>JBBCAQ010000036.1:10000000-20000000 GCA_038050395.1 Parthenolecanium corni
TATGATTTTAAGTTCTACCAATTTATCTGTATACTTGATACCTCTTGAAATAACTCAATCTTGATGAATAAAGTAAATGTATAATTTTATAGATTTCAAGAAAAAATCATTGGTGCAAAATGATATCTTCCTAGTTTTTGGGGCTAACTTTCTACAAAAATTCACCTCATCTACGTTAACCCAGTTTTCCTTCTTGCTAAAAATTCTTAATTCATGCTTTACTATATTGATTTTGCAAATATGTTCAGTTGTTCATAACCTCTTCACAAAATTATCCTGTGGCAGAAAAGGGGCTGCTCATTTTGGTGGTAAACCGCCATACTATCAGAATCCAACGTGTACTTCATTCACGCTAAAACCGACATTGTCGTTTAATTTGTTTCGTGTGTCATGGCCTACATTAATGTTTATTAATATTTCTGCAATGGCTTTGCCTTTAATGTCGTTGTAATGGGTGTCGACCGATGTAACTCGCATATGGTTAATTTTATATCATCTTTGGCGGCTAATATACATGCTGATGCAGGAAACGCGCAGGAGGCAAATAAAAGCCGCACAGACCACAATTATGAAAGCATTTTCTCTTTTTAGCCATCTACCTCACCAATGGATGTTACACTTTCTCATCAGCGTGATGTGCACCTGCGGTTTCACCTCGTCGCATTATTTAATAAGCCTATAGTGAGTATATGTTTCTTGTGATAAAGTTTTATGTACAAGTCCAGGGAAGCCTCTTTTACAAAATACAGAAACTCGCTAAAGGCAGGATTCCATTTTGCCTTTTTTCTCATTACTCAATCTTTAAATTTTCTTAAGGAAGAAGCCTGCGTGGCGTAGTGGTAGAGTGCTCAGCCTTGCGATTGAAAGGTCCTGGGTTTGAGACTCATCACCGACACAACCTGACCCCCCTACCGAGATCTGGCAGGCGACCAACTTGAGTGCTCGGGGCATACCTGAAAACATGTGCGTCTAAGACTCTCCAATCACCCGCCGCACCATCCCCTACCATGAGTTCCATCTCAACTACAAACCTACAGTTTCAAACCCTAACCATTCATCCAAGACGTGAAAGACCTCTGATGGTTGTAGTCTTCTTTTGATAAGAAGTCAACATCGACGTCTAAACAACTGCGTGAGGTTCGCAGTTGAATATATTTTTAACTTATTTAATAAATTCAATAGACTCTGTGAAAACATTTATATCTCCTTAAACCTTGAAGTTTAATCTAACCTGCATGGTGTTCCAGTTTATTTGGGCGAGGTATAGGACCAGTGAATATAGAACTTATTGAAACAAATTAAAATTCTGAATTCAACTTTATGTTTTGACTTATTGAAACCTAAAGAAGTTAAAATGTAAAAAAGTTGAAAACTGAATATCTTATCTAGTTTTGCTCTGATATACTTGAAATTGTTTTCGTTTTAATAGTTGAGTTATATAAACATCATGAAGAATAATTATAAAACTTTGATTCAATATTTTTGCTTAGACTTGAAATTTATGGGGCTATATAATAATGATAAGTTGAAAAAGGTCACTATCAAAATTTCATTATATATACTTTCCCTTTAATTTGATGTGTAGGCAAATAGTTTTCAGAACAGGTATAACAATTATTATCTTAACAAATTCTACTAGCATAACACATGAAAAATAATTTCAACATAATTTTTTTCATTGATTTTACTTCCGCACTATCACTTCATCATTATTTTCCATACTTTACTCTTTTTACTAACGAAGTTAGTGGCAGCATACTGATTCAGTCTATTTTACTGCGATATTATCATTATTAGTTATATTTTATTATTTTAAATTTATTTGAGCATTCGATATGCAAAACAACTCAAGTCCAAAATTTACAAATTTTGTTTTACTTGCTCATTCGGTTTCTACTACTATAAGGGGAACCTCCAACGACTATCTTCCTTAATATAAAGTTCATAGAACTCGGAAATTATTCATTCTTCTAACTTCAAAATGCTTAATTAGGCCTCGAGATGAAGAAGCCTAAAGAATGCCAAATAAACATTCGTCGGTCCAACCTTTAAAATGTTAATCCGACAAACCCCTTTTTTCTCAGTTCTTGTTCAAAGGAAGCCACATCTCCTTTGCGATTACTTCCCAAGTATCGAGTAATGTTTTTGAATTCGCCCAAATTCTTTTTATTATGTTTTGAAATCCGTGTCGCACGATTTACTTTTGCCACAGAGTTTGTTTGGTAAACGTGTTTTTCCCCTCTCCACCCAACTCTCGTTTGGGGTTCTCTTACTTTATACCTCACTTCACCTCACCCATTGCAAATCTTCGATAGCCGAGATAGTGGCTGGGAATTTCACCGCGTTTTTCTTTCCACACAACCCTGAAAATCATTTACATATTGACCTTTTGGTTGTGTGAAACGATTTCGATATTTAAATGAGAAGCAGCAGCAGCAGCAGCCACATCATGAAGTGACCTAGTTCAGAAAATGAACTGAAATGTAGATACGGCTTTGGTATCGTATTTGTAGTTTTTCTTTTGAAACATAATCCTCCTAAAAAAAAAAAAGGATTTTTCTCGTATGAATGCCACCGAAAAGTTACGCCAAAGAACTTTTGGGGCAACTTTTTTCGCTCATTTAGAAAGACGACTTTCAAGTCGAAAAGGTAAAAATTGTAAAGGTATAGCGTTATTAATTTGCAGCTATTCTTTTGTGCAAACAATACTTGGTTGAAAATTAATGATTCGATCATGTGGCAGATGAAAGGAATAGTAACAAGGCGCTTTTTCCTTTGCTGGGAAAATGTGTGTGGGTGTATTCGCGAAAATGTGACACGAACATTGCTCTTCAAGTTATCCAGCAAGTTGTGAAGTCAAAGTTGTTGACGTGTTTGAAAGAAACAGTTGAGAACTCGATGACTACCTCGCCCACGCATTTTTCAACTACCTATTTCCTTATGTACCGAAAAATATGTCTTCGTCGATAAATGTTTAGACAAATGCTACAATTATTGAAAATACCTGAAACTGCAGAATCATTCATTTCAAAAATATGGTAGAGTGTAAAATAAAATATGAAACTTTTGGAATGAATATTTTCTTGTAAATTAAAAAAAAAAAGTTTTTGTGTTTAATTCATCCTACTGGTACCTACGTTACCAATTATATTAACTCAAATTGTCCATTGTATGTTTCAATAGTACTATGAAAAATGTTTTTTATCCTTCCTGAAGAATTTCTTTTTTGGAGAATGAACTCTTCAGTTTGTTTGAAAGATAGTATAGCTGCACTATTTTCAACAAATAAGCAAGAATTACTATCTCTCGCACAGTTCAAAAATCTATAGTATTGATATTATCAAGGTACATAATTATATTAAACAAGGTTGGATAGTGCCACATATAATTTATGACTCCAGTATACGTTAATATGCCTGTGAGGATGAATTTATTGGTTTAATAGTCAATTTAGATATTGATCTTGTCCGCTTAAACCATATTCGAATCGAAAAAATAATATAAAAGTCTTATATTGCTGATACCATCTTCAAATGCTACTTGTGACGTAGACGAGAGTGAACTGTTTTTTCTTCATTTTTTTTTTCCTTTCGTCTACATCTCATGTGTTTTCTGCAATTAGAAGCAAAGATCCCTACATTTTCTAACGAACAGAACCGTTGCTTTTTCATTTTCGGATTATCTTTACAGTGTTTCAAAATTTGTTTTCGTATACCATGTACATATAGGATCAAGGATACGTTAGACATATGCTATATATATGCTGTTTGCACAAGTTATGCTCGCGCTGCTCATTCATCCGAGTCGATCTTTGTTTATTACCAAAAATTATTACAACCGTGTTCGTCGTTAAATTACAGTCATTATAATTTTATAGTCGGATCTTGTGCCAGCAGCTGTGTATGAGCTTGGAAAACTTATAGCATACATTACGTTCACACACGCTTATTGTAAGAATTGAAACAGACTTCTCCACAGATATTTCAAAAAATGAATCCCTATACTTTTCAAAAATAAATAGACTACATCGTTGAATTATACTCGTAGTATGTGAACATGTATACTCGAAAATTTACTTTGATAGTGAAGTTATAAGTCTCTCAATCGAGTTTTTATAGCGTGTTGTTATCTGAAAAGCCCTCAAAATTCTTATGGGGAAGACTATAGATATGGCCTAGTCACCTCCAAAAAAAAGTCTAGCTCACTCCTCCCCTGAAATTTTTGAAAAAAATTTGAAATAAAAAAAAATTATGTTGACATAAGGATTGACAAGAACAATAATGATCAAAATATTTTGTTATGAAATCTATAATAAATTACTTAATTTAAATAGTTATATGTAGAGTGTAGAAAATAGTGGAGCGGTGTATCCTATGAGATCAGGTGGTTTAAAATCTTCCGTGGGCATTTAATTTTTCCAGAAAAAAACTTAATTCAAAGAAGTTTTCTGAGCTTGGTGCTGATTTTTTATGAAATTATACCCTAATAGCACTCCACATTTTGTGATATTACAACCAAATATTTTGAAAATATACGACATGTATAATAAAAAAAAATTTTTCATATTATTCCAAATAATATTTTCAACGGATAATCAAAGTATTTGGAAAAAATATTTTGAGTTTATTAACCCTATAACTAATATTCAGAAAATATTTTTCCTGCCATATTTTCAAGTTGATGTTTGACAATATTGTGTCTTGGTTTTGCGAATATTTTGGTTGAGAATTTTTCTCATTTTTGAGATATTGGCAAAATAATTTTGACAAAATATTGTGTCACAAGTTCTAATTAAAGTCTCTGAATGGTAATGAGATCTTTTTAAGATATACTTTCATTATTTCTTCGACATTTGTAATCATTTTGTAATACTTGGAACATTTTAAAATGTCTACTCAGTATTACGCAATATTGTCATTATGTACCTGTGCTACCAGGGTACTTTTTCAGGAATAAATTCATGACTCAATTCCTTCCTCACAAAATTTATATGTTGAAAAATTGAAGAAATTTTTAAAGCGACGTCTGTAAACTGTCGAAAGATATAGTTGTCTCCCCGCGCTTCCACATACTTCATAAAATCACCAATTTTATTTTCTTGAGATGAGTTCGATATAATTGAGAAAAAAATGATTTTAGCTGGCTGCTCGCTTATGTAAGCCGCATTTGCTGCACAAATCCCCACAGCCAAACAAATGTAAGCCAATCGTTAAGAGAAGTTTTTGTCGCGCTGCGCTAAAGAGATTTGGCCCAAAAAGGAAAACTCTTACGTAAAAGTTTGTAGCAAAAATAAAGTCGTAACAATTGTCTGATTTTCGAGCGCCTCTTTCGTGCGACGACATTCGCTTTCTAACCGCAATTTACAATTCCTCGGCCCCCTCCTCCACTGTTTGCAGATTTAGTGCTCACGAAGAGCCAGCAACACTGCGAAGCCACCTTGTTACCTTAAAAAGGTTGTTTCTTTTGAAATTACAAATTCTTGGAGCGTTTTTCTTGTAGAAAAAGATAGACTATACGTATACCACAGTTTATCAGGTGTGAGGAAAAAGGACGAAAATCGAGGCGAAAGTAAGCAGCGTTTTCTAAAGGTTATCATTTTATGAAAAATTTTCGATCTTATTTCAGTGGCGCTTTACCTTTTCTCTTTTATCCTAGCGTTTTTCTGCAAAATAGTAGGGAAAAAAAAAAGGATTCGTGCAGAAAAGCTGAACCAAAGGCTAAGGTGCGAATTGATTTTCTACTTCCTTTTTTCCTCGTATCTCATTTTGGCTTCTTAAAATTTCCTCGAAAGAGCATCCAAATTTAATTGAAAAATTTAATGATAAAAATACAAAAAATACTTGTCCCGGATTAAAAAAGATTGCCTGTTAGCTCTTTTTGGTTTAATAATGAAATTTTTTTTTTTTTTTTTTTAATTTCACGTAAACAGAACAATCAAGGGCAATCAGAGTTCAGGTTATTGTGAAAAATAAATTGAAAACAGAGACGGTTCAAAATTTATTGTGGAAATTATATTACAAATATAGCAAGGCAATAAAAAGTAATATAAATATTCAGAATGTCTAAAATAATTTTTTAAATTTTTCCTGTTTTCTTATCCAAAATTGAAAATCATTTCTCATTTCTCTCAGAGTGTCTACTCACTGGGTCAGATGAAAACGGATGTGAATTCCAACTATGTCTGAAAATTGGTCACATTGCACTTCCTCTCACGTCATGCTGAAATAAGCAGCGAGTATTGATAATATAAATAATTTGTGAAGTCCAGACGCCTCCAGAGGGATTTTCAATGCTTTTATCATCGTATTCAAAATATTAACATTCTATTCGATACACGAACACGTCATCTTTTAGCATCGACGTATGCAATTATTTCTTCATCGTATTTACGGCGATTCACGTATGCAATTTGCGCTACTCCATTTCTGTTGTAAAGACGAATTTTACTTGTTGAATCTATCGCAACTTCATTTATGCTTAAATAAGCAGGTTTCCAAGTGAAAACCAACTGAAAATGTTTGCGAATATAGTTGACTATTATCAAAATCCTATTATTATATTAAACATTTAGAATATCATTTACCTGTTACTTACCGTATTTAAAAGGGTCTTAAGGTGAGAAATGGTTATTTCTAACAAAGAAAAATTATAGAAGAAATTAATCAAAATTGGTGAGATACTAATAATTCAGCATCATATTGCTTCATATACTCTGAGTAACATCTTATAATGCCCACTACTTCTCCATTCATCCAAATTTCTTTGGCAAAAAATTATTACGCAGTGCATCAAAATTATATGAGCTTCTTTCGTATTCTATCTTCAAAGTACAGTATCTCATCAAGTTTTGGTGAGAAAGAGCTGCGGTTCATGGCCGGCGTATACGGTGTGTAGCGGAGCACAAACTGCTACACACTAAAAATTCAGTGTGTTGCGTCGCTACACGCAGAAAAAAGTCGAAAAAGGAAATTTTTGTGACTTGCTATACACACGAGAAAAAGTCGAAAAAGGAAAACGTTGTCAGAAAATTTACTTCACAAATTATAAAATTTCATTTTTTTCCCGAGTGGAGTGTTAATTTCAATTTCAATTTCCAGGGGTTGGGAGGGGAGGGGGAGAGAAATATAGTTGGTGAGTGAAGATCAGCCATCAGAGAAACTCTGCTACACACAGGGAAAACAAAAGTCGCCGGCCATGCTACGGTTTACACCACTGAAATCGACGTAAAGTTTTCTATTACAATCACATAATTAAGTTTTTACCTTCCTAAACCATGAAGTCTTACTAAAAGCAGTTCCTAATCGAATTGGATCTTTGGAGGGATTGATGAATAAAATATTGACACGTTTTTATTAGAATGAAATAAATTTTTGTCAAGATGGCCCTTAGCCCGATATAGGATGTATATAGCTTTTCAAATCTACAAGTACAAATAATTCATGAAACAAATTGGGAAAAAAAAGGAAGCAAGAAACTGAGATGTATAAATGTAAACAATAAAAAATTCCTCAACTCGTTACTTCATTCTCCACGGATCTCCTTATACCTTTTTTCGTTAAGGTAATCTAGTCTGCGCTTCGCAGTTGTCATCGTCGGTTTTGATTTTCGCGCAAAATACGATTTTGAATAATTCTACGTGAAAATCGAGTTATTCGTCGTCGTCGTCGTCGTTAGAGCTAAGTGGTTTTGTATTTCCGCCCCATTTAGATGTGCGTCACGTTTTTCGAAAAGGGCGAAGCACGAATTAGAATGAATTAATGCTGCAGAGCCTCTTCAGTTATGTGTTTCAGCCCAAAAAAAGATAAATTTTCGGCAATGGCACCGATGATGATTTGTAGAAGGGTGAGGTGGGGGGGGGGAGTCAAGTTTTTAGACCAGACAGAATGTGGTTAGCAGAAGGCTTCGAGGAAAGGTGAGATTTTTAACAAATTAACGCGGAGATGGCGCCTTTCCCCCACCCACCCCCAACCGCTTACCTCATACCCAGACAACGCGCGAAGATTAATGCCAAATGATGAAAATGCTTGTTCGCAAATAAACGGGTGTGCGATTTCGGTTTTTGGTGGCTTTTTGTTCTGGACGCCGACAATGACACGTCGCATGAAATTCGCATTATGATGAATGGATATGGCTCACAGAAATCTGAGCAAAGGTAGTTTGTACCTATTTGTGGAGAAGCGATGGTACCTACGTGAAATTTTTCTCAGGGATAACTTACTTCGTTGGCTTTTTCGATGACTTTTAGATATGGATTTTGAATTTTCATCGAAGAAGGGGCAGCCTTTTTCAGGAGCTGGTATGAGTCTGTGACTGGATTCCTTACGGATAATTTTGGTTCATCTGCTGTATGAAAAGTAATTTGCAAAAAGGGTATAAGTCCGCTTTTCAATTTTACAAAACATTTAAAAAAAACGTGATCATGTCTCATGCCCTTCTAACGAATCCCTTAAACTTTGAAATCTATTTTCTTAATGATATACGGAGTAATGAATATTTTTATTTATTTTATTTTTCATTTTACATACAACTTTTGTTAGAGACTTGAGTTACACTTATACTGAGTACAGTCGCTGCCTTATTTGCCCACTGTAGTTCATAAGCCTGTGTTACCCTTTTCCATTTCTTTCTTTCAATGGCTGTAGTTCCCCAACATGGACCAAGAGTTTTCAAGAACTCGTCGACTCAGCTTGTTGCTTGTCAGCGGCCTTGTTTTATTTACCCTTCCAAAGGAGTTCACACCTCACACTGCAGTTTCCTCTCTCATCTTATGACCAGCATATTTCAATTTCAGTTTGTTAATTTTATGCCCTAAATTTTTTACACCCGTCTGTTTCTAATAAAACTCATCGTGACCCCGTCTCCCGACCTGATCCTTAGTATACTCTTCGGCATCGAGTTGATTATTTATTATACACATTCTAATATTTGTAGTACTTTTTAATATCTCTTATCTTAAATGATATACAGTAAAACTTTGTTATAACGCTATTCAGGGGACCAAAAGAAAATAGTGTTATAAGCGGGAAAGTGTTATAACCGGGAAATTTATAAATAGGTTCTGGGGACTCTCAATTTTGGTAGTAATTTAACTCTCCTTATTTTCATTGTTCAAGTTTTTAAAAATTACTGGGTACTTAAATTTTTTAGTCAACTTACAAGCTGAAAAAGTTTGACTTTCGTAAAACTACGTATCAGAATGTCACTTTTTATAAATTTCAGCCTATGACCCCAAGCAAGATGAAAAATTCTTCGAGAGAAACAACATTTCGTTCGTATAACAAATTCAAATACGCACATAAAATTGGAATTTTTCCTCTCTGTTTTCCAAACATTTCTCTACGTAGGTGGGCTTTCACTTTTCAAATTTGGTTTGAAAAAAACAAAAAATTTCACGGAGAAATGGGCTGCTTTATTGTGTGGTAGTTACCATACGTTTTGTTTTCTCCTTTGAACTTATGGGTTACGAGTATGTATGTACTTTCTATGAAAAGAAAAAATTTTTTTACTGCAGATATTCTTATCAACCTCATGAATGCTCATTTTATTATCGATTTTTTTTTCAGATTTCTTTTCTTTTGCATTTTCAAATTTCTTTCAACAAAACGCCAACGTCTTCTCTAACGTCTCTCTACAAAATTTCCCACTAGAGTTTTTTTCAAATTTTATATTTTTCCTAATCATATCTGCAGGTCTGTCTATTCCCTAATTCATTTTATTCCTCGCAGTAAAAGTATCAATAAAATCATTCTGCTCGAAAAAAGGGTAGTTATATCGTAGGTAGACTATGGTTAAAGACTTTCATTCTCTCTTGTTATACCTGCATATTTCTTTTGTCATCATTTATTTCATTCCTTGCAGGCTTTTCAAATGATGTGTAGGTATCTAAATAAATAGCATCGTAGTGCTCGTACAGTTTTTAAATGTAGAATAAACTATAAGCACCCATGCTGAGTTATACATATTTGAAAAAATTTCTCGAAGAAATCTTTCTAACCTCTTACCATGCAGATCAGATACAAGTGCAGACTATATGCTAGAATCTAAACTAGACTTATATACAACAAAAGATAGCTTTTACATCTCAAATTACTGCATTAGTTATTTCATCATCAATGGACACTCTCACTAGAGGAATAATTGATTGTGTTTTAAAACAATCAGCCTCTGCCCTGTATATATTCACAGGTTATTGACCTCTTAGTTAATGTTGTGTTAAAAAGTACTATGTTCCCACATATGGGTATTTTTCCTGATCCGTTTTCCCTGATTATATGTACTCGTATAATTTCTCTTTAGGGAAATTTCCCTAATTTTTTTCTCTGGCAACTAGTCGTAAAAATTACTAAGCATCTCATTATTTCTGAAAAAAAGAATATCAAAACACTCTTCAGGGTTAAATCACAAAAAAATTTCGAGTACAGTCGATAGTAAATTACACGTGGTTAGCTATATAAACCTCTGAGGAAGGACAGGTTGTTGAAAATAAATTCACTGACGCCATTTAAATAGTATTTTGAGGTAAATTATACCTTTTTCATTCGCCTTAAGTAAGTAATAAAGGTGGGAAAGTATTTGTAAGTTGTATCAGGAGGGGGTATAGAGAGTTTAAGAAAAAATATCTGTAAGCAAATTCTTTATTGGTTCACTCGTCTACCGCTTATAATAAAACAGTCTTATTTAAAAAAGTGTCGCATAACTTCTGTAGGAGAAATGATCCATTAGGTAGACATTTCGGTATCAGGGAAAATATACATTATGGAAAATTATACTTAGAAAAAATGGATTGGCAAAAGTGTACCTACGTAGGAATCAAATATTATGTAATAAGTAAATAGAAATAAATGCGACTCGTATCGCTATCGAAATTCTCTTCCTTATACGTGAATAAAAATATGCGAATAAGTGTAGTAGATGCAAAGGAATGATATAAAAAAGATGGAATATCTCTTTGTGGAATGTCACCTTTCCGACGTCACGTCGTCAAAAAATCAAACATTTTCAGCTATTCTTATTTCACATTTGTCACTGAATAAATCGTACTTTCAATGGGGAACAATGTTCCACTTCTTTTCACCCATCTCCATTAAACGTGAAAGTTAGGATATATAAAAGTCGAAATGAAAAATATCCAATGTCAAACTAAATCAAATCACCCTACTGCTCTACAATCTACCTGTTGCTCATCCAATTCGCCAATAACAAGACAGATATCCTACGATTTACCCAACTGAGTTTTAACACATGAAAAAAACAAGACTACAAAGCTGAAATCGTTTATCAGACAAAAGGTTTTAGCTGGAGAGTGTATTTTTTTTTTTCATTCGATTCTTTACCCAATTTTGGCGTCCCATCTCGCTGCCCTCGAATCAAGATACAGCGCAGCGTGGCTCTTATAAATTTTGAAAAGTCGTTTTTTTCCACTTTCTCGACGGCCATTGTTCGTATTCGACCAAAATACTGCTAACCTACCGCGAAATTAATAACGAACATTCGTTTTCTCCTAAGCCCTATACCATTTTTTTCCCTCCATTTGGATCTGTCTCTACGTCTGCCTGTCCCTCATTTTTCTTTTACCAACGTTTTTTTTCTCCTGCAACCATTTAAGCGGATTCTCTGGAATTTCCATTCGAAAAACGATAAGCCAAAGCTCGCTTTTGTAAAATTTGATGAGACCCTATTCGATATTTTACCGATTTTTCTCCACAGCACGCACGGAGGCAGCTGAAATTCCCGAACATTCTCCATAAATTCCGGAAGCATGAAAAATTAAGTTCTTTTGTTTGTCTGCTTCGCTGTAAGATTAAATTGGTGGTATAATAATTATATGATCGTCGTTGTGGTATCAAAGCTTCGTATCTGAATACAAACACCAAAATTTTTCAAGTAAGACAGCGAAAAGGTAGGAAAAAATTAATTCTAATACGAGTAAATGAAACAATATTTTTATAAAATTTAAATATCTATCCAGAGTGTGTTTGAATTGGGGTGTGCGCTCTACCTTTTTGCTTTTTTCAAGAGGTTTTTACGATTTACCATTTTTTCGCCAAGTTTTGCACCGAATTTGCTGAGAATTTGATATACATGTAAATTATCCTTGAACATATTTTCTATGCCCAGATGAAGCCATTTTTTCCCCAAAAGTTTAGGGCTTTTTTTGAGGATCTTGAAATCCTGATTTTTTTTTTTGCAACTCTGGAGAAAGCTGCGAAAAAATGAAATTGAAAAAAAAAGCTTCGTCCGGGCATAGAAAATAAATATTCAAAGATAACATATCCAAATTGCAGCAAATTTTAGTGCTTTGAACGGGGAAGGGGGGTTAACCCAAATTTCGATTCAATCGGACAATCCGGACACCTGTACGGTCAATCTGTACCAAAGCTCAACAAAATTAGCCTACGTAAAAAGGGTCCCAGAGAAGTAATCCTTGATGCAGTGGCAACACTGCAAATTGAGCCAACAAACACAAGGTTGACTTTGTCAATGTATTGGCTACTTGTGGTGAAAAAATTGTGATGACAGCTTATTTCTAACTTGCACAGTGTAAATTATAAAAATCTTTTTTTTTAATCCATAAAAAAAAAATGATTTTGTCAAAGGAAAATTTCTCCCTTCACACCTCTCCTTTGAAGCAGGAGCAGAGGCATGCACCGTTTCATTTATTTTTGCCTAGTAAAACATATAAAATGAAAAAAAGTATGTGACGAAAGTCCGATGTACAGGAGGCAAGTATTCGAGTAGTAAAAACAGTCTTTGAGATGTCGCGCGTCACAATTAAACATATTTGGCTGTCTGGACAACTAGAAATAGTCTGTATAGTGAAATAAACAATTTGTTCTGTGTTGCTGGCTGGCATTATTTTCTTCATCTCGCAACTCTGATTTACATTCACAGTGAGCTGATTTATAAATTTGTGCTTCAGTACGTCTTGAAAATTTTTTCCTCTCATTTTTTTTTCCATAGGCTAATTTTGATTGAATTGGGTATAAATACTCGTAGACCTTATAGGCGTTTGGATTGTTCAATTGACTTGAAATTTGGTATACTAACATAAAAAACTCTGCTCTACACGCCTGTGCAGGTAGTTTTTTTTTTTACCTTTTCTCGGAGATATATGGAGGCAGTGGGGAAATTTATGAATCAGCCTATGTATATATAGGGCCAGTCTTACAAACCTAGTTCTAAAGTTAAACCCAGTTTAAGGGTGTATTTGCAAAAGTTACAAACTCAAATTCTATAGAAAAATAAAAATGCAGTTAATGGAAATTTGAAGTTAGGTCGCAATATATGAATTAAAATGTCATGATACTCGTAATTATCATGTAACGAATATTCTATGAGTATCTCTATATAAAATTGTAATGTTTTTAAAAACTCATTTAAAATTACGTATGAGGAATGAAAAGGAAAGCGGAGTAGTTAATATCTATGTGTAACTTACAAGTGTGCAGTCTACTTTCGTTTATTGAAATAGAGTTTACCCTATGTACGAGTATAGTTTAAACTTGAATTTCATTCTGCTTATTAGCTTGCATCGTGAAGTGTTTTAATTTCACTTTCTCCTCATCGTTGTATTTCACCACCCATACCCTTTGCAGCCCTCTCAGACAAAATGAAAATCGAAAAAAAAAAAAGTACTTACGAAAAAGAGAGGAGAGAATATTAGCGAAATTTAATCCCTGGGCGTATATCTAGTTTTTTGAAAAATCTTCGCATCGTCAAATTGGCGAAATTAGAATATTTGAGGTGGAAAATTTCAAAACTGAGCTGGGTGGTTGGTGGAAAAGCCAAAAGCATCCTCTACATACTGCATCATATTGCGAACGTAATGTTATAATTAACTGCGAGAAGCAAATATGGGTGGGGTGAATTAATGAAAAACTTGAAAGCGTCTACCAAATGGGTGCGTTTTTCGAGAGGGTGAAAAATATTGACTGTTCGAGTGTGAAATTAATAAAAATATAAAACCGTAATGACAGAAAATGTTTTATGTGAATATGACTATAATTATGACTTTTCGTCCTCTGAACAAGTTTCATGGAGTCCTATAAGTTCAGTGGGTGATTCTTATTGGGAAAGTTAAGGAGCATAAGCTCACCAGTATATTTCATCTAAACACGTTACCAAAAATTTTCTATTGTCATTAGAAATTGAGAAATTTTTAAAAATCAACATAATGCGGTGATATACGAGTACTTATCTACCCTGAAAAAAAAAGAAAAAAAAGAATGAGTTGTAATTTTCAATATTTTTATTTTTAGATGGAAATAATGAAACTAATTCAAAACTGCAGTAAAAATCAATGTGAATATAGTATAATAATTTTTATCATAAATCTTTGAATTTTACTGTTTTTTTTGTTTTTTTTTTCATAAAAAAAATTATAAAAATTATCATTAATTTTTTTTCTGTGTATACATGGGAACTCTTTGGCTGTATATGCGTATTATGATTTCCGAGTGAAGGTCGACCCAATACTTCTTTATAATAGGTTTGTAAAATTTTAAAAACTGGAAAAAATATGGTGCAGCAAATATTGCTTCTGGAATTGTAGTCCATATAAGCCTGGCGGTGGAAGTGATAATGGTAAGAATGCAAATTAACAATATAACGGTAGTCATGTAATAATGATAATACTAACTCCTTGAAGGTTTAGTCTACATAAACTTATTTCGAGTGCTCTACAAATTTACATTTTGTACGCTGAATTCTGAGCTGATTTCAGTGAAATATTGCATTATTTGCTTGAGTGTACTCTCTATGCCCCGACGACGGATTATATTTTTTGAATTTCAAAATTTTTTTCGTGTTTCTTCAAGAGCCTCAAAAAACAAAGTTTACAACTAGCTACGTGAAATGAATCGATTTTGAATTATTGAAAAATCAAAATTATAGAACGTTTTTCATTAACTACCGATTTCACTTTCTATTTTAAATTATCGCGTCTTATTGCGCTATAAAACCACGTAAATCCATCCCAAATTCAGCCATTTTAATGGTGATGAAGCTGGTGAAAAGCAGGTTCTTGTACCCCTGTACGCTTTTGCACCGTCGCCATCTTAATTAGCGGCGAAAACTATGGCAAAATATTTCTTCCTGCGGCCGTCGCCTGCCTCTCTGTCTCGTGTTTGACTGCCATTTCCTTCCAAAAGTCATCGTTATAACGAACGCGATTTCAGAAGCTGGCGACAAATTAAAATCGACACAAACACACAACACAGTATCGTGCACCGAAGCCATTAAATAAGAGGAAAGGCTGCAGCAGCCCCCAAAACATATTACACAATTTTCGCGTTAAGCTCTATACACGGGCTGGAAAACACGTGGCGAATGTGTAAACATATGCCTAAAATTGAAAATTATTCGTTTATCTACTTTGCTCATGTTTATAAGACGTGTGTGTGTATTGTATTGTGTGCGTGAATAAGTTGAACAACACCCCCACCTTCAAAAAAACATTAAGCACAGTAAGCTTCATTAGAAATAAAAATACGGTTTTCGATACACAACAGAGAGAAATTGTTGTACTAATTTTCACTATTTTCAATGAGGAAATAAGGAAAAGCAAAATTTATCAAAAATATTCTTAATCCAGGATGTTCCGCCCCGAGTTCACCCCCGTGCAACTGCAGATAGAGCATCACACGTTACATTTATGTATGATAGCATACTCTTCGGTTGATAGGGGCTGTATAATGTTTGAATCATTGTTTTCTCACATGAATTATTTTTTTTAATTCATAAATTCATGACTCTATAATGGTACATAGTTATAAACTTCCAGTTTGCGCTACTATTCTGTAGATATGATGTAGTTTCTGCGAGTTTGAAAAATTAAAGCAATCGAAGTAAGCAGAGAAAAACGATGAACGAAAATGTGAGAAATTAGGGGTAAAAACGTCTTCGATTTTTCATTCAGAAGTCTGTATAGGGAATTTATATCCTTCAGGGTGATTCAAATTTCGACGCACCAGAGAAGAATAGCATTTGGTGAGTCGAAATTTTGGATAGCCCTTCGAAGTAGCCTACCTGATGTTGATTTTTATCCGGATATTATTTTGAAATATGCAATGTCCGAATGAACACTGCTTTTTTTAGCTAAATTTTTTTCATCTTTCAGTAGCTTAGAGACAGATAATTCGATAATTTGCTAATGTATTTCAATTGAACCAAAATTTTTCCTAATATAATAAGATGTTAAAAAACATTGCATTTTCTAATTTCTGCTCAGGAAATAAATTTGTAAGTTGAGCTCAGGTATGGGGGTTTTCGAGGTCGCTGAACACGAATCTCTTTAGAGACAGATAATTCGATAATTTGCTGATATATTTAAAATACTCGATTCATTTTTCTATGCATCAGCCAAGAAAAGGAGTGAAACCAAAAAAAAAATGTTTGGCGGCGGGGGTTGGGTGAGCGTAGCCAACAAAATCCCCCTGTACGCCTACTCAACCAAATTGGTGACGCTATTGGGTTTTGAGCTGGTGCACTGAAATATGAATCGAATGTGTATTTCAAAGAGCGATTCAAAGTTCTACGCATCAAATGCTATTTTCCTATAGTGCGTCAAAATTTGAATCACCCTGTATATTTCATCTATCAGAAATTGAAATTAACTTTGTCAATCTAATCAATGGATTATTTTTCATTGGATCTGGTTATTCAAATGCATTCAGGGTACTGAGTGAAGGATTACATTATTGGATTCCGATGATTTTACATGTACAGTGAAAGTTGGTTACAAGAAACTTCAAAGGACTGTCAAAATTTGTTCGTTGTACCCAATATTTGTTGTAGCCGGAATTCACCTACAATGAACTGTTCATTGTAGCTGGAAACACAGTTATTGTCACCACTTTCTAATCACAAAATTACTATAAATTTTTCTTCTATTGAAAATTGATGCCTCTTTTTTGCCACAATTCATACAACTCGAACTTTAACGAGAAACTAAAAAATGTAAGAAAATATTTGATCATTTTTGTCATGTTTTATTGAGGCTAGCTCTCTATCTACAAATTCAGAGATAATGAAATACCGTTTAGAACAAATTTCCCTTCTATTTTACTTCGTTATAACCGGTTTTGGGTTGTATCCGAATTTGTTGTATCCGTTATTTTTTTCCCCATGCTCTGAATTTTTTCCAGGACTTTGAAATTCATTCACTGTAAGCGGTTGTTTGCTCTAACCGGTGTACCGATTTTTACTGTATATCCAATTTGCAGTCGGATTGAGGGACTCCTTTATCCGTCCAAGTTTTTCAGATTCCTTCAACGCACGGATCAACGAACTCCGATAATTTTCTATCCACTGAGTGCATTGTGCTTTTCTCGCCTTAAAACAAGGACATTGTTATATGAAATCGCGAGATTAGTGTTTTTGAAATCTGTATATTATGGAACAAAAAACTATCTATGTTCCATGCCAATGTTCGAAACTCGGACCAACAGGAGACTTTCAAAGAATAAAACCTTCTAAAAACATCAACAAATTGAATTCTGGGTACTTCATTTTATAAACAACGAAGGGGCACCCACCTATAACTTACACGTGGGAACGTTGAAAATTAGACTAGACTTTGGTGATACGTTTCAAAGTGTGTGATCTGGGTGGGGGGCTTAGTTGCTTGTGCGTTCCGCCAACATTTTACAACTACCCGCATACTCGCATCTGACTCCCCTTTATATACTTCAGCCTCTTCTCGTTTATTTGTGCTCTCTGCTACCTTATCCCCTCCGCCCAAATATCGCGCTTACGCCTAATTTCAATTTAATCGTCGGCTATCTCTTTCTCTCAGCTTTATGCTTTCGGGTGTGTGGCTGGTACGTGTCCCAAACGAACGACCGAAGATTATAAATTTTCAAGAGTGTTTCTGATCCCACGAACTTTGGAGCGTTAATTTATCGCCGCTCATTTTACACGGCTATAATAGTCGCAGAAATTACGGTCCGTGTGAACGGTGCCCTCCGCATTCACCTTTTGTGGAGCTTCTCTAAGCCACCTAATCGAATGCTATAGGCATTCGTTTAATTAAGAGGTGAGATTGTTCGACGATTAGCGTGGGAGACTGTGCTGAAAGTGTGACCATATAAACAGAATTCGATGTAAAGAGCTTCTGACTGGCCTTTCAGATGTACAGAGCAAAGAGCACTGAAAAAAATTTCGATAATAATTTTTACCATTTGTTCGAAAAAACTGGGACAATTTGTTTTTAAATGAAATTACCACAAAAATAGTAAAATCTACTATGTAAGATGGTAAATAGTACTATACCCTATGGGCAAAATATTTTGAAAACGGATCCGTTTTATTCCGGGTTATAATCCGTTTCTGGATTATAACCCGGAATTTTCCTGTTTTCCGGCTTCTAAAACGGATTTTGAACGGATTGTAATCAGTCTTACCGGAAATGAGTACGGATTATTTTCCGTGAAGGCTGTTTTATCATATTTGTTGGCCCGGGTTATAATCCGTGAAACCGTTTTACAGACGGATTTAGAAAAATTGCTTAAAAATTATCACTGATTATAATCAGGAAATCCGTTTTACAAACGGATTTGGAAAATTAATCAAGATGACAAAAATATCTGCAAATTTTCAGATCCGATGGTCGAAAATAAAAACGGACTGACAACGGATAAAATTCTCATTTTCCGGATCATTTTCTAATTTTTTGCCCATCGGGTAAATACTAAAAATATGGTATTTTGCCAGTTGCGTCCTAAAGTTCGAAAAAGAGGTGAATTGCATCCCCAACTGAGATGAGCCAATTGCGTCCTGCTGTAATACGTGCGACATGTATGAATTGCAACCTGGATGCTATTGGCGCCCAATAGAGGGGGGTTTTCAAAAGATTTTATTTGACAAATCGTAATTAATATTGGTTTAGACTGTATCATAAAAAATTATTGACATTTACCCGTAGAAATAAAAATTCAGGTGAAAATGATAGTTACGAGAGTAATTTTCACCAGACGCATTCAACCCAACTCCTCCTTCTTCGCCGGACGCAATTCACCCATGTTGGAATTATTTTTCGGACACAACTAACCCATCTCAAAAGTTTCTCCATCTGATTAGGACGCAATTGGCATCCAGCCAAAAATATCTTCACTATTGTCCTATGAAAAGTAGTAAAAATTACTGTTCATTTCTTTCAGTAAAATTATACAGCAAATAATACCCCAATGTCGTGAAAGACCGAAGATATTATATCACGACATTGAATAAAATATACATACAATCAAATTATACTTTTTTCTCAATTATATCCTGAAAAAAATGAGTAGTATAATTTTTACTATTTTTTATAGGAAAACAGGTACAATTCACGAGTTATTGTAAGTATATGCTTAGAGTTTATTGTACTTTTTACCATCTTAGATGGTATTCGTTCATTTTACTATTTTTTAAATTATTTCTACCATAAATCTTGAATTGTCATAGTTTTCTTAAACAAATAGTAAAAATTACTACCGAAATATTTTTCAATGTATGAAGATATACGAATGCAACATTAGCATTTCATACGTGCTCAATTATAATATCTGTTGAAAATATTTTGAAAGTGGAACACAATCTTTAGGTACCTTCTTTACCCGATGATATACAAAAACAAGCAGAAAAGTAAACAGCTTCGTAGCTCACCCGCTGCTTTAGCGTTCAAAGGGATACCAAGTATATTTAACAAATTTGCATGAAATATATAGATTCACCTAATGAAAAAGAAGGTTCAAAGAACGATGGCAGAAAGGGCTTATTATAGGATACGCGGCAGAGAAACATCCCATTGTCATCATCGCTAATTTCGTATTCTTTGGCCACTCTTTAACCCGAGGAAGGCTTTTAAAAAAAAACTACCAAAAATCCTTTCCCTGGCCCCATAGTGTTGACGCACAATGAATGGCTAATGCTAAAATTATGTTAGGGTTTAAAGTGAACGACGAATTTTTCTTCAACTCTACACAACCTACAAGCATCGTCAATTCGTCATTAAAGTAAATACTGAAACCAAAAGCTGGTAATGCACACCCCACCCATCTGTTCGTCTACTTTTTCATGGCCACTCATTTCATATCATTGAAGGTGGGATGTTTAAAGACAATATACCACCAACATACTGATGAACTCCCCTCGCAGTTACACAGCTTTCGATTAAAAATGGCGGCCAAGAAGTAGCTATGCTTTCAACGGCCTCTAGACCTAACATTTTCTCTCCACAGTGTCGTACAAATCCCTTCTACCCATCAGTCAAGAAAATAATTCGTCGTGTATAAAATACAGTCAACTTTGAAATTAATTAAACTTGGACTTTTTATCACCGCACCGACGAATAAGAAAATTTTAATTCTTTTTTTTATTTTTTATTATTAACCCTTTTGTTCGGCTCTTTAATTAGTTTGGTTCGGTTTTTTTGGCTGGATGATTTTACTTTCTTTCTCTTCAATATTGGTTCTCCTGGGTTTTTAATTTTTTCATTCTTTCACTTTCCTTTCTCTGTAAAATTTTCTGCCATAGAGGCCCTTTTTTTTTTTTTACAGTTTCAACTGCAATAGCAGTTTTTGGTTAATAGCTGACTCGTAAATCGAATAGAATAAAAGTGTTTTACTATAAGAGAATAAATTATTTGACCAATTAAAAAAAATGTTTAAAACCAATAACGATATAAGAAATTAAGTGTTTTTTAAAAATTTTCTTACATGTCTCAGTGAAATTTGTAAAAATTGAGTTTTTTTTTCGGAATATGCTTTACGAACTATATAAGAAAATTGAAATTTTCAAAATTGAAGCTCACAATATCGTATAGCTTTTGTCATACCTTTTATGAAATGCAAAAAAAAAGTGGTCTCCTTCTCTGAAGCATACCTGCCTAGTATTTATTGTTTGTCAAATTCCACGTCTTCTTCCTTTTCTTTATTGCCTCCTGTATCCAGCAGGCATGGAAAAATGTCAAAAGGTCTTTCGATTTTCATTGCGAAAATAAATGAGAGAGATTCTCTATCTAGACGAAAGCTTATAACTACACATGTTTTATATACTTTAAAGACTGTTTTTCTGAATACGTTTTCCCTTGACCTTTATTTCCATCATTGTCAAGCAGTAAGAAATTTTTTTTCGAAATAGATATTCTTAGACTTGCAGAAATGTTGATCTTTTTTCAAATTTAAAATTCGAGAATCCCAGAAATTCCAAAAAAAAATTGAAGTTTACAAAGCTGCTGCTCTTTGAAAACCCACGATCAAGTTTCTTGTGCGAGGAAGGGAGAGGAGGAGGGACAAACGTTCAAAACATATTGTCAAAGAATGAGGATGGAAAATACGTAGCAGATATAAATTCTAAATAGAATCTGAAAAAATACGAACAATATATTCTTTTCTTCAGTTTACCAATCATGTCGGTTGGCTCCATAATAAAAAAATAATACACACACCACAAATAGAAATAGCAAATTTAATGAATCACCTTCTTAATTTATATGCGATACGATCATATTTTAAACATAATGAAAAGTATTTTATATTGAAATCCTGAAAATTTTCTATTCATAATTATCAAATCTTTACAATTCTTACTATTTTTATTTATTCAATAAACTTATTTAACATTAAATTACAACTAATTTAACTAGAAATAAATTATTTCGTTTTTGATTTATTAATATTAATTTTTACGTCAAGTTTTTGTATTCATTTCTCAAGTAAGTTTTTTTTTCTTTCGCTCCACGATGAACTCGGTTTTGATTTTTTAAATGTTCGTACGTTTATTTCGAACGTCGTATTTACGGCGATTTAGGTATGCAATTTGCATTACACAAAGCATTCAAGTCAGATATCACAATTATAATAAATCCGATCACTTGCTCTTGTTAAATTCATCATTTTAATTCACAATTTCGATTGAATGCGAATAAATTTACTGTTTATTGAACTAATTACGGAAATTTGGCCTATTCACAGTTTATCTCAATTCGTCCAATTTTCCACTAGAACAGTTTTATAATTTTCGGGTGAAGAAAAAAATTGAATATATTTTTACTTCTCGATTCTTTGAATACCTTCTTCCTTTTTTACAAAAAACAATATTACAAAAATGCACCAAAAAGAATTCAAGTACGAATAATCAAAGAATTCAAAGTCATAATATGTAATCTTAAAACTTATGAAACTGCTACACTAAAAAAAAAATTAATGAAAATGGGATTTGAATGTGCATCATTTTAATTTTTGACATACCGTATTTTAGTACAATGATTTCTAATAATTTACCCTAATTAAAAAAAAAAATTCTATTAGCTTTCAGAATTCATAAATTTAATTTTTCGTATAAAACTGAATTGTCCTCCAGCTAGCGTGCAGCACTTTAAATTCAATTTGAAAATTACTCTCACATTAAATACCATCGCCATTGATGAATTTTTTTCTTCCAAAAATAGTTCTTCAGAATGATGTAACTTGAATTCTTGCGCAAAAGTGCTTAAATTGTTATCTTTTTAAAATTTCCTCTCGAGAATAATTTCATTATTTATTATTATGTTTACTTCTTTTCACATAATGACGTGTTGATGCCAGTAGATTAACCTAAAGTAAATAAGTCAGCCTCATTAATCAATTCGAATAAAAGTTATCTGGCTTTTCCTGTGCAAAAGTTGCCATTTATTCTCATTCTACAAGTTGATTTTTGTTTCACCTTGTTTTTTATAAATTTAATTTACGCAATCTGCTTTGAAAACGAACAAAGATAGTGCGAATAGAAAAAAATAAATACGTATACGGTGGAATGCTTTGAAAAGGAGAGGCAAAAAAAAAAAAAGAGGGAAAAGAGTAAAAAGTATCGAGTAACACAATTTCTGCACGGCTTGGTCACTTGGAGGCGACAAAAATAGAAAAGGTTTAAAAAAAAAAAAATAGAGGACAAAAGTATACGACTTTTATATAAGACAGGAGGAAACGGCTGAGAAAGGCATTTGATAAATTAAAAGATAGACTGAAGAAATATTTTTCCAATTTAACGACGACGTTTTTCATCTGTGATGAGTTTTCTTAGTGTACGAGTACACAATTTATGGTCATAACAACGTCTCTGTTGTTGTGAAGTTCAAAAAAAAAGAAAAGAAAAAGATGTTCAGAAATCCAGTCATTTTGGTAGAAAATAAGTTTTCTTGCTTTGAATGTAAACTTATACGTGGTTTTGGGCAGTGGCGGATCCAGAGCTCCATTTGGGTAGGGAATCTAAATTTTTTCAAAGCATGGTAAATGCTAAAATGATAAGATTGTGTTTTTTTCAGCATAAAGGGGGTGGGGTTCAAGAAAATTGATTTTTTGTGGATTATCGGTCTATTTTTTTTAGATTTAGGAGGGAGGTTCCCCCTCCCCCTTGGATCCACCACTGGTTTTGGGTTGTAAGTTTTTATTTTCATGATTCTACGGTGTGAACAATTTTTTACCTTCTCCTCTTCATTTGTGTGTGATGGTGTCACGTTGTTTTCTATTCAGACAGTTTGATAGTTTCTCATTCCCATTTTATGGCTGTTTCGTCTTCCTTAAGTGAAATTCACCGCTTACTATGCAGAATCAACTGTTGATTTTTTTGGAAGTGAAATAATTTTCTGATTGCAGCCAATATAACTTGAATTATTGCTAAAAAAAAAAACTGATGTTTGAAGCACAATATCCATCCATCTGGAGGTGGACTTTACTATTGAGGACCATGAATACTAACCTCTATCACCCAAAAATTCAGCCTGTAGTCAATTTTCTCCGGGTCAGACCATTTTTTTGTATACTGATCACGGGATATTCTTGTTCTATCCAAAATACAGAAAAATTAACATTGAGAAATTCATCTAAGTGTAAACAAATCAAAATATTCTCATTATTGTAACGAAACTTCTCCCACTGATAAAGTCGCAAATTGCGTATTTCCCTCAAACATGTGAAAATAATGTTTCAAAATTCAACTTGAATTTTCTCTAAGTAATAATTCGACAAAATGACCCTTTTTCACAATCCGATAGTCGGTACAGAACATACCTTATTTGCCAAAAAGCAATATTTTTCCACATACAGTCATATGTCACCTGCAAATCTCACTCTACTACAATAACAAAAAAATGCAGCAAGAAATTTTTTCGAACCAAAAATGACGTACCTGTCCTTGCCTGTGCTAAGCCCAATCCTTATGAGCTGTCACTATTTGGAAATAAATCGTCTCCCATGTATTATAACTACATATATGTATCCTGTGTTTCTGGGCTATTAAATGTTGGACACCATTTTAGAATTTCGTATCATTTCAACAAGAAAAAAAAAAGAGAGAGAGAGAGAAAAGCAACTTTTCAGCGAATTGATGTCACTGGAATACATTAGCCAATTTGATGATAAAAATATACCTAACTTATCCTAGCACGAAAGAAAATGTCGACTCTGGTGTTCACGATGGCGTATGAAAACATACGGTCGTCTTGGCTGAATTTATTCGCAAGTCAAACGAGTTTTTGATCCCGATAACATAGGAGGTATAAAAAAAAGAAGAAGAAGAAAAGGAGAAGAAAGTTTGCTAACCGTAAAATAGTGCACGTATGCTTTATATATTGGCGTGTGTGTGTACATACATATATAATATGGAGAAATAAAAGGGCATAAAAAAGGAAGAAAAGGAAAGCCTGCAGATTAAGGAAAAAGAAAGGCAGGTAAGAGAAAACTTTACCTGCAAAAAAGCAACTCGATCCTCGTCTTCGTCTTCCTAAAGCTCTTATTACGATGATAATGAGGTAGCTCAGAGCTTGCCATCAAATAAATTATATCAAAATGTAACGAATTTTTTGCCTTTTATCTGGCTATTTTCCTCTATTTTTTTTTTTTTTCATTTCATCACCTTGAAGATTAAACATGGTAATTGGAAAAATAAATTTTCAAAAATTTACATCGACTTTGTTGTTGTTTCAATTAAAACATGCAGTATTGTGTTGTTCTTAAAAGAGTGAGAAGAGAAGAGAGAGATGCAGTAGAAGGAAAAGAAGCAAAAAGAAAGAGGGAAAAAGAAGAGAGGAACAGAGATGAAAAAATTTTCAGTTTCTCCTTCGGCAAAGACCATTGCTACATTAAAAATAATATTTACCTATTTTTAAAATATTCTCAAGTAATCTACGATAGAAAATAGAATCTATGGCCCTTCCAACATTATTGATGGCTCAGAAATATCAGCGATTAGTAATAACAATATTTTTATAATATTACTTTATAGTTTCTTCCTAATTTTTATATTTGACCAGTGCTTATGAACTGCATTTTTAGAAATATTTTTCAATAGCAAATCTTAAGATATTAACCACGAATCTATACCTTAGTTTTTTTGTAGAAAATCTTTCATCTTGTCAAGCTTCCGTTTGTAAATTCTACCTCCACCTATTGTAGAAAAGTTAACATGATACCAGTTTTATAACTTTCCCTCATTTCATGAAATATTAACCTGCTATCTGTTAATTACCAGGGTGAGACTTATGTTTCAAGTTTTGAGTTTTTAGAATGATTCCTTCTCATGAAAAATAAAATTCCATGAAAATTTTAGCCCACCAAGTTGAAAAAACAAATGGTGTCTCAATAAAAATTGAAAATCTATACTAATACTATTTTACTATATAATCAGCATTACATAGAAATATGTATTTTCTCATTCAACTAGTTTTAGAGGGTTTGGACCTACCCCTAAGATAACCAAAAAATCATTAAGCTGTATTTATTTGTTGCTTTAGAAAATCACTTATTTCTTACTACGAGCGACAGAAATAAAAAAAAAATGAACGATCTTAAAAAGAAAGGCTTCACCAACTCCAACCTCTCTCCCTATCATAAGTTGAAACATTTTAATTTTGCTCTAATTTTCTGTAAACGAAGCTGTGAGACACCACAATTCCTTTTTAGTGAGAATTGTGAGAGTGGAACAGAATTTGTTTCATGAAATGGAACCCCTTTTTTGAGATAAATTTCAAAACATTATGATTGAAACGTATGCTGCGAGCTATTAGCCTTGTAAACAGATGGAAGAGAACTATAGCGAAAAGGGAAAAGCCAGAGAGAGAGGACGATTCGAGTCGCAAAGCTATTCAGAGGTGGAGAAAAAGTTTTGAAAAAAGGACGAGTCCTTATTTCGAACAACGCCCAGACTATAAGAACACAAAAACAAATCTAATTACAAAAAACTTGGAAACTCGAAAATTTGATTTCTGTCTTCTGAGAGTGTACGAGTGTAGGGCACGTAAGACAGAGAAAGCTGAATGAACGTATAAAAAAGTAAAACTTGAGCCAACTAAACATGTTACAGCGGTGTTTGTGGCTATCAAGAGTATCGAAAATAATGAAATTTTTTTCATACGGGTATACGTTTCTGTGGAACAGATGTGCTTAAAAGTAAAGATCCAAATCTTTAAAAGAATGGGAAGTTTGAAAAAAAAAAAAAGCTCGTTTGATCGACTTTTTCAACACTTACTGGGTTTACGATTTTAATTTCCTTCATAAAAGAAGGTCTAAAAATAGAAATAGATGTGAGTGAAAAAAGTGTGAAAGGTGTTTTTCCGAATGAAAAGATCTTCAAAGAACCAAATGGGAAATATTAGATGAAAATTCTTCTTAACTGCTTTTGAAATAATATCGATATAGAGGATTATAGTTAATGGTTTGGTTCGAAAAAGGAAGGATCAAGGATGGATTGAAACAATAAACTTTATTTTTTCTTCAATTAGATATAGTAAAAAGGAATGTGCTTGTGTAGTTTTGAAAAGTTGAAAGATAACAAACTAATATTCATAAAGATGTTAATTTCGCATTGAGGGAAGTGAAATACAATTATCACTTAAACCAGGGTCTATACGCGCCATTAACGTTTTCACAAAGCCGAGAACAAAGTCTCTTATTATCAAAAAGAAATCGTCCTATTTATACCATCCGTTAAAATTTATTGGAATGGGACTGCGTTAAGACATTGAAAAAATTTTAAACACGAAGAAATACATAGAAGATAAAAAACAAACATTTCTTATCACAGAGTAAAAACATGTTTCATACTCTTTCCATTATCGTTTTCCATAAAAGATGGATTAATCCATCTTTTATGGAAAGTGAAAACGGCTTTGGGAATGTGAAAAAGTTTTAATGCTCGTATGAACAGCAGCATTGCGTTCCATTGATTCATCTTTTTAGGGAATTAGTTTTTGGCTTTGTGAAAACGTTAACGGCGCGTATAGACCCTGCTTAATCTTTGTTACATTTTTACTGTGTTAACATCTTTCATGATATGATGCTTGAAAAATGACTTATAATACAGCAATGGAAGTTAGAAAATTGAAAAGGATTTATTAACCACCAAGAAAATGAATCAAGAGATTATTGATAAGAACCGTTCGATGAAAACTGATAACGGTGCGTGCATCATTCATGCTTTGCCCTACATTCTCGATATCGACTATAGATTCTTAACTTCGTGTTAAATTTCCGAATTTACTCCGGTATAATTAAAATTGAAAACAAAGATGGTTAACTCGTCATTTAAATAAATAAAAAACTAAAAAATCAGTAGGCTTTATTAGCACCTATACTAAATGGAGGACAATTTGAGCTTCCATCTGAAAAATCAATGGAAATTTACTTGAAATTCCAAATTAGATTAAGAAACATTTCAAATTTTTGCAACCTCGAATACAATGAACCGCTGAGATGCAAAGCGGCTTCGATTCAAAATTAGCAAATTTCACTTTATTGGCTCATTTGCTTCCTGCACCTTAAATGGCCCTTTTTGAGGGTGGTATTAGAAAATCACTTATGCAAGATAGAAATGTATGGTAGAATGGTCGTCTAATCATATTCAGTGAGACAAAATATCCTATCAGGAAACTGTTACACTTTTTTTTTGTTTCCTGTAAAAAGTGGACTTGGGTTGTTTTGCATCTCACTGGTTCAAATAGGTACATTTTCCATGTTCCTAATATTTGTTTATTCGATGTTTCCATGCGTTTCTCTGCCAAAATAGCAAACTTTCAGGTTTATCGAGTATTAATGCATAATATACATTTTTATCCACTATTCTTTCCATTTGACTGAATTAATGAACTCAACCAACTTTTGGTTACTCGTATTTATCGATGGTAAGCTCAACTCAGTCATTGGATTTTTTTCCTCTACTCTTTGCTTCATCTGCTTCCTACACGAACCCTTTCTGGAACTGGAACTGCGACCACTCACACGGAGGTTCGTCTGAAATTAATGAAAATAGTTTATCTGGCGTCTGCTCTGCTATACTTCGTATGCTGTGCAGATACTTTTCAACTCCTCAACTACCATTGGTGTACCTTAATCAAACGAGAAAAATGAAAATTGAAATCTAAATTTTAGCTCGTGGAAAAATTGTTGAAGAAAAAATTATCTAATTTATTTAGATATAAAGAAAGAAAATTATTTGTTTTTCTCTGCCTTTTTTCTTTTTTTTTTCTTTTTTTTTTCTTCAAGAAAGGATAGAAAGTAGGTATTATCTAAGTGAATTGGTTGAAAAATAATATCAAATTCTCGAGGTGTTTTTTTTTTATTCGAAAAATTTATTATTGTTTATCTCTCGTCGAAATAATTTTTCCTTATGCAAATAATAATGGCATTTAAAATTCTTTCGCTGTGCTCTCCCCCTCTACTCAGCTTTTTTTTTTTCGCTCCTGGTGTCTTTCTCCCTTTTTACTTTGTGTTTTTCAAATCTGTCATTTTCGTAAAGGCGACTAACGTAATTAAGTAAAATTCTTTTGCGACGAATTCTGGCGTGAAATTATTCATATCTCTTTTCGAAAAATGAAAGATGTATACTCGTATTTTTCGTTTAATTTCGAAGAAAATATTGTTTGTCATAAAATAATCGAGGAGGATGGGAAGAAATATCGTTTTAAAATTTGCTATTATAATCGTGTTGTTCTCGTCTCCTCGCAATATAGCAGTTGAGGAAAAACTGTCGGGCATGGGTGAGCAAATTGAAAAGACGTTCTTGAATTCTCTATGGTAATAAAGTTTCGAACATTATGATTTCCAGATAATAATTATTTTCGAATGAAATGCAGACGACGTATTTCTAATACGTAGAAATAATTAAATATTTTTCTGCATAATCTGTAAGAATAATTTCGTTGCTTCTTATTATGGATGGATTTTAGAAAAAGGATAGTATATTTTAGCGTAGGTATTTTGAAACGTCAATAAACTTATTCGGAGGTCATTTTGACCCTTTTAAAGATTGATATCGAAGATGAATTCTTTGTACTGGGCGTTAGTCAATTTCAAAACATATTGTCCTGTCCTTCCGTGATAGTCCAATGTTATGATGACGTCATCATACCTACTTATAACATAGCATACGTTGATGATGACGTCATCATAGTTATACCTACCTATATCAAAGAATACAGAGATCAAGATTTCATCTATCATACTTACGTCAGTGATGACTTTATCGTCAAAATTTTTGTCCATCTTTCCGTCAGAGTCTTATGTTTTGATGACGTCATAGAACACTAGTTATAACCAGAGTTCGGAAGCCGTAAGATATGGCTTTAGCTTTCGGCTTTTAGCTTCTGACCTTGAAAATAAAACTTACGCTTTCAGCTTTTGGCTTTTATGATAAAGCTTTCGGCTTTCGGCTTACCAGTTTTTCCTGAAAAAATCGATGGCTTTTGGCTTTTAGCTTTCGGCTTTCGGCTAGCTTCCAAACTCTGCACTTTAAACTTTACTTTTGAGATTTCATTTCACTGATTTGCTGATTTTTGATTATTTTTTGTAAAAACCTAGAAAGCCGTATAAAAGCCATAAAAATACGGCTTTTGCTTTCAGCTTTTGGCTTTTTTGATAAAGCTTTCGGCTTTCAGCTTACCGGTTTTTTCTTCAAAAATCAATAGCTTTCGGCTTTTAGCTTTTGGCTTTCGGCTAGCTTCTGAACTCTGGTTATAACATTTCAAAAGATGTTGATGACGTCATTATACATTTACTTATAAGATTGGAAAAGTAACCAAGTAAAATTTTTCAGGAAATAATAGTGAAGAAATATTTATAAGTCCCTATGCGCTTCATATTCAAACGATTTTGTTTTTATGAGAAACATTTTTGGATACTTTTTATAATCTCTTGTTGTAAAAGAGAATTCATCTTTCGCCTTCGCGAAACTTCAGTGAAGGCTGCAGCTATTCTTTGCAGGTGACGTTTAGTTGGAATTTTGCGCGTGCGTTCGGCCGTCAAGGTCAAGGTCATAAATTCAAGGTTACAAAATCTAGGTCAAGTTGGGTTAAGGATAATATCATCAGTTTGGGTAAATATTAATTCCCCGAGTATTTATACCATACATATGTGTATTATAATAAAAACTAATGGAGGAGATTTTTATAACTAAAGCATATAAGAAGCCAATTCCGAACAGATGTTTGTGATTTTCGGCCACAATGATATTTCAGTATCTAATTTAAGGATGTGTAGAATTAAATTTTTTTTTTTGTATTTTCATTAAGTATAGCTAGAATTAACGGTCAAAGTTACATTTATTTTGCGCATCATTTAAATTAGATGAAAAATAAAATCTAACTGATCACTATCAATCAATTTCGATGCAATTTTTGTATCCAATTTTCTTTATTTAGGGCGATGTTTCTGACTAATGATATTTATCAAATTAGAGTAGAGATTTAATTTATTATTATGACTTAATTTCCAAAATCATTTCATGTAAATTACGCTTTCCGTGGATAAAGGAGAACCCGAAATGACTTTATTAAAAAATGAGCTTAAGAAAGAAAAAAATTTCATTTATAGTCGGGTGGAATTCATTAAATTTTGATCGCCGACCTACAATGGCCATCATTACATTTCCAACCCTTCCTCGCACAGATTCCAAGTTAATTTATGTATAAATAGGATGCCGAGGGATGACCTTAATCTCACCATTTCCACTTGAAAGTGCACTCCAGAATCTGTGTGGTGAAGGAAAGTTTATTAATTTAGAAAGAATCAAGTATTTGTACCAGCTGAAAAGATTCTTTTTTTCATTTTTTTTTTTTTTTCATTCTTCCATACCTTTTTTTCTTTCCCCCCCCCCCCAACCTCACAGAAACCAATTTTACCTTCCAGCTTTACGCGTTTACATCGGTGATAAATAATTCGACGTTAAAAAATTTCATGTTCTCTCTTGAAAATGAATAACCGTGAAGAAGAAGGTGAAAAAATGGTTGAATTTAACGTTTGCCTTTTTTTTTTACGCATTTTCTACGCCCTCCTCTTCTTGTACCAGTAAATTCGAAATTATTTGAGAACGAAAAACGTGAATGACAAAATTGAAAGAATTCTCGATACCAATACATATATAGCGTTTCGATAAAAAAAAACTTATATTTTTGATAAAAAATTGGAAAAATGGGGAAAATTTACTCTCCTTCCAGCCATTCTAGCTATTCGATGCTAAACATTTCGGTTATATTCGTAAAGAGTGGGAAAGCAAAATGCTAAGCAAAAAATTGAAATCGAATAAGAAGAAAAAAAAAAAAAGGGAAAATGGAGGAAAGGTATAATGTTGTAGCAAATGAAATATAAGGTTGCCTGAAAGTATATATATATATAGAAGACACTAGGCCTGTATCAGTTTTGTTCTGATTTATGCACTTCGTATCCACGCGGTGACGGACCAAATTTTTCATTTCATATTCCTCCAACAATGGCACAGACTCGTTATGTGTATTATGAGAAAAATACAGGCGAGATACGAGGATGGCATGCCGCTGGCGTTTTTTTCTTTCCGACTTGCGAGCGTGGAATTTCCATAATATATTATCTTCTGTGGAAAGTAAAACTCTAATAATTCTACAAGAATTATGTAACTATCTTTCTGGATTCGCAATATATATTCCCCTTCTCTTAGGAAATTCGAATTGAAAGTATCTTCTGAAAGGTATAGTAGGCTTATAGTCATGTAGGATGAGTCGCATTTCGACGCACCATGGGGCAATAATATTTGGCGAGTAAAAAATTTAACTCACTCCTTCCTTGTACATGCTTAAATCCAACATACTAAGTCACAAAAACATCATCACCCAATTTTATACGTTCAAATTATGTTTAGGTTCATGATAATATGCTTACAAAAGTGATGTGACGGTTCTTTTTGGCGACCTAGACGGTTTTCGACTTCGACCAATAATTTTGTCTCCTTTTTATCAGTCTAGTGTAATATTATGTTGTTTTTTTCATAAAATTGTAAAAAATTACAAACCCCTAAGCTTTTGAGAGTCAACAGTCGAATGCAGAGCCGTAGAAGTCACCAATATTAATGCAAAATAATTATGGGTTGTGAGGTGAAGTCTGAGTGCAGTGTTGTTCCGTCAAATAATCGGAGTTATTTTACCGTAATTTTACGCGTAAAATAACGTAAAATTACGCAAGTCAAATAATTCATTTTTTGACAATTATTTGACATTATCTGACGTTGAAAATTTTGGAAATAAAAAAATCACTGGAGACGAGATTTTTCATGATTATGTAATGATCTTTGGTGGTTTTTTTTGTCACTTTTTGAGGCCGGATTCATAATGTACTTATGCTTTTCTTAGAAGATGGGAATGGGATACAGAATTCCACGAAATCACAAAAATTCCATTTGGTTACGTTAGTTGAACTTATGAAGGAAAAGCAAAAGTAAAGAAAAAAGTACATTGTGAATCCGGCTCAATGATTCTATTATAAAGTAATGATTCATTATTAAAAAATTATGGTGTTCTTAAATCAGTTTTAGGTATAGAAATTCAATTCAAGTTTTAAAAAGTGGAAATCTATATTGAATAATAAAATAACAAATAATCACATTCACATTTAATAATCTCAAATTTCAAGGTACAACTTTGCGAACAAAACAAGCAATGAAATTTAATTTTGATCAGTACACCAAGTTTTTTCATATTAGCAGTTATTTGACATTATTTGACGTTATTTGACATTTGTTGACCCTAAAAAGTTATTTGACGTAATTTTATGTTATTTGATGCTAAATGTAAAATGAGCAGGTTTTCAGTTGTTTGACGCATCAAAGAACACTGGTATACAGTAGTCGATGAACTTTAATAATATATGTGACAAAATGTGAAAAAACCAACCTTAAGGTGAAGAAGATTCATCTTCGTCTTCATGACTCTTTGTGAAGGCTACAGCTATTTTTCAAACGTCATTAAGAAACATAAGTTTCTATCAAAATACAAAAATCACCAATTTTGACCTTCCAACCTGTTTTTTACTGTACTGAAAATTTTTGTTTTCCACCTAAGGTAAAGGATTTTTCAGATTTCGTCAAATGTAAGTGTAGTTTGGGTTAAAATGATAATAATGAGTAAATTTTATTTATTTTCTGCTTTTCTTCAACGATGTAGATACTCGTATATTACAATTTGCTGAAGAACGTATCTACATGCTGTATATCAGGTTAAAAATTTTTTGCGGAATTAATTTTGCCTATCTAGCAAGTGGCTTAGTTCGTTGGCAATTTCTGCGTAGTTTACCATTAATATTTGAGTGAAACTCGCGGCGAATCGAATTTATGCGAAAGTTATTCGAAGACGGAGTGTAGCTAAATCATATTTTCCAACGTGTGCAAGTACAAACTGTAAATTAATTGTACGTGGTTGTTACGTGGTTTCGTAATTTACAAATTACCGTCGACTTGAGCAGCAAAAGGTAGCTCTGTGCTGGTAAGCTCCAGCTTCACAATCTCACAAACTCAAATAATATTAGATATTGCCGCGAATAATCAAGCAGCTTCGAAATTAAGGACTTTGTTTGCAAATCTTTAACTACTACTCAGGGAGGTGGGGATTTTACGAATTTAAGCTTAGATGAAGGGAAGCTGTATTTTTTGGTCAGAAGTTTCGTACATCTTAGGTGGCTTATTGACCTACATACCGAGAGTGGTATAAGCAGCTGAAGTAAATGACCTACAAGTGCATAATTTGTTTGTAATAATTACACAGTTTCATAACTGCTACGAAAGTAATACTATAATTATTATCTATCAAAGGTGAAATAGTTCCTTTTTGTCAAGTTCATTTTTTTTTTTCATGTGCTGAGTTTTTTTTAGCTATTGCCATTATCCTCAAATGTATTCTCTGTGCCTCAACGAATTTGAATTAAAGCTAACTTATTTACCGTGTTGATGGCCTAGAGCTGAAAAGTGTCATCTACATAATATTATTTATACTCGAGCTTTAATCTTTTTATTTACCAGTTTTTTCGTCAAATTGTTTCAGGTATCATGGAAACGGTTAGAAAATTATACGCTATTAACTGTTGGCTCAGCTCGATACACTGCCAGTAATCGGTATGTTCCAGAGCAGGTCAAAACACAAAATACTCAGGTTTGTTATTATTTCAAATTTTATAATGATCATTTTTTATTATTCAGTTAAGTAATTAATTTTTATTGAATTAAAAGTGCGAAATTTTAAACAGTACAAGTAAATAGACTTGATAGTTGATTATAAAGAGTGAAGTATTTGGCTCTTCGCCTTCCAGCAGAGGCTTACTGATGGAAAAGTATTGGTTTTTTCTACATGCCTAGTTATATATTTCCCAGCTTGCAAAACCTAACAAATAACAAAATGTCAGCAAAATTGAAGAAAAATTTGGCTGCTCTTATATTTTTTTCAGTGCAGTCGGTATTTTTCACCCACTCAAGTTCTATTCAATGACTCAATTGACCGCTAGAATTTAATTCAAATAAATTTTTTCAAGAAAAAAATATAAAAGTCAATCTATTCAATTATCAAAGAAGAAAATAATTTACCTAATTAATATAAGTGTATTTATTTACTTGGTTTCAATACTAGTCTTACAACAATAGATTAAAAATTAATTTCTAGTAAAAAAGATATAAAAATTGAAAATTTATTTATTTACTTATTTAAAAAAAGCTATTCTTTTATTTACTTCATCCAAAAAAATATTTAAAAACCCAGTTTAAATAATAAAAAATACGAGTAAGTACATCAAATAAAATTTCATCACAATACAAGAACATTATTACTTAAGTAAGTATCAAAAACAAGAAAAAATTTAAAAAAAAACAGAATTTACAATACATAGAAAAACTCAGACAAATATCAACAAAACTAATATAAATATAGAATAAATAAGCTTCAAAACCAAACTAATAAACAATAATTTCATCAAATAAATTTAATTTATAATTATGTAAGTAAAAAAAAAAAGTCATTATTCAATAATTTATTTTCAATGTAAATTCGTGGCTGTCGTCCCATTCTACTCATATGTTGGTGAGTAATCGTAATTATATTGAAACTTGGAAAAGCAATAAATTAATAAAACTGAGTTTTTAAAATTTCATTTCTAAAATATTATTTCTATGTACGTATTTGGCGATTTTTCTATTTATTTTGAATGGAATTCAATAATTATTTTTGGTCCCGTTTATTGAAGACCCTTCAAGCAAGTTGTTTCGAATCCAGAAAGCCTTACCCAATTTTTGTTTATGCCTTCAATCCATTTTCATATTATTAAGTGCTCACACAATTTACCGAAATTTCTTACAAAGCAGGTAGGTATTATTTTTTGACAGTTTTTGCGCAGTTGAAACGAATATCTACCCCCATGATAAAAATTTTCCGTTTATTTCTTCAATATTTAACTCGCAGTTTGTTTTGATATAATGAATGAATTCAATTTTTTTTCTACGTTTTCCTGGAAAAAACTCGGTATTCAACTTTTCTGTCTCCTCCGGCAATTTTGTTAGTGAGTTGAGTTTTTTTTTAAAGTTTTTATTTTAATGTTTTTGTTTACTTTTTGGTGAATGGAAGGAAAAGATTTTTTGAGTCGCTGATTTTATACAACTAAATAAAAACAGTGTTAGAGATATTCGAGCAAAAGCTATCAATTTTCTTTGAAAAACTTTAATGCTCCGCATAAATTTTTCTCAGGGCTGAATAAAATAATATTAGTCGATGGAGTGAATCCTTCTCTTTTAAAAAGAACACAAAATAAAACAAATCAATAAATTTTCGACGTCAAAAATATTTAAAATGCTGAACCATAATTCTTTTGAACATTTGAAAAACACCTATACGTGAGAGAAATCATGCCTAGAAGGACAAAATATCATACCTCAAAATGAAAATTTACAACGTCTTAGCTTTTGTTAAAGATGAATCGTGAACTTTTCAAAAATCTTACTTTGAAGGCATTTCGGCCAGATTTAGACCTATTATTGAATCACAAATTAAGCATTTTTTCCCTCTAACTCGAAATATAGTTGAATAGATTTAATTACTTCAATTTAGATATTATTTTTTTTTTTTTACTTTTTTCTCGTGTAATATCGCGATTCTCTTTTCCTGTGATCTATTTTACCTTATACTATTGTGCTAGACAACGAACAAGCTGTAGATAGGTGTAGTCAAAATCGCTTCAACGATTAATCTTCAATTTCATTTGTTCTTTTTAAATACGCAGAGCTTAATAAACTTGAACACTCTGTCATTACCTTTCCCCTCTACTTACCAATTAATCGTCTAAAACAAAATGAGTAGCGGCTTGTATACTAAAAGATACTTTAGCTACGTTGACAATTAGAAATTTTGTTTGTTGAATGTTCAGTGCTATGGCTCAAGTATTTCATTCTAGCTTTCCCCATACTTATTCTATAAGCAAGCAGAGCTAGCTATTCGGAGATTGAAACTGTATCATAAAAGGCTCAGTGCCAAAAATAAATTACCCCATTTTCAAATGCAAATTCCTCGATTTAAAATTTATGCTCAAATTCAGCTCGTCTCTGATTATTGTATTCGGAGTATATTCCTCCTCTTCCAAAAGAGAAGAACCTTGCAACTTTTTCCAGCAACATCCGTCTGGAGCTGAAATTGAAATGAGCCATTCGTTGAAACTGCTGAGTTGAGAAAGCTGTACTCGTATAGTTACATTGAAAATTTGTGTGAAATTAAGAGATGAAAGAAACATTTTGTAGCCGACACACAAAGGGGCCTTGATGGTAGAAAGGGCAAGGAAAATACGCTTTGAAAAAGACGCACGAAAATAGAATGCATACGTATAGTCTAAGCGTTGTACAATGTACACCCATGTAGACAAAATGTGAATCTAATTTCATTTAACTATAGGTATGCTTTAAAGAGAGGAAGCGAACAAATCTTTTTTACCTTTCTAAAAAAAAAATATTGAAAATTCCATCGAGGAAAGCGAAAAATTCAATTAAATATTTTTTGCTTTTAGAATAAAAAATTACCTGCATGAAACAGGAATTATATCCTGAGCTACAGTCAAATTTTCTCATAATATAATTATATGGGAACTGGAAAATATTAATTTGTCATCGCTAAAAAGAAGGACGCATGATATTATTCACTCGAAAGGGAAAAAAGTTAAAAAAATAAAATAGCTTTCTACCGAAAGTGATTAAATCACATGTTTTTTGACCATTTTAGAAGGGCATAAAACTAATTAAGAAATCATAAAATAAGTTTTTTTCACACTTTGGTAAAATTTTCCAAACTTAAACAATCATTCACTTCTTGTGAAAGACATAATTACAATTTGGAAAGATAAAAAATTGATTTCTGTCAAAAATAAGAAAATTAAAACAGATTTTTATCACTGAGCGAGATCAGCCCAAATAATTCTCATTAAAATCAAGTGACTTTTGATTTATTTTAACCCACGAAGGGTGACATATGTAAAAAATTACGCATGCGCAGAGCAAATGCTTATATTAATGTGTAATTTTCTTTTCACGTAACTTCTAATAAAATATAATTTTATACAAAAATGTTGTGGTTTGAAATTGAAACCCTTCGCAATTTTTCACTTCTATTTCCTTTGATGAAATGATTTGATTTTTGTCGCCTCAAAACCAATGAAACATGTAACCATTTGAAGAATCATTATAGTTGAGTGAAATCTTATCTTGTGTGTTTCAGCATTGGAGACTGTTGATAAAATATGTACAACATAGTGATGCCGGCATGTACGAGTGCCAAGTGTCAACATATCCACCTGCCCACATTCATATGCGGTTAAAAATAATTGGTAAGTTTCTATTTTGCATGTACAATAAAACCACGATACATTATCATATATAAGTCTACCTTGGCTATTTTCTAATGGTTTACAATTTACCATTTTTTTGAGCTATATTCCGAACTAATTTTTGTGAAAATTAGATAAGTACGTTATACTTAAATGGACCTTTTATGCCCAGACTATTCGTTTTTTTGAAATTTAACATTTCAGGGCTATTCTAAGAGTCTTTGAAAAAAATTATGTTTTGGCAGCTTTGAAAATAGTAAAAGAAAAAATTGAAAATAAAAAGGGTTCATCCGGGCAGAGAGAATAAAGTCAGTGCAAAACTCGGCTCAAAAATAAAAAGTTAATCATGAGCGTCCATTTGAGCCTGAAAACGTTTTTAAAAAATGCATAATATACCTATTTTTGCCTGCAATTATCTGGGCAACGCATACAACATATCCAACTATCTGGTGAGCCAGTGGTCACGTCAAAGAAATTTCCTGTATTAATTATAGTGGTCTGGCACTTTTTAGTAAACAATATTGGGTCGACCAGGCACCTCACAATATAAAAAACTGGAGAATTTTTTCTCAGTCGTGTATAGTTAGAGGGTGGCTATGTGATGTGAATCCCTCTCTAAGTCTAGAATTGAAAAATAAACGGAGGAGAGGCGGAATAAGTAGCCTCCGACGTGCTCTAAATGAGCAACCCTTCTCATAATATCCTGACTGCGGGTCCATTTTTGCCAGCAATTGATCTGTGTACCAATTATGCCCCATAATGGTTTACAGTTGATGGGAGACATCCTTGTGAATAATATTCGCATTTATTTTTTACAGACTCTTACGCCGTTATAAACGGTTCGCCAGAACTGCACATAAAAAATGGCAGTGAAATGCATTTGATTTGTAAATTCATCCAATCGACCGAAGAGCCCAGCTTCGTATTTTGGTACCACGAAGATGCAATGATCAGCTTCGATCAGTACCGTGGTATTAATACGGGCAAAAATAAGACAGGCAGTACCCTCTCCATATCTTCCATCAATCACTCGCATTCTGGAAATTACAGCTGTGTGCCTTCGAATACGAGGCCAGCCAGCATTTTGGTGCATATATTAGATGGTAAGCCTTTTCATTGCGGTATCGTAATTCAGAAGAATAAAAATCTCTGTCTATCTTATCAAATCAAAATCTACTCGACCACTTTTTGGAAATGATTCTTCCGTATATTTTTACGAAACATATAAAAATCCACTTTTTTTTTAGAATTTTGAAAAATTATTTGAAATTTAAAAAACTGTCTACTAAGAATTACATTTTTTTATTACCGATGCTATACGTCATGTTGAAAGAATTGAAATGTGCTTTTAAAAAATTAAAGAAAAGAGGACCCAGAGACTACTGTTTCAAAAATATTTTGAGAAGTTTCCTCAGTATATTGGACAGAACTCGGAGTGAAAGTTGATGCTTCCTTCAAATATATTTCTTTTACAAAGATGAAAAATTTTTTTCAAGTAGTCATTATTTCTCTTCCAATCATTTTGCCAATATAAACAAACAAAAACGAGAAAAATAATTCAGTTTTTTATTTCTACTCACGAGGATTCATGTGAGAAAAAAAAAACTTTTGAGATGAATATAAAAGAAACCATGGTTTAATGTTGAACATGTCTTATGCTGGCAATCTCTTTTTTTAATCAGGAAATTTTGGTGTATGAGTTGAGAGAAAAAAAAAACGTGTCAAACATGAGAATTATTTCATTCAAAGAAACACTTTACTTATTGGAATTTTTCCCCCCAAAAATCAATACAGCTATAAAGTTGACCAAAATTTTGTAGCCTCGTATTATAATAATATTCTGCGACATGATTATACAGCAGCTTGTAACTCAACTATTCATACACATTGAAAAACTTTCGAACTATGAACATATTTTTGTTATATTTACTTATTATTTAAAAAAAAAGAAACAGAGGAAATACAATTTAAACGAACGTGTAAAAACAATTCTGAAAACAGACATTTTCTCTATGATTTTTTTTTTTGTAAATTGCAGCTACTACAGGGTATAATTTTCAACTTTTCTTCGTCGACAACTTTTTCAAGTCTTATTTTATGGTTAAAAGAGATCGAGGCAATGCAGAAAAAAATGCTTTCATTGTAGGATACTAAAGTGGTTCAACGCTGAGAAAGAAAATTTAAGAACATAATAACAGATAGTTTTTTCCTTTTTTTTTTTTTAAATTATATTTTCTACATTACCTACCATATGTTGCAGATGAAAAACCAGCAGCAATGCACACAGATAACAGGAATTTTGCGCAAACCGTTACCAAACCAAAAATCCATTCTGCATTTGTGATAATCGTCGTGTACAGTTTATTCAGTTTTTTCTCGCTGCTTTTTTAATTACGTATATAAAAAATATAAATACAATGTAAATGTATACCATTTATGTATTATACCGTATTGTGTCATTATTTGTACCGCAATATAATAATATAAAACGGAAAAATGTAATTTTTTCAACTCCTTTTTTTTTTCTACTTTCATAAGTCTTTTCGAGCGGAAAGCAATCTGTGGCAGAAGTTTTTCCCTTCTTTCTTTTTTTTAGGATTTCTTTTCCTATTCTCAAAATTATAGCATTTAACAAAAAGTTTAAAACGTAAAATACAAGTTTCGGGTATTAAAAAAAAAAAGTTACAAACCATGAAAAAAGGAAGAAAAAGGTGGAGAAAGAAATTAAAACCGATTTTCTTTATTGAAGGAAGAAAGATCTCAACTTTTTATTTGTTTCCAATCTCGAATGTACATTTTTCTTGTTGGCTAGTGGAAAGACAGGGTCTTTAGTAATTGCAAGACATAAAGGAAGCAAATAAAACTCCCGATTGAAAAGTAAAGCTATCTTTTTTGTCGAGAATTTCACATTGAACAAATTTATACTTGCATTTTCTTTTTCAAGGATTCCAAGTTGATAAGAAAAATACGAAATACAAGGACATTTTCAAATTTTTTTGAATTTAATTCACGTACCCCCCCCCCACATGTTCCATTTTCAATTTTTTTAAATTTAGTTCACGTACCCCCCCCCGGTGTTCCCTTTTCAAATATTTTTGCATTTAGTTTACGTACCCCCCCCCGTGCTCCGTTTTCAAATATTTTTGAATTCAGTTCACATACGCCCCCACGTGTTCCCTTTTTAATTTTTTTGAATTTAGTTCACGTACCCCCCCCCACGTGTTCCCTTTTCAAATATTTTTGAATTTAGTTCACGTACCCCCTCCCCCCCACGTGTTCCCTTTTTGATTATTTTTGAATTTAGTTCAGACAACTGTACGAAAATTGAGATAACTGGACGAAAATTGAGACATCTGGACGAAAATTGAGACAACTAGCCGAAAAATGAGACATCTAGACGAAAATTGAGCACCAGGAAAAGGGTTTCAAGTGCGAGAATTTCTGAATTTCTTCCACACATAACTTCGTGTTCTCCATTTTCGAATTTTTGTGAATTTAGTCCCCGTGTACCTACAATTGCTCCATTTTCAAATATTTTTGAATTTATTTTACATTTGCCCAGTGGCGCCTACCTGGGGGGTTAAGTGGTGCGGTTGCACCGGGCCTCACAATTTATGGGCCCCATCAGATGGGAATTTTGACCGCCCTTTACTACCAAATATGTTGAAAAACATTGAAGTGAACAAAATTATGAGGAGGTCTCTTTACTGAAAAGGGCCTAACAAGTGATCTTGCACCACCCATTTCAAAATACGTGTGCGCCACTGTTTTCGAATCTGTTGAGTGTTGATTAATATTTTCGAATTGAAAAGAAGCGAGCAGATTCACCTCCCTGGCATAGATGAAATTGCTTAGAGTCGGGAAAGGTTGAAGAGGTAAATTCTATTTTCATGTTTCAGAAACTAAGATTTTGGCCAATGATAGAAGTAGGACCTAACAAATAGTTGGAGAAAAAATTGAAAAAAAATTATTCACCAAAATTGTCTCAAAATGTTCCAGAAAAACTTGTTGAATTTTTACGCCGAGATTTTAGAGAAGTTTTACAAAAATATAATATTTTTCAACTTTTCACCCTAGAATTTCATAGCGAAACTTATGAAAAAAGATTTTCTATTTTCTCAAATTATTGCATCAAAATTTCAAAACAACACATTTTCTACGCAAGGTAAATTTATTTAGATGAGCAAAACTAAATTAAACATATAAGTACGAAAAATAAATTCCAGTCAACAATAAAAAAATACTGTAGCTATATGAACAGATAAACGCAACTTTAGAACAATATTTCACAGCTACTCTAACGTTGATCAGGTTGATCCTAAATTTAAGTAGATTAGACACCATAGGGCTCTGAGATAAATCATTACTTTCGTACATTCGCTCGATAAGACAGATATGAATAAATAAAACAAACACTGAGTAGGAAAAAAAACAAAAAAGAGTAAAACGAAAAAAAAAAGCTGAAATAGGCTATTGACTTGAGCGGCTCTTTATATTTCGTCTACATTAAAATAGAAAATAAATAATAAAATATTATTGCACAAAAATTTTTGCCTTCTATAATCATAGCGTTCTAAAGCTATAAACACATCTATTCCTTTTTTTGGGTTTTTAATATTTTATTTTCTATCGTTTCAAACAAAATTGTCGAAGGTGAAATAAATAATTAAAAAAAAAAAACTCCGCTTAAATTAAAACTTAATTCAAACGGTTATCTAATATAGAAGAGCTAAATTTATTTACTAAACTTTCTATTTCTAATGAGAAGGAATGCTAGCGTTTGGCGATACTGGCTTCAAGAACAATTGATTCTGCGGATTGCTATTCGAATCTACGATTTAAAAAAAACAATTTAATTAGCAAAATGCATGCAACCGAACTATGGGAGGTATCAAGAAAATTTCCCAACTATTTTAAGAGAAATAATACCAACTAAATCCAAGAAATTGCAACAAAAAAAAATTCGTTTTCTATTCTTCCTGTGCTTCTTTCTAACATAGGCATTTATATTATGTTTTCTTGAAGATTGTTCCATTTTTACTAATATAATTTTTTATTATAATTCCTAATTGAAGCGATTCTTTATGCCTTAAATTTTTTTTTTTTGATAACCACAGACACCCCAATCCTGTTTCAAATCTAAGCAAAAATTACAGGAAATACTTTCAGCACTTTTTTTTTTCTAATCTTTCTCATTCGAAAAGGTCTCCCCAACACGAAACAGTAATTAATTTTACAATGCTTGTTACAACCGGTAAAAATTGAAAAATAGCAAAAATGTCGGCTAAGTCACCCTGGTTCACGTCATATCAGACATAAAAATAAGAAAAGTGGCATAAAATAACTTCCACTATCCTTAATGAATGAATTAAACACTTCGGAATACGCGAGCAGAAAAATGAATACCCACCTTTGAACACTTCGGCTAAAAATAACGTTTCTTCTTTTACGTTACGAACCAAATCATCCGTGATGATAATCTGACTATTGTAAGGCCCTAATAAGAATCCGCTGTGCACTTCTGAAGCATTTAGTCCTATCAGCGGGGCAACTTTATTAATCAACTCTTGACACGTTAATGATTTCAGGTATATAGGATGATAAATATTGGAATTATTTTCAGTCGAAATGTACATCGTCAACTTTGATACGATTGGCCTGTAACGAAAATGAAAACATTGAAATAATATTATAAGATTTTTTTCGAGAGGAAATCGTTTAAAAAAGAGTCAGTACCCATTGCTATTCCTTGAGAACAGTAATGGTGAGTTTTTTCAAAACACTTTCTTCGATTTTATTAAAACAATCCCAGCTTCGAGAGTTGATCGTTTCAAAGATTATTTTCATTTTTTGAATTTCGATTATCTACCTACCTCAGAAAAAGATTTGTGACCCCAAAAATTTTTACAAAATAAACTAAAATCGGGAAGAAACAAAAATACAGAAAAAGAAGAAAAAAATCAACGTCAACATCAATTTTTTGGACGTTGATATTATTTTCCGATTTTTTGTTTAGCCTTTACCTTCTGACGTTTCCAAAAAGAAAAAGTAGTTCCGCCACTGATTCTTGACTCATCAAAAAATACCAGCAATTTTCTAATGCTTTATACAGTCTACATACGAGTACGAAGTGTGCTGTGTAGTCAAAGATCTGACATTATGTTGACCATAAAAGACCCTCTAAAAAATTTTCATTTTCCATTCAGTACTTCATGGGGCAGGAAGAGGTACACCTTTATTGTAGACGAAAATAAATCCAACTTACAAGGCATTGAATAATCGAATACCATCAGGAATGCCACAAATTTGAATAAAATCGTCTCTACACATCGACAGCATATCGCTGACGGTAAAATTTTCGAACAAACCGATATACGATGCGAATCTGTTGTTTCGTAACCACTGTTGCATATCGGATTGTGACGAATCTCTCGTCAGCACAATATTTGTAATCTGAAATAATGGAAAACAAAACGATTTATAAGAATCGACTGAAGAGAGAGCCATCTCATTCTCTTTAATCCAAAATTCGAATACTTTCTCTACCTGTGGTACTGAGTCGGTAACAATAGTGTCATTCGCATTCGAATCATAATCGAAGGTAGAGGGAACGCTGCAGTTTGTAGGGCCACCGCTGCAATGTGACAAAAAAAAAAAAAAACGATTTCAATGGAATTAAGCATTTAACACTCGATTCTTAGAAGTTGAAGTCAATTCAATACCACAATTGCACTAATAAAATTTTCAACTATCAATTCTCCCGAGTACCAAAAAAAAAATTATACAAGGCCCAAAAAATTCCTCCCAATTTTTCTCACTTAATTATTCATTTCCACGATCTCTATTGGTCCTTACTATTGGAAAATGTTCAGTTATACTCTAACTATAAATAGTTGCCAAAATCAAATAATTTCTAATCGGACTATGCTCTTCTATCATAATTTCACTCTCTAGAAAAATTTACGTTTTTAATTGAGAAAGGATATAAGAGAAGGTCCTAAGTAGCGAAACAGCGTTTTGAGATATCAACGTTTTAAGTTTTCGTTCAGTTGTGAAATGACATCGTGTGAGATGTAGTCCTAAGAGGGTACGTAGCATGTTTGTCTAATCTAGACAATGAGCTATGTTTCACAATTTTAATATTCATAGAAATGAATTTATAGCTATTTAGTTAAAACCCTACATATGCCCTTTTTGCATATCCATTCAAGATGAATACTTTTAAACAGTTTTTAACGAATTTGAAGAGTAATTTTGAGTTTCCTATGATGAAAAATCATAAAATACTGTCCAAAATGGATTTATAGCAATTTGGCTAAAACCCTATTTAGGCCCTTTTTTCATATTCATGTGAATTAATTAATTTAGAGTAGTTTACGATAAATTTCGATAATATAATAATGTTGGGTTTCATGAAAAACAGTGTTGAAATGGAAGAAGGTTTTATTAATTAAACTTTGACAAATATACCCACGCAAGCTTTTTTGAAACACCAAAAAACACCAAAAAACCTCGGTATTGCTTATTATTAGCGTTGCATACTATCATAAATACATGAAGAATATAACCAACCTGGCCAACTAAAAAACGCTGTAACTTCATGAATTTTCACAAGAGAGCAGTGAGTGACTGCTCCTTAGAATGAGGAAAGTTCATAGATAATAAATTTAGTGGATTTCAAAAAAGGGCCTAAGTCGTAACATAAATATCCTCTCTCAATTTGAGGAACCTTATCGCACCAGACCAACGATGTACAGTTGCTTATAATGTATTATACAAATAGGTACACAGCGAAGAGAACCGAAGCTGCTACTACTCATGGTGGAGAATAATAGGGTAGAAATAAAACTTTTATCATGACCAATCATTGAAAAAATCAATTACCCACGTAATTTTTTCAAACATTGTAAGGAACGTAACATAATACTTTGATTTTAGGTAGTGGGCTGGCGGGGGTGAGGGTGGGTGGAGATGAAGTATAAAAAAGGGACGCATACTCAGAATCTGTGTTTCCTGGAGAACTGGTTACCGAACTATTAACCGTTAGGCAAGGTGATAATGGATCGCCTCCATTCGGACACATCTGCGAAACAATAAAAAGCTCATAACGTTTTGGCCCAATGAATACATCAACGTATAATGACTTATACTAGCCATACTTATGTCACAAAAATGAATAATATAATAGATAAAATCCAAAATAAAATGGTCTTACGTCAGTGAATACGGTGCATTCGTACGAAGTCTGGTAGTTCTCCCGTTCGATTGACGACTTTTTCATAATTTTTTCACGATCTTGTTTGTGTTTTCGGTCAGCTCCTTTTAACTGGCACAAAAAAAATACAAAAAAAAAGGAATTGAAAAAATAAGAATCGAGCACGTTTCATTTCGACCTCCGTAGAGATCCTATTTGCAATTTTACCATCATTCTTAAGCACATTTAAAAATAAACAATCGTCGACTAATTCTAGTCAATCTTTACTTCCCGGATGATGGTTTTTAGAGTACATATAACAATGTTCATCGCGAATTCGAAATTTAAAAAATCGTAATACCAAAATATTTCGGCTTACAAATACGAAAATCAAGGACAATGGCGTGATGGATTTAGGAACTTCGAATACACACTCACGATTTTCTACTAAATTATTTTACTATTAGGAAGGAACGTTATGGATACGAAATAAGTCAAAAATATTTGTTCCAACAATAGATATAGATTAACTTTAATCTTTCACTATTAATTTCAATGTCTTGTCGATAGTATATTTTCCAAGTCAGTATTCAAAAAAAAAAAAAAAACCATCCGAGCTACAGGTAAGAAAATCTAAAATGGTTTTTAAAAAATTTTCATCATTTCCTTATTACAAATATTATCAATGTTTTCCATAGTAAATATAAAAGATCTTTAAGCATCATCACGGTTGACGAGCTATACTTACATTTGAAATTAGTTCAATGATACCAATTTTTGCTGTAACTGATAGAAGAAATGGGTCGCTGATAGCAAAATTTGTAAATAGACTTACGTAAAATAATACAGAATGACTTGAGAGGGAAAAATTCTTATGAAAATAAAATTCTACATCAGTGACAAACATTTTGGTAAAAGTTTTTTTCATTTTTCACAAATGAATCGGAGACGAGTTCTATCACCATGACCAGCTTTCTGACGATTTTTTATGAAGATTCTCAACAGTGATTGAAAAAAAAAAAAGGAATGGCTTAAAAGAAGCAAATAATTGTTCTTTCTTTCCACATTTACAAGCAAGGTGGCAATCATAGGTCATAATTGGATCATCTAATGGACCAGAAAAATATAGTTTCACCTACAAAATCAGACACAACTATTTGACATTTTTGAGCAGTATTCAGAAAACTTGAACACCATAAAATTCTTCAAAAACTGCCCTCATTTTGTTGGAACTGCGAAAATACGATAAGATGTACCTTGAAAACTTTTATTTGACACGAAGCCATATGCAAACTTCTTGGATTCTTTTCGTGCGAATACGTTTCAATTTGAATACGAAATGGAACTCCTTTTTCACCACCGTGCTTTTTTGGAGTAAATTCGGTACTGATGCAATTCACCTGAAAACGTGTCCACAAATCAAAAGCTGATACTATTAAAGGGAGAAGGGAAAAAATTAGACAGCAACAAATGCTAATATCTGTACATTATGGTCTGCACATAATTACTTTAATATAAACGCCAACTTCTTTGGTGGGATCCCATAAAAACTGTATAGCATTCAATGCGTTTGGATCTTGAAAATGGTCGAAAATGCCGTACGACAATGGTAAATCCAATTGTAGAATTCGATCTCCAGGTCTTGAGGCCTGCCAGTTTCTCATCTCTTCTCTTTCCATATACTGTAGACGACGATCGTGGAATGAAACGCGAATAATGCTCTGCATAGGAATAAAATCAAAAACAACAAAAATTATGTACTACGGAGTAAAATACCCTACAAAATGAAACAGTTCAGAGTTTAGAAAATTACTATTTGAACCAATTTTCCACTTTGTTAATTAATTCTTTTATAACAAAGGTAAATCGATGAACATTATATTTTTTGTACAAACCAAAAAGTAGTTTCAGAGTGGCATAATATAAAAGATTCAGTTTGAAGGTTTCATTTCGATTATTATAAAATTATATTCGATAATTTTTGTGATAAAATTTTCTCAGCCAGCAACGACGTGCAAAATAATAAATGAATTTTTTTTCTATCAACATGGCAATTTTTAAATGAAAACATGTATTAAATTTTTTTGGTCGTATCATTTGGATATCATCTTTACTTTACAAATTTAAAAAATAATCACTGCTCAGTGCTCATCATTAAAATAAAATGAATTTGTTCTCGCATACTTAAAAACGAATCCATGTTTCTGACATATCTGCGAATAAACGTATTTTTTCTATGGCAGCATACCTGCTTTTTAAAAAAGCAGAATTTTATAAAATATCGAAGAAAAAAAAATTAATATTCAGAATAAAGTTAAATGCCTGTACTCCAAAGTTAAAATTGAATTAATTTTAAATTATACCAAATTTTATCTTATTGAAATAAAAATAGATAAAAATATTGAGCAAAAGTAAAACGCTTATACCAAATCAATTTTTGATAAATTAAAAGCTTAATACCTTATTTTTTACAATTGACCCAATTTTGTTTTAGTACTAAAAGTCAGGCTTATTTAATTAAATTTGTAGAGTATATTTTAATATTATAAGCCGTTCTAAATTAAGAACCATGAAACGAATTATTAAATATACTAGAATGAGAAAACGGTTTTCTACAATGAACTAATGATTAGCATTTACCCAACTGAAGACCCAACTCAATAATCATATTTTTAGCAGGTTTTTAAAGTTTCATTGATTTTATATTTTTCAGATATTAAGTAGGATTTGTGAATTTTCAGTATACCTTGAAAACCTTTCCTCTGGACTGCGCTAAATCACCAAGTTTTTTCAACTTAATTTCGTAGGGCTGACCTTGATTTAGATACGTTAACGTTTCTTCATTGACTTTCATTGCAATGGATGTAGCAGCACAAAGAACATACTGAAATCTAAAGATTAACGAGTTAGAAATTTTAAAAACCTGATATAACGGTTGATAATTTTTATAAATAACAATAAGGATATTTAATTATATTATTATTGTGAAGTTTATTTTATTTTATTTTATTAATATTTGAATGGATTTTTCCTTTAGAGTAAATTTCCTACCTGAATGAATCATCCAAAGCATCCGTAGTGGTCGGACATGCCGCAATGGGAGCCGAAATATGCTCGTTGCAGAAGCCGTTATTTTCTTTATTATTTATTACTTGACAGTCTTGAGCTTTATCTGGAAGATCAAATTAAACCGACAGCGATATTATAATAACTCGAAAAATTTCATCAACTTTTTTTTTTTGGCAAGAAAGGTGGAGGGATTTTTTTTATTCAAATAATGGCATTGAAAAAATATTCGTATACCTGTATAATGTACATTAGACACACGTGTGTACATTTGTAAATTCCAAAAAATTTAGCAAACTAAAATTTCAGAAACTCGAATAAAACAAGTTTCCGAAATATTTGTTAAAATGTCAAGAATCCATCACTTATTTAATTTTATATCATACGCAGCTTTTTATTAGACCATCATTATAAATGATAAATATTCGGAGGTATAATTTTTGTTCGCTTAATTCATTTACTCCAAGTAAAACTTGAATTTTTTTCATTTTTTGCAGGAGTGGAATGTTGGACGAGATGAACCATTATGTACTTCGCCAAAAACTTCCTTTACCAGAAAACATGAATAGAAATTCGAAAGGGTATTCTTTTCATAAAATTAAGTGACCCTTACACAAAGAGAAATATATAGTTTGTAAATAAAAACAATGGGACAGTTAAAGAAAAGCCAACTTTTGGAAGCATTGATATGATACTCTATTATTTTCGTCTACCCATTGTTCCACTTATTTTAATATACCTGGCAGAGAGATAACCTAATATAATTACTATGTTCTATTTTTTCATCACTGTACGAATTTATCTTCTTTATATTTTTCATTAAATATACCAGACACGCTCAGCGCAGTATTATAATATGGAAGATTGCGAAATCCAATTAAAACTGATCGGCCAAATGGTAATAATTTCTTTCATAGGATATGAACACAATTTAAATATGAATATAACCCGTTCACATGTGTGTGGGCTTTTGTCAGTCAATTGAAACAAATCAAACCAATTGATGCAAAAGCGCTTTCAACTGCATTTAAAATACACACAAGTGTATAATATTCATTTTTCTGTTCGCTCGAAAAAATTATATTAGTTTATTAATGCGGTTGGTCTCCGACGCTGCCATATCAAATATCAAGATTTTGAAAATTGTTTTCCAAAATGATATTTGATCTTGTGCAGATTTGTTTACTACGTGATAAATTTCTGAATCAAAATACGAATGCCATTCTTTCCGCAACAAAGCGAATCGTCCAAAAATGGAAAAATCATCACAACAATGAATTAACTTGTTATTATTATTGTTTATTCTTTGTTAATGTTGACCTGTCTCACAGGTCTCTAGCCAAAACATAAGATTTTCCCATTTTTCCAATTTAAAACAGAGTTTTAGATAAACAGTGGCTCGCAACCGTTTTAAAACTATTTTTTTTTTTTTTTTTTTAAATCAACGATTCATAAATTAATTTTTCGTCTTTCAATTGAGGTGCTTTAGAAACAAAATATTTTTCACACGACAGAATGTTACATCTGATTTTGTCACGTATTATACATCGAAATAATCTGTAAAACTTAGATAATCGATTTACTACATTTTACATTGAAAATACCGAACGGATATATATTCAGATTAATCCTGAAAGGTAGCTTGAAGCTTTTAAGGCTTGGATTGTTATCTAATTTCTTAAGACTACCGAAAGAATATTCAAGGGATTATCACACGAAAAATAGCTGCAGAATGATGAACTCACCTATTCCGTTATTACTGTTATTGGAGATATTATTGTTGCTGGGAGTGGAATAACAAGATGGTGGAGACGAAGATGCGGAAGATGGTAACTTGCTGGAGAAATCCCGATCCGCTGGTGGCTCAGAACTGGGGAATTTCTTATGCACATTCTCCACGGTCGAGAACTGCCTCAGAATGCTGAGTAAAATAGAGAAATTTCGATTCAAGCAATATTAAAACGAATAAAAATCTTTACATTAGATTTAAAATAAGACCATATTTTAGGAAACTACCTACTCGATGGCAATAGCTGTAAAAGATCAAATAGGACGAAAATTTATTGGTAGCAATTACAGCAAAGTTTCAGCGGTAAGAATGAGCAGAATAAATATTTTACAATAAACGGGTCTTTTAAATTTTCAAATTTTGTGAAAAAACAAACTCGCTCCTTACAAAAAATAATAGGGTGGACTTAATTTACACTCAGGCAATCAAAAAGCACTTATATAATTTATGGGACCTCAGCATAGCTCTTCAATCTGTTCAAGTTGAAAAACGCCTCAGGCGCATTTCGAATTTATCTACTGCGCAATTTTCCCTTAAAAATTTTTAAGCTTCTAAATTCAGAAGTAAAACTTAATTGAGGGTTGTGGACGATGTTTATGTTGAACAGACCAGGGGAGAATTCCATGTGTTATAGATTTACTAAAATAACCGAGCTGATTTACCAACTCATTAATGTCTTAAATAAATTATACGTCATATTTTCAAAAGTACGCATGTCAAAATAATTCTTTTTCACTTGAGTAAAGTTGGTAAATTTGTTAGTGCGGTCAAGCACAGACAAAATAATTTTTAAAATAAGTTATTAAAATTGCTTAGTTGAAATTTCCCAGCATTATGGTAAAATTTAAAATACAATATTAAATCATAGTTATTAACCTTTATTCTACCATAATTTTCAATTCTCCCGAGAGAAGGTCTTGCAGAACTTTGAAAGTTGAATATTACTATAACGAAGGCTTATTTGGGCGAATTCAAGCGTCTGAATGAAAAAACAAATTAAACCGACAAACGCAATTTGTGGGAATATTATTACAAAAAAAAAAACACATCATCCTGCACACATCTGACAAGCTTACTAATATTTTTCAATTAACATTGCCACTTTAACGTGTAAACACACAGATGAATAACTCGAATTCAACGGTAAGAAATGTAAAAAAAAAAGTCCCGCATAAAACTACGAGTAAGTATAACGGAAACGAAGATTGTCGCAAGTTATTCATCATTTCTATAAACGAAAATATCAGACATACAAATTTACTATTTTACTATACAGAAAATATCTCTGCTTGACTTCTTGTAAGTCAAAAAGAAAAGCAACAGCAACAAAGCACACAGGCAGAAAGTATACCTAGTTACTGTATGAGCGCAATGTAAATCAAAAGTATTCCAACGAAAAGCTTCTATGTTTTGTTTCATAATCTCATTTTTCAACTTCTATAACGTAAAAATCCGTTCGACACAAAGGATTATCTGCATTACAGAAGCGTAAATAAATTACAGAAGAGGACAGAAGTACAATAGGATGTTAGGATGTTACCATTTTCAAGTAGGAGGTCGCAGCCAAGAAAAGTTTAACCGAGTAATTAACTAACTATGCAACTTATAGAGGGTGTCTAGCTATTTCCCGGGCAAAAAAATGCTGACAACAAACAAAAAAATAAAATTAAAAACCAAAAATACAAAACAAACGACAAGAAACAAAAAAAAACAAAATTGATCAATAAGTAAAACAATTTTAAAAAGAAGTAAAGGAAAAATGTACCTAAAAGAGGCAGAAAACTTTTAAAAAAAATAAAATAAAAGTTGGAAAAAAAATCAAATATGAAAAGTAGTCGTACAAACCAGAAAAACACACGAATAAATATTAAGAACTCGACACATTAAATTTTAGGAAAACGGTACATTTACATCTGTTACAATGATTTCCAAATTTTCAACCAGTAGACACTAGACATCTCTTTAAATTAGCAGTCATTCCAAAAAATAAAAAATTCATTGGCTCCCTTTGATCTCGTCCTTATGTAACCTCCCTCCATTTTTGATTATACTACTGATTTAACGGTGGGTTAAACGTAACAGTAATAACCGTATTATTCAACACTCCACTAAATTGATAACCATCAGTGTCAGTAATATTGGCCCTACATGATCTATTCAAAATAAGAAATATCATCCCCAAACCTCAGTGCTCCTTTTGGATATGGTAGTTCTTATAAACTGAAATAGGAACAATTGGGCAAAAAGTAGTACACAGATTGTTACGTAATTTAAACGGACTAGGACTATAGAATATAGGGACTATATAGACTACAGATTAAAAACCATAAATAGAGAGACGAAAGAAGCCTATACATACTCTGTGAATTATTGTATCTGTCCTTCACAGACCAAGGTGATGAATAAGCGATATTTATGGAAAGAAAATAATATATTTCTCAACATTCAACTTTCCCATCATAATTATTAGCATTTAGCTCATTTTCCACAGACGGTAAATATGTTAGTTACAGGAAACATTCTCAGCAGGCAGTCGGCTTTTTCGTCTCACTTGACAAAGTCATAATGACACAGAAATTCACTCTTGTATGGGAAAGATACAAACAAAACCTGTTGAGTGATTTTCTTTCTATTTCGGTATAACATCATATTCTAGCGTATATTGATTCAAACGACAATCTTTCCTTGTAATTTCAAATTCGAAAGCTGTGTTTCAAAAATGATACTAGTTAACGAGTTTGAGCAGCGGGGGGAGGGGGGGGGGAGTTCCCACAAAATGAAATTCTTCAACAGTAAAAATAACGTACTGAAGGCATATTTAAAATATTTTACGCGAAATTAAATTAATTCGTCTTTAGCTGTGAAATGTTTTTACCAAGTTCCTGTTTTCGAGACTTGGTGTACAGAACTACAGACAAAATCACGTGGTTCGCGCAACAAATATTCAAAAATTCTATAGGTGGTTGTTTCATGAAATAATGTTCACGTACGTTATTGGTATATTTTTGACCCTTATTACGTAATATACGTATTCGGGGAGAGAATTTTTTTTCTTCTCATCATTTCAGAATAATTTCAACTCTGTACCAATGACTCCTTCCAAATGATGCTCCTCCGTTCCCTTTACATTTTCCAAGAAAATCGTTATTTTTTTCTTCGCCTCCAGTAGATGGATACCCTCAACGCAAGGTTTGAGAGCTAGCAAAAGCCAAAAATTTTAAGCCAAAAGCTACTGATTTTTTGATAGCTAAAATTCGAAAGCTTGAAGTCGATAGAAGAAAACTTTTATTTGGCCTTTTCAACTTTTCCTTATAATGCTGACTGTAAGTTTCACGAAAGAAACGACGCTCGACGTCATTGATAATAGCAGGCAGCGAGGCGGCCCCTCTCGTTGCTGGCATACCGAAACGTCTATCAGTGGTGAATGACGTCAGTCCTTTCTTTTTCGTGAGACAGAGTATATATTATGCTGTGGTTATTACAGTAAAGCTTGGTTAATGATTGAATTTAACCATCTGTTAGAGATATTGAAAAACTAATGACAGTCTCATGTTAAGGAAATTCATGCGAATAAAAACGGCTATGAAAGAGTGAGAAAAAAATATCCTGACTATTTTATAGGAGCTTGAAAAAAGGCTATCTTCATTTTTTTATTCATCCATAAAATCACGCCAACAAATGTTATGAATTTCAGCTCGTTTTTATAAATACATGTTGAAAAATTGCAAGAATTGTCAGAAAATTCTACATAACTATATTTTATTAGAAAACCCTATTTTACAGCTCACCAATAGTAGGAACAGTGCCTAGGTGAACTGAAAATTGGATGACATTAGTTTTTATGCCCTTCCATTTCTTTTCCCTTTTTTTTTGAGAGAGAGGATGAAATTTTTGAAAGCTGAAAGCCAAAAGTTCCGCGTTATAATAATATGAAGGCGCTCTAATTTTCAAAATCAATGCCAAAAGCTGAAAGCGGAAGGTTCATCATACGGCTTTTAAACCCCGCCTCAAAGTGCTGCTACGAGTATAAAACAATAAAAAGAAAAGGAATTAGAATAAAGAAAAGCTGATTCTTACTGATTATCCGTGGAAGTCGGCGGCGACGGAATTTCTTGCTTAAAGTTGCTAAACGAATCGAAAACCAAAAATTCTTCTCTACGGAGTACATTAGCACAGTGTTAGGAAATTATTGCTACACACCAATTGAGAAGGGAAAACCAAAAAAACACCAACAAAAGGGCTGAAATGAAATTCTAAAAAAATGCATTCAAAACTTTACCCAAGATTGTAATCCTGTTGCATTTCCACTCCGAGATTATTCAACTGCACTCCTGGAATTTCACCGGCTAGTTCTTCGACACCTGCCCATGTCTGCTCCGTTTCTGCGTCACAAAATAATACTTTTTTTTTAAAAACGTAAATTTAAAGCATTCTTTCGGGTTCAAATTTACCAATTATGGCAATGAATTTGAAAAATATAATTGATTCTTTACTATTTTGCCCCTGGCACATGAACATTCTTTCGTATCCACATTTTGGAAATGGCTGAAAATAAAAGTCTACATTCCACTTGCTGACGATAAAAAAAACTCACATCGAACTTTAGATCCACATAATATAGAAAATAATAAACCGAACTACACGTAAGATAAAGTTATACTAATCAGCAAGTGAAACGAAGTTGCTCATCTTATCACAATACTAATTAAATCTTCTATCAAAAATAAATTCGTGATAAGCAGCATAATATTCGTAACAGATATAAGTGTATGAGAGTTCAAGTCATCAAAATGGCATTTCGATTATTTTACAGGAGGGAAAAAAGTATGAATTTTATGCATTCTCCGTTAAATTTAAAGACGGGCACTACTTTTTACCCGCTACCCTCGAAAACGTACATTTTTTTTACCTGCCTTAATAAAATAAAATAAAAAAATCCGATGGAATCCGTTGTACATATTAAATGAGAAAATGTGAAAAATGAATTATCTTGCATAATTATTTGTGATTCTACAAGAATTTGGAATTTTCCTTGTCCCGGCTGGATATCTCGCCAACCCTTACAGCGTTTCTTTTATATACGAGTACTGTAGAGCATGACTAGTTCTGTACTTCATCCATCTATCAGAAGTTTTCTGAAACTTTCCCTATAGAGGTGTGTCATTAACCTCTTTCAAATTTCTATGGGGTGCAATGCCTCTATTTTCAATCCCGTGCCATGACCAAAGAGCTCTTTGAACCGCTAAAGAACCGAATGATCTAAGTGCCATTTTTACGAAAAATGAGTTAATGGGTGGAATATATTTGTTGAGACCCCCTGCATCGATGTGCACAAAAGGGTTCGTCTTAACTCGCATACGAAAACGCAGATTTTTAGTTGATTGAAAGTAGCGACATTCTGTCTAAAAAAATACCACACAAAATAGTTTTTTTTACGCTCCTGTGAAAATTATATTTTTGGCACTCGGCTCATTCGGTTCTTCAGTGATTTATTTCTTATGGGCGGAAACACTGGAAATTTTAGACTTCTTTTTTAAGGGTTTTCTTACATGTCTGATGGTAATAATATATTTCATGGGTTGTATGTTGACATTTTTATAAGAAAAAAATCTAGTAATTTAGTTTCAGGAAATCCAATATTTCTGTAAAATCACCCGTATACCTATACTTCGATGAAGACGATCACATAATCTAGCAGTTCACCCTTCCAGACCACGTACTTTAATATTACATTCCCAATTTTCGATAAATCCTCCTCTACCACTCTAGAAAAATAAAAGAAAATTGAGTGTTTTTCATTAGGAATTTTTTTTTTAGAAAAATTTTTCTTCATCCCCCCTCCCCTAACCTAAATCGTTATTGACAAGTTACTCGTAAATAAAAACAGGTATATAGCGTCAGAGCATCCTTGATGCCTGTTTCCAAACCAATGATTTTCTCATTTCTCAGCAAGATTTTTAGTTGGTTTTCTCTTCGAAATTTTCCACTTTTTTTCACCCTTAAAGGTCCACCTGTGGACTCCAAGACCGCACAAAATATTCAATGTGTAATATCTTCAAAATAAGGCGAGCCTGTCAGCTATGGAACTGAGGAAGAAAAAAAAAAATTAATCCTACCCTATTATTCCTCCATGAGTAGCATCGCAGCTCTCTTCTCTATGGAGCTCATATGAGAGCTGGAAAAATGAATGGCGTCCTATAGACCCCAGGTGGACTTTAATGGAGTCTAAAAGTATTTCCCTGTGATTTTTATAGAGCAACCTAGGATATACAGCTCAACCTGCGTGTCTTATAGGGTCAGTATAAAAGGATCTTCAGCGTGAAAATTAACATATTCAGTGCTGCCAACCTACAGAAAGATTAAAGTCGTGTATCGTTGCGAGTTTTGAAGCTAGCGAGAGACGCCGATGGTACCAATGGATTCAGCGTCAAATGATACATAAAGAACGACGTAATATTATGGAGCTATTTGCATAATTTTTGTATGTAAATTTATGAAAACTATAAAATGGGGTCTGGTAGACCCTAGGTGGACTATAACGGAGATTGAATTCAAGTCAATTTTTTCACCGAAATTGTATCGAAGTGATGGTGGAAATAGACCAAATGTTTTCAACAAAATGTTGAAAACATGGAAAAAATCGAATAATAATTTTTTTTACAAAACAGTGTTGAAAACATACGTTGCAAAAATGTTGCAATATACGTTTACACCGGAAAAAAGGAAACATTGGAGATTGGAATTTTCAATCTTCAACTATAATTTAAATTTTAAAAACAAAAAGCTTAATCTTCCCACATAAAAAAAAAGGACCAAAATAATTCTCAAAGCAAAAGAAAAACACCTTTAATCTATATGTATTGGAAAGGAAGGAAATTTGGCGAGGAAACATTTAAACAAAACCTCCAATATCCTATTCAAATCAGATCAGGAAATTCAAGTTGAAAACATTTGTCCATATGTTTGCGACAAGTCCGGTGTAGAAGGTTTTTTGCAACATTTGTAAAATGTATTGGAAAGGAAGGAAATTTGGCGAGGAAACATTTAAACAAAACCTCCAATATCCTATTCAAATCAGATCAGGAAATTCAAGTTGAAAAAATTTGTCCATATGTTTGCGACAAGTCCGGTGTAGAAGGTTTTTTGCAACATTTGTAAAATTGTGACCCGTCAAGTGGAAAGGGACCACAAGTCGGAAAACAAAATTTTGCGCTAGACGCAAAAACGTGAGATCAGGTCAAAATTAACGAAAATTGTTTTATGGCGGTTTCTGGAGGTGAAACATGTAATCTTGCCTGTCCCAAAAGTAGAAGGCCAAACTCGGCAGCTGGAAAATGTTTTTAATTTTTTCAATTCTCCAATTGTTTTACGGGGGGAGGGGGGTGTATCGTCATAATGATGGGTCCCCCCCATCTTGAGGTCAGTCTAAATACGCCCCTGTACCCACGAGCTTATTGGGTTCAATAAAGACATAAATTATACTTTAAAAAAATTAAAACAGTAAATTTTGTTTGATTTTCTTTAAACCTCTTTTTCTCAAAATATGATTTTTCTTAACTTCAAGTTCAAACAGTCATAAAACCATGAATTTTATAGGTACGGGCGTCGTTCTGGTTTCATATTAACGGAAATTTGTCCTTCTTTCTAAAATGGCCATAAAATTAAAATTAAAATTTCCTACTTGTGGTCCCTTTCCACTTGGCGGGTCACATATGTTTGCGACCAAGTCCGGTATAGACGGTTTTTTGCAACATTTGTAAATATTTTACAAATCGTGTTGAAAACATGTTTTCAACCGCGGTCTATTTCCACCATCAGAGAGGACGTTAGTCGAGCACTTACCAGAAGAGTACTTCAACCCGGTCGAATCGTGATCGGCATTATCCAATCGTATACGTTTTCGTCTGGGCGAGACACTGTCGGAGGCGCACCAAGAAGACCAGGTACAGTTGTTGGGGAGATACGGTTGCGCTACATCCATTGCGAAGATCGTCAACGGACCATGAATTGGCGGGAATACGTTTCCAAAGGTGCGGACTGTGCGTGATGGCCGTCGTATCGCACAAATATACGAAAAAAAAACAACTTTTCTCTCAGTTAACCCCGATATAATAAACACTTATGGCACCGAAAAATCATGAACAGGTAGGTAATAAGGGGGGGAAAAAAATGAAAAAAATGAAACACGAACGAAAAACAACGAAAAAATAAGGAAAACAAAACACTGTAGTCCGTATTTTGGTAATCAAAAGAACCAAATTTTTTAATAAGGAACAGGAGTGCACGATTTATGATTTTTTTTTTTCTCCAATATGCAACTATAAGACCCTGTACCGACGGAGACGAACTTACAAGGGCGGATCCTTGCTGTTTTTCTCGGGACACTCAGAATGTGGTATTTGTATAAATGCCATTTTTGCTATTGTTTCGAACGTATGCATAAAACAATTAATGTTCTTTAAAAATGTATCACTAAACATAGCCCCAACCGAGGAAATTGTTAATACGAAAGTTTTACAGACGAAAATTTCAGCAGCTGCCAGCTTCGGCTTGGCTTATTTTTGTTCTGCGGCTCCTGTTGCTCGGTTTTTGGCCGAACTCGTGTCCGCTTACTTTTCTTCTGTTATTTCTACTCCTTGCCGGAGGAGAATTTATCAAATTTCAGTAAATCGAGCAAAAATATAATTTTATGAAACGAAGTCTCGATGCCTGCGGTACGTCATTAGATAGGGTCGTTTCTTTCATATTTTTGACGTTCTTTGACGACGAAGACAACGGCAATGAACTGATGCTGATCAGGATCTACAGGAAAACATAAGCAAAACGTACGCAGAAATTATTTTCAGTGAAAATTATCTATATCGGGTATCGGTAACAAAAATTTGCCGCAAATTTATTTTGAAAAGTGATTAACATTTCAAAGTATAATAACCAGAGGCAGTAGTATCAACTATCAACAGGGCCGGATTTATGTAGGTATATTTGGTGCCTTTAGATACAGTCTTTTTTTGAATACACACCACCACCATACCCCTTCAAAAGCGCAGAAATTACTTAGTAAAAATTTGCAATTCATTTTTTGAAATACATTTTCTTATGTAAAAATTGTAAAGATGAAGACAACTGAAAGAGAACAAAAATGACCAATCATAAATTAGTGGGATCCTCCTTATGAGTGACATAGGTACGTTGACCGAAATAATTTTTATATGGTTATTGGTAACGTTACGGTTATACAATAATATGTAACTAGAAGACCGGTGCTGCTTCGCAGCATGAGTTGTTAATTGGAACTATTTTTTTCCCTTCTAAAATTATAACAGGTGAAGTTGAATGTCCACTCACAACTTTCCTCTGACTCAACCGATTCGAGTGATCAAAAGCTCAAATGAAAGGTCTTGATCCACTGAGTGTTCTTAGAGCAAAACAAATTCCTTACATCAATTAGAACCTGAGATATAGTTCTTTGAGTGAAGAAAAATCTTGAAAATATCAAAGGTCAAGTTGAATGTTCACTTACAACTTTCTTCAGACTCAATCGATTTGAGTGGTCAAAAGCTCAAATGAAAGATCTTGATCCACTGAGTGTTTTTAGACCAAAAGAAACATCATACAATAATTAGAATTTGAGATATTGATGTTTGAATGAAGAAAACTCTTGAAAATATCAAAGGTCAAGTTGAATGTCCACTCACAATCACAACTTTTCTCAGACTCAACCGATTTGAGTGGTCAAAAGCTCATATGAAAGGTCTTGATCCACTGAGTGTTCTAAAAGTGAAACAAATTCCTTGGCTCAATTAGAACCTGAGATATTGATGTTTGAGTGGTGGAAAAGCTTGGAAAAAACATAAATTATGAGTATAATTTGAGTAAGGTCAGAGTTGAGTGAATTCCGATGCGTGATGACATATCTACACATAAATACCTTTCATTTAAAAAAAAACGAAGCAAATCGGCCGGATAGAACAGCCGGACGAACTTGTATTATTAGATTCTTTTAATATAATATAGAAGATAAATATTTCAGGGTGTCACATTTTTTCTTAGAATCGTCACAGTTAATATAGGTATGTTATTGTTATTATCTTGAAATTCTGAGCAGGCACAGTTTTGAACCCCTCCTCAACTCAGACTCTGAGTAAGGATCGTCTGTCATAAAAATTTTGAATTTTCCAATTAAATTTGAAAAATATCAAAATCAAAATTTGTTTAATTGAACGTATCACTGGATCAAAAAAAATTAAATTAATTATTACTAAGGGTTTAGACTAGGATTTATAGATGTATGTGAATGCATATTTTGCTTAGGGTCAAAGTGTTGTTTTTTTTCAGCTGCAAACTACAAATTTTAATAAACGTGTCTTAATTCTCAAACCATCCTCCTCAAACTGTTTCCTCCGCTCCAAACACTGAGAAAAATTTCAATGGTGATTTTTACAGTTGGGATAGGAAAACTGGTACAATTCGAGATTTATAGTAGAAATTACCACAAAAATAGTAAAATACTAACTAAGATATGGTAAAAAGTAGTACAAATACTAAGAATATTTACAATAAATTTCTAATTGTTCTTGTTTTCCTATAAAAAGTAGTAAAAACTATTACTCACCTCACACTTCTTTTACTGAATAGCTGTGCAAAATAATTATGATCGTTAGAAGAATTCACACTTTTCTTCTCTCAAACGTTTTATCTGGTTTGAACAGAATATTTTACGCATTGACGTCATCTCCAGAATACTTGTGAACCTAATTGAAGGACGACCCATTATTGTGGAACCATGACGGAAGCGCTCATTTTACCTACCCAAAAACTCTTATTAAATTTAATCTCTTCGGGAAATGGAATATAAAGAGATCGATGTTCCTTTCCTATTTAGGGAATGAACAAGAAATAGAAAAGGAAAGGTTTCAGTAAGTGACTGAAGCTATAGTTACTCGAAATGAATTGACTGTATTTTGAAAACAGAATGTATGAGTCTAATTTTTATCCTACTTTTAAGCAATACTGTAGCGAGGCGAAAAAGTTGTTCAAAAATGATTGAAATAAATCCGTAAAGTTGAATTTCTCGACTAGAATACAATTTTTGAAAACTCTACGAACAAAAAGCTGTAACAGCTCCTCTGAAATGCTTTTGACAGACCTTTTCTCCAGATCCCCCACGACCGATCAGGGAATTCATTTTTGAATTTTAAGAGAACTTCATCAACGTCCCATCTGCTTGTGGCATCCTTGACTATCTTCAACCAACGAATTTTCCTTCGGATTACAATTTGCTCTTGCAATGCACATAGATTTTACAAAATGGTCTTCAAAGGTTTTACCAAAACGATGGACTAAAGGCTTGAAAATAATCACTAGTGCACCTTCAAGAGATTTTAATTTTTTCGCCTTTGGTTTTTAACAAACTATCAACAGATTTGAAGGCTTTGCAATAAACTAGGATCAAAAAAGAAGTTAAAAACCACCTTTTTTTCTTTGGCTACATATTTTCATGCTTATTTGTAGATTACAACTTAAATAACCAGAAATTGGTAATTTTTTTAATTCCGTTATTATAATTAATAATGTCGAGCTACAACAGAAAAATTGCCACTTTTTTTGAGGTTGATAAATGGAAATATTCAGAATTGGAATAAAAATGTTAAATTCAAGGATGACGTACTCTTTTTCTTGCGTATAACACTGAGGCTAAAAAAGTGTAATATTTACTCATCTTTCAAATTTTTTAGTATAACAAAACATTTTATGAATTAAGTTTCAAATAAATAATCACTTTTCTATTCCCAACGAAAACGTACCCTGAAACGAAATTCTAAAATCAAGAATAACTGCAATATCTTTCCAATAGATTTAAATTTTCTGATCACAAAACAAAGCCAAAAATTTAATTTTGCAAAATTCTGCTCAGAAAGTAAGAGAAAACTACATAATATTACGGGAACAGATAATTTTAAAATGCGAAAACACAAAATAATTTCAGCAAAAAAAATGATGAAAAACCTACTTGAACTTGTTCGACGCGATGTATGGTACATAAGAAAATCGATAACTTATTAGAAAATTAACTCAATAGTTTGACTTCAAATAGCAACAAAATCAAATAGTGAAATTTCACCAGTAACATTGCACATGGCCGACCAAAAAAAAAAAAAGTTCGGAACAAAAAATGAAACTATTTCTCCGGTATAACTGAAATCTCAACAAAACTCGATGAGATGAAAAAAATGTAAAATGCGAGAAAACTCGAAAAATTAAGTCAATTGAAGGATAGCTACAGACAACCAGAAAAAAAAACCACCAGTTAAAAAAATTAATTCGATTTTAAAACTGGTGGGGGAAAAATTGAAATATACAAGAATGAGAACAAAAGAAAAAAAAAAAGTATTTAATATCCACCAATTGAAGGCAAGTTTTTCTCTCCCTTTCCCCTGACTGCATAAGTACCACAGTGTAGGAGGGGGCGAACATACGTACACACGAATAATTGAAGACAGGAATACAAATTATCTCTTAATTTTAATAGTGGAAGGAATTCGTTAAAAAACTTATATTCTATTTAAATGTGTATGAAGTACGAATAATGTACGACTACCAACAACGAAAATAAATTAAAACTGAAACATACACTTAGGTAAACAGATGCGAATTTTGGAGAATAGTTTTGTTATTATATGCTATACGTATGTATTTACCAACAGTATTCAATTGATGTAATTATCACTTGTTGACTTCATTTTAGAAAGGGTCAACTGAGTAGAAATACTTTTTGTAATAATTGTTTCCCGACTATTTACATCGGATTATATTCGTACCGTCTTCGAGCGATTAATAGTACATAATATAGACTTCCATATTTTTCAACAGGACGAGTGGACATGAAAAAGTTCTCGAAATTTGTCACAATACAATTACATATTTTTGACAAAGTTTTTAGGATTATTAAGATAGTAGAATAATAAAAATAAAAAAAAATAAATTAACTAGTATATGGGTGATCCTACAAAAAAATATTATGCTAACATTTTGGCTTGATTTTTTCAAAAAATTGTTGGCCACCATTTTGAATTTTCTCTTGGAAGTGTCAGAAAGCTAACATATTAATATGTAACTCACAAGATATATCACTAACATCAGGCATACGGGAAAACCCTTTGAAAAAAAGTCTAAAACCTCCGATGTTACTGCCCTTAAAAAACAGCTTTTCGGCCAGGGTGAGAGACACAACAATAACAAAAATTACTCACACTTGATTGTTCATTGCATACAACGATTTTTGCCTTTTGGTACGTAATCGCAAATGTAATTGTTATATTCTCAACAGGGTTGTAGCCAAAGGGGGCAGGGGGGCTCATCCCTCCCTGGCATCCTCGTTCACCCCCTTTTCCTCCTAAACTTCGAAAAAAAATGTTAAATAGGGGGCTTAAAAATTAACTGCCCCCCCCCAAGAATCTCATTTACCCCCCCCCCCTCTCTATCAAAACACTCTGGCTACATCCCTGATTCTCAATAGAAATCATAGAAACAATGAGGCAAATGCAACGAATGCAATAATATCGACAAACATTTATGGACTGTTCCAGGACTGTTCTCTCGATTTGGGCTAAAATGTTTGTTTGTGAGATTCGAGCAAAAATGTTCAGGTGAATACGCGGCTTAAGGGTATGCTTTACCAGAAGCCAGAACTTCGTAACATAGCAATACTAATATTTTAATGGTGGTGCTTCTATGATGATAAAATATGAAGAAATATGCGAATCTCCAAAATTCAAGGTTTATATAATCAAATTGTCAGATAAAATTATACTTCAACTTGAAATTTTAGTTGCTTGTCTTTTCTCCCTACATAAGGGCTGAAAAGAGGCCGACATTACTTTCATTGACGATATAAATAACGTTCATCGTAGAGTCAATTGCATTATAGCGAATTACCATCGGTCAAACAGCCAATCATAGAGTTATAACCTTCAGTATTCAATATTTCGAGAGATCATATTCAGAACGATTTTTAATTCGCAACAAATTTTTCAGCCGCAAAATACAAGTAAGCGATTGTGACAAATTTCCTACAGCAAATTCATTGTCCAATAATTTTCAAAGCAATTAAAAGACCTTTACCAGTCAAACGTGGAGAGGGTATGCCGTATGTGTCTCAACCGTTATTATACTTGTGTATCTGTCTACTGGTCTCCACAGATCGTAATTAAAACGTCATTGACTGACAATTATTGCTAATAAAATAAGTGACGAGAGATTCTTGACAATAATATATATAAGCATATAAAGGGAAAGGAAGTACAGATAACGAGATAATATAGCTAGTTTAATATGTACGAGTACAAAAGATTCTACAATTTCGAACAAAATACTTTTGTTACGGAAGGCGTAGGTGATTTCTTTGAGGAAAATAGAAAAAAATAAAAGATTCTCTTCGAACATTTCACATCATGTTTTGAATACTAATTCGAAAATACACAAGCAATTAATATTCTCATGCAACTAATCAACATTAAAAAAGTTTAATTCTTAATTTTTTTCAATCAGACCCAGAGTAAAGTTTATCCTTCCCTTTCGTCTAGTAACACTTCATCATTTTTCTTTATAAGTTACATACGAATTTCAAGTAAATGAAAAACAATTATTTTTGTTGTCAATGTTCTCAAGGCCATGATCATGTCGTCAACATTTTTTTTAATGATATCAAGGTTCTATAAAGAGAGTCAAAAAGACGGAATCATACTAAAACTCATAAAAAAATTTAAAAAATAAAAAAAATAAAAAAAAAGGAAAATTATCAGAATGTGGTACAAATAAATCAAAATTTTGTTGATTTTTTTTTCAACTGGAGGGGCTAATTTCAGCTCTGGAGGGGCGTAGAAACCCCCCCCCCCCCCGCCGACGATTCACCTATACATGCCTTAGTCAAGAACATGCGAATTTTTAATACACATATGTTATGGTCGAATGAGTAAAATAGCATTCGATCATGACTATAGTTCATATTTTTATCATACCCTCATTGTAGGAAAAATATTCATCCTTTAATTCCCTACCTGCACCTGGTAGAACAAAAATCTACATGTTTTTAAGTTCAATAACTTACTCATTCTTTCCACATACCAACCAAAAGTAGCAATCAACTGAGATTTCAATTAAAATTTCATTTACCACCATTTATGAATAAAATATCAGTAGCAGGACTAAAAGGTCTAGAATTGTACTAAAAAATATTACAATTTCTCACAACAGGGGGGAGAAATTCAACGCATTCAAAATGAAAATTAGTTAGGTGTCAAGTTTTTTCTTTAATTGACCGACGATAGTTATCTCGGTTGAGATTTCACTTAAAAGGAATTTCGTCTGGTTCGTAGGGTGGAATCATGTATAAACCATCACCCGAGGAAGATACCATCAAATGAAATATTCAAAAATTTATAAATTAAGAAAATTAAAAATTATAAGCAGAAAAAAAACCTCCTGAAAAATAGAATTGAATCCGATAATATGAACACACGTACCCTGTCACTAATATTCGAATGATTACAATTAACCTGCTCGTAGTTTAAAAAAAACTTAATAAAAATAAAGATGTTAACACATCAAAAAAAGTTGCTGCGGAAAGAAGCTGCAGGTAACATTTTTGCATACATTTTCAGTAGGTCATTAGACCACCAGACCACATACAATTTTAATTTTCCAAAAAATATCTTAAAACTAGATTTAAACAAATTTTAGCGCAGCTACGCTAGAAAAGCAGGTTTTCGATCAAAAATCCTCGTTTTTTTTTTTACTACATTTTTGCTAATATCTAGAGAACCACAAAACCGATTGTCATGAAATTTCTATCATACTTCAATCTCATCAGGGTTGACCTCTAGTGCAAATTTCAGCTATATTGTATGGTTTAGTATAATATGTAATTTGTCCCGAAGCGTATTCCAAAGAAAAGTCAACGTTTTTCAACCTTCGAAATTACTTTCTTCCAAAACCAACTAACGGATTGGCTTGAAATTTTAATGGTAAACTCTCAAGACTTTCATTGATGTACAATTCGATCGGTTCGGTGGTTTTGGAGTAATTAGCATGCAAAGTCAAAGTTTAGTTAAAAATGCTCAAAACTTAGGAGGATATGGAATAGAACTGTAAAGTAGAAGTAATGAGCTGATGACGTCAATTTTTTACTACAAATATGTTGTTTTGGGTATAAAATATAATAATATGAAGCGCATTGAAGCGCATTATGGTTTTGTAGAAACTGATAAGGATTAACAACATTATTATATGAAGGCCAAAAAGTTGATAACACCAAAACTACCGGGTTTACAGAATAATGTTTTTTCAAGTTTATATATGTACTTTTCCAGTACCTGATAATACGATAGCACACGTTGAATAAAGTTCTGGTCACCTTCTTCAATTTGTCAAACTAGGTACATATAAAATACTATCATAGACGGACTAAGGACCAAAGCATTTTCTGTCCGTCACTTGGAAAAAAAAAAGAAAAAAAAAAGAATTGTTAAAAATCTGCTAAAAATACACTTGATAAGATGTTAAGATGATTAAAAAATTATCACAGTTTCATATAATTATAATGAATCAAAATGGTTGTCAATTTTTGACAATTCTCATCGAACTGGGTGGGGTGGGGGGGAGCAATTTAATTTTATCTTGAGGTTACAAATTTCAGATCAAGGGGGCATTTCCCTCCGACCACTCCCTCAAAGTCCGCCCATGAATATTCTAAAAAGTGCCTTTAGAATGTTACACTTGAATTTACCTTCTATAACCTATTCAAGCTCATTTTCTCAAAGCTGTGATATCACTGCTCAACAATATAACCAATACTCACAAGGTATTCTCGAAAGACAAAACAGAATAACAGAACAGGTATGAAATGTAAAATACAGTCAGGGTGGGTAAGAAACCCGAAGAACTTATGAATTTTACATTCACGAAATAGATATTAATAGGCATAGCGTTCTCTGTACGACTGACGTAAAAAGCAGCAGGCAAACGTTCGATTTACTGCAGCGATAAAGAACTAAAGGGCTTAGGGTGTGGGTGGTGGGTTTGTTGCTATACGATGTCTGTACGCGTATAATACCACCCTCTGAGAAGCCCACTCGAACACAACCGACATTTTGACTCCGATAGAAAAGGACAAGAAAAAGTCGCAACGCAACGTCTGCAATGCATAAACCTGAGAAGTGAGAATGAGAACGTAGGTACTATAGGTACAGTACTAGTTTTCATTAAAATTTCCATTTCCTTTAAATTTGGATAAATTTTACAGCGTTTCAGACTATAACAGACTGCCTGTCAAGAATCCGCTTAAATTCATTTTTTCATTGTTTTTCACTATTTTTCACATTTTAGAGCATTTAAGCAGAATAAAAAACGGGTAGGGGAGGGTCGGGCAATGGGAACCACCGGGCATTCCCTACTAACTGTCCAACAAAAACCGCAATACTGCGCGTTAATAGTGCTTCAGGTCCGCCACACTTTGCAGCAAAAAAAGTTTTCGTTGCCCGATTTTTTTGTTAAAACGAAAAAATTCAAACCAAAATCATTTTTTACTGGCAATAGATGGAAATGCGCGCTACGTCTTGTTTTATTCCAGATTTTATCACTTTGCCATGTTGATTAAATGTTTTTTCATTTACTTTGTTTTAAACTTGATAACAATATAATTTTGCAGCCATCTATTTCCAGGCAATGGGAACCGGGCAATGGGAACCAATAAAATATTATTAATTTGAATTATGAATTTGTATTTTTGTAATTGCACACTGATGTGACCCACTGGAAAAATTATAGGTCACATCAGTGTCACAAAAGTCACATTTCTCCTCAACATGTGCGTCACATTGCAGATTTTTGCAGATTGGGAAGTTATTTCTGTCATAAAAACAGAAAATTAAACATGGTTCCTATTGCCCGGGCATTTTAGAAATAGTTCAAAAAAGGAAGGCTTAGAATATTCAATTTTCAGAGTGAAAAAATGTCTTGTATAGCCTACTACTGTATGTTAATGGATAGAGGAGGGTTTTTTCTTCAAAATGAAATCAAATTTAGGTTTCTAAGTACAGTAGAAATCGGTTTAACAAACACCAGCTTGAACGAACAGCCTGTTATAACGAACAAAATACCTAGTCCCGGCAAAATTCCATAAGGACGTATGAAAAAAAAATCTGATAGAACGAACATCGTATTTAGCGAACAACTGGTTATAACAAACCTTAAAATGATGGATGTTCGCTCAAACCGGCGGACAATTATCTTGAATACATGTATATTTATGTTTGAAAGATAGAAACAATCAATATTTTTCATGTTTATTTTAGTGCTTCTTATGAGTTCATGTAGTGAAGTTCAAGTGCATAAAAAAAATGTCATCCAAAGTGCAGAGGAAAAATTTTCTACAATTTCGCTAATACTCTTTAATTTCACTATGTTTCCATCTGAACAAACAAAAAAAAAAATCGGTTTCAAAGAACAGTTCGCTGTAAGTGATTTCACTTTCAACGAACTCCTGTTACAACGAACAAAATTTGCGGTCCCCCGGAGTTTGCTATAACCAATTTCTACTGTATAATAGTTCCTGAAATACAAATTTTTAACCAACAATGGTTCCTATTGCCCGGGTAACTGGTTCCTATTGCCCAGGCATTTTAGAAATAGTTCAAAATAGGAAGGGTTAGAATATTAAATTTTCATAGTAAAAAAAGTCTCGTATAGCCTACTACTATATGTTGATGGAAAGAGGAGGGTTTTTTCTTTAAAATGAAACCAAATTCAGGTTTCTAAGTATAATAGTTGCGGAAATACAAGCATTAGAAAAAAAATTGGTTCCTATTGCCCAACCCTCCCCTAATCGTTATTTTTTGAAATTCATATTCATTTTCATACTTGTACGAGGTTATCTAAATTCGAGTTCCTGTCCTGAAAATAAATTCGTCGCATCAATGAAATCGCACAGAACAAACGCAGAATGTCTGAGATCAGTTTTATTATTTGAAAGAGGAGGATTACTCATACTCCCTCTCCAAAGAGTTGCCCAAAGGAGTCGCAGGCATATGTAGCAATGCTAATAATTACTTTTCGTATCCCCAGTTCAACGAAAAAATTCTCCGATTAGAAAAAAATATTTTTCACAAACTTCACTTTTCCAGTTCGGTTGTTATTTTCCACGTTCAACTCGCATCTTCAATCAGTGCCCCACTGAGTTACTTTCAACAACTCATGCGTTCTCCTGATAATCCGGTAGAATTCGATCCCGATACGAATTTTGCAATCTCCACTCCAACTAAGCCACCTTTTCAAGAGCTCACTTCGATGTCCTCGCCAACAAAAAACCAAATTACCGCAACGTCGTTTCAACAAAATTCTTTATTCAACGCACCCGATCACAATAATATGCTAACTGTCGAACGCTTCCAACGTGCGACATTCCTCCTCCATCAGCTTTTTGAAAGCCAAATACCGATGATTGAGCTGGCGCTGGCGGTGCAGTTTGCATTTACTGCCCAACGCTCCCTGCTCGGTGCAGCATCCGTAGAACACGCGTCGCACCCGACTATGCACCAGCGCCATTGCGCACATGATGCACGGCTCACGCGTCACGTACAGATCGAAGCCAGTGCACAAGTATGGCAATTCGTCATCGCCACTGCTGCTCCTGACGCCGCCATCAGCCGAGTCATCGTCCACAGATGGCTGCGCCTCTGCAGCTAGTCCACCAGCGGGTCTGCTACCAAGCTTGCCGTCTCTGAACAGAATGCGCTGCACCTCGGCCACCTTTTCCAAGCACAGCATGACCGCGTGATGAGACGGATTTTGGCGACGCTCGTCTACAGCCACCGCCACGACAGCGTCGGTGCGCGGGTTGATGACCACGGCTGCGACCGGCGACTGCTTCTCGCGGGCCGCCTCCACCGCCAGCTGCATGCGTCGGCGCTGCGCCTGCAGCTCTTCGACGTCGAAGAATTCACCAGCCAGCAAGCGCTCGATCGGCTTCACCGGATGGAAGTTGCAGGGCCAGTAGGCGGTTGCGTCCAGGTGTTGGGCGCGGGTTTTGGGCGCGACAGCCGGCACCTGGCAGGTGGCTAACGTCGGCTGGAGGTGCGGCAGCCGTGAGCTCATCAGTCGGATACAATCGTCACGACTGATGCTAGCCACCGGAGCCAGCACGATTTCGTCGCCACGCACCCGTTTCAGGTGTGCCATAGAGTCGGCCATCGGCAGCACCGTCTTTAGCGTGTTCATGGTGGAGCCAATGAAGCTCTTGTGGCCCACCTTGGCCACGTACACGTCGACTAGAGGCGCATGCGTCCAGCAGTATTCGTCTTCGAGGACGGCTATAGGTGACGGCGGCACGCAGCTGCTCTTCAGTCTCTTGGCGGGCGGAAGGTCGCCGGCTGCGTCGGTGGCCATTAGCGTACGCACCTGGAAATCAAATCAGACTGCTTACGACGGTTTTGGATAGCTTTTGGCCAGATTTTTACACGCTTTGCATGGCTTTTGGCGATGGGTTTCTTACAGCGAGATACAATCTCCAAGATAAACTGAAGTGCGCTCGAGCAACGTCTAACGCAAGTATAACCACACTGAGAAAACTATAAAATCCAATAGAAATATTGAGCAATACGTGCATTCGTATAAAAATTCAATAATGACCATTTTATATGTTAATCGATATACAAAAATATGTAATACTGATCATGTTATATAGTACCGTAATAATAATACACCATAAAACATGGATTATTCGGCACACTTACATAGTATAGCAAATCACAGTATAGCTTCTTTGGTAAGTACATACATATTTTCTTCAAATTACGTTTATGAGTTACAATTTCACCGGTCCATTCATTATAAGACTAAAATTATTTGACAATCGATGTATTACTTCTCACAATAACACCGGCTCTATTTAAATTGACTAAGTTTATTATAATTATTGTACGGCGCATTTCACTTCGTTTTCAAATTAATCCCACTTCAAGTGAAAATGTAGCTAGTAGAAGTAACAAAAACCAAAAAACTTTCTCAAGTGCAACTAGCAGATGTAACATTGAAGAATACATAATAAAGTTGATATGCAGTAAGGAGATACTATCCATGGGTGTAAGATTCTTCCAGAAAATTTCTTCCAAGATGTCTAGTGTCTACCAAAAGATGATTGCACAAAGAATAAAAATATTATCTAAAAAGCTATTCTATTCACTACAGGTAGGAACAAAATATTAGAGCCGAAGAAAAAGTAAATCCGTCAATTTCGAACAATCTCAATGACCATGTAGGAAATAGCTCAAAAGAACGAAAATCACAATAATTCATTTTCTTGGAATTAGAGAGAAAAAAAAGGGAACAACTCGAGATCTTATCTTATTACATCGTCTTACTCGTTTATTTTGTAAAAAAAAAAAAAAAAAGAAAGAAAGAAAGAAAGCGAAACGGGTTAAGTAATCATGGAAAACGTATCATTAAACATCTACCAACTCATCAGGAGAAAAACATGCATGAAAGTAAAATTTTTGGGCAGCTTTTGGTATATTTCCATTAACAAGTTTTCAATAATTCAAAGAGTATATTGCGGGGAGTTTTAACAAGGGAAAGTTGATAAATAAAATCTTGACCATAGGAGCAGCAAATAATGTACCTGATCTCAGCGACGCATCACTATATGTCACCAAAAAATATGAATAAACGGCATCAGATATATCAGAGAAAAAAATCAGAAAATTTTCAAAATCAAACACAAATCAAACGTGCTTCGAACGATACAGCGATTATACGTGAATTCAATGAATATTTTAAGTTTAATTATTTTATTTAACTCCACTGTTCACGCACCCACTGACCAGAAAAAGAACACAGCACCATTTAAGTATCAAGCAGTAGTAACACATACGAAAAACACCAAGGAACGAAATTATCTGAACACATGGGCGCACTGAAACGCAAACGTTGCAGACGAACACTACTGTTCCAGCACAGTCAGCACTAATTCTTAGTTCCATAATTTCTGGCCACCAAAGGTCATTCGTCTTTATGGTTCCTTTTCATTTTTTTAGCACTTTTATATCACTTCCTATAAGCTCTTATCCGCGCCACTTTTAAAAAAACAGTATTTTCGATTATTTTCATGAACACCACTCAGTGGACATCGACGACAATCGCAAACGTCACGTGAAGGCTACAATTAGGACCACAACACATTCTTTGAAACTGGCCGGAAATTCGCGGATAAGAAGTCCATGCGAGGGCCACAGCCAGCCCACTTGCCTTTACCCCAAGTGCACGGATCGTACAGAAATGCGACCGCCGATATGCGATTTCCTTCGACACAATTCACATTTACGCTGCCATAAGAAGAGGGCCCTCCTATGTACAATAATTGCTGCTACTTAATAAAAATTTCATGACAAATGCCACACGCACACCAACGCACACGTACATTTGTCTACACACCAGCACACGTGTAATTTAGTATATTGCGATTTGAGGAAATTAGATTCATTGAAGTTAACTATTTGTCCTCTCGCCGCCCGCCTTCACTCTCTTTGGCCCCACTATGGGGTACGCCTGCTTTTTAATGTAAAGAAGGAAAAAAAAAAAAAAACGTTCAGCACGTTAATTTAAAAAAAAAATTAGTATATAAGCAAGTGGTATACGGTTGCGGCACACAAATTAAATGGTGAAAACAAATTTCTTCCTATTCCCGACACTTAATATATTATCTTACGCCATATCTTAAGCACTATAAGAGCAGTATACGCGACAGATGCAACTGCGCACATCGAAATGAATCTCAAGTTTCAGTCCCATGGTTATATTCGATTGTCGTCACCTTTTAAATGAATGTATAATATGTGTCTGTCCAAAATTCTTAATTTTGGCATTTTGCAATTTGGTCATTATTAGCGGCTAATTAATCGTTATATTATTGATTAAAATTAACTCGTAAAAGTAAAAATTTATCCTAACAATATTGACGAAGATGAAAAACTGAAAAGTAAAATGAAGAGTTACATTGTATATTGGACTGGGTAAATGCTATTTTAACAAATATTTTCTTACACTGAAACAATATAGGGGTCATGATAAAACTCATTATACTTGTAATCCCTACTGGAGTTTGACCAGGAACTGGATTACAGTACTCGCTGGTTAGTATAATTGCGGACAATGGAATAATTCGCTTAATATACTGAATTGTTGCAAGTCCTGATCGCCCTATTTAAAATACGTTATATTTTATCCTGTTAATATAATAGAACTATCCCCTGCTCGAGTAAGATAAAGTGTGGTTTTTAGCAGGTTTTGCCTTGAAAACCTGCTTATTTCATGTTAAAATTTGTCTGATTTCATTCGTTTTGCCTTATCTTTTTATTTGCCCACAAAACTCCTTTCAGTTCGGTTTGTACTCCAGTCAAGATGAGTTCGAATAAACGTCGTGACTTAACAATTTTAGAAAAAATTGAAATTTTACGCAAGTATGATGCTCTGTCAAAAATGTCCCAAATTATGACCGTGATAAAATTGGAAATGTTTTTTTTTTTGGGCGCTGCTTTATGGAATAAGCCGCTTATTATCATGATTTTCCTTTGGGCCAAAAGTTTTGAGTACTCATAGCTCATACAACGTACAGCTCTTCAAATAAATAAAAATGAAACTAATTAATTCGATAGAATAATGCGATACAATCAGTTGTTTTTTTTCATAATTAAGACATTGAAGTGGGAAGTACTGGTAGTCCTTTCATCACATTACGTGTTCTATAATTAATATTGTAAGTTATAAGTTTGACGGACATTTTCTTCAAACACTATTTTTTTTTTTTTTTTTTTCAGATGAAATAATACGCTTTTCTTCCATTTTTCCCAGTCATCTGTCAAAACGCTAACCATATATACATGTATAACATTTTTACATTATTTATACGAAGGTTCAAGTACCTTCACATTCGCAACGCATGGGAAAAAATGGTACTAAAACTAGAAATTTTAAAATATTTTTCACAAAAGAAGAAAAGACAAAGCATAAAAATACGTCAGAGGTGTATAAAAATTCGACTAAAATAATGTACGCGTTCGAATAGTTTCCACACGTGGTTAGATATAATATTCTGACACGTCAACATGGACGCTTAGTTTTTTTTATCAATGAAGACGTTTGTTTATGAAAACATCAATAAAAAGCATAATATCTGCTATATGCATTGAGTACTAAGTTATAATATCTTATCAAAATATTTCCACAATGTTTTTACACGAAACTATTTGACTGTGAACAAGTTTTGACCATCTAGTTCAAAGTTCAAGACTGACTGATTTCCCATCAATGCTTTTCATTTATAAAAATCTTATAGTGGCTGAAATTATATCATTCACAAATCAGCCGCTCTTTAGCCCGAATTTTTTCCCCATTTTTCAATCAATAAATGAAGGTTATAAGTGCCTATAAATTAAAAATTTCCCCCCCCCCCCAAAAAAAAAAAACGATTAAGTGGCCAATATTACTTTTCTTGATGAAACCATATACATATTATATATAAATTAAGACGAACAATTTTTGTTAAAATGTTGCGCATATCCACCAGAGTGAATTAAAACTTTTTCGTATTGCCCTTATTTTCAGACGCGAGAAGCTAGAGCACACATATTTTCTTAATGGAAAAGAACAGTTCCCTTCCCCCAGGCCATTCAGCAGCCAATTTTTCTGGTGCGTAGGCTCGACAGGCTACAGACAGTCGCTGATTTGCTGCTCATGCTCAGCCATACGCGTACTACTTACACACACGTCATTCTGAAGGGCAGCGCAGCAGTCAAATAAATACATAAAAATCGAGGTTGATGAATTGAGAAAATCGTAGAAAAGTGGGCGGGGGACATTTTATATGTTATTCGATTGTGGGTGGCATTCAAAAGACAATTTACAATATTGCAGCCAAAAAATGACGAAAGGAAATATGTATATCCTGCCAAGTACACGCATGACTAGTATTTACTCTCCGAGGACTAGACAATAATTATTGACTGAAATTTAAAAGGAAGAAATAGAAAAAATAGAGAAAATAAGAAACGGTTACGAATTTGAAAATTCTATCGAAAATAAGAGGGTGTTATTCGACGAACAAAAAAAAAAGGGACTGCTATGGGAATATAAAATGTCCAGAATTTTACTCAGTGGCGCACCCAGAAATTTGATAAGGGAAGGATTGAGTCTTGAATTTATCCGCAAAAAACAGAAAAACATTTTTTTTATTCAGCCTTTTTTCGATGAAAGTTAAGGCCCAAAAGGTGAGGTCGATGAGCGTTAGAATTCTTCTTTTCATCTAACGGTTTATTTATTAGCTACTTTTTTCTTATACTTTTACACGAATTTCGACGTTGAAAGCCAATTACAGGAAAATTACCGATCGAATGGAGTTAAAATTTCAACTGTACATTAGTTCAAGTTTTTGAGAGTTTACCATTTTAATTTTAAGTCAATTCATTCGTTGGTTTTGGAGAAAAGTCATTTTGAAGTTTACAAAACGTTGATTTTTCTTTTAAACGCGCTTAAGGACGAACTACTCAACCAAAAGGGCTGAAATTTGCACCAGAGATCAATCTTGATAAGATTAAAGTCTGACAGAAATATCGTGACGATCGGTTGTGCGGTTTTCTAGATATGTATCAGCTCAAACGTTGTCAAAAACCGATGATTTTTGAAAGTTTTTCAAGGAACGGATTCCTTCAAATTCTAACGGGTTTTTCAACTTCGATGGTGACAAATAGAAAAAGTACGAAACAGATTGAGCTGAAATTGATATAGTGTGCAAATAGAAGCTTGTAAAAGGTACGTTTCCATGTTAATCTGTTGGTTGGTAATAGTCTAAAGTGATTTTGAAGATTCAGAACGTGAATTTTTCTTCGCAACTTGCTGACAGGTTTTCGACAGAAATTCATTTTTTACCCAATTTTTGCATAATCCATAAACAAAAATTTTTAGTGCTTCATGAGACTCCAATAGTCGAAAACCTACTTTTCTACGGACGTGAACATACGACTAATATTTACTTTCAACTAATACAAATCCTGTACCCATTTTTTGGTAACCTCATCAGTGGATAGAGGGGTTAAAATTTGTAACAAAGTCCAATAAACTTTGAGAAAAAAAAAAAATTGTTTCCCTAAAGAAGACTCAACAAACAAATATGGCTGCACTAAGTGTGGCACGCTCGTCAGTTTCCTCTGTGGGTGTCATTTATTCTGTACAGAGTGTAGTCACTTATATCGAATCTAGCCACTAACTGATAGAAAAATCTAAATAGTAAATTACATGATGGCAATTCCGAAAATAATATTCCGGCCTAATGTTAATGGAACACAAATGACGTCAGTCTTTCGTAGTCGGTAATTTCAGACAATAAAACAAACATAAAATAGCGGCAACTGCAGAAGAGCAACTAAATTTTCTTCGACTACTTCATGCTGGTCTAAAAAGTGAATGAGATAACTCGATTTAGTGGGTACCGACTACCGACGAGAATATTCAGTTCAGCGATAATAACTCAATTCGTCAGCTTTTACACACAAAATGTTGCATGGAAAAGAAAAAGATAAGATACCTGAAAAACATCAAGGCAAACGAACACGCGGCATCCTGCACAGAAATTAGATAAACTTTTTCTCTGCCAAAATTACCTTTCGAAATAAAATGAGGAAAACAAAAACAACTAAGAACAATACCCCAAAGTGGTATATAAGTGAGTGACCTACTTTTCAATTTCTGAATTAAACGGAGGGTAATGTAGCACACAGTACAAATAGTTCTAATTCAGTTTCTATTAGGGAAAAAGGCCTTTGAGACGGTAATAAGCCTGTGTATTTCTTTCATGAAACTCGCAAGAAGCAATATTCGTTTGTCATTACATATTGTGACTCTTCAATATGAACATAGAGATGTTTCAAAATATTGTAGCAACAATTTATGAAATATAGGTACCGATTAAGAATAATTCGACACCAATTTTAACATTTTAACTACCGTACAACCATTCAAATTCAACCGAAAAAGCCAGTCGATTTTCGAATGATTGCGCAGTAATTGAGGGGGACATAGGTAACCCGATTGAAATTATCAATTATGAAAAATATATAACAAAATTGGTACCTAATTTGATAATTTTTTTCGTAATAAAAATTGTTACTCAACCAAGAATTTCATTCACCAATAGAAATGAACTTCCAGACTCATGAAGAATATTTTGCCAAGCCGGTAACTACATGTTTTGTTGGTAAGAAACGCTGAATTAAATAAAAATGAATATTAAATAATAATTCATTTTCAACTTGTAAGTTCACTTCTAACTTTTCTTCTTGAATCCACTTTCCATATTCTTTACAAAACACCGACGAACGAGTCGTTGGAAAAGACTTTAAAATAATTATTCATTTAACAGGTTGCACCTAAACGCCAAATGGTGATGAAAAACTATAGAAAACAGGTACAAGCCAAATAGGTAAAACAATTCGTATGGAAATTCACGCGACTTTAATCCAGACTATTTTCAACGCATGGAATGCGAATTCACTCGAAACAGTTGAATACAAATAATTAAAAAAAAAAAAATTCATATCAGTAAGTACCAATTCACAAAATCCATATCAACTCATAAAAGTTTCAGTTCAAACAAGAGTTCGAATTTCATAAGCTTCAAGTACGAGTATTTAACAGTAATAAACGAAAAAGAATGGATTGATTGCTCTACCCACAATAGCTGGGGTAACTTTCCTTCATTCCTTCGGAAATAAAATTTTTCAATTGTATTCAAATGGAAGAAATACAGAAAGTACGGACGCATATTATTTCTTCAAGAAATCGTATAATTTAAAAGTTATAAGAAATTCATAAAGCGAAGCCATAGGAGTAAATACTAAGAGAAGTTTGTTTGATACAATAATTTTTTAAACGGAGGCATTAAGTAAATGCTAATAACAAATGCATAAATAAGAAAAGCCCAAAAGAACTGTTAAATGAAAACAAATAAACTATTAGTCAGACTTGAATAATTATTTAACCGATGCGATGGTGATTGAAAGAGAAAGTATTTTAAGACCAGATAACAAATGAACTAATTGAATAACAATATTCGAAAAGTTCGACAAACTACTCGTAAATAGAAAATTCATAGAAATGTTCTTTTCAAATATAATCCATCGAATATTCTACAACGATTTTTTTAAGGGTGAAACTTACTTAGATAATTAGATAACTTGAAAATCGAAACTAATAATCATGGGAACTATATATGGAAAAATTCAGGAATTGGCAGAAAATCTCTTCATAACAATTTTTTTTTTAAATTCTAGTGGAGCAAGCTCCGTGATAAAAGCAAGTTTTCGATTGGAACCCAGGGGTTTCGATGAACCATTCAAAGGCTATCTGTTTTAGGATTATGCAAATATTGAGGAAAAAATGAACTTTTGTCGGAAACCTGCGGTATTTTTTGGAATCCTGAAATCATGAAACTAATAACTCTGCATGTCCCATGCAGATTCATGAAAGTCAGACCGAAATTAATAAAAGGTTTTCTATAAAAGAAAAAGTCACCAGATGGAAATTTGTAAAGTGTAAATGAGTTTAGTAAAAATTAAAGACATTATTTTCTTCATGATTGAAATTTTTCAGCTTAATGTATGATCACAAACTTTACGAATTTACTAATTTGTAAGAAAACCGAATACAAAATTATTCAGGTGAAATGCAGGCATTTTTCAATATCGACATTCAATTACACTATAATTATTGATAAGATAACGAAAATGAAATTGATGGTGTAATGGTTTTCAAAAGGAATAAGAGAGACTAATAATTGTATAAAATCATGAAAAATGTCTTATAAAGATATTCATGAAGTTTGTAGATGGGTAATGATTGTCTTTGAATCGAAAAGTAAGATTAATTCTAAGAATGAGCACAGTCCATGAGTTCAATTTTATATATTTTTCAACTTTCTCAGAATAATGACTGAAGCCAGTTCAATATTGTTCCTCATAATTTGTTGATTTATATTTAAAAATACTGAAAAACGCTGCACTATAATCGCTCCAAAAGCGAACCCTTTTATAATATTATTTGATATTGATGATTCAACAAATTTATGGAAGTGTCAAGTAATTTGATTAACTGATCTTTGATGAAGTTATCAACTAGGTGCTATAAAATCTAAATTAAGTACTCTAACTTTAAATAATTAATCAATGATCAAAACCAGTTTAAAACCCATTTCTGTGGGCAGTAAACTGCTGGATAGGGTACATTACACGGGGGAATCGAAATGATGGGTAGAGTAAACGAGAATTTTATAAGTTTCAGTCTTCTTATAATGAATCCTAAAATGGAAGAGTAATTCAGGATCATTGTGATTCAAAATAGTGGTTGCAAATTGGACATAAGGAAACTAAAAAGGAACTAAAATGGCTGATAGCTTGAAATCGAAATACATTTTCAGGATGTGAAAACTCAAAATGTATACAAATTACTATAAATTTAAGCACTTACCATTAATGGCAGGATGAGGAATAGATGAGCATTTAGAAATTTGTAACTTGACCTAACAAGCTCGTTCAGAAAACAACTCTGCTAATTTTTCACATTAGAACTAGACATAATCAATACATAAGACGCTGGGAGCACGCGAATTTCGTTGGGAAAAACGAATTCTTTACTACACTCGAAACCTGGGAAAACTCTTTTTCATATCAGTTGAAAAATTTGTGGTCAGGATCATATGGAAAATGCATGTGACGAAGAAATGAGTGGATAATACAATCCGCTTGTCTCTAGTTTCTATCGATTTGTAGTTCGTAGAAAAGAAACACATTGATAGAGAGCACTGAAAACACTTTTCAATCAGTTTTTCTTATTCCAAAATTTTATTAATATTTTTTTACTAGGTAACGTAAATTTTTTTTATTTTGTTTTTCCATTGAATTTAATTCAACTGATTTGCTGATTCAAGTCAAGTTCATTCATTTAATTCTGATAATAAAAAATTATATTAATTGAAATTATAATTGAAAAAGTATAGATCACACTTCTTGTTAAATTAACACGTTCGTGTTCCTACTTCACTACCTATTTTATTTATTGTAATACCTATTTTTTAATTTAATTTTTTCATGTTTTTTATATATACCTATTTATAATAATTAAATTATTTTTGTTTCATTATTATTTAAAAATTAAGCGTCGAAAGTGATTTAGGTATGTATTGTAAATAATGTAAAATTGTTCATAAAATACGAGTATAATTAATATTTATTATTTAACATTGGAAATTAAAAAGTAAATTATGAAATTTTTTTAATTGAATTTTTGATTATTTTCATGAATATATGGCACATCAGTTCAAATATTAGTGAATAAATCGAAACAAAGTTAGTTTATTGGAAAATTACCAACAAACTCGTATTATTTCAACTGATTTAAACTCTGCTCAGGCAGTTGTTGGACAAATGCTTTTACTTCTCAATTTATTTTTCCATGGTCAACGAGTCAATCTTCCAAATGAAATATTTTCATACTCTAAATTTGAAAACTTGAAAACAATTTTGTATTTTTTCGTTTGCTTTGTTGTTTAGTTTTATTTAAAGTTTGATTAGTTTGTTCATTTATTTTAGTCTCTTAAGGGTGTAGTCTACCTTTGGTGTACGAACTCACCATCGACGTGTAAAAAACGGTACGAAAACGTGGAATATTGGAAAAATATAGGCAATCTATTTGACACATGATTGTGTTGCGCATTCGTGTTTTGGCAGCCAAAATGACAATTTTCACGAGTTTTTAGCTCAAAAGTACACCTATAATTTTTTATTTTTCTCACTCAATTTTGCACCAAATTTGCTGAAATTTGGTTATGTTATCCTTGAACGCATTTTCTATCCCAGGACGAAGCCTTTTTTAATTTTCAAAATTTAAGGGCTTTTTTTGAGGGTCCCAAAAAACCCCTTCTATGGAGCTGCCAAAAAAGTTTGAAAAAAAAATGATATTGCCATATCAGGGCAACCAAGTGTGAAAAAAAAATTGATAAAAGAAAGTATACGGCGGAAGATTTTACATTGTTACTAAAATTTTTCAGACATATAAAAAGAAAAAAAAAACGATCAAGTATTGGAAATTTGAAGAAAAAAAACCTACAACTTAGCTATTCCCACCATTTTGAAGAATATATAGAAAGAAAATTTGAGAAATAGAGCGTGAAATGATTGGAGGGAACAACATGGTCAACGAAAATAAAAACTCAATTTCAAATGACAACAAAAATTGATACTACCTATGGCTAGAATCAAGCAGCTCCTTATTTTCAGAACCTAATACTGCACCCACTCAAGTAGATGGTCAGAAACGATCGTTTGTCGTGTAAAAGTTCTCTGATGCACATACACAGTCCTCACACATGCACACAAACACCACGGTGAACGTAAAAAAAATGAAAATGAACTCGAACTGAAGTTCTCCGCTGTAAGATTTTCTATAATGTGTTGATTCTATTAATCCTTTGGAACTTCGATTTTATGTGGAAAGAAAAAGAAAAGCAGTTGGTATACTTACCCTGTTCTCACCAACCATCACTCTTTTTAAGATAAAAGTAAATAAACTACGTTTTCATCTACCTTCTGTATTTACCATTCGCTTCATAAATTCAGCTTTTTCATTCATCCTTTTCGTATCGTCCTGTATATCTATATTCATTTCTTTTCTTTTCTTTTTTTTTCAGTTTATTATGCATCATTTGCTTTTCTTATTACCATTCGGTTGGTTCATGAAACAACAAAAATAAATTAATCGAAGACTTGAAAAAGAATTAATTTTTACCCTCAATTTTTAAACCTTCCCATATTTTTTTCCAGACTCAACACCCACGCAGTTTATTTTTCAACAAAAAAAAATCACGTCTTCGAATCGGAGACGTAGTTTTGCCTCGTCGATATTTTTTTAATCAAATAAATTGAAGTAGGGTATTTTTTAGGATCTTGGTAATAAGGTGAGAAAAAATGCAGGCATTTCAGCTGAACGACGCATTCGAAGGGTTTCTAGTATGATTATTTCCATGTTCTTATAATTCGATCAATGCAAAAGACTGTAATTTTTAATTTTATAAATTTCGCGAATGGACAATAAAATTGTATTATTGTGTTGCAGTGTAAATAGCAGAAAATCTGTTATTTCAGAGAAAAACATGAATAATATTTGAATGCTATCAAAAGACATAGTCTATCTCTGTATACAAAACGAAAATTTCGAAACCCTCATCCAAGATATAAAATGCTATTTGCTAAATCCAGGAAACCTAAATGGCTCAAGTATTAATAATTGTGACGAAATCTGAGAAAACTTACCTTTCGATGAAAAATAAGTTGGAAGGTCAAAATTTTGAACAGGAAATCTGATTTTTTAAGAAATAAAATGGTGTGAAAATGTTTGGTTTTAGGTAGGCCAATATCTGCGCCTCTTCACAGAGGTGACAAAAATTTAAATTTAAATCATTTCATCATGATGTTTATAAAAAATTACATTCTTGTAAAATTGTCAGGAGTTCCGAAATAAAGCACCTTTTTAAAAATTTTTTCATTAATAGTAACATGAGTACAAAATTACTCATTAGTAAAATTTTCAATTTTGCTCACATATTATTTTTTACTCGTTACCTTTAATGGAAAAAAAGAGTGTATTTTTTACACGCGTTATTCATAACGGCAAGGGCATTTTCCCTCAGCAAATTGTTTGCCCCGCCCCCAAAAGAAAGTTAACCCCAAGTAAGCATAAAAATTGAGCTTACATGTGGAGCTTCACAAATTGAACTCACAAATTGAGCTTATAAATTGAATTCAGTGGTTGAGAAGACTGCGATGAGGAGTTAATTTCCAAAACGCATTAAGTCGATTCTTACCAAAAATGATTGCCATTGGGTGGTAAGTTTACTATACAGACTACCTATATAATTCACTGAAGCCACGAACAATTTCCATGGTTTTGGATATTACTTTTGCAAATGTTTTTCTCAATAAAAGTTATAATTAATTTTTTTTATTATACTTATACAATTATTGATGTAAAATATAATTCATCTTCGCCTTCACGACTCTTCGTGAAGGCTACAGCTATTTTATAATATTTTTCATCTAATATTTACTGTATTTTAAAAGTATAGGGAATTTTCAACGACCTTTAGCTCAAGGCCCGTTACTCACTAAGGTATATTTCAATATATTTCAATTAGATCTTTTATACTTGAACTGAGCTTATTAAATAGTTTTCAATGTTCTAAAAATATCTGCAGTCCACCCACTCAAAATTCCTGAATTTCCAAGCCCACAGTCATAAAGAGACTTTCTTGCGCTCTTAGATTGTAAATATCAGCATATTATTCATAATTTAATCGAGTAAAATGAATAGAAACTTTTAAAAATACAACCGCAGAAAATGAACAACAGGTCCACAAAGAAATTTTAATTCCTGGACAAAGTTAACTTAATAAATTGTAAACAAAAAGGAAAAAGCCAAAAGGAAGAAGTAATTTCTCAAAGTGAGATAAAGAGAAGTGGTGAGGTGAAGGCAGTAAGAGAGAATGAGAATGAAAAGGTAAGGAAAGGAAAAAGGTTAGAAAAGCGATTGAAAGTATCTGGGCGTGTGGTTAATGGAATGCTATTTTCATCTTGAAAATTTTTCGAATTAGTTAACATACATTAGGTACTTTATAAAATAAAAAAGGGCCAATCGAAATGGTGGATGGGTTGAGAATGTAAGGCGCCTGGTCCGTAAATGGTTACGTAAGGGATGTCATATATCAGCGTCAACGTTTGAGGAAAAAGCAACAGTGAAAATTCAGTTGTTTGTGAAACCGTTTGCTCTCTAACACTAGTTACTCCAAAAATATTCAACATCAAGAGCTGTAGGTGAGTAAATATTGAAAATTTTTTAAATTTTTTGTTGCATGTCAAGTATATAATTAGTAAAGCTTCGTTAGCTTTTGAGCACCTAAAATCATCAAATTAGACGATTGAAAAAATTTAATTAATAAAAAGTTTTTGATGAGTTACTTATGAGCCAATCCTCATTAAAAATTACCAAAAAATTACCAAAAAATTACCGAAGACAAAAAATAAATAAATAATCAAATAAAATTAAAATAATTCTCCTTGGAAAAATTAATTTTCAAATTTTTCCTTACGTATAAATACGTGCATGGTAAAGAATAATAGTAAATACAAAATAAATTAACATTTTTATTATGAAGTAAACATATTTTTTCTCATATCGTTAGTAAATTATTTTGCTAGCTACGCTAGAAAAAATTTTCAACATTTTTCAAACAAAACATTCACAGTTTAAAGTAACTTAATTTTAACCAGAAAAGAATTTACAAAAAAGTTTTTGGAATGACTTGTGATGGGTTCAACGGATTTTCAAAGATACTGGACATGGTCGTTGAAAATATTCTAAAAAAATTTGATACGAATAAATTTATTATGAATACGTTAAGGTAACGTACCTTAGTTTCTTAAAATCTGAGAACGCTCCCTAACGTTAAACCTTAAAGGCACCATCCAGTCATCTCTTGTCCTATTTAAAACAGCTTAATTTTTTATTTTCTTGCCAGCAAGATATAAAAATTATTCAAAGAGGTCAATTTTTGGAAGATTTTTTTGGTCAGTATTTACTCTAATATAGCTTAAATTAAGAGTTCTTACATTTCGCATTGAAAGCTATAGAATAGTATACATAATTTGAAAATACGGCCCATAGCACATCTAATAATTATAAAAAATTTTAACAATAAGGAAATTTTTTTTAGATATATCTGTTCGGAAATGAGTCCTCAAAAGTTTTGACTTTGTTTTCTCCAAGTTTGGATGGCTTCATTTCCTCCCAATCTTTGTGTTCTTCCTAATCAGAAATGGTGCTTTATTGCATCGTGAGGTGTAACTAAACTACTCGGCTAATTTCAAATACTTAGCAGTAAATCTAATTCTCTAAGAATAAAAGAGAAAGAAAACTGAAGAAAAATATCAACCCTTTTATTTTTTTTTGTATTTAGTATTTTTTATCATCATCGTCATCATAATATTATTTTTTGAGTATATTTGATGAAGACATCAAATTAATCTGCTGGTAGTGGTGTGACCAGACAAATATCTTAGGTATGGCTTAGCGAATACTTACTACAAATTATCTTGACTTTTGTTATCAAGTTTTCCTCACTTTATTTATTCATTTATTATATATTCTAACTCTTTGAATTAAATTTTCACAAGTTTTAACCTGAAAAACTTGCTTTGACAGAAAGTTTTTATTTTACATAATTTTCAGTTAAACAGCTTTCTAATGTCCTTCTCTAAGAGTACAGTAGCTAGTTATGGTAAAAAGAAGTATAAAAATCTACAATAACTAACAAATAAATTAATTTTGAGTTGTGGCTTATATTAGTGAGTGCCGGATTAACCCTATATGGCTCTGAGGGGCCCAGGCCCCGGGTCAAAATAAGGCGCAAAAAAATGTTTCTAACCAAAAATCGTGTAAAGTGGACTTGCAAGTAGATATACTATTAGTGCTGTGCAGATCCAAGGAATAAAAGAGGCGAGCAGCCAATTTCCATGAAATGGTGTTGCATTTTTCTTAACGCACACTCATGTCACCAAAATAACACCTCTGCACATTATAGAAAACTCTATTCTTAATAAGTGGTCGCCACACCCTTATTTCCAAGTAAATAAGCCAAAAAATATTAATCAATTGAAAGTGTGCAATATCCTTGTATTCTTTTTGTTTTTATAACTAAGCCAAAATCTTTTTATTATGCCTGATATTATGAGAAATATTAGGTATTTTATTAAGGTTCACAGTCCAGCATGGTTTACGAATAGGTATATATACCTACCATTTTGCGACTATTCATCGTGAACATGGCAATTTATTAAAAATATAGAGGTGAATAATATTATAATACGGATACAAGCAATTAAATCGTGGCTATACATGTAATTCAGAATAGGAAAACATGAAAAGTGTAATTTACGACGATACAAATGACTCAGAAATGAATGATTCGAACCGACATGGAGGGATTGTAATTTAATTTTACCACTGTTTAACGCTCCCACGATTCATTCGCCATTCTCGATTTCAGCATTTCAGCCTATATTTACATTTTCTCGACGAGCGAAATTAATAAGTGGAAGGTAAACATTACTAAGTTATTAAAGGAAGGAAAAAATGAATTTTATTTTTCATCCCTGCGAATTTATCGAATATTTTTAACGAAGCTCGAAAATTCATAATTTTAATTACAATTAGTTTGGAGAGCTGAAAAAATTAAAAATAGGGTAAAAAATATTTTCTTTGCAATTATCCAAAAATAATTATAGGGAATTTCGAGGCTTCTTTCACCAAAAAATTTTTCCAATTCCAAAAATATGACGTCTTGATAAGAAAACAATATTTAAAATTTCAACTTACTATTACTTTCCAACTTTTATTAAAAAGTAAATAAGAAATTATCCAATAAAGTATATACAACTTTTTTCTATTTTTTTTTCTTCGATTATTTCGTTCGTATTTACGGCGTTCTGTTTATGCAACAATTGCAACACATTTTTATTTTATGCGCAGAAATCGACTTCCAATCACGAATATAGCAATATTTATAAGGGCGAATGGCTAACTCCAAACACCTGTTTAACACTAGAAATACCAGGTTTTACTCGTTTACTCAAAGGAACAGGTGGTGTCATATATGACACCACAAGAGTAACCTCAAAGGACCAGGTGGTGTCGTATGACACAAGTCAGGGGTTCTCAAAATATTGGTCCTTTGAGAAGTCCATCTCAAAATTTTTAGTGGTGTCGTATATGACACCACCTGGTACTTTTAGTGTTGAAATGTAAACAAAAAGGCGGTTGTAAATATTCATGAAGGTGTAATTCCAATCGTTAGACGAGCACTAAATTAGTATCATTTTTTATCCCTGCTATAAATTTAGGGTTCTTATCATGTTTTCAGATAACTGTCGTCAAAATGAGCGCAAGTGGTAAAAGTTTACTCGGTTTGTGGCTGTATCGCACTGGTGAGGAATGGGCTTTAAAGGATGGAGACCCTGAGGTGATGTATTTCAAAAGAGATTGAAAAAATAATAAATCGAATAATTTAAATGGAGGGTCGAATATATAAATTCCAATGAAAGTTTTCTAAACTCCTTCATAATAATTTAAATGTGCAGTTCTTATAATTCTTTGAAACTTAAAATCTGCTAATTCCTATACAAGCATTGTACGACAATATTTATATATGACATTCAATTCACTTTATAAATTACATTTATTTGTAGAGATTTACATTTACGACCGAAAAAATGCCTAGAGGACACATAGACTCGAAGAATTCTGTAATATTTTCACTCAAAAATCAAGTCGGTGGATTGGCTAGAGCTCTTCAAGTTTTTCAGGTACCTGCATACTCATTAGTTACGATGTATATGTAATTATTTCAATTTATTCATACTTGTGATGCGATATAAGAAATGGTACGCTATGCTACAATTTATTATGGGTGTGATTTTTTATTTCTGTTACATTTATTTGGATATTGGCATATAAAACTCTTTACATCCTTAAGTTTAACGTTGAAGTACACTGAGGCCAAAAATCACAAATTTTTGTTCCGAATGCACTTCTTAAAGAGTTAATGATAAAATTCCTTTATTTTATACGTTTTTTGCTTTTGGTAAAGCATAATGCGACAAATCTCAAATGAGTTAGTTTTTTCCTTATCTTATTTTGACGTAGGTATTAATTTATTTTATACAGGATCTTGGTGTTAATGTACTTCATATCGAGTCTCGGCCCAGTGGACGCAGAGATTCAGAATTTGAAATTATGGTTGACGTGGAATGTGACAATAAACGAATGGAGCAGCTTATGAGCCTTTTGAGGAGAGAGGTGGCAGCCATTAACCTATCACATTATGAAAATGGCGAAGCACTACCTCCACCAACGCCTACTCCACTGAGTGCATCTGCTAGCTTTGGTTAATATGTATTTTTATTTTCTTGGCCAACTATTTAGAGCAATAGAAATTTCAATGTAGAGGATCAGCCGAGGAAATAGTACTTTTTGAAAAAAATGTTTTCTTAGGTGGTTGTATTGGTACACACCCATTAAAAAAAAAATAGTACTCTTAATTTGTGACGAATTTCTAGTTAGTTTAGACTGTTTTTTATTGTACGGATTCGAAGTACCGAATAATCAAACCACAATGTTTTGTTTTTAGATTTTGGAGAAATGCCTTGGTTCCCACGGAAAATATCAGATCTAGACAGAGCACAGAGAGTGTTGATGTATGGAAGCGAATTAGATGCAGATCATCCGGTAAGAGGAAAAGCTGCATTAATTTCAATTATGACAAAATATTTCTGAACATTTTTTTCAAACCCCCCCCCACAACCCCAAACTCTCCCCTCTTATTAAACATCCAACCCCATAGTGATACTTGGACAAATTGGCATTTCCTTGCATGGTTATGCAAAAATAAAATTGTTCACAGATAAGGGTAGCAGGTTTTACAAAAATGTCCATTCAGGTAAATATTTGTTCATTGAGGAAAAAAATTCAGGCAATTGTCTTTCAGGTTTTTTGTTTTTCAGGCAAATGTTTTTCGGGTCTTTTGTTTTCAGGCAAATGTCTTTCAGACAAATGGATTCGGGCAAATGGAGGCAAACCAATTATATTAACAAAATGCTCTTAGTTTTAAAAATCGTTCAGTTTTTATACCCATGTAAGCTTAAGACCTAAGTTTAAGATTATAAAAAAATTAATTTTCTTCTTTGTACTTTCAATTTAGGGTTTCAAAGACCCTGTATATCGCAAACGAAGAGAACAATTTGCACAGATAGCAAATGCATACAAATAGTAAGTATATTTATTTTGAATTTTTGTTTCATTTATTTAGGTACTTAAGTTTGAAAAAAAAAAAAATTGATATGGACATAAATAGTTTTGTAAATATTGGAAGCTTTTTTTTTTCCACTGAGCTCGGTTCTAAGAGATACTCATCAAGTACTTTGTCGGTATACAAAAAATTTTAACGTCAACCCGCATGCATCTAGTAATCGGAGGTGTGATTATTAAAAATTCCACCCCTATTCGAGTATAAAATATAGCATACATAATTATTATCTCACTGACTGAACACTCGACATGTTACATACTAGGTACTTAAATCAAGTTTCTTAATTTTCTTCCTTTTTTTTTTGTGGTAATTTTTGCTATTGGACATGGAATTAAAGTGAGAAGCCATACAACGCGGTCGTTCTCTTACTCAAAGTAAAATTAAAATCACTGTCCAATTTTTAAAATTTTTGCATTCCAGATTAAAATAAATTATAATAAGCATAGATAGGTACTTAATCAGAATGTAAAGTCAGTTTACCAACTCGTAATTTAAACACTTTATAGAGTAGAAGGTGAGATGGGTATCTAAAACACTTTACAGTTAGGTATAACAAGAAATTTTTCTTTATTATAAAGGTAGACTATAGGTATTCCTATTTGATACCCACATGCTCCAAAAAATTGTATTGCCAAATTATCGATCCGATAGTTTGCCAATCCATTTTCCCGACTGGTCAATTTCTTGACAGGCCATTTTTCCAAAATTGTTTTTTCCAAATTTCTCTTCTCCAACACAACATATTGAGCTACTTTTCATCAAGTTAGAGTGAAGTCAAGTTTAAAAGAGATTCCTCGAGTAGCTCGCAATTACTTCATTATAATTTTTAAAATAGAGATGAGAAAAACTCCTTATTCATCATCTTAACATAAACTTACATTGGTATACTTATGTTTATGCACTTCTATTTTTTTGCTCTGAAGCGGTCAACCAATACCAAGAATTCAATACACATCCGAGGAAATTAAAACATGGTAAGTATGTGAATTTTCTATATTTTTGTTCTCTGTTCCATAACAGAAACTGAAGCATTAATACTGAGTGACTTCGGAAATGAAATAGCACACCTTGTAGGATACCCATTTAAGGGCCAGTTGAAGAAAATGAATGACAGTCCTAAATACCTCAAAACTACAGACATTTTCTGGAAGAGAAGGGCAGGTTTTAAACTAACAACTTTATAGAATTTCTTGTTTCGTAACTAATTTTCGCTCTTTTTCTTCCTGGTTTCACAACAAATAGATTTTCCATGTCGAATTTTCGAAACGACGGTAAGGAAGAAGAAGAAAGTGAGACGCTGCTCTTTTCAAAACGATAATTGCCTTGACTACTGTATCGACACGATTCTGTAGTTTCTGACGATAAATTTTTTTCCTTTTTCTATAACAAGCGATGGTGTATTGAAGAGTTGAGAGGAGATATCTACTAATGAATCTTATTATGCTAGCACGAAAAGGAATTGTATTTACCAGATGCACGAGATGAATAGCTTACTAATTAAATCAATTTTAATCTTTGATTTTACACTACGAGCATATTTCAAAGTTTATTCCGCTGTTGCTTATTGCAGTTAGAAAAAATCGAACAAGAGTACGAATGGTATAAGGCAGTGGGGGGGATTAAAGTTGCTTTTTCTTAAAAAGTGAGATAGAAGGCCTATAGTTGAACTGGATAAGAAAAAGATACCTCTTTAAAAAAAAAAGGCTAGAAAATGTATAATAAATAGTACCTACGATTCCAAATTAATTAAAATAAAATATTTACTCCATGAAGGCAAAGCCACGAGCTCTTATATGATTAGGAAAAAAATAACAGAAAATTACTTTTTTTGCTATCTATTCCATCCTTGTCATCATCAAATATCTAAATCAGTACAAATTATTTCTCTTTCTCAGTTACCTACAGCTTACAGCTTTCTGTTCTTCACTATATCCACACACTAATACCAACCAACATTTTATTAATAAGGGGCGCGGGGTGGTCGATTTTACGATGAAGCACTCATTTGAATATAACTGACAATGAAATCTAATCAGAAATTCATATCCACTAACACTTTCAGGGGAACTGTTTTGGTCACCTTGCACAAATTATACGTGCAACATGCTTGTGTCGAGTATTTGGAGAACTGGCCAGAATTGGTTAAATACTGTGGGTACAGAGAGGACAATATACCGCAATTGGAAGATGTCAACGTTTTCCTAAAGAGTAATTACAATACTGAATTTACCATTTTCACGTACAGTGGCGTCATTCAGTTTGTTCATAATTTGGGAAACGGATAATTTTATAGGGAAAACTGGCTTCCAGCTCCGTCCTGTTGCCGGATACCTATCTCCCAGAGATTTCTTGTCCGGTTTGGCATTCCGAGTGTTTCACTGCACCCAATACATCCGACATTCCTCCGATCCTTTTTACACGCCAGAACCGTGAGTAGCCTTCGTAAATTTGTCTTAAATTTATTCTCAAAGCTAACAACTTTAAAATATTTATGCAGCGACTGCTGTCACGAACTGTTGGGTCACATGCCACTCCTGGCAAATCCTTCATTTGCACAATTTTCTCAAGAATTAGGATTGAACTCACTGGGTGCATCCGATGAAGACGTGGCCAAGCTAGCAACGGTAAATTTCATCAGTATAAGTTATAGACATTGGAGTACAGATACTTTCTAGTTCAAAGCAAACAGTCCACACTCTTCATAGTACATATTTAAGAAACTAAAATTAACCGGGAGTGGTACAGTGAGGGAAAGGATGTAGAGGGTATTTTAATTTTCATATGCCATAAAATCAATTAAAATGTAAAAAAATATTCATGCCAAAATACTCCTCAGTTTCAACATTTTTTAAATGTCTCATGTACTTTATTAGCACGTTTTTACTTGGAAACCTGCTTATTCTTGAATATTACTGGCCCAGCGCATCTATAATTTAGTAAATAAATAGAATAAAAATTGATTTAACTGGTTTTTCATATTTTATAATAAATTTAAAAAGCTTTTTCAGCACACGTTTCATGCGAGTAGCTGTAGTAAAATACAGCGATCTATTATTAATTTAATAATACAGATAATTTGTTTATCCACATAGTTGTACTTCTTCACCGTCGAATTTGGGATGTGCAAGCAAAATGGTGAGTTAAGGGTGTATGGAGCAGGCTTATTGTCTTCGGTTGCTGAGTTACAGCATGCGATAACAGCCTCGCACAAAATAAAACGTTTTGATCCGGACGTTACCTGTCACGAAGAATGTATCATCACGTCGTATCAAAATGCTTACTACTATACGGATTCGTTTGAAGAAGCAAAGGAGAAAATGAGGTAACTTATGAAATTTTGAACGATGGGAATGGCATAAATTGGCAACACAGTTGATGAAATTTCCGTAAATTTGTACGGTCCTTCGTGTCTTTTCACAATAATTTGGTGGAGACTCGAATGCAAGGGGTTGCCAAACGATGAAATGAGAGGGGAAAAATCAATTTGTCTAGAGAAAGAGAGAGTATTTAAATTTACCCTACTTTTGCTGTAAAAATGAAAAAAATTTTAGCAAAACCTAAAGTTGAAAACTAGAACTCTAACCTTATAAGCTTTAAAAAGTTAATTTAAAACCCAATATTCAGTTCAAAGGTTGAGGCCGAATCTTCAAACAAAATCAGCGAGTTTTTACTTTCTCACTGACTTAGTTTAAGAAATGAAAAAAACACAAGGTAAAGGCCCAACAAAAATTTACAACTAGAGAACTTGAAATACAATAAAAACTGTTTCACAAAGTACTTTTTCTACCCTCAGTTAACATCCTACAAATAAAATATTTGATACTAGGCTAGTTTTATAAAATGAGTGTTCTAACGTAGTTATTCTTTAAAATTTCAGGGAATTCGCCAACAGTATCCAGAGACCATTTGGGCTCCGTTATAATCCGTACACGCAGAGCGTTGAGGTTCTGAGTAATGCAGAAAAGATTGCAGCTCTGGTATCAGAATTACGAGGTGATTTATGCATTGTCAGCAACGCTCTGCGTAAAATACACGCTGAGGAGGAAACTGTAGAATCAATAACGCATATGTTGCAGCACGGAATTAATGTTAGCCCTTCACCTACAGAGAGCGACACGGAAGAAGAAATGAAAAAATTCAAAGCCGAGATGAAGTGAAATGGAGTACAGACCGACTTATAAATGACAATAAAATACGCATGGCAGCATCATATTATTGCCCCAAACATAAATAAAATAAGTTTCACTCATTAAAAAAAATATACACCAATAATTTAATGAGCAAATGATGACACAATAATAATTAATATAGATTATTAAATTTTTTTGTTACTTATACAACAAAATGCTTATTAAAATTGGATTACCAATACCGAAGAACTAATGCTAAAGTTCACTGAAAATGAGGATAAAATATTTTTTGACGATGCTCTATAATTTTTCTCAATGTTCAAATATTGTTGAATAAATAAAACAAATTATTATGAGACAATAAATTATATAATACCAATGAAATAATAAAATAAATATTCCTCACAAAAATGAGTAATTTTTTTTTCAGTCTGTTCAAGATTGTTATTACGATTCACGTTTACTCGATCAATTATGGTTAAAATAAAGGGTGTATAAAACAATCAATGGAATTATCTCTTTGTATTTTTGAGCTCATCAGCGTAAAATTATTCATTGGGTATAATTCATTACTGATCTAAACTTTTAAGAAAAATAAACCAGTTTCAGTACCTGTATCTCTATCACGATGACAATAGATGACCTCCATTCAGTATTCAATAAGAAATTACTGCGGTCCCAAGATCAAGACACTCGAGCAGCATGAACTGTGGCTTCAAGTGTAACATCATTGTCATAATTAAAATAGTGTAGCCCATAAATAATGAGAAAAATAAGAAATTGACTAAATCTGAGGACTTACCAAAGCTCATTAAAATATTTTTCAAACATCAAATTTTTCGTAACATGCTTGAGTTCCTTCCTCTTCATATTCCTCTTTTGTAACAACACGTGATAAAAAATCATTTCTTTCAGACAAGAGGGCACCTCCTTTCCAAGAATACGTTATAGGACTGTAAAAAACAATAATGAAGGTGCATTTTAAAAATATATACAGTACATATCCGTACAATCGTATTTTACAAAAATATTTCTATTTAATTGAATCCACAATTCCAAATTCAAGTTTCACATAATCCATCGTATTTTTAGCAAGTGACAAACAAAAGAAAAAAGAGGTGCGTGGAAATCTAATGTTATGCTGCAGGTAAGTATTACTCAAAACTCAACTTCAAAAACAACTGCAATTAAAGAATAAAATATTTCCAATTTCAGATTTTTTCATAACCAATTACTTCCATTACTAAAAGTTGATGATCTGGAAATTGGCATGATCATGTGAATATTTTTCAGAAACAATTTATAAAAAATCAAAATTTAGAACTAGAATTTATTTCATTTATTTAAGCGCAGTATTAGAAAAACCATTTTAAAGAAAATTGAATATTTTCAATAAACAATCCAAGTTTAGCATTACTCACTCGTCAGGTAAGTATACAGAAACATCGTATTCTTCAGGAACAAGACAACGAACATCATTGTAAATTCTTTCCTTGATACCAGCAAATTTCATATTGCCTCCAGTAAGGACGATATTATTATACAAGTACGAATGTGACTCGGGAGGGCACTGGCTGATGGCATGGACAATTGCTTCTGTAATACCCATTTGTTTAATACCAACATCAGATGGATGGAAGAGTAATTCAGGAATGGTGAATCGTTCATTACTGAGTCTCAGTTTTTGCTGAAGATAACAATAAAATAATAAAATAAGATTGTATGATAATATAAAGTAATTGTGAAAATGAAAATAAATAATTGATTCAATATTGCCAGTAAAATGTTATCATTTCATAAATTTCACAAACTTGAAAAAAATACTAGCATTCTTTTCACACGAATATTCTTGTTGTCTGGAGAGTTTCTAGTGTTGGCTACAGTTCAACTTATACTGGGTCTCGTAATTAAAATCAAAAACCGGTAGTAATAAAAATATTTACATAGTCATTTTGAATAGCTTGTCCTGGCTGTACAACGTGGCCTCGACGAATAGTAGTGTAATCTGGTAAAACATAATCCCTCACAATATGATTCTTATCATCTTTTCTTTGAGAAGTTTTCATATCTTTGTTAAAATTACATGAAACATAACACAGGTCTTCTTTAACTTGATTTATGACGTATGTTTCATCCATAACATGGAGTTGTCTGGAAAAGAAACAAAAATATCAGATAGTGGAAAACAAACTCTGAGATGAAATATCAATCAGTTATTTTACCTGTATGATATTACTTCTTTTAAATGATTTGTCAACAGTTTTCCACCGACATCTATTCGTACAATACCACTTTTATATTTCTTTCCTTTGATATATGGTATGATATGAGTGAAACTATAACCGGAATCGACAACTAAGCAACATAAAGTCTTGGGATTTGTCTTCGTATAATGATAGGCACTTAAATCGCCAGCTATGATAATACAATAGATTTAGAGTGGGTTAAGGATGTAATTAATAGAAAAAGTATGAAAAATATACAGACAATTAACGCGTAGTAATGACTGACAGTCATACTCCTCAAAAAAAATTTCGGTCATGCCTTCCTGAATGGAGGCAAAGTTGAAATATGGTTCAGTTACGATGACATCGGCTTCTTTCAAATTAAGTTTACAGCACTGCTCACCAAATACATAATCCCACACGGTTTTTTGTGCCTCCCAATTGACTAAATATCCCTGAGACAGAATCATTCATAGATTATTATGAAGATACATGATTATTACAAACACAGACTGATGAATTACTTTCTGAAATCCGAGTATATAGAATAATCCAGATGCATCTCTACATTCGTCGATTTGATCACCAATGAAAGGTCTTCGTTTTTCACTCTTTGCCTTCATAATGCAATTGGGAATGATGCTAAATTAAAACATTCTTCATGAGTAAAATTATAAATATATGATAAAGCATAAGGTGCTTGAACAAATATAAGAGGCATAAAATCTTGTCACAGATAATGAGATGACTGAGAACCACGTGGTTTAATTAAAATAAGAAGAATAATATTCAACGAACCGAGCCTCTGGCATGTTGGAATAGTCAATTTTAATGGAATACGCCCCATTGTCAATAACGCAAGCAATAACCATTATCAAATTGGTACTTCAACAATTTCTCTAAGAAAATCTGTTCAAATAGAATGATGAAACAAGATTACTCCAGAAATTGTAGAAACTATGGAGGATAACTATGGACACTTACTCACCTTCCTTCCTATACTTCAACTTTCAAATTTTGAGAATTACTTCGTGTTCCCAATCAAGAATCAAGATACAAGATTCAAATCACAAACTGAAAGCGATAATATATAATGAGTGACTTTTCTTTTCACTGATTTTGTCAATTTTTTGATTACTTTATATGTTCCTCCAATCTTCAGACTATTAATTAATGAGGGAAAAACATGAAGATGAATTCATAATGAATTTAATTAATATTTAAGACTCGTACATCATATATGTCAGTGCACAGAAAAAGGTCCCACTTTGTTGGTATGGAGTTACGACCAGATCATCATACTAGATAAAATTACCTTTAAAATGAGACCAGAACCAGCCCTCTAGGTCAAAAATTGGCCGAGGTATGAGCATTCAAAGTTAAATAAAATCAAAAAAGTAAGTTTTGAGAAAAACGCGTTTGAACGGTTGCTAAGCAGCTGCTCCGTTGCCACGGACGCCAAAAACACTAGGTAAAATGTGAACGAGAAACTCGCGGCTAGTTTCGTTTGAAAGAGGTTTTACTCTATCCAAATCAACCAAAACTGACCAAAAACCCACCCAAAACTCGTCAAGTTTGACCTTGGTGATAAAAAATCGCTATATCTTGGAAACTTAGATCGACAAAGTGGGACCTTTTTCCATGTACTTACTTGGTACTGACACATATAATAAAAGAGAAAAACTAGATAAATGCCGATAGCCCTAACTTTAATAACCGATAAATGATAAACAATAAACGAGACGAAAAACCAAGGTTCTTAGTCAACAAGGTGGGTAGATTGGCTGATGAAGAGAAGATGGGGCAGTGCTGCCACTTCCAACGCAGACGATTTTCACTGGATTGTCTTGTCACTCACTTCAAGATTTTACACCAACACACACACACACAGTCACATTTTTGTACTCTATGCTGAAATACTGAATACCAGAACCAGGTGTTACGCTGTAATTTTCAATATCAAAGTGCGTCTTGAAAAAAATTTGAAATGGGAGACCTTTCCCTATTTCCCCTATGCCAGACCTTGTCCCATCCGAATACTATTGGTTCCAAGGACTAAAAGGTAAGTATAAGAAGGAAAAAATTTACAAGATATTAGTGCTGTTTGTGTAGGACTTGAAAAATGTTACAAAAATTTGAACAAAAAATTTCTGGAAAATGGCTATTTAAATTCATACTACCCTGAAATAAAAGTCGAAATTGCTTGAGAAATCCTATGGAGAAATAGAAAAGAGTCTTCTTTCAAATGAAACCAGCTGCATGTCTTTATTTAAGTATCTTTATTTTCAAATTGTGAGGGGTGCGAATTGACTTTGGAACGTACCTCGTAAGTTCAATTACTCAAATAAACGTATTCAAGACGATTTAATCCATATATTTCTATGGCGCATTGAAATACAATAAAAAACATAATAATAAACAAAAATCAACGATCATAACATACAATATCAATATACAGCAAATTAATTTTAACATATTCCAAAATCCGGTTATCCTAAAATTCATAATACATTTTACATTTCTTATTGAAATGACACATTACAATTAATGGAAAGGAATGTGGCTACCGTTTCGGTTTGAAAAATTCGTAAAAATTTTTTGACTCTGGTTTTATCTGTTTTAATCGTTTAACAACCAGATGAACAAACTGAAAGAGAACGTAAACTACACCGGTAACTTCGAAGAAAAAAAAATTGAAACAACCAATAAAAAAAATTTGAAGGATGATTAATATTGCATTTCAACATGAATTTTATTCGTAATTTGAATATATAGGTATACGAACACAAAAAACAAAAGGTTTAGTTAATGATTATAATAAAAAATATCGCTTCAGCTCTCTGTACCGAAAGAAATTCTAATCGAAAGTGGCAGGATAAAAAAATTTTCCTCGCATTGAGCCGCCTCTAAATGCTATAAAATTATTCTCAATTTGCATTTCTCACTTGCTGCCAAAATGATTAAAGTACGATCTTTTATTTGGTCGCCTTTAAATATTGCATAAAGTGGCTTCTACTTTAAGCCCATATTAGTAAAAAAAAAAATAATAAATAAATAAATAAATAAATAAATAAATAAATAAAAGTATAAATATTAATCGGCAGGAGGTTTGGCGTAAAAACTTTCAAAAATGAATTTGATATGTTGATACAGGGTAATTTACGAGTAGGTAAAACATTTTACAAACACTGTGCAAAATATGGATTAAAAATGGAACGACAAAAATAGGAATAAAAGACGACATGTCTTGGTAAAAATAGCAAAAAAAAAGTTAGGTTATTTTTTTTTTTTTTTTTTAATTTCTCTCTGGCTCTTTTAATGCGCGACATATTTATGTAGTTAAAATGAAGAAGGCGGTTAGTTCTTCTCATCCTTCAAGAACACTCGTTTCTTTTTTTTTTTTTTTTTTTGAAAAAGGCGTTCGTATTTTCGAAACGTGGAATTGAGTCATTTGAATTAAAAATTTCTCGACCTTAAAAATCGTGGTACAAAATTGTATTATGTATAAATAAAAAAAATTAACAATTACTCGAGATTTTTATGTTAATCTAGTCTCGTATAGGAAGAGAGTAATATAAATTGGTCTCTTTTACGGCGAGAAATAGAGATAAGAGTAAAACAGGAAAACGAGAACCGTTTGAGGTGAATATAGATCATATTATATATTATAACTAAATTTGAAAGTTACAACTCTCGTAGAAAACCCATAAAATTCAAATATCGTTTCAAAATAGAATATTGGGACTACTACGGTTTGTGTAGAGGGAACAGCAATGGGCAAGTAAGTAATAAATTACATTGTAAACAAATCTATAAAAATATTATCACACTATAAAGGACTAAGACATTTAGCCATTTAAAAACAATTAATTATAATAAAGAAATAATTTAATATTTTTGTCAGATAAATTCATAATTCAACTGATTTCTGGTAAGAATTCAAAAAAAAAAAAAAAAAACAATGGAAAGTTTATTAGAATGTGAGTGGGGAAAATTTAATAATTCTAATTTAAATACTTCGGAAAATTTTTGTGAAAGAGTAGTTATGCTGAACCGAGTATCACAAAAATTTCTTTCGTATTTTTTATTTATTAATTTTTTAAAATGAGATATTATTATGAGCTCGATTCCTAGAGGACGATTTTTATACGACACGTGTTTAAAATTTGAATTAATTTTTCAGTGTGGAAGATACATGGTTTAAGTTCTTATTAATATTCAACAATAAAAAAAATGATCAGAATTTAAATTGCTGCATAGGTTACACTAAAGGTTTGTAAAGTAAAAACTTTTCCCTGCCATATTTTTAGTTGATAATTAATAAAAAACGGAAGGCAGAAATCTTTTTCAAGAAAATAAAAAACAAAGTTATTGCTTGTCCTAACAATGATTCAATTTTTATCAAATCTGTCATGCAATAATAATTAATTATTTAGGAATTATTTAGAATTGATAATTGACATTTTTTTTTTTTAATTGTCTTTTTTAATTGTCTTGTATACGTATAATGATAAAACGGGCTATAAAACAAAAATTCATTTTTAATTTTATGCCATGAATTATTCATGTATATTTCTATTCCCAGGACTGTTATGATTGACCAATGTTTTAAAATGATGAATTTCTATAGAATCTGGACAGAAATACCGAGAAATTTTGAATTTAACTGCCTACTTAATTTTTGAACACACTTTTTTTTTTTTAATTTTCCAACCACTCATAGTAGCAAATGAAAATTTTAGGGGAATAATAATCAGGCACAAATGAAAATATGGGAATTTTTTTTAGCCTCATTTCTTTTTTCATGTCCCTTTTCATGTCTCTTTCCTTTTCCAAAAACTTCAACAAAACAAATATTTAAAATTTTTATACTCTGTATTAATATTAGAATAAGTATTCCAAAATTATCATTCAGTTTCCGTATTTCTGTAGGATTAAAAATATTTTGAAACTTCAACATAAATGAAAACTGTAAGTTACCCACTCAAAGGCGCCCTGTATTTATTTAATATTTTAACTGCAATGAAAGGAAAAGAGCATGCACTGTTTTGCCTTGACACAAAAACAATATTACTTACTTTTTAAAATGTACGTACAGGTATACCGTCAAATTAAAATTCTGTTAAATCTAAAATTCTAAATAATTCAAACAAAACTGCTTATCCATCAGAAAAAAAATATTCATTATTATTGAGCAGGATATTAAAAATGAAAAAAATTGTCAGATTGTACCTACTGTGATATGTTGTTTATAACTATTGATTTAAATTAGTTTTCATTATACATACAATTTTTTGTTAGAACTCTAACGGTACAACGTTTCCTTACGAATATTAATTTTGTTTATGAGGTGTCTTATTCTGTCTTTTAAATACATTATTATTTTGAAAAATTAGATAAGTCAATCCACGTATTGCTTGAGAAAATTACTGTGTGTCGAAAAGGGTTCATAATTCAACAAGTAGGTAGGTAAGTAATAAAATCAGTCTACAACAAAATTATTTCTCAATAAAAAAATAAATAATAATACATAAAATAAAACGAAACGAAAACAAGAAAGTTGGCAACATTTTTCTAAATTCATCCCCTAATTAGTAAAATGTACTCATATTCTTCCAAGGGTATTATGACTTCTATCATTCAAAATTAAACAGAACAAAAAGCCAATTAAAAATGTAATATTGAGAATCGTAAAATACTTTCTTTAAAAGGCAATTCAAATTTTGTTCATAGTTGGAAAAAAATTATAATAGGACGGCAGTTTTAATTTTAAATGAATTGTATATAATATTGTAGATGTCATTTTTTCCCAATGAATATTTATAACTTTAATCGGCGATGTGGAATATCGTTATTTTTACAAGTTTCTATTTTTCAAATGCAATAATATTGGAGAAATTCGAAACAATTGTTTTGGTATGTTTTTTCGTAGAAAAGTTTCGGATATTTTTTGATGGCAGGGGAGAAGAAGAGGCATTTGTTAATTTTATTGATATTTTTGTACATATCCGACCTTCGGTTTACTTGTTAACAATTTTTTCAGCTCAAATATGCTTCTTATATGATTTTTCTTCTTTTATTATTATTATTATGATTTATTTATTTATTTATTTATTTATTTTTGCAAATAGACATGGTCAAGATGTAGCTTTTTGTATAAAAACTTTACATTTCTATTTTACTGTGAATGATTGTCTTTTACAGTTACGTGCTGGAAATTTGGGATCTTGAATATCTATGCAGTATAAAAAGGATGTACGTCTATGAATAAAATACCAAATGAACTATTAGAATGCATCTATTATTTGAAACTGATCTTAATGAAAATTCAGATCCATTTCATCATACCTATATTAGGCTGAACTTATTTCTTTTCTAATTCATAAAATTGCAACAAGTTTTAGAGAATAGATATCATTAAAAAATTGCATCAATCGTAAGGCTTAAAATTTATGCCTTGATTAACTCAAATCGATAAGCTCACATCACCGAAAAAATATTTTTTCAAAAATAAAAACATAAAACGAGTAGGTTGCACAGCGATGAGAAAATATAACATTTCATAAGGGGGAAAGAAATGATAAAAAAAAATTCAAGACGAGTCTTAATACACTTGGTTTTGAATTCGATCACATTTTACGAGTAGGTGAATAATAAACTCACCCAACCTAAACCAAATAAATTATTATTTCTTAAAAATATAACAGGTCGAAGGAATTGTTTAAACTTGTATAATTCGAAGCAAAACAATCAATAACCAAAAGAAAAAAAAGAACCTTGTAACAAACTTAAAAACTAAATTAAGTTTAGTATCAACAGTCAATTTTTTTTTTTATATAAAAAAATATATAATTAAGATCAACATGACTATTATTTTCATTCACTCGTCTCTTCATTTTTTCCAAGCACTTCGAAATTCAATATATTGGCCCTTGAATTAGGTCATTAAAAGCGAGAAAATTCTTTTCGTTTATATGAAATATGGCCAGCGAGAGGAATATAAATAGGAATATAACATAGGCTGAAACATGAAAAACACAAAAAACAAAATATAAAAATGTATTGCTTTGAATAATTATGAAAGTTGGGCGTGGACCTACTGTTTCGAAATCAAATTGATAAAAAGAAAATAGTATAACGCGCTGAAATATGGCGTAGATATCTTTCTTTTTTTTTTTAAACCACAAAAAAAGTACCCCCCCCCACGCCCGTTCGACAAACCATTAAGTATTATAGGGAGCAGAAAAAAATGGTACGATTAAAATATTTTTTCCCTTTATATCCGACGAAAATTTTATTTCATCCAATTTAAAAGTATTGAAATATTAATACGGGTTTTTATTAATGCTAAAAAAAAAAATCAATATCGCTCAAAAATATTTTTACATTTTTTCTATCGACACCGCAGCTCTGTTTGAATGTCGAATGAAAATATTTTGGGTAAGAGGGAAAGTAGAAGTGTCTTCCCACTACGTTTTTTTTTTTTTTTTCAATCTTCATCTTATGACGGACAGGATGCTTCTAACCATGTGAGCTAATACTTGGACAGTGAGACCAATTTTGAACTTTAGGTTCTGGCTAGAAGCTTTAGGATCATGTACATACATCTAATCAGAAAAGTACAAAGGTAAGCCTATGCCTATCTAAGCCCCTCCGAATTAGAAATTGAAAAAATAAAATAAAGCATTTATAGGTACATGCGCGAACATCTTTTCATTGCAATAAATAAAACAGATGTTTTTTTCTCTAACAAATCACATTATGAAAAATTTTTATGACAATTTTTTCAACATTTTTCCAAGTCCACAACTATTTTTTCTTTGAAATTATGTTAATTTTTTATTTACACTTGGAATATTTCTCTATTTTCATTAAAAGATTTGAAATGTTGAAAGAAATATAGTGAATAAAATTATTTACTAGTATAAGAAATCAAAATTACTATCACTTATTTTTTTTTTTTTTGAGCAGGAGGACGATGGTGTTGGTGAGCGAGACTATACTAAAAATGGAATGAAAGGGTCGATCCAAGAAAAAATACTCGATTTCGAGCTTGCTACATTCCTATTTTTTAATATTTAAATTAGACTTTTTAGTGGCTTGTGAAGTATGTTTTGTGATTTACAAGGTACTTTGGTGTAATATTTTTCATAAATATGTATTATTTTCGTAAAGTCCTTTATCACAGCAGCTGAATGAGTGACTGACTAAGCTAGGAAGTGGATGAATTTTTAGAAGCCACTTAATAACTATTTGAAGTTATCAGAGAACTATACAATTCAAACTAGATTTCAGTTTATAACCGCCGGGTTAGTTGGACCCGATACTTAACGCTAGAAGTACCAGGTGGTGTCATATACGACACCACTCAAAATTTTAAGATGGACTTCTCAAAGGACCAACATTTTGAGAACTCCTAGCTTGTGTTATACAACGCCACCTGATCCTTTGAGGTTACTCTTGTGGTGTCATATATGACACCACCAGGTCCTTTGAGTAATCGAGTAAAACCTGGTATTTCTAGCGTTAAACGAGCTAATTTTTCGTACCAGAGAACGAAAAATTGTAAGAAGAATAAAGGGGAGCTGGAAATTGTAGAAAATATAAAAGAAATTTATTTTAGAAATACCGATGTGATCTGTTAAAAGTTTCTTACTTTAATTCCACCGACAACTTTACCAGATATAAGCAAGAAATGCTTGTCAGGTCACAAAACTAAAAAACCATTTTTTTCTCCCATAGGTACATTCCTTCGACAATATTTTGGTGAATTAAAGGATACGTTTAGGGTCACGATGCAGATATAATAACATAAGACAATTTTTTGAGAACAAACACATTTCATGTTTCTAAATTATTATTTAAACTTAGAACTTGATTTTTTCAAAAGCAGGAATTTTAAATTCAAAAAGTCATATCTCGGTCAATTTTCAGCCTACTGAGATCGTTTTTTTTTTTGCAAAATGCTCACATAACCTTTCTCCATCAAACGCAATCATCAGCTCGAAATTGAAATTTCGGACTTAGGGTACCTTTTCATAGATCTTATCGCAAATACACGAAAAATTTTTGTGGCAATTTAAATATGAGGTAAATAATTTACCCTATCAAATTTAAACATCAGTCTCAATGTGAACGGTATTTCTTTTGGTGTTGAGCTTTTGGTTGCAAATACTGATTCTGTTCGCTTGGGCAGTGGTACACGGTATATCCTCAGCATGAATCAACACAATCTCTTCCGAATGCCTTGGAATCGACCTTGAACGTGATCTTTCCATGCTACGTTCTATTGACCCGTCTTCTGTTATATCAGACGGATGATGGGTTTGGTGATCTACACAACAAATTTTAATAAATTAATTTTCTAAAAAGAAAAAATTCTTTAGCCACAGACAGAAATTGATATTCTTTTTTCTCTTCGTAGAGCTACCATTTTTTTTTTTTTTACTCGTAGTCACTATAGTTCCTACTCGTAGCTGTTTTTTTAGAATTCAGGATCTCAAAGGTACAGAAATGCTCTCATTCCTATCCTCTTGACTTTAATTCTCATCACTCTCCCACATTCATTTATTTGGATTCTCCTTGAAAGTCTTATAATTATTGCAAATTGAAATCTGTGAAGATATCGATGAAAACCAGCTGATTTGTTTTCTAATGCCAAAATTTCTCTTACCTACAGTCCCTGGAAGATATGGACAACTGGTAACATGATTAAAATTTTGAGATTGCATATCTTCTTGGTCCGTTTCCCTATGATAAAAATAATTGAAATTGGAAACGATGACTGGTACTGGAAGAGCAATAGTGAGTACACCAGCAATGGCACATAATGATCCAACAATTTTTCCCCAAACGCCGACCGGCCTGCGTAACAAATGAAGATCATATTTAACATAAAAATGATTTCAAAAAAAAAAAATTAATGCATAAAAAATATCACTTAGAATAAACCTAAACCTATTCGATGGCTTTTTTCCTATGGATGTATCTCTGTTTATGGTTAAAATAATAAAATTATAATTTTAATTGAAGAAAACTGAATCAACAACTAAAAAAAAAAACATTAAGAAGAACGAAGGTTAAGTATAAATTATAATTTGTCTGTTTCATTATTGATAATCTCTTCCTCAACTTACAATTAATCAATCATTTCATATTCAAGTTTTTCCTTACAAAAAACGTAAGAAAAGTGAATAGTGTTGATGTGTTTGTCTTTTACACTTTCTTTCTTTCTTTTTTTTTTTTACCAGAAGATGTTAGAGGCTGACATGGACAATTTATGAATATAATAAAAAATAAATAAAATTAACTCTGGACTACACGTACACAACCTGAGAGATGAATGAGAAATTTCAAGTTTTACGATATTTGCAGTTGAAGTTCTCGAAATACACCAATTTCCCTTCTTTTGAACCTTTTGAGTATTCATGATTTTCATTTTGACACACTCAGTTCGTAGGATGAAAGTGCCAGGTAAACAAATATCGAAAATAATCAAAATCTTCTGGTAATTAAATTTTGGTATTGAAATTCAGTTATTACCGAACTCACAGTCTCATAGATTAAACTATAGCTGAAGAGTATCAATATGAATTTTTTTAATTGCATAATTCCTTCTAAATTAGGACGGTAATCCACAAAATATTTAACAAAACAGACAAATTATACTTTTCTATTTTAAATCAGATAATTTTTCCAAATAATTAAAAATAAGTACCTATTTTAATTAAGATAAATCATAAACAATACTTCGTCCAAAGAATGATTGTTTTATTGTTTTCAATTACTATTTTAGAAAATTACAATTTTTATTTTTGTTATCTCCCTATGGAATTTCTGATTAGATAAGTACATAGTATCTGATATTAAAGCATATCTCTGAAAGTAGAAGAAATGGTTTCTCATAATCGATCAAATCAAAAATATTCATTTGGAGAGATAAAATGCTAGAATCAAAATTTTATCGAAAAAAATGAATTCTTTTTTTTTTCTAATGACAATTTCTAAAACCAAAAAATATAGAATTTTAGTTGAAATTAATATTTTTGATTGAAAACACAATTTATGACATCTTTGGACGCAATTAAAAATCTGATAGAAAACTGACCTAAATATAACCTAAAATGTTTTTTTGTTTTAATAACATTACCGATATTACACTTATATTTAATTTTTTCTTTAGTCCACGGATTAATTTCTCATAATTTTTACATTCACATAATTGATAAAATGAGATTGAAAGAATTTTCGGAATACAGTGCCAAAGCGAAGTTAATTTCACTTCAACACTGATGAGATATGAATACGTCACAAAATTTGATATTTTTGAAAATGGAAAAATGATAAAATTAGATTTATACAGAATTCGATCACATTCTGATCGGCAAAAGTTTTGTGAATGTTTTATGAGAATTCAAGAGAAGGTATTGAAAAATGTTTAATCCAAGTTTTCTTTAAATTTTGAAAAAAAAAAAAAAATGAATAATGATGATTGAATGATTTTTTTTTCCAATTTTCTAACCAAAAATTAAAATGGTTTCGTGATTTTAAACTGATTAGTTATTTAAACCTGAAAGTAATTAGTAACTATTTTCACATTTCATAAGCAGTTTCAGAAGGATAAGAAATTTCTGAAACTTTTTGGTTGTGAAAAAAATGATATCATAACTAGGAGGCGGGAGAATTTACCTTGGGTAAAATAAAAATACGGAAAAAAATTTCAAAAATATCGTTCCCCTTCGAAAAAAATGATTTCAAGTTGAATTGGTTTAAAAAAAAAATACGGTAAGTACTTATAAGGTTTCCGGTTCGAATGATATTTTTTCAGAAAAAAAAAAAAAAAGAAGAAATGACAGTAATAATTTATGAAGTAAGCTAACCACATTTTCTGAAGTAAGTAATAATAACTTTAAATAAAATGAAAACAAAGACAACCTGGTAGAATGTTTTTCATTAAAATATACCTTTTGTTTTGTTGAGAAGTTTCTCCAATAAGTACGCCAATGAAACGATCACGAACCATTTTAATTTATGTAAATCGATAATGCTATGATAAAAATCTATTTTTACTAAAATTTCTACCAAAGGATTCAGTTGAAAAATTGATAAAAAAATTAAAATAAACAACGAAAAGGAAAAACTATAAGCAGCGTCACTATAAATGTGTCTTTTTTTTTTTTTTAACTTAAAAATATAAGAATATGAAAAAAAATTCAAGTTAATCAATGAACAGCGTGCAAACATGTGTTATCTAAAAACTATCCAAATGACAAAGCGTTAAACTTTTATAGAAAAAAGTAAAAAAAAAAATGATTTCATTAATTACCATAAAGCAATGGTTTTTAGCAAAATGGGTAATAAACTAGTTTTATAGTAGTTTTATGAATGCGATAAGTCAGATAGGCGTTTATCAGTTGAGAAAACGGTTCAATAAAATAGCTTATTTGGGAAATAGAATAATTATGATTTTGTATACGAGCAGATTTAGTGAGAATTTATCTACCGGATGGACTCGTGTGATTTAGTGAGGTAGATTGGAAGCATTCAATGTTGATTAATGAAAAATTATGAAAATATGAAAAAAATTAAATATTCAAACAAATAAAAGCTAATAAGTGAAATTTTTTCGCGTTATTGGTAATAAAAATGAGGAATTAATCCATGAAGACTTGAATAAGAGAGAACGTAACTGTATGTTGACCAAGAGAACATAGAAAAAATGAGCAACTAATTTTCGAAACCGAGTGTTTCATTTTACTAAAAACTAGGAATATCTTTCAAAATGAACTGATAATTACTTATAAAACCATAAAAATATTTCTTATTTGATTTCAAAAAGTAAGTATTGACAAAAAAAATTGAAATATAATTTTGTACTTGCAATAATGTTAAATTATTTTTAAAAAATATCCAAAAATTAGTCTGTTGATTTCGAAATAAAGTTTTTGTTTTTTCTTTATTAATAATTTTTCATTTTGTTTATTATTATTGTTATTATTTATTTATTTAGGTCACCTACAAGTATTAAATTTTTGTTGGAAAAATCAAAGAATTAAGCTTCATTTACAATGCTCTTTTGCTTTTCGTTTTTATTGATCCAACCAATCAACGTAAAGAATAAGTAATCAAAAATACCTTAAATTGCTTCGTATTGATTGGTTTATTTAAAAGAAAGAAAAAAAAAAAAGAAGAAAAATACCATTGTAAACGAGGCTTCAATATTAAGATGATTTTCAATTTTTATGATTTCAAGATTGTCATTTTATCTGAATAATTATTTTTTGTGCTCTGAGAAATAAATTAAAAATCTAAAACTTAGCAACAAAAATGCTACTTTAGTTTTACAGGTGAGGAATTTCGATAAAATAATAGCTATTCTGAACTTCAATAAAAAGTAGAAAAAAACCTGAACACCAAATTAAAACGTGGAAATTATGTGAGTCTAAAGGATCGCTTTGAGGTAGTAGCATTTATGCAACAAAAATTACAAATTAGTTAACTTGGTAAATATTTTTGAGACGAAAGAAACACTTTTTTTTTTGAAAAGGAAGAAAAGGGATGAAGGTCCAGAATAATAATTTGGGCAATTAAAAACAAAATATAATGCTCAAGGTGGAAATGAAAATAAAAAAAAGGTTGCCACAAATAGTTTTTAGATTTAAATATTGGCACGCTATTTCTAGTTGGGAAAAATTAAAACGAATAATAGCTAGTTTTCTATGGAAAACCTGCTAAAAATCGCACCTTCCTTCTACGTCCACTTCTACAAAAAAAAAATTTATAAATAAAAATAAACAATTTTTAAAAAACTTGAAAACAGCTACACAAACGCGAAATGACGACGTTTCTAATTTTCTAAAATTCTAAAATTCCAAAGAGATCGACTGATTTTCTGGAGATATTTAAATTTTTCAAACATCGACTAGGTATAGGTAACGAATTTGAAATAAATAAAAAGGATATCATCGAGCAAATAAAATGTGTGGGTTAATAACTTCGATTTTTTATAAGGAAAAAAGGAAGATATGGGGTAGAACATTGTATCTAAAACTTCTATGAAAACTATGGGGGAATAAAGAATCTATAGCAGCGAACAAGAATACTACGAAAAACAAAAAATTATAAATGTGTGTAGCCTTATGGCCTAAGTGATAAAATAAGTAGGCTTTGGATGCATGAACTAGATGGTGCTATATTTCTTCTGAGGACAGATTATTGCATCAATCCAATATACTCGTATAGTGGATCAATACGAGGAAAATTAGCTCACTGCTTTTCAGAATTTTGCTCCATTTTCATACTAACCTTGCTTCACGCGTGTTTGTGCTCATTAGTTAAAATTTTCTTAGAACATTCGAATTATCGCTTTTTTTTTTTAGCTCACAGGTTTATTACTTTTCACCTAGAATACAGGCATCTTACAAAATGAAATACTATAATGTCTTGAATGGCATAAATCTAATTAGATATGGGATATGGTTCTTAAAATATTCAAGCGTAATTCTCTGAAGCAAAAATCGAAGTATATGAAATAATAAAAAATAAAAAATAAAAATCAATTGTCAATTTGAAAAATTAACTCTAGTTGAGTATAATATGGTGAAATGTGTCTATGCTCTCTAAATTTGTGGCTCACTTCCGGGTTGCTTGTTTAGTAGCACTTGTTGAATCAGAAACCATTTTCCATTTTTTTCTCTCTTTCATGAAGCTCTATTCGAATACCAATGAGCCAATTATCCGAACGCACATAACAACCCTCAAAAATACATAGCACCGTGTAAAATTTAGGTAATGAGAAATATTATGATTTTTGTAAAAATGATATTTTATAGAAAATAAGGAGAAAAAAAGTTTAACAGCCAAATTTGAAAATTTGTTAGTGAAAAAATGACAAAAAAAAAAACAATCAACGTGGACTATAGTTTTTCAATAAAAATGTGTACATCATACGTCATGTCACCATAGCCCACGGTCGTCATGGTGACAACAGCCCACCAAAACGCATCTGGAATTGATTTGAAGAAAGAATTTTCGGAGCCGGCCTCGGCGAAGTAGACCGCACTCGAAAATAGTACCACACCTGAAAAATTAAGTTGAAAATTTTTACGTTAAAATTTTGAGCATTTGTTTATTTTTTGGCGTTTTTCACGCACTCCTAACTTAATTTTTTTTTTCGTTTTATTTTTATAATTTTTTTATTTTATTGTTTGAAAACTGTCGGCACTTCGTCGTTCGCTGCTCAGCCCTTAAGTGGACGTTGTTTTACTACAGACCCCATTTTTGAATGTCGATTTGTTATTTTGTGTTGTTCATTTATAGCGCTTACCTCATGTCACCATATCCTACAGTGGTCATGGTGACAACAGCCCACCAAAATGCTGAAGGAATTGACTTGAAAAATGATTGACTGCTTCCGGTTTCGGCGAAATAAACGGTACTGGAGAAAAGAACGACTCCTGTAAAATATTCACAATGACAAAGGCGTAAAATGAAATTCATCTCTGCGCTTTTTGCTCTTTTCCCCACGGACAGTCTCGACGAAAATTCAATTCCACTGCTCCTGCTCAACTTTTCCTATTTTTCTTCCAACTAATTTTTTTAGTTTTTCCATTTTTTTAATGTTGTTATTTGTTGATACAGTATTTTCATTAACGTTTTTTAAGTTTTTTTTTAAAAATATTTCTGGTTTGCTCTATTTGTAATTAATTTGATCGTATCGAATAGAAATTCACATTTTTACCAAAATTAACAAAATTTACTATCACAATTGACGAAAAGAATTATCATCTTAATTTTTAAAATATCAAAAAATTTCACATTAATATACAACCACATTTCAGTTTTTTAAGATTCAAGATGGAGAGAAAATCTTGGCCATTATTAAAAAAATATAATTATATATTATTATAAATTAATATTGATATTTATTATGAAAACGAAGTTTTGGTTTTCTCAAACAAAAGTTTAGAATCATGAAGAAAATGCACAAAAACCATGAATTTGATGTTTTCTTTTTCGTTTTTCTTAAATTTCATAATATTGATTTTTCAATTTTTCTAAGAATTACTCATATACATACAATGGTACGGCCATATTTTATTTTACTTAATTATTTTTATAATTTTCAGCGACCCCACACAATCAGTACCAGATAAATCGTAAGTCACACTAAGCACTTGCCCGGGACAAGAATGTAGCCCAGGGAGGGCCGAGGCGGGTCATGGCCCGCAGAAAAAATTCAGATCCAGCCAAAAAAAATTTGAGAGGGAAAGAAAAAAATCTTATTCCTTGAATATTTAGTGTCAATTTTACGAAAAACCCACACTTCGTTCAGAATAAAAAACTCCAGGCAAAATCGTAAGCGCACTGTTTACTGCGCACTTTTCCCTTCTTACTATTTACGCCACCACATCTGCAAATGACAAATATTGTGGGTTGCAGAAGGCATTTCTTGACGGGGTATGGGCTCGGTTCATTTTAAAGATTGCAAAAAAACGTAAGGTAGTATGAGAGGCTTCAGAGGGAGGAACAGGTAGTGATTTGCATTTATCAACAATATGTAGCATACTTTCGGATGGTTATTGGTAATATACCGTCGAACGGGGTGACTTTACATTCAAGGGGCGACTTTACCCACTTCGTTTTAGCCCAATAAATAAATTGCCAGGCAAAAATTAAAACCGAAATACGATTTGGATCGAAGCAGGTAGAAGGAGGAAAATAAAAAAAAGATCGCCGCCCCTACCTCACTTCACCCAGTAACAGAACAAGAAAATAAAGCGGCGATTATGGTTTTTTCCTTTTTCTTATTCGTCTTTTTTTTTCTAACCACAGACACTGAAAATATTCAGTTCGGTTTCACACGGTTCAAGTTTGTACTTGACTAGTTTCTTTTCAATTGTATGTCTGAGTACAAACATCCTCAAATTTTGCCTCCCCACCCATCAATAACCCGTCAATAACAAATTTATGGGTAAAGTCGCCCCATTGAGGGGTGACTTTACACAAATTTTTTGAAAAATCATAAAATATAGAAGGAAGGCTGCAAACTCAAACTTTTTTTTACAATTGTGTTGAGAAATGTTAGACCTAAATTTTAAAACCAAATTCATTTCAATAGCTTTAAAATTGGAGGAGTTATTAAAGGACAAAGTTGAAAAACATGAAAAAAGTGTGTAAAGTCGCCCCATTCGACGGTAATAAAAGTACCATTAATATTGCAATGGATTTGACGTTCCATTTCTTGCGATACTAAAATAAACAGGGTGAACCAATATAGGTGGTTTTAGCTTGATACGCTCGGGGGGAGGGGGTCTGAAAAATTTCTTGTCCGTCACTAGAAAAAAACACCCCGATAAAATGATACTAAAAAGTGGAGAAAACTGAAAGTTATCAGCATGTGGTACGAGTAAATCAAAATGTTGTTGGCTTCTCTTGAATCGGAGGGGGGGGGGTGGCTAATTTTAGTTCTAGAAAGACAAAATTCCTGGTTACCCATCAAAACCCACCTACGTGTACCCACAATATGGTCTGACCATGTTATTTTCTCTCCAACTAAAATTGAATAAACGAATATAAATAACAAAAGGCCGTTTTTTTTTTTCAAATTTAAAGCAAGAAAATAAAAAAATAGGGCAATTTGGGCAGTCAAAAAAGTAAAAAAAATTAAGAGATTTTAAAGTTGTTTGAAGGTAAGCTGTGTAACTTGCCAAAAGTAAAAAGTGAGAAAGAAACAGAGTTGGAAGAAAAAATATTCAAAGATCACATTTGTTAGGGAAAAAAATAGACAAAATAGTTACTTTTGTTAAAGCGAAAATTCCGTAACAGGAAAAATAAAACGAAATGCCGAAAGTTCTTAATATAGGTTACTTAAAAAAGAAAAAGAAAAAAGTATCCTAAAAGTAAAGAAATAGATAAAATGAAAATTTGTAAACAAACATCGTTCAATACACAGATACGAAAGCCATTTGTAAAAAGAAACAATATAATAAAGGTAACTGTACTGAAGAAATGACACAATACGAAGTAGTTCATGAAAGTTGTCTACAATCTAGAGAACTCTTTTTGGGCCACATACTTCTATAATCAATCATAATATATAAATTCTATTCAAGAAAAATTGAACAACTCACAAAAAGTATAGAAAGAAGGCTATTGCGGTATTATGAAGCTCAAATGTGTTGATCCATTTTTTATAATTTGTGAGAGATAAAAAAAAAATGTAACACACACAACATAAGGTATTCAAGAACAATATATCTAGTTAACTCAAAGACAATAATCGATTTTGAGGTTCAAGTTAGCGAATATATAGTCTCACATTCCTTATGCAAATAATGTAGGAACATTTTTTTTTTTACCTTATATAAATTATAAAAAATAGCTTAACTTCAAAAATGTTAACTACTTACTAGATGAAAAAAATTACTTACTTGTATATAAGTTGATTTATGTGAATAATAAGAATTTAAATTTATCAAAAATGCAAAGTGACGAAGAATAAGTTTATAATTATTATAAGATGGAGCAACTCATTATTTTACTAGAATAATCAACACAAAATTCGCATATTTTTGTGAATAATTAGCAAGCCTAATCTAATTCGAATAGCGAAAGATTCCCTATAATAGCATATATATATATAGATAAAGCGGCAGAAAAATTTCAAACTACAAATAGCCTTATCTGAACTGAAGTAAGGCTTCGTTCATAATCTATTCACTCATACATTTTAGTGATGATATATTGTAGATGAGAAATGGACACACTTTTACTCTCATCGATAGATTATCATTATAATAATTATTATATTATTTGTATGTACTTTTTTCAGATTGAAAAAAAAAAAAATGCAATATGTTAAAAGTTCAAACCTGTTCCCTTTCGTGTACCAGTAGTAATAAAAATTGCTACAGATGCCTCTCCTCCCCCCCCTACAAAATTATGGACCCACCAAAACTTATTTTTTAAAAAAACCATAAAGATAGCTGTAGCGTGTGGGAAATCAAAACTCCTGGAGATTTGTGGAAAAGTACGAAAAATAAACTCATCAAAAAAGTAGAGTGGCTGATACCAGGTTGATTTCTTCAACTGTGACCTATCATCTATCAAGAAAGAAAATATAGCTGAGCATTAAGAAATAGATATTTGTTTTATCTATTTGTATTAAAAAAATAGCTAAAGCTCTTCCAGAAATAGTTTTATTTAAAGTATTAAAAAGAAAATCGAAAAGATAGACATTGTTTCTTTAATTATTTTAGAATTATAAGTTTTTTATTTTTAATTAATTTTTTTTTTCAGATTGAGTTCTTTGGTTTATTTTATTAATTTTGGTTTTATTGCGTTTGTTTGAATTTATTCTTCATTTTTTTATTTTATCGTTCTTATTTATTGAAATGTATTCAGACCTTTGGCTTTATAGGTTTTCTTGGGAGTTATGAAAACATTCTTAACGAGAAAACCACCTGCGTGGGTGGAAATCAAATTAATTATTTTGAATGGCTTCCCTGAAAAATTTGTTTTGATGCTCCAGTGCACTTTCTCAGGACATAATATACACATTATGACATATTTGATACCATTTTAGGTAGCGAATTTTTCTCATCTTAAAAAAACTGAACGTATTAATAAGTATGATTTAATAAAGGCGGTAGAAATATTTAAAAAATGGTGCTCTAAATTTTCGACAAGGCCACGAACAAACATTTAAATACGGTCAAAAATAGTAGGTTCGGTGCATCGAAAAACATTTGGCATAACATAAGATAAACTTCTTGGCTGAATTGAAAGTAAGAAAAAAAAAAGTTACTACTTCACGTCATTTTGTAATTTGGTAACGCTCTGTAAATAAAGAAAAAAATATGCCTAACAATTGAGAAACGTCATTAACGTCATTGTTCTAATTATTGATGCGGCTGAATCTCAGCCAATTTATGCCATAACAGAAGATGAACGACAATAATATTCTATACCTTCAATCATAAACGTGCCACAACTTTCAAAACACTTTTCCTCTCTTTGTGGGAAAATATGGTGAAAAAATGCGAGGGTAGCACGTTAAAAAAAAAATAAAAATAAAAACTTCTATGAAAAACAAAAGATACAAAGGACCCGTGCGTCGCCTCAAAGTCGAGGTTTTCAAAACTTTCGAGCATAGAGGAATTTCGGGAATTGATTTAAATCTTCAATATATATGGAGGAAAATGCGGAAGTTGATATTCGTCCGTAAAACTTTCAACTTTTGACTTTTTGACTTTTAAGGGGATGCAAGTTTTTAAGTCTCTTTGGCGTATGAAAAATGGTTGCTGAGAAAAACACGTACGTACAACTTCGTGCCAAAGAATGCGAGCATTTTTATCTTTCGCACTAAGTATACGAAAATGACATACAATTTGCTTGAAAGAAAAGAAGGAATTCAGATTTTTAATTTATATAAACATTTAAGCGAAGTACAACGTGGGTTTACTCGCGTCAGTGGAAAGGCAAAATGAAAAAGAAAAAAAACCTGTATGTTATTTCCTAAACTGTATGACCCGGAGTGACTTAGCCTTTTTTTTTTTCTACCTTCGGAAAATATATCTCCCACCACGAAACAGTCATTAATTTTCCAATATCACTAACAGCACAGTATAATATCCAGTCAAAGTTGGAAAGTAGAAAAAATGAAATAAAAAAAAAAAGGCAATTACCCCGGTTCACGGTATTGAAATTTTTTCATTATCGTATTGTATTACTTTTTTCTTCTTTTTTTTGTTGTTGAAAAGGTCATATAGTTTGAGGTTTTGAGCTGAATTCGTAAAACTAAATTGTATTCATTCGTATAATTCGCTTCAGAGTTCAGTTGTAGGTACACTAGACTATCTCTTGGCGCTAATAATTTTCACTAAAATATTATAAGTACAAGCTTAAGTTCGTAATCTCACAACTAAAACCTACGGGCGTTTACAAACGTTCGATGAACAATGTATTGTTTCATTTCTTCAGCATAATATAAATACGTAAGGTAGGTACATAGCTAGTATTTGAAAAATTGGAAGAAAAAAAAAATTCGTTAAAAAATTGCTAAAATACAGGCCCACTATATTCTAGTGTACTTAAAATAAATTTGTACTTTGTTCGACTTACCTATAAATAAGAAAAAAATGAGTAGCCCCAGCTCTCGCATCGATGCTTTCAGCGTTCTACCCAAGATTTGAAGCCCCTTGGAATGTCGGGACAATTTAAATATACGAAAGACACGAACTAATCTGATTACCCTAAGTATTGCTAACGACATGGCTTGGTTTGTGCTCTTGTCCTGCGGACTGACTGGCGCTCGTGGCACACTCACGATCGCCTCTTCTTCTTCGGCAATGACTGTAGCTAAGGTTATAAAATATGGAATGATGGCGATTATGTCGATCATATTCATAACGTCCCGGAAGAAATTCAGTTTGTTGGGGCAGGCCAGGAATCTGATGGACAGCTCGCAGGTGAACCAGACGATGCAAACGGTTTCGATGAGGAAGAACGGATCCGTTATGTCCGGCACCTCGTCCTCTTCGATCATGGTGCTGTTCGTCGTCGTGTTGTATACCTTATAATGTTTAAATTCTGGAAGAGTTTCTAAACAAAATATCACTATTGATAGGAGGATCACAAATACTGAGACGATGGCGACTACCCTGGCCGACTGCGAACTCTCTGGATACTCGAACAGCAGCCACACTTTACGTTGGAATTCATCTTTTGGTAACGGTTTCTCTTCTTCTTTGATGAAGCCTTCATCTTCTCTGCAAATGGAATACATATTTTACACATTAATCAACAACGAGTATATTATGCAGGCTTGCTAAAAGAGGGGGCAAAGCGAGTAGATTGCCCTAGTCCTGACTCGACTAAGGGAACTGACTGGCGTTTTTATGTCTTTTTTAAAATTATTGAAGATGAATTCTTTGTACTGGGCGTTAGTCAATCAACACATAATGTCCGCCAGTTTTTGTCCTTCCGTGATGGTCCAATGTTAGGATGACTGTCATCATCAGAGTCCAATGTTATGATGACGTCATCATACCCAGATATAACATAGGAGACGCACGTCATCACACTGCTGCAAATGATGACGTCATCATACCTATATATAATATAAGAACCGTAGATGATGACGTCATATCTACGTATAACATAGGAACCGCAGATGGTGACGTCATCATACCTACGTATAACATAGGAGACGCACGTCATCACACTGCTGCAAATGATGACGTCACCATACCTATGTATAAGATAAGAACCGTAGATGATGACATCATATCTACGTATAACATAGGAACCGCAGATGGTGACGTCATCATACCTACGTATAACATAGGAAACATAGATGATGACGTCATCATACACTTATAAGATTTCTTTAAAGCTCAATGTCACATAACTGAGTAGATGACGTCATCATACCTATGTATAACATAGAACACTAGTTATAACATTTCAAAAGATGTTGATGACGTCATTATACATTTACTTATAAGATTGGAAAAGTAACCAAGTAAAATCTTTCAGGAAAGAATTATGAAGAAATATTTTCAAGTCCCTATGCGCTTCATATTCAAACAATTTTGTTTTTATAAGAAACATTTTTGGATACTTTTTATAATCTCCTGTTGTAAAAGAGAATTCATCTTTCGCCTTCACGAAACTTCAGTGAAGGCTGCAGCTATTTTCTCTATTTATTCCCTCTCCCCAAAGATGGGCCAAATCCCCGCCCCCCACTTGATCGGGGCTGTCGAAGAATAGATGATTCGTAAACCTTTGGTAACAAAATAACCTCTCACCAGTATTAATGGATCGATATTACAATCACTGATTACTGGTTTCGGTTGAAAAAAAAATTTAGAATCGAGATATTAGCACCTGTTACTGTGAGATGCGAAATCGATTTATAATATGACACTTTCGAGGCCCTTTTGTGGGTCTTGAATGTCCATGAGGTGAACATACTCGTATTATGAGTAATTTTCAGAAAAACAGATTTTTAGAATTTTTTCTTTTTTTATTTCACGGAGGTGAATTTTTTTCTTCTTTTTTTGAGAGGTGGGGATGGGAGGATATTTTAATTTTCACCAACAGACTAAAATAAAGTGTTTTTTAAAATAATTAACTGGATAGATTAATGGAGTTTTTTCAGTCTGTCCTACTGCAATAGGACAGACTATAAAGAATACATTTTCTTCTTTCTGTCCTCCTCTTGAAAATTTACTCATGGACAGTCTGAAGAAAATAAAAATAGGACAGATTGATGGAAAATTTTCATGGTTTTTGTTTAAAAAGTACTACATATAAAAGAAAAAAAAAATTTTAGGCAAAAAATAAGATAGTATGTGTGATAGTAATATTTTCACAAAAATACTTAGCTATATTATTAGTTATTACATAGATAGTAAGCTAATAACTTAGTTCACGAGAAGATAATATATTATGTAGATGGCGCTGTAGGATATATTATATTATTTCTATCAAATGTCGAGAAAAAAAAATTGTCATTTCTTCACACGAAACAGAAGTGAAGAAGTTGTGACCCATTTTCTTTCTACACTCGACTGGAAAAAATTTCAGTCTCAAGTACGTGCTTGTATAATATACCATAGTCGAATATTTTAAGTTTTCAAACTACATTCGGAGCGCTGGGTTAAGGCTGGGGGCTTAACAAAAATTTATAGCAATGACCTTCTTTTTGCTATATCTACTTTCCCCGGTTTTTGTGGGGCTTGAAGATTGTTTATTGACCGGTAGAGAGGGAAGTGGATATGTAATTCACTTTTTTTTTTTGTCCGTTTCAAACATAAGAAAAACACATTATCCACAGAATTTCGCGGAAATTTATGAATTCGGCTACCAAACAAAAACATACCTGAATTTGTTCGTCGCTATATCACCCAATTCGTAAAATTTAATTTCTTCAGAAAAAACGTCCAGTGGAACATTTACCGGCCTTCTCAGTCTTCCACCGCTCTGGTAATAATATAAAATAGCATCAAAACTAGGACGATTTCTGTCAAAAAAATATTCGTTGCGAAGAGGATCGAAATATCGGATGCGGCGAGCTGGATCACCCAACAGCGTTTCTGGAAATTGGTTCAGCGTTCTCAACTGGGTCTCAAATCGCAGTCCACTAACCTTTAGAAACAGACAGAAAGCAAAATAAATGGAAACAGAAATCAATTATTATAACTTGAAAAAATAGACGAAATATGAAAACGAGATGAGAACACTCTATTCCAAAAGAACATGCTGAAGACTTAAATCCGCAACCTGCCAAGTCCCAAATATACTCAAGTTTCAGTCAATCGAACCAAGAACGTTCAAACAAATGCAGGCATCTCCTTGTCGATCGAGAGACGTCTGTCCCCTTCCTTTCCCCTTCTAAGTACATGTGACGATTTCTAATAATCTGGAGACTGTTGAAGTGTCGTGAGATTAATAACTGTTATATTTTAACTTTAATGCGTCTCAACATCTTCCTGATATTCAATTTAAAAAAACACTATATTTTGTAGAACAATTAAAATCAGAAAATTGAAATAAACAAAACCTGGGCGCGCATCCGAGTTTGGTCATTAACGTGATTTGCCTTCTGGTCGACTTTTTCAATTCCTCCTGAAGGGATATACAAGGGTCATGACTTATGATTTATGTAATGTTCCATATTATTATGTCTTCAATCACTGTACTTATTCCACCATTCATACATCTCTCAGCAGTCAGTTCACTCACATTGATATATTCATTAACATCATGCATACCCACACTCTTATTGCCCTCTCCATATTGCATACAAGTAATATGAAGGGAGAAGTAAAGCAGAGCACTTGGGAAACATTCAACCTACAGTCCTAACACTCATTGCCAGTTGTCAGTGTTATGTAAGTGAGACAGTGGCGTATCTAGACTGACCTCAACGGGGGTCCATCATTACGACACCCCCCCCCCGCCTTAAAAAAATTGGAGAATCGAAAAAATTAAACATATTTTTATTTAAAAAAAAAGGTCTGGGGGGGTACGGACCCCATGGACCCCCCCTAAATACGCCCCTGAAGTGAGATTCAACCATGTCACATCATGCTTGAAGGTTGTTCTAGGCAACATCTACGACCCCCCCCTCAGTCGCGGAATTTAATCCCCCACGATTTTTAATTTCTGCAGTTAACCTCGTAGCAAAAATAAATACGTTGACACAATAAATAAAAATACGATGGACATTTTTATAGTGTCAGAAATTTAGTGCATGTTCAATCATTTTTATAGAACTACCCGCATACATAAAGTTAAGCTTTATTTCGCCGTACCGATATACCGCATTATATAGCTGTAAAAATCTAATAACTTTTTGAACTCAGCTTCCATGCAATTACCAATAAATAAATTTTTAGCAACTAAATAAAATGTAAATCTAAAAAAAAATGTGAACTTTCAAATTATTATACTTTCAACATAAATACGCGGAAATTGAAACATTGGGTAACTTTGAATAAAAAGCCATACAATTTAATTATTTTCCAATGATTTCAATCGTATAGCTAGAAAATACATTTATGAGGCTTTAAATTTAATTACGAGACACGTTTCTTGTTTTCTTTGTTTTCTTTTTTTTTTCTTTTTCTTTTTTCTTTTTTTTTCCTTTTTTTTTTTTGCTTTGCTTTCATTTATGCCGGTACGCTCTATGTATGTATATGGTATCCATTCAATTAATAACTTTTATACATTTTTTTACTCTTATTTTTTCCCCTTTTTAAATATCCTCTCAACAGTTTCTGTGAAGAGTTCTGAATATAAAGGAAAAATATTCGAGAAGGTATTTCAACGATATAGAAGGGGGAAAAGTCAAATACTCTCTTTATAATAATGAGAAAAATAATAATTACACACTTGAAAGACATTAAAGGAGAAAAAACAAAAACAAAAACAAAAAACTGGAAAATTTCAAGGCACTGACAAAATGCAATTTTTTATACACTCGAAGAAGTGAAAAAATACGAACATATATAATAGCTACAGGTATTAATTAAAAAATAGAATTTCTAAGAATGTATAAATAAAAGTACATCATTGGTAAAATCGGCAGCCCCACTCCAAGTATTTTGCTCTATAGCTACAGCACTGAATTTTTCAGAATTGAAAAAAAAAAATCATTATAGGTTATCAAGCTAGCATAATGTAGTGTCAAGGTCTGCAGGGGTGAAAAAAAAAAAGCATAATGTAATGATAGCCATGATTGGCCATGATCGGTCGAAGTCAATATTTTCATTATCGATAAAAAATCGTTTTACTATCGATAATAGGTACTGGTAATTAATCGATGATTGTTTTCGTGGGATTATCGTGTAAAATGGTAAAATGGGCGTACTTAAAATAAGTACCTTTTTTTCTCATTTTCTTTTTTTTTTCGAAGGCCATGTTTGAACTGTCAAATTTTGGTCCGAATTTTCAACTTTTTTTTTCATTTTCTTACACATTTAAAATTATCGATAACTCAAGTCAAACTTGCTATCGATAGTTTCGATAATGGGTCCTTCAACAGAGGTACTTTGACCCATCACTAACATAATCTGAAATGTCCCTCTCTGAAGAATAGCAATTCACAAAATTTTTTATAAGTGTATAAAGAAACATTATATAGGGACCCACAACGTTATACTTTTAAAACGTTTTTTTTTTCGGTATTTTTTCCTATTCTACAGAGTGAAATAAAAAGTAAACCAATTGAGAATGAGCTTGACACTCACTTAAAAGAAGGACAGAGCCTTTAAAATCGATACAATTAATGGTCACAATAATCATACGCACGTTTTAAAATACGTGCGAATGTTCAACACGTGGCCTTTGGCCGAGCAAACAAAACGCACGAGTTGTCATTTTTTTAAGAATATGGCCTACGCGTTCAGGTATAAACTGCGTATATTCTTCCCCTATGTGAAGTACAGTTTGTTACTACAACAAAAACATTTGAAAGTTTTTCCAAGTGACGCCTTAAATTGAAAGAGATTTAATGGGCTGAAAGTTATTCTCTTTCCAAGCGAGACCAAAAGTATAGTCATGATTTCCGTCAGCACAAAGAGATAGAAAAAAATATAGAGTGTTGTAATAGATGCGATGTAAAGTAACTAATAATAATTGCTCTAGCAACTTGGTGCATAGGTACTTTCGCTCAGCTGTCCCCCTGTGATTGTTTTATTCTTAAGAGTTTTTCTATATTACTTATAAATTCCTATCAATCAATTCCACAATGAGGGGAGGAGGGAAATTTCGGCCTCTCAGTAGCATTATGGGGTCTGTAGAATCGATATTCTTCAGTAAGCCGGATGTCCCTTTTAATCCGGGACAGTAAATGCGGAAATTTAACACGAAGTTAAAAATCGATTCTCGATAAATAGAGAATGTAGGCAAAACATAATGATGTATGCGTCGTTGCCAATTGTAATAAAAAGGTTTTTATAAATACAGTAAAAATTCATTATAACGCTCTCGCTTATAACGCTATCCCGTTTATATCGCGGATTTCCAATAGTCCCAGTCCCCAGAACCTATTTATTCATTTCCCGCTTATAACACTTTCCCGCTTATAACACTATTTTCTTCTGGTCCCCTGAATAGCGTTATAACAAAGTTTTACTACATTAATGTCTTGATTAATTTTTTTGGTGGTTTTTTAATCGTTCTCAATTTTCAAAATTTTCAAATCAAATCAAATATATTTTTCTTTCGATTTTCATTACAATTAAACATGCCTTACTATTATTATCGTAGTTATTTTTCATACATTATAACATGAAAGATGTTAACACATTAAAGATGTATCAGTGATTAACTGAAACTTGCATTTTTTTTAAATGTTAATTTAACTTGTCTCAACTTGTTTGACATTCAATAACTACCTAGCTAACTGGGCATTTTTTATAAAAATTTTCAAAAAATTATCAAATTTTACCTGTAATTAAGATGAAAAAGTTTTTAAAACTCACGTTAATAACTACCCTCTCGCAAAATGAATGGTCATGAGGAATGGGTTCAAACAACTGAATCGTTCCAGGGCCTTGTGAATGACCTGTTCCGTCTTCGTCTTGCTGAGCACTGAGTTTTGGCAATGATCTGTAAAATTAATTGGACATTAATATATCATCACGTATTTCAAAATGTAACATACGATTTAATGAGAGAATTTTGCATTTGTATTTTATGACTCATTACGAATATTTCATTCAAAAACTCGTTACTGTGATGTAAGTTTCGCAGAAATAATAAAATATTTCAAATACGTATACTATAAATTAGGTATAAATAAAGAAAAATTTTTAGGTAAATGCTTTTATCTTCGTGCGCACTCCAGTTCACTGTTTTCAAAGTCTAAGAATCCAAATTTTTCTCCTGCGCACTCCAGTTTGTTATGCCAAGTCTATTTTCTGCTCCACGTCGTAGTTGAAGTATTTAAAAAATTACAGAAAATCTGATGATGATAATGTTGATGAATATAAAATTTATATGATTTCAAATTGTCTAGCATATCTTGTGGTTAACTGTGCCTGAATTTAAATAATAATTTCTCTAAAACCTCAACAGATAAGACGTAAAGTGTGGCTCATTCCATAATTTCAAACTTCCTGATAAATATTCAACTGATGAATAATAATTTAAAGGAAATTATTATTTTATTCATCTTTTATAGACTATTGTAATTAATAAGACGGGGGGGGGGGGAGACAGGTAGGAGCGTTGCTAAATTTCGAAGCAGGTTATTTTCAATCGCAAAGCTCAGCACTTACCAGTTTCGAGGAGTTTTTTTTCACTTTTATTAGTTTGATCAATAAAAGCAATAGTAAATAAGAGAAATAAATTCTCATTATAAACCAGATTTAGGAATTAAAGGAATAAGGGTTGTTTAATTGTAAACTTTTCCAGGATTACGTATTAAGCCTATTGTAAAAAACATTTACTACATTTTTCTTCCATTAAGGCAGCACGAAAATAGAAATAGGAATATTTTATCGATGTGGCACTAATATCTTTAAATTCGGTGTTTAAAAAAGCAAGAGCGTATGATGACGATGAAAAGTGAAAACTGTTAGCATTCATTTTTAAAGTGCTTTCATTGTTTAAGAAACAATACGCCGACAGCATAAATTACAGAAAGACAAAAAAGAAAAAAAGAATCAAGGTGACAGTTCCTATTTTTTATCCTTTGCTTTGCCTTTATTTTTTTCCCGCCTTTCTTTTTTGATGAACCTTTCTGCAGAAAAAGGATGACGCGCGGATGGTTTCATTTTTAGACCGAATTTCATGAAAAATTAAAACGACGAATTTTCTGTCAACTTTTCAGTACCGTCGAATAAAAGAAAATGAGGCACAAAACAGTGGAAATGAAAAAAAAAGAAAATTGTACAAAAGTTTTTCCAGCAAATGTAGAGGTTCCCAATCTTTCGAGTAGTGTAAGCTGTGTATAGAGTGTATATTCTTTCAATTTTGCCTCTTCTTCGACCTCAATTAGACTCGTCGCGTTAGCGAGTATAAAACTGTGAAATGACTTTTTCACAACTTGAAGTTTGTAAAATAAACGAAAACATATGACAATTTATGGTGCGTAGAAAGTGGCATTTTCCCCATAATATTTTTTAATCGCACCCTTTTTTCATATAGCGCACTGAAAATGAGCATGTTCATTAATAATACATATTATTGGTATTTATACAACCATATATTTCTCTTTCATTCCTTAATAAGTGACAGTGTCTGTGAAAAGGATGCTTACAAAATAAAATGGGACGACTCTGAAGAAAAATGTTAATAGAATGATTTTGATTGATGAATTTCTAATGGAACCTTGAATTCAGTGCTTTCAATGATCGCAGAAAGAATTTTATTTTAATGTCAAATAAATGGTGATGAGAAATGAGATGATTTTTCATAATAATAATAATTATTATAAAAGATAATAATAAAATATTTAAATTTCAAAATTCATCATATCATAAATACAGTAAACTCTCGATAATTTGAACCTCTATAAATTGAAAAACTCTATAAATTGAAGGAATATGCTTGCCCCTTGAGAAAAACTCGATTGTTTGGAAAAAATGCATGTATTTTGGTCCCCTCGTTGAAATGAAATTTTCTAAGTTCGTAGACACTCTATATTTTGAAGATTCCCGATGGATAACCTCTAATAATATGAATTTATCTTATCTTGTGAGCCTACTTATCGCCTATTTCTTATTTTTATTTCTACCCACTGCTATAAGTGCTATTTAATTCACGTTTACAATGGTCAGTCAGTTCCTAAATTTCAATAGATAGGGCAGCACTGACGTCATTGAGTCAAAAAAAGATAACAGATTTTTTTAATGTAAAATAATTTTAATTTATACATTATTTGAACAATAAAAAACTCTTTACATCGAATTTTTTTGCAAATCACTCTAATTTGAAACCTCTTTACTTTGAAAACCTCCGTAAAATGAATTTTTTGTCAGGTCCCTTGAACTTCAAACTATCGAAAGTTTACTGTATTAATTAATGAGAAATAATGAATGATTAATTAACCATAAGCTAAATCACTAAAGAGAATAGCAGAAACAGGGGGCCCCATCAGCTGTCAAGAGTACATTCGGAAAAAAGGTCATTTGGGAAATAAGATTTGGGAAAAACGTATTCATAGAAAAGTCCATTCGGGAAAAAGGCCATTCGAGAATTAGGATTCGGGATTTTGACCCAGAACCCGGTTCCCACCCAATTTCCCGAATGGCTTTTTCCCGAATAGACTTTACCCCGAATACCTTTGCCCCGAATAGACAAATCCCGATTTTGGGAACCCACTTTTAAGAGTCACAAAACCGGTTGTGCCATCCCCTTATTTACCATCATTTGTTTTGTGGCTATTAGTCATGGGTTTAGCATGCTGATTCCACAGCATTGGTGGAAAGTGTGGTGGAGGTGGGATGGGGTAAAATTATATGGGGGGCTGCATAAGAAACAGGGGGCCCCATCAGCTGTCAAGGGTACATTCGGAAAAAAGGCCATTCGGGAAATAGGATTTGGGAAAAACGTATTTATAGAAAAGTCCATTCGGGAAAAAGGCCATTCGAGAATTTGGATTCGGAATTTTGACCCGGAACCTTTACATTGTGTCAGACTCTACACGTGAATTCAGAGATTTCTGAGGAAAATATGTTTTCCCATTTTTGAAAATGACAAATCAAATTTCAAACTTGATTTTCTCAAAATCAAAATAATTTTTAATTTAAATTAATCGATTGTCATGTCCAGCCCAATCTTAACCAATGGAGAAAACATTGGCAAATATCTACATTTCGAATATCTTGCACTATTATGAAAGCATTCATCAGCTGAAATATGGTTTTTCCGACTAGAGGTTTCATTTCATAGATCATAATTTCCATTTCACTAAAATTTTATTAAGTGAATTAATCTGAATTTCAAATATACGAGTAATCCAGACTCTAGTAAAACAAAATAGAGTATAAGTATCACTTCCATAAGCAATAATTTCTCCTTTGAAGACAATCGATGACGTGTGTAAATAAGAAACTAAGAAAAATTAGTACAACAGCATAATGGGTCAATAAATATTTCATTTAATAGTTAAATAAACTTTATTTTTTGGTCGGTTGCCAGAATTTTATTGAAGATTGTAGCGAACATATTATGCAACTTTTTGTTAATAAATAAAATGTTACTCGTTCATTTTTGAATTTACAAAATCTACTCGTAGAAATTATGACAAAAACGAATGAGAGATTTTCTATTCTCAGAATTGGATTTGAAATGTTCCACTGAAAGTTGTCATTGCACGATTACGAGGTCGAACTTCGAAATTTCAAACACACGTCAGCGAAATGGCAAGATGAAGGATGTGGGAATATATTTTTGTATTTAGTAAGGAACCAACATGGAAAAACTAAGTCACACCAACTTTGATACACAATGACTAGCTTTATACATTACGACTTGTACTAGTTTTGGAAGAGAGAGAGAGAGTGTGGGTAGAAATTTCGAATTTTCCTGAAAAGCACAAACAGGCGAAAGTTTCTGTTTTGAAGGCAACATTCAGCTTGTATTTAATTTTTACGAGGCAGATTTCAAAACGAGCCAAGACGAAAGTTTGACGGGAAGGAAAAACTTGTCTGCAGAGTGAATTGTTGGGTATATTCTGGTTGAGGAAAATGGAACTTTTTGCTGGAAGCATTTGGTTCAAAGTTAAACTGCTGTTACAAATTCCACATCAATTCGAAGATTATGTATCTACCTTCATAATTTTGTTACATATTTAAGTAGTTTACAATTACTTCTTCCTGTATTAGCTATTTATTCATGTGTTAGGGAAAAGGTAGCGCAATTTTGTAAAATAATTTTTCAAATTATAACTCGTAGAACTGTTATACAAATTGATAACAGGTCATGACATCATTATACATTTTTGGCATTCCAGCGAAAAATCACCTCTTTTAGTTAACCCGCCTTTGAAATCCGTGAGAGATAAAGCTATTCTAAATTTTCCCCTCTATTCATCAGATCGAGCTCTAATATTGATTTTGTTCATAACATTCCCATTTAAAATAGTACTTCTACTTCACATTATAAAGTAAAAAAAAAAATTTAATCGTCATTATTAGAAACGTAGGATTTCATATGAATCACTTTTCCACACCCTCAATTTCCTACGTTATTTATGCGTCTGGGCTCAATTTTTTTCAGATTAGTAATAAAAATATCCAATATTTAACTAAATCTATTGGACAACTTCTATACATCATGACTGGATCTCTCACGGATCACAAAGGATTAAATCAAATGAGAAATGAGTCAAATATCTATTATGTGAAGGGAAAGCTCAAGCTTATGAAAAAAAATATTGTGAGTAACACATCAGAAGACTCAATTTCAGCTCAAATTATTCCGTTGTGCGTACTAAAGTGATTAAATAAAAAATGAGGTTGCTTGTGGAGTTTCTATGAGTTCTTGTAAGAAGATGTGCACCCTTCATCAATATTTTTAATAAATTGAACGGGGGGGGAGGGTGGTTCAAAAATTTTTAATAGCGGTACAAAACAGTACAAATCGGGTACAAAATAATGAGACTAGTTTCAAGTTGATCGGTTGAAGTGGGGGTAATAGCATGTCCCCAGCACCCCATAATGTTTCTTTGAATAACTCTTTGTGGATGTCGGCACAAATTTTTTTTTACGGTAGGTAGGTACATAACGGTACAAAATGAGTACAAAATTCCTAGCATATTTTGGACCAATTTTGGGGGAGGTGGGGGTGCTGACGACATGGAGCTCCAGTTTTTATAACTCTGTAAAGAAAAAGTACATTTGCTGTAAAAATGATGGAATAAAATATCCACCTTCTGCACTAAAAACTGGCATATTTTTCCCGATTTTCGGCTTATTGAATTGTGAAAAAACTTAATATATTCTCATGCGCAGTACTCGTATACAAATTAGTGTGCTCCATATTAGAATAATTATGTTATTACATTTCTATATTATTTCGCATAGAAAAACCACAATTATTGTCATAGTCTCAGTTTATTTGGTAACCATATGTATTCGAAATATCGGTGCTAAAGACGCATTAAAAATTGATTTCACCTAAGTTATTATATAGTTTACACGATATTTTCTAATAAGTGGCCTAAATTGAGAATATTCCAAGTATTGAACCGTGATTATATATTTTTAGAGTTCTGACGACATTCATTTTGTTTTTAGAATACTTTTATTTTCAGAATGATTTTTTTTCCTAATCATGGTCTCGTTACAATGCAATCATTCGCGTTAAATGTAATTTTTCTTCTCATCCGCGTCCTCGTCTTCTGTATGAAGTTCGTCTATTTTTAATTTTTCTTACGACGATCCGTAAATTAAATTTTAAAGAAAAATTAGTTTGTTCGTAGTATATAGAAGAGTAAAAAATATAATGAGAAAGAGCAACTGAAAAAAAAAAAAAAAGAAGCTAACATCGTTATATAGTTATTTCACGGAGCATAAAATTTTTCAAACAAATCGTAACCCGGTATGCAGGGCATTTTTCTCTCCATCGGTTATTTTCCAAGCATTTAATATCTAAGACTAAACGCGATGACGGTAAGCTTAATTGAGTGTTTTTTACTTCATGAATACCTACATGTGTGGAAAAAATGGCGTGATAAGTAGAATATTTTGATCGTCGTTTGCAAAATTAGATACGAATAGAATGAGCTCTTCTCTTCTCGATTCTTGCGTTAATGTTACTGTATTATTGTTCCTTTTTATCTGGTTATGATGAATGCCTCTATTAGTAAGTTTGAACGAATAATATTTTACATACGTAAAATAGTCATATCAAATACTTAATTAAAATCATAATTAAGGTAAGGGGTGATTTTTTAAGGGAGAGACAGATGTACCGTAGAACGGGGTAACTTTACATACGTTTTCAATGTTTTTTTTAACTTCGTCCATTAATAACTCCTCTAATTTTGAAACTATTGAAGTGTCATAAAAATCAATCACCAAAATCGCTGTGAAGACAAAAATTAGTCAAATGCAGCTGAAGTCATAATTTCAAATCCAGAATGAACTTTTTCATGGTTGTTTTATGCCTTTTTTTTTATCCACGATCAATACGATTTCGTGTCAGAACGATGATACACTTTCGTTTACATAAACATTCTTTGGGCGATTAATAAAAAGAGCGAAGGAAGGGAAAAAAAAAAAAAAAAACAAATTTGATGGACATGATTGAATACCTAAAAGCGGACGCTCATCGATCGTTATGTATACAAAATAACAAAAAAAAAAGAAAAGGAAAGAAAAGAAAAAGAAAAAGAAAAAGAAAGAAAAAGAAGAAAAAAAGAAAAAGAAACTGGCGAACAAAAAGGTGAAAAAGTGATAATGTTGAAAGGAATCTAAATCACACAACTGTATTTTGTATACTTTCAGGAAAGTTGAATAAGGGGCAACCTGTACTTAATGTGTGTCCAATATTTTCAATGGCTCTAACTCACAAAGATCGAAGCAAGTATTTATAGAGATTAAAAATCATGAATACTGACGTTTTCTTCCACACCTGAGCTAGAGACGAGGGGCTTCACAACCACTGGATCCCCTGGTGGTGTTGATGAGTACTCATCAGGCCAACAGCAAGGATATTTTTTAGAAGTTAGCTCACTTGGAGCTTATAGGGGGCTGCTCCCTGCCTCTCTCTTTTATTTTCCTTACTAGAAAGAAAGGGGGTCAGCACCACATATAGTCCTTCTGATACGGGTCTTGTACCTGAGAATAGGAGTGAGGGAGAGAAGAGTGGAGAGAGCAGATCCCTGAATTTTATGCCATTTTTTAGGGGTATTTTAAGGATTTTATCTCGATTTTACAATTATTATTAAAATAAGAGATAATTTCATTAAGTATTTTATCTTTGTGTTTTAACCTTTTTTTTTTGTGACTACAACCCAAATTTTCAATAAAAAAACCGGTTTACGGATTTTTTTCACCTCCAGGGACTTTTTTTGGCTCGAAGAAGGGATTTTTAACAATTAGGGTTCGCAACGCTGCAGATGAGTTGACAGCGTATAATTATATCAAACAATAATTAATACTTATCGAAAATACGAGTGAGAATAAAAAATTCAAAGTTTAAAATTTTGTTAGCAGTAATTTACCAAACTCGGTGTATAGCATTACTGGAAAGGCTATAAGGTGATATGAATCCAGAAAATTTATTTTTAAGAAAAACGAATCGAAAAATTTGCTAAACCATAACGAATTGCTATAAATAAAACCCCTTCTCCTTTTAACTAATACGCTATCAGGTTTTCAAGTCAGTGATGACAAAAAATGAATTTTATGATCTGAAAAAAGTTGAAAACACAAAATCTCATCTGTGAAAATTTCGGTCACCTTTACCCTTCAAGGTGACCATTAGATAAATGCTCTTTGAGTGCTATTATTCATTCGTGATCCTAATTATACCAACGTTTGTATACGAGACAAACTTATTTCAAAGTCTTCCCCCTCGCCATAAATAGCAGTTGTCATGGGGAAAGGAAAGAGAATTAGCAATTTAGGACTCGTGCACTACCATAAGCTCTGCCATTATCGATGTTTGTATGTTCTGCGAGATAAAACACTAAACGTAATTCGCACGTCTAATAAAAGGGTGAGTCGGAACGAGGACGAAAGGGTGGGTATTCATTTCAAAAACGGAAAATAGTCGAATTAACAAAACTCGATACCCTTTCGTGGAGTGAAAAACGAGCCCTCGATATTTTCGGCAAAACAATTTCACAGTGAGGGCAATAAACAAAAAGCTACATTGCTGGACGTAAATTACACAAAGTAGGTGAAAAAGTTTATCCCCGGGATTCGATCGATCGTCGACGTATTCTGCCGGGGCGCATTGGGTCGCTGATATTTTCGTTCAAAAGTCGAAGAAAGTAAGCCGGAAATAGCGAAATATAAATTACGTGGAGAATACTTCGGGGATGGGTGGAGGAAATGTGGAGCTGGGGGTAAGAAAACGAGTTTCGCAAGTCATAGAAAGAACCTTGTACTCGTATAAGAAAATTTCTTTACCAGACGTTTAAAAGTTTGTATTCGTGCAAAGGTTTATATATTTTTTTTTTTAGCATTCATAAACTTTGCACTTTTTCACTTCCTCATAAAGGCAGCTTGCAGTTTATAGAAAATGTCAGTTAAAAAAGTGCTTTCTCGTTCTGGTTTTTAGAAAGTGCTGGAAGCACCACGGTTAGAAAGTTTAAGGTTCATTTGCAAAAAGTAGCTACATGCTTACAGCATGGTCGATATGTGTTTGACAGTAATGTGGTACATCAGAAGAAGATAAGATATGTAGTATGAGTAATTGAGAAGTTCGTTTCTAGAGTTACATTGATTGAAAAATTAAGAAAGCTGAAGTCTAATTTTCAATTTAAACGAAGTTCGAACAAACGTCTAGAACACCCACCCACCCACCTGCCTTACAATTGTTTTTCCTTACATAAAATCGATTGATCGTGGATATATCTTATGGCTAGGAATCAAAATTGGTAAATCTCCCAATACTCATTTCTTATTTATGTTGTAGTCAATATTAATTATCAGGTATTATAGATAATTTCTAGTCATTTTCTATTTTGCCGGCATTTTTTTAATTCATAATTTTTTTTTCAAGTTGCCAAGGCCAAATAAATAATGATCCGATTTTCCCCGCCATATTAATAATGTCTGCCTGAACCCGGCGGGCAAAATAGATAAAGAAACGGAAATGAAAAATACCTAAGACAATTTACATTTTACCTGAAGAAAGAGTTAGGCAAAATACATTTACAAGAGACATGTAAAATCAGATGTAAATTTAGTAAACAATATATAGACTATTTTAATAATGCCTAGACAAAATATACAAAATTGAATTTTACAGATGTGTTTTGTAGAATATCTAGACAATATAAAGAATGCCTAGTCAAAATTCAAAATATATGGAATTTATGAAAATATGAGACAATATATTTTATGCATTGTCAAGATAAATATTATACGATAGCATCATATTTTGCAGAATTTTTAGGTATAAAAAAGGAATGAAAATAAAAAATATAAAAAATTACCTGTGTAACAAACCAGAGTCCAGATAGACGAGAGAAAGTTATTAAATTGTAACCACTACCTCCCCACCCGTCCACCAAAACATGGTGGGTATAGTCCATTCCAAATAAAAAACGCAATGATTTGAAAGGCGCAACAAGGTGCGTCCACCTGAAAAAATTTTTCATTTATTGATTTGCGTTGACTTCTTATCACTATCGGCGAATTGATGTTCAAATTTGATAATTGTTCACGTTTTCCTTATCAATATCAACGCGAATCACATTCGCAAGATTCTCTCTATGTCTTCGTCTCTTATATTTGTGCTGTGATTGGACAAAATTCATGTAATGCGGATTGCATATTGCGTTTCTTATTTAGAATGGACTATAAGTTGTTCTCACCTACCCCACCAACCACCATATAATGCGTTCTCACCCATCTCCTCTACCACCACATCATACATTCTCACCCACCCCACCAACCACCTTATAATACAATTATATTAATTTTACAAATTTTGCCTAAGCATATGATTTCTGACTAGGCTTAATTTAAACAGACTAGGTAATCTACTTGTGCCAATCAAATAAACTGTCCTATGAATTTTGTCTAGGCGATATAATTTTCGACTAGATTTAATTGAAATTGACTAGATACTCTACATACAGTATAATTCATTTTATGAATTTTGTCTAGGTAATATTAACATGGTCTAGGTAGTCTACATATTCATTTGTAAATTTACATCAGGTATATTTTATTTTCTACATTTTTCATTTGGACTATACCTTCCAGTTGGCAAGATGTATAAAGGCTAGACAATCGTGACCTTTCGATTTATTATAAATTTTGACCTCCGGTTCAGGCAGGCATTGTTAATATGGCTAGACAAAACATATTGCAATTCATTTTGACTAGTCAATACAGAAAAAAATAAGTCCATATCAATAATGCCGGCAAAATGAAAAACGACTCAAATTTATCTATTTTTACTAAAAATCAAAATTGACTGCGACATTTCCATATCAACAGTGCTACGTTACAATCGTGACGTCATCATTCCCAATCGCCCATTTTATTTGCATTGTGCGCCCCGTATATTGGGTGCACAAATACCTATATATAGTTTTGATGATGACGTCATCATCCTAGCTATTCAATACTCGAAATTATAACAGGTATACATAATATCGTAGATGACGTCATCATCTTGACCAGTGTCAAATACCAACAATTACTTAGATATCAAAATATAAGTATATCAGAAAATATCGATATTTATAGTCGTAATAACTTTATGATTAAAATAATTTCCCTTGAATCTTCAAATTTAGTCATGATTTGGTCATATCTATCTTTCTAAAAGGGGTTCGAAAAAAACTTTGGTGGAATTGTCTGGTGAACATGATAGAATTGATTTAGAGGTCGTTCTGAGTTAAAGTTCAGTTTATGGTAGGAAGAAAGGTCAAATAGTAGCGAGCGCTGAAATTAATGTAGTTAAGCTCAAGGATGTAATTTTGAGGGGATTGAGTTGAAATTTAGTCAGTGGCTAGTAGTACTGAAGGAACATTACGTAGGTTGAATTTGATATAGATGTTACGAGAGATAGCTCATGAAACTATTTTCTTGTCAACAGTTTCTAAGGTTTCATTCTTGTTTTTCTATGTATACAATTTTTTTTTGTCATCACTTTGTTTCTTGTGTTTTTTAGTTTTCTCTTCAATTTTTATTATTCAAAAAATTTTTTTGATTTATATTATTATTTATTAGGATTTTGAAAGTTTTATTTTTAACGTGCTTCATTTTCGGCTCGATATTTTTTCGAATTTTCGTTTAATTAACTTTGTAATAATTGTATTTTATATGTACTTGGCATCGAATGAACATCCGCTCTTATTCTATAAGTTTGTTGCATTCCTTCTTCAACCTTCTCCATCCTCGCTTTTCACTTCTGTTTTCCAAATATTTTCTATAGTTTTCATTTTCAACCTTTTTCTTAATTTCAGTGTTCGCATCTACGTATACTTTTCTCAAGATCATCTTTTTTGAAATCCCTCACTACCTTTTTCCTTCAAAATGACTTTCAACTCAACACCACCCTCACAATGCAATGTTAACTACTCAATCCTGATACTAGCAAAAAAAAAAAAAATTTGATTAGGAAAGTGTAAACACCCATGAAATTATCTAATGTAGTTGGCATTTTCAACTCGTTCGAATAAGTGTGCATGCGGTAAGCTAGAGAAGCGTTAAGAATTGCGAATTCCAACGTCTCACCCACGAAAATTAACCATCTCATTGGGGGAGTATATTGTAAACTTAAAAATAAAAACTACGGAAACAGTCGTCATCATCAGAGACATCGACTACATAAAAACGTTTCCAAAAAAACTTCTTGAAACCAACGTCGAGAGCGTGGACGCCCAACACACTATTTATTATACGAGAAGCATCTCCGTCCAAGTCTTCAGTAAATATGAAATGTCTAAAAACGTGCCATGTTGACCATATTTTGCCTTATTTTTCAGCGAATCTTATTCTATATAAGTGTTACACTTATACTTTTTTTCAAAGAGAAAAAATCGATTTTCTCATTAGGTAGGTATCCTAATTAGTAGACAGTTTCAAGTAGAAGAAGTTAATAACGAGATTTTTCAACTCAAATGATGAGATACTTCACTTTAGCTTGAAATGTAATATTTTCATCTCTATGTCAGACATGCTATAGATAGATCGACTTCTTTCTGACTTCAGTTACTAACTATACATATTCTCATAATTAGAGACCGGATTTTTTAGCACTGAAAAATCTAAATTTGGCGCAAAACAAGGCAAATTTGGCTTTATTTGGCAAAAACATTTGAAAATCAAAAACAAACATTAAATCAAAAAATTTAAAAACAAAGGCATTTTTGTCATTTCTTACAACTTTTTCTTGCTAAAATTTTCCCTCGAGCACTTGGAATTATGCTCATTTTCTGACGAACATCGTCAATAATTTCAATTTGAGCATGTCGAGTCAAACCTCTATTTTCCAATTTTTGAATAGCATCAGGTAGATATGCCGAATGCATGTTAATGAACACCAAATCAGCTAATTTGACAGTTTTCATCGTTTTATTTAGGTTTTGGAAATTTTTGGCAAAATAAAATTTTTTTCCCAGGCCCCTACTACCCCATAACGTATTTATTTTTCATTTCTGATCTTCTGCCTTTAAAGGAAACTCATTTGGCAAATGCCAAGGAATCCGATCTCTACTCATAATTATGGTTATTGTATAAAGATATTTCGTAAACTGCCTCCAGATATATTTAAAACTTTGACATAATCCAAGGGGGTGTTTACCCATAAGTGTCTATAGAGATTATAAAGAAATATTTCCAAGGAGAGGCGTATGCGAGGGTGGAGAATCAATTTCATAGAAAAAGCCTTAGCTACATAAAATACATACGTATAATTATTCAATCATATTCAACCAATCAACACCCATACTCTTATATAGGTATAGCCCTTATTGACTTTCGTGGCTATCCTTTAAGATGGCAGTAAAGATTTAAAAAACGAACCGATTTTATCGACTTATATACACTATAGCCCTTGAATTTTTATAGATATGACTATAAAGCTCAAAGACAGCTTGTAAATGCCACCATGTAACTTTGCTAGTTTATAATTTCTACTCAAAGGCCAGTATAACAAACTTCGGTTACCAATTTGACAGACCATTGTATCAGAAAATGTTAATGATTTACTGTATCAATGGTCTGTTAAATTAGAAACCAACGTTTGAATTATCGGCTCTTGAAAACTTCCTATTTCATCTGCACCACTTTAATCAAATGATCATTAAACCTAGGTACGTATTTTATCCGTCTATCTTGACTAGTTCATATTTTCCAATTTAAATTTCAATTAATTTATAGAACGAAAAATATGGAATAACTGGGAAGATATTCAAAACGCGAACAGTATTCCAAGAAAATTTTCAATTTACTAGAAACTTCGGAAGTCAGGTAAATTCTTACTTGAATTTTCCTCGTTGAGAAATAGATTATTAAGCGAAAGAAATTCCGCTTGAAAGTTTTTTTTTTTATAAATACCGTGGAAACAATTTTCTGGAAAACGAGGCGAAAAAAGTAAAAGAAATAATAGAATTTAATGGTACTGCAGAATTTCGAATGTAGGTTGCCACACTGGATTAAACTTTTTTATGCGTATAGAACTGAAATTGTCTTAAACGATAGTTATAGTTACCGCATTTCTCTTCCGTGTCTGTTATAAACTGAATAAAAGGTTCAGAAAGTTAGTTTATTGACACGAAAATGTAAGAAAAGCATTTAGGTACCTATGTGTGGTAAAATAATTTGTAGATTTTTAACAAAGTTTTCCAATTTTACAGCGTTATCTTCGAAAGTTTTATAATTTGAAAAAAAAAAAAACTAAGTACCTAGGTAAGTATATAGTAAGTACTCAATTATGAACATTCAAAAGCTATAAATTTTACAAACTGCACTGCATTGTTGAGTCACCACCATTAGTTCTTCTTTAACAGCCATGAACCTCTATTTTTAGCAGGTTTTCAAAAGAAAACCATCCATTAATTTTGGTCTGACTTTAACGAATAGGCGTAGTTATTCATTTCATGATCTGAGGATTCTAAAAATACCTATGTCGTATTTTCATGTATTTTTATTTATTTGTTTATTTATGCACACGGGGGTGCATATAAATCACAAATTTTTACTTTGAAACCTAATTACAGAAAAACTACCGATTGGATAGAGCTGAAATTTGAACCGTACAGTAATTGATGTCTTGAGAGTTTATCATCTACATAAACTTCAACTTAATCTAAGGGGTCGAGGCGTAGTGGTAGAGTGCTCAGCCTTGCGACCAAAAGGTCTTGCGTTTGAGACTTGTCACCAACACAACCTGACCCACCTATAGAGATCTGGCGGGGGACCGACTTGAGTGCTCGGCGCATGGCCTAAAAAGTCGTGCGCCTAAGACTCTCCATTCCCACCCCCCCCCCCCCACAAACACATCCACCCAAAACTAGGATACGGCGGGAGATCAACTTGACAACTCGGCGCATTAAGTTGTGCGTCTGAGCCTCTCCAACCCTCACTCTATCCACAATCACGAGTTCCGTCTCAACCGCACAACCTACAGTTTCACACCCCAACCATCCACCCTAGATGTGAAAGACCTATGCTGTTACAGCGCGTCCATAAATAACTCATTTCATTTATTCATTTACTTAATCTGTTTGTTAGTTTTGTGAAAAAGTCATTTTGAAGGTGTGGATTTTTCTTTAGAACACGAGATATATAGGAAGAACTGCGCTGAACCAATAGAGCAGAGATTTGCATCAGATCTCAATCCTGATGAGTTTCAAGTCTGATAGAAATATCGTGACAACTGGTTTTGCGGTTCTTTAGAAATTAGCAAAACACGTTGCAAAAAACTGATGATTTTTGATAGGTTTTTAAAGATACGGATTTCTTCCAATTCTAGAGGGTTTTTTTCAGCTTAATTACATAGCTTCTATAATCGGGAAAATACTTCACCAATTGAGCTGAACTTAACATGGTGTGTAAATAGAGACTTCTAAAATGCACAATTCAAGTTTCAAACTAACCAATCAGTTGGTTAATTTTCATTTGGAACTGGAAGACAAGATTCCAACGTATTTTTTACTCAATTTTTGAATAATCCTAAAACCTGAACTTTTAATGGTTCATCAAACCTGCAATTCTATTCGAAAACCTGCTTTTCTAACGGGACTTAATGCGCTAGAATTTTTTTGTTCATTTTTTTATTTACATGAAGAAGCAGTTCGACTATGGCTGTACAGCATAGATCTTACACTAGACTGAGTTCACTGATAAGGATCGCGTCCGCAGCGTAGAGTAGCGTTACTTACTTTTGCAGGTGTTTATCCACATTTTCATTGTTACATCTCGACAAACAATATTCGTCGATCAAAATGTATTTTTATCATATCGCTGTCATCGGAAGTCGCCGCAAGGCTGGCAGAATGCCGACGATATGGCTTTTCAGCTATAATATTTTGGAAAAATTCCAGTCAACTCAAGCACTCGCGTAATTGTATTTTTATAAATACAATTTTTTCCCCTTTTCACGGGAAAATTATTGTTTTATTCTTTATGCCTTGAAAACACTATTTTGCAGACATGTTATTTAGGTACCTTAAAAATTTAATTTTTCAATGTTGAATAATAGCGGCTAGCAAATTCTTTAAAGGGTGCAACTCCATTATGCTGGCCACTTTACCAAATATGATAGTGCTATCACTGATAGATTTTTTCCAACTTTCAAAAAATCTTCTCGTATTTGAACTGAAAAATATCTTCCATAAGGAGGACTAGAGTGCATGGAATTGCTGGACGTGTACATATATTTCATTCACCTCTGGCTCACTTAGCAAATTTGTACGCACCCTGTAATATACTGTTATAAGCCTCAATAGTATACCTATCGAAAATCGTGTTTACATGCGAAGGAAAATTAGTGAATGAGCGAAGCTGGTGAGCAAATTCTTGAACATGTTAATTCACATTTCAGGGCCGCTAGTACAATCACCACTTAAGCTTCCCCTCAACAAAACCAAGCTCAAACTATGAACCAAGGTTTAAGCAAAAGTAGGGTGTACAAGTAAAAATAGAAGGTAGTTCGGCTAAACCCACAAAAGAGCTGACAAGGCTACAAAATATTGAGAATTCTGATAATTTGTATCTGTGGTTGTCCATTTATGTCCTTCATTATGACAATGAGACCGGACATCCAGCGCAAAAATTAAATTCAGCTAACACTGTTATGTTACGGAAACGGCAGGGTAAAAGTCTGAGGAATATAATATTTCGTGTTTGTCGGGGCCGGGGGTACTATCAGAGCTTAAGCTTCCCCTCAACAAAACCAGGTTCAAAGGACGAACCTCGGTTTAGGCATAAAGAGAGTGTACAAACAAAAATAGACTGTGGTTCAGCTAAACCATCATAATTGGTGACGCAGAAACATAATAGTGGGAATTCCGATTCTTTGCATCTGTGGTTGTCTATTTTGTGTCTTGCATCGCAGTGAGTCCAAACTACCGGCGCAAAATCCAGATACATCGATACAAAAATGGAACTTTGCAGTGTACAGTTTACCCAACCTGTGCAAATACAATAGAATTCCTCTTGGTTTTTAGTTGAACTTGCCTTAAGCGTCGATCGGACTCCACTTAAATTGAACAAGGTTTAAGCCTCCCTCAACTTTTGAACTCGCAGTGTACACCAAGTTGAACCTGGTTTTCCTTTGAACCCCACTTAAGCTCTGATTGTACACTCCGCCCTCAATGGTGGTTAGAAATAGAACCAAAACCTCTAATAACGCCAACTTGAATATACTATGACTAGAGACCGGATTCCGGATTCCTCGGCACAGAAAAGTGAAAAAATCAGCATTGAAAACTTCATTTTCAACATTATTTGGCAGTAACCTACAAAAACCCCTCAAAAGCAACAAAAAAGTAAAAAAGTAATGAAATTCTATTTCAGAGATAAAAAAAAATACATTTTTATAAAAATTTATCATTATGCAGTATGAATTGTGCAGTTATGTATGAGAGTGAGAGCTGTCGATATCAGTTGCTAACTTCCTTGCTTGCATGATTAGGCTTGTGATTTTTCACTATCAATGATTTTATGCGTGATGCAATGGTGAAAATTAGCAAAATCTGCCATTTTTGGCATTTTCCGGCATTTTCCCCATTTTTGGCATTTTTCTCATTTTTGGCATTTTTTTGGCAAAATAAAAATTTTTTCCTGGGTTCTATTCCCCCCAATTTGTGCTCATATATAAAAATTACCCTCCCGCCCCTTCAGGAACAAAAGTGACAAATGCTTAGGAATCCGGTCTCTAACTATGACATTCATCTACTAAACTGCACAGTATACTGTTCAGCAAGAATACAATGTAAATTTTGTTTTCTAGTTGAACTCGCCTTAAGCCTCCATCGAACTCGACTCAACTTGAACTATAGGTTTAATCCTTCTTTAACTTTTGAACTCGTTTTGTACACCCTATTTTTTTTTACACTAAACCTGGTTTTTGTTGGAGGCCCACTTAAGCTCTGATTGTACACTCGGCCCTAACCCGCTATGTACGTTATGCCTTTCAAATCATTTGATGTACGTACATATAAAATAATTTTACAGGCTATAGCAAAGTTTCACTGAGCCTTCTCATTTAATGTGAACAAGTGTGAAGTAGTATACTTTTGGTAATTAACAAACAAGAGGTTTATTTTTCTGTTCTCAGTTTCGATTCTTTATCAGGTTTCTGTGCAGTGGTATTACAAATTTCTGGCAAATTATAGCTTCCCAGCTTTACGACGAGCACTTCGTATGGTATAAGAAATTTCTAGGTTTTCATCCCACGCTCAGTCCAAAAGTGATTTTGATTTTTGCATAGAATCGATATTCTTGTTTCACTATTCAAATAATACTCTCCTTTGTGCATGTTAAATGTTATGGAAATTCGATAACACCGAAGTTGATATCTTCCAAACGCGAGAACAAGCGAATGCGGGAAATTAACTTTGGTCTGAGCCATGAGAAAATACCACAATCAATATATATAGCTGCTGAAAAAGTGTGAATAAAAAAAAAAAAAAAAAGGCGCAAATGCTCGCACAAGCTGGTGTAGAGAAATATACAAAAGAGTGTCGACGTAAGAACTGCGAATCCATAGATTTTTCTTCGCCCAAGTTGCTGCCACAATCGATTGTTTATTCGCCGTCTCGTTTAATTTAATTTTCCAGCTCCTCACCTGCTGATTTTACCATAATATTCACAAAGCTTTAGAAATTCTGTCGAGTGTATGCGGCGAAAACTCATTAACTCGCCATTTTATCGTAAAGCTTTGGCACAGGAAAATGTGGCCGTCATTGGAAAGGAAAAAAAAAAGAAGATGACACGATATAGCTAATATATGGCATAAAAAAATCGTTTGATGTTTAACAATGTGTCTCCAAAAAGGTTTGATTTTAATAAAATTCGGTTGGGGGGGAAATGCTGATTGCCAATTAGGTACTCTTTGAGGCATTGCAATCTTTATAGCCTTTTACAAGAGAACATTGAAACTTGTGTACATGTATGTGATATTTATATTTTACATGATTTTTTATGGAACAATCGTCAGCGGTCTCACATAGTCTACATAGGGAAAACTGGGACAATTCAAGATTTGTAGCAGAAACTACATACAAAAATGGTAAAATATAAAATTTAAGGAAGTAAAAAGTAAGAAAGTAGTAATTTTCACAATTGTGATGAGAAAAGTTACTAAAACCGTTGGTAAATGTAATTAATACTACTACTGTTCATTTCTCACAGTGTAGTTTTCAGAGATGGAAAACGTTACGTTACCAAAACCATTTTCTATAACATTACTGTAACGGTCCGCCCTTCACAATAACGTAACAAAAAACAGAAAAACGTTACTTATCTATAAAATAACGTTACAAACTCTGATTTACAGTTTCAACTTTCAACTTTCCAACTTTTGTATTTCAAAATGTTATTTTGTGTTATTTTATTTTCATTATTTTGAGTTTCATAAAGTAATAAACAATGCTTTCTTCTGCTACACACACTATACACTACTGCTACACTCCACCACTAAAAAAAAAAAAAAAGGACAAAAACGATATCCATAACGATACCATAACGATAACAAAATGATGTTATAACGTTATACGTTATATATTGATAACGGTACCAAATCGATGGGTACATTATAACGGTACCGTAACAAAACAGATTTGATCATTTCCATCCCTGGTAGTTTTTACTCTTACATAACTTGGGTAATTCATGCAACATATACATATATTACAAGTTACAACTAAGTGGGTATTCTCCCTTTTTTTTTTCTTTTTTAAATTAATGCATAGGCCCAATATTATTTTTTTCACCTTCAAAATCAAAGTATTATAGAAAAACAATGTTATCCCTTAAACCGCCATGGGTGTTTGAGTGGGTTACCCTAAACAAAATTAAAAGAAAGTTCATACGAGTTTTTGAAATTCAATCCAAATGAGCAGTTACAAAAAAAAAAACAAGTGCGGGCTGCTTTTCTAGCTAAAGTTTGCTAGTTAGAAGTTAGAACCGATGTTTGGAAAGTTCAGGGAGTTTTTTGTTAAAATTTCAGGTCACCTGAATGGGGGCTTAATGCATTGAGTAAAATAGAGAAGCAGGGGGAATAAAATTCCCAGGGGGCAGAATAGATCCCATCAAACACCGTTTCTGATGAAAAATTTTTTTTTCAAGGGGGCGTGGCGACGAATTTTCTAGGAAGGGGGACTTTCTGCCTGGCTACGGTCTTAGAAAAGCAGATTTGAAAGTTTTTTTGCTAGAAAACTACAGTTGCTGAAATGTTTCTGAACTACGGCTCAAAGTTATTCAACTCAACAGGATATGCAAACAGGATCTATATAGGGTTCTAGCTGAATTGCTATATGAATTTATTTCTACGGAACTTGCGACACGGCATAGCTTATTGGATAGACAAAAGACTGAGCAAAAATATACCCTCTCAGAGCTCAATACCACCCCAATATATCATCTTATCACTAAACAAAAATTTGGAACTTCAATAACTCAAAATGCTATTTTCCAACTTAAGTCCTTCTTTACCTTTTGGTTTACGGTGGAAATTAATCATAAAAAAAAAAATATTGAAAAGAAGTTTCGCAACTGAAATTTTTACAGGTCACAAGGACAATTTTCAAATCGTCGTGTTTTTCTTACCTCTACACCTTTTAGGCAGACTTTTGGTAAATACTCCTCTTTTTGTTATATATTTCATGACACAAACTATGCTTTCCTCTCCAAACTATCTATTCTGAAAAATAACGTTTGAAAACTCCAACTTGAACATCGCTGGCTTGAAAACAAAACCTCTTACGTCCAAAAAACTATTTATAAAAAAGATACTGCGTTCATTCACTAATTTGTCCATAGACCAGATAACATGAAAAACACACCTGAAAATTGAATAACCCCTTCAAAGTAACATTTGACAGCCACCTCAAGTTGATAAATACCCAATAATGTTTGGTCAATAATTGCGCCTTTGCATTGATAATGTGGTTAAAATCATAAGCTCTATTCCTCTTAAGTCATTTCATTGCTTTTATGTCATCGACAAAAATAGTTTTTATATCATAGACTTTCCGCACATAACTATGTGCAGAAACGCGATTTCTTCACTACTTCGTAAAATTCATTAATTTTAATTTCCCGCAGGTTATGGACTTACGCTGGCGATATTTTCAAAATTGCAATTGTACTTCTCAATTCATCCATAATTAGAATGCCTCTTCGCCAAGCATTCGAATTATTCTGACATTTAAATGCCTACGACTTGGCTGGGCCAAATGGGCGTAAGTTATTCACAAATATTCGCTCTTCCAACTAGATTCCGCAATTCTCATTAATTTGAAGATTTTGCATAAAAAATTCACTTACTTCCGGCGAAAGTCTGGTGGGGGGCGTCCATCCTGTCTTGGTTTGAGGACAGGTGTCAACCCCCATTTTTCAGTAAATGCTATACGAGAAATGGTGCCGGATTACAGGAGGGGGCATAGTTTCCCCCTCCATGAGACCATTCCACACTTAATATCGTTTCGAATCACGAAGAAAACGAATATCGATAATTATTCGAAACATAATCGCTCGCACTTTTTTCCGCAGCAGCAGCCTCTAGTGCACAAACCGCGCCGACAAAATTTAGAGCACCAAATCGCGAGATGAGAAAAATTAGAAATCCTAAAAAGTCACATCACGTTTCAGATCATGTTAGCCGAGTATACGAAACACTGTCACGCCTTCGAAAAAAAGGATTTTTTTTGCGAAAAAAAAAAAAAAAAAAAAAAAAAAACTAAAAAACAAAAACGAAGTTTAAAAAAAAAAGGAGGAACTGAACACTGTACTGATTACTATACGCGTACGAAGACTTCTCCGATGAAATTGCAGAATAAAGAATAATAAATCGAGAGCAGCGAATGAAGGCAGATACTGCAAAGATACACACACAGGAAAAGAAGGCAGCCCCCAAAAAAGCCTGCAAAGGGTGGATGAGAAAAAGGGACCGGAGAGACAGGACGAGTGAGAAGAGGAGAACTAAACGCTCTACTCGTTATAATCTTTAAAAAGAAAAGTCACAAGCCGCGGATTCGCATTTCATTCATAATCAATAGGCGAGCTGAGAACAGGCGCATTGCGAAAGTATGACGATTATTGGTGCGCAAGTTGCTCGTCAGAGAGCAGCACCAGCCGAACAGTAGATTTTAAAAGTGAAAGCAGCAGGGTGCGCTGCGTTTATAGAGGGCATTCACTTGGCATTTTTATGACTTTCGCCATTCATGAAGGCTTTATGTTACTTTTAAAATTGGCCACTAGATGGCATCGAGAAAATAGAATAATTTATTAATGCTGTGATGCTGTGCTGCAGACAAAAGCCCATTTCTGTATGTAGGTCATCGGGTGTGCACCAAAAAAAAAAAAAAAAAAAAAAAAAAAAAAAAATAACCTGCAATGTACGTCATTGAAGGATTCATTCAGAAATTCGTCATCTATAATACGAGGGGACGAACTTAATCTTTTTAGTTCAAATCCTGGTATACATATACGAGTATGTGAACTGCCGATTTGAAGTTTAAACAAAAAATTTTCATTGATAATAATTCAAAGCGTATTATCCAACTGCGAGGCACCATCTTCATACCGTCTTTTCCAAATTCGCATAAAGGGCCATTTCATGAGAATAGGTACAGTTTTTCGGGAAATGCGTAAGACCCAAAAACAGTGCGCTGTGCGACGAAATCTGAGAAAATCTATCTTAATGGTAAGGGTGGTCAAAATTGATTATTTTGAAAATTCGCGAGGGCCTCGCCATCCAACGAAGTCATCAATAACGACCCATGATGACGTCATCAACTTGGTATGTTCGTTCATTCGAAGCAAAAGAAACCTTTACGATGAAAAAAGTACAAGAAAATTATTTTTCATCCTAAGGTTCTTTTCTGCTTCAAATCCGTAATTCATTTGTCTATTTTGTTTATTTTGTTTTTGTCTTAACAATGCATTTTTATTTTTTACTTTTTCTCCTTCTCCTATTTTTTTGATGACATCGATAATAACCTCTGATGACGTCATCATTGTTTTTTTACACCGATATTTTACATTGGTCTCATAATATTTCACATTTTACATCGATATTTTTTATTTTACATCGATCTTTCATATTTTATCGTCCCAACAACGCGATTTTCTGACTTTTATTGTCATAGAAAAGATTAAATAACGAATCCAACTAACCCAAAGGCCCATTATAGTTGAGAAATGAAAAAATGTGATTTTTGAGAAAAGTGCATTCAAAGGGTCTGGCAGGATAAGATACCCAAAATGGCCCTTAAACCGATTGGGCTCGTTTGTGTGTCAAAATGTCGACCTTGATGTAAAAACATTTTTTGCAAAGTTTTGGACCCCTACCTCCTCCCTACATGGAGCTGGAGCCTATTTTATGCGAAATCTTTGAAAAATTCCTGCTCCATGTTCAATGAACCAAATTTTTTAAAACTTGGGTCAATGATAGGTACTTATAGGGCCTATCCATAGAAAAAAAATTTTTTTTTTTGCTTCATTTTTTCATGGCTAAATTCACTTTTGAAATTTTTAATGCCCAAAATGACCCCTTTGCTGAGGACCGTCCACTTTCTGACTACCCTCAAAAAGTAGGTATTTTTATCTAGTATTATATGTCACCACCCTTGATACCAAAATCGATGTCCCGAGGGATCAAAAATAGCCATAAGTAGCTAAAAACAGCTATTTTTATAGGTATTGTCACTATAAGAAAGTAGGGAAACCAAAATTTTTTGTAAAATAGCTCTAGGCCATTGTGTAAAACTACTACCCTTCATATCACCCCTCTTTGTTCCCACAGCAAAGCCATAAGGGTGAAAAAGGTATTGCAAATGACCATTTGCAACTATGTTCCAATTATTTATTTTTAAAAAACCCTTTTCCTTCAAAATAAGTTCAAGATTATGAGTTTGCATCAGTTAACCCTATATTGCTACCCTTGGGTCTAATTTTGATGCCAGTAGGGGCCAAAAACAACCATAAAGAGCTCAAATCATACTTGTTCACAGGTATTTCTCCATAGAAAATTGTGAAAATTGGATAACAAATTGTAACATATTATTTTATTATTTTTAACCCATATTACACCTCTCAGTTCCTTCTGCAATGACACCAAGATCATAAAATAACCATAAATAAGCATTGTTGACAGCTTTACAGTGAATTTGTGTATCAAAACTGATGAATCATATTTTAATTATTTTTGTCATTAATAGACTATGTGTTGTTCTATCTAATTGAATAATTGAAGTATAAATCAAACAAATTATTGTGAATGTGGTTTCTTCTGTGATTGTTGTGATGTGAATTGCATTGGAAAGGTTTACATTAAAGTCAAGTATGTATACTATTGGTACATCTTATTTTTACTGGAAGAATTTAGAGCTGATCAGGTAAGTATTTTAGTTAATTGCCCACTCAAGCCCAAACTAATTCCTAAAATTAGTATGACCTTTGCTTGGGCTCATTAGGATGGTCCTTATTTATATAGAAAAAAAATTTGTTTGCAATTTCTGCTCCCACCTCCCAGATAGTGATTTTTTGGTTATCTTAAGGGTAGGTCCAAACTGGTCCAAACCCCCCTCAACCCACAGATCTATTTTCTATGCATCACACTTCATTTTACTAATAAGCTGGAGGAGAAGATACATGTTTTTGTCTATTTCTATGTGATGCAGATGGTAATTTGAAATAATGCAAATATTTGCATAATATATGGGAATTTTCAACCCCCTTGAGGCACCCCTTAATTTCAACCTAGGGGGCTGAAATTTTTATGGAATTTCTTTTATAAAATGGAAAAAATCTGGGAGGTGCAAACAAATTTTTTTTCTATATAAATAAGGACCATCCTAATGAGCCCAAGCAAAGGTCATACTAATTTTAGGAATTAGTTTGGGCTTGAGTGGGCAATTAACTAAAATACTTACCTGATCAGCTCTAAATTCTTCCAGTAAAAATAAGATGTACCAATAGTATACATACTTGACTTTAATGTAAACCTTTCCAATGCAATTCACATCACAACAATCACAGAAGAAACCACATTCACAATAATTTGTTTGATTTATACTTCAATTATTCAATTAGATAGAACAACACATAGTCTATTAATGACAAAAATAATTAAAATATGATTCATCAGTTTTGATACACAAATTCACTGTAAAGCTGTCAACAATGCTTATTTATGGTTATTTTATGATCTTGGTGTCATTGCAGAAGGAACTGAGAGGTGTAATATGGGTTAAAAATAATAAAATAATATGTTACAATTTGTTATCCAATTTTCACAATTTTCTATGGAGAAATACCTGTGAACAAGTATGATTTGAGCTCTTTATGGTTGTTTTTGGCCCCTACTGGCATCAAAATTAGACCCAAGGGTAGCAATATAGGGTTAACTGATGCAAACTCATAATCTTGAACTTATTTTGAAGGAAAAGGGTTTTTTAAAAATAAATAATTGGAACATAGTTGCAAATGGTCATTTGCAATACCTTTTTCACCCTTATGGCTTTGCTGTGGGAACAAAGAGGGGTGATATGAAGGGTAGTAGTTTTACACAATGGCCTAGAGCTATTTTACAAAAAATTTTGGTTTCCCTACTTTCTTATAGTGACAATACCTATAAAAATAGCTGTTTTTAGCTACTTATGGCTATTTTTGATCCCTCGGGACATCGATTTTGGTATCAAGGGTGGTGACATATAATACTAGATAAAAATACCTACTTTTTGAGGGTAGTCAGAAAGTGGACGGTCCTCAGCAAAGGGGTCATTTTGGGCATTAAAAATTTCAAAAGTGAATTTAGCCATGAAAAAATGAAGCAAAAAAAAAAATTTTTTTTCTATGGATAGGCCCTATAAGTACCTATCATTGACCCAAGTTTTAAAAAATTTGGTTCATTGAACATGGAGCAGGAATTTTTCAAAGATTTCGCATAAAATAGGCTCCAGCTCCATGTAGGGAGGAGGTAGGGGTCCAAAACTTTGCAAAAAATGTTTTTACATCAAGGTCGACATTTTGACACACAAACGAGCCCAATCGGTTTAAGGGCCATTTTGGGTATCTTATCCTGCCAGACCCTTTGAGATATTTTTTTCTCTACTTGCGATGTACGTGTTTCAGATATTTTCCTCTTTTTCTTTTTTAGACCAACACACAATGACTAAATAAATATACAATGTACAAAGATGACCACGCAAATGAAATATTGTTTGAACTTCATTTTTTGGAATTTTGAAAACAGACTACCTCTCGCACTGTAACTTTTTCTGAGACGCATGAAATAAACATTAAACGTTCTTCAAGGTTTGCCATTAGGACAAGTTTCTATCAGAATCCAAAAATCAATAAATTTGACTTTTCAATTTGTTTTTGATTCTATATTTTTCGTCATCTCGGGGGGGGGGGGGGGGGTATTCAATCCATCCTCATCTATTTTTTCTGGGGAGCTGGTTTCATTGAGGGTGAACACGGCTCTATTTAATTTTTACAGTTCCAGGAATAAATTATTCTAGAATAATAATTCGACTGGTAACAGTCAGCAATATTAGGGAAACAGTTCTTGTTTTTTCAAATAATTTAGCTTACTGCAATGCAGTAGTCGTTTGAAATACGAAAACTCCTCGTAATACCACGAAATTATTTAACAGATGATCGATTATTATTTTCGTTTGAAAATGTACGCTATACGGCATTCCGCAGCTCTGAGTCGGTTCTATTTTCTTTTTCTTTTTTAGTTTTCCATAGCAATGAGTTGTTCAGTAAAAGGTATAGAAAGAAAGTCGTCGAAAGGAAGGAGGAAATGTTTTCAAACTTTTGTAATTAAATTTTTTACAAACGGAAACGAGTACACAAATGGTAGCTGTACATAAGGGTAAAGTTAGAAATGATTACGTTTTATACTTCTTAAAATAAAATGAGAAACTGTCACACAGCGAATGTATTTAATTTTAATACTGGTTTCTCGAAAACGTTGCGAGAACATTTGTCAGAAAATGTGTTTTACAGAATGAAATCGTGGATTTTGTTTTAACTTACCCAATTTTAACTGCAAGGGACGAAAAAAAAAAAACGTTTATGTGAATACCCTACATGTCTTGAAAATATGAGAAAATTTTTCCCCAAGATAGTATAAAAAGTTATTTAATTTTTCAATTTATTCATCATTTTTCATGTAGCTTAGTAAAAATAAAGTTATTTAAGTACGACCTCATTTTCTAATTTCCATTTCACAAATATTTGAGGAGAAAAACTAGGACTTTGATAGTTTGGCAATACTGAAACTAGAGCTACATCCAGGGATGCCAACTGCAGGGATTGATCCCTAAAATCAAGGATTTTTTCTCTGTTTTCGAAAATTTCAGTGATAACCAGAGATTTTTGGGGGGAATTTCAGGAATTTTTTAGATTTTTAGGACTTGAGATTTTTTGAGATTTTAGTTTTTTTTTGTTTTTTTTTGAGAATTTTCTCTCAATTTCCCAATTATTATTCAAATAAAAGATGATATTATTGGTATATTTTTGTCCTTGGCTGAAATACAAATGTTCAACAAAAAACCGGTTTTAGAGATTTTTTCACCTCCAGGTACTCTTTTTTGGCTTGAAGCAGAAATTTGTAACAATTCGGGTTAGGAAAGCTGGCTACATCACACTCTTAGTAATCAAGCAGTGTTTGAACAACGCATAATTAAGTAATCGAATACAATGGTGCCACAAAGGCTCTTAACAATGCACATTGCACAAAACGTGGATGTATGACTAAAAACCAACACTTGATAGAAAAAAATATCGATATCTCACATTGGTCAAAATATCAATATTCATTGACAGATTTTGATTTTTTTTTTTGGGTGACGCAGCAGCTCTTAGCCTGTGCAATGCAAACTTTTTAATGTTCACACAATTTCCAAAAAGGCCCGCGTGGAGGAGGCTGCTTTGATGGCATCGATTTAGGGGTGCTGACCCATACTAAAAGGATCAGATCTTCATGGGAGTAGGGGAATGCCAACCTATGCCAAATGATCAGATCTTTTGAATTTAAGGCGACCTGCCAAACGGTCGTGTCTTAGATTTTGAACATAATAATTATGTTGAACTAAGGAGAGTACATCGATGTCTTTTCGAAAATATCGATATCGACCCGAATATCAATACTTTCTCCTGAGATGTGGTTCTATTATAGACATCTGATAAGCAGGAGGAGGAGAAGAAATTATCATCTTGCAGTAACAAAGGAGTAGAAACTGAACCAGCAGAATGATTATCATCCTACCGTAACATTATAATCAGCTAATCACGAGTACATTGATAACGTCATTATGAGGCAAATATATCGATATCCATCAAAATATCGATACTAACCTACATACTAACAGCTACGAGGCATATCCGTGATCAATTGTTTTCTCAAAAGAAAAAATATTGTATGTTTATTGGGTGGGTGGGTATTTTTTTGCTAAATGTTGATCTTAGTCACTCCACTAATCTATCTACCCAATTTGATAGTAGCCTTGTTATTAATCATATCTTCTGTAAGTAAATCACCCAAGTTATAAAGCGATATGACTAGTCTCTTGGATTCATGACGAGGTCAGTTCATTTCAGAACGCCACTCGGATCTACTTTTTGATTTAGTCCTTTGTAGAGGGGAGGGGTAGGTATTCGAAAAAAAAATCTACCGACAGTAAGCATTGTTCTAAATTCAATTCCATAAAGAAACGTCGATAGTGAAAAAATAAAATTCAAGCAGGAATTCTGCTTCGTTGAATTAAGAAGCTGGGAAGAAACGAAGGATATAGACTGCGGCATAAAGAAGAAATGATACCTTTTGGCGTAATCGATAAAACTCATTTTCCACAAAAACGGTATATACGAGTAGCTAGCTCTTACCAGCAACATTTAACTTCGTTTTCACCCTCCGCCTTCTCACTCTCATCCTTCACCACTTTGGAACGTAATCTAAGAAAATTTCCCAAGTGCAACGATAGCCTGGAGTTTCACAATTTTCAATGGTCAAAGAAAATGGAATCCTTCCCCCACCTTCCCAAAAGGCCAAAATCTATTGCTTTCTCTCCTTCCTAACACGTTTGGCCAAAATTGAACTCTCATCGAGACCAACGACGATCTTTGCAGGATTGGATATAACCCATTTCGAAAAGCCTATCAACGCTCTTCTCTTCAACATGCTGGTCTTCTAACATGAGCCTAATGCATGCTCTTCAAAAAAGAAGAAAAAAAAAACAAAAAAAAATATCAAAGCTTTATCCGTTTGACCTATTTCGACAGCCATAATAATCCGTTCTAAAAATCCATCGAATTAAGCCAAAATAAATAAATAGCAATGAACAAGAAGAGCTTTTGTAAAGATACACACACATAGGAAAATAAGACAACCCCCACAACACCCAGAAAAAGCCTGAAAAGGGTGGATGTGCAAAAAGGACTGTAGAAATAGCATGTGCGAGAAGAGAACTAAATGCTACCTTTAAAATAGAAAGGTCGCGAACCCCGGATTCGCATTTCATTCATAATCAATAGGTGAACTTCAAGCAGGCGTATTGCGAATGTATGAGGATTTTAGGTGCGCAAGTTGCTCGTCAGAGAGCAGCACCAATCGAGTAGCAAATTTGTGAAAGGGAAAACAGCTTTGGGTGGGCCGCGTCAGAGGGCATTCACATGGCACTTTGAAGTCTTTCGCCATTCATGAAAGCTGTATATTACTCTTGTATTTAGTCACCAGATAGCGCTACGCACACAGAATTTATCAAAGTGGCGCCGCAGACAAAGGCTAATTTCTGTATGTAGGTCGTCGGGAGAACCAAATAAAATTTAACCTGCAATGTACGTACGTCATTGGAGGATTCATTCAGAAATTTGTCATCCGAACTACCTGAAAGACACGTTCAATTTTTTCCCCAGATCCTCAATGCAATATTTAACTGCTGAATTTTCTACTAATTGAGGTAACGTATTTAGTATTTACTTAGAAACTGAAGAGATGGAAGTAAATTTTTTTTCAAAATGTCGAGTCGAAAATTCAACATTGATCGAGTGCAGGTTAGTTTATTAGTAAATTAAGACACCTAAGCTAAGGCAAGAGTGTACGAGTATAAATGATATTTGCAACAAAATGGAGATACCAAAAACTAGGAAGTAAGAACCAGTTTTTAAGTACATATACCGATTCCTATTGTTTTTAAACTTCATTTACACATCTATTGGCTTTTGTAGGTGCTTTAATTATCAATAATTAATACGGGTGTGGTTATTAAACTTATACAGGCTCGTGAACTGCATCATCACAACGTCAGTCGAAGTCCATATCTAGTTAAGTCCCTCCGCCTCCCTCCCTCGACCATCCACAAAAAAACTATCACTCACTTTTTGCGCTAAAATCATATTTTGGTACCTGGTAATGTTAGATCAACCAAAAAAAGGAGGTGAGTATATGTTATAATAGTGTTTTTTTTTTTTTGAAGTGTTAACATCTTTATTTTCGGTTTTCATTAAAACGGGAGTAAATTCGGAAAAATACGAAGTTTTAAATCCATTCTCCATATCGAGAATGTAGGCAAAACATAATCGATATGCTCAAGCGGTTATCAGTTGTCATCGAACGGTTTCTCGCTTGATTAATTTTTTGGGTGGTTCAATTTTCTAATTTTCGTTACTGTCAATTATTGTAATTATTTTTAATGCATTGTATCATGAAAGATGTTAACACATTTAAAGATGAAATAAATGAAACTTGCGTTTATTTACTTTTTCAAACACAGGCGGACTTGGCTTGCGTTTGGGAGGCTAAAAAATTTGTATCCTCTGAGAAGAAAAAAGTGGTTTTCTATCGAAAACCTGCTAAAATGACCCCTTGATAAGACGATATAAAGAGGAGTATAGAAAGAAAGAGAACAGAAAAAACTATCAGAGCTTAGTACAAATACAAAATAAACAATTAATACATAAATAATTATCCAGAGCTTAATACAAATAGCTGCAGCCTTCACTGAAGTTTCGTGAAGGCGAAAGATGAATTCTCTTTTACAACAGGAGATTATGAAAAGTATCCAAAAATGTTTCTTATAAAAACAAAATTGTTTGAATATGAAGCGCGTAGGGACTTATAAATATTTCTTCATAATTCTTTCCTGAAAAATTTTACTTGGTTACTTTTCCAATCTTATAAGTAAATGTATAATGACGTCATCAAAATCTTTTGAAATGTTATAACTAGTGTTCTATGTTATACATAGGTATGATGACGTCATCTACTCAGTTGTAACATTGAGCTATAAAGAAATCTTATAAGTGTAGGATGACGTCATCAACAGCTTTTTAACTGTATGATGTCATAATCTGTGTTTACTATGTAATAAATAGGTATGATGACGTCATCAAGGAAGGACAAAATGTTATATCTAGGTATGATGACGTCACCACTTGCGGTTCCTATGTTATATCTGGGTATAATGACGTCATCATCTGTGTTTACTAAGTAATAAATAGGTATGATGACGTCATCAAGTAAGAACAAAAATTGGGACATTATGTTATGGTGGGACATTATGTTTTGAAATTGGAACGCCCAGTACAAAAGAATTCATCTTCAATATGTCAACATTTTTTGAATTTTATTGAACTGGGGAAGGGCGGTGTAACTTGATTTTTTCCAGACGGGCCGGCTAATTTCAGCTCTGGGTGGCATAGCCCCTCCCCCCATGTCCTCCTCAAAGTCCGCCCGTGAATTTCAATACTCATTTTTTATCTTACAGCTGATGTGATGAGCTGTTGTAACCTGTACAGGGAAAAATGAAATTAATTTTTTCTCCCTACTCGGAGGCTTTCTAAACTCAACCTGGCAAGCTAATGTGAGGAAAAGAGGGGTCAATGTACAATTTTTAGTTTTCGACAGGACACTGTAATTGAAATTTCAAAGAGGATACGTACAATGAGGCTCGTTTTCAGAAGCCCGAAGTTAGATTTTTTCGCCCTAATGGTTCAGTTTGGTAGTAACTCGAACGTGGTACATGACGACCATACGATGTCGCAGGTAAAGCTCAAAATCTGCGTTTGGTTTCATTTTATTCATTTATACTAACAGCGTAAAAGTGCTATTTGTCTTCAACATTTTGGAAAAATTACCCAATTTTAAGGTTTCCGATTATAGTACCTATATAGCTTAATACTATACGCAATTTTGAAGAAGTCACTACAAGACTGACATGTTTCTGTATTTTTCAACGAGTTTGCAGACTTCGAAATATCATATAAGGAAGTCCACTAAAGGAAAATTCATTTCCACGAAACCGATATTTTCCTGCCTATTGACCTGTACAGCAACTGATATCACGTCTAAAATATTAATGAGGGTACTATCCGAGTAGATTCTGTACTTAACTACGTTATTTAATTTCTACCCTCTCATATTATTTTCCTCCGTCGAATTTTCATTTTGCTATAAAGATATAGATGTCATTAAAAAAGTATATTAAAGGGCAATGATGGGTATTAATAAAAAATAAAAATAAATTCTTACAACAGTTAACGATTACGAGAGGAAACAACAAACCTTATAAATAAAAATAGAAATTTTTTGCGCCGAGACATAAAATGAGATAGGATAGAAACAATCGGTTGTATTAGTGATTTTGGTGGATATAGATATTTATACGATACACGATTCACAGTAATTTTTGACAGTTCTTTTTGATTGGGGGTTAGAGGAAATAAAAAATACATAAAAAATTTTACCACAGTCGTATAAGTGACTTGGCTAATAGAATTTTCGCGTGATTCCCAAATAAAAATAATTTGTTACCATCATAGGTACTCTAAAATCGAGCAAAAGTCGAGACTATTTTGATTCGAGCTTAACTTTTATTCGACATAAATAAAATTCCAGCTTAGAAGTATCGAAAAGATTTTAATAAAAGTCTACAACGAAATCTGCATGCCATCTATTAAAAAGTCACAACTCATCAAGAATCAAGTTTGAAGTTGGAAAACTTCGAAAAGCCTCTACGTGTTTTTCTATTTTATTCTCAAATTACTCATCCGGGTAAAGTCTCAGTTCTGGCTACCTTTAAAAAGTTAGATGACTGGTAGATCGAATTTCAGTTCTCATATAGTTCGCTAACCCAGAGGTGTATTCGAGAGGACTGTACGAGAATGTAGGGAACCAAAAAATTTTCCAAGGGTGGTGCTGAATCTTGAAAGTATTATTAACACTAGAAATACCAGGTATTACTCGATTACTAAAAGGACCAGGTGGTGTCATATATGACACCACAAGAGTAACCTCAAAGGACCAGGTGGCGCCGTATGACACAAGTCAGGAGTTCTCAAAATATTGGTCCTTTGAGAAGTTCATCTCAAAAATTTAGAGTGGTGTCGTATATGACACCAACTGGTACTTCTAGTGTTGAAATACATTCCATAAAAACTCGTGAAAAAGGTGGAAAATTTTCTCGAATTAAGTTTTTTTTCTTTTTTTTAATTTGATCTCTAGGAGACGAGGCTACGACGACGAGACTTCAGCTTCCATCCACATCACAATTTCTATCGAATTATTTTTGAAGAATAGAATTGTATTACATTTATATGCACTCGTTAATTATGTTCTAATATTTTCTATAATATACTGGGATGAGTCAATGCAACTGTAGAGAATTGTCACGGCGAGCCATATTTGGTTATCAGTCATTTTCCCTGATTTAAATATGAGCTCTCAAGTTGTTCGCATTCAATTAACAAGTCCTCAAACAGCACATAAATAATGATGGTTTAAGCTACATCTCCAGCTCAGTTAATTCGATATCATTATACACATTGTACGAGGAAAAAAAGTTTTGAACCCACGTCTTCTATATGCACTTAGATAATTGCAAATTATTCAATCAATACATTATTGATTTAGCTGTTGGTTTACTTCCAAAGTTCTATGTTTTTTTTATACTATTATACATGTATATATTAGTTTCGATTTTAAAGGATGACCGACGAATATGTGAACAAATAATTTCCGATTCAGTGGCAAAATGGGTTTCTTTCAATTTGCGTGCATGATTTTACAAATTACTATTAAAAGGAAAAAGGGTTAGTTTTAGAAGGGATAACGTTGCTAGGGCAACAGGTACTTTAATTAACTTAAATAAAATCAGACGAATAGAACTATCAAAAATATATAGAATGTTTTACATTGTATCATGTCATTTTTCGTTTGACAGTTGAGCTTGGGTAAGTTTGAGTATCTACATAGAAATTTATAAATAATATGAAAAAATTTTTCAATTTCATAACAAAGTCCTCATTCTTTTTATCCAATCTAATTTTATTTATTTGCGTGACTTATAGTTTATTTTCGTTTTTAGCAGTTTGATACAAGACTCAAATGGCTTTTTAAAAGTCTAGTAACCTTGACAGGGGTATGAAACTTGATTTCATTAATGTGAGCAATTTAATTTCCATGAAAATCAGTATTTTACTTGAAAAAAAAAAAGATTATCACTGAAACAGACGAATTATAATTTTTGAGAGGATTTCAGACAGAAAATGAAATTAATAATTATTTTCAAAATACCAATTAATATTTTTCATAGTTTTATCCCATTAACATTTTGAAAGTCTTTTTGAAAATTTTGAAAATATTCTCTAAAATAATCATTTTCAAAACATTTCAAAAATATTTTTTTATATCTACTAAAAAAAAGTTTCCCCCAAAAAATACTTACATGCAAGATAACTACAATATTTATTTTGAAAATATTGTGGGAGGGGTAATTTCAAAAATAAAACAAGTTAATATGTTCAGAATATTATTTTGTCTTGTCTTTTAAAAATGTTTAAATATTTTTTTAAATATTGTCCAGTAATATTTCAAAACTGGATGTGTCATAAGGGAAATTGAAGAAAAACTATAGAATCCAGTTTCTCGTAAATATAGCAGTAATTAAATGAAAATAAATATTATTCATCAAAAGTACGAGTACACAAATATTTAAATAATCATTCGCATTTTAGGCTCCTACAGTACTTTCTGAGTTTTGTTTATTTCAGGAGGTAATTTTTCATTTAATGTACGCTCAGCCTACAACAATAATGAATTATTTTTTATTTGATTTAAAAGCGGATGTAAGAAGAAAAAATGAAACTATAATGGCTCAGTTGATTCCATGAACATCCTTTCATACTTGAAAAAACATTGTTTTCTCTAACTCCATTCAGAATGTTATTTACACATAGTGTCTGCATCCTTTTCGAAGATCTCTTTAAAAAAAAAAAAAAAAAAAAAAAAGTATTTGATTAATGATTTAAAATTAGGGATTACGAGCAGGCATACAGCCAAAATAAGATTAATTCGGTATCATGCTTTTTCTCAAACATATAGCTACCGACGAGCCAGATAAAGTAAATAATTTCCTTGTAAAATGTTGAATTTGTAAATAAAAAGTGAGAGTCTTAAATTAGAGTTTTATGAGAGTTAATAAAATAAACTACGCTAAGAATCTTTTTCAACTAGAGAACTGACGAGTTCAAAACCAAGCATTTAAAGCAAGTATTCAAGGTCGGGGTTATAGAGGGTGCATGCAATTCCAAAAATTACAACCTAAAATTACAGAAAAATGAAAATACAGGAAAGGAGATGGTCATATAAGAGTACACTCTTACGTTTAATAGTCCCAATATATGCTCAATGCTTTGTGACAACTTTCAAAAATTTGAATTTTGTATATCACTACGTAGCATAGTAATTTTCCTCTTCGGAGAAACAAAAATTATTATTTTGTAGTAATAAATTCTTATACGATAGTTAAATTTACTACAAAAATATAGTACTCGTATATTTTACTATTTATTTAAAGCAATTTCAACAACAATTTTGAATCATCCCAATTTTTCCTATCCTAAAATACGAGGACCTAGTAAAAAGTACGATCAGTGGCGGATCCAAGGGGGGGAAATTCCCTGCCCCCATCCAAAAAAAATAGACCGATAATCCACAAAAAAAATCAATTTTCTTGAACCCCTCCCCTGTATGCTGAAAAAAAAAACACAATCTCACCATTTCAGCATTTACTATGCTTAGAGCAAATTTGGATTTCCTCCCCCCTCCCTCCAAATGGAGCTCTGGATCCGCCAATGAGTACGATTGAAATTTCTCTCAGTGTACGAGTACATTTTCATAATTATAATGTGAGCGACGAGCCATCAAAATCGAGATTTCCAATTCGGTATTCAGGTTAATACACGTATCTCTTCGTCGAGGTATAATGAATTAGTAGTTTGTATATTAATTTGATGGATAAAATTAATCTTGACCTCGACCGACCTCATTTTCGAATCTCGATGCTGTCGAATAAAGTCGACACCTTCCTATTTTTTTAACGGATTCGAGATGCTCCTTCCAGCCCTTCGTCAATGTCCTTTTATATTCTCTGGCATTACGAAAAACATGTATTTTTATGAAATTCATTTTCACTAAAGTGTACCAGATGTTTGTCGCGTAGAACCGAGCCGGCCCCAAGCGACGGCTTTATTTTGCGAGAAATTTGATTTATCAAGCTTACGGCCAGCAAAATTTCCACTCTCGCCCCTCGGCCTCATTTTTGCTGTCAAGTTCGTTTCGCCGTCATTAATTATGTGTCACACGCTGGTCGAGTACTCACGTAATTAAAGCTCGTTTACATCGAATCGGTTATATGAACCCGTCATAGGTAAAGGGGAAAAAGTGCATCAAGGTGTAGACGAGACAAATCGAAAAAAATCCCCTTTAAGCTTTTTTTTTTTTTTTTTTTTGCAGTTTTCGCAGCATAATATTGTATACAGAGGGCATGTTCACATTTCGATGTTGACACTTTCGATGTAATATATGGCAGATTTGTGAATGAGACGACAAGCAGTAGGCGGGAAGACAAAACAAAATCGTGGCAAATACGTAAATTGCAACGTTGGGCTGCTTGATATAATTATTTTAATTTTACGTCGACGCGATTTCGATTTAGAGTACATAATGTATTATGTTCTGTACGAATGGCTTTCATTAGACGTTATTAAGAAAACGGCTACCCCCCCCCTGTCTGGGCAAGATCTAAGGCAGGTTGCAGGAAAAATACGAGTAGGTACGTTTTTTCGGGTAACAATTAGTTTATTAAAGATGAATTCTTTTTACTAGACGTTTAGTCAAAATTCTGTGTGTCCAATGTTATCGTATGATGACGTCATCAAACATATGTAAATTTGATGACGTCATCATACATGAGCTTATAAAGAGAATTTTAGTGGATTTTGTGCGTGTCTTCGTGTGTCCAATGTGTTATCGTATGATGACGTCTGTCCGGACAAAGCTTTCTTTTGCTCCCAAATTGAGCTAACAAAATGAGCTACAAAATGAGCTACAAATAGAAACTACAAAATTAGCTGGCACGGCATTATACATTTTTCCTATCAATCGATTTGCCGCCAACATAATATGCTTCGAGTTTCATTTGAAAATGGTTTTTCTCAAGTAAAGTTAATGAACCTTTTTCATATAATTGATGTAAGAGAGAATTCATCTTCGCCTTCACGAATCTTTGTGAAGGCTACAGCTATTTTTATAATTACCCACCCATATACAGACTTCTACAGGACCTACATCCGCATTATAATTACTACTACTGTACAAAATATCATTACTAACCTCAAGTTTGTCATTTCAGAAGTACAAAAGCAATTACTATTCAACTATTTTATGACTTGGGGCCGTGGGTAAAATTATAGCTTTTAAGTGGGACAAGGATAAAAATCAGTTATAACTTGAAAAAAGATGTTGTACAATGAGAACCCAACTTTAAAGGAAGGTTTAAACAAAATTCAAGTTGAGCCTCAGCCAAGACCAATTGAAAATCATGGGTTCAACTAGAAAAGAGAAGAATTAACAGCGCGTTATCATAAGTTGGGTAATAATTGAAAATAGTTTAGGTACACTTACATCAATTTACATCCATTTATATTCATTTACACTTATTTACATCCATTTACATTAATTTACATTACAGTAATGGAACATCATAATTATATTATTGCAATATTCGCGTTAATGTAATTATTCAAGTTGGGCTTTCCTATCCTATCACAGTAAAAAAATACTAATATATCAAATAAACCCATAAGGAAGTTCCATATTATTATTGATGTATCTTATTTTTGCACCGGTAGCACTAGTTCACAGTGGTAACATACTGCACAAATTATTTCAAGCACAGATCAAAATGATCAGAACACACAATATTTTGATGTTTCGTCAGTAGTTTTGTAGATTTAGCAAAGTCACCAACACTTTCTATTTGCACATCCTAATATTCACTTAAAACTTAATGAGTCAAAATTTGGGCTTCACTTCGTTGAGGGCAAGACTAAACTCTGATCGTACACTCGGTTCTTAGAAGAGCTAACCTACATTCTTCTCGCATGCTGTAGTAATATTGATTTCATTCATAGGTGCTGTTTAACTTTTCAAGAGAAGTATATAGTCGTGGCCATATATTATCTTATTCATACACCTTTATTCACAGACTAATACCGCATAAATTGTAAACCTTCCAAAGCTCATTAATAAAAAATTCACTGCGACATTGACAGGGTATAGATATTCCATAATCGTAAGTCTGGATTTTTCGAAAGCCAAAGCCAAACTTTCCACCTTTTCAAGTTTCAAGAATTTGTTCCCCTCGTATTTTTTCGACTACAGTTAACATGAACGATGATGTGATGTCTGGTTCATAATGCGGAACGAAACAATACACGCGATGCTCCATAATAGATAATAAAGTTGAAAAAAAAATTAGACATTTTCATGTTGGTAACCAAAATGGGAAACGGCTTAAACCACAATTTTCCGAAGTAGTTCGCAGGAAAATACGAACTTTGCCTTATTAATTTTTACATATTCCAACGTATTTTGTCAACAAAAACCAAGAAAAGCTTGATTTACTATTCAAGGTCTATAAGAGTGAGAGAAAAAAAGGGTTGGTGAAAAAAGGAGAGTTCGACCTAATAACAGATAGATGAATTAAATATTAATTTATTATTTTTGAAACGACCTCATGTACCTTCAAAACTTTTCCTATGAGAATTATCGATTATTGTTATTCCTTAAAACGTTTATTCTAGCATGAGCTTGCGTGTTCGCCTTTCATATTTTTTTGTCAACGGTAAAAAAAAAAAAATATCAGCAGATAATTTTTCCTTCCATTTTTTTCAACTTGCGTTTGTTGATATTAATCATTTCAATTTTAAAACACAAATGAAGCATGGGGAGAGAGAGAGAGAGGGGGGGAAATCGTGCAAAAGACTGGACAGCTAAAACAATCGTTAAAAACGGTACATTAAAGTCATTAAAAAGAAATGCCTGACAAGCTGACGAAAATTATTGAGATAAAGAATAACATAGAAACGCCTTAATTCGGCAAATAATTTTCAATATTAAAGGCTGATGGATTTCTTATGAGGTCAGCGGAGCAGATATAATGACTTCTTCAATACTTATTCTAATTAATTTTGTAACTCGGCGAGCGAATAAATGTGGTTATTGGAACACTTTCATAAATTTTTTAGAATAGTGGAATGAAAATTACTTGAGAGTATTGAATTTAATGAAAATGTCAACTTTTCAGATTAAGGAGTCTACCGATACTAAGAATTAACAACTTTTTCACAGTCTATTTAGGTTCAGGGGCTTCTCGGCAAATTTTTTAAGCGTACCCCGACTGCTTTCGGAGTACCTATACATTTTCCACCCAAAATAAAGGTATGGAATATGCTGGAATTGATGTATCAACTAACACGATCGATCCATCATGAATGGCATTTGGTTATAAGTACATATATGGTGAGCTCGCCTTTGGAGATGCTTAGAATTTTAAACAATTAAGCTGCGTGTATCAAACACTCATCAACTCCATGATACATATAATGTATTTCCCAATTCATTATTTTTACCTATTAATTATTGTAATTGAGAAAATCCGCTTTTGTGACAAATAAAAGTTACGGGGTTTGTCTGCTTTCGATTCTAAGCTCTTAAATTTAGTTTTTCAATCGACTTTTTTTTTTTTAGACATAGAGCGTACGTAGTATATGTATAACGCATGTAACATACAAAAGTTTTTCATACAGGCGCATACAGATTACATACATTAAAAAAGGATATTTTTTTAACAAAAATTCTAACAAAAGTCAAAGTTTATCAATAGTAAACAACAAATGTAGGAGAAAAGGTATAACAGAAAGAGCTTAGCTTGTAAAACCAAGTGTCTGCTCAGTATTACACATTAGTAATTCGTAATACCTGGAAAGGTGAGGAGCCAAAAATTTTGATCAGGTAGGGGGTGTACTTAGGGCAGTTATTCGAAGTATGATTTACAATGAGTAGGGTGTCGCAAACTCTTAAATTAAACATAGATAAATATCATGACCTTCTTTTTTTTAGGGGGAGGGAGACTATATTATGGTTTGATTTACCCGGAATCCATGGAAGAAAAAATTGAATTTTCAGACTAGTATCCACATTATATGATGCAGTGTAATATTTACGGACTAATACCTAATTAAAAAAGTTTTTTTGGTAAATACAAGAGTGTAATAGGTACGAGTTAACTTCACACGTTTTTCTCAAGATCAATTCGTGAAAATAATGATAGTTTCATGAAAGTTTGTTACGCTACATTGAAAAAGCGAGCTTAGGGTAAAATAGGCAGGTTTTCACTTGAAAACCAACTAAAAAGTTCTTTTTTTCAGAATGTTATTCGTGTTGAAAAAAAAACACTTTTTAAAAAATTTTTACATGGAATTCGTCATTTCGATCCTTTTTTTTTTTTCATCATATTATACACAAAACAGAAATTCCATTGTAATTTCTACTATTTGTGGGAGAAAACGGAGACAATTCAAGGTTTATATTAGAAATCACCACAAAAAAGTAAAATAATTATGCTATCTAGGAGGATAAAAAGGACTACAAATACTAAGAATATCTACAATTACTTTTGAATTATCCCTGTTTTTCTATAAAAAGTAATCAAAATTACTATTCATTGTTTTCGGCGTATAATTACGTAGCTATAATTAGTAAGTTGAAAAACGAAATATAAACATTTTCAATCTATCAGATTTGACTTTCCCCTGAGGTCCTCTTTATCATACCAACTTTGCAGTCTTTGGAGATGGTGACGTAGTCTGAAAAATAGTCTGATTCAGATGCTATTTACCATACGTGAAGTTTCATTCAGGCAGATTTAGATTTTATTATCATCATATTTGGCTAATAAATGAGAGGGTATAGGTGGTCAATGAAACAAACTGAGAGTAAGCTTCAATGCTATTTTTCTCAAAAACTTTTTTTTTTCATCTTACGCAGCTTCATCAATTTCAAAATAGATTTCTGAAGGGAATATAATTATTGCATCAATCAAGCTGCAAAAGGTCTTATTTAATCCATTGAACGCTCATTCACGATAATAGCAGATAAAAAACTTTTTCTATTAACCCTATAAAAGCTTCGTTTTTTTTGTGTGTGTTGTCACGTATCACCTATTTTCAACCATTTCACAGCTTTTCTAAAAAAAAATTTCATCACGTAACAGTGCGATTGTAATGAATAAGTTTTGAAAAAAAAATGAAGAGAAAAAAACGACAAACGTACGTATCTGCTGTTGGCTCTCGACTTGCCCTATAAAATCTGGAGACTAGTAGTTTGGTGTCATCAAATGCATAAAATCCAGCCACTGCAGCCATTGGACAGTCATCACACAGTTAATAATAACAATAACTACGTTAACGCCACTAAAAGCGAATAATACCGAACAACAACTCTCCATCGCCATGAAGTAATCCTCGTCTGACACTGATGATGGAGCAAGAAAAAAAAAGTAAAACCAGTGGTTGTTGAAATAGAAGCGAAAAAAAAAAAGAAATAGAAAGGAATATACATTGATGGCGAAACTTAACAAAACTAACCAATAAGGTTAGAGAATCACTTCCACCACCACAAGCCTTTCCACTCGCTCCCTTCACATGAAGAACGTAGACTACCCACACGTCGTCATCTTTTTCATTCATTCATGAAGAAAATCATAATGTACCAACAACCTACGATGGGCTTCCACGCAGGCTAAGGTGAAACTAGAGAGATCGTAAAACATCCGTCCTTGCATGAATTTCGGCTATTTAAGAATGCGAAGAATGCTATTATACATATTAAAAATCTAACAAAGAATAGGAGAGACATAAATATTAAATATTTGCTGTTCAAAAGAGTAACAAGTATGTAGCCTTTGATGAAAACGTAGATTGTGCAGTTCGTTTAAAATAATTTTAAGTAGCTGAAAATCTGTGTAACATAGGGACAGGTAGCTACATGCTTAATAGCAGAAGCCATTCCCACGTAAGGATGTAGTTGCATATTATTAGAGACCAGATTTTTTGACACTGAAAAATCAAAATTTGGCGCAAAACAAGGCAAATTTGGCTTTAATTGGCAAAAACATTTGAAAACCAAAAACAAACATTAAATCATAAAAAAATTTAAAAACAAAGGCATTTTTGTCACTTTTTACAAAAATTTCTCATAATTCTATCGGTAATCGCAGAATGAATTACTTCCATGATTTGCAGGCCAAGATTTGGCAAAATTAAATTTTTTTCCCAGGCCCCTACTACCCCATAACGTATTTCTTTTTCATTTCTGATCTTCTGCCTTTAAAGGAACTCATTTGGCAAATGCCAAGGAATCCGATCTCTACATATTATGCTCTTTTTGAGTGATTCACAAATCAACATTTTATGAGATGAATTTTGAGCCTATTCTCCAGGGCTGCAAAGCCGGTTGAAAGCCGAAAGCTAGATAAGCTGAATATTTCATCATTTTTGCTTCGAAAGCTAACACCAAAAGCTGAAAAGCACAAAACCTCAAAGCTGAAGTTGAGTTTTTTTTTCAGTGTTTCCACGCTCTTCCTCTATTTGATTCATTTTCTTTTCTGTTTTGAATTTATCAAATAATTAATATGAAACCAAAAGCTGTAAGCTGCAGAAAATTATAAAGCGAAATTTTTTTGTTTCAAATTATAAAATCTGAAAGTTATAAAAGCCAAAAATTAGAAATCTCAAAGCTGAAAGCCAAAATTGAATTTTTATTTTTAGTCATAAGCGTGGTGAAACCTGCAGAAGTTTTAATAATTAGTTATGCAGTCTTGCTATATTTCATGAAATTGGGATATTTTATGTTTGAATGTACCTTCCTAGGTCGTAGTTTTCTATTTGTGAGGACCTCAAAGACTCTTTTTTGCGATGTTGAAAAAAGGTTTACAACATGGAAAATGTGCTACGGCGCACTCCAGTTTTTCATATAAAGTCTGGTTTCTGCTCCGTGTCGTAGTTAAATACTATAAGCATTTAAAAATAATTTATTTTCCAAAACTTAAATGCACTGTGCTGTCTGTGATTTAGTGACAAGAGGCCACTTCATTCTCTTAATAAGCGGGGCAAGAAAGTTGTACCTCAATAAAGATTTGAATTTTAAGAGTTTCAATTAATGTTTTCATAAGAACATTTTTTCACAATTTCTATGGAAACCGTAAACATACTCGTAATTACATATATTATCAATGAAAGTTGCTATACTCTGTCTCACGAAAGAAAGGACTGATTTGGGGACTTTTTCATTGCTAGTAGCAACTCAGGAATATTATGACGTCATCAAGGCTTTGGAAAATATCGGCCAAAAATAACTTCACAACATTTAGGGTGATATCGGCCTTTCACCCTCAGGTGCCTCTCCGCTGGAAAGGGCTGGAGGGCTGAGCAAAGCGAGGGTCACAAGGGGGAAAAAACAGTGTTGATAAGATTAGTAAAAATAAAAGAAAAATGGAAACATTATTATCAGTGTTTAAATTCAATTCAAATATAAATCAAACTTTTGTTAATGTTCTTTGAACGAGGGGTGATTAAAAAAAAAAAAGGTGAAATTCTGTAATCTCTTTCTGCTCGGCCTGCATTGACCTTCAAAATCGTTCTCTCCATTTTGGCAGCGAAAAGTTTATTTTCATTCGAACAAATAACAGTATAGGTTTGTATCGTCGTAAACTTGAACAATTTCTGAAGTACGAATTTCAACTTTACAGCATTTCGTGGTATTTGCCACCTAATTGACTCTCATCAAGACGATGAAGAAATACATAAAACTTTGCGGTGAAAAATATAACTATACGAGACTGAAGCCAAGTGTTTGCCACAATTTCACTGTACATAACCGACACAGATGAAATTTTCTCACCCAGTTATTATTCTATTTTCTTCAGTACATGAAACAGCTAAAATAGAGGATAACTTTGCATTATTGTAATATCCAACATCTTAGGTACTGAAATTTTGTTGGTTCGTTAAAAAAAAAAACATACTCCTTTAACGCGACTTGGAAAAATTATTCATAAAACATTTCTCGTAGAAAGTTTATCATTTCCTCACTTTTCTCCTTCACCTTATTACATTTTGACAATTACTTTTTTTTTCTTTCTTTCTTTTTTATAGCCGCCGCATAATTAATGAAAAGAGGTGTTGGTGTAGTCATTTTTAAAGTAATTTTTTGGAATTAACAAGATGCTGTACGTGTTACTCGTACAAATGCGAAAGAGTAACTTTTAGGAAATTCAATTTTACACGAAACTCCTCATTAAAGCCGGCCAACTTAATTAGAAAAGAAAAGGAGACGAAATTCGCCGCTTTTTCATTTTACTATTATTCTATGCGGCTGCAACTTGAGTGAAAAAAAGTTGGAAAAAATCCATTCAAAATGATTATAAGACTGTATAGATTTCAATGGTAATTTCTACAGCAGTCTAACGTAGGTACATTGAAAAATATTTAAGTGGTAATTTTTACAATCATCCCAGTTTTGTATAGACATCGATGTTTGACTTCATATCAAAGATAGACTAAACCCTTCGTAAATAAGTCAAGGAAAAACAGAAATACATTTTATTTTCTTGACTCAAAATAGGCAAGAAATTAATTTACTCTAAGTGAGCTAAAAAGTTTGATATTTTGGTTAAGAAAAGAAATAAAAAAATAAATTTTTCAAGCACGAAATTGAGAAAAAAAAAAAGATCAGATAGTTTCTCGTAACAGAAATCACAACTTTACATCCACACAGCTTAATATGTTATGGTTATTAATGCTATAATTCTGATTTTTCTTATTGTGCGCTGCACTGCCAGGGAAGAAATTATTTAAAAAAAAAAAAAAAAAAAAGATGAATGGGATTTAATAACACGCAAAGGTGTCTGAAAAGTTTCCAAAGAATAACGGAGACGATCTTTCTTCCTATTTTTTTTTTGCATTGGTACTACCAATGCATGCACTGTATACTTTACTTAGAGAAGTCATATTTTTCCCCTCTTTAAGCCTTTATATTTCGTACTTTGTACGTGGGCAATATCAAATATACGTTTCCTTCTTCTCCATTTCATCCTATAGAAAATGATAATACCAGGAGTGAGGAAAATAAAAACCTTCCGACTGAAAAATGATAAGAATGTAAACTGAATTTCGAAAGAAGCGCCAAAAAGGGTTAAAAATAGATTTTATATCAGACGGGTGCAGTTTTTCGCCATGTCGCCATCCATTTTCCTTTTTAACTTCTTCCTTTTTATTCTGTACATACATAGATTGGTTAAATGGAGATATGAAAAGCCTGCAGAATACTTTTCGACGACATAAAATATGAAATTATAACTTATCAGAAACACGGTGAACAGATTTAAATACGATTCGATTTTCTTTAGTACACGATATGTGGGGTGTAGACAAATAATATGAATTGCTTTTTTGACCAGGAGTGAAAGGAGGTAGAGTTCTGTGCTTCTATCTACTCATTGAAAGTATTTGTCTTGGGTCAACTATAAGAACCCATACTTATAGTGGGTCAAGTAAGAATAGAATAGGCACACACATTTATAAAACTTGCAAAATAAGTCAGAAAAATGCATTCTTTTTTTTAAACTATGAGTATAATATAATGAATCGGTTCCTGAAATATTGGAATTTTGTTATTTCAGCTTCCTTCATTCAAGGCAAACGTTTTTCTATACTTATAGTGTGTCGGAGGTTTTGTTTCATTTACTCTAAATGCGACTGAAGAATCAAGTAAACAACTTTCGATTTATAGATCTATATTATGTACACCTCGCTCGTCAATATTTCACCGTCAATTGAAATTTAGAAAATTGTTACATTCAAAAAAAAAAGAAAAAAAGGGGGAGATGTGGAAAAAATCACCCCTCATCCTACAAATGAGGGGATGTTTCTACAAATACAGATTCGAATAAATAGTCTTGCCGTTAGCCTTTGGTCGAATAAAAATAAACATTATCATGTTTGAAGGTTGAATTATTTTTGCAATTCCCTTTTTTCCTAGATGTACCCACCTACATTTCTCTCTCTATATCACGGCCGTCTCATTTCTTCATTCATGTCAATATAGTGCACTGACTTGGAGAGCAGAAATTAAATGTACGGCCAAGAGCAAGTGCCAGTGACATAGTGGTAGCAAGTTTAGGAAATATCTGTCAAAATAAACGTTTAAATTCGATCTCCGAGATCTTTGACAGCTGACTGTTTTATTTATTTTTGAAATTTGCTTGGCTTAAAATACGAATTTCTGTGTGATAATTCTTCAAATTCGTGAACCTATCCCAATCATAGGGAGTGCAGTGTTGTCAACTAAATGATAGGAAAGCCAGTCCTGAAGCATGATTTGCTGGATCCCGGGGGGAGGAAGGGTCCTTTAAATGTGCTGAATATTATTTCTATCATTATAGTGCATAAATGAACTGAATCAGCTATAGAGTGTACACGGCTTGAATGAGTGGAATAAGGTGTAAATGTGTGCATGTGGCATGATGTTTTTGCACTTAGGGCACTTTAAAATTGGGCCTTTCAATTCATTATTCCAAGTACATTGGTTATATGTAAATACGTTAATGATCACAGTCACTTAAATCAATACTTAATTCTTATCGTTTTAACCGCATAGGTGGCCTTTCAATTTTTATTGGACACGCTGCATACGGTTCAAATTCTGTTCGGATAGGGTAAACCAGTAAGCTTAAGCCTTATAACTCCCCTCCTCCCGCAAAAAAAATTTTTTCAAATCAGGCGGAATCCATAAAAATTACCAGGTGAATTAAGCGATCATAATAATGACGTAGCTATATGTTTTACTCGTATGTTGATAATTTTTCCAAGCATTCTTTGTAAAAAAACCAATTAGGTTGAGGGGTATATTAGCCATTTAACCATAGTCGAGAATTCTTTGCACATGGTGCAACAATTACAGTATGAGTTTCAGCATTTACCCATTATAATCATCTGCGTACGTTTCCTTTTTCAAAAATCTTGAGAACATTTAGCGAAAATGGTTCTGTCTGCTGCTCTTTAAGAAACACAATTATTGTTCTCTTTTTCTCCATCTTTTTTTGACGACGCAACAAATTTTACCATTCATTCTTCAAAAAACTCTTCTTATTAAGTTGCCAAGAGAAAACAAGATAGTTTTTTATAAGGAGAGAAAAAGAGGTTGAAGTTGGTAAAGGCGACAGAAGACGAGGGAAAAGAATCTGCAATGACACTATGCAGCATTTTCATATTATCATGCAGAGGGAGGGGAGGGGGCGCGTGGAAAAAGGCTACACTCGCAGCATTAGTACCGCATAAGGAAGTTAAGTGTTTTAACACTCGATGTGCAGTTAAAAAGCCACTTCGTCAGATAATATAAATATAGTTTCTAGTGAAAACAGCAAAGTTCAGCATTTTTTGCCTTCTTGTTTGAAATTTGTTTACGCAAATTCTGTGCTTTTATTTAACGATACTCGATTTTTTACGAGTGGAAAAAGGCGTAATTTACGTTTTTCTTTCACTTTATAGATCGTTATAACTTGTATGCGAACCTGTGATAAAAAAAAATGTACAGGAAAATGAGTCTATATACATGTTAATATTTACAATCACTTTACATGGCTATTTGCGCACACACCAATTACTATAAATATGTTTTTGAATGTAGCAGCAGTTGGAGGGGTACTTTTAATTCATGGTGGCGTCTGATGCGGAGGCGATGGTAAAAAATCAACAGCGCAGCTCATACAAAGCACTGGGTGCCAAATAATTCTCACTCACATACTAGACTTTTTTTTTTTTGCTCCATGAATCGCGAATACAAACTGGTACTGTGCGATAGTGTTTTTACTTCATTGAAGCTATACAGAAAATAAAATGCAAGTTTCAGTTTATCACTGTGACATCGTTAATGGGAATTAACGTATCTTTCATGATGATGCGTAGTAAATAAGTACTAAAATGAAAATTAGAAAACTGAAGGCAATCAACCAATGAACCACCGACAAAATTAATCAAGAGAGGGTTGTGAAACGAGATAAGAATCAGAGCAATTCTGCTATGTTGCAGACTACAATTAAAGGTACCATACACCTCCTTTGTAGCATAGGTATACCAGGGGTGTAGCCAGGCGGGCCAGGTGGGGCTCAGTCCCCCTGGGACGTATCTGTCATCGTGTAACTTTCAGATTTTGGCACTTTCCAAATCTTGTTCGCACAATCTCCAGATCGTGCATCACCCTCCCTCCCGCTTCCCATGGCGTTCTACCAACGTTTGGAACTGTTGGCTCCCAACACTTCCCATTACCAACATTTAGCTTTGTTAATCCTTGAAAATCAAAAGATTGGCATTTGGCTCGAAGCCAACACACAAAAATTTCACAAGATCTAGCTGTTTGGCATTCTGTTGGCACTCCAAAATTTTCTAAAGCAAGAGTCCGCTACCTCCACGTGGTTACCCCCGGGCAATGGCCCGCGTCCTTTCCAAGGACTCGGAGCCGGCTAAATGCGGTGACTCTTGTACCCAAAAACCAAAAAAAAAGTGGGCTCAGTCCCCCCAGCATTTTCGTTTGCCCCCCTAGCAAAATTGGCCCCCCAGAGAACACCCCCTTCCCCTTCTATACTTCGAAAAGAAATGGTAAATGAGGGGCTTGAAAATTAACTGCCCTCCTCCAAGAATCCGACGACAATATATTGCCTACAGATTTGGTTTCCTTGGAGATAAGACAATCTGCGTGATTTCTTACATAGTATAGAAATATTTTTCAGTCTCTTTAAATTCTGTGTTCCTTTTAGGGTCAAAGGCCTTCGGACCTTCAACTTCAACAATTACCCTAATTCAAGGTAAGTGAACAGTATTCCAGTTTCATTGAATGTAGGCCTATATTTTTCAACCAGAAATAATTTTATGTCAACAATTTTATTTTCCTCTCCACAGAGACTCGTTCTTGAATATAACTTTGATATCGATGAACACTCTGTTAAACCAGTATAACCATCAGAATACCGACCTCAAGACTGAGACTTCGAACTTGCAGGAAATGAAACAACTACCCAATCATCATAATTAGCAAGCCATTTAGCCATCAAATAGCCGATTCAAACAAAAGTTATATAATGTCAAAATTCATGCATTCAACGCCAGCCATGCAATACGCTACGTCAACAAAAAAAGAGAACCAAAAAATCAAACTTTCTCACTCTTTTGTTAAATTAGAAAAGATACTGCAGATTTCTTTTTTCCATTTGGTCTAGTGCTATTTCCTCTTCAAATATATGTGCTTTTACAATTTCATCGAAATCATTTTATCAAACTGAAGCAACGAATCGGTGCTAAAATACTTTTCTCTTATTTGATTTGAAATGTAAAAATATAAAATGGCTTTTTCTCAGTGTATTTTTTTTTTTCGAATAACAATGAACTCAGAATATTTCTCGATGTTATTAAGATATTCAAATTCCATCGAGTAAGGCTACCTTTTAAACTTTATCAATATTCGTTGTGAAGAAAGTTGTCTACATCAGTTACGTGAATGCAAGATACATTTTACTGGAATTAAAAATAATCCAAAAGCAATATTCTCTTGTATCGGTGAGAAGCAAGGTTACAAAAGCAGGAAAATACGAGTACACAAACATGAATATTTGTCGGGTACTCTATCAAGCTGCTATAGGGATAAAATTTTAATTTAAAAATTCGACACTGCTGCTCGGCGAATTTGTATTTAAATACACTTTAATTAACTTTGTTTATCTTTCCTTTTTGTGTAAATAATTCTACATTCTGTTATATACAGCCGAGTAAATTAGATTTTGGCGACGAAAAAGCTTTTCAACCCTGGAAAACCTAAAACGTGAAATTTTTGGTTGGATATAGGTTAAAATAAAAAGTAGGTAAGAATTGAAAATTAGAAAAATTATCAAAAATAGAAATGTAAACTTAGAAAATGGATTAACCCAAGGGTTGAAAAAAAAAAAAATCGTACTGTATACCTATATAGGTACTTCACCTGTTCTAAAAAATATATAATATTCTAATAAAATTTTATTTTTACGCACAATTATTCTCGCCTTCAATGTAATAAATATGTGGCAACTAAAATTTTCGTATTCCCAACTCGAATAACTTTTCCGTAATTATTATTTTTCTTCATTCTTATTCTGCTGTTGATTCGTTATAAATAATATCGATTTTTCTTAATATATTTTTATCTTATTGTTACTGAAAAATATTTTGGCTTCTTTTTTTTTATTCGATTTTTCTCACATTTATACGATGAATTCGGAAGAGAATGCTGAATACCAATAAGGTTTGCTAGCATTTTTAAATTTTATTAAGAACTATGTTGATTTCACTTTTTCGTCTTGATTTGCATTAAATTTATTTTCAATTCGCCACGAAAATTCAATAATTTGTGCCATAGGTTGAAGGGAGTGACTGGAGGCATCTGCGAAGTATTAGGGCTTTTCACATAGAAATTTTAGTTACTTATAAATATTTTCTTGCATGAGCCACACTGAGAGAAATGGATAGTATTACAATTATAAACAGAATAGTAACTTTTCTCATCGCAGTTGGGACTATAATTATTGTAAATATTCTAATATTTGTAGAACTGTTTACTATCTTAAATAATATATTTTACAATTTTAGTAGTAATTCCTGCAACAAATCTTGAATTGTCTCCGTTTTCCTATCCGAATTGTAAAAATTACCATTGAAATGTTTCTCAGTGCACTGGTAAGGAAGTCAGCTTTACAATTAATAGGGTCTTGAAATCTTGACATATTGTTGTTTTGACATAATCCTATCTTTTATTTTAGGCAAACTTGCGGTGATTAATGTACTGAGGATTTATTTCATTCATTTCGCACACTACAAAAGTAACAAAAGATGAAACACTAGAAAATCGATTTTTTAAATTTCTGAATTAACCACCAGCGAACGAAAACAAAAATGTTAACATATAAAAAACCGAGTATTAAGTTCTCCTATTTTTACTGTAACATTATTAGAAAACTTCTGATAAAATTAGTAATGAAGCATCCTTTTTGGGACACGAACCTAATATTTTTCATATTACCTACATACTAAATACTACATAACACAATTAAAATTTATAACCAATATACCCTCCCACAAGTTAAACATGCCTCAACTCTCTCCTTTAAAAAGGGTATTTAGAATAACTGCGAATATTTATTTGTTTACATATTTTAGTCGCTATACTGTGATATTATCAATTTGTTTGATCTTACTAGTATATGTGAAGTATGTGCTCATAAAAATTAGAATTCTATGATGGGCTATTGTTTGTGCGATCAAAAAACTAGACAATCCGTCACAAACTAGCGAAAATTTTTAGCATCTTTTTTATTACATATATTTTTAGCGTGCGATGGTTGCCACGTTGACTGTAATAAAATATCGAAGATGTCGTTTCTCTTAAAATAAACAGTTTCTAATTTGGTTGCCGGTGCGAAGAAGTGAATAAACAATTTGTTGGTCCTCTGGGCGAGGTTTAAAGAAAATCGATTGCTGAAAAATGATGCTGCCAAAATTTTGGTGCTCAGAGAAACAAAGAACTTTCACGAGACCAGCTATATATAGACAAAAAATTGACATTACTGGAAAAACTTGAGTAGAATATCCATATACGAGAACATTAACTTTATACAGCATAATGTGTAATGCAATTCAAACTGCATACGTCAATAGTTGTTCAGATTCGAGAAAAATTCTAAATAATTTGTTTTATGCCCGATTTATTTTTTCCTGCATTTCATAAAGGTATATAGCTAATGGCTTCAACGGATACTCGAATATGCGATAATTTAATTACTGCAACTTTCTTTGTGAACGGTGTTCACGTTATCTTTTGTGTCCAAATCTGTGACACACACAATATGGCTACGCATGAATTCCAACGTGAAAGTTTGTAACATTTTAAACGACCTTTTTTTTTTTTCCAATGAGGATCTCATAAATCTTACAATGTGGTCTGGCCGGTGACATCGTAAGGGGGAATTATCTTTCACGCTTCCCCTTGCAAGAGAAATCAAGGGTATAGCACGTATATGAAAGACATGAAACGTATATGTACACAGAAGGGGGATGCAGTGGCTTGTTACACCCTTTTTCCACGAGTTTTTGGCCAACTTTTTTCTTTAAAAAAAAATATGTATGTAACTGCTAACGTTACAACAGTTCTGTCATTTTGTGGGTTAAAGACATCTGTATAGGTCACTGGAGGATTATTTATTTATTTTGACAACCGTCTTAGCATATCTGATGTCATTTGCTCAATGAAGTATGCAATTAACTTCAAGAAAAATGAAGCTGAAAAATAGCACTTCGATATAAAGAATATGTGCAGACATAGCTGTATGATTAAAAAATTGGAAAATAGTAAATTACGTATCTATAGTTAAATATCTAATCAAATTCAGTCAAAAGCATCCATGCACTTGAAAAATTTTGCACAGTGAGGTTAATAACAAAGGCCCAATGTGACTGAAAAAAAGTTACGTAACCTGAAGTAAGACAAACGTTGCATTGAATTTTGACAGTCCAAAATGGTATATGATACGAACCACAGTTTCGTGTATGAAACATGATACTCCATGGCAGAATTTCTTTTAAATCGCTATAACACCCAAGTAAGGGCTATAGGAGAGCCGAAGCTTTCCCAGGCATCAAATTTCATTAATAAAAATTTGTTCCTTTTCAGAAAATTTCTGTCTTTCAGTGATGAATTTTAGACTCAGCATCTTTCTTAGAAAATTTCAAGGGGACGCTAACGATTCCAATTTAAAAATCCGACGCGAATTCCACAATATAACGTCTAGCTAAAATCAAAATTTTCAATCCTTTTAATGTGTATATATCACTCACCCAATGCTCATGATCTACACGTCTGTCCATCTCAGATGAATCAAAAAAAAAAAACTATAGTTAACACAGACTATCACTTTGAAGCTGAATGTACCTGAAACTGAGAGACGAAATACGATTTTATAACTCCAATCAAAATGAGCGATGATAATAATTAAGTAAGCGTAAGATAAAGATAACTTCATTCCTAACCATCAATCACTCAATCATACCAATAGAATATAGTATATCAACTCGATCTATCATTTCTCCACAGCAATCATTTCGTTTTTTCAATCTTCAAATTAAAATCACGATTGGAAAGGCTTGCTTTGAAGGAATGTCGTTTTACTGATTAAAAATGCAAAAAATTTGGAAAAGTTTCTCTTAATGGCACACTAAAGTGGAAATTTGAGGCTCTTTTCTAAAAACGTTATTTGAAAATTTTCTGAAATAAAAATAAACTTAGCGATATCTTACTCGCATTGAAAGGGGAGCAGGGGAAGACATTCGCTGGAGTATAAAAAACTCAATCCTAAATGCTATACTTAGTAACAATTAATGTTGGTCATTTGTTTCAATTTAAACCCAGCATGACTTACTTTCTCAAATCTAAAGTAATTATTTTCCCTCTTACAAAGATCACTTGAGATATTAGAAAAAATAAAATTATAATATCCTACCCACCCTCATTCAAGGAACAATTAGGGTCACCATTCAGAGTAAAAACTGCAGGATATTAGCCAAAAAATCCACTTCCTTTCATCAATAAATTCGCCTCAAAATATTTTGCCAGAATGATTATTAACCACTCGTAATGTACTCTGAATTACCTAACATCTTTTGTGCTCGTTGTAATTTGTTAAACTCGTATAAATTAAGAATAATCTCACGGTGGACCACCAAACTTGTAATCCGATTTTAACCCGTGAAACGTTCGTGACATGTTTAAAATGGTGCTGATTTAACAGATTTTTGAATAAAAAATATTTCTAAAAAAAAAAACTATCAACAAAGGGACACTACTATTTGGCAAAGCTTTACGAGAGCTTAGAAAGGCTCCTCTTGATAAAATATTCCTTTCGTAAAAGATTCTCAAACCACCACAAGAACACATCAAAGCAATGTGGTAAAACAAAATTTCTGCGTCAAATTGTACACCTTTGTTTTGAGTTGAATAATTTATAAATTCCGAAATTAAGTTCATTATAATAGACGAGGGAGGACTCTATTTTTAAAATTGCATTTACGTCATTTGCGAACATTGAAGCGTGCTAATTTTTATGTGGCTCAAGGTTGCAATCAAATTTGTATAACTTTATAAAGGAGAGAATAAGATTATAAAAAAATCTGTGAAATCTACATGACCTATAGGTACCTATAATTTGTGTATAAATTCGAGTTCAAAATTTAGTATAGTTTAATTTTATTGAATTTGTACCTTTTAAAGAGAAAGTCAAAAAGAAAGGGTTGGAACATTCGCGGAAAGGTACGAAATTGAAGATACATATTTAAGTAGGAATCCTGGGTGTTAAGAATAAGCCTTTTAAGCGAGACCGGAGGTAAAATTTAGATTTTCTATCAAAATTCAAAATAATGTTATTTTTGGGACAAAAAAATTCTATTCAAAACACCGACAGTTACATATACATAAACAAAATGATTGCATTGTGGAGAATCTGACTTTCAGTCTCTTAAAAGAAAACCGGGTAACTTTACTTTTCATTTGAACTGCTATTTTAGTGCTACCTGGTAGCATATAGATGAAAATGTATATACCTCCGGAAGTCTTCAAAAATTGGAGTTACCAGGTTTTCATACTAAGGATATGCTCAACCAGTTTTATTGTATTTTCCTTAACTATTAATTGTGGCTTGAATTTCATTTTTGGTTACGTTGTTTACTTACAATAATATTGAACTTGAATTTACAAAGTACTGTATTACACTTTTGATTTACATCCTCTTAAAACCGAAATTTCAGTCACGGTGAAGGTTAAATTTAGGTCTACTGTGTACGTACTCATAAAGGCAGAACTAGATGAGAAATCAAACATCCAATTTCTATAGAGATTTAAGTTCAATATTTGAGTAGGTAGAACGCATCCAAAAGTTATCTGCACTTTCTAATTCACAACGCACGCCAGGGACAAATCAAGAAAAATTCCTAACAATATTTTTCTTTCATATCATTTTATCAGAAAATCTGATGGAAAAATTGTTAATTTCGGATGGATTTGGCTAATTCTGCAGAGACGTTCGATACCAAAATATTTCTCAACAGAATTATACATCCATTGAAATATTTCGTAATGCTCTAAGTTACCTTCTGGTTGAGCATATATACCGTCCAGAAATTATATCAGACCATTTCACATTCACCTCGCACATAACCTTCACCCAGTAAGCTGACTTACAAGTTGATTAAAAATTGTAAACAATACGTAACAATATGCTCACCTTGCCATGGCAAATTCGCCAAAATAATCCGTCATCGCAAACATGATTGCAAATTTTTCGAACCCGCATATCACCAACTGTATCTAATGTAAATAAACAGAGCACGTGTACACTACACTGATAAAGCCTTTGCTGATAACACTTTTTTACCTCGAACTTGAACTCATTCTTACTAATTTAAAAAAAAATCGATAGAAGGGGCAACAAAATCAAAACCATCGAAAATCAAGAGTCACATGTTCTAAATTTAAAGACGAATGTTGGTGGGGAAAAAATTAAAGACGACAAAAAATAATAAAAAAAAGCAGAAGAAAAAATGGCGTTGACGCGAGACTAGTAACACTGGAGTACTGACTGGTCCAGAATTTCGAGAGAACTAATTTTCAAAACATCTGCACAAAGCCCGTTTCGTAACCAATGCGCTATTTCGTTCTTAAAAGCTATGTATAAAGTCTGTGCTGTACACAGACACAGTACTGTACAGTGTACATACAACTTATTCACAGTAGAGAGAGGGGTGACAGACATTATATTTGCCCTTTTTTCTTTAAAGGAATACAAAAAAAAATTACACATTTGACGTATTTTTGTCGGATATGTCTCTTTTTCTTTTAACCGCTTTTCATTTGTTTTCCTCCAGCATTTCTTCTGTATGTTGCATTTTAAAATTCGTAAACTCGACGATGAAGAATTTCAATGACGCGTACTATATTGTAAGAATGAAAAGAAACAGAGGAGTGACCTAGGATTATCGTCTGCGTTGTAACATTTCAGCACAGCGGAAGGAATTCGAAATTCTTTGGGAAAACGAAATTACGATAATTTTGCCGCCTTTCAACGAAAAAATGCTCATTCCTTTAAATGAGCTGAATTTCTCTGCTGTTTGGCTCGCTTCGAGGAAAAAAAAAAAGAAGAACGGGTTTAGGTAATCATTCTTTTGGACATATGTTGGTAGATTTTATGAAATTTTTGTTGTACTCGTAAATTACAACATACCACTCCTAGTAGATAGTTTTTTATCTTCTCTGGTATACACTGAAAAGAATTTCAATGGTAATTTTTACTATTTGGATAGGAAAACAGGGACAATTCAAGATTTGCAGCAGAAATTACCACAAAAATAATAAAACATGTTATCTCAGATAATAATGAAGAATACTGAAAAAAAAATTCGTATGTTTACAGTACCGTAGAACGGGGTGACTTTACCCATTCACAAAATTCGTAGTTCCAACTATGATTTTTCAAAATCCATTCAAGTGACAATAACCAAAATGGTATGAATCAATAACTAGCTATATCATTTACACATTATAAAGCTGGAAAAATTTGTTCTCAAAGAAAATAATTTTAGGCGATAAATTGAATGCAACCAGTAATTTCTGATATAAATTTGTTCAAAGATAATATTTTATTTTTCCTCAATGAAAGTTTGGCAGTAAAATTTTACCTTTCAATTTACATTATAAAATTAATTGAGTGAAGTCACCCCATTGAGGGGTGACTTGGGTGACTTTACACAATTTTTTGGAAAAATCATATAAAATAGAAGGAATGCTTCTAACTAAAACTTTTTTTTACAAATGTGTTGAGAAATGTTAGACCAAAATTTTAGAACCTAATCCACTTCAATATCATGAAAATTGGGAGAGTTAGTAATGGACGAAGTTGAAAAACATTAAAAAAGGGTGTAAAGTCACCCCGTTCTACAGTAAATAATAATAATAATTTATCATTTTTAAAACATAAAAATATTGTGTAAAAACCGCATTCAACCCAATGGCTGAAATAAAAAAGGGTCAAATTAATTTTTTTGTCCTTATATATATTTATTCATTATTTTATAACGCACCCCACCCATTTTCAGATTATTTATGATGAAAAAATTCACCAGATTACTCAGCTGGATTTTCCAATAATTATATCAACCAATTATCAAACAATTATAAAATTCGCTTTAAATTGCGATCTCAACAATAATGTTTGATGAAAGTTGGCACAGAAGTATTTTGATCATACCTACATCTAAAATTGCCATTTATCGCATAAGTAAAATTACATTTTTTTAGAGGGAATTACCAGATAAATCTACTTTCCGTTTTGAAGGGGAAAAAATTTCGATTAAAGTGACATGAAATAAATTGGAGAACTTGAACGAGGTAAGTATTAAAATTTTTCATTTCTTGGAGAAAATTTTTGAACACATCATCATGTCAAAAATTTTAGTGTTTTAAATTCTAAAATTCTAACTTCGAACATTTCTACTTATTTCAAGTAAACGGAAGGAGGAAAACCAGTGAAACTAAAATAAATATTTTAGCAGATGAAGTAGTGTTTTTTTTTTAGATGCTGTTTTTCAGAACGATAAATTACGATTGCAGAAAAATAAAAATTTCTCGTTTCACCCGACAGACTTTTTTTTTGGGCGAAATATTCGAGAGCTATATCTACTCAAAATAACAGAAATTTCAGCAGATGAGAGCTCATTGGAAACCAATCAGACGGCAGAAGTCTAAATGTTTCGATCGAAAATTCGTTTTCAAGTAAGTATATACGCTATACTCGTACTTCCCAAAATTTATTTAGGCTCGAGAGCAATAACTGGAAATAACAGTTTGATATGTGGATTTTTCTCTCGCTACTTCCATAAGTTACAATAATTCGCAAATATGGAAAATGGTAGGACGGGTAACGGGGGGAAAATAAAGTCGAATAAAAGCCAACATACGTACTAGTAGTTATTGTTTTGAAATGGAAAGAATATGAGATTCTTTTTTACGCCCAAACCTTGTATACCGAGCAGATGAAAATATTAACTTTTGTTCAGATCTCTCTTCTCGGATATTTTCATTGTCTGGCTGAAATAGCTTATTTTCACTTAGAAATTTCTTGAAATTGAAGAAAATAAAATGTATAACACTATTTGCGACGGAAAAGATAAATGCGGCGATCTTATAAACTCTGACGTCATAATTCAACAATGGTAAAAAGAACAGTCCTATTTTCATATATGATGTCAATGGGATTTTCGCATTAGAAAATCAAATATTCCAATTTTCTCAATTGTAATAAGAAAAGTTACCATCCTATTTGGGATTTAAGGGCTGATTTATATGTGTAGCTCCAAAGATTAAAATACGAGTAGAAACACATCACAAATTAGGATCAGCTGCTGGGCATTAACACTAGAAAGACCAGATGGTGTCGTATACGACGCCATTTAAATTTGGATGCGCCATTCCTCAAAGGACCAGGTGGCGTCATATATGACATTCTTTGGTCCTTTAAGGTTCTCTTACTGTTGAGTCAAATATGACGTCACCTGGTCTTTCGAGTAATCGAGTAGAACCTGGTTTTTCTGGTATTAAAATTCGGTACCGTCGAACGGGGTGACTTTACATTCAAGGGGCGACTTTACCCACTTCGTTTTAGCCCAATAAATAAATTGCCAGGCAAAAATTAAAACTAAAATACGATTTGGATCGAAGCAGGTAGAAGGAGGAAAATAAAAAAAAGATCGCCGCTCCTACCTCACTTCACCCAGTAACAGAACAAGAAAATAAAGCGGCGATATGGTTTTTTCCTTTTTTCTTATTCGTCTTTTTTTTTTAACCACAGACACTCAAAATACTCACTTCGGTTTCACACGGTTGAAGTTGGTACTTGACTAGTTTCTTTTCAATCGTATGCCTGAGTACAAACATCCTCAAATTTTGCCTCCCCACCTATCAATAACCCGTCAATTACAAATTGATGGGTAAAGTCGCCCCATTGAGGGGTGACTTTACACAAAGTTTTTGAAAAATCATAAAAAATAGAAGGAAGGCTGAAAACTCAAACTTTTTTTTACAATTGTGTTGAGAAATGTTAGACCTAAATTTTAAAACCAAATTCACTTCAATAGCTTAAAAATTGGAGGAGTTATTAAAGGACAAAGTTGGAAAACATAAAAAAAGTGTGTAAAGTCGCCCCATTCGACGGTATTATGTATTCGAATTAATTTTTTACTTAAAAACTAGAAACGTCCTAGAGTTATAGTAGGTATGTAAGTACTGTGCAACTCATTAATTTTTAGTTATTTTCTTTCTCACCGTATAAAGAATTATATACTTAGTGGATTAGTGAATGACCGCACTATTAATGGTTCATAATTATAAGGTCACCCGCGGTAAGTGAGAATCTGGGGTAAGTGAGAACCCTGTACGAATCAGCCGAATAATGTACATTTATATTGAAGCGCTACCTATGAGAAATGTTGGAAACTAACCCAATGCAAACAACTAGCATGAGAAATGCGCGATCCAGTTGTTATAACACTTTATTTTGTGATGGTAAAATTGTGAGTTATCAAATCCCGTTTGAAATTTATTTCAAATTTGAAAATTTGCAAATTCAGTCAACTTGTTTGAGGAAATATATGAACTTCACACAGTAAGTACATCATTTACATATCAATAAATGCAACATATGTGGATTTGGGATTTAAAATGTTTTTTATCACACAAATACAGTTGCGTTCTCACTTTCTCTTAATAAATGTGACCCTGGGAAAGTGAGAACCTGGAATGAGAGGCAAGCGAGAACTTTTAAAAAATATATAAATTTGAAAAAGCTAATGTATAATTTACTGTATTTTATCATATCATCACTAGAACAATAATTATTTAATATTGCCTACATTTTGTTGAAAAAAAAATAAAAATAAAACTAAAATGGTGACAATTTAGGTAATATTAATTGTTTGAATACAATAATTTTTCAATATTGCCTAAATTTTGCTGTAAATAAAAAAAAAAAAAATTGGTCTAAAATGGTGACAATTTAATATTCAATTATTTCACTTGCCCTACATTATTTTTGCAGTTGTTTAATATAGAATTTTTCTTGCGTTCTCACTTGCCCCATCCAGTGTTCTCACTTACCCCTATGGTACGGAAAAGTGAGAACACAAACTCAACTTTTTTGAAAAATTAAAAAAAAAAAAACTGAAAGAAGGTACGAGGCTGTAACTCAACATACTTATTATAAACAGTGTCAAGTAACTGACCACAAAATTGGAGAGCACTGAGTCAATTTGTTCTCGAGTTATAGGAATCAAAGTGCAATTAGTGAATTTTGCGTTCTCACTTACCCTGGGTGACCTTGAATAATTCACAAATTTATCTCTAAAGCAATTTTTATCTAATTTTAAATGTAACTCATACTGCACCGTGTCTGATCTATAACAAGTCTTGCATTTATATACGTATTTCACTCAGCAAAAATTGTTCGAAAGCATACGAGTATTTCTATTTTATGCCATCGAGCCTCTTTTATTGATAATTTCGGGCGGAAGTTTAACGATGGCAGAAACTGTTATGAGCATACCATCTAATTTACGCAAACCCTAGTATCATTTTATATTTTGGACGATAACCAAGTATAACGACATGAGGACGTCTTATGTCATTGACTTCGGCTTTAACCGAATGTGCCGAAATTGAAATTGAAATTATTTTGGATAAACATTATTGGCAAAAGGTAAATACAACGATCTCATCAAGTACGAAGCATTTATCGCAGATGCAGATAATATTAGTTTAATAGTGTAGGTAATACACATATAATACGAAATCACTCACAAGCATATCTACACCACTCGTACAAAGTACGAACTTAATTTGTGACGTCTTCCATGAATCGTTCTGGCAGTTTTCCAAAATTAATAATGTTCGGAAGTATTCGAATGGCTTTCAAACTGCCGAAAAAAGAATGTCGCGTCGTGATTATTTTTATAAGTACGAAAAAATGAAGGCAAACCGAATTCGACGAAATTGCAATGCTTTTTTTTTTTTTTGTGTGTGTGTGTTTCTGCTTAGTAGGTGGCGATCTGGAGTTAACAGAAAGTAAATCGTCGACGAAATATTTCGTGTATCTAAATTAAAGTCACACGAATGTATTTTTACTTAGAAAATATACTCGTATTATGCAACTCCATCGGCGACGTTTCATCGGGCAAGAGAATGGGAAATACCTATATAAAAAATATATTTTCGGTTTCAAGCATAAAATGACGTTTGTCGGGCTAATTGCATAACCTTTTCGCCGTAAATACGATCGCTTACGTCTGCACACGTTCGATACAATCAAAATGATAAATCCAGTCATTAAGTCAACATAAAATCGTTAATAGATGGGAATTGAGGTTTGGACAATATGGCGTTTTTACACCTGTTATACTCTGCCTTGAATTTTGACTTCATTTTGCGCCTCATTAAAGAAACAATAATAATGCTGAAAACGGGTTTTTGCCGGATATTTTAAATTATTGAAGTTTCGAATGAAAATATACCTACTGCATTCAAGATAAAAATAAAATAAATTGAAAACAGTTTACCGGTAAATACTTTTATCTTCATGTGCATTTCATTTTACTGTTTTTAAAGTCTGAGAATCCAAATTTTTTCTCATGCGCACTCCAATTTGTTATAGTAACTATAAAGCGTATATTTTCTGCTCCATGCTGTAGTTAACGATAGTAAATTAATAAGCATTTAATAAAATTGCACACTTCCAGTTAAATATTTTGAAAAAACTTTAATTAATTTTTAGGTACCTTACTCTTCCCCCCCCCCAAAAAAAAAAACTTTTTCAACTTTGAAGAATAGTTAAATAATAGAAGTTTTGAAATTCTCATTACTGCATAAGTGTATAGGTAAAAATGATTAACTGGAACTAGCGTCTTATTTGTTACTATATTGTTCTCATTAATATTACCGAACGGCAAAATTTCATAAAATTTATGCCATAAATTATGAAGACTTCTGAGGACATTTCTATAGACCAGAAAATCCAAAATCTGGATAGTCAGTCAGCTGAAATTAAATTTCTAATTCGTCTTACAGGAGTGTTAGTGATGAATGTGTATGTGAATAAGGTAATTTTTCATAAATAGAATTCCAGACTTGTTTAGGGGATCACAAAATATCTGCTTAGCTGGTTTATACATAGCGGAACCATTGAAGCTGACTTTCTCTACATATTATAGGAATGACCTGAGATACCCCTTGGTGGCTGCTGGTGTTACATACAAATTACCTAAGTATATACGTATAGCATGTTTGGATAAGAAACGAATATTAGCTCCAAATGGTGAATAATGAAAGTAAATTTATATTATTCAAGTGCACCATTCTGATATTTATTTTAAAAATATTTCATCTAAAAGTCTGCATAGTTGGGACGATTTTTTTCTTTTTGTACGAAAATTGCTAAAACCAACAGATGCTGATGTAGCGATATTTTCAAAGCGCATACTTTGGTGCGACCAAAGAAATTTTCAAAAATTATTAGTGCTACCCTTAGATAATATAGCATGGATAGCTAGCGCCCTATCCTTGACGTATAGAACGACCCTGTCAATATCGCAAATTAGTATCTAAAGTGGAAACGGTACATCTCATGCGCAGAACAAGAAAATCGAACAAAATCTTCGGTTCGCCTATACCTTCTGCGCATGCGATGTACCGTTTCTACTTTAGATGCTTTGTTTCATGTGGACAGGACGAAATTTCGTTTGCTGGCTATATCCATGCTATATTATCTAAGGTGCTACCTGCACAGATGAGGTTATAGAAAGCAAGAATTCTCTCTTTTGAGAAAAATACATTTCAGTTGATTTAAATTTTAAATTTTATTTTTCATCTTGCGAATTAATGTTACTTGATGGAAAATTCCAAAGTATTCTTTCTTTCATTCACAAACAAAGTATGTTAATATTCCACAAATTCACGCATAGATAGCAAGTTCTCTTTCCCGCTGAAAAGCATTATAAGTTTCTTTCATATCCCGAATAATTTTTTCAGAACGGCCATTTTGGACTTTATACCGCTTTTGGATCGCATACGTTCAATCGTGAAAAACGAAAAGGACTATAGAGAGATAGGCCTTACCCAACAATAAGTCGGAAATTCGTACAAAATTGTAAAGGTGTGCCCTATAGAACACCCTCGTCTCTGTCTGCACCGAAGCTGGCATTTGATTATTCTGCTCTTAAATTTACCCTCATGTCGTTAAATTTGCGAATCAAAAACGAAAACTCGGTGACCCGGAAGTTGATAAAAACAAAAACCTGCCTGCCGTATGAAACCTCATTTTGCTCGAGTTTCGACTTCGCCAATCTATCATGGATTATGCCAAATTCACGCCTGTATACAACGAGCACATACTACTACGAGTATTTTAGAAAAAGCAGAATTGGCTGCCTAACCGCCAAAGTAAAAAGTTTTTACTTTGTGAAAGACAGCGACGCTGTTAGTGAGGCGAGGCAGAAGGAAAAGAGGCATATGTACGCAGAGGAAATAAGTGAATAACACTGCAGGAATTTGTTTTCGTATTATTTGCGGCATTCAAGAGACTTTATATGCTTGCATGCTGTGAAAAATTATACTTATACACAAAGCTATAACAAATTCCAACAACCTTCACCGACGAAAAGGAAAATCGATTTTGACGAAATTTTCACGTGGATATAGTAGACAATTTTTTTAGTCGTTTTTTGAAAGGAATCAAATTATATAAAGACATACACTAAAAAGTTGCTGGAAAAAAAATATTTAATCCTTTTGGCGTGAACTCATCCATCTTTCAAAAGATTTACAATTTTTTGAGAATGAAATTCAGGATTGACAAAGCGGAAATTACATTTCGAAATTCCGTGTCATGAAAAACTGAAGGTCGGCTGCCACTCGCAAATTTCATTTTATGAAAATATGAAATTAAAACACCTTCTTTCTGGAGTACCTGTCAATAATTGTGTAAGTCAAATGTCATATATATATTTTTCAGATCAAGTTTATGGCCTCATTTCCAACTAAAAATGAATAGTAATTTTTATTATTTTCCATAGGAAAACAGGGACGATTCACGAGTTATTGTAAATATTCTGAGTGTTTTACTTTTTACCATCTTAGATGGTACATTCGTCCATAGTACATTTTACTATTTTTCTGGTAATTTATACAGCAAATCTTGAATTGTTCCAGTTTTCTCACACATAAATAGTAAAACTTACTACCGAATTTTTTTTTTAGTGTTCGCTTCCTACCGCCAAGGGGCACCTCCTCCATAAATATAGCTTTAGCAAAAACAAAATAATATGGCGATGGAAGTTTTGGAAAATATATTATTATCTCTCTTTGATACTCTTATTTTCAGACTTTTCTGAGTACTTCTTTACGATGATGTTTGATTATTGCAGACACATCCATTAATGTCAGCACATTTACAAAACTGTCAGTAGCAGATGATAAAACGGTACCAGACCCAACCGACCGTAAAATAAACCCGACAGATAATTGCCGATGAAAAAATTATTGTCCAACTAGACTAAGCTATACGGATATACATACATAAATTTTGTACTTTAAATGAAATTAATCGGAAATCGCATACAAAGCTCTACAGCAGTACAGTTGCAACGCAAGAACAGTTGGAAAAAAAAAATTTCTTCTTGGAATGCTTTAATCTCTCAATCTGGCGCTACCTATGCGAGAATCAGGGAATTATGACTTCTCAATTCCAAACAATAATATTCGTTGCATATTCGGCAGAATGGTTACTAACGAATTCATTCTGTTTTTAGATTTAACATACAAACGCTCTCTGTCTACTAAAGTTTGTATAAGAAATAAAGGAAATGTCTACTATCAAGAGAACGGTTATCGGTGAGATTTGGATGGAAACTTTTTTGAGCCAAAAAAAAAAAAATGAATAAATACTTGAATGAGAAATTGTACCCACGAAAATAGAAATTATTTTTTATGATCTCAATAAGTTTGGGTTGATTTTTCCTTATGGCAACACTGGGTAGGATGCGAATTTCCATTTTAGGTAATTATAGAATATAATATGGTAGTGAGACATTTGAGGGTAACAATTCGTCAATAAAATCTAAGACCGTTTTAATGGTGACTAAAATTAATGAGAAAGGGTTTGTAATTATTTCTGATTGGTGTGTGAAATTTTAAATTTCTGAATATCAATAGCTTATATCTAAAACTTACCAAGTCCCAAAAATTAAAATTTTTAATTTTAAAAAAATATGATCAGAAGAGGCACAAATAAATCATTTTGAAATTATAAAAAAAAAAAAAAAAAACAACAAACAAACAATCAATCAATCAATCAATCAAACAAACAGAGCAAAATTTGAAGTAACTCCTTCAAAATGACATTTGACAGAAAACTAAGCAGTGCTTAAGCCAATAGAAATATGCAGATATTTTTGGTCATTTGGTAAAATTAACAAATTTTCAATTAGCAGGCTTTTGGGGTAAGTCGGCGATATTCGCTTGATAAAGCGAGACCCAATCATATAAAATTATAGGATGTCTTTGGAAAAGCTAAGCTTGAATTTTAATTTTTAATTCTTGACATCGCTGATAGATAGCCTTATATGGTTGAGTGGGAGGCAAAATATAATTATAGTTGATGTAGTTAATTATGTAATAGATAACCACCCCAATTAAAATCACACAATCAACTCAAAATTGGATTTTTTTTTGGCAGTTAGGTCACATTTAGAAAAAGATTCTTCTTAAACATTCTCATTGAAAAAAATAATACCTAAATAAATAAAAATTGTGTAACGCATGAACTTATGTTTGAGAAACTTCGGTAATTAGTTGCCATTTTTGATCAAATATTCAAAATTACCAACGACTATGTGTTTAGAAATTCATACGGAAAGTCATGACACAGACCACTTGACACAGTCGAAATTATTTTAAAATAGTGGAATATGATGAGAAAAAAGATGTGCTAGTTATTGTTTGGCTCGCCAAAAGCGTTAGTACGATTCCTAGAACTCACAATTTTGATTTCAACTTCTTGAAAAATAGAAACATGTACCTGTAAAAGATAAATTAACGAAACAGCCTAAATGTAAGTTATGTTAAAGCCAAAACTTAGCAGTCACGTAGTCACGTAATACATTTACACGATCACGAATTTAATTTACAAACCCAGCAACTACAAAACGCTTTTATTAAAAAGAAAACGAAAGAGAGAGAGAAAGAGAGGAAGAGAAAAAAAACAAAAGGCAACTAATAAGTACATAGTACATACATACTGGATACACTTAAATAAAATTTATGGTTTTCCACTAAGCCTACCAGCCTGTTTCAAGTCCAACTCATCGCTACACATAAAATCTCACAGAGCAAACTTACTCGTAGTTCGACATTTTTAAATTTTATCCTGGACTAAGTTTGAAAACAAAATTTTATATAAGATCTGAAGGCAAGAAAAGCGAATAGAGACACCAGCAGGGCACAGTCCCATAGATAATTTTTAAGTACAGCACAGTTCATTCTCAAAGGAGAACAAAATTATTAGGAAAAAAAAATTGAAGAGTCAAATTCCAAAAAGTTTTAAGTGTAAAATTAACAATAGACAGAAAACAAACTATAAACAATAAAAATACAACTATGACCCGATTTCAAAAGGTGCTAAATGCAACTTTTGGGTGGACAAAACAATAACAAAACCAGCAAAACGTATACCATATTATTTATATGACGAATTGCATAACACACTTTAACAGGCGTCATTTCTCACCACCAAAATGCACTTGGCACTTTTTGGAATTGATCTCTTCAGAACCAGAGTGATCACTGATATAATTTCAAGTTTTGAGATAATCGCAGTTAATTTTTTCAAAATATTTTCCTTTATTTTGAAAAAAACAGTTATTCATATGGTTTTTATTTTCAAGTTAATACGTGGTTATTTTGGAACGATGAGTTCACAAGATGAAAGTGCATAATAAATTAAATCGAAAATTGTAAAAATAATTTGGATTTGGATCAGGTTTACAGGCTCAGTTATAAAATTATGCTTTAAAAAATTTTTACACGTATTTTTTAATAATTCAACAACACTTTGGAAAAGTAGGTACTCTTCAATTTAAAAAAGTTGGCCATCGCTAGTTTCTATACATTTATGGCCAGAATAGGAATTTTCAGTCAAACATGGGATCTACAACCCTCTCATGGATTCGCCAACAAGAATAACCATTTACTTATAGTTAACTGCTACGCAAAACAAATACAATTTCAAGACTGTTCAAGATTTGTGACTGCAATTTATGCACTCGTATATCAGTCGAAAAAAAAAAAAATTGTCAAGAAACTTTTTTCTTTTGTTGTTTTTTGCATCTCGTCCACTACCGCAGTATAAATTTTGCCAGCGTCAAGGTTCACTTTACCGTAATTCCAGTAAACTTTACCGCGAGTCATAAATAAATTACATCGAAACATATTTTATGGGACTTCAGCCAAAACAAAATAAATAATGCATCGTCTCCTAACCCCGATGCAGTACACTATCACACGTATACAATATTGCAGATACACATTAACAGGAGTTCCCTCGCCCCCGTCTCTTGCCCTAGGCTAAGTGAAAGGACTAAAACAAAAAAACAACAACAACAACAACAAAATGCTCAATGCACTTTATGAACTGTGTTGTGCCTAGACCTTTCACAAATTTCACTTCATTTTACTTATCAACGAAATATAATATGAAAACGAAAAAAAAATGTGGAACGACGAATGTAACCCTCAATTGTGTGTGCTTTTAAAGAACCACAAGAAAAAAAAAAATGAAAACTTTAGCGTACAGTGCATTAAATGAAACAAACTGAACGAATATTTAAAAAAAATTTTTCACTCTCAGCAGCAAACATCACTCTTAGCATGTACATAGAATTAATGACGAATTGATGTAGATTGTAGACCTACCAAGAATGAATATTTACTTCGTACATAATAGCCCAGAAACATTAGTTTAAAAAACGCCCTAACCCTCAATAAAATACCTACAGGCTGAAAATTTGGTTATGGGTAGTATTCATGGTCCTCTATAACATATCAAAAGTCTCCAAAAATCTGAGAGGCGGAACATCCTCTAACTGTGGAGTTTGTGCCCCCTAAACCAGTTTTTCTTGAATATAATTAGTTCTATGGTTCAAATCACTATATTACCTCAGACAAAATATGTTCAGATTTTAATTCTCTACCAAAAAGGTTCTCATCAAAATTCATGTACAACAAACATAATGACTGTAAAATGGAGCTGAAAGATGTACCCTTTAAGATGGCTTGGGAAAAAATTACAAAATGAATAGAATTATACTTTAAATAGGGGGAGAGGGTGAAAATAAAATAAAAATTTAAGAAAAGTATTGAAAATGACTAATTTTGAGCTGCTGAATCCGATTATGCCATTACTTTTCCAATCCATGAATGACAAACAGAGATAGGGGTGCATAAAGTGACATAGGTACTGAAAAAAATATATGAAAAATAAGGGTTTTATGCATTCATGTAATATAACATTATATATCACTCAGCTGAACCAAAATGTGATATAGTATGTATTTGTATGTGCTGAATTAGAATCCATCATCTGTTTTGCTATTGAATGAAAAGTGAGGGGGTTGGGGGTAGGGGATGAAAAAAATTTTACAACATGAGAAAGTAGGGTATGAAAATCTACTAATACGAGCCTTCTGAATCCGAATCTGATATTAGTTTTTCAATAGGGTGAAAAATTATGGGATTGGGGGTTGCAAAAAAATTAAATTTCACAAAATATGCATGTGGGGTATGGAAGTCTTATAATATGAACTCTCTAAATCCAAATCCACTATCTATTTTGAAATTGACTGGAAATTATGGGAGTGGGAGTGGGAGAATAGTAAAAATTTCACAAACTTAGTGAGTGGGATATGAAAATCTACTAATATTAACCACCTGAATCTAAATCTGATGTCTGTTTTGCAATTGGATGAAAACTGAGAAGGTTGGGAAGATGAGAATAAAATATTTAACAAAATGAGCAAGTGAGATCTAATGGTTAAAACCTACAGTCTGATTCTTATAACAATGTACTCTTTCGTTTAATTGATATAGAAATACGAGTAAGAGTAATCAAGCGATCAATAATAGTAGCATGAGTTATCGTTGCCCATCTGATGGATTGCTCATCAGGTTGGCACGAAAATTTTACACGAGAAAAAATAAATAATCAACGAGTCAAAAAAAAATTCATTTTAAAAAACAGAAGATTCTACTGAAAAAAAATGAATTACTTAATGAAAATAAAAATCAAAAGAAAAATCAATTAAGTATAAACATTTTTACTTGACTATCAATAACGCGTCCTTACATTTTTCTATTCCTACGAGTTCCTACCAATATGGCGTACAGCAGGCATCAATGGATAAAATCAGCCAAAAAAAACTTTGGGGGACTTTGAGGATAGTATTTTCCTTATAAAGCTCGGGATTCTTCAAAACATGCCGCATGTTCAGCCTTCCAACAAACCGAGTTGGAGGAACGAAGGAAGATTTTTCCATTTTGGACCAAACTGACCACTTCGTGTAAAATATTCGGGTTATTAGTTTTTCCTTCCATGCTAATTCACCAAAAAATTTACACGGAGTTGAGAACCCCTCTATTGTGGTGCTGTATAAATTTATCAAACCCTCAAAGGTGAATTGATCGTATACAAATAACAAGAAAGTATTATGAAACACAGAAATGAAGCGAAGGAACTGAAAAATAAAATTTGAAAAGAAACATGGTTTTAAAGAGGAATAAATGGCGAGGTGTCCGAGTTCAAAAAAAGATTCAGCGTCTGAACTGCAAGGGTTTCATTCGGGCACCAGGGGCGAAGCCCCTATTAGTTTTAAATAAATTAATATTAATTTTTCATACAAAATGCAAATAGTGCTAAAATTAGCATGCAGATATTGAAATTTAATATACAGTTTTCTCTCAGTGTATCATAAACAAGTAGATGATCAAGAGCCAATAGTTGAAGCTGCCTTCACCAAAATCCTCAATCCCTTGTGTATATCACACAGAAAAATTTGCCAAAAATCTTCTCCAATAAAGAATTGTAATTCATCTTCGAGACAAAAAAAAGAAGAAAAAAAAACTTAAAACTACATAGGCAGCTCAGGATCTTGGTGTACATATTATAAATTCTTTGTAAGAAAACTAAAAGCATTTGAAGAGAGAACTGAAATATAAAATGAAGTGTTCAAAATTATTCTTGTCAATATGATAAAATGTTTTCAAAGCTTAAACAAACGGACAAAATAATTTCGATCGCGAAATTATTTTTTTCTCATTACGTACGAAGTTTATAATTGTTAATACATAATTATATGCATTTTGATGAGGAGTAATAATGATAAAATTCTATCGTTGATCAGTTTATCTCACCCATTTTTGATAAGGTAACTATGTATAAGTACATATAAGCATACAATAAACGATATAATTCACAAAATGCGCATAATTAACGTCATTTGATGTCTGATTTTTGCATCCTCTCTTTCACCTTTTTAATTTAAAGGTTAATGATTTACACGTGTCATGCCAACAAAGATTAATTATTGGGTAGAATAGGTATAAAAAGCACATTTGGAGCTCAGAACTGCACAGTGTAACTATAGCTGAAGTGAATTTGCTGAATAACTAAAACTACTTCTTGAAAAGTGTAAAAGTTTGTCAAAATGAAGTGCTCGTTGTTTTTCTTGATTTGTGCTGTTTTTTCATTGGCTGTGTGCGTCTCAGCTTATGACTACTGTAATAATGATGATTGTTGGGGCCTTTGTCGAAAAATATATGGAGAACATCATGCTATAAACCCATTTATTTTTGGACCGGTGTCTGGTACCTGCGAAGATGTCGATGGTGTACAGAACTTTTGTCATTGTTTCTTCGACTTTAACGGAGGTCGTAATTACATAAATCATCCATAAACAAAAATTGGATTGGTTCAATTTTTCAAAACTGGATAAAATATGATGTCTATATAAGTTTGTAGTTTTGTTTTAATTACTGCATTCAAATATAATTATTTCCAAATAGTGTTAATTTGTTCTTTAGAATGAGTGTAGATAAGGGTGGAAAACAATTACATCTAAAATAAAACATTGAAACGAATGAATAGTTTTTAAAACTTTTTATAGGGAAACTTGAGACAATTTAAGATTTATTGTAGATGTTTTTAGTATTTGTAGTAGGTACTTTTTACCATCTTAGATAGCATATTTTACTATTTTTGTGGTAATTTCTACAGTAAATCTTGATTTGTCTCCGTCTTCTCATACAAATTGTAAAAATTATTATCAAAATTTCATTACTGGACATAGGTACCTATTTTTTTTAAATAAATAAATGATAAACTTAATTTACTTTTGGTCCTTTTTTTTTCAACGACTAATACCTTTTTTTCAGTTCAAGAAGTTACACACTGAAAGAAAACTGCATATGTATTAAATTTTAATACTTATCCGAGTACCAACTTCATGACAATTCAGGTTTTATACTTGTAATATGAAAAATTGATAAAATTTTATCAAGAATTATAGTGAAAAATATTAAACATTAATACCTACTAACAAAATATTAAACATTAATACCTTCTAACAAAATATTAATATGTATTTTATAAATTAGTAGGTATTGGTGCATACTAAAATTTATCATATTGAAGATGAATTCTTTTGTACTGGGCGTTCCTGTTTCAAACATAATGGCCTTAAATTTGTCCCACCATAACATAATGTCCCATTTTTTCGTATTTGATGACGTCATCATACCCAATTATTACATAGTAAACACTGATGATGACGTCATTATATCCAGATAGAACATAGGAACCGCAGATGGTGACGTCATCATACCTAGATACAACATCTTGTCCTTCCTTGATGACGTCACAGATGATGACGTCACACAGTTAAAAAGCGGTTGATGACGTCATCATACACTCTTAGAAGATGAATTGAAGAAGAATGATGACGTCATTATATCCAGATAGAACATAGGAACCTCAGATGGTGACGTCATCATACCTAGATACAACATTTTGCCCTTCCTTGATGACGTCATCAACCGCTTTTTAACTGTGTGACGTCATCATCTGTGACGTCATCAAGGAAGGGCAAAATGTTGTATCTAGGTATGATGACGTCACCATCTGCGGTTCCTATGTTAAAAAGTGGTTGATGACGTCATCATACACTCTTTGAAGATGAATTGAAGAAGAATTTTTTCTACAATTTTTGTCCTTCCTTGATGACGTCATCATATATTTATTACATAGTAAATACAGATGATGACGTCATTATATCCAGATAGAACATAGTAACCTTAGATGGTGACGTCATCATACCTATATATAACATTTTGTCATTCTTTGATGACGTCACAGATGATGACGTCATAGAGTTAAAACAGTTATTGAAGATGAATTGTTTTGTTTTTATAAGAAACATTTTTGGATACTTTTTATAATCTCCTGTTGTAAAAGAGAATTCTTCAGCGAAGGCTGCAGCTAAAATCAATAACACTTTCTTTTTTGAAGGACAGTTACTCGTATACCAATTTTTAAAATTCAAACCCCAAAGTAAAACTAATTAGTGCCATTCTTATATTAAATCTTGACTCCAAGTCATCAATTTTGTTGGATATTTTTTCAAAAAAGTTGAAATTTAATTGGGCGCAACTCATATTTAATGAGAAGTACTGCGATGGAAATTTTTCATAAAAATGAAGAAAAACTACGGTAGTTCTTTTTTCTGACTTCTTTATACTGAGCGTTCGTCAATTTAACATAATGTCGTATCATCATAGAGTTCAAGATAATTCTTATAATGTCTCTCTGTAAGAGAGAATTCATCTTTCGCCTTCACGAAGCTTCAGTGAAGGCTGCGGCTATTTTATGATATATTTACTTGACTACCAATATCGCGTCTTTACATTTGTCTATTCCTACCATTATGACATCCAAATTTTGGACGCCATAAACCTATGTCACGTAAAAGAATATTTTTTGGATAGTTGGGGGGAGGAGGCGCAAGGGATATTTGGTGGAATTTTCCCGGATGTCACAATGGTAGCCATACAGCTCCTATGGCTATACGATGATATACTAATTTTAAAGAATTTCTCAATTGTTAAAGGAACTGAAATTTTTTAAATATCGTATTTGGATAAGGTAAACCGGTGTGCTTATGTTCCATAACTCCCCCTCGTCCAAATATCTCTCTTAAAATCAGGCGGAGTCCATAATACTTGACAAGTAGATGGAAGTCATAATGGTAGCCAAGTCAATATTTATAAACATACAGTCAGAGAAAAAATATTGATAATTAGTACACTGCATGTAAGGAACATAGAGGTAATTCAGGTCTTGTATAAGAAAAAATAATAAAACTTTTACAATTAACTGGCAAGTGCATTATGGAAAAAAGAGAGAAAATGATCAGACAAGTGAACGAGTGCATAACAGACGTAATCTTTATTCCTAACTCGACACAACATAACTGGTTGAAGGATAAAAATGAGAAGTAAGCCAGCAGACAGACAAAAACGGTAAACATTCCACTAATACGAGCCTCCTGAATCTGAATCTGATATTAGTTTTTCAATAGGGTGAAAAATTATGAGATTGGGAGTTGAAAAAAAATTAAATTTCACAAAATATGCATGTGGGGTATGGAAGTCTTATAATATGAACCCTCTAAATCCAAATCCACTATCTATTTTGAAATTGACTGAAAATTATGGGAGTGGGAGTGAGGGAAATGTAAAAATTTTACAAAATTAGTGAGTGGGATATGAAAATCTACTAATATTAACCACCTGAATCTAAATCTGATGTCTGTTTTGCGATTGGATGAAAACTGAAAAGGTTGGGAAGATGAGAATAAAATATTTAACAAAATGAGCAAGTGAGATGTGTATATGGGTATTTACAAATTGGAACACCCTAAAGTCAAATCTACTATTTATTTTGTGATTGTATGAAATTCAAGATAAGAATCAATTAGCAGGGAAAAAATATATTATAAAATAATATTTAAAAGTGTAAGAAAAAATATAATAATCTTGGAATATAAATATGATATGAAGAATTATACATCCTTATCAGCAATGTCTGAGAAAAGATCGTAATCATTTGGGCATTCCATTTTTTCAAATTCCAAGAATTCAGCTTTATTCTTATGCGCAGAGAAATGTTTTGCAAGTAGAGGAAGGTTTTCTGAGCATTTTACCAAGAAAAAGTTTTCTCAGTCAGCTGAAAATTTTTGACATAGTTTTTGAAGAGTTATTAAAAGAGGAACAAAGGTAAAGAAAACAGGCCAAATTTTTTGCATAAGCCTGAAGTAAGGTAAATACCTATATACACATCTCACTTGCTCATTTTGTTAAATATTTTATTCTCATCTTCCCAACCTTCTCAGTTTTCATCCAATTGCAAAACAGACATCAGATTTAGATTCAGGTGGTTAATATTAGTAGATTTTCATATCCCACTCACTAAGTTTGTGAAATTTTTACTATTCTCCCACTCCCACTCCCATAATTTCCAGTCAATTTCAAAATAGATAGTGGATTTGGATTTAGAGAGTTCATATTATAAGACTTCCATACCCCACATGCATATTTTGTGAAATTTAATTTTTTTGCAACCCCCAATCCCATAATTTTTCACCCTATTGAAAAACTAATATCAGATTCGGATTCAGAAGGCTCGTATTAGTAGATTTTCATACCCTACTTTCTCATGTTGTAAAATTTTTTTCATCCCCTACCCCCAACCCCCTCACTTTTCATTCAATAGCAAAACAGATGATGGATTATAATTCAGCACATACAAATACATACTATATCACATTTTGGTTCAGCTGAGTGATATATAATGTTATATTACATGAATGCATAAAACCCTTATTTTTCATATATTTTTTTCAGCACCTATGTCACTTTATGCACCCCTATCTCTGTTTGTCATTCATGGATTGGAAAAGTAATGGCATAATCGGATTCAGCAGCTCAAAATTAGTCATTTTCAATACTTTTCTTAAATTTTTATTTTATTTTCACCCTCTCCCCCTATTTAAAGTGTAATTCTATTCATTTTGTAATTTTTTCCCAAGCCATCTTAAAGGGTACATCTTTCAGCTCCATTTTACAGTCATTATGTTTGTTGTACATGAATTTTGATGAGAACCTTTTTGGTAGAGAATTAAAATCTGAACATTTTTTGTCTGAGGTAATATAGTGATTTGAACCATAGAACTAATTATATTTAAGAAAAACTGGTTTAGGGGGCACAAACTCCACAGTTAGAGGATGTTCCGCCTCTCAGATTTTTGGAGACTTTTGATATGTTATAGAGGACCATGAATACTACCCATAACCAAATTTTCAGCCTGTAGGTATTTTATTGAGGGTTAAACCCTAATGTTCCTGGGCTATAAATGTACAATACTGAAAACGAAATTCCGTAATTTTTTTATTTGAATTTTCACACGAAAGCTGGAGTTGCCGATTCTTTTAGTGGTTTCGTCATACTTCCAAATACATATTTTATACCCGCACTGATATCTTTATTTGAACCTAAATGGTACCTTCTTGAATCAAGGTCCTTCCTGCAGTTCAATAGAACGTTCACTGATCCGTGATCCCAGGTGACTTAAGAACGTAGACCTTCCATTTACGATAGACTGAACTTAGTGATAAGAGAGCAAAATGAAAACCGACTATAAGGATAGTGATGTGTGTAATACGAAAATATAAATTGTAAGTGCGTAGTGGTAATAGCTCGGTTTGTTTTGTATAAGTGGAAGAGTAAAGGCTTGTTTCAATTTTTTTTAAAAGAAAGATAACGAACAAACCTTTATCCCATTTGCTTCGTATGCAGTCTTGGTTTCACCAATAAGAGCAGTCAACACTAGCAAAGATCAGTCTGCATATACCTACATAGTTAGAATCAAGTGATGATATTCCTTCAAACCTTTGTTGACAATTCATGTAATATTTTTTCGCTCTCCACGACCATAGCCACGGGGTCTGGAGGGCAGTGCCACTCAAAGTCGTTTTCCCCTCAAGGAAAACTTTTCTTTCGGAAAGGTGGGAGGGATGGACCCATTTTGTTCCTCAAGGCATTTGATTTGCACACCCCCCCCCCTCAAGATTTTGCTCTAGAAACAGCTCTCTTTTCTTTATAGTCCTTCTTATACTCACAAAAATCTCCTCAATACAGAATGGTCATCGCAGTTTCAAATTGGAATTTATAAAATAGAACGGATAGCCTTATAAGAGCAGGCATTTATTTTGGGATGTGACAAATACAAAGGGTAAGGCGTTTAAATTATTTGAAGTTTGAAAATTGTAAATGTTGGCAATGAATTACCTTTCTGCATTCAGGTAGAAAAATAACAAAACTCGTATCAGCTTACTTCAAGTATCACTTGTACAAACGAACGAATTGCACTGTCTACTCAAATAATTGAATCCAGAATAATAGTATGGGTAAACAAAATACAGGCAGGTAGCAATGTTTCTAATGAATGTAATAATCAAAGCACCTTGTATTGTTGCGAAAACATATGAATTTCTGTGATCCAATCTTGAAATGAACATCCTCATAATAAGGCATTGAAGGTTATTAAAAAGTGACTTCTCACACTAATACGTATGTTAAACGGGCAACTTTATAATTTCCTAAATTTATCTTCCACATTTTCCACAGACTTCGAAGCCCCAAAGCATTACACAAAGGTTTGATAATTCGCACACTGTATGTCTGTCTCTGTACAAATCGAAAAAGTTGAAATCACAAACACATCTATATTGGTAGGGCACATTTACCTTTTATGAGTGAAAGTGGTGCTGAAATAGGACATACCGGTGTTACTGTAGAGCTTTCGATAACCATCACATAAGTAAATAAATAACGCATTCCAATAATTTAACGTGAAGAATTCGCGAACGACCGAAAAAAAAAACAAACGCGTATAAAAAAAAAAGAAAGAGAGAAAACTAATAAACACTATGAAAAAGCAACATGTTAACTGTTGAAAGACAATGATATGCTGTAATACTTTGATATAATGCGAAAGTTTTATTTTTGGAACACACACATGCAACACTCGGCTAAAAATAAAAAATTTCGCCTTTATTTCCCAGGACTTCGTTCACAATAGACGCGTCCTTGTCGCGTATTTTATAAAATTAAATTAATAGACCAACGTTTTACATCTGTTAAGCTAATTAATATTTTTTTAATAAATGGAAAGAAAAAAAAAAAATAGAATAAAAATCTGTCTTGAACTCGAAATCAACTTTAACGTTTTTTTTTCTCACTTCTAAAACAATGCCAAAAAAAAAAAAAAAAAACTGTTCTAGTACACAGACGAGCGCACACCTTCGTGAGAGACTGTTTTAAAAATAATGAAAATAAAATATTTATAAATTTCACAATTTCGTTCACGTGTTTCTTGATACATATTATAATAAATTATTAATAATATTTTTTTATCTAGTTGAAAGGAAAAATTTTTAATTGAAAAAATATTTTTTTCGAAATTTCTTTTTCCACTTCACAATTATTTCACTGCTATATTACTCAGAACTGTTCAACTATCACTATGAAAAAAGTTGATATGAATAAAAAAGAATTTTTTACAACACTTGCTTCGTTTGGCAACGACAAATTCAATTTTAAGAAGAAAAAAAAAATGGCACAGCAAAGGGGGAGAAAAAAAAGGCAGTTGTATTTTTCACTAGAATTGTAAAATGTACGGTTTCATAAAATAAATTTCATCTTTTTTTACTGATTTTTCAGAGGATGATTTGTATTCTGCGAAAATTATAATGCTATCGCATTCAATTCGAATTTACTTTCTCATTTTATCAAAGCATTGTATCTTGGTAACCTATGGAAGACCTGAAAGTTTCTTATAAGAATCTTTCATCTTCAATATTCACGGGTCTTTCTAGTTTGAGCTTTTATGAAACCATATCTCTGTATTTCAGCTTTCAACTTCGTTATTTTGCATTATAGATGGTCCACTCGTATGTCCCTCACGAGGTGATAACTTAGTCCTACATCACAAATTCCAACAGCCCAGTCAGATAAACTTTTTGACACTCTAGTTCAGCTTGAGAGCACCTACTTATTTCGTTTTTATATTTAAGCAAATTAAGTACAGGTGTGTCGTAAAGGCATAATCTTGAGGAGCAACTCCTCGTTGACGATTTTGGGAGGGCCAAATTTTTTTTTCAAATTTAGAAAAGATGATCGAATATAAAAGATTTTTTCTCGCCCACTAGGGGGGGGGTGTCATCATTCTTAGGTGACCTGGAGAGGGGGCACTCCTAGTAAGCCTTGGGGTATCACAGCACCCATGATTGAGTAGGTAACAGTTAAGGTTATCTGCTAATATTATTGACAAAATCACAGATTACCATGAAAAAATGTAGGCGTTCCTTTGGTAAAGTGATGCAAGCCGAAGTTTTTACTGTTTAGATGCAGCATTTTTAAAAATAAATGGTCAAGTTTTTTAAACGATAATCTTACAGTGAATTTCAACGTTTTGAATACCATGTTTTGATAAGTATTGGAAGTGGCAACTTGGAAGGGACCACTCTGATGTGACTCGTTGCGATTTTTCCCAAGATTTTACTATAATCTCATTGTTTTGTCCGGCGTGATATCTGCTTAACGTTATAATCTTTACTGAGGCAATTTGGCCTTTTGAAAGTTGATTGCTTTATGAAAACACAGTAACCGGGAAAGCTGGGAGATAACGAATTTTCCGGTTCGATAAACGGGTGTTGAAATTTCAACGAGAATAGTCTACTACTCAGTTTACTATACTGCATTGTAGTAATTTGTTGAAATTCGAATTTCGTGACCACTAAATTAAAGGTCAGTAAAGTCAATGCTGAATTAGCTAGTCACGAATTGACTGATCTTTCAAAGCAATAGGGTCTTGTTGCGCATTCAGCATAGCTGTTCACAGCTTGAAACGAGAATATTTTTAATTTAGTTAGGAATAATTAAGAGACTCACCGTCTTTCTGCTTCATGTTCAAAAACTTAAAACGCTCCATTACCAAATTCTATTGCTAGCTTTTTCACGATGATATCAAGTTTTACCGATTCGGTTCATCTTCGAGATGAAAATAATCCAGCAGACGTACGCCATCTATGCCAATGATAAGTTCGTAGAATGGCTATTTTGGTATTAGATTTTCCATCTTTCTCATTGTTAGGACAGCAATCGGGAAACCTTCGAAGCGTGATCGTATTTAAACCACTTCTATTGATCAGTTTAATTGCCATCTATAAAAATCAATCACGCACTGGTACTTTGATGAGTGACAGTTTGATTCGTGATAAAAACAACGCACGAATTTCGAACATGAATATAACGAGGCAAGTTTCAATTAAATCACTAGCTATTATGCATCTAACATAATAATGTTAACGAATTAAACACAATAATACTCGAACAATATTGAAAACTATAAAATTAAGTACGCGAAACTAAAATCGATCAACGAAACAGATATGGAAATTGGAAAATATTGATAACTGATAAGAAAAAGAAGTAAAGAACCGTTGCAGACAGCTGTGACAACGGCGCGCGCATCAGTCATGGCATTAATGCGTAGGTACGTTTATCACTTTACAATCTCCGCCTTCAAACCAGAGTTCGAAAGCTGTAAGATAAAGCTTTAGCTTTTGGCTTTTAGCTTCTGACCTTGAAAATAAAACTTACGCTTTCAGCTTTTGGCTTTTATGATAAAGCTTTCGGCTTTCGGCTTACCAGTTTTTCCTTAAAAAATCGATGGCTTTTGGCTTTTAGCTTTTGGCTTTTGGCTAGCTTCCAAACTCTGCACTTTACACTTGACTTTTGAGATTTCATTTCACTGATTTGCTGATTTGTGATTTTTTTTTGTAAAAACCTAAAAAGCTGTATAAAAGCCATAAAAATACGGCTTTTGCTTTCAGCTTTTGGCTTTTTTGATAAAGCTTTCGGCTTTCTGCTTACCGGTTTTTTCTTCAAAAATCAATGGCTTTTGGCTTTTAGCTTTTGGCTTTTGGCTAGCTTCCGAACTCTGCTTCAAACTCCACATAGACTTTAACCATGACTTTAACATTTCCAAACTGACCCATATGAAACGGGGAAAAAAATGTTGATTCATCAAAAATTCGACAGAAGAAATATGAGTATATTCTAAACCTTCTAAAATCACATTATTTAAAATACAGTCGTCTATTCGGAAACTAATGGTGCCAACCCAAATTGTTGAAAATCCCTGCTTCAAGATAAAAAAAATCTGCATGTAAAAATTATCCGGAATCCGTGGTTATCATTGAAAATTTGAGTTTTTGTCCTGTTTTTGTCTAAAAAAAAAAAAAAAAAAAAAAAACACTGGGATGTAAAATTTTTGTAAATTTTAAACGAAGAGATTTAAAATTTCGAGAATAAAATACCTATAATTATAATAATAATAATGATAATATCTCTTATTTTTTAAATAATAACTTGAAAATAGAGAAAAAATCCCTGAAGTCCCAAAAAATCCTTGAAATTCCAAAAGAAAAAAAATCCTGGGTTTTATCCCCAATGTGTTTTAAGATAGTAAAAATCCCTGGTTTCAGACTTAAATTGAATAGTACGGGGACAGCCAGCAAACGAAATTTGAGGGTTTCTCATAGATAAGGCATCTCAGGTGTAACAGGGCAAACGCATGGGCAGAAGTTTCAGGGATTAATCCCTGCAGTTGGCATCCCTATATCTGAAACTAGCAAATTGCAATTTATTTATTTTTAATAAACGTTTAGATTGTTCGCAACGAGGTATATCAGTGTTGCCATTTTTAATGCTTATCATAACATACAACACTGCTCACAATCAGATATTTTGACTATACATAGTCAAAAATTAGCTAAAATTCCAACTAATTGCAATTGACGTCCTGGAAAATCAATCTATTTAGAGTCTGACAATAAAGTCGAATATCGAATCATTGATCAGAAACTTCGCTATTGCTTCTAAATTAACTCGAAACAATAAAATAACGCTACTAGTGTATTCACCACACAGCATTGACTTTACTGACCTTTAATTTAGTGGTCACGATCACGAAGTTCGAATTTCAACAAATTACAACAAATTACAACAATGCAGCAGTAAACTGAGAAGTATTCTCGTCGAAATTTTACCACCCGTTTATCTAACCGGAAAATTCGTTATCTCCCAGCTTTCCCGGTTAGTGTGTTTTCTTAAAGTAATGGATGAACAATTCTTTCGTTAATTTTCTTTCATCTTTTTGCCTTTTTTTTTCGTACCATTTTCTCCATTAAGCCCTTCTACATGAACTTCTTTATACTTTGTCAGCACAGACTCAACGAATTATAACGTCAAAATATCATTTGCACGAGACAAAAAAAAAAAAACCAACAAAATAGAAAATAAACAAAAGAAAAAGCACTAGGCATGCTCGTGTATTTGACCATTTTCGATACACAATTTTCTATCCGGCTCGTATCTGGGTACCTATGTATTTTGTGTAGATACCAGCAAGTACGAGGCTGGAATTTTAAAATCACATGTACCCTACACATACAATGAAAAAAAAAATCTCCATGTGTCACCGACGCAACGTTTCCTAAACATTTAATAGCCTTTGAAAGGGTGGAAGTCTGGAGGTGGCTGAAGAAAATTGAAAACGAGTTGTAGTTTGCAAAAGTAGATACTACATATGGTCTTTTTTGAGAGTATATAGGTAAATTTATCCACACTCGTGATGTGTATTTTTGTAGAAACTGCTCAGAGAATTAAAGATAGCACGTATTTTGAAGCAGCATTCATTTTTTCCATTTCTTAGGAGAGACGCAGTTTATGGTAAGTCGAGTTCTACATGGAAAAAAAATTTTTTTCCAAACTAAGTACCTATTTTGCGCAACTTTATCCTTTATGCAGCCATTAATTCAAAGTAATCGAGGATAACATAGTAGGATAATGTGTTTGTCGGTTTTCTACCTTTGGATTTTATGGCTGAGTAGAAATAAGATGTCCTCATACGAGATATTTACGAATCATAAAGGCGAGTGACATAAAACGTTTTAATATCATATAGGGATAAAGAAGGTTAGATAGGCTTGGTTACTTTTATATCCAGACCTAGGATCCAAGTCAAAATTTTCAGTTTCGTAACTGTCGTAGTGGAAGTTTCCAAATTGAACTCATTTCTCTCATAAGAACTTAAGGTACATCCACATATTCGCCTTGTTGCGGATATTCGCAAAAATATAAGTAGTAGTTTTAATATTGCGATACGATATCGATATTGAAAAAATATAGAAAATATCAATAACAAATTTTTGAGAAACTACACATCATGAAATTGAAATCCCACAATTCATAATAAAAGGTTGTGAAGGGATGACAGAAATATGGGAGAAAAAGTTAAAATCCAATATTAATTTACCAACAGTAGGTAGGTACTCATCTTTTCGCAAAACTTCTTTGCCAGGCAAAGTTACGAGTATATTGCAACGTCGGCTATATTGATTTTCTTTATTACTTTGAATGAGTTTCAGATTGAATTGAAAAAGGAAAAGATTTGATAGGATTTCCTTAGTATTTAATTTACTTTCGTCACGCAGATGTAAGAAATATTCGATATTTTCGCATCAAAAACGAGAAGGACCTTTGCGAAGTCAATGGTGACTGGAAAGGAAAATATTTTATGGTACAATTTCACCCAATTTTATCGCCGGAACAATAATTTGTGGATAAAATACAAAGTCGACTCAATAGTCACAAACAGTTATAGACCTAATCAAGTTGAAAAGCACTGAAGACATTTTTTTTCTCATTAGTGGATTAATAGGTTTAATTTAAAAAAAGTAGAGAATAATTTCACTTATTTCCTGGAAATCAAACGCAGAGATTACACTGCAAAGTTTTAATCACAAACTGCTGATACTCTGGTAATTGTTATTTTTTGAAATCATTCAGGTTGCCCAGGTTCCCAGACAAATCAAGGCACACTATTGCTTCTCACACTTCAATTCTTTTGCTCAATGTGGACAATTATGGACATCAGTTGCGTCAGTATTAACAAATATCCTTGAACTTGGCACTTAAAATAAATTCCTCGCTTATTATAACGGTGATATGCAAGAAGTGGATAAGTCGACTTTTTCAAATTTTACAATGAAATTTATTTTCTCAGAGATGATGGTTGCATTTTGGGACATAATCATGCATATTTTCATTGCACGCGGAGCTTGGTGTATATTGAGTCTTTGGAGAACTCAATTAAAAAAAAAAATGAACTTGTTCCCTTCTTGCATAATTCATAGATAATTGAAAGTTTTCAAAAATCACGACTTCCTGGCTAAAACTGCAGTTTAGAGAAGTCAGTGAAATCTAGTTCACCACTATAGGGTGCTATACTGTAAGCTCCAATTTTTAACAAAAGTCGAAACCACCTAAACTGAAAAAAGATTATAATATAAGTGTTTCCTTTGACTTTGGCTCGTTCAGAAAGTTCTCATTTCTAGATAGGAAAAAAACACTTCGATATAAAGCTTGGGGTAGAAAAAATTAAAGCATAGTGCTGCATATGGCGTTTAAAACTACCCCCTATACTACGGTTGGAATTTGCTTAACTTTCAAATTACCCAAAGGGAACGTTCGTCACCTCATATTTTGCTATCTTAACCACCTTTGTGGGTTATATGTGCTACCTACGTATAATATCACACCAACTAATCTCTCGTTACAAGGGGCTTCATGTAAAGAATTTCATTCGGATAACTCTTGCACCTTTCTCCTTCGTCCTATTTTATCATCGTTTTCTTCGCTCGATTACAAATTTTTTACGGTCCCATAAATTTACCGAGCTTGAATTTATTTTTGAAAAAGTGGTCGTCTTTATCCGCTTTGCTGTTCCCTCAGAAACTTTAAAGAATTATGTAAAACTTGTATTAATTGCTTCTTTTCGGGTTTTCCAACTCGGCACGATTATCATCGAGGTAGGAAGGATCAAATTTTCAGGGGAATAGGTACATTTTCAATTGGTACATCCATGATTATGTCCTGGCAGTCGAGATAGCTGTAAAATTTAGCACTCAGAAGGTGAATTAGAATCCCAACTCTTCATACAGCAAATGCAATAATATTATACGTATCAAAAATTTTTATAATAGTAATATAAAAGATAAAATTATAAGACAACAATCTTCCAGTCAATCTGTAAACCAAAATCATCAAAATAAAAAGAGTAGTGTGAAAAATTCGACCGAATTTAATAGAAAATATGAGTTTTTTTCAGAGCCTTGAACTAATTTAAACATTCAAAAATCTTGTATCGTTTCAAAATCAAGTTCAATCAACGAATTCTTCTATAAAATTTTGCTTCGAGTCCATATGATGACTTTACTTTTTTTTTAAATTTATTTTTCTATCTCTCTAAATTTCCAGCAGTAGGTAGCCCTACCGATTAGTTGACTTTCTTTAGGAACAGCCGTACTCAGAACGTTAAAATATGGAATAAATTTTATGAAATTTGCATGAAATGGTACTGTTAAACTTTCTATGTGCCTTCTTTTTTTCATCCAAACTTTCTCGACGAACTTCAAGTTTCCTAAATTGATAACTTTTTTATTCATCATTAAATATTTTCACTGCAGAATATTATTATGACTCGTACCTATTTGATTTTTTTTTTTTAATTACTGTAGGTTTAAATCACGAGCAAATTGTTTTATTTCCTTGCTATACGCGAAAATAGAAGGTTACAAACTACAGGAGATTTGGATTAGTTAAAAATTTCACAAGATCCAATTTTTAGTATTTTATCAGTACTTTACAACTCGACTTTTACCAAATTCATTAGTTCTGGGACTAAAAATAAAATTAAAAAAATGAATTTGATACTAAAGACGGTAAACCCCTCTTAAGGAAAATTTGTAATACCTATAATTATAAAGAGAAAGTATAAATAGTACTTATGTTAGATTGAAACAAGAGAAAATGAAAAAAAGTTTTTAATCCTTTTTTTGAATTCATTTTTATGATTATTCTGGACTTATTTCCGACCCGCAGTAGCATATGCCCAGAAGTTTTCCAAGTGAGAACCCAAAGATAATAACTCTGTGAAAAATTGTTGAAAAACTGTTTTTAAACGCCATAAATACATTTGTATGCTTTTTATCATTTCTTCAGCTCTAATATGGGCCTTTAAGACTTTTGCTTCAAAACAGAGATCTATATGAATCAGATGAGCTGGTGATTTACACTCTACCTGTAGTTACTATACCCTCTGCAACTTGGCAGTGTATTAAATATGGAAATGGTCACCTCTCTAAACATTGAACATAATTTCCCGCCATTTTGGTTTCAATTTAATGGAAGTAGATGGAGGTAAATAGGAAATCGGGTGAATAATTTACATCCTTTATGAGGAAAGAACGCGTCGAAACGACCGTGAACATGGAAAAATTTTCCTCTCAGCATTCTTACCAGGCTGGAGATACGAGATATTTTAGATTCTTACATTATTATAATGACGCTATATACATACACACAGGGATGTAGCCAGAGCGTTCCGATAGGGGGCAAATAAGATTCTTGGGGGGGGGGGCAGTTAATTTTTAAGCCCCTTATTTAACTTTTTTTTCTTCAAAGTTTAGGAGGAATAGGGAGGGCAAATTTTGCTAGGGGGGCGAACGAGGATGCCAGGGTGGCTGAGCCCCCCTGGCTACACCCCTGCATATACATGCCGCACGAACACAACAGTTAAGCTCTGCTTGGTAAAATTTGTATAGGGCTAAGGGGTCAGATATTTAAAGCTGTAGGCATTCGTTTGAATTAATTCATAAAACTCAAGCATGTAACGCGTCAGCGATGATAAAAAGATTAAGCGGCTACGATCAACTGGCACGCACTGAAAATTCATTAAAAAAAGCTTGAAAACCTTTTTTCCTTGTGATGTTTTCTTTTTTTTCAAAACACCTCATGCAACGCGGTCAACCGCTCTCTCGATTCATTTAACCTTATAATTTGGCTTCATTCACCTTCTTTTGGTGGATTTAAATTAGAACTGAAACGTGAGAGCAACGTATCAAATATAGCCCTGCAGGTGCGAAAATTTCCACTATATACCTCAAATGAGCATTTTATTTTACTTCTTTAGCAGATTGTTGATGGAAAACTACCAACTGACTAGTAGAAAAAGTTGATTGGCTTCCTTCCTCAAGTATTTTGCTCTAGGACTGCGGCCTTAGGCCAGACAAAATAATCATTCAATTGATATATTGCGTATTTAATACCGAACCTTGGTTAGTACGAGTAAATAAAATTAATTTCTACTCAAAACCGCATATCGTACCTGTTCTTAGAAAACCGCGTAAGTCCAATATCGGACGATTTTCATATTTTTATTAATTCTTTGGTAGAAAAAAATAGAGAACTAAAATCAGCAGTCGAAAAAAAAAAAAAACCTAAAAAGCCTAAAAACAAACAACCAGACACGTGGTATTTTGACAATGAAAACCACGTAAGTCATTCGATAAGAATAGCAAATCAAAAAACAGACCACGTAAGTTGGAAAATTTCCTGAAATTCCCTTATAATGTAGATCGAGGAGGGGGTAAAAAAATTTTGAATTAATTATTGGGCTTGCAAGGCAGATACGCGCTCTACCGGGCAACGTAGAAAACTGCATATAGCTATGATTTGAACCTTTCGTTTAGTGGTTGTTAAATTTGTAGTTGTTCTTAAATTTTTCGATTGCCCCCATTGACCCGAATCGGCAAATTGTGGATATTGCAGCTCCAGAAACTCGCGTCAAGATCTTGTCTCCGTTGTCAGTTTTTTAGTCGCTGTTTAGATTTTAAATTTTTAAACAGTTTTTTTTTTCAGTTTCCCGCAAATTCACTTTTTCCGACTTACGCGGTTTTACAAGAACAGGGACGATATTTTTTTTATTTTTTTTTTTGAGTGTAATTGGAAAAACAACCCGATGGGCAAAAAATGAGAAAATGATCCGGAAAATGAGAATTTTATCCGTTGTCAGTCCGTTTTCATTTTCGATCATCGGATCTGAAAATTTGCAGTTATTTTTGTCATCTTGATTAATTTTCCAAATCCGTTTGTAAAACGGATTTCCTGATTATAATCAGTGATAATTTTTGGGCAATTTTTCTAAATCCGCTTGTAAAACGGTTTCACGGATTATAACCCGGGCCAACAAATATGATAAAACAGCCTTCACGGAAAATAATCCGGACTCATTTCCGGCAAGACTGATTACAATCCGTTCGAAATCCGTTTTAGAAGCCGGAAAACAGGAAAATTCCGGGTTATAATCCAGAAACGGATTATAACCCGGAATAAAACGGATCAGTTTTCAAAATATTTTGCCCATAGGGAAATATCCCGAACATAAAGTTCAAAAGAATATTTGGACAACTTGAAAAATACTACCACGTCAATAAGGATCATCATTTTGTTGTCATTATTTCTGTTTATTTCAGCAGAAAAAAATTTCTGCTCAAAATGACTTCAACCATCCGTATAGACATCGTAATTTCGACGTAAACTTTTTATTTCAGTCATTTTTTTCTCTGTCGATTTTTTTACCCCTTCATCTTATGATGCGTTCAACGATTTACACGTTTTTTTGAGTTCCAGATAAATATCTTTTTATTTTGAAAATCGGTTAAAGATTTTTTTCGTGGTTTATGCGTGTGTAATTTATCACGGTGTCTACCTTTGCGATGTAGAATGGTGCTAAAAAAAAAGCTCCGTACCGAAGTGAGTGTAGCTGACACCTGTGCTGAAGCTATTTTTCACTTTTTTTTCCTTTTTTTTTCAGCGGTCCGAATACTCATGGCTGCAGTTTTGTTTTCTTTGCTATATGAAAGAAAACTTTCAGCTGGAATGATGACTTTAAATCTTTTTTTATTCTAGCTTTCTCTTTGAATGCTAACGTAATTGGTGCGAACCCATGCAGAGTTGGGCTTATTTCATTTTGGGTGTTTATTATTTTTTTTAAATGTTGTGTTTCGCAGGGTGGTGCAAACAAAAGCTGCACATTATACATCATGTTCTTTCACTCCCCATAAATTATACGAATATATTTGTTGAATAAAGTTAAATCACGCCTTTTCATTCCACTGAATGGTAAATAACGATTAAAGTAAGCCTGGTTTTGGCCCAATTTCATATAAACAGGAATGAATATACAGCTAAATTATACAAGGTGGGACCTATACCAAAGTATTAATACATAATAGCCTGCAAAATCAAAACACATTAGGCAGATTCATTCAACAAACCAAAACAATAACAATCACCAACTTTTTTTTGTTTTCAGTCTTTTTCTCCCTCTTAGATTTGATATTTTCAAAAAGGCAGTCCTTCCTTTTTTTTTTAGCAAGTAAAAATTTTGATTTATATCGAAAACAATGGTTCGGAAATTTTTCGTACCTGCAGGGATTTTGGTCAGTTTGGGTTGGCAACGCTGGGTATTATAGACACTCGTCAACAGGCATCCATATACCATAGAATTTTTTTTGGATTAAAAATTAAAAATCATTTCTAGAATGCGAAGTCTTTTCTTATTAATCTTGAAGAAAAATCGTATCTTCTACCAAACTTCATTCTGTTTACGTGATTAAGACGTGAGTACCTATTCCTTAAAAAACAACTAGTCTGGTTTAAAAACAATGAGGAGTCTCGAACGAGGATAAGGGTCGTGTCAAAATATTCCATAATTATACACGTGCAAAAGTTGATTTATACTGGTAGCAGAAAACGCGCCAGCTATGTTTATAATTTTCAAAAGGCAATCCAAAACTTGTACATTAAACAAATAAAAAGTTGACAGCCAAGTAATATAATCAAACGCTCACCGATACGTAAAATTAAATTGTCTCATTTATTTGACTGCGAATGCGTCAGTCAGACTGTGCACAGAGCAGACCGACAGCTTTTCCTACACCAAATTATAAAGCATATATGCTATAGCTGAAAAGGCAGCATGAAATTCGAAAATGTAATGTTTTACGGCTCTTTGCAACAACAAAACGCACACAACTTTGGCTAGAAAGTTCAAAACAGTTAATTAGTGAAACTTTGACTGGAAGACGTGTATTTATTTCACCCAGCAGATAAAATGTCGTACTGCGCACATAATTAAGAATTCTGCAATTCAATGAAAGGAAATTAGCTACCAAGCGAAATGTTCTCGTATATGCTTGGCAATTTGAATGGAAGGGGAGAGAAAAAAAAATGGAATTCGGGGGCGGAATTTTAATAGACAGATTCAAGTACCTGTATAGCCGCGTGTAAAGAAAGGTAGAGGAAGATGGAGTAATGGTCGAGTCTCTTAAAGTAAACCCAACAAATTAGCTGCTGGATAAAGTGCTTATAGTGTCAAAAAAATAATGTGAGAGTAGTGTCATTAGAAAATAGACTGAATGAAATATTTGTTCAAAAAATCAAAATTTTTGAAATTTTTCCAAAATGGGTGATTCGACAAAAATATTCAACCAGAGGTGTTAAAGTAATTTTGTATTTTTAAATATGTGGCAGAGTATCATTGGTTCTATTTGATATATATATATCAGAAGTATTCTGAACCTCTTCTTGAGAGGGTAAAAGTTGCTCCAAATGGCTAAAATATCCATTGACCAGACTATTCCAGGCCATGTGATCAAAGCTATATGACTATAACTTTACAAGCTTTTTCAAGGTACTTACAGATACACTCGTGTAGGAATATGATCCTAGACACTTTGGAGAGAACATCCTCAGTATCGAAAATATTTTCACTTTTATTGAAGAGGGTAGTAGCCATCTTTGAAAACTGTACTACACTTTTTTACCCATCGACTTGGCTTATTTTCAACTAGCCAAAAAGGAGTCATATTATGATGAAATTAAAAATCCAAAAAATGGTTAAGATAGCGTGTTATTGCTCTCTTTATAATCTTTGTAGGGTACAATGCCCCTATTTTCAATATTCGGGGGGCTTACTTACAAATTTGTGGCAAAAAATATCAAGAATCATTCAAAATGTCCTTCACCCTAGCCACTGTAGAAGACCTGGAAAGAGTCTTTGAATTACGTTAGAAAATGGCTTATATACCTAGCAGATTACAAGTGCTGATTATGAAATAATAATGTATATGAAGATATCAAAAGTTCTCATAAGCATGCTATGAACAATTAAGTGCGAGTCATTTTTGGGACTTTTGCATCCTTCGCCTCTTGGCTAAAAAGCTGTACTTATTTCTTTTGGGCATTAACATTAGACTTCTTTGCCAAAGGTTTTCTTGTCTATGTCTGATGTTGGGGATATATTTTGTAGGTTATGTACTGACATTTCTAAGAAAAAAAAATTAAAATGGCGACCAACAATTTTTTGCAAAAATCAAGCCAAAATATCAAATTACCCACACTAGCTTTTTAGACAGACTGTATACTTTTTTTTTAAAGAGCTAATGTTTTTCTTTAACGAAGAAAATAAAACCAACATACCCACAACTAGTGTCTGCATTTACTCGTTCCCTCGTCAGAGACCTGATAAATAATCTGTAGTCTTATATTAAATGGTTCATAAAATTTATAGCAACTAAATGCACAATTTGTACAGACACCTACAATAAATTACCTCGACTTTTGACTTTAAAAACGATGAAACTCGTCGTGGAAAAAACGAGTGCAGTACCTGTATTATTTGAAAACTGACAATTAAACAGACTAATACCTTCAAAACTTATTTCGTCGGCTTTTAATTATTTAGGTGTGTAGCTTAAAAACGCATTCCATGAGCTCATCGTCGAATAATGATGATGGGGATACGGAGTCAGCACCCAGATCTTTTTGGCCCTTATAACTTTATTACGAAGACAAAAGATGAGATATTAATGTCATTGTAGAACGAACATGAGCCGAAAGCTTTTACTTGCATTTAAAAAGTTACCCAGTAACCATAAAAGAAGGCATTATACGTTTACTGGAAATTTATAAAATGATGAGAACGTAATAGGACAGTATAGGATAAGAGGCGTGATGATTCTTTCTACCTATTTGTTTTTAGAGGAACTGAAAAAATACGTAATTAATATTACGATGACTCGGTGCAAAAGTCTTCAATTAATTTTATTAATTAAATTCAAGTAATTAAGCGAGAGAATGGAAATTTATGACATTTATAGAACTACCTAAGATGGTGTTTGCAGTCGAATATAGGATATTTAAAAATTTTCTTCAACTTTCTGAACCTGAAGAATCATAAAATTTCCTTTTCGTAAACAATATTAAGTATATATAGCTCTGTTCGGACGCTACAAGGAAACCTGTAATTACAGTTTTCCTGGTCTGTAAACTGGCCCAAGTACAGGCCAGGAAAATGAAAGCGTCCGAACAGCTTCCTGGCATATTCAACACTCTCTACCAAATTAACCAAGCAAAATTTTTTTCAAATATTTGTGAAGAATAAAAATATCTTACTCTTCTTTTCTAGAATGTACTAAAAATCGAACAAAGTAACGTCTTCAATGTTTCCCATAAATACAAAATACTTCCTTGCATATTTGATTATTAATTAACGAAATTAGTCAACTTTTTGATTTCATTCATAAAACCTTTGACAATAGTCAAAATACCCACACTGATAAGTAATGAAAATTTTCAAGATAAACGAATTTAAGGTGAAACAATTTTTCCTGGTCCGTTACCAGGACGTTTAAACTCCTGGCGAATTTTTACCAGGAACTGTTTCCTGTAACCTTCCTGGTAGCGTCCGAACAGACTAATTGTTTACCAGGAAAAGCGTCCGAACAGCTTCCTGGCATATTTCGACCAGTACTGGCCCAAAATTACCAGTCCTGGTAGCGTCCGAACAGAGCTTATATCTCACATAACTTTCTTTCCAGAGAAAACATTTCAAAAAATTGATGAATAATAATTATTATCTTTCGTTCATTATAATTTTTTTAATTTTCCGTCTACGTTTTCCTATTTCGACTTTTTTTTGTGTGGTGCATTGCATGTTTCGTCGGCCATGAGCTCACCTGCATTTCCCAATTCCTCCATCAGACAGTGGCGGATCCAAGGAGGTAGGGGGGAAATTACCCCCAATTCAAAAAAAAAATAGACCAATAATCCACAAAAAAGTCAATTTTCTTGAACCCCTCCCCTTCATACTGAAAAAAACACAATCTAACCATTTTAGCATTTACCATGCTTTGAAAAAATTTGGATTCTCCCCCCCCCAAATGAAGCTCTGGATCCGCCACTGCCATCAGATCTCATGTCTCTGACTCCTCCATTAGACAATTTTTGGATGCTCTACTGAAAAAAAAAAATTTATATCACTTACTGATTCTTCTGCAAAGCTGACAATAAGGTAGAGCAAGGCTGCCGTCGTTCTTTGTGGACCATTCCCATCAGCTTCAGCCATGGATTATCTTTGCCATGGGATCCCATCCCTCCGGCGCCAGTCTGCCACATGATATTCTGAAAAAATAAATTCAAGATGAAACTCATAGCTGATTTCAACAATCGTTCATAATTTTAAGGTCAGTTCGATTTTATTCCAAATTTTTGAGTTCATCAAACTTGACTTAAACTTACTTAATACATGTTTTCTCAAAATAGTTTTCCCTAACGGATATTTTCTCTAATTTTATTTCCATACTCGTTTTTCCCTAATCCCATTATGCCTAATCCATTTTCTCTAAAACCAATACATTCCTAGTGGACATTTTCTCCAAAACAAAATATTCATCATGGACATTTTTCCTGACAACTGGTTGTGAAAATTGTTTACAGCACTTCATTATTCTTGAGGAGGGAATATCGATGAACTACTCTTCAGCATTAATTCATAAACTTTCGAGTATATAAGTTGATGGTAAATTTACATGTGGGTATGGCTATACACTTCTGTGTGAGGAGAAACTGTTAAAAATTTGCCATTTCAATTGTTTTTTAATGAAAATCACTCATTTTCTATTCCCCTAAAAAAGTGGAAAAGGTGGAGAGGTAGTCGTCAGCTATATTAGGAGGGTCTAGGGAGTGGTGATGGGGTGATTTTCTTAAAATATTTATAAACAACTTCTTCATTGGTTTACTCATCAACCGGTTATAATAAAACAGTTTTGTTTGAAAAGTATTTTATACTTACATGTTTTTTTTTTTTTTAGCGAGAAATAATTCCATTAGACATTCTGGAATTGAAGAAAGAGAAATATGGGAAAATGTCCATTAGGGAAAATTATACTTAAGGTAAACAGATTAGAAAAAGTGTTGCATAAGAATTGTCTAAGGGTACAGAAGAAAAAATATTTTTTTTTTTGCTATATTCAGGGTTGCCATATCTACCATATTTTGAATAACCCTGTAGTAGTCTAGTACACTTCCTACCACTTTTGACCCAACTACCACGTCGTAACTACGGTATTTGTAAAATTGTCTTCTACAATCTACAACAATGACCAATTAATTTGAACATTTTTTTTATAATTTTGGAAAAACTATGCGTTTAGTAAGAGTTTAGTATAGAATTATGTTAAATTATTAAACTGCTGTGCTACCACATTTTTCTTTGGTTTGTGCGAACAATCGATGGGTATAGCGTATTGTGGTTTGCTAAAACACCATTTTTATGGTTAAATTATTAAGTAGCACTGAATAGTGAATACTGATTTACTGAGGGAAAAGACTTCATTTTGGTCAATGGCAACCCCTGTTGAAAATTAAATTTTAGAGCTATACTCACCGAATTCTATTCAAAGGTTGGAGTAATCACTAGAGAAAACCTTTGAATTTGGCAAGACTGCGTGCGTAGAGGTACTCTCTAAGAGTCATTTTGAAATAATGTGGTCGTTTCGAAAATTGGTTATTCGCGATTGCGATCTTCTTTAGTTTCGATTTGCCAGGTCGCAAACGACAACTGAATTTATGTTGGAATTTTTTACAGTAATACAAGAAGGAGATTTGTGTAAGGCGTGCGGCAGCAGCAGAAGAAATGTGAAAATGAAGCTGCCGTCCCATAATAATTTTTCTCGTATTCTGGCTATTGTTCCATCCATTTGAATTTTTTTTTTGCAGCTTTTTTTCTTTCTGCGTCGACTTTTTCCTAACGCGCTCCAATGATCATTTCCAATTTTCATGCACTATTGGACAATAACGTCCACCAATTGGTGTTTGTCGACGTCTGATATCCATTTATCTGAAATAGTAAAAAAGATTCATTCGTAAACGACATAATTTCAAAAGTCAAACAAAACTAAACATTGACTTTGGAATGATTTTAAAATAGACACCAATAGTACCTGGCTGATTAAAATGGTTTTGAGAAAGCAATATTTGTATATAGACTGTACTCATTTTTTGTTTATAATTATATTATTATGACGAGTCTATTTCAAATATTATTATTCAAAAATATTTTTTTTTAGTTCGAAAAAGCAGATAAATGAGAAATACGCTGACCAATGAAAAATCCAATTTTTGAAAAATGTAGTTTTGCGGAATCAAAGTCTCAAAATATATTAAGTTATGTAATGTGATCTGTGAAATGGTACCTTAAGTCGAGAAATCATTTTTGACTCGATAATATTGCTTTTGGTAAAGTATTTTTTTAAATCTCCTCAATGCTTAAAAATTGACTGAGATAATTTTTTGAATTTTGACAATTAAAAATCCAAGTTTTGAGAAGTTTAAATCATTATTTTCAATTATAAAATGTTTTTTCTGAAGAACTACCAAACTGACTTATTTCGATTTATTATTTTACTCATACACCTAAATAATTTCTACAAATTATGAAAAAATTCACATGCAGTTTTTAACTTAGAGCTGTTAAGAGATTTTTGATGAGATATAGGTACTTCACCAAAATGGTGTCAAAGGTATGTATGAAAGGAAATTATGAGAACATGATTTAGCCGATTTTTGACCTGACAATCATGTTTTGCTAGTTTCTCAAAAAATTATTTTTTGATTTAAGGTATTTTTTCACTGATCATATCACATATTATTAAATTATTCAGAACAGGTAGCTTAAAAAGGAAATACTTGAATAGCTTTATTAATCAAAATGTAAAGTACTCATACCAATCCAAAATCTTGAAAATTAAGCTAGTGACGTATAAATAAACTGAATTAGATGAAATTTTATTAATGAATAAATTTAAAAATGAATAAATTTAAAAATAAATTAATTTAAAAATAAATTAATTTTTTAAAAAATTTAAAATCAAAAATTTTTTTTAAATAAATAAAAATAAGGAAGAAAGAGAAGAAAAAAAACTTCTTCAAAGTACATAAGAGTAAAATTGCTGAATTATCTGACAATCAACTATTTTTGCCTATTTAGTTCAAGTTTTGACTGATTTTAAAGTGATTTTACTAATATTTATTAAACTTTTTTTAAATAAAAAAAATCCATGATAATCCAATATTTTGTGAAAGTTATAATATAAAACCAGTACAATGATTAATGAGCCAGTGTTTGCGGAGAAAAAAAATTGAAAAGCTAAAAAGGGAGCCGATATTACCCTTATCGACAGTAAAATATAATATACTTATTGAAGAATCATGACTTTCAATGAGGCACATGTGAGTAAAAGTTTTCCCATTTTTTCTAGGGAAGCCCATCCTTGAAAATAAATAAATTAATAAATTGTGATGTGATCTAAGAAAAAGTACCTTAAGTTGGAAATTTAAATTCATGCTGTAAAATTTTGATGAAACTAATCAAATAGTTTATTTATAGCTTATTAAAACAGTTAAAAGGTTAATACAAAATGAAGAAAGTTATAGAAAATCGGTTCTAGCTAAAAATAAAGACTATAATATCATTTTGGTGGTATAAAACAGGAAAACATTGCTTTTTCATTTTTTTGACCTGATAATTATTTTTTAGCCATTTCTCAAAAATTTGTTGACCGACTTGAAGCCTTTTTACATATCAAATCACAAATCAATAAATAAATAAAAAATTTGAGTCACAATAACTGAGGAAGAAAATTTTTTGTCTCAAATTTTATTATTACTTGTTTAAAAAAAGCCGGTTGTTTTTCATGCGCAGCACTTTCTAATCACAAAATTTGATATCGAAATTATTCACCGATTTAAATCACTAGAACTTCACTGAAAACCGAAACAATAACGGGCGAAAAACGCGAAAGAATTAAAATTAATCACCAAATTACCGAGCAATTATAGATGGTGCATAGCCGCAGCATGCTTAAAATACGAGTACGACTAAAGGCCAACTTTTCTCGTCTTTCTCGAAAACACATTACCGTCGCACTTGGGGTTAGAAAAAAATTTGGGGGAAAAAGGTAACTTTTTCGCAGCTACAACACCAATTACCACCTCCTCCATTTTCGCCTCCCTCTGAAAAAGGCTGTAACAACGTCCGTCGTTCTTACCTCAACGCCTCCAACTCTCAGCAATATGACGTTGCACTCACTTGTAGGTTATATTTTTCAGCATATCGCGTGTGGTACAAAATGCAACTTTTTACCTTATGCCACAGTTATGTAGTCAGGGGAAAGCTTTTTGATGTATTTTTAATGAATTAGTGAGAATCAGAAATAATTAAACGGCTGTGAATGGGAAATAAGGATATTAGGTACTTCAGATATGTTTTTTAAATAAGAAACAAAATATACAAAAATTTTTTCCTGAAACGATGGACGTTTTTCCAAAACGTGATAATATGTTGAGAAAATTAAAAAAAAAAAACTGTCGAGAAGGAGCTTTGAAAATTAAAATAATTTATTATTAAATTGTTTTAGAAAATCATTTTATTTATTTTCAAAGCCGCAGCAGCTCCAGCTTCTATAAAATCTTGAATGGATCGTAAGTCCAGATGGACCACTTTTTTTCCCATTAGGGGTAAACTTAAATTAACTTGTGTAAAATGGATTAATTTGGTCGAATTTTTTGGTGAAATTTACTTAACAAACTGAAAATTTAAAATAAAAGTATAAATAATGTAGATATAAGGTTAAAACACAACGGAGCTTTATGGGTTAAGGTGTGGGGGGAGGGTGTCTCAAAACTTTTTTGCATCGTATACGAATAAAATGAATAAATTTATGAAACACAAAACGCTTGATGAGAAGTGTAAAAAAAATTATCTCATTTGTGTAAAAATAATTAAAATTTTAGTTAAGAAGCAAAACTCATAATTTACTTTTAAAAGTTCGCCTATGGTTAAAATAAAAATACTTTAAATAAATGAGAATAGATGATATTTTTTTCGATTGGTTTTTCGGTAATGGATTAGAGCTAATTTCTCCAAAATTTTAAAAATATAAAAATAAATGAAATGAAGTCTATCACCCCTTGAATATACAATACTTATCTGATTAAATATTTAAAAAATGATAGTAAAAATAAAAGGTCACTATTATAACTTCTTTCTTTTTTCTAAAAGCATCTCTCGATTGCGTGTTATTTTAAAATGATGAATTTGTAGCCAGTGACTATTAATTCAAGTTAAGAAACAACTCATTTTCGAATGAGCTCCATAAAAAATTGAATAATCCGTATTTTCATCAACGACTTGACTCGGCCAGAAAATAAATAAATTCACAATGCCTTCTCATTTGCTTCATTTTTTTCTCTACGAAAAATAATCGATTAACGTCTTGGAAACAAGAGCACAAATCTATGATTAATGATCGGACTTTGTTACAAATGGTTATATTGTAACTGTATTACATGCTCTTCCATTTTTTTTTTTCTCATTTTTATATTATTATCACGTTTTATGTTCAGAGTTCAACATTTTTTTTTCTTTTTTTCTGAGAATTCGAACGATGAATATTGATTTAGATTGTTTCAAAATAAAGTGCACACAGTACACACCCCTAAAGTTATGAAAAATAAAATAAGCTAGGTACTAACGATGAAATATGTCTGACTTTATAAAAGTAAGTAATTAAAGGCGCGTCATTCTCAAAGGCAAACTCTGGCTGGGTCTCAATTTGAACAAAAACGAACCCGGTTTTTAACTTATACTTATGAGATTTGTATACTTAAATAAAATAAAATTTATTTTTGTGCTCTACGCATAAGAAATTGAACGAGCAGCATTTGATTGGTAAAAATTATTTATCATTATAAAAATAAATAAATAATTAAATTTCATGTACTGTAAGTGGGGTGGGGGGAGGATGGTTCATTTAATTTTCAAGATCTGTATTTTTGCTCATCCATCCTAAATTATTCTCTCTATAAAACTATAATTTTGATTCCACTGAAGAAAATCATTGTAAATTGCAATTAAAAGTTAAATAAAAAGTTAATTCTCGCCAAGGTTTGAAGACTATATCTCTCATATTTTCATTCATATTATTTTTCCGCACGATTTCAGTTCCACATGCAAGTACATGAATGAAAAAAAAGTCAAGTATCAAGTATTTCCTCCAAGTTTTTATTTTGAATAGGTAATAAAAATTTCACTTTTTTTTTGTATCCTGCATTACGTTCGTTGATGTAATTCAAAAATAGACCTAGGTAACCTATTTAATATTTTACTAAAAGTCAACATTTTCAGTTTGAAGTAAGGTGAGTGGTCATTTGGAAAAATAATAATAATAAAAAAAAAACATTTTCGGTTGGTGATTTATACACGACGATTCGTTGAAATATTTTTAACTAATAGGGCAAAAAAACGTGAAAGGCTAATAATGTTGGTAAAGAAATGGAGAAAAAAAATTTTTTTTCCTTATTACATTCACTTCATTACATAACTGTTTCTCCAGAACGGTTTGTGAATTCACTACAAGTGGGTCAACTTTTCACGGGAGAAAAGATTTTATTTGAAAATTTATGGCTTTCTATTTGAATCGACCCGTAAGTGTAAAATGTGTAGGCTGAATGATATGGGTTCCTTTTTTTTTTTTTTCTCGAAAAATCGGTGAGAAATAGTTTGTCGCTATTAAAAATTGGTTGCTGCTGGCTGTTTCAAGTGGTAGATATTTCTAAAAGTAGGAAACGTTTGTGAAAACATAAAAATTTTAATTTTCTTTCCAACAGTGTTTTGATTGGATCATTTTGTAAGAATACATTTTTTACTCACATTCTGGTATTCACGAATGTATCTTGGGACTTATTTTAAACTAGACTAAAAATTTTAAATAATTTTTTGTACCTTTATAATGGTTGCCTTTCATCTTTTTATTAACTTTTTTTAACGGTGCACCGAAAGTGGGGGCCACGAGAGCTGAGGCACCATCTCCTCATTATATGCATCAAATTTTAATACTAAATTTTACAAAATTTAATTTAAAACAGTCCTATAAATGTAAAATGTTACAGATTTCCACTGCATGGGTAAAGATCAGCCCAAGTTGATTTTTAAACCTACAAAATGCAATTAATAAATTTTCGTCTTTTTAATTTCCGTTTAGAGAATTTAAAAAATGATACAACTCGAATTTAGGTCCAACTAACACCTACGAATATTTCATTAACTTTAGTCATAAATTCCCGAATTAAGTCACGCAATAATTTTCGCATGCCGGACTGCAGTATTTAATGCAACTCGAAAGACCAAGTAGATTTTCTTTTCACTTAAAATTATTATATTTTTTCATGTAACACAAATATAAATAACAAATTATGATCCGTATAATATGTACAAATCGTAAGTAAAAGTTATTTTGCGATAAATTTAATAGAAAACAAAAGAAGAAAAACACGCCAATTGTTCCAGAAACTACGAAAGCCGAATTCGAAAATCCGTCAAATTCGCTCCAAAAAACAACCTGCAATTGTCGACACATCGAACTACTAATCTAAAGTTCCATATCACAGCTACGAAAAAAACGTAAGGTACAATAACATAAGAAAATTACTATACAGAATCGGCGAACACAATTTTTCTAAACAACTCGTGCACACACTTTGTAGGATCAGCATCCATTGGATTCAATCCTTCGATGGAGTAACAGAGAGGTAGAAAAAAGGAACAAATAACGGATGGTAATTATTCACATGAATCAGCATATACAATTATCACGAAGTAATACGTTCACTGGATAGAATAAAAATTCTAATTGGTACCACTGAGGTAAACGATAATCATTTTGGGACGCCATCGTGAGAATCGCAAGTCGAGAGTCTTAAAATTTAAAAGGAAAAAAAAAAATCAAAGGCCACGTCAACAAGAACAAAATCAAAAACGAAGGAAATTTTGGGAAAGAAACTTTTTTTCTAAGAGAATTATTATGCACCATAAAAATTACGTATGTACTTTCCAATTACGAGTACAACCGAATATAATTCAAAACACACTGAAAGAAAGTAGGTAGGTAAACGAGGAAAATAATGTGTTCAGTTTTTAGTCTATCGCGTCGTCCACGAGGTTATTTTTATTTCGACGACTTCTGCAGTTCCTTCCACGACAAGAACAGTTTTCGCATGTCGTCCAGCGCTTTTTCGATGTTACTGGCAAATCGGCTAGAATTCTGCAAGCAGAACACGAAAGGAAACGCATTTAATTATCACCGAATTCGAATAGAACGTGAATGTAAGAAGTATGAAGAGGCTTTGTATGATGGACTGAGGGCCACTTGAGAAAAAATATTCTCATAGTGAAACAAGAGGGTCGTGATTTTACCCCCAAATTCGACTAGGAACTGGATTTATTGAGTTACGTTGTTAAAAACACAAAAATTTTTATTCAAATAGAAAATTTCATGCTCTCCGATGGTGCAACACGTAGCTCTTCAACTCCAGACCTGTAGTCGAGATACTGAACCGACTTTCGAAGTTGGGACATCGAAGAAGCCCAAAAATTAGTTTATAAGCTTCGGTACAGCAAAAAATTAGAATAAGACAAAAAGTAGGAATTTTAAAATGTTATTCGTAATTATGAATAGGAATATAATTTAAAGCCGAACTCGGGACTCGCTGATTTTCATTTAACTCTTCTAATTTTTAAGCCAGTTTTTTAGCAGGTTTTCCACAGAAAAACTCATATTTCGTTGTTCAACATGAGAACTTCTTTCTTATACGACATTATTTAAGAGGGTTAGAAATTGGACACGGGATGTTACTCAGCTTCACTCTTATTCAGTTCCAGTGCGGTCCAAGTAATTTGCGATAAGACTTGTTTTTTTTTTTTTTTTTTGTGTGTGAATGTTAAATTTTATTGTAGACCCTCAGCTCATCGGGCGATATACGTGGCTCTTCATAACTGTTTGTTTCTACGATGGACACACTTACAGTAACTGGACTGCTTATTTTACTAGATACGTGAAAGAATATGAGATCTTCTCCGGCTATGATGTATGAGACACCGTATCCGTCATCAGCGACTGGACCAAAACCACCACCAGCTGATATGCAATCTGGATTCTCTTTCGCATTGAATCGGCTCGTCTGGCCGTGAGGCGTTTGCGAGGTCGACAATCTCCACGGTTCACTCAGAACCGCCTACAAAAGAAGAGAAAATTACAACGTCAATATCTTAGTATTGTTACTTTTGGAATGTGTCAAGGGTACAATACTTTGAGGGTGGGTTGTGCAATACTGGCTTAAAAGAGGTTCGGTACTTGAACCAGGGGTTCAATTATATCATTCGATTCTTTCGTCTTGAACTGGGTTCAAGTTTAGACGCGCCACTTATGCGAGTTATGCCAGTATTTACCCCCCGCCCCGCACTCCGAGTACACTCGACGACTTTAAAAAATATCTCACCTTCAAAAATGGCGAATCAACTTCCAAGTATTTGGAAACGACATACAAGCAGAACAAGTGCCTGTCAATTCCTTTACCGATCATCGCATCTTGGCAGGCTCGCTGATGCACGGAACATGCTTTCTGCAATGATTTCACTTTATCTTCAATCTGGAAGGAAAAAAATTATTACGTATGTAAAAATGTTGAATTCAACGATAAATGCTTATTAAATAAAATTAACAGTCTGTTGAAAAGAGGATGCGAATTCAATTTTTTGCATAATATTCTACACAGGTGCAAAACCTCCTTCATTTGTGTCATTACTTATTGGTTTCAGACTCTCTCTCTCGAGTTGGTGAAAAAAAAAAAGTGATTTATCGCTTTCATTTTTTTATTTCAAAAGACTGTTGAGATATTTGGGCGAAAAATATTACACTGCAGTTTGGATCTTCCATAGTTTTAACCCACGCTGCTGACTCGACAGTACACGATCTGACTGTCTCTGTTCTGCCTTCTTTGTATAATCTGGTCATCGATGCTTCGTACGTTAGACTGAATTTACCAGCATCCTGTTCGACAGAAACAATATTATTTTTTTCATTACGCTCGCTTTTTCAATAACGTAAACACATTTTCCATACATACACGATAATACGCTAACTGCAATGCCATTTGAATAAATGCGTCTGGACCAACCCGGCATGTCTTCACAAATCCTTTACCAAACGCTCTATGGGCGAGAATTCGCAAATCCAAGTCATTCAAAATGTCAAAAGCTACCTAAAATTAAAAAAAAAAACGACTCTATGAGTAAATGATTAAAGTCAGGTTATAATACTATTTCAACACTCAAAAGGTAGGTATTTTTTCGAAATAAATGAATAAAAATATAGGTGATGCGATCTACAAAAAAGTATACTTCCGAGAAGGAAATTTCAATTTCGATGATTGCTTTTAATCGATAGGAAGGTTTTGTGAGCATGTTGGCAAAAAAAAAATCTCAATCGGTTGAAAATTTACTCGGGGATGACATTTTGAAATTTTTAGTTAAAAATTCTACTTTTGAAAAGTTCAAGATTTAAATTTTTAATCATTATTTTCAAACATAAAATGTGACTGTGAAAGCGAAACGAAGCCTTCGGGTGAAAAAAAAAAATTAAAAATACGATTTTCAGTGTTTACCTTCATTGTGTAAACAACGGAAATCGCATTTTTATTATTATTTTTTTTTCACCCGAAGACATAGTTTCGCTTTCATAGTCACAAATAAACTGCTACAAAACCGAATGAGGTCAGTAGTAAGTACCTATCAAAAACGTAATTTTACAGATGCGCTTTTCCGACAGAATTTCGCTACTTTCAATCGACTAAAAATCGACGTTCGTATGAGTTGGGACGAATCCTTTTGCATGTCGATGCAGAGAGGGGTCCTAACAAAATATATTCCACCCATTAACTCATTTTTCCCTAAAATTGGCACTTGGCTCATTTCGCTCTGTAGCGGTTAAAATGTTTTTTTTTTCTTCAAAAACTGCTGAATCGATTTTAATAAAATTTTCATAAGTTATAATATACATACGAGTATGACTTTAAATGTAAGTATCGAGCAAAATAAAATATAAAAAAAAAGAAAAGGTAGTTTTTGTAATAAAATATATAAAAAAAAAGAAAAGGTAGTTTTTGTTATTACATGTATAACAGTTAAAAGATTATCAAAAGAAAAAGAAGCTAAAGAAAATAATTATCATTTGGTGGCGTGAAACTTCACCAAAATGTAGCAAAATGAATATAAAAAAAAGAAAACATACGAACATGATTTTTTGGTTTTTTAATTTTTTAATTCGACAATCATTTTTTGCCTTTTTCTCAAAATCTTGTTGACCGACTTAGGATACCTTGTCATAGATCGTAATTCGAAACATTTAAAATGCTGACGGTTGGTACCACTGCGTTCGGCCGAACGAATTCGATATTAAATCGAGTCGGCGTTTTTCCCCGTTGCCATGGGGGCATGGACATAATTACGCAAACTGAGTGAATTTCAAATTCAGCTAAGCTAATAATGGGCTTTAGCTTTGCGACTATTTTACCCAATTATCGAATGCTGGAATATTTTGGTAGTCTCAAGGCTTTCAACATTTAATGAGAATAGTACTGAACAATATCAAGGCAATTGGCGAGGCGGAATCAAGAACATTTGACTATAAGTCAACAACTAGATTTGAATTCGATACATTCGAATTGCAAGGATGAACATATAGCTACCAGACTAACTAGACCTCTCCAACGATACTGGTATATACTTCGCTTTCTAGCGAGCGTATCGATTTTAATTGTCATAATTTTATTCATTTTACAAAAGATCTTCAACTAAGACAAAGCCACAATAATACGATTTTAAATTCCAATGAATCTGAGCACCTATTCAACTATCTAGTTAGGTACATGTTCAAGATGAAAAAGTGACGATGCTGTTTCAAAAGAAACACGCAAAATATTAAGAACGAATATGAATTCAAGAAAGAATCGGCGAACAGCATCGAGTAAATTGGTCAATCCTGTATTATGTCCTATTTTGTGGTTCTGTTTTGAAACAGAGTATACAAATTGTTTCAGCACGAAGTAAAATTTTTGTCACATTTCACAAAAATTTAATCGTAACTAAAAGGGGACGAAAATTAGATTTTAAGGTGCGAATTTGTGAGGATTTTTCGCCTCTCGAGAGCTTTTCTCAAAAATGGAGATCGACTAGTAACTGAAAATCGAGGATGTTAGCATTCGCAATAGTCCAAAAAAAAAAAAGGGTACCTTGTAAGACTTTTCAATGGCTTCCACAGCAGGATCTGGGAAATCCCACTGCAAACGAATTGGTTTTGGAGGTTTGAATTCCGGTACACCTTTGGTATGTCCTTCGGCATCGTATCTACGAATCAGGATAAAATTTTCGTTCATTTTTTGTTCGTTAATTCTTCATTTTGCGATGGTAGGATTACTTCATAATACTCTAGGAGTAGTTAAAGCGTCTGCAATTTATAGATTCTACCCCACCAATTAGCATGCAGTCCATTCCGTAATGCGCAAGAAAATAATTAGAAATTACAAAATAAAGGTGATTTTACAAGACAGTTGATATTTCTATTCCAGTCAATTATCTTAGAATTTGTGGCAAAAATGTACATTATTGTTATGTCACCGGAAATTATGTTTTTCGTGAATGTATCAAATTCAATAAAATGGCAAATAATCCACATAGGTTGACACTTCACACCCAGCTCAATATTTTGACAAATATACTTCAAAAAGTTTCAGTCAATTTAAGTGAAATATTAAATGACTTTCCACAAGTTATACGAATTATATTCTCATCTTTGGTACGGGCTAAAGAGCATTTTCTTATGGCTAAGAACAATCCCGTCCTGAATGATTTTTTTATACGTCCAATATTACCAACGTATTACGTGAATTTGAAATATCAACATTTTTTTTGAGAATCACCCATATTTATACGTCCAGTATTTTCAATTAGAGAACAAAAAAAAGTAGGAGAAAGCGTTAGAGATTTTTGTTAGAATTAAACAGAGAATAAGGCAGTCTAAGGATACAATAAGGCTCTAAATCTGAATAAATTCACATTCATCAAGCGAAGAATTGAAAAAATTTATACATCAGCACGTCGCACACAAACACATAGAGCTAAAGAAAGCACAAATAAAAAAACCACAACTGACCCTTTTTCGATTTCTATCCCAATGATATACTCCCACATATGTCCAGCAACTGGAGCATCTGCCCTGTGTTCATGACACCACAGAAACAAAAATAAAAAGTTCATCGTCAATTTTTTTGTTTTTTGGAATTTATACAAAAAATATGACATATCTGGAAGTAATTTCGAAATGTTTTTGAGGATAATATTAAGGCACTGTTTTCACCTTTCAAATCGAGGGGAAAGTTCAGAGTGCAAAACCAGCTATTACCTTTCGAATTCATCTCCCCACGAACTAAAAAACAATTTCTAGGCAAGCTTTGGGCGAAAAAGTTACCAGTCTACTGTACAGGAAGCGACAAAAAAGTTATAATACTTTTACAATACGTAATTTATAAAATTAAGTAGGTATATATATACGAGTATAAACAAAATGAGTCATTTATAAAACACCATAGGCAAGTATTTTATACCTGAAATACGCGAAAATGATTGTTATAATAGAAACAAGTGCATAGAAACCAGGAAAATAGCTCCTACTGTTTTGAGAAAAAATATTCATCAATCCGATTTGGATTTGTCTTAGTTCTGAGACGGATTCTGGGGAAAATATAAAGCCCGGTCCTCTCATTCGCCTATTCACTAGAAATTTCTCCGATACAATAAAGAAAAAGAACAAAAATTAGTCACTGAGGCGTGAAATCAGTCCCCTATCCTGCAAATGTTAACGAAATGTAGATCTGTTATAAACAAAACAGGTTCTACGTGTTTTTCAAAAACAGTTGTAAAATATTAATTTTCAAACAGAAATCTGAATATACTTTTCAGAATCTAGACCAAAGCAGATTCACTTTTTTGACAGTATTAAGCCTTTAAGTCAATCCGGAATCCACTTTCTTTTTGTCAAAATGAACACGCAGATTCGAATTTACGAATTCGTGGTAAAACGAACACACCTATATGGTAGATGTCTTATAGGGTAAAACACCTATCACGATTCTAAAACAGCATTTCCTAGTCTCTAGCATCGCGTGGAAAAATTAAACAAAAACTGAAACTCAAAATTTAAAGTCAAACAATTTGATCGCTTCCTGCACGTAGTCATGTACCAAACAGAACACATTGATAAAGCTACTCGTATTTACAACACAGCTTTCACGTGCTTTTTTAAAAATCGTATTCAACACAAGAACCCATCACCATAAAAAAAAAAACCAAACACATAACCCGCTAGCTTTTAATCACCATATAGCTTTAGCTATTCTCCTTCCAAGTGAGTAAAAAACATAATAATTTATGTATTGTATTATACTGTGTATGTTTTGACACCAAAAACGCAACCGAAGAAAAATAAAAATCGGCGATAGAACCGTCCAAAGCGAAATAATAATAATGAAGACCAAAACCGTGAAAACAAACAAAAATGGTACACTGAAAACTAATAAGTTATCTTTACTTATTGGGAGGGCCTTCTTCCAGTATAACGTATTCCCAAAGGTGAGAGATGACGGCAGCATCTGCCCTACAAACACCATCGAGCTCATAATATTATTATTTTATTATCAATATTGTTTTTAAATACAGTAGTAATTTCCCTGTATTGAGGGGGGGGGGAAGGAAGGAAGAAAATATTTTCTTACGTAAGTAATTCGATAAATAATCGACTGAACATCATCATTAAAAATGTCTGATCAACTTACCACGAGTGTTCAGCGTTTAATCCGATCTGCAACAGATAGAATACAAAAAAAAAATTATGATTCAAGTGTGTAAGTTCAAAGGTTCAACTTGGCTGAACCATTAATACCAAAATACAAGATAAGCGTCTGCTTATTAATACATTTTAAAAAGAAACTTAATTATGATCGTGTCTACGCAAACGGAAAAATTTATCAACAATTTTATACTGATAAAAAAATTGATTGGAACAGTCTGAAAATTGCATTTTTCCACATCCCAACAAGTACCGAACAGAATAAAAATATTTTCTCAAGGCAACGTCGAAACGATAATCAAAATGAAAATGTTTCGTAACAATTTGAAAAAATTTTGACTGAAAATATTATATAAAGCAGAAAAAATAAAAATCGCATAAACCCATCAAAGCATCTTGGAATTTTATACAAAATATACGAGTACATCAAATTCGATATCAGCGGACCACTTGGCAAAAATCAGTAACTGAAATTTTTCAAAAGCGCAAAAATAGAATTCAAAAAGTATTCTACTTTGTAAAAGCCATAGGTACATCGAAAAAAAAATTCCACGAGTACAACTTGAAAGCGTACAGTATAATAAGTAAAATGTAGTAAACAGTCCTAAAAATTTCCGAAAAGATTGAGCCATTTAATGTTAGCAGCCGCATTGTCCTTCTTTCTATAGTTTGAAGCATGTAAAATTTCTTGAGGCGATTAGATAAGCTAAAAGTGGAAGTAACATTCAGAAAAAATTTTAATCCATAAAATTTGGTTTTTACTATTGTCAACTTAGAATTTTTATGTAGATTTCTTCATAATATTTTTGTTAAAAATGTCACATACGCCCCGAGAGTTCTAAGAGCCTCAATTATAATTGGTTATCACCGATAAAATAAGTCAAAAAGAGTGACGCGTTATGAAAAAATGCACCAGAGCATCGATATACATTTTTCAAGAGAGCCATAAAAAATAATTAAAGATGCGTTTTCTCGCGATTTATGAAGTTTCCAGTAACTTGAAAGACTTTTATTATTGTTTTCAATAACTTCATACGAATAAAGAGCAAGTCTTTTTCAAAAGAAAAATGTAAAAAAAAACGAACTTTTTTTTAGCGCTCAGGTACTATTTTTTTTTTATGTGACACATCAATATTGTGAAAATCTGAGCACTGTTCGATCACGTTACAACAGCCAAAATTTCAGTTATTTCATCACAAACATTGTATTTGCCACACAAATAATACTCAATAAGTCAACAAGACAAATGATGTTGAAGTATACGTATTAAATTTTTCCCAACACGTGTATTTACACACATTTTTTATATTATCTGATAGTAAAACGTGATTGGATTTCTTTACGAGTAGAAAAATATTGTGCCTAGCAAATGGTTTAAAATTTCCCAAGTACAAAATTCATCATTCAAGTTCAAGATCTGTGACTTTCCATTTTAACCATTCGTGTTTATGGCAAACATCTATAAATAATAACTAAATCACTGTTATGAATATTTTTTTCACTTTTGATACGATGAGATGGAAAATGAGTAAATAAGGTTTGCTCAAACACTCATACTGCGGGATATTTTCTCTAAAAATGAGGAATTAGAACGGTAATGCGAAAATTTTTTCGCATATTTTTAACCGAGAAATTATTCAGCCACTCACCCTTCCATTCGAGCCAACACACAACGTGAATGACTTGTCGAACCATCGATTATATCCGTTTCCGTGCAACAAAATGCGACCGTACTGATCTAGTTTATTCGGGTCCGACTGTAATACAAAAGACGAACCAATTTACTGTGAGTAAATTTTGCTCACACAGCATCGGGAATAGCACGAATAGTACCTCACTGTACTCGTACGGCACATCATCGAGGGCAACTACAAACGCAGCTTTCTCAATAGCATCCAAACTGATGCGATTAGTACCCTTGAAGAAATACGTTTGTCGAGTTTCGGCCCATTCTGTACGATTGCCAGCAGTTAGCGCGGCCAATTTTTCTTCTCCCTTGGCTGGTGACGAAGTATCGTCAAGAATCATTTGCATTTGTCTAAAAAATTTCAAGAAAATACTAATTGAGTGCTTTAGATTCAAAAAAATTATTCTAGTATGATTTCTCTTTCTGACAATGAAAACCACATTCTTCTATTTATTGTCGTTGCAAAGATATTTACACAAAAAAGTAGCAGAAATCCTCATATTTTGTTTGTAATTAATGGCATACAAATTTTCAGGAGCCTTTGAGCTTAGAATCTGAACTAAGGTGGTCATATTCGCTGAAAATCAAATTTTTTACCGGATTCTGATAGAGAATTTCATATTCTGAATGGTGGAAAAGTTGATTTTTTATTTAGCCACAAATTTTCCCTCATCAAATATGAATGGAGTTAAACATGACATCAGTAATTTTCTTTATGGTCATAAAAACTACCATGTGGTATCTAGCAGTATTGTGGCCAAGTCATTTTTCATGTATTTGGCATTATCAACTTCCACATTCTATAAAGTACCGTCATTAAAAGTGAGAAAAAAAAAAAGTTTTCTTCAAGAAGAGCGTATGTAGGATCTCCCTTCAGCCAAATATTATTTCTACCCTTGCTAAGTAATCCACTGACTCATTAGTATGTCTTATAGAGGAGGAATGTAGCAATCTAACACAAAAAACCGCTCGTCTCCAAGTCATTGTGAAAAAAAAGTTGTGATCAAATTATTGAATATTTCAAATGCATTTTTCTCAAAACGGACTTTTAAAAGATACGCCTTTCTTGAAGAAAAGCACTCAATTATTAAAAGCCGGCTCAAAGTTCACAGTACACTGATTATGTAACTCAGTCGCGAGAGGTAGTATAACTATACTTTTAAAAAATTAATGAAAAGAAAGAAGATTATAGGTGAAAGGAAAAAATAATTTCGACCAACGTCATAAACCGAATCCTTTCAAATGAACGTGGAAAATTTCCAATAATCTTTTTTTTTTTTTTTTTTTCAAGACTTCTAAAGTCAACTGAAATAATGATCGAAGTTCAGCTCTCCAAACGATAAGGTAGTCCAAGAAGACATTTAAAATCGAAACCGGTAAAGATTAATTGAGTAATACGTAATTGCGTTATTAGATTTAAAATAAAGACAATCGGGGAGAGATTTTCAACTTGATTTGACGGTTCATTTCAGTCAAGATTAATGTAAATGCACAGGCGAACTTTGCTTGATATACGTTTTGGTTGGCTAGAAACATTTTTTTGTCCGTCATCAATGAAAAAAATAAACACTTGATGTAGGTAGTAACTGGGCACCCTGATACCTAATGTGATTGAAAAGGAATAAAGAGTTTGGTACAATTAAATCAAACTTCTAGACATTTTCTTCAAATTTCTTTGAACGGGTTGGGAGGCGGCTAATTTCAGCTCTGTAAAGTTTAGCCGTCCTTGTCACTCCCTTAAGTCCGCCAGTGTGTTAATGATTTCACGGAGTTCTCAGAAGAATAAAGGAATGGATCCACGGTTCTTTGATCAAAAAGTTAAACGTGTTTCAGACTGATTGCTCAGTGGCGTAACCAAGGAGGGTTCACGAGAGGCCACAGTCTCACTTAAAAAAATTCTGAACAACAATTATCTCCAACTTTTCTGATAGAAATTCGATATTCTACTAGTTTCACTTCTGCAATCTTCATTTTAAAACGAGAAACCATAGAATTTAAATACCATAGCTTACAATTCGATTTCGCAGGGTGTCAGAAGTCGATTGCGATGGTAAATAATGACTTTATAATAACGTCCTCGATGGAAAACGGCAATATGATTGGAGTCGTGATAATGTACAATTTTATCGGATTCAATTCCCGGAACACGAGTAGTATTGTACATTCGATCGTATTGCCAGGAGCACAGTGGAACGAGACCTTGCAGCATAATCTGGAAGTACGAATAAAAAATTATAAAAACATCGCGGCGGTTCATAAATGAGGCGAAAAAATCTAATTAATGATAAAGTAAAATCAAAGTACAGTGAGAAAGTTTCGGCGTAACCATTTCCGCATAAACGTTTATGAAATGTAACATCAGAAATTTGTGCCAATTATTTCAGATATAACGCATATAAAATCGTTTAAAAAAATCATGACTTTCGATTGCCAAGTTCACCGTCCTTAGATAAAATTTATCGATCGCCAAAATAAGCGAATAAAATTATTGGTTTTAAAATATAAATAATGACGCAGTAAGAAGCAAAATATTAATTTGTTAACTTGGGAAAGGATTACATGATAAAATAATTTAATTTTTAAGCATCGAACGTAAATCTTATGAATTTTTCAATTTCATCTCTCCGCTTTGCTCCTCTCTTCAAAACGCTTCCACAAGAATGTGAATAAAAGTGAAAATGTTTGAATTTCAAGAAACAAACAATTAAATACGAGAGAGACCACTGGTTTTCCAAAGATTGAAAAGTTTGAATAAAATATTAGGTACTTATATGAAATAAATGAGAAGATTTATCGTTCAAAATGTAATGTCACAGTTGAAATGAATAATATTATAGTTTTCAAGACAGATTGTCAATTACTTGTTTCTCGTCGTATTGGGTTAGTGCAGAATATTCAAATTAAATGTTCACAAAATTTAAAGGCGAGGTCTTAAATACTTTCTTGAATGGAATTACATTCGGTAATAAAATCATTGATGCAGAGCTAAAATTTTTCGATTTAAAAAGTTTACGCAAACAAAGAAAGAACTTTCAGTCGCTGCAATGCGTTGATGATTTTCGTAATAATTCGTGACACCTCGATAACGCGTCTTGTTTTCCTCATTTTATTTTTCTGCAAATTTATCAACTAGATAAGATTAGAAAGCAACAATTTTCGAGACACTCTGAAAAAAGTCGATCATAAATTTTGAAAACTCGCTATAATCATCATTTTTTCAATTTTTAAGGAGACAAAAAATCAAGACGTAAAAAAACGATGAGCCACAGTGAAATCAAAAATAATGGCCACGAAATTCAAAAACATCAACAACCTTGAACGTTTTCGACCAAAATTTCCAATTTTCAATGAAAAATTACAAGTTATTTTTCAATAATATTTCAAATTTTTACCATGATAAAAAATGATATTGCTCACAAAAGTGGGAAGAAATCCGGCGCTTACTCAAAGTTCCTTATTAAGGCAAGTTTCTTCAATGAAGTGGGGGGTTATCAATGATAAGTAGTGGAGTTTTTGTGTATTATTGACGAATAATCCAGGTTAGGACCCTCCCATCGAAAGAATTAAGGATTCATTTTTATTAATTCAGCAGATTTACCGATGCAAAGCTCTCACAAACAGATTCATCTTCCAGCGTTCACATTAAATGAGTAATGGCACTAAATGGCTGCAATATATTTCGACAGTCTTTTCCATGAGGAAATCTCCTCATGCTTGAATCGGCTATTTAAATCAAATCTTTTTTTTTCTTTTTCAAAATCACGTAGCACTTTTTCTTTTTTCCTGTTTTTGGCTTACAACCAAGAAAATCAGCATAAAGAATTTCAATAATTTGGGACAAGACTAGGCTTTCAATGGGCACCAAATGTAAGTCTAAAAAAAAAATCCATTAATAATATTCAAATACCGGTTCCAGTTCTTGTCGCTCGATTAGCCGACGATATCTCAGTGCAATGTGAATGACTGCAGCTGCACGAGCAGCCTGAATGTGAGTAGTCTTCAGAGATATCGCGTCGATAGCGTAGAAATTAGAATTCACGATCAGCGGAGACCGTCCTCGCAGATAAACGTATTCTTCCCACCAATCAGAAACGTAATTCGTGGCGAACCTAAAAGCATGGTGTAAACAAACGAATTTTATCTCATATCAGACAATTCAGCGACTGATGAATGAATCTTTCGCTCGGATACAAAGGTTAGGTAACTGTAATTAGCGAAGTTCAGAAAGAGGAACTCCGGGACGAGAGTTGAGTAATAAGTACTAACGAGAATTATGAGCACATAAGTCAACATAATTTCCGATTCAAGCTTTGCCATTGGTCAATGTGCTAAACGTCAATGGGGGGAGTTGTCTGATTAGTTCGATTGCAATAAACACAGACATACAAAAAGTCTTATTATCTGAATGACGTGAATGAAAGTGTAGTTATCCTCAACATTTTATTAAAAAAGTTCCGCTGATTACATTTCCAAGAAAAAAAACTGATTCAAACTGGTTACTACTGTACTTTTCGGGTCAATTAATACTGTACTCCGAATTTTAGCACGAACCCAGCTGAATTCGCCTAACGTGAAATCGTAAACTTTGAACCAAAGCTGCATAACAACATTGGCGTCATGAAATGGAAGATTTGAATTAATAAAACATTACATGAAAATCGAAGAGCAGAATAAATTTTTTGCATTAGTATACGCGGGTTACACAAAATAGCACCAGCTTTTTACTACCAGGGCATGAGAATTGAGAAGCAATGAGCAAAATGGTGCAATTTATACAATATAGCCCACATTTCCGCAGCAAAAAGTGACCTTGTATTGAATTTAACTTGATACTCGACAAAGTTTGTTGTACAGAATTTCTCAAGGCTACAAAAAAAAAAAGTAATAACCACAAACTGATCTTTTTTTTTTTTTCCTTAAATATTTTGTGCCATTTTATTAGACTTGAATCAAACACACTCGGTTTTAAAGTTCTTTCAATAAAATCATTCTTCTCCCCACTCCTATCCTAAAAAGTTGCAAAATAACCCTTCTATGTGAAACAGATACAAAAACAAACAGGTCTCGGTTGAAAAAACAAAAAAATAACAATAAAAAAAGGAAGATGACCTTAAAAGTGAATTAATACCTACCAAGATTTTAGAATCAAGTATCGCTGCAATTTGACAGCAATCCCAGTTTCGAATTCGCTGGCCATAAGTTTCATTTTTTCGTAACGTTCGTCGTCCAATAATGGTCGGACGCTACGTAAATACTGAAAGTAAAATGTCGAATAAAAAATTATTTTTCAATTACCCGTATGACAAAAAAAAAAAAGGAGCTTTTCAATACCCGTATTAAAATTTTCACACTGAATATAATGATTGTTAGATAAGTTCATTCAACTTGCAATCATATATACGCAATAGTAGTAGTCATCCACGTCCATTAGGGAAAAAACATACTTAATTCATATGTACAAAATAGACCTGGCCGGTTAAAATAAAAAAAAAAGCATCAAAAAAATTCTTTCAACACCCTAATTGCATCTTTTCATTAAAAATATATTTGAATCAATAAAGACAAGTACATAAGAAGCGTTTGTTTGAAAAAAAAATTTATTCAGGCATTATCCGCGACAGCATGAAAAATAACTCATTTTGATGTGCATTTATAAATTTTAATAGCTTTGGATTGTAGTTAACAGTGAGCTTAATGACCCTTTTTGCATTTTGAAATTAAAAATTATCCGTAATGTTTTCATATGGAAATGCTTTGTTTTGTTTCTGCAAAATATAGCATCTATACTGCTATCACTAATATTAAAGAGGTTTTTAAACAAGTTCTTCATATTTTTTATTTTGCCCAACAGTAAAACGAATTCATAAACATATATATGCACATTTCAAATTGGAAATCGAGTACGTTGTGTTATTATTATACATTTTTGAAAGAATTTGAATCAAATTCAAGAAAAAAAGGTATTAAAATAAAACTGGTTCACCTTTGACGATAAGACAAAGAATGATGAGGCAAAGAACTCTGACCGTGAGATTTCAAGATTGCAGATTTATTTCAACGGATTGTCAGACAAAAAAAAAAAGACACTCGTCAGAAACAACAAAAAATTTGTGAAAACTTGAAACATAACTGAAAACCTTATTTTCCGATCTTCTTCTAATTTTTTTTTCTTTTCGTTTTTTTTTTTTTAAAGGGAATTAACGTCACATAAACCGACCTTAGAAGAGCATGTTAAGAAATAAACAGCGGAAAATATTTTTGAAATATTTCAACGTTTCTATTACCTAGTGAATTTCAGTTAGTGGATCTTAATAAATTGTCAATGGTATGAATGTCAACCATTCACTAACTCATTATAAAACATGTACATCAGCTGCTGTGTTATTCACGCCGAAGTTTGTTCAAAATAATTTCCTTCCCATTTTCAAAGTGCAAACCCCTTACTCTGCAGTTCGAAGCCCTTTTTTCTCTCCTCCGTCACAACATTTGAAAGTAGTCTACAATATGTGTAATGCAAATTTCAGAACTAAGAAGTTATTTTGAACAGATAATATTATTCAAGGTACCATTTGAATCGTGCAAATTGTGGCGTAATATAAAAATTAATTTCAATGTTATTTTCGAAATACATATTTAAATTCAAAATAAATAAAAACAATTTCTCGAAAAATAATTTGAAAACATAGGCGGAGAGGATTGAATAAAATAAAAAATTGTTTGAGCAGGTTCACCATACTCCATGCTGTGGATAAAATGAAGCAGAAATGATGAGAGGATTTGAAATAATGGCTTTTTCCTTTATTTTGGAGAATACTAAGGATTGAATCCCATAAACTTGAATATACAACTGCTTCCTTAAAATGTTTTTCAAATGAAATTGAGAGAAATAATCAACGAGACATGTGGCAAGCATAGAGCCTTAACCAGAAATGATGTCAGCATAAAACGTATTTTTAACCTAGACGATAATATTCATCAAAGACAGGTCATAAACATCATGAATATCACTATCAGTTATCTAATAGAGAAACGAGTTACGACGGCACAGAAGCAAATTACTCGAATTACTCACCCTTTGCATGGTATCGTGAACATTTGGAAGTGGCAACCTAGGCAATGAACCCTGGTAACTATACAGCAATGGTTTATTTGTGCCAGATAAAACTTTGACACCAATAGCCCACAGTCGAGTGGTAAGCGAAATTTTACCATTGGCTGTCTTCTGTTCAAACATCCACCCTAAAATGAAAAGAAGAGAATATTACGTCTTGACAGACAATTTTCCTGTTATTCATAATGAACGGGGCGCGCCTCCGCAGAACACAAGAATTTCAAGTTTTTACTTATTTCTAAAAAAAAAATATGTAATTTTGGAAAAAACAAAGTTGGACCTTTTCGAATTTCAGGTATTTTTCTCAGCGCATTCTCGTAAATCATTACCCAACCATACCCAACCTAAGTTGCATGTCTCTTAATTGCCAATTACGTCGAGCATAGTTCTATTTCTCATTAATTCTCTAACAAAAAAATATAATTTACAAAGCGGCTAAATTCGAATTATAAAAACCGTTTTCATTAAGTGGTTACCATTTTTAATTAAAGACTTGCTTCAACTTTTGCACATCGATAACGTTTTGATACTGTTTAAATTTTCGTAGTCTTTGTTTGATTTTAGTAATACGACGAAATAATGAATGAAAAAATATAAAACACTATAAAATTATACATTACCTTTGTACATCAACAGTAATTTCAACAAGTATCGAATCGTGTAGATAACGATGAGCCAAGCAATAATTCCGAGTAAGAAACACGAGGCAAACTGCCAGAATATCGAATTTCTGCAAACAATTGAAAAAAATATGTCATTGATATAATTTATCATCATATAACTATACAAAGATTTTATTTTAGTAAAAAAAAAATATATATACATGAATAAATAATTCTTTGAAAATTATTTCAAGCTACAAAACTATTTATTTTCTCAATACAGTTCATTTATTCCTAATAGTAAAGAAAAAGAAAGATTTTATAAGACTATCGATTCGCTGGAAACAACACTTTTTTTTTTCTCACCAGAAGCTTTTTCAGTGAAGTTGTGAGACAGAATAAGTCAAAATTAGATTTTTTCTATAAAAATTCAATTGAAAATAAAACAAATAAAAAATAAAAAAATAAATGTAAAAAAAAATTAAGTAGGTAATAAGAAAAAAAAATTTTTAAAGAAGTTAAATTTTGAAAAATTAAATGGAAAAGGAAACAGTATTTGAAAAACTAAGAGTATATGAGTAACATGTCATATGTTTCATGTTTGAAGTATTTAGTTATCATCGTATTTTACCATTCGTCAAAAAAAATATATATATACATAGAATACGTCATGGTTAGAACTCTTACCCTGGCATTAACGAGAGAATAAACTGATAGAGGGGCAAGGTAAATCCAGAAAATTGAATAACAGAGATTGCGAGCACCACAGCCCACATGCTTTGTGGAGATGCTGGATAGATTCCATTTCTAAGATTATTCTGCAAACAAAATAGACCAATATGAATAAAAATAATAAATTATAATAAACTTCGATAATTTAAGGGTATATCTTTGTATAGCTAATTTTCTTTCTTCAGATTAATTCCTTCTTGAACAGGCTTTGTGCCGCGGCTACCATATAAACATTTTTTGAACTATTAACTTGTAACCAAACTGATTTTGGTGAGGTTTGCACTATCCACCATCCTAGCTTCACAAAAAAGCATAAAGAAAATCACTTTCTTACCAACAAATAATAATACTGTCCAACAAAGAAATTAACATTCAGACTTTGAGACTCAACTAAGCTCATTCTGGTCACGTTGAAGAAAAATTGTGAAAAATAAATACATAAATTAAACTAGAAAAAAAAAAAAAGTTGACTTTTCAAAAAAACAATTCATTTATAATTTCTTCTATCCGCGAGTAACTTGCGGCTATTTTTCACCGACAAAAATTTGACACTATCAAGTCCACTCATAATATTTTTAAAGGTATTTTAAAAAACCAACACTCCCTTCTACTTTTTTGGATTTTCTTTGTGGCTCGTAAAATTTACTGTTTTCCGTCAAAACGAGTATAATCCTGCGAAAGAAAAAAACTTCAACCAGTTTGTAAGTCAGCAATCAAGGTTGAACTTTGAGCAAATCAATAACTACTTTTTCTATTTTTTGTCTCCGACAACTAGACCGGTAAACATGTACGGAAATCACAATACCTACGTCAATGTACTTGGAAATCAATTTTACAATGAATTTGGTAATAAAAAATGTTAAGTGCATGTAAATTTTGATATTTACATAAATAATTAAGGACCGACTCGTATATTAGAGAATAATTTTTGAGTAATCAGATGGCTAGCTTATTTTTGAAGAGGGAAAGGAAGCAAACTGAAATTAATTAAGATTTGCAAAGAACATTTTTTGATCTCATAAAAGCAAAAATTAATGATAAATCTTCAGTAATGTTTCTTACTGGGGTAAAATATGCAATACAGATTATAATGACTGTTGAAAATAATTTGGTCAAAGTGTTTCAATCATTTCCCATAATTGATTTTAATTTTTTCCAATTTTCTTAATTTTTTTTTTAAAGGCTAAAAAAATTGAATTTTTTAAAATAAAAAAATAACGTTTTTTAAAAAATTCTTTATGCACTATTAGACACAGCAGTTGGTCCTCTTTCAAAAAAAAAAATTTTAAGAACCCCTTGAAATAACATTTTATTATTTTACTTTTAAAAAATGAAAAATTCAAGTCTTTTTTTACCTCAATTTTTTAATATTTACATTTATAATTTTTCTAGAATTACTTCGATTGTTTTGATTTCTGATAGTAATAAACTATATTCTATTTGCTAAAGAATGGCGCCAACCGGAGGTTTCTAACTATCTTAGTTTCGATTGTAGAAATTTTTAAAAGTAAGTACCCCAGTTGGTCCGAAAAAAAAACATAATTTCAATCTTACTCCACCCCTATTGATCGGAGAATAGGCAAACTAGTGTACATGAACGTAACTTATGTTGCTCTACCTGCAGTTGCTCTGCGGTGAACTCGAAGCGGAACACCCTGTATATGTTTCTCAAATAATTAAGAGTATCTTCATAATTTCCATACTTCAAACAAGCAGCAAGGGATTTAATTTATTAAGACATAATGAACCTGACTGAACACAAACAAAAACTTGTACGTCCTTAAATGACTACAAAACATAATTCATTTCGGCGTTTTCCTCCTCAAGTTATCGTAACCATAATATTAAAATTTTTTCATTACATATTTTCGTGCGTCTAATTTTTCAACTTGCAATGAGTGAACAAAGTATGTTCAAATTATATAAAACTAGGTCGTCAGAGATCCTTTGAAATCTTGACTTCTTTACATTGAATACTTCGGTATTGACCTTTTTGGCCTCGGATCAAATTATGAAAGGTTTTATAATCCATACACAAACTACGTATCTCTTTAAAAAAATGCATTTACTCGTATACGTCAACAGCCATCAAGAATTAGAAAATTTTCAACAAAATTGACGATTCCATTTTTAGACATAATTCCTACCTACGGTTGAAGCTGAAAAATGGATGTGGGTACACTTACGTACGTAATTTGGTATTTTCTTAAACTTACATTTTGCTCATGTGCGTTAACAGTATTGGAAGTGTGACAAAATTTTCTTAATGACAATGTACCGAAATTCGACCTTAAAACTTCTGCAGCAGTCAAGGTAAATTAGGTCGGCCGAGAAAGTATTTCGCATTTCACGCATATTTAATAAAATGTTTGCCTGCTTGTCTGTAATTTTTAAGTTCTCATATTGGAGGAGATAATTTTCGAACCAGTTTTCCTTTTTTTTTTTTTTTTTTGAAAGAAACTAGAATATTTTCTGGCGAAATGATAATATCCGAATTTGAATTATGTATGCAGTATATGCAGATTATAGATAATCGCAAAAATATTATTTTGGACGATATCAACTGCATTTCAACATGAGAATAGGAATAAGCCCACATAATATGTATAAAAATAAATAGTCCGAAAAAAGAACGAATTCACGCATTCAAATTTCACAAAAAATCTAGAAAAAAAAAAAGATCTAACAGCTATACTGCTAAAAACATTGCCAGACCCACCAAAGCTAAAGCCAATAGAATACATCATAACATTGAAAAATAAGTTGTCAGCCTTTGTTTACGCCTATCGTTAGAAGATTTTAAAAATTACCTCCCACTTATGATAAGATTCATGATTAATTACAACTTACAACATATATACGATTCATTCAAAATAATTGTATTCCTATAAATTTCATAATTTACTTTTTAATAGTTGGAAATACTTTCTTTGAATTTCATTTTTTTGTAGTACTAGTGGCTGAGAAAAATAAGAAATTGTGGCGAAAAGCAAGAATTCAAACCGGTTTATACTGAAACAAAATTTTTATAATGACAAAACATCATGAACATCGACAGTGTGAATTAAGATCTCGAATTTTCCCACATCATCAATAATAATATTACCTAATTATTCAATTAATGTAGCCTATATGGGTATGCATTCACAAACAAGAAACAAATAACAAAGCATATTCTCAAGCTTAAAAGTACAATTTGCAAATTGGTAACAATGCTAAAGGAATGAGTTACAACCATTTGCATTGTTTACATTCGATTGTTGTTTTAAGGTTTGGTTCGTAAAAAGAGAAAAAGACTTCTTCCCAAGATCATTGTTGTTCGAGAAATTCGCCTTCGTGAAGACATAAAATCAGTGGCTATGAAATTAAAGATTTCAAAAGCGGCATTGCCGAATACCGAATGCCGCATTTTATTTGAAAGCAGATTTTTTTTCAGGTAGACTCTTCGAACGGATACATCGTTCATGAAAGGTCGGTAATAAGGCCACATTCCCTCCTCTCCACCCGCCCGAAAACCCCGAATAATGATCATAAATAAATAAATAAATAAAATATAAAATAAAAAAAAAATAAACTAAATAAAATGTTCTCGACACGCAACTTAAGTGGCCACACACCTTACCAGGTATAAAAAAACAATTCAATATAAACATGGAAAAACTTTTCCTTCGGCCGTCACAAAGTACCCCCTGGACTTGTCACTTGTTTCACAGGTTCTTCAGACTTTAAGATTGCCACAGTATCGTATACAGTTTAACCAAAAGAAAAATATTTTAACCTTGAGAAAGGCAATACACAGGGTGAACGAGCTTTGAAGAATACAAATTCAAAGTTCAACATACTACTTCAAGTGGGTAGACAGGAAAAGCCGAAGAATAAGAAAAAACGAACGAATTTTTTTCACATTCAAGCCCACATGATGAGAATGGAAAAAACAATTTACACATTTATACACAAAATAATAAATTATCACGACACAAAAATTTGGCATCAGCTTCAACTGTTTGTATGAAATCGAAAATAAATGTTATCAAATACGTTGTTAGGAAAAATTGAAAATAATTTCCAAATTTTGAAAATACTTAACTTATACGAAAAATGGAGGTAGATAATTACATAGAACGTACATTATGTTATGTTTTTTTTTTTTTTTTTTCAATTCATTAGAAATTTTCAACAACTCAAACAAAGATTGAACATGCACTCTATTTTTGTAAACAGGTTCTTTAAAAATCTTCCAGCCTTATTGATTTTTTTCTTTTTTTTCTTTAATATAATACGCCGTAACTAATTATTTCGGTCTTCTACATCGACCAAAAAATGAAAAAGGTGCCTTTCCAAATCAGCAATTAGTCGATTATATTATGTAGTGCAATAGCAACTATACCGACGTATATTGTCAACAGTAAAATTAAATTAACCAACCTGAAATCTTAGAAATCGCTTCTTCCACGAACGTAAACCTGATGCGATTACCAGACGAAGGACTTCGCGGTCAAAATTAACGTCCCATCCTTCGTGGGTAACGGAAAATGAAAATGCTACAGCTGAATGTGCTTCCGCCATGGTTCAGTCTCCAGCCACGGATTTATAACCAATGGAGTAACACCAACTGCAATTAGAAAAGAAAATTAAGATAAATATAATTTCATCATGTAATTATTAAGAATAATATATAATAGATGAAACAATTGCAATTTTCAAATCCAAGATCGTATTTTATTTAAAAAATTTAATTCTGTCTGATTCAGTATCAAAAGTTAAAATGATATGTTACGATAACGTCATGTTATAAATCCAAAATAGAGAAATGTTTTGTTCAATTTGGTGAAGAATTGATTAATTACTTCCTTCATTAACGAGGATTGTTCCTCACCTTTCATGGACACTTGCTGTTAATTACCGACGAAGTGTATTTCAGTTGGCCTTGAATATAACTTTCCTTTCTTGCAACGTGCGCTCATAATTATTTACGAATAGGTACAAAACAAATTCATAATGGCAAAGTTGTATACCACTATTGGTAACTTGGGAACCAGTTCAAAGTAAGAATGTAAATTCTTAAATTCTGTAGTTATACCAAATTGATACAGATATATTTTGCGAGTAGTATAACATTTTGGTTATAATAACCTGCAGGGTATGCAAAATGTTGGTACAAAATTTCTCTTCCAATATTAATAAATTATCAACCCTTTAAGGTCCACCGGGGGTCTACAAGACCCCACAAAATATTCAACGTGTGATATCTTCAGAATGAGGCGAGTCTGCCAGCTATGGTACTGAGGTGAAAAAAAGTATTAACCCTACCTTATTATTCCCCCATGAGTAGCATAGCAACTCTCTTCTTTGAGTGGTTCATACTTGAGGTGGAAAAATGAGTGGGGTATTTTAGACCCCAGGTGGACTATAATGGAGTCACAAAGTATTGCTCCACAAGGGATGTGTATAGAACAACCTTTGGATTTTACAGCTCAACCTTCGAGCATTATAATAAGATGAAGAATGTCTTAGGGGTCAGTAAGTGACCATGACAAAAGAAAAGGATGCTCAAGGTGAAAATCAACATACTTCAGTGCTGCCAACCTACAGAAAGATTGAAATAGTGTATCTCTGCGAGTTTTGAAGCTAGCGAGATGCCAATGGTACCTTAGTGCATGAAATAATTTTATATTACCAGTTCATTTAAATAACTTAGAATAGAATATAAAATAGCTGTTGTAAAGAGAAAAAAAATGCAGGTAGCTGTTACTTAAAATGGCCATAACTTTGCGATTTTTTAAGCTAGAGAGACGGCGATGGTACCAACATGGATTCAACGTCAAATTTTACATCAGGAACAACATAGGGAGCTATTTGCAGAATTTTTATATGTAAATTAGAAATAATTAAAAAATGAGGTCTGGTAAAAAAGAAAAAAAGAAAAAAAAAGGACTCCAAGTGGACAATAACGGAGTCCAAATTCAGGTGGACTCACAAGGGTTAAAAGTGATCTAAAACAAGGATGGTGATTCCCTTACCATGCAACCATTGCGGCGTTACCGTTCAGGCTAAAGAAAAATTTTCAATGCAGAACTTTTAATAAATTATTTTAATACTTAGTGTCTTCATACGGACACTTTGATAACGTATTCCAGATGTTTGCCCTCTAAATAATCATTATTTAGTGTAATGTGCAGCTGGGTAGCAATGCCAATCTCAAGAAACATAATATTCAATTCTTTTAACGATAATTACTCTGAACTCTCAATACCATTTCTTTGCACAAGGGTTTCATTTTCAAACTATACTTCATTCCATTTAAGAGTTCCATGACGTCACAAGCATTTGAAGAAAGCGATTGGTTGAAACACGGTTGAAATCGAAAAATACTTTCTTCTCATTCGTTGAATCTTGTGACGTCATGGAACTTTTAACTGGAATGAAGTATATGCAGTATGCACAATTACACAGTATCTTCCTCACACATTTCACAATATACTTTTTTCACTACAGAAACATGTTACTCTGTTGCAATGAAATTTTTCACACCAGGTTATACAGAATACAGACAACGAACAAAGGAACGAAAAAAAAAAAAAATTAAGGTATACAAAATACAAGTTATATAGAACAGAATCCATACGTACAGAAGGAGAAAAAAAATCACCAAGCCAGTAGACCTGCAAGTCTGTTACGCAAATAGTTCTCTAAAACAATTCTATTTGGCCTACTTTTTTTTTCTTAGTCACATTACCGATAAAAATAAATTCTTCATTTTTATTTTAATTCTATTCGGCGTTTAAAAAAAATATAGATAATGCCAAATAACAAAAATTATCGAACAAGATACCACCATTTAAAAAACACAATGTTTTGCCCTAAATAAGGTAACTTAGATATTACAATTAATTTTCTAATATTTATTCTCAATTCACTGATTTAATGGGTTCAATGTCTGGACGACGATATTCTTCGTGTAATACTTTTGGATAACCTACTGCCACACTCTCGGAGCAGGCTATTCTCGCTAACTGGATAATTATATAATGATAAAATGTGAAACGAAAAATCTTAATGCTATTACACACACGATGAAGCATTTCGTCATCCAATACCTAATATACCTCTCCCAATTTTTTTCTTTATTCAGTATTTCTCCGCAGACATACACAATGATTAAATATGTGACTAAAAATTATGTTATTCCTAATGCAAACACAAACAAACGATTTTGTAACAACAAAATAATACACAAAAATTAAAAAGTTTGCATAGATTTGTAATTCTGACTGAAGACCACGACGACGCCAATTTTGAGATGAACTACTCACAGGATTTGGTGGTGTCATAATATGCGACACTAATTGCGCGAGTTAAAAAAAAGTCTTTTTTATTTAGTAAAAGTTAACCCTATGGCTGCACGAATCGATTTTCAAAAATTCAAAATTTATTCCTGTGTAACGAAAACAAAGATAAAATATAGAGGTCTGAGTGGCGTAGCGATAAAGTGCTCAGCCTTGCGATTGAAAGGTCCTGGGCTCGAGACTCATCACCGACACAACCTGACCTACCTACTGGGATCTGACGGGGGACAGACTTGAGTGCTCGGAGCATGACTGAGAAGTTGTGCGTCTGAGACTCTTCAATCACCCCCGATTCATCCCCAACCACAAGTTCCACCTCACCTACAAAAACCTACAGTTTCAAACTCCAACTATCCGCCCAAGATGTGAAAGACCTCTGATGTCATAACATGTCTATAAATAAACCATAGTAACAAAAGATATAAATTGTTGTTAGAATCAGACAATCAGGGTGAGAGTCAATATGCCAACGTGGTAACACTGTGAGAGAGCATTGAACTTTGTAAACAAGCTCATAAACTAATAGCATATGTGACAGTTATGTGATAATTTGCTTATGCTAGGCAGCTGTATGATGAACCCCTACATAAACAAGATGATGCAACCATATAAGCTGGTTTAAGCTTGTGCTGCAAGCTTAAACTTGCTTATGTGCGTCATAGGGTGTGGCTTAGTAAGTAAACAAGTCCATAAAGTGTGATGTTAACGACTTTGTTAACTGCAAACCTTGTGTTTCATTCATGTAGAATGCTGGAGAGCTTCTTCACTTCTTTTTGTGGCCCAGTACAGTAAGGTTCTAAAACTACTGTGTGTCTCTTGGTCTTCAATAAAGTCTTTTCAGTCTTATAAAGAGTCAGTGTAATTATTTCTCCTGTCAATATTTGGACATGAGGCTACAGTGAAAGCTTGTGAGCCCAGTCCAACATATGTTAACCCATCAACAAAAAATAAAATGTATTCGATGAAGGTAAGCCATATTAGTTTTCAATAACAAAACAACAGAGATAATTAAACTCAACCCTATAATCGTTTAAGTAATCGTTTGTTGACAATCTATACCCAACATATATGATCATATCTAAAGAGCTTTTTTCTACCTTATCAATAATTTTTTTTCGGTTTAAAAACCTCTCGACACTCCTAATGTCAGGATTTTCAATTTCATTTACCAAAAAATTCGATAAATACACTTGACATGACGTCAGAAAAGTTTTTAAAAAAATTCGACTATTGGTAGTCGTTCAAAACAGGAGGAGACTAAGAAAATTCGTTCAGACTTGGAAAATTATTAGCCATCAAAAATCTCACCAGTTGTTTTATCGCAGGGACTTTACAGTAAGCAATTTCGACCCATAACGTAAATACGAGTAACAAATAAAATAAGAAAAATGAAGCACTTTAGAAATCAAGATAAGGACTTGAATACTCATTTTTTTTTTTTTTTTTTTCAAAAAGAACTGTAAAAATATTTTCCCAAGGTTTTCGAAATGGGTCACTTTAATTTTCAGTACTGAAAATACTTTAAAAAATACCCGTTGGCACAACGTAAACAAAACTTTTTTCACCACTGACTCATCGTTTTTAATCGCAGAATTATGTAAAGTATATTTCCGTCAAACTAGAAACATTTTTACGTTTTTAAATTCATATGTTTACCTGACTAGCAACCAGTATCGCTTACTTGCGTTTGTCTATTCCTACCATTATGGCGTCCAATTTAGGAGGATGCCATAAACCTGTAATGTCATGTTGAAGCAGCCGAAAAATTAGTGAAATTCAGGGGAAAAAATTGAAAATTAAAAAATAATAATACTATGTCACTATAGGGAATGAGGAAGTTTGCAATTATATTCCACTACGAGTCTACCGAATGATTCATTTCTTAGATCTAAAATTGAAATGAAATAAGAGATAAACAATAAATTTCAGTACATAGGAATCGTACACGTGTCATACGAATGTTTCCATTACACGATCGTCATAATACAAGGGAATTATCAATGAATAATGCAATGCAGAAGAATCAACTCGATAAGTATATTTTTGTATTTTATCCATCTTTATAGAAATAAAATTCAGCAAGCAGATGTTTTATTCGAACAAACACACCAATTGGAAACATTGTCTATTGTTCAAGTTTTTGTCGGCTTTGAAAAGCTCGAATAAAATTTTATATATTTTACATTAAATAATGCAGAGTCATTGCCGTTTTTTCTTGAAACTAAGTTTTAAAAAAAATAAAAGAAGCAGATATTATCCAAGTTGAAGAAATATTAAGTCTAGATCATTATTTGATTTATTCATTTAGATTTAAATTTCAGTCAATTCCCCAAAAAAGTCGACTTGAAACGATTCTCAGAAAATGTCAATTTTATTATCTAAAAGGGAAGTTCATAATCGATAATATTTCAACACTCATCCTAAGTCAACTTTGCCGAACGATACGATCATCTCGCGAATTCCATTCTAACTAGCTAATGTATTTATGCAAACAAACATAATATAAGTCCTTGAAACTTCGTGAATCGCAGATAAAAAAAAAAAACAAAAAAAACCAATGAACAGGGAAACCGGATTGAGGGCCTCCAGCGATGAGCATATTTTATATCATCTTAAAAAACAAAGAATACATTATAGAACTACTGAATTTGAATTATCATCATATTTTATGTACTTGACTATTCATTTATATATTTGTGATGTGATCTAGATTTAATTTACATACTATTCAACAATTTAAGGATATGAATTTCATAATCGTCGCGTCATTAAAACTAATGATACCTATAGGTGGTAAAGTATAATTATTTTACTAAAACATTAAATTTTCATAGGTTGAACTTAATACACACCCTTATCAATCCAAAACAATAGCTACATATTTTTAATAGAAACTTAAAAATTGAAAAGTTATTTTTATTTTTCAACTGATGAGTCTTTTTGGTAGAGGAAAATATTCAGAACATTTCATTTAAAGAAATCAACTCATAAAAATAAAATAAAAAAAATTAAAAACTCGATTGGCTAAAAAATCAAAATTTTGAGGAAATCGAGTTCAAAGTTTGACCCACTATTTTCAAACATCAAAAATATTTTTTTTTTTCAGTAGGTAGAATCGAATCAGTTTTGGTAACATTATTCTAACGTGTAATTGACCTCGAATGTAACTAGAAAATTTTTGAAAAATTAGACTGTTCTCAAATTAAAACGATTAACCAATTATTAAAGAAGGAATAAGGAAATGCCCCAATTTCCATATCTTTGCATTAAAATACGGACAATGTCAATCACCTAATGGCATATAGTAGATACTTCTTAAGTACTTCACAAAGATGTTGCCAAACATAAATGATACGCATGTATAGAAAAAAAAAAGTGAAAAAAACATGTTTTGGTTCAGTATAATATACACATAATATAAGAATTTAACGAATTAATTCTTTCAAAAAACTCCTGACCTACAATGATAATTAATTCTTTTGGATTTTTTACTAAGCAACTTGATATAACTGAACTGACGTTAATTAATAACGTTTTTTCAAAATAAAGCGTATATCTTGTAAGCGAAAAACACTTTTACGGGTAAACGTGAAAATGGAAACAGAAAGTACCAGACCAAGGTCGTGGAATTTAGAATTTCTGCAGTAAATGTTTCCGACTTTTCAAATGGCGCATATTCAACTTTTGTTGATTACAGACAGCATGTAATGCGCGTCTAAAAAACTGAAAATAACACAACGACTGAGGAAAATTAAGTTCTTAACAACCAACACGTGCAGAAAAGAAAATGCGTCATTGAGCAAACGATGAAAAATAAATTAAAATACTGGATTGTAAAAAATAAAAATAAATAAAAATAAATAAATAAAAAAAAGTAAGTAACTTAAATAAAATAAAGAAATAAAGAAAGATAGAAAAAAAAAGGGAAAAAGTGAAGACAACAACGTATCTTGACACACAGTAATTTCGTGGGCACACCACTTGCATCTTAACATTTATGATGTTGGCAAAGAGAGGTATAAAGTAGGTGCAATCAGTCATTCATTGAAAAATATATACACGAGGTTTATATAATTTCCTCTGTGATGTATCTAATGGCAAATATTTCTAATGGATGAACAAAGTCATTAACAGCCGTCATGTGGATCACCTACTGACTTACTATGATATTAGATACAAAATAGACAGGAATTTCTGTACCTCAATACAAAGTATCAAGTTCATGATGAAATTGTATGAAAAATATTTTCATCTTTTCACACAAAATGATAATATTAGGTATAAAAATTACGACCAAGAAAGATTAGTGAAGTAATAGCAACTGAAAGGCAGTGAAGTAAGGGATACTTCCTGCAGAAGGATTTCACAAAATTATCAAAAAATTCATTTTTCTCAATGTTTAATAAAGAAGCAGCTCGTCAGTGGTTTATCATTGATTCAAGAGTTGATCCTTGAAAGTCAAATAATTATAAATACTGAAAAACATTCAGCCTTTGTAATAAGTATAAGAAATTTATTAGACGCCATATATTTGCGAAATAATTTTATCGTCCGAATAGAAAAATTTCTTGAAAATAATATACCAAAATTTTTCTTTCTTAAAAGTTTTTCAAGCTCGGATCCCTTCTTTGCTCATTTTCACATACTCGTACAGGATTCTCTTTCAAACATAATTTAAAAAGTAAAATAAAGAAAACTGAGTGAGTTATGACTTTTATGCACTGAACCATAGTATTAGGTCAAATGAATGGACAGTTTGATAGAACGATGAGATTGAGCCAACTCGAGTTACTTAGCTTAGGGCCAGTATTACAAACAGTGGTTACCAATTTCACAAAAAATAACTGAAAATGCTATTCTCTTGTTTGACATGTTTGTACTCGTAACATCGTGCATACTCAATATAAAACTTCAGTTTCTGGTTGGAGCTGAATGAATCTAGTTTTACTAAATATTAGCTGCTTTTTATTTTTGTAAATAAGAAAAAAACGAGAAATTGAACAACTACATACCATTTCAAAAAAGAAAAATAATAAAATACATAATGCAGTTTAAAACACCAAACCTTATAGAAGAAAGCAACAATCTACAAGATTTTCCTCGGTCTTCAGTCTTATTTCCTCAATAATTGAAACAGCAAAATAATTTCGTCAATGCCTGACTTAGCATTCCAACATCCTTATTGCTTAAAAATTACCTTGATTTTTTTTTCTGGCACCGATACAAATTTGTTGGTCTCATAGATTTGCAAATTCGAACATGAAGCAAAAAGAAAACCATTTTGTGATTTTAGATAGATAATTTAAATTCCCAATACAAATTAAGAAAAAACCAACGAAAAATGCCCAAACAGGTAATGAAAAATGAAAACATACAAACTTTGCCAAGTCGATTGAGAGCACAATTAAAAAAAAAAAAAAAACAGAAAAGAAAATTACAATTAGAAACCTTGAACAGAGGTGAACCAAATTAGGGGGTATCAACGTGTTATTGAATGGATCAATTTATTTAAAATATTTAAATATTGATTTTGTGGAGGAAGAATATTTTACAGCCGATTAAGTATAAGATTAAGAGATGAAAATGGGAAAAAGAAAACAGTAAAAAACACAGAAGGAGAGAGCAAAGCACGCTAACTTTTGGCGAGAAAAAAACACATGGTTTAATGAAAATACAAGAAAGCAAAAAACAGCACTCAAGATACGACTTTCAACAAGAATGCCCTTCGACTATTTCTAAACTGATTCCAAAATTACCGAAGGAAAAGATGGGAGAAAATGTAGTACAATCGATGAAAAGAGATGAAAAAAATGGGTAGATATCGTTCATGTAAATTCAATTTAATTAAACTGAGAAAAAAAATTTTTATACATATTCAGCTGATCCTCACAGAGACCTTTTCTATAAGCCAAGAAAAGAGGACGGGCATTCCAGTGGTTTAGCTGTTGGCTAATTTATTTCTTGACTCAACATAAATCTAGCAGTAGCAGAACTAGCTTTTTTTAGGCGGGAGGGGGAAGGGAGAAGCGAGAATTATTTTAAAAATCTTAACATCTAAACATTGGATACTGAAGTCCATTTTTTTGTCATGTTTCTATTATTTCTTTTTTTGTCTGGTTTACAGGTTATTTCATTGGGGAGGGGGGGGGGTAGAAATTTTTTGACGGAGCGACGGCTACCCTCAGATTCGTCACCGAAATCTAGGAACTCGACGACTGGAAAGAACAATTCGCAGTTCCCTTCGATGCCACTCCTCTCATCCTAGTTCTATTTACATGAGGCAGGCATCAGTACTTGGGTTTGGATTTTCAATGAGATTGGCAAAAAATTATGCTCTTAAAATCACGTAACAGACATTTCTTAGACATGAGAAGGAAATTCGGAGAAAAAAAATCAATAACATTTTACTTCTGGACTTTTGTGAATATAATTATCTCGTCTTTGGCTAACAAGGGAACCACCAGAGTCCAGAATTGTCTGACGCCAAGCCCAATCAAACTATTCTCACAAATAGATTTTTTCAGAGGAGTAAGTAGAAAACCATCACACAAATGCATATGAAAAAAATCAGCATGATCGAATGATTAGGAAATGACTGAAAAATAATTTTCGTTTTTTGAACTTGGCATAGAATTAAGGATTTTGTGAAAATGAAAAATTCTTCTAGTCTAATTTATAAGAATCCGATCAAACTGATTTTTTCCTGCGCATTTGTGTGATGGACTCCAACTCACTCCACCCAAAAATTCCTAAAAGTAGGAAACTTTTTTTCCTGCATACTAGGTACATGCCATTTCACGCAAATTTTCAACTTTACCCACACCTAAAAAATTCTAACTGGCTTATATTTCAGATAAACGAAATATGTCTCTTATAAGCAGAATAGCTCAAGGCATAGCAAGATACACATCTTACTGAGGTGTAATGAGAATGTTTTTCTAGCACTTCAAATGTCTGAAAGGGGTCGTGATTTTAAGCATAAAACTAAGAAAAAGAAACATTACTAGGTACCTCGGTATTTTTCAAACAAACACATTAAATTATTTGAAATAATTTTAGCTCACCTCAAACATAAAATTTAGCGTCCGATGAAAATGAAAATAATAAAAAAACTAACAATATTATATAACACGCAGATCAAATTCAGCAGCAAAGTTACTTCACTGACTTCAAAAATTTACCTGAGAACGCGAATAAAAAACAAATTGGCACTCACGAAACGTTAAGTTCGAGTGTTTTAATAAAGCTGAATTCTAACACAACCAAAATATGTCGACGATTAAGTAAAAATACACCACACGAATGACAAGTCTCTACGGCACCAACACAAGCTACTCAATTTTTTCCCTCCTATTTCAACCCATCAAATTGAAGATCAACAAACATGTTCGCGGCGTGGATTCGGTTTTACATTTACTTCACACGTTTAGGTTTTACTACACAACAAGATTGTGATTTGAATAATTTCTTCAAACTCACTTCTGTTGATGAACTAAACGATTCGTTTGCAACAGTTCGTACAATGACTCTTTTTACGAAAATTCATTGGATACTTCATCAAAACAAAAGTGAACTTCACTTCGTCGATTGTGCGCGCAAGCAATTCCGCACTGATCCGCACGGCCACATAACAGTATTATAATCGAATTTATGATTCACAATCACATTTATGTAGGTCTCGGTATTTGTATGTAAACGAGACAACGACGGGGGAACCATAGAGTGCCACACAAAACGAAGAAGAGGAAGAAATTTCTTTGCCGTTGACCAAACGCACGAATGAATTTGTTGAGAAATGAACATCGAATGCAAATGTGGCCTTCCGTAGAGAATAAAGACAGAACAGAACAAAAAAAAAAAAAAAAAGAATAAAAATGGCGAAACTGTAAACAGCCTATTGAGGATAGAGAAATAGAAAACAACATATAAACCCATAAATGGCTCAGTTGAGCATAACACAGTTTTATGCATGAATCTCTGAAAAGCTTGTGAAATGTTATGAAAATTCGTCCAATAAAAAAATATTCCGATAATTTCCGAGTTGCTCTTCGACAAAATCGTGTCACTTTACCACTAGAAATACCAAGTTTTACTCGATTACTCAAAGGACCAGGTGGTGACATATATGACACCACAAGAGTAACCTCAAAGGACCAAGTGGCGTCGTATGACACACGTCAGGGGTTCTCAAAATATTGGTCCTTTGAGAAGTCCATCTCAAAATTTTCAGTGGTGTCGTATATGACACCACCTGGTACTTCTAGTGTTACTATTCTGATGGTTAGAGAACACCAAAGGGAAGAAAATTAAGATTTATTACAGAATAATAATTAGTCTAAAAAATTGGTAAAAATTGTAAAGAATTAGTGAAAAATATTTAAAAAAGGGTGTAGGTGTACATTATAATTTAATGTAAATAATTATAATGAAGAAAGTGTTTTGTACATTATAATTATTTAGTTTATGCTGCTTTAACACTATCAAATTTTGAAGTATACCAGTAAATTCTCAAACTTAAAAGTGAAATATATTGAAGTTAATGTGTTGGTACCACCTTAAATAGTACTAGATAGCAAGCATACAAGATTTTGGGCTGTCAACATGACTAAGGCATTTCAGGGGGAGGATCACAATACTGGCTTAAGTCGGGTTAAGGCTTAAACCCAGTTCAACGTGGAATTTTTAAACATATTAATTCCTCTCTTGAACCAAGTTTATGTTCGACCTCCACTTCAGCCAGGGCTGGAAAACCCTTATGATTTCGTTCCAGATTTTCGAGAATTCTGTTGAATTACCTACATATCATTTGTACAGACCTACATTTAATCGTATTGCCTTGCCACTTACGCTTGGCGTAACAAAAGAATAAATAATTCATTCTCATCGGTTTGACACCTGAATGATATACGTTTTTATTATGAACTTGAAGAGAGATTTAAAAAATGATTATCACCAGAACACAAAAAAGAACAGCATGAGAATATTAAACAAAAAAAACGTTTCAACTGTTTGTAAAACGTTCGTTACTTAATCATTCCTGATTGTGGGTAATTTGCAAACCACAGGTGCTGCCAGTATAGTTGTATTTAAGAAGGTAAATAACTGAATATTTTTATAAACGCTCACTAATTACCAACATACGAAAGGGAGAAGGCACGTCATAATAATCATACCAAATTGATAACCGTGAAAAATTTTGTCAACGTCTAAAAAAAAAATTCAGAGATGAACAGAAAAAAAACAACATTGCAAGCTCAGATCATTGAACTGGAGCGGGAAGGTAGCTCAACTAATTTTCATTTCTCTCTGTATCATAATAAAGGTAACGATAGAAAATTGAATCACATCATGATTTACATTTGAGGTTAAGAGTAGGACAATGTAGAATCAAACTTATAAGCTTCACGCACCCTCAAAGAATGGAATTCGCCTTGTTTATGAGAATTTAATAACTACTTCGTTACAAGATATAGATACCTGACGAATATACTCGTAATTATAGTATTTATTATTCAACTCTAATGGAAACCTTTAATTTATTCGTAAAAAATAATGTGTAATGACCTAGTGACAAAGCTACACACTTCAATTATGGTTAAATTCACCGCAAATTTATGCTTCACCTAAAATGCAGAAATATTTTGACTCACGAACGAAAATGAATGATTGCCCAGTGTTTAAAAAAAACGACAAATTAGCACAATAAATCCCGTAAGAAAAGCAGGTTTTTAAATAAACGCACAATGGCAAAATGGTCGGAAAAAAAAATCCATTACTCAGAAACTTTCAAATCTCATTACACAGAAACCAAACAACAGATAGACTCGTTTTTATAGTACCTTCAGGTGCTCTCTTTCTTTATTTTTTATTTTTTTGCTAAATTTTTGTCAATTCTTATTCTCATCAAACCCGAAATAGCATCGATATCAGGTCGATAATATATTGGTCTTGAGAATGAATTTTTTTTTTGTGTCTTTCTTCTGATTATGGAATTAAAATTGTGAGGCGATGAATAATCGCTCTACAAATTTCAATCTTTCTAGCTCAGGCAGCATTTTATGAAATTGAAAAAAATATGGAGTTTAACTTAATCATTCTATAAAAAGTGACCGAATATCAGGTTGACAAATTTTTTCTTCTCGAAAAATGCTAACTTTTCTCGAGTACACAGAAAAACTGAAAAGCAACAATTTCATTTCCAAATTTTGAAGTTGAAATTGAATTTCGTCATTATTCAACTTCAAAAATCTTTATAACATAAAATTTTAGAGATGAAGAGATGGTTCTCGGATTATTTTGAATTCACCATTCAATGCTGTACAAAAATAATTATATTGAAAATAAATTTTGATTCACTTCATCTGAAGGTATGATTTCTCAGACTCCGTCACAAATACTATATCTAATAATCAAAACAAGGATTTCTGTAATTAGAAAAATAAAATATAGCACGTAGAAAATCAAGGCTCTCTTATTCATACTAATTGTAAGACAGACAAACAAAGAATTAAGTATCTAGCAGATTAGTCATTCAGAGCCGATGGGCATTCACACTGTACCACAAAATGAAATCAGTCAAGAATTTACCTTACACCACACACACGATTAAGTCTACAATTATTAATTTGAAAACAGAATTGAAAATCAAATGACAAGAATTTGGAACACAAAATGAGAACTATCAGTACCCAGAATGGACTTCAAATTTGGAAAAGGATTAGAAGTGCATAACTTTTTTAGAACTCAAGCTCACAAGAGGTAGCGCGGGTGCAAACAGAAAATCTCTCTGAGTAGAATCAGAATTATTTAGTCATAACACAGATGCCATAAATAATCTTTCGCAACAATACCGAGAGAGTAATGTTCCTATCTAATACTCATATTAACACCAATTTATAGACGCGAATAGTTGAGAAACGAACAGGTGTAGTAATTCAACTCTATAGATGGAATAACATCATAAACTCGAAAATATTTTAATCCTAAGGAACAGTTCATGATTCTTGCAATTTGAAAATTGGATTCGGGGGATGAATCATTCCGACTCTCCAACTTCAACATAAACATTTAGAACTAAAAATAATGCAATTAGAGTGGACTAATCGAACTGAATATCATTGAAACTGACGTCAGTTTGTTGGTGAAAGATTGGAAATTATCAATACAAGGCCAAAAGATATAATTATTCAATTAGCAACAATATACGGGCGATGGTTCTTTAATGAACTGACTCAATTAATTTGTCAATTGTAAGACGAAGAATATCAAGTCATCATGATAATATAAATGTAGACTGAAAGAAAAAAATACACAGACGCAATATCACAAGAAACAATCGCTTAACAAAAAAAGGAATTATATGGACAACTGAGAACAGCACTAAAGCTATTCTATTCTGAATATAACGTAATAATGATGATTAATCATTTAATTAATGGATGTTAATTTGAAGAACACACTATTGTTAGATACAGAACTTTATAATTACCTGTATCAGTTTGTAAATGGTGAGGGTGGAATGCCTGATAATGGACAAAAAAGTCCAAAAAACACTTTCTCACGCTAATTCAAAGGACAATTTACTTCAGTCTTCAATGATATTCGCAAAATCATCCGTCAATTTCGTCAAAAACTAAAAACTAGACTGATACGAAATACACAAATTTCTGAGAATATAACCACTCTTCTACTTGTAATCGCAATTCGCAACTATTCACAAGTGTGAAGGTGATCAGCTGGTTTTATTCGTTTTATGACGTTGATATCATCTTTGTTTATTTATGTCTATCGTCTCGACTTCTCCTCCCTCCCTTCCCTTCAAACCGAACACTATTGTGAAGGCTGAAGTTATTCCCCGAAAAAAAGGGTACAATGGTGAAAAAGTGAATCGAAGCAATGTGTATATTTTTGTCATTTTCTTAAGAACAGTAAGTTTGCACTCTACTATACACAGCTTTATAAATTTATCCACATTTATCAAATGTGAAAATGAAAAATAAATTCCATTTTTCGTAATCGTATTGTATTAGTATGTGTGCTTTGCTTATGTGAATCAAAATATTTCATTTTTATTAATTCTTAAAAATATTTCTGATTGTTGAGAGTTGGTCCAAATAGCTCAAGAGCTAAGGTACGTAATTGAAAAACCGATTTCAGCTATTATAATTTATTTTATTCCGCACTCAGCATAAAATGTTTGACTTTCGCGGCATGACCGCATCAAACCGCATGAAATCAACTGAAGTAGACAGTAGATATTTCTTCCAGGTGAATGTTATCTGTTATCTTACAGAATTAAAATTTGCGTTAAGTAACCGAAAATCAAAATCCTTAGTTTGATCCACTTGGGAAAATTCGATTGAATCGAATCGAATGAGGTAGTAGAATTTTACATTTCTATCGAAAGAAGATAGTTTTAATACTTCAACATTTAAGTCTTACCATCGGTTTGATGCACCTTTCTTATTCTCAATTCTTTTTTTTTTTTAACGAATACTTACATCTCTGAATATCTACTCACCCTCTAGATCCTCAGTGGTTTACTTAATGTACCTGTGTTGAAATTTCTGACCTGCATGATTTTCTCATTTTAAGATTATTATTATATTACCTATTCAAATCTTGTATCTTCTTCAACACGTTGAAAGTACATTTTAGACGCATTAATCAATTTTTGACCGTTATTTTATTTCAAGGCATTCATTTCTAGAGTACAATTTTCTTTTGCAGCTCCATTTTCATTCAATATTTTTTGTAAACTATGATTGCTATATGACTATGGAAAGGACACGTGTTACCATTGCATGAGAAACACTTTTTTGGCGAAATTAGGTGCTTTGACTTTGATATTCATGTATAAAATCATATTTGTATGAATTAGCAAGTATAATCTGTTGAAAAATTCATTCTATAGTCTGGAAGATGACAAAGCAATCCCTGGTCAATCCTTCAAATTCACACAAACGTACATTGTTCATCATTATAAATGCTTCTGTTTCTCGAAAAGTTGTTTTAAATTCCAACTCACTGTGTATTTCTCCAATATTGTTGTTACAGATTTTCAGTTCTGTTTGTGCTTCTACGAAATTGAATGATGGATGCCTTCTGTTGTGCTGAATAATTTGTTGGAAATAAAAACATATTCACTAACCTATAATAGCCTGGGTACTTCTATTTCTATGGAAAGACTTTTGGTAAATATCAACCTAATTTCATTTAGCTTGACACGTTGCTCTGGGACAGCGTCAAAAACAATTCTATTTAAAAAGTCTACCAGACCAAGAATATAATCACTGACAAGAATTCTCCATGGTTTTCTGTCATTAAATTTGTATTACCTCTTCTGTATTAAATTCATGACTAACTTATCAACAGATCGACTAAACATTTTCGACGGCTAAACATTTCTGACGTCTATGAATAACGATCATCTTTTTCCTCTTTTTTTTTGTTTAATTTTATTTTGCCAAATTCATTGGGTCAATGTCAACAATACATATTTGTCTGAATTTTCAGCATTAACCTATACTCCTATTATAAATGGGTGATTCTACAAAAATGTTTGATTCACCAGCGTATTATAGACTTTTATTTCAGGTGTTTTTTTTGTTGTTTTTTTTAAATAATTTTCTCCTTTATAACAAAATTATGTGTTTTGTATTTTTTTATTGTGATTTGGAATTTTTCATGTCAGCTGAATATTGTTATTATTAAGTATATCGTATTCTAATAACTTAGTTAATATTTTCAGGATTACCCTCAGCAGCAATTTATTCGCATCTGAAAACGCGGAGTATTTCTCGATATTACATAATGGAGCTTTTTCTGGAGAAAGTGAATTACGAGATTTCAAGAGCAGCCGAATATCTCGAGTCAGCAGCTGCCATCAAACATCCTGAATTTATTCGAATGCAAATCGAGTGTCTTCAAGACTCAGTAAGTCTATTCCATATTGCGGATGCCTCAAAAAAATCTCGAAATGATTTTAAAAAAGTGTTGGCGGATGCTCAATCGATGTTGGAGAAATTGAAAGTTGGGCTAGTTAGAGCCGAAAGTGAAGAAAAATCAGCAACTATAACCTCGCGCCCGAATTTACCAGGGACGAAGTCTAATCTTATTGAAATACCTAAATTTTGTGGTGATCCGCTGAAATTTCGTCATTTCATGACTCTTTTCGCAGATAGAGTTGTCAGTAATTCATCTCTGACGGATATTGAGAAGTTCATACTTCTAAAGAATTACTTGGAAAGTGAAGCTTTTGATGTAATTAATGAGATACCAATCATTGAGAAGAATTTTTCACTTTCTCTAAGTCTCTTGGAGGAAATGTATGGCGATGAAGACAAATGTATTGATATGCTGTTCGAACGTTTGGAATTATTACCAGCTGCATTGACTGGCGAGATTTCAGAAATTCGTGAGACTTATTGGAAACTGGAGGCCATTTTACTATCGTTGGAGCAATATGGCGTGCAAGTAAATGACAGTTTCCAAGTATTATCGCTTTATTCGACAAAATTCGATGTTGGATTTCTGGGTGGACTGAAGCTTGGTGAAATCCGAAACCAGGTGCGACAATGTATCGGAGCAAAACAACGACGATCAGTATCTGATGGCCATGTTAACCGCGTTTCATCATCCCCGGCAAATGTTGAATGGGGTCAGGCAGCTGCAGTCGTCACAAATGAACAGAAACAATCTAAGCCTGAGATGGCATCTACCTATCCATCTGGTCTGTGCCTTACTGATATTTGTATTTTCTGTCACAAATTACATCTTTCCGAAGATTGCGTTCAATATCCAACTGTTTATGAGCGTAAGAAGCTCTTACGGAGTACGAGCGTATGTTGGAGATGTCTTTGCGTCAAACATCCTGGAGAGCGTTGTGTGGAGTTGAAGGAATGTGTATATTGCAATGATGATTCGCATCATCGTATATTATGTCCGGAAAAATGCCGAGCCGTTCAGTCTTTTTCATCGTCATCATCATCATCATCATCTGTAATTAACAATACGAGGCCTACTACTGATGAAATATTGAAGGACGATTGTCCATTTCAACCGACAACACCTTTGACAGTACTCACTCAAATAGAATGCCCTAAAACTGGTGAGAAAACGACAGCAAGGTTGATTATTGCTAGTGGCTGTCCTATAAGCTTGATATCGGAAAGGGCTGCTGCTCGTTTGGGCATTAATTATTTTGACCATGAAAAAAGTATTGTCCTTACGCATGCGACAGGGGAAATTTCGAGAGCCACAAAGGCAGTTGCTACAGTATTATTATATGTGTCAAATGGGCCCCCCTTTCCAATAGACCTACATGTCGTTGAAGAAGTTTGCAGAAAAGAGGTAGTTGTGCCTGAACTTTTGAACGGTAGTCCTGCTATCGTAAATTTTGGTTTTGCGTACCCAGGTAATGGCCATCCTATTGATATACTAATTGGAGGGGATACCGACCTCGCTTCAGTTGCATTCAACTGCGGATTAAATGGAGAAGTATGTCCTCCTATGGGAAGTGGCAAATCTTGGGTATCGTCTAAGTTCGGCTGGCTTCTTGTTGGTACTGATACTTCTGGTGAACCTGTCATTTTCTCTTTTTCAATTCAGCAATAACCTAAGACTTGATATTTCAAAGACTTATTTCCAAATGAGCTTTTAAAAAGAGAACATTTGTTTAGAATTTAAGCCATTTATCTAACATTTTTGAAAGTTTTTGTAGTACATATATGAGGATATATTTTTATGTTTTTATAATGAGATTCGAGTTTTTTTTTTTTTTTTTCATAATCTATATTTTAAAGTAATTTTTTACTTTCAAATTACGCATTTGTTATTATTTTCTAACGCAGATAATTATTATCTTTTTTTTTCTATACCTACCTTGAATTTTGGATATGAAAATTGTTTATTTCATGTATTTTTTCGTTTTTACACAAGAAATTCATCATTTTCTTTAGTGTGACACCGGTTTTATTTTTGTTATAATATAGTTAGGTTTATTATTAATCTATGTCTCTGTTCTTAATCTATTATCTTGACAAATGGCGCCACCTAAACTCATTTGTATTTTTTAATTTTTAGTCTAAACTAGATGATGATGAGAAAGAGGACCTTTTTAAATAAAATCGTCAAGAGGTCTGTAGAATCAGAAAATGTGGTCCATTTTCGCCAAGAATGATTTTCAAAAAATATAAGAGATTTTGAGAGGACATTATTATCGAATTGATAGAACTCGACAGTCAGATAATGCAAATAAACATTTGAAATTTTTTCCTCTCTGTTTTATATTGTTGAGATTATATGATTGTGAAGTAATAGGTAAAACAAGTATCCAGGTCGTTTTTGAAATCTCATCTTACAAATTAAATGATGTTAATTCTATATTATTGCCGATCATTTGGTTAATATTTTTTCTATTTTAAATGTAGATAGCTTTGAAATTTTTATTTATGAAAAACCTGTTTCATTTTATTGTAAAACTTTTTTCATGAAAGAAGGAGGCTTTTGCGAGAATGTTGATAGGTGAAACATGAAATGTATCGACCATATAAATTGAAGAATTTTTTGATATTGTTATTTAAAAATTGGAGCAGAAGTTTCAAAATCGACTGCTGCTGAAAAAGAAAAAACACCTTTGTCAAACAGAAATAAACGAAAAAATTCGTCTACTTCGTCAAAACCAAAACGTAAAAAATCAGAAGAAAATAAGAACGAAGTGCCAGAGCCGGAAGAGCTGAAAGGCTTTGACCGTGGTTTGAAGGTGGAGAAGATTATTAGCGCGAGTCCAGGGACTGACGAAAATGAAGAACTGCAGTTTCAGATAAAGTGGGTAGATCATCCGTTGCCAGAATTTGTTCCCTCCAGAATAGCTAACGTCAAGTGTCCGCATGCAGTCATTGACTTTTATGAAGAAAAAGTCTCGTGGCATCCTAGACGCTTGTGAGTGTGAGTGTGACCAGCAAGAAGAAATAATTTTTTGTTTTTATACTCAAAAATGATTTTTGAATGTTTTTTGTATTAATTTTAGCCTCGATTATTCCTAATTTGTGAATTGCTGTTTTACCTTTAGAAAGTACTTGATTCATAATTGTTTCAGTATATCCATGTGTTTCTATTTCATTGAAGATTTCATAATTTTAACGAATACGTCTATAGTTACATTCATGAAAGCACGTGAATAGCGTCGTGCCCTCGTCAATCTTTTGGTCAGATTCCCGAGTTTATTGCTTATATTCCAGAGCTCATCTCGTTTTTTTTTTTTCAAGAATCAGATAACAGTTGAAGGAGTCTTCTTTTAGAATTGAAAGACATCTTTCCTCGACTAAAAAAGTATTTACTCGTACTTAATTGCGCAAAAATAATAATAGCATGCCTGGTAACGACTAAAAAATATCCCGCTAGCAAACATTACTATAGAATAATTTTCGACAGGGTCCCAACTCAGCCTAAAATCCCTTGGTTCATGTTCTCGGCACTCGCCTTCGAAATAACTTTCACATATTAAGGGAAGTTATTCACTGACTTCGGCGCCAGATGTAAGAATAATTCTCAATAATAACTTATACCGCAGTACTCAAGTTGAACTAGTGCTACGAAACGAAAAATTTGACCGAAGATTGGTTCATAATGGGGGAATTTCTTTTATATCCTTTGCTTAAACTATTCATCAGTCGCACCCCAGCCAGATGAAACCTTCACAATTTTTATTTTTGCGAAATTAACGTAAATCCTCCGGGGCTCTAGTTTCGATGTAGACGTTATTAGCAGATCTCAGCTGGTCAGTTGGTATTTCATTCGGAAGATTTTCTGTCACTAAAAAGCGTTTCTTATCGGATTGAAAAGTCTTATTCTTTCTATTTTGAAAAATCAACATGTTCAGGATATCGTCAACAACTCGTATAATATGAAAATGTATTTTGCTGAACAGAAATTATCTAACAATAAATTTCCAGTTTGAAAAATTACTTCTCTAGGACTGGAGGAGAGTTACAAATAGTTTTATGCTTTGTTAAATTGATAACCAGTGTTCGTAATATTTGCCATTAAAGAATCAAAATAACTGGTACGAAAGTTTTGAAATAGGTATCATCTTAATTCTCTGTAGTTTTTGTTCATAATTAGATGGTAATTGTTCATCGCCATCATAAAAAAGTGTGTGATAGCCTGAAATGAGAGTCAAGAGTGTAAAGTAAGACTATATTCGATAATTAGAACACCTAGCAGGAGAAAAAGCTCACAAAAGTTCGTTTAAAATAAGAGTAAATTTTTTCTTGTTACAGCCAATTGAATTATTCTCACAATGTCAACGATACGTATCTATCAGAAACCTGGATTTGTAATGAAACATACTTCGCAAAACTATTTATATTAGAATTTAAACTGATAAAAGAAAAAATTTCATATTTTGGCTGATCATCACCAGATATTTCTAGAAAAGCCAAAGCAGATCATGAAATTACTTTAATGAATTAAATAACTTGCCGAAAATATCTGAATAATACAACTTGCCTGTAACATGAATATTCTTAGTTTTTGAATTAAGGCCAATTTAGAATATTATAACCAGAAAATTTATTGGAGAGAAGGGGATGTTTCGTGATTCGATCAGTAATATCAATGTACGAGAACTGAAAAGGAAAATAATAGCAACCTTTAAAAACATTTTTACTTAGACTAATTTAGATTTTAAAAACACATTTGTATAAAAAAACAGCAAAAAAGAAAACATTAAGTAAATTCGTGTATCACAGGAAGAAACTACATCTAAAAGAAATATTGCTAAATGTCTGTGCACACCTAGGTGTATAACTTTTTTGTGAATCGAATGTAACGTAATTCTTCAAACAATGTCAGTCTCCTAATCCGTTGGTTTTAGCATAATATTCCTTTTCTGAATCGGTTTCTCATTTTAACAAATGCTACGAACAGACTTAATATGATCACAAACATAAGAATGAAAATTAAGGAACATAGACCCAACAAATTCGTAGAAGCTGGTTTGGTGGACTGCATTTTACTCGAAAAAACAGCATCATTCGGATTGCCATTCGCTGGATCGAACCAGATTTTCATGCACGGTTTATCGTCAGGTGTATACTCCCACGATCCATCCCAAACCTATAAATTTCATGGAAAGTTAACATTAAATGAGTTGATAACGAAATGAAATACAGAAAATCTGATGTGATTATGATCTATGAAATGTTATTAATTATTTCAAGTTAAAAAAAGAATTTTTCAGATTGAGGAACGAAATACAAATCAGTTGAAAGAAAAAGTACTTAATTCAAGTTTTCGACATTTTTTTATTAGCACTGAACCACCTATAAGTACCACGTAATAATGATTTTTGTAAAATTTTAGACATCTGTATACCATAATCATACTCAAGTTCCTTTTTACAATACTACGTAAAAATTATAAAGCAGACTTTTATTACTGTTAGGAATAAGAGCTAGAGCATCATGAAAGTATCTAAATAGATATATGTCATAGAACTAAGCTTGAAAAAAAATCTCGATTGTACCTAATGCTGGAATACAATTACAAGTTACTCAAATTTATGTACTTATTAATTAGGTTCCTCTCAACGACTTTTTCTTTCGCAACACAATAATATATTTAAAGAACAAGTACTTACTACAGGTAACATGAGGTTAAAACTTGGTAATAATAAAATTTATTCAAAAGTCGTAATAAAACCTCATTAAATTCCACGAAAATCAAATAAATAATCCTTCTTAGAAAACTGAAAGACTGGTTAAAAGAATAACTATGGTAAACATATTTTTTCTATCATTTTGAACAAAAATTAACAAATTATCACCAAGATGATTAAGCTGTAGTAAGATGAAGCCTCAGACATAATTCTGAAACAGTTCAATAATTGTTTAACCAGTATAATCCAACTTTATCCTTCGATACCGAAAATTGTGAAGCCGTTTTCGAATTAATTATAAGATTAGAACACGGTTATTCTTGAAACCAACTTTTCAATCTTAGGAATTAAAACGAAGCATTTTTTTCAAAATGAGCCAAAATTTGTAAAAATAATATGTACTCGTATCTTCCCGTGTAAATTTTTTCACCATCCTGGCAAGAAATAAAATCATCTGATGGCATGTTTTCTCAGATTTCATCATAAAACATTTTAGCCAAATTTGAATTAATATTTCAAATTTTTTTACATAGATATTCACAATTCAGGATATCATCCTGAAAAATACTTGTGACTTTTTCAATTCAAAATACCGATCATAACCACATCACAATAATATTATAGATAGAAATTGAAAAAAGCATATACCGATTGACAGAAATTCGTTGCATTGCCGTACATCTCTTCAAAAGTGATACAGTCTGAAGTGCATGTATTCGTTTGATTCCACTTGAAATCTTTGATCCAATTTTTGGCACACGTTAAATCACTTTTGCAGTCTTCAAACCACTGGTCACACTCGCTGGCGCATAATGGTACTTTGTAGAAACGTTCATTTCGCTTTTTCATGTTAACCTAGTAGTAGTAGTAGTAACAGAAGATGGAATTAGCTGCTGATTTGAATAAAAAGAAGCTAATTCTGGTAGCTTACTTTGACAATCCAGGGGCCAAGATTTGGTTCGCATTCGTAGAAACACATGTCTCGTTTGAAGTGTGTTTGACATTTGGGTGACATTTCCTTTATATGCTTACAGTGAGCGAAAGTAAAGTTGTAGGAGCGCATCATGTCAACGTTTTTTGTGGTATTGGTGGTGCAACATGCTCGATCTTTCCATGGAGTGCACTGAAAACGAAAATACAACAAATAGATACCATTGTAAATGGTCAGATCAAGGAATCTTAAAACTTATATTATTACTTGGCCATGCAGTAGTGCTTCTGGACCAGGAGTTTCTTTGTGGTATAACGCTTTCATACAAAAATTTGATGGATCTTTCACGTCGTCACTGATGACTTTTGAATATAAGTGCCAGCTTAAAGCTAATAAAATAAGAAACTTCATGATGAAGCAAACGAAAAATCTGAATAAAAACGTACTTATGGAAGTAGCAAATACAATGAGGGCAATTAATTTTTAATTAGCAAAAATCACATGGTTCTTGACGTACTGAGCAAAGTGCGATGCGATTATTAAAATAAAAAATAGACGAGCACGAGCAAACGAGGCGAGAGAAATCGATGGAGAATGCCGGTTGGTTGTTTCGTAATTTGTATATTTTTTCATGTTTGACATTGTTCAATTATTGATAACCTAAACGAGAAGAGACGAACGTGAACGAAAAGTGTGGACAAGGCGAGAAGAGAAGTAAAAGGGAAAAGGACGCGTGTTCGAACTTCGAAGCATGGCGTAGATGGGGGAAAAGACGAAAATAATTGGCGGGAACGGGAACTATAAAAAAAGTGCTTAATCTCAAATTTTTATTACGTATTTAGCAAAAACGTCAGAACGAAATGTTTCAATTTCTGCTAATACAGATTTTAAACAGTATTCATTTGTATTTTGTATTAAAAATGAAGAATGATTGAATTTTAGTACCAGTCGAAGAGATTGTTGAAAGTAACTTGGATATTCTGTTAGCAAGAGAAGAATACTTGAGTTTTTTCTCTTCACACGATTTTCTATAATTTGGACGCTAAAAAACAATATTTTATCAACTATCAGCTCTCTTTCCCGCTGATCTTATTTCTTGAAGTAACTTTAATCCATAGATTACCAGGTCAAACTGAATGCGTGGAAAGAGTTGAGTATTATAACCAAAGATAACAACTCTATGAACAGTCATACCTAATTTTAAAAATGTATGTTACTTTACTGCATAAAGGTTAATTAATAGATTACACGATGGCAGAGGAAAGTATGCTATTTTAATTTGAGACGATAGGAAAATAAAATTATTTTCTAGATAATGGTCTAAAGTAAATAAGTACATTCAAGTACTGACTTAGCTGATTATCGTTCGAAGAGAAGATGTATCATTAACTCCATAAAATATTGAAAGAATATAATCAGGATTACCCTCAATTTTGACCATATTTTTTCTCTCCAATGAAGATGGAAAAATTAATTAAAGTGTGCTACAAAAAAATAATGAAAATTTTCTCTAATAATTTTTTTTAAAACTTTTCAACTGTAGCTGATTTCTATACATCTTGAATTCCAAGGATTCAGTTAGAATGAATCATGATCTCCTACGGTAACTCGAGTAAATTAAGAGAAATTAACGCCTCAAACAAAGATGAATACTATTAAAACAACACGTAATTTATTTAAACCATAAGTAGATCTGTTAATACAACTGAAGTGAAAAAAAATGCTACATGCTTATCTACAAGTACTACAATTATCTAACTCGTCGGGAAGAAATTACAATTCAGTGTGAAGCGGAATGAATAAATTGGACAAAATTATCAATATTAATCAAAATTCAAAAAATAAATTTCTTTTTGAGACGTATGGTAACAAGTTCAACGAAGAAAATAACTGGATCATTAATTTTGTGCTATGTAAAATTTTTATACATCAACCTTATGATCAGTTTTCAGAAAAATGCTTTTCAAGGAGATTATCACAAACCTGACGACTAGAACCTCAAATAACTGCCATCTTTTTATTAATTAAATTCTTATCGAGTCGTTGTGAGACTATGATAAACTTGAATAAGTCGAAAGCTCGATAACAAAAAGTGAATCATTGTAACTGCTTTTCTACTCAAAACCAAATTCCAATGTCGGAAGCAAAATTAAAAATGAAAATTGAGCGAAGTAAGTAATCAAAAAATTCATTAATGAATTAACATTTGGAAAGGAGATGTGTTCATAATGTTATTATTCAAACTAAGAAATAAAACTTATTCCGCAAAATTTGAAGAAAAAAAAATGTATGGGAATAAAATAAATAAGCAAATAAAATCCTTGGAAGGATGTTAGAAAAATTATTTTGTGGTTGAACGAAAAAAAAAAACACTACCAAATGAGCTCTTGAATGTACCTCCCTAAAAGGACGTATGAATATAAATATCTCACAACACCGAGAGATGTTTGTTATCGAGAGAAATGAAGAAAAAAAAACAACGTTTCACATAGCATCAGTCTCACATTAACATTAAACATAAATCTAAACATTGGAATAAATTTTAATTGTAAAAATAAAAATATGAAAAAGTAACGAATTAAAAAAAAAATCATTCGAACACTTCCGTAAAATCATGATATAAGGAGATTACAACTTGGAAATTCGTAAACAAGTTGAACATTCATTACCCCTTCACTTACTAGTAAGAGATCATCAAACAGGGAACTGTCACGCAAGCACGATTTCAGGTCTGAACATTCGTAATTTCGTATACCAATTTAATCCAATAAGATTTCGGAATTCACGAATTGTTTTCAAAAAACGCGGGAAAATATAAATCGTCAACTTGGGGGGATTTAGGTACTTGAACGTACTTTGAATCAGAAATAAAATGCTTGTTAAGTTTTGAAGTTCATTTTTAAGGAAAACCAAAGAGTGGGATCATGTCCAGATTTTGATCTAAGAATTACCCGAAGAATCTGGTTTGTTCTGATTTACGGTCTGTTGTAGGGCTGCTGGCGTGAACCAATCACGCGGTAGACATCTCTGCAGAAATGGAACACAAGAACTAAAATATGCTAATCGATTAACCCATGATGGAATATCATGTCCACTCAAAATCTGAAAAAAAATTATTAATAAAATAAATCAACAACATTGATAAATAATAAGACTTCGAGGAACAAAATGTGTACCTACATAATTATACAGCTAATGTACGTAATTAATGACTTAAAAGTTGTATGAAAATAATGCATGAACTGGTATACAGTTTCGAAGACAAGAAAAATTTATAATTTTTTAAAACCATCCTGGAACTGAGAATGAGAAGGATCAAGGTTCAAATATAAAGATAAGAAGATATGTTTGATGATGTATTAGCATGTACTTTCATCCTATGAACTAAGTGCCACAAAATAATTACGCATCGTTTTGGAAATAAAAATCATTAGGACTCAACATAAGGGAAATTAGGGTAATAATTTTGAAAACTTCAACTAAGAATATTTCAAAAAACAAAGAATCTGCACGTAAATCTTTCTGATACTCAATTTTAGAGTTATATTATTTTCATCTAAAATGCCCTCATAAAAACCATTCTTATATTCTTATTTTTGTGTAATTTTGACGAGAAAATGCGACAAAATGTCAAATCGTTACATATAACTTTGCCGATGATAAAATTCAAGTTTTCAAAGATTTTACGAGAAACATTAAAAAAGCCGGGGAAATTCCTCTCGACTCGAAACAACAGCAAGGTGAATTGAATTTTGAACGACGGTTATTCAATATAATGACAAAAACAGATGCATAAAAACCTGTTTCTTGACAAATAAATTTGTAGTTTTTCAGATGATAGTTTTCGACGTGTTCAAGGTTACTCGAAAAAATCAAAAGAAACACACACAGCAATTGGTTTGCACAGAAGAGTAGATTTCAGTCCATTTTGATTTTTATTAATTTCACGAACAGTTCACTCTACTGCTGTAGAATACATTTGGAAGTAAAAAATTTTGTTTATAATGAAAATTTTCCAGAAGTACTCGTACATTGGGGAACACCTAAGATACGAGTATTATTATTTTTTATTTGATTTTTTCAAATTAACAGTCTTCTGCAAGGAGGAATAGATTTCATTTTTTCAGATTGTATGGAACTTTGCAAAAAACTTGATTTGTGATTTCTGTATTGGCTTCAGACCCTTTCCAAATTTAGTCGAAAAATGTGATTTCACCTCTTTTTGCAAGACTGTTCAAATATTTTTCAAAAATAAAATTTTATTTTAGAATAAGTTTCAAAATACTAGTTCAGCGTAAACAAGGAGAAAATTTTTAGAAATTCTGAAATCAACTATTTTTATGATAAAAGTTATCTTTTTAAAAAATTCTGTACATTGATAAAACTGTCCCCAAAGGATGATATTTGTCTATACAAACTAATCAGTAAAATGAAATAAAAATTATCATTTTCGTTTTCTTTCTTACACCGCACTGTCCTCCTACGTGATTGGTTCAACCCTTCAATTTTTTGGTGAAATTTTCCATTTCACTGACGCATAGAAGTTTCATCTTAAGTGAATTCAAGTCTACTATTCGATTATTCATACGAGTCATGTTATAAAAGAGTAAAATAATTCGGTAAAAATTCGAAATTTATATCAAAATTAAGAACGTACCTAAAGCATTTTTAATTAATTTATCCCTTGTACAGGTAATGAGTTATTAAAGATAGGCATCCAATAGAATTCTAGATTTACCTGTGTGAATGCACCCGAAAAGTGATTGCAGTTTTGATTCATCAAATGATATCGATCACCTCGGTATTTTTTTCCTAATTCTACTAAAATTCGTTTCACATCTTGTTCGGTGAAGTCGGTGTATCCAATTAAAATTGATTCACTGTGAAAAGAATTATTTTCGGTTAATAAATAGACAAACAAGTGATATTTGTATTCATTTTTATCAAGAGAAAATACTGAACCGAAATTGAAATTGAGCACCAAGTTCGCACACATCTTTTGGTTGAATAGAGAAAATCCCGGAACAGGCTAAAGCATGGCCACCATAGGCATATTCTGGGAGAAAAAATAGGATCTCAATTTTTTTTCCCTCATTAAAGAATACAATTTCAATAATAAAACTTACCCACGCCGTAAACTTCCACACCAGAATGATAAACACCCAATCCGATAGGTGTTGTGTACTCATTAATCCAATACTGAAACACATTTCAAATTCTGAGTACCTCATAAAATATACATTAATATGTAAATGAAGCTTGAAAAGAAATTAACACGTCAGTGGTAGAATAAAACGAATACAAAACGAAATGAATATTCGTCAAATACGAACCATATCATAGACGTTTAAATATACAGGTTCTCTCGACATCTCTGAAGCTGCCGTCAGTAACTCTTCACTGCCACTAGGGTAGCGTAAACAACTAGTAAGCTGCAAATTAATTCCTGAAAAATCAAAATTACCTGATGACAATCAACTAATTTACGGAAGTAGATGAGAAACAAAAATCCTTAATTCAAAGATCTGAGTTCTAAGGCTTTCTTGGGTTGCAAACTGATATAACGAGCAGAGGAACTAAAACCAGGCATTTTCCTAGTCAGCTTTGACTGGGCTTGCACAAGGAAAAACACTGGAGATCCGACGATTTAATGATGATATAGACTTAAGTGTAAGATGAACATGGCAATTGGAGATTAGAATAAATACTTCAACTTTGAACTATGACAACTATCAATTCATTTCGTCACATTTACGAGTGGAGAAAAATTAGCATACAATATTGTAGTAAGAATGATCAATAGTCAGTACGTACCCAATTTCCGTAGATTGTTTGACCACATAACCAACAACCGAAGTTAAACAGCAATTTCCATTTCAAAGGAACATTCTTCGCAGAATATCTAGCGTATTGAAGCGAGACACCTTCGAAAACACAATTTAAAATTGGTTCGAAGAACTATAAACGTGAAAGATCTTCACGAATTGTACGATTTACGATAGTGATTATCAAAAAAAAATTTTACAAAATCTGCTAAATTTCACTTTTGTGACGTCATTTTCCCTAAAGTACTGATAAAAATCAGTGTAGCCACTAACTATTCACTGAAATTTTCATTAATATTATGCGTTACAAAGCATTGTCAGCTCAGCTGTTCTTTTGTGTTTCGTTCAGAGTTCGGAAGCCGTAAGATATGGCTTTAGCTTTCGGCTTTTAGCTTCTGACCTTGAAAATAAAACTTAGGCTTTCAACTTTTGACTTTTATGATAAAGCTTTTGGCTTTCGGCTTACCGGTTTTTCCTTCAAAAATTGATGGCTTTCGGCTTTTAGCTTTCGGCTTTTGGCTTTTCACAAAAATATACTTTTTCACAGGAAATTTTGTGCTGAATTCGAAAATTTGGGTGGAAATTTTTTAAAATATTTTTTATTAATTATTTGATCGTAAAAAGCTAAAAAGCCGTATAAAAGCCATAAAAATACGGCTTTTGCTTTCAGCTTTCAGCTTTTTTGATAAAGCTTTCGGCTTTCGGCTTACCGGTTTTTCCTTCAAAAATCAATGGCTTTCGGCTTTTAGCTTTCGGCTTTCAGCTAGCTTCCGAACTCTGGTTTCGTTTCGGGCCCCTTCATAATCATTCCCCTTCCCTTTCAATAGCATTTCGATTTTCTTCGAGAGACGACATTCTCATCTCATCTCATCGCATCGCACTTGTGATCGCATTCGTTTTAATTTAAAATGCATGATGATTTCGCAATCGGCAATTCACTGTGAGACTCAGAGACTGTGACTCACAGAGACAGACTCGTTTAGTTTTGAGTTTTGACTAGTTATAGGCGTATAATATCCTGTTTCCTTCGTTTATTCAATTTCGTAGAATCTTTCTGTTCATTTGGATTTTATTGTTTGTTTTGTATTTGAAGAGTTTTTTTGTTGATTCAGTTATTAGTTTTAGTTGCTTGGAAGGCGAAGGTGAGATTTGAAATTTCGAATTAGTGCTATAAATCTCATGCGGGTGTTCTGTGTTCGTTAATCATAACTTCGTTGTGTTAATTGAAACTATCCTCGTAGTGGCTCGTTTTTTTTTAAATGTTGATACAATTTCTGAACTTGAGAATTGTTCTGTTAGTTCGTTTTTGTTCTTTGTAAAACCGCAGCTATGGATGATCCCGAGAGCTCGTTGAATTGTAAGAAGAATATTAAATGGATCATCTCGCGCATAGAAAATTTCAATACTGTCGTTCCCTATCAAATAGATACGCTAGCGGCTCATAAAGTCAAAATTCACCAGGTAATATTTCTTTTTCTCTGTCTAATTTTTCCATATCATGCAGGCATGCTCTCAGTGGGAAAAGTAATTCTCATATGCATTGCGTTTAATTTTCAGGCATATAAATTAGAAAATTTCTCGGTTATACGACAAGAAAGAATTTCTGCTGAAAAATCGATACGAAATTTGAAGCAGTTGCAGATTGATATAGACAGCCTGAGAGAACAAGTGATAGAATCAGATCGAGAGAGATTTGACAAATTAGTGCAACCGTCCTGTGAACGTATCAAAACTGCTTTGACCAGTTTCAGTGGTAAGTTTGAAATTAATATTATTTTTGTGAAAATTGGAAATCCACTCTTTTTCTGGCATTGATAATAAGTCTTAAAACTTTGAGACTAATAATTTGTGATTCAATATCGTAATTAGGAAAGTTTCTGTCTCAGTTTTTAAAAAGACGGAACTATAGAAGTAAGTAGATAGTTATTTTCCAATTTTTAGAAAGCATTTCGTTCTACAGAATCTATTTTTAATTCGAGGAAAAGCCTCGAATAATATGGTGAAGGCTATAGTTTATTATTCTTAATTAGTTCATATTGAACCTAATCTTTTGAAGAAACGTATATGAAAGTATATATTTTCTACTCTTATCGAATCTATGAAAATTTCCCCTCGGCAGTTGAATATAAGTCATTTGGAAACCATATAAATGTCATTTGAAGTTATAACGTCGCATCAATTGTGAGGAATGCTTAATTGCTTATATTTTACTTCCTACTTCAATGTTCGTTTCTGCAAAATACTAATAAAATTTGTTCGTTCCATTGTTGCTCTACTATTAGAAGTTTCTCGTCTATTAAGTAAAAACCCTACCAACCTCTTTGAAAGCTGGCCCGTTCGAATTTTCTGCGAAATTTGCAACTAATATTGAATTTAGTCCGTAAATTGCAAATGACGGGGGAATGGTGCTGCTAATTTTTATTAGGTACCTATTGAAAGAATTTCGTCCTTTCGTATTCATAATATTGTTGGGAGTTTTTAAAAACTTTCATTTGTTGAATGTCGACTAGACTGGGCGTTTACCATGTTCTATTCGTTCTAACATAATATATTCGGTCGAACGTATTATTTGTTATCAACGTAAATTATGACTAAGCGTCATTATTGTTCATAATTTTTTTTCCCTTTTCATTTGCACTCAAGATCATGTCTGGATTTTGTGTGCGGAGAAATTATTCGTGAAGTAAATTTATGTCCTATGTATCATTGATGAAACTACTGTGAAGGAATAAGTATAAAACCATGAATTATTCATTTACTTCATTGTTACGTTTCTGAAGTCGGTACCTATAGTATTCTTAAAAGAATAATGAAATGCTTAGAAGCAGAACCTTCAGTTATCCCAGAGACTTCTCGCAAATCAGCTTGAAAATGAACTATGATGGTCTTGAGATCGTAGCTTCAAATCATAAAACTTTCACGAGAGTGTAGTTGTAATTTTGGTAAACTGAATGATGAAAGTTTACATGCGAGCATTTCATAGATTTTCTGAATTTCATGCTGAAAATCGAATTTCACGAAAAAATTTAATAGAAAATTGTACATCAGTAACGTGTCATCATAACATCATCTGTGTATGAAAATTGTTATCATGAAAATTACAGTTTTTCTGTTGGTAAAGGAGGTGGCGGACTATAATTCTGATTGAAATTTGATTTTGATGCTAAATTTTCTGAATGTTTCAGTGTGTGTGGTCTTGAAATTATTCTGACTTTGACCTTAAATTATGAATTTAAGAAGTGTTGACTTGAATCCCACCTATTTTCATTAATTTTTTTTTAAATTCAGCTTGAAAGCTTATCATTTTAATTTGGTATTAAAAACTTTATTGATTGGTTACTTACATAAAAATGTCTGGATTTTCCTATTTCGTGGTAAATGCATTAATTTCTTGGTTCGTAAAATCGAAGCTTTGATATTTATGTTTCTCTTGAAATAATTAATATTCTCGCGTTGATTCTTTTTTATGATTTTTCATTATCTAGTTCTCAGTAATTGCAAAAAAATATTTTACAGTATTAATTTCCATCAAAATCACATTTAATAATGTTTTACCATCTAAATCTGATTACAATGGAATCGCTCGGGATTAAAAAATCTCTCTTGGAAACGTATTTCTATTTTGTTGATTGTATAGTCGTTTTCCTTTGTTTTATTTTGTGTAAACGGATCATGAAATTCATAACACTGTAAAACGGATATTCTAGAATTCTTTAAAATACGAGTACTCTGTGAATACGTCATTTCGTAAAAAAATTTATTTGTCGCCTGGCAGGAAATGCGATAAAATTCGGCGATTTTATTCATCTGACGTTGGTAGAAAGAAATTACAGGTGAGTGGTCGTCAATGAGACGTGCTCAGTTAGCAAAATATAATTTTTTATTAGAAAAACATCATTCATGCTTCAGCTTCATTTAATATCATGTCATAACGTAGCCCATAGGCTACGAAGGTTTTATTGCGGAACAGTCTTATTAGAAGTCGAAAGTATTAAATCATAGTTAATTAGAAATCTCTAGGGTATCGTGTTGCATAGTGAAGTATATTGTTCCTAGCAGAATTATCTAAAATATGAAAAGCCTTAAATTTTGATTTGAAATTATTTTAATTTTGAAAAGAACCTTTACTTATGAAACAGCACTTATAAGAATCTACCAAATATTAGCCTCTTGATTTTATTCTGATTGGACCATATTTTTATAATCATTGTAATTTTTATCAATCATTATTCATCATTCAAACCTTAACATTAGAAATACCAGGTTTTACTTGATTACTCAAAGAACCAGGTGGTGTCGTATATGACACCACAAGAGTAACCTCAAAGGACCAGGCGGTGTCGTATGACACGAATCAGGGGTTCTCGAAATATTGGTCCTTTGAGAAGTCCATCTCAAAATTTTGAGTGGTGTCGTATATGGCACCACCTGGTACTTCTAGTGTTAAGGGACAAGCCTCTAGTTTTTCATGATAAGATTTACATAGAGGCGAAACATTGAAACATACTACGAAAGAGCACTGTGAAGAGCAAATTCAAAAGAATGAAGTCTCCAAAATCCAGTAAAATATGAATTTTTGTAGATAGAGTAAGAAGTCCTTGGTTTTATGTTCATATAAATTATCGAATTTGTTTTTTGTGCACCTTTGTGTATGTGAGACAGGTTTTGCTAAAACGAGCACGAACGTTGGAAACGTTAATATTTTTATTTAAAAAAATAACGCCACCTTGCACAATATGTATCACAAATAACCCGTTTGTTTCCTTTTTCTTTACTTCTTCTTTGGTCGAATGTATTGCAACTGGTTGCAGGAAGAAGTACAGAACAATAAATATTTAGGAATGCATTTTTAAACTGTTCAGATGATGAAAATAATTTTTTTTTTCTTCATCTCCGATCAATATCTTTATACTCTCTACCCTGTGTCACCTGTGTGAATAACATTTCTTTACCACATACATTTAGCGCGAAGAAAAATTTTCTACAAAAATCCTACTGCTGCTGCCGCCCCCTTATACTGCTGCCATAAAATTGTGTGTATTGCGTTTGCACGAATTGATTTAAAACATAAAAGTCTGTACCCACTGGCGGATTCAATGGTGGGGGGGGGGGAGAATCCCCCTATTCAAAAAAAATAGACCGATAATCCACAAAAAAATCAATTTTCTTGAACCCCTCCTCCTTTATGCTGAAAAAAACACAATCTCGCCATTTTAGCATTTACCATGCTTTGAAAAAATTTGGATCCCCCCCCCCACAAAATGAAGCTCTGGATCCGCCACTGTTTGCACCTAATTAATCCTACGAAATATATAGTTGAGATTACGTTTGCCACTCTCTGAAAATTAGCTTTTATCTGATGTTGACGATTGTACTAAATTGACGAACTAACCAATATTCGTCGCATTTTCTTGTTCACGTGCCAATAAGTAAATTGAAAAATTTATTTGTGCAGTTTCTCGAGAGACAAAAATCAATTAGAATGTGCGTATATTAATTTCGACCTGGCGGACGGTTGATTGTCTCATGTTTACATTAAAAATATTATTTCTTGTCCTGTCCGTACTTGGGTAGATGTTTACATTTCTATTATTCTGTCCTGAGTAGAGAGTACACTCACACATTCGCAAAAAAACAAAGCCTCGTTAAGATTCAATTACGTCAACATATTATTTACAATTTAGGTCGTACCATATAACCACCTGAAAGTACAAAATAGCGTAGGATAGGATGTGAAGGTCAGACGTAGGAAATTGATTCAAGTTTTTTCTCTCTACAATAAATAAGTAATTATTTTATCAAAATTCAAAATTGTTTTTTTTTTCCTTTTGTTACAGATTTTTACGATAAACTGCCACTCAACAGGCATTCGGTGAAACCGTGGAACAGTTATCAGGGTGTGGAAAGCTCGAATGAAGACTCAAAGCCAGAGGATGATGAAAGACAGTGTCAGATCACGCTGCAAATGCGCGAAGATCTGTGGCAGGTGGAGAACCAGACAACCATCGCCTTAGAAGTGGAGAAAATTGAGGAAGATGTGAGGACTGTGAACGGCATATTTCGTGACTTAGCTACCATAATTAACGTGAGTGATAGGTGTTGTAATTATTGTTGTATTTTTATACGGATAAGATAGCACAGGGGTAGTCTCATTTAAAAGGTGATGACGTAATTTGATTGAAAATTTTCCACTATTGCTTACTATTTGCAAAAGCTCATTCAACATAATATACAAGTCAGGTTAACGAAATCGTTGGCATTTTCTATTATTGTTCTTTTCACGAACAGAGCTTGAAAATTTATTTAAAAATATTATTATGTTTCGTTCACATATTTATTTTGGAAATAGCCAAAAAAATGGGAATTTAAAAAAATTGACTATTGAATTCTGTAGGGGAAGGAAGAGGTTGTCAAATGTGTGCCAAATACGAATGAGAATGTTGAAGCATATTATTGAAAAACAAGTAGCAGAAATACCTACAATATTAAACCGCACTCTTGTCGTGATAAAACTGAAGAATAAAGTTTACGGTCAATTTCGCTGACGTCATCTTAATACAATATTATTATTACTTTAAGCGCATGCATGGAGATAGTGATTTTCGCTGTTAGAAATTCCGATTTATGCACGGCCACTTCTCGTGTGCGACGTGTCGAATAATTTTATTTACTAGGTATTCGCCTTAATTTTTAAAAATTATCGATCATTTTATCTATTTTTACTCGTATTTTTCCAGGATCAACGCGAAAAAGTAGACAATATTGAAAATCATGTGGAATTGGCGCATACGCAAGTGGTGGCTGCTGAGCGACAACTTGCGCAAGTTACTGCCAAACTTAAGTTCGGAATGTATCCGTTGATCGGCGCCCTCGCGGGTACAATTGTGGGTGGCCCCATTGGACTCGTGGCTGGAATGAAAGTGGGAACCGTCGTCGCAGTTACCGGAGGTTTCGTAGGTATAATTGAATAATAATATTTTGAATTATACTGGCGAATGTCGAAAAATACAGGGCCTATTTGAAAAGTATGGTCCACCCCCACCTTCACGTTAGTCATGATTTCTCATTAAAATGTGTGAAAGTCGTTTGAAATTGACGAAAACAATTGGTCAATAGGTAGGGGAGAGGCCCATACAGTGAGACACTTTTTGGAAATTTGTAATACTTCAGTCATTATTGTTTTTTCGACTCATTTATTCATAAGGAAAATGTTATATCATCTTTACCTTCAATTTGGCTTTGTGAAAATTACAATTTATTCAACCCTTCCTTTTTTAGAAGTCCAAAAATGTTACCCCCTATTTGTCTCAGTGTTGGCCCCTAGGCTCCAACAATGAGACAGAAGTAGTCCAACAGTGCGACGGAAAAGTTTGAGAAATGTAAATTTAAATTAATTTTATAAATTTTTCTTCAATTCATTCAGTTAATGCATAAAAGTACTCAATAATCTTCTATGCCTGCGTCAGAAAAAGGGCTGAGAACTATCTGAGCAAGAGGTAGCATTTTTCATAGTATCTTCTAAAAAACCATAAACTTTTCTTTTATTCATTTTTATTTTGAATCAAAGAAATAAATACATAGGTTTATTCTCAACAGAGGAACACTTCAAACTCATCAACCTCATTTTGAAATACTGTAAATATTTTTTTCAAAAATCTCCGTTTGATTCTATGTAGTGTCTCACTGTTGGTTTCGGGGATTTTATCGGAGAAAAAAAAAATAGTAGAAAAAAAAATGGAATCATCAAATTGGTTTATGTCTCAAACAGTGTCTAGAATAGCATATGTTCGCTAAATAATTTTTCAGTTTCGCCGGTATAATACAAAACTGCCGAGACCATAAAAAATCTTATCGGTTTATTTTTCCGCCGCGTTCGTATTTCTTTTTTTTCAAGTGGCTGCCGAATGTCCGAGATTGGTGATTCACCAAACTGATGGTAAAGTTAGGTTACATGAGTACTATAGTTACATTAGGCACACGCAGTATGAATTACGTATGAAGAAAATCATTTTCTATCGAGTTATTTGTTTTGTCTCACTGTAAGCACTGTCTCACTGTGGGGGCCTCTCCCCTACCTTTTAATCGAGAATTTGTGATTTATATCTACTCGATTCGAAGAAGAAAAAATTGGAAAAATTGTTGTTTTTTTTTGGTGACTGAAAGCTTTTGTAAATCGCTCGCTGCTATTAGTCGGATATGAAAAAATTGGATTTCTTATTAATTGTATTTTTTTTTTTCTATTAACATCGTGTTACTGAATAATGATTCGGAATCTTCGAAATCCTGTTTAATTCGCACGAATAATGAAAAACACTTCTAATCGACGTTTCTATCTAATAAAAGATTGACTCGTTTTTTTTCGCTTCATAATCGATAAATATCTATTTATACATAGTATTTCAGTGACTGACTTTCAAAAAGAAAGAATTCGGGCTAGCGTTGTCAATCTTTTGTTTTGGAAACACAACTATTACCACGTTTTTATTTTAGTCTCAAAAATAAATTAGTTTGAAATCGGTATACGCGTATATGGCTAAAAAAATGTTAAGATGAAGACCGAACCATCTTCATTTTTATGAACTTAAATTTAATTCGTTCCGGCTGGTCTCTTTTGTCTACCACACCAAGTTTATTGCGCCACTCGTCACTTTTACTCAATTTCAAATGAAGTACATACATAATTACTTTGAAATTTAAAAACAGGATAAAACTCATCGAATACGCTAGCCTCTTACTTGAATTTCCTTCTATTTTTCAATTTATTTATTGATGTAAACGTTCAAGTGTTGAACTCTTATTTTTATCTAATGCTACAATGTTTGTGATTTTATTCATTTCTTAATTTATTGCAGGTTTTTCCGGTGGCAAAGTATTGAAAATGAAAGAACAACGAGCTAAACAAAATCTCGTGAAGAGTCTGGAGGAAAAGTCGACGGTAGCACCTGTTGCGTGCGAAAAATCAAGTTGAAGTGACATAATTGAAACTCGTATACTCTTTGACGTTCTTTTCCTACGAAACGAATCAGAACGAATTATTAAATTTTTCTAGTTGAACATAATTTTGTTTTCTATCTAATTTACATAAATTTTGTTATTGTGGACTCGACTGCCACTGTGAGCGCTTGATTTTTGTGTTATATTTTTTTTATAAATAATTTTTGAGTTACAGTGTCACGTGTGCTTTTTTTAAATTTTGAACTCGTTTTATGGGCCTTTAGGAACAATATTTTATTTTATGTAAATCCGAATATGGAGAAAAAAAAGTCAATGCATTACGCGCATTTGATTACATGAAAATATTGACAAGTGTGTTATTTATAGATTATTCGTAAGCTAGCCGGATTAATGGCTATTTCACGATGTAATATGTAGTCTAGTTGATAATAAGTAGACAGAAATATTTCGTTTTGACCATTGATGAAATTTTCTCGATAAGTTTTTGATAGAAAATTATGACGACGTGGACTAATTACTTGATTCGCACTTTGAAACTATGTTTCGGTTTCGTTGCTCTTCACTTAGTAATTGCCCAATACAGGAAAATGACAAATTCGTTATTGTTGCGACGTGTTGAAGGATTTACTTTAATTCGTCGAAATTTCGAGATTCTTCTTCTTACTTCATGTTAAAAACTTTGACATAATTTTTGGTGAAGTGAATTTAATGTGCAAATACGAGAATATAAGTATATTTACATGTATTTTAGCCTTCAAGTTGCCTTACTGGTTTTTGAATTTTCTTAGCAGGTTTTTTTTCTCAATCAAATTCTTGAAATACTATCCAATAGACGATAGTTTCGAGCACTTGAAAATGAAGAATTTTAACCAAGGAGACGGAGACGATGAACAAGATGAATGGTAGATGAACTTGAGACTTAACATTAATAATCAGACTGAAATTATTTTTCTTTTTTTGTCAGAAGATTCTCAACAACATTCCCGCATTACTGAATTGAAATAGTAGTCAACAATTTACCACGTCAGTCTTGAAATGTTTTACAGGTTTGCTATAATTACTAGTTGACCAACCTGTTACATTAATTTCTTCTCTCATATTGATGTTCACCAATTCGTATAAATCCAAGCTTTAGGTTTATATTTATTTTCTCTTAAGATTTTTTTCTCCAGTGTACCAGATATTTTAAAGCTGGTTGCATTTCTTGTCAAAATCAAGCCTCCCGATCAAAAAAAAAATAAATAAATAATATATTTAGTAATTCGAAAATACTAACCAACAACAGCAGGTTTTTAATCAACTTTCTTGACCTTCATTTGAAGAACAAAGAGGCTAAAACTTTGATATAAACGAGATTTTTCAGACAAATACACAGATTTTGCTGCGTAATTCTCACACACTCTAACATTGGAGACTATCCAAAATGGCGAATACTGCTTCAACTCCGAAGAAATTCACGCGTCAATTATTTGTTTTTCTAAAAATAATCTGACGATAGTTTTTAATCAACGCTCAGCTGAATGTACAATTTTATTTTCGGCGAATGACAATGAGAATATAACTGACAAAATCAATCATAGAAAATTCTTCGATATTTTGCACACAGCAGAAATGTAAAACAAAAAATACAAACAAAAACGATAAGTAGTTTCAATAATTATGTAATTACAACTTGCATAGTTTATAGATTTCTTTGTCTTCTTTTAATAGCTTGGATTACAGTACACAAACATAAAAATAGAAAAAAAAAAAAAGAAATAACTTAAAATATTGTACAAGCAAACGGAATCCAAAATTAATCGGTACTCTCGAATAGACGAACTTACTGAAACACATAAGGTAATTCTCTAAATACATATAACTATATACAAAGAAATTAACATACAAGAAGCGTTTCAGTTACTTTACAGAAGGCTAGCCTTCAAAACACAAACATTACATACTCCAATCTGAAAATACAAAACTTAGAACTTGTATGTTTTGATTTCTTCACGAGGAAAAATTAGTGTTTTCTGATAAAACCACGCACCAATTGAATTATAAATTCGATTTAGGACCAAGAAAACCTCTACAACCAAACTACCCCTCACTAATTGAAGATAATAAATAAATTCTGTAACATTATTTAAATCGGAGAGTAAAAAATAACTGAAATAAATCAATTGTATTCGACGTTAGAATACATTTTACAAAAATTAATTTAAAATTTCCAATTTTTCATGTGTTGCTCAAATATCTTTGTCTTTAAGTGGTAAACTTTGTAGACACAGTAAAAAAGGAATAATTTTTCATCTCGATTTTTGAATAAGTAAAATATGCTGCATTTATAAACACACTATCACGAGCGTTGAAAGGCTGTTAGCTTGGACAAATGAATGCATTTATGGCCAGATAATCGTTCATCGTTAATAAATGACGAATTCGGAATTAAGCGAGTGAAAATTGTTCTACAAAGATAAAGACAGGTTCAGTGGAATTATTTTCGTTATCGGTTCATTACGCTATGGGTGAATGGCAAAATTCACAAAATAACTGAGTAACAATGACGTAAGAGAAAATAAAAAGTAGAAACAAAGTAAATAGAAAAAAGACGTTTAAAATGGGTGTTGAAGCCTTAATCAATGTAATGAGCCAGCCACCTGAAACCTTCGCCGTAGCCTTGTCTCCTCAGCACTGAGCACATGAATACCTCCAGCGGACGCATTTGAAGCTCGTGACGTGGTATTTTGCTCTTTCCCGTCGTCATGGTGTCTAGCATGAAGTAATGTCTGAGGGCTTCTTCTGAAATAGCTTGTGGCTTATCGATTTTGTTACCTAATATAAGTATGGGGCAAGTCGACAAAGACTCATCTTCTAACAGGTGACGTAATTCCTCCTTGCTTTCGTCGAATCGACTATTGTCTGAAGCATCGATCAAGAATACAATAGCATCTACCGCTGGAAAGTAGTCCTTCCATACTCGGCGAGCTTGCTCATGACCACCCAAATCGAAAGTGGTGAACTTGATGTTGCCGATGGAAAGCTCTTCGGACGTGGGATGCAATGTGGGAACATGCTGAGCCAATCTATCGTCTTTTAACATATGAAGTAACGTCGTTTTTCCAGCGTTATCAAGACCCAGAAAAAGTAGTTTACCTGACTTCTTCCATAATCCCAACGCACCAAGGACACCAGTGATCCAATCCCAAACGAACATTATGAAAGTTTGATGTTAAAATTCATAAATAATCAAAACACACTTCAAAATAATTCAGTTTTTAACGAAATTAATTGACATTTCTTTAATTTACATCTGAAAACTGAAATGTAATAGTTCACGTCATGGTAGTACTCTATCAGCGGAGATGTCAATACTTTGATTGTATAAAAAATTAGATCGAAGTTGAATGAGTTGGAACTTGGGATTTTTCTGTATTTATCAAAATAATCGCTAGTATCGCTGTATACGAAAACAAGTTGGCAATATTACCATAAAATTCCAGTGAGAGCATTATGAGCAGATTATTTCCACTTATCACATATTCTTTATGATGACTTCACGTGGTGTTTTGGTTTGGTTTTCTAATTTCTAGGATCTTGTCGACTAGTTCTGTACCTCATTTTTTCTGTAATTCGATGACATTTTTAGTCGTAATTTCATGTCGTTTTATTGAAATTTTCATGTCATAATGCTCAAGTCTACTAGTATCAAGACATCTGAAGAAATGAAGACCAAACCGAAGAAGCTAGAATCTCTTCATAAACCCAAGACTGCGAGTAAAAAGCGAGTCGCTCCGAAGAAATCAACAAAATCACGGGTGTTTCACAAGAGAAAAAGGTTGAACCGAAGTGTTTTACGACGTCGAGTAAGAAAAGAGTTCAAAAATAAATCGAAATTTCATCGCGGAGTCATCTATTTAGGACACGTTCCGCATGGTTTTTACGAAGAAGAAATGCGACAATTTTTCTCACAGTTCGGAAAAGTTACCAACATTAATATTCCTCGTAGCAATGTAAGTAGGCTTCATGAATGTCTGACTTCATTTGAATGTTCTCTCTTTCAATAATCTTCTTATTTGCAGAGAACTGGAAAATATCGTGGATACGCATTTGTTGAATTCTTCTATCCGGACGTTGCTAAAATTGTCGCTGAAACTATGAATAACTATTTGATGTTCCAAAAAATTTTACAAGGTATTTTTACTTATATCCGGTTTACAATGGTATTGGATCTTTTGTCTTATCACAAGTATCCATGGAACGATCACGGTTGGTTCAACTTCAATAGCGAAAAACGAAAGACATATTCGCATTTTAAACTGAGTTCATGAAGTTTATATGGTGACTTCGTGAATTTCTTTTTCATTTGTTGAATTGTTTTCTGGTAACTTATTTAAAATCCCAAAGGTTTACAGGTTAATGACTAATCTGATCGTAGGCCTCTGGTTTTTCACTCACTCAATATCGATATTATTTTTATGAAAGTATAGTGAATCGTTGATTAGTTGATTCCTTGAAGAACGTCAATGTAAATTTTTCCAGGGTTGCACAAGGCGTTGAAGGGCCCGAATTTAAACTTCCAATCTCATATACAACCATCTGTTTGGAAAAGCCTCTTTGAGTAGTTCAGACTTTTCAGAAGTGAATTTTTTGCACCTCACTGTTGAAGATTTATAAAATTGATATATATCATCACTGGTCTAAAAATGTTTATCAACGATTGATGGGAGCTAAATAAAAAAAAGGTGTATCGACTTTATGGGATAACCAACTTTCATTCGTTTTTCTCAAAAATTATTTATTTATACTTCCTATTTTCCCTCTTTAAGATATGAATTGTTTTATGCCAGACAATCTTTAAAAATTCAATTAATGTTTTTTCATAATCACCCGTGTGCGTTTCTCCCTAAAATAATTTGAGAGTACCTAGGCTCACTGACGTATCTATATAACAATCTAAATGTCTTATTATAAATCAAGTGTTTGATAAAATGTACCGACAAATGTACTTTTCGAAACTGTTCGAATAAGTTGTGAAGTTCCTCATTTGAAAATAATTATTTCAATTTGAGCTTTCAAGTGAAGTACCTATGTAGAGTTTTATCATTAACGCATCTTCTGTCTTCTCATTAACTTTGAGAAAATTTTGGCTTAGAACCCAGTAACTTCAACCATGAAGACTTTGATATTTGTCTGATACTTAAAGATGAAACTATTTACTTGAGGGATCTTTTTTTCTCTCCAAATGATAATAATCTTTTAAGAGAAAAAAAATTCGTTGAAAAATCACTTGAATCTTTTCTTGATTTCTTATTCTAGCCAAATATATTCCTCCAAAGGAACAAAAACCTGCGTGTTTTCATCTACGTAAATACAAGACACCATTGATAATTCGACGACGTTTGTTTTTGAGAAGAGAAAATTATCGTGTCCTGTCTGATAAAGAGAATGAAGAAGTCGTTGCTCGTTTGCAAAAAAATGTAGAAAAGAAGAAACGAAAATTGGAAAAACTAGGATTAAATTGCGATTATCTGGTTAGTATTTAACTAATCTGTAAATTTATTTATTCGCATATCAGCGGTTTTCATAGAATTTATTCGTTACTGTTTGTAGATAACCGAAAATGAACCTTCACCTGTTGAAAATTAATTGCTGAAATTTATCAAAATGTAAGTGTATGGATTTTGTTAATAAATGTATCGTTTTTTAATAATTGGTATTATATTTTTCACATTAGAAAATATGGAACATGAATTTGAGGTACTCCTTTTCAATAAAATTTCATAGCCTTAATTATCGTTAGTAAAGTAATTTACAGCTGTATAAGCTGTGGAGTTGCTTGAAAACAATAGAAACTCGTATGCTTGCCATCAATACGTATATGTTTTCCATGGCATTAAATTTATTCTCGGTATTTGACTGCAAGGTATTAAAGGATTTCTGAAATGTTTAATATGAAAATTATTGAAAATATTTTAGAACGAATGGGTATTTCGAACGTAATTTAAGTATTTGAAGAAGAGGGACTTACTGAGATGATGGTAATTGAAAGGCATTCCTTGGAACTGCTGGTAAGAAAGGAATTGTTGTACACAGTATACTTGCCCAAGTTGTCGTCGTTTTTATTGAGAATAACTGAGCTGTGAAATAAAATGTTGAAATATTTGTTTAGTTTCTGAAAGTAAACAGTTTTAATGATTTTTTTAAACATCAAATCTGATGAATACTGGTGCCCAGGCATCTTGTAATCATGAAATGAAGCTAAGAGTATTCCGTTCTTGTTCACCAAGTAATCTGTGGGGGTGTGTCCAAACCCTCATCATATTATTAGCAATTATTTGTTTTATACGTGCAGTACCCGAATTACTCGCTTGTGTTTTAGGGCATTTGAACTACATTGAATAACTTAATTTTCAGTTCTTCAAATCTTTGGCATTAGGTATTTTATTTGCTTACCTTGAGAAAATCCGGCTTGAGGAAATTCGTAGTACAATCTATCTCCGAATTTCCATCGATAGAATGATTCAGCATTTATACAAGAAAATGTTGGACCTTGTATAGATCCTGGCAGTGGTTTTTCTAGCAATGCTCCCACGTATAGATCAATGTCTTCGACGTTTTTATACAGTGCTCTAAGTTTAATTACATCCTGAAAGTATTTATTTATATATTTGATTATTGCAAATTTATTCCCCCTGTACGTTTTCTTTATCTTACCGTCGGGTTCCTTATCTCAGATGCGAGGTCTTCGAACGTTTTTAGTCTGCACAGTCCGCATGCTGCCCGAAATGTATTGTAACCCGGTAAACCATAATCTCGACCTCGCAGTATGTCTATGTCAGACAAGTCTTGCCCATATGGAGCTCCGATAGAATCAAACAGCCAATTGTTTATCTAGAATAACAAATTATTTTTTGAAATTATTTATTTCTTTTCATTACTATCATTATGTAATCTACAGTATGTTATAGAGGGTTGTGTGGTCTTATACCATCCTTTTTGGAGATCGGATTTCCCGGTTTGTTTCAATGGAGAACGTCTGCTGCGCTTCAAGGAGCGTTCGCAATGTACCTTGACATTTTTCTTTTCTTTTTCCTAGGGAATGCTATGCAGTAAAAGTAAAAAAACAAAAGCTACCGTTGTGAATTGACAATTTTTTTAAGCGAAAGACAAAAGCACATTGTGGACGCTCTTTTAGTGACATACTACATGAATTGCTGCAATCTACAACCTTTATAAATAATAATTAGTCTTGAACCATTTTGTTGGAAATTTTTCTTTTATCTCCGGACAGCTTAAGGCATCATTCCTATTAAAACGTATTTACAGTCAATAGGAAAATAAAAGACCACAACACAATATAACTCTACAACAAATGGGTTAAGACCACATGATCAAATAAATAGGAGAGTAGTAAGCGAGTACTTGTAGCCAGTATGTGATGGTAATTTGAACTTGTAAATGTGTGATGAACTCCAGTATCAGTTTAAACATTATTCTTAGAATATTATTTCACCATGAGTCGTCTTCTCAAAAACACAATTACCTCTTCGCTGAAATACTGATCTATTTTTCCGCATGCTTCTCTCGTATATGCTTTGATAATATTAAGAAACATGTTCTTCCCCAACAAAAATTTATTGTTGAAGTATTTATATCGCAATGTATATGTTTCTGGAAGTCCTGCTGGTCCTATGTAGCTGGAAAATTTTGGACGAGAATAATAAAATTTCACTCTCAAGGAATAGACTACCTCATTCCGCATAAATTTGTTTAAAGAAAACTCACTTTACATGACCTGCTACAGCACTATGACCCGACCGACCAGCAGCTGCGCTATAGCTTTCCAGTGTTTGTGGATTAACTAGTGGACTGTATCCATTGGCTCTACCCAGTCCCAAGGGGTATAGTTTATACAGCGATGCAGTAAAAGGCCCTGTAAAATAAGTTCACCGTTTCAGTTGTAATCTTAAATTATATTACTAGCTTTAGTTTTGTACATGCTTCAGCATTTTCTCCTAAAACTGCATTGTTACCTACTACAAGTGGTGCAAATTCTGCGCTTATAACATGTTGGTACATGGCAATGTTCAATCGTCTGGCCTCCTGGTAGATCCTTTCATCATTCCACTGTGGATTGAGTGACTTGAGTTGCCTTGCTAGGTTATTATGAAGTCTTAAAAAGACTGTATCGGCGACTAACAGTTCCGGATTTTGATTTATTCTAGAGTCCCCTGTGCAAAATTTAAAAATTTTGAAAATCAAAGTGAATCAAACTTGCGAGAACTTGAATGTGTGTTCTGTATTACTGCAGGCCAATCAGGAAATACCTGGAATTTTTTTTTTGTACGTTTTAATGTTTTCATTTAAAAATATTCTATTGAGAAATTATTGTTTATTCGAGAAATTCGGACTCATTTTATTGAAAAAATTGAAATACTATGAACAATCATTGTGGTTTTACTCTATGTACTCTCATCACTCATTTGTAGTGATCATGAATTTAGTCATTCTATATGCGGATAAAGTCATCCCCCCTCCCTCCTTGGGTAAAGCCACTCGTGCGTATGATACTCGCGTTAAATGTAAATTTTGTAATTCGAAATTAAATTGGGTGAAAATGTCGCGCAGCAGATAAGGGTACATGTGAAAACCTGACAACTGGAAAAAAAGACGAGAAAAGAAAAATAATCTGGTTCAATTTTTATGGCTACTATTTATAATTGTACAACAGAGGAGGCTACCTGCCATGAAACACGTATTTCCTGGGAAGGGTGATACTCCACCAATAGGACAATTTTTAAGGCCCGATGAAATATAAGGGTATTCTTGGAAACTTGTTCTCGCATCGTCTGATGTCTTCAATAAACCTCCAGTTAAGGCTCTCAGAGAATAAGCCTTCGTTGTGCTTGTTCCGTACAATATCGATAGATCCATAAATGCTGTTTGATAATTAATCTGTAAGAACAACGATTAGCTTGGTTTTTCCTTATCAGTTTTTTCTTTCGCATAGAGAAATATTCTTTGAATCCGACCTGATATACGGGTCTTATTGGACAGCCAAGTGTGTAGGTGTTCACAGCACGTTTCAAATCCATACATGTTATTCCAAATTTTGAATAAAACGGGTCATTAGGCAAGAATAAGGTTGGTAAGCATGTATTTGGGTTTAGAAAAGGAGCTGGTTTTCCATTTATACAGCATTTGTCTAAATAGAGAAGAAAAGAATGTAGGTAGGTAACTTGTTTTACTGTGTGGGGGTCAGATTATGTTGTCTAAGAGAATAGTGATGCGAAGAAAGTTGAACCAGTGGTATTCAATCCTTTTGTAGGGTATCTAAAAATACGATTAAAGTCAATTTTACTTACTGGTGGTGCTTTAGAATAATTATAATTATTTTTTCGGTGGCGGTAGGGGGACTATATTTTAGTTCCATTGACTAAAATTTAAATGGCAAAAAGACTTTGAAACAATTGAATGGTGCAGTATATTGTACCATCGATTTGACAGTGTGCTTATCTAAAGTACTTGGAAAATGAAAAATAAAATCATGTCAAAGATTTGCCACCTTGTCAGCAACAAGATTGATTTGTTTTGTTTTTTTTTTGGTTGACGTTTTGTTACTTTTGAAAACGTGATTGTATGGTTACCAAAATATACTTAAATCACTCATCAAAAATTATGAGATATTCGCATATACCTGGCGAGTCAATCTGTTGTTGATGAGTGACGTCATGATCCATAAACTGTCCGAAACCAGTAAAGAGAACGTTTAATCTCGTTGAAAAGACATCTTTATTCGTTAGCAGTGTATTTCTAATTACACTAGGAAGTGGTAGAGGACTACCATCTGATGAAGTTCGTATTCTTGAAAAACCTAATTAATAATATAAATTATTATTCGAGTCAGTCAAAATTAAGCAAAAAAAAAAGTCCAAAAATCCTATTAGCTTTCTGAAAACTTTATCTGCATTAAAGACAACTTGACCCTTGCTCATCTTTTTTTCACCCTTGAATTGAAGGTGGATGTCAAGAAGGAGCATAAGTAATAATCTGATAAGCATAAAATAAAGAAATAATACTTATATAAAAATAACAAAAAATTGACTTCAGTATCAAGTTTCTGGATGTTAATATTTTTCAATAATTTTCTCGGCCCTCCTAAAAAAAACCAGTTCTGCCACTAGTAGTTGCAGCTCTTTTGGCACTTTTAAGTTGAGGATGGAGTGTTTTTCAAGCAAATTATTTGTTAGTTTCCCAGTTATAAAATAGTCGAAACTAATTTTTACTTTTAGCCCTGCTTTTAATTATCTACATTATTTTAAGCGAAAACTCGAGTCATTCTTTTGGGTGCAGGACAGGGGGAGGTAGCAAATATTATTTTATGTAACAAGTAAGGTGATTCAATCAGAGACGCGCCCAGAAATTCGCTAAGGTGGGGCTGAGCTTCAAAATCATGTAAAAGAATGAGTCATTAAAATATTTTTGAGTCACTATATTAATCAAGCGTTTGAAACCTTTTTGAAACTCAACGAATTTGTTCGAAGTTTGCAGTTTTCTGATTGACGTAAGTGGCAACAATGGTAATGTCTAACAACAAATTGTAAGAATGTTATTCTACGAAATCAGTTAAATTCAGTATCAGATTTTAAACAATTTATAATCTAATTCTGAATTAATTAATGCTTCAAGTATGAATATGCACGCAGCAACGCTTACGACAAAAAGGTAAGAGTAAGACAAGGATAGTTTTTTCTCGAGACATCTTTGATCTTTCTCTTTTCACCATCGCGGCCATTTTTAGCGGTCCGGTAAGTGCTCTTTTGACTTTTTATAAATCCCGTTCGATTTCGATGTTTCTCTCTGGCTCGGTTTCGTTGAATCTCCATTTTTTTTCGCGATAAGAATTTGAGTTGACTCATCTGGGAATTTTGGGATATCGTAAAATTTAAAGTTTTACTCGCTCCCATAGTCGATCCAGCGTTTGTATGGCGTACGTGTGCCGTGTGTGTCATTTCATTTCATCAAAATAACGAATTTCTTCGCGTTTTTCAGTGTTCAGTTGAGTGTTGTAGGATGTGTATAGCTAGCAGCTAATTTGCAGCTAATGAGTGTTGTGAATGCACCATGTGTTCGGTTTGGTGTATTGTGTTCGAATACAGTCTTCTCTTGCGATTTGCGACAGTTTCCATATCAGTGCTCATCGTTAGCATGGAGTAAATTGGTTTCAGACTCTTCGTTTTCTCTCAGAAATTTCATTCAAATATTAATTATCTGTGATATTTTGGATTCTTATTTGTTCGTGCTCGCTTGAATCGTGTGTGCAGATTTGTGATAATTTGCAATGCTTGTGCGGTGGTGAGTGATGTGCTTGTCTTAATGTTATCTTAGATATATCATCGGTATCATTCCATGAAGCTCTTGAAATCTTCCTCCAAAAATTCGATACGTTAGTTGCTTCCACTGGCGGAAATAGACCCGGGATTTTGGGGGGGCTGTAGCCCCGATGAAGATTAGTCGTTTGTACGTATGTTTCTTTGTAAAAAATTTTCACACGGTCTTACCTCCCCCCTCCCCGAATAAATCTAAAAAAATCGTAAATAAAATTTTTTTCAAAAATTTTTGAGGGGGCTAATTTTAATTTTGGGGGGGCTTAGCCCCCCCAAGCCCCCCCTATTTCCGCCAGTGTTGCTTCGCGTGAATTTTGTTATATAATATTTTGAAAAATGCTTGAAGTCGCGTTATACTTGGTGTTATCGGAAGTATGTGGTTCTGGTCTACTCAAATCGAGCAAGCAGCAACTCTCGACTGAGGATCCACGTGAATTTTGTCTCAAACAGGTCAGAAAACTAGTTATTGTTTTTATGTTTTTCATTTACTAAATGTAATACCATATTTCTTTGTGTATAAGAGAACAGGTGAACAGGTGACCTACCTGTTGAAATTGTTAATCGTATACCCATATAATTCAACGAAAATCGCGGATAAGTGCAACATGCCAATTTTGTTGAGAATAGAGATTTGAGTGAATCGAATAAAAGCGTGAGACTATCATAAAAATAGTGAGTTCTTAACGTTTGGAGCTTTTGTTCAGTTGTACGATGATATAGGTGTGAGATTGAGCTCTGAGAGGGCATTAGTACACTGAGAGAAAACTGCGTATTATTAAATTTCAATATCTGCATAGGTACTAACTTTAGGACAATTCTGCATTTAGTATATGAAAAATGAATAATACAAATGTATTAAGAATTAGTGAAAAACTTTGAAAATTAAAACAAAGTATTGAAAATGAATACATAAATTATGTTGAATATTATTGTGTTGCATACTTTAATATAGTTTACATTCATTTTTAACATAAAACCTGAATTGTCCCAATTAAGTTAGTGGGTATGCAGTATATTAATTTTTAATATTTTTTCTCCAAGTGTAATTTTGCTACATGTGCCCTTTTTTGCGTATCCATTTGAATAACTTTGAGCCGGTTGAGAAAAATCTCAACAGTACAGTTTTCTATAAAAAATGAATCAGGTACAATGAACTCCCTTACACCTGTTATACTCGTAATGAGCAAAATTGGTTGGTCCCTTAAGCCTCGACCTCGTTACGAACAATTTTCACTATACCCATGAGTAGAACAAGAATTGATTAAATCATTAAAGATTGATAACTGAAATGTATATATGGTCAAATGATAAAATGTATGATGAAACATTTGAAATTGTGACCCCCGCTATTAGAAAACATGAAAATTCAGTAACATATAAAAAACTAATCACTGGAAGACTTATCATTGTCTTTTAAAAGCATGGAAATATTTTTTTTAAATAATTAGTGCTGAAAAAATAATGAAAAGTTGAAAACTAATGGAAAAGAGCTGACTCAGCCATTAAAAACATGCTGTTGTTTTATGAATTTTTGAGACAGTGAGCTCTAGATGGCTTTATAGCAAGAAAGAAGATCACAAATTAAGAAACAGATAGATTTCACAAAAAGACCCAAGTCAACTTAGACTCTTCTTTGATATTCACCTTTAAATTTTGTTGAAGCGTAATACATAATTTTTATGATTTGATGAGAAAAGTTAATTAGTACTATAAAGGTACTGATTTCTTTCTGTGTATTTACCATCGTGCGATCACTGTTATTTTACATACTATAAGTTAGTCATAAGTACTTTGGTAAGGTCATTACCATCAGAATAATTGGCGGCCACCAGTCGTACAAAAGGAAATCCAGCTTGGCCCCAATGTGTGAGGAGAAGATTATTGCAGGATCCATCGTAGCTGTAGTAGACATTGTTAGGATTGCATACTTTTTGAAAAGGGTAACAAACATCCGCTGCATTTTGCAATACGATTCTGTATTTTCAATCGAAAATCAGTTTGCACACTTGAGTAAATTCAATTTTCAAAGGACAACACGAACTTATATAGTGAGCAATTAATCGCAGTAATTGCTGAACTTTACTTACGGTAAAATATTTCTCTTTTGAAATGGACAAACTCTATTTTGGCCATCGATTGTCGATAAATTTACTATAAAAATCGCACATATCAAACATGAACGACTATTCCGCCAATAATTTTTTCGCGCCGCCATTTAGAAGGCTGCAGAAAAAATTTTCAAATTCACCCCAGTGGTGAGAAGAAAATACGACGATTAACTATTTTCTTTGTGTAGAAAACTATTTGACGCATGTATATTTCAGTACTTAACAACGAAAAATTTTCATTGGCGTGGAAATACGTTTGAGATACTGTCAGTACATTTAATATTATTCATTTGTTTTCCTGACACTTTTTACCCTCTTCCACGAATTTTATGATAATATTTTACCGCTATGTGAAGCTATATATTGCCTTCATGTCTGTTAACTTGACTATTTATGTAATACCTGCGAGACAACCATTTCCTTTCCAGCCAGTATCCTAAAATTAGGCACTATTATCCGCGAGGATAATGTGATACTCTCCTTGGTCCTTTTACTGTTTAATAAGGCAATTTAAAAAAAGACATGATCCGTGACTATTATTATCATTTTATAGCCGTATGTACTTTTTGTCTACATAGGTCCGTGTTTCAGATGTTGAAATATTTTAATCCTCGTATTTTGGTTGAAGAAGTAAAAAACTTCGTAAATACAAAAAAAAAACTTACACGAGAAAAAAACCATTTGAAAAATTATTCTTGTGTGAACAAGTGGCCCAGTATTAAAAAAATTTAAATATTTCTCATTAAAATTTGCACTTATTTATAGTCTCAAATCAATAGTGTTGAATATATTTCTTATGGACAAAATCAGAGCTTTCTGTACTTATCTGGGAGGCTTTCTTCTTTCATTTGTTATAACTTGTATAATATCTTTGAAAGGTTTTATTTGAAAGATACGATACGAGTATATTTCAAATTTGAAATGTCTTGTATATTTTTCCCCAGTGAAGACAGTTTTTTCAGTAAAAATTTGTATTAATATTTTAGATCATTTTTTTTTTTTTTTTGTAATTTATTAAATCTGATTTATATTTTCTGACAAGTTGTCCTCTAAATGACAGTATTAAATATTGTAAACATAAAATAATTATAATCTTCTGACAGAAAAATTTTTTAGACAGATTCTTGATTTTGGACTGCATACTATTCTGTGGGGGCAATTTAAAATTTCAACACTGCCCTGTACAACAATTTTGTGCCTGAGAAAACTAGTTCAAAATATTCGTGAATTCAAAATACCAAACAACAAATTGGCAGGAGCATAGAGAGGGTAACGTAATATTTAATTTAACGAAAGATCCTTCCCAGGCTGCTTTAGCTTCTATAAGCTACTCGTATTAAAATCTTGCTTTTGTAATGCAGCAAAATTTGCCAGAAATATTTTTATATTTTTATATCCGCTGAAAAAAATGAAATGATGAACAGTTTTATGAATGATGTTTGATCATTACCAGCAGGTATTTCATAAAATGCCGTGGTAGATTTTTCGGTAACAACATATCATTTTATTTGTAGCTTCAAGTTTTTCTCGAAATGATATAAATTTCTTTAGCGCAACATTAAAATGTCAATTACCATGTTCAATAACTAACTCTTGGCGCTGTATTAGATACGTCAAAATGAAAAGTTACCTACTCCCAAAATTGTATCATACATGTATGATCATCAATTAGCTGGTGAGCCAAGTTTAAATGCAAAGTTTTCAATTTCTGTCACTTTTTTTTTTTTTTTCTTAGTTCCCAATCCCACCTACTATCTCATCAACTTCAAGTTGATAGGTGTTGATAATTTGATATATAGTGTGTAGCTTTTCGCAGTTTTACGTTCATCAGTTCAAAATAACTTACGTTGTACCTACGAAGTTGACATTTTTTGGAAATTATAAATTACTTTTTTTATCGGAGGTATGACGCTTCGTATTGGTGAGTTGTGTTGGTACATGTTTATAATCCGGAAATATTATATTTTTTTTGAAAAGCATTGTGAAAATACATTGTCAAAGCCCACACTTGAAAAATCACGTTTGGGCGAATCTGATCTTTATTTTATTGAAGATGCACAAAAATTTTAGTACTGCCATTTTACTATGTATTTTGAAGAGGAAATTAATTTTTACCTATTACATGCATTCTTGTTTTCATGTCGATCAAGCGGGTACAAATTGGCTGAGTCTTTGGAAAGTAAATCTTTAATTTGGATTCTTTTCAAAAGAAATATAGTTAGAAAATCATTAGTTAAATTACTAGTCATCGATCGCTCTTTGGTATAAGTATAACACTAGAACTCGTAATATCTTCACTAAATTAAATGTGAAAATTTTTTTGCTTTTGCTTCGAAGTTAATTTCCACTGTTAAATGTGTTCACTCTCATTCATACGTATACTTTTTTGAAGATATTTTACTAAAAGGTAATGAAATAAGGCTTGAAAATCATACTGAGCACATTGGAAAATAATGATTCAATCCAAAATCACGCCGCTACGGTGTGATAAAAATTATTCATTCAGGCGACTATGGTGTGGCGTATTCAGTGAGAATGTCGGGGGTTGAGATGGCTAACGAAATCGTTTATAGTCCTCTAGGGGAACTCTTTGTTGGCGGAACTACCACCAAGTGAATTTCGTGTATGACAGCATACACACACTGCAGGAGAGGAAAGGCCTCTCTCTGCTGCGAAGAGTTGGCGGAGGCAACCACCAACTCTGAATTTCGTGTATTAAGTATACACACTGCAGGAGAGAAGAGTTCTCTGCTGCGATTAATAGTAGTGTAGTTTACACTACCGGAAACTTTGAGTAAGCGCTCAAAGCCCAATGTCGATCTCGTCAGGGTGCACCCTAACGCCATCAGCCGACTCTGAATATCTTTGCCACACGCGCCGAATCGAACGAATCTCTACTAGCACCAAGATTCATCCGACTGAACGAATAATGATCACCTTGGCTCGGTTTACAGGCAGACGCTACTCTGCCCGACCAAACGGAGTGGTTAACGACTGCGTCTTTAAAAACGCCTTTCAAAAGAAATACCACATTTCATTCGAATATTCTATTGATACTCTTAATTTTTTCATTAATATTGAATGTGAATCGAAAAAATAATTAATAGGAAAGGGTGAGAAAATGAAAAAAGTCAAAATAGATCAGTTTTCTTCATTAATATATTTTTTTTCGTTGTAATCAAAACGTGAAAACTGAAAGTAAAGCTTCAATCTCTGATTGGGTTTTACTGCCATATTTATTAAAATACTGAAGATGGGATTATTCGCCAATAGTAAAAAGATAATATGTTCCAGAAAAAACTTCAATAAGTTGTGTTTTATACATCTCAGCCAAAGACATGACACTAAAATCTTGTAGTTTCTCATGAATTAGTGTAAACTTTGATTTCTTCGTTAGAAAAAATGCACATTTTTTCCATAATTGAGTTTTTTTAGTTTATGAAGCTAGGTATTAGATTTTTTAAAATTAGTAATATTACAGATTTTCAATTTCCACCTATGACACGACTGTTTTTAAATTTACAAAAATTATAATTATTGAAAAAAATTTTTCTATCCTATTGTAAGATGTTCAATAATTTTTGAAGGGAGTAATCTACATACCTTTGGTACGAAGTCGACATCGACGTCTAAAAAACTGCAAGAAAATGTTGGATATAGGCAATTTCTTTGACGCATGTGTTGCGGATTTGCGTTTTGGCATCCAAAATTACAATTTTCACGATTAACCATTTTTTTCACTGAGTTTTGTATCCTCAAATTCGGATGTGTTATTTTTGAACATATTTTCTATTTACGGAACAAGCTTTTTTTTCAATATCATTTTTCCCCTTACTTATTTCAAAGCCCCAAAAAAGGGTTTTTTGAGACCCTCAAAAGATCGCTAAAATTTTGATTTTCAAGAAAAGGGTTTCGTTCGGGCATAGAAATATATTATGTATGTTCAAGAGTAAGATATCCAAATTTGAGCCGATTCAGTACCAAAAACTCAGTCAAAAAAATGGTAAATCGTTAACCCCTCGAAAAGTATAAAAGTAGACTACACCCTTGAAACATAGAACATAGATTGAAAAGTTAAATTGAAATTAAAATATGTGGCGTGCTTCTTTATAATTCTAAGTCAATACATTTTTTTAAAACTTTTTAAAAAATACTTTCGATTGACGGTCCAATGAAAGACAAAATATTTACTTTTGAGCTAAGAAAATCTGAAATGAGAGTAAATTATTTTTGTAAACCGAAAATATATTTTTGCTGAGGTTAGTGCGATATGGTTCAGCATTAGTAAGAACATTAGTTCCAGCTCCCAGTAAGACGAGAATTTTATTATATTTATTTTTTCCGTAATTTTCAATCATTTTCTCTAAAAATTTCAATTTTCAACTTGTGTATATTCTACCAAAACATACCTAATTATTGGTATTTTTATAAAATATTCCAAAGAAAATTGAAATTGCAAAAATCAAATTTATTTTGCAATTCATAATCTTCTTTCAATGCATAGCAGGTATCTTCCACTGCCATGAAATTTGTGAGACCTATTATAAACGACATTGTATCCGTACTAGAAAATAAAATTATAATTTTTCTTGTTAATTTTGACCTCTACCCTTGGATCACCTAATTAACATGTTTTATCTCATTATTTGATTCTGCTCATTTTTCTTAATTTTTCTCGAACTAACTCAAGCAATCAATAAAACTTTTTTCTTAGTTCTGTACGAAAACGAAATCTTCTATTTTAATATTGGTCAATGAGGTGAAAAAAACATCTGTTCAAAAAATAAGTAGGTTATGTTTTTAGTTATTTTCGGATCACGCGTTAAATAAAATTAATAATTATGAAATTCCTTTATTTCAAAAATTTTTTAAAATCAGCTATCTTCTTGAAAAATGCCCTATCTACTTTGTACGAGCGTATATTCAATTATAATGTTAATTTACGTTAAGAAAATGAATGTTTTGATAAAATACGAGTAATTAAAGGTAGTCATGGATAACTTCTGTTTCGCTCAAGAAGAATCAAGTAGGGTATACCTATCCTTCTCTCCATAGCGTCAAATCTATCGTTGGAATTTCATCGCATCGTAAACGTTGATTTCTGTAAAATGAAAAAAATTAATTATTAGACGAAGTGAAAAAATATGAATTAAAAACCTGTGCTTGGGCTATACTCACTGTGAACTTTCCATAAGAAAACTGTTACTCTGTATAGTTTTCATCCACGAATTAGTTAAACATAATATTCCAGACATGCTAGTTGTTCGAATTGAATTTAGTTGAGCTGAAATTGAAGAAAAAAAAATGTACAGATATATCTAACCTCTGAAAGTGATTCTTAAATTTGTTAAATCAGAAAAAGGTATTAGTTATAGTTATAATAACTATGACATAAAAAATCATACCAGATGTAAATTTGGCCTGTGGGAATTCATAGAATAAACGATCTCCGAATTTCCACCGGTAGAATGATTCGGCTTGGACACACGCAAATGACTGTCCAACTGTACCGTCTGGTAATGGTTTTTCTAATAGACCTCCAATGTAATAATCAATGTCATCAACTGATTTGTATAGAGATTTAAGAACTTTGATGTCCTGAAAGTGAAAAGTGTACGAATGGATAATTTTACGCTTGCCCTAGAATGTATGCTTAAATTGGGAAGTGAAAGAAGAATCATTTTATTTCAACTTCTAATTAGCTTTGTTTTTTCACTTTGTCCAAATTTGAGTTTTATTCAAGATTCAATTTTTAATTGCTTTTTTTTGTGTGTTAAAATTTCGAAAAACTTGATTTTCTTCTATTTTCCAAAATTAATTTTCTCAATTATCTTTATCAGAATTCAGAGCCTTAGCTGGTTTTGGATTAATGGCGGTTTGTAATTCGACATTCTATAAAGTTCTGTAGAAATTTTACAGGGATGCTGCCTGGGTGTGATTTATTTTATGTTTCATCAGCTTTAAATTCAGGAAATATTTTGAGACTTATAGAAGCTCTAGAATTGATTTGGGTCAGAAATATGTTTGTAAATTTTCTTGTCTACGTATAATTATTGGCAAAAAATCTTATTATTTTATTTTTTTGACTTTTGAAATTTTTTTTTTAGGCACATAATATATTTTCAAACCTCTGGTCTTCTGATATCATTGGCCAAATCTTCGAATCGATTCAGTTTACATAATCCACAAGCTTCTCTGAATTTGTTGTAAGGCTGTAAACCAAAATCTCTTCCTCGAAGTATATCTACAGCTGATAAATCGAAGCCAAAAGATTCATTTAGAGCGTGGAACATCCAATTATTAATCTGAAAATTTAAAAAAAGTTTCCAATTAGAACCAATTCTTTTTTTTTAATCTTTAAGAAATTCCACTGAAGAAATAGAACTCAGAAGAAGTTTCTTCTAGAAAATAGGATTGTCAGCGAGGAGCTAAAGGTATTCATTGAGAGCTGGCCACCTTCCTGGCAAAAGACCTCCTATTCAAATTCCATAATTTCTAATAATCATACATGGAGCTTACCTCTTGAGTGAAAAATTGATCTTGTCGACTGGCAGCTTGTCCAATATATGCTTGCAGAATATTGTTATACATATTTCTTCCCAGTAAAAATGCGTTGTTGAAGAATTTATCTCTCAATTGGTACGTTTCTGTTCTACCATTTGGTCCAGTGTACCTTCATACAAACAAGGGTTGGTTCAAAACTTTGTTCCTTATAGTTTGAAGTTTTTCAAATAAGGAATTGAGACGAAAAGAAGTAACCTTAAAACTTGGATTACCAAAAGTTTTGAATGTTGCAAGTCTCACTTCCAAAAAAGTTTACTTTATTCCTGTCTCAATTTCCGTATAGGAGTTATTGATTATCTTCTTTTCAAAAGTATTACAAAAATTATTTGAATGTTCTTACCTTAAATTTCCAACCACATTACTATGTCCACCTCTACCAACTGCTGCTGAATAACTTTCCAAAGTTTGTGGATTTAAATTCGGGTTATAACCGTTAACATATCCTGAAGTGGCTGGGAGTAATTTATATAAAGATGCAATTTGTGTCCCTGTTGGCAGGCATTAAATTAGGTATGAGGAGCTTGCTATAAAAATACATGCTTACTCAGTTTTTTCCTTGCATAAGGTGTAAATTGTAAACCAAAATTTTCACCACATCAGTCATTCAGCCTACTTTTATGTTCATAACTAAAATCTATTTCTATATTTTGTGAAAGTTATGAAAACAATTATACTAACCAAGATGTTGGGAAGCACAACCTTTCAAATTCTTAGTACCAAACCATACTTCCCCCATTTATAAAATGATTTTAGTTTAACAATTACCTATTAGAACTGGTAAATATTCGGCAGATATGACATGCTGGTACATTGCAATGCAAATTCGACGAGTTTCCTTGAACAGTCTTTCATCGTTCCATCTGGGATTTATTGTTTGCAAATTCTTGGCAATGAGGTTGTGAAGTTTCAAAAATACAACATCGACAATCAATAATTCAGGGTTCTGGTTGATTCTTTCATCACCTATTACATGCAACAAATTAGAATGTAGATACATATGTAACTTATATTTTCATATTTGTTTGTATATTTTATTTAATGTTGTGGTATAACATCTTTGCTAGTCTTTCACATGAATTTCTCACAACGGGCAATTTTCCAGCCTGAGTTCAAAACCATCGCCACGTTCCAAAAAGTCATTTACCATGTTTTACATTTTGATGTGTTGGTCCCAGGTAGTGCTAAATCGACCGAAAAATGGAAGGATTTTATTTTTAGAACTTATATTAGCACCTTCTGGACGTGAGCCAATGATTCTCCTTGGGAATTAAATTAATGATCCAATCTGATATGCTCATATCGATCTCAACTTGAGCGGTTAAAAAAATATAAAAATTGACGTTCAGAAAAGAAATTTGATCTAGAACACTATGAAACGGGAATTTTTCTAATATCTTTTAGACCTAGAAGTTGCTTTTATTTTTACCATAGGGGTATGAGTGAGGGTTTATGTTCCGAATTCGCCCGATGTGAACTTTTGAATGGAATGAAAATTTTCTCCGACGTAGAATAGTGATGCTGTACCTATATAGGTATTTATTTTCATGTTTATTACTCACCACGTTGATGATATGATGTGGATAATTTATCCAAATTGATTGACGTGGAATGAAATAGAAATGTACGAGTATAATACAATAAAAATGTGATTAAATATGTTATTGTGGCAAAAGAGAATGACGAATTTCGTCATTCAGCATATAATTGAGACATGTTTTTTTCTGATAATATTTTTCTGTGAAAAAATTATACTTTGTTCTGATGTATTATGATATTTATATGGCCAATTGAGAATTCACAATAATATACAAATAATACCTAATCACTTTTCTCAGAATATGTATAATTTCTATACTTGTGGTAACAGTTCATAAGGTCTGCTTCTGCTTTTTAAAAATATCTTTCCAAGCCGATTATAAGCGTAGCTAGTTAATAAAATTGATCTAGAGACGATAATACTTACAAGTGCAAATATTCATTGCTTGAAAAAGTTACAACAGGAGGTTTAAAAACAATTGAGCGACGCTACAAATAAGGATATCGAAAATTTTGCATAAAAATTCAAAATTTGTCAAATGGAGAAGCGTTTGATCGCTCATCCCAATGTGTCATAAATTTCGGTTCTGTTAAATGATACTTACCCTTAGAACAAGTTTCTAACGGGAGACACAAAAAGTATTTGTGCACGTGTGTCAAAATAAGATAAGAAGTCTGAGTGAAGCTTGAAAATAATTTCTAGCTGTATATTACGTATATAATGATTTTTTTAATTGAAGTTCAATGACTTCACTTAAATTGTAATTGTGGTACTGAACGTTTATCATGTAATTTCTTTTTGGCAATATATTCGTACATATACATATTATGATACAAAATTAGATGATAGCAATTCTGTTTTGGAAGCTAAAAACTTTTGTATTTGTATGATAGGGTGCACAAACATTTTTACTTCCTATAGAGCCAAAATCTGCTTTGTTAGTTTTTCTTGTCAAATAAAATTAGTGCTTTTGGATTTTGAGTATAGCAAAAATAGCCTATCAAAGTTACTTGAATTGACAGTCGAAATTTTTTACTAATCAAAGGCACCTCTTCGGAGTAATTTTGATTTTCAGAAAAATCACGTTTTTTGACTTCACTTATGTTGATGCTTGTTGACGGACTCTTGGATTGTATAAGTGACAAATTTCTTAAAATTATTTACCTACCTGCCATAAAACATTTTCCTCCACTAGTTCTATCTACTCCGCCATTAGGACATTGCGATCCTGAAATTATATGCGGATAGTCTTGATTGTTTGTACTTTGATCATTTGTAACTCTCAGTTGTCCTCCTCTTCCCGTTCTCAGTGCTCTGATATCGGCATCGGTGGTTCCATAGGTGACTGATAAATCCATGAATGCCGTTTGATGGTTTATCTACGGAGTAATTTTGAATTTTGAAAGACCAAATTGTAAAAGTTAAATACAATTTTCAGTTTTGGAAGTGGCAGGCACTTCAATTTACCTGGAAGGCAGGCCTCACATTGCATCTTTGTGATTGCGTGTTTACCATACGTTTAAATTCAATGCATGTAACTCCAAATTGTCTATAGAAAGGATCGTCATTTGGTACTATCAGTGGAATGCAAATATCTTCCCTCATATTTGCAGCTGGTCTGTTATTGACGCAACATTGCTCTGAATAAGAGATGAAATCGAAAAATTATAAAAAGTTTACCTAAAACCCAAGTTGGATAAATAGATCCCTCCAGTGCATTCAGTCAGTTACAAATGTAAATACGAGTATAAAGGACTACCTACAATTATAAAGAGAGAATAATATCCTCCCAAAAGTAAATTTTTCTTTCACCTAAGCCAAAGAAATGTGATTCGAAATTGATAATTTTTAGTGCTTTTTAGTAATAGCTAAGTATCCCATATATTTATTGAGCATACTTGAAAAGAAAGAAAAGTACAAAAACTTGATAAGCATATGTGTAGGTATTCTCAAATATGTCAAGAAATTGCCACATTATGCTGCATTTTCACGCCTTTTATGACAATGAATAGGTATATGAGTGAAAATAAGTCGGACTCAAATCACTCAGAATCTCAAAAATGGAAAATCCAAGTTTGATAAATATTTCTGGACGTAGATTCGAATGAAAAAAATGAATGATAATGACTGAAGTGCAAAGTTGCTGCCCCTCTTTTCATCTGTTAAATGTGGAACTCAGCTTTCCTTGCGTTGCGTCATGCGTGATGCATAGATATTTCTAGTAAACTCACCTGAACTATTTATTGGACGTCCAAGTGTGACGTCATGATCAAGGAATTGACCAAATCCGTAGAACAAGATGTTGAGTCGTTTTGAAGGAACATTTTGGTCGGGAAGCAAACTGGACCGAACTGTCCTTGCCAGAGGTAGAGGGCTGCCATCAATTGATGTACGCAATTTTGAAACTCCTAATAAATAGCAATTAAATCGTGAAGTACACATAATGGCAAAATCATTGATTTACATATATCAGCTGTATCCTAGCTCCCAATTCAAAACCTTGAATCCAGACCTACATGAAACATCTCCTAGTAATGAAAGTACATACCATGTTCATTGAAAATTAACTAACAAGATTTTCTGAAACAGGAAGCTATTCGTGGTCTCGTTTTCCTAAATTTTCGTTTAGATACTATTTTCAGAGGATGATATACTAGATATAGACAGTATCCGTCCACATCCAAGTGTCACAGAATTCGAACAAATTATACGTACTTAGGTAGCTGAATTTGTAAATCTTTTTTCTCAAAATAAGCTTTTCATTCATATTTTTTTTCTATTTGCTTTGATTGCTCTAATTTTTGATACTCGTACTAAAAAACTCCATCATAAAATGTGGGAAAAAATCATTTCAATGCCTACCAACCGAACAGTAGGCAAACCATCATAAATGAGTGTACCTAACTCATGTTGCTCTATCTACGCAGTTGCTTGGAGGTGAACTCGAGTAGGAACACCTGGTATTTGATGTAAGCTTGAATATGGCTTTTGCCTTTTTCTGGAGACTAATGGCTACTACCCTGTGAATTCCTACCATTTGAATGCTATCAGCCTTCAAATTCATTCTAGTTCGTTATTATTGTGAAAAATATTTAAAAGTACTGTTGAATGATGGCGATGTAATTAAATTTGACCTTCGTTAGGAATAAATTGAAGTTTATAATCTGTTCAAAAGTTATCTCAGCTGATAATACGTAAAATTCCTGGTTTTTAAATTTTTTTACTTCATTTTTTCACGTAATATCGTCATAACATGTTAAAGGTATCTACCTAATTTCATAGTGTACAAGGTAAAGGCTATTAAAATAAAAAGTTATCCACGTTTTTCTACATTTGATTGGGTTTATCAAAATTAATATTCAATAATCTGGTCCAATTAAACTGGTTTGGTTTTTCCGTTTCGTTTTTAAAAACATTCAGAAGGCGGCATCATGGGTATATTTCTTTTCAAGATTCAGATCCGTTTAAAAAGTTTCTATGTTCGCTATTTAGATATCAACTCGAAAAAAAAAAAATTGTTTGATAAATAAGAGAATATTTGAAAGTCTTCATCATTTTCATGAATTTACTTGTAAAAATTATGTAACTACATAAATCAACAAAATAAATTCATTTTATTTATTTTTTTTGAAAATCAAGTTAAAAATATTTAGCAATAATTTACCTCAAGGTGCTTTTTTGGGACCATATTCAAAAATCATTTTTATTACTTACCATCAGAATAATTTGCCGCCAATAAACGAACGAAAGCAGTTCCAGCTTGTCCCCAGCTAGGAGTGTTCAAATTATTGCATGATCCATCCATCGAGTAATAGATGTCATTTTGGTCACATCTTCTTGACCGTGGTGCACATTGAGCGTCTCCAGCATTTTGATCTGAGGATCTAAAAATTTGCAACATTTATTAGCAACCAAACCATACATAATAGTCAACGATTCTCCAGAGCAATGCTCTCCAGAACTTTGACTTCCTGGACTATTAAGAATTTTTACTGAGAAACAATGATAGTTTTAAAAATCTTTCCTTCTTTATTTTAGGTAGTGAAATCCAATTTGCAAAGGTCTCCTCTCTTTATTGGACTTCGACTTATACATAAGCTCTGAGTTGTAGAGGTAATTTTACGATGGAAGGCTTATAGGAATGCATGCAGGGTTTTAACTTATGGAGGTTTTGATTTATCGAAGTTAAACTTGAGGAGATTCGACTGTTGCATAAAATTGTGTTACAATAAAGTAGGACTCATTCACACAGAATATTCAGAAACATTGATCAAGTGGAGTATCCAAGAAGGTGTTGGAGGGCTTACGTCCCCCAAGTCATATTTCATTTAAAAAAACTGAGTATGAAAATTTTTCATTTTTCTACATAATTATATGATAGATTCAAGACTATGGGTCCTTCCCTTAGCAAATTTCTAAGCGCGCCACTGCATGGATATATTTTAACCAATATCCCAACCTAACTATAATCTGTTCCATCCAGAAAGAAATAACACTACCCACTATACAGTCTATGAAACTAATAGAAGTAATAGTATTCTGAAATTTAAGGTATGGAAATTGAAAAAAAGTGCTTAGTGAGCAGTGGATAATAAGTTGGGTCGCTATTTTTTAGATTTGGACTGAAACTTTTTTTTTGTGGGGGGGGGGGAGGGTTGCTTTTTCTTCCACATAGCAGAAAAGGATTCAAAAGTGGGTGACACCCTGACAGTGTGGTTACGATTGTATGTTTTGTGAACAAAATTATTTACTTACGATTGTCCTGAGGCTCGTCTATTCAAAAATGGGCATCGTTGTCCAAAATGGCCTTCTATCAGCAAAAAGGCGCTCAAAACGCCGAATAAATAATGAGAAAGCATATTGTTCAGTAGTTTAAATGCATGGATGAGAAAAAATTATACGAATATAAATCTGTGAACAGCACTAAAAGCGAGTCTGCGATTTAAAAAGCAAATTCGATCTCTAAGATTTTAGATTTTGATTAGTCTAATAAATTAGGGGGGAGTAACTTTACTCTTGAACTGAACGATCATTTAAACATTTATGATAAAACAAAAAGAGATAAAACAAATTAAAAATATTTTCTTTTCACTCGCTTTCCTTAGAAATATACATGGTATGACGCGTCGCAGATTAAAAAGGGGAGAAACAGGGAATTATTTTGGTATCGAAAACCATCACAGTAAAATATTTTCTGTTGTATTGATAAGTATAATTGTCATTACAAAGACATCAGTTATCATACCTCGGTTATCTAGCAAATTTTACTTTTTCCCCACATTTTATATGCGGAAAAATATGATTGACGACTTCAATAATAGACGTTTGAATAAATTATTTGTTGGCAACAGATAACAGTAAACAAAATTGTTCAATTTATTAGGTACGGTATTAGTTTTTATCGTAGTCTTTAGTGATGTAATACAATTAATTGTTTTTTAACGGTTATACTCGAACGTTGCTATGGAAGAAGGGAATAAGTCTACTTTTTCAAAAAAGGGGAGCAAAAAAACACTTTCACCTCAAATCGCATTGTACTGGGCTACATCTTTGGGTCTATCAAGTTGGAGGGTCGACCCGTTGGAGTACATCCTAACAATTTTGTATTTGTATCTCACTTCTGCAGCTGGAAAAATAAAGAAAATGCTTCGACTGGAAGGACTTGTATGTATTTGAGTAGCAATTAAAATTTCTAGAGAAAAATTTTGAAGGGGATAAGCATTGGCACACTCAAGGGGGAGGGTACTCAAATTTTATCAAAAACAGACCGAATAAAAACATTTTTCTGCGCGGTTTTCGGCGAAATTTCATTCTTTTGGTGGCAAATTTAATACTCAGCCCCCCTTCAAAAATTTAAGGGTGCACCACTGAATAAACCTCTTTCCAGTGAGAAGTAGACGATCAACAATAGGTAAATCGAAATTCTTCCTTCACGCGTAGAATGTGTTAACCCTAATTTCACGTTCGAGCTTATATCACTGTGAAGTTATCTTTACGCGAATGGACTTAGCCGCTTCTTGCATAGCAATCCAACTTTGAAGTCAATTTTCTCAGCGAAGGTTGAGTTTTGGGTTGTAACAGTTTCATCTCTGGTAGGACTTGATATGAACAATTAAACCCTTACAGAACTCAATTTTCGAAAAAGTGGACTTATCTTTTTCTTGCATAGCAGTGTTCATTACGTATGTAATCAGAGCTAGGTTTTTAGGGGCACATATTATGAACTTATTTTGGATTTACGCAATACTTGTACTAAAATTCTATGCTTTTCTATTAAGTATATGAAAAGTTGCTTATTCACAATGTCTGGTTTACTAAATGAATATATGCAAGAAGTGGATAAGTCCTATTTTAAAAAAAAACTGAATTCTTCCGAGGTTCAATTTTACACTCCAACCCTTACTGTATAAATAGTAATTCACAAAATGCAATCACCGTTGAGAAAATGAACTTCAAAGTTGAGGTGCTGCATAGGATGGCTACATATGCCATAAAAGTGTTTTTTGCTCTCCTGATAAATTTGAGAAGGTAGACTTTAACCTTTTTCGCGTATCACACTGTTCAAATAAAAATGTTAATTTATCTGAACAGTGATTTGCAAGAGGGGGATTATTCTTCTTTTCTATATTTTACAGCGAAAGTAAAAAAAAAAATTCATTTCTTATATGCCCTTATAATGAATCATCTCAACTTTGAAGTTTATTTTCTCAATGATGGTTATATTATGTATATTTTGGGACATGATATTTTTATTGCAGATAGGACTCGATTGGAGAAGAATTAATTTTCGAACAAATTGGCCTTATTCCCTGTTTTGCAGATCATTGTTCATATCATGGGCGGACTTTGCTTAATGTGTTTGGCGGGACGGGCTAAAAATTTCTGTCTGTCACAAAAAAAAATAAAAAAGAAAAAAAAACACTTGATAAAATGACTGAAATGAGAAAAAATGAAACGTGAAAAAATTGTCGAGAGTTTGGTACAAATGAATCAAAATTTTATACATTTTCTTTGAACCTAAGGGAAGGGGGAGGGCGTAGGGTTAACTTGATTCGGTCTCATGGAGACTATTACTTTTTCCCTAATAATTCTATGAAGCAAGGTCTATAAAATCTTAACATCTATTATAGATGGCAGAGAACTATGCATTATTTGATTATATAATCTTACCTTATAATGATGAAACTGGAACGGAGAATTTATAAATCATTCAAGCTTTAATTACATTTTTCTCGGTTAGATGAAACTAATAATCGACTTAGAATTTACATAGTGGCTCATACCTAGGTACTGTGTGTACTTAGTTAATGAAAAATTTGATCTGAAAAGAGAATATACTGAGTGGGAGGGAGGCTATAAATGTCTTGTTTTTATTATTTTCTTTCTTGACTTTTTATGAACTTGAATTTTCAAAGAACCTTCGTGGAATTTTCAGACGTAATTAAGAACGGGTTTTGCACGTTTCAATTCTCCATTGAACGAATAGAATATAGAATAAAACATCGCCCGATTCAACTACTGGCGTACAGACACCTTGAAATGGCTGCACGACGTCCCTATATGATGTACCTATATAAAATTATACTTCCTAAAAATATCTGAAAATTGAACATCATATTATTAATTTTAATGTGTCTTATATCACGCACACACGCACGCCCGCGCGCATACACAAAATATCACAGTATTTTTATTAAATGTTGAAAAAAAATATTGGAATAACAAAAATCAAATTTATTTGGCAATTTTTAATCTTAGATCAATGCAAAGCAGATATATTCCACTGCCATAAAATTAGTATCTCTAAGTTGAAAACTTCGGCAGAAATCAGTGAGGAAAATTTCTTTGTTTTTTACATTTACTGGACAAAGTGAAAAAACATGAATTTAAAACCTGCGTTTACTTCCTGTGAGCTTTCCATAAGAAAACTGTTAGGTACTCTGTATAGATTCCATCCACGGATTAGTTAAACTTAATATTCCGGACATGCTAGTTGTTCGAATTGAATTTAGTTGAGCTGAAATTGAAGAAAAAAAAATGTACAGATATATCTAACCTCTGAAAGTGATTCTTAAATTTGTTAAATCAGAAAAAGGTATTAGTTATAGTTATAATAGCTATGACATCAAAAATCATACCAGATGTAAATTTGGCCTGTGGGAATTCATAGAATAAACGATTTCCAAATTTCCAACGGTAGAATGATTCGGCTTGGACACACGCAAATGACGGTCCGACTGTACCGTCTGGTAATGGTTTCTCTAATAGACCTCCAATGTAGAAATCGATATCATCAACTGATCTGTACAGAGATTTAAGAATTTCGATGTCCTGAAAAATATTATTAAATTTATGAAGGCATAATATCACACTTGACCTAGTTGGTACAGGTATACAGAGTTTGAGAAAGAAAAATCATTTTGTTTCAAAATCTGAATTACTTTTTTTTTTCACTTGGTCTGAATTCAAGTTTTACTCAAAATTATAAATTTTTCACTTTTTTTTTTTTTCTATTTTAAAATTCCAACCGATTATCTGCTGTTATCCAAAATTCATCTATCGAAGCACGTTTTCAAATCATAGAATTAATTTTCGGAGGTTTTGCATTTTTTGAAAAGCAGGTTTTGCATTGATGGCGATATGTAACTACACCTTCCGTAAAGCTCCGTAGATATGTTGCAGCGATGCTGCCTGGCTATAATTTATTTTTTGTTTTGTTAGATCCAAAGAAGCAAAGGAGTTGATTTCGGTCTGAAAATAGTAATTTTCTTGTTTACCTATAGGGTGTTTCGCCTCGAATTCATCACCAAACAACTGCAGATTGAGCAACTTGAGTTATATTCATGTATGATACTCGTAGTTTGCATACTCTCCGGTTAATAGGGGCTGTATAATTTTTGAATAATTTTTTCCCCAGACCGATTAAAGTAGGTAATTATTCTTGAAAATTCATAAATTCATTAATATAATAGTTAGGAGCCTATAGTTTGCGCCATTGTTTAGCAAATATGATTTATTTTCTTAGTCCAAAAAATTAGAGCAATCGAAGGAAGCAGAGGAAAATGATGAATTTAAGTAAGTATGAGAAATTTGAGGTAAAAAATATCTTCCATTTTTCATTTTTCTGAAACGAAATGAAAAAATGTTACTTCGAGGGGTGTTTCAAAAATTTATTTCTGAAAAAAGACCAACTGCTGTATCATATGACATGAAAAGAATTTCTCTGAAAAAGTTGAATTTTTGGTTTAAAAAAAATGTTACCCTGATAGTTTCAATTTCTTTATTTTCAAGAAAAAAGCTTTAGAATTGACTTTTTTTTTTGAGACAGTAAATTTTTCCCTAACAATTCTTTTTATGCAATAATTATGATACAGTAGTTGATTCATTAAAAGAAATGTTCATATATCCTTTGAAATGGCAACTCACCGAATCGAACGAATCTCTACTAGCTCAAAGACTCATCCGACTGAACGAATAATGATCACCTTGGCTCGGTTTCTGCCCGACCAAACGTAGTGGTAAACGACTGCGTCTTTAAAAACGCCTTTCAAAAGAAATACCACATTTCATTCGAATATTCCATTGATACTCTTAATTTTTTCATTAATATTGAATGTGAATCGAAAAAATAATTAGTAGGAAAGGGTGAGAAAATGAAAAATGTCAAAATAGATCAGTTTTCTTCATTGATAGTTTTTTTTCGTTGTAATCAAAACGTGAAAACTGAAAGTAAAGCTTCAATCTCTGATTGGGTTTTACTGCCATATTTATTAAAATACTGAAGATGGGATTATTCGCCAATAGTAAAAAAATATATTCCAGAAAAAACTTCAATAAGTAGTGTTTTATAATTCTCAGCCGTTCATTAACTATTAGAAAAAGAAAAAAAAGACATGACATTAAAATCTTGCAGTTTCTCATGAATTAGTGTAAAGTTTGATTTCTTCGTTTAAAAAAATGCACATTTTTTCCATAATTTGAGTTTTTTAGTTTATGAAGCTAGGTACATATTAGATTTTTAAAAATTAGTAATATTACAGATTTTCAATTTCCAACTATGACACGACTGTTTTTAAACTTACAAAAATTATAATTATTGAAAAAAATTTTTATATCCTGTTATAAGATGTTCTATAATTTTTGAAGTGAGTAATCTACATACCTTTGGAACGAAGTCGACATCGACGTCTAAATACTGCAAGAAAATGTTGGATGTAGGCAATTTCTTTGACGCATGTGTTGCGGATTTGCGTTTTGGCATCCAAAATTACAATTTTCACGATTCACCATTTTTTTCACCGAGTTTTGTATCCTCAAATTCGGATGTGTTATTTTTGAACATATTTTCTATTTGCGGAACAAGCTTTTTTTTTAATATCACTTTTCCCCTTACTTATTTCAAAGCCCCAAAAAAGAGTTTTTTGAGACACTCAAAAGATCGCTAAAATTTTGATTTTCAAGAAAAGGGTTTCGTTCGGGCATAGAAATATATTATGTATGTTCAAGAGTAAGACATCCAAATTTGAGCCGATTCAGTACTAAAAACTCAGTCAAAAAAATGGTAAATCGTTAACCCCTCGAAAAGTATAAAAGTAGACTACACCCTTGAAGCATAAAACATAGATTGAAAAGTTAAATTGAAATTAAAATATGTGGCGTGCTTCTTTATAATTCTAAGTCAATACATTGTTTTTAAACTTTTTAAAAAATACTTTCGATTGACGGTGCAATGAAAGACAAAATATTTACTTTTGAGCTAAGAAAATCTGAAATGAGAGTAAATTATTTTTGTAAACCGAAAATATATTTTTGCTGAGGTTAGTGCGATATGGTTCAGCATTAGTAAGAACATTAGTTCCAGCTCCCAGTAAGACGAGAATTTTATTATATTTATTTTTTCCGTAATTTTCAATCATTTTCTCTAAAAATTTCAATTTTCAACGTGTATATTTTACCAAAAAATACCTAATTATTGGTATTTTTATAAAATATTCCACAGAAGATTGAAATTGCAAAAATCAAATTTATTTTGCAATTCATAATCTTCTTTCAATGCATAGCAGGTATCTTCCACTGCCATAAAATTTGTGAGACCTATTATAAACGACATTGTACCTGTATTAGAAAATAAAATTATAATTTTTTTTGTTAATTTTGACCTCCACCCTTGGATCACCTAATTAACATGTTTTATCTCATTATTTGATTCTGCTCATTTTTCTTATTTTTTCTCGAACCAACTCAAGCAATCAATAAAACTTTTTTCTTAGTTCTGTACGAAAACGAAATCTTCTATTTTAATATTGGTCGATGAGGTGAAAAAAACATCTGTTCAAAAAATAAGTAGGTTATGTTTTTAGTTATTTTCGGATCACGCGTTAAATAAAATTAATAATTATGAAATTCCTTTATTTCAAAAATTTTTTAAAATCAGCTATCTACTTGAAAAATGCCCTATCTACTTGGTTCGAGCGTATATTCAATTATAATGTTAATTTACGTGAAGAAAATGAATGTTTTGATAAAATACGAGTAATTATAGGTAGTCATAGATAACTTCTGTTTTGCTCAAGAAGAATCAAGTAGGGTATACCTAACCTTCTCTCCATAGCCTCAAATCTATCGTTGGAATTTCATCGCATCGTAAACGTTGATTTCTGTAAAATGAAAAAAATTAATTATTAGACGAAGAGAAGAAACACGAATTAAAAACCTGTGCTTGGGCTATACTCACTGTGAACTTTCCATAAGAAAACTGTTACTCTGTATAGATTTCATCTCCCCATTAGTTAAACATAATATTCCGGACATGCTAGTTGTTCGAATTGAATTTAGTTGAGCTGAAATTGAAGAAAAAAAAAATGTACAGATATATCTAACCTCTGAAAGTGAATCTTAAATTTGTTAAATCAGAAAAAGGTATTAGTTATAGTTATAATAGCCATTTCATCAAAAATCATACCAGATGTAAATTTGGCCTGTGGAAATTCATAGAACAAACGATCTCCAAATTTCCACCGGTAGAATGATTCGGCTTGGACACACGCAAATGACTGTCCAACTGTACCGTCTGGTAATGGTTTTTCTAATAGACCTCCAATGTAGTAATCAATGTCATCAACTGATTTGTATAGAGATTTAAGAACTTTGATGTCCTGAAAGTGAAAAGTGTATGAATGCATAATTTTACGCTTGCCCTAGAATGTATGCTTAAATTGGGAAGTGGAAGAAGAATCATTTTATTTCAACTTCTAATTAGCTTTGTTTTTTCACTTTGTCCAAATTTGAGTTTTATTCAAAATTCATATCAGAGTTCAGAGCACGTTTTCATCTCATAGAATTAATGTTCGCAGGTTTTTCAATTTTTTTTTTTATACTTAGCTGGTTCTGGATTAATGGCGGTTTGTAATTCGACATTCTATAAAGTTCTGTAGAAATTTTACAGGGATGCTTCCTGGGTGTGATTTATTTTATGTTTCATCAGCTTTACATTCAGGAAATATTTTGAGACTTATAGAAGCTCTAGAATTGATTTGGGTCACGGTCAGAAATATGTTCGTAAATTTTCTTGTCTACGTATAATTATTGGCAAAAAATCTTATTATTTTATTTTTTTGACTTTTGGAATTTTTTTTTTAGGCACATAATATATTTTCAAACCTCTGGTCTTCTGATATCATTGGCCAAATCTTCGAATCGATTCAGTTTAAATAATCCACAAGCTTCTCTGAATTTGTTGTAAGGCTGTAAACCAAAATCTCTTCCTCGAAGTATATCTACAGCTGATAAATCGAAGCCAAAAGATTCATTTAGAGCGTGGAACATCCAATTATTAATCTGAAAATTTAAAAAAAGTTTCCAATTAGAACCAGTCCTTTTTTTTTATTTTTAAGAAATTCGACTGAAGAAATAGAACTTAAAAGAAGTTTCTTCTAGAAAATAGGATTGTCAGCGAGGAGCTAAAGGTATTCATAAAGAGCTGGCCACCTTCCTGGCTAAAGACCTCCGATTCAAATTCCATAATTTCTAATAATCATACATGGAGCTTACCTCTTGAGTGAAAAATTGATCTTGTCGACTGGCAGCTTGTTCAATATATGCTTGCAGAATATTGTTATACATATTTCTTCCCAGTAAAAATGCGTTGTTGAAGAATTTATCTCTCAATTGGTACGTTTCTGTTCTACCATTTGGTCCAGTGTACCTTCATACAAACATAGGTTGGTTCAAAACTTTTTTCCTTATAGTTTGAAGTTTTTCAAATAAGAAATTGAGACGAAAAGAAGTAACCTTAAAACTTGGATTACCAAAAGTTTTGAATGTTGCAAGTCTCACTTCCAAAAAAGTTCACTTTATTCCTGTCTCAATTTCCGTATAGGAGTTATTGATTATCTTCTTTTCAAAAGTATTACATAAACTATTTGAATGTTCTTACCTTAAATTTCCAACCACATTACTATGTCCACCTCTGCCAGCTGCTGCTGAATAACTTTCCAAAGTTTGTGGATTTAAATTTGGGTTATAACCGTTAACATATCCTGAAGTGGCTGGGAGTAATTTATATAAAGATGCAATTTGTGTCCCTGTTGGCAGGCATTAAATTAGGTATGAGGAGCTTGCTATAAAAATACATGCTTACTCATTTTTTTCTTGCATAATGTGTAAATTGTAAACCAAAATTTTCACCACATCAGCCATTCAGCCCACTTTCATGTTCATAACTAAAATCTATTTCTATATTTTGTGAAAGTTATGAAAACAATTATACTAACCAAGATGTTGGGAAGCACAACCTTTCAAATTCTTAGCACCAAACCATACTTTCCCCATTTATAAAATGATTTTAGTTTAACAATTACCTATTAAAACTGGTAAATATTCGGCAGATATGACATGCTGGTACATTGCAATGCAAATTCGACGAGTCTCTTTGAACAGTCTTTCATCGTCCCATCTGGGATTTATTGTTTGCAAATTCTTGGCAATGAGGTTGTGAAGTTTCAAAAATACAACATCGACAATCAATAATTCAGGGTTCTGGTTGATTCTTTCATCACCTATTACATGCAACAAATTAGGCTGTAGATACATATGTAACTTATATTTTCATATTTGTTTGTATATTTTATTTAATGTTGTGGTATAACATCTTTGCTAGTCTTTCACATGAATTTCTCACAACGGGCAATTTTCCAGCCTGAATTCAAAACCATCGCCACGTTCCAAAAAGTCATTTACCATGTTTTACATTCTGATGTGTTGGTCCCAGGTAGTGCTAAATCGACCGAAAAATGGAAGGATTTTATTTTTAGAACTTATATTAGCACCTTCTGGACGTGAGCCAATGATTCTCCTTGGGAATTAAATTAATGATCCAATCTGATATGCTCATATCGATCTCAACTTGAGCGGTTAAAAAAATATAAAAATTGACGTTCAGAAAAGAAATTTGATCTAGAACACTATGAAACGGGAATTTTTCTAATATCTTTTAGACCTAGAAGTTGCTTTTATTTTTACCATAGGGGTATGAGTGAGCGTTTATGTTCCGAATTCGCCCGATGTGAACTTTTGAATGGAATGAAAATTTTCTCCGACGTAGAATAGTGATGCTGTACTTATATAGGTATTTATTTTCATGTTTATTACTCACAACGTTGGTGATATGATGTGGATAATTTATCCAAATTGATTGACGTGGAATGAAATAGAAATATACGAGTATAATACAATAAAAATGTGATTAAATATGTTATTGTGGCAAAAGAGAATGACGATAATTTCGTCATTCAGCATATAATTGAGACATGGTTTTTTCTGATAATATTTTTCTGTGAAAATATTATACTTTGTTCTGATGTATTATGATATTTATATGGCCAATTGAGAATTCACAATAATATACAAATAATATCTAATCACTTTTCTCAGAATATGTATAATTTCTATATACGCGTGGTAACAGTTCATAAGGTTTGCTTCTGCTTTTTAAAAATATCTTTCCTAGCTGATTATAAGCGCAGCTAGTCAATAAAATTGATCTAGAGACGATAATACTTACAAGTGCAAATATTCATTGCTTGAAAAAGTTACTAAAGGAGGTTTAAAAACAATTGAGGGACGCTACAAATAAGGAAATCGAAAATTTTGCATAAAAATTCAAAATTTGTCAAATGGAGAAGCGTTTTATCGCTCATCCCAATGTGTCATAAATTTTGGTTCCGTTAAATGATACTTACCCTTAGAACAAGTTTTTAACGGGAGACACCATAAGTATTTGTGCACGTGTGTCAAAATAAGATAAGAAGTCTGAGTGAAGCTTGAAAATAATTTCTAGCTGTATATTGTAATGATTTTTTTAATTGAAGTTCAATGACTTCACTAAAATTGTAATTGTGGTACTGAACTTTTATCATGTAATTTCTTTTGGGCAATATACTCGTACATATACATATTATGATACAAAATTAGATGATAGCAACTCTGTTTTGGAAGCTAAAAACTTTTGTGTTTCTATGATAAGGTGCACAAACATTTTTACTTCCTATAGAGCCAAAATCTGCTTTGTTAGTTTTTCTTGTCAAATAAAATTAGTGCTTTCAGATTTTGAGTATAGCAAAAATAGCCTATCAAAGTTACTAGAATTGACAGTCGAAGTTTTTTACTAATCAAAGGCACCTCTTCGCAGTAATTTTGATTTTCAGAAAAATCACGTTTTTTGACTTCACTTATGTTGATGCTTGTGGACGGACTCTTGGATTGTATAAGTGACAAATTTCTTAAAATTATTTACCTACCTGCCATAAAACATTTTCCTCCACTAGTTCTATCTACTCCGCCATTAGGACATTGCGATCCTGAAATTATAGGCGGATAGTCTTGATTGTTTGTACTTTGATCATTTGTAACTCTCAGTTGTCCTCCTCTTCCCGTTCTCAATGCTCTGATATCGGCATCGGTGGTTCCATAGGTGACTGATAAATCCATGAATGCCGTTTGATGGTTTATCTTCGAAGTAATTTTGAATTTTGAAAGACCAAATAGTAAAAGTTAAGTACAATTTTCAGTTTTGGAAGTGGCAGGCACTTCAATTTACCTGGAAAGCAGGCTTCACATTGCATCTTTGTGATTGCGTGTTTACCATACGTTTAAATTCAATACATGTAACTCCAAATTGTCTATAGAAAGGATCGTCATTTGGTACTATCAGCGGAATGCAAATATCTTCCCTCATATTTGCAGCTGGTCTGTTATTGACGCAACATTGCTCTGAATAAGAGATGAAATCGAAAAACTATAAAAAGCTTACCTAAAACCCAAGTTGGATAAATAGATCCCTCCAGTGCATTCAGTCAGTTACAAATGTAAATACGAGTATAAAGGACTACCTACAATTATAAAGAAAGAATAATATCCTCCCAAAAGTAAATTTTTCTTTCACCAAAACCAAAGAAATGTCATTCGAAATTGATAATTTTTAGTGCTTTTTAGTAACAACTACCAACCTAGCAAAATAGCTAAGTATCCCATATATTTATTGAGCATACTTGAAAAGAAAGAAAAGTACAAAAACTTGATAAGCATATGTGTAGGTATTCCCAAATATGTCAAGAAATTGCCACATTATGCTGCATTTTCACGCCTTTTATGACAATGAATAGGTATATGAGTGAAAATAAGTCGGACTCAAATCACTCAGAATCTCAAAAATGGAAAATCCAAGTTTGATAAATATTTCTGGACGTAGATTGGAATGAAAAAAATGAATGATAATGACTGAAGTGCAAAGTTGCTGCCCCTCTTTTCATCTGTTAAATGTGGAACTCAGCTTTCCTTGCGTTGCGTCATGCGTGATGCATAGATATTTCTAGTAAACTCACCTGAACTATTTATTGGACGTCCAAGTGTGACGTCATGATCAAGGAATTGACCAAATCCGTAGAACAAGATGTTGAGTCGTTTTGAAGGAACATTTTGGTCGGGAAGCAAACTGGACCGAACTGTCCTTGCCAGAGGTAGAGGGCTGCCATCAACTGATGTACGCAATTTTGAAACTCCTAATAAATAGCAATTAAATCGTGAAGTACATATAATGGCAAAATCATTGATTTACATATATCAGCTGTATCCTAGCTGCCAATTCAAAACCTTGAATCCAGACCTACATGAAACATCTCCTAGTAATGAAAGTACATACCATACTCATTGGAGATTAACTATCAAGATTTTCTGAAACAGGAAGCTATTCGTGGTCTCGTTTTCCTAAATTTTCGTTTAGATACCATTTCCAGAGGATAATATACTAGGTATAGACAGTATCCGTCCACATCCAAGTGTCACAGAATTCGAACAAATTACTTAGGTAGCTGAATTTGTAAGTCTTTTTTCTCACAATGAGCTTTTCATTCATTTTTTTTTTCTATTTGCTTTTATTGCTCTAATTTTTGATACTCGTACTAAAAAACTACATCATAAAATGTGGGAAAAAATCATTTCAATGCCTACCAACCGAACAGTAGGCAAACCATCATAAATGAGTGTACCTAACTCATGTTGCTCTATTTACGCAGTTGCTTGGAGGTGAACTCGAGTAGGAACACCTGTTATTTGATGTAAGCTTGAATATGGCTTTTTCCAGTGGCGTGCTAAGTTCACTTTCACTTAGCAGCATGCTGAGGGCCCAAAATTTCATCTCACAATTTTCAGTCATTTTCTAGGAAAAATAGAAAAATTTCCTTGGAATATGCAAAATTTTCCTTGAAATATGCAAAATTTGGGCAAAATAGGGGCTCCAAGGTAAAAGCATGCTGAGGCCTCACAATACCCTTAGCACGCCACTGGCTTTTTCTGGAGACTAATGGCTACTACCCTGTGAATTCCTACCATTTGAATGCTATCAGCCTTCAAATTCATTCAAGTTCGTTATTATTGTGAAAAATATTTAAAAGTACTGTTGAATGATGGCGATGTAATTAAATTTGACCTTCGTTAGGAATAAATTGAAGTTTATAATCTGTTCAAAAGTTATCTCAGCCGATAATACGTAAAATTCCTGGTTTTTAAATTTTTTTACTTCATTTTTTCACGTAATATCGTCATAACATGTTAAAGGTATCTACCTAATTTCATAGTGTACAAGGTAAAGGCTATTAAAATAAAAAGTTATCCACGTTTTTCTACATTTGATTGGGTTTATCAAAATTAATATTCAATAATCTGGTCCAATTAAACTGGTTTGGTTTTTCCGTTTCGTTTTTAAAAACATTCAGAAGGCGGCATCATGGGTATATTTCTTTTCAAGATTCAGTTCCGTTTAAAAAGTTTCTATGTTCGCTATTTAGGTATCAACTCGAAAAAAAAAAAGTTGTTTGATAAATAAGAGAATCTTTGAAATTCTTCATCATTTTCATGAATTTACTTGTAAAAATTATGTAACTACATAAATCAACAAAATAAATTCATTTTATTTATTTTTTTTGAAAATCAAGTTAAAAATATTTAGCAATAATTTACCTCAAGGTGCTTTTTTGGGACCATATTCAAAAATCATTTCTATTACTTACCATCAGAATAATTTGCCGCCAATAAACGAACGAAAGCAGTTCCAGCTTGTCCCCAGCTAGGAGTGTTCAAATTATTGCATGATCCATCCATCGAGTAATAGATGTCATTTTGGTCACATCTTCTTGATCGTGGTGCACATTGAGCGTCTCCAGCATTTTGATCTGACGATCTAAAAATTTGCAACATTTATTTGCAACCAGGCCATACATAATATTCAACGATTCTCCAGAGCAATGCTCTCCAGAACTTTGACTTCCTGGACTATTAAGAATTTTTACTGAGAAACAATGATAGTTTTAAAAATCTTTCCTTCTTTATTTTAGGTAGTGAAATCCAATTTGCAAAGGTCTCCTCTCTTTATTGGACTTCGACTTATACATAAGCTCTGAGTTGTAGAGGTAATTTTACGATGGAAGGCTTATAGGAATGCATGCAGGGTTTTAACTTATGGAGGTTTTGATTTATCGAAGTTAAACTTGAGGAGATTCGACTGTTGCATAAAATTGTGTTACAATAAAGTAGGACTCATTCACACAGAATATTTAGAAACATTGATAAAGTGGAGTATCCAAGAGGGTGTTGGAGGGCCTACGTCTCTCCAGTCATATTTCATTTAAAAAAACTGAGGATGAAAAATTTTAATTTTTCTACATAATTATATGATAGATTTAAAACTATGGATCCTTCTCTTAGCAAATTTCTGAGCGCGCCACTGCATGGATATATTTTAACCAATATCCCAATCTAACTATAATCTGTTCCATCCAGAAAAAAATACTACTACCCACTATATACAGTCTATGAAACTAATAGAAGTAATAGTATTCTGAAATTTAAGGTATGGAAATTGAAAAAAAGTGCTTAGTGAGCAGTGGATAATAAGTTGGGTCGCTATTTTTTAGATTTGGACTGAAACTTTTTTTTTAGGGGGGGGGGGGGTTGCTTTTTCTTCCACATAGCAGAAAAGGATTCAAAAGTGGGTGATACCCTGACAGTGTGGTTACGATTGTATGTTTTCTGAACAAAATTATTTACTTACGATTGTCCTGAGGGTCGTCTATTCAAAAATGGGCATCGTTGTCCAAAATGACCTTCTATCAGCAAAAAAGCGCTCAAAACGCCGAATAAATAATGAGAAAGCATATTGTTCAGTAGTTTAAATGCATGGATGAGAAAAAATTATACGAATATAAATCTGTGAACAGCACTAAAAGCGAGTCTGCGATTTAAAAAGCAAATTCGATCTCTAAGATTTTAGATTTTGATTAGTCTAATAAATTAGGGGGGAGTAACTTTACTCTTGAACTGAACGATCATTTAAACATTTATGATAAAACAAAAAGAGATAAAACAAATTAAAAATATTTTCTTTTCACTCGCTTTCCTTAGAAATATACATGGTATGACGCGTCGCAGATTAAAAAGGGGAGAAACAGGGAATTATTTTGGTATCGAAAACCATCACAGTAAAATATTTTCTGTTGTATTGATAAGTATAATTGTCATTACAAAGACATCAGTTATCATACCTCGGTTATCTAGCAAATTTTACTTTTTCCCCACATTTTATATGCGGAAAAATATGATTGACGACTTCAATAATAGACGTTTGAATAAATTATTTGTTGGCAACAGATAACAGTAAACAAAATTGTTCAATTTATTAGGTACGGTATTAGTTTTTATCGTAGTCTTTAGTGATGTAATACAATTAATTGTTTTTTAACGGTTATACTCGAACGTTGCTATGGAAGAAGGGAATAAGTCTACTTTTTCAAAAAAGGGGAGCAAAAAAACACTTTCACCTCAAATCGCATTGTACTGGGCTACATCTTTGGGTCTATCAAGTTGGAGGGTCGACCCGTTGGAGTACATCCTAACAATTTTGTATTTGTATCTCACTTCTGCAGCTGGAAAAATAAAGAAAATGCTTCGACTGGAAGGACTTGTATGTATTTGAGTAGCAATTAAAATTTCTAGAGAAAAATTTTGAAGGGGATAAGCATTGGCACACTCAAGGGGGAGGGTACTCAAATTTTATCAAAAACAGACCGAATAAAAACATTTTTCTGCGCGGTTTTCGGCGAAATTTCATTCTTTTGGTGGCAAATTTAATACTCAGCCCCCCTTCAAAAATTTAAGGGTGCACCACTGAATAAACCTCTTTCCAGTGAGAAGTAGACGATCAACAATAGGTAAATCGAAATTCTTCCTTCACGCGTAGAATGTGTTAACCCTAATTTCACGTTCGAGCTTATATCACTGTGAAGTTATCTTTACGCGAATGGACTTAGCCGCTTCTTGCATAGCAATCCAACTTTGAAGTCAATTTTCTCAGCGAAGGTTGAGTTTTGGGTTGTAACAGTTTCATCTCTGGTAGGACTTGATATGAACAATTAAACCCTTACAGAACTCAATTTTCGAAAAAGTGGACTTATCTTTTTCTTGCATAGCAGTGTTCATTACGTATGTAATCAGAGCTAGGTTTTTAGGGGCACATATTATGAACTTATTTTGGATTTACGCAATACTTGTACTAAAATTCTATGCTTTTCTATTAAGTATATGAAAAGTTGCTTATTCACAATGTCTGGTTTACTAAATGAATATATGCAAGAAGTGGATAAGTCCTATTTTAAAAAAAAACTGAATTCTTCCGAGGTTCAATTTTACACTCCAACCCTTACTGTATAAATAGTAATTCACAAAATGCAATCACCGTTGAGAAAATGAACTTCAAAGTTGAGGTGCTGCATAGGATGGCTACATATGCCATAAAAGTGTTTTTTGCTCTCCTGATAAATTTGAGAAGGTAGACTTTAACCTTTTTCGCGTATCACACTGTTCAAATAAAAATGTTAATTTATCTGAACAGTGATTTGCAAGAGGGGGATTATTCTTCTTTTCTATATTTTACAGCGAAAGTAAAAAAAAAATTCATTTCTTATATGCCCTTATAATGAATCATCTCAACTTTGAAGTTTATTTTCTCAATGATGGTTATATTATGTATATTTTGGGACATGATATTTTTATTGCAGATAGGACTCGATTGGAGAAGAATTAATTTTCGAACAAATTGGCCTTATTCCCTGTTTTGCAGATCATTGTTCATATCATGGGCGGACTTTGCTTAATGTGTTTGGCGGGACGGGCTAAAAATTTCTGTCTGTCACAAAAAAAAATAAAAAAGAAAAAAAAACACTTGATAAAATGACTGAAATGAGAAAAAATGAAACGTGAAAAAATTGTCGAGAGTTTGGTACAAATGAATCAAAATTTTATACATTTTCTTTGAACCTAAGGGAAGGGGGAGGGCGTAGGGTTAACTTGATTCGGTCTCATGGAGACTATTACTTTTTCCCTAATAATTCTATGAAGCAAGGTCTATAAAATCTTAACATCTATTATAGATGGCAGAGAACTATGCATTATTTGATTATATAATCTTACCTTATAATGATGAAACTGGAACGGAGAATTTATAAATCATTCAAGCTTTAATTACATTTTTCTCGGTTAGATGAAACTAATAATCGACTTAGAATTTACATAGTGGCTCATACCTAGGTACTGTGTGTACTTAGTTAATGAAAAATTTGATCTGAAAAGAGAATATACTGAGTGGGAGGGAGGCTATAAATGTCTTGTTTTTATTATTTTCTTTCTTGACTTTTTATGAACTTGAATTTTCAAAGAACCTTCGTGGAATTTTCAGACGTAATTAAGAACGGGTTTTGCACGTTTCAATTCTCCATTGAACGAATAGAATATAGAATAAAACATCGCCCGATTCAACTACTGGCGTACAGACACCTTGAAATGGCTGCACGACGTCCCTATATGATGTACCTATATAAAATTATACTTCCTAAAAATATCTGAAAATTGAACATCATATTATTAATTTTAATGTGTCTTATATCACGCACACACGCACGCCCGCGCGCATACACAAAATATCACAGTATTTTTATTAAATGTTGAAAAAAAATATTGGAATAACAAAAATCAAATTTATTTGGCAATTTTTAATCTTAGATCAATGCAAAGCAGATATATTCCACTGCCATAAAATTAGTATCTCTAAGTTGAAAACTTCGGCAGAAATCAGTGAGGAAAATTTCTTTGTTTTTTACATTTACTGGACAAAGTGAAAAAACATGAATTTAAAACCTGCGTTTACTTCCTGTGAGCTTTCCATAAGAAAACTGTTAGGTACTCTGTATAGATTCCATCCACGGATTAGTTAAACTTAATATTCCGGACATGCTAGTTGTTCGAATTGAATTTAGTTGAGCTGAAATTGAAGAAAAAAAAATGTACAGATATATCTAACCTCTGAAAGTGATTCTTAAATTTGTTAAATCAGAAAAAGGTATTAGTTATAGTTATAATAGCTATGACATCAAAAATCATACCAGATGTAAATTTGGCCTGTGGGAATTCATAGAATAAACGATTTCCAAATTTCCAACGGTAGAATGATTCGGCTTGGACACACGCAAATGACGGTCCGACTGTACCGTCTGGTAATGGTTTCTCTAATAGACCTCCAATGTAGAAATCGATATCATCAACTGATCTGTACAGAGATTTAAGAATTTCGATGTCCTGAAAAATATTATTAAATTTATGAAGGCATAATATCACACTTGACCTAGTTGGTACAGGTATACAGAGTTTGAGAAAGAAAAATCATTTTGTTTCAAAATCTGAATTACTTTTTTTTTTCACTTGGTCTGAATTCAAGTTTTACTCAAAATTATAAATTTTTCACTTTTTTTTTTTTTCTATTTTAAAATTCCAACCGATTATCTGCTGTTATCCAAAATTCATCTATCGAAGCACGTTTTCAAATCATAGAATTAATTTTCGGAGGTTTTGCATTTTTTGAAAAGCAGGTTTTGCATTGATGGCGATATGTAACTACACCTTCCGTAAAGCTCCGTAGATATGTTGCAGCGATGCTGCCTGGCTATAATTTATTTTTTGTTTTGTTAGATCCAAAGAAGCAAAGGAGTTGATTTCGGTCTGAAAATAGTAATTTTCTTGTTTACCTATAGGGTGTTTCGCCTCGAATTCATCACCAAACAACTGCAGATTGAGCAACTTGAGTTATATTCATGTATGATACTCGTAGTTTGCATACTCTCCGGTTAATAGGGGCTGTATAATTTTTGAATAATTTTTTCCCCAGACCGATTAAAGTAGGTAATTATTCTTGAAAATTCATAAATTCATTAATATAATAGTTAGGAGCCTATAGTTTGCGCCATTGTTTAGCAAATATGATTTATTTTCTTAGTCCAAAAAATTAGAGCAATCGAAGGAAGCAGAGGAAAATGATGAATTTAAGTAAGTATGAGAAATTTGAGGTAAAAAATATCTTCCATTTTTCATTTTTCTGAAACGAAATGAAAAAATGTTACTTCGAGGGGTGTTTCAAAAATTTATTTCTGAAAAAAGACCAACTGCTGTATCATATGACATGAAAAGAATTTCTCTGAAAAAGTTGAATTTTTGGTTTAAAAAAAATGTTACCCTGATAGTTTCAATTTCTTTATTTTCAAGAAAAAAGCTTTAGAATTGACTTTTTTTTTTGAGACAGTAAATTTTTCCCTAACAATTCTTTTTATGCAATAATTATGATACAGTAGTTGATTCATTAAAAGAAATGTTCATATATCCTTTGAAATGGCAACTCACCGAATCGAACGAATCTCTACTAGCTCAAAGACTCATCCGACTGAACGAATAATGATCACCTTGGCTCGGTTTCTGCCCGACCAAACGTAGTGGTAAACGACTGCGTCTTTAAAAACGCCTTTCAAAAGAAATACCACATTTCATTCGAATATTCCATTGATACTCTTAATTTTTTCATTAATATTGAATGTGAATCGAAAAAATAATTAGTAGGAAAGGGTGAGAAAATGAAAAATGTCAAAATAGATCAGTTTTCTTCATTGATAGTTTTTTTTCGTTGTAATCAAAACGTGAAAACTGAAAGTAAAGCTTCAATCTCTGATTGGGTTTTACTGCCATATTTATTAAAATACTGAAGATGGGATTATTCGCCAATAGTAAAAAAATATATTCCAGAAAAAACTTCAATAAGTAGTGTTTTATAATTCTCAGCCGTTCATTAACTATTAGAAAAAGAAAAAAAAGACATGACATTAAAATCTTGCAGTTTCTCATGAATTAGTGTAAAGTTTGATTTCTTCGTTTAAAAAAATGCACATTTTTTCCATAATTTGAGTTTTTTAGTTTATGAAGCTAGGTACATATTAGATTTTTAAAAATTAGTAATATTACAGATTTTCAATTTCCAACTATGACACGACTGTTTTTAAACTTACAAAAATTATAATTATTGAAAAAAATTTTTATATCCTGTTATAAGATGTTCTATAATTTTTGAAGTGAGTAATCTACATACCTTTGGAACGAAGTCGACATCGACGTCTAAATACTGCAAGAAAATGTTGGATGTAGGCAATTTCTTTGACGCATGTGTTGCGGATTTGCGTTTTGGCATCCAAAATTACAATTTTCACGATTCACCATTTTTTTCACCGAGTTTTGTATCCTCAAATTCGGATGTGTTATTTTTGAACATATTTTCTATTTGCGGAACAAGCTTTTTTTTTAATATCACTTTTCCCCTTACTTATTTCAAAGCCCCAAAAAAGAGTTTTTTGAGACACTCAAAAGATCGCTAAAATTTTGATTTTCAAGAAAAGGGTTTCGTTCGGGCATAGAAATATATTATGTATGTTCAAGAGTAAGACATCCAAATTTGAGCCGATTCAGTACTAAAAACTCAGTCAAAAAAATGGTAAATCGTTAACCCCTCGAAAAGTATAAAAGTAGACTACACCCTTGAAGCATAAAACATAGATTGAAAAGTTAAATTGAAATTAAAATATGTGGCGTGCTTCTTTATAATTCTAAGTCAATACATTGTTTTTAAACTTTTTAAAAAATACTTTCGATTGACGGTGCAATGAAAGACAAAATATTTACTTTTGAGCTAAGAAAATCTGAAATGAGAGTAAATTATTTTTGTAAACCGAAAATATATTTTTGCTGAGGTTAGTGCGATATGGTTCAGCATTAGTAAGAACATTAGTTCCAGCTCCCAGTAAGACGAGAATTTTATTATATTTATTTTTTCCGTAATTTTCAATCATTTTCTCTAAAAATTTCAATTTTCAACGTGTATATTTTACCAAAAAATACCTAATTATTGGTATTTTTATAAAATATTCCACAGAAGATTGAAATTGCAAAAATCAAATTTATTTTGCAATTCATAATCTTCTTTCAATGCATAGCAGGTATCTTCCACTGCCATAAAATTTGTGAGACCTATTATAAACGACATTGTACCTGTATTAGAAAATAAAATTATAATTTTTTTTGTTAATTTTGACCTCCACCCTTGGATCACCTAATTAACATGTTTTATCTCATTATTTGATTCTGCTCATTTTTCTTATTTTTTCTCGAACCAACTCAAGCAATCAATAAAACTTTTTTCTTAGTTCTGTACGAAAACGAAATCTTCTATTTTAATATTGGTCGATGAGGTGAAAAAAACATCTGTTCAAAAAATAAGTAGGTTATGTTTTTAGTTATTTTCGGATCACGCGTTAAATAAAATTAATAATTATGAAATTCCTTTATTTCAAAAATTTTTTAAAATCAGCTATCTACTTGAAAAATGCCCTATCTACTTGGTTCGAGCGTATATTCAATTATAATGTTAATTTACGTGAAGAAAATGAATGTTTTGATAAAATACGAGTAATTATAGGTAGTCATAGATAACTTCTGTTTTGCTCAAGAAGAATCAAGTAGGGTATACCTAACCTTCTCTCCATAGCCTCAAATCTATCGTTGGAATTTCATCGCATCGTAAACGTTGATTTCTGTAAAATGAAAAAAATTAATTATTAGACGAAGAGAAGAAACACGAATTAAAAACCTGTGCTTGGGCTATACTCACTGTGAACTTTCCATAAGAAAACTGTTACTCTGTATAGATTTCATCTCCCCATTAGTTAAACATAATATTCCGGACATGCTAGTTGTTCGAATTGAATTTAGTTGAGCTGAAATTGAAGAAAAAAAAAATGTACAGATATATCTAACCTCTGAAAGTGAATCTTAAATTTGTTAAATCAGAAAAAGGTATTAGTTATAGTTATAATAGCCATTTCATCAAAAATCATACCAGATGTAAATTTGGCCTGTGGAAATTCATAGAACAAACGATCTCCAAATTTCCACCGGTAGAATGATTCGGCTTGGACACACGCAAATGACTGTCCAACTGTACCGTCTGGTAATGGTTTTTCTAATAGACCTCCAATGTAGTAATCAATGTCATCAACTGATTTGTATAGAGATTTAAGAACTTTGATGTCCTGAAAGTGAAAAGTGTATGAATGCATAATTTTACGCTTGCCCTAGAATGTATGCTTAAATTGGGAAGTGGAAGAAGAATCATTTTATTTCAACTTCTAATTAGCTTTGTTTTTTCACTTTGTCCAAATTTGAGTTTTATTCAAAATTCATATCAGAGTTCAGAGCACGTTTTCATCTCATAGAATTAATGTTCGCAGGTTTTTCAATTTTTTTTTTTATACTTAGCTGGTTCTGGATTAATGGCGGTTTGTAATTCGACATTCTATAAAGTTCTGTAGAAATTTTACAGGGATGCTTCCTGGGTGTGATTTATTTTATGTTTCATCAGCTTTACATTCAGGAAATATTTTGAGACTTATAGAAGCTCTAGAATTGATTTGGGTCACGGTCAGAAATATGTTCGTAAATTTTCTTGTCTACGTATAATTATTGGCAAAAAATCTTATTATTTTATTTTTTTGACTTTTGGAATTTTTTTTTTAGGCACATAATATATTTTCAAACCTCTGGTCTTCTGATATCATTGGCCAAATCTTCGAATCGATTCAGTTTAAATAATCCACAAGCTTCTCTGAATTTGTTGTAAGGCTGTAAACCAAAATCTCTTCCTCGAAGTATATCTACAGCTGATAAATCGAAGCCAAAAGATTCATTTAGAGCGTGGAACATCCAATTATTAATCTGAAAATTTAAAAAAAGTTTCCAATTAGAACCAGTCCTTTTTTTTTATTTTTAAGAAATTCGACTGAAGAAATAGAACTTAAAAGAAGTTTCTTCTAGAAAATAGGATTGTCAGCGAGGAGCTAAAGGTATTCATAAAGAGCTGGCCACCTTCCTGGCTAAAGACCTCCGATTCAAATTCCATAATTTCTAATAATCATACATGGAGCTTACCTCTTGAGTGAAAAATTGATCTTGTCGACTGGCAGCTTGTTCAATATATGCTTGCAGAATATTGTTATACATATTTCTTCCCAGTAAAAATGCGTTGTTGAAGAATTTATCTCTCAATTGGTACGTTTCTGTTCTACCATTTGGTCCAGTGTACCTTCATACAAACATAGGTTGGTTCAAAACTTTTTTCCTTATAGTTTGAAGTTTTTCAAATAAGAAATTGAGACGAAAAGAAGTAACCTTAAAACTTGGATTACCAAAAGTTTTGAATGTTGCAAGTCTCACTTCCAAAAAAGTTCACTTTATTCCTGTCTCAATTTCCGTATAGGAGTTATTGATTATCTTCTTTTCAAAAGTATTACATAAACTATTTGAATGTTCTTACCTTAAATTTCCAACCACATTACTATGTCCACCTCTGCCAGCTGCTGCTGAATAACTTTCCAAAGTTTGTGGATTTAAATTTGGGTTATAACCGTTAACATATCCTGAAGTGGCTGGGAGTAATTTATATAAAGATGCAATTTGTGTCCCTGTTGGCAGGCATTAAATTAGGTATGAGGAGCTTGCTATAAAAATACATGCTTACTCATTTTTTTCTTGCATAATGTGTAAATTGTAAACCAAAATTTTCACCACATCAGCCATTCAGCCCACTTTCATGTTCATAACTAAAATCTATTTCTATATTTTGTGAAAGTTATGAAAACAATTATACTAACCAAGATGTTGGGAAGCACAACCTTTCAAATTCTTAGCACCAAACCATACTTTCCCCATTTATAAAATGATTTTAGTTTAACAATTACCTATTAAAACTGGTAAATATTCGGCAGATATGACATGCTGGTACATTGCAATGCAAATTCGACGAGTCTCTTTGAACAGTCTTTCATCGTCCCATCTGGGATTTATTGTTTGCAAATTCTTGGCAATGAGGTTGTGAAGTTTCAAAAATACAACATCGACAATCAATAATTCAGGGTTCTGGTTGATTCTTTCATCACCTATTACATGCAACAAATTAGGCTGTAGATACATATGTAACTTATATTTTCATATTTGTTTGTATATTTTATTTAATGTTGTGGTATAACATCTTTGCTAGTCTTTCACATGAATTTCTCACAACGGGCAATTTTCCAGCCTGAATTCAAAACCATCGCCACGTTCCAAAAAGTCATTTACCATGTTTTACATTCTGATGTGTTGGTCCCAGGTAGTGCTAAATCGACCGAAAAATGGAAGGATTTTATTTTTAGAACTTATATTAGCACCTTCTGGACGTGAGCCAATGATTCTCCTTGGGAATTAAATTAATGATCCAATCTGATATGCTCATATCGATCTCAACTTGAGCGGTTAAAAAAATATAAAAATTGACGTTCAGAAAAGAAATTTGATCTAGAACACTATGAAACGGGAATTTTTCTAATATCTTTTAGACCTAGAAGTTGCTTTTATTTTTACCATAGGGGTATGAGTGAGCGTTTATGTTCCGAATTCGCCCGATGTGAACTTTTGAATGGAATGAAAATTTTCTCCGACGTAGAATAGTGATGCTGTACTTATATAGGTATTTATTTTCATGTTTATTACTCACAACGTTGGTGATATGATGTGGATAATTTATCCAAATTGATTGACGTGGAATGAAATAGAAATATACGAGTATAATACAATAAAAATGTGATTAAATATGTTATTGTGGCAAAAGAGAATGACGATAATTTCGTCATTCAGCATATAATTGAGACATGGTTTTTTCTGATAATATTTTTCTGTGAAAATATTATACTTTGTTCTGATGTATTATGATATTTATATGGCCAATTGAGAATTCACAATAATATACAAATAATATCTAATCACTTTTCTCAGAATATGTATAATTTCTATATACGCGTGGTAACAGTTCATAAGGTTTGCTTCTGCTTTTTAAAAATATCTTTCCTAGCTGATTATAAGCGCAGCTAGTCAATAAAATTGATCTAGAGACGATAATACTTACAAGTGCAAATATTCATTGCTTGAAAAAGTTACTAAAGGAGGTTTAAAAACAATTGAGGGACGCTACAAATAAGGAAATCGAAAATTTTGCATAAAAATTCAAAATTTGTCAAATGGAGAAGCGTTTTATCGCTCATCCCAATGTGTCATAAATTTTGGTTCCGTTAAATGATACTTACCCTTAGAACAAGTTTTTAACGGGAGACACCATAAGTATTTGTGCACGTGTGTCAAAATAAGATAAGAAGTCTGAGTGAAGCTTGAAAATAATTTCTAGCTGTATATTGTAATGATTTTTTTAATTGAAGTTCAATGACTTCACTAAAATTGTAATTGTGGTACTGAACTTTTATCATGTAATTTCTTTTGGGCAATATACTCGTACATATACATATTATGATACAAAATTAGATGATAGCAACTCTGTTTTGGAAGCTAAAAACTTTTGTGTTTCTATGATAAGGTGCACAAACATTTTTACTTCCTATAGAGCCAAAATCTGCTTTGTTAGTTTTTCTTGTCAAATAAAATTAGTGCTTTCAGATTTTGAGTATAGCAAAAATAGCCTATCAAAGTTACTAGAATTGACAGTCGAAGTTTTTTACTAATCAAAGGCACCTCTTCGCAGTAATTTTGATTTTCAGAAAAATCACGTTTTTTGACTTCACTTATGTTGATGCTTGTGGACGGACTCTTGGATTGTATAAGTGACAAATTTCTTAAAATTATTTACCTACCTGCCATAAAACATTTTCCTCCACTAGTTCTATCTACTCCGCCATTAGGACATTGCGATCCTGAAATTATAGGCGGATAGTCTTGATTGTTTGTACTTTGATCATTTGTAACTCTCAGTTGTCCTCCTCTTCCCGTTCTCAATGCTCTGATATCGGCATCGGTGGTTCCATAGGTGACTGATAAATCCATGAATGCCGTTTGATGGTTTATCTTCGAAGTAATTTTGAATTTTGAAAGACCAAATAGTAAAAGTTAAGTACAATTTTCAGTTTTGGAAGTGGCAGGCACTTCAATTTACCTGGAAAGCAGGCTTCACATTGCATCTTTGTGATTGCGTGTTTACCATACGTTTAAATTCAATACATGTAACTCCAAATTGTCTATAGAAAGGATCGTCATTTGGTACTATCAGCGGAATGCAAATATCTTCCCTCATATTTGCAGCTGGTCTGTTATTGACGCAACATTGCTCTGAATAAGAGATGAAATCGAAAAACTATAAAAAGCTTACCTAAAACCCAAGTTGGATAAATAGATCCCTCCAGTGCATTCAGTCAGTTACAAATGTAAATACGAGTATAAAGGACTACCTACAATTATAAAGAAAGAATAATATCCTCCCAAAAGTAAATTTTTCTTTCACCAAAACCAAAGAAATGTCATTCGAAATTGATAATTTTTAGTGCTTTTTAGTAACAACTACCAACCTAGCAAAATAGCTAAGTATCCCATATATTTATTGAGCATACTTGAAAAGAAAGAAAAGTACAAAAACTTGATAAGCATATGTGTAGGTATTCCCAAATATGTCAAGAAATTGCCACATTATGCTGCATTTTCACGCCTTTTATGACAATGAATAGGTATATGAGTGAAAATAAGTCGGACTCAAATCACTCAGAATCTCAAAAATGGAAAATCCAAGTTTGATAAATATTTCTGGACGTAGATTGGAATGAAAAAAATGAATGATAATGACTGAAGTGCAAAGTTGCTGCCCCTCTTTTCATCTGTTAAATGTGGAACTCAGCTTTCCTTGCGTTGCGTCATGCGTGATGCATAGATATTTCTAGTAAACTCACCTGAACTATTTATTGGACGTCCAAGTGTGACGTCATGATCAAGGAATTGACCAAATCCGTAGAACAAGATGTTGAGTCGTTTTGAAGGAACATTTTGGTCGGGAAGCAAACTGGACCGAACTGTCCTTGCCAGAGGTAGAGGGCTGCCATCAACTGATGTACGCAATTTTGAAACTCCTAATAAATAGCAATTAAATCGTGAAGTACATATAATGGCAAAATCATTGATTTACATATATCAGCTGTATCCTAGCTGCCAATTCAAAACCTTGAATCCAGACCTACATGAAACATCTCCTAGTAATGAAAGTACATACCATACTCATTGGAGATTAACTATCAAGATTTTCTGAAACAGGAAGCTATTCGTGGTCTCGTTTTCCTAAATTTTCGTTTAGATACCATTTCCAGAGGATAATATACTAGGTATAGACAGTATCCGTCCACATCCAAGTGTCACAGAATTCGAACAAATTACTTAGGTAGCTGAATTTGTAAGTCTTTTTTCTCACAATGAGCTTTTCATTCATTTTTTTTTTCTATTTGCTTTTATTGCTCTAATTTTTGATACTCGTACTAAAAAACTACATCATAAAATGTGGGAAAAAATCATTTCAATGCCTACCAACCGAACAGTAGGCAAACCATCATAAATGAGTGTACCTAACTCATGTTGCTCTATTTACGCAGTTGCTTGGAGGTGAACTCGAGTAGGAACACCTGTTATTTGATGTAAGCTTGAATATGGCTTTTTCCAGTGGCGTGCTAAGTTCACTTTCACTTAGCAGCATGCTGAGGGCCCAAAATTTCATCTCACAATTTTCAGTCATTTTCTAGGAAAAATAGAAAAATTTCCTTGGAATATGCAAAATTTTCCTTGAAATATGCAAAATTTGGGCAAAATAGGGGCTCCAAGGTAAAAGCATGCTGAGGCCTCACAATACCCTTAGCACGCCACTGGCTTTTTCTGGAGACTAATGGCTACTACCCTGTGAATTCCTACCATTTGAATGCTATCAGCCTTCAAATTCATTCAAGTTCGTTATTATTGTGAAAAATATTTAAAAGTACTGTTGAATGATGGCGATGTAATTAAATTTGACCTTCGTTAGGAATAAATTGAAGTTTATAATCTGTTCAAAAGTTATCTCAGCCGATAATACGTAAAATTCCTGGTTTTTAAATTTTTTTACTTCATTTTTTCACGTAATATCGTCATAACATGTTAAAGGTATCTACCTAATTTCATAGTGTACAAGGTAAAGGCTATTAAAATAAAAAGTTATCCACGTTTTTCTACATTTGATTGGGTTTATCAAAATTAATATTCAATAATCTGGTCCAATTAAACTGGTTTGGTTTTTCCGTTTCGTTTTTAAAAACATTCAGAAGGCGGCATCATGGGTATATTTCTTTTCAAGATTCAGTTCCGTTTAAAAAGTTTCTATGTTCGCTATTTAGGTATCAACTCGAAAAAAAAAAAGTTGTTTGATAAATAAGAGAATCTTTGAAATTCTTCATCATTTTCATGAATTTACTTGTAAAAATTATGTAACTACATAAATCAACAAAATAAATTCATTTTATTTATTTTTTTTGAAAATCAAGTTAAAAATATTTAGCAATAATTTACCTCAAGGTGCTTTTTTGGGACCATATTCAAAAATCATTTCTATTACTTACCATCAGAATAATTTGCCGCCAATAAACGAACGAAAGCAGTTCCAGCTTGTCCCCAGCTAGGAGTGTTCAAATTATTGCATGATCCATCCATCGAGTAATAGATGTCATTTTGGTCACATCTTCTTGATCGTGGTGCACATTGAGCGTCTCCAGCATTTTGATCTGACGATCTAAAAATTTGCAACATTTATTTGCAACCAGGCCATACATAATATTCAACGATTCTCCAGAGCAATGCTCTCCGGGACTTTGACTTCCTGGACTATTAAGAATTTTTACTGAGAAACAATGATAGTTTTAAAAATCTTCCTTTTTTATTTTAGGTAGTGAAATCCAATTTGCAAAGGTCTCCTCTCTTTATTGGACTTCGACTTATACATAAGCTCTGAATTGTAGAGGTAATTGTTCGATGGAAGGCTTATAGGAATGCATGCAGTGTTTTAACTTATGGAGGTTTTGATTTATCGAAGTTAAACTTGAGGAGATTCGACTGTTGCATAAAATTGTGTTACAATAAAGTAGGACTCATTCACACAGAATATTTAGAAACATTGATAAAGTGGAGTATCCAAGAGGGTGTTGGAGGGCCTACGTCTCTCCAGTCATATTTCATTTAAAAAAACTGAGGATGAAAAATTTTAATTTTTCTACATAATTATATGATAGATTTAAAACTATGGATCCTTCTCTTAGCAAATTTCTGAGCGCGCCACTGCATGGATATATTTTAACCAATATCCCAATCTAACTATAATCTGTTCCATCCAGAAAAAAATACTACTACCCACTATATACAGTCTATGAAACTAATAGAAGTAATAGTATTCTGAAATTTAAGGTATGGAAATTGAAAAAAAGTGCTTAGTGAGCAGTGGATAATAAGTTGGGTCGCTATTTTTTAGATTTGGACTGAAACTTTTTTTTTAGGGGGGGGGGGGTTGCTTTTTCTTCCACATAGCAGAAAAGGATTCAAAAGTGGGTGATACCCTGACAGTGTGGTTACGATTGTATGTTTTCTGAACAAAATTATTTACTTACGATTGTCCTGAGGGTCGTCTATTCAAAAATGGGCATCGTTGTCCAAAATGACCTTCTATCAGCAAAAAAGCGCTCAAAACGCCGAATAAATAATGAGAAAGCATATTGTTCAGTAGTTTAAATGCATGGATGAGATAAAATTATACGAATATAAATCTGTGAACAGCACTAAATGCGACTCTATCACTAATTTTTCTGCAGTGCAATGTGTGTTTTTTTTTCATTTCTTTCCTGAAATCCTAATTGGTGAAAATCACAATAAATTAGTGTTACCTAACATTTCTGGATTCAAAAATATGAAAAAAAACCCACACATTGCACTGCAGAAAAATTATCGGTAAGATATTATTACACTGCTTTTACTTGACAAAACGATTAACTTATCTTATCATCCATTTTTTGTATGTACGTATTTTCTTCACTAATTAACTAAGAAGTCACCTTTGTACAGATTATTGCATCAGTTGGTAAAAAAGTTACCTTACTGTAACTTTGAAAATTATTGCAATAATGCACTATTGCACTCATACATATATTTTCTCAGTAAAATGATCATTTTTTCAACCTTTTCAACTTCAAAAGGAGAAATTAAAAAAAAAAACCTACTTACATCTGTCTCTGATAAATTTCATTTCAGTACATTTAATTTATTATGTTGAACTTCAAACCAAGGGTTTAACAGTGGCGCACACGTATTTTGAAATAGGTGGTGCAAGATCACTTGTGAGGCCCTTTTTAGCAAAGTGGCCCCCTCATAATTTTGTTCACTTCCATGTTTTTCAACATAATGGTAGTAGAGGGCGGTCAAAATTCCCATCTGATGGGGCCCCTAAATTGTGAGGCCTGGTGCGACCGCACCACTCAACCCCCCAGGTGGGCGCCACTTTTTCTGTCGTCTTAAATAAAAATTTATTACGTTGAATTTTCTGTCACAACACCATTTAATGTATGCCATATGCTTACAAAATACACATAATTTATTTATGACCATAATCACAGACAAAATTTATTTTTGAATTTGGTTGGGTGTGCAGTGAACACCTTGCACACCCAGAGCAGACGCCACTGGAAAAAACTGATATTCCAATGCCAAAAAACTACCTTGTCCACCCTGAATTTTGGAAAACAAATTATATGGGTGTAATGTAGACAAAATAAGCTATCATCAGTGAAAATTTCAACTTGTGGACTCCATAGGGTAAGAAGCTCTAAAATTTCCAGCTGGAGTTACTGGAAAACTACTGGAGGTGGAACCGCAAAATTTTGCTGGTAGATAGAGCTCATAGAGGCCTAACTACCATAAAAATTTCAAATCAAATGAACAATTATGAAAAAAGTTATGGGCAAAAAACCTTCAAAATGGCCAAAACACATTTTCACTCTCCAGGGGGCAACCAGTTGAGCTGGGGGGCTGAAATTTGGGCTGAATTAGTTTTTCATCATTGTCAGCCTGACCCCCAAGTTTCAGGTTGAAATTCGAAAAAAGTCATTTCACCTATCTTATCCTGCTAGACCCTTTTATACATTTTCTTTGAACCTATGGTGAGGGGGAGGGCGTAGGGTTAACTTGATTCGGTCCAATGGAGAATATTACTTTTTCCCTAATAATTCTATGAAGCAAGGTCTATAAAATCTTAATATCTATTATAGATGGCAGAGAACTATGCATTATTTGATTATATACTCGTAATCTTACCATGAATCTGGAACGGAGAATTTATAAATCATTCAAGCTTTAATTGCATTTTTCTCGGTTAGATGAAATTAATAATCGACTTAGAATTTACATAGTGGCTCATACCTAGGTACTGTCTACTTAGTTAATGAAAAATTTAATCTGAAAATAGAATATGTGACATTCGCCGAAAAAAGGTACCCAGTGTGCGAAAACAAGTTTTTGAGAAAAACGCGTTTCAACGTCACGCAACGTATTTTTACTGTGGACACGCCTTTAGTATTCTCACGCCCCTTCGTTGAGATTTTTTCGTAATTTTGATTGTGGTTATCAGTTATTATGTTTTTTTTGAACAGTCATTTCACTCGGTTATTGAGGTTACAGTTACAGAACAAAATTTATGTTATCGGTTATCCGGATTACGGTTTTCCCAAAAAATAGCCGTTTTTGGTTATTATCCGTGGTTATCTCCCATTTTATCTAGCCTTGTTGGAGGATAAAATGGAAGGTAATTGTTTGTTTTATTTGATTTATTTTACTTCATTCTTGTATTGTAGAGTATCAGTATTCAGTCAGTGGTCACTGACTCACTGTACTGGTCAGTGAAAATAGAAAAGTAAAATTTCAAAAATTTAAATTTTATTTAAGGACTTTTCTCGTTCAATAAAAACATTAAAAACAATAAAAACTTGAAAAGATAGGTGGGTCTCGCATGTCCATGAGGCGTATGTATAGTTTTTCTTACTCCCCCCACTCCACAGACCCTAAATCTGCATTTTTTGCCTGGGACTCGCAAGTGCCCCAAATATCAATTGTATGTACACTTGTGGTTCCCTCATTTTATTTTACTCCCTACAAACTGTATTGTACACCTAACCAAAAGCTGTGGGCTTCATTACATAGCCTAAGGCATCTACAGATAACCACCAAGCCATGTGAAGACGAAGGTTTCATTTCTGAGTATTTATAAGGGGGGTCTCGCAAATGTCATACTTTATCTTGGGTCTCACATGTGACGTAAAATAACAATACATGGTCTGTCAAAAAAGTTCCCGGACAGTGAATGAAACTCCGTCGTCTTTTCACATTCCCTGGCTCACTGCATGCAAGGTTTCACGCCAAACGATGCATTTTTTCTGTTGCAAATGAGTGAAACAGAAATACAGTGTTCATGTGTATGCCGATTTAAAAAAAAAAAAAAATTTCCATCGAATTTTAAATCAACGAATTTGGGGGAAATAAAAATGGTAAAATTATGTAGATGTTGAATAAGGCGTGTGGTGGTGCTACATCTTCACAATCGGCCACAAATAAGTTGGTGGGATGGATCAGGGAGGGACGGGAGTTGTGGAAAATGATGAAAATCAAGGGGATCAAGAATGACGCTTACGCACACATACACACACTCCTATGAAGTACAGTTGAATGTCTGGATGAAAAACTTTGTGAACAACGAGAATACAATCTCACAAGACTATCAGCGTAACCTCAGTGCAGCCTAATCGCCGTTTTTATTTTTTTCCCTCAAATTTTTTTCTGAAGGATCAAATTATTTTGTATTTCTACCCTTCCCTGGGGCCATCCTGCCATCTCCTGAGGGTCTGACATAACCATATAGCCTCACCACACTTCCAACATGACACCTAGGTAGATTTGGTATTTTTTCCTCCATTGTTGGGCAAGAATTTGGCCGCAATTCTTGTTTTTTCTCAAAATCGGCATGTTCCTTTATAATGAATTACTAATCTACACATTTGAGATAGATAATCTAAACTGATCAACTCAAAACCCTGTATGTAGTGAGTCAGGGAGTGCACAAACACATCGCAACCGTTAGTGATTCTGCATTGCCGCCACATTGCTGGTTTTACGCTCTGTCCGGGAACTTTTTTGACTGACCATGTATATATATATATATATATATATATATATATATACATCTATATATATATATATAAAGTTATACGAATCGCTAATTTTTGAGGGAAACATATTTTTGGGTGATGAAATGAAAAATGACCACACCCCCGACTCCACCTCTGACAATCAGATAGGCTGCAAAGAGCTGGTTTTCCAGGAAAACCAAACCTGCTAAAAATCGCCCGATTCAACTACTGGCGTACAGACACCTTGAAATGGCTGCACGACGTCCCTATATGATGTACCTATATAAAATTATACTTCCTAAAAATATCTGAAAATTGAACATCATATTATTAATTTTAATGTGTCTTATATCACGCACACACGCACGCCCGCGCGCGTACACAAAATATCACAGTATTTTTATTAAATGTTTAAAAAAAATATTGGAATAACAAAAATCAAATTTATTTTGCAATTTTTAATCTTCGTTCAACGCAAAGCAGATATATTCCACTGCCATAAAATTAGTATCTCTAAGTTGAAAACTTCGGCAGAAATCAGTCAGGAAAATTTTTTTGTTTTTTACATTTTATTCGCGTGATAAAGTGCATATCCTTAAGAAAATGAATAATATGTATTTTGTTATATATAGGTAACTTTTGTTTCACTCGAGATGAATCAAGTGGGGTAGTTATATTTATCTTTCGCACCATGGCTCCAAATTTATGGTTGGAATTTCATCGCATCCTACACGTGGATTTCTGTAAAATGAAAGAAAAATTAATTTAAAATTTATTTTGCCTCACTAAACGTATAAAATACCTGTAGTATAGGTCTTTCCTAATTATACTAGACAAAGTGAAAAAATACAAATTTAAAACCTGCGTTTACTTACTGTGAACTTTCCATAAGAAAACTGTTACTCTGTATAGATTCCATCCACGGATTAGTTAAACATAATATTCCGGACATGCTAGTTGTTCGAATTGAATTTAGTTGAGCTGAAATTTAAAAAAAAAAAAAAAAAATGTAAGTATAGGGAGATTTCTCTAATTGCTGAAGTGATTCTATTAAATTTGTTAAATCAGAAATAGGTATCAGTTTCAGTTAGTTATATAGCTATGACATAAAAAATCATACCAGATGTAAATTTGGCCTGTGGGAATTCATAGAATAAACGATTTCCAAATTTCCAACGGTAGAATGATTCGGCTTGGACACACGCAAATGTCGGTCCGACTGTACCGTCTGGTAATGGTTTCTCTAATAGACCTCCAATGTAGAAATCGATATCATCAACTGATCTGTACAGAGATTTAAGAATTTCGATGTCCTGAAAAATATATTAAATTTATGAAGGCATAATATCACACTTGACCTAGTTGATACAGTTATACAGAGTTTGAGAAAGAAAAATCATTTTGTTTCAAAATCTGAATTACTTTTTTTTTTCACTTGGTCTGAATTCGAGTTTTACTCAAAATTATAAATTTTTCACTTATTTTATTTTTCTATTTTAAAATTCCAACCGATTATCTGCTGTTATCCAAAATTCATCTATCGAAGCACGTTTTCAAATCATAGAATTAATTTTCGGAGGTTTTGCATTTTTTGAAAAGCAGGTTTTGCATTGATGGCGATATGTAACTACACCTTCCGTAAAGCTCCGTAGATATGTTGCAACGATGATGCCTGGCTAAAATTTATTTTTTGTTTTGTTAGATCCGAAGAAGCAAAAGAGTTGATTTCGGTCTGAAAATAGTAATTTTCTTGTTTACCTATAGGGTGTTTCGCCTCGAATTCATCACCAAACAACTGTAGATTGAGCAACTTGAGTTATATTCATGTATGATAGTTTGCATACTCTCCGGTTAATAGGGGCTGTATAATTTTTGAATAATTTTTTCCCCAGACCGATTAAAGTAGGTAATTATTCTTGAAAATTCATAAATTCATTAATATAATAGTTAGGAGCCTATAGTTTGCGCCATTGTTTAGCAAATATGATTTATTTTCTTAGTCCAAAAAATTAGAGCAATCGAAGGAAGCAGAGGAAAATGATGAATTTAAGTAAGTATGAGAAATTTGAGGTAAAAAATATCTTCCATTTTTCATTTTTCTGAAACGAAATGAAAAAATGTTACTTCGAGGGGTGCTTCAAAAATTTATTTCTGAAAAAAGACCAACTGCTGTATCATATGACATGAAAAGAATTTCTCTGAAAAAGTTGATTTTTTGGTTTAAAAAAAATGTTGCCCTGATAGTTTCAATTTTTCTATTTTAAAAAAAAAGGCTTTAGAATTGACTTTTTTTTTGAGACAGTAAATTTTCCTCTGCTCGTAACAATTCTTTTTATGCAATAATTATGATACAGTAGTTGATTCATAAAAAAAAATGTTCACGTACCCTTTAAAATAACATTTTTCAATTTAATTAAAAAAGAAAAAAGAAAATTTGGTGCTTCGATTACTCTAATTTTTGAAACCTAAAAACTACATCATATTTGCTGAATAATGGCGCAAAATGGAGTTTTTCAACCATCATAGTTTTGAATGTACGAATTAAAAAAAATAATCACTTGAGTTGGTCCGGAGGATAAAATTATTTCAATCCCAACCAATCGGAGAGTAGGCAAACTATCATAAATGTATGTAACTCATGTTGATCTATCTACAATTTGCTTCGTTGTGAACTTGAGGCAGAACAAACCCCACTTTCTAGTTTCTATTAAGTTCCATAGATATTTTGCATTGATGGTGCCTGGCTGTGATTCATTTCTTGTTGTTTTATCTGTTTTGAATTCAGGAGGAAATTTTTCGAGGCCTAAAGAAGCAATAGAGTTGATTTTGGTCTGAAAATATGTTTGCAATTTTCTTGTCTTCCTATATTAGCAAGAAATCTTGAGTATTCTATTTTTTCAACTTATGGAACCTGTTCTGGGGCATGTATCATATTTTCAAACCTCTGGTCTTCTGATATCGTTGGCTAAATCTTCGAATCGGTTCAGTTTATTTAATCCACAAGCTTCTCTGAATTTATTGTAAGGCTGTAAACCAAAATCGCGTCCTCGAAGTATATCTATAGCTGATAAATCGGTGCCAAAACGTGCATCTTGATTGCCAAACATGAACATGTAATTATTTAACTGAAAATTCAAAAAAGAAGTTTCCATTTAGAATTAGCTTGCTTTTTTTTTAAAGTTTTTGAAAATCCAACTGAAGAAATAGATAGTTTATGTTAACAATTTACGAGTTTTTATTCAAGAAAATCGGATTGTCAGCGAAGAGGTAAAGGTAATTGGAGAGAGATGGCCTCCTTCCTGGCTACAGGTCTTCATTTTAAATTCCATACTAGCTAATAATCATGTACATCGAGCTTACTTCTTGAGTGAAAAATTGATCTTGTCGACTGGCAGCTTGGTTAAGATATGCATCAAGAATATTTCTGAACATATTTCTTCCCAATAAAAATGAGTTGTTGAAGAATTTATCTCTCAATTGGTACGTCTCTGGTCTGCCATTTGGTCCGGTGTATCTTCATACAAACAAAGGTTGGTTCAAAACTTTTTTCCTTATAGTTCGAATGTTTTGCAAATGAGGAATTGAGACAAAAAAAAGTAACCAGTTAATAACTTGGATTACTAAAAGTTTTGAATGATGTGTCTCACTTCCATAAAAGTTCACTTTATTCCTGTCTCAATTTCTGTACAGGAGTTATTGATTATCTTCTTTTCAAAAGTATTACATGAACTATTTGAATGTTCTTACCTTAAATTTCCAACCACATTACTATGTCCACCTCTACCAACTGCTGATGAATAACTTCCCAAAGTTTGCGGATTTAAATTCGGGTTATAACCGTTCGCATATCCTGAAGAAGCTGGGAATAGTTTAGATGATGATGCAATTCTTGGCCCTGTTGGCAGACATTAAATACAAGGCACCAGTAGTAACTAGGTATCTTGAGGGTAAATTCCAAACTTTAAGGATACGTTGCTAACGTTCGTCAATGTTGTATGGTGATGTGGAGGGGTGGCGAAAACTAATTTTTGATTGGTTTTCATGTTTTTTGTGATTTTCTGAAAATGGAGGACAACAGTGGTGGAAGCTGTTTTTTTTTAGGGTGGGCCAAGCAAGAAAAATCATTCAAAAATTTCAATATCCGAAAAATTGATACGGAAGCTGATTTTTTATTCTTTTTCAATAATTTCCTATTTTTACTAGTTTTTAATTCAATTTTGAAAAATTTTCGGGTGGGCCAGAATTTTCTCTGGAGCCTACTCATTAGTTCCGTCACTGAAGGACAATTGTACGACTTTTTTCTTTGGTGGGTCTCTTTAGGACACTTTGACCTTGTGTGACGTCACACCGCCATCTTTTGTTGATGGCGTTTTTTTTTTTTTTTTGTTATTTTATTTCAATTTCTACAATTCTTACCTATTAGAACGGGTAAATATTCGGCATATGTTACATGCTGGTACATTGCAATGCAAATTCGACGAGCTTCTTGGAATAGTTTTTCATCGTTCCATCTGGGATTTTTTGCTTGCAACTCCTTGGCAATGACGTTGTGAAGTTTCAAAAATACAACATCGGCCAGCAATAGTTCAGGGTTCTGGTTGATTCTTCTATCGCCTATTAAACGCAACAAATTAGGCTAGGTACGAGTACAATAACTATAATATTCAAAATCAATCATTCTTTATGGGAGATGATTAGTCAGAAGTTTGTCCGCGTGTCCGTGCCTTATAACATTTTATGTTTCAAAGTTTTTTGAAAGAAGAAATGTTTGAAAATATGTAGATTAATATAATAAGGTCTATAGTTCCAACATAAATTATTAGCATTTTATATTTTAGTGATTAAAATATGATTTTTTCTGATAATATTTTTTCGGTGAAAAAACTATTCCTTGTTCTGATGCATTACTTGTATGATATTTATAAGGCCAATCAAGAACTAACAATATAATACTAATCACTTTTCTCAGAAAATGTATGATTTCTATACCTACTTGTAATAACATGCAGTTTATAGGTTCGTTTCGTCTTTAAAAAAATATTTTTCCAAGCTGATTTTAGTAGCTGCGGATAATAAAATTTATCTAGAGACGATAATACTTGGAATTACAAAGTCATTGCTTGAAAAACCTTGAAAGAGAAGCTCTAAAGAAAATTGAGGGATACAACAAAACGCCAAATCGAAAATTTCCCATAAAAACCATCAGTTGATATAAAATTATAAGAGGATGTTTGATCGCTCATCCCATTGTGTCATAAATTTTGGTTTTGCTAAATCATACCTCAGAATACGCGTTTTAACACGAGGCACAATATGTGTATTCGTATACGTGTGTCCAAGTAAAGATTAATCTGAATGAAAGTTGAAAATAATTCCTGTATAGAATGATTTTTTTAATTATTGAAGTTCAATGCACTTCATATAAATTATAATTGTGGTAATGTACTTTTATTAAATAATTTCTTTTTGGTAATTATTATGATACCAAAGTCGATAATAGCAACACTATTTTGGAAGCTAAAAACTTATTGTACTGCTTATGTATGACAGGATTTTCCATAAAAATTCTCAAATTAGTAAAATTATTTACCTACCTGCCACAAAACAGTATCCTCCTTGTCCTCTATCAATTCCACCATTACGACATTGCGATCCTGAAGTTATATGCGGATAGTCTTGATTGTTTGTACTTTGATCATTTGTAACTCTCATTTGCCCTCCACGTCCCGTTCTCAGTGTTCTTATTTCGGCATCAGTGGTTCCGTAGGTGACTGATAAATCCAAGAATGACGTTTGATAGTTTATCTATATGAAGTAATTTTGAATTTTGATATATGAAATAAGTAAAGTAAGAATTTTTAATTTTGAAGTGGTAGTCATTTCTGTTCACCTGGAAAGCGGGATACACATTGCATCTCAGATATTCTGAGTTTCTCGTCCTTTTCAACTCAATACATGTAACTCCAAATTGTCCGTAGAAAGGATCGTTATTTGGTATAATCAGCGGAAGGCAAATATCTTCCCTCATATTTGCAGCTGGTCTGTTATTAACGCAACATCGCTCTGGAGCGGAGATGAAATCAAAAAACTATAAAAAGCTTACTTAAAACTCAAGTTGGATAAATAGATCGCTCCCGTGCAGTCAGTCTGTTACAAACGTAAATATAAATGGACTACCTACGATTATTTAAAGAAAGAGGAATATCCTTCTAAAAATCAATATTTCTCTTAACAAAGCTTAGAAATGTTATTAAAAATTAGTAATTTTTAGTGCTTTTCAACAATTACCTAACAAAATAGGTAAGTATTCCATAAATAATTCTTTAATACAAGAAACAACTTGATACAGGTATTCCCAAATATGTGTACTAGGTATGTTCAAAAATTACCAAATTATGCTACATTTTCACGCATTTTATGACCAGATAAGTGAAAATAAAGTCGATCTCATTGATTAGTAGTTTTGTTGTAATTTGCTTTTAAATTCGAAATTTACGATTTACATAAACCACTCAACCCCCCGCTCCCCTCCCGTACATAAATAAATACATGTGAGATGAGTATTTTTAGAATTCTGAAATCATGAATAACGAATAACTCTGCAGTTCTTATGCCTATTTGTGAAAGTCAGATCAAAATTAATAGATGGTTTTCTGTCAAAAATCTGCTAAAAATGCGTGAAAGTATTTATAAAATTTCCCTAGTTAGTATTAGTGGTAATGACTGTTAAGTCCAAAGTTGCATCTAATTTCATCTGTTAAATGTGGGACTCAGTCATAAAAAGTTTTCCTCAACACTGCGTAATGCAAGGATATTTCGAGCGAACTCACCTGAACTATTTACTGGGCGTGCAAATGTGACGTCATGATCAACGAATTGACCAAATCCATAGAAAAAGATGTTGAGTCGTTGTGAAGGAATATTTTGATCTGGAAGCAAATTGTACCGAACTATCCTTGCCAGAGGTAGAGGGCTGCCATCAACTGATGTACGCAATCTTGAAACTCCTAAACAGCAATTAAATCACAACGACGTTATACAAATACCTACCTAATGGAAAAATCAGTGATTCACATATCGGCAGTATATCCCTCCCTATAGCTTGAGTTTAAAACCTTCTAGGTCCTAAGAAAATTACCACCTAATTTTCACACTCCAATTATTTTTTAAAACTGAAAGTGCTAAAGAACAGTCAAATTAACACCAGAAATACCAGGTTTTACTCGATTACTCAAAGGACCAGATATGACACCACTAAAATAACCTCAAAGGACCAGGTGGCGTATGACACAAGTCAGGGGTTCTCAAATATTAGTCCTTTGAGAAGTCTGTCTCAAAATTTTGAGTGGTGTCGTATATGACATCACCTGGTACTTCTAGTGTTAAAATAGATATAGGTCTTATAGCCAGGGAAGGGCGAACAAAATGGAATATATATAACGAACACTTTGTGGGAACTGCTAGACTTGATCCAAGCCGAAAATTAAATAATAAAATAGGTACCTATGGCTTTTGTTGAAGAGAAATGTCTAGCCTGTGAATTCCTATCATTTGAGTGCTATCAGATTTTTAATTAGTTTAAAATCATTACTATTGTGTAAAGTATTTGAAAGTACTTTCAACTGATAGCAATGAAATCAAATTTGACCTTGATACCTTTAGGTATAAATTGAAGATTTTATAACCTGTTCAAAGGTTATCTCTGCGATAATACGTAATATTGCTCGAATTCTTTAATTTTTTTTACTTCATTTTTTCATGCAATATCGTCATAACGTCATGTTAACGGCATCAAGAGCCCCGGAAAATAAGTCTTGAAAATAGAATATAGAAGAAAAAATTGGTACAAAAAGTTTTATGCCTAGAATGAGTTGAGGGTCGATCAAAGAGTAGTATACAGTTAAAATCCTCCACCCGCGCCCCTTGTGCATTACTCCAGAGGGGCTCAAATGTACTGAAATTTTACGTTTTTCAGCTATTCTAAGGTTGAGTAAAACTTCGTCCGCCTTTCGCGATTTAACAGCAAAAAAATACCTCATTTGATGCCACAGAAGTGCAGAAAATGAAAATTGTAAAATAGGTATAATTTCCTTCAATTTTCGGGGTTACTTAGGAAATACACTGGAACTGCATCATTTTTCAAAATTCTAGACCTATTTATAATCTTCATTTTCTGCACTCCTATGGCACCAAATGAGATTTTTTTAAAATCAATACGAAATTTGATGGAGAACAAAGTTATACCCAACTTTAGAATGGATATTGTGGGGACAATCAGTGTAAGTGTCCACCACAAGTGGATGCTGTTGCGAGAGATCGTAAACCAACCAGTTCTCGAACTTGCTGGCTATGCCAGCATTTCCTAGACGGCCTCAAAATTCGTTTTGTCGTGGTGGTTGCGAAACCAGTTTTGCGACGACAGAAATGACGCACTTGAAAGTTCGTCATGGTCACAAAAAGTGGAAAATAAAGTTCGTTCGATTGGCGAACAATCTCTGGCCAACTGGTTGTGGTTTCGCACCCACAGATGACTTGTCACCTGGAGGTTTATCTGTGCAACCAGTTTGCCAGGTAAACCATGGCTGTTGTTGAGACACAGCTGTACAAAAAGTCTTAAGGATATTTAACATTTGGAATTTTTGTCAATTAGGTAAACTTGTTCTCAAGTATACCTAAAGATATGAAACAAAAATGATTTTAATTCAACTTACCATCAGAATAATTAGCAGGCAATAAACGAGCGTAAGCAGTTCCAGCTTGTCCCCAGCTTGGAGTATTCAAATTATTGCATGATCCATCCATCGAGTAATAGATGTCATTCTGGTCACATCTTTTTGATTGTGGTGCACATGGAGGGTCGTCTTCATTTTGACCTGACGATCTAAAAATGTGCGTTATTTGCAAGAGCCAGGTCATACGAATAATAGTCAACGATTCTCCAGAGCAATGCTCTCCAGAACTTCGACCTCCTGGGCTATTTAGAATTTTCACTGAGAAACCATGACTCAGGAGACAAAATTGTCGTTGGTGGAAAATGACTTTGCTTGGTAGCAGGGGCGTATTTTGGGGGAGTTCATGGGGTCCGGACCCCCCCTTTGTCCTTTTTTTTTTGAATAAAAATGTTTTTAATTTTTTCGATTCTCCAATATTTTACGGGTGTGTGTGTGTGTGTGTGTGTGTGTGTGTGTATGTGTGTGTGTCGTCATAATGATGGACCCCTCTTGAGGTTAGTCTAGATACGCCACTGCTTGGTAGTATCATCCCCCAGCCCCCCCGATTACGGTCCTGCGATATAATCGAAAAGGATGGCAGACTCTGTGGTTATGTCATATGTTTTCTAAAAAAAATAATTTAAAAGCATACATTCACTTACGTCTGTCTTGCGACTCGTTTTTTCAAAAATGGACATTCTTGTCCGTCACTGTAGCTGTTAAAGGCTGCAATGGCGCACAAAACTCCGAATAAATATTTGGTAACCATATTGTTCAGTGGTTTGAATGCATAGATGAAAAAAATATCATTCGAATATAAATCTGTGAACAGCACTGAAAGCGAGTCGGCGATTAAAACAACAAATTCGATCTCTTAAATTTTAAATTTTACTAATAAAATAGGTGGGAGTAACTTTACTCTTGAACTGAACGATCATTTATGATATAACCAACAGTGATGTAACGAATTTAAAATATTTTCTTTTCGGTTTTTCCTCAGAAATATATTACGAAGTAGGTAGATGAAAGAGTGGAGAAAAAATTGGAATTGTTGAGTTTTATTAAAAACCATCTCAGTAAAATATTTTCTGTTGTATTGATAAGTAGGTACAATATTATCACTACAAAGACATCAGTTATTATACCGCCGCCGCCGTTATCTAAAATTTTTACTTTTTCCACACATTTTATACGGAAAAAATAAGATTAAAACGTATACAATGATAAACGCTTGAATAACTTATTTGTTAGTAGGTAAATGATAAACAATAAACAAAATTGTTCAATTTATTAGGTACGGTATTAATTTTTATAGTCTTAGCGAACACAATTTGTTGTTCAATGGTTATACTCGTATGAACGTTGCTATGGAAGAAGGGAATAAGTCCACTTTTTCAAAATAGGAGAGCAAAAATATACTTCCACTGAGCTCAAATCACATTGCACTGGGCTGAGCTAGTACATGTTTTGTGTGTATTAAGTAGTTGGAGGGTCGACCCTTGGGAGTATATCCTAGCAATGTTGTGTTTATATATCTCACTTCTGCAGCTAGAAAAATAAAGAAAATGCTTCGACTGGAAGGGCTTATCTTCTCGAGTAGCAATTATTTCAAGTGAAAAATTTAAAATCGGATAAGTCCGACATTTCGAGAACTGTGCAGACCAAGTACGTACTGCATGAAGTATCAATTTCTATTTTATTGGAAGCTACGAGGCGTGTTCCAAAAGTCGGTTCGCACCCCCCACCATTTGAAAGCTAATAGAGATAGAGACCTGCAATTAGTTTCATTGGAAAGAGGAGACTTCAGGCTACTTTTCCACACCATGCACCAAGCAATCAAGGCAGTTATTATGGGGCAGTATAAGTTTCTAAATGTAATCTTGATGAAATGTCCTGTCCAAATTAAAAAAAAATTTTGTTCTTTTTCCCAAATAGCACTACTAAAAGCAAATTTTCCCCTCAAAATTCAGCTTCCAATGGCTAGAGTCGATGGTAATTAGATGGGGCAAGGCCAGTGAATAAAGAGGGGTGGTAAAAGGTCACTCACATCAAATTTTTCCCAAGGCGCCCATCCAGACTGGCAGAATAAGAAAAATATTGCTATGCAAAAGTTTTTATGGCTAATATTGAGGAAAATTCACGCAACTGTGTGCTGGTGTACTGCAGTAAGCACGTAACGTCTGCCTACAGTCAACACCAAGTGCACACACATACATACACACGCACATACAACTCTATTTTGTCGTCGTAGCACTTGGGCTATTGGTTTGGTTTTTTGTGGTAATATTCTCCCATCCTCCTTCACACTGTTTCCTTGATTTTTGAGCACCGCGCCTGGCCAACAATTTCTTATATTTGTACACATTCTGATGCATGTTGACGACTCTGTAGCGGATCACTTTTGACCTTTTAATTTGGGAAAATATTAGAAATCCTGCATCTCATTCTTGGATGGTGCTTTTATTCTACTCTTCATTTTCAAATTATCATAACTCAAGATTGAAACATGATAGGGCCATGAAATTTTTATGGTGATGTGTCATGAGGGTGCTGATACCCCAGTTAAAATTTCGTTGCATCAGTGTTACCAGGGCCGGAGATATGAAACGTGCAAACGGACTTTTGGAATGCGCCTCGTATGTTAGTACCTTATAGTAAAAACGCAGTGGTCTACCCTAGCGGGAGGTGGACTAATTAGCCCCCTCAGACATCAAATTTCATCAAAATTAGACTGAATAAAAACGTTTTTCTGTGCGGTTTTTAGTGAAATTTCAGTATTTTGAAGGTAAATTTAATATTCAACTCGTCCTTTTCAGAAATTAATTTATGGGTGCGCCACTGAATAAAGCTCTTCACAGTGAAAAGTAGACGATCAACGCAATAGGTACATCGAAATTCTTGATCCTTTACGCGTAGAACGTTACTTTAATTTCACATTCACTTATCACTGAAGTTATTATTACACGAATGGACTTAGCCCCTTCTTGCATAGCAACCCAACTTCGAAGTCTATTTTTTCAGCGATGGTTGAGTTTTGGGTCGTAATATTTATGCTGTTTGTAGGATTCGGTAAAAACAATTAAATCCTAGCCGAACTCAACTTTCGAAAAAAGTGGACTTATCTTGAGTTCGTATGTAATAATAGCTAGTTTTTTAATGACACTTGGACTTACTTTGGATTTTCATAATGTCGGTACTAAAATTGTATGTTTTTCTATTAGGTATATGAAAAATTGCTTATTCATGCAGGTTTACTAAATGAATATAGCAACATGCAAGAAGCGTATAAGTCCACTTTTTTCAAAAACTGAATTCTTCGATATGGGGAAAGGGGATTAAATTAACTTTTTATGTGCTCTTGAAAATAATCATTTACCTTGATGATGAGATTGGAACGGAAAATTTCCACCATCCAAGTTAATTATAGCACTTTATTCGACCAAACGAAATAACTAAAAATCCGACTTTGAATTTACATATTGGTTCATTGTCATACCTATTGGCACCATCGAGTATGTACATATACTTATTTAATGTAAAATTTCAATTCCATCTGAAAAACAAGTTCTTAGTAGGAGGCTATTACTTATTCATGTTTATATTTTTGTCTTCCTTGACTTTTTATGCACGTAAATTTTTTAAGAACCTTAGGGGGATTTTCAGACGTAATAAGAACGGGTTCCTGCAAACTTTTTATTCCACGTGAAAAATAAGTTTTGTTGCAGTGTTTTTTATTCCACTACCTATATATGCATGGTGTTATGTACGAGTAATATAAGCAACTTTGAAAGTCATAAGACTGTCAAATTTCAATTTGAATAAGTGAAAGTTGAAAAAAATATAGAACAGGAAATATTAATTACAGACCTAATGCCCACCAAAAAATAATAAAAATATGTGAGTGGGCCTGTCTCTTGACTCTAGAATGTTCATCATTCCAAGACCTCGATTTCTATTTTTATCGGAGAAAGGGAAGGACGATGAAAAGACCAATTATATTTCATAACTCATTTGTTTGGTAGTGTATACGAGGGTTGTTCAAGAGCTCATGGCCGGCGATATATGTGGTGCACTGTACAAAATGCACCACACCAGAAATCTGGTATGGTGCAGTGCACCACACTAGATTTCAGAAGAATCCAAAAAAAAATGAAAGGTTGAGCGTGAAAAATAAATATTTCAGAGGTTTTTTATTTTAAAGCGCAATTTAGTTTTGTTTTTTTTGGTGGGGGGTGTGGTCGAGAAATCTGCACCGCACCGGGAAAATTTGCGTCGCCGGCCCTGCAAGAGCTGGATTTCCTATCAACCGAAATTCAGAGTGGACTATAGTTCACGTTCCGGACAGCTGAAGTGCTAATGATGTGATGAATTGGAAAAATAATTCAGCATCCTTTGCTAGTTTGCTTATGCAAAGGCAAATCAGCAGCCTTGTTGTTAGTTGCTACATAAAATAGAAAAAAGAAAATGAGAAGAATGATTTGAGAAAAATCTGTATATTGGGTTTTCTTACAGACATAGCCAATAATATATCGACAATTTCCAGAAACTCTTATAAAATCAAATGTACACACGGTTGATATATATCAAGTAATGTACTGTAAACCGGTATGAAGATATTCTGAATATCTATCTTTTGAAAGGCATCGATAATGTTTTTTTCACAAACCAAGTTAGTTGCTCCATAATGCGAAGGTAGTATACTTGAGTACATAAAAATACTTTCCTTCCTTGTCTGAAGTTACTGTGGCACTTTCCATAAGTTCAGATCAATTTTTGGTGTCTCATCACAAGGAATGACGGGATTACTGTAAAGTATTTCATAATAAAAATAAAGTCGTATAATACTCGTAGTTTTCACAAGTTGACGACAATCAAGAGAATTTTGTGATATTTTTAAGTAAATACATACCTAAGAAAAAATGTTTCATGTGTTTGTGGTTTATGAACACTTTCTAATAAATTGTACGACGATGAATAGTCCTGTTACAAAATTGTGATATCTGCTGCGATATAAAGCAAAAGCGTGCAGTCTACTTACTCAGAAGATTGGATTCTCAAACTGAACTGCGGAATTTCTCCTATTTCAGGCATGGCTGAACAAATTACTGAGGATAGTGTTGTACTTCTTATTGAATTAAGTTGTTCTGAGAAAAAAAATGCATATTTATATCAAGTATAAATTACAAAAGTGTGAATCACAGTGAATTAATACTTTTTCACACTTGTAAATTATTTGAACGACTAAAAATAATAATAAACAAAGAAAAAAAAAATAAAACTGTGAAAAAATATAATGAACAAAATTTTTAAAAAATAAACAGTAAAAATTAGGTTTCAACGTCAAAATTAATTTTTGTCACAGGATATCAATGCATTTAAAATAATTAGAGTAAACGACAGACTTTTAAATATACAAAATTTATTCTTGAACAATTAGAGCTATTTTAGCCTTAGAGGGCCAGCCTCTTTATCTTTTGCCCTAATGGCACTGATTTCACTGCGGGTGGAACATCAACTAATTTTAGTCTTATCTGCATACCTAAAGAATGTTGGCAAATATTTTGTTTTAAAAAACACGGACAAGAACAGGTTGAGTTTTTTATATCAGTTAATTTTATCATAATAAACCAAATACTGTAATTATTAGTTTTGAAATCATCGAAAGTTTTCCATTTGTGCCGCATTTTTTTTTAGTTTTGGAGCATCACACTCCGAATTATCACTTTCACTCTTTGAGAACTTTTCCAAAAACGAAACTTGAGCCATATTTTCCAGAAGAAAAATTTTTAAAACTGTTCAATTATCAATTATTCAACCGTGTAAACACATAAAGAACTGTTTCATTACTGGCGTTTAGTGGTTTCCATGAATTATCATTTTCAACTGTAGGTTATCTTATTTTGCCGTGTGAAAACTAATTTTTAATCTGGGCAGAATGAACAAATTGTTGGGCATGATTTGTCGTGCGTTTCTCATTTTTTCTGATGTTTTAAAACTTTATTTTATCGTGTTCAATATCTGTCATTGGAAATACCAATTCTGGTGTGCAAAATATATTCTCCCAAATAAAATTGGTACTAAAAGTCTGATACATAAATTGTTGTGCCCCTGCAAAGTACGGCATCTGATGCCATTTTTTATTAATGTACTTTTTCAAACAAACCATTTATATTTTTTCATGATTTTCACTTACCTATGGAAAATTTAGCTGATTCGAATTCATACCAAAGCCTGTCAGCACACTTATAATGATGAAACTGAGCTCCAACTATGCAGGCGCCTACTTCTCCTAACGTACCATCCAAAGGTTTTTCAAGTGCCAGTGCGACGTATAACTCAACATCATCAACGCTGAAATAAAGATTCTTAAGCTTCTCCACATACTGTAATCAATTCAAGAATAGAATTATGAGCTTTCTGTAAGGGTGAAGTAAAAGAATTACAAAAACATCTAGAATTTTCATTTGGGTCTGAGCTACATTCGAGTGGTATTATGAAATCATTTTATGTGTACCTCTGGCAGCGCGAGTATGGAAGAAAAATCATCCCAACTTTCTAGTTTATTGTAACCACAAATCACTCTAAAAGCATTATACCCCTGAAACCCATTTTCTCGACCACGATTTGTATCAGCAGCTGGTAAATCGCTTCCAGTTCCTGCGTCAGTAGTTTCGAACAAGTGCTCAGTGACCTGAAAGGGATGTTATAATACGAGTATAGTACTTATAGGCTTCATTTTTAAGGGTAATCACTTCTGACATGGTATTTTTGAAATATTCTAAAATTCAAAGATTCAGTAGCCTATGTTAATAATTTTTTGACATTTTTGATAAGTATAAATTTCAAAATTTATATTTTATATTATTACTTCTTCTGAAAAAAACTGATCTTGTGTATCACAAGATTGACTTGTCAGTGCTTTAACCATATTCAAAAATCCATCTTTTTGAAAAATAAATTCAAGATTGAATAGTTTTTCGTGTAGTTTATACTGCTCCTGTTGTCCTTGCGGTCCAGTGTATCTGCGGAAAAAGATATAAATTTTTGAAATGTTTTAGGAAAAATGTTTTTTGAAAATATGCGTATAAAAAGGAAAATCAAAACGCACATGAAAAATGAAATTTTAATACATTTTTTCTAAAATTCAAAATATGCGCGTCTAGATTGGATTCAGTGGCGGATCCAAGGGGAGGGGAAATCCCCCCCAATTCAAAAAAATAGACCGATAATCCATAAAAAAATCAATTTTCTCGAACTTGTCTCCCTTTATGCTAAACAAAAATACAATCTCACTATTTTAGCATTTACCATGCTTTGAAAAAATTTGGATTCTCCCCCCCCCCAAATGGAGCTCTAGATCCGCCACTGGATTTGATTACACCCATAATATATGTACATATAAGGTATTTACGTGAAAACTCCATTAATTGTGCTATGGCTAACTCGACTAGCAGCTGCGGCAAAAGAATGGAAAGTTTGGGGGTTCAGTTTTGGATTGTAACAATTGGAATAACCCTCTGTTTTAGGTAACAGATCATAAAATTCCGACATCGACTGACCTGCAAAATATTATGACGTTTATAAAACAGTGGAAAGGTGAGAAGATTAAACCATTTTAACACTAGAAGTACCAGGTGATGTCATATACGACTCCACTCAAAATTTTTTAGATGGACTTCTCAAAGGACCAATATTTTGAGAACCCCTGACTTGTGTCATACGACGCCACCTGGTCCTCTGAGGTTACTCTTATGGTGTCATATATGACACCACCTGGTCTTTTGAGTAATCGGGTAAAACTGGCATTTCTAGTTTTAAATAAATTTTTAATGAAAGTGAGTGTACTTGTAATGTAAACAAGCACGAAGCAACTTGTACAGCACATATTGCATTTATGTTATCTAAGCCTGAAGTTATGAGAGGATGAACATATTCGTGAATTTTTGGGTGAGGAGGAAGGTTGGGAGGTCTCATATGTGTTATAAAACATAACCATGCATATTATTTACGAGTACTATAATTTCATACTACACTAAAACAAGTAATGAAGTCCCATGCACCAATTGAAGTTTGATAAAGTACAATAATATCTTCAAAAATATAAAAGTACGTTGAGAGCATACCAATTAAAAGTGAGATATACTCGCTACTAATAAGGTTTTGATAAACAGCTGTAGTAATTCTTCGTGCATGGAAATACAAGTCATCATTATTCCATTTTTGCTGGTTAATTTCTTTTAAAGCAGTGGCTACGAAATTATGATATTTCCAAAGCAGAACGTCAGGAATTAATAACTCTATATTTTGATTGATTCTGCTGTCTCCTGCACAAAAACCAATTTTTATTCATTTTTTTAAATTTATTTATTTTATTAAATACATGCAGATAAACGGTCTTTTATAAAAAAAAAAAAAAACAAATGAGTAAGTTACAGTTATTGATTAAGTAATAAAATAAGTGAAGTGAAGGTATTTTTTGTTCTGCTATAAAATGTGCTCAAACTCACAAATTTATACTTTTTGTCTTTTGGCAAAATGCTGTTTAGCAAAATACTGTTTAGTCAAATACTGTTCATGCCGATATTCAAATGTAAAGCTAATTTCTATAACATAGGGCTGTATTAGTATAACTTACCTCCGAGTAGACAGTTTCCCCCTGGCTGAGGTGTTAATCCACCAAATGGGCAATTTTGATTTCCTGATGTAGTCGGTGGGAAATCTTGGTTGTTGGTATCAGCATCGTTTTTCACCTTCAATAGGCCGCCTTCATTAGCTCGTATTTCTTTTGCCAAGTTTTCGTCTGCCGAATACAGAATCGATAGATCAAGCCATGAGGATTGATAATTAATCTGCAAACAATAAGGTAATACTCGTGTTCTATAGTACTTACTGCATAAGACAAGCCAGCCAGCCTGTACTACCTAGCTAATTATATCTGTACTCCATAGTCCATACTGTTATAGTCGACTTGTGTGAAATGTATTATACAGGGTGCGGCAAAATGACCAGCCACATTTGTTATTCCAATTATATGCGTAAGACAAAAGATAGAGACATGCAGTTGGTTTTAAATTGAAATTCATTCTTTAAGGTTACATATGAAATGAAATTTCTCTCGCATGTTGATCATTTTGCCTAGCACAATTGCAAAGGCGTAAAACTCAATTTTTTAAGACTTTGCTAAGCAATATAATCATATTTTTTCCACTAATTTCTTGCGTATTCAGCTGGCAGGGAATTTACCTCCTTACGCTAACCATGAAGAATGCCACACATACAGAATTCCCCTCCCCGGTCAATTCTATCCATCACTGGTAGCATTTAGCGGAAGAAATTGCAAAATAATGTAACCTTTGCTTAGCAAAGTTAAAAAATTGGATTTTACGCCTTCAGAAATGTGTTTGGCAAAATGGTCAACATGAGAGAGTGAAATTATATTCAGTAGCGCACCAAAGTACGGATATGGAGCTGAAACCTTCCCTTTAGGCCTTGAATTTCATCAAAAAAAGGCTGAATATAAAATTTTCAGTTTTTTGGGTATTTTTTTGGAATAAATTTATGCCTTAGCTCCTCCCTTGAAAAATTTCTGGGTGCGTCACTGATTGTATTTCATACGTAACCTTAAGGAATGAAGTTTTATTCAGAAGCAACCGCATGTACTTATCTTTTCTCTTATGCGTATAATTCAAAAAACAAATCTAGCCATTTTGCCGCACCCTGTACGAGTAGATACATTTTTTGGCTACTGTATACGGGAAAACAGGATCCCTGCTCTGCTCAGGGCCGTAGCTAGTGCAAAATATTTGTGGTTAGGGGGGTGGGATAGGGGGAATCAAATGTGTGTGGGGTTAAAATAAACTCTTCTTCGCCGCTCTTCCAGAGGAATTATTTTCTTTGGGAGGAGACAAATTATTAGGTTTGGCAACAATGTTGCCAAGACCTATTAAAATCACTTTATTATTATTATTTTTTTTTAAAATACAGAATGGAGCATTTCCATTTTCAAGTGAATACACGGTTGCCTAGCTGACGCCTTACTATTGTGAGGAAAACAAACAATGTCTTACATTGATAACAAATGGGTACAATAATATTTTGTGAACGTAGTGAAAAAATACGAACGTTGAAAAGTACATATCGCTCACCCTCTACAAAACTGATACAACTCACAAAAATTGAGTTTTGAGTTAGCAGTGAAAAAAGGGTCTATAAGAGTCCTACTTTAATCCCCCATATTCATCTTGGTGAAATTCCACCCTCAGACCCCTCCAGGAGAGTTGTATCAGTTTACAATTTCAGAAATGTGTAGCTATTCAATGGACAAAACTGATAAAACTCAACTTTTCCATATAAAATGAATAAGTTTGGCAATCTGTAAAACCGATACAACTCAATATTTCTCTACAAAACTGATACATCTCACTTAAAATTAACACACGAAACATTGAAAAGTGTCATTGCTGCCTGTACAAAAGTGATACAACTTGCCGGGGGGGCTATTGGTGGATTGTTTAAACTACACTATACATGGAGTCATTTGGCTTTTGAATGAACAAAATCCGTTAAAAATCGATTGAATATTGACAGTTTTAAAATTGAAAATTTCAAATAGCTCTCCTGAAAAAACGGTTTTTTCGAGTTGTATCAGTTTTGTAGAGGGTGTGCGATATTGTTTCAATTGATTTTTTGTATTAAAATTTTCTGAATTGAAATTTACGAGGGTTGTTCAAAAAGTAAAGCCTGATTGGCCATAAAAGAAGACAGAATTGATGCAGAGACTTGACCTTGGTAAATTTAGAAAGGTTTTGAGATCTACTTTTCATCATCATTTCCAAAATTGTTCAAACATTTATCATAATGAGACACCAGCCATTCAAACCCATGAGTATACCATTCCTCTGTACAGAAATTTCTCACTTCTGTTTTAACCTCTTCATCAGAAGGGAATCTCTTGCCTCCTAAATGACATTTGAGGGCTGGAAACAGGTGAAAGTCACTTGGAGAAAGGTTGGGGGAGTAGGGAGGGTGAGCCATGATTGACCATCCAAATTTTTTGAGCTGGGCCTGAGTTGCTTGTGTGGTATGAGGATGGGCATTGTCATGCAGAAGAATAACCTGATCCTGTGGTAAATTTGGTCACTTTCTCCCATTTTCATGCCTCAAAATTTGTAGAATTTCACAACAAGCAGCTGAATTAATTGTATGAGACACGTGGCATATACCGGATCAACAAAATTCCATGGCAATCCCAAAAAACAGAAGCCATAATTTTTGCTGTTACCTGCTCAGTTTTGTCAACGCTCGTTCTGCCCACGATAAACAGCCGCCGCCAGTGGCGCACACGTGAAATGTCAAGACCCCCTTCCCCGCACGTCACACCTAATTTTTTGTATATTTTTATCCCCGTCTCACCCCGCGCAGAGAGGAAACAAATGGTAGACCGAATTTCAAAATTTAAATACACGCTTACAGCACTTCCATGGAAACTGACGTTGTTTCATGCGTTCAACTTTCTTTTTTTTTTTCGTTCATGCTCTCGGTCTCTTCTTACACTCACCCTCTTCCCCCCCATGCGGTAGTTCCTTCGGTAATTACGAATGGGCACATGGCACCAGCCAACAGGCGCTACTTTTTGAATGACCCTCGTAATTTACGAGTTAATTACCTATATTTGTTTTTGTAAAATTTAAACTTTGTTTGATGTACGTACCTATTATTGATTTGTTTTTGCAAACTTCATTCTTTTCATTTTGTTTTTGAACTTTTATTTTGCTTTGTTGATTATTTTTTTTCTTTTAAATTTCATTTTATCTTTTTTATTTTTTTGTTGCTTTGCATTTGCCTCTATTGTCAAACTTTTTGTAACTAGTAACAAGTTACTTGTTGTCTGGAGAGACGACGACTTTGCTTATTGAGAAGCATTGCCACCACCCATTTTACTACGGCCCTAGCTCGTATATCTGCAACAGGGATATTGGTATGCCTCGATAATATCATTAGACCTACCATTAAGACTGGTTTTGCGCCACAACCCAAAGTTCTCGTGCTAATTAATCGTCGGCCAGCTACGCAAGTTACTCCATATTGGGAATAGAATGGATCATCAGGCGGAATGATAAGAAGCCTACATTTATCCGGTATTGGAAGAACTGGTGCTTTATTGGCGCAACATACCACTAAATAACAAAGTAAATAAATAATTAATCAAATAAATGCACAAAAATAAATACCCGAATAAATGAATTAAATTTATCAATAAAACTGCACATTTAAAAAAAAAGTGAAATTAGAATTTTACTTGTGTGGTTTGTAGTCACATTACCTGTGAGAGTTACCATTGTTAAATACTCGTAATTATAATAAAATTTTCAAACTTAATAAACATGAAATTATCTATAAATTAAAATTATTAACATTTTATATCACCAATTCATTAAATAAACCTGGGTAAAAATGTCGAGTAAAAAAAAATTAAATCATTAGTTATGACGTACGACAGTAATAATGCATAGATACACGCGTAACTTAAAAAACCTAGCATCTGCAGACTTATGACATTCATGGTGGAAGAATAGCAGAGAACTGCTGGTGAGGGGAAAGTGTTTTACTCGTAATTTTAACGAAGAACTAAGTCTCTAGTAGGTCTCATTTTCTCCAATGAGTGTCATAAATCTTTGAGGGTTTTATAATTGCATACAATATTATGAGGAAAATAATACGTTACAATTTTTATGGGTAATTTAATTGAAAATAATAGTTATAATAATAATATGTATTATCGATTTAATTCAAGTTAACGTTGTTCTCCTATAAACTGGCCCAACGCAGTTGGAGCGGTTCAATGTATTCAAAATTCAAAATTCAAAATGCCTTTATTGGAAAGTTTTTGTTTTTTACATTTTTTCTTTTTTAGTTTATCGGGTCAATGTGACCCGTGCCACAGATTCTCTGGCCCATATAGAGCAAAGGTCTCCTGTAAACGCTCCCATTCTTTTCTATTTTCTGCCATCCTATGAAATGTTTTATGTTTTAAGAATTTTTCAAAATCGTCCTTCCATTTCTTTTTTTGCTTTCCTCTTTTTCTTATTTGATTTCTCGGTTGCCAAAAAGTTGTGAGATAGGTCCATCGGTCGTCTTTCAGGCGGGTAACATGTCCCGCCCACCAATTTTTGTCTTCGAACATACCTAACCTTCATTGTATCTTAATTTTCTTTTAATTGTTTTCAGCCTGACTTTATCTTTCTTCTTCATATTAATGTATTGAGCGCTCCATTGAATTTTGAGTGACCCTTATTCTTTCCAAAATATTGTTTTTTAGAGTCCATGTTTGGCACCCGTAGGTCAGTGTGCGTATAATACACTTATTAAATATTTGGCACTTATGATAGAGGCTAAAAGGCCCTTGAAAAATATTTTTAGAGACGAGTATTTCACCCATGCGTTTGTGATTCTGGTATTTACTTCTTTTTCCGTTCTGTTGTTGAAAGTTATTGTTTGTCCAAGATATGTTGCGTCTTCAACTATTTCAATATTGTTTCCATTTATTGCTATTGTCTTTTGGTTCGTTTTGTTTGTTAGTATTTTGGTTTTTTTCGCGTTCATTGTTAGTCCTGCAATTTTACTTTGTTGGCTTAGTTCGTTAATCATTTCTGTTAGTTCTTTTTCAGAGTTTGCAAGGAGACTTACATCATCAGCAAATCTTAAGTTTGTTATTCTATTCCCATTTATGTTCAGTCCTTTTCCTTTCCACTCTAGATTTCTGAAAATTTCTTCTAGGGATAGCTATTGAAGAGAATAGAGATAACGGATCACCCTGTTTCACTCCCTTGTTAATTTCAAAGTATATAAATAAATAAATTTATTTATTGATATTTTACGTCACATGTGTGACCCAAGATCAAGTATATGACACTTGCAAGACCCCCCTTATAAATACTCAGAAATGAAACCTTCATCTGCACATGGCTTGGTGGCTATCTGTAGATGCCTTTGGCTATGTAATGAAGCCCACAGATATTGGTTAGGTGTGCAGTATAGTTTATAGGGAGTAAAATTAAATGAGAAAAGCACAAGTGTACATACAGTTGATACTTGGGGCACTTGTGTGTCCCAGGCAAAAAATGCAGATTTGGGGTCAGCGGAGTGGGGGGATTAATAAAAGCTATACCTACACCTCATGGACATGCGCGACCCACAAAGGGGTCTCGCATTGTTAACACTAGAAGTACCAGGTGGCGTCATATAAGACGCCACTAAAAATTTTGAGTTGGAATTTTCAAAGGACCAATATTTTGAGAACCCTTGACTTGTGTCATACGACGACACCTGGTCCTTTGAGTAATTGACTTAAACCTGGTTTTTCTAGTGTTATTAAGGGTCTCGCAACTGTTATGAAATAGCTGCAGCCTTCACTGAAGTTTCGTGAAGGCGAAAGATGAATTCTCTTTTACAACAGGAAATTATAAAAAGTATCCCAAAATGTTTCTTTTAAAAACAAAATTGTTTGAATATGAAGCGCATAGGGATTTATTAATATTTCTCATAAATTTATGAAGAAAATTAGTATGTGTTCTATATGTTATAGGTACCTATGATGACGTCATCAGCTGAGGTATAATATTGAACTATAACAGAATCTTATAAGTGTATGATGACGTCATCATTTGCATCATTATGATGACGTCATCGTACCTATTTATAATAATATATAAACTGTAGATGATGACGTCAGCATTTATACGTAGCGTAGGTATGATGACGTCATCCTAACATTGGACTATCACGGAAGTTATGCTAACATTGTACTATCACGGAAGGACGGACATTATGCTTTGAAATTCTGGAACGCCCAGTACAAAGAATTCATCTTCAATATCTATTTTGGGTCTCACAAGTTACAAAAAGAGTAAATGTATTTATAGCAGATAATAACACAAGTATAGATACAGAGACAGATCCTTTTTTACCTCGATTTCCTTAATTTTTTTTGGGATAGTTTGACTGTAAATGAGTCGAAAATAAAACAGTCAAACATTCAGTAGTTTTGGATGCGCGGGTTGATATTCAGATATTGTTGGGTACGAGTATATTCGCCATAAAGTTATGGTTTGCAGTTTACACACTCTGCTCAAACAAAAACAACAACGATGTCAATTTTCATTCGATGGCAATTTAAGCGCAAACCTTCGCGTGGGTTTATGCGGGTGATAATCGTCGACAATAAAAATTGCGTGCGGCTGATTTAACTCATGCATTGTGTGGAGAGAGAGAAGCGGTAGGTATATGAGAAAAATGCTGAAGATGAGTAAGGGATCATTAAAATGGTAGTTATATTAATTTTGGGAAGTATATTGTACGTCTTACTATATTGGCTTTTTTCGGACATTTTTCAAAATTCTAAAAACTAGCGGGAATTAAGACAACTTTTCTTTTTTTTTTATATCCCGAAAAGTGTGAATCAATAGCCTACTCGTAGAACCCAAACTGGAGGACGGAGGAGCGATTTGGAAGCCAGTGAAACCTTATATTTAGGCATGTGAAACTACTCCCTACAGTGAAAAGGAAAATGATTGGTGTGTGTAAAAATATTAGTTGTGCAAAAATCTAAAATTAAACTCATGATTTGTAATAAACCTGCGTTTAATACGATGTGAAACTCAAAGACTAACATTATGTTAGGAAATTGCTACAATTCTGTAGCAGCCAAACGTATGTTTTACTTTAATATACGAACAGAGTAAAAAAATTCAGACCATAAATCATTTTTGAATTTCAGCTTTATAGCTTAGTTTTGCTTAATTTTAGGGACTGCAGCAGATTCTTTTTTTTTTCCACCAACAAAATATATCTGAATCAATTGCAGGATGTTTTTATAAATATTTACAAAGTTGAATTTATAGGACGCGAGTCCACCAGCTTTGGCTATCACGAGGGGCACAGATTTCTTCAAAAGATTTAATAGCAAAAATCCATATATTTTTCTTATAATTTTTGATACACCTACCAACTTTCAAGGGTCATTACTCACATTGAGAATCACTGAAATCAACTCTCGTACGAGTGGTATCATGACTAATGAATTGTCCTAATCCTTCGAACATAATATTTATGAAGTTGGTCGGCTTGAAATCATCTGGTAAAAGTGTCGTTCTTAAAAGTCTAGGCAATGGTAGAGGTTGATCGTCTCCACCTAATCTGTCTTGATAATAGTCTGAAAATTGAAAACATAGTTCTGAAGGAAGAAAATCTGGAAAATTTTTATTTTGAGTTGAATTTCAAATTATTATATCAACCGGCGCGCGCATTACTCGAGATCATGCAAATACATCTATACGTCTGAAGGATGAGTGAAAAAAATCACAACTACTCGTATATGGTCCAATTTACAACTTTTATGAAGATCCTTAGCTGCCAAATATTTATGAACTGGCTGAAAGTGCTATTTTTAAGTAAGTATTATCCTGTGATTTTTCACTTATCCAAAGATTATAGAGGCCTACCTAATATGGTGGTCTTTATTTGTTTAAAAATAATGACTTTTTTTGTAAGTTTCGCTCCCATCACCCATCATATTTTAATTCAACAAACAAAAATAATAATTTTTTAGTTATCTTAAGGGTTGATCCGAACCCTCTTGAATCCCCCCGATCTATTTTCTAATCACCTCACTGAATTATAGTTGTAAGTTAAGGAAGAAAACACATATTTCTAAGCAATACTGACAATATGTAAAGTAAAATAATATGCCAATTTTCGCATGTACGGATTTTCATCCCCCCAACTTAATGGGCTGAAATTTTTATGGATCTTTTTCTTCATGAAATGGAACCATTCTACAAAGGTGTGAGGTGAAAGATTAAAAACTTCAAAATAAGGACCACCGTACTATACCTACACAGATGTCAATAAACAACTCATTTCAAACATTAGCTAGAGAGTACATACCGTCTGAATAAAGAGCAGGAAGTATTCTTGCATATGGAGTTCCAGCTTGTCCAGCAGTTGGATATTGAGGGTTATTGCAGGCTCCATTGATCGAATAAAATATAGAATCAAAATCGCACGATTCAGGTACTGATGGCGCACAAACACCTTGAACTGGCTGCACCACGTCCCTATATGTATAAAAAATTGGCTTTATATTCTAATAAATTTTTCAATTTCTCTACAACAAAAAGTAGAAAATGATTATTCCTACAACAACGATTCGATTTTTCTCGGATTTCCAGCGCCTAAATTGATATACAGGCCAAGAAGAACGTTGAGATAGATGAATGAAATTTTTAAGTTGAGCGAATATGAAAAATTATTATTCCTCATTTTAAAAAAACTGTTGAGCATCCGCAACTTCGACTGGCTTCTGCGAGAAAAGGAAAATTGATAATGAACTGGTGTCGATCGCTGGTAAAAAAAGTTACGTCGATTTTCTCTGCAACAGGGTTCAACTCGTGAATTTATGTGTACCTTTACTGATTTATTGGTACTCTGTATTTTAGCGTTTAATACGTGTACGTGTATGTTTGATTTTTCGAAAATTTTTTGATTTTATATTTGCTTTAATACCGAAGCGGAGTCTGCATACATTTTGGCATTCGAGTTAGTTATAGATAGGTAAATGAATTTTTAATAACTTATTTGAAGGTCGTAATTATGTACTTATATCAAAACAGCTGTGCAAACAATATTTTATGAAATTAGCTCAGAGGGTGTTCGTAATGCGTAGTATTGTTGTGGTTCATCTTTACTTGCAAGATGGCCAAGGAAAATTATAGCCTTAAAAATCGGAGGACGAAAAAGAAAATGACGTGCGCAGAAACTTACACACAATACAACCGAATTTTCACTTCGAAAGTGTGTCCCAGCACAAATTGGTATTTTTAATTTTTTTTGTTCATTTATGATCCCCTCCCCCTCCATTTGCGTTAAAAAATTCTCTGTTTGGGCTGAGATTCGAACTAGACCTTTTCGAGTTAGAATGTGTCTAAATCCAATCAGCCATTGAACCATGGCCTAGTCTCAGCCGCTACTATAAGTAGGGTGCCTGAAATATTTATCTAGGTATTTTAATTACTTCTAAAATTATAACAGGTGAAGTTGAATGTCCACTAACAAATTTCCACAGACTTGACCGATTTGAGTGGTCAAAAGCTCAAATGAAAGATCTTGATCCACTGAGTGTTCTTGGAGAAAAACAAATTCTTTACCTCAGTTAGACCTCGAGATATAGATCTTTGAATGAAGAAAAATCTTGAAAATATCAAAAGTCAAGTTGAATGTCAACTCACAACTTTCCTCAGACTCGATCGACTTGAGTAGTCAAAAGCTCAAATGAAATATCTTAATCCACTGAGTGTTCTTAGACAAAAATGAACATGATACATTAATTATAACCTGAGATATTGATGTTTGAGTGGAGGAAAAGCTTGGAAAAAGCATAAATTAAGTCGCGTTTGAGTATAACTTGAGTAAGGTCAGGGTTAAGTGTATTCCAATACTTGATGACATATCTACACATAAATACGTTTCATTTTGAAAAAAAATCAAGCAAATCGGCTGGATAGAACGGCCGGACAAACTTGTATTAGTTTTCATCAATTCTTTTAATATAATTATTATTGATTTTATTAAAAAGAAACGCAAGTTTTTCAGGATATTTCAATTTAATTTCTAAAATAATAGCATTATTTTTCTTTCCACAAATCTAAATCAATTTTCGGTAAATCACTGCAATGTACTTGAGGATTCCTGTAAAAAGTAAATTAATGTATTAATAATGTCATTATGATTTATCATCTTGTATGAGGAATACAATACATATTATACGTGCGATACTTACTGACTACTTTCAATAAGAAAACTATTTTTCTGGGTTGATTTCAACCAAGGATGAGTCAAACATATAATTTTGGACATGGTAACTTTTCTTATGGTATTTAATTGAGCTGTAAGATCACGAATTTTCAACGATTAACTGACAAAATGGTTATCAGGCATACTTTACAGTAAGGTGATAAGAATAGTCTTTACCATGAGTAAATTTTGTTTGTTGAAATTCATAGAACAGACGATCTCCAAATTTCCAGCGGAAAAATGATTCTGCTTGAATGCAAGCGAATGACTGTCCAAGTGTTGCATCAGGTAATGGCTTTTCCATGAGGCCTCCAACATAATAGTCTATATCGTCAACTGATTTGTAAAGAGTTTTCAGTTTTTTAATGTCCTGTAAAGATAGTGTTAGAATTTCTTTCTGCGTATGTTTGGGTGTGGGCAGGGGTAATTAAATATACCTCAGGATTAATAATATCATTTGCAAGTTCTTCGAATGTATGTAATCGACATAAGCCACAAGCCTCCCTGAATTGATTATACGTCGGCAATCCATAGTCACGTCCTCGAAGTATGTCTACAGCGGGTAAATCAAAACCAAAAGGCTCCTCAAGTGTGTGAAGCATCCAGTTATTCACCTGCAACGAACAAAAGCACAGTCAGTTAATCAATAAGTATATAAATATGTACGTTGGAGGTGATATTTTTCTGAGATTTTATAATATTTTACTTCATCGGTGAAAAAGTTATCTTGGCGATCACATGGTTGCTTTATGTAGGCGTCGAGAATATTTGAGTACATATTTTTACGCAACAAAAAAGAATTATTGAAATATTTGTGTCTCAGTAGATATGATTCATTTTCTTCATCAGGCCCTTTGTAGCTGCGAAAGTAAAGAATAACTACAGTGGGTAGGTTGGATTCATTGGTCTAAAATTAAATGTCATTACGGGGTGATACTTAGTGTGTAATAACATTTTTAAATTTTTGTTGAAAAAAATGTTTCAATAAGTATAACAGTTGATACTTCTAATTGATCTCGTGATATCTGACTTTCAAGAAAAACAGTGGACAGAGTACCAACTCATCTAATTTTACGAATGACTGGAGGAAGGAGAATATTTTTACTGTAAACTGCGATTTACTTTTAAAAAATGTGTTTACCAGCTGTTGTTTCTTGTTTATAATTAAGTCTAAAAATTAAGTTCACGGATCCCTTACTTCATCGTTCCAACAATATTACTGTGTCCACCTCTGCCAGCTCCTGCAGCGTAGCTAACTAACGTTTGTGGATTAAGATTAGTATCGTATCCTCTTATGTATCCTGATGTCGCTGGCAAAAGCTTATACAAAGCTGCAGTTCTAGGTCCTTTTTTCAAACAATAATAGAAATTAGGGCTCAAATATGTAGCCTAGGTTATACCTGTCAAACTTGGAGTAGGGTTTTTTATTTCTTTTTGAGAAACAAAAAAAGTCTTTATCATAATATCTTGAAATAATATATTTCACCTATTAAAACTGGGATGTATTCAGATGTTATCACATGTTGGTACAGTGCTATTGAAATTCTTCGTGCCACTTTAAATAATCGTTCATCGTCCCAATGTGGATTTATCGATTGCAAATGTCTGGCAATAAGGTTATGCAGTTTTAAAAATATGACGTTGCAAATAAGCAGTTCCGGATTTTGATTTACTCTTTCATCGCCTAAAATATGAAAAATGTCAGGTCATAAAACAGTTGGTACATTTTGCAAGTCTGTATTTTATTTGATATGCCTGAAGGCTGCTGAACTATGACGAAATTATAGTTGTAGCCCGTATATGCGGGGTTTTATACTAATTAATAATTATTCAGTTATTCTAAGTATGCGTAGCACATGCGCAGAAATTATTTTTGAAATCAATATCGCTATCATAACGCAAAAGAATGAAACTTTCAATAATAGTATGGATACCTACTTTAGTGGCATAAAATGAAAAATAAAAACTTATTTTTGATGGATTTAATTGAATTTTCAAGACTTTTTTTTTTCTTCTTCAAAAAGAGGCTTTTCAATTTTTGGCAGGTTGCACAGAAAACCAACTACTCAACTTAGAAACCTTTTACCTACTCGAACTCGCAAGAAACGAAAATAGTCCGGTTGGTTTTGTTGCAAAATGGACTCACAACTTATCTTTCATTCCTTTTGAGTGAAAATGTCATATCTATAATTTTCGTTTAGCCATTATTGCACAAGAAGGGAAACAATATGTAATCTCAATAAACGATAGTTACATATATAAATTTGTAAGATTGCTCAATTTAATGACTCGGATAAGTTTTAAGGGGAAAATAGGTAGGGAAAAAAGAACCTGCGATGAAACAGTCGCCTTGGGGCTTCCTGTGGACTCCTCCAAATGGGCATATAGGTCCGGAAATAATCAGTGGATATTCTTGGTTCGAGGTTCGGTGATCATTTGTCACTTTCAGTAAGCCTCCGCTTCCTGTTCTTAATGTTCTCACTTCCGCATCACTGATTCCGTATGTGACAGACATGTCCATAACTCCTGTTTGCGAATTTATCTGTGACCAATCAGAAATTACAGTATGAAAAGTCTGAAATTTTGACTGGCTTATCATACCAATTCTATGCTCTGTCATATTGGATATTTAACCTGAAAAATGGGCTTAACATTGCACCCCTCCAACTTGGTATTTTGCATGCGTTTAAAATCGATACAGGTGACTCCAAATTTCGAGTAAAACGAATCGTTCTCTGGTATGATGAGTGGCATACAAACGTCGTCTGATAGGTTGGGTACAGGTTTATGGTTGATACAGCATGGTTCTAAAATTAAATCGAATTATTAAAATCATTAGCTTCATTTTTGGTGGCTATAGGAGGGGATATTAAATAAATAAGTGAATAAATAAATAAATGATATGTGATTTATGAAAATGTACCTCAAGTCGGAAATTTCATTTCTATGTTGATGAGATATTGCTTCTGATAAAGAAAAGTTTTGTGAGCATTTTGCCAAAAAAATCTCAATCGATTGATAATAATTATTGACTGAGATATTAATGGCATTTCAAATTTTTGAATTTAAAAATTCTACTCTCGAAAAAATCGAGTTTGAAGTTCAAATCATAATTTTCAAAAATTAAAAGGTCTTTTCTGAAAGCTGCTGAATCGCTTTTAACTCGTAGTTTTCATAATTATGCTATACCCATATTATACGAGTATGCAAGATCGTATGACCTTAAATGTGTGTATATTGCAAAATTTTGAAAAAATTGATCTTTCTATTTTTACTGTTCAGTTACACGTACAGGTAGTACCTACCTGATGATTCTATCATTCGTGAAAGAGTAACATCGTGATCCACAAATTGTCCAAATGCGTAGAAAAAAATATTCAAACCCTTCGAAGGTGTAGGTTTATCCAGAATCAAAGTAGATCGAATAACTCTGGCAGATGGTAATGGACTACCATCGATTGATTTTCTGAATTTGGAGATTCCTTGCAAAAAAAAAAATTGTTATTTGTGATGAAAATATTTATGTATACTTAGCGTAGGTAAACTTTTGGGAAGAGACAGAGAGGGCTATGCCACTCCCGAGTTGAAACTAGCGCTCTCTCCCCCCCCCCCTACCACGTTCAATGAAAATCAACAAAATGTTTGATTTTTTATTATAAAAATGCTTTTATTTATTTTCGTTATCACCTTTATAAAGTGCCTTTTTTGCAGCTTCTCACAAAAATCACCTTTCGTTTTTGTTTATTTTTTTGTTTTGCTTTTTTTTTCTGAGTGGCGAAGAAAAATATTTTAGCCCCTCAAACACATTAAGCAAAGTCCGTCTATGAAAATATAATAGACAAAAAATCCGACAGAAAATCCGGTGAACTTTCTTGGATTAAAAAAGAAATTGCGTTTGAATTCTCAGATGGAAATAATATTTATACATTTATAATTAAGTTTTCATCTCGCAAAATATATCTACCATCTTATTCCAAGTTGTTTTTTCAAAGCCACCTTTGAATTAATCACTGAAAGTGGCATTAACCAAGTTTTTTTCTTAATCTCCCCAACCCCAACTACTCATTTTAATATTCTGCACTTTGAGGCTTTATGATTTTACAGAGATAGTATATAAATGTGATACATTGTACATTCATATGATGTAGTGATGTACCTCTATGTTAACTGTACTTAAACTTACCATCAGAATAATTAGCTGCTAATAATCTCACATAGGGAGTTCCAGCTTGTGCCCAGCTTGGAATGTCTATATTATTACACGACCCATCCATTGTATAATGAATATCATTGCGATCACACCTTTTGAACGGTTTTGCACAGGCTGCATCAGCCGCATTTTGACCAGAAAACCTGTCACGATAGGAAATGTAAATATTTTATAAAATGATAAAAATAAATTAATTTTGGCAAGCAATGGGGCGGGTTTTATACTTACGATTGACCTTCAACTCGTTTATCAAAGTCTGGACAACGAGTTTTGCCTTCAACAAAAAAAGAAAAAAATCAAAAACTTGAGAAAATATAATATACTTACTAATTGTATTGTAGCATTTTTCATTAATTTTTAAAACCTCTGCAAATTCTCACAAAAGTTAAAAATGACCTGAGTTGACAAATAATTTTTTAAAGATTTCATCATTCTGTACCTTTGTTACTAACCCACCAATACCAAATAGGTAACCTTATTCAGTATTATCGGAAAGAATAAAAAAAATAAGATTTGCAAAGTCACCCCCTACTTACTGTATCTAATGTAATAATCACACGTAAACACGAAACATTAGTTCATAATATTAAGAAAATAATAACAATATAAACATACCTGGGTGGAAAAATTGCAAATGAGGTAAATGTAATTTACCCTCGTCACTATCAATATCATCACATTTACTAATTTTACAAATGAAAAATAACAATAAGATTTGCAATAAAAACATTCTATTTTTGTAGAATTTCAACTGACTGCGTTTAATTGTTTTGATGTTCCAGAGTACTTTGTATTTGTCTGAATTTTACCGCTTCATATTGCTTAGCCTGTGCTTCATGACCCCCGACTTTTTGTCCGGAAATTATCTTATGTTGGACACTACCAAAGAAGGTACCTTATACCTACACGAGGGTCTTTCAATAAAACCCGTTAAATAATTGTTAATTTTATTCGTCCATTAATATGTATCGTATGTAACCGACAATTAACGTCGATAATATGGATGGATATTTTAAACGCTCAATTAGTAATCGTCAAACCTATGTACTTTTAGATGCTCATTGCTCAAGAAGCGTTGAAAATCCTCTGGATCGACTTAAAATTCACTTTTATAGGTTGAAAACCAGCGGGTATTTAATAGCTTTTCCTGAGCTAAAAAAAAAATGGAAAAAAATTGATAGAGTGACCTTCAATGTTTGCCAAAATTTCGGCACCTAAATCAGACTTCCTATACGTGATTGTGTATTTTTTTCCTTTCTTTTTTCTTTGTGAAAAATAATGCAAACTGCTGAGTGGAAACGTTCTTTTATGGTTGGTATCTTATCTGACGATGGCTAGGTTGTACTATAGAAAATAAATTATGCAAAATAAAAATTTGCAGGTCTTTTTTTTTGGTTGGTAAAAATATGTTAATTTGATGGTTTATTAATGGGGGAGAGAACTGGATATTTCGGGTAACTATAACTGTCAAATTCAGTGCATGAGTAGGATCAAAATTTCATAAAAAGTAACGAAAATTCACAACTTAGTTTTTACTAACTATAATAAAGATCCCAACTGGCTGGAAAATGATTGTTGACATTGTTGACACTAGTGACCATGATGTAAACAGAAAACTGAAACAAAAACTGAAGTTACTAAAAACCGCCATTAAATCCATAAACCAAAACCAAAATAAATTTTTCTTTTGTTTTCCATCACTCCTAGTGAGACATTGTTCATTATAATATTTACTCACTTATGGATACTGCTAATAAAAATATTTTGAATTTTTATAAAACAACGTTTGAAAATCTTGTCATGAACAAAATAGTCATAATCGACTCCAGAGTCCCAAAATTATTTCCTTACCATTGCGTTAAGAACGTTCAAGCACCCTTTTTTCCAACTAAATAATGATTTGTATGAAAAATCATATCCACTGAGAATACATACTTGGGTAAACTGGATTACTCAGCTATAAATGGAAAATTGATGGTACATATTTTCTAATGTGAAATCATGAGGATTTTAATTTTTCAAGTCAAAATCATTTTATTTCTAACATTTTAATCAACATTACAATGAAAAAAATACGGCATCAAAATTCTGAATTTAAATGTTGAGGAAAGAACCTAAATTATACATGGAAATGAAAGTAAAAAAAAACTGCCCAATTTCGAGTAAAATTACTAATTTTTTTTTTTAAATAAAAAACTTTCATTCAAGATGAGAAATTCCAGGAAAAACTAACGCATTAATTTACAGGGGTGATCCTATTGACCTCATCTCACTGATGTATGCAGGATGATATCATATTTTTGAAGGGGAACAGTTCTGGGATATCAAGGGGACAGGAGGTTCACTAAAAAAAAATATTGACCGTTTACAAATTAGGTACTTACGTCAAATTATTATTTACTTTTTACTGGTGAGAATTTACCTTCAAAATGATTGGTGGATAACTCGATATGTGATTTTGGTAATAGCTGATTGGTGAATGATAAATTTCCACCAGTGAGATGTAAACAAAGGAAGTCTCTACAAGCTAAGCAAATGTCACGAGATGGTATTAAACATGGTTTAATACACTTTTATAAGTCTTGAATATTGCAGCAGTTTATGCAGCATGTCACCAAAGTGGAGCTTTGTTTTACTATTTAAAATTTTAAATAAACCAGCAATGTCAATGTCTATAAAAATGATGGTTAAAGACCACGTGGCCCATTGATAAAAATATGATATTTTGTCTGTTGTATAGGTAGATATTGGTGAGCTGGCGTTTCTCAAATGGAAAATACATGTACATAGGTTGTTGTTCCGTTTTTAAACGTAAGGATGGTAAAATTTATTTTTCCGTGACAAGGAAAATAAATTCATCGTTGAGAAAATTGAGTGACGGATAAAATGATGAAAAAAATATTATAACTACAGGTATAAAATAATGTACAATACTGTATGCACTTTATTGTTCAAGTTCACCTTAACTTATATGTACATAGAAAAAAAAAATGAAAAAGCTTCTAAAGCATTAAGAATATTAGTTGGCCTTCGTAGATACGTGGTACCTATATTTGAGGTTAACTCGGTACCGACTTTTGGCATTCAAGATTTCAGTTTAGGACTAACGTTAGCTACAAATCCTCCAAGCAGAATGTTCATAACTTTATACTTATTTTCTGAATTATTCACGCAACCAAAAGTGTTGTTTTTTCGCCTCATCTTCTGTATTATGACGGTTCTTTCCAGGCATTTAAATTTAATAACTTTCTCATTGGTTCACAATCGAGTAATGGATTTCTGGGGAAAAAATATACGGAATCGATTTTTATAATAATATGTTGAATATTTTGAGTTCGTTGCAGAATTATTATCAAGTTTAGGAGACTCAATCATATAGTAATGTAAGAAACTAATTGACTTACTCATTAGAAGGAATGTAGAATGCATTTTTTGGTGCTTTTTTCAAAGCAGGTACAGCTATGCACATTACTGCTGTCATATTTAATGGACGAACTATCTCGAGTTGAGCTGAAATTCATTGTATAAAAATATATATTATCAAAAACAGTAATGAAAAAAAATAAAAGATAAGCAATCTCAGTCTCGATGTAGAATTGTAACTGGTGTAGACTTTCTCTGTGGACTGCAGATACCTACACAAATAAATTACTCGTATATCCTACATTTTGAGAAACATCTACGTATCTGTAAATTTGCGAAAGTCAGCTCCTCATACGATATCCCCTTTTATATGGATAATGGAGCTAACTTTAAATGTAATTTTTATATGGATGAAGCTGACTTTTATGCCATTTTATGTTACATACTGCTGCCAACATAATATGTATTTAGTGTTTTTCTATCGCTCAGAACGCCCTATTTTAGAGTTACGTGCGGTTATTAGATGCCACTAAAAGTTTAAAAAAATAGTTTCCAGAACTTACGCATGGTAAATTTAGCCGATGGACAGTCGTACCATAATCTATCACACCTAATCATTTCGTAATATTGGGCTCCCAACATGCAAGTAAACGTTGGACCTAATGAAGAATCACCACATGGTTTCTCCAGTAAAGCCATGGTATATAAATCGGCTGAACCTGGATCGTAATATAATTCCTTCAAGGCAGGCAAAACCTGGAAAAAATATACATTTATAATGATTCTACTTGATTTCTTGAAACAGTGTAGAGTGTAGACTTTGAAATCCTATAATGTGGTTTAACCCTAAATAAGTTGTAGAGAAAACACAAATACGAGTGCATACATCTTTGCTTACGGCATATCCAATTTCTCTTAATAAAATATCTTTTGCTACCTTTGATAGGAAAAATGAAAAAGTGGTACTTTTCTTTCAGAAGCTGTAACTAAGCCTGTACTAATAATAATATCTATAGTACGAATAGATGAAAAACTATTCTTGTATATATAGGGTTTTGAAAGACATCAATGTACCAATCGGCAACCACCCGCTGTAGTGTGCAAACCACACAATTTTCATAATAATACTATTAATATTATTTATTTTTGTTACATTTAAATACGAGTAACAATATCTGGCCACCAAGTGCGGATGTAAATTTGTACTATCTAGGTATATTAATTTCTTTCTTTTTCTTTCTTTCTTATCTGCTGTTCCGTTCATTTTTTCTCTTGGTACTTCTCTCATCAACTTACTGTTCTTTTGAAGACGTAATAAAAATATTATTTTTAATCGAACTTCATCTTAAATTTTGAATCAATGAATTTTTCAATGTACTTTTGTTATCATGGAAGATTCAATGTAGCAGTTTCATGTAGAATATGATTATTTTGTTGGGTTTGCATAACTTGCATTTTTCATCTGAATTTATCATGAAATATTTTGTAATTTCTGAAGTTAATGTATTTGCGCAATATTTTCTGTAATTTGACAATGTTGAAGCAATTGAAATCATATCGTGGCTTGAAGAGTAAGAAATGTGAATCTAGGGTTGAGATGCGCAGTGGTTTAGATATTTACTTGGAAGATGGAAATTTAATTAATATATTTCTTATTTTCCTTGATCACGAGAGATAGGGCCAAAGTCCTTCAATGTTCCTTTGTATTTCTTGGATTTTAACTCTTTGGCATCTTAATTTTTTGGGCTTTTTTGTGTTTATATAGTCAATTTGCTGATTTCAAATTCACACACTACACCGCCTTATCATAATTAGAATTGAAAATAGGAAAAAACTAAATTAATTTTCTTTAGTCCAATGTACCTTCTAGAATGGTTGCTGATATGAGTTTGGCAGGTGAACCATGCATGTATGCATGTATGTGAATGCTCAAGGATATATTTATGTCAAAAATTCCAAAATTGATAAAAACGCGATTATCATGACTTATAGTTAAAATGTCCTTCTTGATTACGTTTATATGAGTATTACCGTTGTATCCATGGTGATGTTGGCGAAATCTGACCAAGTCTGGACTATTGGTAGACCACACTTTTTTCGATATTCATTGTATCCGGGTTGACCATATTCTCGTCCACGACCTATGTCTGTACTTATCAAATCTGATCCAACTTTTCCACTCGGAGGTGCAAACAGCTTATTTGTTAGCTGCAAAAATGTTTAATCACATTAATCTCAGGTATTAGATGTATAGCTGCGGACTTGAAGTTGTGCTTTTATCATTTTGAAAATGTGAGAGAGGTTGTCAGCTGTGCCTGGCTGAAAAAGTTTCCATTTCATATTATTTTATAGTTGTCAACCATGGCAAGGGGGAAGGATTTGATCATTCGTTAATCAGTCTTATTTAGTTGAGCTGTACATACATAGATTTCTGCAAGCAAGACCATGCGTTCTACCAATTCCTCCTTCAATTTACTATAAAAAAAAGTTCTCTTCACTTTCTTAATAAAATATAATTTTACACCACATATTTAGGTCAAAACCAAAGTCTCTCTCAATGCATAAAAATTCATATTGGAAAATACCTTCCACCGTAACTCCACTTAAAGGTGCCATTGTGAAAAAACATGCTACTGGGTAGATACAACCGCCGAGGCGCACAAGTTATGTAGGGTTGCGTTCTAGTTGGCGAGTTACACTTGACGTAGGTACTTTCCTTGTATAGTGTAGGTCAGTTTGATTTAGGTTCAACTCTTATATTATAAGATTCGAATAAATTTGTTGAACGCACATCATCCACCATCCAGTTATCTTGTTTTTGGCACTGGTTAACCGTGTACATTTTTGTCAATTCTGTAAAGCCATTTTTACATTCTGTTATGAATCCCAGCCCAAAATATTTCTGTGCCAATCGATATTTGATACACTTCGCAGCGGTTATGCCATGTCTGAAATGAATTATTACATCATTATAAATGTGAATGATTCTCCTATAAGGATGAAATCAAAGAAGACTAATAAAATTTCTATTTTGGTTATAATGCTTTCGTTTCTTACCATTGATTTTGACCATCGATTTTAAAATTACCGAATTTACCCTTACAGTAGTGAGAATAAAGATAATGATGTGATGACGTATTAAAAAAAAATCTAACCTAAAATTTAGTCACTTCGCTTGTTTACCCCGATGCTCTAAATTCAATCTCTTTGTTTTCTCTTTTTATGGAATGCTTCCTAAGCGAGAAAAATACGTACAATGATTTTATTTGAAACGGGCCAGGCTTATATTACATTTTATTTTATTCTACTGTAAGATACTAAATGTGCTCTAGAATACACAAATAACCTTATATATATCCGTATAATGTTCCCTTATTGACCCTTCTCATTATTTCTTTAATCTTCATCTTTGTTTGCCCATCTATCACCTATATTATAACATTTTTTGTGCTAATTTTAAAATTAGTACATACGAGTATAGCATATTATTATAAATCTACTTTTTTCTGGCTATATTTAGTCAATTTTGGCCATAGGAAAGGACAGCAAACTCTTGTAAACAGTAAATAAATGAATTAGGTACTGAATATTATCCATATTAATATTTTTATCATACACTGCGCTGCCTAGAGCCTTCCCTAACGATAAATTTGAAATAGTTTGAACTATGAAGGAGTTTCAAATTTAATACATATTTTACATTAAATTCTTACTGGAAATCTCCTCTAACATTGCTGTGTCCGTGGCGTGCACTAGTTGATGACGTTTCAAGCCAAGTAGCTAAGTTGCATTTTTCATTATAAGCGTTGTTATAGCCCGTTGATTTAGGTATTACACCATAATTAGTTGCTGCAGTAATACCTGAAATACAGCAAACTAGCTTCAGAACTTCACTCAGATATATAGAAGGAACCCATCACTAATGACTAATGGTGTGAGGAGAAGGAAGAGAGTATATGAGCTGTGAAGATAATACAATCCTGGGTACTTATCTAACTGGGTTGTAGAGTCTGAACTGATATATTAAGAGCCTGTAGCGCACCCCAGATCACACTGCAGAGCTCAACTAAATAAAAAATTTTCCTTCCACGATTTTACATTTTTCCTGGTTTGATCGTCTATCCGCTCTTTGGCGCCTAGACGGCCACCCAGCTGATTTTTAGCAGGTTTTCGACTAGAAAACCTTCTATTAATTTTGGTCTGACTTTAACCAATAGGCACCAGACCATCACAGTTATTCGTTTCACGATCTCCTGATTCCAAAAATACCTATCTCGCATTTTGGTGTTTCTTTATTTTTTTTTTTTTTTTTCTTTCTTTCGTATAATCTAGGACATATATTTCTTTGCTCCGCGAAAACAGGCGAACGGCTGAACCAATAGGGATGAAATTTTCACCAAAGGTCAATCTTGACCTGGTCAAGGTCTGTATAGTTTTTGGTATCAATCTGATCAGCGGATCCGGAGATATTAGCGAAAATGTAGATCAAAATGATGATTTTTGAGTGCAATTAGGGGCTACATTGATTGTAACGCGAAAACAGAAAAACAGCTGAACCAATAGGGATGAAATTTTCAGAAAAGTTCAATCTTGACCTGGTCAAGGTCTGTATAGTTTTTGAGATCAATCTGATCAGCGGATCCTGAGATATTAGCAAAAATGTAGATCAAGATGATGATTTTTGGGTGCAATTAGGGGCTACATTGATTGTAATGCGAAAACAGAAAAACGGCTGAACCAATAGGGATGATATTTTCAGCAAAGGTCAATCTTGACCTGATCAATGTCTGTATGAAATATTAAGTCGATTGGTTCAGCAGTTCCTCAGATATTAGCAAAAATGTAGTTCAAGATGATGATTTTTGGGTGCAATAAGGACCTACATTGTTTGTAATGCGATAACTGATGAACGGCCAAACCAATAGGCATGAAATTTTCACCAAAGGTCAATCTTGATAAGGTCAAGATCTGTATACATTTTGAGGTCAATCTGATCAGTGGGTCAAGAGATATTAGCAAAAATGTAGTTCAAGATCATCATTTTTGGATGCAATTAGGAGCTACATTGCTTTGAAACGCAATAACTGATGAACGGCCAAACCAATAGGCATGAAATTTTCATCAAAGGTCAATCTTGATCAGGTCAAGATCTGTATACATTTTGAGGTCAATCTGATCAGTGGGTTTAGAGATATTAGCAAAATTGTAGTTCAAGATTATGATTTTTGGGTGCAATTAGGAGCTACATTGCTTTGAATCGCAATAACTGATGAAAGGCGGAACCAATAAGCATGAAATTTTCATCAAAGGTCAATCTTGATCAGGTCAAGGTCTGTATACATTTTGGGGTCAATCTGATCAGTGGGTCTAGAGATATTAGTAAAAGTGTAGTTCAAGATGATGATTTTTAGGTGCAATTAGGAGCTACATTGCTTTGAAACGCAATAACTTATGAAAGGCGGAACCAATAGGCATGAAATTTTAACCAAAGGTCAATCTTGATCACGTCAAGGTCTGTATACATTTTGAGGTCAATCTGATCAGTGGGTCTAGAGATATTAGCAAAAATGTAGTTCAAGATGATGATTTTTAGGTGCAATTAGGAGCTACATTGCTTTGAAACGCAATAACTGATGAAAGGCCGAACCAATAGGCATGAAATTTTCACCAAAGGTCAATCTTGATCAGGTCAAGGTCTGTATACATTTTGAGGTCAATCTGATCAGTGGGTCTAGAGATATTAGCAAAAATGTAGTTCAAGATGATGATTTTTAGGTGCAATTAGGAGCTACATTGCTTTGAAACGCAATAACTTATGAAAGGTCAAACCAATAGGCATGAAATTTTCACCAAAGGTCAATCGTGATCAGGTCAAGGTCTTTACATATTTTGAGGTCAATCTGATCAGTGGGTCTAGAGATATTAGCAAAAATGTAGTTGAAGATCATGATTTTTCAGTGCAATTAGGAGCTACATTGCTTTGAAACGCAATAACTGATGAAAGGTCAAACCAACAGTTATGAAATTTTAACCAAAGGTCAATCTTGATCTCGTCAAGGTCTGTATACATTTTGAGGTCAATCTGATCAGTGGGTCTAAAGATATTAGCAAAATTGTAGTTCAAGATCATGATTTTTGGATGCAAATAGGAGCTACATTTCATTGTAACGCGATAACTGATGAACGGGTGAACCAATAGGCATGAAATTTTCACCAAATGTCAATCTTGACCAGGTCAAGAGCTGTATAAATTTTGAAGTAAATCTGATCAGTGGGACTAGAGATATTAGCAAAAATATAGTTCAAGATGATCATTTTCGGGTGCAATTAGGAGCTACATTGCTTTGAAACGCAATAACTGATGAAATACCAAACCAATAGGTATGAAATTTTAACAAAAGGTCAATCTTGATCAGGTCAAGGTCTGTATACATTTTGAGGTCAATCTGATCAGTGGGTTTAGAGATATTAGCAAAATTGTAGTTCAAGATTATGATTTTTGGGTGCAATTAGGAGCTACATTGCTTTGAAATGCAATAACTGATGAAAGGCCGAACCAATAGGCATGAAATTTTCACCAAAGGTCAATCTTGATCACGTCAAGGTCTGTATACATTTTGAGGTCAATCTGATCAGTGGGTCTAGAGATATTAGCAAAAATGTAGTTCAAGATGATGATTTTTAGGTGCAATTAGGAGCTACATTGCTTTGAAACGCAATAACTGATGAAAGGCCGAACCAATAGGCATGAAATTTTCACCAAAGGTCAATCTTGATCAGGTCAAGGTCTGTATACATTTTGAGGTCAATCTGATCAGTGGGTCTAGAGATATTAGCAAAAATGTAGTTCAAGATGATGATTTTTAGGTGCAATTAGGAGCTACATTGCTTTGAAACGCAATAACTGATGAAAGGCCGAACCAATAGGCATGAAATTTTCACCAAAGGTCAATCTTGATCACGTCAAGGTCTGTATACATTTTGAGGTCAATCTGATCAGTGGGTCTAGAGATACTAGCAAAATTGTAGTTCAAGATCATCATTTTTGGATTCAATTAGGAGCTACATTTCATTGTAACGCGATAACTGATGAACGGGCGAAGCGATAGGCATGAAATTTTCACCAAAGGTCAACCTTGACCAGGTCAAGAGCTGTATAAATTTTGAAGTCAATCTGATCGGTGGGTCTAGAGATATTAGCAAAAATGTAATTTAAGATGATCATTTTCGGGTGCAATTAGGAGCTACATTTCTTTGAAACGCAATAACTTATGAAAGGTCGAACCAATAGGCATGAAATTTTCACCAAAGGTCAATCGTGATCAGGTCAAGGTCTTTACATATTTTGAGGTCAATCTGATCAGTGGGTCTAGAGATATTAGCAAAAATGTAGTTGAAGATCATGATTTTTCAGTGCAATTAGGAGCTACATTGCTTTGAAACGCAATAACTGATGAAAGGTCAAACCAACAGTTGAACAGCTGAACCAATAGGCATGAAATTTTCACCAAAGATCAATCTTCACTGGGTCAAAGTCTGTATAGAATCTGAAGTTAATTAGTTCAGCAGTTCCTGAGATATTAGCAAAAATGTAGTTCAAAACAGTATGGCGCCCCGGGTGGTTCCCAAATACCAAATAAAAAATTTAAAACAAAATTCTAGCGCAGTCCGTCGCACTAGAAAAGCAGGTTTTCGATTTGCCGCTTGGTGGTTTAGAAACTCATTAAAATTTGCCACAAGTTAGTGCTTCTGGATCTGGTCAAGAGGAGGTATGAAATTATTTATGCATATTATAAACTGCAATTCAACCTAGCCAGTCGAGAATGAAATAAAAACGCTACATACCTACATAGTAATAAATATGATAAATATTTATTGAATCTTATTATTGACTGGGTCAGCAACACTGGATATTAATTTTGTCACACAGTATTCTGAAGACTTCTAAAAACTTGCCACAAGTTGGTGCTTTGGGATTTTGAAAGAATAATTGAAAAATGGGGCCAAACTAGCCTATTTCTAAAAAATCAAACTTTTGATCAAACCACTCTCTGAAACTGCCCTATTTTCTGTAAAGTCAGTTCGTAGATGGTGCCAAAATGAAAATAATAGCCTATATTTAGACAAAGTTTCTATTTATACTTCACCCGATCGATTGAATTTCTAGATCAATAACCACCTGTAAAAAATGGTGCAAAATGTTTGAACAATATTGTTAAAATTTGCCACAAGTTAGTGCTTCTGGATTCTGTAGCAATAATTAAAATAATTAACTCGTCATTTTGTAGCACAGTATTCTGAAGACTTCTAAAAACTTGCCACAAGTTGGTGCTTTGGGATTTTGAAAGAATAATTGAAAAATGAATTTGTCGTTTTGTCGCACAGTGATCAGAATAATACAAAAAATTTGCCACATGTTGGTGCTTCGAGATTCAGTAACAATGATAAAAAAATTAATCTCTGTCGAAAACCGCCGCGCCAATTTACAAAAATTACTCCTTGGTTTCAATTATTTTTGGGTCACCATTGTATTACAATTAGTATTAAGAAATTCAAAGTTTTTATGTAGCTAACTTAAACGATAAAATAAATAAGTCATTAACCAAATTTTATAACTTTTTGATATAAAGATTGTAATTACAAGAAATAATGCTTAAATGAAGGCAAACATACATGAAAATTTTCCCTCCATTTTGAATATTTGTATCTCCATTTATGGTTACATTTGGCTATCAACAAATAATCAACCATGTTCAAAATATCGTACAAATAATTTATTTCATATCTCATAAGGCTGAAGGATTTAATTTTTTAATTTTTGTCAATACTGATAATTCGATTCTTAGAGTATTTGATGAGTAATTTTTGCAAATTGGCGCGGCGGTTTTCGACAGAGATTAATTTTTTTATCATTGTTACTGAATCTCGAAGCACCAACATGTGGCAAATTTTTTGTATTATTCTGATCACTGTGCGACAAAACGACAAATTCATTTTTCAATTATTCTTTCAAAATCCCAAAGCACCAACTTGTGGCAAGTTTTTAGAAGTCTTCAGAATACTGTGCTACAAAATGACGAGTTAATTATTTTAATTATTGCTACAGAATCCAGAAGCACTAACTTGTGGCAAATTTTAACAATATTGTTCAAACATTTTGCACCATTTTTTACAGGTGGTTATTGATCTAGAAATTCAATCGATCGGGTGAAGTATAAATAGAAACTTTGTCTAAATATAGGCTATTATTTTCATTTTGGCACCATCTACGAACTGACTTTACAGAAAATAGGGCAGTTTCAGAGAGTGGTTTGATCAAAAGTTTGATTTTTTAGAAATAGGCTAGTTTGGCCCCATTTTTCAATTATTCTTTCAAAATCCCAAAGCACCAACTTGTGGCAAGTTTTTAGAAGTCTTCAGAATACTGTGTGACAAAATTAATATCCAGTGTTGCTGACCCAGTCAATAATAAGATTCAATAAATATTTATCATATTTATTACTATGTAGGTATGTAGCGTTTTTATTTCATTCTCGACTGGCTAGGTTGAATTGCAGTTTATAATATGCATAAATAATTTCATACCTCCTCTTGACCAGATCCAGAAGCACTAACTTGTGGCAAATTTTAATGAGTTTCTAAACCACCAAGCGGCAAATCGAAAACCTGCTTTTCTAGTGCGACGGACTGCGCTAGAATTTTTAATATCGTTTTATCACGTAGGTACCCAAATTACCGTATGTTTTTTGTCCTCTTCTAGATTTTGATTTTTTGAGTTTTAAAGTGCGAATTTGGGTTTTTATGTTGAACTTCATAACAATACACACAACGTCGCACCACAAAAATCGATTTATTTTCATTTCTCGGATGAAAGTGACGTTGCTGCAGAGCTTGGGTGGCTCCTGCAAGACGCCCTCCTCATGGAGTGCTCATCGTTTCTCTCAAATCTTGGTATCGTTAATTTAATTATTAATGTCTTCGTGAATTATTAATATGGGTTAGCTGGGCAAGTGGGGGAAATTAGGGGTTAAGTCGTGTCCTTACTGATGAGCTCTTATTAGGCATCCTCACTAGTCACTTATTTAGTAGCTCCTCTTGTACACCTCCCGTTGTGGGTCCTATCTGTAAGTTTTCAGGCATATCCGTTTCCGGCCATCTGGAGTAGGTAGTGATGTAGGAGAACTGTACATTTTCAAACACTACAGGGTTAAAAGGATAATATAATGCTACACATCTTGATGCCCAGTCGGTCAAAACTATTACAATCCACAAGATTACATGTCTCCAGCATCTACTTCCAGTAAACTTGACCGATCAAGTTTACTGGAGCATTTTCTCACTCAAAATTTCAGAAGTTCAGGAATCGAGCAGATCCAGCCCTTTGACTAAGATGAAAAAAAAAATTATGGGGTAACGCGGGTATTGCATACAGCAATTTCCATAGAAATGTCCAATTCCAAACAATTGTTGCAAAATTGCTAGGAAATATATATTTTTATTTTTTATCAATGGGAATGGATTTCCAGAATTTCATTCACATATTATATGGGCACTTATACTCGTACATATAGATACTCTATAGTCAAAGATCCAGCCCCAGAACATCTTTACTAACCCTGTTGCACAGTGCCCAATTCTATACTTATGCATCTTAAATCGAATCAAAAGAACTTGCCTATATTAGCTTTTATGAACGCATAAATACAATTTTGATACACAGCTATTGAAATCCTCCTGCAGATTTGGTACAGTTTCTCATCGTTCCATAACGGATTTACTTGGATTAACTTTTCACATACTTTATTGTGGAAACTAAACCAGTAAAGAAACAATGCCCATAGCTCTGGATTCTGCATGGTGCGATTATCCGCTGTAATAAAAGATAAAGCGTTAGCAGGTTTTCGATAGAAAACCTTCTATTAGGTACGTAAAATTTTGGTTTGCGATTTTTACAAATAGGCATGGGATATGCATTGATATTTGATATTCGTTTCATGATCTCAGGATTTCAAAAATACCCATCTCCCATATTTTCTTATTTGTTGATTTATTCAAACTGCGGGCACTCGGCTTCTATAAGCTTTGGTCAAATCATACTCGAGTCTTACTTATCCTTGTGAATACTTGAGCGCGCAGTCTACCTTTTCTTTTTTTTCTGAGTGGTTCACAATTTATTACCATTTTGTTCACGCAGTTTTTTACCAAATTGACTCTAGTTTGGATATGTTACTTGTAAACATCTTCTCTATGCCCGGACAAAGAGCGAAGCTCTTTTTAAATGCTTTTATTTAAATTCGTTTGAAATCAGAAAATAGACGTTGAATGAAAAACAGGCATTTCCGTAGAAAAATGGTTTTACTTAATTTTATTTTATTTTGATTTTAAAAATGTTAAGGCAGTTTTAGAAAGTTTTGAAAAATGAAATGAAAAGAAAAGAAAACAGCTTCGTCCGGGCATAGAAAATATGTTCAAGGATCACATATCAAAATTTGAGTAAGGGTGCAAAACTCGGTGAAAAAATTGTAAATAATAAGTTAATGTATTTTTGAGCTAAGAACTTAGAAAAATTGATATTTTGGTGGCCAAAATGCACATCCGCAACGCATGTGTCTAAGAAATTGCCTGTACTTTCCCTATAATCAATATTTTCATGCAGTTTTCTAGACGTCGCATCGATGTTGATTTTGTGCCTTTAATGTTTTTATACACCTTAAATGGTAGCTACTTAAGCGTAATATAAACTAAAGTGTGATACATACCATATGCATAGCAAGGAGATCCAGCTGTGGGATTAATTCCACCAAAAGGACAGCTTTCAACATATGCAGGAAATACAAAATAGCCATCGTTTGTCTTGTTTGTCTTCAATAATCCTTTGCTGTATGCTCTAATTTGATGGTTTTGCTGTTCATTAGCACCATACACAAATGAAAGGTCAGCGGGTGATGTCTGATAGTTCATCTGTAATAATGACAATTGTTTTACATGAAATAATAATATTATACCATCTTCAGTATAGCACCTATAGAAACTATTCAGGATAGTGACTAGATCGAGTTTGTCTGTAAAATCATAATATTTCTGAATCCTTCGAGCTTGAAAATGTCTCATTTTTCATAAACTTCTCTCGTTTCATCAGAAAACATCATAATAGTTTCTAATCGAGTCTGTTTTTATTAAAATTATCTTACCGCTATGACCGGTTTCACATCGTTACAGTTCAAGATTTTGGAATCAACAGAGCGTGTACCATCAAGACATGTGATACCGAATTGCTTATAAAACGGATCATCTTCTGGTACTAAAGTGGGGTAACATTCATATGGCATTGGGTAAGATGGTTTGCCATTTACACAGCATGGTTCTAAAAAATACAAAATTTTATGAATTATCAATCCATTAACTTTACTCTCAGATAGGTAATAAAAATAAAATGAGAATTTAAAAAAATCAAATCCCATTAGTTAATTTTAACATTTATTTTTTATGCTTTTTTCTTCATTTAATTTTGTTTATTATTAGCTTAGGAAAAATAAAAAAATTGAAAAGAAATTAATCAAAGAGAACAAGACTTTTTGCTGTGGGTATTATACCCAAATTACGAGTAACATACCGTCGAACGGGGGTGACTTCACATTCAAGGGGCGACTTTACCCACTTCGTTTTAGCCCGATAAATAAATTTCCAGGCAAAAATTAAAACCGAAATACGATTTGGATCGAAGCAGGTAGAAGGAGGAAAAGAAAAAAAAGATCGCCGCCCCTACCTCACTTCACCCAGTAACAGAACAAGAAAATGAAGCGGCGATATGTTTTTTTTTGCTTTTTCTTATTCTTCTTTTATTTTTAACCACAATCACTCAAAATATTCAGTTCGGTTTCACACGGTTGAAGTTGGTACTTGACTAGTTTCTTTCCAATGGTATGTCCCAGTATAAACATCCTCAAATTTTGCTTTCCACCCATCAATAACCCGTCAGTAACTAATTGATGGGTAAAGTCGCCCCATTGAGGGGTGACTTTACACAAATTTTTTGAAAAATCATAAAAAATAGAAGGAAGGCTGCAAATGCAAACTTTTTTTTACAGATGTGTTGAGAAATGTTGGACCAAAATTTTAAAACCAAATTCACTTCAGTAGCTTGAAAATTGGAGTTATTAAAGGTCAAAGTTGAAAAACATAAAAAAAGTGTGTAAAGTTGCCCCATTTGACGGTCCTAAAAGTCAAGCTCCCTCCGAGAATGCTAGACCTAGACCCCCAGTTGTAGGTTAAAGAGGGTAAAAACAGCGTTCTCACTGTAGTGTGTGAGTTTGAAATCAGCAAAATCCACACTAAAAACAAGAAAAGACCAAGAAATTAAGATGCCAAAGAGATAAAGTACAAGAAATATGAGGAAACATTGAAGGACTTCAGTTCTATCTCTCGTGATCAAGGAAAATAAGAAATATGATAAGTAAGTTTCTATCTTCCTAGTAAATATCCAACCCATTGCACAATTCAACCCTAAATTCACGTTTCTTACTCTTCAACCCATGATATAAATACAATTAATCCAACATTATCAAATTAACAAAAATATTGCGCAAATAAATACATACATTTCAGAAATACCAAAATATTTCATGATAAATTCAGATGAAATTCATAAGTTATATTTAAAAAAATTGGAAGATCGGTATAATTTTAGCTGTTATTAATTACGTTTTTTATTTTTCAATTTTGAAAGTGTGGAAGTATTTTTGAAAAAGAGTATTTTTGGTCATGTTGAATACTTTTTCTGTAGGATGTGTAACTGCTCGATCAAAGAATTTGTCGACCTGAGTAATCATTTTATACTATTTTATCTTTTTGAAAAAGTAAAATTTTAAATGCATTACCTAATTCCATGAAATATTTTGAAAAATCATTCTTCGAATGTGCGAGTACGTTCAACTTACTTTTTGACGAACCTGGTACTTGGTAAGAACAATCATGGGTAAGGAACTGTGAAAATGTATAGTAAATTGGTGTGTATTTTGTATTGTAATCATCTTTAGCTATGAAAATTTTTGTTGAGACTTTTCTACGTGGTGGTAGATCACCTCCATTTGACATTTTTCTTTCAGCATTGTAATCTTGCAGAAAAAAACAAAATATTAATTAGTGTAGTAGGTGTAAAATACCTACTTGAGTAGATATGTACCATTCAGCCTTGCGAAATTAAATCCGAATTAATTATATTTATCGCATAATATAACATTATAAAGTTGATTGGATACAATCTTGAGTAGTTTAAGTTCCTTGAAAATGTTACCCTGATGAAGGGGTGGCGCAGATTTTTTCCAATAAATAGACTACCAAATGAAAAGTGATATGTAAGAAGGAGATAAGTCCACCTATTTCAAAATTAATAATTGAGTTCTTCTGAAGCTCAGTTATCCCTATGTACTAAACCTAAATTACAGTCGAAATACTTGTAATAGGTATGTCTCAAAATACAACCATATATCACTGAGAAAATGAACTTCAAAGTTGAAGTGCATAAGAAGTCTATGCGACACCAAAGTGTTTTTATGCTCTCCTTTGAAATTTGAAAAAGTGGACTTATCCGCTTCTTGCATAACTATTAGTGTTCAAATAATTAGGTTCTTTTCGATTTTTATAATTGAATTCTGGCCAACCTTTTAGATTAAGTAATGCTCGAACAGACTTGTACTTTTAGGGATGTTGCTGGTATGACTTAGTAGAGGGGTTCAAGTTTTTGTCTTTGTTAATCTTTTTTGTAAGAGTTAGGTGATGATGGCGTTAATATCAGTGCTAGAATAGCTTTGGTTTGAGCGAAGAATGAATATATTTATTAATTATTGTTTTTGTATTGCACTTGCATGAAGTTTGAAATTTTGGAAACTATGATTGGTCTATCTGATTAAAGGTTGGTATGAAAATGAATCTATCAATGATTGGTGATAGATATGTGATATTCATATTCTTTAGCTATGGTTCGCCCATTAAACATAATTAAGAACCTCGGATCATCATTTATTATTTCTTATAATAATTTTTCCCCCCGAATGTAACCTACTTCCTTAATGCTAGGTTCAATATCTGCCTCTATCACTGAAATTTTCTTAATTTACTAATATAACTTTGACTTACATGTGAAAGAATAACAATGCTGTAACGTAATTAATGAAGCTACTTACAACTTCGGCAAGCTTTCAAGCCAAGATTATTTGTGCGATAACTTTTATGCCCTTCATGTTATTTCCGAAACAAAAAAAAAAATGGTCCGTAATAGATAATAATATACTTTTAACAGGTATCTAATTTTGATAAATCGCCATAACTATTCATGAAAAATAATGTTAAAATGTGAGAATACAAGGTCGCTTTTCAAATGGCTTAGTAGTTTTGAAATTGGTACGTTAGGTAGTCTAGGTATATTTTATATTTCGGAAAATATGATCTATGATTTAAAAAAAAAAAGCAATTGGTGCACTAAGCAGAAAAAGTAAATTCTTTTGAGATTTCAGATTTTGTGGATCATTTAGAACGAACTCACTGAGCCGTTTTTAAATCTGCTGTAGTGATTCTTGCGAAAACTTCGGTGAGATTTTTTGGGTAATATTGGCAAAAAAATTTTTTTAGTACTTTTAAAGTAATCTTGGCCTTGCATCCGAGGGTTCTACTGGAAGGGGTTGGAGGGCTGAGCAAAGCGAGGGTATGAGGGGGAAAGCCCCTAGTATATATTTATGTAGATAAATTCAAGGTCAAGGTCATAATATTTTAGATCAACGTTATAAAATCAAGTTTCATAGAAGATCGACTTTTTTCAAAGTTGAAGTACAATAAATTAAGAAAAAAATTCAAATCAATTAAGGAAAACTCGTATAACTATTAAAAATGAAGTATTGGCGAAAGACATTTTCTCAGAAAAAGTGTTTATACCCAAACATCAATGTTGTAAAGGAGAATTCGTCTCTGCCTTCACGAGCTCCTTGCTTCATTATTCCGTACCTTATGCGGGCTAAATGCAACAATTTTACAAAAGGTTTAGCTTTTTTTTTTCGTCTGAGGAAGTCCCATGCATATGTTTGGTCACAGGAATTTGATGAAGTTGGGTATATTTACTATATCTGGTATAAGATAAACACCTATGATGTAGCCGCAAGCTGCTTCAGCATGGCGGGGCAAATGAGAAACTGTGGATGGTGGGGTTTATTATTTGGGGCGGGGGAGGGGTCAAATTCTGAACTTCGCTTTGGATGCAGCCCCCCCGCACTTCAGTTAGTTTGCGTGGAAATGAAAATTAGTGTTGTAGCAAACAATGGTGAATGCAAGTGAGGGAAATTATTTTTACAACTTGTTGACGTTAACAGAAGATAAAGATATTGAAATATCAATAATTTGTTGTCCTCGTGACTCTTATGCAACTACTAGCTCAGCAGTAATAAAAATGATAAAGGAACTGAAAATTGCTACAAAAAAATATTAATCTACGAAAACAATTTCGTTTCTGTCGTTTAAATTATTTTTGGAACGACGTCCAATAATTACGGGGGGGAAAAAAATCATAAAACTTTGTTACAGATATATCTTTTCAGGTTTTTTTGTTCCATCTGACTCTCTTTCTAAGAAATACCCTGATATTTCTTTTATTTTTTATGTTCACATTTCAAGTCATAAAGTTTTACAAAAATACTGGTATATAATTTCGAAGAAAATTTATTATTTCGTTATACTCGTAGGTACCTACTTTATCTGATAGCTTTTTGCAATATAGGTAACTATCATTTTTTTATTTATTTTCTTGTGAACCAATATTTTTTCAATTTCGGTCGCATTGACCTTGAATAAAGTGGGTTGGCATAGATTCTAGATAATAGTAGATTATTATGAATCTAATATTTTATTATTATACATATTTTTTAATTTATGCTTCTTCATTAGTCTTCTACCTTTAATCTTTCAATAGTTTTCTGGACTATAATAGATGAAGATCTAAATCGTTGTATATTTTATACTGCATTGTACACACTATATTCCATACATAACGCTCGTCCTGAAAATCTCGATATAGGTAATTTGAGATTCTTAAGTAGAATGCTAAATACAACTTACTGTCTGAATAATTTTGTGGCAGCATTGTCGGAAAAAGCGTTTGTGCTTGTCCCCATTGTGGATTTTTTAAATTATTGCACGAACCATCGATCGTATAAAGATACGAATTTGGATCACACTTTGGTGGTGGAGGCTTGCACTTATCACTGTTTGGGTCAACGGTACTAAGAGTAGAAAAATATAATTTTCTCAAGTTATAGTTAGTTCACTGATACGAGGCTCTTATTGGTAATTTTGAAATAATTAGGTAATATTTACTAAGAAGGGAAGACCGGTTTGAAAGGGCATTGTGAACTATCATAATTAGCGATTAGTATATCCACCATAACTATGGTCCAAAATGAGATCACAGTAGAAAGCCAAACTTGAACTTGTACCATTGTTGTTGAATATTATGTTGAAACAGATGCCCCAGGCAGTGAACTATAATGAAATCTAAAACAAGAGGTTATATAGTTCCTATAATGTGCTTGGGAGTAACTGTATAGATAGGTACGTGAGTTGGAATTTCTTGTTTTCCAAATATGTTTTTCAAAGTTAAAAAATATAAACAACTTTTTCTATTGCTCTTGATATTTTGAAAGTAAGTTTCTGTGTCAAAAATGTAATGTGGGTAGTTCTGCAAATATTATTTATTTTAGACTCTACGAAAAATTACACAAACCACATCATTTTTTCAATATTGAAATTACTCCTCTCCTTTTCCTTCTTCTCAAATGAAGAGGAAGTGTGTATCTGAAGCCGCGTACTCACCTGAACATTATTAGTATAAAAATTCCGATCCTGGTGCAATTCTTTCAAAGCTCATGATGACGTAAAGCTTTGAAGGCACCAAAGCTCGTGCGGTGTCAAAATGCAGGGTTTTCGATGGCGGTTACGAAAATGAAAATTTCAAAAAAAATTTGGGGGGGGACTTATCAAGGGGCAGATCATCCGACAGAGGGTTGAACTTAAAAAATTATGGGGAAAAGTGTTAGTTTCTGCACGAAAAACTGCAGCATGTTTTCTCTTACTTTTCCTTCATGCGTTGTGAAAAGTAATTTTCCGCCCTACTTCTTCTCAACCTTTCCACAGTTGAGTGGGGAAAAATTCTTGGATGATGGAAGTTTCTTTTTGAGTGCATCTAATTATTTTTACTCTTATAAAGTATGGGTTGCAAAACTCCGCACTCATTCATTCAGCAAGCTACAAAATAAGCTCTACTTGCCTTTGACTCGTGCAACAATTTTTGCTCTGCTATGAAATACTCGTAGCTTGTTTTTCTGTTCCTTGTCTTGAAAAATATACTATTAACATAATATTATTAATATTATTATTCTGTTTTCGGTGGTACTAAATTACTAATGATCAATAAATATATGGCTTCAAGTTTGCGTAACTGCAAATTTAAATTAGGAAAGGATTAAAAGAATTATCAGATATACGAGTAACTCATCTGTAAGATTATAAACTGAGCATGTTTTTCTCTCACAAGTAATACCGAATGAAAATTAAATTATCCTTTACAATAATAACTGAAATAAAAATGCAGGTTACTTACAGAGCTGTATAATTGAGGTCACGAAAAATGCTTCAAGTTCCCAATTATTTCTCGCGAGGCAAAATTTTCAAGTTTGCTCATTGTTCATGTATAAAAAGAGGAAAAAATTGAGCATGCTATTCTACCAAATGCGTAGAAAAGATTAAGAAACTTTTATGTTCTGAAAAATGCATGTTACTTTTCATGTGAACTTGACTCACTGCGGGTTTTTCCCGGTGGGTATCAAGAAAAAATAGATAAGGGCATTGGCTAAAGTAATAACTCGCAAGTATAATATTGATCATAAAATTTCAATGTTAGCCTACAATTGCGTAGAAAACTAAAAAGGTTCATGAAATAGTCAAAGAAATTTTATAATTCATCAGAAAAACTAGCGCAGAAAATTTATTTTTCATGAGAAAAATGGTGAAAATTTGTGAGAAACTTGTTAGAATCCTAACGGTTTCTTCTAAAAAAATATATGCTAAGATTTTCAAAATTCTTAACCCGCATACGTGAGAAAAGAGGGACTAAAAATGAATAATGAGTACCTACAAGGCTACAACGTCCGTTTCAGTCAAGAGTTCCATGACTTCATAAGGATCGAAGAAGGAGATTGGTTTAAATCAAAAATACTTTCTTATCATTCGTTGTAGTATTGTGGCGTCATGGAACTCTCAATTGCTCTCAACTGGAACAGACTATATCCTAAGGTAAATGGATAAATTAGGTCTTTTTTCCCTTTTTGAAGCAAGAAAACTACTGGTGATGATGCTGATACTGACGTAACCATGCCTAGAGCTTATCAATAACAAGACAATTTTTTTTCTTTAGCACAAGTGATAACTTGGTTCGGTATGAATAATTTCTTCTTTTAACAGCTGTTATGGATAGGTGAACAATTATGAGATATTAAATACGTAAGAGTTATTATTAAACCCTCGTATTCATAGATTTTCCTCATTTTGAATATCTGAATAGAATCAACGCATGTATTTGCTACAATGAACTAAAATGTGAGAAAAGTACTATTGCTACTGTCGACTGTCGAGTTTTATTCTCAAACTACACGTATACATACCTACATAATTATACATACCTAGGTATAATACTGGACTGCTCGCAGATTAATATTTTCTGATTACTCCTAGAGCTTTGTCATTGTTAATTTTGACTAACTTGTGCTCGTCTATTCCACTATTCCAAAAGAGAAATTTCACCCGTGACTGATTTCTCAAGTAAACAAACGACTTTTCCTGAATCATTAACCAATTCTAATAATAATTGGGATAAATCGGTCCCAGAAATTAGAGTATATCTTTCAAACGCGTGAGTAAATGTATGGAAAACTATTTGACTGCAATTTACAACGTGGGTATGTATCTGAGACAAAAATTATGTGTTACTTAATTGCAAAAGAAATTGAGATGCACTAACTAAAACCAGGTGGCGTTGTCGTATACAACGCCGTTTGAATTCGGATGCATCACTCCTCAAAGGACCAGGTGGCGTCATATATGACATTCTCCAGTCCTTTGTTTTTCTTTTACTATTGAGTCAAATATGACGCCACCTGTTCCCTTGAGTAATGGAGTAATACCTGGTAGGTGAAATTCTAAATAGCCAGGCAGTTACTTTTTTCCTGTTCTCACTTGAATTTTTTCCCAGTTATTTTAAAAATTGTCGTACAACAGAAGTTCGTGAAATGAAATGAAATTAATTTGCAGCGCATATAGATTATTTTGACAAAAAAAATTTCCCATTTAAAACTATTTTTTTCCTCGGGCCATTAAATATTCCTCTTGAATAATTGATTAAATATCTTTAAGAATGGCATTTGCAAAAAAGTGGTTCTGAAAAAAACGCAATTGAAATATTCAACCGCAATTTTTTTTGGAATAACTTGGACAAGCGATTTTGTGTATTTTATTGGGTAAATCTGAATTGCGGCCCATCTGACTGATTGTAAAAGCGATATGTTTTTTCCCTCTTTCTTTTTGTCTTTTCTTTGGAACTATGGGCAGTGAACAAGGAAAGCGCACATTGGGGGAAATTTTAAAAGGAAAGCGCACAAAAAAACATAAGGAATGCGTACAAAAAATACTAAAAATTTGTCAAGGAAAGCGCATACTCGCAGTTACCTAAGTAATGGAAGGTTTCTTCTCCTATTGAAAAATCAAATGCGATGGAAAAAGAGTAAGGAAAAAGCTGGCCGATTGAAATTAATTTGAAAATTTGCAACTTTCTGTGGTTGAAAATGTTATGCGATATTTGATAGAATTTTGAGAGAAAAAAAATGTTGGTATTTATATTATAGAAAGAGTGAAATTGAAATTTAATAGATCTCGCTGGAATTGAATAGTAGAATGAAAATAATATGAAAATATTTTTATTCTTACTTCGGGGAATTACTTTTCCACTGTCTCAACTCTTTATTTAAGAAATTCATTTTTTTTATTATTCTTCTTGTATCATAGACTTACTGCAAGTGCCATGGAAACAATTTTTTCTTTTTTTTTGAGACAGGAGAGAACCCAAATACACATATAATATTAAGTATAACCCAAATGTCAAATATTTTGATTTTCTGGAATTTTAAATTTCGATGAAAAGCTTGGAGTGAATCTTGGTAAAAGTTTCTGTCAGTCCAAAAAAAAATGGAGTAGTGTTTCACCAAGAGATTAGATGATAAATTTGAAAAAGTGCCAAAATAAGCATGTTGATTTTTATGCGCTTTCCTTATCTTTTTCCCTCTCTCATTTGGTGCGCTTTCCTTGATAAATAATAAATAAATTCAACAAAAATGCCTACATTGTGCGCTTTCTTAATGCAGCCACTATGGGAACTGCAGGCGCGCTAATTATTCAGTTAGTTAATTGGTAATTAACTAGTTTCCCTTCAATCGTGTGTCTCAGTGCACACGTGCTTACATTTTACCTTCCACCTGTCATAAAAAAATTGATACTGTCTCGCAATTCCGTATGAAAGAATAAAGTGCGATTATAACCAGATTGTAAGAGGTTTTTGGCAAAAGTGTTACCTAACCTCGTAACATACATGCTACCCCATCAAGATCTGCTGAAATTCTATTACTGCTTTGACGAGTTATTTGCGCCCAGTGATCCTTTAACGTTTCAGCCATTATCGCATCAAGAAAAATGAAAGATTTTATCGTTTCGTCCGTTTTTCAAGTGTTATTCATTTTTTTAAATTTTATTTTCATTGTTCTCGCGAAAGAAAAATTGAGTGATCATAATAATGTAACTCAAGTTGTGCCAAGAAAATGGCTGACTCAGCTATTTCTAGAAGCAGAAAGAAACTTCGATATGGATCCTGAAGTCAGTTCGCAATGCCTTATGGATTTCAATTCTTATAAAGAGCATGTAAAAGCTCAATCAGGATGGGCTATTCGCAGTAAGTGACATTCAAACTGAATTCGTAATTTTGAAAAAAAGGTTAGGTAGGTATTTATGTAACAATTTTATAATGCTTTTTAATGTTATACACATCGGTTTTCGATTTATGCGTGGCGCATCAGTTCAATTAAACAGCGCCCGGATTTTTGCAAATTCAATTACACGCACACATTTTTGAATGCTACGAGTACAAAAAGTCAATATCTGAATTCATCAATAGCTAATATATCGATTTTGGTTGAAAGAAATAGCGTGAGATATGCTGTTGCGAACTATGATCGATGTTGTATGAATTGATATGTATGCGTTTATAGTGGTTTCTTTGTTTGTTTTGTCACTACCGTATGTCTACATATTTGTCAATTCGTGTAGAGCCCTGGCTAAGCTGTTGCTTTGAATGGCAGAAGTTGACGGTTGAAACCCCGGTAATGGCAAGGTCTAGGAAATTTGTTTTCTCTCTTTTTTCCTTTTTTTCTTTTCTTTTTATTTGAAGTTTAGAAAATGGAAAAGTGCACCACATTAAAAGTTCCTGTTCGTTCAGACCCTGGAGCGTGTTTTTTTAAAATTTTTCTGCAAGACTTACGCAAACGTGGGGAATTATGTATAGTCCTGGAAAAATAGGAAATAGAAGGAAAAAGTCAGAGAGCTAAAATAAAACTGACGGTTAAAATACTGAAAGTCCTACCCCAAGCTATTGTAGATCCAAAATTGTGAATCAAAAAGGGGTCAGATCCAGTATTTCGCTAATAATTTCTTCAATTATTACTCGTAACAATGATATAAACACCACACCTCGCGCACGCACACGAGACCTTTCGCGGATATTTGCAGGGGTGCCACGAAGGCACAATCTTGAGGAGCAACTCCTCGTTGACGATTTTATTTTACAAATTTAGAAAAGAATTTTAAAGATGATCGAATATCAAATAAAGATATTAACACATCAAAAAATTTTTCGCACACTTGAGGGTTTTTCATCACTCTTAGTTGACCTGGAGGGGGGCACTCCTTGTTAGCCTTGGAGGATCACAGCACGCCTGGATATTTGGGAAACGTTCTTATTGGTCGCGTTTAATGTCACAAATAGACACTTGTGATTTACAAGTGTGTACTTATGGAGCAATGGAGTAACCCTGAATGACTTTGACCTTACGTATAGGCTTGGCACTAAACGTGAACATTCCTATCCCAATGCTTTAAAAATTCCACGAGATCTTTTTTCAGAATATTGTGGATTAGTTTTCTACTTTTTCAACTTTCTTTCCCAGTGCTTGAATCTTCAGGATGGCCAACTTCAGGTTTGCTGTCGGGTACAACTACACATTTAGGCAACTGGGATGAATGCCTACTTGTCTCCACTCACTATATGCAAGGAAAATATTGTTTGGTAGAGGGATCTTATGATTTTAACAAAGTGTTAAAAAATAATTCTCTCGAAGTTGTGGAATGGCCAAGCGATGAGCTAACAGTGTGGGAAATTCTTTATATGGTAAGTAGAACTAATTAGTTATTATTTCTACGAATTATGTCGGTAAGTGTTCTTAACTTTCATGCTTTTTATTTAAATTGATGAAAATGGAAATCTTTGAATAATTTTATACTTGTTTGAACTAGTTGTTTATTTTTATGAAGGGCGTATTAATGATACGGTTGTTAGAAGATACTTTTAAAAAGTAAAAGGAAATTATTTTTGGGACAGAAATAAAAATTCTAAGTAAGTATCAAAATGAATTGTCAAAACATAAAAATAAAAGCGCTGACACTAACGCCAGAGTTCGGAAGCTCAAGCTATAGCCAAAAGCTGAAAGTTAAAAGCCGAAAGCCATTGATTTTTGAAGGAAAAACTGGAAAGCCAAAAGCTTAAAGCTAAATAGAAATAGCCAAAAGCTGAAAGTAAAAGCTGTATTTTTTATGGCTTTTTAGTTTTGATGAATGAAATTGTAATTTTCTTCACCTAAATTTTCAAATTCAGCATAAAATTTCTTATGAAAAAGTATATTATTGTGAAAAGCCAAAAGCCGAAGCTGAACGCAGTTAGTTATTCAATTTTAGTCAAAACAAGCGAAAGCCGAAAGCCAAAATTTCTAATTAAAAAGTCAAAAGTTGAAAGCAAAAGTTTTATTTTCAAAGTCAGAAGCTAAAAACCAAAAGCTAAAGCCATATCGTACAGCTTCCAAACTCCGGCTAACGCTCATCTCATGGCTGTACCATAAGTGGTGATTGTACCCCCACCCCTTAGTTGAACAGAGTTTAGGATATTATAGAGCTTTCACCCTACGGTCTCTTTCCGCTGGACGGGGTTTAAAGGCCAAGCGAAACGGGTTAGTGAGAGAGGGGTAAAGCCACTAGTTTTAATTAATATCGGTACTAACAAATTCTAAAACAGGAGCCAAAATAATGTATTATGTATTTCACTGTACTCATTCTTTTGTTCAGTTTGAGAAAAATCCGGTTCGACTCAACCGAAAAACAATTCGATGGGCTCTGTGTGTGCCATCCTCGTGCTCCAACAGCGATTTAGAAATATCGCTGAAACAAATAATTTATCCACTTTTTCAAAATCAAGATTTGGATTTTCAGCTGCACATAAATCAGTCATCTTGTCACGTGAAAGATGAAATCAAATATCCTGCCGAATACTATTATGCTGTGTAATTATCTTTGTTTTGATGCACCTCAAGAATTAGTATCTTTAGTCATAAAATAAGATTTATAAATCTTCTTTGGACACTACATTTTTGAACACTTACAAAATTTTTAAAAAGTGAATCCATAAGGGGTTAAGGGAGCTGAGTAACGTTTTTAAAGCTTGGAAACGTTTTTTTTACGCCGGAATTTTATGAAAAATTTTCCGGAGACCTTCTTGATATTTCTTCCACCAAAATTGAAGATTATTAAATTACCAACTATAATGAGTTCAATTAGGTATATCGACGGGAACAGTTTCAAAACATTCCAGAGACTTTTAAAAATAGACATTCAGAACGAATTAAAATTATTGACACGATCAATGCCAGAATTTTCTATAAATTTTCTTTTTTCTTGGGAGGAGAGGCCTTAGAGCCGTAGAGAATCCCTTCGCGAGTATAGCTATTTCATTGCTCTCAAAGTACTCCGAGTAGGTATGCCACTGCACTCAAGCTCATTAATAATAATTATACTAAACATGTGGGGGCGGGGATGATTGCGGCTGCATTTTATTTTTTCATTTACATGCAAAAGAAAAAAGTTAAACACGTGCAATTATTGTTTTGAATTGAAAATGTATTTCTCAAGGTTACGTAGAAAATACGATAATATTACTTAAATTATGTTGATAATTTTACCGACAAAAGTAAATCACGCAGCTGGAACCCGCACTGCCACTGTAGCTCCCTATATGTGAAGTACCTACTGAACATTTTCTTAGATACTTATGTGCATATATAAATTTGACGACTTATTAGCACCAAGTATAAAAATATGTTACAGCACTTGCATCATTATCGATGACGCCAGATTAGAAAGAAAAAGACTTCACAATATAATTTAAATAGTAGATTACACAAGTGCTGCGGAAAGTAATCGCTTATTTTTCAATGCCATCGTGTACCTCTACTATATTTTAATTTAATATGAACGGAAAATGAAATTACGAAATTATTAAAATTTTATATGAATTGAAAGGAATTTTTTCCTTGTAAAACCCATCAAAATCAGCAGTGGTAGCAACTTAGAGTTTTATTAAGTGTTGCAAAAATTCTACTGAAGATGGGGGAGGGGTGGAAGTTGACGACTTATTAGCGCCAAGTATAAAAATGTGTTATAGCATCATTATCGATGACGCCAGATTAGACAGTAAAAGTCTTCACAATATAATTTAAATAGTAGATTACACGAGTGCTGCGGAAAGTAATCGGTTATGGGTCCATTTCACCAGCCCCTGGGGGGTGAGGTAAACAAAATTTTTCAAGGTGGTACAAAACAGTACAAACAAAGAGGAATACACTGAGCTAAAAAAAGTTTGATTTTGGACCATTGGGGAGGCTGGTGAAATGATACCCTATTATTGGGGGGCTATTTTAGGTGGGAAATGAAGGGGTACAAACGATTATTTTGGTGGTACAAAAGAGTACAAAAAATGTACAAACGTTTAAGACCAAAAAATTTGAATTTTGTTTAATTGGGGGGCTACCATTTCTCCAGCCCCCCCAGGTAACTTTTCTAAATTACGAGAAATGGAGGGAGGTACAAAAAATTTTAAAAGTGGTACAAAACAGTACAAAACTAGTACAAACGTTTCCAGTTAAAAATTCTGAATTTCGGGCAATTGGGGGGGGGGGCTGGTGGAATGGACCCATCGGTTATCTTTAAATGCCATCGTGTACCTCTACTATATTTTAATTTAATATAAACGGAAAAGGAAATTCCGAAATTATTTAAATTTTATAAGAATTGAAAGGAATTTTTTTCTTGTAAAACCCATCAAAATCAGCAGTGGTGGCAACTTAGAGTTTTGTGAAGTGTTGCAAAACAAATTTTTGCGAGCGAAGCGAGCAAAATTTCTACTGAAGATGGGAGAAGGAGGGTGACATCGGACATCAGAGCGGTTTTACGTAAGAAAATTTTTTTGAATCATTTAATGGTTAACTTTAATACTTTTTTGCACTTCTACCAATTCCAAGTGTTGCAAAAATTTTTACAAGTGTTGCGGCTGCAACACTTAAGTTGCCACCAATGAAAATTAGTATTTTTTGGACTACATTTCTGCAAATATCAAGGATCGAACTACAAAACCGATCGTTATGAAATTTCTATCAAACTTCATTTGAGATTGTCCTCTGGTGAATATTTCAGCCCCATTGGTCGTCGAGTATAGTTTTGTTTCATTTGCTATTTCACAACAAAATCTAAGTCAATACTTTTAGAAACGCTTTCCTCAGAAACTAACGAACGGATTGACTTGAAATCTAATTATAGTAGGTATAGTCTATACGTTGCAGAATTGTATTTACTCAAGGTATGAATTTCAGCTCAATTGATTTATTAAGTACTTTTCCTATGATCTGGTTTGAAAGTTGAAATGTAAGATTTTAGATTCTCATATACCGATACACGATACAATGGAAATGAATGAATAAGGAAATTATACTGAAGGTAATAAATTCAGAAAATATGACCTAATTAGTATTAAGCTTGTTGAAAACGATAGAAGTAAGATATGAATGGTGAAACAAAATTACTTATTTTAAAATAATTCAACCTAAAATGGTCGTGATTTATTGCTAGAAAAAATCAAATAAACTTTAGACTTCTTACCTACCTAGTTTTTAGTTTTCACTATCAAAAACTTATTAGAAAACATTTGGCTATTGTTTAATATAGTATTTGCATCCGAGTATAACGGTTTATCTATCGGGGCAAAAACCCACTTTCTTTCATTTTACACAATTTAACTCATAATCTATTAAAAATTCCTTGGAATTACCCAAATTTCATCAAATTATTATCGAAGCGGGTTCTATTAATGGGTTGTTGAAAGAAAAATTTCCTGGTACAATTTAAAAAAGAAATATGGCTTAAGTGCGGGTTTCTGACTACCCTATTACATCAATGCATTCTCAAAGGTGTAAAATAAAATGAAACTTTGCTGTATACAATAGTGAACTCTCATTCATATTGCTGTGTAGTTAATAATTATATTTGATCTGTTTCCAGAATGTTCTTCCTGATCATAATAACAATTGTTTGCTTGTCCACACTGTATGACACTTTTAGAAAACAGAAAAAAGGTAAGCTCGTAAATGTACTTCAAAATACAAAATAGAAACAAGCTTATTTACGTGATGGAAACCTGTGAAAAAATAGAAGTAACTTATTTGAGATATTATAAAAACGCAGGGCTGTAGCTAGAGTAGAATATTTGGGGAGGGCAAATCGAAGGCGAAATGGACCCCTTTCTTCCACCACTCTTGCAGAAAAGTTTTCCTTGGAGTGGGCAGTTTTTTTTTTAAATATTTTCCTATTTATTTCCATAATTTTAACAATATTTTTACATGAAAATGTATAAGTCTAGCCATTTTAGGATAACTTGACACACTTGAGGGTATATTTTAACACACCTCTTGTTTAGGAATCAGTTACTGAGAGCATTGTTGAATAGTTGACGCATACAAAGAACATTCTGATTTATTTTTGAAGTCTAGATTGTGATATGCTATGTAAGCAATGAAAAAGAGTGTTTAAGTTATAGATAATGGTAAAGAAAACTGTACCAAGTTACCCCCATTTACGGTATGTAAGTCATATTTCCTTCTTTAGACCAATGTAGGTTATGTAATAATGAATTCAAAACCATAGGCAACTACAGTTACTTGGGTAGGAATTTTGATTTTGTATCTTGCGAAAAAATTTAACACACATTTTTTGTAAAAATAGTAGCCTACGAATTCTAACAACCTATTATTTTACTATTGTTCCCTTTTTTTCAGGTTTCATTAACACCGAATTAAAAGAACTACTTTTTTCATTTTCTTTGGCCCAGAATACGCGCCAGTTATTTCAGTATTCGAAGAAAAAGGACTTCGGGGTTATACATGCTCTAAAATTTGTACTCCTAATCCTAATTATTTATGGGCATAGACTAATCTACTCTTTAGGATATCCTACCTTTAACCCTGAAAAAGCAGAAATTGTAAGTAGTCCAAGAATTGTAAGCTCACTTCAGTCCAATTTACAGACCTGCAGGTACACAGATACATCGATGATTTCTTTTACTAAAAATACTCATACAATCATAATTGGCCTCTTACCCACGAGAGTTCGGCACAAAACTTAATGTTAAATCACTGGTATTCTCCTTCAACAGACTACCCCGTCCCAAAATTCTACAAGCGTTTTCAATTTTCAATGAATTTGATAGCTGTTACATTCTGCCAATAACTACCAAATTTAGAATAAAACAACTTGTTTGAGTGAAGGGCCCAAAGGCCCTTTACTCCATAAAGAAAATAAAGTTTCAAGAGACTTCTTATATAATGTATTTATCTAAGAAATCACTCAGAAATCTTTCGTCCAGAAGCACTCAGTAGACTGGACCTACACCATACACATTGTTTGAGTGAAGTGAAGAAAAAAACTGGAAAACATGTCTTTTCATTAGATGTGTTTGGGCGCTATCATGATTAGGGGAGAGTGGGGTATGTTGTCACAAAAGTTAGTTTTCAAGTTATTTCTCTGCTTCTAATCAAGCTAGAAGTTTGGGTAAGGTGTCATTGGAAAGATACATAATTTGGCTACGTACCACCAAAGTTTGGAAAAAAATGGGTGTAATTTATTTTTTTATGAATTTTTTTAAAAAATGCTTTTTTTGAGACAACCATCCCCGCAGGTGAGGATGGTTGTCACAAGCTATGGGGTTGGTTGTCTCACAAGAAAAAAAGTTTTGAAGATGAATTCTTTGCAAGATGTTGTAAAAAATTAATACAAAGAACGTAAAAAATTGATGTAAAGAATGTAAAGAATTGACACAGAAGAACATAAAGAACTGTATGAAGTATTTACCAGCTAGAAAATGTTTTCTTGACTCAAAGTACCTACCATTTGAGACTAGAACTACCATGTGGCATCTTATACAACGCCACTCAAAATTTTGAGATGGATTTCTCAAAGGATAGTAATTTAAAAAAAAAGAATCTAAAATTTCTAATTACTTATATTGTGATTTTTCAATTTTAGTGGTCCGGATTTGGAAAAAAACCACTAAAAGAGGCAAAGCAAAAAATTTTCTCTTCGTTCACTTTTTTTCCCTTTTAACAAAAAGTTCGTTTTTAAAAAAAATAAACAAAATTTATAAAACGAGTTGAAATAACATGTAGTAACCAGATAATTTCTGTAAATAACGTTTACATGTGATGTACAAGACGATGTTGTCGGTCATACCCGCCCACGGGTGATGGAAGGATACAATCGGGCGTTTCAGACAACTCACCCCGCTCTCCCCTAGCAGTTTTTGGGGAAAATGAGGTCTTATTCCAAGTAGTATTCAATTCTTTTACCAATAAAAAATGAGACAGAGCCAATTATGCGTCGAATAAGCCCTCTTTTCAAACAGAAACTGGTAATCCTGGGAGCGCTTGAACACAGATTTTTGCTAGGGTAAAACATTACATCAGCACTGCGCCATGGTTGCATTAGCAGGTTTTTATTGATAGTTTTGTTTGTCACAAAGACTGGAGAAGCAGCACGTAGGTAGGCGAACTTAATATTCCAACACAACTTAATAATATGAACCATAAATCCATTAATCCCATATGGCATGCAGGTATTTCAGTTTAGATAAATTTTTTTTTTATTATAACCCTTTAGTAAATTATAAGAAAGCTGGTATTTTAATTGTGAATAATTCGATAGTCTTTTTTTTTTTTAGGATTTCAAAAAACACATCAATTATTTGCAATTAACTCACTTAACAGTGGTTGATGTGTTTTTCATGCTAACTGGTTTCTTAACATTCCACTTAAATTCTTCATCCATGTCAAAGTATGGTTTTCGGTATTGGTTCGTTGCTATTATTCATCGCTGGATGAGGTTTGAGATATGTGTATATCATTATCAATAAGTATGACATGAAAACACATACGACTATTTTTATTTATTTTTCAATTTCATTAACACAGATTAATTCCAACCGCTGGAGTATTGCTGGTATTCTTCGTTTACATTTTCCCATACATCAGCGATGGACCTTTGTGGGATGCAAAAGTTTCTTCAGAAACGAATCACTGTAAGGGTAGCTGGTGGACTAATATGTTGGCCTTGAATAACATTATTCAAACTAAGAATCAGGTTAGAAGTTTGAAATATCCTTGGCAGATATTGAAGAATCCAAGTGTGAATGAGTAGGATCTAATTAAATGCTCTGACAATATTTGATAAATTACACTATAGTCTAATTGCATTACAATTTAGAAAGTGTGTTTAAAATATTTTTGAAACATTTCAACTCCGAAAAATATTTTTTCTCCAACAACTGAGAAATATAGAAATTAGCATCAAAATTATTTTTAAATAAAATATTTTCAAAAATGCATTTTGTGAACAAATAATGTAAGTAGCTAGAAAAATTTTGAACAGTTAGGCTAGAATAAATGAATTTTGTGTCAAGGTCAAATTTGAATTGAAAATAAATCACGTTCATTCATCAAAAGTATTGGCATCTATTGAAATGCACTTCTTTTCTTTCTTTTTGTGGGTGAATAATTCTGGGTGGATGATCACAGAAGCCAAGGAAAAACTGCTTGATACATACTCGTAATAATGTGACCGTGCCCCAAGAAAGGGACCTTATGGCTAAAGAAAATATCAAAGGTCAAGTTGAATGTTTACTCACAACTTTCCTCAGACTCAACCGATTTGAGTGGTCAAAAGCTCAATTGAAAGGTCTTAATTCATTGAGTGTTCTGTTTTTAATGCCCTCTTTTGGAAGGGATTAATGCATGGGAATAAGCTCCACCAAACTGGGACTCAACTTGGAATTACATACTAATTAGCTAAGCCAAACTGGGACTCAACTCAGAATTGCATACTAATTAGCCCCGCAAATACCCCCTGCTGCCAGGGACTCAACTCGGACAATATTTTCCCTCTAATTTCGTGACTGGACTCAACGCGGTTACAGCCCTCGTAATATGTGACGGTGCCCCAAGAAAGGGACCTTATGACTAAAAAAAAAAAAACGATTCAAGAAAAACGGCTTTGAACGGCCAAGAGCTCGCCTGTTTGGCCGCCACCAAAAATATCGACCATGGGAAAATTTAGCCATAAGGTCCCTTCTTTGGGGCATGGTCACATATATTGATAAGTATTTAATTTTTGAAAATTATTTTCAGTGTCTGTTTGTCAGCTGGTATATTGCAGTTGATATGCAATTAGCTGTAATTGGTTTGGGATTACTGTACATGACAACTAGAAGCAAATCAAGAGGTTGGATTGCCATTATTTTAACACTTGTTCTCGGCACTATCATCACCTTTACCGAAGCATATGTAAATAAGTTTCATGGATTACTTCCAGTAGGCATGAGGTAGACATAATTATAGTTTTAATTTTTTTGCTTGATACAATAGGGAAATTGTATGCCCTTCCGATGTGAGACTGCGCACGCATTCTCCCAACAGAGAAGTCAACTTGTCATCATATTTATCTGTTTCTGTCAAATTCTTAATCACTTTTTTTTAAAGTTACCTTGGTTTTCCTTCATAATACGAGTATGAGAAATCCGAACGAACTTGAATCATCACTTTACTAAATAAATAAAAAATGTTTAATAAAATTAAAGACAAAAAAGTAAAATGAACCAATCAGAATGAACTGAACCACAACTAAACCACGTACAAATTACAATTTGTGTTCAGTGATAAGAAAAATGGAAGCACCTGATTCATCAATGACATCACACTTAACTCCTCTAACTGCACCCGAGATGGCTTCATCATGTTCATAGCATTGAATTTTGTTTGCTATTACTATCTAGTACTAAGGTATACGATTTATGGTCAAAGCTTCCATAAGGCCATAAATAATATTATGTCAACACTTTCAATATTGTACGATATTGAAAGTTGAATATTCTTTTCGTATTGTATTTGTGGTTTCAGCATCCTTCAAGATCTATATACGAGTGAAGATTTTGTCTATTTTTATGTTCATTTCTACCCAAGAATTGGACCCTACATAGTTGGTGTAATTGCTGCCCTAATAACGGAAGTGTTGAATGAGAAAAAATTCAAATTCTCTACAGTTAGTAACATTTAGCCAACCTTCAACTTAATGGGTTTGAGTTATTTCATTTTGACTTGACGTAGATTAGCAATTTTTGTTTTTTACAGCAACAAAAAGTCCTTGGAATAATATTGGCTTTTATTGTTGGAGAGGGATACCTCTACTATGGCTTCATCATTGGATATAAATTTGAGCATGCATATAACGTTTTAGAGCATGCGTTATATGCTGCCACCTACAGATCAGTTTATGTCCTTCCATTTACTTTAATTACGTGCATTTACTTTACGACCGGATTCGGTAAATACGAGTAATTTGGCATCCCGCATAAGCTCGTCCCTATCAAAAAATAAATAAAATTATTTTTTCTCGTTTATTTTAGATTCACTCCAAGTTATTTGTGAGAACAGGTTATTTGCCGTATTCGGTCGACTCACTTATTCGGTATATCTAGTAAATACTATATTACAGCTGTATACTGCTGCATCTCAAAAATCTGTTCTGCCTAGTTCCAATTTGATCAATCGCGTAAGTTATATTGCATGCATATAAATTATTATTTCTATGTACGAGTAGACTTCTGTGGGTTAAATTATTTAAGCCGTAGTTCAACCAGCTGTAAAATAAAACCAGGTATTTAATTCTAGAATAGGCATAAATACTCTTCGATTATTATGACCTAAATAATATTTTTACCACTTATGGTCTCTACTCGACAGTTTTGGTGGTTTGGTTCCGATGTAGCGTATTCATACATTTGTGGACTTTGTTTGTACTTATTCGTGGAAGCTCCAATTGCGAATGTGTCACAAATAGTCAAACAGAGGCTATTAAAGTGAGTGCCTACTAATTATTGGTCCATTTATTTGACAGTGGTAAATTAAAAAAGATAAACGTTCGCGTATAATTGTTACATTTCAGACGAAGTACCAAACTCGATATTTGTCCTATCAAGACTGAAATGCATTCTGTTAGTGCTTGATTGAATGTAGTAGAAGGTACTTATTAAGTACATTAATAAAATAATTAATTTGCGTCATACTTTATTATAGCAAGGCTTTCAACGGAAAAGCTTCTTTTAAATTTAGTCTGATTTTTACGATAGGGCATGGCATGAGATCTACAGAAGTAAATAATCCCACAAACTTGCCTTGTTATCAGTAAAATTGCATCAAGATTAATAAAATCCTGGACAAATTCATTGAAATAAATAAATGTTTAAAAAAAAAAATTTATGCGAGTATAGTCTGTTCCAAATAAGAAACGCTTTCCTTCACTTCGCTCATATCGCTTATTTTTTGTGTTCAAGACTAAATTTTGTTTTGGTGTATCTTGGTTACCCATTTTTTGCGAAATCTTTCTAAGTGAAGGAGAAAATGGCATATTATTAGTGGCCTGCTAAATAGCTCCCATGTGTTGAAAATGTTGAAAATTATGATTTTGGGTGTATTTAATTTCTTTTTTCAAGACCAGTTCAATGAGACCCAACACAATTTTTTGAAATTTTATAACATAGGCACTTAGTAGGCCCCCGACGATATTCTATTTGATACCCCTCGCCTTGAGTAACCGGCGCGACCGGCAGTTATTACTCGTTATTTTCCATTTATACCAACCAGTCTGATTCGATGTAAAAAGCACTTTTTGGTATCCACTTCATTCCTGGATTTGCTATGCAAATGATTTGTGCAAAAGTTGTCTGCCGTATCACCTCCAATTGTTCTGTAAATTAAATGTGATTCGTGTTCTCATTATGTAGTAATGTGTTACTTTTAAATATTATGGTGTCAAATTTTACAGTCCAATTGATATACATATTATGTACATTTATATACCTTCGCATTGATAATAATTAAATCCTTGATTATAAAAATTACGAGTAATACTGAAAGTACATTAGTACGTATATTTACCTTGGGTGAATTTTGCTGACGGAAATTCGAAATATTGGCATTCCGCGTATTTCCAATGTTGAAACTGAGCTCCCAGAAGACATGTGAAAGTCGGACCGACCATGGAACCAGGGTAAGGCTTTTCCATAAAACCTGCTACATATAAATCAATATCTTCGATGCTTTTATAGAGTGATTTTAATTTTTTAACATCCTGAAAATCAACATAGAATTATATATTTTGTATTTTCATACATACCGTTGAAAAAAATTCTGTTAAACTTGACTGTTTTATATCCTTAAGGTGAGAATGAAGTCAAGAATTTAGTCTTTATATTTAAAAAAGGACCATTCAATTCAAAAAAAAAAAGAAAAAAGATCGAAGTTATAAATCGATTGTCCACCCTCTTCTATGATTGATAGGAAGATACAGTTTTCATTATGTTTCAAAAAATCCTTTGCTGCAAAACTCTGATAAATGGTAGGTGAACTTTCAAGCCAAAAATTCGTGAAAATTGTCATTTCAGCAGGCAAAACGCAAATCCACAACATATGTGTCAAAGAAATTGCCTATATTAAACATTTTTGTGTTGTTTTTCAAAACGAACCCTTGAATGCTCTAGAATAAATCTACCGCAAAACGTACCTTTGGATATACGATGTCATTTCGCACACCCTCTACAAAACTGCTACAACTCGCAAAAACCGTTTTTTCAGGAGAGCTGTTTGAAATTTTGAATTTTAAAACTGTCAGTAATCAGTGAATTTTCAACAGATTTTGTTTGTTGAAACGTCAAAAGACTCGTATTGTGGTCTAGTTTCTGAATATGATAATATTTCTCCCTTCAGTGGTCAACAAATAGCCCCCATGCAAGTTGTATCCCTTTTGTCCAGCCAATAATGAAGAAAATGGTCGAGTTGTATCAGTTTTGTACAGTTATATCAGTTTTGTGCATAATTTGAGTTTTGTTGTTTCATTAATGACGTGGTTGTAGAACTGCAAATTGTATCAGTTTAGTAGAGTAATGTTGAGTTGTATCAGTTTTGTCAAGTAATTTTATCAGTTTGTTTGAAAAAGTTGAGTTGTAGCAGTTTTGTCCATTGAATAGCCTCATATTTCTGAAATTGTAAACTGATACAACTGTCCTGGAGGGGTCTGGGGGTGGAATTTCGCCAAGGTGAATATGAGGGATCAAAGTAGGACCCTTATAGACCATTTTTTCACTACTAACTCAAAACTTGATTTTTGCGAGTTGTAGCAGTTTTGTAGAGGGTGTGCGATTTGCTAAGTCATCAAAGCTTCTTAATTCTGGTATATGACAGAGTTTACGGTAGCTATTGTACGACTGGAGACCAAATTCTTGTCCTCGATCTATACCCAGCGCAGATAAATCACCTCCATAAGTCATTTCTGGGACAGGAAACAGAAAGTTGTTCAGCTATAGGGATGAAAAAATTCTTTAGTAGCTATCGCTTGAATGTATGTAAAAGCTTTTCTTTGATACAAATACATCAAAATAAAATGTGTAATCCTATCCTCACCTCTTCTGAGAGAAATTTATCCTGTTCGCTGCATTGCTCAAACGCATAAGTCTGAATTATATCGAAAAATACATTTTTCTTCAGGAAAAAGTCTAACTGAAAGTATACTTCCCGTAATCTATAAGTCCGAGGACATTTAAATTTTTGTCCATATCTGCAAATCACCAGCAAAAATGGATGCGAATTATAATGTCTGTTGCACATACTTACAAAATATGAGGCAACCAACTTTAAAATGATAAAAATTAGCTTATCTCGTTTTTGAAAAATGCTCTTCAATTATAGTACCTATACATAATCTGCTCATTAACTTACTGGAATGACCCTCTAACTGTGCTGTGTCCTGAACGACCTATTGAATGGATTTTGATTTTTGATATCCATCCTAACAAAATGACACCAGTTTCAATTATGTACCATATGATGAACTTTTTGGCCCCTTTTTCAAATTTCAAAATTTGTCTTAAAGACAGAAAGCCCACAAATTTTTTGTCTTACTCAATGGATTATTACTATTGAATATCTGCCCTATCAAATGACACTAATTCCATTCATATACCTTATCATAAAAATTTTAAGCCTTTTTCAAAATTGTGGAGCCTTATAATTGTGAAAAGCCCACAGTCTCATTTGTAAGACAAAGATTATTTAGTAGTACTTGGTTTTCTCATCGAATGTGATACTTGAAAATTTTATACCTCATGAGGTGAGTTTTATGTATGCAAGCTCCCGGACCATATGAGAACTGCAGGTGAGCTAATTATTCAGTTAGTTTTCACACGGTTGAAATTGGTAATTAACTAGTTTCCCTTCAATCGTGTGTCTCAGTGCACACGTGCTTACATTTTACCTTCCACCTGTCATAAAAAAATTGATACTGTCCCGCAATTCCGTATGAAAGAATAAAGTGCGATTATAACCAGATTGTAAGAGGTTTTTGACAAAAGTGTTACCTAAGCTCATAACATACATTCTTCCCCATCAAGATCTGCTTTGACGAGTTATTTGCGCCCAGTGATCCTTCAACTTTTCAGCCATTATCGCATCAAGAAAAATGAAAGTTTTTATCGTTTCGTCCGTTTTTCAAGTGTTATTCATTTTTTTAAATTTTATTTTCATTGTTCTCGCGAAAGAAAAACTGAGTGATCATAATAATGTAACTCAAGTTGTACCAAGAAAATGGCTGACTCAGCTATTTCTAGAGGCAGAAAGAAACTTCGATATGGATCCTGTAGTCAGTTCGCAATGCCTTATGGATTTCAATTCTTATAAAGAGCATGTAAAAGCTCAATCAGGATGGGCTATTCGCAGTAAGTGACATTCAAACTGAATTCGTAATTTTGAAAAAAAGGTTAGGTAGGTATATATGTGACAATTTTATAATGCTTTTTTAAAGTGGTACACATTTCTACTATCGGTTTCCGATTTATGCGCGGCGCATCAGTCCAATCAAACAGCGCCCGGATTTTTGCAAATCCAATCACACGCACGCATTTTTGAGCCGCAAATTTGAATGCTACAAAAAGTCGATATTGGAATTCATCAATAGCTAATATATCGATTTTGGTTGAAATAAATAGCGTGAGATATGCTGTTGCGAACTATGATCGATGTTGTATGAATTGATATGTATGCGTCGATAGTGGTTTCTTTGTTTGTTTTGTCACTACCGTATGTCTACATATTTGTCAATTCGTGTAGAGCCCTGGCAAAGCTGTTGCTTTGAATGGCAGAAGTTGACGGTTGAAACCCCGGTAATGGCAAGGTCTAGGAAATTTGTTTTCTCTCTTTTTTCCTTTTTTTCTTTTCTATTTATTTGAAGTTTAGAAAATGGAAAAGTGCACCACATTAAAAGTTCCTGTTCGTTCAGACCCTGGAGCGTGTTTTTTTAAAATTTTTCTGAAAGACTTACGCAGACGTGGGGAATTATGTATAGTCCTGGAAAAATAGGAAATAGAAGGAAAAAGTCAAAGAGCTAAAATAAAACTCGTGGTTAAAATACTGAAAGTCCTACCCCAAGCTATTGTAGATCCAAAATTGTGAATCAAAAAGGGGTCAGATCCAGTATTTCGCTAATAATTTCTTCAATTATTACTCGTAACAATGATATAAACACCACACCTCGCGCACGCACACGAGATCTTTCCCGGATATTTGCAGGGGTGCCACGAAGGCACAATCTTGAGGAGGAACTCCTCGTTGACGATTTTGGGGGGGGGAAGCAATTTTTTTTTTCAAATTTAGAAAAGAATTTTAAAGATGATCGAATACCAAATAAAGATGTTAACACATCAAAAAATTTTTCGCACACTTGGGGGTTTTTCATCACTCTTAGTTGACCTGGAGGGGGGCACTCCTCGTTAGCCTTGGAGGATCACAGCACGCCTGGATATTTGGGAAACGTTCTTATTGGTCGAGTTCAATGCGACAAATAGACACTTGTGATTTACAAGTGTGTACTTATGGAGCAATGGAGTAACCCTGAATGACTTTGACCTTACGTACATGAAAATCATATTTTTGTGCAGTTACACACTCTTCCTGTAGACTGCAAACTTTTGCATTACATTCCCGGTACCCACTGCTGCCTATTTATCAAAAATAATTAATATCTTCTCATCAATAAAACTGGACTCGATCGTTCTAGTTCATTGGTCAAGAATCGTGTATATCTCTTTCTCTTTCTGAGATATTGAATCATAATTTCGTTGAATACCATTTCTAAAAATGGAGCACCTTTGAAAGGTCATTTGCGGTTCGGTAATTTTGTTAACTTCTGAAGCTTAAAATAGGCTTGGCACTGAACGTGAACATTCCTATCCCAATGCTTTGAAAATTCCACGTGATCTTTTTTCAGAATATTGTGGATTAGTTTTCTACTTTTTCAACTTTCTTTCCCAGTGCTTGAATCTTCAGGATGGCCAACTTCAGGTTTGCTGTCGGGTACAACTACACATTTAGGCAACTGGGATGAATGCCTACTTGTCTCCACTCTCTATATGCAAGGAAAATATTGTTTGGTAGAGGGATCTTATGATTTTAACAAAGTGTTAAAAAATAATTCTCTCGAAGTTGTGGAATGGCCAAGCGATGAGCTAACAGTGTGGGAAATTCTTTATATGGTAAGTAGAACTAATTAGTTATTATTTCTACGAATTATGTCGGTAAGTGTTCTTAACTTTCATGCTTTTTATTTAAATTGATGAAAATGGAAATCTTTGAATAATTTTATACTTGTTTGAACTAGTTGTTTATTTCTATGAAGGGCGTATTAATGATACGGTTGTTAGAAGATACTTTTAAAAAGCAAAAGGAAATTATTTTTGGGACAGAAATAAAAATTCTCAGTATCAAAATGAATTGTCAAAACATAAAAATAAAAGCGCTGACACTAACGCCAGAGTTCGGAAGCTCAAGCTATAGCCAAAAGCTGAAAGTTAAAAGCCGAAAGCCATTGATTTTTGAAGGAAAAACTGGAAAGCAAAAAGCTTAAAGCTAAATAGAAATAGCCAAAAGCTGAAAGTAAAAGCTGTATTTTTTATGGCTTTTTAGTTTTGATGAATGAAATTGTAATTTTCTTCACCTAAATTTTCAAATTCAGCATAAAATTTCTTATGAAAAAGTATATTATTGTGAAAATCTAAAAGCCGAAGCTAAAAGCAGTTAGTTATTCAATTTTAGGCAAAACAAGCGAAAGCTGAAAGCCAAAATTTCTAATTAAAAAGTCAAAAGTTGAAAGCAAAAGTTTTATTTTCAAAGTCAGAAGCTAAAAGCCAAAAGCTAAAGCCATATCGTACAGCTTCCAAACTCCGGCTAACGCTCGTCTCATGACTGTACCATAAGTGGTGATTGTATCCCCACCCCTTAGTTGAACAGAGTATAGGATATCATAGATCTTTCACCCTACGGTCTTTTTCCGCTGGAAGGGGTTTAAAGGCCGAGCGAAACGGGTTAGAGAGAGAGGGGTAAAGCCACTAGTTTTAATTAATATCGGAACTAAGAAATTCTAAAACAGGAGCCAAAATAATGTATTATGTATTTCACTGTACTCATTCTTTTGTTCAGTTTGAGAAAAATCCGGTTCGACTCAACCGAAAAACAATTCGATGGGCTCTGTGTGTGCCATCCTCGTGCTCCAACAGCGATTTAGAAATATCGCTGAAACAAATAATTTATCCACTTTTTCAAAATCAAGATTTGGATTTTCAGCTGCACATAAATCAGTCATCTTGTCACGTGAAAGATGAGATCAAATATCCTGCCGAATACTATTATGCTGTGTAATTATCTTTGTTTTGATGCACCTCTAGAATTAGTATCTTTAGTCATAAAATAAGATTTATAAATCTTCATTGGACACTACATTTTTGAATACTTACAAAATTTTTAAAAAGTGAATCCATAAGGGGTTAAGGGAGCTGAGTAACGTTTTTAAAGCTTGGAAAAGTTTTTTTTACTCCGGAATCTTCTGAAAAATTTTCCGGAGACCTTCTTGATATTTCTTCCACCAAAATTGAAGATTATTAAATTACCAACTATAATGAGTTCAGTTAGGTATATCTACGGGAACAGTTTCAAAACATTCCAGAGACTTGTAAAAATAGACATTCAGAACGAATTAAAACTATTGACACGATCATTGCCAGAATTTTCTATAAATTTTTTTTTTCTTGGGAGGAGAGACCTTAGAGCCGTAGAGAATCCCTTCGCGAGTATAGCTATTTCATTGCTCTCAAAGTACTCCGAGTAGGTATGCCACTGCACTCGTGCTCATTAATAAAGTAAAAAGTTAAACACGTGCAATTAGTTTTTAATTGAAAATGTATTTCTCAAGGTTACGTAGAAAATACGATAATATCACTTAAATTATGTTGATTATTTTTCCGAGAAAGGTAAAAACACGTAGCTGAAACCCGCACTGCCACTGTAGCTCCCTATATGTGAAGTACCTATTGAACATTTTCTTAGATACTTATACGTGCATATATAAAGTTGACGACTTATTAGCGCCAAGTATAAAAATGTGTTATAACATCATTATGGATGACGCTAAATTAGAAAGAAAAAGACTTCATCATATAATTTAAATAGTAGATTACACGAGTGCTACGGAAAGTAATCGGTTATTTTTAAATGCCATCGTGTATCTCTACTATATTTTAATTTAATATGAACGGAAAATAAAATTCCAAAATTATTTAAATTTTATCAGAATTGAAAGGAATTTTTTTCTTGTAAAACCCATCAAAATCAGCATTGGTGGCAACTTAGAGTTTTGTGAAGTGTTGCAAAACAAATTTTTGCTCGCTTCGCTCGCAAAAATTCTACTGAAGGTGGGGGAAGGGAGGATGACATCAGATATCAGAGCGGTTTTACGTAAAAAATTTTTTTGAATCATTTAATGGTTAACTCAAATACTTTTTTGCACTTCTACCAATTCCAAGTGTTGCAAAAATTTTTACAAGTGTTGCGAGTGCAACTCTCGCAACACTTAAGTTGCCGCCAATGAAAATCAGTATTTTTTGGACTACATTTCTGCAAATATCAAGGATCGAACTACAAAACCGATCGTTATGAAATTTCTATCAAACTTCATTTGAGATTGTCCTCTGGTGCATATTTCAGCCCTATTGGTCGTCGAGTATAGTTTTGTTTCATCTGCTATTTCACAACAAAATCTAAGTCAATACTTTTAGAAACGCTTTCCTCCGAAACTAACGAACGGATTGACTTGAAATCTAATTATAGTAGGTATAGTCTATACGTTGCAGAATTGTATTTACTCACGGTATGAATTTCAGCTCAATTGATTTATTAGGTACTTACTTTTCCTATGATCTGGTTTGAAAGTTAAAATGTAAGATTTTAGATTCTCATATCTATACCGATACACGATACTATGGAAATGAATGAATAAGGAAATTATACTGAAGGTAATAATTCAGAAAATACGACCTAATTAGTATTAAGCTTGTTAAAAACGATGGAAGTAAGATATGAATGGTGAAACAAAATTACTTATTTTAAAATAATTCAACCTAAAATGGTCGTGATTTATTGCTAGAAAAAATCAAATAAACTTTAGACTACTTACCTACCTAGTTTTTATTGGGTTTTTATTACAAATTCAAGGTTTTTTCACTTTCAGAGATGAATACATTCAGTTTACACTATCAAAAACTTATTAGAAAACATTTGGCTATTGTTTAATAGTATTTGCATGTGAGTATAAGTGTTTATCTATCGGGGTAAAAACCCACTTTCTTCTATTTTACACAATTTAACTCATAATTTATTCAAAATTCCTTGGAATTACCCAAATTTCATCAATTATTATCGAAGCGGTTCTATTAATGGGTCGTTGAAAGAATAATTTCCTGGTACAATTTAAAAAAGAAATGTGGCTCTTCAAAAGTCAAGTGCGGGTTTCTGACTACCCTATTACACCAATGCATTCTCAAAGGTGTAAAATAAAATGTAATTTTGCTGTAAACAGAAGTCGACTCTCATCCATATTGCTGTGTAATTAATAATTATATTTGATCTGTTTCCAGAATGTTTTTCCTGGTCATAATAACAATTGTTTGCTTGTCCACACTGTATGACACTTTTAGAAAACAGAAAAAAGGTAAGCTCGTAAATGTACTTCAAAATACAAAATAGAAACAAGCTTATTTACGTGATGGAAACCTGTGAAAAAATAGAAGTAACTTATTTGAGATATTATAAAAACGCAGGGCTGTAGCTAGAGTAGAATATTTGGGGAGGGCAAATCGAATTGAGGGCGAATCAAACACCTGTATGGGAAGGGCGAAATGGACCCCTTTCTTCCACCACTCTTGCAGAAAAGTTTTCCTCGGAGTGGGCAGTTTTTTTTTTTTTAATATTTTCCCATTTATTTCCATAATTTTAACAATATTTTTACATAAAAATGTACAAGTCTATGATGAAGTTAGCCATTTGAGGATAACTTGGCACACTCGAAAGAGAGGGTGTATTTTAACTCACCTCTTGTTTAACGATCAATTTCTGAGAGCATTGTTGAATAGTTGACACTTCAAAGCACATTTTGATATATTTGAAGTCTAGATTGTGATTTGCCATGTAAGCAATGAAAAAGAATGTTTAAGTTATAGAAAATGGTAAAGAAAACTGTACCAAATTACCCCCATTTACGGTATGTCAGTCATATTTCCTTCTTTAGACCGATGTAGGTTATGCAATAATGAATTCAAAACCATAAGTAACTACATATACTTGGGTAGGAATTTTGATTTTGTATTTTGTGAAAAAATTTAACATAAATTTTTTGTAAAAATAGTAGCCTACGAATTCTAACAACCTATTATTTTACTATTGTTCCCTTTTTTTCAGGTTTCATTAACACTGAATTAAAAGAACTACTTTTTTCATTTTCTTTGGCCCAGAATACGCGCCAGTTATTTCAGTATTCGAAGGAAAGGGACTTCGGGGTTATATATGCTCTAAAATTTGTACTCCTAATCCTAATTATTTATGGGCATAGACGAATCTACTCTTTAGGATATCCTACCTTTAACCCTGAAAAAGCAGAAATTGTAAGTAGTCCAAGAATTGTAAGCTCACTTCAGTCCAATTTACAGACCTACAGGTACACAGATACATCGATGTTTTCTTTTACTAAAAATACTCATACAATCATAATTGGCCTCTTACCCACGAGAGTTCGGCACAAAACTTAATGTTAAATCACTGGTATTCTCCTTCAACAGACTACCCCTGTCCCAAAATTCTACAAGCGTTTTCAATTTTCAATGAATTTGATAGCTGTTACATTCTGCCAATAACTACCAAATTTAGAATAAAACAACTTGTTTGAGTGAAGGGCCCAAAGGCCCTTTACTCCATAAAGAAAATAAAGTTTCAAGAGACTTCTTATATAATGTATTTATCTAAGAAATCACTCAGAAATCTTTCGTCCAGAAGCACTCAGTAGACTGGACCTACTCCATACACATTGTTACAGTGAAGTGAAGAAAAAAACTGAGAAACATAAGTATCTTTTATCATTACGATTAAAGATTACATTAGCTGTGTTCGAGCGCTATCAGGATTAACAGTTTCTGGGGAAAATGAGATCTTATTCCAAGTAATATTCAATTCCTTTACCGATAAAAAATGAGACAGAGCCAATTATGCGTGGAATAAGCCCTCTTTTTTACCAGAAACTGGTAATTCTGGGAGCGCTTGAACACAGATTTTAGCTAAGGTAAAACATTACATCAGCACTGCGCCATGGTTGCATTAGCAGGTTATTATTGATAGTTTTGTTTGTCACAAAGACCGGAGAAGCAGCACGTAGATAGGCGAACTTAATATTCCAACACAACTTAATATGAACCATAAATCCATTAATCCCATATGGCATGCAGGTATTTCAGTTGAGACAAATTTTTTTAAATTATAATTCCCTTTAGTAAATTATGAGACAGCTGGTATTTTAATTGTGAATAATTCGATAGTCTTTTTTTTTAGGATTTCAAAAAACACCTCAATTATTTTGATTTAACTCACTCAACAGTGGTTGATGTGTTTTTCATGCTAACTGGTTTCTTAACATTCCGCTTAAATTCTTCATCCATGTCAAAGTATGGTTTTCGGTATTGGTTCGTTGCTATTATTCATCGCTGGATGAGGTTTGAGATATGTGTATATCATTATCAATAAGTATATGAAAACACATTCGACTATTTTAATTTATTTTTCAATTTCATTAACATAGATTAATTCCAACCGCTGGAGTATTGCTGGTATTCTTCGTTAACATTTTCCCATACATCAGCGATGGACCTTTGTGGGATGCAAAAGTTTCTTCAGAAACGAATCACTGTAAGGGTAGCTGGTGGACTTATATGTTGGCCTTGAATAACATTATTCGAACTAAGAATCAGGTTAGAAGTTTGAAATATCCTCTGTAGATATTGAAGAGGCCAAGTGTGAATGAGTAGGATCTAATTAAATGCTCTGACAATATTTGATAAATAACACTATATAGTCTAATTGCATAACAATTTAGAAAGTGTGTTTAAAATATTTTTGAAACATTTCAACTCCGAAAAATATTTTTTCTCCAACAACTGAGAAATATAAAAATTAGCATCAAAATTATTTTTAAATAAAATATTTTCAAAAATGCATTTTGTGACCAAATAATGTAGCTAGAAAAATTTTGAACAGTTAAGCTAGAATAAATGAATTTTGTGTCAAGGTCAAATTTGAATTGAAAATAAATCACGTTCATTCATCAAAAGTATTGGCATCTATTGAAATGCACTTCTTTTCTTTCTTTTTGTGGGTGAATAATTCTGGGTGGATGATCACAGAAGCCAAGGAAAAACTGCTTGATACATACTTGCAATGGGCGAACCCGAGTTGAGTCCCAAACCAGAATTTCTATCCGAGTTAAGTCCCTGTTTTGCGGAGCTAATTAATATGTACCTAATTCCGAGTTGAGTCCCAAAACTTGCGGAGATGAGAAAGATGACAGCAGGGGGTATTTGCGGAGCTAATTAGTATGTAATTCCGAGTTGTCCTAGTTTTGCTTAGCTAATTAATATGTAACTAGAAGACCGGTGCTGCTCCGCAGCATTAGTTGTTAATTGGAACTATTTTTTTCCCTTCTAAAATTATAACAGGTGAAGTAAAATGTTCACTAACAAATTTCCGCAGATTTGACCGATTCGAGTGGTCAAAAGCTCAAATGAAAGATCTTCATCCACTGGAGTGTTCTTAGATTAGAGCAAAAACAAATCCTTACCTCAATTAGAACCTGAGATATAGATCTTTTAGTGAAGAAAAATCTTGAAAATATCAAAAGTCAAGTTGAATGTCCACTCACAACTTTCCTCAGACTCAACCGATTTGAGTGGCTAAGAGCTCAAATGAAAGGTCTTAATCCACTGAGTGTTCTTAAAGCAAAACAAATTCCTTACCTTAATTAGAAACCGAGATATTGATGTTTGAGTGAAGAAAAATCTTGAAAATATCAAAGGTCAAGTTAAATGTTTACTCACAACTTTCCTCAGACTCAAACGATTTGAGTGGTCAAAAGCTCAATTGAAAGGTCTTAATTCATTGAGTGTTCTGTTTTTAATGCCCTCTTTTGGAAGGGATTAATGCATGAGAATAAGCTCCATCAAACTGGGACTCAACTTGGAATTACATAGTACGAGTAGGTAATTAGCTCAGCAAAACTGGAACTCAACTCAGAATTGCATACTAATTAGCCCTGCAAATACCCCCTGCTGCCAGGGACTAACCTCGGACAATATTTTCCCTCTAATTTCGTGACGGGACTCAACTCGGTAGTAGCCCTCGTAATATGTGACCGTGCCCCAAGAAAGGGACCTTATGGCTAAAAAAAAAAAGATTCAAGAAAAACGGCTTCGAATGGCCAAGAGCTCGCCCGTTTGGCCGCCACCAAAAATACTGACGATGCGAAAATTTAGCCATAAGGTCCCTTCTTTGGGGCACGGTCACATATATTGATATTTAATTTTTGAAAATTATTCCCAGTGTCTGATTGTCAGCTGGTATATTGCAGTTGATATGCAATTAGCTGTAATTGGTTTTGGATTACTGTACATGACAACTAGAAGCAAATCAAGAGGTTGGATTGCCATTATTTTAACACTTGTTCTCGGCACTATCATCACCTTTACCATAGCATATGTAAATAAGTTTCATGGATTACTTCCAGTAGGCATGAGGTAGACATAATTATAGTTTTAATTTTTTTGCTTGATACAATAGGGAAGTTGTATGCCCTTCCGATATGAGACTGCGCACGCATTCTCCCAACAGAGAAGTCAACACGTCATCATATCTGTTTCTGTCAAATTCTTAATCACTTTTTTTTTTTAAAGTTACCTTGGTTTTCCTTCATAATACGAGTACCTATGAGAAATCCGAACGAACTTGAATCATCACTTTACTAAATAAATAAAAAATGTTCAATAAAATTAAAGAAAAAAAAAAGTAAATTGAACCAATCAGATGAACTGAACCACAACTAAACCACGTACAAATTACAAATTTGTGTTCAGTGATAAGAAAAATGGAAGCACCTGATTCATCAATGACATCACACTAAACTCCTCTAACTGCATCCGAGATGCCTTCATTATGTTCATAGCATTAAATTTTGTTTGCTATTACTATCTAGTACTAAGGTATACGATTTATGGTCAAAGCTTCCATAAGGCCATAAATAATATTATGTCAACACATTCAATATTGTACGATATTGAAAGTTGAATATTCTTTTCGTATTGTATTTGTGGTTTCAGCTTCCTTCAAGATCCATATACGAGTGAAGATTTTATCTATTTTTATGTTCATTTCTATACAAGAATTGGACCCTACATAGTTGGTGTAATTGCTGCCCTAATAACAGAAGTGCTGAATGAGAAAAAATTCAAATTCTCTACAGTTAGTAACGTTTAGCCAACCTTCAACTCAATGGGTTTGAGTTATTTCATTTTGACTTAACCTAGATAAGCAATTTTTGTTTTTTACAGCAACAAAAAGTCCTTGGAATAATATTGGCTTCTATTGTTGGAGAGGGATACCTTTACTATGGCTTCATCATTGAATATAAATTTGAGCATGCATATAACGTTTTAGAGCATGCGTTATATGCTGCCACCTACAGATCAGTTTATGTCCTTCCATCTACTTTAATTACGTGCATTTACTTTACGACCGGATTCGGTAAATACGAATAATTTGGTATCCCGCATAAGCTCGTCCCTATCAAAAAATAAATAAAATAATTTTTTCTCGTTTAATTTAGATTCACTCCAAGTTATTTGTGAAAACTGGTTATTTGCAGCATTGGGTCGACTCACTTATTCGGTATATCTAGTAAATACTATATTACAGCTGTATACTGCTGCATCTCAAAAATCTGTTCTGCCTAGTTCCAATTTGATCAATCGAGTAAGTTACATTGCATGCATGCACTATAAATCAGAGTTTGAAAGCTAGCCGAAAGCTTTATCAAAAAAGTGGAAAGCTGAAAGCAACAGCCGTATTTTTCATGGCTTTTATACGGCTTTTTAGCTTTTTACAAGAAAAAAAAATCACAAATCACAAAAGTAAAGTGTAAACAGAGAAATTAATCAAATAATTAATAAAAAATATAAATAAATATTTTCACCTAAATTCTCAAATTCAGCATAAAACTTCCTGTAAAAAAGTATATTTTTGTGAAAAGCCGAAAGCTAAAACCCAAAAGCCATCATATTTTAGTAGAAACAAACGAAAGCCGAAAGCCAAAATTTCTATTTAAAAAGTTGAAAGTTGAAAGCTTTAGTTTTATTTTCAAGGTCAGAAGCTAAAAACCGAAAGCTAAAGCCATATCGTACAGCTTCCAAACTCTGATATAAATTATTATTTCTACATACGAGTACATACTTCTGTGGGTTAAATTATTTAAGCCGTAGTTCAACCTGCTGTAAAATAAAACCAGGTATTTTATTCTAGAATAGGCATAAATACTCTTCGATTATTATGACCTAAATAATATTTTTGTCACTTATGGTCTCTACTCGACAGTTTTGGTGGTTTGGTTCCGATGTAGCGTATTCATACATTTGTGGAGGTTGTTTGTACTTGTTCGTGGAAGCTCCAATTGCGAATGTGTCAAAAATAGTCAAACAGAGGCTTTTAAAGTGAGTGCCTACCAATTATTGGTCCATTTATTTGACAGTGGTAAATTAAAAAAGATAACGTTCGCGTATAATTGTTACATTTCAGACAAAGTACCAAACTCGATATTCGTCCTATCCAGACTGAAATGCATTCTGTTGGTGCTTGATTGAATATAGTAGTAGGTACTTATTAAGTACATTAATAAAATAATTAATTTGCGTCATACTCGTACTTTATTATAGCAAGGCTTTCAACGGAAAAGCTTCTCTTAAATTTAGTCTGATTTTTACGATAGGGCATGGCATGAGATCTACAGAAGTAAATAATCCCACAAACTTGCCTTGTTATCAGTAAAATTGCATCAAGATTAATAAAATCCTGGACAAATTCGTTGAAATAAATAAATGTTTAAAAAAAAAAAATGTATGCGAGTATAGTCTGTTCCAAATAAGAAACGCAATAGGCAATCCGCAATACACGAATTTCGTCCAATCACAGCACGAATATAAGAGACGAAGACAGAGAAAATTTTGCGAATGTGGTTCGCCTTTTATATTACAATTAATTGATATTGATAATGAAAACGTAAACAGTTATTTTCATTAGTGATGAGAAGTGAACGCAAATCAACAAACTCAGAATTTTTTTCAGATGGACGCACCTTGTTGCGCCTTTCGAATTTTTGCATTTCTTATTTGGAACAGACTGTAGATGTTGATGAAAATCCACTTTGAAGTTATAAGAATAAACAAATTAATGCATTAATGCACCCAAATTAACAATGCGATTGAAAAATAACGGATAAGCAAAGATTTTGAAGGTTGCTTAGTGCGTCAATGGATTGAAATCAATGTCGACTAAAATCACGAGGACTAGGGACAATGTGGATTAATAACAATGTAGCCTAAAATCTATGTGGACTAAACAAATTTTATATCAATTTATATTGACTGCATGCGGCTACATCATCTTAAGTTAATTTAAATTGTTATGCACAGGCGAATAATCTTATTGATGTTCTTTTTTTCCAAAGATTATCTTCATTTTTATTTATACTCGTCTTTCCACGGGCTCAAATCTATTTGTTGTACAATGTCATCGCAGCGGACTCTCTGATTCCTATAGTAAATTGAAAATATTTTAAGTTGAAGGGGTTTATTCTAAATTATAATTTTGGTAGTATAGTTTGAACCTGGGTCCCCAAGAGAAAGAAAATGTATAAAAAACTCCAGTGCCTTGAGAGTTTGATTACCAGATTTGATCACTCTTGATCAAGTAGGTATTTTTTCTGTACTTTTTTTTTCATATTTCTGGTGTCTTTTATTATTCTTCATAATTAACAAAAATATCAACTTTTGCGAAAAAAATGTTTCCTTCACTTCGCTCATTTCGCTTATTTTTTGTGTTCAAGACTAAATTTTGTTTTGGTGTATTTTGGTTACCCATTTTTTGCGAAATCTTTCTAAGTGAAGGAGAAAATGGCATATTATTAGTGGCCTGCTAAATAGCTCCCATGTGTTGAAAATGTTGAAAATTATGATTTTGGGTGTATTTAATTTCTCTTTTCAAGACCAGTTCAATGAGACCCAACACAATTTTTTGAAATTTTATCCCATAGGCACTTAGCAGGCCACCGACGATATTCTATTTGATACCCCTCGCTCTGAGTAACCGGCGCGACTGGCAGTTATTACTCGTAATTTTCCATTTATACCAACCAGTCTGATTCGATGTAAAAAGCACTTTTTGGTATCCACTTCATTCCTGGATTTGCTATGCAAATGATTTGTGCAAAAGTTGTCTGCCGTATCACCTCCAATTGTTCTGTAAATTAAATGTGATTCGTGTTCTCATTATGTTGTAATGTGTTACTTTTAAATATTATGGTGTCAAATTTTACTGTCTGATCGATATACATATTATGTACATTTATATACCTTCGCATTGATAGTAATTAAATTAAAATAGATACCCGCTCTTGAATATAAAAATTACGAGTAATACTGAAAGTACATTAGTATTTACCTTGGGTGAATTTTGCTGACGGAAATTCGAAATATTTGCGGTCCGCGTATTTCCAATGTTGAAACTGAGCTCCCAGAAGACATGTGAAAGTCGGACCGACCATGGAACCAGGGTAAGGCTTTTCCATAAAACCTGCTATATATAAATCAATATCTTCGACGCTTTTATAGAGTGATCTTAATTTTTTAACATCCTGAAAATCAACATAGAATTATATATACCCGCCAAGCGGAAAGGGACCACAAGTCGGAAAACAAAATTTTACGCTAGACGCAAAAATGTGAGATCAGGTCAAAATTAACGAAAATTGTTTTATGGCGGTTTCTGGTGGTGAAACATATAACCTTGCCTGTTCCAAAGGTAGAAAGTCGAACTCGGCTCGGAAGTGGGGTAAAACTGCCTTGAAACAGCTGGAAAATGTTTTTACTTTTCTCGATTCTCCAACTGTTTTACAGAGGGGGGAGGGTGTGTCGTCATAATGATGGACCCCCCCCCCCTTGAGGTCAGTCTAGGTACGCCCCTGAACTCATGAGCTTATTGGGTTCAATAAAGATATAAATTATACCTTTAAAAAAAATTAAATACAGTAAATTTTGTTTGATTTTCTAAACCCCTTTTTTTTCAAAATACAATTTTTCTTAAATTAAAGTTTAAACAGTCATAAAACCATGAATTTTATAGGTACGGGCGTCGTTCTGGTTTCATATTAACGGGAATTTGTCCTACTTTCTAAAATGGCCATAAAATGAAAATTAAAATTCCCTACTTGTGGTCCCTTTCCGCTTGGCGGATCACATTTGTATTTTCATACATACCGTTGAAAAAAATTCTGTTAAACTTGACTGTGTTATATCCTTGAGGTGAGAATGAAGTCAAGAATTTAGTCTTTATATTTAAAAAAGGACCATTCAATTCAAAAAAAAAAAGAAAAAAGTTCGAAGTTATAAATCGATTGTCCACCCTCTTCCATGATTGATAGGAAGATACAGTTTTCATTATGTTTCAAAAAACCCTTATTTTAGGGCTTTGGTAAAAAAAAGAAAAAAGAAAAAAGAAATGCTTCGTCTGGGCGTGGAGAATATGTTCAAGGATAACATATCCTTTGAATAAATTTGCTGCAAAACTCAGATAAATGGTAGGTGAACTTTCGAGCTAAAAATTCGTGAAAATTGTCATTTTAGCAGGCAAAACGCAAATCCACAACATATGTGTCAAAGAAATTGCCTATATTAAACATTTTCGTGTTGTTTTTTAAAACGAACCCTTGAATGCCCTAGAATAAATCTACCGCAAAACGTACCTTTGGATATACGATGTCATTTGCTAAGTCATCAAAGCTTCTTAATTCTGGTATATGACAGAGTTTACGGTAGCTATTGTACGATTGGAGACCAAATTCTCGTCCTCGATCTATACCCAGCGCAGATAAATCACCTCCATAAGTCATTTCTGGGACAGGAAACAGAAAGTTGTTCAGCTAGGGATGAAAAAATTCTTTAGTATGCTATCACTTGAATGTATATATAAAAGCTTTTCTTTGATGCAAATACATCAAAATAAAATGTGTAATCCTATCCTTACTTCTTCTGAGAGAAATTTATCCTGTTCGCTGCATTGCTCAAACGCATAAGTCTGAATTATATCGAAAAATACATTTTTCTTAAGGAAAAAGTCTAACTGGAAGTATACTTCCCGTAATCTATAAGTCCGAGGACGTTTAAATGTTTGTCCATATCTGCAAATCACCAGCAAAAATGGATGCGAATTATAATGTCTGTTGCACATACTTACAAAATATGTGGCAACCAACTTTAAAATCGATAAAAATTAGCTTATCTCATTTTTGAAAAATGCCCTTCAATTATAGTACCTATACATAATCTGCTCATTAACTTACTGGAATGACCCTCTAACTGTGCTGTGTCCTGAACGACCAACTGTAGTCGTATATTCATGGAATGTTTGTGGACTTATATTTTCATTATAACCATCATCATAACCCGATTTCAAAGTATATAAATTGTATTTCATTGCTGCATCATAACCTATAAAACAAATTTCAAAATTTGAGTTATTGGTCAACTCAGGTGCAGGTGCTTAACTACTGCTGTACATGTTTGTAATTAATCCTTAAGGTACGCGGAAGCTAACAAAAATCATCTTCTTTCTAACAATATTATGGAATCACAAAAATACTTTTTCAAGGGTCTGATATTTGTAGCATAAATGATAAATATTTCAATTATTTATTTCAGCAATGTGTTTAACTTTGAAGTTGAGTAGGTTGTATGAGGTTCGAGGGAATATGGTGAACTGTTGAATCTTTTAGAATGAATTAGATTTTTACCACGTATCAAGTTTTTGACTTAGAAAAAATATAAAAATATACATTACCAATAAGAGCGTGAATATATTCTGAAAAAAAAACATTTTGATACATTGCAACACAAATTCTTCTTGCATATAAATAAAGCAGTTTGTCGTTCCAGTGTCGGTTGATTCTCTTCAACTGTCTGGCCATATAATTATGAAAACGGAAGAAGACTATATTCATTGAAAAAATCTCCGGGTTTTGATTCGTGCGATCATCTCCTAGAAGTTTGAAAGTTCAAAATTTTGTATCAAGTCATTTCTCTTGATATTTTTCAAATTAAGACACGTATAAGAAATGATATACTGGACTCTTGGAGGGATTTTAGCCGACATCAGTTGATAAGACAAAACAACAGAATGGCTTCACAATACCTACTTGTTAATGTTTCTATCATTAAAGCTGTTTCATTCTTCATCATCTCCTAATAGGTCTATTTTTGTTATTTTTTTGAAGAAAATGATTTCACTAACAATGGATGAAAAATGAATTTTTGACTGAATTTTCTGCTTCTATAACTCAAAAATGTTACAATCAGCGTACGTATATGTGGCATAATTATGCTAATACTGGTTTTTGCCTCTGCTTGCCCCTTGATAAATTTTAAGTTATCAGTGAATTTGGAGGCATATGTCATTACATTATAAATAATTCTAAGACGTAAACATTTTGAAGGCAAGCTTTTTCATTTAGCTGCAACAACTGACCTTAATTAAAAACATTACAACACTTCGGCAGATGCACGTTGTACCTACTTGTGTTGTGCAAATCAAATTACCTACTCATCCTTGATAAACTGAACAATAGCTTACAAAAGAAACAAATACGTCATATTGATTACCAGAAAAAAAACATTCAGCTTTTTGAGGATTCGCAATCTCACCAAGTCCACCCAACGGGCAATCTTCAGTACCCGAACTTCTGGTTGGATACTCTTGGAAAGAATTATCACCGTCATTTTCTCTCTTTAATAAGCCACCCCAGAACGCTCTGGTTGCATCTGCTCTCTCTTTACTGGAGCCATAAAGAATTGAAAGATCCAAAAAAGCTGTTTCATGATTTATCTGGAACATAGACGTAGTAGTTTTGAGTAAAACTTGAGCAGTCTTTATCACGGGTAAAATGAAATTTATGGAACCTGTCGAATAGGTTTCAATGAGCAGCCCACGCTTCTAGTATTTGTCGAACGTTTGAAATCCACACAAGTAACTCCAAATTCGGAATAAAATTCGTCATTCTCTGGCATTATGGTAGGTAGGCACTCATACGGCATAGGATCCACAGGTTTGCCATTTTTATCACAACAAGCATCTAAGAATAAGTACACACAAATGAATTTTCATCTAACACGGGTAAATGCCAATTTTGAAAAGCCAATTGTTATCCAAGAAACAGACTGACTACATCCAAGTGGAGTCCCACTAAGAAATATGAGGGTAAATACTATCCGAATTGAGTCCCAAAGCTGGCGGAGCTAATTAGTATGTATTTCCGAGTTGAGTCCCAAGAATTGCGGAAGCTAATTAATATGCATGACAGAGTCGAGTCCCTACTGATAGATGTGGCAAGGTATTTTTTTCTGGAAGAATCTAGGTTAAAATTAACCTTTTTCTATAATTGTTCTTGTGCTACTGACATTACCTGGGCGCATCTATGGCTAACTTGAAAGCTTGGCATTTCCCAAAGTAATATATGCACAAAATAAATAAAGAAACATGAAAATGCGAGATGGGTATTTTTGGAATCTGGACATTATGAAATGTACAATTATGATAGTCTCGTGCCTATTTGTGAAGTAAGACCAGAATTAGTGCGAGGTTTTCTGCCAAAAACCTATTAAAAAAATATTTGTGCTCATACTCAAATTGTAGCCTTAAAAATATCGTCGCCAAAGTAGGGACTCAACTCGGAAATACATACTAATTAGCTCTGCAAATACCCCGTACTGTCAACTTTCTTACCTTCGCTAGTTTTGGCAGGGGTTCTGTGATCCCCCAAGGCTTACGAGGAGTGCCCCCTTCCAGGTCAACTAGGAATGATAAAACTCCCCCCCCCCCGGCGCATGAGAAAAAATTTTTGGTATTCGATCATCTTTAAAATTCTTTTCTAAATTGGAAAAAAAAATCGCCCCGCCCTCAAATTGTCGACAAGGAGTTGCTACTCAAGATTGTACGCCTTCACGACACCCCTAAGTTTTGGGACTCAACTCGAAAATGCATACTAATTAGCTCCGCCAAACTGGGACTCAATACTGGTAAAAATCATGGTTTGGGACTGAACCTCGCCCAATAGACTGTATACCCAGCGTCTCACGAAAGAAAAGACTGATACGTCATTGATAATACCTGGCATTGAGGTGGCCCCTCTCCAGTGGCACCCACGGTGGGGTCCAAGTGGGGCAGCCGCCCCACTTGATTTGGGGTGGGTGGTCTGAAAGGAGTGAAGTAGGTTGGGAAAAATTGAAGAAAAATAAGAATTTTTTCAAAAATAAAAATCTTCTTGCATCATAGGTGAAATAAGCTATTAATTTTAGGCTTTTAAGTCAAAATTGCGTGGTTAGTTTGAGGTTTTGCCCCACTTTATTTAAAATACGTGGGCGCCACTGCCCCTCTCGTTGCCGGCTTACCGACATAGTATGTACTGAAGAATGGATAACTAAAGCAGAAGCCAGTTTTTGTTTCATATGTAGTTGATGAATTAACTTGATATTTTTTGGCCTTACCTTTGGCTACCAAGGGTCGATGTTCACTCGGATCGTGACTGCTGTACTGCCCAAATGCGTAGAATAACGCATTTCTTTCGCTATCACGAAATTCATTATTAGGTAGAAGCGAGGTTCTAAGCCTTCTCGAGTTTGGTAAAGGATTACCAAAAACTGACACTCGTGGCTGGTCGTATCCTTAAATGTAAACAATATGTGTGGTGTTACATAGGTATATCAGGTAAACAGGCCATTCGGTCAATTTTAGTTTTTGAAACATAATCAAACAATTCTAGGTTGAATAGTCGAAATTTTAAATTTTCACACCTCAAAGCCTTTGTAAAAGCTTACGCTGTATGCTAAATTTTTTCAGTTTTCTGTTGTTTTCTAAAAACTGAATTTTTCGTAACTTCAATTTCAAACCTTTATAACTCAGCCATTTTCATAACTATGAGTCTCTATAGTACTATAACTCACAATCAGTACCGGCCAAATTGGCTTCTCACTTACGTCTAACGCCCCAAATAGGTACATATGTGTATAACTCGTATTTACTCATCTATAGTAAATTGTATTTAACCCATGACGTGTAACAGGTACTATAAAAGTCTACGAAAATTTTATAATTATTTTGGCTTTTGATTTCTCGACTGAGAAATTTATTTCTTTATAAGTGAATTAAATTTTTTCGATAACCAAATTTTGGGTGTGTTCTACTAATTGAAATAGAGACAGGCCTTCACGAGGTATCGTAAATACGAAGATAAATAATTCCTTTTTTCATACTCAACATCCCAATATTTAAAGGCTTTGTTTTAGACCCATAATACCGATTCACTAATTTTACTAGGAGAATTAATCTTGACCTTGAGGCTTGAATGATGACTTTGGGAATTGAAGCTTTAACTTTTTTCTGCATAAGATGATGAATTTTTTAATAAGACCCAAGAAAAGCAGTTCCTGATCGAATTGGTGCAAATCCTTTCAAGGATTAATATTATAGATAAAATTATGACACTCTTGTTTTACCAAAAAAACATATTTTTGTTGAAATAGCACTAAACCTATTGTAGGTACAATGTAGCTCGTAATTCAATACGAAGAGATAAATTCATATATACTCTGCCTGAATATAGGTGCATTTTAAACGAAAATCAGCTGATCAAACATTGAAAACAACACACTGTGTAATTCATTAAGTACTTTTTCTTCTCAACATTTTGCAATTATATATGGAGAATAATAATTTCATCACCGTACTTACAACGTACCTTCAAACTATTAATTTTTCAGATTAATATTCTATTGAAAAAATATCGTTTAAAACTTCATACTTAGCCTTGTAAATTCATTTTTTTGGCAATATTTTAATCAGTTGATTAGTGAGAAAATAACAATTTTGGGTGGGTACATATAATTGCTATTAGGAACCAATATATAGACAGGCATACGTGGATTATTGCGAATAGACAAATGAAAATAATCAGCTTATTGAAGTGATGCGGTTCATAAATTTTCAAAATTCAAAATATTTTTTCATATCTGTCACTGAACGATATGTTGATAATTTTATACTGCGTATTATAAGGTTTCTGTTTGTTGAATTCCTTTAAATTAGTATGAGATCAACTCCCTCACTATAATTTTAAATCCCACCTCTGTAGTATAGTACATGTGTACCTACTTGTTTGATGTTGTTCCTGTTATTCAGTTCCATTCTCATTCTCATTCTACTTCTTAAAGCCTTACATTTGATACTCAGTGTATCATTATATTTGTTCAAGTAACATAATATCATACCTCCAGTACTTGTGTACTTTTCATGCGATAAAAGGTGTTGATTAGAAGTAAAGCATTGTAAGACTTTGAATTGATTCAGTGAACCTGGAAGGTGTCTACCAACCTTAAGTCGAATCAACCCATTCTAGACATGTATCTACCCCTTGTCTGTAAGCCGCACAGTGAGCAGACAATAAGGCGGCGGAGTATATAGATGCACAAAATATTAAATTGCATCAATTTCCGAATATGTACATTCTTCTTTAACGATCAACATTTTAGTAAATTTTTTTGTTCTATTTGTAAAAAAAAAAGTACAAAACTTGAACTTCCAAGTTTTATGTCAAGTTTTGATATAAATCCAAGCCAAGTGTGGAATTCAAAATTGAGTTCTAAAAAACTCATCATTTCCATCAAACAGAACGAACAAATTGTTTAATCTAAGAGAAATAGAAAGATGAACGAGAGGTGGAATGAAGCAAACAAATACCTGAGAACTCAGAACCTATAAGTGCAGAAATTGACTAGAACTCTAGTTCTCGGGTCTGAGTTCTATTAGTTTTTCAGAAAAGGGAATGGCCGTTTGAAAAACATTTTTGAGAAAGTGTCAAAAGTGCAAAAGTTTTTTGTGAATCGAACGAACCTGGTAAAAAAATTTTTAACTAGAAAAAACGTACCCTTCCTGAAACAGACATAATTTTCCTCGGAACTCACGCAAGTGGTTAACTATACGAACTTGCTTTTTGATTATCTTACCATCAGAATAATTAGCTGGCAACCATCTTTCAAATGGATACATGGCTTGGCCGAAATTAGAATATCGTAGATTATTACAAGATCCATCATCCGTATAAAAAATATAATCTGGATCGCATTCTCTCAATTTCGGTGCACATTTACCGTCTGCAGGAGCAATAAATGGACTATTCCAAACAAAAATACAAAAATTATCAACTTTCTTATTTTTTTCAGTTACTCCAGATGAAGTTTTTACTAATTAGTACTCACGACTTGAAATAAAGAGGAGTAAATTTTTCTTGACTGTTTGGAATGGCAGCAATATCGGTAACCAATATTGCTGTCGTTAAATAAAACAAAAATTCAGTCATCGCGGAAGGGTTTAAGCGAAGTTAACGTGTTTGCATTTTAAACGATCGTATTCGAATAAAATTATTCTAGGTGGTAAAAACGCTCGTAAATACCTATTCGTATGCCTACTACTGTTATTCATGTGGAATTCTGAAACATCTATTTTCGAAATATGAAACAGTAAATTAGAAATTCTTGGGATAAATCCTGTAACTCATATCTGATTTCGCTTTAACCGTCAGTTTTTTTTTTTTGAAAATTTTGAAGTTACTGTTGTTTACCCAAAAACATACGATTTTCGTTTGTAGAGACAGAAGACGTGACGTCCTACAATTAGAAAATTATTGTAGACTTGTAAGGAAGTGCACTCCCCCGAAATGCCCGATCTGCGATGGGACACAAATGTAGATGGGAAACTTGACGCAGATGTGTCAAAAATTCAACCAATTAGGAAGCAGTAGCACTTTTGTGACACAGATGTGTACAAAAATTCAACCAATCAGGAAGCAGTGACACTTTTGTGACACTGATGTGATCTATAATTTTTCCACCGGAGAAGGCTGAAATCAAATCAGTGTCACTAAAGTGCAACTGCTTTCTGATTGGTTGAATTTTTGTACACATCTGCGTCACATTTCCCTTCCACATTTGTGTCACAGTTTGCAGATCGGGTAAAATAAAAAATTTAGCTAGACTAACAATTTTTTTGTTGTAAATTATAGAAGAAACATTTTCTGACCCCTGAGGAGGCTATCAGGTAATGGGCTTCGCGGTACATGAAACCTTAATCTGACGCTGATAATATTTAAATAGAGAAAGGCAATTGAAGGGCACGCATAAATATAATACAAATTCCCTGAGAATACACATATATTGTACAGTCTGACCAGATCTAATGATTTTAAATATTTTTTCGCTCTAAATTCGTTCTATCAAAGCAGATCTAACTTTGAGCTCTGCTTTGACCAATAAAATAAAATGTTCTATTTTTGTTTCCTCATCACAACTGATCCTTGAAATGATTGTTTTATTGATTCAAAACTGTTTTTCGTAATGATCATAATATTATTTTAAATTAATTCATGATCAATTCCTTCTGGTTTTCAATATTAATAATACAGTCATAATTATTGATTTAAATTTCATCATCTTAAGTGAATAGATAACATTTAATAGCCAATATTATTCCTGATTAATGATAATCATTGATAATCAGCTCATTCAGAGCATATTTTAAGAGATTTTCTCTGAATGGCATTATTGAATTCAATCAGTGGCGTTTGGTGTGGGGGAAGCAGAGGGGTAATTGACATGAAGATGCAATTTTTAGGAATTTTGAAATTTTTATATGGCACTATCGTATTTTACTGGGTGGCACTTCTACTTTGTATGTTACAACATGCCTTGTCAGCTCTTGATTAAGGGTGTAGTCTACCTTTGCTGTTTTCAATTGATTCAAAATTTAGCTTACCATTTTTTCTCTCTAAGTTTTGCACCAAATGGGTCACTATAAAGGCAATATCCCGGATCCGAACGTCTGGGTGGATACTCTTGGAAGGAATTATTATCTAAACTATTAGCTGGCTTGACCAAAATTAGAATATCGTAGATTATTACAAGATCCACTGTCCGTATAAAAAATATAATCTCGATCGCATTTTTCCAATTTCGGTGCACATTTACCATCTGCAGGAGCAATAAATGGACTATTCCAACCAAAAATACAAAAATTTTCAACTTACTTACTTTTTCAGCTTCTCCAGATTAAGTTTTTACAAATTAGTATGTACTTACGAGTTGAAATAAAGAGGAGTAAATTTTTGTTGACTTTCTGGAATCGCAATAATTTCAGTGACCAATATTGTAGACAACAAAAGAAACATAAATTTAATCATTGCGGAAAAGTTTGAGTGATGACGTTGGTGAGCTTCAAATGAAATGATTCGAATTAAAGTTGGTCCAAAAGTGCAAAACAAAAAAACAAAAAACACCCAGTTTCACGACATGTATGATTTATACATCTGTATTTGGAATACAGAATATTAATATAGTTGGAAGCTCCACAGATACCTACATGACTCATCCATCCATTTTGTTTTTACCATCAAGAAATTTTTTAAAGAAACTTTCAAAAGTTATTGTTGAGCAGCCCAAAATTTACAATTTTCAATTGTAAAAATGTGAGCATCAAAAATCCACTATTTAAAAAAATTCAATTCAATTGAACATTAATTGCTTTTTCACATTATGTCATTGAAGAATATAAAAAAAAATCTTGAAGCAACTGAAAATGTCATCTCTCACATCATGATCCAAATCTATGAAAATTGGCAAATATGAATTTTTAAACAAACTAATGCACCAAAGTACCTACTGCAAAAAATAGTGGGTACAAATATAGGTACCTATCTAAAAAATATAAAATTATTATCTTACGATAGTCTTATCACTTGTTTTATAGTGTCATTCACACACAATGTTCACGAATTCTTTTAGAAAAGGAATGTAGCAACCATTTTTTGTAATTTTGCACTTTCATTACTCAAGTCTCACTTAGAGTGATGCCAAAATATCAACTGTCAATCTTGAATCCTCCAATATGGCAAATGGTTTTTGTTCTTTCTGAAAATTTAGATTTTTTCACTTCATGTACTTTGGAAAGTGAGTCTTCAAATGCAAGTTTGGCAAAACGGACTTTTTAGAAATATGCCCTTTTTGAAGAAAAGCACTCAATTGTAAATGAAATAATAAAATTCATGATAAACATTGATCAGTTGTACTACAATGGAGCTTCAGACATTCATCTGAGATAATTTGAAATCAATGTGGACTAAACAAATTTTTAATAAATTTATATTGACTGCATGGCTGTATCATCTTAGGTTAATTTAAATTGTTATGCACAGGCGAATAATCTTATTGATGTTCTTTTTTTCCAAGGTTATATCTTCATGTTTATTTATACTCATCTTTCCACGGGGTCAAATCTATTTGTTGTATAATGTCATCGCAGCGGACTTTCGGATTCCTATAATAAATTGAAAATATTTCAAGTTGAAGGGGTTTATTCTAAATTATAATTATGGGAGCATAGTTTGAACCTGCCTCCCCCAGAGAAAGAAAATGTATAAAAAACTCCAGTGCCTTTAGAGTTATTAAATACCAGATTTGATCACTCTTGATCAAGTAGGTATTTTTTCTGTATGTTTTTTTTCATATTTCTGGTGTCTTTTATTATTCTTCATAATTAACAAAAATAGCAACTTTTACGAAGAATTTTTATGAAAAAAAAAAAACACTAAAAAATGTTTCCTTCACTTCGCTTATATCGCTTATTTCTTCTGTTCAAGACTAAATTTTGTTTTAGTGTTTCTTGGTGACTCATATTTTGGGAAATCTTTCGATTTAGTGCATTATTTTTCTCGATTTGACAACCCAGTGGTGAAGGAGAAAATGGCATACATTGTCAGTGGCCTGCTAAATACCTCCCATTTTTTGAAAATTTTGATTTCGGGTTTATTGAATTTCTCTGTTCAAGACCAATTCAATAAGACCAAACACAATTTTTTGAAATTTTATCTCATAAGAAGCATTTAGCAGGCCACCGACGATATTCTATTTGATACCCTCGCCTTGAGTTACCGGAGCGACTGGCAGTTATTACTCGTAATTTTCCATTTATACCAACCAGTCAGATTCGATATGAAAAGCATTTTTTGGTATCAACTCCATTCCTGGATTTGCTATGCAAATGATTTGTGCAAAAGTTGTCTCCCGTATCACCTTCAATTGGTCTGTAAATAAAATAAAGTGTGATTCATGTTCTCATTATACATAAATATAGGAATGTGTTACTTTTAAATACTATGGTGTCAAATGTTGCTGTCTGATCGATATACATATTACCTATGTACATTTATGTACCTTCGCATAGATAATAATTAAATTCAAATAGATACCCGCCCTTGATTATAAAAATTACGAGTAATACTGAAAGTATATTAGTATATTTTACTCTCGGTGAATTTTGCTGTCGGAAATTCGAAATATTTTCGGTCCCCGAATTTCCAATGTTGAAACTGAGCTCCCAGAAGACATGTGAAAGTCGGACCAACCGTGGAACCAGGGTAAGGCTTTTCCATAAAACCTGCGACATATAAATCAATATCTTCGACGCTTTTATAGAGTGATTTTAATTTTTCAACATCCTGAAAACCAACATAGAATTATACATGTATTTTCGTACATATAGCTAGCTTGGACTTTGGCAAATCAGTAAGAAAAGCTTACATTGTGAGATCAGAAGACAATTTACCGTTGAAAAATATTCTGTCAAACTTGACTATTTTATATCCTTGAGGTGAGAACGAAGTCAAGAATTGAGTCTTTATATTTATCTAAAAAGGACTATCTCAATTTTTCAAAAAAAAAAAGGTCAAAATTTTTAATCGACTGTCCACCATCTTCTATGATAGATAGAAAGATACGCGTTTTCAGTTTGATTCAAAAAACCCTTATTTTTCAGGGCTTCAGTAAAACAATGAAGAAAAAAAAAAAGAAAAAAAAAGGCTTCGTCCGGGCAGGGATAATATGTTCAAGGATAACATATTATCCTTAGAATAAATTCTTTGCAAAACTCAGGTAAATGGTAGGTGAACTTCGAGCCAAAAATTCGTGAAAATTGTCATTTTGGCAGGCAAAACGCAAATCCGCAACGTATGTGTCAAAGAAATTGCCTATATAAAACATTTTCGTGTTGTTTTTTGAAACGAACCCTTGAATGCCCTAGAATAAATCTACCACAAACGTACCTCTGGATTTACGATGTCATTTGCTAAGTCATCGAAGCTTGTTAATTCTGGTATACGACAGAGTTTACGGTAGCTATTGTACGACTGGAGACCGAATTCTCGTCCTCGATCTATACCCAGCGCAGATAAATCACCTCCATAAGTCATTTCTGGGACAGGAAAAGCAAAGCTGTCCATCTAGGGATGAAAAAATTCTTTAGTAGATATATACTTACCTAATTACTCGAATGTATATAAAAGCTTTATTTCGATACAAATATATCAAAACAAAATATGCAATCCCATCCTTACGTCTTCTGAGTGAAATTTATCCTGTTTGTTGCATTGCTCAAACGCATAAGTGTGAATTATATCGAAAAATACATTTTTCTTCAGGAAAAAGTCTAACTGGAAGTATACGTCCCGTAATCTATAAGTCTGAGGACGTTCAAATTTTTCTCCATATCTGCAAATCACCAGCGAAAATGGATGAATCATACGAGTAATAATGTAATCTGCTGCGCATATATACAAAATATTAGGTATATATGTGTTTTGGACTGGAAAATTCTGTCTCTTATGAGGCAACCAACTTTAAAATCGATAAAAATGAGCTTATCTCGTTTTTGAAAAATGCCCTTCAATTACAGTACCTATAGATAATCTACTCATTAACTTACTGGAATGACCCTCTAACCATGCTGTGTCCTGAACGACCAGCTGTTGTCGTATATTCATGGAATGTTTGTGGACTTATATTTTCATTATAACCATCATCATAACCCGATTCCAAAGTATATAAGTTATAATTCAATGCTGCATCAACACCTATAAAATAAATTTCAAAATTGAGAGTTTTACGTCAATTCAGGTGCCTAATTACTGTTGTATATTGAAAAAACTTCAAATAGGTGCCATTAGAAATCTTTACGATTTGAAGGGGCAATCCGGACAAATCAAAATTTTTTGTAGAAACTACTACAAAAATGGTAAAATATGTTATCTAAAAGTTGAACGAAGGAAATATGGCGAATTGTTGAATTTTTTAGAATGAATTAGACTGTTGCACACATCAACTTTTTGGCTTAAAAAAAATATAAAAATATACATTACCAATAAGAGTGTGAATATATTCTGAAAAAAATACATTTTGATACATTGCCACACAAATTCTTCTTGCATATAAATAAAGCAGTTTGTCGTTCCAGTGTCGATTGATTTTCTTCAACTGCCTGGCCATATGATTATGAAAACGGAAGAAGACTGTATTCATTGAAAAAATCTCCGGGTTTAGGCTTATGCGATAGTCTCCTAGAAATTTGAAAGTTCAAAATTTTGTACACATATAAAGTCATTTCTCCTAATATTTTTCAAATTAAGATACGTATAAGAAATGATATACTGGATTTTAGCCGACATCAGCTGATAAGACAGAACAACAGAATGGCTTCACAATACCTACTTGTTAATTTTTCTATCATTAAAGCTGTTTCATTCTTCATCATCTCCTCATAGGTCTATTTTTGTTATTTTTTTGAAGAAAATGATTTCACTAACAATCGATGAAAAATGAATTTATGACTGAATTTTCTGCTTTTATAACTCAAAAATATTACCATCAGCATACCTATGTAACATATAAGTATGCTAATACTGGTTTTTGTCTTTGCTTGCCCCTCGATCAATTCAAGTTATATATTAGTGAATTTGAAAGCATATGTCATCCCATTATAAATAATTCTAAGACGCATGTACTCGTATTTTGAAGGCAAGTTTTTTGATTTTGCTGCATCAATCAACCTTATAAAACATTACAATACTTCGGCAGGTGCACCCTACTTGTGGTGTGCAAATGACCCGATCTGCAATGTGACACAAATGTGCAGGATGGGAAATGTGACGCAGATGTGGCAAAAATTCAACCAATCAGGAAGCAGTGGCACTTTCGTGTCTCTGATGTGACCTATAATTTTTCGCTTCGGAGAAGAATGGAATCACATCAGCATCACAAAAGTGCCACTGCTTCCTGATTGGTTGAATTTTTGCCACATCTGCGTCACATTTCGCGTCACATTTCCCATCCACATTTGTGTCACAGTTTGCAGATCGGGGAAAATACTCATCCTTGATAAACTGAACAAAAGCTTATAATATTATTGATTACCAGAATAAAAACATTTAACTTTTTGAGGCTCCGCTATCTCACCAAGTCCACCATACGGGCAATTTTTAGCACCCGAATTTCTGGCTGGATATTCTTGGAAAGAATTATCGCGATTATTTTCTCTCTGCAAGAAGCCACCCCAGAACGCTCTGGTTGCAACTGCTCTCTCTTTACTGGAGCCATAAAGAATTGAAAGATCCAAAAAAGCTGTTTGATGATTTATCTAGAACATAGACGTAGAAGATTTGAGTAAAACTTGAGACAAAAATCGTTCAGTCTTTATCACGGATAAAATGAAATTTATGGAACCTGTCGAATAGGTTTCAATGAGCAGCCCACGCATCTAGTATTTGTCGAACGTTGGAAATCCACACACGTAACCCCGAATTTTGAATAAAATTCGTCATCCTTTGGCATTATGGTAGGTAGGCACTCATACGGCATAGGATCCACAGGTTTGCCATCTTTATCACAACAAGCATCTATAAGAATGAGTAAACACCAATGAATTTTCATCAAACATAGGCAAATGCCAATCATGAAAAAGTGAGTTATTCAATGATTTTATAAGAATTTTTCAAAATTTTTTATATTTGATTTTACTCAAAAATTGCAAAAACTATAGGTAGTCTGTCTCACGAGAGAAATAACCGATGTCATTTTGATAGACGTTGTGGTATTCCAACAACAAGAGGAGCCACCTAGATGCATGCCACAAACGATGACGTCATTTCATTCATTCTCTCGTGAGACAGACTGTACATGGCCTAGTAGCACGCCCAAATCTGTGATATTACAAAATAATATTGCCAAGAAATATCAATTAACAGATTGTCACATTATTGCTAAAATATTTTCAATATCCCATAAATATTATATAAATGTTACCGTTAAAGTGATACTGTCGTTATTGCATGAAATAACTAGTTAATTTATAAATTAACAGCAAAACAGTTAAAGTATGAAAATTTTTCACAGTCTACCTAGATAATGTATGAAATACCTAGTTATTCTATAAATTGACGAGATATGATTAGTTAAATCATGAAATGGACCATTTATAATAAATTTCATCACAAAAGTACAGTTACAAGTGTAAAAAAAACTTAATTTAAAAGTACTAGATGCAAACAGATGCGAGGAGCATAATTGAAAAAACTGAAGATGGGTTTTACAAATTAGGAACCAGAGAAGGAATCATAAACTCTCTCTATGCTTGCTCCCAGTTTGCTCTCAGCCACAAACAATTTATCCAGCTTGATGAAGTACCCATTACCTCCGCCACTATTTTGCTACAATCAGTGGCTTCCTCATAAACTACAGGTAATGGTCAAGGCTTTGTGAGATGTCACTGCATGCAAAATTGCATAAATAAGCGTTGTTTGTGCGTCAGGAATAAAATGTAACTCTAAATGCCATGGAAGTAACAGCTGTTGCCATAAATAACGTGTTTGGTTTGTCTTCCCTAATTTTGCATCTAGTACTTTTAAATTAAGTTTTGTTTACACTTGTAACCGTACTTTTATGATAAAATTTTTTATAAACGGTCAATTTCATGATTTAACAAATAGCGGTCACAAAAATAATGTGTATTAAAACAAGAGCAAGAACCAACTGAATGCACATAATATAGGTAGGCTAGGCTATGTCAAATACACATAACAACAAGAAACAAACACAAGTCTGATTGTCAAGATAAGATAGTCGGGCTATTTATAAACATCAACAGAACACACTTAGTTTATGTATGAAATAACTAGTTAAAGTGTAAAAGTATTTTGATTACACATCTAAAGCATGAATTAACTGGTGATTTCATACATTACCTAGAATTAATACTTTAACGGTAACATAAATACATATTAGTATATATTATATTGCCATAATATTATGCAAAAAATACCCTGACAATTATATTGAATATCTATAAAACATACTCTATTTCACGTGCAATATTGACAGAATATTTCAAAATGTTTTTGTCAATATTTTATAAATATTAACAAATACGAGGCGCGTTCCAAAAGTCGGTTCGCACCCCCCACCATTTGAAAGCTAATAGAGATAGAGACCTGCAATTAGTTTCATTGGAAAGAGGAGACTTCAGGCTACTTTTCCACACCATGCACCAAGCGATCAAGGCAGCTATTATATGGCAGTATAAGTTTCTAAATGTAATCTTGATGAAATGTCCTGTCCAAATTAAAAAACAAAGTTCTTTTTCCCAAATAGCACTACTAAAAGCAAATTTTCCCCTCAAAATTCAGCTTCCAATGGCTAGAGTCGATGGTAATTAGATGGGGCAAGGCCAGTGAATAAAGAGGGGTGGTAAAAGGTCACTCACATCAAATTTTTCCCAAGGCGCCCATCCAGACTGGCAGAATAAGAAAAATATTGCTATGTGTGGGGACAATATGAACTAAGACGTCAGTTGACTAAATACAGGTGTAATATGTACGAGTACATATTGTCAGTGTCCGCCACAAGGCAGGATGCTGCTTCATGATCATGAACCAAACCGGTTTCACATACTCGTAGATAGACGCAGTGCGTCTATCGTATACATATCAAAAACGCCAAAGTAACAACTTTTCTGTACTTGTCTCTCACAGACCACAGTTGACACCTGGGTACTTATCTGTGTACAGAAAGTACCAGATAACTATGGCTGTTCAGACGCAGCTATACCAATGTCTAAAAGGATATTTTATACTGGAATATACCTAATTAGGTAATTATTAGTCCTACTAATAATTTACCTAAAGTGGTAACCTTTCCGACGTGAAATAAACTTGGAGTCAGATTAAGTTGGGTAGACTATACGAGCCCCTATAGCCCCAGTGGAAACACTGAACGGAAGAGTAGTGAAATATTTTACTTGTAAAATTTTCCTACTAAGGTGCAAGCCTCTTCGGAGAAGATCCACCTAATGCAAAAGGAGTTGAAATATACTTCCAAACAGAATTTTAAATTCTAAGCTCAATTTACTCGAGATTCGAGTGCAAAATAAAATTTTGCAAAACTGAATAAATAATTCAGAATATTTCAGATGATCATACCTGAAAATTTTGCAAAGTAAAAAACTCTGTAAAACTGAATAAACATTCAGAAAATTTCAGAAGTCCATACCTGAAAATTTTACAGAGCATAAATCTCGAAATAAATTGCAGCAAGCAATTGTAAATTTTGAATGTCTGGTACATCAAAGAGTGTACTTCCAGAAGACTCAGATTTAGAATTGGATAATACTGATCTTATAAGTCTCAACGAAACAGTAAACGAAAGTGGTGACACTCAAACAGAAAATACTGGAAATCCACAAATTCTAAGACAGAATTTGTCTCTCAGTTTTCTGAATAACACTTCACTGGTGCATTCACCTGGCATAACTCCTACAAGTGCAGAGCCAAGTTTAATTGTCACAGAAGAAGACAATTTTGTGCTAGAAAAGATGAATATAACTCTACCTACATTCACTCCAGAGAAAATAGAGGTATGGTTGAAAGTAGTAAAAGCCAAATTAAAGGCTTGCGGAGTAAAGGAAGAAGACCTTTTTAAGAAAATCCGCACTGACATACCTATCGAAATTGTAGAAAGAATTCCAGATATCTGTGAACCCACAGCTGCGAATGATAATTTCGAATGGTTCTCCACACAGCTAAGAGCTGTCTATGGTCGAACCAAGGAGCAGAATATAAGGGAATTGCTCACAAAACTAGAGTTAGACGAACAGGGCCCCAAAAGGCTCATGGAGCGCATGATTGAAAAGGCAGGTACAGAGTTAACGCCTTTAATCATTGCTGACCTTTTCAGGCATGCTTTGCCCAAAGATTTATCCAGGCTGATTATTTCACTGGAGAGTGATAATGAAGTGAAAACCATTGACGATTTGAAAAAGCTCGCTGATAAAGCTGAGAAAATTTTCAATTTCAAAAAGGACATCACAAGTCCGAAAAAGAGAGTAGCTGCTGTATCCTTCACCAAAAAGGAAAGCACTCCTTCAAATTCGTTTGCAAATGACCCTCAAACCTTAAGAAAAGAGATCAACGACCTTAAGAGCACCGTTGGTAATCTCAAAAAGCAAATTGAGAGGCTCTCGTTGGGAAATAACGGTTTTCAAAATTCTGGTGCCCAAAATAATTTTGGAAATTATAACCAAAATGAAGGCAGAAACAGAGATAGTCGAAATAGGAGTAGGTCAGCTGGCCGAAGCCGCAGAGCACCTTCTCCCCACCAAAAAATCGATTACTCAAAACCAGAAAACCAGGGAAAGTGTAAGTACCATGTCTTATATGGAGACAGTGCTTATCACTGTGTTTTACCCTGCTTAGACAGTGGTAAACCACTTGCCCCCAAACCGCAAAATAAGAATCAGTCAAACTAAAGTGCGGGGCCATAATGGCGGCTAATGACCTCGCATGTAAGTACTCTCGACGACTGTTCATCAAAGACCATGATTCACAAATTTGGTTTTTGATTGATACAGGCTCCGATGTATCACTAATTCCTGCTACAAACTCAGAGTTCTCCAAAGAACCAGTGAGACACCTATATGCAGCGAATGGTACACCGATAAGAGTTTTCTGAGAGAAATTAGTTGAATTTAATATTGGACTCAGAAGAAGCTTAAGATGGGTTATGCAAGTTACAGATGTTGAAACAGCAATTTTAGGAGCTGATTTCTTAGAGCATTTCGATCTTAGTCCTGATTTAAAAAGAAAATGTCTAATAGATAATGAGACTGGAATTGAAGTCACAGGTTTTGTCAAAATGACTCCTTTACCAGAAGTTAAGACCATTAAAGAAGAAAACGAATGGATTAAAATAATTAGAGAATTTCCTGGTATAGAAATTTCCACTACAGAAAAGAAGTCTAAACACAAAACAGAAGTTACTCATGTTATAGACACACCACCAAATTGTAGACCAGTAAAAGCTAGAGCTAGAAGGCTAACACCTGAAAAACTACAGGCAGCCAAATTAGCTATTTACAAAATGATAGCAGATGGCGAAATGAGGCCCATTCAAAGCGAATGGTCATCACCTATTCACATGGTCATGAAAAGTGATAATACATGGAGAATAACAGGTGATTTTAGAGCACTAAATGCAATTTCCAAAAGTGATAGCTACCCAGTACCAAACATTATGGACTTTAACCAAACCATGAAAGGTAGCACCATATTTTCTAAAGTGGATTTGAATAGAGCATATTGGCAAATTCCGATGAACGAGGAAGACATAAAAAAGACAGCAGTCATTACTCCATTTGGGCTCTTTGAATCAATGAAAATGCCAAATGGACTTAAGACTTCAGCACAAACCTTCCAACGTTTTATAGACAGCCTTTTAAGAGGACTAGATTTCGTATATGCCTACATAGATGACATCTGCATATTTTCAGAAAATAAAGAACAGCATAAACATCACCTTCGCCAACTTTTAGCAAAATTAGATGAAGCTGGACTTACAATCAATGTTGCTAAAAGCGAATTTGGCAAGGACGAAGTAGATTTTTTGGGATATAACATAAGCCAAGGTGGAATAGCACCAAAAAGTAAAAAAGTGCAAGCCATCCTGGACTACCCACCTCCTAAGGACATGCATGGACTTAGAAGATTTTTGGGTATGACGAACTTTTATCGTAGATGTATACCCCAAGCTGCAAACACCATGGCAGTGCTTCATGATATGACAAAAGGGAGTAAAAAGAAAGACAAAACCCCTATATCATTCAATGAAGAGCAGTTAAAGGCTTTTGAAGAAACAAAAGCAAAACTAGCTAATGCAGCAATGATAGCTCACCCTGATGAAAATTTAAATGTAATTCTAGCCACTGATGCTTCAGACTTCGCTATTGGAGCGACACTGTATCAGATTAGTGGAGAGAGCCGTCAACCCTTGGGATTTTTCTCAAGGAGACTAAGTACTGCTGAGACTAAGTATAGCACTTATGATCGGGAGTTACTAGCCATATTTGCTGGAATTCGGTATTTCAAACATATGCTTGAAGGAAGGGTATTCTCTGTGTATACTGACCACCGTCCTATCACATATGCTTTTAAGCAAGGCAGTGACCATGCTTCACCGAGGCAAATAAGGCAACTGGATTATATTGGCCAGTTTACTACTGACATTCGATACATTAAAGGCGAAGACAATGAGTCTGCAGATGCCCTTAGTCGAGTTGATCAGATTAGTGTAAAACCAATACTACCTTATGAGGAAATAGCACAGGCTCAGTCAAAATGTAAAGAACTGAAAGACCTGCTGCAAAATAAACAAACTTCACTACGATTTGAGATGAGAAGCATATCAGATAGTGATGTACTGCTTTGTTGTGATGTTAGCACTCAACACACAAGACCATTCATTCCTAAAGAATTTAGAATAATGGCCATGAAAAGTGTACATGACCTCTCTCATCCAGGCCCTAAAAACACTGTCAAATTAATGACCAGTAGATTTGTATGGCCAAAAATCAAAAGCGAAGTATTTAATTGGGCAAAAGCATGCCATGGTTGCCAACTTTCCAAAATTGGAAAACGCACCAAAACCCCTATTGGCAACTTTAAACCCACACAACGTTTCAAACATGTACATGTAGACATAGTAGGCCCTTTGCCCATGTCACATGGAAAGAAATATTTGATGACAATGATTGACAGAGCTACAAGATGGCCTGAAGCCGTCCCTATGGATGATATTAGTGCAGAAAGTGTTACTAGAATTTTGTACCATACTTGGGTAGCTCGTTTTGGTGTCCCAGAAAATATTACCACCGATCAGGGGAGACAATTTGGGAGTAGACTGTTTTCGCAGCTAGCGAAATTTATTGGTGCAAAAAAGAACACCACCACCGCCTACCATCCGCAGAGCAATGGAAAAGTAGAAAGGTGGCACAGAGCTCTCAAAGCATCCATCATGGCTGCAGATGTTACAAATTGGGTTGATGCACTTCCAACAATTTTGTTGGGATTGAGGTCCTCAGTGCAGACAGACTCAGGCTACAGTGCTGCTCAGTTAGCACTTGGCGAGGAACTAAGATTACCAGGTGATTTCTTTAACAAAGTTGAAGACTACACAGCAGATGAAATAATTTTCAATATTAGAAAAATAGCCAACAAATTTGTTGCGCAAACTGCTCACCATGGTACGCCACCTGTATTCGTGTCGAAACATTTAAAAACTGCAGAATTTGTCTATGTACAGATAGACACCCCTCGAACTGGCTTCCAAAAGCCATATAGTGGTCCATATAAAGTTTTAGAAAGATTTGAAAAAACAGTCAAAATAAAAATATTCGAAAATGAGCGAATAGTAAGTTGGGACAGATGCAAACCCGCTTTTATGGTGAAAGAAAATATTAGTATAAACTTTCCCTCTAAAATTACCATACCTGTCAACATTTCACAAAGCCCAGAAAAATCAGTAAGCCAAGACGTTGATCTGCCTTCGAACGCACAAAGTATGCAACCAATCTTACATCTTCTGCCAGACAGAGATGACGAACCGGTTAGAATAAGACGAAACATCTCGTTTGACAACAATGATGACGTCAGAACGTTCGAAAGGCATGAGCCACCATCTAAGGTGAGTCAGAATGTACGACCATCAAGAAAGAGTGTGCATGAATCAACTAAAGATAAGAACCGAGAGAGTTACAATCTCCGTTCGACTAGACAAAGAGAAAACCTCGAACAGACAAGTACAGTCCGAACCAAAACAATGCCATGTGCTTCGAAAATACAAAAATCTGAAAAAGGAAAATTGAATACTGCAGCCCCAAAAAGAGCTACAAAAACAGTTCAAATTCCTTCAGCCTCTACGTCCACAGACGAATCGACCCCTAGTGAAGTCTCGACCCCCATACCCAAAAAGTATGGCATCCAAGTAAAAAGGAAAGATCGAGTACAAACTAGAAGCGAAACTAGAAAACAGGCTAAATAGAGAACAAATTCGATGCAAAAACCAGTAACAAAAATTACTGTTACGATTAAAATTAATCTCATTACCTATCAAGTGAAGAAGATTTACTTCTCACAGATAGACGGATGCACAAAGCAAACTAAAACTACCAGCTGTTCACTGAAAAATCAGGCAGTTAGGTGTCTTTGCTTTATGATTGATTTATATTGTGAAAATGGCTAACTCGTCTACTGTAATGTCTGTCGCTGAGGAATTCGAAAAGTTAGAAGTAGAAGTGGAATCTATTTTATCAACTGAACCGAAAGGGGAAGTTTCGGGGGTAGAAACCATGGACACCTCTACTTTAGATTCGCCTCCAGTCGAACCTGCTCCTACTGATGCCTCTAAAAGTGATCCTAAAAAAACCATTCTGATCCCTCCTCGAAAGGATGATCCGAATAGAGTCTTTAAGCGGAATAAAGTTGTAGTAAACAACCCTCCGCCTCCTCAACCTCCCACTTCCTTTGAAGACAGAAGAGCTCAAAGAAGAAGTGCTCTGCACAACTTCTACAGGAGGAGAAGATTCTCCCAAGACCTTCGGATGTTCCGAGGTCTTGGTGAAACATTCTTCCACCTCCTGGAACAGAGCAATGCTCCACCTCCTTCGAGAGGTTGGAAGAATTGTGGTCGAGGTCAGAGAGGAAGACATACTTGAAATGTCTAGACTTTAATTAGTCAAGTAAAAAATAAAAAAGCCAAAAAAATAATAAAAAAGCAAAAGTCTTATAGACACCAAAAAAAATATTTTTGCAAAGTTCGTGAAAACGAACCCATCATTGAACTTACTGATGAAGTAAAATTCTCAGTAAAAATTCTAAGTTCAGAATAGTTCATGATGGTAAATAATAAAATGAACACTTCACTAAGTCAAAGTGAATTTATGTAAGTACTCTGTATACTTCATAAAATCACAACATAAAAACAAAATCATTACTCGAAGTTATAAATCTTAAACTTCGACGTCAAATGAACAAATTCTCAAAGTTACAAAAATTAAACTTTGATGAAAAATACAAATTTTGCCCCTCGATAGAGGAGAAGTCCAAAATTAAAAGTCAAACTTCTCAAAAGAGTAAGTGACGAATAAAATAAAAATAAAAATAAATAAAACCTCTTCAAAAACGAGTGTATAAAATTTGAGTCAAAAGACCAAGTCAAAATTATAAAACCTCCTTCCAAAATTGAAGTCGAGTCATGAGTAAACTGTATAGGCTTATACAGTTGAAAATGTAATTTTCCAAAAGAATGTTCAAGACTACCAGAGTCAATAGCCACTCAGAAGAAACCTAATTGGTTCACTGGGGGGGGGGCTACTGTGGGGACAATATGAACTAAGACGTCAGTTGACTAAATACAGGTGTAATATGTACGAGTACATATTGTCAGTGTCCGCCACAAGGCAGGATGCTGCTTCATGATCATGAACCAAACCGGTTTCACATACTCGTAGATAGACGCAGTGCGTCTATCGTATACATATCAAAAACGCCAAAGTAACAACTTTTCTGTACTTGTCTCTCACAGACCACAGTTGACACCTGGGTACTTATCTGTGTACAGAAAGTACCAGATAACTATGGCTGTTCAGACGCAGCTATACCAATGTCTAAAAGGATATTTTATACTGGAATATACCTAATTAGGTAATTATTAGTCCTACTAATAATTTACCTAAACTATGCAAAAGTTTTTATGGCTAATATTGAGTAAAATTCACGCAAATGTGTGCTGGTGTACTGCAGTAAGCACGTAACGTCTGCCTACTGTCAACACCAAGTGCACACACACACATACACGCACACATACACCTCTATTTCGTCATCAGCGCTTGGGCTATTGTTTTGGTTTTTTGTGGTAATATTCTCCCATCCTCCTTCACACTATTTCCTTGATTTTTGAGCACCGCGCCTGGCCAACAATTTCTCATATTTGTACACATTCTGATGCATGTTGACGACTCTGTAGCGGATCACTTTTGACCTTTTAATTTGGAAAAATATTAGAAATCCTGCAACTCATTCTTGGACAGTGCTTATATTCTACTCTTCATTTTCAAATTATCATAACTCAAGATTGAAACATGATAGGACCATGAAATTTTTATGGTGATGTGTCATGAGGGTGCTGATATCCCAGTTAAAATTTCGTTGCATCAGTGTTACCAGGGCCGGAGATATGAAATGTGCGAACGGACTTTTGGAATGCGCCTCCTCGTAATATTGCCAAAATATTATTGACTGAATATCTACGAGTATAGTAAATATTTCCATCACAATAATTATTTTCTGCATCTATCTTGTAGTTGATATTTTTGGCCTTACTTAATTCGGCTAGCAAAGGTCGATGTTCACTCGGATCGTGACTGCTGTACTTCCCAAATGCGTAGAATAATGCATTTATTTCGCTATCACGAAATTCATTATTAGGTAGAAGCGAGGTTCTAAGCTTTCTCGAGTTAGGTAAAGGATTACCAAGAACTGACACTCGTGGCTGGTCGTATCCTGAAATTGTAAACAGGTCTGTATATGTGGTGTTACATACATGTACGTGTCAGGTGAAGAGGCCATTCGGCCAATTTTAGTTTTTGAAACGTAATTAAACAATTCTTGGTTGAAGAGTCAAAATTTTAAGTTTTCGCGCCTCAAAGACTTCGTAAAAGCTTATGCGCTATAAATACTAAATTTTTTCAATTTTTTGTTGTTTTCTGAAACCTGAATTTTTTGAAACTACAATTTCAAGCCTTTGTAACTCAGTCATTTTCCTAACTAGAGCCTCTTGTACTTATACAATCAAAACGCGGCTAAATTGCTTTCTTACCTACGTATAACGCTGCAAGTATATAATTTGTATATTTACTGTTGGTAAATTGTATTTGACGAACATGACGCCACCTGGTCCTTTGAGTAACTTTTTTTTTTCTGCCTCAGACAATGAATTTTTTCGTAAGACCTAAGAAAAGCAGTTCCTCATCGAATTTGAGCAAATCCTGTCAAGGATCAACACCTCATACTTGACCCTGTAAATTTATTTGTTGGCAATATTTTAATCAGTTGATTAGTGAGAAAATGCCAAATTTGGGTAGGTACTCATTTAATTGCTATTAGGAACCAATATATAGACAGGCTACGACCCTACGTTGATTTGTGTGTAAACAAATGAAAATAATCAGATTATTGAAGTGATGGTCCAGAAATTTTCAGAATTCAAAGTATTTTTGCATATTTACCTCAGAAATATGTAGATAATATTATATTGCGTTTTATTAAGGTTTCTGTTAGTTGAATTTCTTTGAATTAGTATGAGATAATCTCCTTCACTATAGTTTTAGATCCCACTTCTGTAGGGCTAGTATAATATATGTACTTGATATTTGTTGTTCGTGTTATTCAGTTTCATTCTAATTCTCATTCTACTTCTTAAGGCCTTATATTTGATTCTCGGTATATGCTCATTCAAGTAATTTATCATACCTTCAGTATTTGTGTTCTTTCCATGAGATAAAATATGTTGATTGGAAAAAGTAAATCCTGAAAGACTTTGTACATTAATTCAATGAACCTAGAAGGTTTACACCAATTCTGGATATGTACCCTGTAAGCCGCACTGTGGGCAGAAAAGGCGGAGATAGACCCACAAAATTTTACATTGCATCAATTTCTGAATAATAATTTTTCTAACAATCAACATAATAGTAAATATTTTCGTTCTATTTGTATACGAAGTGCGAAACTTGAACTTCCAAGTTTTTGTCAAGTTTTGATATAAATCCAAACCAAGTGTGGAATTCAAAATTGAGTTCTAAAAAACTCATCATTCCCTTCAAACAGAACGAACAAATCGTTTAATCTAAGATAAATAGAAGATGAACGAGAAGTGGAATAAAGCAAACAAATACCTAGAAACTCAGAACTCAGAACTTAAGTGGTGCAGAACTTGACAAGAACTCAAGTTCTCGGATCCGAGTTCTATTAGTTTTTCAGAAAAGGGAACAGCCCTTTGGAAAACATTTTGGAGAAAGTATCAAAAGTGCAAAAGTTTTTTGCGAATCGAACGAACCTAATAAAAAAATTTTTTGACTTGAAAAAACGTGCCCTTCCTGAAGCAGACATAATTTTCCTCGGAACTCACGCAAGTGGTTAACTATACGAACTTGCTTTTTGATTACCTTACCATCAGAATAATCAGCTGGCAACCATCTTTCAAACGGATACATGGCTTGGCCGAAATTAGAATATCGTAGATTATTACAAGATCCATCATCCGTATAAAAAATATAATCTGGATCGCATTCTCTCAATTTCGGTGCACATTTACCATCTGCAGGAGCAATGAATGGACTATTCCAAACAAAAATTCAAAAATTTTCAACTTTTTTTTTTCAGCTACTCCAGATGAAGTTTTTACAAATTACGTATTCAGTACTCACGAACTGAACTGAAGAGGAGTAAATTTTTGTTGACTATCTGGAATGGCAACAATATCGGTAACCAATATTGCTGTCGTGAAATAAAACAAAAATTCAGTCATCGCGGAAGGGCTTGAGCGAAGTTAACGTGTGTGCATTTTAAATGACCGAATTTGAATAAAATTATTCTAGGCGGAGAAAAAGCTCGTAAATACCTATTCGTATACCTACTATACTATTCTTCAGTGTGGTACTGAAACATTATCTTTCGAAATATGAAACAGTAAATTAGAAATTCTTGGGTTAAACCTGTAACTCATATCTGTTTCGCTTTAACCGTCAGTTTTTTTTTTTTTTGAAAATTTTGAAGTTACTGTTGTTTACCCAAAAACATACGATTTTCGTTTGTGGAGACAGAAGACGTGACGTCCTACAATCAGAAAATTATTGTTCATCCAAAACTTCATTTTGGGAAATTCTTTTTCATGTGAAGAACACCTGCTCTTTAACGCGAAGGCCATCAATTATTGAAATGCACAAAAAATAGTAATGCATTCGAAAACATCATTAATCATACATACGTAAGAACAACAGGTTGATTACAGATTATGCTTAGCGCCTGTGAATGGCAATGGCGTACAATATTCAGTGCCGGATTAACCTCCTTATAGTCAAGGCGGGGGGCCCCAAAGATGAAGCAATAAAATTTTTTATTGAGAGATCTTGTAAAGTATAGACTTGTAAGTAAGTGTATTCCCCCCGAAATGAAATAACAATTTGGCTAGATTAACAATTTTTTTTGTAAATTATTGAAGAAAAATTTTCTGACCCCTGAAGAGGCTATCAGGTAATGAGTGTTTTAGCATACCATTTTGCTTGGTATTTCTCCTAAAAAATTTCATAAATTTACGGTAATTTTGTATACGGATCTCAAGTTTGTATATTTTACTATAGAATTTTCTAACAACAAATTACAAAATTTTCTGACCCCTGAAGAGGCTATCAGGTAATGAGTGTTTTAGCATACCATTTTGCTTGGTATTTCTCCTGAAAAATTTCATTAAACGGTAATTTTGTATACGGACCTCAAGTTTGTATATTTTACTATAGAATTTTCTAACAACAAATTACAACATCCATTTTCGAAATATGAAACAGTAAATTAGAAATTCTTGGGATAAATCCTGTAACTCATATCGAATTTCGCTTTATCCGTCAGTTTTTTTTTTTTTTTTTTGAAAATTTTAAGTTACTGTTGTTCGCCCAAAAATATACGATTTTCGTTTGTAGAGACAGAAGACGTGACGTCATACAATTAGAAAATTATTGTAGACTTGTAAGGAAGTGGACTCCCCCGAAATACCCAATCTGCGATGGGACACAAATGTGGATAGGAAACTTGACGCAGATGTGTCAAAAATTCAACCAATCAGGAAGCAGTGACACTTTTGGGACACTGATGTGATCTATAATTTTTCCACCAGAGAAGGCTGGAATCAAAGTGTCACAAAAGTGCCACTGCTTCCTGATTGGTTGAATTTTTGTACACATCTGCGTCACATTTCCCTTCCACATTTGCGTCACAGTTTGCAGATTGGGTAAAATAAAAAATTTAGCTAGACTAACAATTTTTTTTGTTGTAAATTATAGAAGAAACATTTTCTGACCCCTGAGGAGGCTATCAGGTAATGGGCTTCGCGGTACATGAAACCTTAATCTGACGCTGATAATATTTAAATAGAGAAAGGCAATTGAAAGGCACGCATAAATATAATACAAATTCCCTGAGAATACACATATATTGTACAGTCTGACCAGATCTAATGATTTTAAATATTTTTCGCTCTAAATTCGTTCTATCAAAGCAGATCTAACTTTGAGCTCTGCTTTGACAAATAAAATAAAATGTTCTATTTTTGTTTCCTCATCACAACCGATCCTTGAAATGATTGTTTTATTGATTCAAAACTGTTTTTCGTAATGATCATAATATTATTTTAAATTAATTCATGATCAATTCCTTCTGGTTTTCAATATTAATAATACAGTCATAATTATTGATTTAAATTTCATCATCTTAAGTGAATAGATAACATTTATTAGCCAATATTATTCCTGATAAATGATAATCACTGATAATCAGCTCAGTCAGAGCATATTTTAAGAGATTTTCACTGAATTGCATTATTGAATTCAATCAGTGGCGTTTGGTGTGGGGGAAGCAGAGGGGTAATTGACATGAAGATGCAATTTTTAGGAATTTTGAAATTTTTATATGGCACTATCGTATTTTACTGGGTGGCACTTCTACTTTGTATGTTACAACATGCCTTGTCAGCTCTTGATTAAGGGTGTAGTCTACCTTTGCTGTTTTCAATTGATTCAAAATTTAGCTTACCATTTTTTCTCTCTAAGTTTTGCACCAAATGGGTCACTATAAAGGCAATATCCCGGATCCGAACGTCTGGGTGGATACTCTTGGAAGGAATTATTATCTAAACTATTAGCTGGCTTGACCAAAATTAGAATATCGTAGATTATTACAAGATCCACTGTCCGTATAAAAAATATAATCTCGATCGCATTTTTCCAATTTCGGTGCACATTTACCATCTGCAGGAGCAATAAATGGACTATTCCAACCAAAAATACAAAAATTTTCAACTTACTTACTTTTTCAGCTTCTCCAGATTAAGTTTTTACAAATTAGTATGTACTTACGAGTTGAAATAAAGAGGAGTAAATTTTTGTTGACTTTCTGGAATCGCAATAATTTCAGTGACCAATATTGTAGACAACAAAAGAAACATAAATTTAATCATTGCGGAAAAGTTTGAGTGATGACGTTGGTGAGCTTCAAATGAAATGATTCGAATTAAAGTTGGTCCAAAAGTGCAAAACAAAAAAACAAAAAACACCCAGTTTCACGACATGTATGATTTATACATCTGTATTTGGAATACAGAATATTAATATAGTTGGAAGCTCCACAGATACCTACATGACTCATCCATCCATTTTGTTTTTACCATCAAGAAATTTTTTAAAGAAACTTTCAAAAGTTATTGTTGAGCAGCCCAAAATTTACAATTTTCAATTGTAAAAATGTGAGCATCAAAAATCCACTATTTAAAAAAATTCAATTCAATTGAACATTAATTGCTTTTTCACATTATGTCATTGAAGAATATAAAAAAAAATCTTGAAGCAACTGAAAATGTCATCTCTCACATCATGATCCAAATCTATGAAAATTGGCAAATATGAATTTTTAAACAAACTAATGCACCAAAGTACCTACTGCAAAAAATAGTGGGTACAAATATAGGTACCTATCTAAAAAATATAAAATTATTATCTTACGATAGTCTTATCACTTGTTTTATAGTGTCATTCACACACAATGTTCACGAATTCTTTTAGAAAAGGAATGTAGCAACCATTTTTTGTAATTTTGCACTTTCATTACTCAAGTCTCACTTAGAGTGATGCCAAAATATCAACTGTCAATCTTGAATCCTCCAATATGGCAAATGGTTTTTGTTCTTTCTGAAAATTTAGATTTTTTCACTTCATGTACTTTGGAAAGTGAGTCTTCAAATGCAAGTTTGGCAAAACGGACTTTTTAGAAATATGCCCTTTTTGAAGAAAAGCACTCAATTGTAAATGAAATAATAAAATTCATGATAAACATTGATCAGTTGTACTACAATGGAGCTTCAGACATTCATCTGAGATAATTTGAAATCAATGTGGACTAAACAAATTTTTAATAAATTTATATTGACTGCATGGCTGTATCATCTTAGGTTAATTTAAATTGTTATGCACAGGCGAATAATCTTATTTTTGTTAAGCGTTATTGTGACCCCCAATTTCCTTATTGGATGTTCTTGTGGCACCCATTTTTGCTTTGTGGCACCCGGATTTGGGTGCCACAACGTTTTTAGCTAAAATTGGTGGTTTTGGGGTCTAGGGGGCATGGGGGATGCAAATCCACATTTTACCCCGGGTGTCACATTGACATCCAAACTCATCCTACATACTGGGGGGTTCCCTGTATGTTCCACCAGAGTGCGGAGTGTTACATACAAACATACATAAGCTGCAATTAAATGTCTTTGTGACCCATTGATAATAAGATACAATGTGGCACCCAAAACATGACAACAATGCAAAATAAGATTTTGCAAATAGGGTTAATTAAATATTGGCTTTTTTTTCACTCATCAGATTAATTATATAGTTTTTGAATGAGTCTTTAGTCTGTACTCTGTAATCAGTAATTTTTTTAGCTTCTATTAAATGCCTCACTCGATATTTTCAAGACTGAGGAGGCTGGCTAAATGGGAAAAGAAAATTTTTGAGATTACGGAGGCTGGTTAAATGGGAATTTTAATTTTAAATACTGTGGAAGGGGCTAAATGGCAATTTGCATTTTTGAAACCGCGGAGGCTGGCTAAATGGCAATTTAAATTTCTGAGACTTTGGAGGCTGGCCAAATGGAATTTGCATTATCGAGACTGAGGACGAGGAGGCTGGCTAAATGGGAAAATAAAATTTTTGAGATTGCGGAGGCTGGCTAAATGGGAATTTAAATTTTTGTGACTGCGCAGGCTGGCTAAATGGGAATTTAAATAAAATCAGGCGAATCAAAACTGAACCTTATCTTGTATGTATTTTTAAAATTTTTAAATTAAATTCAATGCAAGTACTTATAAGTGTGACTTCGTCACATTATGGGTTCGTTTGGAGCCACCTTTACTGAGCTAGGCTACAAATTTATTTGAGTAAATGCTGTTGTGGCACCCATGTATATGCATTAATAAATGTCATTGTGACACCCTGAAAGGTAGATATTTGGCAACGCCTCTGGGTGCTATAATGACATTCACTAATCTACATACATGGGTGCCACAATAGCATTTACTTACGGTGGGTCACAAAGACATTTACTTACATTTTCAATACATGGGTGCCACAATGACGCTGAATAACCTGGGTGTCACTTCGTTAAGAGTTTAAACATGTATATTGATGTTCTTTTTTTCCAAGGTTATATCTTCATGTTTATTTATACTCATCTTTCCACGGGGTCAAATCTATTTGTTGTATAATGTCATCGCAGCGGACTTTCGGATTCCTATAATAAATTGAAAATATTTCAAGTTGAAGGGGTTTATTCTAAATTATAATTATGGGAGCATAGTTTGAACCTGCCTCCCCCAGAGAAAGAAAATGTATAAAAAACTCCAGTGCCTTTAGAGTTATTAAATACCAGATTTGATCACTCTTGATCAAGTAGGTATTTTTTCTGTATGTTTTTTTTCATATTTCTGGTGTCTTTTATTATTCTTCATAATTAACAAAAATAGCAACTTTTACGAAGAATTTTTATGAAAAAAAAAAAACACTAAAAAATGTTTCCTTCACTTCGCTTATATCGCTTATTTCTTCTGTTCAAGACTAAATTTTGTTTTAGTGTTTCTTGGTGACTCATATTTTGGGAAATCTTTCGATTTAGTGCATTATTTTTCTCGATTTGACAACCCAGTGGTGAAGGAGAAAATGGCATACATTGTCAGTGGCCTGCTAAATACCTCCCATTTTTTGAAAATTTTGATTTCGGGTTTATTGAATTTCTCTGTTCAAGACCAATTCAATAAGACCAAACACAATTTTTTGAAATTTTATCTCATAAGAAGCATTTAGCAGGCCACCGACGATATTCTATTTGATACCCTCGCCTTGAGTTACCGGAGCGACTGGCAGTTATTACTCGTAATTTTCCATTTATACCAACCAGTCAGATTCGATATGAAAAGCATTTTTTGGTATCAACTCCATTCCTGGATTTGCTATGCAAATGATTTGTGCAAAAGTTGTCTCCCGTATCACCTTCAATTGGTCTGTAAATAAAATAAAGTGTGATTCATGTTCTCATTATACATAAATATAGGAATGTGTTACTTTTAAATACTATGGTGTCAAATGTTGCTGTCTGATCGATATACATATTACCTATGTACATTTATGTACCTTCGCATAGATAATAATTAAATTCAAATAGATACCCGCCCTTGATTATAAAAATTACGAGTAATACTGAAAGTATATTAGTATATTTTACTCTCGGTGAATTTTGCTGTCGGAAATTCGAAATATTTTCGGTCCCCGAATTTCCAATGTTGAAACTGAGCTCCCAGAAGACATGTGAAAGTCGGACCAACCGTGGAACCAGGGTAAGGCTTTTCCATAAAACCTGCGACATATAAATCAATATCTTCGACGCTTTTATAGAGTGATTTTAATTTTTCAACATCCTGAAAACCAACATAGAATTATATATGTATTTTCGTACATATAGCTAGCTTGGACTTTAGCAAATCGGTAAGAAAAGCTTACATTGTGAGATCATTATAATATGAGAATCCTCTCGAAGGCAATTTACCGTTGAAAAATATTCTGTCAAACTTGACTATTTTATATCCTTGAGGTGAGAACGAAGTCAAGAATTGAGTCTTTATATATTTATCTAAAAAGGACTATCTCAATTTTTCAAAAAAAAAAAGGTCAAAATTTTTAATCGACTGTCCACCATCTTCTATGATAGATAGAAAGATACGCGTTTTCAGTATGATTCAAAAAACCCTTATTTTTCAGGGCTTCAGTAAAACAATGAAGAAAAAAAAAAGAAAAAAAAAGGCTTCGTTCGGGCAGGGATAATATGTTCAAGGATAACATATTATCCTTAGAATAAATTCTTTGCAAAACTCAGGTAAATGGTAGGTGAACTTCGAGCCAAAAATTCGTGAAAATTGTCATTTTGGCAGGCAAAACGCAAATCCGCAACGTATGTGTCAAAGAAATTGCCTATATGAAACATTTTCGTGTTGTTTTTTGAAACGAACCCTTGAATGCCCTAGAATAAATCTACCACAAACGTACCTCTGGATTTACGATATCATTTGCTAAGTCATCAAAGCTTGTTAATTCTGGTATACGACAGAGTTTACGGTAGCTATTGTACGACTGGAGACCGAATTCTCGTCCTCGATCTATACCCAGCGCAGATAAATCACCTCCATAAGTCATTTCTGGGACAGGAAAAGCAAAGCTGTCCATCTAGGGATGAAAAAATTCTTTAGTAGATATATACTTACCTAATTACTCGAATGTATATAAAAGCTTTATTTCGATACAAATATATCAAAACAAAATATGCAATCCCATCCTTACGTCTTCTGAGTGAAATTTATCCTGTTTGTTGCATTGCTCAAACGCATAAGTGTGAATTATATCGAAAAATACATTTTTCTTCAGGAAAAAGTCTAACTGGAAGTATACGTCCCGTAATCTATAAGTCTGAGGACGTTCAAATTTTTCTCCATATCTGCAAATCACCAGCGAAAATGGATGAATCATACGAGTAATAATGTAATCTGCTGCGCATATATACAAAATATTAGGTATATATGTGTTTTGGACTGGAAAATTCTGTCTCTTATGAGGCAACCAACTTTAAAATCGATAAAAATGAGCTTATCTCGTTTTTGAAAAATGCCCTTCAATTACAGTACCTATAGATAATCTACTCATTAACTTACTGGAATGACCCTCTAACCATGCTGTGTCCTGAACGACCAGCTGTTGTCGTATATTCATGGAATGTTTGTGGACTTATATTTTCATTATAACCATCATCATAACCCGATTCCAAAGTATATAAGTTATAATTCAATGCTGCATCAACACCTATAAAATAAATTTCAAAATTGAGAGTTTTACGTCAATTCAGGTGCCTAATTACTGTTGTATATTGAAAAAACTTCAAATAGGTGCCATTAGAAATCTTTACGATTTGAAGGGGCAATCCGGACAAATCAAAATTTTTTGTAGAAACTACTACAAAAATGGTAAAATATGTTATCTAAAAGTTGAACGAAGGAAATATGGCGAATTGTTGAATTTTTTAGAATGAATTAGACTGTTGCACACATCAACTTTTTGGCTTAAAAAAAATATAAAAATATACATTACCAATAAGAGTGTGAATATATTCTGAAAAAAATACATTTTGATACATTGCCACACAAATTCTTCTTGCATATAAATAAAGCAGTTTGTCGTTCCAGTGTCGATTGATTTTCTTCAACTGCCTGGCCATATGATTATGAAAACGGAAGAAGACTGTATTCATTGAAAAAATCTCCGGGTTTAGGCTTATGCGATAGTCTCCTAGAAATTTGAAAGTTCAAAATTTTGTACACATATAAAGTCATTTCTCCTAATATTTTTCAAATTAAGATACGTATAAGAAATGATATACTGGATTTTAGCCGACATCAGCTGATAAGACAGAACAACAGAATGGCTTCACAATACCTACTTGTTAATTTTTCTATCATTAAAGCTGTTTCATTCTTCATCATCTCCTCATAGGTCTATTTTTGTTATTTTTTTGAAGAAAATGATTTCACTAACAATCGATGAAAAATGAATTTATGACTGAATTTTCTGCTTTTATAACTCAAAAATATTACCATCAGCATACCTATGTAACATATAAGTATGCTAATACTGGTTTTTGTCTTTGCTTGCCCCTCGATCAATTCAAGTTATATATTAGTGAATTTGAAAGCATATGTCATCCCATTATAAATAATTCTAAGACGCATGTACTCGTATTTTGAAGGCAAGTTTTTTGATTTTGCTGCATCAATCAACCTTATAAAACATTACAATACTTCGGCAGGTGCACCCTACTTGTGGTGTGCAAATGACCCGATCTGCAATGTGACACAAATGTGCAGGATGGGAAATGTGACGCAGATGTGGCAAAAATTCAACCAATCAGGAAGCAGTGGCACTTTCGTGTCTCTGATGTGACCTATAATTTTTCGCTTCGGAGAAGAATGGAATCACATCAGCATCACAAAAGTGCCACTGCTTCCTGATTGGTTGAATTTTTGCCACATCTGCGTCACATTTCGCGTCACATTTCCCATCCACATTTGTGTCACAGTTTGCAGATCGGGGAAAATACTCATCCTTGATAAACTGAACAAAAGCTTATAATATTATTGATTACCAGAATAAAAACATTTAACTTTTTGAGGCTCCGCTATCTCACCAAGTCCACCATACGGGCAATTTTTAGCACCCGAATTTCTGGCTGGATATTCTTGGAAAGAATTATCGCGATTATTTTCTCTCTGCAAGAAGCCACCCCAGAACGCTCTGGTTGCAACTGCTCTCTCTTTACTGGAGCCATAAAGAATTGAAAGATCCAAAAAAGCTGTTTGATGATTTATCTAGAACATAGACGTAGAAGATTTGAGTAAAACTTGAGACAAAAATCGTTCAGTCTTTATCACGGATAAAATGAAATTTATGGAACCTGTCGAATAGGTTTCAATGAGCAGCCCACGCATCTAGTATTTGTCGAACGTTGGAAATCCACACACGTAACCCCGAATTTTGAATAAAATTCGTCATCCTTTGGCATTATGGTAGGTAGGCACTCATACGGCATAGGATCCACAGGTTTGCCATCTTTATCACAACAAGCATCTATAAGAATGAGTAAACACCAATGAATTTTCATCAAACATAGGCAAATGCCAATCATGAAAAAGTGAGTTATTCAATGATTTTATAAGAATTTTTCAAAATTTTTTATATTTGATTTTACTCAAAAATTGCAAAAACTATAGGTAGTCTGTCTCACGAGAGAAATAACCGATGTCATTTTGATAGACGTTGTGGTATTCCAACAACAAGAGGAGCCACCTAGATGCATGCCACAAACGATGACGTCATTTCATTCATTCTCTCGTGAGACAGACTGTACATGGCCTAGTAGCACGCCCAAATCTGTGATATTACAAAATAATATTGCCAAGAAATATCAATTAACAGATTGTCACATTATTGCTAAAATATTTTCAATATCCCATAAATATTATATAAATGTTACCGTTAAAGTGATACTGTCGTTATTGCATGAAATAACTAGTTAATTTATAAATTAACAGCAAAACAGTTAAAGTATGAAAATTTTTCACAGTCTACCTAGATAATGTATGAAATACCTAGTTATTCTATAAATTGACGAGATATGATTAGTTAAATCATGAAATGGACCATTTATAATAAATTTCATCACAAAAGTACAGTTACAAGTGTAAAAAAAACTTAATTTAAAAGTACTAGATGCAAACAGATGCGAGGAGCATAATTGAAAAAACTGAAGATGGGTTTTACAAATTAGGAACCAGAGAAGGAATCATAAACTCTCTCTATGCTTGCTCCCAGTTTGCTCTCAGCCACAAACAATTTATCCAGCTTGATGAAGTACCCATTACCTCCGCCACTATTTTGCTACAATCAGTGGCTTCCTCATAAACTACAGGTAATGGTCAAGGCTTTGTGAGATGTCACTGCATGCAAAATTGCATAAATAAGCGTTGTTTGTGCGTCAGGAATAAAATGTAACTCTAAATGCCATGGAAGTAACAGCTGTTGCCATAAATAACGTGTTTGGTTTGTCTTCCCTAATTTTGCATCTAGTACTTTTAAATTAAGTTTTGTTTACACTTGTAACCGTACTTTTATGATAAAATTTTTTATAAACGGTCAATTTCATGATTTAACAAATAGCGGTCACAAAAATAATGTGTATTAAAACAAGAGCAAGAACCAACTGAATGCACATAATATAGGTAGGCTAGGCTATGTCAAATACACATAACAACAAGAAACAAACACAAGTCTGATTGTCAAGATAAGATAGTCGGGCTATTTATAAACATCAACAGAACACACTTAGTTTATGTATGAAATAACTAGTTAAAGTGTAAAAGTATTTTGATTACACATCTAAAGCATGAATTAACTGGTGATTTCATACATTACCTAGAATTAATACTTTAACGGTAACATAAATACATATTAGTATATATTATATTGCCATAATATTATGCAAAAAATACCCTGACAATTATATTGAATATCTATAAAACATACTCTATTTCACGTGCAATATTGACAGAATATTTCAAAATGTTTTTGTCAATATTTTATAAATATTAACAAATACGAGGCGCGTTCCAAAAGTCGGTTCGCACCCCCCACCATTTGAAAGCTAATAGAGATAGAGACCTGCAATTAGTTTCATTGGAAAGAGGAGACTTCAGGCTACTTTTCCACACCATGCACCAAGCGATCAAGGCAGCTATTATATGGCAGTATAAGTTTCTAAATGTAATCTTGATGAAATGTCCTGTCCAAATTAAAAAACAAAGTTCTTTTTCCCAAATAGCACTACTAAAAGCAAATTTTCCCCTCAAAATTCAGCTTCCAATGGCTAGAGTCGATGGTAATTAGATGGGGCAAGGCCAGTGAATAAAGAGGGGTGGTAAAAGGTCACTCACATCAAATTTTTCCCAAGGCGCCCATCCAGACTGGCAGAATAAGAAAAATATTGCTATGTGTGGGGACAATATGAACTAAGACGTCAGTTGACTAAATACAGGTGTAATATGTACAAGTACATATTGTCAGTGTCCGCCACAAGGCAGGATGCTGCTTCATGATCATGAACCAAACCGGTTTCACATACTCGTAGATAGACGCAGTGCGTCTATCGTATACATATCAAAAACGCCAAAGTAACAACTTTTCTGTACTTGTCTCTCACAGACCACAGTTGACACCTGGGTACTTATCTGTGTACAGAAAGTACCAGATAACTATGGCTGTTCAGACGCAGCTATACCAATGTCTAAAAGGATATTTTATACTGGAATATACCTAATTAGGTAATTATTAGTCCTACTAATAATTTACCTAAAGTGGTAACCTTTCCGACGTGAAATAAACTTGGAGTCAGATTAAGTTGGGTAGACTATACGAGCCCCTATAGCCCCAGTGGAAACACTGAACGGAAGAGTAGTGAAATATTTTACTTGTAAAATTTTCCTACTAAGGTGCAAGCCTCTTCGGAGAAGATCCACCTAATGCAAAAGGAGTTGAAATATACTTCCAAACAGAATTTTAAATTCTAAGCTCAATTTACTCGAGATTCGAGTGCAAAATAAAATTTTGCAAAACTGAATAAATAATTCAGAATATTTCAGATGATCATACCTGAAAATTTTGCAAAGTAAAAAACTCTGTAAAACTGAATAAACATTCAGAAAATTTCAGAAGTCCATACCTGAAAATTTTACAGAGCATAAATCTCGAAATAAATTGCAGCAAGCAATTGTAAATTTTGAATGTCTGGTACATCAAAGAGTGTACTTCCAGAAGACTCAGATTTAGAATTGGATAATACTGATCTTATAAGTCTCAACGAAACAGTAAACGAAAGTGGTGACACTCAAACAGAAAATACTGGAAATCCACAAATTCTAAGACAGAATTTGTCTCTCAGTTTTCTGAATAACACTTCACTGGTGCATTCACCTGGCATAACTCCTACAAGTGCAGAGCCAAGTTTAATTGTCACAGAAGAAGACAATTTTGTGCTAGAAAAGATGAATATAACTCTACCTACATTCACTCCAGAGAAAATAGAGGTATGGTTGAAAGTAGTAAAAGCCAAATTAAAGGCTTGCGGAGTAAAGGAAGAAGACCTTTTTAAGAAAATCCGCACTGACATACCTATCGAAATTGTAGAAAGAATTCCAGATATCTGTGAACCCACAGCTGCGAATGATAATTTCGAATGGTTCTCCACACAGCTAAGAGCTGTCTATGGTCGAACCAAGGAGCAGAATATAAGGGAATTGCTCACAAAACTAGAGTTAGACGAACAGGGCCCCAAAAGGCTCATGGAGCGCATGATTGAAAAGGCAGGTACAGAGTTAACGCCTTTAATCATTGCTGACCTTTTCAGGCATGCTTTGCCCAAAGATTTATCCAGGCTGATTATTTCACTGGAGAGTGATAATGAAGTGAAAACCATTGACGATTTGAAAAAGCTCGCTGATAAAGCTGAGAAAATTTTCAATTTCAAAAAGGACATCACAAGTCCGAAAAAGAGAGTAGCTGCTGTATCCTTCACCAAAAAGGAAAGCACTCCTTCAAATTCGTTTGCAAATGACCCTCAAACCTTAAGAAAAGAGATCAACGACCTTAAGAGCACCGTTGGTAATCTCAAAAAGCAAATTGAGAGGCTCTCGTTGGGAAATAACGGTTTTCAAAATTCTGGTGCCCAAAATAATTTTGGAAATTATAACCAAAATGAAGGCAGAAACAGAGATAGTCGAAATAGGAGTAGGTCAGCTGGCCGAAGCCGCAGAGCACCTTCTCCCCACCAAAAAATCGATTACTCAAAACCAGAAAACCAGGGAAAGTGTAAGTACCATGTCTTATATGGAGACAGTGCTTATCACTGTGTTTTACCCTGCTTAGACAGTGGTAAACCACTTGCCCCCAAACCGCAAAATAAGAATCAGTCAAACTAAAGTGCGGGGCCATAATGGCGGCTAATGACCTCGCATGTAAGTACTCTCGACGACTGTTCATCAAAGACCATGATTCACAAATTTGGTTTTTGATTGATACAGGCTCCGATGTATCACTAATTCCTGCTACAAACTCAGAGTTCTCCAAAGAACCAGTGAGACACCTATATGCAGCGAATGGTACACCGATAAGAGTTTTCTGAGAGAAATTAGTTGAATTTAATATTGGACTCAGAAGAAGCTTAAGATGGGTTATGCAAGTTACAGATGTTGAAACAGCAATTTTAGGAGCTGATTTCTTAGAGCATTTCGATCTTAGTCCTGATTTAAAAAGAAAATGTCTAATAGATAATGAGACTGGAATTGAAGTCACAGGTTTTGTCAAAATGACTCCTTTACCAGAAGTTAAGACCATTAAAGAAGAAAACGAATGGATTAAAATAATTAGAGAATTTCCTGGTATAGAAATTTCCACTACAGAAAAGAAGTCTAAACACAAAACAGAAGTTACTCATGTTATAGACACACCACCAAATTGTAGACCAGTAAAAGCTAGAGCTAGAAGGCTAACACCTGAAAAACTACAGGCAGCCAAATTAGCTATTTACAAAATGATAGCAGATGGCGAAATGAGGCCCATTCAAAGCGAATGGTCATCACCTATTCACATGGTCATGAAAAGTGATAATACATGGAGAATAACAGGTGATTTTAGAGCACTAAATGCAATTTCCAAAAGTGATAGCTACCCAGTACCAAACATTATGGACTTTAACCAAACCATGAAAGGTAGCACCATATTTTCTAAAGTGGATTTGAATAGAGCATATTGGCAAATTCCGATGAACGAGGAAGACATAAAAAAGACAGCAGTCATTACTCCATTTGGGCTCTTTGAATCAATGAAAATGCCAAATGGACTTAAGACTTCAGCACAAACCTTCCAACGTTTTATAGACAGCCTTTTAAGAGGACTAGATTTCGTATATGCCTACATAGATGACATCTGCATATTTTCAGAAAATAAAGAACAGCATAAACATCACCTTCGCCAACTTTTAGCAAAATTAGATGAAGCTGGACTTACAATCAATGTTGCTAAAAGCGAATTTGGCAAGGACGAAGTAGATTTTTTGGGATATAACATAAGCCAAGGTGGAATAGCACCAAAAAGTAAAAAAGTGCAAGCCATCCTGGACTACCCACCTCCTAAGGACATGCATGGACTTAGAAGATTTTTGGGTATGACGAACTTTTATCGTAGATGTATACCCCAAGCTGCAAACACCATGGCAGTGCTTCATGATATGACAAAAGGGAGTAAAAAGAAAGACAAAACCCCTATATCATTCAATGAAGAGCAGTTAAAGGCTTTTGAAGAAACAAAAGCAAAACTAGCTAATGCAGCAATGATAGCTCACCCTGATGAAAATTTAAATGTAATTCTAGCCACTGATGCTTCAGACTTCGCTATTGGAGCGACACTGTATCAGATTAGTGGAGAGAGCCGTCAACCCTTGGGATTTTTCTCAAGGAGACTAAGTACTGCTGAGACTAAGTATAGCACTTATGATCGGGAGTTACTAGCCATATTTGCTGGAATTCGGTATTTCAAACATATGCTTGAAGGAAGGGTATTCTCTGTGTATACTGACCACCGTCCTATCACATATGCTTTTAAGCAAGGCAGTGACCATGCTTCACCGAGGCAAATAAGGCAACTGGATTATATTGGCCAGTTTACTACTGACATTCGATACATTAAAGGCGAAGACAATGAGTCTGCAGATGCCCTTAGTCGAGTTGATCAGATTAGTGTAAAACCAATACTACCTTATGAGGAAATAGCACAGGCTCAGTCAAAATGTAAAGAACTGAAAGACCTGCTGCAAAATAAACAAACTTCACTACGATTTGAGATGAGAAGCATATCAGATAGTGATGTACTGCTTTGTTGTGATGTTAGCACTCAACACACAAGACCATTCATTCCTAAAGAATTTAGAATAATGGCCATGAAAAGTGTACATGACCTCTCTCATCCAGGCCCTAAAAACACTGTCAAATTAATGACCAGTAGATTTGTATGGCCAAAAATCAAAAGCGAAGTATTTAATTGGGCAAAAGCATGCCATGGTTGCCAACTTTCCAAAATTGGAAAACGCACCAAAACCCCTATTGGCAACTTTAAACCCACACAACGTTTCAAACATGTACATGTAGACATAGTAGGCCCTTTGCCCATGTCACATGGAAAGAAATATTTGATGACAATGATTGACAGAGCTACAAGATGGCCTGAAGCCGTCCCTATGGATGATATTAGTGCAGAAAGTGTTACTAGAATTTTGTACCATACTTGGGTAGCTCGTTTTGGTGTCCCAGAAAATATTACCACCGATCAGGGGAGACAATTTGAGAGTAGACTGTTTTCGCAGCTAGCGAAATTTATTGGTGCAAAAAAGAACACCACCACCGCCTACCATCCGCAGAGCAATGGAAAAGTAGAAAGGTGGCACAGAGCTCTCAAAGCATCCATCATGGCTGCAGATGTTACAAATTGGGTTGACGCACTTCCAACAATTTTGTTGGGATTGAGGTCCTCAGTGCAGACAGACTCAGGCTACAGTGCTGCTCAGTTAGCACTTGGCGAGGAACTAAGATTACCAGGTGATTTCTTTAACAAAGTTGAAGACTACACAGCAGATGAAATAATTTTCAATATTAGAAAAATAGCCAACAAATTTGTTGCGCAACCTGCTCACCATGGTACGCCACCTGTATTCGTGTCGAAACATTTAAAAACTGCAGAATTTGTCTATGTACAGATAGACACCCCTCGAACTGGCTTCCAAAAGCCATATAGTGGTCCATATAAAGTTTTAGAAAGATTTGAAAAAACAGTCAAAATAAAAATATTCGAAAATGAGCGAATAGTAAGTTGGGACAGATGCAAACCCGCTTTTATGGTGAAAGAAAATATTAGTATAAACTTTCCCTCTAAAATTACCATACCTGTCAACATTTCACAAAGCCCAGAAAAATCAGTAAGCCAAGACGTTGATCTGCCTTCGAACGCACAAAGTATGCAACCAATCTTACATCTTCTGCCAGACAGAGATGACGAACCGGTTAGAATAAGACGAAACATCTCGTTTGACAACAATGATGACGTCAGAACGTTCGAAAGGCATGAGCCACCATCTAAGGTGAGTCAGAATGTACGACCATCAAGAAAGAGTGTGCATGAATCAACTAAAGATAAGAACCGAGAGAGTTACAATCTCCGTTCGACTAGACAAAGAGAAAACCTCGAACAGACAAGTACAGTCCGAACCAAAACAATGCCATGTGCTTCGAAAATACAAAAATCTGAAAAAGGAAAATTGAATACTGCAGCCCCAAAAAGAGCTACAAAAACAGTTCAAATTCCTTCAGCCTCTACGTCCACAGACGAATCGACCCCTAGTGAAGTCTCGACCCCCATACCCAAAAAGTATGGCATCCAAGTAAAAAGGAAAGATCGAGTACAAACTAGAAGCGAAACTAGAAAACAGGCTAAATAGAGAACAAATTCGATGCAAAAACCAGTAACAAAAATTACTGTTACGATTAAAATTAATCTCATTACCTATCAAGTGAAGAAGATTTACTTCTCACAGATAGACGGATGCACAAAGCAAACTAAAACTACCAGCTGTTCACTGAAAAATCAGGCAGTTAGGTGTCTTTGCTTTATGATTGATTTATATTGTGAAAATGGCTAACTCGTCTACTGTAATGTCTGTCGCTGAGGAATTCGAAAAGTTAGAAGTAGAAGTGGAATCTATTTTATCAACTGAACCGAAAGGGGAAGTTTCGGGGGTAGAAACCATGGACACCTCTACTTTAGATTCGCCTCCAGTCGAACCTGCTCCTACTGATGCCTCTAAAAGTGATCCTAAAAAAACCATTCTGATCCCTCCTCGAAAGGATGATCCGAATAGAGTCTTTAAGCGGAATAAAGTTGTAGTAAACAACCCTCCGCCTCCTCAACCTCCCACTTCCTTTGAAGACAGAAGAGCTCAAAGAAGAAGTGCTCTGCACAACTTCTACAGGAGGAGAAGATTCTCCCAAGACCTTCGGATGTTCCGAGGTCTTGGTGAAACATTCTTCCACCTCCTGGAACAGAGCAATGCTCCACCTCCTTCGAGAGGTTGGAAGAATTGTGGTCGAGGTCAGAGAGGAAGACATACTTGAAATGTCTAGACTTTAATTAGTCAAGTAAAAAATAAAAAAGCCAAAAAAATAATAAAAAAGCAAAAGTCTTATAGACACCAAAAAAAATATTTTTGCAAAGTTCGTGAAAACGAACCCATCATTGAACTTACTGATGAAGTAAAATTCTCAGTAAAAATTCTAAGTTCAGAATAGTTCATGATGGTAAATAATAAAATGAACACTTCACTAAGTCAAAGTGAATTTATGTAAGTACTCTGTATACTTCATAAAATCACAACATAAAAACAAAATCATTACTCGAAGTTATAAATCTTAAACTTCGACGTCAAATGAACAAATTCTCAAAGTTACAAAAATTAAACTTTGATGAAAAATACAAATTTTGCCCCTCGATAGAGGAGAAGTCCAAAATTAAAAGTCAAACTTCTCAAAAGAGTAAGTGACGAATAAAATAAAAATAAAAATAAATAAAACCTCTTCAAAAACGAGTGTATAAAATTTGAGTCAAAAGACCAAGTCAAAATTATAAAACCTCCTTCCAAAATTGAAGTCGAGTCATGAGTAAACTGTATAGGCTTATACAGTTGAAAATGTAATTTTCCAAAAGAATGTTCAAGACTACCAGAGTCAATAGCCACTCAGAAGAAACTTAATTGGTTCACTGGGGGGGGGCTACTGTGGGGACAATATGAACTAAGACGTCAGTTGACTAAATACAGGTGTAATATGTACGAGTACATATTGTCAGTGTCCGCCACAAGGCAGGATGCTGCTTCATGATCATGAACCAAACCGGTTTCACATACTCGTAGATAGACGCAGTGCGTCTATCGTATACATATCAAAAACGCCAAAGTAACAACTTTTCTGTACTTGTCTCTCACAGACCACAGTTGACACCTGGGTACTTATCTGTGTACAGAAAGTACCAGATAACTATGGCTGTTCAGACGCAGCTATACCAATGTCTAAAAGGATATTTTATACTGGAATATACCTAATTAGGTAATTATTAGTCCTACTAATAATTTACCTAAACTATGCAAAAGTTTTTATGGCTAATATTGAGTAAAATTCACGCAAATGTGTGCTGGTGTACTGCAGTAAGCACGTAACGTCTGCCTACTGTCAACACCAAGTGCACACACACACATACACGCACACATACACCTCTATTTCGTCATCAGCGCTTGGGCTATTGTTTTGGTTTTTTGTGGTAATATTCTCCCATCCTCCTTCACACTATTTCCTTGATTTTTGAGCACCGCGCCTGGCCAACAATTTCTCATATTTGTACACATTCTGATGCATGTTGACGACTCTGTAGCGGATCACTTTTGACCTTTTAATTTGGAAAAATATTAGAAATCCTGCAACTCATTCTTGGACAGTGCTTATATTCTACTCTTCATTTTCAAATTATCATAACTCAAGATTGAAACATGATAGGACCATGAAATTTTTATGGTGATGTGTCATGAGGGTGCTGATATCCCAGTTAAAATTTCGTTGCATCAGTGTTACCAGGGCCGGAGATATGAAATGTGCGAACGGACTTTTGGAATGCGCCTCCTCGTAATATTGCCAAAATATTATTGACTGAATATCTACGAGTATAGTAAATATTTCCATCACAATAATTATTTTCTGCATCTATCTTGTAGTTGATATTTTTGGCCTTACTTAATTCGGCTAGCAAAGGTCGATGTTCACTCGGATCGTGACTGCTGTACTTCCCAAATGCGTAGAATAATGCATTTATTTCGCTATCACGAAATTCATTATTAGGTAGAAGCGAGGTTCTAAGCTTTCTCGAGTTAGGTAAAGGATTACCAAGAACTGACACTCGTGGCTGGTCGTATCCTGAAATTGTAAACAGGTCTGTATATGTGGTGTTACATACATGTACGTGTCAGGTGAAGAGGCCATTCGGCCAATTTTAGTTTTTGAAACGTAATTAAACAATTCTTGGTTGAAGAGTCAAAATTTTAAGTTTTCGCGCCTCAAAGACTTCGTAAAAGCTTATGCGCTATAAATACTAAATTTTTTCAATTTTTTGTTGTTTTCTGAAACCTGAATTTTTTGAAACTACAATTTCAAGCCTTTGTAACTCAGTCATTTTCCTAACTAGAGCCTCTTGTACTTATACAATCAAAACGCGGCTAAATTGCTTTCTTACCTACGTATAACGCTGCAAGTATGTAATTTGTATATTACTGTTAGTAAATTGTATTTGACGAACATGACGCCACCTGGTCCTTTGAGTAACTTTTTTTTTCTGCCTCAGACGATGAATTTTTTCATAAGACCTAAGAAAAGCAGTTCCTCATCGAATTTGAGCAAATCCTTTCAAGGATCAACACGTCATACTTGACCTTGTAAATTTATTTGTTGGCAATATTTTAATCAGTTGATTAGTGAGAAAATGCCAAATTTGGGTAGGTACTCATTTAATTGCTATTAGGAACCAATATATAGACAGGCTACGACCCTACGTTGATTATTGTGTGTAGACAAATGAAAATAATCAGATTATTGAAGTGATATGGTCCAGAAATTTTCAGAATTCAAAGTATTTTTGCATATTTACCTCAGAAATATGTTGATAATATTATATTGCGTATTATTAAGGTTTCTGTTAGTTGAATTTCTTTGAATTAGTATGAGATAATCTCCTTCGCTATAGTTTTAAATCCCACTTCTGTAGGGCTAGTATAATATATGTACTTGATATTTGTTGTTCGTGTTATTCAGTTTCATTCTAATTCTCATTCTACTTCTTAAGGCCTTATATTTGATTCTCGGTATATGCTCATTCAAGTAATTTATCATACCTTCAGTATTTGTGTTCTTTCCATGAGATAAAATATGTTGATTGGAAAAAGTAAATCCTGAAAGACTTTGTACATTAATTCAATGAACCTAGAAGGTTTACACCAATTCTGGATATGTACCCTGTAAGCCGCACTGTGGGCAGAAAAGGCGGAGATAGACCCACAAAATTTTACATTGCATCAATTTCTGAATAATAATTTTTCTAACAATCAACATAATAGTAAATATTTTCGTTCTATTTGTATACGAAGTGCGAAACTTGAACTTCCAAGTTTTTGTCAAGTTTTGATATAAATCCAAACCAAGTGTGGAATTCAAAATTGAGTTCTAAAAAACTCATCATTCCCTTCAAACAGAACGAACAAATCGTTTAATCTAAGATAAATAGAAGATGAACGAGAAGTGGAATAAAGCAAACAAATACCTAGAAACTCAGAACTCAGAACTTAAGTGGTGCAGAACTTGACAAGAACTCAAGTTCTCGGATCCGAGTTCTATTAGTTTTTCAGAAAAGGGAACAGCCCTTTGGAAAACATTTTGGAGAAAGTATCAAAAGTGCAAAATTTTTTTGCGAATCGAACGAACCTAATAAAAAAATTTTTTGACTTGAAAAAACGTGCCCTTCCTGAAGCAGACATAATTTTCCTCGGAACTCACGCAAGTGGTTAACTATACGAACTTGCTTTTTGATTACCTTACCATCAGAATAATCAGCTGGCAACCATCTTTCAAACGGATACATGGCTTGGCCGAAATTAGAATATCGTAGATTATTACAAGATCCATCATCCGTATAAAAAATATAATCTGGATCGCATTCTCTCAATTTCGGTGCACATTTACCATCTGCAGGAGCAATGAATGGACTATTCCAAACAAAAATTCAAAAATTTTCAACTTTTTTTTTTCAGCTACTCCAGATGAAGTTTTTACAAATTACGTATTCAGTACTCACGAACTGAACTGAAGAGGAGTAAATTTTTGTTGACTATCTGGAATGGCAACAATATCGGTAACCAATATTGCTGTCGTGAAATAAAACAAAAATTCAGTCATCGCGGAAGGGCTTGAGCGAAGTTAACGTGTGTGCATTTTAAATGACCGAATTTGAATAAAATTATTCTAGGCGGAGAAAAAGCTCGTAAATACCTATTCGTATACCTACTATACTATTCTTCAGTGTGGTACTGAAACATTATCTTTCGAAATATGAAACAGTAAATTAGAAATTCTTGGGTTAAACCTGTAACTCATATCTGTTTCGCTTTAACCGTCAGTTTTTTTTTTTTTGAAAATTTTGAAGTTACTGTTGTTTACCCAAAAACATACGATTTTCGTTTGTGGAGACAGAAGACGTGACGTCCTACAATCAGAAAATTATTGTTCATCCAAAACTTCATTTTGGGAAATTCTTTTTCATGTGAAGAACACCTGCTCTTTAACGCGAAGGCCATCAATTATTGAAATGCACAAAAAATAGTAATGCATTCGAAAACATCATTAATCATACATACGTAAGAACAACAGGTTGATTACAGATTATGCTTAGCGCCTGTGAATGGCAATGGCGTACAATATTCAGTGCCGGATTAACCTCCTTATAGTCAAGGCGGGGGGCCCCAAAGATGAAGCAATAAAATTTTTTATTGAGAGATCTTGTAAAGTATAGACTTGTAAGTAAGTGTATTCCCCCCGAAATGAAATAACAATTTGGCTAGATTAACAATTTTTTTTGTAAATTATTGAAGAAAAATTTTCTGACCCCTGAAGAGGCTATCAGGTAATGAGTGTTTTAGCATACCATTTTGCTTGGTATTTCTCCTAAAAAATTTCATAAATTTACGGTAATTTTGTATACGGATCTCAAGTTTGTATATTTTACTATAGAATTTTCTAACAACAAATTACAAAATTTTCTGACCCCTGAAGAGGCTATCAGGTAATGAGTGTTTTAGCATACCATTTTGCTTGGTATTTCTCCTGAAAAATTTCATTAAACGGTAATTTTGTATACGGACCTCAAGTTTGTATATTTTACTATAGAATTTTCTAACAACAAATTACAACATCCATTTTCGAAATATGAAACAGTAAATTAGAAATTCTTGGGATAAATCCTGTAACTCATATCGGATTTCGCTTTATCCGTCAGTTTTTTTTTTTTTTTTGAAAATTTTAAGTTACTGTTGTTCGCCCAAAAATATACGATTTTCGTTTGTAGAGACAGAAGACGTGACGTCATACAATTAGAAAATTATTGTAGACTTGTAAGGAAGTGGACTCCCCCGAAATACCCAATCTGCGATGGGACACAAATGTGGATAGGAAACTTGACGCAGATGTGTCAAAAATTCAACCAATCAGGAAGCAGTGACACTTTTGGGACACTGATGTGATCTATAATTTTTCCACCAGAGAAGGCTGGAATCAAAGTGTCACAAAAGTGCCACTGCTTCCTGATTGGTTGAATTTTTGTACACATCTGCGTCACATTTCCCTTCCACATTTGCGTCACAGTTTGCAGATTGGGTAAAATAAAAAATTTAGCTAGACTAACAATTTTTTTTGTTGTAAATTATAGAAGAAACATTTTCTGACCCCTGAGGAGGCTATCAGGTAATGGGCTTCGCGGTACATGAAACCTTAATCTGACGCTGATAATATTTAAATAGAGAAAGGCAATTGAAAGGCACGCATAAATATAATACAAATTCCCTGAGAATACACATATATTGTACAGTCTGACCAGATCTAATGATTTTAAATATTTTTCGCTCTAAATTCGTTCTATCAAAGCAGATCTAACTTTGAGCTCTGCTTTGACAAATAAAATAAAATGTTCTATTTTTGTTTCCTCATCACAACCGATCCTTGAAATGATTGTTTTATTGATTCAAAACTGTTTTTCGTAATGATCATAATATTATTTTAAATTAATTCATGATCAATTCCTTCTGGTTTTCAATATTAATAATACAGTCATAATTATTGATTTAAATTTCATCATCTTAAGTGAATAGATAACATTTATTAGCCAATATTATTCCTGATAAATGATAATCACTGATAATCAGCTCAGTCAGAGCATATTTTAAGAGATTTTCACTGAATTGCATTATTGAATTCAATCAGTGGCGTTTGGTGTGGGGGAAGCAGAGGGGTAATTGACATGAAGATGCAATTTTTAGGAATTTTGAAATTTTTATATGGCACTATCGTATTTTACTGGGTGGCACTTCTACTTTGTATGTTACAACATGCCTTGTCAGCTCTTGATTAAGGGTGTAGTCTACCTTTGCTGTTTTCAATTGATTCAAAATTTAGCTTACCATTTTTTCTCTCTAAGTTTTGCACCAAATGGGTCACTATAAAGGCAATATCCCGGATTCGAACGACTGGGTGGATACTCTTGGAAGGAATTATTATTCAAACTATTAGCTGACAACCATCTTTCAAAAGGATACATGGCTTGACCAAAATTAGAATATCGTAAATTATTACAAGATCCACTGTCCGTATAAAAAATATAATCTCGATCGCATTTTTCCAATTTCGATGCACATTTACCATCTGCAGGAGCAATAAATGGACTATTCCAACCAAAAATACAAAAATTTTTAACTTACTTACTTTTTCAGCTTCTCCAGATTAAGTTTTTACAAATTAGTATGTACTTACGAGTTGAAATAAAGAGGAGTAAATTTTTGTTGACTTTCTGGAATCGCAATAATTTCGGTGACCAATATTGTAGTCAACAAAAGAAACATAAATTTAATCATTGCGGAAAAGTTTGATTGATGACGTTGGTGAGCTTCAAATGAAATGATTCGAATTAAAGTTGGTCCAAAAGTGCAAAACAAAAAAACAAAAAACACCCAGTTTCACGACATGTATGATTTATACATCTGTATTTGGAATACAGAATATTAATATAGTTGGAAGCTCCACAGATACCTACATGACTCATCCATCCATTTTGTTTTTACCATCAAGAAATTTTTTAAAGAAACTTTCAAAAGTTATTGTTGAGCAGCCCAAAATTTACAATTTTCAATTGTAAAAATGTGAGCATCAAAAATCCACTATTCAAAAAAATTCAATTCAATTGAACATTAATTGCTTTTTCACATTATGTCATTGAAGAATATCAAAAAAAAAATCTTGAAGCAACTAAAAATGTCATCTCTCACATCATGATCCAAATCTATGAAAATTGGCACATATGAATTTTAAAACAAACTAATGCACCAAAGTACCTACTGCAAAAATTAGTGGGTACAAATATAGGTACCTATCTAAAAAATATAAAATTATTATCTTACGATAGTCTTATCACTTGTTTTATAGTGTCATTCACACACAGTGTTCACGAATTCTTTTAGAAAAGGAATGTAGCAACCATTTTTTGTAATTTTGCACTTTCATTACTCAAGTCTTACTTAGAGTAATGCCAAAATACAAACTGTCAACCTTGAATCCTCCAATATGGCAAATGGTTTTTGTTCTTTCTGAAAATTTAGATTTTTTTCACTTAATGTACTTTGGAAAGTGAGTCTTCAAATGCAAGTTTTGCGAAACGGACTTTTTAGAAATATGCCCTTTTTGAAGAAAAGCGCTCAGTTGTAAATGAAATAATAAAATTCATGATAAACATTGATCAGTTGTACTACAATGGAGCTTCAGACATTCATCTGAGATAATTTGAAATCAATGTGGACTAAACAAATTCTTAAAAAATTTATATTGACTGCATGGCTGTATCATCTTAGGTTAATTTAAATTGTTATGCACAGGCGAATAATCTTATTGATGTTCTTTTTTTCCAAAGGTTATATCTTCATTTTTATTTATACTCATCTTTCCACGGGGTCAAATCTATTTGTTGTATAATGTCATCGCAGCGGACTTTCGGATTCCTATAATAAATTGAAAATATTTCAAGTTGAAGGGGTTTATTCTAAATTATAATTATGGGAGCATAGTTTGAACCTGCCTCCCCCAGAGAAAGAAAATGTATAAAAAACTCCAGTGCCTTTAGAGTTATTAAATACCAGATTTGATCACTCTTGATCAAGTAGGTATTTTTTCTGTATGTTTTTTTTCATATTTCTGGTGTCTTTTATTATTCTTCATAATTAACAAAAATAGCAACTTTCACAAAGAATTTTTATGAAAAAAAAAAAACACTAAAAAATGTTTCCTTCACTTCGCTCATATCGCTTATTTCTTCTGTTCAAGACTAAATTTCGTTTTAGTGTTTCTTGGTGACTCATATTTTGGGAAATCTTTCGATTTAGTGCATTATTTTTCTCGATTTGACAACCCAGTGGTGAAGGAGAAAATGGCATACATTGTCAGTGGCCTGCTAAATACCTCCCATTTTTTGAAAATTTTGATTTCGGGTTTATTGAATTTCTCTGTTCAAGACCAATTCAATAAGACCAAACACAATTTTTTGAAATTTTATCTCATAAGAAGCATTTAGCAGGCCACCGACGATATTCTATTTGATACCCTCGCCTTGAGTTACCGGAGCGACTGGCAGTTATTACTCGTAATTTTCCATTTATACCAACCAGTCAGATTCGATATGAAAAGCATTTTTTGGTATCAACTCCATTCCTGGATTTGCTATGCAAATGATTTGTGCAAAAGTTGTCTCCCGTATCACCTTCAATTGGTCTGTAAATAAAATAAAGTGTGATTCATGTTCTCATTATACATAAATATAGGAATGTGTTACTTTTAAATACTATGGTGTCAAATGTTGCTGTCTGATCGATATACATATTACCTATGTACATTTATGTACCTTCGCATAGATAATAATTAAATTCAAATAGATACCCGCCATGGATTATAAAAATTACGAGTAATACTGAAAGTATATTAGTATATTTTACTGTCGGTGAATTTTGCTGTCGGAAATTCGAAATATTTTCGGTCCCCGAATTTCCAATGTTGAAACTGAGCTCCCAGAAGACATGTGAAAGTCGGACCAACCGTGGAACCAGGGTAAGGCTTTTCCATAAAACCTGCGACATATAAATCAATATCTTCGACGCTTTTATAGAGTGATTTTAATTTTTCAACATCCTGAAAACCAACATAGAATTATACATGTATTTTCGTACATATAGCTAGCTTGGACTTTGGCAAATCAGTAAGAAAAGCTTACATTGTGAGATCAGAAGACAATTTACCGTTGAAAAATATTCTGTCAAACTTGACTATTTTATATCCTTGAGGTGAGAACGAAGTCAAGAATTGAGTCTTTATATTTATCTAAAAAGGACTATCTCAATTTTTCAAAAAAAAAAAGGTCAAAATTTTTAATCGACTGTCCACCATCTTCTATGATAGATAGAAAGATACGCGTTTTCAGTTTGATTCAAAAAACCCTTATTTTTCAGGGCTTCAGTAAAACAATGAAGAAAAAAAAAAAGAAAAAAAAAGGCTTCGTCCGGGCAGGGATAATATGTTCAAGGATAACATATTATCCTTAGAATAAATTCTTTGCAAAACTCAGGTAAATGGTAGGTGAACTTCGAGCCAAAAATTCGTGAAAATTGTCATTTTGGCAGGCAAAACGCAAATCCGCAACGTATGTGTCAAAGAAATTGCCTATATAAAACATTTTCGTGTTGTTTTTTGAAACGAACCCTTGAATGCCCTAGAATAAATCTACCACAAACGTACCTCTGGATTTACGATGTCATTTGCTAAGTCATCGAAGCTTGTTAATTCTGGTATACGACAGAGTTTACGGTAGCTATTGTACGACTGGAGACCGAATTCTCGTCCTCGATCTATACCCAGCGCAGATAAATCACCTCCATAAGTCATTTCTGGGACAGGAAAAGCAAAGCTGTCCATCTAGGGATGAAAAAATTCTTTAGTAGATATATACTTACCTAATTACTCGAATGTATATAAAAGCTTTATTTCGATACAAATATATCAAAACAAAATATGCAATCCCATCCTTACGTCTTCTGAGTGAAATTTATCCTGTTTGTTGCATTGCTCAAACGCATAAGTGTGAATTATATCGAAAAATACATTTTTCTTCAGGAAAAAGTCTAACTGGAAGTATACGTCCCGTAATCTATAAGTCTGAGGACGTTCAAATTTTTCTCCATATCTGCAAATCACCAGCGAAAATGGATGAATCATACGAGTAATAATGTAATCTGCTGCGCATATATACAAAATATTAGGTATATATGTGTTTTGGACTGGAAAATTCTGTCTCTTATGAGGCAACCAACTTTAAAATCGATAAAAATGAGCTTATCTCGTTTTTGAAAAATGCCCTTCAATTACAGTACCTATAGATAATCTACTCATTAACTTACTGGAATGACCCTCTAACCATGCTGTGTCCTGAACGACCAGCTGTTGTCGTATATTCATGGAATGTTTGTGGACTTATATTTTCATTATAACCATCATCATAACCCGATTCCAAAGTATATAAGTTATAATTCAATGCTGCATCAACACCTATAAAATAAATTTCAAAATTGAGAGTTTTACGTCAATTCAGGTGCCTAATTACTGTTGTACATTGAAGAAACTTCAAGTTGGTACTATTAGAAATCTTTACGATTTGAAGGGGCAATCCGGACAAATCAAAATTTTTTTTAGAAACTACTACAAATATGGTAAAATATGTTATCTAAAAGTTGAACGAAGGAAATATGGCGAATTGTTGAATTTTTTAGAATGAATTAGACTGTTGCACACATCAACTTTTTGGCTTAAAAAAAATATAAAAATATACATTACCAATAAGAGTGTGAATATATTCTGAAAAAAATACATTTTGATACATTGCCACACAAATTCTTCTTGCATATAAATAAAGCAGTTTGTCGTTCCAGTGTCGATTGATTTTCTTCAACTGCCTGGCCATATGATTATGAAAACGGAAGAAGACTGTATTCATTGAAAAAATCTCCGGGTTTTGGCTTATGCGATAGTCTCCTAGAAGTTTGAAAGTTCAAAATTTTGTACACATATAAAGTCATTTCTCCTAATATTTTTCAAATTAAGACACGTACAAGAAATGATATATTGGACTCTTGAAGGGATTTTAGCCGACATCAGCTGATAAGACAGAACAACAGAATGGCTTCACAATACCTACTGTTAATTTTTCTATCATTAAAGCTGTTCCATTCTTCATCATCTCCTCATAGGTTTATTTTTGTTATTTTTTTGAAGAAAATGATTTCACTAACAATCGATGAAAAATGAATTTATGACTGAATTTTCTGCTTTTATAACTCAAAAATATTACCATCAGCATACCTATGTAATATATAAGTATGCTAATACTGGTTTTTGTCTTTGCTTGCCCCTCGATCAATTCAAGTTATATATTAGTGAATTTGAAAGCATATGTCATTACATTATAAATAATTCTAAGACGCTTGTACTCGTATTTTGAAGGCAAGTTTTTTCATTTTACTGCATCAATCAACCTTATAAAATATTACAATACTTCGGCAGGTGCACCCTACTTGTGGTGTGCAAATGACTCGATCTGCAATGTGACACAAATGTGCAGGATGGGAAATGTGACGCAGATGTGGCAAAAATTCAACCAATCAGGAAGCAGTGGCACTTTCGTGTCTCTGATGTGACCTATAATTTTTCGCTTCGGAGAAGAATGGAATCACATCAGCATCACAAAAGTGCCACTGCTTCCTGATTGGTTGAATTTTTTCCACAACTGCGTCATATTTTGCGTCACATTTCCCATCCACATTTGTGTCACAGTTTGCAGATCGGGGAAAATACTCATCCTTGATAAACTGAACAAAAGCTTATAATATTATTGATTACCAGAATAAAAACATTTAACTTTTTGAGGATCCGCTATCTCACCAAGTCCACCATACGGGCAATTTTCAGCACCCGAATTTCTGGCTGGATATTCTTGGAAAGAATTATCGCGATTATTTTCTCTCTGCAAGAAGCCACCCCAGAACGCTCTGGTTGCAACTGCTCTCTCTTTACTGGAGCCATAAAGAATTGAAAGATCCAAAAAAGCTGTTTGATGATTTATCTAGAACATAGACGTAGAAGATTTGAGTAAAACTTGAGACAAAAATCGTTCAGTCTTTATCACGGATAAAATGAAATTTATGGAACCTGTCGAATAGGTTTCAATGAGCAGCCCACGCATCTAGTATTTGTCGAACGTTGGAAATCCACACACGTAACCCCAAATTTTGAATAAAATTCGTCATCCTTTGGCATTATGGTAGGTAGGCACTCATACGGCATAGGATCCACAGGTTTGCCATCTTTATCACAACAAGCATCTATAAGAATGAGTAAACACCAATGAATTTTCATCAAACATAGGCAAATGCCAATCATGAAAAAGTGAGTTATTCAATGATTTTTTAAGAATTTTTCAAAATTTTTTATATTTGATTTTACTCAAAAATTGCAAAAACTATAGGTAGTCTGTCTCACGAGAGAAATAACTGATGTCATTTTGATAGACGTTGTGGTATTCCAACAACAAGAGGAGCCACCTAGATGCATGCCACAAACGATGTCGTCATTTCATTCATTCTCTCGTGAGACAGACTGTACATGGCCTAGTAGCACGCCCAAATCTGTATATTACAAAATAATATTGCCAAGAAATATCAATTAACAGATTGTCACATTATTGCTAGAATATTTTCAATATCCCATAAATATTATATAAATACATATTAGTATATATTATATTGCCATAATATTATGCAAAAAATACCTTGACAATTATATTGAATATCTATAAAACATACTCGTATTTCACGTGCAATATTGACAGAATATTTCAAAATTTTTTTGTCAATATTTTATAAATATTAACAAATAATATTGCCAAAATATTATTGACTGAATATCTAGTAAGTATTTCCATCACAATATTTTCTACATCTATCTTGTAGTTGATATTTTTGGCCTTACTTAATTCGGCTAGCAAAGGTCGATGTTCACTCGGATCGTGACTGCTGTACTGCCCAAATGCGTAGAATAATGCATTTATTTCGCTATCACGAAATTCATTATTAGGTAGAAGCGAGGTTCTAAGCTTTCTCGAGTTAGGTAAAGGATTACCAAGAACTGACACTCGTGGCTGGTCGTATCCTGAAATTGTAAACAGGTCTGTATATGTGGTGTTACATACATGTACGTGTCAGGTAAAGAGGCCATTCGGCCAATTTTAGTTTTTGAAACATAATTAAACAATTCTTGGTTGAAGAGTCAAAATTTTAAGTTATCGCGCATCAAAGACTTCGTAAAAGCTTATGCGCTATAAAGACTAAATTTTTTTATTTTTTTGTTGTTTTCTGAAACCTGAATTTTTTGAAACTACAATTTCAAGCCTTTGTAACTCAGTCATTTTCCTAACTAGAGTCTCTTGTACTTATACAATCAAAACGCGGCTAAATTGCTTTCTTACCTACGTATAACGCTGCAAGTATGTAATTTGTATATTACTGTTAGTAAATTGTATTTGACGAACATGACGCCACCTGGTCCTTTGAGTAACTTTTTTTTTCTGCCTCAGACGATGAATTTTTTCATAAGACCTAAGAAAAGCAGTTCCTCATCGAATTTGAGCAAATCCTTTCAAGGATCAACACGTCATACTTGACCTTGTAAATTTATTTGTTGGCAATATTTTAATCAGTTGATTAGTGAGAAAATGCCAAATTTGGGTAGGTACTCATTTAATTGCTATTAGGAACCAATATATAGACAGGCTACGACCCTACGTTGATTATTGTGTGTAGACAAATGAAAATAATCAGATTATTGAAGTGATGGTCCAGAAATTTTCAAAATTCAAAGTATTTTTGCATATTTACCTCAGAAATATGTTGATAATATTATATTGCGTATTATTAAGGTTTCTGTTAGTTGAATTTCTTTGAATTAGTATGAGATAATCTCCTTCGCTATAGTTTTAAATCCCACTTCTGTAGGGCTAGTATAATATATGTACTTGATATTTGTTGTTCGTGTTATTCAGTTTCATTCTAATTCTCATTCTACTTCTTAAGGCCTTATATTTGATTCTCGGCATATGCTCATTCAAGTAATTTATCATACCTTCAGTATTTGTGTTCTTTCCATGACATAAAATATGTTGATTAGAAAAAGTGAATCCTGAAAGACTTTGTACATTAATTCAATGAACCTAGAAGGTTTACACCAATTCTGGATATGTACCCTGTAAGCCGCACTGTGGGCAGAAAAGGCGGAGATAGACCCACAAAATTTTACATTGCATCAATTTCTGAATAATAATTTTTCTTACAATCAACATAATAGTAAATATTTTCGTTCTATTTGTATACGAAGTGCGAAACTTGAACTTCCAAGTTTTTGTCAAGTTTTGATATAAATCCAAACCAAGTGTGGAATTCAAAATTGAGTTCTAAAAAACTCATCATTCCTTTCAAACAGAACGAACAAATTGTTTAATCTAAGATAAATAGAAGATGAACGAGAAGTGGAATAAAGCAAACAAATACCTAGAAACTCAGAACTCAGAACTTAAGTGGTGCAGAACTTGACAAGAACTCAAGTTCTCGGATTCGAGTTCTATTAGTTTTTCAGAAAAGGGAACAGCCCTTTGGAAAACATTTTGGAGAAAGTATCAAAAGTGCAAAAGTTTTTTGCGAATCGAACGATCCTAATAAAAAATTTTTTTGACTTGAAAAAACGTGCCCTTCCTGAAGCAGACATAATTTTCCTCGGAACTCACGCAAGTGGTTAACTATAGCTCTGTTCGGACGCTACCAGGACTGGTAATTTTGGGCCAGTACTGGTCGAAATATGCCAGGAAGCTGTTCGGACGCTTTTCCTGGTAAACAATTAGTCTGTTCGGACGCTACCAGGAAGGTTACAGGAAACAGTTCCTGGTAAAAATTCGCCAGGAGTTTAAACGTCCTGGTAACGGACGAGGAAAAATTGTTTCACCTTAAATTCGTTTATCTTGAAAATTTTCATTACTTATCAGTGTGGGTATTTTGACTATTGTCAAAGGTTTTATGAATGAAATCAAAAAGTTGACTAATTTCGTTAATTAATAATCAAATATGCAAGGAAGTATTTTGTATTTATGGGAAACATTGAAGACGTTACTTTGTTCGATTTTTAGTACATTCTAGAAAAGAAGAGTAAGATATTTTTATTCTTCACAAATATTTGAAAAAAATTTTGCTTGGTTAATTTGGTAGAGAGTGTTGAATATGCCAGGAAGCTGTTCGGACGCTTTCATTTTCCTGGCCTGTACTTGGGCCAGTTTACAGACCAGGAAAACTGTAATTACAGGTTGCCTGGTAGCGTCCGAACAGAGCTTATACGAACTTGCTTTTTGATTACCTTACCATCAGAATAATCAGCTGGCAACCATCTTTCAAACGGATACATGGCTTGGCCGAAATTAGAATATCGTAGATTATTACAAGATCCATCATCCGTATAAAAAATATAATCTGGATCGCATTCTCTCAATTTCGGTGCACATTTACCATCTGCAGGAGCAATGAATGGACTATTCCAAACAAAAATTCAAAAATTTTCAACTTTTTTTTTTCAGCTACTCCAGATGAAGTTTTTACAAATTACGTATTCAGTACTCACGAACTGAACTGAAGAGGAGTAAATTTTTGTTGACTATCTGGAATGGCAAAAATATCGGTAACCAATATTGCGGTCGTTAAATAAAACAAAAATTCAGTCATCGCGGAAGGGTTTAAGCGAAGTTAACGTGTGTGCATTTTAAATGACCGAATTTGAATAAAATTATTCTAGGCGGAGAAAAAGCTCGTAAATACCTATTCGTATACCTACTATACTATTCTTCAGTGTGGTACTGAAACATTATCTTTCGAAATATGAAACAGTAAATTAGAAATTCTTGGGTTAAACCTGTAACTCATATCTGTTTCGCTTTAACCGTCAGTTTTTTTTTTTTTTGAAAATTTTGAAGTTACTGTTGTTTACCCAAAAACATACGATTTTCGTTTGTGGAGACAGAAGACGTGACGTCCTACAATCAGAAAATTATTGTTCATCCAAAACTTCATTTTGGGAAATTCTTTTTCATGTGAAGAACACCTGCTCTTTAACGCGAAGGCCATCAATTATTGAAATGCACAAAAAATAGTAATGCATTCGAAAACATCATTAATCATACATACGTAAGAACAACAGGTTGATTACAGATTATGCTTAGCGCCTGTAAATGGCAATGGCGTACAATATTCAGTGCCGGATTAACCTCCTTATAGTCAAGGCGGAGGGCCCCAAAGATGAAGCAATAAAATTTTTTATTGAAAGATCTTGTAAAGTATAGACTTGTAAGTAAGTGTATTCCCCCGAAATGAAATAACAATTTGGCTAGATTAACAATTTTTTTTGTAAATTATTGAAGAAAAATTTTCTGACCCCTGAAGAGGCTATCAGGTAATGAGTGTTTTAGCATACCATTTTGCTTGGTATTTCTCCTGAAAAATTTCATAAATTTACGGTAATTTTGTATACGGACCTCAAGTTTGTATATTTTACTATAGAATTTTCTAACAACAAATTACACCGTTTCATTATACATTTTTAGTTGTTTTGAAATATTCTGTCTACCACAATTTCGTTTATTTTCATTCTTACACAAAGTAAATTTTGTTCTGATTTTCAAAAATTTAAAATTTTGTAACTTTCAATGCTCTCCTTCATTTAATGGGTACTTAGTATCATTGCTTCATTATCTAACAATTTATTCTTACAAATCCTATAATTACTATAACATTATCTAGTAATTTGCACTTTGCAGGCACCTAAACTACAGTAGGTATATTTAAAAATACTGACCTCTTTTTTTTTTTTCCATGGCGGTCTTGAATTAAAAAGAAAGTACAGTACAAAGAAGAAAGTAGAACATGTTTTGGAGAGGATTTTATGATGAACAATATGAATTCGTATACTATATTTTTTGGAAAATCAAAAGTCAAAACTCAGCGAGAAAAGTTCAAAAAGCTGATGACTTGGAGGCCTCTAAATCCTCTATAAAAAAACACTTTTACGAACTTGAAAATTTGCATATATACCTATTGGCATAAATGTGAGAAAAAGTTTTTTTCTGATTTTTGGAAATATTTTCAGTGGATTAAGGGGTCCGTTCACAATGTAATTTTGCTTTTGCATTTCCTCCAAACAATCAGGATGAAGAAAACGTAATCAAAAATAAAATTCTGTATGCATGGCCGGCGTACCGTGTGTAGCGTAGCACAAAATTCTACACACAAAAAAAAGTTGAAAAGGGAAAACGTAGCCAGAAAATGTACTTTTTTGCAAAATTCAAACGTAAAAAATAATAGTACTCCTAATAAACGAAAGATAGGTAGTAATTGTTATTAGTTATAAATTTTTTCGTTATTTTCTCTGGAGTGGTAATTAATTTTTTTTGGTAGGGGGGAGGGTTGGTGTGAGTGAAGGAGATTAAAGGAACTCTGCTACACACAGGGAAAACAAAAATCGTCGGCCATGTTTGATATATGGTTCAAGCAAAAGCAAAAACAATAAGTACATTGTGATGTAAACGCACCGTAAGTTGGGGGCCGTCAGAAGTCACAACTCACTAATGCACAAAAAAAAAAATAAAAATCACTTTGATTGGATCATTAGAAAATAGAAATGGCTGTAGACGAAATTTTTATTTGTTGAACTTCGTAGCACTGGGATTTCTGATTTTAGAATTTCTACAAATCAAAAATGCATCAGAACAGCTAATGATCCGATCTTAGCTGATTTTTTTTGGTGTATTTAAAATTTTGAATGCGTCATTGCGTGGTCAATGTGGTTTTGTTATCAATCTCATCAACCATGTTCAGACTTGTCCTATTCATACTCGAAGGTCGTAGTTTGTTATGATTGATAACGATTGATATCAAGAAAACAGAAACGAAAACATCGTTCTATTTCTTAGCTGAAGCTTCACATCGCTTTGAAATTTACTTACACGTTTGTTTGTGATTTTGATGAATACTTTAGAATTCTTTAATAATTACTTTATATCAAATCAAATGCCAATTTGTTCATCTGGACTTTCTGGATCGTGGATCTTAACTTATGGTTTTGACTATTGGAAGTATTGAAAGATTTGACAGCTTACAATCATCATCTTTATCATAATAGTACTCGGTAACAATATTTGTTTTGGAAATCAATTTATTTATCAGATAATTGAAAAAACTAGGTGTTCATGAGGGCAATTGCCTCTTTTCTTCACATTGTCAAGGTTCAAAGTTGGCATAAAATTTTACAACTGTTTAGAATGCCCTTGCACCTGACTTGTAAGTTGCACGTTCGTGAGTAAAAGAGACACCTGTTGCATGCCTCTCTAGTTATGTTTTTAATTACAATTTCATTATTAAGTACATTCAGTCGCTCAACTTTGTATAATTTCCGGTTCATTGCGTTTCAAAATTAAATGAAACGTTTAAGTTATGTTTGCACTGCAATTTGATGTACATGTTTGACAATATTATACTGTTATTCATATTTTTCAAGAAAATTATTTGCCACGTTTGAATTGTTCGAATGATGAGAAATCTTTGGTTTAGGAGATGTTGAAATTTATCTGAATTTATAATATCGTGAACCATATTCTCGTTACAGAATTTTTAATAATTCCAGGTTTGCCTACTTGGAAAGTGTAACGAATTATTAGAAATATGCAAGATGACGGTGATCCTACACTCGTTCTGGGCGAAGCTCCAGAATCAGATGATGAATGCGATTTCACAGGAATTAATACGGTATGTAATATTTTTGTGAGTTCGCTGACATAATAAATACTGTTTAAAAGACCTTTATTTTTATTTACAGTCGAAAATCAATTTTGATGAACTGGATCAGGCGATGAAAACGTCAGTCACTGGGTCTGAAGTGTTGGGTGAAGCTGTTGAATCTGATGAAGAAGTTGTTTTTCACAACACAGCTCCTTCAAGTAGGTATAAATGATTTCCCCATCATTTGAACATCATGATTATTCGAGAATAATAAGCTCTATTTTGCAGATATAACTCGTAATACTGCTAGTCCTGCTTCTACTAAAAAGCAGTATCCTAATTCTGTTAGAAAACTTTGTAAGTCAATACTTTTGTTTAAGGTACTGTTTAAATTACATTTGCACGAATTGATAAATTTAATCTTACGTTTCAGATCAAAAAAATAAAGAGCTTAGCGATAGTTTGGCTTCATTTAAGAAACAAATTTTTTCATCTGCCAAACACGAACTGAACAGTGTCAACCAACAGCTACTGAAATCACAAATTGAATTGCAGCAAACATTAATGAATCTTCGAACCGCTAAGAGTAATTTGTCTGATTATAAGAAGAAATTGAATAACATTATCGTAGCGAATTATATACCTTCTATCAATATTCAAACTCCACCAAATGTGTAAATTATTGATCAATGATTATTTTCCTATTCTACGAGCATCGCAGATTGACTTTGTGAATGCTGGGTTTGACCAAAAAATGGAGTGTTTTTGATTACCATTTGCCATTTTGACTATAAACTGTTTAATTATAATTTATTATTCTCAGTTAATTTGTTTTAAGAAGCTGTGAAAGCAAATCGAAAACCGTAGCTATAACTAAATTTCAAGAGTCTTTAAAATTGTAATGATGTTGATTTGTGATTATTGTTCACACTGATACCGAGTAACTTATGCTATTTTTCTATAACCGTTTATCAATGGAAATGAAGAATGTGTCAATTTTTAACGTCGCGTAGATCTTTTCTTTTATATTCTTTATTAGTTTTGACTTAAATTTTTAAAAGCTCTCTTATTCCATCGATAGGTAATTTTTATTCAAATTTAATTCTAGAATTGTGTTATTTTGTTTCTTACTTTATTTTCGATTCAAAAATACAAAATAATTTCTAGAAAACTACAAAAATCAGTTTTTTTCTTTTTGAAGCTCTGATTTGAAGAAGAACATAAAAGTGAAAAAATTTATGTTTATAGATCTGTCAGTAATATGTAAACAAAAACAAATAATCTATTAACGAAAAAAAGTTTAAACTAATTTTCTCATTATTTTTTTAATCTGGTCATAATGAAGTCAAGCAAGGCCACATGAAATTTTCGATTTTTTTTAGACTGAAACTGAAATCGTGTAAAAACTATCCAAAGTTGATGGACCACATCTTTAAAAAAAATTTCGAATGCGAATAATTCCTCTGTCTAGTCATTCAACAATCTCTGTTTGAAAGAGAAATCTTCGATTTAAAATTTTGTAACTTTATTTTCTAGTTTCATCTCTTATTCATCTCTTTTTTTCGCGAGAAAATGAAAAACTTTTTTAATTAATGCTTTTATTCAACTACGACTTAAAACGCGGAGCAAAAATAGTCTGTATGATAATTTGTTGTATCAGGATTTTATTTTATTTTAATTTTATTCTACTTAAAATATTATTATTTGCTAATTTAATACTAGTTCATAATTTGAAAATACTCCTTTCCCTTGAATTGAATAATTTCATTTTCAAAAAATCGAAATAAAAATAAATAAAAAAAATATAAAAGTAATTTTTTATGTTTGTTGTTCTTAACGTTACGAGCAGGTTACGAGTATCAAGAGGAAATATTTTGGCACTTCAAAAGTATGGATGCTTGAAACATGCAATCGTCTTGGACGAGAAATACGTGGCATTAAACGGTGTTTCATTGCTCCGCTTTCTGCATAATTCACCGTCCACCTGCGCCTGCTGTCGTCCGGTCCACCCTCTCACCCTGACAAATCTTGCGGGAGTAAAGAATTCGAACTTCGAAGTTTTGCATTTCTGCAAGAAACCGAGAATTCAATTCAATCATGACAGATTTCTGAGTTCTTCTTCGTTTTACAGTTTTCTCAGCTTCGGTATTATAATAATTATTCAAGTGTTCATTTAGTACGAAATGTAGATTAGAAAAATTTGTATACTGTCGGTATGTTTACTTTTTTTTAAATTATCAAATGTTATGTTTCGTTTATCCATCCAATGCAAGTTCCTTCGGGAAATCATATTTTTCAGTTGATCTGACTTATTGCCGAGGCATATTCATTCATTTTTATTGTGCTGTGTACGAAAATTCGTGAATTCGTTTCTTTTCTTCAAATCATGATTAATTCGATTGTTAATCACATTTTCTGCAACTGTGTCAATGTATTTTTGCTCGCCCTTATCAGCCAACAAGTATCGTGAAGTTAATTTTCGTGGTGTAAATGATGAATTCAAAATCCAGCATTCAGACGTGTATAAATAATTCAGTAGCCATTCGACAAGAGATACAACGTTTCGAAAGTGTTCACCCGTCAATCTATGCTATTTACGATCTTATCGAACTAATACCAGATGCTGTCGTTGCTCAACAAATTCGTGATCACGTAGTTTGCATTGAAGGTATGTATTCATTTCATATCAATATTAAAGCATTTACTTGTCTATGATGTCAGCTATAATTGAAAAATTACACCTCCCTTTAGGATACACACGTAATATTGTAGTTTATGCTTTCAGTCTGTTAAGCATACATCAATTTCCAATTGAAAAGCTCTGAACTTTTAAATTGCAGCATTTTGATTCTGAGTTGAAGACAAAAAATAAGAAATAATGTATTACACATTTATAATTTCAGCTATATTTCAACCTTTACTACTTCTCATATTCGTATAAATTGTTACTTAATTCAGTAATCTGCGTCCAAAATCTTTGTAAATGAATTTTTTCTTTTTGGAATCTTGAAATCCATTTTTTTCAAACATATTGACCCTGAAGAGTACATTTTCCTCAAAAAATTCCTGTTGTGGTCATTAACATTAGTGAACTAAAGTTAAAGAGTTTCGAAATTCCTACCGCAAAATAACCCCATTCAAATTATTCAAGAATGATTTGCTGGAGGCAAGTCAAATTTTTAAAGATGATATTCTTGTTCTGTGGAATTTTCACATTTTTATTTCTTTTCAAATAATTAATACAAGCATCTATAAATTTGTCGTTTTTCTATTCTACATGGATCGATTCTGTCTGTATTTCAAATATCGAAAAACCAATATCAAAGGATACAAAATTCACAACCAAGTCTTAACAATATTATTATTAATTTTGTTAATTTTTTTTTTTCTATGGTAAATGCATTTAAAACTTATCTTTTGAGGGAATCTTAATATAATTATAGTTTCTTCAGAAAACATAATTATCATTATTTTGAATTCTGATGTTATTTGAAAAAGATAGTAACATTACGTTTTATTACATTCTAGACTACTTATTTACACTGCTTTTTAGTTTTCACTTACACAAACTGCTTCAGAATGCCCGAAAACTTCAAATCCCAAAAATGCATTCGCTAAATAATATTTCAATAATAAAAATATAATTTTCAAATTTTCTGATCGATGTAGCATCTTGTTAATAAGTAACTTATATTGTTATAATCACGAATATATCTCTTGTAGAAACCATCCTAAATTATGCGAAGCTATATTAAGTACCATTGAAAGAGTATCTTCGAATATCGTCCGATAATTTGCTTAACTGTTTAATGAAAGAAAAAAAAAGATTGGGAAGAAAATATTTACTTTCTGATTGATTCGGTCACTATTCCAATTTATTCTTTGGCAAAATGAATCGTAGATGAATATTCAACTCTTTTGGAAAGTTAGAGGTTTTTTTTTTAATACCTGTATTAGTTCGTGGGTACGTAAGGGGCCTGGTTACTCGTTGCTTTTGATGTTATTTTTTAAAATAAATAAACATCTGAGTTATGTAAGAAAAGCAAAAAAATAAATGTACAATTAAAGTACGTAAAATGGATTTTAAATTACCTACGAAGGAACTTGAAATTATTGTTATTCAGTGTCGACTGTTGATGCCATGGGCAATCTTTTTTCAATGGATTTTTGTCGTTTGAAATCTGCTCTTTGCTGTGTTCACATTGTATAACCTAATTTAACTATAATATGCACAATATTTCACAACAAAAATCTGAAAAAAGGAGAAAGGGTTTTAGCATAAGGATCTGTTATGGGTTAGAGTTCTAGATGAAGGGTATGCAAAGGTAACTTTTTACTCATTACGAGTTATCAGTCGAACTCAGCTGCTTTTTGGCAGCTTAAAAACATTAAAGAATTTAAATTGGCTGTAATTGTTGCAAAAATTTCAGAATTTAACTTACGAACTTGAAACTTTGAAATAAATATCTGCTTCAAGAGATATTAAAAAACTTTGAATCTGCTTGCAAAAAATTATAAACTATTACCTTATAGAAATTAATAGAATATAAATGGAGAAAATATAATCGTGTCCTCCAAAACTCAATTTGTGACTCATGTAGAAATGTAATAAAATTTAATACTTGTGGTAGATAGGTAGTATGCCATTTTTGGTTGCATGAATCACTTGAGCCTCAGTGTTGTAATATCCATGCAAATATACGATTACAAACCACTTATAGACAATGGCTTGGATTTGATAGAAATATAATATTTGTTGAAAACGTGCATGAGTTAACTTTTTATTTTAGTGAATGGCAGGAAAGTGAGGTGTTCTAATTCAATCATTTGGTTAAGTATCTGTTTACCATGTATAAGTACATATTTAAGTAGCTTACATACTGTTTTCTGTTTCATTCAAAAATGAAATTGAAATATTGTCACATACTATCCATTCTTATTGTTGGCACTGCTTGCTCTGTTCTATTTTTTTTTTTTTTTGTGATCGACTGAAAATTTGGATACTCTGATTTAAAAATTGTATCAATATACTGAAACAGACGTACAAAAATAATGTGATAACTAACAATCATCTAGGTACTAGGGTATGAAAGCAATAAGAATTATTTCTTCGTTTCTTTCATGGCACTTAGAAAGGCTTTATTTTCATAGTATGTAGAATAATCGATACAGTGATACGTTTTGTGTAGATGTCCAAAATACATATTTGATTTTAATACACCATTAAAAGTAATTATTGATACGCTAACTATCACAACACTTCCTAAATCATTAATCACTATTAATCGGGTGTTTGAATTTTTTAATTTATTCAGTTCCCTATACTAGATTTTACAGGACGATGTTAATTCTCGTTATAGCCCATACCTGAAATTTCTGTAACATCGATGTGAATGAAATGAATACCTGTAGATCAATGACCTCTTTCTTCTTTTTCTTCGTGGTTCCTTTTTTTTACTCTCATCTACTTCTGTTGCATTTACAGATTATGAATGATCGTTAGTATTCGTATCTATAGCGATGACGCGGTTTTTCATTTCTCGAGCAGAGTAGGTAGATGGAGAAAAAATGCACGAGGTATACATTTCAATAAAAAAAAGGAGATGTAAGATGTTGTACTCGAGCTTTGAAAAACAAAAAAGGTGTTTCAAAACACGAATGATAGACGCACGATTTGGCTTATTTTATAAGTGATTTATGGTGATCGTGTTGCTCTATAATGGTTTGTTGAAGGCTAATTATATGTATAGTTGACTCCTCTGGTACGATAGGCTTATTTTACATAAACTTTCGGATGGTCTATTTGGCGATGCTGGATTTAAATTTTGTATTATAAAAATCACAAACGATAATCTCGATAGGGTTTTGACTTGAAAGTCTAATCATTTTAGGCTTAGGTGTTTGCTTCATTTTATGTCATGCGCAAAATATTTTTATTTTGATTGGCAAGCCAGCACCAGTAATTAGAACTTTATAGCAACTCTCTTAATATCACTTTTTTGACCCAACGTGAAAACGTGAGCTTGAAGGAACTACAACTGAGGACTATTCAAGCCAATAAAACAAGTTGGTAAATGGAACTTTTATATTTTGTTGGTACATGGATTTGTCCATTTAAGAGTGAAATTCATTTAAGTTATGAAGGCAATGATTAAATTCGTATCCAATATTTTGGTTACTGCGCCACCGATATGGAGATTCTTTTATAATGACCCTTCATTTTCATCTGTGGGAGGTGATGAAAATGAATGTTTTATTTTACAGTCAGTCGTGTCTTCGTTGAAGTGTGTCAAGTCTAATGACAGTTTTTACATGTCATTAATTAAAACCTGCTGTAGAGGATGAGGTTTTTCGTTGTTGAATGGATTGTCCGTTTTGGTCGATCGTAGGTGGAAAGCACGTGGCTTGTAAGCGTGTGTCATCATTCGAGGTCCTCTGCCAGCGTTTGCATGAACTGTGAGAGATGAGAAAAAGAAACAATCGATTACTCCTACCACATATTGCATTATGAAGCTTTAATGCGTCTTCTGGTTTTAGTGGTCACACTCGCTGAGTCGGAAACGACTGTAATCAACTACTCTGTTTGGGCTGTGAAATAGAATCTGACATTTTTGTCACCGTCCATTTTGTCTTTCATTTGAGCCTGCGAAGGCGATCGTTTAATATACATTTTGCATTGGTGGTATTTAATTTTGGCCGTCCAATCGAGTTGGATAAAACTTTTTCACAGTCTAAATAATCAGTATTGGTTGTCTCACTTCGGTCCATGGCGATTTTCCCAGTTGTTTGATCAGGAATGGGCAGTGAAGGACCTTTTCTTAATTTTCGGACCAATATTCCTGAAGGTTGAGAAAAAATAATTAAATTTTCCGGGTAAATAGAAGTTAGCATGGAGGAGTGTTGCTAGAAATTTTTTTCGCCTTTAAAGGGGTTTATTCCATAGCTGTTTGTCGTTTACCCACCGCGTCTACAATTATCAAAGTAATGAGCGAATTCAGTTCTCATATTGTTTCAAATTGAGCGAGAGAAGAAAAAAAAAGTTGTTTTTCGACTGATTGAAATGCATGCAAAATAAAAAAAAATAATAATTATTGTATAGTTTGTATTTCGTAATAGACTTCTACCGTGTAAACGAATCCCAGCTAACAATACACAATTCACAAGGTGTTGAAAATTAAATATCGGTTTTGTGAACCTGAGAAACACCGTTAATTTGTGTTGGCACAATGTATGGTAGTATAAAAAGTGGAGTAGGAAAAAAAAAATTAGGTATGGTCTAGTGAAAAAAAAAAAAGAGAGAGAGAGAAGAAAATACACATCATAATCGCGGATGAACGGTGTTTCCTTGTCGAAGCAAGAAATCGTTTCGAATTCCTGATGGAAACTTGCAGAATTTAGTATTGAATTACTGTAATGCTGGTAATGAATTGCAGTTTGCAGTCGACCGGCAAAAAAAAATCTGTTTGCTTGAGAAGTGTTCTAGAATTGAAAATCACAAAACTTTAAAATCTTGCAAATTTTGGCAGCCCTGCATCAAGTGACCAATAAGGGTTAAAAAAATGGGTGCTCAAAGGTCCCTTCTTCCCAGTTATCTAGGTTGACTTAAATTCAGTAGAATAAAAGAACCCAGGCTTGTGATTGTATTTTCTGAAAAATTTGATGATGCTCTAAATCCCTCCAGATTTTAGTTAAATGAATGAGGAGGTTATTGTACCCAAAACTTACGAAAATTGGGTCTAGATTCTTATGTATTCTTTTATTTATAAGTTTATTATTATTTGTATTGAGGGTGAGCAGCTTGTTTCAGGATTGAGAGATTGTACGTCAATAATTCATTCAAAGTAATGCTTCTTTTCAGTTTTGCTGAGACTCGCTGATTGTTTAGGAAAAAGCATTTCTAATTATTGTATTGAAGTGGAAATTATCTATTTAGTCTGAGGTCGTTTCTTTGGCTTTTTCGTGGTCCATGATAAGGTATACGTAGTTATTTTTAACGGTAGCCGCATTCGATTTACATTTGCCCGCACCGAAAACGCATGAAGGTCTACGATTTTAATGAGTTCTCATTATTTATCATATAGCTATACCTAAATCGTGAAAGAAAAACAAGTTTTCCCCATAAATTGCTGGTTTAGGTACCGATGTCGGAGTGGTTCCTGCGCAGCCATTCGTTTCGTTGGTTTGGCTGCAATTTTTTGCAGAACTCTCAGTGTGCGCTTTCATAAAAGAATAATAATATACATACTTTATTTGAGAACAATAAGAAGTAGATTTTGTAAATACTGTCGAATTTTTACTTGACCATTTTCACGCTGCTACGAGGGGTGAAAAATGGAAACCTGATTTTGTTGTTTTTTCGGTTACGTTGCAAATTTTGTCCATTGAATGGCACCACGTCTTGTATAATTTATTCAGTTTTATTTGGGGCATCGCAAATACAACGACCCATGATGGTCAGTTTAACCAATTTTAATTGCCCGCTTGATGCATTGTCATGACTGGTTTATGAAGAGCATTCATCTCTTTGCGCAGCTTTAAGTGGTGAGAAACTTGTTTTTGAACTTGCTGACTCATTTGTTAAATGAATGCGTTTCGTTGCTCGAGGAATTCTTCAACAATATGAAAGTTATCGAGTATTTTATATTTCATGAATAATATGCGACGAATGTTGAAATAAAACGTCACTCCTATCTCAATATAATTTGATTTAATTGAAGTTTTCAAGTTAAGAAACCAACAAAACCGAGATTGAAAAAGGTAGCTTCAAATAACTTGGGAATTAAAATTATTACTTTTTCTGTAAATTACCGAAAAATGACTTCCTTCCCTCCCTCCCTCCCTCCCTCCCTCCTTCCCCCTAATAAAAAAAACCAACAACATATTCGGTTATAACCCAGGTTAACTTCCCCGTGATTTGTTCTCAAATTCTAAGGAATGCTATTGGGCGGAAAATATGATAATATTTTTTGGTGTCGTAAAAATAATTTACGTTTTACTTTACTCTTCTGGGATAAGGTGTAAACAATGTAATGGGCTTCTGAAGAGTTGTGTATAATGCAGTGAAGTTGAAAATAGAATTAAATTGTAATATCTCTTTTGATATTATCAATACGGAATTCATTATCATATTGAAAGTCGGTAAAATTGATATAGTGACGGAAGTAACACAAATGTTATGAATTGAAAAAAACAATCTTTTATTCAATAATATGAATAATTATCATATCGATGTTTAAGAACATAAAGATGCTGTCTCTGTTTTTATTAATATTACGCCAGAGGTGAGACTACTTTTGTCAACTTGGAATTAGAGTCTATAACCAATATTGTCTCAAAATATTTTCATTGACAAATTGAAGATGAATTCTTTGTACCTACTGGGTGTTCCAGAATGTCAAAGCATAATGTCCGTCCTTTTGTGATAGTCCAATTTTATGCTGACGTCATCATCAAAGTCCAATATTATAATGACGTCATCATACCTGCTCATAACTTGGGATTTGAAGATTCTGTGATAGTCCAATGGTAGGATGACGTCATCGTCAGAGTCCAATGTTATGATGACGTCATCATACCTTCTTATAACATAGGATGAGATAATGTCATCATTAGAGTCTAATGTTATGATGATGTCATCATACATACTTATAGGATTTGGAGTTTCTTTTTACTGTTTTTTAGTCAAGTTCAAAACATAATGTCTTCTAGTTTAGTCCTTTCGTTATAGTCCAATGTTAGTATAACGTCATCATCAGAATCCAATGTTATGATGACGTCATCATACCTATTTATAACATCTTATATGACGTCAGAAATTATATAATTATGCAAGGAAATTCAAGAAATTGTATTTGCCACCCCATAGTATACCATAATTTTCGTAAATGTTATAAATAATTGGTTAGTAAAATGAAAATCCGAAAAATAATTTATTTCATGTCATGACTTGTTATTTATTCTCGAAAAAATTTTGTAGTATACTGTTTCATTTTTTTACTCTTTAATATTTTCTGTAGGCTTCATATTAAAACAATTTTATTTAAAAAAAAAAATTTCGGATACTTTCTATGATATCCTGTTGTAAAAGAGAATTCATCTTTCGCCTTCACGAAACTTCAGTGAAGGCTGCAGCTATTTATGTATCTTCGGAATACAACAGCAAAACAATTTTTCTGTTCATCTCTATTAAATTTTGAAAAATGAACTTCGAACTTTTTTGCTTTAAGGCTTATTAAGCTATCGATATTTTGTATTACTCATTACAATACCTGTTGGAAATGTTCATAAGAATAATATGAAAGTCTACATGAGAAGCATCTATAAATTCTGAACGCTGTACTGAGATTCTTTAAACCTTATTCTCCCAGTTCGTCATTTAGTTTTCTTGAATATGTTATTTGAAACGCCGACCTAAAATAGTATTTTCATTCTTGTCTTTGGACTGTTTAATTCGCATAACTTTCCTAATTCTTGTATTGGAGTTATTTTTCTGCCCTTTTGGAGGACCAAATGTCATCTCTGCCTTCTGTGCTGTCATTTATTTTAAGGCTGAATTCGGCTAAAGTTGATTTCTTAATTATGTCAGCTTCCTTGAGACTGCTCATAAATACTCTTTATAATGAAGAACAGAATGATCTGATATATCCTTTGAAACTCTGTAAGTTTCGGCGAAGGGTGGAGTAATTCTTGTCTAAAAAATGTTGATTTTATTTTGACAAATTTTTGGGCCTTTGATATTATTCGATGTTCTACCCAACTGTTGCTCTTAATTTTGATTGGATTTTTTCTTCTTTTTTTTCCTGTACATTTTGTGATACGTTTGTCCTGTTTAGATTTCATTTCTGTCATCCTCTTTCTATTTAGATATTTGCTTAACTTTGTGAACGTAGAAAATTATTTCTTATTGCATGATTGGTTCGAGTCGAGTGTGCCTTCGTCATGTGAAGGTGTTCTTCTTGAGGTATCTGCAATTGAAAGGTTGATTAGCCTCGATATGCACAGGTGTTTGAATCGTCGATCACGATCCACTAAAAAGTACCTATAGTTGGTCACAAAAGTTTCGTTTACGAACGGAAATAACCAATTTCTGTCGGCCAGATGAGCTATACTGATCGTGATTGTATAATGATGGCACTAATATATAAACTGTTATAGATGGGAAATAGATGGGACTGAAAAAACCGAATAAGCATTATTCTATTTAGTATGCTTCGTTACCTCTTTAAGGGTATGCTTTACCAGACGAAATTCAACCTAAAAACAGGTAAATTTCTCAAGATGATGGGGCTCTGAGTTTTATTCCAAAAGTCATGATTTTTGAGTATGTTCTTCATAAAGGTTGAACTTAAGGCTTAATAGAATTACATTTTTTATTTTCACCTTTGTTCAGCCAAAATTTCAGTCTGTTTTAAGGCAAAATGGCAAAAATTTCTTCATCCATAAAAGAAATAGCAGACTCAATATCAAAAATGTAATTCTATATAAACCTAAGTTAGGTATTCAAGTATGAAATATTCGAAACTTGGACTTTTTTGGGGCCTTAGGGGGGGCTGTATCATCTTGACAAATTTACCTCAGAAGTGAGATTTTTATACCTACTGCTTTTGTCTAGGCAACCAAACTGACAGGATGCAGGTACTTTGAATTCACTGTTTTCTCATATTCTTTACCATGGCAGCACTGATACATACCTTTTCAGTTTCCTTTTTTTTTTTTCACTTTTCTACACCATTCTTCTTATGCACAATAATAATGGAGTTTGATATTTTATTGTAAAAAATTATGAGGTAGACCTGTATTTTATATAAAACCTGATATTTTCTGGGATGTCTAATTTAAATTTATTTCATAATTTGAGCTTCACCCCTTTATTGAACCGCAAAAGAGCCACAAAATGGAGCAAATTAAAAATTAAAAAATTGTCCAGTGTTTTATATCCTCTTTAATATTTTTTGGAGTGCTAAGTCTAAATTTTATATGAGATTTGAGTTACACCCCTTCCTTATGCTGAAAAAGGGCCACAAAAGGGGGTAAACAAAAAATTCAAAAAGTGTCATGTGTTTTATATCAATTTTAATGTTTTTTCGGTTGTTAAATCTAAATTCTTCATGAGATTTGAGTTACACCCCTTCCTTATGCTGAAAAAGGGCCACAAAAGGGGGCAAAAAAAATTCAAAAACTCATGTTTTATATAAATTCTAATATTTTTTTGGGTGGTCATCTAGTATTGTCAACAAATTTTAGCTACACCCCTTCCTTAGGTTGAAAAGGGGTCACAAAAGAGAGAAGATGAAACTGGCAAAAATATTATGCATTTCATAACACTTTTATTATTGTCAAGGGTTGGGGTTGTAGGTCCAATTTTATTATAACACTAGCGGGACCTAAGGGGCTACGCCCCTTTCTGCCCAAATCCCGCTCAAACTTTGATCCAATTCCTCTAATATTTTACTCAAATTTTGCTAAATTATTATTTGGGGTTGGAGTGGTAGGTGCAATTTTATTATAACTTTAGCAGGGCCTAAGGGGGCTATGCCCCTTTCTGCTCAAATTCCGCTCAAAGTTCGCTCAATTTTGTTTAAATTCCCCTCCAATCCTGCTTAAACTTTGCTCCAATTCCACTTATATTTTGCTCAAATTTTGCTCAAATATTGCTCCATTCCGCTCAAATTCCATATAATTTTGCTCAAATTTTGAATAAGTTACACATGTGTTGTGTTAATTTGATGACTGATCCCTGATGCTGATTTTTATCCGGAGATTATTTCAAAATATACAGTGTTCGAATGAAAACTGCTTTTTTTTAGTCATATTTTTTTCATCATTCAGTAGCTTAGAGACAGACAATTGGATAATTTGCTGATATATTTCAATCGAACCAAAATTTCTCCTAATATAATATGTTCAAATACTTTGTATTTCCTGATTTCTGCTCAGAGAATTTCGAGGTCGCTGAACACAAATCTGGTAGCCGTTTTTGGTGGCAACTCTCACCTTGCAAGATATGGCCAAAAAAAAAGTGAAAAATGCTTTAAAATGCGTCTAAATCGTGACGTAGAAGGGAAGGGTAGAATTTTAATTTTTCTGGAGAAGGAGAACCTAATTGAAGGATGGTTTAGACCTTCTTCCTTTCAAACTAAAAATCATGGGCAAATCATATTTTAGGCATTTCATAAATTATCTGATCGTTTTAGGTGAAATATAATTCATTTAATTATTCAGTGACTTTTTTTCCTTCTATAAATGAGGACCACCCTTGCAACCAGAACAATTTTTTGGATGGGCCAAACAAGAGCAACATATGTCATTTAAAAAATAGCATGTTGAGATATCTTAAGCTATTTAGGTGCAATCAAACAGAGGAATTGTATTAATAACTTATAGGAGGACAAAGAATCATTCTCTAACACTAGAAAAACCAGGTTTCACTAGATTACTCAAAGTAACAGGTGGCGTCATATATGACACCACAAGAATAACCTCAAAGGACCAGGTGGCATTGTATGACACAAGTCAGTGGTTCTCAAAATATTGGTCCTTGGAGAAGTCCATCTCAAAATTTCAAATGGCGTCATATATGAAGTCATGACGCCACCTGGTACTTGTACTGTCACTTTGTGGGAGATTAGGCTTAGTAGCTACCCTTTAGTGGAATTGGTGCACTGATGTGCAAGTAATGCCTTTGGAGTAGTTATATAATAGGAGATTTACTATGAAAATATGAAAAAACTGATATTTCAATGCCAAAAAACTACCTTGTCCACCCTGAATTTTGGAAAACAAATTATATGAGTGTGATGTAGACTAGATAAGCTATCATCAGTGAAAATTTCAACTTGTAGACTCCATAGGGTAAAAAGCTTCAAAATTTCCAGCTGGAGTTACTGGAAAACTACTGGAGATAGAACCGCAAAATTTTGCTGGTAGATAGAGCTCACAGAGGACTAACTACCATAAAAATTTCAATTCAAATGAACTATCATGAAAAAAGTTATGGGCAAAAAACCTTCAAAATGGCCAAAACACATTTTCACTCCCCAGGGGGCAACCAGTTGAGGTGGGGGGCTGAAATTTGGGCTGAATTAGTTTTTCATCATGGTCAACCTGACCCCCAAGTTTCAGGTTGAAATTCGAAAAAGGTCATTTCACCTATCTTATCCTGCTAGACCCTTTTTAAAATAATGCAATATAATTTTGTAGAAGATGAGTTTTGGTTACTGGTATTATTTTCCTTACGCACATGCCTATTATAAAATCTCTCTCCTCTAATACAATGATCAAGAAGACAAAAAATGTGTTGCTCAATACCCATCAATACATCTTGCAAACAAACAAAAGAAAAAGGTTCGAATTTCGAATTTTGACCTGGGATCCTACAGGAAATAATAAAAAACTTGTTCGTCGACGTGCTGGTCTTTCCGAATTCACCAACAGTGCAGCCACATTATAACAATACGTTCTAACCATTCTTTTCATTCTGGACGAACATTTTTGCCTACCTCTCTTTCACAGGCATTTTCGAAAACAGGTTGTTGAGTTCGGTGGTCTGGTAAAGCATACCCTTAAATCCATTTATGGATTCTGGCGGAGGTTGACTGTTATCCGTTCAGTCGTTGAATTGTACAATTTTCATAATTGTATGCTTCCTCATCGTCTTCTTCAGTTCAGTTAATTCTAAAAAGTATCGCACAGATCTTCGAGATTCGACTATGACGGAATTTATAATGGTTCGGAAGTTGGACATTTGTTGTTGTTTTTTTCTATCAAAAAAGCAATAAAAGCATGACCTATTGACTCCCTGTAAAAGATTTAGATTTGTATCTCCCTCGCCCCCAGAAACTATATATAGTTTTTGAGCTTGGGTGTCGCAACAACAAAATGGGTGTGACGATGACACTGAATTAGCACATCAGCAGGGGTTCCGCAATGACGTCGATATATTGCAAGAATGCGTGTGTTGGAAAAAAATCGTGTGACAGATATCTATTTATGTTTGTTTTTCCGTAATATACCTATTGATGAACGGTTCTGCAAAACCAATTTGGAAATTTGAATGGTAAACTCTCAAAATTTTAATTAATATACGGTTAAAATTTCAACTTGATCCGTTTCGTGGTTTTGCTGTTATTAGCTTTCAAAGTCAAAATTTACGATTTATACGTACATCCCCCCAAAACATATCTAAACAACGGAAGAAATAAAGAAATAGGATAATACACATATGAGATGGGTGTTTTTGGAATCCTGAGATCATGAAACGAATAACTGTAAGGATCCTATGTTTATATAATATATACTTGTGAAAGTCAGACCAAATATTAATCGAACTAGGTTTTCTGTCGAAACCCTGCTAACCAAAATATGCATACCTACTTTTATTACATATTTGGGGACTAGAGACAAATTCACACACGTATTTATTCCAACGAATCTTATTTATGTACTTTCTCTGAATCCTTCGGTTCCTCTCGGGCCAAATCCTCGATTTAATACTGCGGTCATGGAGCCATTCAGGAATCATTTCAATAAAATGTTCACATTTTATGAAATGACTTCCTAGCTATACTATAGACAATTATAGCCAACCGAATGAGCCGTGTCTTATGATTTTTTTTTTTTCTATCGATTCTTCGGACGATAGCCAAATTATGTGGATTTAGTCTAAATACCGTTTGTGTGGCGTGTTTGTATGGCAGGCAGTGTAAACGTTATTTTTAACAGATCATTACACGCTCTTCCATACGTATATCTATACTTTATGCAATAGGTGCAAAATAAATGGAGCAGCATCCGCCAAAATATTATGGTGAATTGCTTCGATAAATAAAGATCCGTTTGATAGGCTGCCATTCAAGTGCGTCGTCATGAACGTATTGCGGCAGCTACGTGGAACGGATGCTAGACAATGGTCATCCAATGGGTCTGCTCTACGTGTGGACGTTTTTCATGATTATCATGAGATTGTGTGGCTACACTCATATAGTAGCCGGAAATGATGTCAAATATGCGAGCGATAAAGTGTATATCTTCTTTTTCCACCTATTCATTACTGTCGTATTATCGTTAGGAATGTACCTACCTATAGTCTAGTCGAGCTAAAAGCTGTGTCAGTATATTGAAAACTTGTTTATGTAAAATCTTTCAGTTAAAATTAATAGATATATCGTTAAGATGAAAAAAAAAAAAAAGAACCAAAAAAATATCATCTGATGCTTATTAAAATAATAACTGGGCAATTGAGACAAAATCCTCGAAATCTCGAGAAAGAAAATCGTTGAAATTTCGAAAAATCCCTGAGATTATGAAAATTGAAAAAAAAATTCGTGAAATCCCTGAAATTCCAAAAAAATTTGATTTTTTTACATTTGCACATTTTTCAAGACAGTAAAAAATCTCTGGTTTCAGGAATTAATCCCTTCAATTGGCAATCCTGCTAATGGAATGTAGATGTAAAGCATAGTGTGGATTCAAACGGTAATTGGTGTCTTAACTCAAATTTCTATTTGCGGCCCAATATGACCGCAAGAAGAAGCTATACTGAAAACCAATCTGCTGAAATGAAATTCTATGTTACCAAACGATAATGGCTGGCATTCGCAAATTCGCCCTTTCCGCATTTTATCTTTTTTTTTTTTTGCTCTTTCGTTTCTCTTGCAGCCGCACAAACCTAACTAATGACGTCAATGGTGTTATAAATTCTCGACACGACATTCTTTCATCCATTAGGAATGACTTTTGGTGACGTTTGGTTCGCCTTCGTAAATTAGTTCGATTTTCTCATCAGAATATTGTTTCGCTTCTTTTAGATCCAAAATTAGTTCTGGATAGTTTGAAGCTACGACTAGTCATTACGTACGTGTGGACGTGTGGGGCTTATAATACTGAAACAGAAATTGGAATACTTCTCTGTCGAACATTGCGTATATGCCAGGTGACATTTCGTGATTTGTCTGTAGAGAAGCTAAGGGAAAGTGTGATTTGGGAAAGTGGAAAAATTGAATTATAATATAATTAGAAAATGAAAAAAAATCTCATTAGTGTGGCTTCTTGTTCAGCTGTAGGCAAATTTACGTCAAGCTGCTCTTAGATGGAAGTGAAAAAATCCTCAGAAACAAGAATAGTTGATATGTGATGACTGATGACATTCACACGGTACAAGCTGCGACTTCTTTTTTTTTAATCACATCCAATACGTTAGTGAATTTACGCTGAGAGAAATCAATATAGTATTAATTACAAACAGGACCGAAACTTTTCCATCCCAGTGAAGAAAATAATTATTTAATGCAAACATTCTTAATGTTCGTAGTACTTTTTACTATTTTGGATGATACATTTTATCATTTGGCATTTGCGTAGTAGCTTTTGCTGCAAATCTTCGAATTGTCTCAGTTTTCCCATTCAAATAGTAAAAGTTACCACCTAAATTTTCTTCAGTACGGCTCTTCTTTGAGAAAATTAAAATTACATGTGTTCTTAATTTTTCCTATTGAGCCAGACTTACCTCTTAGTTCCTACGAGCCAGTCAATAGATACGAGTATATTCGTGCTCTCATATCTCTCTGATTCCGAATTTTGCCTATTTCTTACCCCGAGGAGCCACTTTTATCCTCGTATGTACCATATTTTCGTAACTTCTTCTAATGGTTGAATGGAAATATATACCTACATAACTCAGCTTTTGGTTTGTGTTTCCGGTTTTTTTCTTCAATATCTTTGCATTTGACTCGTCTAGTATAGATTCCGTTTCTGGTCGTCTAACTTTAATGGAACCTGGCTTTCTTCTCGTTCCGAGTACAACGTGTGCCTCTGCATTCGTATTCGTGTCAGACTGCTCTCGTGCTGACTGTCCTCACCGTCATCGTACATGTTTCGGATAACAATGCGGACACGTAGGTGTCACGGTTTCCTGTTTTCTTTCATATTATACTCGCATATATGCGACTAAACATGTCCCACTACTGAATTCACAATCTACTCTTCGAATTGATTGCTGCTGAACGAGGGCGATGTAAATGAAACCCGTGAATCTATGCGAATGCTGGCTGTTGTTTCTCTCTTTTGACGCCCTGGCGCCTCTTCTTATGGTACTTGGGCCCTCATTACTGAGTATGGTATAATATCACTTGGAGTTTAAAGTGTGATTCCGGAATGCGATTCCTGTTATAGTGTTCTGCAATGAGACATGAATTAGATCAATCCTGTCCGATTGGATACCAACTCAAACCGGTTCTGTTTCAACTTGTGACCAGTGGAACCAGTTATAAAAAATTCGACCATCCTGAATGACGAGGAACAGGAACGAAATGTGACTGTGCCTGATCATAGCAGTAGTTGAGGCACGATTTAAATTTCAACTGGTTCTTCCTGTCAACTTTGAAAAAAGTGACTGGTAAAAGGTGGCTCTTAACAACAGTCACTTTAAAAAAAAGTTCCTACAGATGGGGGTCAGGTTATAACTTTTAGACCGACCGAACTGTTTTTTTCCACGATCCATTTGAAAATTTGACTGTTCTTAGACCCGAGTAAGCAGGATTGGTCACATTCCTGTCCCATTGCAGACCACACCTACCGCCCATTAAACTTAAAACAGAACTCAGAGTAGTTTTCTGCATTCAACAAAGCTACAAAATTGACACCTAAAGAATTCTTTTTGATGGATAACGATTTCGAAGTAGAATTAAATGAAGATGAGTGATATTTATTAATTTTCAATAGTCATTTACGAGGGGTGGTCAAAAAGTAAGTTTCCCTATGTCGTCAAACCCCTCCAACGCAATCAAACTGACTCGAATTGCCAACATGGTGAAGAGGGGGTGTGAAGGAAAGCACATACCAAGTTTCAAGCCAATCGATCTCGTTTTCATTGTTTGGCATTGGAAAAATGATGAAATTACTGCTTGGTATGGCCGCCAAATACACAAATAACTTCAACATATTTGTGATGCAGGGCAGTTTAAGTGCGTCTGTTGCATTCGTAGGCATAAGGAACAATGCTTTTCTACTGCCCTTTGTATCATAAGTCAATTTTCAAACCAAAAAAATATTTGTTGAATAACTTCAATTGTGCTAACATTTACCCCATTCAATGTCAATCGGAGCAGAATTTGTTAGAAGTCTCCTCTCCCCCCTTGAATCATTTACACACACTTCCACACGTTCATACTTGGCTCATAACGTTTCGCCATGTCCCAGGTGACGGTGGCTATCTGTCTGCCCCTCCCCTCTCGCCATTACACGTGAATAACAAATCCCCCCGCGCACTTACCATGTGGCGGCCCTAAAGGACGGTAATTTCATCGTTTTTTTGATTGCTATGCAGCAAAAATTGAACCAATTGACTTGAAACTTGGTATACGCTTTCCTTCAAACCCCTTCTGCACCGTGTTGGCGGTGTGAGTCAGTTTGATTGCGTTGGGGGGGTTTGAAGGCATAGGGAAACTTACTTTTTGACCGCCCCTCGTACAATAAGCCCCAGCTCGTCAATATGAGTATTCCTCAGCGATTGAGAAATTCCTTTCCGAAGGGACTTGACTGATGGTGGTGCTTTTCCATTATTTAGTCATTAGAAGGTTGCATTCATCTTTGACGAGAATACTGCACGCCATCCCTTTGAAATCACGTATCATTTGCATCGAAGCTTAGAATTTCTTCTCTTTCGAACGACACCATAATGAGAAAAATTTTCATTGTCATTTCCTGTGCCTCACCTGTTCGTTGGAATCTTTCGTATATTTATAAAACTATAGATACCATTCTTGAAAAGTGGTGTAAGTTATTCGGCTCACGCGCGCATTACGTGTGCACTTATGTTTTGCATTTTTAAAAAGAGTTTACATTTGTAAACACGCCCCAATAAATTCTACGAAAATACGTCCGAAACGGTATTCGTAAAACGTTAACTAATTTCAAATCAATCCTCATTATTCGACCGCGTTGACCCCTTGTAAATTTTAAATGTGGGTTGTGGAGTACCGAGAAAAGCGTATTGGTTGATATTCGATAAATTGATATCAATTTTTCAGTTGTACATCATTAATGAGCCATGCGATATTCATGAAAGATGTTTTTTGAAGAGTACGATTTCAGTACACGAACGGTCTTTGCAAAAACAGCGGTTAGAGCAGGGGCAGTTTTTATTTAAAAGATTATTCATTTTTTTGATTACATTCGCTCGTATAGTGATAAATATATTATTTTTAACTCAACAAACAAAAATAATGGTTTTCTAGTAACCTTAAGGGTTGATCCAAACCCACTCAAATGCCTCCGACTTATTTTATAATCACCTCACTGGGTTGTGGTAATACTAAAGGAGAAAATACATAATTTATTTTTATGCAATGCTGATCATAAAGTAAATTTTTGCGCATGTACCGATTTTCAACCCCCTCAAAGCACCACATATTTTCAACCTAGGGGGCTGAAATTTCTATGGGATTTATTTATTTCTTCATGAAATGGAACCTTTTTAGGTAAAACAAAATGAGGACCACCTTAATGGTTTATCCTTTGTTCCAGTAAAGTAAAGTAAAGTGCTAATTATTTTATTTTAACATAATTCAAAGGACACGAAGGTATCTTAGAGTTCATCGTGTGAGGAATTGAAGTGACCAATATTACCGAGTATTTATGCTGGCATCATTTTTCTTTCTTTTAGAAAATGAGTTCTGAAATATTCTAAATTTATAATGAAAAATTGTGATTCCTCGAGAGACAGCTGAGTGGAATTTGAAGAGTGACAAGGGTGACGAGTTTTCACTTTTCAAAAACCATCAGAAATTCCACATTCACCCTGGAAGGTTGGAAAAATTTTATCGAATTTTTCAAATTATATAATGTCGAATTGTTTTCATGGAGAAGCAAGTCACAACTTTGAAATTGTTTGTATCACGCATTTTACTGGCTCACGTTTCTACGAAATTATCGTTTTATATTCGTTTTATGAATCCATTCTGCCATAAAAATTCTTATTTTTTTGTTATTTTTCCTCGACATTTTGTTCATTTTGTTGTGTTGAATTCAGTTTCAGTTTCAGGTGCTTGTTATAATACGCAATTCGGTTTTTTCTTTCATTAATTTACTAAATTTTCAAGTATCCGAATTATTTTTCCAATTATCTCAAAAAAGAAATTTTTGACATTTTTTTGCAATAATCACATATTATGTAGATAAGTACCTCTTTTTTCTTTCCAACGAAATGAAAAAAAAATTTTTTATTTTCTGCCGCACTGTAAAACTATTTTATGCGTAACACCTGTGTATGAAAAGTAGTATTCAAACAATAGTAGGCGAACGTTCGAAAAGCAAATCTTGGAATAATAAGTTTTGTTATGTATATTTTGCGTTCATTTTTATGATTTTTACTATAATTTTTCTAGCTTGACGAATGGGACGTGACATTACAGTATTCTGAAATTATTACCTTTCGTGAATATTTTTGAAGGACTTGTGGAATGAAAAATATGAAAGCCAAAAAATAGCTGCATTAATTTATATACGCTCCATTTTTTAGTTTGAAGTTTCTTGAATTGATGTTTGAGGGCGTCTGAAAACTACAAAAAGATACGAATGTCACATAAAGTCGTGAATTTTATGAGTTATGATTTTTTATTGAAAAAATATGAAATGAAAATTGAAGGAAAAAAACTGGTTCCTTCCGCTCTGATTATTCATTTATTTTATTTATAAAAATAGAGGTATAATCTTCTTACATACGTGTATCTGTATGATTATTTAATTTAAAAGGGTCTGGCCGGGTAAGGAGGGTGTTAGCGGCCCCAAGTCGGATTTCAAATTTTTTTGATTCCAGTTGTTGGTCATGTTGAATAACTATTTTGACCCAAGTTTCGAGTCTGTAGCTCCTTTGGTTGTGGAGATATAGCCGTTTAAAGGTGTTTTTTAGTCAGTTTAGCCAAATTTTCGTTTTAGGGTTTAAATGGACAGAAAATTTTCAAATTTTGGTTAGTGCTAGGTATCAATGAGATAAGACTATGGAATTTTTTTGGTTCACCCGGGTTCATTTATTTTGGTGTTTTTGACACATGCAATTTTCAACAGGCCATAACCCTAAGATTTTGGGGGTGGCACAGAAAAAATTTTCTATCAGGGAGATTCCTACCAAAATATACTTTCATTCCATAAAAATTTTTTTTTTTTAATTTCATGCCCGCAGCATGAAGCGCACTTGTGAAAAATAGAGCATGTGTGATATTGAGATGGCACAAAAAATTTTTTGGGCTTAAAAATATCATATATCTACACAATTTTCATTTATGAAAAAAAAATTTTCAATTTCACTTGCGCACAGCTTTTACGGCTCATGTAAAAATTCAGTATATACTGCTTTAAGGCCTACTTTCTCTTATAAAACAATATAATGGTTAAAAGGGTCAAAATATCACTTTTCAACATTAAAAAAATGCAAACCGATATTTACCCCTCCTATCTAACCCCCCCCCCTCCTTAATTCAGTATGTATAAATATTAGCAAGAGGAAGTGGTTCAAAGGGTCTAGCAGGATAAGATAGGTGAAATGACCTTTTTCGAATTTCGACCTGAAACTTGGGGGTCAGGTTGACCATGATGAAAAACTAATTCAGCCCAAATTTCAGCCCCCCACCTCAACTGGTTACCCCCTGGGGAGTGAAAATGTGTTTTGGCCATTTTGAAGGTTTTTTGCCCATAACTTTTTTCATAATTGTTCATTTGATTTGAAATTTTTTTGATAGTTAGTGCTTTATGAGCTCTATCTACCACCAAAATTTCGCGGTTCCAGCTCCAGTAGTTTTCCAGTAACTCCAGCTGGAAATTTTGGAGCTTTTTACCCTATGGAGTCTACAAGTTGAAATTTTCACTTATGATAGCTTATCTAGTCTACATTACACCCATATAATTTGTTTTCCGAAATTCAGGGTAGACAAGGTAGTTTTTTGGCATTGAAATATCAGTTTTTTCATATTTTCATAGTAAATCTCCCATTATATAACTAAACCAAAGGCATTACTTGCACATCAGTGCACCAATTCCACTAAATGGTAGCTACTAAGCCTAATCTCCCACAAAGTGACAGTACAAGTACCAGGTGGTGTCATGGCGTCATATATGACGCCATTTGAAATTTTGAGATGGACTTCTCCAAGGACCAATATTTTGAGAACCACTGACTTGTGTCATACAATGCCACCTGTTCCTTTGAGGTTATTCTTGTGGTGTCATATATGATGCCACCTGTTACTTCGAGTAATCTAGTGAAACCTGGTTTTTCTAGTGTTAGAGAATGATTCTTTGTCCTCCTATAAGTTATTAATACTATTCCTCTGTTTGATTGCACCTACACATACATAGCTTAAGATATCTCAATATGCTGTTTTTTAAATGACATATGTTGCTCTTGTTTGGCCCATCCGAAAAATTGTTCTGGTTACTAGGGTGGTCCTTATTTATAGAAGGAAAAAAATTTTCTGCAATTTCTGCTCCCACCCCCCAGATTTGTTCCATTTCATGAAAAATAAATTCCATTAAAATTTCAGCCCCCTAGCTTGAAATTAAGTGGTGACTTAAGGGGGTTGAAAATTCATATATGCAAATACTGGCATTATTTCACATTATCATCTATATCACATAGAAATAGACATAAAACATGCATTTTCTCCTTCAACTTATTAGTAAAATGAAGTGAGATGCATAGAAAATAGATCTGTGGGATTTGAGAGGGTTTGGACCTACCCTTTAGAAAATATGAAAAAACTGATATTTCAATGCCAAAAAACTACCTTGTCTACCCTGAATTTCGGAAAACAAATTATATGGGTGTAATGTAGACTAGATAAGCTATCATCAGTGAAAATTTCAACTTGTAGACTCCATAGGGTAAAAAGCTCCAAAATTTCCAGCTGGAGTTACTGGAAAACTACTGGAGCTGGAACCGCGAAATTTTGGTGGTAGATAGAGCTCATAAAGCACTAACTATCAAAAAAATTTCAAATCAAATGAACAATTATGAAAAAAGTTATGGGCAAAAAACCTTCAAAATGGCCAAAACACATTTTCACTCCCCAGGGGGTAACCAGTTGAGGTGGGGGGCTGAAATTTGGGCTGAATTAGTTTTTCATCATGGTCAACCTGACCCCCAAGTTTCAGGTCGAAATTCGAAAAAGGTCATTTCACCTATCTTATCCTGCTAGACCCTTTGAACCACTTCCTCTTGCTAATATTTATACATACTGAATTAAGGAGGGGGGGGGGGGGGGTTAGATAGGAGGGGTAAATATCGGTTTGCATTTTTTTAATGTTGAAAAGTGATATTTTGACCCTTTTAACCATTATATTGTTTTATAAGAGAAAGTAGGCCTTAAAGCAGTATATACTGAATTTTTACATGAGCCGTAAAAGCTGTGCGCAAGTGAAATTGAAAATTTTTTTTTCATAAATGAAAATTGTGTAGATATATGATATTTTTAAGCCCAAAAAATTTTTTGTGCCATCTCAATATCACACATGCTCTATTTTTCACAAGTGCGCTTCATGCTGCGGGCATGAAATTAAAAAAAAAAAATTTTTATGGAATGAAAGTATATTTTGGTAGGAATCTCCCTGATAGAAAATTTTTTCTGTGCCACCCCCAAAATCTTAGGGTTATGGCCTGTTGAAAATTGCATGTGTCAAAAACACCAAAATAAATGAACCCGGGTGAACCAAAAAAATTCCATAGTCTTATCTCATTGATACCTAGCACTAACCAAAATTTGAAAATTTTCTGTCCATTTAAACCCTAAAACGAAAATTTGGCTAAACTGACTAAAAAACACCTTTAAACGGCTATATCTCCACAACCAAAGGAGCTACAGACTCGAAACTTGGGTCAAAATAGTTATTCAACATGACCAACAACTGGAATCAAAAAAATTTGAAATCCGACTTGGGGCCGCTAACACCCTCCTTACCCGGCCAGACCCTTTTGTCAAGTTAGTACGTTATATTTCACTGGCTATTCTGTCTGAAATAGAAGTACCAACTTAAATTGGTTTTAAATTAGTTTTTTATTCAAGAAGAAAAAAAAAGAAAAAAGAAGTGTGATAAAATCATCGAATTTTAGTCTCAGATCTCCTTTTCGTCTAGCTGCTAATAACTGTCCCTCCACCCTGCACCTTATTTCTGTCATTAATTTTTCGAAGCAAAAAGATTTTCTGAGCTTTGATATTCTCGTTCATCGTTGAGAATTTTATGGATATTAATTTCAATTTTTTTTTTTTATGTTGATATCTGCCAACCGGGAGTCATTAACCGAAACATTTTTCAAGACCTAATTACTCCCAATTATTGTCTTGCTGTAAAATGAGAATTATGTAACAAAAAAATGGTTGTCGTTTTTTCTCATTCGATTTTTCGTATTCATTTTCTCTGTCGTTTTCATTTCCGCGAGAACTCGATTAAGTACCTGCACAGTACGAATAATGAAAATTTCTGACTAAATTTATAACGTTCTTTGGATATTAAAATGTCATTAGCCATTTTACTTTTTTTTTTTTTTTTTTTTTTTTTTTTGTATCAGCAACCCAATTATTAATTACATTTTAAGTATAGGTACATACAGGGTGCCCCAGTTTAGGTTGGCTATCTAACAGCAGTGTTATTTCATTTTATTTATTGAAAAAAAAAATAATAATTCGTCGCTAGAATTTGTTGACCCTTAAAAGATAACACGTTTTCGTTAGTTTTGAAGTGATAGGAATCAAATGTTCACATTAAAGGTAACATAAGTAGAAAATTACACACCCGCAGAATTGTCAGTGGTTCCGAAACCAAGCATTTAAAAAAAAAAAACTAACATTTAAAAAAATTACTCACCAATAATAGCGCTATTGCTTGTTTGTAATTTCTCACACACGTTATCATTTTGGGGGTCAAAATTGCTCTTTTTTTGCCTGAACTTGAAATTTACGTGACTCTCTCAGCTTTAATTAATTAAAATGACGTCTAGCCATCAGAAATTTTCCAACTTGAAATCAATTATATTATAGCTCTTTCGATGTAAAATTCAAGTAAAAAAATTTAATGACAGTTTAATTCAATTTTGAAATTTTGATAAGATCTACGTGTTAAACATTAAAAAAACAAAAAAACAATCATAACTTTTTAATGAAATGAATATTGTAAGTTTGTAAATGTTATGATTAAGCCAGCCTTTTGAGTTTGAAGTCGAGTCAAAAATTTGTGAGGAAAGTTTTGATATTTATTTTGACCAGGACTATTGAGTAATATTTATTTAGAAAAATAATTTGAATCGGAACTTCTCAGAATGAGGAAATTAACCGAATAATGTATTTTTAAAACCTGCAGATACCATTGTAGCTTATTGAGTTTTAAGCTTCTGGCAAAAAGCTACCTTTTTCAGAGTTCTGCGATTTGTTTTAGTTACTTCTATTCGCAAGTCCATCTGTATGGCTTGCCCACCCCAAACCCGGACACCCTGTATGTGCATAGACTACATGTATGTGCGAAAAAAATAATCATTTATACTAATATCACTTTTCTTTGCCCCCTCACGACTCTTTCCAGTTTCTCTTTTTGCGACGGTAAATCGCAAAACAGCACGAAAGTAATAATTATTGTATGTATAACTCAGGTATAGGTAGGCTATTTAATATCTTTTATAAGATGGTGTAACGAAAATCGTGATGCAGAATGGTGGATATTAAATTTCTTAGGCAGATCTTAGAACCTGAGAAATTGTTTTTCACTGGTTGCTCTTCTTCAGTCTTCTAAAATAGAAGCATTTTCTTTTTGTATAACCATTGCCAGCTGCTGTTATGGAGACTTTTGTTGTTGTTGTTGTTGTTGTGGGTTCGATGTTTGCGATATGATTTAAATTACCGGCCATAAAATTTAATTAAATGCGTAGGAAGAGTTATAGCAGAACACGTTACGGTATTTGCTCTGTCTTCGTTTACACCAAGTTGGTGTGAATTGTACCTAGAATATTTTTCACGCAGGTTACAGAAGGAGGGAAATAGAAAAATATTACATAACTTATTTAAATATTACAGGAATTCATTCGATATACTACGTTCCACAAGAGAGAAAAACAGTTTTTGTTTTTGTTTTGGGGCAATTTGCATGTACATAATTGGTTTGAGACTACTCGATACCATTTGTGGGTGCGTAAATGCGACCATTGCTGGGTACCTGTACATTGTTGGTGACAATTTTGTTGGAGAAATGAAGAGGCGTGAGAGATTTGGTGTTTATTTTAGATACAGAAACGAAAAAAGCGAGGCCTACGAAACGCCCATATGTTTACAATATATACATATATTTTTTTGAATAAGCCACCTGTTACTATCTTTCTAGTCTCTCGAGACTGTTTTTACTTTTGGACGTACGAGACGACATAAGTTCAAGGGGGTGAGGGGAGTGAATAGATATTATATAGAGAACAAAATTAAAATACCGTACGTATCTAATTTTGGAGCATAAGTTCATGCAGATTTGCAGTCGAACTTACTGCTAGGAGCACTCTACTGGATGAAGAATGCAGTAATTTTAGTGTGATTCTATTTAGTAAACATCTTCCTCTTTCAATTATCTTGTGCCTCTTCGGAAAAAATATCCAAATCTTGCATGAAACCTGAATTGTGCCAAAGTTAGTATGCAGCATGATAATTTTTAATTTTTTTTTTCTGAGTGCTTTAGCAGAAAAAGTAGATACATTATGCTTTTCCTTCTTTCCTATTTTTTGCTGCTATCGTCAATATCGCGTAATTTCGATTAGCTTTGAATACTGCAAGTTTTTCTGCCGGTTAACGCTAGAAGTACCAGGTGGCGTCATATCCGACGCCACTCAAAATTTTGAGATGAATTTTTCAAAGGACCAATATTCTGAGAACCCCCCGACTTGTGTCATACGACGCCAGCTGGTCCTTTGAGGTTATTCTTGTGGCGTCGTATATGACGCCACCTGGTCCTTTGAGTAATCGAGTAAAACCTGGTTTTTCTGGCGTGAATTACTGTATAACTTGTCTTAGATATCGTATCACATTCAGTATAATAATTAGCCAAAAGTATCGAATATATCGTTATGCTGTGGTTGAGTGTACTTCAATGATCTCGAAGGGTTGGTTAAGTATAGCCATCATTCATGTGTCATAAAAGAGTCGTCGCCGACAAATTACCTCCTTTAAATAGCTCCATAAACCGTAAACAAGTATCACCTTATCCCCTCACCTTTTTTTTTTTTTTTTTTTTTTCATTCATTCTATAGATGGGTATACTTGATCCTCCAAATTACCATTTTCAATAATTGGCACCCATTGGCACTTTTCTATCTCGAACACGTTGGTTTTTAGGTCACGGTAATGCGATCACCACAACTTTCTTCATTAACTGTTGATGTTCATGATGTACGAGTAATTATTAGGTTCTGCCAGCGAGAGGAAAAGAGAGTGACAATGCGATAGAGGTGAACTTGCGTTCCTCCAAAAACACCTTAAGGATATCGCTTGCTTCCGGTCAAAAATCGCTGGCGTTAATTTAATATTCCGTCTTGATACCACGTCCGATGAATTCTTCAGTTAGGGTGAAAAAAGGAAAATAGATAAATCATCCGTCTAACCAATGTTCATACTGGTGCTTCATAAAAATTAAAAAAAAATTAAAATACACCGAGCAAGGTGGAAAGGTTTCTATATCCTATCAGTTTGTCAATATATATCTTATTCTATTCATTTTTGTCTTCGAAGAAAAATATAAAATAAGAAAAAAATCAAAGAGAACAGAACTTTCGTCGTTGGTTAGCTTTAATACCCTTATAATTAATATACTGGAAGTCCTGCTCTTGTGAGTTATACTGGATCGACCATTGTGGATTAAGGAGGATCAAAACTAGTTTTTATGAACTTTTCAAAAGAATATTTCACCCTAAAGTTGTTCCTCATCTTTGCTCTGACCTTTGTATTGCGAGCATTTCGAAGATGAATTCTGATGCTTTGTCGAAAATTTCGAGCGTCCGTCGGTTGACTATATAATCTATGTACTATCTTTATAATTATTGATGTAAAAAATGAAAAGAATGTAAAGAAATTGAGTAAAGAATGTAGAGAATGTGAAGAATTAGTTGTAAAGAATATATAATTATAATTGGCATAAAGCATGTAAAGAAAATTGTTACAGAAATTGCTACGAAAATAGTAAAATGTATTATCTACAATGGCAAAAAGTACTACAAATATTAGTTAAATCAATTATAGTATATAATTTTCATAACTGTGATGATAAAAGTTACTATTCTTATACTTTATATTTCTTTCAGTGCTTATAACCATTGAAAATTAGTGTGTCTCTTCAGTTTTCAGATGGTAAAAATCAAATCATTTCGGTAAAGGTAACATAATATGTGTGTGAAAATTATACATACTAGCCAAATTGAAAATTGTCAAGAGGTGCCGCGAAGGCACAATCTTGAGGAGTAACTCCTCATTGACGATTTAGGGGAGGTGGGGCAATTTTTTTCAAATTTGGAAAAGAATTTTAAAGATAATCGAATACCAAAAACTTCTTCTCGCGCACTGGGTGGGTGTCATTATTCCTAGTTGACCTGGAGGGGGGCATTCCTCGTAAGCCCTGGAGGATCACAGTACACCTGGTCAGGGGTTACAAAACAAGGAATTTTTTTCAAAAATAATTTCTAAATTATTTGTATTCTTTTACGTTTTATAATAGCTGCGGAGAAGAAAATTAAATTTGAATCTCCAAAGATTTTTATCTTTTCATTATTATTGAAGTTTTTTTTTTTAGTTTCTGTTTTTCACTCGCGTACATCTCTGAAATATTCTACTTTCATCAGTTGAAGTAGACTCTAGATTTTTTGCTTTCTGTTTCTCTTATTTTTCTTCCTCCTCAACTGTGATACTTTATTATGAAATATGCAAAAGCCACTTATCGGTTGTGCGCGGATATACGGTTCGACGAACATATTATTATTATAATCCCTGGAAGAAGATACGAGCCGCTGAAGAGATTTTGCGTGGATACTTTTGCTCCGCTTTTGTTTCTCTGTCTCTCGTAGCCATGCGGTTCTCCTTTTTCGTACAGTCTATGATAGGTTTCTTTGCTTTTCACGGTTTGCCGTTCTTCTTTTTCGTCTTCTACATACATATATATATTTTTTTTTTGGAAGCTCTTTTTTTGCCCCTTCCTCCTCACTGGCAGCTGTTGCCACGGGGGTAGTTTTTCAGTTCGACTCTTCGTCGTCGAAGCCGTAAAGGGCGAAGAGACGCATGCGTTTCTTCGCTTTTGATTTTTTGAAAATCGGCTAAAAGATGCGGATGAGAAGGGTGGCAGGGTGATTATAAGAATGGAGACTAGTTTGTTGGTGTTAGCCCCCTTATTAGAGCAGTGATATAGTGGTGGTGCCTGAGAGAAAGAGCCAGCACCCCGACAAGAATACCTCGGGAGAGTACGTCGTGGCATGCAAACCTACGAGTGCGGAGGACAGAGAGGCAGAAAAAAAATACGAGGGGAACCTTTACATGTACAGGTAAAAAGAGTGTCGGTTGATATAATTTCCAGGTGTTTTTTTTTTTTTTTTTTTTTTTGGAAGAAAAAAGAGACTGGTCTGTCATGCCGCGGTCTACGGGTCACAAGTTGCGCGCGTCAGAAAAAAAAAGTAGAAAAGGTAGCTTATCTATAGGATAAGTGAAGAACACAGACAGGAAACACATTTATTGCAGAAGGAGTTGGGTGCGATACGATTTTATGTACTTTTAATGTTTTTTTTTTTTTTTTTGTATTCATTTTTAATTTTCAAAAGTAAAATATACGATGTGGAGCGCGTGTCACGGTCTAACGTGGATTTCTTCCGTTAAAAAGTGACGTAGTCGTGTGGTGTTTTATATTTTTCATATTATAGCAGGTTTTCTACGAATAAATGGCTGTTTAGGTAAATTTAGCTCAATTTTCGAGAGAAGGCTCGGGATATTCTAACTATAGTTTATCGTTGAGAAGGAATAGTAAAATATCAATTTTGCAAATGAATGCGTGTAAATGGCAAATGAAAAGGCGCACGTGCCCTCCAACTATTTTCTGTCAAATGAAAATTAAACTGATAAACTCTTTTATCATACATACTCGTACTTGTATTGTTCATCTAGCTAAAGCTTTGTTCGCACGCTACTAGGCAACTGTAAGTTCAGGTTTTCCTGGTCTGTAAACTGGCCCTGTATTGGCCCAGAAGAATGAAAACGTTCAAACAATTTTCTGGCATATTCATCACTTTCTACCAAATTAACAAAGCAAACTTTTTTTCAAATATTTATGAAGGATAAAAATATCTTACTCGTTCTTTTCTAGAATATACTAAAAATTAGACTAAGTAACGTCTTCAGTGTTTCCCATAAATATGAATTACTTTCTTTCATATTTGATTAATTATTTACAAAATTAAGTCAACTCTTTAATTTCATTCATAAAACTTATGAAAATAATCAAAATACCTACACTGATAAGTGATGAAAATTTTCAAGATGAACGAATTTAAGGTGAAACAATTTTTCCTGGTCCGTTACCAGGACATTTTAGCTCCTGGCGAATTATAACCAGGAACTGTTTCCTGTAACCTTCCTGTTAGCACTCAAACAGAAAAATTGTTTTACCAGAAAAGCGTTCGAACAGATTTCTGGCATATTTCGCCCAGAACTGGCCCAGGATTTCCATTTTCTTGCAGTCTTGATCTTGATTAACTGCAGATAAAATAGCTCTGACACTCGAACATTTATTCAATTTATCACACTTCATTCAGTTCATTGTAGTTTTTGCATTCGACCAGTCTTTGCATTTTATTTTGTTGCCAGAAAATTAGTTTTGTGAGCTGCAATAGTGTTGTATTGAATTTTTTTTTTGCATACATTTTTTTAAATCGTGGCAAATAAACGTAAGGCATTATCAATCAGTGATAAATTTGAAATTTTGAAAAACCAGAAAATATTATTTTTTCAAATGAATTCCATAGAAATTATAATTTTGCATGCATCAAAGAACATTAAGAAAGAAACCAAAATTGACAATTTTTTGAAATAATTTTTTCATATGTAATTAAACTGTTTTTCTGAGTTGCACGTTCTTGTTTTTTAATTTCCCACTTATAACACTTTCTAATTTCTTCTGGTCCCCTGAATAGCGTTATAACGAAGTTTTACTGTATTTTTCATGTTGCCTGCCTTGACTGTCTGTGCTTGGGTGTTGTGGTTTGGTGTCTACCATGCTGCCCACCTTCAATATTGGCTACCATATGTGGATTTTGTAGTTGACCAACGACCACGTGCGCTTGGCTGGCATGTGCTTACGCGGTCGTGTATATTCGTGTATGCAAATTCGGACGTTATAAAAAAAAACTCAGCATGTTAGCCTGTACGTCAAAATGTTAATTACATATTATTTGAAACTGGATGGCGTACCGTCTACGTTGGGTAAATTGTGTGCGAATTTCGGCCCCGCAAGTATAAGCTGTGCACCCCCTGCACCGCATACAAGTGTCTCTTCGCTGCGGCGTGTGTCTCGTAGTAGCGTCGTGGCAGTGGCTTAGCTTCTCTTCTCTTATGCAGTGCTAGTGAGTCGGTCGTCGATGGCAGACCAGTGAAGCCGATGTGCTCTCTGTGAACGATCGTTCTTATTTCCTTTTTCTTTTTTTGGTCGGTGAAATCGTCGTTTTTCGCTCGAAACGGCGTGTAAAAATATGTAAAAGGTGCTGACACGATTTTGCTGACTTTTTTTTTGGGTTCCTTGGTGACGTGGTGCAAGTGGTGTTGTTATGGTGCTATATGATGGTGATGTGCAATATATTACTGTCTGAGGAGAACTAAAGGTGCCGATATTTGCTCGCAGTATATATACTTTATTGATGTTTCGTGTGTGTGTGTGTGCTCTATCGTATTAGTATATATCTGGCACGTTGGTGAAATGCGCCGCAGTGGTTGATGAATTTTCAGATATTTTTGGTGCGAAAAATTTTGGTTGCTCCGCTATTGTTTTGGGGCGTACGTTGTACCTGCGGTGTGAATGTATAAGTTCAAAGACGAGACAAAATGGGCAGTGCCCAGCATCCCTCTGATCGGTTCGCGGTCCGAGTCGACGAGCCGGGTTAAGGGGACGGCCGATTCGTTCTTGCGAACCCTGAAGCGGCATTCGCTGCGTGTTCGCAGATCCAGATCGTTGGCCGTGACGGAGAAACGCAAGTCTGGTAAGCGATTTTGTGGCTCGGTTGTGTGTAGAAGTGAGAATCAGTGGCGGATCCATGGGGGAAAAAGGGAAAATTTCCCTCTTCCCCAAATTCAAACAAAAATAGACTGATAATCCACAAAAAAATCAATTTTCTTGAACCCCCCCCCCTTTATGCTGAAAAAAACACAATCTTACCATTTTAACATTTACCAATATGCTTTGAAAAAATTTGGATTTTTTTTCCCCCTCAAAATGGAGCTCTGGATCCGCCACTTGTGAGAATATAGCAACCAGTGGAGGGTTGATTTTGAGACAGGTGACGTAATTAAGGAGGGTCCGAGAGAGGCCCAGCTAAGAATATTCTGGGCTCTACAAATCTTTCTTCACATAATTATATGAACTAAAAAGAGTGATTAGTGAAGGGAAAATGTATCAAAAAACTTGAGTTATTTGTTGAATACGAGTATAATCGAACAGTGATTTGCAAAAAGAGGATAAGTCCACTTTTTTTTCGGAAATTGAGTTTTTCTATGCAGTCTAAAATTGTAAAAATATAAGTCGCATATAAAATCTTTTGACTAGTACTATAGAGGCTTCTGAGTAGAGTTAGGGGGTGGGAGTGTGTTTCTGATTATAGCTGATAATTGCGATTCTGTTTTCTTGATTCTTGATCACTATCTCTTGGATCACTCCTGGCCTCTTCTTAACTACCAGAAGTACCAGGTAGTGTCATATACGACACCACTCAAAATTTTGAGATGGACTTCTCAAATGACCAACATTTTGAGAACCCCTGACTTGTGTCATACGACGCCACCTTGTCCTTTGAGGTTACTCTTGTGGTGTCATATATGACACCACCTGGTCCTTCGATTAATCGAGTAAAACCTGGTATTTATAGTGTTGGAAAAAAAAAAATTAGTTTCGCCACTATTTTGAAAACTACCAGAGTCCAGTTTTACAACTTTTCCAAAAATGAAATTTTATCTAATTGTGATGTACGAGTATGCACTATTACGTATTTTCTGCCTTGTATGTTGGTTTGCTACATTTAAGGAACAAAATAATTGAAATACACGCGAAAAAAGCATCCTTATGTTTGTTCGTGTTTTCTGGTCAGTTTTGTTAAACTTACTTGATTTTTATGAATATTCGACTTCAAAAGTTTTTTACTCGCTGTTAGTCGCATATGTTATGGACTGTAAATAGACGTAATATATTTGAGTTTTCCGGGCCATTTTGCATAAATGTAACTGAAGAAGACAAATGTGATGAAATCTGGATGAGCCGGGTGTATTTTCTAAAATTGGATCTTGGATCATCTAATTATTTAACGATTTTATATTAGTAGTACAAAAAAATCTTATCAGTATATCGGAATAGTTGACAAATATTTTCCAGTGCATCCAAGTATACGGGGTCAGGTTATGCGAAAAGCCTTGTTGTTTTGTGTATTTCGCCAGACAATATACCCAGTCTAGCCATAAGTTCTGATACATGAATTGCCGTTCACGTACAACAAAGAATTCGAGGTGGGAGGGTGTGGTAACACTGCACACGCGTCAAGTGGTCGGTTATCAATAATTTTTGGCCGTGCGTTGGGTGAATTAAAGATTGAAAGGATAGCGCGTCATTGTTTATTGAAAAACGTATGGCCGTTTTAACCATACACAAAATTTTTTAAAATATTGGTGAAATTTTTAACTTGCTGCATGTAGATGGGGTGGAGAGGGTGTCCATGTAACATACAGTAAAACCTTACGGGGAGACTGGAGATGTTGCCAATTGAGGTTGGAGCTGGGGTCTTGGTTGTGTGTGAACAAAAAATTAAATCAAAACCGCACATGAATAAATTTGAGAAAATCATATTTCCAAGCAAAAAGTGGTGGCGCGCGACATGTAAATATCACAGAGGGACATGAGTTGTATTGTTTGGGAAGACTTGAAGGTAAAAGCTTACAAATAATACACTGGTCCCTATCTTACACCTTGTTAAAAAATAAAAAATGGTAAATGAGTAAAAATGTTTGTATGGAGACATGGTAAAAAGAGCTACAAATAAATTATTTTCACAATTTCCACAATTAACTGAAATTTAACCATCAAAGTGACTTAGTTCATACCAAATCATACTTATGAGAGTAGAGAAAAAGTTCCACCAATCCAAAGAGGTCATTGCCCCATCAGTATTATGGTGTAGTTGGGAATGTCATATCAGGGTAATATTTCTGTGTATTTTTGCTAAAATAGTGTAAAGATATTGGCCTAATTTTATATCAGGATGTTGGAGGATGTGGTAGAACCTTTAAATGACACCTCATTTGATGTAACTCACTGGATCTCTCAGCAGGACTCTTCGCCAGTCCATAAATCACTATTAAGGCAACAATGGCTATGTAATTTTTTTAAAGAGTTCATTGAACCTTAGCAATGGCCCTCTGGTAGTCCAGACCTGAATCCGCTGGACTACCAGCTGTGGTAGGATATTGAAGAGGATGCTTGTAGCTATCTGCACACCTCACTGCCACCACTCAAATTGCAGTATTCAGTGAGCAGTGGCCAATTTACCAATTGAAAGAGCACATGCCTTTATTAAGCAATGGTCAGAACAATTTAGGAAGTGTGTAAGGGCAGGGGGGTTTGTTTTGAATTTTTTTTTTTTGGTTTTGGATTGTAATTTTATGTTCTTTTTGATGGTGTGTTTTGTTTTTCTGTACATTGAATATTTTTCTCCCTACACTTACTTGATTTAGTATCAGAACTTATGGCTAGACTGGGTATGTATCATTATTTTCAAAGGTCATTTGAAATCAACAAAACGCAAATAGAAATGAACTTTCGAAATTTAAAAATCTAATTAAAGCATTACTTTTGAAATTTGAGACCGTAGGAGAAGTCGAGGAAAAGTAGGAAAGTATGGAATGAAGTGGAATCGGACTTTTTAGTACATATACATACAGCTATGTACTCGAAAACATTGTTTTATTAAAGCGAGTATTTTTGGTAAAAATTAACTTAGATATAGTATCTTTCGGAAATTCAGGTTTATATTTGATTTACCTGCTAAGCGTAATTGAAATTTTTGTAAATGAAAATTGGATAATTAATTTTGATGTCGGTAATTTTTTCAAGAATTTATTGCCGTTTGAGTGCGCTGCATGAGCATATTATCACATTGAAAACTTATTATGATTTCAAGTACCTCCTGTGGTGAAAATTATTCGTTCTATTTTACTTATTCTTTTTTTCTTGTCTGCTTCTATTGTTTCAGGTAAGTTGATGAAGATAACCAGACCGTATACTTGAATTGCGAATGACGAGTATTTCAATAATTTGAAAAGTTGGTATTATTTTCAATTTTCACTTTCATAGAATACCTTTTTAGCAGGTTTTCGACAAAAAACCTTTCATTATTATTATTTTTTTGGGGGTTTCTTATTATTAATTTTCCAAAAATCCTGCATGAAATCATTTTATCGATAAATCGAAGTATAGTTTAGCGAAGAGAAGATAGACTCCTCCTGCCGTTTTAAGAAAAATCGAGGGACCTTTTATAAGCTCTTATCTATAACATACGTACCTAGTATGATTGCCCCTTTCAAAAAGCTAACGAGTTTTTGACTTCGTTTTGTGCACTTGTGGTACGTATATACCTGTAATAACCTACCAACACGAGGATAATACGCGTAATTGCTAATTACAAGTACCACTGATGCAAGCAATTATGAAGGTGAAAGCACTATACTGAACTTTTGCCACACCTTGTAGCATCGCTACTTGTCATTTCGTTTGCTTTAAGTCTTGGTAAATTTACGATATATAGTTGGTAAATACGTAGAATGTAGTCACATATTATAAAAGTCTGAAGTGGTATATCGTGGTTTGGTATATACTTGGATCAGCCCACAGAAAGTTCATGGTTCAAACGTCTGAGATGAAAGAAGTTTTTTGACAATCATTTTTCTGAATTTCAAAAAAATATGGAAACGTACCTAGGTATTCGTAATAAATAAGTAAAACGAAAGCTTGAGAATTTTGAAATAAGCTTTCAGAATGATCAGTAGAATATGAGCCCTATAAGTTTTTAATTTGTGAAAGCTTCTTTTGGAAAATTCAGCTTTTATTCTTTTTTATTTTCAAAGGTGAGCAAGGAAATTTCATTCTTTACTTTGGTGGGAATATTGCTTCTGGTCAACTTGAATGAAAACTATAATCAACTGCCTTAAACTGTCTTGAGATTCTAGATAATTGAAGCAATTATGTAATTCCGAAAAAATACTTTTATAAATTTTCTTTTCTCAGATCTCTTAAAAGTTTTTAATGTGGACAAAGCACCTTTTGGCGTTAAGGTTTCGATATTTTATTTTGGTCCTCATAATTAAAAAAAAAAATCCTTTGATCAAAATTATTATTGTAAAATAAGAAAATAGTCGAATTTTTCGGTATTTTCTTTTAGTACACGTGAAGAATAAGTTATTGACATGCCATTATGATGAGCAAAGAGGGGGAGGAGGCTGAATAAACATGCGATTCATGAGAAGGAAGTACCAGAAGCACGTGGTATCATGTGTGCACGAGCAATATGTTGAAATATTTAAATTGTTCGTACATACATAAATGATATAGGCACCTTGAATATTTTTCCTCCATATTTTTTACTGTGTACATTAGTTATACCGGTTTGGTGTTTACTTTCGAAAAGTTCACATTAGTTCATCGCGTATAATGTATTTTGCCGCTGGCTTCAATCCCGTTAGAACGTTGTCGCAATTTAGAAAATTGGAATTTTTGAAAGTTATACGGTAACATTTAGAAATTTTGAAGAACAGCAGTGTAGACCTATTGCTCATAACGCACTCGCGTTATACAAAGTTTTCGTCTTCTCTGACATCTCATCAGTTATAATGTGTAATTTTTTTCTTACAGGAAGCATTTTTTCTTCACATTCTGCTTAACGTTCTTGTGTCAAGTTTTATATGTACGAGTAGTTTTTTTTGGGGGAACCAGACTAAAGATAACATTATTGTTTGCACAATATGAAAATTATTATCTGTCACATTTTCTCGGTTAAGTTACCATTTCGAGAATTAATTCGCCGTGAAATTAATTTCTCGCAAGCGCATTTGAATTCTATATGATTGAATAATATGATAGTGGATATACATAAGTACGCGTATAAGCATAATATAATAGTAGTAAGCATTCTTGGTGTATTTTTTGATTTTAGTTTTATTTCCCGAAAGAACAGAGTTCATTCGTATTCACTTTCTTTTTCCCTCATTTTTTTCATTTTGGATGTGTTAATTGATTTGTCATTTTTACATTAAAGTCTTTTGTCTCACCTGCCGTTCGACGTTGATGTCTTAATTGATGTGGAAAATGACATTCTAGACGTTGCGTATAATGCTTGAGACATATGATTATAGTCATTTGAGGGGTTTCGCCTGCTTTTAGTTGTGGATATCCGCTTTTGTCGAAATGTCGACTAATGCACTCATCAAGCAAAATAGGAATCGATCGTCTACCTGCTTTTCTGTATAAATACCCGTCGGAAAATCCCTCGGTGGTCATAATGCGAGTGATTTCTCGCCGATTAACTCGTTTTACTTCCTGAACTTGAAGTTCGACCCTCTCCTATCCCTCGATTGTGTTTCTTGAATCGACGTGTTTATTTCTGTGTTATTGTCAGTCTCGTTTGAACTAGAAAATGATGGGCCCTTTCTGCTTCATTGAATGGAGAGGTTTTGTAGAATTCGGCTAGTTTTGGTGTGCTCTGTTTGATGATTTGCTTCTTTTCAAGTATTTTCAATGACATAATTAGCTATTCCGGAAAATGGACATTTTTTATTCATTTTTCTTCTTACCGTCCCGCAAAAGTCAGAAACCATGAGAAATGTTCGTGGATTTTGTGTATTTACGTAGTCTGCATAGTAAACTAATTATCTAATGACATCACAAACTCATTTTTGGGAAAAGTCAACTTGACGCGTTTTAGAAAGATGCGCTATATATATGTATGTATACTATGAGAATCCATATTATGTACTTTGAGGTAATTTTCAGCCGGTATATATATAGTGGCCTGATTTCCGCCCCTTTGTGTTCAGTTTAGTGATTTCCTATTGCACAAAATGAGAAATCTGATGAGAACAGAAGCACGGATAACCCTTTCTTAATTTCAGGGTTAGCTACGCACATTTCATCAATTTCTAAACAGTCGAGGATGTGTTCCCACATCCCTCTCAATTTACAGACGCAATTTGCCCGAAAATTTCACCGGTATTCGTTTGGCGGTGAGAATGGAAAATAACAAAAAAAAAAAAAAGTCGCAATCATGATGGCTCGAGGAAAATCCGATTTACAGTGAAGAAAAACGTGCCCACCGTTTAAACGGCTGCTGTAGGGTTGATTTTTGGGGGGTAATTTATCACGTGATTTATGCTTAGGAACGAAATATAAATTTCACGGCCGTACTTGCGGGCGAATGGCAAAACGCAGCTTTTGGGGATGAAACGACATCGAAATCGTGTATTTATATATTATGTGTCGGGTGTGCAAATCGTACGAGTAATTACGTTTTGTGTGCGAAGAAGAAAGAAAGGCTTAAAGGTAGACCTCCTCCTCTTTGTGGTGGTGTGCAAGCAAGTTCGACAAAATCGTCGTGTATAAATCTACTGCTGCCCACGTGCTGTTCTTTAGAAAAATGAAGTGAAAAAAAAAATAGAGAGAAATAGACGGCGAGTGGATAGAAAAAATGATATGCTCCGAGCCACCGACTAATTAAATCGACGATATAAAAGGTGAAGGGGTTAGAGTTGTAGTATGTCGAGGGATGGCTTGTGCCGGAAGTGCAGAACTCTCGTTTAGAGTGGAAAAAAGGAAAAGAAAAATAAAAGGAGCGAAAAAATTATAGTTGAACCTATTTGTCGGTTTTTTTTTTTTTAATCACTCGTTTTGTGCTTTTATACCCGTATTATAATGTGTGGGCGAAAAAAACGGGTGTGGGTATTAACCCCCGTTCAGGTCGAATGGGGAGAGAAGAATTCGAATTAGTAGTAAGGCACGCGAACTACTTTTCTTCAATATATTATACATTTGCACACCTAAATATACCTCTTTGGTCGTTCAATGGTTTCCTGCGGGTACGACTGCCACTTTTTTCAGTGTCTTTTTTTTTACCGCTGGCTGGTGGGTAACCGGTGTTAAATGACGGAAATCATATTATTTTGGTAGGCAAATGTAGTCTGTTCGTTATATGCTTTTTATAGCTGACAAATACAATGAAAGTAGCGTCTGTGTAAGGTATAATATATGGGATAGGTGCAGGTATATACAGGGTGTCGTAGTTTGGGTTTGCAAGCTAGCGTAAAATTCTTATTTACTCGTAGGTACATATTCAAAGGGGCATCATTACTATAAGATTCAAAAAATTCAATATTTTAGTTGGCTTCATTCTGAAAAGTTATATGCTCGAGATTATTTTTTCAAAAATTATGAGGTAATTAGAGCTCATCAAGATTAATTGAAATTGTTACAAAAACTTTTTTCCCGAACCTCAAATCGAAAGGTTTATTATTATTACATGTTGGAATATCGTTCAGCACTCTGACTGACTTGATTTTTAGATGCTTCCGTGAAATTGAGCCTTTTCAAAATAATATTTTGTAGTCTTGGTAACGCAGATCAGATGAGAACCAGAGGCGCTGCAACAAAGATATGGCCTTTGAAAGGAGCTATATGGTGTACATGAGTGAAGTATACGAATACTTGTAAAAATGTCATTTTAGTCATTTTCAGTTTTGAGTATATATGTAAGCAAATATTGACCGTTTTGAATGTTCTGAGTTCTTCTCACTACAAATTAGCGAATAATAATTTCAAGCCTTACTATTTTGAATAAAGGTAGCGAAAATATTGAACTTTCCTGAGTAATCAATATTATAGCTATGTAAATTTTAAACTGAAACAAAAATAGTGAAGACCGTCAAAACACTTCTTAAGATGATTTCAGCATAATCTTTCAAAATGAAGCTATAAATTATGTATTGGTATACCCGATTAAAATATTGAATTTTTCCTTTCTATATGTCAGCATTTTAGTCCCTTCAGTGAAAAGTTTTATCAAGAATTTTGATTCGTTTTAATGAAAATTTTATTCACTGCTGCCGGCTTGCTCCTAACTAAAACTAAGATACTCGGGACGTATGTATAGGAAATTTGTAAAATATTTAAGGCGTCTACATACCGACAACCACATTGTCACCGGAATCCGTTTTTTATTTGTGGTAAATATTGATATGATACTTACATTTCTCAAGTAGTCCAGTGGTAAGAGAGGTGAGGGAAAAGCTAATATATAGTGCCTCTTTTTTTCTTTTTTTTTTTTTGGTGCGTGAGTTTGCGTACCTTGTATAGGTATATAATTGGAAATTTTTCATTCCGGAAGAATTTAACCCAGTTACCATTTTTTTTTTTAAAGTTGCAGGCTTATCTTTGTTGACAGTCATTTCCCTTACTAATAAAAGCTTTTTACGATATTCAAACTCATACTTGACTATATTTGAGAACCATACGCGATTATATAGATATGTTTTCGTTCCTCGCTACTTTCTGCTGGAAACTTGCTTATTTTGTGTGAAAATTGATAGTTACCATTTAGGAAGTTTTTGTTCAACTAAAATATTCAAAAAAATGTGATACCTCATTTCTTGAGTAATAAATTTCATTTCCCCCCCCATTAATTTTTGAATTTTGAAACAATCAACTCAATAAATAGGTACTATACTTATTTAAAAACAGTTTCGAATTTTATGTTTAATAAATGTTTTCTTTCGTGCACCTTGTTTGGTCGAACCATTTTGAAATCCAAATTTTGCAACAGATGGTCACCTAAATAATGTCTTTTTTCACCCATAAAATTTTTAAATTGAAAAGAAAAAATGAAAATAGAAAGGAAAGTATAGATGACGAATGAAGATATCCGCCCCCGTGCTCATTAAAGTTTTTCAAAATAGTTCTTTCTTCTCAGTTTTCTTGCATAGTATACCTGTGATGCAAATGTTTGGAATGTTATATAATCGTTTGAATATTGGGCACAAATTATTCTATCTGACGAAATTGAATTATTTTTCCATGGGATAATTTTTTAACTTGTTAATCCACTCCTCTTATTATATAGTCTGTTACAGTTAAGAGTTCCATGACGTCACAAGATTCAACGAATGAGAAGAAAGTATTTTCGATTTCAACCGTATTTCAACCATGTAATCGCTTTCTTCAAATGCTTGTGACGTCATGGAACTCTGACTGGAATGAAGTATAAACAGTGTTGAGTACTCGTTTTGACTTATCACGTATTGCTCCTTCCCAATTTATAGCATTGGATTAACTATAACGACCATATCCTAATAATTGCAACTTTATTTTACCTCTCTTGAATTTTGTTTTTGGAGATGTGACTTTTAAAAACCAACTTTTTATCGTGTGGATTGCCAGCACGAGATACAAGCTGTAGTGCCGAAATTTTGTATTCAGCCTTTTTTCGATAAGATATGAGGCCTAAGGGGAGACTTTAGCCCCCTGGGGTGACCACTGTATAGGTACATAGTGTCTACTATTTAATTTGAGGCTATTAATTTCTTGCACCCATGAGTATTTTATTTCAAATTTTCATTTTTTTTTTTTATATTGAAGCTGCTGTTTCTTTAGCATACGAGATCTTTTCATCTGTCAGACATTTGTGTAATCCTTTCTACTGGCTTTTTATTTATTATACGGTACCATTTTAGCTCCTTCCTCTGTTTAGTTTTTTTTTTTTTACTTTTTTGTCCTAAAAAACAGGAAGATTTATCGACTCGCGGCGCGTTCGAGAATGAAAGTAAAACTCGTTTCCACTGAAATTCCTTTGTATTTTTTCTTTTTAACAAATGGGCGAAAGTTTTTTTATGTGAAATGTGTCAGTTTTGATTAGCATCGTCGTTTTTATACATAGCCCAGCTACTGAATTTTTAAAATGGATACGCAATTTTCAACGAATCCGAACTTCTTTGTTTGTATGCGGTTTTTGATCATAATTGAAGGGCACTGAATCGAAAGCCTCATTCGCCTAAATGAAATAAAAAATATTATGGATTCTGGTCCAGAATTTCACACTCTACTACGTGGCATGCTCGGTTCTTCATTTCTCTCACCCCTCACATCCCCAAATTCGCCCTTGGAAAGCAGGGTTAGAGTTCAACTCACATTTGTCATTAACAATTATTTACCTACATGTGAGTTTTGACTCCAAAATTTACATAAAAATTCATTCATGAAAAACCGAATCATTTCTAAACAGTTACTATATAATGATCCATAACTAAGCTGAAACTCTTTGTGTACATTTCTGTGTTAATTCTTAACGCTTTCCACCATAAAACTCTACTCCAGTGAAAGAAAGTAGGTATAATTCTTGATTTTTATTAGTTGACACTTGACAGACGGGATTTTTTTATCTGAGAATGATTTCTTTGAATCGCGAACACTAAAAACCAAATTTTGAAAGCTATATCACATATCGTTTACCTTTCTGTTGAACCTTCGACTGATTTTGTATGGAATTTGGATAAAACTATTAATGTATTAGTCAAAACTCATATTTACCATTTTCCCCCTCCACTTTTAACAATAATGTATTATAGTCTCTAAATAGATCAATATAATTATATGAGCTTTTCATTTAGAATCTTATTAATTGCTGGTTCTACTCTTCATTGTTGAATCCATTGTAGCTATTTTAAGTAGTGGGGAACCATAAGTTAAAATAGTTTTTTTGCGTTTTCCCCAAAAAAGTAAGTTTCTGGCAAATGAGACTTTTGATTCTGAGCTCCTCAGCTGTTGCTTCCTAGTTCCTGCAGTAGACTAGCTGCACTTTTAATCTGCCATGCAGTTGTTTATCAATCTGTTATACTGAAAAGGTGAAGAAAAAAAAAACACATGCTCAATCCAGCACGGCACAATCTCGTGCATGTACGAATTCTTTGCTTTGTATATTTATACCCATTTGGTCTGCGAAAGAACCGTTATACGATTGTTGAATCCGTTTTTATTTATTTTCTTATTTTCTTTTTGTGTGTACCACAAAGGGGTATAGAGGTATATATTTCTAGGTAATTAATGCTCACCAGATGAAAATATACTTCTCCTTTGTTGGGCTACTGTATAAAATTGATACTCGTACAACTGACATTCATAATTTGCAAGTCAGATTCGTAATAATGTAATTTACCGTGTTGTTTTTTGTGCGTGCGTCAATAATGGTAATTAGAAATTTATAGACCTCGGATTTTATAGTAATTACATAGTTTGGTGGTTTATGAGGTGTGGTAGAGGATGGTATGGCGTGGAATGCGCCAGTGCCTGAGCTATATATTATCTTTTTCATCGTCAGATTTATTTAATTCGTATTTGAGCAATGTTTTGACGAAACCAGTTCAATGTACTCCTTAAAAAGTCTCCCATTATTTGTATATATCGATTACTTTAAGCACAAAGGTGCTAAGTCCATATTAAAAATTTACGAAAGGTGAGAAAAAAATGTAATCATATGCATTACTATTGGTGCACTGAGAGAAAAGCTGGGTAGTACTTATAACTATACGTATATATATAGGTAGTGTACTAACAATTTTTCTCATCGAGATAGCAAAAGTTATTATTTTGTAGTTAGAAATTTGATACTAAAATGTGCAACAGATAGTATATTTTGCTATTCTTTTATAATTTTCTACTAAAATTTTGAATTGCCCCAGTTTTCCTACTCTAAAATAATAAAAAGTTTTATTGAAACTCGCAGTGTATTTTATGCGAATGCAATGGAATAACTTGCTCTCTTTGTTTGTGAAATATCTATTATTTCACGCTACAGAGCAATCCTATATCAGTTGAAAATAAAGTTATTTGTTTGCATTCAAAATGATAGAAAATTACCAGTTTCTTATATAAAACACGAGTGCATTGGAGCTCATGAAATATAAATTTGAATATTTCGAAGTCTTGTACGGCAATATTTGTAATAAGAATATGCTCATTAAGGTTGGTATGAAAAGCTACGGGTATGTAATACCTTTCAAAACTATTATACAATTGAATTAATTTACCGAAGAACAAAATCTCCAGTGAATTTTGTATGGAAACATAGATAATATCCCGATCTGCAAAGTGTGACACAAATGTGACGCGAAATGTGACGCAGATGTGGCAAAAATTCAACCAATCAGGAAGCAGTGGCACTTTTGTGACGCTGATGTGATTCCATTCTTCTCCGGTGGAAAAATTATATAGGTCACATCAGTGTCACCAAAGTGCCACTGCTTCTTGATTGGTTGAATTTTTGCCACATCTGCGTCACATTTCGCGTCATATTTCTCATCCACATTTGTGTCACATGCATTGCAGATCGGGATGTAATTTTAGTCATTTGCCACTAGATGAAACTCAGATATGACGTCATTTTCGGACTGCCCTGTATGATTTAAGATTTCACGTGACAATATATTGCTGAAAGTTCAGTTTTTTGTTTAGTTATACCGAGTTCGTACCTCTACCCCATCTTTTTTGACGATCGCGCTGCTGGTAATTTATTCATTTAATTTTCACGAGCTTTTGTTCACGCCTCTCGAATCGCGAGATGAAGAATCGTTTCTTCGTTATACCGACTCTAGTTTTTTTTTTCTTCTCTCTCTCCTTCATATTATATTATTTTTGTTCAACATTTTGCAGATGTTACGCACCCTACTTTCTCATTTTTGCAGAAACGTGACCGGGTAGCAAATACTTCGCGTAGTACGTCTTCAACCATTCTGATTGATATTTAAAAAAAGATAGAAAAAAAAAAAATTGAAGATACCAAGCGATACAGAGAAAATAAGAATAGGAAGATGGAAAATATTTATTGGACGGCGAACGAACTTAAATTACATTATATTATCGAATGGTGTATGGCTTTCGGCCAATAGACCATAGGGAATCGCTATATAGCAGAATAGTTACTCACTTTCTATTTTTCATGCGCGTCTCACACTGGTGTCATCCGTACTAAACTTACATCGTCTCCGCACAATCATCTGCTAATCCCGTATTGTTTGTGAAATCAGCTTGAGAATGAGTCATTCAAGCTCGATAAACTTTTTGCGAAATTTTTCGGTCGTCGTAATTTTATAGACCCTCTCCGTCTCACCCCTCGTTTCGTTACGTTGCAAAGGCAAGAGAAAGATCCCGCAGTGTTGGCGCAGGAAGGAACCCTTCGTCTGTGCTGACTTTTTTCCTGCTGCAAATATGTTGCTATATAGTCTCAATAATAATGAGTCCTCGAACATTTGGAAATTCAGCAACCTTGAATCGGTCTCCCCTTACTCGTTCACCCTGAAAAATCGACGTGGGTACGTAGAAAAAAGACGAAAAGACATCTCGCCGACGCCGTATATTCTTGCTTTTACGATCTTGTCGCGTGAGAGGGATAGAAAAATGTGGAAGAAAGCTGCGTGTATTTAGTAAACCGTGAATGTCACGGGTTCCGTTTCAGTTTGTTGAGAATTCGCTAAATTTACATTAAGCTTGTGGAATCGCGGGATTTTTTTTGTCGTGATACATTTCATACATAACTGCGAAGCATTCTCATTTTGAATAGGTTTTCAATAGAAAACCTTGCTATTAATTTCAGTCTAACTTTCACGAACAGGCGTGCGACCTGCATTTATTCATCGTTCAATGATCAGGATTTCAAAAATATACCAATCTCACGTTTTTCAATAATAATATGTGACTATATGACTCGTAAAATATAATTGTAGGTGATGTACGAAAGAAATAATTTTCTTCGATTCTCTCACTTATTTACTTTTTTTTTTTTATCAATGATAAAATTTGAAGAAAAAAAAGTGGTCTAGAAATTGTCGAAGCCACTATAGTCATCCAAAACCAATTTTTATGATCTTACCATTGGAGTTAAAAAGTTTGATAAAAAAATGAAATACCGTTTTTTATTTCTGTGAATATCATTTCTTCGACCGACGCGACATACTACGTACATAATATGTTTGCTTAAAATTTGCCAATACGAACAACTTATTGGTTTAGAAAAAAGACTATTTTTTTGTGGAAAAATAATATATGCTGGGAAATAACTTTTTAAACATACTTTTATTTTTATTTTTTTCAGTTCGAATGGAGGAATTCCTTATATTTAATAATGATGTATTTATCCTTGCTGTTATTGTTGGATTTTTTTTTCTTTTAATGAGCAAATAATGCGTATACGAAATGAAGCACATCAATTTTCAGTTTCTCATTAAGTATACAAATTGATTCATTATATTTTTTCCACGCTTCAAACAATATTTGGCTGAGACTCGAAAAAGAGTGTATCGAATCGCTGTAAAAAACTTAGCCCTTGAAAAATATGGCAAATTTTGTTTTGTTTTTTTAAAGCTCATATAATGGCTAACAAATAGTCGGGTAATGATGTCGAATGAGGATCCGTACTTCAAAAATTTGCTGAGCTTCTATACGTCTGCCAAAATTTTCATTGAACAAGTGTTTTTATTTTTTAGTTATGATTTTTTTTTTTTCGGGATAATTTATTTTATTCTAAGTTATTCTTACAACTTTTTCCATTATTCTTAAAGTTTTGAGGAAAAGCGAACTTTTCTAGTTCTCATTCCGTGTATCAATTATTTGAAAAAACTTCTAGGGGTGACTTGTTTTTTCATTGTTGCAAATAACTTGCGTCAGTTGTGTTGAGTGCAGTCATAGTATGAAGTATGTCAAAAGAAATGAAAACAGCTTTGTGTTTTAGTACTATAGTCTGGCCCAAATAAGAAGTGCGTTATGTCACAAGGTCCCTATAGTCCCTACCAATAAGGATAAAAAATTTTTGATTTCGACCAATCGCCTTCTTAAAATCCTTATGACGTCACGCACTTCTTATTTGAGCTAGACTATAAATATACATAATGACTTGATTTACAAAAAAAAAAATCAAACCAGGTATACTTTAATTTTTAGCAATTTACAAAATACTATATTATGTATAGGTGCGTATACGAAGCTCTCTACGAACTATAAGTGTGGGGTGGGGTGCTAAAATATACGTTGGCTTTAAAGAAGTTCAAACTTGTGCCTTATCAACATCTTCTTTGTTTCGAACTTGGCTCACATTATTCGTCTGCTCTAAGATATTGTATTATCTACTTGTATGAAAATAACGACAAGAGGAGTCAGTGAACTCTTTCATATCTTTATGTTTATTGAATGAAAATAAATTCAATCATCCCCAAAATCGTTGTCCGATTAAATAATCGTTTTTAGATCCTATTTTCGTATTTTTGATGCCTCATCCACCTATGTGAGGAAAACAAAAATCAAAATAATATTAATGACGTCTTGCTATCGACGTACGCTTAATACGAGTAAAGCACTCGAAAACGTTGACAAGGAAGTCGTTCAGGTGTGAAAACTATTTGACAGCAGGTAATTCATTCTTTTGCCTGCTAAAAGTAGAATGTAGTTCTCATTTTATTTTATTTTTTATCTCTCTGCGTCACATCAGCCTCATTGTTCCCCAATCCAAGAAACCATCTAATAGACATAAATACAGTGCCACCGAGTCAATTTGATTGCATTTGTTTGGCATTCTACTCGTAATGGAGGAAAAACACATTTTTATTAAATGAGAGCTAATAAATACGAACAGTTTAGTGTAATTGCGGTGGCAGTATCCATCTTATAAAAAAAGAGGAGACGCAAACAAAACAATTTGAAGAATTTCTGTATGTATTTGTTTATTGTGATTGTAATTATTTCAATTCGTTCCACAATAATGATCTATTTTCGTCGTTTGAAGTAAATATCTTTGGATGGGATAGAACTAAAATAAAATATGGTCATAGTTAAAATTTCCACTCCGACCTCATCATGTCTACAGAATGCTAGTTTTTTTTGAAAACACGCTTTAAAAAGCCTTAATAATTCAAGTTATATGGCATAGGTACACTTTGCTCAGTGCAAATTCACGATCGCAGATCAACTATAGTTATACTACTCGATAAACATATAATATATATGCAGATTGCAGATATAAAGGTTATTTAGTGCTAATTAATGTTTCATTTTGTGTTCTAGATTCATTCGTAAACAGCCAAGAATGGACGTTATCACGGTCAGTGCCCGACCTTCGTATCGGTATCGTCGGCTCGTTGGCATCCGGAAAATCGGCGCTCGTCCATCGATACCTAACCGGTTCGTACATGCAGGAAGAATCTCCAGAAGGAGGCCGTTTCAAAAAGGAAGTCGTTATCGACGGTCAAAGTCATCTACTGCTCATCAGGGATGAGGGCGGATTGCCGGAGTTGCAGGTAAATGCGCATTCGAAGCTGCGGTTATGGCTGAAAAATTCATTTGCCCGAGCCGTTTGCAACTGATACCGCATGATGGTACCACAAATATCTCACATTTTTTGCCGAAACTATAATAATTATTGTTGGAGTGAGGCACCCGGACTCAACTCCAGTGTTACCTCACTCTGTAGTTAAGTAAGGTTTAATCAGCGGCACATATCAATAAAACTGCATTTAAGACTGAAAACCACCTTTATTATAGAGCAATGCTCACACAGCTTAACTGAACCCATTAGATGTTGTCTCTGGGAGAGAACAGAAAAGACTGAAGAAGCCCTCCAGGCAACTTCACAAAGTAAACGCAGGTTGTCAAAGGTTTTGGTAAACAAAGTTGTTAGATGCACACTTAACAATTTTGTTTACTCTCTTTTCTAGTAAACAAAGTCGTTAGATGCGCACTTCACGACTTGGTTTACTCTCTAGAGAGACCTATAACCCGGTATGGCAAGTTTAGACTTGTTCTACAGTTCTAAACTCGCCATTCCTGCAGTAACTAGCTTATGCAGACACTCACACAGTTTTCTGCCATAAACTAGACTTTCACGCAGTGTTACCACAACGCATATTGAATTACACACTCTGATCGTCTAATTCCAACAATTATTAATGTAGTTTGATGTCGCAGAAATGCATACATCGATAATCTACATGCGAAACGGCGTCATCTATTTTTTTTTTTACGAGGGGAGGAGGGTTGTAAATAATTTCCACGTATGTACTCGCATATTGTGGAATAGAGGATATACATTGGCGAATGGAAATGGCCGAGTCTAAGTTCTTTCAATATTTTCCTATAGCATTGGATTTTCACAGAATGAAATGAAATTCTTAAATTTTTTTTATCAGTAAATTGTATTTTTTCTGGATCAAGTCGATTATAAATTACCTAATTAAATTTTGAGAATTTATTTCACTCTTCCTCCCCCTCTCAAATAAGCCCATTTTATAATATATCGCGAGATGAAATCGAAGAATAGGTTTCTTTTCGCCTCATCTTATATCAACCAATAAGCCATCCTCTATTTCTCAATCTTGCGCTGTTTTTGTGTGTGCATTACGTCAAACTTCCGGCTCCGTCGTTGGATGTACCAACCTTTAGAAAAAAAATAAAAAAATAAGGCCTGCATTTCAATCGAGATACTGTTCGTTTCAACTTAGTCGAGCATAAAATTACGAAATTATTTTATTATTTGCACCGCAAAAATGGAGTAAAAAAAAAAACGTAGTTAGTTAGCGTAGCTCTCCAACCCATGTATACCACTCTGGGTGAGCTCTTCGCCGTACACTATGATGCAGTATTCCAATTTGCGGTAGCCCTAATTAGTTACAGTTTCGCCCGACGAGTACCCGCGAAATTGAAGCTTATTTTCAATCGCGCAATAATTTCCATTTCCTTCAGACCACTATAATACCGCCATCTTGCATTCCTATATTTCTTCGCCTCAAACGGCATACGTATTTTCCTGGCACTTAATTTTTTTCTGCATGCTACTGTGTACTCGACGCCCTGTACCTACTATATATTTCTGTTTTGCCATTTTTTGGAAATTCCGTTCTTTCACCATTCTGCATCGTCCACCCCTCGAAAAGCTAAAGTACATTCGAAATTGGCGCCAATTAGACGTATCTGTTTCCCTCTTTTTCTTGATTAGAAGCCTTTTTTTCACTCCTCCTCTCTCCTCGTGTCCAATTTTTTTTTTTTGCTACCCCTTCGGACGTTGTTGCGGCACGTACCCACGCGATATTTTTCCCCCAAAAAAGTTCTATCGTGAGGCGTCTACCTGTCGAGCAGAAAGCAGTAATTTTTTTTCTCTCTGTAAAGCTGTTTAATTTGCATCGTGGTGCATAGTTGAGTGTGTATTTTATTATAGGGAACCGACGCGATGGAAAATACGAGAAAAAAAATTGCTCGGAAAGATGGGGCGAAGGTCGGAAAAAGAATTATACTTACTTGGCTTTTGGAACGCCTATATATATTTCCTTGTTGGCGAAAAAAAAAGAAGAAAAAAAAGAGGAAAATTTATATGCACCAACTTCTTTTCGTCGGAAGTTGAAATATTCGAAGATTCGTTTGGGTTTTGGCGTTTTTATTGGTTCCGGTTTTGAGCTTTCAAATTTTTTTTTATTTTTATTTATTTATATTTCGAATGATGAAATTTGAAGGATTTTTTAATGGGATTACGTTTTCAGTTTGTTCGAGATAAGATTTATTTTGTAAAATATGTTTGTCGACAATTTGTTTCGCATTGATTTATATATGTACACTAAAACAGTTCCATTTGTCGGAAAAAAATGTTTATTTTACCACCCAAGATTCTAGAGTAGATGATAACATTATTATTATTTTCGAAGTGATCTCTACATAGAAGACCCGGATAATCTAAAAAACAGGGTTTTATTATAATTTAAACGATAATTTGCTCATTTGCCCCTCCGCCTCCTAAGAGCTAAATTTTGCCTCGGGCCCAATTAGGATTCTCAGCTGCTGTGGAAAGACTTTTTGATCACTCGACGAGTTGAATGCCTTTTCATTAGTATTGAGATAACGAGTTTCCAACAGGTAACTCTGACAAACTCTCAGTTATGCAAAAATTGATTTGAAATTTTTGGAAATATAGTCATCAGAAAAGAATGCTTTCAGGGTGCTCGCTTGGTGGAATTTTTGAAATTTGCTTCAAATGAATAATAGCGATTGTAAGAACTGACATTTTTTGGCATGATATAACTCGAGAAGAAAATCAAAAATCAAAATTTCGCCAAACAAGCCCCTTGAAAACATCGTTTGTGAACAAATTGGTGAAAATTTCAGTTAAACGGGTGCATAATTGAACGACTGAAGAGCATTTTTGTAAGTTTATTTTTTCCTTGAAAAATTGAAAAATTGCATAATCCAAAAATTCAAAAAAATTTTATCTACTAAAGTGGGTTTATATCGCTTTTATTAAAATATTATTTCATTTTAAATTCTTTAATTTGCACTTTCGTTTTCCATAAATTTTGAGTTCGAGTTTTGAGAAATATGTATACTTTTCTTCTATGGTGGCGCGTCGTGTAGATTTCCTTCACACGCCAAGATATGTGGCGTGACAGATAGAGCTGAAAGTCACTGCGAAGAAATGTATAAATTATAAGAAATTTTGAATTTTTTCTTTCGTATTTTCATCTTCATATAAACAGCGCAGGTATTTTTCTTCGGACGAGGATAATTCTATCGCTGCTCGGATGGTTAATGTACATATGTACTTATGTAAAACGCAATTCATGGACAGTTGCGAATGCTTTCAATATTAATTTCTGTTCTTCCACTTTCATTTAATTAGTTAAATTGTATTTTAATTGAGTTTAATTACCGAGACCTATGCTCGACTGAAAAATTTTCACATCGCTTTATTTTTTCTGTTTGCAGTTCACTTCGTGGGTGGACGCCGTCATATTCGTTTTCAGTTTGGAAAACGAAGCCAGTTTCAACGCGATATACGGCTACTATACGAAATTATCGCATTATCGAAACACGACGGAGAAGGACATACCGATAATATTGGTCGGCACCCAAGGTAATTGAAAAGTGGGCGAATGCATCACATATCTACATAATTATTTTTCTGATCTGAAGGACGAAAATAGGGCATAAATGCGGACGTGCAATTTTTTGTCGCGAATGAGACTTTTGGAAGTCAGAAATGAGGAGGAACTAGAAAAACCGCATATTACGGATTCTGAATCGTAGGTCTTGAATTAAGTTTTTTCAAGTTCGAAACAGCTTCTCATGTACTGTACGAACCTCTCAAAAATCGTCTCAGTACATCTGCAAGCCTCAAACATGTAGATGAAAGTGCGTAAGCGTTATAAAGTGGTCTTTAAAAGAAATGTGTATATCGTATAAAAAAGAAGTTGGATATAAAGGAAAAAATTGAAAAATATAGAAAGGCTTGCGTGAAGTAGAGTTTCTAAAAATATTGAAGGATGTGCGATGATAAGATTCGATAGGGGGTTGAAATTTTGTTCTCAGATTGCGACATAAGAGTATTTTACTGCTTTTTTTAATATTTTTCTTTTATCCCTGCTATAAGGGGGAAGTTACCTTTTTACTTTTTCATTTTTTTTCCCTTTTTAATTAAAACAACCCCAAGTCGATTAAACAACGCTCTTAGCGTAAGAGGAGGGTTTTCACTTTCCAATGCCGCGAAATACTGTCGTCGTCGTCTTCATACTGAGTAATTTTTGTTGAGTCAGTAATTCATCACACTGCGTCTGCGCTCTGAAATTCTGAAATTGGCTAAGTGTAGAAATCCATTATACTATTATAGTGCGTAGAGTAGCTCATCAACACTATATTATCATTTTAATAGTAGTACTCGTATGTTGGAAAAGTGTTTTCGAATCAGGTCGAAATCAGTGTTAAAGGAGTTCGGTTCTATTTATGATTCATCCTCAGCATTTATAGGAATATCTGATAGATATTTTGTGACCATCCAGTATTGAACATCGTGTAACCAACATGAAGCAGAAGTTCTACTTTTTTTTTATTTTCAAGCAAAATACATAAAAGACATACGACAATATTATTCGTATATGCTAAACCAGTCTTTAGGCACTATATACTATATGATACGTTCTGTAGTTAGTTAAATTAAAACTCGATCAAATTTAAATACAGTGTTTAGAGTGTAGTTCGTGTTGAAATTTGCATAAATATTTGAAAAATTCACTAAGTGGTGTGTGTGGAATTGGCTGGACTATTAATATAAACCTTCGATTGCACGTCTGACTCTGAACAAAGTTATTTGTCACGTTTTGATGTTGATGTTATTTTACTATGATCGTATATACCGATAGTCTTGTCCACGTATAGGTAGAATACTAATTGAATTTATATTTGGTCATCCATTTGTAGATGCAGTCACTGAAACGAATCCCCGAGTGATCGATGACGCTAGAGCCAGAAAATTGGCAGCTGATTTGAAGCGATGTACGTACTACGAGACCTGTGCAACTTACGGACTGAATGTGGAACGCGTTTTTCAAGATGGTTTGTGTTTTGTGCTACCTTATCTTACTCGTAATTGCTTCTGAATCGTTGGGTGTCCAGTGCGCGAGTGAAAATTTCTATTCTCATGCTCATCATTGGATAATCCGAAGAGCGGTTGTTGAAAAAATGCGCTCAATGAAAATCGTGATCGTGATTAATCCTCGAGTACGATAAATGTTTCGCTGGCTGCTGTATATTATTCGCCACAGTAAAAGGTACCGTGAGGTGGTTTTTCTCTTCACGTATAACCGTGCGAAAAGTGCATTATGGTTTGCATTTTAAACGTTAAGTCTTTCACGTTGCACAAAATAACGTGTTCGGAGTGTTATGCATAATGAAGTGCATGTGCTCTTTCGTACTTCCTCAGTTTCTGCGATGAGTGGATTTATATATTTTCGCTTAAGGATAGGGTTTGTTAGAAGTATGGAAGTTTTCTTTTTCTGCTACCTCTGAGTATGGAAGTTTTCTTTCTCTGCTACCGTTGCCCGTGAGTTTTATAAGTTGTATGAAAATGTAACTTTCGACTATCCAATATAAGTACTTCGTGTATGGAGTGTAGATATTCCTCTGCTCGCGTATAAAATTTGTGTTATAAAATTTATACATTTTTATGAGCGCACGTACCGATTATACAATCTACCAACAGCAAACTACTCTTTTCATTGCGACTGGGTTCCGAAAAGTATTGCCAAATTGTCACAAAATTTTTCATTTTTCATGAATGATATCAAATTCACTGTACGCTTTTGCTCATTATCAGATGTGGTATCTTCATGTTCTTATCAATTTCTACAGTCAGTTGTTAGGAGTAGAACCAATTTTCAGCATTTGTTCTCGATAATATTTTGTTTGAAAAATAATTCACTGAGATTGATCGGTATAAAAAAGGATGAATAAAAAAGAACAACTGAAAAATGAGAGAGAGCAGGAGAATTTTATTAATATGAATACTAAACTGTCCTTTATTTTTGCTTCAATGAAAGTGTTAGGTATTGAGTGACCAAGGAAATGGCTCCTACAAAAAAATCTTCCAAGTTACTGATTAATCTGCGATAGTACCCATTATACTTCTACCTGTAAACCTCAATTTGTATGCGTGCGATAGAGCGAAAGTAATAAATACTCTTTTGTTTCATCCTTACACGTAGCTGGTGCATATAATTACATTTTAACTTTTCACCGAGTCACCCTTCTAACTTAAATCTCCTTACTTACTCGATTGAATTTAGATCGCGTGAAAGAAAAATAAGCTCGGTGACGGGAACGTCAACTGACGCCATTGTTTCAGTCTTTTTTTTTCTCTAATTTTTTCTTCTTTTTTTTTCCGCCAACCATCTTTTATGATAATGAAATGGTATAACGTACTCGCGACGTAAAACGATTTAATCTAATTTAAATAACTTCTAATGGCGTATGAGTGACAGATATAGAAAATACAAAACACGAGCCTTATAGTACTTGCACCAAGAAGTCCTTTTGCCAGTCTTTCATGTGAAAGAGGGGGGTACTTGTGCTAACAATTGCATCTCGAGATTATTATGCACCATCGAACCAGCTTTATTTTTTCTGTCTGCTAAGATTCTCATGCAGGCCTAATTAAAGGTTTTACCGTCTGGGCCAATTTACTTTGGCTTTTTTTTCTCTCCTCGAACAATGCACGAAAGGGGAAAAGCCAAGTACTCGCATTTTTTTTGTCGTTGTTGTCGCTTTTGATATTTTAATCACGACGGGGATAATTTGCATTTCAGCTTGTCAGAAGATCATCCAGCAACGTTTGGTCTGCTCGGTAACCTGTATGACGCCGTCGGATTCCAGACCCGCCACCCCTGGCACCCCAAGTACAAATTCTTCGCTGTCACTCAACCACTACAGCAGTTTGAAGCACATCGCCGGCCTTGGCCCGTCACCATCACCTTGCTCCAATCTGAGTGTGCCGACGACGCCATATGCCATGTTTTCGTCTCCCAGCTCGCCCAAACACGTTTCTCAGTCGCTTCTGTGTAAGGTATGTGGTGTCCTCTTAGCTGAGACTTATCAAGCCAAGAACTTGAACATCGAATCGTTTAATTGCTAGTCTATTAGAGGGTCGGATTTAGGGGTTTAGAGAGGGGGTTCCCATGTGCTCGGGGCTTTTTCTAGTGGCTTTAGGGTCAGCCCTCTTCTAATTCACTTGGGTGTATTTTTTGTAATGGTTTAATTTAGCAGGGTCCAAATACCACGGGTGACATGAGCATTCATCTAAATTCGACCTTGCTCTGCTTCATATAATGAATGATAAAATCTGGAGATGTACTCGGGATTAATATGTAGTATAAATCAAAAACTATCACTTCTGAGGTATTGATGTATTCTGATACCTTGGTATAGGTTCTCTGTTCAGGTAGGAGAAAAAAAAAATCTACAATAATGTTGATATTATCTCGAAAAATTTCATTCATCAAGTACCGAATACTATAAAAACTGTATCGTTTTACAAACTTCCAATCGCTCTCCTGAAAAATGACGATTTTTGACTTATGCTGTTACTCCCTGACACTCACGAAATTATACAAGCAAAATATGAGGAAGAATGCGGAATGGAGGGAGGTTTTTATAACGTGTTTTATGCCATAAGAGAACCAAATGTGCCAAGTGTTTCAAGATAACAGCTGAGTTACCGCGTAATTTTTACACTTTTTGACATACAGTGGAAATCGCTTATACCAAAACTTTTTTAAAATAAAGATTTTTTCTTTTCAAATTCAATTAAATGTTCCTTATTGACACATTCAGATCGAATTCAAGATCAAGACACTTATATCGAAATCTTTTCATTTTTGATCAAGTCAAATTCATAATTTGTAAATTTTAAACTCCCTTCATTCGACTTGGAAATATGAGATTTTAATAAGCATCGGTGCCATAAAATCCGATTTCACTGTTTTTTCAATTTCATAGGGAAATATTCGCACGCAGTTTTTTTCTTGATTTTCTGAAAATCATATTTTTGGCTCGAATGGTTTTGGAAAAACGTCCTTTGGTTCCTTCGCATATTTATGGCTTGTATAACATGAAAAAAAAAAAAAAGTGCGTATTGCGATCGTTTGTAGTCAAAAATAATCGAAGTGCAGTATACGATGCGTGACGACAGAAAATAGGGCACCCTTTTATTTTTGAAAAAGGTAGTGGAAAATTGATCGACTAGTATGGACAACAAAATTACTCTTAAAAGGGATGAAAAATTAAATAAAAAATATAGGATAGTGGCCGTATTCTCGTTAGCATGAGCGAGTGACTACAAAAAAGGATTATACTGAAAATTAGCTAGCCTTAATATTGTTTGAAGGATTAATGTATCGATTTATTTTATCCGAGCATTCAGACGTGAGCGTTTCTGCTGGGGTTGGTTTGCTATACTTAAAAGGTGTGTCAGTTTACAAAACCTTATGTTAGTCTGAAAATATAACCGGCTGCTAACAGCTGATACGTATTAAATACATACATTGATATGAAAAAGTACTAAATGTTTTCAAATCACTGAAATCAACTTTTAGTTTAGTTACCTATAAAATTGATTTCTGTGATTGTAAAACAGTTGCAAAATTTACAAATTTGCACTCCAAAAAAATGAAAATGCAGTTGAAAGAAATTTAGTTACATAATATTAAAGTGGTATGCGTATAATGTAATTACCTATAATATTTACATTCAATTTTTTAGTAAAGTGATTGGGAGGCAACTGACTGACTGTGAAAAAAAAAATTAATTGATTTATTTGAAAATAATATTTTACTCTGCCCTTGGCTTCTACTTAACAGTAAATTGCTTTTCCATTTAAATCATGCCGATGCCAGTGCGTTTTCTAAATTTAAGAGTTTATTTTTTCGTAAAAGAGGGAATTTAGTCACGTTTTCTCATCAGTTCAGCAATCAGTACTCCCGTTTAAAAGCGTTCGTCATCTTATGTTTGAAATTATCGTCGATTTTACACATCATTTTTAGGATTTCGTCATTCCATACAGCATTCATTTGTTGCATTCAGCTTTCAATATTTTTCAGCTTTCAATATTTTTCAGTTTTCTGATTTCAATAATGAAGTTATGAAATTTATCTTACATTAGACGTGGTAACACTGAAAACAGCCCGCTATATTTCCTCATGTTCGTTTCATTGTTTCGTCCTGTAAATACTGGTCAGTAGTCATTCGCGGAGAGATTTTGTTAGGATGTTTTCATATTGTTGTAAAACTTATGTGTTTTTTTGCCATTATCATTATTATTTATTATTATTATTATTATTTTCTTGATTTTGGACGTTTTATTGATTTTGTGAGAAAATAACAATAATTATCGTTTGAATTTGATTTAAAATCTCCGTTTGCTACGACTTGTTTTCGCTTTCATTGATGATGTGAGTTACAACGAAATACTGTTAATTGATTGTACTGAACGAAAATCTTTACAAAATGAGCTGGCTTATTAAATATTTTGTGCTTGAGAAAGAAGTAAAAAATTGATATTACGAGTAATTGCATTATTATCCTACAGTCAGTAACAAGTGATTTGATTGGTAATCTTTTCTCTCGCGCTCGAAGTTGGGCAATTATTAATTAATTTATTTTTATTCTTCAAACTTTCTGAAAACTAATTCAGTTATTTTTGTATTACTGTAATTGATTCTTTCTCGTCCATTCTGTTGCAGGATTCTATTCTGAATTCGTCACGAATGAATTTAACCTCCTCAGTTGGTAATTTAAGTCGTCATCCTCAAGAGTTAACCATCTCCCTCGAAGGTACTGGAAGTAGTCGTTTGGATAGTTTTCCCAAAGATTTACCTACTCCCAGTTCAACACCAACTACATCGAGGTTAGTAATTATTTTATTTACCGTTTCCTTAATAAATTGATTTCGTCAGCTTCGAGTAATTGGACGTATATGGGTTCAGAAAAAGTTCTAACTTCTTTCTAAACGTGGAGAAAAATTTTCCAATGTAAAAAAAGTCAAAAAAAAAATATCAGCGATAGCCAATAAAATTATAGAGAAAATATGAAGAAATGAGCTTTGGGAACATCTACCTTCTCAAAACACTTTTAATTCTGAAGAAAATTGCTTACAACTCTGGAAAATGCTATTTAATTTCTGCGTGTTCCCTCCCTCTTCTCAAATTCATCCCAAAGTGTATGGTAAACTCCGGTTTGTTTAAGTTTCTAAAAGACGCTATAGGTTCTGTAACTAACTTTTCTTCCACAATTGGATTTATTTTAATTTCAACTCCTCAAACTTTTTATTCTACGAGTATACCTAAAAGTGTATCTACGTCATACAATTTTTATAGCTAGATCGTTGAACGTTTCTAGTCCCTCACATTATTAAGACTGTTAAAACATTAATTTTTTTTTTTTTACAATATTCCATAAGTTTGTTTCCAGTTCATAATTTTTTTGGATCTCAAACGTTCAGTTATTATACTCCGCTTTAATTTACGAGTTTTTTGATTATTTTCAGAAAAATACGAAGAAGGTCGAATCTGTTTATGACTTCACTGAAGAAAGGTGACGACAAAATGAAAAATGGTGAGCTGGGCAGTGGTCGAGCGATTCCACTAAAGCAGGGTTACCTGTATAAAAAAAGTAACAAAACTTTGAATAAAGACTGGAAGAAAAAATATGTTACTCTATGCGACGACGGACGTCTTACCTATCATCCTAGTCTCCATGTAAGTGCTTCGTGTAATTGTAATCATTTTATTTTTACTACATTTGCGAATAATTAATCTTAATGTCCGCATCACCTTTTGAAGGACTATATGGAAGACGTTCACGGTAAGGAAATATCGCTGCAGTATGTAACCGTGAAAATTCCAGGTCATAAACCTCGTGGCTCGAAAACAGTGAATTCGTCATCGATCAGTGAGCCTTTCGTTAATCTAAGTATTTCAAGTAAGATAATTTTCTTTTATCGGTGTTACTTTCGTTGATGCGATGAAATAAGATTTAATCAGATTTATCTCAATTCGGTGAAGAGTCAACATTTTTTTATGAATAAAGAAAAATTCATTTCCACAATCTGGATAAAAAAATTCATCACTTCGAAATTCGTAAATTTATTTAATTTTTTCTTTTTAAAGTCTATTGAAATGATTGTATATGTATTTTATCGGTATCATTCTCAAAATTCAAATTTCATTTTTTGAACTTCAGTATTGTGATTGTCATTCATTTTCATTTTTGGAATAATAACAGTTAATTTTCACTTCTTCAACTTTCTAGGTTCACAGTACAAAGAGAAACGGTGTTCTGACAAAGTATTATTAACCGCATTCGAAGTGTTCAAAGAACCAAACTCCAAATCAGCATCTAACAAGTAAGAATATTCGAATTAAACTCAAATTTTATTTAGAATTAGTAAAATACTCCTCTGTGAGTCGGAAAAGTATCTTAAGTTCAACTTGACGAAAAAAAAATTATGATTTCGTCTTTACGCAGCTGAGCTGATAAAAATGCATAAATAATCGCTGTACTTTCTTCAATTATAAGAGCTTAGTTTTAAAAATTCCACAGAAAATACCGAAGCAAAATTTCAATTTCGTCAAAATTTCAGATGAAACTGTACAGAACTTCGTCTCGAATAAAAAATAATTTTTCTCGTGTAATCTTATAGTAGTCTTGAAAGCTCAATGAAGCGATAGTTCTCACCTCTAGCCCCGCCCCCCTTTCTGATAAAAACGTTACTGAAATTTACAGGCGCATTCGCTTTTTGCTCCTAACTCGTACCAGTTAATAAAAAATTTTAGAGTACACTGATTTCGATATCATTCATTTTTAATGTGGATAAGTTGCAATAAAATCTTATAAATTGATTCTAAAAAAATAATAACAGCGCAATAGTTACAAATATATCGTGTAATATGATCGTTGAAGTGTGCGTTTTTTACGTATTTATGTGTCGTCGTCGTAATGTTCATTACTAAAGACATTATAAATTGCCTCTGTAACTGTAGACGTCGTCACTATAATAAGTAGTTTCAGGTCCAGGGTCGCATCGATCGTGTATTTTGATGTCTTTATTTTTCACATTTTTTTCGTCGCCTCTCGTCCCCTGTATTTTTTTTGCGCCCTTTGTTGGAATCGCTTGGGCGACATTCACTTCATTCGCACACACATTCGAATAACGAACATTCGATGACATTTGCAAAGAATGTCATGAACCTGGTATACCTACTCGTTCACTAGACGCGGCCAACTGTTGGTAAATCTACGTAATTATAGCGATGAAAAAAATTGAAAAAGTAATAAAAGCAGGCCGAAAATTTGAACGTAGTGCTGGTGGTTCAACACGAATAGGAATTTCGATACGTTCACTATATGTTTTAACCCTGATTAACGAATTGTATTTTTTTACCCGAGCTTATCCTTTTAGAATGGTGCGTAGATATATGGAAAAACATAACATTGTCAAAACATTACTAATTTAATTAGTGAGATTGGCCGCATTTCCTATGGCAAGAGTATGAGGTGTCGTATTTCATGCGAAGGACATGAAAATTGTCATTTTGAAACCGAGATTTTTTACGCTCACAATGAAATGTGTGTGCAGCGAAATGGGTCGTTGAGAGAGTTGTGAGGAAAGGTCAGTGTTATGGTCGATTTTAGTCGTTCTAGAACCGTGAATAGACGTGCATCACGGAATCAGTAAGTCTGTGTAACAGACCACAAAATATTTCAAGTACATTTTCGAATGAATATAGGATTTAGATTATTTTTCAGAAAACTGTCGATCGGATAGCGCCAAGGTCTCGATCTATAGAAGAAATATTAATACATACATAATGTATTGACCATTTTAAAGACGAAATAGCTTTTTCGGTACCTAGCTGAAAGAACTAAAATACTTTGAAATTATCGTTTTTCTCACTCCTATTTCATACGTCATGCGTCAGGATTGAATGATGTTTAAATAAAAAATGAGATGCGTGATGAAGTTGATATTGATTATTTTATTAATCAGTGGAAAGTTTCAACATTTATGTGTATGTTTGTAGAGGGATTTATTGTTCGCGTTCAACATTTTTCATCAATATGGATAGATTATTTCTGAAACTTGAGTGAAATCTCAAATTTCCATCATTCTTGAACAAATTTGTTACAAGACTCCAATTTTTCTCTACTTCAGACTAAATATTTTATTGATTTCTACAACATTTACTTTCTCCTCCGTTTGTATAAGTTAATCCTTACTTTAAACCAAAAACTTGATTTTATTTTACGAGTTCCTGAAAGCTTATCGTTTGTGATGTATTCCCATAAAAAAAAACTGATGCGTCAAAATATATGTACAAATTTTTCAAGAAATATTAGAAGAAATTAGTTTCTATGCATTTGGATGCATTTTCTTGCTATTCATGATTTTTTTTTATTACACTTCATAAAAAAGCTTAACTTGGTTGGACAAAATTGACGAAAAAAAAAAATGAAAATCCGGTTGCTCCTTTTAATCGCAAATTTTTTGTTTCATCTTCTGTTTCAGTGAGGACTCGGTGATGATCATGTCGAATAACTCGTTGACAATTACAAATGGCTACAATGATGGTAAGGCTGAGACGCCTCATGTCAAAAAACGTCACAGAAGATTAAAAAGTGCCAGTGTGAAAAATCAGGATAACGATGGTAACAACTAATTTTCTGAATTTACTTACTTTCTATAACGACTGGCGAAAAGTGTACTATTGATTTTAATTATGTTCGCTTTAGATTACGATGGTTACGAGTTCCTAATTGTATCTTTGGATAATAAACAGTGGAGATTTGAAGCTGCCAGTATTGATGAACGAAATGAGTGGGTAGCAGCAATTGAACAACAGATTCTTTCATCGTTACAGGTTTGTGATTTGAAAATCTGTCAAATACCAGGCTGATTCTTATTTGAATTTTAAGGCTTTGCTTTTCTATCGATGATTATTAACGTTTACCTATTAATAATTTACAGGGAAATGAAAGTAATAGAGGAAAATCTCGTCTAAATTCGTCTCTTGAAGCCGCCACCATTTTGTCCATTCGTACGTGTGTGACTGGAAATGGTTCCTGTGTCGACTGTAACGCTCCGAGTAAGTGTGATTATTTCGACCTAACTCCATACAAAATGAATGAATGAGTAAAATTTCTGGCATTTTTTTCATTACAAATTAAAAATAGTTTCTCAACTTTTACTTGTAGCTTTTTAAAAATAAAAAAGTATGGTTTAAATTATTATAATGTAATAATGAAATACGTAATTGCATTACCTACATGTAAAACTTACTTGAAAATACTAACAATTTTTTACTCCCTGTCACTTTTTTGAATAGTTATAGAGTGCATTGTTCATAATAATAAAAACTCGTTGAATATCTAGTTCTTCATTTTTTGACAGGTTTTCATTTTAGAGAGCATGCATTTTAAATGATTGAAAATTAATAATATTCTTCTATGCATTCATTGCAGATCCTGACTGGGCTAGTTTGAATATCGGCGTGCTGATGTGCATCGAATGCTCAGGAATTCACCGAAACCTTGGCTCACATATTTCGAAAGTCAGATCTTTGGATTTAGATGAATGGCCGTAAGTATATTTATCGACCCTAAATCAATTTATAATGCATTTTTCGAAAAATTATAACCGAATCTAATCTGTTTTCATTCCGCTCAGACCTGCTCATCTGAGTGTGATGCTGTCCATCGGTAACGCGTTAGCCAATTCTGTGTGGGAGAGTGGCGCCGCCAACAAAGAAAAGCCTTCACGTAATTCGAAGCGCGAGCAAAAAGAGCAGTGGATTAAAAGCAAATACGAAACCAAAGAATTTTTACCGTCAATTTTCGGTCCCTGCAGCATCACTCAGCAGCTGGCTGACGCCATTTTAAGGTGAGGATATTGTCGTGATTTTTTTTTATCTTAAGCTGTACCAGCTTTACTTAATTTATATGTACTAAGAATAGAAATGGATTACGATTTATTTGTCTAAATCACCGATTAGCGATTGTCATTCAGAAACTGATCGGCTAATTGTTATAAATCACTGATTTTTTTGTTTACGCAAAAAAATGATAGATCGAAGATCGGATCTTTTTTTGGGGGTAATGTTGCTTATTTGTTCGCAATTTACTAATAAATCGGATCAGTGATTGATGGATCATGAATCGGTTGCTTTTAAATTAATTCAGTAAAGTAAAATACCGTATCTAAATTATTGTAAAATTTTGATTCACTATCAATAATTTTATCAATGCCATTTCCATGCTATTTTAATAAGTATAGCTTATAATAGCAATGTGTAAAAAATCATTTTAATTTACTGATTGTTTTTTCCAGGAATGACATGAAGCAAGTGATTATAATGCTGGCCCATGCGTCCAGCGAGGACATTAACGCACCCCTTAGTCAACGTGATCTCAGAAGGCCAATTCACATTGCCTGCAGTGTGACTTGTTTACCAGTTGTACAGTTGTTACTATGGGTAAGATTATTCTTATTTCTTGGAGGAACACTGTTATATTATTTAATTTTAATTTGAAGAAGAAAAAAAAAACTGTTCATTTATAATTTGAACGAGACTTATAAAAGCCACTTCCGTCAACCAGAGAGTATGCAAATTATCATGTACCGTCAAACGGGGTGACCTTTACATTCAAGGGGCGACTTTACCCGCCCGATAAATAAATTGCCAGGCAAAAATTAAAACCAAAATACGATTTGGATCGAAGCAGGTAGAAGGAGGAAAATAAAAAAAAGATCGCCGCCCCTATCTCACTTCACCCAGTAACAGAACAAGAAAATAAAGCGGCGATATGGTTTTTTACTTTTTCTTATTCGTCTTTTTTTTTTAACCACAGACACTCAAAATTTTCAGTTCGGTTTCACACGGTTCAAGTTCGTACTTGACTAGTTACTTTTCAATCGTATGTCTGAGTACAAACATTCTCAAATTTTGCCTCCCCACCCATCAATAACCCGTCAATAACAAATTGATGGGTAAAGTCGCCCCATTGAGGGGTGACTTTACACAAATTTTTTGAAAAATCATAAAAAATAGAAGGAAGGCTGCAAACTCAAACTTTTTTTTACAATTGTGTTGAGAAATGTTAGACCTAAAATTTAAAACCAAATTCACTTCAATAGTTTAAAAATTGGAGAAGTTATTAAAGGACAAAATTGAAAAACATAAAAAAAGTGTGTAAAGTCGCCCCATTCGACGGTACGAACATAATTCGTGATTCTTGATGTATCTTTGCTTGATGGTAAACTCAAGGTGGAACACCCGTTACATATTTTTGCTTTTCCTCAAATAAATTATAATGAAAAGCACTTTGAACTATCGTATAGTTATGACAAGCGACGAGTATCTGCGATCGTGTTTATAGTAGCTCTAATTGCATTTTCATTTAATGAGTCGATCAGTGCCGTTCGATTAAAAATATTAATTATTTTTCCTCGTTGACAGCATAATGCAGATGTTAAGTTAACCGACCACGAGGGTAGAACGTGTCTGTCGTACGTGAATAGCAACCCCAAACTGCCGCCGGACAGCAGCAGTAGTACGAATTACTCGGTTCTGCGTGATTTACTCATAAACAGTGGCTGCCCAGATACCAATGGCTTGAATGGTAAATCGAATAACTGTGCGGGTACGCTGTCTCGTCAAAAGAATAGCATACCGTCGCTGGATAAATTACCCTCGAGTGTAATTTAACGTGTGTGTGTGTGTGTGTGTGTATTCTAACCAAGAATACGACTAGTGTAGATGTGTACAGTTTACTGCAGTATTATGTAATCTGCCGTTTCCGTGTCGGTCAGTTTGTTAATCGGTGGGAGTAGTCGCCAAAATTCTGAAATCTTGTGAGTGCCAGTATCTGATTTTGAGACTCGACAAAAACTATAATATTATGGTCTCGGTGAGTGTATTTTAACGGTTCTGCTGTACATATAAGAATCGAATTTTGTTTCCGTGAACTTTCTATTTACATATTTTTAGCGTACTATAACCTCTCTTCTCACTCGGTCGAGATCGTTTTCAATGTAGAGTTTCCTGAAAATGTGGAAATGTTGACTTTTTTTTTTACGTTGCAAATTTGCATGTGGAATCAGAAGAATGTGCGGTGCTGAGTGACAATTATTTACAATTTACTCGTATATTAGTGGAATCGTTTGGATTCCTGTTGCATTTATTTATTACACTTTTATTGACGATCAGTGACTTACTCGAGAATATGTTCGTTGTTTTTCTCGAGCTATATTTTAGTTACATCGATTCCTTTTATTGTGTTTCATAACACACGTAACTTATACAAGATTGATTATTATTAAATAGAATGTAATTATTCGAAATTGCATTCATCGAGTAAAAATCTTCTAGATATACACGAAAAAGTATCAATTATTATATTTTAGGTGAAAAATTAACATGAAATCTCATTTTCCCTAGTGGTACTTATAAGATTTCAGTATTGATGGATGGAAATACCTATTATGTTCCTTATTTATTTAGACTTGTTTTATGTTTTGCTTAATTTTGTTGAGTTTTTATCGTTAAAATGACAATATAACAGTATAACAGTATTGAAAAGTCAGGTGCTCTTTTGCACTCGAGCAAGCATAGAATAAATATTATAGAATGTTTATTTTTAAAGTTAGTCTGGCTTTTTACGATATTTTTACCTGTTGCTTTCGATTTAAAAATCATTGATTTTTTTTTTCTCTTGTACATAATGGAATGACGTTGTTTGTACTTATTTTAAATAATTTATTAGCTTTTGTTATTGCGCATTTTTCGTTCCCTTTTAATAATCCGACCAAAATATGTTTTCCTATTTTATTATTATTATTATTGCAGTAAATTGACTCGGCGTGCTTTATGCAAGTTATTTTACTAAGAATGTTCTTGCTGCGCATAACTTTCATAAAGGGAACCCATGATACTCAAAGAATTTTTCGGGTTATCTTTGTAAAATTTTAAATAAATAATATTCTGATTAGTTGCGGTTATCGTGTGGGAATTTTAAAAGGCTTTGGAGGAATGATTTTAGTGAACCATTTTGTATAATTGGATGAAAATAATGTTCGGTTTTTTTTTTCATTTAGTCAATCAATTCTGCATTATTATTTCAACAGTTTTTTTTTCCTGTCTATTTAGTCAAACTTATATAACGTGTTTTAAATATTACATTTGCACTTTTTAAAAAATATAATAATATAATATTTTCTTTTTAAATTATTATTATCAGGGGGTGAAATACAAACATTCGTTACGATTTTGTTGATTTTTAGTTCACTGTTTTTATATACCTGTGATATTAATTTTTTTAATGTTATTTACCAACTTTATAAATTTTTCTTTATTATAAATTATTACAAATTTGTTTTGTTACAGTTCAAATAGTGAAAGCTAGTTTTTCCTGCGCTATGTATGTTTCTTTTTTTTGTCATAAAATAATAAATACTTGATTTTAATCGAATTTTTATTCTATTTGAAGTTTTAATTTTCATTTTTACTTATTTCAAGAAATAAACAGGCAATGTTTTATGATTGCTGATTGGTAAGAGAATGAAAATAATATGAAATAGATGAAAAACTGTTGAATCAAAAACAGATTCCAGACGAATGGTTGATATGAACGGATGATTTTAAAATACTTGGAATTGATATTTTCGAGATGGTCAAAATGGGAATTTTTACAAAATATTCTGATCATATATTTTTTTCTTAATTATATTTTATATGTTTCTCGAAATACTTCAAAGATTTTACGTATAATTTTTTGAGAATATTTTTCTAATCGAAGAGAAAATGTTTTTTGAAAATATTTAAATTTTAAATTAGTACCGAGTATCTATTATCTACAATATTATTTTTTTGAAGACTTCCTAGTTCCTGGGGTGAGGCATATTCTCATTGTTATAATCTCAAAATTACTTATCATGCAAACCAAGGATCATACTTGATTGAGTAGTTGACTCTGAACTGAATCTTCATGAATGGTCAGAAGTCAGAACTCAGAACTCAGAATATATTGGATGCTCTGTGACAACAATTCAACTTTATAGCCCTTGCGACGTAAAACCAACTTAATTAAAAGTTGAATTATAAAGCTTTTCCCTTACCACCACGAAAATAGGATGGAAATGGACGTGGACAAGAATTTATTATAGGTAAAATAAATCGACCCTGATACAAAATTTGAAGAAAAAAAAATTTACTCCATAGGCTTTAAGTTCTTTATTTTTACTTAGTTATTAAAATATTGAAATTCTGATAACTGTTACCCTTTAAAACCCAGGACAATATTTTTGATGAGTGATTCGTCAATGGCCATTTGAGTGGGGGAGGAGAAATATTTTTCGAGAAAAATAAAATCTTAATAAAAAACCGACTTGTTTTCTTTTTTTTTGGAGTTTTTGGGGGAAGAATTTCCGAATATTCAGAGGTCCTTGTCAGTAAAAGTCAAGAGGATCCAAGGAGCTTAGCTATCAACCAATCATTAGCAAAGTCCTTCAAATTTGAATTTTTGGGTCTCTCACTTGTTACACCTTACCTATCTGTTGCCTCAGTGATGTTATATCAAATTTTCTAAATCTGAATGAAGTCAGTCGAAGTAAATGCGACTCCTAAAAACACAAATTTTCCTTTAAACCTCTAAAACTTTGGCGGTATTATTCAAATCTGAAAAATTTTTGAGCTAACATCTCTGAAGGGTTTTAAATCAGTTTCCAAAATTTCAAAACAATTCAAGAATTAATTTAGCTTAAATTTTTTCCAAAGTGGCTTTAGGAAGCTCTAATGAGAATAATAATTCATACCAGGTACTGCATTATTTTATTTTTGGTCTCTATAAGAATTACTCAATCAGGAACAGGGCTGTAAAGCAGAAGAGAAAATTAAAACTTCAGCTTTCAGTTTATGCTTATGACTTTCAAAAATATAATTTCAACTTTGGCTTTCAAATCAGTTTTGCTATTTGAAATACATTAAATTAAATTTCAATTTCTCATACATTTTACTCTACTTTTTTGCAAACACCGTAATGTTGGAACCGAGATTAAAAATGAATAATTAAAGAAAATTCGTCCAAAGATCCGACACAGAGGCGTGTGGCGGATATTCAAAAGAGAATAAAGCTATGATATTTTCTTTTGTACCCAGCATTAGCTTGTTTTTTACCCATCTTTTCCCCTTCTTTCGCTGTCTTGTGTTTCAGTAGAAATTGTTTCCAGTAGCATATCGCATTTCAGTGTTCTTCAGTACTCGAGTTTTATGCCTAAAATTCTCTATTCTTTATGATCTCTTGTCATTCGAATTGATCGTCACATTATTTTCATTTTTTAAGTTGTCATAATCTCTTCAGGTTTTTCGTCCTACATGTATTCAATGCTCAATTGTTTCGTGGAGTAGACTGAATTTCATGCTATCAATTGCGAGGGAGGGGGAGGGGGTGTTACCGCGACATTATGCTTCTGCTTACAAAATTACTTCCTCTATCTTATAATTCGTAGATTATGGTTATCGACTGTCGATAGTGTTTGTAGTTGTTTACTAAAATGTGCGATATCTTCGCTTTTTCTGTGTCCTCTTTTTTTTGTAATAACTCAAAAGTTTGAACTTTTTGTCAATTTTGATTAGTGAAGATTTTGTTTCGTGATGAATTCATTAAATTGGTATCTGAAGATCGTGGATGCTAATAAATCAATACCAAATAAGCTCAACTCCGATAACAAAGTATGCAGCAAAAATAACGATGAAGTTTGTTTCATTTTCTAGTTTTTTCCGGCTTGTGAGTTGATAGTTGTAAATTAAATTTGTTATTTCCAAAGTTGCAGGTTGTAAAGTTACCAACGTTACCGAGAGTGGCAGCCTCTAACATTGAAAGGTGTCATTCGCTCTTGAAAAAGTTCACCTTTAATCGGGGTATTTTCGAGGATCTCTCATGCTATATTGTTAACCCCGAATATCTGGCTTGGACCATTAAGCTGCGACTGTCTGTTGATGGAGAAGATATCGAAGAAAACGGCAGGTCGGGTTTTATACCACCTACTCAACTCGTATATTCTGATGTACTTCGAAATTACATGGAGAAGATAGTTCCTCTTAACTTTGCTGTCGGTGATATCACTATTGAACTGAGATTTGTTTCTGGTCAAGAAATGAGATTATGGTGCGTGGATTTTGTGATGGAACCTGTAATGAGAAACGATCTTCCGATGCCACCTGCTTTACCACATATTCAAAATGTAAATCCATTCCATCAGATGAAAACTGCATCTTCCACCTCTTCAAATCAAGTAACTTATGTCAGTCTTTTTCAATGAGTTCGTTGATAATGTTCATTCAGGTAACTGGTGGATCAGTAAATTGAGGCAATTGAAAGCCACGGGCCAGGGTTGATATTTATAACAAAGAGATTTTTTTATAGAAAAATGAGAATTTAACATATGTATAGAATCAGTTTTTGGGCCAGTTTCCATTTTTTTTTAAATTTCGCTCATTTCTCTTTTTCCATTTGTACTTAAAAAGAAGAAGTATTTTCATAATACACTTTACACTGAGGTATTGCGACGGGCCATATTGCCTTCAATGCATAAGGTAGGCAATTAATTGACTATAAAATTTCCTCCACTGAAAATTTTTTATAAAATTGTGCTTCTTGACCTGAGGCACGATATTTCGAATAACCTTTGCCAAAAAAAACATGACTGTCTGGATGTAGCTACTCGTTAATAAAAATTGGAAAAAAATAGAAAATGATTAAGGCTTCAGTCCCATTACCATTTGAAATATTTCTGTCATCAATGATTCGATATTATTTTGATGTTTTATGTGAGTTGCACATTTATTATTTATCCGCGGCATAATAAGCCTCCAAATATCATAGTATTTTTCTCTGTTGATTTTATTTTTCTATTTTATATTCTAATTTTATATTCTTCTTTTTAATGAGAGGAGTGAAAAAATTTTATTTAAAAGATAACGGACTCATAATTAAAAAATACATTAGCTAATACACATAAGTCTTTTACAGAAGTGTATCGATCAAATTTTCTGGTTACGTTTGGGAAGCGTTTAAAACCAAAACAATGTCACAAATTGAGTCTCTTTTTTTTCTTGCTTTTCTGTTGAATTTTCAAAAATTAAGTTTATCTTTTTTTTTTTTGCACGCGCGAGAGACTATTTGGAGAGAGTAACTATAGAAATGATCTGAAATGAGAATATTAGAATATTTTTTCTGAATTATGTTTTTTCAAAATATCGCTGACTTTGGTGAAATGTTAATTCAGCTTACATTTTTATTCGTATGAAAAGAAACTCGAAGGAGACTGTTTGGATGACCGCATGCGCAGATTGTTGTCTTCAGTTTGGATTGTAGTTGTAGCCTTTCTTTTCAGCTTTATGTGTAAAAGTGGCAACCCAGCTAAATTGAGAAGCAACGCACGGCCAAATTGTTTTTGGTACGGCCACAGCGTACGCTGATGGCTCGCTCTCTTTTTCTTCCCCTCAAATGAACCGGTTTCTTTTTATTTTTTTTGTAAATAAGTTGACGTAACCCTGCCTTTATTGTCTATTTCCAAGGGTAAATTTGGGGTAAGTTATGTCATCTTGATCCCTGTCCTTGTCTATTTCGTTAGCCTCCTATATCTCCACATCTGATTTCCTGCCTTCTCCTGCATTCTTTCACAAAAAAGAAAAAAGATCGGAGAATTTATCTTGTTCTCGCATATGTAACATACGTCGACATTTTTAGTTTCTACAGTTGCAGATTATAATCGAAGTTGATTTATAAATATGACAAAATCTGAGAAAACATACTTTTGGGTGGAAAATATTTTTTTCTAAAACGACCTGCAATCCATTCTAAACGAGAAAGAGTAAACACGTAGCTGAATACTCTACTTTACTTGAAAAAACTAATGTTATTTGCAAAACTAACCAATTTTAATTGAGTAGTTAGTTATACCTCTTTTCCTTTTGAAACAAAATATAAATTGCAAAGTTGAAATCATTGTTTTTCTAATTTCTATAGAAATCAGTTGTTCAAGTACAGAACGTTTCAAAACCGCCGAGGGTGGGGGTACTAAACTAACTCAAAAGAATGTCAAATGTAAACCAAATAAAATAGAAAATTACGTTGAAAATTTTGAGGTTGAATCTGTCTTAAGCCTTTATTGTACCCCTGTCCCCGTCCTGAGTGGCCAATTACATTGCTTACACTTTGTCCCAGAAGGGTCCTGATGAGTAGTGATATGTAGAATATTTTTTTAAATAACTACATTGTCCATTCATGTTTTCCTTTTCAGATAGCATTTAGTACAAAATGTTGAAAAATGAATTATAATTCTTTTTATCTGAAAGTATTAGTTTTTTGATTTCGTCGCTAGGGTGATATAAGGGCATATGAAAGTTGATAATTTAAAAAAAAAAAATTATATGCGTGTATTTTATTAGATCACCCTATAGTTCTTGGTGATTAAAAATTTTTTTTTTGAATAACATTATTTCAGATTTATTGATATTAATTTTGCATTTTTATTTTCTAGGTCAAGAAGGTTGGTCCGGTAAAGGCAAACGTAAATGTAAAACCCCCTGCGCTGAATTTTCCGAAAAAACTCGTTCCTGTACAAAATAATTTAAATGAACTGATCGAGACTATGAGTAAGCTCGCATTTTCACAAATAATTTCTATAAGCTCGTCGTAGTTTTAAATAATTTACCATGCCATATTTTGGAGCTCATCGAAAATGGCAAGAATTATTCTGCAATTCGGTCCGTTGATAAAATTTTTCATTCTGCTGTGTTTGATCGCGGGTTTAGGTACTATTTAGCAAATATCAGAATTCCAAATTTTTTCACCTATAGATCCTATTGTCGATTTAAGTACATATATGATCGAATGAAACCTCAGTGAAAACGAAGAAATTATCACATTGAAAACTTTGTATTCTTTTTAGTTGGTGCTTGAAATTATGAGTGTTGGTTTTTATTGGAAATTACCTGTAGGTCATCAGATTAGAAACATTTTTCAGAAGCCATTGAAGAATTTCATGTAACACCATCTGTTGAAAAGTCCCATTTCCCTTTGTTTTTCATTTCATTATTTTAAAGGTAAAATTCTTTATTTTCAGACTTCTGATGCTAGGTAAATAGATTTTTTTTAAAACTTTTATTCAACTTCTACGTTGTAGTTCTTTTTAGAGACTACATAACCGTGCCACTAGTCATTTTTACTTGCTTAGCGTTAATGAAAGCTTATGGATGTGGGTGCGTGTAGTTTTTTATCTGAATTTCTTTGAAATCATCGAGAAGCATATATTTAGTGTCTAAAGAGTGTTTCAATAAGAAATATATTTTCTTCTCAAACTAAATAGAGGTCTGTTTCAGGTTTTTATCAACGTTTTATCACATTTATCACATTCTTAAAATTTTGTAACATTTTTTTTTCTTCCCTGAGGAAGGTAAAATCGGAAATTAAAGATTGCATTTGCATATCACCGCACCGTTAAACTATTCAGCTATCGTTTTTAATTCTTGTCTCTCGCATATAGGTAACATAGAATTTAAAAAAAGTGAAATGTGTGTACCTTGTTTCAGTTTCTTACAATAGGAAAAGAAAACACTTGTAAGCCTCGAAAAGTTGGAAGATGCGATTATGGACGCGGTGCATAAGAGACTTGAATATTTTTTTATTATAATTTTATTTCCTTATTATAATTCTGTCTTTCGAATTGAAGTGTTATACTTTCTTCGTTTATAGATATTGTCTGTCAAGTTGAAATTGGCTCTTTTCAAACTTGTGATTTGTACTTTTATAATTCTTAAACCTCATGTTCAATGGCAATTGCGTGGGTAATTTTAAATACCTATTTCAAGTATAAGCAACGATAGGTGAATGAACTAACTTGAACTTGACAGATAATGAGTGATTTTATTTTCTGTTGTTTATATTTTCAAAATATAAGGAGGTTTTCGTTTCAAATGTTCAAAATTGTTAAATTAACTAATAATTATTTGTTGCTATAAAAATAATAATAAAGCATCACAGGTGTCTTGGTATGTGATGTGTATTAAATAAATGTTCCAAATAAATAACTCTGTTATTTATTATTTTACAATTATTCTGATCTCTCTTTCGCTAATCGCCCCCGTCAGTGGTTCTGCTCACTCTAACCACATTTAGTATAAAAATTGTCTGCTCGCTTTACTCACATTCTTTACAGTATGATTGAGAAAAAAATATTACGAGTAGTGATTGTATTATGATTAATATTCATTATTGAGTGTTGAAGAACAGTTTTTTCTTTATGGTTGATAGATTTTATTCAACAGATCATTTTGGTCCCAATAAGTCTCTGTTAGTTTTTATTTAAAATAGATTTACACCCAAACTTCTTCAAGTTCGTAATATCACGTCTCTTTTTTTCATGTGGTCCACCAGTTGTTAACAAATTCTGTAATATACTCGTAAATTTTCAAGTTCTTTTCGAAAAACTCCAGATAACATATTTTTTCAAATTTACAAAAAATGTGATAAGTACAGAGATTTTCAATATTATTCCTGGAATATGACTCTTATGAAGTGGATATGAAGTACAAACTCTGGAATTGAGATGCTTGTCAGGAAGTCTAGTAACACTATATGACATAAGTTATAGACGTATACTTCATTCCAGTTAAGAGTTCCATGACGTCACAAGCATTTGAAGAAAAAAGCGATTGGTTGAAATATGTTACAGTATTATATTTTTGTTAAAGCGCAAATTGGATTTGGTTCTTCAAAGCAACCTGGGAATATGAATATGTACTTATTGAAAATTTGTGATAGTTATGTTGGATAATGTAAAGAAAACGAAAATATTAACAATAAGAAGATATTATATTGATCTGAACATTCTAGTTATAAAACAAACCCATTTAAACAAGTGTTTTTATATAATGTTATATGTGCTTAAATAGATAATACATTTAAGAAGCTGTCACCAAATGAAAATGACATAGCATCTGTAATAGTTCCTCCCTAGTATTACCTCTTTCCAAAAGAAAAAAAAAGTACATGCACCTATGCTTTTACCAATTTAACATGATTTTATTACTATTTATACCAGTCTTGTCAAAATTATTTACTCTTTGAGATCTTGATCTATCAAGTACCAACGTGTTTAACCCAGCCGTGTAGGTACTTAATTTTTAAATGTTCATTTTTTCACTTTCATTAGTTAACCTCTCTCTTCGTTGGATAAGTACAATTCTGACTAATGATTTTCACTAACAAAAAAAAAAGAGGAGACAAGCTACTCCTTTGGTCATAAATCATTGGTCATATTCCATGAATATTTGCATTGAAATTATATACCTAGCTCATGTTTGTCGAAATCTTCTTGACTAGCCCAAATGACATTTGGTATGCACCATCAATGCGGTTCCTACTGCACTGATGATTTCCGGATTACCTACCTACAATTTCGTGATTATTTCATTCTCGCATCATACATGCTCGTTAAAATTAATTAGCCAAAATGAAAATTTGAAATTATCTCATGCAAAGTAAGCGGCGAATGTTAGTGTGATTGGAAATATTATTGCACAATTTGCATGAAAAATTAAAATTCATCCTTTATGGTGTCTAAATATTGATAGAGATAAAATTCCAAAATCAAAAAATCGATTCGGCTATAGATTTTTGTTTTCCACTTGGTGAAACCTGTTCTACATAAATTCAGTTATTATATGTTTCTTACGATGAAATGAATCATGATTCAACAAAATAAAATTAATGAATAAAACCAAAATCGTAAAAAAAAAAGATCAATCCGGCTCCAGCTCTTGTATATTCTTATGAAGCAGAAGCAAAAATTTTAATTCCCATTTAGCCAGCCTCCGTAGTCTGGAAAATTCAAATTCCCATTTAGCTGGCAGCAATTTATTGGTCTCACAAACTTAAAATTCACATTTAGCAGGCATCAATTTATTGGTCTCAAAAATTTAAAATTCACATTTAGCTGGCAGAAATATTTTGGTCTCGAAAATTTAAATTCACATTTAGCCGGCAGCAGTTTATTGGTCTCAAAAATTTAAAATTCACATTTAGCTGGCAGCAATTTTTTGGTCTCGAAAATATAAATTCACATTCAGCCGGCCAAGGCTAATATGTCGCAAATATAGCTAACACGGTCTAATTCCTATCCTGCTGCAGAATATTTTGTCCCAATTTCTTACTTTTCGCATCAAATACTTCGTAGATTTTGAATTTTCTGTTCAGACTTTCTTTCAAACACTGCAGGCTCCAAGACTTGTCTCATTCTTTTGGCCAGTTGCATACATATTAACTTATTCTCTATTCCATTGCTCAATGAAGTTGATGACAATACTATTGATGAATTATTGTAGGTTATTACCCCATGAAATTCGTACCTACTTCCTGAATGAAACAAACAACACGTATACTCGAAGACTGCAACTTTTTCTCAGCTAATGAGGAATTGTTAACGCGTTTTTAAAATTAATCTTAGTCAATGTCTCCAAATTCGAAAGCATGAAGCATGCTGTATTTCTAAATTACGTAAATGACATTATGAATATTGAAAACTTGAACTCTGCTTTGACCACTGCTGCAGAACGAATGCTTGCTTTGTAGGCGAACATTCTGCAAGAGGTGATCATTTTCGCTTCATCTTGCATTCGACTTGTGCTTCTCCAGAAGACTGGATAGGCTGGAGAGGGAATTCCGGATAAAGTACTAACTGTTCGACTAGTGGGTATCGTTTAATTTTTAATACCTTTGAAATGTGTTATAATGTGCGGTTGTTAAAAGCTGCGAACGATTCGAAAATAATAAATTGTTAACGTGAAGTGCTTCGCCTGCTCTAGTGGCTTAAAAATGAAACTTTTGGTAAGTGTGATTGGGTTTTTTCAGCCTTTTTTTATAATAATTTTTTGGTGATTATTGAAACGTGAAGTGCGATATACATTTCTGTTTGGAGCACGTGTGATAATTTTGCCGGTAAAATTTTACCATTATTGGATTACTTGTAGAATGAATGATTTGTTTTACATTTTTGTTCAACAGTAAGTATTGTGTGACACAAGAAAAGATTTCACTGGTCGAGAAATTTTCTGCTTATGTATTTGAAGATTTGATTACCAATTATTAGACATTTAGATCTACCTTACTACAGCAATGTGTGTGCAATTAAATTCAGCATTTCAACTTCCTTTGGTTATGCCATTTATATTTGGCTTAATAATTACTTAGGTCGTTTGGTAATATCGTTCTAATCAGCTTGGTACTTGAAATGAATACTAAGTAATTTTTAATTATTTTTAAACGAAAAAAACGGGACACCTCGCCTACTGTTGTAGAAATACCTTTTTTTTTTATATTTTAAAGAGTAAAACTATCTAAGTATATTCATTTTTTTCAGTGGAACGTGAAAGGCAGTTTAGTATCAATAAAATTCCTGCTTATACTTTCCAAGGAAGGATATTATATACGGGTGGAGGAGGAGCCTTAAACCATACAGTGATTGCGTTATTGAAATGTATGAAATAGACTAGGCCTTTGGGTAAAAAAAAAAGAAAAAGAAGTGCTATTGCAAATGCAAACAAGTGAAACAATAAGAATAATATTTTTATTACAATAATGCAATGTATCAGATTTGTATTCTTTTGAAATTAAGTAATGCTGCCACCTAATGGTGAAAGATCATAGGGTTTATTTCATTTACTTTCCTGATTTTGGACAATTGTGTAAGTGATGAAATCTATTGTGAGAAAAATGAAACAGCCTTTATATTGATTGAAAAGGTTGAAAACACCATACAGATTTGCAGTGGGGATTATAAGCAATAATTATATGGTACCAAAAGTTTTCATAAGTCCTAAGCTATGCTATGAACAGTTAAATATGAGTCATTTGTGTGATGGTTGTGTCTTTCGACATGTCCAAAGATGCTATTTCTTATGGTCAGTAATATTGAAGAAGTTTTTCAACTTCTTTTTCTAGGCTTTTCCTGTATGTCTGATGTTGATGATTGTGGGTTGTAAATTAACATTTCTATAAGAAAAAAAATTCAAAATGGCGGGAAAAAATTGGTAATTTCAAGTCTGAAAATTCAACATTTTTGTACAATCACTCATTTATACATCCTTCCTGAATGACATGATGATAACGTAATCGTGCAGTTCATACTTCCACCCCTAGAGCGTGTATTTTAGTTTTTCATTTCCAACTCGAAGGGTTATATCTGTCTTTTGAAGAAGATTTTGAGCATTTAACAATTTCTAACCTTGGACAGAATTGATTTTTATACTTATATGAACGAAGGGTTGGGTTTTTTAATTTCCGCGAGTTAATTAGGTTCGTTGACTTATACTTGTTTTATGATCAATATTTTTTATAGAACCATATAAGTACATCCCATGCCGAAGAAAGACCCCATATTATGTTACAATAATTTGCTGAGAATGGGATTGGAGAAAAATAAAATTCTCTCTCACAATTTTTCTTTTGTTATTATAAAGGTCAAAAAAGTGCCAGTTAAAGGTACATAAAAAACTGTGAGAAGTTTAGTAGGAATAAAAAGAACTTCTTTGAAGGACGAATAGGTATTTTATATAATTATCTTAGCCATGCATTTCAGCTTGCACCTATTGGATACGAAAAAATATTACATCTTTCCTGCATTATTTTAAAACGAATGCAAGTCCGCGTTCATTTCGAAATAAATAATATTATTAATTTTGTAAAAGTAGGTAGGAATACGTGTAGTTGGTATTTCGAAAATATGCCGAGCATAACCAAATTTAGCAACTTGGGAAAATGATAACTTCGATTAATTCGTTTTGAACAATCGTAAAGTAGGAAAAAAAAAAAAGTTAATTGTTTTGTAAAAAGGAAGGATGCAAAAAAAGTAAGGAAAAAACAGAAATGTGAAGAAGACAAAAAATGACGTAAGACCAAAACATAAAGAAGATGCACCAGTGAAAGTACATTGAGGAAGATGTTACAATACGATAACATGTATTTTCTCAGGTAAGAAGAACCTGTTTCCACTAATCTGTTGGCATTCAAATCGATGGTCTTGTAAATTATTTTTGGGGATTTTCTTTTAGGTCCAACTGCAACTTGGAAGTATAATTAAGCATTGAAAATTTGAATTGTGTTCGATTTTATCAGATAGGAATTTGTGACATACGTGCAATTTGGCCTTCATTTTGACCTTGAACCAAATTCTAACAGGCTTAAATACACAACACAAAATTGAATCCAACGAAAATAAATTAGCCCGTTAAAAATGCTTCTGGTCTTCAAGTGAATTCAGCGGGGTCTGGGCTAGAGAACAAGCAAAATGCTCATTCAAAAATTTTAAGCAAATGCAAATCACCTTGCCTTGTACATTTTATATCAGTATCTATTACTCAAAAATGTAACTTTCTATAGGACTTTCCCGATCTGCAAACTGTGACACAGATGTGGAGAAGAAATGTGACGCGAAATATGACACAGATGTGGCAAAAATGCAACCAATCAGGAAGCAGTGGCACTTTTGTGACACTGATGTGACCTATAATTTTTCGCTTCGTAGAAGAATGGAATCATATCAGTGTCACAAAAGTACCACTGCTTCCTGATTGGTTGAATATTTGTACACATCAGTGTCACAAAAGTGCCATTGCTTCCTGATTGATTGAATTTTTGCCACATCTGTGTCACATTTCGCGTCACATTTCTCCTCCACATTTGTGTCACAATGCAGATTGGATTTTTAATAGATAATTTTATAGAATTTCCTTTTTATTTGAAAGTATGTAGCTTTCAGAAAAATATTTATTGGCGTTATAATGTGAAAAAAAATTGAGATGTTCTTGAGTTCAACTCCATCAACGGGGTCCTGTAATTAGTACAACTCCAGTTTGAGGTTACTTCTGTAAAAGATACTTCTAAAAAGGGCTTCTATAAGTAGACCAGAAAACACTTAGCTGGATCTATTCGTATTAATTACGAGATTAACTTTACTGCACCTAAAGCGATGTCTAATCACCCAAACAACATGTTTCCGCATTTTACAAATGGCTGTCTGTTGAAATTTGTTTTTGTCACGCCTACGAACCTGTTGCAGTGCCGATGGTAATTAGCATTTTAGAACGTTAAGTATGGATAAACGCCGTCAGATCGAGGGTATGTCAGCACATAAATTGGCCTATCTCCATATCTACTGAAAAATCTAGAGGCTTTGTCGTCTTTGTTGGTTTGCGTAAGCTGGCATGTCGAAAGTGTGGGAGATGTTTAACTTTGGTGACTTGACTTCGAGTGAAGCTCTTTGATGTTTATAATGTAGACACGAACCAGTTCACAAGGCTTTAGAATCGGTATTCAACATGTTTACGACATAACAAATTTGTTGTTGTTATTGTAAAAGGTGTAGTAGTTTGAGCCTGAATTTCTTTATCGAAGACTTACTAATTTCGTGTTCACTACATTTTTAACTGGCGATCTCTGCTACGATTGCTTCAATTATAGTTTCAAGAATGAGTAGAGCTGACATTCATTTTCAAATTTGGTGCATTCACTGTTTTGCTTATTGGCAAACTTAGAAGATAATGAAATGTTGACGGTGATGTCTAACAAAAACACTTGATCAGTAAAAAGTTTTCGTATTTATGTGATAGATTTATATTTTTGGTGGTCTAGAAAAAGAAATTTTCAACTTCAATCTTATTTTGACAGACGTATAAAAGTGACAATTTTTACTCATAAATGTATATATGTGACTTCGCTAAGAAAATCGATAAGAATTTTATGGGTACCTACTGGCATATATCGAACAAAATTCTCTTAAAAATGAGACTATACCTGCAGCTCTCTGTGTCAAAAAATTGCCAAAATATAGCCATTTGAAGTTTTTCATTTGTATGGAGTTGAATGACCATTGGAAAAAATCGGCGGGAGCTCCAAAATTCTGACCCACTTAGAACCTTTTCCCTGCACTATTATAAGAAAAGAAAAAGTGTAACAACTTCGTATAATTCTGTCACCACCAGGAGTGTCACATGGAGGTTTTGAGGACCCTGGGCCCATTATCTGACTTCTATAATTTTTTTCCAAATCAAAGTTACCTAAGTAAAGTATATCGAAACAATATTAATAATTTTAATTCTATTTCATAAAAATGTTTCAATTTCCAAACGATTTAAGATCATTTTCAATTTAAAAAAAAATGTATTCGTGTTTTTTCATTTATGTTTTTGATTAATGTATAATATGAAACAGTAGAATATTTTTATTCGATTTGATATGTTTCTCAGTCTCATTAATAATAGTTATAATTTTCTTAATTTAAACATTCTTTTCCTATATGGGTATATACGTACTTTACTTTATTCCGGATGGCGACCAAAGAAAGGCGATTTCTATTTTCTTTAATTGAGGAGTGAAAAAATTTTATTTGTATTGACTGAGGTGCAAATAAAATACCTCTACAAATTTCGGTCAAAATTAATTGCCAACACTGATAGAAATTTCGTATTTTATAGTAGTAGAATTTATTATAGTACTTCGAACTGCATACAATTAATTTTATATGCATGCAGTCTTGAAACAAAAGTAAAAAAAAAAGGTAAACAAATTGCTGTTCAGCGCTTCATTAAAATCAATATTGACCATTTTGAAGTTCTCGTGTTACATAAAGGTGAACCCAGCTTGACGGGGCAATTTTAGCCATTTATCCGTTTGATAACGGCCATTAAAAATGATTATACTTTCTTCATTAAATGACATGATACTCGCAAAGCAGATATTTTGCTTGTGTGCTCGGGCCAGTAAAAACATTTTGAACTTTCGGTATGTTATACCTACGATAATTTCGCATCTAGAAAAGATTATTACATCTGATATAACTTGAAACATTATGCGAAGATGAAAAATTCCATTTGCAGACCTTACCCGCAGGATATGTGGAGAAAGCAGAGGATATTTTTTTGATGGTAAACCGAAAAATGGCGAAATATTTGCACACCCACCCATATTAGGTTAAAAGACATGCCACCATTACCAAAAATATTACATCTTTCGGTTGAGATAAATGTAAAATTATTTCCATAAGTGTAGAGTATATACCTACTCATTGTTCCTTGTTTTGTGCAACTTTTATGACTTTCACCATAAAATGGTCATTGAATATTTATGTTAATTCGACAAAGATCTTGTCTATTGTCATTCTGGTTGCAAAATAAAGACATTCGTTGGGGATATTATAATACACGTATTATAATAGACTGATGGTAAAAATTCGTAAATTATGGACTTTGAGCTAAATTATGACGACATCTTTGGGTTTTGAGAAGATTTTTTTTTTTTGTACAGGATACTTGGTGTTTCCACTTTCTGCCAACTTCACTTAAATACGTATGAGGGTATGCAGACAAAAACAGTTACCATTATTGTCGCTGGATAACTATTTTTGAAATAAACGCATGGTCTGTTACTGTTTTTACTGTTATAAGGCAGATCAGAATTAGTAACAGCTGCATTTTTTATCCTTGAATATTCAATCTGGTTTTATCTCATTATAAGGTTACTTTGGAAGTGCCATTCCGTGATTGGAAGTGACTTTGCCTGGTTGTTTTTATTTTTTGGACTTGAAGTTTGTTCCTCTATTCTTATGGGATGCTGACGTGACATCGCATTCACCATCAATTTTTTCACTTTAACCCGTCTCAATTCATTTTTGGTTTGGGCAACGTTGTCTTCCTTCTCTACTGATAAGATCAAAATCATTACGCACAGTCATCACCCTTCATTAGAGTGACTATATTATGATAAAATTATTACTGAATAATCTGCAATAATTTCTTTTCTCCCAGGATAAAATTAATTGACTGAAATTCCTTCTTAGAATTTCAATTTTACCAAAAAGGTTTTATTTTCAACATTTTACGTAGCAAATGAATTATTGCCAACTTTTAAATATTTGTAGCTTGCCTTATAAAATGTCACAAAGTACCTTTAGGACCAGTGAGACGCAGCCCAGCGAGTCTAAGAGGGCCGAACCCACCCCTTGGCCATCAAATTTCATTAAAAAAGAAAGACTGAATAAAAAAAATTTACTCGCTTTCTGCTGTGGATTTTCTGTGAAATTTTTTTCTTTTGAGGATAAATTGAAAGCTCAGCCCCTCCCTTATAGCGAATTTCTGGCTGCGCCACTGTTTGGGATCTTCTTTTTAGTGATGGGTCAAAGTTGAAATTTTTATTATTGATGATATTGATAAGAATGGCCTCACTATTTTTTTTCACGGAATTATCATGTAAAATGGGTTCCTATAAAAGACCTTTAAGACCTTTTTCTTTCTTTCTTTCTTGATTTTTTTTTTCAGTATTGTCATGTTTAAATATTTGCATACGTCATACGTCGACCAATTACTATTTCTTTTTAGATCTTCTGGGCCTCAGTCAGAATTGCTGTACCTACAGTAGAAATAAACAATCAACATTTTTCTCATATAAACTGAATGGTTCTTCTGTACTAATTTATAAGTACAGGTACTATTTTAGTCAATATATTTGTCACTGTTGCCATACACTTGTATTTTTTTTTGAATTTGGTAAATGTTTGAAAAAATATTCAAAAGTCTTTATTCTATTCTAGCTGGCAGCAGTTTATTACTACATTTTCATATTCTTTTCGACTGCAAAAATATAAAAATGTTGAATTCTTCATTTTGATCTTTGACCTGTAGTCGACATTTCGTTCTACTTCTGAAAGATTTCGTCTAATTTTCTGAACAAACTACTGTCCAGATACCTATATGTATTTTTCCAGTCTCTAAAAAGCACAGTTTATTGTATAGAAGTAAAATTATGTAGGATTAATGACCCCCCCCCCTCCTTTACATAAGCTACACACTTTGGAAGGCACGAGCATGTAGTCACAAACTAATTTCACGACTTCATAAATGGTGAAACAATAATCTACTGATCTCTCTCATCCTGCAGATTCCACAGAAGATGTATTTCGTGACACAGGCCAAACTTGGTACACGTTTTCTTTCCTACTGTTATCGATTTCCCATCTCAAATTAATGGATTCAATTGCCTCATCACTTTATTCAAGAACAGAAGTTAAACGTTCATTCGATTCTAATCCACGACTAATCTACATTTTTTTTTTTTGCTGCCTAATTGAAGTAGCCGTGCGCCTATTCAGAGCACCATAGGGTACCTCTTGTATCGATATACTGCATAAAATTCTCAAGACATCATGTACATACACGTCACGAAGATATTATTTTGCACTTTAAAGGCTACGTAGTCCACCTTTCTGACCATTAACCTCGCTGGCCTTAACGGAATCCCATAGTTAAGTTTTCAAAATGTGGAGAGCACATAAATCCGGATATTAAAACGTGAGCCATTCTCATAAATTATTGTATGAGTTCCTGTTAACCGTATGTCTTGGGTTTCAAACTAAATTAGAAAGTATATGCGAGCTGTATTTAAATCTTTCTTAAAACATTGTTTACGCGTTGATAATATATACTCTCTGTATAGACTTTACCAACACTTTGCACCTTCCAGTTTATTTTTACATTCGAAATCAATGTTTCTGGGGAATAAGACATCTTTATGGAACCAAAAAGAAAAAAGTCGATACGTTCAATTAAAAATAAATAACGGAAAATTTACGTCTTGCTGGTATTAATTTGTCGAAATTTACGTTTAATGTAAATTACATAATGGTAAACATTTCGTACCAGCAAATCTATAGACTACTGTTTTTTTTTTTGCATTTTATGACTGAATATATATTCGTGACAATAGAGGTGTGTCAACGTCTTTTTTTCTTTGATGGATGTAAAAAAAAAAAGAAAGAAAAAGAAATGCAGAGAGATGAAGAAAAATATACATGTGTCATAATTGAATGCTTGCACTTCCTGCGCCGGAGAAAGGCTATGCGATTGTAAATGTCAAACAAGTTGAGAAAAAATAAATGACAATTTTCAATTCATCATTGTAGGTCTCGGCTGTAGGCTCCAATAATTCATCGACTTACCTACAAAAGGAGAAGCTATAGTAGCATAATTGGGTTCTGGAAATTTCTCAAATGCTGGCATTTTTTAGTTTTCTTGGTTAATTCCTGAAAATTGTTCCATTTTTTCTATAAAAAAAATAACACAAATTAGCATGGCTGCAAAGCTCATAGCTTATTCTTCACATTTTTGGCTTCAAAAAAGCCAAAAGTTGATATTTCATTTTTTTTTGGCTTTTTTAAGCTTTTTTAAGTTATTTTGCTATTTTACTTGTTTCGTTTTCTGCTTTCAATTTTTCAAAAAATATGAAACCAAAAGCTGTAAGTTAAAAGCTATAAACCAAATTTTTAACGTTTTAATATCTTTGTTTTCGGTTTTTGTCGTATATGGAGTAGATTTTAAAATTTAACATGAAGTTAAAAATCGATAGTCGATATGGAGAATGTATTCCACAACATAATGATGCGCGCGCCGTTGTCAGTTGTCATCGAATATGGTTCTTATCAATAATCTCTTGATTAATTTTCTTGGTGTTTCGTTTTATATGGTTTTAAATTTTTTTATTTTCATTTCTGTGCTATGGGATGTTGGTATTTGGTAATTATTTTTTATGCATTATGTCATGAAAGAAACAGTGATTAACTGAAACTTGCGTTTCATTTGTATTGAATTAATTTGAAAAGTTGTAAGGGAAAGGTGAGAAATTGGATATCTTGAAGCTGGAAGCAATTTTCGAAGGTTTCAAGGTCATAAGCGTAAGCTGAAGGTTGAAGTTTAAATTTTCAGCTTTGCAGCTCTGAAAATTACTTTTCATTTTCTAAGTGTCGGTAGGTATTTAGACAGGTTTCAATTAGCAAGACATGGTCATTATATTATTTCGATTCGTGAAAATATAGTGTAAGTATTTAAAAAATACTTTCCTGAGTAACTTAATTCGAATTATAAAATTATATAAAAATGAATGACCATCAATGATAACCGAAAGAAATGAAGATGACGCTCTTACATAATTTTGCTACAGGGAAATTAAATTTACTGAGCTGCAACACGTTTTTGCATGCATTTATGGAATACAGCGCGGACATTATAGGAGATGAAGAAAGATCAGGTTTTATTCTCCAGACAGAGTCATCTTCACATTTATCAAAATGTAAACGGCAGACAGTTAATTGTTGAAAGTGAATTTGCCGCACAAATCTGACTGATTTATCGTTTTTTGTGAGAACTGAGAAGATTATATGTTTATAAACGTTTCTTGTGAACAATTAATTTCTCAAAGATTTGTTAAGAAGTGAAAATTGTATCCTTTTCTAAAATTCAGTTGGGTATTCTTAACTGGGCACTGAGCATCAGAGTTTTTCCAAAATGTGTCAAGAGCAAAAATTGTGGTTTTCACATTAAAAATAACTATTACAAATGTATGTACATGAACATAGTGATATGCAAGAAGAGGATTAGTCCACTTTTTCCAAAAGTTGACTTCTTCAATTGTTTATTAAACATATGTCCCAAGTTCTATACCTACTTGCAGTAAAGTGCCAAAATGCAACCATCGCTGAGAAAATTGATTTCAACGTTAAAGTTCTACATAAGAAGGCAATGAAACATGAGTGTTTTTTTTTTTGTTTTCCTGTAAAATTTAAAAAAATGGACTTCACTTTTTGTGTAGCACTGTTCATATACAACAATAACATTTTCACGAAATGAATGATACAGGACTTTCAAGTGAGGCAAACAATTTTGAAAAAAAAAGTAGAGGTATTGGTAATAAGGAGAAGTTTGAAGTGAAAACCTGCTATAGTAGGATTGAGGGCGAGCAGATAGTTATGCAAATTATCTAACATTAATATTGGATGAATTGGACTTGACCGCAGGTTTTGAAAATCAGTCAAAAAATTTTGTTGTACTTGTGAATCAATATTTTTTATTCTTTTTGCAGGTACTCCTCTCTCTGGTCATTTCCATATCCTGCGAAGATACTCCGAAATACCCAGAAAACCCAGCTGACATATCATCCATCAATAATCTAGCCTACAAGCCAACTGTTTCGCTTGACCCAAGAATAAGAAAGGCTCTGCTCAATGTGCTCAATCGTCTAGAACTGCAAGACAATCAGCAGCTTCCAGAAACCGAACTCATCACCCAAGCCCCTTCAAATGCCAACCAGACAACTACAAGTGAAGATGGCATCAAATGGGAGTACAAATCGAACGACACGTTCAAGGAGTACAATTATTATGAAGTGGTCACCAGCGAGAGCAAAACACCAGAACCTCAGACCGTGGATGAGAAAAACGAAGAACCAGGAGCTTTGTTCTTCCAGATTCCCGACCAGAGACAGGACCAGAGACAGGACTTTGAGAAACACGAAACGTTGAACTTGCAAGAGACTAAAAATGCAATTGCCAGCAGCAGTGACCTTTTGATTGGTGATTTGACAGACGATGAAACTGAAAAACCAAAGCCTTCTGAGCCTCCAGCTACCACCCCCTCAACTATTCCACCAAAGAAGGAGATTAAAGAGATCACAGAAAAAGATGTCGAAGTGTTCCAGGCCCCTTTGCTGACTGCCTTCACGCTGGAGCACGACGAACGAGGACTTCCACGTCGAATCATTCCACTGGAGCAATCAGAGCTTCGCTCCATCCTCGATAACCGAATAAGTCCAGATGTGCAACCAGATGTTCGTCGTGTCAGAGATCCGGGACCAGTATTCCATGTGCCACACGCACCCATTCCACTGATCCAGGAGGAGAAACGAATCCGCTTCGAGCTGGAGACGCAGCTCCAGCAGCTGCAAGAGCGTAAACGTCAGATCGAGGAAAAAGAGCGTCTGCTGGGCGAGCAGGAAAAAGCCAGGAGATTCAAGTATGCTCTGGAGCAACGCCAAAAGGAGCAAGAGTACTTGAGGGCACTCAGTCAAAATGAAATCGGCAGGCCTGAGATTGCATTCCAAAAAAGTGTCGAATCAGTGTTACCAGCTAATACATTCGAAAGACCATCGATTGTGCTGCAGCCTCTATTTCCACTACCCTCCAAGCCAGCACAACCGCAATACATAACTGATTCTGTGGATCGACATCTGCAGCATCTGTTCCACAGGTCTGGATTGGGTCGCCAAGAAGATTTGAATATTGTATCCAAAATTTTAGCATTGAATCACGAGGGCGAGGAAGAGAAGCCGAAGCAAAAACAGCCATCCAACCAGGAACGAGTGAATTCTGAGCTGGCAGCAAGAAATCAGCAAAATCAGCCACGAATCTTGCCTGGAGACCAGCAGAGATTCACATTTTTCACGTGATGCGAAGAAATGTGGTGGATTTTTGAAATTTGGCCGAGTTGTTTGTGCTGAAAATATATAGGTGACCTCGCTACAAACGATACCGAATTGCATTTCTATATTTTGTACCTATTTTAAAATGTGGATGTACGCCTGGACTTGTAGATTTTGTACTCGAAGAGCATTTATGAAATGGTCTCTTAGATTGCTTGAATTTTCAATTGAATGTGAGCAAGCCAAGATGGTATTTTATCAAATATATCATTCAGGTCAACTATACATAAATAAGTTCGTTATTTTTGGTAATATTAGGAATAAATATTTGGAATTTGAGAAACATATTTATAAATTGTATCTTTATACGTATTACTCATTCGAAATTTTTGAAACGTTGATATATCACTGGCCTAAATCCAAAACCTATCAAGTCCTAAAAAAATCATCTTTTTTTTGGGGATGATTTATAATTTCTAGAAACCAAATCATCTTAAGCATATAAAATAGGTTTTTCTTTGAGGGCATAGCAGGTTTTGGACTTACACTGAAAATAAACTATTCTGATGTTTATGATTCTAGAATTGTTCATATTGAACACTTTTTTTTTGTATCAATTCAAAAATATTTTCTATTATAGCGACTTCACGGAAAAGTGTAACATAGCCCACAAAATACAATATTCCATTCGTCTCTCAAAATTTTCTAACTTACTCATAAATATGATTTCTTGAATAAACTTATCGAAAGAATATTCAGAAAATATTCGAACCTCACGTTTTTTCATGAGTACAAAAAAATATACCAATTGGTAATCAAGCTTCTCACAGCAAGAAAACGAAATTAATTTGTGAATGAAGTTATAGTTGAATTATAATTTTTCTTAAATTATTAATACTCGTATTTTCCATTAAATTATTGGTATCCAAAAGTTAGCTAGAATTAATTTGTATCGACTGTTTCTTGTAAATATCACTTTTTATTCATTTGGATATTTTTCATTTTCATGTACCTTCGTGTAAGTCTACATTTGATATATTTTTTTTTTATGCGTTGACGATTTCTACTTTTATTGATTACCTGGCTAAAATAATAAAAGTTATTATTCATTCGAATTTTAATAAAATTAATTTTTAGCACTCTTTTTTTAAATTCACCCAATAAGAAAGAAAATAATGTAAGTAGATATCTTCAAAAATATAAAATTAATATTATGGTAGGTACCTTTAGGACGAAGAAAATAAATTTAATACTCAGGCTTATTTGAGATTGATTTCGTAATTCTAACCTTAACCTATTGGTAGGTGAAATTGGAGAGAGAAAAATAAAAAAAAGTACAAATACTCGTGGAGTGGGTACATATGATTATAATATACCTACTGATCAAAATTTCGCACATTGTATCTTTTATGGCAGAACCTTCGAAGTCATTTCATTGTTTCATCAGTTATATGATTTTTTCGATGTTCAATCTTGTTGTTTTGTAAATTTCCTAATTAAGGCTAAAAATAGTGAGAAGAGAATTTCGATAACGAAGAACTATGTTGTGTGAAATTCGAATATAAAATCTTACTTCAGAAAAATAGACGAATAACTTTTTTTTTCTCACGATATCGAAAAATTCATCCATTGCAAAAATTATTTTAAAATTAGTCGTTCAATAAAAGTGACTACGATATGAATCATGTAATTAGTGAATTATCCAACTCAATTTTGTTTTTTTTCAAGGATATAAGATGAAATAACTCTCACGAACCTGCAATCACAGCAAATATTTACAGCAGTATGCATATATATTTTTTCTTTCGAACAATAAAATTTTCATAATTTAAACTCGATGAAATATGTTTTATTTTCATAATTAAAAAAAAAATAAATAAATTACTTAGATAATTTACAGCATTCAAAATTCAATGGCCTGTAGTAAAATTCCTAATAAATAAATTAAAAATTAAAAAAAAAAAAAAACATTTACTATTAATTAACCCTTTCGGTCACTGTGTCCACTGTAGTGGACATATTTTCAATCAAATGTAGCCTGATGACGAATTAATGCAGAGAACCGTGCTTGGGCTCATTTGAAAGTAATATTCATCTAGTTTTTCATGAATTAACTCCCAAACTCTCTGTATTATAAATGGAATCACATTATGAGCACATGGTAGGAGAAACGAAAGAGAAGAAGAAAAAAAAAAGTAAAACTCCAACTTCAAACATCGACGCGAGTTGGAAACTGTCGGCAAGCTGGAAATAATTTTTTTGTATACGTTTTATCTGTCAGATTTCAGGAATATTACAATTTTTATGCTTACTGCATTAGGAAATTCTGCGATAAGCATTGAAGTCATGGCTACTGTAGTGGACGTGGTGACTGTTGAGAAATATATGAAGAGGGGTTCTTAACTTTGAAAAAATTTTTTTTGCCGAGATATATTTTTTTTAAATGTGTTTTTTTACCATGCCCCCCTTCCCCTACTTGAATTTTCTTCAGTCAGATAAAACTTGGAAAATACATTATTATCGATTATTTAACTCTGATTTTTTTACACATGTGTGGCGATAGAAGCCATCTGTTTTTTATCTACCTCACTACACATCATTAAAACTATGATAAGAGTTAGTTAATGGCTGGTGAACCAAGATTTTTTATGGAAATATTCATCCAGTGATTTGTTTGTTCAAATACATTGGTAATTTTTATATACATGTATCTATCTCCATTTTTAAATAAAAATGTGAGATAATGAGAAATTCAAAAGCTTCTTTTCGTAGTCACCATGTCCACTGTAGTGACCAAGATATACCTCAGGTTCTAAATATTTTCCCGCGGTCCTTTTTTTTTTATGTCAAAAGAAGTAAGAAAAAAAATGAAGAATTTTGGTCCTGCTAGTCACATTGTCCACTACAGTGGACGAGCTATATCTCAGGTTCTAATTAGGTTAGAGAGTTGCGCAAAAAACTAAAATTCTCAGAAAAATCACCCGAGCTTAAATCTGTAACTCAAAAAATTCTATCTGTCAAACTAAATAGTCATGACCGAAAGGGTTAAATAAGCATTCAAATAGAATATTCTGGTGGGTACCTTTACATTATTATTTTAATTAAGGAATTGTAAAATCTGCCTCTATATTATCTAGAGAAAAAAATAAACAGAGGTATTTCAAAACTCATAGGATTTCATAACAGTAAGCAGTAAATCAATATAAGATCGGGACAGAAAAATTGAAGATGGCAACCCAGAATTTTTTTTTTGTGTGTTTCTACACATCAGTAAAATTTAGGATTTCAAAAAGATGATTCGAGTTTTGGATTTTTTCCGATTTGACTACTCAATCTACTTTTTTAATCTCACAATATTGAACTAAAATTTTTATTATGTAAGATACGAGTAGGATGACAGAACTCATTATGGTAATCTATTAAACTGAATTGATCATAAATGTGGTAAGTAAATCTGTAGCAAAAAGCTTTGTCTTGAATCATTAAGTACGTAATCTTTGTTAGTTTTTCAATATGTGATTTTTGATTCAAGTCATATCTGTGAATTGTGCAACTGATGATAAAAGTAACTGAACGAAGCAACATACGAGTTTTAAATGTTGAAAAATATTATTAAAAATTAAAATAAACTACCTTAAAATAAAAAGTAAAAAAGTCATAATTTTTAGACCAATTCTAAAAAATATCTAAAAGCAATAAAGATGCCATGAAAAGTTTTTTTTTTTTACTTTGGCAAAATGTGTAAAATTAGACTAATCCGTTCGGTGCAAAAGACGGTTCAAATATTACATTAAGGAACTGAATCTTTTTTTTTTTTTTAAATTTATTTACCTGAATATTCATGGGTAGAATAAAAAATGAGTACTCACTACAGGAAATATTTATACAAAATCAATGACATTTTTTTTAATGCAATTGCAATCAATATTTACAACCCAAGCAGAACTTTTTCCCTAGAAAAATCTCAGTTTTAGAAACACGGAGAAACTTATTTTCTTCATTCTGCAAAAATTGACTGAAAAAATACAGCAAACTAATAAGGACACAGACAGTACAAAAATCAGATTCTCAACCCCAAACAGTCAACATCAGTTGAAAAAATTTGGACATCAAAATTTAGGTCCACATTACAAATAAAACAGAGCCTTTTAACCAGCTCTTTATCACAGACTGAATTTTTAAAATTCGTTCAGAAACGAATGATAGGAACCATAAGTATGCTACATGCAAGTAATACTAAGCTAATTTGATTTCTATTCGAACTTCCTTTGTCTTGTTCTGACTCCATGCTAAATGCTGGCCCAATATTATACCAAACGGGTCGGTTCGATAGTGGTTGGACAGGCCGGAAATTGTGAGTCAAAAATCCGGCACTGCTACGAATGCTTCGGAATTCTTCAAGCTGCAAGAAAAAAAATTTTTTTAAGTGGATATAATTTATCGAACAATTTCAATTTTTTTTATTCTCCTACTATAATGCCGATGACTTTTTGCTCTCTCGTTAATAATTTTATCAAATAGACCTATGACCGTTTTCAGTATTTTTTCTATTCAAAAACAATTCAAAACTTGACAGTTATCATAATTTTAATTGACTTTAACCATTATCTTCGATCTTTTCATATTTAGCTGAACTTTTATAAAGTTTGTGAATTATTTTGTCGCGCAGAAAATTATATCCTGGCTTCGTGAAAGAACTGTTATGTCCGCATATGAAGCTGCCATGGATGGAAAAATCGGACAAGTCTATGATTTTGACATTTTCACGTATTCATGAAAATTGGATGTGCATATGTATAAAGGGGTATTTTTGGTTAAAAATTTGTTTTAAAAAATCAAAATTAATCAACTGAGAGTTACTACAAATTCAGTCCTTGTGGAAGAACAGGATGCATCCAATTTTAATTTTTTTTTCCTATGAGCACTGACGGAAAAATGAAAAAAAAAAGGATTACCTAAATGACGGGAAAAACAGTGACAGCAAATTAAAAAAAAAAAAAAAAATTTTAGAGAAAACCCAGAAGAGTAATAAATTTTATCAAAATTTTATCAGTTCATTTGAGAAAAAAAAAAGATATGCACGTAAGTCCCACTTTCTTCGTCCAGGTGAGAATGGCTGAAAAGCGTGGAGGTGCATAAAAAAAAAACAGTTACTTAGTAATATTGCATCTCCTGTTCATTTTGCAAAACAAGGAACGTAAGTAAGCAACATATCTAACATCTACGAACAGCTAGTAGTATTTGCAAAAATTATTTAGAATTTCAAACAGCAATTTACACGCCTCAAGGAATTCTTCATTGGTGAACGATAAAATTTTAACGAACATTTTATGGATATAGAAAACTTAAGTTATAAGAATAAATAAGTTAATTTATGGCGCAAAGCGATTGGTCTCAGCGTGATAGGTAACAAAATGCAATTTATATGATCGAAAAATGATAAGAGTGGCAGTTAATTTGAATTTTTTGAATTCCAGAGCAAAATTGTTCAGTTCTCGATTTATATGTATGCAATAAAATCCGTACCTGCGTATGAGAAAGTTGGATTGGATGTTTGAAATCGATCCATCGAACTCCTTCAGTACATGGAGGTGTTGTTAAAGAACCAACGTATGAGAAGTAGTTATCGTGATTTGCTGGTAACAGCGAAGCTAAGGTAAAGGTGTAATTGGATGAATGAGTTGACTTGACGGTCCTGATGTTGGGTAAAGACTTCACAATTGGTGCATAAGCAGGGTTATCTTTTTGGGAGATCTGTATAAAAAAATTAGTAAGAATAAGTAATTAAGTATATTACTGAAATAATTATAATAAACATTACAGTTAGGGACAGGGCTATAGCCAGAGGGTTGGGGCGAAATGCTTCCAATACAACGTCGTTTATTCCCCCCCTCAGAAAATTATTTCCCTCTGGAGTGGTGGGAGAGAGGGGTCCATTTTACTCACCTAGGCAATTAATTTGCCCTCCCCCCACAAGTATTTTGCTTGAGCTACGGCCCTGATTAGGGACTTAGAATTTGGGGTCAATGACTTGCATGCGAAAGGTTGAAAGAAATAAACGAAGATAGTACGAGTAAATTTTTGCTTTTCATCTTGCCATTATACATATCGGAATGATTATTTTTGCCCTAGTCTCCCTTTGAATGAAAAAAAAAAAAAAAATGCAAAACGACAAAAAAATCAATACACACCTCAAAGAAATATGCCAGCACGACTAAACCATCAGGTTGTCCTTGAGCATCCTTTATACTTGGAAAGTCTGAATTATAAAATACCATATGAAGCTCCATGGGATAACTAAAAATGAAAAAGAAATAGTCGATTTTAATGCTATTTTATTCGGTGTTTCAAACAATTGACGTTTCAAAAATATAATATTTCAGTCGTACCTGTGATTATTAATCAAATCTTCACTTCCAGTATGATCGTTGGGCCCCCAATGAAAATGAAACTGCTCAAATTTATATTCCGGACTTTGCAAAGGTCCTCCAGATAATGTAATGTTCTTTTGTGCTTCAAATGTAATCATAACTGTAGAAAAAAAACATTTTTTAAACAGTTAGTAATTGAATGAAAAATTAAAAGCAAGTTCTTATAAAAAATTGTACACAAACCTGTATGTCCATTATTAGTAATATTGAATGTTTTTGGTGCAGTATTAAAACCTGTAGTCTTTAAACCAGCCAACGATACCCTGGTTACAAAACTTTCTTCAATGTCTATGGGTGACTGATACTTTCCGGCGCATGATTTATACTTTTCTGGCCAATGTTGAGGACCTAAAAAGTTGAATAAGCGCATATTTAATTGAATATTCAATAAACTTCAGTGTCCTTGAATTTTTATGTCACTAAATATATAAAAAATTTTAAATTAATTCGCACAGGCCCATTCCAGACATGGGTTTTTAATTTTCCCAATATCATTGATTTGGATTACTTGGATTTATTACGTTTTGGAAAAACATCGCTCAGTAATGATAATTATGCGCATTACGAGTGAATAGGTAGAAGCTAAATTTTTTGTTTTTTTGAAAACACCTATTGTACAAGTTCAAAATGATGCACGTGACTGTAAAATGTATGGGTATAATAGTAGCGTGACATAATTTTACTCTGGTTTTAAATGGAATGACCTAATTTTTTATTAATTTAAACTTGTATAAAGTTGTTGATACTGAAAGATTTCATGGCTTTTCATTAATGAACGAATCTTTACATTGTTGACTCGCTCCTCGACGATAATGTAAAAAAAAAAACAAAAACATAAACGATCGAACAACGTATAACGTGAATGGTGTACAGTGAAAAATAAAAATGACTAAGAATTTTTTTTTTTCTTACTCAATGCATCTCCTTCCTCGTAGCCAAATCCTGGATCCTGCTCAGCATCAGGAGAGCCAATCACTTGGATCAATCCTACAAACAGATAAGATGAAGTAAACATTAATGGTGGTGCGATTACCAGCAAAATAAAATAAAAATAATGAATAGCATAATATTTTCATTGTACTGTAATTATAGTTGTAAATGAGGGCTATTATTGAAATGATTTGAAAAGAGCCGCAACTTTGAAGTAGGTACTTCAGCAGTTGTTTTGAAATTCGCAATCTCTCTCATTTGAGTCATTTGGCAGTTAGGAAGAATCAATTCCCTAATGTACAAAAGTGCTTGATTATAACAAGGTATTTTTCTCATTTCTGGCATGTGTTTGACACATTTGTGACATTTCATTAAACGTGACATTCACGTGACATGACATGTCACAGCCATGAATATGAAACAATCCTACGTAAAAGAGCTTTGAGTGCGTGTGGAAAGGGATGTTGCAATTTTTCATAATGGTGTAAATGCCCACATGTATTTGTTAGGCAATATGTTAAACTTTTAAGAATGAATAGTTGCATATTTTTCCTTCAAAAAATTGATAGCTATTGATAAGGCAATTGATATGAAACAGGTTATAAGTAAATTAGATAGCAGAAGAATATTATTCAATACTATATTTCATAGAATGGACAGTCTCACAAAATTGTGAAAAACAGAAAACACTTTGAAGCTGATGGATATAGTTTGTCTGAGAAACACTGCAAGCGCTAAGCACTAGAAAAATAATTCAACTTCCAAAACTTCAGTGCTAGACTATCTGCGGTTTAGTGGCAGTGATCACTTCTGATCATGGTTATTGGAGCGAAAAATATCTACTTCAATAACACTTTAAACTTTTTAAATATCAAATGTTCCGTCTGTTTCATTTAAGAAGTGCATGATATCAGAAGGCTTCGACAAAAAAGGAGACTGTATTTTTGATTTTGACCAATCGCTTTCATCAAATCCTCATGAGATCGTATACTTTTCGAATGGATTAACTCGGCAGAGGCGTATTTAGGGGGGGGGTCCATGGGGTCCGGACCCCCTTGACCTTTTTTTTTGAATAAAAATGTTTTAAATTTTTTCGATTCTCCAATTTTTTACGGGGGAGGGGAGGGGGTGTGTGTGTCGTCATAATGATGGACCCCCCCCCCCTTGAGGTCAGTCTAGATACGCCTCTGTAACTCGATTCAGGAGTACTTTTAAGCATGACGAGATATATGAAAGCTTTCTGATAACAATAAGTGAAACTTGAAATATTATTAAAAATATAATTTTCATTTTGACAGGATTCGGGTAATCCGTAGCAATTTTTTATAAGGGCTACAATTTTTTCCCAATTTTTAACTACCTACAGTCGAATCTCTGTATAAACTCGAAGAGAGGGATCAATTTATTCGGATTACAGAGGCTGTCGAATTATTAAAGTTCGAGTATAATGGAAGCTCAGCTATAATAATAAATTCGAGTTACAGAGACTTGAAGAAAAATATATTTTATTAAGACGAAAAAAAATTTTCCAAGATTTTTTTACAGATAAGCACACTCTATTTATCACTCATATTTGTGATTAATGATGAACTACGCAGGCTAAAATTATTTTCAACTACGAGCAATGATTATGACTGATTAATCAAAATTATGAATCATGGGCTTTTTCATTTTTGTTTTTTAAACTTATCTCGTAGAGGCTATAAAAAGTGTTCGAATTTCTAGTCATAAATGAGCTCCAGGGAGAGTAGTTTGACAGTTGCTTAAAAAGGAAATCTAATACTTATACTCTCCTAAAGTTTGGCCATTTGCAAAATGACTGTCTCTTGGACACGATTACTTTCCTGCAAATAGAAAGCTGGGCTACATATTTCACAGTTGAGCTATAAAAGCCTAAATTTGTGGCAACCATCCGACTCAATCGCGTCACTACTCGTGAAACAATTTTCACTTTGATCGTAGACGGACTTCTTGTTTGAATATGTGGGCGAAAGAACATACGTCTAGTCAATAAAATTCATGTCTGCAAATTATCCCACAATTTAGAGCTTCGCTCTTTCTTCTCGAAGTGGGTATGCAAATATTTACATTTCACGATTTATAATCGTTACCATTGCGGGTGTGAAATTAATATACCACTCGTACCATAATATTGAATGATACGCATACTTTTCGCCTACAGCCATAGCAGTAAAAAAAATTTCTAACCTATGAATATCGTAATTAAAGTAATAAAATTTATCTTGATAGTGTGAAATGTCTCAAGAAAATATCACTCTCCAAGAAAATTGTTTGAATGGCGCAGTTGGAGGTGGTCAAGCCTCCATATTCAGAATTCGACTCTACCCCCTCCCTCTACTTATTTAAATTCCTCTTGTCATTTTCAAAAAATTACAGATTTGTTCAGACCAGTCACCAGATCCAGCCACCTACCTTTTCAGTTATTAAGATCTATTTACCATTTGATATATTCTTGACAGAAGGTATGAACAGATGATTTTCCTACTAAAGATCGTGAAATGCCAATTTGACATTGAAAAAAAAATGTATAACCTTGTGAAATCACCAAATGTTTTTACGTTCATGCATTCTATGAAGAAAATATTGTTTTCTTTAGGTTGAATAAAGACAACACGGGGATGTTACCAGGAGAGACCACGGCGACTGAGCCCCCTAGCATAATAGTTATTCGTAGCCTCCAGCAAAATTTTCCTCTTCGCCCCCTCCCCAGAGTATTACACCGGAGGAAGAACTAAGGGGAGTGAAGCCCCCGCAGGTATCAAATTTCATTTAAAAAAAGACCGAATAAAAGAAAACGTCTTTGCACTTAGCTAATTTTTTTATGCCATTTCTGGGTTTTCGATGATAAAAAAACTCGACTCGTCCACTGAGAAAAATTAATTGTAATTTTTACAGTTTTTATTGGAAAACGAAGACAGTTCAAGATTCATTATAGATATTCTCAACATTTTTTTAATCCTTTCTACCATCTTAGATGAGATAGTATATTTTACTATTTCTGTAGTAATTTCTACTATAAATCACAAATTGTCACAGTTTTTTCTTATACAAACAGTAAAAATTACTACAGAAATGTCAGTGTCCCTTGAAAAATTTCTGAGTGCCTCACTGCCCCTCCCCATCTCCTCGAGTTATAAAAAATAAATAATTGAAAACCAAATTGTCTCTTCACAGGATTTTGATTTGTCCCCCCCCCTAAGTATTTTGCTCTAGCTACGGCCCTGTTAGAAAGACTAATATTAAGTCATTGAGCATACAATTTAGAAGTTAAAAAAAAAAAACATTTGCGAAAACCGCAGTAAGTACAAAACATGAAACATTTTACTGGCTCATTCATAAAGTTCAATTACCCAAAGTTATCAAATACAAACGCATAATATTTCAATTTACTATCAACTTCGTGTCAACTGACATTATATCACGTCGTCTTCGACTGAACGATTATAAAATTGACTTTTTTCAAATTTCTTTTTCTATTAGCTATAGTAACAATGGATACATATGATTGTAATCACATCGATTCGTATTATGAACCCAGTACGATAATTTATTTTTCATTGTTGAAAGAAACAGCATAAGTATCAATGAATGCAGCATTACGTTATCTCATTATTGCTTCAGCTGTGTAAAATATCATTTTCAGCGAGCGAAGGGAGGTGGTATTCTTATTTCCGTGTGACGAATTTATGTGTAGCCATAGATATAGACTCTGCCACAATATTGGGCACATATTAAAGTGCTGACGTTATTTTTCCTCGAGTAACCAACCACAACTATTTTGAATTTCAACCTAATGATGGGTTGGGAATAATAACAGCTTCGTCTAATTACAAACCAGCCATTTTTTTAATAGTGTCTATCTCGTGACTCATTTCGTTCATTTTTTCCTATTTTGTCAAGTTCAAAGAACATCACTTTCATCCGGAAAAAACTAAGCGGACGTAGTCAAAAGATAAGTTGAAAGACGAGTTTGCTTTCATTTGTAGGCAAAAAAAAAAAAATGGTCAAGACGATTGTTGGGAATAAATTGGTAACATCTTGCGCAGCAGGTGTAGCATCTTTTACATTCAAAAAATTTGTTACATGTCAAAACTAATTTACTATCTCATTAAATACATACATACAGCCGATGCTTTGAAGCAAGAAGCTGCTGTGGTATGTTAATTTTTCATAATTCAGTATAGCTAAAAAAAATTTTATCCGCAATATTATATTGGATTTGAGATAATTGGTTATTGTCTCAGAGGTGTAGCCAGAGTACTTTAGTAGAGGAAACAAATGACACTACTGAGCCCCCCAAAAATTACTCGTAAAATATCTGAGGGCAAAATGGACCCTTCTTCTTACTGATGGCATGTGTTGCGTGAAGATTTGTGCAAAACATGACAATGGATAACATTTCAAAAAAAAAAAAAAAAAAAAACGATGAGAAAGTTTTCTGGAATAATTTACTTACCGATGAGGAGGAGGGGGGGACTTGCAATAATGACAGGTGGAAAATCTGTAAAATTTCTATGGAAAACTGAAAACTACAGCATGTTTTTAATCATATGCCATTAAAATATACTTATGTAATTATCATGATATAGGTATATATTATATAGTAAAGACAGGTGTAAAAATTTGGGATAGTTTGTGAGCAAAGTGAGCAGAAATTCTAAGTTTGTATAACACATGGAGAAAATCCAAATTGCCACCACTACCTCTCCGCCGCACCTTTTTGAGGGAAAAATTTCCTTGGGGGCAAACAACTTTGCATGGAAGCATTGTCCCTCAGCTCCCATTAGCTACCGTCTTGCTATCTAAGGACACTATAATTTCACCATAGATGAAACTAGCTCGAAATAAGAGAGCCACAGAGAGAGAGAGAGAGATAGGTAGAGTGGAACACCAATGACATCAGATCTGGAATTTTCCATGGGCTTATGTCTAAAGTTTTCTTTAACCGAATGTGAGGCTGGTAAGATATTGTTTTGAAAGTGTTTCAAACTAAAAGGGGAAAAAAGTGAATCTTTCGCAAAAATTCACGTAACAATAATTCGTACAGACAATGCTCCACAGATCACGCAATATACCACCAAAAACATTCACAACGATTTGATAATTTTCCATACAGAACAGAAAATGAGGGCATGTTTGGCAGAGTACACTCGAATCTCCTCGACTGTACCTTGTTATTACCAAATACCAATTCGGTACACATATTGCACTGCATATGGTGTACTAAAAAATTATGTATCAATTTTTAACAACCATGTTAGTATCTAATTATTTTGCTCTTTTTGCCCTCTTCTTTTTCATAACGCTCTGATAGAAATAGTAAAACTCAGTTCCGTGAGGCAAACATAAAGACATCATAGAGACGAGACAATTTCCAATAATTTTAGGCTGGATTTCAAAAAACTAACTTTTTTTCTCAACTATTAATGCTAGTATAGAAAATCCAAAAAAAAATTTTCGGCATTATACTACACACGTGCCAAAAAATTGTAATTTTTTTTTGTAATTCAAGGTAACCAAAAAAAAAAAAAAAAAGGTTTAAAAAAAAAGAGAGCAATCGAGCAACCGGAATCTGGGAAAAGTCGTGTGCAAGTTTTTTATCCATCGAGTATGCGCAAATGGAATAATCTTATTGTGGCTGATTTTGACAATTTTCAGACAAATTTCCAAAATCAGAATAGCGATATAGGTGAACACGGATATGTCGCTCGCCCAGTTCTATGTATGGTATCCTAGCACTTCTACATAGGTATTTGACTCATTTGTCAGTTGTTCATTAGGCGTATCTAAAATCTATGTAAATTTTATTTCAAATACTCCACGAATTTGAATGGTTATAGCAATTTTTTTGCACCACTCTTTACAATGATATGTTACGGGAAGATGATTTTCCTAATTATTTGTTACGATATTTGTGTCCTAATAAGTCAAAATATGGCGAACATATACATTCAAGGGTTATATATAGGTATCTAATGTTTTTCTGTTGGTATTTAAAAAAATATTTGACTTACATTTGTCAGCGGCAAAATAGGTCAGTTTGGGATGTTTTTATTTTTTGTTGATTATAATAATTTTGTAGTGTTTGAAAAATAACGAAACAAAATCTTCAAAACTAATACACGTCAAAATAACCAGAAAAGTAGCGAAATCAGAAATTCTACAAAAGAAGTAGGAACCCAAGGGGTGCAATAATCACGTACACGCCATTTTAGCTCTTTATAAAGAAATTATTACATTATAAAAGAAAATAATTTGCCTAACAATCCTTGTACTTCCAAACTAGCTAAAATTTCTCACCCCATGAAAGAGCACAACTTATAGCAAGTCATTATAAAAGATAAGACAAAATAAGCGCTGAAATTAATTTTTAATGACTTGTAATTTATGACAAAAAATTAAATAAATCGGGGTACAAAATTGAATAGCGCTTTCCCCTTGAATACTCGCAGCTTCAGGAACATCAGCACTGGAAATTCAAAAGAATTAACAGCAAAATCGAAAATTGAAAAATAAACTGAAAACAAAATTCTCGAAAATTAGCGAGAGAAAATTTTTAATGTTGCTTCTACATACGTAAAATTTGGAATGACGAGAAGTCAAAAGACCGAGTCAAAGGTCAAGAACAATGGAAAACCAAAATTTAAGAACGACTAATCCAAATAGCGCTAATTTTCTGATGGCCAACAAATTAAGAGAAATTATGAAAAATTGAAGAGAGAAAAAAAATAAAGAACATTCTTGAAGGAAATTCAAAGTAAAAGAAAACATAAGTGAAAATAATTACGAGAAAATAAGAAAAATTAAGAAAAATAAAATGAAAATAGCGCTGTAATAAAGGAACGCTAGTTGCATTTTAAAATTTTAACTCAATTTTATTTTTCTATACGAGGGGGATGTATTATTGTAATGCCATTGACATTGTTAATAGTTAATTCTGGAAGCAATCGACTATTTGCTAAAGTGCATCCAAAATTGAACCACAATTTTGTATAACTGAACATGCGCACTCCAACTGCCACTGAAAGGCTAAGGTCATATGGACAATACAAAGTTCAGTTTACTGCAAGGCCGTACCTCGAGAAAAATACTTTGGGGGCCAGAAATCATATTCTTGAGGGTGCAAATCAAATTCGCAGAGGGAAAATAGGACCCGTTTCGCCCACCCTTCCAGAGGGGTTATTTTCCTTGGGGAGAGGTATATAACTTTGCTTGAGCCATTCCTCCACCCCACTCCCTGGTTTGCTGGCTGTCCAGTATTATACGATTTTAGTATGAAACAGATTATAGCAATGATTGGTTATAGCTTTTATATCAGGTTTACAGCTGCAACTGCAATTTTATTCAATTGAGTATTTATAGTTAAACAAATTTATTCTATAGCTTAGTTGGATGGGTGAACATTCAATTTTCACTTTCTAAAAAAGGTATAATGGACAAACTAGATTCTGAAGTAGTAAAATAAGCTGACCTCAGCACATTTTCTTTAGGAGACTATAATTTTATCAGAGGAAAAATGGCATTGCTTGCATGATCAAAGGTACAGCAACTTTTAAGGCTTCTATAGGTTTCCTCATATGAGGTAGAGTTGAGAGAAAAAACTACAACGAGCATGTCACACTATTTTCAGACAAGTTGGTGCAAACGAAGCCAGAGAAAAGGCCGCATATTACAAAGTAATCTGTTTCTGCAGTTTGCACCTGCTGACACTGGTGAGAACTTATTTTGAAAGGAGCAGAGTCATAACTTTCGAAATAATTTTCAAATAAGTATTATTATAATGTGCATGTGGATGAGTACATATAGCTATACTACATTTATAATTTTATATTTTCGTGCTCAAGTATATATAGTTGATAGATTCACGACAAAATAAAGTAGATAGTCACGAATTGGTACTCTAATTGACTTTAATAATTGGCAAATCTTTGGGTAATTCCTACATTCGTTGACAATTTATGATATGAATAAATTGACAAGCTAATTTAGGATGCGAATTTAAGTAACTTAAAGCACATTTTCATTTCTTTTCGTTTTTGGCATTCTATACAGGTACCATGTAAAAATGTTCAGGCAATTATCAATTTTTTAGCCACGGATGAGGGGAATTTTTAAATTTCGGCGTTTCCAGTCGTCATTGTAGAAAGGTCCGGGTTAACTGAATCACAACCTGAAGAATTTCCTAAAACGTATCCAATTTGTTGCATAAAGAAATTTATAGTGAAAACTGGTTTAACCTCAGAAACAAATTTTTCCACATTTTATACTTACACTTCTTCTTTTTCTACTTTCCATAATTTATTTCACTTAATTATCTAACTAATGCGAAGGTAATGCACAATTTCATTCATTTCTTTCAACAAAAAAAATTTCACTAGTTTGTAGTGGTTGAATATATATGCACATAAAATAATTTCTTATTACATAAATTGGTATAAGCAGTTACTATACAGTTTTAGATGGTTTTGATTCAGCTAAATAAATTGTTACTAGCGAAATTTCACGCACGTAATAATATTTTAAACATGGAATATCCGTAGATGAAAAAGGAGATAATAATAGTGGCAAATTAGTGACTCATACTTTATTCAACAATATTTTAAAATGATAATTTTCTTTTTCTCATATTTATTTTTATGTGTGTAAGTCTCTGTAAGAATCGTTATACCCATCCCCCCCTTTTTTTTACAATTCAACTCATAATATACAAAAAATTCCGTGGAACTACTCAAAATTTGTAAAATATAGTAGAAACGGTTCTATTTATGGGCTATTGAAAAACAAAATTATTTGACACAATTTATATAAAAATATTATAAAGTGAAATACTAGCATTTTCCCTGCGATACTCATAGGTCCTTGCTAAAAGGCCTGATCTGCAAACTGTGACACAAATGTGGAGGAGAAATGTGACACAGATGTGGCAAAAATTCAACCAATCAGGAAGCAGTGGCACTTTTGTGACACTGATGTGATTACATTTTTTTCCGATGGAAAAATTATAGGTCACATCAGTGTCACAGAACTGCCACTGCTTCCTGATTGGTTGAATTTTTGCCACATCTGTGTCACATTTCTCCTCCACATTTGTGTCACATTGCAGATCGGGGGGGGGGGGTTTAATGTAAACAGGCAACTTGTTATACCGCAGAGCCACCCTCCTTTAGAACTAAATTGAAGGCTATAGAATATTTTGTGAGATTTTCTTCTGGAACTTGCTATTTGGCACCTTTGCAAGTCTTCCCATAAGAAGTTATCCATTATCTTAGTATTTATAAATAGGACCATTACATGGGAATGTTAATTTGAAAAAAAAACTTAATAAATGCTATGTTTTTACAAAAAATAAAAAAATCTTTCAAAATAATATGCCGCACGTACATGAAAGAATGAAAAAATAAATATATTTCGTCATTGTCTATTTTCCAAGAATATTGCAACCCTAAACTGCATGCATGAATATTTTTTTGGCGACTACAACGAATAGTCCTATTTTCTTCCTAATGGTGTGAAATTAACAACGCATTCATCTAAATTAATTTTTTCATTTTTTGACAAATTAGCCGAATGTTTGATCTCTGAGATGGTAATTACAGTGGATAAAGCATCCGTTTTGTTGACATAGAATTATTTTTTCATGTGGCCAGAAAATAATTCTCCGTTTTCTTCTTCTTCTTCTTCTTCAAAAAAATGAATGACAACATAACGATAGACGATAGATGTACGTAAATTTGTCATTATAATTTGAATAATTATAATAACATCGTAAGTATGTACCCATATTTATTTTGACAAACGGTTTGTTCAAATCGTCTCTATACCCACAAAATAAATAAAAAATGTAGAATAAAATAAAAAAAATGTAAAATAATTTTTCAGAAAATCTAGCATTAAGAAATGATTTTTCCAATTTGTTTAGTGATTACATTTGAGAACATCAAGGTCGGATATGGTTGTAGAAAATGACACCAAAAAAACATGATCAATGGGAGTAGAAAGTACAAATAATTGTTAAAATAAAATTTTCCAAATAGCAGAATATAATATTTCCTTGCTCCCTCCTTTCCTCTTTTCCCTCCAAAAAAAAACTTGGAATAATTTATCAATCAGCAGTCCTTGCAGTAGAATTTTTTTTTTTAATTTTGTATAGATCGGTATGTATGCTACAGGAAATACGACAACACCTTGGGATATGCGCTGTGTAAAGAGTAAGAATTCAGCAGGAAACTGTTCAATGTTCATTCATTAAGTAAAAAACCACAACAATTATTATAAAACACCAAATAATGGTCTCAACGTGTCTATGTAAGAGAAAAATCAATTAATTTTTCGACGTGCAGGTTTGCGAAGAAAAACCTGCTATACCTGCTATGGCCTACCTAATCTACTGAGTTGGCTGATGAAATAAATTATTATTTTATTCAGTTCCAATTTTTTTTTTTAATCAATTAAAACTTTATTTTTAGCTGAATATTTTTCTTACTACAGCCGAGTGCTTTTTTAATACAGAAAAATTGAAAAGCTTGGTCAAGAATAGAATATGTAAATAATTATATGTAAGTATATGAATAAAACTCGCATGTATAATTATTACGATTTCTTATAATTCTTAGTTGTTTTGAGATTTTTTTTTTTTTTAATTTCTCAAATCACTCTATGAGAAGGAGTTCGACCTTTTTCAGTAGAAATAAATTTTCAAAATCAATTTTTGATGGTCAGATTATATTCTCTTATGACCCATATTAATTGTTTCAGAGTTCAAAAAATTATTTGAAAAATTTGTGGAGTAACATGGCCGGCGTACGGTGTGTAGTGGAGCACAAAATGCTACACGCAAGAAATTTTGTATGTAGCAATGCTACACACTAAAAAAAGTCAAAAAGGGAAAACGTACCTAGAAAATGTACTTTTTTTGTTCAAATTAGAAAAAAAAATTTGAATAAATAAAAGATAATAGGTAATTGTTATTAGTCAATTTTTTTCGAGTGGTAATTTCGAATTTTTTTGGAGGAGGTGGAGGGGGTGTTGTTGGTCAATGAAGGAGATCAGAGGAACTTTGCTACACACAGCTGGAAAAACAAAAGTCGCCGGCCATGTGGAGTAAGGTCTAAAACCAAGCCTTCAACTGAAACATTAATTCACAATGCTTATTGCACCATCAAACATTTGTTTGGATTTTCATACTATTACTCATTTTACAGGATGAGAAACACAAGATAAGAAAAAAAATTTCAATGAACAGGAATCGCAAAAACAAAATCACATGAAGGAAATGATGAATTATTATCTAAACTTGGCTAGATATACTAATACAACAAATGATAGGCCGCCAATTCAATAGAAATTTTCGAATGATTTGTACATTGTAAATGTGAAAGAAGATTATTGAACAGTATTTGATGTCTCATTCGATATCTCCAGTTTTTATCACTATTATTCATCAACTGTCTGAACATCAAAGATGATGTATTTTGTGGAGTAAACATATAACCTCGTTGGTAAATTTCAGAATAATTCAACAGACTACAGTACATTATTTGCAGTAGCTCAATTAGTCCACATTCACAACTTGTGAAACATCAAGTTCAACAAATTATGAGCCTATACCTAACAGGCCTCAGCAAATAATCATGGAGTAGACTTACATATGATTTGTAGACACTGCCTTTCATAATACACTGAATTAGAGGTGAACTTTGATAGAATATTTGAAGTATACTTATATCTGTTTGATTAGAATTAAGCAGTTTGAGTCACGCATACCTATTCTTCTAAATAAACAAACGGCATTTGGAAAAAAAAACGATATTGGTAAATATTGTAAGATACTGAAGAAAATTGCTGGTTTGTGAAAAATCCTTTAAAAAGTCGTTGTTAAAGAAAAATGTTCAACCAGAGAGGAAAATGGTGGAGGGAAAATATAACCTTGCAGGGACTTTCAGTGGTCATGATAAGTCTGGAAATGAGTGGAGTGCATTATTTTCTTCCTTTTTTTTTTTCCTTAAAGGCATTCGATTTTCATAGTAAATCAGGCCAAAGCCATATTATATTTGAAGGATGTCGTTAAAGAATTGATCAAGGGTATAGTTTCATATGCAAGGAATTTCAAATAATTGCATCAAGTAGTGGGCATATCGATTCAAAATTTTATGTCTCCAAATTATTTTTGAGGAGACGTCTTACAGACCAATTTTTTTTTTTTTTTTGAAAATTGGCTTATAAATGACATGCAATGACATGCACGTTTAACTAACCGTAGACCAGGGTGAGTTCAGAATCAAGGGGTGACTTTGCCGAATTTTATTTTTCTACCTTCTGGCAACAATGAATGATGTTCGGAAGTGTTGGGGCGACATAAAAAGACATAGAATAATTGAATAATGAATAAGCAATATTGAAAAATTAATTTGACATGTCACTGTGAGATATTGTTAAAATTTTGGAAGAGTTCTTGTAATTTTGTCAAAATTTATGTTTTTAAAAATTAGCTAAATTCAGTTGTTGGAAGTCTTTTGGACTTGTTTTAACACTAGAAGTACCAGGTGCTGTCATATACGACACCACTCAAAATTTTGAGATGGATTTCTTAAAGAACCAATATTTTGAGAATCCTTGACTTGTGTCATACGACACCACCTGGTCCTTTGAGGTTATTCTTGTGGTGTCACATATGACACCACCTGGTCCTTTTAGTAATCTAGTAAAACTTTGAGAAACGTAGGTTTAGGGTGACTTTGCAGGTGTACTTTTTTTTTGTTCAAATGCAGCTTAAATTAAACTTTCATGGTAGTTTTTTGTTTTTCAAGATAAGTAGTTTATTTATTATTCCAACATTCTATGCTTTAATTATCATCTCCATCATCTCCATCATCTCCATTATTTCAATACTAATATCATTCAGTGTTACCAGGGTAGAATTATAAAAATTGGAAAAGTCACCTTTTGATTCTCAAGTCACATAATCAAAATTCTGTAGTCATCTTTAGGTATATTAGAAGAGGAACATGAATATTCTCTCAAAATAGTTTTTAATTTAATACAGCTGATCTAATTTCCAATTATTTTTGACTGACTTGAAGCAATATAATTTCTAATACCTTTAAATTTATTCAGTTTTGAGGGTGACTTTGTCGGATTTTCTCAGACCCATGTAAAAAATGCAGGAAATTATTTTCTCACTCTCTTTTACAGCCTCTCTTATTCACAAAGATCTCCTCAAATTGAAACTGTCATTAGTTTTCCAATACCTCTAACAGGTCAGTACCACCAATTATAGTTGAAAAGAAGCTTAAAAGCAGACCATATCATGTTAAATTGCAGAATTTTCTCATTTTACTCCTAAAAGTACCTCCACCCAATTATACTTCAGCCATTCTATTTCACAGCTATCAATCAATATCACCAGAATTGAGCTAGAAAAAAAAAGTCTAAAATAATTATACATGGTAATTATAGGCACATAATTATTGAGAGGATGGAGATAATTGTTCTCACATAACCGCGTTTTTTCCTCCTTTATCTCAGTCAGATGTGTATTACGAAATATAGACTGTACTTGTAAAACAATAGTTTCGTTATTGTGATTTAATAATTTGAGGTTTTCATCAGCCTCCTGGTGAGCCGAACTCGTAAAATTGACACTAATTTACGATTAAATTTTGCACTCACTTTCACGTACGTAGAAATTACATTTCTTTCAAATGGCTAGTTGATGAATTACATGTATGGGTGTAAAATAGAAAGGCGACGTAGGTATAATTTTTTTATGCGTAATTCGATACTATTAACATGCGTGCAAATATCACCTCTATAGCATGGCTAATTTTCCAAGAAAGAAAAAAAAATTAAAGTGAAAAATTTCAACGTTTTTTTTATTCGTACCTCAATTTATTTTAAAATTGTCTATAAAATATAAGCTATTTTTTTCCCCCATTATTTCGAGTGAAGGTTACTTTTAAAGTTTGAATAGGTAGGATATTTCGGAGCTTCAGTTAAAGAGATTTCACCTTTTGATCTTCAAAAAAGTCAATGAAAATTTCGCTATGGTGCGTGTTAAGATGCGTAATGTTTTGTACTAACACTAGTTTTCTAGTTATGAGAGAAAAAATGATGATTAACCTCTAGGTTAAACTATAAAGAAGTAGTGAAACGTTTTTAACACTAGAAAAACCAGGTTTTACTCGATTACTCAAAGGACCAGGTGGCGTCGTATGACACAAGTCAGGGTTTTTCAAAATATTGTTCCTTTAAGTAGTCCATTTCAAAATTTTGAATGACGCCACCTGGTACTTCTAGTGTTAATTTGCTTTGTGAACAAGTAAAGTATTTGATGTAAATGTTATCAAGTTTTAGGTTATAATTAGAGACCAGATTTTTTGGCACTGAAAAATCAAAATTCGGTGCAAAACAAGGCAAATTTGGCTTTATTCGACAAAAACATTTGAAAATAAAAAACAAATTTTAAATCATAAAAAATTTTGAAAAAAAAGGCATTTTTGTGATTGTTTACAAAAATTTCTCATAATTCCATCGGTAATTGCAGAATGAATTGCTTCCATGATTTGCAGGCCAAAATTTTTTGTGAACACATCTGTACTTTTTCATGCTAAAATTTTTCCTCGAGCACCTGGAATTATGCTCATTTTCTAACAAACAGCATCAATAATTTCAATTTGAGAATGTAGTTCTAATTTGGCAGTTTTTGTCGTTTAACATATATTTTGGCATTTATTTCGGTTTTGGCTATTTTCGGCAAAATAAAATTTTTTTCCCAGGCCCCTACTACCCCATAACGTATTTCTTTTTCATTTCTGATCTTCTGCCTTTAAATGGAATTCATGCAAATGCCAAGGAATCCGGTCTCTAGTTATAATCTTTAATCAAGTTATAAAACCACTAAGCTGGTTCATTTTTTCACCCCATTTCTAGTCTGCCCATTCAGAATCGGCTCATGAAACTTTGCTGTATGAATTATTTTGTATTGCGTTGCATTCGTAATGTTTAAATTAATTTCATCTATTTTTACTGATATTTAGAGGTGGTTGTTCAGCTTGATACAATTCTTTAGGTATATTTTTTTATCCGATATTTTTATAGCAGCCCCACATCTACACTTGTCAAAATCAACACTGGCATAACTGCATTCTCAAGAGTCTTGATTATTTAATATTTGGTATTTTTTCATTTTTTATCACTCATGGCATACGATAAGAAATTTCTTTTGCAAAGTTTTTGTTCATTAATCAGCATTATTTATAACTGAACTACTCTTGCTTCACGTTTGGGTAAACTTGAAACAGTTACTTAATCATTGTTTTTTTTAATTTTTATTTTATCAACCATGTAAGATAACCAAAATCATAAATGGTTATACGACTTACTATAAATCTATGTGAATTATTTTAAGGAAAAAACTATTTCGGTTGTGCTAAAAAATAATTCAAAAAAATTTAGTAAAGAAATTTGAAAAACGAATCGGAAAAATGGGGAGGAAGAAAAAAACTGACTTTAAAATAAATAACCAAAATCTAACAAAAAATACCTATTTAAAATTGTTCCGACATTGAAATGTGTCGCTCATGAATTCTGAACTCGTTATGACTGTCACATGCATATCCACATACTACAAATTTGTAATATATATAGTCTAAAATTAAGATTATGTGCTAATTATACGGGTGAATGAAGTAATACTTGAAGCTGTCAAACAGATGTCACTCAATTCTTATGAGGGATAAAGCGAAAAATATTTTTCGGTGGTTAAAAAATTTGTGTTCTTCAAAAGGTCTGAAACTGAGAGGAAACATTATGTTTTTTTCACTTTTGATATTAATGAAGTAAACAGAAGCATAATGTAGGCGTTTCAAAGAGTTTTCAATTTTTAAGTCTGCGTGAAAAACGAATATCAATAAATGGCCCACACATGTTTCAATTTTGTTCATTTCATCAAACACCCATGAAAATAGCGAAATTGATAGTTGTGGGCATTGCAGTCATTGCTCTCTAAGCAAATCGTCAAAAATAATTGGAATTTTTTATTCACACCTGCGCACAGAGATTATTAACCTCATTTCATAATCATTGTCTGAATTATAGTGCCTACAGTGCCTATGCCTCCAGTAACTACTTAAAATTGTTCTGAAAATTTGACAAAATATTAAAAACATTCTCAATCACTTATCGATTTTTCACTATTTTTTCCTTACTACCCATTTGAAGTAAAATGAAAATCAAATTGGAAAAATTAGAAAAAAGTAATTTCTTTTTGAAATGCTTTATTTAAAACTACAGTATAAGTATTATTTACCAATAATGTTGACCGCAATTTTGTGGCTGGGTTCTCCTACTAAACTCTACTAAATAATTTTTATTACACTGCCTCCAAAAATAAAATAAAAAAAAAATTATAAAAAGACAGTACCGTCGAACGGGGTGACTTTACATTCAAGGGGCGACTTGACCCACTTCGTTTAAGCCCAATAAATAAATTGCCAGGCAAAAATTAAAACCGAAATACGATTTGGATCGAAGCAGGTAGAAGGAGGAAAATAAAAAAAAGATCGCTGCCCCTACCTCACTTCACCCAGTAACAGAACAAGAAAATGAAGCGGCGATATGGTTTTTTCCTTTTTCTTATTCGTCTTTTTTTTTTTAACCGCAAACACTCAAAATATTCAGTTCGGTTTCACACGGTACAAGTTGGTACTTGACTAGTTTCTTCTCAATCGTATGTCTGAGTACAAACATCCTCAAATTTTGCCTCCCCACCCATCAATAACCCGTCAATAACAAATTGATGGGTAAAGTCGCCCCATTGAGGGATGACTTTACACAAATTTTTTGAAAAATCATAAAAAATAGAAGGAAGGCTGCAAACTCAAAATTTTTTTTACAATTGTGTTGAGAAATGTTAGACCTAAATTTTAAAACCAAATTCACTTTAATAGCTTAAAAATTGAAGGAGTTATTAAAGGACAAAGTTGAAAAACATAAAAAAAGTGTGTAAAGTCGCCCCATTCGACGGTAAGACAGATTTTAATTGTGGGGAGGTTCTATCGAGTTCCATAAAAAATTGTGGTCTGCGTTGAAGAAAATATGCAAAATTTTAACTGGCGTGATATTTGAATATCTTTTACCGGGTTATGTGGTTTGAATTGCAATCAAAGAGTGCCGAAGAGTTATAGATCAGGACCTATTCTAAGGTGCAGCTGGAACTTATTTGGGGAATCCCAAAAATTGTCAAGTGCAGTTCCAAATATTCATTAGAGACAAAATATCAAAATAAAATTTTATCAAATCATGAAATAAAAAAAAAAATCAGTGAACTTGTAATGAGTTTTTAAGTTTTTAGCTTCTTTATTTTTTTACTTTTAACACTTTATTAAAATTTTAACAATAAAGTCCAAAGTTTTATTTGTTCATGGTGAGTTTCTTTGGGGGAGGGGGGGTGTGGGTGTAAGCCCTGACTCAGTAATGAAAAATATTAGGGAAAAATGAATTCGTGCTGCTCCAAATTTTCCTTAGAATATGCTCCGTTAAAGATAATAATATTTGAAATGGTTTTGGCGAGAAACTAATCTTAAGGAGGTAAAACGTTTCACCTATTTTCATGAAATTGTGACTATACCAAATGATAATTAGTTCTAGTCAATTATGATTTTAAAATAACTGTGCATTGAATATGCTTTGATGAAGTGCCAAGAAGTTTTATTTCAGCGTTGCAATTTTCGATTTAAATCGTTCAATAAGAAAGTAGTTATTTAGGCGTTTTCATTATTTATAGAGAGCAGTCAAATTTCAAGGCAAGTTAAAAAGAAAACTGTAAGAATTTCCATATATTTTCATCTTTAATTTTTTACGTTGGACCTGATTTATATAAACACATCCTCCTGAGATGCCACAAACGTGAAGTCAGCTTTAGTCGTAAAAATTACCTAATGAAAACACAAATTATATTTCAATAAGCTACCGAATAAATTTTATAAAATTTTTTATCCTTTAACATTATTTGCTTCAAATGTTGCTCGAAATAATTACTCTATAGTTATTTTTGTCTAATATGTTTACACAAAGAAAACAAGTGTTGCATGTTAGTAGTAAGGGGGCTACTTGAGGACACGAGCATTTCCCGTTGAGAGGAGGCACCTTCCCAACGGGAAATTACTGCTCATTTGCCGCTCAAGGCAACAGCGGTGATCGTGATCACCTCCGTTGATGGATAGCCCCATCCTACTTTTTCATTTACGCCCTTATGTACCCCGGTGTTCCGGCGTACAGTTTCCGTTGGCAGAAGCCAACGTCATGCCCTCCCTATCACCGCCCTTATGTACCCCGGCTATACCGGGGTACAGTTCCGTTGGCTGAAGCCAACCTCTGGGTATAATGTATATGGGCTCCCGGACATGCGAATATGCTCGTGAAAATATGGCTATTTTCTGGCTGAAAATCATCCGCCGATCAGTACTCCGATGATTGGCGTACCACTTACTGTTGAGAGGTGTACTTACCCAACGGGAAATGTTCAGCCGAGCACCGCTCCTCAGGAAAATTAAGGTTAGTACCTTCATTTTTCTTGATTTTCATGCATTTTCGAGATTTTTAGATATAATGGCGTAGTTATATGATATTATTATTACCCCACCCTTTTTTCTATTGGTGGGCTTGTTGAGGACAAAAACCGGTTTTTGAGAGAATATGGCGTAATTATGTGAAATTATGAAATTTTGTTAAAAATATTTTCACTTGTTAATTTTTCTATTTTTGCCAATTGTGTGATTTTTTCAAAGACATTTTCGAGAAATATTATTTATTTTTTCTCGAGACTGTACTTTTTGTCAAAAAATCTAAACTTTGTCAAAAATTATTTCACTAGAAATATTTTTCACTTTGGATGATAAGATTATTATGAGAGTGATGAAATTTTGTCAAAAATATTTTCACTTGTTAATTTTTCTATTTTTGCCAATTGTGTGATTTTTTTCAAAGGCAGTTTTCGAGAAATATTATTTATTTTTTCTCGAGACTGTACTTTTTGTCAAAAAATCTAAACTTTGTCAAAAATGATTTCACTAGAAATATTTTTCACTTTGGATGATAAGATGATTATGAAAGTGATGTAATTTTGTCAAAAGTTAGTTTTCGAGTAAATAATTTTATTTTTTCTCGAGACTGTACTTTTGCCTAAATCATCAGATATAATTTTTATTATTATAATGTAAATGAAGATAGAAGTTAGAAGAGAGTTTTCGAGAAGATAATTCTTTATTTTTTATCCGGACTGTACTAAGGTAAAAAAGGTGATTTTCGAGTATAATTTTTTACTTTGTTAAAAATAATATTCGTCATCCCCTTTTCACCATTAGAGAGTATAGATGAATAATATACTTGTATGTGGCAGCAAACTGTTCCTCTCCAGCTGAGTATTCTTCTGTTGACTGAGGTTATAACCTTACATACTAATACAAACATCCGAAGGCAACCTTTTTGCTACCTGAGCCCACGCATTGCTAATGAGGTTTACCTTTTTGCAAAGAAGTGTGATTGAATGGAAAAGTTTGTTGACAGCTAAGTTTTTGCCAATAAAATATATTTTCGAGAATAATTTCTGTCAGTGAAAAATAATTTGAGATGATAATTTTTTCTCCAGACTGTACATATTCTCGTAAATTGTTATTATTATAATGTAAATGAAGATAGAAGTTAGAAGAGAGTTTTCATTCAGACTCATACTCGTACTCCGAGCCAGATTTAGAATCAGACTTATCAGATGGGTCCGAATCTTGGAAAGTTTCAAAATCAATACCACTGATCCAGTCATAACCGATCTGTTCAGCATCCTCGTTACACTTGATGAATTTTTTTATAGCCTCACCTGTCAAAACATATTCCATTATCTCAAAACGTTTATCATTACCTGATATTTCATTCACATGATCTATTACTTCACGTTTCATACCAAAACTTTTCACATAAAAAATAGCTGTTCCATAAAGATACTCCTTCAACTCCCTCACCAACTTATCAGTTACTGTGTTGTCACAGGGAAAAAAATAATTTTCCACATATGGGCGTTTGTAATGTGTGTATTCAATTTCCAAATATTTCACATCCATGGTTATACGTGTGAACAGTATGACGAAGGACAATGAAATGTGAATTTGATCCTATAATCCAGCTATTTATAGCATCCTTTTAAGTAAGATTTCTGTCTTAGAGAAAAAGCCTGATTTTTAGATGATGATTTTTCTCTAGACTGTACCTCGCCAAGTATATTGTTTGAAAGGTAAATGAGAGGTAATGAAAGGTAATGAAAGGCAAAAAGTGCCCTTCACTTGTGAAATTATGAAAACTATGGAAAATTATAATACATAATATAAAGAGAAGAAAATACAAATATAACAAAAAACGAAAAATACAACAAAACATACCGCAGACTAATCCCAACCCATCCCCACAGAAATCCCGCTGTCCCCGTCACTTTCAGTGAGCTCAGACAGCTCACTGTCACTCAGCGTGGAATCAGCTGTAAAATAAAAAATATATCAGAAAAAGAAAAATATTATTAAATCAAAACAAAAATGGAATACTTACATTCATCGTCTTCGTCAACAACGTTGACATCTTCGTCAACAACGTTGACATCTTCGTCATCGTCACTAATGACGATGACTTCAGCTTCTTCATCCACTACTACAAGCTGAGGTGACGGGGATGGTGGCATGACGAACGCCTGCACACCTGGCACCGGTACGTTCACATCACGGACTGGTGGGGCTGGCGGGGCTGGGTGGAATAACTGTTCAGCCTGAGGTTGAACATGTTCCGGTGGAGGGCTGAACATCTCCAACCGGACATGTAGCACATATTCAGGCGCGTAGATGGGTATAGCGTAACCAGCATCTAAATTAAAATAAAAATAATCAGGATTTAGTAAAAAGGCTAATATTTAATTTAAAATGGTAAAAAGTAACCCCTCCCTTTTATCACTAATTTCACAAAATCACTTCCTTTTTTATCACGAATTTTAAAAATATTTTATTGAAAATGTTAAAAAGTAACCCCTCCTTTTTATCACGAATTTCAAAAATATTTATTTAAAAACGTTAAAATAACCCTTCCTTTTTATCACGAACTTCAAAATTAATTAATTAAAATAAAAGGTAAAAAGATGTACTTACCAATCAACGCAACCTGCTCCAACATCCACTGCCTGTATCGTTCATAGATGTTATCCATCACAAAAAATTGACAAAAACGAAAAATACAATAAAAATGAAAAATGAAAAAAATTAACAAAATATAACAAAAAAATTAACAAAATTAACAAAATTACAACGAAAATATGAAAAAAATTAACAAAAATACAACAAAAACACAGATATAAAAAACAAGGCGAAATTCACAAAATGAGCACTAAGAGATCCAAAGACAGAATGAAGGTAGTTTAAAAGGTTGTAGATTTTGCTGGAAAATGTATCAAAGTGGTAGGAGTATCCCTTTTCTTAAGAAACCTGTACCCAGCCCTTTGATGAATCAGACCTATAGAAGTTAATAGAAAATCGAGAATATTGAACTCTATATTCTCATAGCAAAAAAGTTGACCTGTAAGACAGAGCCTTTGTATCAATATAGGAAGGTATAGCATTGTCAAAAAGTCTATTGTGATGTCTTAAGTCCAGGATACAGTCTATAGAAATTAACACAAAAAATCGAAATATTGAACTCACATTTGTGTCTTTTTTTGATGAAGATAATTTAATGATGAAAAGAAGAACCTTTGTAAACATGGGATGACAGCTATATTAGCATTTTATCGAATTTATTTCTTTATTGTGACTCAGTAAGACGAGTAGGAAAAGAAATCAGGTCGCGTAAAAGGTTCGCAAAACCCCGCTGAGCACACGTGCAAATGTTATAACCATGGCGCAAAAGGTAGGCGAGAAAAGTAGCCGGTTTTAGATGACGAATACTTTCCAAAAAATCAAATAAAATAGATTTTATTAGGCGGCGGAATGTAACTCTTTTACAAGAGCCGGCAATACAATGATCAGTATAAGGCCCAAATAATGTAGAAGAGGCACGCGTCTGTATTTATGTACCGCTAAAACATGAAGTATAAAGGGTATATGTTTATACGCTTTTCCCTGCTCGAGAATAATTTCTGTCAGTGAAAAAAGCCTGATTTTTAGATGATTTTTTCTCCAGACTGTACTTTCTTCTCGTACATTATTTTACTTTTCATACAGCCTGTACTTTCTTCTCGAGAATAATTTCTGTCTTAGCGAAAAAAGCCTGATTTTGAAGATGATTTTTTCTCTAGACTGTACATATTCTCGTACATTATTTACTTTTCATCCAGCCTGTACCTCGCCAAGTATATTTTGTTTGAAAGGTAAATGAAAGGTAATGAAAGGCAAACAGCCCCTCGTGAAGGGCAATGAAAGGCAATGAAAGGCAAAAAGTGCCCCTCGCGAAAGGCAAAGCACCCTTCCGCGAAGGGTAATGAAAGGCAATGAAAGGCAAAAAGTGCCCTTCAAGGCATGCCACCCTTCTCAATGTATGAAATGTAATAAGTAATATTTCGAGAATAATTTCTGTCTTGGCGAAAAAAAACCAGATTTTTAGATGATGATTTTTCTCTAGACTGTACATATTCTCGTACATTATTTTTACTTTTCATCCAACCTGTACTTTCTTCTTCTCGAGAATAATTTCAGTCAGTGAAAAAAGCCTGATTTTGAAGATGATTTTTTCTCTAGACTGTACATATTCTCGTACATTATTTTTACTTTTCATACTGCCTGTACTTCTTCTTCTCGAGAATAATTTCTGTCAGTGAAAAAAGCCTGATTTTGAAGATGATTTTTTCTCTAGACTGTACATATTCTCGTACATTATTTTTACTTTTCATACTGCCTGTACTTTTTCTCGAGAATAATTTCTGTCTTAGCGAAAAAAGCCTGATTTTGAAGATGATTTTTTCTCTAGACTGTACATATTCTCGTACATTATTTTTACTTTTCATCCAGCCTGTACTTTTTCTCGAGAATAATTTCTGTCTTAGCGAAAAAAGCCTGATTTTGAAGATGATTTTTTCTCTAGACTGTACATATTCTCGTAAATTATTTTTACTTTTCATACTGCCTGTACTTCTTCTTCTCGAGAATAATTTCTGTCTTAGCGAAAAAAGCCTGATTTAGATAATGATTTTTTCTCTAGACTGTACATATTCTCGTACATTATTTTACTTTTGTTCTAACCTGTACCTCGCCAAGTATAATTTGTTTGAAAGGTAAATGAGAGGTAATGAAAGGCATTTATAAGTATTTGAAAGGTAAGAGCCCTTCATGAAAGGCAGAGTACCCCTCGTGAAAGGCAAAGTGCCCCTCGCGAAAGGCAGAGTGCCCCTCATGAAAGGCAATGAAAGGCAAAAAGTGCCCTTCACGAAAGGCAGCTGCCCCTCGTGAAGGGCACTTTTCCTGATTTTTTTCCTGATTTAAAAATTTTTCAAAAAAAAAAATCTCAGTCAAATCGCCATCTATAAGGGTACAGGCTATAAGGCCATCGGACCAGGTATTAAATTTCTATGAAAACTCTCTAGATGTCATAGAAATTGGGATTGAACTACTAGACTATTTCTGTACTCGAACTCGAGTCCTCAGAAACGTGTGCATCAATCTGACGCATCGCGCCACAACTGACCACGAATATGTTTATGTTGAATCGTCTACTCTATTCACTCGCATCTTTTTAAGGGTACCAACAACGAAAGAATGAAAGGCAGAGTGCCCCTTGTAAAAGGCAAGCTACCCCTCGCTACAGATTCTTTCTATGTATGGTGTTATAGAAATTTATTTAACGGTGGTTATAACAACATTGTAAAGTAATGATTTTCAAGTTATGGTTGAGGTTTTTTGTAACTCTTCCTTGTAAAAATGCCCGTAGATAGGTTCACCAATAGCGTCTTCAACACTATACGTTATAGGGTCTGTATGAAAGATTTTGGAAATGTAAAAAATTTCTTTCGTCCAATTACGTCTGTATTTGTTCCCAAACAATTTTTTCATACAAGGTATTCTAACAGGTTGACCTACAGTAAAAGCTTTTTTACCCAAGTTAAAATCTTCGAGAGGGAATAGTTTTTCTCTAATTTCCACTTCATTCTTTTTAGACACATTAGAAGGTGTAGTACCTATGGAACGATGAATATCTTTCTCATTGTACTCACGCACCACATCCTTCAAAACATCTATCCATCTGAACTTTTGGGCAATCTCAAACTGCAACTTCAACTTTTCATTGACAGTGCGATTTACTCTTTCAGCGATAGCACTTTTTTCTTCATTGAATGTGTGATACATAGTTATGCCGTATTTATTCAAAACTTTTTGGAAGTCTTTATTAACAAATTCTTTTCCACGGTCAACGTGTAATTTGGTTGGACATCTCTTACTAGTCTTCAATATTTTTAAAAACGCTTCAGCCACCTCTTTACCTGTTTTCTTTTTCAAAGGCATTGCAAACAAGTATTTGCTAAATGTATCTATAACGTTGAAAATATAGTTATAACCTTTATTTTGTCTCGAATATTGATTCATAATTAGCAAATCTGCAGCCCAAATATCATCAATTCCTTTAGTGACTATTCTTCTTTTCTTAAATTTCCTCACAACCTTTCTGTGTAACTCTTTCGCTTCTTCCATTTTCTATATTTTAATGATAGCTGATAATTACCTGCTTATATAGCACAGGACCAACAACAACTACGTGGTTTTTGGCGGTCAGCTGTTATTAATACCTTATCACACACCTTACATACATGTTTTGATGGGTTTTGTTTAATCTCAAAACCATAATACGCACATTTATAAGTCCCATCAAATATGTTTGAACGAACCCTTCCACTTTTTGGGACCTTTTTCTCAACATTACCGCACCAACATGGTTTACAGTAAGATGACCCAACAGTCCAAAAATTTGAGTTAGAGTGACTACATAAACCTTTTGGTGATTCTGATACAAAAACCCCTTCATATACAACACCATACTGTTTATCATCCCTAAGACTCTTAAGTTTCTGAGGAAGGTTCTTCTTCAAGCGTGTATCTTTACTGTCTGTATTGTACATTTTAGAGAAATAGTAATTATTCTCAAGAGAACGGATAACAGAAGAAGGTAATTTAGTATCTAAACTTTTAATGTTATCATAAAAATTTACATTGTGATTTACAGAGTGAACGGCGAGATCATATAGACTATGAGGGTTCATTCTGTGTCTATAAGAGTGACCTGTGTACAAATTCAAATCAAAATTTCATGCTGTGGGAGTATTTCTTTAACAAACTGCGTGTCTGGGTCTCGGACATAAATAAACTTACTATTACACTGATCAGAACAATCTACAGTATAATTGTTACCACCCAACCATGCAATAGCTTGTACAGATTTGTTAAAATGGTCAAAAGATTTGAAATATCGCACACTCAATAACTTCTTGAAGTCAGGTATTGGGATAAAAGCGCGATATATACCTGAGTCATCCTTGAACCAAACATCTACGCCTTGAATACGTGCTAGGCTACTAGGGTATGCTTTTATGAAAGTATAAAATTTGTAACGTTTTAGAGGGTTTCGATTTCGTATGATGGATTGAGAGCAGTTAATTTTTCCGCAGTCGCATTTAGAAAACGTATCTTTTTTACATCCACGGCTGATTTCTGTAGGTTTACAAAACCTGTAGCAGTTCGAACGTAACGGTATCCTGTATATAATATTACCCATGCTGTAAAAAATATGTTTTGACAAAAATAATTTTAGCGGTGTAAATCATACGTATACCTAGTCCTCACCCGATGAATTTAATGTACTTGTAGATGAATCAAGATCCGATTCCTCATCTTCTTCCTCAGACCACTCTATTCTGAATAAACACTTTTCACACTTGAGACATGTAAAATCAAGCGGCCACCAGTGTATTTTACTTCCTAAAACTCTGCGTGGTACGCTGTTTTTCGCCATGTATACAATATGTACGGATACACCTTGTGCTTCATTTGCCTCATAATTTTCATAATATTTACGGATAGGACCCCAGCATCCGTAACAGTACTGATGCCTCGCAATGTGCACAAGATCTAAAGGATGAGTTTCTTCGCAATAGATCCCGGTAAAAATTATACCGTATACTTTAGTCTCGCTTATCTTTGTATGCCATTCGGGTCTGTTTTCTCTCATTTTATTATTTCTGAGAGACCGCAAAATGTCTTTATGATTAAAATATGAAGTCTCGACTTCTTCGAGGACAGTTGCGGGTAAGATACCTTTCAGTTTCTCAAGCAAAACGTAAGAATATACAGAATTAACTACAATAGAAGCGGCTGATTCAAACAGTGTATTAGGTTCATTCATTTCCCAAAATGAGATTAACAAATCTCTGTAACAAAAAGGTTAAGGTAATACTAGATATTTACATTAACGCGTTATTACATTATGTTTTGTTATGTATGTATGTATTCATTCGAACTCAGCATCTTCTTCTTCATCAAAAGAATCACCAATCTTCTGGAATTTTGTAAAATCGATACAACCTCCTATACTATCAAAAGTAACATTTTCAGGATGATTGTAACGTATAAATCTTCTCAAAATCTTAGCTGTTAGAACGCGATCAATTAATGTAAAACGTTCGTATCCTATCATGTCATTCACACTGATTGCCTGATCTATCCTTTCTTTGCTTATATCAAATGACCCTACACAGTGAAAGCGCATACCATACATATAAGTTCTTAATGATGCAACTAATTCAGATGTTACTGTATTGTCGCAAGGTATAAAGTAACTCACGGGTGTATCATCAATGATATCTGTGTATATAATTTCTAAATACTTTACATCCGTAGTTTTAAGAGCACCAGGCATGTTGGTCTGTAAAACAAAAATAAGACTCCAGCTGTAATTTTTCATAAAAATTTAAACCTTAGTCTAGACCATATTTTGCCTTTACATCGGTAAAAATACGTTCGTGTTTAATATTTGATACTTCATTATTCATACTCATTACAGGTAACAAGCATCGGTCACATAATAGTTCATTAATAACACTTTCATCGTGTAATTCACCACCATCATACATAGCATCAAGTCTTCCATAATTAACTATTACATCATTATCAATTTCATTATCAGTATCATACGTTATGAGAGGAGTCACAGCAAATATACACCATTTACAATACAGGTGACCTATCTTTTTATATCTCACTGAACGGTTCACATACTCTGTAATGAACACATAATCCATAGAAAAAGTCAGTTCTATGGAAATATCATTTTCGAATGCAAAAAATGGGGGTTGTGATTTGATGTGTCTTCTTTTCATTTCGTTTAAAAGGGAACGAACGTGTAAATATTTTTGTTGCACACGTTCAATTAGATCACGATGAAGAATGTCACTCAAAAACTTGATATTTTTGTATAATACTAAGTTTTGAATGAGTATAATGACACACATATCATGGTGTTTTTCAAACTGTGACCAGGTCACCATTTGTTTGAATTGACTAATTTGATTCTCGCTGAATAGAGGAACGGAAGCGTTTGTAAACTTATCGTAACATTTTTGAACTAAATCGTAGGTCAGGAAGTGCGAATATCTCGGATAACTCGTCATGATTTTCCTGAAAAAACCCACAAACCCATTAGTCTAGACCATATCTCGCCTTCACATCAGTTAACATTTTAGCGTAATTTTTATTGGAAAATTCATCGCTGACTGTAAATAAAGTCAATCTACATCGTGAGCATAGAAAGTAATCATCTATATATTTTGTATACATTCTGTCGCTCTCGATACATCTTACAACCACATCCTCATTATATTCAGTTAGAAGTAGTGACAAATGTTTGCGCATACAGTACACACAATATTGACGGATTACAATGCTATACATCAAATATTCTGTACATTCATAATACTTTATATGTAAAGCTATTTCCACATTATCATCAGTGTCTGTATGAAAAGCGTCAACATAAGGATGAAGTATCTCATAAGAGATTTCTCGATTTAATGTCACAACTGTCAAGTACTGTCTTTTCATTTGATTAATAATCTCGCGAGGTAAAATATTACGCAATGCTTTTATATTTTTGTAAAATCTCAGTTCTACAATCAGTTTGTCCAGACATATTTTGTGATGATTATCAAATTGAGACCTCGCAAGTTGACGTTTAAACTGTCTAATTTGCGAAGAACTGAACAGAGGAATGGAAGCATTTGTAAACTTATCGTAACATTTTTGAGCTAACTTGTAAGTCAGTATATTTTTGGGAAGATGTATCATCATCATCAAGTCTGAAAAACCAAGAAACCCAAATAAGAGTATTAGTCTAGTCCGTATTTTGCCTTCACATCTCTATACATCTTACTGTGCTTTATCACATTGTACTTAGGATTTATTTTATACATTGTTAAGGAGCATCGGTTACAAACAAAGTACTGAGGGTTAAACCTAACGTACCACCCTGCAACACTTTTAGTAGTATTGTTAACAGATGCTTGACATAATTTACTTTTAGGTATAAACTTTGAAACATGTTGTTGCCAACAATATCTACAGTATCTATGATGTAGAACAACCACAGTTTCTGGTTTATCAGGCGGTATATATTCTTCAATATACCGAACTTCATTATATTTAACTGGATACCGTACAATTGTGTCATTAAAGACTGTAAGTTGTGGCGGAATCCTACGGTTTCTATACCGTTTCACACCTCTTGGACCGTACACAGTATTATAATAATATTCTAGCTCTTTTACCACAGTAACGGGTAAAATTCCTTTAAAAGAGCGCAGATTATCATAAAAGTGCACGGTTGTCACTATACTATCCATAGCTGAACACTGTAGACTAGCAGGATCCTTAACCCGGTTTTGATTGCTTTCACCACCTTGAGCCATCTTGTTCTGAAAATAATACCCCGATATTTTTCATATAATTCAGACTCAATGTGTTTTTATATAAATAACTTTACTGCGAAAGTCAATGTAACGTGAAAAAACCCAATCATGAGTATTAAAGTAATTAATTTTGATCAGGAAGGGGTTGTTGAAAAACGTTATGTCAAGATGTTCCCAAATATAATGCGATGCGGTATCTTTGGACCCAGCGGGTGTGGAAAGACTAATGTACTAATGACCATAATACTACACAGAGAACCTCTGACATCTATCTGCTTGTGTTCACGCACTAGTTTTCAAGATAAGTATCAAAGTCTGGAAAAACTTGTGCAGAAGTATAACTCTAACCACCGAAAGAAAATTAAATATATGTCTGTGACACCTGACAATCTCCCTCCACCTGAAAAAGTGAATGAAGAATCCAGTGTCATATTTGATGACGTATTGACAGAAGGTCAAGATAAAATAGCTAATTATTTTCTTCGCGGTAGACATAGAAAAATTTCTTGTTTCTATCTGGCCCAATCATATACAAAAATACCTAAAAAATCAGGTATTCGTGAGAATTTCAACTATCTCATAATTTTTCGTCAAGATAACGTCAATTTGAGACAGTTGTATAACGAATATGTTACAAATATTTCATTTCAAAGGTTCAAGGAACTGTGTAATAAATGTTGGGACCTGCCTTATGGTTTTTTGGTTGTTGATACAGAAGAAAGCGCCTTCATACAGAAATTTGATCATGTTATAAAGTGACAAATGGCCTGACTATCGTTCCATAAATTATCAAAATTATTCACACTCTGTGGTCATTACATTTTCACTTTTTAGATAGTATGTTATTTGTTCTCGTACTTGACCTGTTCTCATACATTTTCTATGTGTGTATCTCTTCTTAAACACCTTAATAAGAGGATTAGGTGATTTCGGGTTTAGACTAGGTATATTTCTCTTATTTACTGGCATTACTTTGTAATTTCCGACCTTCAACATTACATTTATACATGGTTTTCCGGTTGATTTTGTAATAGCAACATGTGTGTTTCTATTATTGTTTACAATTTGTTTCAAAGGTTGTCTGGTTGATTTCTTATGCACGGCTACATTTGAAAAATTATTATTTTGAGTTTTCAAAAGTGTCTGTGTATCGGAAAAATATATAGAAAAATAATCAAGCAGTTCATCCCAATTCATTTTTGGTGCTCTATATAACTCATCCGTCATTATATTTGCTAAATCTTCACTCAAAAACCCTTCAACAACGTCAGTACCATCTCTGAATAGAGTAGGTGGTGACAAAGCTGTATCAGAGGTTACGAACGAATCATCAGCAATACTGTTAAAATATTCGAAAATAGTAAGCTTCATTTTTTTCAAAAAAGGATGTCTATTGTAGAATAATTATTTACAACCTAACCAATCACTGCATAAAACGTATTGTCAAGGTCAAAAATCACTTAGTAAAAAAATTAATTTTATGTACTTACTCGGAATAATTACCGGAACAAACGAGAGAAAACTGATAAATAAATAAATAAATGTGTTATAATAAATAACACGTAAATACTGTGTAAAAACTGAATAAAATAACTCGAAACAGCAAAATACTGAATAGCAACAGCAAAAACTGAATAGCAACAGCAAAAACTGAATAGCAACAGCAAAATATAACAATAAATAGCTATCTCAGGATTCAGTGATAAACACTGAAGGTATCTAAACCTGAGAGCAAGTGATGAATATACTCTCTAACAGCTCATTTTATACCCTTCGAAATCCTCGGATTTGTGTGGGGGTAGAAATCATCCCTCCAGATACTATTTTACCCCCAGAAAAATATAAGGATGCTCATTGGTTGGCTTTCTGTGTTGTAGTATCTACGTGTATATGTATAATGATGTTTTAATAACATCATTTCTTTAATTGTATTCTTTCACCCCCTCCCTTCACACCCCTCTCCCCCCTCCCCCTCCCCCCTCCCCAAGTCTCGTCCGAGTGTTACCCCCCTCTCCCCCCTCCCCACCCCTTACCCCTCCGCCAGGGTCTTAGCCCCCTTGTAATTAACATATTAACGTATTTTTTCAAGGCCAAAATCGCCACTTTTAGGTACCTTAGTTTTGGCGCAAAATATACAAGTTAATTTACATTTTAACTGCCAAAAAAGTCCGTTAAAATCCGTTACAATTCAAACTGCCCAATAGAGGCGATATATTTTTCCCTCCGAAAATATAACTTACAGCATTGGCTGGTTTGAAAAACGGCAGTTATTTAACGGTTTTTCTCAAGGTTAAAATCGCCACTTTTTGGTACCTTAGTTTTGGCGGGAAAATATACAAGTTAATTTACATTTTAACTGCCAAAAAAGACCGTTACAATTCAAACTGTCCAATAGAGGCGATATATTTTTCCCTCCGAAAATATAACTTACAGCATTGGCTCGTTTGAAAAACGGCAGTTATTTAACGGTTTTTTTCAAGGTTAAAATCGCCACTTTTTGGTACCTTAGTTTTGGCGCAAAAATATATAAGTTAATTTACATTTTAACTGCCAAAAAAGTCCGTTACAATTCAAACTGTCCAATAGAGGCGATATATTTTCCCTCCAAAAATATAACTTACAGCATTGGCTCGTTTGAAAAACGGCAGTTATTTAACGGTTTTTTTCAAGGTTAAAATCGCCACTTTTTGGTGCACGAATTCTGCAGCATCATTTACATTTTAACGTATTTTTCCAAGGTTAAAATCGCCACTTTTTGGTGCACGAATTCTGCAGCTTCATTTACATTTTAACGTATTTTTCCAAGGTTAAAATCGCCACTTTTTGGTGCACGAATTCTGCAGCATCATTTACATTTTAACGTATTTTTCCAAGGTTAAAATCGCCACTTTTTGGTGCTGGAGTATCTGTATATGTATAACGATGTTTTAATTAACATCGTTTCTTTAATTGTATTCTTTCACCCCCTCCCTTCACACCCCCCTCCCCCTCCCCCTCCCCAAGTCTCGTCACAGTGTTACCCCCCTCTCCCCCCTCCCCACCCCTTACCCTTCGCCTGGGTCTTACCCCCTTGTAATTAACATATTAACGTATTTTTTCAAGGCCAAAATCGCCACTTTTAGCTACAACAGTTTTGGCGCAAAAATATACAAGTTAATTTACATTTTAACTGCCAAAAAAGTCCGTTACAATTCAAACTACCCAATAGAGGTGATATATTTTTCCCTCCGAAAATATAACTTACAGCATTGGCTGGTTTGAAAATGACGGTTATTTAACGGTTTTTTTCAAGGTTAAAATCGCCACTTTTTGGTACCTTAGTTTTGGCGGGAAATATACAAGTTAATTTACATTTTAACGTATTTTTCCAAGGCCAAAATCGCCACTTTTGGTGCTGGTGTATCTGTATATGTATAACGATGTTTTAATTAACATCGTTTCTTTAAATTGTATTCTTACACCTCTTTCCCTTCACCCCACCCCTCTTGAAATAAGGGTTTTTACATACGAAGGATGTTATAAATAGCCTGATTAATGAATCAAATTCACATTTCATTATCCATCGTCATACTGTTCACACATATAACCATGGATGTGAAATATTTGGAAATCGAATACACACATTACAAACACTCATATGTGGAAAATTATTTTTTTCCCTGTGACAACACAGTAACTGATAAGTTGATAAGGAAGTTGATGAATTATCTTTATAGTACAGAATTTTTCATTGTGAAAAGTTTCGGTATGAAACGTGAAGTAATAGATCATGTGAATGAGGTATCACGTGATCATAAACGTTTTGTGATAATGGAATATGTTTTGACAGGTGAGGCTATTAAAAAATTCATCAAGTGTAACGAGGATGCTGAACAGGTTGGTCATGACTGGATCAGAGGTATTAATTTTGAAACTTTCCAAGATTCGGACCCATCTGATAAGTCAGATTCTGAATCTGACTCGGAGTATGAGTATAATAAGTGGGATTCTGAGTGAGATACCTTATGTCTGAAGTTAACCTTATATTCTTGAGAAATAAGTACAGTCTGGAGAAAAATCATCCCCAAATTATTTTTCATCAAGACAGAAATTATTCTCGAAATCTTACTTATTGCATCATACCTTCATTCACATAAAATAATAATAATAATTTACGAGAATATGTACAGTCTAGAGAAAAAATTATCATCAAAATTAGGATTTTCTTCACTAAGACAGAAATTATTCTCGAAAATATATTTTGTCATCATTCTCGCATCATCGCTAAAAGGTAAGCCAGGGTTCAGGTAGCTGAAGAATAGCCTCTGGCATATGTATTTGTGCGAGGTTGTAACCTCATACAACTGAATAGTTTACAGCCACATACAGGTATATTCTTCATCTATACTCCAATGGTGAAAAGGTAATGACGAATATATTTTTAACAAAAGTAAAAAATATACTCGAAAATCACCTTTTTTAATTCATGCCACTAGGGACTTTAATAATGGTGGTCCTTAAAAGGACCGTTTTATCAAAAAAAATCCTGAAAGAAATTAATAAATTAATAATATCGGCCGGAATACGTTCCTCGTTTTTATCCCGCATAAAATAAAAGATCCATCGGCCTCATAACTCGTACATTTACCTTTCTGATGAAAAGTATTATATTTCTCTAGTAAAATTAACATTCTTCGGTAAAATCTTTTTCCTTCATGAATAAAATTTTTCTTGGATAAAATAAAAGTATTCAAGATGATGATGACGCATAAGACTCATCAGAGCTATACTGCCTCAGTAACCTACTCTCCTTCCGTGGCCGCCCCGCTGGTCTACCTGTTCGGATGTACACTGGTCGTTTCCCCACAGGGTAAATGCGGGGACGACCAGCTGGACGAACCGAACGGCGAAGCCAGGGTGACTGGCTGCGGGGGTAGAGAGCAGGTCTACCGCGTCTCCTACCACTACCGCTAAGCCTCTCATCAAACTTGCGTAGCTCTTCAACATTAACATCCAAACCATAGTCAGATAGTTCATGAGAACAGGGGTTGAGCGGATCGTCCTCGCTTTGAGTGACAACAAAGTTATCACTCAAAGCCAGGACGGTCCACTCAACCTCCTCTTCCTCACCTTCAGACAATGGTTTGACTGTACCCTCTTTTACAACAGAATTTACCTCACAGAATACTGTTTTAACCTCTCCGGAGTTGGTTGCTGACAATCCAACTGTATCTTGTGAAACAGACGGATATTCCGCTTCCAAAACTGAAGAGGCTAAACTGGTAACCTTGCTAATCTTCCCAAATGAAAATCTCTGCTCACCAGTTGCCTCCAAAGAGGACAAACCGTTAGTTGAACCGTTTACACAACCAGACATTCTGATAGCTACTAACAGGCTCTCTAACATCCTTGTTTTTAATTTACATTTGTTTGTTCAAAATGTTACCCCACCATCTATTTCTAAAAGCAAAAGTTATTCGCGCACTTATATGTGTGCCTTTTCAGACCTGAAAAACTCTGAGATAAATCTACAAAACATGGAGCCGAATTTGGATGAAACCTGCATACTAACATGTATCATTATGTATTCTGAGAAAGTAAACCTATACTAAAATCGGTGTGATAAGACCGCAACATTGCGTCACTCTATGTGACCCGCAGCGTAACAAATAAAATATCTTTTCCCTTTCATTCAAAAAGGATGTAGTATTTCTCCTTTAATAACTGCTGGAGCCTGAAGTGGTACAGTCTAGAGAAAAATCGTCATCTCAAAAATATTTTTCACTAAGACAGAAATTACTCTCAAAAATCTTACTTCTCAAACATATCTTCATTCACATAATAATAATAATAATAATAATAATAATTTACGAGAATATGTACAGTCAAGAGAAAAAATCATCATCAAAAGTTAGGATTTTTTCACTAAGACAGAAATTATTCTCGAAAATATATTTTATTGGCAAACCTTATTTTGTCAACAATCTCGCATCATTGCAAAAAAGGTATACCTCATTAGCAATGCATTGGCTCAGGTAGCAAAAGAATAGCCTCAGGCATATGTATCTGTATATGTGCCTTAAAAGGCAGAAATTTGGCAACATCTGCCTTGTATATTCTTCTATACTCGCAAGGTAAAAAAGTATTCTCTAATAATACACGAGAATATGTACAGTCTGGAGAAAAATCATTCAAAAATTATTTTTCACTAAGACAGAAATTATTCTCGAAATAATCTTACTTATTGCATCATACCTTCATCCACATAAAAATAATAACAATTTACGAGAATATGTACAGTCTGGAGAAAAATTATCATCTCAAAAATATTTTTCACTAAGACAGAAATTATTCTCGAAATAATCTTACTTATTGCATCATACCTTCATCCACATTATAATAATAATAATTTACGAGAATATGTACAGTCTGGAGAAAAATCATCCCCAAATTATTTTTACTAAGACAGAAATTATTCTCGAAATAATCTTACTTATTGCATCATATCTTCATTTACATGAAAATAATAACAATTTACGAGAATATGTACAGTCTGGAGAAAAATTATCATCCCCAAATTATTTTTCATCAAGACAGAAATTATTCTCGAAATCTTACTTATTGCATCATATCTTCATCCCCATAAAATAATAATAATAATTTACGAGAATATGTACAGTCTGGAGAAAAAATTATCATCTCAAAAATATTTTTCACTAAGACAGAAATTATTCTCGAAATCTTACTTATTGCATCATATCTTCATTTACATGAAAATAATAATAATTTACGAGAAATGTACAGTCTAGAGAAAAAATCATCTCAAAATATTTTTCACTAAGACAGAAATTATTCTCGATAATATATTTTATTGGCAAAAACTTAGCTGTCAACAAACTTTTCCATTCAATCACACTTCTTTGCAAAAAGGTAAACCTCATTAGCAATGCGTGGGCTCAGGTAGCAAAAAGGTTGCCTTCGGGTGTTTGTATTAGTATGTAAGGTTATAACCTCAGTCAACAGAAGAATACTCAGCTGGAGAGGAACAGTTTGCTGCCACATACAAGTATATTATTCATCTATACTCTCTAATGGTGAAAAGGGGATGACGAATATTATTTTTAACAAAGTAAAAAATTATACTCGAAAATCACCTTTTTTACCTTAGTACAGTCCGGATAAAAAATAAAGAATTATCTTCTCGAAAACTCTCTTCTAACTTCTATCTTCATTTACATTATAATAATAAAAATTATATCTGATGATTTAGGCAAAAGTACAGTCTCGAGAAAAAATAAAATTATTTACTCGAAAACTAACTTTTGACAAAATTACATCACTTTCATAATCATCTTATCATCCAAAGTGAAAAATATTTCTAGTGAAATCATTTTTGACAAAGTTTAGATTTTTTGACAAAAAGTACAGTCTCGAGAAAAATAAATAATATTTCTCGAAAATACCTTTGAAAAAATCACACAATTGGCAAAATAGAAAAATTAACAAGTGAAAATATTTTTGACAAAATTTCATCACTCTCATAATAATCTTATCATCCAAAGTGAAAAATATTTCTAGTGAAATAATTTTTGACAAAGTTTAGATTTTTTGACAAAAAGTACAGTCTCGAGAAAAAATAAATAATATTTCTCGAAAATGTCTTTGAAAAAATCACACAATTGGCAAAAATAGAAAAATTAACAAGTGAAAATATTTTTAACAAAATTTCATAACTTCACATAATTCAGCCATATTCTTTCAAAAAACCTGTTTTTGTCCTCAACAAGCCCACCAATAGAAAAATGGTGGGGGTAATCGTAATTTCACATAATTACGCCATATTCTCTCAAAAACCGGTTTTTGTCCTCAACAAGCCCACCAATAGAAAAAAGGGTGGGGTAATAATAATATCATATAACTACGCCATTATATCTAAAAATCTCGAAAATGCATGAAAATCAAGAAAAAATGAAGGTACTAACCTTAATTTTCCTGAGGAGCGGTGCTCGGCTGAACATTTCCCGTTGGGTAAGTACACCTCTCAACAGTAAGTGGAACGCCAATCATCGGAGTACTGATCGGCGGATGATTTTCAGCCAGAAAATAGCCATATTTTCACGAGTATATTCGCATGTCCGGGAGCCCATATACATTATACCCAGAGGTTGGCTTCAGCCAACGGAACTGTACCCCGGTATAGCCGGGGTACATAAGGGCGGTGATAGGGAGGGCATGACGTTGGCTTCTGCCAACGGAAACTGTACGCCGGAACACCGGGGTACATAAGGGCGTAAATGAAAAAGTAGGATGGGGCTATCCATCAACGGAGGTGATCACGATCACCGCTGTTGCCTTGAGCGGCAAATGAGCAGTAATTTCCCGTTGGGAAGGTGCCTCCTCTCAACGGGAAATGCTCGTGTCCTCAAGTAGCCCCCTTACTACTCATGTTTCAAGGATGTTTGCACCTATTAAAATTGTATTTATACAATTTCGACAAAAGAAATTTTTTCTGCTAAAAAATATTTCTAACTCCTCTGTGCACCCGTTAAAAATCAAGATAATAAACAAGACAAAAATTTTTTTATTTAGTGAAGCTCGAGTTGAAATTGAAACATGTACTTATAGTAAGAGATTTTTTATGACCAAAAAAAAATTTAAAATAGTTATGTCTTATTAATTTTTTAACTTTTCTTAAGAAATCCTGTAATTTTTTTGTAACACAAATTAGTACAATGTCTTTTAATATTTCCAAGAGAACACGATGGCATGCCACTTATTATCATTAGCAATTTTATTTAGAGAAGCTGCATTTGTCAATCTAATTGCCATTTTATGGAGTATAAATTATCAGAATTAATATCCTGGAGTGTGTCATTAAACATCTTAGACGAAGTCGTTGGCAATAAAAAATTTTTTAACTTCATTATAATCTTATGTCAATGGAAATTCATTTGCAATTGAACTTGGAAGCTGCGTTAGTGAATATAGGGTCAGTTGAAAGAGAAAACAGCCCTGAGCTCCGCGAGTAATGACTAATGGCCTCTTTTTTTGGCTTGAGCTAACCTCAAGTGACATTGAAGCAATTTTAGTTCTACAATTTCTTCGACAGATCTATGAAAAATTCAAGTCCATCCTAATCTCTCTTCCAACTATTTACTCGACAATTTCAAATGATAAAAACATAAATTCGAAGAAATTAGATTTTCAATTTTTTTAAATTTAGAAAATTTACTTTTAGAATTTATGCAATACTTACGAATATGAAATATTTAACATACTCGAAGATTTATTTATGGACTACGATTAAGATAGAATTTTCTGAGTAAGTGCATGAGCCAAAAAAAGTAAAACTGAACGATAATTTTTTTTGTTACTTGAATTTATATGTAAAAAATGATTGTAGATAAAAGATTAAAGATTTTATTACACAGTATAAAAAAAATGTTTATTTTAATCAAGTACCTCAGTAAAAAAATTTTTTTAATTTAAATTGTATCTAAGTGCTAGTAATTGAATAAAGAATTTTTTGATAAGAAAAAAATCATGAAATACGTAGTGACATTTAACAAAATGTTCTCTATCTGCCTTTAGGTAGGCACCAATACGTAACTCATAGCTCACAAAAAATAAGTTACGTATTACAAGTACCATGATATTGATTTTCCGATCTTGTGAAAAAAAATAATAATTAAAAAGTAGATGTTCTCTTAATGCTAATTACAACCTTGAACAAAATATTTTTAAGGTATAAAATTATATTTCTATGAATAAAACAATTTTCATTTGCAAGATGTAGATTGTCGCATTTATATTTTCCCATTGACCTTGAATTTTGTGCACATTTCCCTAAATTACAAAAATTTTAAATTCAGATTTTTCATTGCATTCGACTTTATCTCATTTTAATTTAAATTCGATGATGTACATCGCTTTAATTCAAATAAATAATATTCTTGGAAAAATTAAAATGCTAGATTTTCCCAGCATCATTCAAAATTACGATATATGTGATTCTACTATCTTTATTTATGATTGTTTGTCTTTTTTTGGCTAATTTCGGCTACTGTACATCCTTTCGTGAAAATATTTATATTCAATTCCATCAAAGACCTAGTAAAACTTAATATCACCTAATGCTGCACCCATCTAATTTTCATTTGAATTGGACAAATTTTCATCAATGAAATGTCATCTTTTCGCATCCCCAACTGTAACTAATGAAAAAAACATCTACTAGTTGCTAATAAAGCTATTCGAAAACATAGTACTTTGATGTATAATACTGATAATGAGAAAAAAAAAGTAGTTTAGTGGAATTTCATTAAACTCGTTTATTATGTTTATATCGGAATTTTTGCAACCATATTGAACATATGGTTCGTGATAAACCGACACTATTTATTCCCCCATTTTTTTTTTTTTTTTTGGTAAACCATTGCATAAGGCACTACTGTACACCTCTATAAAACCTATAAATTTATGTTAGTCTCTGTTTACCAAGTCTGTGAAAAAGCACGTACGTCCTAACTTTTCCTCCATATTTCAATGCTTCTGTTTCGTATATCTCACTAGAATTTTGCTAATTAACGTGTTTTTAGATCATGAGAATATTGCTGGCTGTAGCTATATTACACTCGTGATGCAAATATTTTTTTATACTTGCAGCAGCATTGCAATACGAGTACTCTGGTCTGACCTTTAACACTTTTTAGAATAAATAGCCTAGGTGCAACTGTCGTCCGTACCTACTATTTCTGCGATTAGCATTATAAATTGACAGTCCAGCCAGTTTACATTGCCTCGAGGCTTCTTCATTTTTAATATGACAAAACTGTGAAGACGCTAGTAGGATGAGGGTCATATGTATGAAAATTTTATTTGCTCCCTTCTGACAAGTACCTATGATATTTTGCTACATGTGGACTGATAAATAATAACATGTCTTAGAGGACTACATCTATGAATTTTACACTTTTACAGAATTATTTGCAATATTTGTGCTTACAAAACAGTACTGACCGTTTGCTAAATTCATCTCAAACAGTCAAACTGTAAAGTATAGATGATATGATAGTCTCCTTCTTTACAGTACCATGTTCATTATTGTTCCTAATATAATTTGGATATTTTGATTAGGGATAGGAGTAATAAAGAAATCTAATATGTAAGAAAACTAATTTTTTCAGAGTACCAAGCTCAGTGACTAGGGTCATTGGCTCACTGCCACTAGTGTGTCTTGTATTTACCTTACCACAGGTCTGTTCATGTCAATCTCTGGGATTAAGGTATCTGCCACGTATGTCTCTCTTTATGGTTCAGAAACGTGAGACCACAAACAGAGACATAGTACGACCACTCGCCATGGCTAAAGAAATAAAAACTGCCTTCTGGTAAGCAAGACTTAGCTTAAGTGAGCGATAAATCAGATTTTTAGGCAAAACATAAAAATATGTTCTCTTTCATATGATATGTATTTTATAAAAAATTATATGTGTACCCAATTATCAATTTTTGCAGGAAAAAGTAAATGCGGCACTGCTTTTTTTTTTTAAATATACTAGCAGCAAAAAGGATAAGTAGCTTAGAAATTATTATGGAACACTTCATTATAAATCAAGTAACTCAGGCATAAAGGCATGAGCCCAATTCACAGCGAGAATTCAGATTAAATAATTAATCATAGATAGTAAAAAATGAATAATTAATATAAAATCTCGTACCCCCACCAACTGTTGCATATAGATAAGATTATTACATTGGTTGGTAATAAAAAATATTACAACTGGACAAGTCCCTTAAATGTACATATACAGGCTACCAACATTTCATTAACTGGTTTGATTTGCAGATTACATATACTTTCAGAGAAAGAAAGCTACCCGATCTGCAGTGTGACACAAATGTGGTTGGGAAATGTGACGCGAAATGTGACGCAGATGTGGCAAAAATTCAGCCAATCAGGAAGCAGTGGAACTTTTGTGATACAGATGTTTACAAAAACTCAACCAATCAGGAAGCAGTGGCACTTTGGTGACAATGATGTGATTCCATTCTTTACCGGGGGAAAAATTATAGGTCACATCAGTGTCACTGCTTCCTGATTGGTTGAATTTGTGTATACATCTGTACCATAAAAGTGCCACTGCTTCCTGATTGGCTGAATTTTTGCCACATCTGCGTCACATTTCCCAGTCACACTTGTGTCACAGTTTGCAGATCGGGATATTTTCCAACCCTCTCCTAGTAATAGCTGATCACCAAAAGGGCAAGATAGAAGGGTCTGAGGAGGTAGGTGGTAAAGATTTTTTCATCAGACCAAAGCAAACTTCATGGCTCAATCTCATGATGTTAGATAAAGAGCTTATGACAGTGAAATTTAAACAAAGCATGCTATATTTTTGAAAAATTTTCCATTAGAAAAAAGCTTGGTTAGTGGATTTAATATTTGATTTTTATAACTGTCAATAAATTGTCAGGCAAGTATCTAAGACGCAAACATTATTTTGCTAATTAAAAATAGCTGGGATGTTGTTTCGAATTTTTCAATAAGTTTATGCTAATCATACGCTAATGAAACAGTAAAGAAATTTATATGTACGTGGTCGCTAATTTTGTGTGGGGCGTATAACATTCTGCTAGGGCTCGAGTCAAGAAATAGACCCATTCAACGAAACACTTTAGAATCAGCCTACAAATTTATAACAATTAACGAATTTTTATTTCTGCGACATTGCTAAAGTCTTAGATAAAATGAAGAAAATAAATTCATTCGCAATTAAGAATAAACCAAGAGTTGCAAAGAAACCTACTGAAATTTCTGCTGGCTGGTGATGACATTCGTGGATTGCTACGCAAGGTGTTGAAAAATTTGCGTGTTTGGAATTTTATTAAAATAAAAAGAGAAGAAGGAATTTTCCAACAAGCCCTAAAAACATATCAACGAGGAGGCTGTAAAAGAAAAATTTTAGCTTCACAAAAACTGTTGGCCCTATTTTTTCAAAACAAATTCTATTCATCTATTTTTGATGATCGAGAGAAAACTCTAGTTTGAGTGAATTTAAATAATCACATTCGATAGTGAACAAGAGTATTATTCCAAAATATAACTTAAAATCAATAAAAAGAAGAAAAAAACCCAGATAAAAAAGCCACTCTCAAAAAATGAGCAACACTGGCAACATTTAAACATAATTAATGTTTTTGTTCAAGAAAAATGATACCTCCAATATTCTCAGTGCATTGAAATGTTCCAAGTTCCCCCTCACCTTCCTCCCAAATTGACTTGATGTGACTTTTAGAGAATTCTTTAATTATTACTACAAAGTACTTACAAAATTGTTATTTTCTTTCATTCTTTATGAGAGAAGCGTTAATGAATTTCCTCTATTAAACCAATACACGTAGTTAACAAATGCATAAAATGAATTTTCTATCCCATATAGAACTGATGCAGTTTTTCAATAGACACCAACACTTGCAATTTGTAAATTAAAGGGATTTCGGTGCCAGTTATATATCATTGCCCAAAATGAAAAAGTAAATTTTATCTAAAGTTGTTAATGGAATTGGCCATGATCTGGGAAATAAACTTATTAATTGGATCTTTTCAGAATATTTTACGTGAAAGTGAAGGCTGAATTTGTATCCTCTTCAATGAAAATTGCGGCTTAAAACAATTTTGAAAGTTAACTTTAAATTAATAACAATTTGGTAAGCGTTAAATTCGTCCGGTACGACCTTAGAAAAGCATGAAATAAAAAACGCTCAATTTTTTTTTTCAAATAATTTTATAAATGAACAGTAGGTAAGTAAAAAAAATTTTATGATAGGGATTTGAAACGAAAATTCTATCTACATTGAGTGGTTTAAAAGTATAATAATCAGAGATTATTACATAGTAAATTTGGGATAATTGAACTTTTATATTAAGACGTGTTCGTTGGTAGAATATATACCTAATATAATATGAATGGTGCAATAATCACGTGACAAATTAAATTGAATTCATGAAAATAATACTTACCCATATTTTCACAAAGAAAATACTTAACTAAAATAGTGATTAATTCATACTTTTAATAGTAATTCTGATTATTGATTTTTTCTTTCTTTTTACCTTCAAGTTTTTTTGTTTTTTTTTTTGATGGGGAGGGGGGAGGTCAAATAGGAGAATTTTTTACTTCGTCCTTCCAAATACATCAAGCAAAGTCAGTTTATGTACCTCCTCAGAGATAAATCAATTTGCCAAAAAAATAAATAAAAAATTAAAGAATACAAAAATTTTAAGATTTATTACTCACATCAGACAGTTTATTTACCTAGTGGTAAATACGTATTAACGGTTCCTATCCTAAAGAAAATTACGATTTTGTGGCGTTTTGTGAGAAGTAAAAAAATTCTTGGAGCGAGGTCAACGTTACGAAAGTATAATAACTGACAATTACATGAGCCAAAAATTCTCACAGACACTTTCTCATAATCGTGAGAATCAAATCTTATCCGAAGGTATTTAAATAGATTCTAAATTTTGACGAATGCATCTATCAAATGTGGAGTACGTCGAACTATAAATATTATACCTAGGTCCAATTATGTAAAATTTGTCGACAAGGTTTTTGTAAGAACTAATTCAATTACATCGAAGCACGTGGTGCTTAATAGCTTCGAGTGCTAAGCAAACTTGCCAACAAATGATGTAAAAATTTTATTTTTAATGTGACGTAAAAATAACTTTGTTTCCTCGATTAATTAACTTTGATAATAACTTCGATACCACAATTTATTCAAATGTAGGGTCTGTATTTTTTATTATCACTTCTAATAAACAGTTGCATTTTTGGCATTAGAAATGCATTTATTTGTTTGTACACATGTTTTGGCAAGTAAATTATACTTATAGCATCATTTTCAAAATTCGCACCTAAACATATCCAAGGGATTAAAAAAAAACAGCTTCAGTAAGTTAATCGAAATACTTTTGAATAGTAGAAATCGATCGAGTTTCTCTTGTTCGCATACTACCTTAAGAAAAAAAAACTTAGATAAAGAGTCAGGTTGGTCGCAGGTATTAAATAAAGACGTATAATCAGGTCTTTAGTGTCTAGACATAAACAACTCACAATCAATCGTGATATAAAATTTATCTTTCGTCTTAAGTTACTTGCCAAATGAATGAATGAAATATAATAATTTTTTACGTCATTAGATTAGGTATATGGTTTTTAGTTTCCTATCATGACGAAGCTAGTCCAGAAAATAATATTTAAATAGCTGCAGATTTTCATGAAGCACGTATATTAAAAGTAAAAGTGAGTACTCTTTTCTATACTTAAATCCTAATATTTTAAGGCTTAGTTTCACTCCTCCTACTCCTCCCTTCAGGCATTATTGTTATCAACAAGAGCATCAATTTCTGAATAATATGGTAAACTAAAGAAATTAATTTTTACCTTTACTTAATTAGCTTAACCTTGACTTTATCTCCTTGATGGACATCATGGTACAAACTTATCTTTCTCGCCACTCTTTTACATCTTACAAAATACATCAATCAATATTCAACAAAACATTTTTTTTTTCTTCAACGTACTAAGTGGAGTAAACTGGGGAGAAATTAAGGCACAGAACTTGAGTATAAAAGTTGGAAAAAGTTGAAAAAAAATTTTTTCAACAGTGAATAGACTATTTCCATTTTTTTTTAAATTATTTCAGCTTGTAGATAAATAAAAATTCTTATCAATTTGAGCATCAGTTATTTTCTTTCAAACAGATAACAAATTTTACTGTTAAGTTATTTTAGAAAAACTGCGAATAAAATAGGTACGAATATATTCTAAAAACGAGTAAAATACTGTTACTGAAACGCTTATGGCCTTAAATTATCCAACAAAATTTTAAGGCTCGGTGACTCATTTGCTTTTTTATTTTTGGTTTCGCCCTTTCTGGCTAAGTTTTTAAAATGAATTATACATTCAACGAGTTTTAATATAATGACATTATTCAAATTTAGCATTTAAAAGTCAATATTTCGAGCCTCAGAATGAAATTTATGAACCTTTCCTCACAGAACAAACTCGTCTCTATTTACCTACCAACAACTCAAAGAATATGAAGACTAACTGAAAAAAAATTCTAATTATTTGAAGATAATTGGTAGGCCTTCTACATGTACATACATCTCGGTACCTACCGAGTAAATATTTTTTTTTTTCAACGTCTAAACTGAGACACGATCGTAAATTTATACAAAGGTGTATAGAATAGATGCTACCAGAAGATCATTTTACGATCATCGAATGGTTTCTTGGCTTTCTCTTCGACAATAATATGAAGTAACAAGAAACATGAATATAATGGGTATGCTGAGATTTTTTTAAAATAATTCTTTCAAAGATCATATTGTGGTAGTTATACCATAGCAGAAGTAATAAACTTACCTACTTTAAAATTGGAAAAATCAAACCTGAAACTATTTATGGGCCACTTTTTCTTCCATCGACATGACTAAAAATGAAACGTTTTTTTTTTTTACATATTATGATCATGTCACGATAAGTGTAGTAAATTCTATCTTCATTCATGGACAGTTGATTGTTCAACAATTTAAGTTTATTCTTTTAATTAGCTGGAATTTGATTTGAGATTTTGATGGTTTGATGACAGGTAGGTCTATCTAAATATTTCTTAATTAAATCTCAATTTACAAGGAATTTCGGAAATAACTTGCACGCTCAATTTATATTTTAAAGACATTATAAGACATTACTTTACCTAAATTAAATTACCATAACACGATCTAAAATAATAAAAATAGGTACTATTTTGTATATCTACATTATTTTTATGATAGTTACTATTGACGTAACCAGTGGGGAGGGGGAAGAGTCTGGCTCACCAAAAAAAAGTCGACTTACTCAGCCAAAAAATCTCGGGTGTCAACACTCCCCTCCCCCCCCCTACTTGCATAGTCTAAAAAATCTCAACAGCCATTTTTCAAGTAGCTCATCCCATAAATTTACGTCCCTGATCGTTTGGCTCATCCAACAATTTACTGAAAGCTACTGCTGACTAACTTATACAAAAGAGTGCCCTCGATGGTCTTCTAAATCATCAGGTAATACCTGCATAGAAGTACGAATCGAAGTCCTAAAGAAAAAAAATATAAATCCATACTCGTACATTCCAAATATCCATACATTCCGGAATGGATTTACTTTTTTCTTTATTTTGTTAACAATAAATGTTGGTTTACAATAGGCAGCATATAATGAAAAGTAAGAGAAAAAATCTTTCAAAAACTGGTTCGAACAGTTGCGACGTTGCCACCCTTTATTGTGGCTAGCCGGTGGTTAATTTTTTTATTGTAATCTTTGATTTATACACAGATGGGATGAGTTTCAATTCTTCTATTCTTTTTCTTTTTTTTTTGCCAAAAATTACAATCTAGGAAGTGTGATAAAATAGATGGAAGCAGAGACTTTACATGTTCTGCGTAGATTGGTTCTATCAGTCTCAGTCATAAGAGACCTTTTTTTTTTTTTTGTTTCAGAATGAGATCATTTATAAGTTCTCCTGTGCTGACTTATAGTTTGCGATTACCGACTCAAATCTGGAATACGAGTAAGTAAGTATATGATTAATAAATTTCAGTCATTTACTTGTGGGATCTGTAAAATGTCTCCAAGATGTGAAAATTGCTATTTTAAGGTATATTTTCACTCACAACTGTTACAAATTAATATTTTAAAACCTACAACCATTTAGCCTGCATTGTTTGCTTAAAATGGTATACAGGAAATTAATTTCCAGAGACGACGGTTGGGGGGATTCAAGTTCAAGCTTATTGTAAAAATTCCAAATTGCTTAAAATTAATCTTCGGGCTAATCTTAAAAAACATATTATTTTTGAAAAAAACTCGATTTGAAAAAAAAAACAATATTACTTACTATACTTAAACTTATCTGTTGAGATTTAAGTCAGATAATAGAACACATAACCAGAAATATTTTACAATCAAATACAGTATATTCAACAATCAGAAGTGACCCAAAACTGTAATAAAAGTATGAACTGTTTAGACTTATTTTTCGTCACTAACAACAGGATTTTTTTTCTCCATTCAAGAACCACTACTTCATTCAAGCTTACAAACTGAGTGATCAAGTACGATAAATTTATTCTTTTTATTGTTATGTCTCCACTCTTTTCTTTACACTGTGTCAATAAGAGACAATAATGAATAAAATCATTAAAAAAAATTTTTTTTTAAATAATTTGAAATTAAAAAATTAAATTGAATGAAACGTTATAAAACGTATCTACAGACAAACTGAAGCTAAGTTATTTATTTTTTTGATGGAAAGAAAAAAGTCAAGGAAATTCGCGTGAAGTAAGATAATTTTAATTTATGACGTTTACCGAGTCATAAGATAAATATTTTACAAGCATTTTTTTTTTGTTAAAATTTTTCACTTTTGTGGAAAAATTATTTTATTACTTATAATAATGATTATGATGAAATGGACGTTGATCTGCAACGCCAATATCTCTTTACCAATTGACTTTTATTGGCCATTGGGTCTAGCTCATTTCTCTATCTTACTGACTGTTCCCTTCCAATACCTTACTAGAATGTTCAAGAGGTTTGAAAATAAAGGGATGGCGATTGTATACTTCATTTAACTTTTTTTCCTCTATTTGTCAGTGACAAGAGTTTTTTCTTGAAAAGTATTTCACCCGTTTTCTATATTGATCAAATAAGTAGGTAAAGTTAAAATAGCATTTTTTGACCAATTTTAAAACGTGTTTGAAATACGACGAATAAGAATTAATTTAGCTAAAGGCTTAATTGTGAGTGCGGGGCTATTTGATAGGTATGCAATTCAGGAAAGGCAAGTTTTTTCAAGTTAAAAAAATTTTTACACTTTATTTAATGCTGGGGCTGAGAATGACTAAAATTTAAAATTTACCTTTTTTTTTCTTGTAGAAAAATACTAAGACGCCGAACAATATTCACAGTCATAGCATAAAATTTATAAGAAAATGCTAGTGTAAAAACTAATTTATTATAAACTACTTCGAAAAAAAATTAGTTAAAAATGAAAACATTCAAAGGATAAAGTAAGATACAGACTACCTACTATGTGTACTTATTTTGAATATATCAGAAATAGGAATTGCAAAAAAAAATTACACGACATATAATTACCAAAGGACTACCTTATGATAACGAAATAACACACAAGTTCACTTACCAGAAACAAAAACGACAAAATGTAGCACATTCATTTTACACTATGAGAATATTCATACGGTTCGAATTAATTCAAAGGTCGCCAATGAGAATTGGCGGGAAAAAATAACTTGAAAACTCCAGCGAAGGAGTACACGTTCACATTGGACTCGAACCGGCACTCAATGAACTGAGCAGCAGACTGAATACTGATTTTAATTTCTCTTCGACTCCATCCGAAAACATCGACCGGCTGTGGTTAACGTACGACAAAAAAAAAAAAAAAAAAAAAAAAACTCGAAAAGAGGAAAAAAAGGTAAACAAAAAAGAAAAAAAGAAAGGTCTAACGTAAGATCAAATTTAGAAAATTTACGTCAAAAAATGTCACTTTGGCAGCAACTGTTGCAAGAAAAAGTGCGTGTATCGGATATTTACTTTCGTATTATGACTTAATAGGTAACTTAATGGTGACATTCGAGAAAATGAAAAATTTACCAAGTACACTCGGATGGCGTGTTTCATCGACGTTGAAAATTTTATGACAATGCCAAGACGTTCTTTTTCCATTAATTTATAAGGATTTGAGCTTTAATGAGTAAAACTTAAAACAGACAGAATTAATAATAAAATGAAGCTGTTATCGATCAAATTTACTGTTTGAGTGTGAAGAATAGCTATTGATAAGAATTATTGGTAATTGCTGATTTGCTGGGCTGTCTCGAGTGTTGGTTTAATATTATCTTAATATTACTTTCATGAAGCTCAAATTCACTCATGTTCATGAAATGTCCTCCTGTTCATGTAAAATGTTAATGAACTGTTGGAATCGTCGAACAGATTTTATTTCATTGTCAAAGGGTATTTACCGGTAAGATGGCCAAAATTGCCCACCAGCCCAATCGACCCATCAACCAAGCCAAGATGTTACTAATAATCTAAAAATGAAATTTTTGGCCATATTCCGTCTAAGAGAAATTATAATCAATTTCTTGAATAGCCTTTCGAAGTGTGAAGTAATCCACTTTTTAAAATAGGTACCAATATATCAACTATATGTTAAGAATACAAACAGGACTTTTGAGTGTAAAGAATGGCTGACAGAGTTATGTGACAGAGTGACATAAACGTTATTATCCTTCTTGACGAAAATTCTATTTCCTTCAAATTAAAATTTTCCCTTATGCGTATGCCCCTGTAAAAATTCCTTGAGTGAAATATTTTATGCAAAAATTGATTTACTGAAAACTATACCCTATGCCATTTGTAAAGGGAAAATATTCCATTAGATTTTTTAGAATACGTCATGATCTTTTTTTAAGTGAGTGGTTGAAATAAGTTTTTTATGGAAACTTACAAGTATTAATGACCTCTACCAATCCTACTAGAACAATGTCTGAAATTGATCCGACAATTCATATTTTAGTCATTCAACATCATTTGATTTGTCATAATTGGTTAATTTGTTTTTAAAAAGATTGTACGACATTTTTCCAACTACAATTTTCTGACACGGCATTTTTCCGGCAATCACTTTTACAAAACTGCATTCTTCCGACAATTCATTTTTCTGACACTACATTTTTCCGACACGACAATATTCCGACTAATTTTGAAATGAAATTTCTTTATCGTACTCTTTTGTACCACCTTTGGAATCATTTGTACTCCTCAATTTTCCACCTAAAATAGCCCCCCAATCATAGGTACCATTTCACCAGCCCTCCAACCTCACCCTCCCCTACACTTTCCCTTCCACAATTGCACAAAATTCAAAATTTTTGACTGGAATTGTTTATACTCGTATTTGTTTTGTACTCTTTTCTACCACTTTTCAAATTTTTTGTATCTCTCCTCATTTCCCCTTGAATGTGTCGGAGTGTTATCAGAGTTCTGTTGTGTCGGTATAAATCGCACACCCTCTACAAAACTGATACAACTCGAAAAAACCGTTTTTTCAGGAGAGCTATTTGAAATTTTCAATTTTAAAACTGTCAATATTCAATCAATTTTTAACGGATTTTGTTCATTCAAAAGCCAAATGACTCCATGTATAGTGTAGTTTTTGAATGTGCTGGTCTTTTCCCCATAAACAATCCACCAATAGCCCCCCGGCAAGTTGTATCACTTTTGTACAGGCAGCAATGACACTTTTCAATGTTTTGTGTGTTAATTTTAAGTGAGATGTATCAGTTTTGTAGAGAAATATTGAGTTGTATCGGTTTTGTAGATTGCCAAACTTGGTCATTTTATATGGAAAAGTTGAGTTGTATCAGTTTTGTCCATTGAATAGCTACACATTTCTGAAATTGTAAACTGATACAACTCTCCTAGAGGGGTCTGGGGGTGGAATTTCACCAAGGTGAATATGGGGGATTAAAGTAGGACCCTTATAGACTCTTTTTCCACTTCTAACTCAAAACTCAATTTTTGTGAGTTGTATCAGTTTTGTAGAGGGTGTGCGAAATGTTAGTCGGAAAAGTTTGTGTCGGAGAATTGTCGTGTTGGAAAAATGGCTTGTTGGAAAAATGAATTGTTGGAAAAATGCGGTGTCGGAAAATTGTAGTCGGAAAAATGTTATAGTACCTACCTTTTAAAAATGATGGAAAAAATAAAATGTCAAGATTATAAATATTTGTTTTTAATACCAACCTCTAAGCTGAAAACAAATACTCGAATAATTTTTTGACAATTATTATTTTTTAATTTATTTATTGAGAAATTTATTTTTATTTTCCAGATAGACGGTACAATATCAAGATATTGCTTGTGGGATCCATAAAAATTAATCTATTTACGACACCCTGTATTATTCGATATGAGTGAAAAGTTTCAAAAATTAAAACTGGTTTTTTCCATTGAAATATATTTTGTAAGATACGTAGGTACTTATTAGATAAATATAACATTTTCGTATATTATTATGATTTATAACAAGACATGCGATGCGAAAAATTATTAATGTATGATCACTTTATAAGCTTTCAAACTTTAAGAAGACTTGAATTCCCATTTCTGCGCAGCTATTAATTATTTATTGGTTTACTTTGGAAAATTTTATAACTTAATGAAGAAATTAGCTCGGCAGTCCAATTTCTTTGTTCAATTTAGGTGTTTATTTAAATATCGGCGGGCTAGAATTATGAGTGGTAAGAATGTTGATTTACAAACGATGTAACCTATAGGTTTGAGTCTAGTTCAAAATGTATGAGTCATAATTAAAACAATAATGTTTAAAATAATTTACCACCTCACCCAGCATCATTGTAGTAGGAGGAGAATTATCTTACTGATAATTGAAAAGACTACTACTGGATTAGTCATACCTATAGACTTTAACTGATCTATACTGACACCTTACCAGCCTCGTATGCCATGCAAATTGCATGTACTTAAAGCCATCTCCCAATTATGACTTATCACTGAAAGAGATGAGACTGAAGCCCTTATATTAATATTGATGGACAGAACTCTTTTTCAAGGTCGTAATAATAAATATAGAAATGAAATACCTTCTATTCAAAGTGAAGAAAACTCCTATGGAGACACTGAATCAGAGACTAAATCTACCAAAGTTGAAAACATTTTGAAGCTCTTTCAGAACTTTGGCACCAAAAAACAGTAATCATAAAGTTGACTCATCACTGATGAACAATTGGGTGGTGGATCACGGATGAATGGCTCCATGAAGACCTTTTATACTCTGACTCTAAAAATATGAGTTACTTTTTTGATATATCAAGATTGATTATATTTGTTTCAACATACTGAAAAATATTATACTTATACCTAACTAAAAACTGATGATTCTATCAGTGCTGCTCTACGATTTTTTTTTTCTATCATATTTTCCTCTCCTAATTTAATAATTTCTTCTATTTAAAAATTTTTCCCCGTTTTTTCAACATATTATTATCTTAGAGATCTTTGACAAATTTGTCGAAGAGGATTTCTTAACAACGTTCTCTTGAAAAAATTTGTTCCGTCTTTTATCAGATGTTTTTTTTTTCCGAAGTACAATCTTAATTCCTCCAATATTATTATGTTGGAAAAAAAACTTATAAGGTAAATAGCCTCTACAGCTGAACCCTTCCTAAAAAAAAGGTGCACTTCCTATAGTCGATAAATAACTCGATGAGTAATGCTTCGTGCTACGATTTGAAATCTTTCTTAGAACTAAAAGGGTTTCTTCAGAATAGCCAGACCAAAAAAATTCTATTAAAAGATTTTGTAGTGTGACTGCATATTTTATTTTCTTTAGGAGGAGAATAGCAATATGCGAAAAATCTGTTTAGTCTGAAATCTGTACTCGACTTCTTAGGGCATGTAGCTGTTATTTTTATCAATATATTTTATTAAGTACCTACTTATTTTTAAAAAAATAATTAGTATCTAGATCGTCTTCTTTTCACTATTTAAATAATTAATTTTCAAGTAAGCAGTTTAATTAGTAATTTTTCGAATTTAAAAACTGATGATTCTCAAAATTCGAATTAAAATTGTACCTCAGATGCAACTAAATGGTTGGGGGAAAGGCAGCGAATAAGCACGAGCGATAATAAAAGAAAGTAAGTACATAAAAAATGAAGAAAATTAATAAATAGATAAACTCAACCAACGATTCACACTTCGACTGTAATTACACTGCATTTACAATCGATAACGGCAATTCTTGATAACTCATACAAAGTCAGATTATTTTTGAACATAAGTGACTTTGCCAATATTTTTGTAGTTTTTAAATTTTTTGATTAATTTTAAAAAATTACCTTGAAAAGTTGAAAACAGTTCTAAACGCAATATTTTAGAGCAGTTAGAAAAATTATCTTGATTAAATCACTTTTAATCTGAAAAATGTGAGAATCTTATTTATATTCATCCGACATTTTTTTGATTCGGAGAAAGCAGCATAAAATGTAAGTTTACCGACAAATAATAGAAAAAAATTGTTGTGAATATAGTTCATAATTTTGTAATAGCCCCCATGATGGCGTCATCAGACATACCCGAGCCTCCTCCTCCCCCTACCGTAACTCATCCTCATCAATATATGAACCCCTTGATAGTGTTTCTGACAGACATATCACAGTCCAAGCTCATCTTTACCGTGTATTAGCCTGTGATCACGTCACCAGACATATCGCTCAACCTCTTTCTCCATGAGAGAGTTAGGTGAGATCACAAACTGATACCAAGCCACAAGACATGTCTATATTAAAAAACTTTTGGTAGGCCTACCTAAGTATATCCTTCTTGAATATTTAAAAAACTAATCCCACTCCCTTTATCTAAAAATATATTTTATTAGAATGATGTTGAGATAAGATTTTGAATCATATACATAATTATTGTGAAAGTGCCAATTTTTCCCCACGATAATTTGTTGAATTTTCGTTCGGATTCGTCATTGAAGTAAAATCATCGTGGCTGATGTTTCAGTTTATTTGAAAAAATGTTTTCGGGCTAATCAGTATTTTTGGGGGTTATTATGAGTAATCATTTAGTGGTAGGCTAGTAGGAGATGAAAACGTGTTTAAAATTTTATCCAGTTTGAATCAGGATATCCTCCCTCCAGATCCCACGACATAAAAAATCTGCCTATGAGTCCACCTCACCTATTTATGAAGTTTGGAAAAATTTGGTTTCAGTCTAGAAATTAAAATAATTTTTCACGAGCAAATAACCAGCAGCCATCATAAAATCCCAGCAAGTACAGATAAAAAAGTAATAATGTTACTGATTTAAAAAAAAAATGGATGCAATGCGTTCGCCATTTTTTGTCCTCAACGGTTGCTAGTTTCCGTACTAATAAATAAATTTTAGTCGCGCGGAAACCAAAGTTAGAACGGATTCTAATAGTAACCGGTCGTCTGTCTACTCTGCATTCAGAAATAAAAATAACCTGTATGAAATTTGAAGAATAAAAAACCCCAAGCCTGTAGGTCGATGTAGTGGTGCATGACGTCCATGATTATCATTGAACTTACATTTTATTTATACCTCATCATTAATATAAAATATCATATAAGCAGTTAGACAGCTAAGTTAAGAAAAAAATCTTCCTATGCAGAAAAGTTTTTTTTTTTTTTTTTCACAATTCCTTGACCCAGGCTCCACTTATTTTCAGTTTGCATTTGTTCATGATGCTTCGGTTGCTTCCACGTTTTATGAATACAGGAAATGGGACGGTGACCAAATATTTTTATTTTAAAATGAAATAGGAAATGTCGTCTATGGCAGATAATTATATGTACGTGTCGAAAAGAAAAAACAAATAGGTACATACAGACTGCAACAAAGGAGTCATGTAAAAAACTCACTCATGAGTGGATGTTGATTATTTTCATTTCTAATGAAAATTTGAAAGAATTTAATTAGCCTTCATTATTTCTAATTTGGGTTATTTTGTCTTCCTCGTTGAGCTGCTAAAATAGAAGAACTTATTGGCATTTAATAGAAAATAATTACTTTTAATTATTCAGATGATCATCGTATAGCATCTGAAATGCAATTTTAAATAGCGCCGAGGTTATGCATTCGGTGGTACAGAAGAAACTGAAAATGTGGAGAAAAAAAAACTTGCAGACGCAGGGCACAGAACGTGGAGTAGGTATATACTCGTATTATTATCTGTACTTTTTTATTTAAAAAATTTCAATCATTTTGCAACATAGTGATAATAATTACGCAATTTATTCAAATTGCTCTACAAAATATTTCATTGAATTAATAAAAACATTATGAGAAACAATAGCGCAGCCAAGTGGGGCTGAGAGGGCTGAAGCCCTCCTTAGCCATTAAATTTACTTTTGCAGATAAATTCGAGACTCAGCCCCTAATAAAATAACATTTTGTACAATCAGCTCTCAAAACTAAGATACATAGTTGAATCGTAAAGTAAATATGTACTACAGGTAGGTAGGTACCAACATTTTAGAAGTTTTTTTACTGAAACAGAATTAAATAATTCGTATCTTCGTTTATCTGAGTAATCTTTGGATTGATCGTCTAAAAATATTTTATATCCTTGATTTTTTTGATTTTTTTTTGTCTTTCTTTTTTCAGTCTTAAAAAACAAGTTGATCTTTCTTGCTCCATTAACGAGAATCGTAATGATAATAGAATAATCAATAATTTTAGTAGATTACCTATCTATTTTACATATTTTCTACGCACTTTGTAGAGATCAAATTTATCGATCATTTAAAAGATTATTTTAGCTATAATAGATTAGATTAACATCTTTCATTTGGTAAGAGTAATTTATTCAGTTTCATTTTACAAAATATTCGGTGCTTTGAAAATAGTTCTGCTCAATTTAGGATGCAATAAAAACGGAATTATTTTGGTTGCTCCATTTTTTTTTTTTCTATTCGGGTATTTCTTCTCGTCAACATTTTATTGAAGGTTACAGCTTCTTTAGTCAATAATAAATCCGACTTTTAATAATTTATTGATGGAGTCATTAATTATAGTTCAATTTTTCCTTTCTTATATTTAGCGTTCATTTTAAAAAACTAGGGCGTTATCCAAATTAACAGATACTCGTATATGTTGTCCAACCGAACAATAGATTATTGCAAAATCCTTTTTAATTTCCGAGAATAAATAAAAATATGCCCATTACCACAAAGAGCATCTTGGTAGTAGTCAGAAAATAGGATGTACCTTATCAAAGAACCATCAGAATTAAATTCAAGCATGTGATTTTGGTTTTATCAGGTTTTATTTTCTCACCTTTCTAAAAATTAATTTGATATGCATGGATTTTATTAGTAATAATAATGGAATTTTTCTGTTCAAGGAAGTAAAATGTTTTTTTGTTGACATTTATCTTTTTGAATCACTTTTAATATGATAGTCTGAAAATAACCAACTTGAAATTTTCTTTTTTCAATATTACTCGTATTTGTGACCGTATACTTATCTGTGAAAAGGATGCTTCGTATGAAGGTCGACAAAAATGAAATTTTTCGTGTCTCCCACAGAGAATTTTATTTTGCATCCATTGATAGATTTGCTATCTTCCTTGTTCCTTGCTCTAAAAGTCTCAAATTGACTGATTTATTGCAACTTCAAGTTGAAAAAAGTTGGAAATCAATTTATTATTAACTTTGGGGTATGAAGAAGGGTATGGGAGCTTCACGAAGAGAGAATATAAGTTAAGACACATATTTTAGTTCAAATTGCAGTTTTCTATCTCTATTTTCCTCCAAGATACAGCTTGTTAAAGTTGAAAAATGATCCTATTTATCCAGTCTGACGGTACCTACCTAGTTCATAATTGTAATATCGAAAAATTATGAAGGCTCCTTTTTAGCAGTTTTTTTTTTAATTATAGATTTTGATGGAGTATCAAGTGTTTCCAAATTCGAGCACTGGCAAAATATTCATAAATTATTCTATTTTTAAATATTCCATTATTACGTTCTCAGTGGGATCTTCGAGAGGGCACTTGACAAAATCGCAATGTACTGAGAAATTTACTCTTCATATTTGCTCATTAGTGTAAAAATTATTGTTTTTCATTTTTTAGAAAATCAAGAGCAAAACACTTTTTTGGTCGAGTCACGTGTGAAAGACGAAGCGAAAAAATGTACGCTAAAATAGGATTGTAAAATGTGAATTATTAACAAACACTTATAAAATTCGGAGCCTATCGTTATATGGGCTCTATCTAGACAAAGTTAATGAAAAATGAAAGGGAAAATGGCATCGAGTAAGTGCGAAGGAAAATATCATGGAAAATATTTGGGATTGTTTATGATTTTTCGATAAGACGATAAGTAATGCGACAAAAGTTCCTGTTCTTGTACAAATTATACCTCCATGGTACAGTCCACGCCATAGTGTGTGCAACGCATCCCAAACGCGAATATTTAGGAATCGTTTTTTATTGGTTGGGTCCTTAGCGATTAATAGACGCTTATGAGTGGACTTAGTGAGTGGATGATAACGGAAATAAATTCAAAACATTCTTGATTCTTGTCTTGTTTTGTTCGTTGTTTCTTGATAATTCTTGATTCTTTCTTCATGGATAACATGGAATGGAATCCTCCAATTCAGATTTTAGATGAACTCTGAACTTACAAGATGATTGAATGATTCAAGTCTTTCGGTGGCGGTACATCCATGGCACAACAGGTAAATATGTTCACAGTTATTATTGCCTTTTTTTAAAAATCATACTAATGGAACGTACCTTTGGAAAAAATCAAATGAACTATTTTAACGTGTAAAATAATTTTTTTGTTTTAGATGATTATGAGCAGCGTAGGAATCGCTGATATTTTCAATGATACGTGGTCTTTATCCATGAGTACTGTGCCTGAAGTTGCAGAAGAAAATGTAATCTCGTATCGCCAGTCGCTATTCAACGAATTCCAACCTTTATCAGATAACTCTTCGTTTTTCGGTCTGCCGAATTACGTGAAAAACCTTATTTTCAAGTATAAAGGAATCGATAAGCTATACGGTAAATCATATTTCATTCATTTCGATCTTTTCAAATCTTTATTTTAGCTGCTTCAATTTGTTCTAGATTGGCAAATTGACTGCCTAAATCTACCTGCCATAAATGAACGAAAGAATTTACTCTTCAGTCTGCCGACCAGCGGTGGAAAAACACTTGTTGCCGAAATTTTGATGTTGAAAGAATTACTTGTGCGAAAGAAGAACGTTTTGTTCGTTCTCCCCTATGTTGCTCTTGCTCAAGAAAAAGTATTTTCATTTTGATACTACAAACTTTGGTCAGATATATGAATTCAAATGATGGTATTTCGTGTAGGTTAGATCGCTAGCTTCTTTTGGTCTCGATTTGGAGTTTTACGTTGAAGAATACGTCGGAGGCAAAGGGAAATATCCTCCAACAAAACATCACAAAAAACGTTCGGTTTACGTTTGCACAACGGAGAAAGCTGCTGGACTCATAGAAAGTTTATTGGACGCTAAACGTTTAGATGAAATAGGGATGCTTGTTGTGGATGAAATCCATCTGATAGGTGACTCCCGTGGTCCAACGTTGGAAATGATGCTGACTAAATTGATGTTTGTTTCGAGTAAGTTGTATTTATCTAATTATATTTTTAAATAAGCTTTTTTTTTTCTTTTGCTATTTGGTATTCATTCGTGGTTTTCAATACAGAAAATGTACATATCATTGCTATGAGTGCCACAGTGGGAAATTTGACAGAGCTTGGAAACTTTCTAAATGCCTTTGTGTACACGAAAGATTTTCGTCCTGTAGAACTGGTTGAGTACGTCAAATGCTTGAATAAAGTCTATCGAATAGTTCGCAATAGTAATGGAACTTGTGAGTTGGTTTTCGAGCGAAATATGAATTTTAATGTAATTAAATTTCTTGATTGTTATTCTAAGGATGACAGACTTCACTTCTTGAAGATATAAATTTTTGTAGTATTCTGAAGAAATGCTGCGACGAGATCCAGGTTTATTAGGAGGTCTGACCAGAGAAGTTATTCCAGATAATTCATGCCTCGTTTTCTGCCCAACTAAAAAACAGTGTGGCAATTTTGCTTTACTAGTTTGTCAGGCAGTGGATAAGTACGTATAATATTTTTTTGATATTTTTTAGTTATCATTTTGAGAAATTATCTGTGTGAAAGAATTTTTTGCAAAAAAGGATAAGCTTAATTTTCGCTCATTGTAAAACAGGGTAAGATTAAGAAAAGTGACTTATTCTCTTTTTGCAAGAAATTGATCAAAATATATCCATAAAAAAATTCGTTTGAAAAAAATAGTCGGTTTGTATAAGTTTATTAAAACATGTAAGTTTCTATACTCCCTAAATTTTTTGTTGGCATCTAAAGCAATTCTCATAATACTAAAAATTAATTCTGGTTAAAAAGAGTGAGAAAATAAGAATAATTTGGTCACAATGATATCTATATTTTCTAAAAGCTCTATTAGTTATTTCTGATGTTATAGGAATGTGAAAGAATTTCGAAAATCAGAAAAAATGTCATTATTGCGAGCACTGGCGGAAGAAGGACAGGGCATTGTTTGTCCGATTTTGAGAAAAACCATACCTTACGGAGTTGCCTACCATCATTCAGGTAGTTTTTTTTTTTATGGAAAACAAGTGTTTAAGAAGAAATTAAATCTTCAATTTTCTTACATTGCAGGCTTGACCAATGCGGAGAGAAGACTCTTAGAGGAAGCCTTCCTTGGTGGCGCATTGAGTTGCATTTGCTGTACGTCAACCTTAGCTGCAGGTGTTAATTTACCTGCTAAAAGGGTTCGAAATGTTATTTTATGTTATAATTTTTTCGGACTGCATTTTCTCATATACCCATATCTGTAGGTCATCATATTTTCTCCTTACGTTGGACGTGATTTTCTTAAACTGAGCACCTACAAACAAATGTCTGGTAGAGCTGGAAGAATGGGATTCACCAGTGTAGGTGAAAGTTACGTGGTATGTGAAGAAACGGACATGGCAAAGGTGAATACATTATTTAAGCCATTGCTTCAAAAATTGAAGAACGTCGCTTGTTTTTATCATAAGTTTACTTGAGCGAAATCTTTTTGAGAAATACCATGAAATTGTTTCGTTTTTTATTTTTTATTTTATTTTTTCAAATTTTCAAATGTGATTTAGTTTTCAACGGAAGTATTTTTATTATTTATCGAAGTATAAAATTATTATTAAATAATTTTTGCCTTTTGTTCCAACATATTTTCAAAATTCCCCCTGCATAGCGCTTATATAAAACGAAACTAAATTTTTTCAACTAACTCCTTTCTTATTTATTTACTTATTCTACTTTTTTTTTTTTAGATTTTAGAGTTACTAAAATCAGACATGGATCGATGTGAGAGCAAAATGAATGCGAACAGCTTCATTTCTTTTACCGCTTGTGCTATTGGTTTGAAAATAGCTCCAACAAAATCATCGTTAATCGATTTATACAATGTAACTCTTCACCACTTACAAAATACATCAAGTGAAAATCCAATTAGTGAAGAAGAAATCATCGATAAGTCGTTGGAAGAGCTTATATCTATGAAAGCAATTGATAAGTCAGAAAATGGCGAATATATACTCACTCATATTGCTCAAGCTGCTATGGCAGGTATTTTTATTTTTACTATTATTTTAGTTTCTAGATTTTATGACCATGTTACAAATACGCGAATATTTTCAGGAAATTTGGACATTACTGATGCCCAAACTGTATACGATGAATTAATGGTTGCTGTAGAAGGTGGATTGATCTTATCAAGTTATTTGCATCTATTTTATTTAATCACACCTTATTCAGCTGTCGAAGAAATACCCATATCAAGGGACGTCGTAATTTCAGTAGTAAGATATCATTCGCTTATTCTCCCGTCCGCCTCCTTGAATGTCGCATTCAAATCCTATAAAAATAAATTTTCATTACAGTATTCCAATTTATCACCGATTGAGAAAAAAATTGCTGAACGAATTGGTATCACTGAAGTTTGTTTAATTCAGTACTCAAAACGAGGAAAAATAACTGTGAGTTTAAATGACTATTCCTTCAGACTATAGAGAAATGCATTAATAACTACCCTCAGTTGAGCTTTTTATTTATCATTGTCAAGAACAATATAATATCGTATGAAAATCTCAGTATGATTTAATTGTCTGTATGCATGAAGGTGATCTCAGAATCCATTTGGAATCGATTCCTACGCAGTTTGATAATTTTCAATCTTTGGAACAAGAAATCAATTTGGGAAGTATCAAAAACGTTCGAAGTAGCTCGTGGGACTATTCATAACTTCTTATTGCGAACTGCAGCATTTGCTTCTTCTGTTCAGAGATTCACCGAGGTAAACACTTGGTTTATTTTAATTTTTGAATTTTGAAAGGATTTCCTTATTATTTTCTTTGTATTTTGGAAGGCATTGAAAATGGAAGAACTCGAATATTTTCCTGCTCTGTTATCGAAGATTATTCCCAGGTTATCTTATTGTTGTACCATCGAGCTTTTGCAATTAATGCAGTTACCAGCAGTTAAAATTGTAAGTTTTTTTTTCAACGTACACTTTTTTAATGTGATCATTTTTATTTCTATTTTATTCATATTGGCAGATACACCATAGTGTTTGCATCAGTATCTTTGTCTTTGTGGAGTGATTTATTAATCTACTGCTTTTTTTTTATCTAAAATATAATTCCAGAATATTGAAGGCAATTCAGAGATAACAGCTCTCTAGCTAATAAAACAACTTGTCATTCTGTTTGAGCCCCTTATTTTAGAATAGCAAGTTTTTGAAGTAGCTGCATCTTACAATAGATAATTGTTTATGAAAAATCAAAGTTGTGCTGGAATTTTCTGTACGTACTATGCAAACGCAATCTATTCGAAAACCTGCTTTTTGAAGCAGCTGGCTCTGCTAGGATTTTTTTTTAAAAACTGTTTAATTCAAGAGCAAAGGCAGTTTTGATTGAATGGAAAATGATTTATTTTTTCAGGGCAGAGCAACTCAGTTGTATAAAGCTGGTTATAAAACGCTTAAAGATATTGTTAATGCTGATCCAGTGAAGCTAGTCAGTTCCATTGACCATCTTCCTAGACGCGTTGCTTATGAAATAGTGGCCGCTGCTAAGGTAATGAAAATACGTTCAAACCTAATGAAAATATAATATACGAATTCAGTGAACTATTGTATCATTTTTTCCCCTTTCACAGCTTCTATTATTACAAGAAGCAGAAACATTACAAGAAGAAGCTGAAAATCTTAAAGCTGAATTAATCGAAAAAAATATGGAAATTACGTTCACCGATTTCGACGAACTTTCTTACTTTGAGTGAGTAATCAGTTTTTCAACCTTCTTAAAATCTGACAAAAAATTATTCATTTTGTAAAATCATTACAGACTGAGTACCCCAATGATGAAAAAATGATCTTTCGAAGTACTCGGGACTTCCATCCATAATTGCAGGACCAGAATTTTCTTTATCAATCAGATAAGATATTATTTTTTTATTATTTTTACATCCCTTCGACCCTTATAAAGAGTATCATTGTTAATTCTCTACAAGAGTATCATTACCTCAACGTTCTTTTTTACTTTTTCATCATCGTAGTTCTAATTGGGTGAATTAATTTTTTGTTGTTTATTTGATTAAAAGTTTTTTATTTTTTTGTTATTGGCATATTGTTTTCCTGTCAACATTTTTCCATTATACTTGGAATAATTGAACTTAATCGCATTAAAAGTATTAATTAGTCAACCAATTCTGTGAAATTTGTAAAATTTCAGTAAACAAATTGTTGGTAAGGATGTTCCCCCTCATGACCGAAAGTGTCGCTGTGAATTATTTTAAATCCACTCAAGCATTGACTGAGACTGACAGATAAGATCTCAAAGTAAATGTATGCGTACGTGATATCCTGAAAATTCTAAATCGTAGAATCACCCGCAACTACGTATTGATTTGTTTTCCATTTAATTTCTAATTTCGCAGCATTCCTCGAATTTTTCAATAGTTCATTTGAGAGACTGTTCCATCAGAATAATTGACTGTTTTCAAGGGTGACCATGTTGCCCACAAATTTTTCATGAAATCGAAAAATGAAAAATTCTTGAGCTTTTTGTTGAGGACTTTAGTAATTCTCTTGGCAGCTTCGGCGCAAATTTTCTTTTCATTCTTTCGTAAGTAATTTGTCACTTCCTTGCTGAGGATTGTGTTCAGGAATGCTGGAGACAAAAATGGGATTTTCAGCCCGGTGATGGTCAACTGCAAATTAAAATGTAGGGAAATATAAGGTTGCCAGAACGTCTGATAGCTACTCTACATGTTTTAACTTACTTCGAATTTATCAAAACTGTAGTTAAGTTGCATTTTCTTAATTTGAATGATTCCATTGACTAAGATGTACTCAATTTTTCCTTTAACAGTGACGTTGAAGATCGTTATACTGGAAATTATTTGAGCATAAATTAACAATATTTCAAGTTTTTCTATTTAATTCAAAAAGGTGGCAAAATATTCTAGTCTCTCTATTTCACCAGATAAGTAAGATTGAAAAGTATGTGTTCCTGAGGTCTTTCGCAGGTTCCTCTTTTACTGTTTTCAAGATGCCAAATGATCTCGTCAACCTTGTTTTAGACTTACATGGTCCTACTCAGAGCGAAACTGCTGAGGCAAGGCATGTTTATTTATTGTAGCTAATTCGAATTTTGCGAAATTTTTAGTCAGAGCATAAGCTTGTTTTATTTAAAACATCTTTTACATATAACATTAAAATTTCCAGGAAACGAAAACATGTAAAATTATTGGAATTTGAGAATTTTATTCGAACTAGACAAGGTTGCTATGACTAGTCTTCTCTAAAAAGAGGATAAGTCCAATTTTTGTAAATTACAAAAGTACTGAAAAACGTTATATTTTGTGTCATTTTCATTGGTTTTAAAAATTGGTAAAAAAAAAAATATTCTATTTATTTTTGAAGAAGACTGCTCTATTAAATTTAATGACAGTTGTATAATACTTTGATGAAAAAAAATTTACTCACTTCATTTTACCGCCTCCATTAATTTTTATATTTTTTAGTGCTTTTCCACTAACATTGTAGTTTATTTCATTAGCCGTGAAATTTTTCAAAAAAATCTCGAAATATAGTTCATTTTCTTGCTTATAAGATGTCAAATTGGTCACTACAAATTGACTAGCATGTGGAAGTGTAGCATTCTGTATGATGCCTCGTCCCCTAGATACACAATTATATTTACAGTAAAGATTTTATTATGCTTAGATCTTAGAAACAACTGTGCTAATTCCTTGGGGGAAAAAAATTATAAAATTAATCTCCAAAAAATTCTATCAAAGATTAAATATAAAATTCATTCACTGAAAATAGAAAGTAATTTTGAAATTGCATAATGTTTTCAATTAGACGTACTTTTATTGCTAAAACTTCTTTTCATTATTATCATTATGTCGTTTATTGTGAAAATAATTTGACTGGTACAATATTTCTACCAGAAAAGTTTTTCACGTCTTGGTACGTATTAAAAAATTTAGAATGATTACAAAGGTATGAACTTTTGGTACTCACTGAAATTGGGTTTCGTTAACATTAAATAAGTTTTTGAACTGAAATAACACCGGCTCTTCTTCTTTCAGTTTTGTTTTCTGTTTTTCTATTGCAATAAGGGCTACATTTTCTATGGCTTTGTTGATAAGCAAGTAAAAGCTGTCTGATATATATGATTTTATTTTGCCATGACTTGTAAAATCTAAATCAGTTGAAATTAGGTTTCATTATAATAGACTTTTGAATCCTCTTATGGCTGAAAAAAGTTGGTTCTTACCTCGAATGACATCTCTGAAGTTCAACTGCAGATTAACAGAAATTTCCCCATTGTTTTGACGTGGGCAGTGAATGAGGAAAACACCAATAACTGTAAATGAAAAAATTAATTTATTGCCTATATTCATTTTTTCAATTTCGAAAATAATATTTATTTTAAGCACATTCGCGAAATGGGTCCATAAAAATCGAATTTTATTCAAACAATTGAAATAATAAATAGAAAAAAGTTTACAACTGGTTCGGACGTCCTGTTAGAACTACTTTCTAATTGCAAAAAATAAAAATAAAAATATTTTTCAACTTTTCCAAAGTGTTTGTGGCATAATTCTTGGTCGCCCAATTTCAAAAGAATCACTTCATTAATATAATTTCTTGAAAAACATGAGTAGGTACTTTAAAACGTACTTCAGAACTGTTGCTTTTCACATTATTGTAGATAGTAATAAGAAATGAATGGTACCTGGTAAATGAGCTCAAAGAATCGATTCGGTAGTAGTTTTAATGTTTTTATCTGAAATATTCGTTGACCTTTTTTTTGTTATTTTTTTAACAATGTTATTTTTGCAGATAAATGCTTTGTCCGCCTGTTGGAATTATATGTTTTGTTAGTCATGAAAAGTAAAATGATTTTCTCATTGATAGAAAACGTTGGAAGATAAAAGTTGGCCACAGTTGGAATCATGCTGAGTGTTTGTACTGTCAAAACTAATGGATTGCTTTTCCGAACTTGACCCAATTTTGTTATTCAAGTATTGGTGAAATGGGTTCAAAAATTCGTGAAAGTGACCAGATTATGAAAATTTTTCAACTTCAACTTGAGTGAGAAAGAGGAAGAAAATGATGAGTTGTAACTCTAAATTGAGGTCCAAAAGATATGAATTTAATTCCACATATTTAAATGTCATAGTGAATCCATTTTCAACTAAGTATTTTATTTTAGAGTAAGGTTGGTATTTTTAACTTTTCAAAAATTGAGTGACTACATTTGTAGGTTTATTATGAGTGTATTAATGACTGACATGTATGGTTTTGTCTTTTTTTCTTTTACAATGTTTTGCAAAGTTTGGCATAGTTGAATTCACTATCAACTGTTTCCATGACCTCATTCTTTTGCAAAAACTGATATATTTGATTTTTAAAACGTGAGCTTTACTACTTCATTAAAGAATTTTTTCCAAAGATTGAATTAAAATATTAAATTCGAGCATTTTTCAAAAATCATGGCACCTACTTACGATAAAAATACGAAAAATCAGTATTCAACTTTTTATTTGAAGCAAAGATGATTAATTCTGACATAAAAAATTTTTTAGTTCAGTAAATTTTTTCGGAAGACTAATCTGTATAACAAAATGAAATTTATCTCGACTTATAAAAAGACTTGTCTCGTTTGTTAATCAGTAATTACTGCTAATAAATTACATTCTCGAGGGTTCATTTTTCAGGCTAGAAAATTATCTTGAAAACCGTCTTTCTTTTATTATTTTATCAACTTGGGCTGGAAAAGCAAATTTCCTTCAACTTTTTGTTTTATATTTCTTCATTAAAATTGCAATTAAGTTGATTCTTTAGATATTAAAACATTTTACGATTGTAGTATCTTCTTAAATTTTTAAAAGTTTTGAATTTTTTGGGGGGAACCTGAAAATAACAATTTGTTTTATTAATATGCCCCTCTCTGAATTTGATTATATAAATTCTTTCGGCTCCTCGTTTATTATATTCATGAGAACAATTCTTATAATGGAAAGAAAAATCTACTGATATAATAAAATAATTTTTTTAAATGATTTTTTGCAGACATGGAAGCATTGAAATATGTCAAAAATTGTTTTAGTGAACTTTTAAGTGAAAAGTATTAAAATTCTACATAATTAAATTTTCTACTAAAAAATGTCATCGAATTTTGTCAAAAATATGCGGCTCTGAATGGTAATCCGATCTAAATAATTTCATTTATTTTCGAATCATGAGATTTTAGATAAAAAAGGAAGAACCGATTTCTGTTTCTTTTTTTTTCTCTAAATTAACAAAATTCATAGTAAAATAGATTTTTTACGTCGTTTGCAGGTATGTTTTTATGTGTACCCTCAAAATTTTAGGTTGAATGCTATTTACCCTTGTGACCACTAGGAACTTTTATCTACAGATGTTTTGAATTGATATTGTCAAAAGTATTTATCAGTACAGTTCTCCAAAAACTATTCAACTTCTACTTTATGTATTAAGGATCTGAAAAATATGGATGAAAGTTTTCTACCCATTGCTGTTTTGTTTTTGTTGTTGACTGGTACCCATGAACAAGACGTCCTGAATGAGCTCACCGAGAGTCAGATCGGTAGTCCAGGTATACTTTTTTTTTTTACTGTTCTAAGGGTACTTTAATATTATGTAAAAAATGACACACTTTTCCATTTAAAATAACACGTTTAAAAAATGACATATGAGCCAATGCTTATCAATCATGTTACGTTTAATGAAATGATTTTTTTTACCTCAAAACTATTGAAACATGTCTACTTTTGAAGATTCATTTTCATTTTCATTAAAAAAATGTATAATTACAGAACAATCTAAAGATGTTCCTCGAAAAAAAGTGAAATCGCAGACGTATGTTCGAGCTACTACTTTGGAGGAATTTATAGAAGTGGAACGTACCGATGAGGATGGTCTGAAATCGTATAAAGTTGAAGCCAAACTCGAACCTTTTGAAGTCCTTCTGCCTGTGAAGGAAGTCATTAAGGATAAAACAAACGATTTAAAGTAATACAATGTCCTCCCAGCTGTGCTGCTGATGTAAAATTAAACGTATGCATATTAATTTTAATAAATATTCTCAGGCTTACTTTGGAACTGAAACAACTAAAAGTGGATGGAATTAATAAATTCAAAATTCAGGGATCGTCCAATAAAAACAAAAATAAGGATGGAGCTGATATCAGTTTTGATCTGCCAAGTGCCATAAAACTTACATCCCCCTACACTCTGCACGGAACCATGGCGACCAAAAAAGTCCAAGGGAATGGAAATATCGAGTAAAGTATTATTTTATTTTGATTTAGGTGTACATTTCTAATAAGGTGGGAATTGAAGAATTTGATTATACCAGCCATTATTCGAAGTTTCATTATTTTGTGGCGTTGAATTTTCTCTTTTTCTATTCTTGGACCCACAGAAAATGCTATCAAGATACCCGAAAATAAAAACATTTTCTATGATAAACAAGCAACTTGAAAAAGTTGCAAGAGGTTTGGCAAACGGCAAAGGAAAAGATAAAATGATAAGAGAAAGAAAAAAAAAATCAACAAAGCAAAATAAAACGAGGAAAAAGCCCAGACATCAAAAAGTCAGAGAAAAAGTGTCAAAACTCGAAACAAGTTCGAAAATATAAATATTAAAAAAAACACCTAATAATAAATTCAAAAAGATATTCAAAAACAAATTTGAAATGATGAATTGAAAAAGAAATTCCTATTCCCATTTTCCAATACTATATAGATTTGTACACACAAAACAAAACCTGAAAAAACAAACATTAAAAAAAAAATATTGGTCATCACCAAAAAACAAACAAACCTAGACTAGAAAAGACGAAAACGATGAAAAAAAAAAGCATCAGGCTATGACGTCACATTGGAAATGACGAAGAACAAACCTAGAAAAGACGATGACGATGAAGAATAAAGAAAGCGATTGTAATAGGTCTTGGCAACAATGTTGCCAAACCTAATAATTGAAAATCCAGCATGGAGGTCGTAAGCTAAGTGGTTCTCAAAGAGCTATCAGCCTTGAGTCCTTACTTGTGGAAGTCAGGGGACTGAAAACGGAAGCCAGATTTTTTAACCATCATTTTGGTTTCTCTTTCCCCCATACGTTTTTTACAATTTTTTAAAACAAATTTTCATTGTTTATCTGGACTAAAAGCTTTCTAAAAAATTCAAATCACATTTTGAAAATTTTTCTATTTTTGTATGGCTGAGCTGAGCCGTAAGAGCCACATCAAAAAACGTTGACAGAACTTTGATCTTCTCATAATGTTATTTTATTCATTCGTTTGCATGAACTTTGCGAATTTCTTTTTTATTTATTAAACAACTTGCCCCCTCTTGTCCACCTATATCGTAGGTGCTAGATACATACTTCAAATATACAGAATAATTGTTCTTTAATAGTTCTGTGCATGATCCATTATTGATTAGGCCATAGTATGGATTTTTTGTGTACGAGTCCTTATTGACGAAAAAGGACGAAAATAATATTTTGATTGTTTACTTCAGTTTGTCAATTGTCGGTGTATCCGTTAATGGACTTGTGCAAATAGCAGATGACGGACAAGAACTTAGAATACAAAACTTGGAATTATCTTATGATTTTAAAAACATTCAGGTACTGTCAATTAGTTCGACATATTCTTCTGAACCCGTTGTTGCTATGAAAAACATGACCTCTTTTCGCCTTTTTTTTTTTGTCAGTTGAAATTCACGGGTTTGAAAATAGATGGGCTGGATGACAAAGAAACTGAAGAACTGACAAAAGAATTGACGAAGAAGTATTTGAAGGACAACTCGGAAACCATATCGGAGCGACTCGCCCAAGACATTCGAATCAAATTAAACAGAAAACTGAAAGGGGTATCAAGCACGAAAATCATTTCGATGCTGAAAAGCGTATAGAACTTTTTACCCTTTTTTGATAATGGTAACATCTTCATGTTATATTCGCCATTTCTAAATATCTATCAAATTTGTGAATATAGAGACTAGTCAAGACAAATCTTTTGTTTAACCAAATCAAATAAAATATGTTTCGATTTTAGTTTTAATTTTACTGTTTGGATTACTTGATGATGAATATTATTTTTTAAAGAAAATTGGTGAGGCCGTATTTGAATGAAGATAAAAACTGAATTACAAATTGAGTGAAATACTATTATTTTTGAAATATTGGAAATTTTTATGAAATACGATGATCGCCTGATGACTTACTGCTACACTTTTTTTTTTCGTCATCAAGGCAGTTCTATTTCTCCACCATTCTTAATATTAGGTAACATATTTGCTAAAAATGCACTATTTTATTTAACTAAAAATTAAATAAAAAATACTTATTGAATTTTTTAATTCTTTCATTTTGTAATAAAGTATACACAGTATTAAAGAAATTTTTTTTTGAAAGTTTTCCTTTGGATTGACAAGATTTTTACAATTCAAACAACCATAGTGGTAAAATATTCTTCAATTATTATTTCCTACTGTCGAAAATATCATCTTCACCCTGGAAACTTTTTTGTCGAACGGATCGGATCAAATTTGCTCCGGCTAAGTCTTTTAGCCTTGCGTTCAGTTTTGTTTTTATTTCTGCTGAAAGTCTTTCGGCTACAACAGGTAAATTCTCTCGCAAGTATTTCTTACCAGCATCGTTAAAAAGCTGATTAATTTGATCTTTTGACATTCCAGCAATAATCAGTCCGATTTTTTCAATCTGTAAAAAAAAATGTTTCATTCGATAAAAACCTGATGAATGATGAGAAAAATTTATTTTATACTTACTGATAAGTCTTGAAACGAATATTGTAACTCCATATTGTCGATTCTCATAGACTCGTCGGTGACATTAACTTTGACTCTACCTTCGACTTTCACTCCTCTTAGTTTCATTCTATGAAAAATAAAAAAATAGAAGTATCTACATGAATGGTAAAATTTTTATTCAATACTATAAGGGTGGTTGCAAAATTCCCTTGAAATGGAAAAATCATTGTGGAATTACGACGAAAAAATTCAAATCGAAGGTAAAAAACAAACAAGCGAATATATTTTTTTTTTTGTAATAAATTAATTTTATTAGACTGCTACTAAATTTCAGCATTTACAAAGATGTTTGGATAGGATTCGAAAATGACAGTAATTTATTTAAAAAACCAATGTTTGAGGAAAATAGATTTGGAAAAATACTAGCAAAATATTCTTTTCTTGTAGATTTGACAATTATTTTTATTGCAAATTCGGAACAATATTTTATTAAAAATAAATAAACTACCTATGCTAATGACACCTTCTCGAATATCTCCATTATTTCTTCATTTTTGTTTTGAAGATTTCTGTTCTGAAACTTTTTGAAGAACCAACTTTTCGAATTACTTTTCTGCTTCTTTTCTTTTGTTGAATTATAAATTCAACTTAATTTTAATTTAATTTAATTTTGTTTTAATTTCATTTATTTCATTATTTTTTTATATTATAGTGCAGAATAATTTGATTACGTATTCTGTGGTAAAATAATTTTTTATCTTATACATGGTGGTGAGAAAACTATAATGCCAAAAATTACTCACACAGCAGTTCCACCTTCATTAACATTTTGTCTAGCCATCATTCCGAAAATATAGTAACGACAAGTGAGCTTCATAATTTCAGGTAAATCAAAATGGATTCGTGCCCATTCATCATGCCCCATACTTTTGGTTCCTTTTATGACGTAATTGTTTATGTCGTGTAATTGAACGTTTCTCAGTTGAAAATTTAACCTGAAAATTTATTATTTTGTTGAAACAAAAAAAAAAAATTGAATTGATGAATCAGACTCAACTTAGCTTATTTACTTTATATCTTTCTCTTTTAAAACAAAAATTTCTTTGTCCAATGATTCTAATTTTATTGGTTCTTTGGTTTTAGTAGATACAGTAAATTTTTCGATTCCATTGCTGAATTGACGTTCAACTTCAACTTTACCATTAGCATTTATGGAAATGGCTCTGGTAAATTGGCGTCCTTTGCCAGAATTCAAAGTTGTCGTCGGACTTCCTGGTGCTTTATCTGTCACACAATAAGGTAGGTAAGAGTAATATGAACTAAAAATAAGGGTCAGTGGTGAACAAAAAAATTATTAAAACATGAAATAAACATATAAGATTAGGTAGTAGGCTATACATACTTAGTTTCATGGTTATAAAACACTCTAAGTGAATAAAATGAATAAAAAAACAAAAAGTTTTCATTTCATACCTTGAAAACGTAATATACCCAGTTCGTGTAACTCATTTAAAAATTTGTCTTCCGTATCACCGAATATCAGCTTACTGAGAATGGCTATAGGTATAAGTGACTTCACTATTTCTTCCTCTGCCTGAAAATATAGTACAAAATGGGTTACAGGCGGAGGCCTTAGAAATATAAATTATTGCAAAGAAGAACCTAAAGGGTTTCAAGATGCAGATACTTGAGAAGGTAAATCGTAAAATTAGTGAAACTACGTGTTGTTTCAATTATAATTAATTATCAACTCGTACCTAATTTCGCATTTCATAAAATTTTTTAAATGTACATTTCAACATTTTCTTGTTTTCGAAATTATTACCGATCACTTATTATATAATTAAGAAAGCAGTTAGATATTTTTCTAATACTAAAGTGCAAAATTAGAAATTACTTACCATAATGAAGAACTAGAAATTTGCTATTTTAGGAAAACTTCCAAAGAAAACTGATGATAATAAAGTGTTAACAAAGATATCAACAAAAAGTTTTGTAAATAAGTTAATAAATGGCCGGCAATTCTTTGTTAGAAAGTAAAGTTTGCCTTTCTTTCCAAAAAGGGTGGGCTCATAAGGGCTTACTCAATATTGAGCATACATTTTTTTCAATTTTTGCGAAAATTGAGAAAAATGTATTAGCAGCATTTGTATTTAATTTTCAAAGTTGATTTCAGTACTTTCATGAAATTTCAAAATTACAGGAAAGGTTCATAAAACCAAAATAATGAATGAAGGAAGTGGTGTCACTTTATAAGTCTCAAACGAAAATATAAAGAAAAATTATAACAGTGAAATCAGTTAAATATTTTATTTGAAGATTTACTCGTTGCATTTACAGAAATTTGTATAATACAGATTTAAAAACGGTGTCTGGGCATTATAGTGTTATCGTTTGATATCTTCAAATAAATATAATTTTTCATCATCAAATTGAAATCGTACACATATTTGATAACAGTTAAAATTTTACACTTCCTCGTTGCAACAGTTCTATAATTTGAGTTCTGTTTTTACCCTTCAAAATTTCGTTCAGTCGATTTTTAATACTTTCTGATAATTTACGAGAAACCGTCTTCATATTTTGTTTGAAATATAATTTTCCAACTGAATTCAAAATTCGTTTCACTTCCGAAGTAGGAACGTCTTTTATTGAAAGTCCAGTTTGCTCGAACTGTATAACAAAATAAAGAAAATTGAAAAAAATGAATTCACGAATAAAAAAAAATCAAGTTTCGAATGATGAATTTTTCAAACTAAACTCTTAGGCTCATTTTATTAACAAAAAACAAAATTGAATTGTATTCTTATTAATTTTGAAAAACTTATAAATAATAAAAAGTTTTGAAAGATGTTTTAACCGGATATAATTATGAGACTGCGAAAAAGAAAGATGGACTATTTGCTACATTATTTTTATGCAGCAAACTTTTAAAGTTTTTTTCAATTTCTTCTCAAAAGTTGAAGAATTTAGATAAAAGCGTAAACAAACCTCTAAAAATTTGAAATCAAAATCAAAATGGAGACGGTCTATTCGAGGCTCTTCGTCTTCATCAAGGGTGTGATCCACTTTGGCTTCACTGGAAACTTGTTTCAGTGTAATACTATAAAAAAACGGAAACTTTTTTAATTAACAATGCAAAATATTAAATAGATAGGTCTCGCAAGAAGAGGTATATTTACTCTGCATTTCCTCCACCACTGAATTGTTGGTCGTATACTGAACCACTTATGGTGTACACTCCACTTATTTTTACATAATCAAATTCCAGACTGACGCAACATTTTTTTTCTTTTTTAGTAGTAAACTCTCCAACATCCAATATTTTGATGTCGTTTAATCGAAATTTCACCCTAAATCAGTCAAACGAAAAAACACGAAGTGAATGAGAGCGTAACTTTTTCCGAAATTCTCATCTTGCTAATGCATTTTTTAGTCTTCTTACGCGAGGTCCTTTCCTTCCACCGTGCCCTCTCTCAATTCTTCAATTAAAAAAGGTTCCTTCAGTTGAATAGCTTTCACTGCAAAGTTACTGGGATCGAGTTTTTCATTTGAATCCTTTAGTTTTGCTGTAAAAAAATAAATAAATAAATTTTTAATTATCTTAAAATTTAATTTAATTCAATTTTTTTTATGGCTATTGAAGTTTATAGTGACCATAATTATGTACTTTAACTAGATTAATAAAAACGTGATTTTATCATCAAATGTTTGAGGATTATTATACGATGTTGACGAAAAATTTTATATCTACGCAGCAAATATTTCAACGAATTGTGTCGAAAATATTGAACATAAATTAAAACGTAATTTTTAAAATCGTACAATATTTAGATTAAACAGATTCGACGCAATTTTATTTTTTCTAGTCCATATTATTATAATTTTTGGTTACAACAAAATTTCATGAACGTTTGAACAAAACAATAAAAATTAAGTTGAACTACTAATTTATTTTGAAAAATGTTCAATGTAAATATTACATTTTTGTGGAGAGGTATTATTTGCATATTATTGACTAGTTACTTCATGTAATGTAATGTAGTGTAATGAATACCTTTTAGCGATATCACTTCATTGGCAATTTTTAGGAGTTCTTCATCTTTGCCTTCATAAATTAATGAAACTAAAATAGCCAGTGGCAATAATACTTCTTGAGATGATTCCATTTTCGAGTTATCAATTTTTTTCGCGAAATTAATTTGAGGAGATAAAGAAAACTGCGGATATTTTTGATTCGTAACCGGAGGATGATTCACTTTTATTTTTTGGCAGCCATTGGTTAACCGAACCCAACCTTAAAAAAAAAAATTATTTTTACAGAAATCAAAAGGAACAACTTTTAACATACAACACAGAAAAATTCGTTATAATAACGTTGGTAGGTACAGTAGTAGGTACCTACTCGTATATTATCAACAAAAAATTGAATATTCCAGAATATTAAAATATCCAAAAATCTCAACTATCTGTTCCAAGTGACTATTTATTTTCATAAGTAAATTAGTTTGTTTTCAATTTTTTCAACACTAGAAGTACCAGGTGGTGTCATGTACGACGCCACTCAAAATTTTGAGATGGATTTTTCAAAGGACCAATATTTTGAGAACCCCTGACTTCTGTCATACGACGCTACCTGGTCTTTTGAGGTTATTCTTGTGGCGTCGTATATGACGCCATCTGGTTCTTTGAGTAATCGAGTAAAATAAAACCTGGTTTTTTTAGTGTTGTCCAATAATTTTTTTCAAATGAAAATCTCTGGCAATTCATTATAAGTTCTCAAAGTTATTTTGTCCTTCTCAAGACAGAACTGAATTTTCAAGTGCCAAAACCTAAAACATGGCAGTATCGTATCGTAGATATAAAAGTTTCAAGCTTATTCTGCACAACACTAAATTTTTACTGCCTAAATGAAAAATTTTTTTCAGGATTACCTCCCTGCAGAATAGGCATTCCTCACTTGAACATACAAAATGACGTAAAATTTCAGCTTCATGTCGAAAAATGGAGAAAGAAAAATTGTTTTTTATTTTTACGCAGAAAACAGGAGATGACGTAAGCTATTAATATTTACTTCGTAATGACAAATAAGTCGAAGTCAGATTTTCTAATTGGTTTCTTCAACAAAACACGATCGTAGAAGTTGAGACGTAGGTAGAGAGTAGGAGGGGCAGAAAAACTCTAACTTGTAACTTGAAAGTTGTAATTCGAAAATTTGTACAGAATTTTCATAGGTATTCAGTAAGCTGAGTTTAACTGAAGAAAAGCTATCAAGATGAAGACTTTAGTAGGATTGCTGTGTGAAAAGAAAATATGGCAATATGACGCCATGAAACTTATTGACCATTTTCATCTGTTCGCGTGTCATGGTGTCAAATTCCCGATTCATATTATATTTTCAGTTCCCTATTGAAATTTAATTTAATTCGAGTCGCATTCACAATACAGATACATTTTTGAAAAATTAAATACCTAAAAAAACCAGCGTCCAGCAGAACTACAAAGAGAAAGCAAAGAAAGTGCAAAAGGCAAAATTCAAAGATGAAATATTAATGAAAATTTTGTAAATTCCTGATACGGTCATTTTCATTTGCCTTTGAGAATTCCGTTCCGATCGATAGACGATAATTATGGACGATTTGCATTGGTGTTTATAATTTTGCAGCAGGAATTCGGTCCGAATACGAATCAAAGAACCTGCAAAGAACGAATACACGATTCAATACAAACGATTTGAAACAGCTGTTGTGTCGAGTATTGTTGTGTGTGTGAGTTGAGACTCGAGTACGAAACCATGACCGAAACGAATTATTGCGTAATTTTTTCGAGAACCGCAGTTCCTCTCTCTACTTCGCCCAATTTTTCTCGTCGTTTCCGAGATTCAAGGCATCAAGGGTTCACTTTAGACTCCCACTCCAATCAAATAAGGGGAAAAAACATGCGCAAACGCCGAACGAGCGACGTCATATATCCGTTCTACCCCGCTCCTTCCTATCGATCCACCGCGCCTCTTTCATCGTTATTTCTAGATTTTTCTACGCTGTTCTTCGAAAATAAAAGCAAACGTCTAACGAATTTACAACGTATTTTCCTCAATTCGGTCGCCATTTCGTTTCACCTCTTTGTAGTTTGTTCTTGTTGGATGTGAATCTTCGATTTTTTATTTTTTGCTGTAGCTGTTGATGACTTCATGTCATACGTTGTGATGTGTCAAGTCAGAAATAATTTTTTTGAATTGAATTTGTGGAATGAAATTGAATTAATTTGAATGTTTTACGTAAATTTAACTGAGTTAATCGTGTAAATGTAATTTGCTGTTAGATTTCAAGAAGCTTGATTGTTATTATGTGGTAAAAAAATCGTAAGCATGGCCTCAATTTGCATTTTCATTATGGAAGTTATGTGCGAATGGAGTCCGTTGGAGTGTAATTGCAATAGTTGGCTGAAAGTTTTCGATAGAATTACTTGAGATGGCTTCACGCCTTTATATCCGTTTTTGGTCATTCTGGTGAATGCTAGTAGCCTGTTATCCACTTGGCAGTAACGCATCAGATGGAGTCCTACTTTGAGATGCAGTTTGCAAAAGTTCAAGTCCTTGAAAGTTCCAGACTCTAGCGTGAGTCGGATGAGTAAGTTGAATGATTTAAATTTCCACTGTTCCATATTTTCTGTTCTCCTAGATTGAGTCGTTTACCTTTCACTTCACCGCGGAGTGTCGTGTATAAATACTAGGTGTAACACGAAGCCATAAACTTTCTCTTGTGTGCCATATTTTACGACCAGCTGATTTTATTCTGTATTCTGTAATTAATTTTTTACGCCAACAATTTCCTTGAAAATGCAATCGCATCGGTTTTTTAACATTTGACCTTGCTTTGTGTGTACACGTAGACGTATCAATTCTCGACGAGGGCCAGTGGGCGTATTGTCATGAAATAGTCTTTCTGAACGTTGTTTGAGATTTTCTTTATTTTTATTATCGGTGAAAATTTCAAATCATTAGCAGTTCAATTCACATAAACTCCGATTATTTATTGATAATCGAAGTTAGTAGAAATTGTATTCTAGTTACTGATGCTTTGTCAGATATTTCAGTAATTTTGTAACATTATGCCTAAAACAGTTGACTGATGGTAACTCGTGTGAACAATGTCATCAGCGAAATAGTCAGGGGTTCTAAAACTTGAGTTTATTTAAATTATTTCATTAAAGTGTGAGAGATTTACCAGTTGAAAAAATTTTCAGTTACGAGGCATTATGTTAATTTGAAACTGAATTCCTTTTCTCTTCTTTGCTTGCCCGAGAAAGTCGCTTTTCACTCTTGTGTCCCCTGTTTTACAGTAAGAATTGAATAATGAAAAAAGAGCTGGTTTTCTAAGAAAACCTGCTAAAAATTAGATTCAAACTATTGAGGACTTTGCTCTTACTCTGTTATAGTGTGTTAGTGTGTATGGGTAATGAGCAATAACAAATGAGAAATTTCCTCGTTCTTGCGTTAAATTACGTTTTAGATTATTTTTAATGATGAAAGCACCCAGCAATATGATGATGACGTGTATTTTCAATTCTGGTAAAGTAGTCTGCATTACTAAAGGAGGGGAGGCGGCCAGACACCTGATCCCTTAAGGGGGGAGTTGGCTCTTGTAAGAGAATGAATAATTCATTTTTCTGTGGTCTGTACAAGGGTAGAGAGAGGATGAGGAGGGATTGTTGACTAGCAGGTTATTATTAATTTGGCTTCACAGGAGAAATGAATAAAATCTATCTATGCCATTGATTCAATTTTTAACACTGTAAAGACCAGCTGGCTTTTTTATACGATGTCAATTCTGATTTTGAGATGAGCTACTCAGAGGACGACGTGGCATCATGTACACCATTTTTATAAGTTACAAAAATAATTAATATTTTATCAAATATAAGTCGAACCCTGGTCCCTAATTTTTGGAATTCAAATAGCTGCACCGTACAATCCTAAGAGGATGAGTGTTGCTTTCTGACTATTTTTGGTCTCAATTGATTACAAAGAATTATGCCATCTCACTTGCATCATTGAAAATAATTGTGCATTCCCATTCAAAAAGGATTACTCTCAGTAATCATGATTGGTGTTATATATGACGCCACTTGGTCTTTTGAGGTATTTTGTTAGATGGCGTCGTATTTGACCCCACCTGGTCTCTTCAGTTGTCGAATGAAATATGGTTTTCTGGTGTCGGAAGTTTTGTAGGCGAGTGCAGAATCATTTTGTATTGTAGGCTTATTCCAATTACTCGAGTGAAACGTGTCATGTTTGAACTTCGAAAATTATTATCAATTAGCTTGTGAAGTAGCCCAAGGGCCAAGGTTGAGTTATGTACCTACTACCTAGCTACGTACTGCTGTAGGCCTATTTGCCAATACAAATTTGGTTTTCCAAGCATTTGGTATGAAATTTCATTTATTTTGTAAAACATATGTCTCGGTAAATTTGATCGTTTAGAGTTTCAAAGCGAACGCAAAATTCATTGTGATTGTGAAAGTTTCTGCTACTCTTCTATTTATTGCGTTCTACGTAAGAAAAAAAAAAGTATGTGACGTATTTTTCACCCTGTGGTGCAATATGTTCTTGTTTGTAACGCATTTTCGTCATACTAAGGAGGCTATGATTCATCATTTTTTCGCGTAGTTGTTCATTACCGCTTAATTCTTGTACATTCATTGAAAATTTCACGATTTGATGAATTTTTGGATGATGTATTAATTTGGTCGAAGTGTATGAATTGATGAAAGAGTTGAAAATTTGAGTTGATTATTTCATTGAAAGAAATGGAGAAAGTAGGTTATGTCCATGTCAATTCTGATCTTAGCATAAGTTTTGGAAAACGAAATCTCATATTCAATTTGTTAGGTTATTCCTTTGAATGAAGAAGTATGAACACATTGTCCACAGCATCACTTATTTTCGTCGGAAAGGAAAACAAATAATTTTCGATAATTTCTGATTTACTGGACACCCAAAAGTCTAATATCGATCTCGCGGTATGTTTTTTCAAATAGCCTACCTAATGATTTCGAATCAACTGATTTTGAAAGTACCATTTCGACTTGGAGGGAACATTACAAAAATCACAATTCACGTCTTATAAAATAACCAATAATATAATTAGAAGTTTTTAGGTAAATGCTTTTATCTTCATGCCCACTCCAGTCTGTTAAAGAGCGTTTCCATTTTGGAGTAAATTCACGATTGTCTTGTTTTAGTTTATGCGAGTGAAATTGAATCTTCAGCGTAATCGTGTATGTCGCTTTTAGGCAAACTCAATGAATGTGGAAAGGCTTTTGAAAAATCTAAGATAAGAGAGAACTTGTGATGGCAAGGTTATTGAAGAAATAATTGAAATTTGTAAACAGTGGAGACTTGACGATGTTGATGTCTTTGTTATTGGATAATTCAGCCTGGACATGTGAATTGAACTTACGATTTGATTTTTTTATTGATTCATCATTTGCCTGCAGTAGTATATTATGAAAGTAATGACGTCTTCTTGTAATTCAGAAGCTATTATTGTGATCATTTATGTTACGGTGACTTCTCCACAAACACGATTGAATTTTAGAGTATAGGTATTAACAGTTGACACCCTATCTTGAATCCTATGGGGAGAGGAAGGCAGACGATTTTAGGAATGCCATTTGGAGCAACCCATTCAACAGTTTGGGTTGGGGAGGGGGGTTTGATCGAGAGGCATGTATTGCTTATTATTTTTCGTTACGTCATCTGGCTAGACTTTGAACGGTTACCCCTTGAATTCTGAGTTAAGGCCGTATGTTCTTTTTTAACTTACTTTCATTATCTAAGTTATTTCATTATAGCGTCACAAAGCTCACCCACAAGAAAAACGGTAATAGACAGAAGGCAGTTATTATCCTTATATGTTTGAAAATTGAATATACTATCTGGGCTAAACGGTTTTTATATGTATATTGAGAGTATACGTGGCATTGGCTTATCTGATTTAGTAATAGAACGACAAAACATTTTATCTGTGCTTCCTTTCTTCCGCCCTTCCTTATGCCTATTCCTGATTCCATTATCAAATGAAATGGAGCAGTTTTTTTATCATTGTTTTGTGTTGTATTTTGCAGTTATATAGCGGTGAAATGAGTTTTGATGGTCATGAAAAATAAGGTCATGCTAAGAAGAAAGTTCTTTCACCAAACCATTCATGTTATGCGCTTGTTATGAAGTTCCTGTTATCCAGATAGTACCTTTACATATTCATTCTTGACTGTTCATTGGGAAGAAATTGTATCGTCATCAATCAGTGTGTATCTCATTAGAAGATCTACATTATTATCTCGCTGTTGACCACATTTTCAAATTTCGATCATCCTATTACCTGGCGAGTATCCATTTGAAAAGCTATTTTATTGAGACTTATTAGTTCAGCAAGTTACAAGTATCATAGAGATTTGTAATGAAAGTATTTCCTCGAGAAGAATGCATCTCAGTTACGTGAATTTTTGTTTCCTAAGAGACTGATATGAATTATTTATGTCACTGTGAAGGCTCTGAAAGTAGATCGAAGAGTCTAGCAATAAAAATTATTCACTGTTATAAGATGAATGATTCTATGAAGAGTGGCTGTTGAACCTGTTGTCTGAGAGAATTTATGCAGACTATTATTGTATCCTGAATGTGGTCACTCATCGCATTTTGCCTGCTTTCTGGAGAAACTAAATTCCGGGGTACTCCTATATGAATGAATGCCGTTGTTCTGAGGCTGTTGACTACGCATGATTGTATCAATTGGTTACCAAGGAATCTAGCCCATACCCATTCTCAAGATTTCAGTCCCATTGAAGAATGATCGTTCGGGACATTGATTTATTGTGACGCCCTTTTGTGGAGAAAGAAACTTGTTGGAAAATCAGCTTCGTTAGTAAACCCGTTATATTGCTGGCGAACCCATTGCAGTCATGAAAATTTTTGTATTCGTATAATCCAAATTCGCCATCTTACAGTTATATTGCTGTGCAGTAATTTTCTCACTCATTTTAGCCGATAATATTTTTTGATTTCATTTTACTACTCAGCAAGATACCCTGACTCTTCTGCAACAGCCTCAAATTCCAAATTATTTTCTAACCAACATCCCTGATAGATAGAAAGATATGACCTCACCATGTACCATGTCTGTAGTTGTAGTCCTTGAAGGACAAGATGAAGTCAACTTAGTCGTGGAGTAACTGCCAATGTCTCGAGCTCTCGACAGTTCCTCATCCTTTGAAAAAAAGTTCCGATGAATGCTGATACCGACTGCTGATACTGTTTCTGAGTAAACTGATATGATAATGCCAGTTTTTTCGTCAGTGCTAGAATTCTACTCTTCACGCATTAATACTGTATTGCCTCAATAACTGAAAATTCAGAAGATGCGTTTGTCTGTGGTGAAAAAAATTCAGGGGTGTATTGCGTGATTGATCTGATAGTAGTGACCCCTCAGCGCCCGAATTCTTCGTAGCAGTGTCTTCTGAATCAATCTCGGTATCAATCCATTTTGCTTTTATCAAGTTCTACTGCCCAGAGTTGAGTTTTCCGAAAACAGTCGACACTTGAGAAAGATTTCTACGTCAGTGGTTGAAGAATATCGCGTATTGCGTGATTAATCCAACGGTAGCAGCCCCCAATAGTTTAACTCGGCGCCAAAATTCCTCGCATCAACGTCTACTGATTCAATCCCAGCGCCAATCCATTCAGCTTATCAAGTTCTTCTGTCCAAGAGTTGAGTTCACCTAAAGCAGTCGACACTTGTGAAAGATTTTTAAGTCTGTGGTAGAAGAATACCGTGTACTGCGTGATCAATCTGATTGTAGCGGCCCCTAATAGTCCAACTCAGCACCCAAATTCTTCGTATCCGTGTACTGCGTGATCAATCTGATTGTAGCGGCCCCTAATAGTCCAACTCAGCGCCCAAATTCTTCGTATCAGCATCTACTGATTCAATCCCAGCATCAATCCATTCAGCTTCTCTCAAGTCCTACTGCCCACGAGTTGCATTCTCCAAAAAAAGTTGACACGTTTGAGAAGGATTCTCAGGTCTGTGGTAGAATACCCTTGGGTTAACTGTGTAATTGCTCTACTAGTTCAACTCGGCGCTCAAATTCTTCGCATCAGCGTCTACTGAATCTATCCCAGTATCAATCCACTCGGCTTCTATCAAGTCCCACTACCAATGAGTTGAGTTCTCCCAGAGCAGTTGGCGCTATTGAGCAGGATTTTCGGTCAACCAATTCTTCATTGGATCAAGGGTTTGTGCTTGTCAGATCATGGGTTTGTTTTGATTTTTGGGAGGAAAAAGCGTAGTCGCCACTTCAAGTTCAAGTAGTATAGATGTATCTTATTTTTGTGCATTCAATTTGGTTGGTATTTCTTTGAAAAAATTCTATTATTAGGGTCGTTTATTATTATATGTTACAGTATACCTTGCAGTCAACCCGTTTATATGATGCATTTAGTCTGTAGATTCATTGAAATTGATTTCTTGTTGGAATTGGGGTAGCCTCCAATTTTGAATGGACCGATCAGATATGTGCATCATTGATTTCATTCTTGTTAATTTTCGAACCAATTAATTATGTTCTCAACCTGGGAAAATCAAGTAACAAATTTTTTGCTTTTAGTCTTTTTGAATAATATAGATATCAGTGAGCAAAATATATCTATCAGTGAGCATAATATATTTATCAGTGAGGATAATATATTTTTTGAATAATGTAAATACCAGTGAGCATAATATATTTATCAGTGAGGATAATATATTTTTTGAATAATATAAATATCAGTGAGCATAATATATTTATCAGTGAGGATAATATATTTTTTGAATAATATAAATATCAGTGAGCATAATATATTTATCAGTGAGTATAATATATTTTTTGAATAATATAAATATCAGTGAGCATAATATATTTATCAGTGAGGATAATTTATTTTTTGAATAATATAGATATCAGTGAGCATGATATATGTATCAGTGAGCAATATTTACCCAGTCTTACAGGGCTTTGTAGTTAGAGTTGAGAAATTCTTTCGCTTTTTATAATTTCCTTTTCCATTTTTTAATTCAGTTTTTGTCCCTATTTTCTTGCCTTTGTTCAGATTTATTACTCTCTACTTGAGCTGTTGTAGAAATTTTTTCTCACAAGTGATATGTGTTCAATTATTTCTCAGTTACTATTTTTTTCTTTTCAAAATGAAATTGCTTATTTTCTTGTCTATTCTTTCTTTTAATATACATTATTTTCTGACACTTGATAGTATGAAAAATGTGATATTTTTTCCCCCTGAAATTTGTTCAAGAGTTTTTATTGTAGTGTTAACGTAACCCCTCAGACATTCTAAGTATAATACCTATATTTTGTCTTTGTCATTTTAATCTAGTATTTTTCAATACAATTCATCTTTGGTCAAATCTTTGACCTTATTGTTGTGTTAGTGTACTTTCTTTATACAGCTTCCTCTCTTGGCTGCCTATCCGTTCACTTTCATATTACTAGTGTTGCTCGTCACTATTGATTGAGGTCCGGTAAAATTCTGGATTCTGCTCCTCGGTGTTACTGGTATTCATTTCCCCTTGTGTTGGAGTTGAATTGGTTAATGTAAAGATTTATCTTGATTAATATTATTTCTTCATTACATTTCCTTTTTTTTTCATTTTTTTTTACAAGTGTAAATAATCGATGAATGTTTCTTATTTACTAGAATCCATATTTGTTTGCTAGTACTAGTATCATTTGGATTTGAGAAAAAGACCTTCAAGATTTTACGCTGAGTGATAGATTTTGCTGCTATCTCTGATCGTTACTTTTCTGGCTTTCAGTTGTTAACCTACAGCACACATTCAAGTTTTTCAATCAAGCTAACAGACAATATAAAATTACTTCTTTTATACCCTTAAATATTAGATTTTTTTCAATTTGTTTTTTCTTGCTGTAGATGAAATGGAATTATTTGCCCAACATCTGATAGCTAAACCATTCACTGCATTGTTTAGTCAGAATTGTGATATGTCTGAATGAGTAAAATGTTGCTCTTTGTCAGCTGGATGGATCCCCCGTCAAAAGTTTGAAGATGTGCTTTTGCTTTCCACTGGTTTTATTGAGCCTTTCACCATGAGATTATCGTTTTGTAACTCCTTTTATTCTATTTGTGTCTGGTTTTTTAATTATTTTACTTGAGCAAAAATATGGAAATTGAAAACCATTACTCTTGCTTTGTTTTATTTTAAGGTTCACTTTTACCCCAGGTATACAGTTTAATTCGCATGTGTTCAGCTTCCAATAATTTTCTTGTATCTGAGCAAATTATTCAATAACTGAAGTTTTGTGGTGGACACTATCATCTGAGCTTAATCAAGTTGCATATGAAATGGATTAATAGCTTGTGAATGTTTGAAAATAGATCATATCTCCTTTTAATATCACTGTAAAGTATGTACAAACATTATTTCTGGATTAAATGTGAGTAACCTGTGTCAAGGTATTGTGGACTTGAAACCTAAAACTTATTTCCAACATTCGAGTTTGTAAGTATTACTTCCCCCTTAATTTGTTAGCCAATATTGTTTAGTTCTTGCATTTGCTACTTGTTAAAAATGTATATTGTTTGAATACTTGATTTTATGTTGGACAAAAATTCTGGAAATGGTTTATGGCTAACTTTCATTTACGATTATAACCGATGCTTTGATATGTAATTCGGAGTAATGTTTAGGGGCTTCAGTTAATTATTCTTTGTTCGCACATAGGTGCTACTTAAAAATCTAATTTTCCCTTTATTGTTTTGTGTACGTGTGTCTAAAGTTTTTCAGGGAAAATATTTAGGCGACGAAGAGAGAAGAGTTGCCAATTTGGGTCACAGATAATGTCATTTTCCTATTCAGAGTATTTGATTAGATAATATAAACTACCGCTCATAAGTTTGAGTCAAAGGCAAATCTACCCTCTCGCTTGATGATTTGTGCGTGAGTAATAGTCCAAATTATCTGTTTTACGATGTAATAATACTAAAATTTACGCTTTATGAAATGTTCAGCAGTATTTTAAATATGTAGTAGATTCTCTTCTAGCTCAAAAAATGATGTAAACGAAAATCGATACTCGATTATGTGTAAATAATTATTCGCAAAGAAATGTGTTAACAAATATCGCTCGGATACAAATGCATAGCTTTTTTCTCGAATGATATAAATCGTAATCCTGTCCTCGGTCTTTGAAAATGGTTGTTTGCGACTAATTTAACTATAAAATGTGAGTGTTGAAAATTATGTTGTGATAATTTCGTGGAGTGTGTGTCAATATTTTTAATTATTCGATAGTATAAACGAAACTTCGATTTTCGCGTATTGGAATTTCCCACTAAAATTGAATTTTGAATTTTTTTTTTAATCTGATTAAGATCATCGTCTGTAAATGCGTCCTTGTCTTGTTCGTATGTAGTATGTTTTTAGTGAAATGTTCAAAGCCTCTCAGCTCCGCCCTTCACAGTTATACTTCAATGTCTTCAAACGAAATCTTCACTATCTCCACTTCATAGTTACCAGCTACTTGCAAAAATTTCTCAGAAAGTGACCCAGTTACAACTGCTACTTGGGATCAAAGTTGAATCAACCTCCATGTAAACTCCACCGATTCTCGCCTATTTCGTATCTGAATGAAAAAGTAACCCATCATCAGCCGAAAAATGAGGAAGGTGAACAGTGAGCGTCTACTGTGCTGTAATATCCGCATGGATTTCAGTCATATCCTTGTATCATTATGTGTCCTGTCTCCGATGTGGTGTAGAAAGTTGTTGCAGGCAACAGGTGGTGTCGATTCACAAATGTTTGCAGCAAGAAAGCTTGTTCTGATTGCTAAAGCAAGAAGGCTTTTTTGACTAACCCAAGTAAAGATTGCTTGTGAGGTGTCAGAATTAAGATAGCTTGTCAAACCGAGAAATCAATTTCAATTTCTGTATCGTTCTTCGGAAGTGGAAATCATCTATTCGAAATTTGAGCTAAGCTGGTTGAGGGGGACCGAATTGTGCCTTATTTTAGATCTGGAATACTCCCGAGTAAGCATTGTCCCATCAAATTTTGGGAATAGTTTTTAGAATTTGTTGTAGGCACGGAAGAATTGAACCTGTTTTCTTAAATGATTTTTCAACCTTCACTCGGATATTGAACTCAAATTTTTAACCGGTAACACAACCCAGCGTGCTGTTGTTGCTGTACCTACTCCATAATGTTTGATTACCGCAAATCAATGATATTCCAGTATTCAGGTGATCTTGTTCATAAATTTCCTTGGTGGGTGTGATGTATTTCATTTCAGAACATACTTCGATTACTGTTTCACCTTTATTCGAAGGAATTTCGATACGGATAACTATTTACTTGGAATGATACTTTTGAAAGAATTCTCACCCGTCTCAAGAAGTTGCAGTATCTGTTAACCACTTTCTAGAATTTCGATAATTACTCAAGTTTATTTCAATATCATGATAACATTTCAGAAAAAGTATACCCAATAAGTTGACGATACTCTTTATCTCTCCGTATTTGAAACTCAGTTTGACGAGAGTTACATTTGAAATGAGACCAGAGTTGAAGAGTTTGATTCCACTGCGATTTCAGTCTTGAACCGTTTTCTGATTGACGATTACGAGTGTTGCAGAATTATTTCTTTGAAAGTGTAGTTACAGGAAAGGCAGCTCTTCATTACCTTCAAAGAATGAGTATCGCTTGATTTATTCATAATAATTATTCATATTACAAATTTATTGATACATATGATATTACACAGTTTTTGAAAGCATGAGTGCTTTATTTTGTGAACAGTTTATTTACTGTTAGCTTTCATCTTAAAATTTGAAACTTTTTTTTTTATTACTAATCGATGTACTTAGTATGTGTTCATTTATTTTGAACCGATTTCTCACAAATTCGCTCTTATTTATGGTTTGGATAAAATTTGCTAAAATGGATTTTTAATTTTATTTTTTGCCAAATTACGGTTTTATTTTAAATTTGAATGATGGAAGTCTTTCTTGTTCTTTGAATTTTGATGTGACTTTTTATGTTTTTGCTACTTTATTTTTCAGTTCAACTTGTAATTTTACTGGTTTTGAGTGTACGATAATTAGAAAAGTAATGCCTAGAATCGAAGTATATTATGATAGAGTGAAGTAACATCGGTATCTCATGAAGCATTTTCATTTCTGTTTGAAATCCAACTGAGTCGCTTTGCTAGTCAAGAATTTTTCCGCCTGCATTATCATCCAGAAGTTTCATAATATTTCATTTAAATTTTTTTATTTTCCGTTTATTTGAAATATTTTCAGTTTAATTGATGTTTTGAACTTTCGTTTGATTTCTAGTGGTACAAGCGCTGCCTTTGTCTTGATTTTTTGCGAACATAATCTAGTCGGTTTTATTAAAGTTGTGAAATCACTGCATAATTTTTGTTGCACTGAAAATAAAATGAGACGTTGGAATCTGTCGGATTCAATCTACAATTCCTCTTATATCACTAACAGGCCTTCTATCACTTCTAATTACAAGTTTAACTTTATTATTTTCAATTAATTTTTTTTTTTCTACACAGTAATTTGCTTCAGTTATACTTTTCCTGGTGGTATGTTTTTCTTAGGTACAGTTCAAGCTATTTAGTGCTGTCATGTGTATTTAGTGATACCAGTAGTCGGGTTTTTCATCTTCGAAATGTGGATTATTATGTTTTTAGCGATACCGTGTTAATAACCTCAAATGATATTAAACTTCATCTGCATCATCTGGCATTAACTATTGGGTTGAAGTATCCTGTTTTTTTTTCTCCTTTTTTCTCTTTTTTTTTTCTTATTCATTAACGGGTAAATAACGAGCAGCATTTGGCTTTTTATAATGCCTTTTTATTTAGTTTTATAGAAGAGTTTACCTGGGACTACCTAGTCACAGTAGAAACGAAGTCGTAAACTTTATACAAAGGGTATCCAGTGTACCATTTCTGGAATCCAACCTTAGTGTATGGTAATCGCTATTGTTTTTTTTTTTTTGTTAATATCTTTTATGATTTTTTTGTCAGAATGTTACTAGGCTTAGTATTGAAAATGTGTTGAAAAGTGAATGAAGTAATTCCTCTCTGCTTGGATAAAATTCGATAACAGATGATTGTATTTGAAACTAATGGTTGAATAGTTTTATGGAGCTTAAATCTACGCTAAACATGATAGAAAAATTTTTATAAGCACAAACGCAACGCGCTATTATCATTTTCTATTTCTACGAGCATCCGATTTTTCAGACATTGACTAGTTTGGGAGTAATGGCATAGTTTTCAAGTATCAAAATCATATTATTTCAATTAATAATTATTCTTTCAATTAGAGTTGTTTATTGCTTCAGATTCGTATTGTTCATTTTTCTAAAAATTTTTATTTTCCCTGTTTGAATAGGAGAAAAGGTACTAATACCCTAATCTTTATATTGCCGCTTTTCTCATTGATGTGAACATGTTTATGTTGTGTCACTTTTGAACGGAGTTGACGATTTCCCACTCTTCAGCTTACGTGTGAGCTATGCCTTCTTCAGATTGATATTAATCTCAACGGTTGAAGTATCACTTTTTTTAAACTTATTTTGTTTATATGCTTCTTGTATAATATCTTATTTACCTTCATTTTTGAAAACAATTATTCTTTAGGAGTTATTTCTTTTTCTTTTTCTTTTTTTTTCTTTCTTTCTATATTAGTTTTTCTTTTTTTTTCTTTTTCTTTTTTTTTCTTTTTTTCTTTTTCGTTTTTTCTTTTTTTTTCTTCTTTTTTTTTTTTTTTCATTGTAGCCGTGTACGTGTCTCTGAAATCCTGTAGATCTTGAAGGAGCCCGAGCCTTGTTTTTTTTTTTTTTTTTTTTTCCAAATTCACAATAATCATTCAGCTCTTCCGTCAGTCATCGCTCAAGTCAGTGTTCAGCTAGTCAGCTACAGCGAATAGTTACTTAATAATTTGAATAATTCGAACGTCTATGACTGGTCTTTTCAATCAAGTTGGGTCTGTGAGTTTTTATATATCTACTATCTTTCCTAATAATTTAAGAGGGGAACTTTTTTGTGGGGCATATTTTGTGAAAGTGATTACAGAAATAAATCGATGAGCGGAATTAATAAGCGTATAATATGATCGCGAGTATAAATCTAGTCAATCTGCATATATTTTGTTTACTGCAACGATTGTGGGATTCTTCGGTGTCAATTTGCGTATCAAGTCTAGAATAATAAACATGCACATTGCACAAAGCTACGGTGAAAAGTCTCGATTTACACCAAATTACTATGCCACAGACTCGGACGATTCGATTTTGGTTTGTGAGTAATAATTTTATTTGTTTTTTTTTTTTTCATTTTATGATACTTCGAGGGGGGTATTTTTTTTTTTTGGGGCATACTTTGTGAAAGTGATTACAGGGATCAAATCTTAGAGGAACTATCACACGTGAGATCGTCTATTTCATCTAATTGGCATTATGTAGTCAGTCGTGAGTACAAATCTAGTCAACCCATGTGTTTGTATTGTGGAATTGGAATCTTCCAGTTGTCAATTTGAGTAAATATCCTTCACCAAGTGCCTTGGCTATACATACTAACTGCAAAAGTGATCTAAATGAGTTACCTTGCTTCCACGATATTTTAGTAATGCCTGTTTTTCAATTTTGGTCTGTATATTGGGATGTAAGTAAATTAGTGAGTTCATTTATTTTCAGAATCTGCATGCTAATTCTACTTATTCGCCATTCATTTTGTATTTATTCGTTTTATATTTTCTAAAATTTATAAATATCCTTTATTAGCATTTACCTCCGTAGTCCTGCCTCAAAAATGAATAAAAGTGACGGTTTTGGCTGATGACTAGTTACGTAATTTTTTGTTACATCAAGTAAATGTTTTATGGTTGAAGTTGCTATGTGGCTCATTTTAACAATGCCTGTAACTTATTATTCTTTCAATTAATTTTTCTTCCGTTTCTTCGTGTCCCGTGTATAATATCAAAAATAAGCTTATTTTTTTAATGTTCCAAGTTTTTTTCTTTAAAATCTGATTATATTGCTTATTTCTTGTGATATTCTTCATCGAAATTACTTCGAATAGTTTGCGGATTTGAGTAATCTTTCTTATTAATCATCAATACCAGTAACACTGAGCAGAATATCTAATTCAAAATTTCTCGGAGCAACACTAATTTCGACCTTTGCTACTCATTCTTTTCATTTTTCAATGTTGTGCTTTGTTCAAATCGTTTGTTAAGTTCGGAACTAACTCCCCGCCGAGCCCTACGGGGTGAAAAGGGGGCCTGGGCAGGGCCATGGGGGCAGTTCCCATGGTGCTCAACCGGGGAAGCATATGAACCTGATATTAACGTGAGAAATTGCATATTCCGTGGCATTATTCGTCGATCAAGTGAATGTCAATTATGAAGATTTCAGATTTCACTTGGTATGTTTTATTATTATGAGTAAAAGCTTTTATTTATAAAACAAATAAGAGAATAGTGATTTGAAAAGACAGTGACCTACCTCATCCGCCGTTATATCATTCATCTGGGATCTGAGGGAGAAAAAAAAAGTTTTCTATATAAAACCTGCTAAAAATCAGAGGCCAAAGCTAAAATTTATGCGACATATTTGAGATTTTCTATTTTCACTCATTCAAGCCTCATTTACTATGTCCGTTTGTCGCTGGTTACCAATCAGTGTGAAGAAGTAATTGAAAATGAAATTGCTTTCGTATTGATTGATTAATTTATTGAAAGAAAAAAAGAGCAAAATGAGACTTAACTCATTAAGACCAAATTTTAGTCCATTTAAAATGAGAAATTAATTTAATAGTGGTACCTTACTCAATGAATGACAATTTTAATGTATCTTGAATTTCAGTATTTTTTTATAATATCTACTAAAAACCATTGTAAATCTTGATTTCAGTTGATGAAGCCTTGTTTTCTGTTATAGATGGTTGAAAATGAAAGTCGTATATTTATTCATGATTTTGCTATGAAACTATTGATGTTTTAAACGATGAAGAAATTGTTTCAACTAGTTACCTCACCGACGTACTGCTTCGGCTTATAAGTATCAGGATTTTGACTAAGTTTCAGGTATTTTCGTTTTTGGGAAGTTATTGTCGTTTTCTTGCCAAACCCGAATTTAAGTCTGCCTCAGAAACGAGTACAGGTTTCAAAAATATACTATTTTGATTTTTGACTTCTATACTTGAGCTATGTAGCATCTACTGGACCGCCAGTTTGCTATCCTTTCCTAATGGACTGGTTCTGTCAACATCACTGAGGCGTCCCAGGTAAAATATCGAGTTTTAAAGTTGATGAAAAACGTAGAATATTTTTTATCTGCAGCTGCATAGAAATAGCCTACGTTTCATCATAGTTTTAACACTAGAAATACCAGATTTTACTAGATTGCTCAAAAGACCAGGTGGTGTCATATATGACACCACAAGAGTAACCTCAAAGGACCAGGTGCCGTCGTATGACACACGTCAGGGGTTTTCAAAATATTGTCCTTTGAGAAGTCCATTTCAAAATTTTGAGTGGTGTCGTATATGACACCACCTGGTACTTTTAATGTTAATGTATGTTCACTGTTTGATTTTTTTTCCCCCAGTTATATCAGAGGAATTTTACAATCTCGAATGTACACTAATAGTTTTGTAATTACAGATTATGCTGAATCGAAGTATGATATTTTGTTGATATAGGTACTTCATAATCGTTACCTACTTTTTTTTAAAATTCTTTGACAAGAAGAAATGGATTCCCTTGAAAATGAGTCCGAGCAATTTCACGAATTAGAATCAATCATTACGTTTTCCTACAATCAAAGAAATGTTGACGAAGCAGTATCCGTTATATTTTTTGTTTGTTACGAATTTATTGAGTTACTAGTGATTTTCAATGTACTCGTAGCATCTCTTAAAAATGACACTTGAGTGAAGTTTGTGTAGCAAGTTTCTGATTGGAAACAGCTATGCTTTTTTAAATACATTCCTATTTTACGAGTGTAAATAGTCTATGATGGCACAAAGTTTTTTTGAAGTTGTATCCTATTTCCGGCGAAATATTCATTGAATCGTCTTTGAATCACGAATTTGAGTTGTTAATCACAGTCTCTGGTTTTTTCCACGATTATGCGATTATGAGATAAATCAAAAAAAGTATTTTTGAACAAAGTGAATGTTGTCTGATGCTCTTCACATTGTCGAACTTGACGTTAATCGTTTTAAGTGTTTTAGAATTTGTATTACCCCTATAATATCTGCAAATGAGTGTGGAAACTTGTGGAAATATTTAATATTTTTCTGTCGCTTTTGAAAATATTTTAATTTGATAGAAATGCTAATTTGACAGAAATGCTCCTGTTAGATTTTTCCAGACCAAAAAAAGTCAATAACCCATGTAATTTTCCGATGTCATAGAGGTTAAACAGCGAAACTTTCATCGGTGAAAAGTAAAATCAAAATAATTCTTCGTAAGCAATAAATACGGTTTTTGGTGTGCAGGTATATTACAACAAGTTGTGATATTTGAACAATACTCTTCATTTATCAAATTGTTTTCGGCTGGACTATTGAAAGTTTGTAAGCATTTAGGTTGCCACACCATTAAAAATATTTTAATAATAACAGCTTCATATCGTCGGATGCTCAATCGTGAAAAATTATCTTATTTTTTGACTAATTTAGCATGTCAGGTCCCATAACATTCTTTTGAAAATGAAAACAGATTGATGATTATTTTTCGATTTAAGACATTTTCGATTTATTCCAGCGATTTGCTTCTTTGAAAGGTTCTCGAAAAAATTCTAGATGAATGATTCGAATAAATATTGTCACCGAATAGAACAGATTCAATCTTACGATTTCGATTGGAAGTGTTAACAAAATGCTGTAGTAAGAATCTGAAATTCATTTCTTATTTTATTTTTATTTTTTTTCAAAAAATAATCATCTTAGGAATGATCATTGTCTTCGATACCTAAGTTAGAATGAAATGGTTTATCAAATATCACATAGCGAAGTGCCTATTTATTTTTCTAAAGAGTCTATAATTGTGTGTAACGTAATTTCTTAATTATTTATATATTTTATTTATTCGTTTATTCATTTGTAATTCCTATTTTTGTAAAATGAATAAATTGCAGATTTGAAAGATGGTGAATTTTTTTTTTCCGATCATGTGTGTAAAATGAATAAATTGCGGATTTGAAAGATGATAAATTTTTTTTCTCAGATCATGTGGTTTTATTTCAATAAAGAGGATGTTGATGTACCTTTTAGAAATTATGATATGTAAATTACCCATCAGCTTTCATGCAGTGATAGTTATAATTTACTTCTACCTCGTACCTAATAAATAGTAATAAAAGTGTCGTGTTTTATAATTTAACTAAGCAAGCATTTTTAAAATTCTTGCTATGAAAAACAAACAGCAGATCGCTTAAGAAATAGTAGCTGCCAGTTTCGCGTTGAATTTTTTATCTATTTCATTACCTGTGAATAAAATTTGAGTGCATCAGGAGTAAAGATTCAAGATTATTGGTTGGAATGCTGATGAATACGCATTTTAAGACTTACGATGAAATTAAAGTTATTCGAAAAATTTTTGAAAATATGAACTAAAAAGACTTCCAAGTGGATAGTTATCATAATAATCATATTCGAAGTCATTTGTATCTGGTTACCTAATATAAATGCTTTTCACTTGAAGTAGAACTGAAAAACTAACAAATTCTTTTTATAAAAATGATTCTGCAGTAGAGTTAATCTTAATTTTTTCGAAATCAAGAGTGACACTTGTATTACATGGTGGAAATTTCTCAAGGATTTCTGGTTTGATAAAAAATGATTATAGATTAGTATAAATTTTTTTCAATACATACGGAGTACGTTCTTTGTAAAAAAAAATTACAGTGAAAAGTAAATTTTGATGAAAAATGAGACTATGAGACTGACGATGGTGCATTTTAATATTCTTATGGTAGATAACCTCGTCCTGCATATTGGTTTTAGCAAAATAGTCTTGTAAAATATTTTTTATTACAATTTATTAGCAGTAAGCCATATGCGGTGTAGGTATTATAGCTTTCAATCATTTTTTTCTTTCTTCGGTAGAACTTTGAAAAGCAGTTTGAAGATTATGATTTGAATTGGATATCATTCGCATGATTTTAGCATTAGATATGTGATTGTGAACTCTCATACCTTGATCCCAACTGACTAGCTACCCTGTCTTGTTTTTATTTAAAATAAAAGGTTTTCTGTTGAAAACCTGCTAAAATGTTATTTAGAAACGCTTTCCCTCCGTGTTCTAAAATTTTCACCAATTTAAGAGTAATAAAGACATTATTCTATATTATCATAAATTTTGTCGAACAAATCAGAAATGAACTTTCTCTGAGCTATACATTTTTAGACTGACTTGTATTATGGGTTCTTTTTAAATATAAGTAAGTAAATACAATTACATTTCATTTTTCATTATGAAAATAAGCTTAGGGACTTCAAAAGATTGTCGAACAAAATTGATGTTTACTTTTACAAAATTTGAGCTGTTGATGCAGATTTAGTACAACTATTTATTATTTCATACGAGGAATGTGTGGCCAAAAGAAATATTTTTAAAAGAGAATTTATAACTGTTGTATTTCTAAGCCTAAATATGCAAACTTTTGTTTGAAAAAAAGATCCTATTTGCTTTGTAATCGTTATGCGAGTAATCTGAAATTTTTTGCGGAAGTTCCGAAAATTTTTCTCTATAATATTTCGACCTCCACGAATTTTGGCGTAATTTTTACAAAATATTCTTCTATTTATGTTTTTTGTCATTCGTACAAAAATTTTACTCCATGTACAATCCCGGCTTGAAGAATGTCTGACCTGTGAATCATCAGTCATATTTTTTTTTTATCGTGGTGTTTTTTGCTTTTATTAATGCTGTTATTTCTGGCCACGCTCAGACCAATGTGACTGAAGCGGTCTTTCATAATAGTTTCGATTAAATACTTCTTTATTCAAATAGGAACAAAGTTTAGTTTTATAATTACGTAGGTATCCATGGGAAAAAATTCATTAGAATTTTGCCATCAAACGTGATGTTTTACTTTTTTTTTTCTTATCTTATGACGTTTTTTAATTTTTGTAAATTCTTCTGATTGCAAAAATGAAACTTTCCGATACGAAAAAAAAAAAAAATTTATTGCTCTGTCAATGTAATCATATTTGATCGAGTTCCAGTTAACTTATTAGAGTATCTTGTCTACCCGGAAGAGGGGCATCATCCATATAGAAAAATGGATATTCCATGAAAAATCCGTGCGAAGCAAGGAAAATTCGTTCGTTTAGTCTGAACTAAGAACTAAGAAATATAGGTACGTTGATTTTTGATAATTTGCAAGAGACGAAAAAAGAAGTCATGTTCATCATTTCGGTGGAAATAAAAGCCAGTGGCGGAACCAGTTTTTTTTAAGGGTGCCCTGCCAAGAAAAATCATTCGAAAATTTCAACGTCCAAAAAATTGATTCTGAAGCTGATTTTTTATTCCTTTTCAATAATTTTCTTATTTTACTAGTTTTTAATTAATTCCCGGCCCATCTCTTAGTTCCGCTGTTGAAGGAAGCTGAAGCTCCAGCTCCTTCGGCCTCATTTCAAATTTCATCAAAAACAGCGTGAATGAAATGAAATTTTCCAACATTTTTCTTCTTTGGGAATAAAAATACTCTGCCTCTCCCTAAGCAAATTTCTCTTGTATGTATTTTAGTACTGCTAGATGTCCAACTTGGTCAAATTCCCGTCTATACTCTGTTCAACTTAAGAATGCCTAAAACGGAACGTCAAATTCACATTTGTCAACAATGTAAAAATCGGATGTGTGATAAGAAACAAGAAATTAAAATCGGAAGTGTAGCCAAATATTGTTGCTGAATGTGAACGAGTACCTTTTCCTCTCCCCGGAGCCCTGCAAACTGCGTTCCGTTTTAGGCATTCTTAAGTTGAACAGAGTATAAACCCAAAACATACTGAATCCCAGAAAATTTTGATTCATTTTTTTATGTGTTATAATTATAAAACATCTCTATTTTTTCGGTTGCTTATAATTTGTACGGGAGTAAATTTGGAAATGTACCCAAAATTTAAAATCGATTCTCGATATCGAGAATGTCGGCAAAACGCCAAAACATTGATGCGCACGCCGTTGTCAGTTATCATCTAACGATTCTTATCTGTTGATTAATTAATTTTCTTAGTTAGAATTAGAAAGGTTGGACGTCGGTGTCGGTAGTTCGTTAATTCGTTAATCGCCTTCAATTTATTAATATTCATTACAGTACTATCGTAGTTATTTTTCAACCATCATAATATTATTATCATGAAAGATGCTAACAAGTAACAACACATTAACGATGTAACAGTGATTAAGGGAAACTTGCAGTTTATTTTTCCTGATTTGCCCTATTGACAAAGCTAGCTAGGTTTTGGAATTATGCTAAGCGATTTTATATCCAATAATGTTTTTTTTTTCCATAATTGGCTCGTTAAAGTTCACGTAGAGATTTCAGTTGATTTATCTGTTTATTTTTCTAGAATATTAATAATATTGGCTATGCATGGAATTATTCGAATTTTCAATCATTTGGATTTTGTATTTTAGTATATTTGTGGTGTCTGTATTTCTTTTTGTAATTTTTTTGGTTACCATACACTTTTTCTAATCCAATTTTTTTAAAGCCATTTTTCTTAATGCCTTTCATCCTAATGCCCTTTTTTTCCTAATGGACATTTTTCCTAATGCTAATTTCTACCAAGGGTCATATTTCCGTATGGACATTTTTCCTGTGGGTATATCCTGTATTGTCACGATAATGGAAAGAAAAAATGGCAAGGTGGAAAAACTCATTACGCAGCACAATGGCCAGATCCATTGTCAACAACATAAAAAATTGTTAATTATAGGATGATAATGTCTAAATAAAAAGTATCTTGAGAATAATACTGAAATAAATAACTATTTACAAAAACAAAAAAACAAAAATTCAGAAAATGTTAATAAAATTTAAATAATAATAAACAAATAAAAGTAATATAAAAGAAAAAGAAAAAATTAATAAAAATTTTATAAGTATTTTTAATTCTGAATTAAGAATGTTGTCATTCAGAAAAATGGCATTACAATAAAAGGTTTTAGGAAAAAGGGCATTAGGAAGAATGACATTAGAAAAAATGGCGTTCGGAAAATTGGATTAGGAAAAATCATAAAATGTCTGGGAACCAATTTTGTTAATATGTCTGGGAACCAATTTTGTTAATATACTGGTCTGCCCAAAATTTGTAACACAAAAACGCACAGAATGCACACCATGGCACCTGACCTTTCTTAGTTTGGACGGACTATATGGGTATATTATACTTCTTTCGAGATCTTTATTTTTCTTTCAAATTATCAGATCAAAAAGTTTTTTTTCAAGAGGTCTCTCTAAAAGCTCCCACGCCTTTCTTTTCAGCACCAATTCTCGATTAAAGTTGTAAATAAATGGTAACAGATTTTTAACTAAGCACCAACTTATCAATTTTCAGCTAATTTTGTTCGAAAGATTACCAGCATTTGGCACTAATAACCGACGAATTGACACTTTACATTGTGACCAGATGACCAGGTGAACTGTAAAAGAACAAAAATAAAATATTGAGGTACTTTCATTCATTCGAATCTTATAGTGAAAATGTCAATCAGTATATCTAAAATTACTACTGTTTGCCAATTTAGCGGGTAAATAATTTGTCAATGTAAAACGGAAGTTGAAAAAAATACACACACAGATTAGTAGCTTTCAATATTGAATATTTACAACGAAAATTAATAGAAATAACTTTTTCCCCTTTGACGTACCTGTATTTATCTGAAAAAAGTTAAAAAATTATTTGAACGGAGTGCGCAAGTGCTAACCATTGAGCAACATCCAAATTACATAGAAGTAAAAGTTTTTTCGTGAAGTCACTTCAGTTGAATTCTCGTCGTCACAGTCGGTGTGTTTCAATTTCGCTTCCCTTGCCATAAAATTTTACGCAATTCTGTACGAAAGTTTTTGAATAATTCGATAATTCCATGACGATTTTCCTCCATTAATTGTCAAAAAATTTTAAAACTTACAAAAATTATGTTCATATTTGTTCGCGAGTGTGTGCTTTGTTGCTTAAAAAATTAGTTTCAATTTTATTTTACTGTTGCACCGAATTGATTTCTTTATTATTTTTAGTGTTAAATTTTTTAAAAGTGAATTTCTTGGGTTAATTTTTGCAAATTGAAAGTTGTGCCTCATCGGTTGACTTCCAACACCTATAATTCGCATGGATTAGGTGAGTTTAAAAATAATTCGGTTGATCTTATTAGAATAGATATATTAAGCTACTTAATTTTTTTATAAAATTTAATTATTATAATAATCTTTTATCCTTCTTTTTCCTGTGAATATGCGGGAGAAAAAGTATGTACATAACTTGAAATTGAATTAGATTTTTTCATTCATAACTTAATTGAAATAATATACAAATTCCTGAGACAAAACTATTTAACCTTGTTCATTGCCTCCAGAACTATATTTTTCTTCTTGGCAACCTGCCTTATTTTTATTTAAATAGAAAAGTTGATATAAATTTAATAAGAATTAGAAAAAAAAAAAATGATAATAATGCAAAACGTTGAAAATTAGTATGCTGCATACTAAAATTAAATATATTTTAAGTAAGGCAATAAAATTATAAAAATTATGATTTATGATTTAATCGTATCTAAGAATTGATTACAAGCTGTATTATCAAAACAGTATAATTACCATTCTATCCGGTCACGCAATGGGATAACACACATTTAATTGATTTTCTTCCAGAGTATTAGTAAGATTTTTCATTTATCTATAAAGTTCTGAAAAATTAGCTGTTGTAGCATATATACGCTCCTATTTTTATACGAATAATATTAATTGGAGCTTATTGTGAATAGATCATGAAACTCTGATGTACCTCACAATGTGTGAGTAAGATCGGATAGTTCCAGAGGGTTATTACAGAAAGTAAACTAGCAAATATTCTTCATAAGATTTTCCATTTGAAAAATTCAGTCTCAAAAAATGAGCAAATATTTTAAAAATTGGTCCGAACTCAGCAGTCACAAGTACCTTTGCATGAACTAGACACACCTCAAACTTCATTTTAAACCATCGAACGATATTGACTACACTTCATAAAAATGATTCAGCTAATTAAGGGTCACATATGTACGAAATTACTCATTCACTTTTTTCCATTATATACAGATAACAGTGGTGTACTATTGCGAGGGAGGTTTGGGATTTACTCTATTAAAAAAAAAAAGGAAAAAAAAAGATCTATTTTGTTTTATCCATAATGTTTATTCTACACAGGCTACAGCATCTGAATTCAAATACCAGTGTACCTTCCTCTACTTTTACCAAAGTTTTATCTGCTCTCCTGTGTATTTCATTTCTGCTAAAATGTCACTGGTTTTTTTTTTTTTTTTTTTTTTTTTTTTTTTTTTTATAGAAAAAATTTCTATGCCCCAATGTGCTTTCCTTTGTACATGTCCCAAAAATATTCTCTGCAAGTCCTTCGTATTTTTCAATGCAATATGAGTGGACGATCAACTTTTCAGCTTTATTTTGTATTTCTACGTATCAATTGAGAGAATTTTCGTAAGTTCTAGAAATGTCCCGTTTTCCATTTCCTATATTTTGTATGTCGACAGGTTATACTGAGGGAGTAACGATGAAACTTTACCAATCGACAGATTTCAATAAGTACAAAAATTATGGATAAAGTTGGCCCATTTTCAAAATGAAAGGTGGTCTATAGTAGAATACTTTCATGTTTGGAATCCAAAATTTTTGGAGAGATATTTTCTTTTCTACAGGAGAAAGCATAGAGGTACCTTACGTAGTTTATGGTTTCAATTAGAGTTATAATTCAAAACTGAAATTTCAAATATTTTCTTGCTGTAGATTATTTACAAAAGTGTGGTAGAATTGTTGAGATACCCAGTAGTTTTGAGTAAAAAAAAACTGAAAAACACATTTTTGAGAAAGAAATTTTTATATCTGATGCTATTCTGAAGAAGTTTCAAATCTAAAAAAAATTGAGTACCTATCGTAAACATATTATGAGGAAAACAAATTGATTTTTGAAAAACAAATTATTATATCTGATGCAATCTGAAGAAGTTTGAAACCCAAAACAAAATTGAGTAAGGCAAACTTGAGGAAAACAAATTAAAAAAAAAATTTTCTAAGACACAAATTTTTATATCTGATGTAATTTTCAAGAAGTTTGTCACCGAAAAAAACAAAATTAAATATAGTAAACGTGTAATTAGTGAATTACCCAGTTTTTATGCAAAGTTGAAATTAAAATTTCAACAAGTCAAGTGATGACTTCAAGTGTCTGTTTTTGGTTTGGCATTCTTGTAATTGACCTATATGAAATAGATGAAAGTTTTCCATGAAATTATAAGAAAATTGGTGAGTAAATAACTATGTAAGTAATATATTTATTAACTGAGTATTTACACATCATCTCTATTGCTTGTCTCCATTGTAATTTTGAAAATTGTGTACATGTAGGTAGTCTAAGCATACGTCATGAGATGTTTCAGTATTCAGTCGATAATTTTTTTCCTGAAGATTGTCTTACGTTTTCTCGAAAATAAAATAACCAGCGCCAAGTCTGCAATTTTCTAAGTGCTAGTTTTATATTCTACAGATGATTGAAGCTTTTACAAGGTTATTACGTACAATATAATGCATTTGCTGAAGACAGATATGTAAAATGTTCCGTTTCCAATTTTGCTTTTCTACATACCTTATTTAGTGTGTCACATATATGTGATTTATTTTTTCAAGAATGTTTTCAAATTGATTGGTACGAAGCAAAAAGAAAAGAAATTTTTTCATACATTATCCCTTGTGATTGAAAAAAAAAAAAATTAAAAAATAACAATAATAATAATAATAATGATAGTCAGTAAAAAATTTATTAAAATGAGTAAAAAGGAATTAATTATATTTTTTACTAATTTGTGCATTAATATTATTTTTAGATTTTCTTACATTTTTACTCGTATGAAGCCCTATAGTTTCAAAATTGCAAAAGTCAATAGAGGTATATCGAAGTAAGTTGGAACTTGAAAATGTCTTCAACTATATAATATGCTCCATTTTAAACCTGACTGGTGGGAAGGATGAGATAAAATTCAGAAACTAGAATATACGTCAGTGGCGGATCCAGAGCTCCATTTTGGGGAGGGGGGAATCCAAATTTTTTCAAAGCATGGTAAATGCTAAAATGGTGAGATAGTGTTTTTTTCAGCATAAAGGGGGTGGCAGTTCAAGGAAATTGATTTTTTTGTGGATTATCGGTCTATTTTTTTGGATTGGGGGGGATTTCCCCCTCCCCCCGTGGATCCACCACTGATATACGTAGTATATATCATTACTAGCCTGCCAGGGAATAACAGCTTCTCGATCTGCAATGTGACACAAATGTGGAGGAGAAATGTGACACAGATGTGGCGAAAATTCAACCAATCAGGAAGCAGTGCCACTTTTATGACACTAATGTGACAACTCTTCGTTCCATTTTTCTCAGGTGAAAAAATTATAGATGTCGCTGCTCTGAGACACTGGTGTGACAGGTCACATCAATGTCACAAAAGTGGCACTGCTTCCTAATTGGTTGAATTTTTCCACATCTGTGTCACATTTCTCCTTCACATTTGTGTCGCATTGCTGATCGGCTTATAATATTTTTATTATAATTATTATAGTTTTTTTTTTTTTTTTTTGTGAGGTTTTTCGAGGTTGAAAAAATATAAATTTTTTTTTGTTGCTCTGAGAATATTCTTAAAATATCTACCAAAAATTATTTCACCATTTTTTCAACACATATGAAAACCTGTCTTGAAAAATACGATTTTTCACTAGTGTGCAGTTACTCCCTGTCACGCTACATGTATTTTCTAGCCCTTTTTAATGGAAATTAAAACTTTTGAAAGTGAAAGATGGGTTCTTGAAGCTCTTTTCCTCATAAATCCTCAGTAGCTGATTCATCAGCTGTAGATTATAAAAGTATAATGTTTAGTTTCCTCTTCCTCCACCATTCAACTGTTTCGTTTTCAAAGCCACGATGATACAGACTAGTACTAAAATTCGAGTTCCACAGGTGTTCTCATTTTGAAAGCAACGAGTTGAGTTTAGTTTCCATGATCAAAAATATCTGTGGAAATATTTGTGGCTTGAAGGAATATTCTTTAAAATTTACCTCGATGAGTCATCATATTAATGCTAATTACAAGATTTATCTGGAAATCTCTTCAAGATTTTCCATTCCAGAAGATATTATAGAAGATTTGAAAAGGCTGCGGTTGAAGTTGGTTTATTTTCTTTGGGATTATCAAAAATATTGTTACCACTTTACTAAAACTTACAATATCTGGAAGTCTATTAGCTACTTACAATTTTTTCTTCCTGTTGCGGTAACGTAAATTACTTAGTTATGTTCGTATTCTACAAATTTCACTGCATTTTGGTAAAAAAAATTTTGTATTCCATTAATCCAAACTCTCCGAGTAAATATTGACAAGGCTTTTCATTAAGTATGCTGATATAATTGACTCGTAAACAATATTTGCTCGTACGTCATGTCGTTTAGGAATTTTTTTTATCTGAGTTCTCGCTGAAAAATGTTCTGCTATTAAGTACTAAGTTCTATACGACATTTGCTTTTACTCCTGGCGGGAAATAATTTTTGAATATTATAAATTCAGGTAGCTTGCAAAAAAACATAATAAAAAAAATTTTAGTCATTTAATTTTGACCATGTATCAAGAAGTTTTTAATTAATAATTTTTTTCCTTCTTGTTTTGGACATGAAGTGTACTTATTTAAATTGCATATGCGAAAGCGGTACTCTGTGATAAGACTCGAATTTTTAATCTTCTCTTTCCGTCCGAACTCAAGGTTTGATACTTGATATACGAGCTCATTATTACCATAAATAACCTTTTCGTGTAAGTAATTTGTTTTCAATCCACTAATGTCTGCGAATACATTATAACTTGCAGTTCAAGGAACAGAGTAGGGTTAATTGAAAGGTTTTAATTGTAAGAAGAGTTAAGACGAATTTGGTGTTGCATATTAATTTGTGGAGTCTGGGGGGCAAGAAGGGGAGAACCCGCACTTGTATAATAAATTATGCTGTGCAATATTCTTTTTTAAAAAGCGATCAGTTAATAAAAACTATTTTTGAAGGTCTGATATCTCAATGGAAGTACTTCTAATGATGAAATATGAAAAAATATGAATCCAACTTCTTAATTAGCCGATAAGCTGTCGCGAAAACCAACCAAAATTAAGGATTTTTGTTTGCAAATTGTCTGATAGAATAATATTTAAAATAAATATTTTCGTAAAATGAGCAACTTTTCCTGACTGGCTGAGTTTTCAACTTGAAGAGTCATGATTTTCATTAAGTGCCTGTATATATTATGTATTACACAATTGATTATGTATTTTTCATCCAATAAGTTGATAAAAGCGTAGTATTACACCAAATGTAATACATAAATAATATTTATTTTCTCACTTCTCATGAATTTTTGCTCTAAGGTAATACTATAATTTATCTGTTGAAGAAAAATAGTCTCGAGATATTTTAGATTGATTTGATACGCAATGTGACAGAAAAATGTAGAAAAACAATAATTTACAGACGTGAAAAAAGAAAAGTGTTTTTTTTTACTCGAGGATAACTCATTTTAAATTTTAATTTCTCGTAGGTAACTCATATTTAAGCATTTTGAACCCATGTACGGAGCTAAACTAGAAAAACAAATTTATTAAGCCATCAACTTGAAATATTTAACCCATTCTGAGCGGAATAACAAACTTATCAGTTGACTTTTTTTTGAAATTTGAATCCGATTGGTTATAATGCAAAAAATTTTCAAGTTTCTTCACCTGCTATCATATTTGAAACTAGAGTATACGTATTATCGATATAATATATCGATAAGTCACCCATCTCGCAAATATAAATTATAAACTATATAATTCAGGGCTGGAATGCCATTATGATTTTGTTTCTCATACTGTTTCTATACCACTATTTCCCGCTGAAATGATTCCGTTTCTATACTGGTATTTAAAAGTGTTACGTTTCTAAGTATTGGTATTATTCTGTTTCTGTCTTCAGGTATGTTTCCGTTATTGATATGTTTCTGGTATTGGTATTTTTACTGTTTCCGTTTCTGTTTCTATACTTACTGTTTCCCATACTGTTACTATACTTGTATTCCAGCCTTCACAGAAATAACAAGGTTCACATCCAATATTTTAATATTATCCGATGTGAAAATTGAAAAATGAAGTGAAATAATATGAAAATGTACAGATTAAGGATTCAGTAGAGACTTGTTGGAGAGAATTATTACACATTTTTTAGAAACGGTATATTTTCATTATGTTTCCGTTTCTGTTATGGTTCTGGTATTTGATATACTTAGTTATGTTCCCATTGCTGTTTCTATACCATTTTTGCAATTTTAACCGTTATTATACAGTTTCTGATTCTGTTTCTATAATGGTATTCCAGCCTTGCTATATATAGGTACTACAGTTCAAGTGTTTTTTTTTTAAGGGTTATAATCACATTCACTTAAAGGAAAATCAAATGATTAGATAATTTCAATAACGTTAAAGTTACTTACCTCAAAAAAGAATTAACTGATTATATACATGCTGAGTAGTTAAAAGATGAGAATAATATCAAGAAAGACGAATTCCAAATGACATCATTAGGTATCTGTAGGTATCCTTTGAAACATTCTGTAAATGATGAATTCTTGAAGATTATTAAATGGGCTGGTTTGATTTTCATGTCTTTATAGAATGAAGTTAACCACGCGGTCAGTTTGGTTTCACAATCTGTATCAGTTTCGGCTCGGTTTGTCGACTTGAAATTCGTCTCACCTTAACAAGTTGCCTTTGTTTTCAGATCATTATGCAGTATTTTAAGACGTAAGCAGCTTTATTTAATGATTACTTTGTGAGAGATTAATCTTCTTACTTTAGTAGAAGCGTTTCGTCCTTTTAACGAGGATTTGTCGGAATAAATAGCTGAGTCTACAGTAACCTCACTTTAGAAAATGTATCTAAACCGACAGAACTTGTCTGTTCAACTTATATAGCATAGACTAAACAAAAAGCTTTTGCTTGTTTTTACGTGCCTTCTTAAACTGTTAATTAAATTTTTTACCTCAAGGTTGTGTAACAAACGCAAAAAAAAATATTTGCATTGTTTAATCAGCGCCGCCCTGTTGCTAGAGAGGATGGGACTATAACTTCCTGTATTAAGTTTTGTAGGTAAATAGTAAATACAATGTGTTATAAATATGTTGTATACATGACATCACGTGTCACCAATTGGCTTCTCCATTCAGAACTTTTTTATGTCTGTATTATAAATTTGCTGTATGAAGATCAGTAATTTTCACATATTTTATTTTGACTTATCTGTAATTTTATAAGTAGATATTTGGCTATTCACCCAGTGGGCCAGTAGAATTGCAAGGAAATTATTTGTAAGTGCACATAATGTGAATGTAAAAACTTTCAAATTTATTCCTCAGATAATACTGTGTCTTATGAATTGCTGCACTTAGAGACTGTAAAGCAACAACTGAGATGAAAATTAGCAGATTGACTATCGATTAACAATAAACCACTAAGAAAATTTCTCAAGAGCCTATTGATGAGAACCTCTCAGATAATACTCTGTCTTATAAGTTGCTGCACTTGGAGACTGTATAAAGCAACAACTGAGATGAAAATTAGCAGATTCACTATCGATTAACAATAAACCACTAAGAAAATTTCTCAAGAGATTATTGATAAGAACCGTTCGATGACTAACTGACAACGGCGCGTGCATCATTTATATTCTCGATATCGACTATCGATTTTTAACTTCGTGATCCAATATGTTAGGATTACTAATCTATAGCTACTTTAGACGAGGTGGATTTCCTAGATTCTCACGAAACATAGCCATTCAACAGGTTAGCTGAGGAGAATAGTTACATAGGACCAGTTTCATGAGAAATATAAATTGAAAACAGAGAAGCAGAAGGCAGCATGTTTACTATCATAACGCAGCAGCTAGGTTTACTCTCCATTCACCTAAATATATGATCCTCATTACTCAATTAATTTAGAAACGTAGGTAGGAAATTTGAATTTTAAACAAGTTCTTGAAAATTTTATCAAGTGTCAAGTGTTTTGATAATTACTCATCCCTCTCGCATGTTGACAAGTTAATCCATTCGTTGATAACTTGATTATCAACAGGCTCTCACTTGGAACCTTTCTGGTATAAGCTACAGTGTTTGTTTTTGACTTTGCATTTCTCATTAACAAATCTGTTTTTTATAACTATAGCGGTATAATCTTCTCTCTCTGGAATACCTGTTTTTTTTTTGTTGTTTTTTTTTTCTTAAAAAATTCAATCTCGTTCCTGGCGCATTTGCATTCCTGAGGGTTAACTTTCTTTTTGTATACAATTTAGACAAAGTGTAGCAGCGAATGAAGGGGGAAAAGGAAGAAAAAAAGAAGAAAAACCAAACTAGCCGTAAGACAGGACATCGTACTCTTGATTATTTTAATTAAAAACTTCTGGCATATTTGTTCAACGAGGACCATTTCATTAAAACTTTTCAACTTCTCATTTGCATAAAATGTTAAACACTTGAAAAATCGTATTTTTTCCTTTTTTTTTTCTTTTTTGAGCATCAATATTTAATTATGTATGTAGATACCTGTATACTGATGGTAATTAAAAAATATTTTAAATATTGAAATTTTTTTTTCCCTGTTAAAGAAGAGTTATTTATAGCTGATAATTTCAACTGACAGCTATCCTCAACGATATTTGCATTAGTTAATAAACTTTTTATTTTATTTTTTTCAACTAAGTGACATTAAGAAACCTGCTAAAAATGAAACCAATACTAAGATCCCCTACAGTTCGTGACACAAATAGATTTTTAATATGTAGGATAAGCCCTGTTTGATCTAACAAATTACACCATACTGACTCCCCCCCTTTTTACTTGCCTCTTCTTTTATTAAAATCTAAAATTTTCATTTTGCCGCATGGTTACTGCAAGATATATGAATTTGATGAAGCTTTTAATTTCATTACATAATTTCATTTGCTGTTTTTTTCATGTTTTTTAAATCTCATTAACTTGGTTTAATATTTACAGCGTGTTTAGTCATAAGTTCCAGTACATTTTTTTTACTGCTAGGATTTTTTTTTTTTCATCGTAAACTTTTTGAAAATTTATCCAAATTAATCGAGCTGGGCTAACGTTTCTGACCAAGTATAAAACTGATGAGTTGGAAAGACTGTTTTTATTTTGTTAAATATATTTTTTTATCACTAATTAACTTACGTTAATCCGCACGTAAAACTTTAGCTTTTCCAGTTAAAGAGCAGAGGAAAATGTTCATTTCTGTTTGCTTTTATTGATAAGCATTTTGCTGCTTTTTCAGTTGGCCTACCGTAAATCGGGGTGACTTTGCTTATTTTTAGACGACTTTTTAACGATTAAGCTATCTGTTGGAGAAATTGGAAAACTAACGACTGTTTCATGTTGTAGAGATTTTTTGTGAATAAGAAAGTCTGTGAAAGAGAGCAGAATAAAATTTCATGAATTTTTTATGCGGGCCTGAAAAAAGCCTGGCAAAGTTAAGTTACCCCCTTTGAAGTTTTGAAGTTTAGCTCATTTTCTATGAATTTTAAAAAATTGCAGGAATTCTCATGAAATTCAAAAAAAAAAAACTTTAGTGACCCGATAAATTAATTTTTCAACATGAAATTTGTTATTCAATGTGCAACGCATTTTCCCACCAGATTAAAATTTTTGGTATGTTTGTTTTATCACAAATTCATGAATCAAATTCAAAATCTGTAGAGTAACGAACGCACCTTTCATATAATGTATCGTACAAGGTACAATTCGATTTTCAAAAGTATGGACAATAAATTCAGTAGAATTTTGAAATATCAAACATTCTAGAGTATCAGATTGAAATAAATCTCTATTCAATCTCCACTCAAAATAAATAAACTATGGGTATTAATTTGAAATAATTTAAATCTAGATACGTATATTTCTTATGGAGAATTTATAACATTTACCCACCAGTTGAAAAGTAAACTACCCACCAGTTTGGAAGCAAGGTAAATGAAGTCAAAGATTTTCTGAAAACTCAACCCTTTTTGCAGGTCTATAGTTTTGTAAGAGAAAAATATTTGATTTTTTCCTTTATTCTTTTCCATTTCCAAAAATACTACGAGTTTATAACAGGTATCTATACCTACTGCTTCATTCGCACGTGTGAATTCTTCCAACTTATATAATAAAAGATGAAGAAGAAGAATTTCACATCTCTATAATTTATAACCAAAATAAATCAGGATTTAAAATTTATTAATACGTGTATAATAAATAAAATTATAAACTTATGATTAATTTTTAAATAAATTATTTTTGCTACTCAATGAATATGTATGTACGAGTATATCATGTATCTACGAGTAATGCTAGTAGGTTTACTCTTTGTCCCATACTGGTACTGGTACGAAAGACAAAAAACGAATTTTTCAACCGTGATAAATAACAAAAAATGTTAAATTAATTTTTTAAAATGAAAATAAAAATGCGACGGGCCTAACAAAAATTAAAAAAATAAAATATAATTATAAAATATTAACATCCCAGTTAAAGCAAAAAAACAGGAATTTTTTGTAGTATATTATTGGTAAATCAGCCTCGTGAAATTTATTTGCAGTAGAATCGAATTAAAGTGGTTCTCGAACCTTTAAAACAACATTTTATTCTAAATTATCGTCTCGAAGTACCTTTTAGGCCTAATTGAATTCGATTCGGAATGGAAATCGAATCTGCTATAGCTCTAGTCCTTTTCCAAATCTTTCAGCCGTCGCGTCGCTGTCATTAAAACTTTTACGTTTAGTCGTCAAAAATTGGCACGTTGTTCGAAGTGTCACAGAATTATGAGAAACTTGATGCTATAAAGGAAATACAATTATTTTTTGCTAGATTTTACAAACGTTTGAACAGTTTGATCGAGTGGATGTGTCACTTTAGGTGGCTGGCTTGGGGTAAAACCTCTTACACCTGTCTCGAATCGATAACGATTGAGGAAAATTTAATCTCTGCCGATAAGTTAAGACACATAAAAACCACAGAATGTAACTAATAACAGAATTTCGAATGAGAGAGGTAATGAAAACCTTGCCTCGAGTAAAAGTTATATTGCGAATTTGTGTCGAGATAAATGAATTTCTGTTTGTAAACTCTCGCTCAAGGTTTTCTTATATAAGGTACAAAATGTGGCTACCAATTCTCTTGTACCATCTTTTTCCCCCTAACGAACAGCGCAGTGAAAATAAATATTTTTCTGAACGGTGAACTATAAAAGAAAGCGCACATTGAGGGAAATTCTGTCGGGAAAGCCTGGAAAGCGCACAGAAAAAAAAGTAAAAGAATGCGCACGCATTCAATCCAAAGGTTCTCTCAAGGAAAATGCACAAGAAAGTTTAAACCGAGATTTTTATAAATAACTGTTGTTGAAGGCACGTATTTGTGTATAATTGATGAAATGGCACAGAACTTACACAGAATGTCTGATAAGCTCATAAAATGCTTAAAATGTCCTGAGAAAAAAAAAATCTAAATTTATTTAAGTTTGGAATTTTAGAAGAATTTTACATCTTTATTGTTCGTAAACTTTTCAATATTTTTTTGGGCTTTTATTATTTCAGCCGGAATATATTTAAGATATTTTTTTAAGCTTTTCTTACAATTTGTTATTTTGAATCGGTACACTTTCCTGACAAGGCCAATCAAATCCAAAATAAGATTTTGTACACTTCAATCTTAATGTAGCCTTTTCTGAAACATAATATAATTTTGTCCAAAACGTTTTCGTAGCTTCGCCAAAGTAACTGTAAAATACTATCGCCTCAGCCTCACACTAGTCCCTATATGGACACGTGTGGGTGTGCACAATGTAATATTTAATGTACATGTGCTACTTAATGTAAAATAAGTTGATTTTTTTCATTTCTCCACTTATTCTGATAGGTATTATTTAAGACGTTATAGCTGGATGAATAAGCTACTAAATCTTCACATTTTACTAAATATTTATTCTAGCAATTTTCAAAAATCCATTTTTTTCAATCTGGTATCTCTTTTTAGTTTCTCTTCTTTTTGTTTAATTTGTCTGCTCTAAGGGCTTTTATTGATACACAAATTAGATGTAACTTTTACGACTACTTTTTAGCTATAAAAGAAAAACGAATCAAAAAACTTAATTCTATAGATCCTTCAAGTTCAACACTGAAGTACATCGTTGCCAAAAATCACAAATTTCTGTTCCGAATTGACTTTTTGAACAGTTGGGAAAATTTTTTTATTTTATGATTTTTGCTTCTAGTAAAGCATATTTATACACCTTTGAAGAGCGAAGCTCCAAGTCATTTGTAAAATAAACACAATTAGAATGAAAATTTGAGTTCATGGGTTACCCATATATTATTTTGGGTCCAACTTGAAGCTTTTTTATCTGCTAATTCCTCCTTATTCTAATAAACCTTATACCTTTCCTGGAATTTCAACTTTTCAGATCTTCAGCCTAGTAAAAACTTTGTGTAAGGTTAGTAACCCGAGTTTCTACCAAAAATTTGTTGCAAATTGAAATTTAACCAACTTTCAGAGGCTAATGACTTGTACTTTGTTAAAAAACAGCCTACATAATTTTCTGCTTTTCGTCTCGTAATTTACAAGAAATAAAATCGCGACTTTATTATTTAGTCATGCCCAACACACGAGCATGACAAATTTACTAAAATTCGTAACGGGCAAACGAGTAAATTTTTTCACTCGAGAAATGAACTTGGCTATACGTATTTTACAGCCAGCTAAGCATCACCTTTTTGCGAGTACATTTGGCAAATATCTCACATCAAAGCATATAAACGGTCCCAAACTTATTTTCTGTCACGAATCATTTACGTTTTTTCTTTCACAAACGCTCCCTTCCATCCTTTCACCCTAAATAGGAATACGTTTTTCGAGCGTTTAGATGATTTTTTTTTTTTACTTTTACAGTCAGTTGCTTTCTTATACACCCTTCTGTTTTTTTTTTTTTAGTTCACCTTCTAGATCCTTTAATATATAAATACGAAAGCGAGTGAAAAAAGATTCAAAGTTTATTTCACAAGTACTACCCCATCATTTCCCCCTATTTTGTTAATGGAATTCACCAAAAAATATTTTCTGTCAATAAACGTTTATATCTATTAACCTGGAGACTATTTTTCTTTCGGGGTAAAAGAGAATTGGAAAAAGTATAAATTCATTCCAAATATGTGGTTTTGCAAAAGGAAACACTTTTTTAATAAAAAAAATTAACGAGTTAAATAGAATGAATGAAACTTGACATCGATCATGATTTTCTGTATCCCTCGAATCAAAAATTGGATGTGCTCTGAGGTAATTTTTTCTAATAAGCTTTCAGTTCGAACGATTTTGTATGGAAAACACCTTTACCTGATGAAATAAAATAAAATAGCTGCAGCCTTCACCGAAGTTTCGTGAAGGCGAAAGATGAATTCTCTTTTACAACAGGAGATTATAAAAAGTATCCAAAAATGTTTCTTTTAAAAACAAAATTGTTTGAATATGAAGCGCATAGGGACTTATAAATATTTCTCATAAATTTATGAAGAAAATAAGTATGTGTTCTATGTTATAGGTAGGTATGATGACGTCATCAGCTGAGGTATAACATTGAACTATAACAAAATCATATAAGTGTATGATGACATCATCAATTATACGTAGGTATTATGACGTCATCATCTACGGTTCCTAAATTATAGATAGGTGGATATGATGACGTCATCATTTGCATCAGTATGATAACGTCATCACAACTATTTATAATATACGAACCGTAGATGATGACGTCATCGTTTATAAGTAGGTATGATGACGTCATCCTAACATTAGACTGACGGAAGGACAAAAAACTTGGCGGACAAAATTTTGAACTAGGGTCCAGTACAAAGAATTCATCTTCAATACATTTAACTAAGCATAGATTATTGTTCTACATTTTTAATTCTACGGTCTAAACCGAAAAAGTTGAAAACAGGACCAATTGTGAAGTGCAGCTGGAACTTGTTTGGGGAATTCCAAAAATTGTCAAGTGCAGTCCTAAAAATTCAGAGACAAAATATCAAAATAAAATTTTATCAAATCATGAAATAAATAAAAAAATCAGTAAAACTTTTAATGAGTTTTAAATTTGCAGGTTTTTTTTTTTTTAATTTTATCAATAAGTCCGAGGTTTTATTTGTTCATAGTGAGTTTCTTTGTAGGGAGGAGGTGTGTGTGGGTGTAAGTCCTGACTTAGTTATGAAACATATTAGGGAAAAATGAATTTGTACAGCTCCTAATTTTCCTTAGAATATGCCCTGTTTGAAAAAAAAAAATTTTTCACATTCACTCTAAGGTTTCTTCCCTCTGGACGCCTCATTTTTATTTCTTTACCTGTGTGGTCACAGAAACTGGTATCAGAATTTCGAAATTTCCTGTTATTTCAAAATGTAACCCTTTATGGAAACCACAGATATTTTTAAAACGTCAAATAAAAATTCAAGCAGGTGACCAACAAGTAACCAAAAAAAAAAACCAAAAAAAAAACGAGTTTTGTATCATAAAAAAAATATTTTTGTCGTTAGTATGGGTCTATCTTTTTTTTTTTATCTCAAAAGTCAACTGACACGATAACTACGGTCACATGTCATTTATGACACAGTCTCCCACAATATAATTTTGTTACACATTTTGAGTGAAGCTCACTGCTCTTCATTATTATGTAGAAGTACGTCAGCAAAGTACGTTCGTTTCGTTTCTGTTAATAATTTACTCACCAAACCATTTTAAAATTTCAGTTAATGGTCGCCTCGAATAATGATGGTGTTGTGGTATCGCTGCTGAGCAATGGCTGATAATATCAACGATGACAATGGCAATCATAATGACCAAAAGTAAGTTCTTTCTTGTTTTTTTTTCTCTTTTGGAAACTCACATATATAGTTATGTATACGTTTTTGTTCAGTAAAATTGCTCTTTATAACTGGATAATTCCTTCGATAATCCAATCTTAGACTGTAATAACATTTAATGCCATACATAATACAGTATTATAGTGGGTTAAAGTGAAGATATGTAGTATCATTTAAGCAATACTGCGTACCATAGTGGGATACAATATCTCCAAATCATTGACACGATTATAATATATTATTTGCCATGAAATGATTTGCCATTTTGAATGAGTTGAGTGATTAATTACTCCAGATAAGAAATTTCTCGGTTAATGAACTGATTCCCAGTATTCTTCTCCCTACCAGCACATGCTAGGTGTACCTATATTATAATTTTAAAACATACAGGGTGCGGCATAATGACCGGCCACATTTGTTTTTCCAATTATATGCGTAAGACAAAAGATAGAGACATGTCGTTGGTTTTAAATTAAAATTCATTCTTTAAGGTTACATATGAAATGAAATTTCACTCGCATGTTGATCATTTTGCCTAGCACAATTGCGAAAGCGTAAAACTCAATTTTTCATGACTTTGCTAAGCAATAAACATATTTTTTCCACTAATTTCTTACGTATTCAGCCGGTAGGGAATTTACCTCCTCGCGCTGACCATGAAGAATTCCATACATGCAGAATTTCACTCCCTGGTCAATTTTATCTATCACTGGTAGCATTTAGCGGAAGAAATTGCAAAATAATGTAACCATTGCTTAGCAAAGTTAAAAAATTGGATTTTACGCCTTCAGAAATGTGTTAGGCAAAATGGTCACCATGAGAAAGTGAAATTATATTCATTACCGCACCAAAGTAGGGATATGGAGCTAAAACCTTCCCTTTAGGCCTTGAATTTCATCAAAAAAAGGCTGAACAGAAGATTTTCAGTTTTTTGGGATTTTTTTTTGGAATAAATTTATGCCTTAGCTCCTCCCTTGAAAAATTTCTGGGTGCGTCAGTGACTGTATTTCATACGTAACCTTAAGCCCTTAAGGAATGAAGTTTTATTTAGAAGTAACCGCATGTCCTTATCTTTTTTCTTATGCGTATAATTCAAAAAACAAATGTAGCCGGTCATTTTGCCGCACCCTGTACAAACTGAATTTTTTTCTACACCTGTACCTGCAGTATACGATTGATTTGAGATTTAAATGGTTTACCTCGTATAATTTTGTAAACTCGAGATTATAATCTGATGAAATCAGATCAATTTATAGTGTATTTTTTTGCTTCTATGTAGTGTTGATAACTTCTTCTATCAGGAATCATGACTGGTTTATTGATAATACGAATTTTCTAAAAATAGTGTATTTTGCAGGTGTTTTCTTACGCTGATATACATTTGAATGATGAAAAGTAAAATTTTTCGTATCTATAGGGTGTTGCGAAGTTATTTTACTAGAAAATCCTTGAGATTTTCATTTTTATTATACCAAAAAGTATGCCTTATAAGTGATAAGTGATTTGAAAAAGTGACTTTTATTATTAGCTGAAATTCAACGAGAAATTCAATAGTGTAAGTTTTGAGTCAATCTGGATGATATTCGTGGAGTTATACTACTTATATAAAATTAATTAAAAAACCAAAATAGAAGAAATAATTAAAAAAAATTTTTCAAGTAGGGTAAATTAGGAAAAAAAAAGATATAAAATATAGTAAAATTTTATGAAGGAAAATGCATGCTGCCATGAATAACTATTTTTAAGGTATCCATAATTGGCTAACCCTGGTAAAATTCGAGTTTAATGATCATTTCGGATGGACTTATCTCATATGTCCATCGAGCCTCAAATTTGAAATCTATTGGGAGTGAAACAGTTGATGAAGATGTGCGAACTCATTGTGCGTTTATGTGGCAATGAGAGAAAAATTTGATAGGAACAAGCAAATTTCGTTGGTAAAAGTGTTAATGTTTTTAACACTATATTCTCCTTACAATTTCCCTGTGAAATAGTGTATAAGTAAGTAAATAAATTTTAAAATTCTTGTCTCATTTCGCAGATAAGGCATTTAAAAGTTATTTACTTATTTAAAAAATCATTTGCGTACCTATTTTTATGAACTGATATTTAAAAAAAAAGAATGTTCAGACTACCTACCATCAGTCGTAGAAATAAAGTAAATGAAAAACCAATAGAGTCCCTATATTGACTGAGAAAATTCTAAAAATGTGTAATCCTGCCTTACACTTTAACGAAGACGATCACATAACTGTGCTGTTACCCACTATTTCTATAGAGTGTGAACTTTAGTGTTATATTCCCCATATTTTCACATCAAAATAAAAATTTTTAGGGTTGCCAGAGTATAATTTTCATAACGTAATGACGTTGGAATTACTTAATATGTATTTGTAGTTTGGTGGTGAAAATAAAAAAATGTGTAATATATTATCGAACGATATTAAAGAGAAAAGTAAACAGATAAGTCGACAGGAAATGATAAAAAATTCGATACTTACATATGTAAAATTAAGTGGAAATTTGACGAACTGATAATAACGGATTAATTTAACAAAACAGAATGGCTAACGATGTAAAAAGTTTTTGGAAATGAAAAAATATAAGGAAAAATAGTCGTAAGTGCGAACATCTTTGCCTGTGGTAATTTGTATATTTTTGGAAGAAATTTACCAACAGTTCGATGAACATTTTATTGGATTACAAACCTACATTTGTTTCAATCTATGAACTGTAGGTAAGTTATTATCTAATTAGTAAATAATTATAATTTTTTTCTATTGTACTTTTATATAGTCTAACCTGTAATCAGAGCTTTGATTTCAAAATTTGAATTTTTATTCTTTTTTTTATACCTACATGAGATTGCACTGTTAGGTTAACTATGAAAGAGATAAGGAAAAAACCAGGCATCGGTATTTTTTGTTTGGTAATTTTCGAACAGTTAATAGCTAAAGTAATTTCTGAAGCGTCTCCATAATACCATTCTGTCTACATAATACCAAAAAAATTACACAATTATGAAAGGTATAACATTTACAGAATTCCAATAATTATTAGTTTGAATGTTTTTCATCTAAGAATAGTGCAGAAGTCAGAACTAAATTATTGTGTTGGGTCAACCTACGAACTTTGACTGGTCAGGGAAAACAAGTTTACGAATAATCAGTTAGCTTGTGATTTGCTTTTGATGTTATTATTTTAGAAACATTGAAAAATTTATTTAGCTTCTAATGGAAGATACTGAAAGAATATTATTTGTGAAAAAAAATGAAAGTTACGCTGTCTCGGAAAAATATTGATATGGCGATTGAATAAAAATGAGAAGTCTTTTCCCTATAGGTAATAAAAGTAAAAAAATCAAGTTTCCAGTGAAAACCTGCTAAAAAATTATGACGGTCCCAGCTTTATGATCGTCTGTATCGTGATTCATTTAGGAAGTGTGGGACGTCACAAGGATTTGGAGAAGATTATCCAACTTCTTACTATCGTGTAGATTGTCTCCGAATATTATAAAAAATTTCATTATTTTTTGTATCCTGTGAAAGTAGATATTTATAACTTTCATTTAGAGGGTGAATTTTAAACACTCGAAAAATGGAGTGAAAATGAAAAAAATCTTTGGATAAAAATCGCTAAATGGAAAAACTATAAAATTTTAAAGCAACTTAAATAATTCAAAAACTTAAATAGGCCTACATAATTACGTGCGCTTTCGTTCTTTTGGAAAATTCGCAAAGCATCAAATTTTTATTGACATCCTCGGTTTTTTTTTTTTTTAAGACGGCAGATTTAAATTCAAGAGCTTGTCAAATTTTCACTTCAAGAATATTACTACACAGTTAAGTTTCTGTTTAAAAAATTATGATTTGATAAGAAAAAATCGCTTTTTGACTTTTTTACGGCTCCACTTTATTATATTTTTTTCATAATTTTTACAGAATTTTTGACATACGAGTAATATTATCTTTCACTTGAAAGTTATTTTACCAGTAATCAAGTGTTATAGTTACCTAATATCGTCCCTGTTCTTGTAAAACCGCGTAAGTCGAAAAAGTAAATTTTTGGGAAACTGAAAAAAACGTTTTAAAAATTCAATATGCGGTATTTGATCAAACTTTTGGGTTTTTAATTATCAGTAGGTGTATAGAGATCGAGTCTTATCAATTCAAAATTTTTTCACCCCCTCCACTATATTTTAAAAGGAATTTTCCGACTTAAGTGGTCTGTTTTTTTTATTTTCTGTTCCTATCAAACGACTTACGTGGTTTTCAAATATTAACTGTATGAGTAATTGAGTGTTTCAGTTGAATTGAGTTTTACCACTTAAGTCTGACTTACGTGGTATTACAATACCCATTTTTTGAAAGACTGATTTACGTGGTTTTTTTCTAGGCTTTTTAGTTTTTTTTTTTTTTGGCTGCTGATAATAGTCTGGGCCAATTTCTCGATTTTTTCTGCTAAGGAATCAACAAAAACATGAAAATCGTCAAAATTCGACTTACGCGGTTTTACAAGAACAGGGACGATATGTAATACGAAAAAAATAATAAACATAAATAAAAAATCATACAAAATCTACGAAATAATTAATTTCCTGCTGACACTGATACGAAAAGTTTTGCATTAGAAAAATGAAAAAAAAAAATTTATGATAACGACGACTGAGTCAATTTTTATCCGATACGTCAAACGTAAAGAAACGAAAGGAAGTGTAAAAAAGTTCTAGATTTAAAAAAAAATAATGTTATTGGTGAGTGGAAAAAAAAAACTGAAAATAAGTTGAGCTTTTTCTTCGTACCTAATTCGAAAAAGTTGGTATGTGTGTGCAGCCACCATTGTTATAAAAAGAAAAAACAAATTATGGAAAAGAAAGAAAAAATTTTTTTTGTTACTTTAGTTTTTTTGTGAAGAAAAGTTTTTTTCTTCTCATATAAAGCCAATTCTCTTCGTCGAAATGAAAAAAACCATATTTTTCTTTCAAATGTCGTAATTTCTAATGGATTTTTTTCGTGTGAATTTTTCTTGCTCTTCTTTTAATGGAGTAAAAAAAAAAAAGGAAACTATTTTTTATGGCTACCCAGCGACGTTATTACGTCGAAAGTGTAGACCTATGTAATAGGCAAAAATTCGCAGCATTCTCTGCATTATTTAGGTGTGCGTATGAAGGGTCTAGGTGAAATATTTCACGAATTTTCTAGCCAATATGTGTGTGTTGTAGAATGGAAGCCATTGTGAAAAATTGATTAATTATACCCTGATGCTGTCGATAAAGGCCGATTTAAAGGCTAAAAGTGTTTCAAGAATGAAATTATAGTCGTCATATCAAACAATTAATTTTCATAGACGAGGATTGCACTTTAATGCCTTTGCTTGTGTTTTAATTGATTCTTTAGTTTTAAAGAAAAACTTTGTTTATTGAAAGTTACTTGCCCGTTAGCGCCGAAATTTTGCATATATAAGAACGAAGAAACTATCACAAAATACTCTTCTTCATTGAGGAAAACTTTTTTTTTTTTTCAGTTAGAAAAGCTGGGCGAATAAAAGGGGACAGGAAAAAAAGGATGTGAAACTAAAAAGATGGACCCATACGAGTCATTTTATGGGTTCGATTCGAAAAGGGTCGATTCTGTTCGTTCATTAATATTTATGAAATCGACCCGCCTTATTCGCGTTTGAGAAAGATTTTTTGTGATTTTATGACGGTATTGCCGAAGAAAGAATTTCCAAATGGCCTAGTAATTTTTTCAACCACGCCATTATGTCGAATAGTTGTTGCTTTTGCTTCCGATTGCCAAGCATTTTTTTTAGACTTCTACGTCTTAGAATGATGAATGGCAAATCGTTATTGAAATGAATTCAAACAGATATTCGTGGATTTTATAATCTTTTATTGATCATTATGCCTAATAGAGGGACCCACAGTTCATTAGGTTCCGTAAACTCATAATCAGGTTACTTCTTTCTTAGCATTATCCAAGTTTCAACCCACTCTGTGACGCTTATGGTATCTACAGTATCTGAAAATGGGCTTTGATGGGTCTACTTTCTAGTTATATGCTTTCCAAAAATTATATTTTTCCCACTAATAGCAGAAGAAAAAAAGAAATGAAATTTATGGGCTTTGTAAGATAGGTTAGATGTATGTATACTTTTAAAAATTTCTATTAAAGTAGAAAAATTCAATATGCATTATAAGACAGATAGACTGATTCAATATGAAGCAATTGGCAATGTACCAGATATCTGTTTTTTACAACACCCGCGTACTCTATAGATGTTAATTTTTGAGAAATTAGCTTTTAATCATAAAATATGATTTTCCCAAGTTTTTCTTTCATACTCGTATTTATCGTCTGCATCGATGGATTTTTTTCTTATAAAAATTATTTTTCAATGTGCCATATAGGTATATAGCAACTAAATAAAGGTAGAGATGTTTTAGGCACTTGTGAGACCCAAAACAGATAAATCATAACACTTGCGCAAGACCCTTATTGACAATGCGAGAGACCCTTTTGTGGGTTTCGCATGTCCATGAGGGGTATGTATGGTTTTCCTTACTCCCTCCACGCCGCAGACCCCAAATCTGCATTTTTTGTCTTGTGGTTCACTCATTTCATTCTACTCCGAATCGACTGTCTTGTACACCTAACCAATAGCTGGTGGCTTCATTACATAGCCGAAGACATCTACAAATAGTCACGAAGCCATGTGAAGACGAGAGTCAAGTTGTGGCGAGGGTTATACTCTGTTCAACTTAAGAATGCCTAAAACGGATTGCAGTTTGTTGGGCTCCGGGGAGAGGAAAAGGTACTCGTTCACATTCAGCAACAATATTTGGCTACGCTTCCGATTTTACTTTCTTGTTTCTTATCACACATCCGATTTTTATATTAGCTCTGTTCGGACGCTATCAGGACTGGTAATCCTGGGCCAGTACTGGTCGAAATATGCCAGGAAGCTGTTCGGACGCTTTTCCTGGTAAACAATTAGTCTGTTCGGACGCTAGCAGGAAGGTTACAGGAAACAGTTCCTGGTAATAATTCGCCAGGAGCTTAAACGTCCTGGTAACGGACCAGGAAAAATTGTTTCACCTTTAATCCGTTTATCTTGAAAATTTTCATCACTTATCAGTGTAGGTATTTTGACTATTGTCAAAGGTTTTATGAATGAAATCAAAAAGTTGACTAATTTCGTTAATTAATAATCAAATATGCAAGGAAGTATTTTGTATTTATGGGAAACATTGAAGACGTTACTTTGTTCGATTTTTAGTACATTCTAGAAAAGAAGAGTAAGATATTTTTATTCTTCACAAATATTTGAAAAAAATTTTGCTTGGTTAATTTGGTAGAGAGTGTTGAATATGCCAGGAAATTGTTCGTACGCTTTCATTTTCCTGGCCTGTACTTGGGCCAGTTTACAGACCAGGAAAACTGTAATTACAGGTTGCCTGGTAGCGTCCGAACAGAGCTATTGTTGATAAATGTGAATTTGCCGTTCCGTTTTGAGCATTCTTAAGTTGAACAGAGTATAGTCACAAATCAGGTCTTAAATGGTCCAAAAGCGTATTAAATGTCCCAGACAGTATTAAATGGTTGTTCACCAAATATTTCTGGCCAGCACTTGTAATATAAATGCTATATTGTACTCGTAGTTTTCAGCAACGTTTTTCATAAACAAATTTTCCCCTAATTGTAAATTTAGGTAAACTGGTAAAACCAGAATACCTAATATTGGTAAAGAGCTATGAATGATCTCTTAGACTTTTGATATAGCTGTGTCTAAACAGCCATGTCTTATTTGGGAAACTGGTTACCCAAATAAGTACCCAGGTGACAATTACTACATGTGAGAACTAGATACAATAATCGCAATGTTTCATTTATTTTCATACTCATATGGTAGACGCACTGCGTCTATCTGTGAGTGTGCAGAACCGGTTTGGTTTGCGACTATGTAGCAGCATCCTGCCTTGTGGCGGACAACTGAATTACGTACATAATTGTATCTGTATTTAGTTAAAGTGTTTAGTAGTTCATATTGTCCCCACAGTAGCCCCCCCCAGTAAACCAATTAGGTTCTTCTGAGTGGCTATTGTCTCTGGTAGTCCGAACATTCTTTTTAGAAAACACACTTTCAACTGTATAAGTCTATACAGTTTACTCATGACTCAACTTCGATTTTCTTAGAAGGAGATTTTTATTAATATTTTGACTTGGTCTTTTGACTCAATTTTATACTCGTTTTTTTGCAGAGTTTTTTATGTATTTTATTTTTATTTTGTTCTACTCGTCACTTGCTCTTTTGAGAAGTTTTGACTGTGAATTTTTTGACTTCTCCTCTATCGAGGGGCAAAAATTTATGTTTTCAACAAAATTTCATATTTATAATTTTGTGAATTTACTCATTTGACTTCGAAATTTAATTTTTATAATTTCGAGAAATGATTTTATGTTTTGTAGATTTATACAGTATACAGCATACTAGTATAAATTTACTTTGACTTAGTGTATGTTCGTCTAATTATTTACCATCATGAACTTTTCTAACTTAGAAAATTTTCACTGAGAATTTTACTTCATCAGTGTGTTCAATGATGGGTTCACTGTTGTGAACTTTCAAAAAGATTTTTTTGGTGTCTTTTTTAGACTTTCTGATTTTTATATTTTTTTTTGGCTTTTTTACATTTTTTCTAACTAACTAAGTTTTATTGAGATCGACTAAGAGTGTCGCCCTCCTCGACCTCGACCACGGTTTCTCCAACCTCGAGAAGGAGGTGGAGCTCTTCCTTGATCCAAGAGGTGGAGGAAGGTTTCCCCAAGACCTCTAAACATGCGGAGGTCTTGTGAAAATCTCCTTCTCCTATAGAAATTGTGCAACGAATTTCTCTGACGAGCTTGCCTATCCTCGAAGGATGTAGGTGGGTTCGGAGGAGGTGGATTCACAATTTCGACCTTCTTTCGCTTAAAAACGCGATTCGGATCATCCTTTCTAGGAGGTATGAGAATGGATTGCTTTTGGATCACATTTTGCACTTCAGAAACTACAAGTTCAGTAGAGGGCGTTTTCGGAGTAGAGGGTTCAGTGGTATCCATTCCCAAAACTTCCCCCGAAGGTTCAGTTGATAGAACTTCAGCCACTTCCATCTCTAACTTCTCGAACTCCTCGGCGACAGTACTAATATTAGAAGCAGACGAACTAGCCATTTTAGAATTCAAATCAAAATTATCAGAAATCTAAAGCACCTAACTGCTGATTTTTCGGCGAAAATCTGTTAGTATTAGGTAACTTTGTGCATCTGTCTATCTGTGAGAAAGTAGGTCTTTCATCACCTGACAGGTAATTAGATAAATTTTGATCGAAGCAGTAATTGTTGTTACTATCTGTGTTCGAATTTGTTCTCTATTTAGCCTCTTTTTTCGTCTGACTTCTAGTTTGCACTCGATCTTTCCTTTTAACTTGGATGCCATATTTTTTGTATATGGGGGTCGAGACTTCACTAGGGGTCGATTCGTCTGTGGACGTAGAGGTCGATGGAACTTGAGCTGTCTTTGTAGCTCTTTTAGGGGCTGAGATATTCAGCTTTTCTTTTTCAGATTTTTGAATTTTCGAAGCACATGGCATTGTTTTGGTTCGGACTGTACTTGTCTGTTCGAGGTGTTCTCTTTGTCTACGTGAACGGAGATTATAAAATTCTCGATTTTTATCTTTCGTTGATTCATGCACACTCTTTCTTGATGGTCGTACATTATGACTCACTCGAGATGGTGGCTCATGCCTTTCAAACGTTCTGACGTCATCATTGTTGTCAAACGTGATGTTTCGTCTTTGTCTAACCGGTTCATCGTCTCTGTCAGGCAGTAGACGTATGATTGGTTGCGTGTTCGCTTCGTTTGAAGGCAGATCAACATTTTTATTTTCTGAATTTTCTGGACTTTGAGCAATTTCGACAGGTATGGAGATATTAATGGGAGAATTGATACTAATATTCTCTTTCACCATAAAAGCAGGTTTGCACCTATCCCAACTTATAATTCTTTCGTTTTCGAATACTTTAATTTGCACAGTTTTCTCAAACCTTTGCAAAACTTTATAAGGACCACTGTATGGCTTTTGAAAGCCAGTTCGAGGGGTGTCTACTTGTACATAGACAAAGTCTGCAGATTTTAAATGTTTCGACACGAATACAGGTGGCGTGCCATGGTGTGCAGGTTGCGCAACAAATTTGTTGGCAATTTTCCTCATGTTAAAAATGATTTCCTCTGCATCATTATTTTCAACTTTGTTGAAAAAATCACCAGGCAGTCTTAGCTCCTCGCCGAGTGCTAGCTGAGCAGCACTATATCCTGAATCGGTCTGTATTGAGGATCTCAATCCTAACAAAATTGTTGGGAGTGCATCAACCCAATTAGTTACATCTGCAGCCATGATGGAGGCTTTGAGAGCTCTATGCCACCTTTCTACTTTTCCGTTACTCTGTGGATGGTAGGCGGTGGTGGTGTTCTTTTTGGCACCAATATATTTTGCTAAGTTAGCAAATAGTTTACTCTCAAACTGTCTACCCTGATCTGTGGTTATATTTTCTGGGACTCCGAATCGAGCTATCCATGTATGGTATAAAATTTTAGTAACACTTTCTGCAGTAATATCTTCCATAGGGACGGCTTCAGGCCATCTCGTAGCTCTGTCAATCATTGTCATCAAATATTTTTTACCATGTGACATTGGTAGTGGACCTACAATGTCTACATGTACATGCTTAAAGCGTTGAGTGGGTTTAAAGGTACCAACAGGTGTCTTAGTTCGTTTTCCAATTTTGGAAAGCTGGCAACCATGGCATGCTTTTGCCCAATTAAATACTTCGCTTTTAATTCTTGGCCACACAAAACGACTGGTCATTAATTTGACTGTATTTTTGGGGCCTGGATGAGAGAGGTCATGTACACTTTTCATGGCCATTATTCTAAACTCTTTAGGAATAAATGGCCTTGTGTGTTGAGTGCTAACATCACAACAAAGTAATACATCACTATCTGGAATGCTTCTCATCTCGAATTTTAGTGAAGTGTTTTTATTTTGCAACAGGTCTTTCAGTTCTGTACATTTTGACTGAGCCTGTGCTATTTCTTCATAAGGTAATATTGGTTTTACACTAATCTGATCAACTCGGCTAAGGGCGTCAGCAGACTCATTGTCTTCGCCCTTGATGTACCGGATATCAGTAGTAAACTGGCCAATATAATCCAGCTGCCTTATTTGCCTCGGTGAAGCATGGTCACTGCCTTGCTTGAATGCATATGTGATAGGACGGTGGTCAGTATACACAGAGAAAACCCTTCCTTCAAGCATATGTTTGAAATACCGAATTCCGGCAAATATAGCCAGTAACTCCCGATCATAAGTGCTATACTTAGTCTCGGTAGTACTTAGTCTCCTTGAGAAAAAGCCCAAGGGTTGGCGACTCTCTCCACTGATCTGATACAGTGTTGCTCCAATAGCAAAATCTGAAGCATCAGTGGCTAGAATTATGTCCAAATTTTCATCAGGATGAGCTATCATTGCTGCATTAGCTAGTTTGGCTTTTGTGGCTTCAAAAGCTCTTAACTGCTCTTCATTGAAAGATATAGGGGTTTTGTCTTTCTTTTTACACCCTTTTGTCATTTCATGAAGCACTAACATTGTGTGTGCAGCTTGGGGTATACATCTACGATAGAAATTCGTCCCGTCTAAGTCCATGCATGTCCTTAGGAGGTGGGTAGTCCAAAATGGCTTGTACTTTTTTACTTTTAGGTGAAATGCCACCTTGGCTGATGTTATATCCCAAAAAATCTACTTCATCCTTGCCAAATTCGCTTTTAGCAACATTGATGGTAAGGCCTGCTTCATCAAGTCTTGCTAAAAGTTGGCGAAGGTGATGTTTATGCTGTTCTTTATTTTCTGAAAATATACAGATGTCGTCTATGTAGGCATAAACAAAATCTAGTCCTCTTAAAAGGCTGTCTATAAAACGTTGGAAGGTTTGTGCAGAGGTTTTAAGTCCATTTGGCATTTTCATAGATTCAAAGAGCCCAAATGGAGTAATAACTGCTGTTTTTTTTATGTCTTCCTCGTTCATGGGGATTTGCCAATATGCTCTATTTAAATCCACTTTAGAAAAGATTTTGCTACCTTTCATGGTTTGGTTAAAATCCATGATGTTTGGTACTGGGTAGCTATCGTTTTTGCAAATTGCATTTAAGGCTCTGAAATCGCCTGTTATTCTCCAACTGTTGTCACTTTTCATGACCATGTGTATTGGAGATGACCAATCGCTTTTGCTAGGCCTCATTTCGCCATCAGCTATCATTTTGTATATAGCTACTTTGGCTGCTTTGAGTTTTTCAGGTGTTAACCTTCTGGCTCTAGCTTTTACTGGTCTGCAATTTGGTGGTGTTTCTAATACATGTGTAACTTCAGTTTTGTATGTAGATTTCTTTTCTGTGGTGGAAATTTCTATACCAGGAAATTCTCTAATTATTTTAATCCATTCATTTTCTTCTTTGATGGTTTTAACTTCTGGTAAAGGAGTCATTTTGACAAAACCGGTGACTTTTATTCCAGTCTCATTATCTCTTAGACATTTTCTTTTAAGGTCAGGACTAAGATCGAAATGCTCTAAGAAATCAGCACCTAATATTGCTGTTTCAACATCTGTAACTTGCATAACCCATCTTAAGCTTCGTCTGATTCCAATATTGAACTCAACTAATTTTTCACCGAAAACTCTTATTGGTGTACCATTCGCTGCATATAAATGTCTACATGGTTCTTTGGTGAACTCATCATTAGTAGCAGGTATTAATGATACATCAGAGCCTGTATCGATTAGAAACCATGTTTGTGAACCATGATCTTTAATGAACAGTCTTCGGGAGTACTTATTTGCGAGGTCATTTGTCGCCATAATGGCCCCGCAATTTAGTTTAACTGATTTTTTCGTTCAGGCTTGGGGGCAAGTGGCTTTCCACTTTCTGTACAAGGCATTGTACAGTGGAATGCATTATCACCATATAATATGTGAAATTTGCACTTTCCCTGATTTTCTGGCTTACTGTAGTCAATTCGCTGTGGAGAGGGCGATCGGCGTCGATTGCCACGCTCTCTACTCCTATTTTGGCGGTTTTGACTATAATTTTGGCCATAGGATGAGTTATCCGTATTTCGGCCACCAGAATTGCCTATGTTCAGTGACAACTTTTCCACTTGTTTTTTTAGATTACCAACGGTGCTCTTTAAATCGTTGATTTCCTTTCTTAAGGTTTGTGGATCATTGCTTGACTCGTTTTTGAAGTTACTCTCCTTTTTTGTAAATGATACAGCATGTACATGCTTTTTAGGAGAGGTAATGTCTTTTTCAAATTTGAAAATTTTCTCAGCTCTGTCAGCTAATATTTTCAAATCTTCTACTGTTTTAATTTCAGTATCACTCTCTAGTGAGATTAGCAACCTTGACATTTCTTTTGGCAGTGCATGTCTAAAGAGATCTGCAATGATGAAAGGGGTTATATCTGTACCCGCCTTTTCGATCATGCGTTCCATTAGTCTTTTGGGACCTTCATCATCAAGCTCTATTTTAGTGAGTAACTCCCTGATATTCTGTTCTTTCGTTTTGCCATACACATTTTTCAGTTGTGCAGAAAACCAGTCGAAAGTATCATTGGCTGCAGAAGGTTCTACTACTTCTGGTATTCGCTCAATGATTTCCAAAGGCATGTCCATTCGGATCCTTTTAAAGAGGTCTTCATCTTTTACACCATGAGCTTTTAGCTTTCCTTTGACGGCTTTTAGCCATAATTCGACTTTTTGCGAAGTGAATGCAGGTAGAGTGATGTGTATATCTTTAGACATGATTTCTTCAGGTGTGAAGCTTTGCTCTGCACTAGAAGGTGTCGCTACTGGTGACTCAACTACAGAGGTATTATTCAAAAATCTTAAAGACAAATTTTCTTTCGAAATTTGTGTAAGATTTTCTGTTGAAATTAAGTCAGTATTTTCAGCTAGGGTCAAGTCTAGTGTACTGAAGCTTTCAAAATCAGTTTGTTGCAAATCTGAATTTTCTGGTGGATCACTTTTCTGTGATTTTCGAATACCAGACATTCAAAATTTGGGTTTTATGTTGATTTGTACTTCAAAATTCTATTTGCAAAATATTCAGGTATTTATTTCTTCTGAATGTTTTATTTTTGCAAAATTGCACTCAAATTTTGAGTTTTTTCAACTTAGAATTTTTAAATTCTTTATTCAGAGTATATTTCAACTCTTACTGGTGGATCAACTCCAAAGGGAGGCTTGCACCTTTAGTAGGAAAATTTTACAAGTAAAATATTTCACTACTCTTCCGTACAGTGTTTCCACTGGGGCTATGGGGCTCGTATAGTCTACCCAACTTATCTGACTCCAGAAGGCTAATGAGTTCTTTTCACGTCGGCTGGTTACCACTTTAGGTAAACTGGTAAAACCAGAATACCTAATATTGGTAAAGAGCTATGAATGATCTCTTAGACTTTTGATATAGCTGTGTCTAAACAGCCATGTCTTATTTGGGAAACTGGTTACCCAAATAAGTACCCAGGTGACAATTACTACATGTGAGAACTAGATACAATAATCGCAATGTTTCATTTATTTTCATACTCATATGGTAGACGCACTGCGTCTATCTGTGAGTGTGCAGAACCGGTTTGGTTTGCGACTATGTAGCAGCATCCTGCCTTGTGGCGGACAACTGAATTACGTACATAATTGTATCTGTATTTAGTTAAAGTGTTTAGTAGTTCATATTGTCCCCACAGTAAACATTGATAAAACCTTCTCAAATCCACTTTAATAAACCACTATTTCCTTTCAAAAACGATGATGATGAAGATGAAACCGTTATCAAAGGCCTTTATATTTGAGAAGTTTTATTCCCTAGACTGTAGCCTTGAAGTAAAGCTAGTGTTAAAAAACTAAAAATATTCCCAGCGCAGCGTAGACATTTTCTAAAAATTTCACCGCCAGTTTTGATAAACCGTTCGTGGGCGAAGCATCGAGGCAACGAGGGAATAATTTAGAATTTGATGATGACCATAAAATTGGCCTTCCATAGAGGCATAGATTCTTTTACACGATGCAAATTCACGTTCGATCATTTATAACTTTATTCGTGCATTTATTTGACAACTTTTAAAAATAGGCTAAATTTCTAAGTTCTCAACGTTTACGCTTTTAACCGAAAAGCACTTCGCTATTTTACTCCTTCAAGAGTTTCGTTTTTACAGATTTGCTGAAAAAAATCGTCTTATAATTTGGTAGATGGTCTAAAAATAGTCGTTTTTGAAGTTTCTGCTCGAGGCTACAAACACTCAAAGTACGAGTAGCTTTTCTCTCGCGATTCTAAATCCGTTTAACTTGAGCAAAAAGTTTATCAAATGCGAAATACAATCGAACCGACGTAAACTTGGGACTACAAAAATATTTACAAAGGTTATTTATGAGTTTTTAGGTTAACAATTTGTCAAGAACAATACACTTTCGATTTTTGTTCTTCGCTAGCCGAAAAAATTCATTTTTTGTGTAGTGAATAATATCTATACCGAACAATGAAAAATGAAAAGTGAAAAAATAAAAGAAGAAAATTGAGAAGTTGAATTTTGAAAACAAGAAATCATTGTGTTACATATGATTTCTTTGGTAAAACCAAAATAATGCGCCAAAACAAGGATTGCACACATAAATCTCCCTTAGAAATCCTCGCTCCCCTCCCGCCCGCTTACAATTTTAGTCCCTATTATTTTTTCATTTATTTCATTTAAACCGCAGGAAGAGAAACATTTAGATAATTTGAAAATGGAGGAAAGAAAGTTCAGAATGTCAAACTAAGAGAATATTGTATTCGTTAAAAAAGCAATAAAAAAATAATAAGTATAAAAATTCATTAACTGATTAAAAATTTCTAAATGAGCAGGATTGAACGCAATAAGAAACCTTTCCCAAAGCCGTAGCGCCCGTGCGGGCAAACAGGGCATTGCCCTACCCAGGGAAAATTTTTCCCTACCTAGAAAATTTTTGCCTTACCTAAAAAATTCGGCCTCCACAGAATTTTGCCCCGAATCCGAATTCCGAAAAAAAAAAAAGGTCGCTGCTACTCCCCCTCAAATATGAGGAAAAATGTTTGACCTACCTGACGAATGCCTCACACTAAGGGCCTGACCTCTTCTTTTCTACTTCTAGTAAGTTTACCTATACTCTATATTTTGAAAAGAGAAACAGAATTATTATACGACCCAATATCATAGGTGGGGTTTGCTCAATGTGTTTGGGGATGCTGAAAATGAACTTATCTTCATACCAAATATCCTTACCTGAACTCGAACTCTACGCTGCTGACGCGATCCTTATTAGTAAACTCAGTCTATCTAATATGAGGTCATGATAACCGTTCGATGACAACTGCCAAGGGCGTGCACACCATATTTTGCCCTACATTCTCGATATTGACCATCGATTTTTAACTTCGTGTTTGGTTTCCAAATTTACTCCCTTGTAACGATAAGTGAAAAAAAAAAATGTCAACATATCAAAAAAACACTTGACGAGTTGGTAAAAAAAAGAGAAAAAATTGAAAAATTATCACAGTTTGATGCAAATAAATCAAAACCCGCAATTTCGTTGAACTGTGGGTGGGGTCATAGCCCCTTCGTCACCGTCCAAAGTCTGTCTATGCTAATTATTCAATTACAATTGGTTAGTTTCATAGTTGTTTGCCCATATTTGTATTGTAATCCACCTTTGAAACAGAGTAAAAAAACCCTTTTTTTCTTCAGTTTCTTGTCATATCTAGTACACAGTTTATTTGGTTCAATCAAAATAATATATTTTTTAACTCTTTAAAAAAAATACTTGCAGTATTATGATCTGGTGCCGAAAATCATCTCTACTACCTACATTAATTAAGATCTCACCTTTTATCATGATGTCATGATATTTTGTATCAACTTCCAAACCATTTTCATTTGGTACAATTCATCACCAACTTAATTAAAATATTTTCTCCTGTGCACCAAAAAGATGGTGGAAAAAAGCTGCAAAGAAAAAAAAAAGAAGACAGCAAAAACAAAAGAAAAAAAATATTATTCTTTCATTCTAAGTAAATTGTTTTTTTAATACTGTCGTAAAATTGTCGTATTTTTCGTAAGAGATTACAAAAAACTTTTAGCTCTAATTTAACCCTCTCGTTTCATGTTATGGCCAGAGTAAATTAATAATTTCATCAGATGCCGCCCCATTTAACGATAAGGATAATTCGAAAAGCTTTTTTTCTCCGATAAACGTTTTTCTGTAATTTTCTTCCTATTAAGCAAACCATTTTTTTAGTGAACGTATGCGTGGGATTCTATTTATAGGACTTATAGGAGTGTATTACTAACTTTTACATGGACGAAATAAAATTATATTATCCTTAGACCCACAAACCTTCAACAATTAATTGTTAATTTTTTCGATATACAGTCCATTGGGTACATTTTTTTCATTATAATTTATTTGGCATAATGGCATCTACTCATGCATTTGGTAGATCATTCAGTTTCTATACCACCTATGCGAAAATGATAATTATATATATTTGTTTTAATCAGATAGTCTAGAATCCAGATGTTTGCAAATTTAGAGTATCTTGGAGCATATTTAAATTGGTTTGTCAATGAAATTTATGAACAAATGACTGTTAATTTTGAAAAAGAGGTACAAAAAAATTTTCAATGACGTCGGCCAAAAAAAATTATTTAAAATTATGCAAACCCAAGAGAAAATTTATCGCAGGTGTTGGAGAAACGGGTACCAACTCCCCCTTCAAACCTATTTATTTTTATTCAAGTTTTAAGACTGATAAAAATTATTTGGTGTTGTCTAGTAAATAATTATTTCACAATATATAGGCTACCTCCTGAACAATTTGTTTGGGGGGCGGGGGGCGGCGGTGGATGGTAATAAGATTATATTTTATTGTGGTTTTAGGTGTTACGAAATATTAATCGTATTTCATGCGGTCAGCGCAATTTTTTTCATTTGTTGCTTATCAATGTGCAAGTAAATTTTTGCTGTTGGCTCTTTGTTTATTGTAGATTTGAAAATTTTTATTTTCGTATGATTTGGCTGGTTTTGAACAACGTGGATATTTTACAATTCTTATTAATGAAATAATTTAATACATGCTCGCTGAAAAGTTTGCCTTTAGGTTAAAACGCTTGCTATAAAAGTCACGTTAATTTTTTTTTTTTCTGAAAAATGAAGACTATTTTGGGCTGTTTTAATATTACATCGAATACACACCTGGATGTTGAAGAAAATTTTAATGAGAATTTTTTTTTAAGCTTCACAAATATTAATAACATTTCCAGTTTTACCACTTTCCTTGTCAAAATAAATAACTGCAGAAATTAAAATTACGAAAGAATTAAAAATTTAAGATAAAGTTACAAATGTTTATGAGGAGTGCAGTACAATAGTAAAACAGAAATAGAATAATCTTGGATATTTTTAATCGATAATTGATACAATGCTGTGTTGGTTATTAGTTAATTTCATTCTTCGTGGTTTTTTTTTTTTTTTTTTTTGCTACAAAACTATTTAAATATGTATTTGGAAATTTCTAAATCTGTAAAATCAGAATTACAGCATAATTGATTTGTGGTAAAAAAATTTTTATAATTTCAACTTTGTCACAATTTCTCTTTATTTGTAGGTCTTTTTGACTTGCCAGGTTTCAAAGCTTATTTAATTACTTATTTATTTATTCATTTTAGTTTTTTTTTGTATCCAATGAATATCACCAAATAAATGACCTAATTTCATTTTCACTTTTTTTTTTCTCGAAAATTATTTCGGTATGAAACTATGGGCTTTAAATTTCTAAAAAAACAAAAAGCATCAGATAATGTCAACGTCTGTAAATAAGATCGTTTTTTCGAGAGGAAAAAGTTTTTTTTTTCAACCTAATTTGGATTGTGAATTATGCCGACATTTCATCGTTGCAGATGTTTCATTTCGTTTAATTCTTTGTAATTTTATATTCACAGACATATTCTCATGCTGGCGAGCTCTTCAAAATGTAGTTTTCTGTCCCACTAATGTTTTTCTCGGGTTCAAAATTTTATTTTTTCTTTTGGTTCGACGTTAAAAGCACGCCATCCCTCGGCGTAAATTTCTTGTTATGAGCTCGAGTTCGGTATCTATGATATTTTATCATTATTGTAAATTCGCAAGTCGCCTGGAAATTGATATGCCTATTAAATGCAGCATAGGCAATAATATACACTCTTCATTTGAACAAGTTGTAGTCATGTTTGCCAGAAACCGATGTGTCAATTTATTCAAATTTCGTCTTACTTTGTGAATTGTGTCTGAATTACAGGCGAGCTTTTCAGAAAACAATTTTTTGAAACTAAGGCGCGTTGAAAAATTGGCACTAGAAAAGTAATTCAATTCAACTTTCAAAAATATCTTTGGTTTAGTGACTCTGACAGTGGCCATTCTACTCTTGATTTTTAGAGCGAAAAGGTTTTCCTTCAATGGCGATTCAAACTTTTTGAATTTGAAGTACCTATTTGCATTTTAATACTTTCCAGTTATTTTTATTGATTTTCTCGTCAAGTGCTACAATTATTTCTCTGATGAACTATTAACAACAAACGCCTTATAAGTGAGAGTGGTCCATGGCCACCCTATGTAACTCATTACTGACTCAATTCTCTGTAATCGTTATTTAACTCACTATACAATCGTATACTCGTGGTATACACTGTTCACAAAGATTCCAAAAGAAAGAAAGTAAACACGTGATTATAACTACTCAATATTATTGCTTAGTCTTGCAAATTACTTTCGTTTATTTGAGTGTTCCATACTCATCATTGATCTTGATCAAACAGATGTGTGGTGGACTGGTGGTATTTATCGATCATGTCATTACACATGCATAGATGTGTCATACGTGCAGCGTTGCCAGATGAAAAAACAAAAGTACTCCAAAATTTGTAGGATTTATGATGTATTTTATACCTTCATACGCCCTCTCAAATCATATGAGATCACACACATCACTTTTATGAGGTCGAATCTGAGTAAGACACCAATAAAAAACATAAATGATCGATTTTTGTAAAACAAAATACTAGTACTCCATTTTTAATCACTTCTGGAATTTTACGAGTATGTAGGTAATATAATAAATTAATAAATTGTGTAAAAAAAAAGTAAAAAACCGTATTAAAATTTTTGAAAAAAAAAAAAAAAACTGATTACTATGATTTAAACCGTAGGTACATTTGGCAACACTGCATATGGTAATAATCCAGCGGCCAGCCGGCAGCCAGCCAGTCAGCCAGCCACTCGTTGATTTTTTTTTTTCTTTTGGAACGGAGTGGGAGTGCACGTAAACTCTGTAATCACTTATCAGAATCACGTTGATAAAGATAATCTTGGATCGTGGTTTGATGATTCGATTTCGATGAGATTAGTATTAGTTTAGTTGTAATAGAGTTAAATCGTGGAAGCTGGAGAGTGGAAGACTGTGAAGTTCGCTATTTGAATTATTATGTCATTTTTATTCTATCATTTTAAATATTTATTTTTTTAAAATTTAATCGATAAAAATAAGTTCTACAAGCGAAGATAGTTGAAAATAATACCCAACGCTATGGTAAGTTACCTCTTAAGTACATTATTCTCTGATGATAGCGAGTTTAGAATATTATACTTCCGAGGGTCAACGGATACAGATTACAGAGAAATATGGCTCGTATTTTAACATGTGTTCGATTCTCACCAAATTATTAGAAATCTGGTGGAAATGCGTTCGGGTGCTTTTCTCTGTCTTAAAATCTTCGGCTGGAAACCAGTCATCTACTCGTAGCCCGTAGGTAATTCATGTCAGAAATCGTGGTTTTTAGAAAAATGCTGTGAAGTTCTCAAAATATACAGGTTCCTCTTATTCTGAGTTCTTAATTTGCCTTTAATTTTGAGGTTGAATGAGCGATTATTTTGAAACACTGACATTGTAACAAGTGAACCGTCAGAACTGTTCGACGCAAATCCTACGGAATGTATTATGCCCTCATAAATTATCATTCATACGCAATATATGTGCCAGTACTATAACGCCATATTTCGTTTACAGTGATACTACTCGTATATAATAAAATTTCGATAATTTTCGGATTGATCGGCTGAAAAATTAATTTTTTCGATCATCAAAATTATGATTGATTTTGATTGATCATCAGCTTAATTTGCTTTGCTTATAAAATACTATATTGCCATAATGGCTTATTTTCATATTTCAATCAAATTATTGATAAATCAACGATAAAAATTCGAAACAAATAAATTAAGTATAAAAATCTTACGGCGATGTCTATTCTACCTCGTTTTTCAATGATTTATTATCGATCGTCGATCTAACTGAATTAAAATATTCTTGTTCCGAATGATCAACTGAATCAATTTTTTGAAAATGATAGATCTTGAAATTCTCTTTGATCGGGATCACTAATTTCGTTCAACGGTTCAGTTTAAAAAGAGCTACTCAATTTTTCCATTTCTCAGTGATTTAATAATTATATTATGTTATGTCAGATGAATACGGAATTTTATTTATACCCTGTCCATTAATTAAATCGATATATTGCTGTTGATTGAAGAAAATTTCTCGGAATTTTCAAAATATGAGAAAAATTTAGAAATCGTTACTATCTTGATTAGTTATGGAATTAAAAATTTTTTCAATTGAATGAAACATCTAATACTTTTTCTTCGATGTGAAATTAACAATTAATATTTATACAAAGTTACTAAAAATAATAGATGAATGTATTTTTTTTTAATTTTAAAATTTTCCATCTTGGATTTTCATAAATGGCAACCCTATTATAGATAACATGAAAATGAACAGTTCCAGATAACCGAAATGTGGCGTTAAGATACTTGAACGAGAACATTTTTAGAGAGGTTTCTTTGGTGATTCTCCCTCATAGGATTAAAGTGCTGGGTATTTATAGGTTACAGCTGCCTACTCAACATCGAAAATAATCAAAATCTAATTATCATTAAATTTGGACCTCTATTATATGTATTTTGATTCTTAGCTTTAGACTTATATATCAACTTGATAGATACACGTAGTAATTTTCTTTATTGTAGCTTGTACATTTTTCTTGTAAAAATCTGCACATAAATATCTCTTCACGTGGGTTGCTCATTCCTTCAAGGAAAATCTGCCATTGCGTAAAAAGACCCCGAACTACCCACGAAAGTAAAAATACTTTTCTAATTGAATTTTTGTTGGTATCTGTCTATCTGATAAGGTGCCCTTTTTTTAACGATTTTTACGCTTTTATGCACTACCACACCCATATTCACCTATTTCCGGCAATTTGAGATGATTCTGTCTGAAAGAAAAAAATTAGGTGGACTCGAGTCGATTATTTCAAACACGAACATTGAGAATTTGTTTTGCACTATAAGGTCAGAAAAATGTTTCGTGTGTATGGATGGCGCCAGTCGGTAACACATTAATATCTATCTCCTTCGATGTATCTCCTCGAGAAACTGTAATTTGAATTTCACTTTCTTCGTTGCTTGCTTTTTCTTAATTGAATTTTCAAATTCAATATGAGTTCATTTCTTTTTTCGCCGAATTTCGACATCTTTTTTCTTTCCATATATATAGTGACGCGAAAGTGGTGAGTAAACTTTATGTTCTCATTTCTGACTGAATTCTACAGCAACTGCCAATCTCTGGCGGGTTATTGCAGATAGAGTTTAATTAAAAGACCTCTTCCACGAGTAGGGCGCTTTGCATTATGGTTTTGTAAAATTTAATTCTCTTCAGCTATTGGAAATACCCGAGGGAAATACGAGCAGAACTTTCAGAAAGTTGATTATTTTTGGGTGAGGAAGCTTGTATAGTTGTACCTTTTGCCATATTTTCCTAATTTTTTATTTTCAATATGCTTTTTTTCTTCATACCAAATTATTTTAGGTAGTCGCAGAGAGACAAAACTGTTTTTACGAATCCGACAGGTATACTTGTGTGTGTATTTTTTTATTAAGTTATACAACAGACTCGTGAAGTGGTTGAAAACTTTTATTTGAAAAAAAGTTTAAAAGTGTAGGCAGATTCGGAATACAATTTTTGGCTAACCTAGTAGAAGTCGGTGCTGAGTGCAGAATTTTACATTATATTTTCCTTTCTTGTAAAGGAAGACCATAAACTGGAACGCAATTATCAATGGAGAAGAATAGAGTAAGACCTGAGGCATAAGAGGACTACCTACCGTTCATATTGTTCGTTATTATTCAATTTAAACTTTGATAAGTGGTCGGATTCCCTTATTCAAAATTATAATCATCGATAGTGGTATCATTTTCTTGTATTGTAAAACTTATTTTCAACAGTTGCGAATTTTAGCTGATTTTTTATGAATTTGGAAAAATTGCAAGAATTTTCTCAAAATTCAACAAATTCCTTAAGTAACCTTACAAAAGAATTTTCCCATATTTTTACTTCATTACTAAGTCTTTTAGTTTGTATTCATTGTTGCCCGAAGGTAGAAAAATGAAGTCACTCCTTTATTCTAAAGTCTTATTCTCTTTCAACTTCTCCTCTTCCTCTTGCTCTAGCTGATCCTTATTGATATATTATATGAATAGAAATTGGCCATCAGCTATGACACATTTATATCCACATCAATCTTTCTCCATCGCATCCTCGTCCATACCCCTTTTACTCACATTTTTCCTAGCTCCTTCTATATAATTCTAAATTAGTGACTAAAATAACCTGTTTGATATTGGCCAACTGGTGGTCAGTCAATTGTGGAATACCCTAGATTGAAGGTACAGGTAGATTGTTTTTACAGCAGAAGATCCAAAAGTAGACAATAAAAACGTTGTTTTTGAAGTGAAAAATATATTTTCAGCGTAGGACGAGGAGGTAAACGAATTTTGGGTCCTTAAGTTTGACTGCTACAATGGATTTTTCTCATTATCATTTTTATCATTTTCACTGATGAAAAGTTGCAGAATTGTTTGAATTTAATTTCTCTTTTCGAATTAAGTTAGTATTTATATAATACTATCAGATCGCATGTTGCAAAAAATAATGTGCACAGTTCGAGAAAAAAGTAAATAATAATTATATAGCTTGTGTGATTACAGTCCTTATAGCTGCGGCTGATGTTGTAAATTTTACTCTCATTCGTAATGGTACTTTACTTTTTACCCTTGTGTAGTATACTATTTTTAGTAATTGTTGCTTAGAGAGAAAGATTTTCTCGTTTCATTTTTCCCTCTGTTTTTTTTTTTCGGTTTTCATTTTCGTCGAATGGATGGTAGTTGGGTTTGAAGTACGAGGGATGACAGGATGAACTGAGGTAGTCGGAGTGAAAAACGATGGTCTAACCTTCCTCATTTTAACTCGGATTTTTGTGTTGTAAAATTTTACAACACCTCGTCTACCTCTATTTTTACTGTCGTTTTCACGGCTAGAAGATGGTTAACGTGGCGGTACTTTAATCTAAAATTAATTTCCTCAAAGCTGTCACGTGATGTGTTGCGAAAAATTACCTAATTATTTCAAAAGACTATACTTAGGTCTATATTTTAACTTCCCTTCTTTTTTTTTTGCCCAACTTTCACTTTTTGTGGGCCAGAGGTTTGTACCCTATAAATTGAATTTTAATGACTGCGCATTTTAGACAAGGTTACTTGACTCTGTGTTCTTTATTCTAACAAATTAACTGACGGAGGGCAAAATGTAGCTGGGAAAGTGAAAATTTCATTAAATCGTATAATAGAAAATTCAAGTCAGCAGCCAAAAAAACAACATTGTATCTCATTCAGCCGACGTGACGGCTGCGAGAGAAGAAAACCATCTGAAGTCTTGTAGAATATTTGAATTACCCTGCGGATTGTGATATAATAGGTTTTTTTTTTTTCGGCTGACTCTACATTAAGACGGAAATTCTTAAAAACGGTGGAGATTTTTCTTGTTGGAATCCTAGAACTTGAATATCACCATATTTTGCTCTTATATTGAAGTTCATCGCATTGAGACGTATTTAATAATTTTTCATTCTAACGTAGGTACTTTTCATTTTCATTTCTGCCCTTCTTATTTTTAGAAGGGGTGTGAAGAAAATGTACAGAAAATATCACTCCTACTGCTTCACGTTATCGGAGAAGAAAAATTGCGATTTAAAAATTAGCATGCTACCCACCAACTGAAAACAATCAGCTTTTTATCTGCAAAATTAATGTAAAATAAGCCTAAGACTAGACACATTAAATTGAGTAGTGTAAGGCAACTAGGGGATTTTAATTGATATACATTTTTTGGTGTTTTCGCAAATTCTAGTTCAACGAACTATCCTGTAGATGGCACTTTTCACCAAATCTCTATTATATTCTCATTCCAGAGATATGACCAGTTCAAGTTTCGCACTTGACATATTTTTTGATAATATTTACAAAGTCATCAGAATGAAAAGCTTCCATTAAAACATCAGTTGAAGGTTATATTTATTATTTTTCATTCATTTTTATAATGTTATTTATTACAGTTTTATTGAGGCATTTTAAAACTTTTTTTTACTACTTTCTAGACTGGTAAATAACCTAGAAACTTCAAGAACAGCTAAAAGGGAATTTAGTGTACTGATATTTAGCATAAAAACCAGCAAACGGGGAATTTAGTGGACTATAATATTTGGCGTAAAAGTGCAAGAATTGCAAGACAGGAATTTAGATTGCGTCTTACGCTGCTCTCTGTTGGCCTCTATGCACTGCACATATTTTTTCTTTGGTTCAAGAAGTTCAAGTCTTCTTCAATATGTATTCCAGATTTTTTCATTCTAACTTGATTTTAACATTAGTTTTGCTTATATATGCAAACTTCAAATGAGTTGTTCTCAGAAGTTAATTTTGTTGGAAATCGCCTTCTATGCTTTTCTCTACTCAATTTTGGTGGATACGAACAGATAAAACTTCTTTCAAGCTTTAGCACAACACATTAGGTTGTGAAAAGAATTATTTATATCCAAAGTGAGCCCCAAGTAATCAATTATGAAGACTTTCCCCATTTATCCTCCCCTCTCCTTTTCCAACCCTCTTCTTTGTTTCCATGACCAGAAAGGATCTTTTTACTTTCATACTTTTGTCAAAATGTGGTAAACAGATCAACAAAGAGATTTTAAAAATAGAACCTTTAAAATTACACTATACAGTAAGTCCCTCCTGAAATTTGATAAGAGACTCGGTTAAAGTTAGAAAATTCATTATTTCCTTGGCAAAAGCTTTCGAATTTTCTGCTCTTTTTTCCAGTTAATTAAAAACAAAATGAAATTTTCGATCATTTTTGCTGTAGGTACTAGATTGATCAACATTTTACACAGAACTATATTTCGTAGGAGGTTCGCTTTCTTCTAAACACAATTTGCTGCTTAGTTTGGCGTTACAAAACGAATCATCGCAGACTATGTCCTTTTTATGCTTCTGTCTTTCTTTTGGCTTTGTTTCTCGATTGACTAAAAATCTCGAGTATTTTTTTTGGAAACGACTATACTTTTTCGAACAGTGAAAATGAAAACAGTAAAAGCAAATTTTGGCTTGAAAAAAATTCAATCACTTTCCTTTCTATTTTTTCGCACAATTGTTTGTAGTTTGCCAAAAAAGCTGGCCAGAATGAGAAAACTTTTCTTTCCTTTTCTTTTTTTCTCCTTTTCGACGGAAAAATAATTTGAGAAAAGTTTGAGAGACTTCTGACTTGCTTTGAAATTTTTTACTCAAATATTATGTAACCGTAACCGTGAAAATTTCCATGAAGAGTATTCATTCTGAAAGTTTTGCAAAGAAAAATTTGGTGTCTTAAAAAATAAAAGGAGAAGAAAGGTCTAGAGCGTTTTTCAAGGTTTTTTCCAAAATTCAAAGCACGTCTTATTTTTGACGATAATAGAAATACTCGTATTATTGGAATTCAAAAGAGAAATTTCTGAGGACTCTTTTTAAATCTTATCTGAAATGAAAAATGGGTAAGAGCAAACTGTATGAGGCAGGGAAGTTTGGTGGATGTTTCTTTTGTCATGAAAAGATTATTCAGATTTTATATTCCGAAGGCATTATAGCTAACAATGAATTTTCATGGTGAAAAGTCGACCATAACTTGATATGATTATAAATTTATATACGTTGACCTTTTTCGACTACAGGTAAATTGACGAATTTATATTTTGCTGGTCGAGGAAAATGATTAGAGCTTGCAGATTTTGTACGAGATTGAAATTTCGATTATAAATTAACAAGAAAACCTGGTCGAATTCTAATTAAAAATTGTAGTAACCTGGTTTTCAGTTTAGGTCTATTTGTATTCCTATTTTGTAATTGAAATACCGATGAAATATAGGCGCTGGGTAACCCAAATGTTTACAATCAGTATTTACTATTTATACCTGGAGCTTGTACTATTGAAAAAAAAATACTTTAAACTAAAGTTTTTCGTCCTTTTTAAGAAATTGTATGATTTGTATTTTCATATTTAGGATTTGGTCTCATATTTTTTTTTTAAATTTGTTTTTGTTGTTGTTTCATCGTTTCACTCTATTCTGATTTTTTTATGTTTGATTTTTTTTTTTTGTATTTTTATTATATTTTATTCTTTCATTTTTAGCTTTTTTAAATGTCGTATTTTTGCGAAAATAATCTATATTTTTGTATATTTTTAATTTTACTATTTTTTCTTTAACCTTCATCTTCGGTAGGCAATAATTGTTTGTTTTAATTTTTATTTTTTCACGTCTTAGTATTTTATTTTATTTCTCCTTTCTTTCTTTCTCTTTTTTTTATTGGGAATTTTCAATTTTTCAAAATTTCTGTTCCTTTAATGTTTTTCTATTTTTCAATTTTATTTAGATAGGTATTTTATATTTAATTTTTTTTTGTTCCTTTTTGTATTTTAGTTTTTTTTTTTTTTTTTTTTTTAATTTGGACTGAATGTCTGGTTTTTCATTTTTGTATTTTACTTGTCTGGTTTTCGTTTCTTCATCTTTCCTTTTTGTCTTTTTGTTTGTTTTTGGTTTCACTTTGAAAAAAAATTATTTTGATTTATTTGGTTTAGGTCTAATTGGTTTTTGTGTACTTAAGTCGGTAGTGTTATGTAAAAACATGCCTTTCTATCATATAGTTTGGCTATGGTAGTGTGTTTCTGTTGATAATATGCGTAAATTTTGAATTATTTTCAATTAAGTGATGTATAGTGTATACTTTTAATATCGTCTTCGCTCATTATAATTTTGCCCACACTTCCAGTGTAGCTCTGCAGTTCTCACTCACAATATTCCACTTTTATGATGGAGGAGGGAATCGTCTCTATTCTTGTCATTTTCGGCTAAACAACTAGCCCTTTTCTCATTTGAAATTTGACACCAGTTTAATTAATAAATCATGGACGTGGGTCCTACTCGAGATAATCTCAGAAACAAGAAAAGTAAGAGGAACGAAGAAGAGATGCAGGCCAAAAAAAAAAAAGGCACCTAATAAAATAGGCGGAAAATAAGCGTCCATGAGATTATAAGAGAGAGAGAAAAAAAAGCTGTGTACAAAGAAGGACAAAAATTGAGAGCAAAGGATAGGAAAAAAGAATGAGAGAATGAGGGTTAAAAAAAGATATATATTTAGCTTTCACGCCAAAAGAATCGAGTCGCTAGGAGCGAAGGGCAACAAATTTTAACAAGAGAACTTGTTAGCGTACCGGGATTTTGGGACTATGCACGAAAAGATTGGCAAAACCCCTACGGTGTTATCGTACTAATTCTTTGCAAAATAAAAGCCCTTCGTCGTCTCCTCCACAGGTACTACCTTATGCACGTGAGCAAAATATCTCCACTGTTCTATGCGTGCCACAGAAATAAGTTCGAATACGAAGCAGAAATTACGAGTATAGATAATTTAAGGAAAAAATTTACTTCCGTCAGAATTATTACGATACTGTTTTCTGTTGAGCAACATCCACGTATGCGTATAGTCTTGCAAAAACGTATAAGAACTAAAAAAGCATGTAGACAACTTGAGTAATACTCGAACTTTCTTTGCAAAAGATCGACGATCTTCGAAAGTGACATTTGGCCGGATTATAATTATGGAAAAATCGATCTTCTTTGGGTGATAAACATAGATCCCGTAGAAAAAACTATGCTTAAATAGTCCTAGAAAATTGGGAAATAAAAAAAAAACGAAGTGAGCAGAAAGTTTGGCAGTGAAAAATTTTGCCAACTTTTACCAAGTTTTGCTAACTTGTGCAAAGCTCTGCCAACTTTGGCCAAGTTCTGCCAACTTGTGCCGAGTTCTACCAACTTGTACCGAGTTTTGCCAACTTGTGCCGAGTTCTACCATCTTGTACCGAGTTCTGCCAACTTGTACAGAGTTCTACCAACTTTTACCAAGTTTTGCCAACTGTTGCCAAGTAATTGCAGTACGTACGTAGTACCCTATACGCAGTTTGAGGAGACACCAAAGTAATTGCCGCGAGGAAAAAATTGGGGCCACAATGAAAAAATTAGGTGGTCACAAAAATTACTGGAAGGGTAGGGGAGGAGGAATGGGGCACTAACTTATGAAAAAAGGGCACCAAAACACATCTCTGTGGAGGCACCCTAATCCTCTTGCACATCCCTGATGCTACATCCCTATGGGCAAAATATTTTGAAAACGGATCCGTTTTATTCCGGGTTATAATCCGTTTCTGGATTATAACCCGGAATTTTCCTGTTTTCCGGCTTCTAAAACGGATTTCAAACGGATTGTAATCAGTCTTGCCGGAAATGAGTCCGGATTATTTTCCGTGAAGGCTGTTTTATGATATTCGTTGGCCCGGGTTATAATCCGTGAAACCGTTTTACAAACGGATTTAGAAAAATTGCCCAAAAATTATCACTGATTATAATCAGGAAATCCGTTTTACAAACAGATTTGGAAAAGTAATCAAGATGACAAAAATATCTGCAAATTTTCAGATCCGATGGTCGAAAATAAAAACGGACTGACAACGGATAAAATTCTCATTTTCCGGATCATTTACTCATTTTTTGCCCATCTGGATAGGCTGCCTTACTGTTTGTGTATTCTATAATTTTTTGATGAAAACTGAATCGTTTCCTTGTCAGGATGGAGCAACTAATATTAGTATGTTTTTCGTCCATATAAAAATTCCTACAGAGCTAAAGTTTTCTTGAGATTATTGCGGAATTTCGGAGTTTGAAAGAACGATGCGATGGTTATTAAAGTTTTATCTGGACTTTAGTAACAGCTGCAGTATGCTTACGTCAAGACAAGAATCCTTTTGTTGAGACGAAAAGGTGCTGAACTGCATGCCCGATGATTATAAAATACTTTTTTGACCGTTGAGAAACATATTGAATGGGATCCAAAAAGGGGAATGTAGAAAAAAGGCAGCTGGGAAAGCAAACAGGTGCGAAAATTGTTTTTCCTAATTATTTGGCAAATAATAGAAGACGAAGAAATGAAAATTGTTTATCATGTCGTGTGTTGCTTTTTAGGTGTATGACGTGTATCCGAACGTATAAATAATACTCTCGTAAACCGTCGGTTTAGTCAGAAACGACAGCATTTGCAGGCTTACTGCGTTAGTCTATTTTATAATACATATGTATATACGTTTGATTACACGTAATTTTACAGAATTTCAGCGAGTTTATGCGGTGAAATGGAAAACGCCATGCGATCTGAAAGGCTGCAAACTATTTCGATATAATAAACTCGTTATTGTGTTAGAATATTATGGTGGAACGAAGATAGATAAAGGATGAATGGGAGTAGATAATTATGTTGACGTGAGTTTCATTTTTTTTTGTGCGGTTCAATACTCGTTGAAAGTTGAAAGGTGTCAATATATTAATGAAAGCTGGTTGTTTACAGTAACTGGCTAAATGGAACAGAAGAACTTCTAGGCAAGTGCTAGAGCGATATGATGGACAATAGATTTTCAAATAGAATGGACATAGTGAAGGGGAAGAGGGTGTGAGGCTATAGTGAAGAGGAAGGTGGTGTAAGGCTTAGTTAACCTACCGTAGGATACAGCCAGCCTTTGCTCTAATTGTTTGTACATAATTTTTTGGAATTTTGGATTATCAAATTTTTTAAACATGTAGCTAATATTTTGGTGGTTGTGGCATTTCAAATGTAAAGGGACAGCTATGCCAGATGAAATATGAATCAAGTAGGTATACCTTTATGTTTTTTGATCCTTTTGTTTGTGAAACGTCACAAATTCATTTTTTGTCATCGTAGACTAAAACTGTGTATCAGAGCTTTATATGCAAAGTTGACGTTCAAATGATAACACTATCAGTTCTTTATGCTTTGAAGAATCTATATAGTTAAAGGAGGAGAAATTAAATTTCAAAATAATCTAAATGTAGAAAAAGTAAATATTTGTTTTTGTTTTTAATAAATTCGAAAATAATATGTTGTTTTGAAATCTAGTGAAGATTTTTCATTATCAACTCTTCATTGATTTTGTGAGTACATAAAATTCTATAAAAATCGAAGTCCATGACATTATAATGACTACCAAACAACTTAATTGTGTATCAAAAATTATTCTTAATCTGTATTATACCCTTTCAGGATTAAATTAATCCAGCTTCCCCCTTGTAATAACAGTAAATATCTCTAGTTGAACGTTCAAAGAAGACGACTTGGGCTTCCGCCTTCTCTTCACTATAATATCTTTCGTTTTTTTTTCAGTGCTTCTTTTCTGCTTTCGAATTAATGATTAATATTCGATCGGTACGCTAGTATTATATAGTTTTAAAGGAAGCTATTTTTATGGCAAATTGCTTTTTGTCGGTGTAATAAAGGCAGAAGAACGTTCGCCAATTTTTTCCAACAAAAATGAATCATCGAAGTTTGGTTCTGAGTAATAGATACCTATGCGTACATGCTGTTTTATTTAGTACTTTCCATTAAAGGCGGTGGCCAAAGTGTGGAGGTGTTAATATTGTTGAGGAGACACAGTATAAGAGAGCTCGAGACTTTTTAACGACCTACCTTGGAGTAAATTGCATGACCTTTTGTGGATTAGGGGTTGAAGGGTGGTGAAGAAATAGTCTTAGCTTGGTTCGATTGTCGTTTATAATATATATTTGTTTCTCGCTTTTTTTCTAAACTCAGTTTCTTAGAAAGTTTGACTTGACTTCGTTCACTTTATATCGTTTAGTTTTGCCATCTATAATAAATAGGCTATACTTGACGTGTGTATGTGTTAGTGAGTGTTTTTATTAAAATATGTTTCTAACCTGGAGAATAACAGATTAACTTCCTTTCCTGTGTTATTGTCTCCGTGGTTCTTCGTTAGCAGATCATTATGCCAGAATTTTGTTAGATGAAAAACATTTTCAAGCTGTTTTTAGTTTAATTGGAATCTAGTGAAGCTTCTGTAAAGTGCCTGCTAACTTTTTAATGCCGAATAAAGTTTGATCAGAATTAATCTTACAGTACCCGTATTACAAAAAAAAAAAAAGAGTTTTCAGTGAGTTATTCAGACCCTATATTCCAAATTGAGCTATTGAAACCCTAAAATTCACCTTAATTACAGTTTTCAGTAGTATTACCCTGTAAATCCGATCAATTTATGAGACAAATCAATATTATACATATCTAATCTGCAGACTGATACATATTGAAGAAATGAGTATATGGTACTTTTCTATTTTTATAGGAAAACAGGAATAGCAATCTTAAATTGTATATTTTACAATTATTTTTAGTAATTTCTACTATAAATTTGAATTGTCCCTGTTTTCTCAGAAAAATAATTAAAATTACTACCGAAATTTTTCTCACGTATCGCAAATGAAGTGACCTTAGCATCAAAAAACCAATTCTCAACTGATAGAGATGCGTATACCTGTACTCGTTGTCACGCTTTCAAATGGCACAGTTGAGAAAAATCAAAAAATCTTGGAGCAACTGAAAATATCATCGATCGTGAGAAAATGCATTTGAATGCACGGGAATTAATTTCTTTGAATGATATCATTCTAATTACTAGAGTTATTACTTTATTCGAATAATTATTTAACTAATTAATTGATTTTATTTTTCTGTTGCAGGTAAGTGAACAATTTACTACGAGTCTGTAATCCTAAAATGAGTAAATTGGTGAGTACTATCTTGTATCGTGACTATTTTATTTCGGAATTTTTCCTAGTCCCACGCATACCAGGGAATAAACGGGGCACCACATTATTGCTGACGTGACACCTAATAGTTGCGATCTGCAGAAAATTGCTTCTTTGTTGAATAGAACATCAGTGATAATAGGAACAAGAATAGTAAAGGCGCCATTCTTGAATAAAATTGAATGTGAGTTATTCAAAATTAAATTATGATTCTAAATCGCTATCGCTTATGCGTACACTATGTAGTTGGTATTGTATGACGTGATTTTCAATTGAATTGAACATTATTGATGAAAAAGGTGATAGGTAAGCCAAATAACTAAAATCAAAAGCTGCTAGCTACTCCTAATATTCTACACTTTACTAGGGATAAAGACGTTAACTCATGTCTATTTTTGGGTAATTAATTTTTAGAAGACAGAAAAAAGAGAAGTTATATATTTTATGGCTGAGCCAAGATCGAGAATGCTAAAATTGTGTCAAATAAACTCATATCGTTCGCATACAGAGGAAAACCATTTTATGTGGTATAAATTTTCATTTCGTTTTCATTTTGTCGACTGAGATGTGCCTGGGATTTAGGAATGTAGGAAAAGTGGGATGTTAAAAAACGACAACCAAAAAAAAAAAAAGCTTATATTGCCGCGGAACACGTCGACACATTAATCGCATTCGTCGAAACTTTCAGGATATGTGATACGTGGCGCACCAAAATTACTTGTTGTATAAGAAGCTGTAGAGTTGACTTCGAAACACGTCTGTTTTATTCAACCTTTATTCTTCGAGCTTTTCTCTCTATAATTATACTCCCAGATGCTTCTCAGTGTGATCATAATTTAGTTGCTTTCGCCTCCTCTTGGTCTTCACCTGGCTCCTCAAAGAATGCGCTCCTTTGAACATGCCTGTGGGTTATGACTTAATGGTTGAAACGAAATTGGGGAGGAAGGAGGAGGAGGCCTTTTATTTGTTAAATGTTTCTAAAGAGGGTAAATTTTTATGTAGGGAAATTTTTCCTTCAAGACCTATATAGTTGCTGGAAGGGAAAATATCTTCGAACTTCCTTTCTCCTCCAGTGCTTCGACCTCAAACAGTAGAATATACGACTTTGACTCAGCCTTTCATCTTCAATTCTTCATGTGATCTGTATACATATAAAGAAAAAGTACATATTATTTTTGATAATACAAGTAATCTCTGTTTTATAAAAATTTTTTTCCACCAACAAATTGATCCATTTTCTGAACTTTAAGGCTTACCCTCTGACCTCTAAAATGTACCTTTTTTCGATGGCACTATAGGTGCATTATTTTCGGCGTTTTCTAATTCTTAAAGCATCGCCACACTTGAATCGAGTTGACCTTCAGGCTTTACCAAAGTCTCAACTATTCTGAAATTGAATATTCTACGATACAACGTGAAATTCACCTTTTCAAGCACCCAATTCCAGTTTCTCACTCTTTTTCCACTTATTCAGCTGGACAAGAAAACGCTGAAACGTAAATCACTGGTTCGTACAGAATTCGAGGTGCATCGAGTGAGTCTAAATAATTTAGGGTAGGTACGATGCACGACGGATACTCCTATTTTACAAACTCTGTGAGAAAATATAGCTGTTTAGGTAAATTTTTTTCACGGTATTTTACACGTTTACGAATATCCTACTAATAAAATTGAATAATGGATGAATGGCGACTAGAGAACTATATGCGGTAATTGGAAAGGTAAAAATCTGGAGAAACAGGAAACATATTATACAGCTCGCAGTGATTTACGTGTAGATCAGTTTGAAAAATCAGAGACTAACCAAAATCGGGTGGGCATTGAAATGAATTACTGAATTTTAAAATTATAGTAATAAATAGAAGATAATAACCCGGAACACCCTGGAAAACATTTATTTTGAAATTCAATCAATTCAATAAAAATGAGTCTTTCAGATTTGACCCATTTTGGAATTGAAATTATTCAAGTTTTGCTTTTTACTTTCAAATATTTATAAAAATCATTATCAGCCCAAAAAAAGGGAACTAGAGAAATAGTTTTTTCGATAAAAAAAAATACTTTGAAAAAATTTTGACAAAAAAATTAATTCTCGCGCCACTTTCTCCTGTATTGATGTACATACCTTTACTTTTTGCTTGATCCCTTCGAACTCAGCCAAATAGACTTGACTTTAAAATAATTTTATCGAAAACGATTTACGAAACCGTCATTTTATTGACATCAGTATTGTAGAAGCGACTTTTTTTCAAAAGCCACCTGTCCCATCTCGTGCCATATATTTCTTGTGCTAGATTCCACTTCCATTTCAAGGCGGACAGTTTTAGGAAATCCGAGGGGACGAATCGTCTTCCCCTCCCACCAGGGTTTGTCCTTCGAATAAATTTGTTGTCATCAAATCACAAGTTGGTCTTTCTCGTCTCTTGAATTTTTTATTATCCCTTTCATCGCAAAAAGTTTGGCCGCGTCTCCAGAAACTGTTTCATTAGCTAAACTCAAGTAAAGGCTGGCCAGCTGGAGGGTATACAGGTAGGTCATAGAATATTCAAAGCCAAACCTTAGAAAATGAAACGAGACCGAAATAATTAGACGAAATGATGGTTGCAAAAATTTCAGCCGAGAAACTTTCTCCGTCGCCGAGAATCAAAAGAGGCATTTGGCCCTTTAAACGTGGATATTTGTTTCGAATCATTCATTCGACGACGTAGGCTCGTTCTCGAAAAAGAGAGGTATATTTTAATTAATATTAATGACGATAATTTTGCTCAAACGTTGTAACTTATCACGAGAAACAGATAAGAAAGGGCTACTTTCACTGCCGAAATTTATGTGGGTCGTTTGCGTGCCTTCGTTGAATATTTTTCTTAGAAAAGGCCTGAGTAGGGATGTGGTTTTGTGTGCGTCCATTACTAGCGCTTCATTTCCACAGAAATCGAATCGTATTTGATATCAAAAGCAGCGAAAGCAATATTTTGCGACATGATCGAAGAGGAAAAATGATGGTGTATAAAACCAAAATATTATAGGATGTAAAGTCGTATCTTCTTTTTTTTTTTTTATTTATTTATTTGAGATGAGAAAATTTATCTGATAGCGGTTACAGAAATAAATGTGTTTTCCGGCTAAGTTGACATTTTCACAAATGACTCAAAATGTCAGATAAGGTGGATAACAAGCTGCGACAGAATGAGGTAAAAAGTGAAAAAATTCACAGTTCTCCATCATTGGGGATTTGGCCAATATTTCGATGAAGAATTTTCATTGTCGTTCATTCGATTACTGTTTTTCTTTAACCCTATAACAGTTTTTCCTTTCGCCTTTTTCTACAAACTGAACGTGGTTCATGAGTCGTTCGTGCTCTTATATTATGTACGTTTGTATCGATATCTAATTAGATAAATGTATACGTTGCCACATTGTCGATAACTTTTGACAGTCCAAATGCGGACAAAGTGGACCGTAAATGTCATTTTTCGAAACGTAATATTGGTTTGATGACAGTGAGAAAGTGCATTAAGAGCATTTTCTCCTCCACTTTTTATGAGTCCATTATTTTATTGGATTTTTATTCCGTTATTTTATACGATCCTAGTTTTAGAGATGAATTGATGAAGGCTGACTCTTGAGTTTAAGTTTTATAGCTATACAAGTCTACGAAATATTGATATCTTGAAAAAAGCCAGAAACTAAAATACATATAATGTAGAATTTAAAGCGGTGAAAGCATTTTAAAGTATTGAAAAAAAATACTTGGAACGGTTTCAGAGTGATAAAAGAAAGAGGGAGTGGGGTCAGTTATTGGAAGAGCAGTGGTTCGATACTCAGCCGTTTTGTCGCGAAGGTCATGTGTTTGAGTTGAGACCATATGCATAATGCGAACATCGTACATATGTGACGAAATGGTGAATGGAGGTCAAAATTGATTTTTTTTTAAATTCTCGTAGACTATTAGATAATGAATTATTCAACACTCTAAGATTCAACTCTTCAACCCAAAAGTTGGCTGAGGAGGTGTAGACCATTAAAGTTGAAAAGGTTGAAAAATGAAAAAATGTGATTTGGAGAAAAATGCATTTTTAAAGTTTGAGAAGTTTCTCTCCCTATTTGTGATAAGCAAATATTATGTACCTAGGTATTTTTTTTGTAACCTTTTGCATTTTTAAAATTTTTTTCAAGAATTTTTTCTCGAGATTAGCACTGGTATAGAGGTTTTCGAGGTCGCTGAACATGAATCTGGTAGCCATTTTTGACGGCGGCTCTCGCCAAGCGGGATATGGCCAAAATAAAGGGGAAAATGCTCCAAACTGGGTCTAAATCGTGACGTACAACGAAACGGACTGCAGATTCGAGTTCAGGGTGAAAAGTTGCATAAATTATACATTTGTCTTGGGTCAATTTTATGACTATAGTGCCTATGATATGTTGTTTTTTATCCGGATATTATTTTTAAATATTCAATGCTCGATTGAACACTGCTTTTTTTAACCAAATTTTTTTCATCATTCAGTAGCTTAGAGACAGATAATTCGATATTTGCTAATATATTTCAATTGAACCAAAATTTCTCCTAATATAATATGTTCAAAAACTTTGCATTTCCTGATTTCTGCTTAGAGAATAAATTTGAAAGTTGAACACTGGTATGGGGGTTTTCGAGGTCGCTGAACACGAATCCGGAAGCCGTTTTTGGCGACGGCTCTCGTCCAGCGAGATATGGCCGAAAAGAGGGAAAAATGCTCCGAAATGGGTCTATAAATGGCGACGTAGAGCAAAACGGGTCGCAGATTCGGATTCAGTGTGAAAATTATTTCAAATTTCACGCATGTCTTCGGCTTAATTTGACGACTCGTCAATTTTGGTAAAAATGCAGGCAAGGTATGACTGAATAAGAACGCGAATATAGAGGTTATTGCACAAATGAATGTTGCTTGAACTTCATTTTTCAGAATTTTGATAATGGACTATACCTTTCTTAGAAGCTTGTATAAGTAATCATTCTGACATCCATAATCACATAATATGTTCTTCAGGGTACAAGGAACAAGAACAAGTTTCCGTCAAAATCCAAAAATCAATAATTTTGACCTTCCAACGCATGTTTTCTGCTCTACTGAAAATTCATGTTTTTCACCTTAAAAGTTGGTTTTCTTAGGTTGTTGTTGAACCAGAATCACCCTCTTCTAGAATCAGATTCTGGGAAGTATGCGGGTGCAGTTTCTCTTTGGGTGTTGTATCTGTGTTCAACTATCTAAGCCCTCATTCAAACTCTCATTTGTCTTCTGACCTCATTGCCCTTCATGAACATGTTATTAGAGAAGAAAAAAATAAAAATACGAAATATAAAAAGAAACTGCATGATAACAACATATTTATAATATGTTTTGAAACCTAAAACAAACTTCCAATGAAATTAAATTTCAAAGCACGTTTCTTCGTTCGCCTCAATTTAGCTGCGCTTGGTTTTCTTACATATACTCGTACGATACAGAAATGATACTTCGCTCCAAGTACTCAAATTATCAATTCAACATAAACTATACGCAGTATCCAATATGCATATACGTACCTTTCCTATATTAGATATACGTCTGTAAAAAAAGTAATTGAAACTATACTTTTTCTTTAAGCAAACTGTATGGCTTTGTTTGCTGAAGAAGATTGAAGTATCTAAGAATCATTCTAACATTCTGAGATTTATTAAGCATAGTCGGTCTTGAATAAAAAAATACAAAAAAAACAAAAAAAAACAAATAAGCCCACATAAAGGAATAGATTTACATTATATTGTAATCCAATAAGGCCAATGCATTAAGCCACATATCACAGCCCATGCAAAAATACTGCTGTGTTTGGATTAGTAATTTGACTTGGCCATCCCTTATTCTTTTCAGTCTCAACTTGCGTGGTCGTTTATTTACTTTTGTAGCCAACAAAAGGCTTTGAACGAAGCTTTGTACAGTTACCTATCGTAAAAGAAAAATAAATTCGAAAGACGATTTTAGAGGAAAATTGTGTATTCTTCATCAAGTCTTTATTGTTTGTGGAAGAAAAATGCTTCGATATATTTAATGTCTGTCTCGCGAAATAACCGTGGGCTATTATTTTTCACATGTTGCAAATGAAAACAAGAAAACGGTGAACAGATTGTTTTCTTGTTTTTGCAGATTTTCGTCGTCGTTGTTTGCACTAGTCAGCACGTAGTTTACATGGTATACCTATTTTGTACGAAAGTTTTTTTTCTATGAATTTTTCGTCGTGTACCCTCCTATAAATTTCGACACGTATGGGTCCGCTGAAATTTGATTTCAAAGTGAAAGATAACAGTGCCTTCTTTCGAACCTTACTTCGTAGAGTCTGGTTAACCCATGAGCTAGGAGCTCGGCTTAACGTCTCAAAAATCGAATGTTCAAGCCCAGTTACCTACTATTCATCTTCTATGGTGGATTTCATTCACTACCGAAAAACCAATTCTGTTTGAATTAGCTCATAAATTGCTCCGATTCAGGCGCGATAAAAGTGAAATAGCCACATAGCTAAAGCCCTGAAGCCCAAAAACTGGTAGTCTATTTTCGTAATTAGTCTTGCTCAAAATTTCATCTATCTGCTTATTGAAAAGACTGAAGGTTACGAAATAGAATTCAATAAATAAAACGAATAAATTATTTGGTTGATTCATCTTTTTTTTTCTTCAAAAATACAACAAAAATAATGGTACAAATAATTATAATAAATTATGTACTTACGGACAGCGAGTACATGCAATTTATGATAAAAGATAGGTTACCGGTATCCTTTACAAATACATGTCTTGCTTAATGAACAGCAGTGCTGCGTCTTTTTAGATAATTAAATCTCTTCGAGAGAAAAGAGCCTGTATTATGTATTTTAAATTTCCCATGGAAATAATGTTTATTTTGACTGACATCGAGAGTTACCAATACACCAAATCTAATCATCGCTTGTTTTAATATTTTAAATAAAAACGAACTTCATTCATTTCAGTATGTGAATTACTTTCCTTCAAAAGCATCAGATCAATAGCAACGAATATTTACATCCCCAAATTTTATTACTTTAGTCATATGATCGCAAAATAATTGTTCTATTCGAAAAGAGAAAGATTGATATTTGCTACTATACCACATGCCGATTTTTCAAAATATGTACTCGAATTTATTGACATCGATCGCAAAAAGCAAAACTGTAGGTTTTTCTTATTTTTTGCCCCCTCCCCCCAAACAAAAAATTAATCAACTGTGCTAAATTTGATATCATTCGACTCGGCCAACCCTCTGCTATAATTTCATTTTTTTTTAAAAACACGATCGATTTATTTTTACTCACCTTAAAAAACAAAATGGTGAAGCCAAGTCGCAAGGAATCCGTATTACCCCAAATTTGGGGTAATACCGATGGGGCAGTTATTGGCTGAATTATGAGTGTAAGCTGACACTTTTTAGGAGCGACTACATGGCAGGTTAAAATGAAGATCTATGAAAACTTCGAACGTTCTAGGTACGTCATTGATATTTTAGTCTCGAATGCATTCTACATAAAGACCACCTCTTTCGCTAATTTCCAAGTCAAATCTCTTTTTTAAATTATTCCGAAAACTATCCTCGTCCCATTTCACTTAGTCCACTAAATTCCTGCAATATGGCCGTTCTACAAACGGAAATTCTACGAACCGTAAAATTAAATCATGGTAGACGTCGAATGTCGAACAGAGTATAGCCCTATTGGTTTTAGTTTTCAAGTAAGAAAAACTGACTGAATTCTTTTTTTCCGCACAATAAGTATTAGTGTATTTATTCTCCTCTCTCTAAATCCTCCTTCGGCTCACCTCTTTTATCCCCCATTTCTCAGCGAATAAACATTTTTTTTTTTTTTGAAGGATTTTCTCCAAATCTAGTAACGAACACACGTTATCAAAAGCTGTCAAGCAAACTAAAATTCCTTTTTAAATATAGATCAATCTCTCAATTCTTCACTCGATGTAGGCTACCGGGGATAATGAACGATAATATTTTTTGAAAAACGGCCAACTCAAACAATACACGACCCTGTTGCCCACATTTCATGTGCGTTTACTTTCCATTAAGAAAGTTCTTTAGTGGTTATAGCACACCTTATGATCATATAGTCTTCTCCCCTTGCTTATACCTAAAATAGTCTCCATGTAATTTTTTCTACGCGAGTTTTTCACTCGTATTTCGAGGATGAAAAAAAGTACATTTATGAAGAAGAGCTTTTAGCGTAGCCCCCTTTTTTTTTCGTCTCCTGTATTTTATGAAATGTTTACTTGTTGGCGAAGAGAAGGTTTTCTATACATTTTTGTTCCATTTTTTTTTTTTTGTGTGTGGTACTCTTCATGATAAAAGCATCCCTTTAGCGGTTTCCGTTTGTTCGAATTATTTCGACTAATTTGTTTAACATGAGAGAGCTGTGGAAATATTTCCTCGTATAGGAAATGCTCGTGCAGGGGAGAAAGTGGATGAAGATATTATGAACTTGTATTTCGTCGTTGTGGCGTAGACAAGATGAAATATGAAACGAATGTGGCGCCTTTCAGACCTATTATTTATTGAGTGTACATATATATATACACGTTTTTGGTGGAAAATTATCGTCATTTTTATTTCGCACAAAACATGAAGAATATATCATTGTGATGGCGAATTAAAGCCATAATTTGAGAGCATTGTGCTTGTGAAATTGCGAGCGAGCTTCTATGGGGAGATAATTATATATTATATGTGCATTGTGTAGACGTGTATCAGTATCAGTGATATTGTACTGAAGGGGGGGGGGGGGGGGGGCTTGAATAGATTTTACATATTTTCTGATAGATGAGTAGTCTTATTAATTTTATTTTTTTTCTGATTTTATAATTTTTTTTTTTTCAAATTGAATGGTGAACAACCAGAATTTGGCGTTTTTACTAATTCAAGTTCTACTATAACTATCCTGCGGATGGCACTTTTTACTAAATCTCGATATCTGTTTTCATTCTTCAGATATGACCAATATGGTTGGAAAATGGATGTTTGGACAATGAATGAAATTAAATGCTCGCATTTTAGATCCATCAAATACCTATACGTGTTTCTCAAAAGTGTATTTTCGCAGAAATTCCCTTCTTACTTTTCACTACTCAATTGCTGACGAAGCTAATTATAATATTTGTTGTGCGAATGAAATTAGGAGCATTAGTCTATGTTGTTAGTTGCCTACAAGCACCAGTCGCTGGAGGATATTTGCATTTTGGTTGTAACAAAACAAATGAAAAAGTGTAAACTTAGTTTTTGGTACCAGACACAAGTTTTAAAGTTCCTGCACTACAAAACACAATTTCCAGTAAAAATTCAAAATCTCTGGGACACCTGATAGAAATACTTTAGAAGCCCAATTAATTGAATGCGAGAGCACGAACCATAAAAATAAAGGTTTAACTTGGAGATGATTTAAAGTTACGTCTACAGCCCGCTAACCTCTCATCTCGACAAATACTGGATGCATATTAATGCTAGAAAAATCACTCATTTATCCTGCTATAGTACTCTACCCATATATATCTTCATAACTGAAATAAATAGTAAAATTTTATCGTTTACGACATTTTATTGATTTGAAAAGTTTGCAAAAAGTTTTACAGCGATAAGTTTATATGTTTGTATTAAATTTATGTGCTTATACCAAAGAAATGGCCAATAAAGTTAATTTTTGTTGTAATATTCATACATCGTGTATCAATTTTTAGAAAAGAAGTAAATAACGTTCAGAATGAAAATAAATTTTCTGCTTATGTTAGAAGTTTTTAATTTACTTAATTACTTTCAAATATGTCTGGTGCACTACTTTTGAATAAAGTGTGCTAATGCAATACTTAAATTGAGGCAAAATCCAAATTGCGGCCCATCAGATAATTTTTGACCTAGTTGCGGCTGTTAAAAAAAGGGGAGATGTCCGAGTTGCGGCCCCTTGAATTTAATAAGATGTGCGAGTTGCGGCCCATATGCTAAATCTGTATTGGTCAATACTTCAAGAGAGTGAGGTGGCAGTGCTTCGCGGATTAATTTATGTGGCCTTTCATTCGGATCATCCACAGTTTTCCTTTTGACTGTGTTACTGACTTTCTGACAATTCATGACTGCAGTTTGATCAGGTGGATGGTTATGTTGCAAGTTTTCTTCCACAGTTTCACAATCAGGACTTATTTTGATGAATGCCAAACACATTTTTTTGGTGCAACACCACTTTTCTATATCACTCACTAAAAATTTGTGAAATCGAAAAATTTTCTATGACTCTTAAAGGTTTCCCTTTTTCACTAAACATTTTGATGTATCTCGCACTTCACTTTAAACAGAACTGTGAGTTTGTTTAAAGTGAAGATGAGTTTCCTTCTCACAGATTACAAATATATAGACCTAAGAAATGAGTAAGTTAACTATTGCAAATATATACGAGATTCTACGTGTAGGCTTGCCTGCAATCATAAAATTGTTTTCATTGTACTCGTATGATCATTATGATAATATTGTATGCATGATAGGCTATTTAATTCAGCGGCCGCAATTCGAACATCTTTTGGGCCGCAATTTGAACATCTTTCAGGCCGCAATTCGGACATCTCTTTTTTACCCCCCCTGGTTTTTGGCCTCAACTCGGATGCAGCCTAAATTGAAAATAATATTGTAAAGACTACAGTTGGTATGAGGTGTGGTAGGTATATTCAGTAAAGAGAGAGATTTGATTGGAGCTCTCTAAATGCATTTTCTCTTGTCCTTATCAAATTTTCTTATAGCAGAAATACAAAAATCGAGACTTACTTTTCGAAGCAAAAAATTAGTCAGCATTTTCATATCAGGAGTAAGTTTATTGGAAAATATGAATATAAATTTTTTCCATTTTTTTAATGAGAAAAGTGGAATGATTTTAAGATTGTAGTAAAAATTACTACTAAAGAATCAATGAAACTTCTAGATGATAATAGTTTGTGCTATCTTTGTAGTGATTTCACCTACATTCTTAGTCGCTTGGAATTCATCAGAACAAAAATAAAAGCTCCCGCTCTCATAATTATATTATTCATTTCATGCTCCTGTCTCGTAAATTGAAATTGAATCGCCTGATTCGTGGAGTATAGACTAAAAGCAGAACTCGTGTTCTAGGCGTCAGTTATTTGTTTCATGTTTCGCGAAAATTTTTAATAAATTTTCAACAATATTCTAAAACGTTAAACTGGCTAAAATGTATTGCGATTTATAGTATTTATTGTAAGAAAAAAAAAGTATTCAAATGAAAAAATTTCAAAAAGGAGAGAATGTGAATTTTATAGAAAAATGTATACTATGTTTCATTTGACTTGTATATGCCCTTCTCCCAGATATCTTACAATGAAAGTGCAGAATATGTGATTTGTAATTAGTTTTCGAACAAATAAGACAAGATCCTGTACCAGATAAAAACCGCACATTTCCCTTAGAATGAAAAAAACTAACTAACTGGAAAGTCATCAACCTCCCACAAAAATTTTGACATTTTCTTGTGATAAATTGACTTGAAAATATTTACATACTGCTCGTTTGTCTTCCAAGTTCCACTCCTCTTTCGATACTGTTGAGAGTTATTAATGAATGTACGAGTAGATATGTATACAGTATGACTATTACGCTATATTTTGTCCCACGTTCATAACTTTTTTTTCTTTTTTTGTCTTATAGTGCTTCGCAACCAAAAAAACCTATGGGAAATGGCAAAAGACGGTGGACCCAAGCAGTGCAAAAAATTTCCATTCAGCACCAACAAGAAACTGCATTAGCATCTATCGGCGAGGATCGTCTTCAACGTTTGACATGTCCAACTGTCTGCATCACAGCACATGATGCAGACAATAAGGTAACTTGAATATATTGATCACTTTTGAAACCAATGTCTGTGATTAGATTTAAAATAATACTGATCCATTTCAGTGACGTCAAATCTGATTTAAGCTATTAACTATACATCCTGGTTCAAAAAACCTGAAAAAATTATTGAAATCCACGGTCCATTTGCCTCCGGCGATTCATCCCTTTTTGGCCAACTCACCTTGGGCAATTCGTCACCAGACCAATTCGCCTCCGGAAAAAAAGTTGAAAAGTTGTACTTCCATATACTAATAAAGAATAAATCACTAAAATTATGGCCTCGTTGTATAGTTCTATCATAATAAAGTTATGACTAAATACGTGGAAGAGTTTAATAGGGATAGTGATTTGGGAGGCAAGTGCGGGGGAGGGTTGATTCCTGTAGTTGTGCGCTATTTAATATGGATGGTGATTTGGGGGCAAGTAAGGAGGTATCTGTTTAGACGTCATATTTCTCTCAGTATATTAAAATTATAAACATTCATGAAAAATTAGTTGAAAACATTTTTGGGAGGCGAATTATTCCGGAGGCAAAAAGTCCCAGAGGCGAATTTTCTGGAGGCAAGTTGCCGGAGGCCAGTTATCCGGTACCCATTGAAATCGTGGGAATTAGCACAGCTATATTTGTACATAACTTGAGGAACAGGGTGAAATTTTATATGCGAGTTAAAGAGAGTAGGATAGTAATAAGAGGGTAGGGTTTAGATGTTGAACAGAAAAAATTCGATAATATTGCAAAGCAGGAACCAAAAAATATCATCAACAGTACTGCATGGGCTTGACTTGATACAATCGTAATTATGAGATTACAGTGGGAATATTTGGAGCGGATGGAGGAAGGATGATTGAGGGAAAATATAAAACTGATAATAAACTATACTCCCCATAAGCTGGATATAGCGAGTGTATATAATATTGTAGCCAAGACAACACTGGTCTATAAGATTGGGATAGCCTAATGGCTATCCTATACTGTATGGTTGAAGGGTTTGAAATATGTTTGCCGCACATGTCAGCTGTAGTTCTTGATGTATTCACATTTCACACTAAATATAGCTTATGAACTCTGGGTAAAAAAAATGGATTCGACCCCAAACCAGACTCAATATTTTCTCTTCAGATTAATAATTTCGTTTGAAAAATCACAAACTTGATGAAATTATAACAAATACAATGAATAAGGAAGAAATTTATATTTTTATGGTGATTTCGCCTGTCTTCAAAATTTAAGAATCTTCTTGCAAGTTTGTGCAGAAGATTTGTCAAGTAGACATCCAGCAAATTAATGATCGCAAAATGAAACAAATGACCTAAAAGTGAGAGCGCGTGAAGTAGGCGAAAAATTGTGAAATGAGCGCCGAACATTGTTTAAACGATGAAAAACATTTACTTCCATTTACTTTAACATGTTTATGGTCTTCCGTTTGCTGACGATTATTGTTGGCAGCTTATCAACAGATGTCAGGCCACGAGCTTAAGTACACAATAGGAAGAGAATAAAATATATAAAGAAAAACCTACTAAAAACAAATCATCCAGGACGGCCGTTTATAAGAACATGCGAATAAATGACATCATTTCCCACTTATTGTTGAAAGATTATATACCTTGGACTATTTTCGCATCGACAATGGATTAAATGACCAAAAATTGTTCGCATAAAATATGAAACTGTACCAAAACATGATCTAACCCAACAAAGTCATGTCCATTTGCCATGTGAGGAGCTGTATATCTCTTGGAGTTTAAAATTTCCCGAGTCCCATTTTAAGTCCAATTTGGTATTTATGTCGTCTTATCAGAGGTCTGCATTCTCTTAGTCAGTTTTTCTGATTTTGAAAAACATCCTTCCGAAAATCAAATGAATCGCCATTGTATGTACAGGGTGCGGCAAAATGACCGGCTTTACATTTGTTTTTCCAATTAATGCGTAAGTCAAAAGATAGAGACATTGCGGAATTCGTTTTAAATTAATGAAATAAAATTTCACTCGCATGTTGATCATTTTGCCAAGCACATTTGCGAAGGCGTGAAACTCAATTTTTAAAGACTTTGCTAAGCAATAGTCATATTTTTCCTCTAATTTCTTACTTGTTCAAGTTCAGCTGGTAGGGAATTTGCTCACCATGAAGAATGCCATACGTGCAGAATTCGCCTGTCCGGTCAATTTTATCTTTTACTGGTAGCATTTAGCGGAAGAAATTGCAAAATAATGTAACCATTGCTTAGAAAAGTTGAAAAATTGGATTTTACGCCTTCAGAAATGTGTTAGGCAAAATGGTCAACGTGAGAGAGTGAAATTGTATTCAGTAGCACACCAAACCAAAGTAGGGATATGGAGCTGAAGCCTTCCCTTTAGGCTTTGAATTTCATCGGAAAAAGACTGAATAGAAGATTTTCAGTTTTTTTAAAAATAAAATGCCTTAACTCTTTCGTTAAAAAATTTCTGGGTACGTCACTGATTGTATTTTATACGCAACCTTAAAAAATGAATTTTTATTTGAAAGCAACCGCATGTCCTTATCTTTTCCTATTGCGTATAATTCAGAAAACAAATGTAGTCGGTCATTTTGCTGCACCCTGTATCTGAAAAAATAAGACAGGTCTGAATTCTAGGGGAGAATCTTATTTTATATTTTCACTTTGACGCGCCAATTTCAAAATTATGCTTTCTGAATTTGGCAAATTTTTATGATAGAAATAGATAGAAAATTGAATAACAAATACGAGTATCTTATAATTTTTGTAAAAATATGAATTTTCATGTTGGTAATATTATACTTTGTTCGATTTTAGAAATACCAGCTTACATGGCAAGCTAGGATACATTATTTTAGTCAATATTTGAAAAAGTTAACCAGTGATCAGAGAGTTTGATAAAAAACTGTTGGTTTAGAATTCGTCTAATTGCAGTCTCTGGGGAATGTGTTACCTACCTTGTATAAGTGCCACAATTTTCTCAATTCTTGGAAAAATAATATTCTGCTATTTCTTTCGCTATCACAGTACCATAGCTCGTTTTTTTGTTTCACAAGAGCGTTTTCACCAAACGCAGTGAACCGTAAGATAAGGGTGAAATTTTTTTCCACTTGTAAGAGTGTAAATTTTGGCTCATAAATTTTGACCAACAGTCGTGTTGTAGGAAAAGTTTCACGTTCTCGTTAGCTATAGCAGACCTTGGATTTTACGAATTCGCTCAAAATTTATATGTCTATATTCAGGCGAAAAGTGTTAAAGCAAAGATGTATCGTTTTATTCACAACTCTCTTATCACAGAATTGGAGCCAAAATATGCTATCAATCACAATATTCGTAACCGACAAAAACAAAATCAAGCCAATTTTAGAGATTTCCACTTTTACTTCTCGCGGCTCCCCTATTTTTTCCACTTCGAAAGATTGTTTAGCCCATTTTCGATTTCACCAGCACACGCAGTTTATTTTAGAAACTCGGAGATTACGCCTCCCCAATCTTCATTTTGCTGATCAAATTTACTCTACAGTACATTAGCTTCTTCCAAATGAGACTCTCGAGGGAATTATAAATATTGGAACAGAATCGCTTTTCGAGCTGATTTTTAATAAGATGATAGCCTTCCTTATTTTTTCATTCCTAGGAATCTTATTTTTTTCCATTTTCTTTCTTCGTATTTTTGAGATTTTCTTAGTTGCTGTTTTTGTAAAGCATATAATATAAATCTTGGCGAAAAACAATAAAATGAAATTCACTCTAAGCCTCGTAAATTCGCTTGTCATCATTCTCCATACTTTTTTTTGCACGTGCTACAGTGCTCTCAAACTTAACCACTAACTGATTGGTACTTATAGCGAAATTTTGATATATAGATTTAAGAAAATTGGTCTCCTTAATCTGTTTTGAGGTATAATATGACACGCGTTTATTATACTTTCTTTCTACGAACTGAGCAGTCATTTAATTTGGTTTGAATAAAAAAAAAAAAAAAATGAGAAATATCTGACAGGGCCATAGCCAGGGTAGCCGAGAGGAAAATTACCCCCGGGGTAATTTTTCCTCTGGAACAAAATCAATAAACTATACATTCTGTTATGTAATTATACTGTGAAAAAAGTGAATAGTAATCGTTGCTATTTTTTATACTTACATCATAGACGGTAGTACCTACATATTTTTAATCTTAGATAATACATTTTACTATTTTTGTGGCAATTTGTGCTATAAATCTTGAATTATCCAAGTTTTCTCATAAAAATATTGAAATTTACTGTCAGAATTTTTTTTTAGTGCAAGTAGAAAGTTTCCTCATTATTCAATCAAAAGTGATGTGTTTCTTGGCATTGTTTTGTTTTTTCAACTACTCACTCTTTTAACACTAGAAATACCAGGTTTTACTCGATTACTCAAAGGACCAGATGGTGTCATATATGACACCACAAGAGTAATCTCAAAGGACCAGGTGGCGTCGTATGACACAAGTCAGGGGTTCTCAAAATATTGGTCCTTTGAGAAGTCCATCTCAAAATTTTGAGTGGTGTCGTATAAGACACCGACTGGTACTTCTCGTGCTAATTGAAGGATATGGTTTTAAGAACGACAGTAACTGAATCAATATTTATTATTCAACGGTCATAAAATCAGGTACCTAAATTATTTTTTTCTTTCATCTGTAGACTATTCTTTGTTTTCTTTTTTAAATTTGATTTCATTTTTCCCCCTTTTTATTGGTCAATGTTATTTATTTCTTCGTTTTGTTTATTTTCTTTAATTTGTTGAACATTTTCATTTTCACACAATGAACTATCAGGTGCCTAGATGAATTTTTTGATTTTCATTAATAATAAATCTTGAAAATATTAATGAATGACAAGACGAAAAAATGACCCAGTAGAAATTTTTTTTGCCTTTTCATTTATACGATTTTGCTTGGTAATATTATTTACTTCATTCCTTATCAAACCCCCCACCCCAAAAAAAAAATTGTGTGTTTTCAATTCATTAGAGAAATCAACAAAGAAAAAAAGAAGCAGAAAAAAGATCATTACCTACATCTATACCTACCTGTTAATTTGGGGTGATACGAGTAAAACATCCTACCCAATATAATTATATTATGCTCACTAGTGAACAAAGCTGCAGCGTGTTAGTTATTATGTTTAAATTGAAGAAAAAACAACAACAACAACAACAACAACAGCAACAGCAACAAAAAATTATAAAACAATTTTTTTCTGCCAATTATTTTATATTTATTTACGTGTCATCATGGGGAGCCTACCCAAATATAACTACTTAATTAATAATAATTGATATTAAACTGTTCAACTGTCATCATTTCCTCAAATCATAACTCAAAATTAAAAAAGTATTCTTATTGAGAAGATGTTGGGTACTCGCAATTGTGGTCAAAACAATTTCGTAATTTGTTTTAAAAAGTTGACAGTATGCCTTACAAATTTAGTATCTGGTAATAAATTTTGGTAAAATTTTCGCAGTGACTAGCTAAATACGAAAAAAAAAAAAAAACAAAGAAAAAACATAAAGATATTAGTTTCTGAAAAATATTTTCTTTTACGTCATTCCTTCCTTTTTACGAGTCCCTTTTCTTAGCTGCAGTATAGTTTTTAGTCATGAAATAAGACGCTTGCCCCATGTCACCTAACCAAGAATTTTTATGAACCTGTCAACGGTGAAATAAAAATATTACTAAATTTTCTGTGTAATATTTGCAGCGTACTAAAAAAATTACTTTCATCATTCGTGTTCGAGATGTTTACGGAAAAATGAAAAAAAAAAAAAAATTTGAGAACGTTTCATTGTCAAAGCAAGAAAATATACAGAACAGTACGAATAACTCGACAAAATTAATTTGTAATGTCAAACACGCGACCCTTTTAATCGCCACTTCTGTTCAACTAAATTAATTTTTGTATTATTAGCAAATGCTTGCAATATTGTTGTGTTTTAGACAGGTATCAAAATGACGTGTGAAAATTCCACGGTTATAGATGAAAATAAAATGGGAAAAGAAAAAAATGAAAAAAGGCGTGTGTTTTTATATTTTGGAGACTTCATATTTTTTGCTCGGTCATTGTCGACTTTAAAATTGGTAACACTGTATGGTCCTAATAGACAGAGTTGAAACTTATATTCGGAGAAAATGCGACTCCATTTTAGACTTTAGTTGAACTATTATTATGGTACCCATTCTGATGTATGAAACTTACAAATTGATTACTGTTATAAACTTATCATTAAAAAAACCTTTTTTTTTTTCGCTCTATAATCGATACAACTGTCATAAAGGCAATGAGAAAATAGCTACAGATACCTTTAATGACGTAAGTACTTTTAGTAAATTCGCTGTGGTTAGACTAATGACAATTTAATCAAACTCGTCATTCGATACATTAATAAGTTATTAATGCTTGGGTAACGATACACGAGAAAATTCACCCGATATCGAATTTTGTTTTCTATTACCCTTCGAAATTGTAGACCCTGTATTCAAGTGAAATGGAACAATGAATAAGGGATGGGGCAACGGATCATTATAAATGTCAGCTCTGCAATATTATAGGTACCTATCTATATTATATTATGTCCATTGTGTAAGTATCCATCTTATTTTGATTAATCTAATTGAATTTGTAAAATTCAAAACCTTTCATCACATTCGTAGGACTTTAGGTGATGGTATAATGTTACGAGTATAAAAAATTCATCTAAAGAAAAAAAATACGTTGATGATTTTAGTTTTTAGCTTATCAAACTTTCAACTAATACAGAAAAATCAAAACTCTCGGTAAACCAAATAGAAATAGTAGCTATTTAATTCTAAAAATCGAATAGATAATTTAATGAGTTATATTAATGAATAAAAACAAATTGAAAATAAATCAATAAGAAAAAGGAAATAAATAAGTGAATAAATAAATAAACAATGCAATACTTCTTATACTTCCTTCTTTTTCTTAAAATTACTTCACTATCCATTGAATTGGTCTTGAATGTTCTCAATACTGGGCAAAACGATTGAAATTTATTATTTGACTCATGTACGTCTCATTATAAAGAGTAGAATTGTGGGGTTGTTTTAAAAAGCAATCCGTATATGTAAATCAGTGCTGGCATAAGATAGTATAGTGATGTTCCTTCTTTTCGTGAGCTGTTTGCGCATTTTCGATTAGACCTAATATTTCAAGTTGATGGCGATAGATAAAATGTCCTTACTTTTGAGGAAAAGCATTTTACTCACCTTGGACAATTTTATCACATGATGTTTTTAACGCATAACAATTTTTTCAGTCAAATGTTGATGGGTCAGCTGCTACTGTTTTTCCGGAATCCGCATCATATGGCACAACTTCCATAGATACTAGAGAGTTTCCTACAGACCAAGATCATAGAGGTAAGCGAGAACTACATATGTATATGTATAATTTAGAAATCTATATCTAGAGTTTGATTGTAGACCAATCATGATTAAAAATTAATAAAATTCTTCACTTATCTAATCCGGATAGATAAGTCAAAACAGCTACAATCTTCAGTTTTGAAAATCTTTTAATACTCTGTTCATTTTGAGATTGCAAAAAACGAAACGTCAAATTCACATTCATCAGCAACATAAGTATCGATCAATGTGCTGATTGCAAGAAAGTAAAATCAGAAGGGATGCCATTCCTTGTTGTTGAGTGTGAACGAGTACATTCAGCCCTGCAAACTGTAATCCGTTTTTTGCAATCTTAAAATGAACAGAATATAGCGGCCTTTCCTTTCTAAGTTGACGATATAAAAGTTTATGAAACCGTTCATATTTTACCTGTAAATTATTTTTGCGCGAATTTTGGTGATCAAGTGAAAATTTCTCCACCATCTTCGAGGTATTTACATGCATTTTTTACGCTGAGAGAAAACCGCGCCGCGTATCTGCGTACTACGAGTAACTTTAGGAAAGTTTTATATTATGAAAAATTGATATAAATTTATTACGAATGAGTTTAAAATATTAATAATTAATACAAAATATTGAAAATCATAGGGTAAATATGTTGAAAATTTGTGTGCTGCGTACTAAAATTAAATGCATATTATAATTTATACTAATTTTTCACGCAAAAGCTGAATTGTCCCCAAGCTGGTACGCAGCGTACTAATTTTTAATATTTTTTCTCTTGAGTGTAAGTTTACTGATCTACTCGCGTATGATTTTTAAGGGGTTATTTTGATCTGTTGCTAACTTGAAATTCAACCCTATTTTCAGATTTCATTAATAAAAGTACCTATATTTTCGTTACAAAATTCGTAATTCTTGTGAATATATAAGCTTGCTGAAGAATAGTTATATAGGTGAGCTGTCACTCATATGCATGGCAGCATTTGCCTTAAGGTTGTGCTGTTAGTAGCTATAAGACAGGAGTTCTCATGAAAGACTGCATGTGTCACACCGTAAACAGCCTATACCTATTCGTCTTCGACGTCTGTTTACCACCTTCGATTTTCCTTATTTTCTCGTCTAATTTTTGCGTCAAAATTTGGCAGCACAGTGTGTAAATTATTTAGCTGTTACACGGTTGACTTCGAATTTCAAGAAAATTTCTTCCTTTTCGCCAATTCTTTCCCCGTGGCATTCTCCAAGAAAATATTTTTCTCAGCCTCGTTAAGAAGGTGAAATTTTACGTATATGGTTATTACCATATATCAAAACTGATCCTCGGGACTTATTTGCATTGAAAGAAATACAGCCTTATACTTTGAAGTTTAGCTCTTTACATAATTTTGGCAAGCTACTTTATGAAACAACAATTTGGCGTTTCTCTTTCTCATGGCTTTTTCAGTCTGTATACGAAAAACCTACATAGGTACACTACATTATATGCTGTATCTGAAATGAAGAAAACTAAGTCAAGTTTCGTAATCAAGTGACGAATATTCTCGTAACGAATGAAAAATCATGCAACCTAAGCTTTTATACGATGAATGAGAGTAATACGGAGAGGCGACAAGCTTCAGAAGAGGCGGGGCGTTCAAAAACCTTTTGTGAGATTTAAAAGTGTCGAGGTTAATGCTGAAAAATTTCGAGTTCCATAAAACTTGTGCGGACTTTCTGCTCCCACCGCCATTTTGCTTCTTTTTTTCTTATTATCATTGCTGCATGTAGCCCCCAAAATAAAGGATTAATTTTACGTTGAACGTGGAAGAAGGAAAATCAGATTCTGGTCACGTTTATGCATTGTATATACATAATAGTAATTCAGTTTTTTTTTTTTCTTATTCTTTATTTCACCCGTTTTTCCAGTATTTTTTTATAATAAAAACACATTTCATGAATATTTTATAATCATAACATTAGGAGACTTTCTCCTTTTATTTTTTACCTTTTCATGCAAGAAATGACTGAAAAATGATACATATAGGTATTGTTAACCATTTGGAGCTTAAAGCTACATATTGGAAATTATTTTTAGTTTAATTGAACATATTGGAGTACTATGAGATTCTTGAAATTGAAAAGCAAATATCTGACGGTAAGGCTAGTTTTACACCCTGTTTTTTTTTTTTTCGCATGGACAAAAACGCCCTGATTTTTCCCGTTGAAATACGAGTAGCTTACATTATACGGACGCATTCACACAGTCACACTAGATGACCAGGGTTTACTGTCGGATAGTATACAGGGTGATTCAAATTTCGACGCACCATAGGAGAATAGCATTTGGTGCGTCGAAATTTGAATCGCCCTTTGAAGTACATAATATACTCAATTCATTTTTTCTGTGCACCAGCCAAGAACAGGAGCATAACCCGGAAAAAATTTTTTAGTGGTGGGGTTAGGAGGGCGTAGCCATCAAAACCCCCCTGTATGCCCACCCAACCAAACTGGTTACGCTACTGGGTTTTGAACTGGTGCACTGAAATACGAGTGTAAATCGAATCTGTATTTCAAAGGGTGATTCAAATTTTGACGCACCTGATGCTATTTCCCTATGGTGCGTCAAAATTTGAATCACCCTATATGGTGCTCACCAAACATAACGAACGATCTGGGCCACTTTTCCATTCTGTTATCATCGCGTTGTTTACAAAAAATGATCGTTCTTTTTTACTGGCTCTATTGCGATCGTTCTTTTCTCCGTTCTTTTTTTTTAGCTTTCACTTGTTCAATTTAATTGAAATTTGCCAAAATTTGCCAATAGAGTTCTCCGAATTTGCAAGTCAACTTTTTTAAATTGCATTGTTTGTATTGGACAAAAATATCACATGACCAATTTACAATTAAATTTTTTCGATTTTTAGTTTTTCCCTGTTCTTTTTTGGTCGATCTTTTTTTTTGATCGTTCTTTTCTTCGTTCTTTTTTTCTGTGAGGTTGATCTTTTCATCGGTCCATTCTGGAACTTTTTTTTGGTGAACGAAGAATTATTTTTTTTATCGTTCGGTATGTTTGGTGCTCAGGTGCTTGTACACCACACGGGAAATTCTGTGCGTAGTGCTCAGCACCGCACGAGGAAAAGCAGAAAAATAAAATTTAAAGCACGCAGGTCTACTGGAGAATAGTTTTCTTGAACATGCATAAGATTTGAAGGCCCAATTTACAAAAAACTAGATTTCAAGCCCTCCCCCCTCCCAACCATCCTTATCAACTCCGTTGCCGCGTCCATGGATGGTAGTCACGATGCAGCAGTCCAAAACTCAAGGAAATCTCGTTACCGTGCTATTTTTGCCCGCTGAATTATTAAAGAAAGAAATGTGTGCTTTCACACAGACAGTTTTTAATCGTTGAAAAAGCCTATTTAATTAGTGTTAGAGCTTCCTATCGTGGCAGGAATTTTTCTGCCTGATGTGAAAGCTTTGCTGAATGGTAAAAATCCACAGGCTTTTTTTCTACCCGAAAAAAAAAAAGTCCGTGTGAAACTACGCAGTCCAAAGGTCAGAGCCAATTCCCTTGTGAAGCCATGAAGTAGGACATTAGAATATGCAGGGAATTAAAATAATCGACTATTATTGTCGTGAATTTTTATGCTTTATCAGCAGCAAAGTATCGGTTAATAAATAAAATACATAATAAATATTTCTAAAATTTTAGTGTATCTATCGACGGTCAAATTTTGAATTTAAAAAACCCTGTCGTGCAACAACAAATTGCTATAAAAATGAAGATTTTATTTTACTGTGTAATGAATAGCGATTTTAATGAGCAAATTTTATTACTTTGTAGAACGAAAAATTCGTCGGCTTAATTATTACTCGTACATTAGGATGATGAATAATGAAAACAAAAAATAAGTTCAACAAAAATTTTTTATTTTTATTTTTGTGTTTAACACAAACGACTTGGCATTATTCACATTACATGAGCTTTTATGACTGTCTAAGCTCGTACTTCGTACAATACAACTTGAGAAAATTAAAAGTAAAAAAAAATTATGATTTAATATAATCTATATTATGCTTTCGTGTGAAAATGATGAAAATTAGTTGTCTGTCTGAGAGATATACTCGTAGTTTTTTTTTTTAATTTATTAACTTACGAGTATAATTATAAATCCTGTGGAAATTTAAAAGTCTAGCTAAGCTTGGTTTGAATGAGGCTGTACAGAAAAATTGACAAATGAGCAAAATATTTTTTTTTTCCAATTTTTAAACTCGAAATTTTCTAAAAATTTAAGTCTACCTAAACTTGGCATGAATAATTCACTACAGAAAAATTAATAAAAGAGGGGAAAAAGTTGAACTTCGTTTATCTTTTTGGTGGCATTTTTCAGTGTTGCCTATTTTGACTTTATCAAGAATAACGTTTTTCACGAAAAACACTCGGAAAGAAGTTGAACAACTCGTGAATTATAGAGCACAGTCAAAAACTTTCTGTTTCTCGCATTTACACGAATTGAAAAGGCAAAATATTTAGAAATGCTGCGTCAAATTGAAGATGATAAAGTTGCGAAGAGGGAAATAAACTGCTATACCTATATTTTAAAATTATTATTTACAAAATTCTTCTTCGCCATTTCTTTCCTTTTTTTTTCTCAATTATTTATTGAGAGAGAAGTTAAAACAAATTTCTAACATTCTACAGTTATATCGCAATTAATTTCTGCAAATTTCTAGAGCAGGGATACAGCTACTTAGTAATTAATTAATTCGGGTCTTATGAATTCAGATTGGAAAAAAGATTTTTAATTTATAGTCTTCGACGTTGATAATGAGTGCAGAATTTTTAAATAGTGTTTTATAAAATATGATTCAGAATATTTTGAATAATTATTGTTGGATGATTAGAAGTAAATAAGAAATTAAATTTATGGAATGAGAAAGCGTTTTGTCGGGAAGTTATGCGTATTCAAAGCACATCGTTGTCTTTTCAAGTTTTTTTTCAATTTCCCAATATTACACTGATACTCGTGTTTTATGAATATTCCAAAATACCAAATATTTACAAATATTAATTAGGTATTTGAAATATTAATTTTTTTTCAAATCTTTTAATATTTTAAATGTTTTGATAATATGAGTACGAGTATTTTGTGATTATATCTAAGTTTGATCTCTTTGAAGCATTATGAAAAGCCTTTTTGAAAATTTTGAAAATATTTTTCAGAAATATGTACTTCCAAATCCTTTGTAAAATATTTTTTCTTCAATTAAAAAAAAAATTTTTAATAATTTTAATTTATTTTAATCTTATCAAGAAAAAGTGACTCGGCTATAATGTCCGAGTACTTCGACCTTTTTTGATAAATTGAGAATATATCATTGTCTGTATAATCTGTATACTGATCGATTTTCTCTATCGATTCCTTCGAAAAATGAAACACCCTGTAGTTTGTACGAGTAAAAGAAAAATGGAGAAAGCATTCAAGTCTTAACTTGTGTTTCTGAAGTAAGTAGTGGATTAGACTCCATTCCTAGCACCAGTGACCAGTGCAGTGTCTTTTTTGCCATTTGATTTTCAAACAAATTACTACTTATATTCATTCTGAAAAACCATCTTTTGCAAATGCGATTATGGTTATAGAACAAACTCTTTGCTAAGAACTGCTCGAAGTGAGAATTCGTAAAGCCTTTTACTAACCTGCTCCTCCGGCTCCCATCAATGGTGTCGTTAACATTTTACGAGGTTGCAAAGAATTTATCGAATGGGCTATTCAAAAGTTGAGTTTTTTTTTTTTTTTGAAAAACATTTTCCGTGCGGAAATGATACTCTCTGCAGGCTGCGAAACAGAAATAAGGAAATGTGAAAGCTTTCATTGAGAGTTGGTTGAAACCGTAAAATGAACCTCATATTTTTGGTTTTAAAGAAGTCCAAAAAATGAAAAGCGCAGAAAAAGGCAACGTAGGTCGTAACACGCGTTGAAAAAGTCAAGTACTTATAGCTACCTTCCTAGCAATTTATGTTCACTACGCAGTAAAAACCGTAGAAGAGGACTTGAACTTTATTTTGAAATTTTTTTAATCAAAAATTTTGCTATTGAAGTGAGGGACGTACCAAGATCACCAAATAAACTGCCAGTTCGTAAATCGATTGGCTAAAATTAAAAATTAATCGTCATCGCTGTTTCCATCCATTTGGTATTACTGATTGAAATTCTTTGAATCTGACGTCATAATTCAACATAATATGGTCAAAAGAACAGTCCTATTTTCATTTGACGATGGGATATTCATCATAAAATTGAAAATTCGATTTAAGGGCTGATTATAGCTCAAATATAACGCCCTGATAATGTGAATCAAGTTTTTTATTTCTTATTTATCAACCAATTTTGAAAGATCAAAATACAAAGGGATGAAATCCTTATCATAAAACTGGTAATTTTCAAATAAACTTTATTACGCTTAAAGTATACTCATTTCCACCCGAATTTTGTTTTCTTTTTGTTGTGGAAGATTGAAATAATTCAAAATAATGAAGAGTATGGCTTATTATTACAAATATAATTACTTAATGGAAATTTTCTTTGAAAATGGTCAAATTCAATAAAATCTTACGTTTCCATCTTTTAAGACTCTCGGGGTTGGCTCTTTTTCTCTGATACATGGAACTTTTCGAGACTTCCAACGTTGTAGTCACCATTGGACATTCCTGCCTTGAAATGAAACTCTTTTTTTTTTTAGTGTATGAAAACGTCTCGTTTTCCAGTGTACGCCTCATTATGGGCTGTTTTTCCCGTACTTCAATAAATCTACTCGTAATTACGGGAGTCTTCTACGAATAGGCATTTACAAATAGTTCTAATTATTTTGTAAAGTAACACGAAAACACGTCCTTTACTATTTGGGTATTGAATTTTCTCTCTGCCGAAAAGACGCAATCCCTAAATATCCTTATATATAGTAAATACTGTTTTGGTAAGCTGAAAAGGAGCTCAGAGAAGCATCGCGAATGTTCTTCAGTAATTTTGCTTTATATTATTCTGCTTCGCCTGAATGACCATGTATTCATCTTCGAGGCAATTTTGTGAAGAAAAAAAAAAAGTTCAAATAAAATACACACCATGCATAAGGGCACGAACTCTTCATGATGGTGCCAGCAATACCTCACTCCGCTTCCATCTCAAAAAATGGCGCGTGGCAAAGGATCGTTTATTTATTTTCTGTACTTCCGTAATCTTCGACGATGGAGGAAAAATTTGTTTTTTGCTTGCTAGCTTCTGACGATGCGTGAAAGCCAGAGGAACAAAAAAGGGAGAAAACTGAAGAGGATTGAAACGGAAAAACTGAAAAACAAATAAGAACCTTCTTTTTCATACACAGCATGTACATAGAACCGGAAAAAAGAAAAGATTTCAGAAGTTTCCCCCACGTTTCCCCTTAATTTATGCAAATTTAGAATACAAAAGATGGTCTACCGGGAGTTAGATTTTTCTTTGCCATTTTTGTGCCAGAAAAAACGTAGTGATAATTTGAATCGAAAATGAATGAACTAATAATCTTGATATTCCTTCACAGTGTGAGCGAGAAATCAGTCGAAATTTTCATTTTGCCGTCCAAAATATGCACTGCTGATTTTAAAATTAGGCTGCATTTATGGCGTCGGATGTCAAATATTAAAGATTTATGAGAAAATAAAGTTCGGCTGGATCGAATATATTGATACTGGCATCAGTTATCACAGGTGTAATAATTTAGTGCTACTAATTACGCCTTCCATTATTGCTTTTACTCTAACATACATGCATCACTCAGTTCACACTCACTCATGTATCAGTAACAAGTACTGACTTGCCGAGCATAGAAACTCATTCTAGTATCCATCCACTATAGTTTGTGATTTTGATAAAGTCATCTAATACTCACCAGGTATTATATACTTGCCAAGTATACATATATGAGTACATTTGTATGGTCCCAGCTTTAAATATTCTCTTCTGAAGTTTGATGTTGGCCTGTATATTCATCTGAGGGCAGAGTGTACAATCAGAGCTTAAGTGGGGCTTAAACGAAAACCAGGTTCAATGTGAAAAAAGAGGGTGCACAAAGCGAGCTTAAATGTTGAGGAAGGTTTAAACCAGATTCTAGTTAAGTCAAGTCCGAAGGAGGCTTGAGACGAGTTTACTTAAAAATGAAAGAAATTTACATTGTATTCTCACAAGTTGAGTAACTGTACTCTGTGAACAGATTGTCAAGTTCAATAAATGAACGCCATGTTATTTAGAAATAAGCATTGTTAACACTAGAAAGACCAGGTGGTGTGGTATGCCATTTGAATTTGGATGCGTCACTCCTCAAAGGACCAGGTGACGTCATATATACCATTCTCCAGTCCTTTGAGGTTTCTTTACCGTTGAGTGAAATATGACCCTACCGGCCACCTGGTCCTTCGAGTAATCGAGTAAAACTTGGTTTTTCTAGTGTTTATATAGGTTGGATTCTAATTATAATTATTGACAAATATGAGATATCGAATTCCAATAGAACTTTCACCATAACTTTTGCATTATTATATTTAGGACTTTAGATGTATCCGAATTTTGCGCTGGTAGTCCGGGCTCACTGTGATATCACAAGATACGACTATAGACAACCGCAGATGCGAATAATCAGAATTCCCGATATTTTGTTGCTTCGTCAGCACTTTTGTTGGTCTAGCCGAACCACCTTCTATTTCTGTTTATACTCCCTACCTTTTCCTTAACCTTGGTTCGTAGTTTGAGTTTGGTTTCGTTGACAAAAAGCTTGAGCTCTGTTTGTACACTTCGCTCTCAGTCTTTCAAATTTCGACGCACCATAAGGAAATGGCATTTAGCGCGTCAAAATGTGAATCACCCCGTATACTAGATGGACTGAGTTTCGTAATCTTAAATTCTTCTTATCAGGGTCCACAACATGTAGCCTGATTTCAAGGATATTTGGTGTGAAGACGGGCTTGTCTTGCAACAGATTTGTAAAACATGACAAAACAAATATACCGCTTGATGGTGGTGTGTTCATTTTGTTGCAGATTCATGAATCCGCAGCGTGAATGCGTTGCACATTAAACTTACCTCGACACCAAATAATATTCTTAACTCGAGCTCCATGCCACGGACGCGATCCTTATCAAGTTATCACTAAAGGTCTATGATCTGTGTTCAAGTTAACGCATCAGTATACTTTTGAAGGTGTTGGCCTAATCTGAATGCCACAATTTTACTGAAATTATATGACTAATTATCACTTTCTATCAAATGGTATTCATCTTCCCCTTCCTTGCCTTTCCAGAAGTAATAACTCACATCAACAAAAAGCCACAAAATAAATGAGATCGGTTGATGTATTTCATTAAATTGCTTTTGAAAAATGGCATTTTCTTTGCAATCCGACAAAATAAGCTACTCTTGAAAATTTCTTCCTTCTAACTCGATCCCTTTCTTTCTCCACTTATCATCCATTTCAATTTCGGGAAGCTCTCATCGATTATAATTTAAATTTTGACCCCGGATAAGACCAAGATTCTTCAGTTCAAGAAGGATTTCTGATGTTAAAGGTCTCTCCTTTGGTTCGTATAAGGATATTTATTTTTATTTTTTTTCTCAAAAAAGAAAATACGACAAAGGTTTTTCTTCATTTAATAAATTCGTCCGTATACTTTCATTCGTCTCGACACACCATTAATCATTGTGCACCATCAGATACTGAAATTTTTCTTCTCTTCTGCGTTAGTTTTTTCAATTTACATTTATAATTTGTCGTTAAATATTCCATGCGAAAAGTATAATATCCTCTTTTTCTGCTTTTGTCTGCATGTGCTGTAGTGGATTTTTGTTTTTCCTATTTGGCGAAGCAGATAGGTTATTGGTCGTTTTAAAATAAAATTAATGCATCTCATAAAAAGAGCTTCCTTTTCCGTCTACCCAATTCTTATCTCCTACTCCCCTGCACGTCTGCAAAATTCGTTACACAATAAATGACGTCGTTATTGAGAACAAAATAAGAAAAGAAAAGAGAGAAAATGAATTTGGAACGCGTCAAATTTGTCTTTCAGTATAATACCCAAGGAGATGGAATCTGTTTTGACAAACAAAATCCCTTGGGGGAAAATTGAAAAATTTGTATTTAATTAAAAACATGAAAATTTCAAAATGAATGACGCTTTTAGAATGAGCATTTTGCCATTATTCTGAATATTTTTCCAATTTTCTCAATTTTCTCTTTTCCATTCATCGAACACTAACAAAGACGAATTTTTTGTTCCTTCTAATTTTAAACAGGAGTCGAAAAAATGACGAAAATATTTAAGCTTTTAAAACCATATTTTTCATTTCAGATATCAAATGATGAGTCGGAAAATTTTGCAGGTTTCATTATTGATTGGAGTAAATATTATTCTAAAAACGTACCTAAACGTTTTTCATCCTGCAAATAATTTTTAAATTCACCAAACAAGTTCCTTCTAGCTGAATTTGAAGAACAATAATAGGCTCGACTAAAAAGTAGCTGTACCAACCTTGACGAATTTAGAACCCTTTTCAATAATAGTTGATGAATTTTAAGCAATAACAATAAGGAAGTTTTTATAAATTATATGAATTGAGAGAAGTAAAAACAACGGGTCTTTGTCCCAAAGGGTGAAATGAAAATCCTTTTTGCGGGTGGGTTCAAAGCGCTTATCAGCAAATGCTGTCAAAAAATAACCAAAATCTTTTCAACAAGTTATTGATAATGAAAACTGAATATGTATTGATCCCCAAAATAATTTAAAGACCTCGAATTCATTATAAAAACTCGAAAAGAAAAAGCCTGTTTCCAACTTTTGCCCATATTACATTATTGTAAAATATGAAGCTTTTTTTTTTCTTCTAATCTATCATCATGCTAATCCCATAAAATTTTATTCCTACTCCGTGCTAGTCAGTAGTCAGCTTCATATATTGGTATTTGAAAAAATTTTCTGCACTGTGAGAAAACCGCCTATTAAATTTTAATATCTGCATTCTAACTCGAGGACAGTTCAGATTTTATATGGAAAATTGATTTAAATTTATCAAGGATTAGTTGAAAAAATATAGAAAATTAATAAAAAATATTTAAAACTAGTCTAAATTATTTAAAAATTATAGTATGCTGCATACTAAAATTTAATATACATATTTTATTTGTTAATTTTTCACATAAAACCTGAATTGTCCCTAAGTTATGTATGCAGCATACTAATTTTTAATATCTTTGAGTCCGTCAATGTTCTTGTGCCAAGCCAAGTAATATGCGAGCCAATTAAGCAAGTAACAGCATTCTGTCTACGTGATCTGTACCAAAAAGTTCGTATCGCTCCTCATATTATTTTCAGGCTGTGTCTAATAAATTTCTGTCACACAAAATACTCAGATCGAGACTGAAATGTGTGTTTGAAATTACTGACCAAAGGTCAAACCAAAAGTAAAATCAAATCGTTTGCATTTTATTGTACAAAAACTATAAAACATTGGGTCAAAACCTAATTGAGAATGTAATTAGAGTGTTTCTTATAGAAATAAACTATGTAGAGTTTTACCTGGTATGCTGGTTGGGTGCTTTGTTTTTTTGAGTTATGTTACTTATACACGTAGCTTTCTTCACTTTGAAAGTCTTGTTTTCTTCAAAAACGAAACAGTCGTTGTCAACATTAAAAGTAAATCAATCTTCTTGTTGTATTTCATTTAAGTTTAACCGCAGCTACTTTTTTTTTTCTAAAGGTATTTTCGCGTTTGGAAGGAAGTAAAACGGAAGGCAAAAAAAAGGATAAAGAATTCGATGAGAGTCGTATTGTTTTGAGGTAAACGCCATTCTTTAATTTAAATTCTTTTTCTGAAAAATAAGAGGCAAGAGAAGGGAAAAACATTTCTGTATTCATTATGTACAAACAAATGATTAATGGTTGCAAAAAAAATACCTATATATACACAAAGATGAGGATACAAGAATGCGCCCTTAAGGTATACGCACGACTGAGACGACTTTGGCGTTTTTTTTTTGAAAAACTGCGTTTGGTAATTTTGGAAAAGGAGAACTGACGAAATTCATCGTACAGTCGTGTCCGTGTTTAAAGAAAATTAATTTGGATGAAGATTCATTTTAGGTTTTCTTATCTGCGACAGTCTAAAAAAAAATAGGTAAGAAAAGGGGGCCGCGAAGTGGAAATTAGTTGAACATTTCCGGTATTGAGGACGTGTTAACTCATTCTTGTCCTAACTGAACTTGACACTGATAGAGTAGAAGAGCTGTGTAAAATGGATTAAACAATTTCTAAATGGAATCGGGTTTACATTTAGAAAAAAACATTTCAAGGCAATTTAATTCGTATAAAAATTAAGTTATATTTTGAGGCCCATGCATTGGAAACATATTCGAAGACGTCTTCTATTGAGAGGCCATTGTTAGTAGAACATGTTTGGGAGTATTCAAATATTTATAACGAATCTCTTCCAGGCTCTTCCTCTCGGTCTTTCAAAGATTTCAAATTTCTCGAGAGCTTCATTTTACGGGAGGGTTGCCACCCTAAAACCAATTGACATGTTCAACAGTATAGAAACTTGAATCCAGGTAACATAACCAAATATTTCCTTTGAAAATTTGTCTCGCCAGTGTTACCAGGACCTAAAATAAGAAATGTGCCAAGTTACCTCTGGGACAGCCCTCGCACTTGTATTTCCCCCTCGCCCCATCAGTATGTACGTCATTTTCACTCTTACTACTCGTAGTTCAATTTCTTTTCTTTTTTTTTTAATTAGAATTAAATATTTTTGAAAAAGTCACGCTCAAATAGACACTTAATTTCTGTAAGTCATATCTATTGAACTTGATACTGTCCTTTTTCCCTGAACACAGCGTGTATTGTATTTCATTTTTTCAGTCATTTATTTTTTTACTACATGTTCCAGTTAACGACGTATAAAAAAAGTCGTCAAATTTTTTAGCCTTTTGCCAATTTACTAAAAAGTCACGTATAAAGCGAATATACGCCTTTAGCATTTGTATTTCGAAAATACGATTTTCTCTACCCAAATACGTGCGTTTGAGGGAAGTGTGGGAGAAGGCTTTAGAGTTTTCATACTTTTGGTATGATATCATTGGACGTTCGATTGGCAAACCCAACAGACAACTGAAAGGTTGATGTGAAAACAGAAGAAAAAAAAAATGCAAAATTTGAGCAGGAATTTTCACTTTGACCACAATAATTTCAAAACACGTTCGGTTTGAAAATTTGAATTCTTATTAATCATTTTTGCTGGGCTTCTGAGTTCGTTGGTATTGTGGGAAAAATATTGTATAAAATTTAACTGCTCCGTGCAAAAGTAATTCAACTACTATAAGGTATTTTATTTTTTTGTTTGTTAGGCACTATAGTTTTACTTGTGGGATTCGATGAAATATTAAATCGCCAAAAAAATCATTCAAGTGTATCTTCTCAATCCAAAAAAAAATTTTTCCTACTCAGCAATGAACTATAATTCTTCTATGCTCGTTAGAATATAAACTAAATTATCAATATCTCAGAGATAAAAATCGCTTTGCCCTGTACTGAAAAATAGTTTGTTTTTTTTTGTAACTACAGCAAACATATGATAAGAGAGTACCGAGGTAATACTTTCATTTGATAGAAGATATAATTGTAGTTTATAAATAATAATTTACACCACAGATAATAAATATTTAAAAAAAAGAGCGTATGTGCCACATACTCATTTTTCATTTGCAGATATATGCCTCCCATTGTTGAAAGATAGATAGAAATAAATACTTCAAAGGTTCTATATAATTATTATTAAAAAAATTTTTTTTCAACTTAAGTTACGACTGTCGGTCTTGATGGAGCCATTAAAGGAAAAAATTTTGGGTTTGCAGCCAGAATCAGATATATATTTTTGAGAGAAATATACTCGACATACATTTTTTAAAACTTTTTTTTACAAAATTTATTTTTTTTCACTTTATACTGCATGCCTTATGCCGTAATTCTAATAAATCAAAAATATATGATCTAAGGGCATTTTACACTCAAGAAATTTTTAGGGCAAATGTTAACGAGTAAAATGAAATTTTGTGTTTGCTCAAGTGCAAAAATTTATCGTAGGGTTGTAAAAATTATTGCTTTGGAAAACGTTTAAGATTAATGGGTAAGATTGACGAGTTAACATGACAACAGAAATATTCACAACAAAGAAAAAACTTTTGCTTAACATTTTTTTTTATTTTTATTGTCATTATTATAATTTATTTTGTTTCGTATAGTGAAAAAAATAATCTGAAAGATGATTGTCGATAAAAAAAAAAATTGAATTCTGAAAGAAGAGTTAAAATATTTCATGATAGTGAAATTCGAAATGGTAAAGCCTATATACTTTTAGTAGGTTTTTTTTTTAATATGTTTTTTAAAGATCGATTTTCGGATAGATTAAATTCTCTAATTCAACTTATCAAATAACTTGCCTTATATTTCGTTATTATTTGATTTTTATTTTTTCAATTCCATTTCGTTAAATTTAGCTGTGATGCAGTTCTTTCGAAAACGTAGATTATTCTTTGAACGACCAGAACTCTCAGACTATTTTAAAATTCAGTATTTTCTACGAGTGTCTACATTCTAATGATGAAAATTTTAAAAAGTATATGGGCTCTGCATATGAACGTTACACCTGTATGTATTTTACTGGGGTAAAAAATCAGGTCAGTAATTTAAATTGAGAATAATTTGTTGTTGTGTGGAAGTGAAAAGGCCAAATAAAAGTTTGTAAATCAAGATACCAAAGAAAAGAATATTTAGCATAGGTATATATGTATTAATGATACGCTCGTGTATACAGTTCTGTAAAGAAGAAAAAAATGGCTCTGTTAGAATAATATTTTTCAAAATTAAGCTAGGTGATTTTTTAAACGTATAAAACAACAAAAGAAGTCAGTTTTGTCCTAAAAGGAAGGTATTTATAAAAATACGACCCAGAAAATAAAATTAATTCACTATACGGGTTCAAAATAGATACGGAGGAGAGTGGCGTCGAAATGGAGTCCAAAGAAAAAAAATGGAAAAAAAGTAAATTTACGCCACTATCGTAAAACATATTACGATTTTTTATCCGGGTCATTTTTATCTTTGTTTTCAGATTTATTTCATTTTTCTCTTCTGCTTTTTTTTTTTTTTTTTTTTTTTTTTCTTTTTTTGAAGGGTACCCAAAGCTCTTTGCTTCTTTATTTTTCCTCTCTCTCCTGACTGAAAGAATACGTTAAGGGTTGACAAATGGCGGATAGTTTATTATGTCCGAAGTAAGTAGAGAGGTATTATCTTTTTCACAAATTTCACGAATGAGGGTAGAAACGAGATTTCTGGAGTGATGATAGAAATCTTACACTGGTAAGATTTTGTGACATGTTCGTGGTTTGTGCGGTTGCAACGGGAAATGGAAAATGGGGCGAATTTTACGAAACTTCAAGTTCGTGAACGAGTTATAAAACTGAAAATATTCAGCTTGCTATTTCATTTGTCAGGGTAATAACACTGTTTGAGGTCGTCTACGAGTATTTCCTGACCACATTTCCAGCTAAAAGGTAAAATGTTTTCATATTTTATGAGTCTGCGGCTAGGTAAAATGAAAGACTTTCTTGCGTAAATGGGGTTTCTTGCTGAAACATTCAAAGCATATAGTCCACATCAAACGGTTTTCTAGCATCCCTATGTTTTGAATAGACATTATATTTAGGGTATAGAATGACTAAACTGTTGAAATTTCTTATAAACAAAAGGTTGGGAGCAGGGTGGTTTTAGAAAAGGAAGAGACAGAAAATAAAAAATACAAACTACCCTACCTTACCAATTGCACCGCGATCACAGTTTACATGGTTCGAAAATAGCTCTCCTCCTACCCATTAAATCGTTTGTTCATTCAGAGAAAAAATTATATAAAGTATATTATTAAATTTTAGTATGCAGGACACTAATTTTCAACATATTATTAACCCTCTCATATTACCGACGCTATTTTCAGGAAATTCACGATAGCACAAAATGTCACGTGAAATCCAGAATTGAAATTCAGAATATATCGGCTACTAAGCAATCGGAAATTAAGAAAACTTAGGTATTCACTTATTCATCTTTATTTCCGATCCTTTAGCAGCCGGTAAATTTCAAAATTTCAACGTCTCCTGTACGTGATATTGGGCTTGCAAGCAGAGTTCGGAAGCCGTAAGATATGGCTTTAGCTTTCGGCTTTTAGCTTCTGACCTTGAAAATAAAACTTAGGCTTTCAACTTTTGACTTTAATGATAAAGCTTTTGGCTTTCGGCTTACTGGTTTTTCCTTCAAAAATTGATGGCTTTCGGCTTTTAGCTTTCGGCTTTTGGCTTTTTACAAAAATATACTTTTTCACAGGAAATTTTGTGCTGAATTTGAAAATTTTGGTGGAAATTTTTTTAAATATTTTTTATTAATTATTTGATTAATTTATCTGTTTACACTTCACTTTTGTGATTTTTTTTTTGTTTGTAAAAAGCTAAAAAGCCGTATAAAAGCCATAAAAATACGGCTTTTGCTTTCAGCTTTCAGCTTTTTTGATAAAGCTTTCGGCTTTCAGCTTACCGGTTTTTCCTTCAAAAATCAATGGCTTTCGGCTTTTAGCTTTCGGCTTTCAGCTAGCTTCCGAACTCTGCTTGCAAGGCAAAGATACGCGCTCTACCGGGCAACATGGAAAAATTCATATTGAGAGGATGTTCTTGAACTTTTCGGTTTTCCCATCATGTGGATCGTGCAGAGTTTATCTAATTTAAACTACTGTATCACCTATGTTATTTTTTCAAAGCAAAAATTCAAAAGTTAAACACAACACTTTGAATTTTCGTAAAAGTCAAGTCGTAACTCGCATCAAGATCCTCTCTATACGATATCACTTTTTGGTTGCTGTCAAGCGCTCCTATCGGTGCCTTGCTAGCCCAATTGGCCTGAAAGTGAATTTCTTTACAAAGGTTACCTAATTATATCAATTTTCAATATTTTGTACTCATTTTTAATATTTTTTTACTAATTCTTAATAGATTAGGAAATAATATTAATTTTTCATGTAAAACCCGAAATGCCCTCAAGTTAGTACGCAGATATTAAAATTTAATATGCAAAATCCTACATTCTGAAATACTGGAACAGCTGAAATACTCGTTTTCAATATTATTCTTATTATAATTAATATAGGTGTTCATTCCATATAGTCCATATTCAATAAACTGCAATCAAATAACATTTTATATGCTTTGTTCGCACGCTATCAGGACTGATAATCCTGGGCCTGTTCTGGGCGAAATATGCCAGAAAACTGTTCGAACGCTTTTCTGATAAAACAAGTTTTCTGTTCGAGCGCTAACAGGAAGGTTACAGGCAGAGTTCGGAAGCCGTAAGATATGGCTTTAGCTTTCGGCTTTTAGCTTCTGACCTTGAAAATAAAACTTACGCTTTCAGCTTTCGGCTTTTATGATAAAGCTTTTGGCTTTCGGCTTACCAGTTTTTCCTTAAAAAATCGATGGCTTTTGGCTTTTAGCTTTCGGCTTTCGGCTAGCTTCCAAACTCTGCACTTTACACTTTACTTTTGTGATTTCATTTCACTGATTTGCTGAATTGTGATTTTTTTTTTTGTAAAAACCTGAAAAGCTGTATAAAAGCCATAAAAATACGGCTTTTGCTTTCAGCTTTTGGCTTTTTTGATAAAGCTTTCGGCTTTCAGCTTACCGGTTTTTTCTTCAAAAATCAATGGCTTTTGGCTTTTAGCTTTCGGTTTTCGGCTAGCTTCCGAACTCTGGTTACAGGGAAACAGTTCCTGGTTATAATTCGCCAGGAGCTTAAACATCCTCGTAACGAACCAGGAAAAATTGTTTCACCTTAAATTCGTTCATCTTGAAAATTTTCATCACTTATCAGTGTAAGTATTTTGACTATTTTCATAAGTTTTATGAATGAAATTAAAGAGTTGACTTAATTTTGTAAATAATTAATCAAATATGAAAGGAAGTAATTCATATTTATGGGAAACACTGAAGACGTTACTCAGTCTAATTTTTATTACATTCTAGAAAAGAATGAGTGAGATACTTTTATCCTTCATAAATACTTGGAAAAAATTTTGCTTTGTTATTTTGGTAAAAAGTGATGAATATGCCAGAAAAATGCTTTCATTCTTCTGGGCCAATACTGGACCAGTTTACAGACCAGGAAAACCTGTACTTACAGTTGCCTGGTAGCGTGCGAATAAAGCTATAGATAAGATCATAGTATAAAATTGCATCAATAAATTATGAAAAATATTCAGTCGCTTATCAGTGGTAAAGTGAAAAGTCAAAAGCTATCTTGAACGTTCCGTAATCTCAGTTCAATGCTCACAGTCACATTAACAGTTCTCTTAGGAGTATTTGTATATAATACTAGCCCTTTCTCTTGTATAGTGGCTTCAAACCACTTATAACCCGTGGGAGAACTAGTCAGCAGAAATAAATTTGTTCTAAATAGTGTAAAAAATGAAGAGAGAGAGGTGGAAATTCGTTTATGGTAAAAATGTACACATTTATACTCATTTCTGAGCACTCCCATGTCTCTGGCCATAGCGTTGTATACGACGCGTAATGCCAAAAAAAAAAAAATGTTCCCGAGTCAATAAAATATCAAGATGAAGCTACCCCTGTCTTCACAATGAAAATTTTGGAATGAAAATCGAAGCGAGTAAGAAAATTCTATTTCTGCTGACTCTTATAATATGTGGTAAAAATTCAATAAAAAATTTTTATAAAAAAATTTATTCGTTCAGACGTCTTGAGTCGATTTTTGTTACCCTCAAAAATAACTAATAACATTGTACGAAAGGATCCACCACCAGCATACAGAAATATGTTATTTTTCCCTTATGTTCCATAAAACGACCAGATAAAAAAAAATTGAAAATTAATGCCTCAAAAAGAGGCGTATAAAACGACTTCTCCTTTTCCTCCATTATTTCTCCTTCCATCAAATTTTCTCCCAAAAACCTGCTATTAAATTTCTGCTGTTTTCCCTACCATCATATACGTTCAATTTTCTCTAGTCATTTGAAAATTCCCTCGTGTGTATCGTTCAGCATATAGGACATGTTGAAAGTAATTTGTACTTCCTTATCCTTAGTTTTGGAATATTGCTACGAAAAAAAAAAGCGTTGAAAATTTTCTTGGAGCCAAAAAAAAAAAACATTTTTACGCTCGTCGAAAGAATAGAAATCCACCCCAAGCCCAAGGCTAGCAGTAAAAAAAATTTTCAACTTCACTAAAATGCCTTTTGGAAAATTTTTTGTACAAACTTATATTCGTTTTTATCATAACCACAAGAAAAAAAAAACTAGGTACGTATATAGTTACCAGCTAAAGAATCGTTTGAACAGAAATTATGGATTTCCCCAACTGGACTACTACAAGAAATGAAGAAATAGAAACGACCTTCCAGTTTTTTCAATTTTTTCATTTGATTGCAAGCCACGAGAATTTTTTTTTCGTTTTGTATTCGTGCACAAAATTTTTGAATTCCTACTTCATTTTGCACTCGCCGTACCTTTTGTTCTGCCATGCTTAATACGTATTTTGGCAAAGCAAGCCAAAAGAACGGTACTTTTTAAAATAAGCTTATCCCACCCTCTATGTAGATGTTATGGAAAGATGAAGATGATGGGTTATCTAATCACTATACATACATCCATATTGTTTTCATCAATGAAATAAGAGTATAGAAATGGAACGGAAAGCTATAAATTTCATTTTTCAGGGGAAGTTTGTTCATTTGGGCAGAATTCTTTCTTTTTATTAAAGACTAATTGGATAACTTAATCTTCGCCCAGATTACTTGTGTATAATTGAAAACTTTATTAAATGTTATTAAATATTAGGCTACCTACATATACACACCCAAAAATATTTATAAAATTTGTTCGATAAATAAGTATATGGAGAACATGAGAAAAAGAGAAGCCCAGTCGTAACTTTATTCATAGGTATGTGTCCGAATTACTTTGTCCAACTATGTTCAACTTAGTCCCACTTATTTCATCTAACTGTTATTACTTGATAAAATTTTTTTTAATGAAAAATCGAACCTGGGACTCCTGGTTTCCAAGGCAGCAAATTATTCAACTGAGCCATCTTGACCATTGAGATTAGGAGGAAAAATTTCAATACATGAGTATTTGCATTGAAAATACAAAAACCACCAAATTTGGGTGATTGGGCGGTTGGCGGGTATTCAAACCCATCTATTGTTGACCGCAACGTTCCAAGGAAGATTTTGAGCTATCGTTTATTTATTTTTATATAACTGGGACTTCAAACATACCTGTAGTTTACCTCATTGCTATCCTTTTATAATATAAGCTAGCGTTACCCAAGGGCGCTACACCCCTTTTTGCTCAAATTTCCCTCAAATTCCGCTCAAATTTTGCCCTAACTCTATTCCGATTCCGCTCACATTCCGCTTAAATTTTGCTCAATTCTGCTCAAATGCCCCTTAATTTTGCTCAAATTCTGCTTAACTTTGCTCAAAATTCGCTCAAATTCCACTCCAATCCCTATAAATTATGCTCAATCCCACACTAGTTTCGCTTAAATTTTGTGGAAAAAAAGCTGCTAGCTAAAGGGGAATTTCCATTTGATTAGTTGAAATTTCCTTATAACTGTGTACAGTAATTCTTGTTTTTCTCCATTGAAAATTTACAAATCCTGTCAATTTGAAAGTTATATATAGTTCAATCCAAGCGACATTGTCTCTCCGGCGTTCCACAAAGCCTAGATAAAAATACTAATTTTTCGCGTGCCTGAGGAAATTGACATTTTGATAAAATTTTCTTCACATACGCTTTAGAAGTCGGTACACGTTCCAAATTAATACTTGTCTATGGTAAACGAGAAATAGAAAAGCCTGTGCAGTGATGCTGTGAAGAATGTCGTCTACCGATGAAGAAGGCCCCAAACCCTTAACCAGCGTAATTTGTCACACCGTCATTAGATACCATATATGAGATTTCGTTTTCAAAATCAAAACACTCTGCAGCCCTGCGCCACTACTCGTGTATTTATTTGCTGCCCCGCAGGCCTTCACTCTCGCACAGACGTGTCACCCTTTCAGCCCTTCATCCGCCTCATTTCCTCATACCATGTCAGCCTTTCCCAATTTAACTAAAATCGCCGACAATTTTACTTCAGCGAGCACGCATTCCGCGCTCGAGCGAAAGCAAAAGCTAATTTATTAAATCTCGACAGATAAGAAAGCTGGCGTTAATTATTTATTAATTGATTTCTGCTCGCTAGACCAGACACGTGCTTGCTGCCTTGTATATTCTCTATGTTTCATACGCCTGCATCCCAATTCTATTATTGGTTTGTCTTTACACATTCTTCCTCATTTGTGTATTTTGCTAACATTGTTGCGTTTTTGAAAAACCACATAATGGCTGGAACCTTATTCTAGGATAAAATGAAGTTTTCGACTATTTTTACAGATATTTTCACATTTCCTAGGAGTATCACCCCCTCTTCGTTTCACTTGAATAGCGGACTTCAGGTACATACAATACAAGACCTTCAGCAAATTCAAATTTCAAAACCGACCAGCAGACGCATCTCAACACTAGAAGTACCAGGTGGTGTCATATACGACGCCACTCAAAATTTTGAGATGGACTTCTCAAAGGACCAATATTTTGTGAACCCCTGACTTTTGTCATATGACGCCACCTGGTCCTTTGAGGTTACTCTTGTGGTGTCATATATGACACCACCCGGTCCTTTGAGTAACCGAGTAAAATCTGGTATTTCGTTAGTATCAAGTTTGCTGAACGGTTCGACTATTTTCTGGCTCCGCATGGTCCAATAGGAACAGAAAAGCTAAGAAAATCGAGGCTCAGAAAAAGTCTGAACTCATCGTTAGAATATCAAGCTCCACCTTCAATCCTTTATTTTCACTACAATATTCTGACTTATACTGAACCTTTGCACAACCATGCACAAAGCTCTTGATCGATTTGGCCGGCCCATTATTTTACCAAAGCACCCGCCATGTTAGCTTTTGAAGTTGAACACATTTTCCTCTCTAAATTAATAGTTTCTTTCTTCAATCTCCTTCAATGAGCTTTCGTAAGAGGTAGAAAAACAAACGAGAATTTTCCACATTTCTGCCGAATTTTAGCAACATGCGATGCAATTTACAACGATAGAAAAAATTTTTTACCTTCAGCCATTCCGGCACGATAATAAATGGATATTCGCTTCTCGATTGCTAGGTAGCATAAGTTTACGCACCATTAATTAATACTATGTGTATTTCTTAACTGTATACCTGTAGTGCCATGAAATACCACTTAATTTTGGTTCAAATGAAATGAATTAATGATAAATACTTGGCTTAATAGAATGAAATTAATAAGCTGCGAATTTCAATTGTTTTTGTTTTTCCCTCGATCCTTGCCAAGAGCTTTACCCAGCACTAGGTGGAGCTTACTCTAAAAGGTTTTCTCGTCAATAAAGTGTGTAGAGGTTGAAAACCTCCCATCTTCGCAATATTTATTGAATACAGTAAAAGAAATCAAAAAGAGAGTTTTTAATAGGAGTGCCATCTGATTGGTGTCGATGAGTAAGAAAAAATACATTTTAGTGAGGTCAGCACCCACAATCTATTTTGCAATCAATCCAAAGCTTTCCTCCTGTCGCGTCGTATAAATTTTGTATCCCTTGAAAGTTAGGCGAACCTTTTGTTTGAACTGGGAGAAAAGGTGTCGACACATTTTGCAACGATAGGGAAAAACGATCCATCATAAATTAATCAACCAAGTCCTTTACATTGCTTGACAGATGGAGATTTTTGAAGGGGCATGTTTTTTTTTCCTTCGAATTGGTCGAAGGGTTCTTAGCGATTAGCATGAAATTCTTCATCTACTCGTTAATTCAAGAATGTCGTCGAAAGCTCACCACCGTGTTTTTGGTCCGAGGAATAGATTCGACGAAAAGATACGGCTGTTGGTATTTCGATGTAAAAATATTTCACTTCCTTTACCGTCGCCCCCAATGTGAAAGTAGAGTTGGTACCTGGGTGTTCATGTTTTTTTCTTTTCATGTTTCACGAGTCGGGTTTTGAAATGCATGAAAACTGAAATTTTTTCTAATGTATTAAATTTTTGTTTCGCCTAAAAATTATGGGGTAGCGCGCTGGTTATATGTGCTTGGCTTATTGGGCTTGCAAAGCACCGATAGGAGCGCTAAACAGCAACCAAAAAGTGATATCGTATAAGGAATAGAGATAGAATTTTGATGTAAGTTATAACTTGACTTGCACAAAAATTGAAAGTGTTGTATTCAACTTTTAAATTTTTCCTTTTGAAAAAATAACTTGGTGATACATTTGAGTAAGAACGGTCCGTGACAATTGTTTAAATTAGATAAACTCTGCACGATCTACAATGGGGAAACCGAAAATTTTAAGAACATCCTCTCTATTTGAAGTTTTCTACGTTGCCCGGTAGAGCGCGAATCTTTGCCTTGCAACCTCAATAGCGATCAAAAGGTTCTGAGTTTGAGCTTAGCCATCACCACAGTTCATACTTTTAGACTGCAATGATTCCATCGCAGTCAACTATTTCATACTCAAATCACACCACTCAGCTGATACACAACCTATTGAAATTTCATTGTACCATCCACGTGTTCTCTATCTACGCAGGGAAAGGAAGTGAAACTCGATTATTTTTAAAACTATCGATACATCAAACATACCAAATCATCTGGGCAACTTTTCCGTTCTGTTATCATCGCTGTGTTTACATAAAAAATGATCTTTCTTTTTTCCTGGCTCTATTGCGGTCGTTCTTTTTCCATTCTTTTTTTTTTTTTAGCTTATCCACTTGTCATACTTCAATTTTATCGAAATTTGCCAAAATTTGCCCATAGAGTTCTCTGAATTTGCAAATCAACTTTTTTAAATCGCATTGTTCGTATTGGACAAAAACATCACATGATCAATTTAAAATTAAATTTTTTTGATTTTTAGTTCTTTTTTGATCGATCTTTTTTTGGGTCGATCTTTTTTTTGATCATTCTTTTCTCCATTCTTTTTTTCTGTGAGGTCGATCTTTTCATCGGTCCGTTCTGTGACTTCTTTTTGGTGAACAAAGAAAAATTTTTTTGATTGTTTGGTATGTTTGCGATACATCGATGTTTCATATGCATGGAATTGGTTATCACCACGATCCAAACAAACAGTCAGATGAATTTTCCCAAAAAGAGCCAACTTCATTTTAATTGGTTTACAGTTGTTTCAAAACCCTCTGGGCCAAAATTATGAAGCTTCGAAATTGGAATTTGAAAATTCACAGTAGTCTAAAAATGCCCATTCTAGTGCAACTTTCAAAGCTCATGATGTACTGATGTAGAGCTTTGAGGGCACCAAAACTCGTATTATATCGAGTGGGTGGTCAAAATACAGGATTTTCGATGGCGGTTAAAGTTCAGAACTTTGTTGGATGGTAAGTCCCCCCCCCCAAAAAAAAAAAAAATTAATATTTTTTTGTTCCTTTTTATATCAGCTGTTTCTTCCGAACATATAGATCTAAGTCATGACAGTGCTTCTTTTTTACTCCATAAAGTTGAGAAATTCAAATTTTATTGGATATCAGCTTTCAGTCTGAAATTGTTTTGTTGCTCGCAGTTCTCAAAAAAAGTGTCAATTCTATAAAAAATATGAAAATAGTACTTATACCTAATCATTCCGATTTACAATCAGTTCTGTTTTATCTACGCCTCCATTTCTGTTAGTACCCTTTGCCCCCTATAGGTATATTAATTTTGAGAAGAATAGCACAGCGCAATACCTATATACTTCTTCTTTGTAATCATCAACTCAACTATACATCTAGTGAAGAAAAAAAAATGGAAATGAAAATTAATTCTGCTGCAATCAAATCAAATAGTTTACCCATTTCCTCATTTTAAACTACTGTGTCTTTTTCTTTCCTTCTGTTATCGTCTTAATTAACTTCGTTATATTCGACAAAATATCATTTTTAACGATCCATCTCTCGTATTTTTACCCCATTTATTCTCTCGCTGCTTCTGTTCTTCAATTTTCCTTCCATTTTTCTCCTGCTCATTTTCTTTTCAGTTTTTGCTCTATCAGAAAAAATATAGGGTACGACAAAAATGAATAATGGAAACGTCCGTGTTAGAAGGACCTTATGTCTTCTTCTCTTCATGTAGATACAATAAAAATTGAATTTTCATAATTTGATAAGTACTGCGTATCTGTTAAATATATGTTTAGTACGGTTTACTGTTTTGATTTCCATTATGTTTATTATAAAAATAGTACTCGTATATTTGACAAAAATTAGTGAGAAAAGTAAGCTATATTTCATACGACTGTGAAAAGTTTTGAAATACAAACTATAGAAACAGCATAATATTGCTTGGATGGTTTTTCAAGAGTACCCATTATAGGACCTTCACCGGTATAACCCTAACATGTGCTACCTTAGACCAGTTACTTATTGGTCAAATCTGTGCGTTGATTTGTTCTTCCAAAATTAAAAGTTGTAGCTAGATACTTAACCTACTTACAGAAAGCCAACATTATAATTTATAAATTGTGATCCTTAAATCTCCAACCACGATGTTCAAGTCGACTATGCATCGCTTCTGTATAAATTTCAATTTTACACTCGATAAACATGAATGCTTAACATACTATGAAATAAAGCGGTGTAAAGTTTTAATGAAATTCATTCAAATTCAAAAGTTGAGTATTAACGAAATCCTCGAGTTAAAATTTACTGGTTTGTACAATTTAAGAATTGATAAAGCCTTTATTTGTACTCGCATTTTTCTTCATTCCATATTTAAACCATTAATATTCGTAATATCTGGCGGGCAAAATTAAAATTCCAAATTATTTTGGCGAGAAGAGAAAAATTAAAGAATCCTAATAAAATACGAGGAAAAAATACCAACTCTTTATCATCATGGTACGGTAGGTCTTTTCTTTATATGTTTTCTGTCTGTGTGTTGAAATTAAGGATGCCTTTATTTCAAAAATAAGGCTGGGAAAATTTTTCGAATAAAATTAAACGGAGACTGAAGACAAGCAATTTTTTTTGAAATTTTTGAAAAATGAAAAAATTGTCTAATTAATATAATTATTGCATGATGAAATAAATTTTAAAAATTAGACGAATTAAAAGGATGACAGTATGTGGTCGAAGGAATACATGTAGATTAAGGATATGCTCCATCCGAAGTACATAATATATTTTGTCGAATACGACGTATGTTTATATTATGTAATTAAATTAATTATAACGTGTTTGTTTTTTTTTTATTATTTTTTTGCAGATACAACGGGATCAGGTCCAGATCAAATATCTGCGGCAGCTATATTCAAACGTGGAGTATTTTATAGGGGCGTTTACTGCCCCTCCCTGACCAATAGTTTTCGAGAATCTCATTTAGAAATATCCTATCAACGATACTCGCATAGGCAGCGTCAAAAATCGTTGATTATTGTCAATTTTGTAGATATTTTGATGAAGACAATTCTAGCCTGTAAGTATATCTTTTCAAATATCGTTGGCGTAAGTCCAAAACCAGTTAAATCCCAAAAAATAGTCATCACCCATTGTTTTGTTTTTAATCACATAGTAGACATTCCAAGCTTTAATTTGACCTATTCTGTTATTAGTAATATTGGAAAATGAAATTTCACGAATTTTTAAATAGTAAGTTCAAGTACACGTGGTCATAGAACGATTTAATTGGCGACTGCATTATTTAATGAAATCAATCTCGAAATAAATATCTTCTTTGTGTGGTATCGTAAATACAGATAACAAAAATTTCAGGCTAGACAAAATCGGTTCAAAAACACTGATTCACGTGTCTATTGGAAAATAAAGCAAAATTTGAATAATTCAAGTACCCTGAGGATAAAGATGAAAATTTTAGAAACATTTTTTTATTCATGTGAAAATTGATTTTTTTAAAACCACTATTACCAAGTATATCACCTAAAAAATTAATCAAGCCCTTATTGCGCTCTACTCTTTCGCAAGTTTTCACTTTGAAACCTGCTTAATGCTTGTTTCTCATTTTAAAAAATCGCATTTTTTTGGTTTCTTAGCATAATTTATGAGTTTTCGCAATTAGCCATTCATTTTCTTGAACCAATGCCTCTATTACGTAGAAGTAAATTTTGCCATTTTCGTGTACCCAATACGTGTTTAGGTGTATGGCTGCTAAAACCCGATCATGGACCACTATCGGTGAAGAGCATTTTATGGACGTTTTCGACATTAGCCGTCAATTGTATCGTGTGTACTTTAGGATGTTGGCGAAGCTTTGCCAACAATTATCTCCAATCAGCGGCCATTTGTACTTGGATTCTAATCAACATTCAAGGTACAAAAACCCGTAGCCAAAATATCGAGTAACGTATTACCAAACCGTTATTATAGCGCAATAAGTATAAATTTTTGAAGCCATTTTTCTCTGCATCATTCTCACCCGTCCCTCGCTAAATGCTTCTCGATAATTTAATCGAGAAAGTCGACGCCAAAAAACGTTTTATGTCGTAAAACTTTACGAACAAGGAGACGATGAATTCGATATTGAGGAAATCGAGATGCGAATTTAAAAATGGAGAAAACAGCATCGAGAACAAAGCGTACGGTATTACTTATGCAAGAGAGCGTTCACCAATAAAAAACAAAAGAGTAAAGAGATGGTGTATGAAACTGAAATATTATGTATAAATAACGTACATAAATATTATTATAGTGAAGGTATATTACTACACATTTATATATACTTACATGTAATGTACACCGCGTGTAGGTTTTCCTCGAATGCACATATTTTCGTATTTATACCCACGAATAATGCAATTTTCACCTTTTCTTAATGGAGCGAAACTGAAGAAAAAAATTCTCACCTTGTTTTCTCAATTCTTCCAACTTTTTGCTTCCTTCTCAAATAACGTCCTTTTCACACGTTTTTGATTCCTTCCATCCATATGTGTAGACGCACAGCGCAGCGTATATACTTCGGTACAGGCGTTTTTATAAAGTAGGTACTCGTAGAAGAAGTTGTACTGGAAATACAATAAATAGGTACTTACGTTAGAGGACGATTTCGAATTGCAATAACTTCATTATTCTGCATCGATGCTATGCGCGTTCCAATGTGTGGGAGAAATGGAAAAATTGTACTCGTGTATAACGATTTTCTATTGCGATTATTCTATATGGAAGGAAGCTTATATTATGGGCGAAAACAAAATATACATTCCTAAGTTTATTTTTTGCGATATTTTATTGTTCTTGATCTAAAATGGGGTATATTAAGCTCAAATTTGAGGTTGAATACACTTCAGTTACGAGTACATACACCTGTATAATATGTTAAGAGATGTTTTAGACACTTTGTGAGACCCAAAACCGATAAATCATAACACTTGCGAAACCCTTTTTGACAATGCGAGACCCTTTGGTGGGTCTCGCATGTCCATGAGGTGTATGTATGGTTTTTTTTACCCCCCCCCCCACTCCACAGGTCCCAAATCTGCATTTTTCGTCTGGGACTCACAAGTTTCCCAAATATCAATTGTATGTACACTTGTGATTCACTCATTTCATTTTATTGTACACCTAACCAATTTCTATGGGCAAAGGCATCTGCAGATAGCAACCAAGCCGTGTGAAGACGAAAGTTTCATTTCTGAGTATTTATAAGGAGGGGGGAGGGTCTTGCAAGTGTCATACTTTATCTTGGGTCTCGCATATGTCGTAAAATAACAATACATAAAAAACATTATCTATGTTCATTCCCTTTCACTGTAGTCTGCGAGGTCTGATTTCCCATCGGTGAACAAAAAGTTACTTTTACTTTTTTTGTTCTTTGAGATAGAGAAAGAAAATGAATTATCAATATTTGGGAAAAAAATATCGATACACTTATCATATGTCACACCAAAATTCCTTGTCGCTATGCGATCGAAAATATTTCGAACTAAAATGATTTTCTACAAAAACAGCTAACTTTGGCAGTTATTTATTCATTAAAAACTGGAAGATTGCTTCTTGTATATTCGCTAGAATATGTTCATTATATAAAGACTTTGTAAAACAACTTTCAATATTTATATACCATAGATCGGGGTGACTTTAGAATCGAGGGATGATTTTGTCGATTTTTATTTTTCTATCTTCTGGTGGCACTGAATGAGGTTGAGACGCATTGCGGTGTTATAAAAAAAAAGCATGAAATACCTAATGGATTAATGAATGAAAAATGTTGAAATGTTAATTATTAGATCACTCTAGAATTTTGGTGAATTTTGTGAGAATTCTTGCGAATTATTCGAAATTCATAAAATAAATAGCTATAAAATTCAAAACGTCTCTGTTGGGGTGTCTTTGCCCGTTTCTTTCAGGTTCTAATAAAAAATTCACGAAATATTTTCTCACTCTCTTTCATAGCCTTTCTTATTCACAAAAATCTCCCCAAAACATTGTTCTAATTATCTCCAACAATTTCAACTTCTTCAGTTCACATTACTGTATCGCAGTTTTTACTATTCAAAACCTTTATATAGGTCAAATTCAATTCAATTTTGCTTCAAATTCAAATAGTAGAAACTCTATTGTACTGCAATTAATTGCGTAGGTATAAAGTGAGTTTCTATGCAATTATAGTACACATTCCCCCGCCCCTTCGCAGTATAAAAAGTCTAATTTCAGTTTTTTAAACGAAATTACCAACTACCTTCTCATTACTGAGTTTAATTCTGCTCTCTCCAATGATATTAACAAGATCACGAGAAACTAATTAATTTTATTTAAAATAAAGAAGAAAACGAAAAGGGTAAAATAGTTTTCCACTTTAATTTTTTTTCTTTTGCTTCTGTTGTTTTTTAATTTCCCTCTTTTATTTTACTCCTATAAGTTGGTACCATCTAACGAATACTAAACAGCGGAGAAGCAGTTTTCAAATTTTCACTAACCTATGAGCTTCTCATTTTGTAAAAATATTTTAAAAAAAGACTAGATATTTCTTTTTTCTTCTTCTTCTTCTTCTTTCTTTTTTTTTTATTTTAATTACTGCTTCGTGTTGGAATGAAAAATCACTCTATCGTAAAAGTTTGAATTGAATTTCTTGTCACCTGAAGAAACAAACCTCTGTGGAAAAATTTGAGACGTGTTTACCTTAAATTGTTCGCCTTTTGTTGGTAAAAGTTATAAGAAAACTTTTTATCGTAGTGTAACATTCAGCATTTGCTAGTAAACTATTTTTAGATGCATGTGATACTTCAAGTTGGTACTGTCGTATTTCAGTCTGTGGTAAATTCTTGTTCTGCTAAAAACCTGTCCTCAGACTTATTGCAGGGTATTTTCTCTTCTAAGTTGTATTTGTATGTGGCTTAGCGTATTATACAACGTTCATGATATTTCTTATATTTTTCGGATTACCTATACATTCTTTTAATGCGGCGATAATAGCATTACTCTCTGTTTGGGGAAAGGAAGAGGGGAGAAAACTATGTTTTTTGTGTTCTTTGGGTAGTTTTTCACATCTGAAAAAAAGTGGTTTTATTTTTGCCGTCGTACATCGGTGCATTACAAAATACAGCGTAGTTGAGAAGTCTTTTCTGATAGAATTTCAAAAAATGAAATCAATATTTTTTATTTACAATGCTAAATTTCAAAGAATCAACTGTTACAGCAGAATCAGTAGTAAAATATATAAATAATGTGATATATAAGACACTTTCCTGTATTTTTATTTGTTAAAAATAGGTTCTTAATTCCTCTTTACCATCCCATTTATTTAAATTTGTTCGTTACATTTCTGAGATAAATTAGCGATTAGCAAGGAGAGTTGATTTTTTATACTTGACTAAATAATCATAATTATGCTTAATGCTATGTTATAGAGCCCAGTAGACTACGAGTATGTAGGATTTTGTTTTGCTCTACCTCACAACTAAAATTTATTTTAATTCGTATTTCTGAAATTAACAACCCTGAAAAAAAATTATTGCATTATCCAAAATGCGCACCAGTGGCCTTGAAGAATGTTCTTTCTTTTTGTGTCTCACATCTTGATAGAATGAAAAGAAAATTTTCTATTGAGTTATATTTTGAAATCAATTTAAGCCTCGTCTATATTTTTATTTCAAGTCTTTTCCCGTTTATACTCGTAATATTATATTGTTTACTTTTACCATACCGTCGAATGGGGCGACTTTACACACTTTTTTAAGGTTTTTCAACTTTATCCTTTAATAACTCCTCCAATTTTTAAGCTACTGAAGTGAATTTGGTTTTGAAATTTTGGTTCAAAATTTCTCAACACATTTGAAAAAAAAAAGTTTGAGTTTGCAGCCTTCCTTCTATTTTTTATGATTTTTCAAAAAATTTGTGTAAATTCACCCCTCAATGGAGCGACTTTACCCGTCAATTTGTTATTGACGTTATTGATGGATGGAAGGCAAAATTTGAGGATGTTTGTACTGGGACATACGATTGAAAAGAAACTATAGTCAAGTACCAACTTCAACCGCGTGAAACCGAACTGAATATTTCGAGTGCCTGTGGTTGAAAAGAAAAGACGAATAAGAAAAAGGAAAAAAACCATATCACCGCTTTATTTTCTTGTTCTGTTACTGGGTGAAGTGAGGTAGGGGTGGCGATCTTTTTTTCTTTTCCTCCCTCTACCTGCTTCTATCCAAATCGTATTTCGGTTTTAATTTTTGCCTGTTTTTTTATTTATTTTGGTCTAAATCTCTTCTTTGGACTTAACCACGGTTTTGGAAGAGCCCTCCTCAGTTCTTCTACTAAAATTAATTGTCGCACAGATATGATGAGTTGAAGTACTAATGCGAGTGTTTAAAATTCTCTTTCACTGAGTTTGGGAGGCTTCGAGATGAGATTCCTATACCTAAAATATTGAATTTGAGGAAATTTACCTACTGTATTCTTGTGATTTTGTTATTCTGGGTTACGCATACTGTAATAATTACTTTACCAGATTACCTTGGTAGAAGATCTTGGATTTTCTTTCGATGTTCCAATAATATCAGTATTCGTGCCCAGCAGCGTGAAAGAATGCAGTCACTTCTTTTTTAATTAATGTCGAAAGAATGAGGAAGAAAGTTGTCGAAAATTTCACTATCACAAATCGAAGAGAGTATTCTGAAATCGAAAAACTTTTTTCGATCAACTTTGGATTATAAAGGCTGAATCTTAGATTATGCAGGTATAGTATAAGTTATTTGAGCGAAACTTTTTCCCAATTAATTTTTCGTTTCTTGGAATTCTGTTATTTTTATTTACTTAGCGAGAACTTAATTGACGATTAAATATATTAAACTAAAGCTGATTCATCTGTGTTGCTCGAATCGAGCCAATGAAACAAAACCAGAGGAACAGAAAGAACTAAAAACAGAAAGAGTACGAGAAGTTTGAATTTTGAGAAAATGAAAGAATTTTGAAGCCAAAACGAGTATTAAAATCTAGTTTAATAATTTGGGATTATTAAAGTATAGTTTTCGAGGGTTATGCAATCGCATAGCGATTTGACTCGTGTGTGTCGTTTGCTTGAGTGAGTTTTCAAATGTGAGAAGATCCTGCGTTGTATGTACATTTTATTTAGTACATTTTGATAAATGTTCTTGAAACGAGTGAGAAATTAATATATGAAGCTTGCGAATGAGAGACGTTTTTCCAAAACGTTATAAGTCCATTTTTGAGATTTTGAGATTTTGGGCAGATATTTAAACATCGACTATACGTCGGTTGGTATGACTGCCAACGTTGTAATATTACAACCCAGTTACCAGTTTGGTTATAATAGGGGCCTTCAAAAAGAGGAAATGAAATGTTCACGTATTTTTAAAGTCTGATTAAAATAATATATATGTATACAAGATCGAAATGGCTTTTTTCGTTTTTTCAAAACTTGAATACAAATCCATTATTATATATAGTTTTATTTTCTCAAAATATGATTAAGTCCAAAATCAGACCAGGTGTTTATACTCGTAGTTATGGATTATGGGCATAAAAGCTATAAGTTTACCCGATGGGCAAAAAATGAGAAAATGATCCGGAAAATGAGAATTTTATCCGTTGTCAGTCCGTTTTTATTTTCGACCATCGGATCTGAAAATTTGCAGATATTTTTGTCATCTTGATTATTTTTCCAAATCCGTTTGTAAAACGGATTTCCTGATTATAATCAGTGATAATTTTTGGGCAATTTTTCTAAATCCGTTTGTAAAACGGTTTCACGGATTATAACCCGGGCCAACAAATATGATAAAACAGCGTTTACGGAAAATAATCCGGACTCATTTCCGGCAAGACTGATTACAATCCGTTCGAAATCCGTTTTAGAAGCCGGAAAACAGGAAAATTCCGGGTTATAATTTAGAAACGGATTATAACCCGGAATAAAACGGATCCGTTTTCAAAATATTTTGCCCATAGGGTAGGTAAGTTCTAAAGTATAGGAGTTAAATCCTAAAATTAACTTTCATTTTATTAGATCGCGTTGGCTTTCATACACCTAAAATTTCTTATGCATATATATGATTGGAAGAGGTAATAAAATACAATTTTTCATCCTCATTTCTGAAGTTCGTTGGTTGTTCCATTTGAGAGATGATCCAGTTTTTTTTTCAACTAACTTCAAATCTGATATTGCCAAACCACTTTGGGAGCTCGGCCGTTCAATTTCATTCTAATCATTTTGTTCATCTTTCTGGAATTTTCACATTCGTGGGGTTTTCCAATTTCTGTACCACATTACCTACATCGAACGAAATGGTTCACGTCACTGTGGTGGCCCGAATTGAAATAATGCAAAATATAATTTCGCGAAAAGCATTTCCTATTCACAACCAACAAAAGTCGACTTTTTCCAGGTACTCGACAGAAGCAAGCATGTTTAAAACCTATTTGCGACATTGATAGTTGTAAATCTATCAAGATAACGCATCGAAAACAACAATCTACATATTTTCGTATTTACGGCACTCGGTATATGCAATTTGCATTACACGCTTTTCAACATGACACGTGATTTTCGTAATAGGTAGGTCTAGCAAAAAAAAAAAATGAAATTTTCACGAACGATATTTCGCTGCAATGTGTTGGGGCTTGTATATGAAAATTTATCAACCCAGAGCTTGGGCAAGAGGAGGTATAACACCCTCGAGGAAAATTTTCACCTGGAATGGAAGTGGAGAAGGGTTCCCACCAGGAATTTGATTTGCTCCTTCAAGTAGGTATATTTTGATAGAACTGCGACCTTTGCATTAACCAGCACTTGTCGGTAAATTTGAATTATCATTTCAAAAAATGACGTCATGAAAAAATGCGCATTGCATCACTTTACTGATATTTTTCCATATCCTAAATGAGGGTGTGAAGTTGATTCGATGAAATGTCGTCGTATCGAAAATATGATGGAATTTTCTAGCTCGTCAGATGACACCAATTCGGTGCGACGAGAAAGGAAAATATAGGTACTTTTTTTTTTTTTGACACGGTCCGATGTCTGCTCTCACAATCTCACCACCATCTCAGCCTTCACACGTATTTGATGATTTTTTTTTTTTATTTCTCTTTTTACTTTATAATGTAGAAAAAACGTCTCGAGGGTATTATGAAAATCATTCGGATAGGGTAATAGAAATAGGGGGTGCAAGGTTAGGGGTGTAAAAAATACACGTCGATGTACGACGAAACGATGCTTTAAACGAATAAAGATTTATCTTACCACCCTCCAACGAATAGATAAGGATGAATATTTTCCAACCTCTATTCTATCAACAACCGTCACCATATTTTTTTTCCCCTGAAAAGAAAGTGTCAAATATCTTATTGAAATTACTCACATTACCTATCGACGTCATTGCAAAATTTTCCTCATTGGCTCAACACTATAATAAGAATTTGATTTTACAAACATGAAGCCAGATATTTTATTCCTCTATAATAATTTTTCCATCCATTCGTGTTTTTTTTTTTTCACTCGAACCGATTTTCTTTCGAAATTTTGCCTCATTTTTTTCTTCTTCAAGGATAAAGAGGAAAAAATTGGTTTATCGACTACACGAAATTTGTCAGCTCATAGTTTCGCGTATCTTGACGCAAAAAAGAGGCGAAATTGTTGCTATTGTGTGCTTTCCGAATAATTAATAAAGTTTGATAATGATTAATTATTATCAGCGTTTAGAATTCTTCCAACACCTTCTCTCCCGCGGCTTGGTTAAACGAAATTTGAGACAAGCACTTTTTAAACGAGCTTTTGTAATGATTTAGTAAAAACGTTTTGTTTTCGAGTAAGAGTTAAAAAGAACAATCTTATCCACATTGTTATAATGTTAAGGCAGTTTTCTTCAGATGAGTTATTGTAGGTAAATCAATATTCTGTACAAAATTCTATAAGAAGAGCAAAATGAGAATGAAAAATTGAATGCAATGCGATCTTAAAAAGGATGAAATATCTCGTAACTCGTCGGAAAATTATGTAACAATTGGTCAATAGTGCTGGTGCTGTTTGCAAAAATGTTCGAGCAAAAGTTTTGAGAAAAAAATGACTAAATATTTCATTTCAAATATAAGCACATACTGGGGGATCTACAAAAGGAAAGCGTATATTTTTGACCAAACAAAATTTTAAAAGTTTCTGGTAAAATAATAAATTTTAGTCATTAATTATATCTGAAATAAAGTTATTATTTATAGAAAATAATGCTTGTGGTAGTTTCCTTGTATTAAAATTTATGCAGGTATAGTAAAATTTGGGAATTAAAAATTTTGTGAACCTCCTCACGTACAAATGAGTGTGAGACTTCCTCGACAAATGAGATCCTTAATTTTTTTAATTGTCATATCTTGCTCAATTTGAGCTCTGAAAATTATGAATTTTGTGTACGAAGTTTAAAATAGCAGAATAATTTTCTTCCTATATGACGAAAAGTATTTTTTTTTTTACTTTCTGATTTTACCCGAGTCATAAAAATAATATGTAAGTTGTACAAAAAAAGAATTATGCAAACCCCTACCCCCTAAAATAAAAATATATAACCCCAGATCGCAGGGGTGCTGTGATCCCCCAAGGCTCACGAGGAGTGCCCCCCTCCAGGTCAAATAGGAATGATGACAACCCCCCCCCCCCAGGCGCAAGAAAAAATTTTTGGTATTCGATTATCTTTAAAATTCTTTTCTAAATTTGAAAAAAAAATGGGCCCCCCCAGAATCGTCAAGGAGGAGTTGCTCCTCAAGATCATGCCTTCACGGCACCCCTGCCAGATCGCTTTTGTACGTTTCATACTCATTAATATTAATTCCTATAAACTTGAATTTGCTACTATTGTACTCGTAGAATAATTAGAAATTAAATGAACTTTCGCTACTAAAAACTTTTTAAAAAGACTGTAGGTTTTTATACCTAATCAACTACCTTAGAACGGGGTGACTTTACATTCAAGGGGTGACTTAACCCACTTCGTTTTAGCGTAATAAATAATTGCCAAGCAAAAATTAAAACCAAAATACGATTTGGATAGAAGCATGTAAAAGAAGGAAAAGAAAGAAAAGATCACCGCCCCTGCCTCACTTCACCCAGTAACAGAACACGAAAATATAGTGGCGATATGTTTTTTACCTTCTTTTTTTTTTTTTCGTTTTTTCTTTTTAACCACAGGCGCTCAAAATAATCAGTTCGTTTTCACACTGTTGAAGTTGGTAGTTTACTAGTTTCTTTTCAATCGTATGTCCCAGTACAAACATCTTTAAATTTTGCCTTCCACCCATCAATAACAAATTGATGAGTAAATTCGCCCCATTGAGGGGTGACTGTACATAAATTCTTTGAAAAATCGTGAAAAATATAAGGAAGGCTGCGAACTCAAACTTTTTTTTACAAATGTGTTAAGAAATGTTGGACCAAAATTTTAAAATTGAATTCACTTCACCAGCTTAAAAATTGGGGGAGTTATTAAAGGAGAAAGTTGAAAAACATAATAAAAGTGGGTTAAGTCGCCCCATTCTACGGTAATTTATGCTTTGATTTTTGAAAATCGATCTAAAGTTATAATGTTTGCAATTTTCGGTTCAGTATTACAACTCCAGTCACTGGATGGTTTTAATGGAGCGTTAAACGTGAAAGTGTTATTGTTTGATGCTTCGTTAAATTTTTAACCTGTATTTGTAATATGGGCCCTTAAAGCGATGCTTACGAGAGAGCTGTGATCATAATATATTTTCTTATTTATTTTGTTACAGGATTTATTGGAGCTGGTTTAGGTTTAAGTGCTCAAGAGTATTTAGTATGGTACGTTTTATTTATCGTTTTTGTTACCTACGCCATGTTACCATTGCCATTAAGATGTTGTATTATTGCTGGATGTACAACCGCGTTATTACATATAATCGTTACGAGTATTGTTAAATTCAATAAGGACATGGTAAGGAATATGATCGAAGTAAATTTTTGTAAATGATACATATGCTGATTTTTAGATGAGAATGTTTTTTTCTCTAATGCAATTTTTGGTCGTCGTTCGTTTTTGCAGACTTACAATTGCGTTTTTATACAACTGACGACCATGTTTCTTTTATATACTGCTGTGAATTTTGCCGGTATGTACACTAAATATTTAACTGATCGAAGTCAAAGGCGTGCATTTTTGGAGACGCACAGATCTACTGAAGCGCGGTTGCGAACCCAAAAGGAAAACGATCAACAAGAGAAATTATTACTATCTGGTAATGAACCTGCGAAATCATTTTTTGTGCAAAAATAGTGTAGCTACTTCACGACAAGTGAGGAAACTGCAAAGCTATTTCATACGAGTATGAAAATTTACCTACTTACTCGTATGAAATAACTTACTGAACAAGCGAGTTGTGAACTATATTTTTTGCCATATAAACATTAAAATAATAAGATGCACTCAAAAAAAAATTTCTTCCTTTTTTTTTGTTTCTTTTTACACATCTCATCATCTTATCAAGTTTTTTTTTTTGTATAGTAAAAATAAATTAAGTGCCTCCCTCCCCTACCCATACACATCAAGCAAAGCAAAGTCAGCCAATATCTTTTAATTCTCTTCGCTGCAAGCCTCAAAAACTTGGTCTATTTGACATATACATACATATACTTATACCCAGAGAGGCTCTTCGAATGCATACTATAACGAGATTTCATATGTATAACCCGGTTTAATTCGTCCGAAATGTCCGACAGCTATAAAATATCAGGCTGTAAATTAATTTGAGTGGCCTATAAACCCTCTCGCATATCCTTCTCTCGACAAAATTACCATCCACGAAAATTTTCCGCTGAAAATGACGTGGCTCTTTGAAATTCATCAGCAGACACGGGTCAAGAAACTCGGTCTTGTGCCCGAGACTGTCGCGTTATTGTCGCTCATTTGGAAAGAAATTAACTTTTTATTTTATTCCTTATGCGTTTCAGTATTACCAGATTTCGTCGCAAAGGAAATGATTAGAGATATTGCGAACGAAGCGGAAAGTGGATCGTTTATGCCCCAACAGTTTCATCGCATTTACATTCATTGTTACGAAAATGTTAGCATATTGTTCGCCGACATAAAAGGATTCACTGGTATGTCATTTACGTTTAAATTACAAAATATAATGTTTGTGAAGTTTTCTACGAGTATGTTCAAAAGTCTGAGGGACTTTGTCAGCGCCGCCTCTAACCACGAAATCATTATAATATTTTACATAACAGCAGTCCCATAAACAGAAGTTACTTGATACACTTTTTTAATATTTTCCAAATTCAGCGCCCATATATGTATAAGTATAGTAACTGTGGCGCATATGGCGAATCATAACCCATGGCTTTTAATATTATTTCAAAATGTGCGTTGAAGCGTCTACGTTTCAATTATGCTAAAAAAAAAAAAAACAATTTTATGGCACCACGAGAGTTGTCCTTTTTGATGATATGAGGTGAAGTTCGTCTTGTTACAATAATGTTTGATTTTAATTTACAAATAAAAAATAAAAAATTATAAGAATTCAGAGAAAAATAAATATAATTTTTTCAGAAGAAATATTTACACCAACTTATAGATCAGCCCCCTTTATACTCGAACAGTGATATGCAAGAAGGGGATAAGTCCTTGCATATCCGTACTTTTCACTTGGTTTTAGCGAAATTAGTGTCAGATACAATTTTCCTGCATGAAACTTATAAAAAATAAATTCCCATTTTTTATTTGCATTGTTTATAACAAACAGTTTACAGTGTCCTATTCTTTGTAACCTAAATACCTATATGCTCTCTGTAAAACAGTTTGGCACGCATGCTCGATAAATATTAGTTGTTTAGAGATTACCTTCAATGATCTGTTCGAAAAATACGTTTATATCAGATTCATTAAAATTTTTTGTCCGTATCAAAATATTGAAGGATCTGAAAATGGTTTGAAAGCGTATAAAATACTATAACGTCAAGTATTAAACTGTATTTACCAAATATTTCTGCCTGTGCCTTCCAACTTTTTTTTTTTACAATTTTCAAGACCCTCTTTAAAAAAAAATAAAAACGTATTTCTGCTTAATTTCAAATAATTCCGATGAAATTTCTAAAAATCTATGAAAGCTTTTGATACCACTGTATTCAAATCCAAACTGTGACCGAGATGAAGAGACCTTTCTGTGGTCTTACCAATCTATCTGGTGTTTTCAATTCATAAAAATCTCTCAAAATGTAATGAAAATGAGCTAAGTCACCTTTGAAGTAGCGAGTAAAACTTGCTGTTAGTATACTGAAAATAATGTAACGATATGCATTTAAAAAAGATACCCATAAAGCTAGAATCAAAATCTGTATTATTATAGAGTACTTGATGTAGTCTACTTTGCACATAATGTACAACTTTATTTAAATACAATTTATCGCGTATTAGCCCCAATTCTTGAGAATCGAGCAAAATTTTATTCCCAAAAAACCCCTTCGCCTTTTTATAAAGTGCTTCGAACGTGTGAAAAAAGTTACACGTAAAAAGTGTCGCCGATAAAAATAAAATTTATGGGTCGACGACGTATTTTTCTTTTTCAACCTTTGCAAAGGTGAACCGCTAGTAAATCACTTTTTGACCTCCAGTAAAGAAATTTTCCACACGAACGAATGTAATGCAAGCTATGTGCGAATTTTATACAGATATTCCAAGTAATGCGGCGAGAAAGTCTAATTTCCCTGTGGAACTTGGGCAGGTAGATATATTAGGAATTTTTCCTTGCGAATATGACGCTGAAGTGGGAAAAGAACGATGCGAGCATTGCGAATGTGAAAGCTGGACGAAGAAATACTTTTCAACCGATTTTTGAGAACGTGGCAATGAAGAAAGATTTTGCCATTGTTTCTGTCTGATAGAGAATCTATCGACTTATAATTGTTTTGAAGTAGAGGCTGGAGTGGCCCGGTGGATTTTAGACTGGATGAAATTTTAATTTTGTTGGATAATTACCACCCCCTGGTTAGGCACACCATTTAGTAAACATTTAATCAGGACATATATATAAACATGAAACGTACAAAGTAAACACACTACTACCTAACAATTTTATACACTTTACCCTCCATCTGCACCTGACTCTCGTACTGTTTGATCTTCAGCTTCAACTCCTTATTGTCCCTCAATAAGCCATCTATCTCGGCATTGCGCAGTTTCAATGTGTTCTCTTGGTTATGCACTGTATTCTTGTAGATCTGCAGCTGTTTGTGCAGGTCTTGCACCCTCGACTCGACATCCTCATATTCTCGGCGTAGTGCAACTACGTCATCCACTGCTTCCAGTTTTCTTGTCTCCATCTCCTTGACAAGTGCTGCCAGCCTATCGTTCTCCTTGGCCAACTGGCGATTGTCATCGACCAAGCGGCCTTTCTCGGCATCCTCTTGCTGCAAGCCGCGGCTTAGCTCGTCGACTGTCACCTTCAGCGTGATGTTTTCCTCGCGAATGGCGTGCATTTCCATACCCCTGCGCTCCTGCTCTTTGATGTAGGCCTTATTGTCGATCAGCAGCTTCTCATAGATGGTCAGGTTGGTCTTCAACTTTGCGTTGTCCTGGATGAGGTTCTCCATCCGCTCGGCAGATTCCAGCAATCGCTGCTTGAGCTGCGTGTTCTCCTGGGCCAGAGCTGGTTTGGTGACCATCTCTGATTCTTTCATCTTAAGCTGGGCGTCCTGTAGCTGGAAAACGCGGTCTCGCAGCTCCTCGTTCTTGGCCTCGATTTCGCGGAGAGCCTCCTTCAGCAGCGCATTCTCGCTTTCCAGCTTTTCGTAGTTGCCGGCCACGTGCTTCATGCGGTCGATGACGCTTTTCAGCGTCTGATTCTCGTTCTTCGACTTGGAAATGCGAGTTTGCAAGTTGGTAGCCAGCTCTGAGAACTTTTTGAAGCTCAGCATCGAACTTTCTTTGTCCTTCAGCCGCTTCGCCGTCTTTTCCAGCTTTACCTTGAGAGAGTGGCATTCTGCCTCCAGCTGCTCGCAGCGAGTGTGTAGCTTGTCGTTTTCGTACTCGACAATTTTCAGCTTCACCTTTAGCTCCGAGTTCTCCTTGGACAGGCGTTGGCTGCTCGTCTCGAGTAATGCAACGTCTGCTTCCAGACCCTCGACGTGCTCATTCTGCAGCACCTCATCGCAGAGGTTCTCAATAGTCTCGTTGAGGAAGGTGACCAAAGCCTGCTTCTCACGTTGGTCATCTTTGAGGCGATTGATTTCGCGTATCAGCTCCAAGTACTGGTCTTCGTTCTTGAGCCGGTGCAGCTCCTCTTTGTAGCTACTGAGCTGCTGTAGTTCGTGCTCCTTACTGTAAAGGTCGTCACGTATGCATATCATTTGCTCGTTTTTCTCTTTGAGCTCGACCCACAGACGTTTGTTCTCGTTGATGAGCTCGCGGGTGTAGTGGTCGACTTTGTGCGTCTTTTTGGGGATGTAGGCTGGAGGGGGATTGGATGAGGGTGTGACGTGTTTCTCTACGTTTTCACGTGGCTCCCAGTCAATCCACATGGCAGGAAAACTATTCCTTCGACAAGCGTGTGTTATCGAAGAAATACGAAGGGGGTAGTCTTAATGCATGGGTACAGTCCGTATAGCATAACAAAGGTAAAAAAATAAAAGAAAAAAGAACGTTCAACGAAATAAATTTGCCATAATTGACGCCATTTTTTAGTGTACCATAGTAATTTTGTATTCATTTGTGTTTCATGGTCGACAGAATGGGCGAGTCAGTGCAGCGCTCAAGAACTGGTTCGCGTGTTGAACGATTTGTTCGCGAAATTCGACAAATTGGCGGCGGTAAGTTGGTTGCACTTGTTGACATTTTATATGGTTTTATGCGAAGTTGAGTACTTCCTCGAGAATTTCTGCTAAGCAATTTATCTGGCTGGTCAAACGATGTTTATTGACCAATGGTTACAGGCTTATTGGTGTCAAGATGATGATGAAACGGGAGATGGATTGGAATTGGGTTTTCAGTTATTATTGTCTTTACCATGGAATTTTATTGAAAAAACTCTCTTCAGGGTGACGATCTGGTGACGATCTAAAATTCGTAACACACTTTGTAGAAATTAAAAATGTAAATCAAGGAAATTTAAAATGAAATCATATTTCAATAGAAGCTACATAAAGCTATTTGAGTCTTTCATTTTGTAAAAAAGGGATTAGAATTTCAGGACCGACTATTTTTCAAGGGAAAAATGCTCTTGCAAGAATGAATTTTAGTCGCTCAGTGATGCACCAATTGATCGAAATTGCATTAATCTATTTAGGGAGCTGTAAAAATTGATATTATTCGGTCCCGTAAAATTTATTTGAAGCAAAATCTTGAAATTCCGCTAAATGAACCCCATGGAGACATCATTAGTTGAAAGGACGATTTATTTTGAACTGTATGTATCCGCGACTCCATCTTTGTAATGAAGCTATAAGGGATGTTGCGGGGGCATGGTTTATAAAAATACCAATGAAAATGTGATCAATATCGAAAAATTTGTTCCTTGCGGTATAATAATATGAGATGCTTATAGAAGAAGCCAATAGTGCTGTGTTAGTGAATTTTTGAAAATTTGTCCTTCATAATGTCAACTTTCCATTTTTATGGGGATTACTTCATTTTGTTGGAAATGTCACTAAAACCCCTTTGGCTTCTAAGCCCCTCAATCATGATTTTTTCATAACAAAGTTGGCTTGAAGATGGTAATTCGAATTTTTTATTCATTTTTCAGGAAAATCATTGTTTACGAATAAAACTATTAGGAGATTGTTATTATTGTGTTTCTGGATTACCTTCAGCTCGGCCGGATCATGCGGTATGCTGCGTAGAAATGGGGCTCCATATGATAACAGCTATACAAGATGTGAAGCGTAAATTAAATGTGAGTTCATTAATTTTACAAAAGCTTAACAATGCATATCTCTGCCTGAGAATCGTACAGATTAGTTTCATTTTTGATGTGTTAACATCTTTGTTTTCGTAACACGAGGGTAAATTCGATGTTTAAATTTTATGTAGACTTTTTAGGCGGAGATCGATAACATACACGTACGCATTGATGCGCGCGCCGTTGTCAGTTGCCATCTAGCGGTTCTTATCAATAATTTCTGATTAATTTTCTTCGTGGTTCGTTAATAATTGTTTTTTTAATTTTTTATAATTTTTTAATTTTCATTTTTATAATATTGTAGTTATACTACACTGGGGGGCTTAACCCTCTGGCCGCTTGGCGACCCACCCCCATTGCTTGAATTTGATCATTATTGTTCCTCCCGTCCACCTGTGGTCCTTACTATATTGAATATATTTTCTTCTCTTCTAAATTTATCATTCACCTATACTCACAACTAAATATCACCTAGGGTGTGTGTAAATGTATCTACTGCCTCACACTTGTTCGTTACCAGAAAATAGTCCAGCTGGTTTGATTTTTTAACATAGAGAGATTAACGTATCATGAAAGATGTTAACACATTGAAGATGTAACAGTGATTAACTGAAATTTGCGTTTCATTTTAATTCAAGAAAGACCAATGGGTTATCTGTTGAATGAGATGGGAAGTCCTTAATCGTTGAAAATTCATCGTTGAATAAATTATTAATTTGACATGCGTAAATTATATATAGCTTATGCCATCCCCGACTAAGGTTGTTCGTTAAACCATAACCCTCCAATTATTATTAATCCTGGTTATAGTAGAAATTTTGGTTTCCAAAATGATTACGTCATTTAAAAAATAACTCGTTTTATCATGATGCGGGAGTGGAATTATATTTAATAAAATTAAGTCTTTTTAAATAAACCTGGCTTTTTAGCAAACTTTTCTTCATTTTGTTTTTCATGTTATATATTCCCTCTTCGTACTAAATCTTTAGCTTCTCATCAAGAACAGTACATAAAAAAGATCTGCAGGAACTTCTTTCTTTTTTTTTTAGTGCTTGAAGAAATACGGCGGGTCCGCCTCTAGGATTGTTATTTTTTCGTTTTTTCCCATCATTTATTCGCAACTGCAGAAGCTATACTCGAGACAGACGACGTTTGTTTTCGTTAAGATAAGAAAAGTCAAAGGCCCCGCATTTGGCGCTCGTTTTACGCGTTTTTGTCTTATTTTTATTATTTTGGCGGGAGAAAAAAAAAGGTCGCAGGAAACGGTTTACGGTCATAAATTTTAATTAAAAGCGAAGACGTATAATTGTTTCGCCATTTCTCTGCCCGCATTTGCACTACTTATTTATACTACTGCGGCTTGAGGACGAAATATTTTTTCAACTAATTTCAGTCGGTGTCTTCTGCCTTAGGTAGACTTAAATATGAGAATAGGAATTCATTCCGGATCGGTGCTGTGCGGTGTTTTAGGCTTACGCAAATGGCAGTTTGACGTGTGGTCGTATGATGTGACGCTGGCCAATCATTTGGAGTCGGGTGGATTACCAGGGTAAGTCAAATTCGCCTGAATATTTTTGCCCAAATTCTATGCGAACAAACAATTGAGTGCTTTTCTTTAAGTAGGGCGTAACTCGAAACACGCCCTTCTTGAAAAAATTCAAAGAAATTATTCTATTATGCCTCCTCTTTCTGGCTTTCTGGCAGTGAAAACCGCATTCTTCTATCTATTGTCATTTTAAAGATACCAATTTACAAAAAAATTTGCAGAAATCTTCATATTTCTGTAATTAATGGCGAACAAATTTTCAAGAAGAGCCTATGAGAAGCTTAGAATCTGAACTAAGGTCACATTCGCAAAAAATCGAATTTTTTTATAGATTCTGAAAGAGAATTTCGTATTTTGAACGATGAAAAACTTGGTTGTTCATTTAGCCACAAATTTTCCCCTCAACAAATAGGTACGAATGGAGTTAAAAATGACATTGGCAATTTTCACATGGTCATAAAAACTACCATGCAGTATCTAGTAGTATTTCCCAAGTCATTTTTCATGTAATTTGGCATTATATTAACTTCCACATTCTATAAAGTACTGGCATTAAAAGTGAGAAAAAAGTAGGTTTCTCCAAGAAAGGCGTATCTAGGTGCTGTATTCAGCCAAATATTATTTCTTCCCTTGCTAAGTAATCCACAGACTCATTAACAATTCTTATAGAAGAGGAACGTAGCGATCAAACACGAGAAACCGCTCGTCTCTTGAGTCATTGTAAAAAAAAGTGATGATCAATTGAATATTTCAAATGCATTTTTCTTAAAACGGTCTTTTTAGAAATACGCCCTTCTTGAAGAAAAGCACTCAATTTTGCCCGAATGCAGAGAACAATCAAAAAATACCTTTTCGGATGTACTCGTATTATAAATCCGTTGTATCAGTTTAAAAAAAAAGAAAAGATTGAGATCTTTAAAATTATAAATCCTTCAGTTATATTGTTTCTGAATTTTCGTTATTTTTTACATCTAGTCGAGTTCATATATCAAAAGCCACCTTGGATTGTTTACCCAACGCCTACGAAGTGGAGCCCGGATACGGAGGAACACGTGATAGTTACCTAAAGGTAAAATAGCTACCTCAGTGGAAAATGTATAACGGAATTATACCAATTTTAATGATAACGATGATTGTTTTATAAACATTCACGCGACACAACCAGGACCATGAAATAGAAACGTTCCTAATAAAAAAAGAAGAACCGACCAAATTACGTAGACGATATATAAATTCGAATGGTCGTTCGAGGCTGTGGTCTGAAGATGATAGATTTTCACCCATTTCGGCGAACCATCACTTTTCGCCCGAAAAAACGGATCAAAATTGTCGAGGTAAGAGCTGTAATAATGTACTTTATACAATTGTTTACGGGATGAGCTATACTTTTTCATATTTTGACGCATTTACAAGCAATTTTCAATGTATCATTATTCCAAGTACGAGTAGTAGTTACCCACCTGTGAAAAAAATGAATATTTTGGCGCTATCGAATTTTTTCTCCGTGAAAATTTATTACAACTTATAAATACCTAAGTGGTTTAATTGTCAAGTGTTGAGCTTGAGCCTTATACTCGCAGCTTTCTCTTGTTTTCTATGGCTTAAATATGAATTGTAGATCATTTGTTTGTTCTTGTTTCAAGTTAGACCCTCCTGATCTGCAATGTGACACAAATGTGGAGAAGAAATGTGACGCGAAATGTGACACAGATGTGGCGAAAATTCTACCAATCAGGAAGCAGTAGCACTTTTGTGACGCTGATGTGACCTATATTTTTTTCCACTGGAGAAAAATGGAATCAAATTAGTGTCACAAAAGTGCCACTGCTTCCTGATTGGTTGAATTTTTGCCACATCTGTGTGACATTTCTCCTCTACATTTGTGTTACAGTTTGCAGATCGGGCTTTTTTCAAATAAATAACTTACTGTAAAACATGGTTTTAAAGTGAAACTAAATCTTTCCTGGGGAGGGTGGACCGGTGGCTGAAGGGTTGGGCTTTTGTACTTCCTTTGAAAATATTTTCTGCATCCATTTATAACCTATAGTAACTGATGTAAGTTATTCTTATTTTCACCCATTTACTGTCAAAACTGTAAATATTAACTTGTTTTCTGTTTGAATTTTTGATGGATTAGCTTTAGATGGTATTGTGAAAAAACTAGAAGATAATGGTTCCTACACTCGTCACTTTTCCGACTTCGAAAATACTTTCGAGTGGACTCCGGAAATACCGTTTGAAAATGTAGGTAAACATATATTATTTTATTTTCCTCGTTTATAGTTTACACATCGAGCATAGTGCGCGACTTGGTCTGTAATTTTTCAGTGTTAGGTTGAAAATGAGTAATTGCAAAAAATGAGAGTTGAATTTATAACATGAAATAAAATGCAGACAGTTTCGCGCTTAGTTATGCCAAAAAAAAAAGAAAAAAGCAGATACCAGTATTGTTCTAGCGTGAGAGCCAAGTTTTCCATGATTTTGAAATAATGTCGGTATACTAGCACTAGGTACCTGCTAACTGTAGGAAAAATAGAAATGAGCGAAAAAATCGAAGCTTTCGAACGACTAATTTTTTTACCCAAAATGAAAAATAAACAAATAATTTTTCGTAATGATTGGCGTTTAAAAATAAAGTGGCTGGCATCTGGTGGCGAACAGAGAACTATAATATGTTTGGCGGTGAAAAAAAAAAAAATCATGTTTACGACGAAATCAAACGATCAAATGCATTGTTCGAACATTGCGATTAACGTAGGTACCTCGAAATCCCTTCCAATATGATAATCAGCTGTTTAAAATAGTGCTGCGCTCTGATTCACTTTTAAACGCCAATATAATATATTATAGTGAAATAGAAGAAACATCTCCAAAATCCTTATTACTTTTTTCTTTTTCTTTTTTTTTTTTTAGAAATAATTCCAAATGAGTTAATTTTTTGTTTTACACATTAGGCATCTACGCTGATCATTTTTCATATGAATTTACAGCTAAGTTCAAGTGTTCAAGAATTGGATGAAGTACAAGAAAACAACGAAATCAAAGGAATATCCCAATCAATGACACCAACAACTCAAGAGCAGATCGACAACATTATTGATCACTGCATTGAAATTGAAAGCAACGAACGCATGCGCAAAGAGCATGTCAACAGATGGACATTACGCTTTAATCAACCAGATTTAGAAGAAAAAGTTTGTGCTTTAATTATTTTTACAATAGCAGGTGTTGAAAACTATAACATTTTCAGAAATCTCCTATAAAAAATTGCATACGGTACTGCTGATATTATAGGTATTCCAAAACAATAATATTATTGTAATTTCTGAAAGTAAATTCATTGGTTTATTATAAATGGAAATTGTTATACAATTACTATCTGCTAAACTGAAAATGTGATTTTGAATAGATTTAACAATGGAAGAGCTAGTTATCTAGTAAAACAATAAATATACTTCACTTATAGGGAATGATTAAGCATTTGATTTAAAAGAGATATTGTCCATTGTGAACCTGGCCCTGGCTTTACTGACTTTTCAAGAAATAATTTTTTTATTGAATTTTAATTTATTTTGTTTCCAGTTTTGTCAATTACGAGAAGACATGTTCAAATCAAATATAATCTGTTGCTTCGTTGTTTGGCTCTTCGTTGTGTTCTGTCAAGTGGTTATGTTACCATGGTAGGTTGCAATACTAGAGAAATTTTCAGTTATTAGTTAATTTAGAAATTAAAAGAGATACTGAATTAGCTTAGCTTTGAATGCTATAATGCTTCATTTGGTTATGTCTCATAGCAAAAACTAAATCTGTGAATAAACCATTATCTTAACATAAGTTCCTCGAATAAACGAAACTGAATATTCAAGATGAATATTGTGCCTTTAGCAAAAGAAATATATTTTGTTGTCAATTAATAAATTTACATTACCCCCTTTACTCATATTGGGAAAAAAATCTTGAAAACTGGCATTAAAAGTCATGAAGTCATTTTTTGAAATCCGTCAGTTTCATTATCTTTGGCCTTTTCTCTTGATACAAAAGCCATCAAAATACCCACTATCTCATAACTTCATGAAACTAAAGCATTTTTTAAATGGCTGGGTCAGCTCTTGTAGTTTTTCCTATTTTTTCAACATTAATTACGAAAAAAAAGTTATCATGCTTTTCATCGATTATAATATATTTTCCGGTCGTCAGTTTTTTATAATTTACTGAATTTGTAATGTTTTCTATTAGCTGGGGACACAATTTCAATAGTTTCAACATATATTTTTTCATTGGACCATAATATAATTTTTAGTTGTCCTTTCAATGATTGGAGAGAGAGTTTTGTTCTATGCACTAAATTTATAATATTGTGGTCCTGTTTATCATTAAAAAAATTCATAACGACTATGTTAATAATTTTCCAATCTAAAATAGGGTTATTCCTTCATTTTTCATAGTTTTTTCATTGAGCTGTCCATTTTTTATATGTATAATTGTACTAAAGATGATATTTTTTCCTTCAATTTCTACAGGTCATATTTTGTCAGTCTGGGCCTTTTACTGACGACTCTCGTGTTGAGCTGCGCCCTGATGCTAGCTATGGCTGAAGAATTTGAGATCTTCCCCAAACAACTGCAGAACATTTCGTCCATTTTAGTTCGCAATCGCGCCTTCAGAACGTTTTTCATTTGCAGCATCGTAACGTTAATGTGTTTCGCCTCCACACTGAGTCTGGTAATAATAAACCGCAAAACCGTGTAAAAGTCTATTTGACGCGCGAAAAAGTCTTTGTGTCGGATGTGATTTTGGTCGAGAAAGTAGAAACGGCGTTCATGAGGGGGTTGAGGAGGGTAGGAGGTCGAAGGATGAAAGGCAATTTAGGCGCCACAGCCTCGAAAAACAAAACTTTGTTGGTGAAGTTGCGTGCAGTAGCGGTCGTTGTTTTATTCCTAGCCAAAAGTATATAGTTATCAATTTCCAGCACAGAATTCAAAAAAAAGGGTGCGAAAAATTTTCCTTCTCTATTGTCTTCGCACTGGTTATGTCTTTAACGTCGTTAAAAAGCTTTCAGTAGGGTTTATTTTTCTTCGACCGCCGTCAACTCTTCGTTTTTGGTCGTCTTATATTTCTAGCGGGTATTTGATTTGACCCCATCATCGATAGTGAGAAGAGCACTGATTATTGTGAAATCTATTTGGGAACACTTTTCCTTTGTCCAACTTCGTTTTAATTAAAACAATCATGACGCCAATGGGCTGACCGGGTATTGTTTCGGCGGTTGATGTTTTTTGAGCAATAGAATGAAGATAATATTGTGAATATCGAACATATTGTAGAAGAAAATATTGAATGCAGGTGTTTTTATAATTTTGCTTTGTAAATAACCCAACTTTCCTTTAAGAATACTCAAAGGTGACATTCGACTAGTCGCAAAAAAATCCTTTTACGCGTTTACTACTCTGATACTCAGTACTGCTTCGAGTTCATCTCACTTTGACTAAGTGTGATTGAAAGTGCTTCTAGGTAGGTCATTTTTGCAGTCTCGGAACAAAATTTTAGAACTGAGTGGTTTTAAAGATTCAGAAGGTGAATTTTTTCTTCGAAACTTGCTGGCCGTTTTCGACTGAGATTTTTTAACCCAATTTATGCATAATCCTAAAACATAAATTTTAATGGTTTATGAGATTCCTGCGTAGTTCCATTTGAAAACCTGCATTTCTAGCTGCGCTTGCTGCGTTAGAATTATTTTCGAAAATGAAGCTCCAAAATGGCTTTAAATTGCTTCTTCTCAAGTATTATTTTGTTTTAGATTATTTTTTCATTTTCCACAAATGTCTAGATTTGAATTTTAAGGTTGGGGTCTTGTGTGGCAAAGTGGTAAAATGTTCAGCCTTGCGATCAAAAGGTACTTGGTTTGAGACTCATCATCGCCACAACCTGTTTCTGACCACTCCCATAGAGAAAGAGAGAGAAAGAGAGAGAGAGAGAGAGAGAGAGAGAGGGAGAGGAAAAGGGAAGCGACTTTGCTTGAAAGGAGAATTTTTTCTGCGATTTTTTTTCCTTGTAAAAATCATTTCTATCGCTTAAAAGTACTTTTACTAAAATTTTTCATTCCAGATTTTGAACCCATCTGCCTACGTATTCCATAACCATTCTCCAACCAGTGATGTTATCTTGCCATCAACCGTTGATTTATTCCAGACTATCGGTCCAACTGCAGAAAAATTGATTAGCAGCAAAGTAGAAAGAAATGATAATCTACCTCTTATTATTTCACCAGAAATACCACGTGCAATATACAAATCCTTTTCGCATGAACGTAAAAAATCGAAACGTTACCACCAAAAGAGCAGAACGTATGACCGAAGAGACGTCGAAGGAGTTCGGAGCTCGTGGAAAATTCGAAGACGAAAAAGAGCCACAAATGAAAAACATTTTGAGAATCATAATCAGACGCAAAATACGGAAGAGGTTGTGACCCCAAAAGCTGCCAATAAATACTGCCTGCATCCTGAGTACTTGGTGTACACCTGGGTACTGTCACTCATCGCTTTAGCCACCACGCTGAAGCTGTATTTTCTCATCAAAACTTTGCTGGCAGTGTTGATGGTTGCTGTGTACGCTTTGTTCATTTTGGTTTTTTATCCGCAAGTGTTCGCCTGTGCTCATCTTCATGAACCGTGAGTATGCTTCGAGTTTTGCAATATTTTTTATTCAAACTCCGAAGAACAGGCTTAATGTTTGGAGAATTCGGTCTTGAGAAGAACTAGAGTGCATAAAATTATAGAATTTTAGGTGTAACACCATAGCACTTTTAACCATATAATTCAGAATAATATCCCGAAAACTGCATGAAATGCTTAAAGACTGAGAAAAAAATCATGGTCTAAAAAATTGTGAGTCGAAATCTTCCTCGAAATTTTGTTATAAGTATAGGTACCCTATTAGCTGTCTCATTGTGAAGCTGCGTTATGTAAAATATTCAGTAATTTCTTGCAGAATGCTTGACTGATGTCAGAATTATCCACACATTTAACACTAGAAAGACCAGGTGGCGTCGTATACGACGCCGTGGCCATTTGAATTTGGATGCGTCACTTCTGAAAGGACCAGGTGGCGTCATATATAACAATGTCCGGTCCTTCGAGGTTCTTTTACTGTTGAGTCAAATATGACGCCACCTGGTCCTTTGAATAATCGAGTAAAACCTGGTTTTTCATGTGTTAAATAGTTAGTTTCATGTCTTCTTTACTATAATATTACCGATACAGCACTATTTTTTCTACTCCTATTGTTTTTATCAAATGAATTCTTACTTTCAGCATGGAAGTACCGGTGTCATCGCAGATGTTATTACTTCTATCGGCTTTTTTAATATTGGTCGCATATCACGCTCGACTAGTTGAAGTCACCTCAAGATTAGATTTCCTTTGGAAAAGGGATGCTGAAAGAGAATTGGCTGAAATGCGAGAAACTAGAAAAAATAATCGACAACTGCTGAGGAACATTCTACCTGACCACGTTGCCAACCATTTTTTGGCTCAAGATAGACATGCAGATGTGAGTATGAAATAATTTTTTAACCAGAAAATTACTTTCCTATCGGAGTAATATTATTAGTGAGCTGAGACATTGTGTAAATCTGATTATTTAAAGAAGGGAACACCTTTCTGGCTGATACAAAAATAAGGAAAGACGTTTAAAAAAGATGTTACACTTAATTTTCCAGTACATTCGGTTTGTATTCAGTTGAAAAAGTAAAAATAATTTTAAGTTAATATTTTTTGATTCGCATTTCTAAGAAAATTAAATTTAAAAAAATTCTGTTGCCATTATTTTCTAAAAAAAAAATGAATCGCTCTAAAAATAATTGATACAAATTTTCTATTTTCGAATGGCACAGACATTATTTTCTCTCCATTTCTTTATTCGATTTGAAATTTAATTACTTATATTGTCTTCGAAATAACTTACTACTATCTTACCAAGTTTAATTCTCAATCGACAATTTATCGATAGAGAACATTTTACTTTTACTATTACTTATGTAAAATTTCAATCCTTAAACATTTTTTTTCAACCCAAAATTTTTTTAATTAAAATTATGTATTAAATTGAAAAAAATATTTTTGCGATATGAAATACTTCTAATGGATTAGTTCATTAAGTTCATTTATTATTTTATTATTTTTCGACCGTATCTCCCCCTCTTAGAGTATCTATAAGTATAAGTCTTTCCCTAAAATATTACTTTGTATTTCTTTGGCATTTTATCATTTTAATTGATTTTGGTTCCTATTAAAAAATAAAAATAAAAAAAACAATTAAATTTAATTTAATTAAAAAAAAACTGCTAAAAAAAAACAAAGGTAAATATTGCGTGTTATTCAACCGATTTCCGATGAATTTGAAAAAAATATCTGTACAATCCATTTTCCGATCAAACTTTATTTACTTACCTGAAATTTTCGGATAGAATTTTATTTTGTCGTTTATTTTATTGTAACTTAATAAAAATTTATGGCTTTTTAGGAAATGAAAGTATCAGATCATTTTGTACCGGAGGTATTGTAATATTTAAAAATATTTTTCATCATGATAACTAATTTTTTTTTCTCACAAAACCATCACTAATATTTGGCTCCAGGTGGTGAAATATGTATTTTCGTAGTATTTTCGTTGCAAGTTTATTCAAATAATAATAATAATAATAATAATAATTAAGTACTCTGCACCTTTTAGCCGAAAAACCTTATATAAACAGGGTGCTCTTCCACCATTTCGTAATATCACCTTTGACGATTAGTCATATGCTTCTTCATTAATCATTGATGTTTATTTTGTATAATCAAGTCTAACTCGCGAGAAGAGAAATTTCTTGGGTTTTCGTTAATGGTACTCAATAATATTTAGGATAATATTTAGAGCATGCGCGACTAACTTCTGTATCTAACAGCATGTATCTTACATAGCGTAAGAAAAAATTATTAATATTCTAAACTTAGGAACTAAAATTTTATTACTTATAGTAGAATTGGTATTTCCTACTAGAAATATAACTACATTTTGGAAACAAAACTAGGTATTCATTTACCCATATTGTATTTATTTTTTACTCAAACCAAAATAACTCTTGTTTCTTCATCTACACATTTTACTTCAGCTATTAGCTCAATCGATCTATATTCATGAGACAAGGTCGAGTTTGTCATAGTAAAAAAAAAAAAAAGCCATTGAAAATTGAAACAAAATACTATAATTATAAGTATCTACCTACGATATTCGATTTTTCAAGAAGTTGTTTTCAAGAGATTTTATTTATTAAAACATACGTATAATTTTATGAAATTCGTTGGAAGATATGAAATTCACTCTCAGTGTTCTTATTCGAGAAAGACTTTAAAATTCGAAATAAATTACAGGGCACTAATCGAACACAATAACCTTGAAAAACAATAATTTTGGTTTTGCATTATCGTTTGTCATGTTTTCAGGAATTATACTCCCAATCGCGTACTAATGTCGGTGTCATGTTCGCCAGCATTCCAAATTTTACAGAATTTTATTCGGAAGACGTCAACAAAGGAGTAGAGTGCATTCGACTTCTAAACGAAATCATTGGTAATTATAATACGTGCAGTCAATACTTTCATTTAGTTGTCATTTTCGAAATATTCAACTCTTAAACGAATAATTATGATTTTTAGTTGACTTTGATGAACTTCTGGAAGAGCCACGATTTAATTCGATCGAAAAAATTAAAACAGTTGGAGCATCATATATGGCTGCGTCTGGACTGAATCCTACACATAGAGTAAGATACATTTTAGAAATGAATAATCAATTTATTCATATTCGTTTATTATTTTTTCTTGGGGGAAAAAAAAATTACTTATTATAAGTTTATTTGCAGCCAGGAGAGGATGAATATGCTCACATATGTGCTCTGGTTGATTTTGCTTTGGCTATGAAATCCTCCTTACAAGATGTAAACAAACATTCATTCAATAATTTCCAGCTAAGAGTGGGTAAGCAATAACTTTCGATTTGGCTCAGTTGGTGTACCGTAAACATAATAATATTCACAATTTTGAATTTATTTAGGAATCAGCTCTGGTCCCCTAGTTGGTGGTGTGATTGGAGCTCGCAAACCAGTTTACGATATTTGGGGTAATACAGTAAACGAAGCATCTCGTATGGACTCAACTGGTGCTATGGGTCGTATTCAAGTTCCTAAAGAAACTGCAAAGGTAATCATTTATTTCATTTGATTGGATTGACGTAATTAAAATCTTCTTATAAAATTATTTTAATGCTCTCCTTTATATACTTTTTGGGAAGATGTAATCTTATTTTAAATCAGAATTCGAAAAAAGAGCTTATAATTCTCACATCGAATTTAGATTAATAGCAAAATATATAGCTTCTTTTTGGATCAAGGTTTGAGGTTTTGTTTTCTTTGATATGTTGTCTACAAAGAGTACTGAGTGGGTATTTCTTACGACAAAAAATAGGAGGTATATGAATGCAGACTTTGAAAGAAATATTAAACATAACTTGAAAAATCAAAATCAAATATTCGAATTCGAAAAATCTGAAATTTCATCATCCAAGAAAACCTTTTTTCCCCTATATGTGACCTGTGCTGTGCGAGAAAATAATGAGTCCTCAAAATTGGTTTTTCTACGGCTTAATTGTGTACACATCGAACGAGTCGCCCTACAGTAAACGTAGTAGGTCTTAAAATGCCACCATCTCCGTATTCATCCAAGAACTCTCGTCAGAGTACTACCATTGCATTCTGTCGCTGGTTTCAGATTCTCATGAAACGAGGCTATAATGTCGAGTATCGTGGACTAGTGGCTGTGAAAGGTAAAGGTGAAATGGAGACGTTTTTCGTGAATGGCAGAGATGGTACGCCTACAGGTTTCATTAGACAACCCAGCCAGCACAACAGTTTGGCAGCCGTCGTCTTTGGAATGGTGCAGTCGAGAAAACGTCACCATACCGTAAAGAGACCCAGTAATAGTGAGTTGTGGCGCTTACACTAACATAATTAATTCACGATGTGTTTATAACGATGAACGAAATAACTTCAGAATTCTTACGTTCACCTCGCAATTGTTTGAAAACATTCATCGTAGACTTCAATGAGGGTCGAAAAATTTTCAAAAACTTTCATTAGTCAAATAACATATAATTGCACCTTTGGAAACAACATTTGCCTTTTTGATCAACTGTTTGATACAAACGTTAAAGTCTTGATTCCCCTGGGTGATATGCTATTACTGGGGAATGGTTATGAAGGAGTTTGCATGTCTTTTAGATTAGCAGTGGAGTTCTTATCTCAACTCCACCTTTCCTACGATTAGCGTGACTTGGTGAGTTGTTGCAGTGTTTTTTTTTTGATATTTATTTTTCTATATATTTTTTTCTAATCGTATTCTTACTGATGAATTCTTTGCCTGGACTGAGATTCGAACCTATTTTTGTTGGTTTGGAAGACAGCGTACGAATCCACTCGTGCACCAAGCCACCTTTCATTAGTAAATTATTTTATAATAATTGACGACATTTTTTAGATTCTCGTGTAGAAATGGGAAACTAATTTTGTTAGATGCATGAATTTGAAAAAAATATAAGGTACTCTGTTAATGTTTCTGTAAAATTACAGAAAAAAAACAGACGCCTGTGGGATTATCATTTATCATCATAGATTACTGATTTAAGGGAATATTTAACTTGAGAATGGTATTAAACGCCCTATTATATTGTAATCAGTGATTGTAATACTGGCCCCATAATTTTGGGCTAAACATATATGGCTCTTTTTTCTGATGGCTTTTAGAAGCCAAGGAATGTGTAACTTATGTTTTTATTAAAATAAAATGCATGAAAATTGGTTCGTACCATCGCAAACGTTTCAACTTTGTACGTATGTACCTAATTACCTACATCTATAATGCTGAAAATCTTACACCCATCGATTTCGAAAAAACTTCTGTTATAAATCACAAATATTTTTATGCTTGTGTGATTGAAAATCACACAGATTTCAATTTCAGAATACAGATTATTAGAGAAAAAAATTGAAATCAGACCTGATTAAGTTAATAGAAATTCATTTAATTTGTGAAATTTTAAATTTCGAGTCTTTATACCGCTTATTGACTCTTTCACTAAAAATTTCAAGTTTCGCGTTATACACACATCAATTCAGCATTAACGCTTTATTGCGATTGAATGCGACTAAAAATAATTGATTGGGTTTATTTTTAATGAATTCTTTAATGTACCACATCCAATTATTTTGTTTAGCCCAGCTCACTTAGAACAGATGATGATCGTACTTATATCAAGAACATTTATTCATTCCCCCTTCACATTGAGGTATATCAATCTTAGAATGCTACAGAGACTTGGAAGGATTAAAATAAAGTAACTACAGAAAGTAGAGTGACCATAGAAAAACCTATGAGAAGTAATTGTATTTCTATTGCACCCAATTCCTGCATGGACAATAACATAATTGAAGTTATAGTGGGTCATCTTTGGAATAAAACTTTGATTTAAAAATGAATAAATGCCAAAACGCTGTACGAAATCAAAACTATGCTTTAATAAAAGAAGAATATAGTTACTTACTGAAAAAATTAAACGTTTTGCTAAGAAAAAAAAAAGATATAATTATATTATCTAAGTTCAACTTTTGTAAGAAAAATGCATGTGTAGCATTCTAGAATTGTTGCTTTCAAATTTCACCCTATTATTACATTGTAAGTAAACACATTCAAGTCTAATTCTACAAATTAAATCACAGCATGTTGACAAAATTGCATACTTACACCTACTAATATTATATACCCAGTATTGGTGAATGAGGTAAAGGTGTTGAAATATTTAATTTGCATGTTACACTAAAACAATATTACCTATACCTATATCTAGTTAACATTTCTTTTCTTTTAAAGATGAATTCTTTTTACTAGACCCTTGGGTAGTCAAAAATTTTGTGTCCTGTGATTCCTCAGTGTTATGATGACCTCATCATACGTAGCTATGACAACACTGGTGATGACGTCACCATACTACGTATAACATCTTGTAGACGCAGATGATGACGTCATAATACCTAGTTATAACATTTGAGACGCTAGGAAATAATGACGTCATCATACTCATTTTCTTTTTAAATTTATGACAAAAATATATAAGTACCTATGCGCTTCATGTTCAAAGTTTTTTAAAGAAACAATTATGGATACCTTTTATAAACTACTGTTGTAGTAAAAGAGAATTCATCTCTCGCCTTCAAGAAACTTCGGTGAAGGCTGTAACTATTATGAAAAATCAGGTGTAGGTACACTTCTTCAGAGAAATTATGGAAATATTTATTGAAAAAATACTTACCCAGTGTGGTGATCTGTTTTGTCATCCATTTGCAGTGTATGGGAGAAAAATCGTCTTCACCTGTTTACTAGCAAGATACAGTTTTTACCACCTAATAGCGAATTTTCGGTTCTAGTGACGAACTTGCTTTCCTCATTACTACTGAGTTCAGGGCTTATTCCTACCTCTCTAGTTGCATGATATCTGAGAAACAGTCCTTGTAATGTTCAGAGACCGCCACCCAACCCTAATCTTCGAAAAACTAATTTTTTCAAAGGGGAGGGAGTGATTTGATTTTTTGGAGAGAAGGCAACCCGCTGGCCCCTCAAGTGAATGAAAACCATAGTTAGGGCATTTGGACAAACATTTCAAAATAGTGAAAAAATACAGGGTGTGGCAAAATGACCGAGACATCATTATTTGTTTTTTCAATTACGTGTGTGAGGAAAAAGATACAAACATACCGTTGACTTTGAATTAAAATTCATTCTTAAAGGTTATATATGAAATATAATTTCACTTACAGCAAAGGCTTAAAACCCAAAAAGACTTTGCTGAGCAATGGTCACGTATCTTTCTTCTTTCGCGGGTAATTTAAAAAACAAATGTGACCAGTCATTTAGCACACCCTATAGTTGACTAAAAATCTGTTTTTCCCCCTGAAAAATCTTCAATTTCCTTCATTTTTTTCTTCTCAACATTTAATTATATTTTGCTTCTCTCTAAAACTCATTCTCCCGTGTTGTAACTTTAGTTACCCAAAATCGGGTCTTATTTGCTTCTTCTCTTGAAGAAAAAATGTAATTTTTTCCAATGAGAATTTGAAATTAACAACTAAGTACGTGGGTAATCCTGTAACACTCTATCCATTTCTCTTCTCACCTAATTTTTATGTTTCAGAGGATGGCAATGCAGTCGGTTTAAGTCGAGCTAAATCTCATCACGTCCACTCTCGTAGTCAGTTCATCGCTGATACTGGACACACGGCTCGTTTGGTGAGCTTCAGCAGCTTCAGACTGTCAAATCGTTCATTTGGCAACCCTCTGCGTAGGAGTACCTTGAAAGGAGGTCCACGATGTCCTGGCACCCATCAACCAAATAACCAGACACGTTCTTACTCGAATATTCATCAACTGACTGTGGACTCAGCTAGTACTAGAACTGTGAACAGCAGTAACGGTCTCATCCACAGCACCTCATATCTGCAGCACTCAGCTCCACACACTCCGCTGGGTGGAGATACTGTGCACTCGAGTACAACCACCATTTTGCCGGCTGACTGCGCAGGCAATCGCAACTCTTCATCTTCGAATGGCAACTCGAACGTGATAATTCGAAATTGTAGATCAGCATCGCCGAATATGGATGCTGGTGGCTTGTCACCTGTCACACCCACCAATTTATCATTTTCCATTTCGAATTTTAATTCATCCCCTATGCATTTGGATCAGCTCTCTCAAATATCGAGATAAGATTGAATTAGGCAGTATGCACTTTGGAGATAGTTATGACAGTAGAATGTGCTGCTGCTGAGCTTACGCTGAAGATGAACTGTGGTGAAAAAAAAAAGGTTTTTTGAGTTTCCTAACTGAGGACTTGCTGATGGTCCTGTATAGGTAGGAAGGCTAGGTTCTGCTTTTTCGCTCGTTACTAAGAAAGTTTTATTGGTTGTGTTTAGGTTGTTTTGTAATCGAAATTTCTAAATTAAGATTGAGAAATTGCGAAAAATTGTAATTCACCTTTGCCTCACAGCTAGAAATAACAATTGTACGTTGCTTATGACATTGAGTCTCATGCTGTAAGGATGGCTGAAATCCAGTCAAGCCTGCGTAGATCAAAGCAGTTATATTCAGTAGCAAGGTGGTCAAGTGCCAAACGGTCCAAGAGTCATTTTCAACAGCAGATCAATAACTGAAGTAATGTAAAAAAAGTGATGAGCGCAACACGTCATTTTTGTCTTTACTTATGAGAAAGAGACATACTGATTTCAGTATACTATTTTTCTTTGTTGAATAATATGAACAACAGAATCCAATTTACTTCCTGAAAAATATAGAGAACTGTTGAGAAAATATTGAAAATCGTCTATCTATGCTTAATGGATTTGGAGTGCGTAAATAAATGTACAACTACTGACTATAGATAGAAGAAGGACAAAAATTTCCATTGAATGTCGGTATTTTTCAAAATATCTGATTTAAAGACATCGAATTTAAGTTTTAAATGTAGTTTTTTTAACGTGTGTTTCGAAATTTTTACTGTCTAATCTTTTCTTGTTCGAATAATGAAATACTAGAGGAGGCCGTCTGATGGGCCTCTTGGTTTTAAAATTTTAAAACTGACCCGGGTCTTCCTTCTTAATTTATGAAATTCTTCCATGAAAATTGTCTTTATATGTATTTTCTTAAAACTAATGGACATGATTAGTGGTGGATTTAAGAATAATAGACACAAAATTAAAGAGAAAACTTAAAAGAAAAAAAATGAAAACATGTAATATTATCGCTGTATAGATAAAAATTAAAATTTACTGTTATAATTTAAAAAAATAAAAATGAAAACTCCAGCGCAGCATGCCCCGTTAGAAAAGCAGGTTTTCGATTTTTGGTTGCGCAATTTGCGCAATTACTCTCCGTAAAAAATAGATGATTACTCGACAAATACTGAACCGATTGCCACCAAATTTCTTTCAGCACCTCTTCACTATAAGACCTACCCTCCATCAAAATTTCAACCCTATTGGTTCAGTTGATTTTCGTGGGAAACTTATTTTTGCGTCTTATAATGACAAATGACCACACCCTCCGCCCCCCTTTGACTATCAGATCGGCTGCAAAAAGCTGGTTTTCGAAGAAAACCTGCTAGATAAGGAAGTTTTATTCGAAAAATATGTTGAATCCAAGGAGGCAAAAACTCCTTACATTCCCTTAAATCTACCACTAATAATTACCAATGACACCTTTAGTTCTTTTATAATTTAAAAAAAAAAGTTCTTGTGTTTTTTTTTTATTCATTTATTTCAAACTGCTACTTACTACCTTAGATTAAATTTTTTCAGTGTTTCCTTTTTTTCTCTCTCTCTTTTTTATACCTCATAAAATTATTGTACCTACTTTCATTTTCTTCATTCGTCCGTTATTTCTTTCTCCCCTTTTTTTAAACGTCTTCAACTATTATTATAGTTAGCGTGATTTGTATAACTTTCCCTTTGTATTTCATATATTTTTTAAGAAATAATTCCAATATAAAAGATGCTCTATGTTTTCTATAGATATTTATTATGGCAGTTTGCTTCGACATGTACTATGCATCATAAGGGATGAACGATAGAATCAGTTTGTTTCACTTAATTTAAAAGTGCTGACCAACATCTGGCTTTAATGCAAGTACATTCGACGTCTCATCTAGGGTCAATGATAATTGAGGGCTGATCCTGTGGCAGCAGCTCCATACATTCAGCATATCTGCGTGTTTTTTCACCTACATTTACCGAATAGGCAAAATGCAGAAAAAACAGATGTCTTTATGGTTATAAAATAGGTAAAATAAAATAAGAAAACGTTTCAAAAGAATAATACGAAGAACGAAGAAAATTAATAAAAATAATACGAAAATTAAAAATAAAACAAAAATTTCTTTTAATGAAATAGAAAGAAAACGAAGAATAAAAAGAAAAAAAAAATAATACGAAAAATCGAGAAAAAAAAATTCAAATTCAAAAAATAAAAATAAATAAATGAATAAAGGGGAAAAATTGAATGAATTTTTCCTTATCGAACAAAATTATTGTTGCTATTTTTAAAACTGGGACCAATTATGATAAGAATAATAATTATTATTCTCTTTTATTAAATTTTCTCTGCTGAAAAATTATACTTTCAAGTAACTTTTCAAGACTAATTTATCCTAAACATTCAACGTATTATTCAAATATTCTGAATTAATTCTATCAAGAGTGTTAAATTTCTACAGCTTCATTCCGAAAAGCACTCAATATCTGAGAAAGAAAACTCTATTATTGGCTCGCTGCTTAATTTCAAGAGTCTACGGTACATGAAATTAAGTACTGAAGCAATGCATCAAAAATTCCAAATATTTTCTTGAGGCTTTTTTTTGCTTCTTGCATTTTGTAATTAAAAACGAATCAGGAAGTAAATCAACGTAAAACGAAATAAGTTACCTCTAATGTCCGGAGGAAAGATGTACCAAACTGACACAATTCCTTAGTCTGGAGAACAACGCGTTCGAAGTATATGAAATATTTTTGGCACAATGAAATATTAGGTTATTTCATATACATATATGCCCTAATGACTTAATACTTGAAAATTATTTAGAAGTATTATGCGCATCGTCGTGAATGTTTTTTTCAATTCTTTCAGTTGAATAGATTCTCGCACTAATAAAATATTGCTTGTGAAAATGATGAGAAGTGCCTCTTTTTGCCTCAAAAAACTGGCTTATTTTTCTATATTTTTAGGAATATGTATTATAACTAATTTATTCTCTCAAAATACTGATCAGTTACCTGTGGGTGACGTCGCTTTCGTTGGACTAATAGACAATAATCGCCAAGAAATTCATTGCACACTGAAGAATTTTTTTTTTTCATTTCAATTTTATTAAACACATTTCTATCTTAAACGTAGTCATGGAATTCTTTTATTTCTTAACCTTTTTTTTTCCTTTTTTTTTTTTTATCATAAATCAAATCGACATACTTTTATAATGCATGTGGTGAAACCAGCCCATGTTTTTTTTTCTTAAAAAATGTCAAAGGTAAAAATTTCTAGTAATTTTGCTTTATTATCAACATCTATGTTGCGGTTTTTGCACGATTAGTCATAATGTCTTTCTTTGGTACCTATCAAGCGTGTGACTTACACTTGATAATGATAGGGTAGAGAAGTTTACAATATCTACCTGTGACATCAAATGACTCATATAAGAAGCATTCTTTGAGTCGTTCATCGATCGTATAATTTTTAGGTCTCACATAATTCGAATGAAATTTCTTTCTTTAAAGATCCGAAATATTCATTGTACCAATATCATGAGTAATTTGGTTCAGAGTTGAAGAAAGCTAACTAATTATTTTGTTATAAAATCTGCCCGATGGGCTCTGATTACCCATTAATTTCTCCGTGATTCAGAAAAATTATAGAACTTCGAAAATTTCGTATTACGTATGCACTATGCTGTCTGTATATGTGATGCATCTGCATGAATGATTGAAAGATTTAAAAAAATATATTTTTCTCAAAAGTAAAAGTGAAATTCTATTTAAACGAAACATACGATCTGAAGAGATTATAACCTGTGAGCTCAGAGTGTAAGTGCAAACAGAACTTGAATAACACGTAAAATTTTTATACAATTCCAAATTGTCAGTAAAGAATATTCCCAGCAAATCTAGCATCTACCCAAGACTTAGAATTTATCTTACATCTCAGAGGAGTCTAAATATGTTTGAATTTCTAGCAGATCTTTCAGTTCAGGTTATCAGTTTAGCATAAGGAAGTAAATACATACCCTCTGCAATAGTGACTCATATCATGATTTTTGTCTTAACTCAAAATTGAAGGAGCTTATGGATCGTTTAAAAGTGAGGAAAATTTTAAATAATGTAAGAAATTTTACTTGGATTATAAGTTACATTTTTGTAACATTTTAATAATAAAATTAAAAATTACAATTAATTATGATGAGAATAAGTTGTCTTTTGTTTTCAAGCTATGCAGTTTTTTCTACACACGTGTGAAAAAAGTTGCCTATCCATAAATAATAAATCACCTGAATGAACTCACTGAAATACCACAGGGTAAAAAGGTATACAGAATTTTATCGCTGTGAATTTAAAACTCTTAAAATTTTAATTCTTATTGATGAAAAATCTGTCTTTGTGAAGAACATTGGTTTTTATGCTTTACAATTTTAAAAACAGTTGTATTATTCTCATTGTATCGGAATATAGCCGCAGAAAAATATATTTAGGCTATACTTATTTTTCACCAGCAAAGGTTCAGTTTTATTCCTCGCTCCATCAAAATAACTTCTTAATACTAGATTCTCACTCTACATAACATCAGCAGTTTGCTCGTGGTTTTCATTTACAATATTTATTCTCTATATCGTAGAAAATTAATGGAAAAACATTAGCGATAGCCAACAGCTATCATTAACGGTGGCAAGTGCACCAATTTCGATTACCTATGACCTGTTATGGATGCTTTTAATCATCTTGTTATCAGTTTTGCCTTCAGATCACACACAATTAAAACATAATATGCGGGATACCCTCTGGGAATGCAAATTTTGTTGGCTGAATGAGCCAACGAACTAAAGCTGAATGAACTTTTCCATGCTTTAACTTCTTCTTGACGATTTTGCGAGGGGGCCGATTTTTTTAACAGGTTTTCGACTGGAAAATCTCCTATTAATTTTGGTCTGACTTTAACAAATAGGCACCAGACCATCGTAGTTATTCGTTTCACGATCTCCAAATTCCAAAAATACCCATCTCGCATTTTACTGTTTTTTTATTTATTTTATTCTAGTTCCTCCCTATATTTCTTTGTAACGCCAGAACAGACGAAGGGCCGAACCAATAGGGCTGATATTTGCACCAGAAGTCAATCTCAACCAGATCTAGGTCCGATTAAAATTTCAAGTCGATCGGTTTGACGGCTCAGTATAGATATTGGGAAAAATTTACCCAAAAATCGATGCTCTTCTTAGGGTTCATGACACCCTGTATACTACCAATCGAAAACCTGCTTTTCTAGCGGGACTTGCTACGCTAGAATTTTTTTCAAATTTAGAAACGAATTTTCAAGATGATCGTATACCAAAAAATTTTACTTGCGCACTTGTAGTGGTGTCATCATTCCTAGTTGACCTGAAGAGGGGGCACTCCTCGTAAGCCTTGGGGGACCACAGCACCCCTGCATTCGCTCGTAAGGAATTCCAAAAGTAATGCACACGATGTGACGGTCATTCATTTTCTACACAGTATTGGAATGGTTTTCATAATATTCTGTAGGTCTTAACACTTCCTCAGTCACTTGGGGGAGAGGGGCTGAAAATTGTTTGTCCACCACTTTAAAAAGGGGGGTTTTTCTCGATACCTGCTGAAAAGAAACTTGGTAAGACGATCAGATGAGTGGAAAAAAAAAAACTTATCTGAATTTATTGAACACCGTATTTAGATATCAATTAATCCGTGATAACATCATCATTATTTTACTAGTTATGGACATAGTTTTATCAATTTGATCAGACCATATAATGAGAAGTTAAAGAAGAAACATGAAAAAAATTGGACATTATCATCTTAACAAGCATACATGTTCGAATTTTTGCAAACAATATTGAGATATTGGGCGAGGAAAGGTTATCTGTATGCTACACTTACCCTATAGATGCCACAATTTAATACTCTTGAAAAGTAAGATCGATGAAACGATGCCCTGCAAAATATTTAATAGGTTTTTTTAAAGAATTAGCTATAGAAATGTGTGAGGTATGTCTGTTTTGAGTTTAGTTTTGGTAGCCTAGTCCTTCACTAGAATGTTCTACATTACCTTTGTTTTTCTTTCACTTTTTCTCTCCATGTTTGCTTATACATGTATTTATTGTATACAAATGCGAAGATACTTCGTGGAATGTAATGACACTGCTGAAGGATTTTTACTATCGACTGCATAATGCTAGGCTCACCATAGGGCGCCCGTATTTCGTCTTTTGGTGAATAACATTTTAATAATTAAACTTTTTTCCCTCTTCATTAGTACGCAGCTTTTGAAAATAGAGAATAATAATGACTGGGGGAAAAAAAAAAATTATTTCAGATCTATTCTTCATTGTTTCAGCGTAATTCATTATATAATTCGAACACGTTCCAAGAGCATAAATCTATCACTCACCGACAAAACTCATATAAGAGTAAATTATTTCTCTGAATGCATATTCGCAATTGATTTCCAGTCTGCCTTTCAATTGTGGAAATTACGTCTCAAGAAGCAGTTCAAAGGTATTTATTAATTTGATTTTGGCGCGAAACGCAAACAGCAATAGGTACAAACATGGGATTGATGAATTATTTGGCAAACTCAAGTTCGAGTCATTTTTTGGACTTATGTGTATATATAATTTAATAAAAAGTCAATTTTGAACTAGTTATCGTTGAAAAGATGTTGTACGATGGGGTAAGTACAAAATTTAAAAAAAAGTGTCTTACATTGAAAGGAAAGAGTATAAATTAATTTTTGGGAGGGAATGTCGGTATAATATTTTTTGTTATCTCAGAAAAAAATTGACGTCATACAAATACTGAAAGTTTTTCCCAACGACAAAGATACACTTCATTTTTCAGAAATTACTAGCGAATCTTACAATTTATGGGTCCACACTGTCTGCTAAATTTTGTTGACTTTTACAACTCGATGCGTCATTATTTTTCTGAACTCTGCCAGGACACTGTCAACAAATACTAACAAATGCTTAATGTTTTACAAAGAAAAAAATAAATAAAAATAATGGAAAAAAAATAAGAAAAAAGTTGAATAATACGAGTATATTTCACCAAAGTAACTTTATATTAATATTATTTGTAAGAAAAACATAACTTATTGTGTGAGATCAGGCAAAGTGTATAGACAGACAGTTGTATTTTTGTTCATAAACAAAAATATTGCAATTCACTAGAAGCATTAGAAAGTCACCAAACAGATTATTTATCAAATTCTACTAGGAAAATTTTTTCATTTCCAACGCATATGGCTGCTTTGCAGTTATTCCTAGTCATTGGATTTTCTTCAAAAAAGTAACACTTTTGTTAATACCGTCTGGAGTTTAAATATATGTGTATAACCATTTCGAACCGCAAAATATTTGTGTTTTTTTTTTTTATTGCAATATTTTAATTTCTCTCATTTTCCTGCTGTTCTCTCTGTAACTTTTTCTGCTATAACACACCCAAAATTCACATTTAAGATCTTATCAAAAGCCTAGCAACATGAAAATTTAAATAATTCCATTCATGCAAAACCTTATCGTTTCAAAATGGAACGAGGATCTTCATTTCCATAATATCATACATTTTTGTATTCGAATAAAATTTCATTTGGTTTTCTCGTTCACTTTTCCTGCATTTAAAAATATTTTACTTTCTATTGAAATTTGTTTTTTTGTTTGCTTTGTTTTTTCATTCGAGTTCATCTAGAAACTTGACCTAAGATTATGGCTAAATCAAAAAAGTGATGCAACCTTGTTTTGAATAAGTAGCTATATTCATGAATCAATTTTCTGAACTATCACTTTACAAAAAAAAAAAGAAAAGATGAACGAACCGAAATAAACTGAATCACAATTGAACTACCCGGACCCCATAATCAAAATTTAATTTTAGTCTCGAAAATATGTCGATTCCACAAAAAATATTTCAATGGGTTTGCAAGAGGGGAACTTTGTGAAACAAAATCTGTCAAAAAATTTAAGGAAAAATTGAAATTCAACTGAACCTCAGACTTAAACACAATTCAGCATAATATATTTGGGTTCAGTGATGAGAAAAATCAAAAATGGAACCACCTGCTTCATCAGTGATGTCACACTTAACTTCTCTATTCGTTGAAACCAAAAATTTACTGTCTCCTTATTTGTTGGACCCTTATGACGTCTCACACTCTCACACTTCTTAAAAGACACAGACTAAAATTCTGTTTTTTTTCTAATTCTTGAAATTTTAATAAGCCAGAATCGCACTACCCTGATTCAGAACAGACTAAAAAAAAATTACGAACATCATTTAGTCTGATACGTCTTTCACCGTGGTGATGGTGATAGTACTTTTACTACTGTTACTTCCCTAGTTGTAAAAAAAAAAAGCAATATTATTGTTCTTTTTTTTAAATGAAAAAATTAGCGAGCTACAACCATTTTGGCTGCATTGAAAACAAAATAAAAGTGTTTTGTGACATGTGAGAAGACAAAATTAATCATGACTTTTGGCTTTCGTACAAAATAAAATACAAAAAAAATTTACGTAAGTCGCAAATTTAACAAAAAAAAGTGTAAAGTACGTCTTTTTGTTGCCAAACACGAGTTTAATCTTATAATATTATTTTCTGCGACAGCGATGAAATGACGAAACTAAAATTTGCTAGACATTATTTGAGAAAAAAAAGGCGTATTAACATTTAATTTATTTAGCTCTTGTATCAATTACAATATTAGCAGGAACTGTACACCCATATATTTCTTGGAAATATTTAAAAAATATGCTGGGTAATAATTAGTTAGGTTCGGTGGTAAAAAATTTCAAGGATGTCTTCAGGCGATTGAAACCTGAAAAATCTTGAGAAATTCTCAATGCTAAAAATTTTCAAAAATCTATGCAAATCTTCATAAAACTTCACGTTAGTTTGGATTTATTAAAAAAATTAACAAAAAAGCTACAATTTTTGAACGTTTTCTCTACTCTCTTTATCAGTATTTTTATTTTTCTTGAGAATTTTATAAGTTTTAAAAATAATACATTATTACGTGGAGAATCTTGAAAGATATCAAGGAAAATCTTGGGACTTGGCACACTGATGTTTTGTGATATGTGAATTGAGCACTAAATACCATCAATCATTTGAAAATATCAATAGATACATACTAATGGATGAAACGGTTGTTATTAATCACTGTTCTCACAATATCCTTTCAAATAAAATCATTATACAGGGTGTTCCTCCTCGAGTTTACCACTGAAAAACTGCAGCTTGAGTGACACAAGTTACATTCATGTATGATAGTTTGCATACTCTCCGGTAAATAGGAGCTGTATAATGTTTAAATCCCCTCCCCCACACCCGAACGATTAAATAAGTAATTTTTTTTTTTAAATTCATAAATTCATTACTATCATAGCTATAAGCCTCCAATTTGCGTCATTATTTTGCAAATATGATGTAGTTTCTTAGTTTCGAAAATTAAAGCAGTCGAAGTTAGCATAGAAAAATGACGAATTAAAATGTAAGAAATTAGAGGTAAAAAACGTTGTCAATTTTTTTTTTTCTTCAAACGGAATGAAAAATTGTTATTTTAAGGGGCACTTAAAAAACTTATTTCTGAAAGAAGATCAACTACCGCATCGTGTAAGTTAACGTGAAAATAATTTCTTGAAGAAAGTTTATATTCTCATTTAAAAAATAGGTACATTAGTCAGATTTTTGAAATGATGTCTATTTTTAAGAAAATTATAAAAGGTGGCTGATCAATTCTACCCCATTATTGATGATCTGCAATTAATCTCATATAGTGATCATGGCGGTAGTAATAATAGAAATGCGTTCCACATTTTAATCCAACTCAAGGATCCAACTTATCTCTATCCATGATCATAAACACAAATATTTAAAAAGATAGAAGTAATGTACCTACAAAAATGACCGCTTTCTTTGTTTTTATAAATTAGTTAGGTCACTCTATTAAAATGATAGTTTCTTCAAATCAGCTTCCTGCCACCTCTGAACACCATAATTTGTGGTCAACGGGTCCTTTGACTCATTAAACAAGAAAATGCTTATTGCTTACGAATCGGGGAAACGGATATTTAACCGAAGAACCCCCTTTTTTTTTTCCAGTTTCATGGAATTACTACAAATAGCGTCTGCTCATTTCTCTTCGACGCTCTTACAAATCGCACGCACGTTGCATCGCATTTTTTTTTTTTTTTCTGGTGGTGAATGTGGAGAGGCATTAGCTATTACATACGTAGCCACAGCACAAGTTGCAGGCATGTTCAGTTAGTTATAAGAAACGCGCGCTGATAAACGTCCGTAATAATTCGGGTTTTATTCGCATATTTTTTTATTTTTAAAAATTTCTACATTTTTGTGTGAGAAAGTTGGTTTGAAAAAATACTTGAGAAATTTATTTTCAAAAATTGGAATAAATTTTCTCTAAGTAACTTTTAGCTGCATTTTATATTTTGTGTAACAATCGTGGTTTGTGCAGTGCCAGTTGAAACTTGTACAATTATTGTATCTTTTTAGCGACGTTCTTTCTGTGTATTTTTTTAAAAACTACTTTTTTTTCTTTTTCGAATTACAATATTGTGTTGAAGTGAATTTGTGACGAATTTCGGCGCTTGAAGTATTCGCATTGAATAGCTTCAGCCAATCATTCTTTTATGATGTAAATTTTCGATTTCGTTCTTTTTTTCGCATACCTTTTGCGCTAATTTTTATTCTACGGTTTTCTAATGCACTGTTTACGTTTCAGTGTTAATTAATGGTCGTTTAATTTGCGTATTTTTGTGTGTTCTGTACTTTCTGTTTTCTTTTTGTGGTCGTTAACACAATTAAAAAAAGCTGAACGCTTTTTCCAAAACATTTTGTTGGAATACAAGTAAGTGTACTTTTGTGTTCGTTTGGGTATACTTTGTGACATTTTCTATATGATTTACCTATTGTAAGGTTTTTTCCTCCTTTATGATTTTTTAGCATGAATATCTTAGGGTTGAGACTATATAATTTCGAATTATACGAGGGTCGTAGCCAGGGTAGCTAGGTGGGCGATGCCATCCGAAGCAGTTGTTTGCCCCCAAGGAAAATTTTTGCTTTGCCCCTGCAAAAATTCGCTTTGCCTTTCCCCCCGAGTAATTTGCTCTAGCTACGGCCCTGAATTGCATAAAGCAAAGTTTAGTCTAGACAAAATTAACTTTATTAATTTGAACTTGAAATGTCTTATGGTAAATTTGACAAACAGCGTGTACGAGTATAACATATATATGTATATCGTCGGCATGAGTCCAAAACCTGCCAAGTCCCGAAAAAATTAACATGCTATTTTTTACGCTTACGCGATATTTAAATACCCAGTAATGCTAAATCAGATAAAAAATGAGCGATAATGACATTCAATTAGCAAATTAAGGAATGTACTGATTAAAGAAATCTAGTTTTACATCCAGCTGTGGCGCAGCCGGGGGGAGGGGTCTAAGGGGTCCCGCTCCTGGCCGTCAAATTTCATAAAAAAAAAAGATTTAGTGAAAGAATTTGGGGATAAATTCAAGACTCAGCCCCTCCATTACCAAATTTCTGACTGCGCTACTGTTGTTCAGCCTTTCTCAGGTTTTAAGACTATCTTCTTCGTTTCTGTTGACAACTTGATTTTCTACAGGTTTGAAACTGATGCCAATATTCCAATCTAATTTAAAAAAATATTCTTTAATAAATTAACTTCTCAGGTATACTGTAAACTGTAAGAATTCATTCAATACTCCATGAATGTAATGGTGGTGGTTCTAAATATGAACCTCCAAATTAATGAACTTCAACGCACTGGTGTACTCGTATATTTACCAAAAGATCAGAGAGGGCTTGGTCCCCTAATTATGAAATTAGTTCCCCCCCACCCGCATAAAAAAAATAGAATTTTTCAAAGGTAGAGAAGGAAAAAGTTTTCATGACGAGAGTAAGTCTCTGGATTCTCTAGATAAGTCTCGTTTTAGCAAAGTACTGCTTCTATGAAGTTTAGATTTATTTCGGCTAGTTTTTTTTACCAAATTGTTCTCTTGAAAAAGTAAAGATTGTGATAATGTCATAGCTGAATGTACCTATTCGGTTTTTAATCAGGCTATCAAAAATCTGTATCTAACTGTGCCCTTAAATTCTGTTTATTAAAAGGACACTGTGGTTTTTTTTATTTAGAGAAGTTTCTTATTTTTCTCCTATAAAAAAAAATATAGGTTGCTAATTTAGTCTACCTTCAGCATTATGTACGTGTTTGATGCCCTTCTTTTGAATTTTATTGAAGTCTAGTGAAGCTTATAAGGATTTATACCACCTCCAAATTCTGATGAAAAACCTTGTTTTCAACTCAAAGTCACATTGTTAATCAAAATTTTTAGAAAATTATCCAATATTAGCCTTGAGTCGGCTCACGTAATATATTCCATCGTAGATGGTGAAAGAAAAATTAATTACTATGTACGAATAATTTATGCAGATCTATTCGATCCATTTTCTTTTCGAAATCACAAACTATCGTCGAGGCTTAGAATTTGTTAACGATTTTATTATAAATGATTGCATTAACAGAGGTCATTGTTCTCTTGGTTGTTCCATCCCTTTCTCAGACCTTTCGTTTAGATTTGTGATGGTTTATTTTTGCACTCCATGACTCGATATTTTAGTTTTGAATAATTTAAATTCGAAGTTTTTTTATGGATTTTTAAAACCAAAAATTACCTAAATCAATAAAATACAATACATAATTGTATTGTACCTGTATTTCTTAATTTATTTATTTACAGTCTTGAAATATTTTTTTCTGTCCACCCATTCGGATATAGGCCGATCGTTGATCAATTACAGTTGAACTTCAGTTACTCGAAACTGAAGGGGAATGAAAATTTCATTTGAACTAATAGAGGCTGTTAACTTACGGAAGTTCAAGTAATAGAGGCTAGATAAGTGAATTTTCCGAGTTATAGACGTCTAAATGAAAAATTGACTAAAAGAAGTATATTATGAATATTCATTAACTTAAATATAATTTCGATATGATGTCTTCATACTAGAGAATATCTAATAATTGATTCTAATATTATTAGAATAAGAATTAACATTGTAAAACCTAATGATCATATTATTTTGGATATCATGTTTTTTTTGTTTTTTTTATTAAGAAAATAAATAGGTTTCCTATCGAAAACCTTCTAAAAACGCGGGCATTTATAAATATTTATAATTATTTTATATTATATAAAATTTAAGTCACAGAGCTGGATGAAAATAGGTAGTAAAATTCGACTTTCAGAGGCTCGTAAGCTATATGAAATTTGAGTGGTGGAGGTATTCTCTTCAGTAGACTTCGACTTTTAGAGGTTCAAAATTCGAGTAATTGAGGCAACTTTCGATAAGTGATTAGGGAGAAAATGCAAGAAAATCGGCTGTATTTTGATGATTCCCTAAAAATCACCAGAATTTTCCAACGCCAATCCGAATAAAACCGCCCTCATAAATCGCATGTTCTTATACCAAAGTATCTTCATGCCATTATTTCGTTTATCTGAAATAAGCCTGTTCAAATTTTTTAGATGTGTAAAAAGTTGAAAGTTTGCTTGTATAATGGCTTATATGAAGAAAAAATTTTCTATTTTGGGGTATTTTTTCAGTGGAATAAGTGGGAGACTATCATGCAAATGCATATTAAAATATCAGCTTGATTTGATTTTCAGAAGTTACTTTAGAAAAATTTTATATTTTCAGAGAATCCATAATTCTGTGCCAACATTTAAGCTCCAAAAAAATGAAATTTCTTTTACAGTCATTTCTAATGATCTCACTCAGCTGATTTTTTACATATGCATTTATGTGATCGTCTGCCACTTTAATCTACTGAAAAAATTACATCCAAAATTGGAAATTTTTTTCTAGCACCTATACGAGTTACTATGCCCTCATGCAAATTTTCCCGCGGAATTATTTCAAATAAATGAAATACTATGACGTTGAGATATTTGGGTGAGGATACAATTTATGAGAAGGGTTTCAGTGGGATTCGCGTCAGACAATTTTGTGGTTCCTTGTTAGTGACAAAGCCATTATTGGAAAATATATAGTAGAAAAAAGAGATTCCTTTTTTTCTATAAGGTGTGGGCAATTTGCACATTACAACTTATTTTTATTTTTGGTAAAACACTTTTGACGGTAATATTAGCCAAAGAAGTACACCTATTACCAGTATTATACCACGTGTTAATCACCCCTGTTGGTGTTATTGACCATGTTGCCCATAATTAGTCGGATCGGTTTTCATTGATAGCGGATGGTAAACCATCCGCGAATTTCTGCGAGATGAAACCACGAAATTCTAAATGATTTGATCAGTCGAGTATCGCTCGATAGTTTCCAGTCATCACGATCTCATCCAAGTTGCAAAAATGAAACAAAGAAAAAATATTAACCTACCTATCTGTGAGCCTAATGCTGCGAGAAAATTACTTTGATGGTAATCGCACAACTTCTTTTATTCGAAAATCTCGTTCAGGTTAAATGAAACAAAAAGTTAAGTCTGCTTCGAGTCGATTATCTGCTTTTTTTCTCCTTTTTTTATGAATATAATTTCTATTCTATTCCCCTTTTTTTTTTTACCACTCAAGTCTTTAACTCCCGTCAATTTAAATTTCGATGCAGCTGCTCGCGTAATTGTGTGAATAATTACGCATCGTCGAAGCAAACGCACTGTACAAAACACCTTGAAGAAAATGAATTTCACTTGCAGGGCAACAGAAATATTTGTAGGCCTGCAAGTCTAGGCAAACAGAGAAATAACTGGAGAAAATACTGCAGAAACGAACTTTTTAGTTGGGAATTATATCGACCAGAACTCTCTTGTATAAGAGAACTTATGTACACATCCATGAAATCAAAACTCTCGAAACATATATTACTGGTAAAAATTCAATTTCTTCCTACTCATTTTCAATCAATCGCATTGCCTTACATTTTTTTTTAAATCATGAAATTGTAAAAAAAAGTTTCAAACTTACATCAGATTTTTAACCCTTTTCTGCATGAGGTCAAAATTTTTTTCTGCAGTTTTTACAAAGTCCATATTAAAAGGTTCTTTATGCTAACAGAACGTATAAGAAAAATAACTGAAAAATCACAATGGATCTGACAACCTCCCCCTCCCTGGGGCTAATGATATGCACATTATGTTGTGAGTCGCTCATCATGTAACTGGCAGTCTACCTGTAGTTTAATTGTACCCAAAATGTGATAAATTAGCTTACAACGCTTGATATCAGAGGATTATTGGGTAAATCCCCTAGTTATTACACTGAAAGTCTCACCTTTTACCCGAGAATTTTATAATTGGATTCCCTGAATTTGCTTTTTTCTAGATTCATCTTTGCAAATATTTATTTTTAAAGATGAAAAGAGAGCGTGTATAAAATAATATTTCAAATGAAATTTTCTTCCAAAAAGTGTATCGTAAATTTTTCTATCTTTTATATTAATTATGTATAATTTATATGCTTGAGTTATTATATCAAGTTCTAATAGTGTTATTAAATTTGATATGCGATATAGATATTAAATTAGCAGATTTTTGTAGTATGTATATCACTTTCTCAGAAAAAAAAGTTTTTTGTGTCTGTAGTATTTAGTATTTATAAAATTAAAAAAAGGCGCATTTTGTACATATTCAAGTTCAATTTTTCAATCATTTTCATATGAGTGAAATGACGCAATTTAGAAAGCCTAAAAAGTCGAGGAAATTTGCATTTTCCCCCAATGGGGTACATCAGTACTTAAATGGAATCTATAGAACATAATAACCTCTCCCACTTCAGATAGCACCTAGCTTACACAGCAACCACTTCTGAGCAAGAGGGGAGTTGGTATGACTGTGTAAATGCAGCACACCATAAAACTGGGCAGGTGAAATTTAGAACATGAGTACTTCTCGTACGCATTTTCATACCTATTTTTGATATATTTAGATCGCTCCTATCATTACTAGGTTATATACTTGTATAGCTCAAAACAATGAGCCCATTCTTGAAAAGAATTAAGTGAAAAAATCGGATTAAAATTCTCACTATGTCACACGCAATCAAATGCAAATTTGTAAAAAGCCTATCCAAGAAGCCATAACTATCAGATGTTCGTGGCAACAGATGGTTTGTTTTTTGTGAACAGAGAGAAAGAAAAAAATGGGGTACTTCCTTATTTCAACTCTCAGCCCAGCTGGGAACAAAAAAAAAAAACACGCTGTTTTAAACAATAACTAATATCATTTCCGTCAATTTTCAAAACAAATTATCATTTGCTTAAATTTTAAAATTTCAATTTTTTTTTCTTCATTTCAAGACCAACACTGATATTTCAAGTTCAGCAAAATAAAATTCGTTAACTGCAGTCAACTTATGTACAGTTCCTTGACAAACTATAAATTTGTGGATTATCATTCAACTGGTTGAATCAAAGTGACGCATGCAAATGAACGATAAGGTCATTCGTTACTAGAAGCTAAAAAATGTCAGAAAGTAATTTTTGAAAAAATTATCACCAATAGGTTACCTGTCCTATAATTCAGAAGGTTGCTAAGCAGTCAAGAAATTTCTCTAGCGATTGTCATATTGTTATACATTCCAGCATACCTGATTTTTGTTCTCTAACCATATATGAATTCATGCTAATTTTTATTCCATTTAAAATCCTAATCTTAAGCAATTTTCTTTTGGGTTAGATGACGATGTACATTTTCCATTTCTACCTGCATTGTTCGAATGATTTCTTTTTTCCTATGGATTATTATTTTTTACTAATTTAATGTTAATTTTGAACTAAGTATTGATTTAAAAAAAAAAAAAAAAATTTGGGTAAATAAGTCAGTTTCTAGAATTTTTATTAATACTTCCCGCACAAATTCATTTTGTCTTCATATTTAGAGATTTTTTTCTCGATGTAGTCACAAATGAATATGTAGATAGATCTAGTCGTTAAGTTATAGCTATCTTCCACATAGCCCACTCTGATAACTACTGGGCGATACATTGAACACTAATGTTTATTTAAAAGCAAAATCGGCGCCACACCCATTTGGTTCTCAGTATGTATTTGTTGTTCAGTTCCCTTCCTCAGAGATGTGAGTTTAATTTGTTGATTTCTATTTATTGGTACAGAATAATATAATGTACAATCGTAGACTGTAAAATATAAATATAGGTTGATCATAGTTTTATATAAATAAAAGCACAATCTGCATTCTGCAATATGTTTGAAATAGACGTCATTATAGTTGGATGACAAAGTTGGAATAGATTTTTTTTAAATCTGTTAATATTTCAGAAGTCTCTTTATTGTTTGAAAAGCTGCTGCTTGTTTAAAAAAATCTATTAATTTTTTAAAGCTGCTGATTATTCTTCTATTACAACTATCAGAAATGCAAGAAAATCGTCGACACGACTCGATCATAATTTGCAAAAGAAGAAAAAAAAAGATGACGGTGCAATCTTAAAGTACGAGTATAACTTTGAAGAAATGAGAGTTCAGCTTTTAATAAAATACAGACCATAAAATTAGTGATGTGCTGTATTGAATATTTCTGTTTGACAAGCTAAAAATCGATTACTGCAATTCTGCACTTAGTAAAAAAATGTGGGGAGGGGAGTTTGAAGTCTGAACGTGCATTTCGAAAAAAGTTAATCTTTTTTTTTGGTTTTTGTTTTTGTTTTTTTGAAAATTTTAGGTTTATTAGACGCACGTACACAAGTGGACGAAAAAATGCAATATAAATGCGGAAACTCCTAAAAAAAAATTTGCACAGAAACGTCTAGGACCACTTTCAGAATCACCCCTTGAGAGTTCCCTAAAATCCAGCTGGCGCAGCCCCGGGACAAATGTACTCGCATTTAAAATTTTTTGGGCTATATCTAACTCCCATATAATACAATTTTATGAAGAAATGGTTGAAACAAAAAAATAGGCACTTTTTTGGGTATTTTCATGAATAAAATTTTTATATGCCTGAAAGTTTTTGGAAGAAAAAAAACAGTGAAAACCAATAGGCTTATTTAACTTCATAAAGGTTGTACGAAAATATTTTTATGAGAAAAATGCTAACCTTTGGTGCTCTCTCTATCTCTTCCTATGACAGATACAAAAAAATGATAAGAACAAAAGTTTTAGATAATTTGATGAAAAATATGTTTTGTTTAAAACACTTTTTCATAAAATGTGCTGTTCGGGAATTACAGTTAAGAAACCAAAAATGTGGATACATTAACTCCCCGTTTGGAGGGGAAGCGACAGGTGGATTTTGGGGGATTTTTAGGGTGTGATTCTGTGCGCAAAAATTCATCTGCCAGATTTTTGGAAATCTGAACCATCTATCTGCACTGGACTATACAATTACTATATCCTACTACTCCTACCCTTTGAAAATTAAAAAAAAAAAAATCAATCTAAAAATGTTCAAAACTGCAGACAATTTACCGGAGAAATTTGTTTAAATATTTTTTTTTAAATCGATCAAGACACTCACTTTATTTATTCATAAAAAATGAAAATATTAGTGAACAGTATCTGCTATAATAAATAATTAGGTATCGACTTTTATTGGGCAACCCATTATAATCAATCGATGACGTATCATGTAGAGCAAAATTCACTTTCAAAACTTTTGTTTTCGAGCTGAGAATTTTGTATTAATCGATTGAATAACTTAACTAAAAATTATGTTGTGATTATCGACTAGACGGAAATTTAAATGGTAATAATGTGTTATAGGATCTGTGTTACAAGTGTTCGAGAGACGATATGACTATAGTATGCTGATGGAAAAATAAAATGAGAGAGAACAAAACGGGAACGAATAGATTGCAAATATTTTAGAAAGCTGATGATCAACTTTCTGTTTGAGGAATCGTTTTGAAACTGTCCACATGTAGTACAGTGTCATATCTGTAATCGGTATTGTATTGTACTCTATGCTCCTACAGTATGCAAACTTTTTTTAAACCTTCTGGTACAGACTAGACAACCGGTTGGAACCTGGTGTAAACTGTATATGCGGTGTACTTGTGTGTACCTATTTTAAAAGCATTTGTGTGTGTATCAAATGCGACAGGTTCATGCCACCAAACTGGTTTTTGCGGATTCATTTTACAAAGCGGAATTAATCGTACGTTCGCTTTAATTACGGTAAATGCAACAACACGTACACCATATCGATAAAGATGTACACCATATTAAATAACTTTGAAATATAATTTTACAGCAGTCAGTACAGGTGAGAAAGGGTGGAGAAATTGGAGGAGTAAATTTGCATTAGATGACCTTATGGCGCCAATACGAAGTGTTGCATTTGATCTTACATTCTCTTTAAATTACGATAATTATTTTTATTTCATATTACATCCCGCTTTCAAGATTACACTTCGTAGCTGAAAACAATTTCCAAAAATATTACGCAAGCAGAATTTTCAAGAAGTGTCTGAGAATAAGGCAAAGAAGCGCTAGAAAATTTGAAAAATTTCAATTTCACAGCAAAGATAGCAATTTTTTATTTTCTTATTCGATCAGCACCTCAACGTTCAGCCACCTCAAACTCTTCGGAAAATTTCTTTTCTGATATTGGAGGCATTCAAAAATCAAGTGTGTAGTATTGGACAGCCAGCAAGCTGAATTTCCTAATGTCAACTTCACTTGAGCATCTCAGTAGCAGAAGGAGGTGGGCTTGTTCAGTTGTACAAAAATGTGGGTCAAATTTGGCCCCACTTGAACGACTGCTGGTAGATTGCTTTTACAATTAAACATTCCGTGACGTCACATCAGCTGATTTGAACAATTAAGTGGGCATGCGTTCTCCCTCAAGCATGCCAACTGCAGGGATTAATCCCCGAAACCAGGGATTTTTTGCTGTCTCGAAAAATGTTTAAAATTTGCCCAAAAAAAGAGTATAGGAACCTAATGCCGGCTGAGGATACATTTTAGATACTATAAAAGGTACCAATTCAATTCCAGGCCAAGAAGAAGGAATTTAATCCGTATCTATAATGATCCTAAAATATCCGAACAAAACGATGGAAAAAATGACGACATTTCTGTACAATTCTCTCGGATAGCTGCATGAGCAATAGATCGACTATTCACCTGTTTCTTTTGTTTTTATATTATCTGAGGGAAATCATTTACACGAAAACCATATTTAGGACAAACGTAATTTCTGCTCAATATTAAGTATTCATTTAGGTCTATCAGTATCGTCTAGACTGGAGTTTTGTCGAAAGAATTATGCCCAGTTGAATCATCGTCCATCCACCTAGCAGGTCATTTAATTGTGGTGTGAAGTTTGTGAACCAGAACAATAAAACTGATGACGAATCTCACTGAAAAATTGGTACATATAGGTTACATTATAATTGCATCCAGTAGAGTTACGGTTACTAAAAAAATAAGTCAAATTAAGAAACTTACTGAAAGTACCTAGTAATGCTGTGGCAGAACCACAAAAAAAAACTCGACTTTCGACTTAATTATGTGTAGTCCTAGATAATTTTTTAAGAGACCATGCGAAACAAACTCAAAATTTCTTTACACGAGCATTATTCGTTGGCAATTTTTCTCGACAATTTTTTCATCATTTTTTTTACGTCAGTTGAAGAATACCCTCGAAATGAAATTATACGGGCGAAATTTAAGTGTAAAGTTCAAGTCTGTTTTCAAACGCAAAAAGTTCAAACTGGGAATTTCTTGCAAAAAAAAAAAAAAAAAAAACTACCTACCTTTACCTGCGTAAGTAAAGTACAAAATGAAATTTATTTTGAAAATATACTAATCCAAGAATTAAAATTATGATGAAATTTGGGGAAATTTTTCTGCTATCGGCTCATCAAAAAATTACTAATATTACTAGGATACGATTATTATAATGACGCATCGGTATGAATACATTAAATGTAAGAAAAAATAATGATAGAAAGCGTTATAATCAAAACAATAAATTATTTGAATCAACAATGGAAAATGTGAAGAAATGAGTAATTTCTACTTTTTTTTAAATAGACAAAGAATAATAATAAAAGAAATTTTAAAAAAAGAAAAAAAATATCCTTTATAACGTGTATGAGAAAATTATTCATAACATTTTGCCACTCATAGGAACCTTCTTCCAAAAAATCATGATAATAAGGAAATGAAACATTTAGCCATGTGCGAATTTTTTCTCAATGAAATTGGTTTTACGTTCCATTGCAGCTCTGTTATAAGAAATCTATAACGTTCAGGCCCCTTCCTTTACACTCTCTCTTTCACTCAATTTTTTTTTCTTTTCGATATGGTAAACAAGAGAGATTTTTTTAGATTTTCAAATGATCATCTCTGTGATTCAGAATCAGCTATTAAATTAGCCTAACTCAAAACTAAATTAGCCTACAGCTTTAAATGTAAAAGTGATATTTTTTTTCTTATTAATTAACACAATTCTAACGATTACGAACATTTCGTTTATAACTATTTTACGTACAATAGAACTTTCACACAGCTTCAATGTTTTTCCTCCACTGCACTTCATCCGCCACATCTCATCGCTCACAGATAAATGGGCAGATACCACACGAAGCACGAAAATCAATAACCGAAATTCGCTAATTAGAGACTTTTACCCTCTTTAAAAAGTGATGATTGACTTCCAGTTATCCGTTAATTAACCAATGACTAATCAACTTTGTAACCTCAAAGTAAAAAGTTTTTTCCACTCCATTGCCCCTTTAAGTAACGATCTCATTAATCAATCACCTAGAACATAAACACATAGGTTGTAGACGATGCTATAGCAATACACAAAACATGTAGTTCCTTTTATAGATCCATAAGCAACATAATTTACATTTTCCATGGTAGTTACTTTATAACTGTTCCCTCATGACTGGTAAAGAAAAATTTTGGATTTTTGCTAAGCATCTTGAAGGTGAGAAGAGGTTGAAAGATGAGGCAAGAAACTTAATAGGTGTAAGGATGAAACAGGGGTGGAACTACAGGTAGGTCAGGCGAGGCAAGTCCATGGTCCCCAGAAAAATTTTTGCATCCAAAATCCCGAAATGAACTAACCAATAAAAAACGAAAATTGTAAGAAAAAATCATCTTCGGTATCAATTTTTGGAATGTTGACATTTTTTAGCAGGTTTCCCCTTGAAAACCTGTTTTTTTTTTCGATTTCTCTTGGATCTCCCTGGCCAACCTTAAAACAGAGTCAGTTCTGTTATACTGGGATGAAACGTGAAATTTCAATAATATATTCTTTTAAACCATCAGCTGATTTGAGCAATCATGTGGTTCTGCGCATGCGCTACCTCAACTGCATCTAAGTCGTTTCAACGATATTGACAACACCAGCCCATTAAGAAAGGGTTGCGTGGTGGTTGTCCAGTGCTATATCCAGCACCGGTACGTAGTAAGGTTAAATACTTGGGGACAAATCAAATTACTGAGGGGGAATCAAATTCCTGGGGAGCTAAATTTAATTCACTTCCCATCTTTCGTCATTTCGAGGAAACATTTTCCTTTAGCGACGAAGGACTTTGCTTCTGAGGCAATGCCCCCACCCCCAGCCCTTCTAGCTTGGAACTTGATTCAACATACCAGAGAGTAGCTTTTTAAATCATAACTTATCTTTTTCAAGTAAGGTTTTTCAGGTTAAAGAAAAAGAATTAAATAGTACTGTTTGTAAATGAATTATTGGTTTATTTTTGGATTATTTTCAGAATTTCTCGAGTATTACAATTCTGACTGTCTCCTGGCACACTATAAGTATTAAAGATTTTGTCTACAGGTCACATAGATTAGATTAGTTTACCACCAAGAAATACATTCTATCAATGCGATATACTAGAATTATTTTTAAATACTGTGCATGCTGATAAGTATATCTTTTTCAAATCCTTTCATTCAGATTTTTCACGTTAATGGAAATATTTAAAGGTATACTTACTCGTATATTGACAGTTCATCCATTCGCCTGTGGTAATCTTATCTTGTAAAAGTCTGTTGATGGACTTCACAGTTTACCTTCAAGTTGACAAATTTCTCAGAAGTAATAATTAGCCTACGTTGAAAATTTTTCAATTATAAGACATTCTAATAGTTGGTTTCCCAAATAATGTAACAGCTAAATGGAGGCCATTAGCTCGAAATGTTACTATTTCATAATTTAATTACCTGCAGACCACCAATTCAAAAAATATAATCCGAGTAATATTAGTATGGTTCGTCAAAAATTACTGCAGTTAAATTATGAAGTGGATATCCGGGTTTCTTTGCAGAAGTCTATCGACGACATTGAGTCAAACAATTTACAAATATGGCGGAACTGTGAACCCATGTAATATTTTCCGCAATAGATTTTTCTTTTCCTTCTAGAAATACATCTGAAATTTTTTTTTCAATTCATGCATATCAGACATATCTATTTAATTCTAATCTTAATTCTACCTTGTTAAAAAGAAAAAATTGAAATAACTTCAGAAAAATGTAATGAATTTTTTTTGGTGGCATTCCTGAACCTCTTAATTTGCAAAATCACCAAAAGGAACAAGCATGTAAAAATTTTTATATTTAATTGGGTGTACAAAGAAGTATTGTTCTGGCGCCACAGTTCGAGTAAAAATGCAGACTCTACAATCTGTAATGGATATTTTTCATGCTCATTTGAATTTTTAAAGCTATTATCTGATGAGTAATGGTAAGACTAAGATTTTTATATTTAGCAAAATAATTTTTGTCTTTATTGTGAATGCCAAAAGTATTATTTTCAGAAAGAAATGCCTTATTTTATAAGATCTTTGAGTTTATAAGCTTCTATTTATACAATAATTTAAGATCTTTTTCGGTGCAAGTTATTTTTTATCACCAGAAACTGATGTAACCATTGTTAGAAATATTAAAAAAAAAAAAATCAACTCATGTAGTAAAATTAACTGATGAAAGGACTTTATTTCCGAGTCTGCTCCAAATTTTATCAATTTGTCAATCAACTGTAAGTCTCAAAATACTCTTATTTATGGTCTTAATCTTTTCAAATTTTTTCTTAATTGTTTGTATTTTTAGAAATTACTCAACAAGTTTTCCTTACATCTATGCCAAAGATAGACCTCGGGGTGGTTGACAAAGAGACCATAATTTATGCCCTCCCGTTTCAAAGGAAATTACTAAAATTTTCATTCATTTATACCAAACTCAGATATAGTTTTTCCTCTTCTTTACACTTTTTATATAGTTTTTTTTTTTAATTATTAGTTTTCAGTGACCAACAAAAAATGTTGAGTCCCTAAAAATAATCCGTCTATGATGTATACTTGAACAGTCTTTTACAAAAAAGGGATTATAATTATAGTTTTTGAACAATTTCAAAAACCATTTTTTGCACCTCAGTAAAATTTGCAAAAACCTGTCAAAAATTGACATAAGTACTTATCTTAATTTCTCAAATCTCACTATGTATGAGATTTATTTCTATTCTGTCATTCTCTATTACCGGCACAAATAAATAGCAGTTTGACTTTACAAATTATGCTATAAACTTGGTATTATTTTATGTAATGTATGAGGTGAGTACTTCTTTTGGAAAGAAAAACAGATAAAAATTATTAATTCAGGTACCGATTGCGCGGGTTTTTCGCAAAATTTAAAATTTTTGTGCTATGGGGATAAGAAGCAACTCCTCCATTGACAAATTTCTAAGTCCACTACTGTTTACAGTCTATATATATATCTACTGTCTACTGATCTATGTAATTATAAATAATTTAAATTATACCTAATATTTATTTTAAATCTTGGCTCTAAAATGACCTTATATTAATTTTAATGACTGTAAAAAATTATTTTGACATACCATTCTTTGAAGTTGCACTTACACAGTCTATTCCACAAATTGTGGTATCAGTTTAAAGGAACATATAATATTGTGGGTGGCTTTTCTCTTCAAAGGGAGATAAATAACTATTATTTATGTCGTATCTTTGTACTTCTGATGTTTTACACGATCACATTTCCATTGTTTATGTTTTTGGTTAACCATGATCTCGTTGCTCCCCTTTACAGTTTTAATAAACATTTTGTGTGCGTAGTCGTGACGCACGTATTTTTTGTTAGAAGAGAGATAACGAGCCGCTATAGACTTTATCTGAACTTTTTGAGCAACGACAAATTGCCTGTTTTTCAAAATTTCAACTATTGCAAATTTTGATCGTCTTAATTTTGAGCCGAGGAAGTTTTAGAGAGTTTCAATTTTTTGGCAATATTTTCTATCTTATTTCATATTTTTGGAGGTGAAAAGCTTCAGTGAGAAGCATTTTTCATAGCCTTTATGAAAAATGTTTTTTCTGATTTTTAAAGTTAATTTACTTCGGAAAATGTTTTTTTTTTAGTTTCTGATTTCTCAATACTTTTGTAAACAAAACTCTAAAACGACATTCAAAAAATTTTTTTTAAATTAAATTAAAATAAATAAATAAATAGGTAAATACAAGGAAATCTGTAGACGCCTATCTTTTGAAAAAAGAATAAACAAGTGTTATGTATTTTTAAATATAAAGTACAATTTAATAAAATACTCGTATTTTTGATAATTTGAAAGAATTGTAGAATTAAAATTGAAACTCACTATTGATTCAGGATGAGAATATTTAAACTTCGGACTTTATCCAATATAATGGATCCATTTGCACGTTTGAAAAATGTTCCACTGACCTTCAATGAGGATATGAGTTGGTCTTGGTCGTATTCCGAGTCATAAACCAACCTTCATTTCTCTAGCCTCATCCAGTCGTCGTGTATTTCATAAAACGTTTTTAGAAAACAAACTAAAAGTACTGGTATATTGAAACTATGGATCATTTTAAATGCGTGATATTTTAATGTAAGTGATAAGAGGATGTACGGATAGGGGATTGAGGTCGCAAAAATTGTGCTTTGTTTTAGAATGCTTCATACGAAATTAAATTGTGTCCTTACTGATTGTGGGATCGGTGCCCTTTTTTCGTACAATACACAAAAATTTATTGCCAATCGGCCAAGCCGCCAAGCTTTCTCACTAAAATTTGGGATGCATTTATTTTCGTTTCTTACACTTCAGGAAAATTAGACGAACCTAATTTACCTTGAAAGCCGGATTAATTATAGCAGGAACTAGGCTCATAGTTGCAAACTTTATCCGACAAAGCTGAGTATCTAGTTAGAGTACTAACGCAGACTCCTAAATAAGCCTAATTAAAATTCAGTTTTAAAGTCATTCCCATAAAAACTTATGCACAGAAAAAAGTAATTGTAAATGCGATAAACCATTAGTGAGGTGGTAAAAGGAGCTGCAAGCTTTGAAAAGTGAGATTTTTCTCATTTTAAATCTCATTCATAACTGTGCGAAAATTTTATCAATAATGGCAAGCTATAATAATTTATTATTCAATTTAATTGTTACTAATCTAGCAATCATATTGAATATGGCTAAAAAATAAAATAATCAGAGCTATAATATCACTTCAGATGACATTCCATGGACATCGTCAGACTCATGATTTTTGTTGTTTTTTTCATGATGATGATGATAATGCATAAAGCCGGCTACACACTATTCCATTTTTCCTGTTTCCAGTTTCGTGTTTCCTTGTTTCCCCCTGTTTTCACGATAGTGTGTAGACGTTTTTCGCCGATAAATGTTTCGTGGAAACAAGCTTTTTCGTGTTTCGTCATCTTTTTCGCCAAGAGCGGTTTTTTGACGAAACACAAAGGGTTTTTTCGTGGAAAAAGTTTTTTTCCACATATAGTGTGGAGCGTTTCGCCTTTATTTCGCCTTGTTTCGTCCTTTTCACTCTGTTACGCTGGTCTTTTTCCACTGGTTTACTTGAATACTTTCTTTTGGAATTGCATTTCAAGCCGGCATGAGCTGTTTTTTTGTGCGACTTCCCGATGGGCAAAAAATGAGAAAATGATCCGGAAAATGAGAATTTTATCCGTTGTCAGTCCGTTTTTATTTTCGACCATCGGATCTGAAAATTTGCAGATATTTTTGTCATCTTGATTATTTTTCCAAATCCGTTTGTAAAACAGTTTCACGGATTGTAACCCGGGCCAACAAATATCATAAAACAGCCTTCACGGAAAATAATCCGGACTCATTTCCGGCAAGACTGATTACAATCCGTTCGAAATCCGTTTTAGAAGCCAGAAAACAGGAAAATTCCGGGTTATAATCCAGAAACGGATTATAACCCGGAATAAAACGGATCCGTTTTCAAAATATTTTGCCCATAGGGTTGAAGCATTGAGAATACTCTCAACACCCTGAAAACCACATTCAGCAGTCAACACTCCGTTTCCTCAACTGAAAAGATGGAAAATGGTAATTGGTGAAACAGTATTGAGGAAACATGAAACAGAGTGAAACAAGAATAGTGTGGACAGCCCTGTTTCATCAATTTAGAGGAAACAGGAAACAGATTTTGGAAACAGTTGGAAACAAGGAAACAGCGAAACAGGAAAATGGAAACAGGAAAAATGGAATAGTGTGTAGCCGGCTTAAGGATAAAAGAAGATAAAGCCAATAATTAGGGTGACTTGGTAAATTCGCACCACCACTAGATACTTTTTTTAAAAACTTTTCTGTGATTAATTGTGGTACCATACGTTATCGAAATATTTCCACGATGTTTGTACTCGTATAATTGTCAAATCTTACTGAGAATTTAGCTGGAAGAGCCAAGAGGTTAAGAAAATGTGGTCTTCTTGAGTTTGCTAATTCATGTTATGAAGTATAAAATGTTTTTGAAGGAAAGCTTAATATTCATAGTTCGTGGAAGAAAACTGTCACCACCAGCAAATGACACCATATCGTATAGAAAGAAGTTAAAAAGTTTTCTTCTTCTTTCACAGTTAGAACTAAATCCTTTTACGTAATTTGGGGCAGCCTACCAATATTTCAGGGGGAAAATGATGGAATAAATCAAAGAAAAGAAAACTACAACCTTAAGACTTCCTAAGTGACTGCGTTGTAAAGAGTGGTTAGGTTATTTGAATGACAGTTGCTTGGAAATTGGTTTCAAAAAGTAGATTTGGACAGAAACAAGAAAGGTCTCCTTCCATTTCTTTTCTTTTTTTGTTTTAAATAAAACATAAGCTTATAAAATATAAATAATTATGAGAGTCGCATAGCTTTTATTAAATGCAGTGCAATACACAAACTACATCATTGATCATACAGGTCATAGAGGTTGCGTGCGATGACATGAGGAAAAAATGATCATAAGTTGTTTTGAAAATTCAAAAAAATTTTAATAAACTTCAAACATCATCAATCACGAAAAATTTCATCTACCTAAAATTCCAGATAGCAACTCAATAAGTCCAACCAAAGACTAGGTACCCATACCTTTTTTTAATTTGACCTCTAGCACTATCTATCGGCCGTGCTATATAGAAAAATAGTGTCGAATTTCCTTTCCTGGCTCAACCGGCGGTCGGTCGCCTTTCCTTTGGGCGACACGTATGACGTAACACTACGTAACACGTTTTAGCTAGCTTTTAGCAGAGTTCGGAAGCCGTAAGATATGGCTTTAGCTTTCGGCTTTTAGCTTCTGACCTTGAAAATAAAACTTAGGCTTTCAACTTTTGACTTTTATGATAAAGCTTTTGGCTTTCGGCTTACTGGTTTTTCCTTCAAAAATTGATGGCTTTCGGCTTTTAGCTTTCGGCTTTTGGCTTTTCACAAAAATATACTTTTTCATAGGAAATTTTGTGCTGAATTCGAAAATTTGGGTGGAAATTTTTTTAAATATTTTTTATTAATTATTTGATTAATTTATCTGTTTACACTTCACTTTTGTGATTTGTGATTTTTTTTTTTATTCGTAAAAAGCTAAAAAGCCGTATAAAAGCCATAAAAATACGGCTTTTGCTTTTAGCTTTCAGCTTTTTTGATAAAGCTTTCGGCTTTCGGCTTACCGGTTTTTCCTTCAAAAATCAATGGCTTTCGGCTTTTAGCTTTCGGCTTTCAGCTAGCTTCCGAACTCTGGCTTTTAGCTGCTCAGCTCAGCCCAGTGCCAACTGCCCAGCCATTTGTTAAGACTTAAATTCAGTTCGTAATCGTCCGTCGGGTGTTGAGCATCGTCTTTTTTCAATTCTTCGTTTTATTTTTGTTGAAGTTTTCCAAAATTTGATGAGATAATCCAGAGATAATCAATTTTCTTTATTTTCTTGCGATTACCATTAGTTCCACGTATTCTTGAACTCTTGCTTTCTTACAATTAATTTTCCCAAGTAAATGGATCGGTGGTATTCCTATTCTCCCATGATGGCGCCAAGTCTCGAATTTGGTTTCATATTCTTATTGGTGAGTTTTATTCAATTACTTATAATTTCTTCTTCAAGGATTAATTGGGGAGTTTGGACTTGTTGGGGATTTGGTGGCAACCATAATAAAACTTTTTTAGGATAATATTTTCCGTTTTTCAACTTTGATTTGTGAGCTCTAGTCACGACTGCCACTGGGTCCAAGAAGAGCAGGCAGTCTTGCATTTTCTAATCAGTTTGGTTCTTTTTTTCAACTTGCGTTGTGTGATATCTATGCAAACTCTAATTCACTTCAAACGCAACAATACACATACATGCCCATAAGCAGCTCATAAGTATTAACTTTTTGAGATAGCTCTGCAGAAAAATTTGTGCTTGGATGTGTTCGTTCTTTTTTTCATACTTGTAACATAATTACAACTACGGTGAATTAAGTGCAATGAATAGTAATTTTCACTATCTTTAATCGGAAAACAGGGACAATTCTAGATTTATTGTAGATATTCTTATTATTTGTTAGTATATTACATATTTTGTAGTGCTTTCTTCAATCTGATATTGTATATTTTACTATTTTTGTGTGAATTTCTACTTCATCCAAATCTTGAATTGTTCTTGTTTTCTTTTAAAAATATACTTAGTGAAAATTATTTCCTACAGAAATTTTTTTTTCAGTGTTACTATCTATTCGTAAAATAGTAGATATAACGTGAGAAAAAAATCTACGTTTCACTGAAAGAAAGGATTAAGGTGATGGCTATATGACGCTATGAAAAGTAACACGTTTTGGGAAAAAGTGGTTATTAAATTAAATAAGCCGTAATAATTTGGCAATCGATTGTTCTCTATCAGTTCCCATCATTTGCAAAATGCGTTGAACCTGTAAAGGTAACCACCCAGACCTGACTATGAAAAGTCGTATACTAATAGTTCCAGCTGTTTGATAATTGATCTTCTGGTATGAAAATAAAAATAAAACAGCTTATTGTTTTTAAAAAAAAGTAGCTTCGATGTAATGCTACAGACTCATCATGGTTTGGGTTTATTACAAGACTATAATATAACGGTAGAAACAGGTATAAGATGATTGCCCTGACTGTTTTTTCTATATTGGTTTCAATTTCATTTGAAAAAGTATAGCTTCGAGAGATTTGAAGAAACTTGATTAAATGTTTAAATTGCCAATAATTTATCGGCATTTTGTACGAGTAATAATATAATAATTGAAGACGTCAATGCGTAAGATTTTCTAATGTACGATGAGTCTGTTTTCTGGAAGCAGAAAAAAAAAAGTCTTCACAATCATGGAAAATTTACACTATGGTAAACTGCAGATATTAAGTTGGGACTTCACAATTCATAGACATCTCAATTCCAGTGCTGCATCATTCGTATATCACCATAATAATATGGTGAAAATATTTGAATGATTTACAGGGTTTTCGTCGGGAAAAAAATTTCCTATTATACATGCTCATAACGAACATTTCTTTTTCATGCAATAATAATTATATGCTCTATAATGATCTTTTAACGTTCATTATGTACGATAAATATAAACAGTCGTAGGAACTTATGACTATGATATGAATCTAATCGTAAGAGGTTCAATTTAAATAGAATACTTCTGGATTGAAAACTTTTTTATTACTGTTTCAGAAAGTAGTCGATATCTAATCAGCTTATTGAATATTAATCGTATTTAGTAGACTGGGTAATGAAACACTGAATTAATTAAGTATAGTTAAAACAAAATGAAAATTGATAATTTTTTTAATAAGCCATAGGTATACTGCATGTAGTCTACAGTTACAGATTAATTTCTTTTGCTACCCACCTAAACATTGATTTTAATACAATATATTTATTGTATTAACCCTTCCATGTGGCACAAGTCTTCTACAATCTTGAATTTTTTGAGAATCAATTTTTATGAAAAGAGTGCAGTAGCTATTTCATCAATTGTTGTGTACCTACTGCGCATCAAAGTTTTTGAAGTTGTTCTTACACAAAACGCTGCTACCTTACGTATTTATTTTACAAAATGAATTTGAATTGATAGAAAATAAAATTGAAAATTATTGTTAGATATCTAATAGTAAGAAATATGAAAACGTCCTCACCGCAGGATTAGATGAGATTCATTAAAACGGTAAACAAAAACATCAGGGCTGTAATAAACTCCATTATAGCCAAGTCTAAACATTTTTTGGAAGCAATTTTTTTAATACTCCTAAATTTCAAATTTAAAATTATTTTCCATCACATCGTCAGTCTTTATGATACATTTATGTTTTATATATTACCAGAAAAACTTTTGTAAGCATGGTGCTTATTCGTTCAGCACTATAATATAATATAATATACTTACCTTATAAAATCGTAGTAACTTTTATTATTGTAAACAAATAAAAATAATAAAAAATAAATAAGTACATGAATACGTACGTCCATTAATAAACTGACGAAAACTGTAAAATATTACAATTTCAAAAAACAGTAATTGGACATTATTTCAAAGGTCAAAATAGCGACCAATCTCATTATAAGTAATAAATTGGTTTGCATAGGTTTTATGCATAATATGAAGGTAAATGAATTCAGTAATTTGATAACTCATTAAAATTTAAAAGTAATTATTCCATATACTTACTTAATTTCTTTGAAATGGACCATTTAAGATGTTTTTGAACGAGGAAATGTTTTCATTATTTTCACTATCCGTGTAAATAAAAATAAAAACGAAGAAATTTAAAAATCTGAATTCAAAGGTGAAATTATTCAATAGTTTCAGCATTTCACTGTGGTATTTTCTTAGACGCATTTTCCAATGCAAGAAATATTTTTCTGTTTTCATATTTTATTGTTCCTATTGTTATTAGTCATAAAAACGTTATCGCTACTAATTATTTTTCTCTCATTTCGACAGGCGCTAAGTTTAATTAACTCTCAGGACCTGTAGATAACGACTAAGATGAACTCATCAAAGGTCAAAAATCTGGCTCAGTGTTTATTAAAATATTTCACTGTAAGCCTTTCACAAAATTTTCTTGCATAAGTTGATTAAGGAAAAAAAAATTATTTATTTAAGTACTTACATGAAAGATGAATCGCGTTGCTACTTTATTGAATTTTTCAATAAAGTTTTATTATTTTGAGCAAAATTGTTCCATCATTTTGTTGATAAATTGTTCTCATACTTATGCGAAATAATTGGTGCTCGTTATTTGGTAAGGTCAGAGGGGAAAACATTTCTTCACCTTTCATGGAAACTATACGTGACGGGGTATATGACTGCCAGTAACACGTTACATCGAATTTTTCCCTTTTTAAATCGAAAGAGAAAAGCGTGACGTATTTTATTTTCGGCCACAGTTTTTTTTTTTATTGGTCATCCGTGGGCCACACATTTACAATTTTGGCAGTACTTGGGAAAACAATCACTCCAAGGTCATGAAGTAAAGTTACGTTTCAAATTCGTGTTGTTGAACTTTTGGCAAAAAAGAAGTTATAGCTGGGGCAATCACTTATAATCTTCCTATTTTGTGCTTCCAGTTTTTCATAATATGGTTATTAAAATTGATCTGGATAAACGCAGAAAATCTAATTAAATGGTTGATTTTATGTACAACCATAATCCAATTTTAGAATTTATTATTTCAGAAACTACTAAAAAATATTTAATAAGGAAGGATAAAGTTGCTAGATCGTAGCTAGAGCAAAATATGAAAAGCCCGTCCTTTCAGAGGGGTCATACAAAAATATTTGAATTCTTGAATTAAAGAATACAAAAAAAAAATTTAATTATTAATTTGAGTCATTGGATTGCTGAATGATGATCGAATCGAATGTTTCAGAAATGTACCTTGGACAGTGACCTTTATTTATATGGTGTGAATTTTGTATTATTTCTGCTGAGTCATTGAGAGAATTATTGGTAACAAAAAAATCCTAACTTGTTTTTATATGTATATTAAAATACTCAACTCACTTTCACACTAACACATTAAGACTCATGCAAGAGGACTTTGAAAATAAATTGCTTCTGATTGGCTAAAATTATTTTCGGTTTATGAATGTACCTTGGAGTGACCATTATTTATGTGAATTTTGTAATTGTCTTTGATTGAGGGTTTTGAAGAGATGACTATAATAGCAAAAAATCTCAACTTGTCTCAATATATTATAGATGAATATCACATTACTCACTATTGGTTTGAGGGAATTTAGCAATTAAAAAATAACTTCTCGAAGCTCCTTTCTTCTAGCCAAACCAAACTCACCCTTAAAACAGTGTTGATCTCGCATTGATGACCTCATCATCTATATTCACACTTCCTAGTCTGGCATATGAATTTTGAAAGCACAAAAATTCAGGAAGTTAGAACAAAAATGTCATCCTAATAATACAATCTGATATTCGAAGCAGTTTATAATTTCAACGACCTATACAGGTACAATACAAGTGTAAAACACAGCATTTGTACGAGCCAGGAACTCACCTATGCATTCGCAATTCGATAATAATAATGCAAAAGAAGAAATAAGAAAAAAAAAAAAAACTTCACCAGAGAAACGTGATATCAATTTTAAATTAATTATTTCGCTTACCTACGAATATAACTACACATACACTCTATTTTCTTACACTACACTTTTTAATTCTCAATGGCGTCTCGTGTTGTTTGTTGTTACGTTTTAAACTTCCCTTTTGTTTTGATTTCCTTCTCTCTAATATGAATATGTATGTATTGTGTGACAATAAGCACCTGAGATTAATTAAACCTTTTTCTTTATCTTATAACGTTCATGGTAATTACTTCTCACCAATTTCAAGTACCTAAACCTATTACTAAATCTAAATTGTCATTTTTAAATAGGATTTTTGAAACGGTTTCTAAGCTGATGAAACTACTTAATTATACACAAATTGTAAGTTTATTTATGCAGTCTAATGACGCACCCAAGGGTCCTTTCTTCCTGATAAAATGAAAAATTGGAGTGGTGATAATTTATTTTATGTAGGTAATTAAGTAAATGGGTAAATAATCCAACTTCATTGTGTACATGACTAAAGCAGTTTTCTATCAAATATGATATTTTGAAAGATTTCATAAATTCAACTTTTTAGTGGCTTATTAATAGTTGAAAAATAATAAATTTGTCTTCGTTTTTCCAAGTCAGCAAAAAAAAAATTTTCATTTTTTAAAAACCAAGCAGGTTTTGGCATTGAGCCAGTGGTTATAGTCATGTACAATATAGTTATCATCTCATTTAGAGTTGAAATATGAAAATTTATTGGGTGTATTCGAATCGTCTGTGATTATCAACTTGCGCAACTTCTATATTAGCATCAAGTAAAAATATTTTTTAAATTTCAAGGATAATGCTTTTATCTTCATGCGCTCTCCAGTTTAATTTTTTCAAAGTCTAAAAATCCAACATTTTTCCTCCTAAGTACTCCAGTTTGTTATACAAACTCTAATCTCTGCTCCCAGTTTAAATTATATAGAAGCTTTAAAGAAAATTTCAAACTTTGAAAAATCATTATTCTGCGAATTTTTGAGTTGGAGAGCATTCAGCCAGTGGTATCTGAATAAAAAGTGTTTTATTCTGTCAAAATCAGGTGTCCAAGCCGGAATGTCAATTAGAACTTGGACGAAGGTAACCCCTCTCGAACTAATCGTAAAATACAGTCCATCTATGGCTTTGTCATTATTCTTTTTTCTTTTTCTTTTTCATTTATACTGCTTCAATATAACCGAAAACTATTAGAAAGGTTTCAGAAGTTCTATATCATACATTTGTTTTCATCAAAAAGAACTTGGACACAGGTCTTCTCAAAACTCCATTGAAATACGTATATTCACTTACTATTACCCACCCTGAAATCTTCCTGCTTCTATAAGCCCATTAAATCTGTGCATTCTGGGAACTAGGTCAGATTATAACCACTATAGTGAAAAGATATTGGTTGGGCATGGTGCAAAAAATGCACTTAGAATTTACACTACTTCACCTTGGGCACGTAATTCGATGTGATAACAGGTTCACAGAAGTACCTACTGGCGGTATTTCAGCTCTAAATGGTTTCATTTTGTAGGGTCGTGTCATTGTGGAATTATATTGTTGGTACAAAATGAAGATGTACTTCCTTGCAAAATCCTAATAATGGGGCATAATTAATTTGTCGAAAGCAATTACATCCATATATCTCTCACTCTATCTGCCTCTCATTTTTTCCTCTCCCATAGATTTTTTTATGTTTTGAAAATCCGGTTGTTTCACCGGTTTTAATAATATTTACGAGAAAGAGGGCGAGAGTAAGAAAAACGAAAGTAAAATCGACTGACTGGAATTTTTTCTCTTCTTTTCCTTTCCTTCAATTAAAATTTTACGCCAGATTTTGTTTTCGATTTTCGCAATGCACAGAATTGGGTTAACCGATTACGATTCGATTATTTTATAAACTAAATATGCGATATTATAATCTCTGCATTGGTAAATTAATGCGGTTTGACTAATTTTATTTCATCATCGATGTCACGTGTCTTTTTTAGCTAAACACGATACTGTGGGTATACAAATATTATTACCAACTGTAGATTCTCTGACCATTTTATTAACAGGTTGGAGATAGAAAATTATCGGATTTGCAAACGTAGAAAAATTCTATGCTGAAAAAGTATTAAAGCTATAAAAAATTTTCGAAATTTTAAACATTTTCAGGGACAGCTTTGTTTGTGTGAGAGCTCTGCAATTTGAGAAAACGACCCTATATTTTGTTTCCCATGAAATTTTTCTTAAAATATCATAATTTGAAAATCGTACATGCTCTGCAGGTACTCGTATGTTTTCTTTACTGGACTTCAGCCACTCGTCTATTTCATCATTGTTTATATGAGATGAGAACATTCATTTGGAAGCTTTTGTCATCTATGGGCACCTCCCTTTGCGATGAGTGTACTGAAGAATCAAACGATTCTTGGTTGGAGGGAGGGGGTTGTAAATAAGTAGACAGAACAATCTCATTATGTCAATGATGACTGTCGTCGAACTCGTGACTTTCAGGTCTTATAGCTGAGCCTCGAATCATTGTGCCAGCCAGCCCCTTAGTAATTAATTTATTATTAACTCAATCAAATCTCGTATACCTACAAGTAAGAGTATATATCTTTTTGGAAACAAAAAATCGAAAAATTCTTAGAGTGCTGCGTTTATGCAGGACGTCACGTAGGATGAACGAATTTTTCACGGATTAAAAATTCTTCCCATTTATTGGGAAGATTAGATTTATAAGTTTATATGCGGGGGCGGGGGCACTGCTCCCAAAAATTACAGGCAAATTCTGGGAATTATTTCTGTAGATTTTGAAAAAATAGCAATTCTCCATCCATTGATCATCAAATTGAACCATCGAAGATTAAAACTGACCGCGAAGATTATTATGACAGAGCGTAGAAAAGTTGAGGGAAAAAAGGAGTTAGAAGAAATGAAAAGAGTGAAAAGAAATATGTCGAGGTTATATCATAGTACTTGAAAAGAATGCCGAACTGCAATATACTGTCGGTTACTTTGACCGAACGACATTTTTGTAATACTAATAGCCGTGACAATTGCAATTTTTTTTTCTCAACACCAAAATACAAGGTGTTAGTAATGGCAACATAATGAGATAGAAAAATCTGCTAACAATAAGCTGAATCTGAAAAAAAAAAAAAGAAGAAAAAAAGACATGGATTTTCTACAACATATATAAACCAAAACCCTGGCTACTCTTAACATTGACTTTTTGGTCAGTTACCAGAGGCTAAATATTGTCATCTGGTTTGGCAAGTAATTAATTGGCTACTCATATCAATACAATATTTCGAGTAATTATTCAACGAAAGCGACAGATGTCCAACATAAAATTTAGGTCGTGTAGTTGTTTGGCAGGATTTAAATAGGCTAATCGTGTATCACTCTTGTCTTCTCTTTTCTTTTCCACCATCTCTCACTCTTTGTAATGGAACCTTCGTATTCGAAAATGTGATTAACGTCGGATGTAGAGAGTCTGAGTATAGATCTTCGATTGTGAAACTTTTTCACAGACTTTGATAACACGACATTTTTCAAGATTATTGGGGAGAAAAAAAAGGTGAGGTCAAAAAACTTATAAGTCTTTTACATTCCAAAGTTAAAATATATATAGTACATATAAAATTGAAGTCATAATTATGTTGAACGACGCCAGTATTTTTTAAAGTATTTTCATGTCTTTTTGTAGGAGAAATCATTCATACTTTGGGAAATTCCTTTAGGAGAAATTTATCGTTTGACGAACTCGAATATGTTTATGAGGGAGCCAATTGGATTCTGGTCTTTTTTTTCAACTACCCGTGTTGCATTAAATTGACTTTATAAAACTGAAAAGTGAATGAGTTTTTAAAATCAAAAGAAGTCAAAACGAGATGTTCATCAGGCGACGACCACTATCAGAAAAATTTTGTCTCCCATTTTTCCAAAAAAAAAAAAATCCAAAATAATACTAAAAACCATTGAAAAAAATAAAATTATCGAAAAAGAAAAATAATTACTCAAACTATCATAGGTAGGTACAGATTTTTTTCTAATTGCGACATTTTTTCCGGGGTTTCTTAATCCTCCCCCCCATCCCACCCTTCTCAAAAAAGTTAGTTCCGCCACTGGTTCATTATCTTATAGATTTGAACAAGTTAACCAGAATCCAAAAGTTTGAAAGGAAAAATACTGAGTAGATATACGTATTGTAATTTTTATACTTCACCAGTACCCTATCAATTAAACTGATTTTAATGAAAGTGTTTGCCTCAGTTTGACAAATGTTCGAAAAACCCAACGTCGCAATAAATGAAATATGAACCAATCTTGGGCTTCATTAAAATTACTCGACATTGGCAAGATAATTATTTATTTTGGTGTTCGAAATTGTTTATGAAATTCTCACAAAATATTCGATCGAAGTTTTACAAATGGAAATTATTGGAAGAAAAATTTGAACTCTCAGTTTCACTGGCAGCTATGATATGTTTCAGTGAGATTTTCATGAAAACAAGATTCTGTCGAATTTTAGGTCCAAAGGCAAATGACAATATAAATTCACAATTGTTTGCATAAAACTCATGCAATATGATGGTCAAGGTTAAAACTTAATTTTACCATAAAATATCAGATTTTGAAGGATACTGATATATGAATTATATGGGCTCAATATTACATCTCTGGAATCAGAACTGATAAGTCATCTCTTGATTACCCATACTTGGGCGCCAGTTTCGTGATTTTCTTTTCAAATTCAACTGATAGAAAAAATAAGAACTGCATGATTTTGATTTTTTTATCACTAGTCAAACTATTTGTGAGCAAAAGAACGTGCGGTATAGAATTATGATATGGGTGAAATAATCATTGTTATAACTGAAGTTTTCTGTATTTATAATATTTGTTGATTTATAAATACGAGTTCTGAACATATACTCGATAAAATATGGATATCGTTTGATTAATGTGACTTATGGCCAAGGCAGAATTATTTTTTCGGTAAAATAACAATAATTTCTTTACAAGGAAGAAATAACTTTTTTGTATCGTGTACACTGACCTAATCCAGTTTAGAGATGCATTATACGGGAGAAAGGAAATTGGAAATATTATTTGGGATATTTTCAAAATAAATAATATATAGAAATCTAGGTCCGTAACAGCCATGAAGGCAAATCAAGCAAAAATTTTCGGCTACCAAGAGAAAAATCAAAATTCCTCTTTTCAATAGTTTTTCCCCTTCCTCATGAAGTAAAATTATACAAAATAAAGATGGTTTCAGAGGAATTTTGATTTTATTCATCTTTCCCCCTGCTCCCTTTTACAGAAATGCTCCAGAATTATGAAAAAACAAGTTTTTGCCCTATCAGCAATTTTGAGTGTGTCTTACTTTTCATTGTCTATTAATAATTATTTTGTTTCAGATGTTTATTTGGAGGAGAATTAATGTTTATCATAAACCAGAGCTGAACTTCAAGAAATTCATCTTATTCATTGGATTCAGCTGTTTTGTATTCGTCGGTGTTGGCTAAGTTAATTTTCAAACATCATTGAAAAATCATTTTGCCAGAAACGCTGCGGAAGGAGATACTCGGATGTGCAGAAACCAGTATTTCAGTTTAACGTGATACACGTGAAGGAAGCCATTTTGGATTGAGAAGTAAGTCGAATATTATAATCGGTTCGTCATTAGTTTAAAATGTTCAGTTTTCTCAAAGGTTTTCCTCCCAAGTTAGAATATATGCAGTACAGGGGTGCACAAGGGTGGGGGAAGGGAGAAAATTAGAGCCAAACAAAATGCCTATCTACACTGAGAAAAATAATTTCTACAATTTGGATAGGAAAAACTGGCGAGACAATTTGAAATTTGTAAAAGAAATTACTATACAAAAATAGTAAAATATGTTATCTAAGATCATAAAAAGTACTTGAAATATTGGAATATTTACAAGAAATAGTAATTCTTATAACTGTGATGAGAAAAGTTACTATTCTGTTTATAATTAATACTATCAACTCCAGTAGATAAAAAGTATTTATACAAAATTTTTCTATTTACTTATATCTATAATTATACAGTATTTTTTTTTAACGTCCAAAAAATTTGAGCCTCTCTCCCTCCAATACATGTATATCATGTAAAGTCCACCTATGATGTAAAGTTTATTACATTTTCCACGCAAATTCAAGTCAGTTATAAAATTTTGCTCACGCTCTTTTCATTTTGGTTACGTTATAATTAATTAATTCATCTTTCTTTCCTTGATGTATATACAATATAATTGTGAGCGGTGAAGGCGATAAAAATTCATAATTTTCTGTTAAAATCAATTGTTGATCTGAAAAGTTTCGACGTACGAGTAGGTATAATATGACAAGCGTACTAAAAAGAGAGAGCGATACGAAATATACGTATGTATATAATATGTATTTTTTTTTTTTGTCATCTATTGAAGGGTAAAAAAATCAAAAACACATAAAAATGATTAGGCGTGAAACAAAAAAGACAAATCTCTCATCATAGGTTAATGGACATTACCTATATATTACGTAAATTATATGTATTTGCAAACGACCAAATAAAAGGAAAAATGAATTTTCATGTAGGTTATATTGTGTTAGGGAAATTACGGCTCGATTTTCTAATAAAGCGATCAGGAAGCGTACGAAGCACATTGCATGACGGAGACGAGTTATAAATTATAAGCATTATATTAAACGAACAATGAATGTAAGTAGTTGATATTTTTTGAAAGGCTGTACACTTTATAGAAGAAAAGAGATAAAAGTGTTCAATGGCCAAGGGGTTAGAGCTGAAGGAAGCGACGTCGCATGAAAACCAGGAATCGGCATAATCGAACAATATTTAACGAGGATCGATGACCATTAATGTACTTCGGAAGTGATTTCAAAATGATTATTGAATTTAATTAAATGAACAGAACGAAAAGGCATCTTTCAAATGATTTTCAGTCAGATGACACACAGAGGAATGAGTAATAATTTTCACTATTTTTTGACCAGAAAACTGCGAAAATTCTCAAGATCTTCTTGCTGATATTCTCAATATTTATATAGGTAGTAATTTCTTCAAGAAATCTTGAAATATTTCTGTTTTCCTGTATGAAAATGTAGTGAAAATTATTTTTGATTTTTTTTTCTTGCAATATAAGTACTCGTAGCTAACAATGGGAATTCGTCTTTTGCTTTTTCCTTGGAAATAGAAAAATGCTTACATATAAGTTAATATTATGCTGACTTTTTAAAATTCTCAAGAAATAAAAAAACAAGTTTTAGTGTCACGTTACAGATCAGATTAACCTCCTATCTTGTTCATGAGAATTCCAAAACATAGATCCTTAAAACAGTTTTCGATGAATATCTTAATTATATTGAAACAAGCATTAGACTATAAGGTCTTCAAGGCAGAAATATGGTTTCCTTCAAACTCTAACCAGATCGTTGACCGACAGTCCAAATTTTCAAAGTTACCTCCCTCCCTGCTGCCATATAGCTGCGGATGCCTTTTATTGTACAATAATCTTTCTATTCGTGTGTCTGTCGAGTGGACAATTTAATTAACGTAATAATCAGCCCAAAGACTTATGACGGTGATCCATTTAATTAAAAACCGGAATTTTTCATTCTGGAAGATGGATTTAAACTGAGTCTGGCTACTGCGTGTAAAGTTCCGGTTGCTGTATTCTCCTATACTTGATGACTGCGATGGTCGCAGGTGCGACGGGTGCAGTGACTGCACTCTGCTAAAATGCAAGCATGTGTATCTCTGTATATAAGCAAAGTACCTAAGCTTGAAAAAAGGCGCGTGCGGTGAATCGAGAAAAAGAAAATAGAAAGAAATTCAACTTTTATGGATAACCGTAATGTTTTTGTTAGGTCTATATTTACAAACATTCCACAAAAATTTATAATCTGTGGCGTCGGTCACTGACCGTCAAAGTACATTTTAAATCTTGGCGATGAAATTCTGGATGAAGCATTAGCGAACAATATAAAGGCACTCGGAGGAACATACCTTGCCGATTGTTTCTTCACTTTTATATATACTTTTTTTTTTTTTTAAGAGAACAGGCGCCGACAGAACTGCCGTCTCGACGAGAAATAGAATTTAGTAATAACCTTGCAGGGACACCATACAGATTTATTATATGAGATCGAATATGCAGATCTGAATGATTGTTGAACATAAGAGAGTGGTATACCTAATCCGAGCCTAATGGAGGAATACTACAAAATAAGGTGGAATGTTGCGAGAAAAATTCTAATCACGGTATCTCTTTGCATTGAAAATTATTCCACAAACAGGTGGCTTTTTAAATCTACGCTGTGTTCAGCGCAATCATTGCTATCAGCTTTTACCTGTTCAGTGACATACTGTATACATAGTATATCTGACACCTTTTCAAATTTCAACGTATTGTGATATTTTCATTAAAGCTACGCTGATATCTAGTGATTTCAGTGGCGGATCCAAGGTGGGGGGAATCCCCCCAATCCGAAAAAAATAGACCGATAATCCACAAAAAAATCAATTTTCTTGAACCCCTCCCCCTTTATGCTGAAAAAAACAATCTCACCATTTTAGCATTTACCATGCTTTGAAAAAATTTTGATTCCCCCCCCTAAAAAAAAAAATGGAGCTCTGGATCCGCTACTGAGTGTTTTTTTTTTCTAACTAATAATTGGGGTGAATGCGGATGACTGCGACGTTAATATTTATAGTGAATTAACTATATTTGGTATTTATTCATAAATTGCGATTATCGCAAAAATATCCCAAGTATCAAAGCATAAAATCAGGAAAGGGTAAGAAAATCCTCAGACTTTTCTCATAAAAATGTCAGAATGATAAGAATATCGCAATTGACCTTTGAAAACAATTATTCGTAATACCATCATCAGAGATTAGGAAATGGGCTGAACATGATCACTCATATTTTAAAGGACGACATAATATTGCAATCTGCAAGCCAATCCGTTAGAGTTGAAAGATTCTCACGAGAAGACAATAAAAATCCGTTTTTGAAAAATAGGAAAATTTCTTGGTGGGTGTATTTATAATTATTCTAATCGTCAATAAACGGCTGCCAACAGTATGTAAAACACCCCACCTCCTCCCCATCGCTTTAATTTGGTCGAATATAATTTAAAGAAAAATTCAATTCAAGTATTTTTATTTGTTCACAATTCCTTCCCAAAATGGTATTTCGTGCCGTTATCAATACAGATGCGTCTAGAATGGAGCATCCATTTTTCTACATCGTATTTATGGGACACGAATAATTCTTCAGTAATCAATGCAGTTTTACGTAGTAATTAATAACAGTCGTCCATTATAATGTTGTGAAACACTTTCTCTCGTCACTACTGCGGCACACACACGTGCTCGATGATAACATATATAAATTTTTGTAGTACAGTATAATATCTGCATGGTGCTGGCGCAAAAAAAAAAAAAAGTCATTCTTCTCGAAACTGGTTGTATAACTAGGGGGTATAGACGCTAACTACTAGGGAAATATAGTCCAGTACAAATCTCACTTTGATCATAAAAAACACATTCAGACATCCGTTTATTTAACAATTATATTCTTCATTTCTGACTGAAATATTTATGAAGTTTTTAAAAGAAATATGGCTTAAATAATGGCCACACTATAGCGGTTTGGTACCAAATCAAAATAATAGGTTCCGTTTTGGCTTCCGATTATCTGTTGGTGGTGGACGAATAATGATCTTGCATGGATTTTATACAGAGGCTGCATATAGTTCTGAAAAAAAAAAAAAATGTCAAATAGTGTAAGTCACGATCACTTCAACCACAATGCAAGGACGACGAGGTTTTTGCACTTGACAAATGCATGAGATGGTGAAATCCAATCGGATGGGAGCCTGTTTTCTCAGGATTTTCCATCCAAAGCTGGAGAATCACTTGTACTCGAATAACGGAAAGACTTGAATTAGATTTTGAATTATGTTTTCATTACCTACTTTTCATCAACTCCTAATCTACCATATGTCGTAATTCTGGGAGAGATAGGGTATTTTAATGAAAGGTTAGGTACCCTTAGCTATAGGTGGATCAAGTTTGTAGCCACTGTGTGGAGCTAAGCTCGCCTTTGACCGAGTTGAGTTTCCCCCAGGTGCAGAACATAAAAATTAGGGGCAACGAGTGGCTCCTATAGTGTGTCTGTGCCTCAAGTGAGGCACCCTAACAAAATATCCTGGTTAAAGGTCTAAGATGGATCCAAAAATTCGAGAAGAGCTCTTCTGTAAACAATTTTTGGATCCTCAATAGAGATAGGATTCATCATTTGCTGGGTTAATATATAATGAGAGTCCTAAAGTAAGGAGAACGGCTATAGAAAAATTTTCAGAAGATTAGTAAATACCATTGGGTACAAAAGTTTTTTTGATCCAGTAAGATTGGTAAAATTATTAATCTTTATAATTATCTGAATTTTTATGAAATTGAAGCTACCGATTTTAAAGGAGTTATTACCAAAATAAAATAAAATAAAATAAAGATGTTAACACATCAAGAAAAAACCTACGTTATTCTGAAGAAATAAATATTGTAAGTAAATCATATTTTTCATAACGACCCATTTTTTGGCATCGATTTCGATCCCCTCCTTTAATGTTTCTGCATTAATTTGTTCATATATTAACGAAAATTATCAGATTCCCTATTACAAGGATGCGAGACCAGTCTGGCACTTGAGTCATACCCTTTAAGCATCGACCTTATGAATATTTTTTTGATTAACGATTACATAAGACCACAACATCTCGAGAATATACATGCGTCACAGGTTCATCCTCGTGGTTCAGAGGTAGGAGAATAATTACGACACTCAAGACCCGGACATTTTTATTTATTTTTTTGTTTAAATTAGTTCGGGGCCAAAGACGCCCTAACGTAACCTCGAATGAAAGTGAAATTAACGAATGGCAGGTCGGACGGTTCCTCCATAGATTTAGGTACCTTCCTCCTTAATCTCAGTTGCCGATCACCTCTGAAGGAATTCATTCGCAGCTTATGGCGAGCACATTGGTGGCAAAGTTTGAAGTTATGTTGGGGAAAAAATAAAGAAGCCACTGAGACGGAAGGCGAAGAGATTAACGATTTGAAGAAGAAAAAAAAAAGCCATTTCACATCCTCTATATCGATAGCTATATTATACATCGTATTCATAACACCTTATCCGAAATGGAAGCCGGATCTAATCAAGGACGACCATTCTATCATTCTATCATTAGTAGCCGTATGAAATTAAATAGCCAGCAAGGGTATATGAGCTCTTATAATTTACACGCTCCCAGAACCGGAAAAGATGCGGTTGGGTGAAAAATACAAAACAGCAATTAAGGGTGGAATTTAATCATTTCAGAACTTATAATTGAAGGTAAAAATGAAAACAGAATCTTTTTGAAGAGAAATAGTTTATTTTTAATGCGAGTATATCTTTCTGCAGATACATAGCTATATCCTTCCAAATGAAAGCAAATTCAGGTCTCTAACAGGAGTACAGTCTCCTTGAAAAAATGGTTCCTCATGCCCGACCCTCCCCTATCTCAAAAAATAGTATACCCTGTCTGAATCTTGGAATGAAAAATCAGTCTTGTTTTTCCGATAAACATTATTGTGAGTATGTTTATAGATAGTCTTATTATAGTCATCATTGGTTTCTTTTGAACTTCCCCCTCCCCCCCCCCCCCGGCTACGGTTCTATACCTAACCAAAGTGTTACAGCGAGGATCGCTATTATTTTTGCGGAAGTATTGTTTTCAAGAATCATAAGCATTTCTATTTCTTTGTTTTAAGCGGGAGATGAATCAAGATCGATGGTATGGGGGGAATGGCCTGTTCCTTAGCCGTCACCACATAATAATTTTAACCAATACGTTTGTTTGATTTGCAAAAATAGAAACGAAATTTTTAAACCGAAAGGCTATATAGTCGTCTGGTGGTTGATCGATGGTCGAAGGTTATAGACGAGATGAGTTAATAGTTTGATCACGAACTTTACCTGTCCTATTTCCCGAGAGTCTCATAAAAAATATTGAACAAAAAGAAAGAAATCTATAGTCCTATTATTATGATGGACTCAACCCACTTCGAATGGGCATATACGAGTTTCTTCAAAATGAGAGCAATCAAATCGTAAAAAATAATTTGCAAGCTTTGCAGATGAAACTAAAAGTGTTGTCCTTGCAAGTAATTCTTCATTACTATAAGTGTAAGCTATGCGTAGAAATGGGTCAACGATCGACAGAATATACTGAGAAAGAAGCTGGAGCCGGAAATGAAGCAAGATCAAAGAATTTGATTGGGAATTACGATAAGTTTAATAGCAATGAGAAGGAAAGTGTTCCGAGTGTAGTACACTGGGCTGCATATACATGTATGTGTGAGGCTGTAAGGTGAATACCCTCGGTCAGTTTTGAGAAGTCTTTTTGATGTAAAGTATCAATGTTGGTGAATAAACAATGACTATCGTAGGTACTGTAGTAGCAGGGGTGTAGATAGGGAGGCCAGGGGGGCTCAGCCCCCCTGGCATTCTCGTTCGCCCCCCCTAGAAAAATACTTGTAAAATAGCCCCCCCTCTTCCTCCTAAACTTCGAAGAAAAAAAAGTTGAATACGGGGCTTAAAAACTACCCGATGGGCAAAAAATGAGAAAATGATCCGGAAAATGAGAATTTTATCCGTTGTCAGTCCGTTTTTATTTTCGACCATCGAATCTGAAAATTTGCAGATATTTTTGTCATCTTGATTATTTTTCCAAATCCGTTTGTAAAACGGATTTCCTGATTATAATCAGTGATAATTTTTGGGCAATTTTTCTAAATCCGTTTGTGAAACGGTTTCACGGATTATAACCCGGGCCAACAAATATGATAAAACAGCCTTCACGGAAAATAATCCGGACTCATTTCCGGCAAGACTGATTACAATCCGTTCGAAATCCGTTTTAGAAGCCGGAAAACAGGAAAATTCCGGGTTATAATCCAGAAACGGATTATAACCCGGAATAAAACGGATCCGTTTTCAAAATATTTTGCCCATAGGGTAACTGCCCCCCCCCCTATCGGAACGCTCTGGCTACATCCCTGTATAGTAGATCCATTTATAGTAATATAGCAGATCACATAGAATGAAAAATGAATTTAAAATTAAAAATAATAATTATATTTACCTAATAACGCCGCACTAGACATTTTTAGAAAGCCAGCATTCCCAGCAAGCTATCCCTACCAATTACAGTACATTTCCTCGAATCCCTTTACCCAAATGGACAATTTCTCGAATGCCTAACCCCCGAACTGCTCCCCAATATTTACCGGTGTTGTCAAAATTGCTTGAGCTATATACGCAATGGTAGTTGGAGTTGGGCATGTGCAGAACTACATAACATAATTGTTCAAATCAGCTGCCACAGTTTGATGGATTATATTATTGTGATGCCATTAAAATGGTTAATTCTGAAAGAAATTCACCAGAGCCCCTAAAAGTGCATCCAAAATTCTAACCACATTATTGTATATCGGAGCATGCGCACCACCAACTGCCCCTGAGACGCTTAAGCCATTTTGACAATATAAAATTTGATTTGTTGGCTGTCTAACACAATGGCAAATCAGATCAGTATCTACGCGTATCAATAAATTCTTGATAAAATGCGGTCGTTTTACCGGTAATTTTTTGGGCACGATTGTTTTCTAATTTGTAGCCTATTTTTGAAACTTGCGAATCATATGCTCGTATAATTTAATTTTGTTGAGTTTGAATGTTCAAGATTCTATAGTCTCGCTATTCGAGAATTTTCAAAATTAGTAGGTTTATACCTACTTAATTTTTCACTAACGAAAATAAAATTATTCCTTTTACCACGTGTCTGTTACTGTGCTATAATCTGTGGTAGATCTGTCTCTTTAAAAGCAAGGGAAATGCGCTATTTCTTCCTGACTAAAAATCATATTATAGAGAATTAATTCAAAGTAGATACACCCTATTGGCTCCATGCCACATCCTTCATAAAAATAATCAGCTAATTATAAAAATATACAAATATAACTAATAAAAATTAATTATTGTTGGTAATTTAAAAAAAAATTAATTCAAAACACTTTCGTATACGTGAATCTCATGATTGAGAAAAAAAAAAGAAGACAAATCGTCACATCAGAGGAACAATTCTTACATAACGGAAGGCAACGTAGGATTCTACCCGGGACTTCCCGAGAAAGTTTGTTAATTATAAATTCCAATAAGTTAACAATATTATGCATTGTATTGTTTCATTTTCAAAGTTAAATAAACCTCTAGATGGAAAACTGAAATGTCAATTTGAAAATGTGTCGTCTATTGCCAAATTGTGATAAGTCACATTTTTTGAATTATCTATCAGTTGTTGATTTCCCTAATATATGTGTAGGTACGTCTATCACAGTAATTATAGTATATTGTTAATCAGTGAGAAGTGAATAAATTTACAGTCAGTATCTATTCTGCAGCTGCTCTTGGCCAAAAATTTTGAAAAGTTGCTCGGATGCGTTCAAGTTGACAGATTTTTCTGCTTGAATTGACAAAACGACGAGTAATTTAAAGAGAAATTGACATTATTTAACGAATCATCAAACGTGAAGTACCGAGTAGAGAGAAAAATCAAGTAGCATTTTCTGTCTAGATGAGAGAGTAGATGAAAAAAAAAAGAAAGAAAAAATAAAGAAAATACAAATTCGAAGCGAAAAAAAGGAAAAAGTCGGATATAAAAAATTAGTCTCTTGAACTGCGAACCTTGAACCCTAAACTCTAATCTTCAAACCGCATCATCATTATTCGTTCTTCCGAAACTACATTTGTCGAAAAATGAGTTAGAGGTGTGGATATTTGTGTTTCTGGCTGAAGATTCGCAAGACATGACCCAGAATCACATTAAAAATTTTACGTTTCGATGAGCTACGCAGATGTTCGTCCGCTATATACTGTAGTCTACCATAACTTACTTTTTGTAGACTAAATTCTAAGAGAAGCACCTGTTGATTGTGAAGATCGAAAATGTATGAAAAATCAATGTTTACTTTATGAGGAAATATATCTGAAGGAAAATAGGGACCAGAATACAATAGGCGACTAGTCCAATTTTTAGTTCCTTTCCTCACTAAAAACATTGAAAACTGCATAAAAGACCGAGAGGATAGGAGGATGGTGCCCTAACATTTCTTTCTTTCTTTTTTATTTTCGAATGGATCAGTTGCCTCAAAATTTTGAGAGGTAAAAAGTTCTAGAGACTGAAAGTACCAAAGGCAAATTGGGGACAGGAGAGTCCAAAACTCTGGAGTTCAACCATACGGGCGTATACAAACTGCACACACTTTGTGTATGTAATTTGCACACCGACCAAAAAGTTAATTTATATTTGTATTTTGCACACAAATTATCAATTTTTCCGAAAAGTAGTCAAACTTAAAATTAAACCTATTTATATACAGTTAATTTTGGTAAATTGGGATAAATACACGAGTAAAAATTTTATAAACGTATTACAATAATTTAATTTATAAATTGGGGGGGGGGTTATTGCTGTCTTTTTTTTTTGGACACAAGTAATAGCCACACATTTTCAGGAAGGACACAAACACAAGCAGTACACGGCCGCATTGAAAAACGCCAGGTTACAAATTTCACTGATGTCCTAAATTTAAAATAAGTAAAATTTTCAAACAGTAATAATTAATTTCCACGAATATTGGGAATAAATTGTAAGGAAGTCATGATAGAAAATTCCAAACACTCTATATGTAGATCAACTGATACAATTCAAATGATTCTCTAGTTGAATATAAACTTAATCATAGCCTGCATACATTTCAGTTGGTTCCGGTTAAGTTTCCTGAACACAGTTTTCTGACATGCCATCTACCCGACATGACATTTTCCTGAAATTACATTTTCCTGACATTCATTTTCATGACATTTGTTCTCCTGAAATTCTTTTTCTTGATATTCATTTTCCTGTCATCATTTTCCTGACATCGTTTTCTTGACATTCTTTTTCCTGACATTCATTTTTACCAACACCACTCGCTCTAAGAAGGCGAGTTGAAAACTCTCCCAAGCCTAAATGGTCAGCTACAAACACGCATCAGGTCTATTGTATTGGATTATGACACATATGTAGAAAATGCTGAGGAAATTGAGAATCTGGCGAAATTAGCCCACACCATAGTTCTGTCATAAGAATATTAACAAATGAAAAATAAAACGAACAGTTAAAAAAACGGTGTCAGGAAAACGGTGTCAAGAAAATGATGTCAGGAAATTATGTCAGGAAAATGAATGTCAGGAGAACAAATGTCATGAAAATGAATGTCAGGAAAATGTAATTTCAGGAAAATGTCATGGGTGGATGTCATGTCAGGAAAATGTGTTCAGGAAACTGAACCGGAACCATTTCGGTTACACGTTCATTCTTGTCTATCTATCAATATGTAAACTGCTCACACTTTTACCACTTTTTATCTTCCTTTATCTGACTGTGTTCACTTTACCCTGTGTGCAAATTAAATTTTTTCAATTTTTCTATTAGTGTGTGCAGTTTACTTTCTCCCAACCATACTTTAGTTTGAAACATTGAAATGGATGACATTTACATGTATAAATATAAATAAGAACTAAATCTGGCTTTAATGTACTCAAAGGATTTTCACCAAAAATATGCTAAAAATTGAAGTCAAATCTCAGTATACCTACTGTGTCAGTTTGTTTATCTATTTTTTTTTAAATATTTTTTTATTTATCTCAGTTTAACAACTATTATAGCGTTCAATGCGGAGGTAAAAATAATTAATTTCACGCCTGCATTTTTGTATTAAAATAATCGGGAAATAAATGAGGGTAAATTTTTAATCAAAATGCAAACAGATTCACTTTCATGATACCAACGTATTTTGTCTCTACCATTTGCATAAACATAATATTATACTTATTCATGAGCTATTTAGTTTTTATTTCAGGGATAAGTGGAATGAAAAAAAAAAGATTGTCATTAGCATTTAATTATACGCGTGTAATTACAGTAGTTTAACATTTACAGTATTTACTTATAATTTATTCGGCAAGTCTCTAAATTTTAGTCCATAAAGATACATTTTACTATCCTCAGGGCTGAGGAAAAATACTGTCAATGAAAAAAATTATCTAATAATATGTTTCCTAAAGAATCTCGCTCATTTTTTCACAGTGATTTTACTTCCTAAACAAATGTAACAAATCTGTCAGGAGTTTAACTCCTTGATAGGTTGATTTTCTTAATACCTTTTCAATTCTCTAATGAGGTAAAATTTGGAATTCCACAACAATTTGTTGTCTGTTTATTTACTCCTAGTTACGTCTTCATTTATCATTATTTGACAAAACCGTTATCACGCTGACCTTGTTTCTGCTATTCACGACAAAGTATAATATTAATTCATATAAATGCTTAGAGAAAATTTAAATCACCAAAACTGGCACAGTAGACTTATTCTCTTTGATACGTCATGAGCCAGGCTAGACAGTGGAAGGAGACCTATATGTTTGCAACAAAAAAAAAAAATTAACATTGAATGAAGAGGCTTCCAAACAATTGTGTATTAAGAATGAAATTTACTGTCAGCAACAATTCAACAATTTAAAATTCATTTTAATCACGAATTTCATGATTGATGGATTTTGGCCTTATACTCTATAGTATAGGTGTTAAATGCATGCCATATACTAAATGTAGCCGGCTAGCTCTGGCACTGGATTTTTCCATAATAATCGACGAGTATACGTGAGGACTTGAATGTATACTTATTTAAGTGAGAAGCTGAGGAGCAAATAATATCTGCGATAGCAGAATGAATGCAGGACTTAAATTAATTAAACTATAATAGGCGCAATAAGAGCCAAATTATAAGAAAATTCATATAGAATATCCTGTGATCTGTGATCAGTGCAAAAATAATTCAACGCAATTATTCCTCATCTTCCTGTACATAAACTATACGAACTTATATATCAATTCTAATTATTATCTCACTTAGTATTCTTCCAATCAATCATCGTTTAATAGCAAATTACAAATAATTGCGAATATTGATGTCTTGAGTTTTTTTTTTTTTCACTTGTGACCTTATTTCAATTAAATTCGCACGCGTAAAGGTGATCCTATCTGTTGATTCTTGCTCTCATGTATGTCCTCTGAAGTGCCTACACAATTATTGCTAATTTTTGATATGAGTCAAGTAGGTACAATCGTACATATAGATAGGTGTTCGCAATTTCAATTTGACAATAATAAGCAGGCGATAATGAAATTTCATTTGATCAGTACCTAATTATATGGGTAAATTAAAGTTTTTATTGATGCTGTTAGCCAAATTATAGTGGTGGTGAAGTGAACTGTAGTTTTGATGAGGGAGGTTAAATAGGATGAACGGGTAACCGAGCAGAGTCTCAGAAAATTACTACATCGAACTAGCTAATTGAAATCAACTCGATTTATTGCACAATGAAACAATAAAAATACTACATAAAAATGCAGCATATATAACTATTGAAACGGGTGGTTGATCTTAATTCGAATTAAAGATGATATCGATTATGAAAGTGTAACTGCAGTTTGAAGTACTTATGAGGACGATTCGATTGGCTAAGATTACTGCTGCAAGATTTCTGTTTAGAGGTGATATTTTACAATGCAGCCCCTCAATGTACCAAAAATACGTCTTCCTGTTGGGGAGCGGTAAATATTTGAGTGCTTTTGAGGTGGCAAACCCCATAAGTGTGGTGTTGACCTATTATTTATATTCTACCATCCTTCGCACCTTAGGAGCAAAATGCCAAAGCGCTTTGGTATAATAGCTATAAGAGGTTCACTGTTTTTCTATTTTCAACTTCAGAAAATTTTCGGTTATAATTTTTACTATTTTTATGAGAAAACGGACAATTCAAGATTTATGGTTGGTAGAAATTACCAAAAAATCGCCACAAAAATAGTAAAATATGCACCATCTAAGATTAAAACCTCAGCAAAAGTTGGCAGAACTTGTCAACAGTTTGAAGAACTTGGTAAGGGTGTGCAAGAGGTTTGGGGTGCCTCCGCAGAGACGTGTTTTCGTGCCCCTTTTTCACAACTTAGTGCCACATTCCTCCTCCCCTCCTCCCAGCAATTTTTTTTAAAGCCCTAATTTTCAGTGCCACCTCAGCTTAAGGATGTTAGCTTACCGGATTAGTCAACAGATTTTGTGCTTTCTGCTTAAGATAACTTCCTGCTTAAGAAGAATTATATTATCTTAACAAAAAACTCGACTAAATCTGAAAGTAAACCACCGATGACAGAAATATTGTAAATCGACACCTCGAATATTACGCAGGAGTTACGTAACTTTGTCGTCGAAGCTCATTTGAATGCCGTTGGGTGTCTCTTTTTCGCAGTATGGTACCAAAATGTAGGTCTGCTTTGTTTACGTTATTTCATTCGAGTGAAAGTGTCCCATTCTAGACAATTTTTTTTTTTGTCATCTCTCTTCCTCTCAAACAATATGGAATATTGTGTGACAGACGCGTGCACAAAACGCTACCCCCTCAGGATGTATCTGAAACGAGGCAGCGAGACACATAATGTACAAACCTGCGTCCCTCTGTACCTACTGCTCCATACACAAAAAAAAAAAAAATAATAGTTTCAGATTTTATTATAATATTCGATATTTCATATTTTAACAGTTTAATGTCGAATTAATGTGAGGCACTCGGACACGTTTGGCACGTAGGACCCAGTTATGTAGTGCTCTAGATAACCAACTAAAATGATATATCGATTATGTCATGTGATATTCTATGCATTCTGGATGTAAGCAATTTTGTGGCCCAATTCACTGTCGACTTATTGTTAGCAGGTATAGCAACGATTATGCACAGAGACCCGATTAGCAAATAGATGTCGATGACAATAAAAACTAGATTCACTTCTAATTATAATATTAATGGTAGCGTATACAATTTTTTTTTTTTTGTTTGTTAATATTTGAAAGGGGATATGAACCTTTTTTGAAATCTATTAGTTTCATAATTTGCGGCCTTTTTTTCTTGGTCATTTAATCGACTATTTCAAAAATTCATGAAACCACACTCAAAAATTTAGTTTGCTAGTTATCCAGTTCTTCATGATTTAAGACTATGATATATATCTTCCAATTGTCATTTTTCAAATAATTTATTGAATTCTTGATGTTTTCTAATATCTAGTCACAATTTCAATAATTTCATCATACATTTGACCATAATGTAACTTTCAGTGGTCAATTTTTATTGATTTAAGAAAGTTTTGCTCTAGTTTCTATGTACGAGTACACTAATGTATACTTACTTGGGTCCTGTTATTGTGGTTTTTGATCATAAGTAATTCAAAACTACTATTGAAATTTTTCTAAACCGACTGAGGGCCGAGTGTACAATCAGAGCTTAAGTGAGGCTCAAACGAAAACTAGGTTCAACGTGAAAAATAAGGGTGTACAATGCGAGTTCAAAAGTTGAGGGAGACTTAAACCCGGTTCAAGTTAAGCCGAGGCCATTGGAGGCTTAACGTGAATTTAGCTAAAAACCGAGAGGAATTCTATTGTATCCGCACAGGTTGGGTAAACTGTACACTGCAAAGTTCAGTTTTTTTATCGATGTATCTGGATTTTGCTTCGGTAGGGTTGGCTCACTGCGATTCCGCACGATATAAAATAGACAACCACTGATGCGAATAATCAGTATTCCCACTATTTTGTTGCTTTGTCAGCTGTTTTTTGGTTTTAGCCGAATCACTTGACATTTCTGTATGTACACCCTACTTGTGCTTAAACCTTGGTCCTGAATTTGAGTTTGGTTTTGTTGAGGGGAAGCTTAAGTGATGATTGCACCCCCGGGCCCCGGCCCTGAAAGTCATACAACTAAATGGGTAAGTAAAAAGGACGATGTATAGGGTTTTAGCAAAACTGCTATACGAATATTAAACTTGCGACACATTATACTCATAGGTTAGTCAATAGACTGGGCAAAATTACTAGTACCCTCTCAGAGCTCAATCTCGAATCAATATAATCTTTAAACTAAATCAGAACTTTTCAAGTTAATATCTTCAAATTCCATTTTCCTATTTTGGCCTTACTTCGTTATCAGTCATTCATATAATTATGTAGAAGAGGATAATTGAACAGAGTTTCCATTACCTGTTTGAGTTGCACTGTTCTATTGTAATGAGGTGACACAAACTAATACAATCTACAGATTAGGACTATGGTGTATAGTTATTTATGTAAGTATAGCAGATAACCGTTTCATTATAACTGGCGAAAATTCCTGGTTAAATGCTCAAGTACTATATTTTAGGGTTCTTGCTGAAGTGAGTTAAACCTGTCTACGTTAAATCGAAGTAATTCGTGCCCTACTTTATTTCGCTTGCTTTTTCGGTTGTTCTATACCACGGTCAGCAGCCTAATGACTTATGCAGCAAATATTTTTCACGTCTGAAAATTAAAACGCACAATAAATAGACGCAGATAGGTAGCCAAAAGAATTGAGGACGACCACGTGCGTATTTTCTTCACCAGCAGTCGTGCTTTCTTTATCTCTCCCACAACAAAATAAACATTGCCTGGCTGTAGGTTGAATTGATGCAAATTTTCCACCTTCACCTTTTAGCTACTGGTTGACGACGCACATTGTCTACGTTTTAGTCGTTGTCGTACTTTGATTATGACTCACATGAAGACTAAATAAATGAGAATATGGTCAGGTGCACCGACCGGAAATTTTTGTATTTAAAAATTTTTCTCTTATTTCTTACACATAAGGCACACGTTTTAATCTAGTCCACAAAGAGCACAGGTAGAGAAATAGATTACAAAAAAATGATGAAGATGAAAGGTATACATAGAGAAAAACGTAAACATAGTCGACTCGGTGCTGTAATTTGTTGAACACTCGCGCGTCAAAATGGATCGCACTTTTATATTTGAATACTACCAGCAGTAATAAAAACTGATAATTGCTCGTTCCAAAGTTGATTTTAAATGTTTACGATTGTCGGCAATTGACGTGTGTGTGAAGAGGAAAGGAAGAGAAAAAAGATGAATATGAAGTTAGAAAGAAAAAAAATGGTGTGAAACGAAGAGAAAAGGCCAATGTAAATATTTCAGTCGTCGAGCCACAAGTATACAGATTCTACATCTCATAAATCTATTCCATTGTTCACTCGCAAGTTTTCAAACTGTTTCTCAGTCATTCAGTAGATTATGTGCTTAGGCCAAATGTTCTTTTTCTTACATCCGTTTCAAACGGAAGTATTCCACAGAAGTGATTTTGTTTGAGCAAACATTAGATTACCTAGGTCAATCTGGAAAGAGCGATGATCTGGTCCCCAAAAAGTATTTGTGTTTTTATCTTATACTCATGCATACATCTTTTTTTTTTTGAGAATTCTTTCTTTGAAATTCCATTTCTGCTTTGTAGGATTTCACTGTCCTTCAAATCACGCTTCGAGTTTTCTTCATAATTAAGTTAAACTCTTCAAAATATTATTGAAGGATGTCTAAACGACACTATTTTTTGGAATTAAAAAAAATAAAACTGAAATTTTTGTTTAAAATTCCGTGTTTCCAACCTTTAAATTGCAAACTCATTTTTTTCTTTCATTAAAGTACGAGTAGTACCTGTAAGTGCAAAAAATTACACTCAAGCAATTTTTACGTACCTATGTCACTTTCAGTGAAATTATCATAAAAGTATTTACAAAATAATAGCGCAAATCAGAGGTTTCTAACTATCATAGTAATGAATATATGAATTTAAAGAAAATAATCAACCAAATCGGGGATAATATGATTCAAATGAAACATTATTCAGCCCCTGTCAACCGGAGAGTATGCAAAGTATCATCCATAAATGTAACTTGTGTTGCTCTATCTGCAGTTGCACGGTGGTAAATTCGAGACGGAACACCCTGTATAGTGCAATAATTTTTTTTGTACCTGAAATGAATTTTTGATTTGGCGAAGTTGTATTTCACTGTGCAATAGGATTTAAAATAATGAAAAAATGTGAAAACGAGATGATTGCTATCGAAAGCCACATTTTTAAAATACCCAATTTTTTTGGCGTTTTTATGATCAACCTCTTCGATAACCTTATCAGGTACACAAAATCGATTTTATATATCCGAGTACCTATCAGATGCTCAGTTGGACTTTCGTAAATAGATTTAGACGCGTTCAACCTCTCCAGTATCTGTTTTAGTGTTCAAAAGCTGAATCGAAAAAGCAGCAGCATTCAACACCCAATTAAAATCGTGTCGAAAATCGGTTAGTTAGTTTACGACCGAACACACCACGTTACTTTCACCTTTAATTATTAACACATCAATTAAAGCAACACATATGGTGTGTAAATACCTGCCTGTTCAGCGATTATATTTACACTTTTTGGACGACATTATTATGTTTCAAGCTAATTAATCAATATTTTATGCAATTAATTATGGTCTCATTGGTATAAGTTTGTACTTTGTTAGTTTTTTTTTCCTTTTCCATTTGTGAATACCATGAACAAGGAGCATTGATTTTATTTGCAACAATTAATTTGTTACAATTGTCGTTTACCTTACAAATGATTGATGGATTGAAATGAGAATGTAGCTGTATTTACAAAACACGTTGTAATGTTTCTTTCAAGTCCTCTTTTCTTCGTCGAGTCTATTTAGAGATTGGTGATTTGAAGAAAATGACAATTTATAAGCTCATGGAAAAGACCGCAAGACCATATAAAACTCAATTATTATGTGATCGTGTGGCCATTAAAGGCTGGATAGAAAAGTTTCGAATTGTTTTGTAAGCGATATCATGCACCGTTCAGAATAAGATACTCACAGGGCAGCTGAACGTTTCACACTGGTGCAATCCAAATTTAGTCGTATAACCCAAACTGCTTCTTTATGTAAATGAAAGTTGACGCAATAATATTTGGATAATATACCTTAACTTATTGGATGAAACTAATGTGTAAAAAAATTGTAATGAGGGTGGATGAAAAACAATATTTAAAACATATTATGTAAAAACGTTCTTCTGTATGAATTTGTTTAGTTGAAACCTAAATTTCCAACATTCAAAGGTACTTATATATAAATTCGGATACCAGTTTCACCAGTTCTTTGGGTTTTTTTTTTTTTTTTTAATCACGTGTATTTTTAACATTTGAACCTTCTGTTCTACCTCCATGATTTGAACTTGATTTGAACTGTTGATTTGATATTTCAAAGTCACTGATTAATTATCTTTCTTGTACAAAATTTCCCTTTCATTAAAATACCCCGTAATTTTTTTCAGTTTTACTTCGTCTTTTTGGGACGTAAAACAGTTTCAAAATACTACGAAAGAAAAAAAATGATAACAAAATGATTTTTAAGTGAAATTGGATTCATTTTCCAACGAATGTTATCAGTATTAAGTTTTTAAAATCTCAGAATAAGGCTATTAAAAAAAAAAAGAATTAAATATAATCCAGTAATTCCAAAAAGATTTATTTACTCTATTATAAATGCGAATTACTCATTATGCTGTCAATACCAAAAAGGACTAAAGATTTTTAGATTACATTTTACTGCAGATTTTTTTTTTTCCAACGTCTGATTATTCTATAAAACTATCTTAGACCACCGACCTACACCTTCCCATTTAAATAAAAATTCTTGAATGCTGCTGATGCGAATCTCCGTTCCATTTAATTTATTTAACAACTCGGAATCACGTTATTGTTTCAATCTAATGGACTCATTTGAAATTTTCAAACCGTAGTAACCCATTTCTCATTTTTTTCCCCCCTACTACCTTCCGTATTTCATAATCTTGAATAGTTTCCATTTTGATTTTGACTTTGCCTCGGCGGCAGTGGATCCCAACAATAGAATATTTTGACGCGTAAACCGGAAAAGATTATTTTCAGATCTTCACTTTTTGTCGCAGCTTCTATTACACTAAACCACAATAACGGTTATTTAATTGAACAAGACAAAAAAAAAAAAAAAAGTAACAACAAATCATCGCGTGTCGTTGACCTTGTCAGAAAATATTGTATAGTATTTTCCTCCTTTTTTTTTTCTGTAATTTTTTTACTATGAATTCTGCCAACAGAAAACAATATCAAAAATTTGCTAGGAAGAAAAACATTTATTTTTTTTTATTTATTTTTTTAGTTAATGGTAATTCTTTATGTTAAAGTTGAGAATGAGAGAGAAAAAAAATATCGGCTTTTATTCAAGGTTAGGAAATCGAAGTCGGTGATTATGGATTTTATCAGTTTGGAGATAAAAACTTTGATGTGTGAAATGTTTCATGTAAATTCAGTGATCGAGAAGTTACTACTTACGTTTCGCAAGTGTCGGTCGTGAATTCGTGTGTGAAAGTGTGAATGAAAAAATATTTTATATGTGCATATTTGGCATTTGCTGTGAGCTGTTCCGAAAATCTCTGTGCTATTTTCTAATTTTTACTACATTATTCGATACTGTAAAGAAAACAGGTACCAAATTCAGTTAAGACTAAATATAAAAAAGCTGAGTTCAAGAAGTGATGGAGTTCGAACTCGGTTTTTTTTCGATCTAAAAATAAAAAAATCATTACTGTACATTCAATTAAGAAAATTACAATTCTTGCGTGTGCTCGAGTATTATTTGTAGAAATTAATACGTTATATTTTTAGCTCGAGTGCAAAATATAGTGAGAAAACCTGCTGATTAGCCTTTATTCTGCCTGATAATTGTGAAATGAAACGACGAAAATTTCTTCTTGAACTCAGCTAACCAAATATTATACAAATGTCATAATTATAATCAGGGCCTGATTGAGAGTGTTTCGCGTAATATCTATAGGATCGCCCCCCCCCCAATTGAATCATTAGTAAAAAATGAATAAAATTAAGAAGTGTAAAAAAAATACATATTTTTGGACCTCAAAAGGCAGGGCTGTTAATGGAAAAGGCTTCAATCATATGGGCATTACCTTTTTGAAGTAGAAAATATGGCCCTAATTATAAATAAATTTCAGATATAAATCCAATCCAAAATAAGAGCAATATCAAGAAATCTCTTCGCATCCCCATTGCAAAGGCCCAGTTGAAACGTATCACCCTGTATAAATAATAAACATTATGCTCACATGCTTACTACAGTGGTACTAATTTGTGTGCAAAATTTGTACACAGATAAATGTCAATGACGTGTCTTCTGAAAACATATTATACGATAAATAATTCGAAGGCATGGACCATGAATGTACGAGTATAATTTAAAAATTTGTATTTCAAATTACGATAACTACTATAAAATACCTTTATGCAAACACAGAATATAAGGTGACAGAAAATTAAAGTTTTAAAGTGTGCCAAAAATATGATAATTGGAGAGGAGAGGACGACAGTGAAAAACTATTATTTGAAAATGAGATTTTTATAATCTTGTTTGACTTTTAGCTTTAGTCGCCATATTATCATTCATCAGCTAGCAATGTAGTCAAGCGTTCAGATTGCCGAGAGATAAGATAACCTTTAGTTTAGACTTCAGACGAATGTTAATGAATGAGTAGAGAAGTGGGAATATTAATGTATGAAGATGAATATTTATCTAAAACAGGTAGTCGAATCAATAATTATAGTTAATGACGCAAACTTTTCTGAGCAAGTTCATAAATCTTTGAAGAATCAAATTGAAAACTAATTAAAATAATATTCAGTCATTGACATAGCAGTTGCTTTTAGAGTTTGTCCAGCATTTTCCCCAGTATTGCCTCAAAAAAAAAAAAAAAAAAAAAAAAAGAGAAAAAACTGCTAAAATAGGAGTAAAGTCTTTATTATTCTAATGCAGTTATAGTTGTACACTTTTGGCTTATGGAGAGAGTAAAATTTTCTCTTGGTAAACGAATTTATGTAATTAACTTCTGGGAAATTTACTTCTCACTCTGACGTTTTCAAAATTTCTGTCCAAATACATCAGATGCTCAAACTCTGTTCTGATGCTTCATGTCACAGTGTGGATGAGCTGTTGACCTTCAGAATGAAAGGATTTTAAATCCAACTATACTCTATGTGTTATATAATACAATTATGATGGAAATTCTTGGTGGGAATGGTGAGTTCTTCTTTGTTGACTACAGATGGGTAATATGGAAGGACTTTAACATTATTTACAATTGATTATCGTGTTTTGCCCATTTTATTGTTACAACTATGCAATCACTTTCATAATGTGAGGCTAACAGTGAATTAGGTGCAGTATGAATCCAGTTATTTTTGCTCATGTAGGTATTTTAGGAAAAATTTAATAATTCTTTTCAACTTTGAAGAGAGAGCCTCTCATTGAATTAGATTCAGAAGGTTGTATAAAAATGAAGGCATAGTAAAAGAACGAAAGTGGAAGACCATAAAAAATGTTGACTTCGAATATAATTCGACCCTCTTTTTGAATACTTTCATCAACTTTCATTTAACTCCAATACGGAGCAGAAAATAGACTTAATATTATGACAAACTGGAGTGCGCACGAGAATAAAAATGGAATTTTAGACTTTGAAAAACTTCAACTCAAGTACTCATGAAGATAAAAGCATTTAATATACTTTTGATTAAAAAAGAAAATCATAACCCTAAAAATCTGATTGCCTACTGACTGACTGTGCGGGTTCATTTTATGTTTATTTTTTCCTTGACAAAAAAAAGTTTCAATGAAAAAAAAAAGAAGAAAAAACCTATGAACGCCATTAATAAAATTTTATCTCGCCTTCTAATAAATATCATTTGTAAACAGATAGGCTTCTTTGAGAAGAGTTGAATATTTGTTGACCCAGAATTAACGGATGACAGCTGAAGGGTAAAGATGATTAAAATTAACGGATGTACACCCACCTGTGTAGGTCTACAGCGTATAATATTAATTTATTATTTACATGCCGATAAATCGGAAATGACAGCAAAAATTGACGACAAAAGCTGTTATGTGTATAGTAAAGATATGTATTCAGAAAACGTTAAAATTTCAACATCTTTTTACATGTCAAAGTATTTCATTATAATATATTGAACCCTCATAATATTTTTGTGCTAAAACTTGAACTTCACCAAAAATGAAACACAAATTCCAGTTACAAATTGCAAATTGTCCTTGAAGATATGAGTGATTATAACCCCATCTTACGGTTCCGGTTCAGTTTCCTGAACACATTTTCCTGACATGACATCCACCCGACATGACATTTTCCTGAAATTACATTTTCCTGACATTCATTTTCATGACATTTGTTCTCCTGACCTTCATTTTCCTGACATCATTTTCCAGACACCGTTTTCCTGACATTCATTTTCCTGACACCGTTTTTCCAACGGTTCGTTTTATTTTTCATTTGTTAACATTCTTATGACAGAACTATGGTGTGGGCTAATGTCGTCAGATTCTCAATTTCCTCAGTATTTTCTACATATGTGTCATAATCCAATACAATAGACTTGATGCGTGTTTGTAGCTGATCACTTGGGCTTGGGAGAGTTTTTAACTCGCCTTCCTAGAGCGAGTTCAGCCACACTGATTTTGGTGTTGGTGAAAATGAATGTCAGGAAAACGGTGTCAGGAAAATGATGTCAGGAAAATGAATATCAAGAAAAAGAATGTCAGGAGAACAATTGTCATGAAAATGAATGTCAGGAAAATGTAATTTCAGGAAAATGTCATGTCGGGTGGATGTCGCATGTCAGGAAAATGTGTTCAGGAAAATGAACTGGAACCCCATCTTACTATTTAGCCCCCTCGCCTTCGGTGACAGTTGATATCTAAAAACTGGACTATATGATTAATAAAAATTTTATATAATCTTTCTAATTTTGTGGTTAGAACTTGAACAGCTGAAGTCACCCAAACTTTCCGCGTTGTAATAAGTTATACCCATCTATACGTGTTTTTGTAGCCTTCTCTGTTTTGTTGACCTCCGCAGTTATGGTTTTGAAGATGGGATGATGATTATCGCGCAAATTTTTTGTGTTGATTAAAGAAAATCTGTAATAGTAGAAAAAACCGCTAGTATAATGTAATAATAACGGTATACAAAAGATGTAGAAATCGTGAACCGTAAATTTTGATTACGCGCTCGTACCTGCAAAACATTTTCGAGTGTTTTAATTTCTGCTGGACGTCGTACTCGTAAAATTGACCATTTTCTTTCCTGCCATTTTCTGTCATTGAATGTACTTAATTTCCTCTATAATAAACCAAAATGACCTATCAATCGAATTGGAAGGTTAGAAAGGCTAATTATGCGAAATCATTTTTTTAAATGTAAATTATATACTCATACCTCACTAGTTATCAGTCACTACTACCTACGCACTCGTCCAATGAGTTGCTCTACATTAAACGGGGCTTCCATCATGAAAAGCAGTAATATCAAGTTCATGGGATCTGGTCGATTAACACAATGCCATAGTCTTGTTGAAGGGAAAAGAGAGTTTTGAAATGAACTGAATACTTGGACGATTTTTTCAAAAGTACAGTACCTTCGTCAAACGTTCAAATTTTTTGGACGTGGTGTATTAAAGAGTAAAATATAATCACTATAACTCGAATTTGAATGGAGAGATCAATTTATTCGAATATCAGAGGCTGTCGAATTATTGATGTTTGAATTATAGAGCCTGAGCAGCTAATAATAAATTCGAGTTAAAGAGGTTTTCAGAAAAATATATGTATTTCATTAAATAGAAAAGACCTAAAATTCCAAGGTTTTTTACCGATTAGCGCATACTACATCAATTATATTGATGATAAATGATGAACCAGAGAAGCTAAAATTATTTTAAACCAAGTATGAGCAATGATTATGATGACTGATAAATGAAAATTTCATTATGAATTGTAGGCTCCTTTTGTAATTTTAATTTTTTAACTCATCTCGAATTATAGAGGCTGAGAGAGTTATAGAAATAACCATTTTGAAGAAATTGAAAAAAGGTTTCCAATTCGACATCGAGCTATCGAAGTATTTTTCCATCTGGAGTTCAGGAAAATGCGCCGGAAAATAGAAAAATCTTCCATTTGCGCAAGTTTTCGATTTATCGAAGTTCGAATAATTGGAATTTAGTCTAAAATTTGCAAATGGACTTGAATTGTTTTTCTACACATTGCGATTGAGAGGTGCTCATATTATAACGGTGTGTTTACATAGGAGTTGCCCCTAGTTAGTAGGAAGCTAATAATCCAATAAAACGAAATTAGCAAGGAGTATAGCCGGATAAGAGTGGTTTCCGGCCCCCACTTGGAATTTCATTTTGGGCATACCAAATGATAGATCTATACATAAGAAACTTCTGACCCAAGTACCACCTTTAAGGAGCTATATCTCCATAGTGGAGGGGGTACCAACTCCAAACTTGGGTCAGAAGTTTCTTATGTATAGACCTATCATTTGGTATGCTCAAAATGAAATTCCAGGTGGGGGCTAGAAACCCCCCTTATCCGGCTATACCCTTTTGGACTTCGGTCATTTTGCGTCTGACTGGCTCACTTATATTAATTCAAAATTATACGTAACGTATGAGTGAGCGCCTGGGTTGCTGAGTGTAGGCAACATATTAAACATGAAATATGGATTAAAGGTTTCTATTCGTACGAAGGAGATATAGAAAATAAAATCAATGTACTTTATGCTGGGTCTACTAAGTACATTGAAAAATTCACTGTGTCGAAAATCTGTGGAACTATATTGTAAAAGTAGTGTCCAAATTTTCTTAACGATACGCATTTTTGAATTTTCAATTTAATAGTTACTCGTATTTGGCAGGTTTTGTATTTTAAATCAGATTTTTATGGTTGAATAATAAATAAAGTAGAATTTCATCAGATTGGAGGGGGCGAGGAAGCAATGAAAAATACAGACCAAGTATGCGGAGCGAAATATTTTCAACTACATTTCGTGGTGATATGTTACGATAAACGTGTAGCAATATGTCAAATCTAAAAGGACTTGGGATTTGATAAACACTCGAATAAATCTGAGAAAAATTCAAACCGACATCCTCATTTTAGACAGTGATCCGATTTTCTGGAGCCTCCTCCGTATCTTCATTGTAACCTAACCTAATTTTGTTTCTGCTTCTGTTTCAGGCTAATGGCGCAGTTTGGTGTGCCGTGAATTCATGGGAATGTTTGCATTCATATTAGCACTTTTGTTTTGTATATCGTCGACAATTTGCAATCCAGTGGAGTCAGCCCGCATCCTAGAGAACAACTCCAGCGACCTGTGGAGGAAGTTAATTTTGACCGAAGACTTAGAAGTACCGTCGCCGCAGAGTGCTCCTCTGTCCAGGCGCATCACGCCCAAGTCCATCTTCATAGTGCCCGAACGCGATCCATGTCCCCAAGGTCAGACCCTAGACTCTACAGGTAGGTGCGTGCGGCTGGTGGCTGTCGACGAAAACGCCAACAGAAATTATCTGCTCATGAAGCTGAAGCACGTCTTCTCGATGACATCGCGACCAAAAGAAGCCGCCGAGGAAGGTCCGCCGTCCACCAGCAAGCGACCACCGCTGGTCGAAGTGAAAACCACCCAAGTGGCACCGAAGGACTCCTCGGGTCCTCTGCAACTCTCTATACCCTTGCAGTCGCAGAATATCTCGGAGGATGATACTCAGACGTCCAAAACCGTAATGAATGTGCAGTCGAAGACAACCAAACCACCAGTTGGGATAACCACCGAAGCTGCGGTCACTGAAGTGGACACCGAGTCAACCAGCACCGACAGCGTTACAGTCACAGAAGCTACCACTATGGAGGCTACAGGTAGCACTCTACCAGCAGAGTTGGTAGCCTCGGAACTAACTACGCAGGTGGATTTGACGACCATTGTGGACACAGTCCGCCCAGAACAGTCGCCGACTGAAGCCTCGTCGCCGCCGGTGCTTTTCGGTGGTGAATTGCCTGGGGCCACTTTCGACCCCATGCGGGATGAGATGACAACCGTTAGGGTCTATCGACGGCCTGGCCACGATATCCTGAAGACGGCGGTTCGGTTTCCCGAGTCAAATGAGAAACGGAACGTTATGGATACTCCATTTGTGAAAAGTGGGGTGGATTTGGCTACGGGTAGCCGCAACAAAACGTCTACCCTACTGCCGGAGGCTAGTCGTCCGACGTTAAACATTAATTTTAAGGGCGCAACCAATACCAAAGATATGTCTAACGACAAGAAAGACTTTGTACATGACAGCAGTGCCGGCCTTATGCAAAATAGTCACAACGCTGGTGATAATAGTGATAGTAGCATTAGTGGTAGCAGTAGTTTCGCATTTAGTAATAGTGAGAATATAGGTAGTAGTATTATTAGCTTTAAGAACGACAAAGATCAAAAGTTACCATCCAGCGAACGGATTCGAATGAAATGTGATTCCAGCGGAAACAACTGCATGGAAATGAAGAATGCGGCGTCCCCTGAGAAAGGGATGTTCGCATTGAGTCGCAACCCTTTCCCACCTTTCATACGATTCCCAGGAATCGTGACGAATAGTCACCCTCTGATACGGTTTCCACATGGGCAGAAAGCCCCAGTTAATGTGGATGACGTTATTTCGTTTGCCGAGGCCAACAATGGTTTTCGCCATTGGGAGAGCAACCGATACACAAACTCCTATTGGACGCCACAGCTGGTCAGAATATGGCCGGAAAATCCACTCAACAATATCGAAGGTGTTAATAACTACGGCAGCAGATCTCAGTCTGTCACTTTTTCATAGACTGAAACAATTCCCCAATCCTCTGGGAATGCAGGTCTCGATTTGTTAAAGAGTCAGGCCAGGGTAAATTCGTTTTGAGAAATTATGCCGAGAGAATATTGAATTTCCATTTCAGTGTGTGTTGAAGAGCAAATATGAATTCAAAATTTACAATTTTTTTAAATACGATCATATTCTAATTTCTAAGCGCTAGCTTGACGCCATTTTCCGTTGTCAACAAATTATTGGATGTGAGTGAATTGTGTTTTCCATGTTATGGGTTTCTTACATACATAATATGCTCGTATTTCCTAAATTTATAAATAGGGATCGGATTTATATGCTCTAAACAGTGGAAAATATGCGCATATATAATATGCGCTTAAAATTCAAGCATGCAAAAATATGCATGATTTTCTTTAAAATATGCAAAAAATATGCAAAATATCAATATTGGTATCGTTTTACTCAGCTAACTGAGCTAAAGCTAAATTTGACCTTCATACCAATTACCTAATAATTTAAGATACAATTTCTGTATGAACGAAACAAGAAAACAATTTTATTGAGTAATTCTTAATTTTAAAATGTCGTTTTGGTATAAAATCTTATTACTAACATCACAATTCATGACTACATTAGAGATCAAATCACAAATTAAAGTATGAAAATAGTAATTTGTGAAATATGCATGAATTTTTGTGAAATATGTCAAAATATGCAAAATTTTTTGAAATATGCATGAATTTTTGTGAAATATGTCGAAATATGCAAATATACCTCAAATATGCGAAATATGTGAAAACAAGTCGGGCTTATTTGAATCAGAATGACGTGAAACGAAAAACTATCTGACTCTCACCCTTCCATGTGAATTACAAAAAAATATGCGTTTTCATATAAATCCGATCCCTGTATTATAAAACTTACAAAAAAAAAAAGCCAAATAATTGTCTTTGACTAACATCTTCCTGCGTACCTAACTATGAAAAGAATTATATTTAATATAATTTTCTCAAAAAAAAAAATCAGGTAACCTGCGTTAAAAAATTGTAATATTCTGGTTTTCGTTACGTTATTGTTCTCTTTATGCTTATTATTTTAACGACAGTAAAAAAAATACTCAGTTCATGTAATATTTCCTACAATTCAATCCATCATAAGGATATTATCAAAAGTCATTCGGTTTCTCAGGATAGAAAACACGAAAGAAAATCTTCTTAATCGTTTACAAAACCCATAATCTATACGAAGAACAACCAGTCTTGTCTTTGAATGTTTTAGATACGTATAATTAATTTTTTGGAACACCTTCTATTCATTAAAAAAACAACCAGTCATCAAGACGTCATTGTTTAAATAAGTGTCTTCTAAATATCACTCAATAATTTTAGCCTTTTAATGACAAGAACAAAAGATCTAGCGAAAATTCATTGTAACGAGAATCAATTTCCAAAAATAATATTAGACTTCTGACGATAGGAATAGCGAATATTACTATTGAAAAAACCAATAAATTAATTAAAATTGAAAAATTTCAATTTAAAAACAAAAAAATATTTAATTGAAAAATAGTTACAGAATATTTTTCCCCAAAGTGCTCTCATATTTTGAGTTTCTATAATTTATTATCTTTAGCAAGGTTGATTCGAGAGAAGATTTTGAAATACAATCACTTTCAAAAATGATTTCAGTCAAGTAGAAACAAATCCGTTAATTCGATGAAATTTCGTTTCATTTTTTTGATCCATAAAATGTACTCGTACTTTTTGCGAATTTTAATTTACCACATTACCGTCAATTCGAATTTTGTATTTAATTCTTATAGGTATTTAAAGCGTTATATGCCCATCAAAACTTTTAGATCATTTTAGACATGCATGAAAAAATTATTTATTTTATCCACGTACTGTTTCATTTAAAATAAAATTTAATCATTCTTAAAATCACATTATTTCTGTTTGCTCTTCAGAAGAATTATTATTATTTTATTATTACTGTTACATTTTTTAAGAACCAAGTATTAGTTTTTTTATTTTTTTACGAGTTCGAAAACTTGGAGGTAATTTTTTTTTTTAAATGTAAACTCTAGGTAGTGTTAGATACCTGCTTCGGTACTTTCATTTTTATTCTAGACTTTTTCCTTTTTCGTTTGACCTGGACACAGATAAAAAAGTTTTAAAAATAGATAAAATTGATTATTTTCTTTAAAATGTAAATTTCAAACTCAAGTGAACGTCTTATGAAAATTTAAAAATACTGTAAGTGAAAATTCTTCTATGTATTGGTTGAATAATTTAAAAAATGTACGAAATTATTTCATTATTACATACTTGATAATATTTTGGTACGTGCCTGAGCTATTTGTTCACTATTCAATATTCTTCGGAGAATATTATCTTTCTTCATAAATTATTACTTTTGCTTTTATTGCCCATCATAAACCCTATGTATTTTTCTTTTTGATAAATATTTTAAAATTTAGAAACGCAAAACTTTTTTTTCTTTCGTAAAACTAATTTTATACCCTCGAAATTTTAATATTTTTTGTCCGTATTGAAAGTTATTTTCATTTCGTTTTACACTTTTTAAGTGAATCTCAAACAAATACCTCTTCCGTCGAATAAGAACAATACTTTCTTAATTTAAGTAGCCTTTTAGTTTTATATATTGCAAGAGAAAAATTGTAAATTTTGTTTTTAGTTGCCTGTAATTTCAACTTTGTTTTAACATTGCACTTGTTTTCGAGCTTCAACGAATATTTTTAAACTACGCAATCGTTGTTTAATAAAATATTAAGACTGATGTACAAGAAAATATCATACAAATTGTTTTAAAAATATATTTATATAAGTATTTTTATTTTTTTAATTACTTACTGTATTCTAAATGAAAGAAAAAAAAAAGTGTATATTCTATTTATGCAGTACCAATAATTTATTCTTCAATGCTATTTCTTTCTTATTCATTCGCTTGCACATAATTCATACACATTTTTTTTTTTTTTTGTAGACCCACCTATCTATTGATTTTCTTAATCTCGTAACCTCGCGCTAAAACAGCATGACAATAAAATAAATGATATTTCCAAATAATGTAAACCAAGAAATTAAAATGAAATTATAAATTTTTGAAAAATCATGTTTTGTTTTAATATTTTTACGCTTTGCTGCTCCTTGTAAAATGGAACACTCGTAATATTGTATATTATTGCTTTCGATAAGAGATTTCAATGCATATTTTCAAAACAACAATAATTTGAAAGGTACTTATTTATTTTTGAAATTTTGAAATTAATTATGCTTTCTTTATTATGTTTTTTGTTTGTTTATTCGGTTTTTCTTTTTCTTTTTCTTTTTTTTCATACAGTATACTAACGTCATTTACTTGAATATTTATTTATTTGTCTATTTATTATTGTACTTTTCATCAGTGAATTTTGCCCTTCCTAAAACGTGAACTTATTTTATTCGATTTATTAAGAATAACGTTATGAAAAAATTTGTGTTATTAGTTTTTCTTTGTAAAAATGAAGTTTTAAAAAACAGAATTATTGAATATTATAGAAATTCGACTTTGTAATAATGTACTTGTACATATAATTTTTCAGTTACTGTTTAATATGTACATTAAACGTATAGCCTACTGATGCAAAATTATTCATGAAGAATAAAATTTATTAAAAAATTATCGGGTTCATTATTATGGCTGCAAACGTATATTTTTTAATTTCGGTCAAATTTATAATGGAATCTTCGATCATACAGCATACTTCGCATTATGGACTGGTGAAAGGATCGAAAATACTTGTATTTCTCATACAGGCACTGAAGTATCAAGAAGCAATTTCAATTTTTTAATCGAATCTAACAAAGCGACTGGAAGCATCAGTAACGATGGAAAAACTGCATCAATCTAAATGTTGAAATTGTTTTTTTTTATCCGGCTGATCCGGTACATTACTTCATACAACGTCATATGTAGGCAAATTTATCACCGTTAGTGAAAGACATATTGCATAAACAGAATTCTCAGGCAGTTTCTAGCAATTCAGATGATGGGAAAACATCGCGTATTGAAAAAAGTTTTACACAATTTTCAAGAATTAAGATGCCAAAAAAAGCAAGTAACTCATGCGACAGGATCTAACCTGATTTGTCACTTACTCGACTTGATCAAGCATCTATCGGATGGTGATGAAAACTAAAATCTACGAACAGCACATCCAGAAAAGTGAAAACACGAGTCAAGGGTTATTCAAAAACATCACGTACCAATTGGAATAAATAAAACCCTTTCATAAATCATGTTCATGTTTCAAAATATCTAATACTTACCTCATTAATTTGGGGTCAGAAAAGCTTGAATTCGCATCCTTTTCAGGTTATCGGGTTGACGCGTAAAAAAATTAACCAGAAATCATGTCATTTAAAAAGTAATCTATTTTAGCCGAATTTTTTGTGTCATTTGTTAGGGTTTATTAAGAAAACGTGCACAAAAAAAAATGAATTTAACTAGAAGTACCAGGTGGCGTCATATACGACGCCACTCAAAATTTTGAGATAGATTACTCAAAGGAACAATATTTTGAGAAACCCCGACTTGTGTCATACGACGCCAACTGGTCTTTGGAGGTTATTCTTGTGGCGTCGTATATGACGCAACCTGGTCCTTTGAGTAATCGAATAAAACATGGTTTTTTTAGTGTTAATTGGATTAACAGAAGTGATTTTATTTTTAATGCTTGGGCTACTATTTGATCCGATGCTATCAAAAATATTAACTGATTACTTCAAAAGTAATCTGTAGTGGACAGTTCTGTAAGTTCAAGTAAGCTCAACCCTATAACGCTATTAATTCGTGTTGTAATCCAAATCAAAGTATAAAATTATATTCGCTAAAGAAGTATCCTAATTGCAAATCTGAAAGTTAAAACAGACTCAAAGTGGTATAACAAGAGAGAAGTAATTTCTAAAGTAAAACTTCAGATTCCATAACGTTAACGATCAGAAAAATTTTATAAAAATACGAGTTCAAAAATGGTTTACTTATTCCAATTACTCATCTTCTTGAATTCTCCCCATTTTTTGAGTTGAAATTCAGAAACTATCAGGGATTACATTTCATTTCAAACGTATTTCCTGCAGCCTTTTATGTCTCACTGCCACGGCAAATGCATCGCATACATGCGATTTCATTTTTTCGGTACATTTCCGAATATTAAAATAGAATTATACATTACGATCCACGTTTATTTATTTTTAGCGACATGCGGTTGGCTTTCTCTTCTTTTGGACCCCCTCAATCACAAAAAGAACCGAAAAGAAAACACAAATGCCATTGCCATTGCTTCAGGATCAATGCAACTCGCTTCCGTAATCCGTATAACGATAACGTACGTAAAGTTGGCTACACTGCTGTCTTTACTCACATTTTTGTTGAAACTCGCAGTAGTGGTGTACGAAAATCCTTGTGCCTCACTTCAATCACTTCGTACTCGTACGTACTTCGTAATTTTTTTTTAAGAATGAGGTAAATCATTCGCCATTTTTTTTTTTTTTGAAATTCATTTTCCTATCTATGAAGTGTGGTTTATGAAATCTATTGACAAAATCGTGTGTTAAAATATTTTAATTATATTCTCCCGAAAACCTTTATCATGCAAATTGATCATTTTGAACAATTTTGAACGTCTTGGCTTACGATACCTTGAAAAGTTACCATTTTCACTAGTGTATGTGTAGTGAACCATTTATGTGTTATTTTCAAGTATTGTTATTTTTTTTTTTTTATCGAAAATCGTTATTCTGTCAACCAATGCCCAAGTTGTCAAGTGCTTCGTAATTTTGGTTATAATTGAAAAATATTCAATTACGTGTCGGTAGTGCTGTTCAGTTCATGTGATCATTTAAATTCATTGATCCTCATTCATCTCTCAACAAGCTTATGAGTTCCTGCCGACCAATTTTTGGGTGCGTATTTTTTATTCATCATTCTAGCATGTAGGTGTGGTTGAGTAACCATTCGGAGCTAACACCCTCGCATCTGCTAAATAATCCTGTATCGACTTGCTTCTCGTTAGGAAGACTATTTCAGTTCTGGCCCTCTGAGCCTGAGAACCAGAGTGATTCAAGTCCAAATTTCAAGTTTTACGATACTCGCTATTGAAGTTTTCAAAATACACCCTTTCGCCTTATTTTTAATACGTATGGTTTTCATTTTAAGGACAATGAGCAGCTATTTTGGAACACTGAGTTCTTAGGTTGAGAGTGCCAAAGTAAACGTAAACTACATCAAAAATAGCCCTTATCACTAAATTTTGACTCGAATTACTCTTCGATTCTCAGACCCAGAGTTTCTTTCACCCATCTAATTGCTTTCGATCAAAGCTATAAGCTTGTATATTGATTTTGCGAGTTTGAATTAAGGTCTACTATGTGCTCTTAGGGTGCAAGAATGAAAGTGATATTATAACTCATAACTGTTATTCTTTTTTCATTCGTGCCAAAACTGAAACAATATCAACGTTAGAGTAATTGGCGAAGTTGGCCCCAAAATAGTAAATAACCTACCTAAACTTGAGCCGATGTTATTTTTCTGCTCCCATAAATCAACACCATAATTAATAAGTAGGCACCTAAACAGATCTATTTTTAAAATCATCTCAGCAAAGTTATGGTTTTATTTTATTTCTATTTTGTGCAAAAGCGAGTCATAATTATACTCTAATCAAATTCCGGAGTAGATGTCAGGAGGGTTGTTCGTGAAGTGACTGATGTGTTTATTATTGTCACCAACGAGTGTCTACATATAACAGCAGTTATAATTTTCATCTATGTCTTATGGTCATACTAGACCGTCATGAAAATCGATTGAAATTTTCTCGTTACATTGATCCTTATCACTTGAATCGCCTGTACGAATTCAGTTTTTTTATTGATATCGTTCAATTAGAAAAGAAAATTCATTACAGCATCTTGGTGCATTTCTCTAGACACTTCGCAAAATAGCTGTATTACATCAAGTAACTTTGACAAATCCATTTCCCAAAGAACGTTTTTAGTATATCCTTTACTGAGCACACTTATTCATATTCTGCAGAAAACATGTGTAGCTATACTAAACCAATTTTCGTATTTTCCAGTGAGCGTCATATCCTACAAGTTTGCATGAAGACTCAGATTTTTGAAGAAGTGAACCCACAACAATCGATGGTCAATTCACAAACATGGCTATGAGGTAATTATTTGGGTATTCAATATTACGAGTAAGGTGTATATTTGAAATTCGACAAAAGATTTAAATTTTAACTCACGGTTTCTGATGTAAATGGCTATACTTGAATGACTCACGTAATTTATGATGCGATTCATTATGCAGGAACAAGTGCAATTTCATTTCTGGGAAGGCTAATCCTCTGCAATTCTCAGTCTGTAATTTTAATTCTTCAGTCTCATTATTTCCTCTCTGCTATTGCTTTCATAGTAAGTACCTTAGTTGTTTGAACGTTAATTTAGCAATAATATGACTCTATGACTATTAAAATATTAGTACTCTGTCCTTTGAATTCCTCGGAAATATTTATTTATTTATTTATTTATAAAATATTCCCTTCCAACTGGTTGAACAACCTATACTTTTTTTAAAATATATTTTTAAAGTAGCCTTCTGTTTCTGTATCAGTACTTTAAAATTTAGGCATTTATTTGTATTTTCTCTACAACCTCACTCTTTCCCATCATCTTTTAGGTGTTAATCGAATTACTAATGCTCAAAATATGTAGTTATAAGTTAAATGCAGCCTATAGGAATAGTTATGAAATTATCGCGATTAATAGAAATAACTTGGTATATGTTAATAATTTTTTCCTACATTTATCGCATTATCTAATCATCATATTATTATCTTTCAGTTCATGGAATGTCTATAGACACCAAACGAGACAAACTTGTTTTTTTTTTCAATTCTCATTTTAAGATTTACTCATCTTGCCTAAAATACATACATTTTTCGTTCAATGTAAGTGTATGCCTGTCATGAATTAACGAATTGCTAATAAGTTAGGTATTTTCTAAAACAAGAAAAAAAGTATTATTTGGAAAGTAGGATTCTTCACGAAGTGAAGTACGTATTCAAATAAATTCTTTCTTCCAAGTTTTCGACGGAAATAGTCGTTCCGATCTATTTACTTTTGTTTGCAATGTTGACAATAAAGTCAACAACAATCACTAGAGCCTTATCCATTATTTTTTAAATAATTGAGTTTTGATCTGGAAAGAATTATTTTGCCCTGAAAAATTTATTCTAACTAGGGCTTGAAATATAAGCTAAATTAAGTTTTCTTCGTATAAATTTCAAAATGCTATGAAAAAACAAAACTCATAGTAAAACATTTGATTATAATAATAATACATATTTATTATAGTCAAAGAGTAAAACGTAGAAAATACAGTTTTCATGAATACTTTTTCGCCCATCGCATATCACTGAGCTCGACTGACTTTGTATTATAGGACCTACACATAACTGAGAAAAATTTTTAAATAAAAAAGTCATTTTAATAGTCCATTGTTTTAACGTATATTTGAGAAAGTTGAAGTGAGAAATGAAAAGAGTAGAGACGTACATAATTCAGTAAATTATTTCCATATCCCTCGTGCACTAGATAAATTATATCGATGCGGATATCCTGTGTCCACTTTTATATCTTTTGTAAACTTATGATGATTTTTTCTATCTTATCGATATAAAATACATCACCATCATGAAAATTGGGATTTAAACTATATTGGATAATCTGTGGTTACCGTTCCTATTTTCAGTTTGTTTATATATTGCAAATGAATTTCAAATTGTCGATTCTGAAGACGTGACTCGCATGTATGAAAGTATGTGCCTAACTCATTACTTTGGTACTTACATTTCTTTTTTTCCCTCTCTTTCCAAATGTGTTTTTGTTTTTATTCTTTAACAACACAGGTAGAGGTTCATTTATTTTGTTCAACAATTTCATTGGTTGGTGCGTGGTACTTGCACCTTCATTGTATAATAAGGTCTCACATCGAAATTTTTACAGTTAATGCCGGTCAGGTGGAATGTAAGACGAGTTGATGAAGATCGCCAACAATAAAAGTAAAGTAATTTATTACGAATCTGAAAAAACACGAAATTTATGCGGTCGGCTTGAGATTTTAACAATGACGCGTAGCTTTTCAAAAACATTACAATTTTATGTGAAAGCAGTCAAATTAACTGAAACATTTAATCTGCTCTCGATTTGGGTAATTCTTGACTTCTTGTACATACAAATATTATATTTGATGAGGAGTTGTGAGAGCATGTCAAAATGCTGCGGATGATAGATCTATGATTGAATGTTGAGGGAAAAGAGGTTTACTTTGAATTTGTCCATTGCATAAGCCTTTATTTTCTTGCTTCTCTGTTATTGGAAGATTCTCATCAGCCTTCAAGTTTTCAAAAGATAATATTGGGGTAATAGTTATGCAGTCTTTGAGTAAAACAGAAGCCTCTTTGGAAAAAAAATTATTTTTTTTAAAGGGTCTGGCCGGGTAAGGAGGGGGTTAGCGGCCCCAAGCCGGATTTCAATTTTTTTTAGTTTCAGTTGATGGTCATGTTGAATAACTATTTTGACCCAAGTTTCAAGTCTGTAGCTCCTCTGGTTGCGGAGAAATAGCCTTTTAAAGGCGTTTTTTAGTCATTTTAGCCAAATTTTCATTTTAGGGTTTAAATGGACAGACAATTTTAAAATTTTGGTTAGTGTTAGGTATCAGTGAGGTAAATCTATAGAATTTTTTTGGTTCACCTGTGTTCATTTATTTTGGTGTTTTTGACACATGCAATTTTCAACAGGCCATAACCCTAAGATTTTGGGGGTGGTACTCAAACAATTTTATATCATGAAGATTCCTATCAAAATATACTTTCATTTTATGAAAAAAAAATTAAAAAATTTTCATGGCCGCTCTATACAGCGCACTTGTGAAAAATAGAGGATGTGTGATATTGAGATGGCACAAAAGTATTTTTTGGCTTAAAAATATCATAAATCTATATACTTTTAATTTATCAAAAAAAATTTTTCAATTTTACTTGCGCACCGCTTTTACAGCCCATGTAAAAATTCGGTATATGCTTCTTCAAGACATACTTTCTCATATAAAACAATGTAATGGTTAAAAGGGTCAAAGTATCACTTTCCAACATGAAAAAACACTAACTGATATTTACCCTTCCTATCTACACCCCCCTCCCCAACACCATTAGTTCATTATGTATAAATATTAGCAAGTATTTACAGTATAACACTCGGTTTTGCATAAATATGTAGAGGAAGTGCTTGAAAGTGAGAAATATTCACAATATGACAATGCTAGGTGGATCTCATTATTTATGCTCAATTTTCAACCCTTTCCTATGGAAGTGTATTGAAAATAATCTTAATTAGTCTAATGCAGTGTTTTGTTCTAATAATTTCATGCAGTTCTCAGGTTTTAAGACAATTCAATAAAAATATATACTTGAATTAATTAATATTTCTAGAAAATAGATCTGGGGGAGGGGGGTTGATGGGGCTTGGACATACCTATAAGATGACTAAAAAATCACTATCATGTCTTTCTTGTTGAAAAATTTTTTCTTATAGTCAATGGCAGAAATGAAAATATTGTGAACAAACTTGAAAAGAAATACATCCTCTGCCTCAACTAACCCCCTCCATTCCATTCATCCATTGACATCTGAGTACCCTCCATGAGTAAAGAATATATCTTTTACAGAATTTACTTATTGTTTTTCCTATTTGGGCTGCACTGTTGACAAGCTGAAAGGACACGATTCAATAAAGATACTCGTAAATCAAAAAAGAACACATATTTCTCCCCAATATTTTTTTTTAGGGTGTTTTTGAAAACTATAATACTCAGATGTCAACGGATGAATGTAATGGTGGGGGTAGTTGAGGCAGAGGAAGTTTTTCTTTTCAAGATTGTTCACAATGTTTTCATTTCTGCCATTGAAAATAAGAAAAAATTTTTCAACAAGAAAGACTTGACAGTGATTTTTTAGTCATCTTATAGGTATGTCCAAGCCCCATCAACCCCCCTCCCCCAGATCTATTTTCTAGAAATATTAATTAATTCAAGTATATATTTTTATTGAATTGTCTTAAAACCTGAGAACTGCATGAAATTATTAGAACAAAACACTGCATTAGACTAATTAAGATTATTTTCAATACACTTCCATAGGAAAGGGTTGAAAATTGAGCATAAATAATGAGATCCACCTAGCATTGTCATATTGTGAATATTTCTCAAACTTTCAAGCACTTCCTCTACATATTTATGTAAAACCGAGTGTTATACTGTAAATACTTGCTAATATTTATACATAATGAACTAACGGTGTTGGGGAGGGGGGTGTAGATAGGAAGGGTAAATATCAGTTAATGTTTTTTCATGTTGGAAAGTGATACTTTGACCCTTTTAACCATTACATTGTTTTATATGAGAAAGTATGCCTTGAAGAAGCATATACCGAATTTTTACATGGGCTGTAAAAGCGGTGCGCAAGTAAAATTGAAAAATTTTTTTTGATAAATTAAAAGTATATAGATTTATGATATTTTTAAGCCAAAAAATATTTTTGTGCCATCTCAATATCACACATCCTCTATTTTTCACAAGTGCGCTGTATAGAGCGGCCATGAAAATTTTTTAATTTTTTTTTCATAAAATGAAAGTATATTTTGATAGGAATCTTCATGATATAAAATTGTTTGAGTACCACCCCCAAAATCTTAGGGTTATGGCCTGTTGAAAATTGCATGTGTCAAAAACACCAAAATAAATGAACACAGGTGAACCAAAAAAATTCCATAGATTTACCTCACTGATACCTAACACTAACCAAAATTTTAAAATTGTCTGTCCATTTAAACCCTAAAATGAAAATTTGGCTAAAATGACTAAAAAACACCTTCAAAAGGCTATATCTCCGCAACCAGAGGAGCTACAGACTTGAAACTTGGGTCAAAATAGTTATTCAACATGACCATCAACTGAAACCAAAAAAAATTGAAATCCGGCTTGGGGCCGCTAACCCCCTCCTTACCCGGCCAGACCCTTTAACTTATTATGAACTTGATGCCATATCGCTGGACCAATTCCAACACCTTTCTAGTTCCGAATTGTGAAATTTCTTTCTTCCCATGGTGACTAGCATATTGTACTTTAATAAATTATTCAAGTCTAAGTAAATCCTCAAACAGCTGACTTTTCAACATGTGACAGAAAAACAACAAAGCCAATAGAACCTATTCTATTGTACAATACAAACTATTTTTTGGCCATTTTGAAAAATAAATGAATTTAGAGTTCGCAGGTTTTTGACTCGGGCTGGCGATATACCGAATGCTTTGCCTTGTAGATTCCAAATTTTATGCCTCATTTCGATTCTTAATTATACCTACGTCCGTATCACGAAGTTTAAAGTTCAAATGTAGATAATCGTTGATGGTTTTGAAATAATATTTAGGTCTACATAAATACGCGCGCATAAATGTCACTATAAGCCCTATGTGTTTAGGTCTTGAATTATTTCGGCGAAGAAGAAGAATTGAATTGAAACGTGACTGGCAAAGAAACTTGAATTATTTCAGCTTTAATCATGCAGCAACATTGTGTTCATTTTAGGAGTACGCACAATAGAAAACATATAATAACCACCTATAGATTTTTGTAGGCCCTGTTGTGAGAAACAGGTAGAAGAATGGAGAAGGAAAAAAAAAATGTATTGATGCAAAGAAATTCTTCGTTTGAATATAAACGCGAATAGACTACTAATAAATCACGACTACTAATTCGTCGAAAGTTTTAATATTATAAATCGATGAACCTTCTCTTTTTTTCTCAAATGGTTGAAGAAGAGTGAAGTGCGTCTGTACTCGGTAATTAAGCAAAAAAAAAAAAAAAAGGTCAACCATACGGTGAAGAAAACTAATGGAAGCATTTTATTTCTTGCGTCTTTTACCGAAGATACGTTTTATATCCAATATCTTTCGCAAGTATATTATGAGCTCTCTAATTTTTCAAGTAACAATTAGCACCTGCATAAAATTAGACTGCGATTTGTTCCTCTATAATCTGTTTGGTACTTAAATTTCTATAGCGAAAATATGCTTGGAAACATGTACTATAGGACGTTAGTATACTTGCGTCTTGAAAAATAAATAAATTTATTGAATCAATAGTAGGATAGAAAAATGAGAAACTAACAAGGTAGGTATAATGAGTGTATTCTTGTTAAGCAGCAGATACTGAAATATTATTAAAAAATGAAGTTTATGGTTATGGCATACTTGAACTAAATTTCTCTCTAGTCGAAGGTCATTTTATTGTGTATTGAAATTATCAGCTCGTAATTTTTGTGAAAATTTGAATTTCCGCTCGAGATATACATATAGTTCAGCAATTTCAAATTAGGTGTAAATAACTTATGCTACCTTCAAATCGAACGAATTAGTCGAGTGAAGTGGAATTTTCATGATTTTTATTTGCTAAAATTCCATCGAAAATATCGAACAGTATGAGTAATTTCTATTTCTGGGATTTTAAAATTTGATTCAGATATTATCTAGATAATCATTTCATCCGAAATAATCTACGAAAGCCTCGATGTTTTTGCAAATTAATTTGCAAATTCAAAATTTCATGGATTTCTTGTCTGAACCAAAGTGAAATCCGGGGTAAATGCAGCTCCTGAGTCTTGAAAGGCGTCTACATATCCTGAAAACTTGGATAAGTAAATCCTGATTAATTCTGATAATTGGTTGGAATATGGTCATATAACATTCTGAAAATGTAGTTGAGAAAATCATGATAAAGCTACAGCAAAAAATATAATCTCAGGTGGTAATGTCCTATTTCAAAATTTGAAAATGTATTTGAAATAAAATTTACAATTTTTTGACAAATTCTTTACTCTGTCCATATTCTACGTTCAGAAAAATTTTCAAGTTGAAAAAAATCCTTGAAGAGGATATGACTCGAGTGTAAATCGTTATGGAATTTCTGAAAATTAATACTTTTTTCAAGTTATTGTTGCTTAGTTACCCCTTCAACGGTTACCAATAGAAAATTCTCAGTCCGTACTGAAATGTGAAATAGGAGCTTGCGCGCTTTCAAAAAGTATAACTGAATAGAGAGAGGGGAAAAAGTTAATTATACTATTCACGCTTGAAGGAGTGGCTGTATGAAACAAAAGTTCTTAATTGGTGAATAATCTGTAAAATTTTGAATCGTGTTCAATCGTTTTGAAATGAGAATTTGAGTTTCTTGAATCAGCGAAAGTAAAATAGGAATTATTATCTTTGAGTTTAATTCAAATTTTTAAGCGTCAATAAGTTTTTCTTTTCCATTTTAGTCTATACATGGTAGGAATTTATAGTAATAAATGAAGAAGCATCTGCAAAATTCATTATGAAATTATTTGAACTTTTTTTGTTAATTTTTCAAACCTTCTTCAACCAAGAAGTGACCACACTAACGCAATAAGTAACCAATTCCCTTACCACAAATTATCAATTACTGGGTAGAATACTCGTAGATGCCACTCAATACAAATTTTAATGCCACCGCCGTTAAAATTTTGTCAATGAACTAGTTCTGGTTTCGGGCACCTGCAGCATAATACTGCAATAAATTTGAAAAATATTTTATCACTTGCCATCAGTGGATGCAAGTAATATAATATCACTACAACATTTGGTCCACAATTTAGAAATAATTCCCACTTCTGCTCGTTGAAAATTCAAGGAAAAAAATTATTTTCAAAGAATTTTGAATTTTATAAATTTCATATTTTATCTGGATATTTTTAAAATAATTTTTGAGTGTTATTTTAAAAATCGATACTCATGCTTTTGGTGTGCGGAAACCGAACTTATGATTTTTTCTTGTCTTTCTCGCCATAAGTAATGCCGACCCCATGTCCCATGCGCCAGCCATAAGTTTGATTCAGTCTCTACTCTACGCAGGTACAATGAATTTTAAATTCAAGAAAAATCAACCTGTATCAATATTTTTCCATTTTTCTCAATATTTTATATTTCAACTTTATCTACTGTGTTGAAGTTTGGAAATTAGATTTTGTAATTTTGAATTATCTGTTCTGGATTCAGTCTCGACTCTCGTACCCTGTATATTAATTTGGCGCGGGAGGAGGATATCGGTGCTAAATTTATAAACCTGTATAAAAAGGGGAGGGGGAATCTATTCGTAAGTTAGTCTCGTGATTCACGTTTTCTTCATCTCGTCTGGGTCACTCTGGTTACAAATTAGTTAGGCTGAAGATTGAAAAGAAAGACTGTGAGAAATTATTTTGACTGCTACCGAATGAAGTGTACATCTCTTAGCGTATAAATATTTAGATTTGAGTAAGTATCATTATACACGAGTTCAAATCCTCTACTAACTCGCATATAGGTAGCCAACATTATATAGCGACCTTAGAAAGGTGTTTAACTCCACTGAGGCTCATCTTAGCACCGGATTCATACTCGAAAGAGTTATTCGTCAAACAAAACGCTATCCCACGGTAGTATTTTTTTCGTCTTTCCTCTTACTGTCCATTATTTAGGAGAATTTTTTTTTTTCTTTTCTTGAAACCGTGTGACCGAATATCGTTTTTCGGCTCATTCGTTTATATTTTTATGTAATGCACCATTAACACGCTATACGCTACCAAGTTGAATGTAAACTTTGTACTTATTCTAATTCGAGCGATGTCCCTGGGAATCTCAAATTAACTGTTCAAGCATAATATCCTACATACCGATTTCCATTTTATACTTATGTCAATTGTAAATAAGCCCAAATTCAAATCGATTAACTTGAAATCTTTTAGAACGCTATATCCTTGTGAATACATCGAAGCTCATTAATCCCTCCTCAGAATTGATAATTTTTTGTGCGAATTTGGTAAGGTAGTATAGGTTATAAGTAGAGACCGAATTCCTTGGCCCAGAAAAGTGAAAAAATTGGCATTGAAAACTTCATTTTTGGCATTATTCGGCATTAACCTACAAAAACCCCTCAAAAGCAACAAAAAAGTAAAAGTAATGAAATTCTATTTCACAGATAAAGGAAAATACATTTTTAGAAAAATTTATCGTTATGCAGCACGATGAGGTGCTTCTCAATGTTCCCTTCCTTCTGCGATGCATAGTATGAATTGTGCAGTTATGTAAGGGAGTGAGAGCTGTCGATATCAGTCGCTAACTTCCTCGCCTGCATGATTAGGCTTGTGCCAAGATGATAAGCTGATTTTTCACTATCAATGATTTTATGCGTGATGCAATGATATGATTTCTAATGAAAAGTGTGAAAATTAGCAAAATCTGCAATTTTTGGCATTTTCCCCATTTTTGGCATTTTTTGGCAAAATAAAAATTTTTTCCTGGGTTCTATTCCCCCGATTTGTGCTCATATGTAAAAATTACCCTCCTGCCCCTTCAGGAACAAAAGTGACAAATGCCAAGGAATCCGGTCTCTAGTTATAAGCTATGTATCTTCATAATGAACAAGGTATTGATTGACTGAATGCTTTCTCCCTGAAAGTTTGGATTTGTGACTCGAATCTTTTTAATTGGAGTTCGCTCATCGCTGTCAAAATGTACGCGTATAGTTCTTCATTCTATCAAGGGAAATGAAATTTGTTACAAGCTGCAGTTGCTCCCCGCACTGCTAAATTTCGTCTTCGCCGGATTATTTTCGGACGCGCTGAAGAAAAGACCTAAATAGCTATTTAAAAAAAAAAAAGGGGGTTGGAAGAATTCGGAGGGAGTAAATCATATCTTGTACTTCCGCAAAACGATAAACTTGTTTTTAATTTCTTCCCGAAGCATTCGACCGTATCAAATTTTGATAACGAAGAGTGAGTAGAAAAACCCTTCAGTGAATCACGATGGGTGGAAATATCATAATTTAATCATCAAATCGGGCCCTAAAAATAAAACCTATTTCAGCGATCACGAAGAAGGGTTCGAACCCTTTTTTTGTTTGTAAAAGGAAAATGGGTAAACTGTGTAAAAGTCGTAAGAGACTAAAGCAATCGAGTTGATTGAAAAATTTTAGGAATGCGCAAAATGCCGGCAGCTTATATACCAATTCTAGCCCATTTATTATGTAAAATTGAAAATATCGATCATTTTTGCCATTCATAACTCGTTTGCTAAGTGTATTGCTGACGTGCTGGTGCAAATAATTTATTTAATGATTTTTTATAGCTTTTTTGGGATTTTTAGAAAATAATTTACCCGAAGTTACTTAAATTTAGGCCTTATGCTGCGTCCACAACTGAACATTTTTTCGTCTGGAGGAACGAAAATCAAAACACATTTTCACCAAAATTCATCCAAAAATCACAACTTTGCTTGAAACTCAAGCCATAAATACAATATACTCTGTCTCACCAAAGAAATGAGTATTGTCGTCATATAGCTTTGATAGACGTTTCGGTATGCCAAAAGCGGAGGGGCCACCTCGCTACCTGCTACAATCAGTGACGTCAGTCCTCTCTTTCGTAAGACAGACGAGTATAGTTGGGGAAAATGTTAAATTTTTCACACATAATGCATTAACTGGTGGAGCGTATACCCTTGAACATTAAACATTTTTAATTTTCATAAGTGATAGTATTTATTGTGAAAAAAACACCTTTTTTTTTAAATATTTGGTTCAACTTGAAAACATGAGCAAAATAGAGATAACATTTTTCCACTGTGAATCGAGCTTCAGGAGGTCAAGGACCTACCAGCACAGATCCTGATTATGTGTGTTGGATTAGAACACCTGAAAAAGTTGCTGGACACAATTAATGCAAAAAGCAGCCACGTCGTAGCCATTTATGAATTCATGCCTAATATTAACGATTTCGCTTTGTTTATAAAATGTGGCCCACCTGCCTTTTATTCCCCCTCAGATATCCCGTCGTGCTTGCATGACTCCATTCGACTAAAATGTTTAATGTGTATTTTCATTTTTGGGCCACGTGTCAGACACGAGTTCTCGTTTACTAGCAACTTAACGAGGGGCGTTTTCACGACGTTCGTCCGAATTTGACTTCATTTTCGTGTTTAGCCCTCTCAATGTTCTCGGAGAGGTTCAGTCAAGATTTCCATTTATCATAAATATTGTACAAGGAGCCAGAATCTGTGAGCCTTAGTTGACGAGCAATCGTGAATCACGTTTTTTTTGTCGACAAGAACGTTCTCAAGTCATCGCAGCCTCATTTTGGTTGATGAATTTGCTGATGGCTGGTAGATTGGATCTTTGTCTTGGATCATTGTCTCAGCGAAAAAAGGCTGACACTAAATGTTTTTTCTCACGAATTTTGAGAGATTTTTGCCTTGAAAATTATGAGAATTCCAAAATTCTTTTAGTCAGTAAAATAAAATCCTGTCTGCAGGGCCGGCGAACATCCAGGTGCCACAGGTGCACTGGTGAAAAATTCCGCTTATTAAAATTTTTTTCTACCCCCTCCTCTTTTTCCCCCTCCCCCTTATCAAGAGACCAATTTCCCTTTATGAAAATTTGAGTTTGCACCTGGTGGGAAAATAGAAAAGTGCCGGCCCTGCCTGTCTGCTTGGTGACTGACCTTTAGTGGAACAGAAATACTTTTGTTTTTAATAATTAAGTTAAGGTGTAACTAGGTATAGAATGTGCAGTTTAATCAGCTATACGAAAAAATACCTACAAATTAATACGTTTTTTACTTCGTTGAAGGTGGCTAGTAGTTATAAAATTTTACTATTGGCAACATACAAATTTCCTACTTTCTGAAAGCTAGTTATACAAGTATAACATGATTCTTCATTATGCAGTTTGAAGAAGGTTCTGATAATGTCTATAACTGTAATATTTCTATAAATTGACGAGGCATATATAATATTCAGCCATAGGATATGAGGTTTAAAATCATAAATCGATTGTCTAACTTATTTGCTTTTAATAATATTTAAATTTTGCATCGAAAACCAGCGAGTGATCCAAGTCCAAGTTTAGCGATGAGCAAATATTGACGTTTTTCGTTGTAGCTTATCTTGAATTTTCATTATAAATTCGCAGCGTACGAAAATAATGGCTCATTGTGTTTTAAAATGCAAAAACTTATAAAAAAAAAACCAAAACTAAGGGCAAAGGGTGCAGTATATTAAAAACTTAAACTGCGAATATCTCAAAACTAAAAATTTAGACTTGGATCACAGTGGTTTCGAGGCCCCCGCAGATCCTCCTACTTATGTACCTTAGTTTTCTTCTCATTTTTAGAATTTTGATAGAAGAGGAAAATCCCCTAGATTCATCCTTATATACGATGGTTTGCTTGAAAATTTTACTAACTAATCTGACCAAATGAATACAACAAAAAAAATAAAAAGCGCAGCTACAGCAAAAGCTGAATCAGAACATATAGGACCATGAAAAATATCAAAGGGCTCATACAAAATTCATGCGAAGAAAACCTGTCAGCTAGTTAACACCCAGAATATTGTGAAAAATGGATGGTCTACCACACATACAAACCCCATAAACGATGCATTTACTCTTTCTATTAGTCATTGTCGGTGGAGGGAAAAGTCCCTATTTTTTTTCCTCTTTTTTTCTTTTTTTGCTCTCCGTAAATGTAATCACGCGATATGGTATTGATTTGGTTAGGCCTATACGTGGAAACGTGAACGCATAGTAAAAGAAGTTACACTTTTACGAATTTCCCAAAACGCGCATGAGGTGAGGAGGCGCGGAGTGCAATCCGATGCGTTTCTCCTCCACGAGGGATATAGGGTTACAAACTTTTTATAGGCAATGCAAGAGGAGATGGAGCGAACAAAAAATCGAAGCTCGTCACAAAAGGGGTATTGTCAGAGAACAAACTTGGGTGTAGATATTACCATGTTGTATTTTTTTACCAGAACTACTGGGGGTAGGTCGATGATTTCTCTATAGTCTCTATGTTTTGTTGTACAGAAAAATAAAGTGATAAATGGGCAATCAGTTTCGAGTCAGTTATACCTACAAAGTACTCTCATTGGCTATAAGAACGTCACCTCTTCCATAAAATTTACAAACAAGATGATGTGCATGTGCTGTTAAAGAAGAAAATAAATCTTGAGCAAAAAATTGATATGACGTTTTACTAGTCCGAAATTCTGATGAATTTTTCTTTTTTTCTCTCTCTTTTTACTCATTTTAATATAATCTTATGAAATGTTTTCTTTTAGTAAGTTTACTATAAAACCATTTTTTTTTTTATTTTACTGGCAGGCAAAGATTTTTTAACCTCCCTCCCCCCCCCCTCCAACACATCAATCAAAGTCCGCTCGTGTGTATCATTGTACAACTAAAAGAAACTTTTTAATGTTGGTATTTCGTAAATTACCATCTTCTATAACATATCGGCCCTTCTTCGATATCCACCTTTATTTAACGTCACAAAAGAAAACTAATGAGTTCTATTTTCATCGAAAATAACTGTATATAATTATAATATTCTCAAATCAGGATTTCATTGCTAAGGGATTTTCATACTTGCGAAGGTGTTCAAAAATATTTTGAGCAACTTATCTGAATTGGTGTCTACCAATTTCTCGCCAAAAATGAAAAATTCCGTGTAAAACAAAATCAGCATTGCCAACCTAATTTATGAGCTAAAAAACAGTTACCGGAGGTGAAAAATTCATACAATCGTCCGTTTCGTTGGAATTTAAAATTTTTGCCACAAAAAGATAAGTCCACGACCTGGTAAAATTTTTATTGGAAAAATGGGGAGCTACAAAAATAAAATATCTCAATATATTATTATTATCATACCTACAGCTATTTCAAATAATAATTTGGAAATTGAGAAAAAAAATGCTGAAATTTCAAAAAAAATTTCTTGTTTTATATCTTCGATATGATTCGAAACGGTAAATAATCCATGTAGTAGTTGGCATCCCTAAACAAAATGCTTCCTTTAATGAAAATGGCGATTGTTATGTTTTGTAACACATCCTCCCGTATTATTGCTGCCATTTTCCAAATATAGTACGAGTAAAACACCAAAATCGAACAAAGTTTTTTGGCTCTCCAGAAGAAAATTATGTTACCTCAATGTATGCGAATAACCTACACAAATTTTTCTCGTTCGCGTTGTAAATATGTTCCTATAGGTCTTACTTATATTATTTTGTGTTTCTTTGTCATAACTCGTTAGGCTGAAAATAGAACAAAGTCTCATTAGTTCTAAAAACCTTAATGCAATGTTGAAGCTTTACGACTAATTAACATAAATATAATAAACTTATTATGGTCGTAGCAATCACACAGTCGCGTTATATCGAGTAGGTAGCTATAACAGGTGAAAAACCAAAAAAAAAAATGTATTGCTTTCACGGAAGTTCGTTGTTTGTTCGAATATTTCGAAATTATTGTACTGATGTTGTGATCTTGTAATCTACTTAATAACTTAAGTATAGGTGCCTGGGGACTTGATTCACAAATTTTGTTTTAATTGGATTTTGGCTCGGTTTTAATTGACAAAAGTATTCATTTCATTTTTAGTCTAAGGAAATTTGTTGAATTTTATTTTGTGTTCATTACCTGCCGAGTTGGCGATAAAATGTAAGTTTAACAATTTGAAGGTGTACATGGTTTAATTAGGTGCCCAATGGCAGTATTTAAGCTAGAATGGAGTACCCTGAAAAATGATTCGAAAGTTGCTGAATTTTCTATCAAATAAAAGCGTTTAAAAAAGACATAATCCCCATAGTAAACCGATGGACTTGCATTTTTTTTTTTCAGTTTTCAATCGAGCACGTTGAAGTAAAAAAGGAGAAAAAATGTCATATTGTTAATTAATAAGTTAGAAAATCTACACGTCACGACGTCATGCTGTACATACGAGTGAATAAAAAGTTGCAGTACATCTTGTATTAGGCGCATAGCTCGTGTTTTAATCGACATTGTCCCGAGTTTTTCAAAAAAATTAACACTCTTTTTTTTTATAATACGAAGCTACTTCTTGAAAATAGGCGAAGTTCATTGTCTTCTACTGGAAGATTCGGTTTTTGTTTTTTTCTTTTTCAGGTCAAGTATTTTTATTTGCTTATATTTCATGAAAATGATGATGATATTTTGAATTATCTTTGCCAAAACCTTGTTAAAATCATCAAAAATTCAAGTTTTATCTGCCCTCTAAGCGTTTGATTGGGAAACTCGATTCACGGTGACTTCGATGTTGACCGAAAAGTACGTTCTTTTGACTTGAGAAGTGGAGATAGCTGTAAATTATGACCCACATTTAGTTAGTTCATTGGAAAACGATTGTGTCATTCTACAATACACAGCATATAGGCCTCGAATTGGCGGGTATTTAAATTTTAGCATTTTAACGACTGCACCCAAGGTATACCCTTCATTAAAAAAATATGCCCTAAAGGTCTGTACATTCTAAAATCAATTCCATTTCACGATTTTTCAAAGTTTTATAATGCTCGATAAGCCCTATTCCATAAAGATTAATAAATGCTCAATCGAATATATTATCATTTTCTCTAATGAATATCTGCATTGTGACATTGATCTTGACTTTTGATTCTGGAATTTTGTAGGCCATAACACGTTCTTCTTTCAAAATGTTTGGATATACAGCTGCGTTTCAAAGAGATTTTGTTGAGAGAAAAGAATTTATCTTACATCAAACTATAATATTTGTACATCGTGGCTCATTATCGTCTCTTACCCGTCAAAAATTTATTTTTCAATATATAATATTTTCTCTTTTAGTGATATTATGAGCATTCATTTAATATTCAATCTTATTATTTTTATTTGCCTCCAATTTTTCGAGCCCAGGGTGTAGGGTGTCTGCAGGCCTTGCGAAGTCATCAAAGTGTTCAGGTCATGTAAATAACAGAAGACGTTCAGATTGCTCTTGGCTAAATTTATCCTGCCCTCAAATTTTTTTTTTTTTTGTTTCACTTTCATCTACCACAAAAATTCCAAATTTTTAATTTGCTGTAGTCTCGATGCGGAAGCAGAGATTAGATTTTGTATAAAGTGGAGTGCGTAGGAGAAAAAAGTTGAATTCTTAAATTTTGAAAAAATTAATATGGAATGCGCGTGAAGATGAAAATATTTTACCCAAACAAATTTTAATTATATTATTATTGTTATTTTCATGATAAGCTATTGTTCAACTTAACCATGGTCTGGTATTATATAAACATGGTTACCACTTAAATAGAGCTCTAAACAATCAACGTTTTTGCAATTTTTAAACATTTTTATTCATCATTCGGGTGAAAATATAGGATTTTATAAAGAAGCAAATATTAGAGGATGCTAACATAAAATACTTTGAATCACTCATTTTTACTGTGAACATAGAAAATATGATTAAAAAATTGTTTCTATTCAAACAAAAAAATGTGATAGAAGCTTCTTGACTCTTGATTTTGTTTTAATAATTACATTACAATAAAAAGGAGTATTGTTTTAAAAACTTAACATTAATATCTAATTCTTCTTCTTTTTTCAGTTTTAATTGCTGCGGAAAGCCTAAAGTTTCAGTTTCTGATATTGATCGATGGACTGACAATATTACGCGTGTATTGGACAGTCCAAGAGCACGGAAAAAGTTCAACGATTTCTTGAGCTCCCGCACTCTAGATGACGCCTTGACTACCCTCGAATTTTGGGAAAGTTGCAACAAACTTCTGTTGGAAGCTCACCACGATGAACAACTCAAGTAAGATGATTTTTTTTTCAAAGGCAGGAATCAATGTAATCTTTTATCTTGATTTAGCCCAAGGTTATTAATATTGAATTTTTCAATTAATACTCATTAGGGAGTACATGAGTAATGTCTTGGGAAGAGGGTTATAGTGAAAATAATTCGTGATTTCCTCTCTAATGAAAATTTCTTTTTTTTTCTTCGCAAATTATTGTTGCATTAGAATAAATTAAAAGGTTTTGTCATAGATAATGATGATTTTTGCTATAACTTTCCCTAAATATCTACGTTTCTTTCTGTAGGAAAGCTCAGCACATTGATCCGAGTATTGTGTCTCATGCCAGATTCAATAAACACTTCTGCCAACTAGTGGAATTCGCTGAAGATAGAATAAACTTAGATGCGCATCAGTTGAGGGTCTTTCGCCTGGCAGCTTCATCACAAAACATCCCAAACATGATGAAAACTCTTGGAGATGCGCAGCATTCTGTTTGTAATCTCATGTTGGATGAATTTAATTTATTTAGAGAAGTACTGCTGAAAGAAACGAGGTCAACGAAGAAAAAATGAATTATTATATTTTTTATGTGTAACTTATATTACCAGTGATCTGTTTTTTTTTTTTTTTTGTTACAAATTTTTTAAAAGTTGTTTTGTTGTACGAAATCATATTTTTGTATACCTACATGTTACTCTTTTCTTGTCCTTGTACAAAAGATTATTACTTAAGATATTTGCATTTTTTTTTCTTTCTCGAAATAAATGTTCCTTGATTTTTAAGTGAGAGATTTCTTTAGTTTTTCACTAGACTATAACTTGAATTAGGATTTCTTTATGTAAATCGTAGAAAGATCTCCATGAAATCATATTGACCAAAGGGAGATGACTATAAATTTTTAAAATACTCGCAGTTTTGAAGTTTATAAATTTCCCTTGCATTGTATAATTATAGATTCATTATTTCCCCCTCATTTTGAGTTTGTTTAAGAACAATGGATGGTTATTTTGGATTCGGAATTCTGAGTTCATCCGATGAAAGTACGTATAATACGAAGAAAGAAAGAACGCATCAGAATGCAAATTTTTCAGAATTTCAGGCGTTTTCTCGTAACTGATGATGTTGTCTGGTTTCTTCGGTTAGTCCAAGATTTATTTTTAATTTTTTAGACTATGCCATCTGAATGAGTCTAACTGCCTATGTGCTGCTTATCATTTTTTCATTATTCAGTTTATTAGCAGAATGAAGATCCGTGATCTTTTGATGCATTGGTCTTCAAGCACGTAGAATCCAATGAAATATGCCAGTGAACGCGTACTCAAATCACAAATGAAAAAAAGAAAAAAACAGCTGAATAAAAATAGCCGTCTTCATTACTTCACAACAAAGAAATATAGATATAATTCTATATTATATCTATATTTCTTTGCTTCACAATCATCTCTGATCTCTTGATGTTAGCGCTCTCTAGCACTGCTAAATACAACCTGATAACTCCAGTCGACTACCGACTATCTAAAACACTTTTTAAAGTTCAATGCAAAATGCAACTAAACCAATATTTCATTTTTCGTCCAGTGGATCTGGATCCTGATAAAAAAAATTTCTCCATTTCTCGCGTCGTTAAAAGTGTATTTCATTTCGACATTTCTTATTTAAACTATTAATTCGTGTTTCCACCTGGTCGTACTAATGACTACTGTAGAAGTAATAATTTGATCGCGTTATACGTTCAGTAGAGTGTACTACTACTACGTATGTTATAATGGAGGAAGATAATGATGATCAATGGTTATACGGTGAAGACCCAGCGGGTGAAAAACCAGAGGTTGCTGATAAAACCGATGACTCTTCGGAACTTCCTCTCAGTTCTGCTAATCCACCAGAACCTGAAGGAAATATACCAGAAGCACTGCCTTACAAGGTTAGTTTCCTTCATGATACTGCACGTTCAGGAGTGTTTAAAACTGTAAAATCGTTGGTTAACCTGATTTTTCGCATCATTCGTAGTCTCTCGTATTACGTTTAATTTTACACTTAAGTACTTAATGTGGTGTTATTTTTAGCCATCTGATTTGGAACCTCCAATTATCAACCCGCCTGAGGCGAACAGTTTCAGTGAAACTGACGTTGTTCCTGGTGAAGAAGAAATCTTGGTACCGTTAGGTCCTCCAGTAATTAATGCTCCAGAAGTTACCGAAAACGTGCCTCAAGAGAATGAAGAAAGTGATCATTTAGGTAACTTATCTACGTTTGTTGTTTTGTGGGACTTATAATACCATCAATTAATTATAAGATAAATCGCTTTAGCAAATAGCCACTCTAGTCGATGACAGTTTGAAAATTTCCGATTATGAGGCCAAATTCAACGATTTACGCTATTTACCTGATATCGCATCGTGGATAGGGCTTAATATGTTTTTCAAGACCTCGATATAATAAAATCATTGCTTTCAGTTTCTGTCCGAGAACCTTATTAGTTATTACATTTGATTATCCCAGAATTCAGTAACTTATTTAAATTCTAAATTATAAAACTATGATGACAGCTAATGGAGAAGCAACCGATGCAGCTGCAACTGGAGAAACTGGAAAGAAGTCCAAAAGCGGAGCAAAACTAAGTGAAGGTGAAGAAGAAGACGATGAAGATGATAATATTGATGTTGTTATTGGTGATATACGTACCACTCCCAACTATAACGCCAATTTGCACATCAAAAGACAAAATCTTCTGACCTTAACGAAGGTAAGACCACCTATTGAAGATTTTCTATTAGAAGGGATGGATGTACAATTCACTACCTCAAATAAGTGCGTTTTGTAAGCTACCAGATGAATAGACATTGGGTTTATGGTCTTAGTAAATCTCTGATGAACTTACTCGTATTTTTCATTTAACGCCACAGTTGTCGAATTTACCTGTGAGTTGATTTTACAGGTCTATCATTACAGGCCTAATTATTATCCGCAACAGCCGAATCAGGTATTTCATACCGAGCATCGAATCCGCTAGCCAAATGAATTTTTCATTTTTTTTTTTTTCATTTTCATCGTATCTTCTGGGCGAATTTGCGTTTTTTTCTTTGCTTGTTCTACTTTTATTTTCTCAAAGAATTTTTCTGGTTTCTTTTTTCTGTTTCCACAGCTTTGTTCGCTCGTTAGTAAATTTCTCAGATAGTAAAAAAAAAAAAGTACGAATGACAAAGGGACTTTCCCAAGGTTTTGCTATAGTTTTGTGTGTTTTAATACTCGTAAGAAGTTTAGACTTTTTATGACTAATCATCATAGAAGTCATCAAACTGTGCTTAGTCGTCATCAAATTAACGTTCAGTTTGACCAAAATGTTTCTCTCAATGTTGTGGCTTACCAGTGGAAATCGAAAAACGAGCCCATTGATCTCTTCATCACTCACTCTTGATTATTCAATCAGAAAATTCAGTCAAGTTGTAGTTATGAAATCAAGTGAAACCGATAATAATAATATCTGAACAGTGTGTTATGCAAGAAGGGGATAAGTACATTTTTAAAAATTTTACACGAAAGTAAAAAATATCCTTCTTATGTAGTCCCTCAACTTTGAAATCTATGGTTTCATTTTGGGGCATAATATTTTTACTGTACGAAAGAACTCAATTTTTGGAAAAAATGAACTTATCTGCTCCTTGCATATCACTGTTCATTTATATTTTGGAAAATTAAAAGTTTCTAATAAATTTTTCCATACTTACTAATTACTCTTGAAACATTTTCTTCATCGTAGTACATTAGCAGCTAGCTTATAAACATCCATTTGTTTGAGTTTTGAATGTTTTTTACCGAGTTTTTTCGTTGCTACCATTTTTTTTTTCAACATATTTTTCCAAACATTCAACTGTTTTTGATAATTTTTTCGCTGTTAATGACAAGAAATTCATTTTTTTTCAACAGAGTGGTAGTAAATTTGGCGCAGACGACTTCGACAGCGTCGGATTAATTAATGGAGTTCCGGCTCACGAATTTAATTTGGACAATTTAGAAGACAAGCCATGGCGGAAACCCGGAGCTGACATCACTGGTAAGGAAAACTGTTGTCTTTAAATAAAAAAATAACAATGAAAATTTGGTTGAAGATTCGAAAAAACGAGCCCTTTTGAAAAATTTCATGAAGAAATTTTCAACTAAGTATTTCTATTCTTTCAATTCATTTTTCATCAGGTTCATTTTGTACACTTTTCTATTCCCAACTATGTGCAATAAAGTCGTTCGATAATTATGAAGTGCTTTTGGCTTTGGGGAACTTACTTCGTTGTATTTTGCTTTTATTGATTATTACCAGCCAGAATGAAAAGATAGAAATGTGAAATTCGTACTGACTGATTAAATAATAGGAAAAAAAAAGAACAGAAGCAAATCTTCAATGAAAATTAACTTTCGATTTCCAAAATGTACTGATATTTATAATTTCATCTATGTTTGCTATTTCACTAATGAAATTATTGATTAGTGTTGTTTATTTTTGCTTGTAGATTATTTCAATTACGGATTTAACGAAGATACGTGGCGAGGATATTGTGAACGTCAAAAAAGATTACGAGTTCACGAATCTGGTAGTGGTTTGATTCCGATGAATCAGCCAGCCAATGTTAATATTATTCCGAATGTGAGTGTGCCGCCGCCGAATATCATGGCGTCTATGGGTATGCCGGATGTAAATCCTGGATCGATTAATGTTATCGGCGGCGCCAATACAAGACGTTCTGGAGATGCGTTCGCTAAAGAAAATACCATACAGGTAGGATTTCAAGAGCCTTTAGGATTGTTCATCGTGCCTGCGAGAGCTATAATGTTGTTAGACCTGCACTAGGAAGCTTTCGTTTCAATTACTTGCTCGTTCTTTATTCCAGGTCATGACTGCCGATCGTCGAGAATACAGCAAAAAGAATTTCACTCCGGATTTGTCAGTTCCACCTCCAGTCGTTCCACCATTCGGCGGCCTACCGCCAGGCATTCCTCCTCCGTACGTATATTTCTCGTGGTTGCGTATTTTTTTCACGCCTTCATTTTTCGAATTGTTCAACACTTTACTTTTGCAGGTTCCCAATGGGTCAATACGGACCTCCACACGGTGAATATTTCCCACCCGAGATGGACCCGTATTACCATTCGTACGAATCACAGGATGCGAATTGGTCCGGCCAGGTAGGTCAAGTCTGATGGCTTCATGAAATGAATTAAGAGTCACCTGGTCGTCAGTTGAGTAACTTTTCTTCTTTTTTTCCCCCGTAGAACTGGAACGCTAATATCGACGTGAAAAATATGATTCCGCTGAGCAATGGTGGTCAACGTTCTATGAATGGCTCTGCGGATGCAAAAGTAGGTTCAACTCAGCCTATATTGTTGATGGCCTAATCGTTACAGCTTTTCTGTTAGATTTTTGTTGACCGTGGTTCAAAGTACCTTGAGGGCTGCTGATTTGATTTCAAACAGTGAAAATTTGAAAATAGCGAATTTTTTGCGTCAATTGCCCTCCTTGATTGTGAAATTATTTCAACAATACGACCGCTTGTGAAACTGCACCCTTGAATCAGTACCCGGAGGGAGGGGGTTGCGTGCTATTGGATTAACTACCAAGCTAAAAAATTATAGTCTGGCCCATATAAGAAGTGCGTGACATCATGATGATTTCAAGAAGACGATTGGTTGAAACCAAAAATACTGTCTCGATAGTGGTAATGATCTTGTGACGTCACGCTTATTTGGGTTCAACTATAGTTACTTCTTTTTATTGTAGGGTTGAAAATATTTTTATTAGAAAAAAAAAAAAGATAAATTTTATATTCTCCAAAAATCAGAACCTCATCTCTTTTTGTGAAAAATTAGGACTAACGAGAAGGGTGCTTCGAGTTCCGGATAAGAAGTTGCAGGTTTTAAAATGTTTCTCACCATAGTGCAAAATTCAGAATTGAATGTAGTCGAGAGTTTTGGTTTTCTAGTCTCATATTATGTGAAATTGACGAAATAATAATTATAACGACTCATTAAGTAATTTGACTTTATGCAGGTGAATCCGGATGGCACCCTTAGCGGTGTAAAGGTGAAGACAGAACCAGAAGATCGAGATAGCGTCCACGATCGAGATCGAGATCGCGAACGTGACAAAAGTAGAGATTACGACCGAGACCGTGATCGGGAATCGCGACATCGTGATAGGTGGGTCTTTAAAAAAGGCATAATTTTTCTACCGAAATATCATCTGCAACGCCGACGGTATTATGGAAGATATGATGCGCTGCTAAACCAACGTGTGTATTGATTTCAGATCTCATAGGCATAGATCGCGTAGCAGAAGTCACGAAAGACGTTCTCGTAAGCACAAATCGCGAAGCAGGTCACCCGGATATCGTAGTCACAAAAAGAAGAAATCCAAGAAGTCAGAAAGATCGAAATCGGATAGCGACTAAATTTAATTTCCTTCCTCGACCAAGTGTGAATTGTGACGTGCGATTTTTATTTTACGATTGTCGTCCGTTTCGTTATTTTAATTATTTCTATCGATGTAATGTCTTGATGAAGTACTTTTTTTTTTAAATATAACTCAACTTTCGGATGTAGATTCGTGGTTTTCATTGACCAACTTGAACTAAATGGTTATAGTAATTTCCTTAACCTTCGAAATTCATAAAAATCTTTCAGTAATAACTTCTAAATGAAAAAAAAATTCTAGCGTAGAAAGCCCCGCTAGAAAAGCAGGTTTTCGATTCGTGGCACAGGGTAACAGGACTGCGTAAAAACCCTTGGAAAATCATTGATTTTGAGCTACATTTTTTCTGATACCTTCTGAACCGCCAAACCGATCGACTTGAAATTTCTATCAGACCTAAATCTCATCGAGATTGACCTCTGGTGCAAATTTCAGCCCTATTGGTTCGGCCGTTCTTTTGTTCTCGCGTTCCAAAGAAACAAATATACGCATGAAAGGAGAAACAAGTCAGGGGTTCTCAAAATATTGGTCCTTTGAGAAATCCAACTCAAAATTTTGAGTGGCGTCGTATATAACGCAACCTAGTACTTCTTGTGTTATTATCATTTTATTTGGTATATTTTTCATTTTTTCCCCGGTATCTAGGTACCTGTAATTAGTCATGTTATTAGTCAAATATTCAAGTTTTTCAACTTTTATTTTTCTTAGTATAAAGCAGTACCTTCTAAACTTCTACTTCTATTACCAAAAGTTCACTCAACAGTCGAAAAATCAGAAACTGAATTTCCAAAGAAGTTTACCTCCTGCGCCTGTTCCTAGAAAGTTATAGGAAATTCGAAAAGGGAAGAAAATGGTTTGTTACATTCCAGAAATACTGAAATTCAATATTCGTAATTCAACTGTAAAACTGTATGGAAAGTTTCTAAAATATTGTACTAACATGATAAACGCACTGGGAAAATTTAGAAGAATGAAATTTTAAAATGAAAAAAAAAACACTTCAACTATAAATTCTGACAAGTGGTAACTAAAAGCATTCAACTTGAAAGCTCTACAAGACAGGCCCGTAGCAAAATATAGTACCAAGGCGACGCTCTTGCTAGGCAGATGATGATTAAATCATCCATCTGAAATTTTTTTCACAGCTCTTTTTGGTAACAAGATACCGATCCAAACATGACCCAAATACACTTTAAACGAATTTTTCATTTTTTTTTTTTTTTTAAACTACACTTTATCCAATGATAACGATTACTTATGGTATTCTTTGACGATAATTGATTCAAAACGCAACCAACATGCATAAAGGTGATCAATTACATTTAATATTTTTTCTTGTCTCTCAATAAGGAATATTGATAAATACAGATACGTTTTCGAAAAAGAACACATTTTAGAAGCATTATTCACTGTCATACTGAACAAAGATTGGTAATTCCAAATTCGAAAGACGAAAGAAAAAAAAAAAATAGAAACTTGTTCAGCAAAATAATATTAAACCCATGTGACTGAATTTAACACAGATACAACCCATGTGACTGAATTTAACACAGATACAAAGTTCATAATAATACAAAATGTCAAAAGAAAAATATCAGATATTAAACTGAATCTTATAATCGAAAAGCAGGTTTCTTAGGGGAAAAAAATGAAGTCTGCGATTAATTCACTTCTAGACTTCACCTCTTCAATTCAACAAATACAAATTTGAAATAATTCATATTTTCTTTATTTGATTTTCAACTTAAGACTAACAGAAAAATTAGCATGCAGATATTAGAATAAGAATAACATACTTTTTTCAAACGACCGATTAAATAACTTGTATTTTCGATTTAAAAAAAAATAAAAAAAATAAAAGAATAGTTTAAATAAAAAAAATTCACCATGTGGCGTACATTGGGAAAAATTAGCATGCAGATTTTTGATTCACCCGATAACATGAATTTATTATAAATTTGAACCTCTGCCAGACGCGACCGAAACTTATGATCATGTTTTCACTTTTCAATTTTTATGAGAGTTCGTTTAGAAATCTGAAATGGAAAAAAAAATAGAATCAAAAAAATGCAGGACATTGAACATAGTTCCTATCCAAATTCTAAGAATTATCATTTAAGTTTTCCTCAGTGCACTTGAAACAATAATTTGGTATAGATGACTCTACTGGCTTACAATGGAACAATTCAAGATTTGTAGCAGAAATTACTACAAAAATAGTAAAATATTTGAATATTTATAATAAATTGTAATTTTCATAACTGTGATGAGAAAAGATACTATTATGTTTATAATAAATACTATGAATCTCTCTTAGTGTGCATATAACTATTTTTAGAATCAATTGCGAGCTCCAAGACTATAGTGTTTTTTATTAAAATTGATAAATCAGTAATAACTAACATGCAATTAGTTTACAGCAGAAAAAAAAAAATCTCACCTCATTAATTCCTGTTCATCCTCATTTCTCCACTGACGGTACTGAGACAATTTTTTCTGTAAAAATTGAATCACAATTTTATCATTGATTCCTTGAACAGAATCCAAATCTCGATTTACACGTTCCAGAATTTCTATCAATAATTTCATTAGATTCGCATATGGCTGAAATCAAAGGACTAAATTTTACTTTTGAAACACAATGACAGCATTGGTTACAGAGGATTTGCATTTTTTAAGCGAAAGAATATTGATATTCAATTTTAAGGTTGCATACTCAAGCATAATCGAACTAAATTCAAGCTTTATCGTTACCTTATAGAAAAGTTGTTAATGTAAGATTTGCAGATAAATTATTGTTAAATAACAAAAAATTTCAATTCAATTTTTTCTCAACGACTACATTTATTTCAACACTATAGAATTTTTCTTTTGGGGTAACGATTCAGCTATGATTCTGGCGGTGCTGGTTGATATATCAACAAATCAAACCACTATGTACAATCAGAAATAGGAGGTGACAAAAACCTGCTAAAGATAGTAGTTTTAATTATAACTTTTTTGCAGAATACTAAAGGATTATACATAATACATTAGCTGGTACATGCACTGATTTGTATAATTATCAACTGACACCCACACCAAAACATTTTTAGTAGTAAAAATTAGTATACAAATACCTTTTCATGAGGTACCGAAATTATTTGAATTAACATCTTGTTCCCCTATTAAAAAAAAAAAAAAAAAGGAAAATCTCCATACATACATGATAAGCCTGAGCTAAAGGAGGAAGGTGGTGAAATATTTGCATCTTATTAAATAATATTACCGCTAACAGACTTTTTTTTGAACCAATTTGAGTTGCAGCAAAACATTTTACAAGAATACTTACTTGGATATTTAAAGGTGCCGGCGGGTTAGCAACAGAAACATCCTGGAAAAATAGGGGAAAAAATATTAGCAAAGAAAAAGACCTAATAAAGAAAGCGGGTTTCTGAAAAATTCGCAGCTTCAAAAAAATCTGTCAAAAATTAAAAATTCGCTGCTCCAAAAAAAAACTGTTAAAAATGTAGACGATGGTCAGAAAATCAAATAGTGAAAAAGTAGTAATCTGTTGAAAATTTATTATTTCTCACCAAAGATAAGATTATCGAACCCAGTTATAATGTTTTGTAAAAATAAATCAGTTTTAATTACTATGGCATCAAGTGTGAAATGAAGAAAATCTTAGAAAAATGATTCAATATATATTGAGGAAAATTATTAGTCATTTAAAAGTTGATTTATGGTCAGGTGAGACTACTTGAAATTATGATTCATTCGACAAATTTTTGACCTATTATAGTTAAAAGTCTGGTAATTTATTTCCAACGAAGAATTTTATCAATTTTAAGTAAGTGCTCATGAGAATGAATCATACAAATAATTATAATTGAACTATATAATTTAAAATAGGTTTGTAACGAATCCATGAATTCATCGAATTTTTAGCCAGTACCCGAGGTAGCAAACACAAGGACGAACTAGGTAACTCTTTCATCGAAAACCACGACCGATTGCTTCTCATACTAGATGAAGTGTTTTGCACCTAACTATGGAATGTAAAGACTACCTAAAAGATGTTATCTTTTGTATTAGCAATTTTTTTGCACTTACACAGAAGTAATACTTGCTCGAGCTATCTTTCCTTGAAAAATATTAATTTTTGTGACTTGGAGAAGTATTTAACTAATAAAATAAATTTGTAGAGAATAAATTAGGAGATAATAATGGATCATACTCACAAGATTCCCATATGTTTCAGGAACAGATGCTGAGACCAATGAACGTAAATTTCTTGACGGTGGAACAGCTGGTGGATTTTGTGTGAAATCCTGGTAAGAAGGAATTAAAAAAAAATTAAATCAATAATACAAAAGAGCATTGCTTTCTTTTTTAGAAAGTTCTTCAATGTTTATGCAATCATGTATTTACACGAAAATGGAAGTAAACTAATTGCATGTTAGTTATTACTGATTTATCAATTTTAATAAAAAACACTATAGTCTAGGAGCTCGCAATTGATTCTAAAAATAGTTATATGCACACTAAGAGAGATTCATAGTTTTCATTATAAACATAATAGTATCTTTTCTCATCACAGTTATGAAAATTACAATATCAGATATGCTTACTTCAGTGATCCATTCAGCAGTCTCCGTAATATCACAAAATCCGCGGTTCGATCTAAATGACGAGAAACGTACCCTCTGTAATTAATAAAATGCTTGAATATATTCCGTTCTACGACTTCGTCTCATTTGAATGGACCATTATATTCAATATTAATTTTATGAACTGATGACTCACTTTTCCTCTGGAATGGGTTCTCATTATATTGGATGACGTTCGAGAGGATTCTTGCAGATCAATCATTCCGGTTAAAGGAAACATCGAATTTCCAGGCAACTGATCACGGTCCTAGAAGAATAAAATACATGTAAATGACAGAAATAACTAGTCTTCTTATTACTGATAACTAAATAAATGGCTAACAATGGTTTGGGGAGCATAAATGTTAGCTGTTGTGCGAGGTATTGCTTGAGATTCCGACAGTACCGGGACTGACCCTAGGTGCCGACTCGAGATAGTTGGATCATTACTTGGAACTTCATCTTCAACAAATTCAATTGTGTAATTTTCCATGATTTGTATTGAAATACTTTCAGATTCTGAAATGAAAATAAAAATAAAACATGATTAAAATGGAGCAACAGCTTCTTCTTTTATTTTCACTTTAGTTTTTAATTGTGATCTTTGGACCTTATAAAGGTATTTTTTCAAGTGTAAATAAACGCCAAGAATCAAGATGGAGAAGAAGCGATCACGAATTGTTGACATGAACTTACGTCTTACGGAATAGAATATTCTTCAGAGCATCCGCGTGGACCGGTACGATTATTATTTATTCATAAAATTAAAATCTCGTTTCGAATTATCAATTGTTTAATTGGTGAACAAAATCTATAGTCCACTCCCTTCGTACAAAAACCAAGACAAAAACCAAATGACAAAAAATCTTCCAAAATCGAAACGAAGCTTCAGGAGCTGTTCCCAAGGGAATTATCCCATCTCTGATCTTTTGTCTGATCTCATCGATTCATCGTATCTTTTTAATGTGATGACCAGGTGATGACATCTAATTCCACATGGCACATATTTTGGGTTTTATTATAAAACGTCAACCAGGTAGTGCTAGTGCTGACCATGTTCACACCACTACTAGAGCACACTTCATAGCCGCTTTACCACTACTACAATCTCCTCAAGTCGTTGGTTTTTCCCCTTTTCACTTCTCTTTTTCATTCCACCTTCCAGTTCCAGTGGCTCTTGCCGTGCTCTTGCCACTCTTTTGCTCGGTTTGCTCGCCTGCTCGGCGTGTACGTGTAGCTCTCGGTGGTTGTTATGGAATTAGGTGTTAAGAAAGAATCTATTAAGATATTGTGAGTTTGAATTGAAAAAAAAAGTGCCAAAAAACAAACGTTTATTAGAATTATAAATTTAAATTAAAAATTCTAATCAACATAACAAACACGTGTTTTCCTCGATGGAATCGCATCTCCGCGGAATAACAAAAATAATTAAAGTTTTCCACGACAAAAGGCCATTTTTCAGCACGCAAATCAGTTCTCTCGTAGGAACTTTGGAATATCGCGCAAGTAACACGGTTATAAAACATTTTTACGTAGTAATTTTATATAAACGAATTTGTGTCACATTAAGATCAAAAAACTTCAATAAAAAAATAATTCCGACAAGTTTGGACAGGAAGAATACCGTATTACAAAATGTGTAACATACAGCGATAGCGAACCAATGTACAAAAATTTACTGCTTTAAGTTAATCACAAAATTACACGATTTTTTTTAAATATTATCAGTCAAGTGCGGCCTGCGTCTCTGAAGTGAAAAGGTGGCGAGTGACAAAAATTATCTTTTGAGGAAACCATTCGTAGAGTACTGAATAAAAATAATAATTGGTTTGAATCACTGTATAACAATGTGATTTATTTGGCTTAGGTTTTCCATCAAATAAGATCGTCCCATAAATTCGTCCATTTTTTTGTCACCTACACCCTTCGTTCTTTCCATTATTGTGTGTCTCAATGCCGTTTCTCAATTTTTTAGCAAATTTTCAACGATTTCATTTTTCAAACTACAACAAAAAACTACTTTTGGCTAAAAAAAAAATATACATTATACGTTATTAATTATTCTTTTTTTTTTTCATTCATTTAAAATTGGCGTATGAGAAAATGTATTCCAACGTTCGAATAATCGTGTTACTTCCCTCCAAAGTGAACCCAATCAAGGAACGTCGAAATTAAAACTTTCAAGGGGCGGGGGAAACAAAAATAAAACATTTTAAAAAATAAAAAAAAAAAAAAAAAAAACAGAGTACGGAGGGACTATCACAGTCCAAAGAATAATCGGAAAGCTTAGTTCAAGAAGTACCTCAAGTCTGATGTATAATTTTGAGAAGTGTACAAACTAAGCCATGGAAAAGGTGGTCTCACTACTCTACAGAAAAAATATCGATGAAGTCAAAAATCATCAGCTTAACCGATATTACAAATAACTGAAGAGCAATATTCCAAAATGTCCTCTATTTTTGGAAAATATTTATCAATAGTGCCAACTATCAGAGAATCACCAGTCACATTCCGTAACCATCAAACTATCCGAATTGCGTCATTATGAACCGTGAAAAGCCACAGAATAAAATCATTTTAATCAAATTTCTTTCTCAAATGGCCCAAAAATACAAATTTCAACACTAGCAACAATAAATTGAATCATCTGTCGTAAGAATGAAAATATTATTGATGCAAATATTTAAAAAATTAAAGCATTTATTACTTTCTACATTTTTCTTAAAAACAATTTCTGCTACTTTTGAACAAAAGCATTTTTGGACCGAGGTCATTTTGAAATGTTGCTCTTCAATTATAAGGCACTAACTGTTGTTTAAATTAGCCAGAAAAATTTTTCCTCTGTTATGGTCGAATTTTCACCACATATTGGGCGTCTAACAAAATTTTTTCAGACTTTCAACCCACATTTTCCGAACAGCGAAATAAAAAAAATTATTTTGATAACAGCTGTGACTAAACCATTTGACTTCTTGAACCGAGCCCTCGATTATAAATTTTAAAGAAAAACGGACGATAAATAAAACTTGAAAACACACACAAAGTAATTAAATGACACCGTATTGTACCCGTTACTCGGTTGCTCTAAAGAATACACACCAAATTATAGTCGACCACGTAACATACATACATACATGCTTAAATAGAAATTGTCCCCAAATTTTCAAACGAAATTGTTTTTTTTTTCTTTTCAAATTTAATTATAATTTTCCTCATTCTGACCGTCTAATCACATCGAATATATAAAATCTTAGGAACAAGGTAGAAAAAGTGCAATACTAAACGCAATAGAAAAAAAAAAGAAAAAAAAAAGCCAACAATTTTTTATAATAATCGACGTTCTTAAGTAGGACTACAAAAAAATTGAATTTCCTTCTTCGGTGTACAAACGTACAATCTATAGAATTTCGAAACGGTAACCGACAAAAATTCATCAATCACAGCTGAATGAAATTAAAACGACGACTACAATCGACGTTCCGAAGCAAAAAGGATAGTACGCGAATTTTTTTATTTTTATTTTTTTCTCAAAAATAAATTTTTCTGGCACTTATATTTTTGGAACTGGGAATTTCAAGCCACGTTAAAAACTATCTATCAGTTAATTGCAACTCTTTAAAACGAGAAAAAAAAAAAACTATGAAAATTAGTCTTATTGAATTTTAGAGAATTAATGTACTGGAGGCATCGAGTATCAGGATATAATTATGTATGTATATGTTTTCTAAAAATGAATACCGCAAACAAGAAATTAAAAAAAAAAAAAAATGAAACGCAAATCGCAGTCTCGGATCACAACTTTGCTACTTTCATTCATGATTCTATAAAAATTTCTAACGGAGTTTGAAAAAAAAACCTGCCAGCATTCAAAGCTACAAAACAAAACAAAAAAAGGATTTAATTCTACATATTTTTTCAGACTTTTCAAATGAATTAGTCAGACAAATTTCATAGGAGCATAATTCAACGAAGTTCCAAAGAGAAGATAGTTATTAAAAGCCTTCAATTTTTCTGGTGAAATCACATCTTTTCACACCAGCACAGTCAACAATGGCGCAGCCGTGTGGGTGGCTGAGGGATCTGTAGTCCTCCTCCCTTAGCCATCAAATTTCATCAAAAACAAATTGAATACAGAAAAATGTCCACGCATCGTGCCAATTTTTTGTAGAATTCATCTTTTAGAGATAATTTTTAGATTCGGCCCCTCGTAAAAATTTTTAATGAAATTCCCATTCCCTCGGATCACACATGAAGCTTTTTCCATTGCGATGATTATCAATTAGGTATTTAGAATTAATCGTCGTCCCTCAACTTTCAACAACCAACGTATACCAAATGAATTTTTTTCCAGCAAATGCTACCAACCTTCTTGCTTCGAAGTATCAAAATCGACAAATAAATAATAATTATTAAAATATTATACAAAAATCGTCAGCGAAATTAAAAATAAAAATTTCCACATTACTACTTTACCAAAAATTTGAAGCAAAAAAAAAAAAAAAAAAAAAAGAACAGATTACTTGAGCACAAAAATCGGTACAACATTAGCTACGCTCTATCTGGTGAAAAAGTTCTGCTTTTGAAGACCTCGACTCTGTACAACCACAAATTTAATATGCATACCTAAAACCATTCTCAACTTTCACGGTTCAACAAAATACATAAACAGTAGATCCAACATTCACTCTAAAAATGATCACGCATTCTCCTGTAGCAATAAATATTCCATCTTGCGGCAGCGTAAGATCGAAGGTTCTATTTTTTATGTTTCTACAGCAATAAGTGTGCGTTTGAGCGTACATATTTCATTCTGTCAGCAAAAATCTAATACGTTATGAATTTCAGCGATGCGTTAAATTTGCAACAATTCGAGTAAGTTGTATAAAAACGTATAAAAATGTGAAAAAAAAAAATTGCGAACCAATAACAGCATACTTAAATAGAATTATGTATAAAATCCTACAACTGTACGCATCTTGGTAAGTTTGTAAAGCCAAACAACTCGCGCAGTAATTGCACTCGCCTTTGTGGCTTGTGTGCGCACCTCATATATGTACTTGTTTTTATTGAAAATTTATAAAAAGTAAATCGAATAGTACTGGGATTCGAATTTAAATTAGGTAGCCCTATTGGGTAAGTTATTTCCACAATATTATAGACCAGGGAAATGGATAAAAAATTTGAGCGAATTAATTTTTTATGCAACAAGAATCATAGCATGCATGATTTTTAATAAAATATCAATTCAACGATTTTTAATCTAATAACAGCAATAATTGGATACCTGAGAAAAGTATTAAAAATGCAAAATTGACAATAACAAACTCAAGTCTGTTTACTTACAAAGTCGAGCTCGTTGGCAAAATTAACATTAACATAATTAACTAACCATACGGACCGTGCATTTACACATAGATTAAAACATCGCAAACGCAAAGCCATATAAATTTAAAACGCTTTTTCTATCACAACACCAGCTATATAAACCCAAACAAAGTAAAACCTTCGATAAAGCCACCGATCAGAATTCGTAAGAATCAACAAACAACTTCACCAGAACCACCCGACAATGCATTCAACCCCCCCCCCCCGGATTCAATCAATTTGAGATCTGATATTAAGTACATCACGTGACCAAACTGGAATCACTGTGCTAAGATAACAGAACTTTTTCAACCATGCCGAACGTAGCTACTATAATTACTATATTTTATGCACACGCCAAAAACAATAAAGTAAAATGGGAACAATCACATCGATAGAATTTCCTCTGGGAGGAATTTTTTTCGCCTAGACTTTCGCGTAGGTATAACAACAAAACTGACATCCATTATTCTGAAGGCGAAACAGAAACGAGTATCAAAATAGTACATGGGTATTTTATAGAATACCAGTCTTACGAATACTGAATACTTTTGATATGGGCCAACGATCGATTACGAGTAAATACTACATTTTTACGAGAGAAAGGGGCGGTAATACGTTTCATCAAATTATAAATAAATATATGCGCATGGAATAATGAAACACACCAACGCACCTTTAGAAAATGAATAGAACCCCTCAAAAAAAAAAAAAATGAAAAAAAAAACCCTAAAATCATTCATCATTTTTTCGGAAATGCTAGGTGAGAAATGGTAAACCTGTATCCGATTTTTCCTCTATAAGTATAAATATCCATTCTTCTCATAGCCATATCGATCAGCTTTTCAGTGGTAAAAGATAATCGCTTCATGACGAGCATTCTTTTATGGAAGTCTATCAAGATCTGCGAAACAGAAAACGCACAAACAGAATTTCAAATTAATGAGGTTCGAAATGAAGAAATAGGTAAATGCGATACTTTTTAAATTATGGAGGAGAATTGAGAAATCATAAAATGCGACACACTACGTGCCTTCAGCAAGGCTTTTCACTTAATTGAGTTTGTCTGTTGAAGCTAGAAAACTAGGTACTTTTTTCAAAGAGTTGATGGTAAATTTTACCATCAATTTTTTTTTAAACAGAAACTAATTTTTGAATGAAACATTAATGGCACCATCGCATTTCGGTAGCCTTGAAAATAAAAACACCAAAGAAAACACAATTTTTTCTGGCGCTTAATAAGTTATGAATTAACATGAACTGCATGGATAAATATAGAATTAAAATAATAATATTATGGTTCATTCATAGGAGATCACGTTGGGCGAAGGATAAATGAAAATTTTATCAACAAATGTTGTCAATGAAAGAAATTTTCTATCGACTGCAACAAAAAATCCGCGAAATATCAAAAGCTGATAGAGAGCGAATATTCTAGATACAAAAACTTTTCATTGGTAAAGTAGGAGAAAAACCGTAACACAAATCATAATAATATAGTATCGTACGAGATGAAATAATGGAATTTATTAAATAAATATCTGGAGGTGGTTCACACACATTAATCGGTATTTTTTAAAATGTTTTCGTCTTTACGGAAGAAAAATGTTACTCTTGACGTCATGCAAACCATAATTTCAACACACAAATAGAGGTACAAAACTAGCATTTTACATACTTGTAGATATAATAATTGCTACTAATGAGAACATCAGTAAAATAAATTGGACCCAAATAATATTTAGTACCAACGATAACGTTATTTCTGAAAATGTTCGAGGTCACGACACTCTTGTCAAATATAATAACCTCTTATTTTGAATAATTTCATAATGATTTTCACTCCCCACGTTGGTTCAGATAACCAAGAATTCACAATAATTATTGGTATGTTTTTTTTGAAATATTTGTCTCGAGTGTATTGCATATCATTTATAGAGGAAACAAATCTTTAGTACCAAGGAAAAGATTATGGTGTTCGAAAGTAGATCTCAAAACTGTTTTTTCATATCATGCTCCATCGATTCAAACTCCTCAGATTATCACAGGAGAAAAATGTACTTCATGTCTTTTTGCAATACCTACCGTAGAAAACTGCTGGAAATTCCAGCTACAGGCTGATTGAAACTCCTTATTTTCATGGAGCAGAAAATACTGAGGGTCATATTCGAGGTTATTTCTCAAGTATTAACACTAGAAGTGCCAGGTGGCGTCATATACGACGCCACTCGAAATTTTGAGACAGATTTTTCAAAGGACCAATATTTTGAGAACCCCTGATTTGTGTCATACGACGCCACCTGGTCTTTTGATGTTATTCTTGTAGCGTCGTACATGACGCCACCTGGTCCTTTGAGTAATCAAGTAGAACCTGGTTTTGCTAGTGTTAACAGCGACAAATGATATCCGAGTCCTGATCCGATCAGCGGTCAAGACAAGAAGTGAGTCATAACTCATATCATGCCGAAAAATGTCAATTTTTACAGCTCCTTAAAATTTATTGGAAGCAAAAATTATAAAATTCCGCCAAACGAGCGCTCCAGAAATATCCTACGAGAATATCGGTGCATAATTAAGTGACGTACAGAAGTGGTGCATTTCCTTTTTTTTTTTTTCAATACGGTATTTATAAATCTGATACTACAGCCGAAGTGCAGGTCAATTTTCGGGAGAAACCACATCGAAAAATTATAATAATTATGTTTGAAAATGGGAGACATCTGGGGGACAACATGTTGAACTTCTCCTACATTAATTTAAATAGACTAATAGGAAACCATAACCTAATGAAGTTTCCGATTCGCCACAAATTCACAAGACCTAACCTAGAATATTTGAGTTGCTTCAAAACATTAGGTATGGTACCTACAAGGTAATCGCCGCTTTTCTGGTTTAAAATATTCTTTTTTTTTTTTTTTTTCTATTATCATGAAATGGCAAAGGAGAGAATGTTAATGAAGTTGTAATCAGAATAGCTTAGTAATGGGCTATTCTTACGCAATGCAGCATAATATAGTGTACACAACAGATAAAAAAAATATAAATAAATTATAAAATTAAGAAATATATATGACGTGTTCTCTTCACGACTGTTCAGGATCATTAAAACAAACAAGAAATTTCATAAATAAATTACCCACATGGTGCAAGGATGAAAAAAAAATCAAAAATATCGAGACTATTTTTTGGATATGAGCTTTGTAGAAAATGAAAAATTTGCGAACCAATAAAATAAAAACGAAGCCCCGAGAAATTTTGAAGCCAAAATAACTTCAAACTTTCAAGCAAAATACCAGCACTCTGTTTCAAAAGAGAAAAATATAAAACACATGACTCAACACCCGAACAAACGACTAGTATTGGCAGAACTAACCAATAGCGCCTGAGAAGGTAGTCACGTGTTTCTTCATAAAGTATAACCGAGTTTTTTGAACTCCGTTGAATTCCGAAAAAAAAAAAAATCAACTCATATTACTGTGTACCTTCGTTATTACGTATATTTTGAGAAATAAAATATCTACGGCCCCGTTAGAAGATAAGCAAACCATAATATTTCGGCAACATAAATGATTGGATTTCTTTGATAACTTCGGAGAAGAAACAATATCGAATTGCCAAGATTTTGATACCGATGTCCACACCTCGCTTACTTTTCTTCGTTTTCATTATACGCTAAAAAGAAACGAAAGATTTAAGTGAAATCTGGAAATCTAAATGAGGGCGAAGGATTTATAGCATTGTACCGTTCAATCTTTTTTATTCTTTCCTAGAATACCTATCACCTTCATTCTGACAGTGCACTATCGGGACCAATAATTAAATTGGTAATTTCTTGGTCGTCATATCTCGTAAACAGTGTTAATTAAATAGAGAGGTTATCGCCGCCGCGTTCATTATAAAATATCGTCAGATAATCGAGATTTTCTTTTCTCCGAAGTCAAAGAATGAAATTATAGCTGTGATCAAAATTATTAAGTTACTTACCACTTTCAAAAGCAAATCTTATTCCAAAATTAAAATACCATTTTTCAATATCAATAAACGAATCTAGTAGAGCGTTTTTATAAGATGCCAGAACAATTATTTAAATTTTCACTGGTGGCCACATTCGTCTTCAAAATAATTGGTGGATACCTCGATACATGGTGAATTCGGTGATCGATAATTGGTGAATGAAGAGTGTCAACCAGTGAGATGTAAACAAGAAACGCTATTATGTAATTTCGAATAAAGACTACTTTTTAACAAAATATAGGGTGCTAACTCAGCTTTAATTTGGTACGATGACAGTACACTAACTCGCTATTACTAAATTTCAATTTCAGACTCAATTTTAGAAGTGGGATGGAGAAAAATTGGGGAAAAACCGTCAGTTATAGTCAGCATTGTCGAAAGCAAGAGCTGTAATTGCACGAGCGGTTCGCGCTATTGCTTGCAATACATACTCCCAAAGGAATAATTTTACTCCAAAAAAAAAAAAAAAAAAAAAAAAAAAAAGGCTAAATTCCCAAAGTTTTGCAGCTTTTCCTCTATGAGATAGGTGAAACAGTGATTAAAAAACAGCTTTTTGCTCCCTAAAGGAAAGCGAATTTACTTACAGAATTTTTTGCCCAAAAATATACCGTCTCGGTTTGCTTACTCACCCTTGTAGCGCTCAAGTCATACCTTGACATTCTACTTTTCACACTCTAGATTCTTCGTCATATTAAAACGGTATCACTCAACAGTGGTGTACCTCCGAGCAGTGGGGGGGGGGGGTTAAAACCCTACCCAGAGCCGAAAAAAATATACAAAAACCTCTAAGTAGTTTTCTGCCTCTCTTCATCAAATGAATATTTGTAATGAATTTGTTTTGCCATTTTATCTAATTTCTGGTGTTTTTTCACAGAAAAATCAAATTTTATCGAGAAATTTTCCAAAAAAAAAAAATTCTAGCGCAGTGTCTACTGCACTAGAAAAGCAGGTTTTCAATTTGTCGCACATGGGTTTCACGACCCAAAAAAACCTGCTACAAGTGAATGCTTCAGGATTCTGTAAAAATGATTGAGAAAATGGACTACTGTCGGAAACCCCCCCCCCCCCCTCCCGCCAAATTTTGAACTACATTTTCGCTAATATCTCCGGAACCGCTGAACCGATCGACTTCAGATTTTACACAAGTTTTCGACCAGGTCAAGATTGATCTTTGATGCAAATTTCATCCCTATTGGTTGGGCCGTTCTTCTGTTATCGCGCGACAAAGAAATATACGTCCCAAGATGACGAAATAAAGAAAAAAATAAATAAAGAAACACCAAAATGCGAGATAGGTATTTTTGGAATCTGGAGATCGTGAAACGAATAACTATGATGGTCTGGTGCCTATTTGTTGAAGTCAGACCAAAATGAATATAAGATTTTCTTGTCGAAAACCTGCTAAAAAGTGAAGCGCGCGATTCACTTGTTTCATTTATGGCATAATTTTATCGTGCTGTTGTATTGGAGACCCGTTTTTCATGCATTTCCAATCTGGCAACCCTGCTTCTGCGGTAAGGCGAAAAATGGAATATTTTTGCTTCAAGAAAAGCTCCTCGCCGCCCCCTCACAATGTTGGTCTGGGAATGCCGCTGTCACTCGACACGAGTTTCTAAATAATAGTCGCAAAAAAGCGTAAACATTGCTTACCTGGTATTGATATCTGTCGAGTGGATCCTAGAAATGGTGAGCGTGTTGTAGACACCATGATGGGAAGCGGCCATTGGTAACTCGCACGGCTTCGAAGACGGTATCGAAGACAAACTACGGGGCGCGGGCGTCGCCTCCGAGGGCACGAATCTTTGAATACTGCTTGGAACTGGTTCGTCCGACGATTCGGAATCGCCGCTGCTGGCGGGAAACTCGGCCAGCGCTACGAAGGTAGGCGCCGGCGTCGCGGTCAGCAGGTATTTTAAAAATTCGTACGTACTCCAACAGATGGCCGCCGACGGCATTTGGTAAAGGACGCGAGCCTTTAGCCCTCGAAAGTAGGCGAACGGGCCGCCCAATCGATACACCGTTTCTATTGCTTCGAACAAACCCGATACTCGTACCTAAACGACAAACACATCGACAAATACAACACAATTACTATACAAAGTACGACGACGCAAAATGACGGCTTAAATTTAGCGCGTATTTGAGGGCTTTGAATTAATAATACTTAATGGCAACGCGAACGTAGGGCCGGACAAATTTAACCCAGCCGATGCGAAAGTCAAGGTCATTTAAGAAACCCCTCGCACCTATAAATAGGTAATATCTCTTATCCCGAATAATGTACGCTCGATATTTTGGTAACTGTCAATAAAAAAATCCTTCAGACCGAACAATGGAAAAACGAGATATTCTTTTGAAACATGTAACTAAATCAAAACGGCAAGGAGAAGCTATGTAATACGTGACGGTGGTAGGGGAGAAAATTGTAAAAATCTAGAATTTTCTATTTAGATTTCATCTGAAACACTAAAATATAAAATTATTTTGAATTTCCAAAACAACAGTAGTGCAGAGATATTGTAATGATTTTTCCGGAAATTTTCAAAGTAAAAGACTGGAGGCGCACTTTCATTCAAAATTAACAAATAAATAATATGAAACAATTTCGGAATTTCTATCCAGCAATTAGGGTAGCATATAATTAATGAGCATAATCCAATCTCAGAATTCACGTCCATAAAAATAAGACATACTCGATTTTCTTAGAAAAAAATTATAGCTACGCTCTACCATGTTCGTTAGGATTAAAGTCACGTCATTTACGCAATAAAAATAGTTATCGCTGCTGTTTAGAAAAACTTATTTATAAAGTTAAACACTCAGAACATAAACTCAGTTAATGTTATTTGTAATGGTATTTATGACTGGCACTCACTGATAACACCTATACAAAAATTAGGAACCACTCATTACACCATTAAGTAAGTACCAAACATTAGAGCTGCCACTAACTGTAAACAAATATGTATTTTAGAAAAATAACCAAACAAAAGAGGAGACTTTGTTCATTAAATTCTCAACTTTCTGTACTATTTATGAATCGACTTGAATATTAAATTCAAGTAAAGTATAAATTTCAAAATAATTAATATTGTTCAATTTTTGAAAACTCAAGGACCAAGGGATCGATAATAACGATTACAATTTCAACTAATCCTTTTTTTTCTTTCACATACACTAACTTTTTACTCATGAGTTCAATTTTAATAAGAATTTGATACTCCTTTCAAACTCATCCAACCATCCAACCTCACATGCTGAATCCAGCGCAGGAATTTCACTTTTCAAACATTTGATACGGGACAAACTCTCAAATAACCAAAAGGTACTCGAAGGACTTCAACCCCCTCAATTCAATATTTTGCGCACAGAGGCCATACGCACCTGGCTTTGTTGAGTATTCAGCAACGTTTTGCAAACGTCCAGCGGGGTTGTCAAGGCTGCGGCTACACCACCGGCAACGGCACCGGAAATGACATGAGCAGTCGGATTGTAACATCTTTCGCTGTTCGTAATATTCTGACAAAATTCGTATGTCATGAAATGCAAACTTTGAAATGGTATATTCATAGCCAGCTGCGTCGTGTACGACAGGTAAAACGCTTTGGGTCCTTCTTGCCGATAGATATTACGGATACAATCCATCACCGTCTTATATGGACTGTTTACCATTTGGAGTCTTTGTTTGATCACTGCAAAGAATCAATAACAACCATTTAAACGCATCTAGCAACGATAAAAAACCTATATTATACTTGAACTTGCTGGGTAGGTGAAGGAGATCAGATGCATGAGAATACGACAGAAAAACAAGTTATCACTGATAAGATAAAAAGGTTATGCGAGAGATGGAGTGGAAAAAAAGCGTCGGAAACCTAATGCTTTTCAATACGTCAAATGACTTAATTGCAAATCGAAAAATAATAGGGTTAATTTGATTAACCGACTAGTGAACTGATTCGAACTGATTTCTCCCGTTTCGATATGATGTTCTTCCTAAAATATCAGTTACAAAATTCAATAATTGTTGATGGCTAATGTAATTTCGAAAAAACGCCTTAAAATACTTGCGAGCTGATACCAGATTATTAGAAACAAAAATGTTGCATGCACATTCCATAAATTGCCGGTGCAAACGAATAATGGCAAATCCGATACGTACAACAGTTCAAATAACAGAACGGAAATGCGAATAAGAATATGATTCAACTGATACTCTAATCCTAATTGGAGTTTTCAAAGCATCGTTTAACATACGAGTAATATAAGTACAAATCGATGAAATTGCAAATTTTTTCTTCAATTTATCAAGTTTCTCAAAGATAACATCAAAAATCAATCTCCGTAAAGATAAGGGTAAATTAAATTATTAATCTGAAAAATCCTCGTAATAAAATAAAATGATATCGTATTCATTTTGTAGTTTCAAGTTCAGCTAGTATTTTTTTCTCGAAAATTTTCTCCCTTAAATTCAAATTATTATTCAGCAATCGTCACATTATCTTTGGAAAATTTTATTGTACAGGGCTCTAACATAACGAAACACCAACTAAAAACTTATCAAGGTACTTTGCAACCTTGAGGAGAAAGTAATACTTCACTCATTTAAACAATCTTATTTTATTTTGAATATTCAGCTAAAATTTGAATTATATCGTTTTAAGGTAATTATCGAATGTAGATAAGAACACGCACACACAACCAAAAATGAAAATCACTTCGTTAAAATATTTCGATTTTTTCAAGTAGGTATTGTCGGGGAAAGTTGGCCCGATTTCTGTATTCTTTTCCATTACATGCTCAATTTGTTACATCTTCTCTCAAGAAAAGAATGAAACTTGTGGTTGTATAATTAACAAAAGTAAATAATATTTAATACCTACATTCTTCAACCATCATCTCTCTTTTTTTTCTCTTTTTTTTTTTCAAAGTATAGTCATCATTCATCACTCTGAATAAATAAAACATTTCACGATAACTATTATCTCAATCACAAGATGAACTCATGACGGATTTTCTTTCGAAATGATCTAAACCATCTGATTAAAACGTCAAGAACTGAAACGGCTAAAAAAGCTTCACCAACAATTTTTATGCATAAATCCACGAGTCAAACGAAATTTAACCCTCTCGTAGCACAAGTGGGTCGAAATGGCCCAGATGTTGATGCGGTTACCTATTCTCAACAAATAGGGGGAGAGGGGTGATTCTGTAGAATCATCGAGGACTACTAGGGTAACATAATTAAGGTTGGGTCAAAATGACCAATTTGGGCCACTTGTGTCTAAATTATAGTTTGTGCCGCTGGAGGGTTAATCCTTTCTGGAAATTTTACAATGCGGCTGAAAATCAAACCCATTCAGGGATAATAGTCGAAGGAAACCAAATTTCTTCTGAAGAATAATTTTTTCAGTGACCAAAAGAGACACTAGAAACATACCGACGAAAACACTTGAAAATTCTAATTAAGTATATATTCTGACGAAATTCTCACACGGGTTGAAAAAATTACTCATTTTTTGTTCCTGAGCCACTACTTAAACCTATCATCAAAACAAGTAATTTTTATCCTCAGCTAAATTACGAAATTTGAACGCTTCGTAACAATTCGTTAAAATATATTACTTATCAAAGAATAAATTCAACTTGGCAGAGCGTAAAATTCTAAGGGTAAATATTGCAAAAGTTATTTGCAATTATTATTATTATTTTTTGAATGACAACAGTACAGCAATAAGCCCATACGACATTTTTCCTTGCTCATCAATTTTCCCCTCCAAAGGTTACCCTGGTGACGTGGTTGATAATTTGTTGCACAATAAGAAGTAATCTGTTCCTCGATATTATGTTATGGACTATAATAGCGTTATTAGCTGAGTCTTGAATTATATATTTACCATCAGTCGGTGTCATAATACCATCGTGCAGTAACGTCGATACACAGCCAGCGAGACCTGTAACACAAAATAAAATTGAACTAATATTCAACATTAAAAAAAAAGAAGGTGGAGCATTAATGCAGTACACACAGGCACACACTTAGTAGGAAAAAGATGAAAGGTGCAATCATAAATTTAATTCACTTCTTTCTCACTCATTCGATGTAGCCTTGTAGGTTGTAATTATTTATCGATACGTTGAAAATGAATTAAATTCAAATTCAACTATTAGTAATGATGATAAAATGATGGCGACAAGTTTGTTTAGTATAATGAATTAATTAATTTGGAGAATTTTTTCTTGGATCGCAATTGTAATTTTTATTTTCTAACCGTAATGCGCGTGTGTGAAAAGCTATTACACAATACTTCACGTTCAAATTATCATAATATTTCAAGGAAAGAAGTAAGTCCTAACAAAAATCAGACTCTAATAATGAGTTACAAGAGCAAAACATGAAAGATGCAAAGTTAGGATAGTATTACTAACCTACAGAAAAGTAAGAAGTAAAACTTGATGGGAGAAATGACAGTTTTCTAAGAACATGATCATATTTGAGCGAACTTATCAAAAATATGAAAGGTAGGCTTGGCGAAAATTTTTACGTATTCTGAAGACATGAAGTGAGAAGAGGTCAGATGCACACATAATAAAGTCTATTCTAGTCTTACTTGTACAAGAAAGAAAAAAAAAACCGCAGTTTCAGTTAATCGCCATCTTTAATTTGTTAAGATCTTTCGTAATTTATAATGCATGGAAAATAACTACCGATGAAAATTGGCGAATTGAAAACAATTAATTAACGAGGAGATTATTGTTACGAACCGTTCGATGACAACAGACAACGGCGTGCGCATCATTCATGCTTTGCCCAACATTCTCGATATCGACTATCGATTTTTAACTTCGAGTTAAATTTCCAAATTTACTCCCGTCTAACGAAAAGTAAAAACAAGTATGTCAACACATCAAAAACCTCATTCTCCAACACATGATGGACAAAATATTCCCACCTTCTGTCGTACCCTGTCACACCTGAATTATAGAATTTCATTTTCAAGTATTAAGACTGATTTTACCTCGACTATTACAGCCCAATGTGTGCAACGCCAGAGCAAGAGGTTGCAGTTATACTGCATAAATCAAGCCGTATTCACTATATTTTTAGGAAGCAAACCATTTTAGAGGAAGTTTCTAAACGGAACATACCTTATACTTTAGCTAAACAGTTTTCTTTTTTTCTTTTGTAATTATGTTTCGAAGAACCCATTCACAATATTGTAATGAATGATATTCTAAACGCACCTTCGAGAAATTAAACAAAAGGAAAAAAACGCTCTTCAAGAACACTGTGAACCTCGCTTCAAAAAGGATCTTTTCCGTCAGTTATATGTACCTACATATATGTTTGAAATCATTTTACCACTACGTCGAAAGACTTGAAAATACGATCTCTACTTTGCAACAACTATTTATACAAATAATTGAGAATGTAGTTTTTCTATAGCAAGGTTCTCCTCCTTTCACTGAGAAAACGCGAATAATTCTACAATGAAACCTCGAGAAACTGGTTCTCAGACAACTATAAGACCATAATTTTTCGACAGCCATATTTTGGTAAATGTGTACATTTTTTGAAAATCTATCCATTAAATTTCGAAGAAATATTATGAAAAGTCAAGAGTTTATTTTTTGCAGACGAAGTTGAAATTAGAACTATGTTGATGTCTCGTACGTGGCAACTTCTGGATGAGAAATAGAATAAGTGTGAGTCTCACTGTTTCTTTTTTTCGTATAGTAATGGCTCTAGGTGAAAGGAAAGACCGGGACAAAGCTCCTTAGTTGACAAAAATATATTTTTACTAAGAATCTTCTAATCTAATATAAGTATTATAAATCGAAGAATTCATACGTGTATCGCATGAATAAGTTTCATCCTATACTGAACATAAATTATACTCCAGAATTGTGGGGATTTTGAAAATTTTTCACGTTTTAATTTTATTTATGCATGGCACGGTGAAAGACGAAAATAATATTATTGTCATCGATAACATTTTTGTGCAACACCCTCAGATGCACAGTGTTTGCATCCTGACCTAATCACGACCACATTTTCTTTGAAATACGAATGAAACGAAATATTCTAAGAATAATAATGACTCATGAAATGGGAAATACGTTCACGAATATTAAAACCAACCACCTGAACTAAACAAATCAGAATGAATGATAATAAATTAGACTGATTGTTATTGAACAAATCAGAATAGCGATAATTTCAATAAAATCAATGCATTTTGATTTAATTAATTTATATACGATTTACATTATTTGTTAGATAAATGTAGACGTCACAAGTGCAACGACAAATACATGTTATTCCAGTCAGTTTGAGACATGACCCACTTTTATACCCATACTGGTACCATTTTCTCGACTCTATCGACTGATTATACAGCCCTTCAAAACAAAACAAATCATGTATACTTATTTGAACTGTATGACTGGTTCTTACTGATAAAACCACTAGCTGTAAATATAGGCGGCTCAAGTTCAAAACCTGCCGAGTCTCAAAAAACTATCACTCATTTTTTGGGCTCAAATGATATTTTTAGACCATTTTTAGGCCTGATAATGTTAAATAAGCCAAAAAATTGACCTGATAATATTTTTTGGGACTTAAAAGGTTTTGAATTTGAGCGAGCTATACTTATCCTTGTTTAATTTTTTTCGAAATGTCATGCAATTTCATGAATCTTCAAGATCAGATAAATTATGATAGTGCTTAAAAATTACTGAAGAACCAATTTTCACTACTCCTCTTTTATTATGAGAGAGGAATCAATTTTTTTACCCATTATCCTTCCAATACTTGAAACTCAGCGCATTTTACTCAGAAGGGGAGTATATCCAAAACAGCACCTGGTGGTTATCGAGATTTATTTACAGGGGAAAATCATGGGAATAATTAAAAAATAGTAGATTGAAGTTAACACATCATTTCAACTCATTTCGAGGTATCTACAATTTATAGCCTACAGATTCCTATTTTTCATTTTATTCAGCTTTCTTTTTAGCATTTTTCATAAAAAATATTTTTACGTTCAGACCAACATTTCAACAGAAAATTTTCGTGTAGCTAGAAGAGCAGCTTTTCGATAGCGTGATTCGTTAACCAACATTAATTTACAAATTCAAAATTAAAAAAAGAAATAAGAGATAGCATAAAACCTGCAATAAAAAGAAATGAACTCAATTTTTACAGGTCGTTTTCAATCTTAATTATTTCTTTTTCTTTTTTTGTTTTAACCGAAGTTACTCTAGGTCATCTCCAAGAACAATTTGTCTTTTTCCATATTACGCTGCTATAAATAATCGAGACAAATTAAATGATATTATATTATTACTGAAACCCAAGTGCTTTAAACTGTAGAAAATTTACACAAAAAGAAAATAAAAGAGCAAGAAAGTTCTAGCAAATAAATATTCACCTTTTATCAGCGGGTTTTTATCAACTTTGCACTTGAACCTCATTATGAAGTAACTAAAATCATATAATATACAACTACTTTCTTAGCTCAACTCTTTTTTAATATTGAAGAAATTTTCTTTTAGCTTTCCAAAGCAAAAAGAACGACTACTTCATCTACCCGAAATTAGGAACGAATGAAGTTACTCAGTTTTCATCTGATGAAATATGCCTATTTTCGTTTTGCAGTTGTTTTTTTTTGGCCTCTGGGAGGCCAATCGTTTGGCTTTTCTTTTTTTTGGGGTTTTTGCAAATACATAGATTAAGAATTTCATTTTCAATTTCCTTCAACCTGCATGGAAAAGGTAAAATGCTATCGCCGCTATGCTCTTCTAGCTTTATTTTTATTTTTGACCTCTCCCAAATTTTTTCCCATGTTTCTCGACTCATTACTACAAAAACAGGTTCCCCCTCACCCCCGACATAGAGCAGATGTAACTTATCGGGCATGAAATATAAATTTCAAATTTGACGTTTCAAGGCTACGAGGCACTGTTCTATTTAGCTCAACATAACAGTACCAATTTAGAACTACACTTTGAATGCACAAATCATTAAATAAAAATATCATCATAATCAAACTCGTACAACAAAAAGAACAGGAAACTTTTCATCATCAACAAACGAAATCAATTTAACCATAAAGCATAAGCAAATTGCAATTAAGCGTTGAAAAGAGAAATGAAGAAGTGAAGTCACGCTGTGAAATATCGTTCGAGCGGGTCTCTTTCAGTATGAGAGTAAAATTAGAAACTAACTAGTTATCTGCAGATAAGAAGTAATACCAGAATTCATATTTCATAATTTAGAAGTAGAACAGAAAAGTTCTTAAAAACATAGGTGAACTTACCGGACGATAAGGTTGTGTTTAAAACGGAATGTCGAGCAATGCAATCGCGCAAACATTCATACGACGAGAAATACATAGCATGAGCAGGACCAGCTCCTAAAACGACAGCACCCATTCCTCGCATAGGCCTTAGAACACCTTCTTTACGTATCATCTGGCACCAGACTTCTCGTATACTATAGTAGTACGAACCATTGGTTGGTAACAAGCTCTGCATTCTAGTCTGAAAGTGAAATCATACGTGAAAATAATTCGTTCCATAATTGGTCCATAAAAATATAATCTATTCCCTCCAAAATCTTCATTTGTAATTGAGAGATTGGTTTTAAGAACGACCATGGTTACATAGGGATAAATATTCATAATAATCGGATTACTATTGAATTACAGTCTACAGCGTACCTTACGAAAGAGAGGCGTGAATGGATAACGTCGAGGGGACGACTAATAGAAAAAAAATAAGGCACAAAATCTAATCTTGGTGGCTCCTGAACATTAGTAAAAATACATAAATTCGTCGAAATTTCTGATATAAAAAAAGAGAGCCAAGCTCAACAATTTTAGAGAAGTGGAGCAGGAGCTGCTCACCAAAGTAGGTCGGCTTGGCAGCCTTTAATTGTATGAATCACAACTGTTGTCCGGCATTGCATGGGTAAAATGTGTATTCAGGAGGTGAAAGATTTTGAAATAAATGCAAAATTTTAAACAGTAAGTAAAGTAAAAATCAACTTTTTTCAGTTTGTGCCTGGTTCTAGCACAGTTTATCCGAAACAGCGACTAACATCCGACAGTTAAAAACTAGCCAGTCCTCTGTCCAGATTAGGATAGGTAGTTTAATTTTGATAAAAAAATGGTCCGGTAAGTTCGGCCATTTGTTTTTTTGTTTTGTTACGATTGCAACCCCGTTAAATTAATGAATGCCTGGCGGATGCTAGTTATCATGCATCACGTTAAATTACCTGAATTTAATTGCATGAAACTTATTTAAAAATTCTCTGCTGAATAATATACAGTATCATTATTTTCAACAGACAGACCGTATTTTAAATAAATTCGTACGAGGTCAATAATAATTTTAAAAGTTCGGCCAGGCTTATTCACAGGCACAGCTTCGGAAAAATAGTAAGTAAACTATATTCCTGTACAGTCAACGACTTCCGATTTAGCTTGTTGCATTTGTTAATAACTTTGAATTAGCACTTTTTACTCCTTTTCTACCAACCAAATGAGCTATTCACCAATGCAACACCACGAATGACGGGCGAAAAGTTCGTGGAAAATACAAGTTGTGATCCGTACATAGGAATATTCCATTTTAAATTTATTTTTGCAAGTATAAAAAGATGAGGATGGATATAGTCCGAATCAGATCTACATACGAAACTAAAGATAATTATTCTTGAAATACCTATGGGACTACTAAAAACAATACGTTAAGATATAGAGGACATGATCTACTGATTATATGAGAAAACAGAACACGTCAGTAGGGCATAACAAGGCTTGAGGGCATCGTGAAAATACGATGGGTCATACGATGCAAAAACTGAGCTCTGAAAATGAATTAAACTTGATAATGAAAATTCGTCTTTCTCATTTGTTAACATAATCTTGCAATAAATATTCATAACTTTGTCCTCGTCAACTATCAACAGAATTACCATGAACGTTGCTACAAAATCGAAAATCATAATGTAGACGTACTTTGTTTTTTTTTTCCAAAGGCACAATGGAAATATACAAAGTTGAGTACATCTAAGAAGGTTAGATTTACAATTTATTTAAAGCTACGTTCAGGTGAAGATGACAGATGTTTGTGAAATACTGTGGCTCAAAGCCAAAACTGATGATTAGGCACCACGTAATCGAAAGGAGGTAATGATATTAGGTAACATTTTTATCGAGGAAAGCGACGTAGGTCATTTGAAAATTTTCAGAAATTAAGAAAACCACTGACAAGACAGCTCTTATGAAAGCCTTGAATTAAGCAGTATCGCTGAATGAATGTTTCTACCGTAGCGTTGAGAATATTGGTCAGTTTGAAATCGACGAAATTCTAGTGAAATATATAGTAAATCAGTGGAAATACCTTCACAGAATCCATCGGATACATGACGCAATGTTCCATAATTCCTGCGATTGCTCCGGCTGTCATGTTGGTACCGATGCTAGTCGTAGGTAACGATTCGTAATCTTCGAAATTCATTGTGTTGTACTTAAATTAAACACCTAGAAATTTAAAGAAATAACAGCCTTTATCTCGAGTCTTCACAAATTTTCAACTTTTCCAATTTAGTGACCTAAAAAGTGTCGAACATCGCGTAATTCTCAAGAAAGCACATAGTCATAATTAATTTCGTCCTTGAAGGAGGGAAATTATGAATCGAAAACAACAACAGAAAATATAGTATTCCAATTAACAAAGTAGCAAATTATTTACAGCTTGTAGAATTTCCGACACAACACATACGAAAGCTACTCGGACACGAAGTTACTTTTCAGTAACATGAAAGACTGAACATGCAAGAGAAAAATGAAAACCAATTTTCATTCTCACCTCATGATTTTCCATGCGAACTGCTGCAGTCAAAACTAGGCGATCTTATCACTTTCACAAGAATACCTAAATTCTGAAATCCCCTGTGCATTGCCCTTGTGGGCCTTGTGCCTGTCAAAACTTTTCGACTCCTTGAATTATTTGAAAGTTAGTTATCAAAAAATCCTATAAAAGTGTTAGTTACGTATTTTATGAATTTTGTCACAACTCATAACCAGACGTGTTCGATTCGATTTAGCACGGTTTCTACTTTCTCATGGGTTTCTCAAAAAATATTATTTCGTTTCGTTCTGCGCATACAATTTGCGGCAAACCATATGCGCAGAAGTTAGAACGAAACAGTTTCAAGAAACTACGCCAAATCGAACATACCGACAATGCAGCAGTGGAGTAGCACTTGCAACAAGCAATTTGTCAATTTCAGCTCATCTTCATCTAGCTCGTGTGAGTCTAGTTTTAGTTTTACAAATACAATAGTAATTTACTAATTATCTAGTTTATTTTCATGTAATTTTTCAATAACTATTTATTTTTAATGAATTTATTCTATAATTAGTAGTCAGTTCAGTACCTACCTAAATACGATTCTCAGTCAACTTTGACTATCTTTGCTCAATTAAAATCCAACTTGGTAAGCATTTAATTCGGCCCAATAAAATTATTAAATGTGCAAATTTGGATCTCTAAATTCTTGGTGCTTCAAAACACCAAATATTATTTCAAATATTCTAGCTCTGACATTGTATCGCTTGATTCTATAATTTTAGCTTTGAAATACGGTTCACAATGGTTTCTTCGGTTTCCGGAATCGAAAGCTTATCAGACGACAGGTATTTTGAAAATGAACTTTTTTCAGTTTTTTGCGTTTGGTTTTTTTTATTTGCTCTATGTATTCATCTAATTGATTCCTATATTTCTTACAGCTCCAAAGAAGTTACTGTCGTATTGTTTTATGAAACTTCATCCGAAGAATGTGAGCACATGAATGAAATTCTAGAAATTTTATCACCTAGGCGAGAATTTCGTGTAAGTTCTTCCTCGATGACTTTGAAAATATACTATAAACTGGAAATGTGTTTCCTCATTCTATACGTATAATTATTCATTCTCACTGCATTATTTTTGTGTTTCAGAATATTAATTTTAAAAAGTGTTCCATCAAGGATGGTCGTGATGTTTTTGTCAAATTTAATGTTAATGAAGTTCCTTCGTTTTTGTTCATCAAAAATGGGAACGAAATTGATAGACTAGTCGGAGCTGATCCAGCTTCTTTGAATTCCAAACTTCGAAAATATGTAAGTTATATGCGGTTCAACCATCATCTTATTATTTTACGATTATAACTATTAATCATTTGGTTTGTAGGTGAAGCAGCTATCAAACGACGATAATGTTACATATGATCTCCGGTCCAATTCTATTGTAGCATGCGTTGATGAATCCGGTGATGCACAATTGAATAAAGATTTAATTAATATTTTAAACAATACTAAAGTCAAGTATCATACCATCGATGTTGCGTCAGATAATGCGGTGAAAGAAAAATTAATCAGTTTTTCTGGAAGTTCCTCGTTTCCTCAAGTAAAAATGAGAAGCAAAATCCGCTATAGATCAATTAAGAATCGACCAAATTTATTAACTGGTTTCCATTTCATTTTACAGCTTTATATCAAAGGAGACTTCATTGGCGATTTGAATACAGTCAAAAAATACAAAGCATCAGGTGAATTATCTGTATGGGTTGAAGCTGCAGCGAAGAATCTTGATGAACGTCGTGTACAAAGGTATTTTGTGAAATTATAAATTCGTTAAATTTAAGTAATTTACTGGGTTTTGAACGTCTTACTGTATTGATTGTCATAAGTAGCATTGCGCAAGTACTCCTTTTTTCGTCCTAATGATCTCACTTTCTTATTTCTTGATCAAATGGAATAGCATTAAATACCAAGACCAATCTGTTTCTTTCCGGGCTTACGTTTTTCATTTGATTTTCGTTATTTCAGGTTATCATCACTTATCAATCAAGCCGATATCATGGTTTTTATGAAAGGAGATAGAAATACTCCTAGATGTGGCTTTAGTCGACAACTTATGGAAATTCTTAAAGAAACAAAGTAAAGAAATATATTATTTCGATTTTTAATGAAAATAAGTTCTCATCATAGATAGTCTTCATGTAATTTTCATAACATTGAAAATTCAATTTTTTTGTTTTTAGCTTACCATTTGATACTTTCGATATTCTAACAGATGAAGATGTTCGCCAAAGCTTGAAGGTTTATTCCAATTGGCCGACATACCCCCAAGTGTATGTTAAAGGTGAACTGGTCGGCGGATTGGACATAATTAAGAGTTTGAAAGAAGATGGCGATTTGATTTCAACATTGCAAGGATAAAATTCAAATGCGTAAAGTATCGTTTGTTTATTTTTCCCGCCTGCCATTTGATTTTCATTTTTTCAAAAAAAGCTCTTGCTATTGTCGTCAGAATGTAATAATGTTGCGTCAATATCTGATGAACATGTTGTGAGCAAGAGTGTTCAGATCTTCTTTGAAAAATAAATTGAATTTCTATGAGGTAAAGTGTATTTTTCGAATTTTGTTTGATTGTACTTCACACAAAACTGAAACATTGAAAATTTAGGATGATGACTCTTTCGAAACTATCTAATCCTCGTTAACTTCCTAGCATTGTTTGGATGCTACTTTTTCCCCCCTAATTCTGTTAATAGAAAGCCATACTTAGCCAAATTTAACAAAGAACGATCGATGTTTCTGCTGTAACTGTGAATTTACATATGATACTGCTGTTTTTGTACAAGAGTTATTCAGTATTTTACTGTCACTATAGTAGTTCTGATGTTTCTTTTTTGATTGTCCAGAGCTTCAACATTTACAAAAAAATTTTCGATTGATTATTTTTCATAAAATGAAATCATATATTGATTAGGTACTGTAAACTGTTAAAAAAACTATTGATAATCTTCAATAATCATTATTTTAATTAACATTCTGATCAGCGTATCCAAACTTTTAAATATTTTTAATTATTTTCAATTGTTTAGCTGCTTTTCACTTGGAAATCTGTTTATTTTCTTATGAAGTTGTATGCATTCAAGTTAATTTTCATGAAACGACTAATATTGTTGCATCGAATCCTCAAAACAGTCGAATATTTTGGTATAAAATTTTATTTCAACATAAAAGTACAAAATTATCAATTCATTAAGATTGGTAAAATCCGTAAGACAAAAATCAGTCATCCTTCGATTCGGTGCTGCTAGAACTCGGACTTGGAGAGAGTGAAGACGATGTACCAGATAGTGATCGTTGAATTCTGGCAGCGACTCGTTCTACGATCATGAAGGTTGGGATAGACAATACGAGAAGGCCCATCAAAATATACAATAACATGCGTAATCCTAGTTTTTTTGTGTAAATGAAGCCCACGCCGGTAGCTATAGACTGAAATTGAAAATAAAAATTTCAAGTACAAAAAAAAATTGATTATTTTGAACTTTGTTGCTTGATTTGGAGTAAATCACATTGATAATAGACAACCTGAAATTCGGTCAGGATTTTTCCCTCTTATTTTAGAGACTTGATTAAGGTCGGTCAGATTTACTAGAAGTAGCGATTCAAGCTTTGAAGAACAGATGAAAACCTTGCTCTATCTTAATGTGGTTTCAGCTTATCGCATCATATTACATACAATCATACAGATACACACGGTATTTATAACTTTTTTTCTCATTCAGGTTATTCTTGTCATTGATTAAAACGGGGGATAAAAATTTGTTTTCTGGTCTTTGAAATATTTTAATTTCACAATAATATTTTGAAGGGTGAGGGAATAAACTTGATCTCCAATTTAAGAATTTGACCTTTTCACAATACCTGGATCAGCTTGAAGACAGCAAAAGCTGGAGCACTATCTTCATGATACAAAGTACCAAGTATTGAATATATTTGAGTATTGAAACAACTATCGCCTAGTCCCAGAAGAAAACTACAACCCAAAGCAAGATTTTTTCTGAAACAAAAATCAAAATATCAAAATTAACATTCGATTGAATGGAACAAACTGAGAAGTAGAACTTGAAAAAAATACAAACATTGGCTGCGGAAGGATGGAAACATCTTCTGTGTTACCGAATGGAGCTGCATTTGGAATGTTGACGTAGATTAATGCAAAGGCGGCGGTGAGAATAAGAAAACCGAGAACCATTATAGGATTTCGACCCCACTTCACAGTTTTAGGACCCAGAACGCCGAATAAAGTTCCACCTAAACAAATTAAACAGAAATACGATTAAGGAAAATATAATAGGTAGGTACCTATTATTATATGGGTCGAATACAGGAAAATCGTTTGAAAAATTGGTTATGAAATTACAAACTCGATTGAAAGACGTGAAGAAATTGCCACATGAAAATCGAATGGTCGCAAAACAATATAAACGTTAATTCTGGTAAAGTATACCTATGCAGTGAATGTACCTATAATTACCGACGAGTACATTTATAGCAATTTGGTCATTAAAAAACTCATTTACATGTTTACCTGAAGCAATTTTTTCTTCAACTTACTTTATCACTTTATGGTATAGAAAAAATTGCAGCACAGTATTTTTCAGACGCTACGAATTTATTTGGATCAAATAAAAACACAAATATTTAATCCTTTCACTGTTTTTCAATCGAAAACCAAAATTTGAAAACTGTCGTATAGAGAAACCATTTTCGGACCAAAATAAGAATCAATATTATTATGTTATAAATTTATTTGAAAAATGTGAAAATTTCTTATCTATATTTTTCAATTCTTGTTTTTCCGTCTTCATCATTCTCACTTTTGACTTATCCGTGTTTGTAGACTTTGACTCTTCAATTAAAAACTTACTTTTTGATGCGTCAATATTTTTAATAGCTATCTACTTTCTAATACCTACATCAAAGTTGGAAATACTTTTTGAAATACCGAAAGAGAAAAGTGGGTCGAAAAGTTGTCAGCTTCGAAGCGTTAATTCTTGTCCTGACGCACACTCATGAGAGGATTCATAAAAATAATATACAAGGCGGAAAAAGTATAAATTAGCTGATTGATTAAATTTTTACGACGCAATTCGCATTATCACGCGTGTACTCTCGAGAAAAAAAAAATAATGGCGAGAGCACTTCAATGGTGAAAATAAAAGATTTATCTATCTATAGGTACGAATCTCGAGGGAGAAGTTATGAATTATTGCATACAGTTGGTAGGAAATGCGAGATGAATACAGTGTACTAAAAAAATTACGAGTATAAATATAAAACGTTACTAAATATTATGTAGAAAGAATGACAGTGAGTAAGCAGGCCATTATGGTAATTAGTGTTATAATTTTACTTCTGATCAAATATTTCTGCAAATTAACTCATATCCCTTTACAGTAACAATATCATTTAAACAACAGTTGGCAGTTGAAGAAGAAACAAAATGACCATTGGAGACGTATCTATAATCACGATATTTAGGTGTTGAAAAATGATAGAAGATTCTAACCACTTACGGGTCAAGTTTCATTTTTCTTACACATTTCATAGTTGTTTTCAGGATCATATTTTAATAACTTCCATCATCGCTGGAAGGAATATTTTTTCTAGCCTGTATAAATACGTAAGTTTGGAGGGTAATTCATATACGAGCACGTATACTTGAAAATCTCACCAGCAACTTCTCCAAACGCAAGAAACACACCGGAAAGACCCACTAATGGTTTTGGATTCTCTGCAATTTGCAAAGTGTATCCGATGCAATTACCATATACAGATCCGGCGAATGACAATAATGCACCTGCAATTTTGAAAATATTAATACACTGCAGCCATTAAAAATGAAGACGGTTAAAGTGCACAATTTTTTTTTTTAAAGCAGACCTCGAGGAGTGACTGAGAATTCGTATAAAGTCTCAACTCTTACGTCATTACTTGACGGGGAAATTATGAATTTTTTGTGAGCAAATATTAGATTTCTTTCTAGTTAATAGAAATACTTAGGAACAAAATGAAGACTTAGAAAAAAAAACAATTACCAGTAAACCAGAATGTAATTGAAAGAAGAAGTATTCGGCCATGTCCCAACATTTTGATAGCACTTAATATTCCAGATCCAGTTTGAGTACTTTCCACCGGTTGCCCATCAGCAGTGACAGATCTTCGCAGTAACAGAAAGAAAAAAACTCCAGCACCACTTAATGCTGATAAGGTCACGTATATATTCTTTCTCGTAGCCTCGTTGATGAATTTTTCCTTTTCTGCTCCTTCATTTTTTCCAAATGCAAAGAATACGTACAAATTTCCAATGAACTGGCTAAAAAAAATACCATGTATCGGGAATTAGGTTGAACTCAAACTGAACATTTTTATTCAAAGGAGCATCAATGCACGAAGTTTTAGCTAAGAGCCAAATTTTGCGATAAAATATATTCCCGATTCTAGAGAATTTTCTCAACTTTTCCGCAACAAAAAAATGTTTACTTGACATTTTTGAGAAGCATCTTTAAAATTTTAGTAGTTCATCAATAAATAATTGCAAATGATTTTTCTCATCAAGGGTTGAAGATTGATAATTTAAAAATGAAAATTTCATTTATAATATTGAACCAATCATAATTGAAATTTAATTAAAACTGTAATGTATTCAAGATTTTCGATTGATTTGTTCATTTTCAATTCATATAGACATTTTGTTTATGCCCAGAAATTATAAAAAGGCCAACCCTAATTTTGCATTCACTTATACATACCTATGGAGAAAAAAGAAAGAAAAAAAAATGAAAAAAAGGGTTAACTTAACTAATTTAAATTTGAGCAATAAATAATTACCTGCATTGGAATATTCCCCAGAACATACCAGCATTACGAGCAATTGTTAGATTGTCTGAATTATCTGTAAGATATTTACCCTGCGCAGTCCATATTATAGCTGCACCAAATCCCAGAACTCCTGAAACGGCGTATAAAACCCAAGTTTTGGGCATCAGGAATGAAGCTATATATACGCTGAAAAAATGATAAGACAGAAAACATCAAATTAATAACATTTTATATGTACAAAGTCCAACATTATACGAATAATGTTACATTCCCATAGTCAATGCAAAAAAATGTTTCATTCATATTCCAACTATCTAAAGTTTTGGTATCCTTGTAAAGGAAATTTCAAACTCCATTGTCTCACATGAAACAAATTTCATAATTTTAAAAAAGTATAAGAAAATTCAAAAGTTACATAAGCCCATTTGATTAAATACCTATACATCACCTTATACCAAATCCAAGTTTTCTTTACAATCTCCAACAAAATTGTATTTAAATTATAAATATGACATCTCGTAGGTAGCTCAAAGTAGACTATAAACAAACTATTTTCGAACTTCATTGTATAGAAATAAGTACAATTTTATAAATATCTAAATTTGGAAACTAGGTTTCTTGAAAATTTATTTCAAAATTAAATTTCCTCGTTGATAACAATTCTTCTTTTGAAATACAGCAATATTCTATAAAAACTCAGTATTCAGTTTGATTCTAGTATAAATAAGACGAAAGTTGAAACATTTTCATTGAGATAGGCTATACCCATTAATTAACACCTCCATCCACTCTGGATTAAAAAATGTCTACCTCTTGGGGGGGGGGGGGAAGTAGCAAAATAGGCATAAACAATTTGTCCCCATAAATGAAATCAGCAAAACAAAATGACAGTTGAAAATATTTTATTTTCATGATAATAGTTTAAAGATGACGTATTTTTGCGTAATCAGTAAACGAAGATTAGTGTTTGGGAGAGACGTAAACAAAATTTTGTTTTTAAAATCAATTCTCCACCTGTTTCGAGATAAATGAGAAGTGTTTCGAATACCAGGCTACTACTCGTAGCTTCTAACATTTACATAGATGGGTCTAGTCACAATTAATTCCATTATTATAACACTGCAGAACTCGATATTTTTCACTTATCATAAAATCTAGTTCTGGTTGATTTGTAGAATAAAGAATTTCAATTATCTAAACAATTTCCAAGAGAAGCCATTAAAAACCCACAACCAACCTAATGGAGAACTATAACCTAAACGTTTTTGATTTTTCAATAAAAATCTATAGACAGTAGTTTTAGAAATGAAAGCAAAACAAACTGTGTATGGTTCTCAACCTAAGGTTCCTTCCCCTTCTTCTCCTCAATAAATACAAGTCAGTTTTAAAAAATAGTGATTATCTGTCTTCAGAATTTACACGAAGTATGTTATGCGCAAATGTATAGTTATTTAAAAAATTAATAGCACCATATTGCATCGAGAACTGATAAGATAATTCAAACTAAGTACAATTTTGAATTTTACGAAAGACTTGAAAATAAATTTTTTTCAAGAAAATATTCAATTTCTATGTTTTCGTTACAGTATAATTTATGTAATAATATCATGAATAAAAATAAAATATGAAGCAATCAAAACACGATTAAAATATAATATTAGTTCGTCAATAAAAATAAGATTCGGTAAGTAAGAAGATATTTTACGACCGAATCAGAAAATTCTGCGCATACATAGAGAAAACTGGATGCTCTCTTCCCTCCATTATTTTTTTTTTCAATACATATTTATAATAGTCTTGGTTATTAATTCAGTGGACAATGGTGCACCATTATGATCTTTTTTAATTTCAGTCCAACAAGAAGTCGAGTACGAGATTTACGAATACTATAAGTACATATAAGTATTCAGGACTTATTATACTTAACCTAAAATTATCAAATTAGTCAATTAATTTTAATTGATGTTGAAACGGCCAAAATGAATAGGTTTTTTTTTCATTTTTTTTACTGAAAACCTGCTAAAATAAAATAAAATTCAAATACTCGCTAAAACAATCCTACAACTCGTTTTAACACGCGACTAAAGAGTGCAACAGGTGAAAGTCTATTTTATTTCATTATTAATAAAAAAAAAAAAGAAAGAAAGAAGAAAAAAAAAGAAAGGCGAAAAATTGTCGACTGTTCTAAACAATATACTTTGCAAACATTATTAAAATACCAATAGTCGTACGAATGATTTCGATACAAATTAGAAGTTTTGTAATTTCAAGACTTACATAACAGAATGGCTGAAATACAATAATTGGAACGTGAATCATGCATGAGCCACTCAACAAGTTACCAATATATTTCTCGATAAATTACAAACATTTAAATACTAGGACAGATTAATTTTCTTATGCTCTGGCATATTACTTGAATTGAACCTCGAACATTTTTTTATGAGGGGAAAAAACTTGAGCATTTTTCAAGTACTTATACTTCAAAAGCTAGACAGAGGCACTTGAAGAAAAAATTTGGGCGATCACCTTTATTATTCTGAAATGAAATTATGAGAATATTCGGTAAGAATCGGTTCAAGGGATTAACTATAGCTCAACTGTTAATATTCGGATTAGTCCTGAGGTCTTGAACCATCCAGAGTCCAGATGGATTAATGTTTTGTAAGTTTAATATAATTTCAAGCAGGGCTTTAGAAAAATTTTTACGTGCCCTTATGAATACAGTAAAAATTACAAAGACTCGTCCTCGTTCACTTAAGCAATATCAAGTGGGTAATTTGAAAAAATAAAATTTTTATACCAAGAAGTTCAGTAATAAGTAATCTTTTTTTGATCGAGTTGATGGGCATACTTGGGCTTCATCGGAAAAAGTAGGTATAGATTACCAAAAGAGAATTTATTTAAACAACTTCGTTAATGTAGGTACTATTCAAGGCGACCAACAAAGATGAATTCTTATCTTGAAATGTGGAAACGGCACAAAATGCAAATGTCATGTTTTAATAGGTCATGTGTGAATTTCATGTTCGAATTGTAAACGTATCGCAGCTGATAAAATTATAATTGAACTATTTGAACAAACTTTAAACGAAATGAGCGCGAAAACAAGAACAACATACTCGTATTTAAAGAATCAGATGGTAGACGAAAAAAAAAGTCATGAATTTCACAAATGAGTATACAATAAAAGTGTTTTGTATCAAGAGTTTCAAGTAAGTGGAACAAATTAAATTCAAAAATGACCAAAATAATGTCCTTTGTTCGAGTGTGGAAGCACCTGTTTGAGCCCTAAAAATTTTTTATATCCTTCATGTGAACAGACTACAGACTGGCAGTAGTCAAAGTTAAACTCGTATAAATGAGTAGCCTGCAAAAAAATGGGTTTTGCTCTGTTGTTGCTGTCACCAAAATAATGGTGCCTTGAGAGATTAGGGCCAAGTTTTATTCAAGATTTGATTAAAAGTCTAAAAATTATTATACATGCTGACGATCAATAATAATTTGTACTTTACATATTATGCTTTCATCGTTTCATTACGAAATGTAAGTCGCATAATATTTTTATTTAAAACACACCTTTGGATATAATTTCTACCATTACATGGTAACAAAAAACTAATTTCTCTTCCATATAACTTGATAGCTTCGGGAGATAATCTAGTGGACTTGCTCTACCATTTATTTGCAGAATATTTGCATCGACGAATGAAATCTAGTCTTTCAAGTTTCAGGTGATCGCCATCTTGCAGTTAGGCAAAAATATGAGAATGAAAGTCGAGCAAATCACGTGGTTACAACGACATGCATACATAAATGTAGTTAAGTTACTTCGATAAAGTAACTGATTTGAATTCTAATCGAGAAGAAGCAGGTTTTCATGAACACAAAAAACGGTAAATTAATTGACTATAAATTTTAAAGGCGTACCCTGACAATGACATTGATCCGACAAAAATCCAGAACATGATAGGAGGGAGGGGAGTATATACCTGAAAAAATTAATTATGTAAACCAGCAGAGAGACAAAATTAATTCACTGTTTTGGTATTGATAGCCAAGAAAAAATTTTGGATTAATAAGACTTGTTTATATAATTAAAGGGCGTGAATCTTCGCTGAAATAAAAACACTGGCTCATTATTAGCCAAAAATTGTAAAGACTATTGATATATGCATGAAGAACGAAAAAATAAATAATTAAAGATAGGTCAATGCAGAGGGAAAATCTGAACACTAAACGAAGTAATTTCAAATAATTTATATAAACTTACAACTTCGTTCGAATGAGAATCAAATAAAATTCTTATCAAATAAGTTATTCAGAGAATACTGAATATCGACACCTGCTTGAAAACAAACATAGGTCACGACTTATTTGCATGAAACTGCGCTGATTTCACTAGGAAATACTTGTTCTTGGTTATCAACTGGATTAGGTCAAGGGCTGCATGGTCATCAATAAGAGTCAAAAAGTAACAAGCAAATCACACAGGTAAGACTTGCACTCTAATAAAATTCATTAATGAGAAGGCCTATAGCTTACCTACTGGCATACCTTCACACCTTCGGTACTCTTTTATAAGATGAGAAGAAATGAAATGTATCTTTTGGTCCATAAATATTTAGCAAAACGAAAAACAACAAAATAGGTATAATTATGTGATGTGAACCAAGAAAAGGTATCGTAAGTCGGCCAAAAACTTTTTGAGAAAAAAGCAAAAAATGATTAAAAGATGAAAGAATCATATTTTCATGTTTTCGTTTTATTATATTATATTATCTTGAAAACATTTTGGTGAAGTTTCACATCACTACTTAAATATGATATTATAGTCCTTATTTGAAGAAAATTTCGAAGAAAAATAGACTGTTTATCTTTACCTTTTTTTTAAATTAACCTTTCAACTGTTGTAAAACAAAAACTACCAGATTAATTGTGAGAAAAAAGTTGCAAGTTACATTTAGGGTCATGCATATGACATATGAAAATTTCATTAAATTCGATTATACAGTTCGGAGAAAAAAGTATTTTGTTTTTGAAAATTATAATTTAAACTTTGAATTTAATTTTCTCATAAGTAGGATATTGAATTCAAAACTTCAAAACGTCATATCTCAGTCAATTTTCAACTGAGAATATCTTTTTGATAAAATGCTCACAAAACCTTTCTCTATCATAAAAGCAATCATCATTTTTAAAATGAAATTTTGGACCTAAGTTTTGCCTTTTCATAGATCACATCGCATGAAGTTAAATCTGAAGGCATTTTTACAGTTATTATTAATAATAAAATTTAGGGGAAAAAAACTTACGTGTATGTTATGGCACCCAAGAGCATTGATATTCTGGGTCCAAGCAATTTGATAATAGGAGGAGCTATAAAATTGGATACAGCCAAAGTTATGTACACAATAAACAGGCCAATCATGGCATCTGCTTGGTAATCTGGATCATCTTGTTTGACGCTCGTAATAATAGTATCCTGAAAAATTAAGATTTCATTAAAAATATTTTTCAAAAAATAAAGGAAGGAGAAACGATATTACAAAAATTTTCAATAACAATTTTCAAAATAGGCATTGATATAATAGCACAAATACAAACACTAACGCCGCAGAATTGTTACGACAAAAATTTACGGAAACGAAGGGAAAATTTCAAATTTTTTACTAAAAATGCACATACAGGCATGCACTTTAGTCGTCTGATCTGAAATCAACTCAAATCCGTTCTCAACGGATGTCTCTAAAGAACAGAATTTTAATTATAGATTTTATTTGAGAATTAGATCATACCAGTCCCCTAAAATTGATTTGAAGGAAAATTCTAAATTCTACCCAAACGAGTTCACATCCTTTGAGATGTAGCTATTGCCAAAAATTGCAAATCAGTCTGCGCTTATAATTGAGACACGAAAAAGCGCTCTTGTGACGGCAGTTTTTACGCATACTTAACCTTAGATTATTCGAGTTTATTTAATTTATAATAAAACTAGTGTAACCCGAGAGGGCTAGCCCTCTTATCCTCATAGTCCCAGGGATGTATAACTTCATTAATAATAACTTTTACAGCGCTTCAGCTTCAAAATTTCACGGGTTCTATTAGAATCGCCATTTTCTCTACTTTCTCATATTTCCAAGTTCAATTCTATAACTCTTGATATAAAACCCACGTAATTTTAGAATAAGCAAATGAAAGCACTTTTCATCATATTAAAAATCTCATTGAGTCAGATAGGATCTTACGTATAGCCTGTTCAACGATGTCGATCTTTGTCTCGTCTTTCATGCACCTATATGTTGTTGTAATTCATGAATCAAGTTTTACTGATAAAAAATTGAATGCGGAAGCACTACAAATTTTTTTGTGAGTAGAATCGGACGGATGAAGGAGATAAAAAATTTCGTACCAAAAGAATGAACATGATTTTTTCAAAACAAAACAAGTAGTTCGTAGATGCATAATAAACAGAAATATTCAGGGTATATAGTTTCCCAATGCTTTTTATAAGATTCATAATTTTCAATTCGGAACTAATTCAAGTCAAATTCGGATGTTACCCTTTAACGTAGGTATCCATTCTGCCCTGACAGATTTGTTTTTATGGATTTCAAACTTGAAGCGTTTCATTTTGAGGGCTCCAAAAGTTCTATTGATTTTAATAATGGTGGGTAAAAATTAAAAAAGTCATCAAGTAGTTTCACTCACTATTGAGAATTTTTATTGCTTCAAAGATATTTTATTTTGTAAAACTAATGGTGAATACAATAGGAAACATCCGTTCAATCTACATAAATTCATCAAATTATTGAACGGGCAGATAATTTCAACCTCACGTTGTAATCACTTCTATAGCTATGGTAAAATGGTGAAACTTTCTCAAATTTATTCTCAACGTTCAGATACTATAATGTATTGATGACTCAAATCTAATATGTTAGTAGTTGTCAAATAATATACCTACAGTCAATCACAGCCCCTTCCATTAAAATTAGGAGATTTGTATTTAATATCTAATATCTGGATCTTACGCAGCCAAGATCATTATTTCTAAAAATTTTTATATTTCATCTTATAAGGAATTCAATAGTTACTGAATAATCTACTACACCTACTTTATATGAATTTTACATGAAAGTGCTATACTTGAACACTTTCAAGTTAAACTCTAGGTTTAAAATACTTTTTTGACATGATATGAAGAAAAAAAAAACATTGCTCAATATGACACGACCTAAATCAAGTGACATCGAGAACCCAACTTCGAACAATTAAAAAAAAATAATATTTTATAATAAGTTCTTTTCATCATTTTCCTTGGTAGCCGCTTGGTTCGAATCTTTGAAAATGTTCTTCTCAAAACGAGGTTCTCACTAAATTAAACTTCATAATAGCCTGGCATCAATAACAATCATTTTGACTTTTTAAAAATAGGATGAAAAATGAATAATAATTTCTTACCAAAATATTGGACATAGTTTGGAACGACACGAAAAGCAGCATAAAGCCGAAGCTGAGTAAAATGACATTAACTGTCCTTCTTTGAGGCATTTTGAATGTAAAATTACGATAATAGTAAAAATACTGAAATGAATTTATATTTTAGGAGCAACTTGATTCACATACAGATTTTTTTTAAAGATCACATGAAACACACGAAATTCTGTCAAATAAGTTTCACCGCAAGACTTATAAGCGTTCATCGATCATCGTGAGAAGTTATGAACGCAGTTAACCATTACCGAGTATTTCTTGAACAATACACATTTGAAAAATATCCCTGTTTGAGCACGATACGAACTTGTTAACTCGCCGATAACGATTACGAATTGATAAAAATTTTGTTGACGACTTCACGTGAAGTCTTTCGCGCGATACGCGCGATGTACGAATCGTATTGGTGACGTCATAAGAAAACCGTAGACAGAAGTAGACAGACCGCTAGCGCGCCTGTAGGACGAATAGCCGAAGAAGTTTTTATTATAATTTTATAGGTTTGTTTTTAGTCCTGAAAGATTTTTATTTTTTAAATTTCGAAGATCTTTTTTCTCGCTCAATTTTGCATTAGTTGATCTGAAATTTTCACAAACTGTTATCAAAGGATGCCTCCATTGGGGCTTGTTTGTGGAATTTTGATTTTTCATTTCATTCGTGAGATGTCATGCAAAAAAATGTCAATTTTACAGCCCCATAAAATTAATTTGAAGCAAAATTTCAAAATTCCATAAACAGAACCCAATAGAAACATCCTTTAACATCACATTGTGAAAATTTCAAATTAATCGGTGAAAAAGTAAGTGAGAAAAAAGAGTTCTTGCGAACGTCTCTCTTTTTAAAGTCTGGAAACTACACCCTTAATGAAATGACTAAAACTAAAATGAATAAAATTATGTTGAAAAATATTTTTGCAATTGGGTGTTAGACTTTATTACGTAATAAACACAGCTGTCTACATCTAATTATCTATACAAATATATAAATATTACAGGAAGGAAGTTAGAACCCTTAACTTCGGAAAATTCTAAATTTTTCTTATCCGCAACAATATAGGATTCTGTGGAAAAGAGAATGGTGATTTGATGTCCATTATTGCAGGAATTTCTGTCTTCGAGCACGTACATATTTCATATTTTGAAAGGATGCGAACGAGTAATAATTTCAAGTTCATCTTAGCAAACCGCTTACCTAAAAATGGTAAAATTATAATGAAAATAAAAAAAGTTCAATTCAAATTTGATACAGTTGACAAAAATATAAATAAATTTCAGGGAAGTCTAATTCATTTTATTAAATTCCTATGGGATTTATCAACTTTATTCCACACCCAGGATGTGTAGGCATTTCTACGAAATTGTTGAAAAATTCAGGCATCTAAACGTTTAGGTAGATATTCAATAAAACGCCTGAAAATTTTTTTAGTATTTCTTGTCTGTTAGAAAACTGAGAAAACAAATACCCGTAAGAATAAAAAAGTCGACATATCTGTAAGTAGTAAACACTCTGTTTTTGCTTTAGTTACGTTATGGTTCTTATTTTAAAATAATAAAACTGAAAATTTTTCAAATTTTAGTTATTCACAATCTTATTAACGGTCACCGATAGGAAAGCTTAATAAACTGACCAGAAAAACTTGAAATATTCTTCTACAAAGCTAAAAAATTGAAGGTCGACAATTTACTCGATAACTTAAATTAAAAAAAAAATAATTTAAAAAAATAATAGAATTCTTCCGATTCTCTCAATAGGTAAGTATTACGGGAGAAAACATTGAAAATGTTGGCTTCAGGGCGTCTAAATTACAACAGACCCAGACGAATCAGATTAAAAAAAGTGAGTCAAGATTTGGTATTTTTCGTTAAATTATTAAATAAAAAATCACGGTTTTCGATCTACATTCCCTCTTCTTCAAGTTATCCAGATACTTCCCGCTGGAATAGAAAATTTTATTCGTTTCTCCATCAATTTTGTACCCCTTTGAGAAATTGCGAATCAACTTGTGGCAAAATAAACATTTATATCTATGTACTCTTAACGTGAAAGAACTGGAAACAGGCTATAAATATAATTAATTTGAAATAAGCTTCAGTCGAATGTAGAGGCAAAAATCTACTTACCAGGGCACATTCGTGGCCCATCCGTGAAAGGAAGAAATGTGTGGGATGGTCTAACAGCGATGTTTTCTGGTGTGAACCTATCAGGATCGAATTTGTTCGGATTTGGATAATATTGTTCATCAAGGTGTATTGCACTGAGAGGAATTGTAATAGTCTGGCCCACATTCAATGATAAAGAACTATCAGGTATTTTGTATGGTAACGTGCAAACTCTTCGAAGAAATGGAATTGTAGCATCCTTTCGTAAAGTCTCTGACAGAATAATTAAAGAATTGGTTGAGCATATATTATTTCGTACTTTTAAATCGTATGTTAATTAGCTGACTAATTTTCAAGAGAAAATATCAGGCCAAAGTCTACTGATTTCAATCGTATCTTAATTAGTTGATTAATTTTCAAGAAAAAATATAAGGCCAAGGGCTCCTGATTTATAATATTTTTTTCATGTACGTACAGAATAATTAGCAACTACCAAGATTTGGGTAATGATGGCTTATTTCAGTGCCGATTTCCAAATGAAAAGTGATATGATTAACTAAAAGAACAGAACTACATATTTCTTGAGGGTAAAGGGCATCAGCATCACATATGCGTCTTGTTGCGAGTATTTGCCAAATATAGGCGAATAAAAATACCCAAAATAGGTACCAAATGTATGAAGAGCTGTTGCATGTGTAGGCCTATCGACAGTTCATTCTCACCATATGGGGGTAAGTGCAACAACTGGCCAAATATTCGTGAATAATTGTATCGCGCTTTTATTTCAAAAAACTGCTGAGACAGCAGAAAACGAACCATTGATAATCATTTCACAGTAATTCATCTTCTTCAATGCGTCGTAAGTCGCAACTCCTCCATTAGCTCCTAAAATAGATTGCACTTCATTTCGAAGTCGCTGTTGCATTTTTGGATGTAATGCTAATTCATAAAGGATAAAAGTGAGAGCGGTTGAAGATCCTTCGAAAGTACCAACGAAAGCTGTCCTCATGCTTGACTTCACCGCAGAATCATCAAAGGTTACTGAAAATAAAATAGGCACTTAATAATATGGTAAGTTATAATAACGGATTTTGGTTAGGAAATTTCATTTCTTCACAAAGCTAGATTGTCCTAATTATTCATAATGTCAGTTTCCTATTTAAATATTGCAAGTAAAATAATGTTTTCACAACTAGAAAGGAATGAAGTCTTTTTTTTTTGCCCATTCCTGATAATAGAACTTATGGCTGAATAATCTTTGTTGCGGGACACTGGTATGTAGACTATAAAAAAAAGGAAACCCATTTAATCAGAAAACTAAATTATCATCAGGGTTGAGATTTTTTGGCTCCATAAGAAAACCTCAAAAAGACGTTACAAGAGTGCTTTTATTTTACTTGAAAAGGCTTTTGAAGTACCCTAAAAAAATATATTTCCAATGTCCTAATAAATTTCCTTTCGTCTTATGCTGCTGTATTTAAACCAAAGTCGAAAAAATGTTTATTTTTTTAGATTTTCTTCTGTTCTGTACTATAGAATTTGAAAATCCTATTTTTTTCAGTTTTTTTTTAAATTTTCTCTAAAACATTGCCCTCAAAGGACAAAAAAAGGCTGCATAATGCTTTAATACGTCAAAAGTGCTAAAAAATGCTCTCAAAAAATATGTGACTGGGAATTTTCTGATTCCAAAACTACGAGATCCATTTTCAATAGTGTGTATTAGAGGAAAAGGTTAGAATACTTGAAACTAATATCATTTTGATTTCAAGTACACTGAAAAAAATTGTAGCAATAATTTTTACTATTTAGTATTAGAAAAATTGGACAAGTCGAGACGTATAGTAGAAATTGCCACAAAATTAGTAAAATGTAATATTCAAGATTAGAATGTATTCTAAAATGGTAAAAATGTACTACAAATCCTAGGAATATTTATAAAAACTCGTTAATTGTCCCTGTTATCCCATTAACATAGTAAAAATTATTATTAATTTTTTTCAGTGCAGCCCAACACATATGGGTCATGGAATTTTCTCACAAATTTAATTTTTTAAATTCCACATATTTGCCTAAGAACTTTTAAGGAGATGATTTTTTTTAAATGGGTGCCAGTTATAGTAATATATTTTCAAAATCAAAACGAACCATCGTTGCTATTTTTGTCTGCATAAGCTTTTTGTTGACTTAGATCTCTCAAATCGAGCATTAGCTGCACCAAATCCTTGGAATAAAGTGACCCCGATTTGCGCAACTCGTCAGCCATCTTGATCATATCTTCGATAGTCTGTTGATATCTAGATGTCGGCAGCTTCGTTACCAACCAATAAAACAACTCAGGATAATTACTCCTCAGGAAGTGCATCCAAAGACTAACGACAGAAGGCTTCATAATACTTTTACAAAATTCCAATAGATTCGATTTTGGCTCGGTTAAAGCGTTGGTGTTAAATCCAAAATAGCAACATGACATCATATCTACTGTGTACCTGGCGAAAATCTCTCTAACATCTACCGCGTCGTATTGGCATTTTTCGCTGAGAAAACAAGAGTATTCAGAGTCAAAATAATGCCGCAAAGGGCAATTAGTACGGTTGTACCTACTAGCTTATGTTTCACTTTATTCTTACCACCGCAAGTATAAAAACCTAGCTATGAAATTTCAAAAAAATTCGAAGTGTTATCGAACTTACGAACAATGAAAACGCTTCGGTATTAACTTATATTTCTTGTCCTGAGCTGAAAAGAATTTTCAAATAATGATATGATTCTCATGCACACAGGTGTAAGTATCCTCTCTATATATTGTTATTTTACGTCACATGTGAGACCCAAGATAAAGTATGACACTTGCGAGACCCCCCCTTATAAGTACTCAAAAATGAAACCTTCGTCTTCACATGGCTTGGTGACTATTTGTGGATGCCTTAGGCTATGTAATGAAGCCCACAGCTGTTGGTTAGGTGTACAGTACAGTTTGTAGGGAGTAAAATGAAATGAGGGGACCACGAGTGTACATACAATTGATATTTGGGGCACTTGCGAGTCCCAGACAAAAAATGCAGATTTGGGGTCTGCGGAGTGGGGGGAATAAGAAAAACTATACATACACCTCGTGGACATGCGAGACCCATGAAAGGGTCTCTCATTGTCAAAAAGGGTCTCGCAAGTGTTATGAAATATCTGTTTTGGGTCTCACAAGTGACAAAAACATCTCTCGAATAAAATAAAAGCATTTAAAAATGATTTTCTTTCCTGTAGGCTGTTTACACTATTTTTAAGCTACTTGACTTATAGTCTCTGTCTTTAGTCTGCCCGAAATGAGAAACGATAAATACGCGACTAATTATTCAATTACTATCGGTTAATTGTTCAAATAATGTTGGTTTATTCAATTATTCACTATACAGTCACTTGTGCACATCTCTTTTTACAATAGACAAATACAACAGCTATATTTCATTTATTTAGTAAAATTTATATCAGAGACGAAGCTAGAGTAAAATATTTGGGGAAGGATAATATATTATTTTAGAGGTAAAAATAAACTTCTTCTACGGTTCTATATTGGTGAAGGACAAGTTTCTCATGGAAAAGGACTGCATAAATAATTGGGTAAAATATGCCCTTGGCGCTTAGCCCTCCTCTGCTGACAGTCCTAACTCCTAATAATATTATTGTAACCATTTAAGTGCCCGTACCTCAATACATTATCCAGAGTATCAGCACATTTATTCATCATTACGAGCATCGTTTTCAATTTGTTAGTGGAGAAAATTGTGGTTAATTTACGACGCACATTTCTCCAATCTTCGGAGTACGTAAAAGCCAGATTTTTTGAGACAGAATTTTTTTCACCGTTGGGCATCCACACTGTTTCGCTGAAATGACTATAATCTTTGACCAAAATCGACTCGATCAACTTGGGATCCCTGATGAGCAAAACTGGCTTGAGAAATTCGTAGAAACCGACATACCGTTCGTGAGGAAATGCTTTGTAAATGTCTTGATATATTAGGTTAGCCCGTCTCACACAAAATAAGGCTTCCGTTATATCACCGAACAACAAATTTGGAGAAGTACTCGGCACGTTTCGATTTTTCCAAAATTGGCTGCATTTTTTCAAATACAAATAAAGTAAGAGGACGAGTAACGAAGAGGCAAAATAAAAATACATCATAGCGCGCGAGAGCTTTCGACTTGGAGAAAACGACTAAAAGCCTAAAAGCACACGAATTGGTTGTACCGCAAATCTTTCATCTCTTTATCTGATGGGCGGCAGCACACTCACACAGACGCATCTACTGTAAGTTCAAGGACATTCAAATAGCTTATCTTTACAATTGCAGGTTTGAAGTTTACTATGGTACCTATTTTGAAATCATATGTTTCCCATGTACACTGCGTTCGATAGAGATTTATACAGACAATTCAGGCAATTGAAAATGAAACAAGGGTTCAAAGTTTGAATATTCTTTAATTTTCTGTTCTCAACAAAAATCTTATATTTTGGAAAAATATTAAAAACTATAAAAATATAGAGAGTTCATTTTTCCTCTAAGAAATCGTTTTTTAATTTTGTATCACTAGAAAAATTTGGGGAGTAATTTTGTAGATACTTGTACCTATACTTTCCTTCATCTTGCATCTTATGCACCTCACCTCACCTATCTCGCATATTCCCATCACTTTCACTTTCAAATCACATATTGTCATTCTCATTCATTCATTTAATTCATATTATAGCATTCTAAAACAATTACACCAAGCTATCCCTCTTGGCGTTTTCTTTGCTTTAATTAATTGTTTATTTCATCATTCTTAGCAGGTTTTTTTTCTATGCGCTTGCGCTGTAAATTATATTTTTGTTCTGCGGTTCATCTGAATACATTTTTAACATTTATAAGGGGTGGTAGTGTTATTTCTAATCATCATCATCAATAGTGAGCCACTAACAGCTACAATTTTTATACTTTGAATGACAGAGAATTTAAGATTTGTAACAGAAAGTACTATTAAAATGGTCAAATATATTATCTATAATCTATATAATGTAAGATGGTAAAAAGTGTACCCACTACAAACATTAAGAATGTCTACAATAAATAATAATGATTCTCAGTGTGATGATAAAAGTTATACTATCGGTTTCGTATAGTTAATACTAGGTATCCATTTTTCTATTCATAATATGGGTAGGTTGGCCTTCCACATAATTCGAAACGAAGTTGATGAACACCTTACTCGAGAAAATTCTATAATTTTCTTATTCGCAGTTGTATAGGATTTTGTGGAAGACCAAATGGTGATTTGTTGCTTTGTATCACGGGTATCTCTGTCTTCGAGCATGTACATATTTCATATTTTGAAAGGATACGTGCAAGCAATAATTTCAAGGTCATTTTCACAAACCGCTTACCTAAAGATGAAAAATAAATAAAAAATAAAAATGGTAGTATATTTCAGTAGTATAAGAGCTGATTAAAACACGGACATACGGACATGTATTTTAGGAAAGTATTTGGATCAGACATTTAATTGAATTCTTTGGCGTTTTATTACCTTCGCATTCAATGCCCAAGTGTCTGTGAAATCCCTAAAAAATTCAGGCATTCATATTCCTAGGAAGGTATTTGATTGATAAAACGCCTAAAATGAGTACTGATGACAGTGAAATTGAACCGGTAAGATGCAAAATGGCTCATGTTTCAAAATTTGCTAATTTTGTTTTAAATTGGCCTCCTAATACCAAGGGTTACCTCCGAAACATAGCACCATCCAGCGTTTTGATACGCGTCATATTAGCACCTCTCAATAGCAATTTGCAGAAAAATAACAGGTCCATTTGCAAATTTTAGACTCGGGTTGTTTTCTGCATTTTTCTGCCGTTTCATGTGGTAAATAAGTATGTTATCAGCATGAATAGGTATTTCCTCGTGTATTTGTCCGATAGTTCTAGAATCAGACCGACCCATTGCCTTTATTCTGATAAAATGTATAAGATTATTTAATTAATCGGCTTAATCAAATTGATAGTTTTTTGATTTTGATCTAAATGCAGAAGAACAACTCAAGTCCAAAGCAAGTTTGCGTCATAGCAACAGGGAGGGTGGTGCAGCAAAAATCACTTATGCAGGACATACATACCCGATGGACAAAAAATGAGAAAATGATCCGCAAAATGAGAATTTTATCCGTTGTCAGTCCGTTTTTATTTTCGATCATCGGATCTGAAAATTTGCAGTTATTTTTGTCATCTTGATTAATTTTCCAAATCCGTTTGTAAAACGGATTTCCTGATTATAATCAGTGAAAATTTTTGGGCAATTTTTCTAAATCCGTTTGTAAAACGGTTTCACGGATTATAACCCGGGCCAACAAGTATCATGAAACAGCCTTCACGGAAAATAATCCGGACTCATTTCCGGTAAGACTGATTACAATCCGTTTTAGAAGCCGGAAAACAGGAAAATTCCGGGTTATAATCCAGAAACGGAGTATAACCCGGAATAAAACGGATCCGTTTTCAAAATATTTTGCCCATAGGGTATACCTTGTTGTCCCAGAAAAAATGAAGTGTCTGAGTAGGGATTACTGTTTGATATTTGGTAGTAATCTACGAGTAATTATATAGAGATGTTTTTGTCACTTGTGAGACCGAAAACAGATATTTCCCAACACTTGCGAGACACTTTTGAGTGGGTCTCGCATGTCCATGAGGTGTATGTATAGTTTTTCTTACTCCCCCCACTCCGCAGACCCCAAATCTGCATTTTTTGTCTGGGACTCGCAAGTGCCCCAAATATCGATTGTACGAGTATGTACATTTGTCGTTCACTCACTCATTTCATTTTACTTCCTATAAACTGTATTGTACACCCAACCAATAGCTGTAGGCTTCATTACATAGCCTAAGGCATCTACAGATAGCCACCAAGATATGTAAAGACGAAGCTTTCATTTCTGAGTATTTATAAGGGGGGTCTCGTAAGTGTCTTACTTTATCTTGGGTCTCATATGTGACATAAAATAACAATACATAGTTGTCTAACTACATTCAGCGAGGCAAAATATTTTACCAACAAACTGTGACACGTATTTTTCTCGTTTCTGCAATAAGTGGAAGATATGTGACTTCGGTTGTTTTGCATCTCATCGGTTCAATTACAGAAATAATAATAATAGTAAAAAAATATTTTACAAAAAGTTTGTGAAAATTATTGCTGTACCAAAATTGGAATAAGGCTTACACGCCTATATCATTTTACCAGATTATATAATTTGAAACAAAAAATTATTAAAATATAAACTTCAGTCTAATGTAGAAGCCAAAATCTACTTACCAGGGCATATCCGAGGTCCATCAAGGAAAGGAATAAACGTGTGGGATGGTCTAGCAGCGATATTTTCCGGTGTGAACCTATCAGGATCAAATTTGTTTGGATTTGGATAATATTTTTCATCGAGATGTATCGCACTCATAGGAATTCCAACAAATTGGCCTGCGTTAAGTGACAAAGGACTATTTGGAATTTTGTACGGTAACGTACAAACTCTTCGAATAAGTGAAACTCTACTATTCTTTCGCATAGTCTCTGTCAAATGAGAAATGAAAAAATTTGTTAAATTAGTTTATAAATTAATTTCTAAGAGAATCGTCGACGGGGTACTTAACGAACCATTGATGACCATTTCACAATACGTCATTTTTTTTAACGAGTCATAAGTCGGTACTCCTTCATTAGCTCTTAAAATAGATTGCACTTCATTTCGAACTCTCTGTTGTATTTCTGGATGTAATGCTAATTCATAAAGGATATAAGTAAGAGCGTTTCCAGATCCTACGACATTAGCAGCAAGAGATGTCGACATGCTTGTTATCACGGCAGAATCATCAAAGATTTCTGAAAATAAAAATATAGGCATCAACACATTTATAATCAATCAGTAGCGAATGTGGCAGGACTCCTGGACTACCTTTTACGAGAAAAAGAGAAATCTGTTTCAAATAGGAAATTTAGTTTTCACAAAACTAGCTTTTAATAATCACTTCACGATTTTTATGGGTTCCAGCTGTTCAAATATTGTAAACAAAATACTTGAAGAATGAAAAATTTCCATACTCATGAAACTGTCATTTAGAAAAAAATGTTTGCTCCCTTCTGATTACGGAACGCTAATATTAACTGATTAATGTGTGGCGGGATTTAAGATTTTTTTTTAGAAAAATGGAACTATTTGAAGATTAAAGTAGAAATCACTTGAGAAATAGTAGAAAATACTATATTCCATGATGGTTTCCTTATCTTTAAGGTAATTTCTGCAGCAGCAATCTCAAAACTATCCCATTATAGCCTATATTTCCCATAAAAAAATAATAAGAATTATTATATTATTCATTTTCTTCAATGTAGTGGTAGACAGCTATTCTTCCCTAATTTTAACAGACTATGAAAGACTGAGAAAACCATTTAATCAGAAAATTATATTATTATACGGGTAGCCTATTACAGAGTCATGGCATTTTCTTACAGAAATTGATTCTTGAAATCCGAGCAATGCCTAAGAATTTTTTAGTAGGTGCTTTTTTGACGTTGAAAATGTTAAAATTTTCCTTCGTATAGGGGTACAAAACAGAATGCAGTTTCAATTAACTTCAACCTGAGACTTTGAGTAGTGTGATGACAAAAATAATGCTTAGTATTCTTCAGATTGCTGATTCTGATTCAAATCCTGCCAGTGTATAAAGTTTTTTGAATTCTATTATATCAAATCAAAGGATATAAATTTGAAGGTGCGAAACCCAAATTTCAGGTCAAATTTTAGCTATCTACATTCCTTCGGATTTGAATGAGGTTAAAAAATGACTGAAATATAAAATGATTGATTTTCGCACGTGTGATACATGGAAGGATATAAATTTGAGGATAGGAAATCCGAAATTCAGGTCTTTTAGCTAGGTACTTACTTTCCTTGTGGTACAAATAAGGCTGAAAAATTACTGAAATTGGGATTAATTAATTTTCAAATGTGATATTGTTGGAACAGGATAGGCATTTGACGGTCCTAAATTCAAATTTGATGACAAATTATAATTTTTTCCCCACCTCTATTACGAAACGCTACAATGAGTAAAAGTTAAAAATTGACTTTTTTTTTTGCATAAATTATTTAAATGATACCCATGCGTTTCAACATATACATAGACTATATAATTTAAGATATAATGATATTGTCACATATTCCAGCTGATGCTTATTATATTATATTCATTTTCAATGTCCTCCTGTCTTTACATGTTGCTTGGTTAAAATTTGTGAATTTTTTTTCATTTATTTCTTTTTTAAATGGGTACCATCAATGACCACAGAAATATTTTCAAAAATAAAACGAACCATTCTTATTGCTATTTTTCTCTGAAAGTACTTTTTGTTGACTCAGATCCCTCAAATCGAGAAGTGGTTGCATAAAACTCTTGAAGCGAATTGACCCCGATTTGCGTAACTCGTCATTCATTTTGATAATATCGACGACAGCCCGTTGATTTTGAAATCTCGACAACTTCGTTTTCAACCAATAAAGCAAACCAGGATAACGACCCTTCAGGAAGAGCAACCAAACATTCACGACGGAGGACTGCGTGAATTTTTCAGATAATTTCAATAGGTCTGATTCTGGCTCGGTTAAAGCGTTTGAGATCAATCCAAAAAAGCAACATGATGTCACATCCACAATATACCTGGAGATTATGTCTCTCACATTTACTGATTCGTATTGACATTTTTCGCTGAAAAAACGATAATATTCGGAGTTATGAGTATTTAAATACAAAATCAGAGTTTAGAATGTGGCAGGGGTGCCGTGAAGGCACAATCTTGCGGAGAACCTCCTTGTTAACGATTTGGGGGAGGGAGCTAATTTATTTTCAAAATTAGAATAGAATTTCAAAGATGATAGAATACTAAAAAAATTTTCTCGCGCACGGGGGTGAGGTGTCATCACTCATAGTTGACCTGGAGGGGAGGTATTCCTCGTAAGCCTTGGGAGATCACAGCACTCCTGGACTGTGGAACTTTCACATTTTCATCCCGATCAGAAATGAATTTTCAGCAATGAATCACAATCCTAAATATGGCTTCTCTTAAACTAGAATTAAAAATTCTCAAAAAGAATATCCCAAAATAATTATGCAATAATATTTTAATGTTTGATATTACAGTTTTATATCAAGTTATCAGTCTGTAATATTAAAAAATAGGGTATGCTACTAGGGTAAATATAGCTTTTTTAATTTTCTTTACTACGAAAAAAATTTAACCAAAGAAATTGAATTTTCATCAGCTTCTCCTCAACTTGAATACTTCTTTCTTTGAGGACCATATAACATTGTCGCAATTTATAAACATGGATCAGTTGTCATTTCTGACTTTATTTCTTACAAGCTATGACACCTATTATACGAGTACGTATAACTATGTAAGTATTATATTCATCTAATTTTCTTTCTTTTATAGGCTATTTTATATCAAGGCCGAAGTTAGAGCAAAATATAGTTGTTTTTTTTTTTTGGGGGGGGGGGGGGTGTTATAAAAGGAATAATATTCTACAAGTTTAAATGAACTTTATCCATCAGGATAATGACGGTTTCTAAGAAGAGGGGATACATTTTCCTTGGAAAAAAATTGCAAATAATTTTGCTCGAGTCAGGAATGCCCTTTGTTCGCCCCTATGTTACGCCCCTAATTATTGAATTACTTGTAAGTATAACAGAATACCCATACCTTAAAACGTTATCCAAAGTATCAGCATATTGGTTCAACGTTGCGAGCATCGTTTTCAATTTGTTAGCGGAGAAATTTGAGATTATTACACGACGCATATTTTTCCAATCTTCGGAGTGGAAGAAAGTTAAATTCTTTGAAACGGGATTTTTTTCATGGTTGGGCATCCATACTGCTTCGTTAAAATGGCAGTAATCTCTAACTAGAATCGACTCCACCAACTCGGGGTCCCTGATGAGCAAGACTGGCTCGAGAAATTCGTAGATCCCAACGTATCGTTCGTCAGGAAATGCTTTGTAAATATCTTGGTATATTTCGTTTGCTGGTCTCACACAAAATAAGGCTTCCGTTATATCGCCGAATAACAAATTGGGCGACGTACTGGGCACATTTCGAATTTTCCAAAATTGGCGACATTTTTTCAAATAAAAGTAAATCAAGAGGACGAGTAACGAAGAGGCAAGATAGAAAAACATCTTGGTGCGAGAGCTAATTCGACAAAACGACTATAGATATACAATTAATGCAGCCTACCACTTAATATTTTATTTGGTGAGTTATGTGCAAAATATTTATTTATCTGGTAAGCGGAAGTACACTCACATAGACTTGATTACTGCATAACTTTCGAATTGTTTATCTTACGAATAGTTTTGCTATCTACATGAAATTTTCATGTTATAATGAAATTATTTAGAAAGTATGTAGTTATCAAAAGGGATTCCGGGTCAAAATCCCGAATGGAATTTTCCGAATGGATTATTTCTCGAATGGACTATCCCCCAAATACGTTTTTCCCAAAAACCTTTTTCTCAAATTTTTTCCCCGAATACCTATTTCCCAAATGTACCAATCTAGGGCCCCTTTGGCTTCCATCTTATACAATCAACTGCAGCTATGGTCGGTTGTACAATTTTCTTTTGTTTCAGTTGTTGAAAGGGGCTTGGGGAGATATAACAAAATTTTTTCTTTATTTAATTTTAATGTGCCTCACTTACTACAAGCTAGTTCAGTTTTGTATGAAAAATTAATGAACATTTATATGCTGGCGAAAATTCAAAACCTTTCTAGTCCAAAAAATTTATCAGCCATTATTTTGAGCTCAAATGATGTTTAGATACGTAATAATGCTAAAATATTGTGTACTGCTTATTTTTCTTTTAATTTTTTATAGAAGCTTCATTTGGCTCCAATTACATGGCCTTTGCAGTATACTAATTGTTTTCAATAGCTTTTTGCCTCTACAGTCAAGATGAATTTCATTGAACATAAACCCTACCATATAGTCATTTGATCCAATTTTCATACAAGTAAGCCATCAATTTAAAGTGATTTCTAATTTGAACGACTCATTTTCTGTCAAAAGATTCAAAAAGGGGGTCCCGAATTCGGGTTTTGAACCATTCGGGAAATAGGCATTTGGGAAAAAAAATTCGGGACAGCCTAATTCTCATAAAAGTCTGTTTGGGGGATTGTCCATTCGGGAAATTCCATTTGGGATTTTGACCGGGAACCATCAAAAGGTATACAAGTCAGCTCCACCCATGCAATAACTGCCTTGAAAGTCATAGCTCCATGCCAATAGGTGGATACTGTATCTAAGGAGCTAACACAATGGTACACTCGAATAATAAGAATTTATTTTCACAAATTTCCGATTTTTCATATCTAAAGCTAATTTCTACTATTTATCTATACAGCTGTATTTAATAACCATCCTTGGGTGAGGGGACGTCTGAAGCTTTCCAACCCACTCATATATGTACCAGTTCATAGAAAAAGTCAGTTCCAATGGTTTTACAATGAAATACATTAAAAGCAGGTAATGTTCTTTACTCCTGCATGAATTTCGAAAACCGGAGCTGACTTTCTCTACATACCGAACGGAGCTGACTTTTATACGTCATTTTCATTTCATACATACAAAATTATGAACAAAAATCAGGTTATATCTCCATTTCATTAAAAATGTCACTATCACCCCATGCTTTTTAAGCATCTCAATTAACAGCCAGCCGTAATAGGAAACCTTAGTTTTTCTATTGTAATAATTTTACATTTTAGATACTATTTTTCGAAGAGGCCTAATGCAGAGGAGTGAGTAGGCTAAGCCTATCTAATCATCTCACTTTACTGGAGTCTTCGACTTTTATGTACGGTTACTGAAATACACTTTATGAGGTGTTATTTTGTTTTTGTTTTGGAATACGTACAATTATCAGTTTGTCTTAAATTGAGTATTGTATTGAACGTTGCTGGTTGTTCGTTTCATGACGAATAGAATTCAAAATTGTCAATTTCACGTCATAAATAAAAACAGATACACCAGACGAGCACGAGTTTAAGAAATTAATTTTTGCAAGAGAAGCAAAATAACTAAATAAAAATAGCACTATAAAGAACAGAGCTATGTCAAGTATTAAGTTTTGGGTTTTTCCTCACTTAACAACAAAAAAACTTTGCAGATTGAAATATTTAGCATTAACAGGTACCAGAACATCATTATGAGATCAATTGGGAAATAATTATCTTCGCGCATATTATGTTCTGAAAATAGGCTGGCAATTTACCATACGTTGAAAATAGACACAAACTGAAAATTCGCTTAACTGACATTTCTCTTGTCTCCATTTACATTTTGGTAATTTTTTTTTAGGCTTACAAAACAAGTATTAATTGATTTGATAGTACTTCGAAAAGATCACAGCTCTTGCATTGAAGCACTGACGTTGGATGTTGTTGTTGCAGCAGACTGATTGTGAGCTAACTTTGCTGTTTCACCAGTTGCTTTTTTTTTTGCAGCGAAAAAGAACATAATTTTAAACAAATTATATTTGTCAATAAAAAGAATTACATGAAACTAAAATGGTAACATGAATAAGAAAAATACTTAAGTAAAAATGCTAAAGCACATGTACGTATATACGTAATCTACGTATTTGTACTCGTATTTATTAAAAAAAGATATACCTCCGTAGGTAATTATCACAGCTGAATGTTCACCGATTAGTTGAAAATTAAAAAAGTAATGATATGTCACAAAGAAAATAACTAGATAAGTTTGAAAACTGTGTTTCACGATAAATAAAAAAAGTCTAAAAAACAGAAGATAAAACATGATTAACCATAGTCAGTTCAAAAATTTCAGGAAATCTTCAACTCACTAACCGAGATTTGACCAAAATGTCGGGATACTTTAAAACGAGCGAGGTCTTTTCGCGTTACTAAACCGACAACCTGAAACAGATTCGAGTGAGTACAAAGCATTCCTTAATGACGGATAGAACTGCTGTAAAAACTGTAACAAACCTGATTGAAATCGTTGATCACAATCAAATGACGCATACCCAAAGCGCGAAAGAGTTTAAAGATTCTTGGTAAAGATGCTCTCTACGTGGGACAAAAACAATATAGAAAATTATAAGGGAATACATTTTTTGTTATACAAAAATCATTTCGTTGACTCACGTGTTGAATTATGTGCGGCGTCGGATTCATAAATGGATTTAAATCCATCGTATAATTACGCTCTTCCGCAGTAATTTGGATATCCTGAGTGAAAAAAATGACGTTAAATGAATATAAATTCTCAGTTGGAAATTAAAAATTATTGCCAAAATGTATTCAGCAATAGTTGAAGAGTACAAATTTTCATTTTCAACTTCTCAAAACAGGCGTAACTATTTTCATTATGTACCAACTATACTACCAATTTCTTAGACTATTCATTAGGAATGGGAATATTCAGAATATTGAAAATTTTTTCGAAAATCACATTAAAGGTGTGACGTTCCGTTAGTACAACTCGACTGTTTCAAATTAATTTTTCTTACATTTATACTCGGATAACGCGGATACTGTTGACGAAACATATCCGCAGACAATTCTTCCGAATCCCAAACGGCAGATACTTCATTAAAAACTCTGTTTTTCAATAGGATGATAAGTTGGTGCCTCAAAATAAGCCCCCTCAAATGACCGCCATGTTTTGGTTCAAATCCATCGTCTTCCTAGAATTAAGAACAAAAACGAACATTTAACTAGATTAGCATGCCTACTATGTTTTATGGGGCATGGACGAAAAAACAAACAGTTTTCGACAAACATCTGAGCATTTGAACACTTAGTTTTAACTGAAACGATGTAGCTCTTCATACATTATTTTCGAAATCAAACTCGTCGTTAACATTTATAGTGTATATGAATTTTAAATGCTTTCCAAGTAACAACAAGTACGTGTACGAGTAAGCGAAAACGTTTATCTCAAAAATTTAACTGATTCTTCGTCCATAAGCATTCACGGTTTTTGAGATATCAACTAACAATATCTATTTCTCTCATATCCACAACAGGAAATCCATTATGCGTTTCTTTCATAAGAATGTCAACTACGTGGCCGACGTTTTCATTCAGTCTAAGGCACACCACAGGACTACTCATTACTTCGCTGGCATAAACGTTTGAGGACAAGGGCGGCGGTTCCCAAGCCAGCAACGGTATCCCACTCGATTGTATTTGTATGTCATAAATTCCCTGGAAATTACATCATCGATCAGTTTTAAAATAATTACCGAAGTACTTACCAAAACAATATAACACTAACTTCATTGAAAAAGTCAGCCACCCATTTAGCCGTTATTAAAACCACCATGAGCGGAAGTCCGAAAGTAATATTTCCAGTGGCTTCTATTAAAATTACGGTTAAGCTAATAGTCATTCGTACTACACCACCTAACTGAGCCGCAGCACCAGCAAGAGCGTATTTTCCCACATCAGGAAAATCCTGAGAAATTCGATTAAAAATAATTTAAGTTTTTATTGACAAACTTATGAAGAGTATGACAGGTAAAAATATAAATTCAAGCGTCTAGAGCAAAAAACTTCCTCTATTTTATCTTCTCTTGATTTTCATGAAAAATATTAGAAACATGTCATCAATTTGATTAAAGTTAAAATCAGTAATAAAGAAACTTACCAGAGTGGGAAATAGTACTTTCACGTATAATCCAATCAAACGTCCCCATGCAGATCCAATCAACAGACATGGGATGAATAAACCAGCCGATACATTTATTCCGTAAGTCCACACAGTTAAACAATAATAAATGATAACGAAAAAAACAATCGTTTTGGTATCGATGGCGTCTAGAAGAATAGAAAAGAAGTTCAAAAAAAGGACTTTTTATTTTACCACTCAAGCTTATTATTTTCCAATACCTTCCGAATCATGAAAAAATGAACGCACGGAAGCTTCAGGAACTTGCAACCATAATGCAGCAGCGGTACTATACTGACCATCAGGACAAAATAACTGTAAAAAAAAAAGTTAATCCCACTAAAAGCTAGAAACTTCAAATTTATCTGCGATATTATCATTTAATCCACATTTAACTAAACTTACTTGTACTGGATTTTTCGTGGGATCTAAACCCAGTGATTTGCAGTCGTCGGAAATATAAATCATAAGAACTGCAACAGAAGCGCTAAAACTTGCAACGGTAACAGCTTCCAGCACCTTCAAGGACTTCAACTTTACATACCTAAATCAAGTACAGAAATATGTTTAAAATATTGGAAACAAAATCACGTAGCAATAAAAGTAATTTTATACATAAACATCTTACTGAGCTCGAAATTTCATTAACTTATGATTAAGGTGATTGAATAAAGCTCCAAATAAGCCTCCGATTGCTCCGATGAATATAAATATAACTAACTCAGGCAATTCATACGAAAGATTATCAAATTTTCCAAAATTTAATAAACCTGGATAAGACAAATGACCTGGAAAAGCAGTTTAAATAAGAAGTGGTTCAGCTAAAATTCAACACCGAAAATTATTCTTATTCAAAATCTAACCGGGAAATCCGTGATAAGAGCTTAATACAATATTTAAAGTAAATGTTGAGACCATGGAGGCAAAAAATATGCGCCAAGTTAAACTCTGATTCCAAAAACTAGCTCCTTCTTCCAAACTGAACAATACACCACCTAAAATAAAATTATTAGAATGTGTTGAGCAAAATAATATAAGAAGTAAAATGTTCAACATTAGAATTAGATGAATGAAAGAAAAATACACTTATGACACTAATAGCATTAGAACCAATATTTCTTTTTTAAAATTAATGTCTATCAATGGAAATGAATAGTATCTACGAATATTGCACGATTCGCCATGTTTCAAAAAACGAAGATCTGAAAAATTTTTAACCATGTAATTTTGACCTGGTTCACTTATATTCTCTGGTCTAGAATTATTTGACAATAACGTTTTTCCGACTTTGGAGGCAGGTTATAATTATTTTGGTTTCAAATTACAGTTTTTTATCTTCTTCCTTCGTTTCAAAATTTAAAAAAAAAAGGCTAAAAAATCGCCGATATTACCCTCACTGACGGTATGACCAAATAAATGCATATATAAAATAACTCACCCACAGGTGCACCAAAAGCAGCTGCCACACCAGCTGCAGCACCACCCGATACAAAATCTCTCTTTTCATGATCGGTACGAAAGAATTTGAAAATATTGAAATCTGTGTTGAAGCTGGTTGTTTTTCCTTGGGATATTCCTGCGGCTACTACAGCTCCAGAATGAATCATAGGACCTTCCTGTCAAGATAAAAGCAAAAATAGAATTCAACAAGATGGAAAAAACACTCATGTACAGTCATATTTAGGGAAATATCTATTCTTGATATTATAAAATTATAAAATACCAAAAGTGAGTCTCAGAATTAAAAAAAAAAATCAACCTCTAGAGGCATTTTATAGCACGTAAATGGGAATAAAAAAACATGAAAAACATTCGACTTTCAGCAAGCACAGGTATAAGCAAAGAAATGGTATAAGTCTTGCGCTGATACGAAAAATTCATAATTAATACGACTGCGAGCATAAAACAATGATTGGTTTTTGGCAACACAGACACGATTTCAATGCACCTTCTTTAAACTTTTTAATAGAATCAAAAATTTTTACTTTTCCTCCGGCCAGACCTCCAACTACAGATGTGATCACACCAATAGTTTTCACAACCAAAGTTTTGAATCGAACGATCCGAGGAATTTTTACACCATTTAAATAACATTTTACTTGCGGAATTCCACTACCCAAGGCAACAGGCTGCAAATAAATCAACATTCATAATCATTACACATATTACGAAGAAAATTATCGTTAAAAGGAGAAACTTACTTCCACACATGAAACTAATAAGGATCCAATGAAAACTGGAATTATGTTGAACAAGAGCCAAATGGCAAAAGGAATCAATAAACTATACTTAATAACAAAGCGGTCCATATCTAAGAAAGAATCATTAAGGTTTTAATATCGTTCAAACTCAATTTTCAATTTAAATATTGTGCGAAGATAATCGATTGTAAAGGATACATTCTTTTAGTTTCCTGTGTTTAATTTGGGCTAATTCTTCAATAGCAATATCGATGAATATGCCAACAAAGGCGGTAAATATACCAATTAACAAAAATATCCACCATCGATAAAGATTCTTTCTTACGACGAATTTGTACCCTTTTTTGCGCTCTTCTTCCAAGAATAGCTCATTTTCACATTCGTCATAATCTAAACTCTGAACAAAGAAGTGTATCAGTACAAATATTCTGTATACTCTAAAATAGCGAGGAAGGTCTATCTCACTTCAAAATTGGCAGACAGAAATCCGGTGCTTTGCGAGTTATTATTTTTCCATATCCGATAATTCTTTAAAACATTTCTGTGATTCAACCTGGAACGCTGAAAATAAAGTGCAAATTTGAATGAAATGCAACTCAGTACAATGATTCTGCACTTTGTAATTACTAGTAAAAGACACAGTGAAAGACAAAGAATTAACTGATTTACATACAAAATTAGAAGTCGACGGAGATGAAATATTATCTTGCGACTCCATTTTTCAATATTTTTGCAACTTGAACAAAGACACTTGACAATTTAATATAGTCACATTCTGAAAAGAGAAAATTTTTCAATCGGTTTCCTCAAGTATGTCTAGTGGAGTTCGGCAGGTTCAGTTCAAATAAAAAAGAAAATAATAATATGATAACGTTATAATATGAGTAATAAAATTCTGATAACTCACAAATGAAATGAGATTAGAGGTGTAGAACACGGGGAAAACCAGGAAAACCGGAACCACATTATGAATGGGGAAAAAGGGTAGGGCGAAAGAATTTAGAAAAAGAAAAACTGATAAAAATTAAAAATAAAAATGAATTAAAGGTGGTTTTACTCGATTACAAGGACCAGGTGGCGTTGTATGACACAAGTCAGGGGTTTTCAAAATATTGGTACTTTGAGAAATCCATCTCAAAATTTTGAGTGGCGTCGTATATAACGCCACCTGGTACTTCTAGTATTATTATTATTTTATTTGGTATATTTTTCATTTTTTCCCCCAGTATAGGTACTTGTAATTGGTCATGTTATTAGTCAAATATTCAAGTTTTACAAGATTTTTTTTTCTAAGTATAAAGCAGTACCTTCTAAACTTCTACTTCAAGTACCAAAAGTTCACTCAACAGTCGAAAAATCAGAAACTGAATTTCCAAAGAAGTTTACCTCCTGCGCCTGTTCCTAGAAAGTTACAGGAAATTCGAAATGGGAAGAAAATGGTTTATTATATTCCAGAAAAACTGAAATTCGTTATGCGTAATTCAACCGTAAAACTGTATGGAAAGTTTCTGAAATATTGAACTAACATGACAAACGCACTTACTTTCAGACTTGTAGGTTGACAGACGAAAAATGTAGAATGACATTTTAATATGAAAAAAAAAAACACTTCAACTATAAATTCTGAAAAGTGGTAAATTTACTAAAAACATTCAACTTGAAAGCTCTACAAGACAGGCCCATAGCAAAACACCAAGTGAGTACCAAGGCGACGCTCTTGCTAGGCAGATGATTAAATCATCCATCTGAAATTTTTTTCACAGCTCTTTTTTGTAACAAAAGACACGGATCCAAACATGACCCAAACACACTTTAAACGAATTTTTCGTTTTTTTTTTTTTTTTTTTTTGAAAACTACACTTTACCCAATAATAATGTTAACTTGAAAAAAAAAATCTTACGACGACGTAGAAAATGAAAAGTCGATCAGAATTCAGCTACCTATTGATTGAGCACCACAAGAAAAATTTTGAATAAAATTTAACACAATATTTTGATTAATCTCATCCAAATAAAAATATTTATCAACTTCAAATTGTACAATTTATGGTATTCTTTAACGATAACTGATTCAAAACGCAACCAACATGCACAAAGGTGATCAATTATATTAAATATTTTTTCTTTGCTCTCAATAATGAATATTGGTAAATACAGATACGTTTTCGAAAAAGAATACATTTTAGAAGCATTATTCAGTGTCATACTGAACAAAGATTGGTAATTCCAAATTCGAGACGAAAAAAAAAAATAAAATAAAATAAAAAATAGAAACTTGTTCAGCAAAATAATATTAAACCCATGCGACTGATATTAACACAGATACAAAGTTCATAATAATACAAAATGTCAAAAGAAAAATACTGTATCAGATATTAAACTGAATCTTATAATCGCGTGTTCCGGACAACAAAAACGTGATTTTCTGATGACTTAGTAACTTAATACAATAGGTATCTACTTGGAGATTTTTCAAATTATTTTTGATAATAACGACTTTTAATTAGAATAATACGATAAAATAATGGTTAATAAATTCCTATAAGGTATTCAAGAGCGGAAAAAGTAGTTGCACTTGATATGGTATGGTACTTCAAAATCATCCGGATAGGATAGTTGAAAAAATAAAAATAAGATATTATTAATATTTAAAAATGGTAATACGTCTCGTACAAAAAAAAAAATATCACAATATTGAAACATATACTCTAATAGTTACTTATATAAAAACAAAAAAATATCTACTTTCCTTAATATGCAGTAATCTAATTGAAATTAGAGGTTAGTACTATCACTGACTGATCCGGGACGAGACTGTGGTTTCGACATCAAAGGTGGCGGTGGTGGTGGAGGCATAGGACGCTGAATTCTATGAAAACTACGGTGTGGTGGTAAGTTCGCTACGAAAAAAAAAATAAATTCAATGGATACTTTAATTTTTATATACTTTTCATCCAGGCAGCACCCTTGGTAAAAAATTATTTATCCAGACAGGCTTTAGTTTATAACCTCTACTTTGCCTACGTACAGAAGTACATTTTATACGTTTCATGAAACATTTCTTTCCATTTTACCCTTCATGATAATATATTGACTAGCAATTAGCTAAAAAAAAAACAAAAACATGTATTTGACTGTATGCCTCAGTAGCCCATATTAGACAAATCTTAAATTGCATTATTAGCGTCTGAAAGAAAAATTCATTGTTTGATTAACAAGTTCTATCTCATTATTCCTTGGGCTCTTAAGAATAGATATAAAAGTAAAATTCTGCCGCGGAAAGTGTACAAACGAAAAAAAAGTTTACAATAAATTTATTTTATTTTTGGAAAATAAAAATCATTCGTTCAATTATTATCAAATTATATCCTCAGAATGAGCTCACATTGAACCACAGCCCAATCTGTTCTTCTGGTGTGTTTTTCAAATTCTTTGGCCAAAAGACAAATGAATAAATAAAATATGTAAATATATACGAGCAGAAAATTATTGCATACCAGAATTTGAAATATCGATATTATGCCCATCTGAAAGAGCACGAGTATGACTAGAGTTCTGTCCGCGATCAGTTTCAATTTTGGCTGCATTTACTGTTTTGTCTCCATCTCCACAGTTTCTATCAACTAGAAGACAAAAAATTTAACCGTAAGATAAAAGACAGCAGATCACACAATGAAGGATTCGTCAAAAATATATCATACCGTCGTAAACGGAAGAATTATTCCGAGATTTTACGTTGGTAGAATAGTCTTGTCCGGTATCAAGGGTTAAGTTATCCTCTGAACTAGCAGCGGCGATGTCAATGAAAGAAACTTGTTGTTTGTCAACCGAATATAAATGCGCCTTTTCTAACGACGGGCCTTTATTTTTGTCAACCTGGAAATTCCCAAAATCTCATTTTAAATTATTGTTGAAACACAAGATGTGAGAATAAGTAAATTATATAACCTACGTCTGATTTAATATCAGGCGAATCAGATATTTTCAAAGACTTGAACGTACAACTGAAAGGTCGCGGCAAAGTCGTGGGTTTCTCTGGAATCACTGGTTTTCGCGGAGTTACTTCTTCAGAGGCCGTTCCTTTAGGTTGAACTTCTAAAGAAATGCGAGGTGCAGGAACAGGTTTTGCTAATTTCTTACTTTCTATTATTTTATTTAGGGTTTCAGGTGGTAAGAGTTTCGTCACATCCGTTAATGACTGCGTATTCTCATCGGCTACTTTGATTTTGGTAATCTTATGATTATGATCTTTACCTGTTTGACGAAAAACACAAGAGTGAATTACTAAATTTGCGATATTTTTTGAAAACATCAAAAAACTAAATGAAATAAATTCATTACTGTCTTCGATAGACGATTCTGCTCTATTGTGCTGATCGGAATTATAGAAAGATTCTTTCCGATTGATATTAGAACCCTCTGTGGTACTGCAGATCTCATTAGATGACTGTTTTTTGGTATTGCTTGGTATTGACTTTTCAGTAATTTTATCCTTCGCAGAAGGAGACGAAGCAGTCGTAGAAATGATGGTATAAGACGAAACTGAACCAGATTCTGTTCCCACAGTAAAGCTAGGTGGTATAGGAGCTGGTTTATTTTTCCTCGCACGAGTAATAGGTTTGGGACTTTCTGGCAAAGGACTGAAAAAAAAAAAAAAATGCTTGTCACTTTTCAGTGTTGAACCGAAACCATAAGATATAAAATGAAACGTACCAATTTTGAATCTGCTCCTCTAAACTAGTGGTTGACTGTGATCTTTTGATCGAACTAGTTTCAGCGGAATTAGAAAATTCAATATTCATTAATCGCAGGTCAGCGCTATTGGACCTAGCATGTCTTTTAGTTCTACAGCCAACTTCTTCAATTGAGATATAGAAATTTTCCTCTACGAATAAATTAAATCTCTCGTTTAGAAAACAAGAAAAAAATAATAATAATCGACAAGAATTTCAACAGAACAGTTACCTTCTGGGAAAAACCAATCGGCATATTTCACTAAATATTCAACAATACTGCTATACTGGTTAGCCAAATTCATATTCTCACTGAATGAGTAATAAGAAAATTTCATTGGTTTAGTAAAAATGTAATCGAAACAGTAAATAAAAAAATTAAAATGACTGAATACTAACCCAATATTAGAATTATTAATATTGGGATTCCAAATTAAATTGGGGGCGATAACAATCGCTAAATTCTGTGGTGACATTTTGTTGAATTCTTGTTTTTGAGTAAGAATATGAAGAAATTTGATGAAATATCGTAGATTATCATAATTAGCTTGCGGTAATTTATGAAGAACAGTCCATAACGCAGTTAGTCTTTTGTTTTCGTCATTAGTACACCTATTAAATAGATCATTCACACACACGTACATTTAAAAAAAATTTATAATTATAAGGTGGCTAATGTCTTGAAGACTTTACTCGAGAATCATTGAAACAAATAGAACTATTTTACCTTAAACATGCTAACCACTCATCGTACAACGAGTAAGTTAAAAGCGGTTCCGGTAACTCACGAAAATAAGTTTTAAGAACACTAGAGAATACATGCACGTCTCGAAAGTCCATGGCAGTATCCATAGTTATGAAATTGACGTCCATACCAGATTTCAGGCGTCTCATTTTGGAAGCACCTAGACGCGAACAGATTATTAGTTGCTAAAATTTTTCTATTTTATTTAGCAGAGTGGATATTTACTTCCAGCCATCCTAAACAAGCCTTCTTCTTCCAAACCGACTTCCAATAATACACAAACACAAAGCTCCAGAGGATAGGCAATTTTTCGACCAGTTATCTTCAAATGTTCTTCTAGTGACAAACCGAACACCGGTTTCATGAAACTATTATCTGTATTAAGCAGAAGTATAGAGTAATACATAAGATATTCCAACAGATTTTAATTCTACGGATAAATTCTCTTACCAATTTTAGACTCTAGTTCTGGTACCATTTCATCCAATAAGTCTAATGCTGTACGATGAGCAGCCTGCTGTAATTTAATGTATGCTAATAACACATTCGTTAAAATTGATTCTTTTGATAACAATTGAAACATATCACAAGCTAGAATATCCTGAAAGAAAACTTTATGTGAATTTTGTTCATCACGAACCAGCTGAATTTCCAATTCTGCTGAAGCACTTACTCTACACTGCTCAACTTTCATTTCTATATCTTCTAATTCATCTTTAATTGATTCAGCCTTGGTAGTATTTCCCGTTGAATTTGAATTGGAGGTGTGTTTTAAGGCTGCTTGATATCTAATCAAAAAACATAAAACATAAACATTCAGAATAAAACGAAAATTCGAAATTTTTATCGATCTATGAGATAAAATTCGATCGCATATGAATGACCTATCACCTCAACGAAGTAGTAATTACCAACTTGGAAATTCTTCCACACAATAATCCTTCGATCCCTATTCCACAAAGTTGAAACTGATTTCTTAGAAATGGCAGACGTTTGAAATGAGAAAAGGTAGAAGTAAAAACTGACCGATAATTAAAAGTATAATTAGGATAATATGTCGAAGATTCAACTTTTTTATTCATCGTAAATAGAGAATTGAAATTTCATTCATAAAAATTTCAGTAAGCCTGTCAGTTCCATTCTAAACTGACGTAAAAGAATATAAAATGGAGGCAATGAGTAAAGAGAGTAAGAAACGTAATATCATGTAGGACTATTGTTCACCTATTTCTTGCAGAATCCATATCTAATATTAACCGTTTAAGATAACTTTTTTGCTTTGTAATATTTGGCACGTCTGTTTCGATTATTTGTTGTAATGGAAATAATACGGACGTTTCTATGCGCGCATCCGTATCGACTGTACATTTCGCCAACATTTTGAGTATTTCATTACATTCTAGAAGAAAATGTCTGAAAATTAAAAAATATAACAAATTGATTATCCAGGAATGATTTTACAAAAAACCGAAAAGTAATTAAAACAAAACATATTTTACCTAAGGATTTCATCTAAATCACCATTACAACTTTCGGATAGTATTTCAGCTAAAATAAACTCTTGACTCTTGCTCTGTGAAAATTAATAATTGTTTGTATGAACCAGATTGTTCAAAAAAGATCATTGATTCTTGAAAATAATACATTCTTTACTCACAAGTCTTTTCTCCCTAGCAGACGCATCTTGTCCCAAACCAAGAAGAGTAGAACTGATTTTTTTACTAATGTTCTGACAAGTTTTGCTTAAAAATTCTATACGTTTTTCAGCAATTATCAAATCATCTGAGAGTGCCTCGGTTTTTCCAGCTCTGAAAGTTGAGAGTTTGAAAACATAATTATTAAGAAAATAAAATAAAATATATTAATATTTAAGATGTACAAATTATATAAAGGGATACCGAGAAAAAGTCTGGTCGGCTAGCTGTTTCACGCGAAAGAATTGTTTTTTCATGTTTAATCCAGTTGAAAATTCGTAATCTGATATATTCAAGCAATATCGTGAGCCATAATGCAAAAAGACATTCTACAGCTATGTCCGAACTATTCAACACAATTCACGAACAAAACCTAGAAAGAAACAAAACATATTAATAAAATGGGTTTTTGCATATGAAATAAAAATACTGACGCAGTCACAGAAAGAAAAATGAAAATTATCGGTTTCATAATTTATTCAGAACTAAATAATTGCGATACACCTAACTGATGAGTTGTTTAGGTGATTATTTACTACATAAGTCAGCAAAAATAAAGCTGATAATGAATAAATATCCGTTTCATAAGGCTATGAAATTGTTGAAAATTAATCTAGATCATTGAAAAAAAGCAAGATCTTAAGATAATTATCAACGAATTTTGTATCAAGGATTAAATGATGGAGTTGACATTTTCGATATTAGTTGATGAATGAGGGAAAGTTCAAATTGGACTCTGACGAAAATCAAGTAAGAGACTTCTACATTTCAATAGATAGGTACATTGCAATTAAACCCAACTTGAACGAAAGTATCATCTCGATGAGTACTTTAATTGTTTGTAAGTTTACTCACTTACTTTCTTCCATCAGATCATCAGAGTCAATCAGACAATTATCGACTTTCAACAGAGCTAATGAATCCTTAGGAAAGCACGATTCAGAAAATTTCCTACAGAAAGAAGCAGGTTTCTTGGCGAAAGAAAATGAAGTGAGATTAATTCACTTCCTCAGTTGTTACAAAATCACAATCACCAACATCGTTCATTACATTACATGATTGAATCACCGAAGTTCGCTTTCGTACTAGCTGTGCGTACTAGTTTCTTTCACGTTTCATTTCGTTTCAATTTTCGTCGTATCGTTTTATCGCAAATTCGTGAAAAACGAGAAGGGAATTTCCAAAAAATTCCAAATCCAACTCAACTCATGTCCAAAGTCAGTCCAATACGCAAACCCAAGTTGTATTAAAAAAAATTTGTCAAAGAATTGTCTTCACTAGCACGTAGCGTTCCTTACGATTGTTCTCAATACTAAGTTATTTCTTTAATTTCATTGGTTAATAAAATTTTCTTAAGTGCCAGTAGACAGTTCCACTGCCACTCATTCTATTCCATTCCAATTTTTACATTTTTTTTATATTTTCTATCTCCCTCTTCACTTCACCTTCTCATCAGTCTTCTCCCTCCGTCTCGCTCAAGTACTGTTTCTTTTAGTTTCTTTATCACTCTCTTTTACAGGTACACTCTTACACTCTCTTTTCTCTCTTTTTCACGATGGCAAAAGTCTTGTTGGTTTTTCCCCTCTTCACTTCTCTCGTACAAACCAATTTTCATTCCACTTCCACCTATCATCGTGCAGTTCCATTCGTCTTCGCCACTTGTTGAATTCTATTCTATCTTCCCCTCCACTCGCATTGACTGCGTCTTCTATACGACGTTGTTCTCGACCAAAGGCAATATGCTCCGAATGCGCCCGCCACCCAGCCTTTTTCCTAAAATCCTGTAATCTTCTTGTTCTGCTTTCACTACTATCACTAGCTTCAGCTTGTGCCTTGTAGCTTGAAGCTAGCTTTCATTTCGCCTCGTCCTCACAGTTCACCATCCATAGTGGCTGATTGACTCGAGCTGTGCTGTGTTGTGGAGTGTGGACATAGACGAGTCAAAACTCAAATCACTATGAAAGATAGTAGTCTCGAAATAGTTGCGTTTCAATTTGTGTTGTTTTCTAATAATTAACTGCAGTCCTGTATGTTCAACTCAATGTTTTCACACATACATTAGTATTTACTATTTTTAAAATCTCGACTATGTATCGCACCTTGCATCGTAATTTGATTTGATTTTGTCGCGATAGTGTTTTTGTTATTTTTGTGATAGTTGATCAATCATTTTTCATCTGCAAAACATTTCTGACTCATAACTGCTATAATGCTTTTATTCTGTAACTTATGAATGTATGTAGGTGTTGTATGGAGCAGCCTCGCAATCGCCGACACAATGTTTTTGAATGTAAATTCATAGCTGCAATTTCGTCTATTACTTCTAGTAGACAGAAATGAACGGTCAAGAGTTCATTGGTGAAGATGACAAAATTTGGAGGTGAAGCTATGGAAGAATTTATTGGTAAATCTCATTCCACTCATTTCGCATCAATTGGAAGAAATTCAAGCAGAAAGAGAACAGACACCTGTTGCTTTACGCAGAGATTGCTGTTCATATTGTTCTCATTTTTACTGTGTTTTTCCTTGGTTCACGCTGCAATGGGGGAGCAGTGTGATTGGACTGGCAGGTAAGAATAAATCGGTACTTGGATACCTATACTTAATTATTTATAATACAAATGTTTTCTATAATGCTCCATATTCTGAAAGAACGCTGTTATTGTATTCAAACAGACGATTTGATCGTGAAAGTTCTGGACTAGATATTAGATCCAAATTATCTCATAATATAGGTTCTAGTACCTATATCAAAATGTATAATTTCTCTCCACTTTTATTTGAACGTAAAATTTTAGTATTTTTATTGGGAAATTATTGATGCTGGTGCAATAAGTCTAATCTACAACAATCATTGTTAATTTGCGCTCATGAAAGACTGCAATAAAGTAAATTGGCTTATGATCGTTTTCAAATTTTAAAAGCACATCGTCAATTGGTAGAAATATTCCATGTGTTAGATGATGGGTGAATACTACAAAAATCTCGTCAAGAAAAGCTCTACTTATTTTGTACTCACTTTCTTCTATGAATCTCACCGAGTCATTATAAAAATATATTAATCAAACAAGAATGGTCACTTATTGTTTAGAATATTGCAACCTGCCCCTAGTATACGCTAATATTGAGAATCTGGAAAATCACCAAACATAATGTCGAATTTGAAAAAATTTCTTATCTGAAATGTAATGTTGATGTACAAAACATAACCTAATACCGATGCATACTTTATTGCATGATCTATTTATTATGATTTTTTTCTTCGAAATTCAATTTTACCATTAGTCAAATGGCATCTACTAAAAAAGAAAAAAAAAGATTGAGGAACCGACAATTCTTTTTCATTTATTTAGATGTGTTTACCGTTGATCGTGGGATTGTATTTACATATCAGAGAGGAAGTTCTAGATATTTTGTTATTAAATTATGTACAACTTCCGGATGGAATTAAAAAAAAGACCCTCCACAAAATCCCTTGTGAAAAGAGAATTATTTCATTCACTAAGTTGTATTTTTTTTATGCGTCAGTTTGTGAGCGTCGTATCAAAACTTTTTTTTTCCTAATCTCCAAATCTTCATTAAAATATTTCTCGCTAATCTACCAACCACGTGTACGAAGAAATCTTTTTTCTCCTTTTGTCATTGACTATTCTATCAACACCGATAAATTATTTTCCCACACTTTTTGCTTTTGTACCACTTCCTTCAGCTTTACTTGTTTACTGATAAACCATTGAAAAATAACAAAAACTCATAATGTTTTACTAGGTCTGAATCTTGACTATCGAATGATGGTTAACCACCTGATTAAATTAGAAGCGATAAGAAAGTGGTCTATTGTTGAGCGAAATCCTGTCTGCACCCATGTTTTAAAACAAATTATGAAAATATTATCGTGAAAAATACATAATTATTAATTTTTTGAAATCGCGAATATTTTTATTGTCAGACTGTAGGTATTCGTCATCATCTTTGAGAGAAAAAATACTCGAATCGTTTATTTTTCCCACTAAGAATAAAAAAAGATGACATTTTAAAAATTTTCAAAAATCTTTCAAAATTTTTCTAGTAATTGCAGCTTTCAGATAAAAGTTTAGCTAAACATGTTGTTTCTCTTTCATTATTTCTGAAGAATTCTTTTCTGCTCATGAATTGTTTGATTTGAATGGCTACATCTCGAGACAAGATTTATAGCTTCAAGTTCATTTTTTAGAAAAACGGAAATTATTGATTTAAACTAAAGACGTGAACACCTAAACGATTTCAGGAAGAGAGAGACTGTATTGGAAATAAAAATTGGTTCACAATCTAGAAATGTGACTGTTGTAAAAAGGAATGAGTCAGGCACTTGATAATACACAGACCATACTGTGGAATGTGCTGTATTTGATGTTTCTTGAACGTTTTCTGCATGAGGCTAAAATGGGTAAAATGAGATAAACAATTATATAGAAATAAATTGATCATTACCACTACTCTCCCAAAAACTCATGATAACCAAATTTTTCAGTTTTACGAGCAGTTTTAACATGGCAATTCTGATTACATTATCTCATATTTTCAAAATTGAGGATCATTTTCTTCATAGTTCATTGGGCTAATTAATTTTTTGTGGAAGGGCAAAAACTTTTGAAAAGTTTGATTGCTAGATGAATAATACGTTTATCCAGTTAGTCGGATGTAGAAATAATGAACGCAATGACTAATAATAACAATTAGGTACCTATAGTGAATTAATCTATCTATGAATAAAAGTAGAAGTCTTTCCGTTTGATATAATAATAAGAAAAATAAACTAATATCATTGAATAATGTTATTCAATGTAATATTGTTGGCATAGTCAAGTTCAACTATTCAGGCGCGAATTAAAATTACTTAGTTTTAATTTTTTTTTTTTACGGATCAAATCACCATTACCTGAAAACCATAATGGCTACTGAAATGTGATTTGTTTAAATTCATTTTTTATAAAAATCGCGTCAAACGAAATTGATCCATCGAACGCGTTAGAATGAATTTTATTATTTGATTTTATTCGTTAGATAATTATTAGGAAAAAATATGCCCTCATAGTCAAATTTCCTTTTGAGATTCTGTCCACCCAGTAGGAGTCTTGAAATATGCTGGTACCTATTAGCATTTTTTTTTTCAACTTATTTTTAAATAATGAATGTGCACTTTTCTTCAGCAGTGTTAATGCTCAGGTATTCATGGCCGGAAATTATTGTGTGGTGTGTTGTTAGCGTTTTATTTGACCTTGCATATAACTTTTAAATAAGCTGAGCACGTACTTAAATGACTGATTCGTGCCGATTGTCCAAATGTCACTTACCTCTGCTTAATACGCGTTTGTTCTTTTATGGCATGTTTAAGAAAGTTATACGTTGCATTTTGTCAGTTTGTGAATTATACATTTCGATTTTTATGAATAGTCAGGTGGAAAATGTCGAAATGCTTGCCTTCGAAGGATAAAAGAAAAAAATCATAAGCTAAATTCTGCATTATCAAAATTATTATTTTTTTAAAGTTAGTAAGCTAACATAAGTTGATACTCTCTTTCTTCTGCCTTTGTTTTAAATTTCAAGAATTGAATTATGAAAAAAATGCTGGCTAATTCAATTTTTCTTTTTTTCTTCTTCTCAATAGCAGTTCAAAATTGGTGTTAGATTTTTTTGAATAAAAATAGCAAGTATTCCTATTGGTTATATTGTTAGGTTTTTCTTAATCTTACTAGCGTGGATTGAAATTTGAAAGGTCTTGACTCCTCTTTGTTTCAGAAAAAATAGGATCGCTGTTTTTTTACTCGATTATCCTACTTGTAGTAGTATAGCAATAAACAAAGGGGCATCTATGTGGTCTAGTTGCTTAATCTGTATTTTTCTCCTAAAAATATATCATTAATATTGTAAAACAACGAATCGAAAATGCGCTCGTCGGTTCCTAGAAATGGGATTTTTTTGTAGTCAAAGTTTGTAGCTTTACGTAGAAGTACAAGTTTTCGATTTTCGACGTTGTGGCTGCCTTTTTCAATTTAACTTTTCGCTTTGTGCTCATTTATAAGTTAGTATAAATGTATAAAATGCACATAAAGTGAGGGCACGCGCCATTAGATGCTGGCTGGAGTCGCGTATAAGCGTGATTTGATTTGTTTTCTGTATTCGCTGGCGTTGGAATTACTGGTTTTTTCCTCTCTTTCTGTCTGCCTCTCTCTTGGAACCCAGCCTTTTCCAACTCGGTTTTACGTGGAGAATCGAGACACGAGCCACGAAGATTGAATATTAGTACCCGGAAACATGCGTGGATGGTCGAGAGTCTGCGTAGGTAGAGAAACATATATAAAGGCAGTGCAGTGGCGATTGTCTCTTTATGGTCGTGGTTTTTTTTTTCCTACTTAAAAGATTATATGCGACTATAGATTTTGCAAACTGGATTTTAAGCCCTTGAAACCAGAAATCTAGGAACAGAAATGCCCGTCTCCTATAATTCTTGGATGATGGTGGAACGTTTTTCTTTTTGGACGTGTCTTTCCACTTTAAATAACCGAAATGATGGACCGCTTTTTCTGAAGACTAAAGTTGCCAGTAGCGTCGAGTCTGCGGTCACCATAAATTTTGGAAGCGTATTCACCATCTTAATGGAATGATAATCCATGTTGTATACGTTCAACCATAAAATATGTATGTGCTGGCGTCAAGGTGTAAGATCCGGTTGTTAAAACGGCCGACAAGACTGGGATCTCTTATCGTAAAGATGGTTTTAAATATAATATTGTTGAGGAACGTAAAAGTCAGTTTTCGAGGTTACTTTCGTGACGACGTTGGTTGAAAATTAACTGGGGAAAAAATCGCTTAAATTATTGAGACGAATGAACATAAATGTTCAACTCTGAAAATAATTTTCTCTTCAATAACTCTTCCAAGTCCTTGTATGGTGGATGAATGTTTGAAAGTAAAATAGTAGATTTTGTGTTTGGATAAAAAAACGTTTTTTTTTTAATCTACTAGGGGGCTTTGCCCCATGGCCCAGTGTTGTCTCACACTTGTCTATCAAATCTCTCCTCCGTCAAACCTCCCTTCTGCCAACATAATACTACTATATATAAAAGGACGTGTGTATTTACTCACACTTGTCCGTTTCCAGGTTTCCGATTTACTCACAACTACAGACACAAAATGCGTGTATTTATTTCATACTTGTTCGTTTCCACGAAGTAGACGAGTAGGTTTTGATTTTATAATATAGAGAGATATAAACAACTCCTCAACAAAACTTGAACCCCTAACGTCAAACCCGACTCCAGAGTTGGGTGAAAATTTTCCGCCCCCAGCATATCACCCCATGGCATAAACCAAGTCAAATAGAACGCCCAGAGCAATTTGAACGCCGCTCAAAACGACTCCAGGGTGATCCCAAGTCGAACTGGGTCTATTTTTGTGGCAAATCGAACAAAGCTAATAATGCGTTATTGATTTTTGAATTTGGAAAATTCAGGGTCCCTTTCAGTTTGAGACCCAACCCCAGACCAGACAGGCGTAAGTCCACGGTTCTCTGTGCGTGTTTACAGCTTATAACACAAGAAAAACCATGTTTTACACGATTACTCAAAGGACCGCAGGTGGCGTCATATTCGACTCAACAGTAAAAGAACCTCAAAGGACCTGAGAATGTCATATATAACGCTACCTGATCCTTTGAAGAGTGACGCATCCAAATTCCAATGGCATCATATACGACACCAGCTGATCTTCTAGTGTTAAATATTATACATATTTATTTTTATGGCAACCGGGTGCAGCAATCTAGACGGCGCACCTCACATACGTTAGTAGCTGCGACTGTATGAAGGAAAAGAAGTTGAGGAGCTTTTGCATTCGTTTGAAAATTCGATAGCATTTTTATACTCGTCTATTATGCATTTCTCGCTCGATTAGACTGCGCTGTACCAGATAAATGGTGAGTGCACGTATTGCACCTACAAAAAATGCTACATAATATTCCTATGTACACACTTTAATAGCACGTTATAGTATACATTATAAAGGAAGGGGGGAGAAAAAAGAATAAATAACCAGTTTCACCAACCAGTTTCTCTAATCGTAAAAACCTTTATTTTTTTTTTTTGTGTATTCGTTCCTTCTCTCTTCATTTTAACTTTAAAGGATATTTATTGGTTTTCACGAACGTTTGTCGTAAAGGTATAGGGTATTACATTACCTACCAATGCATTTATGAGTACCAACCTTTATAGGTACCTTACACCCATACTTTCTTATCCACCAGTTTTCTTTAGTTTTTAAAGTCCTGCTCTCTACAAAAAAAAAAAAAATATAGTAATGAAAAAAAAAAAAGCAGTGCTATTTCGACACATTAGAATAAATTGAAGCCGATGAAATCTTGTCGCTGGTGGCTATTGTTGGAGAGCTTCGTGAGCACACGGATAAGGTAAAGTACTATGGAAAAACTGGAATGTGGAAGTCACCTTAATAACTAGAAAACTATGTTGTTTTACCACTACGCCCTACTTAAACACGTTCCATAAAAAATAATACGACCGATCTGCGATGATGATGGCTTCTATCTACTTTTTTTTGTACTATTTTTTTTTTTTTTTTTTATTTACTCTTTAATATATTTTTTGTTTAAAGTTCTCTGAAGTGCAATACATCTCGTCGCTGACCGTCGCAAAACACGTCATCCTATGTACCTATATGTAAATTTGGTTTTTTTTTTCCTTCGCTCTTTTTTCCATAAAGCAGGTTTTCTTCTATCTTTCTTTTGCCTGTGCTGAACACGAGTGTAATATTAACTACCTATCTGTATACCTAATCTTCGTCATTTTTTTACATCATAAAAACTATCGCAACTCGTGTACAAGCGCTCATCAAAACAAGAAAAACTAACGTTACTCGTGTCTGACGAGCAGGAAAATTTTATAAAATTCATCAGTAAAATCGTTCCTTCGTGGAGGCATAGAATGTATGAGAGAGATGGATCGAGATTGAGTCTTTCAAACCGGCGAATGAGGCCCATGAAAAAATTCAATTTTTTTTTTCCTCTGCAATTAGTCAGAAAAATATGATTTCAAATGATATTTTCTTCTTTTTTATGGAATACTATTAGTCTGTTGACGCTATTTTGGAACAGCTACCAATTGTTTTGGGCAGGCTTCCCATTACAGGCTTTGTAAAGTCTTTATGTCAATACATAATATAGGTACAGTGTTACGGGCAAGTCGAGTGCATCAAAAACCTTTTTTTTTTTTTTTTCTCTAAATCTGCGTATTTTATTGACATCAGGTGCGAAAATTTAAACTTCGAAACGGAGAAAACAACCAGTTTGTTGGTAGCTGTACTTTTGTAGTTACCGATGAACATGAAAAATACGAGTACTTTTTTCACCTCCATTTTTAATGTATTCCGAATAATTTTGAAGGTGTAAATTATACGCGAAGATGAGTTCGTCGAGAAAATCGTGTTAAACCAGTCTCTTCGACACTTTTTTTTTCCTTTCAAAAATTAACGTCGAATTTTTTACAATCATAATTAGTGGTACTTTTTATTTTTTGATGGTTTTATTATGTAGCTACAAGTTTAATCAAGTTCTCAAATAATGTGGTGTGGTATTAGCGGAATGTCTAAAAAATACTGTGGATATTATTGCAGATTTAATTGACTGATTTTAGCTGGATGAAAAAAGAAAATCGACCCCTATTCTGTGTTTCGCGAGCGTATTAAAACTTTAATAATGAAAGCTGCGTGAAGAAATATTTGAAAATTTTTTTTCAACGTGGTTTTTTTCGAACATTGACCTGTGTTCAAATTGACAGGCTTTTAGTTTTGCTTTAATAACAAAAAAAAAAAACCGCTTTTAACCAGCTCTCCGAGGTGGAACGTGTGATTTAATGCTTTTGATTCGAGATAAAAGTCAGATGGTAATAAAATTTAGCATAATTTTATGAATCTGCTGTTCATTATAAGATGTTCATAAACAATGTGAATGTTGTATCTTGCTGAAGGACAAGTTGGTTAGAACCGCAATACATATGAAAAGCCTAGCGAAAATATACCTTTTACTTTTACTGGAATCAATTACGCTAAGAAAAATTTCAATGGTAATTCTTACAAGTTGGATAGGAAAATTGGGTTAATTCGAGATTTGTAGCAGAAATGACTACAAAAATAGTAAAATATGTTAAGTATCTAAGATGGTTCCCGGTCAATTTCTCCGAATACCCTTTTCCCGAATGGACAAAATCCCGAATTGGGGAACGGATTTTTGAGATGTTTTTTTAATGTATTTTACAAAGTTACAAGGTTACAAGTTGTTATAGTGGGACACAGCCCCTAGGAAATCCAACTTATCTTCATAGTCTTGGTGTATTGAGAGGTTATGGTTTGAATTCTGGTTTGCAGCTATATATCCATTTCTTTTTGGGCATGTTCTGTATTCGCTTGCCTGAGCTCAATTCAGCCAGAGCAACTTTTGTTGCTACTTGCTCCTTTCATGAGCTCTTGAAACGGGGGCCCATGAAGAAATTGTATTTTTGATTACTTCTTCTTCATCCTTATTAGTTGGAGGAAAAGCAGAAACAAAAGTACAATTATTGTAAACGGTTCCTTTATCTCTTCTTATTCGATTCCTATGCTCGAATCTATCAAATGAAGGCTACAAGATGAGATGAGCACCGATAAAATATTGATGATGCGAAAAACCTGTTCTCTCAATTCACTGAAAGTCATATAGCCGATAATATGCCAAGTGAAATTCAAAACCACTCGGTCTATACGTAAATTGAACTGCAAAAATCTATGATTTTCTCCCCTCTTGGTTTCTTTTAGTAATCGGAAAAGATCCGACTGTTCGACCTTTTATGTTAATTCTTATATAATTTTTGCCAAAACGAAAAAAAGTCACGTAAACTGACCTTCGTATCTTTCTCTTTGAGCTGAAAAAAGGAATTGGGACGTTTCATATTTTATGTTCTCTATAGGCTTGTCGCACCATACTGTTGTCTTGAGCCTGCATCTAGTTTCCATGAATGCATAGATGAAAGGAAATCGATGTGGTAGCCTCCTGGGGATCCGATACTAATTTTCTTTTCAATTGACGCACAATGTTGGTACCTTGTTTTTCTCTTTCTTTGATCATCGTAGAAAAGTCACCTGAGGTGTTCGCGTTTCATAATTTATAATTGATCGCGTGCTCCATTGGTGGTGACTGGCTTTTTTTTTTCTGCTCCAGTCTTCTTCAATCTACACAGTCTCAATAATTCTTTTCTTTTTTTTTTTTTTTTTTTTAGCAGGTTTTTGATTAGGTATACTTAAGTAACAATAAATTTTGTTTTGATCTTGGAAAGCACATGTACGACGCTGCTTCTGTTTTCCAGTAGAAAGTAGAATTTCTAAACATTTTTATTTGAGTGCTTATAGTTATGTAGGAAACTATTTTTAATTTTTAATTTATATGTATGTAAGTGCAAATGTTAATTCGTCTTGTGAAATTTGGTGCATTTAAACGATATTTCGAAGAGTCATTCAACAATAACGGATAAGTCCGAAGAACCAATATATTCAGACAGTTTACTAATTTTGCTCTTTTTTTTTTGCTTTTTTTTTCAGCGGACTCGAAATGAATGGCGGCAAATGGGTGGGCGAATCGCGGGGAGTCACGCCGGTGTATTTGCGCTGTTACCAGGGCCGCGTTAGTTGGGTGTACCCTCGAGGTGGCCTTAGGGTGGTGCTGCGACACGGCCTGACGGGGAAGGATTTCCGCGGCTGCATCCGAGTGAATCCGTCGTTCGCGGGGGCCAGAATTTTCGCGGAGGACCGAAAGTACCTGAAGGAGCTGTACTCGCCGGGCGACAATCAGCCGGTGAAATTGGCGCGCTGCTTTCGCAGTCGAAAAGGCCAAGCGGTTTTGTACATGGAGGCGGCACCGCCTTCGTCCTCCGGCAACCTGTTCCCCAAATATCTGGCCGAATTTTCGTACGATCTCGAACCAGTGAAGCCGAATTCCTACGATCCTGCAGAAAGTGAGTTTAGGTTGTCTTGCTGATATTCGCCGTGTGGAAGGGGCAACCAGGGGCAGGGAAAGAATGGGAAAAGTGAGGAGAATTGTAGTTTTTCGGCGAAAGTGTTTATTTTTTAATTGAGGCTCTGAAAAGCCAAGGGGTGTAAATGCTATTTCGAGAGAATATATTTGTGGATAGAGTATGCACGAAAATGAGAAGTTGACATCGACGAAAGCTATTTTTTATAGATATTAATGTTTTATATTGGAAATTCAACTTACAACGACCTCTAACTGCCTGAATTAACTTTCTCGTAGAAAATTTATTTGACCCTGGAATCTAAATTTAGAAAATTGGATGATTTTTTTGTTGTGGCGAGGGAGTTTGTTTACAATTTATTACCATCACTGAGGATGAAAGCGATCTCCCGCACATCTGTTTTAATAATGGTGATCGCTTTACCCCCTCCCCTCCTCCCGAGTGGCGGCACACACTTGGCCAAACTGTGATCTGGGTTTGGAAAAAAATTCCTAAAGATTATTTTAAGCTTTAAAAACCAAAACTCTAGTTTTGCCTGAAAATATTGAGGAGTACAAGAGTGATGAAGGAACATTTTGTTGAAAATGACATTTTGAAAAAATTCAAATTGACATTGAAAATGTTACCACTTACCATACCAAACGTACAGCTTAGAGAAGAAGATTGCAATAGTCTGGAGTGTGAAAAAATGTCATGATCATGATAAACATTTATTTTTTAGAGGCTAGTTTTCCACCGTGTGTGATGACGAGAATTTCTTCTGTCTATGTATATGAATTCGTGTGTTTTTGGAGCAGAAAAACAAAAATTGAAAAAATTCACCTTTTTATTAAGAAAAAAAAAAAAAAACAAAGAGCTTGTTTTCTAGGAAAACCTGCTAAAAAACAGTATCTTTGCTTGAGCGGTTTTTTCTCCGTCGCTGTGATTTGAAAGTAGATTTTTTATTTAAAAAAATAATTACGTTTTAATAAATGTCTTTTTACAATTTCTTTTTCAGAATGTAAACCTTGTGATCGAGAGGAACTTTTGCGTGCTTTTTGCACCAGCGATCTAGGTAAGCTGATTTTTCATAATCTTGTGGCTGATGTGTACCTATAGTTGTGCAGTCGTGGTATTCATTTTTAATTCACTTTTTCAGTCGTCAGCGGGTACATAGAGGCTATTCATCAAGAAGAGGGCATGGATGAGTCGGAAATCACTGTACGTGCGAAAAAGTTTTTGAAGTACTCGTCTTTCGATTCGAATCACATCGCAAAAGAAGAAACTAGTCGCAAAGAAAACGAATTAAGTGATATCACTGTTTCTATTACGATGCCGAAAATCTGCCAATCCAAACCTGGTTCTGGGCAATTCGTGTTCATGGCCAGGAAAAGATTCGACGACTACACTTTGGTGTGCGCTCCCAGATGGGAAGACTGGAAACAGCTGGTGTGGGTCGAAAATCGGAAAGACGATTCGCATTGTATGTTGAGCTACTAGATTTTCATTTTACTGGTCGTGTATTTGATTCTAATTTTCTTAAGTTACCGTTTTATTTGTAGGCTGTACATGTTTTCCCTCTCTTTTTTAGTGTTTTCAGTGTTTATGGTAGATCTGTTTTACGTAATTATTATATTTTGCTTTTACTCAGTTTTACCAGAGTGTCGATAAGTGCTGGTAATCCTTAGTTCTGATTTATCAGTTTAAAAAAAAAATTGATACACTCCGCACAAAGTTATGTGCTCAGTAAAATTATATGTTCAGTGTGGTAATAAAAATTTACAATCACATTGCTCTAACGGACGATTCCTGGTCGAAGGTCCTCATAGTTTTGAATTTTGAAAAATATTATTGCCGTTTCATTTCTCTAAAAAATGTATTTTAATTGAAAAAGAAAAAGTTCTTCAATAAAATGATTGAATTTTTTTTTATTGAAGGAAAAAGAAAGGTTCTGATTGACAATTTAGCAGAATTACCACCACTGCCATCCCCCTCTTACCTTGAATTAAAATCCTGTGAAAAGAGTCTCAGTGAAGTCGTAATTTTTCATTTTGTATTTTCCTGTAGACAGGCACCCGTTGTACCTTTTTCAGTACAATAGTGAATTACAGTTTCCAATTTAGTACCTGTGGTGTTGAGCTATAAATTTTCGTTACTGTTTCTATATTCTTGAGAAAATAAGTATGAGTACTTTGGTTTCTTTGTGAGTACTGAAATTCTTCAGTAAATAGGTGAACAAATTTTCAACGTGTCTTCCATGTATTCATTATTGTTTGTCAATGTGTTAAGTTTGTTACCTTTTCAAAGGATTTTTTTTTCTTTAATTATGTGAACTTTTTTGTCTTTATATTAATAATGTTCTCAAACTTTTTTAAAAATAATTTTTCGTGTCTGATGTAAATATTTATGTGTATACTTATGCGTTTGTATATGAGTTAAAATTTCGAGGAAAGTTATTGAGAGTATAAATCTTGAGTACGTGTGTAGCTTCTGTATTTATAACGATTTAATTTTGATTTCTTGTTAAATCATAATTAAATTTCAAAAATTTAGAACATCTCATTTAGGCCATATATGCGACTAATAATGTCGTTTCATCGTGCCAGTGCCTTTCTGTTGCATTTGTTTTTTTCATGCAAGATGAAATTCTGTATGATTTTTTATGATCTCAGTTAGAAGCTTAAACGCCATTTTCTACGCATTGTTTTGCATGAATTCAGTAGGAACATTTCTATTTTTGTTGTAAGCATATGATTGTACCGGTTTTGAAAATATTTTTCGTAACATTCTCATTTTTGTTTTCTTTTTTGAAGATAACTCCATGTTGTACATGACTATTTAAGATTTAATTATAACTTGCTAATGATTCCATTTTTGAATAAATTTTGTTTCTTTTTCTAGTTGTATTAATTTTACTTGAAATATGTACTGGTGGTCAGACAAGGCGAGATTAATAAGTAAGTTACGCATAAGTTGAATCGCGAGAGAATTGTTGGTTTCCATAACAACAAACAAATATCTGGTTTTAGATCCTCGTATTAACTCACTATGAGGATATTTTCAGTCACTGATAGTTTATTTTAGGAAGTAGTCAGTAGAAATTAATATATTTCTAAGCTGAATTTTTAATCATGGCCCATATTTATCATCCTGTGAGTTTGTTGGAAGAAAGCGCTGCCATCCAGCAAGAAGCTGACAAGTTAGTCTTAAATTTTACCCTCAATTCAAAGTTGAAAAATCGTAAGGTATTAATTGTTTTTCTTTCTCACTGAGAAGAGCAATGCATCTGAAAAATGAACTACAATCAATTATCGTCGATGAGAAAGACGCTCAAACCAAAAATCTCCACTGGTTAAAAACACATGCACAAATAGTGCATCAGTGGACTCGTAAAATAGAGAGCAATATTCAGTTACTGGATGAAGAAATAATTCATCAAATAGGTAGAAGAAATTGTTTGAGGAAAGCAATCAATACTCTGAAAATAGCAGCGAATGTGAACGCAGAGAGTCAACTTTGTCGATCGACAAAACTTGATGGCGATTACCGGGACGACGTGGCGAGGGAAATAGAAAAGGTATGAAAAATATGTCTGTACATTTTTTATTTTATTTTCAAATGAAAACATGTCATTTTGAACTTCTCGACCTTTACAAATGTTTAAAATTTTGAGGATAATTGTGGTCATAGCAGCCCCTATGTATTACGACCAATAAATTGAAAAAATTTGGAGGTAAAAAAAATTTTCAGCTCGAGATTTCCAACCATCTTTGGTGAGAATATTGAAAGTAATGACAAAATAAAGAATTTATGATTATGAATTTCTATTTCATAACTTCAGTTTTATCTGTATTATTAGTCTCCCTTTTTTTTTTGGGTGGTGAGCTGAAGAATACCCCCCAAAAAATGAATAATTTATTCCAATTTACCTTATTCTACATAAAGTATAGAACAAAACAAAATAAAATTTCAAGCTATGTTATGGAAAAAACATTTTTATTCCAGGAAAAAATGCTTATTGATTGTGTTAATACACAACTGCGTAATGGTTTGACTGAAATAGAGGAATACATTGAAAGAATGAAAGCAGCGAAGGAAGATCTAGAATCTCTATGGTCGTATAAACAAGAAAATTATGGTATAGAATGTGATAATATAAACTTGAAACAATCGTCGTCAACTACAATGCTAAAATTTGGATCAAATCGCGAATCAAACAAGTAAGAGAAAAAAATAATACGAATTGAAAAAGTAGGTAAGTACAAGGTAAGACGGGTACATTTTTTCACAAATTTAAAGTACCTACCTACCTATGTTTAGATGTTTTGAAAATCATTCCATGAAATTTTGTTTATTATCTAGATGCCGAATTATACTAATTAAAATTAATTTTTTTCTTCCTAAATTTTTGTTCCATCATTACATCACTTTTCAAAGAACAAAAAAAAAAAATATAGAAATAAAAATCGACACTAAATAAAAAATAATGAAAACCAGAACGTATGTTAGAATGTTGCAAATCATATCTAACAGATTTCCAGTAACATAAATTATTCAATGGCCCATAAATTGGATTTTATCCTGCAGTAAAAATAGGCTATGTCATCTTCACTTTCATAAAAAATGTCAACATGTTTTCAGCGAGGTATCAAATTTTTAACAAATGACAGCATATACATTTTCAAGTTATTTGGGTTGGTATGTTACCAAAATGTTCTCAAGGATAAAAGATAATGGCTAACTTTACAATATTTATTTTCTTCAATGACGCAAAAAACTTATGGGCCATTTAAAAGTGGTTCCTCCAACTTCTAACACATCACCAAATGTAAATCGTACAGTGCAATCAAATTCTTTCCCATGTTTAACATATGTTTACCCACTTCTTTTTTTTTTTGCGACTTCATTCATCAGTCATAATAGAATTTACGTTAACTTTGAAACGGTTAGTAATATTTTGGCGTGAAACAGATGTTGACCACATTAAAATTCACCCCGTTTAATATCGGTGGGAACTCCTTTTTTTTCATTTTGGTTGAGATGAAATTAAAATTTCATTACTTGTAATAAAATTAAGAATTACAAAATGTAGGAGTGCATTTCAACCATACAATAATACGCGTCCACAAGATGACTTGAGACAGATTTAGGAAAGAGAAAAAAGGCAAAAAATATGGAATGATTGTACAGTATGATTAAAACTAAAACACTGAAAAATGTTTATTAATCAACAAAGTGAAAACCCCAACAATGAAAGAATTCTAACTCTAACAACTTATTTACACCAAACTTCAACGACAAAATTTTGAAAATTTTTTTTACAGGCAAATAACTCGAAGCGAATGGGAAAATAATATAGAAATGCACATGAAATTGGCACAAAAGCTTTTGACAGAATCTTGGGAAACTCATTGTAAAATCGATAAGGAAATTTTATCGATGAATCAAAGAAAGTTATGGGGACAAGCTCAAACAATATGCGAAAATTTGATGAAGAAAAAAACAGACGTTCAGGAGTACATACACGCACTGCAGTCACAATTAACATTGGTAAGTACGAGTTACTCCATTAAGTATAAAATAGGTATCACAAATTCTATAAAAAAATCTCACTTTGTTAGACAATACAAAAACAAAATGAAGCAGAAAAAACAATACAAAGTATGGAAGATACCATTAAAAATTTGCGTCAGTCTTTGAAATTAAGTCAAACTCGTCTGTACAATCGTTCTCAAAAACCGATTTCAGAAATATTCTTCGACGAAGTACAACAAAGGTAAATAGAGTAGACAATCTCAACAAGAAGTAAAAAAAAAAAAAACTAAAAAGTAAAAATTATGCTGAATTATTCCAGCTTACTTTCAGAGGAAGAAAATATTCGAAAACAAATACTTCTTCTAGAAAAGGAAATATCACGTTTGGAGGATCATCTTAGAATGTTACTCTCGGAAAGGATTAAAATCGAACGTGAATTGCAATTAAAACTGGACAATTCGTGGATAGATGGAAATAAATGTCCTAAAATAAGGGCACTGTATCCAACTATAAAAGACTTATCAGGCTTTTAGCTAAGGAACGCATGAAAGACTGAAATTATACGTTTTCCAGAAATCAATAAAAATATTTGCGGTGAAACTTACAATGTAAGAAAATTTAATAATTACAGCCACCAATGTCCACCATTTCTTCGATGTCGACAATTTTTTCTCTCGGTTTGGAACGCTCTTTTCCTCGCGAAATTTCTACTTCATCAATTTTCTTCCAACCTTCCCAGTCCACCGTTCTTATATCTGCGTAAAATGTTTCAAGTACAACAATTAAAATCAATTTAGAATTCAATGGTTGTGACAAATGATTGAGAGTATTTTATTAAGCATTACTTTGTGATTTCAGTAGCGATAATATGTATTCCGATCCCGGTTTCTTTGCTTCACTTAAAATTACATTATTTTTCATATCTTCTAGAATGAGATTAGCTGTATTGAAAGCATTGTTCATGGTCGATAATATCACACCCGTAGGACCAGTGCAAACCCATCCAGCACTATAGACACCTATTTGTAAAAAAAAATTTTATAGTAATCAGTTTAGAAATTTCATTTCATTATTTTTTTTTTTAAATTTCATTTACCGGGAGAAACTCTGGTATTTCCAATGCAATTTGGGCGATAAAAAGGGATTTCAGGATCAACAATACTACTTTTATAGCCAATACTTTTAAAAATCAATTCAGTAGGGAAATGTTCTGTTTTATCAGTCGGTTCAAACTTCTGTTCCTGTATTTTCAATAAAATGAAAAATTAGTAACAAAAAAGTATCAACAGTAAATAACAGGATTTTTCTCTACCTCGTAAGGAACGTTGGATGACGATTTGAATTTATTGACAGTCAACTCTACTCCTTCGACAAACTCTGACCCAACGAAATTTTTAGGAGATCGCAGAAAAGAAATGTACAATTTCTTCGAACAAGGGTCTTTCGTAGTTGACTCCGCTGCAGTTTTAATCAATAGTTCTGTCAGTCTCTTCCTTGGTCTTGGCAATTCTGTAAGAGGTAATTAAGTTACTAGAGGGAAAAATCGACCACTTATAATTAATTTTTGTAATATTACCAGATAAAGTTGAATGAATTTCTTGAAAATTTCGAGAGTCAATAATAGGTTGTACACCAGGAAGCTTCACTATTTCACGTAATTCTTTAATAGTGAATGCTACTTGCAGAGGTCCTCGTCTTCCTATCAAGTGTACATTTTTTACTTTTGATTCGGCTAATTTTGCTAACGCATGTTCTGCAATGTCTGTTTTCTGGGTAAGAAAATAAACGGGTCAGTAAAATTTGAAGAGCTCAACTTTTTTTCAAGAATATTCATGTAATACTTTCAGTTCGTCCACAGATTTCAATAATATTCGAGCAACGTCAACAGCCACATTTCCTTGACCAAATATTGCAACAGTTTCCGTGGCTAAGTTTACGGGGATATCTTTTTCAGCAGGTAATCCATTATACCATCCGACAAATTTCCTGGCTGGAATGATATTACCAAGTTTTTCACCCGGTACGTGGAATTCTACATCTTGATCAGCTCCATATGACTGCAACGATATTAATTGGATGTCAATGAAAATTTATATGATAGTGCACAAAGAAATAAAATCAGTGTGTTGGATTTGGTGCCCTAAATTAGCATCAAATTCATAAGTGAAAATCATTTTTGAATGACGTGAGCATATCAAATAAACGAAACCAGACCTTGAAAATGACAAGATGAATAATTAACGTAGAAAAAAATACATTTGAAAAATATACACGGTATAATTTTGAACATTCAAGTCACTCATATCATTTTTGATAAATACGCTGAATAATGAGTTGAAACCTGAGATTGAGGAATTAAATCTAGTGGTTATAGGTACAAAAAAGTGCAATAGAGCCGGTCCTGCCTCACACAATATTCGTTGAATGTTTTAATCCACAACTGGTGTTCTTTTGGGGTCCGATTGTTAATGAGACCTGAAAAAGAAAGAAGTTTATACTAACCAAAAAGACAGCATGATATGCTTTTTTTAGATCTGCGAGTGTAAAATGTTCTCCCAGAGAAACGTTTCCTATAAATTTGACTCTCGGATTTGAAGCAGTTTTGCTGAAATTGTTAATAACGTTCTTGACTTCGGCGTGATCAGGAGCAACTCCATATCTAACTAGTCCAAAAGGTACAGGTAATTTCTCAAAAATGTCAATAGTTGAAGATGGCAAAATCTGCAAAAAAAAACTTCGGTAATACAGAATTGGGGGCAATAAACATACATTGAGAATGATACTCACTTTTAAAAGTTGCTGGGCACAATAAAAGCCAGCAGGACCACTACCGACGATACAAATGGATAACTTTCTAAAGGAAGTATATTTATGATTAATAGTTGATGATTGAAAAAGAGAAAGGACTTTTAACATAGTTATAAGTGAGCTGAATTTGTTTCGGTTGATTTCAGAACGATATCATCATTTACAATTCCAAGGGGAGAGGAATGAATCAACTTCAGAGAGTACTACTCAGGTACTACTCTAGGTTTCTGAAAAAGTGACTGAAGGATTTCGATAATATTTTAAATGACGAGAACACTGGACGAGAAATTCAAAAATTTTCAAACTAACTCAAAAAAATTTAAGACAAGTTCAAGACCAAAAATACCAAAGGTTAAGAAGTGTATACAAAATGAAGCCTTTCCTCGTTTTCTGAATTTTCTTCAGATTCTTGAGAGCTTAACTCATTTTCATTTTCGGAAAATCTATCGTTTTCAGCTATCATAGCTACTGGATTCGTTTTGATATATTATGTTTTTCTTTCAGTCTTTTCTGGGCAAGCATCGGGAACGAAGAACGATTTTCGTTCGTTCTTTGGGTGAACGAACGATGAAAGAACGAAAGATCGTTCTTCTCAAAAATAGAAAGAACGGTCCGTTCGTTCTTTGGTCCGAAAGAACGAACGATCGTTCGTTCTCTTCAATTGATAAGAAGAACGAAAGTTCGTTCTTTCAGTTTTATCAGTGAATTTGTATGCAAAATTCGTTAACGAATTGTATTGAATTCCGTAATTACGATGATTTTGTTGGTTGTAGTTAATTGATTGAATTATTTTTAAATGAAATAAATAAATTAGTTTGGTTTCACAGTTCGAATATCATTTCATTATTTTCCAGATGCTTTGGTCGTATCTTATTCAGAGTTTATTGCCTTGAGTTATTACTTATTTTGCTTATTCTTTCATTGTCCTATCGTATTTGAAACCTGATCAACGAAAATGTACTAAACCAATTTAGCTGGAATTTGTATATTGGATAAATACAAGTCTTCAAAGTATTTTAATTATATTTCAAGTCAATCCATTCGTTAGTTTGGTAAAAATACTGAAGAAATACCATAATATAATTTTCAAGTTTTCCTTTTTCCCATTTTACCTTCGAGTTTTGAGTGTCACGTCATTATTGTCATTCTGTACAAGAGTATGCAATATGATGAGCAAAGAACGAACGAAGAGTGGCGAAGAGCATGCAATATGACATACAAAGAACGAACGAAGGGTAAACAATGTCACGTGACTAAAGAACGGAAAAAGGGGCCGTTCTCGTTCCCGATGCTTGTTTCTGGGTACCATGAACTTACACGAATATTATACTATCTGGATAGCAAGGAAGAGAATAAAAATTAGATTTTTTTTGTTGAAAAAGGCGGCTACACTGTAAACTGAAAAGAAAATAAAACACCGAATATTTGTGTGAAGTATTGAAGAGTAGTGACACTACAGGGAAGGAAGAAACAATCCTCGTCACGATTATAAAACGAGTAAATTTTGGTAAGATCTAAATCAACTTTTAAATAAGATCAGCTAAATTTTGTAATCCAACTAAAAACACGGAATTTTCTATTCTAGAAATGGAGCTTTCTAAGATCCGAAAAATCTCTGACAAATCTATAAATCGAAAATATGAACTAGTGTTCAATCCTATCGAGCCAAAATTCTGCAGTTGGGGATTTGATCTTTCATCCTCGTATACAAACGAATTTTATATCTGGATGCATCGAGCTACAAAAGAAGAAAAGAAAAATATCTATGATATCTATCGAGCAGAAATAGAGTATGTAAATAAAATACATAAGGAAGGTACCGAAATTCTACAGCAATCTTTGAAAGATGAAAGTTGTATTTTAAGATACCGTTATAGTTTGTTAACTAAATTGAAACAACTGAGTGCCGAATTAGGAATTGATCATCGAGACTATGAAATAGATCAGAGTGAATGTGTGAAAATGCGGAGACTAAGAAAAATTTCCCAAGGACCATTCAATGATGAAGCGACACAAATCCTATTAAATCTGAATCGAAATATAAGTATTCAAATGAACATTAACCCTTATCGAGAAGAATTGACAGAAATAATCATAAATCCTGCCTTCAAGTATAATGCTGTCGGGGAAGAAATTATCTCAAAAGTTCCCAAAAAATTCAGCAAGATCGAAAAGTTAGGAAAATCATTAGGACCCTATTTAACAAGTCTTGACAGTGAAACTTTCGCTGTAGTAGAAATAAAACGAGCAATAAATCTGAATATATTTACGCCACCAGAGACAGACTTTTTAAAAGTTCAAACAGATGCTTTTATTCTCGAAAATCGTTTTCATGGGCATAAATTTAACAAAAATCGAATTCAACTCGGGGATGTTTTCTGTAGAGAATTTATAATGAGTGTAGACATTGAAAATCGAATCCTACGCATAAGAAATAATGGAATTTCAACAAATATTCCCTTCGATATAAAATCTGAAGAATAAATATTTTTTTTTATTTCTCCTCATTGTTAAAAGTAATCGTGGAGTTTGTCAAAACTTGAAAATAAAATCTAATGAAGTAATATTGACTATAATCTTTTGTACGATGAATGCCATTGTTATGGTACAAATTATCAATCGAAACGAAACATCCTTATCTATCAACTAGCAAGGAACCGAAAAAGAAGAGACATATTCGAACAAGAAAGCTACACTTCTAAAAACAAGAAGGTATCTATATGATCGTGTCTTGGTTTGTTCCAGTAAGAAGAGACTTTGAAAAATTCTTAATGATTGAAACATTAATCTTTATAACAAATTTTGTGTTGTTTATCTTTGCTCTCCGTTTAAGAGCCAATCCAATACTATTCGTGATAATTAATTTATATTTTTGGATAATATTTTCTCTGAGGATCTTCACTGGGATTCAGGTAACCGACTCTATTATTCACTTAGCATATTGCATTTTTATATTCTATGCATATAAATTATTTTATGAATATGGACGATTGTAATAAACTAATCGAGCAGTTAGAAAAATTAGAAATCGATAAAGTAAATCTAAGAAAATCAAAATTAAAATCCTTCAACTTTCAAACCTTACATCTTGAGTATATACTATTAAATGTAGAAGATCTGAAAACTGAAAAAGAAAAATTAAATGAAAAAAGACAAGCCTTAGAAAATGAAATTAAAATTGAAAATAATCCGTATTTGAACATTTGCTACTTGGAATTGCTAGAAATAAAAGCAAGACATTATATGACAGACACTTATTTATTTATTAAGAATGAAAATACAAATCGTTCAAAAATCCTAATAAATAAAATTAAACGCTTAAAAGAACTTTACGACTTTATGGCTTTTTAGAATAATAAATTTTTTTTTATTACAGGATGTCCACCGAGAAATCTGAAAACCTAAATCAAGAAGCTAAGACCAAAATCAAAATCCCATCGAATTTTTGTCAATTTCTAAAACCAAATTTTCCTGAACTTTTGCCTCAAGCAAACTTCACAGATGAAGAAATCGAAAAAAATGCAGAAACAAAATTTTACCATAAATCTATTTCCGAAATTAAAAAAATAATCGAACAATATGAAGAAGAGGAAAGAAAAGCCTTTAAGGCGGAAGAAGAAATCGCGTCGCAGATGAAAAATTTAAATGAAATTTTCAACACCTCAAAAACGTATGTAGGTAGGATCAGAACGAGACTAATCATTCTGAATGAATTAAAATGTCAAAAAATTCATGTTGAATATGAAAGATTAATCGAGGAAAGAGCTGCTTCAGAAAATAAAAGCTTAGGATCATCGAGTAGATTAGATGAAGACAAATCGAGAAATAAAAAAGGTAATAAGCGAAATTGAAAAAGATCTTCTTCATCATCGTCATCTGAATCTGCGGGAGAACACTGGCGGAAATAGACCCGGGATTTTGGGGGGGCTGTAGCCCCGATGAAGATTAGTCGTTTGTACGTATGTTTGTTTGTAAAAAATTTTCACTCGGTCCTACCTCCCCTCTCCCCGAATAAATATAAAAAAATCGTAACAAAAATTTTTGGGGGGCTAATTTTAATTTTGGGGGGGCTTAGCCCCCCCAAGCCCCCCCCCTATTTCCGCCAGTGGGGAGAAGAAGATGGCAGGTGGAAAAAAGACAAGAGTTGAAAAGAAAAGAGACTTAAGGCTGCAACTAAACAGTAAGATCGAACTAAAAGCTATCGAACAAGAAGAAATGGTAAATGAAAGCCATGGATGTGTTGAGAAAAATTGGGAGAGGCATCGTTATTTGGATGAAATTAGATTCATCAAATCAGAGGACTAAACTTTGCCACATAAATTTGGATTTCCCATATAACTGTATCGGATGTCAAGCTATCGAGTGGTTGTGTCCAAAAGAAGAAAGAAACCTAAATTCGTCCATTACTAAACTGGATCTGATCTGGATTCTATCTCCCGCTATCTCCAGTCCTCCAAAATTTCCAAATTTTCCTCGGATCCTCTCCTCTGTTCCGTTCCAGTGGCGGACTCCCGTCTTCCGCAACCGTCAATGTCCACTTTTTCCGGTTTGTTAACTGTCTTCATTCCGCATTCGTCAACCATGAAGACGTGAACAGTGAAGTAAAACGACAACCGACAACCACCAACGACCAATAAACGTTGTCGACTCATTTTACGAAAAGTTCACGAAGTTTCGTTCGTTTTTCAGAAAGATTATCTCTTTGATCATGCTTTCATCTTATAGTTTAGAAACCTAACGAACAAACCTACAGTCTTTTTCGTCTTGTTTATCTGTTTTGTTTATCACGTTCACTCACAACAATTATTGAGAAAATTCAGCAATTGTGGCGTAGTTCTGATAGTGTTGTCGAATTATTTTTATTTTATTCATTTTACTCCAATTAAAATCATTTTTTACATTCATTACTTGAAAACGAATTATTCCCCAGCGTTTACCATCTTCAACAATACACAATTGGCCTCACAATGTGAAAAGTAAGTCGAACATTTTGCGATGATTGCCAACTGCTACAGGCACACCATTTTTGTTTTCCGTATACTTTTCTGTGAATTATTTTGTCACTTTTGTGTTATTAGTTTTCATAATAACGTATACTTTCATTCGCATAACTTGAAGTTTCTTTGACTATTGGTCCACCGTCTGGGGTAATTTTCGATTGCTCTAATTGAAAAAAGTCATTAAATTTACGTTCAATTACTTTGTTCCTCTTTATACAATTAATTCTTTTGTTTCATACTTCTATACCTGTAAATGCTACTTCAGCGCATAAGTTATATGAAATTATTGTCTTTTACTTTGAATTTAACATTTCGCTCATTCATTACTCGCGAGCTAAATCATTTAAAATTGAAAACTTCATAATTTTTTTAATAATCAAGTATTTTGTTTTGTTTTAGGCTCATACTTGAACATCATTTTCGTCGAATAATGCTGCAGTCGTATAGTTTCCTTAGTAAAATCTGGATCATGTTCATGAACACCGAGATATATTCATTAGCAAAACAAACATTATAAGTAAGCTCATATTTTTAATTACTCAAATGTTCATCCTATCAGTCACACTTTCTGTCGCCCATATTTTTCATTAATATGAAAGTCTTATTCGACTGTATTGAAAAAAGTACGATTTAGGATGACATTGTGTGGTCAAGGAACCTGCAACTGTTTGGTTTCACAATCAGTTTTGTTCAGATAGCTTATCAGTTCTTTCATTACCATCGAATTTTCAAATATAATTTAATAAAAATTTGTTTACAATTCTCTAAATTTACCCTAAATTCTTCGATCCCAAGTTATGAATTTTCTCTCGATATGGAATATTATAGAATTAAGATACATATTATAAAGCTGGTAACGTGTCGTTGTACTACTTTATCCCAAGTTCCACTTTAGATTTCTTTTCTATAAAATCCTTGCTTTCTAGCATCAAAAACATCGACGGGTTGGTTATTGAAATGATCTTAATGAACATTTCTAGTTATCATTTTCGCAAACAAATTACGAGTACCAAAGTGGGACAAACATAATTGACTCTGATTTAAATAAATCTTCTCAGATATACATATAATTTTATGATTTCTCGAGAATACTTTTAGTTTGTACTACCCAACTTCATTACACCTTGCTAGATAATTATTTTCTAATTGATATTGAGAAAGTTATAAATTGGACTATGGTTTCTTTTCTTTTAAAAGTAACCCTACAATTCTAATATCGATTGGTTTGTGCGAAGAAAGTTGTGTAATCAAGCAGTTTGTTTCGAAAGTATTAATGGGTTTTTTGCTGTGCAAAATAATTGCATAATAAATTCGTGCGATACGTTACTAATATCTATGCTGGAGTATGTGGCTTCTATTTGATCTTACCACTTTTTCGGTTTTCTTGACTTCGTTTTTATTGTTCATGAGTTCTGTCGTTCCTAAATGTTGATATTTTCATGGGAGCATTGAGCATATTGTTTGATCGTTAAACATTTCAGTGTTTCGTGTTGTTCGAAATATTATCCTCGACCTTCGGTGACTGAATGCAAGGATAACTTCGATCGTTACTATAATGTATTTACACTTATAAAATACTTCAGTCAACCAGCTAAGCATCACAATGGATGTTTGTAGCCATTTTCCTTTGTGATTTATTATTTAAAATTTTATTGACAGTTTTTTTCATATTTGGTATTTTTCAATTTTTGCAATTCTGAATTGAGAATCGATGAAGTCATTTAGCTTATTCGCCTTTTACTTTTTGTTGAGCAGGACAGTACTGGTATTTCTTGACTTTTAGAAGCTATTGACTTGGAATTCATCCATAGGGTTTGAAATTCGCAGCTTTCCATGCTTTTGTGCCCAAAATCAAAAATGTATTCAATTTATATTTATTTTATCTGTTTAATAATGTTTCGCAATCTATGCGCTTGATTTAGTACATTAGAGCATTCAGTTTTTATCTAATATATGTGACTCAATTCGGGTTTCCTCATTTGTCATTCTAATTCCACAGTTCATCGTCTGCTTTTAATATTTGTAGATTTAATTACTTTCAAGTGGTTTGATTTTATATTTGTTTTCATTTGCGAAAAATGTTTTCAAGTCACTTTCCTCGAGTCATTTCATTGTTTTAGGTTTTGAATGTGAAACGAATGTTTCAAGTTTTTTGTGACGCTGTCCATTTCGTTGAGGCGTGCTCATTATCAGCTAATTTTGACTGATAAATATTCGATATCTTATCCTAGAAGACCTACATTGTGTATTGACGACTTAACGAGTTCCTTTCCTAATTAAATATGTTATTTTTAGCAAGAATCGTTTTAATTTAGTTTCAAGTGTCTATTACTATTTACTATTTAAATTTTTTGATTTCAAATATTAACCACTTTTACAATTTTCGAATTGTTTGAGTTTAAATTGATAACTAGGTTCTCGGTATTATTCCATCATTCTTCAGAAAATTTCTTCTTTCTTTCTAGATGAAATCTCGATTCGTTTTGGTGTTCTGATTTCGATTTTCCATGATTTAATTAAAAAGTATTTGAAAGGGGTCAGTCATCTTTCATTAGGTTTATTGTTAGTACTCAGGTCTATATAAACTTATTTTATTGTTGAGCTCGTTATTGTTCAGTCCACTGAAATTCAGATTTTACAGTTCACTCATTGTAAAAAAATTTTCACGTGGGTTTATGGCTCGAAAGTGAATTTAATTTACTGTAAATCAATTTGAATTTTCTCTACCTTTAAAAAAATGTTGCTGATAAAATGTTGTTAACTGATTTTTTTTTCAAAAAGTATGTTATCTTTCACCCTTTCGCCATTATTCTGATAGATTGGTGGAGTTCAAGACTTTTTCTTTGATAATATCATTGCATTGAAAAAAATAAAAATAAAATGTACTCACAATTATATGGTAGGCTATATAAGTTAATTAGTTGAGAGTTTCTACAGTTAACGTGGTTAACTCAGTATTAAAAATTATGATTCATACTTCGAATTAGATAAAATATATTTCTTGAAGTATGTATGAGATATTTTAATTGCGCTTGATGAAAATAAAAAGTCCAGTGCTCCATTGAAGTCTTTCATTTTAATTATTAGGTTGGAGTCGAGTTTTTTTTTTCTTTTTTTGAAAATTTTCAGTCAACGCTCCAAGTTTCATTTTTTTTTGAAAATCACAAAAATTATCTAGAGAAGACATTTTAAAATTCCACTCTTCTTCAAAATTATTGATTTTATTGGCTTTTATGATAAATGTAGCCTATATTTAAATTTGATGCATCTTATTATCTCAATGACTTGGAAAATGGGAATTGAAAGTTGTTATTCGAAAGCAATGTTTAAATTAGTACTGTGAATGTTTTTTTACGTTGATGAAGTATATTTGAATCAATTGCAGATGCTGTGAGTAAATGAGTTTTTTATTAACTGCCCTGTTATATTAATTAAACTGAAAAGTTTATTCAACGTCTTGAACTAGAAACTCATTTTCAAAAACTGAACTGATCAACAAGAAAGTTGAAATACCTAAAGTAACGCTCATGTGGTATAGTGTGTGAAGCTTCCTTCTTGTTTTGTTTGCTATAACCAAACGAACTGCCAATAGCTTTTTAGTTGGTTAATTCAAAAAAGTCTGAATTTTAGTACTATGAAATGTCGATAAATACAGTATTTGTCTCTTTGTTTGCACTATGACGAATAGATATTTATAATTCTGTCAGTGTTTCGCTCTTTTGCTGTCCGCATTTTAGTATTATTATTTTTCCTATATTGTGGCTTCACTTGAGAATATTTTTTCAATTCGAACTTCCCGTTTTTCCTGTTTTACAGTTCTCATTCTGTTGATAATTAAATCACTTGAGAATCTTGTTTCAAATTTGATGGCATCATTTCATTCGATAAATTGGTTTATCGTCATCATCAGAAAAGCTGATGAAAATAAGGTGTGTATGCTAATTACTTTTTGACACAGTAGTCGAAAGCGTGAAAAGAGCTAAAAATATGTAAGTTTCAGTATCTGATGAAATTTCCTTGGATAAATAATGAAAAATAGAAAGTACAAATTTTTAAGTACGGTACCTACCAATACGTCATCTTCCTATTATAAAAGTATGAATTAAATAATACAAATTTATATTCGCTTAATGCTGCGAGTTTATTTTTAAATGATGCATCTTTCTCGATGAAGCCCAAGTCTGCGGGAATCCTGAATAATTAGCCCAGACTTATATGAAATTGCAACCGCATTTTCTGTTTAGACACCCCACTGTGACTGCTTGCTATGCTAACTCTCTTAAAATTTTGAATTTAATTGCGAATTTTTTGATTTAGTTCTTTATGCATTTGTCATCTTTGTAGCAAAAATAAATTTAAATTTAAATCTGACTTTTTCATGAAACGCTAATGATTACGTAATAATCGGAAAGGCTTTATTTTTACTTAAGGCCCTTATTTCACGTGACCACTTCGTCCATTCGTATTAAATTTCGATTAATGATCTCTGCCTCGCGAATAGGAATATCTGTGTTCTCTGGAAGATATTTATGTAAATTGAAAATGTATTTGAAAAATATGTTATTTTCGGTTCAGCTGGGTCAACACAACGCCATTCCATTAATTTCCTGCGTACATTTTGTTGTTTTAGTTTTCTTTTAGAAATGCATTCGATCATAAGTTGTTTTAATTGGAGATTTTGCTATACGCTAGAATTATTTTAATTATTGATTTATAAGCTTACTATAACTACTATTTGAAAATTTTTCTCAAAATTTTTTTGGTCAGTGAAAGCAGTTGTGTTGGAATGTGCTTCGACTTGAACTAATTCATGTTACCCAGTTACGTCTTGTACATATAAATTATAATTCGTATAGGTCACGGATAACGTGTCCATAAGATCATTACTACTTTGATTTGCTTTTAAAAATAATAATTTTAGTCATTTTCAAAATAGAAACGTGTATTTTTTGGGAAAAGAAAATATTATGACGCAGTTGGGTCCTCAAACTGTCTTATAGATTTTTACTCTAGAAATTATAAAATCTTATTATTCTGAAAAAGAATTCGTTATAAAATTCATCATACACTGAATTATTTTCAGAGTGTACTGGTTCAAGGTATATAAATTTGTATGTGGTCTTTTTTTCTTCTCTTGAGTGACCAAAATCGTAATTCAGAAAATTCATTCGCATTCGTTGTTGATTGGTAAATATGTTCCTCGTTTGAAGAAGTTCAGTCTCCATAATTTATCCTGTATTGGTAATTGAAATTAGCAACAATCAGCATACTATTATGTACCTAGTTGGTGTGACTGTGGTTCAAGGGGAAAATTCGTTGTAATAATTCATCAAATGAGACAAATTTTATTTTTATTTCCTAAAATTTACTTTAGATGCTAAATACTTCAAGCTGCTTTCTTTGAGAATAAAAACATAACCATCCTTCACGCTTGAATATGCGTATCATAAATTCCGTTACTTCCTTGTTTCATGTGTTTTTTTTCTTCCCCAAAAAAACTTGTTGCCCACAGCCACAGTTGACGAACTGAATTCGAAAATAGTTCTACGTAGGTACTATGAATTTCTGTGAAAATAAAAAATTGATGACCGAAAATTTTCTTCATATTTAAAAAAAATATAATATATATTCGTCAAAAATGTTCGAATATATACCAGCAATGTCAATAATAATGTTTAGAAGTGTAAAATTTTAAAAACCGGATTTATTAGTTTGTTTTTCGAATATACGTTCATTCGTTTATTTATCTGCTGAAGAAAAAAAAACTGACTTATGTAGGTAATGCAAATAAAATCTGATTGTGCGTTTGAAAAAACATCAAAGGGAAAAAGTATCCATTTTTTGAAATAATATTCGCACTGATTAGTTCATTTGTGCTGATGATGAGTGCGTTCGATATTTGTATTCACCTTATCGCTGTGCTGCTTTTAAAAACTTTATTATTATTTATTTTCCCGCTAATCTTTTACAGAAAAAATTCTTCGAGTGCTAGTTACAGCGTAGAATTTTTATGAAGGTTCATTTGTTGTCGTCATTTCACTGAGGCCTTGCTTCTATTCGTCGCGGGTAAAATGAAAAAATCTAAAAAATTGACGTGTTTGCGCGTGTACCCAAAGTGTATGGTTTTTAATTCACGTTTACCCAAATGAGTACCCTGTTTTGAAATTTTGGAAATTTGTATTGCATTCGTTACCATTGATGGTCCATTATGCACGTTTTTTTAATGAGCGGTGAGTAAATTTTATCGATAAAAAACATCGACTTGCTGAAGCTTTGTTATGTTCCATTATCCATAATAGGTACAATTTTTCCAGAAACAAAATCAAAAAACCCTAGCATTTCGTCTGATTGTGAGTTTGTCACAGTTATTCTTCAGAGGAATTATATAAATAAAAAATAACGAGCTCGCGTTGTAAATATTTACTTGATTGCGACAGGAGGAAAGATTTTACCGTGCTATCTTGATCTACACGAACATATCTCAAATCTCATTTGTCAGATTTGATACGTTGCTGTCGTCCCAAGTGGGGTCTTCCAAGCCAATTTAGTTCAGTATGGGTTTCTTTCTAAAATTGCCCTGTCTTCACATACTCACAAACTGTGAAATTCACAGCTGTTCGTCGTTTTTCCAAAGAAATTTTGTGTCCAAGTAAAGCGTCTGCCCCTCTTGCCCCCCCCCGGGTGCGCCACTGCGTTCATTGGATTACACTGACATATTATCTTCCAAGACTTTGATACTTCATGCTGTACTTTGTTCCACACAGTTCTCAAAATGTTGGACTTATCCCCTTTTTAATTGTTCACTTGAAATTTTAATTGCTATTCAAGAGGCAGATAAGTTTTTTTTCAACTCCAGAAGTGAGATACAAACACAAAACTGCTAGGATGTGTTTCCTAAGGTTGACCCTCTAACTTCACGCCCCTAAACATGTGTTAGCTCAGCTCAGTGCAATGGAATTTGAGAGGAAAGTGTTTTTTTGTACTCGTGTAAAATTTAGAAAAGTAGATTTATCCCCTTCTTGCGTAGAAGTGTTGGTTTTGTCTTTTGTTTTCTACTATGTAATTATATCAAAATGATTATATTTTTTCGAGCTGATCTGGTTTTGGAAAAAAATCACTTCACTTGTTGTAACTGACGGATTGTACAGTTGCCTATTCACAAGTTTGTTGAAAAGATATGTCTATCAGATGGTATCGAGCTAATGACCAGAGATCACTCTGCGGGGTGAAAATTGAATACACTCCTGCCCTAAAATTTCTTCTTGCTCGTAGAAATCGTACGTTTTACGGTTTTATAGTGTTTTGCACGTAGTAAAGGTGCGATAATCTTCGTTTGTAACCTTGGATGAAACTTGATAAAATATTGAGTAGATAAAATACGGTCGATTATTGTGTTAAAATATTCAGAAAATGATCATTCACGAGGCATTATTGTTTATACTTTGGTATTTGTAGTACAGTGTAGAATGTGCGAAAAAACCCTCTGCAAAGAGATCTTGTACTCATAGAGCCAAAAAAGAAATTGGAAATCTGTTTTTTTTGTTTTTTTTTTTAATGCCGCTAATTGAATTGTTGCCCATTCGTATACAGCGATTCATTCATTTCCATAATTTTCTATTTTAAATGTGCTGTCTTTTTTTCTACTCAAAATTGTTTTTACTTCATTGATATTTTCTTCAAATTTTTTTCAAACCATGTTGTTGATTTTATCTTAATTTTGCAGAATAATAAAATGTTTGTTCACACGTCATTGACGAACTGAAAAAATATTGTTTGCCTGTCCTCGACGAGTAACTAATTCTAAATACTCTCACTCGCAGACTGGATTTCGTATTTTTCGTTTTAAAATTTTCACTATCAAACGTTTCATCGTTATAAATTTGCACGAAGTGAAAACACTCTAGTGCTCACTGTGTTTCAACTTTCAAGTATGTGTGAAAAATTGAAAATTCGATGGTCGATGAGCTTGTGGTCCTTGTATTGTGTGTTAGCTAATTATTCATCTTGGAAAGGAGTTTTTCTTTTGTTGGGCTCTCACTCAGTCCCTTATTTTCATTTATAACATAATATACTAGTAACCGAATACAAAAATCAAATTCTGGTTCTTATCGATGCATTTGGTGAGTAATTTTTGACGAATTGTAGTTGAAGAACTGCTGGTGATAGCAACTAGTGTTCTGCAATAGGGCAGAAATTTTATCAATCCTGTACCATTAAGTATCTACCCAAACTGACCCTGTTTAAAATTGTCATCATTTTGGACTTGCTCCGTTTTGGAACTCAGACGTTCAATATTATTATAGGTAGGTACTTGCAATGTAATGAAAATCTTGAACCATCTTTATTTTCTCTCGTGCAAACAAATTTTTATATCACAACAGATAATTGAATAAATTGATGAGTAAAATCTCCATTACTTCATCTTACGGCAATTGAGAGGCGATCACTATTGCTAAAATGAAAATAATATACTTGTTCGTAAAAGTATGATGAGTTACATTAAAGTTGTACTAGTGACCCAATCACAAATTTTAGAAATTTTCGTGTCATCAATGTATAAAAGCAAGTATTTTCGACTGCTTATAAGGCGATAAGCTTTCTGCCTCTGAGATGAAAATTTTCTATTCCGTTTACTAGAAAATGAGATTTTCATTTTTCATAACAGTATTTATATTATTTTATAAAATTTCCTTTATATTTTTCAGAAAAATGGTTTTTGTATTCCTGACGTCCGCGTTCGTGAGCATGTTCAGTATGCAGTGTTACGCGGATATATCTGTCTATGATCTGCAAAGTAGTCAACAAATTGGAGAAATATTCAGATCAGTGACATCGAGTTTCGGGCCACACATCGATCCAGATGGATTCGAAGTAATTTTCTACTTTTGTGTTAAAAAATTCTTTCAAACAAGAATATTTATAAAAAAAAGTAAGAGAATCAACTCTCTGAGAAATCTATGAAATTATAAATTTAAAATTTTACATAATTTCTGAAGTAAGTACGTATATACGTTTAGTTGGTTTTGTCTTAGTTTTTTCTACCCGAAAGTTGCGTTCAGCATCTTTTTGAATCGAGTCGTAGGTAGTTGTATTTTTCTTGGTTTTAGTTTTACCCTTAGCACTCTCTAGAGTCGAGCTCTTCAATTGAAAAAAAAAAGTATTGCTTTCAATATTTCATCTACTTGAAAATTGATTCGTATTAGCTCTTTTATGAAATTATCTTTCTGGAATTAGCCGAATTGAGGTGCAAATTTGTTTAGTCATCAGTCTTTCCAATAAAAAACACGAAATACTTACTTTAAAGAAAAATTTCATTTTTTTACAGAATATCTTACAGGTAACTTTTTTGTGTTATATTTGAAAACGATTAATGATTAGTTATAAAAGTGAAATACCGAATAATCTGACAAATGTGATCAGAGGTGCTGTGATCCCCCAAGGCTTACGAAGAGTGACCCCCCCCCCCACCCAGGGTAAACTAGGAATGATGACTTCCAGTGCTCGAGAAAAATTTTTGGTTTTCGGTCATCTTCAAAATTATTTTCTAATCAAAATAAAAAATTAATAAGTTTTCTGTCAAAAACGTGCTACAAAATCGCCCCCCTCCCAAATCGTCAACGAAGAGTTGCTCCTCAAGATTGTGCCTTCACGGCACCCCTGAATGTGATTCATTTGATATTTATTTTTGAATGATACGAAATTATAAGATAATGGAATTTCACTATTTATGTAAGCCTATGTAGTCATCAAGGATTTTATCTGTCTTGGAGAAGGGTATTCATCGTATATTCGATGGTATTTTTCACTGTAACTTAATAATTCTCAGGGGTTCGCCATTTACGCTAATCCAGCCGATGGATGTGGTCCGTTAGCTTTTCCGCCGGCTAATGTTAGTTATGCCCATCGATGGATCGCAGTGATGAAAAGAGGCAACTGTACCTTCGTCGAGAAGGTGTTAAACGCTCAAAAATCCAATTATTCTTTGGCAATCGTCCACAATAATGTTTCTAATGGTGAGCTGGGTGAGATTCTGTTTGTTTAACCACGTTAAAATAGAATATAATTTTGATTTTAAACTATAATGATAGTTTTTTATGAAGTTATAGAACCAATGGGTGCCGATCATCGCGGTTCGGAAGTCTACATCCCGTCCGTTTTTGTTAGTTTACACGCTGGTAACTCGATTAGAGATAAATACCAATTCAAAAACAAGTAAGAATTCATTTTTATCGAACCAAACGTTTTAAACTAAGGTGTACAATGACCAAAGTATTGATGAACGGTTTCTCTTGAAAATTAGATTATAGTCCTGAGAAAACCGTAATACGAGTTCGTTGTATTTATAAAGTGAACAATTAATGATCTTGATTGACCCTTTTTGATTGAGTGAATGCATTGAAAAAATAAAAAAAAAATTAAGATATCTGTAAGCTAAGTCTACCATTGCTACTCTTTGGACGACCGTCAATAACTGTAGGGCCAGTATCAATGCTCATTAACTGGTTCGTGTAAGACCAGAATTTCATGATCACTTAGGGTATTGCACTATTGCAAATAGAGGTATTTTGAGTAATATTTAAAGTGGAAGTAGTTTCGATCATTTTATATTCTTTATTATTTTCAGTTTTTGTATTAGCAAGGAAATACGGATTTGTTTTTCATTACTTTGCGTCTCGTTTCTCTTTTTGAATTCTTGCATGTTCTAGTTTTTATTTCACATAAAAATTCTGTGGAATGTCGTATGTATTTTGAGTAAATGAAGGTTGTACAATTGAAAAGACGCATATTCGTGATTAGTTGAAGTTCCGATGTTTGAAGTAGGTACCTATGAATCGGGTTACTTTTTTTTCTTTTTTTTTTTTTCTTGAAAGAATTCAAGATACTCGTACAATTTCATACTGAGATGATAGCGAAAGAAATGAGAAATTATTATTTCATTCTGAGAAACTTATCATTTTGATTTTTGACAATATTCTAAAAGACAATAGAGTTTTTTTCTGTTTTTTTTTTCCCTTTTTAAACGAAATTTCTGTTTTGAAAGACGTTGTCTCTGATGCCGTTTTCTGCACGAACAAAAGTAAACTTCATTTTGAAAAAGTAGATTAAATTTTGAAACTGTTGAACCCACATAGCTTATCGGTCGTAAGAGAAAAACCAGTTTTGATTCGAGAATACACTTTTAACTGTATCTCAAGAGGAAAAGTAAATTTAGTGACGATCAAAACACGAATGAAAAACAAAGTACATATTTCTATTTTTATCTGATTCTCGAATTAGAAGCTGCGTAGTAACTGAAACGAAATTAAAAGAAGCTCGTGTTTTAAGTGAAAAAAAAAAATGTACCTATAATATTAACTTGAATAATTTCGAATGAAAAAAGTTGATAACAACTTGACATGTCGAATACAGGTAGAATACAAATTTCACTTCAATGTTTTTTTTGCTAACGTACGAGGATAAGCCGTAAATCTCACTTTTTGAAATTTCATGAAAACAAAAAGTATTGCTCATATTCTCTGTTGTCGAAGATAACATTGAAATTTATTTTCCTTAGTAGTTGTTTGTAGAAGTAGAGTCGCATTTGCTTGTCAGAAGTTACGTTGATTAGAGGTAGTAACACGATAAAGTTGAAGAACATTTTCTCAAATATTGAGTCAAGTGTGCTAATTTCTTTAGTGCTAAAAAAGATTTAAAGATGTTTTAGGTATTTATTTTTTTTTTAAATTTTAAAATCTGTAAAATTAATGTCTCCTACACGAAATGTATAAAAAATTACCTTCATCGATGATGGTTTATAGATTTACTGTGATAACTGAGCCTGGAATTTCCTTGAAAACTCGCATAAAAATAACGAAAATTTTTCGTCCCACAAACTCGAGTATTCTTGTAGAGAAATTTTCACATATTTTGATGAGCAATTCATTATAATATTTTTATCTTCATAAATTAAAAAAAAAAAAAAGAAGAGGGCAAATAATGCTAGCACAGCAAACTTTGCTTCAAAAGTAAGTTTTCCTATAGAGCATGATATAACGGAATTAATAATTCTTCATTCTTGAAGTTGGCTTCCTTAACCACACTTCACCATTCGAAAGAACGCATAAACACAGCAAAACTGTTGGTTTCCTGTCGTTGCATGGTTGGGGGATAACTACGCTTTTGTGACGTGGACGAAACGTGTTCACTCATGTCTGTAAAAGTTCCACTTGGAAAATTCATAATTACAGGGATTTTATTTTATATTTATCATATTATATAGATACCCTCAATATACTCGTGTGCTCTAAATTTCGTATATTTCTCGCATTCGAATTGAGGTTTCGTCGTTTTTCTATTGACTGAACGTTTGTTTTTGTTTTTCAGCGTTTATTTATTGGTGGACGAAGATTCTTCATTTCCATTCGATATAAATACTGACCTACTGATACCGTTTGCCGTTGTCGTTGCTGTTTGTTTTATCACAATGATCTGTTTTATGGTAAGCTTCATCAACGAAAAATACAAATCATTTTAGCCAATACTGGTAGTTCTAATACGTGCTTCTCATAATTTTGTTTATAGATTTGTAAGTGCATTAGAGACAGACGACGAGCTCGAAGACATCGTTTACCCACTTCGTCTCTTCGCAAGATACCTATTGAGAAATTTTCAAAAGGCAGTCATTACGACACGTGCGCTATCTGTTTGGACGACTACATAGAAGGAGAAAAATTGAGAGTTTTACCTTGCTCACACGGTAATTAATCGTATTGTTACGTAAATAAGGTGCTTATAAGCAAAGTGGTGCGTCATTTTTGAAGAGTTTGTGAAACGAGTAAACAGATGAGTTCTCATATAGTCTAAAGCTGTGTTTTTTTGCATAAGAAGACGTATCCAATTCCTCAGTCTCTTTCACAAATTTCGGTTATTCTTCATGAAGTTTGTTACGTTCTTCATTTACATATTACTGACGTCTGAAATTTCATGAAACCAGAGCCTTTGCTCACAAATGAAACAGCTATTTTTAAACCAAAATATCTTGTGATTATTTCGTACACGTGACTTCCGTGTAAGACTTAGGATCATTTATAGAATTGAATTTTTGATTCTCAACGTCGTTAATATTATTTTTTCGGATAAATAATAATTGAAAAGCTGGCTAAACTAACTGTGGGATAAAACTTCTAAATGTGACTGTGTGTAACTCGAAAGTTATTCATATGTCGAGTAACTCGAAAGTCATACATATTTTGAGTAAAATACCTTATTATTTTCAATTTTATTACTTGAGGTTCAAAAGACTTTCTTGGTCTCTACATTAGTGGAGCCTACACCTAAATGTGTACCCATCATTTTTGATTGTTTGTAATCCGTTTCAAATTCAAATGTTATTTTTCTTGAAAATAATGGTTTTGTATTTCAATTTATGACTCACCTTGACTGGTGAGCGCCTTGAATCTTACCTTTTTTTTTTTTTACCATTTATAATGATGTCGATGATGAAACGCGTATATTAATGTTATTCATATCTTCGCTTTTTCAGCTTACCATACCAAATGCATAGATCCGTGGTTGACACGAAATCGTCGGGTGTGCCCTATCTGTAAACGTAAAGTATTTGCAGCGGACGAATTACCGATACAAGGTTCGGATTCGGACTCTGATACTGATCATGACGAAAGAACGCCTTTGGTTAGATCGGAAACGTCGCAGCAGAGACAACCTAGACGAGTACGAAATTTTTAAACGATTCACTCATAATAATTGAAGACTCAAGTTTTATACGAGTAGTCCTTAAATGTATTTTTACCTTTTTATTTTTTTTTCTTTATGGAAAGTAAAAACAGACTGGTTTAAGTCGATTTACTTTTTACTTCGTGCAGTCTCGGTATGTGCTGTTGTTTTAAAACAGCATGAGTCAACTGCTGACAGCTTAACTTGATTCAAAAGTAATCCAATAAAGTACGTTTTGAACTAAGCACCGAAATCATTCAAACGTATAGCCAGGTATGATTGATAGTGAGTTACCTTGATGCTCCGAAATTGTCTTGCTGGCTGTCCACTACCATTTGGTTTTAATTTATCGTTAAAAAGCTGATGAAAAGTAAAATACTATTTGTCAAGAACCATACAACGTTCGTTTTTGCTCTTCTCGCAAATCGTAAAAATATATATTTCGAGTATACTTCTGGCATTATGGTCTTCGCTTTAATTTATTTACAAACGTTTGGTTAATATTGTAACGATTACTTCCAGGCATACTTACTTTCGCCTACACCTATATCACGATTAATTTGGCAACATCATGAATCGTCAAGTGAGAATGGTAACTCGAGTGGATCCAGCAGTGCTAGTAGCTCGTACAGTAATGCCGAGAGTCGAATATTACCAGCCGTTGCCATTAATTCTATAAATTCCGCGGACAACGATTCTATATCGTCTGATTCTGTTTGCTCACGGACTTACACTGTTGGACGAGGCTCGCTTCAGTTACCACATGATATTGGTAAGTTATTAAATAATTTCTCTCGTTTTCAGCACATGGAAAAGTTCGAGAAAAAAAAAACCTAGAATATACCCATTCGATGGTTGATTCTTCTCTGAGTAAAATTCATATTTTAGAATCACTACGTAAGCCATTAATTGTTTTCAAAAAATGAACCTTCATTGGTATTTCTTTTTTTCTCGTACTATTTATACACTATTTAGAATAAATATTCATTTCCAAAGAAAAAGGCGAAATAAATTTTTCAAGTATAATCTTCCATGTTTTGAGTTTCCTTTGAAAAAAAAAAAAAAAACTTATCTAGTTATCTTAAATTTTTGGAATTTTTTTGCTGAATTTCGAAATACGAATAATGAGTGACTCGATCGGTTTTGTTGCAGATAATACTGACGCACAAAGTCGTCGAAATGCATCTGCCGGATCTGAGACGGGAAGCTTAGATTTCCACCCCAGAATAGTTTGAGAAGAAGTGATTGAGTAGATGGTGGTATATTATTGGATGTTTAGATAGTCAAATTCTTTAACGTTTACTCTTTGCTATTATTTCCAATGATAATTTTTCTCTGTTCTGTAGATTCTTTTAAAAAGCTTCATCAGATTGTTAACCACTTTACTTATAAGACCACATCTTTATAATTTGACCTATTTTAAATTTTAAACTCGATGTATAAACCGTAATTAAGTTATAAGATCGTTATAGTGTACAGTCTTTAAATTTTTTATATGCGCCGGAAGTTTCTTTTTTTTTTCTTCAATTGTTTTATTCGTGTACCTATTCCTTGTTTTTACTGTTTACGAAAGTTTTTATTTGTATTGCTGATGTATTAAAGAAAGATTTCAGTATCCTACGTTTGTTTATGAAGTGTTTTCGATAGCTATGTCGTAATGAAAATCTTACTGAAATAGCCATGGTTTTGATGAGCGTTTTGAGGATTTCTACTGAATTTCAGACTACCAAAGATTTTTGAAAATTTCTACTAAATTTTCAGATATACAATAATTTTTGTTTGGATCTTCAATCAATACGTTGGAGTTGAACACTTTTTGAATTTATTCTCGAAAAATCGAAATTTGGTTTCATTATCTGGTCTATACTGGTAGGATTTGAAATGTAGGAGTGAAAAATTAAAAAGTAAAGCTGGTCCTAAGATTTTAAATCAAGATTCTACATAAGAGGATTCATGTATGCAGTTTTTTTTTTCTTTGTGTTACTTCAAGTGCAGAAGCTCTTCTTCACGATAATTTTCATAAATTTATCACAAAGTAATAGGTAATTGGAATGAAGAAATAAAACAGGGTTAATTTCCTTCCAACTTCAACCGAAATAATTCTCAGAAATGAAATTTATAGTTTGCGACTACATTTGTTTAGTTTTTAATCTTTCGATTCAGAGAAAATATCTTTAAAAGTTTTACGAAAAAGAGTAGGTGAAAGACAGCAGACCCTTTCTTGTCACTATAGTGTATTTTAGGAACCACTGCTCAAGCCCTTTGCTCCAATCCAAACCATGCTCTCTCCCCCTCGTGTCGTGTTATCATTTTTTATTCGATTTTATCACACATCAAACACCGATAGCTTTTCGCCGATAATCTGAATCCCTTCAAGACTTAAATCAAATTAAAAATTCTAAGTACAATTTTATAATTTATTTCAGTTTTCCTTATGTAGGTATTGTTTTCACGTCGCGTACTGTTGAATTATAAAACGAAAGAGTCTTTTTATTTGTGCCACAATTTTCAACTTTGAATATTCTACCCAACACTTTTTCTAGTATGGCCTGCCTTGTTACCAGAATTTCTTCAACTGGAAGAACTTACTCGTTGATGCGATATTTCGCTTCCAGGTATGATGAGAAAACTAGCTTCTGTATATCATTTAATACTATGCAATGGTAATGTTGAAATTGATTTCACTGTTTCAAGTTCACGTTATTGCCAGTCAACTCAACCTCTTGAAAAACCACTTCCTAGTACAGAACCACTCGTTGTCTCGCCAAAAATCGAGAGTTTAGTGAATGAAATTGGTAAATTGTCGTTGATTGAAGCTTCAGAACTGAACACTGCTCTGAAAAAAAAGTTCAATCTGCCAGACTTTTCGGCGTCATTCGGTGCTTCTGCTGCAGGAAATGCAGATGTTCAAGTAATTATTTGAATGTTAATATTAGATATAGGACGTTTCTATGAACTAGTGTAATTATAATTTACGAACATGTGACCAATGGCGTAATTCAGGTCACTTATATATTTTTGTGTTGAAGGTATATTTCACATAAGTCAGGGTACTCACTGCTGTCGGTTTTTATACAAGTTTCTGTTATTTATTAATTTTTGCAGCAAGAAGATGAACCGTCAGCTGCGGCTAAATTATACTCCGTAAAATTACAGAAATTTGATGATTCGAAGAAAGTAGCGCTCATTAAAGAAATAAAGTCTTTGTTGACTGATCTTAACTTAGTTCAAGTACGTAAACTACATGGTTTTTCTTTTTTAGAAATATTGTCTTTCAAATTTGAATTGATTTATTTTAGGCCAAAAAATTCGTCGAAGGTGCTCCGGTCGTTGTAAAAGCCGACCTTAGTAAAGAAGATGCGGACAAGTTAAAGGAACAACTGGAAAAAGCCGGTGGAGAGTGTATCGTTGGTTGAACAATTCGGTTTGCGAATTGTCGACTTGTTTCCTTTAAATTAATCATGAATGTTTGAATAGGTTTTATAAATCTGGTCTTTCTGTTAATTTCGTGTAATAAAATTTATTATTTAATATTACTTCTCACTGACTAAACATATGAAGTTAGGCGTTTGACAAGTACGAACTTTTAAAATTTTCAGTTCGTTATCAATCTTTACTGGATCGTACTTGGTTTGTAAATATTGAATGAATCCCATAGATCAAATCTATCAACTACTTGAAACTATGTTTGTACTACGTTAGCTGAGAACAAAAGTACGATTGAACTTGAAATATTCTTTTTTATTATACTTATTAATAGCAAAATATTTTCGTATGTACTTTAGAGGTGTAGAAAATGACCAAAGATTATTCTTGACATTCACCCTTGTTAACTTTTACAGCGTTTTTGAAATCAGTCAGTTTTGCGGTACACATGTCAAGCCGCTAAATTTCAGTTGTCCGACTTCTTCATTTAGTTGAAAAAGATAACGAATTTCCGACGTCAATGCCTGCTGAAATCAATATTCCCGATTGGAATTAAGAAACTACTACCACTCGATCAAATTAGTTTTTACAAATTCAAGCAATTAATTCACGTCTAATTCGTAATTTTTTTTCCAATTGAAATTTCGATATTTTCTATCATTATTGAATTAATTTATGCATTCATAAAACTTCATGTCACACCATTTCTGAATTTCCTAGGTGTTGAGAGGGAATTATTCTTTTTCAGAAAATAAGGTGCGTTGTACGAAAAAAAAGTGCCGACGCATCATTCTGGGGAGCCATTTTAAAATATTCAATTCTACTAATAAAACTTCCCCAAAATTAGCGAGAGCAGTATGGAAAAGTTACTTTATTTTCAGTTTTGTAACTTCGGCAATTGGTAAAAACCTAATACTATTTTCGTCTTACATTAGCTGTCTTCTACATGGTGACATTTCTTAATTTCAATAAGAATTTCTGAAAAATATCCGTTATTTTCAACGCTTCAATTTATGAAACGTAAATCAAAATTATTACATTATAACCAAGAAAACCATGAAATTGGCTCAGTTCAGAGAAAAAGAAAACGAAAAAATGATGAAATCTTCGGTGCTCATTAATTAACTCCCAATAATAGAACTTATTCATGGAAAAAATTTGTTTGGCTCAAACAGAAATACTTATAAACTGTACGAAAATCACGCAAATATTTATGTCATCGGCACGCATGAAATGAAACTCAAGTAAGATGGAAAAAATTATTTACAGGGAAAGGAATTACACGGTTAAAAATAAAACAGACAATAGAAATCGAAACAAGTTCACAATCATATTAAAAGTCGTTCAATATCTGTTTGAATAGTCTGAATTTGGGGTTTTAATTGCGATCCTTCATTAATTAAAACGGCGCATGCAATTACAGGCCGAGATACACCGCAAGCTCTACCTAAGGCTGCAAATAGAAATTAGTCAAGTAAATTTTACGAATATTGAAATCTGCAACAATAAACAATTTACGTACCTTGTTTCGATCTAACAAAAACATAGGGAACGTTTTTATCTTCACAAAGAAGTGGTAAATGTAATAGGATTTCCAAGGGTTCTGCGTCTGCAGCCATTACGATAAATTCAGACAGGCCTCGATTAAGAGCTTTTGTGGCTAAGAAGAAAAACAATAAGAAGGTTGAAGTAACAGAGAAATCAATTACCTTTGAAATGTAATAATAAAAAGAAAATAACAAAACGTTTACCTTCGTTAGCACCTTTCCTCAATTGTTTGTAGTTGACAGCTTGCTGGACCAGATTCAGAATTTTGGCGCTCAGAGTTGGATCTGCCAAAGGATAGGCTTTAGGATTTACTTCTTCCGTCTGAAAACACATGAACATCAAGCCCAGCCTTATGTAATGAATTAAAAATCTCAAAGATTTAAACAACCTCACGACTAAGAGACTTCGTGAAGTAATTGATGAATTAAGTAGCCACTCACCATAGTTACTGCAGCTGTTCGGTTACTTTCTGAGGAGATAAAATGTTGTTCAACAATTCAAAAGAAATGAAATTCAGCGTCTCTGAATTTGGAAATGTCAAATTAAATTAAATCAAAACAAATTCGGTAGAAGGAAACAAAATTGCCGCACACGCACATGTTGTCCAATTCCATGTACCATCACAGAAAAAAACAAAATTTGATTACATGAATGAAAGTGATGATAACGATTGTCACAGAAAATATGTAACTCAGTGTTACCAAATGGTAAATTTTGCATGTGTGATGATTCTGAAGAGTGATGGACGGTGATGATTGTTCTCTTGGCAAGCCTGCGATTTTTGTTGTGTTTGTTTTGATTTGTTTACAAGCAAGATTTCTTCCGTTCTTCCGTGTATCTTTTTTGATATTCAAATTTAACGTCTCTAAAAACTGAGCGTTTTCAGTTTTTCCAATTATATTTTATTCAGTTTTTAAATTAACTACCCCAATATCATCATCGTAACTGTTTCAATGATCATAGTTTTCTGTTGTATTCTTCAGTTGTTGAAAAAATCTTGAATAATTATTTCTGCAGTGTATCTTTCAGTCAGATCTCTCATAACTGTTCGGTTCGGTTGAGCAGTGAAGATATATGTTTTTCACTATCATGTTTTGGTCTGGAAAATCATCGAGATTTATTGTTCTATTCAGTCAACTTCTCGTTGATTAATATCAAATATATATTCCAAATTCAATATGTCTTCAGACAACATGGAGGTGGACGAAGCAAATCCTCCAGAGAATTGTGAATCTAGTAGAAGAACATCGAAGAATCCGTCGGCGTTACCTTCTGTAAGTTATTGGAGGAATAATTGGTACTTATATAAGATTAATTATTCATTATCTTGAATTTTTCTTCATTTTTCAATGTTTTCATGCCTAGACTTCATCATCCAATATAAGTGTGAATGAAGAAGAACGGTGGTTCGATGCTCACGAACGACTCCGTTCCAATATGCATTTGTTGAACAGTTCTATTGATCAGAGCGATGAAAGAAATCAAATTCTCAGTTTTCTCGAAGAAATCTGCGTTACGATAAATAATTTCATTAAGACTCAACCCGCTGCATCGCCTATATTTACTCTATTAATACAATCTTTCATTGATCTTTTGAACTGCAAAAATATTAATAAAAAAGTAATCATTTTTTCACCATTATATTATGAAATAAATTCCAGGAAATTATTAATTAATCTTTCCATAATTTCAGATGCGTCTGGACGTCGTGAAAATAATAATTACATTGCACAATCAAAATAATTTTCAATTGGCGCCCAAAAATTTTGTAACAGTTATTTGTTTTTTATTAGAAAATTGTTGCCAAAATCAAACTGACAAAACTCTAGTAAGGTTCTATTTTTCCATTTATTTTTTCTTGGAAAATATTTTGAATGCTAATTTTTGAAAATGTATGTTGTAGACTCCATTTGTTAGGGATCTGCGTAAATTATTGGTAAATATCAAAAAAGAAGAAATAAAATCAGCTTTGATGGAAGACAAAAATAAACTCACGAATTTATTGAATGCGTTATTAAATCGCGTTCAGTTTTGCTGCACTGATATTGGAATAGATGTTTTAGCAAGTATTGTGTCGTTGAATGAAAATTTTATAAAGGTGATATTGACTGTAATGTTGAACATACCCATTTTTGCCTTGTATGATTTTCATGAATATTATTTTTCCAGACTTTTCACGAACACGTGAAACGGTTTCTAACTTCGTGCAAAAGAAGTGAAGCTCAGCGATTTGGCAAACTTTATCATCGTATTTGGGATTTGTTGGAGGATGACAGACAAAAGGTATAATTCAATTTCCATGATTTACATTTATATGACAGTGATGGAAAAAATTCTCCTAAAGTGAAAACACAGATTTTTGAGAAAAGAGTTTTTCAAGTTTGTCATAAATTTATTTGAACTCCATAATCGAAAACAAAACTAACTAATCCAAACCTTTGGTTCCAAATAAGATCTGCGCATGCATAAAGCTATGCTTTGCAGCTCCGAGGCATTTGTTCAGTATAAAAGACACTAGATGAGGATTAGAATCAAATTAGTTGACTTTTAGTGTATGTATAATTAATAGTTGTGTCACTTGCGAGTTTCGTACAAAAAGTTCAGATTTCGGGTCTGCAGAGTGAGGGAAGTTGGACAAACCATAAATTTACAAGGCCACATAAGTGTTATATAGTTATCTGTTTTGGGTCACAAGTGCTTCAGACCTCATTCGTTCTTCATAAACCCTTTAATATTCTCTTCCTATAATTTTATTAATTTATTTAGTTTTTTTTTTCTTTAGATGTTTGAAGAACGTTGCATTCAATGGCTAATGGAGCACGCATTTACTTTAGACCGACGTAAACCACCAGTGCGATGTTTGTCTCTGAATTTGCTAAGCCTACTTCAGGGATTACATTTATGTCGACAAAAGACTAAATTCAGCACTGTTATCACTGATCTCTATTCTCCTATTCTGTGGAAGTATCTAAATGTAATTAGTAATATTTTTTCATCCCGGAAAAACTTCTCACAATTTTTGAAATTAATGTCGTCCGAATATTTTAGAGCAGTAATAATATTCATCGATGTAACGCAGCCGAAATATTTATGGACGTTTATCCTTTGGAGAGGAAGGGGAAAAGCGTGAAAGAATACAGCGTATTTTTACGCAAACAACACGATGAATTATTAACTTTACTCGAAGATCCATGCCCTGCGGTTCGTGTTATTGCCATTAAGGTACGTATTGATGAACGAAAGGTTATAAATGACGGGCGAAATCTCTGATATTGCAATTTCAAAAAAATTGTAGCGCTCAGAAATGAATAACTTGAAACCACACGTAAAGGATTTTGGCTTAAATGTTATTTTGTGAGTTGTTGGTCAACTGGTTTAGAAATAATGACTTCGAATAACTTGTTTTCAATAGCCATTATGATCTCTTGCTATAAAGAAAAAAAAAATTATATGTCGCCTTTTTGCTCTAGGCCTTTGATTTGATGTACATTCTTTTAAATTAAATTAGATTTGCATTTATGAGTTAGTTATGTGACACCCAAAAGTTGCCTAATCCGATAAATCACAAGAAATAGCAAGAGGTACGAAGCCCCGTTCACTTGCTTATGTTTTTGCTCCAAACCAATCACCATGAAGAAAAAATAATATTGCTTCGTATGATTGGTTCAAGTGAAAACAAAAGCAAAAGTACATTGTAAACGAGGCTTTATTCGCATTTTGTCATTATTGTACGAGTATCTTCAGTTTGGGGGTTTGAGAAACTTCTCCTCTGTACTGTTGAACCATATTTGACTACAGAAATTAATTTTTATTTTATTGAAATTTTTTATAGGCTGCCTGCACAAACTTGCGGTATTTTTGGTTGACATTTCAAAATGGCACTGCTGAAAAAATTATAGAAAAATTTGTCACCGAATTAGTAACGGATGGGAGTAGTTGCGAAGTGAGGAAAGCCGTTTATCAAGGACTGACTTCCCTGTTACTGTGTGAAGATTCACATCCGCTACTAAAAGGTGTCTTACCATCTTTGGGTGGTTTTATCCACGACGAGAATCAAGGTGTTAGGCAGGCGTTTATTTTAATGCTTATCCAACTCAAGTTTCTCGGTCAGCCAGTAAAATACTGGCAAATCGCCGATCTGCACAGCGTTGCTGTACGACTCGCTGTAAGTTCTATTCGTTCAAACTACATACGTAATGTCTTTTCACGGTTTCACTCAAGCACAAAATATTTTCCAGGATGATACTCCAAAAAACCGCGAGCTAATTGTAAAATTGATCTTTTCGAGTTTTTTCAACAAAACCAAGACGCCGGAAGAAACGTACAAACGATTGTCCAAATTTATAACTGTAAATCCAAATGCAGTTCGTTACCTAGCCATGTATTCGTCGAACGAACTCCCGTTCGAAGAGGCTGTAAAAATAATGCATTATATTTTAAAAATCATGGGTGATTGTGTAGAAAAGAAGATGAAAGTTCTTAGTGACGTCGACAAGAACAAAGAGCTTGAGGCGACAACAAAATCGACGAAATCAAAAACTGGCAATAAATCATCATCAGACCCTGAAAGTGTTTCAGAAGATGGTAAGCAGAGATCACGATTCCTAAAATGTATTTTCAATCATTCGCCGAGTAATTTATATGTTTTTTGTTTTTTTCTTCAAAGAAAAAGAAAATACCTCTACCAGAAACAGCAGCGTCTCGTCGGTGGTTTCAAACAACTCAGAACTGAGTAAAGCCACTAACATACTCGATCCTCGTATAACCCACGGTTTACTCGATTTTGTAGGAATGTTATGGCTAATTCATGGAAAAGAACTTCTGCTTGAAAAAAATAAAGAACTATTGAATTCATTGCATAATAGGGCTACTAAATGTTTGAAAAGTGTTCTACGATTTTTCAGAGTAAGGTCTTGATTTATTCTTGTTTTATTTTAAAATAATGCTTACGAATCGATAACGTATTTTGAATTTCTTCAGGACACTCACGCGTTCTATGGAGCTCTCAATTTGGCTTCTTTCGTTCCACTTTCGCTTATGTATCATGAAACAACAGCTTTTGGTATTTCCGTTAACATCCTCCGTCAAATGGAGCTCGATACTCCTGAGAGCGAAATTCGATGTGTTATTCAAGTTCTGTGCAGATGGAAACGAGGAAACGAAGTCATTGGAGTGGCAAAAGAATGGCTGGATGAAACTTTTCGCTCTGAAGCTATGAATGAATCATTTGCTGTAAGGACTTTGGTATTATGTCTGTTTTTTGTCACATTCACTGCATCTACTGCCCAATTAGCGTCCCCGTCTAAACTTTCAAGTTTTGTTTTTGAGATTTGTATTTGAATTTTTTTTTTTCCCCATTGACTTGTACTTCTGTAACTGACTATTTTTCTATTTTTCCAGTGAAAATGCTTTTGCAGAATACACTTCAGTTACTCTCATGCTATGTATTTTAGCCTACCAAAAATCTGATACGTTTTGCAGGTGTACATTCTATCAAAATTCGTACAAAATTTTTTTTGTTGAAAAATTTGGTCTAAAAATCACATTCTTGTCAATTCTGAGAAATTTTTCCACCTTTTCGAGTTCTTACTTTTTCTCAGACTGTATCCCATTTATTTATTTATTTTTCTTATTCATTGTTGACAAGGTACTAATTTTATCTGGATGAATTTTATTTCAGCCTGAAGAGAGAAAACGTCAAAAGAAAGTTAGATTTCATCGGCCAGAACCTAAACCTTTATTTGCTCTTCGAGTATTAAACGAACTGTTTGCGAGTGCAACAACTCAAAGATATATTTTCTCTACCGAAGTCCAAGAATTAGAAAACTTACTCAACTATTTATCCCGCATCAAGGTTAGTGTATCTTCAGTTCTGAGTTTAAATACTTTTACTGAACGACTGAGTTTTTTTCAATATAAGTAGGTAACAATGATTTTCAATTGAATTGTTGAACGTAATAAATTGATTGCCCAGATGGGCGGAAATAGCGCCTTTTTGTAGCCTCCTTCCAAAAATGATCCCTTGATCCCTTCATGTTGGAGTAATATCCAAATTTGAAGGAAAAAACTTCTTTCTGTCGTTTTCAAGAAGTTATATGAGGAAAATATACTATTTAAAGATAGGGTAGTTTTTTCTAAAATTTTTTTCTAAAATTTTTTTTCACGAATATTGAATTTTGTTTAGTTTTTGTTAAGTCTTTTATCTTGTACTTATCTATGGCTGACCACGAATAGAGATATCTTTATCTTTACTATTCTCTTCATTCTTGAAGGGGGCGATTGATTGAAAAAAATCGTTGAATTTTTTTTTTTGTAGTTTTAAAAGCAATAAAAAATATTCGCCAGTTTTTGGCTCAATCTAATGCGTATAATTTTTTTTTCAGGTCCTAGTTGATAGGAGATTAGACAAGGGTAGTGAAATTAGTACTTTAATAACAGACGAGGTCCTAGTGGAAGCACTCATGATATATGGCAATCTGATCATCATGTTTAATGAAAATAATGTCGAAAATTTCGATTTCTGGTCTAATTTTATCGAATATTTAGATTGGTGTAAAGGGTAAGTGAATTTTGTTGAGATGAAAAAAGAAAGTATTGAAAAATAGATACCGCACCTAATGAATTTACGTGTTCATGTTTCCTGTTTTATAATAATTTTCTTCGTTTTCTAATTGATTTTTTTTATTAAAAACTTTGAATTTCTGCTTAATGCTAATGCTAAAATCTTCAGCTCTGGTCAGAAAGTAACTATTCGGGAATTGGTTCAGAACTTATGAACTAACGTTTTGTTTAATTTATTCAAAAATAATTATATTTTTTGATAATTCGAATTTTATTCTGTTCTCAATATGTTTTCGTAAATTTTATATTAGCAGAAATTTGGCTGAAATTGATAGGGGTGAAAAGTGTTCTAGTTTTTGTTTATTTTCTGGAGGCAAAATCCGAGGGTTCGCTGTTGAAAATTTCTTATGTAAACATTTTTTATCATCTTGTATGTATTCTAATTTAGGATTTCCGATTTAAAGAAAAAATAAGTTATTTTTCATTTATAATTTCAGAGTTATCATCAGATCATGTTCCATCATGCCAGATTACGAAGAAATACTGGAAGATGCTTTCATTTCAAAAGTTCTAAATGTACCTCTCGTTCAGAGTTTAAATTTAATTGCCATTAGCAAACTTGACGACGAACAGATAATAATACTGCTGAAATTCTGCGAGGCATCTTTAACCTCAAGTAATTAAAATTTTGTCGAAAATCGTATTGAAACCGGTCAACCTAAAAGTATTTAATTTGATTTTCAGATTGTGGTCTACAGTTTGTGGAGATATCCGTCCATCTTTTGAAACAGCTAATTTTATTTTCACGCGTTCACCATGCCAAAAATAGGAAAACCGAAGTTATGACTTTTTGGTTCCCCTGCATAATGGAAAAAATACTCGATCTCCTGACAGAAAAATTGTACTCGAAAACTGCCGTATCGTCGTGTATAAAAGTAATTCGATTTGGAATAAAATATTTCGGTAGACTAGTTTTAGAATATAGCGCTTGATTTTTTGCGTAAATATTACAGGATACTGCAAACTTGAAACGAAATTTAATATACATCTATATTCTGACTGGAAAACTGTATCCAGAACTTACGCATTCGAGTCCAGCCTTCAAAATAATGCTGGCATTTTGCAACGCTCTCATCAACATATTGCTGTTTCCCATAACTGAGGTAAACTTTTCTCTCAAAATGTTCCATGTTCCATCCGTCCGTTTTGACTGACGAGAGTGATGAAATTAATTTATTTTTGCAGTGTGAAATATTAAATCTGGACCCAAATATGAAAAATTTACCATTCATCGGAAGTTTCTTTGTTTCAATATTCATATCCCAGTTTGATTTAAGTTCTGCATTACTTTACGTTCTCAAAACTGTTATTGAGCGTTTTTCAGAGAAGGTAATGATAATTTTAAGCGTATATCGAAACAAAAATTAAAGACACTTTTGTACCCCATACGTCATAAATATTACCTCGTATTTTTTGTTATTCGTCCAAGAAGTTTAGGAATAACGTAATTTTTCGTCATTTTCCAGGATGGTTTACACTTGTTGGCTACGATTTCATTGCTCTATACGTTCGCATTTGGCGAGAGTAGAATTTCTAAACCGGAAGTATTGAAAGTAGTTAAATTAACCTACCAAAAATTACAAGATTTACCTGCAGAAGAAGGTCACGTGGCTCTGGTTATGAATCGCGAACAGACTGTACTTGATCGTACCATAATTGATGTAGAAGAGGCCACCGAATCGTGAGTTTCCCCCCCTCTAAATTGAACGTATGTACTAATACAATACTCGGCTAAATATTAATTTTTTGTTTACATTTCAGAGCTGTAAAAGAAGTCGGTCAATGTATTCTGAAGAAAATAGCCGAACATTTAGGCGGTTCACTTTCATGATAAAAATGGGCTCGCCGCCTTTATATTCCAAAAAATTAAAATGTCGGGTTCCTAAGTGGTCCCGCTGAAATGAAGTTTTCACTCTGATATCTACAGTATTTAACATAATATTCGTTTAGACTGGACAGAGTGCCGAAGTACAAATAGCTACGATTTGTTTTAGCTTGATGTAAATAAAATGAAAAAAAAAAAAAAAAGCTGTACGTTTACTCCGGAGCAGACGTATGTATAAATTGTAAGTATGAGTGCGAAGTTTTAGTTTAGTCGGGTAAAATGATAACTTGCTGAAAAGTAATGATAATCGAAAATTATTTTTAATACAGTTTTATTGTGTATATTTTGAGTTATGTAGCGTGTTTTATGGAATGTTCTTTTATATTATTTTATAAACGATAATCGCATTAAACTCGAGTAAATGCTGAAAATTTCCCTGGAATCGAGTGAATGCGAATCATGTTCCCAGTTGAACTGAGTACTTACTCGTTATCCAATTCGTCAAACTAGATTTTAAAACTGCAATTTTCATTTTTCAAAGCCATCGCTTTTTTCTAATTTTTTTTTATATTATGCAATATTTAATGCTTGAATTTCGTTAATTTATCTTTTAACATTTATAATCGTGCAAAATTTTTACCAAATATTTTTCGCTTTTTATACAAATGACTTCCAATGAGCCCAGCTCCTTGTAATAAAATGTATACAAGTATTTAATACTCGTAGTTTACTCATTGATTTTGGAAATTAATTAATTACAAATTATCCTGTCTCGCCGTGTTTTCAGTTATTTCTAATTTTTCAAACACTTGTTTTGTTTGTGCGTGAAAAAAGTTGAATAAATTCATTAGTGTTTTTAAAAAAATTTAGTTTCCATTTCGGACCATTTTTATCAATAACCCCAATAACCCGTTCAATGATTTCTGTTTGTTTGAAAATTCAGAAGTTACTATTTCATTTTGTTGGCATTCCAACGAATATGATTTTTGTTCATCGGGTAACAAAACAGAAGAAATTACGAGGTTTTTTATTGAAAACTTTCTAAACGTCGAATAAGTAATTACAAGTTTGAAAAACAAGGCATGTTAATCCTCAACTAGCTAAAATAACGACTGGTAAAATGAAAACTGATGATTATAATAATTCCTACTTTTTTAAAATGAGAAATCAAAGCAACTTGAAAGAAAAAAAAATTATGTCTTAAATATTGTTCAAGTATATTTTTGGTTTCTCACTGCAGAAGAATTTGATTTTAGTCGCGGAAGATTCTCATAAAAATTCAGTTGGTTTGGTAAGATTTGTTCTCTATCTAAAAACGAAGAAATTAATAATTGTTGAAAATGGAATGTGCTGAAGATTGTTCCATTTTTAAAATTTGTTTTCTTCACAAGAATTACGCTGAATTAAAAAAAAAAGTGGGCAAAATTCATCGAAGAGATGATAGCAAACATTTGTGATAATGGTTCTTTACGTCATCACCTAGCTGATTCTTTGAACTAGCGACTCTGCTGATTTTTTTTTTCAAAAAAAGATAGAACGCAATTAATATAATTGAATGTAGCTGCCGATGTGGATCTATGATAATTATTTCCTCAAGAAAAAAAATGCTAATCCAATAAACACTCGAATTTTGATCAGTAGATTGTTTACAAATTGAGAATTTACCTATCAGCTTTTGAACTTCATATTTTTATTTTATTATTTTTTTGCGTAGACCTAAATAAATAAAGATGTATTGCGTGAGAACGATCCTTAAAGTGAAGAAAAAAAATTTTCTTAGATTCACTATATTTAACAACAAAAACAGTTTTTATCGTTATAATTAGTCAATCTGAGAAAAAAAATTATTTTCACAAGGGATGTTTTTACGCAACGCATCACGTTTATAGAAATGATTTTTACAAATCCCCCTCCCAAAAAAAAAGTAAAGAACTGGCTCATGGCTGTCACGAGACCAACCACAAAATAATTTTCGTCTCATTTTTCTCCACCAACACTACGAAATCTTGTACAATCCTTTACGAAATGAGAATAATTTTTTTCATTTGACCACAGACAAGAAGAAAATACGAATCGTTTAATTTAAATGCTTGTTTTTTTTTTTTTTTGAACCAGTTATATCAGGTATGAGAGCAATGGATTCTCAGAAAATGAAAAAAAAAAAAAAATAAAACGAAAAGGGAATAAGAAGCTAATCAGTATTGCTGCAGTCAATCGCAACAACATTTCATCGTCTTCGTAGCAGCTTAGCAGTCAGTACCTCAGTATTAGGACGAGGACGAATGAGAAGAGACGCCACCTTCCTCATCACCTCGATATCTTTGTTCAGATTGAATATAATAAACCGACCTTTTCATAAAACACGCACGAAAAATTATTTTAAAATTTATATAGCGACAGATAATTGGTTTCGCGATTAGTCCATTTGAATTCAGTCTGATCTACCGACAAGTTAAACAGTGTCGCGTGACTGATGCGCGCCATAAGTTGCAATTTTATTTCAAATTTTTGATTGTACCAGCTTCTGCGGCCAGGTGAACATGGTGCAGGATATCAAACCAAAAACTACGACCAAAAAAAAAAGTAAGTAATTGTTTTATCGGAATTTTGTTTTCTTTTTGTTGGTAATTGTGAAAAAAAAAATTCTTAAAAGTAGATCTACAGACAGTTGTCCGTGTATAACTTTATAAGTCTAAAAATTGCTATCCCAAAAAGAAAGATAACTTTTTTTTTTATAAATGTGGCGTCACTTGGTATCAAAAAAACTCTTTATAGCCGACCAAAAAAAAAATTCAAGAAGGGAAAATTCTTATTTCTTGACTCTTGAGTATCAACTATTGGCAAGTAAAAAATATTTTTGGCTCAGTTTTACGAGCAAAGCGAGCAAACAATTTCGTGGTGTGTATTTTCCTCAGGCAGAATTAGCGATCCTAAACTATGGCTTAATCCCCTCCCACCCCCAAAAAAATCAAGTTGGTTATGCCACTGATCTATAATAGCATCATTTGAATGCCAAAAATTAGGGATTGTGTTTTTGGGACTCAACTGGTTTCAGACTTGGACAAGCGATTACATCAACTGAAGGTGGATATCATATAAAATGGCTTAAGTAGATTTAGGCCCTTTTTTGAAATCCATCAGTCCCCCCTCCCCCCCCCCAAAAGAAGTTAGTTACGCCACTGATCTGTAACTATCATTTGCATGCTAAAAATTAGGGGTCATATTTTGGGGACTCAACAGGTTTTAGGCTTGGACATGCGATATCATCAATTGAAGGTGGTTATCCTAAAATGGCTCAAGTAGAGTTGAGCCCTTTTTTTTGAAATCCATCACTTTCATAATCTGTGGCTTTTGTTCTTGCTACACAAGCCACTGTGCATTTAGCCCACTATCTCAAATATTCGTGAAACTATTGAATTTTTTTAAATAACTGGGTCAGAGCTATTTTCTAACTTGCAATTTTATGTGTGGTGCTTAGTTAGATTTTCAATCGCCTTATTATCTTTCATAACTCCCGCACCCAAAAAGTAACCTACCCCATTTTACTTACCAAACCTTTCTCCACCAAAAAAATTATGTTGATCACAAAGTTTTATTGACCATGATTTCTCGGTCTCTCTCTTTTTGTTACACCATTTCAAGCCGGTTTGAAAGATTTTCGTCTTCTTTTTTCCTTTTTTCCAATTTTCAAGTCAATTTTCTCAGCCTTGGTTGCATTTTGGAACTTGATAGTTTTACTATAAATTAATACTTGTTAATCGATTCTATAGATTTGGGTGCTATAGATATCGAGTCGTAGGCTAGACTCAATCCTAAAATTCAAATCTGAGATAATGGATTCCGAAAATTGAGTCTGAGAGTTACAGGGTACAAGTAACTTCTGATTCAGTGAAAATTTTCGATTCCGTGTATTAACAATAAGTGAATGGGGAACTCGTTTTTTTTTTTTTTGGTTTTTTGGTTGTTGTTGTATTTTTTATAGCACCAGTATTTACAACAGTTAATTAGGAGTGAAATTTTTTTCAGCCCCCCCCCAACACATCAAGCAAATTCCGCAAATGCATGTAACCACAGTCCAAGTCTTTCAATTTTTTTGAATGTAGCATTTTGATGACATTTTCTATGAAAATATACCTATCTTCATGTTTTGATGAGGAATTAAAAATAACAACTGAATTACGAAGGAACGATATGTATATGTACTTGTATTCTCTCATTCATGATTTTTATCTGATCATCCTGTACCTTCATCACAAAGCCTACTGTAGGCGTACCTGAAAAATTAGGAAAAAACGTCCATAATGTACTGAGTCGCTGAATTAAAATTATTACTCTAAACACAGAGCTAATGCTCTGTACGCTGGATGTTCTACTATTGTTGAAAGTTTCTCGCTCGTGAACAATTTTCAACAATAGTATACATATCCGTACATTTTTTTATTAATTACCACGTGCCCAAAATTCAGAGAATGAACCACCCAAATGGTTTTTTTTTTTAAGCAAACATGATTACCGGAAAGCAGATAAGAGACATGGCAGTTTCCTCATTTTTTGGATTTCCTTTTCATTATATATTTGGCAGGATCAGAGAATAATAGAGTTATGTTATTATGACTTATATTCATGGGTCAACTGACTCTACAACATATTAGTTATATATTTTTCAAAAATGTCAGTTCACGTTTGAAGGAATTTTAGTTTGAAAACTTTGGTTGGAACGTGCATTAATTTTGAAACGTGTTTTGAGAATACTCAAGAAAATATTCACTTGGTTAATTTCAATGTGCAGCATAATAACTAATAGAAAGTTATAATTTTACATCATAATTTGCAATGACCGTATTAAAAATTATAGAATGAAATAATTAAGATTTTGTGTAAATACTTGCTTCAAAATTTAATGTAAGTCTATTATTTATATCAATTTTTCTCATAAGAATTAAAATATTATTAATCAAATATGAATACCTACAGCACACTGAATTTGGGCATTTTTCTCTCATAATCAAGGGCGTGAAAGAGGTTTGTAGTTTGGAGTGCCATGGCACACACGTGTTTTGATGCCATTTTTTCGTAATGTTGGTGCCTCATTCCTCTTCCCCTCGCTCCCAGCAATATTTTTTACGCCCTAATTATTTCTTCGATGCCCCAAGTTTTTCTTCGCAATTATTTTGGTGCCTCTACAACCTGCGGAGACTCTGTACGTCTTGCATTTACTTGGCAAAAGTTGGCAAAATCTGGTTAAAGTTGGCTGAATTTGACAAAAGTTAGCAGAACTTGGTAAAAGATTGCAGAACTTGGTAAAGGCGTGCGCAGGAGGTTTGGGGTGCCTCCACAGAGACGTGTTTAGTTTATTTTGGAAAACAAATTAGGAGCTAAAATGTTTTCCAGTGGGGGGCGGGCTCATTACCTCCCGGCTTCTCCTTAGATCCGCCACTGTCTTGCTTTTTCTGAAAATCTTACACTTTGGACATTTTGAGTTTTGATATCAAAGCTTTTTAATTTTAGTGCCAATGTAGAGTCCGACCAACATTTAGATTAAGAAAAACAAAATAATATTCCACAGCTCGGACTCTAGCCGTCCGAAAGTTCTTTCACTAGAGCCTTGAGCTTTAAGGCGGCCAAAGGTCAAACTTTTTCATTTACTGGCTGGAACGGCGTGACCCTGTTAGCGTGGGGCCACCCTCCGCCGTTACCAGCCACAAAGTTCAGTTTAAGTTCGGTAAGCTGAAGAAGATGCGTATGTGTGATTCCAGTTTTCGTTTGTTCTTTATATGGAAGTTAATTTTTTGTGTTTGACTTAATCGTGTTATATAACTCAAAAGTTATCCCACATAAACTGATTCAGTGGCGGATCCAGAGCTCAATTTTTTTTTTGGGAGGGGGAATCCCAACTTTTTCAAAGCATGGTAAATGCTAAAATGGTGAGATTGTGTTTTTTTCAGCATAAAGGTGGAGGGGTACAAGAAAATTGATTTTTTTGTGGATTATCGGTCTAAATATGAAAAAACACATCTTGGAGTTTTTAATTTTTTTTGATTTGGGGGTGGGGGATTTCCCCCTTAACCCCTGGATCCGCCACTGAACTGATTTTTCTTTATAATTCGCGCAATTTATAGTATGAGCTCTTGGTGGTATGCCTCCAGTTCGTCACATGTCCAATTTATAATTCAGTTTTTCATGGGTTAGACGGGTGATGGGGGTAGGGGGGATCATGGTGGCATCCTAAAAAATTTGGGCTCTTTAACTTTGTCTCCTTGTAAGTTAATTAATGAGAAAGCCCGAGGGACAGTTACAGCTGGGTCCCATAAATCTACAATTTGTGTCCTGTTTAAATCCGTTTGGCTAAAAGTTTTCTTTATTTTGTGTTAAGTAGTGAACGAGCTCATGGCTTTTCGTTATCCTCAAACACTACACCGGTTATTTTGTTCATTTTAAAATATTCAAAAAAGATAAACAGTTTGCAAGTTATCGACAGAAAATATCATTATTTTCAATAATTTGCTGATTATGCTCGTAGTTAGGTAGCATACTCAAAAAGTGCAAAGTTGTATTAAATCTGAAATTGATGATCCGTTTTTTGCAGTTTTAAAGATTGCAAGCAGATATTTATTTGATGCACAATATTTATAATCTGATTGGAAAATTCCCTAGAAAATTAATACACAAGTTAAAAGATCAGACTTCTTTCGATTTCCCCTCCACGTCCCAAAGTAATATTCCTTTCCCATCGAGTTTAATTGACTTCCAAAAATCTTTCATTCGTCAAACTTCTTCGCACAGTTTTATGAAAGATTAAATGACTAAAAACATTTCTATTCGAATCTGGCCAATCCTAACATGATGATAAAATTTTCTGGTTTATTAAATTTTTATTAGTGAAATAAAACTGGTTTAATGATCTAGTTTCATTTTTGACTGGTGTTGCTGAAATTCTAAACTAATGAGGCCAATGTGCCGTCTAAGAAAACATAAATCTTTTATTTTTCTTGATTAATTAAAAATCAAAAAAAAAAAAAAACACTATTAAAAAATGTTGCTTTAATTTTAGCGCCAGAAATAACATTGTGATGCGCTTGTATTATGTTTGAAAAACTGAAGTCATGATGAGTAAATATTGAACCGGATGAGTTTAAAAATAAAAAAAAATTAATTTTCTAAGAATGCCAGATTTTTATTTTGATTTAATAAGGCTCTATCATTTCATTTAATTTGACCCTGAAATGAACTATTAAATATGGAATTTGAAGAATTTTTTTTTTAATACTATGAATCTTAACAAGTCTTTTTTAGTTTGATTTTTCTTCATTTTTGTCTCCTACGTCTGATACCTCATATGTTTTGAATTCTGTATTCAAACTAACTTGTCACATAATTCGAGGTAATAAAAATGTTCATTTTAGTAATTTTATTTTTTTATGGAAATTAGTAAAAACAGTTGGAATAAGGTACGCAGTTTTCAAGTTTTTCTATATTAATTTTTGAGAATACTTGACTGCTTGAATAAAAAATTAGGTAAGAGGAATAAACTTAAAGTAGATTTTCTTTCAGACAAATGCTACTTTCTAGGCATATTCCTTAAACTACGTACTTCTACTTATGGACTGATGGTCTTCTACATGGACTGATATTCTCGCATAAGGACAGTCTCTTGATAATGGACGTCAGTATGTCGTGTGTTGGCGTAATATAGGAAGCGTCCTCTTAAAATTCGAAACTTTTTTTCAACAGTGCTGCCACTTCCACAAACATGAAAATGTAAAGAGCCAAGTCTCATTCTCCAGCTGGTTGCAATCTTTTATTAATATATTTTTAAATGCATTGTGAAATTTTCATCGCCTTCTGCCACCCCCCCCCCTAAACTACACTTGAATTGTTGAAATAATACAATTAATAATCCTATAAATTGGTAACAGACTTGAGATACATGTTGAAACAGGTCCCAAGAGTACTTGGTGATTGCTCTACATAAGGTCTTATAAGTATTTTAAACTTTTTTAAAATTCCCTGGGTAAAAATATTCACTCTTGAAAAAAAAAAATCTAATGATGAAGGTATTTTATAAAAATATGAACTCAGATTAGAGGTTAATTGGCATTAACTTTTTTGAAAGCTGCATCTCGCATGGAAAAAACCATTTTCAAAAATGATCACGCATGGTCTGATAGAAGAGAGAGAATATGTGAATTGAAACAAAAAAGCACTAAGATGCGAGTCTTTTGTTGACTTTTTGAAATAAATTAAAATTCTCAATAGAGTACAATGAAGTCATGATTATGAAAGAATTCGTTACACCTCAAAAATGTGGAGTTGTCAAATGAAAGAGGAATTTAAAAAAAAAATTCTTTGACCATATTTAACAAGTACATTAACATTTTTCTATCCGCTGAAAAGTGAATACATCTTTCCATTAACTCCATAGAGAATATCTGCTAGTATTTTTAATTCACCAGAATAATTATAGTTAGCTTACCAGCCTACACGGTAAAGTGAAAATTTTCACAAATTATATTTTCATCTCGTTCTCAAACGTTGAATGAACGTCTAAGAAATTCATGACTTGAATAAGAACTATGTACCTGGTCAACCAATAGCTGTTTTTTTTTTCATTGTCTAGCCTGACTACTAAAAATGGACCATTGTCAAAGTTAGTCTGACTGCAGAATGCAAAAATCATTGACAAAAAATAAACGAAAGAAATATAAACTCATCTAATAAATTATTTCAATCACACGCTTTAATCATCTGATTCATTAGTGATCGATTTACTCTTTTGTGCAGAATCAATTCAATGTCTGCCATCAAAGAGCCAAAGAAGTGTGTGGCCTTGTCATTTGTATTTCCAACACAGATTTCTTCATGACACTGACTCGACTTTCAGGTAGACGGTCTTGTCTATTTAAATAAATTTATTATGGTTTTAAAAATTAATTTTAAAACGTCGACAGAATATGAATTGCTCATGAAATATATTCGGTTGGAAACACAATTTGTACATAGCAATTTTTTCTGTGGCATAATTCATTATATAAATCAAATTCTTATAATGTATCTACTGCTGAACAAAAAGAAAGAACAAAGAAAAAAAAAAAATGAAAAATTGATGCGAATTTTATGAGCTAAAATTTCTTGTTTTTTGAAGAACAACAAAAGAACTCGAAGTGTTATATTAATGTAAAGCGGATGGAAATGAAGATAATTCACTTTTTTTTTTTCTTCAATTTTTAACATCTCTTCTCAAATAAACGTTGGAAATCTTTGATAAGTACTTGAAATAATATTTTCCACTAATGAACAGTTTTTTAAACCTCGAAAATGAAATATTAATCTGGATAATAAGGTTGAAAAAATTCAAGATTATTAGAAAGTTTCCTGCAGGGGTGCCGTGAAGGCACAATCTTGAGGAGCAACTCCTCGTTGACGATTTTGGGGGGCCAATTTTTTTTTCAAATTTAGAAAAGAATTTTAAAGATGATCGAATTCAAAAATTTTTTTTTCACGCACTGGGGGGTTTTCAGCATTGATAGTTTACCAGGAGGGAGCACTCCGCGTAAGCCTTGGGGGTTCACAGCACCCCTGGTTTCCTAAGCAATTAGAGAAATTTATGATAGGACAGTATACAATGTTCATGGCTTCAAAATTCATATACTTTTCAATTAGCTACTTTAATGGAATAAGCAAAAAATGATAGTCGGGTCAAATAAAATGCAAGTTTCAGTTGATAACTGTTTCATCTTTAATCTGTTAACATCTTTCATGACATACCTACAATGCAAAAAAAAAAAAAGTGTAATAATATACAATTAATACAGTAATGAAAATTAGAGAATTGAAAACGATTAAACAACTATGGCTACCTGCAGGCAAATTAATTAAAATATTATTAAAAAGAGAACCACTCCATGACAAATGACAGCGGCGGAGGCATCATTGTCGCACACCCTGTACAAAACTGCTACAACTCGCAAAAACCGTTTTTTCAGGAGAGCCGTTTGAAATTTTGAATTTTAAAACTGTCAGTAATCAGTGAATTTTCAACGGATTTTGTTTGTTGAAATGTCAAAAGACTCGTATATTGTGGTCTAGTTTCTGAATATGATAATATTTTCCACTTCAGTGGTCAACAAATAGCCCCCATGCAAGTTGTATCCTTCTGTCCAGCCAATAATGAAAAAAATGGTCAAGTTGTATCAGTTTTGTACAGTTATATCAGTTTTGTACATAATTTGAGTGTTATCGTTTCATTAATGACATGGTTGTAGAACTGCGAATTGTATCAGTTTAGTAGAGTAATGTTGAGTTGTAGCAGTTTTGTCCATTGAATAGCCGCATATTTCTGAAATTGTAAACTGATACAACTGTCCTGGAGGGGTCTGGGGGTGGAATTTCGCCAAGGTGAATATGGGGGACCAAAGTAGGACCCTTATAGACCATTCTTTTCACTACTAACTCAAAACTCAATTTTTGCAAGTTGTAGCAGTTTTATAGAGGGTGTGCCATGTGTTGCCATACATTTTCCATATCGACTGTTGATTTTCAACTTCGTGATAAACCAAAGGGTATCTCAGAAGTCAGAATAATAATCATGGGTAATTGGCCCCTGACCTGGGGCTCGATTCTGAAACTCGTTAAGCGCTGTCGATTAAAGTGCCCACATCGACAGTGCATGAGGATGATTTCTCGGAAATTACTTGATATCGCCCCAAAGCCAGATGTACGGATTTATCCATATGTGTACGGTTTTTCAACCATGAACAAAAGAATGGGGATTTTTCGTACGGATATTGGACTTTGTACGAACAAATATGTACGGATTTTTGCCAATTTTATTTAGATTTTACAGATTTTCAATATTTATTTCCCCACAAAATGAGAGAGAGAAAATCTTTGGGGAAAATTTGATCATAAGACATTATTAAATTTCTTATTCAGATGAATATTGACTTTTTTCACAATCGATTTTCTTCAGGAGCAAAAAAAAAAAGCTCAACGGATTGTTAAAAAATAGAAATCAGGGGAAAACATGTTTGGCGTATGGAAATTATACGGATTTTGTACCGTACGGATGTGTACGGCTTTGGTGGGGAAAAATAAGTATGCGGACATTTCATGAATATCATCTGGCAACCCTGCCCCTGACGGCAACCTATGCTGAAACTGGTGGGTTTGGTACACCTTGGAGTCACATTTATAGATATAATAACGAAAGAAAATTGGTCAAAATGTTGATCATTAAAATTTTTATAAAAAAGAAAAATGAATTTTCAAACAGTCATTCTATTGAATCTTTTTTGATTGATTGAGTAACCGCAAGGTCATTTATGAAGAAGCGTTCAGTTAAATCTTTTGAATTTCCGAAAATTGCCCAATCTATTTAAAGTCTAAGCTATCAAAATATAATAGAGCATTTACTGCAATTAGGCCTATCATTCTTTTGTTTAATTAAGCGAGAATTCTACGCTCAACTATATAGGCCTCATTATTATGAGAAAAAAAATTTCCATTCATTCAAGTATCCTTTTTTACGTATAAAATTGAATCTTTGAGCTTCCCCTTTAATCTCATCTATCAGTTTTAACATAATTGTTTCACGTGAATCAAATCGAGAACTTTCAACATCTTTTTAACATTTCTTTATAGTTCTTACCATTTTGTCCAAAGTTTATTTCGTCTTCTTGCCATATCGTTGAAAGAAGGCAAGAAAAAAGTGTTTATGAAGACGAGTGGATCAATATATACTTTATCTTTTCGTATCCTCATTATGTTTTTCTTACAATAATTAACGTATGATTTTCTTTTGTCGACTTAATCATAAACAAAACACCAAGTTTTGAAGTTTCCTTTTCATTTTTGAAGGAAAACAGTTTTCTATGAAATCTAATTTTATGGAAACGTACCTAGGTATTTGCACATCAGAGGTAAAGAATAAACTAATTATTTTTATCGAAATTATAAAAACATGGTAACATTATTTAAAGTTTATTCCGCGCGAGTAATTGTAGGTATACAAGGTTATAGACCAATAATCTCTCATTCTAAAAAATAATAATGAGGAAAATCTTAATTTTGACGGATTTGTTTACATTAGGTATCAAGAATTGATCCAAGAAAACAAATTTTTATATGAGGCTTTTTATTTTGACGTCATAAGAATATTATGTTGATTGATAAAGAATACTTTGAGCTCTCATGGAATGAGTTTACTCAGTCTTAAAAAAAAAGGACTGACATTTTATCATGTATCAAAACAGGATTGAGACAGCTACTGTTCCCTGGCTCGTTTCTATTTGACCCATTCCTCTTTTTTTTCATTTTTTTTTTCAGGTTTATTGGGAATTTGTAATTATAATATTATACATTTTACCCACTTACATGTAGATAGTCGAGTAAAGGAAAGAAAAAATAAAAAATAAATAAAAATAATAGTAACGAAAGTACAACAACAATAATAAATAATAATAATAATAGTTAAATGAGAAGATGTGAAATAAATAAATATGCGTAGTATGGGGAATAGATTTTGCCAGTCAGAATGGGGTGGAGACTCAACTTGAATTGCATATCTTCCTATGGTGTTAAGAAATCATCATTCCTCTTTCTGTTCCATTCGGTTCAATTCCTTTGCTTATTGGCTAATTTTACCATTAACTATCATAGTTTGGAAACCGTAAGATTTAGCTTTTGGCTTTTAGCTTCTGACCTTGAAAATAAAACTTTTGCTTTCAACTTTTGGCTTTTTAAATATAAATTTTGGCTGTTGGCTTTCACTTTTTTTCACTAAAATTGAATGGCTTATGGCTTTTAGCTTTCGGTTTTTGGCATTTCACAATAATATATTTTTTCATAGGAAATTTTATGCTGAATCTGAAAATTTAGGTGAAAATTATTACTTCATTCATCAAAACTAAAAACCCGTATAAATCCCATAAAAAATACGGTTTTTGCTTTCAGCTTTAGGCTTTTCAGTTTTTCCTTCAAAAATCAATGGCTTTTGGCTTTTAGCTTTCAGCTTTTGGTTAGCTTCCAAACTCTGTTGACTATACACAAAAATAAAGAATGAGTGAAAAACCATCAGTCTTCTTCCTTATGGCTACTACGTCTATCAATGCTGCATGATGTCAGCGTCTTCTATTATCAGACCAAGTCATTAGGACATGGGTCACTCCACAGGTGTTGCGCGCTAGGGTGTTATTTATGGTTTACCTTATCAGAGTAGGGTCACTTGTAGGATATCACAAAAGTTTTGTAAAAATGATTAATCACATACATGTGGACTATGTGACTTAATGGAGTAATGACCAGGTGATTTACAGAATACTGATAAGAAATTCCACAGCACCAGCTATTTTTTTTTATTAAATGAAAATCCACCAGTTGTCAGCCACTCTGTTGGTGCGTCCCAATAGACCTTCCAGTTAGATTTATATACACTGAGCCTCGCTATTGCTAATTGATCTTATCAGCTCACTATCGGTCTACGTATGTAATATAAATGGAAGGTCTATACGGGCAAAGTATATACCTATATTGATAAAAAAGAATAACAGAATGAAGTCACAATAAATAACCCCACTGTATGTTGATAATTAAGTTTTTTTTATGAGGGGAGGGGGGAGAGGTGCAATTTACTTAAAAGTAAATTACTTGTTATTTAAACTAGTATTATCCCATAAGAAAAAAAAATCATAATAATAATGTAATTTATGCCATGCAATTAAAATAACATCAAAACTACGAGGAGATCTAACAAGTAAAAATAAGTAGACTGTATTTTATATTATACCTATTTTATATTTTACATTTGTCTGAAGTGCGGTTGTGGTCTCACATGTTTAAATAAAATGAGTCACAGAAACATAATATGGCATTGCATTAACCATTGGAAGGTTACATGCACTATAACTTTTTTCAAGCACATTCTTCAAAGTGCAATAGGCAGCAATGTCAAGTGCAATGACAAAATATACATGAATTTTTCCACAAGACTTGTATTCTTTACTACAACTCGGTAGAAGTAGATAAAGAAAATTATGTTATGTTAGTTCGATAAACTCGGACGAAAAAGAAATAAATTTTAGATTAAAATTTAGTATGCATAGATTCTTTGAAAATATAATGTAAAATTTATTTCAATTCGCTGTGATAACCAATTATATAAAACTCAAAGTGCGAACCAAGTATATTTATAGAGAATAGTTTGTGGAAAGAAAAAAACGACTCAAAATTTAATCTTAGATGATAATAGGCCTATTGTATATAATATCTTGGATTTCGGAAAAGTTATACAAGCTGATGAAACAAAAAAATAACAGAAACTATTCAATATAATTTAGGTAGGCAGTTTATATGCATATGGAAATAATGAATGAAAATAAAATTTCTTGATCCTATCTTTAGAATATGATGAAATAAATTATACCTAATGATCAGCATAATTGGTGTAAGAGCTACAATATATTCTCTAGTGATTTGATAGTCTTTTGTGAAAAAAGTAAGTACTTAAGTAAGCCTTCCTTAAACTACTTATAAAAATTCGTGCTGATTACCAAATAAAATTGAAAAAAAAAAAATTGTTCGAATAATAAGCAGGAAAAAGAGTGTAGAATATTCGAATAGTGACATGCAAGAAGAGGATAAGGTTCAGATGTGTATTCCAAGTCTCAGAGGTCCGTTGCTTCAGAAATTTTGTAGCATAATTCAGCTTTAAGGTTGCATGACATTTCCAATACCAGTTTGGTCACTTACATTTGGATAGAAAATTTGTTATTATAATATTATTAATTTAAATCTGAAAGTTTCTCATGGAATTAAAGGCCATTCACATTTGAATGGGGATCTACCAGTCCACTATAAACATCAACTCGATGTGAGCATCATGTCACTAACATTAACCCAACCATCAAAACTATGTTACTAAATGTGAATACTCTCCGAGGTGGCCCCCCTTGCTTCTGGCATACCAAACGCGTCTATCAATGCTAAATGATATCAGTCTTTTCTTGCCTGAGACAAAATATAAATGAGGCTTTTCACTGTGACGTCACTATATATTATTGTGTATTTTGTTTTTCAACAATCAATGTAGCCTAATCGTCCTATAGTAACCCATGTATTTTGATCAATCGATTTACTTATGACGTCACATTAAAAAGCCCCATACCTGGATGAACAAAAAAAAGCTATTACAAGATTAGAAGAATAAGAATCTGAGAAGTATAGAGGTTGTAAAAAAACTCAGCAGATTTCAAATTGAAAAATGTTGAAAATAGCCAAAACGATGAATTTCAGTCCTATGATACATTGACTTATTCCCCTGTGATTGACTATACTCGTATTATGAATTTACAAATTTCTCAAATGTTGCAGTTTCTCATGAAAATAGTCGAAGGATCGGTTGGAAAAATATGAAAAATCTCTTAGTTGGTAATTAATTAGTTCATTCGGTGAATAATGTCGTAAATTAGTCAACATTTTATTACCAACGAGTACTTATACAGGTTACTACAACTTCGTACCATTCAAGAACAAATCATATTATTATCAGCCTGAATTATGCATTCATCGATGAACGATTTCTTTCTAATGAATAAATAATACAAAAAAACTTTACCCAATAAAGTATTGAATAAGATTGTCACTATTGGCGATTTCCAGTAATTCCCTAACCAAGCTTTTTTTTTTTTAGACCAAAAGAGAGAAAGAAAAGTATCAGCTAGGTCTGTGCATGTAACATTATTTATAATAATATTTTTATTCTATCTAATTGTAAGGTCAGGTATAAATTGTTTCGAATGAACTTTTATTAACTCTGGTCCTTATAAGTGCCTGTGAGTCAGAAAGTACGAAAATTCAAGTATTGTGATGAGGACATCTTGACAATGTACTCAGTTTTGTAAAATAACCACTCGATTGTCTCAAAAATGTGAAGAGCGTGATTCGCGTGGATGGTCACGTGATTGCAGAAGAGTGGCAAAGTCGAAAATTTTTTATCTATCTTTCAATCATATGTTTTTTTCTGTGTTCCAGGATACATTCCCCAACGTTATGTTTTTGGATTTATGGGATTCCTGGCGGTAGCGAACGCCTATGCCTTGCGGAATGTATTAAACTTGGCTATTACAGAAATGGTGGTCGTCCGTCATCATAAAGAAGTTCCTGTCGACCCAGATGCATGTCCTGGAACTCTGGAAAATAGACATCATACGGATCCGGTAAGACTTTCAAGACTTGGCAGCGGGCTATAGCTAGGGGAAATAAAAAAAGGAGACAAATAAAGGTCTTAACATCAATCAAGTTTTTCTTTTTTGAAATTTTTTTGAAAATAAAGCTTATTTTGAATTTTGTTAAGTAAAAAAAATTGTATATTTTTGGTGAATTTATGAAATTGTTTTAAAAGAAATTTTATTTTGAATTTTGATGAGTCAAAAAAATTGTCTAGTTTTGGTGACATTACATTTTATTTTCAATGGCTTGAAGCATTTTCTCATTTTCAGTTTAATTGGTTACCTAAATAAAAGAATTTACTTAAACACTTTTTTCATTTCATTTTTTTACAATAAAAATATAAATGCTCAAGCATGCTCAAGCATTCGATATCACTCCCACTATATCTTTATACTCAGTTTTCTCTTCGCATTCGCTAAAATCAGTCTATTGCATTTGGAAATCTCTGATCGACGTCTAAAAAACTGACAATTGAATATAGGCAAAATATAGGCAATTTCTTTGACACATGTGTTGCAGATTTGCGTTTTATCAGCCAAAATGACAGTTTTCCCAAGTTTTTAGCTCAGACTATTTTACTATTTTCCCCCTGAGTTTTGCACCAAATTCACTCAAATTTGGATAAGTATGTCATTTTTTTCAATTTCTTTATTTCTGTCATTTTTTTCTACGCCCCCCAAAAAAATTGATTTTCAAGACTCTCGAAAAATGCACTTAAATTTTGAAAATAGAAAAAAAGGCTTCGTCCGGGCATAGAGAATATTATGTTCATGAGTAACATATCAAAATTTCAGCTAATTTGGCGGAAAAGTAAGTAAAAATTTTTATTGGTAGAAAGTCACATTAATTAAACCATTTCCATTTTGAAAATCAATTAATTTTGGTATTTATATCATCAAAGTTACAACTACGTCTATCCTCATTCATCTCATTTTAATTGCAGAATAATGAGTTCGACTGGGACGAAAAAACTCAAGGAGAAATTTTGAGTTCCTTTTACTTCGGGTACGTAATCACTCATATACCTGGAGGAATAATAGCTGAAAAATATGGTGGCAAGCACGTGGTTGGCTATGGCATTCTTTGCACAGCTCTGGGAACACTTTTAACGCCAGTCGCTGCAAGACAAGGTCCAAACTGGTTAATTGCTGTTCGCTTTATGGAAGGACTCGGAGAAGTAAATTTTAGTTAGTTTTTTAAATTATATCACGAACAGTGATTAAATACTTGTGAAGCAATCAAGTCGGTAATCATAATAAATCGCCTGAAACTGATAAAAATCCGTAAAAAGAAAACAACTACCGAGACAAGTCTTATGAAACGAATTATTATTTTTTTCTCATAAAATGTAATAAGTCGACATTGGCTGCATCTACATGCAACAAAATGTTGACCTTCGATTGAGAAATGCACGAGGTGTAAAAAATGAACATATTTTTATCTTTCATAATAACGCAGGTGCTTGGTTTTAGGGGTTCAAATTAATGGTATTGAAATTAAGCGGAGAAATAATAATAGAAATTACGAGTAGGTACTTAATACCAGAACATTTTCTCGAATTTCTTCAAGTTCAGTATGTTCCAGCATTCTTCAGGTTTAGAAATAGAAAGACACTCGTTGTGAGTGTTCGTGAAATACACTTACTACAGCTACGGTGGGATTACAAAAAAATTTCAAAATGGGTATTTTGATTAATTCAATTTCTTTTCATGTAAATTGTTTAGTAAACAGGTACTCGTATCGTTTATCTTACGACTGATTACTATGCAACCAAAACTACAGCAGTGGAACAGATGAAAACATTCGAATAGAAAACTGGAATTTTTATCCAACTTAATATTACTTCGTCATAAAAAAATTCTGTCCAATCATTTATTTGGATGAAAAATTTACACAATTTACAGTCAATATTAAAATTAAAATCTGTTTCTTTTTCCATCGCGTTAAATATAATACAAGTTTAAAAAAATGATGTGAGTAAATTTTGTTGAAAATGAATTAAGTAGGCCTACCTGTAGTCAACTGGAATAAAAAGACAGAAAACTAAAAAGGCTCTTAAAAAAAAAAAAAAAAAAAAATGTAAGTATGTGAATAAATAAATAAATCAAATAAATAAAGTACTTATAATATTACCATAAATATAATAAGTACGAGTATATTTTATAATAAAAAGTAACGATAGATACGACTAAAACGAAAAAATACTCGAGTATTGAGGGTTGGGGGGAGGGAGGGAGGAAGTAAAAATGAAATTTCCATTCATTTTACTTCTTGCTTTACATTATTCGGACCGAGTAAAATTGAATAAACGTACTTAAAAAAGGATGGAAGGGACTGGCAAAAAATATTTATAGATCCTCTTGTGTGCTATATTAGTAAAACTTGAATTTAGAAGGATGTATTGGACGTTTAAACCCCAAACCCGTTCATCAATTTCTAGTTTATCTTCCTAAATATACGTACCCATTAATCATATTTACATTTTAGGGAACTACATTTCCAGCATTAAACGCATTATTAGCTCAGTGGGCTCCTCCTTTGGAACGTAGTAGAATTGGATCGCTGATATTTGCTGGTAAATGAAGTATATTTTATTTAAAAATATAAAAAAATTATGTGGTTTCTTGTAAATAAATCTTTTAAAATTAGAAATCATTTTACAGGTAACCAAATAGGAACAGTTTTTTCGGGGCTTATAGCCGGATATATTCTGGAGGATACAGATTTAGATTGGCCTGCAGTGTTCTATATATTCGGTTTAATTGCAATTCTTTGGTTTATTGCCTGGTCACTTTTGTGCTACAATGATCCAGCTAGTCATCCTTTCATTTCGAATACAGAGAAAGCATTGTTGCAGAGGAAACTCGGTCACTTAAAGAGGAATAGGGTAAGTTTAGACTGAAAAACTAGAGTAAGGCGAATCATTTTCCAAGGAGGAAAAAAAAAAACTAATTCATAATGATTTATCTGTTGGCAGAATTTACCAAGTGTTCCTTGGAAGCAAATGTTTTCATCAGTACCACTATGGGGACTCATCATTGGACAAATCGGTCATGATTGGGGCCTTTTCATGATACAGACTGACCTACCAAAGTATATGAAAGGCGTCTTAAAATTTCATGTACTTGAGGTAATTTGAAAATTTTTCAATTTGTCTGGAAATATTGATTTAATATTACTAACAGTGCTGTAAACCAAACGGAAAACCAGAATATTTGAAAACCAAAATCAAAACTAGAACAATTTATCGATTTTGTTTTGATGCGATTTCATTACCCTGGCCTTTGACTACCCTTATTTATAGTATTGTCGCGGTACTTTGCTGATTCCACTGGTTGCATTCTTTTAAGGATATTTGCCAAACTTGTAAATTTTCATCTTGCAGTAGTGATATTTTTGAATTTTGACCCATTTTAAACTTCAAATTTGACAGTGTTAAAATCAGAAAAAGAGCTTCATCTGGGCATAGAAAATATGTTCGAGAGTACCAAATCCAAATTTCAGCCAATGCACTGAAAAACTAAGGGAAAAAATAGTAAATTGTAAACCACTCGAAAAAAAACAAAGGTAGACAGAGTGCTATTTTCTGCAAGTGTGGCATTATCAAATAAAAAGAACCACTTTGTTAATCAGCAGTTTTTTGGGAAATAATAAAAAACAATTTGTTCCAATAAAAATCATGGATTCTTGGTTTTAAACTGAAATTGATTGTTTGAACCTTCTAGTATCAAAATATATTAAGTGAATTTTCCACTGGTGGTGTTTCTGTTGAATCTTGAATAATATTAGCCCAAGTACAAAACCTGTTATTTTCTAAGAAAATTATCACTCAATTTTTTGTGATTTGAGCTCAAATGATGAGTACCTGGCAATGCTGCGTAGTCTAAAACTGATTTAGATTTCATCGGTCTCTCTAAGTAAAAAACCGAAATTAGTTTTTTCCATGATACGAAAATGTAATGGACTCTGTTAGTATGAAAACCTTCAAAAAGTTGAATTTACTCATCAAAATAACATTTTTACTGAAAACCGCCAAAGGCATTCGAACTTAATAATATGCAAATGTTTTTTTTTTTTAATTTATAAAATTGAGAAGAGCAAGTTTTGGTATGAGGCTCATGGCGTAATGTGTTTTTATTATTATTAATATGATATTCTTTTAATTCATTTTAAGCGCAGAATGGCATATGGAGTTCTCTTCCGTTTTTAATTATGTGGGTGGTGGCCTTGTTATCAGGATGGTTGAGTGATTTTCTCGTAAAAAGGAAGGTACTCTCCATAACGATGAATAGAAAAGTATTTACAACAATTGGTAAATATTCCGTATTTATTCTAAATTTACATTTTGATTTTTGTTTTTTTCGAGCACTTATTAAACATTATTCAATTTCAGCATCCGTTGGACCTGCTGCTGGTGTTGTTGCAGCATCTTATGCTGGTTGTGATAGAGTTGTTGTGGTAGCCTTATTTACTGTTGGCATGGCATTTATGGGTTTCTTTTATCCTAGTCTTAAAGTTAACGCTTTAGATTTGAGTCCTAATTATGCTGGCACTTTAATGGCTATTGTAAATGGCATTGGTGCCATCTCCGGAGCAATAACGCCGATGATTGTTGGATTTATCGCAACCAATGTAAGTTTGATGTTTGAATTATTAAAAAGAGCTTTGGTTGGAACATTGGCTGGAGAGGCTTACAGACAATCTATAGGGCCGTGCACTGAAAAAAATTCAAGTAGTAATTTTCACAATTTGAACAGACAATTAAAGATATGTAGCAGAAATTACTACAAAAATAGTAAAATACTGTAAAACTTTGTTATAACGCTACTCAGGGGACAAGAAGAAAATAGTGTTATAAGCGGGAAATGAAAAAAAAAGTACAAACAACTCAAAAAAACAGTATAATTATTAAAAAATTATTTTTGTGCCAAAAATTCATCAATTTTAATTTGTTTTTTCTTGGATGTGTGCAACATTACATTTTCTATTGAATTTATTTGAAAAAAAAACAAAAACATTTTTTGGTACATTTGGATGGGTTGATAAAAAATTTCTGAAAATATTCACAGAATCGAAGTCATCTAATTTCGAAGGAGGTGGTTCAGAAGAATATTCTTCCTCGTCATCACGTTCATTGGTTTCTGCTCTGGTAGGGGTACAGTTATCAATAATGTTAGAAGCAGCAAAAATCCTCATATTTTTGCAACTAATAGCGTTATAAGCGAGAGTGTTATAACAAAGTTTCATTGTATTATCATCTAAGATATACTAAATACCAAAAAGTACTACAACTATTAACATAATTTTCTCAACTGTAATGGAAAGAGTTACCATCACGTTTATAATTAGTACTATTTATTTATTTCAGTGTAGCCGGAGCAATTTTTATTTATTTATTTATTTACTTTTTTTGGGTAGGGGAGGGGGGGAAACTTGAGAGAAATTAAATGCCTGGATAAGGCGAAATATACCTCTGTCTTCCTCACTTAGGAGCAATTTTTTCCCTAAGAAAATGCAGACTAATTTGCTAGGGGGCATTACCCCCTGCCTGCTCACAAACTACAGCCCTGAGTCAATCTTTAAATAACTAATTCTAACTTCTCGCTCCTCAAGTTTGGCCCGACTTGTTTCGTAGGTTCACCAGCAATCAACTGAACTGCCAAAATATTAAACCAACTATATTGCTTTTTGTGAAATGAGGTAGAAGTTATAAAAATCCAGTTAATTAAAAATATTACTATTAGCATACATTAGGGTTAGTTAGCAGTTGATTTCTGAGAGTTACTCGCAGAAATTTTCCAAAAGAGGAACTATGATTCTTAAATTTATTACAAATTTCGTAGAAAATCCGCGCCAAGAGTAGAACATGTTTTTAATTCATTAGTTAATTTTCAATGGATTCCTAAGGCGGAGCTTCTGTCCTCCTCGCCGATCTTAAGTGTGCCACTGTGTCAGCATGCTTATAGAGATTGACATTCGTATAAACTAAATAAGAAACACATTCGTTGAGTATTAGGTGCAATACTGAACTAATGTTTTTTTTTCTTTTTTTCAACAGAACACAATGTTGGAATGGAGGGAAGTTTTTTGGATCACTTTCATCGTTATTATAATAACAAACATTGGATACGTTTTTATGGGCTCTGGAGAAGTACAGCCCTGGAACGATATCTCAACAGAAGGAGAAGAAGAAACCATGAATAGAGACACACATAATGGTAAACATTTTTTTCACATCATGAAAAGTATAAAGGAACAAACAATTTTTACTGAATTTTATACATGAGCAAAACATTAAAAAATGAAAATCATTTGAACCTGAGCAAGTGATTGCTCTTGAGCTGCTGTAGACTGTATCTACTCACAATTGGTAACAAAATATTTAAATAAAATTGATCTAGTTTTTAAATCAATAAGATGAGAAGATTTTGAGTTTCTAAAAATTTGAGCCTATCAAACTGTTACAGTTTTATTTTTTAATTTTTTGAATGTGTCAACACTTTTTTATTTTCTACGGAGGTTAATTAAGAAATTCTGAAATCGATCGTTGGTGTACAATGGTACATCAATGGAAAAATTCAACATAAAAAAATATTATTTTAAACATAAATGACAGTATAAGGTGTGAAGTATTTTTTAGTTAACTATTTGTAACTTTGCAAGGAATATTTAAATAGGTATTATGAAGAAAATAGTAACACATCAAGATGTTTGTATAGTGATTTTGTATAGTGATGATTGAATTAAAGCTTGCCTTTTTTGAATGTTTAAACTTTAAATTATTAATTTATTAATTGTCTTTTGATTACGTTTCAACTTTTAACTTTTTTTTTAATTTTTAAATAATTTTATAGCATTCCTGGCTTAGTAAGTAAGTTATATGAAAGCTTTTTTTTTTTTTTTTTTTTTTTTTTTAATCCCAGTCAATTCCTTGATGCTTGGATGTGAAGAATTTATTTATTTATTTATTTATTTTTTAATAAGTAGTTGAATAATTAATTTGTGGGGGCTTGTGAAGTGGCTGTAGTCATTTTTTCACGAGGGAATGAATTTTACGTCAAGTTCTAAGCTCTCACCATGACTTTCACTCATACTGAAGAATAACTTGTCGTCTTATCTTTACGTAGGTTGCAATTTTATTTGTTCATTCCTCATCGTACTGAAAAATTGAGAAAATAAAAACGTATTTGATTCCACTTCGTACGTTTTATTAAAAAAGTTTAATCGAGTTAAATAACTACAACATAATACGTAGAAAAACTCTAAATAATTTGAGCACTATTAATCGAAACATGCACTTCTTGGAAAACTGGAAAAATTCTACATTGCAAATAGATTTTCCAATTCGTCTTTAAGACTAAGTAATAGGTAGGTAGTAGTAGGTACATAATACACATTAATACGAGTACAAAACCATAACATAATTATATCCACTCAATTATTTTTTGTGAGAAATTATCATTTTTTTTAATAAGTTAAAGCATTGAATACTTTGATCTAATTTTATTTCAGAGAAAAGAAAAGATTCCGAAAACCATCAAAATCCTGAGTTAACATTCAGAGTTCCTGACTAACTGACAAAATATTTTTAAATCATATGGATGTGACTTGTGACATAAAATGTAACTCCTGTTCGTCTAATTTATTGTAATAATTTATTATTGGACGTCGTCTGTATTCGACAATATTTTGTGACTGCTTTTTTTTTTTTTTTTTTTACAAGCAAAGGAAGATCATTGTTTTAACTCAGCTTCAACCTAATGAGCGTTGAAATGTGAAAATTATTTTTAAAATTTTGTGATATCTCATTTAAAATGTATCAAATAATGAATGTATGTGACAGCAAGGCTAGACCACAATAATTAATATTTGTGTAGACGAGATGCTGAAGACGATATTAATTGTTTAGTCTGTTATTCCAATTTTTGATAAAAAAGCATAGAAAATTGAAAACATTATTCACTCGAAAACGAAGATGAAATTAATAATTAAAATGAAAACATAAATTGAATAAAATTGAAACGGAGAAAGCTATTTACATATAATTACTATTTAAGCTCCTTTTTTTTTTTTTTTTCAATTGTAAGCAACGAAGTAATATTCTGACTGGATTAATGTTGCATTTTTTTATTTTACCCCCCAAGCCATCTCCAAAACATTAACGATTTTTAGGAGATCTTGATTGACTGGACAATAACCTCCGTTTCACAAAGGTAGTCTACCTCTCACTGTAACCCCTTCTTAGAGGCATTAAGCATTCATTCTGACAGAGGATAATGAACAGTTTCTGTCAAAACGCAAAATATAAACTAAAGTTTACCAGTGAGAAAAATGAATTTACCCTTGTAAAGAAGAAGTTTACCAGTGTAAGAATGAAACTGGCCAGCACCAACAGCATAGAAACAAAAGCTTGGTTTTTATTCAACAATACAGAGGGGGAAATGAAGTATCGACTTTTATAATTTTGACCTTATCGTATATTCTGCGAATACAAACGAATTTAAGATGTCAAGCATCACTAATTTAGAAATTTAATACAAAACAACTTGCGCATCGTTTGGAATTTATGCTCTATAATAGGTTATGGAGTTTTTAATTATTGTGGCTGATAGCTCATTAACATCGAATGACCCTTTAGCTATCAAGAAGAATATCATTTTAACGTTTTTGAGGATAGCCTAGGACATTCCCAAACGGCAGATTATAAATTGTTTACATTGTGAAGGCTTTCACGTTCCATTATTTACCCACTGAACATTGTACCGACGTTAATTTGGAAATTTTAAATTTTATTGTTCTTTGACGATAAAGTGATGGAAAAATTTTGAACGAGAATTGAAATTAAAAAAGAAAATAGATAGAATCCTGTTTCTTCAAAATAGTGGTAAGTCCATATTATGTTCATAAACTTCGAAATTTTGCCACAAATAAGCCACATTTATTATATTTGGTTGGACTCATACCACAACAGCAGTGGCGGCTCTAGGGGGGGGGGGGGCAGAATGGGCCACGCTCTCTCCAGAAAAAATTCTGGCCCACCCAACAATTTTTCAAAATGAACTTAAAGAAATTATTGAAAAAGTATAAAAAATCAACTTCAGTAACAATTTTTTGGATGTTGAAAATTTCGAATGAGTTTTCTTGGCCCATCCTAAAAGAAAAACTGGTTCCGCCACTGCACTATAATTGGGGTGCCTACTATAACCTAGTATTCATAATCAATCTGATTATTTAGCTTATAGTGATGACATGAATTTTTCGATTTTTTATAACTTGACAAAGCCAATGCAAGTACGGAGTGACATTTTTTGTTTCTTTTAAACCCTTAGCAAGTCTCAAACAGGCTCGTAGACAGGGTATTTTTATGAAAGGTACGGTTTATTAAGGGCATACCGGGGGCAACTGATCATTTTCTTTCTCCTCCCCCTCTCTTTTATTTTTCATAGGTACTTGAAGTATGGCTTAACATCGACTTCCCTGGCTTTAAGAGGCTTAACTAGCTTTTTTTTCGAGTATGTCCCAGTTTAGGTTGCCTGCAAATCTGCTTCAGAAAAATTCATCGGCTCATCACATATTCTTTGGTACAAAAGTTGATATTTTTGACGAGTGACTTGCCAATGGCAATTTAGAAGGGGGAACTGTTTGGGGGAAAAAATTCAAGTAAATAACAAACTTGTTTTTGGAGTTGTGAAAAGGAAAATTTTAAATATTTAGGTAGAACTTGTCACCGAGTGAAGATCAGAGCACCTCCGCCCTGGTTCATCACTTTATAAAAATTTAGAATGAATCACGATTGGTATGATGTTCCCCTCTTATCGCCACAGACCATCATAAATTGTTTGTTTACATTTTTAAAATTTACCCTTCTCTTTCTCTTTTGAAACAAAATAATAGTTTTTCTTTATTGTGTGAATCAGTTAGTAGTACCTGCTACCTATCACGTAGGTAGATGCTTCGTATCAAAAATAGTAATATTCATAAATTCTTTTAGCTAAACTTTAATCAAAACGTCTCTAATGATAGAATAAAGTTGTTAAAAAAAAAACGAAAAAAACAAGCATATTATTGTTCTAGAGATCGAAGCGATTCATTCTACTGTTGAATTAACTGCGAATAAAAATAATGAAAATAATCAATCACGTATAGATAGCGGGCAAACCAATTCCCTTCCAGGTGAAGAAAAATGACTTCGTGTTTCCAGTTAATATAACTTTGAACTAATAAATAGTAAACTAAAATGAAAATACACAATAGACTCTTGTTTAAGGTTGTTTATAAGGTTAAGCCATTATATTTCTATTATTTTCAAAGATTTTTCTTTCTTAATGATTTGATTTGTAGTTGCATATAGAGGCTGGTTATTAACTTGTGCAGCATCTCCGGGAGGTATTTTTCAGCATAAAACGTGAATTCAACTTAATGAGTCTTTGTAATGTGGAAATGAAGACAGAAACTATGAAGTACCTGGAGCGACGGTGGGTGCGGTGAAAAAGAGGAATCTGGTTAACGAATAACTTTAAAAAAGGTCTATTTCATGATAGCTTCTTCTTGGAAAGATGGGCTCAATTCTCGTCAGTTTAGAACCATATACAGGGTGTTCCGCTTTGAGTTCACCACAGAGCAACTGCAGGTAGAGCAACATAAGTTACGTTCATGTACAATAGTTTGCCTACTTTCCGGTCAATAGTGGTTGAGTAAGATTGAAATGATGTTTTTTTTTTCAGACTAACTGAGGTACTTTTAAAAATTTATACAATCAAAACTAAGATAGTTAGAAACCTCAGGTTGTTGCCATTATTTAGCAAATAAAATGTAGTTTATTAGTATCACAAATAAAAACAATCGGTTGCTAAGTTTTCATATTTATTTCTGTTCTAATTAACGACTGATTGATTTTAATTTTTTCCAATTTCCTTAATTCTTTTTTTAAACGCTTAAAAATTCTTTATGCACTATTAGACACAGCAGTTGGTCCTCTTTCAAAAAAAAATTTTAAGGACCCTTTGAAATAACATTTTTTTACTTTATTTTTAAAAAATTAAAATTTTAAGTCTTTTTTACCTCACTTTTTTTATATTTTTATTTATAATTTTTCTAGAATTGCTTCGATTGTTTTGATTTCTGATGCTAATAAACTACATTCTATTTTCTAAATAATAGCACAAACTGGAGTTTTCTAACTATCTTAGTTTTGATTGTAGAAATTTTTAAAAGTAAGTATCCCAATTGGTCCGAAAAAAAAAACATAATTTCAATCTTACTCAACCACTATCGACCGGAAAGTAGGCAAACTATTGTACATGAACGTTACTTATGTTGCTTTACCTGCTGTTGCTCTGTAGTGAACTCGAAGTGGAACTCCCTGTATACTACTTATCCAGTCATTATTACTAAAAACGAAGAATTTTCGATCGCGTATCTCGGGTTGTTGAAATGTTACTACATACATTCACTACAATTAGACTATTGTTTTAAAAAATGCTTATCCAACTGCATGAACAGTTTTTTGACATTTTTAACAAGTTACTAGAAATACTTGTATATTTAGTATTTACCTACATATAGTGTGACACTAAGTGAGTCGAACTTCAACAGTTGCGATTCCAAAAATAACATAATATTTCTGCTTAAAAATTCTTATCTTTATTGAGTACTATAGGTAGTCCATTCTCTTATGTGAAAAATTCCACAAGTGAAACAAAATTATAATTTGCACTTTCTTTGTCAGTGATAAAACTCAAAAATTATTATCATGGAGTGTGAGAATTTTGTATTATACGATCCGACACCTAAGTAAATTAGTAAAACAATTGTTTACTTCATTTTTAACAGGTACTTAGTACCTACCTCAGAAACATGGCAGTGGCATACCCAGAGGGGCTAGAAGAACTAAAACCTTTCTTGGACGTCAACTTTGATTTTTTTAAATTGGTAAATAAACGTTTTTTCTGCACTTCGGCTTGATATTTCACGGAATTTATGTTTTTTTTTTAATGACAAATTTAAGACTCAGCTCCTTCCTTGTCAATTTATATATCAAATTGATGTTATTCTATTAGGTAGGCAGTATAATGGATTTGTAGAGTTCATTTCTATTTTATTGATATCAGACATTAATAGTCTCAGAAACTGAAAATGTAAGGTAATATTAGGTCACATGTACGAATTTTTTAGTTTACAGTCAGAAGATTCAGTCAAGAATGTATCCATTTTCTCCAAAAAAAAAAAAAAGGAAAAAGAATAACATTCATTATTTTTAATAAGTTTTATATTTATTTAGATCACGCTGCAATTCTTATCAAGTTCTTTTATGTAGAAATCCGTATTTAAAGGCGAAAAATAAACTAAAGGTTGTTTCGATAAATACGACCTGAATGTATTATTTGCCAATATGATCCAATAGGCCAGCTAAGTAAGAATAATAATATTTTAAATTTTTTCAAATTGTAAAATAAAATATATAACTTAATTCATTATTTTGATTTTTTCCCCTATATTTTCAGTCTTCTTCAATGGCGGAACTAATGGGTGGTGGGGAGGAGGGCCATGACCCACCCAAAAATTTTTCCAAATGAACTAAAAACCAGTAAAAATAAGAACTTACTAAGTAATCATTTAAAAAAAAACAGCTTCAATATCAATTTTTTGGAACATTTTTAATATTTTTCATATGAACAGATTATACTCGTAATTTCTGTTTTGAATAAAATTCCTGGTTTTCATTTTCTTTATTATGAAGTTAAAGTCCGATAAGTAGGTGAAATAAAAAAGAACGGAGTAACTATACATTTTTTTCAATTTTTACTGAAGTTCTGCAAAAAAAAAAATGACGGTTTTCTGAAAAACCAAAATATCTACACAGCTCAAACAATGCCTGCAAATAATCTCCAAAAAACATTGCTTCGATTTTTGTTCTTACAAAATTATTGTCAACGAGTTTAAAATAAAAATAAAAAACGATTATATAAATTACTTCTTCCTCTTTATCGTAAAGAGGATAAAGAGGAAACAGTGAGATTTGCTACGGTCATTGAACTTTTATATGTTCACCAAAATTTCAGATTACCTACTTAGACTAAATTATTCAGATTTTCTTTTCGTTGTTATAATAATTATTTTTTTCTGTAAGTATAAAACTGACCAGTATCCATAGGTTTTGAAAAATATAATTCAGACGTTTTACTACGACGTACATAACAGCTATTCAAGTTGCTCGCTATAATAACAAAATTTAAATAAGAAAATGAAGCAACCAAGGACACATCAGAAGATCATCTTGACGATACAATTTCCGTCAGTTTTTCCACACTTGGAGTTTTCATATTTTGTCATTTAATATTCGAGTATAATTCTATGAGCTTACAACCGATAACGACAGCACTTAAAAAAAATTATCTACTACGGTTCGCATCATCTTTTTTTTTTAGAAATCGTAAATGGTGTTTTGTCTTTTTGGAAGTAATGAGTGATAATTATTTTGCTAGAAAATATTTTTGTGAATATCTCATTCGTTTTGTACTTGCTGCTTTTCAATTTGATAAAATTGCTATTCCAATTAAAACTTTCGCCCTTCCTAGTGCATGTATGGACCGCTTTTTACGCGCAGCAAGGATATAGACGAATTACACACTCGATCGAGTTTTCTTTATTTCATCGACTGATCACTTTAATATCTTCTCAGACTTCGTAGCAGTCACTTTGAGTTTACTTTCGGTTGTTAACTTGCTGTATTTTCAGTATATAACTACTTGAAAAAAATTTTTTTCGTGAATTTAATGTCTGTAATAAATATGGTAGAAGAAATTTTAAATAATTTTGTAATAATTTTGCCCAGATTATTGCGTTTTCCAAATAGTAAAGTTAAATAAGATTATTAATATTTCTGCTCCATGAATATACATTTTTGGGGTCAGAACATATTGAAAAATTATTAAGATTTTTTATCAAACTCGAATCTTGTTTGACGGACTTATCTTGAAATCAGTAAGTACAATTATTGTTTTAATGTTATAATAAAGTATACTCTGTTCAACTTAAGAATGCCTAAAACGGAACATCAAATTCACATTTATCAACAATGTAAAAATCGGATGTGTGATAAGAAACAAGAAATTAAAATCGGAAGTGTAGCCAAATATTGTTGCTGAATGTGAACGAGTACCTTTTCCTCTCCCCGGAGCCCTGCAAACTGCGTTCCGTTTTAGGCATTCTTAAGTTGAACAGAGTATATAGATGTACCTCAGGATAGCTGTACAGGAAATATGGATGTGGGTATCCAGGTAGCCAATAAAAATCGATAAAGATTTTGGCACCTTTTTACTCGAATTTTTTTTTCTCATTTCAAATGTAGCATACCAAGGAGTGACTGTATAAAAGTCATAAGTTATATTTTGAAGATGAATTCTTTGTACTGGACGTTAGGTCAAAATTTTTGTCCGTCCTTCCGTCAGAGTCTTATGTTAGGATGACGTCATCATACCTATGTATAACATAGAACACTAGGTATAACATTTCAAAAGATGTTGATGAAGTCATTATACATTTACTTATAAGATTGGAAAAGTAACCAAGTGAAATTTTTCAGGAAAGAATTATGAAGAAATATTTATAAGTCCCTATGCGCTTCTTATTCAAACAATTTTGTTTTTATAAGAAACATTTTTGGATACTTTTTATAATCTCCTGTTGTAAAAGAGAATTCATCTTTCGCCTTCACGAAACTTCAGTGAAGGCTGCAGCTATCTTTGATACTTTTGAAATATTTTAGAATTTTAATACTTGAAAACTTCTGAGTAGGTATAATCCCAGAGCAGTAAGAGTAAAACAGACATTACTATTTTTTTTAACCTTGAAAAACCTCTTTATGTATAATTGTTTTATGACCCATATGAGACGCAAGATAAATTATGACACATGTAAAGAGCCCCTTATACATATTCAGAAATAAAACCTTTATTCTCATAAAAATTAAGCTATGAAGTATGAATTGAAGCACGGAGGTATTTCATTATTTGCTGAACAATGTACATTCTACAACGATGAGTAGAATAAAGTCGAGTCAGCTACAACCTATACTTAGTGTGTTCTTAGTTCTTACTTTTTATAGAATTGATATTTGGGGTACTCAACAGTCTCAGACAAAAAATTCTGGTTTGGGTGAGAAGAGTAACCTTACATACACGTTATTATGAACATTTGAAACCTATACTAAAGTGTTTCGCAAGTGTTGTGTTAGCAAAATATTGTCTCAAAGAGTGAATTTCAAAGTATCTGCAATAAGTTTGCTGTACAAAATGAATCCGATATAATGAGCTACACTTGTTATAACGACGAAAATTTTTAGTACCTTCACTCATGTTATAAGTGATTTCCGCTGTACCAGGTTAGGTTTGGGTCTAACCTCTTACTAGAGCCTAAAATATCTGTATGTATTGTTATTTTACATGACATGGGAGACCTAAGATAAAGTATGACCCTTGCAAGACCCTCCCTTATAAATACTCAGAAATGAAACCTTCGTCTTCAAATGGCTTGGTGGCTATACCTACTTGTACTCGTAGATGCCTTAGGCTATGTAATGATGAAGCCCGGAGATATTTGATAGGCGTACAATGCAGTCCGTATGGAGGAGAATGAAATGAGTGAATCACAAGTGTACATACATTTGATATTTGGGGCACTTACTGTGAGTCCCAGACAAAAAATACAGACTCAGGGCCGGGGGTACAATCAGAGCTTAAGCTTCCCCTCAACAAAACCAGGTTCAAATGACAAACCTCGGCTAAAGCATAAAGAGAGTGTACAAACAAAAATAGACGGTGGTTCAGCTAAACCATCATAATCGCTGACGCAGCAACAAAATAGTGGGAATTCTTATTATTCGCATCTGTGGTTGTCTATTTTGTGTCCTGCGGTATAGCAGTGAGTCCAAACTACGTTTAGCCAGCCTATGCGAATACAATAGAATTCCTTTCGGTTTTTAGTTGAACTTGCCTTAAGCGTCGATCAGACTCCACTTAAATTGAACCGGGTTTAAGTCTCCCTCAACTTTTGAACTCGCATTGTACACCCTAATTTTTAAGTTGAACCTGGTTTTCATTTGAGCCCCACTTAAGCTCTGATTGTACACTCGGCCCTTAGGGTCTGCGGAGTGGCGGAGCAAGAAAAACCATGCTTACATCTCATAGACATGCAAGACCCACAAAAGGGTATCGCGTTGTCGAAAAGGGTCTCGCAAGTGTTACGATTTATTTGGTTTGGGTCTCACCTGTTACTAGAGCCCAAAATACGAGTATTTGTAGTAAAATATGATTCTTGACTTATTCTAATTTAGTCTGACGCCTAATACAGTCCAGTATAACTAGATGGAAAAAGGCCATAAAAGCCCAACATAATTGATTAATTTATTTTTAAACTTTTTGGTGAGCCTTCAAGATATAGAACTTATGAATAAACCATAAGTTTCCAGTGATACTAGTGGTACATTATCCACCCTAACTTTTATCTGCCCCAAAAACTAACTTTGACATGGATGTGTCATATGGCTGGGTATCATCCTTGCTGTTTCAGTATTACACAATATATCGTCACGTAACCTATTTTTGCATAACATACGTTACGTTGTGTAATGTACAAAGTAACATAAGGCCAAATTCTGTAATGCATAACTTTATCATATGTATCAGTGAAATAATGAGATGGTAGGGAAAGAGGTGGTTCAGTAGGAGTGGGAGGAAGAGGAGAAGTTGAAGTAAGAGAGGACTTAGTGGAGGTGATAGAGGAGGATGGAAAATCAGGCTGATTGTGAGATGGAGGAGAATTGATAAAGATTATAGGTTCGTTTTATTTGCAAAAAAGTTCTGCACTATTAACACTTTTTTCAAAATGTTTCTCAAAATAGCTGTTCTATTAGAAAAAGTGCAGAAATAGTTTTTTTAGTTAGCTGTTCTTTTTGCCACTAAATAGAACTCAGACCACAAAAACTTAAGTTCTAGTTAAGTTTTGCACTTTTAAAACTCATATTTGAGGAGTAACTTCTAGGTTTTATAGGTTCAATGGAATTCTCATTTGTTTGTTTCACTTTTCATTTTTCATTCTATTTACTTTGGATTACAAGATTTGTGCGTTTTTTTTTTTTTATAAGGTAAGTTTTTTTGAACAGGGTTTAGAACTTAGTTTTGGGTTCTCTGTTGGTTTAAATTTTATCAGATCTCGATAAAAACCACAAAAATTTCAAGTGCTGCACTTTTTTACAAATAGAACGAACTTATTGTCTTATGGTTGTAAGTCAAAATCTGTTACATGTAACATATTTTCATCTATACCGTAAGTCAATGCTCAATAGAGATTAGTTAGACGAGGAGAATGGTGGAGTAAGAAGATTAGGTTAGAGGAGAGTAAGGTTTAGGATGAAGGAGGGTAATGGTGGCGGATCCAATTTTTGTCTTATGGCTAATTTCGATTCATAAAAACCTAATTTTCCAATTTTGTGATTCATCTTTTAAAGCATAAACGTTGTTGTCCTGGCAATAAAGTTATTAGTTTTTTTTTTAAATATACCAAGTTATAGTTTATTTATAGACGTGGTATGACATCAGAGGTCTTTCACATCTTGGGCGGATGGCTGGGGTTTGAAACTGTAGGTTTTGTAGGTAAGGAGGAACTCGTGATAGGGTATGGTGCGGGGGTGATTGGAGAGTCTCAAACAACTTCTCAGTCATGCGCCGAGCACTCAAGTCGGTCCCCTGCCAGATCTCAGTAAGTGGGTCAGGTTGTATCACTGATGAGTCTCAAACCCAGGACTTTTCAATCGCGAGGCTGAGCACTCTACCAGTACTCCACGCAGACCTCAAGTTATTATTTCCTCCTCACAGTGAATTTAAAAAACTTATTTATTTGAAAATGAAAATGTTGCAAAACTTTTTTCATTCACAACTTTGTCGCAATTTTTATACATTTTTCTCTTAAAAATTAGTACCTACCTAATGTAGGTAGTAGAGGTTCTCTTTTTTTCATGATTTTTCGGTAGAAGGTCATATTTTAAGAAAAATTAAAAAAATACAAACTAATTCTCTATAATTTAGTTTATCTATTTTAGAACTAATTATTGAATTCAAAACCGTATACTCGTAATTGACAAACGAAAAATATAAAGTTATGCATTTGTATTTGTTACATGAAAATTGCGTCAAGTATTAAAGAAATAATACTGGATAATGTATGCCCACCTATTTTTATAAAATTTTACATAAAAATTCAACGTTATTTTGATCCTTGAAGATTATTAATGCTATAATTTCAGTAAAAATATCTCTTGCAGCCACGTTTGCATTGAAATTGACATAAAATTAATTTTGCAAAATGAATGGCATTATGAATTAGTGCACTACATTCTATTCATGTACTCGCTGCCTACCTACCTATGTTATTTGTGGTCAAAGCCTTGAAATTGATACAATAAATTTCAATCTTTTTTTCTGACCAGTACCTGTGTCTAATGTATAATTTAAACAAATATAAAAAAATTTGCAGGTCATTTAACCCGGTATTATGGTTTTATTTTAAGAACGCATGAAGTCGACATTGAAATTTAACCTTTTGGTTCTCTTTGAGGGAAAAAATCAAGTTTATTATAAAGTCTTGTTTTGATCTTCCTCGTATAGAAATATTGCATTTTGGCTCATATGACGCTAAAAATATTCAAATTGAAGGGCGTATGGGCAAAAACATATATTGTATACGAAGAGGAAAATATTTTTGTCAATTGAAAAATAAAATGAGCAAATGACAACATTTCTTGGAAAATTGGTTTCTGGTAAATTTCTGAATAAAACGACGAGGATAATTTGATTTGCTAATTAGCCAATAAAAATTTTCGAACGACTTTTATGGCATGGGTGTAGCTATTATTCAGTTTGCTACGCTGCCCATTTCACGTGTCAGTGTTAGAAATGGAAAATTTTTCTCGTATGTTTGCGACAGGGCTGCAAAGCCAGCTGAAAGCCGAAAGCTAAAAGCTAAATCTTTACTTTTTTAGTTTTAAAAGCCAAAATCCAAATTCTGTAAAGTAAAATTTTGAAGCTAAAAACTAAAGCTGAATTTTGATTTTTTTTTCAGCTTTGTAAGTTTTTCTCCTATTTTGTTTTTTTCGTCCTACTTTTAATTTTTTGCAAAATATGAAATCAAAAGTGGTAAGCCAAAAGCTATAAGCCGAATTTCTTATATTTTGACTTCGAAAAGCTACAAAGTAAAAGTCAAAAAACTGAAAATATTGAAGCTAAGAGCCAAAGTGAAACCTGAAGTTTTAATTTTCAGCTTTTCAGCCCTGGCTTGTGACTTGAATTTTCGACAGAAAGTTGAGATTTTTCAAATTCCATGTTGGCCATATGTGATTTCCACCTCCATAAGACTGAAATTTCAGCTAATTTGAGGGTCAAATCTGGGTCTACTTAGCACACTTTCAAGAGCAATATTCAAAAAACCACAACTTTCCTTTGAAAACCCTGGCCAGAAAAAGTTGCGAAAAATTCTTTATTTGATAGGCAAATGGATGACAAAAATCTTTAATTTCGGATGGTTTTGGCGAATATCAAGAAGTTGTAAATTTACATTTTTCCATAATTCTTCATCAAAAGTAGGTACTTCTATTGAGATTATTAGTTTTGCTGAGTTATAGAGTTTGGGTTTCCATACTGCAGCATACCGGAAGGATTTGAAAAGCATAATATTATTGTACTTATTTCTATTTTCTTTTTTTTTATATTTATTTTAAAATACTTTTATCTGCCTAAATACGAGTCTAGGTACATTGATTTTATTAAAAAATATTTATTCAACTAGAAACCCAGAACATTTTTTGAAACAGGAATTATTGAAAACGATCATTAACTGAGTAACAAAAGGGCCAAAAATTTGATATTCTTCTATTTTAGTCTAAAGATTATGATTATAAAATTGTAATTTTAATTTCACACACAAAAAAAAAAGAAGAAAAAGGGCATGACTGAATTACGTTTTCATTTAAAATGTCATGGCTTTATTGATTGAAATAATTAGTTCACAATATTAATTGAAACGTCTAGTTTGGATGATAATATTTGTTTTGTACTTGTGTCAATCGATTAAAAGGAAATTTCATTCGTCAATTTTCAATTAAAAACGTGTCTTGGGTATTTGAAATTATTTATTTGGATCAGTTCATCAATCACGTTTTGCAGTGAATTTTATTCTCGTATTTGATTTTAATCAATTTGTAAAATATAGTTTTGTTATTAGTTGAAATTTGTGAAATGGTAAGACAAACTTTTAAGCAAATGTTTTAATTTTAGCCCTAGTTCTAATTCTAGTTGAAATCTGTGGCTTATCGAAATGTAACTAATGATTTCACTTTTTCCAAAAAATGATTATATTCTTGCTATGACATCGTTAAAACTTACAATTTAAAAATTTTCTCTTATGATATTTGGTAAAAATTTATTTACTGAATGTTTTTTATGAATATTCTTTTATTATTCATTTTGTTCCTTTTCTCTCTTGGTTATTACATATAGTCAAGTATTTAGTAAAATGTTTTTGGACGTTTCAGTGCCACCATAGATAATTTTGCCGCCAAAAGTAAGCAGCTGCAGACGACTGCGTCACTAAAATTTTATACCCAGCAAATAGGAAGTTGGACATCAAGTTGGGTAAAATCCAAGGGGACCAAAAATTTTTAACCGCATAAATTAACACAACCTTCCTGAACGCACCCTTGTACTCTTCATCTTTAGTTACCCATTGAAGAAAAAATATTTTTTATTAGATAGATATTATAAATAATCAATAATAAACTAACTACTTGAATGTTTTATAGTTTCAACCTGTTTTTTTAAATTAACACATACCTAACATACCCACAAAAAAAAAAAAGAACAGGTCTATTATAAATATTATACCAATCACAATTAACTTGAATTTTTCGGACTCCCAACAACGAAAAGGATATAGTTTTGCATACTACCCACACCTATGTTTTTTCTTCAAGTTATTAACTTTTAGCAAACCAGTTCTTTCATTGATGATTCCAAGAAAATATCATAAATTAAAGATCATCATGAAAATAAGTTCATTTCCGGCTGCATCAACAATAATTGCATCGGATTAACCTTGCTCACCGAAAACATTTTTAATCAGGTGGTTATAAGATTAACATTTTTTTTCAAGTTGGAGGTCATCCAGCAAAGCCGATGGGCTTATTAATGCCAAAGAAATGATTACTTTTTATATTGTTTGGATTTTTATTGAAGTATTTTTTCAAGTATTTTCGAATTCTGTAAAAATTCAAGTATATTATTTGGATTCTTATTGAAGCATTTTTTCAAGTATTTTCGAATTCTGTAAAAATTTAAAAAAACAATACGTCCAGTATTGCAACTGTGAAAGAAAATTTAGCCATCATTTTGAGTACTGTTTGCCTAAATTTTTGTGTCAATATGAGACGTCATACAAGTGTTAATTTTTTCCTATAGTTGTTTTTTTTTTTTTTTTCATAAACTCATTTACGAATCTCAAGTTGAATCATGGTCGAAGTAATTCAAACTAACCATTATTGGAATACCATAGTTTTCAAGGTGGAAATTTGTTGCGAACGTCAAGAGTCAGTTAAGAATTTCTGATTTTCGAAACACCACGTGGAAAAAAAAAAGTTGAATTTTCAGTCACTAAAATTTTTCGTATTATTTCGATTCTAAAAATGATTTTTTTTGTATTATTAAATTCGATTTCGAATATTCTATTTATTTTCAAAAAATAGAAACAAATTAAAAATTTTTTTATAATTTTTCATAAAAATTCTATTTTTTAAAAATTCAACCAAGTTAGCATTTATGACATTAGTAATCAAATGACAGTATGCTAAGTTCATGAAAAACCGAAAAAAATAATATTGGATAATTTGTCATCTTCAGAATTGGAACCACTGACTGGAGATAAACTTTAAAAATGGATAACAAAGGGCTTACCCTATCGAATAGAGATTCAAACACAGATGTCACTAGTCAAACTCCACAGTATCATTTGGGCAGCGATGATTTCATTTGTAAGTAAATTTTTTAATTTTCTTGACAAAATTTCGAATACAAAATCAACCACTGAATGAAACAGGGCCGACCCATGATTGGAAAAAAAAAGAAGTAAAATTTATGGGTATTTGATTTTAAGAATTACCATAGTTTCTTATACTTTTTCCAATCATTTTTAAAAGCTTCAAACATTATTTTTTATAGCTGAAGAATAATTTTAACCCCCAACTTTATCCTTCCTTATTGAATATTTGAAAGTTTTATTTGAAAAAAATTACAGAATAGGATTATCGTTCTCAAAACCAGCTGTTCTTCTATTTATTTTGATAAAAATTGAAAAATTGTATTACAAAAGGGGGAAAGCTCTATAGTGTTGATAATATAGATTCTTCCTCATAACTATGTTGCATTTAAAAATTTTTGCTTCCTCTAATCGTAAAAAAATTGCAACCATTCTACCTTCCTCATAGGTACTAACTGTTTTAAATAGCTCACCAAATATAACTAATACACATCATACTGCACACTGCATGAATCATAATTCTACACACACACGTACTATGTAAATTCATTTCGAATTAAAAATAGGTAACTGATAAGGGTCATTTACAGTTTTGAAGTTTTTTATTTATTGTCTCAGAAATATAAAGTTTTATGTACATTCGAATATGTTTAAAATACTTTCATCAACTTGAACAAAAATTTAAGAAACAAAGCAAAAAAATCAAAAACTAAAATGAAAATTCCAGTAAGTAATTTTAGCTACTCTCCAAATGTATTTTCTGTAATTAAATAAATTCTAAATGTCTAATAGGTAGCTATTGATTTTTCTCCTGTTGAGAATTTCTCATTCAGTTGAACTTCACCACTGCATAAAATTTTGCAGAGATAAAAATCCCTATTTACTTAAGTAAGTAAATAAAGGAGTGGTAAAAATAGGTAAAATTAACACTATCTATAATTTTATGGTTGTCGAATCGAATTGTTTTCATCGACTTTTCTAGCGGTGATATTACTTTTTATTGGGAGGCTTCTGTCATTATCTTAGTTTTCATGAATTTGTCTTCTAATCATTCAAAATTTATAATTGTTCTATTGATTCTGAATCACATGTATAGAATACAGACAAAATTTTACAGATAAGAAATTGCAAACAAGTAGTTGGTAAACTAATTATAAATTTCACTTATTGATAGTATATTTTTTCATTAAGTACATTCTTTGAATCTTAATTGTTCTTTTTAATTTCATATCATTCAAAGAATTATGGATTTGATATCAAATTCATAATGCCCTCATGTATTGTAGTTAATTGAGGGCAGAGTTCGGAAGCCGTAAGATATGGCTTTAGCTTTCGGCTTTTAGCTTCTGACCTTGAAAAAAAAACTTAGGCTTTCAACTTTCGACTTTTTAAATATAAATTTTAGCTTTGGGTTTTCGCTTGTTTCGACTAAAATTGAATGGCTTTTGGCTTTTAGCTTTCGGCTTTCGGCTTTCGGCTTTCGGCTTTCGGCTTTTCACAAAAATATACTTTTTTACCGGAAATTTTATGCTGAATTTGAAAATTTTGGTGAAAATATTTATTTTCATTTTTTATTAATTATTTGATAAATTTCTCTGTTTACTCTTTACTTTTGTGATTTGTGTTTTTTTTTTTGTGTAAAAAGCTAAAAAGCCGTATAAAAGCCATAAAAAATACAGCCTTTGCTTTCAGCTTTTGGCTGTTTTGATAAAGCTTTCGGCTTTCGGCTTACCGATTTTTTCTTCAAAAATTGATGGCTTTCGGCTTTTAGCTTTCGGCTTTCGGCTAGCTTCCGAACTTAATTCAAGTTTTACTCTGGGCATTTTTTATTTAAAGAATTTTCTTAATTCTAAACGTCTGATTTACAATGGAAGTATTATATACTTTGTCGTTTACTTTATGTATTTCTTTTGTCAACCAATTAGTATGAGGCAATTTCATTTTCAATCTACCTTCTCTTCGTGCCAATCAGTTGACAACAAAGAAATTAAATCAAAGATATATCTCCAGTGTAAACCGCAGGCTTAAGGCATGAAAATTCATCCTTTATCTTCTCATAAGAAATTCACAAAATATTTTTACCTAATTCCTTCTTTTTCTTCTTTTCAATTATCCTTACATAAATGAACATTCAGCCATTAGTACACTTTTTACGGTTTTAAAAATATTCCAAGAAGAAAATATAAGTAATTGGTTTGGTAATAAATAGTAACCTGACAAACAATAATTAAAAATTGTTCGATAAAAATGCTGATTGCTGACAGAATTAGTATTGTACAATATATACTTAGACTGAACTCTGGTATATTGTCAATAGGCCTGAAATTAATTCGAGAAAATGAGGTATAGATACCGCCTACCTGTAGTTCAAGTGAAAAGAAAGAAAAAACAGGTTGTTCTTAATTAAAACTGAAAAATGTGTACTCTTTTAGTAAGTCATCAAATTACGAAATATTGTTTTTAAAATAAATGAAGGTTAGATACGGCGCCTACTTTTATTTATTTTGTTTTTTCTGCTGGGGTAGAGTGACTACACCTCTCAATGGAAGTTTTTTTTTTTTAACTGCAAATACATGTTTCTCTTTGACATAGTAGTGAGAATAATATATGTTTGTACATTATGCACTGTGTATAGATTCAATTTTTAGCTTATTCGTTGAAAGACGTTATGGCGATTTATGGATCACCTTTGTTATTCAATAATTAGCCTACCTATATGATGAAAAAAATTTTAACTGAAGCTTGATCATGTTTTGTTCTGAAAACCTCTTACCGTATTGGTTCGAAGCTTGTTTGAATTGCTGAAAGTTACGTACTTAGCATAATTTTTAGATTTCAGCAATTTTTTCAACTAAAAAGAAAATAATTCCATTTTACATAGCAAACCCATTGACCAATTTTCATTGAATAACAGTTCTGTAAATATAACTACTCATGGTATAGCATAGTCGTAACTAATATTTTCGCAAACCCATGGGTTAATCGAGTATTTTGCCCAAAATTAGGTACCTACACAAGTATGAGTACAAAAATTCAATGAGTCTTTTGACTTTTAAGCTATTAATACGAAGCTTTGTCGTATGAAACGTATACTTAAGACATGAGATCATAATTTTTTGATTTGGATCATAGATGAGTAACTGTAATTGTTGAAAAATTCAAATTTCAATTTCTCACTGATATATTTTAATGTGTTAATACCTACTGAGAAGATATTTAAAAATTGTGGAAAAAAAAACCTTGACCAATTGGCACAAAATTAGTGTTAATTTATTAAATCAAAGCTGCGTACTAAATTTTGTTCAAATCTGCTGATATTTACCCTTAGCCCGGCCATTACACCCCCCCTCCAACTACACCCCTTCACAGTGGACCGATTGTCACCAAATTTGAAAGGGCTCGTGGCCATATATTTTTCAGCTCTCCTACAAAGTTTCAACTTTCTTAGTCCCATAGAGGGTTTCTATCGTGCTAACAAGCCAAAACGTCATAAACATACTCGTATATATCCACATATGTACTTACATACATACTTAGTTATCTAAAAGTATAAAAGTCAGCTCCACTCACGCAAAAATTACATTGAAAGTCTGCTCCATGTAATAGTGGACACCGTATAAGGAATTGACTTTCTCAAATTTGTTGATAAATTCTTCCAAACATGAGTTTTCACAATGGTACACTCAAATAATAGGAATTCATTCTCACAATTTTCCAATTTTTCATATTTCCTGCTGATTTTCACTATACTTATCTATGCAGCTGTGTTTAGCACCCACCCCCGGGGGATGTCTGCTTGTATGTATCATTTCATAGAGAAACTCAGCTCCAATGCACATCATAATTCATGCTAAACGTCATGAAAATACATGAAACAAAAAACTATCGCACCCCCACCCCGAAATTCATTAATCACCCCAATTTTAATAAGCAGGTTGCTGAAAAACAACAAAGATATTATACCTTGATTCGGCATATTTCGTTATGTGTTCAATGTTTAAAATCTTTTTTTAATGCCAAAGTTTCCCATCGATGTACGAGGGTATTTTTCTCAATAATCGATTTCAAAATTTTCAAAATTAATCCAGATTATTATGTTGGAAACAGAAAAACTAATAAGTCGAAAATGGACTTATAATATTTATTGTAATCAGATCGATAGAATATAGGTCCTCAAATTGGTAATCACTATAAAGTCTGAGATAGGGTATTAGCATGTTTGGAGGACACTCTGACGGAATTTTAAAAACAGAAATCAAGTATCCAAGTGCCATTTGTCGAGTTTTGAAGGTTGAAAGGAAAAGTAGGTGTATTTTCTTAAAACCACAATGTGAAAATAACACCTCTAAATAAAATTATTATTTGATAGTTATTGCTCGTAGGTTGTTCACAAAGCAAAGCACAATGATATACATATATATACGTAGATACATGCAAAAGAGTACTCGAGTTCTTACTTATCTACAGTGTATGTACTTGAAACGCATGATACGAATCTAGAATTTTAAAATAATGAAAACTTTTTATGCAAGGTCAGTGGCTCTGTAATGGGAAATTGATTTTGGCGAGCCTTCTGGGTATATTATAATATTATGTCCTCTATCCCATCACTATATCGAATTTTAATACTTTGGCTCCAGATAATAGATTTTAGCTTTTGCTGGTCTACCGTCTACCCTCAAGCTGCCTTTTGGTATGACTGAAATTTTGACTTTTTTTTCAATTTCATACCGCATTTTAGCGTATAGTGCAACATTTGATTCCATTTCTCTTGAAGAAATAAAAACTCTTCAAAAACAATGATGTGAGGTGAGATTCAATTTGGTCTTTACAGGTTTATTGTAATCAACCAATTGTCCAATTTTATTATAATTGAGTGTACGTCTTGGTGTTTGCTTATCCCCTTCGATAAATGCAAATATTATCCAAGTCCCATATTCCTTAATGCAAATTAACCAGAAAATGAGACTTCTCGGTGATCAAAGTTCATAATTCATATTTGCAGAAAAAAAAAATGGAATAATGTTTAATTTCTGGATGATTAGACAGTAAAAATGTTTATAAAACAATAAAATGTTATTATGTGAGTAGAAAAATTGTAATTTCAAATTTTGATGTTACCCTACGTAAAATTTAAAATTACAATTTTTTCTACTGACACAATAACATTTTATTGTTTTATGATCACATATTTTATGATTAGAGAGATTAAATATTTTTTTGGATAGTATAAACGGTTTAATGGTTTGAATTACACATTAAATCTTGGCTATTGCAATACTAACTTTAAATGCCTGTTCGTTATTTGTCAACAAGAATTGACGTCTGTTGCTACATACAGCAGTTGTAAAATGTGACAAACACTTGAGTTTCAATATTTTTTTTAGAAGGAGTTTAATTTTGAGATTTAGAGTAGGTAGATGGAATACTTAATTGAAAAATCCGAATCCAAAAAGTGCTAAGTGTAACGAAACCAAGAAAAAACTACGACTCGATTTCAAATGATGCTGAATGCAACTTTTGGGTGGACGAAACTATGACAAAATCAGCAAAACATATACCATATTTGTATGATAAATTGCATAACACATTTTTACAGGCGTCATTTCTCACCACCAAAATACACTTATCACATTTTGCTTGAATCGGACTCAACAATTATTACAGAATGACTACAGTGGAGAGAAGTTTACTATTTTCTTTTCCCTCTATACTGGTCTGTCACTTTGAAATGAGACAGCTGTTGGCTGTTGACTTCACCATTAGATATCAAACGATTTTGTTGGTGAAATTTTTTTTCAATTTTAAAACTAGAAGTTTGGACCATGGAAAAAACCCATATAAAAAATTTTAGCTCAACTCTATTCCACTTCCGCAGCAAACAAATTCTAATCAATTTGATAGTAAATGGGCTTTGCTCAACTTTATTACAAAAGCTTACAGTTAATCAGATTTTGAAAAAAGTCTCTACTTTAATATCCCGAAGACTTCTCGCAGTTAGAAGGTTGGAAAAGTACACCAACTGATGTCAGTACCCAAATATAATTATCTGCCAAAATCTTGAAATCGAAAAAAAAAAAGGACTTATCACGTTTTGGAAAGCATAGTAACAGTAACACATCAAAAAGGTCTCTATTCGATGAAAATAATTTGTGAAGTATGCTCCTTAATCATGTATGTACTATCAAAGCAGTCAAGATTGACAAGGTGAGATGCAAAGGTGTGCATAAAATTTTGCACCCGTAGAAAAAATTCAATAACTGTGATAGGTGAAGCAAGGGAAAGACATCTTATACCTACTGTCAAAGTGAAATTTAACATTTTTCGGTCATGTTGCATCCCTTGAGAAATCAAAAATTGCCATTATCTGGTAGTAATGACTCTTAAAAAGTAGATATCAGTTTGAAAATCATGATTTTCTGAGATGTACAACTCAACATCGTTGAGATTATGGATGAATTATCAATAATATTGTATTAACTTCTGTATTTTGTTCAATAGTGGTTGATGAAATCGGCCCAAGGCGTAGAACCAGTGTCAAAGAAAAAGTTGACTCGGTGGTACCTTGGGTAGGGAGTCGAATAAAGCGGACATTCAGTATTAGAAATGTGAAGAAACGCTTTCCAATTCTGAATTGGGCACCAAAATATAATTTTCAATGTGCTGTTGGAGATTTAGTTGCTGGAATAACTGTTGGATTAACTGTGGTTCCTCAGTCACTAGCTTATGCTAATATTGCCGGACTTCCACCACAGGTATGATGTTGGAGTATTATTTATTTTATTAATAACTCCATAAACCCATTCATTCTGTTCAGTGCTGGATAGCCAGCAAGCTGTCCTTATGTTCTCAACCCCGTTTAAACGACTCAGATGAAATTGGGATTGCGCATGCGCAGAACCACGCATAATTGTTTGAATTAGCTGATGGCATACAGTTAACCATTCCGTGCAATGGTTGAGAAAAATACATTTTCCGCCATTATTTTTGTAAGAATTGATATTTTTATTTGCTCACGCGTGTCTTAACAAATATTTGTTTCACTTTTGTTCAGTACGGCTTGTACGGATCTTTTGTTGGCACGTTTGTTTACATAATATTTGGAACTTCAAAAGATGTTCCAATCGGCCCAACTGCAATCGCTTCGCTCCTAACCTATCAAACGTTGCATTCGAGTAATCCAAATGGGCCTAGCTTGAGTCCGACCCATGCTATTATGCTCGGATTCTTAAGCGGGCTGATTCAATTAATAATGGGAATCGCTGGCTTAGGTAATAAGTACGTATTGTAATCTTAATTTATGTTTGGATTTAAGAAATCCTGGAGCTTGGAGGATTAGTCTGGTACCGATGTCAACGAAGCGAATAAAATAATTTTATGCTCACACGAAAAAAAAACACTTTTGGAAAGCATTCTTAATGGAAAGAAATTAAGAGAAAATTAAGTTATACTTTGTTCGATAAAAGACATGCCTGCATAAAACTGGGGTCGCTGAGAGCTCTGAAATAAATTATTTTATAATTAACTCAGTTTAAGTTGATTCTGCATACCCCTTTAAGGGGTTGCTTATTTTATGAACGTATAAGTGCACGACTAACTAGACTCTACCCATTATACAGGCTACTATTTGACCTCGATTAAAAAAAATCAATTTAGAACTGTAATATGTATAATGTGAAAAGGGTCAGCAAAAACCCAATAAATTCTAGTGAAATCTAACATGCAGATGCTTTATGATTGTATTGTGAAATTATGGAAGTAAGCAACTAAGCAAGTTTTGAACTTTGATAATATTTTGGGTAAACTCTGTCTCAAAAAAGAAAGAGCTGACGTCATATAGCAATGATAGACGTTTTGGTAGGTCAGAAGTGAGAGGGGCTACCTCCCTCGCTGCCTGAAACAATCGATGATGTCAGTCCTTATTCTCGTGAGATAGAGTATTACCTATACTAGGTCAGTTACAAAAAATCTGATTACAATATATTTAATATAAATTTTTTGAATCAGGAATTATCATTGATTTTGTATCCGGCCCAGTATCATCGGGATTTACATCAGCTGTAGCAATACTTATAATCAGCTCTCAGTTAAAAGACATTTTTGGAATCAAAGGAGGAGGATCTACTTTTCCTCAAATGATCGACAACTTAGTGACCAATATGCATGATATTCGATTATCCGATACCATTTTGGGAGTAATCTGCATTATTGTACTGTTGCTAATGCAAGTGAGTACAGGTACTTATATAAAATGAGTACCTCGTATATACGAGTATCTCTTTACGTCATAAAGAAACCAAAGTGGTAGTTATTTTTGGCATTACAGAGACTGTAGATACAATCAAGTAAGAAATTAAAAGAAGAGAAAAAATATTACTATAATCAAAGTTAGAAGGTTCTTCTGTTTAGTATAATACCTATACACATACTTAAGTACCATACCTCATCAAGAAGAACAAACTTCATCATCTGCAGTTTTATTCGCACACCTCCCAGTTAACTGAAATACATAATCCTTACTACTGATATCAGCAAACTGGTATGATTAGGTATTACCATATTGTAAACATTTCAATATTTGAATGCTTGAAAATAAAAATAATGAAAATTTTAATCTACCTACAATAGAAAGCCATAAATAAAATTAGACTACCGATGATATTCTTTCTTTAGATCATGATTAATAAATTGCATACATCGGAGTACATAATCCACTGTCAAATCCAAAGTGACTATATAAAAGAAGTTCTAACACTGGGATTACCAGTAAATCCAACAGATGACGGTTTTAATAGCCAGATCAATTCTGTTTTAAATTCAGTTCGATGTCTTCTCTTTCTTTCTTCCTTTTCCTCCCATAGCACCGACATCCCCCCTCCTCTTCCTCCGCCATTAAAATTCAAATTTAATACAAAAAATTCTTAACCCTTGTGAGTCCGCCTGAATTTGGACTCCGTTATAGTCCACCTGGGGTCTACCAGACTCCATTTTTCAATTTTTTCTAATTTACATACAATAACTCTGTAATTAGCTCTGAATATTGTTCCTCACGTAAAATGTAACGCTGAATCCGTTGGTATCATCAGCGTCTCTCTAGCTTTAAAACTTGCAGAGATACACTAGTTCAATCTTTCTGTAGGTTGGCAGCACTGAAATATGTTGATTTTAACCTTGAGCATGCTTTTCTTTTGTCATGGTCTCTTATTGACCCCTAAGACATTCTTCATCATCTTATGATTGTCGCAGGTTGAGCTGTATATGCTAAGTTTTTCTATATGAATCTCTTGTGGAGCAATACTTTTTGACTCCACTATAGTCCACCTGGGGTCTAAAAGACCCCATTCATTTTTCCACTTCAAATATGAACAACTCAAAGAAGAGAGCTGCAATGCTACTCATGGGGGAATAATAAAGTAGGGTAAGTACTTTTTTTTACCTCAGTACCACAGCTGGCAGGCTCGCCTCAATTTTGAAGATATTACACGTTGAATATTACGTGGGGTCTTCTAGACCCCAGGTGGACCTTAAAGGGATCAAAAAGTGAATAAAGTGCTCAACTAACCACAAAAACATTATAGAACCATACACCTATCTAATAATAGGAATATGATCCGGTATAAGGATCCCTTAACTTCTTTTTGTTTCTTTCACATCAACGAATTTTTTTTTGTTAATAAAAATTTTTTTTTTTTCAAATAAAAGTTTTAATTATGCACATTCTTGACATTGCAGCTTCTATCAAAAGTAAAAATTGGTCCTTCTAAAACTCCTGATAAATATACAACCTTCGAAAAAGCGGCGAACAAAACATTGTGGATGATTGGAACCTCTAGAAATGCAGTGCTGGTCGTTGTATGCGGAATAATAGGATATTATTTGACAGAAGCTAAAACTCCATACTTTAATTATATAGGTTAGTTAAAAGTTTTTAATCTGCCAAATCCGCATAAATATTATAATAAATTGTGACTTTTAACTCCGGGCCAGAAACTCATTATTCATCATCTATGTACTTGTATTTTTAGGCTATATACCACCAGGTTTGCCAGCCTTCGAATTCCCAAAGCTTCAAGATAAAAATGGGACTGTCACTTTTCTAGAAATGATAGAGAATCTGGGATCTGGTATATTGGTCGTTCCTTTAGTTGCTATCTTGGAAAATATATCCATTTGTAAAGCATTTGGTGAGTATTTGTAGTTCTAATGCTCGAATTTCAATAGATCTTATATTAAGGGTAAAATTGGCTTTAATTTCTTTTTATGTTTACATATTCCAAAAAAAAATGTAAAAACCGATTTTTGAAATTTGTATGGCTCAGTTATTTGTGCTGTATGGATTGTTCTATATTTTTTTATTCTAATAAAATATTTAATTTAAAAAATATTTTTCTCATTATTGTGGGAAAAAGACGAATAACTGTATTTTGTATTTGTAGCTGAGGGTAAATCGGTTGATGCAAATCAAGAATTATTTGCTCTTGGCTTGTGCAGTCTTGCGAATTCTATGTGCCAGTCTTATCCGGGAAATGGATCACTGTCAAGAAGTGCAGTAAATAATTCCAGCGGTGTTCGTACTCCATTTGGTGGATTTTATACAGGTTAGCCCTGATTTATCATTTTACATCATAATACCTATTTATGTTACACATAATCATTAGAGATGTGTACTTGGTTAAAAAATAAAAAAATAAAAACGAAAGACTACCCAGTACTAAATTGTACAGATAGCATTCGCTAAATAATCCTAATCGAATAATTGATCCTAAACTCATTTTAAAATTAAATAATATTTTATTTTATTTTAAAATCAAGGACAGTTCCAAAAATTCCATAATCGATGAAAGAAGACAATTTTCCTCAAAAATAGTTTGAATTTGATTTGGTAAGACCAAAACTTGAAATTTTCTGAAAAAACATTTTTTTTCCTTATAAAATTACCCACAAATTGCAAATTATTATGTAGAGTTCATACATAGGTCAAGTATATCAGGAGCACAAAGTAATAAGCAAGTTATTTTATAGAGGTATATAACCATATGGGCAAGTGCTATAATCCTATGAATATAGAACTTGTAGTTGACTAAATACTTTTTTTTATTTTTATTTTGCACCTGATATTATAGAAAAGTCAATAAAGTGAAATGCAGTATTAAATTCATCTGCCTCAAATTTTACTTCATTTTGCATTTTTTAGTTGAAAAAAAATCTCTCAGTATTTCTGGCTGTTACTAATTTTCATTTTAAAAACCAACTTATTTTACTTTAGCTCCGTGTTCTACGACTAAAACAAAAAAATTAGTGAGCTTTTAATTTTATTTGAAAGAGGCTGCATAACCAAGCAAATAATCGGGTGTATTAAATAACTGATTTTGTTTTTCTTTTTTCATATTATCCAGGAATTATCGTAATACTATCATTGTTATTTTTCACTCCATACTTCGTTTACATACCAAAGGCTTCACTAGCTGCAGTGATCATAGCAGCTGTAGTCTTCATGGTGGAAGTACGCGTAGTAAAGCCCATATACCGATCAAAAAGTGAGCTCAGATTTGTTTCATCCGTTTTAATTATGTAATTGTAAGCCCTTTTATTAGACTTAGAATGAATTTATTTTCACAGAGAGTGACTTGATTCCTGGTCTGGCCACATTCATCGCTTGTTTAATTCTACCTTTAGAAATAGGAATCATTGTTGGGATTGGATTAAATTTGATGTCAATTTTATATCACGCTGCTCGACCAAAAATTTCTATAGAGATACACAAAGTGAATAAAGAATTTTTTTAACAAAAAAAAAAAGAAAAAAAAACTATTTAGACCTGTTCCACATTTACACGTGCTCAATTTTTCTTTTTAGACTAAAGGAGGCATCGAATACTTATTAATAACTCCTGATCGATGTCTGATCTTCCCTTCAGTAGACTATGTTCGAAATTTGGTAACAAAACATGGTATGAAGAAAGGAATTCCAGTTGTTATTGATTGCTCTCACATATATGGTGCTGATTTCACAGCTGCAAAGGTAAAATTTATACTCGCAGTAATAAAAGTTATTCAGCTTGTATAGAAGCTTCAATTTTTAATTAATTTTTTTTTAGCCTAAATGCCGTATTAAAAGATAGAATAAAAATTTTTTTCGCAGGTAATTGAAGTTTTGACCCAAGATTTTTCGAACCGAGGACAGTTGCTTTTATTTTATAATTTGAAACCCAGTATCGCTGCAATTTTTGCCGGAGTTCAACCAAAGAATTTTCATACTTACTACGATAAACAAAAATTGGATGAAGTTTTACACTCTATTGTATGAAAAGGAGACGAAATCAGAACTGTATGTACCTAACTTAAGTACTTAAATGTTTTTTTTTTCAATTCTTTTAGAAATAAAATTTTATTATTTCGAATCGATTCATTTTTTTTTGAAAAGTTTAATTTAGTGTGCATAGGAACAGTGATTATTGAATTTATTCCAGTTTTGAAGTTATTTTATATCAGATTGGTAGTTCGAATCTTTTTTATGTCTTATGGTTATATTGTAAACCATTGTCGAAAAAGTTTTATATTCGAATTTATATGGCTCCTCAGATGTCGTTAAGTGAAGAAACGGAGGTAAGATCCAACTTTTGCAGATACATATAAATATTTTAAAGAAATACTTGAGCCTTTTACTTATAAAAAATTAATAACTTTTGATCCAGCATCCATAATGTTCCTCACTTGAAAGAAAAAATGTTATGTAATTTAGCCCCAGCTATTAACTTTTTCAAATTTAAAATATTTATTTATTTTACAACTGTGTAAACAAAATAAACTAAGCCCTGAATTAATGAAAATTATGGTGGCATCACTTTTTTTAATAACTTATTTATTGTTTCAACAGAAAATAAATTAATTGTACGCATAATCAAGTTAAAAATAATAATTTAAAATTTTCATGAAATATGAAATAATCGAATAAGTATGTCATAAAAGGAAATAAACTGCCGATGACTGTAATACTTTCAGACTTGATGCAATTTCATAAGGTGATCATTGAATTACTAAGAACAATAACTTAATTAGTTTATCAATAAGATTATTCTACTTAAGAAATTAAAAAATTAAAGAACTGCGGCTGAAAATGGTGATTGGTCATAGATATTTAAATGAAACAAAAGTTTTCTTCAGATGCAATAATTTCAAATTTTATAGGACGAAACAGATTTTACGACAAAATAAAATTCAGTTTCCAAACTAAAATAATTGTGCATGAATATTTGAATAAATAACATTATTTTATTTTATTCTCAAAATCTTTCGTTGTGGTCGTTGCTGACAGCAGGTCTTTATTATTGTAGTTATTAAAAAAAAATTAAAATAATTGATAAAATAAGTAAATAAAATAAAAATAAACGAGATAATCTTAGAAAAATTCACTGAGACTGAATATTCTCCAACCATGTCCTCTGGTCCTCGTAATTAGAAAATTATTGAAAAACAAAATATACTGTAATGCAGCTTTGCAATTTAAAAATTCAAAGATTGAAATTGAAATCAATAAAAAATGAGTACAATATAATAACTGGTGTTAAAAAATAAATACTACTGATGAATAATTGAAAAATTGCAAAAATAGGGAACATACTTAGGAAAATTTTTTTGCATCTTATTAGAAAATAATTAACAGTAAAAGCCAAATTCTTAAATTAATTGTCATGCAATAAGCGTCATCACCTTGGCGCTCACTTAACATTTTTAGAAAAATAGTCAATGCCTCCAAAACTTATAAACTTACTTAGAATATTTTAATAATAGTTAGCGAAATAAAAATTATTGATATTCTTATACGCATATCCTAGTCATTATTCTTAACTATAAATGTGCAAAAGTTAACTTGGTAAAAAGTTAATTGCTTACCCTAGACATCGTCTTAACTAACACTTAGAAAATAGAAATATCTTAAAATAGTAATACTGTGTAAGGATGGAATTTTCATAAATATTAACTAAACTAAGAAAATACATGCTGGTGCACTTATTATAAAAAACAAAATTAGCCTATAAACAAAATAACAGAGTGAAAACAGTGAAATTGTTGAGGTATAATATTATGTGAGAATGATTAACAATTACCATACTTCTGACTATCCAAACAAAATAGACAGGTAAATAATTTTTTTCTTTTATATTCTTATTAATTGATTCCTTAATTTGTTTAATGATCCACTATGAATTTGTGAAATGTTCATAAATTTTTAGAAATTTTGATCTAAATGAAAACCAAAGAATGATCCATAAATGCGAAACCATACAGAATTGTTTGCAAATTTATTTTTAGAAGGTACACTTACCAGTAGAAATCAAGAGATATAACTAGGAACAAATTAATTTAAAAAAAAAAATTAATTATATTATCAATCAAAAAGTACGAACTTCAAAGGATACAACAAATTTAGCCATAAAAAATTTTAGGAATCAGATATCAGAAACTAAATTTTTGGAGAAAAGATTTAATTTGACTTACTATCCAATTTTTATAGCTTATCACAAACTTTTTGAAACAATAAATTAAACTGGGGACTGACTAGAAAATGGATTATGAGATTTACATCGTCGAGTACGTTCTAAGTATAATTCAAATAATAATTTATTGTATTCGTAGTAATAAGGATTTTGTGCAGCATTCAAATCTGGCATGTACTTGAATTTCACCGAGTCCATATCATTCTGAAAGTGATAATTAGAATCGATATATAGCGCAGGAAGGCATTCAGGCTAAGAAACATACAAATAAAACAGAATCGAAAAATTAAATAATCTTAGGCACTCTTTGAGAGGATTTTTCAGTAAAATATGGCAAACCTTGTTAATTACACGTAAATTTGGTGACGCATTTCTGATTAAAGACATATCGGTCGGATCAACACTGAAATGATTTTGCTGAGTAAGATTTTCCATATTTTCATCCCATAATCGAATTCTCTTCAACGAGGGAACATAATGTGGACACTCATCTTGAAAATTTCTTTTCTGTTGTCTGAAAACAGATAACAATTCAATTTTATGCTCTCTTCACCACCCAAGTGTGACGTGAAACCTATAGTTAATATAAACTAATACTTACTGGAAAGGATATAATGCGTTGAACATTTTGTCTTCTGTAAATATATTAACTAAATAAACAATTTTAAATGGATAATTTACATTTTATCAAGATTTTTGTAGAATTGTAGGAGTAACATCAGAATACTTCCCCAAAGATTTTATCTAAAAAATGATATAACGGAAAATTGAAATTTACAAAAATATTACTTACGATTTTCTTGGCTTACCATCCAATTTTCATTTTAAAACCACTTTATTATTAAATTATTATGTATTTTTTGGAATTACAATTACGCCTACCAGAAAAAACGAGAGGATAGAAATATTTCAGGCAAAAAAATTGTAATCATTGATTTTGAATGACCTCAGTTTGTTCCTTCAGGTGAAATGAAAACTATAACTCCCATCAATTTTAATTTGAAAAAATGACTTAATCAAGTTTAAAATTTTACAAAAAAATTTCAATGTATACGAGATTGATTTTTCATCATATTTACCAATGAGCAAAACATTTTCTGTTTAAAAAAATGAAAATAATCTAACAATTTAGTCCGAAGAGAAACTTTTCGTGCATTTTAAAATGGCAACACTAAAAAGTAGCGTGGGAAAACGTGAAAAGAATGCGTGCACAACCAACTGTCCAACGCAACGCAATAAAATAATTCAAGTTCAACTTGAGGCGAAACGATTGTCAATGGAAAATAAATATGAAAGCCTGAAAGGGTTCTCTAGGAAGTCTCAACCCTTCTAGGATGGATATTTGCTGAGATAATATTGTGAGATGACATTGTGTAACTTTCAATTTCAAAATTTTGTATAATCATTTTGACATAATAATATTATAATATTTAAAAAATCATAATCTTACATAACCTTGAGAAAAGAATATAATATATCATTCATTCCAATCATTCATCATTCTGCAATTTTTGATTTCAAGAAATGTAAAAAAAAAAGATAATTTTTGCTCACAGCTTATTTTTTATTCATTACGACTATTCTGATTTATTAAATTGTCCATTATTTTAAAATTTTTGAATTTTAATTTCAAGATTGGAAATTTGTAACCTATACGAACGAAAATATAATAATATTATTAATTTATTTTATGTCATATTGATTTTTTATATAAGTACTTAATTGTATTAAATTTTTTGCAAAAACCATTTTTTTAATAAATGGTTTCCATTATTTAAATTTTTGAATGAAAAAATTCGAAATTAAAAAAAAAAGAAAAACAGAAAAAATTAAAAAGGCCTGGACAAAGGAGTAAAGGACAAGATGATCAAGCTTGTGTGTGTGGTGGTGGTGCTGGTGTGACGTCTCGTAGTTGAATTTTTTATTAAATGCTGATTAAATGGCAGCACTGAATTCTTTATCAAGTAATAAATTTTTGTCTGATGACACGTTCCGTTTTGAATACAGGATTGAGGATGGGAAATTCCAAGAATTTCTCCTAAAATTTCTCAATTTTTTCTCGTTTTTTGATTCTGTATAATATTTGTGTAATTCATATGTTGTTTAACCGTGCCATTGTTCCTAAAAACAGAGAAAAATCTACCTCAAAATGTCGTGGTTTTCAGAATTTTCGGAAAAAGCAGAAAATATTTTGAATTCTATTGATAAAAATGCAGCCATAGCTCTAAACAAGCAAGTCAATACGAAGAATAAACGGACAGAAATCATCGTAGAACCAGTGGCTGTCACCAAGTAATCCAATCGATCAATATTCAATTCACTGTCATAAAGTTAATCGTATGAATTATATGTAATCAAAATTACTTTTCATATAGATTAGAAAATGAGTTGGAATCATCTAATCTGAATCATTACTCTCCGTTTGTGGAGGACACATCAACAGTTGATAAATCGTCTGTAGTTCTCGATTTACAGGTAAATTTGTTCATTTAATCTGAAGATATATAATTTATCAATTATTCATATTTGTAAATTTCTGTGCAGCCAACGCCTTCACCGTTACCAATAGATAGAAATAACGATTTTCTGCAAAATGAAATGTTACAAAATGAGATACATTCACTCAACAATGAAATATCGTTGCTACTTACTCGTGTGAAATTATCGGAACAAAGTAATACTCAATTATTAACTTTTCGTTGGTATATTTTTTCACGATGTGTCATTACATTATCAGTTTGCACTAACTAAAACTAAAATGCATTTAATTTTTAATTTTATCAAATTTTTGAACCTATACAATGACGAATATGCACTTTCCAAATTTATACGAGCTCCGTCATGAAAATTACTGTCATTATTGAATTACCCATGAATTTTCACCCAGGAACCATACTATCTCTTTGGCTTTATAATTTTTCGTATACTCAAAATAACGCGATAAATCATTCAAATATTGGTTGGTCTATTTATTTGAAATGATTTTTTTAACAATCTGAAATTTAGACATCAAAGTAGAAGAACCACGTATTAAAAAGTATTGAAAACACTTTGACAAACTTTTTTCCAATCACCATTATAATCTCATACCATATTATACAGATAGAAAGCATTCATTCTTGTTTCAAAAAATAATTATAATATTTGTAAATATTACACTTTCCTGCTCTAGAACATTGATATTAAGAATGTGTTCATTTCCATTAAAAAATACGATTTATTTTCGATCACATCAACATGAGATGTGTTGTTGAATGCCACAGTTGATAGCGAATCACACACCTCTTTTTCATGAACACTGACCGTGAATCATTCTAAAGATGTTCCGTTTTACAGAATCGTTGGAATTGAACGAGAAACTGGCGACAGCTGAAAACAGAAATTTCACGTTGGAAGAAGAGATTTCCAAATTGATATCTGAAAAGTGTAGTATATTTTTGATACATTTTGATGAAAGCAAAATGTTGATTTTAGAAGTTTATCGTTATTCTCTGTTTTCATAGGTACTCCATCGATGATTTGAAGATTATGTGTAAACAATTGGAAGGCTCGGAACGTTTCTTATCTAAAATTGTTTCAAAAGATGAAAAGAAAAAAGCAAATATTCACGAACATTACGACGCCCAAATACAGGTAACTGTGGTCTCTGTCAAAGATCTTCTTCAATAAAGCAGTACATTAGGAAATTGCTTCATAATATCTAATATTTTGTCTAAAAATAATTTGAGTATGCCCACTTACTACCTAAGAATATCATTTTGTAGGAGTTGATACAGCAAAAAGCCGAATTAGAAGAAACACTAAGGAGTAAAGAAGATGAAATGATTATGTTGAAGTCACGTTTAAGTCAAAAAACGTATTGTTTCTCTGCAGACGAGCTTCAGTCCCGATTACGAGCTTTAACGATTACCCTTGTTCAGAAGCAGTCATCCTTAGATTCGTTGACCGCGGAGAAGAACGCCCTCGCATTGAAATACAACCAGCTTCAAGTACAATTTATTGATTTTTCTAAAAAATTAGATCGTTATTTCTCATTGTGATTCGTGGCTGACGTGTCGTTTTTTTTTGTTTTGTAGAAAAGATACGACGATGTATTAGGGATTCTCCATCAATCCAGAATTAATATGAACGATACTGACGATGGTACGATAACATTTGATTCTTTTACTGATTTCATAAATTTCACTTTCTTCCATTCATATTTTTTGTAATTGACTTAATTATGATCAAGGAGGTGAGAGAAAATTTAATTTCATGTTCTTTGTAGTTGAGCTGCGTGAGATGAATACGAAGAGAAGTATCTTAATCATGCTTTAAATTTTTTTACCTTTTTTCCCCCTATAAGTTTCGATTACCTTATTAAAAATTACTCTCTTTCCTTCTAATTGGCTACGAGATATCGGAGCGGACACTTAAATAAACGCTAGACGTTGCGCGTATCGAGAGTAGAGACTTACATCAAAATATTCCATTGCAAAATTAGCCCTCTCGAGAAAATAAAAAATTTTGAAGGTGTAAATGGAGGGTTGTAAAGAAGTTTGTTGAATTGACCAAAAAATTTTCTGTCAGTTTGTTTGGCCCCCTTAATACAGTAAAAATTCATCAATGCTAAAAAGAAACTTTTTTCATATCCGTTTTTGTGTCAGCAATCCAAATAATTGCTTTCAAAATACCTTATAGTATCTTATTTCGTTTTTCAGTAAAAGCTCAAATTCCAGTATTCAAATTTGAAAGAGGATTATTATCACGTCTGAAGAAATTGTCTGCTCCTATCGATTTGTTGGGTGTAAAATTCGAAATTCTGCTGCGAAAGTCATCATTTTCTCGTTCAGTGTTCATATTTTATTTGGTGAGTACGATATTTTCAATTACTGTAATTTGAAAATTATATGTTGGCATACTTCTCAAATAAACGTTTATTTCTCTTACTTTCAGGTCGTTATGCATATTATAGTTTTCCTTTTATTGTACTCGCAAATGCCAGACTCCTCGACCAGATGAGTCTCACCTTTATACCTCATTATGTGAAACAAAAAATTTTATTGGTAATGTAAATAAATTATTGTTAGGTTTTTAAAGTTTACGATTTTAATTGATTCCTAGACTACACATGTTTTTGTTACATTTAACAATGATTTAAAAGTAGGTACTTGACAATGGATGAATTACGAATGTAGGTACGACCGGTTACTTAAAATAATGTACGAGTTGAGTAAATGAAGACGAAAATTAATCTATACTTAAATAAAAAACAACAAACACGTCGAAAACAAAAATTAAAAGTAAAACAAATTTTAGCAAAATACAAATTAAATTTTCTACAAATTGCATTAAAAAATAGCTTTCCCGTAATGAAGAAAACGAATAAAATCGCCTTAAAAAGTGCTCTACATCAAGAAATTGTAAACTTAGACATTATTTTACATGCACTTAGCACCATAAACCGCAAACGAACGTGAATATTTACAGAGACTTCGTCATTAATCGAAGATCATCTTATAATTTCGTAATTAATTAATTTTTCCACTATAGCAAATGGTAAAATTCTACTTGAGTCAAGTTGATGTTTTTATTATACATACACCATTTTTTAAGACAGCACCATGAGTCGCTATGAATAAAATTTGGTAAGCTCTGCATTGAATATGCAAGAAGAGCAATGACATTATGTCTAATTCTGTATAATTACCTAGATCATGAAATTTGAGAAAAAATTATATTTGAAGTAAAATTATAGATACCAAATGAGATTTCAAAAAATGTATTGGCAATTATTAATTTGGTTTTTTCTAAGTTTTTTTTGCTGAATGACCGAAACATGTTAATTTTAGTAATATAGAAATTTATAAATAATGTCAAAAAATTCAATATTTAAGTAATTTAAGAATAGAAATTTATAAAATGCTTGAAAAATCAATGCAAAGAAGTCATGAGATTCGTACCTTTGTACACAGATTATTTTTAGTATTCAATTTTTTATATTTGTAACAGATTTCTTTGTCTTACTTGGTGCTACTGAAATTAGAATTTTCTAATGAAAATTCGTTTTCAGAAGTACTCCATCTACTAAACCAAAAATTTCTACAAATTTCTCTACGTTTACTTTTTAAAATATTAGAGCACTACTATACACTACACTAGACGCGTATTTCCAATCGATTATATCGGTACAATAAAATTCTATGGATAGGTATAATAAAACAGGTAAATTACAATAAAAGTAAAGATTGTCAAGAAATTAATAAATTACTAAAAATCATAATTAATGAAACAAAAAAGACAGAACCGAAGTAAAAACATTTATTGTGACTTCGTTAATTACTTCAGTTTCGGAAAATGAATCTGATTCCTGAGACAGATTAAAATATTGAGCTTTGGCTGCTCAATTTTAAAACGAAATGAATAGTTACACGCATTCACACACAAACAAAACAAAAAAATCAATGTCTTAAAATAAAAATTCAACGAAAAAAAAGAAAAAAGAAAAGGGGTTGGCGAAATCTCTCGCGTCTGAAACACGTCGATAAAATTTCATTATACTGCGAGCGAAATTGAAATGGCTTCAGAAAATTAAAGTTTACAACCCCAATTTATAAAACCGTTTGATAGTTACAGTGGAAATCACACTTTTATATTCTTTTTGCCATCAAAGTAGAATAAAATGTTTTAAGATTCTTCACGGCCGCAAAATTAAAATAGAATAAAACGAAAGTTTTGTTATGAACACACTTTTTAAGTATAACCTTGCCGTCAATTATTATTTGTTCGTGACGCAAGCTTTGAAAGCTCAATAAAAATGCTATAAAATTTACTTCACAAAATTAAGTAGAATAGTTATACCATCCAGCCAGAAAATTTAGGCGGTGTTGCAGCAAAGTCGTTAAAAATTTCATTTGGGTAAAAAATTTGCATTTAAAAAAAAAAAAAGTTAAAATGGCTTTAACCTTTGAAAACAATTAAACTGAAAAATGTTCAAATTTTATTTCAAAATGATTTGTTTGAAACTTTCAGTGAAATTTTTTTGGAAATTTTTGATATGCTAGACAGCGAGTTTAAAATAAAATAATAAAAACAAAAACAGCAGGAAAGGGGGAAAAAATCCTCGAAAAATTGGAATGAACGAAGAATTTTATTTTCACACTTCGTCTTTCATTGATTCGACACTGATGGAGTTTCGTTTGTGGCTGGTATCTGATTACGTTTGTTGTGACAAGATCTAACAAAATTTCTAGTTTCTATTTGTAAAGCATTTATTTTATTTTGCAATATTCGATTATGATGCATCAGTACCATCGTTTTCAAAGCAATATCCATCAGTAGTTCTTCTCGATCAATAGGATTTTTATTTTCTTTCGAATCTTCTGGGTCGTTCGCCGGATCGCAAGCGATTCGATTTTCTTCTGATCGCATCCCTCTCGCCATTAATTTGCTTGTAAGTTCGGCATGAAACTAAAATTAAAATTTTTCTCGTCAGTACCTTAACGGGGATTAACTGGACAAAAACGATGTGTTCTTTTCATAGAAATATTTTTAATATAAAAATAAAATAAAATAATTAAAATTTTGCACATCTAACAATAACTTTTGAGAGTTGAACTCAAATATTTTAAGAAGGGGGTGGGGGCGAAGCCTATCGGTGGGCGACTGTCGAAAATATGTTAAAGAGTATTTGGTGGGACTTAATTGATATTTTGTACTTACTCTAGCTAATTTTCTTAATCTTTCTTCTTTGCGATCTTTTCTTCGATTACATAGCCAACTTCTGTAACTTTTACCTGAAACAATTTTAAAATAATTTTCAAACTTAGTGTAATAAAAAATGAAAATAGTACGAATAAGATGAATAAAAATATTTTAATAAGGCGTAAAGAATTTATGATCATGACATGAGTTGCTGGGCTAAATAATAAGTATCTGGCAGATGTTTATTATGCTGACAGAGAAAAAACTAAGTCACTCACAAAAATGTTCATATTAATCACACGTAGAATTACCTAAAGATAAAGTAGTGTTTCATTTCATATTTCCATTAAAAATAAGTAATACTATCGACAAACCTCAACAAACTTCACTTTTTATAGATGCAACAGAGAACTAAAAGCGGAAAAGAAGAGTAAAATAAAAGTTAATTATAGGCATAGGTTCTCCTATTATCGGATTATTTTGAAACGGAAATTATCCTGAAGTCTTTGCCTCACTTATATGTAAGCTACATATTTGTATTACAGGTATCAATTAGAAAAAAGAAAGTTTTAAATTTAAAAAAGTGAAATATGTACTTCATTAATTTTTTTTTCAATTTCTTTTTAATGTCAAATTTAGGGTTCACAGCCACACGTCATAAATAGTCCTTCAGACCAAATTTATTATACTATACCCTCTAAACGATAAATAAAAATTTCAATTTTTAAGTTGAACAAATTATTAAAAAATAATAAAAAATTCTGCATTAATAATGTAAAAATTTTCAAGGCGATTCAGACTTTCAAGTTTTACCATAATATCAACATACACGAAGCATTAACAATTTTTTATTCAACGATTTTTCTCTTGTGAGCAAATTTACATGCAAAAATAATTACGTATATGTAGGTATATACAATAGGTACAAGGAAGCAGTTACCAGACAGAAAAAAATGATAATTCCTGTGAGGTGTCATCCACTTATACTTCTTCTTCATCCCTTTTTTTTAACCTTCTATAATCGACAGTTAGCTACACGCGTATCGCATATCGCTAAATTGGTAAATTACTGGTATTCCTAACGTCATTTTATTTTCGTTATCCAAGGTCCGTTCGATGGAGTTGAAAACCTTTTCCATGCTCCTCGTTTATCGATTACGATTGCCACGAGCTCGAAAAATATTTTCCTGAAGCACGCAAGTTTAATTCCCCAACTAATATTATTGTTTTCCTTTGTGTCGAAAGTTGTTCTCCGAAAATTATTCTGAACTCTGCGAATGCGAGCTTTTCTCCACGAGTATAGGAAATTTACTCCTTCTTTTCTTTGGAGCGGATTTTTCTCTTGAATTTTATTAATTCTCTAATTTTATGGTACAAGAGGTAGACCTCGTGGTATCTAGTTTAAAAAATTCAATTTTCTAGAAATAAGTACACTAGTAGGAGAAAAACCTTTCAACAGCTGCGAATCATTCTCACACCACTTCCACAGCCAGTAAAAAAAAATCTTGATTAAAATAAAAAAAATATTGGCTATTTGATGACTGAGTGCTCAAGAAGTTCAAAAAAATGATTTTACAATTCTTCCTCTTTCTAGCAGTGAAAACCGCATCCTTCTATCTATTGTTATTTTAAAGATATTTACAAAAAAAATAAATAATAACAAACAAATTTTCAAGAAGAGCCAATGAGAAGCTCAGAATCTGAACTAAGGTCACATTTGCCAAAAATCAAATTTTTCAACGGATTCTGATGAAGAATTTCATATTCTGAACGGAGGAAAACTTGGTTTTTCATTTAGCCAAAATTTTCCCTCAACAAATAAGAATGGAATTCAAAATGACATCTATAATTTTTTTTATAGTAATAAAAACTATACCATGTTGTATCTGGCAGTATTGCCCAAGTCATTTTTCATGTATTTGGCAATTATTAACTTCCATATTCTATAAAATATTGGCATTAAAAATGAGAAAAAAGTAGTTTTCTTCAAGAAGGGCGTATCTCGTAGTTCCTTCAGCCAAATATTATTTCTACCCTTGCGGAGTAATCCACTGACTCTTCAGCAATTTTTTTAGAGTGGGAATATAGTAATCAAACACAAAAAACCGCTTGTCTTTAGAAGTCATGTAAAAAAAAAGTTATGATCAATTGAATATTTCAAATGGATTTTTCTCAAAACCGACTTTTCCCTTCTTGAAGAAAAGCACTCAATTATTGTTTCAAAAGTAAACTGCTCAAGAGTGTATAGTCTGTATACACTATGTTAGCATTCGCAAATTAGTGTATCTCAACATTTTTTGCTAAGTTTTGCATCAAATTGACTGAAATAGGGATGTTACTTTTTAAACATGTTTTCTAACTTCTATGCCCGGATGAATTACTTTTATTGAATTTCAAAATTTTAACACTTTTTTCAAGGGTCTCGAAAACCCCTTATTTGAAGCTTAAAAAACATTAAATTGAAGAAAAAATGAAATTGAACAAAATAAAATTGTCTGGGCGTAGAGAATATGTTCAAGGATAAAATATTATCTTTGAGCCAATTTGGTGCAAGGCTTAGCAAAAATATATTAATTATTGGTGAGTTTCCCGGACACTGTCCCTAATCCAGTTTCCCTAAAGACATTTTCCCTAATGGACAAAATCCCTAATTCTATTATCACTAATCCATTTTCCTTAATGTCAAAAGTCCTAAAATATTTCCCTAATGGACAAAATTGCTAACGCTTTTGTCCCTAATTGACCATGAAATAAGTTTATTTCCATGCAATGTAGTAATGACAATGTATACGGAGGTGTACCCTGGCTTTCAAAGCTGCACTAACAAAGTCTCATAAGACCAATAGGTAACTGTAGTGAGGGTTGGCACAACCGTTTTTGCCTTGTGGTGGGGAAACATCATCCCAATTTTTACAGTGCCTTTGTCAAATTTCAAAAGGAGCAGAGCAGGCTTACGTGGAAGCCTATATAGCGGAACTTGCAATGGAGAAAAAAGTGAGATCATCCCCATAGAAAAAATGGCTGAAATTACAAGAACGTATTCACACTATAGCCTCCCTGTATCAAACCTACAATACTTCACTGGAATATCTTGAAAATTTATCACATAATATAAATTTATAAATGCCCTTCTTTCCTTTTTCTTCTATTTGTGCTTTTTAGGCAATTTATCAATTACATTAGGATTTTTTATTTTAGGGAAAATGGATTAGGGATAAAAGAATTAGGGATTTTGTCCATTAGGGAAAATGTCTTCAGGGAAACTAGATTAGGGACAGTGTCCAGGAACTCTTCTGAGCCTGAAAACTTTTTAAAATTTATGGCTTACGATTGTTCCGTATGGATTATGATTTCACTTCTCTCCTCCCGGACGGATATATGGGTAACATTCGACAATCATGACTTGAATATTAAAAATAGAATTTTGTTAATTTTTTTCCTTACTTTACCATTCATTAAATCAAAATTTTCCATTTTTTCAAAAAAATTTGTAAAATACACCTCCTACTGTCCAACTTGAAAAACGCAACAAGATCTTTCAATTTAGAAGAACAATAATCGTTTTCGCGAATTAATACGAATAGCAGCGGATAACCTTTTTACCCCATGCTCAGAAAGTCCATTTTATGCATTTCGTCTCGTCAATTTAGCAGGACTGTAAATTATATACATGAACATATTCTTACGAAGATAAACCAATTTATTAATATACCATTTTTGCAGCACACACCTCTTAATCCGTCCATACTGTACACCACTTTACGAGCTCCTCGAGCAAACACGTTTTCGAAACATTTTGATAAAAATATATTTCAAACTTAACCTCGTGTACAAATCGTCGCATTACACGCATTTTAAATTTTCTTCAATGAAAGACAAAGAACTATTCTATTTTTTGTTTTTTGGATATTTTTTATCAACACATGGTGCCAGAGTACACGTAACTGTTTCCCCCAAAACGTATCAAAATAAAAAAATCGTTTATCTATGTGAAAAAAATTATTAATAAGGTTGTCCAAAAAAAAAAAAAAAAAGCTTGGCACGTGGAGCTATATGGTGACTGTAATTGTCACGATAACGTAGCTAGTGACCGTAACTATCGTTAATAAAACATCATTATTGGTATCTCGATGCTATAAAAAACGAGTTGGTGGACGTAAAATTTGACCGAGTGATCACCCACCAAATGGAAATTAATCATGATATACAAGACGAATGTATATTCACAGAATAACGTTCTCGCGATAAAATCTATTTTTACGAGCATATTTTATCAAAAATCTTTCCAAAAATAATTACATCTCTTTGTTTTCAAATTGCTTTGATAAATCTTCGTTACTCGACCTCCAGCATTCACTCCCACAAAACAATTATCACGAAAAAATCTCGGCAACAGGTGAACATGTGCCGTTTTAATGGTTGAAAATTTTGAATACCAAAATAATATGCACGTAGGTATGCAGTGTTTGAAAATATTAAAATATTTTTATTTATTTTATACTACTCTTACACGTCATATTCTTCAGACTATCATGTTTAAGAAATTAAAATTTGATTAAAATAGAATTCCAAAAAAATTTTCACCAATAAATTCAAAGATAAGTAAGTATTCTTATTCGGAGAGGAAAAAGTAGCCAATAAATAAATAGATTAATAAATTGCAGGTAATGGCTTCGCTCAAAACCATAACAAATTATTCGCAAGAACAGACGTCACGAATATTGACGTTAAACAATGATCCTATGGTTTTCCCTGAATAGTTGAGCTATTAATAATTTCAATAAGTTATTCATATTTTGTCAAGGAAAATATTCTAGTTTACCCCAATTACGCATTCGATTTGCCCCTTCAGGAATTTTATTTACCGCTTCGTCTGTATTTTTTTCAAGCTATGGCTCTGCCAGGAAAAGTGATACACAAGACCTTTTAAAAGTATAATTCTCTCCGAAGCCAAAAAAAAGATTCAAATATAATAAGTACGTACTTTTAAATATTTATTTGAAAAATAAATGACTTATATGTTTATTCATAATTATCTATTTGATCTTACGCAAAGCCATAAACTAGAAAAATATCTTCCTGAATAAAATCTTTTATTGGAAAGAATATTACCAATTTTACAAAATATTAAAAAGAAATAATTTATTATTGCTTTTGAAGTGAGAAAGAGGTTTTATATTTTGCAGAAAATTTATTCTCACAAGTTGAGAATTTTGATTTCAACTAAATGAGAATGTACATGTATGACTTATGAGTCTGATGAGAGTAGGTCTCTAATTTCACTATTACTTCAAGATTTCTCATAATTATAGGATTAAAAAAATAGACAGGATTTATGAAGTTCATAAAAAGATATTTTCATACTGAAAATGAAATTTGGAGTTCTTAACTTGAAAAAACTCTCCCTGGTGTGTAGAGTCATCGAGGAGATTTTTATGGCGCGTGTCTTATAGCTTATAGTTACACGTTTATGATATCAAATGATCGTTATAATTTTCACTAAATACTATAAATAAGTGCATGACACTCGATGAAATCATTTGTTTTTTGTACAGAAAAAAAAAAATGAATATAAATGAGAAATGTTGAAACCATTACGAAATTGTGAGTTATAATTATATTGTTCGCATGTCAAGTATTAACTTCTAGTTTACACGTGTGATTTTTAAATGCAGTAAACAAATTTTTGCTTATAACTGAAAGGGGAGACGGATTTCATCATCAATTCGTGAAAAAAACAAAAAACAAACAAGAATAAATGAAATATTACCAGCTAATTATTTAAAGAGACGAAATTGAAATGGAGCGTAAACTAATATTATTTTCCATTGTTTTAGCACGAGTTAGTAGAAAAGGAGGTTTTAGAAAAGCAGAAATTGAATAATTCAGTCGCGCACCCCAAAAATAGAGGTCTTTGACCTTTTAATAGACGAAAATTGCAACGGGTCATTCCTCTTTCTCTCAACACACATAAATAAATTTTTCTCACTATACAGAGATGGGAGGAGGGTTTACGGGTGAATTTTTCAAAATAAGTTTGTAGATACAAATGAACAGTGATATGCAAGAAGATATTATAAGTCCCATTTTTCAAATTTCATACGAAAGCAAGATAACATTTTTATGTTACGTAGACTTTTTATACGATGCACGTCAACTTTGAAGTCTATTTTCTCAACGATGGTTGCATTTTGGGTCATAATTATTTGTGCTGTACATAGAATTTGGTGCATACAATTGAACCATCAGCAGAACAAGATTTTTGAAAAAAGTGGACCTATCCACTTCTTGCATATCACTGTTCATATATACCTAAAATGAAATACATTATTTCATTGTTATATTTATACAAAACCATTATCATTCAAGGAAATGTCTATCAGAGATGGTATGATTACAAAAAGGCAGTTGAGTGGCATCAGAGGTTAGGGAATTCCACGCTCTTTGATTTTGCAATAATTCGAAAACCTAGTGCTCGACCTCCATTTTGTGGTGTGAAACGGAGCAATGACATCACCTGCGCGTTTTACTTGTTCGAAATTTCTCATGCACGTGTACTATCTGTCGAAACGAGTTCGCTGTGTTCTAACCTGAAAATGTTATCACCAGCACGTTAAGCGGGATTTCGAAAGTTTTTATAGTGTTTTTTTATTTATTTTCTCTCTACCCCCTTTTTTTTTTCTTAATTTTATTTGGTATTCTGTGTACCCAGCAATTGCAAACACAATCAGGGGGTTTCATGCGACAAAAGTACAAATTTCCAATCTGGTAAATATAAATGAACGTAGTCTGCAGCAATCGATTAGAAATCGAGACACGATGAAGATTAAAAGTTCACTCAACAGAAAAACAACTTTGGCACATTAATTCTGATCACGCGAATATTGAAAATGTCAGCTTTTGTTTTAGGAGATACGCAAATATCGCTTTTACTGTCTTTGTTGAAAATTTTAATTTTTCAACACAAAAGTAAATTGACAGGACAGTTCATCGTTTACTCATAACGAGTTCTGAAAGGCAAACATTTTGTCAACAAGATCTTATATGATTATACCTTGTTATTGAAATTATTTTTCTTCCACAATTTAAAGCATTCTTGCGGGTTTAGATGCAGTGGCGGATCCAAGGGGGGGAAGGGGAAAGGGAATCCTATTGGTGTATTTGTATATCTTACATATTTTGAATCAACTCACTTCTACTGGCTAGGTTTCTAGCAAATCATGAAAGTTTAACTTATTGACTTGAAAACACGAATTCCCTCACTCATACCCTATGGTTAGAGACCGGATTTCTCGACACAGAAAAGTGAAAAAATCGGCATTGAAAACTTCATTTTCGGCATTATTTGGCAGTAACCTACAAAAACCCCTCAAAAGCAACAAAAAAGTAAAAAAGTAATGAAATTCTATTTCAGAGATAAAAAAAAAATACATTTTTATAAAAATTTATCATTATGCAGTATGAATTATGCAGTTATGTATGAGAGTGAGAGCTGCCGATATCAGTTGCTAACGTTCTTGCTTGCATGATTAGGCTTGTGATTTTTCACTATCAATGATTTTATGCATGATGCAATGGTGAAAATTAGCAAAATCTGCCATTTTTGGCATTTTTTGGCATTTTTCGGCATTTTCCCCATTTTTGGCATTTTTTGGCAAAATAAAAATTTTTTCCTGGGTTCTATTCCCCCCGATTCGTGCTCATATGTAAAAATTACCCTCCCGCCCCTTCAGGAACAAAAGTGACAAATACCGAGGAATCCGGTCTCTACCTATGGTATATTTTACGCACCTTTTAAAGGATTAAAGTGATATTCGAACAACATAAAATATATACCACTAATTTTCTTAATGAAAATCACTGAATTATTTCTCCATAATATTGTGCATCACACTGGTTTCTATAATTTTTTTCTCATAATCAGTTTCTTTATCACTTCTTTCCTCTCAAGATATGCCTCCGCCTCTATCTAATCATACTTTATCCAAGTCTTCGAAAAAAAAAAGAGGTACATCATAAAGATGACTCAAAATAACTGGGCTAGCACCCACAGCAATTTCCATTCATATACAGGCACGTGTCCCAAAGACTGGAGAAGAACGCAGTTTTCGATTGTCAAGTTTTGACGAAAGCCGGAGGTGGGACGCTGACAAATGGAGAATCTGACAAAACGTCGGCTGATTTAAAAAAAAAAAAATGGAAAGGAAAAAATCCAGAAGTAGGCTATTCGATGGAGGTGATCGTCGACCCCACAGATCCACGTGTTTGTAATCAGTTCATCGACGTATGAAACCGTTGCGGTTATTCAATCTCTATTTTATCACGGTCATTCACAACGAAATATTATTCATGGTTTTTTTTTTTCTGCCTATATTCTTCATTATATTATTTCTCCTAAGTCGGTCATTCCAAGTCATTAGCCACGTTACTAGCGCCATTTTCGTGACTAATATTATAATGATTATAGAGAGACGCATTTTAATTTATGGGCTGCCATCAATTTATCAAATCGCGCCTCTCATATACTCCTGAAAATGATGGTACCATAGTAGACTAATCGAATTATAAAATAATAGGCTGATATTGCGGTACTATATCTATGCATTGGAGAGACCAGCAACCAAATGAAATCAAGAAAATTTAATATTCAGCTAGAATTTTCTAATCATATATTTAACATCCATGGGTATCCGTAGATGAGAATGATATTGTGAAAAAATTCATGAACTAATAAATAATAATGAGCCAATTGGAGAAGAAAAAATTATAGTTTCTGATGTATAGAATTTCACACTCTACAGCCATGTGTCACAAAATGATTGGTAACCTTTCTCAGGTCTGTTAATACAGCTTATAATATTTTAGTGATGAGAAAATTTCTGTAAAATGACAAGGGTAGAATTTTTTCTTATAGTAAAAAGTTTCATTAAGTTATGGCAGTCGTATCAAATCATTCCGCTGAAATTCGCTCCAGTTAGGCGCATATTTAGGGGAGTCCATGGGGTCCGGACCCCCTTAACCTTTTTTTTTTAAATAAAAATGTTTTTAATTTTTTCGATTCTCCAATTTATTTACGGGGGGGGGTCATCATAATGATAGACCGCCCCTTGAGGTCAATCAGTTATAAAAAAGCACGAGGGCATGCACCAATTTTTTCTCAAAAATTGTTATGAAGTGTTTTATTTTTGTTTTACGAAAAAAAATTTAAAAACAATAATCAAAAACATGGCTTTAAAAATATTGAACTAGGAACACTTAATTTTCTGATAAAGTTCGGCGAATTATTTAGATGTATACCACATATTAGGAGGCGACGCAAATAATATATGTGTAGTTCCGTTTTATGCACTGGAAGACTGCAACAAAAGGTTCCCAAACGAGGGCTCAAAATGAAACTATTATGATAAAATAATTTTCATGCCAACTTCCGTATCGACTACACGTGGAGCAGACCTCTCGATGCAGTTTTGGTACCACTTTAAATGAATAAAAAAAGAAGCTTAAATCGATATGCACCCTTGCAACTCGAGCTCTCAGTCTCGTCACCCCTTTTCCGGATGCGAGTGAGCGTCTAAAAAATTTCACTGTTTTCTAGTCTAGACGCTGATAAGTTTTTATAGAGGCCAACCACGCTTATGGTCAATTAAGGACAGCAAACAACTGAAAGAAGAAATGCGTTGTATGAAATTGCTCAACTCGATGGAGCTATGCCAAATCTTATATGAATTGAAAAGAAAATTCAGTCTGTTTAGTCGTAGAATATCCTGATGCAATAACATTTTTATTATAGACTGCATGGGATACTTGACTCTCAGCACCCCTACACTGAGGGAAATGAATAGTATTAATTATAAGAAGAATATAGTAACTTTTCTCATGACAGTTGTGACAATTACTATTTATTTTAAATTATAATGTAATATTTTTAGTACTTTTTTCTATTTGAAGACAATACAATACATAATACTATTTTTATAGTAATTTCTGCTACAAATCTCGAATTGTCTCAGTTTTCCGATCCAAATTGCAAAAATTACTATTGAATTTTTGTCAGTGTAGTTACAGCTCTGAAATTTGTTGATTTGAAGGAAAAAACTAGTATAATCGGGGTACTGCAGTAAAAAAATTGTCTCCTTAATAGTTTTCTCCAACAAGTATTTTAAATTTTTACACCGAGTGTCCAATATTTTTAAATTTTGGAATTGATGCATGCTCCTAATGATATACTAAAATTTTATGCGACTAATGGATGGTTACAAAAGGATTAGCATCAGCTGTTACTCGTTCAATAATAATTGTTTTTTTTTTTTGTTTAACTCAAAAAATTGCAGACAAAACAGATGAGTCCATCTGCTCCATTATTAAGGCAAAATAAACGACTTCAACTACGTTCACATCGCTGGCAACTAATAACCACCCAGACATGCACAAAAACCCGAACCGTATTTTGCTAACAAAAATACCTGCACAATCTATTACCGCCAGCCTGGCCAGCCAATTTTCAGGTGCAGCTCAGAGGTATAGTTCGTGGAAATATTCTAGTCGTGTGGAGGAGAAAAAAAAAAACCATCTAACGAATGTAAACAAAACCCGGTGTCTTCTAGTCTAGCGTAAAATATAGCAATAATGAAAAAAATCACCAAATTATAAAGAAAGGGGGCTGGGTAAGACGAAGGTAAAAGGTTACCCCACCTTATACCCATTCTGAAAGATAATAATAATATATAAGAAGCAAGAAGAATGATTTTTATTTCGAAGCAAGATTTTATTATTTATTTATTTACAATTTTTTTTTTTTTTTTCGTACGATTTCACTCTCTCTTTCGACCAGAGAGAACGTTTGTACCGTTTCCTTTATAGTCGAGTTTGGGTACACGTGGCTACACGTGTAACGTCGGCTCTCACTCTCCCGAGAAATAGGTGCTGCTCGCCTCATTGCGAAAAATCAGGACAACTTTGCTTCCTACATATTTCTACGCGTAAATTACGTTCCGTTCTTAACCCCCCCCCCGCCCCCTTCATCCGTCTTAACTCCTTCTAGAATCATATCTCCATTTTGGTTTGCTTCCTTTCCTCTTTCTCTTTTCTCAACCTAAACAGTTTTCATTTTTACGCACCATTCCACTTCACCAAATTATTATGGAGGCCCAGCTTGGCGAAATGTTTGTTTACAAAATATTTAGGATATTTCATTGATAATTTACATTTTACGCGGTATCGTGGAATGAAGGAATGAATATGCACGTGTATTTATAAGGGTCAGGCTGAAACCTAAATTTGAGGTCGGATTCAATTGAGTGTAGTATTGGAAATCAATGGCTGTCCGAAGGAAAGTGCATTAGAAAATGCTCCTTTGTTACTCTCCAGTCTCCTGGAAAAGTTATTCATTGGAGAACCATCATATAAATATCCAAAGTAATGTTTACATATTCCATCAACACCATAATAGAAATATGACATAAGAACAAAATATTATTGACTAAAAACTTTCCATATTAGTGTCGATTACAGAAGGTCAAGAAATTTGAACCACCTTTCATGTATTATAAAACTCATTACTAGTGATGGGTCAAGATATCTATATTTTCGATACTTATCAATAATGGGCCATTATCGAGACTATTGATAACAAGTTTTACTAACACCTTATATGGTTATAAAAAAAAGTCTTCTATGCTTATTGCATAATAGTTACATAAAAAAATTTATCGATACTGTCGATAGTAAGGCCCATTTTTTTTCGATAATATCGATAATGAAAATTTCGACTTCGACTCATCCCGGATCAATACAAAATATATCTTCGCTTGGTAAAAAATATGTTTTTCAAAATTGAAAAAATATTGCAGATTGGATAGTTTTTGGTACTCGAAAAATATTTCTAAAATATCAAAATTTCAAAAATATTTCCTTAGTTCCAAAATACCAAGAGCATTAAAGTTGACGTTAGGATATTTTTTCATCTTTAATATACTGCTTATTCTGATATCCAGGTAATTTTTTTTACACATCTTTAAAAATGGCCTGTAGAGGTTCCTAGGCAATTTCTCCAATCAATGTTCTAAACAAATTAATTTCCTGCCAGGCCATTCTCTCTAATCGGCTCATTTTCTTCAAAATTGTACTGCTTTTATATTTTATGGTTAAATACTCACCATTAGGAAATGACTGCAAATAACGTGTGGAAGACGATTGAATAAAAAGTTCTGGTGGTATTCTATGCAGTATTGAGGCTTCAAATAGTAGATGTTTATGGTCTGTAGATGAATTATCGTCACTACAAACAACTGGTGCCATTTTGGATGGACCTGAGAACAAATAAAAACAAGTACATTATTGAAGAGGCACTCATATTATTTTACTATTAGATAATTGTACATAGTTTGCTAGCTACAATAACTCAAGAAAAACCATATTTTATTCGACTACTATGAAAAGACTAGGTGGCGTTATTTACGACGCCATGTAACAAAATACTTCAAAAAGACCCAGTGGCGTCATAAATGACACACGTCAGGATTGCTCGACCTATTATAATAATTTCGCAACTGTTTAAGATACTCAGCACAATTTACCATAGTCAAAATGAGACTAAAAAATAGTCAGAATTCAATTCTTATTCTCCTAGGATTATATGATGCAGCTGTTTCAATTTCGAATATCAGGGTTGACTTTTATTGAATGAAAAATTAATAATTTTAGTAGCTCATGAAAATGGCGTCGCATATATGACACCACATAGTCTTCCTAGTGATAATTTAAAATACCTCACTCAGCTATAACTTACCACTATTAACCATAAAAGCTGAACCAGCAATTTTTCTGTATAGTTTTTTTCTCTCAAGAATTTAGGCGAATTACTGACAGAAAACATTCATGAATAGGTATACCAGAAATGATAAGTAATCTTTAGACATTAAACATTTTGACTAAAAAAACTGAGAAAACTCTCCCTGCTATTTTTTAAATAAAAATAACCATCAAGATTCAAGACAATTGGAAAAGTATATAATCCAAAAAGTCTCCAAATTAAAATTTTCACAATGAAACATTGTGCAGAAGATAACAATTGGTACGAGTATTTACCAAAAAGAAACCAACAATTCAATCGTATTTTCTTTAAACAAATTCTTATCATTAATCAGTACTCGACTAAAAAACGACGGAAATTGTAATCTGAGCATAAATATGGCAAACAGATTTTGAAGTAAGAAAAATGAATAGGTAATATAAGAAAAGTGCCTGTACAAGTACTCAATGGAAGAATGCAAACAAACGAAATGAGATATTTGTAAACAGTATATAGAATTACATAAACAAAATAAGATCAATTTTAGGCTAGTTGAGAGACTGCTGATTATAAAGAAAAAATAATCTATAGGTAACGGGTAGCATTAATAGTCTGTCAAGCAGCTATGAGCGTGTTTATTTACGATCGTTAAAGTATTATTTTTTGCGGGTCATAAAGGCTATACACGTGTCGATATGAGGAAATTTTTTTTTTAAAGATGTTAATAGAAAAAGATGTGTAACGCAATATTGCTCGATGAGAGCTATAGGAGAGTGTTAATTTATAATGCAAAACTATTCAGAGGCTTTTTTTCGTCGACTTAAGAATTTTATTCATAAAAATGCGTCAACTCGTGTCGATCACTAAGACATTGATTTAATCGATCAACAATAACATTATTGTACTCTCATTTACATTTGCACAAGTCACTCGACGATGGTGCAAGAATTGAAAAATATTGCGATGATTAAGATAATGGTTACCAAGAGACCACAGTTCTTGAAAGGAAAATGTTAATTTCTGGTGGAACCGTCATGTAATCTTCCATCAATAGCCAATATCCGTCATTTTAGAACCATATCGACTGTTCTATGAATTTTTTACTTGCAAAAAAGAAAGTAAATCGAAGGAAACTTTTTCCATTGGTGGTGGAGAAAATAAGATCGAATTAAAATTCGCATATACAGGGTGTTCTGCCTCGAGCTCGCTAGTCACTACAGACTACAGAGCAACTGCAGATAGAGCAACCCGAGTTACATTCATGTATGATAGTTTGCATACTTCCAAGTTGATAGGGCGTGTATAACGTAAGAATAATTTTTTTCACCAGACCAATTCAGTCAATTATTTTTAAGAATTCATAAATTCATTAATATGAAGGTTAGAAACATCCACTTAGTGCTATTATTTAGTAAATATGATGTAGGTAGTGAGTGTATAGCGCACGGCATACTTTGTACATAAAATCTCTTGCAAAGCGACGCTAGGTATATGTGAAATTATTAAAATCCGTGGAAAGGGTGTTGAACAACCAGCCAATAAGTCCACTTTTCCACATTCAACAGCAAAACAAAAAATCATTTTCATGTCTCATAAGCTCCTTGCATAGCGTTTCGACTTTGACGTCTATTTTCTCAGCGGTGGTTACATTTGGGGACCTAATATTTTTATAGATAGATACTAGATAGGGCTTTATTTATACAATTGAACATAAAATATTTCAATTTTCGAAAAAAAAGTGGCCTTATCCGCTTCTTGCGTAGCACTGTCCATGTCAATGTTACAGAAGTTAGAAAAAACCGGTCCTGGAACACTGGTGTCCCAGTTTCTTATATGGATGTGTTCAGTATACAGGGTGTCTTCGTATAAAATATGGAGCAAATTTTCAGAGGGAGATGAAATTTGAAATGGGGGCGATAAATTCAATAGTCACAAATAAAACATTTTTTTTCATCGGCCGCCACTCAATTTATCGCCCACATTTCAAATCTTATCTCCATCATCCCTCCCGCAAAAAAATTTGCCACGATATTTTATACGTGGACACCTTGTATACTGAACACATCCATATAAGAAACTGGTACACCAGGTATGTGTTCCAGGACTGGCTTTTTTCAACTTCTTGTTACCTTTCTAGTTAATTCTCACTCATTAAATATAATTTCTGTACTCATAATTATATATAGACCATTTTAAGACTAACGAGTACTTGGCGGTGATACAAAAGAATTAAGAATGCCGTAATAATACCCAAACTTTATGCTAACTGAAGATGACTCAAAGTCATGAAACTTGTACCGCTCACTTTTTTCGTGGAAAAGTAACACTGCTCGCACAGTCCATACCCTTTCAGTTTTTGTTGACAGTCGCTTACTCCATCAAAATTCTGGTCACATTGTTATCAAGATTCACAGATAAAACAGAACAATAATAAATTTTTTGAAAGTCCAGAAGAAGTGTGACATTGCTAAATCGTTGTCCTAACAATAATTCAGCGGCGAATATCTGCTGCACGTGTTAAACCCGAAACAGTATGATTGACCTTGGAAAACACATTTAATTTCCCCTCGGACTCTTCATTCACAGTACAGTTTCATCCGATTCGACAGAGCATTTATAGCTGTAATAAGAACCGTTTTTTAAATAACTTTTTGGGTTATTTTCATTTATACAGTCGTTAAAAGAAAATACGGTACCAGTATAAGTATCGGTACAAGTAGCGTGCATTTGATTTAAAAAAAAATAATAATCAGCAGAGCTTACACCCCTCAACCAGAGATACACTGAAAAATATTTCGGTGGTAAATTTCACTATTTACTATTTTAATGCAAAAACTGGTACAATTCGAAATTGAAAGTACAAAAGTTGTAAAATATACCATCTAAGATAAAAGAAAGCACGACAAATGCTAAGAATATCTACAATGAAACTTGCATTATACCTGTTTTTAAATAAAAAAATAGTAAAAATTACGATTCATTTTTTTCAATGTACCAACTCATTCAACTTTTTTGAAAATTCCATTTGCCATCGAAACAAATGTTCTATTCTTTTTCTGTGCTTGGTTTCTCCAAGTCTCGTTTACAAGGGATTTTCACCAATATAAAGTGCGCTAATACACTGAGAAAAAACCTGTGTATTAAATTTTAATATCTGCATTCTGCATACTAACTCAAAAATGATTCAGATATTATTTGAAAAATTAAGACATTAAAAATTAGCAAAAATTTCTAAAAGTATTAAAAATTAATACAAAATATTGAAAATGAGTATAAATTATGTACGTTGAAAATTGGGGTACTGCATGCTAAAATTTAATTTATTAATTTTTTACCTAAAACATGAATTGCGTCCCAAAATTTGTAAGAAACATACCAAGTTTTAATATTTTTTCTCTGAATGCATCGAAAGTTAGTGATTGGCTAGTGATGAAAATTTAAAGTGGAATACAATGGACGGTCACATTATTATAACGATGATATCAATCAATCCAAATTATTTTTAATTTACCCAGTGATCCTCTAATAGCAGTTCCACAAAAAACAACCAGATGTTGGTCATGTTACTCAAAATCCTTTGCAAAAATCCCCGTAGGAATTTGCTTCTGTCGTTTGTTTTTTTATATTTTTTATTAGTACAAAGCAATTTTGTTCCCAGCACTACTTTCTAATTGGTTGATCGCTAAATGTAGAAACAAAAAAATAGCAAATTCCCGTTGTGCACAAGGCTTTAGAAATTTGTTTGTCTCATTACTTTTTTTTACCTGCCGATTTAGTCGCATTAACACTAGAAATACTAGGTTTTCCTGGATTACTCAAAGAACCAGGACACCACAAGAGTAACCTCAAAAGACCAGGTGGCGTCATATGACACAAGTCAGGGGTTCTCAAAATATTAGTCCTTTCAGAAGTCCATCTCAAAATTTTGAGTGGTGTCGTATATGACACCACCTGGTACTTCTAGTGCTAATAACGGTTTATGGGACTTCATGAAATGGTACTATCAGCCACACCATGGGAGAAACCTCCTCAGTTCAGCATTTAAGACACTTCCACACTATCGATTAAAAAAGGAGCTATTTTAGTACTAAACTCATTCAGCAGTTGAAAGTCCATATTCTTAAAATTCCGCTAATAATTGCAACTTCAAAACTTCTACTTATAAAATTGCCAAAAAATTAATTGGTGGTTTCCTTCGTGGTGTGATTAATCCTATCCTAAATCTGCAAATTTCCATTATTATGAGTATTTATAGAGGCAAGCTCTTGCGGGTGCACCTTTACTGATTTTAAAAGATTTGTAACCAATGGCAGGTTAAAAGTAGGAATAGCTCTGACACTATTGAACGACTCGTCAGTGATAATTTAAGGGGAAGGGGAGAAAACTGGTCAGAATAGATACTATGTTTACTAATTAAATTTTTCAGTATTTTGCAGTAATAATAAATTTACTTTTTTTATGTCGAGAAAATTTATTTTTCTTTTGGAATTGAGAGGTGCTTTCTGAGCGCTCCAAGTAACTAGCTTTCTTCAGAAATCTATTCATTTTAATAAGTAATTTCTTTCAATGCATAATTCTAAGCAGACCAGCCATCTAGAAATTACTTGAAGTGTTTGTACCATAGCTTAAGTTAAGAGAACACTTGGTCAGCACGGAGTCAAGATCATAGTAATAATCTGGACGTTAAACCGTCAGAAGAGTGTGTGCAAAGGAATCCTTATTTTTTCAACAGCTGTTATCGCTCACAGTTTTTCCTTATGGTATGATGGTATATAGCAGAAGGTTTTCTTCATGCTCAAAAATTTTTAATTCGACTCACTTCATCTTATCGTAGCTTTGAGCTTGGCCAGCATAATGCTTAACTTAAAGCTAAGCTCAAAATTAGTTGGGAACTTGAGGGGACTGACTAAACTTTGGTGTATTTGTACAGAAAATCAATTAACAATTTTCATTCCAATGCCCATACTTTGTTCTCAAGTATAAGCAGGTACAAGACTAGATAAACAAAATTTAATGACCACTTACCTTAAATATTCAACGCACAGCTGATTTTCCAGAATAAAGGCACTTATTAAATTTTTGATATAAGGAATTGCGAATACGATAGAGTAGATAATTTTAGAAAAACGCGACCACACGAGAAGACAATATCGGGTCAACTTGCACACGTCTGATGACTGTGACACTCGCCAAAAATCACCAACTGATTGTTACCGCTGAACTTGTAATATTTTAGATACATGCAAAAACCAAACGAAAATTGGAGGGGAAAAGAAGAACGCAACCAAGCAAATCGCCGGAGAAAACTATAAATTTTCGGCGTGACTTCTGCACCGCTATGCTTCGCTCGCATACTCGGCGAACCTTTTCTACACGCCAATATAAGGTCTTACATCTACCCCCTCCCAATTTCAAGGCACGAACTATTACTATAATTAAACAGCTGTTTTGCACGTGTACTCTGAAAAAGCTACTGTCGTTTCCATAGTGACCGTATTGGTAAAATCTGACGTGACAGAAAGAACTCCTTCGTGGACAAAAAATATCGACAATAAAATCAGGTGAAAAAGACAATTTTTACCTAAGTACATGTATCATTATAGTAATTGAAAAAAAAAAATTGGGGAAGTCAAAGTAAAAAAAAAATATAATCGAAAATTTTTCTCATGTAAGATGCGGACAAAATTGTTTCAACACCGATTAACGATGAGAAAAAAATATCGAAAATGGAATTACCTATTTAACTGAAAAGGAAGATCTGAAAAATTTCATTTTTCGCAATGTAAATTCGTCTCCCTTCAGATTTCTGGTATCAGTAAACTATTTAAATTTCTATGAGCCAGGAAACGATTTTTGATTTTTTGGTTGCAGTTGGGGAAAAGGTCATGTGAAAGAGGGTGAAATCTTCAGAAGGCATTGAAAATTAAGAACAAAAATGCGAAGGAACTTGGGATTATGAATTTTATGCATTGAATCATCGATGGCGAGGTTGAAATGGCGATTGAAAATTAGTTAATCAAATTTACTTTGAATATTCCTCATGTAATCTTACAAAAGGATAAACTAAGGGATAAACTGTAAAAAAAAATTAGAAAACTACAATAAGTAACTAAAAAGGATAGCTTTTTCTCACTTTACACCGTCCTTCAGTTGAGAAGATATTATCTTGACTGTATTCGCTAACAATTCTAAAAATTTCTCTATAGCAAGAGTAAGGGTCCGTTCAGGGCCGGATTCCCCATAAAGTGAATACTCACTCTGCGTAGTATTTGAAATTTGGGGGCCCCCGGAAGTGGTCATGAGGTCTAATTAAACGATAAAATAAGGCTTCATGGAGCCAAAATGGGGGGCTCTGGGGCCCCCAAAATCATGACTGTGCGTGGGCCCCGCAGAACGCTGAATCCGGCCCTGGGTAGGTTCAAAATGTACTTTTGTTTTCAGTTTTTGCTTTTCCACCAACCAATCAGGATGAAGAAGAAGTTATCAAAAAAAATATTTCTTCGTGTTCGTATCTCATGATTGGTTCAAATAAAAGAAAAAACAACAGCAAAAGTATATTGTGGATGGCTCCTACGTAGTCAACTAAATTTAGTAATTAGTATGATGGTTAATACATCTACGTGTAGAGAATTCATATACGTGTAAATGGCTAACCCTGCTCTTGACTTGGCTCAAGCCAATTCTCTTTGCCGGTTCGAAAATCTAACAATCATAGAACATTGCACTTTGCATCGAACCTTTTTGGAATCATCAGCTGTTTCCGTTCAACAAAATCGTCACTTCTATGTGATGTTAATTCCAGCAGAGTGCAAGTCCCCCGTAGCGCAATCGGTAGCGCGCCCGTACAAACCCAAAAAGTAATGCCTACATATAAATTGATTTCTAACGGGAGGTTGGTGGTTCGAGCCCACCCGGGGGACACCAATTTTTTGAATTTTATAAGAGTATTATATAGATTATTGTTGGGTATCAATACCCCAATGCTTCAACTTTTATTAAAAATATATAAAAATTATTCCATCCCTCATAAAAATTCATTAGGTACTTATTTCATATTTTAGTATTTTCATTTTCCATTTCTGTGATGATAACTGAAAGTATAGAACTGCGTAGAATCAATGGATTTTTAATCTGTAGAAATTCTTTTGAATTTCAGAAAATTTTATTGATTTTTATTTGAGTTTTTAAAAAGAATTTCTCCAAAATCAGTCAAACGCAAATGTGATGTAAAAATTCGTCTCGACTGTTCAGAAATGAATACTTTTTCGCATTGAGTGGTAATTTTTCAAATATATTTGAATTAATTTAAGTAAATCAATATTTTTAGGTCAACTAAGAAGCATTTTCTCAAAATCTGACGATCCAGTGAAGTTTTGAGATACCGAGCAAAAAAAAGTAAAACCGTCTCGATGGATCAAACGCAAATTTTCTTCACAGAGTTGTAATTTTTCTGAATTTTATTTCACTGTCTATTTGAAATAATTATTGATTTCTCTCAAATCAAAAAGTATACTATTTTTTTTTAAATCAGTGAAGTCCAAAAAATGAAAAAATTTATTTTTTGAGGTGATAAAAACCGGTCTCGATTACTCACACGTGAATATTATATTGATTATGAGTTTTAATTTTCTGAAATTAATATTAATCAATTTAACATCATTAATTTTTGTATCAACTGAAAGGCGTTTTTCCAGCATCTATCAAGTTTGGCAAAGATTTTTGAGTTGTAAAAAATGCACAATTTGATTCAACTGTGAATATTTCTACGCTTTCAATATATTGATTTCTATGTGAAACAATTAGCCTTCAATGGTCTAATAATATTTTAGTCTATCAAAATGTATCAAATCTAGTTTAAAAGACGGGCTCATTATTCAAATGAGAATTTTTCTTCACAGTGAATTCTTGATCGTAATTATTTGTAAATTTCATGGTATTAATAATTTTAGGAAAATCAAATCTTTCAATGTCAGAATTGAAAAGGTCTATTACAATAAGAGGTTGATGGTTCGAGCTAAGCCCACCTGCAGGACGTCAATTTTCTATATTATTGTATCTATCAATGATTGTTATAAAATCAAAATTCATATTATATTTTATTTTGTATTGAAAAAGAACAATAATCAATTTGTTCTTTGAAAAAATTCAATTCTTATCCCAAACTGACGATTTCTCGATGAAGAATCCATACTTATAAATTTTTTTTTTTCAGAAATGTTTGTTGATTTTAGAAAATTTTATTGATTTATTATATTATTTAAATTGAAATAATATTTATTTGAAAAAATTGGATTCTGTCGAATACGAAAAGATGAACACGTAATTGGTTACTTGTTTAAATAACGTTCGTTCATTCGAGTATTCAGTTACGTGTTAATCTTTTCTTATTTGTAACGGCCGGGCATATAGCTTTGAAAATTTCATTGTAGCTAAAAAATAAAGTATGAAATCAATAATCACAATATTATAATAAATGAAAAAAATTGACTCTGACTTATTGAATTATATTAATTCAGTGCCTTTGCCTTGCCCAGCTGATTGCCAGCTTATTTTATTGAATTTGAAAACTAATGAGAATCGTACAAATAGAAAACATTATCGCCAATAATAAAGCCCACATAATGATGTCCGAAAAAGTTAAAAAATAAATTCATGGAAGAATATTAAATTCAAAACGGTTTTTCTTTAAATTTCTTTTTTTACAGTTGAAATTTCGTTTTTAAATACTTAAAGTCAAGACGTTGAGTTCATATTCAATATATTAATTTTATGAACCCAACTTTTCAACTCAACATGTCGAAAAATAAAAAAATAATAAAAATTGAAAGTTCAACTGTAAAGAATTATTTTAAATTCAAAGAAAGACCATTTGAATCCAACATTCTTCTCTTCCATTAATCAACTTTTTCATTCATAAAAATTCAACATAGGTTTATTGGACGATAAAATCAGAAGTACCTTCTACCTAAGGAATTGAAGAAGAGAAAAAATTATAATAAAAAATCAACCAAATAATTCAAATTGATGCATGAAGAATCAATAAAATGAAAATAAAATACGACGATTTCAGTATGTTTAACGTTATACTCTCATTATCAGTGTGAACAATACGAAACCAAAATGGACGACGTCAACCAATAGAAAAGTCTAGAACTCTTCGAATCCCCCATCCCAATCCAGTAATTACGTATTTAAAAAACATTGAACTTTTTTCTTTTTTTCCGTTTTCTCCTTCGACCTTTGCTTGATTTATTACGTCTCGTTGCCCCGATTATACATTTCAGTTTTGTGTCTAAAGTATTGCGCCGTGATAAGCAAATCATCCTTTGAGTCGAGTGTTGATTAAGTAAATTAAAAAGTACTACAATCAATCATAAGCGTTCTAATTCCCATTCGGATCGAAGGTGAAATTGTTTCAACCATCGTTTTCTGTGTACGTGATCTGCTATCTGTGTGAATTGTGGTGCGATCGTTGAATCCGCTTTCGTAGCTCCCGCGCGACTTCCATAAATTTGATGAGTTTTCATCGTCTGAAAATTTTCAAACATTCGTTATTTACTAATATATCGTAATCATGAATAAAACCAGTAGTAATCGTAATAACTGTTCGGATGAATCGAGTATTTACAACGGCAAGGAATCGATCTTTGTCTCCGGAAGCCTGCGAAATGACGTCGCTTTTGTACGCGACGTACCCGAAGTGCTGGCTTCCGACTGCGGAGCCGACCAACAGGTGCCTCACTATTACATCACTTTGCCCGCTCTAGGGCCTCTGTGGTGCTCCTGAGGCACCCCATGTCGCATGCATAATCAGGGAGGGGTGCGACAGAGAAGGGGGACTAGTTTTCCTCTCTGAAAAGAAGGGTAGCCGGTTGCTATCGCGGGTTGACATCGATCATCTGCTTGAAACAAGCGAGAAATGCGCAGCTCAAATCACCTTCAAGCTGCAGATCACCCGTGATTCAGACGTCACTTGGGAGTCGATTCTGTTCCAACAGAACTTGTATATCCGAATCGACGGCAGCAATCCGGCTATCTCGAAGATGGGCTTCTTGGGCATCATGGAGTACGCGGAGGACGTGCTAAAGGTGAAGCGGATCATCGTCTGCTTCGGTAGGAACAATCCGATCCGCGAACTGCTGGTGCGCACGTTCATGTATATTGGTTTTTGTTTGATACCACCAGGGCATAAACTAATTCCCCGAGCCTCGTCGGACACCTCCAACATCTATATGGCATATTGTACCGATTAAGATTCCTTCCGTTTTCAGATTCACCCCCTACCCCCCATTAGAGTTATGATAGATTTTGACGCGTATTTAATTTGTAAGAACGTATATCTATTTTTAAGTCGATAATTATGTTTATTACTTTTTTTTCTTTTTTCGTTCAAAGTTTCTCTTTTTTTTTTTTTTGGTTTCCACGCAGGAAGGAATTTCTAGTATATTGTAGTTCGTCACTTTATTATAATTTTAAATACTTATTTACTCGGTGAAATATTTTGCGTTATATTTACGTATATTTTTTAATCATAGCTCATTAAAACTGTAAACGTTGCTTCGTGTTTTTTTTTCTTTTTTTGCTTCGCTGTGGATGACGAACTCTCGATTGCATTGCTTTTGTAACGTATGTAGATAAGAATATACGAGAAGTGGCATCCGATACAACCTTGAATCGTTGGTGTGCTTAAAGTTCGCTTGAGGTGAAAGTTCGAAGTTTGAATTGTCTAAAAATACTTGTATTTCTGCTCAATTTAATATTCATTTCATTTTAATGGTTTAACTGTAGGATAAACGCAGTTTTTAAATTAATTAATGATCATGAACTGCGTTTAATCCAAATTTAAATTATTTAATCGATATAAAATGAAGTAAATATAAACGCAAACATTGGAATTAATTTATGAGCCCACTGAATTGAAATTTTGAAAAATTGTATGAGGTTCAACAATAGGGTATAAATTTTGTTTTAATATATTACAAATTCATCGTGCGATATTTTTGTTGATAATTTTTGATGGTGGTGATGGTAAAGCTAGTTCTGAAAGATTTTTAAGACGTCTACTTTGGGCGCTGTAGAGGTCCAAAATGAGTACTCAGTAGATGATCGAATGGTGTGAGCCTCAACTTCATATCTTTGAAAATGGTTGAGGTATTGCTTTGGAAAAAATAATTACATGTCACCCTGAAAAGAAACTACCATTTCGCTAGGAGTACTGCGAGGAACGTCTTACCAAAATGAATAGAAGGTTGGAAAATATTATTTAACTTATGATAGAACGTAAATCATAATATTCTAATACGAAATTCAAAACCTCCCCATTTTGACCCATGTCCCATTGTTATTTACTTGACTAAACTTGGTATGTAATTTTTAAACTTCAACGAGGCTGTGCTTCAACCATAATGGCATTTTAGAAAGGTTATCATTACGTTCAAAGGTAGTTTTGAAATTTGACTGCACTTTCACCCGTTGACCATAAATGATAACCTTGACTTTCACCATTCAATTAATGATGAAAAAGTAAGTATTTTTTGTACTCTGTGCGCGTTTGAGTAACTTGTATTATATTTATGCATAAAACACTTTTGCTCGCCAAACGTTTCATCCTTTGAAGTGTTGGAACTACGTATCTTTTAGCATGTGTCTGGATTGTGCACACCTGATATAATTCAAAGTTGGGAGAACCATGCATCTGAAAGCATGATAAAAAAATTAATCCCCTTGAAAAATAAGAGATAAAATAATTTGGGATTAATTTCAGGTTGATGTTTCAATTCTTTGCACTTTACAGTCCACATCTACAAATAATAACACCATTTCAGAAACAGGTTGCGCAACTACGACGATGGTTTACATTCGCAGAAACACAGCATCATTCCTAAAACAGGTTGCGCAACTGGAAATCGAGCGACGTGTTCTATTTTTTAAAATTCAACGCTAAATTATTTTCTTTAGACTAGACATTTATGATTCGAATGATTGGGTCACTTTTTGTGTCATTGTGTGATTAGCTACGTTGATTATCATTCAAAAACCTACTGAAAGTATTTCTTGAGAAAATTTTTTATAAAATAAGTGTTGGGCGGATTATAGATTTTTTATTTATACTTAATTGGAAATAACAAAATTTTAGGACCTTCATCTCGTCCGTACAAAATCTGTGACTTTAGCTTTGCTTGAAACATTTTTTCATATGGAAGATTTCTTTCTTTCTTTCTATCTTTCCATTTTCTTGAAAGATTTTCCCGTTACCTTTCTTTTTGATAGAAAAAAAAAAAGAATTGCTTTTATCGGAGCCTTTATGTGAATTTTATTCAGATCGTGCAACGGCCATCAATCCATGTCAGTTTATTAATGTTCATTTCCCCATATCTAAACGAATTGAAAGAAAGATGTAATTGCAACTAGTTTACCTACAGTTGCCATTACTTTTGTTCGTGATTTTTTTCATTCGAAAATTGTCTGTTCGACGTAAAAGGTGCCAACAATCTTCTACGTTTATTTACGAATTTGAGAATAATGACGTGAAAAAAGAAGATGAAAATATGATAACTTTTGGCAGATTTTTATATGTCCGTCTTCTTTTCTCAGCAAAAGTGGAAAGCCTATTCCCCAAATTAGTAAATAAATGAAAATATTTGTCAAAACGTTTGGCAATCTTCTCTTCTGCGCCGTGCGCATACTGAAGCTGTTTACTGTTCATGCTAAAGCCTTGGATGCTTGATCTTTGGTTAAATCTATGAATATTTTTTTGTTTTCTTTCTTTCATATCAAAATCAAAACGATTAAAAGATAGAAAAAAATCGTGTAAAATGAAAACTAAAAGTCCATTATAAAAACACTCATGATTTTTTCCCTAGAACTACACTTCGTAGGGAAGAGCTAGTAGCCTTAGCACATCAAGCTTTTGCTTCTTCTTTTCCCTGCTTTCACCTGCTGAGAAAAACCTCTGTAAAATGTATGTAGCCCACAATGTTGCGAATTATTAGATTCGAATCGGGGAATTTGTTTTTGTTTACGACATGTATTCAACATGTCGGCCACAAAATTTTACCGTATGCGGTGTAATGGGTGTAAACGGTTTTTTGCAACATTTGTGTATGTTGCAGAAATCATGCGGACAACATGTTGTAAACCTCGGTCTATTTCGGAAATGTTATCTTTCACAAGTCAACCATGGTATCAACATGAATGATTAAACAAAGTATCAACAGTTACTCTGTTAGGATATTTTTATTTAAAAAATACTCTTCTCTTTGCTCAAATTTTATTTAAAATTGAAAGACTTACACTATTTTATTTCGGTTTCAAACTTCATAGAATTGAATTATTTCTTCTTTACTGTTACTATATCATTCAATATTTCCCAAAATTCATGGATATTATTTCATTATGAATTCATATGAAAACGACGAATATTGGAACGAGTCAAAATTATCCAAATTCAATTTCGAAGTGGATGATGTAAGTACGCGCGAACAATTTTTGAATCGAATACCATTATCAATTTATGAATGATTTTCCTTCATTTCAGGGAAAAGGCAATGATATATTTTCGACCGATATTTTGGCTGGATTTTCAGGAAAATCGAATCAAGGTGAAGTATTTTAATCGTGTCAGAATTATTTTGGACCGTTATGAAAAAATCTTGCCTCTAGTAAATCTCACTTGACTATTTTGAATCTCCACAAATTCAAGTATCAAGTTGCAATTAATTGAAACTATGCTGATTATAAGATTATATTATCTTTAAAAGCAAGAATAGTTCATAAAGTTGCTTTTGGCTAATCATCTCTTCATACTTTTCGTTGAGGATGTCAAGTTATTTGTTTTTCGAAGAATCTGGTTTTTATAAAATAATTTTTTCTCCTATTTAGTATGTTAATTTTTAACACAAGTAAAAGAATTTGAATCGTAATATCATGAGGACGACAACCTTGTAAATGTTTCTTCATATTATGGTGATGATAGCAAGTTTTTTATACTTCTAGCAAATTTTGCTTACTGTTTTTCTCCAAAGTTTTCTTCTAACAAAAAGTTGGACTTTTTCCAAAATTATAATTAATAATGATAAGGATATAATTATAATAAAAATAAAAAGTTAATTCATCTTTTTTCTTCTTTTTTTTCAGATTCTTCATCACAGTATACCTTTGGCTTTGATCAAAACATCGAATTTGAATCGATTTCCAACTTTCTATCTGAAAAATGTATTACTTGTAGTAAGTAAGCTTCGTTTTTATTTCATTTCTCCACCAAAATAATCTTATTTTCAAACAATTGTCTATGATTTTTCAGTTTTAGAAAGCGACAGTGAAAAAACTGAAACTGTAACAATTCGTGATTTACCTTTGGATGAAGAAGTTCGACTGTTACGAAGACAAGTCAAAGTAAATTAGAAAATTTACAGTGTATAAGCTTTGACCTGGCATTTGATTTCTTTTCAAGTGATGAATTTTCTTGTGTAGACACGAGGGATGACTTGGATCTAAATAATTTTATCCTTAAGATCTTTTCCTTACTTGAACAAATGAACAATACATTTTTGTAGACCCGTGAGAAAAATTTTATCTGAGAAACGCAGCTTTATATCTGACTATGAACTAATTTTTAAAGAAATTAATCATTCCATTTATATAGGAACGATGGATTCCTCCCAGTATCGAAGCTACGATGACGAAAATTCTTCTCGGAGAGCCATATTCTTTCGAAATGTACCGGTCATTTTTCAGTAAAAAAACTTTATTAAAATATGCTGTGAAATCTTCAGACGGTGACGCCATCTTGGCTGTAAGAAAAATTCATTATATTTTCCAATTACTTATCACGTTTGTCTCAGTTTTCTTTTTTCCTCCAAATTTCAGGTCATTATATTTTTGTCAAGAACACTGAAGAAAAGTTTATTCTATCCATTGTTGATGGATTATCCTGTTGCTGTATCCCATTACGTTCATTATTTATACATTCGAAGACAAATGAACGAATTAAGTGATTTACTAGAGTAAGTAGTATGGAATAATTCCAAAAAAAATGTATTCAATTTTTATTTTTACCGAATTTCTTATGTTTTTAGAGCTTTGGGCAGAACTAAAGAAATTATGGTAAGTTCTTACAATGATATAAGTACTTAACTAATTGTAAGTACTAAGTAGATAGCACTTACAGTTAGTTTTGATGAAAATTCTTTGATATTTTTTTCTGTAGATGAAACAGTTAACTATTGCTTGCCAAAATCCACAAAGGATTTTACAGCGATTGCGATTATTATTGAAAAATTATTCGTTTGAAGCTACAGATTATCAAATTATTGAAAACTATGCAACATTAATTGGTTTGTAATACTTTATTTTTGGTTTTTCACACCTTATGTGAACAGACTTTTACAAAAATTTAATAAATCGCACTTTGAAACCAATTTCAAAAAGTACTTAGGACCAATGAAGAAATCACGAATGAAGTTCTTTTTACACTTTCGTAAAATTTGTAAAAATTGGATGAATCTCTTTTTTGCCATGGTCTGTTCATGTGTGTTTATTAATTTCTTTATTTCTTTTCAGAGTGGCAAACAGCTGCCAGTAAAATAACAAATAATTCTAGTATAATTGGCGAATCTGTGATTAGTTCTCTAAGATATTGTAATTTACATAATTTATCAATTCCATTGACGAACAGTGAAATTAAAACCGAATCATCAGCATCGAATTTTATAAAATATTTTTGTATAACTGAAAAACAAAGCTTACTGCCACTATTGCAAACTCATGCGGAACGTAAAAATTGGGAATCTGTTGAACAGTTGCTAATTGTTAAAGTAATTCAATTTTCAGTTTTTTTTGTTTTTTTTTTTAATTTATATTTTTCTCATTTATTAGAAGAATTGTATTTTATTTTTAGGCGTGGATGGGAGGTAAAAAATTGAATACGAGTTTACCCATTGATAAAATACTAGAGGAATTACGAAAACAAGGTGCCAGTACGTTATTACTGGATAAAATTTTAAATCTTGTTGATGTTAGAAAAAGAACTGACGCAGCTCGGAAATTGGGACGGCACATCGTTGTAATTGAAGTAAAACTTGATTTCTATGTGTTCTTAAAATTTGAAAATTATGGCTCTTATATTAATATTTATTTGACAGACCCTGAGTAAACAAAAAGACAAAGCAGCTTTACTTCAGTATATGGCTAATTTGGATCCTCAGTCTGCCGACTATATTTATGCAGAAAATATGTTGAAAACTATGGTAAGATTGGAAAACTTATTCGCTGAGCCGTTGATTACTTTAGAAATTTTTTCATGAAATATTTCGTATCTGTGTAATAGAATTTTTGCATTATCATTGTGAAGCCCTTCTAAATTCACAGTTTGTCTCATTGATAATCGGGTAATAGAATTCATCATAACCTATTGTAACTTATTGAGTTACTTGTGAGACAGCTTACCTTCGTTATACGTTACTTACTCATGTTGTACCTTCAAATCTGTAATTTTGATCCATTACAATTACGTATGGTAATATGAAAGAAATTAGCGTATTATGAGATTAAATCAGTGCTTCGAGCCCAGAATTTGAGTACCATATGTTGATTTATTTTTCTTTGTCTCTCCTAAGAAAACATTTTCTTAGCAAACGTGACCGTATAGGGAGGCTCCAACGGAGTGGCTCTTAGTCAGAAGCATTCTAATACAAACTTTGTATTTTTTGATTTGCATCAATTTTTATTTTTGTTTTTACGTAACAGTGTAAGTCGAGTATCATTTTTTCAAAAGCGGTTCATAAGAAGTTGAAGAATTGGCGTCCCTTGTAATACTCTTGACATTTTAGGAACATTTTCAGATTTTGAAATTCAAATAACATTCTGGAAACACCGAAAACTGTTAAAAATACACAATTTTTTACCCTTGAAAAAGCTCTTTTGAAAAATATGATTTTTCACTTATACTGTTACTTTCTGGTAAGCTTGATTTTATCTACTGAATTAATTACTGTATTTGAAGAAATTTTCATGGTGTGAGTTTTTCCGATGATTTTGATGTCTGACGTTTTTTTTTTCTTCAGGGTGCTCGATGGTAAAACTGAACTGTTGAACTAATACCAGTAAAATGACTCGTTACCTTTTTTTCTCGTTCACGACGATTCTGAAATGTTGGATATAATGTTGCTTTAAATGGATGTCATCTAGAACTGCTTGACTGAGCAAATTCCTTCCAAAACGATACTTCGTTTCCCTCATGATCAGCCTATATTTTCAACTTTATTTTCATTGAGTTTTAATTTTTTTTTTTTTCAAAGTTCGTACTTTTTCTTCCGAATTTTATAATCAACCCACAAACAATTGGTATAACAGTTTAGAACTAATTGTTTCAAATATTTTTTTGTTGGCGTTTCTTTTTTATTTATTTTTTTCAAATTTTGTGGGGATCGTAAAAACGATTATATTATTTAGGTACGTATTGCGTGTCCTCTCAGTGATACTACGAAAAGCAAAAGTCATTAAAGAAGTGGAATTAATTGTTTTAAATTTCAATAAATTACTGGAAAATTAAATTCATCGTGTTGTACTGCACTAATTATTGTATATTTTTTTAATTATTATATTCTGAACAGGTTGACAATACATAAACAGAGTTTTATTTTGAAGGCGTATAATGGAACAATTGTTTCCCAAGTTTTATTTCGTAGAAATTGTTAACGTGGTGGCGGAGGATAACCATTCACGGGAGCTGTTGGTACAACACCACGATAGGGAGGTACGTACGGCTGAGGGTATCTTCTATATTTACCAATATGCAGGCTGTATTGAATATTATCCCACATTATTTTCCAAAATATTTTAAATGCCGTCGATGTTTTCATGCGAGCTGCAGGATACTGAATAAAAAATATTTATATTGTACTTCCATAAAGGGAGGAGGCAAAATGATTATGACAAGGCCGTAGCGAGATCAAGGAATTTGGGGGGGGAGGGGCAAATCAAACGCCTAGCCGCAAAATGGACCACTTTCCCCCGCCTTTCCAGAGGAGAAATTTTTCTTTGGGGCATTGCCCACATGGCTACGGCCCTGAATTATGATTGTACGTACTTACGAATGAATGTTGTGGATTATAGTACACAAACTTTATTTACCTGATAATAAGGCGTTGCATACTGTAAGAAAAAAAAACATAGATCAGAATTTTCCTTTACAATTATCAAAAAAATATAATTTTGTAGAAATGCTTACTTTCTCTTTAGGCCTGCTTTCCACAACCAAAGGATGACAGCAGAAATAGATAAAACAGCACCAGACCATTAAAAGCAACATGGTTTTTTCTGTACTATTGCTCAGGTTTAATTTACTTTAAAAATTAATAGAATTTGCTTTTATTTATAATAATTATTTATGCTGCGTAGATAAATAGCAATGAACCAATATTTTATTTATTCATTTAATTTCCAACTCATTTCAGTAGCAACTCATCGTAAAGAATAAAAACTGCAAAAACATCCGTTAATTTGAATGCTGAAGCAAAAAATACTGTAATTTTTGGCAACTGTAACTTAGACTGTTACTAGTTTTTCATTGCTTTCATAAAATACTCTTCATGAAGTACTAATTGTCTTCGTACACTTGGTTGTCACTGATATTACAATTCGGTTAAAAATGACGAATTGATTTTTGCATTTTTTTTTTTCAGCATGTGCAAAATGATGGCAAAACAATACTCATGACTCAAAATTTACAAACGCAAGATTTTGCATACCTCTCGCATATCTCATTGTTCGCAAAAATATTTAAAAAAATTTCTGCCAGTTCAAAAAATTGTGACAGTATTTCGTAAGCGGTGACAAAATTGTAGCTTTTTCAAGTACTTCTTCGAGTTCCTATAAAGTTGCGTACACACCTGTACTTTTTTGCCTGAATGCAAAGAATACTCCAGATTCATTCGTTGTGTTTGCCTTATTTTTCCTATCCATTCCTGTTGAGAGTCTGAAAATCTTGAATATTTTCGCCAAACATTGTATGCTTACCATCAAAATATTTTAACTCCAATAAAAATGAAAAATTCTTAATCAAAATATTCCTAAAATAACTAAATTAGGTACACAATATTGTCAAATATCAACTTATTGTAGGAGAAATATTTTTAGAATATTATCGGGTTAGTAATTATATTCAAAATATTTTAATCATCTTTTAAAAATATAAAAATAAAGAATAAACTTCTAGTAGGCATTCTACTCCGGCAATCGTAAAGTACCTTTGGAACCTACTTTACAGCATCCTCGAACCTTATGACTCCCCCCAGTGAAAATGCTCTACTAGGCACGTAATAAAATATGAAACGTGTAAATAATACGATACAATTTTGTGAAATACCAAATTTTATTCGCGCAGTTATTCTACCTGAGTTGATTTATGTAAATATTTAACCAATAGAAAATTAAAGAAGGTTCCGAATTTAATGCTTATTTTCTTATCCATTTATCCCGGATATCCAGGTACAGTAATCCTCAGTTTACGTTGTCTATTTTCCAGCCAATTCCAGATGAAAAATTTGAATCCTCCCCAACTTGATAAATAACCTTTTGGCTGCAGAAAGAAAAAACAATTAGCACTAGATATACCAGGTTTTACACGATTACTCAAAGGACCAAGCGGTGTCATATATGACACCACAACTCACGAGAATAACCTCAAAGGACCACGAGGCATCGTATGACACAAGTCAGGGGTTCTCAAAATATTGGTCCTTTGAGAAGTCCTTCTCAAAGTTTTGAGTGGTGTCGTATATGACACCACCTTCTACTTCTGGTTTCTGGTTAACCAATACGTTGAAGAAGTAAAAGAAAAAAACACATGAAAATGGGAGATGACGTCGATGTCGGGCATAAAGCTTATCATTTGTAAACAAAGCTCCAGCGCGCGTAGATTAAAATACATGTATGAATTATGAAAATTGAAATTATTTATATGTGATTTGTTAATTCAAATTTAATTTATAATTGATTATTCGAAAACTTTATTTGGTTTATCCTTCCAAATTTTAAAATGGTTGGATCCTGCACTGCTTATAATTGCACAAATCGTCATACAAAGAAAGGTGCAGAAACCCCTATAACTTTTCATGCGTAAGTACTTTTCAGTTATTAAACAACATAATTGCGGTTTATGAATGTTCATAATGTTGATTGTTGAATATTATCAAGAATAATTTGTAATATTTCAGTTTTCCGAAGGATAAAATGTTATTGAAAAAATGGATCACTAACATGAAACGAGAGAAGTGGACCCCTACAAAATATTCAAAAATATGTTCACATCATTTTACTCCTGATTCGTATGAGACTTCTGGGTGGAGTAATAAACCCAGACTCAAATCAGATGCAGTGCCTACTAGATTTGAATTTCAAATGCATCTTCAAGCATCAAAAAAACGTCCTCGTCAATCTCCTAGCAAAACAGAAAATTGATTAAGCTAATCTTCTTCTTCAATCAGAAACTGTTGAACAAAATGAAAACAGGTATTCATAAAATTCTCTTCAAGTATTTAAATTATAGTTTCCATTAAAGTAGTCACTGTGGTGGGAGTTTGAGCTGAGCTAACTTTCCCAAGCTTAGATGGTGAAAAATATATTGAACTCCCAAATTACAGACTAATTTTCTCATTCATTTTTTCCTTTTCTTTGTATCTTAATTTATTAATAATGTTTCTTTTGGTTTTGCGTCTGCATGGAAGGGTATCATTTTTCAAACTCTTCCGTTTTTATTGAGTTTGATTCTAATGTAATGGCTACTATTTCTTTTGAGTGTTAGGAGCAAAAACATTTATGCAAGAACAACCGAACAACTGTAATTATATCGATGGTTTTGCGGCAAAAGGGCCAATCTGCTGTAGAAAAGAATAGGAGATTGGCCCTTTTGCCGCAGAACCGTCGATATGTGATTACTGATCATCATGTTTGTGAATTATTTATTTAACTTTCAGTTTTTGCTTCAAGTATGTTAATGCGTATTGGTTTATTAGTTTTATTTTGTTTTTCAGTGCTGAAATTGAAAATGTTGTTCAGAAGCCGAAAAAACCTAGATTATGCTATGTAGGAGATTCGCAAAAACACATTGTTGAAGAACCTGAAGCAAAACCCGAGTTGGCTTATGCTAATTTAACTCAACAAACGCTGAAGAAAAAGAATAAACAAATTAAACTTTTACAACAAAAAAATCAACGTTTGAATAAGAGATTAGCCAACCTTCAATCCTTGGTATGAAATTTGTTAGAGAAGAATTTGACGACAGATGAAATTGCTCAGTCTATCATGGTATAGTAATTATTGGACACCTAATTAACTAATATTCTTGGAACCAGGCTGTATGTTTTATTGAAATTGGTTTGATTAACTTTGCTGGAATTTTGATTTAAAATCCGTTTTTCTATTTACGATTATGTGTCTCCACGATAAAACAACCAGTTAATTCCTTGTACCTCACGTGAGCATATGTACGTGTAAAGTGTTCTACCGGACATTTCCTTATGCCTGGACATCGACGTCATTGCGCTTGTTTCATCTCTTCCTCTTAGCTATTCGTTCTGGGTGCGTCTATTTAGTATTTATGTTCGTTATACAGAAGAAAGGTGCCACACAGTTCTCTTTCCCTGCTTTGCTCCTGATATCTTTGCTTTTTTCCATTGATTCAAAATTTTCACTGAGTTCTGCCCTGAATTGGCTCATATTTGGATATGTTACTCTTGACCATATTATCTACGCCCCGACATAGCCTTTTTTTTTTTGACTTCCAAAATTTTAGTGTATTTTTTAAGGGTCTTAATAAACCCTTTTCTAGTGGAAAAAAATGAAATCGAAAAAAAAAAGAAGCTTCACACAGACTAAGAGAATATTCAAGGATTATCATATCCAAGGAACTAATTCGGTGCAAAACTCAGGGTAAATGTTATTTTGGCTGCCAATATGCAAATCCGCAACACACGTGTCAAAGAAATTGCTTATATTTTGCCTATACATTCAACATTTTCAAGTAGTTTTTCAAACTTGGATGTCGACTTCGTTGCAAAAGTAGACTACACATTTAATAGTCTAGTGAAGCTCTAACCAGCGTTATAAAATTAAAATTAAAAACAATTTATAAAGGGGTGAAATAGGTAATATCCCAATACCAAAAAAGTAAGGAACTTTCATGTATTGCATTAACCAGTAATTCGTTTGTTAAATAAATAGGTTACAATAAACAGATTCATGGAAAAAAGTCATTACATCGAGTTAAAAGCTATTTTTCAGACTATAGTTTACATTATACTTCCTACAATTCATAATGATATACATGTACATTTGTGCACAGTTTATATTATAATTTATGGTTGAAGCCTTCATAATAAGCAACCTACAAAACCTTATGAGTTCCTTCCACAATTTTAATTTCATGAAATAATAATGGACATACCTGCTGGTGCGGAGGAACATAGGGATTGATTTTGAGCTTTCGTTGCCAGTTTTCATACATATTCCAAACAAATATTTTGAATGATTGCGATACGCTTGCATTTGGTGGCGTTGGTAGTTGCTGAATAATTAAGAATTCAATTTATTTATCGTAATTAAACCATTTAGGTCGGAGTCATGACTAATGAAATAAGTATACAAATTGTCAATAATTACATATACAGGACTTCCGGGCGCTGCTGAATAAGGCATCGGTGCAGTTGGGTGATTTTTTTGATGGCTTGTGATAAGTCTGGCAAATGTCCTTATCAACTTGGAAAAATAAAAGAAGAAAAAAAAAATTAGAACAGTAAATATTTTAAAATAATCGAATAATCGAATAGATGAAAATAAAAAATTATTAATTTACTTTGAATTGGGAGGGAGGGGGGGGGGGCTAATTTCAGCTCGGTGGAAGCGCGTGTAGCCCCCATGAGTATTAAATTTACTGGCAATTTATAATTTCTAATTTGTTTGGGAATCGTCAACAATGCTTTAAAATAGCATTGTCTGCGATATTCAGTATCATATCTCAATTAATAAATTAAAAAAAAAACTTGATCAATATTTTGTAGATTAATACTTACAAACAGAATACCAAGAAATGCAAATGTAATTGGTTCCTGCAAAAATATTTTATTCATTATTACTTTGTTTCAAAAATAGAATGGATACACGTTAAATCAGGGCCGGATTTAGGGGGTGGACAGTGTGGACAGTGTCCACGGGCCTTCACCAACAAAGGGCCTCAACTACTTGTCATTTAAAAAATAAAAAGTTAAAAAAATTAGGTAACTGACCCCCCTATCCCCCTTGAAACGGGCCTCCACCACTTCGTCCACACCTCTTTCAACTCCTAAATCCGGCCCTGCGTTAAATGATTCGCTCAGAAGCCAAGAATTTAAAGTTAAAAATATCATTTATAGACTTCTTGACGTCTGAGCACCTCTTTAACCTGAGAAATATTTTTGGTAATTTTTTAATCATTAAAAAAAAATCTAATTGGTAATTGATGAAAAAAAAACCAATATCAATTACCCTGGGCTGCAGCTCAAAATCTCCTGATTCTTCAACTGCATTTTCATCGTCTATCCATGGTCTACCATCGCAAATAGAAAAAACAGCAATATTTACTGCGAAAATTAATGATACGACTGATAGAATCATATTCTATGACGAATACTAATACATTTAATCGTATCAAATTCTTAGCGTTACTATAATATGGTCGGTCTGTGCTTGCAGTACTCTTCTTGCCACACAAAATCGTTCAGTCATGGCCAAAAATTCAAAACATCCAACATTCAGTACTGCAGCTTTGGAGGGAATGGTTCTGCCACCAATTTTTCATCATCAAGTAAAAATAGCAATAAATCATTTTCACGTATTCTACTTTTACCTCCATGTCATTCCATTTTGTAACAAATTGTTTTTCATGCATTTTTTGCAGTTCTAAAAGAGTATGGGTATGACTGTTCTCAAACAGCGCGTATAAGAACGTACGTCAGTACTCAGTTGTAATTAAAACAACACACGGTTCAAAAAGTTGACCAAAAATTTGAAATAGATTTATTCCCCGCCAATATTTAAAAACACACTTTTCAAGTAGAGCACCCAGAAATTGGCTTAGAGAAGGGCTGTGAGTCGTAAATTTATCCCCAAAAAACAGAAATTCTTTACTATAGTTAGTATACTTGGTAATTTTTTATTATCTTCTCAGTGAAAGATTTTGAAATTTTCAGAAAATATTTTTTAATCAAAATTAATCACCTGGTTTACTCGTACAAATGAAGGAAATCTATGTCAAATAGCCAAAAACCACTTATTTTAGTTAAACCTTTCTACAGAGAATAATGGATACTTTAAGCCTTTGCTATCCTTGGGAGAAAAAATTAACAAGTAACAAGTAACTTTTTTGCGCCCTCCTCGCATACAATGTATGGCCTTACGTTGAAAAACTCATAAAATAATTTTGGTGAATGACTAATTAAACCATAAATAGGTTAGTCATAAAAGTGCTCTCTAGCAATAAAATGTTTAATGTCGGTGCATTTTAACAAAAATAATAAATTGCTGATTATTCACTCCTAGAGAGAAAATTCTACATAATGAAATCAAAGGGATAAAAATAATGGTTTGTCGCACTCGCAGTCATGTCTTTGATGATCCATGATTTTTTCATGTTGTTGGTGGGGTCATTGAACGGGAGCTGGCCTGTTGTAATAAACGAAAAAAATTATGATGTAAATATCGATAGCAGTCTCCTTGGTATTTGCAATTTTTTTTTTTTGTCGCTTGTACTGCCCATTACGTTGATTATTTTGGGGGATAACGGTATGCAGGAGGCTGAAAATTGATTAAAATTAATCAGTATAAGTACATGTCTTTCAGAAAATTGGAACATAAACCAAGGATGCGATGCTTACCGGATATGCTATCTGAGAATTAGGTGGATAATTGCCTTTCTTCCTGTTTTTGAACCAACGATAAGCTCTTTTTCCAAAAATTGTTGCTAGCTACGAAAAAAACAGAAACTTTATCAATTTATTTATAGGTATTCCACTGGTCCTCGAGCACCATAGGAAACTTTCTCGCCACTTCTTAACGTATGAAAGGAAACATCAATTATTCATAATTTTTTATACTTACAATTACACCGGCTAAGACCGTCAACGACTAGAAAATTTAATAAAACAAAAATTAGGCTAGAATACTGGCAATTTAAAAAATTTACGACACAAAGAAGTTTACAAAAATATTACCCTCGGTTGAATCTCAAAATTATCATCAAGTTCTTGCAGACCATTCTTCAATTCCTGACGATCATTCGATTCTTGTAGATCATCCACTGAATCTTGTTCGTTACTCTCCAAATGTTTTAAAATTTCATTATTTTCCTGAGTTGGCAGACTACTAACAACCAAAAACTTAGTTGAACACAGTAACAGAAATGTAATACTCCACCAATTGACGTATTCAAATAATTTCTTTTCTCGCAAGCGTAATGACATGATAATCGCACACAAGAAAACTAGGTACCGAATTTTCTTAGAAAATGGCTGACTATTATCATTTGAAATTTAACACCCGAGCTAAAAATATATATAATAGGGCTCAGTCGAAGCTGAAAAATAGAATGAATTTCAAACTATTTGAAATAAGATTACTTTCGTACCTGTCTTGAAATGTAGTCTATTCTATTGAAATGAATAACTACTCGAAATAAGTACGAAAAAATAATAGCAACTTGAAAAAATTATTGTTCATCTAAAATTGAAAACCAAGTTCTGAAACTCATTTACCCACACCTAGCACATAATTACTGCAGACAAAATTATCGGCATTCTCTCGTAATTGCTTTGAAATGACACAAAATTTATGGTACCTATCTAACTAAAGAACATATGTTCCATGAAATAATTATCAACACAAAAAATTACAACTCATCTTATTCATCTTAAAATCATAGTACCGTATGTACAAGAAGTGAAAGAAAAAATTCATAACATTAATAAAAAATTATTTCCAAATTTTCAAATGCTCAAAATTAGAATTTAATTCGGTACGAAGAATTATCATCTCTACACCTGATTCATACTTTTGCAACTTTAGTAAAAAAGTGATACTTGAATGACAAATCAATTTGGCACCAACAGAACCAATTAAGTGCCACCAAAAATTAAATTAGCACCAACTGGAGCCATTGATATTATCCGAAATGGAATTGGTACCGACTGAAACCATAGGTTGCCCCTAATATTAATTTAGGACCAACGGAACCTATTGATGCCGTCAAAAATTAAAAATTGGTGCCAACTGAATCTATTGGTGCCATCAAACATTAAATTGGCACCAACTGAACCCACTGGTACTATCAAAAATCAATTTGGTGCCAAAAGAACCAATTCGGTTTCACTATAAATTAAAATGGCCCCAACAGGAGCAAATTGTTGTGGGATTGAGGGAAAAGTTTCGTGGAACTTTAGTATACATTACTAATTTAAACAACAAAAAATTAATGGGAAACTAACAAGTTTCAATTAGACAGAATTACAATTTTATTCATGAATAGGTACAAAAACGAAGGAAAAAACATAACTCGATTATATCGACTATTTCACTAAACTGCGGGTTCAGTAGTTTATACAATTGTTTTTCAAGTTCATAAAATAATTTTATAATGAAGGTAAAAACATTTTAAGCGATTATAAACATTTCAGTTGAATATTATTCCGAGTTGGCAATTTGGTGAAACACGAATGCATTCTTTCTAATCTATTCTCCATGAATTACTAATGGAGCATTTTTGCGTATAAATAAGTGTGTAAAAAATAATAGAGCTAAAAAATTTCTTTTGATGAAAATAACAATTTTCTTTTCTAGATTTCTCTACGAATAAAAGTTTGAAAATAACTTTACACAAAAGGCATCCTGAACGGTAATTTAGTTTAAAAAAGAAAGATGTCAATATAACAGAAGAATTTCTTCTAAGAGAAGAGATACTCACCTATTATTAATTTATATTTGGAAAATATGATTCGGTATGTTTTAGAAATTGAAACTGAATGAGAAGAGAAAATTGTAAACGTAGATATTTATGTAAAATGGGTTAAAAAATAATTAAATCCAATGAAAACTGTGGCGGTAAATAAAATTAGATCTTATAAAATGTTTATCAACGTAAAAAATGCAAAATTATGGAATGTTTTTTTACATCATGAGGAATGTTTTCAAATCAATGGACCTTACTTGACGAGGTTCTGAATAATGCGTCCAAATGAAAAATTTTTTTAAATATAGTTAGCAGGTACATTCAGAGAAGCAGATTTAAAAGTGAAACAAAATAATTATAAATTCATGGGGAATCAATTACGTTTTCAAAAATCTGAATTCCTAATAAGCAGGTAAAAAAATAATTTCAATTTCTAACAACATAATATTCATTTTTTTATGCTCTTCTAAAAAAATGACTTGAGATATAGGAATGATAATAACGATATAAAATATAATAGGTAAATAAAACATGAAAAATCCAACTTACAGAGAATAAAATCAGTCGATTCTTGCCTTCGATTAATATTAATTCGGAAATAGGACAAACGAGATCACTTGTATCATATTGCACATCTATCAAGAAAAACACTCATAGGAATAAGAAGTGACTTGAAATAACAAAAATTAATTACAGATACGCCGAACAATTTTGTTAGCAGCAATATAAGACGGTTCAGGTAACGTGGAATTCGTATTCTATTATTTGACTAGTATTCAATCTTGCGTGTATGTAGATAATTTACCATTGTTGAACACAATACCAGCAACAGGCCAAGGAACTTCTTTATCAGGGTTTGGAAAATCATCATCAAAAGAATATTTTTCCTGCAACGCAATACACATGGTTACTCTTATTTATTTTTTTCAAAACAAAGTACAATTATAAAAATAATAAGTTACCCGCTGTTGTTGAATAAAAGCGTCTAAGCGATCAGCAAGTTTATTGTTTACTTCTATTAATTTTTGTAAACTGAAAAAAAAAAAAATTCAACTTATTTTTGGGGGAAAAAAAAATTGAGAAATTGAAAGCTATCTTCATATACAAATTGAACTATTTCTTAGCAATAATTGAGTTATAGCAAGACTATCATACTTTGAAACCAGTAAAATAAGTCAATCGTATAAAGGGGGAAGTAATTCTCAAAAAGATGTAACCTGACAGATTTCGAAGAAATGTTTCTGACGAATTAACTCCCGACTCAAGAATTAAGAAGATCCGAGTTCAAATGTAATGATAAGGAGAAACTTATTATTTTCTATGTAGTTTACTATGTACATACTTTCTTCTCATTCATAGTATCCACCAACAAAATAACAATTAATAAAATGAGCATCATAAGCATCCAGAAAAAATAAAATATACGTATTTTGAAAACTTCAACTGCGTATATCTCAAAAGTGAAAATTTGGAATCGAATCTTTCTGGTTCTGAGAAGAAAAACTAAATAATCAATTAATTAGAAGGTGTCGAATTCGATGAAATTGCGACATACTCGTAATACGTCTTCATTTGAGAGGCGAGTATAAGAAAAAGAAATTGGATTGAGTAAGTTTTAAGTAACTGAAAGTAAATCATATTTTCATTAGAACAAGAAAAAATGTTTTCTACATATTATATTCAATATAGTGTACCAAGTTCTAAGAATCAAAACCGTTATTACCACTTGTACTTTATGCCTTAGCTCAAAACTAAAGGAGCTACAGTTCTTTGAGGTTTAAAAATAACTGCAGTCTTGATAAACTTCTCTATTGGTAAGTGCAGAATCACACAAATTTTTGAAAAAAGTTGAGTGAACAGTTGACCTAATTCCGAACTCGTAGGTGAGATTTTGGACTTTATCGATTTTTAAAAAGATAAAATAGGAAATGTTTACTTTAAATTAAAAATTACATCTTCAATTTAACGGCTAAAAGAATCAGCATAGTTGCAGATGTACTAAAAATATCTCAAATTTATCAAATAGGACTTTTCAGATTTTAGAAAAACGTTTTTCAAAAATAAATCTCAAAAAAAAGGGAAAAGATTTTTAATGCTTGATATTTTACACGTTCAATATGATTGTCGTTAGTTGTGGTAAATAGTGCATACCTTTCAGGAAGCCATAATCCATCTTTTTCAATAGAGTTACAAATTGTGGAATTCAGTTTACTATCAAATAGTGGGACACCAAAAATGCAATCCAAAATGCACCAATCGTCGATTTTCGAAACGTTACTGGGAATGAGTAATTTCACATTACGTGATGAACTAGGTTTCTTTAAATCACCACTCAATTCACAGGTACCATCACTTTCACATATGTTACGCGTTTTATCGACTTCTTCTTGTAATAAGGCACCATTTTCTTCACTGGTAACACCATTAACAGGACTATCCGAAACATCATCTAAATTTTTTTTTCAAGTTAGAATACAAAGTATAGAGATTTCATCAACAAAAAAGCATGCCTCACCCAAATAATGGACACAATGTTTATGGTTATTAGTTCGTAATAAAGTCAAATAACCACATGAATGATTCAATTGTAATATTTCGTTTAACTTTCTTACACCATCATGTAATGACCATTCTAATCCTGAAAAAAAAAACCTAACATTAATAGGCTGATGAAATCAAAATATTTGACTATTTTCACGATATATAACACACCAGATTCTGATATTGTATTTCTTTTCAATGGAAATGGAAGAATACACGTATTTTTAGACAGCTCTTCGCTACCGTAATTCTGAAAAATGACAGTCAAATAACGAAAACGAAAAAATACAGAACTTGTACCATAACTTGGAACGTACTTGAATTAGAACTGGGGAATACAAGAGAGCATCATTCAAAGCAAAAAGCATATTCGAAATTGGAAGACTGGCAGGCTCATGTCCCCACGAAGTCAGCAAAATTCTATCACAGTTTTTTCGGAATATTCTGGGAATCGTTTTGACTCTGGTACCTTGAAATGAATAGAAAATAAAACTTCACACAGTGATGAGGCAGAAAGAAAAAATAATGTTTGATAAAATAAATACCTCTAGGAAACAGAATCGAAGGTGGTCCGCAACCAATCATTTCGTATAAAAATAGTTTAAACCAAAGTGAATTAACAGCTAATGCAGGAGGTCCTAAATGCGGTAAAGATGGGCACACAATAGGTTTTACTTCCTTACTTAGAGGTGCCATTGATACTAACAGACTGAAACCATTTCAATCATTAAATAAACGACAGAAAGCAAACGTCTTAAGCTCATTTAAAAATATGTACTTACAAGTAATTTTTCATCAAAAATCTATCTATTTCTTGATCTAAAGACAATAGACTTTCACAACGAATAAGATCGATTAATTTTGTAGAGTTGCTTTTCAAAGCTAAGACCGTTTCGCGAAGAATTAAAGCGTGATCGAAGTATCGTTTTGCTTCCCCTTCACTTTCGTCTCGAACAGAACTGACGTTTTTCAGTTCATTTAAAAATTCGTCAAGGTCTTCGTTCGTTAATTTTCCAGCTTCAAACATTTTGACGGCATGTTTTTTCAAGTCCTTGAAATTTTCGAATGAATTTAATGAATTAATACACGCAAAATGTTATATCTAAATTACACGATAAAAGCTTACCGGAGATAAATTTCCCATCATTAAAAACGCTGTAAGAGTAGAATCAAAGAAAAATGCGATACGTTTTTGGGTGGACGGGGGGCTATCCATGATATCGTAATTTTGTTGATTGCTTTCAACATCCGAGCTTTCTTTGAAATACAGCGAAGTTTCAGCCAGCGCATCATTTAGCTCTTTCAACAATGGATCATCAACAGTAATAGGATTTTCTTCTCTAAATAAATACGAATCGTGTCTCCAAATAAGTCACGGGGGAATACAATTTGATGTAACAGAAAAACATGTTAATTCTACTTACTTCTTACCATTGCTGCAGTTGATTTCGGGTGAACCGCTGATTTCATTCCACGAAGGATGGGTACTTTCTGCAACATTTTTCTTTTTCGCCAGATTCAAACGACAGAATAAGGCTACTGCTTTTTTGACCGAGTTGGAGTCGATTTGAAGAAGAGTAGCAAGCTGGAATCGGAAATTGGGATATGAATACAGAAAAATGTAAGCATTAAAAATTGAAATAATCAGAAACATGGAAGATACCTCGCCAACAGATGTTTGCTGATCAATAGATACTAAAATCTTGTACAAAAGTTTCTCCAAATAGTCTCCCATAACACGATTCATAACGAATCCTTCAAGTGTCGAGACATAAATGTAATCATTGTCATGAATTGGAATGTCTAAATAAATTAATCCTTTCCTGAAAATTAAGAAAAAAGTAAGAAAACAACAAGGATATGTTTTCAACTCCTTTACAGATTCACACTCTTCAAAATATTTAAAAATAACAAAACATCTTGGTTATTTCTTGAATTTTTTTGTTCAATGTAAGCAGTAGTCTGTGGAAAGTTCTCTATTCTTAGTTGGCTATTTACCACAAATTTTTTTTCAAAAATCGAAGAATGTTAAACTCATGTGTCCGACAAGCCTCAAAGTCTCAAAGATATAAACGCAGATTACATATCATGTAACGGTTTCAAAAAACATTCGAGATTCAATTAATCAACATACCTGTACAGAGATTGTACGATGTCATAATCGAACATACCAGCTTTATGTCCTCCGTTATCAATGACAAAATCAATTAAATTTTTTTCATCTTCTGAAACAAACTAAATTTGAAATTTTCATGAGTTATACCTAGAAATAAAAATGAATTCGATAATAATAATAATGAACATAAATTACTTTTATATCTTCATCAGTTACAAATCCATTTTGTATAAGCCACCATGGTTCGATGGTTACTTTCACAGGTTTCACTGGTAATAAATTTTTGCATACACTTTTCCTGCGGAAAAGTTTCTTACCAGATCTACATTGATTCATTAATTCAATGTACTCATTACGTCCAATACCAAGTAATCTAAGACCTAGGAAAAGAGATTATAATCATTCTATGAATAACAAAAAAGTATAAAAATTGTCTGACATACAATCTATGGCGGTGAAATTAGGAATGGAGTCATAGCTTTTATCATTGTCCATCATAGATTCGATGATACTTATATAATATTGGAATGGAGTGATACGCAAGCCTTTCACAATAACATCAGCTAAATGATACGGAAACAACATCAAATTGCTTCTACTGTGAGCCAGCAAATCTTCATAATATTTTTTTTCATCCTTATAAACATCTTTAACTGTAAAATGAAACAAGAAATTAGAATGGAATATCATATGACTGATTTTCTGTACAGCAAATTGACGAGTACTCACTCAAGTTTTCGCGGTATCTCAACTGATTAGTAATGCTGAACGATACGATGGATTTTTCATATTCTTTTTGAGAATTTCCCAAGCTCTGTGAAACATAGAAGAACGAATGCAGTCTTTCTAATGAAAGAAAGTTCATAATTTCATGCATACGAGAAATGGGTGTTATGCAATGATATTTAACGAGGGACAGTAAAGAAAAACAACAATTCAGTAGAAATTCACCTGTTTAAGAGCTGCAGGAAGATTGGCCCATGGAATATTTTGAATTAATGCTGACTGTATTTCGGTATTCATTTTTCAAAGCTTAAATTCTAGAGCTTATGAATATGATAGTTTTGGAAAACCATGAGAAAACATTTCACTTCCTCCAAGGTGCACGATAGACGCATGAAAATGCATATCACATGCGATCAAATGAAATGAACAAAACCGAAAGCATTGATTAAAAATTATTAAATTTATTTTTAGATGAACTAAATGATAATTTGTAGAAATTTTATATGAAAAAAGAATAAAGAGATAAGAGATGAGCAGCAGCAACTGGCAGACAGACTGACAGAGAATGAGAAAGAGCTCATAGAGACTAGAGAGAGAGCAAATCCGAGAACGAGAACAAGATGAAGAGAGTGGGAAAAAACCTGAAAAAGCAGGTTGTACCGTCAAAAGTGTCGATTCCTCGATTGTCGAAGTGAAAACGAAAAGAGGAAAACTGGTGAAAACCATGCCCAGAAAACTGAAAAGTGAAAACTGCTGAAGTGGAAGTCGTGGAAGAGGAAAAGAAAGGTCGATTCCAGATACTGCAGATAACACCACCTCATAATTCATAACCACCCATAACTGCTATAACCCACATAACTAACATAACATAACATAACGAAATGTAAGAAAATTTCCAGTTCCATCTATGAGTTCCACCTTGGCTTTGCTTTGCTTTTCAGTTTTCGTTTTTTTTTTTTCCAAAGCTTTTTTCTATTGTATTTTTCGCGGGAAACTGCGAGAGTAGAGAACGAAAAATTCTTGAGTAGAGAATAGAGAAATTCCGGATATCATTTTTATCAAAATCAAAATGATAATTTTTTTCCTATAAGCTTTCCCATTTTTGTCGACGAAAATTGAAGTTTTGATTTTGATTCAAACAGAAAACATTTATTAAGACTTCCTTTCCCTTAATTTCTTCATTATGGAGAATAAGAATCGACGAAAGTCCAGCGTTTTCCGAATGCAGTTATTGTCTGGTGAAGGTAAGCTCTATATTTTTCTCTAGTTTTTTACAATTGTGTTCTTTTTTCATCCGAATTTTCCATCCTATATTCTCTACGATGCTTTCGTTAATTCTTTAACACCAATCGTCTTATGAATCTAATCTTTGATCCGGGGTAAAATTACAGTGCTTATCAAGAATACAAAGATTCTTAAGTATGTTTGAACTGTGCAAGATGTTTCTTGAATAGGTTCATTCTTCATTGTATCATAGAACAGTGCTCGTTCAGTGAAGTATTAATTCGTAGTTTGTTTTATGATGATTTTAGAAACAGATCCAAACGACCTAACCTCAAAATTAGACAAACAAGAAGACGATATTATTTCTGAGTAAGTTTTTATACTCTGATCTGTCATTAAAATGTATTTTCAATTTATTTACTTTCATATTTTCTATTTGTCTAGTCATGTTCTAGAAATGGAAAAGGAAACAGCAGATTGGATATCTTACTACCGTAAAACGAAATCTAAATTTCAGGAATTGGATAAGTTAGTATCTTCATTTTTTATTTTCTCATAGTCTCTACTTTTGCACTTTTCTGGTAAAAGATCTACGACTATTTTTATTAATATTATTGTTAAAAGCTGTTATGGGACCCAAAGAGTTTTTCTGCTTCATAAAGAGTAAAATCTAAAAACTTAATAATTTCTTATTTTAATTTTTATGCCATTTCTTTGATAAATCATTTAATGTAGAGGAAAGTGATCGTGGTTTTTTATTTGAAAGCTCAGTTTTAAATTTTTGACCACTTAGGCGATGATTGAAATGACAAGCAAATCAATGTTTGATAAAGATATATACCAAGCGTAAAGTCAATACGTCTAGAAAACTCAAAAGTAGACAATTTTGTTTCGAAGTACAAGAACTGATTAAATTACAATGCGAATCAACATGAGCGTTCACCTAGAATTAGGCAAAATGTTTTGGGGTTACTTGCAGAGTTTGAGTCAGCCACAGAAAAATTGAATAAGATGGTAGTATCAAACTATACAACTGATGTTTGTATGATTATTCTTAGTTTATTCAAGATTCAGAATTTGAAAAAATTGATGTCACAATAGGGCTCTATTGAAAATCAGATTTCTTAGCGAATCTTGCTTAAATTTTTCTATTTATGGTACTAGTTAATTCTCTGCTGCAGGTATAAAGACGATGTTAACGTTATTTCTCGAAATGATTGCGAAAGTGATCTTACTCAGGAGGATAAAGATTTTCTTGCAGCTCGACCAGACTACGCTACAACTATCAAAAAATTAGATGATATGGCGGCCAAGATTCACCTTTTACAAGTTAGCAATTATCGCATGAAAATAAAATCTGAAAATAATGTAACGAAAGTTTCCCGCTCAGTTCATCAGATAAAACAAAATTTATGCGATTATCTTTTGGCTTATGATGAAAGCAGTTCATTAATCTCAGCAAATCCATAAATTTCCACTTTCTTAATTTTTATAATTTTGCTTTATTTTATCAACGTTAATAATTTTTGTAAGGTGTGAAAAGATGTGAACAACCATTATTTTAAGCTATTTTCTAAATATATAAAAATTTTAATACAAAACTAATTTCTCAAAGTCCTGTATAAAATTTCTACTCCGATAATTTTTTTTCACTTTTAAATTTGAATATTCCTCACGACGATTACTGGAACGCATAAATCAAGAATGAGGTCGACTTTTTGCTCTACTTCAGCGATTCGTTGTTCTGTCTCGAAATTATGGTGTTCAAAACCACTCAATGACAACTAATTCAGAGTTGGATGTATTTTGACTGGTTTCTGTAACGGGTGAACCATCGTACACTAACCTATTGATAGTTCATGGAATCAGGAATGGATTAATTTAATATCTGATAAAATTTGGAAGATTACGATGTAAGAAAAATAAGTACCTAAAAACAGCTTTATTACTTGATTAGGTTACAGTTAAATTACACACGACATGTATTCAATAATATATCGTAAGAAGTTGCAAGTTGGCTTTCTCTAAGAGAAATTTTACTCCTTTGTTTTGGAACAGTACAGGATATATGTCAATTTTATTTCTCTAGAAATTCCTACAAAATGATTTTTCGCAAGATTGAAATGCAGTTAAGATACCAAATTCTTATCGAACTGTGACAAAGATTTTCTTCAGCTATCACAACTTCACACATTCCTAAACAGAAAACCAGGTTTGATTAGCAAAAATGAGTCGAATAGGTCGTAATTATAAAATATGACAAATTTACCGGTATCTTCGGATGAAATGAAAGAATTTCGTAAATGCGACAGAAGCCAATGTCTGTTGTAAACAACCACATCTAGGGGTTCTCTACTGAAAATGATGCACCTATATTGCACTAAAATATCCAATTTGGTGATTCGACCTTTTTTATTACAATTTAATTTTCATAGCGAAGGATGATTTTTTTTTCTTCAAAGATTGAGGCCATTGAGGCTATATTTCAACGCTTTGGTCTTAGAGAATAAAAGTCAATGTGAGAGTTCATTATATTTTAGAAAGGAAATAAAGTATTTTGATATTTATTCAAATTTTTAACTTCGACAATTTTTTATATAATGTTGGAAAAATAATTTATTATTTCAGAATTAATATTGAAAAATAATAAATTTTAGACACAACCAACAGAGTGTACCTGATATTTTGAAATTTTTTTCAACTTTTACTTATATTTGTTCCAATTTGTACGTTAAATTTGAATTGAATTGAATCAATTGATAATGTGAAAAGAAATATTCTATTTCACAAATGATAACACTGGTTAATTCGTGTAAGAAAAAAGCAAAGAAAGCGAACCAATCTTACCAAAATGGCTGAAAGAAAAACTTGAGAAAAGCCAAAGAAAGAGCAACCGAACCGCGAACCGACTATATTTCTTTAGAACCGACAATCGAAGGAGTCCATTTTGGTAATCACTGCAACCATTGAACAGATTTGGATTCAAAACATTACGGGAATTTATCGCATCGCATCGCAGTTCAGTTCAGTCAAGTCAAGTTTTCAAACAGTACGTTATGAATGATTCATCTGTTTTTCGGTGCAATTTTTATAAATCACGGTGTATATTCTCCTGAACTCTGGTGCGTGATATACGGTTTTTCAGGTTGAATTCCTTATTCTCAAACTATCTTTTTCTCCTGTCTATCAAGTTGTGAATTTTTTTCTCTGGAAGTGTCATGCTTCGAATTTAATTTTTTGTTGTAATTTGGAACATCGGTATTCTAGAAGATATGAAACTGGAGAACAAAAATTCGGAATCCGATGATGATAAGTCATCACCTCAGTGTTTGCTACACGAATACATCAAATTAAAAGATTTTAAAAAATTGACCAAGCTACTCAGCGAGAGCCGAAATCTCATCGACATCAATCAGCCTGATTGGAATGGGACAGGACATGCCCCTATTCTTGATGCCACTTTACTCGGAGACGTTGGAATGGTCAGGTAAATGAACTTTTTTTCTTATGTTACTGCCCCTATTGTTCTACGAATCTGTTTTTTCTTTTCGTAAAAGCTAGATCCTTTTCAAGCGTGAATACCTCGGGCAATCTGTGACGACTTGTTAATTTTATGGAAATTTTAGTATGACAAAATTTTTGCTTTTGTCTTCGTCTCTCGTCTCTTGAATGTCGTCTTTCAAAATTAAGTTGAATTTTTCCTGGCAAGTGGATTACTATATTATAGTATGTAATTATTGGCATATTCATCCATTTAGCTCATGAATTTTCGTGGGTTATTAAAGTTTTTGAATATAGGTACCTCTGAAAAATGGATCCTAACTCTTAAACATGAAAAATTATTTTACTGTGTTTTGGACGCAGTTTTTTAGATTAGGCATCTACCAAGAGTTGAAAAATACAAATATAAAGTACCTAACGAGTAGATTTTTTTTCATAGATGTGTCATATTACAGGAACCTGAAGGTCGTGAGTAATGTAAGAATGTTTCTCATTATGTAGTTAATTGTTTTCATGGATTTACATAAATTTTTTCCGCATTTACTATTCTCTTAGGTGTAATTGATTTTGAATGTTGTTCAAGGAAGTTGTTTTATTTGATTAATTTTTTATCGATTCATAATGATAGCTATATAGGTATATAGATTTGAAAAAAAATATTTAACATTTATTAATCTTAGTATAAAACGAGAAAGGAATATAATATTTGATTATTCTTATCAAGTTGAGTTGATTGGTTAGCTGGCAATGAATTGAAAAATACAGTCATTGAAGAGCTTAACGTACGTGAGAAATCATAATATTCTAGTGCACGTAATAAATTTTACAAAGTTAATTGTTTCTGCACGTGTGTGAAAATTCTCTTTTTTCTTCTAGAGACAAAAGCTCAGAAAGAAAAAGTGAATGGAATTTATTTATATTTTATTCTTTTAGATTCGGTCGTAAGGGTTATTCAAAATTTCTAAAAACTTTGAGAGCAATTATTCGAATAGAATATGTATGGATAAATAAATAAGAAAGAAAGGAAGCTACAATTTTCCACGAATGTCAGTAATTATAAATATTGCAAGAAAAAATCTTATTTCATGAGAGAAAAGAAGAAAAACTGCTCATTCATTTATATTATTCTTCGAGTGATTGCATCAAAAATTCAAAATTCATTATCAAGAAATGGGTTGTGTGACACACTTCTAAACTGGATTCAGGAAACATTGATTATTTATTTATTTTTCTTTTTAGTGTTGAAGTGCCTCGTCCCAGTTTCAAAATTATTTTTCAGTAAAATATATAATATAAATCATTTACCTACGAAGAGTTAAATAAACGTTTCGAAAAAATAGTTCCGTTTATTGAACAAACATTTATCTAGATCGCTAGCAATTTGAGTTACCTTTTCCCCCTAATTTTCCGAAAAACTGGATACACAATAGACATCAGTGGACTCAAAACTACTAGCAAATATTCTCCAAGGCTAATGAATGTTATGTTTTGACTTTTTTAAATGATTTCCCATTATACAATTCGCCAGAAAAGTTGAGAAAATCAAGAATTAAAAAAAAAGTATAAATTTTTCATCATTTTCTTATAAAGCACATAATATTATAAAATGTGTCTACGCTTAATTAGTATAATAAGTAGTTTGTTCACACATTGACTGGGCGAGGATTACAGTCCTGGCTTCAGTGGGGTTCAGACTTGAATGCGGTTGAACCTCAGATTTTTTGTAATTGCTAAAATTCCTCTCTTAAACCTGGTTTATGTTTAAACTCCACTTGATCCAGTACTGTAATCCTCGCCCCAAGAACCAGCAGAACTGCTAATACTGAAATTTCAATACTGCATTATCATAATAATTAACTTTATCATTATTATGTGATGTGCTATTGTGAATTTCCATGGTGCGGAGAGAAATAATGAACGAGGCAAGGTTGATAGCAACAGTAGCTCTGTCATTTCAGAGTACCAACAATTATTTTCAACATTTTTACCAACTCGCAGATCTCATTCCAAAACGTATTGAGTCATGGACATCATTCACATTAAGAACCTGTATGATCACGATTTAAGTAGAGAGTGAAACAACATGGGATTCTCTTGCATTGATCCTGAACTATGGACTTGCCAACTTTCATCGAGTAATCACAGCTAGTTGAAAGGAAAATAAATTTTTGTTTCTCCTGAATAATCACTTTCTTTGACTTGGGCTGATGCGATTTAGAAAGACGCGCCTCATATTATGCATACTGAAATTTCACATGACTAGCATTCGCCTTTCGAAATCAGTCACTTCTGGTTTTTGAATTTATGGCTTCTGTAGCTCATCCGTGTATTCGGATTCCTTCATTGTATTTCTGCAGCAGAATCTTATCATCTCGAACAAAATTATGAATAATTCACCTCGGCACCACTAGGTCAAAGGCCTTTCATGCTTGGCATTTCGCACGCCACTAATTATACAAAGACCATGGTCGTTTCACAGCTTCCTGGTTTTTGTTCCAGTTTCGTTCTTTTTATTGGAAAAATATTAGTTTAGCGGTGTGCACAGGTGCCTTGCTGAATAAGCCCAACGGTTTCGTCGTCGCCTCGTTTCTTGCTCTCGTCAGAAGGTTTGTCCATCATTTTATTTACCAAACCTCGGTAATGTACGCAAGTTTTGACTTTTACTCGTTAGAAATTAGGAACACGTTTTCAATTCGGTATTTACGACCAATGTTTATAAATGAAATCGTAAATACGAAAACAATAAATGTGTGTCCACGTAGAAATACAAATACGCCTTAATCGGCCCGTTAAAAGTAGAGAAAAGAGTAAATAAATAATTATAATACGCGTGTAATAAGAAATTTTATTATTCTGGTTAGCTATACATTCGTATGGTAAAAGTGCATCTTCCTTCTCTGTGAAGCCAGTCTAAGCCACATATTGGCATATCTTTGGAATTGAATCTCGAGTTTGGTTCATGAAATTTTTATTGCTTCCTTCTTACATGCAATAGAAAACTGGATTTTCGCCCTTAAATTGTTTTATTTTATTTTTCCAAAAATTTATTTCCTCGCTTTTATAACTATAAAGAATTTGTACAAGTACATTCGTCTTGAATACGTTGGTACCTATTTATTTTATTTTTTTGTTGATCATGGGAAGTACCTGGTGTTTCAAAATAAAAAATTATTCAGAAAAATAGGAATTAATTTTTTCTTTTAAATTGTTATTATCAAACAGTAATACGTGAATATATTATGTACATGTATGTATCTATAACTAAACCCATGTACGTGGATGCAAAAAAATAATCTTCCGAAATCCGAACTCATACGAAAATTCAGAATCACGCCTATTCCTTTTTTTTTTTTAACTTTCAGCTCTTTGAATCAATAATATTGTTTCTCAGATAAGTCTATTTTATCAATTTTTAAATTTTGGTCGAGTAATGAAAAGGCAAAAGCAAAATGTCCTATTTGCCACCTGTATTGATGTGAAGAAAATTGTTCCCTGTGCCGAGACATGTACATATAGCTGGTCCCAAGTCCAAAACCTAATGAGTCTCCAAAATTTATCACAATTTTTCATTTTCAAATGATGTTCATATGCCTGATAATACTAAATCAGCCAAAAAATGGGCTATGAATATTTTCCTGATCGAAGCATTGTTTACGTTCGACAGATTTCATTGCAGAGATTAATTTTATGCTATTAATTTGTGACCCTATTAGAATTTTAGAAGCTAATTTTTTTATATACTATTTTTATATCTCCCCTCCACTAACGTATCAGTCAAAATTATTCATAATTTTATTTCTTCTTCTATCTTCGGCTTTTAGTTGAATTTTTATCAGCTGATAGCGATTATCGTGTGTGCTATATCGATCTGTTCAGGTTATATTATATTTTATTTAATATTATATTACGTCATGTATTTTTACATAATTCGACGTCTGAGGTCACTCTGATCGCCGAGTTATAGTTCTATTTGAACGCATTAATTTGAACATGCGTAGGTATATGTGTATAGCAGGATTTAAAAACAAAATTGGTTAAAAATAACTCATATTTCAACATTTCTTTGATGTTTTAATCTCCGTCATGAATCCTTTCTGCAACTGTGCGCTCGGCATACAATTCGTATTTTACAGCTAGTATTGTATCAGTTTATTATAATATTATCGACTTGGAACAAGTTGAGAATCAAAAAAAAACATTTAATATTGTGTCTATTAGATAAATTGCTGCAAGATTTGTTATGGGGTCAAAGTGTGAAATGTTTTTTTTTTTGATCGTCAATTTGCACCAATAATAGGTCTAAATCCAATTATTTAGTTTTCAGATATTCACAGTTGAAGTTTTCAACGAACACTTACCTGCATGATAAGTAAAATATACTTGTACTTGGAAAGCTATAATTATATTTTCACTCCAACAGTACCTGTACATTTTTCGTATGTAAGTTATTAGCTAATCAATATTTCAATTTGAACGAATAATGGTTTTTGTGACTGAATTTTGCGTTTTACTGACACCATACTAGAAATCAGACCTCAAGTTCTAGTTTTTTTTTTTCATGATATCAACAGGTCACGATCGAGAAGTCATCATTTCCCAACAAAAATGTGGAAAATTCCAAGACTGAAAAAATTTCTACAAAGATGAATTCATCTATTCATTTCGTTCTCAACCTTTCTATCTTTCATAATATTGCATGTGGTCTAAAATTTGATTTCGGTCTTTTTTTCTCTCACTATTATCAATTCATCAGAGATGAATTAATTTTTTTGGACAAGAGAAAATGTATCTTCGTGAAAAACGTGAGTTATGTCGGTACAGGTTTTCGTATAGCGTCTAACTGTGTCTTCGTGTTTACAAGCTTTGAACTTGAGATGACAAAAATTACTTTCTCTCGTTGTACCAAACCTATTAGGGCCAAGAAATTCCTTTCAGTATTGGTCACAAAAAAAAAAAAACAAGTGTTGAGAAAAAAACAACATGTTGTCAATATAGAAAATTGGAGTTTCTAATTTTGGAAATGTATAATTTGTTAATAAATGGTCGTAGAAATTCTATTCGGATTATATTGTAGAGATCTTCTTCCCTTTTCTCCTAATTTTTGACTTTGCTCAAAATGCACTACTTTATTTCGAGCTTGCAAGGTTCAGAAATTGTTTATACCAAGTGTTGTATTATCACATGTGTAGTTTTTGCGTAGCTTAACTGGGATTCATACAACAGTTGATCTTGATTCTACCAGTTCAATGGAGAGCCCAAAGGGAAGGGCCTAGAAATCTTTTTTTTTCCTGTTCTTGAAAAAGGTTCAGTTTGTTGAAGCGGGTTGTGGATGAGGTAGAAATGTGCTTTTTAGACAACTTGGTTCATTTGGCTTCTGTATAATGTAACTATAATTGCAACAAATGCTTAGGCAAAGTTATAAAATATCAATAGTTTTGAGAGATTGAAGCTAGCGAAAAAAACAGTCACTTGTGTGGTTCGAAAATGTTGGTTTTCAACGCATTATTTATTGTTTGAAACGCATCCCTATGAAATGATTGTTTCACAATGAACACATGTTTTGCTCGTGAAACCGTCGAAATTATTGCATTCGTTTCGAAATTATGGTCGAAATATTGCTAGCTGAAGGTAACGCAAATGTTTTCATTTTTTCAGCTGTGTCGAAGTCTCCAAAATTTTGTAATCGCTAACTTTTCTCGGAATACACTTATGAAAATGAATTTTCCAACCACCCATTTATCCATTTTCTCATAAATTCAATATTCTATGAACTGCAATTTTGATGGAAGAAAGAAATGATGGAGATTTTTTCAAATTTCTTTCTGAACTAGAATGACCTTATAACTATAACTGTAAAATTTAAAACTCGATCTTGTTGTGTGGAATGGTTGTTACATAATTCGTCTTTTTTTGTCACATGTCCAATCCTATAAAATCACCTATCTGTAACAAGATTAATTAAAATGCAAAAATAGCATTTGCAAAGTAGCCCTGATTTCATAGTAAGGATGCTCATAAGAGAACCTCCTGACGTATTGAGTGCCAATTAAAGAATGAAACCAACTGCATAAATTAGATACCTGCATACAGGGTGTTCCGCCTCAAGTTCACCACCGATCACATACGATGGAGTTTCTTAGTTTAAAAAATTAAACTAATCAGAGTAAGCAGAGAAACATGATGAATAAAAATTTGAAAAATTAGAGGTAAAAATCGTCCTCCATTTCTCTTTTTTTTTTCGCGTAAAATTGGTTTTTTGCTGTGAAATCACTGGATAAGTGGATGTCCTCCAACATACAGAGTTTTATGAAATTTTCGATGATAGTAATACTTTTATTTTTGCTTTTAGAACTACTAGCTATTTGGCCTTCATACAGTCATATATATAATTAAAGCTCTCGCATCTTTCAAGTGATTTTCTTTCTCCACTTTTCTCATGAACATTAAACCTCATCTAAATAATTTTGTCATGGTTGATTCGTTGACATCTAGCAGGATAGAAGTGAGCAGCATAAAAGACCATGTACCAAATATCAGTTTCAGGTTAAATCACAGTTAAACGCTTCAATCGAGAAGTTTCTGCCACTAAATTTCTTTCTGCATCGACATTATCATTTTTCCTCTTTCAATTTGCGCAAAAATAAATTGAATTAATTTTTCTGCACAACTAAATATGTTACTATGTCTCTCCGTCTCTGTCAATGGCATTATCTTTGTATATGTCGACGAATCATGTTGACCTTACATGATTGGATACCCCTCTCTGCACCATTGACTCTGCTGGCACAGAACCATGACTTTATCTCCTTTCGGTCGCTTCTCTCCTTTGATTGCCAGCGAATTAAATCTCCATCACCTTCTCAATAATATTAATAATCTGTCTCCGTTTTTATCCGCACTCAACCATATCCCTCATATTCTCTTCTTTTTCACATCCTATATTATCTCTTCTAAAGGTGAAATTTTGGTGTTGTAATTCTATAAAAACAAGTTATTCTTCTTCCTTAACGACAGTCTGTTGGTGGGAATTCTCGCTCGACAAATTAACCGAATGCGTTGTGTTATTGGTGGCGGTTGTAGATATGGGGGTGTGTGTGGACCCCAAATTGCGAATATGCTCTTCGGTTTTGGGGTATTTGTGCTAGCCATCGGTAGTGCTCAGTGTGTTGTAAGACGGTACAAAATGGTGAATCTGCACTCTCTACCTCCCAGATTTGTGGAAATGCCTGTGGATCTCCAGCCAGCAGCTTCGAATTCGATGAAACAACAAAACTGGCCTTCAGAAACCTTTTTAATCAAGCGAAATCCACTAGATCTACAGGCAGAGACTTCTAATGTTGTGTGGAATTTGCAGCCTCAAGAGACAGACCTACAGCCAGCTGCATCCAACGTGATTGAAGTGAACCAACTGGATACTCAAAGCCAGCCCATCAGCAGTAGCTTTAGTGTGTTAGAAACTTCAGGTAACTCAGCCAGTGGTCGTAGAGGATCTGCCCGTCGTTCCAAGTCGCTCTTATCAACTGATGATGACGATGGGAAGAGTGCCAAGCAGCAAGCAGCGAAGGAGAAACCCAAAGCACAGTTGCAGCAGGCTAAAACAGCAAAGGCAAAGACGCTACCTAAAAGTATCAACGAGGTAATTGAGGGGAAACCTGCACAAGTGGCTGTTTCCAGTAAATCATCTACGAAGCCAAGTAATGACCTGAAGAAGTCGGGCTCCTACGTGAGCGGCAGCTTGGGGGATGGCTTTGAGGAGGGCTACGACAAAGAAAAGCACTTCGACAAAGAAGGTGGCAAAAAGTACCAGGAGGCACACCAGTCAGAAGCTGGCAAGAAGGCGCAACAAGGCTACAAAAAAGAGGAGGGCTTCGACAAAGCTGCGGATCAGAAGCACGGCAAGGAGGAGAAGAAAGTGGTCATCAGTGAAAAGCAGGACGAGAAGAAAGGCCACGTGGAGCAGGAAGAGCAGTTTGGCAAGGAGTTCAAAGGTAACCACGGTGAAAAGGGTATCTCGGTGACGAAAAAAGGAGGCCATAAGAAGGGTAGCAAGAAAAAAGGATTCCATAAGGTACACCACAAAGACGAGTATAAAAAAGATGAAGTCTTCTACGACGAATCTCACGGCGGAGATGAGTTCGAGGAGCATGCCCACGAGCAGGAGAAGCACGCTAAGGAGAAAGGTGGCACTGCGAAGAAGATGTTGCTCGATTCGCAGTACCACGAGGGACATGGCCAGCAGGAAGGTGTGCAAGACAAAGGCCATAGTTTCCAAGAGGCATCCGGCCATAAGAAGGAGGCAGGTGAAGAGGCGCATTCAAATAAGAAGTCCGAGTATGACAAGAATGAAGGTGTCAAAGAGGGCCAAGAGTATGGACACGCTGAGGGTGGTGCCAGTGGTGGAGGTTATGCGGATCATGACTTTTTCTGACCTGCGAATTGTTATGACTTGATTTTTCTTAAACTCGAGTCGAGTGGCTGTTTGTTAAAAAATATCGCTAGGTGTTCGCTGGATTTCCAAAAGGTAAGCAGACCTATGTTGGAAAAAGTCGAAATAATTATGCATAAAGGGCTATGCGGTACTGTAGTCTATAAAAATGTACAGTTATTATTTCGTCGCAGTTATTACTAATTGTAAAATATAAGTTTCATAATCTCAGAAAAGTGTGATAAATAATACAGCAGGTTCTTTTCTCTCCATATTCTTAATTTCTTTCAGCAAAATTTATTTACTTATTTCTACTGAATGTCGGTATTCAAATTTTGTTGATTTTTCCAAACGAAGGTAAAAAAAATTAATATACTATTTATATTTTTTGTTCATTGCAAATTTAATCGTTGACCCAAGTATTTAATTTTACATTATTTTGTTACTTTTGTACTCCTGCTATCATATACTTGAGTATGTAAGTTATACTATGACTATTTTTATTTTTATACGATTTTGTTAATAAATATTTGAATGAAAATTCATCTTCCTCGATCCCATTCTTTTCCTTTTGTTTTTAGATTTTTTTCTGGTGAAAAATATGAGTTTCTCTTCTAAAATGATTCTCGTATGAGATGCTGTGAACATTAATTTTCAAGAATCTGAGTTTCAAGAATGTTGGATGAAATTGTATATTCACTTTCTTGTTTTCTTTGAATGCTATGATATAGAATCACGTGAAAAGAATGAAAATAGTCGGAATATAAAATGTTGGGTTTCCTCTCTTCCTAAAATTAAAGCGTGGGTTTGTCATCTTATTTGTGTCCGTGTGAGGGTTTATTATAGCTTGAATTTTTGACACATTTGAAGGTTCGCTCCTTTGGCGTTTCATAAAATACCCATTAATACATCGGACAAGTTTATTACCATTTTTAAGACGGAGATTTTGTCTCCCATCCGAAGGCTTTTTTTGATAAATTTTCTGTGTACAGATACAATAGCTGCAGTGTATTATAAGTGTATCCAAAGATATATTTTCATAATGCATTACTTTTTTTTTTTTACTCAGATATGCTTTGCTTTGCAGTTTGAATAAGGTATTGAGGTATATTTTTTGAATTCTGATCAGTTATCTGTAGCCGTGATTTTGATCAATGCCCCTATTTCTAAATTATTATTACCTCTAGTCATCTTTCTGTATGTACTTCTCTACTGCTCAACCCAGTTCTTTTGTTGCAAAATTACCTCGCACTTGTAATAAATTTTGCAAGATAAGCTTTTTTTTTTCCAATTTCAAGAACGCCTTTTGGCTAAACAACTTTGAGCGATCGAGGTATGCTTAAACGAATAAAAATCGATTTTTTGGTGGGTGTGGATTAATTTGTTAGGATGTCAGTTTCGTTTAATTCATTCCATATACAATTTTTATTTATTACATTTCCTATAGCTCTCTCTTCGTATTCACGAGTTTTATATGCCTTACGTTATCTTAAAACGTGAATCATATGTATACGTATTATTTTTTAGGGCACCATCATCTTCCAACATGAGCTTTGAAGAGGAAAACAATTTTCTTCTCCTTGCTATGTTTTATCAACTCGTCCATTCAACTCGCATACCTTTCTTATTTTCCAATTTGGCTATACCCGCATATAATGTATAATTCGACTTCATCGTCCTCGAAATCTTCCCTCGAGTGGAATTTCTGTAGTGAATTATTGCAAATCGGATCCAAGTGATAAATTTTTTTTTCCCGCTTCATTTAAATAATAATAAAAGTAGCAAGGCAAAAAAAAAAAAATAATTTTCACCATTTCTACTTTCGACAATGAAAAAAATTTATGCGTGTCTCGAGGCCCGCGTGTGTTGAGATATTGGAGAAAAAAATTAGTATCCTGTATTTGCACCTACTTGGACTTTGAATTTTAATTTCTATGCTGTTCGTGCAGTTTGAATCGCCATATGTATTAACTTTATTCTTTCGCATCTATAGTGGCTACTTAATTTATGTGATGCTGGTAAAATTTCTAAGGGAATCTGTTTTTAGCAAGTCTTCGTTGTGCGAAAAGCAGCCATTCGAAATTGACCTAATGAACGAAGTGACTGTAGGATCATATAAGCTATACCTGTATGTTATTTACATTTGATAACTTTTATGACCAGTGGCTTAAGAGCCACGATTTCTTCTGAATTTCTATATACCCTTTAATTGATTTATGTGTGTGTGTGTATGTGTGTACCAAATCTTTTTAATGCAATGTAGGTCGTAGAAGAATCTGATACGGGTCAAATTTGGCGCCAAGATGGTTTAATATTGCTGAGCTCGTGTTATATACTGGACGACTAGAAACGTTTTATGACCTGTCCCATAAAGTAATGTTATTGCCAGAGAATTTCGTAGTCGTGTAGATTCACTTTGCATCTTCATTTTTTTTTCCAAATGGGGGCTGCTTGGACCCCTATGCTGGGCACACTGAGCAATGCAAAATTTTAATTATCAATACCAGCACTGAGAAATAATCGTATAATTCATGAATGATTCATGTAGCTATGGCTCAGAGTTGAATGATTAAAATTGATGGCTGATATTAAAGATGAGATATTAACGTTTGAAGTTTTTTGTTTACTTGTATAAGGTGATATACAGATGTGAGATTGAGGTACGAGAGAGGATTAATATTTTTATCTAGTCTCTTGATTATCCAATAAGCCAGCAGCCTGTATCGTAAGTTAAATATTGCTGGAAATGAATATAGCAAGGGTAGTAAGTGGGGGGGGGGTGCAAAGGTGCACGTGCACCACATGAAAAATTTTCGTACCATGTGAGAAAATTGAAAAAATGGGGGAAGTCGTGTACCCTCTCAAAGGTAGGGGTAAGAGCTTCATGTTTAATTTTTGAAAACATTGAACATTTTCCAAGTATTACATGTATTTTGCACCATGCACCATATGAGAAAATCAAAATTTATCATCCATGATTTATAGCAACTTTTAGCTAAAACCTTTCATCGTTTTGAATTTCTTATGATCAAAACCGGTTACCGGCCATAAACTGCATCACAAAGTATTGTATATTCTGTATAGTGTATATAGAAACTCGAACAAATCTTATGTATAAATCATTAAAGATTGACGACTGGAAGTTCGGTATAAATGGTTAAATGAAAAAAATATACGATGAAATTATGGAAATTGTGTTTTTAGGTTTTAGAAAACATTAAAAATTCAGCAAATTATAAAAAAACTGCAACAGTTGACGGAAGTCAGTCTTTGAAGAGCGTGACAGCAAATTTTTTCGTAATAAATAGTAAAAATTGAAGCAATTAAGTTGAGAGCTGATGCAGCCATTAAAAAAGTACTGTAGTTTCATGAATTTGTGAGATATAGTTGGGCTAAAAATAGATGGCTTCGTAGCTAGAAATAAGCAGGTTTTCCAGTGAAAACCTGCTAAAAAGGCTACAGATTGTATACATTTATGAAACTGATGAATTTTAAAAATGAAAAAGGCCGAAGCAGACTTGAGCTCTTCTTCGATATTGACCTTCCACTATTATTGTATTATTGTACTTTGAGCTTTTATTTAATTCACACACATGCCAGTATCTTTTATCTATACATACATACCTGGTAACGCTACTCGCCACGTTCGTGTGAATCAAAACACTAATTTTTTCTGTATTTTGGTCGATTTTGGCTGGCGAAGATTTATGCTCTTTTTTCAAATGGCTTCATCTATAAAACTAGAACAAAATTTTAAACCAACGAGAAAACCGTCATCAATTATGAAAAATGCATTTGCGTATGTATGGGAGTCGATATGATTGAATAGCTCTCCTGAAAAATTTGTGTTTGAATGCATAAATAATGACCCGCCAAGCGGAAAGGGACCACAAGTCGGAAAACAAAATTTTACGCTAGATGCAAAAATGTGAGATCAGGTCAAAATTAACGAAAATTGTTTTATGGCGGTTTCTGATGGTGAAACATATAACCTTACCTGTTCCAAAGGTAGAAAGTCGAACTCGGCTCGGAAGTGGGGTAAAACTGCCTTGAAACAGCTGGAAAATGTTTTTAATTTTCTCGATTTTCCAACTGTTTTATGGGAGGGGGAGGGTGTATCGTCATAATGATGGACCTTCCCCCCTTGAGGTCAGTCTAGATTCGCCCCTGTACCCTCGAGCTTATTGGGTTCAATGAAGATATAAATTATACTTTAAAAAAATTAAATACAGTAAATTTTGTTTGATTTTCTTTAAACCCCTTTTTTTTCAAAATACAATTTTTCTTAAATTCAAGTTCAAACCGTCATAAAACTATGAATTTTATAGGTACGGGCGTCGTTCTGGTTTCATATTAATGGGAATTTGTCCTACTTTCTAAAATGGCCATAAAATTAAAATTAAAATTTCCTACTTGTGGTCCCTTTCTGCTTGGCGGGTCATAGGTCCTTTTTTTTTTTTTTTTTTTTGTGACACTACTGTTTATTGGTCTTCGATGGCGTCATTATCTCTATTTGGAAAATGGTAAAATGTTGCGAGTTGTGGTACCAAGAAGACGATATTCTTATTCTCAATTCTTTTGTATACATTTTGCAGAGCCCTGTGTGAGAACGGATGCGACGTAAATGCGAGAACGCTGCGCGGCGAGACAGCGCTACATGTAGCCGTTTCTCGACAAGAATTCAATACAGAAATGATCGACTTGCTGCTGTCGAAAGGCTGCAACGCCGACATCCAGGACAACTTGGGAAGGCAAACGGCGCTGCATATGTTCATCAAGAAACACGTGATGGCAACCGAATTAAACGACGACTTGAGAAATGTTTTTCAAACTTTGGCCGAGGCCACAGATGTGAATATCGCTGACAGACGGCTGAAAACACCGCTGCACAGTATAGCCTCCAGTAAGAAAGCAGACCTGAAATTCTTGCAAGTAAGTTAACCCTTTAAAAGGATATAATATGATATTATGTCTACTTCGGATAGCCAGTCGCACCGTCAAATTTACTGCCCAACAAAGATGAGTGTCGGCAATGTGTACTGCATGTACGAGTACACGAGTTCGATATTATGTAGGAGTGGAGGTAAGGGGAGGTAGTGCGCAAGTTACATTTAATTTTTGTTTTTACCAATTCGTATTTTGGCTGACAAAATTTCGAATTTGTATTTCAATATTTTTACGTCTAATAGGACGTTCACGAATTACTGTTGTTTTTTTAAGCTTAATTTTGCATCAGTTCGCGCAAATTTGGATATGATGCCCTTGAATCTATCCAATTCATAATATGCTCGGTGAATGGTTTTTTTGAATTTCGATTTTTTTTCAGCATTTTTCAATAGTACTTTACGTTTTTTTCAAGACCCTGAGAAAAAACCTTTGAATTTGAAATTGTAAAAAAAAAAATGATCACAACGTCTGAGCTGCTGCAGTGTGGAGAAGAACTGATGAGACTTTACTTTGCGATTTTCAACTTCGCTAGAAGCGCAGTAATTTTGCTAAGAAGCAGAGTTCGGAAGCCGTACGATATGGCTTTAGCTTTCGGCTTTTAGCTTCTGACCTCGAAAATAAAACTTAGGCTTTCAACTTTCAACTTTTTAAACAGAAATTTTGGCTTTTGGCTTTTGCTTGTTTCGACTAAAATTGAATGGCTTTTGGCTTTTAGCTTTTGGCTTTCGGCTTTTCACAAAAATATACTTTTTTACAGGAAATTTTATGCTGAATTTGAAAATTTAAGTGAAAATTTTTTTTATTTATTTTTATTAATTATTTGATTAATTTCTCCGTTTACTCTTTACTTTTGTGATTTGTGATTTTGTTTTTTTTGTAAAAAGCTAAAAAGCCGTATAAAAGCCATAAAAAATACACCTTTTGCTTTCAGCTTTCGGCTTTTTTGATAAAGCTTTCGGCTTTTGGCTTACCGGTTTTTCCTTCAAAAATCGATGGCTTTTGGCTTTTGGCTAGCTTCCAAACTCTGCTAAGAAGACGGTTGAGCGGGGGTGCACTTCCACGTTTTTGTCTTTAAAATCAGCGAAAAATTTTGGCTTTAAAACAGATGAAAACAGGAAAATTTCCACAGTGCGTTTAGCTGAGTTTTACTTTGAAAACTTGTACATATATTCTTATATTTCTAGTAGGTACCTTAATCTTAACCATATGAGTAACCTCAAATGCATCAAATATAGCTGTTTGAAAATTTGCTAGCAATCGTAGCATAAACTTATACGTGTGCTAGATTTTCAAAAACAGTCAGTAAAATAGGACAGATGTGGCAAAATTTTCTTCTGTTTTTTCTCTTAAATTTTAAATGATCGTAGGTCATCTCTAGAAAGTTTTCCGAGAAAATTTCATTAAATTACTAGCGTCCAGCTGAAAATACTACCTAATATGATGAAATGGTTTTTTAAAACGATATCAGAAAATTAATTTGCATTTTTTTTTTTTTTTGGGTGCTGTGGCAAACGTTAAATCTCTGCACTTTGTACCAATCAAATTATAAAATTGGTAAAAATTAAATTGAGATATTACGATTGAGGATGTAATGCACCTGCTTTTTTATACTCCAAGAATTTCAAACAACCGTCTAATTTTTCTTCAAAGTAATTCAGAAGTTAAGGTCGCAGATAATTCTAGATTATACTTTCGTTGGTTATGTGTATTAACAAAAATTAGATGAAACAAATTTGTTGCATTTATTTTATTTTTTTTTTGAATCATCTATCAACAAAAATAGTGTTTTTATTAGTTTCCATTCGACTCCTCTTTAGTCGCTGATTCCTTTCAAACATCATGGCACCATTCGTCATTTTCTTTCTTTTATCAGTATAATGAACGCTGCTGTGTCGGTGGCCCAAAAAATAAAATAGACTATACCTGCCTGCAAAAATGAAAATCGTTCAAGGAGGTGGAAATAATTTATCTAAAAATAAGAAACCCCCCTCAAGAAGTACAAGAGCGAGCACATGAAGTGTAGAAATGCATGCAGAATATTTTAATAACTGCCTTTGTGTGTTTTTGATTATTTATAATGAACAAATGAGTAAATATAATCTCAATTAACTGGTGTAAACAATAATTCCTTCTCGTCAACTAAACCCGTGTACCCAAAACCTCATACCGAACTCCGGAGTCGGGTGAAAATTTTCATTTTTCTACCCTGGCCCCTGCGGATATCAGCCCGTGTCATTATAACCCCCAATTCAAAATCGAACTGCGAACTCTATAGAGGGTACACCCAGAGCAAATCGAACGCTCTAAACGACTCTGCTGGCTGAATCCAATAAGTCGAACCCAGGTCTATTTTTGTGGCTATAATCGAACACCCCTTAGCGTGTCGGGGAACGGGGAAGAGGTTGGCTTGATAAGCCCCTCCGTATCTCAGATCTGTCATCGTATACAGGTTAATATTAGAAAAAAGCGGGGAAAAATTTTAATGTGTGATAATATTCACCTCAATCGGAGATTACAACATCCGACAGATTATTTTTTTGAACGCGTTCGCCAGCGGAACCAGTCATTCAAATTATACGAATGTTTGTTGGTATTATTAGAGCGTAGATTTTAGTTTTATTTGGCTAAAGACGACGTTTAAAATTAACTCATCCGATGATTAGTAGATATGACTGTGTACTACAATTATTACTGCCATAAATGTAAGAATTGTGTGATGTCAAGATAAGTTGGGAGAGAAATCGAAAAATTCTAAACAAGCAGGAAGCAAAAAAATGAAAAAATAAAAAAATGGAAAGGAAACTAAAGAAAATGATTACAAATTTTCGAAGTTAATTTGAATAGTACTAGTTCATTCATATGGGCGAGTAAAGTCCAAAGTTGGTATTGATGAAGAATTTATTATAACCCACTACTGCGAGTAGTCGTTAAATTGTTCGAATTTCATCATTTGTCTGCCTAAACTTATTGGAAATTTAGGTGTAACTCTCAACCTCAACTTTTACACGCATGCTCGAGTATGCTGCGATAAGTTGATCCATAAGTAAGGTTATAGTGAGACGGAAAAAAAAATTAACATACGATTTCTAACCCCTGGGATTGTTGGGTGGGTCACGCCGAATAACGTACTAAAAGTCTCCACCCTCACCCCTGCCCTATCAAGATGTTGATTTTCTATTAATTTTTTTTTTAGAATTTTAATTAAAAAATTTTTGCAAGCCCGTAACTCCGTATAACCAACTCCGTATAACCGTTGAAGATGGAGACATTTACATAAGAACATTTTTTTTAGTTAATTTAATTCTCAACATTTTTGTATCTGAACAATTTTCCCTTTAAAATCGATATTTACGAAGATATAAGCGAAAAAGGGAATTGTGGGGTGAAACGAGCCCCGTAACTCAAATTGCAATTGGGGTGAGGGTGGAGACTTTTGGTATGTTATTCGGGGTGACTCATCCAACAATCCAAGGAGGTTAAAAATCGTGTGCTAATTTTTTTTTTACATTTTTTTTTTTCGCAATTACATCCATTTACATTTGCATTTACATCCATGATCTGAGCTCAAAAGTTTTTATAGTCTGTTCGCGCTAAGACTCTTAAGAATATAAATAATCGCAACCCGCTATAAATTTATTTCTAGACAATATTCGTTTTGTGGAGAGGAATGGTAATGGGAGAGTAGTCCTCAGTCAAAGATTCGTATTCGCAGAACCAATCAAATTAGATACTGCTTAAGAATATGAGCTTCGTTATTGTGGAGGCACCTTTTTGCGCCTGGGAAATCATTACCCGATTTGCAAAGTGTGACACAAATGTGACGCAGATGTGACAAAAATTCAACCAATCAGGAAGCAGTAGCACTTTTGTGACACTGATGTGATTCCATTCTTTTCTGGTGGAAAAATTATAGGTCACAAAAGTGCCACTGTTTACTTATTGGTTGAATTGTTTGCCATATCTGCGTCACTTTTCGCGTCTTATTTCCCATCCATATTTGTGTCACATTGCAGATCGGGCAATAATTATCCTCGTGGCGCGATCAGACTGTAGTGTCCACTTTTTTTTTCTTCTACAATACGAGTAGAACGAACTCGAGGGAGGATGCACATCTGTTTTGGTCAAAAAATCAAATTTGACTTTTCTACCCTATTGGATTATTTATTGTTTTCTCTTCAAAATTATGTTATAATTTGTCATTGATTTCTTTTTTTAGTGTCTGAAAATTGTGATTTTGTAGGGAAACCACTTCTTTAAAATCCGTGTATTTAAAAAAAAAGTACAATACTCAACTATTCAAAACGAAACCAAATTCATATCAATGCTATTTAGGAACTCGGACATTTGAAAAATATGCAGATTAATCGCATTATAAGGCTATTTCTCATTAATTGTGCTATATATTTTCAACAATAAGGGAAAATTAATCTTATAACTTGAGGGTTGTTTTTTTAGAACATTTTTTTTCTGAGGATTGATTGCCCTGATTGGGTTGATTTTTTTTTTCATTTTTTCCCCACAGTTGTACTCTACAAACAGACCCAGGCTTTTTTAGGTCTAAAAAAAAACGTTGTTATTTGAAGGGAATACTCGAAAAGTGGCTATAATTTTTCAAGATCCGACTACATTTCAATATCCCTGTATACAAATTTACTACCCTAAGGTTGGGTGAAGAAGCCTTTAAAATTTCAGCTCTCTATAGCTATAATAGGCTCCGAGAAAAAGGAACATGAAAAGAGCCAAAAAAGCATGGTAAAAATCAAGTTCTAAAAAATGCGGTAGTCGACCAAAACTCAAGTTCTCGAGTCTGAGTTCTAGTGGCAGAAAGAATAGCTAAATAAAAAACTATTTCCGCACTTTTTAGTTACTCTCAAATATGTAGAAGAGCTATTTCTAAAATTTTGTTGAACGAGTGGCAAAAATGCAAATTTTTTTTGTTGCAAAATGCAAATACAGTACTCGCTGGTTATTATAATTGCGGATAACGGAATAATTCGCTTAATATACTGAATTGTTGCAAGTCTCGATCGCCCCATTTAAAATACATTATCTTATTTTATCCAGTTAATATAATAGAACTTCGATTATTATCATGAAAATCCCCTGCTTGAGTAAGATAGTGTGGTTTCTAGTAGTTTTTCCCTCGAAAACCTGATTATTTCATAAATTTTGTCCAATTTCATTCGTTTTGCCTTATCTTTTTATTCTCCGATGAAACTCCTTTCAGTTTGGCTTGTACTCCAGTCAAGATGAGTTCGAATAAACGTCGTGACTTTAACAATTTTAGAAAAAATTGAAATTCTACGCAAGTATGATGCTCTGCCAAAAATGTCCCAAACTATGACCCCGATAAAATTTGAAATGTTTTTTTTTTGGGCACCACTTTATGGAATAAGCCGCTAATTATCATGATTTTCCTCTGGGCCAAAGGCTATCAGTGGCGTCGCCTGGTAGTATTTATTAGGTGTTCAACTCTGAGGTTCAATTAAAAAAATCAAACCCTTCCTTCTCCTCCACTTCCCCCCCCTCCACAACCTCTAAAAAAAGTGATAAAAATCGGGGAAAATAGAAAATACAAAACTGAAAAGAGAAGAGGATCTTCAGCTGTTGACAAAAATTTCGGAGAAATGAGAAAAAGAAGAAACGCAAGAATACAAGTGCCTTCTCATTTCTTTGTTTTTTAAAATTTTTTTTTTAAATTTTACTATTTCCATTCTGTTTTCTTATTTAATAGTAACTCATTAATTAATGATTAATAAATTTTTTTTAAATTTAATTCGGTTGGGTGTGCAGTGAACACCTTGCACACCCAGAGCAGACGCCACTGATTAGGCTATAATAACCGGCGGGTACTGTAGAACGAACCAAATATTTTGAATGGAGTACCTTATAAAAATTATGCCATCTGGTATTCTAGTACTACATCATAAGGTATCGATTTATTATCTACATAATACAGTGATATTACGGTTATGAATGTTTTTTTTTTTTTCTTCGCAGATACTGATTGACCAGAAAGCGGATGCGAATTTGCAAAACGATCGCGGCGAGACGGCGTTGCACGAGGCCCTCGAAAAGAACAACGAGGCGGCGGCCGAGGCGCTGGCCACGACGGCGGACGCGAATTTGTATTTGGAGACGAAGTACAAGGAGACGCCGTTGCACATCGCCGCCAGAAAGAACATGCACAAAATCGTGCCACTTCTGCTGAAACACGGCTCGCCCGTAAATGCCCAAGATCTGTACGGGAACACCGCCCTGCATTTGGCCGCCAGTAAAGGTTACAAAGAAGTGGTACGAATTTTAGTGGAAAATGGCGATATCCAATTAAACGTTTCCAATAAAGAAGGACTGACACCGTTACATTTGGCCGTCGAAAGCGGTTTTATTTACACAGTCGAGGTATACATGTATACTACATACACCTCTGATCGCTGCCTTTTTTTTTTTTTTCTACCACATTTTACCTATATTATACTTATTTATATATGTACATGTACTTGTAGATCGTAAATTTAAGACAGTGTCTCGAATGGGGGAGGGAAAAAGAAGGGGTGGAAAAAAACGAGTATCGCTCGCCTAGAGAGTAGGTACTGGGTAAGCAGCACGAGCAGTCTATAAAAAAAAAAAAATGCAATAACTACTATTTTTTACGCTCCAGAGGTGGGTGAATCCAATTCGCATCGCGAATCGTCTATTTTATTCAAATCGAGTAGAAACGTGTCTTTGAAATATTATTGAAGACGTTGTTACCATAATATCTTTCTTTTTTTTTTTTTTTTGTTGAAAACTTTAAATTCGTGAATAATTTTCAACGATCTTCGCCGATTATAATATATTATTACTCATAGGAGATTTATTCGTTCTCACAGATCCTGTTGAAGGCCGATTCTTGTGATTTATCTGCACGTACGAAAAGGTGCGAAACTGCTTTGGATTTGGCTCAGCAAGAATACAGACGTCGATCGCAGCCCGAGATGACCGAAGTGCTTTCTCGTGAAATTCAACGAAGGAGTTGTGGAAAAACGTGCTAGCCCAGTGCCCTCACCAGTAACTTTCAAGTTCTCACGTTGTGCTCTAACATTATTAATTTTCAATTTTTCCATTTTCCATTTTTTTTTTTTGCTCTTTTTGTTCTTTATTGTCTTTTTTTGACGTTTATCTTTATACCGTTTATAATAAATTTCGTGAAGTTTTCATGTTTCAGTTCGTGTTGCGGTTTTTTTGTTTTTTTTTTTCTTTTTGCATCGATCTTATCGTGTCTTAAAATTTTTGACTCTTTCTGTAGATGAAAAACGCCGAAAAACCTTCTAGTGCTTTTGAAAAAATTGTAATAAATAAAAGACAGATAGTTACTTATGATTGGCTTAAATGAAAGCTTGATTTTGTACAAAACAAATCGTCAAAGGTTAATAGTATGTTCGTCTTTTCAAAATATTTTAACCACTTGAAAAGTATTCATTTTTTCAGTATTACAATCATATTATTCGAAAATTGAAGTGTTTAATATTATAATATGATAGTGGGGCGTATTCGTTTATAAAACATTTTTTATGAGCCGATTCTTTTGAGATTCAACCAACTCGGGAAGAAAACATAGATGACATTTTTTTCCATCTTCTCTCTCTAGAACCTGGTATCCCAAGTATTATATTCTATTCATGAAAATATTTTGTAGCATCCATTGTCGTAACAAATTCACAAAACCTTCGTTTCCATTATTTCCAACTATTTTTGTTTTTTGAAGCAATAAATAATAATAATTATCATCAGTTCTCAAAGTCCCTGCTCAACTCAACCATATTATAGTCGATGAGCTCACCATTCTCAATTTTTAAATAATTGTGGCATATAGCATATTTGAAGGAAAAATTGAAGTATGGGTAAATTTTATGGTTAAAAAAATTCAAGTAACCCGTAACAGGGTTAGTTTTGCTGTTCTTAATAGAGAAGTAAATTCATACACAAGCTAGTAATTTGATGTTAACTCATTTCTCAGTTTTTATTTTGATAACTTAGAATAAAAGTCAGCATTGGCTGCTTGATTGAAGAAATTGTATTTAACTAAATTTCAAGCATGTAAACAAAACAAAACAAGGAGAAAAGAATACGATATACGAACTTAACACGAACTTAAATTCAAGATAGTACAGTATTTATACGGGCCAATGATATGATTCATTTGCCTTGGACCAATTGTAATCTTCAACTTGTATAGAAAATTATTTTTCATTAATTATCATACATAAAAATTATTCTCCAAAATTGTTATATTATAATAGTAATAAATAAATAAACAAATCCATACGACCCAGGAATCGATATCAGACATTTTTAAAAATGCTATAAAAGACAAGGAAGATTTAAACTATATTTAAAAAGTGCGATTTAAAATTTATAGAGCAAAGATCTCGGAAACTAAAACGAGGAATTAAAAGAAAATAAAAAAAGAAGGGTAATGTTCATTATGTTAATACAACCTACACGAAATCGCAGCACAACCAATCCGCTTTGATTACAAAACCGATTACTGATAGTAATTTCTCATTATTTTATCTTGTTATTATTATAATTACCATAGCCAGGTTTGGAAAAGAATAAATTCAAAAATTAATGCAATTAGCCCACTTTACAGGCAAAAGAAGTACTTATTTCATTTTTACCATTCAGTGATGTTCTTCATTTCTTTTTCATGTTTTGAGGTACCTACTTAAAAATCTTTAAACAATCCACAAATTATTGTTGAAAAAAAAAACAAAAAAACAACCACACTACAATCTGCCAACTAAAAAGTGATATATTTGATCATTTTAAATGCCATTCGACAAAAACCAATATCAGCACAAATATTAAACGAGAAATTATTCTTTCATAAACATGAAAATATTAAAATCTGCGTTGTTTTTTCTCCTAAAAATTAAAATAATAGTTCCAGACGGTAACCTCGAACCCAGTACCTAATCATACGAATTGTAAATTTTCAATTTTTCTTTCCACAAAATGATGACAATTTGAAGAAGAAAAAAAAAAAACACGAACAGAGAAATTATAACAAAACGATCTCAGGTAGTAAAGAAAAATGGAATACTTATTTTAAAATATTAAATGATGATTTGTATTATTATTATTATTATTATTATTATTATTATTGTAATTTTTTCCAATTCTTCCTCTTTAATTTCGGCAAAAATCTTCCTCTTTACTCGTACTTCTATCACTTGATGAAGAAAAATCTGTACAATACAGTGGCAACGATTGCAAGAGTAGCTGGTATAACCCACGACGTCCAAGAACTGCAATGAGACAAAAGAAACAACAATTAATTATACTACTTCGAGGATGATACCATGTACTAGTAAATATTATTTAGATCTAATTAATAATAATTATTATGTAAATCAATGAAGCACACGATTAAACCCCAGAGTGGAAATGACGACGGTGAGTTATTTCCTGGTTGACTTACTTCCCTATCCGGAAAATCAAATAATTAGCTCTGTCGAATAATTTGCTAATATTATACATTTTTTCAAAAGAATTCGATAGTAAACTGAAAATTTTCACTTTTAAAAGCAAAATTCGAGAAGGCCGACTATTCTATCATTCTATAGAGTGAAATTTGTAAGATGATAAACACACATGATTCAAAAAATGATACTTTCCCAATGGAGTGAGACTTTTTTTTGATTTTAGCTTAACCATAGTTGACAAATACGATTTATGTGTACCTTCAATGTAGCCATGCTGCTTATGAAAAAATGTAACAAAAGACAGTAACTGAGCGAGGAAATTATACACAAAATTTTTCGTAAATTGCGTTACTGAAATAGAGAAGCAAGCACTTCTCGTGTCAGTCAGACTGTATCAGCAGATTATACTTATTTTATTCAATATTTTTCATATGTACACCTCTGGCTTACAAAAAACTCGAAAACAGCCGATATAAGAAACTATACGTATATTCTTTTGCGAACACCATCTACCCAATTTCTCATTCAAATATTTGGGCGATTGAAGATTTTATCACAAACTCGAAAATAGATTATTGACGTAGAAAAAAAAATTCAAAGAAATTATAGATAATTCTACACAATCTCTGCAATTCAATTTTTTACAATTTCTAGATAAAAGTACCTATTCTTGAAAAATCCATGAATAATTTCACGAGCTTCATTTTAGTGCGACTTTATGTTGGCTACAATTTGTGAAATGGTTTTTTAAAATAGAAGAAAATTTTGAAAGATGGTTGTTCTAACAGCCCCAACGCTTCAACTCAGTAGCGTAGCCAGAAATTTGCTGAGAGAGGAGCGCAATCCTAAATTTGTCCCCAAAAGACGGATTTTTTTCTTCTTCAAATGACTTTTGACGGCTAATGGGTGGCTTCAGCCACCCCCTCCCCCCCGCCACTATCGTGCCCGCGCCACTGTTTCAACTGATTTGTGCCGTATATTATATTGGATATTGGTGCGTCTATAATCTATTTTATCAATATTAATGAAACACCAATTATTGCAAGGCAGTGGAGCAGCCAGAAATTCGCTAAGGAAGGGGCAGAGTCTTAAATTTATTCCCAAGACCGAAATTTGGGCGGAAAATCCGCGCGCAGCACGAAATACGAATGGAAATTGGTTCAGAGATACTTCAATTTTCTAACACTCGGCACTTTTTGAATGATTTTAGGTGATTAACAATATAAAATGGAGAAATCGTATGCAATAAGAACGAAGAAGGTTCGACTTGGAACAATTATCTGATATAAGATTCACTGCGACCCACGAAGCGACAAAAAGTTGAAAAGAATATAACGAAATCTCAAATCACTAGGGTACAAAAATTTGCAAAATTCCTTTACCAGCTCTGAAAAAAAAATGTAACTTTGGCGACCAAATAGGCATTCAAAACGAGTTATTGCTAGATGCGGCCAGCGAAAAATCTGTGTTGACAGAAGTGTAGTTAAAAATGTTGTCCCCTCTCTCTCTCTCTCTCATTCGTCCTAATGACCGAATTTTTCCGGATAAACAGGTTCAATAAACGAGACGAATTTTTTACATAATTTAAGTGTATAATTGTGGGACACTCTGATCTGCACAGCAGCTCAACTTGTCCCTAAATACCTCAAGTTATAGTTCAGAGATCTCATTATAAAAGAAAAGAAAACATTTTTACTGCAGTTCATACGGCGAATTCAAAAAAAAAAAAAAAGAACATCAAAGAAAAAGGTTCAGTTTCTTTTCATTATGAGCAATATAAAGGAAATACCGAATGATAAAAATGAATGTATTCTAAAAATATTAGCTGTTTGGATTTTATCATCACTCATTATAATTCTGTCCAATATTCAAATCGATGAAAATATAACTTATGGGAGATTTTAAATTCGCCTATTAAAATAAACAAATTCGGCGTAAATGCTGTAAAAAAAAAACAGAAAAACACTTCGATCTTGAAAATCAGGTTTGAATCGGTTTAGCACGAATTTTTAATGAATGAAATCAATGAATTGAATAAAGTACCTATTCTCATTACAGCAAAACTTTGATCACCGTTTTGGGTGACCTTACAACCTTCAAGAAACATCAGACAGAACATCCAGCAGTAATATCAAAAACAAATTACGAAAAAGGTTCCACATTGTCGGTTAAAATTAAAAATATTAACGTGAATTCGGTTTCTGATTTAAATAAGATACGTCTTGGAGCTCTCTACTATGCGGTTCAAAATTTGCAAAATCGTGATCCTTTTTCTAAGATGTTTTAAAAAACAGACAGTCTCTCAACTTTTTTTTGAAACGTCATTTTTTCGACTTTTTCAAAATTCCAACTAGAAATTTTGGTAACGAAGCGAATTTTTGAGACAAGAGAACTCCGGTACATATAAGATTTCATTTTTGCATAAATTTTCAACAGTTAAAATAGGTACGTATGTTTTCATCTCCACATTGAAACATCGATCAGTACTTTTTCTTGCACCACCATTGTAAACTTTTGTGCCGTCTGGTACAAAATCTTTAGCAATATTGAAAAATGACAGTGAAGACCTTAACTTCACACAAATACGGACAGAGACTTCCAAAGAAAAACTATAACACCAACTTTTGATGGATACAAAAATGGAAATTAATGAATGATGGTGATCAAGTCTACAATAATAATGGGGGCACGACTTAATTCAACGTCATTAGAAAGTCGAAATTTAACTGCCCAAATTAGTAATAAACTTTTCAAGTGCCTGAAAAACCATCGAATGTGACCCTCATTCATTACCAGTACCCTTATATGTAAGATTGTAGACAACGTTCGACGTGAATTATCAAGTCGGAAAATATTGTACATGCCCTTAAATTAATACCGTACGATTAATTAATAACACTGCAAAAGCGGACACTGCCATCTTTTCGTAAAACGGGGCACGTAAAATCTGTTCGCAAAATATGAGGGTAATTCAATTTTACGAGTTATTATTAGTCATTACTAGAGACCGGATTTTTTGGCCCTGAAAAATCAAAATTTGGCGCAAAACAAGGCAAATTTGGCTTCATTCGGCAAAAACATTTTAAAATCAAAAACAAATATTAAATCATTTTAAAAAATTTAAAAACAAAGGCATTTTTGTCATTTCTTACAACTTTTTTTAGCCAAAATTTTCCCTCGACCACCAGGAATTATGCTCATTTTCTGACGAAAATTGTCAATAATTTCAATTTGAGCATGTAGAGTCAAGCCTCTTTTTTCAAAATTTTTAATCGCATCAGGTAGGTATGCCAAATGCATGTTAATGAACACCAAATCAGCTAATTTGGCAGTTTTCGTCGTTTAACATATATTTTAGCATTTATTTCGGCTTTGGCAATTTTTGGCAAAATAAAATTTTTTTCCCAGGCCCCTACTACCCCATAAAGTATTTCTTCTTCATTTGTGATCTTCTGCCTTTAAAGGAACTCATTCGGCAAATGCCAAGGAATCCGGTCTCTAGTCATTACCTTCAATTGAAACGAACGAGGCGACAGAAAAAAAGCTATGTAAGTCCCTGTTCATAGAAAACCGCTCAAGTCGGAGAAAGTAAATTCTTGGGAAACAGAAAAAAACTGTTTAAAAATTTTAAACGCGGTCTTTAATCAAACTTTCGGATTTTTTATTATCATTACGTGAATATAGAGATCGAGTCTAATCAATTCGAAATTTCTGTTACCCCCTCCACTTTATTTTATAAGGGAATTTTCAAACTTACGTGTTTTTTTTAAATTTTATTTTCTATTCTTATCGAATGACTTACGTGGGTTTCGAAAGTCAACCATGAACCAATTTTCTAAAATACCGCGTAAGTCTGATTTACAAGTTTTTTTAAAAGCTTTTTAGGTTATTTTTTTAAATTTTCGGTTGATGAATTTAGTCTGGGCTGATTTCTCGATTTTTTTTTGGCCTTGGAATCAACAAAAACCTGGAAATCGTCCAGAATTGGACTTGAGTGGTTTTCTCAGAACAGGGATAATAAGGGCATTATTCAACAAATAAAAAATAATAAAAATAATGAACGCTGATGAAAATTTTTTTTCTCTCAAAGAACAGTATGATATTGTTCAAGAAAAAAAAAAGGGAAAAAAAGAAAAGAAAAACAATAAAAAACTGTATACGTAGAATAAGGACAAAGGCACCTACCCAGTAGGAATAACAATTTTGACTTCCCCGTCAGATTACAAAATACAACAACAACAACATGAGCTAAAACAACAATAAAAAAAAAACGATCCATTAATTTTCCCAAGATCAATAAAAAAAAGAGTAGAGTATAAACCAAAACTTTTTCACCGATAAAAAAAAAAAGAGTACATAGTAGAAGTGGGATAAACTACGAGTCTGAGAGAAAAAAATAAACGAAGAAACAAACAGAAACAAATAAATCAATCAAAACGCAGTGCATCGAGTTAGTTAACAAAAGTAAAGTAACCTCAAAGAAAACGCTTTAAAGCCAAAGCCAGATGTGATATGTGATTCGTTTTGCAAAAGTGTAAAATAAATAAACAGGAAAAGAAACCGCCAGAAAAAAAGCAAAATATTGGATTAAGGTGGAAGAAGTTACCTTGAGGTGTCTGTGTCAGATGCTTCCCATTTTGGTTTCTCTTTGGGCACTTCTTTTTTTCTATCGGACTGAAAAATAACAATGCAAAATTATAATATTATAACGAATACACAAATTAATGATATTGATTATTAAACAGCAACTATCGCATAAAAAAAAATTAATACAGAAATAAGTTGACCAAGGACAGTTAATTTGTTGAACTTGGAAAGAGCTCGTCATTTACAAAACTAAAAACTTATTTCTCCATCCTCGATTAATTCTATTCGCTGACAAAATAATGAAAGAAGAAACGGATTTAATTTGCTTTCAGAATCCATTTTAATGCTCGTTTAGGATTCGCATTCATTTCCCTCAAGATTTTATTTCATTTTTCTTTCCCGACCTTCCCATCTGCGTCGGATTAATCTAAAACAATCAAATGCTCATCGATGCAAAAATGTTAACTAAAAAATAATGCATAAATTCAGTTCTTGGATTCTATAATTGAGAACCTGTTAGAGATAACAATAAACTTATCTCGTAATATTTCTGACACCAATAAAAATCATTTAAATTCTCATTTCTCAATGATTCCCCCCCCCAACAATTGATATAATTAACAATTATCAACATTTCTGATAAAGAAAACGGTTTCAGATCTTTTCATTTCTCAAAATGTAGCTGAGTACAATAAATTTAAAAACTGACTGCTTCTTTTTCGAAGCAGATCACCATTCAAATTATCACGATACCCATAGAATATGATTCTCCTCCGCAAAAGCTTTTGTATTATCTGTCCACTGATAAAAGGCACGAAGCCGCAAACAATAAAAATTCAGCAACAAAAGAAAATATTTTGAAAGAATTCAGACAGTTCAAAGGGTCGCTAATATTTTTCCAACAGATTTATAACAATAATTGAAGTACAATCTCTATTTTGGAACGACTCCTCAATACAATGGATTTCTTTGTCAATATCACAATACAATGTAGACGTATGCTCAATAAAATCACTCAAAAAAAAAAAATTCAGCAGACAAAAATAGCATGTCTTCCCCTTACATATATGGGAACGTGTGATTCAGTTAAGGTGAAAATTCATTAAAAAAAAAAAAAAAAAACGATTTTTCAACACGTACATCACTTTCTCTATCAGAAAATCTGCATTTCCACACAGACTTAAATCTTGAAACCTGCAGATCGGCGGACGAATGACAAATACGTATAACTAATTCCGGTCGAAAAATGTTTCAACACGTAGGTACGTATTTTATTTCGTCAGTTTTTACGACGAACAGATTCTCTTATCTATTGAAAATTTTCTCTCGTTGCCTGTAAGTGCATAATATATAATGAAATGAAAATTTTATGGGCCAACAACTGAAATTATTACGTTCGCACCCAGTCTTGCCGAGCTCAGTAAAAGCTTAACCTGGAGGTAAAACAACAATTTTGCTGTGTAATTTTAATTCCTGATGGAAACATTAAAGGCAAAAACGTAACTGGCCGTTAGAAAAAATATAAAAATATAATTCAAGGTCGTAATGACTGACACATCGTGTAACTCAACGAAATACATGTAAGCACAAAAATTAACGACGACTATTATTTTTTATTTTCATGACATATATTTTCAACGATCGTTTTCTTCCAATTAACTTACATATAATTATGCTCGCAAATGCATTATTATACATAATAAATCAAGAAAGGCGAAAAGGAAGTTGCATAAAATGGGTATCTCTCTTCCTCGTTGCACATGCCCATGGAAAAATAGACAAAAATTTTGCTGATATACGTACATTATTTTTTGGCAAAGAAAACTTATATTCGTTCTTTTAGCACAAATTCAAACAGTACAAAATTTTCCAGTGGGTATGTCTATTGTCTACGTACTACTTATGGTAATTGAAAAATACCAAGAGTTTTGGTTAAACCACGAATTCAGTAATAGGAAAGATAATAATAGTACTTTTTTCCTACTTACACGGTGATTCTCATAGGTTTATAGGTAAGTTACCATCGCAGTAGCTCGGAGGTATATTACTAATAATACAACTGCGGTAACGATATGATACGAGGATAATTCTTCGTAGACATTAGAAATTTTTTTTAGTCAATGACTGATATAAAATGGGGTGTATATTAAACTGACATTATAATATGCTTCGAAGTCGGAACCTGTATTGGTATTCACTATTCAGCGCTTTAGATATCTCGTATATAAGTCCGTGCGCCAAGAAAGGGACCTTATGGCTGAAAAAAAACAATTCAAGAAAAACGGCCGAGAGCTCGCCCGTTTGGCCGCCACCAAAAATACCGACGACGCGAAATTTAGCCATAAGGTCGCTTTGTTGGGGCACGGTCACATATACTATAATTTTCAACTGTAATACATGTTTACAATAGCTTTGTTCAGACGCTACCAGGCAACCTGTAATTATAGTTTTCCTGGTCTGCAAACTGGCCCAAGTATAGGCCAGATAAATGAAAGCGTTCGAACAATTTCCTGGCATATTCAACACTCTCTACTAAATTAACCAAGCAAATTTTTTTCAAATATTTGTGAAGAATAAAAATATCTTTACTCTTCTTTTCTAGAATGTACTAAAAATCAAACAAAGTAACGTCTTCAGTGTTTCCCATAAATACAAAATACTTCCTTGCATATTTGATTATTAATTAACGAAATTAGTCAGCTCTTTTGATTTCATTCGTAAAACTTTTGACAATAGTCAAAATACCTACGCTGATAAGTGATGAAAATTTTCAAGATAAACGAATTAAAGGTGAAACAATTTTTCCTGGTCCGTTACCAGGACGTTTAAGCTCCTGGCGAATTATAACCAGGAACTGTTTCCTGTAACCTTCCTGCTAGCGCTTGAACAGACAAATTGTTTACCAGAAAAAGCGTCCAAACAGTTTTCTGGCATATTTCGCCCAGAACAACTGGCCCAGGATTACCAGTCCTGGTAGCGTCCGAACAGAGCTAATATTCAATATCAATGCTGTGTAGATTACCTCTGCAATATCTCCAACTTTGTATTTAGTCATCATTTCTCGTGCGTCACTGGAATGTCCAACGTCTTCAAATTGTTCGCTGGCATCTTTTCCACTTTGTTCCAGAAGAACTTCTTCACCACCAGGGTGCTAGAAAAAAAAAATTATTACCAACAGAAAATTAAGTAAAGGAAATCAACTTTTTTTAGTTTAAAAAAGAGAGACAATATAAAACATAAAGAGGCCAGCATAATGAAGGTTTTTTATTCAAGGAGTACAGACTCGAAAATCCATGATCCGAGTCGACAAAAAGTGAATTAATTGCCATCGTATGAACGGGTAAAAAATACTGTAAAAATCATTCTCTCGAAATCAGTATATTTTTTTTAATTTGAGAATCATTATAATGGCGACCACATACAAGTTTTTCTTAAAATAGTAACTAAGCAGGCGAAAAATACTCCTTCGTATAGGTAATGTAATTTAATGTAGTTTCAACTTATGTTCCATAAGTATCGGTAGCAAAAAATAACTGATGTATTCGAAAAATTGGCGAAATGAAGTTCAAGTGAAAAAAATTGAACTTCAATGCAACTATTTTGATAAGTTCATTTTTGTTTGGCTTTTAAAACAGAAGACTGGACAACAAATTGAGCGATTCAACTCGCGTCAATTTATGGCACACATAAAATTCTCAGAAAACCTGCATTTTTATAGCTCTACGCACGAACACCACCACCACATATTTTCTCGATCATTTATTAATTTATTTACCAGTTGGGCATTTGTTTGTAGTGAAAGTGGTGGACTCGAGTTGGTGACCTCGAATATTCGACGACCTCAAACAATTCAATGTCATTCATCCCCATCTTATTACCGGGTAATTTGTTTTCGAAATATTCGACAATTTCGCAGCCCCAACCAACTTATTGAAGCCACTTTTAATTTACATACTTACATCCGAATTCATACTTTTTTTTTTTTGAAACGAAAAATTCTATCAATAAAATTAGGTATTAGAAAAGTTCTAGACGAAAATATTGAAGAAAAAAAAAATTATTAAATATTTTTCGAGTCAAGTTCAGTAATTTGTTAATTATAATTGAGAAAAACTTCTCACGACTGTGATGTTGCGCCGTAATTTTTCTATGAAAAAAACTGCGAGTTCAGAAAACTGAAAAAATACATCGCATTACCATTCAATAACCAACCAACTGCTCCCTATACATCTTCACCAAAGAAGGTCAACCACAGCGATTTGGCAGAGTGACACAGACATTAAGAAGTTTTTCACTTCTACCATTTCTGGAGAACAAAAATAATTGATTCGATGGGAACATTGGACAAAATTCAATTTTCGAAACATTTCACCACAATTTTTACAATGATTTGGCTAGAAATCGTAAAACTAGACATGAGTGAAAAAATAGAATTCGAAGGAAAGTTTCTGATTTCATATGATAAAAATTTCACATCACAATAATATTGTATAATAAGTATGGGGTTCTCTATTTCATGACTGAAGTCGTCTTACAAAAAGCTCTTGTAGTAATATAGACATTATATGCCGTGTACTTACTTTGTTCAAAGAACCGTAAAATATTCAAAAATATTCCATTTCAGTTGCATAAAATGTAGGACTTATCATTGTAGCGACTGAAAGATGCTCCGAGTTTAAATATTCTCATCGCAGTAACCTCTCAATTTGAAATACAAAAAACTGGCTTTCACAATAGTAAATTACAATTTTGACAAAGAATGGATCAGTAGCGTTTTTTGCAGCATATATTCGATGATATGAAGGATAATCTAGAAAGGCCCTTCAAAAATTGTAAAACTGAACATTTTAACAGTCATATGTAAGAAGGGGATAAGTCCACTTTTTTCAAGAATTCAGTTCTTATAAGCTTCAATTGTATACACCAAGCCTTACTTACAGTAAAAATATTGTGTCCCAAAATGCACTGATTTCTGAGCAAATAGACTTGAAAGTTGAGTGCTACGTAAAGAAGTCCACGTAACATGAAAAATTTTTTTTTTGATTCGCTGTAAAATTTGAAAAAATGAACTTATCGCCCCTTCTTCCAAAACACTATTCATTCAGATTAGTAAAAATTCCAATTTTCAAAATGAATTAATTTTGGACTGCATTGTAAGTAAGTTGACCATCAAGTTTCAGTTCATCACTGTTACATCTTTCAATTTTCAAAAACAAGTTTCCAAGAGGGAGTTCGGCCCCTCTGGTTCCAGATATTAAAGTAACTGTATGGAAAACCTATACAGATAATCCCCTGTTACGGCAGAGGCTGAAAGCATTAACACTAGAAAAATCAGGTTTTACTCGATTACTCAAAGGACCAGGAGGCGTCGTATCAGGTGGCGTCATATACGACGGCACAAGAATAACCTCTAAAGACCAGGTGGCGTCGTATGACACAAGTCGAGGTTTCTCAAAATATTCTTCCTTTGAGTACCTAGTCCATCTCAAAATTTTGAGTGGCGTCGTATATGACGCCACTTGGTACTTCTAGCGTTAATCTTGATGCAATTCAATCATTTTCATCAAAATTTATTAATTTGAGTTCAAAAATGATGGAAAAAAATATTTGAACCATCATCATTTTTAAAATTAACCATCCACAGATTTGTATTAAGCGTGAAAAATTTTTATCTGAATTATAGGTCTTTTTTTACGAAAACACTTATGTTTTCATTACGTTATTTAAATATTGCCTCAGGCACAAGTATTATTTTCGTAAATAATACGACAGCGTAAAGACAGCATTAATTTAACTTTCTTCTATTCGTTATCACGAATTGTTATAACAATAGAGGACTCAAGTTGAAATATTGTTGAAAACGTAACTTTTTCTGACAGTCGAAAAATTTACTTAATTTTTTTGTCAAACGGATGCGGGTACAGGTTGGCAACACATAGAATTTTGTTGCATCACTCTGCTTGGTTCCGGTTTGTCAGTAATCACTGCAAGTTGCTGCTCAACGAACAGACTCAAACTAAATTCAAAAGCAAAATCCAAGTCGATGATTAAAATTTTTTGATTGCAACTTTTTTTTTTAAAGTGAAGACATTTTATTCGGGAGAAGAAAAAAAAAACTATCAACCATTAATGGAGAGTTTGAGTCGAACATTTCCATCAACAGGAATTACTCGCAGCGAATTTGAAGAGACATTTATCAAATGCCAAACAAATGGAGCCTCTGACAGCCAAACATGGTGAATTGATGGACTGCTTTTAGCGGTGCCTACTATTGATTTTCCAGACAGGGGTGACAGGACTCCATCCTCAAAATACGAGTACATTAAAGACACCAAAGTTATTTATTACTTTTCACCAAAATTTTTTCAAGTTCTTACTTGGATTCAATTTCATCAGCATTAATTGACAACTTCTAGAAATAATTTTCTAATATTTTAGTTATTCAAGCCATTCAAACAAATTTACTTGCTAATTTTGATATGTTTCAAAATCAACAAGTTAGAGCTCCTTTCTTTTATAATTTTCGATAAGGACTATTTAGACAGTTCTATCGAACAATTAAGAACATTCTACGAGCTTCAAATGAGTAAATATAATATGATGTAATTTGAGGAACAAGAAAGAACACATGGAAAATTTTCTTCTTCAATTTGAAACATTGGTGAAGTTCATGGTAGAGTATTAATTTTTTTATAAGTGGAAATTAAGGATAAAGGATGAAAAAAATAATGTCAACGTTTATAACTGACATCTTCCAAGGCCAAATGTATAAGTCCTTAATGATACGCATGCACGAGTGGATACACATTTAGGGCGATATTGTAAATAATGAGAAAGCTGACAAGACTTGCATGTAATTACTTTTTGATAAATCATTATTAAACATATTATTATGTGACTTTTGCTTCACTAAATAACTACTTTTCTCGAAGTCCATTTTCCAGGAATTCATGAAAATAAAACAAAATTCAAGAATCACCACAGGACGTGTCAATGTCGATGTAATTTTTAAAATCAATCTTCAACTTTCAAATGAAAAATTACGAAAATTCAGAACTTCTCAAGCACGATATATCTAGACATTCTACAATTTTGAATGAATTATTCTTTGTATTTATTCAGTTGCTTTCTGTTATGTGCCTAAATAGTGTAGGGGACGAAACTACCCACAAGTGACTCGATAAAATTAACGGAAAAATAACTAAAGTATGTCAATGGCACTTTCCAAAGTTTATGACAATCAATGAGAAAGTCGAAATAAGTCAGGTACATAAAATCGTTCATAATTCTCCTTTGGATGCTAAATCGTCTACAATGTGATTCAATTTAGATTTCCTTATTCAACACCGAGTTACAGACAACAACTTACAACTACAAAGAATGCGTGCATCATACTGTTTAATATAAACTATCACCACATCATTGAAAAATTCTATTTAAAAAAATTTGATTTCAAGAACGCTGCAATGTAGGGTACCTACTCGAAAATGTAAGCCATTTCTAGAACACTAGAACAAACAAATGAAATATTTCAAACCATATTGACAAAAATTCGAGCAGATGAAAGATGAAACAGGAAACAAACAGACATATAGATAATTTGGTAATCTCATAATATTCCATTCAGAAAGATACAATAACTAACAGAAAATTGATAAATCATAAAAGCGGGGCCAATAACGTCACAATGCAAAAGTAAAACCAGTTTCAATAAAAAGAAATAAACAATTTTTTAAACATAGGATTTTTTATAAGGAAAAATTCAATTTCCAAAAACGTGCAAATACTATTAAAATAAGAATAACCTTAGCAGTAAAAAGTACTCTTTCATAAGATGAACACTGCGAGCTTCATTTTGAACCATTAAATAATTGTCTACACTCAAATGATTTTAACAGAAGTGATATCGGTAGTCGAGTAAACAAATGAAGCTAGCGGTTGTTTATCCTCTGCTGACAATAGCATTGTCTTTCTTTTAGAAGAAATATTTTAGAATGGCATATTGAATGAAGAAAAAAAAAAGACAAGAAAATTGTGAGCAGAGTAATTCTTATTACATAATAATCTTTCATCCAAAAAATAAAAAATAAGAGAAATGAAGTGGAAAAACTACGCATGTACGTTGTTTCTTGAGGATTATGGAAAAATAGAAATATTGTCATTCAATTTTTGTGTGTAACTTCATACATCATTGGAATCATAATTAAAATCGCCCGAATACAGTCATGTTGATAGAAGAAGAAGATAGGATTATGAATTTGTCTGCAAAGCGAAAATTTAGAATTTTAGAATCAACAGGTTCCTTTCTTGAGGAATGAATTTCCCATAAATAATATTCTCTTAAATAGGCACTGACACTTTATTCTCAGTTTTTGCCATCGTTCGTACGAAAGCATGTCATTTTTGAAAACTCTGTATAATCTGAATGAATTTGTTAAACATATTATAAGATTTGCCACGATAAAATGAAAGCACATAATGATCCAATCATTAAGAAAACTCCATTATTTCGATGGTCTAAGTCAAGAATCAGCCAACAATATCATTCGTCTTATCTTTTTGTTCTCAAAATGCATTGACACCCGTAAAATCTGACCAAAAAAGCGATAATTTTCCGAGGATTCAAGTCATTGGATGAGCCAGTTACTTTGAATTTTTGTATTTTCTGACAATTCTTTTATTTTTTTTGGAACTTTGCAGTTACTGTACTTGCTGGCAATTTTCATATTTTCTGTCAATTCTTTCTTTTGGAGTACTTTTCAACTATTTATGTCACCAATAAACAGCCCAATTGTAACACATTACCTAAAATATTCGACAATTAGTTAATTTGCTCAAAATAAAGTTCAGATTCAGATGATATTAAATTAGGAAATTCAACAAGTTACACGTGCCAGACACTCGTCTCGAAATTATACGAATTCAATGCCGAATCAATTGTAAAAATCGAATGTGTAGTTGCCTATATTTCCTACATCAAACAAAATTATTCAAAGGTGAACAAGTGGGTACGACTAGAACAAAAAAATTAACCTACCCGAAGCTGCTACGAACAATTCAAATGAGCAAAAGCCCGAGAGCTGATCGTGTGAATTAACGTCTTCCACGATTTAACAATTTAGATAAGATATGAAAATTATCAAGGAATAAAACTACGAGTGAACTTCGACTCAAAGCTTGAAACTGCGATTAAATAACAATAACGCTGTAAATCCACAGATTTTAGTATCTGGTTTTTACATTCTTTCACCTCTCAAGTAACAGAAGATTTTATGCTGAGAATTAAAGCCTGTTGAAAGGAGCTATACCAGTTATACTGGAAAGGAATTTAAGTTTGATAAAAAAAGATACTGGACGTTCTGAAGATCTTCTTACCTCGTTCAGGAATGAGGTGACATCGTATACTGCATTATTAATCACTAGCAGAGGTTTACTTGGGCTGCTTTCTTCCTCGACTTGTTTCAGAGTGAATATTTTGGTTTCAGACATTTTTTACTAGGGGAATGGATAAAAACTAATATTGACAATTTTATAACGCAGAGGAAATCCAGAAAACTAGCACATTTTAACTTCAAATAAATAAATAAGGCGTACACAGGCAGCAGAAACAAAACGAGAAACTTGAATACAGGAACGTAATTACACTTTACACACACTTTAACCAGTGGTTATCAGTCAATTCAGTTCACTAGGGCTACGACTACTTACGACGACTCACGACTATCAAAACGAGAAACGAAGAAAATGAAAACACTTGCGCAACGCCACCGTGTGCGACTGCGACGTGCGTCTCCCACTCCTAGCCTCACCCTTACTCATCCTCCATTTTGAATTTTGAGCTTTCGTTCATTTACCTGCTCGCCGGTAAATTTCTATTTTTTTGCGCATACAAAATGATGCATGGCCCAAGTGTAACTCGAAATATGGAAAGATTTCTAATTTTTTTGATTTTTTGATTTCGTTTCTTCTGATTGTGAATTTTATTGAACCATTTCAAATTTGTGGATGGTTCGTTATCGTTCAGGTTCAGGTTACTTTTCACAAAATAAAAATAAGCGAGTTCACCGACATAAAACGCGCAAAAATTAATATCATTGACTTTCATCTTTACAGTAATTTTTCAATAAAATGATACTAAAAATTCAGATTTACTTTGGACAGATTTCCAATTTTGAAACCTTTCATCAACGATTTAGCTTCTTCAGAATGGCCGATTGCGTCAAAGCAATCCGTTGCATTTTGACCAGCACTGGCGAGAAAAACTTCTTCACCACCAGGATGCTGTGAAAAAGAGAATCTAGTTTTTGAATAAGTTCACTAATTTTTAATAACCAAAAATAATATTATATTAGTTTCTTTTGAACAATTCAAGTACAAGGATTTTCTTTAGTTCAAATTTCATAAAGACAAAAATCTTACCTCTTTCAAGAACTGTGTAACGTCATAAACTGAGTCGTGTATGATTAACCATAATGATTCTGCTGAATTATGTTGCGAAACTTCCGATGGTTTGTAGGAAACCATTTTCGGTAAAAACGGAAAAACTTGCAATCAGTTTACCTGCGTCCACTAATCAAAAATTTCAGACTAACCACATTTTCAATTCTCACTTGACTACAATGATGAATATGCATGAATTATTACGCTAAGAAGTATAGGTTTACTAACACATAAAACGATTTTACATTTCGTGTAAGGTTATTCATGAAACAATTTTACGATCCAAAAATAGTGAGTGGAAAGTTATATTAGCATTTCAACATTTTTGTAACAAATCCAAAACAGATATCCAAAATTTCAGCAATGAACCTCAAAGAAAAAAAAATTATTCGTAAGAAAAGGAATATATTGGTCAAATTAAAATAACGAATTCAACAAAATTCAATAAAAGACACTTAACTTAGGCATAAATGCAGCATGAATGAGCATTTCATACATAGATATTTAAAAATGACTATTTGAAATAATTAAAACTGATACTGAAAAAATAAAAACTAACGGACGAATTTTCAAGAATACCTTCACTACAGAAGGATCAATAAAGATACAGTAAGCATCAACGACAAACAAAATTAAGAAAAATTGAGTAACTAAATAAAAAAAAGGAAAAAATAATACAGCACAAAAAAATAGTCGTAATAGTCTACCAAATGAAAAAATACACGTAAGAAAATTAAATTACGATGTAATAGGTGCCGACTTGAGAAAAATTAAATAGGTGGGCTTTCCGTCCAGTATTAATTACGTACTCCAACAATCTTAAAAAACAAAAAAATGATACAAAATAACAAAATTTCCAGTAAAAATAAACGAACATAGGTCACGAAGATACTATACACACAACGCTTTAAGCTCATTTAATGTACAAACGAATTGAGCAAAATTAGTTTCAATTTTCACTTTCGTTCACCAAATATTCAAGTTTTCACCGCACTCCAGTACATATGTATAATTTTTGGTTTGATTTGATCTATAAATCAATCGATGTGAAAAACCGTGCAGGTAAACGACGATAACAAAAAATAAGCAAGTTTTCAAGGGAAAACCTGCTAAAAAAAACATTCAAATCAAACCATTACCATGAATGAGAGTATGCCCTACCAGGGAGATGCATTAATTATTTCTCACAGATGCTTTTTTTTTTTTTGGTAATTCGAAGTCAGCCCCTATAGGAGTTATTAAGAAACTTTGGTCAAGATCAGTAAAAATTAATAATAATATAACTTAACAAAATGTAAATTGCGTATAAAAACATACACACAAACACAGATATGATCTTGAAAATATACATAATTCTTAAATATTATAAAAATAATATTAACCTATATTTATCAGCCGCAGCTTTGTTGTTAGAATGAAAGAAGAATATGCGTCGAAATTAATTTTCTAAATAATTCTCACGCTTCTAACAATCTAGCCAAGTGCTTAGAAGTACAGGAGGTCTACGCAGCGGCGGATCCAGAATTTTGTCGAAGAGACAGAAAGGTTTTACTTGTTCGCTAAGACGGATGCAAAATCAACCAACGCAGATTGTGGATCATAACTTTAACCGAAGGGTGTAGTCCCGTCGAAGGCTTCGTGGATCCGCCGCCGGGTTTACGCTGATACGATCAACAAACACAGGTACACACGAAGGAGAGGAAAAAAAAGTTATATAAAAAATATCACATCAGAAGGCACAAAAGAAACCAAACGCGTACGATTACACAACTATTATCTGGTAATTCACGAGTTAAAATTCAAAAGAGGAAAGAAACATACAGGCTAAAAACCGTAATAAAAACTGTACAAATAGTTGATACTTCACGTTTGATCATATGGACAGAATATTTGAAAAAAAAAAAAAATTACGCATCTACGCTCGCTAGGAGAGTATCTATGCTTTCGATTACCCTGTCACCGCCTCAAATAAGTCTCTCCTCGGGCGGTGGCTTCATGACGTTGTCCAACTCCACTCTGGGATTGCAATATTCTTGAGAGCTAGGACTATACGTGCCTCTGGTAGCCCTTTTATTTCGAGCCATCATGAAGAACATCACAATGCTCACTATCAGTCCGATCAAGAGAACCAGCGCTATAGGCACCACGATTTTGGCAATGTTCATGACACTGTCGGCAGTAATTAACTGGACCTGGAAAAACCGTGAGCGTAAATTAAGGATACTGCAAATTTGGAAAAGCAACTTCGGCAAAAAAAAAAAAAAGAAGAAAAAGATGTTCACGCAGGGGCCTTAAGGTGACGTAAATTACAAGAAAATCAGAGAGATAGAATTATAGTAGCAGTAACTTTTGAAATCATCAACGGATCCCACGCTTGTATTTCAAAATTAAGACAAAAATAAGGCTTCCAACGAAACCCCTCTAAAACGCCCCACACAATCGACATTTACGATGAATTAAATGACTAACCTCCGAACAGTTTTTGCCCGTATAGTTGGGCGGACACGTACAACTGTAATTCGGTTCATTCGTACATTCTTCGCGACAGATGCCGCCATTTTCACAGGGTTTGTCCTGAAAAATAAAGAAACCAAACATGATGAACCACGTACACTAAATTTTTTAACTACATATAATTATAGAAAAAATAAAAAATGACTAACCACTGACATGATCTGAAGGTTTATTAATAAAAATACAAATTATTGACTTCAAGGTGGAAAAAAAATTTCGAGTGCGAAAAACATTATCTTAAGTAAACACGCGGTTACCGTCTACCACTGACGATAAAACTAAACGACAATAGTTTTAAAGAAACTGGGGTATCGAGATAGGTTGTTTTACTGTTTTAATTCAGCTTTCATAAAGAATGGTAATCAACGATGACGATATTTAGTAAATATATCCATAACGTTACTCCGTTGAAGGATACGCGAGTTAAAGTGGAATGGATTGGAAAAGGCAAATAAATGTAGCATAGTCAGTTTTTGTGAATAAATGAAAAAAAAAAAAAAACTAAATATAATACTCAAAGCATACGATTAGCCATACATTTCTAGGTAAAAATATGGGAGAATTCTCATTTCCTGATTTTTGTTTTATTAAGTATAATATGACTCAGTCCCGAGTGAATATTAAAAATATAAAGTCCATTTGAATGATAAATCTGATCTGATAACTAATACTTTATGGAAAGGGGGAAGGGAAATACAATTGAATGACGTGTGGACGCATATAAATCTGGTTTCGATTGCCAAAATGACAGAAATTGAGATTTTGCTAAAAACTAGCGCCAAGGTGAGCACTTCAGCAAGTTTCGATATTCAAGTGACTGAATAAGTAGAAATAACAGCGCGAAAAAAGGTCAACGTTTTACGGTATGCTTACTGATCAAGGAAGGATGTATCATTTGACTCAGTGGTCTATTCTTATTATTTAAGAAGTAACCAGAAAAAAAATTGCAAGAAAATAATATTTACCCGACAAGGATCGTAAAGATCGCAATTATAGCCACAGACATCAGCGAAACATTCACATCGGTACGTTCCGTTTTCATTTCTACACGTTCCTCTTTTTCCACAAAGTGTTTTGTTTTCTTCGCATTCATCTATGTCAATTTCACATCTACTTCCTTCGTATCCTTCAAGAATCAACATGAAAACATGAAATGAATCGCCTTTACATAAGAATTAAACTAAAGGGAAATTGAAGTGCAATTGGTAAAGGAGAATGAACACTCAAGGGGATAGACTAGATTTTTTCTTAAATTCGGAAAAATGAAATGAAATGATGCTAATTAATAACCGATACCTTTTAAAATGAGCACTTTACCTGTTTTAGAACAATCACAATGGTAATCCTCAACACCATCTATACATTTTCCACCATTGAAGCACGGAGGAGAGCCATCTTTTTGAGTAATGCAGTCGTTGATATTTTCTTCACAGTACATTCCAGAAAATCCTCTGCTACAGTTACAAACTGGTTTCTGAAACAAAATAACTCGACTTAGATAGCACGCTAACGCAATTTCGACAATAATATCGACAAGTAAATTTACATTTTTCTGAACAGTGCACTGGCCATTATTCCGACACGGTTTTTCTGAACAAAACATTCGGTCACAGTACGTTCCCACGTAACCAACTACACAGCTACAAGTGAAATTATCGCCATTTTTATCTGTAAAAAATAAAACGCATTACCAAAAACAGAAGCAGGGTTTTCCTCGAAAACCAGTCTCAGCGGTCAAAATAGAACCGAGTCGAAGAGTCTTACTAGGAATATCCAGACAATTAGCGCCGTAGTGACAAGGTTCATTTTCGCAAGTCACTTGTTTGAGTTGTTCGCAGTGTTTGCCAACATAATCGTCGGTACAATTACATTTGTAGAATCCCAAATAATCAATACAAGAGCCATTATTTTGACAAGGTTGAGACAGGCATTCGTCGATGTTTTGATCGCACCTACACGCAGACAAAATCGCAAGTTAGTTTTGGTTTGTTAAAATGGGCAGCGAGGTAGGAAGTATTTACTCACAGCCATCCACTCCATCCGGTAGTACATTTACACGTATAATTTGCTATGCCATCCATACACGTAGCACCGTGAACGCACTGATTATTGACGCATTCGTCAATATCATGAGAGCAATCTTCGCCATCGAAACCGGGTACGCAAGTGCAACCGTAGCTTTCTTTTTCGTTCGAACACCTTAAAGAAACGAAACGATAAATGGAACAGGTTATTCAAAATTAACGCAAAAAACTGACAGTTAACTGAGGAAAGTTCATATCGTTTACCTGCCACCATTCTTGCAATCCGATTGAAAACACAAGTGACACGCGTGGACGATATCCTCTTCGGCAGTATTATTGTGTAAGGCAAAATACGTGTTGTTCAGTTCATTTTCAGGGAAAAATGGTAATAAGATTCCTCCGATTCGCACTTCACCTACGCAACCCTGGGGTAAAACAATTATTAGAGTGAGAAGAGAAAACGAAGAACAAAACAGTCAAATTCAGCCAATTATTTTAGCTTATATTAAAAAAAAAAATTTTCTTAAATTATCAAGGGACCGTTCACAATGTACTCGTACATTTGAATTTGCTTTTCTTTTCCTTCCACTTGAACCAATCATATGAAGAAATTTTATAATTGATTACTTTTTCTTCATCCTGATTGGTTGGAGGAAAAGAAAAAGTACATCATTGTGAACAGACCCTAATTAAAATTTATTAATGAAAATCATACTTTGTAAAAAAGTCCATTTTTCGACTGATTACTCAATGTTCTCAACATAGAGTGACCCTCAACTGTAACATCAGATCCTGATTCACCTAAGATGTTGGTTACATTATCGAATAGATAACTATTTTTATCCGATAGCAAAGTATCTTTCAAGAACTCATCTCCACCGCCTAAAAAAAAAACATACACACATCAATTAGCGCATTCAGAGGATATTGAGGGCTTATTCCTTATTGTAAAGTGTAACAAATAACATACCAATATAAATTTTTCCCAATGTAACTAAATTATACCAAGCACTAGATGAAAAGTTATTTGAGGAGAATTCTTGCCCCGGTTCATCTCCTGCACCACCAAAGCTTCCTAATATTTTATTATCCTGTATTTTCATATTGATGCTAGTCCATTCTCCATCTAAATGTTCTTTCTTAATACTTTGGTATTGCTCCGGAGAGTTCGGATCCAGTTTCCATACAACCGTTACCTTGGCAAACGAAAATTAAATATTAATAATAAGAAAAAATTTAAAAAAAACTGATGAATTAATTACAGGAGAACTCACTTCGTCATAAAGAATAAAAACGAAAAAATACATATGCTTCAATGGAGAAGATTCTTCTTTGTTACAAATGAACAGCAAGGTTCCACCGGTTCGACTTCTGTACATTATATCAACTGTGTTCAAGGGCAACAACATTTCGTCTCTTTTTTTGAATGAATATTCCAAAGGTATGCTAGTTTGAGCACCTTTCAAAGTAATATTTGAAACACATTCGTATCCGTACTGTAAATTTCGACATTCGCTATTTTCAGGACATTTTCGTAGTTGACAAAATTCCATTTCTTTACATTGTTTGCCTTTGTATCCACGAGGGCAAACACAGCTGAAAAAAGGGTAAGAAATAGCTTGTTCAGTTGTACCGATATTAATAAATATTACCGTGGGTTAGCGGTGAGAGCAGCCGCTAAGTGTAAGCAAAAGAATGCTCAAAAAATAGGCAAGAAATGCAAAAAAAAAATCATTTCCTCTCAAAATATGCGAAATACGTTAAAAGGGAATAAGACTCATTTTACAGGGAATTCTCTGAAACGAAAAACGCATTGGAATATGCAAGTAAAAGAAGCACCAGGAAAACATCCATTCTCATTAAAATTCCAGTCCTAATTATCTCTACTCTTAAAAAACTGGATTTTTCAAGTTTAGGATTAATATAGAAAGCACAGTCTTTCATTTTCTCATCAAAATTCTCATCACATCATCCTCCCTCTCAAACTCAGACTCATCTCCTTAAAGCCATATATGAGTTGATAAAATTTTCATTAAAGAAATACTTACATATAATCGTTCCATGTAACTATACATTCTGCCGAATTGGCGCAAGGATTGGATGCACATGAATCATCTGATAGCACACCCTCCAGAACAGTATTTGGGTCGAAAGAAACACTACCGAAGGTTATATTCCAAGCTAAATCTTTAACTTTCAGTGGGAAAAATTCAACGCGCATTTTTAGCGAACCATTGCTCACCTAAATCACACAGAACAATATTAAAGAGCGAAAGCATTTGACAAAAATTATTTCATATTTATTCAATAAAACTAACCTGAACATCTTGTATAATTCCTTTGAAGTGGGGAACATTTTCGAACTTGACAAGCGTCTGTCGAGCGAGCCGCAAATTAAGACCATCACCGGCGGAAAGATCAGCAGATAGTACGTCTCTGTTATTTCTGTGCACTTCATTGTTCGTATTTTCAGAGGCAATGGTATCGTTGTCACTAGTCTGAGCAGGGAAGCCACCCAAATACAAAACTTGTGCATCAAGAGGCCCACTTGCACCAATAGTTTTACGAAAATATTCGGTACCATTTATTTTTACTTGAACCAGGGTGACATTTCGTACAACCTGAAATGAAGACAGACGATCTGTAAATTTATTGTCAAATAATTTTAAATAAAATATAATGAACGCTTTTTACCTGTATGAGATGATTATACCCATCATTTAGTTTCACACCACTAACAGTATACGATTCTGGTGTACCATTAAATTGTATTCTAACAAGTAGTTCACCACCATCTAGTTCAGCAGTTATATGTGTTTCTTCAAGAAGAGAAACAGATCCTGGGAAAGAGCCTAAATAGAAAATTGCTCCTTTGGACTGCCTTGTTCTAATAAACATCGATATGTCGACAATATTACGAATCGCTTTTTTGGGAAGAGTAGCAACTGATACGGTAACCAAACTGTTGGTAATATTTTCATGACCAAAGGTGGCAGCAGTTAGATCTGAAAAGAAAAAAAAAATTATTAGAATATGAGCGAAAATTCTTCTCTCGATTTCAAGTAAGTACCTATAATTATACAGAATTATTAGAAACCAAGCCCGAATTTAAATGTAAGATCGAATATTGGAATATTTAATTTTCCAACGAAAATGAAAAATGGAATTTAAAATTGTATTGAAAAAAAAAAAAAAAAAAAAAAAACACTTCAACATTATAATTAGGGAGCCATGAATTTTTTTAGGATTTCCCACTCCAGTACATTCCTCATATATAAGAAAAATTTGGATTGTAATTCGCTGATAAAGAAACTGTCGTTTTTTAGAGTTATTGATTAAATGTCAACAAACATTAATTAGATGAAAAGGAAAGTAGAATCACAAAGATCCTGAATTCACCGATCACTCCCGTTCTACGTAACGATATGCATAAGGCTTACATATGAAATTTAAGACCTAGTTTAACCTATACACATAACCTCCGGTACCTACATTTTATTTTTAACAATCAGTACTATACTGCTTGCATGTATATTAATTTTAAAAAACCAAAAATATTGTGATTAAAAATCAAAATTGATCGTATGAGGAGAGAAGGAAACAATACTCACTATATTGACACTGGTTTCCTAAATAAGGTCTTTGACATGTGCAACTAAACGTTTTCCATAAGTCAGTACACTGACCACCACTGTGGCACGGATTTTTACTGCACTGATCTCTGCGCTGGCAACCCACTTCAATATTATTCATTTCATAATTGATCGACTTTTCATCTTTCTTTTGTGGAATGACCTAAAATGTAGAAAATTGATTTTTTAAAGAAACCTCATTTATTTCTTCGTAAACGTTAATTGAAAAACACAAACTGAATAAAAATTTACCCAATGTCCATTTATAACTACATTTTCAATGCAGCCCGTAAAAACAGCAGGACCATGAGCCAACTGACGCAAATGCGTAACGGTGCCGCCCACATAGGATGTAGGAAAACTCGTCATATTACTGTAAGCTTGTTCGGTGTAACTAATAGGATAAATTGTTTGTTCTTCATTCGCAGCTAGTACCACATGAGAAGAATTGATCGCAACAAAAACCTGAACCAACAAAGTTCTATTGAAACAAGAAAATACAAAATAATTATAAAAGCAGTTCGAATTTATTAGAACATTACCTTCTGCCAATTGCTATCGTTCAACTGCGACCCCGTAAAGACTCCTTCCCATTTATTCAGCAAACTAGAATGTAAGTTCAAACGGCCATTCATTAATTCCAGAATATAGAACGTCGATCCTTTGCCCAAAGCCAATAAACCGCTGGGTAGAGTCGTTTTGAAACGAAAATAAATATCGTAGCCCTCATCTCTCGTTGTATTCATTACCACGTATGATTCTCCATTAAGCGACATTGTGGTAACCTAGAAATCAGTTTAATTAATAACGAAACACAAGGCGTAATTCAGTGGAGGAAAATATGCATACCCATTCACAGGTAGGACCATGGTAGCCACTGGGGCATGTACAGTTAAATTTATGTTCGGTTTCGTTAACAACGTACGGTATACAAGTGCCATTATTAGAACAAGTCGGTCGTACGGAGCATCCAGTCAGAGGAACGGAACAATTTTTACCACCGTAGCCAGAAAAGCAGTCGCATTCATAATACGCCGGTTTTGGCTCCTTGCAAGTTCCTTGTAAACATGGTCTGTAAAAAGAGTCGTATAATTGTACACATTGATTCAATGTTAGATCAACTAACAGAGCATTACTTTCAAACAGAAAATAACTCACTTATATCTTTCACATTCGTTTATTTCGATTTCACAATGAGTACCTTCGTAGCCACTACCACATTCGCATGAATATTTGCCTATTTCTTCTTTACATGTGGCACCATTTTTGCAGGGATTACTGTCACATTCCTTGACGTCGATCTCGCAGTTGGTACCCATTACACCGGGAATACATAAACATTCGTATCTGTAATAGAATTACAAAAAAAAACAAAACAATAATCGACAAGTCGAAAAAGAATCAACGAGGAAAAGGCAAAAAATGGCATACCCATGAGCAGTCGGATAGCTAAAATTATGGGAATATATTACGGGGAAATTCAACGACCCATCATATAATTCATATAACGTTCTATTAGATCTTTCGAGGCACGTTCCCCCTGACAGGCATGGATTGCTTTCACATTCGTTAATATCTTCTTCACAATTTTTACCTGCAAAATTTGACAGACGTAAAATTCGTTATGGGTAAAACATGAAATGTACTTATAATGAAAATAACTGATTCGTAAATTCACCTCGATACCCTTGAAAGCACTCGCAAATATAATCTTTTACTAAATCTTTACAGGTTGCACTATTCTGGCATGGATTCGGATCACAATCGTCGACGTTTATCTCACAATGGTCACCTGAAAATGTCACGAATTAGTAAAAATACTGAAGAATACACTTTAAATTTATTGCGAGAAAAATGGGGATTAATAACATAATTTAATAAATGTACGTAAATGATAAATCTAACGGGTTTTTAGTTCCTTATTTTTCCAATAAAATTTCATTTCCGCGGCTTTTCTTTCCTCCATTCGAAAAATAATAAAGTTCATTATTCTAGTTTTGTAGTGCAATGAAAATGTCGAATCGTACTTTGTTCTTCAAAAATTAGTTCCAAACAAAATCACCGATTAACTCATTTTCATAGGTACATGATACGAGACACGAGTATATTCAACTTTTCTCTTCGACGAAACAAAAAGAAGATAAAAAATAAAAAATAATTCTAAGTGGCTCAGCAATTCAACATACGTCATGAAATAATCGTTTTAGTAAATCGAATCATCAAATCCAGGATAATAAAGTCTAATAGAATGATCATGGGAAAAATCCGAATACTTTTTGATGTGGCATACAAACCTACGAATCCAGTATCCGTACAATTACACTCGTATTTATCGAGTCCGTCAGTGCACGTTCCATTATTTAAACAAGGGTCCGACTGAAATCAATATTTTTTTTTTTATTGGTACCAAAATATCATACGTGAAAAAAAAGAAGAAAACAAATGAATGAAACCAGCCAGATATTAGAACTCACTTCACACTCATCGATATTTTCCTCACAAGTTGCTCCAGCAAGACCCGGTGGGCATTTGCAGGTGAAGGTTGCATTTCCATCGATACAAGTACCACCTTGTTTACAAGGATTTGAATCACATTCATTTATATCAATACCGCATTCTCGTCCTGTCAAAAATACGTATTCAAATAATAGAAAGCAATAATGATGCACATCACTTAATTAAATTTCATGAATTAATATTCGAATCGAAAACATTTATTTGCGATGAAACAGCTATTTTTTACTCAGCTCCAAAATAATCTGAACGACTTGACGCTTGATTATGGCGAAGGTGAAATATATTATAATAAACAAAGGACACGTTAGGAAGCACGTGAATCGTGATTACGCACCAGTAAAGCCAGGAGGACATACGCAAATATATTTATTCACACCATTACGACAAGTAGCCCCATTGTAACATGGATGTGAAAGACATTCGTCCACATCTAGTTCGCAATGATCTCCCGTGTAACCGGGTGTACAGTAACATTGATAGCTACCTACAAAAAAGAGAAAAAAAAATTGTAAGAGAAAAATAAACACTGGTCAAATTAAATTTGTGGGTACCATAAATTCAAAAATAGGAAAGAATATTTTCAAAGAAAACAAATCAGTAAATGTACTTGTATGACATTTATGAGAGAAGTTTCTGTAATAGGTACTCTATATTTTTTTAGCACATGAAAAAATGGAAATTCCAAAAAATTGCGACATCTAATTACAAATATTTTCATCTGAAGATCACTATAGCTGATTTTTATTTTACATGTTCAAAAAAATTCATTGCGTTATTTACTGAATTAGCTAAGTCTGAAGTCTCTAAGCTTTATTTGTTCTAAAATTAATTCTTATTCAGGCTTTTACATCTAATACCATCACTGATCCAGGTTTAAACCAACCATGCAATAAAATTTTTCAATTTTTACCAAAAATATTTTCATATAATGTTAGAAAAAAGTTATTCGCTTTCTTCAGAACAAATCCCAAAATTACAATACAATCGGATTTTTTTTACACTTTCATTTTCAAAAAAAAAAAAAAAAACAAGATCTGCCAACGTTTATTAATATTCCATTGTAAGCAGATTAATCGGAAAAAAACTTCATTATTTTCGAACAATGCAAAAGTAAAAAAAAAAACTTACCGAGTAAATTCACGCAGTGTCCATTTTTACAGATATTTAATTGGCATTCGTCGATATCCGCCTCACAATGAGTACCTAATAACAATACCGCAAATATTGAAAATCTAGAATAATTGAGGTCCAAATCGAACATGTTTACAACCGAGTATAAAAGGAATTTTCATTGAACTAAATTGAATAAATCTTTGTTCGAGAGTAACCCGAATCATTAGCACGTAATCATTCAACAGAACAAAATGAATTATGATGGTTAATCTCGCGGGCTGTTCAATTAGAATGCTGTAAATGCGAAATCCCGAATGATTCGCATTAAATCATATACGAACGGGTTTACTATTTTCGAGAGAATTTTTGTCTTTTTTCAGAGAGAAAAGTAATTCAAAATAACTTCAAAAGCGGAATGGTGGATGGTGTTTCTGATTAGACTATGTTCTAAGTTTTTTCATCTTCTTTTTGTCCAAACCGGTGTTATAATATACTTCATCAAGTTCGTAATTTTTATAAACAAAAAAATATTAGGACATCAATTGCTATCAATGACTACCAATTAAGAAGAATCTTCAATTATAAAAAATAATACATATATCACAGTACTAGGACTGTTAGTCTCAAGGATACTCTAAAATCATTGAAAATTTTGCGTCTCCCTCTACAACATTCATAAAAAATAAAACAAAATGTTCCTTGTACCACAGAAGGGGACTTTATTCATGAGATTTCACTTCACGGCTTATGAGTTCAGGCATGATTTACCAAATAAAGGGTTTGAAAAGGAAAATTTACTAATAAAACGCGTTTTTTCAATAGTACAAGCAACGGTTCAAATGAGAGGAGACGAACTTACAAAATTTTTCATTTTTTCTGCTTCCAATAATATTTTTAAAATTATTTCGAGATAATTTAGGTTCTATGTTCTTTGGATGTTTACTTACAATTTTTCAGTCTTAAAAAAAATATTTTTGATGTAAATCAAAATGACTGATCTCAGTTTACCTGTAAAACCTGCAGGACATGAACAGCCATAGCCATTGTGACGGTTCGTACAAGTGGCACCATTTTGGCAAGGATTCGACGAACACTCATTAATACGTTCTTGGCAAAATTTACCTATAGAAAATAAATTCACAAGTTATAATAAAAGTAAGAAAACAAAAAACAAAACAAAAAAATCTAAATTACGTATTAATTTGTTTTTATAAGTAAATTAACGGTATATATGCCTAAAAAGCACGTATTTGAATTGACGTTTTCTTATTTCTTATGGATATCAGCCGCCAATTGACTTTTTGTAAAATGAGTAAAATTAAAATGCCGACAATTCTCTAAATCTACAACTGATATGTACTTGAGTGAAGAAAAAAAATGCAGCAAACTACAAAGCGTTCTGACAGTTCTCCACTCGAAATATAGACAGGGAAAAATAAATTTACAGAGTCTTTGGACAGAGTTTCAAGAACAATCATTCGGCAACTTACCGTTTTCGATAGAAAAATACTTCGTGAGGTACAACAAACTCATAATACAAGCGTCTTTATTCAGACATAGATGTGAAGAAATGCGATTCCGCAATACATATTGATTACGATTTAAGTGCTTCACTTGGCAGTCGCGAAAGTTTTCCGACAACACCGACACCAAGAACTAAACCAATACCAATAAATAGACAACAGTGCATTCATCAGATTAATAAAAAAGCTGAGAAACTGAAGAGAAGAAAAATCACGTGATGTGTATAAGATTACGATTCAATTATGAGAATTCCACCAAAACTTCAGGAGATGCATTTTTTCAAACAATAACAGACATCTGAAGACTAATCAAGAATAGGATACAACTACGAATTGCATCTTTTAATCCAGTGGAATAATCAGAATTAAAACGCCAAAATTAAAATAAGTGTTATAACTGTAGTATTATCGATAAAAATAACGAAAATGACCTACGAAATTATAAGTAATCGTAGCGTTGGAAAATAATTTTTGAAGAAAAGCATTTTGGCAGCAAGTATTATAAAAGCAAGAGAGTACAGAAGTGCCGTACGAATAATGCGCCACTCCTTTGTGAAAAGACAAGCAGAAGCAAAAATCTCCGCTTTTCGAAACTATAGATTCTTTTAAACCATCCAAGCGAAGCAGCATGCAGCATGCAAACAATAACAATAATTTTTCATATCAATAATTATGAGAAAATAACATTCCAAAATTAGTTTAAAAAAAAATTAATTAAATAAAATAATGAATAAATAAAGGAATCGGAAAAAACTGCTGCATAATTAAGGATGTTCGAGGCTAAGAATAAGAACTAACCTAACAACTTCCCAAAAGTTCATAAAAATTTTAAATAAGTAGATGATTATTCTGTTACTTAATGGAAACAACGAAATGATTCTTCCACGTTTCCATCATGCAATAACATTTCTATTCACTCGGGTCAGCAATTTGATTAAAAGAAGATAATTTTTCACAATCAATTTAAAAAAAAAGTAAACAAACTAGGAAAAAAATTAGCAAAAGAATATTGCAAAAGATTGAAGAAGGCGTGTAAAAGAAAATGGGATAAAAATGATTCGCACCGATTCCGATACACAACGTTCGGTATAATGACAATACAGTAAAATAAACTGAACCAGAAGTCCAAACGATTATTTTTTTTCTCAAACATCTTTCATGTTTACATAATTAGCGAAAAACAAAGAACGGAATTTGAGCATCCATGCGTAGAATAGAATTTTCTTTGGCGAAATAATAGTAAAGAAATTTTAATAGTATGCACAGCAGCTAAATGGTAAAATCCATCTTACAATGATATAATTTTTTAAAATCTTTTCAGATGCATGACAATGATACTCGTATATTAGAAAACACAAATTACAGAAAGAAAGGGTAGACCATAGCGACAAGCATTTTTTTTCTTTTTCGCAGCAACGAAAAGTATGCAACAATTTCGAGAACCAATATTTTATGAGTAATAATTTTATTTACGATTATAATTATAATTTATTACAATTAGGATAAAGAACCGTTGTTTTTGTACCTGTAAAACCAGCAGGACATGTGCAGTTCGAAGATGAATCAGTTGAAGATGACGAGCATACATTGTTACTAGCACCAGATACGTTGTTACCTGGAATTTGCGAAAGAAAATCAATCAATGTATTTTCGTATTTACGAGTACAATACTTTCATACTCATTTGATACATCGTAAAAATATTTTCAAAATAACATTATAATCGGTATCAATTTTTCAAAAAATGAATAAAGGTGGAAACGAATACCAAAAAAACAAACACTTTCCAACCATTCAATTAAAAATACTACTCAGATTTTTCTTATAAGTAAATAAATTTGGAAAAAATGTACTTTTTAATTATTCGAAAGACTTTGATGAATCATCACAAAACTTATAAATTGATAGTGCGATTAAAAAAAAAAAGCAGGGAGGCCTACAGGGATTTGGCAGAGATCATGATAAAATGATATCAGATTATATTATAAAGAACGTAAAGAAAAACCTGCCCATCGAATTAATGTGTAAGTTTTTCCGGATCGTGTGACATTTTTATATTTAATTACGGTTCTTCTTGGACCATTTAAATGGACAGCAGATGCATTAATATTTCAAGAAAATTATTTCTCTATACATTAAAGCTTATCACAACCTCACAGTATGGGCACTTGTTAACAATCTACTAGAGAAAAAATTCGGATATCGATCAAAATATTTTACATAATAATGATTGATTTTTATAGCTTAGAAAATTATATTGGTAGAAAAATACGGAAAGCGATACTGTACTTACATGGGCCAATAGGATGGTAACATCTTCCCCATTCAATATTATACTTCTCACTAATTGTGTTATTGAAGATCAAACTAGGTCCTTCTAACATACATCCGAAAAAACCTTCACCAATAACCAGTTTCGACGTTCCATCCATTAGAGTCAGATCTGAATTCATTAGTTCGCTGTTATAAGTAGCATTTGCCACAATCTGTAAAAATTTTAAAAAATTATTCCAAATTATACTACGTCCTGGTTACAAAACATTTTAAATAAATCTGTAATTCTATTACTTGAGCACATTTTGTAAAGAGAATAAAATTAAATGAGCTAAATTAAAATTGCAAGGAAAAAAGTTTTTAACAATAATTGCAGAGAACATCAGACTGGGCGTCAAACTAAAAATAAAAATATTTTTTAATGACGTCTCATCAGATAAATACAGGGACCGTATGTTTTTTAAATGACCTATTGTAAAACATGCCCCTAAAAATAAGTGTTTTGAAAGATAAAAGGTAATTCTGATTGCGAGTCCAGTCTGTCTAAATATGCGTGCAACAAGTATTCAGGTACACAAGGGCTGCGGATATTGACAATAATTTTGTATTCAATTATGCACTAATGAACGTTCATGTTGCAAAAAATGTGTGTCACAAAACTAGGAAATCGAAATTCTAAAATTCCTTTAAAAATTCTTCTCGAAACGAAAGACGATAAAAACACGGAGTTGAAGAATGCAATATTTCTTTTCCGATGTCAATTTCCACTTCAATTTTGACAACATTCGACAACGACAGAAACCAGAAATTTCGAAAGATGGAATGCTTTACTTCGGGAAATGTATATTCGACAGCAAAATATTCGCCAGAAAGCCTATCGCCACTTCAATCGTATTTTGCTTCGATTAACGAATTTAAAAACAAACATTGATCACGGACTTTCACACGCCACAAAATCCAGCAACGAGTATAATTATAGAAAGTACAGGTAGCATTAACTTGATAAAAAAGATTGTTATTTGTTTTTAAACGGTAGAATACCAGCCGTGAATGAGTTTAAAACGGTGCTTATGAGCTACAATGTGAAGAAAACAGTGAGATGACGACGTAATTAAATTGGAAGCTATATTACCAACACCAAGGAGGAAAATTAATTTCTGCTACATAATGGAGAAAACACGCGCACAATTGTGTCCTCAATGTAACCGAATTTTGAGGAAATTTCATACAAATCAGTAAAGTAAAAATTACGCTTTTAAAAATAAGAGTTCCTGAATACATTACATGCAGGTTTACTTATTGAAGAAAGTAAAGTGAATAATATCATCAATAGCCACCCGTGCTGTTAACGGTATTAAAAAATTCTCCAGTCTAAAAATTACGCATACAACTCTCCCGACGATTCTTACACGTATATTGTATTACTTTTGGGGCAAAAATAAATACGAAGTATTTTAACGACATTATGACTAAGTCATTCATAAAACTCAGCGTAAGACGATGATAAGTTGAGGGTACAGAAATTCCTAGAATTGAATAGAAGAGTCCGATCCCAAAGTGCTGAGTGCATTTTGGTGGTGAGAGATGACGCCTGTAAAAATGTGTAATGCAATTTGTCATAAAAGCATGGTATTCGTTTTGCTCGTTTTGTCATAGTCTCGTCCATCCAAAAGTTACATTTAGCACCTTTTGGTATCGAATCATAGTTGTATTTTTCTTGATTTTTTTTTGTTTTTTGCCTGCTTTAAATTTAATACTCGACACTTCTTAGAATCGGACTCTTCAATTAGAACCGTTTAAATCTTAGCAAAAACTAGCTGTAGAACTTATAAATGATTATTTGGTTTGGTCTTGTGGTCTCAAACTACTCAGCCCACCTTTGGCACTGCCACCATATATAGACCAGGTGTGTCAGCGAATAACAATGTAAGTCGAAAATGATGAATATTCTAAAATCAATTAGGCATTCAAGATAGAAAAAATAGACTAGTTTACATAGCTTTTGCTACTGCAGGAATGTTTTGTGAATTCCAACGCCCATAAAATTAAGAAAAAAGAGTATAAATACATACCGCTGAATGATGGCTGATGGAGAGCGTCATATTTGTGGGTCTTGTAATGAGATTCACTTGGTGCCACGAGTTATCCAGAAAGTGACCAGGAACAAAGATATCGAACGTTTTCAAAGGCAAAACGATAGAGAGCAACAGGCCTTCTACTGTGACGTTCAACGAGATTTGACTTTTTTCTGCATTTTGCACGAACAGCGGACCGCTAACGCAGGTTCGAAACGCCAGTCCGATGTGATTATGCAGACTTAATGCTGGTATTTTGATGTACGACGTCTTATTGAAAAACGCTTCCTTGTCCTTCGAGCGTTGTAAATGTGGTGTAGATGGGTCTCCATTGACTAATTTTAAAATTGAGATTACCAGGAGTATTGTCGTTAAGGTGGACATGGCTGAAACAAGGGGAAAAAATATAAACAAAATTATAAATCTAAAATTAACATTTCATACGGTCAACAGAAACATAATATACTTATTTATGATAAATAAATAGTTCAAGATTATAAGTGAACAAGACCACCAATTATAAATTTCACATGAGCATAGTATATTACAGTGAATTTTAATATTAAAAATGCAACACTGTTTTGAATGTGGCAACACTGTTTTGAATGTGACAACACACGAAATCTGTCCGACACATTTTACAGATGTATCATTAGTGCGAACTGCAAACCGAGGATGAACTATATTTTAGTAACTTTGAAAATAATTTCGGAAATATTAATTGGCTTCAATGTATGCCAATGGAGGAAAAACATGAAAAACTTAGATTTTGAGATAATTGACCACGCACCGCAGTCTTCATCTAAACTACCAAAAACAGTATTTTACCATCAAAGTAATGCATGTAATAATTTTTTTTTCCTCACCCCTTCCAAATTATTTAAAATGGACATAATAACACCCTTCTGCTCCAAGTTACAGAATTAGATTATTAATATTTTTTAATGAAGACTATATTACAACTGTACCAAGTGGATAAATTTCCTCATACCACCGGTGAAAAACACTCGCCTCTGCCTCTGAGAATAAGTAGACCATCTCTCATCTTTCGAATATCTATTTTGCTGCATTCTGCAGCGATTTCATTTTGAGCGATTAAAAGGAAGAAAAAGTCAAACAAACGAGATAAATAAAAACAATAAAAATAAGAAAACTTGAATTCTTCACTAGGCATGAGTAATATGTACCTTCGTCCTCAACTGCCATTTATACGAAACTACACAGCTTCATAACCACCGACATTAAAATAATGATTACATCTTACGTAAAATTCGTGACATTGAAAAATCGTTTAGGTATTTTAAAGGTGGGTGGCCACTTTGTATCAGAGCTTACAAGTGGCATTGTAAACAAAAATTATTGCATGCTTCGGATTATTTTTAAAATCGAAAACAAGGATAGAAAAATATTTTCAATTTCCATGAATTAAAATGAATTAATAAATTACTTCATGAATATTGATACTAAAGTATTGACCACTCTAACAGGCGCGGGTGTCTGCGACCCTCAACAATATATCCCTGCCGCAACTCGCTACACAGTTTTTTTTGTGAGTAAGTATACTTTTTTCAAGTTGGAAGTGCATCCTCACGTTACAATGCATTGTGTTGACTTTTTTCAACACATAGGTAGAACAGTTTGATTGGCTATACGAACTAATATTGAGTTGCACTATCGTGAAATGCTCATCTGCGCTTGTAAAAGCATCTTATTTTAAACGGAATATAAAGAAGAGAAAGGCGAGCAGTATAATGTAGCCGGGTCCATACAGTCAACTGATCGGATTCAGCTCGATAGTCATCATTTTAATGCAGCCAACCAAAAAATTTCTCGGAAAATATATTTCATCATAAAACTTCATTCTTCAAGATTCTTCATTTTTGATTTTCAGGAGTTTGACCTCAACTTGCTCACACACCATGCGAATTGAAATTTGGACCATTAACAATGAGTTATTCTATTTTCTAGCTTCAGTGCAGCTCACTGCCAGAATGGGTAGCTCATTTACTTGCTTTGATTATTATATACTCGTTCAGTTTGAAGAACAAATGGGACTATAAAAATCTTATTCAGGTTCATCTGAAAGATGCATGCTATCTGCATGAATAGCCCCAATAATTATTTGATATATGTATACAATTTTGGATTTGATGTAGGTACAATTATACCAGTGGATCAGTTCAATTCTGATATTTTTCAAAGCCATCTAGTACACGTTTCTATTTTTCAAATCCACAGCTTCTTCACCGTGCGATGAAATCATCTTTATAGAAATGCTGGAAAATTTATTCGGCTCCCATCGACCATCGTCACATGAATATGGGTACACAAAAAGTATATGGACGTTGACAAGAGGTTCACGACTGACGATGAGGACGTTGAACAATCGTCGGTGAGTCAGTGGGAACGAATGCACAAAGTAGTTTTCCAAGAACGATAATAACCTTGAGCTAATGGTAAGCAGATAGAGCGGAAGTAGTATCTACTGCTGGAGTTAACTATGGGTGCGAAGAAAGAAGCGTGAAAATATTACGAGTGTTATCGTCTACTGCACACGTATGACCTCAAACGGTTTCGTAATGCTGCGCTAGTCATTAACTATAATAAATAAAATATTGTAAAGGAGATCAGCATATAGAATGCAGCTAGCATAATATTTTTTTAGCCACAAAAGTAGGTACTCTTTGGAAAAAATGCCTTCCAGTTTGTCGTCAAAATCGAGGACAGTGTTATTTCAATTTCGTACTTTACATGAGGCAAATTTCATTACTTACATTAGATTATTATCATCAAATAGATGATTAATTTTTCCATCATAGAAAAATAAGATGAGATGCAATTTAAAAAAAAAAAAAAAAAAAAAAGTAAAATAGGTAAATAGAAAAAATTTGTTTTCAAAGCCACATAGAATGTGGCTTTTTTTCCTGTTATACAAATTGTATTATCATTTTGAAGTTTGATTAGAAATACATATTACGTTATATCGAAATAATATTATTTCAAGTGAAATTCTCACAATAATTTAAAATGGAATTACATTTTAACCACTCGAGACAATTTGTTTAACCAGCTTTTTGTGGCTGAATGGATGTCTTAACTTCAACGAGCCACTTCAAGTCAAGGGCCACAGAGCCAATCTGATGATTTTATAACTAAAATAGCAGTATGCCACTGGAGATTGATCAAGTTCCATTCTTACTTTTTTCCTTCGAGCATACTTTTTCCTTCTTGAGGAAGAAAAAAAGATAACATTCAGCAAACATTAGTACGAAGGCAATGAACCTCTATGGGCTTGATGCAGTAAATGTGCAACTGCTGAGTGCAGACAATACCTCTTTATGAATGGCCACAGCCAAATAAAAGGGAAGAGGAATGTATGGAAATTTAGAAAATACAATCCAAACCCCCAATGGATACATGCACACCGATAACTATGTAGGTACCGAAAAACAGTAAAAAGCAAACAAAAAAATTTATACGAAATCTACTTTCATCATTAGTTATTTATTAGTGAACTCTTCTCACGCTTTTGAAATCTATATGAATGAATGAGGTAGGATGTAGGAATACAAAAAGCCGATTTCTCCAGCTAATATCGACTGTGTTGTGCAAGCAGTGGGCAAATAGGGCGAAACTGATTTTTTTTGCAAAGCATAAGGCCATACTGAAACCGTTAAAAATACAAAAGAGAGAATCTACATTTTCATATGGAAAATAACCTGAAGATTGGCCTTTTTCTGTTTTCAAAAAGAATAATCTTCTCTGAAAATGAAGGGCCAAATTGTTTTTATTCCGTTTTACGAGGTGGCTAGGTACCATATTATCATTATAATAAAATTGTTGATGCTGCTTCTAAAATAACAAAAATCACCCAATATCTTTCCCAGTACTGGAAATAATGGTTTCAAAACTCAGTTTGGCTTACTTGCACAACACAGTCGATATGATCGAGCCGGTGAAATAAATTTTTGAATAATATTTACATACCACAGCGGTAACTAGATAAGCCTACATGAAATCTGCAATAATTTTCATTCAATTGAGAGAGGTCAGAGGAGAAAAGCATTAAAATGAATAAATATAGTAATGTCACTCAAGGGTTCAATCTAGAACGACTTAAAAATATTATAAGAAATCAACTTTTCATACGACTAACTGGTGATAAATTAGTGAGACATAGAGAGGAAACTGAATTTCTTTTCTCTACAAACATTATGAACGCGAGTGCCACTCATAATATGACAAACAAATATTTTGTTTATTACAATAAGACTCGTATTTCAAAACACAAGCACCTGCTCTTTGTACACAGATCGGTAGTAGGCTGGTATACACTTCAGGTTTAATCGAAATCATGCACCAAAATCTTTTCACATTTCCGCCCGTATCTACACTCGTCGTTGTCACCAACAAACCCACGAACTGTTTAAAAATTCAAAACGATTTATAGATTCGTCGTATAAACATAGTAGACAAAAAATATTGTAGTCCACATGAATCCTCCTCTCCTTTTGTGCACTCAAACATGATTTAATTAAAAACATAAAACTATACGTGGGAAAAGGTAAAGAACTTCCATCCGTGTAAAATAGGTTCGTCTTTACAAAAACCGAACACGTTATTTCTACGAAATATTTTCAGTATCATTATAAAATGTAAGCATGCGAAAATGAGACATCAAACAATGGGTACAGGCGTCGTATAATTGATGTAAATAATTACTTGAAAAAAAAAAAAAGTTCGATTAACAGGTAAATAAACCGTGTATACACTCTTTTTGAGAGCAAAAAAAAAAAACACTCAAGTCAAGCACTCCAAACAATAAAGAACGTAAAATTTTATGATTCAAATTTACAATGGATATTGCCAATCGTTCATAAAAACGAAAAGAGTGAAAACGATACTGGATATACAAATTACCACCGGTCCAGTAAATGAGAGCAAATGTCATCAGCCTAAAAAAAAAAAGAAGCTGTCGCGAGAAAAATGAAAAACACACAAATACTCATCGAATTTTCGGTCAGCTATACATAGGACAGGAGAAAATCGTAAAAAATATCCAACATTGGCCCATATTTTCGACAGAAACAATTGGAATAAATAACTTTTGTTTTTCCTACCGGCTATAAAATAAGGTCACATTTAGGGAGTATAATTATATAATAATTGCAGAAGAACACCTATAGCAACTGTTACGACCAACATTGGTGTTCATGTCATGATCGTTGTACTTTTCAAAGAATATTCTACTAAATTACTCAGCCTTAAATAATAAAAGGGATGTTTGAAACTGTAAGATAGGTACCCAAATCGCTGGAGGTTAAAAAAATTATTTTTTACTGTAAGCGTATGTAATTCGAACGAGGAAATTGCTAATCAGTCAGTACATTAGTAATTTTCCAGTTCACCGAACTCTTATACGAAAAAGTGGAACATTTGGCTACGATGAAGTTACGATTAATTCCAATCTATAAAGAGTGAAAAAATTGAGATCCAGTTATTTTATCGACGAGCTTCCAGCTCCAGTAGCAAACACACATGCAATATTTGCATTTTCAGATAAATTTTTTTGCATTTGTTCGCGGAAAAAAGCAAATCAAAACTAAGCCATAAAGGAGAAAAAAAAAATACAGATTCGCAAAAACATCGAAATACGACCCAAATATTCGATTAGTCATACTCCACATGAAGAATGAAATCGTTTTTCTATAAGATGGAGTAAGAGAACCAATCGAGTCATCCTAATAACTTCGAGATTTTCAAACGTAGGTATACACGGGTGAATCATCCAGCGATGAAGTAGGTAGGTAAATTGAGCAAATCTATGGGCGGCTGCAAAATTTATAAACGACAATATTTATGTTTAAAAAAAGTAAGAGAACTGCATTCATGAAACAGTAAAATATTTACCTACTACAGTCCGTCCACCTTTAGAAGCATCATACGCTTTACTCGATTACTCAAAGGACAACCTCAAAGGACCAGGTGGCGTCGTATGAGACAAGTCAGGAGTTCTCAAAATATTGGTCCTTTGAGAAGTCCATCTCAAAATTTTGAGTGGTGACGTATATGACACCACCTGGTACTTCTAGTGTTAATAATAGCGCTCACCAGAAAAACTGATTATTTCGTTGATTAGGTACTTAGAATAACTTATTTGCTAAAAAAGGGTATCACTGCATCCGCACAACCATATACACCTTTCAGATTTCATTCAATAGATAACCTGATGATCTTTCTGGAATTTTAAAAGTATTATTAAATTAGCAATAGGATCCTCAAACGAAGACATTTAGTGATACTCTGATTCTTGAATGAAATATAATCTCATACAACCACTGACTAAGGTTGTTATTTAAACCAACCCTTCAATTCAATTCTTAAAAATGAATGATCATTCAATAATTATCAACAAAATATATATTCGAAACCGTTTTGGGATAAACGAACATATCCAGTCTTTTTTTTGTTTTGTTTTCAATTTTCATTTTTCAAGAATTTTATTCGAAACTAAAACCGAAACTGTGAAGATCGTTTCGAAACAGTTTCAAGAAACTGTTCCAAATCGAACGTTACCTTATGTTATTTAAAATATTAATAGAAAAAAATATAATTAAAATAATTAACCAAATAGCATAGAAAGTAAATAACTTTTCATTTTTTCTTCTCAATAGAAATATACAGTGCACGAATAATATAAATGAATTTATCTGAATTCTGAATCTGAACAATAGGAAAAGTTTTTGCCATAATTTCAAAACCGAGTTACAGGTGAAAAAAAGAAAATATTATATAAACGAGTTTTCACAACAATTGATTTTCTCCTCGCGACAGTGGCACAAATCACAATTATCTTTTCAACTATAAAATATTTTATTCTTCAACATTCGGTCGAGCATTTATGTTTATGAGATTACAGAAAGCGTTGCCATGAAAACGTCACTTAAAGGCTTCTCCGAAGTAGAAAATCGAAAAAATAATATAAAAAGGATAATATTTTTTCTTTCTTCAATTTTTCTTCGTCTATAAGACTAACACAATTTTCAAAACAAAATACACCCAAATGGCCTACTTTCAATTAATATTTTTCAAGACACGTGTCAGGAGAAAACAGTCAATCAGAGAAAAATATAGATCAACATCATTTTCAATAAAAGGATAAATCTCAAAGTAGAAAGGAAATAGACCAAACGTTGAGAACAAAATGCTGATAACATAGAAAAACCGATCAAAAAATCATCCTTTATCCACAACATCCTGTTGATAACATAATTGCCAACAACCACGAACTCGCTTAGTTCAGTCTTGAAGCAAAAAAAAAATTGAAGAGCCCAATTCCTAAGTGCGCTAACTGCCAAAATAAAAATTTTCAAAAAATGAGAAAAATATACAGTTCCCAATCTGTGAATCTTGAGATGCTGATTCCAATGTAGTTTTTTTAATTCACCAATTCCGCAAAAGAAAAACACTTTCAATCTCCATAATTTATGGAAAAAAGTGGACTCTGGAAAAAAAAAACTGATCACTTAGCGCACTTTGGCATCTGAGTTTATACTCATATCTTGCGTAAAAATGTATAGTGCGCCAAGTTACCCATTTAGGAGATAACTTGGCACACTTGAAAGAGAGGGGGTATTTTTAGACCTGGTGTTAATGGATTAAATTTCTGAAAGTATGGTTGAAAAGTAGACATTTCAACACAATTTTTGATACATTTGAAGTCTAGATCGTGATTTGCCATATCAAGTTGAAAAATGCTGAAAAACTGGGCCACGTTACCTTCATTTACCAAACAAACAAGGTATCAACCAATATATTAGAATATTTGTATTCAAATGCAGCATTTAGTGAGGCTGCACTCTCCTGTGCTCGGCTTTTCTCAATATTAATGGAATAAGAACTATGTACATCCAGTCATGATGAAAGAAAATATTTCAGATAAAATTCGCGCGCATAAAATAGTTACAAGATTTTGTTTCCAAGTACCGTAATTTCAATTGACGATATCAAAGTACAGACAATTAGTTCTTGAGCGACCCTCTATAATTGATGAGAAAAAATAGATAAGTAGAATTATGATTATCAGCGAGACAAATCCCAATGCCAATATTATTTGATCAGATCTCTTTCAAAATATGAAATGATTCTTCACAATACATCTTCTCATCAACATTAATTGAATGAGTTAAAAAAAATTTATCACTTTCTCATTAATAATATAACACAAAAGATAATATCTTGAATATAAATCACGTATTGGTTACATTGGTAGGTGTACATATTCTAACACCTCAATCGGAAAATTTAACTGTCAATAATAATATATGTACTCGTATTTTTTGTATTTAACGTAAATTTAAAAAATAAAAAAAAAACAGCTTCAAAAACTGATATTATGATTACGAAAGAATACAACTTCAATTCGGCAACAAAAAACTACAAAAATATTGAGTACCTCGTAACTACCTATCATTAGTCTCAATACTAAAACAGAGAAAATGTTAACTTCTTAGTTCTTCAACTAATATGATACCATAGGGACTTGAATTTAATACGGATTTTTTGAAAATATATACGATCAAATGGTAAAAATAAGAAAAGTGATCAAGTAGAAACTTTTTAAAATAATTGAAAATAATAAGGGAAGTATTGTGGTGGGTCTAAAACGAACCACTAGCTTTGGTTTGAAAGAGTCGAATAATTTACATTTTTTGGGGATTACAAAGCCCCTTCAAGCTATTATTTTTAAAACCGGTTTCAAATGAAAAACAGATTTTAGCGAACTCAGACCTACAAAGTAGTTTCATTCAAATGATACCTTGACCTTGCTTTTTCAACTAGTACCTGACGATAGAAGATAAGTACAATAATATTAATTAGGTACCGAAAATATTTGAAAATTCAGCAGAGGAGAATGATTGCCGCACAGTTCTTTTTTGCAATTATGATTAGTCACAAACTAGAGGTATTATTCCTACATGGATAAATAAAAATTCTATCAACAGTTTCGCATTTGTTCTGACTAAAAAAAAAGGGGGAAATTGAGTATCTCTCTCACATACTCGTTGAGTTGAAGAATGAAGAATACAATTGATGGGACAAAAACTCCAGGTATAACTGGAGAAACAAAAGGAAACAGGAAGTCATTCTTAGAAAAATACATCGTCCATCGGATACACCTGCCATTCAAAACTCTCAAATGATCGTTAAAAGAAACGGGCGGACCGACAAGCTTTCGTCATTTGAAAATAAACGAGACGAAAATAAGGATTTTCGAGAAGGTAAACTTCTAGACATGAAATTAGTGTACACCAAATTGATCGTGCAGGCGTCAATGGTACTTTACACCAGGAAGATTATTAATATAACTGTTAGGAACTTACATAGTTAGCAATAATTGTGAGCAACAAATATTTATGAATTGTGATTCTACAGCTTATTGTAAAATGTAAGCTATTCTAGAATGGTGGAGGGTACAGGTGTCGTCCAATTTTTCCACAGTTTATTTCAAAGTGTTACATGAGAAACCTTCAATTCCTGAAATTCTTTTCTATAATGGATTGAAGAGAAAAGAGTAAATCACATTAAAGCCATTTCGAAATTTTTGAAAATGTAAGAGGAAAATAATGCAACAGGTGGTGGAGCGTTATTAAAAATATTTGAACTCATTTCAGGAATCGAGGGTACTGAAGAATGGAAATCTGATGATTTCTAAATTATGGTAAGTAAGAGTTGAGAGGAAAGACCTGGACATTGTCCTTACAGAAGTCATAACTTCGTGACTTCCATTTTGGTGTCCATCTTAGATCTTTTAAATTAAGGCCAACTCAAGATAAAAGATAAAGCAATCATAATTATGAGAGACTACATCGAAATTTGATGATCATATTCTTCAAGTTAAAAAACGCCTTCTTAATTGTATTTCATCAGTATCATAAATTAATTTCATGTTTATTTCATTTTGAATAGATTTTAATTTGTGATTGCAAGTCAGCAGAGAACACAGCGGCATTATTCAGTCGAATAAACTTCACCGGATAAGAAATAAGTATACGAAATGAAAATAAAATAGATACAAGAAGCATACCTAAGTTGTTCGTCAGAAACGGCTATTCACTGGACATTTCAACATACGCAAAATTCGGCCAACAAACACAGATTAATCACCGTATTTTTCGGTTGAACTAGGATGCACATTACACTAAATTAAAACTTAGTTCTACACAACAAATTACACTTGAAGAAAATAACAATTTAAAATAAAAAATGAGAAAAATAGTGAATTGAAGCTTTTAGCTTCAAGAAATTCTTCACCTATTCACCATCACAACACAAACATTTCTCAAATCTTAACACCTAATTCCATGACAACCATCGAGAGCTACACGCCGAGCAGGCGAGCAAGAGCCATCGCAAGAGCATTCGAGAATCGAGATTCGAGCAACCGCCAACCATCAGCTACATGCACCACCAATTCCAAACCACACATGAAACCACACTACTGACTACACTTTGCTGCCCTCACTACACGGACACTACACAGTGTTGGAAGAGAGTGCGGGAGGGCGCCTGGAAGCGGAAGGCCACGAATGACGAAAGGCATTCACAATCAGCAGGTCTTTCAGCAGAGTGCGTTCAGAAAATATCACCATTCACCAGAGATAATATGGTAACAAAATTAGCGCCCCAAGCGTTCTGAAATATTTACTTAACCACTTGTTACCAATCCTAATCCCAACCGAACATCACGTGATACTTCACTCGAAGGATAGTCCGAGACTCCGAGTCCAAGAGTCCGCCTCCGCCCGCTCTCTTCTCACTGGTCGTTGACTCGTTCCTTGGCTCGTTGCCTCTTGCTGCGTTCATTTTTTCGGTGTTGTGTCCGTAAAAATTAACCTGTGCATTCTTATTCCACTTCCACCTAGAAGTTCCACAAGTCAAGTCACAAACTCACAACTCACAAGTTACAACTGCAAAATATTTTGTTGTGGTTTTTGGAATTTTTAATGCTGATTAAAAAATGAGTTGTAGGTTGTAATGTTGTGTATTGTGTGTACAGCTGATTCCAAGGTATTGTTTCACGTATTTTCAATTCAAAATTGAATAATATTTTTATTAATTTATTTTAATTGAAACAACGATTCTTTATTCATCTGTTCAAGTGAACGTACATAATTTTGTACCGAATTCTCCGGGTAATCTACTCACTCGAAGGTGGGTTACTTGGTGTCAACCGGTGATGCTTTGATATACCATTTTGTTCTTCAATATCGTTTGTCATCATTTATTTTGATATCAACTCATATCAGCTAAAACTCAGTGCTGAACCTTTCGAAAACTTAATCTACAATAATTTTATTTTCATTAATTTTTCAATGAAAATCGTACAACCAAATACTCTATCTCCATAGTTCATTTTCTAAACATGCTGATTCGACGTTTCGATTTCACAGCGTGTTCCTCTTTAATAACTTTTTTGAAAATAATTCATAATCTTTCAGAAAAAAGGTGTTAATTAGGTAATGAACCCAGTAGACGAGTAATTAAATTGTCGCGCGCCTGTATTTGTTTCATCATGGTGCTTGGCTGTTTGATTTCATCTAGCAACCTAAAGTGTTGAATTCATTCATCAAATTATTTTAGGTATCTAGATAAAATTACCCTTGTTGAATTTGCTAATTAACTTTATAATAATGCTCTAATTCGTTTAATTTTTTCTTGTATGTCGCTTTCAAGGTCTGTTTACTTATGAGAATTATATACTATATCTTTGTCTAGAATTTTAAGTCTTACGTACTCTTTTTGTGATTCACAGGAAATATTTAATGATTGAAAACATAGATTTACCGATACAATGACTATAGTTACACGCGGTCAAGGCGTTGGTTTAGAATCACCAGATGAAACTAATGATATACCGGTAACCACCTCTTGTAAAATTGTTATCATCGCCTGTTATGGTTGTTGTTGTCCGTAAGATTGAAACATTTTCTTTTTTGCAGAATTTGCACCAAACTCCGACTCATACTTCGTCTGCCAGCGGAAATGCCAATACGATAAATTTCAATGCTTCTGCCTACGGTCCTCAGTTACCGGATCAATCCAGCTCCGGTGATTCAATCGCTGTTCAATGGGATGAAAACCAAAGCAGTCAGTCGTGTTTATGCCCTTCTCCAAATGAATTTGTCGGTGAACAGGATGGCGAGTATGCGAATTTTAAACAGGATCTTAGCTTTCCTCGAGAACACCTAGTATCATTAGAAGAAAAAATAAATAATCCAAGATGGGTGATTCCTGTTTTACCCGGTCAAGAGTTGCAAATTTTATTAGACGCTGCCATTAAACTTTGTCGTGCTGGTATGCTTTTTGAATTATATTTATTCCATTTGATTTCCTTGAATTTTCGATGTGTTAACGACTTAACGTGTTTTGTTTCTATATTTTTGTTATTAGGAAAAGATGGTAAAAGCGAAGCTTGTCAAAGATTTTTTCGTGATTCAATGTCTGTATGTATTAATAAAATTATGACTGACGAAGCTGTTGGCGGGTGGAAATACAACATTCATCAATGTATTTACGATAACTGCTTACGATTTATTGAAATATGTGCGTTGAAAATTTCGGAAGACTGGTTGCCGTTGCTCGAACTTCTGGCTTTAGTGCTGAATCCGTGTAACAAGTATGTATACGTATTGTATTTGTCATTGTCATTTTGAATATATCTACTTCTACAACAAAAAATCATGATAAGAATTTTGAACTGAATTTTTTAAAATATTTTATTTTCTTATTATTCGCATTTCTTGTGTAGATTTCATACCATAAATTCTATGAGACCATCAGAATCAATTCCGTTGAACACTTCTCATCCGGATGATTACTTATTTGCTAGACCGTCGATAGATTCTAGGGCTCAAAGAGGTTGGCTAGTCGATATGCTTAATAAGTAAGTTTCTCCCTCTATACGTCATAATATTTCTGTCAACGTTTACAAGTAATACTTGAATTTACATCTTGTAAAGGTTTGGAGAGCGCGGTGGATTTTCATCGTTGTTAGCTCGATTTCAATCAGAAAAGCCTTTGTCGATACCTATTGTTTGTGCTTTGATTAAACCCTTTGGGTATTGTTATGAACTGCTTACCGTTCACACTATCGTTACGTACTTTCTACCGATTGTGGTAAGTGAAAATCTACGCAGTTTGAATAAATTTTCTTTTGACAGTGCTAATATTCGAGTTTTCTGCGTAGGATATGATACCTTCGATATTAGAGAATTTATCTGATGAAGAACTGAAACGTGAAGCTAAGAATGAGTCAAAAAACGATGTCGTGTCTACCATCATTCGATCTTGTCGTTGTTTGCTCTCCCGAGTACCCAACCAAGAAGAAAAAATGAAAGCGTTTGAAATGTTTCGATTGAAAATGCTTTTAAGGTTGAAATTTTTCTTTGATATTTCATAATTTTCATTGAATGTTGATTACTAATTGTGCTTAATCGTTTGCAGATTATTACAAATATCATCGTTTAATGGTAAAATGAACGCTTTGAATGAAGTTAACAAGTTGATCACCGGTATTGGATACTTTCCGAATAGACATGGAAGTATTGATCATGACACAGATGAATGGCTCACTTCTGATAGAATGGCGGTAATCAGTTTGAAAATCTTTCATTTTTAATGAGATTGGAAGATATCACAACTTGAATATTATTTTATTTTCAGAGATGGATAAAAGAAAATAATGTTTTGGAAATCGTGCTACGAGATTCCTTACATCAGCCTCAGTATGTGGAAAAATTGGAGAAAATTCTGCGATTCATCATTAAAGAGAAGGCTCTAACGCTTGAGGATTTAGATGCTGTGTGGGCTGCTCAAGCAGGGAAACACGACGCCATAGTGAAAAATGTTCATGACTTACTAGCAAAATTGGCATGGGATTTCTCTCCAGAGCAATTGGATCATTTATTCAGCTGTTTTCAGGTCAGATATTGTATAATATTTTGATTTATGTAGTTTTACTAAGAAATAATGAAAAATGTGCTCTTGAAATTTACAGGCTAGTTGGTCCACCGCCAATAAAAAACAAACAGAAAAATTATTAGAATTGATTCGTCGTTTGGCTGAAGATGATAAGGATGGTGTTATGGCTCACAAGGTGAGAATTTACTGTCATCATTTCAGTTATTCTTGTTTGATCTTCGTCCTAAAATTTTTAGACTTTTTTTTGTGAAACTATGCGTTCATCAGAAATTTTACTTTTTGTAGGTTTTAAACTTATTTTGGAATCTTGCTCATAAAGAAGATGTACCTGCTGAAATTTTAGATCAAGCTTTATCTGCGCACGTAAAAATTTTGGACTACAGCTGTTCTCAGGTTAGAAATCACTTGAAGTTGATGATATCTCTCTTCCATATTATCCAAAAAGAAATTATTCTTCATATTTAAATTCATTCCAGGAACGAGATGCGCAAAAAACGTTTTGGATCGATAAATGCATTGAAGAATTGAAGAGTGGAAGTAATTGGGTTCTGCCAGCATTAAAGCTTATCAGAGATATTGTTGCCTTATATGAACCTTCGCCGAACTTGAGTCATACCCAAAGACAGCACGTGTTTTATCGGTATGATTTCAAACATACTATAATTAATTTTTTGATGAATACGTTATAAAAAATATAATTTTTTCTACAGGCAAGATATCATTGATAGGCTACAGTCACAATTTTCTATGGTTGTTCTTGTTAGCGAGAATTTGGCTTCGTACATTGAAGCAGTCAGGAAATACGTGGAAGGTATACTTTCGTTCATATTGAATGTTGTTCCGAGGATTGCTTTGTTATATCTTTATCTACCATTGTCTGACTTTATTTCAATGATTTAGAATATCCAGACACGAATCCAAATTCATATTTCCCTGATAAACGTTACAATCATGTTCAGCAAGTTCAAGAAAGGCTTGCGTTTCTGAGATTTTTATTAAAGGTGAGAAAAATATTTAAATTCTTGAATTTTGATTTTATGAAAGTATCTCAACTTTTTTCTTTTATAATAACCAAAGGATGGACGTTTATGGCTGTGCAACGAACAAGCTGAATTAATTTGGCAGTGTTTAGCTGAGAAAAATGTATTTGAATGTGATCGCGAAGCCTGTTTTAAATGGTTTTCGAAAATAATGGGCGATGTTCCAGACCTCGATCCTGAAATCTATAAAGAATTCTTCGAAAATAATGTTCTACAATTTGATCCGGCTCAGTTGACTGAAAGTGGAATGAAGTACGTTTTAATCAACTTTACACGATTTATGTAGCCGTCAAATCTTGCCTTTAAAGTCTATTGAAATTGAAAGGTGGGGTAAAGGCCGATAAGCTAGTAACAAAATTCTACTAGAGTAGAAAAAATCTTCATGCTCAATTTCATGTCTATAATAAAAAAGGCAGGCAGTAGTTTCCGTCGCATTTCAAATCATTTGTGATATGATATGATGTGAGAAAAATTGTCTCGAGGATGAGAATTCAGTTTTTCAGGTTGGTGAAATATCATTAATCAATAATATGTTGCAGTACAACGTCATGATGAGTTGAAAGCCGTTTACCTTTCAGAATAAAAACACCTATTTGAACGAATTTTTCCCCTCAACTTTCGACTATTAATTTTGAGTCTGTTTTGCATTTTACCATCAGATGAATAAGCAAAAAAAAAAAAGAGTTGGAATTAATATGATTTTAAATTTTCATTCATGTTCGATATTTTTAATGAATATCTGTTCTGGACTATAATTTATCTATAATTTTTTCAGATGTTTCGAGAGATTTTTCAAAATAGTCAATTCTAAAGAAGGAAAGCTGAGACAGAAGAAAAGAGATTATCAGATTGACGACTTAGATTTGATCGGAACTGATTACCTTTGGCGGGTCAGTTTCATAAAATATTACATATGTTCTTGATTATTTTATTAATTTTAAAATAATTATTATGTTGATTGTAATAATATTTTTCAGGTATTGGCTAATGGCGGGGACGCAATTGCTAATCGTGCAATTGAGTTGTTGAAAGAAGTAAACACCAACTTAGGTCCACGATTGCAAACATCTCTGTGCGACTTTCACGACACTCATATATCTGAATGTGTTGATCGACTGAGAGCACATTGCGATACCATAACTATTTTATGCCAACAACACGAAAATAATCCGTTAATTAAAACCCAAATTCGTAAAGAATCCGTCAAAATGTGTAGAGTCTTGAAAGTTCTATACGAGTACATCAACGAGTGTGATAACAATTTCACATCGGAGAGAAAATTATTACCTTTGTATCGGTATGTTATCGAATGAATGCTTTGTAAGGCGAAAGAAGGCTTATTTTTTCTGTGTGGGTACAAAATGTTGCTATTAATTTTATTGATTGATTTTCAGAGCAAGCAAGGGAAAGCACATTACGCTGATTGTTAGATTTGCCAACACGGGTAGGCAGTTCGAAGATATTGAGATGGTTGTGCACGGAAATTTGACTGTTGGATGTATGAGAAAGCAAATTTTACGAAAAGTCAAGGGATTTGCTGCTAACTTGAAAGTTGAATTGTACGCCAATGCGGAGATATTGGATCCTGTCGATGATAGACGTTTAATTTCGGAAGTGCCATCAATTAAAGATAAAATGGTACCAGTTAGATCGTTAGATTGACCATTTTTTTTTTTTCTTTGAGTAAATTGTATATTTTTTCAATAACGTGTTTATTTTCAGTTATTAACCGTTAAGCTGATTCAGGGTAGTGGAAATTTAGTTAGCTCACCTGATAGTAGTTCAGATAGTTCTACTGGATCGCCGCATCGTGCTCTGGATTCTTCTCCCAACGAGGATGAGATGTTTTTGCCTGGAGTTGTAAGTTTTATTCTAACGATACTTATTGAAAACATCAAAATAATTTTGGCGAAATGATTTTCAAAATCAATAAAAATGGTTGTTTATGAGTTTGTTTTTGGAGACGTATTTTGTCCTGAATGAATCCGGACCTAATTACTCTATCAATTACTTTTTGAAATTTTTAATGACTAAATGAGTCGAATGTGATGTTATTTGCGTGTAATTGTAAAGCGAATTTTACCTTCAGTCTTTTCTTATAATATGAAACAGTAGAGCTGAATTTTTTTGTACTCATAGGTACCACCAGTACTTACACCATGTAAGATTTTTTTTATCTTTCAAGTTTTTGAAAGTTTTCTGTTTGTTGAAAATAATGTAACGTCAGTATTTCTTTTCTTCTAATTTAATTTTTTTAAATCCTTCCTTTTGATGCTACAATTTTAAATGCTTATATTTAACACAATCGGGGAGCAGAGATAAGAGCTTGTATAACAAACTGGGAAGCTCAGGAGAAGAAAATTGGATTTTTAGACTTTGAAAAATGTATACTGGAATGTATTTTTACCTAAAGAATGTTTTTTAAATTATTATAATACTTGTGTTTTAAAAAGTATTGCATGTTTGTTTATCTATTTTTGCAGATAATTTCAAGGCATGAAAAGTATGCTCAGTTTTTCTTTAACATTGCTGACAAAGGATGTGAATTGGGTGATTCGGATTTAAGGGATTCTGCTCGAAGCATTTTGAGAATCATACCACCGGATCAAACTACAGCGCAAAATTTATATGTAAAAATACAAAATATTGGTTTTTTAAACTTCTACTGGTTTTATCGAGCGTTGGATTAATTAATATAGCGATATGTGTGCTCTTTACTCCCAGGTTTTATTTTGTAATGCTGAATTAGGACAGAACGGAGAACCAGTTGAAGGACCAAACATTGATTCGTTATTTTTTGATGCGTCACCATCTCATGTTCTTTACAACATAGAGGTAATACTTGTAACTTTGAATTTATTTCTAAATTTTACTTGATTATTCGACTGTTTTTTTTTTCGTAGGTTTTATATACTTTGTTGATGCCTTCGTATGACCCTTCCAACGAGAAAATAGTTGATTTTCAATCCGCTTTATTATGCAGTGACAAGGCTCAAGTATTACTCGAACTGCTCACGAAAAATAAATTTTTACCGAAAGCCGACGTGGCTACGAAAAGGTAAAAATCTTCAAAATATGTCATTGCGAAAGATATTATTTTGTGGTTCAAAATTTTGGTGCTAAATATTATTTTAAAATTTCAGAGCGGCCTTTCTTACGCTTTTGAAAATTTGCAATGTTCTTCTCACTATCGTCGGCCACATAATGAACAAAATGGCAGAGTCTTCGAGAAATTGTTTCAGTGATCGTTGTTTACCACCCCACGATGAAAGCTTGCCTATAAGTTCAGCGCACAGCTTAATTAGGGAAGCTTTCTATTCGCTGCCGCATCAAAATACGGATGCTGCCATGCGTAATGCTTTAGCTAGCAGGGTGACTGAAAAATTCTTTGAAGAAGTATGATGGGGTTATTGTATGAAGTGCGTTATTTTCTAAAATCTGTCAAGCTATTCTCTATCGGTGTCGAAATTTTGCAATTTCTGTTTGGCTGCATCAGTAGGCGTCTCACGTCAGTGTCAGCCTTGTGTTTGCAACTCTACTCATTCAATGCATTTTTGAAATGGTGACATATGCGTTTTGGAAATTTAATTAGATTCTAAATTCTGTCTTCACGTACAGTATTTGTTACGCTGTTGACCGAAAACTTTCAGATAGTTTGCATAAATTTCTCCCGGCTGGTAAGAGTTATGAAGTCTAATTTTTTTTTTTCAACTTCAGAACGATATAGTCCCCTCAATTTCAACTCTCTTTTCTATCTCAGTATTAGTATTTTTTGGACTTGACTGATTTTTGAAAAATGCGCTTTACTTGTATATGTGATTCTACTTGTATTTTTCGAGTAGTTGTGTAATCATTGCTTTTTACTTTTATAGTTGATGTCGAGCAATGAATTTCAACCTGCATTGATTAAAAAAGCGGTAGCGTTCAAAATTCCTCATTTGGAGATAGTACGTGCCGTTATGCGTCTCGCTTGGGCTTGTGCGGGAGGAAATATGCAATTGTTGATCGATTCAACGAGTTCGGAAACTTTACACAAGTGTTTGAAAGACAACGAACCAGATGATGATGATATCTCCGGTGGGTAATTGTAATACTTCATCTGTCCTCTAGACTGTGATCTATTCTTATGTTGTTTTTTTTTTTTGTGTTTATAGTTTGTAGGGAATCACTGGAATTAATGACTATTAGCGTGATTCTAAACCGAAATGCTCTTCAAGCTTTGAATAGCGATAAACTGTGGCCCAAATTCATCATTGATATGGTTCTTTTGTGCAACAATCGGTAATGCTCGTATTAAAAATGATGATTTGATTTATGTTGTTACATTAATTTTAATTTGTCATATTTGTTTTATTTTTACAGCTTCATACGTTATTTCGCCGGAGAACAATTGTTTCTGATGATGTCATTTTCTCATAGTCAAATTCCTCCGAAGGACTGCATTGCTGTGTTGTTTAGTGTATTAAATGATAAAATTGTGACTGATAATGGTGCCAATACGTATGAATACTTTCGAGTATGTGGATATTATGAAGTTAAAACCTGTCCTGTCTATGGTATAGTAATGGAATTCTGTTAATTCTGTGCAGTTACTGTGGCGTTTGCTGAGCATTGTTCAACAGAATGAACTTTCAATTGAGAATATTGAAGTTTTGAATTCAGAAATCGCTTGGTTGAAACTTGTGAAGGTAAAATGATATTAAATTTTCAGACAGTTGGATAGTTGCTGATAGAATAAGTAACTTTATAATTGAATTAATTTTGGAAAATTCATTAGTTGTTACTGGTTATAGTAGTTTTTTCATCTTATAAATGATAATTGAGAACGATTGAAAAATAAATTTGGTTTATTTATAAACGAGTGTATGATGAGAAATGATTAAAAATGGCTCTTATTTGTCATATATAGTTCATATTATAGTGACCTAGAAGTGCCATGAAATAAGGAATTTTCTTGCTGCTGCAATAGCGTAATTTTGATGTCATTGAACTGGAATTTATCTTTAAAAAAAATCTTTTATTTTGTGCAAATTGATTTGATAGTTCCGTCTGCAGTAGAGGGAAACTTGGAATTTGATACTGTCAAGCTTAAATTTTTGATGAAGATCGTTGTGATAAACTTTTTTGAAAATGGTGCCTACTTGTTTTTTTCACCCGCCACAACCAATAGTGCTGATAATTTTTTTTTTACAAGTTTAAAAACTCGGTATTGTATTCATTATCAACATAATATACCTATTATTACAGGATGATGTGAAAAAATATGGCTGCTTACTGGTGGACGATATTCTTTTGGAGGGTCACATTGGAATCACGAGAGAGCTGATAAAGTGTTTATCGCCGGAGAAAAAATTTTATTATGGTTCTGATGAATCAAGTTCTATTAACTTAGTAAAGGTGAACATTTTTTAAAATTATTTTACCCAATGTTTACTAAATTTCGGAACAACTTTTCTATCATTGTTGTTATTAATTCTACAGGAACTCATCGAGGATTTTATATTTCCTGCTTCCAAACTAATGATACATCTTGAAAAAACTAAGGAACCAATTCTGGAGAAGGCTGTTCCCGTTTGCAATACTCCTCAAGCTCTTGATTCGGCTTTCGATTTATTAGTCACGCTATGTGTTAGTTGTCCGCCTAATTTGAAGCTCGTTGTTAATATGCTCTGTGATATGTTTTATTCTGGTGTGTAAAATAATTTATTCGATGAAATCATTGTAAATGTCTGAAAAAACTAATGAAATATGGTGCATTCTCCATAGAACGTGATAACCCTTTGATCGAATGGGATTATTTACCTCCTGTTGGACCAAGACCTCCAACTGGTTTCGTTGGTTTGAAAAATGCCGGTGCTACTTGTTACATGAATTCAGTTTTGCAACAGTTATATATGGTTGAAAGTATACGCGTGAATCTTTTGGCTGCCGAAGGAGCCGCCACAGATCCGAATGAAGATTTTTCCGGAGAAGATAGATTCGACTTGGATGTTAGTATTTGTTGTCGATATGATTTTCTCATATTATCGGTTATTTATTTATTCGAATTGAAATATTTGTGTTTTAAGAGTCCTGTTGATACGATTGATAGTGACGAAAAGGGTAGCGGAGAAGACCTGCGCAAGAAATATAATATAAATATTTTGAAAGAGGTGCAAGCAATATTCGGTCATCTGGCATGTAGTAAATTACAGTATTACGTTCCCAAAGGTCTATGGAGAAATTTCAGGTAAAATACTCGTATTTCGAATCGTTTTGCTCAATAAGTGTGTGTTGTCAATGTGTTTGAAATTTCGATTTTTGTCATTATTACAGATTACAGGGTGAGCCGGTCAACCTACGTGAACAGCAGGACGCTGTTGAATTTTTTATGAGTCTAATTGAAAGTATCGACGACGCTTTGAAAGCTCTGAATCACGAGCAAATCATGAGTAAAATTCTGGGAGGATCTTTCTCCGATCAGAAAATTTGTAAAGGCTGTCCGCATCGGTAATTACGTTTGAAAATTGCTGTTCTTTGTACTGGTAGAATGGATTTTTATGTTTATGTACTGATTTTAGATATTGCCGAGAGGAACCTTTCAGCGTTATTAGTGTTGACATGCGAAACCATTCTAATCTGCTTGATTCATTAGAGCAATATGTGAAAGGAGAGTTATTGGAAGGAGTCGATGCTTATCACTGTGATAAATGCGATAAAAAAGTTGGTTTTTGAAAACAACGTTGCAACAGCTACGTTTTGAAACGAAAATTCCTAATAACTCATTTTATTATAGGTTGAAACAGTTAAACGACTGTGTGTAAAAAAGTTACCTCCCGTTCTTACTATACAACTGAAGAGGTTCGAATATGATTTCGAAAGGGTTTGTGCCATTAAGTTTAACGATTATTTTGAATTTCCGCGTAATCTAGACATGGAACCGTATACTGGTGAGTTGTTACGTAACTAAATTATTTTACTTTTTTCGCCTGACGAAACTGTAATTGTTGTGATGTTTCAAATTTTAGTTTCTGGTCTAGCAAAACTCGAAGGAGAATTGATAGACTGTGATAATATTTCCCCCGATGGATCTTCGGATGGATTTGGTAGTACTGATGAAATTTGTACAAAGTATCAATTAACTGGTATTGTTGTGCATAGTGGACAGGCTAGTGGAGGGCATTATTATTCTTACATCTTACACAAGTGAGTGTACCGTATATTATAATTTTTATTACTCTATCTAAGTTAACTTTCACTGTGAAGTTTTAACTTTTCGTGAAATACTAAAATTCATACGAATGAAAGACTCCAGTTTTTTAGTCTATTTGTCTCGCGTAAGAATGATTCAAATTCATTTCAGTTTGGTGATATAATGGTAGACAAGTGAAAGAAAAATGTTTGTATATTCATCAATCGAGAGCCATTAATTCGCTTAATTTTGTTATAGCATGATTGTGTTCATTGTTTAAAATTTGTATAACTCTTACGTAAGACAGACTATAGTAATTATTTCAAAATTAAAAATCTAAATTGGTACTGTCTTGAATTTTCACGTTTTTCATTCATGAAACAGTTTGTGTTAATAATATACGTTATTGAAAATTTTTTTTTTTAATTAATAGAAAACAAAATTTTTCTCGAATAATCATGCTCGATTTTTTTATTGCAGACATAACAACGGAGTAACAAAATGGTATAAATTTGATGATGGTGATGTTAGTGAATGCAAGATGGAGGATGATGAAGAAATGAAGTCTCAGTGTTTCGGAGGCGATTACATGGGTGAAGTGAGTATTTGTCAGCAGTTGCTATTATAACATTCTGAGCGAGTAAAAAAAATCTCATCTATGAGCTTCTTATTAACTATAATTTCGTTCGATAGGTTTTCGATCAAATGTTGAAAAGAATGAGTTATAGAAGACAAAAACGCTGGTGGAACGCGTACATGCTATTTTACACTCGTCTCGATGCTCAGGAAAATATTCTAGTCAATAACATGAAACAGCTTTCCATTTGTAAGAAATATAATTTCGTTTACAACGTACACCATTTTCAGCGTTTATGAAAAACTACTGTTAATATTTTTTAGCCGACTCGAGGCAGAATAATTTAATCATGCCGGAACCGATTGAGCGCAGCGTTATTAGACAAAATATTAAATTTATGCACAATAGGAATCAATTTAGTCAAGAGTATTTCCACTTTATGAAAAAATTGTCAGTTTGTAATACACCTTCCCAGTCGCAATACTCATTTGATTCTCCCTCGGTAAGTCTATAATCGTATGTGCCAATTCCATTCCTGTCTGAGTCGATTTTTTTCCAATGTAGTTTTTTTATTTTTTTCATACAGAATAACACTCTCGAAGAACTGTCACTGCTAACCGTACAGTTAGTTTCTAAATTTCTATTTCACACTGGCTTTCATACGAAAAAAGCTCTTCGTGGCCCTGCTTCAGAATGGAATGAAGTATTGACTTACCATCTGAAGAATTACCGTTCCGTCAGGAAATGGTTTGCTGTTAATATTCTACTGAATCATCCGAACAGGTTATTTGGCGACACAACTGAGTTAATAATATCGAGCAATAAATGTATTAGAAAAATTCCTTTACCGACAACTTTGATTGCAGGTTTTGTGAATATTTACTCACTTGTCCAAGTACTGAAGTTCGGACAGCTTTCATAAAAATAGTCGCTCATGTTGCTCATTATCTTCTAAGTGATCCTGCAACGAATATCCCCAGTTCACCATGTAAGAATTTTTTTAAATTATGAATTTCTATTTTGCATTGTATAGTTTTTTCGTCGATGGCTTTTAGTGCAGAATTTATAAGTTATTTCCAGTTGGTATTCTGTATTTTTCAATTGAAATTCTGAAACATTATTTTTCAGCTATATATTTTGATTCTACGTCACCTTTAAGTGATCAGATTTTGATCGGTGCTCTTCAGCTTTTGAATAAAGAAATTTCTGATCACGGAAGACATCTTTCTCACTATTTTTCATTATTCCACATATATTGTGGATTTGGTACTGCCGAAAAAGCACAGTTACTCAAAGTAAGTCGTATTTGTATCTTTTCAGAATTATTTAGAATTGTCACTAATTTTATGTTCTTTAATATCTCTTTTCAGTTAAATGTGCCATGTTTATTCATGTTGATAATTTCGGAGGAGGGTCCAGGGCCTACAATAAAATATCAATATACCGAACTAAATAAATGCCATTCGGTTATCTCCATTTTAATCCGAAGTTGTGATGTTCGAAATAATTGTTCCTCCTATCAGGTAAAAAAAAATATTGATTCGTGTGTACAAGATTTCTCAGCGGTATAGTACTCGTATTATATTTTGAATAATGTTTTTTCAGAGCAATACCATATTACCGAATCCGTACGCAGAATATTGTAACAATGCGTATATTATGGAACTTCAGCCTCAGGTGCAGTCAATTTTATACAACCGAATCAGGTGAATTGACTTCTCTATTGTATTTTGTTGTTTCGTTGGAATCATAAATCTTTGTTAATGCTGATAATTTTCAACTTACAAGTAATCAAAGTATTCTGTTTAGCTACGTTAAAAAAGTAATCGAAGAGGCCCAGTTAACGGAAGATACTATGAAGTTATTACAATTTATCTGCTGGGAGAATCCTCAAATGTCAAAAATCGTATTGGCGGAAGTTCTTTGGCAAGTGGCGTTCGCTTATTGTAATGAACTGAAGCATCATATTGAATTATTGCTTGCACTGTTAAGAATGGAAGACTCCTGGCAGAATCATCGGCTTTCAAATGCTCTGAGAGGTAAATTATCATTTGGTGGGAAAATGCTGGAAAAAATTCTTTGGTTCAAATGATTAACTATTAATTTATATTTCAGGAATTTCAGAGGAAAGGGAAGGATTGTTTGAGATCACGTTTCAAAGTAAAGCCCATTATCAAAAACGATCGTATCAGTGTATCAAGTGTATGGTTCTTCTGTTTTCGAAATGTCGTCCGGCTTATAATTTTTTGACTAGTTATACGGATTTGAAGAAAAAATGGTCTCAAGCTGTTGAATGGCTGAGTGAAGAATTAGATCGGGTAATTTTTCATCTTCCATATTGTGATCTACACATTATGAATTCTGGAGCTGGGGAAATTTTCCGAATAATTACTTATTATTTATTGAATGAATTATTTTTTTTGTCTAGCGTCCATTTGTCTCGTCTCCGCCGTATAATTATACCAACTGGCAATCGACTGGCTCGATACCATCTAATGATTCAACCACTGGATATTTACTAGAAAGATCTAATTCTGCTAGAAAAATTTTAGAAAAAGCTTTAGAATTATGCCCGGATATAGTAAGTTGTTCATTATTGGTAGTTTTTGTCCTTCCACAGCAGTTTCTATAAATGATTGTTATAGGAGGGTGATACGGACGATATGTCCGACGATGGAGAAAGTTCACAAACCGAAGAAATGATTCCAAATGAGATTCAGCAACCGAGCCCCTCTGTAGCTGTCGTACACCCTCATCGCGTATCCAATTTTAAGACCGATATATCTAGGTTGGTTTTCGAGCGTACAACATTTAGGTTTTCTATCATCGGGTTTTTTTGCCATTTTTAATTCAATTAATTTTTTTTTTTTAGTATGATTTACGACCCTGAATTACCCGAAGGTGGTCTCCTGGGCCAGTTATCTGTTTACCAACCGAATTTAATTGAAACGAATACAGCTGATGCGAGATTCCAACAACCTAGTCATCAGAATTCTGCGGAAGAGTTACCACTAGCCGTGAACGTGGTTGCGAATGATGGCAGCCCTGTGACAGAAGTTAATCCTGTACAAAATTCTCCGTCGAATGATGCATCCTAATTTTCTATTCATCTTGATTCGCATTTAAATGATCGTTGCAGCATTTGCAGTATATTTGTGTCTGTATATAAACATTTTTTCCCTCGAAGCCTTGATCTTGAAAATCATCGCTTTTACTACATATTGTAATTTACTATTGTACGAATAATTGAATCGAAAAATAATTCTTTTTAAACTCGAATCTTGAATTGACGGAGAACAAAAATATTTTAATGAGCAGATTGTGTAAGTTCTTCGTATTTATTTTTTATCATTTTTTATTTTTAATTCAAATATTTTCTTTCAAATAATTAATCGTAATAAGATACACGCGTATCTTATCGCTTCATTACATCGAGTTTAAAAGGTAAAAAATTGTTAAGCAATGCGATTAGCATTTATAATTTTTTCAAGTTTGTTTCTCGATTTAAAACTTCCTTAGAAAGGAGCCTGAACGTGATTTTAGTTGTATGGTCCGATTTTAGGTAATGTAAAGAAGAATGTCCCAGAGGCTTTGTCAAAAACTTATTCGTCTGTAAGATTCCCGAGAAATGTAAATTATTACGGCATTTAAATTATTCCAAAAGTCTACACAAAGAGTTTTACGTAATATTGTGAATTTTTATATCGTCAAAGATCAAGTTAAATGAACGTTTTTTATTTTTATTGTGAATCCCGAATGCATATTTTAAACAGAAAACACTCAAATTGGATTCCTTAAATTGTGAGTGATAGAACTATCTTGTTATCGTACGTTTTTTTTGATTTTTTTGATTCCAACATTTGTTTCTTGAAACAATTTTCACAAATTTCATATTCTTCTCTGTTTTTTCTTCATAGTACGGTTGTACTGTGTACGGTTTAAAGTAAATCTACCTAGTAAAACGCTGTACTTATGATTGTGCTTAATGATCTAAAGGTTCCTTCTTGGTGTAATAATATTTAAGTGTAATTTTAATCCATTCTGTAATAAATTATAATATATGTTTTGTAATAATTGAGAATTGTTCGGTGTAATTGCGTGCTTAGATCATAGTGTAAATAAGATTCGATATTACCTTTTAGTCGATACTTAGTTATAAAATCCAGATTAATTCGTCCAGCATTCGTGATTAGGTCGCTAAACAATGATGAAAACGTAATTTATTCTTCTGTCATGCTCTCGCTTTTTTTTCTCCCCTGTATGTTCGCTTTCTGATGCTGAAATATTCCGCTGCTTTTCAATTGCATGATATATTTTACACCTGACCGAAAAACGAAAGTTTTTGCGTTTTCTTTCATCTCTTTATACCATAATTTTGCGATTCAGCGTTTTTTTTTCCATTTTCTTTTTCCCCTCCCTATTTTTCTATTATTATGATTATTATATTACTATTGATGCTGATTTTTGTTAACCTTTATTTATAGTTTTGTATGTCGTTCATTTTTGTTAACACGTATCTAAGTACTTTGTTATTAACTTGTAGTAAAAAAAAAAAAATCATTTATTCAAGTGATATGATTTTTTTATTTATATATTTTTTTGCATCCATACATTTCGCTACCAATTGCCGTAAATTTGTATTCTGACCTACTTTTTTTTTTTTTTTTTGTGAAATACACAAATCCATATATCAAGCCGCGTGTAATTTATTGTTCACCTTTTTTTTTTTTTGAATTTTCATGTAGGTTCCTATGTATTAGATTTTTGAAGACAGCAAGAATCCAGAATTTGATTGGTAGTTGGCCTATGAGTTTTTTGTTCAGAAAAACCTTGTCCTTGTCAAAATTCCAAAAATTCCTCACAAAAGACTATTGCTTGGTAAATAGTAAGGTAACCCAATTATTTTCGTTATAAAATATCGCCTTTCTTATTTTATTTCGAAGGGTTTTCTTGAAATAATTGATAAATTTAAAAAAAAAAAAATGATATTATTTATCGAAAAAACGTGAATAAAACGAATTAAATTATTTTTAAATTAAAATAAGCGAAGGAAAAAATTTGATTATTAGGTGACTCAGCGTTAGCAGAATTTTCTTGAGGCAGCAAGTCTGACAAAAATTTTATCAAAGCTTGGTATCTGTTTGAGTGATAAAGTATTAATGAAAGCACTTCGTGACCTCTCCTCAAAAGGTGGGAATTGAAACAGCAATTATAAAGTTTATGAGCTATATAATACTAGAAATGCCAAAAAGTCTTGACATCATTTCAACATTTATTTGATAACATTGGTATCGTTGAAATTGAGAAGGTAAATCGTAATTTATATCATCTACCAGGAGAAGATTATAATATTTTTCTGAGTGAGAGAAAAGTGAAAACAGAGGAAATAAAAAAACTTCAAAATTACATTATCTGATGGCATGAACCATTTTGTGCGACCTCGCCCCTGGTTGATGAAAATTTATTAGTTCTACTGAATAAATTCTTCAGGTTGGGTACGCAGCCCTTCGCCGTAGTACTCCCACCCCAATTTTCACCTAAATCTGATTCACAGTGTCGGAAAAATTTATGAATGCATCCAAAAATAAAAATCTACCTGATATTTTCCAAGTACCTACCTATTTAAAGTTCAAATGTGCCTCCTGAGTCTAGACATGTTCCACTTCCAGACATAGGTCACATAGGTCTTTACCGAGTCCCAGTCCTAGTTAGTAGTCCCATACCCAATTTTTCGCGGATTTTTGAACTTTCATTTATCAAATTTTGTGTTTGTTTCAACTTTCGAAAGTTGAACTGAACGAAAGGGATGATTGCTGACTGTAGTACATTTTATTTCCTTCCATAAATTCGATAATTTGAGAAAAAAAGTTGCAGGTAATTGTCAGATACTACCATTCTTACCACTTACAAACAATTCCCACTCACTTGGCTGTTGTTACGATATTGAAAATTGATATTTTTCTTTTGGCTACACTGATGTTAAAGTTATCGTCTTTTTCTGGAGACTGCAATCAAAAATGTACTATGTTGTTCGGGAATCGGAACATCTAAATGGGTTGTTCGGTGTTAGTTGAAAATTTTTACTCATTTTTTAGTGCATTCGTTTAAAATATTGTGTTATATGGTTTTATGAGCTATTATTCTCGCTGTTACTGTGATTTTTGTGGTGTTCAGTTCATTGTGAAGTCAAAATCGGCGGTGAAAGGTAATGAACAACATATTTTCTTTCGTGGTAGCTAACTGAGCTATACTAAACAAACCTCATATCGTCGGTGGCCTGCTAAATACATCTTCTGTGTTGAAAATTTTTAATTTCTCTGCTCAAGACAAATCCAATGAGCCCAAACATGATTTTTTAAATTTTGTCACATAGGAGGTACTTAACAGGCCACCGACGATTTATAGAATTCAAAACATACCTATCTACAGACTTGAGGTAAATAGATTTATTCTTGTAAACTAGTCAAGCAGATCACTTTTTATTACGGTGGACAGCTCCACTGAAGTCATATCGACAACTTCACCTTCTCTGGAGCTCCTTTTTGAAATAAGATCCCCATAAATTTTTCATTTATGTACCATTCTTGTATGATTGTAATAATCTCATAAGCAATTTTGAATGTTGATCTAAAATCCTTTAGTCTTGTCTTTTATTGTCTCGATTTTGTCGCTAGGATATCGTCTGAACTCTGGCTTCGTTAGAATGAAGTTTAATTCAAAAATTGATTGGTCTTTATCATTCTGAATGAAAGGGGTTCTTTGCAGGATAATGACCTGATTAATTAGTAGTATTTTTAATTTGCCAAATCGCTGATTTTTCTGACGTAGTTTATACGATAAAATGCTGATATTTGGAAATTATACGAAGTCATAATTCATTAGAGATGGTTAGGCTATATCTTATTTGTGGTTGTAACTGTGTTTTCTCTTTCATGAGATGAAGTTCTGATTGGCTTTTTGTAAACTTTCTTGACTTCGATTCTAAAAATTTGCCCATGAAAATGGAATACTGGAGCTCAGCAGTTACTTTCCTGTAATTCATCGTAATGTCATTGCTAAACTTCACCTAAGTACATGAAAAATAAATGAATTCCCATTTTAACCTGCTTTACTTAGAATGATCCCAGTGGATGGTTAGGAAGAAAATGAATTTTTGACTTCAGCAGCCTTTAGTTTACTGAACCAATCATGTGCTATAAAGGTCATTTGAATCCCACTTTTTGCGTTGTATTTCTAAATTTTGATTGATTTGTTAAAATCAGTTTCTGACGTGAATTCTGGTCACTTGAGATAGAAGTTTCTAGATTAGTAGAAATTAAGCTATAATTATCAAAATAATGGCTTTCAACATTGGATTCAAACTATCCTTGATGTTCATCGATTTGAAGTTTAGATAATCCTTTGAAAGCTGGTAACAAGCCAATTGGTCGATTAGTTTTCATAAAAAGTGTTTTTGAAGGTTTTAAAACCTGAAATTTTTTTTTGCAATGCTGGATATTCATTTTTCTCTTTTTTTATCCCTATCCAAAAATACAAACTTTTGATGGTTCAAAGACCACTGTAGTTGCATTCGAAAATCTGCTTTTCTAGCCGGGGCTTGCTGCGCTAGAAATTTTGTGGGACTTTTTCAGACATTTTCTCAATTTATTATTGATTTCACTTCTATTTGGCTTGTTTTATCGATATCCTACAATTTTGCTTGAAAATAGTCAGATATTGCCAAAAATTGAAGTCATTTTTCAAGTCGTTTTTACTTCAGTTTCGCCACAGTGTGTATTATCATGTGAGGATCTGTATCAAACTGGCAACATAAAACAGGTTTCACTGATGGTTTTCCGTCAGTCAGATAATCAAGTATTTTTAGAAAGCCAAATTAAAGCTTATATTTAAATACACAGTCTTTGTTCTCGACAAAATTCACAAAACTAATTTCAAGCTCATCGTTTCTCTAGTCGAGTGTTATGAAAAGTTAGAATTTTCCCCCTAAAACCCGTTGATATTTGTGCTGCTCTATAGCTAATGATTTCTCATTTTTCTCGACATTTTTTATGAATTGATGAAGAAAATTCCTTTACATCATTGACAGAGGAGTTATTTTCTAATAATGCAATTGATATCGAATAAATGGCAGAATAACTGGTCATTTTATAACGTATAGGTGAAAATCGATACCCTGTGGAAAACGAAATGAATGGATCAATCGTGATCGAGCGTTCGGTGATTGACATTTCTTTTCATTCGAGTATCTTTTTCAGAAGAACAGATGGGGATGACGACTTTTATAGCGCGAGTATCTTTAGTTTTATTAGCTTTTAGTAATGAATATCCGGGTTGAAAAAAGTGTGTAAAAAAAGCTTCAAGTTTTCTCTTAGCATCATGTCTTGGAAGGGGGGTGTAGGGTATAATAATTGTATGAAGTAGACCTATAGATACCAATTTCTATTACAAGTAAAAAAAAACACTAACATATTACAGTCATTTTTCAAAAGTACCTCGGAGGCCTTTTTTCCGCGAGAAAGTTGTAGAAATTATAGTTTCGATGTGCTCAATTATTTTTTTATTGGATGCGAGCTTTACGGATTTGTTTTGATGTATGTCTGTAAAATGCAGGGAGTTCGTAAACTTTGAAGAGCCATGCACTTTGCATGCGTTTTTTTTTTTTTTGTATTATTATTTTTTATTTTAATGTGAAACACTCGAAGGACGTTTTTAATGCTTTGGTGGAAGACTGCTTGAGAAAGAAAAACAGAAAAAGACGCCCAAAAAATGAGAGTAAGTGGCTAAAAAATTGGCAACGAGCCGTTATAGTTTATTCCATCAGGGTTTCCTAAAAATATCTCGAATAGACGGTCGTTGTCGGAGGTTTCTATTTAGTATTCACCATTTTTCCATTTCTCACGTGCGTTTATGTCTGAGCACGTGATGAGAATTTCAAAATTTTGGCCAATGTCCGATCTGATTCGCTTGGGAGGTAAAGCGAGCTGTTGTGAGCTCGTCGAGTCGATGTGGCTTAAGTCAATGTCCGATACTTTGAGTTCTGCTTTATCAACCACTCATGCGATCAGCTTTATTTTTGCTCGAATATTTTAATTAATTTTAGAACAGTCTTTTGCAGAAAATGGGTAAGTCGCATTTTCTGACCTTGAGAAAATTTTTAATAAGTGAACCGATGATGCCTCTGAGCTTTGATCAACAAATAGAACCATTTTTTCGTTTGAAAATAAGTTTCTGAAAAGACATATAGGTAGATTATTTTTTACTTTTTTTTAGAAAAAAAGATAACAAGTAACCAACTGTTTATTGTTTTATGAATTATGTTTGTTCGAATATGACGTCGAAAATGTTGTAGATACTGAAAGATTCACAGCGAAGATAGTACTTTCCTTTATTAATTCACTGAAAAATTTGCTAATATTTAATTTTATGTTTGGTTTACATTTAGAATTTCGCAGTTTTATATGGGCCTATACATTCAAGTCACGTTATAGTTCTTAAACTTGATGTAAGTTGTCGCAAGTCAAATAAACAGCTGACTGTACATATTATGACACGCTCTAATTTATTACCAGAAGTACAGTGTTGCCAAAATACATATCTCGCGACTGTTTGTGATTATAATTAAAAAAAAATTTTTAGCGATTGCATCATAATTTTTTTCAAATCTAGAAGATATTTTTTAATTCCAGAGAATTTATTTTCAATTCCTTCGTATAATAATCTATATGTACATACTGGGTATCTCATGAAAGGATGTTCAAACTTCAAACTCGGTAGCACCGTTATACAAATGTTAGATCACATTTATTCCTTTTTTTCTTTTTTTCGTACGTTTGCTTCCTTTCTAACGCCTAGCGCTCTTTCCAGTTATCCAGTTTAATTCGCTCTGTTTCTGTGGTGGGAAAGTTATAGGCGCATGTATTTTATATGAGGTTACCCCCTCGATTCAATTATCTCATTGATAAAAAGAATAATGCTAGGGTGTGCTCAGAGATGTTTGAGAATAATGAAATTGCAATTTAAAGGAACCCCAACTTCTCCAAATCCCCTTCCTCCCCTAAAATAAGAAAATGTATAGAATATGCTATGTGTGGAGATAATCGTAGTATAAACTCGCGTATGCGAGATCATAGTGTATTAGTCATCTAAAATTTTCTATAAATCCTGTATTGTGTACCAACTATAGTTCTCACACTCACAGATAATATCATACAAGTTTCTAATGTACTTTCAGCGTCCAAACACAATTACAAAATTACTGTTATTATGTATGCGCACTCTCTAATAACCATACACTCAGGAGTATATAACTGGTCCAGCCAGTGGCCAGGTAAATGACAGTCAGTGTATGCTGACCAGTTATGGTTCTGGGATACATTGTTGTGTTGTGTTGAATCACCCCAGGATTGAATGTTAGCATTGGCTACGTCAATAAGAATATTCACCCGAACTAACAATTTTCCCTTTTTTAAAAATTGATTTACCTGAGGGCTCCGAATGAATAACTTTAAATTTTTTATCCTTATTCCTTAATTATCAGCTTGATGTGAGGAGCTGCATTGTGTTATGGGCTAAGTGTCATTTTCACTAGAATATCCACGATTTATTGTGAAACAGCGGAATATCACGATTTTATCCGTCAATCCGTAGAAGGATTTGTCCCCGTTTGATCAAGAAATTGCTTTTATTAGGTCTCAAAAAGAATGGATCTCGTAGTTTTGGGAGAGTTCGAAATATTGTTGTCGATGAAATCATTGATCATAATAATGAAATGTCGATACGTCAGTTGGGATACGGGGTACCTTAATTGATCACATATTTCAGCGAGGCAATGTAAACCCGTTGATCGTTTTTCTTTGTCAAGTTTGAAACATAATATTTTGCGACTTATCCAATAATGCTTCCAGTCAGAAAAAGTAAAGTAGGTAAAAATTGTTGTGCTCTCGCTGCAAATGCTGCATCTTCAAGATTCGCCAGACGTGAATTCTAATTTTATGATCGTGGCTGACTGCATATGTAGCTGGCAGGAAACGAATATTCTAAGGCCCACTGATCAAGCCTTCTCCATTTTGTAGTGTATAGTCGATTCTTGTAAAGCATGCATCCCGTTTTACGTCCCTTTATCCGGGAGACCAGCTAAATATAGCAATGGTAGAGAAATATACGCCAGTATTCACTCTCGTCTATATCTGTGGTGTATATGTGAACGTTTTTGCGGTCACCTGTGCCCTCTTTTTTTCCCCCTGTATAATGTTGTTTTTTTTTTTCATTTTCGGAAACCGCATGTTTTTCGGTGCTTTCTTACATGTGCAGCAGCCATTCACCCATTCAGTGGTGCCATTACATACTTTTGCCTGAGGTTTACTTTTCTTCATTTTGATACACATATATCAGCTACGATGTGTATAGTATATTTATTTAAAATCTTTTTTTTTTTCTCATTCTTTGCGCAACCGGTTCGTCGTGTCGTAAAAAATTAACTAGTTTGTAAATAATTGATTTTATTCATTCTAATTTTTTCTTTCGGTCGATTATTCGAGTGCTTACAAATATTGCATAATTAATAATGGAGATTCTTATCTAAATTAAAGGGGGGAAAAAACTGTCGGTGTTTTTGTTGCTGCTGTTTTCCATGAGTGGTGAAGTGTAAGAAAAAAGTGATCAACTTTAATAATTCGTAATTAAATCGAATCGTAATCAAGTTCGTCCCATGTTGACCGAGGGCAATATGTGTATAGTGTGTTGGCGTTTTTATAATAATATATTATGTACTTTTAGTCGTGCAACAATATTATATGGTTCAATGCAAACCTTATGGACCATTTTCTTCTTTTTTTTTTTCATGATACGCATGGGGGAAAAAACATTGGAGAGCTAAATCGGTACGTTTACTTAGTTTTTTTCCTTCATTTCTGAAATTGGAATGAACTCAATTGTGTAACTATATGGAGTAAAGAATGGTGTGTGGACTTTCTGCGTTGTGTACTTTCTCATTCGGTTGAGTATGTTGACTTGTGTTCGTAATAGTAGGCTGAGGCGAAAAAAAAAAGTTTCCTATCCATTGTGTTGGTTTTTACTTTACACCTATTGTAATGTGTCTGCATTGGTGTGAAAACATTTCTCAAACTTTCTACATTATTTTTGTATTGTAAATTTTCAGAGCATCGATACGCTGTACGTACGTTGGGTCATTGAGTGGGTTATTCATTTCCAAAAAAAATGGGGAAAAAATAGTGAAACATAGGTCAGATGTTGGTATTTGAACGGTATAATTCTGTATTTTTTTTCTTTAAGGTTAATGATTGCGAGTTTTACTAAATGAATATGGGCGAGATGAAATCCTATCGCCCAATTTGTGAATATAAGATGTGTAGAAACTCGCGAGCATTCGATAAGAGCACCGTTATTCTGATTATTGCTTCCACACCACCGAAAATGTTCATGATTTTTGTATGAAAAACGGTACGAATAAAAATATGTAAATTTTTCTGTATTCGCTGTGAGAATGTGTTGATTTGAGACAGATATGGGTGTACCAGTGTTTCATATTTTGTTCTCGCGATCGCGACTTGCTGTTATTAAAGATTCGCTGCCTCAGATTTTGCTGAGAGCTACTAAAATGCATTAATTTATGATTTATTGGATTAGGTACAAACATGGCTGAGAAAAAAAAATGAAGTAACGATTATGGGAAGGTTATTATGTAAATCAGCAAAAAATTCATCGTCTGTACTAATTGCAGGATATTATGGAGTATTAAAATACATACATTAATTAGATCGTGATTATGAAAACGATTTTTTTTCATTTTATTGTAAATTGTTATATTCTTCACTTTGTAAAAAAAAAAACCGAAGTTTTAGTACGTTAGGTACTATTAAATTTCAATATCTATCAACACACAGTATTTCAAAAGTATTAACATCATTATTTTCGCTACCGGCGAAGGGAGCTGAAATTTTAAATCGATGGTATGAATCGAAAAAGTTGACCTTGACCTGACTATAATTCTGATACGCGCTGAGGTTTTGTTTTTTAAAATTTCATTTATTTCCATTTTATTAGTTGTTATTGCTTTTAACTGAATAGGTATCAGGAAGATATCATCTCATTAAAAAAGTAACAGTAATTGACTGAAACTTGATTTTATTTTTACTCAAATATTTACTCTTCAAAAGTACTTTTATTTCAAAAACAAAATGAGCTTTAAAATGAATTATTGTTACCAGAAAGACCACCTGAATTTCTTTCTCAAAGCGATTAAAATTTTGGCCTTGGAAATGTAAAAATTAAAAATATAATAACTGATACTGTGCGAATCTGAGTTCAGTATTTGAACTCAACATATCCGTAAGTCACGCTTTTCTGTTCGAAACTCAATCTGCAAACAGACGGGAAAATCGTATAATTTTTCCATAATAGCAATTACAGTCCAGACATGACATGAGCTTTCTCACATCCCTGATCCCGTTTCAATAAGACGTCGATTATCATCAATTTCACTACCTTTTTTCACAATTTCTTCTTTTGTTTTATTGTTACAGGTATTCATAATTACACATAGCCCCATCGCCTGCTTCTAAGACTTTAATTGGAAACTGTGCCGCTGAAAGCTACTCACTGCCACATAGTCTGACCAATTCAACTGTAGCCAAACCTCGGTAGTGGATTGCAGTCAAAAATATTGTGTTAACTGTAAGCCGATCTGGCATAACATATTGAAAATTATGCCCTATTTATGATATCGCATACTGCTCAACGCTCTCGTCTATGTTCGCGGACCAACTGTCGCTTGTTGCTGGGCAACCAACCGAGCGGACCTAGCGTAGATTTTGAACTTCATTTCTAAACCCATCGCGCCCTGGTTTCAAATGGTGTTATATTCAGAGTATGGCCACGACAGCGAACCATCCGGACGGCGGCGGTAAATTTATGGGCGCACCGGCAGAGCCAGACGAAGATATCGCCGCCATCGCCAAACAGATATCGGACCATGCGGAGGTCATCTACCAGACGTGGAAGGCTCGCGGTTTGGCGCCCAACGAGATACTCACCTGCCATAACAGCCTAAACGCAGCCGACCAATTCGGCTCCGTTTTCACGGCCGGCTTCTCGCCGCCGCCGGCGTTAGCCGGTTCCGCGTCTCCACCGCCGTTCGGCACGTCGTCCTCCATGTCGCCGCAGCAGTCGCCATCGCCGCTGAAAACGCTCAACGGCTGCAAGTCACCCTCCAAACTGCCGTCTCCGCCGCCGGGTGTCGCCGATTTCGCGTATAATGGCGGCGGCAGCGGCGGCGGCGGCAGTCGCAGTAATTCGCCGACCTCGGCGAACGCAGCCAGCAATTTGGAGCAATTCGTAAATAAGTTCGTCGTCGAGGACAAGGCGCGACTGGCGACGCGCCAAAAGCACGACGGACCATCTCCGAGCGCTGCCAAAAATTATCCGTCTTCCATTCAGTACGCGTTGCAGAAATTCGAGAGACGCTGCGCGCCGACCTCGCCGTCATCGTCGGACGGCGGTATCGCGAATTGCGCCTCCGGCGCCGCGTCCAAAGCCGGTCGAACGAGCACGTCGCCGGTCAGAGGCAACGACTTTCAGTCGACCAAGCCGAAGTCGTTCTTGTCAGCTAAGCCGACGTCGGAAACGGACTTCGAAGCGGCTCCGGTCACCGGCAGCGTGGCGCAATTGATGAGGGCGACGAACGGTGGAGGCGCTGACGTCGACGGCGTCGCCTGCGTATCGTACGCGGCCAACACGTCGACGTGGCCGCTGAAAAGCAGGTCGGAGGCACCAGTGGCAAACGGCAAGGCTGGTGCCGCCGAGGACGAGCGGTTGGAGTATGCGCAGAGGTGCCAAACGCTGCCGTCGAAGATGGAGAGGCGCTCGTCGGCGGACCAGTACCTGGACGAGGTAGCTAAGGAGGAGGAACGACTGATAAACGCACTGAAGACCGGCATGGTGATCACGGCGAACGACGCGAAGATGACGGCGGCTCCGTCGCCGTCGCCAACCGCCAAACTGATCGCCGCCAAGCCGGCGAACCTGATTTGCGACCTCGACGCAGAAGGCGTGAACGAGTCCAAGTCACCATCCTCGTCTTCGCTGCCGTCGTCGTCGTCGGTGAAGACGACAACACGCCAGATGAATTTGCTGAATGATAAAATGGAGAACACGAGGCGGACGGAGTCGGGTGCTGATGTCGTTTGCGGCCTGACGCCAAAAAGAGGTCGCCGGCCGGCTGGCGATGCTGCCGCACCTCTGGAGCCGAGCGCCGGTGCTCACCGTCTGAACTGGAGGGTGAACTCTGGAGGCGCGAACGTCGCCGGTGCGCAGTCCGGCAATCCGGTGCGTCCTTTTTTGACACGCGGCTCCGTCGCCGAACGAGTCATGATGTTCGAGAAGTGCCCCACCGAGTTATTGGAGAAGCGGACCAAGGCGACGAATGCAACTTCGGCTCCGTGGAAGAATCTGGCGAGTGACGTGCACACGAAAATACAGGTATGTGGCGATTATCTTATATTTTTACGAGTTCAAAAATAGTATAATGAAGGGTGATTTTTTTCGAAATAAGATAAGTCCAAAAAATTAGTTTGAGAAAATCGAGAAAAACTATCCCAATCAGGCCTGCATTAATATTTTCGTCACGAGATTCGAGTCATAGCGAAACCAAACATTCTTGCCTTGATGTTTGATGGAACCGTCGAATCTCGAAGTTGAACGAGCGAGGAGAAACGGAAGTTTGAAAATTAAAAATAAAATAAACGCAGTGTCGCTCACGTTTGTGTTGTTCTATAGCATCCTTGAAACCCAGTGACATGATGCACTTCTTTATACACTTCTTTTGGTGACCAGAGTAGGTATAAACTGGTTTCGAAAAAAGTTCTTAGAAAAATTCGATCTAAAGGTACGGCCATGAGATGAGCGTTAAGCGTTAGCGTGAGCGTGAGCGTCAACGCTCAAAATATCAACTTCTAATGAAGCAATGGGCATGGCTATGGTGTGAGCTGTCAGCGTTAGCGCTGAGCGTTTTCGCTGACGCTCACGCTCAGCATCAAAAAAGTTTGATATTGTGAGCGTCAGGATGAGCGTTCCTACAGTGTTTTGAACGGTTTGTATTTTTTATAACACCTGCGCATGCGCGCATTCTGCTAAACGCTAATCTCATGGCCACACCGGCCATAAGAATTTCTCAACGCTTTTCAGCTCATCTCTCACGCTCTCGCTAACGCTCATCTCATGGCCGTACCCTAAATGTGGTACGTAGGTATTTTATATATTTTCTCGAAGTAAAGGGTCTAGCAGGATAAGATAGGTGAAATGACCTTTTTCGAATTTCAACCTGAAACTTTGGAGTCAGGTTGACAATGATGAAAAACTAATTCAGCCCAAATTTCAGCCCCCCACATCAACTGGTTGCCCCCTGGGGAGTGAAAATGTGATTTGGCCATTTCAAAGGTTTTTTGCCCATAACATTTTTCATAATTGTTTATTTGATTTGAAATTTTTATGGTAGTTAGTCCTCTATGAGCTCTATCTACCAGCAAAATTTTGCGGTTCTACCTCCAGTAGTTTTCCAGTAACTCCAGCTGGAAATTTTGGAGCTTTTTACCCTACGGAGTCTACAAGTTGAAATTTTCACTGATGATAACTTATTCAGTTTACATTACACCTATATAATTTGTTTTCCGAAATTCAGGGTGGACAAGGTAGTTTTTTGGCATTGAAATATCAGTTTTTTCCAGTGTTGTCTGCTCTGGGTGTGCAAGGTGTTCACTGCACACCCAACCAAATTCAAAAAGAAATTTTGTCTGTGATTTTGGTGGTAAATAATTATGTGTATTTTGTAAGCATATGGCATATATTAGATGGTGTTGTGACAGAAAATTCAATGTACAAGTTATAAATTTTTATTTAAGACGACAGAAAAACCTTGGTTTGAAGTTCAACATAATAAATTAAATATACTGAAATGAAATTTATCAGAGACAGATGTAGTATTTTTTCAAAAATTTCTCCTTCTTTTGAAGTTGAAAAGGTTAAAACAATGATCTTTTTACTGAGAAAATATATGTATGAGTGCAATAGTGCATTATTGCAATAATTTTCAAAGTTACAGTAAGGTAACTTTTTTACCAACTGATGCAATAATCTGTTCAAAGGTGACTTCTTAGTTAATTAGTGAAGAAAATATGTACATACAAAAAATGGATGATAAGATAAGTCAATCCTTTTGTTAAGTAAAAGCAGTGTAATAATATCTTATGACTAATTGTTCTGCAGTGCAATGTGTGGTTTTTTTTCATATGTTTGAATCCAGAAATGTTAGGTAACACTAATTTATTGTGATTTTCACCAATTGGGATTTCAAGGGAAATCACAATTGGGATTTTTGAACAGATTATTGCATCAGCTGGTAAAAAAGTTACCTTACTGTAACTTTGAAAATTATTGCAATAATGCACTATTGCACTCATACGTATATTTTCTCAGTAAAAAGATCATTGTTTCAACCTTTTCAATTTCAAAATAAGGAGAAATTAATAAAAAAAATACTACATCTGTCTCTGATAAATTTCATTTCAGTACATTTAATTTATTATGTTGAACTTCAAACCAAGGTTTTTCAGTCTGTCGTCTTAAATAAAAATTTATTACATTTTCTGTCACAACACCATCTAATATATGCCATATGCTTACAAAATACACATAATTTATTTATTACCATAATCACAGACAAAATTTCTTTTTGAATTTGGTTGGGTATGCAGTGAACACCTTGCACACCCAGAGCAGACGCCACTAGAAAAAACTGATATTCCAATGCCAAAAAACTACCTTGTCCACCCTGAATTTCGGAAAACAAATTATATGGGTGTAATGTAGACTAGATAAGCTATCATCAGTGAAAATTTCAACTTGTAGACTCCATAGGGTAAGAAGCTCCAAAATTTCCAGCTGGAGTTACTGGAAAACTACTGGAGGTGGAACCGCAAAATTTTGCTGGTAGATAGAGCTCATAGAGGACTAACTATCATAAAAATTTCAAATCAAATGAACAATTATGAAAAAAGTTATGGGCAAAAAACCTTCAAAATGGCCGAAACACATTTTCACTCTCCAGGGGGCAACCAGTTGATGTGGGGGGCTGAAACTTGGGCTGAATTAGTTTTTCATCATTGTCAACCTGACCCCCAAGTTTCAGGTTGAAATTCGAAAAAGGTCATTTCACCTATCTTATCCTGCTAGACCCTTTATATAAATTCAGATAGACTTTTTAAAATGCGTATAAGTAGGTAATTAGTACTTTGAATCAATTTTCTGTATCGATCGGTTCGAAGGTTTCGTCGATTTCAAACATTTCTTGAAACACATAGATAATATAATATAATTGGTGATACTTAATCAATAAATCAGTGTATTGCTGGCATTCGAAAACTGAGATCTTCTATTTGGAAAGACGAAAAAGTTCATTAATGCAGAAATACGAGTAAATACGCATTTGTGCTAGATAGTCACCGGTTGATCAATCATCTGTAATTTTCTCCTTGGATTTCGTAGTCTGCTACGTTGAGTATTTTAATGTGGTGAGAAGAGTTCTGATCGAAAAATCAATCAATTGAGTAAGTTTTCAGTGATTTTATGGTCCATATTTCCTGTTAAGAGAACAATGCGGAAGGAATTAATTTAGAAAGGAGTCCAAAAATTGTTCAGATTTTTTTTTTAAATTTTACTTCAATTTTTTTTTTTTAGAATAGTATCAAAGCTTATAGTTAATATTCAATAGCAAGGTAGCATGCATATTAATAACCAGTTTGATTATTTTCCTTGGAATTATATATTGGTTTAAAAATAATTGTTTAAAAAAAAAAGAAAATTATTCTACTTTGTTGGCTTGTGCGAGTAATTATTACATCCGTTTTATATCACTAGACTGGATGATACAGATGTCGGTTGGTCGTCTTCTGTATCATTTATCTCAAAACTCGTTTCCTGGTCTACACCAGCCTCTTGGTTCGCTTTGGAATAATTTTTTTTTTTAAAGGTAATATGAGTCATTAGCTCATTACTAATAAGTAATGTTAGTCTTGTGCGTTATTCTGCCATGTTTTTATTTTGAGATTTTTTGTTACTTATTAAGAATGAACTGCTAGTTGGAATTTGATAAAAACTAAATAGCCTGATTTCCCATCAAATATTATTGTCGTTTGTCTATTTGGAGTTAGTGCCAAGAACATATTGCTGCATATTTATTTTGTATTGCATAAAATTACAAAATTTAATTAATTAATTATTGCTACTTTCTGCTCCGTGTCGTAGTTCAGTTGAATAAGAGCATTCAAAAACGTGTAAAAATCTAGTTCACACTAGACGATGGTTTTTCGGATCTGCATCCCAAATGGGGAAATAATGCTTACATTAAAAGTAAATTAGTTTTCTTTTCCTAATCTTTCATTTTGCAGTTATTGATAATCGTTATTGATAATTTTTATATTTCAACTGCTTTGAGTTAGGATTTTATTTTATTTTTGAGAAGTACCTTCTTCACCATTGAGATATGAATGCTAGAGAAATATTATTGGTCACGGAAGACGCTTTGCTAGGTTGAAAAATTTACTTGTATCGATAATAGCGCTTTGAATTAGGAATTCAGGACCTCGTAATCCACAAATTTTAACGAATTTTATCAAATAATATAAAGTTGAATCTCAGTTCCTCGTATTGTTCGACTGAATAATGAAAAACTTGAGTGTAAGGTGTAATTAATGTACCATTCGTGGATTACGCAATAATCCAGTCTGGACGTATTGAAAGCTCGTAAAACAATTTTTTTGGTAAGAGGTCATCATTCTTACCAGTTGATATTCGATATTTTATTTTCTGTATCTTAGAGATTACCTTACTTTTTGAGTTGTGGATCATTTGTGATTGAAGTTTCTCTACATCCTCCACGTACGCAATCATGTTGAAGGATTTAGAATTTGAAGTGTGAAATTCATTTAAAATAATCAAGTTGAATACAGAGCGGTGCTTTCTCGAGTATATAATTATTTCTGAAACTGGAAAATAGGGTAATTTTTCTTTTGAAATTAATACAGTACTAAATTTGAAAAATAAAATTTCGTACGCCTTTTTTCGTTGTTCAATATGGGACTTTCTCGACAATGTTTCGCTCCGAGTGAATCAGTGAAACAAACACCCACACAATATACTTATATGTACCTATATGCTACACAGAAATATTATTTCTGCGCGCGCAATGCATGCTAAATAATTTATCAGCCCTGCAGCAAATTGAAATTTTTTCATTATAATTGAATATTCAAAATTATTGGTGTCGAAGGATTAAATTACTGACATATTGGGCTGAATCGACTCTATATAAACAGTAATTTTCTGGGAAAAAAAAAATATTATGAACGTTTTCTATGCTATAATTTTTCCAATTTTGTTACAAATTTCCATCTTGGATCATCATTTGGGCATATCGAATTTATTAAAAATGTGAAAATCAGCATAATATTATTATTACGAGATAATATTATATGTATGTTGAAAATTTCGTAATAAACTCAACTGTTGAATGTATAATATGAAAAAAGAGAGAACAGAAAAACAAAAAACGATCGAATACTCACTTAAAATGCCATACCTACTTTAATGAAAGATTCATTTTTAGGAAGGGCATCCTTTTCTGTTTTATTGTAGGCGAGATTAGAAGGTTTATCTCGTATATGTCTGGTGGTTCTGCCTGGCTAGGTACTCGACCACAAAATGATAATAAGAGATCGGTAATGTGAATTCGACCTTCGAGGGAAGGCGCGTGAAATTGATTTTGTTCTTCGGATTCGTAGCTATTAACATACCCATATAGAAGATTTTCAGTTTAGCATAGAAAAAAAAACCAATTATCTCGATGATGCTACGTAGTACTTATATTGATCAAAAAATCCAAAATTATTTGGGGGGGGGGGGGGAAATCGAAATACATGGAATTTGTCTTATTTTAGAACAATATATTGGCCAGGATGCCAAAAATTATTAGAAATCTTGCAAGTCTCTTAAACTCTTATCATTCTGGAACTGTTTTCAATTACTTTCAATTTATTTTTGTCGCTTATATTGAAAGAAATCTTGTCTCATTTTTTTGTGCGCTTATTTGAGGTAAGTACCTTATAAGTTTGTGACAGCCAAAAAATACTAGACAGAAAAATTTGAAGCAGTTTTCAATGTGTCAATTTTTAATAGGTACTCGTATTTAAAATTTAAGTAAACTTTCACTCGAAGCTATATTCGTCGTTTTTTGTAACTTATTGTTCGCTTGGTAAATTTTTATTTCGAAATACGTTTAAGCTCATTTTTCTTTTTCGTAACTGCAATTCCAACTGATAAAAAATGATAATTGTGTACCTCCAAAAACAGAATGAACAATCAGGTTGACTAAAACACTACGAAATAATGAACAAAAAAAGAGGCCAACAAAAATTATGTCATGTGTAGGTATAGTTTCTGCTTTGGACAGCATTAGCCAGTTTTTTCATATTCTAGTTTTGAGTCAAAGCCAAGCAGCTGATACGTTAAAATGGAAAAATGTAGTCGAAACGTTGGTTTAGTTAGAGCTTTTTAATTTCAAAGTGTGAGTGGTTTTTGCAGGTTTTCGAGATTTCATTGAAATTTTTTAATTATTTTATTTTGCATTTAAAGTAATTAGAATTGACAGATGTAAATCCATTTTTTTAGATTTATGCAAACCGGTTTAAGAATTCGACCCCCTTATTCAGTGAATTCACCTCTTTTTAGTGCTGAATTATACAATTCAAAATTAAGAACTGAATGACTGGAATAAATGTTTGCCTCCCTTTTAGAATTATATGATATTGGGAAATTGTTTTACATGTCGTATAGTATTCATTATTTTCGAGAGTGTTAATTTCTTTGATATACCTTTTTGTTGTGTTAAGCTATAGGCGTAAATTGTACTCTTCTGATTAGATAAAGTTTCGGGAATGAACAAAAATTCATCTGAAAATTAATAGGTGGGGGGGCCAAGTGTCTACACTCTACACTCATTATTACGAGTATTTTGATAGCTTTTTACAATTTTTTTCTGTACACAATTTATGAACCCAACTTATATAATTCACATTTACTAATCGAATTCAACAGATGTTGTTTTTCACACCAGTAACTATAATATCTTTTGAAAAAATTGAATTTACTAAAGAACGAGACTTTTAAAATGATAACATAATGCTAGAAAAAAAATAATGGAAAATTTTTACGATAACTTTATAATTATATATTTTTAAAACCACTCAAAAGGGTATGTATTTTTCCTTTTTGCTGAGAGTATATTGTGTATTCATTGTTTCGCGGTGATGACCGTTTATGCTAGAAATATTATCAAATTTTTCATTGAAACTTTCTATCAGGGTTGGTAATAAACAAGTTGAAGATGAGAGATTCTCTTTGCATAGAAATGTAGTTTAATTTTCTCTTGAAATGTTCAACATTGAAATGAATTTCTAAAATTGATTGAAAATGTTTCTTGCGCAGCATTATTTTGCTGTCTCCGCATTCTAAGTGGGCTGCCGTCAGAAGAGTTGAAAGTTCTACGATTGTATAGGATAAAAACCTGCAGAAAATACGAAAAAGACTCGGTTCCAGCCTACTTTAAAAACTGTGTGAGTGTGTAGAAGGTGTGAATTTATTCTTGATTTCTTGCTTTCTTCTCCGGTTAACGGAAGTTATAATTTACTGAAGTCGAAATAAGTATAATCAGTCCGAACTGTGTGAATGTGTTACAGATTATAATCTTCTGATATCTGAGTAAAAATTTCTTGAACGAATATAATCTGAAATATTTGAATTTTTAATTTGTCTTCCTTCTTTCAGTTTTGTGCATTTTTATTCGATCTGTCTCCAGAGACTAATTTTTTAATTTGTTTGTTTGAGAAGTTGAAATTGTATGCGATATCTAACTGAATGTGTCAAGGTGATGAGAAAGTGAATATTATAACCTTTGCAGTGAAATTACGAGTAGTAGGATTGTTGGAAAATTTTTTGTGAGATTTGATCTTGTTGAATCTATTTTGTTTGGGTTCGTGTTTTTCGACGCCAAAATTAATTTTAAAACTGATCAAATTTTTGTTGTTGGTCAGTGTAAGTCAAAGATGTTGGTAATTACTGAAGAACCGGCTTCCTTTTGGCTTGGTGAACGATTATACATAATGATGCCTCTCTCCATTACATGATCCTGTCTTGTGCTTATAATTCAAATTCAAATTCAAATTTGTTATTGACGAATATGTGAGATAGATACAGGTGATTTACCCTCCGCTGATGCCCACGACTGGACAAGCGTGGGGAGGGGATTACTGATGGTGTTGCATTTACACGATTCATAATAGTTCAAATTTATGTAAATTGATACTCGCCCTGTACTTCAAAAATTTTTCATAGCCACCAGGTAAATTTTTTTCAATTAACTTTTTTTAGCTGCCTGCAGCGAGTTCTTGTTTGTTTTTTAAGCTTATAATTCGAATGCAATAGTCATTGGTGATTCGTGAAGGACTTATTTCATATTTCCTCTTTTCCGGCTGTATAATAGAAAATAATTACTTAATTAAAATGTACAAGTGTACTCGTAAATTTTTTTTTGGAAGGCCGAAAATCTTTTGCATGAGTTTTCCACATTTTATGAGAAGGAAAAATAAACCAGAAACTGTACTGACTTTTCTTGGTTATAATAAAGACAGAAAAAAAAAGAAAAATTTTGAGACGAAAATAGGTTATAACAAAAGTACATAATATATGTATTAATTTTAGTAGCCATTTTCTTGGAAACTCAAAATTTTTTGTTCACGCTTATTTATGACTCTTGCTTAAACAAACGGGTAATTGGCTTCAAGGTTGACCATATTCTTTGAAATTTCTCATGAAAATTACGCTTTAAACGTTGAATTGAATTTGGTTAGAATTTTGAAGTTGACTCGTCGGATCGACCCACATTCTTGGTTGAGTGTTAATTACAATTTTAAACGCGGTGTTTGATTCCTCCTACCTTCTATATGTATTCGTGTTGATTGTTGAAAAAATTGAAATAAAATGGGAAACTTGATTACGCATCGGAATCTTAAAAAGTTTAGATGCGCGAGCAATATGATTAAATTTATGTCAGACGACCAATAAAATCGATCGAGAAAAAAAAACACTTGAGTGAGTAAACTCCACTATAGAAAAGCAAGCTCTTGAATAAGTGTACGGTCATTTGATTCTGCAGAGCATTTTTCACATAATTCCTTGGGTTCTTCTTGTCTATTCTAGCACTTCCAGGCTTCTCGTAGACGAACCCAAATGGCAGATTGACTCTGCTGAGCTCATATCCAACCAAAAACAAATATAAATATTAGCTGCAAAACGTATAATAACAGATTAATAACAATATGTTTACGAGTGTGTATGAAATATTATGCTATAGGTACGTAAAGACTGATTGTTCTTGATTCGACATGACTACGACTTCTATTCTGCTCCCATTTTGTCCAATTTTTCCAGTTCTTCTAAACTGAATTCACCATCTATAACTACAATATATAGCTTCATTATATGAAATGAAACAATAATTCTATTAAATTATGATTAAATAAACTTACCTCTGTTCATGAGTGGGCTGCCATGTTTCCTTATGAGACTTTTTATCATCAAGAACTGAAACTCGTTGTTATTACTGAACAAGTCTAGTAATTCTTTTGACTTCTCATTCTTTTCGTCGGCGATTCGTAATTTACGTTTTAAACGTAAGTAATTGAGAAATACAACCAGTAAAATAGAAACCATTGAGTACTCGATTATGCTACGATACTTATTTCCCTCATGATTCCAAAAATTTTTTTCATCCTGTAATAGTTGTAATAATGTGTAATAACAATTTATTTACGATCAGCTATATTTAGGTATATACATATTATCGGTTTTTGAATACTTTGTGGGACTACCTATATATACCTAACGTAAGAAAAATATATTCCCCAGAGTCATTACCTTTCTTGGATGATTTTGGCTCTCAATTACTTGTGAGTTTTGGCAATCGTGAACGGCATTTCGAGCAGTTACTGCATTTGCTGCGAGATTAGCCTTTGCAGATAAGCTATGGTCCACCTCATATAACTGCAGGTTTGTAGTGCTGATTAGAGTTCGTGAGATCAAGTTAAAGTGGGGTAATTTCAATTTCTGAAATCAAAAGCAATATGAAACCAACAATTCTGCTTTGGATTGTAACTTTCATGAAATTATGGCGTCTTACCTTGAATTTAAATACAAAAGACATTATTAATGGAGTATGAAATCACAAAAATCACTTGTTATGAACTTTAATTATTTTTAACCGAGATATAAGAATTGAATCAAAACAGGAAAACAGTAAGAGGGTTGAGAAAATGAAAATATAAGTTCTCTTTTATAACCGCTTTTTCTATTCGAATTTTTGAGTCATCGATTAGACTTTGAGTCAGAGACTTATTGGAAAAAAAAAAACAAAGACCCGGATCTGTAGTTTCGATGCGAACGCTCCTATGAGATTTATTTTGTGAGAATCCGGAGCTCATTTCTCATTTTTAGACGGAGAGGAGAATGTGATTGTATATTATGACAAGGGGGAATGGAGTTGAATACTGAGCACGATGTGACGTGCTCTGAAGTCCTTATGAAATACTCGGGAGTATATTATATTTATCGCTAAAATCGAAGATTGGAATGTCTGAAAAATGAGAAAAATAAAAGGTTTTGATTTTGAAACTATAAAAATTGAAATCCGCGAATGTCTGATTTTAAATTCTAAGATCTGAATCAAAATTATTCCCATGATTTCAGATGCACTTTTTTGTTATTGAACATGTTTCAAGTTACTACTCGTAAATTGGATTTCTTTTGTCTCTTCTCGATTACATCATTAGCACATCCTCAATAGTTTAAATCTGGTAGAAAATCAGCTGAGGTGACGTCTTTGGAATTTCTGATTCTGGAAACAATTAATCTACCCAGAATCGCTAAACTATAGTCCAAAATTGAATCACATTTTTCTACAATCAAACATGCAGACCTCAAAAATTGCCCCAAGACGCTTAATACCAGAAAAACCAGGTTTTACTCGATTACTCAACGAACCAGGTGGCGTCATACACGACGCCCCAAGAATAACCTCAAAGGACCAGGTGGCGTCATACACGACGCCACAAGAATAACCTCAAAAGACCAGGTGCGGCGTCGTATGACACGAGTCAGGCGTTTTCAAAATATCTCAAGGTCCTTTGAGAAATCCATCTCAAAATTTTGAGTGGGGTCGTACGTGACGCCATCTGGTGCTTATAGTGTTAATTTGTTTGAAAACACGAATGGCTGTTCAGAACATAATATATAGTTTAAGCTCAGAATCCTGGATAGTGGATTCTGAATCTGAAAATAATTCTTTTTTTTTATCATTGTCAATTTTAGCTGTTACCCCTATTTTTTAGCAAATTTCTGTCGTAAATTTCTATTGGGTGGATTCTGCAGAAATAAAAACCAAATAGGTATGACGTGTCAGATGTCACTAACTGAGATACCATCAAAAAACCAATTTTTGTTTTTTTAGTCAATTTTACAAATAATGGCTTAGTGAAATTTTTTTTTTAGTCTTAAAGCATCTATATAAACATTATCAATCACGAGAAAGAGCATCTATACCTAATGCTTGAGAACAAATTCTTTTTTGGATCGCTTTTTTGAAATTTTAGTTTGTTTGATGTTGAGGTACCTTAGTTTGTCAAAGGTGTGAACAAAATGTAGATGAGGCGAAAACGAAAATCTAAAAATCCAAAAAATTTTTAGTCCACGATATTGAATAGTTCAGTAAAGACGTTATAGATATATAATCATTCTGCCAAACAAAAGAAGAAATATGAGAAGCTGCAATAAATCGTCTAATTTAACTGATTATAATGACATAATATGTTTACACGTGTGTATAAAATATTTTGAATGATACATATAAAGCCTTAGTTTTGAACTCAACACGACAGCGACTTATGTTTTTCTCCAATTTCATTTAATTTGACAACTCCTGCGGCGTCTAAAACCAAAATAGCTTCGTAAGTGAGATGAAAAAAGAATTGTATCATAATATTTCGAAATAACTTACTGTTTTCAAAAATTCCATATTTCTTCGCCAGTTTTTTCATTACTTCCCTCTGCAACCGGTTCTCCATTCTTAAAAATGTTACCTTTGCTTTATTTAGCTTATTATTTGCCCTGACGATTTTTAATTCACTTTTGATTCGTTTGGAGTCCAACCATAAAGAAACTATCAGAAAAGTTGACACCAGGTACAAGTAGGTTATCGGACGCAGACGATTCCAAAAATTTGTTTCGTCCTGTAAATGTGATAAACATTGACGATCAGCTGCGTGTATAAATTATTTTGATTACCTTTTAGGACTTAGGAAGTATTCACCGAAGTAAATTATACCTTTCGTGGAGAATTTTGGTCTTCGTTGGCTTTTGTATTCTGGTAATTAATTGCAGAATTTGCGAAATTGAACATGGCCTTTAGAGGTTTGAATTCAGTCTCATATAACTGGTTTGTAGTCGGTAAGCATGATGTTTCATCTCTTGGAGTGCTACGAGCTCGTGGAATCACAAAGTGAGGTAATTTCAATTTCTGAAATCAAAAGCAATATCAATAAGTAATATTTCTTCTATTTGGATTGTAGTGGCGTGAAGTTTAGGCACCTTACCTTAAATTTAAATACAAAAGACATATTTTTTGATGGAATTAAATCACACAAATCAATTTTTAACCGAGTACAAGAATTGAATCACAAGATAACTGCGAAAAGAAGTTGAGAATAATGTTTCGGAGTGCTTTTTCTGTTCGAATTTTTCTATCGTAGATAAGATTAAACTTTGAGTCAAAGTCTTGTAGAGAAAGAAAGCCGAGATCCGCTGAGCCGTGTTCAAATCCACAAAATTCGAATCGTCAAATATCTGATTTCGAATCGAATCCATAAATCTGGATCTAGACTCTTAAGAGTTAATGAATCTGAATCCAACCAAGAGTCGAGGACAGTGAATTCTGAATCTAAAAAAATCCAATCCATTTTTTCCCTTTTCTCCTTGTAAATTTCAGCTTATATCATCATTTTTGTCAAATTTTTACTGTAAATTTCTATTGGGTAAAAATAAAAACCAAATTAGGTAAATGTGAATCCAGGAAAAAATGTAAATCAAAAAATCCATATCCACTATTGAATGACTCAGAACTGTAGTATTCTGAATCTTTGAATCAGAATTCTCTATTTTTGAAATATAGCGATTATTGGTGAATTTATGAAAACAAATTTCTTCAAATAATTGTTGAAACACTTTCTTATTTTATTATGAATTTTAACTACGTAAGTCCTTATTCTCCACTTCCTAACTGAGGAAACAGAAATTGTTTTACCTGGAAGAGTTATTCCTTTTAGCTGGTTATGCATATATTTTAATGAATACTCTACTCTCAAATAACTCAACAAAGTTCCCTTTATCTAGCTCTGTGTAAGAATATCTTATTTTCAAATAATTGAGAGATTTTAATGCTGGAACTTGTATCATCTATAAGTATACTGTTTCCTTTTTAGGATTGTATAGGTATGTAGTGTACTTAAAAATAGAGGGAAAAAAATTTCAAAATCAACGTAGAACTTTGAAAATTTATGCGCATGTTTGTTGTTCGTCCTATTCTTTCGTTCGTAAAATCTATAAGAAAATCAATTGTGATATGCGGTTGGAATTTGCGAAGACGAGAAAAAAAATGCAGGAAATTCCTGTCAATTTTTTATGTAATACTGTAGTTTTTGCACGTTAGTGCTTCTCATGTTGCTCGAATAGTTATACAAGAGTACGGTCGTACATAATATGCATTATTTCTAATAAATAAAAATAAAAAAAATACAATATTACACCCGTAGAGTTACAAGATCAAATTACGATTCATTCGCTTGTTGTGGAAATTCTCTAATGTTTTTTAAATAGAAAAATGTTTTTTTTTTACCCTTTTCTCTTCGAGCATGATATTCCTATTTAGTATTTTAGTTTATATGCTGAAACACAACAGCTGTTGAATTAGGCTCAAGGAGAAAAGTCGAATTGTGTTTTTTGGCGAATTGCTGCATTGTTTCTTTTTTTTTTTTTTTCGTAGACTCTTTCATAAATTGAGATAAAAATTTGAAACACAATTACCATACCTTTAGAAATGCAATTTACATTCGATATTTATAGTGGTATGCCAGGTGATTGAATTTATTTCTTTTGATGATAATGTTTACATGAGCATTTTAGTTTTAAAGAAGTGTCTTTTATAGTAAAAGTTATAAAATTATTAGCATTTTCTATATTATTTTTCTAGGTATATGAGAACCCTGTCATATTTTTCAATCCAAAATTATTTTCTTCATTACGGAAAACAAATGCTGAAAATGAATAAGCTATGTGTAGGTACATTAACTAGAACACGATGGATGAAAAAATATATACCTGGTCCCTTGAGTAGTTCATTTCAAAATCAAAATTGGCGACCTGTACGACGCCAGTCCTTCTAGTCTTAAAGTACAGTTTCTATTTCCTTTATCAATTTTTTATGCGCTTTCTGGCTTCTATGATAAATGGAAGAGTGAGAACATGTGTGTTACGTTAGTTGGGGAGAGATCTAATTTATTTATGTTCACAGCTACTAAATTAGAGTGGTCGTTTTGAATCTTGATATAATTGCTGGAAGTTGAAACTTTTACTAAATGAACCAATTTTATTAGTTAAATACAGTAACAGAGAAATTTTTTTTTTACAAGAATTATATTCTATATTATGTACTATTTAACCCAATTTACTTACGCCGATTCTGAGTAAGCAGATGGAACCTACTTTATACATTTTTTGTATTTTTTTGACAAATAAGTGCACCACAAACTGATTTCTGAAACGACATTGCATCCGTCTTACCAGCTTGGTGTGCATGAGACAAGTGCGTTCTCATTCTAGAATAAATTGTTCACCGACTTTAATGATGGAATAATTTTTTTCGATTATTATTTTGTATTTGTGCAATGCCCACGCCTGAATTATTCGTTCTTCCTTATTATTTTTAGCCGACAATAAAAAAACGCCCACAATATTCTGCATTATGCTTTACGTAGATGTATTTTGATAACTAGTGCTTGAGTTTTTTTTTTTTTTTTTTTCATCGTTGTCGTAGAAAACCAGTACTGCCTACATGCAAACTCTGAGAAATAACTTACGGCCTTGAATAATTGCATTTTTTTTGTTTCTTCTATGTGTAGCTTCCATAAAACAATTTTGTGATGCTTATACAGTGTCGCTGGAGAGGGCGGTAATTTCGATGGTGAAAAATTTTGTCGGTTTTTACTCCCTCATTCTGAACTTTATGCCGATTAAATAATAACATCAACATGGCCGAGAGTGTGAAGGTGAAAACCGGTTTCCGATGGCCAGGATTTTGTTTCATCTCCAATTTCATTTCATTGATGAAGTTTTCGAACAAGTTTTTCGGAGGCTTGTGTTTTCACGTTCACTCGTGTTTCGTCTTCTCGTTGCGATGGAAAAAAATAAAAATATAAAAAAAAAAAAAAAAAAAAACTAAAAAGTTGCTTAGAAATTGAAATTATTGATTTATGAACGAAATTGATGGTTGGTTCCTACGTCATTAAAATATTATTTCTCTGCAACAGTTGGCCTTCAATGAGTTTGGTTCTCAATGTATTAATTTGAGGATTTACTAGAATTTTGCTATCCAAACTAACATCTGGCTGATATATTTGTTCTTATATTATAACGTTATTTTGCATCAAAAAATTCGAATTCGAAATTTATTTGTAGTTTCCTTTCAATTCACTGGTTGACGAGGGAAAACCGAATACCATTGGGTGCGAATGGTGAATCGCCTTCAAACTTGACGAATATACTGTCCGCATTGCAAACGGATACGTTTTTCCTTCGCACGTACTAATTGGCTGTTACAGCAAATTTTGGTTTTGTAATTGGAGAAAAATCTATTGATAGACATCCAGAAAGTCACGTTTTGTCAATAGCAGGTAGCCAGGTACCTTTAAGCAGGTGTGTCATTTTACGAGAGAAGTTTTTATTAAATTTTTCACCAGATCTGTATATTTACTCAGATATAAAGGGTACCTGGTAAAGAATAAGGCCATTTTTGTGGGAGTGGGTGCAGATGACGTCGTTATCGTGGAGAGGAAAAGTGATATCATGCTTTAGAGTTAAAAGTTGCTGTGTACATTTGATCCCCTAAAAAAAAAATCAGGTTTAATTTTTACCATTTTTTTAAGAGAAAAATTGGACAATTTTATTGACAATTCAAAGATTGTATAATAGAAATTACTACAAAAATAGACAAAAATTAATATTTCTTTTTTTTTCCGTGTTGAGATGAGAAAATAAAAATGTTATTGCATGTGTTTATTTGGTGGTAATACTACTTTTGTCAATTTAGAAGAAATATACAACCACATACCTTGAGGTTATAGTTGATGAACATAAAATCATTAGAATACATGTAAGGCGTCCAAAAATTCTATTTTCTCATCTCTATAAAAATTTTTTTAATGGATGTAATACCTTTTTGCTGTAAGATATGAACAGTGCTATGCAAGAAGTAGATAAGTCTATTTTTTAAAATCAAAAATTGTGTTCATCTATATAAGGTTCAGTTGTATACACCAAGCCCTACTCACTGTAAAAATATTATGTCCCAAAACGCAACCATCACTGAGTAAATTGACTTCAAAGTTGAGGCGCTACATGCGAGAAGGCTATAGAACATAAAGTGTTTTTTTTTTTTTTTTTTTACTCTCCCGTCTGAAAAAACAGATTTATCTCCTTCTCTCATATCAGTGTTCGTATCGATATGTCAAAAATTTTCTTAGCTAAGAATTATGAAAGTTTTCGGTCGCTTATCAGTAAATTTGAGATAACTCTTCAACCTACTCCCAGCATTTTTTAAAAACAGTATTCATTCATGATAAGTATATATTGTTGTGCCACCACTGGATGTATTTTTGTCGTCATTTCGTGCCATTCACAAATTAGTTTCATAGGAGTACATTGAATTGAACTCAACATAAGCTTATTGAAGATTATAAAATGACTTTATACGGTTGAAAATGGAAATAAAAGATTGAAAATAACAACGAAATGACTACGCCATTATTTTCAAATTAGACCCAAGTTTCACATCATTGAAACGTTCCTGCCCTGGTCTCCTTTGCATTCTGCAGCGTCATTAATCTAATAGAAGTGTGCGAAATTCTGTCCTGCGTGTGTACCTAATGCTCGTTTATTTAAATAATACTCGTATATAACTCAATGGTCAATTTCTTTTTTCTCTGGCAAATTTTTTTTTTACAGCAGTCATCTTTGTAATTTATTTCTCATATTACGAGAAAAGCCTTGTGCTATCCTTGACGCAGGACAGAAAAAAAAAAACTAGCTATAAAAAATAAATATCGTTGACATTCCTTCATAATTTCGTTGCGTATAGACTTTTTGAATTGCTCGCCGTAGATACTTTCAAATGTCGGATAAAAAATTTTAATCGTGATTAACCTTAAATTAAACCAAAAATGGTCGTATTTACGTTTTAATGATGTTGATTACACTACTAGCGTCGAGGGTTACTTGTAAAGAGCCATAATTTAATGACCACAGTACTGTGTACCTACCTGGTACATATATCTAATTGCATTTAGCACCTTATTTTCTTTTTTTTTTCTCTTATCATCTTCTTCATTCACAGTTCTCTTCTTTGCAATAAAAGTCAATTTTTTTTTTTTTAATATCCACGTTTTTGTGAGCACAGGTCCTCACCTTTGGTAGATGGTGTGGAGTAGAAGACGAAGTGTGTTAACTAGTTTCTCTCTTTAAAAAAAATAAATGTATATTGTAGTTGTAGAAGATATAATGAAGAGTATCTCTCTGATGGCTAATCGTCCAGCACAAAATATCTTTTTAGTTTTTATCATTAGAAGTTGCAAAATGATCGAGAAACCGGTTTCGCCGTGTGTTAGAATTTTTACGTTTGCCCTCCCCAATTTGAGTCACCGGTTTCCCCTTCCCTGGCTGAATGTTGTGGCAGCTCCAGTAGAACATTTGCGACAATTTTTTCATTCTATCATATTATTTATTTGTAAATTTGTTTTTCTCGAGTCTGCGTCGTCGTTTGTGGGAAAAAATTCGAAAATTTCGTCGCGAGTTTCGATGTGATCTTCGCGCGCTTGTTTGGTGTGAATTGTAAGTGAATACGAAAAATTGAGAAGATTTTCTTCGATATTAGTTTTTTTTTTCTTTTTACTCTTATTATAAAGTTTCGATTCTTTCGACCGAAAATTACCGTATAATTTGTGGCTGCCAAAGCAAAATTTTTTTCTCAATTTTTTACTGATAGGGATTTCCGTTTTGGGGTACGCTGAAATTGGTTTCAACTGGTTCGAATCGGTTCGATAATTTTGTTTATCTACGTTTTTTTCTGTGTTCTTATTGAAATTTTTTTTGTTGTAATTTTGTTAAATTGATGGGTATTGCACTCGATTGTTGAAATTTTTTGTTGCAATTTTGTGGGCTTCTTGAAAACCTTTCGCCGATTAGCAAATCATTTATGCGTTCTTCTGTGATGTGTTATTTTTTTTTTTGGCAATCTCGTGATATGTTGATGAAAATTGATGAGTATTCTTATTGATTCCTATATGTTTTCCTATATGTTATTCGAAGGACCCATAAATTTGAGAAAAATTTTTCACTTGAAAACCATTCGTACGTTTTCCCTCGATGTTCTTCTTTCATTTATGAAATTTTTCATATTATATTTTGCGAAATTGAAGGGTTTCAAACTAAGTTCCTATATTATTTTCATTTTACCAAACACATACCTATATTATGTCTTGCTCGCAAGTTGAAAAAATTCATCGATTAGTTTGATATCCGATATGAACGAATGCTGGGTATAGTGAGCACGGATAATCTGATGTGGGTGGCCTCTCTTATTTGGTACTCTTCTCTTTTACTTTTTTTTTTTTTTTTTTTTTTTCATTTATTTAAGTATTCATATTTTTTTGCTTTACTCACGTATAGATCGTAAGTTTTGTACAAATGTGTGCGTAGGTTTCCTGTACTAATGTAATTTTGTATAGATTACATGTAGAAATAAAACGTTTCGGGAATACAATAAAAACCTTCTACGAATCATTAACCAACATTACTACTGTCTAAAGCTTTTATCCGTTTTGAGTTATCTATCTGGTCTCTGTATTTAGTCAATCAAGGCGTTCGCCATTCTTTTCTATATAGCTAACTTAAACTTGATGTACTCTCGTTGTTTTTTGCACTCTCTGTCTCTCCCTCTCTGTTCGGTTGCGTAATGTTTTTAATAATATTGTGTCGAGAGAGAATGGCCATTGGTTAAATAATGCAGGTTATGACCTTCGTTGGCGTTTTTAATGCTGGTGGAGTCACCTTCTTCTCTTCCTCATGGAAGTTTTGGTGCAGATTTTTCCGTCAAAACTGTAACAATATTGTTTTGTCTAGCAGGAAAGCATGGGAGGGGGGAGACGGTACAAAAATGTCATCACGTCTTTAGTAGTAAATGACGTACATGTAACCTAGATAAAAGATTTCTCATTATTCGTCGCTTATACCTACTTTTATCCTGAACGAAGGTCGAGGAGCTCTGAAAATTGCGGTTTTTCACGTGAGTTTTCGTGAATATTGATTTTACTATTTTGCTCAATTTTCGAAAACAAATTGTTTTGTTCATACATTTTCTATTCAACTCACGCTTTCATACTTTTCTAATCCTTTTTTTATCAACACCTATACAATAGTTGCTCACTCTTAAAATGATAGGAAAGGACGTTACTGTCGTTTTCTATGACATTTTTATTGTTGTTGCCTCGCAATTAAAATTCAATTTGATGGAATTTAGTAGAAAACAATACCAACTTGGTGTTCGTACTGTGTTCGTATAAGAAGTATGCTGATATAAGGACTGAAACTAAACAAACCAACCAAGCTAAATATTCTGGGACAATGCGATAAATCCAAACATTTTCTTTTTTTACCTTTGAATATTCAACTTGAAGCGGAAGCATCCACTAGCCTGTATATGGCTCCTACTTCTGCTCAATATTTATTTTTATAGGAGCCTGTTTGGTTGGGGCACTGTTTTGAAATAAATGAAAAAAACTTTGAGAAAGTATGTCTAAAGACTCACTCTGTTCAGATTTTCAACTTATTCTTCATTATAATCATTTCATATTGAAAGTATGGATATTTTCGTTGGAGAATGTTGAAATTTGGAACAATTTTAAAAATTCTGAGAGAATGAAGAATATTTCTCGAATATAATCTGAAGAATATTTATCGATGGGACCAAAATTGAAGGCATAATATAAGATCTCGATTTGTAAAATTACATCTGAGTTAACCCTAGAAATACAAGGTTTTACTCGATTACTCAAAGGACTAGGTGGTGTCATATATGACACCACAAGAGTAACCTCAAAGGACCAGGTGCCGTCGTATGACACAAGTCAGGGGTTCTTAAAACATTGGTCCTTTGAGAAGTTCATCTTTAAATTTTGAGTGGTGTCGTATATGACACCACCTGGTACTTCTAGTGTTAATCTCAGTTTTAGAAAATATTTAAAAGTATATATTTCGTTTTAGTATTATTTTTATACTGAATACGTTTAAGTATACTAGTGAAGGGAACGGTTGAGCTATAGTTTTTTTCTTCTAGACTAATCATCTTCTCATTTGTTTGACATTTTTGTCTAGATACAGTATGTGAGAAAAGTAAGGTCACGTAAGATAGCTAATTTCGGTTGTTGAATGTAATTTGAAAGTTTCCTATTTGAAAAATTAAAACTTTCGAAGGCTTCTGAATTACCATTTTTGAAGCTTTTAGTCCAGTTTTTTTTGTTTGTTTGTAGTTTGTACTCACCTTGAGTTGTTGATACGGGCATGAAGTATTTTATTCTTCATCTAGAGATTCTGTTAATTTTCTGTTGCACCTGCCAATGTGCAGGTTTCCGCTCGGTGTGCCTATGAATTTTACCTACCACGAGCACACGGCAAAACCAGCTAAGTCCGTGAAAAATCATTAGCTAATTTATCGAGTTCGGATGATCTTTTGGTACTTGCTAATGCTGAATAAGCAAAAAAAAAATGGTTGATAATTTTGTAGGACTTAGCAGGTTTCAGACTTGAGCCAGCGATCTATTATATTTTTTCTTCCACTGAATATTTTCTCATGCATTCGTAAGCATATGATTTTAGATCACACCGGTAGTTTGTATGACTAAATACGTGATCTTGGTGCGATTTCGAGTTTGTTGGCTGCTTTCAAGGAAAACCTGACGAGTGAATTGGTTTTTTAAACGCTAATGAATGCGAGTAAAATAATGCGGGTTACGACCTTCGCCAGTTCACCAACAATAAGATTTCTTCTTTTTTTTCTTCAATATACCAGGTTATAAGTTGGTCATTATTTTGTGTCGTTAGTTATTCTCATTTTTTTCTTCAGTTTTCAGTCAGAATGACAAATATAGATCGTTGGAATGCACTTCTGTGTTCATAATGTAAATCGTGCAGACTACTATTTCAGCGTACCTACCGTATACATGCCTATTTTATTTTTGCAAAATAATTAATTTTTTATTAATTTTCTTTTTTATATTATCAAAAGAGTCGAGACATGACAACGCTGCATTGTGTTCACCTGAGATACTCATGAGATACCGATATATTATACTTTGGAACATGTTGGACTATTTTTCCATTATACTTTTTTGTGTGGCAAAATAATTCATGACTGTGGTTTAAAATCGCGTGTGCCGGTGAAAACATGTTAATTATCGAAAATGAATGGATAATGTGCGAATTTGGTTCCGATGAGCTGTCCAAGAGTGGGCAATGGTCAGCGTGAGGGCGAGACCCTGGTGTTACGCTTGTCAAATTCTGATTCTGCAGAATAATAATAATATCAAGGAGGTTACACCACGATTTCCATACAAACCGTGGAAATGTCGACGTCCTCGATCGTATAATAAGGTAAAATTTCCAGTGAAAAAATAGTCGAAAATTAATTTAATATTTATTATACTCGCGCATAGCATTGCGCATCAATTAGCTCTGCGGCGGTTTTTCATCGAAGGTTGCTTGTTTCGGTTTGGATTGGTTTGGAATTGGATATGGATAAAGTGGTTCCAATATCGGGGTGAATTTAGAAATTCGACAAGAGGGTTTTCCTCTCAAAAGAACAGTGATATGCCCACTTTTTCAAATTTTACTGGAGATCCAAAAAAAAAAACGTACTTTTGTATCACTTATAGCTTCCCCGATCTGCAAACTATGACACAAATGTGGAGGAGAAATTTGACGCAGATGTGGCAAAAATTCAACCAATCAGGAAGCAGTGGCACTTTTATGACACGGATGTGTACACAAATTCAACCAATCAGGAAGCAGTATCACAAAAGTCACATTTCTCCTCCACATTTGTGTCACATTGTAGATCGGGTCCTTTTGCTGCACCTCAACTTTGAAATCTATTTTCTCAGCGATGGTTTGCATGGATATAATTATTTTTGCTGTAAAGCTTGCTGGTGTGTACCATTAAGCTCGGAAGAACTCTATTTTTGAAAAAAGTGAACTTACTCGCATCTTGCATATCACTGTTCATCACACATGGTCCATACTTATCTGGGTTACTTTAGTACCACTGAAATGTGACTCAGTCGTAGGGGGTCCAAATGTTTTCCTATATGGTGGCGTCGAATACATCCTAAGTTTTTTTTTTTTCATGTTGCAAATTATTTTCTTTGTAAAGGTAACTCTTCCTTTATACTCGTAATTATGATTCCTGAAAAATAAAACCGGGTTAAAAAATTGTTATTCTTCATTTTGACCTACAATAATGTTTTTCCATGGTCTTGAAATGCTGTTTGTTTGTATTATTCAATGTTTCCTTGTTGACAAACATATAGTAGTAAGGCAATTAAACAATTCGTAATTTCTCCAGCGAATGTTACAGGATCGTGCGTTAATTTACACTTTATTACGTTACTGAAGAAGGTTGAATTTTTTGGCAGATTGTAACTCATTTTGCTCGGTGTCAGCGTTTCGTTTCCACGAATTTATGGCGAATTATATTGTATAAGGAATAAGGTGGTATTGTGTTCTCTCCCTTCGATTCATTTATTCGATGCACAGCACATTGTCGGTTCCAAAAGGCTCTCGTATCGATCATCGAACACTACCCCTTTACGATGTAATAACAAAATAATGCTTTACGGTATTTTTGTGGGTGGATGATTCATAAGATTTATTGTCGATTCTCGTGTAAGGAAAAAAAAAAGGAACCTTAAGTCTTCTACACGCGTGTAGCCAACGCACTGTAGCCTTCATATAATGTGAACATCATTTCCTGTATAGAGAATTCTCGAGGACAATATTTTTTCCCTAATATGTATTTAGAAGTTGGTCGCATTTTATTTGTATTATGAAAAATTAGCAGATAATGGGAGATCCCATTTAGGTGCATGCGACTCGCCCTTGTTTTCGCCCTTGATTGGTTCACTTTATGGATTTCACTTTATTAGCTTTGTGCTGAAGAGAATTTCCGCTGGAACCAAGTTTGTGAAATTTGTTTTTGCGAGTTGGCATAATATAATGGGATATACGAGTAATAATGGCATTCATAAGTAGTTTTGACCTCGACGTTTGATGTACTATTCGTGCGAGATTGACCATTTGGTGCCTTTTTTTATGCTTTGACTGGTTTGTTTTCGACAGGTAGGTAGGTATAGTGGATTTGATAAGATAGTAAATGAAGTCGTTTGCAAAAAGAGGATGACTCGAATTTTTTAACCAATTTTTAAAAAAGTGTCTAATCCGAAAACAATAAAGACATTGCAAACAAAAGTCTTTTTATATGCATATGTAAAATATGCAAGAATTTCATTTGTCCCCTTTTTGCCAGAGACTTATGTATAGATAGTAATTGATATTTTGTATATTCCACAATACTGATATCTCTGTAGTGCCGTTCGTTGGAAGTTATCGAAGGAAAGAGGTATAATTAATAATCGTATGACAAAAAATTGTACCATGCGGAGACTTTCTTGGCTTTGTAGTCAATCTCATATTATTCTGGGTATTGGTAGCTACATATTCTGCCGGATTAAGTCCAATGCCTGCAAAGTCCTAAACATATTTTTTGGCTGATTTAGCAATCATTTTTTGAATGTCTGAGGTGTCAAAAATGTTCGAAACCGGTTAGTTATTTTCGTGTACTTACTAAATTATTTTTATAATTTTTTTTATTCTTCTTATTCTTCAGTATACTCGATGTAGTATTAAAAAAAAAAAATTGAATATTCCTTGAAATATTTTTTAACTTGTCAAAATTATAGTCGCAGCTTTTAAAATTGAAATATGTATTACGCCGAGGAAAGCATCGCAAACATATAGACTTATATTTTTGAGAATTTTGCTTATCTAATCTCCATTGTTAGAGTCAATGTGATACAGTTTCTGAGCGTTTTAATTTTTTCTTACGAAATATAATTATTTAGTATTTTACTCGGGGAATATATAGTCTTTCGAAATTATAACTATAGATACTTATGTATGTCGAACGAGATCGTACAGTGCTCGTAAATTAGTAATTTTTGCAGACTTCATTTTTCTGACGTGAGAATGAGTTTTAGTCTCACTCACATCGTTCATGGAATATATTTTTAATTATTGAATTCAATTTTCTAATGTTGTACCTATTTGTAACAAAGACTATTATATCGGAGTTCTAGAAAATACGCTCTGCACTCTGTTGATATTATAGCTCCGAAAAATTATGCGAGAAATTCCAAAGCTCCAGTATATCTCTGGAGCTGAAGTGCTGAAGGCACGTATATATTCTATAGTGGTCGAGTCGCGAAAGATCAGTCCAAATTTCGATAAAATATCTTATCATTTCCCCGATTTAATTTCGTTCGAAGTAAATATAATTATAATATAGATTATCCCAAGACGAAGGAGGTCAAAATTGTCATTTTTTGTTTCCACCTCGTTTTGTATTTTGATTTATACCTTAGTGACTAGATATTATATACTTTAGATGTACATGGATACACGTCCATGTCGAGAGCTGTTTTCTTTCGCCTTCATATACATGAAGCATTGAAGTGAATAAATGCACGGGACATCTCGTCTCTGTGATAAATATGCCGGAAGGTGTGGGTTTGTCCTCCTATTTGAGTGCAATACGAAAGAGGAAAGAGCACCGAAGAGCCTGATTTTGTTTTGGACTGGCGGCCGGGAGAATTATGTAGTGCACAAAAAGTGTAACTAACCTGGGTTTCATCTAAAAAAATGCCTGCTCAAGAACGATATTATGTTCAAAATATTATTAGGAAAATTCGGAAAAAAATTCGTTCTATATAGTTTTCTTATTCTATACGTTCTCTTCATTTAAAAACTCCAAAAAAAAACAAAAAAAAACAGATAGTTGCTTATTGTGATTCATGATGCCGGGCAAAGTTTTTAAAAAAACTGGTGGAGATGGAATCGCGCCAACTTTTTATTTGTAGCTGAGAGGAATAATTAAATAATTAGAAGAGAGAAATGGAACGAAGAGAAAAGGGGAGATAGCCGAGAACAAAACGGCATATTAGTCAGGTAAATTCTTCCAAGTTCCACCAAGTTGCTGAAAATTTTCCAAAATTTTTATAAGCCATATGGGTAAGACGATATGTGGTGGAATAAACGGCAAAAACAGATTCGTGTTTCAAAATATATCAAGTTTATAGTTTTACAAATGGTATAAGATATAATTGTTCTAATGTGTTTATTTTTCTGTGTTTTATTTGCAGAACTATTCAAAGGAAGCGAATCAAAGGAAAGGTGTTTATCCGCCGCATACGACTTTGCAAAGACATACCAAAGCAAATAAAAATGTTTTCATACCGAGGTGAGTGCGTTGAATTGACATTCTTGCCTCTCGAAATTTTCGTGTAGCGATTCGAAAAATTTATTTTCTTTGAAGCGAACGAATATCGTATATATTGTACAGCATCGAGACAAGTTATAAACGTCCTGGAAGAGGTTAATTAAGTTGATTAAATTGTCAATTATACGAGTACACGGTCATTATTCATTGTAAAATGTTTCTCGTCTTGAAAAAATGACGATCATGAGGAATTTTGGGTGTACGAGAATACAAGTGCATCGACTCTGGAACTGGAGGCGGAGGGATGTTGTTTTGCTGCAGTTGAGAAAAATTTTCTGCAATGGGCCGGTGTGAATATTTTTTCACAAAATTCAGGTTACAGTAGACCTACTATAATAAACAAGTCCGTACACTGAATTGGGGGCTATATGTGGCGGCGAACCCGAGTTGAGTCCCAAACCAGAATTTCTATCCGAGTTGAGTCCCTGTTTTGCGGAGTTAATTAATATGTAATATCCGAGTTGAGTCCCAAAACTTGCGGAGAGAAGAAAGATGACAGCAGGGGGTATTTGCGGAGCTCATTAGTATGCAATTCCGAGTTGAGTCCCAGTTTTTCTTACCTAATTAATATGTAATATCCGAGTTGAGTCCCAGTATGTTTTCAATTCTTATTTCCCTTCTCACTTTTACAGACTTAGGACTGTCGATATACATTGGTGTGATTAAAAATAAGAACGTAAACAATTTTGAGGCGTCTTTTAGTTTTTAAATGGTAAGAACTTGTATGATACCTGTTTGAGGAATTCTAGTCGGTCGAGTTCACCTAAATCCCTTTGGTTCATGAGAGTGGCAATACTCTTTTCCTTTTGTTGCGACACTGCTGGTTTTTTGGATTTTTTTGCATCCAACATTTTAGCATATGTTTCACATTGTATTTCTAAAATATTCTCAAGAAATACAAAAATATTTGGATGAGCAGAGTAGAAGTCTGAGTTAGAGAGTGGGTTGGTTATGGCTAACAATGTTAGTGCCATTTCTCACCATTTGTCCATTAATGCATGCGAATAAGCCAAACTGGGTCTCAACTCGGAATTATATACTAATAAGCTCCGCAAATACTCCCTGCTGTCAACTTTCTTATCTCCGCAAGTTTTGGGACTCGACTCGGAATTACATATTAATTAGGTAAGCAAAACTGGGACTCAACTCGGAATTGCATACTAATAAGCTCCGCAAATACCCCCCGCTGCCAGGGACTCAACTCGGAGAATATTTTACCTCTAATTTCCTGACGGGACTCAACTCGGTTGCAGCCATATGTGGAGCTTAACCCTCCTTTGACCAAGTTGAGCCACTTTCAGGTATAAAAAAATGAAAGGGTGGAGAAGGAAGCGAAAATGTGTACCTGGTGGGTCCTATGTGAGCTAAGCTTTATAAAATATCCTGGCTATACATGCCGGATCCTAAATCATCTGCACTGGTGATCATCCAAATATACGTAAATATTCTCTTGAACGAGTAAGAAAGTGGAGTTGGAAATTTTAAAATAAGTAGTGTGGGCTTAGTCAGGTTTTGAAAAAACGATTTTTCTTCAAGTGTATTCTAAATATGTTAAAATATTTTGGAATATAGAAAGACTTGATGGTGTTTAAAATGCTACTCGTATTTTTAAATACAAACCGGCTTAAAACTCTCGATCCATTTCTTTTCGTAGGTATTCTGTAGTTTTGTTGATTTATATTACAAACTCTCATGTTTTTCATTATTTTCGGTAGTGAATTTATAAATTTTTTTTTTCCTCAAGATTTTACTTCCCACATGGAAAACCAATCAGTCAACATCAGCAGAGTGTTATGTTCAAGACCATTGAAGAGGCTTTCCAGTCTTTACCAAACTTGCACGCTACCAAAGAACAGTTTTCATCGATCACCAAGGTATGTATAATATTTTCTGTTATTAATTATAATTTTTAGAAAATTATTTACTTACTAGAATTTTTTTTTTTCAAATGAGACTAATTTTCTTGGCGGGTTGATTAACATGATGACCCTTCAGGTTATAATATTTGAATTGTTTTCTTATAAGTTTTTTGGTTTTTATTTGAAATTTTTCATCTATTTTTTCCCCCTTGGTTATTTTCTGTTATTTAAAAAAAATTTTTAAACATTTTCAAAATCGTTCTTTCACTTAGATTTACTTATTTAAGTTTTTAATTTTTCTTCAGTTTTCTTATTTGAATATTTTTATTTTGGGTTTTGTATTCTCGCCCTCTTTTTCCCCTGACCTTTTTTACCGTTCATTTCATCGGGGCGCTTTTCATCATCTCACTTATAGGTTATTTCGCGCCCTCAGATGCATGTCAGCCAAAATTGCTTTCTCCGCTGAATACGTTTCATTTTATTCTTATAGGCTTGCGGTTGTCCACTCTACTGGAAGGCACCATTGTTCATAGCTTGCGGAGGTGAAAAACTAGGCTTTGTTGAGCTGAACACATTCCTTGAATACTGGCGAGAGTAAGTAATTGTTGGTTATACATTGATACTGTTTCACACTGTGATTACTGTGCTAATAACAATCGGCCAATAGTGATTTGTAAAATAATATATTACTTGTATTGGAGTTCGGTTCGGTGCACCTTCGTACGAAGTTCAAGGATAATTCATTCTTCAGTTTTTTTGTCGCGCATGCATGCAAATAGAAGTTTTTATTCGTTACATTGAAACTGTGACGACAGTATTCACTAAATGAGTTGATTGTACTCGGAAAATTATGCTCCTGGATTTCTGTGGACCCCATTAATCTTCGCCGCGCTGCTGGCCTCTGCAATGGCCCTCGGTCTTAACCGTATTTCGAACCATCTTTTGAAAAGCCATTAAAATGTGAAATGAGCTACTATGTGCTCTACACTTCACAAACAACATATGTGTGTCATTCTAATGCCAAATTTAATCACTCTACTAGTGCCGTCTTTCATTTTGTATCAACAGATTATTTAACTGCGTCGTTTGAAAACCAGGCGAACGTTTAAATTTATTGCTAATTTGAGTAGCAAAATCTGTCATCGTTTTTATGAGGCGATAAACTGAAACTGTGTTACAGCCATCAGATGAGCAGTGAGTGCCAATTTAGACATTTCAGTTTCTCGAGAGTAAATCTATAAAATGAGATGCAGCGTATTTGCCACAAAGGTTTATTGTCTGCGTTAGGGGCTATGATCTGGTTGATGGATAGAGCGAAATATATTCAACTTCATAAAATATTGGTGTTGGAAAAGAAAAAATGGGTTTTACTAGGAAAATCGTTGAATATCCTAGAAGTCAATAGTCTGTAATTTACACACTACTACAGCCATGAATAGTATCTCATTTTGGTGTAATTTTCCAATACATTCTTAATGGAGGGCTGTACTTTGTAGTTCTCCCTAGAAGTCTCCATTCAAATGTGTCGGATGGGGATTCTCTTATTCTGATATTTTCACCCTAAAATGCATTTATTTTATTTATTTATTTTTAGTTTGACTGCAGTTTGCCACGACGATGCGTCCAGATTTCTGAGAATAGTAACGCGCGGTACCAAGCGATCGTATATCATTCCTGAAGACTTAATTCCTTTAGTGCAAGATGTTGTCAACACGCATCCTGGCTTGGCATTCCTGAAACAAGCCCCCGAATTTCATTCCAGATACGTGCATACAGTAAGTACCAAAATATTTCAACGTAACTATTAAGCGCAGGTGAATTTGAAATTTATTTGCAATTGAGATGTTGGACCCAAAAATTTTTCATGAATTAAAACAAGAAAGGAATGCTTATCGCTTTCCATACTTGGAAAATCTATGTGTAAATGAGACAAAATTGGTGTAGAATTTGGCCAATGAGTGAAAAAAAGACTGAGTTTTTCAAAGGCGTTTTGGTCCATCAATTAGGTTACAGGCATAAGTAAATACAACTAATTTGATTCAAGGATTCTGATTACTAGGAGATAGTTTTAAAAATTGTTTTCTGTCTTCTAGTACTATACGCTCTTTGCATGGCACACTAAACTAATGAAGTACTTATTCGTAATTTATAGGTATGGCTTACTTAATTATAGTTTCTTAAATTTCGGGTAGACCATTCCATCTTTGCTATAAGTGGTGGGGTTAGGTAAGGTATCAAACTGTTTGAAATGTCATTACCTTTATTTATACATTCAAGGTGTCTATGAATTACGAAAGAAAAACGCGTCAGAAAGTGCAGGAAGTCATAGAAATTGAGAAAAGAAATTGCTTCGGTTCATTATAATGCACTTTTGTGATTTTTCTATTCTTGACATTTTTCGGGTTTTAGAAGAAAAAAATACGAAAAAAGTGTTACGTCACAAATTTTTTGTGAGACTGAAAAATTTTGTAAGCCCCCTCTGCCGAGTAGTCAGACCTGAAAAAGTGGTCAGAATATTTGTCTGCAGTCACACCTTCGTATTTTACTATCGTACGTTTTTTAATCCCCAAAATTCTTGCCTGATGTGGGGCTTGAATTTGTTTTATAAATGCCAGAATTCTCACCCTCCCTCCGCGGGCCAGCCGGCCCACTATCATCATCGCAATATTTCAATGCGAATAATTTGTTTTGTTTGTGTAGGTAATTTGCAGAGTATACTATAGCGTGAATCAGTCGTGGAATGGTCAGATTTCGTTGGCCGAGCTGCGCAAATCTGATTTCCTGCGAGCCATTCAGCTGCTTGAAGAAGAAGAAGACATAAATCAAGTTACTGCCTATTTTAGTTACGAACACTTCTACGTGATTTATTGTAAATTTTGGGAACTGGATCGCGACCACGATTTATTCATTAGTAAAGACGACTTAGCCAGACACAGTGATCATGGTAAATACGAATACCCGCATATGTATGCGTATATTATATGTTCTTTTATGTTCGATCGCTTTTGATTATTAAATTCGAGTACATATTCTATTTCAGCTCTATCGACCCGCATTATCGATAGAATATTTTCGAGAACCAGAAGTAAGTCGCGAAATTCGACGCTGCAAGATGGTAAAATGAGCTATACAGATTTTGTGATCTTTCTGCTGGCCGAAGAGGATAAACGACATCCACGAGCGATCGAATATTGGTTCAGGTAAACGGTCGTTCACTTTTATTTAAGTATAAATGTACTTTAATTTTTTTTTTTATTGAATAATGAAACGAAAATGTAATTAAATGTTCATCGCAGATGTATGGACTTAGATGGAGACGGATTTTTATCGATGTACGAATTAGAATTTTTTTACGACGAGCAGCTTCAAAGGATGGAAGCGATGGGTATCGAGTGTTTACCTTTTGAAGATTGTCTTTGCCAAGTACGTGTTACTACCAATGTCGTCGTCGTCGTTATTCCATATTTAGCTGTTTCTTGAGTCGTCTTTTTTTTGGCTATTTTCTCAAATTAAACGCATCTCTCTCGGATGAGATAAATAGAAAATTTTCGCTCGTTAAATATAAGTACAACCAATTTTGTGTGCTGCTTGTCGAATTAAGTTACGTACATTCTACTCGCAGTGAAATTCGTAAGTGTCTAATTTGTGTTTTTTTTTTTTTTTGTGGTGTGTGTGTTTGTCGCAGATGTTGGATATGATCCAACCGAGAATTCCTGGTAAGATTTCGTTGAGCGATTTGAAGCGATGTAAAATGACTCCGATATTTTTCGATACGTTCTTCAATCTTGAAAAATATTTGGATCACGAACAAAGGGATCCGTTCGCGTCCCAACGTGACCACGACAACGACGTAAGTTCAAACGAATGGATCTTTATTTATTCATTTCAGCTTTATTTACGATCTTTACTCGTGGATCTTGGGATCCCTATCTCATTGAAACTTGCATTTTTGTTTATTCATTTGTGGGCGAAGAAGGTCGGGGGGGATAATGTATTAAGCTACAGGTCGATCACAAATAGCTGAATTATTATCCCTAAAAATTCAATCACTATCCACAAAATGGTCTAAAGTAAAAGTTTTGTTATGGTAACACAAATGTATGAAAAAGGGTTTAAATAGTGTTGGAACGTATGCGTATTTCGATTTGTCAACTTGTATAGAAAATAAAATCTTGACTAAAACAGAAAGTCCGACAATTTGCAGCTCTATTAAATTAATTCTGATTGACCATCTGATTTAATTTGTTTCACTTTTAATCTCATATAATTTTCTTTCATTTTCTCTTACTCTATAATCACGTAGTTATTTATTATTGTACTCCGTTGCAAAAGAAAAATATTTGACATGTGATGAAAATTCTATTTAAAAAATAATGAATCATAGTAACACGTATGCAGCGAATGTAAAACGTTTACTTTTTATTGTTGGAAGTTAATTTTTTTAATTTAAAATTCCTAATTTTTTTTTTTTCAATTATTTGTTTTAAATCTTTAAATATGGTATTTTCCAACATTCCAACGAAGTAGATACATTTTCGAATTTTAAATATTGATTATGTTTTTTCCAGATGTCAGACTGGGATCGATACGCTGCCGAGGAGTACGAGTTATTGGTTGCTGAAGAAAGTGGAAATGACCATTGCGATGATGTGTAAGCATCTGTTTTCATTAAAAACAAAAAAATTCTTATGCGTAAATATGCTCATTACGTCGATGTTAATGTACACGAAAATGTTATTGTACCGACGAGTATCGTATTTGGTGTCTCCATAATTGATCATGTGGGTGCTTTATCCTTCGTATGCATGAGAATGAATAGGTTCTTGAGAAATACGACAAAGCCATCCGTTATTCCTGTTCATAACGATCTAAATGTCGTTATTGACATCTGCAATTTTTTTTTTCTTCCTTTCATTCTTTCATCACGATCTTCGTCTTCGCTACATATTATCGTTTTCTTTTGTATAATTTGCAGACAATACGAAGGTGAAAATTTAGGTGGAGGTGAAGGTGATGGTATGTGGTAAGTGTAATATAAATAGCGAATAATTGCCTTCACCCATGCGTACATTTATTTTATTTTTTTTTTGTTTTTAATTTTGCCATTATGTTTCACTAACTCTGCACGGAGTATCGTTTATAACTTCGCTTTACCGTGGCATATATTACAAATTCATTCATTGACAGTTCTGTATTTCTGGCGACTTAAATTAACTAACCGAAAGCTGAACTCATTAATATGGCTGACTGCGAGTTAATTAGTCATTTTATTAAAGATTTTACATCTGTTTGTATTTCATACGAACTGAGGAAGTCACGTTTTTCATACATTGTGATTCGGTTATAATCGATGTAACGTGTCCCGTTTCTCTTTTTGTCGCTGGCACAAAGCGCAGAGCACCCGTTTTTCGCTTTGGGGTACAGCCAATCGGATAGTTGAGTTGAACTTTTTTTATTTCGGGAGGGGGGGGGGGATCTTGAAAAATTAAATACATAATAAACTGTGTGTAAGCAATTAGTATGTATCTGCAGGAAGAAGAAGAACTAATGGTTGCTGTGTGAAGTTAAAAAAAAACAAAAAAACATGATACACTAAGTCACTCTGTACTGATTTTATTTATGAGAGCAGATTCATAAACTGCAAAGGCTTCATTTTTAAGCTACTTCCAACAAGTCAAATAGTAGAGACTGTATTATTTTTGGACACTGTTTCAAGCTTATATCTCATGGTAGTCATAATTCAAACATTTTTGTAACTCGGCTGTACCTAATTGTTTTTCGTCTCACTAGTAGCTATCATATTTGCCATAAAATGTCTCGTTTGTATTCTTTTTACCATTCAAAGAGGACTTTACGTCTTAGTAATTACATTGCTAGGCAAAGCATCCTGTCTCGTTTAATTTAGAGGTAACAGGAAGTTTTGGGTTTTACAAATTTTATATAGCAGCTCCTGCATGGATATTGAAACACTACAGCACCACTTCACAATTTTATGCTTCCCATCTAGTTTTAATTGCTACTTCTAACACCGACTTCTACATATGTATATTATGCTTATATCACCATCATCATCCACGTGATTTTTATAGGACATTTATAATTTGAAATTCGTGTGTCTTTTATGGAAAAAAGGTTATTGGTATCTAAAAGTAATATTCATCGATTGCTGTTTTTTTTTGTTTTTATTTCCTTTGCCAAATAATTTTCATCTGCCTATCTATTCCTAAGGGCTTGAAGAATAGCAGAGGTACGCAATTATTAGTTCTTACGTAAAATGGTACCTATCACATAGAAATTTGAAGTATATTTTTTTCATCTTCATTTCAAGTACCTCACCATGAAAACTTTTGCAATATGCGTAATAGTTTAGACTTTATTCTTATGTTTTCCTTTCTTCTGAACGTATATGCTGTTTTCCTGTTTTGTTAATTTTTAGCCAATTTTCACTAAAGGAGAGAAAACCTGGTCAATCATTTTGAAATACAATTTTCTATGTTGTTACTTTAATGGTTATTCTCATTCTTAGCTAACTAATGCACCGACAGCTTTCAAAATCTACTTCAGAGTATCGACAAATCTCGTTCAAAAATGTAAATAAGTGTTGTTCCGTCAAATAAGTCAAGTTATTTTACCGTAATTTTACCAGTAAAATTACGTAAAATAACACACGTCAAAAAATTAATTATTTGACAGTTTTTTGACATTATTTCACGTCAAAAAACTATCAAACGAGACAACAGGAAAAACTCAGGAATTCCTTAATTATTGCTCGAGTATTGATTGAAAATTGCAGATTTTATATGCTCTATCTTTCTCAGGGCAAAGAAAAACTTTTTCGGTTTATTTTGTAAATTCTAACATAAGCAAGATTATTATGTGGTCTTTGAATAATATTCTCTCATTTTTACATTTTCTAATTTTCTTCTGACAGCTGTTGGCTTTGAAACTAATAAAAATGAAATTGGAAATTTGAAATTTGAAATTCAAATAAATGTGCCTGCAAGACTTTAAGATTAGGATTTAGAAGTTGGTTCATAATAGGAATTGATAATATGTCTTGTTTGTTTTTCTTCTTACTGATTAACATTGAAGCGAAGGAAATGTAAACAATAATTAAAGTACTTTGAAGTCATTAATTTGATCAATAAAATCAAGATATTCTCCATGTGAGCTTAGCGTCGAAATCAATTTTTTATTTTTTATTTGGAATTTGGTTGTTGGGCCTTTTGACTAAAATAATCCAAAGTTTCAAATGAAAATGAATCATCCAAAACCAAACCAAACAAACTCGATGTATACAAAACTCATAATGATAACAATAAATTCAGTTTTCACAATAAAATTATTATCTGACGTTTTTTGACATAATTTGACAGTAAAATTTTTTGACTGTAGTTTAACGTTATTTGACGTTTTTTGACATGAAATGTCAAAAAAATTATTTGACGCGTCAAGGAACAACACTCCACACCACCTGAACATTATATTTTCTTTCATTTTATTATTTCGAATGTTTAATTTTGTGAAATGAATTTCGTGTTGCGCCGCACATTGGTCGCGTTCGTCCGTTATGCGATTTTTCCCACTGACTTTGAATTTTGTTTTCTCCGCAGAGGGCAGTATCGAATAACCGAAAACGTCGAAGAAGACGATATTTTCTCGTCGAATTTGGACGACGTGCTGACCGGTCCTCGAGAATACGTTAATCATAACACATTCAACAAGCAGAACAACAACTACTTGGCAGAAAATTTCGTGCAACCCAGAATGACGGTGAACGATTACGGAGGCAAAGCCTGCCACAGCGACAGCAGCGACGACTACGCTGGAGACAGCGACGATTGTTCTTTATGATCGGTTTTTTCTTCTGTAAACTCAGAGAACCAACTGAAACCATGGAGCTGTACACGAGATGCTACAGTTTAGTGGGCTGAGTTCCACAGTGTTCTTTGTTTTTTAAATTTTTCCGAACCGATTCGGAGGGTTTTTTATTCATCATTTTGCAGAATCAGTATTTGGTGTAATTTTCTAGACCCAATTTGTACAGATTTTTTTTTTTTTAACGTTTTACCTAAAACGTTACTGCTTCTATTATTTTTACGCGGTTATTGTTTGGAACTACCTCTTTTCTTTTTGAACGTTGTTGAAAAATACGCGAACGTAGTCGTATTTTTGCTTTTTTTCATGCGAATTTATAATCTTGCTGAAGACTGAACGATGGACGCAGCATCGTTGTACAGTATTAAGCGAATTCATTATTTACGCTAGGGTTTAGAGCGAAAAGGCACGTGGCCGTGAAAATTTAGTTGAATGCGCAGAGTCTGTTGGAAATTGAAATATGATGATCCCTTTAATTGCGAATTATCAAATTATAAAAATTACGTACTTAATAAATGGCGATGACAGTTTCAAGTGCATACAATTTTCTCCAGTGGCGGATTTAAGGGGGTGAGGGGGAAATCCTCCCCCAATCCAAAAAAAATAGACCGATAATCCACAAAAAAATCAATTTCCTTGAACCCCTCCCCCTTTATGCTGAAAAAACACAATCTCACCATTTTAGCATTTATCATGCTTTGAAAAAATTTGGATCATCCCCCCCAAAATGGAGCTCTGGATCCGCCACTGATTTTCTCTCGAGTCAATGAATCAGTTTTCAGTCAGTGTACATAAAAATTGAATTTTTCACGATTTTTTTCCTAGTAATTCGAACTTACATTTCATTAATTCTTTTAGAAATAAGTAAAAAGTCGAATTATAGCGACTGTAGGCTCGTTTCATGTTGACAATTATAATCGAAAATGAAATTAATTATTCATAAATTACTACAATCAGTTAGAATCAATGACATAAATTCTGGAAATTGATATTGATTATATCAGTTTTCGTATTTTCAAAATTGAAAAAAAAAAATACAGCTTCTAAGTCAACATTTTATTTGCTTTATGAAAAGAAAGTGATGAAGAAATGGGGAAATGAAGTAGACGATTGCTTATTATTATAATAGTTATAATGATTTTAAGTGTTGGTCAATTCTTGGCGATTTCCAGGGAATATAAAAGTCTGCATCTTTGAATTTTTCTTTTTTACTCAGCTTAGAAAGTAGTAAAAAATACGATTTAAGTAGTTTTCGTTTTCACTAGTTTTTTTCTTTTCCTTGTTTTTTTTTGTGAAGAAAATTTTTCAATATTTAAACGACTAAATTTTTAGAGATCATTTTACCAGCTTTGAAATAAAATCTCGGCAGTATACTTCTTTAATTAAGATTGGACTGGGCGGCTATACTTTTGTTACTGTATTTTCAAAAACAGTAATAATGGGTGTTGATCAGCATACACAATTTCTGCTTGATTGATTATTGATGCCATCTTCAATCTATCGATGGTCCATTTGAATAATAGAGATTTTATTACTATACGTACCGATACTATAAACATTCAAGTTTGTAAGGTGGTTTTTAATATTTTCTTTCTCAGTATTAAGTATTTGAAAATGACAGGTCAGATTTGGAAAATCCTATTTCATCATCAAAAGATGGAATTGTTGATAAAAAGTTTCGATCCGAAAATTTTAAAAACTGCCCAGAAATTGAGAGAAATTTCGTTCTTTCTTAATTCTAGTCTGACGTAATTTTGTGCCTTTTCGTTCTAAACCTTGATAATAAACCCTTGCACGCCTTCATATTGAATTCTATAACTTTTTGTTAGCTTTACCGAAGCAATCTCACCCCGTTTTAAGTTACCAAAAAATCACTTTTAGTTTTTTAAAGTTACCTTTTTACGTTTTGTTTGTTCGTCGCTGTTCGCGAATATTAGCCGATTTCTGAATTCATCTCCTTTGTTCGCTTGTACAAACCATGTTTTATTCACCTTTTATTTATTTGATATTCAGTGCCAAAAACGATTCATTAATTTCTAATCGAGCTTTGACTCGTGATAACATCCGAAGAAATGACAATATGCCATTTTATTAATTCTTTGAAATGATTTTCTTACTTTCTTGCGTAACTACTTATTGGTTCATAAAGTTGAATGACAAATGGCAATAAAGAAGGTATGTCTGATTTTTTTATTGCTACATCATATTTACTGGAAAACGTACTCGAGATGAAAATCGAATGGTCATCTTGAGCAGTACTTCTTTGTAATTTCTATTCGTTCCTCGTTGACATATTTTTATCGATTAGGACAAAGATTCTTAATTTATTAATATTAAGATTTAATTAAAATGAGGGAAATTATGTAATTAATGAAAACTGAAAATGACGTTCGTTACTTTTTTTGTTACCCTAGTTGGAGGAAAACGACGTCAAATTTCTTAATTTAAAATGAAAGTATCATTTTTCAATGGTGACTGCGGAAGAGTCCGATATTTCCAATTTGTTTGTTTTTGTAGAATGTTTTGTGAAAAAATATTGAGAGTTGAGAAACTGGTGGAGAAGTTAGTAGGCAAGTAATTCTAGTCTTAAACATATTTCAGTCAACGTTTCTGGAAAAAAAAAATCGATTATTCACCGAAATACAGACTTTTTTTAGCAGTTTTTTTTTTTCATAAGTTAGTTTTTATACTTTATTCACCTCTTAGAATTTTTTGGGTTTTTCCTCCCTCCTATAAGTTAATGTCAACATTATGTTTGAATTTCTTGTGAAAATATATGTATTGTTGCAATAATCTTTGACCACATTATTCTAGCGTGTTTTTTTTTTTCTATTTGTTAACTTTCGTTTCACGTTTTCTTAAGTTTTTACATTGTATATTTTGTATAATATTCTTTGTTTGGCAATTTTTCAAATCGCAGAGCTTATATACGTATATTTTTATTAAAATTGTGATATGAAAATCAACGTAATTTATTTTGCTTTTTTTTTTCTTTGATTTTTCAGTTTGATTTTATTTTTTAGTCACTATATACGTTTACATTTTGTTTAGATTTACCACATTAACACTTCCATAATTTCGTATCTTTTCATTGCTCACGTTCCAAGTCTTCAGTTCGTTTGCCACCTTTAAAAAATAGTTATTTTGAAGTAGATGTATAATTTTATCAAAGTTTTATTTGACTACTAACTTCTAATTTAACAAATTCTAAATTAATGTTTGGTATAATATCATTTATTTTGTCTTTTTTTTTTTTTTTTTTGTTATGATTAATTTTTTTACGATCTGTAAGTATAACTTTTTATTAATTTTTTTTTTTTTACATCCTTTAGGTGTAACAGTTTTAAAATTTTAGTTGTGTTTTTTAGTCACACAGTTATTTTTTTCCTTATGATCAGATTATGATTTGAGGGGAAAAATTTCAGTTCATTTGCTTATTGATTGGGAAAAAAATTTTTGGACTTTATTTTAATGAAGCTGCAGTATTTCAAGAATTTTTTGGCTGTTAATTGAAACGGTGGTATTATTTTTGTCATCAATCTCTGTTTTAATTTTGTATTATTTATTTTATTTTCCTTTTTCGAGTACGATTAGTTGAATTTTCGTCTGTTTTTGTTGCAAAATAACGCCATCGAAATTTATTTTGTACATCACAGTAATGTTATTTTATTGTTAATATTGTGTGTTACATACAATTCTTCTTCCTTTATTAATAATAAACGAATTAAAAATATCAATTTATTCATGTTTTTTATGTTTTTTTAATAATCCTTATATTGTTTTTTTATTTTTATTTTTTTTATTTATTTAAACTTGCAAAAATGTCGGCGATTTAGGTTAATACTCCTATTGTTTGTTTTCGATGACAATATACTTACAAAAATTTAAACCTCAATTCTTTCGAGGATAAATCGGTATATGAAAGGGAAAGGTAATAGGAGAGTATGTACTGTGAAAGTGCTTTAAATCAAGAGATTCAAATACTTGGAATCAATCGAATTAAATACTTACTAATAAGAATATGTGCAGGCTTCTGCTGCCACAAAGTGGAATGACAAAAGTAAGAAGCTACCGGCTTGTCATGAGATTTCAACGTCATACACAAAAAAGATGTATTATATTTTATGCTTTTGATTGGTATTCTTATAATTAGACCGATGATTTAATTCCCCTATCGAAAATCGGTGTCATATTCGTTACAGTAATGGTTGATAGTTCTCGCATACATCGTTATTATACGCTGGTAAATGGCGATTTTTTTTAGGGTGAGTAGGGCAGAAACTGCTGGTGTAAGACGAGCGCCCAATAAAAAGGGACGAGAAATGCGTCGAAAACGGAGAAGAATAAATTTAATTGGAAAAAAAAGTATTGCCAATTTAGAACTGACATATTGCCATTATAAAACGTAAAGACCATGCTGAATTAGTGATTTCTAAAAGCTTAGTATTATTTTATTTTGGCGTAGGTACCTTTGATATAATTATGTAGAGTCGAGTGAAACAATAATAAATTTTCGACAGTTAATTATTTTAAAAAACTGACTTGAAAATCTTTCCAAAAATTTCTAGTTGAAAATATTACTTATTGGCTGGCTTAAGTGGGGTTTAGACTTGAAGCAAGCTTGACCTCAAATTATCAGCAGCTTTTTTTAGTTAAATCTGGTTCAAGTTTATAGAATCATCAATCATCCCACCGATAAACTTCAGGATCATGAAACGAAAAACCAATAGTAATCATCAAATTCAATGCTTACAGGCAAACATGGAAAAAAATTATTTATCAATTTCGAAAATCAAATTATTTAATTTTACGGAGGCTGGGTGGTGGGGGTGCCTCTTCCCCATTATCGAATTTTTAATTAAGCCAAAGAGGCAATGAAAAAAAAAGATGAGATATTTATTTTTTAAATTAGCTTAAAGCTATTTACTTGAATGAAAATGAAATGAGTATATTGTAACCAACACCCTCGAGCTGGCAAATTCGTTTATATTTCAAAAAGGGATGTTTCGTAATCAAAAATTAGGTATAATCATTTTTTTGAAACTAAAGTGACAGAAAGAACGCAGATCATGTTTTAAAAAAACCCTGAAGCCAGAATAGTATGTTTATGTTCTGCATTTTTTATATAACTGAGGGAAACGATGTACAAATTAAATTTTCGTTATCCAATACATTTCTTGGAAATGTAAAAGAAATTTGAACTATGGTAGGCTATTCGAAACTGCTAACATAGGGTGTCGAAGATTTTTTTTTTTCGTAATGGATATCGTTGCAGTTTTTAATAAAAGTTCTGATTGAAAAATGATGAGAGGCTTTTCGTATTCGAGAAAAACTTTTTTTTTAATCTGCTTGAGTTCTTAACATGTGTAAGGGATACCATACGAAACTTAGTGCTCGTTTCAAAATAAAAGAACTCCTGTTTGATATCAAATTCCAATTTTCAAAGAAGAATGCGAATTTCACTGCCGAAATTCTCTTTAACGAAAAAAAAAAGGCTTTTGTTTTTACTTGCGAAAATGCGAGCTTTTAATTGAATTAATTTTTTGTCTCTTTCTACAAGAGTATAGGTACCAGCTAAACGCGATACCTTTGTTTAGTGGAATAGTTGCAGATTTTTCTTACGAAATTTCATTTTTCATTTGAAGACTGAAAATGTGATTGGAATATCAGAACAATGAAGAGAGAAATTTTCAGTTTCAATTTATTGAGTAGAAGTGCAGAAAATGAAGAGACGGAAGACAGCTATATTTTCTAAAACTTGTCCATAATCTTGTTTCACCACTATACTTAAATTTGACGTCATTTTTCTTATTAGTCTATCAATTTTCGAGAGAAAGTATATCATTTTCGGTCTCTTCGACGAGTGCAAAATAAAATAAAATTTAGAATACCGAGTAGAAGAGGATCGTTGTCATCCTGAAAACGGATGTGGTTTCGTAAACGGGGAAAATATAACGAAGTAATAACCTCCCCAGAGGCGAGTTTACATCAACAACTTTTACACCCTTAATATGATCTGCGACGTTTGATTTCATATTGTTTAGCCTGTATTAAAAAATAAGCGGTATTATAATAGGCGATAAGGCGTCCCCTTATTATAGTCCTCGCCTGTTTCCATTTGATATATGGCACACGAGCGAAACCGACAAAAAAAAACAACCCTAACAAGTGCAAGTGTAACGGCTTCAAATTAAAACCGTCTAACTTGGCTACCAATCAGAAGATTAACTCGTCTGATGATAAATTGAAAAATGACGGGAAAATCGACCCAAATCTGCTGGCACATCTCTATTTATCGAGGTAAATTTTGTGGGTGGAGGACGGAGGTAATATAGAGGAGTCCTTTATATTCAAGAGTAGCTTCACAGAAAAGTGAAAACCGATAAAGCAAAAACTCAAATGGCCAGTAAATGAGAAAAAACTGTGCAGTGTTTCTGATGTCATGTCAGAAACATTCGTATAGCTAGAGTAAAATTCTATGAGGGGGCAAATGAAGCTCCTCAGGGGCGAAATAGACGCCCTTGCCCTTCACCCGCCATTGCAGGAGAAATTTTTTCCAAGAGTGGGGAAATGACTTTGCTTGTTGTATTGTAATATTATTCGATTTAGGATGAATACAAAAAATTTAATCTAATTAAAAACAACATAAAGGATGAATTCTTTATGAGATCTATTAGCTAGCTAGTTGACCATATCTTACCTGGCCTCCAGGCAGATCAGGTGAACACTTCGGTGGACACTGGACATAGTTATCAGAATCAGGGAGCTCGATTCTATAGCGATAAAGAGATAACGTAACATGAAAAGTAAATGATGCGCGCGCCGTTCTCAGATATCACCAAACGATTCTTATCAGTTATCATTAATTCCTCGATCAATATTTTCTTTATGGAATGGTGGAAAATGTAGTTCGTTAATCGGTTTGAATTTTCTAATAATTGTCATCAACTCATTATTGTAGTGATTTAGTTTTTTAAGCGCGTTAAGGACACAGTGATGAGTGCGATTAACTGAAACTTGCGTTTTATTTATAATTTTATGGATGAACGTGGATGAAAAGTGAAAACAATTGAAGCAGAACTTCTTTAGAAATTCACGGGTACGTTCTTTTGTATTGTAATTACAATTAGTTAAACTTTGACATATTTACTATCTTAAAATTTTCTATTATACTTAATATCATTATTTCAAATTATTCAATTTCATCACAAGTACAACTTTTTTTTTTACACCAAGCTTTTCAGTTTCTAGTTATTGAATAAAGCAACACAGTTACTACTAGACTAGACTCGAAAATTCAAATTCCCATTTAGCCGGTCGGAATTTCAACACTGAAAATACCAGGTTTTACTCGATTACTTAAAGGACCAGATATGACACCGCAAGAGTAACCTCAAATTCCCAGGTGGTGTCGTATGACGTAAGTCAGGGTTTCTCAAAATGTTGGTCCTTTGAGAAGTCCATCTCAAAATTCTGAGTGGTGTCGTATATGACATCACCTGGTACTTCTAGTGTTGATTTCGGTCTCGAAAAATCTACTAGTATTTGTAGTCGGAGTCTTGAATTTGTTGAAGATCCTTGTATTCCCTTTCCCTAGATCAAATACCATTATTGACCTGTGTCTTGGCAGAATTATAATGTAACTACGTGAAATGTGCTTCTAAATTGTGAGCTCATTGAATGATAGGAACTCTGGAGGAATCGTTTGCGAATGTAAGATTTTTTGAATTTACCATTTTCAAATACGAATTAATTATTTGTAATAATATATCCACTCTAAAAAGAACTCACATTTCGGTAGAAAATGTTTTAATTCAGGGCTTTCTAGTCAATCATCATTAGCAAATGACTATACTCTGTTCAACTTAAGAATGCCTAAAACGGATTGCAGTTTGTAGGGCTCCGGGGAGAGGAAAAGGTACTCGTTCACATTCAGCAACAATATTTGGCTACGCTTCCGATTTTACTTTCTTGTTTCTTATCACACATCCGATTTTTATATTGTTGATAAATGTGAATTTGACGTTCCGTTTTAGGCATTCTTAAGTTGAACAAAGTATAGAAAGCCCTGTTTTAATTTTCTCATGAAAATCCCTGCATTGTCGTATGAATATAGGACTGTTTTTTATATCGTTATTGAATGACGTCAGAGTTAAAGGATTCGTATACCTTCGACTCAAACCGTTCTGAGAAAAGAAAGGCAGCTCCTACTCATATAAGCTTCAAAACTTATTTAAGTATTAGCATAAAATATTTGAGAGGTGAAAAAATGGCGATTCGCCCTTTTTTTTTTAATTTCTCATTTTTCGTCAAAAAATTTTTTAATTAATGGTAATTTTTCAGCGCTCTACTTTTTTCTCTCTCGCTTCTTTTTGCAAAGTGCTTTTCACGGCTGGAAGAACTTATTTTTCATCAACTAAATAATTACTCGGCCGGATAATTGAGCTTTCGCAGTTTTAATAGGTTTCTAGCAGTTTGGAAGGCGCTTATCGTAATACCAGGGTGTTTTGCAGCGTTTTCAAAAGCAGTGTTTGCAAATTAGTTGTGTTGTACGTGGTAATAGCTGGTTTCTATGGAAACCTCATCGTTATAGACCGGGCTAAGAGTTAACCGTCCCGCTAACTAGATTGTTAATTAATGATCCGGTCTCTTCTCACTGCTGTTTCCTTCGTCTCGTCTTAATGAATTAATTACTTTAACTCCCGTGTGAATTACTCTCGCCATTTTGAAAACAACACACTACTTACCATTCCATCAGAAAGCCCCCTTATTTAGGTCCCCCTGCAACCCCTTGCCCCTTCGAGTATATACAGGCGCTTCTCTCCGTTCCTGCATATAATAAAGTGCTCGCCCATCCCTCGCCGCCATCGTGAAACTCTTAGCAAAAGATTTAAGTCTTTCCTTCGTTGCTCTTCGTTATTTTCTTAAGTACGGTTTTCGTTTTTCCTGCGTTTCCTGCTTCTTTTTTTTTTTTTTTATTTTAGTTCCTTTCTTTTCCTTTATTTTTTCCATATCTACAGACGAAAGCGAACGTTTTTGAAATCCATTTTCAACGGCCTTCTTGCCCCCGGCCTTCTTGCCCCGATTCTGTATTTTCCACTACTTCGCCTTGCAAATGCGATAAAAACGTAGGTAGGTGTTGGAAAAACATTTTTGTGTATGGTGAAAACGATAGATTTAGTATAATTGATGAAGGAATGAAGACGATACCTGGTTGTCTTTGGAATAGTGCGAGTATATCAGAGGATTTAATTATAGGTGGAGTTTAGGGTATGACTGACGGTATTTAGGGCTATATATTTCAGAAATTTGAAATTAGCCCTTTCAGAGAAAATCAGGTCGGTCATTCCTGGGCTATGGCCCACCTCTCCCCTGCATGTCACTGGTCCAAGTGCAAAACCTGGTGTTTTACTGAAAAATTACTTAGTAGTTATTGGACTTAGATTGACTTAGAAAGTCAAAGGCGAAGTTGGAGTTGTTGCAACTTTCATAAATCGCACCCTCGATTGTATCAATAATATGAATCTGTATACAGGGAAAGGGTCATAAAGGGATATCATTTGCTCGAAAATCACATTTCAATGTTGCACCTTACCAGAATTTCCATCGACTTTAAAACGTTGATTTATTAGTAAGTATTAAGGAAGTGTCGTGACATATTATTACGATGTTGAAATTAGCGTTGTGTTTATCATCATCACGTCGACAATATCCCATAATACAGTAATTATGCCCACGCGACGAATATTCGGAAAAAGGAGCGGAAGTTTCACGTTAATTCTTCCAAAAAATAATCATCGCTGTTAACCATCTGCAGATTGTTAACACCAAAGCGATTCCGAATTGCTACTGCATTAGACACCCGTTTCCCAATTTCTACATAATCATTAGAAGATATTTTCTGACACGTTGCCTTTACTAATATACTATACCTACACAGAAACCGTCCAATGTTTGACGATCATTTCTAAAATATATGCGGTATTTTCCAACTTCTTCAGATCTTTACCTTCACCTCTAACCCTCATTAGTATGAAAAGTAAAAGACTTAAAAATCAAAAAAAAACTTAAATTTGTTACAATTATTATCCGTCCTGCGGAAAATAATGAAAATTACTCCTCTTTACTTTTAGTGTATAATTTTGAATGGAGCAATTAGGTTTGCGTCTCGAGTCTTGACCTTTGATGGTCATCGATGAAAACCACCCAAAATACTATCTCCCAAACTATTTACGGAGGAGAAATGCGAGGTTTATCTAGATATTTATAGTGTAAGCAAAAATTTTTAGCAGTATTGACGCCGATGAAATATTCTAAAATAATTATTTGTGTAAAATAATTATTTTTCTTTCAATCCTGACCAACATTAAAAACAACTTGGGGCACTATAATTAAGTATGCGTCCTGAAAAAAAAAAAAAAAAAAAAAAAGAATAAATGTAAGTATAATTTTTATCAATTCTTCGAGAAAAAAAAGGGTTTTATAAAAATTGCAAGAAAAAATTGCTATAAAAATATTAATGAAATGAAAATTATTACATAATATTATATACTAAAACGCTATAGGAGGGAGTGAAGTAAACCGACATTTTTCCTCCAAAAAAGTCCATAACGCACAAAAACCTCTACTGTTGAGCTGTGGCTGCTTCAACAGTAGAGGGTTTTGTCAGTTACGGACTTTTTTGGAGAAAAAATGTCGGTTTACTTCACTTGGGTAAATCTAGAGATGCTGCTAACTGTACTACCTATTATATTGGAAATCGTTTATAGCAAACTTAAATGGTCAAACATTTCTTTTTTACCAACGATGTTTTTTTTTAATATTTTTACAAACGAAATTTTCGTTCGGCCACCTACCATCAACCGCAAATAGCACTGCTTCCTTATACAAATTGTAAAAGTTACCATTGAAATTTTTCTCAGTGTTCATAATTACAACTCAAAAATTTCATTGCTCCCGCCTCCCCCCCCCCAAAAAAAAAAGAAGTTATTGGCTCCCGCTCAAATTCACCGCCCCTATTACAAATTTCATCTCCCTTAAAAATTTATCGACTTATTTTATACGATGACACCCTGTATAACTGAGACATGCTCACATACAAAACTGGTACACCACGTATGTGTTCCAGGAATAACTTCTGAAGAGGTCGATGTAAATTTAAAAAAAAGAAAAACTGGGCAGGAATTTGAAAACTTCAAAACAAATTCCCATATGAGAGAGCACCTTTGATAAATTATAGGATTGTTGGGTATTTGGGCACTCTCATTTGCAAGAGTTCGAGTTTCAGGGGTGCTGTGATGCCTCAAGGCTTGCGAGGAGTGCCCCTCTCCAGGTCAATTAGGAATGATGACACTCCCCCTTCTTCCCAAAGAAAAATTTTTGGCATTCGATTATCTTTGAAATTCTTTTTTAAATTTGAAAAAAATCTCCCCCCCCCCCTCCAAATCGTCAACGAGTAGTTGCTCATCAAGATTGTGCCTTCACGGCACCCCTGTGCGAGTTGTTGCTCTAAATAAATAACCCAAAATATCGATTCTTCACCTTCTTCATACTCAATACCCATGCTAAATCTTTGAGGGTAAATATATTAATATTCTATAATATACGAGTACTTACCTTTTTTTCTTTTTTCTTTTTTCTTTTCGTTCTTCAAATACGAATAATCATATTCACAAATGACGCGTGAAAAAAGTATAAATTGAAGAATAGATACGTTGTTTCTATATCTTGTTAACATGTTCTAAAAAGCGGAAGAGGAAAACTTGGAAAATAACAAAAGCAACAACTATAGACGAGCAAAATCTATTATTTCCAAATTAACCCTCGATATTTCGTTCATAAATTCGTACTCATCCGCGGAATTAGTTACAAAAGTTGCTTTTGCCTCTCTTTTTCTCATTTCGGGGTGACTCTGCAGCTGTACCCCAAGACCCTTTTTTTTTTCTCTCCATTCTTAACTCGTCCAAGGGTTTCCATCGAACCTATAATATATTCAGAAACATCTGTGATATCATTTTTAAACGATTTAACAATGTTGTATAGTTTGCTGTTTAACAACCTGTTTAAATAGCGCTCAGTTTCGCCTTTTTCATTGTGTCATGGCTGACGGTAATCAATTATCATTATTTGGATGTTTCTTTTCCTCATTCGACTTTTTCGTTTTGTTGTACCCCACATTGAGCAAACTGGAGCGAAAAAATTAGTACAAAAATTATTAATTATTCGTCGCATTACTGCGCGAACGTTGAGAAATTAGACGGAAATTTCTGTTACCAGGCTCATTCAATCTAAAACATTTTCAAGAAGGAAATACGACATTCGCATCTATCAACGAATGAATGTACTTCTCTTAATGTTGAAAAATTAATTTAGCAGCAATTTTAGTGACGATTGGAAGCATTGGTGAGGAAATGTACTTCGTGGGGTATGATCGAAAAATTACATTCGTATTAAAATATATTATATATAGGCGATGATTTGCCACGATGTTGGTTCCATTTTACGTTCGCCTATTTTTGGCGCAAGCAGTGTTGCACGTAGACTGAAGTATAGAGGAAGTGACTGGAGATTAGATGTAGTGAAAGAAAATGGACGGACATGGTCCAAGCATTGAAAATAGGAAGAGTTGAAAACAATTGCCCCCATAACCTAGTAAAGGAGGGTTCTGACTAGCCTCAACTCTGAAATTTCTGATTAAACTAACCAAATAAGAAAGCATTTCAGGGTTGCCACATCGACAACATTTGAATGACCATGTGATAGTCTACCCACTTTCTACCACTTTTGACCCAACTACCACGTAACCACCACATTTTTAAAATTTTCTACTATTGTCTACACCGCAATCACTTCATTTTGAACATTTTTTACAGAATCTTAGAAAAACTATGAGCTTAGTATAGAATTTTGTTAAATTATAACATTGCTGTATGCTTCCACATTTTTGCCAAAATCTATATATAGGCCTAGGTCTACTTCATTTTCAAAAAAATTTCTTCCCCCTTCTCGCTAACTCGCAGAATTTGGTTGTAGCATGGCGTTAGTTTTGTATTTCTGGAAAACTCTGATTTTTATCCCAGCCAGTGTTGTCATTTGGAAAAACAAACTGAAATCCGGAAAAAGAAAATTTTAAAAAAGATTTTGCAGTTAGAACGGAATATTGAGAACAGTTATATAGAAATGTGCATAAAAAATTGCAGTTTTGCTGAAAAATTGTAGAAGTTGTTTTAGAGATGACTTTATTTTTGATACAAAATAACCGAACAAAAAAATAGAAATAAGTGGAGAAGAAATTGACTCAAGTCACCACCGCAACGTGTCTTGAGTAACAAACTTTTTTCCAAGGAAAATAGCTGCAGGTCTTCATAAAGCACGTTAAGGTTAAAGATGAATTCATATTTTTTCCACAATTCACATTCCTTCAAAACATAAATTGCTAAAAGACATAAACATACCAAATGCTTCAACTTTAAAAAATACAGTATAAATATTTCTGATATTTCTACTCCTAAGGGAATTATTAATAGTAATATTGACCTAATTTGATGACTAATGTTATAACTTGACCATGACCATAAATTGATGACCTTGACCTTTGAATAATAGATTTTACCTTGAAATGATGACAATTTTGCAAGATAAGGTTGATTCCTTACATTCTTTACCCCACTTTTTACATTCTTTATGCCAATTATATACGAGTATATTTACATTCTTTACACCAATTTTTTACATTTTCTACATTCTTCCCCCTAATTTTTTACATTCTTCGCATCAATTCTACAATATTCTTTATAAGTTTTTTCAGTTTACGTGAAGCTAGATTGTTATCAAAGCTATCAATAAACCAAAAGAGGTATATTCAGAATAGGAAACAGCTGATGAGTAACTTGGTCAAATTTCTGAAAAATGTGTACGATCAAAAGCTATTCAATGCTCAGAGTTCCTTTGCAAGTTTTTTTTTTTTTTCATTTCAGTCTGAAATGATCTGAGCTTTTTCGCTCGAAACTTTCACAATATTCAAGTGACATAGGATTAAACACGATATTTTCCTTGATCGTCGCTTTTGCGTAGAAGTAGCCATCGTTAATGGTCCCCCCACATAAATGTTGGAGAAATGAAAATAACGATTCCACTTCACGAAAGAAATGAGCCAATCCTGTACCACGAGGGAATTTCTGTGGGTGTTTTCATCGTTCAGTCTTTTTAAAAAGAGTAGAAAAAGAAGTTTGTGTTGCAAACAAAATGGGCTTAATTGTGCGTATCGTATATCAGTCAACAGTCTACAAACAATTTTCGAATTTTTTCATCAAAAATTATTCGGCAAAATAGTTTTTATAATAAGCTATATATGGTACCTTATATATGTATTCGTACGTTGAGTATTTTAAAATACATTAGACGAACGTCGATTCTGTATTTTTTCTTACTATATTGAATAGAAAATTGTTAATAAGAGTAACCGTCAAAAGTATAGAAATGAAAAGTATAAAACTAAGCGAAGCGGTAAAAAATTGAGTTTATACGAGACATGATTTTTTTTTTTTCCAGCCTGATATCATTAAAATTGTATCGGTTGATTACCATTATAGTTTAGCTTTTATTCGATTCATCCAGTCGAAATAAAATAACAAGCCAAAAACAGACTTACCCCAGATATACGGTGTTCTCTTTTCTTTTTTTTTTCGCTTCTATATAAATATCAATCGATGACTAGGCTTGCTGGAAATTATGGGCCTGTTGATTCGATAAAAATGACAAACGACAGATATCTTCTTGAACCAGATGGATCTAATTTCTTTGTCTGCATGACACACTATAGTTTTGAATATAATACTCGTAACTTCACATTTTAATAGCTTTTTTATTATAAACTGAAGTTAAAACTAAAAGGAAACGAACAGCTACATACTTGATAGAAGTCAGAGCTAACAAAAAAATAATTGGCTTATCAAAACGACCAAAACAAAAACAATGTTGCCATTTACAAATTTCAAAAAAAAGGGGTTTAAACACCAACTTCAACATATAGGTCTATCATTCTGTAATAACTTAGACCTACGTAACCTTGATTTTCCATTATTTCTGCATGTAGAATAGATAGCTATTTTAATATAAAATAAACTGCAGACTCAGATACATCAAAACTAAAATAAGTCCTTGCCCTTGATAAAAAAAAAAACTGTCTCCATTTAGTTCAAAAATTTGCCACCAGGGTCCAACATCTCCAAAGTTCCCACTGAGTATTACAGAATGTAACATTTCTTATTCATTATACTATATCCGGTTCCGGTTCAGTTTCCTGAAGACATTTTCCTGAGATGACATCCACCCGACATGAAATTTTCCTGAAATTTCATTTTCCTGACACCGTTTTTCTAACTGTTTGTTTTATTTTTCATTTGTTAACATTCTTATGACAGAACTATGGTGTTGGCTAATGTCGTCAGATTCTCAATTTTCTCAGCATTTTCTACATATGTGTCATAATTCAATACAATATAGACCTGATGCAAGTTTGTAGCTGAACCAACTTAGGCTTGGGAGAGTTTTTAACTCGCCTTCCTAGAGCGAGTTCAGCCACACTAATTTTGGTGTTGGTGAAAAATGAGAATGAATGTCAGGAAAACGGTGTCAGGAAAATGTGTTCAGGAAACTGAACCGAAGCCACTGTATCCAACTTGTCTAAATGTAGGAGAGATTAATTGTCTATAAAAATATAATTACTTTTTATATTTGAATTTATTATTTTTTTTCAAAGAAATATTATATTTTGTTTGAAATTTCTGGAAAATTATTGGTTTCTATTATCAACATAATATGTTTACCTACAAAGACAACCAAACTGCGAGGATGAAATATTAAAATCGCAGAAAATTCACTAATTTTCTACTTCGGTGGCCGTTTGGGCAGTAAAATACGCGAAAAAAAATATTGCATTGGTTTTATTGGAGGTGGAGGGTTTAATTGTAAATATAGAGTCCTACCTACAGAAAAAATATTAGGTCCCAGATTGCTACCATCTCTGAGAAAATATACTTAAAAGTTAAATGTGCTACGAAGAAGGGCATTTAACCTAGTAGAAGTCTTTTTTTGGTCTCCTGCTGTAAAATTTGAAAAAGCTGACTGATCACCTTCTTGCATAACACTGTTCGCATATAGGAAGGTAATTTTATTAGAAAAATTAAAAATCATAAGTAACAAACGTTCCAAAGATCACAAAATTATATGAAGCAGAATTATCAGGAACTACGGACAAAAAAAACAGGTTTCCATCAGCATATTGTACACGAAGATGCCAACCATTAAATAGAGAAAATTCATAAAGTTAACCTGAAATTCTCCATAGCTATACATATTTCAGATGCCTATATAAAGACCAAATTTTCAATAATTTGATGATGAAAAGTGAAATAAGTATATGAAAGGTTGTAACAGACTGATACTGACTTTGAATATTAAAATTAAAGAAATTCACCTACATCATTTTCATTATTGTTCAAGTTTGTATTGTTTTGAATATTGCTCATGATGACGCGCTGATAATTGTCTTAACAAAAAGTGTCACTTTATTCACTGAGGTTCTTTGGTTTTGTTTTTTTGTTTTTTGTTTTGTATTTTTTGCAAATTTTTACCAATATTGAATAAGGGACTGAGTACGAGTTTATGATTCCAGTAAAATGAGGTAAACTTCTTTTAGGGGAGGTGGAAGGAGCAGAAAATAGTTGTTTTTTCTAAAATGGCATATATCGCCAGAAGACGTCTGCTAAGTCTTAAAAATATTACCGGATTTAGGAGTTGAAAGAGGTGTGGACAAAGTGGTGGAGGCCCCTTTCAAGGGGGATAAGGGGTCAGTTACCAAATTTTTTCAAAATTTTTATTGAATGAAATTTTTTTTTTATGACGAGTGGTGGAGGCCCTTTGTTGATGGAGGTCCGTGGACACTGTCCACACTGTCCACCCCCTAAATCTGGCCCTGGCCAGCGTGCATGTACATAGAATACAAAATTAGCCCAAAAAATGGATTATGATTTTTTTGGGACTTGGCAGCTTTTCATACTTAGACCGATGATATAACTTTTGTTACAAATAAAAGGCTATAGTTATACGAACCAGTTAATAGTTTCATCAGAGACACTTTCTTTCTTCATGTATATAGGTAATTAAACTTGTGAAGGAGGCTCGTAAAAGAATGCAATGATTTGCAATTAAACGTGAAAAAAACTTTTACTGAATAATTGACGAGGGCAGCAAGCTGTTATATTATAAGTACTTGACAATTCTCACCCCTTACTTCATCTCCAAAATGAACTATATACGCGGACACACTCAAGTGTATTCGCATATAACTGTATAATTTCCATCATTTTTTTTTTCTTTTTTTTTTTAAACTTGTTTACAAGCATATCGTCTCATTCATAAAAGTTTCATCGGTCTTTAAAATGATAAAATTTCGTACGCCTGGAGGATAATATTTTACCACCAAATAAAAGGAAGAGCTCGCGTAAATTACGTAGCTCTTCATGAATAGTATAGTATTTAGAAGTTCAACGTGGGGTACTTCTCGCCTCCCTTTTTGCTTTATATAATTCTAAAAGACCGAGTCTTTATAACAATAGAGCAAAAACGGTCGGCTCTCGCGTTAAACAAAACGACACCTATTTAATGATAAGAGTATACTATAAAGTACTGTGTGTGGCCCTTATCAGTTCCAAACAGAGCTATTGTTTCGTTAATAATCTAATTACGGTAGCTAATTAACGGTCCAAGCCAATTCTGAATCATCCATTTTTCGAACACTAGATTCTTTTCAAACGTTTTTCATCCCTCCGCCTTTCGGAAAATTAGTTCTTTTATCAGTAAATCTTCCGGGTATAATTTGGGAGCTGGCTTTACGATAGGCCCGTTTGGAAAAAGAGTGCAGCTTTGAAGATTAAGCCGCCAAAATGAGAGATTGACTTTTGTTCGTGGAGGTGTACGTTTATGAGAGTATAAAATCACAAATGTGGACTTTCAAGCTGGCTGTTCTTTAGTGTCACTATTGGGAGAGTAGTCAGAATGCACATCATGAAGTAGTGTGTTCATTTTCAAAATCCTGGACATGCCTGTACTTGAACCGGTGGGCTGCGAAACAACTTAAGTCACATTTTTCACTTTTTATTGAAATTAAAGAAAAAAGTGTCACCAGTTTGCTGGTGAGATATTTTGCCTCGCTCAATGTGGTTAGACGACTATCCTACTCTACATATATGTCTATCCTGCATATACCCGATAGGCAAAAAATGAGAAAATGATCCGGAAAATGAGAATTTTATCCGTTGTCAGTCCGTTTTTATTTTCGACCATCAGATCTGAAAATTTGCAGATATTTTTGTCATTTTGATTATTTTTCCAAATCCGTTTGTAAAACGGATTTTCTGATCATAATCAGTGATAACTTTTGGTCAATTTTTCTAAATCCGTTTGTAAAACGGTTTCACGGATTATAACCTGGGCCAACAAATATGATAAAACAGCCTTCATGGAAAATAATCCGGACTCATTTCCGGCAAGACTTATTACAATCCGTTCGAAATCCGTTTTAGAAGCCGGAAAACAGGAAAATTCCGGGTTATAATCCAGAAACGGATTATAACCCGGAATAAAACGAATCCGTTTTCAAAATGTTTTGCCCATAGGGTAGGTAAGTGATTTTCCAATATCACTCTCCCTGTTGCCTTAACGTGGGGCAAACTTGTTTTGGACTTGAGTTGTTTTGCTGCACCATTGACCTGTAATGTTTTTTGAAAGTGATGAAAAATTAATGCTCATGTGTCCTGAGCATTGTAAACGGTGATAATGTTTTGGACAATTCCGAGTCAAAATCCCGAATCCGAATTCCCGAATGGATTTTTTCCCAAACGGACTTTTCTGTGAATATTTTTTTCCCGAATCCTCTTTGCCAAATACCTGCGTTTGTCAAATCCTATTTCCCGATTACTATTTTTTTCAAATTTACCGATGATATGATAGCTGATGGGGCTCCCTTTTTCTTACACATCACCACAAATAATTTTACCCCACCCCCACCACACTTTCCACCGATGCTGTGGAATTAGTACCATGAAGCCATGGCTAATAGCCACAAAACAAATGATATAAGTAAAGGATGGCACAACCGGTTTTGACTCTCAAAAGTGGGTTCTCAAATTCGGGATTTCGTCCATTTGGGGCAAAGGTATTTGGGAAAAAGGTATTCGGGGCAAAGTCCATTCGGGAAAAAGCGATTGGGGATCTTTGATTAAAGAAATTGACCTGTAACCGTTTTGGACTCTTGTTGTTTTTCTGCATTTTGACCAAAATTAAGAAAACTGCCAAACTGAATGAAAATTCACACGAGCATGTTTAATTAAAAATTTTATTTGTGTGTAATTTTTTATACATACATGGGTTGTCCTAAAAGTTTCCAACGAACTTCTATTTCGTTGAACCGAGAAGACACTGACACGAGTTCAAAAAAACCCGTGTAAATGACGATAGACTGGCTATTACTATTGTAAATTTCTTTAAATTAGAATCATTGTAAATGAAGTTTTTATAAAGAGCGAGTTTTGTGAGCATCGTCAAATGTTTTAGTCATGGAAACTGGAGCAACAAATTAAGGTGAAATTTTTCACAAAGCAAGGAAAATCTGCATGGTAAGGAAATTGATGAATCATAGATAATGTGTGTATCGATTCGATTTTGACTAATTGAGTGCAACAAGTCAGGCCAAGGCAAATTGCTTATAATTACAAGATAATATATGTTTTCTGGAAAAGGGGGGTTTTTGTTTTAATTATTATTTTATTCAAGTTTGTCCGCACTATTCGCAGTGTCAAAATTGCATTTCGTTTTCCAGTTCACTTTCTTCACATATTGCAACTTACATAGCCGAATATACCAAAAAGTTAAAAGCTGTACAAAAACGCTAGGTACTCATTGTCAGTATATATAGTCTAATATAATGGAAACAGAAGGCAGAGGAAAAAGTTTCGATGAAGTTCTGTCGTCGTTCGCACGTTGTACGATCCATGCATCGAATTTCTATTTACATCAATTAACATTTATTTACACAACGAGTATGAGAAAGTGACGGAAAAGTGGTTTAAAACAAAATACAGCATTTTCGGTGGCCGTCTGAAATACGTCCTAAGGCAATGTTTTACCGCCTAATGGAATTCTAATGTTTTAAGCTGCTTAAAATGGACCCTCTGACGCAGTGACTAAGTTTTATTTTTCTCTTAATCCTCTGTATCACCCTCGGCCTTTTACATTTTCATTTTTGCTTCAACAATGAAGATTAAACTTCCTTCAGAGCAAATGTTTCTGTCTGCATTCTATATATATATAGTTTATGCATCGGCGTTAGTTTTTTCTGATTGCAAGAATAAAAAAAAAAAAAAAAAGAGAAAAAGAAAAATCAATATTGTTCGAAACTTGTACTAATTTTACTAATCTCTACTACTGAATTATTGATTTACTTTGATTGCAGTTGATAAATGTTCTGCAAAGCTAACAGTATGATAGACGATGTAAGATTAGAGCCCCTGTGCAAATATAAATGACACCTTGACATAATGTAGGATGAGCTGATAAGCAGTGGCTCTCTGTTATCAGTCAAGCATACCTGTTGTAGAAGTATCAGCTGTGTCTCAGCCTCATAAAAAATCAGTTAGAGGTCTATGCTACAGTGGTACTTGATAGAGGATCTCAGTTAAGTCCTTAATAATTTTGAATTGAAATTTCTCATTTCAATATAAAATGCATATATCATCAAAACAAATTATTTCAGTTTCTTTAAAATAAACTTTTTTTTAGAACTGACACTTTTTCTTTATATAATGTATTGCATTTGAAAGGCTACCCATATATTGCTGTGTTGCCAATTATGAAAGAGAATTTTGGTTCCTCTTGCGCTATCCTCTCCTTTAGCAATAACAAAAAAATTTCTGTAGAGACTTATAAATATTTTCGTGCATAATTGTATACTCGTAGAATTCTTCATTTTCTAGACGAGTAAAATTCTCTTTCACATCAATTGTACGAGTATATAAAAAAGGTTCAGCACTTTTCTTGAGAAAAAACATTTTCAAATCAAACTTGCGAAGTATATTATACAAACTTTGCATATTTCGTATAAAATACTGAATTCAATTTGTAAACTCAATTTGTAAGCTCAATTTGTAAGCTCAATTTTGTAAGCTCAATTTGTAGCTCAATTTGTAGCTTAATTTATAGCTCATTTTGTAGCTCAATTTCTAAGTTAAATTTATAGCTCAATTTGTGAGTTTAATTTGTAGCTCATTTTGTAGCTCAATTTATAGCTCAATTAGTAGCTCATTTTGCAACTCAATTTATAGCTCATTTTGTAGCTCATTTTGTAGCGCCATTTGTAGCTCAATTTATAGCTCATTTTGTTGCTCATTTTGTTGCTTATTCGGTAGCTCAATTCGGAAGCAAAAAACCTTCGTCCGGACAGACGTTATTATAATTATGATAACATTGAACACGCAAGGACACGCACAAAATCGACTAAGTCTCATTAAGCTTATGTATGATGACGTCATCAAGCTTATATATTGATGTATAATATGATGACTTTACACATACGGACCCACAAACTTTCAACTAAACGTAGAGTAAATAAAATTCATCTTTAAAATTATATTGGATAAAAGTAAATATAGGTATAGGTAGGTACTAGGTACTTATAGAAGGCCAATTAAAAAGGATGAAATTTTCTTGGAGAAATCATATAATTTATGTAATTGAAAAAAACAAAATTTGAAGGATATGATCTTTACTCACTGAGCCATTGAATTTTTTCTCACTGTATTCTGCTTAAAATAATATTACTGAACTCATAGTATAGAGCCTACCGAGAGAATACAAGCGAAAGTATCATTTTCAACATCTTCCTCATTTTACAGTAATGTCAAGCAGCCGCCATAATCTCGTTTAAAATTTCTTTGTCTCCGACACGACTGGCTCCATAAACGTTCTCGTAAAATTTTTAAACATTATCGAAACGTGCGAAGTTTAAATAAGCTGTGTAATAATGTTTACCCACGTTTATCAAAAATATAGCCGCCATTTTGTTTAAACTCGAGCGATATTTAAATTTTAACACGTTGCAATAAAATGAGTCCCGTATTTCGCAATTTGTGGCAGCCTTTAGCGAATACCATTTAAAAGCTTGATTCTCGTTATATTAGTTAACTTTTTGAATAAATTACGTAATTCGAAAAATTTGTTTATTTTTGACGTCGACGAAGATGTTGTCTACATTGTCTTATTTTTTTATCGTTCTTTTGGGGGAAAAGTTGGAGAAATTTTTATTTTAGGGCTAACCGCGCACATTATATTAAGGAGATTTTAGGTCGCTTAACCATCTCCTTAGAATAATATTCGAAAGTGGAATTTGTGCAGGTGTAGCAAACTCATTTCGTTTATCATTTTTGGAGGCTGGAGTGAGCAGATTTCGAATAAAAGGTCTTTATCATATCCCTTAAGTATTTCTCCCTTTTAAATATTTCTGAGTAAACTGCAAATAAAAAAGAACTAAATTTCGCTAAAGAAATAATTGGGTTTTGTAAATGACTTACAGAAAATACTGGGTAACAAACGTTTTAATGTAAATAAATATCTATGGGTTGCTTAGTTAAAATTGAAGAGAAAACTTGGTCTGTTTTCCTAGCCCCTCGCTCCTAATTCGGAATTTTGGAATGAAACTTTTCATACTAATTGTGCTCAATTTGTGGTCACCTCCTTTTAAAGTTATGTGCTGCGAAAGAGTTTAGCTCTATTGGCAAATGTTAGAATCGGGCATATTGAAGATTTTTGAAATTCCATCATTTGGCTCCCTTGAAAAAAGTCAAGTATCACTTTCTCATACGCATCTCAGCTCAGGTGCAGTTAATGGAACGTATGCGCAAAAAGTACCTAGTTGGTTGACCAATGGTTGATAACTAATTGACAACTAAATTGACCGAATTGCCAACCTGTTCTCGCTTTGGTAAATGATTTTATTAGATTTTGTTGTTCTGCGCATGTACGATTCCTCAATTGCTCAGGAGACGCCTTGGTGATGTTCTCAGCACCAGTCTCTAAGGAAAGGATTGCACTCTAATTATCTAGTATTACATATGATTGAAGGGTGTAACTAGCTTTGGGAGTATAGCTTGTGGTTGTTTGTCTCTAACATTTTGAAAGAAAAGTGAAGCTAAGTATTTTTAAGTCCACAATACCATCGAAACTTTCATCCGTGTAATGAATGTGAAATTTGTTTCAATGTCACTTCGAAATTTTTGTTTTTTTAATTACTCGTCTTTTATTTCTATATACTTCCTTTCTAATACGACGATGATTGTACTTATTAAAGTGCCACCATGTGAGAAAAGGCTCCTGCATGGTGGGTCTAGCGATATTATTAACCAGAATTCAAAATAATGGGTAAAAACTATAAGAATTTTTTTACGAGGCGTGAAAAAACCGATGATTACGACCAGACATTTTAATTAATACACAATAAAGAACCATAAAAAAAGTTGAAAGATTTACAATTACCACCAAACTACTTTCATCTCGCCATGTATAAACTGAGCTGGCTTTATCAAAGAAAGGGGCAAAAAAAGCTGTCAGTAAAAGACAAACAAAGCACCTCGCTTTAAATTGGGTTTATTTTCGTTGAAAAAAAAAAAAAAATTAACGGATCGTTTAAACAGATGAAATAATGACTGTATGACGTGTCATACTTTGAAACATCAAACAAAAACGTCTCATGATGTATAAATCATATTTTTGCCACATACTCCAGAGTGCACTTTTTATGTAGGCCAAGTTTAAGTCAAGGAAAGGAAAAATCATAATTTTACACAATCTACCGCTTTATTAAACAACATATCGTCTCTTTTCATCTTGAGAGGGTAGACTTTTATTGCCCTATATGCGTTGTAGGTGGATAACTAAAATAGTATTTTTGAAATTAGTTTTTGGGAAATTTTTCGCCATCTTTGATAAATTTAATAATCTTATGAAAGCGAAGTATATGGAGATTTCCTTTTGAAATTTTTATTGACTATATAGTTATAGTAACATATATATCTAACTTACTCGCAGTACACTGAAAATTTTGGTAGTAATTTTTACTATTTGTATGAGAAAACAGGGGTATAATTTAAGATTTATAATAGAAATTGCCATAAAAATAGTAAAATATGCTATCTGAGCCATACTAATGAATCTATATATGTATATGTACAATAAATATTGAACTGTTCTTGTTTTCCTATAAAATGTGGTAAGAATTACTTTCCATTTCTTTCAGTGAGGTACCTACATGGTGCACATTCTTTCAAATTTTACATAAGAATCCATGAAAGGACTTGAATTTTGTTCATATTATCCATAGATGTATATGTTACGGTTAATGTGTGTAATTGGTGATTCTATAGAATAACCGGCGATTCTATAGAATCACCAGTAACACTGTTTTAAGTTCGGTGAATGTATGAAATTTCATACATTCACCGGTCATTCTACAGAATAACCTACGGTGGTTGGTGAATGTATAAAAAAAATACCAGAAAATGCATTTTAAGATAGCATATTATTACAAAATTAATACAAACTTACTCGCAGTTTGGACAATAATGGGTAAAACTTTGAGAAAAAATGTATTATGTCTTTACAAGCTAGTCTGGTGAAAAGCCTTGGGAATTGAGGAGAGAGGGTGATTGGTAATGTCATTTTATGTTCAGTCTTCAAAGTCTGTATAGATAGATCATGACTCTCTACCAAACACACAAAATGATACTCAGTTGTAAGACTGGTCTGATTATCTTTTAAGACAGGTATTACTCTGAAAATGTCCTGACTACATACATTCCCCAAGGCATACAGGCGATTCTACAGAATAACCGGTTAATGTGTGAAATTTTTCTTCTTTTCATACATTCACCAAAACACTAGGTGATTCTATAGAATCGCCGGTGATTCTGTAGAATTACCGGATTATACACATTAACCGTAACATATATATTATCTTATAGTATAGAGTGAGACTACTATACTGCAGATATCCAACCAAATTTGCCTCGTTCAAAATTTTTGTGACGTTTCTGTCTGCGATTGCTTGTGGCAGATAAGTGTAATTAAAGTGGTACACCTTTATTTTTGAAGGTGGGGAACCGTGAGATTGATGTATTCAAATTTTACGCAATTTTCATTGTTTCCATTTGCGACTGCAGACAAAGTGCTTAATTTCATCCAATAAAATGATTCAGGCGAAATGCCACAAGAATCTCGCATTTTCACTAAAAACAGACTCTATACTGAATAAGTATAATGTGCAATAATCAGAGTGTGAACAATCTCTTCAATTCCAGCTCTTTTAATAATTTTTTGACTGAAATCCCCAATTAATTGCTCACCTCGCAAGAAAGTTTTAAGCACTAATAAGCACCTGTAGAGTTAATCTTCATGAGACAATCGATTGTATATATCCTTCTGCTTGTACTATAGAAACAGATTTTTTAAATGTTTAATGATTCATTACAAAAAACTAATTCGGAAGTGTAAAAAGTCAACTATTCTACAATATGTTATACAGGAGCAAAAGATAAAACAGATTGTCTATTTCCCCTTTTACTATTTTAATTATCGGTATATATAGCGTACTGCAGCTCTCAAGGAAATACATCGTGCATGTATCACGCATTTTAGGTTATTATCGGCTTGCTTAAAAATTTATTTTAGTCGTTTAGTTGATGTAATTAGTTGTAACGGATAAATTAGCCACAATCGAGGCTTTTTTCCCTCTCATTTTTTCTTTCAACTGGCCTACAGTTCAAAGGTACCGCGTCATCATCTGTTGAAAACTGACGACTAAGTTACGCCTGTCATATAATAAGTACACAAATTAATTCGTGTATAGCGTGCGATTCTTTTGGAAAAAGCAGACGAAGTGGTCCTTCAGAAAAAAAAAAAAAAGGTAAATTTTAACTAGTGGACCGTCAAGTCATTATAATAGGTATTTTTAGAGGAATCTTGGTCCATGTTGAAAAAAATTAGCCATAAAGTTGTTCGAATTATAATGAACATTCATAATTTTGGATATTTTGGAGGAAGCACTTATGCGAGAAATAGCTATCTTCTAAAAGTTCGTTCAAGTCAGAGCTATTATATTAGTGTGATCGAATTTCAATTGAGGAGCTAGTGCTAGCGTATAGAACTCACTGAAACAAATAAAAAGTCTTTGTATGACTTTTTTGCCACAAGTTGAAATTGAAGGAGTTTTATAATTTTATCAAGTCTGAAGGATTTTATTCTTTTTGGTTAGTAGCTATGGCTATCTTCAACATATACTGGCCAGTGGCTACAGTGCCTTGCATTTATATGTACAAGGGATTATATATAATCCACATACGAGTAAAACGAAGTAATATTTTTTATGTGTGGAGGGGGAGGTGGAAGGGGAAAAATAGTCACCTTGTCTGAAATGTCTTTCACCTGATTAAAAATAAAACGAGCCTTTTATACCTTATAGCGATATAACGTTGTAAGTACCTTGCAATTTCTTCAAGTTTTCCAAATTGAGACTTTATATTTGTGTCGTTGCATTCTTTTTATCTGAGGGTTATACATCCGCAGTAAAATATTTTCTACGACTTTGTTCCACGAATGCAAGTTTAAACACAGGCCCAGCTTTTTGAGTACTCTGAAACTGGTAGTAAAACCCGAAGGTATGATAGTAATTTTTTCACCCCACGTGATGTAAAAATTTTAAAAGTACGTGATGCATGATAAAAAATTCATCAATGTAGTCAGATTAAAGAGGTAGGCTGTATATCTCTTTCCTGCAGTGTAAGAATAGATTTTGAAACGACAAGTGACAAAAAGTACAATGGCCCATTTGTTTAGGATCCCATAGTATTATTTTAACGCTTTTGCAAAGGGGGTTACGACTCTTTACTCGTTGTTTTGTAGCTACTTTTTTCTTTCTTTTTTTTTTTACTCTTTTTCTTCGAACTGTGCGACCACATGTAAACGCTAAAGCTTACATACACCTTGTAAAAAGGGTTCCAAAATCCTACTTTTCCTGCATGTATCTCGCGCTATAAAGTCTTTTTAGTCGTTTATAAATATTCACTCGATTGGGAGACGAGGAATTGCTTGCTTTTAAAATCCAACGAAAAGGATATGTAAACGTTCTATACTTTTGATAAAGTAAGACAACGATATAGTTTCCTATAAACCGATTCTCTGTATCCACTTTTTTGTTTCTTTCGACAATCCGTAAAAAGAAAACACTTGGCCAATTCATTGTATCTGTATGAAAGTTTAATTAAAAACTTTTTCCGTTTTATCCATTATCGGGATATTTTAGTTTTTGCACGATATACAGTAATTTATGCTTAAAAGTAAGCAAAAAGACATAAAGGGTCAGTGACACTTGTCCGGAGAAAGTACTTATATAGCTTTAGCTTACATGTGATTGGCTGCAGCACCCTATAGGTGGAATTTCTGAAGCAACTCGAGAAGTGAAAATGTGTACCACGTTAATAAAAAAAAAAATTTTGCGCTCCGCAGAATTTTTATTCAGAATTTATTGTCCCCTTAAAGAAAAAAGATTCGTGTTTATTTTTCAAAAATAAAGTATTTCTACTTTTTGAGGAACATAAAATTAATTTTTTATCATCACTGGCCGAAAACTGAAAAAAACAAAAAGTACTGATGTACCATTTTTCAAGTTAGCCGATTGCTATTAGTATTCCAAAATTCACGGTATGTCTGATTTTAGCATTTGCTCGAATATTTTCAAGTCAAGTAAATACTACATCGTAGTTTGAAAATCTTAAATTTACTTGATTTTTAGCATTTTCCTTATGCCTAAGCATTTTCAAGCAGCGCAGTCGCCAAAGTGTGCATTGGGCCCATAACCTGTTAGAGTGAAAGATCCCAAGGTCCTTGATCCTAATAGGAAAACAAATTTTAAAGAAGCTGAAAAGTATTCATTTAAGAAATCACTTAGAATTGTCTTATATACTCAGGGAAACGCCTGTTCTATGCCAAGCACAGAATGTGAAGTTAAGAATAATACGGATTTCTAATAACTGGAGAAAAAATTGCTTCAGCAACTTTTTTATTGATATGAATTAATATCTTAAATTATTAATAGTTGCGTCACAAAGATCAGTGTTACCACTTATAGGTGACGAACCATTTATATTTTAACCTTCAACTGTTTCTGTCTTCGGCTATACTGGAAATTTTTTCCCATAATGTAAGTTTTCTCAGATTTCGTCTCAAATGCATTTTGGAATTTAAAAAATTTTCTGTATAATAAATATGGACCTAAATAAATTCACCAAAGCTAAAAACACACAAATCTATAGATTATCACAAACCGAATGCATTTTTACGGTACTTGATCACACATTCTAAGACAAAAAATTAATTAGCCCACCTAAACGTCTACCCTTTTTTTGGCTGGGTACATAGGCATGAAATTATCCTTTTTTTAAATAACGAAAAAGAAAAATTCTAAAATAAACATTTAGAGTGCAGTTTCTGTTATGTCATCCCTTCATTCAAATGCCGTATATATACCCTTTTCAGAAAAAATGATCTGTTTATATAAATCAAATCTTGTTTCATTTCATTCGGTCACAATTATTCAAAAATTATGATTAAGGATTTATCGTACAATACGCTATACGTCCTGAAGGATATATATATATAGTTTTTTAATCTATTGCTTAGCATATAAATGAGAATTAAGCACGAATCAACGAACTGCAAAAAATTTATGGCCGGTTAAAGTGTGAAAACTGATTTTATAAACAGACAACACGCTAAAATAGACCTATATATATAGGGCATCCCATATTATAGTGTGCACCCTTTTTGATCAGCATTGGCGAATATTTTATTTCTGCTGGTCTAAATATACGCAATACGAGGTTATTTTTATTTTACCGAAAAATAATTTTCTAAGTTGATATAAATGTCGATTGAGGAAGTATTAGAAATTGGTTTCCCATTATACTGTTCGCGCTATTTTCTGATTTATCTTTGTTCGGTATTCCAAATCTGCAATGAGTCATTTTCTATATTTGACCCAATTATGTCTAAGTAAAATGGTAAATATTACTTTACCTATGCCATAAATATAGTGTATCCAAGAAACATTTCTAGACCACAAAATCCAAAATCTATTAATCTAATCAGCTGAGATTAATTCTTAAAGTTGTCTTGCATGAGTATTTATGTGTGACGTGTGAGTTTATGAGAAAATAAAAACAAAATAAGCAGGTTTTCAAAGGAAAATCTGCTAAAAAAATACGTTTGTTTCTTTTCATCATCATCATCATCATCAGTAGCAGCAGTAAGTTGGTTTGTTCTTTATCCATAAATTGTTGATATTACAGAGTATGAACAAAGGTCTGTTTTTTATTTCAAGGAACAAGTATATCTTTGTTCCTCATCAATAAATTTTGGTAGGACAAATGAGAAAAAAAACTCGACAATGACAAAATCTAATATAAAAGATACCCAATATAAGTAGCAGTTTTTTGCTGCCCGTGTTCTGATTACTAACTGAATTGAATATTAGAAAAATGTCATAAATAAAGATTACTCTGAGGAATATTTCTTCAACACTGAACTCAATAATCGTTTATTATTCTTATAACTGAAATAAAGTGTTGAATTACTTTTTTGTCTCCAGCTATAATTTGAACAATTTTGTATGACCCATACAAAAGAAATGGGGATTTCAGTTTATTATATTATTATATTATTAAAGTATTTCGTATTTACTGACTTAAATGCAGTCTAAATGTCCTCCCGATGGGCAAAAAATGAGAAAATGGTCCGCAAAATGAGAATTTTATCCGTTGTCAGTCCGTTTTTATTTTCGACCATCGGATCTGAAAATTTGCAGATATTTTTGTCATCTTGATTGGAAACGGACTAAAATCCAAATCCGTTTGTAAAACGGATTTCCTGATTTTAATCAGTGATAATTTTCGGGCAATTTTTCTAAATCCGTTTGTGAAACGGTTTCACGGATTATAATCCGTTTGTAAAACGGTTTCACGGATTACAATCCGGACATTATTTCAGAACAAAACCGGCAAGACTGATTACAATCCGTTCGAAATCCGTTTTAGAAGCCGGAAAACAGGAAAATTCCGGGTTATAATCCAGAAACGGATTATAACCCGGAATAAAACGGATCCGTTTTCAAAATATTTTGCCCATAGGGCTATTACTTTTAGGCAATGTTCTCTTAATTTGAAAAATAAATATGCAGCAACAGGTATTTAAAAAAAAAAATGTTTATTACAAATGATGAAATATTCAAAAACAAGAAACTAAATAACTAAACAATAGCTCAAATAATTTACAGTAACAAGTTTTAGAAATATACAAAACACTAAAACAATATATCATACGATGAAAGTGTTATTACAACTGAGAACAACTTGAGAAAAAAATAAATAAAACTTCATTCATTTCTAGCAGACAATCATGTATTTATCGAATTGTACGTTTAAGTAAAATTTACATGAGAGTTATTGTCACTTGGGCGAATGAGTTTCTTTATGGGTTGATTGGTATAAAAAGTAATCCAGTTCTGTGATGTAGGAGTCTTAGCAGATTTTTAGTTTTTTCAATTGTAAAATTTTGAATTTAAATAACTTTACTTTATGTTCAATGATGATCGCGAGTATCAATCATGTTTAATAATAATGATTGTTGACAAAAAAAAATAAAAAAAGTAGTAATTGTAAATGAATTAAAGAAAAAGTGCAAGGAACTCACCAGACGTATAGTTTCCTGGACATGACTAGAAAACCAATTATACATTACAACAAAAGATCAACAACAAATTATAAAACCGACTGAGTATTTACATAGTAGCATATGTTAATAAGTTGTTTCACAATGGCTCTTCCCGATGGGCAAAAAATGAGAAAATGATACGGAAAATGAGAATTTTATCCGTTGTCAGTCCGTTTTTATTTTCGACCATCGGATCTTAAAATTTGCAGATATTTTTGTCATCTTGATTGGAAACGGACTAAAATCCAAATCCGTTTGTAAAACGGATTTCCTGATTATAATCAGTGATAATTTTCGGGCAATTTTTCTAAATCCGTTTGTAAAACGGTTTCACGGATTATAATCCGGACTTATTTCAGAACAAAACCGGCAAGACTGATTACAATCCGTTCGAAATCCGTTTTAGAAGCCAGAAAACAGGAAAATTCCGGGTTATAATCCAGAAACGGATTATAACCCGGAATAAAACGGATCCGTTTTCAAAATATTTTGCTCATAGGGTTATAAATCTGGGTTTATAGTATATCCATCTCAAAATATAAGTTAAAGTGTCTGCTTTTCCGTTATATTCTGAAAAACGCATTTTTATGTTACTAAACAAAGAAATTTTTCTCCTAGTAAAGTGTGTGTAGTAACCCTCTTTATTCTGGAATTCCTGAAGTTGGCAAGATTGTTTTCATTATTTTATTTAACGTAAGAATCATATGAAAATTAAGAGGGCAAATATATGAAACTTTGTTACAAAAAATATCTAAATAAGTACACGTGTCACCACTCTTCAGACTTTTGAAATATCAGGTAATATAGGTCGCCCTTTTATTTGTAAAATATTTCCACACTTTTAGCAATATTTCAAAAACTTTCTCAAAATGACTGTTAGTGTTCTCTATTTGAAAAAGTGCAGAACTAATTTTTCTAAAGGCGTTTTATCCTGGTTCTACATTTTTTAGAACTTTCGAGGAGTAAGTTCTAATAGATTTTGAATTCTTGGTTTTTATTTTGTTTGTTTATTCCACTTTTAAATTATCTTCTATTTATCTTAGATTACAAGATTGCGTATGTTATTTCTGATACGATGTTGATGATAAAAGTTTTTAAGAACTCAGTTTGGAGTTCTAAGCGATCAACATTGTGGACGAACTCTTTTTAAAGAAGTTTATTTATAAGTATATTTTGGAAATGAAATTAGACACTTACATAATTTGAGTTGATTAATTTGATGTTCTGAAATTTGTTTATGACGTTGCAGGGGTGCTGTGATGCCCCAAGGTTTACGAGGAGTGCCCCCTCTCCAGGTCAACTGTGAATGATGAAAACCCTCCAGTGCGCGAAAAAAAATGTCGGTATTCGATCATTTTTAAAATTCTTTTCTAAATTTGAAAAAAAATTGGACCTCAAAATCGTCTACAAGGAGTTGCTCCTCAAGATTGTACCTTTACGGCATCCCTATGAAATTTATTGAATTTTTAACGGTGAATCTGAATCTGTGACCCGTTTTGCTCTACGTCGCCATTTAGACCCATTTTGGAGCATTTTTTACTTTTTTTCGGCCATATCTCGCTGTGCGAGAGCCGCCGCCAAAAACGGCCTCCGGATTCGGGTTCAGCGACCTTGAAAACCCTCATACCAGTGCTCAACTTTCAAATGTAATCCCTGAGCAGAAAATCAGGAAATGCCAAGTTTTTGAACGTATTATACTAGGAGAAATTTTGGTTCAATTGAAATATATTAGCAAAGTTTCGAATTATCTGTCTCTAAGCTACTGAATGATGGAAAAAAATTGGCTAAAAAAAGCAGGTGTTCATTGGGACATTGGATATTTCAAAATAACCTTCGGATAAAAATCAGAATCAGGTACCGGCAGTCATCAAATTGACCCAACACATGGGTGATTTCCGGGCTGCTGTGATCCCCCAAGGCTTACGAGGAGTGCTCCCCTCCAGGTCAACTATGAATGATGAAAACCCGCCCAGGGCGCGAAAAAAAAATTTACGTATATTTAATCATCTTTAAAATTCTTTTTTAAATTTGAAAAAAATCGGCCCCCCAAAATCGACATCGAGGAGTTACTCCTCAAGATTTTGCCTTCACGGCACCCCTGTGCGGCGTTGAAAGTTATTTTTCGTTAAGAATTTTTTGAAAACTCGTTCATTAGATTTCTATATCATTTTACTTTTATTTTCCTGCTCCTTATTATACTTTCTAGCCGTTAAAATAGCTTAATATTATTGAAACTATTCACTTACTATGTTATTCAGTTTTTGTCGTTAAAATCACTTTACTTTGTCAGGTGATAAAATCACATCCATTTTAAAAGAGCAAAGGTGACACAACTGATAACAATAAGCTACCTCTCAAATTATGGCACAGAAAAAGAAAACAAATTTTATCATAAAGGTATATAAAACACGTAAATTATAATGGTAACACTTTTTTTCATATTTCACCCCTAATTTTCAATTAAGGGTTATGTCCTACAGAAGAATGATGAGTACCTAAGTGATGGAAATAGGCTGCAGCGGCTGCCGCAGCGCCGTGCGTTTGGTTGGTCGAAAAGGGGGTAGTTTGGGGGTAGTGGTAGGCTGTATACGCTAGGGGATGGAAAAACGGAGGGCCATTGGTGGGTGGTGGGGGTGGCACGGTGGGACTATTAACGTCCATGCCGGGATTCTGTTTTTTCCATTTAGTCCGCCGATTTTGGAACCAAATTTTCACTTGCGTCTCGGTCAGCGACAGCGATATGGCCAAATTCAATCGCTCGCACACCGACAGGTATCGGGTGGTCTTAAATTTATTTTCTAAAGCCACTAATTGCTCGTACGTGAAAGCGGTTCTCGCCCTCCTTGGTTTGCCGCTATTCTTGCTGCCCGATTCGCCACACTTTGAGCTCGATTTTTTGGCTCCATTGCTGGAGCCGGATCGTTTCACGCCATTTATGTCCGGCTCATCGCTGATGTCGCTTTTGTCAGCCTCACCGCCTATGCTGACGTCATCATCTTCGTCGTCGCTTCGTTGGGTTGTGGATGAACCTATATGAACAAAAAACCACAGTGTACCCTCACGGTGAATGAAATTCCTTATAATTCCCCTGCATATTACTAAAAAGTAGTAAAGTATAAGGACCAGGACCATATGTGGACCTGTATGCGAAATGAAAGGAAAGCTATATGCCCTTTGAGAGCAAAAATCAACCCCCACTGCAGTTCTAAGAGAAAAATCATACGAGCGGAAATTTGAATAGGTGAATGGCAATTGAGATGGAGATCAAGTGCAAAAGTATTGGAATACCTTGTAGGGTAACAAAATCATTTCAAAAAAAAGTGCTGAAGCTGCAAATTTTTTCCTTCTCATTTTATTATAACTTTGTGGAACACCCTGTAGAAATTTCACGTGTTAGCACGTTGTAAAATAATTAACATTTTAAAATACGTAGATGATTTGCGTAACTTTCGAGGGAAAAACTTTCCTTCTTTTTTTACTCTCGCGGTTCATTCCGCTATATATAGGTATAGGTATATATATATATAAGAACTCCATATTTTCGAAAGTTCTACAAACACTGCAGAAAATTAAAGGTTTCTATGGTAACATTCCAGGTTAATACTTGTAAAGCAAACAACGGTAATAAAATACATTAGGGGGAATTTTCTCAGCCAATCTTTTAGTTGCGGTTTGTTTACTTACACAGGGGAAGAATATATCCATAGGGTAAAATATTCTACTTCGGTGATGGTGGGTAAAATTTAATGACGTTTCGTATTTTGCGATAGCAAAAAAAAAAAGTAGGTATGGTAAACTTGAATTTTTTCGCCTTTTTTCCTATATAAACTCCAGCAATTTAATTTAAGATAAGGTAATTATTTGTTCGACAAGTTTTCTAGAAAATAAAATAAATGTAAGGGCAGGAATTTTCATTTCGTTAATTATATTATACGACATTTGTGAAGGTGTGAATGCAGTTAATGGAACAAAATTATTCGCGAAAAAAGGTTTTACATTTTGTCGACCTAAATTTAAAACCAGCTAAGCTTCAAAAACATTTTATTATCCGCATCTTTTGGCTAATTTAGCATTATCAGGCCTCGAAACATCAGATGAATTTGAAAAATAAAACGCCAAGTTTCAATTTGGTACACTATTGAAATAATGCTGCTGTACTGAAATACTTAAATGAAGATTTTGGAGAATAACTTATCTGAGGAACCCAAATTATAAATATCATAGAATGAGATTTTAATTATGAAAAATGAATATTATGTATACTTAATACTGTTGCCTTCAAATTAATTTATTTCGTTGAATTTACACTTCCAAATAATAATTCTAAGGTTCTTGTTGAAGGATTTATCAAATTGTGTGATTTGTAAAAAAAAATAACTCTAAGTCGGAAATTTTATTTTCAAGTCGATAGGTAATTGTTTTTGATAAGAGGAAGGTTTTGTGAGTATTTTGCAGAAATGATCTCTTCAATCGGTTGAAAATTGACTGAAAAATGATAATTTAGATTTTTGAATTTGAAAAGATTACGTTTGAGAAAATGAATTTTAAAATTTGAATCATCATTTTCAAAGATCTAATTTTTATTGCTGAGCTGCTTAACTGATTTCATTGCGATTTCCGTATGTTATTATAGACTTATAAAAATATATAATCCTAGATGTATCTCGCATGATTCTGACATAGTTTTTGAATTACAGTAAAAGTAAAATGGTTATTAAAGAAAAGAACAGAGGTAGAGAAAACAAAAGTTTGTCTGAAATAAGGGCTAAATATCATTTAGTTGTGAGAAATTTCACCAGAATATATGTATTATAATGCTAAAGGAACATAAAAAAAGAAAATGTGAAAACTTGATTTTTCTATTTTTTGACTTGTATTATTTTTTGCTTGTTTTTAAAAAACTTGTTGGCCGACTCAAGGTACCTTTTCGTACATCACATCACATTTACTTGAATTGGAAATAGTAGAGGTTAGAATTTTTGAGAAGTCATTTTTTCTGCAAAAAATTCTCATTGAATTATCACACCGAGGACCTTTTTATTTTCTAAAATTGTTGGAAGTTCCCTAAATTGTGAAATGTGATGCAGTCTTGAAACATAATATGGACGAGATCAATTTCGCTCAGTATTTAGATAACTCGAATTTGTATCATCTGTAGCTTAATTATATATAGGTAATTGAAATGAAGATTATGAGGAGATAATCAATTGATTATCAAAGCTGCAGGTTGATGAAAATCTTGTAATAAAAGTAATAGAAACAATACTTTTGAATATACATGTATAAGTGGCAGAAAAATCTGTCTTTACTTGTGACATGAATTCAGGCTATCTAATCCACAAACATTTTTAAAAGACTAAAAATAGATTTTTTACTGACCACTTAGCACTGAGTTTAACCAATACTGACATAGGTGAAATTGAAGAAAAAAAATTGTTTTAAAATCAATTAAAAAAACTAAACAAAAAGTCAGATCAGTCAGACAATTTAAAAAAATATTCCGTCATTTCAAAGGCCTAATATAATTTTTAAAAGCCAAAAAAAATATGTTCATTATAGCCGAAGGGTGTGGAATTAAAACAACACGAAGAAAATACCCTCCATAAACCAATAAAAACTGTACATCTTCCGCATCACAAAATTCGGAAACAAGAATCGTGGTCTAAACTGCTTTGTTGCTGGCGCGAAAAAGTAATAAAATAAATCCGAGCGATAAATGGAGCTTATGTTTCAATTGGAGCTATATCCCAGAAGCTTAACTTGGAAAGCTCTACTTAATTTGAGATAGAACAGCAAAAGTTCCCCCTTTTTTCAAAACAGATAAAACTTATGGGCGTAATATCAATGTTGTATAGAATAGCATAACGACGATCATTTAACTATAAGCAAGTTGATTATTTATTTTTAAAATTCAAGGGTAATTCACCATTTTGGAGTAAAATTTTTTTAATTGGAGAAAATCAATAAAGATAACAATATGCTCTTACAAAAATTCAAAAACAAATAATATTCTCGTATAATCAAACTTTGACATTTCTTCTAAAGATCCTATATTATTGCGAAAATTACACGCTGAGAAATATCTCAGAAGTAATATTCACTATTTTGAATTGAAAAATAGGACAATCTACTATAAATGTAGGTAATAATTTCCATTACTTTGATGAGGAGTCACTATATATACCTAATGCATAATAATTATAATAGACACGAATTCATATTTTTAATAGAGTATAAGTAGGGCAAAAATTCACATTTAAATTTGATTCATTATAATTATCTTACAAATTCTGACAGGCAATATGTTCCAACTGTCCATTAACTGAACCAATTTCCGATACAGTTGATGAATTTTGGGCAATTTCAAGGAATTTTTTATAAACTCTATTGAGTTATATATTGTTTAAAAAAGGGAAACCGGGTCTTCGCCTTGAGAGGTGGCTTATATATGCAAATGCTAGTAAAAAATAACCAAAAGTTTTCAATAATAAAAAGTGAATATGTTTTGGTTTTTAGGAATAAGTTGATGAAAATGACTGGAATTCATTATGAAAATTCAAAAAGAACAAACTTATTTCCGACTTTTTCTAATAACATTGTAGAACACCTTTTTTTTTCTTTTCCATCTGATATCTTCATTAATGATCCTAAATGCCATAAGATTTTGTATTCAGAGTTAGTAGGAAGTCATCTTCATATTGGTCCCTATTAAAAAAAATTTCTGCTACTTTACACAGAGGGAGCTAGTGGCAGTGCGGGACTGTGGATTTTTGCTTAATTTTACTCTATTGATGACTACCACATTAAAAAATGTTGTCAGTAAAGCTGAGCAATTAATGGCTTTCGAAAAATGATGTGGATTATGTTTTTGTCCTTGGCTGTGGACCAAGAGTTTTTTTTCGTGAGCAATGTATATAGATGTATAGTATTAAACATTATTTTTAAAGGTGTCTCTTACATAATGTTTGATGTTTACTCACTTCTTACTCGGGGGCAACCAATTTGTGGAAAAACAGTTCTATAAAATAAATAAATTTTCAAATTTTATTGAACGATGATACTTTACGGGGGGGAGGATGGGAATTCGAAATAGTAGCTATACTCTGTTCAACTTAAGAATGCCTAAAACGGATTGCAGTTTGCAGGGCTCCGAGGAGAGAGAAAAAGGTACTCGTTCACATTCAGCAACAATATTTGGCTACGCTTCCGATGTTACTTTCTTGTTTCTTATCACACATCCGATTTTTATATTGTTGATAAATGTGAATTTGACGTTCCGTTTTAGGCATTCTTAAGTTGAACAGAGTATAATATATTTTTTCATAAATTAAGCTAATTTTTTAACCTTGTTGTAGAATCACCCAAGTACACACATATAATGGAAGGAAATTTCTCATTGTTGAAACTCTTATCCCAATAATTCGTGAAATTACAGCATAATATTATTTTAATGACGACTGGGGTCCTCTCTGAAAGAAATGAATAGGTAGTATATCTAATTTTCACTATTCTGTAATGAGGAAAATGAGAAACTTCCAAGTTTATAGAAAAATTACTACAAAAACAGCAACAATTGTTAGATATATTTCATAAAGTTTATTTATATTTTTGTAGTTATTTCTACTACAATCTTGAAATCATCCAATTTTTTTCATGTAAAACCTGTAAAAATTACTATGAATTTTTTTCTGAAAAGGACTAGGAATATTATAGTTTTCAATTTTTAATGATTTATACTGAATTCCTAATGCTTTCCGATGGGGATACCACTCAAATAATATTCATCATTCATTTTTTCCATTTGACCATATTATATCTAATCGATTTTCAATGATTCAAGAAAGTTTTGTTATAATAATGTGTGTTTCCATATTATGATTTTGTTTATGGGTTTTGATCTTATGACATTCAAAACTATGGTTAAAATTTTTCCAAACCAGTTCAAAGTCATTCAAATCAAAGGCCCTATATGTATATAGCCTTGTAATCCAATTTCCATATGATTTCATAATAAAAAATAAAAAGAAGAAAACTTTAAACAAATACCAAAATGCTATTTTCTGACATAAACCCTATTCTTTGATATTTATCTACACGCCTTCAAATGAATAATAGGTAAATTAATTACCTGGTCTGCTAACGCTGACCGAAGAGCTATCGACAAAGTCTAAATGCGGTCGCCAGTTGAAAGGTTGTAAAATTTTCTCTTTTGCTTCCTCTAACTGCTTACCAGTGAACTTATTCGGATCCAGAATATTCTCTACAGAAAAGGCGAGCTTTCTGGGGCCATGATCGTTTACCCTCTCATTCCGACACGAGTCCAGGGTCGACTCTTCACTCGTCATAAATTCGCTCGTCTCCATTGGCAATCGTCTACTACTAGTGAGATCCACCGGAGATCTAACCTCTTCTTTGGCACCTACGAATTCTTCTTCCGAGCTGACTCTCTCCTCGGTCACAATCGGATGGCCATCTGTCGACTCGTCAGAATCGCAAGACAATCGTCTGCTACATTCGTCACGATAATTCTTATCTGAGCTGTCGTCGTCGCCATCTTGCTTTTCATATTCGTGAAATGCATGCTCAGCATTTTTCGTTGAAATGCGGTCGTCGCAGCCGAAGAACGACTTGCATAGCGAATCATTTTGGTCGAATTTCAAGAAGTTTTCTTTCATATTATTATTCACCAGCCTTGGCTGACTGAAGGTTCGCAGAAATTGGTTCGAGTCTTCCTTATCAGCGATTATGGTGGCAGTAGTGGCAGCAAATTGATAAGATAGTGTGTCGAAGGGCTTGCGATCGGCTAGTTCTGATTCGACATTAGTACTGGGCATATTCGTTCGTTCTTCATTTTGTAAAATTCTCTGCATCATCGTCATCGTCATCATTGCAGTTTTCACCGAACGTTTATTGTGCAAAAAAATTCAACTAGGTACACATTTTACACCAACGTACACGAAAATAAATATCACGCGAGTAAAACGGAAACGATCGACTTTGAAAGCGTTCTTGCGGATCCCTTCTCACCGAGGATCACGTATAGAACTACCATACGATCGTATGGAAAACAGAAAAAAAATCAAATTTGCTAATTTAGAACGAGATCATTTCGAAACGAATGTCGTCAACATGTGTAGAACATGGTTTTGGTAAATTCCGTACTGGATGAATGCTGTGTCGAAAGCTTTTTATCGGTCCGAAGGGACGAAAAAGACGCCTCCCATTAGCCATCCCTAAAGCCTAAAGCCTTGCGTTCATTGGACGATCTTTCTTCGGATGGGTGTGCGTGGATTGGGAAGGAAAACGGGTGACGAAATAACAATGTTGTTTTTATCCTAACTATTAGGCTCCTTTCACACTGTAGCGTATAAATTAGCGGATATCTAGTCTCAACTCTTTCCACAAAAAAAAAAGGAAAAAAAAAGCGATGAAAACCAAAGAAACAATTTACAATATACCCATCTCTTCCCAAGGAGCAGTGGGAGGCTAAGGGTATTGTGAGGCCTCAGCATACTTTTACTTTGGGGCCCCTATTTTGCCCAAATTTTGCATATTTCAAGGAAAATTTTGCATATTTCAAGGAAATTTTTCTATTTTTCGTAAAAAATGACTGAAAATTGTGAGATGAAATTTTGGGCCCTCAGCATGTTGCTGAATGAAAGTGAACTTAGTACGCCACTGACAAGGAGTAAAATTTCGAAAAACCTCTTACAGTTCGACTTTAGAGAATTACAGATGAGGCTACGTTTCGCTAGAGCTAAAATTAGCCCCCCTTCAGAGAAAATCAAGTCAGCTCCCCAGTTCAAAAAAAAGAAGCTAAAATTTTGATTCATTTATAGCGAACCAACAAATTCTCAATAAATTTTCAATTTTTTTTTTTTAGTCATCTTATTAAGTTTTTGTTTTGTTAATTGTCAGACAAAAAAACAATCCCCCGCAAAAAAAAAAAAAAAACATCAATAATGTCCACTTAGGAAAAACCTATTTTTTCAGTGCAGCTGTTATGAAGTTTTTGAAATTTTTTAATAGGTAAACGGGTAATGAAAATGCCATATAAACTCAGTTCAGACCAGGCCCATATCTCTGATATTTCTTCAACATTCTTCCCCTGCAATCAATAGACTATAAAGAGCTAGGGGTAATTACGGAAACAGAGATCAGTTTTTTTTTTTTTGAAAAGCTCTAACGTGTATCGTAAAAATGTTTTTAGGGGTCAAAAAACTATTTATTCGATAGACCGAAAAGCCTATTTTTTCAGGGAAAAAATGAGACAAAAAATAGATTTTACCAAAAACATTAAAATTCCTGAATCCTATTGTCTTATGGAAGATTTCAATCATTCAATCCAATTTATAAAATATTAAAAGACGGATCTTAGTAGCTGGAACTCTGAAAATGCAAATGCTTCGATCGGTTCCGAAATCAGCAAAAAATTTCAGCTCAAAGCAGACGAAAACAATGAAAATATTCACGTTGTGCATCGTCTACTGGCATGTTTACAAAATCTTACACCCAATATCACCTACTTGGCTGGAAGTTTACTCGAAAAACTAAAAACTTGAAATATTTGAAATTACACGTATTTCAAGCTCGTCTCCATTTGCTTCACGATTGACGGCAAACTGGTTATGCAATAAGCGTTGCAAATTTCAATGTTTTCAAGAGTTATCCGTATTTTGGAAAACTGCTTTGAGGAAAACGATTTTAAATGAATGGCTGGTCCGGTGAATGACTTTGAGAAAATAATCTACGGGGAAATGAATAGTTTTCAAACTTCTCAGACTATTGTTTTTTGGAATTGTTGAAATCTTTGTGAAATACAAATAAATTACTTTCTTCAAACCCTTAGGTGGAATTTAACGAGTGACAGAGTGCTGTACCCTCTCCAGAGCTGAAATCACCTCCCCCCCCATAAAATCAAGTTAGTCCCCTCCGCCAGTTCAATGAAAATTAGTAACATTTTTAGTTATATATAATTTACGCTTAGCTCTGATAATTTTTTCATTTTTTTCTCTCTCTATACTTTCATCGTCATATCAATAAGAGTCTTTTAAGCAGGTTTTCGGCAGAAAAACTACTTTTTTTTTAGTAATGGATAAAAAATTTTCAGTCTTCCCCCTCCCCCCCTAACACATTATGCAAAGTCTGTCTATGTTTAAAACTTCATTCACGTTAGGAGTAGGTACATAGTTATATAAAATGGATGAGGTCTGTACTGGAAAGAATAATCAAAAAACTGGAGGTAAAATTACAATATTTAACGCAGTCTCAAATTATTGTTGTTTTACACTTGCATCATCCTATTGATCTAAATTGGTCAAAACTTGATTTTAGTAATTAAGTAAGATAAGAGGATAATTTTATACAAACTATATGAACTTGAAAGTTACAAAGTGATATAGACTAACCAAAATCATGAACTTTTAGTATCTGCTAATGCTAAATCGTCTTGAAAAATGAATGATGATTTCTGTAGAACTTATAGTTGGTTTTAGACTCAAACCAGCAAATAATGAAAAATAAACTATCCTCTTAAGTCCGTATGTTTCATAAAAAATAACTCGTCTTTATTCTTATTTTAGTATTGAGACTTGTTTAGCATCTTCTCAAGTTGGGGGCCAACAAAATATATAATATTCTGAATTTCAGTGGTGATTATAGAGTAGGCTACATAATTTTGGGTTGAAGTTTTGGAAAAACATATTATTTACTTAATAATTTTCAACGTTAAGTAGGTGCTACTGCTATATACGTTTATGTGAAAAGAGAAAGGAAAATATTTTATACTTAAATGACTCTCAGAGGACGAATGCCCAGAATGTGTCAAATATTTCAGAAAAAATCGACGGATCTTTGTCTTCAAGTGTGAAAGGAGCTTAACTCATAGCTGCGACTTGTTTGTCCGTATATATTAACTAATTCTCCTTTTTAAACGACGCTATTATATACTTATCCTCCATTTGTTTTGATTTTCACCTCACATCTCGTTCCACCCAGTCACCCTCTTTCACTCTCCCCACTGCCTGCATTCGGCGTCTCATTTTCTACGTACCATTTTCTTTTTCTGGCTCGATATTTTCCTGTGTGAAATTTTTCTCTTTCGTCCTTAACTCGTCGTTTGTTTTCTTTTTGGTGTTTTTCTTATTATTGGCCAATTTTGGTAAGTTCTCGTGGTTTTTTATGACGGCACACTGTATGAAGAGACAATAATTCGACATTCGAATCGATTTTCCTCGCACCTAATAATTTTGAAATACTTCGTGTAAAACGGTAGTTATGTGACAATTAATCATAACGCGTATACTAATAAAGTAGGAAGACTATAGGAACCCATCATTAGCGTATACTAGCAAAAAGGTTTTGGTGTTCAAATCTCCAAACCGAAGTCATAGGTGGCAGCGAAATAAATGGAAAATAATTTAATATTCAGCTTACTGAAGAAAAAAAAATGTAACCCATCCAACTGAGCTTCAGAATGTGGCTGCTTAACTCTGATTAATATAGAAAACCGCGGCTTTACATCTGCTACTAACGTACTTTGATTAATTCTTTAGGTAAATTATTGGTAGGACCAATAAATACCTAAATAGGTATATTTCCAATTAAAATATCCTTTTAGACATTGGTATAGCTGCGTCTGAACAGCCATAGCTTATTAGGGTAACTGGTTACACTAATAAGCACCCAGGTGACAATATTCATCTGTGGGTAACAAGCACAGCTACATCACAGTAATTTGTGTTTTGCATATATACTGAATAAACACACAGTGTTTATCAGTGAGTGTGCAGAACCGTTTGGTTCACGACTGTGACGCAGTAATCCTGCCTTGTGGCGGACACAACATTTTGTTTCTCTATTTAGCTGTCTAGCTTAGTAGTTCACATTGTCCCCACAGTAGCCCCCCCCAGTGAACCAATTAGGTTTCTCCTGAGTGGCTATTGTCTCTGGTAGTCCGAACATTCTTTTAGAAAACACACTTTCAACTGTATAAGCCTATACAGTTTACTCATGACTCGACTTCACTTTTTTAGAAGGAGATTTTTATAATTTTGACTTGGTCTTTTGACTCAAATTTTATACACTCGTTTTTGAAGAGGTTTTATTTATTTTATTTTGTTGTATTTGTCACTTACTCTTTTGAGAAGTTTGACTTTGAATTTTGACTTCTCCTTTTTTTGAGGGGCAAAATTTTATGTTTTCATCAAAGTTTAATTTTTATAACTTTGAGAAATTATTCATTTTGACATCGAAGTTTAAGATTTATAACTTCGAGAAATGATTTTATATTGTGTTGTAATTTTATGAAGTATACAGAGTACTTACATAAATTTACTTGACTTAGTAAAATGTTCGTTTTGTTATTTACCATTATGAACTTTTCTGGACTTAGAAAATTTTACTGAGAATTTTACTTCATCAGTAAGTTCAATAATGGGTTCATTTTCATGAACTTTTCAAAAATATTTTTGTGTCTATAAGACTTTTCTGATTTTTATTTTTTATCTGCCTCTTTTTTAGTTTGACTTCTAGTTTGTACTCGATCTTTCCTTTTAACTTGGATGCCATACTTTTTGAATATGGGGGTCGAGACTTCACTAGGGGTCGATTCGTCTGTGGACGTAGATGTAGAGGGCATTTGAATTGTTTCTGTAGCTCTTTGCTTGAATTGTTCTCTCTTTCTAGATGAACGGAGATTGTAACTCTCTCGGTTTTTATCTTTAGTTGATTCATGCACACTCTTTCTTGATGGTCTTACATTATGACTCACTTTAGATGGTGGCTCATGCCTTTCAAACGTTCTGACGTCATCATTGTTGTCAAACGAGATGTTTCGTCTTTGTCTAACCGGTTCATCGTCTCTGTCAGGCAGTAGACGTATGATGGGTTGCGTATTCGCTGCGTTTGAAGGCAGATCAACGTCTTGAGTTACTGAATTTTCTGTGCTTTGAGCAATGTTGATAGGTATGGTAATTTTAGAGGGAAAGTTAATGCTAATATTTTCTTTCACCATAAAAGCAGGTTTGCATCTGTCCCAACTTACTATTCGTTCATTTTCGAATATTTTGATTTTGACTGTCTTTTCAAATCTTTCCAATACTTTATATGGACCACTATATGGCTTTTGGAAGCCAGTTCGAGGGGTGTCTATCTGTACATAGACAAATTCTGCAGTTTTTAGATGTTTCGACACGAATACAGGTGGCGTACCATGGTGAGCAGGTTGCGCAACAAATTTGTTGGCTATTTTTCTAATATTGAAAATTATTTCATCTGCTGTATAGTCTTCAACTTTGTTAAAGAAATCACCAGGCAATCTTAGTTCTTCGCCAAGTGCTAGCTGAGCAGCACTGTAGCCTGAGTCTGTCTGTACTGAGGACCTCAATCCCAACAAAATTGTTGGAAGTGCGTCAACCCAATTTGTAACATCTGCAGCCATGATGGATGCTTTGAGAGCTCTGTGCCACCTTTCTACTTTTCCATTGCTCTGCGGATGGTAGGCGGTGGTGGTGTTCTTTTTTGCACCAATAAATTTCGCTAGTTGCGAAAACAGTCTACTCTCAAATTGTCTCCCCTGATCTGTGGTAATATTTTCTGGGACACCAAAACGAGCTACCCAAGTATGGTATAAAATTCTAGTAACACTTTCTGCACTAATATCATCCATAGGGACGGCTTCAGGCCATCTTGTAGCTCTGTCAATCATTGTCATCAAATATTTCTTTCCATGTGACATGGGCAAAGGGCCTACTATGTCTACATGTACATGTTTAAAACGTTGTGTGGGTTTAAAGTTGCCAATAGGAGTTTTGGTGCGTTTTCCAATTTTGGAAAGTTGGCAACCATGGCATGCTTTTGCCCAGTTAAATACTTCACTTTTAATTTTTGGCCACACAAACCTACTAGTCATTAATTTGACAGTGTTTTTAGGGCCTGGATGAGAAAGGTCATGTACACTTTTCATGGCCATTATTCTAAATTCTTTAGGAATAAATGGTCTTGTGTGTTGAGTGCTAACATCACAACAAAGCAGTACATCACTATCTGGAATTTTTCTCATCTCAAATTTTAATGAAGTTTGTTTATTTTGCAGCAGGCTTTGCAGTTCTTCACATTTTAACTGCGCCTGTGCTATTTCCTCATAATGTAGTATTGGTTTTACACTAATCTGATCAATTCGACTGAGGGCGTCTGCAGACTCATTGTCTTCGCCTTTAATGTATCGAATGTCAGTAGTAAACTGGCCAATATAATCCAGCTGCCTTATTTGCCTCGGTGAAGCATGGTCACTGCCTTGCTTGAATGCATATGTGATAGGACGGTGGTCAGTATACACAGAGAATACCCTTCCTTCAAGCATATGTTTGAAATACCGAATTCCAGCAAATATAGCTAGTAACTCCCGATCATAAGTGCTATACTTAGTCTCAGCAGTACTTAATCTCCTTGAGAAGAATCCCAAGGGTTGACGGCTCTCTCCACTAATCTGATACAGTGTCGCTCCAATAGCGAAGTCTGAAGCATCAGTGGCTAGAATTACATTTAAATTTTCATCAGGGTGAGCTATCATTGCTGCATTAGCTAGTTTTGCTTTTGTTTCTTCAAAAGCTTTTAACTGCTCTTCATTGAATGATATAGGGGTTTTGTCTTTCTTTTTACTCCCTTTAGTCATATCATAAAGCACTGCCATGGTGTCTGCAGCTTGGGGTATACATCTACGATAAAAATTCGTCATACCCAAAAATCTTCTAAGTCCATGCATGTCCTTAGGAGGTGGGTAGTCCAAGATGGCTTGCACTTTTTTACTTTTAGGTGAAATGCCACCTTGGCTAATGTTATATCCCAAAAAGTCTACATTGTCCTTGCCAAATTCGCTTTTAGCAACATTGATTGTAAGTCCAGCTTCATCTAATTTTGCTAAAAGTTGGCGAAGGTGATGTTTATGCTGTTCTTTATTTTCAGAAAATATACAAATGTCATCTATGTAGGCATATACAAAATCTAGTCCTCTTAAAAGGCTGTCTATAAAACGTTGGAAGGTTTGTGCTGAAGTCTTAAGTCCATTTGGCATTTTCATTGATTCAAAGAGCCCAAATGGAGTAATAACAGCTGTCTTTTTTATATCTTCCTCGTTCATCGGAATTTGCCAATATGCTCTGTTCAAATCCACTTTAGAAAATATGGTGCTACCTTTCATGGTTTGATTAAAATCCATGATGTTTGGTACTGGGTAGCTATCACTTTTGCAAATTGCATTTAGTGCTCTAAAATCACCTGTTATTCTCCATGTATTATCACTTTTCATGACCATGTGAATAGGTGATGACCATTCGCTTTTACTGGGCCTCATTTCGCCATCTGCTATCATTTTATAAATAGCTAATTTGGCTGCCTGTAGTTTTTCAGGTGTTAGCCTTCTAGCTCTAGCTTTAACTGGTCTACAATTTGGTGGTGTCTCTAAAACATGAGTAACCTCTGTTTTGTATTTGGACTTCTTTTCTGTAGTGGAAATTTCAATACCAGGAAATTCTCTGATTATTTTAATCCATTCATTTTCTTCTTTGATGGTCTTAACTTCTGGTAGAGGAGTCATTTTGACAAAACCTGTGACTTTAATTCCAGTCTCATTATCTATTAGACATTTTCTTTTTAAATCAGGACTAAGATCGAAATGCTCTAAGAAATCAGCTCCTAAAATTGCTGTTTCAACATCTGTAACTTGCATAACCCATCTTAAGCTTCTTCTGATTCCAATATTAAATTCAACTAATTTCTCTCCGAAAACTCTTATCGGTGTACCATTCGCTGCATATAGGTGCCTCACTGGTTCTTTGGAGAACTCTGAGTTAGTAGCAGGAATTAGTGATACATCGGAGCCTGTATCAATCAAAAACCAAATTTGTGAATCATGGTCTTTGATGAACAGTCGTCGAGAGTACTTACATGCGAGGTCATTAGCCGCCATTATGGCCCCGCACTTTAGTTTGACTGATTCTTATTTTGTGGCTTTGGGGCAAGTGGTTTATTACTGTCTACACAAGGTGCTGTACAGTGAAATGCATTGTCTCCATATAAAATATGAAATTTGCATTTACCTTGATTTTCCGGTTTTGAGTAGTCTATTTTCTGATAGGGTGAGGTTGCTCTGCGGCTTCTGCCTGCTGACCTACTCCTATTTCGACTATTTTGACCTCTGTTTCCGCCATCATTTTGGTTTTGAAAATTTCCAAAATTATTTTGGGCGACAGGGTTCGGAAAATTGCCCATTCCCAACGAAAACCGCTCAAATTGTTTCTTGAGATTTCCAACGGTGCTCTTTAGGTCGTTGATCTCTTTTTTTAAAGTTTGTATTTCATTTTGAGGCGGAGTGTACTGAGTGCTTTCCTTTTTGGTGAAGGATACTGCAGCTACTCTTTTTTTCGGACTTGTAATGTCCTTTTCGAAATTGAAAATTTTCTCAGCTTTATCAGCGAGCTTTTTCAAATCGTCCATGGTTTTCACTTCTGTGTCACTCTCCAGTGAGATAATCAACCTGGATAACTCTTTTGGCAAAGCATGCCTGAAAAGGTCAGCAATGATTAAAGGAGTTAACTCTGTACCTGCCTTTTCAATCATGCGCTCCATGAGCCTTTTGGGGCCCTGTTCGTCTAACTCTAACTTTGTGAGCAATTCCCTTATATTCTGCTCCTTAGTTCTGCCATACACAGCTCTTAGCTGTGTGGAAAACCATTCAAAATTGTCATTCGCAGCTGTGGGTTCACAGATATCTGGAATTCTTTCTACAATTTCAATGGGTATGTCAGTGCGGATTTTTTTAAAAAGGTCTTCATCCTTTACTCCGCAAGCCTTTAATTTGGCTTTTACTACTTTTAGCCATACCTCTATTTTTTCAGGAGTGAATGTGGGCAAAGTTATGTTCATCTTTTCAAGCACTAAATTGTCTTCTTCTGTGACAATTAAACTTGGCTCTGCACTTGTTGGAGTTATTCCAGGTGAATGCACTAGAGAAGTGTTGTTTAGAAAACTGAGAGACAAATTCTGTCTTAGAATTTGTGGATTTCCAGTATTTTCTATTTGAGTGTCACCACTTTCATTTACTGTTTCGTTGAGACTTATAAAATCAGTATTATCCAATTCTAAATCTGAGTCTTCTGGAAATACACTTTTAGGTGTACCAGACATTCAAGATTTTAAAATTGTGTGTTACAATTTATTTCGAGATTTTACTCTTGTAAAAATTTTCAGGTATGGACTTCTGAAATTATTCTGAATTATTATTCAGTTTACAGAGTTTTATTTTGCAAAATTATTCAGGTATTGAACTTCTGAATTTATTCTGAATTTTTATTCAGTTTTGCAAAGTTTATTTGCACTCGAGTCTCGAGTAAATTGAACTTAGAATTTTTTAAATTCTATTTGGAAGTATATTTCAACTCCTTTTGCATTAGGTGGATCTTCTCCGAAGAGGCTTGCACCTTAGTAGGAAAATTTTACAAGTAAAATATTTCACTACTCTTCCGTTCAGTGTTTCCACTGGGGCTATAGGGGCTCGTATAGTCTACCCAACTTAATCTGACTCCAAGTTTATTTCACGTCGGAAAGGTTACCACTTTAGGTAAATTATTGGTAGGACCAATAAATACCTAAATAGGTATATTTCCAATTAAAATATCCTTTTAGACATTGGTATAGCTGCGTCTGAACAGCCATAGCTTATTAGGGTAACTGGTTACACTAATAAGCACCCAGGTGACAATATTCATCTGTGGGTAACAAGCACAGCTACATCACAGTAATTTGTGTTTTGCATATATACTGAATAAACACACAGTGTTTATCAGTGAGTGTGCAGAACCGTTTGGTTCACGACTGTGACGCAGTAATCCTGCCTTGTGGCGGACACAACATTTTGTTTCTCTATTTAGCTGTCTAGCTTAGTAGTTCACATTGTCCCCACAAATTCATTTAATTAATTCTTACTAATTCAACTATCCTAAAAATCATATTTTGTGCTCAAGTGACGTATAGCAGCTGGTCCTTGAACACGCACTGAGTTCCGTAAGTAATCAGTAACAGTTGATAAGTTTATTTATCAGCAAAAACGCTACAATTTATATGAATCTACTTCAATCTTAGATTGATGTAAACTTAGGAAATTAATATGTCTATCTATGTGAAAGTTGATTGAAAAATCATAAATTAGTGTGGCTAAAGGCGAATTAAAATTTTCCGCAAAAAAGTGGCTGGCTAAATGCGAATTTGAATTTTCCGCAAAAAAAGGGGGTGGCTAAAGGGGAATTTAAATTTTCCGCAAAATTTTCATATGGCTAGCCAATTTTTTCTGGAAAATTCCAATTCCCATGTGACTAGCTCATTTTTCCAAGAAAATTCAAATTCCCATATGGCCAGCCAATTTTTTCAAGAAAATTTAAATTCCCATCTGGCAAGCCAATTTTTTCAAGAAAATTCAAATTCCCATATGGCCAGCCAATTTTTTCAAGAAAATTCAAATTCCCATCTGGCAAGCCAATTTTTTCAAGAAAATTCAAATTCCCATATGGCCAGCCAATTGAAAAGTCATATCCCACTTTTCAAATATTGAGAAAGAAAATTTTGGTTACTAAATTTTCAAGATTCCAAATCGGATGTTTGTCTGGTATAACATACCTTCATACGAGGACACTGAAGGAATTCTAAAAATGTGGAAAAAATGAAGGGACAAGTTTAAAAGAAACTTAGCGTTTACAGAGTTGAAAATTCGACGGGTTCTTTAGCCCCATTTGTTAACTCACCAACCAAGTATCATGTGTTGACATAATGCGAAATCGTTCCCCTCTGTTTTTTTTTCTCTTTCAACATCGATAACAATGACAGCGGCTGGAAACGAATTAAAAAACTATCGATTTGGCATTACTTCTGGGGTAGATATAGAGCTGTACTGTTTTTAAAAAACTTTTTTTTTCCTGAAGGATTTGACGCTGAAGGAGAGTGTTTGTCGTTTTTCAAAATAAGTAGAAAGCTTTAGACAATAAGACGTGGGTTGAGTGGCTTGAAATTGTTCAGTTTATTTCATTAAGGCCTACAATGCTCTTATTTATTTTAATTTATTCATTTTATTTATAATCACTGAAAAATAATAATTTCAGGCGTATCTTTACAAAATAAAGCCAGCTAAAATATTGAATTCCTATTTGTAAGCATATTGTAGTTCCTTAAATTTTAAGCTAAAACAAGAAGTGTAAAAAATATTGTTTTATTCACTTGTGCCAGCTTAGCATTGACACTTCTTTTTTGGTTGGGGTGGGGGGGGGGCGTAGGTAGAGCAAAAGAAGCCACTTGCAAAAAGAAGCCACTTACAAAAGCAACTACCCTAATTAGTTGTACTTTGCATAAAATTATTTTACAGAATTTGTAACCCAGCAAGATGGTGTAGCATTTCAAGTGGACCATGTTTTGAAAGAAAAAAAGATGTGTCCATTCTATTAGATTTTTTCTATAAAATTGAAATGATATTTTGAGAACATATTCTTCATTGAAATGAGATACTTCAAATGAAAATCATTTCGCACCACCTATATAATTAAGATAAGGTTCTGCCATCAAGTCTCATCTAGACGAGAATTTAGTCATCTTTTTAAGTAGGTACGAGTATACGTATGTATATATTGTTATTTTACGTCACATGTGAAACCCAATATGAAGTATGACACTTGCGAGACCCCCCTTATAAATATTCAGAAATGAAACCTTCGTTTTCACATAGCTTGGTGGCTATCTGTAGATACCTTAGGCTATGTAATGAACCCTGCAGCTATTGGTTAGGTGTACAGTACAGTTTATAGGGAGTAAAATGAAATGAGTGAACCACAAGTGTACATACAATTGATATTTGGGGCACTTGTAAGTCCCAGACAAAAAATGCAGATTTGGGGTCAGTGGAGGGGGGAGTAAGAAAAACAATACATAAACCTCATGGACATGTGAGACCCGCAAAAGGGTCTCGCAAGTGTTATGAAATATCTGTTTTGGGTCTCACAAGTGATAAAAACATCTCTATTTACATTTAATATTATGTTTTGTGCATTTATTGCTAGTTTTTAAAAACTATTATAAACGTAAAGGATATAAATATATCCTTGGGTAAAAATCACTTTTGTACCCGACAAATATATTAAGTGCTATTAAATCTCAAAAGTAAAATATTTCTATGGTAAATAAGAGAAATCATTGTTATACAGTTTCCTTTGCCTTGGCGGCTACTTCAAAAAATTTTCATACATTGATGATTTTGCTTTGAAAATTAACCAGACTCATAGAATAGTAACTTTTTTATGCCTTGCAAATTAATCTTTTGCATTGAATTAAAAAAAAAAAAAAGTTAAATTTATGGTGAAAATAGAAAGTTTTAGTATGATTCTTTATCTGCTCTATTACCCTTTTGTCCAGGTATTTTTAAGAGAGTTGAAAAAAAAAAGCACATAGAATATTAGATTTTTGGGGAAGGAAAACATTAGGAATAGCTTCTTACCACATCTCATCAGGTAGAAAAGCGTTTTTCTTTTTGAGAATCAAACCAAATTCAGATTTCATAACAGTATAATAGTTCTAAAATGTAAAGATTCTTTTGAAAAAAATGGTTCCCATTACCCTACCTTCCTTATTCAAGAAATTGCTCTTTTTTATGTATTTTGCCCTCTCTCAAGTATACAAATTTGAAAAAATGAGCAAAACAAGTTTGAATAATTAAGCGTTGTTTTTTTTTTCTTCTTTTTTTGAGAACCTCATACAGCAGTTATAAGGATAAAAATATTCGTGGTATGACTTTCAACTCCCACGAGAGCAGATTTTTTTTTTTCCATCATCGCCGCTAAGGGCGAGTCTTTTACACCGTTACACGCTTATAATTACGTTGGGGTGTTTCTACAAAATACCATTTCTAATGTGACATGCGAGTGCTAGAAAAGGAAACCCCAGTTACAATTCCTATGGGGACACTAACATCGGTTTCTTTAATAATTTCGTAGGTTATTTCGAAAAAGCGGTAGCCAAGAAAATGGTAAGGGGTGAGGGTGTAGGGGACGATAATGTGTTACAGCAAATGTTTGCAAAATGATCTTTTCGGCAAGATTTAACCGTGACTCATTATTATAAATGCCTAGGTACCCTCCGTCATCTACTTCCCCTCCTATCTTTATAATGAACGAGCACAACCCCTCGATGAAATAAACCGTAATAATCGAATGGTAACGAAGCGTATTTCATTATATTTTACTCTTCGTCAAGTCCCATCTCATTTATGGCGCATAATTAAGCTCGATTTTTTATTAATCGCCCGATAAATTAGATTTATTTAGAGGCCTCGGATCGATAAGAATGTGAGTAGCAACGAAGGGACCTATTTTGGTCCCAGTAGTGTCGCTATATTTTCGTAGAGCCAACACTCCGACTTGATGATTGTTAGTGGAAAAACCAGAGAGCAGAGGTAGCAATTATTTTTTCTGCATTTTCAACTATCAAATATATTTTCATCGACTTTTTTGCCTTTTGTGTCAACTCGTTAACTTGGCAAACTTACACTGCTGAATACAACTCTTTGAAATAAATCGAAATTTGGGGTATAAATTTTTGCCTAAACTGAATATTGAAGGGACTAAAATAATCTAGAATTCAAAAAAATTGAGTATTTTAACTAAGTATAGCTAATTCATTTTGAAAGGAATTATGCCTAAAATTATTATTTCAAATCTGAAAAATATAAAATTGAAAAAACAATTTTAATCATTTATTTCTATTTAAATGTACAAATTTTCAAACTTAATCGCATTGTGCCTTTTTTAGAGTTTAATCAAAAAGTTGAAAGAATTTTGATTTGTTTCATCAAGTTCTATTCACTAGTGTCTGCTGCTTGCCAACACAATGAAATTTTAGACTTTCAGTGCGCAGGCCCATTATTTTTTTGGTATGATTATTTACATCAATTTTTTAATAAAATGGAATTATCCTCCAGTTATTTGCCATATGTATTATTTAGTGAGAAAATTTCTTTCATCATAACCCGATCTGTAAACTGTAACACAAATGTGGAGGAGAAATGTGACGCAGATGTGGCAAAAATTCAGCTAATCAGGAAGCAGTGGCACTTTTGTGACCCAGATGTGTACACAAATTCAACCAATCAGGAAGCAGTGTCACAAAAGTCACATTTCTCCTGCACATTTGTGTCACATTGCAAATCAGGAAACCAGCTCTTAAAATAATAATTGTGAAAATGGTTTCACTATATTATACAATCAGACTAAAAACAAAACAAAAATAATAAATGAAATAAATAAATAAAATATGCAAAAATAAAAGCGTACCTAATGGAATCATTTTCTCAAAGCATTTACAGAAATGGATACTGTACTCTAATGAATAAGTTATAATTATAAGCTTATATTTATTTAAAAAAACACTTTCGAAATTTTCTATTTTTATAATTTCGCATTTGAAGAAAAGTGCTGATATTTGAAATTTGATAAGTAAATCATGAAAAAAAAAGCGATGACACTTGGAAACTGGGTTAATTGAACGACGATAATATCGATGTATAAAGTTGGTTGAAATTGATGAAAAAAGAAAATAATGACTCTTTACCTTTACATCATTAGCGTTTTGTATCTTCTTTTTTCTCCCGAATGAATTTACGATTAAATTGTACAGTATATTATATTTATAAATATGATTTTAATTCTTAATGTATTTTGAAAGCTTTATCATGTTTGAAAAACAATTTCAATATTATTTTTTTCCAAGTTCTATTATCAGATCAAGATCATCAAAGTCTTACCATTTCAGGTTTTTGAACCGTTGTCATTATTGGTACAAAGTCGATAAAAATTCCCAATTATGGTTCTCTATATGTCCCAATATGGGCTTAACGCATGCCAAAATAATGTCACAGTAGGATTCTACTGAGGCTAATTTCAGCTCTGGGGGCATTGACCCCCCATCACAGTAAAAGTCTGCCTAGATGAACTCGGTATCTCAGGAAGAATAAATATTGATAAAGTAGAAAGACTCGCTCCTTTTTTCATAAATAAACCATAAATTAAAAGAATAAAATAAGAAACAGTTAAATCACCCTACCCTTTAGCTAAGACTATACAGAGAAAGAAAATACTCGTAAAATTCTTACGTCCCATTAATTAAAATTCTATTCAACCATCACCCTCGTGTTTCGAAATTAGGTGTTGAAAAATGTTTAAAAACGGCGGCTAAATATTTTGTTGAGAATATATAAATAGAAGTAGCAAAGTTTTTCATTTAGTGAAGATATTGAAATTCTGGCCAATTATGAATCACGAAAAATGAAAATATTTATCTCGAATTTTAAGCGCAAATTTCATTTGGAGAAAGGAAAAATGCGATGTTTAAAGATTTAGTGAATTTTCTTAAAGACGTAATTACATATAAACATCATAAATTTTGTTTAAATGATTGCTGAGAATTACGCATGTTCTTTTAATTACATTGCACGTTTTTTCTTATTTTTTTATAAATCATACTCGGATGTAAAATAAATCCGAATTTGACCTCAGTTTATTGATCTCGGCTGTCATATGCAAGTTTAAAGACATAATATAAAAAAATAATTCAGAATACATTTCTAAAAGAACAATCTTTTTCGAGAGGCAGGGATGTAGCCAGAGCGTTCCGATATGGGGGGGGAAATAAGATTCTTGGAGGGGCGCAGTTAATTTTTAAGCCCCTATTTAACATTTTTTTTCAAAGTTTAGGAGGAAGAGGGGGGAAGTAATTTTACTAGGGGGGCAAACGAGGATACCAGGGGGGCTAAGCCCCCCTGGCCCCCCTTGGCTACATCCCTGTCGAGAGGAATGTACATTTTTACAAATTCTACATTAAAATGCAATGAAAAACTTGTCAAATGACTTTTTCATAGATTTTATATACTTTTTAAAATTTATTCTTCTTTTGCAAAAGACTGAACAAAAGAAATACATTATAAAAAATATATTAAACGCAAAGTTTTGTTCTATTCACATCAGAAAAAAAATTTTTTTCATACTACTCGTACCTACTACATTACATAGGCATTGATGAAAGTCATCACTCATCATACTTCTAGTCCATAGTTTTTTTTATTATATTGTAATTATAGAGAGATTGACTTGTTCTAATGGAAATAATCATAGAAAAGTCTACATACGATAATTATTTATACCAATTCGTTGCTGATAATAGAAATTTTTTTTCGGAACCCATCAAAATTTAGCTACTTTTAAACATTACCCCATTCAGCAGTTTCAGTAGTTACGAGTATAAAAGAATTCTTTTCGAAAACTAACAGTACTCTAATTTTCTTTCTTCTAAATCTGTGATGAAAGATGGGAGAGAGAGAGAGAGAGAGAGAGAGAGAGAGAGAGAAAATTTTGGGTATTGAACGTTTTAGAACGAATTTACATTTTTTCACTAATTGGGTTTATTCGAAAATACCCGTTAACTACTTTTTACCTTAACTTGTCATTTACAGTAATAGCGGTGTAGTTTAAAAGGAAAGAAGACGGAAAAGATGGACCATTATTTTTGGCGCTTAAAGTCGGCTCTTTTCCAAGCAGACATATTGTACGGGTAATATTTTTACACTTTCTTAATTATCGTAGCACAAATTAACAATCTTGGCCAATATACCTATAGAAAAATTTTAGCTTCTAAAAATCATGTCGTTAAAATTTTTTAGATAATCATGACGTCACTCCCGCTACCCCATAAAAAAGTCAAATAAGTAAGTCGTTCTTCCTTTTATATTCATAATTATTATAAGTTGATCCGAGCATTTGACTTTGATTATCATTTAAATAAAATTTATACAGTCTATGGGACAATTAAAGTCAATAAATATGGGGGTTTTATGGGGGCTGAAACCACTTTTAAGTATTATAATAATTTTACAAAAAAAATCTCAATTCATAACATTTTCCACCCTTCGTCAGAATACAATTTTTAAAATTTACGTATTTTAATAGCATTAACTATAAAGCATATACCCGATCTGCAAACTGTGATACAAATGTGGAGGAGAAATGTGACCCAGATGTGGCAAAAATTCAACCAACCAGGAAGCAGCGGCAGTTTTGTGTCACAGATGTGTACACAAATTCAACCAATCAGAAAGCAGTGGCACTTTTGTGACACTGATGTGATTCCATTTTTCTCTGGTGGAAAAATTATATAGGTCACATCAGTTTCACAAAAGTGTCACTACTTCCTGATTGGTTGAATTTTTGCCACATCTGTGACACATTTCACGTCACATTTCTCCTCCAGATTTGTGTCACATTGCAGATCGGGTATAAGCAGTAGAAATGTTCAAAAAGTTTTGAGACTGTAAGTACAGAAACTATAACTACTCTCTCCACCCTCAATAAAACCAATGTAATATTTTTCCACCGTAGTTTAGTTCCCAAATGGCCTCAAGAGTGAAAAATTTGTGATTTTTCTATGATTTTAGAATTTTTTTCCCTTCGTAGTTTGATTGTCTTCAGGTTAACTGTAGATAATAGTAGCTAATATTGTCACTGAAAATTAAAAAAAAAAAAAATATTTCTTTTAAAAAATGAATTAAATTTAAAAAAAGACGGGAGCAATGTAAAAAGTAGACTATTTATCCTCCAATGCATTCATTTTTAGATAAAAATGGAATGGGTGGTTATATGAATAAGAAACTGGTACATTTACTATAATAATCAATGGAAAACTTGGAGAAATTGGACCCTGGTGGCTAATAGTCGTACTAAGTGGGTGGAGATAGTATTTTTATCAAGTGCAATGACTTGTTAATTTCTGTATGTGTCTATGGTATAATCTGAAAACTTTTTAGATTGGTACTCTGATGTAAACCTTATCTATCCTTTTCAGTGAAAAAAAAAGAAGGAAAATAATAAATAAAACTCCCAGCATTGCAGAGTAGGAGTTAAAATGACAAGTCGAATGAATAGATTAACCATTTAGAAAACGTCCTCATTTGTGTTGACCAAGAATAGGGTAAACTAAATTTGGAAAATTGTCGCAGGGAAACCGATACAAACCACACGTGTGGTCGGTGGACTCGTGGTTTAAAGCCGTCATCGTCGCCACTAATTGGATTACTATTAAAGTCACTAATGAGCTCATCTGCATCCACACACGAGAAGAAACATTACTTGACACATTCTGATTAATGATTCGGTTGGTCCGCCTTTGCTCTTTAATCAGCAATTTCACCGTATCAAAGCCATTCAAAAAATAAAGAAAAATTATTATGCTCATTCTTACATACCTAGCTTCAGTTTTTTCGACGTCTACTGTTTTTCTTTGGAACTGGAGCTGGGTAAGAAATGATGTTGTCGTAATAAGGATATTCAAGTTGAGTATATGTATAACTTGTTTTTTACAATCATTTTTCAAAAATTTGTAGTACGAAGTCGCTGCTGTATGATTTCTCTAATATGCCTTTGATTTTATGTATTCTCTTTTCTGCCAAGTACTTTGGTAAATATTTCGGCAAGTTCTCGGATTTCGTCACATTTCATGGTTGATATTATATTTATAGGGTCAATATGAAGATACAAATGTGATGCGATCTGAGATACCATACACAAACCCGGGATTCTTGATTTTGAGTTTTTGATTTTATTCGATAGAGGAGACAAATACGAGTATTTAGAAAAAAAAATCATCCAAAAAGATCAATTAGATGCCATAGCGTCTTTACGTTTGAAAGCTGAAAAAGTTCATTCTGAGAAAATCAACTTCAAAGTTTCTTTAAAAAAACTAGTTCAATTCCAACAAAGTAATGATAAACTTTTTTTTGTGAACTGAGCAGTGTGGGTGAGGGGGAGAGAACTGAAAAAACTGCACGAAGAATATTTTTGATTTTTTGCAATTATGTTGCCCAGCACCGGGTTTGTGCATATGGTTTCTTATTTTGCGATGTTGTACAAACAACTTGAGACTGTATTCAGCATAGAACACACGTGCGGGTCTACCACATTCACAAAAGTTTTGCCACAACCCCTCCTTCCGTTTCTGTTAAAACTGAAAACTGACATTTTTTACCCCACCCACTTCATATCGCTGTAGCGTTTTTAAATTTCCCGGGTTTGTGTATGGTTTCTCAGATCGCATCACAAATACTTATGTATTTGTACACTTCCCCTTATCTCCTCAGAAAGTAAAAGATACAGAGCCCAAAAAGCCGAAGTCAATGATCTCATAACACTACATAATATTTTAAAGGTTAAAAATAAAAAATTCTAGCGCAGTCTGCCACACTAGAAAAGCAGGTTTTTGATTTGCCGCACAGTGGTCTGAAGAATCCTAAATACCTGCCACAAGTTTGATGCTGCAGGATTCTGTAAAAATGATGAAAAAATGAACTTCTGTCGAAAACCGCCGCGCCAAATATTACTCCTCCATTTCAATCATTTTTAGGTCTGCATTTTATTACACTCAGTATTACAAAATTCAAAGTTTTTATGTAGCCAACTTCAACTATAAAATAAATAAGACATTATCCTAAGTTTATAATTTCTTGATTCAAAGGTTGTGTTGGATTGGGTCGTCTGGACTCACATAGAGACAGATCCAATATATTCCAAAGGAAATAAAGGGCTACATTTTAGACTGAATAAGAACTTTATTTAAAAGCCACACCCTGGCATAAAATCTTAAACGATTTGAACCTTACTGTATCTAGCAACCAGATAGGACGAGTCTCTCTCAGAGAACACAGCGCTGGCTCACCAGCTACTCCCTGTTATATAGTCCCTCGGAGCTAGAAAGAGCCCTCACTGCTCTTTAGTAAACAAAGTCGTAAACCCTTTAGTTTATTGACTTGTTTACTCCAAAATACCCAACGCAAGACGACTCTTGCTGTGGCTGATGCAATACTAAGCGGTACGAGGCTTATTCTTGCATCAACCACATTCCGTAGGCCACACAGCTACGTACCAAAGGTTCATGAACTCTGCTTCACTCTTTCAGAGGGTTGTAGTGTTCATTTGCCTTACTCCTCGTACATAGTGTATTACCACGTAGGTATATTGACTCTCACCAGTCGTCCAATTCCAACACTCCCTCCTCAATATCCGGAGTGGAATCGAATTAGGATATCTCACATCCAGGTAAGGTTCAATTACAAATTACAAAATATACAAGTCTCACTACTTGACTTAGTGTTTTTATCAAAATATTATTATAAAATTTAATCAGTCATTCTTGGAGAAAGTTTACAAAAACTCCAAGGCTCACGTATATATATCTGGAGAAAATCTCACTCTAAAAACTCCAGTACTCACTCTAGAGAAAGTCTCACTATAAAACTCTAGTTCTCACTGTAATGGAGAAAATCTCAATTTGAAAACTCCATTAAATTTTCATGGAGAAAATCGCACCCGAATAAAAACTCCATGTATAGCCACTCAAGTGCTATTTCATATTGGAGAAACCGTCTCCCGTAGGAAAACTCCAACCTCGACGTTTCGCCACTCTTCGTCGAATCATCTGGAGAAAAGTTTATTAAAAACTCCAGTCGAACCTCCCTGTTCGAAAAGTATTGGAGAAAAACATGTGTAAAAACTCCAAAAATATGCGGAGGGAACACTTGGCAGCGAATAACTCCAGCATCTAGAACTCGAGAGAATCATATTAATTTCTTAGCATTGTTAACATGCATACATAAAAGAATTGATTTCTATTTATGAAGAAAGACTCTCTTTGTTCACTCACTTTAGAGAAAATCTCATTTCGAGACAAAACTCTAATTTTCAGAGAAAAGTTCCTACTCATAGGTAAAAACTCTGAAAACTCACCGTTCATGACTCACTACTCATGACTCACTAAATCAAGAGGAAAACTTTGTTTTTGTACAAAGAAAACTCTTGTGTGACGTCTCACTCAGTCTTGAGAGGAAAAACTTTCGAACATTTTGAAAGTAAAAACTCTCTAGATTTCTCAATCAATCTTTTAAGAGGAAAACATTTCAATTTGTCGAAATGAAAAACTCTTTAACTCACTTTAATGTAGAGAAACTCATTTTGAGGAAAAACTCTACAACGGAGAAGACCTTTGAGGTAAAACTCCGTGTTATTGGGAAACCCACTAAGTCCCAATACTCACCTCACCATGTAAAATTGTACTCACCGAAATTTTACGTATCATCGGAAAACTTCGAAAAACCGATGCTCACCATTTACAACTTTTACTTACCGAAGTTGTATTTATGTTGGGAAAAACTTGAAAAACCCAACTCTTTCGTAGCTTGCTGAAAAGTAACTTAAGACTTTTACTATATCAACATTGTTGATATTTTCAGCTACAGATTGAGAAAAGCTTCGAAGGCATTAAAAACTCAATCAGTTTTATGTTATGTTTAACGAATGTGCCTGTTATCCCGGAATAATTCCATTTTGTAATCAAAGGATTTACAAACGAAAACAAAACTTATATTATAAACTCACGTATAAAATCAGTCTTTTAGTACATATAAACATAACAATATATATACAGCCTTCAAAATATAAAGTGATTTCGCCCCACCAGTCGGCGAATCAATTTTTGAAGGTGGGGGACCGCAGCGGCGTCGCACCTCTGCCGAGACCAGCCGGTCCTCCTACAAACTATTTACAAATCTTCTGTAACAAAAATTCCACACACAACGGAATTAGTTTTGTTTTACGGGATGTTGGCAGTAATATTCGTTAACCCATAAATCAACTTAAGTGATTTATATTCACAGCCCAGAAGGTCATAGACCTGTATTGATCGACTTTATGTCACAACCAATTTAATTTGATCCACGTATCATTGAACTACTTTTAAATCGTCTAGTTTGACGATGAACTGTCTAGTTTGACAATAATTTTGTCTAGTTTGACAAAATTCTTCTATCTGTATAATGCTAATTTTTAATTACAGTAAGCTAAGACATAATAACCTAACGAGTGGTTATTTAAAACTATATGTAAGTTTTCTATGTGTTCAACCCTACAGATTATCCGTTTTATACGAATTGTTTTTCTGTATTTATTCTTAAGTTCTTATTTTTAAGTCTAATTTTAATGTAGCTAAATTATCTCACTTGTAATTTTTCTCACTTTGAAAATAAACGTGTCTCACAGGTATTTATTTCATTTCAAAAAGTTGAAAGTTGTCTCACTTAACTTTCATAATAAATGTCAGTACTTACCGCTAACATTTATTTCTCACTGATGCGTCTCACTGTGCATCTATTCTCACTGATAAAGCGATTTTAACTTATTTATAAGTTTATCAGATAAGTTCAGTGAACTTTCTCTGTATACCTTTGACTAGTATTAAATTGTAATAGGTACAATTTAAGTTACCAAGCCTGTTGGTACCATTAGTATTAATAATGTATAAGTAGTTACCAGAACTTACTCTATCTAGTCATTAATTTAAGGTATTTTATAAGTCGCTTAATATTAAGTGGATCAAATGTGGATTCAAATTATTTTCCAAGCGGGCTCTCACTGTCTCACCTTCGGTCGCACTTCCCTTGGCCCCTCACTTTGGGTCTCACTCCCCCTCACCCTCACTTTGGTATTTCCCGATATAAATTTTTCAAATTTCTATGACTCGAAGTCAACTTTTGGCGAAATCTCCCTCCAAATTTCTAAAATTTATAATCGGTACTTCTTGGAAAATGGGCTAAATTGTGAATTCAAAATTGGGAAACATAAAACTCTCACTCTCACAGCACTTTCGGACTTATCCAAATTGAAGTTTTTGACTTAATATTTAATATGTAGGGTATAAGCCTACATAACTCACTAAAATAAATAAAAGTCAAAATTTTACCTTCTGGTTCGCTAAATTCCGGGTCGTCAGGTTGAGGCGGATATGCAATGGCTGGAGGCTGGTACGGGACCTGCCATCTGGGTACTTGGTACGCCCAGCCAAGAGGGGCCATCGGTTGTGGTGGTGGGAGCTGGTACTGGGGTCCCAACCACATTGCTAAAGGAGGGAGCTGAGGATGAGCGTACGAGTATGGCGGACTAAATAGTTGCCGTCTCGTGCGCAGCCGTCTAAGCTCTCTCTCCTGCAGTCGTTGTTGGCGCTCCAGTAATCGAATCCTGTTATCAGCGGCGAACGGTGCTGGTGTCGGGCAGTTGGCAATTTCGTGGCCTTGCAGGCCACAATTGAAACACGGTCGCCCGACCGCTGGCGGGTAGGGGCACTCGTTGCCCAAATGTCCTCTTCTCTGACAGTTAAAGCACCTTCGTCCTAAGGGGATTCGTGGCGCGCGCGGAGGGGCACGAGGTGTCCGGCGAGGAGCTGGCGGTGTTCTCAAGGCAGCAGCCGGAACTGGCGGATCATCAGCCAGGAGATCGACAACATCGATCACGCGCGGAGGTGGAGGCGAATCGGCGAGCATCACGACAGGAGCTTCAGCCACTGGTCCGTCTTCTCCATCATCGTCCGAAACGATGACTATGTCCATCACTTCAACAGCAACGTCATTATTGGCTGGCGGAAGGACTGGCGCGTTTTCAACCACAACTGGCGGTGGTGTGGGGATCCTGGCGGATGGCGGCGGTTCGTGGATTTCGGCAGCAACGACTAAAGCTTGAGGTTGAGGGGCCACTTCTAGATCCTCAATGGGACCCTCCTCAACCTCAACTGGAGTAGGAGCCGATACAACGACGCTGGCCTCCTCAACGTGAGCGCAAATGGCTTCAAGTGGAATATCCGGCTCAACTATAATTTCTTCCGGTGGACCCCTAAGCGAAACAAGATTGGCCTCGGTAGGAGGTCCAATCGGTAATGGAATATCCAAACTGTCCATAGGCTGTGAAAACATGTGATCATTTAGGAGATTTCAAGGAAGTATAATATGTGAATAAGTGGTATTTAAAAGTATTTATAAGAATCGTGTGAATATCTAGTCCATAACATAAGGTGTAAATTTGTATATAATAAGCTATTTTATAAGACAGTTTTGTAGATAACGGACTTTTATAAAGCCACTCGTATCTAGGTGTAATAATTATGCCCTCACAATTGGCCAATATTTTCTGTCAAAAATATTGTTTTGCGTGCGCACACAAAATTTTATTACAAAATATCAATATACGTTATATATCAGACTCCAGCTGGACATATATATCTCAAAAAGTATATTGATGAGTTCAACTCACTGTATAACTCAAGTTATCTCACTAAAAATTTAGGCTCTCACTTTGCCAAAAGAAAACTGTCAGCTTATTTTCGAACAAAAATCACCAGGAGCTAGACATTATAACGATTATATCTCCCTCCGAATTGAGGAATGGAGACTTCTTAAAAACAAATTTTGAAACTTTCAATTTGGAAAGAAAAAAAATTTTACTCAAAATTTATCTCACTGTAAAATTTGTGCGCACCAAACAAATTTTCTCACTGGTTTTTAAGAAATATGGGCTTATATTGAGGGTAAAATTAAAACTAGCTAATTTGTCTCACTATAAATTATATGCTATAAGTTTTAATTACGTCCTCTAAAACCAAGTAATACCATTCACATAAAAATTAACAATAATGTTAATAAACCCAGACTCACTTCTGGTCTGTCATGATTCTCGGTAAGAGGATCATGACCCGCTTGGGTCGGGAGGGTCGGTGACGGAGGGAGTGGAGGATCACATAACGACATGAGCCTATGTCGTCTCCACAGCCCCATCAAGCCTAGCTCTGACGACGAGCGAGGATGACTTTGAGCCACCTCGCCCTCCGCCGAACCGGAGGTTTGGCTTTCCGCGAGGTTAGCCTCACCCCGTCGTCGTGAAGAGTTAGACGGCTCCGACCCTCCGACGCGCCGCAACCCAGCGTCAAGTCTGCCGTACAAATTAATTGAGGCAGCAGCGGCTCTCACCTCAGTTTCGACCTCTACCTCTGCACCAAACTGCTCAACTTCGATTACTGGTGATGGAGGCGGCGTAGGATTGTTGACTATCGCCGGATCCAGTGGACCTAATTCGTAGATCACTGGGTCTCGATCGAGGCGAACACGAGGTACGATGAGCTCCACTTTATGGCGACGTGCGAATTTTCTTGCCAACTTCGAGTATTTTCTGGGCACTGTCATTTCGCAAAGGACAGAAATTTAGAAATCACACTTTATTCTAAATTCATGCAAATGACCTCCTCCAGAACCACAAGATAACTCGAACAAAACGAACAACATTTTAAACGGAGGAAAACTTATGGCACTAGTGATAACTCCTTTTTTGAGTCTCCTATAGTGCACGGCAGTAATCCCCGGTTGCTGGCTAAGAAAATTTCTCACTCTCACATTTACTCACGAGTATATATACCACCATCAAAATTTTTCCCACTCACTGATAAAAAATTTTGGAAAATATGGATTTTATGTAAAATTTTCATAAGGATCCGAGCAGTCAGTTTCATCTCGACCTCCCATGAAAAGTACATGTTGGAATCTCTAACCGAAAATAATAAGGTGAGGTCAGTCACCCCGGTCGATTGTTTATCAGTCTGGCTGTGACTTTTTACAATCCGGTTACCACTTTTGTGTAAACAGAGAGACACCATCGGATCGATCCATAAAGTTTAAGTGACAAAAATAGGATTTCCTCACAGTTCAAATCCCCCAAAACATTACGTTTTTGGTAAAAATGAAATTTGCTCAACTTAAATTTCAAAAATAATTTTGGCTCACCTTCAAAATTATAACTCACTGAATAAAATTTTATCGCCCTCAAAAATTTTATAATAGGAAAAATATTTACTTTCCTCTCACTGGGTGTCCTCTCACAATAGGACGGATCCTGGCGGCCAGCAGAATCCAGCACGCTTCCACTCACTTTCGGAATTAACGCCAAAACATTTAACTCATAAATGACCAAAAAAAATCATTTTGGATTTTTGTGTTGTGTAGCCCACAACGTGTTCCCATAATGGATGAACAAAATTTTGAGTAATTAAAACTCATGTGGTATATTCTGATTTTCTCCCTTAAATCAGCTCACTGTTCGAATATTCGACTCACTAAACTCACTAAAATATGGCCAATAAAATTTGTACATTTATACACTAGTGTCATTGGTATTTTCCTCACGTTTAACCAATAGATTTTATCATGCACATGACAATAGAGCATAACATTTAAGTTAGTTGCTCACACAAATTAACAACCAGGTTTGTCACATTAGTCAATTAGACTATGAACACAAATTCATGCAAACCATTAATATGAACCACCAAGTCAACTGACTTTATGCTGATTATTATCCAGCAACATTTAATTCTTTCCACTAATGGAAACTTAATAATAAACATTGACTGGTAACTCTGTTTACCAGACGACCAGGGTATTCGAAAAAGAAATATTGAACCAAAATATTCAAATCATAACGAATCACCTTTTCAGAAGGGAAAAATAGTCCATCTGTGATAACTAGGTCAATGACCTACATTTGGCTCGATAACCAAAAAAAAAATTATAATTCACAAAAATTGTGCTCTGCACAAGTCTCACGTATTTTGGAATTACACTCACGGCTCAAAATTATATTTTAGCTCACAAAAAAAATATAATTACTCACAAATAATTTACATGTCTCACTGTATGTAAATTTACGTTAAGAATTTAAAACTCACTGAATTAAATTATATGTCTCACTGTATATAATTTAAAATAAACTCACTAAATTCTTAACTTGAGAAATGTTATCATGGACATCGTTTATGAAAGAAATTTTATTTTGGTTCAAGAAACTTTCTAATTATTTCGAAACTCATCACCCAACTCACAATGGTCGTTTGTTTATTTATTTAAAGTTTAAATTCCAGAGGTCTATTAACTTGGAAACCATTAGATTTTAAATAAATATACGCACTGAAGGAAAACCTGTTATTTTATACATTGTAATCCCTCACTAAATCAGGTGTGCTTGATTTCGATTACAAGAGGTATAAAGATTTGCAATTACTCACTAAATAATTTCGCACAGAAAGTCAAGTGTATTCAGCATGACTCAAATTATCTAATTGCAAAATCTAAACTCACTGATGTAATTTTTCTCACTGTAAATTACGTTAATTTTGGCTCCCATCTTTCAAAATTAAACATGAATTTTATCTCACTGAAAATTCGTCATTCGTCTGTCACGAATGTAAATAAAATTTATGACAATAATTTTATTGTTGTCAAAGGTTTTCCGGAAAGAAATTAACTATGGTTCGGTTGTTAGGGCACACACATTCCATCAAGCTCACTTTGCATGCAATACATGGAAAAATATAAAGAATTCTTTGTCTCACTTACTATTGACGATGACTGTACACGGAGTAAACGATAATGACAAAGACGACAGATAATACCAAGTTGATCGAAATTCACCAGATATTTAAGATTCACGAATTGGCGACTACAATTTTCGGCTTCCAAATTTTCTTCGCACAAATCACACTTTTGGCAAAAAAAAAAATTATAAATTAGCAGATCGTTGTACACTAATTTCCAAAAACTAAATTTTTCGGCCTTGTACTTACATGAAGGAAATTTTCACTTTTGGTTAAACTCACGGACACAAAAACGAAAATAATTTGCATATCATGCAACAAAAAATAAAGTTTTGGAACTTGTCAAAAATAATAACAAAAGTTTTCGTGTACAAAGTACACTATCAACAAAAAAATATTCGGTCACACTTTACGAAAATAATAACGAGAAAAAGAAGTTTACGAGTAGGGTAATTATAATAATTACAACAAAAAAAAACGAACCAAATCAATAACGAAAATTGTGAAAATATACTCAAAAATAATTTCAGCACACTTGGACACTCAAGAGAAGAACGCATAACGTGCGATCGCATCGATTAAAAATCTACGAGTGTTCAGGCTGAAACAAAGTATTTTCGATTTCGTATTCCAGAATTTATCATCTGAATTTTGATTGGTCCTTTAACTCGTAACCTTTTTCTCAAAATTAGTCATATTGCAACGATCTGCTTATAGTCATTCGTGGTCTTATCTGGTTAGCCCTTTTTACATTCGTCAGGGGTTTCTTATCGTAAAAAGAATAAGAAAAAGAATTTCGGTTTTGTCATTTTGGTCGTTTGAGTCATCATAAAATCAACAGTATCGTACAAACTCGGCGATTTAATATAATTTATGCGCCTATCGCTTGTACAAAAATGCACCGATCTGGTGACTAACATTCGACAGCTCTCAACCTGCTGTATACTCGAGTTTTCGGTTTTAATGCGTAAGAATTTGTATGTAGTGGTAGTCAGAACGTTGAGAAGCGTCCGCATAGAGTTTCTCCCTCTTACCCGCACGGAACATTTCTCGCTCTCACATAGCTACGTTCGCAGTACAAAAAATGTCGAAAAACGAAAAGGAACGAAGCAGCTGTGTATTTCGCAGCGGCGGACGCGTGATTTCCGCGCTTCGTTTTCTACTCACTTTTGTTTTCGACTGTACTTCTAATTTCACGAAGAAATTATGATATAAAAATATGTATGACACTTCTCGCCTTTTCCACACAAAATATATAAGTGGAAAGGTGTTGAGGGAAGTCATATATATTTAATTTGGTGTATTCAGTCTTCAAAATTCTACTCCCTCCGTTCAGAAGCATTTTTGAATGTGACTGTACTCACAAAAATACGAACTCACGAAAATGATGAAATAATTTTCACTCTGGAAAAATTATTTCTGATTGGGTGAAGATTAATTAGTCTTCAGTCTCAATCATCCCAACACCAAATTACTACCACAGTCAATAATATGCGCATCTCAAATTTATTATTGACTTCTTACGCACAAAAAAATTTAAAAGGATACTCACTGAATTTTTCTCACAAATTCTCTTCATCCTTTTAACTTAAGGATAAATTATTAGATATATGTCTTAATAATTATATCCAGTCTCACTTTCTCAACTTGGATTTTTCTCACTAATTTGAAGCCTTAAAATTTTTCGCACTAAAATTTTATTTTATCGAAAATTTTTCTCACTAAGGTTCAAGGTTGAAATTCTCTCACTTCAAAAGTTCATCTTTTACCCAAAATTTTCGACTTGAAAATTTCTCTCACTTCGAAATTTTTATCTCACCAAAAATCTTTGAGGTTGAAATTCTCTCACTTCAAAAGTTCATCTCATCGATTTTTGACACACTGAAATTTTTCTCAAGTAAAAATTAATAAAAAATAACTCACTAAATTATTTGAAAGGCGGAAAAGCCATACCTCACAAATAATTTTCAGACACTCAGTCTGTGAGACTTCTCCCTCTGTCTCTTCTCTTTTTCTCACTAGAGAACACGCAGTGTAGAATTTGAGGAATGGAAAATTAAATTTTCACGCATCCTCTTTTACCTAAATCTGAAAGGTAAAATAATTAGTCGACACATTTGTATAGCGCTATAAGGTTTGAGTTAGCTAGACTCAGGTGCACCTTGAATTAAATCAACGATTTAATTTTTCTTACTTTAAAAATTCTCACTTTCGAAAAACTCACTTTTGGTACCAAATAAATAAAATAATGTGTAATACATTACCAACATCCGGATCTCACGTACAATCTCACTCAAAAATAAATTTTGAAATGAATCATTTCAAAAATTAGATTTTCCATTTGGAAGATTTGAAATTGTAAGAAAATTTCAAATTACGCCATTTATTTGGCATCGCGATTTTTATTTTTACAAAAAAAAATTTTCGCCAAAAAAAATTAAATTCGAAAATAAAATTATTTCGAAAATGATTTTTCTTCCTCACAGTTTTTAATTCGCGAATATCTCACTGCTAGCTTTTATTTCAAAGATTTTTCTCACAAAAAAAATTTTGATAAAAACACTAAGATTTAATTTTTCGCAAAATCAGCGCAGATCTCAAAGCGTGCGCTGGGCCCATAACCTGTTGGATTGGGTCGTCTGGACTCACATAGAGACAGATCCAATATATTCCAAAGGAAATAAAGGGCTACATTTTAGACTGAATAAGAACTTTATTTAAAAGCCACACCCTGGCATAAAATCTTAAACGATTTGAACCTTACTGTATCTAGCAACCAGATAGGACGAGTCTCTCTCAGAGAACACAGCGCTGGCTCACCAGCTACTCCCTGTTATATAGTCCCTCGGAGCTAGAAAGAGCCCTCACTGCTCTTTAGTAAACAAAGTCGTAAACCCTTTAGTTTATTGACTTGTTTACTCCAAAATACCCAACGCAAGACGACTCTTGCTGTGGCTGATGCAATACTAAGCGGTACGAGGCTTATTCTTGCATCAACCACATTCCGTAGGCCACACAGCTACGTACCAAAGGTTCATGAACTCTGCTTCACTCTTTCAGAGGGTTGTAGTGTTCATTTGCCTTACTCCTCGTACATAGTGTATTACCACGTAGGTATATTGACTCTCACCAGTCGTCCAATTCCAACAGGTTGTAATCACAAGAAATAATGTCCAAACGGATGCAAACATACATCAAACTTTTCCCTCTATTTCAAAAACTCTTATTTCTATTGATGGTTACATTTGGCTATCAACAAGTAACCAACATATATATGTACCTTCTAAATTTTACTCTCCATTTATTAATCAGTATAACATTCTCCTTGGAAATCTAATTGCGTTGTTGGCAAAAAATAGTATCGATGGAAATCTGGCCTGTTGATAGGACTGTGTGTCGATAGACATGTTTCATTAGGCTGCGCGTGCTGCAGTGTAAATAAAAATCGTGTTTTGGGTGAAGTGATACTTAAAAAGGGGGATTATTTGATGGATTTTGGGTAGCGTGCAACCGTCAGATGCTGTTCGCGATAATTATCATTTTTTTGTGATAACTCAAATTCGCGGAATAAAACTAATTATATTTGAATTACACCCAACAGGCAAACGCCAGTTGTTTACCCAAAAAAATTATCTTTCTAAAACGTTATGGTCACATAGTAGGGTGGAATGTATTGATCTCGACCAGCAATCGTTACTTCATTAATTTTGGCCGGCTTTGATTTTTCTCTTTTCTCCCTCACTTTTTTTTGGGCCACAAGGTCTGTTAAATGTTAAAACAAATATTATTCGCCGAATTGGTTAATAGAGATCTAAATACTCTTAAGTGGTATCTATTCTATTCGTAGTTTCCTGGGGTGGATGCAAATAATTTGGCTTGACACTATACAGAATATAGGGTTGCTTCTCGATAAATTCGCTCAAATTATAGTCTAATTTTTAGTTGAAGCTTTTAGTCTGTGAGTGAAATTAAAATTTCATTTTATTTATCAAAATTAAGCAAATCTATAGTTTCTTTGTTGGTGGGCTTCTTAATTGTATATAACCAGTTAGCACATTTAAAAGACATTAAGTATATAGATTTTTTTTATGTGTTGTAAAATTTGCTTCTAAAAAGACATAGGAACACTTGATATGCAAGAAGCGGATAAGGTTTATGGATAAGTTCACTTTTTCGTAATTCACGCAAAGAAAAAAAAAAACAGTTTTAGCCTTTGTACACGAGTATATATATAGCACTTCAACGTTGAAGTCTATTTTTTTCAGCGACAGTTGCATTTTGGGACATAATATTTTTACTGTTTCTGAGTAAGGCTCGATGTATATAATTGAACCTTTTAAAAGAACGTCAATTTCTGAAATAGCTGTAACCTTCACGAAGAATCTTGAAGGTGAAGCGGAATTCTCTTTTACATCAATTGTATACAAAAAAGGTTCATTAACTTTCCATGAGAAAAAACATTTTTAAATCAAACTTGAAGCATACAAATTTTCATATTTCACATAAAATACCGAATTCAATTTGTAAGCTGGATTTGCATAGGCTCAATTTGTGAGCTCAATTTGTGGGCTCAATTTGTAAGCTCAATTCTTAGGCTCAATTTGTAAACTCAATTTGTAAGCTCAGTTTGTAAGCTCAATTTGATGAGCTCTATTTGTAAGCTCCATTTGTAAGCTCTATTTGCAAGCCCAATTCGTAAGCTCAATTTGGGAGCAAAAAAAAGCCTTGTCTGAACAGACGTTATCATGTGATAGACTAATATTGGACACACACAAAATCGACTAAAAGTCTCATTAAGTTTACGGACTCGTATGATGACGTCATCATACTATAGTATGAGACACACACGGACACACAAATTCATCGCTTTAATAAAATGAGGACCATCCCTTTCTTGCATATCACTATTCATAATTATCTTGAGGTTGAATGGAAAGTCACTCAAATTTCAGCTCACTATCTAGCTGTTACAGCTACTTTGAGAAAGAGGAACAAAAAGAAGTACTGTATAAAATTATAACCCTGTAAAAAACCGATTTTCTATCCCTTAACCTTCACAAAGCCAAACACTAAACAAAGGTAAATCAACCTTAATTATAACTGGACTCTCGTGCCAGTACTGCGCCCATGTATGTGTATAACATATAAGCAGTTGAGTGCAGAAACGAGGTGGAAAAGGCAATTAAAGCGAGTGCAGATCATTATCGTGCGCATACCTATAGCGGGTAATGAAAATGACAAATCCCCATATATACACATATATATGTACTCTGCTTTTTGACGTCGAATTGAATGGAGAAATGTGGTATTGGGGGTCTTGCTTTTCACGTAATGAGGGCATGATCGTTGTTGGTGAATTTTGATTGTCATTATCAAGAGCATTCGTCTGGCTGGGTGCGTGTAAGTTTCTCGCGAGTTGTGTGCATCGTTCTTAATTATATTATGATTTAATTATGTCGCGGAAATCGTCGGTCTCATACATCCGAATTTCAGTGTTTTTTATTTGCTGCTTTCCGTACACTCTAGCCATACAAGGTGTCACCGATATGTTGCACAATTTCGAAGCCATAGATCCGGATGTGCTGAATATATTCACGTTCAACCACAAACCACCCCCGCGACATCGAGCGGATGCCTCGGAAATCGACATCTCAGATTTGGATACGAGCGATATTTTGAACTGTTTCAGTACTTTGTCGTATATGTGCTTCCAAAAGAAAATCATTTTTTATTTGGACTCGTTGAATCGCGTAGATAAAATCAATTTATTCGGTGGCTATATGTCGTTCGTTAAGGTTGCTCCAGGAGTGACATCCCCCATAACGGAGCAATTGCTCGTCTCCAGACACATTACTGATGAAATGTCGTTGGGGGGTTTGTTAAAGGAGCTATTCGAGGAGTTCGTCGATAACCATGTACTGCGGATTACGGTTCCGGTGATAAATGCCCGGCTGGATGCGAGAGGTGCCCGAGGACATTGTTACGATTTCACTTTAGGAGAGGCTAAAATTAGCAACGATACCAAAGGTAAAGATATTTTATGACTTTAACCCACACAATTGACAATGTTGAAAATTTTATTGCCGAGGAAATGATTGAGCTGGGTAGAAGAAGAAAAAACGCAGCCTATATTCTGTTGTATAGCCTTTCCACACCTCTATAGCCTTTATTTTATTACATGTTTGTCAAGAAAAATTAGGATTTCGAAAGAATTGTCTATATAACGAGAAGATGAACTTTTGACTTGTGATATATTACTTTGGTGAGAAATGACCGACAATCAATTCTAAAGCTCGGGGTACCTGTAGTTATAATAAAAGCCAAAAAAAAATTATTCCATTTTAAAGTATGCCACAAGTTCTGATCTAAAGCATTATTTTGAAGCCGCGTATAAAAATGGATGTAGCTGAATCAAGTCCAGAAACTGCTAATTTTTTAAAATAATTTAACTTTTATTTTTTGGCTGATTCAGGAGTATCAGCGCAAAACTTACATTATTCCTTAATAACAAGCTTACAGATATTTTAAAAATATTTCGAAGTATTTCAAAAATATTTATTTTCACAGTGGCAAATTAGAATAACCAGTGGCAAATTATACTAACCAGTGGCAAATTAGACTAACCAGTGGCAAATTGGACTATTAGACTAACCAGTAGAAAATTAGACTAACCAGTGTTAAATTATAGACTAACTAGTGGAAAATTAGCCAAACTAGTGGCAAATTAGACTAACCAGTGACAAATTGGATGAACCAGTGTCAAATTAGACTAACCAGTGACAAATTAGACTAACCATTGGTGAATTAGACTAACTAGTGGCAAATTAGCCAAACTAGTGGCAAATTAGACTAACCAGTGACAAATTAGATGAACCAGTGTCAAATTAGACAAATCAGTGTCAAATTAGACTAACCAGTGGCAAATTAGACTAAGGGTCGGTTTTATAGTGATTTACTTTGAGATTTAACTCTGAGTTAACCCACCTAAACAATAGGATTAGACGATTTAACTCAGTGTCACGTCATGGAAACGAGCACTGTAAAACTGGTTCTAACCAGTGTCAAATTAGACTAACCAGTGGCAAATTAAGTTGGAAAATCTTTAGGAATCCCGAGAATAAATACTAAATATACTGATTGAATGCTAAAAATACCGTACAACGATTAGAACGAATGATTTTCCAAGTGTTTTCTTTTCAAGAGCTTTTCCCCCTACAAAATCAGTGCTCTGACGTATCCAATCAAAATGGCATCTATAAACTTGTATCTACTTATTAGAAACTTCAAGGACTGCAAAAACACAGAAAAATATTCGTAGAGCTGGAGATAAAAGATTTTAATAATATATCAATTTGGTTCTGCAAATTCATCCAATTTTTGCCAACAAACAACTTAAGACTATAAAAGAATCGATTTACTTAGGAACTATATAAATGACGTGTTTATTAAACAGACATTACTTGAAGAAATTAAGTGGATAAATCATAAAAATATGTTTATAAATTCTGAATATTATTGTTTCCTATGAAGCAAAAAATATTGATTGGTAGACCTACGGCTCAAGCTTTTCGAATACTTTTTTCTTAAATTTTGAAATTTTAAAATTCACACCGTAAAGCTTCATGTAGGTATAATTATAATTAATTTCATACATAGGCACACATTTAGATACCTAAAGTAGCTGAGTCTTGAATATTTTCCTCAACGGTCAAAATTAAACTTTATTTTTGTAGAAAGCCTATTTAAAATTTTACTTTCTCAATTATTTACATTCCGCGCAGGTAGCACCATTTTTAATTTCGTCTTTTAATTTCGTGATTTTTCTTATTGTAAAAAAACAGGAAGCTCACGTTTGCAGTCTTTTCGTTTAATTAGTGTCTGCATGAAGTAATAAATATTGAAATGAGTTTTTTTTTTTTTACAACCGAAACAATAAACCTAAGTAGGTTACTATACCGTAAATTTTTCAACTGAACGAATCACAACTTGTTCAACCTAATTTTGTATTTTTCAGGAATGCCAATGTATGAAAAAATACGAGTATGAATACGTATCATTCGTTTCTAGTCCAATAAATTATTTTGTGATTTAGTTCTTTCTCTAGTTAAAAGTAAAAATGAAAACTGGTTTGTAAAAGCTATTCCGTGAATATAACATTTCATGAAAAATAGTATAAACAAATTTCTATAAAGTAGAGTAAGGTCATTTAGACTTTAATATTTTACATTGTAGGTATTTTTCTTTTTCCTATGAAAATTTTCCAATTATAATAACTGGTTGTAAAATATTCTGCGTGAAGAATACTAAAGAATTCTTACCCAAGTCGGAGAATATTATGTTGAAGTAGTAAAAAAAAGTTGAATAAAAAATTGTTATCATTAGACCCATTTATTATTAAAATTTGAGCTCTGAATAGGCTACATAATTTTATTTAGGTAATTCTTTTTCAGATTCTCAAGCTAAAGGTAATGATCCAACATGCTACAGAGGAGACCAAAGTATGGTAGCTTTAAGTTCAGCATTAGTGATGAAGATGATGATGTTACTGCCAACCTTATTGAAAGTGATCGCAGCTAAAGCAATATTTGGACTTGTTATGGGCGTGATGTCAGTGATCTTATCGAAAATGGCTATTTTACCGATTTTGTTATCATACGCAAAAAAGAATCACATTGGTCTGACAACTGCTAGTTCTTATAGACAGGGTAAGAAAAATAAGCAGGTTTCCAAGTGAAAACTTATTGCTAAAAAAAATTCTACTTCGAATTTAAAACTAAAATAAAATGAAAATTTTCTTCCCAGGTGTCAGTCCGACAGCATTTTCATTGACTACCGATAATTATGGACTTTTTTATCAGCAAGAGGAACAACCAGCCCGAATAACCACCGCAGGAGGCCTGTTAGATAACAACATCAGTCCAACAGCCTATGATCCAAATGCTGTAAACGATAACACGTGGTCTGAGACGAAATTTTCGAACAAAAATTACCACAATTTAAATAAAGATTTCAAATACAATCCAAGAAAGGATCGATACAGATCCATACAACGCAGAGCAATTTCCAAACCAAGAAGATCTGCGTATCCAGAAATGCTGATTAATAGCAGAAACATCGTTGGCATGCTAACGACTGCTGAAACAAATACTGAACCCAATGACAAAGGAGAAGAAAATGATGAACAAGCTGAACCACCTGTTCGAGCAAAACGATGGCTTGGCCATACACCAATATACATAGCAGAACGTTCTTTTTGAGAAAAAAAAATTTTGCGTTTTGCGACTCACAGTTTGCTAGGAGTGGTAATTTTGTCGATACTCGATACAAATAGCTAAGAGCATTCTGAAAGGGTGTACTGTAACACCCTTGTCTCTAAAATCAGCAGCGAACAAAATTTAGCTCAAAGCAGAAATAAACAATGGAAAAAATTTAAATTTCCCAATATCATTGGCCTCATAGTAAAAACTAGTAAACCATATTGTTTTCTCCGATTTGGCAGCACTGCTCAGATATAAGCGAAAACCCTGATTTGGCTAGAATTGTTTATCTCTTTCTTTTATACTTCTGATTTAATAAGTTATATGCACTTTATATTCGTCATCATCATTCTTTTTCAAAATAAGAGAATAGAGAATAATGCTATTTACTTTGTGCTATCTTACAGCTGATACATCAAATTCTTTTATTATCCTACTTTTTCTTCATCTGCTCCTTCTGACTGTCAGAACTTTTCAATCGTTAGTGGAGCAACATTACAATTTTTTGCTCTTCGATATGTTTTATATTTTCATTGACAGAGCATGATTTTTGCTGCTCTGTTTTTGCTAAGTTTTGTCATTTCTTATTAATTTATTTTTCTGTAATGTGATTTCTTTTTAATTTATTTACAATAAAAATGTTTCCTAATACTGAAATATCTATTTTTTACTTTTCCCAGTCATTGCATGTGGAACCAAGAATTGATTCTATGATAGTTCCTGTAATATTGTAATACTTTCTGTCGCCCCACCACACTAAAATAAATGAGTAAGAAATAATCTTCACCATTTTTTATAAGAAAACAGGGACAGTTTGTGATTTAATGTAGATATTCTTAGTATTTGTTGTACTTCTTATAATCTTAGATATGGTGTATATTTTATTATATTAAGGTTAATTTCTACTGTAAATCTTGAATTGTCGCTATTTTCTTATTAAAAGTAGTGAAACATTATTATAGAAATTTTGTTTCAGTACAGTGAGAGGGTTATTCAAACTCCTCAGAGTCAAAAATACCAAAAGGGACTCCCACCCTCGCATTGATTAAACTTCAGATTTGGTGGTTTTTCCTCTTTTGATCAAGTTACTTACTTTTTTTTTCTGTGCTTTTTCATAAAATTCACAAAAACCATTCATTTGCTTGAATTTCAGACTAAATTTTGTCTTGGTGTTTTTTTAGTGTCTCATTTTCTGGAAAATTTGTCTATATTTAGTACTTTTTCTCATTTTGACTACATAATCCTCCCCCTCTCCAGAAAGTTGGTCTGGAGGACGCCACTGTGTACCTAACTGGAGAATTTTTTAAAATAATTTTTATCGATAGCCGGTATTTCTATTTTCAAATCATATAATAAAACATTAAAAGTTCATTACTTTTCAGTTTTATTTTATTAAAATATGCCGCCGAACATCGAATAGCCGAACTATCCTACTTTTGCTGCATAATTCCATCGATTTTGCCAAAATGACGTACATGAACCTATGAACTTCGAAAATTATAGCAGCCGTATTAAAATTTAAACTTCATATCGTCAAATACACTCCAAAGAGCAATTCGTGAAAAAGTGATCATTTTTCCTTCGTTTTTTCTACTTTTTTTCCTTTACTTTTCTTGTGGAAAATAACCTCAAACGTTTTACCTATTAATAAAATGGTAAGTGCATGAGAGAAAGATATAATAGAGTATGCATGTATAGGTAGTAGCTTGTTAGTATAAAAATGTCGGCACAGACACGTCAAAATGGCAAAAAAGGCAATTTAAAAGGCATGAAATATTTAACTATATAAGGTCGACGCAATAAAGATATAACAGCACGTCTGAATATCATTTCATATACGTACGTGATATAAAAACTGACAACATTTACAAGTTCAATTTTTTGAAACATTTAAAAGTAACCTTTTCATACATTATTTAAAAAATCCGACTTTGCCGCATGTAATGGCTGCCTTTATGGAAGTGAAATATTCATTCGTAGTGGTATTCTCATCAGTTTTTAATCATTTTCGGCAGGCCCATATATCTGTGGACTCATCCGATAAGGTACAGTGCAAAGTATTTTCCCAAAAATTATTTCACCAAAGGTAATTCTATTTTATTGGTAACTACACAATAATGAAATTTTCAATTATACTCATGTGAATTTTTTTAATACATGTCGTCGTTTATGGGTTAAAATAGGTACTTATGGGCTATTTTGTTCCGAATTCAACTTGTTTTTACAATCTTCCTCAATATATCATTTATAGGGCTGGGCGTACAATCACGACTTCAGCTGCCCTCAACATAACCAAGCTTAAACTATGAACTAAGGTTTAAGGCCCAAGTGTACAGAGCTTAAGTGGGGCTTAAACAAAAACTAGGCTCAACTTGAAAAGTTAAGGTGTACAATACGACTTCAAAAGTTAAGGGAGGCTTAAACTCGGTTCAAGTTAAGTCGAGGCCTCTTGAGGCTTAAGGCGAGTTTAGATAAAACAGGAGTGAAATTCTATTTTCTTAGTGTTCTCACAGCTCATAAGTTGGGTAACTGCACACTGTAAAGTTCAGTAATTGAAAGTCATGATATAGAATGCGACATTATGAATAAAGTTTGGGTTCTTCCAATTACATGATACATGTGAGATATCAAATTCCACAAGAACTGTAGCCATGACGTTCACATTTTATTGTTCGATGTATAATTTTTGCAACGGTAGTCCGAGAGCACTGTGATAACTTACAACACAAATGGCCAACCACAGATACAAATAATAAGTCCCAATATTTTGTTGCTTCGTCAGCAGTTTCGTGGGCTTGGCCAAACCACCTTCTATTTTTGTTTGTACAGCTTATACTTCTACTTAAACCTTGGTCCATAGTTTAAGCTTGGTTTCATTGAGGGGAAGCTTAAGTAGTGATTGTATCCCCGGCTCTGAGAATAGAATAAGGGACTCCACCTGATTTGAAGAGAGCTACTTGGTAGGGGAGTTATGGGACTTGAGTACTTTGGTTTAATCCATCCAAATACAATATTTAAAAAATTCCATTGCTTTTAACAATCGAGAAATTTTTTGAGATCGGTGTATGGAGTTGTTTGGCTACCATTATGGCGTCCGGGAAAAATTCCACCAAAGCAGAGTTTGGAAGCTAGCCAAAAGCTGAAAGTCAAAAGCCAAAAGCCATCGATTTTTGGAGGAAAAACCGGAAAGCCGAAAGCTCAAAGCTTTATAGAAATAGCCAAAAGCTGAAAGCAAAAGCCGTATTTTTTATGGCTTTTTTGTGGCAATTTTTACCATGTTTTGAAGAATCTGAATAAATTTAAATTGTAATGTAATACTGGTAAAAAAAAAGAAGAAAAAAAACCATAAAATTTCCTAGGAAAAAGTATTTTATTGTGAAAAGCCGAAAGCTGAAAGCTAAAACCTGTAAGCCATTCAATTTTAGTCAAAAAAAGTGAAAGCCAAAAGCCAAAATGTCTATTTAAAAAGCCAAAAGTTGAAAGCAAAAGTTTTATTTTCAAGGTCAGAAGTTAAAAGCCAAAAGCTAAAGCCATATCTTACGGCTTTCGAACTCTGCACCAAACACCCCCTTGTACCCCCCACTATTGAAAAAAGATACTTTTACATGAAATAAACCTGCAGGACGTCATAATCCCGATGGGCCAAAAATGAGAAAATGATCCGGAAAATGAGAATTTCATCCGTTGTCAGTCCGTTTTTATTTTCGACCATCGGATCTGAAAATTTGCAGATATTTTTGTCATCTTGATTATTTTTCCAAATCCGTTTGTAAAACGGATTTCCTGATTATAATCAGTGATAATTTTTGGGCAATTTTTCTAAATCCGTTTGTAAAACGGTTTCGCGGATTATAACCCGGGCCAACAAATATGATAAAAACAGCCTTCACGGAAAATAATCCGGACTCATTTCCGGCACGACTGATTACAGTCCGTTCGAAATCCGTTTTAGAAGCCGGAAAACAGGAAAATTCCGGGTTATAATCCAGAAACGGATTATAACCCGGAATAAAACGGATCCGTTTTCAAAATATTTTGCCCATAGGGATGGTTCATGATATTGTGGTAGTCGCAAGTAAACGCATATTAAATTATTTTCTTTTGGACCCTTTTTAACCTCTAGAAAAAGCTAGTTGCCCGACTGCAAAAAATATGTTAAAAACATTTCTGCCCGAGACATCCTCTTTCTTAGTCATCTGACTTTTTTCAGGCTTAAGCTACATCAATATTTATCCTCGACAACGAATTGCGTGATAAATTATATTCTTATTAATTTTCGTTTCGAACGTTAACTAATTATTTGGCAGCGATACCAATTCTTATTCATTTAGTTTTCTTTTTCGAATAAATATGCCAAACGATCTTTCACCGCTAGTTAAAAACTTAAATGAAATGTGATAACTGAGAGCGGAAACGATTTTTTTATTTTCTATTATTTTAGAGTTCACATGCCTTTACTCTGTAGCCTACACCCGTGAGCGAATGTCAACCTATTTACAACGTAAATATAGCAACTATAATGTCACGTTTAAATATTGTCATAATTAAACGGAAAATAAACATAACAAGTAGCTGTTTTTACTTTATTACGTTATTATAGAAGCTGGATGACAGATATGTAGCGATCTGTCTTAATTTGAATATGCTTTTATATCCTAGCATCTTGGATACGTATTTTTGTTTTTCGAAATGTTTGACAAGTTATTTCATACTTACGAATACGAGCTGTTTAATTAGATTTTAAAAATCTTTATATTATGTATTTTATCCGAGGCATTACCTCATTTCTATGCGAGATCTAAATGAAAACTTTTCGGTGTCATTTTATTGAAATCAGGTTAATCAAAGGATATTTACCTATTTTTCTCATATTCGTAATTTGGCACGATGAAGTTTTTTATCATAAATCCGATTATTTTACTTTTTGAATTAGCAGTTACCTAAATGCATGCATCCTAATCCCCTTTTATTTATAATTTCTGTCCAAACTAGAGATGATGATTTTTTTTCGATTTTTCGATTTTCGGACCTGAAAAATCAATTTTTTCGATCAATTTCTTGAATTTCGATCCGATTTTATGTCATTAATCGGTCATTCAGAAATCGAATGATCGAAATTAAATGTACACGCGTGTATTTGTGTGAGTATTCAGTTAAATATTCATTTTAGAAAAAAAAAATCAAGTTCTAATTTAAAATTAACCAATAAAAAAAGTATAAAAAATCGAAAATTGATCAAAAATTGATTTTTCAATTTTCGATTTTTCACAGCCGATTTTTCGATTCGATCAATTTTTCCAATTTCGATTGAAATCGATCAAAATCGATTGCAAAATTCTGAAAAGTCGACATCTTTAGTCCAAACATTCGAAAATCGGATAGTACAATGTTGCCCAGTTCACTAAAACTGAAAAAAAAAAAAAAAAGTGAAAAAACTTTCAAAAAATTATTTTCCGTGGTCATTATTTACATGAATTCAAAACAAAAATCTCAGTCAGTTTTATTATAGTACTAGGGGCTTCGCCCATGAGGCCCTCACTTTGCTCAGCTCTCCAACTCCTTAAGAACTGCAATTATACTGTAATAAAACAATTTAATTTTTTCCTAGCGCACGAAGCAAATGAATAAAATCCCCACACACTATGCATGCAAGTTTGCCAGAATTTCAAAAGAGCTGAACTACGAGCATAAAAAATGTCCACAAAAATTCTAAGACCAAAAGTGAAATAATTATGTATGGGTCAGGACTTGGTGAGAAAAATAATGATTAAATTTTCATCACAGAAAAATAAATGTAAACCTTTTTAAAATTAAATTATTGAATATAAATCAAGGGGTACCCACTGCGCACTTCTTATGAAGAAAAAATTCAATTTTTAATTAGTTCGGGTCCCAGATACGAGTAACGTGGCAGTGCTTTCTTAAAGTAACATTCAAAATCACTAAACAAAATCTGAATAAAAAATATTGATCGAAGAAATTCCAAATTGAAGTTTGGAAATGATTTTTTTTCATCAGTCTTTATCGAGCCATTCTGGCGATCATCACTAAGCCACGGAAAAAATTTCCTAGATGACGAGTTGGATGTAAAGATCTGAGTACTAATGACTTGTGATGCAAATTTTTTCAGCGCTGCAGGTATCCGGAACCTCAACTATCTTTTTAAATTTTTTGAGAATAATTTTGATGGCCAAAAAATTTGCATTGAGTGACGTATCTATTCTACCCCATTATTGATAATCTATGATATAAATAAAAATTAGCCCTAATCCTTTTTATTGCTTACTGACAGAAATATGGGCATAGCATAGATTAGAATTATTTTCACTATAATATAGAAAAAATTAAATAAATTCAAAAATAAAATTCATAATAAATGTGGGAAAGAAAAATTACTTATTTTAGAAGGCAAAAAAATAATATATTGATGTAACTTTCATTAAAAACGAAATCAGTATGAAAACAGTATGTGATATACATATCAACAAGAGAAGGAGAAAGAAAGACTTTGACTGTCCAAAACTGGGCTGATTTTTGTAACCAAAGATTTATGTTAAAATAATAATTACGTATAAGACGAGTAGAAAAATAGGATACAAAGGCATAATAATAATAAAAAATGAATAAATTATAGAGCTAGTAGGGTGATAGTTGTCGCAACATCTTGGAAATTTTTAAAAATTAAATCCTACTATAAAAACCCGTCAAACTTTCGCTTAATTTAGGGCAGTAGTGTGAGGTGAAAGTCTGAGAAGGTAATTCCTCCAAACAACTTTGTCCCCCCAAAAAAACATTTTCCCCAGCAATGGGATGGTGAGAGAGGGGTGTATATTTTCCTTCTCAAGAATTCCCCTCGCCAGTATTTGGCCTCAGCAATGGTTCTGGCTTGAGTTGATCTCTATTTTTTTTTTTTGAACCATAGTTACAAATAATTTGTACCTTTCACACAGATCATTGCATGCGCACTCCCATCAACAAATTAAATCCTCATCATTGACCGCAGTTCGTCCAAAATATTTAGCGTACCTAAATATTTTCTAAATTTAACCTAATCGGAGCGTTTAAAAAAGTACAAAATATTAAATTATCCACGCCGAAACTAAAAGAAACGATGATCGTAATTTTTCGATGCGAAACGGTATTCACGACAAATTGTCGTTTCTTTAGTCGGCTTTTATATTTTAGATACTAATTAGGTACGGTAAGTTTGACAAATTACAAACGTTTACACGCAGTAAACAAAATGGGGAGAAAATATTATGCTGCCGGTTGTTGAGTGTTTTGTAAAACATATTATAGGCAGGGTGCAATACTTTTTTCGTCTTTTACATGCCCATTTGGAACACACATGTTGAATATCCGAATTCAAAGGTTACCTCTGGCGTAGGTTTTCATCGATGCAGTAATGATTTTCGAACCATAATTTAGGCGATCTCACAAATAGCATGTCATTCGTCGACGAATTAATTACATTGAAAACATAAAGTCGAGTACGAATAGGTCTCATAAATTAGGTCTAAGCTTACGAATATATTTAGTAATTATTATATCAGCTAGTTCTGAGTACTAAAGTTTAACATGGATGATACCCTTAAGTCTTAATAATGGAGGTAGATTTAATTATAACTTTGGGTTAACACTAGAAAAACCTGGTTTTACACGATTACTTAAAGGACCAGGTGGCGTCATATACGACGCCACAAGAATAACCTCAAAAGACCAGATGGCGTCGTAAGACACAAGTAAGGGGTTCTCAAAATATTGGTCTTTTGAAAAATCCATCTCAAAATTTTGAGTGGCGTCCTATATGACGCCACTTGGTACTTCTAGTGTTACTGAATTCAACATAAAAATACCTAGAAGAATTGTTTTTACGTGCGCAGTTTCAGTCTTATCAAAATTGAAGCTCCAACAAATATAGTTTATGCCTGTATACAGTCTAACCTTGAAAACATTGAATCATCATAAGGCTTATGATGAAACAAAAAAAAAAAAAGAATACACGAATTTTGCATAATTTTTTTTCATTATTTTGAGAATGTACATGTGCTACTCAAAAAAAGGGTTTTTTTTCGTGCGAATAAATTATACAGCCTTTTATTTTTCCACAGACACGTGCTGTGGTGCAATAAATCAAATGCTATGACACTGTGAATAAGCCTGCAGTCGCTTGGTTGGGCGATTTGACTCCTCCAGAAGGTTAGTCCACTTAATTTTACTTTTAATTTGATGATATTTTGGTTTGGCATATTGTATGAAATTGTGAGATGCATTATTTTTGCAATAATTTGCTTCCAAAATGAAGAGACGTAGGCTACATAATCTTTTTTGTGCAAACCATTATTCCAAAGATAGTAAAATAGTACAACTTATTTCATCTCTGACAGATATAATTACAACAAAAAAATAGAAAAAAAAAAAAAAGAAAGTTATTGAAGAATGAGTAAATTAATAGTTATTGAATGAGAAACGTTTGGAAGCCGAATTTTGCTCCAATACCGTACTTGAACTTTATAATAATGTATTGGGGATCTGGTTGGTTAACTGGTTTGATGCTGTGCTTTGCAATTTTTGAGTCGACTGTTTGAGCCCATAAACCATCTGTTGGCGCATTCTCTCCTCACTTCATATGGTGTACAACTGTTGATTCGTTCTGCTGTCTCTCCTAAATATTCATCACCTTACATTAAGAGGTCTGAAAATACTGAATAAAATAGTTAAGTAGCTGAAGTCCATGTACACAGGTGCACCCAGAAAGTTAATTCAACTTACTAAATTGGTAAAATGACAAAGAAATAGAAATGTGCCAGAGAGGAGACTTTTGGCAGAAAAATTACAAATTCTCCGCCAATCAAAATGCAGCATATATTTTATTGTTAGTTTTAGCAAATCTTTTGTAGATTCGTTACCACCGAAGCAATGCAAGTAATAACATTTTTTTGCTCATCTCTCGTGAATTTTTTAATGGACATAGCACCTTATGGCATTAAGATATCAATCCTATACTGAAATTAGATTTTATTTTTGATTTGTTAATCTTCGCTGAAGCAGCAATAGCTTAGACTATTAACAATGGTGAATTAGACTGAAAAATCTTGTATCAAAATTTAGTTAATCAATAAACGAAAGAAAACTATGTCCCAATGAGTAACCAAACCAAATTTTTCAAGGCTGTAAATGAATAAATAAAATCAAATGAAAGTACAGAATTATAAAAAAGTTAGAAATTCTCCCTTACATTAAACATCGCTACAATTGCATTCAAAATGTTGAAAATTATTAACATAGATAGTCCTTTGTTTCATCTTGAAATTATATTTCATTAAAATTGTCACGATATACCTACATTTATTATGCTTACTTTCATTTGTATTAATTTCAGTGGATAATTCAATTATCAAAAATCCTCTAAAAAAAATAGAAAAAATAATGAAAATCCTTTAACATAAATATAACCTAACAATATATTTTCACTGATGCATTTTTTGGAGACTTTTTTTTTATGTTGATATATCATTTATACATGAAAAAAAAAAAATTCATTAAATTTTCGAGTTTATCGCCTTTGTGGCAGAGAAAAAAATGATGCAGCACAATCCGTTTTCACGGAGTGATAAGATAATCGTTTCTTTCATGCCAACGATTGTACAGCGATTGCTTCCGTTTAAAAAGGTTTTAATAAAAATGATAATGAAGCGCTTGTTATGGGAGGGTGAAGGGGGGTGAAATTCACCCCTTCACGGTACAGTTCTCCGTATTGCGGTGGTTTGTCCTTGGCTAAAGTTTAAGAAGAGGGAGCAGGGTATTTGGAGGGGGCTGGAGGGATGCCCTGTGCTTTCTATTTTAGGGGTAAGAAGGGGTATAGCTGACGCCCTAAAGTGATTTTCTGCTCGACTGATTTCGAATTGTCGTTCTCATACATCTATTAACTTTGTAGTGTGGCAGTGTTTAAACGCTATGGTGACGCTTTTATAATTCTATTTCGATCTGCTAGTGTGAAATCGCATTTTTGGATTTCGCTGCTTTATCGTAACGTCGATACGAAAAGCGAACACGTTTTTCCATTTTTTTGGCGAGGGGTTGAAGGAGACAGAAGCTCCGTTTTTCTCTCTGGATGCCTCCTTTTTTTGCACTTGTGTGCCTCTCGGTTTTACCCACCAACATTTTGATTTATTCAAAAAGGCGAGAAAAAATATAGCTAGAAAATTTTTTATATATCTACTATATCAAATGCATTTATGAGAAGAATTTTTTACCTACTCACAGAGGGATGTAGATTTGGAAGTATTATATTGTGTCGAATTTTTTGTTGCTGTCAAATTGCATTGCTAAGTGAAAATAACTCGAGTGAAAAATTCTAAAGTATATGGCATCCATCGTCTGAATTTCTTACTCGTGATTTTCAGCCGAACTTATTCTGACTTTAAAGGAAATTTGATATATGGTTTATGCAATGTAAGAGTTGTAAAAAAATGTTTTTACTAGTGGCAATTATTTTGAAATTACATTCAGAGAAATTTCAATAGTACTTTTTATTTATTTTAGGATGGGAAAATTGGGACAATTCAAAAGAAGTATGGTAGAAATTGCTAGAACTAAAGAATAGGTGTTGGCTAAATGGGGACTCAAATTTTCGAGACCAAAGAGGCTGGCTAAATGGGAATTCCAATTATCGAGAAAAAAGGGAATGGCTAAATGAGAATTTCAATTTCCGGGAAAAAGGTGCTGGCTAAGTACTATCTTTGTAGAACATTTTTACCATCGTATAAGAATTTATTACTACGAAATGACAGTTTTTGCTATCTCGATGAGAAAAATTACTGTACTGCAAAGTAATAAGAATGTACTACCCTTTTATGTCAGTGTGGTTATTTTAAAGTGAGATTTGGAAGGTGCACATGAGCATCCCGATGGGCAAAAAATGAGAAAATAATCCGGAAAATGAGAATTTTATCCGTTGTCAGTCCGTTTTTATTTTAGACCATCGGATCTGAAAATTTGCAGATATTTTTGTCATCTTGATTATTTTTCCAAATCCGTTTGTAAAACGAATTTCCTGATTATAATCAGTGATAATTTTTGGGAAATTTTTCTAAATCCGTTTGTAAAACGTTTTCAAAGATTATAACCCGGGCCAACAAATATCATAAAACACCCTTCACGGAAAATAATCCGGACTCATTTCCGGCAAGACTGATTACAATCTGTTTGAAATCCGTTTTAGAAGCCGGAAAATAGGAAAATTCCGGGTTATAATCCAGAAACGGATTATAACCCGGAATAAAACGGATCCGTTTTCAAAATATTTTGCCCATAGGGATCCATCTACGAAGTTCGTGTCAAAAAAATAAAACCATTTTAAAGGTTAATTTTCGTGCACATGATTACTAAGTAGGTATAGCAAGAGATGATTCTATCCTTAATTTTCATTCATGCAAAAGCAAGCTAGTCCAGCTTTGGAAAACTCTAATCAGATATCCAGGGTGCTCACATAAGCTATACTATACTGCATAAAACTTCTGAAATACTAGTAGCTTTCAAATTGATTTATAATTCTACAATCGTGAACCAATTTGCTTATAAGGGTAAATTAAAACAGTTCATTTGCAAAACCGCTTTTTAATTTGAATTAAGATTAATTTGAATACAATTTACTCGTTGTGTATATTCGGTGTTTTCCTTCTTCGTAGCCAACTTCAATTAGGCCTAAGTAAAGAGTGCGGGCAAGACGAGGGTCGCGTTGTATTTGATTAATAAACTTTTCGATTCGAATGTACTTTTTGCGATTTCGTAACGATGGCTCAAGTCTTGCGTCAATATTTGAAAAGCAGTGGTTGCAGCCAACTATTGCTGATCTTCGTTGAAAAATACTTGGGCCTAGGGTGCGGTTCGGCTTCTGGCAATAAACAAAATGCTTGCGAGATTTCAGTGGAAGGGTAGAAAACCGGCGGATCTTTCTAATCAAATGTATGTACGACAACTATTTCAAAATACGTTTACTGGCTAAAATAAAAAAGTTGGAAAATGGAGCTCAAAGTTTGCATTCGTGCCAAATGAAAAAGAAAGAAGGTGATTGACGGTGCAGGAGGGTAATATCGGCTACTTATTTCAAAATTCAAATGGAAGACTCACCTTCAAGTGAAAAAATAAACTGAAACAGGAATCTAACTGGGACTCAAAAGATTGTGAATATTTAGGAAATTCCAATTCAAGTTCGCAGTTTATAAAAATATTATATGGAGTAAAGTAACCATAAATTGAACCTACCTACACTCTGCGGTGTCCAACGAACAAGAACAGGAGTCACCCAGCAGTTCGTTATAGATAGATAAGATGATCTTAAAGCCACCTTGGATGGCTCTATAACAATTTCTGTATAGGACCCGAAAGAAAAATTGTACTCTCAGATTGCAGGGCTAATTTAGTTAATTTATTTATTATACAGCCCTGAAACATACTTTCTGTCCAACCTTTGGAACATAAGCCTCCTCGATCAGGGTGAGTCTAATTCCTCTTGATGACAAGTAATTACTAAAAGATGGGGTGGGCTAATCAAGTGGTGACTTACTATAAGCTCTAAAAATATCAGTTTGTTATATGGAGTTGATACATTATCAAAACTATACATAGTCGTAGGTAAAAGGTGAACAATTTGCCATATGATCAGCCTAAGCCCAAAAGCTATCAAATCCTAAAGCAAGTTCCATCGAAATATTACACTTTGTTTTGAAGCCAGATAATACTACCTCAGACAAAGAATTTGATGATTTTTTGAGAACTTATAGCAGGTTTTGGACTTGGGCTGGCAATATTTTTTCTCCGTTCAATAGATCACAATTTTTGGACAACACTATTTTGTTTGTTTTTTTCAAATATTTTATTCATTTAGTATGAACTATTGCTGTAACAAGATTAAGAAAAAATAAATAAATATTTGAATTTTAATTTGAATAAAAAAAATAACTGCATACAATAAAAAAAAAATTTTTTTAATTGATTTTTTGGTTTTGTATAGATCTATTTAATTTATGCAATTTTCTCTAGTCGATTTACGCGATTAACTTAATCATGAAATTCTTTTTTTTTTTTTTTTTTTTTAATTCAGAAATCTTAAATATGAAAATTTTGGACACCACCACCTTCTTTTTTAAAGGTGACAAAACTGACAATGTATATAAGTGTATGCTAAGCTATAGCCGTATGCGCTTAATGAAATATATTTTAGAAAAATTAATTAATCGGGCTACCAAAATGATAGAATGACAAATTTGAATAATGAACCCACAACTAAAAGTTCAATCTTTCTCTTTCTCTCTCTCACTCTCTCTCTTACTCTCTTTTTAATTGTTAATAACTCATACCATCTTTTCATCGCTGAAAGCACTTTGGCGAGCACATTTTTATAATCACTGTGCTTGAGGGAAAACCAGACTAAGTAAACAACGTTTTGCTACTAATTCTCCATTATAACTCTATTAATTTCATCACAACCTACGCTCACCCGATGAGAGTTAAACGAAGCCCAGTTTTATTTACATTTACCGAGCCATACTTTTTTTTTTTAGCAACCCTTCGCAATCTTTTGCTTCGTCGTTCGCATACAATAGCACGAAGAACCGCATCGCCGTTTTTACCCATTAAAAGTAAATTGTTTACATTAACCGTTAATTCATTATATTATTATCTCTATATATAAACGCCGAGTTTTCAAAATTTTAATTTATGAATAACTTTTACCCCTGTATCTGAAAATAAATATATTTTTCACTTTAGTTCCTAGAATTAACATTACGATGGCTCAGTCAGTACCGACATTTTATCCTTGGGTGGAGGGGTAGGGGTAAAACAATCAGTTTTGGAAGGCATATAGCCTCCTGCAACCTTCCAAAGACCGTCCATAGTTACATCTATATTTTCTTCATTACACTTTAACTTTTAGGAAATACTTGAACAAGGAAGTACGACTCTTACATCTTAGTTCAAGCAATAAATACATAAAAAATATTTTTCCACAATTCTCCGTTATCCGTATTATATTAAAATATAGTCGAACCTCGATAAGCCAAATTCCTGTGATTCGAAAACTTCCATGATTCGAGGAAGTTACCATATCCCTGCACATTCCCATTAACCATCCCTTATATGAAAAATCGCCTCTATAACTCGAAGTGTTTCAAAAAAGAAAAATTACATCTTCACTTAAGCCAGCATTCGTACATCCTGCCCATAGTGATTCTAATTTTCTATAATTAGATCAACACTTTTAAGATATGGGGTCAATATCTCGTAGATTACCCTACCTTCACCTTCCTTCACTAGTAAAAAGTGAAAAGCAAAATTGACCAGCTTAATGACATTCACGCTCCTAAAATGGGGTTACAGTGTGAGAGGTGGTGTGTTTTTAAAATCGCAAATTTGACGTTGTTCAATAGTCTGTCAGAATTGGAAGAAAAATCAATTTTCACCTCCTTCACCTTAAGGTAAATATTATGTTTTCTCAGATTTTGTTACAAATAGAAAAAAAAGATGAGTTTTGAATGCTTTAAAAATGCTACTATTATGTAGCTCACGCATTACTTACGCACTTATATCTGTAACGTAACCCAGTGGTGGACCCAAGGAGGGGGGAGGGGGAAATCCCCCCAAATCCAAAAAAAAATAGACTAATAATCCACAAAAAAATCAATTTTCTTGAACACCTCCCCCTTTATGCTGAAAAAAACACAATCTCCACCATTTTAGCATTTATCATGCTTTGAAAAAATTTGGATCCCCCCCCCCCGAATGGAGCTCCGGATCAGCTACTGACGTAACCTCAGCTGTGAACTTTTAATATAAATAAATAAATAAATATATAGTCTTGGTCTTATTCCTACCTACTTTTTTTCCCATTCTTATAGGTCCTTATAAAGCTATTCAAAATATCTGTAAAAAATGGCGAACAATTACAAAAATTAAGAGCACACGATTTTTTTGGAGGCTTCGTCAATTGAATGCAAGTACGATTTGCAGATTGCAGATGGCTTTTTTCTTTTTGCACGTTCTATCAGATGGTATACCTTAGGTACCTTTAATAGTAATCGATGAAAATAATTAAACGAACGACCTTATTAAGAATGCTACTTGTCTGTTTGGATTTTCGTCGACACTTGTTTAAATAGACAACTATTAAACGGAATAGCAGTGCAAGTTAAATTAGAATCGGCCAACTGAATGGGATCGTTCGAACGTAAAATGATTTAAATGGAAAGGTTCCCCATGAGAAACCAACTTACGTACCGATTCTGCTGAACCAATAAAACGAGTGGTAAACAAATCCCCCATGTTTTACGCTCTTGTAGCAAATAGAAAGTTAATAGATTGTGTTTTTAACTCGTCTATATTGAAAAGCGAACTCCAAATTTTCCAAAGTATTTTCGCTTAAAAGCCCGTCTCCTTATATAAGGGGAATGATATGATAGGCAGACTTTGAATAGATCTTGGAGGCAAAGTCCCTCAGAGTTGGAATTACAATTACCAACTCGTACCACCAAACATAGATACGTCGTGTTTGAACGTGAGAGAAATTTTAATTCAAGACCAATTTTTCCTCTAATAATTTATCGGTTAATTCAACTTTTTCATTTTTTACCCCCTTCACGATGAAGGAGATTTCTGAAATTTATTAGAAATACAGTCAAAACTTAATAACTATACTTCATTCCAGTTAAGAGTTCCATGACGTCACAAGCATTTGAAGAAAGCGATTGGTTGAAACACAGTTGAAGTCGAAAATACTTTCTTATCATTCGTTGAATCTTATGACGTCATGGAACTCTTAACTGGAACAGACTATGGAAGCTGAAAGGAAATGAAAATTTCTTCGAGTTATTGAGTCTGTCAAATTACAGAAGTTCGAGTTATAGAGGATAAATTATTAAAAATTCTGTGTTATGTAGAGGTTTTTCCAAAAAAATTGAAGAAGATAGAAACGTAGAAATATACTTATTTAAGTAGCCTATATATTTTGGAAATAATATGAAATTGCAGTTACAGAGGCTAAATAAGCAGAAAATTTGACTTCCATAGGCAGAATAGATTGTAAAATTCGAGTTGTAGAGACTTGATTCAAGCAGTGGCGTATCTAGACTGACCTCAAGGGGGGGTCCATCATTATGACGACACACAAACCCTCCTCCTCCACCCCCGTAAAAAAATTGGAGAATCGAAAAAATTAAAAACATTTCTACTCAAAAAAAAAAGGTTAAAAGGGGGTCCGGACCCCATGGACCCCCCTAAATACGCCCCTGGATTCAAGTTTGAACCTCACTTAAGCCAGTATTGTACAACCCGCCATAAGTCGCAATTTCCAAGATAATTAAAGTAAGCAAAGCATAAATAGCTTACTCGTAGATCTCGTAAGTAAAAAAAAAAAAAGTATCGCCTTATTAAATTCAAACAAAAGGATACGAATAAAATCCAGCCTACCCAGCAGAATTGGAGACAATTCAAGAAGAAGAGTAGAAAAGGCGAGAAAAACAGAAGTTTGGAATTTAGATAAAAGTTAGAGGGAATTCGAATGAAAAGTATATTGTGTTGGGAATAGCGGTCGGCTCTGTTCCATCATTTTCAGCCTTTTCAGTTCCCAATCGTCGACTTCCCTTATCTAGAACTTAAAAAACTGATCTAAGCTTTAACTGAATGGGAATACAATTGAAAGCTAAACAAACGCGATTAGAAGACAACAACAAAGGGGAATTTCAAACAATTAGGATTTGCCACTTTCGGCTTCCACCCCTTCTTTTTTCCCCACATATAAGCTTCTTTTTTTTTGCGCCTTGTTTTCTTTTCATTTTTTAGTTTTTTTTTGTTTTTTTTTTTCGGAACCCTTAGCGAATTTTATTCTCGTTTAGAAAAATGAAACGTACATACCTACTTATTACGCTTTGGTTGAAAATTATGATTAATGGTCGACGAAGAAATTACTTTTGTAAATTTACAAGCTAGTTGGCAATTTAAACAAAAATAAATATCCGTTTTCATTTTTAGGATCTACAGTTTAATCGAATTGATTAATAGAGTAGAGGTGCCAAATATTGTCCACTTGATTGAGTACAAATGAAAATTGGTTGTTATAATAAAGGCATTCACTCACTAAATTTGTTAAATGCATGCTGAAATGTATATCTTATGATTGAGCAAGACATCTGCACTCAGAGGAAACATAGAACATTTAAATTAAAATAAAAAAAACTAAAATTGCAATTTTGAAAAAGTAATGCCTCATATCGCCCACTTCTTTTTTTCTACTGGGCAACATTTGGCGTCTCTACGTTAAGAATCCAAGTCATAAAATATGAAGAAACATCAGGCTTTCTCATATCTTGACTTGAAAGCCAAAGAAGATAAGTCCAAATTCAATTATATGGAAATATTACTAACTATTTCCCATGCAGATTTCCACATATGCTCTCAACTTATTGAGGAAAATATTCATTCAAAATCTCAGCAAAATATTTATTATATGTGGCAGTTTTATAATAAAAAAATTCATACGATAAACGTAGGTATACTAAAAAGTAAATGAAAAAGTTATTGTCAAGAAGGGTAATTTTGGACGCCAAGAAATAAAATATTTTATTGTTTTAAATTTTTTTTGGTTGAAGATAACAAACAGACTTTAATATTAGGCTATTGAAAAATTTGGTTTCTTGAAAATCGAAAAAAAAAAAATTTAAGCTACCCTTTAGTTAAAAACGAAACATTGGGTCACACTAAGTCCAACTTCGTTCATTAGGGTAATAATGTAATAGAAAAGATGCATCTTCAGGTTGAATCTAATAAGAGCTATGAAAAAATTCATTCATCCCTTATTTTAGGTTGTAGAATTTGTTACTAATTTACCATGAAAATTAATTGAATCGAACACCTTGTTTTAGCACTTCCATTCAACATCCCTACTCTCAGTTTTATATAAATTGAAACTCATAATACAGAACCACTTTAAACTTTATTTAGACCCAAGTTTCTTCTTGTTATGGCAATCAAAGGTAGTTTTACCCTTTCGAAAAATACGAGAACTTCTTAAAAGTAGAACCGCGAACGATAATTTAAAGAAACGGTTGGTTGAATCCAGAATAAGATAAAGTATATTAGTAAGAAAGCCTGTAGCTTTTGGGGATGAAACAAAATAACTCGAAGTAACAGAAGAAAAGATTCTGCCAGTTAATCTTTACACTGATTTAACAAACTGTTTATCCACTCTACCTGTTCGCCGCCGAGAATTTCGCTCCCTTGTTAATGTAATTAGCTCTAAGACAAATTAACCCTTTAACAAATTCCATCGCATTCTAAATTACTCGCGGTTTCACTAACTTCGAACTCTCTACTGTGAACTAATCTTTTAAACTTTTCTTAAGGGTTTATTTTACTCTTCAATCTTATTGGTAGAAACCTTTTTTCAGAAATTATCTGATGTGCATTTGATTGTGGGAGAGGCGGGAATAACACATACCTAAAATAAAAACAGGAAAAACAAAAACAAAAATATTTTCAACAATATATAGCTAAGCCTGCCAAAAAAGTAACAATAACTTATAAGTCAAAAATTATATTATTTTTCCATGGGGTTTTTCTTGATTAAAAAAATGGTGTAGTCTAAATAGCTTTTAATATTTCTAGAATGATTTTTCAATTTCAAGACGTATGAAAATTCGATGATAGTTGTCATTTTTTCAACCTTGAAAAAATGCTTTTGAAAAAAATTATTTGATTTATTCTGTTACTCCTTGGCACGCTAGATGGAAAACTCACGGGAGTGCTAAGGTAAAAATATTTATGTTTTTAACCGTCTATTGCTAATTAAAAAATTATCTGGATGATACGCGTATGTTGAAAACTGAAAAAAAATCATGAACGAATTTTTATTGTTTTAAGCAACCAGTTGGAGAATTTTTTAAGGACGCACAGCGTAGGTATATTTCAAATTATTTTTGTCAAAAATATTCTTAGATATTTTTTGCCCTAAGCTCTTAAATCAGTCCTTGGATGAGCCTCCTTTTGAATTTTAGAAAATTCAAGAAAGGAAAAATATTTTCATCATCAGATGAGTAAAACTGATAAAATTATAGCATTATTGAAAAAATATATTTACCACCACCAAACGAAATTGGGAATTATCATTTTTCTTGGCTACAAATGAGAAGTTGATCATAAACGATCATGACGTGGTACCTGAAACTGATTAATTTCAAAGTTCAAAAAACCAGAAAGTAACTGAGTGAGGAAAAGTGAAAAATTGTATGAAGGACAGCTTGAAAAATTTCAAGGCAGTAAAATTATAGAAAAATAATATTTTCAACCAGGGATGTAGCCAGTGTTCTGATTGGGGAGGGGGGCAAATAAGATTCTTGGGGGGCATTTAATTTTCAAGCCCCTTATTTACTATTTCTTTTCGAAGTATAGGAAGGTGAGAGGGGTGTTCTAAGAGTACTCCACCTCAAAAACTGTAAAATTGAGAAAAAAAATTTTCCGAAAATATTTTCCCAGATATTTTTATTTCACACAACAATCATAAAAATGTTTGGACCTTTGTGTAAATTTTCATATAATCATCTCTTGAAATTGAAAAAAACAAATTAAGTTACTATGAAAGTTTTGTTAAAGAAAAAATTGTCAAATAAAATTTTGATGGGGCAAATTCTGAATACCAAACGAAGGGCAAAATTTGCACCAGGGCGACAAATTTTGCTAAGGGGGCGAACGAAAATGCCAGGGAGCTGAGCCTCCCTACCCCCCTGGGCTACATCTCCTTTTCAACCCCTATGAGAAGAACTGCAGAGAGCGTAAAAAAAAACTATATCTTGTTTATGAAACGTGAAATAAAATATCGCCAATCGAATAAGTAGCCTTATCGGCAGAAAAAAAGATATTTCTTCAAGCGTTTAACGTGCGCGCCAGTTATATATAAAATCTAAATTAAAGTTAAACGCAAAGATGGCATAAATAGGGTTATATTAACGATTTTATTTGGCACGCTATTATAATGTAATTGGTACAGCATCCTTAACTTAATACCCTCCATTGTGTTAGAATCATCATAGATATAGACTAAAGGCAAGGAATACTGAAATGCGAATTTTTACTCGGTACGCCTGCTAAAGTGACCACGCTTCAGCTGTTCCCACTCGCCTGGAAAATGAACTTTTTTTTTGCTCCTGATATCCCTCGTTGGTCGCATTTTCACACTTGAAGCGTTATTTATTTCCCCATTTTGTATTTAGTCGCCTTTAAACCTCCATTTCTATAACGAATTCGCGCACTCGCCTAAACGATAAACGAACTACAAGCAAGGAGCTTCGAATAAAAGCTAGAGGAAAAAAAAAAACGTAATTAGATTAAGGGTAGCTACCTACGTCAGCTAGAGAATTTTTGTGGGCGGAGAAATCTGACTTTTTAAAAGAAGATCAAATTGGGGAAATTATACCAACGTCAAGTGGTGGGAGAGCTAAATACTTGAGGGTAGGAAAACTTCAAATAGGTACCCATTCATTCGAACTTTCTGAAAATCATTAATTGAAAAAAATTAAGATTAATAGGGTCTCAACTGTACAGAATTTCCATTAAATGTTTGCATTAATTAGGTTAATGTAATTAAAACTGGAGGACACACTTTTAAAATAATAAAATTTAAAAAAAAAAATTAAAAATAAATAAGTAATTAAAAATGGGACAATAGAGAAAAAAAAAATTATCAAATTCACATAAAAAACAAAATCAGAAAATATCCTGAATTTATTTATCCTCAAGCTTATGCCAGTTCTCAAGTTGTCTATCATAAAAATTTGGTCCTCGATGAATGCGTAAAATGTTGCAAACTGTGATATTTGTCATCGTTTACCTCAAATAATATTTTCTTTAATTATTAGTAAAAGGCTCTAAAAATTAATTAATATAAACACAACAAATGCGTGAAAAAAATTCTGAATTACAAAAATTGTTGAAAAAGCTGAAAATTTCTGGAAAGCATTCTTCTGATTTTCATTATCCGGAAAAACGTGCTAGATACTATTGCGAAGTACAGTTTTCTAAAAGAAGAATTCATGAAGTACCTAAGTAAGATTTAATAAATTGAACGCGACTGAAGAAAATCCTCATTCAAATAAAAGTCAAATTTCAATAATTAATTGAAGAGGAAATTCAGTTGATAGGTGTCGAAAAGTATTCATTACCTACGTCTACAATTACTATAATAGGTCAACCAAAGAGCTCGAGATTTTTTAAATATTCTTACAGTAATTGGCATTGAAAAAATGCCTTCAAACGTCAAAAAATGACACTTCTTCAAGAAATGCACGAATCTATTGTACAATATTTTTTCACCCTAAACTCTTTGTTACGTACCAAGACAGACAATATAAGCGAACTCGAAATGAAGCGTGTAATTTTAGTTGGCCGGTTGAAGAGGAATCAGCCTTGCTTGAAATTGCCGCAATTTCGTTCTGGGATTTTAACTTTGTAAATTTTTGCCCTTCTTATTCCTATTATCTCAAGAAAACTTCGTATAAAGCTATTTAACCCCCAAGTTTTTCCCTTCTTATGGCGATTCTACGATAAAATCTATTCACAACAATTTGGACACATCAACTATTATAAGGGACGACAAGAGGTGTATCCCAATATAAACTTTCTTTTTACACACGAATTATTCCAAACGATTCGAAACTGATAAGGACAAAGGGAAAAAGAGCCAGTGTAGCTGGAACGGTATCTTTTATTTTCTTTAGAAAAAATTTTGCAGCCGAAAGACAAGAGTTAATTTTTACATAAAAGTAGGAATAATATAATCATCAGTGCCTGTAAGTTAACCTGCTAGTAATAAAAAATTTTTCAAGTTTGATAAAAGGAATGCATTTCATCTGAATTTCTTTAAGCGTTAAAACTGTTCTACTTAGTAAAAGATTCGGATAAGCTTTTTATATTTTCACCCTGTTTTATATTCGCGAAGCGTGAAAAAGAAAAGATTCTTTTCAAGACAAAAATGGAAGTTGAATTCTTTATTGTTTAACACACACATATAAGAAACGAGGGAAAAAAATACGAAAAAAGCCTATAGATAGGTTTAAACAAAGTAAGATGAAAAAGCGGAATAATAAAATGGAAGTTTCCCTTAAGCATTATAGGATAAAAGAAAAAAGTAAAAACAAATCTCGAGGATTTGATAATGGAAAAACTCTTAAATGTGATTAAGTGGAAAAAATATTTAATGGAGGAAAGGAAGATGTAAAAAAAAAAACTTGAATTTTTTTTACCCTAAAAGAAAATAAGAACCCGATGTTTTCCGTATTTATGAAGTTAAATTCTTTCGAAAAAGTAAACTTTTACCAATTCAAATACTCAAAGCGCAATAAAAGAAATCTTGAATACGTAAAATGTAAAATGAACTGAAAACGAAGAATAGCTGAGAAAGCTCGTTTGGTTGAAATGTGAATAAAAAATTTAATTTGAATAAAGTTATCGAAAGTACGAGTAAAAAATTTGAAGAAAAAAAATTTGGAGTTTTCGATTGTACTTTTCATCGTGAAGAAATTATCAATAAGTAAACCGAGAAGTGGTATAAAAATTTCAATTTAATCTATTCGAGGCATTTCAAATTGAAAAGGGCAAACGTGACAAAGGAAAATTTCGTTCTGAGAAAATTTTTTTCGTAGGTTTAGATACATAGAAGTACTTACTAGAATTCAACTTACAGGTTAGTTTCTCTCAAATAACATTTTAGTGAGTCAACATTTTACTGTATTATTTTGTTCAATTCTTTCTTTTTTTTTTTCACACCATGTTTTACATCGACACCGTGTTTTTGACAATCGATTTAAGAATTTCCAAATTAATAAACCCTTTATTTCTGAATCGAAGAGAAAGATCTAGAGATAGCAAAAAAAGAGAAGTAATTTAGTTTTTTATCACAATGGCCAGTCATCAATAGTAGGCTTTTCCTGTAGACGATGAATGAAATTATAAGAATTATTTCATGCTGAAAAGATTGAAACCTAAAATTCCTATTTTTAAAACAAATGGGTTACTACTATGATGAAGTTTTGTGAATTATAGATTCATTATTTTATTACTAAAAACTGAGGAATTAATTTTTTTTAATATCTGCTTTAAAAAAAAATCTTGCAGGACTTCTTCATGAAAATGTTTGTGGTAACCATTCATTTGAAGCACGTTTCCAACCAATATTTTTATTTAAGAAAAATGAAAAACAAAGAGGAACAAATAAATTACTTTAGATACAATTACCGAATTATAAAATTGAAGTTCTCACAAGTTGGCAGAAAAACAAAAAAGACATCACGTGTTTCGACAGATTTTCCGATGAAAATTCTGCAACTTTGAAAAGATCAATTTGTAAAACTTGTTAAGCGCGAAGGTATTTCGATAAACACAAATATCATTCATATAAAAAAAAAAAGAAAAAAGAAACGATATTAATTTGTATTTAAAAAAATTAAATGTTATGCGCTGCTCGTGCTAGCTCCAGCGTCTGTTTCTTCTTTTTTATAATGTCTATACTCTGGTTTCAATTCCCACATATTTTTATGAGGATTTTTCATATTCTGGCTGCACACTTCCTTCAATATGTCTTTTAGATATCCCTGTAATAGAATATATATATTTTCATGACAATAATTTTTTGTAATAGGTGTTAAATTGATAATTCCATGAGGTGAATACCTTGGTCAACGTTATAAAATATACTATGGATGAAAATAATAAATGTTACTGGAAAAAAGGATGAAATTTCGCTTCAACTATGATTATGATTTTATTTCAAAGGACAGAACGAAAGTTAATTTCTCTTACTAAGAATATTCTTAAAATGAAATTAAGTTACCAACTTTTTCACAACGAAAAGGTTGAATTAGTATATTACGCAATAAGCAAGCTAAGTGATCCATGTTTGTCGAGTGCAGTGAATACAGCATAAGCTGCAGGTAAAAGCAAATATTTGCAGCATGAGTAAAAACATGGACCACTGAGTAAACGTGCAATCGTACCTCTACTCTAGTAGTCCACAGAAGAGCCATTTTGACAAACAGATGTTGAAATTTGGGCCATAAAATCGTAAATTAAACAATATTGTAAAAACTTTAATAATGAAATAGGTACGAACCGGTGGCTGTTTAGTAATCAAAACTAAGTCTCTAAAATGGTAGTACTGATGCTTATCAAAAGCTTTGAATAACATGTCCAAAACCGCGTCCTTGTCATCTCGTAAGCGTTTACCCTCAGCTTTCTTCTTTGCATCATATTCTATCTGTAAAAACAAACAGATTAATAAAATCGAAAAATGGCAACGTAAGAATATAATGTAAAAATTTTCTTACCAAGTTTTTATGATTCGCAACAGGTTTATAGTTCTGAACAACACGATCCAGTTGCTTAACAAAACGAACAGGTTGATGAGCTCTTTTAAAACTTTCTAATTTCATTTTCATATAATCATCATCGGCTAAGAGAAGCATAAATAAAATATTAATGCATTTAAATATTCATAGGTGCGAAGCAACAACTGTTTATCGCATTTACCGTAAGGTTTGCACTCCAGTCGCTGAACTATTTTGCCTTCTAAAACCAATTTATCAGGTTCTGATACGCCTTCCTCCATTTTATACGAACCTGAAAAGAAAATCATAATTACGCAAGGAAAGAAGAGAACAATATCTCTTAGGATAATTTATATCAGAAGTTGGAACACAATAAAATTTACAATAATGGCTCATATTTAGTTCCCTAATAGATGTTTTGTTCTTTACTTTTTGAAGAATGTTGTTAAAGCAAATAATAAATACTAATCCTTACGAATGAAAACCTTGCATGATTCCAAAATTAATTTCGAAAATTAACAAGCAGACCTAATTATAAAGTTGAACGTATAACTAGAAGAAAAATACGAACAACTGATCAATAAAACTCATTTCTGTTGGCCTACAAAAGATAATTACCTGCAGTCTGCGAAAAAACACCTAAAACTTGTCTAGTAACAGGGGTTACGTCTAATTTATGATTTCTGGGTATAGATTCTTGATTGTCAGTATCCATACACAGCATCGATTCCGATAGCGTCAACGATACTTGAACCTTTTGACTGGCATTCCTGTAAATAAAATCAATCAATGAAAATCTGATGAAGTTACATACAACCAGTACACATCTGATTAAGTTACCTATTGATTTTCAATTTTCCTACTTCTATACTACTCGGAGCTTTCTCCCATTTGCTGGCAATGTATTTGGGAACCTGAGACATAGAAGAAGTTGTAGTAAAAAAAAAAATATATTACGGATAGCAGAAGAAAATTTCTGAATCAGACGAACTTTCACTAGCCAAATTCCTCTGGAAGAATTATTGACATCTAATTCCTTGTCAGTATGAGGGGTTGAGTTGGCCATGGTAACAATTTGAAATGCTTGATAATTATATCCTCGTATTTCAAAACTTCGGTTAAAGATCTTTCAAAGATGTATCAGCATTACTTAATTTAATACTTAGAATTTAAATCAGAAGAGGAAAAAGGAAACACGACACGAAGAGGAGGTAACTGTAAGCGTACGAACTTCCTAGTTGGTTGATTTTGTTCTGAGATCTGACTCTGATTTCTGAGCTGACAGCTGGAGTAAGGAGTTTCCACTTTCCAATTGCTTTCAGTAGCTCAGCTGTTTCTGTTCTGTTTAATGTTTATCAGTTATCACTGTTTATTTTCCTAGAATAAAATAATACATGAAAATAGATTTTTTCAATTTTGCTCTGAGATTTACTTTTTTGTGATAGATAGCGCTTTGAAATCAGATTCTTTCTCTTCAATTAAATTGCAGCTTAATAAGTTGAACAAAAATATCATATCAATATGAAAGAGTGAGAAGAGAAGTGAGAATAACGATTCATGTACGAAGCAAAGGAGAAAAACAAAGATAGTAGATTCACGACGTAGTGATGACTGGGATGATTGTGAAAGGTGTGGGAAGGGAAGGTTCAAGTTCGTGTTGGAAAAAGATAAGGGAAGTGAATCAGAACTGCTGAATTTTTGGTGACCGAAAGGCGACGAAAAGTGATGGTGACGACGGAAAAGTGAAGGAAAGAATTGCTAGCTAAAATAGCTTGAGTTTTGCTATATTCTAGTTGAACAATTGTTAAGTATAAATTAATTATTTCACCATGCGAAAATGTAAGTATCTTTTTTCTGTTGATTCCTAAATTTATTACGCGTTTCTTCTGGTTGATGCAATAGTTGCAATTACAGCCAAGTGTCATGATTTCTGCCTTTAGACGTACCATTCTTTGAACTCGATACTATTCTTCGTTTATATCCTTGCATTCTGCGTTTATAGTTAGATATCCATCATTGCCAATTTCCTTTTCCATCTGTGACTCAAGGGGCTTATCGATGCGCATTCATAATCTTCGTACCGAACTTGCTCATAATTATTACCCATAATTCAGAATGAGATTGTTTTTCACCGTCTCATTTTCATCATTCATGAAATGATATGCCTGATTGATGCGTTCCAGTAATTTTATGCTGATGTGTGCCCGGTTCAGAAATTTCATTTCTCTAATTTATTGTTTTTAGCTAAACCCAATCACAAAGGACGAAATCGTCGATTCACAAATCCAGAAGAACTAGAGCAAGAACGGTTACGAGAAGAGAAAGCCAAGTCATGGAGGGTAATTAAATTCTTACTTTCAAGTTTTTTCTCGAAATGATCCAAGTTTTCTTGTCTGATGATAATCTAAGAATTTTCATTTTTTTGGGTTTATCATATGAGTATTTTTTGCAAAAGTTACGAAAGATCGGAGATATATTTCGATCACTTGGAATTTTAGAATTATTCTAAGCTTATGATCTGAAATTACGTTGCTGAGCTAAATAATTATTTTCTAAATTCAATTTTTGTGACTGATATGTTAATGATGAGTCTCAAAAAATTGACCAAAGTTTTTTATGGCTGACTTAAATTTCTGAAACATTATTTTACAACTTGAGTCAAGGTGGTTGATTGAACGAATGTACATATGAACGGATGTGCTTCATCAACATATCAATCTTAGTAAATTCTATTCGTAAAAACAAAATGTCATACTGTCTGATTGGTATTTTCAAGTTCATCAGAATATCTACTCATGTTTCGAATCACTAACACTGAAACACAAGATTTTTTAAAATTCAATTTCTGATGGTGTTCAACTCATGGTTAAATATTCATTATTTGTAGGCTAAAAATCGTGATCTACCACCAAGTGAAAGTGAAGAAGAAAGCGAAGAAGAAGAATCTGACGATTCTGATAGTGATTCTGATGACGATGGAAAGGTGATAAATGATAATTTTTTTAATCTATGAATTTTGGCTCTCTGTTAAAACCCTCTTTTTTTCTATTGCTAATGCATATCAAATTAAATTTTCAGTCGAAGGCGAAGGGAGTTGAAGCTCTAATTGCTATTGAGAATCCAAACCGAGTTCAGAAAAAAGCAAAAAAGCTTGCTGCTATCACTCCAGATGATAATCCTCAATTATCGCGACGTGAACGGTATTATTATTTATTAATCAGAAGTTATATTTCACTTTTGTACATATAATAATCATCTGCATCAACTTTTTAGAGAGGAATTAGAAAAACAGAGAGCAGCTCTGCATTATCAAAAATTACATGCTGAAGGTAAAACTGAAGAAGCACGTTCAGATTTAGCAAGACTAGCAATTATTAAACAACAGAGGGAAGAAGCGGCCAGAAAACGAGAGGTCGAAAAAAAAGGTATGAACCAATTTTTTCTTTCCAAAGTTTTTTTGAATTATGATTTTCCGACTGTTGTGACCTCCGTACCTCGTACTATGTTGAGCATTTTCTGACTTCCTACCCCTTTTAATTCGTATTATTCATGTGAATCTTATGACTCCATTTCCCTTGAAAGTTTAGTTAATATTGCTCACGTTCTACGACTGTTCATTGTTGAATTAATTGATTTTTCATTTTCTGCAGAGAAAGAATTGGCCAAGCAATCTAAAACTGCCGAAGTATTCAAAGCAATCGGAAAACAATAGTTCATTACGTCCGCTTATTTTTACGTTACATACTTATACTATTCAACGACTGATTGGTGTTGATAGTTTGATAATGGTCACTTTTTCTGCTCTCAAAATTAGTTTTAATTCGTTTCACTTTAACTAAGATTTCTCCGTTTAAATAATAATAATAATCCATTAACGCTAAAAACGTACAACGTATACCATCGTCATAAGTTATTCAAGTTTCTCGATCAGTCATCTAGATACTTTATTATTGGCTATTCCTTTGTATCACTTTCGTACTCTGAATATTTTTATATTACCTTCCATGTGAATTGATTTCGATTGTAAATTTTTTTTTTTTAATTAAAATTTCTGTTAGATTAAAACTGTGTTAGTCGTTTTAAATTGAAACCAATCAAGTCGACAGGCAAAAATTAGATTTCAAAAATGTGATCAAGATCAAATATGGAATACTTCGTGGCCTTTTAGCTAAAACGGTCATAGGGGAAAAGGAAACCTCGTCCTCATAAGGTATAAAGGCAAACATGCACACAACCAACTCTATTTTGACTTATTCTAACTTGTATTTTCTTTACTATTCGAAATAGAAAACTCGAAAATTTTGACAGTAAAAATAATTGAGGGGCTTAAAAACCAAGAGGCGCTGCTTGTTTGTGCAATTTTCAATTCGATATCAGTATGCTATAGATTATTCCTCACCATAATCAACTTCCCATTTTTGTGCACATCATTTTGTTCTAAATATCGTTTAATTACCTCCTCTACTAATCAGTTGAGCTTGAATAGCTATTAGCACGAATTAATGGAATTGAAAAAAATGTATGGAACAAAATATACTAGTACCGTTACCTGTTTATGGGTAGTGGCAAAAGGAAGTTAGGAACAGCTAACTAAAAAAAATAATTCCGCAGTTTTACAAATAGAATAGCTCATTTTGAGAACTTTCCAGAAAAAGTGCTATAAAGGCAACTAAAACGAACCTAATATGCGAATGCAAGAGACGAAACGCTGGTTTTTAAAGAGTAAAAAAATACAAATAAAGCGAATTGAAGAGATTTTAAATGTAGATAGTTATTTGTATTTGAGAATAAAATCATACAAACGAGTTTATTTCCCGCTCAAAATGGTACTCAAAAAAATTCAAAACAAACGTCAAAAAAACAACAGGAAAAAGAAGAAATGATTTAACAAAGTTATTAATCGTAAAATTATTACTTTCGATCGAGTCTATCGATGTAGAAAAGAAAAAAAGATACCTACATCCTACAATCAGCGAAAATAAAATATTAAAAAAATATATAATATAAAATAAATAACTGAGAAAAGAAGCCACAATGATAATAACTGAGAAAAAGGCATATTTGTGTAAAATAATTTGTGTAAAGTAACAAAAGAAAAAATGAAAATGGGTAAAAAAGTTTTTATAAATTTTTGGTTTCCATTTCAAAATTCAAATAATTGCACATGAAATTTATAAAATCATTCATCAAAATGACAATATCCGAACGAACTTAAGGTATAGTAAAATTTGTGGTATCGGTAACTAAGACATCAGCAAAATGTCCTGAATTTACGATGATCTAATGAAAACAAAGCATATAGCACCTATACAATAAATTATTATTATACAAAATTAAAATACTGATTTGGTGACACTCGCATTAGTTGATTGTATGGCTAATCGTAATCGTTTGGTTATATGGCCTTGAGTATGCTTCTGTAGATGATCTCGCCGGTAAAACGCTTTTCCACATTCCGTACAAATTTGTCCTTTCTCTCCCGAATGCACTATGTAGTGTCTGGCAAGATGTTCATTCCTTTTGAAAGTTTTGGGGCAAGTGTCGCACGTGTAAGGCCTCTCGTCACTGTGACTCAACTGATGCCGATCCAAATGCTCTTTTCTTTTCAAGCCAGCGCCACAGATAATGCATATAAATCGTCTTTCGACTTTGTGATTGGCCAAATGTTGTTCTAAGGCGGATTTATCGGGATATGCCATATGACATTCTGAGCAGCAGAAAAATCTAGACCCATCCGGAGACGTTACTATTCTTACATCGCCCAAGCCTTGCCTTTTTCGACCCTCAGTGGGTGGAACAACCTGAAAGCAAATTGAAAAAATTAACAATCAAGTCCTTGAAAAACGAATTTGTATTTCAATAAGAACCGATCAATTATTATTAAATCAATCATTGATGAGTAACGTCACATATCTGTAACCAAAGCTTTAATATTATACACTGTTGTATTTCGAGACCTGATTGTGAGTTCAAGAAATAGTTTTATGATAATAATTTGGTATTTACGTTGAAAATTATCTTCGCGAAAATTTCATGCCCTCAAGTCCTTGAAAAGCATTTCCTCCCATAATAAATGAACTTCCAAAATGAGCTTCACGCGGGAAGGGGTTGATCACAAATGTCCTCAGTTTTATATCAGGATCGAAGCAGAATATTAAACAGTATGAAATTTGTCAAGTAATTGAATTTTAGAGAACTGTAATTAGCTGTAAAACTTCCAACACTTTTCAGCTATTTTGTTGTTTTTTTTTGTTTTTTTTTCAAAATGAACTGTACTTGACATGATATTTTGTGGAAGATTGTCGGATACGTTGGAACCTACGCTGTCGAAATATTTTTAGAAAAATTTAAACAAACAGATGAGGTTAAGAAATTTCATTTCTCTTGAATAATAATGTATTTTTACAACTACATTAATACTGTATTGTTAATCTGAATATCAAACATTGAAGTTGAATACCGCCTCACTTATACAATATGTCTTTTTGCTTCGGCTTTTGTTGATTCAACTTATCAGCGTGAAGGAAAAGAAGTTAAAAATAAAATTGCTGCATATTAATGATTGAAGCAAAAGATGAAGTTAAAAGGTAAGAGGCATTGTACTCGTACACAAGGCTCTAGCGAAAAGTTGAATTTTTTTTTCATAAAAGGAATAGATTTTTTTAGATACATTATTTTAGAATACTAAATCCTAGCAACCAAGAAAATGAATTGTTACACTCAAGCCTCATACACATTCTGTTACACTAAATTACTACAGATATATCTCCATAATATGACTAAACTACAGGTAAAAATGTGGAGTCTCATATAATCCTCACCACACATTTTTTCTTAAAGAACCAAACTGGTTGGCATAATGGTGCTTTTCTAGTCTTAATGTAAGATTTGAATCGACATATCTACGAGAAATACAAAATAATGAGTAAATAATAAATACAACTCAGTCAAGACCCATCAACCCCTAATTAATAATGCAGGTATCAAATGAATCAGACGTTATTGAATTATAAAAGGTAGAAAAACTAATTCGAAGGGCCATTTTAAAGCAATGAAAAAAATTATTTTTTTCAATAACTGTATAAATTTAACAATTTCGTAAAAAAATTACAGTATATCAATTAGCAGGAAACTCCAACATTATTTTGCAGTATTTTTGACCCTCTACATTCATTTCCTCGAAAATTCCTCTGCAGATATGTGAAATCCTCTAAATACTTCTCTTGGCTGAAAAATATCTACAATTTATTAGTATTCGATAAAGAATGGTTGTTACCTTTAGGAATTCTCGTAAACCTGTCAAATATTCAGCGACTTTATTGCCGGATTGCACCGCAGCAAAGCCTTCCCACTGGCATAGTCTCTCTTGTTCTTCAGGCGTTAATGGATCAGTCATCGTAGCAACGTCGATCATGAATTTTGATTTACTCGACACGGTGACGGAGATTCCATTCGATTTGTTGGTAGAACAAACATTGAGTGGAAACTTATCGTTTCCCGACTTAAGATAATTTTTTGGCAACGATTTCGCATCCACAAGATGATTATTGAATGGCAAGCACGTCTTTTTATCGGCAGAATGAGTATCTTTAAAACATTCAACATTGGTAGCAACGTCATTCTTGGTATTAATGTAAATACTATTATATCGCATCATTGAATCGAAATTCTGTAACGTTGTATTCAACTGATATCTGCATGTTTCGTTCATCACCTGCGGTATTATCGAATGGCCAAGCTTGTCGGCTATGTTATTACTTTGGAAATGCAACCGAGTAGCAAATGGATCGGTTTGTGATGAGAAATGGTTTTCTTGCAAGCCTACCTGACTGGTAATGTCTGGATATTGTAGGTGATTCATCGTGCTTACCGAAATTCCGGTTCAAACTTGTAGTATATTTTTACAGATTTACGATGCCTCCGAATCTTCGTCCATATTTCTGTTTGGATTCCATCGAGAAAAACAGTCGAGATGAGTATCTAGAATCTGGCAACGGCATTTTTTTAGAAATGCAAATGAAAAATAAATTATACGAGAGAATTTTTCGCGTGTGTTTCAGCCGCTGCGCGGTAGCTTCATTTTGAAAATCGGAATTATGATATCAGTGCTGTCAGATGTGGTACAAAACTGAATTTAAATTTTATTAGCCGACCATTTTCTTTCTTGATTCTTGATTGTTGAATATAATATAATGAATTACGATTTACGAAATAGAAAATGAGCTGTGTAAAGAATTCAATACTGAAGGAGGAGAAAATATGAAGTCTGGGTTTGTCATAAAGAAAGACTGATAAATTATGCCTAAGATCAAAGATGGTAGTCCATGAGCTTCAGCAAGCAGCAGGAATAAGTATTTTGCTTATCTTCAACTAGGTTTTCTATCAGTTGAGACACCGATGATTAAAACACTTGAAATCGGCAAATTGCAAACTGGAATTATTCAAAAAACATAAATCTGACATAGCATAAGAAACTGGTGTTCTCCAAGAGATGAATGACTTTTCCAATTTCATTGAACTGTCCCTTTGCTAACAAAATGAATCTGAAAATGTATTTCACGTTACAAATTGTTTTAAACCATTTTTATATTACAAAAATCAATGACAGAATAGTGTATTTCAGTGAATAAATCATAAATGTTTGAGAATGCTTTAAAAATCGAAATGTTTGGATTTCAATCCAGCAAAAAAAAATTACTCCAGCAATAACAGCTTCGTTTGGATTAATGGTTTTCGGACGAAGAAATGAAGTGAAAATGACATGGTCGATGAGGAATAGATAGATTGTTACTCAAAAGAATGAATTCGTAATTGTAGAGAAATAGTTAAAATAATACTAGCAAAAGGTAGGTAAAAAGTGGTAACTTATACTATTGCAATGAAAGAACGTATACCAAAATGAACAACTATTTATTCATTCCGTTTCCCACGACGGAAAGATCTCATGAAAACACAAAAAACTTTCAACAATAACTGGACAAGGTATGATACATTCCGGTATAAATCAACAAAAATAAAGAAAACTTGCCAAGAATAAAGGATAATAAAATAATTCTCATGAATAATCAAGTCATGAAAAACAATGTTAACAATAAGTTAGGTAATTTAGAATAATGTAAAAAAAAAAAAACAAAAACAAAAACAAAACTTCCGAGTCTTTTTCACTGATCCTCAATGATTTGAAAAATGATAAAAGTCAATCAATGACAGAATGATACTAAAAAACACTTCTTGTTAAAGAATTAAAAAATCATTAGGCAGCAATGAAAAGTTCCTTATTCTTAAAACTAGCACAATGATCAACGTTTGCTGTTATTATAATTTATTGAACGCATAGGCATTTTGAAGTTCGCAGCAGCTTGACATTGTAGTTGATACGCCAGAGGATGAATTTTGAAACCGTATAATCTAGTACAGCAAAATTACGAGTATTAATATTAATTTTTTAACCGCATTGGTAAATACATATTATGTTCTCATTAGAGGTAAAATTCAATTAACTCATAAAATAACCAGTAAATGAATTTCGAAATTATTTTAAAACTAATATCCTACCCAGTCTCAAAAAAATGAAAGTCATTTTTTCCAACGATTTGGTTAAAATAGACTCTGTAGAATAATTTTAGTATGAAAAGAACCCCTCAAAATATTGAATCAATCCCTTCAAAAAACATTTGACAGAAAACTGCTACAGCAAACAGACCCAAAAATGCACGTGTTTTTCGGGTGTTTTGTAAAATTTATGAATAAGGAATTAGCAGGTTTTGGACTAAGGATGACGAAATAATAATGAATTAAGAACTGAAATTATACAAGCAGAAAATACTTGAAAGGTTAAATTAGTTTCTGATTACTTTTTTTTTTCTCAAAAAAGGAGGAATGAAGGAGAAATTGAAACTTAAGAAACTTAAGACCTTATAAAAGATTTAAATTTGGGACAAAATCCTATAAAAATTACACTTTTTAAATCTACTGATCTGTTAGTCAGCGTGCTTCAATTAGTCTAATTATATAATCTATAAACGAAGTACCTATTCCATGAAGTAACTGATTTTACACTCCATGAGAAATTAATATACTGAACGTTCTTTCTTACTTTGGAGTGAAGACGTTTGTTGGCTTTTTGGGACGATATTCAGGATGCACCATAAATAACATGTGAGGAAATCCGGTACCAAAGTAAGCACCATCTGTGTGATGATGTCTAGATGAGCGTGGATTGTAAATCTCCATACATCTGGGACAGTATAATTTGACCAGTCCTTCGCCAGGAACATCAGATAATCCTAACAAACAAAATTTGATTCAAAGTAATGGGCATCGATGTGAGAATAAAAAGCTATCTTTCCATTCAAGAAAGTTAGCAACAGATTGTAATTAGGTCTTTTCAACCAAACTATTACTTAAAAAATCAATTCAAGTAACCTCTTTCATCGCTCAAGTACAGTAATAAAAAATCTCATATCCGAAGGTAACGATAAAGATCGATAATTCTAGTTATATACGCCATGAAGATTCACAGAAAAACTTTCAGAGCAAAAGAAAAGCAGTGGAAATACAAATTTTAAATTACTTATGCAACGTACCAACAGGAAGAAGTGTTTGTTCTTCACAACAAACTCTAGGACAATGACCAAAGTTACCAGCCAGATACTTTTCCATCATTTGGGTAATACCACGATTAGTTAGAATATACCGAGCATGAATCAAGCCGTATAACATTTCGGCAGCTTGGTCAATTAAATCCGACTGGTTTGGGTTATCATCGATTTCATCATCTGTAAATGAAATATGTAATTAGAAGAAATACAACGGCATACATACGCACTATAGTATATTACAGTATTCATTCATTCAACCTGGTTCAAGATCTAGTATCATATCTAGAGCTTGTCTATAGTGAGGAACTTTTTCATTTAAACCTGTCAAATTAAATTTGTCTTGAATGTATTCTTCGTCAACCTGCGTAAAAAATTGAATAATGTCAACACAAAAATAACGCATATTAACTTCAATAGTTGAATAATAGAAACAACCTCGCAAAAAAATTCGTTTCCTCTTAAACCGCAAAACCATGATATCCATGAGACTTCTTCAGAGCTACTCATTTTCCTGAAAACGAGTTCGAGAGATTAGTATCCTGATTCGTGAATCAAAAACATGTGGAAACCAACAAGGAATATATCAAATATAATTAATGCTTTGATAACAGGAAGTGATTGGATTCTACATACCTTTTCAAATTTACAATCGCCACAATTAATGAGACAGTTAAAAATGGTTCAACAAAACTCGACTCGGGACTCGGGAGTTGACAGCTAAAGAGTGAAGAGTGTAGAGTAGACTACTGCTGTCACAGTGTATTTTGTATCATTCAACATTCGTGAATGGTAAATGGTTTCACATTCACAAACACAAATCGCGATGCAGGAATTGCTACTGATCAATTCAACTATGCGAGCGTCGAGTGTTTAGTACAGAAAAAATAAAAATACAAGAAGAAAAGAAATTATTTTAATATTAGATTTAAAAAAAAATTGATTAAAATTAGTGTAGATTACAGATTACTTTTGCCAGTGCAACCTGGTTCAACCAAAATTTAAAAAAATTATAAGAATATTTTTCGAAAATTTGCTTGCAGATTCTGATAAATTTTAATGATTTCGTTAGTATTGAATTATAATTCATAAATAATAATCTATTTTTAAATATATTTTATACAATCGCAGTGGAGGGCTCAGGCCAGCTCAGGCCTTTTAGACCAGTCACCAGACCAACCCCTGTCCACTTACTATAAAATTATTACTGAAAAAGGTAACACTGACTATTTCGATTCGAAATCTTTGAAACTGCTTTGAAAATTGAAACTGTACTACCTGGAAACTACCTTAAAATAAAAAATATAAAAGCAAAAAATCAAAAATAAAATATTTTGGAATTTTGGAATTTGCAGATTTGAAATTTTGTGCTTATTATGATTTTTTCAACAAAATCAACCGGCGCTATTAATTTGTTATTGCTTACTTTAGCAACAAACGGTATATTAGGGTATGTTTCACTTTATGTTCCTAACTGATGAAAATTATTTTGTATTATGAAAAATTTTTATACATTTTCAGACAATATGTAGCCCTTATTTTGGCTCGAGGAGGAAGTAAACAAATTCCCCGAAAAAATTTAGCAACTATTGAAGGCAAGTCGCTGCTAAAACGTACGATCGAGACGGCAAAATCAGCAAATGGTTCGTCAGAAGAGATATTATTTTCGTCATTTATACTCATCAATAATTATCATGGTTTCATTGAATACTTTATATTGGCTTCTACAGTATTTCAAGATGTATGGGTTTCCACTGATGATTTAGAGATTTACACAGAAGCTGCTGCGGCTGGTGCGAAAGTGTTCGGGAGGAGTCAAGAATCATCTACTGATAATGCCGGTTCAATTATAGCTGTTCTTGAATTTTATGCATTATTTCCTAGTACGTCATTATCCTTCTTTTGTCATAAATATTGCTTGGTGACATGCAGTTTGACTTACATTGTGCAAAATTTTGAAGAAAAAAACATCTTTGTGAAGGTTAAACAGTAATTTATCTCATTTTTGACTTTTTCTTTTTAGATTTTACTGCTGTTGCTCTTATACAATGCACTTCACCATTTTTGTCTACACTGTATTTGCGGAAAGCTCATTTCATGATGGATCAACTTGGATATGATTCTGTTTTTTCAGTCACTCCAAATTATAAATTGTTATGGACAAAAAATGTTGGTAAGAGAGAAAGTTCTTCAACTGCTCACCCTTGTCTTTCTTGTTATTCATCAAATTTTTTTTTATTTATCTGTTTCGTTCAGGAGATTTTATTACACCTTTAAACTTCAATGCCAAGTTTCGACCTCGACGACAAGATTTCAAATGGCAGTGGATGGAAAATGGAATGTTCTATTGGTTTCGTCCTGAGGTGATCGAACTGGGAGTTTTGCAGGGCGGAAAGTAAGTTACTTTCGCGATTAACATGGTTAAAAAGTTTTCTCAACATTTAAATTCATCGGTTGCTCAATTACTTTTTAATTTCTGTTTGAAAGAACTGGTATCGTTGAAATTCCTTCTGAAAGAAGCTTAGAAATTGATACTTTCGATGACTTGGATACTGCCAGACATAAAGCTCCAAAGCTGCTGTCAGTTTTACGATGGGAAGAATTGAGCTGTTTCCACGATGAACATTAATTCGGACGGTCTTTCTCTTTTGTTGTGTCTGTTTAAGGTAAGATTCCTTTCTACTTAGTAACTTTTCTTTGTTTGGAGAAAAAATCAATTATGAAATTATTCGCATTTTCTGGAAAATCTTCATACAATCTTGATTCTCGTTAAATTAGAAATCTTTCTCCCTTTCTCAGTAAATAGTATCCATAATTTTATTAGTATTAATAATAGATGTTACGTTTTCTTTTCGAACCCTGATAAATGAAATACAGTTTAACCTGCTTACAACCGACCTTATGTAATAAGAAAACTTGGCTATTGATGGAAAATTCTTCAATTCCATTTTACTTTTATGGAAATTACAGGAATCATGAGTTTTCGTATTAGAGTTTATCAGACTTTAAAAGCAAAGTAGCTCAGGGTGTCAACAGAGTCATGCAAACACGATAAGCCCTGATATTTAAAGGCTAGTCCTGTAAGTCATATTAGAGTCCCGATATTTTGTGAAAAATCATTCAAGTCATGATTTTTGACAAAAATTTGTTACTTTTGCTTCAATTTTTCATTTTATTCTTCAGTAGGTCTTTCAGTCGTATGAATTTACTCTTTTTTTTTTTTTTTTTGATTGTGACGAAATTTGAATTCAGCATCCTAAATTGGTATGGTATCCAGTGAAGTAGCACATTTTAAAATTGGTATTGGGATATGCTTGTATTTTTATTTAATAAATTTAGCAAGCTGATGGCCGTTAAAGCTTGATGGCCGCTGTTAACTTCAAGACCAATTCTGTGGTTTTTTGCATTCTGCTCCTCTACATCCAGCGCCAGACAAAGGTCTCATGGGCCTAGAGTCCATCGTTTGATAGTCCCCTCCGTTCAAAAATTTTGCTTCTATACCTAATTTTTAAAAAAATGAAAAAATCGATTCCCTATTGGGCAGAGAATTTTAAAAAGCTTTCTGTTGAACATAAGAAAATCAATTATGTAAAAGTATCACGTATTTCGCAATTAAATATGGCTAAAATTACTCAAAATTTCAGAAATTGTAAAACTATAGATTCTATAATCGTTATGTAATACCAATGAGAAAAAGTATTGAAAACCAAAAGGCGTCGTCGGAATTTATTTATCTCATTTCTTTATGGACTCAGTTTGATCATTCTATGCAGTCTCAATAAGTGAAAAAAGATCAAAACGAAAAGCCTTTTTCATATCCTTTGAAATTAGAAATTTTGACTTTTTTTTTTGGTCCATGAAGGCTTAATGATTGTTTTTACAGAATTAATTTTCATCAGTCAGTGTATGAAAGCTGATTTACTCGTCATTCCAAAAATAAATATTATATCCATATGATTCACCTGTCATCTGATGGAATTTATTTTTCTGATAAGATTTATTCTAAGTATCCAATTTTTTTCATGTCTAGAAAATTCGTTTGTTTTCTTCTGCCAACCTCCTCCTTTCAAAGAAAATATAATATATTTAATTTTGTAGAAGAAAAATGTTAATGTTCGGTAACCCACGGCAACCTGTAGCTTTACTTCGATACAGCCGTGAATTTTAAATTGTGAGAGTAAATCAATAACGCTTTGAAAAAGTTGGGAAGGACGGTTTGGTGGTAACGACGTAAGAAGTAACAGATTTTTCTCATTCTCCAACGCCCTACGTATGTGCTTCGTAAAAGTTGTACCAAGGTATACATAATTCATTGCGTATGTTGGTTTCTGCATGTTGCTCGTAGTGGAGGCAACAAAATCTGCGAACCCCATCTGAAACTTGCTAGATGTTCTAAGAGCACAAGTTCAGTTGGTGTCCAAAGTTGATGTTGTCGGGTTATGTGCATTAATGTGAATGGAAAGAATAATTGTTGTAAAATTTTTCTCTCAACAACTTACGTACAAAATTATGTTCCAGAATTATTAATTAAATATTTATGCTTTAATTAGAATTTTCAATTTCAAAAAAAATAAAAATTTGGGTAAGACTTTAACAAAATATTATTACGCTTTTTATGTAATTTTTGCAATCTGTTGCAGTTTTTGTCTGCATATTTTAACCAAAATGTTATCAGGTATCAAAATGACTTTTTTTTTTCTTTAATTTTCATATTTCTTTTCTCTCAAAAGGGATGGGGTTGATTTGGAAACTCTGAAATTCTGACATAAATTTTCTGTCAGTGGCAGTGTATCAATGGGAAAATTTCAAGTTAAAAAATAGAAATGTCAATGTGATTAATAAATTATGTTGTAGTGTAATATAAAGCTCAAAATACTTTTTAAATTGATTTCGCGAGTACACGAATATTATGATAAAGATGTTGACCCATTAAAATAATATTATGACTGTGAGGAATTGAAAATCGAGTTTTTTTTAAGGTGCATTTTATAGTTTTAGCTTTTAAATTACTGAAAATTTTCCAATTATGAAATTATTTTCGGCATTGTCCTATTAATATTGGGTTTGTTTTATACATATAATTAAAACTTTAAATTTATCGTGTCAGTCAAAATTTGATGAAAATTTCCAAAGAATATCAAGTTATAAATTCTTTTATTCTATGAAATCCAACAAATTGAAACACATTTTCGTTTCCTTTTATTTAATGAAAAATTGAGTAACTGTAATTAAAGTGTGGCTCGTCCATCACATGATTTTGAGAGAGCTAAACCATCCCTCCACCAACCATCCGAGTCAAAATTGGATAGCAAAAGAGAGAAAATGAAAAATTGAGCAATATTGTATAGTGTGATGCATTCACCATTTCCTCTCGTCCCCTTTTTCATTTCTGTCCCAACTCCAGAATTTTTTTTTTTCTGTCCCAACTCCCGAATTTTTTTTTATCATTAAAACGGAAATATTCTTCCTAAAATTCACCCACGTTGACCATTTTGCCAATTTACAAGTTTTTTCGTTTTCGAATAAAAAATATTTTCAAACATTTTGGTAACCTGTTGCAGTGCTGAATAGTGCTATTTGAATTCTATTTTTTTATCATTTCGATTACGTAATAATAAAATTAATGGAATCACTTTAAAAGTGAAAGTAGTTTGATCCTGAGGGGTAGCTCAAAAACAGCCACAAAATGATATCTATGTTAAATTTAGATTTGCACATGCGTATATTTTGCCTTCAAATGCATTTTTGCCTCTATATTTTGACAAAAGAAAGTCTCATATAATATGGCATATTTGGCCTTCACAGCTTACACATTCTTCCTATAACTTTATTATTATGAAGACGTAAAATAAAATGATGAAAAACTGAAACTTCAGTCTTCAGTATATTTAATCGAAGCAACCAGTATAAGCTTCCTTAGGAATTTTATAAAATTCGTAGCAAACAATGATTCACTTGCTTAAAAAAGTTGGAGCTATTTTTCATGTATTTTAGAAGGGTAGTAGAATTTGGTTGAGAAATTCTTTACACCACCCAACGACTGTTGCTCGTATAGAACCGTGCTCTTTTGACATTATCGGCTTCTTTATCTGTGTCATTTTGAACGTTGCGCAGAGATTTTCTCATGTTGAAAAGTGGGTTGTGGAGTACTCACGGTTGTGATTGTTATTTCAGATGAACTTTCTCCCCCACCTTCTCCCACTATCTTTAGCATTTATTTGGCAAGAGAGCGAAAAAGAGAAGCTTTTTAAATCGATTTTAGCTATTAAGCTCGCTATAACGTTATTTTCAATATTATTTTAAGGGTAAACTTGCTTTTTTTTTAGTTTTTTTTTCGTTTATTCAATCATTTTATGCTCTTTTTCTTGTAAGCTTTTCAATGCTGATAAGAAATCAATAATGAAATTTTATAATTAGAAGATATATTTCAATTTGATTAGGAAAAAAAAAAAGAAACTAGCCTATAATGGATTTTATAAATATTTTCATTCTAGGGTGTAGTTCCATGAGTCTAAAAAAAAATTTGTTCTCAGAATTTTAAATTACACGTCAATTTAAAAAATTTACGTTTTCACCAGGCAATTAATATTAAATGAAGTGAGACACGAATGTACTAAAAAAGAACCCTCTTATTGACATGGGCAAATGAAAGTATTTTACTGACGAATACTTTTCATTTCAAGCACATTTACACCCATGGAAGGCTACACATCATATTCTGGAAACCTTTTTCAAAAGTATTCCGCATAATTTGAATACAATCAAATCGTGATGGTAAATTAAAAATTTCTTGGAAGTAGAAGGTACTTTCCTCAAGAACAAAAAAATGGGAATTCATTAAAATTGTTCCAAATTTTTGGAACTGCGCCTTTAAAAAAATAATTTTTTCATTCATTTATATCTTTGAAACTATTTTGGTAATCTGCCAGCAACTTGTTGCGGAATATTTTCTAAGACTCGGGTTTGAAACAAATAATTCGCAACAAGGTTACGAACCTTACATAAAAATGGCGGTTTCATCTAGGTTACAAATGTTGGCTTACGAGTTTGGACAGCAAAATACAATTAAATAATGGGTACCTAGTTAACTTTTTTTGTTATGTCATTGTAAAAAATTTCTTTACTTTATTATTATATGTCTTATAATCGGATACTGTATATGGTATATACGATTCAGTCTTGTAATTCACAGCAAAGTTTCACCGTATGGTTTCTGTTTGTTGTCTGTGAAAAAACAAAAAAAAACTCTAAGGAACTACTTGAATTTATCATTTCTTTCAAGATAAATCTTTCTTAGACTTAAATTAACTGATAAAAGTAATTTTCGTATGAAGTTTAGGTAATTTTGGAATAATTAATTTTATCACATTTATACTGAAATTTTTTGTGATACACATATTTTCCCCCAGCCCCGTGTCTACATTTTTTATTCATCATTTCTCTAAAAATATTGTTACTCGTATTATTGAAAGAACCTGCAATGTCAGACTACCTATAAGTTATAGAGCTTTTGAAATTGAAAATCGTTCACTTTTTGGTTGGTTGTTATGTGTTATTAGAGGGTGGGGGGTGGAGGCTGTGGAAATTCTAAAAATGACGGGTTTGATTAAAATTAATGGCTTCGTCGAAGTTTAACGGTCATCAGCTCGTTAAATTTATGAAATACGTTCAATATTCTGAGAGCAAAAAGAACTGACAAATTTTTACTTCAAGTGGAACAAGCTTTTTCCCCAGATTCATGACAAAAAGTTTTTCCTTGTTCGTCATTTTTCTTCGAAGCAGATAGGTAGTTTTCCGAAGTTGAAATCAAGGATTCAGTAATGAGTATATTTCTCACAATTTTCTCGTTGAGTGAAGCTAGCTCGATTTTTCCTCTTCATTGTATCCTTTTAATGAGGTGCAAAAGACGACGTGGACTTTCTGTAGAAGTAGACTAGGTACACATTTTAAGATTTTTTTTAAATTAATTTTTTTTCGTCTCTCCCACTAAAACTACTATTAGATCTTATTGCTTCGGGTTCAAGTTTCAAGTTACGGTTCATGAGTCTTTTTTCTTCCTTCCCTTTTCCGAAGTTATTGTATTTTTGATCGAAAATGAAAATAAAAATTGTAAATTTCGATTACGAATACTTAGTACCCGGATGAGATTATGGATTTTCGGACCGTTCATTAGAAAAACTTAGGTTTGGTTCACCTTTCTCCATATTCAGCATAGCTTTCGTGATTCAAGTTCTCAAGGAAAACTAACTGGAATGCAAAAGGAGAGCCCTTGAAAATAGTTTTGTTTTGAGAGAGATACAAAGAGAGAGGAGAACGTGTATTAAGTGAAAAAAAAAAGAGTTGGACTTTTCATGAGGTTATATATTCCACTAATAAAAATGACGCTTCAGGCTGTGTAGGTAATTTTTATATCGGTATATCTGATCAAATGTTGTTATTAGCATGATTTGTCTAATGAAGGTTGTCAGTATTAGTGGAATTCCTACTCAGTTGGTCAGTCCTGAATGCTCGTTGACTTTGTTCTGTTTGAGGAGTATAGGATATTTGCTAATTTGGTTTTAGAAGCTAATTTTTTGTAAATTCTGATTTAATATATATTGTAACTTGAATAAACAAACTTTACGATCCATAAAAATAATAGGATGTCTAGCAGAGTAATAAAATTAATGTATCGTGTATTACTTGACAATGATTACCACACACTGTATCGGTAGAAGTGGATGCTGAATGTTCAAAGATGTTATCATCTTACTAATCGTTGTAAATTTTTTTTGCTCTTCTTAGATATTGTATTGCTCGAAATTTTTTGCACTAGCATTGCCCTTAGGTAACTATTCAAGAATTTAGTCTTAATATTTCACCTAAAAATTTTATCCTAACTCACAATCTGAATCCCCCTCCCTCCCCATCTGACAACATTATTTTTCAACTACTGGAACTTGGTTGAAAAATACATATTCCTTAAATTTGGTCGTAAATCTTAACATTTAAGTACTTATATAAATTTTGACTGGAGAATGAAATCTAAAATTATAATTCTATAGGGCCAGCAGGTCAACCCTCATCAACAATATAAGAAAAAATCATGAAATTTAGGATGAAATGAAGACCCTAAAACCTCTGAAAAAGTGGAGAATGTTATGGTCTATTCTTACATTTCTTCGAGGTTTTATTCTCTTTTCTCATTTTTGTTGTCTAAAATGTGTTGTTCGGGCTTTTGAGTAGCGTTTACAGCAGAAGTTTCAAAAATACAGACTTGAGTATTCTTGTCGCGGTCTTACAATACCTTCATTCGGTATACCTATATATATTTAATTATTTATGCAAATAGTTGATTAAACTTTCTTGGTCTCAGTCTCTTAACACTAGAAGTACCAGGTGGCGTCACATACGACGCCAGTCAAAATTTTGAGATGGACTACTCAAAGGACCAATATGTTGAGAAACCGTGACTTGTATCATACGACGCTACCTGGTCCTTTAAGGTTATTCTTGTGGCGTCGTATATGACGCCACCTGGTCCTATGAGTAATCGAGTAAAACCTGGTTTTTCTAGTGTTAATCAGCTTCATTCTTCTCTTAGGAAATTCGCGAATAGTGGTCGATTCTGAAACACGTTCTCAAATTTCATTATACCTTCGTCTATAATTTCTGTAAAGGTTGTGGTCATAACGCCTAAGCCATATTATGATTTATTCTCGTACTTGATCTACTTATTATGGCATCGTAATTACGCAATATTTACCATGATATTTTCGGTCTAACCAACGAAAGTGACCAGATGACCCTCTTTAGAAAAAATTCATTTATAACATGTTTCGGGTAAACCAATAATTCTTATATTGCTCAATGTTTGTAACTCTGAACCATATCAAATATTAAATACAAAAATCGTCCGTAATTTCCAACTTGAGACTTTTTCTCTAAGGTACATAGGTAACTGCAAATCAAATCATACACGTCCAGTTTGGCCTCGAAATAAATTCACAAAAATTTTCGTCGTTCATTTACCTAATGGTTCTGACAAACTTGTTTATTTATTATCTCGTATAGAATTTCGCACGAATATCAGATAAAAGTATCTTTCATTATAAATATACTTACTCATCTGTAATGAATGCCTATACTAATTTAAAGAAGAAAAGGAAAAAACATGAAAAAAAAAACCGCTGAAAAATATTTAGGCATACAATATGTACCTATAATATGTACCTATTTACTCATAAATATGACGAAAAGAAAAGCAAATATAGAAACATTTTCACTCCTCCGTGTGAAATACAAAATCATTCTGACGTAGATTTGATCCATTCTCAAATTCGTGATCCGCATCTGTTGGGGAAAAACTGTTTAGGTCATCTTTATAAATTTAATGTCGTCATAGTTTTGAATGAAGATTAGAATTAAATTGCCAAATATTTTTCTAGTCTATCGTGTAATAGTATCATTTGTTTTTATAGGTGTATCAGTATGTGGTCAATTGAAAAAAAAAAGCATTATGCAAAAATAGATCCATTGTATTTAGAATTTTTTTTTTTTGATACACTCGATGTGTAAGCTAATCATTTCTTGTATGTTCATGTCGATTCATGTGATGTGAGAAAACTGTGGATTTTTTCCCTCCAAGTATTTATCGCCATAATGGATTTTTGTTTTTTTTTTATTGCACTTTTATATTATTTCAATAAAATATTCAACTCAGTTTTATCATCGAAAAATTCAATTACTTATTAGAGGTACCTGCAATTGTGGTAGGTATAGTAGAAAGAAATAGCGAAAAAATTATCTTATTATATCTTTCCAGAAATTTTCCAGTGATACATCATGGGTTTTTGATCTTTTTCATCTATAAGTACCTCTTAGAAATTCGCATGCTTGTGGTTTTAATTTGATTCGAGAAAAATCCTTGTAAGCTTGTAGGCAGAATTTTATTTCATTTTTGTGAGTCTTTAATGAATATTCGCTTTGGTGATCGTACGGTCGAGTTTATATTTCATATTTATTAAAAAGTATCGATCTACAACTATTGTAGACGGTCGTTTGAATTTTCATTGAAAACAAAGATAATTGAAGTATCTTCGAACATTTGTGGTTGACTCTGCGTATTTAATCCGATAGTAATAGTAAGTTTTTTTTCTTACTCAGTTATTAGGTACCCAATGAAAAAGAATATCGACAAGCATTTTATTCAACACACTAAAAAGGTTTTCTTTCTCTCCCGCTAAAAATTTCAAGACTGAAGTAGGATTTTTGATAAACTTTATACTTATATTTAAGTTAGTTCTATTTTTATATATTATTTTTACATTTGTCTGATTATTTTTTTTTACTTTTAAGTTGATAATTTTTTTTTTTTTCCACCAACAGCCTTTGTAATCCCTGGTAGTTCCTTGGAGTATATTCTTATACGTTGCCCACTTATTTTGAAACAGACACCCGAACATTATGAAAAATTTTTTATTGTAACTAAATATTCCTCTTATCGTCCTGCAAAATTAGAATAGAATCAGATTTCAGTCTTTTTTCAGCCGAATTTCAGTTACATAAGAGATAGGTAGGATTCAGCGCCTTCAAATCTACATCCATAGTGATGTATCATACTTTGAAATTATGCGCTGGTAGTAAGTCCTTTTTTTCTCAGGACATTAATTCTTAACACTAAAAGTACCAGGTGGTGTCATATACGACACCACTCAACATTTTGAGATGGACTTCTCTAAGGACCAATATTTTGAGAACCCCTGACTTGTGTCATACGACGCCACCTGGTCCTTCGAGGTTACTCTTGTGGTGTCATATATGACACCACCTGGTCCTTTGAGTAATCGAGTAAAACCTGGTATTTCTAGTGTTAATGAAGCCATTAATTTAATTTATCAGTTCTGTTGATTCTTATATTTTACCCCTCTATACCACAATGTAACTGACCAGAAAATTGAATATTTTTAATATAAAAAAAAAATAAATCTTGACTCTTCTCATAACCTCATCGATTCCGAGGATACGCATTTATTCTAAATGTACCTTTGGCAATATTAATATTTTTAAATGCCCTCCTGAAAATGTGTTATATGAAACTCAATTACTTATTTTTTCTCATGACACTCCACATTTTGTTGCTGCAGTTTTTGAAAATGTAGTAAAATTCGACTATGGTCCGGCTTACCAACCCTTCCCTTTCAAAATATTTTTTTACAAACTTCCACGTTTCTATCTTCGTACCATAATCCTACACGTCAATAAAAACTTATAGAAAAAATAATTCTGTACCTATTTGTCGTAAATCTTGAAGTGAAACTTAACCAGATTTATTCTTTCCTTTTCATTTTACTTGCGTGCTTTGTGAGTTCCATATTATTCGTTTCGCAATGTCTTGGGCCTTCTGTATCACACCATGCTACCTATGCTAATTAGAAGATGAAATCGTTTTGTTAATTACATTATCATTATAAAATTAATGATTAATTTCTGAAAAAAAAAAAAACCATGACCTGAAATCTCATCCGTTCTCATTAACATAATATAATATAAGTACTATTTTTGCAAAATAATTTGCATGTTTTGTCTAATTCAAAATATTTGGAAAAAGTTGCGGTCTTGTATTGATTCACTGGCTAAAAATGTTGTTGTGTAAACGAAAGTACAATTTTGTTTTCTTATTCGCAGAAGCTGCCAGTTAGAAAGAAAAAAGCAACAATATGGATGTGACTGAGTTTAAAGAATTTGCTCAAAACATGGTGGAATATATCGGTCACTACTTGGAAACAATCAGAGACAGGTAATTTTTTTTCCTATCCATATTCTCATTGTCAAGGTTTACTGGGGGAAGAGGGGAAAAAAAAGTGAACGTGCAGACCCAATTCTGAATATCACGTTTGTATTAACTGGATCAGTCAAATGTTACCTATAGTTTGTATTTCGTTCTTCAACAAACATTTGCTGTTACCTTGATTAGAATTTTTCTTTCGTGAATTTTTATACCTTCCCTTTTTCTTCTTTTTTTTTTTTTTCAATGCTGGAGGCATCGAATATTTTTTATTCTCGTATTCACTTTCATTTTCTTTGTGTATTATAAATTATTGCTTTTAAATGGCACATATAATTGGTTAAACTTTTTATAATTGCAGGCGGGTCTTACCTTCTGTGGAACCAGGATATCTTAGACCCCTGATCCCAGATTCGGCTCCTCAAAATCCGGATAGGTGGCAAGATGTGATGCAAGATATTGAAAGAGTTATAATGCCTGGTGTAAGTATAATACGAGTATAAAAAGTATGCCGTATTAATTTTTCAACTTTTTATGATACTGATGAGAGTATCTGAGAATATCGAATATTACGTTTATATGATGTTTCTCTAATCTCTATTTATCTCAAATCGCTTTAATTTTAGGCACCAATACGCTAAATCATATTTCTTCAATTATAGCGCAAATTGGAGGTTTCTAATTATGATAGTTTTAATTTTTGAAAACATAATCTTCAAAAATAATCTCTGGAATCGGCCTAGTGAATAGTAATCCCTGTCAACCGTAAAGTTTGCAAAATGCAAACTCTATCATGAATGAATGTTACGTCTTATGTTACACGATCTGCAATTGCTTCATAGTGAACAGGACTGCACCGTTGCAAAGCTGAAAATAAAAACTTCAACTTTCAGCTTATACACTTATGACCTTTAAAAATAAGAATTTAACTTCGACCTTCAGCTTCAAGGTTTCTAATTTTTTGGCGGTTTTTGCTTCCAGCATTCCCAAGTCAGAACAAAAAAATTCGGCTTATAACTTTCAGCTTACAGTTTTCGATTTTATATTTTGCAAAAAATTGAAAGTACCTAGCTGGCTAGTAAAAAAGAAGTAAAATAGAAGAAAACTTCGAAAATCTGAAAAAAAGTCAAACAAATCAAACTTTAGTTTCGGCTTTAAATTTCAAAATTTTCGATTTTAGGCTTTTATGGCTGTCGACTTTGGATGCCGAAACAATAAAAATTCAGCTTTTAGCTTTCGACATTCAACTGGTTTCGCAGCCCTGGTGGTGAACACATGGCAAAACAACCCTTAGAAGCCTCAGTCTGTACAGATTAGCTCCCCCCCCACCTTGTCGAGAGAAACATACGAAAAATTTCCACGTTTAAAATAATATTATGTATCAAAGAATTTTTGACAATCATTAATTCAGTATTACGTCAGCATGATATCATTTTCTTAATGAGTATCTTGGCCTGCGACGAACCCAGGGGTGACTAGTAGACCTAGAAAGTTGGCAAATTTCAGCAAAAAAAGATTTTTTTTTAAAATTTTCGCGGCTTTCTCATGAAATTTTTGCTCTTTCGTGAAAAATTTGATATCAACCCTACATTTGAGAAATTTCCAAGTGCGCTATTACTTCCGGTACAGCTCAAACTTAAAAAAAAAAAATATATACTGAAAATCTTTTATTTTGTGACTATTACTTCCTTCTAACCGTTTTTGCTCAAGATTTTTTATTAATTAAGTAATTAATTTTTTTTTTGGATGGCTATATAAAATCGATTTTATCTTAGGTTACTCACTGGCACTCACCTAGATTTCACGCATACTTTCCTACCGCTAATTCGTACCCGGCTTTAGTTGCGGATATGCTGAGTGATGCGATTGCCTGCATTGGATTTTCATGGGTGAGTGTTTGTTGTTAAAATTTGGACAGCATGTTCATTTTAGTAACGAAAATAAGCTTTGTTTTTTTTTTTTATAGATTGCCAGTCCGGCCTGTACCGAATTGGAAGTAGTTATGTTGGACTGGTTAGGCAAAATGTTGGACTTGCCTGTAGAATTTTTGGCTTGCTCCGGTGGTCGAGGAGGAGGTGTGATACAGGTTGGTAAATGAAAAACAGCCCCCAAATATTTTTGATTCGCGAACTGTTTCTTCAGCTGTAACTCTTTTTCCAGGGAACTGCTAGTGAAGCTACTTTAGTTGCCTTACTCGGAGCGAAAGCTAAAATGATAAAAAAAATAAAAGAAGAGGATCCTAAAATAGAAGACAATGCTATCGTTTCAAAACTTGTAGCTTATGCTTCTGGTATGTTCTAAATTGACAAGTAAAAAAATGATGTAAAAGCTCCTCTCATTTTTCTCTAGTTTAAGTATAATAATAATTAATGGAAGACATTTTCTATGGATGAATTTTTCAAAGTAAATAATGAAAATTTTTCAAATACATACTAAAAAAGAATTCATCCAAGTTTTGAAGTTATTTAGTTTTTTGAATTTTCATGCACTGCTTACCAGCCAATATTCTAGCTAACATTAAAGTCTTTTTCTCTCTCTCTCTCTTCAGAACAAGCTCACTCTTCTGTAGAGAGAGCTGGACTCTTGGGAGGTGTTCGGTTTCGACTTTTACCTACAGACGATGAGTACAAATTACGTGGATCTGCACTTCAGGATGCTATACACGAAGATCGTGAGAAAGGATTGATACCATTTTATGTAAGTTACATTTTGTTATTCTAAAATTCAACGTAATTGTGAATGTTAGAAAATAAGTTCGTGGCATTAAAATTGGCTACCTTAATGCAGACTAGTATCTTCAAAGGAGTATTTTTTAGCCGAACTTGTGAAAAAATTATTTTCAAAAATGATGTAACTCCCTTGAAAGTTGATATTATTTTAAATCACAGTAGGTGCTAAATGCAAAAAATAAATTATGGTTTGATGTTTTTAATCTTTGTAAGAATGAAAAAAAGAAGTCTATAATATTCGACTAAAATATTTCAAAAAATTTTGATACGAGAATATTTTCTATAATAGGATTTCTCTAATTTTTTTTTTTTTTTTTTTCGATAGAACTAAGAATGTTAGTTAAGTATATTTTTATTTTTATTTATTTTTTTAATTTATTAGATTTTTACTTCTTCAAGTCAGATTAACGAATATGATATCAGACATATTAATCAGTATTTGGCTACTTTATTTTCCACGATCAGTTAAACATGAATGGTGTTGCTATTAACGTAGTGAAAATTCATGTACCATTCTTAAATTAATTATTCTGCTAAAAACATTTTTGAAGTTGTAATAAAATTGAGAATTTTTTGAAATGCGGTTGGTCCACTTTTGAATTATAAATTCAGAATTAAAAAAATATTGAATCGCTTTAAAAATGTAAACCATGATTATTGTACAGGCTGTTGCTACTCTTGGAACTACAAGTGTTTGCTCCTTCGACAACCTCGATGAAATTGGTGTGGTTTGTCAGAAAGAAAATGTTTGGCTTCATGTGGATGCTGCTTATGCTGGTAAATAAAAAATAATAATATTTATTCCCACTCCCTTATAATTCATTATGTTCGACAAAACCGAGGTTAATTTTTCTTTTATTAGGTTCAGCTTTTATTTGCCCCGAATACAGATACCTCATGAAAGGTATTGAACGAGCAGATTCATTTAATTTCAATCCTCATAAATGGATGTTGGTGACATTCGATTGTTCTGCGATGTGGTAAATTCTATATTAAGCAAATCAAGTTTACTTTCAAATTTTTTATAAACGTGCCAGAAATCAGTTAAAATTTACAATCGAAATTTCTGACTGAACAAAACTGTAAAGTCAAGATTTTTCAATTCGTATTGTGATCAGTTTTATAACTTGAGAGTATTTTAAATTGATGAAAATGTTTTGGTAGTGATTATTGGAAATTTTTTTTTTTTGTATTTACAATTTTGTGAATGTCATCTTGTTAATCTTGTATGTATTTTATTTTTGGAAGGCTAAAAAATCCGGAATATATTGTGAACGCTTTCAACGTCGATCCACTTTATTTGAAACATGATCAGCAAGGAGCAGTTCCCGATTATAGAGTGAGATTTCCTTTAATTATTTGATTATATTATGTAATTTGATTTTTTTTTTTTCAAAAATCAAAACTCAACATATTTTCTAAATTGTTTTAAAAATTGAATAGCATTGGCAAATACCACTTGGACGTCGCTTTCGATCCCTAAAATTGTGGTTTGTGATGAGAATATATGGAGTTACGAATTTACAAGCGCACATCCGTACCCAGATCGCTCACGCCCAGGAATTTGCTGACTTTGTTCGAAGTGATTCTCGGTTTGAAATCGTCGGAGAAGTAATAATGGGATTGGTATGCTTCAAATTGAAGGTAAATTTAGTTATGGTTCTATTTGTCCTACAAGTTAGAAATAGAAAAGGGACAAACATGGCTTTATCAGAGATTTATTTGACATTCATTTGTATTACCTATACCGAAATTATGTTAGTATCAGAAAAAAAAAACACATCCTCTTGTGGTGGTGCTCATTTCATTTCCCACCTTGAAAATAAAAATTACAGATAACAATTTCTTCTAGCTTATACCTGCAGTAACTCTATAATCTCTGATCGTGGGTTTCAGAAGTAATCAAATCGAATATCTTCATTTTTGCTTTTGAGTATAATGATTTTTGAGAATGCCATGTGCCGTCATATCAGACCTGTTTGTCGCTATCTCAGTATGGCTATGCTTCAAATACCATGAGAATGACTCTTAAAATTACAGAAAACCGTTACATAAATCATAAAAAAATCTATCTAAATTGATATGTGATGAAATTTTCAAGATCTCAAAAAAGTCAACAAAAATATTAGCCATAGCTAATCAAATTTTCAAAGAGTTTTAAGATCCTTTATCCAGTCCAAGAAATTTTTAAAATTTTCGAAAATATCATAATAACACCATAGCCTTGTTTTAGCATGTTTATGGGGCAAGGAGTTTTAGAATAATTTCATATAAAATATTCGACGTGTTTTATTTTCTCTTAGGGTTCCAACGAAATAAACGAAAAACTGTACAAAGCTATAAATGCGAGCGGAAAGATACATTTAGTCCCTTCAAAAATCAAAGATTTGTACTTCTTGCGATTTGCTGTCTGCTCGCGATATACGCAATCACCAGATATTCGTTTTTCGTGGGATGAAATCAAGTATCTCGCAGGTCAGATAATTGCTTCATCAAAAGAGTAAAAACCAAGAGGGTTGAATTATACAAATTAACGCTTGAATTATAATGTGTTTCATCAGATACTACTAACGATGACAATAATAATTTCTATATGATCTTATCTTATTGACCAATTTTTTTTTTTTTCAAATAAAGTTACGAAGTAACTATTTTATTTGAAATTAAATAAACTCTAGATATATTTTGACAATATTTAAGACAATAACTTTTATACATAAAATATTGTAATCATATTAAATTGTTACAAAGTTTTATTTATTCTGTTTAGAGAGCTTTGGCTTGAAATTGTTGAACAGGATTTCTATTACATTGGTTTTTTTTCTGTCAGCATTATATTATTGTTCCTATATGAGTGGTTATTTTTGCTGTGGCTGACGGCTATTGTTGAATGATTGAATAATTGCTTATATTTTTAAGACAATCACAGTAATCAAAAACGCTTATTTGCTACCAAGAAATTATTGTATTTCCAATAAATGGTTGCATTCGAATCGTTGTCATTTAATTATTTTTTTTTAAATTCTATTAATGGGAGGGAGAGAGAATCCCGAAAAAATTAAGATATTTTAACTACATAGTTACGTTAGATTGGTTTAGTTATCCAAGTTTAATATTGTATCTGAACTTCTGACCCTAGCTCATACAATTTTGAAATATCACAGACTAGTATTTTCTAATACTTACAAACGGGAATATCAATTTTCGAAACTAAAAGGGATCGGTTAAATGGGAATTTAAAATTTCGAGACCAGAAAAATGCTGCCGGCTAAATGGGATTTTTAAATTTTTAAGATCAAAAAAATGCTGCCGGCTAAATGGGAATTTAAATTTTTGAGACTAAAAGGGGCCGTCTAAATGGGAATTTAAAATTTCCAGACTGCGGAGGCTGGCTAAGGGGGAATTAAAATTTTTGAGACCAAAAAAATGCTGCCGGTTAAATGGGATTTTTAAATTTTCGAGACCAGAAAAATGCTGCCGGCTAAATGGGATTTTTAAATTTTCGGACCAAAAAATCCCGCCAGCTAAATGGGATTTTTAAATTTTTGAGACCTGAAAAATGCTGCCGGCTAAATGGGATTTTTAAATTTTCGAGACCTGAAAAATGCTGCCGGCTAAATGGGATTTTTAAATTTTCGAGACCAAAAAAATTCTCTCGGCTAAATGGGGTTTTTAAATTTTTGAGACCAAAAAAATGCTGCCGGCTAAATGGGAAGTTAAATTTTGGCGACTGGAAGCTGGCTAAATGGGAATTAAAATTTTCGAGACTAAAAGGGGCCGGCTATACATGATTGTAGGTATTGTAAAATTATTTTAGGAGTATTTTTTCTGGGAATTGTTTTTTCAATTGAAGAGAAAATATTTCTCAGATGGCTTAAAAATATTTAGGATATAATATTTGCACAATCATCAATGGCAATGAGAAACTAAGATATTGAGCACAATAGATCTTACCAAAATGGCATTGGCACGTGAGGGTTATACCCATGGACTGAATCGTTCTAATTTTTCATAATAAACCATTATTATGCTCCAAGGCCGGCGACGCCAATTTTCCCGGTGTGGTGCAGATTTCTCGACTACACCCCCCCCCCCCCCACCGAATGCTCAACCTTTCACTTTTTTGGGGATGCACCACACCAGATTGTGGTGCATTTTGTACAGTGCACACGTATATCGCCGGCCATGTTATGCTCTCTCTCAAATTTTCAAAATGATTGAAATATTTTGAAACTTTTTGGCAATACATTGTACCATCCGAGTTATCTACTGGTACCCGCCCTACAACCAGGTGGTGCATATTGCACAATGCACATGTCATCCTACTATTTGAGATAATATTCGGCTGTAACATAGCAAATAAATCAGAAATAATGAAATAGAAAAGAACTCTCTACCTGACCAAGCATGTTTTCCAGGCCCCGTAACTAGCGCCAGGCCTTCGCCCTGGCTGGCATTTTTCAGAAAAAAAAAAAAAAAAAAAAACAGCAAGATACTGCTTATTCAAAATTGGGGGCGAGGAGTGGGGAGTTGACTCGAAAAAACTCTCGCCCTGCCTGACACGTCATACGCCCTAGCACTTAATGAGCGCTTAGGTACGGGCCTGATGTTTTCTGATCTCTGTATCCGCATACAACAACGTGGTGCAGAATGCACATGATATTTTTCTATTTGAGATAATACTCAACTATAACGTTGCAAATAAAATCAAAAATGATGAAATGGAAAAGAACCATTCTATAGCGAGTCGAAAACTGCGAATTTAGATAATTATATTATTATGAGAACAAAGAAACCAAAATCCAAAATCATGTCTGTTTCAAAATCAGGCAAAAAATTAAAAATTAGAATATTTCATAAAGTTTCTCTCAATAAAACAAAGAAAAAGAGAAATAATAATTTTAGAACTATGATTTTGTATATACTTACCTACCTGAGAACGTCCTGGATCGAATATGCCTTACAATGAAATATGAATTTGAAGATATTATAATTATGTTCTTACATTTATTTAATAACACACAATTTGGTCAAGTCATTTTCCCCTCTTTCTGTGTGTAAGTCGAATTGGAAATTGTTATTAGTTGAAATGCGAAAATATTTTTCAAATCAAGAGTGTAAATCATCTCAAACACCTGAATGGATTTGGAAAATAATATTCTTTAAATCTGGAATATTAAGTCAATCAAAAATATATTTTCTTAATTGGATGGTTTTCGAATTATCCATCTTACTCTAAAAAATATGAATCTAAAATAATGTTTCAGTTTTATTCAATTATTGTCGAATTTCTAATATTTGTTCTGTAAAATTGATGTTAATAATTTATACAAGTCGAATACAATCTCAACGTAGCTCAATTCGAATTCAGTTTGAAGATAGAAGCAAAGCGAGTAAGCCAGCACCACAATTATATCAAGCAAAGCAATTATTCTCAGTAGTAGCTCACCGATGCACTCACTGCAGCACCTTCTGCCTCATTTTTTAAGAGCTGATTTTGGCTGAACTATTGCTATGTAAAAATTAACTTTTTTTTTATGGCACCCATTTTACCCATGTAAAGACCCTTCACTTTGTTATTTAATTCACAGATTTTCGGGTCTTAGAATAGTATTCGTCAAAGGCGAATTTTATCGTGAAGATGATGAGACGGGCCCCCAAAATTGATATCGGGCCTTCCCAGAAATAATAAAATTTTTTAGCAAGGTGTAAAAAGGGGGTGAAAAATCTCACGATTTCTGGTAAAACCATTTTCAATTTTTTCTAAATATTTTTGTGTGGTTTTTTCAATTTTTACCAATTTTATCCAACCCTCCAATTTTGCCCAGTTTTAACCAATTCTCCAATTTTTTTCCAATTTCTTCCAATTTCATCCAGTTTTATCTAATTCCTCAATTTTTTCCAATTCTATCTAATTTTATCCACTTCTCCAATTTTTCCCAGCTTTTTACAATTTTTTCCAATTCTATTCAACCCTCGCATTTTGTCCAATTTTATTCGATTCTCCAATGTTTTCCAATTTCTTCCCATTTCATCCAGTTTTATCTAATTCTTCAATTTTTAAAAAATTTTTCCACTTCTCCAATTTTTTTCAGCTTTTTAAAATTTTTTCCAATTCTATTCAACCCTCGTATTTTGTCCAATTTTCTCAAATTTTATCCGATTCTCCAATTTTTTCCAATTTCTTCCAATATCATCCAGTTTTATCTAATTCTTCAATTTTTAAAAATTTTTTCCAATTCTATTCAACCCTCGCATTTTGTCCAATTTTATTCGATTCTCCAATGTTTTCCAATTTCTTCCCATTTCATCCAGTTTTATCTAATTCTTCAATTTTTAAAAATTTTTTCCACTTCAATTTTTTCCAACTTTTTTAAATTTTTTCCAATTCTATTCAACCCTCGTATTTTGTCCAATTTTCTCAAATTTTATCCGATTCTCCAATTTTTTCCAATTTCTTCCAATATCATCCATTTTTTTTAAATTCTTCAATTTTTTAAAATTTTTTCCACTTCTCCAATTTTTTCCAATTCTATTCAACCCTCCAATTTTGTTTAATTTTGTCCAATTTTATCCACTTCTCCAATTTTTTTCAGTTTTTTCCAATTTAAGCATTGCATCACACAAAATTTTTCGTGTGGTGTATTTTATGCAATGCACCTTTTGTTTCGCCATCCATGAATTTGAGAAATAGTTCGCCTACGGTCGGGTCTTCTCTTGAAAGAGATAAATTGGGAAAGCAGCCAGTTGTTTAAATTTAAAATTGAAATCCACAATTTTTTCAAAATGCTGATAGTTTGAAACATCGATCGTATATTACTGTTTCAAATTATCTTAAAACGTGTACATACCTATATGGTATAAAAATTTCACCCAATTTCGGTGCTGACTGCTATTATAGGATTATGACGTACTAGACCTATATTTGGGGTGTCCAGGATGCGAGATGCCTGTATTTTATTCGCTGCAATGTAAGAGTAAGAGCATGTGCTGTAAGCTTGGTTTTACTTAAAAATCTGCTTATCTTACTACAGATTAGAATTTGTTTGCTCGCTTTTCTGTGCTCTCGTGCTTGTATTTCATTGTACGTTATTTGGATCAACCTGAAATACACTATTCGCATTTTCCATTCCATTGTACCAGCTTTGTCACCTGCGGTTTTGGCTCTTAGTTATAGAATTAGAAAAAACAAATTTAGGATATTCCATAGATGTTGAACAAAACAATCGATATAATTTGTGTCAGACCAAAAAGATCGTATCAATTTTGAATAATAAAGTTATTGTCAACCAAGTTTTGTCAACCAAGTTTTTATTTTAATTAATTCGGAAAACTGAAAGATTTCAAATCATTCTTTACTCTCAGGTAAGTCATTAATTTGTTTGTTTTATATTTTTTTACTAAAATTGACGGACAATCGGTGGCATCCAGTTTAATTTTTAACTACCTATAACGATTTTTTACATTTCTTCCCTTAATTCGTTTTCCCTAATTTTTTTGACCATTTTTTAAAGCCAAATTATTTTCAACAGAAATAAAAACTTGCAAAGAAATAATTTCACAATTTTTTTGCTTCAGTGTTTTGATACGTCTTGATAAATGCTAAAACAGTGAAAAACACGAGGTTGATATTTTTGGGATTAGCTAATTTTGTACTTGAACAGGCGATATTATCAATTTCTGATGAACAATTTACAATTGCTTGATTGAAAATATAATTATAATAAAAAAAAGTGTGTCTTTTGGATTTGCTTTTGATTCAATGGCTAAAAATATTTTATCGCCTTGAAAGTTTTCATTTTTTTTTTCTATTCGAAAAAGCTGTTGATTATTTGAAAGAAGATAATCACAATGGATGTGACAGAGTTCAAAGAATTCGCTCAGAATATGGTGGAATATGTCGCTCAGTACTTGGAAACAATCAAAGAGAGGTAATTTTCTGCAATAAATATGTCTTTTTCAAGGTTTACGAAAGAGGAAAACTGGTTTATTATACTTATTTAAATCCATACTCAATAGGTTGATAAAATTTGAAGGCTTCAGCTCCATATCCCTACTTTGGTGCGCTATTGAATACAATTTCACTCTCTCATGTTGACCGTTTTGCCTAACACATTTCTGAAGGCGTAAAATCCAATTTTTTACCTTTGCTAAGCAATGGTTACATTATTTTGCAATTTCTTCCGCTAAATGCTGCCTGTGATGAATAAAATTGACCGGGGAGGGGAATTGTGCACGTGTGGCATTTTTCATGGTTAGCGTGTGCAGGTAAATTCCCTACCGGCTGAATACGTGAGAAATTAGTGAAAAAATATGATTATTGCTTAGAAAAGTCTTAAAAAATTGAATTTTACGCCTTCGCAAATGTGCTAGGCAAAATGATCAATATGCGAGTGAAATTTCATTTCATACGTAATCTTAAAGAATGAATTTTAATTTAAAACCAACCGCATGTCTCTATCGTTTGTCTCACGCATATAATTGGAAAAACAAATGTAGCCGGTCATTTTGCCACACCCTGTATATACCTATTGATTATACTTTTGAATGGAAAGTTGAATTAGGTAGTTGAATTTTTTATAATTGCAGGCCGGTCTTACCTTCTGTGGAACCAGGATATCTAAGGCCCTTGATACCTGATTCGGCTCCTGAAAATCCGGAAAGGTGGCAAAATGTGATGGAAGATATTGAAAGAGTTATTATGCCTGGTGTAAGTATATTTTATACCTAGAAATGCTTGAGTAATTGTTTTTTTACTCAAAATTCGTGAATTTATATGTCAGTGGTGGAGCTAGTGGGTGGGGGGGGGTCAGGTGAGCCATGGCTCGCCCAAAACAAATTCTGGCCCACTCAAAAATTTTTCGCGAAATACGAAAAATCAGTGGGAAAAAAGAGAAAATTATCTAAGAAGAAAATATTATTCAAAATTTATGTACGTATTTCAAATAAACAATTTTGAGTTTTTGGTGAATGACTTAGAGAGTGAAAAAAATTTTTGCAAAAAATCATCTGAATAAGAAACAGTCTTTTTTTTTGGGCGGTAGGGGGTGGGGAGCTCGTCAGTGAATGAAAGGGATCTGACCACCTTTGTTTTTGGACGTTGAAATTTTTTATAAGTTTTCGTGGCCTACCCAAAACAAAAGCTGGCTGCGCCACAGATTTTTGTATTCAATGAAAATGTATTAAGCCTTTAGTATCATGAAATCAGGGACAAGGTCGGTATAAAACTATATAAACAAAATTTCACTGGAAAATGAACGCAATAATTTGACGAGAGATGAGTTTTGGTGAGAACGAGTTCTTATTGGATTTTTGTCTGGCATATTCTTTGGTATCTACTGTGGCGGATCCAGAGCTCCATTTGGGGGGGAATCCAAATTTTTTCAAAGCATGGTAAATGCTAAAATGGTGAGATTGTGTTATTTTCGGTATAAAGGGGGAGGGGTTCAAGAAAATTGATTTTTTTGTAGATTTCGATTTATTTTTTTAGGAATTGGGGGAATTTCCCCCTTCCCCTCATTGAATCCGCCACTGGGTATCTACTATCTACCCACATAAAAAATGTCTTATAGCTCTTTCTTTCTTGACAAAATAGTCGTAAAAATCAAAATCCAGAGATCTTAAGTTGATTGTCCTCTAATTTTGTGTAATGGCGTGTATCTACTTCTTTGCATCAATTTGTATCGTATAATTGTGTGAGGTACTATGATATATATTTTATAAGGTAGGTAATGTAACTTGTGTTATTTTCGTACCTGTTGTAGAGAATTTTGAAGGTAAAATTGGAATGATTAAGGAAAAACCTGAATGTCTTTGTCTGGGTTACAGTCATTATTAGGGTGTATTAATGTTTGCATAATATACTCATATTTTTGTATGTAGACTGTAAAGGTAGTCTGTCCCAAATAAGAAAGGATAAACTGGTAACCAATTCCATTATAATAGTTAATTGTTCAAATAACGTTCGTTTATTCGCGTATTCGGTGGCACGTGTAAAAACTGAAAAACACGAAATCGATACGAATAAAATTGAACTTGATTTTATTGCATACAAAAATTGCGAATCTAATCACAACTGCTTTGATAATAAAATGGGCATCAGGTTGCAAAATGTTTATCAAAATCTTCGCGTGTCATTTCGAAGTCACAGATGGGATTTGCACATAGCATATGTGTGCATTCTACTGGAATAAAATTTGAATACTAAACTGAAACGGACACAAAAATACAACACTGAAGTGCAAGAAATTGATCAATAGAAAACTGGTGCAAGTGAGAATTGACTGAGATCAACATATCATATATTTATTTTATTGTATGGGGCACGTGCCATTACAATCGTCAGTCTCATTAGAATACAAACTGCATAAATGTGCATCGACAATCAGAGTGAGCTAGGCTGACAATGAAACTAAAGAACTTTATTGTTATTAGCCAGATAAGATAATTGAAACTGCAGGCACGTGTACCGAAAAAAGAGAGAGAATATGTAGGACCGACTACCGAGTATCAGTGAGGACAGCGATGCGAGTTGAAATTAAAAGAAAAAAATACGGGTGACATGGTACAGAATGTGAGAAGATGTTGAATGTTTGTTCTCATAAATTATCAAACTGATCAGTGCAGCACTCAGAAATTTGCTTAAGAAGGGGTTGAATATTAAATTTATCCCCAAACAACCAGAAAATTCTTTATTCAGGCTTTTCCCGATGAAATTTGAGGTCTAAGGGGGGCTTCAGCCTGCTAGTCCTCCTTGAGTATGTCACTGAAACTGATAGTATGAGAATGGTGGACCCCAAAGGATTGTTAGTTTTCTATAAACTTATTCAACTTATTTTGATATAAATCACAGTTACTTAATATGGATCTTTGCAATAATAAGAGCAATACACTTTTTTTTTTAGGAGGGGGGGAGGAATGGGGCCCAAGTCCCCCGAGCTGAAATTAGCCGCCTCTTCTCGCTCTCAAAACTGATTTAGTCCTCCTCTTTCAAGTACAAAAAAATTCGAAGAAAATACGAGTAACTAAATTAATGTTGATTTATTCGTACCCAAACTCTTGATAATTGACTCCCCGCCCCGCGCCGTTTTTGTAGTCATCTTAGTATTCTTCTTCATTGATAGTCGACGCGATTTTTCTTGACGTCCCCCCTCCCACACACAAATGTATCGAGCAAAGGAAAAATATTTCGCCAGCACAAAATGCTAAAAAACAAAGAGCAACTTTTTTTTATATTTTAGGTTTGTTTATTCAATAATTTTTTTTTTCAATGGTTTAATATTAATAACTAATTTATATATTAATTTGGAATTTTTCTATTTAATTTTTGTTAAATTTATTCTTTTTTTTATGGATTGTATTTTTATTAAATTTATTACTTTTGTACAAGTGTGTCTGGCCTATATGTTTTACAGACACCTGTAAATGTTAAAATGGACAATTCAATCGATAAAGATTGACGTTGTCCAACCAGGGTTAAATGAGTTGACACTAAAATCATAAATTTTGGTCCAGTTTTTCTTAGCTTTTTTCAGCATAATGTGACGTGATCTATTGATTCGGTCAATAACTTTTCAAGTACAAAATGATATTGTCATATCAAAAAATATTTAAAAAACACATCCATATTTTCTTTTTATAAATTCCTTCGTCAGCATTTAAGTGAAATTTTACATTACACCATCCAATTGATATTATAGTCCTTATTTTAGGCACATCTTGTAGAAAAACAGATTTTGTTTTACATTTCTTTTTTTTTTTTCAATACTTTTATAACGGTTGTAATACAAAAACTAGCTGATTGAATTTGGCGAAATTTTGCAGGATACATATTTTTTAGAATCATCTGTGAAATATGTATGACGTATGAAAATTTCATGAAAATTTATTCAGCAATTTTCTGAGAAAATGTATTTTATTTTTGACGATGATGCAAGGATGCTGTGATCCCCTTAAGGCTTTCGAGGAGTGCCCCCTTCCAGGTCAACTAGGAATGATAACACCCCCCTTTAGTGCGCAAGAAAAAATGTTTGGTACTGAATCATCTTTAAAATTCTTTTCTAAATTTAAAAAAAAATCGTCCCCCCCCCGCCAAAATCGTTAACGAGGAGTTGCTCCTCAAAATTGTGCCTTTACGGCACTCCTGCTGCGATTATTATTCAAACTTTAACTAAACTTGGTTTTGTCGAAATTAGGATTTTTCAATTCAAAAATTTCAACATATCATAACTCATTCAATATCCAACCGATTAGAAAGATCTCTCTGACAAAATGGACAAAACCATTCAAATGAATTTTCCGATTCAATTTATCTTCCTCTTTTTTTGTCTGCAGATTACTCAATGGCAATCGCCAAGATTTCACGCATATTTCCCCTCCGCTAATTCCTACCCTGCTATAGTTGCGGATATGCTGAGTGATGCAATTGCCTGCATTGGATTTTCATGGGTGAGTATTTTTGGTCAAAATTGTTTCGACAAATTCAATTTATATAACTTTGCTTTAAGATTGCCGCCCCAGCATGTACAGAATTAGAAATGGTAATGCTAGACTGGTTGGGTAAAATGTTGGACTTGCCTGAAGAATTTTTGGCTTGCTCTGGTGGTCCAGGAGGAGGTGTGATATTGGTTGGTACTCATATTAAAAATAACTCTCTTTCTGATGAGTTTTCGATAGAAAACTTTGAACTGTTTTTTCGAATACTAAATTCTTTTCAGGGAAATGCGAGTCAAGCTACTTTAGTTGCCTTACTCGGAGCGAAAGCTAAAATCATACAAAAACTCAAAAAAGAATATCCTGAAATAGATGAAAATGCTATTGTTTCGAAACTCGTCGCTTATTCTTCTGGTATGTATTTTTAATTGATTATTGGCGCCAATTTTCAATCACAAATTTTCAAAACTCGCTGGAAATGTCTCAAAGGGTGAAATTTCCCATTTGAAAAGTTCGATCAGGATATCTAGACTTTATGATCTGCCTTACCTTCAGCCAGCAGATTCCTCCACTGAAGGGCGAAATTGGTTTTAAAAAACGGTCTGTCCGTACGTCGAGGTGTAAGTTTTCAGAAAATAAGTTATTGCATAAGTTTTATAGGTTTCAAAATTCAGCTGGAATTTGAAAAATTGTGGTGATTTTTTCGAGTATATGCCATTTCAAAAACACTTTTCTGATAGATAAAAAAAACCTCTGGTGCTTCCTGAAAAAGCTAAGCAAAAAAACACATGTCTATTTGTAGAGTATAACTGTGTGAACAGAGTAAAAAAAATATCAACCGAATAGGAGCAGTCATTCCTCAGAAAATAGAACATAAATGTGGAGAAATTATACTTAAAAATCAACCCTTAAGTTATAAGATTGATTTTTACTTAATCGTGGAAAATATGGCACAATTAAAGGGAACCATCCTGGTGATACGGCTAATCTGCATATTTTTCAAATATCTATAGTTTCTAAATGGTTCTGATATGAGATTGGTTTTATTTTGAATAGCTAAGTATTTTACTTTGTTTTTTTTTTTTTAAACAGGATTTTCCATAATTTCTAGCCTTTTATAAAATCTAAATCACAATTTCAAGACATACTAAAAAAAGAAATCAATGATAAAATATTATTACATAATTTTGTTGAGGAAAGAATAAATAATCGAAAACAGTGAAAAATTCAAATTTGTTTCTTCCTTAAATCTCTGATGAAAATGTTCTTAGCTTTTTCTCTGCAAAGTAGTTTATTTTTGAGTTTTAGTAAATCGATATTGAATAAAACTATCTTCTCATAAATTATAGGTTTGTACACATATAATAATATGCTACAAATAGCATTGATTACAGTGGCGGATCCAGAGCTCCATTTTGGGGGGGGGGGAATCCAATTTTTTCAAAGCATGGTAAATGCTAAAATGGTGAAATTGTGTTTTTTTCAGCATAAAGGGGGAGGGGTTCAAGAAAATGGGTTTTTTTGTGGATTATCGGTCTATTTTTTTTGGATTTTGGGGGGATTCCCTTCCCCCCTTGGATCCACCACAGGCATTGAAAAACATGAAAGGAACTAGTTTCTGAATTATTTTATTTCAAAATATAACCCTTAAAATTTCATACCACTCAAATCTTTTTTCTTTGTCTTCATTAGACCAAGCTCATTGTTCTGTGGAGCGAGCTGGACTTTTGGGAGGTGTTCGACTTCGACTTTTACCTACAGACGATGAATACAAACTTCGAGGATCTACACTTCAGGATGCCATACAAGAAGATCGCGATAAAGGATTCATGCCATTCTACGTAAGTTACCTTTCTTTTTCTAATACTCATTCAACAAATAACAAATTCAATAATAAATTGTTTGAGTCGCAATTTTAAATGTTGAGAAGTCAACTTTGAAGTTAACTATTTTTTCGCAAAACTTAGATTTTTATAGCTAAAATCTGATGTCCTATTAAAGATGCATTCTATTTTGAGATTGCAAAAAGAGGGTAGTTGGTGCCCCTCTCAGTTAATGTCATTTTTCCCTGTAAGACCAATTTTCTTATGCCATTCGCCAGCCTATAAGTTCAAAAACTGCTAAATCTTGAAAAATCTGTCTGTCTTCCATTTTTTGGTTGATTTAGCATGACCAAGTACTTGAACATCATTTTAGCACTCCAAATAGGGTGTTGATTTTTTGGAACGTGGCAGGTTTTGGTCTCATAGGTCAGTGAAATGGTTAAGAATTTGATTCGGAATATTTTCAACACGATTTATTATATCCTAACTTGGTCCAGGTAATTAGGAATAAATGAATGTTTTTTTTTGTGTTGAACTTTTGTTTCAGATTTTACCTATATAGCTCTTCAATTCAATCAATTGAATCTTAGATATTGAGATGGATGATATTATGATATTATAGACATAAATCAATATTAAGCTACTTAACTTTTTTTTAAAGTAAGTTTGGGGTTACCATTTTGAAGATAGAAATGCAAGTAGATACCCATCTTCCGTACTCTAATATTTCCAAATGTATTAAAGAAGAAAAATAAAAAATACAAAGTTCAATTTGTGAGGACTTTAGCCAGAAGTTTTCTTCAAGAATAATATCTACTCCCAGAAGAGGCACCTGATCTGCAACAAATATTTTATTCGAGTACTAAAAAAATCAATAATCTATTATAAATGCAAGTTATAAATTAATTAGGATTAACAATGTTGAAAAAATTAAATAATTTTGAAAATGTTCTCTTCTCATTTTCGGACAGGTTGTTGCCACTCTTGGAACTACAAGTATTTGCTCCTTCGACAACCTCGATGAAATTGGAGTGGTTTGCCAGAAAGAAAATGTTTGGCTTCATATAGATGCTGCTTATGCAGGTACAACGATGAAAAAATTTTGAATTGTTGGAACATACTGAATTTTTTTAAGTAATTTTTTTTATCTTATTATAGGCGCAGCTTTTATTTGCCCCGAGTACAGATACCTTATGAGAGGTATTGAACGAGCTGATTCTTTTGATTTCAATCCTCATAAATGGATGTTGGTCACATTCGATTGCTCTACGATGTGGTAAATTCTATATTCATTTCATATTTTACGTGTAAACCATGTTTACTGTTGAATTTTTTTTGTATGCCAGAATTTAGATAAATACGAATTTTATTTTCTGGATTTTCTTACTTTAAACGATACGAGTAAAAATATCTAAAATCTGGATTATGAAATTTGTATTGTAATCAGAAATTAATACAAAAATTTTCAATTTGAATTAGTATCAAAGACATGAATATTATTTTCTGTAGGTATTTAATTGTTTATTTTTTATTTCTACGAAATTCGTATTTTGAAGATTTTATTTTATTTTTGGAAGGCTGAGGAATCCTGAATATATTGTGAATAACTACAATGTCGATCCACTCTATTTAAAACACATCAGAGAACAAAAGCCAGCAGTTCCAGATTACAGAGTAAGTGTTTCATTTATTTGGTAATTATCATTTTTTTACCAAAATAAAAAAATTTTAAAATACAAAAAAAAGTGAAAATTAATGATAAGCAGATGAACAAGCTGTAGGTTGTTGTTGTTCTTCTTCTTCTTATTATTATTATTATTTTTTTACATCGAATAGCATTGGCAAATACCGTTTGGACGAGGTTTTCGATCCCTGAAATTGTGGTTTGTGATGAGAATATATGGAGTTAAGAATTTACAAGCGTACATCCGCAACCATATCGCTCATGCCCATGAATTTGCTAATTTTCTTCGAAGTGATTCTCGATTTGAAATCGTCGGAGATGTAATACTGGGATTGGTGTGCTTTCGATTGAAGGTAATTTGAGTAATAGTTCTAGTTTTATAGATTAAGTAAATAATTGAAAGAGAAAAGGGACGAATATGTATTAAAGACTAATTTTGTCACTTGGATATTTTATGGTTAAATATTATGATTTTGGTATTAGAAAAAAAGAGATCCATTTATGGAGATTGCTTCCTTTTCCAAGGTAGAAATAAAAAAATCATACAAAATTTAAAAATGTATTAATTTTTTAAATGTTTTACATTCCTTTCATTTTTTTTTGCCAGATCACTTTTGAAAATATCTAACTCCTCGATTGACAGTTTTACTTGAAAGTAATTGAATTTTTCTAGGGTTCCAACGAAATGAACGAGGAACTGCTTGAAAAAATTAATACTCGCGGGAAGATATTTTTAGTCGCTGCAAAAATCAAAGATTTGTTCTTCTTGCGATTTGCGATTTGTTCACGATACACGCAATCTGCTGATATTCAATTTTCGTGGGACGAAATCAAGTACGTCGCAGGTCAAGTTCTTGCTTTACCAAAAATATAATTATTTTTTTTCAATTAAATTTAATTACTTATATATATTTTTCGACAATAACCCTCCAGTGTTCATTGTGATTTGTGAATAACTATCTTCGGTATTATACCTAATTTTAAATATTTTAAATTACCTGTACAATTTTGTATGGAGAACTAAATTAATAATTTGGTATATAAGTCGATGAAAAAGTAGCTACCTAAAATACATGTACAAAATAATTGAGTAAATAAATAAATAAAAGATTAAATGAGGGGGGGGGGGTGAAGTGAAAAAAATGAAAAATCGAAAACACAAAAATCGCAAAATTTCCAATGCAAAAAAAAAAAAACCTGCTAAAAACTGGAAAATATCATTTTATTGCATTTAAATCGTATTTTATGCAATTTTTGATTCTTCAGATCTAAATTTTAGATTAGTCAGGTTTTATTTATTTGATTTGTCAAAAAGTACAGTGCTTATTTCATTATAGACTTATTGAATTATTCAATTTTAAAAATAATCTTAATATTGTGTCTCGATTCTTGAGCTAAGTATATTATTTGGTTAATTTTTTAGTGGGTATTTACACGAGTGTTAATCATTTCAACAGAAATTTATGACATTTCGAATAAGAAGCTTTTCAACACTTTGGAAATTTTGTGGCTAAATTATTATTTTTAAATTTCCCTAACTTCGAGTGTAAATGAAACGAAAGTTTTGTATTTCGACGTTGAAACGTATTTGGAACCATTTCCAGAGAATGACAATTACCGAGTGATGGGTGGTGCAAATATAATGACAGGTAGTTTGTTTCATCGTCGAAGTACTCTTCTTTCTGCCAAGTTTAGTTGACTCGCTTGATTAGAAAGAAAAGAGAAAAAAAAAAAAAAAGAATTATTTTATTTCTTCTATAAAATTTTGAACTTCTTCAGCCCCTTAACCCAAAAAATTTTCTGTGATGAAAGCAAAAAGAAAGTACATACATTTTTATGGATAATACAGTTTGCTTTCCTTGAAATTAGTTTTTATAAATACATTTCAATTTATGGTAATGCTAGAATAATGGAGAGTTACAGGATAACACCTTCTTGAGTACCACTAGACTTTACAGAACAAAATACATTGAAAGCCTGGCTTGTTCGTTTCTCAAAAAAATAAAATAAACTGGCTCAAAAAGTTATCCTTTGATAAATATCGTGTTGTATTTTGGTACTTACGCCTGCCATTGTCAATTATACTATATTTCTTACATGCACGTGCATCCACGAAGATATTCATAAGCAGCAAGTATAGGAAAAATCTCTCACACTATAAAGTTATAATCAATTTAACGAGGGTTGAAAATACCCAAATAAATATTTTATTCACCCATGTGATATTCATAATATCTATTTAATTGCATTTTCCTATTTTTTTATTTTATTTTTATTTTTTTGAATCTACTTTTTATTACATCAACAAAATTCAATACGCTTCAATCTCATAGAAATAATATTTTAAGTCAATTAATCTGCATAATATATTTTTAGATTGATGAATTACACCCAATTTTATACAGCTTAGCCATCATCAACTTTTTCTAATCATATTAGAAAAAAAAAAAAGCAGTTTTTCAATTTTATGATTTTCGATACCATTTTTACCTACTGGTTGGGAGGATATTGATATAAAAACAAAAACAAATTTGAAGATTTGTTGCACAAAATTCCTGCAAAAATAGTAAAATATATTACATTAAGATAGTAAAAATTACTACAAATATTAAGAATTTGAACGATAAATGATATATTCTCAATTGTGATGAAAAAAGTGATTATCCTGTTTATAATAATTATAATACTATTAATTTCTCTCAGTGTAGTCTTCTTAACTCAAAGATGATCTGTTCAAAGAAAATCTGAGCTCTTAAGACACAACGATTTCAAATATAGCATGAGTGCATCAGGTATTCATGAAATTGAAAAAATAGCATCTGTCTGATCACTTAATTGACGCGATATTTTTTGGGCTCCTTCTGAATCCAGTCAGTACCTCAAATTATAAACTGCTAAAAAAAATTACTCCCCACGTTAATGGTAGGCTAATTTTTATCTTTCGACGAATAATACCCAGACACTGGACGAATTACGATTAAAATAATGGTCTAATACGATAAAAATGGTGATTTTTTTTCAAAACCGCAGGTGTTACGTTTACCATACCTGTCTAATAATTTGAATTGATAAAAATTTCCGATAAAAATATACGTACCTTTTCTATGAGAGAAGGAAAAAGGAGGCTGACTAGGTGAACCGCCATAATCGATCATTTAATTCGGTAGGCAATGATGAAAATGAATTTAAAAACGTCAAAATTATGATAATTATAACAAGAAACCAACATTAAGTAGGGAATTGTTAGATTCTTAACTCTTGTTGTTAGGAAAGACCTCACAAGATGCAACATCCCAAGTGCCAAAAAAAAAAAAACTTGCAACCTGAAACGTAGATGTCATTCATCGCTCGCATATTTCACAGTTGTTCACCAAACTACATACCACCTCTTATTTCGGCCTTTTTTTTTTTCCTTCTTCATTTTTCTTTCTTTTCTTCGAGCAATAATTAATTATTTAACTCGTATTACGATTTTTTCGGGGATTTTAAAAAGTAAAAATAAAACACACGAGTATTCAGTACTATCAGTGTTGTCGTAGGTACTACAAAGAATCATATATCTGCTTCAGAAATAAAACTTCTAAAAAATTGGACAAAGCGAATAACGAAATGTTGTAAAGTGAACGAAATTTTTACTTTAATTTTCCAAATGTACGACTGTACCTATATGGCATACCTTTTTTTTTTTTCTTTTCGGTTTGGGTGCAAGAGTCACCGAATTTAACCGGTCGGCTCCGAGTCCTTGGCAAGGACGCGGGCCATTGCCCGGGGTGACCACGTGGAGGTAGTGGACTCTTGCTGGAAAGAATTTTGAAATGCCAACAAAATGCCAAACAGTTGGGTCTTGTGGAATTTAGGTGTGTCGGCTTCAAGCCAAATGCCGATCTTGCAATTTTTGGGGGACCAACAAAGCTAAATGTTGGTAAGGGTCATGTTGAGCGCCAAAAGTGCCAAATGTTGGTAGAGTGCTGAGAGGAAGCTGGAGGGTGATGCAGGATCTGGAGATCGTACTAACAAGTTTTGGAAATTGTCAGAATCCGAAAGTTACACGATGACGGATACGTCCCAAGCAGGGTTGGCACGTAGATGAATTATTTACATCTACAGTTCTACACGTATTATTTACATTATACGCGTAGAGAATTCGGAATTATTTACATCTACGCGTAAATAATGTAAATAATGTAGAGAATTGTAAATAATAGGAAACTATGAGAGCGTTTAACAGAAAATACCACTAAAAATATCGACTCAATTCAATTATTTACGTGTAGAGAATTATTATTTACATTACATTTATTTACATCAACGTGTAGAGAATTCATATACGTGTAAATAGCCAACCCTGGTCCCAAGTCAAAGTGCAAGTATCCGACAACCTATAGCATACCTGTAGCACCCTAGTTGGAGGACAATCAGTGTTACCAAGTGTATGGAAAAAACTGGTAAAAACCCCAGCACTGCCACTAGCATCCTATGAATGAAGTACTAAAAATTTTTTTTAATATCAATAAATACAGTTGACTTGTCTTTGCTTCTTACTAGAACTAAGTACAAATGGTCCTATAGTATCATTATTGATAGTGCCAGATTGAAAAGAAAAAACAACATTGCATTTTACCATATATGTAACTGAAAAAAGTTAATGGAAACAGGCTGTTCATTTTGAAGTTTTTACTACGAATTCAAGGTCTTCTTTTTATTTCGAGGATGAATGTATATTTATTTTTCTTTATTATAGAAACTAATCAAGAAACTTTTGGTCATGTTTTGATAGCATCAGCATTTACAGGCTTTTGCTTCACCCAAAAGTCATAATATGTCGAGTATTATTTTTGGGATTTCATATTTTATAATCGGGATTAAAATATAATTTGATTCCTTTTGCAATAAGTACAGTTTATTAACACAACCCTGTATCCTTTATCAGTCGTTTTGTACTCGTACATAACAGGTAAGGTATATAGGTACCCAACTGTTTCTATCGTAAGTAAAAAATAAAGTTGATATCTGCTTTTCGTTAATTGGTAAAATAAACGGTTAAAGGATTTAGTTAATGGAACGTGATCAGTAAAACGTTTACTAAACACATTTAAAGTAGCCGTGACTTTTTAATAAGCGCATTGTCGAGATCTATTAGTGAAGGTATATTTTTTGTTTCTTTACTTTGAAAACAAAAAAAAAAAAAAAAGGAAGAAGACTTATATATCTAACGTAGCATAACATTTTTAGACTCTCGTACAAACGTATAGAAGGATGCAGGGTGCAGTGAATAATTTGTTTCGAAGTGATGGAAGTAAGTTATTAAGTTGCACGACGAGAAAAACAAACAAATAAAATAAAATCGTAATTTAAATAGGCAATCAAAACTCGTGTTTTGGCAGCATATTATACATTCCAACTGAAAAATTCTCATTGAAAACATATTTTCAAATTATTTCTTTGCTTCTTTTTTTCCTCTTTAACCAACCCTTCATCAAATAATGAGAGGCGAATGGAACTCCTCGTTGAATACTTTTTATAATTTTTCAATTTTTTTGCTATGTCTTAGCAAAATTGTTTATTAATAGAATCTGAAAATGTTATACACCACTTTTTCGTGAATTTATTTAAAAAAAACTGTGAGTTGCTTTAGATATCAGCTGTTCATAAGCGGACTTTATTTGATACATATTTGAGGGGGGCGAGGGGCTATAAAAAATTGTTTTTGTCCGTCAAAAAAATACAAAAAATTAATAAATTAAGAGTTGACTCGTACAAATGAGTCAAAATTGTATTTATTTTCTTAGAGGGCTAACTTGGTTTCACCTAGGAGGGGCTGATTTCAACTGTACAGGGCTTAGCCCCCTCTATTATCCCCCAAAGTCTATAATCAGCTGTGTGTAGCATAAAATCCTACCTCATTTAGTTATAACTTATTAAACCAGTTGCTGAGACGCACTCAAAAGTGGAACGCCCAGGCGAGCTTCAAAAAAAGTCTTATAGCTAATTGTGACATTCTCATTCAAAAAAGACCACAGCATTATTTTGGGTGATAAAATCGATTTTCATTTTTCAACATAAATTAATAGTGCGAACCCTCTGTATGTTATCAAAATCCATTGACTGTTAGTGCAAAATGTACTCAACAGATGGCACCGCTTGTCATGTGAAATAACAGAAAAGAGACTATGGACTACTTTGAGGTAAAATAGTCAAGTTGGTCTCTTTTGATAGTCAATTGTATGGACTTTGACATGGTGCACCTAACTTATATTTTTCAAACATCCGACAAAGTTGGTCACTTTTGATTGAGAATGCCAAAATTCAAAATAGGTAATATCTTTGCTTCATGTCAATTTTCCATGGATTTTTTTGTCTTTTTATTAAGACTCGGTTCCTCTCTTTAGAATAACTCATGGTGTGCTACTTCATCAGTTGAGGAAAATTTAAATTTTGAATTTTTCATATTATTGCTATTTACCAATAGCAATCGTTTTTTTCTTATTTCAAAATCAAATCTGTATTTTTCAGCGAGTCATCATGATATTATATCGGTATATTAAATTATTTGTATTCTATGAAATTCACTTAAGAAGTGAGTGCAACATTTTATAGTGTTTATGTAACTTTCTTCGATCCTATATTATCTGAGATGATAAAATTTCCAAATGTCACAATAGATTATATACCATAACCATGTCTCGAATTTATATGGTTCCTCAACCAATTATGATTTCTGACAGCTAGAAAATTTTTTAATACTTCATTATCATAAGTTTATGAATGATTCGAGTGTTGGATATGAGCCAATTCAACACATTTTATACCAGTATCACTTTTTTTTTTTCCACTATTGTTTTCTTCCATTTCAGTCGACGTTCACTCCTTCCCTAATCCTTTTTCATAATTTTATTAGTTTAGCAATAGGAAAACGTTTCTTTTTTTTGTATTTAATTGTCCAAACGCAATAAAATATGCGTCACTTATAATTTTTTTTTTTGGTCCAGACGTATAGGATAATATAGATGTAGCAGGAGGTCCCCACTGCGACTGCGCAGTTTAAATGATTTACAACAGTTGAAAGGTATAAGTAACTCGTTTTTAACATTATATCACGGTAGAGATAATGAACTGAAAGTGAGAAAATATAGCGTACCATATATGAGACACAATTCAGTAGTAAAATCTGTGAGGTAGGTACCCCGCCTATTTTTCCCTCCTTATTTTGCCCATCTCTTTTTAATTCCCCGCCGCACTGGTTAGGTCCCACGTACGAGGGGGTAAGTTGAAACTCTAGTTGTCTGTTTGTTGTTAACGCAGTAAATGGGCCACCCTTGGCGCTGCTTGAACCAAAAACTCATACAACAAACTCTGTTTTAAAAAAAAGGTAGGCTCATTGTGCTGGGTCTATGCACTTCGAGTGGTTTGTTTGAAATTATTTAAAAACACATCGAATGTTGCTGGTAGATTCGATAGCCCAGATGAAGTATATATCTGTGACCGATGTCCCTCTAGCTCGCCTCTATATACGAAACATTTCGTTATTCTAGGAAACTGGACAAATTATAAAAGAGGTGAAGAATGTTGGATTATAAATTTTACAGCGATGTCAACGAGCCTGCAGTGATAAAAATTCCCGAAAAGCCTTCATTCTTTTGGCCAATAAGATCGTCATTAATTTGAGCAACGAATTTATGGCTCGACTGTTGCGACATTTGTCTTGAAAACGCAGGTGGCTATAGTTGGTATCCTACCTCAACTTGATGTCATAAATAATAATAATTGGTGTGGAGGTGAGAGAGAATATTGAAATATGGATGGCCTATTTGAAAGATTCTTGGAAAATTATTAAGTGTTGGAGCAGAGAGGGGCGTGCACTGATATAACATCTGAGTCTTCTGATAATTAGTTTAAAATACTTGATATTAGTAAAAACAATCAAAAAATAAGTTTCCGTAGGATTATTCATATCACCCATTGAATGAAAATTGACATTGTGGTGTTTGATAAAATTAATAACAATGCAAATAAAATTCACAATAATGACGCTCATTATTAAAAATTTTATTAGCACCAACTTGGTTAGGGTATCTATTCAGAATACTAGTCAAAACTAGATGTAGATAAGAGGACTGAAAAATAATTTCGAATTGCATATTATAATGATGAGTAGACCTATTTATATACAATTTTGGATTAAATTTTTAGCAAAATGAAAAAAAGTAATTCTGAGTAACTCTCACCCCGTCCCAGACTTACAGTTCCAACACTCATCAATTTTAGTTCATCTACCACAGTTTACATTGTAATGTATGTCCTTTTTATTGTCACAATTAGTAGAGTTCGGAAGCAAGCCAAAAGTTGAAAGCTAAAAGCCGAAAGCCATCGATTTTTGAAGGAAAAACTGGAAAGCCGAAAGCTTAAAGCTTTACAGAAATAGCTGAAAGCTGAAAGCAAAAGCTGTATTTGCTATGGCTTTTATATGGGTTTTTAGTTTTGATGAATGAAATAATAATTTTCACCTAAAGTTTCAAATTCAGCATAAAATTTCCTATAAAAAAGTATATTTTTGTGAAAAACCGAAAGCTAAAAGCCGTAAGCCATTCAATCTTAGTCATAAACAGCGAAAGCCAAAAGCCAAAATTTCTATTTAAAAAGGCAAAAGTTGAAAGCAAAAGTTTTATTTTCAAGGTCAGAAGCTAAAAGCTGAAGCCATATATCTTACGGCTTCCGAACTCTGCTTTAGTCAATCTGATAACAATTTTTCACCACAAGCTGGATCGTTTTTATGCAACGCATCACATATTCTGTATTATTATTAAGTAGTCGGCAAGAAGGGGGTGAAGTGGAAAGATTTTTTCACGCCTGTATTCGCGTTGCGCACGCTGCACTGAAAAATGTTTTCATCTGGAGGGCAAAGAATGCAAATTAAAGTTTAACCACAGGAATTAGGAAACTCCATTGTAGTCACTTTATTTCTTTCAGTCTCGATATTATTTCGTGAATATGAAGTACTAATAAAAAACGGTGGCACTTCAGTATTAAATGATGCGGCTATACCAAATGCTACTGAACCTGAAAAAAAAAAATCTATAGAATACATAAGCCTATATGCACATTCACATACATTGTAGCCGCAATTTAAAATTGTCGAACAGGTAATTAAAGGAATTTATTACACCTTTCAGAACCTGTTTTCAAGCAGGTTATTTGTTTTGGATTTAAAAACTGTAAATAAGGAGTCTCATCCGATTGATTAATTTAGGCATTTACATAAATTTATCATATTGTACACTTCTCGTGAAATATAAGCAGCGGATGCCTGTGGAAATGTTTTCAGATCGAAGGCGAACCGAAGCTATTTGTTAACATAAATTATTTATAAATATACACCAACTATACCTATATGTATGCCTTTTATTTTTATTTTTGTAGGTCCATCTTAGCTCTGGTTACTAATGGTAGGGTTTGAAGGGGTTACGAGAAGAAAAAAAAAAATCCACGTTATATATATTCTTGATTCTTAAACACAATACCGGATTTCCAAAACGAAAAATGATACCATAGGTGGAAACAAATTTGTAATTTGTAATACTCTGGGTAATCGAGTTTTTTTTTTCTTTCGATGACGGTTATACTTAGTATCTCGTTGAAAAAATTTACGTTCCTTCATTAATTTGAGCTAGTAGAATGCTTCCAAAGTCGTAGAGTATTTGTATAAATTCAAACAGTGAAAAGCAAGAAGACATAATGGATTATATGAAGTCATTTGTTGAAATTTTTCCAACCTATCTGCGTGAAGTTCACAAAAAATAGAAGGCTACTCGCGGTAATCGAATATGAAGTAGGTATACCCAGTCCTGCAGTAGGCAAATGAAAAATTAAGTGGATATTTTACTAAGAATGATTAAGTGTGTCGAAATTGTTGTAGAAATAAGAGAGGCTAAATGGGAGATTAAAAAAGGTTAATTTTACCGTGGGAATAAAATGAAGATTATAGGTTAATTTATGAAATTATAAAATAAAGCTGAATTTTTTAATTTTCTGCCCGTATATAGGAATATTCTAGGCTGATTATACATAATAAAACAAATAAATATAGTATTTTGCAAGAATGCGAATAAGTCCTATTATTTTGGCTCATTTTATAAAAGTGCACATAATACCAACGTCCAACTTAATAGTTGCATGATGACTGCTGTATTGGATTGGGATACTTTTTAAAATTTATCAAAAAAGTGAAATACAGTATCACTTTTTAGCTAGACTTCAATAAGTTATTGATGAAAAAAATAAGACAACTCCAGCACCCCCATTTTTATTCAAACTTATGTAAAGTAAAAGAGTACATCACATATTTGGTAGACCATCGATCACTATAAGGTTGATAAGCAAAGTTTATTGAGTTATTATTCATAATCCAGTGAAATAGGAAAGCAACGCCATGAAATATGATATTTTTAAAAGGTAATTTTGACATAAAGAATGCGCACAACAGTCGCGAAATTCCTTTTTTTTTGTAGCGATGAACGGGGGGGAGGCAAGGAAAGTCAGGAAAAAATGTCAACATCCAAAAAATTGATACTGCAGTTAAATTTTCTCCATTCTTGATCTTTTTTTTTTTCACTGACTTTTATAGTTTATTTTTGAAAAATTTATCATAAAATTGTGACAGACTCGCGAATTAAAGAATTAAAATTTCACAACTTTGTCAGAATTTTGCAAAACTTTCAGGAATTTTATAACGAAGAAGTTCTAATTTCTTCATCACATTAGAACATGAAAATATCAGTTACAGGTATACGATCGATTAAATTAAAATTAGATTCAAAATCAAAATTGCAAAGCACAGGTAAAATTATGGGAAAATAAAAATTGTGATGTGGAGATGACCACAGATGAAGAGAAAATTTTAACTGCTCTTTGTATATGAAAGGACACTAATGTGACTGTGAGCATAAAACTCAATTTTAATATCATCTTTCCCTCGTCAAAAAAAAATTGATAAAGTTGATAAAAATTTCTGAAAAATTATAATATTAAATTTTTCTATAATATACAGGTAAGAGTACATAAATCTGGCGAATAGAGCAAAAATATATTTTTTAGAAGACAGAAGAAATCCGCCTGTATGATTTTCGTCAGTAAACTTTTGAACGACTTTCAAGAAATCAGTGATTGGAAACGAAAACAAACCATCCGTGAAAATGTATATAAGAGGCTTAAGAAAAGTGCTGAGAAGAAAGCAACCTTCAGCTTTGTGCCGAAGCGCTCGTGTGTGAAGGGGAAGTGTGCTAAACGACAATTGAAATTCATTTGAAAAAAGGTAGCATCGGTATCTAATCACCGCAGCCTCACATTGGCTAATCAGCTCCCTCTAGAAAAGGAGATCCGGTTAATCTGGCTATTTTTAAACTACCACAAAACATGTTGATGGGCTAGAAGAGGGACGAAATGCTGAATAAATGAAAAAAAAAAAAGAATGAAAACAGCCGTCTAGAAGTGGACGCATCTTCAACTTTTATGTCCGTTATTGATGTTCCGAATTTTATGCATTCTCGAATAAAAAGGGCACGTACCAGCAAAGGCTACATCTTGGACCAATAGAAGAATTTCCACGGAGGGGGGGAAGGGCAGCTAGGGTGGAAAAAAAGAGGGCGCACGTACAATGATAAATAACGATAGGGATGTTCGAATAATTTAAAAGGAAAACTCGAAGACTAAATCGCTTTTTAATAGATCGGATACGATCCTTTGCATCGGTGCAATGTGTTGTAATGTCCCAACGAGGGGGGACACATAATATCAACCAAAGAGAAGAAAAAAATAAGCTTATATGAAGTGCGGTTTACTTATATAAGCCTTATATTTAACTGTCATTTGGGTTCGACGATGAGGTAGGTATTTTATATTTTGAAATTACAATGCTTGTTACGGTTTAGGCTGTGTGGTTTTGATTTGTCGATGGCATAAGAATGGATTTTTTATTCGTGTGCTCGAAGAATAGTCTATAGAATCCAGTTGTCAAAACTATCGCAGCTATTGCTGTTGTTCGGTGCATGAGGCGAGCATTGAACTGGCGTCAATAGAAACATTGCTTCAGCTTGTGTGGTTGTAAAAACCTTAATCGAATCGATTTATCTGGTTTCACTTATCAACAGTTTTAGTCAGAGTTATTAGAATCGTTATAAGTATTGACTAACCAAAAAGTGTAAATTAGTTATTGCTGGTGGGGTCAATAACTTCGGGTACTAAAGCACAAAACTTAATTAACATTGCACCTGCCGACTATTTCTCTGAAGAGACAAAATTTGGTAATCAAACTTGTGATTATACAAAGGTTGTCCCACCAACTCACCCCCTTCCTCGGTAAACTCACAGTCCTGAGTCTCGTTGCAACTCGAGCCATCTACACCGAGGTCCTTCTTTGATTTCAAAATATTTATTTCGTTGTGAAAGTTTATTTTTCCTTTTACAATGTTATTTTTATTCGTTTATTGTTATTTAAATGTAGACATACCCTCCTACTAACAATTTGTTGGTAAGTATGAATCCATGGGCTTTGTGCTGCTTAAAGAGTTCCAATAGCTCACCTTGGCATTTTTTCCTCATTACCATGACAGTAAAGGACATACCCATACAGAAAATATCCATTAAGAAAAATGTCCATTAGGGAAAAAAAATTGAAAACATTGGATTAGGAAAAATTCCCTGAGTATCCTGAAGGAGGTGAATGAAAGAGAATTAAGGGAGGATGCACATCCATTTTGGTGAAAAAAAATCAAATTTGAGTTTTCCGCTATTTTTTATTATTTATTATTTTCTCTTCAAAATTATGTTATAATTTGTCATTGATTTCTTTTTTTAGTGTCTGAAAATTGTGATTTTATAGGGAAAGAAATTCTTACAAATCCACGTACTTATTTGAAAAAAAAAAAAGAAACAATACTCAACTATTCAAAACAAAGCCAAATTCATATCAATGCTTTTTAGGAACTTGGACATTTGAAAAATAATATGCAGATTAATCCCATTATAAGGCTAGTTCTCATTAATTGGGCTACATTTTCAACAATAAGGGAAAATCTATCTAATAATTTAAGGGTTGTTTTTTTAGAACATACTTTTTCTACACTCACGTTCCTTTTTCTGAGGATTGACTGCGCCGATTGGGTTAATTTTTTAATTTTTTTTTTCCACAGTTATACTCCACAAACAGACACAGGATTTTTTACTCAGCACAATTACAAGGCGCTGTATGTTTTTTTATGTCCAAAAAAACGTACTTTTTTAAGGGAGTACTCGAAAAGTGGCTATAATTTTTCAAGTTCCAACTGAATTTCAATATCCCTGGGTAGAAATTTACTCTAAGTTTGGATAAAGAAGCCTTTAAAATTTCAGTTCTCTAGCCATAATAGGCTCTGAGAAAAAGGAACATGAAAAAAGCCAAAAAAGCATGGTAAAAACCGATTGCGCATCCTCCCTTAAGTTATATTAGTACCTTCAAATTTTCCAAATTTTTAAAAAATTAAGATTAAAATTGGAAGGAAAAAATCTACAATAATTATGACATTATTTCAATAATTTTTCGACTTTTTATTTTTAGCAGGCTTATTTTTTTCCTCTAATTTTTTTCTTGATTAGCAGAGCACCAAACAAATAGATCTATATGTGAAGTGTGAAGCACTTTGTGCATTGCACAGCATTTCATGCCGGTTGTGCGGATCTTTGAAAAATGTACTTTTACTAATTTTATTAATTTGGAAAATACTCGTTACCTGTGAATCTCATAGCTACGCCAACATTCAAACATTTTTTCTCTCCATTCGTTCATAAATTCCCTGTAACTCAGCTTGGGGTGTAATTTTATACGAAGAAAATCAATGTACGAACACATGTAGATTAATTGAACCACCTTCCCCATATTCAAATTATAGATAACCATCGCGAGCTTAATCTCCAAATTCGAAAAAAAAATCCCCAACAAAGTATAGTATACTGTAAGCTTTTATAAACGTCAACTCAAGTTGACAGTTGACACCTACGATGATCCATTTTCGTCTCAATTCCTGCACATAGCCGTATGGTACGCTGATAAGGCAATTTTTGACAGCATATCCTATAGAGTTTCGAAGGCAGAAAACTGCCCTCTCTACGTAAAATTAACGTATAGGTAGAGGTAGAGAGGTAGAAGAGGAAAATGAAAACGGTCGTCTAATACTGTACGTAGGTACTCCCAAATGTGTCTTTTGTAAACAAAAAATATTTTAGATTTCAATCTAAATAGTTCGAGCCTGCGGGGTTAAACGATAGGTGCACTCCATCAGTCATCTTGATTATCAGCCAATAATACATTTAGGCGTTAGTCATTAGAGACAGTGAAATTTTAAAGGATTAATAACCACACACATACTAGCGTAGGACTCAGCAACTATGTATGCATATAGCATGTATGTATTATACCTGTGTGTATCTATGAGTGTAAGAAGCCACACAGTTATGATAAAAAATGACAAGAGAGATGAATACCGGTGGTGCTTATAGCTTGATCGCGCCGTATGCGGTCATCAAGCAAAAAAAAAAATCTATCTACTATTTTCAGAGGCTGATTATTCAGTTTGATAGAATCGATATAGGAACTACCTACATTTTACACAGCATATCAACGTGAAAAGACATTGATAAGTGACCTAAGGCTTGGATTAAACTTTGATATGGACGGGCTACACATAGCAAACGTATTAGTCGCCAACCACGAAATTCACTGGTACCTTTTATAAGCTTTTTTTTTTAGCAGGTTTTCAATGGAAACTCTACTAAGTATTCATTTTAGTATAACTCAAGAAAAGAAGCATACGACGTAGATAGTTTTTTGTTTCATGAATCATAATATGGTCTCTAGACTTCAAAAATGCCTTGACCGACTTGTAGATGTTTCTTGTAATAGTCTACCTAACTGGGTTAAGATGGCTTTTTTCATTGATGAACTACAACAGACAACTGGCAGTCATTGTTGCTAGATAAAAATTTCAAAATTCCTGGAAAATATTTTTTTTTAAATTCTGTACCGCAGCATGTGAAATTTTAGAATTCTCAAAAAATCTGTAAAATGTTGGAAATTTAATACGCCATTCAGGAGTTATCAGATTCATGAAAGTATTTCAGCCACCGCACGAATAATGAAAATTATATAAGTATAAATTCAAAAGGTAATTAATTCACCCCATTCGTATTTAGAAGAATACAAAATCAAAGTTACATAGTTACAACAGCAAAGAATACAAACTAAAAACTTCACAGAGTGTGAAGACTGAACAAAAATAGAGAAAAATTAACTCGTTTTGGACACAAAGGCAAATATTGAAATACTAAAAAATAATGATACGTGTTACAGAAAAAATACAACTCACGTAATTCAGAAAGTGTCAAATTTAAGACGGGTAAATCATAGAAAAATATTATTTCCATAAGTAATTTAGAGGTGGGGCTACCTAATTGTTAGGAAATACAGTACTACGGAAAAGGTATATTTCACACTGAATTTTATCAGTAACACATTACTGGATAAGTACCCACAAGTAGAAAAAACCTACTAAAAGTATCAATGCTATGAAAATGAAGAGGAGAGTTTTCTATAACCGATTGAATTATTTTAATGAGATAGCCTGCATATAAATGATTTTACAGAGTTCCATCATGGTCCATTAGCTTTCAAAAATCTATTTGTGCAGCGTAGAACACTTTGATACTGGTATTGTTAATGCAATTTATACTAACATAAATTAAGAAATTTTATGATAGACCTACCTATGCCTCATCATAACCAGACATTTCATCGAATGAATCATACGATTTTCTTGTAACACCAACTAACTGGTACATTTAAAAATGAAAATCTTGAAATCATCACCAAACTAAACTTTTCAAGTTTTTACCAAGTACGAAAGTAAATAATAGGTACAGATTTAGTAAGAAAATTACGCACATCCAATAAGAAAATAAAATTCAAAAAGTAAGATACTTACTAAACGATAAAATCCTTATGCTAGATAACTCTGCCTCCAACTTGTTTCACAAATTGAGACAACAGTCTTTAGTAAGAATATAAATTTCTTTCATTAAATATTCTTCACGTAAATCGAAACGGTCATTTATAATCAACAGATCGTGGTCTACGACAATTTTAATGTATCGTACTCCCGGTCCATACTTTTCTAGCAGCCACTTAATCTGTAATTAAAATAAAACGCAAGTTTCATTTAATCGTTGTTAGACGATATTGACTATAGATTCAACCTCGAGGCAGTTTTTACAAATTAACTACGAGTACCATACAACGAAAACCGAAAACAAAGATATTAACTCGCCTTAGAAAGAAATATTTCTGCTCATTTCTATTGAAATCATGCACCGAGGGCACCCTCTTTGGGCGCATTATGGAAAAAGTCAGTTTCTTGTCTTTTCGCCCTGTTAGACCTCTCAAAGACGAGCCCCAGGATGGAATGACATGAAACTTGCATAAAGCATTCTTATATGATTGTATATCTTTAATTTAATTATTCAGTTTTATAGATCAAGAAATTCGCAAACTATTAAGCGTTGAAGCTGAAATTCATGATTTACATACACCCTCAATAGAAGGAGGAAATAGGTTAGCTTTAGACATTCAAGGAAGTAACTATAGGTAAATAATTCATTGGTAAATCTTATAATTTAATACATTTTTTAGTGACATTTATTCTATAAAATTATAGAATCAGTGTACCTATATATGAAAAATTCAGCAAATAACTTACTCTTCCAGGTCGAAATACTCCATCGATGAGTGAAACAGAAACTGTTTTGGTTAGTAATACTTCTTCATTGCTGTTCAACAGACAAACACTGACCGGAGATGGAGATGTCCAAGGATGGACATCATCAGGGCTAAGGAGAAAAACAAACAGATTTTAAGAAATTCGCGAGGGAGATTATTTTATAAATATTCAAGCTTTAGTGAAAATATTTTTGAATAGGACTCACGTGTATATTTTAAGTGCATAAGCCACAACACCTTCGGGATACGTAACGTCCACCATAATTACGGGCTGTAAATTATCGATCAAGGTGCTGTATAGACCATATGCATGTAAATCAACAACTGCACCAGGGAAAAAACGAAATAATTGTAATCAATGAAATTTTCTTATTTCGTTAAATAAAAATTCTAGATCAAAATTTGGATCATATTTCAGAGTAAGTATTTACCCAAATTGTTTGAAGAAATATACATGTTTTCTCGAAAGGGTCTTTTAAGCAGTAATCTTTCAACTTCGAACCATGGAAAGACTGGCATTGTCCATATCAGTTTTCTTAGTATTTTCATTTCGTTCTTATTATCATATGACCGCTTCGATAGCCAGTACTCCTTGTTCATTAATTCATCCCAAGTAAAATGCGACACTGAAGAAAGAGACAGCTTAATCTCTGAGCCCGTCACATAAAGCCCATTTTCAGGTATATCACTTGTTCTAATAATCAACTCAATAAGTTCCAATTTTTTTAATCTATGATTCTCGATGACCAATTCCACCTGAGGAAAAAAAAAAGAAAAAAAGAGTTAGTTTATGAACATCTTAGCAAATGCATAAAACGTCTTATCTATTTCCACTCACCCCTACATTGCTGTAGATCATATTCCGTTTTTTTTTTAAATGACTTATTTCATCTTTTCAGTTTTAATTTATTTTCATACTACATCCCGATAATATAATCTAAGATCTCGTCAAAGAATGGAAACAGGGCAAAAAATTCTAAGTATTTTCATATTTTGTAATAGAAACTCATTGGTCTTATACTTTTAGAATATTTTGTTGGATTGTAAAATACATAGAACTTGAATATACTCGTATGTTCAGGTCCATATCCTATAGCTGAACTGAGGAACTAAATTTAGAAATTGAACGCATTTCTATTCCTTATGAGAAATTTTAATAATTAGAAATTTGAATATTAAGTTTTTACAATTCAGTGAAGTAGCAATCAGGTTGATATAAATCGATAACTTGATTTTATTGTACTTATTTTCGTCTTTCAATCTTCAGTTATTCTGTTCCAGTTCAGCCCAACTAATGTAGAATGATAGATTTATTCTGTCCCTCGCATATAAGCAGCATTTTGGTTTTGGTATTTAGCACCTATCATAGAACGTGGCCCTACATTTGATTTTTATACCAACATAATATTAATTAGGAAAGCAGAGAAAATCTTACTTTCTGCCAATTCTCAGATAAGATGATCGTTTTTTCTTTGTACCGATTTGTAATTCCGGTTAAATTTACCCTTAGTGTAAATTCGCAGGTTCCTATCTGCTTAAGGGATGCCCTGCAAAATTAGAAGAAAGAAAGAGGATGAAGTCATAATGGTTTCCAGGTTCATTAAAAAAAACTAACATAAGTAATATAACTATAATAATTTCCTACCAAATACTAATTGTAATTTTTGGATTGAGTTCGTCCCATAATAAGTACCAGATGCCGAAATTTTGAAAATATATGTGTTGACCGAAGAAAGGAGGGTACCATTTTGGCTCATCGATAACCAAACAGTGTTTTATTTTCGTACTCGTCAATTCATCACATTTTGGAAGGTCAGCTGCATTGACTGCACGGATTCGTTTATCCCCAATCCAATTCTCTGTTCCATCTGTTGGAACAAATTACATTAAAATAATAGTGTCCAAAAGAGTTTGATAAATATAGTAGGAAATAGTAAGGTAAGGTTAGAGTAAATCAGTATTTCAGTTCACAAGAACCAGAAAAAAGACCCCTAGCTCAACCTTAAGTACATAGGTGCCTGAATTAACCAAATCAGAAAACCAGTAGATGCCATTCAAGGGAAGATTAGAAATGTAAGTGCCTGATTCTATAGAAAGAGAAACAGTACGTACCGATTACTGATACAATATTTTCATAAAGCACACATTATTTTGGTTCTGTATTGTTGTGACTTACAAATATCTTCATTGAGAGAAATGAGTGATAATTTTCAGTATTTCAAATAGATACATACATAGGAATAGTTCAAGATTTATAGTAGATATTCTTAAAATTTTTAGTACTATACCTACTTTTCACTATGCTAGATGATTTTTATTATATTTCAAGTAATTTTTACTACAAATCTTGAATGGTCTTGTTTTCTTATCTGAAATAGTGAAAACTACTACTAAAATTTTTTCAGTATTTAAAACAATCATAAATTAGATATAATATTTTTTGATGTGTCAACATCTTTATTTTCAATGCAGGCATTTTCAGTGCTGACATTCAATAATACAAAAAACTTTTTGACTTGAATAACTTGACTTCTTGTAATATCACACACCCTGGCAGTGGCATTCACAACTGCTTAGCTGGAAGCCTGCTAAGCACTCCAGAATTAAAATTAGCAGGTTTTTTTTTTCAAATTTAATAATATCCACTAATCTTCTAAAATATGAGATGAATTTTAATTTAAAAGAGCGGAAAAAATTTTATTACATTTCTCTAAAAAATTTTTTCCTATCTTCAATTTCTAGAGATACTCGCAGGAAAGCTTTCTCATGTCATTCGGGGTACTTTCTCGAAACATTTTTTTAATCAACTTTATCCTTTTTTTTTGTTACAATTATTCTGTGTTCAGTTTGTGCTGGTTTTGTTTTCTACATTATAAGCACAAAAAATTATCAGTCCAAGTCGGGTTTCAATTTGTGTGGTACGCAATAATTTAAAATGATTTACCTTGACCGCAATTATTTTTCACCAAATTTCTTTCAAAAGGATCATGAACAAAAATCTTGTAGCAAACGAACCACGGAAAGCTTAATTTTCTGAACTGACTGTGCGTCATGTTTGAGAAACTCTTGTATTTTGTTCCAGCTCCGAAAAACTTGAATTTCCATAACTCGTTGTTAATAATTTTGCACCATAATTGGCAGACTTGTCGACAATTTAACAAGTCTGTAGGTTCCATCTGATTCAGTATATTCAGTATAATCTCGTAGGGAAGAAATTTTCCAAACAACCATAATCCGTTATCGTCCATTAGATCCATGGTGATTCTGAAACAATAAAGAAAGCAAGTCTTTTAATCTATTCATTCTTGAGTATCGATTTAAGATTAAACCTGACTGCATTTAAATAGCACCTATGAAGGAGCCTCAATAAGCTATTCTTCTAAGTACTAGATACCCTGTTTGGCTAGCCGTGTTCATTGGGCCGTCCCTCAGTATCTCATTTGAATTTCAACTCAGTCCGATCAAATTTGTATTTAGACCTAACTATTTTCGTAATCTAAAATGACACTCTTTCCTTTTTGCATTTTTTGGTTCCTCTTAAAGACCAAAACACACTTCACTTCGGAAACTGGCAGGGTATCGTTTTTATTCTTCGAATTTACTCGGCCCCGTATAAAGAAAACACAGATATTGATGGAAAAAGAAGAGTTTATTTACAAGCAAAAACAATAAATTTTCATCTATTCGGATGTACGTGAAAGGGTTGGAGCTTCATCACCCTCAACTATGAACATTTTCTTATAGTTTTGAATACTTGATATTATGAAGTATTAAGACATGAGAATATATTCATCGACGTTATCAATTTGTTTTATATTAGCACAAAGAGCTCTCACTGAAAATTTTAAGAGAGAGCATTAACTATGTCACCTCATTACTTCAACAATTATCTTCATACAAACGCCCAACGTTAAATACTGATATCTTTGAAAACCATTAGCAAGAAAAATGTATCAATGCAAATAGCAAAATCTTATTGTGACTTTCTCATCGTAATTATTCTATTGTTTTCATCAGGTATTTCTATAGCATTATACAGAATAGTAAACATTCAACATGGTTTTTGAATACAGGTAGTCGTTTTTGTTTCATATAACGAACATAGATAAGCTACGAGCGGGTAATTGGTTATGAAACATGAATGGATTTCAAAAATTGAAAGAACTAAAAATATCTCATCAAGTAGATAGTAACAATACATACCAATTTCAACTTCTTAGTTGTAACACCTACTTATACTTGAGTAGAAACTAAGACAGATCACACATTTTTGCAAATATCTTTACAAACACTTAAAGATTTAATAAGATTTCAAAACAAAGACTTTAATCTTTCAATGTTCACTTACCACAATTTACCCGTTATCTGCGTTATTTTATCTTAATATCTTTCACGTCTTCCCGAAATCATTCAAATTAAGATGACAAGATCCAAATTAATAATTAATAACACGTAATCAAACCGTACCTTCGAAAACAACGTAAGTAACATTGCACTGACAATGTGTATGATAAGGTGTCAGGTGTGTTTAGACGGGTTCGTTTCGTCACGAGTTTCGACTCGAATCGTAAAATTTGCTGTTACAAAATAAAAGGATAAACACGTGACTAATTATTCAATTATTATTGGTTAGTTTGGGTTAGCTGTATTGTTCAGTTGATATCATTATCACAAAGAATTCGGATTTGGATTTTATTAGTATGACATTAATGTTGAATCTTGAATTTTTCAAATAATTTAATCCTCGAAGAAACTATTTCGCATTTCTGGGAAACATTGAAGAAGTTAACCGATAGTTCAATTAGAAGTATATTCGAATAAAGTAAAGGTAAGATTTTTTATTTATCGAATTCAATACATTTTTTAACTTAATAGAAAGTGTTCACAATGACAGAAAATTGTTCGGACGCTTTCCAGGAAACTGGTACTTACAGTCGCCTGATAGCAGCCGAACAAAGCCAATATTGATTTATTTTGCTGTTTGCTGTTCTCAAGTAACTTTTTATGATAAATATGTAAGTGCGAAAATTAATGATTTTATACCACTTCTTAATGCGGTATGTATATATCCGTGATGTACCTTGACCAAATTTTATTTTTGGGAGAGAATTGGGTTCATAAAATCAAAATATAAGTACTCTATTGTTCCCATCATCATGGGAGCAGGATCATATACCATTGTACTTTCAATGAAAAACCTGCTTTACTAGCGGAGTATGCTGCCCTAGAATTTTTTCCCTTACTTCTGGCACTTTTTTTTCTCACTAATCTTTTGAACCGGCTGCGAGAGACACGCAGCATCAATTTCATCGCCCAAAAGTAGCTTCTAACAACCGTAGTTACCCATCAAAACGTATAATAAACGATAATAACATTATACAATACATTCTCATAGCAGCGTCGAAATGGACAGGCCAGTGAGAAGACCCCTTACCCGCCACCGTGTGGCTAAGTAATATTTTTTGAATGTACGTCTCTCGATTTAGACTGTTATCATTCATTATATCTTCGAATTTTTCGATGATTAGTTCAATACAGTTGTGATGATAGAAGTGCTACTTTACACTAATCAAAAAATGGAATGGAAATATTCCTATTCCATTCATTTGGATGTCCATTTAAAGGTCGAGAGTGAAGAGTCGATTATTTTGTTATATTGCGATTATTCATCATGCAGTCATTATGCTCATTGTGAGCTCTCATCGAGGGGAAATAGTCCGAATAGTTTCTTTTGGTGGTCTGACTGAAGTTCATCTGGAGAGTGGTGAGAGAACTGGAGCATTAGCATTAGGTGCTAGCGATGGCTCAAAATTCTTTAATGATGTACCATTTGAAATTTTGAAAAGCATATTATGTTAGGCAAAGAATATACATAAGTAGGTATATCTATGGGCTGTGTGTATGGAAAAACTGTATATATATATATATCAGTCGTAGCCAGGATATTCGTTGAGAAATGTGGCTGGCGTAGGAAGCACTGACTACTGAGGGCTACTCATTCCCTCTCTTCTTCGTCTCTGTTTTATTTTAAATACATGAATAGGTGGTTCTACTTGGTAAAAGGGTGGCTCAGCCAAATAGTAAAATTCAAGTATTTTGGTTGATATCTTTTTGTACGACAATTAGTGGTATTATTCTTGGAACATTTTTCCAAACCTTTACTAAGAATCTAGTATTCAAGGTAACATTTTTCATTCAGTAATTTAGATGAAAATTATGTCCTTATGATTTACATTTTTGAATTTATTTCGACAATAAGCTCGCGTATATTTATTCGCAACATTTTTCTTAATTAGGTGTAAAATTTTCAAAATATTTTTTCCCTTCATCGAGCTGCACGTGTGCCAAGCAAAAACCAACACACTTAAGGAGACCATCAAGTTGGGTCATAAATTTTCAATTTATAAGCCTGTACGTAGGCACATAACTATAACAAAAAATGAATATAAAAGAAGCTGAAAAGAGACAGAAATAGAAGTAGATGAGGGATTAAAAAAAATAAAAATAAAAAAAGAATCACTGTAGTTGAAAGATAAAACGTGCACCATGTACAAAGAAGTCCATTAAACGGAATTCGAGAGATGCGAGATCGTGTAAGGTGTGTGTAAAATAATTTCATAATGCTTCGAAGGAAGAGGTAAAGGTATGAAAATCTCCAGGACCCCCCTCAGTGACAATGGTTTTCTTCAAATATAATTTTGCATATTTGGCTACTCTTCTGCCTTCTCATTTCGTTTCATTCAGAAAAAAAAAAAAGGTAGAGAGAGTTAGGAAAAAGTACTTAACTGGTTCTTTTATACGCTGTGCTGGTGTCCGATTATATTTTTTAGATGGTAATGGAAAAACCATAGGGCTGGATTATGTATGTAAGACTTTCTTTAAAGCAGTCCATTTAATCTTGTAGGTAGCGTTCAAACAGATGCATTTTGCTTAATTGATGATCTGGGTGGTATATGGCCGATATGTACTTATGGCCTAGTATACATCGTTTTAAATGTCTAAATACGTATTTATCCTTATTACTGGGTATATTCTTTTTAGAAGTGGCTCTGTATACATCTACCATGATTTTTGTTGGATCAATGACCTTAATTGAAAGAAATCAGTAGCTGTTTTGTCGTTAATTAAATTGCACTGAACAGGTAAATACAAATACATATCACTACAAATTTTTCACTTTTTGTGGGTACAATGAGCTACAAGCTCGCATACAACCCTTTTACAGCAGGTTAGTTTAGCAACCTGGAAGAGGGGCAAGGTTACTCAGCAAAATTTGTAGATCGTGTGCCATTTCGTACGGATGAAATTGTTTTTTGTTCAGTATAATATCTACTAAATTTCAACATTTTCAATAGAATTGTATAAATAGAAAGGATGATCGCTATTCTTAATTCATCTTTTTAACAGATAAATCAAAGTATAGATAATGGGTACATAATAAAATAAATATGCACTGCTGCGTGCAGTCGATAGACAGTTGCGACGATTAAAATGCAGAAAAGAAAAAAAAACGAAGAAGAAAAAAATGTTTGAGAGAAATGCATTATTCGAGTCTAGAATTTCGAGCTCAGTGCTCGTGAGCCTTGGAGCATATAATTATCGCAAAATATTGACAGGTTGCATCGGAAGTTAAGGTACTTCTTTTATGCGGAAACGTGTCATTAAAATATTCTGAGAGCTGATTTTCTATTCGTCCAGCAGATTTTTTTTTTTTCTTCAAGATATGAACTCGTCTATTTGCATTGTAATTAACAATACATTATTCGAGGACACCGAAATTTGAATTCCTGTTTTAGAAACTTTATCCAGAGAAGGTGTCGAAAGTAATTATGGAAATTTCAGTGACATTACCATTTTAAATCCACAATCACACTATAGTAAATTCTGCATCCAAAATTTATAACTTTCCAGGAAAAGATGGCACCTTAGTCTGCTAGAAAAAACTTTCTCAACTTATCGATTTCTTTCATATTTTCCTGGGTAAAAGCGAGCTGTATGAAATGACGAGTTCCAAATAGCAAATACTCGTCGCAGCACCTTTCGTTGGAAATTTTTTCATTTTTCCTCATCGCTTTTTTCTCTGCTATGCTTCTTCATCTTCATCGACGATATCTCTTCCATCTCTCTTATTTTCGAACCGCATCTGTGAAAACGGGACAAGAAAATGTTCTTGTCGCTCGTTCATCATTACTAAGAATACCAAACTGTCATATGTCGCGAGCATTTTTTATTTTTTATTTTAATTAGTACCGGTTTCAAATCTCCCTAACTCCCTCTATTGAAAGCGGAACTACAGGAAACATTCTTTTATTTTGCGCGATGAAATAACAAGAAAATTACAGCACCGGTTGCAGCAGGAGAGAGAGAGAGAGAGAGAGAGAGAGACTTTTTTTTCAAAAAAAAATATATATATAAAATTTATATACTGTACACAGAAGTGCTAGTTTTTTAACGGGTAACACTAAAAAAAAAATAATAATAAACTGAGAAAAAGAGACAGAGAAAGTGAGAGAAAAAAATCCGAGGTAATCTGTTCGTGTTATGATTTAATAGTTTTGAAAACCTTTCCTTGGGTGGCCCTTGTTAACGAAAATTTCTATCACCTTTTTTTTTTTTTTTCTGTGGTTTGTAGCAGAAAATAACAACCGAATTATTTTGCAGGAATTTTGAAAATTAGGGGGGCCTTTGACGAAGTAAATCATTTATGAAATTGATACTAATGAAGTGACATACAGCGATTTCTCACCACCGAAATGGCCATAGTGGGTAGTTATTTTTAATGATTATAATGTTTTTTCCCTATAATGCCTATAAAAAATCATGTAGGAGTACAGAAGACTTGTTATGAGACATGAATTTCTACTCGTGTTTTGTTTGAATTAATTGAGTAATTTATTTTCCTTAAACCAAGATTAACATAGCTTTTAAGCAGTTCAGAACTTGATACAGATCAGAAAGTATACTATATAAACAATTACTTGAAATGAGTTGTGCTGATGAATTCTTGTGAATGTATTTAGTGAATGAAAATTGAAACTTGAGATGACTTGTTGGAAGACTGATTATAATACCTTCATTATAATAATAAATACAGGGGCCTACCGAGAGGGGGGTAGGGAGGGTGAGTCACCCCCCAGTTAGTTTTCAAAGTCGGCAAATTCTCCAAAATTTTCATTAGTCGGCAAATTGAGAAATTGGGAGATAGCCGCCACCAATTTGCCGCTTAATACTATCCTCAAGCAACGATGAAAAAATATTTTATCCATTATTACTGTACTCGGCAAATGTTTGAGATGGGTGGCAATAAAAAGAGCAAAAAATTCCAAAAGAGGGTCGAGTATGATGTAAAAAGAGCAAAGACCTTGGGGAACATGGGTCGGGTACCATGTAAAAAGAGCAAACACTTGACACTTAGTAATTTGAGAGGTATGTAAAAAGAGCAAATACTTTACACTTAATAATTTGAGAGGTATGTAAAAAGAGCAAACAATATTTGCAGAAATTAGTTATTTTATTCTAAAAAGTTAAAATTATCAATCCAAGTATAACGTTTACATGGCATAATATAAGAAAGAGTAAAAAGCAATATAATTAACAGGTATGACTGTAATAGTTTCGATTAAATTCTTCCCTTGCTGCCCAAGCATTACTCTGACACCATTTATACTCGTAGAACTCATCTCATTCACATTTGATATTGTATAAAAAGTTTGGCAAATTTAAGATGAAAAGTATTAAAAATAAAATTGATTCTAGGCATAAAACTTAGTTGAAAAAGTATTTAACTTCTCTGTAAGACAAACATCAAAATACTGACAGATGAGAGTACAAAATGAGAAATTTGAAGACAAATCATGAGTGCACATTTTTACACAGCAATACAAAGATAAGACTAGAAACTGACGAACTTGAAATTGAGGGAAAAAAGCAGGTTCACTCTATTACATATCAAAATTTGGGAGAAAAAAGTAGGTTTGCTCTTTTTAAATGTCCTGTGCAAACTGGCTTACTTTTCATTCGCTCTTTTTACATCAATATGAACCCCTAATCTTACGGATGTCTCTCGGGGGGTCATTAAATTTGCTCTTTTTACAATCACCCGTTTGAGAAGTAGTTGGAATTTTTGCAATGCTCACCCCCCCATTTGAAGAAGGCTCGGTAGGCCCCTGAATAAATATAGTAAGAACCTTTAGTTTTTCATAAAATTAAATCTATCACCAGTAAAATATTGAAGCCCTCTAACTATCACCGTATAGGAAATCATAAAAAACGATAATTATCTTGACCAGGCGAAAACTTGAAATTTGCATTTCATAACCTTCGAAGTTCAGACTGCCATGAAAATTAGTTCGCTTACGTCTATTTCAACTCTCCCAGGAAGTATAGTAGATACTGACGAAGTGTAAACGAGCTTCATAAAATTCCCGGCTTCAGCCTTTCAGAAAATCTCTCTCATTGAAATATCCCCCCCCCCCCACTTCCCCTATTTTTATAAACTAAAACTCTCTCGTGGAAATCGAATATCTTCAACCCCCTTCTGTCGTCAATAAACAATCAACGTGTAAATCAAAAACCAATCGCCTTAATTTGGGGCTGCGTCGATAAATAATGATGATAATCACTGGCACACAGCGAGTATCAAACTTTTTCTTCTGCGGGCAGCCTATCGTATCTCGCGAAGGGGCCAAAAAAAGAGTGGAAAAGGTTAAATTACACGCCATCAACTATCTTCACACGACAACGACGGCGTCGTCGTCGTCGTCGACGCCGACTATAAAAGCGCAAAATACCCTAAACCCCCATCCCAGCCCCCTCTCACTCCTAATTGTGTCGAATCATCTGAGCAAGAAGGCGAGAGTGTGTAACTCACGAGCTTAACAACAAGAAAAAATACTTGATGCCTTTTACGTTATCTCGAAACATCCCCTTTCCTCATTCCCTTCCAATGAAAACTCGAGGAAAGAGAAAGCAAATTTCACCTCGCCTCGACACCCTTTAAATCTGCATCGTTTGCTCTCACACACTTACCCCACCCCACCACTGTCCTCTCATCGAAAAGAGGAAAAGTGGAGAAAAAAAGGAGAGAAGACAAAACAAAAACTCGAGCGCAGTGAGTTCTTCTAAAAAAGCAGGTTTTCAAATAATTGCATGGTCAGCAGTTTTGCATGTTCGCTTTTCATGAAGCATCCACAGACGCAGTTAATCGTCTCACTTAGCTATAACTTCCAAACTTCTCGTAGACCAGTTTTTAACTCGATTAATTCCTCGAGATATTATATACGGTACATTTTCAAGTTTCATATCAAATCTACACACCATATAAATTTCAGTCCCACTTTTTCTTCTTTCTGATTAAATAATAAATAAAAGCGTAATAGCTTATGTGTATTCTAATTATGATCCTGACCCAAGTAAATGACCCATTTATTAGTCATTGATACTCCGCCATTATAAATTTTAGTCTGATCCTTGAAAAACTGTCAACCAAAATAATTGCCTGAGAAAATCTGTCTACATTAAATTTCTGTCAGACCTTCGTTTCATCAAACCCAACCTTTGGTGCAAATATCAACTCACTGGTTAGGTTATTTGTCTTGCAGCAAAAAAAAATAAAAAAATACTTATACGAGTATTTATTCCAGAATGTTCTGAAAAACCCAACAAACATATATTGAATTGAAGCGTGAATGGTACTAGGTGCATCCATGAATCTTGTATCAGTATATCTATACAAGAGTATACACTATAGTGATTGGTCGAAGTATCCATATTATCGATAATTATCGAGAATGGGCCATTATTGTAATTATCGATAAGGATATTGATTTATCGACAATATCCAATATTGGAAAAATGTGGAAAAAATTGACTAGTGATAAACAAAATTGGGAGATGGGCAAATTTGTAGCAAGGTGGAGGTTGGGGGCAACGCCCTCTAGCGGCGCTCTTTGTCCCCCTAGCAAAATTTTCAATTTATTTTTCTGGATTAAAAAATATAAAGAAACAACAAAGAAGCCCATTTGACGTTGCTTTTTTTATTTTCACAAAAAAGTTTTGTCATCTCTGATCTGCAGTTTGCCCCCTTCGTTAAATTTTTATCTGGTTACAGGCCTGGAGGTGGGTATTTTTGTAATTTAGAAATCAAAAAACTATAAAAAGTACGTACGTACTTGCTGATTTTTTGGCGGCAGACCAATATTATATTGAAAACCTGCTAATATCAGGGAAAGGGTGGGCTGTGACGATGGAAGCGATAGTTCTCTTGGCTGTTTGCACGAACATCCCCATACTATCGCTATCATTTTCCACCCCCATTCCTTCGGCTGTTGTTGTTGTTATTAGATAATGTATTACGGATTAAGCTGTAGAACGAGGCATCGTGCACACTTACACACGGATGCGCCCCCTCCACCGAGTCATATAATGCTAATAACAAGGGCTGGCGTTATATACCCCTTGAAAGTTGTGGATAGAAGGGATGTGGGGGCAGCTACAGTCGTCAATCCCCTTGGAGATTTGTAACGAAGCGACGGCGGTTACGGCAGCAGCTTCAGCAGCAGCATCAGACACACAACACCAAGAGGTACCACCCCCCTCTCAGTGCGGCGGCCACTTTGAAACAAATTGACTTTCTCACCCCTAAAATATAAACGAAAGAGCGACCGGATAACAGCTAATTTGATGGAGATGTTTTTACTTGAGGCTTTATTATTGAATACATTAATCCTTAAATCTTGTCTTCCCCTAGTAGCTTTTTTTTTGGCTGGCTGGCTTCGCTTTTTTTTCAACTTCTCTATTACGATCACAATTATATATACGTTTTTAACTTTCCCTCGAGTTTTTCCGTTCACCCTCCGCTGTATGGGTTTCGAATTTAACGCTTATAAACAATAAAAAACAACAGATCGGAATGCTTTTTTTTTTGGCAGCAATAACAGCAGCCTCTATTATCTCGCGCTAATTAATCGCGTGTGGTTTTTTACGCTTCTTTCAATTTGACGGGGGAGGGAATTGGGGTTGGATGAAATAGATGGGCATTATTAGTGGAGACCTTCAATCGTCTACTAGGCTATAACGTGAAGATTTATAGTATTCTGCCAGATTTCTTTAATCCTGATCATTGTATGAGAAAAAACTTCTTTGCAATTTTGACAAATTTTTTGCTATGATTGCGAGAATACCTTTTGAAAAATTACTAAAAAAAAATTAAAATACTATTTGACAGAACCAAAATATATGAGGAACGCTTTTCCAAAACGTGATAAACCTGTTTTTTTAAAACTGCATTTCCTTGTAATAGCTAGCTTATGACCAAAAAAAATTTTTACTAAAAACTTCATATCAAAATTCATCGATGAAAAAAAATTATGTTCTTATGATAATGGGTAAAAAAGCTGAAAACAAATGTTTCAAGCTCGTGCAAGGGGGCTATATTTTTTTTATCAATTTCGAAATCTTAACAGAAAATTGCTGGTATATACTATAAATAAAAATTATTAAACTGAATAAGATAAACTATCCGTTTATGCAGAAATGTCTGCACATTTCAGTGTTTTTGCGCAATAAAATCGAGATAATTTTCTATTAGTTTGGTGTTGCTATTTCTGAGATTATGCTCAGTTATCTACTTGTATTGTCTCATTCTTAATTTAAGATACATGTCGACTTATCGCCACAATTGTATTGAGGAAGATGGTGAATCAAAATTCATCAACAGATCCTTATTTTGTGACTCCAAAAAGACGCAAATGGGGGCTAAACAGACCTATAGTCAGGCAGGGAAGCCTGCTAGCGGTGCTATTTGCTCACTGAAAAAATTTTTAATTTTTTCCCAATTATATAAAAGAGAAAAGAAGCCAATGAAACAATTTTAAAAATTTTTTATTAATATTTTTATTTAAAATTTTTTTTGTAAAATTTCCATTTTGAAAAAAAAAACTAGAGGTCAGTGTGGCGTAGTGGTAGAGTGCTTAGCCTTGCGATTGTAAAGTCCTGGGTTCGAGACTCATCACCGACACAGCCTGACCCACCTACCAAGATCTGGTGAGGGACCGACTTGAATGCTCTGCGCATGACTAAGAAGTTGTGCGTCTGAGACTCTCCAATCACCCCCGCACCATCCCCTACCACGAGTTCCACCTCACCTACCAAACCTACAGTTTCAAACCCCAACCATCCGCCCAAGACGTGAAAGACCCGTGATGTCATAACACGTCTTTAAATAAACCATAGTAAAAAAAAAAATTACTTCAATGATCTGCAGATTGCAGTTTGCCTCCTTGGAATTTTACTCTGGTTACAAGCCTGTGACTAAAACTGAAAGTAATAAAGTCAATGGTTGGGTAAATATTCATATTCATTACTTCCTATTGCATGTTTACATATGAGGTTTCTGATCCCACAAATCACATAACTGTCTCCAATGTAAAATAACCAAAAACCGGCAACGAAATTATTGTAAAATGAAAATACCAACGCGTGAATCGCAAAACATCCATTTTTATATTAAATTAAAACCTTGACCATTTTGGTTTCACCAACGCGAAACTTTTATTGATTTCAAATATTGAGAAAATATAAGCTGCAGCTGTAGCAGAGATATCAGCTTCATTAGAGAGTGGAGAAAAAACAAACGAGCACTTTTATAGCTCCCAAATCCAGCGAAATTGAATTGACAACTCTTTCCTTCGTGTATCGATTTTGTATAATATAGAAAATGAAAAGACAAACCACGTACCTATTGCGAAGAAGAAAAAATAGTTGGGAGAAAAAAAGGAAACTATATTTTTAACGAAAATTCGCTATAACAAAAATTTCTATGGAAGCTGCTGCCCCAAGTTATCGTCGTTTTTATGACGTTGTGGAACACCCTTTCCAACAGCACACCCAAGTATTACAACCCATTTAGTAAATGCTGCTTCGGGTGTGCGAAGGTAAAATATTTTGGAAAATGAACCATACCGAAATTTAATGAAAAGCCCCAAGTTTCGCCGACGCTCTCGAAATAAACTTTGGTATTAAACGCGAACAAAATATAAACCCTTTAACGCGGTTGTAAAAGGGAAAATAAGCTCGTGTGTTTATAAAAGCGATTTAATTAACGAGTGGTAAAAGTTAGAAAATTAAATTTCTCTCTCGAACCTGCTAGATCCCCGCTGCTGCCACTGAGCAAAGTTCATTTCTATAACCGTCACATTTGGGCCAATTATTCATTTTCAACCCTTCAGATGTTTCTGCTACACATTTTTGTGCAAATTAATCTAGAGGGGACATATTTCATCGGTGCTGATAGGGTGAGGCTAAACTGGACCAAAATTGAAGGAATATGACCAATAAAGTAGCTGCCTTTGAAGAGAACGCTAATCAAGTGGAATATATGAGGAAGCTGAAGCACTCAAGAGACAGAGGATGTTATGAGTATTATTTAGAGTATGCTCCGATAGGTCTATTTTTCTGTGAAAAATTTGAAAATTTTTAATATATGACTATTTATAGCTTGAATTTTTAGCAGAAAGTCGTGATTTTAGAATAAGCAATTTCGCCTTGAGGGATAATATGCTCCATTATAAGTTTTTATGCAGCAAATGTTGGCAATGCTTCAGAGTATTTTGTTTCAATGAATGAAACTTGTGCTTTATTACAAATTAATTACAATGCAATAAAGCAAAGTAGAGCAATTATGTGTATTTGCTCCATTATAAATTTTTATGCAGCAAACATAGGCAAATGCTTTATGTTAATTTGAAGCATTAAATAATGCTCTGGCTTTGTTGCTGTTTAAGAACAATTTCAATAGATTGTAATGAGGCAAAATACAATCTTTGATGCATACTTGATAAAATGGGGGCATTGCTTCATTGTGCTACATTGAAGTGTAAAGCGATTGCTTTAAAACTGTAATATTTGAAGCAATTTGCCTCATATTGCCTACAATTGCTCTAGTGAAATCTGAAATTTTTTCTACTTGGGTAGTCATTTTCTTTACTATGATGAGAGAAGTTACTATTCTATTAATAATTGTTACAATTCATTTTTCGGTGTTGGACCTTAACCTAAACATGTACTAGCAGAGCCTGTAATGCAATAAGATTTCATATGAAAATGTTTTCTTGCTCAGCTGTAAAATTTGAGAAAGTGGACTTATCCCCTTCTTGGATAGCATTGCTCAAATACTTTGGGTATATCTTATATAGCTGCGTTATTTTATAGAGATTTGGAGTCATTAGCATTCGGTCACAGCTCTCGGTATTGCAAGTAAAATAAGCAGATTTTCACCTGAAACCCTGCTAAAATGTCTATTGGTCTTGGAATTTTTTATGCTTTCTTTCCAAATCGTTACTGGAAAAATCTAATAATAACTAGGAAAAACTTGCTCATTGAGGCAGATTAGACATTTTGAGAATCGTGGGTCTATCTGATTCATGCTGCCGCTACTGCAACGTTACGTCAACATTTTCTTTGGTCATTTTGTCTTGAAAATTTGCATTTTTTATTTCTCGTTGCGGCAGTCTGTCGTCATGGTACATTAATGGACCTACATATTTGCAATTGTAAAACATTACACACTACACACGACCAATTTTTACGAAGGGTTAGCTGGTGTCCAATCGATAAACATCTTAGAATTGATATTTTTTTCTATTCGGGCGACAACAGATCACAGAACTAATTTTAGGGGTGAGTCAGTTTCACCCTTTTTTTATTGTCTCCTCGCTCTATATATCTGCGTATATCTGTGACTTCTGTATATCTATATCTCTTATTCGTGTTTTTATTTTCCGGTTAAGCGCGCGTATCAGATTAACCTTTTCCACCCGAATGACGATATACGACGGCCGTTGAAAGTCATATAGGTGACAATCCGTTCGAATTATATTTTCTGAGAAATTAAATATAACACCCTCTCGCAGCTTCTTTTTATTTTACGCCTTATTAACGTTCGTCCTGTCATACTTTATTTTAGACACCCCATAATTTAGCTTTTTATAAAAGCCGTTAGCGAGTCCCTTTGGAGTCCTATAGTAAAAGACACTATATAGCATGATGTCCTCGTTGCTCCAGAAAAAGTAATTTGATTTCAAAATAAGCTATATATATACTACTTCTAATTAATATGTACTTGCAGTCTGGTTTATCAGGCGCATCTGATCTTGGAATAAAGTTAAGTACCTAGAGTCTAGATAAAATCTTAATAAAAAAACATTTCAGACACTAATTTTATGTAGCAATATGGATTAATGAGAGCTCTAAAAACGAGTGAATATAGCTCTGTTGGAATGAAGAATGCTATTATATAGTGTTTCCTGGTAGTATGGCATTTCAGCTTGAAGAAAGTATAAAACTGTATAGAATGTGGTTACTTAATTACACACATTTCTGCTATAATGTATTTTGGGCTATTTATTGAAATTGCTCGTGTTGCAAAAACTAGTCGATTTCTTCCTCCCACCTATAGTTTTTGGTTTTCCTATTTTTCTTGTTTGGAAGTTATACGGTCAAACAAAAGAATGTACGATGAAACTATTGAAATTTAGTGCCCATGCTATTAGAAAACATAAAAAATTCAGTAAAATTGGGTATATATTAAATTGGTGAGTGGAAGACATATCGTAATCCTTTAAAAGTATGACAATTTTTTTGGTTTGTAATTAGTGTTGAAAAAATAGTAAAAACTAAAGGAAAAGAGCTGACCAAGCTTTTGGAAAAATGTTGTAGTTTTATGAATGTTTAAGATGGTGGGCTAAATGATAACTCTGTAGCAAGCAGAAACAGGCCACAACCGATTATTAAAATAATTGGTTTCAAAAAAGGGCTCAAGTCATCTTAAGCCCTTCTTTGATATCCGCCTTCATTTATTACAGCCACTCTCATACTCGTATGTAAATTACAAGTTTTATTTTAAAGCACTGTACCTATTTCCAATTTACCGTAAGCCATTGGAAATCTTCTGAGATTTCAGAGGTTGAAGCCCATAAGAACAGTCGAGGAGTCGTCTACCGAGGTAATGACATGCTTCACATGCTCGTCGGGCTCGGCCATCCATGAGAGAACCAGATGAGTGATTTTACGAGTTAGTGAGTTTAGTTTCGACTCTATCAAAGAACACCAAGTAGGTATATATAGGAAGAGAGAAAAAAAAAATCAAAGAAATTGCGAAGGGAAGGAAAAAGGGCTTGTGATTAAAATGAGAATTGCACACATCGAGTGATAATCATTTAGAAGAGCAAGTAGAGCGATCAATCGAATTAATTGAGGTGGAGCAACGACAATAAAATAAAGTGTGTAAAACACGAGGATGGTGCTGTCGCCGTGCTTGTCACAACTCACACTACCGACTAACAAGTCAGCTTCACTTTGCCAGTCGATTTATTTACCATGAAACATCCTTCGCTGGCCTTATATTATGCCCGCGTGTATATCGCGTAGAATTCGTGTAAGGCCACTAATAGAGGGGTTGCATTTGAATTATGATTATTATACGCACGGTTTGAGGAGGGTGTGCATACGTCCATGTGGCAGGCAAATATATCAATAAAATAACAACAAGAAAAAAAAAGAAAAGCTAAAAAAAAAATAGCTTGTAAAATGGAAAACGATGGACGATGACCGAAAAAGTGGAAGAAATGACTTTATAGTATTTGTATCTTATACAGGGTGTCCTATTTTAGGAATATGAGTTTCTGAATACTTTTAGAGATAATGAATAGTAGTTATATATTCTTTGTAGGAGACGTTTAGTTAAAAATTTGTCCATGTCTTTTTGAGTATAGACTATATATACTCGTATATCTGTAGACAATTCTTATTTTGAAGTAAAGAATGTAAATAATTGGCATAAAGAATGTAAAGAATGGTGTAAAAGATTTGAAGAATTTGCCACGGGAGGAGCTGAGTTTTGAATTTATCCCCAAAAAGCAGAAATTTTGCGAAAAATCCGCGCGAGGTGCCGAAACATTTTTATTCAGCCTCTAGCCCCTCTTAGGGTGCACCACTGAATTTCATATTAAAAAAAAATGAGAGAGAAAAGAAAAGAGAAAAAACTAAATTCAAACAATTCTGTAACTTTTTCTTTATTAAATTGATAAAACTATGATGATAAATCAGCTAATAGTTCTCTTAGAGTCGTGAACAATCTTTAGATTTTTGAATCTAGCCTTGGTGAAAATGCTGTGGAGGGACTTAAGACCCCTAGCCTCGCTTGGGTGCGTCACGGTATGTTTTTACATTCCAATGACACATGCGACTACCCGTCTCTCATGCGTATAGCTCAACCATGTTGAAGCTTATTAAGTGGGACACTCTGTATGTATATAAAATAAAAAGAACAACCAAAAGTAACTTTTCACCGAAGTTCCATAATTTTTCCATCTTTCTCACCCTCACACATTTTCTACCTCTCTTCAATGCACTGCAGTTTCCCCTTTTCTGTTCACCACAACTCGGCATTTGAATTTCTAGTTTCTCTATGGTTTAGCTGCGTCAAGCAGCTTATAATAGGAAAATGTTATGAAACCTTTCCCTTTGTCCTTTATTGCATTTAAACGAGGACCTGCTTTTTTTTTTGTCCTTTTAGAGGGGGTTTTTAACAACGCTAATCGCCCGCATATTCTTTCATTTTTCTTTAATGTTTTGGAAAATTGTATTTTTATCGTTTACCGAGAACTCATTCGCATTTTTCCTATTAACTGTACAAAGTTGTGCAATGCGAAAACGCCGTCACCTTAAAGTCTTAGGCCATATATCATTTGTTAGACGCTGCGCTGTCTTTTTCTGTATTTTCCCCTCATTTTTCCTGATAATTTTTCCTTACTTTTTGAGGATAAATGCGGAAAAACTTGAAGTGTCAGCGCATAATTCATTTGGAAGGCGAGCTAAATATTCACACAAATTATTTAACACCTCCTTTTCCCTACCCCCTTTTTTTTTTGCGTAGAAAAATAAAGTTACCGTAAATAAAATTGACATTTGTTTGTATGAAGCTAAAAATGGAAAAATGGATATCTGATGCGAATCCATGCAAAAACTCCAAAACTTGATGAAGAGAGTAAGTAAAGAGCAAAAATGTTTAAAATTTTCAATTTTTTTTTCTTGTTCAATAAATTAATGAATACTTAAGAGGTAAGTTGGAGAGGGCAAGAGTATACCTGTACTATCTGATAATTTATTCAATTGGTTTTTTGGATACAAATAATAAAAAGTGATTGTGAATTACAGGAGACATTATATATATCAAAAATGTAATTAGTCGAGAGACCCTGTTCCCTGTAGGCTATTTAAGGAGGGGTGGAGGAATATCATTGCTACGACTAACAAGCAGCTTAGCAGTATATAACACTATAGTGGCATCTACTAAAATAATTAGGAATACCATCTTGGCAATATACTAGCAGAAGATGCTACATGCTCAAAATGTTTCTAGATTTTTCAAAGAGGTCTGTTCAACGCTAAAGAATTTTCATTTTTTTATGTGTGTGGAAATTCTGGAGGGTATAACGAAAAAGCTCTCACAAAATTGGTCTGTACGGGTGGCCTAATTGAGCTACTAACTTGAAATTCTTACCAGCTGCGCAAAATACTTTGGGCTGCAGCTTAATTCAGTCGAAAATTAAAAATAAATAAATTTAGGGTCCCTGGGTAAAAAAAAGTTCGTATCATTTTGGACCACCCTATGTGTAGAAGTATCCATGATATTCCATGGCAAACCTTTTATGTTCTACCCCTACCTATTTTTATATTTTTTTTACCATTCGTGAGACCATACATATGTATAGCAATTTTTATCTGAGTAGGTAGTTTGACAAATTCTTGCTTCAACAACGTCGATGCCATGAATTCAGTTCTAAGCAATAAAATTGTTGCATTAAGCATATCATCTAGACAACTCGCATGACGCGATTATGGTTATTTCAAAAGTAATCCTTTTGCTAATGATCTGCCACAAACCAAATAAAAGAGATTATCGAGATTTTTTTATTATTATTTTCTTCCCTATACTTCATTGCAATATATTTTGCTTACTCTCAACGGGACATCTTGTTTCAGAATTTAAAAGAGTGTTTGTAATGAATGAAAAAATGAAAAAAACCTTACAAAGCTTGACGAATGAGCGCGTAGGATTTCCTCTTGTAATAACGAAACATATCTATTGTAATTTGAATGTGCTGTTAAAAAGATTTCTTTTGAAAATTTATGTAACTTTGCGGATGGTAAAAAATTTTAACGAATGAAGAATATATGGAGATTTTTTTTTACTCCTCGTAAACTAAAAAGGTGCAGTGTTTGAATACTATAATCATACAGGATGTTCTGATTAAGCTTTCATTGAATGATCATAGTCTACCACAGGGAAGGCAAGTATAAACACCTCAACTTGAACAAGTTTATAAATGGTACCCAGAAAGAGAGGTAATGGAATAATGTGACGTATTTTGGTCCATTCAAAAAAATGATAGCAGTAATTTTCACCATATACTTTGAGTGCGTCAGCTTCAGTATGGTTCTAATACGCAACGACTGACTTTCTTCGCAAACCAGTTGGAGCTGACTTCTATATTTTTTTCTTACATACGTATGTCATTTAGTTATACTTATTTATTCATTTGTAAAAGTCCGGGTCTGAAGAAAGCCAAATACTCTATAGTGATATAATAAAGGACACTCTGTATGTATATATTCAGATTTCATTCACGTATTTTAATCGAAGTGGGCTAACTAGGCTCACTGACAGATACGCCTATCATCCACGTATCGACTATTGGCTTTTTTTTCCTTCGTATATCTCCGTTCTTTATTTCAATAAGAGTGCAATAAGAAAACATCAAAAGAAAGCTATCATCTGTCATAAATTTTTGTTTGCTGGTAAATTAAATACGTTGGTTAGCGCATGAGTCGGTAGACAGGCGTCAAACTCAATATTGTGATGGAATGTTAGTACGAGTATAATGGCAATAGCATGAATAAGTTCGAACGTTAGATATCTACGTGGACCGCAGAGAATGGAAGTACCTTTATAGAAGTTGCTGAGCAAGTGGCCATCTAATGCTACTGAGCTACTCATGGCAGGCCAGACAGGAGGTCGTATATTTTTATTATAGTCGAAAGGTAATCGCATTATATACTTGTGGCTTCATCATGCTCAACATATATATTGAAGACGTCATTTTGAATTTCACATAATTGAGCATAATTTTTCTTTGGGAAACGTTATCTAAAATTTGAATCGATTTTTTTTTGAAAAATGAATTTTACAAAAAGCTTGATAACAATAATAATACTTTGGCTATAACTTCAAACCAATATAATCCGTGATAACTGATCACTCGTATTGGAATCCAGTTTTAACAGTCGTATTGCGGATTAAATATTATTCATGGCTTCTTTTCCTCAACGATATCGAAGACACCAAGAATCCCCCAATCCCCTCCTACCTTAAAAATATAAACGTATTCGTTTATTAAGTTCGCTATCATCGAAGTGGATAACATTTGTGAACTTCCTCTTCTTACCTACCCTAAGAGGACCATGACTTGCTTCTTTACTGTTGGTAGCTTACCTCACTTGATGAATCAATAATCACTTAACCCCAATAGCCTGTAATAACATATACCTATATCGATATATCATCATCTCAGAATCATATGGAACTGTGATGTAGGTAAAAAATGTTTCGCCTTGAAAATTCGAATGATAATCTTTTTATCAGAATTCAGATACTTGGCAAGACTTAAGTTCAAGAATGCAGTCAAGTTTTCACGTTGTTATTTTATAATGCGTTATCAGTTCTAGAGCAACGTGAAATAAAAAATTAGCAGATTTTCAAGGGAAAACCTGCTAAAACCTGCTAATAAAACTAATAGAGCTGTATAAAAGGTATGATAAGAGTACGCATGTATTTCGACCGAAATCCCTTTTTTTTTTTGGTGTTTTCACAAAATGCAGATTATATAGTTCTACTATAAATATGTCCTGTAGATGACACTTTTTTACCGAATCTTTATATCTACTGCATCTGTTCTAATTCTCAAAATATGGCCAGTTAACGTTTCACACTTGACTTATTTTTTGATAATATTTACATACAAAGTAATCAGAATGAAAATATCACCATTCCGACTGGTGGAAACAATTGTTGCTTGAAAGAATATGCAAAAAAACTTCCACTGAAACATCAGTAGATGCTGTCTAATTTGACATTGGTTAGTCTAATTTGCGACTGGTTAGTCCAGTGGGGTCCACCTTGGGGGTTAAGTGGTGCGGTCGTACCGGGCTTCACAATTTCGGGGCCCCATCAGATGGGAATTTTGATCCCCCCCTTACGAAAAAAAATTGAAGTAAACAAAATTATGAGGCGGCCTCCCGATGGGCAAAAAATGAGAAAATTATCCGCAAAATGAGAATTTTATCCGTTGTCAGTCCGTTTTTATTTTCGATCATCGGATCTGAAAATTTGCAGTTATTTTTGTCATCTTGATTAATTTTCCAAATCCGTTTGTAAAACGGATTTCCTGATTATAATCAGTGATAATTTTTGGGCAATTTTTCTAAATCTGTTTGTAAAACGGTTTCACGGATTATAACCCGGGCCAACAAATATGATAAAACAGCCTTCACGGAAAATAATCCGGACTCATTTCCGGCAAGACTGATTACAATCCGTTTGAAATCCGTTTTAGAAGCCGGAATACAGGAAAATTCCGGGTTATAATCCAGAAACGGATTATAACCCGGAATAAAACGGATCCGTTTTCAAAATATTTTGCCCATAGGGCTCTTTGCTGAAAAGGCCCCTTAAGTGATCTTACACCACCTATTTCCAAATTCGTGTGCACCACTGGATGCTAGTATTGTGTTTAATTCATTTTCAGCAATGTTATTTATTATAGTCTCATTAAAGCATTTTTGTATTTTTTTCTCACCATTTTCTATACTCGATTTCCTTGAAAATCTTGTTCAATGCCCAATTAATATAACTCTATATCTTGAGCTGTTAACACGAATAATTATGTTTTTTCACACCCCAAAATTCACTTATGACATTCAGTCTACTTATTTCAGTCGAACAATTTTGTAAGCGTTATGTTTTTTAAAAATCCTTAAAATTTATAGTGGGTTTACTATGAGTAGATATAAACGAACAACTATTATAATGCTATAGCCTTGATATAGCCGAATATGAAATTTCAAAGGAGCACCTATATAGATAGCTAATAATTTACTCAATTTAGAAAGCAGCCGTCATAAAACAGTTTTATTGCGATTAAGTTATATATGGTATCCCACGCTGCCATGAAAACAGTACCGATTCGAGCGTAAATGAAGAAAAATTAGAATCAGACCACGTCTTCCTCAACCAATGAAATGTTTATTCTACTGTGGCACTTATTGAACAACATGAGAAACCAGTTCATTGCTTAAAAATTTGATAGCGATACATGAATGAGTGTCGTTAACGTAAAGACATTAAGAATAAAAATATTGTGAAGGTCTAGAATACAGCTTTTGTAATACTATATGAAAAAAACAACTGTTCATTTCTCTTATTTTTGTCATATCTTTGACCTAATACCCAAATTTTTATAATTAGACTAGGTGGACTAACTATACGCGTTGAAATTTTGTCCTATATGCAAGTGTAGGTATGGAATTTAGTGCAGCTTCACATCAGCATTACGTGCTCAGCTCACTAAGTAAGTCGTCAGTTGCTATATTGACATTTAAAATTTATTACATTTCTACATCGAATTCATTTTGTTCAGCTGCTTTTGAAGTTTTGTTGCATAATACGTAAAATGACAATTAGTACCAAACCTACGGGTTCACAAAAATAAGAAAGGAATAATTTTTCGTAGTTATGCTATTTTTTTCATAAAAAAAGACTTACTTATTCATATTTAAGTAGTGATATGGAAAAAAAAAAGGATTTTGATCAAAATTACACTGAAAGAAATGAGTATAGTAATTTTTACCATTCTTTATTTATTTATTTAATATCATATAGTCCCCAGCTCCAACAAACGCCCAAGGGCTCAAATGACAGTGGAGGACATTCATGCATATTATACAGAGAATTGTAACAAAATAATAGGTAATTAACACTAGAAATATCAAGTGGTGTCATAAATGACACCACAAGAGTAACCTCAAAGGACTAGATGGCGTCGTATGACACAAGTCAGGGGTTCTCAAAATATTGGTCCTTTGAGAAGTCCATCTCAAAATTTTGATTGGTGTCATATATGACGCCACCTGGTACTTCTAGTGCTAACCGAAAAATACATAAACTATAATTACATAATTGTTGGAGAAACATACGAGTATATAGGGTGAATTGGTATGGGGAAGGCAGACAGGTGGCGGGGGGGGGCAACCGACTCCCAAACTATGAGCAAGAAGGCCCATCTCAAGATATGTGTGCGAGGAGACCCTGGGGCAGAGGCCCGCAAAAATTTAGGTTGTGAAGACTAATAACCTTAATCTAATCAGAATGAATTGCTGTTTATAGGAAAACTGGAACAATTTATAAGATTTTTTTGTAGATATTTCTAATATTTTTAGTTCTATTTATATCTTAGATAGTACATTTCACTTGCATATTTTTGTTTATTTTCTACTATGAATCTTGAATTGTCTCGGTTTTTTTAAACAATTAGCAAAAAATATTACCACAATTTTTTCAGTGTAAATTAACGTTGCGACCCAACGTTTGACTAAGCCACCTGAATAATGACTGAGCTTTGCAAATTTAGATATGGCAACGTTATTTGACCATATGTATAGTGTATGAAAATAGTCAGTATAATATATATGTTTCATTTGTGTTGAACAGATTATATAGGACTCCAGTTTTAGGCCAGAAAGAGTAGCCTATTGCAATGAAAATGATAGTCTAGATCTTACTGTGGATTAAAAAAATGTTAATAACAGATAACCGTGTGGCATAATTTGTGTATGTAAATAAGTACAACACGAACAGACATTTATTAGCACGATACCATCAAGTTTTACTTTACACGCTTCCGTTCGATGTTTAAACTTGTGTGATCAGATTCTTACCCCATGCCGATTCTTATCCTCCTTTATTATTATGGCTAAATTTTGGAGTTTTAATCGTCCGTTCAAAAAACTATAGACTGAAGGTGGAAAAAAGAAGTCACAAAGTATTTTTATACCTATTCAAAAATTGTTATGATTTTTATACGATCCTCGTTTGGATATCTAAATGATTTTTGACGTGGGTAGTGTTAAAGTACCCAATCTGAACTGTCAAAACTAGATCTACCCAGCAGTAAGCATTTTCTTCTTTTTTTTTTTTTCAAAATGGAGAAAACGTTTCCAGCAGTAAAAATATTTAATAGTTAACCCGTTTATGGAAGAAAGAAAAAATATTGGACGCCATTGTTATTGAATTTCGATGACAACAGAAATTTTGATATTTTTTATAGAAATAGTTTTCACAATACCAACCCAGTCAGCGCTGGTGGTCGATTGAGTGAATAAAGGTGACTATAGAGGGACCAACAAACCGGTTGTTGTCACCATAAGAATAATCGTCGTGAAATATAAGCCCATGAGAACTTACATAAACTAATGGAAAGTACGTAGGTGCAAGTAAGATTTTGATGGGCGTTAACTTGGAGGAAAAATGGTTTAACAACCGCACAACCAAAAGTTTTATAAAAGGGTGTAGTATTGGGCCAATTTAATATACATTTTTTGAATTCCTTATCATTTTAAATGTCTCATTTTTATTAAAAAATCTAGACAATTCAGACTTCGCAGCTTCAGCCGCAGTGTCCAGTGGAAATCCATTTCTTTCTTTTTTTTTATTTTTATTAATTAAAAAGTGTGAAAACTGATCACCAAAATTATTTTTCTTTTCATTTTTCAATTCAAAATCTTCTCAGTAAATTAAAATACTATCATTAAATTTTTTCCTTAAATCAAATGAATTTTATTTTTCCATTTTTTTTCTCCCATAAAATATAGAGATAGGAAAAAATTGGTTTTGCCAAACTATGTATAAGGAATTTGTGAATTGAAAAAACTGCTTTGGAACCAGCGCCCATAAGATTCACACTTTGATGGGAAGAATGGGAACTGTACTTTTTACACATTTTTTGAACAATTTTGTCTTTGCACTTTGCGCACATTGGAATTATAGGCTCTTCAATTCTTGGACTGAAGTAACTTCGGATATTTCGTAATAAATGCGTTTCAACAAGATCGACGTATAACATTTGCACGTGAAAACGTTTTATTTAACATCCTCGACAAAAAGCACATTTGCAAAGCTCTTTTTGCGCAAGCTTATCGATAATTTTATGTTCTCCTGTTTCTCCGTTCAACTGTCCCCCCTCACAAAAAACGGTTCGATACGAGCCAAAACATTCGCCCCCTCAAATATACCCTTCTCACGCCTCAGCTTCATCTTGCCACCCATTGAAATGCTCTCATTTGTAGTCAAGTTTCTGGTATAGATACTCGGATATTTGACCAACCACGAACATGGAATAATCAACTTACAAAGTTGTTTTTGCTCTCACACTATTTAAAAGGTTTTTTCACACATGTTGTTTTTATGAAAGAAAATTTCCTCGATAAACATCAAATATAATGGCTGAAAAGGCGTCCATTGAATGTTTTTAGTATTCGAAGCTCAAATGGGTTTTACACATTAATATTTCACGACCCATCAAGCAGACATTTTTTCGCTACGAATACTAGTATACCTCATATGCGAATTTTATAGATTTCGATTTTAAAAAAATTTCTTCTATGCTTACATTATACTTAAAGGTAAGCCTACCTATTATCTTGCCAACTGATTTAAAATCAGACACCTTTTTGGTTCCCCTCCAAATTATAGGCGGTATCCACAAAATGATAAACATTAATAAGATATTGACTTTGATTGAACAATCACATCTGGTTCGTCATGTCAAAGAAACGTTTTCATGCAGGTTTATACTGATCCCTTTCATAAAATTTTCTATATTCTTTCTCATCCACTCTTCGTTTTCTGTCACCTTTTTTTTTTTTTTTCTAATAAAATATTCGTTTGTCTATTTTGGTTACGGTGACACCGTCACGACAATCCGTCAAATCCTTTTTAAATTCTGTCACAACAATTCCTTTTATGTGTACTTAAAGTCCATCATAACGAATAGGGAAAGAAAACGTGTGTGGTGTTTTTTCCATCTCTTTTCTCCAGATGAGCAAAAAAGGAAGGGAAAATGAATAAGAAAAATCGACGGGCGTGGTTGTTTTTCAAGAAAAGAAAAAGGACGGAAAAGTTAGGGTATGAGAAGTTTTGATCAAAATGTAACCGACAAAAAATATAGAAATAAATTGGAATTTGTTGTTGAAGTATCAGAATGATAAGAACACAATATTAACCTTACGAAAAAACACTTGGTATAAGCATTCCCACACTGTCTGGCACATCTAAGATCATATCACCCATCTTAGTCCTAAACCTGTCAAGTACCTAAAAGTGAAAGCGAAATCGGTACGTATAGGTAGTCAATTTCGTATTGTAATTTAAAAATTTTTTTAGCATTTCACAAAGAGGGAGCTATAGTGCAATGAAAGAAATGAATAGTATATAATTTTCACTACCTACTTAATTTATGGGAAATTTTGGACAATTCAAGATTTAATTATCATAGATATTCTTAGTATTTGTAATACTTTTCACCATCTTAAATAGAATATTTCACTATTTTTGTGGTCATTTGTTTTATAAATCTTGAATTGTTTCAGTTTTCTCATGCAAATTTGTAAAAATATCTAACTAATTCTGTTTTATTTCATGTCATTATTTTTTTAAACTGTTTTTAAACCATGTCGAAATTTTTTTCATGTGTCAATGCAACGGGTTTTTTTTTGCCTTCTGCTCTTTGATTTCATTGGCCCATTCGGTATCTATACCTGCTAACGCAATTAATACTTTCCTTCAAAAATTTCTTCATTTTACCTCCTGTTTTTGATGTGCGTTAACATTTAACACAAAGTTAAAAATTGATTCTCGATATCGAAAATGTATAGGCAAAACATTATGATGCGCGCGCTGTTGTCAGTTTTCATCGAATGATTCTTATCAATAAACTCTTGATTAATTTTTCAGGTAGATCCTGAATCGTTTTCAATTTTCCAATTTTCCTCATGTTACATTAAGTAGTTATTTTTTGTACATTATAAATCATGAAAGATGTTAACGCATTAAAGATGTAACAGTGATTAAGCTGATTAACTGAAACTTGCCTGTTTTCTTCTAGCCATTAACTCTAAGTATAACTTTTTAAATTTTCTATTTAATTTACAAAACCTGTGAAATGCTATGTAGGGAAGCTGATTTAGAGGCCATAAAGTTATAGTTGATCACTTAGTGGGACCAGATACTTGAATGTTATAAATGTGAATTTGAATGGTCCAATATAAGAATGCACCGACTATACATTTTAAATACCGGTGTTCACAAAGAAAAAAAATCACATAATATTTTTTTCTGTCTCTCGAGCAGCTTATATAGGTTCCTATTTTTCTTTCTTTATGGAGATAACGATCCGTGAAAAAGGCCGAAGGCGTAAAAATAATTTATTTAAAAATTATATCGCTTCGTTACCGTTAATATGGCATTATTTCACAGCTCACACTCTCCATTTAAATACGTTAATATAACTGTCTTCTATTTTTTTTTCTCTTTCTCCAAAAACTTTACTTCAGTAGCATCGTTGACGAAAATTATGAATACACTGTTAATTAGCGAGAGTTCAGACAATTTTATTCAATATAAAGAAGGGAGGTAATAAAAGACGAGAATGAAAAGTAGAAAACTCTATTCAAATTAATTACATTATATGACTTGTTAAATTAAAACTAGTCGTTAGCTCTGACAACTTTCCAGAAAATAATTACGCTGGCTACCTAAGGTAAATTCTTGCTGACTTTATAAGCCATTCAAAAGTGTGGCTTTGCCAAGACAACGACTATCAAATCGCATCATTATGCTATTTTTTTATTCGTTAATTAAAATTTCACCCATTGTTTGCATAGTAGATGCGCAGTTTGACGCGCTTTCTTAATATTTTCCGGCTGCTCTTGAATCCAATTATGACGACAGTTGTTGATTGGCATACTGAAAAGTTCTCAAAAACTGGATATACTAATTAAATCTTTTAAGCAATCGGTTCAACCTGATGAAAATCAAAAAAATGGATGAAACTGTGTCAGAACATTTTTTTTCTTACATACGTTCCTCATCCAACTTTTTTATGATATAAAATTAACTTGGGAAGTTAATTAAAAAGCACATCCACATATTGCTAGCCCAAATTTTAAACCTGCTTACTCCAAATTCATAAATTCCATACCAAATTGTAATGTGCAAACCACATTATTGCATGTTATTTATCGTATTTATAAGAATATCTATAGCCATCAAATGTCAAGGGCTACTTTGGTCCGTCTAAATGTTTTCTTTCCTTCTTACCTTTTGATAATTTTCTCTCGTCATTCTTCCAATTTGTTCTGGTGATGGATTTCACATAATATAATTTAAGTACGCCTTCAGAAATTTCAAATTATTCTATTTTCTTTTATTAATTTTCACAATTTTAAATACGAAGCTGAATTTCTTGATTTATTGAAATGCTGATTCCTGCTTTCCAGTTACGTAAGCCGGATTAGGGATTAGCACTGAAGTTTGTCCTTCATATTTAATTTGCTTCGTCATAGTTTTTCTATGCATCTCTTAAATAATTTCTCCAGCGCTTTTTATTTGTTTTATTTTGAGATGTGTTGTTAAGATCATAACAATGTGGTGAAGTGAAGTGCTATATTTACTGGATGAAAGGAGGCTGCAGGTATGTTATTCAATTTATTCTTCACTTTTAATAATTTTATTTGAAGAAAACATAATGGTGATTACGTAATTATTGCACCCCTTGGGTTCCTACATCTTCTTTTATGAGTTCTGATTTGGCTACTTTTCTTGGATTTTCTTGCTTGTATTAGTTTTGAGAATTTTGGTTTTTGTTATTTCTCAAACGCTATACACCAGTCAGAAAACTTTCGTTTATTAGGTTATGGCTTTTGACAGTTTTCTGTCAAGTATATAGCTTTAGCCTTCACAAAGTCTTGTAAAGGCAGAGATGAATTTTCTTTTACATTATTAATATTTTGAAATTTTGAAAATTCTTTTAGAATAAATATCTCTTAAAAAAAGAATCAAAAAATAAATTTCTAATAGGTACCTACACAACATACAAATAACAAATAGGCTTCACCAAAATTGAAGACACAAAACCTTCTCATTCCTTCTTTATTAAATTATATGAAATCAAAATATAAATTGTGACAGTGAATGAAAAAAAGGATGCTTCGGGTGAAGATTGGTATTTTTCAGTGCAGCCAGTTGCAGAAAATAGCATACAGCTTTCACGAAGAGTTGTGAAGGCGAAGATGAATTCTCTTTTACATTAATTGGATGTACATATAAAAATGGTTCACTATAACTTACTTTTAAAAAAAACATTTTCAAATCAAACTTGAATATGTTGGCGGCAATATAACGATTGATAGGCAAATATACGATTGTAATGCCGGGTTAACTAATTTTGTAAATTCAATTTGTAGATCAATTTGTAAGCTCATTTTGTTGCTCATTTTGTAAGCTCAATTTGTAGCTCACTTTGAATAGCTCATTTTTTAGCTCAATTCGTAAGCTTATTTGTGTGGCTCAATTTGTAAGCTCAATTTGTACCTCATTTTTCAAGCTCAAATTGTGACTCATTTTGTAAGCTCAATTTGTCACTCACTTTGCAGCTAATTTTTTTGCTCAATTTGCAGTTCATTTCGTGAGCTCAATTAGTAGCTCATTTTGTAAGCTTAATTTGTGGCTCATTTTGTAAACTCATTACACAAGATTTTTAACGATTGCTAGAATCTGAATATGAAACAAATGAAGGCCTTATTACTCGTATTAGACTTTGTTACTAGAACTTGGCATATACTAATCTCGAATTTATTAAAAATTTTGCTGTCTATTTTATAGACGTACCTACATCATGCTCGTCTAATATGTTGTTTTTTTTCTGAACCAGTCTTTTTTCATTCGCATTTTGCTCTGTTTGTCTTTTAAATAAATTAATGTTATTCGGGAAGTTTGTTTATACTCGGACAACAGATATTAAACGAATAATTTAAATATCGTTTTGTCAAAGTACCTCCGAATTGATTAAAACAGGTGGAACGTACTAAGCAGCTGCCATTTTCACCATTACCTTAATATTCTTAATGGGTAACACTTTGACTTCGTAAATTAGACATCCTATGGCGGACTTTACGGTCAAACTAACACAAATATAGTTTTGTAATAATTAAATATTAATATATCTGTATTTACGTTTGCTTTCATTTAAACAGCTGTATGAGCACCTATGTATTTACCTAAATTGAATGACAAAAAAAAAAATTGACTACCTATTAAAATATGATTAGCCAAAAAAAAAAAAAGTGACAATGCTAACATATTTATGACAGTAGGCAAGTAGCCACAAAATGGCGGTTTTTTGTCGAGAAAAAAAAAATGCATTATGAATAATTTTAAAAGGTATAATTTATAAGACAGTTTTTTAATTTGACCATCCTACCATGGACAGTTTGTATTTCACCAACCAAAAGACCCTTGTTAAATGATCTTTTTATGGCTAAAACGATAAGTGCAGTCTAGTTTTCGGTGTCTATTTGGTCTTACAACAGTAGAATCCAGTAAATTTTCTTAACGATTAGTAAAATGGTCGAGGAAGCGTCAAATTTACAATTTCGTGGGCTTGACTAGACTCAAAAATTAAAAATACCTGGCTAATATATTTCGTGGCCTGGTTTTAGCAGTTCGCAATTAATTTGGTGTCTGCCATTTTTTAGTGCCTGTTTTTCCGACAAAGAAAGCTAATAACTGACACCTAGCTTCAAAAGAATTATACCTATAGTATATTAGAAACTCTATTTTAAAGGGTGGCCTTTGGTGCGACTGCAAAAGTGGTATATCTAATTTAGAGTTATAATTATCTTTTGGAGTATAGATCTAATTAAGAATTAAAGGGTTAAGCAGTCGAGTTCGGTCTGGGTACTTTATTTGGGGGCAAATAGATTCCTAGAGAAGGGCGAACAATATTTGAAGAAAATTATTCCAAAAAGAAATAATCAGTCTAAAGACAGGTTATTGAATACAGTGATAATTATCAACATCCACCAACTCCATCTTGAAATCACATTATTATTCATTCTCACTAGTAAAGCATCAACATATTGGTTTCCAAAGCCACTCAAGTTTTACTAACATTGCCAAAAACTTTGGGTGTCAAAACAACATATAAGTCCTTCTTACGCCCCCAAATGAAGTTTTCAACTAAAAAAAGCTTATTCGGGGATATATTTGATAAGAACCTGCATCGTTTTTGTGTAGACGATGTTTGTAATAATAATACAAGTTTACGTAGACGTTAAAAGCCAAAATTTCTTATTGTTTGTCTAAAAGCCATCTCCAATAGCAGCAGCTGCAGAGCACATCTTATACGAACCAACCGTTCGTGAGTAAGACAGTCGCGATAATTTATATAACTGGACAATGACATTAGGACAGTAATTGGAATAACAGCAGGAATAATTTGTATGAAAATTAACCTGAAGTATAAAGGGTTGTTTCTCGTCTGTCGATTAACAGTCCAATATTTTTTGTATTCTTCATAGCGCTATGGTATTGTAGGCTGTATTTATTTATCCGCCTTAATTGCAGTAAGAGCATTCTAATTTTTTTTTTCTTTCTGTAGAAGTGTTTTTTATTTACCATGGACACAGTAAGAGTCCAAACTTGGAGAATGCTATGTACAATTAAATATTCAACCTTTTCTGAGAAAAGCTTATTATTTTTTATTTATTGAATGTTCAGATGACAATTTACACCGTGGTCATTGTATTTTATTAAGGCGACTTATTAAGCAATTAGAAAAACTTGAATCACTTCTATTGTTATTTTATTGTATCTGATGGGGAGAAAAAAAACGGGTTAAAGACCGGAAACTCGTCAGGAGCATGAGAGAAGTAAGACTAGAGCCACACTATTTTCACAGTTCAATTTCTTCATATCTTGCCTCTATTATCACACTGAGACCTAATATAAAGATCCAGGTCAATTTCAAGACAGTTCCATTTATTCTTTGTTCCTTTATATCATTCTGAGCAAATTAATCCTTTGTAATGAAAATAAAGATGTTGACTCATCAAAAATCGTTTACTCTTATTGAAGACAGTTACAATTCAATATTATACCCATAATTATAAGAGGCGTTCACACTTCACACACAGTTTGTAAGTCACAATACAGCTTTAGCTTTTGGCTTTTCCGGTAAAACTTTTCAGCTTTTGCTTACTCCAATAAAGCTTTCTGCAGTTTTTGCGTTCATCATTTCTGACCAAAAATCAGTGGATTTTGGCTTTCAGCTTTTCATCAATTCTTTTGGTTTAGGATTTGAGATTTCTTTCGGAAAAATTTTCAGTTTAACTTCAACATTCAGATTTGTAAAAAGTGACAAAAAGCCGTGAAAAAAATGCTTGAGCTTTTAGCTTTTGAATTTTCCAATATGTATGTTACGGTTAATGTGTATAATCCGGTAATTCTACAAAATCACCCAGCGTTTTGGTGAATGTATGAAAAGAAGAAAAATTTCACATATTAACCGGTTATTCTATAGAATCGCCTGTATGTCTTGGGGAATGTATGTAGTCAGCAGATTTTCATGGTAATACCTGTCTTAGACCAGTCTTACAACTGAGTATCATTTTGTGTGTTTGGTAGGGAGTCAGATCTATCTATACAGACTTTGAAGACTGAACATAAAATGGCATTACCAATCACCCTCTCTCCTCAATTCTCAAGGCTTTTCACCAGACTATAGCTTGTAAAGGCATAATACATTTTTTCTCAAAGTTTTACCAATTGTCCAAACTGTGAGTAAGTTTGTATTAATTTTGTAATAATATATGCTATCTTAAAATGCATTTTCTGGTATTTTTTTATACATTCATCAACCACCCTAAGTTATTCTGTAGAATCATCGGTGAATGTATGAAATTTCATACATTCACCAAACTTATAACGGTGTTACTGGTTATTCTATAGAATCGCCAATTACACACATTAACCGTAACATATATATATATAGCTTTCAACTTTTAGCTTTTAACATTTTCCTTCAAATCCAAAGGTTTTTTGGTTATTAGCTTTCAACTCTCTGATGAGCTAACCTGCTGCTATAGATATGAAGGGGTGGATCCAAAAGTCGAATTTGGTTCGCCTTTGACCTGTTAGTCATCCTACCGCCACAATTTTGCCTACCAACCCTTTTTTCATCAAAACTGAAAGTATTATTTTGCTAAAACTTGAGTCTGAAGAAGCTACGTAAAATAATGACAAAGTGAACAAGCTTGGTATATTCCAGTGAGTTACCTAGATTAAAAATATTGTAATTATTGCCCCTTCAATTTCAAGTTTAGACAAATAAATATCTTGACAATTTGAATTAATCTTGAGTTTACTCAATATTTCAATAAATGATTTCAAACATAACATTTTTGGAATAACGCATATATAATTATACAAGTATAATTAAAACACTGAATTTTTAGAAGTGCATAGTATTGTAACCCCTTCAATTTCAAGTTTCGGCAAAATTATGTGTTGAGAATTTTTAATTGTTTCAATGATATTCAGTGGTGCCAGTTTGCCAGTCAAGATTAGGACACTCTGTATAAGCATCCATCAATGGTTTTTTGCTCTTAGTATGCCACATTGCCACAGTGCGTATAGCTCTAATACCAACTTCACACTTCTAACTTAGAAAATACAAAGGTGAGGGACTGGGGAAGAATCTTTATCGCGTGTATTCTTTATTGTTTCCGTTCTTGGCGAGATAATTTTTCAAAGTGAAACATGGTACTGTTTACAGCATCCATAAATAACGAATATTTTAAATTTATAAAACGTTAAATTACACGTGATATTTGATTACTTGTTCGAACGTTTATTTTTGTAACAAATTACTAGTCGGCTGACTTTGAAATGAAGATCTATTAATTTTTTTTTTTTCACTTATGACCGCTGCTGGTTTCTTGACGAGGCGTACCTTAAGGGTCGTTTACTCGAAATCTGTAAAACAGTAGCCAACTAGACGAACCAATCTTTAAAAGAGTTATACCGATTGAAATTGCTTTGGGTGTTCAGGTGGTTGGTTTACTTCTTTGATTTTTTTGCCCCATATGTTCTCGATGGAGAAAATAAAATAAATGATTTTCTGTTACCTTCATAGATGAAATAGGTAATCTATAATAAAGACATGTAAGGTATAAACTAATTTGCTTTTCGCAGAGTGCATTAAGATTACCTGCAGGTACTGGGAATCGATTTTTAAGAGTAACTCAATTAACTAATTGAAAGATAAACAGGTTTTTATTCTGTATAGGAAATTTTCGATCGTGTAGGGCTAATGGGAGATAGCTCTCGAATAGAGGAAACGTTTTTTCCCATAATGATTGAGAGTTACTATAATGGTGACAACTTGACATTTTCCCAGTGGGTTACACTCACGTCTCAAAAATTCTAACGAGCAAAAAGTTTTTGTTGACATTTAAAAAAAAGTAAATTGTTGAAAGTTTTTTGCGTAGCTTTTTCGCAGTTCTTAAAAGTTTTACCCATGTGCAGCATAAGAAGGTAGTTGCCACCAATCAGTTACCAATTTTCAAGTTGTCTTGAAATCAACTTGTTGTGTGACCGTGCCTCAAGAAATAAGGGACCTTATGGCAAAAAAAAATTCAAGAAAAACGGCTTTGAACGGCCGAGAGCTCGCCCATTTGGCTACTACCAAAAATACCGACGACGCGAAATTTAGCCCTAAGGTCCCTTTCCTGAGGCACGGTCACAAATTGTCTGATTTCCATCCCATCGACTAAATCCATTGTCTAGGTATATTTTATTTGTTAAGAAAAATTAATAATATTACCTAATTATTGAAAAAAAGTCACTTACTAGATAATTATTTATCCAATTTAGAAATTTAATATTTCTTATTTCTGATTTTCTCTTAGTTAGGACTTGAAATTTTTCATTCATTAAACACCGCGATTGAGTAATTAAATATTGAAGATGAATTCTTTGTACTGGACGTTAGGTCAAAATTTTGTCCACCAAGTTTTTTGTCCTTCCGTCAGAGTCCAATGTTAGGATGACGTCATCATACCTATGTATAATATAAGAACCTTAGATGATGACGTCATTATACATACGTAGAAATGATGACATTATATTAATTTACGATTTGTGTATTATAAATAGGTGTTATGACGTCATCATACATATTTATAATATAGGAACTGTAGATAATGACGTCATAAAACCTACCTATATAATTCACTATGAGATTCATATTCCAAGAATTTTGTTTTTATAACAAAAATTTTTAAATACCTTTTATAATCTGCTGTTGTAAAAGGGAATTCATCTTTCGCCTTCACGAAACTGCAGTGAAGGCTGTAACTATTTTGGTTTATTTTGGTTTACATTATTAATTTGACGAATCTCGAGTTTGGTGGTAGGTACACTGATTTCATGATTTTCAATGTCACTCACCTATAATCACGTGAAGAACATATTATTCTAAAAGCATAATCCATAAGTAATTATACCCCGTTTGGGCTATTTACTTCAATATGAATTCTTATTTTTAAACAGCTTCCACAATCCGTAGCAAAAAATTATTTCAAGTTTATACATAGAAAACAAGGTCGTCGCACATCCTTTGGACCATTTCAGTAACTTTCTCTGCCAACCAATAGTGAAAATTGGTTCTCCCCGCTGTTAGCTCCCTAGACTTAATGGTGAACTTATTATTCTTCCATGTAGATTTCCAACCTTACCCCCGCCCTAACGGTGTGCCATTTTATAAAACCATTTCCATTCGACCCAAAGAATGTAATGATCGATACATGCGCGGAAAGCCACATACGTACCAACTGCTGCATTATACCCGCAAGTTATACGCGAGTTGATTTCTTTCTTATTTTTACATACATATATACCCTTAAATAAAAATGAAAAAAAAAAATGAAAGAAAAAAAAAAGCAAAATAGAAAAAAGTGTGCGGTTTATGACCGCGTCTTGCGAGCATAAAAAACAGTTGTAACGACAAATATAATAGCAGGGGCAAACAACGGATGTTAAAGAGGATCGACAAAGGGGCTAGTGGTGTGGTAAAATGACGTTTAGCAATTTAAAATTTTTTAGAGTTTTCGAGGCGGTAGCCATATTGAAGGGGAAGGGGGTAGGTGGCGGTGTGTGGCAGAAGTGCCGACTCGCTTTTTATTCTTTCTACACTACATACATATATATGTTTTTACTTGCCTATACTTTTGTTTTTTTATTATTTTTACAAAGATAGACAATTTCAATGTACGAGGATACGGGTAGTTTGAGTACGAATGAGAACAAAAGTTGCCGCCGTTCTGAGGTTCAACCCCCCCCCCCTCTGCCGGTCTTAGTGCATGTCCACACTTACGCCGTACATCGGGTGTCCTAGGTTCATTTGGAAGAATTTTTAAACCTCTGGAGCAAGATTTTTGCGAAAGTTGTTATAAATTCAGTGACTATATACTTTTTTTTGTAAGCTGATATTATCGAGAAGGCGACAAAATCACGGAGTACCTAAAAGTTTACTTTTTTGCCGCTTACAAAGTAAAATTTAAAAAATTTAGGAATTCCTTTTTGAAATGATCTAACTGCAACAAACTCGTTTTGAGGAAAATAAGAAAAATAATATGTATCAAAGTTAAAAGTATAACTCTAATAGGACAAGATTTATTTTACTCCCCTATAGGAAATAGAATCTGAGAAGATGAAGGCTGCGTATATTAAAACATTTTGAAAGCTCTTTTTTTTTCTAGGATATTACTGATGTCAATATTTCTTCAGCTCAAGTTTCAAATTGTTACCCAAAAATTCACGTCATATAATGGAGCTGTATGTATACTAGAACGTACAGTCATTTTATGACACATGTAAGGCTATGTAATGAAGCCCATAACTATTGGTTAGGTGGAAAATACAGTTTATATGGAGTAAAATGAAATGAATGAACTGCAAGTGTACTTACAATTGATATTTGGGGTATTTGTGAGTCCTAGACAGAAAATGCAGATTTGGAATCTGCGGAGTGGGGGAAGTAAGAAAAACCACACATTCATCTCATGGATCTATGGGTCTCTCGCATTGTCAATAAGGGTTTACTAAGTGTTATGATTTATCTGTTTTGGGTCTCACAAAGTGCCTGAAACATCTCTAGTGTAGCTGCAGAGACATTAGGTTGATGTACAATAGAGTCGTTTGGTGTGTTGAGTTTTGAATAAATCCTTGCTTCTTGTTTACCTTGGTATCGACCTGGTAGATTGTTTACATTTGATTTTGTACATGTAGGTAAATTATATAATTTCTCCATAAGAAATGTACATATCTGGATTTAAATTGATTTAAATTATTAATTTTATTCATTTTGAGTACTGGGAAAGTTTTAATTTATTTTAATTTGATACTGCAGAATGTCTTATATTTCAAAATTTTACTCAATTTATTGTCTGTAGCTTTGAAAATCAAATAATACGAAATGTCGTATCGTAGGTTTGTTCGTTACACTACACTACAGATTTTAAATTTGATTCATGAATTTGGGGTAAAACAAACACACTGAAAAATATGTTTACATTTTCATCCGGTAGGAAAATGCGTTGCATATAGCATAAATACTCTACAAAGATTAGAACAAAATGAGTCAACTAGGACTAGTGAGCATATTATATAATTGATTTTTGAAGCACTTGTCAGTCCTCGACCAAAACTTGAAGGGGGATATAGAATACATAAACCTCATATACATCAACGACTCAAAAAGTGCGGTCTCACTTTGTCAAAATAGCCCTCGCAAGTATTTTTATACATGTCGATTTTGGGTGTCACAGAAATTGTATATAAACGTTCTTTTATAGATAGCTTCAATCTAAAATGAGTTCTGGGACACCCTGTATATCTGTTCTCCAAGTGTAAATGCAAAACACATATTACACACTTTAAATGGACCATTTACTAAAAGGTCGCCAGCACGTCAAAACCGCAATGACGAAATCGTTTTACGATTTATGTATGACCTGAACTAATTATGTTATAATGTAAGAGAGCACGCATCATCGCCCAAATCCTGTTATCGTATATGCCTTTGTATATGTATGCAATACGATGCGCCGCTCGCCCCCTTCCCCCCTCCGTCAACCCTTCGTACCCTTTTCTTGCTTCACTTTTTCTGCATACCTCCTATATATATGTATCAGCTGCAGCATCGAAAACAGCTACTAAGGTGGTCTGTCGCACGGTCACCAAGTCTGAAAGAAAACCATAACCGCAGCTTCTGCACCACCATTTTGACGATCATGTATTTATACATTCTAGTGCTGGTGTTTAACTATATACATATTTTTTCTCTTTTCTAGTTATGACTTTTTATTTTGCCGCCGCCTCTTGGCTTTCACCATTCACATTTCTGTCTATTGTTGCAGGGAAGGAGTGAAAAAAAAAAATCGAAAAACGATGCATCGATTTATAACTAAAACCTTATTTGGACAGTTGGGATTGTTGTAGGCTCGTATTTATGGCTATTGAATCGCTTTCGTGTTATTCGTCTTCGCGGATGTCAGTTTTGACTCGAAGTTTGTTGACTTTAATGTCATATGGCGAGTTAAAATACTTCATTTGCCTGCAACTTTCAGTAAAGCAGAGTGTTGTCGGAGGGGAACTGGAGTGTTGAATATCCACTGAACTTTCTCGACCGCATAGAAGCAGGGTATATAACCTTGGCTTATTTCTCCATAATGCTTTCGAATTTTGTTCATTCATAACTCCACGGATTTCCATGGTAGATACTCGTATTATAGTATAAATATGAATATATAAATGTTGATAAAATATTTTTAAACACACAATATATTATGCAAATGAGTTCAAAATAAAATCTTTTTTTTTAATCAGACTCTTGATAAGGAGACTTGACACCTTTATATTCTTATGAATCGGACTCTCACCAATTTCAACCTGCCTGGTAGATATTCAAAAAGTAAGATCTGGTACTTTTTCTCCTTTCCTATGGCACCGCATTGGCACATATACATATATGCATATAAAATGTAAGCATGGTTTCACCAGTGTTACCTCAAAGAAGAAGAAAAATATAAATAACTTTGTATTTCAACGCTAGAAATACCAGGTGGCGTCATATACGACGCCACTCACAATTTTGAGATGGATTTTTCAAGGGACCAATATTTTGAGAACCCCTGACTTGTGTCATACGACGCCACCTGGTCCTTTGAGGTTATTCTTGTGGCGTCGTATATGACGCCATCGGGTCTTTTGAGTAATTGAGTAAAACCTGGTTTTTCTGTAGTATTAAATGACCCTTGAATACTGGCTTGGAATTATTTTACATAAACACAGCATAAATATATTAACTGGGATGTCTAAAATCAATTTTAATTTTTTTTAAATCGAGTTTTTCACTGTTTTTGATTATTTTTACCGAGCCTGTCTCTATCAAAATGAAACAATTTGTCATTGATTTAAAATCATTGTTTTTCACCAAATATATGTCCAGATGTTACCTCTACCCACAATTCTTCAGAGTTTTATAATATGATACTATTTACAGTTTTCTTATATTCTCTCAAATGACCAAACTTTTGCATACAATTTTTGAAGCTAGAATTCAGCCACTCGCCCTTTCATAATCGTTTTATGTTAGTCCTAACGTCGGTCTGTAATCCTCAACTAAACTGAAATTCGTCGACAAAAACGACAATATTCAAACAAAACGAAAATAGAGACAAAATGTAAATTTGTAACAAAGATTAAACGACCCTTTAGGTAGTTTTAAGGTTCGATAGCGCAAAACCAAGCTGGCGAAAAAAAAAAAAGTACGAGATTTATTCGTACTCCGAGAAGGGATAACAAGAGCTTAAGCCTTTTTATTAAAAACAATAAATAAACTCGTTCTGACTTTTTTCTATCTCTTGTTTCTCTTCGCATCTGTACGAGAAAAGGCGAAAAAAAAGAAGAGAAAACTTATAAAAAGTTATCTGAAAACATGGCACGCATTTAAAATCGATATTTTTCTTCTTTTTTTTTTTTCGAAAGGGTATACGTTGAAAACTTGAAATACGTTGGTTAGGTACTTTTTGCTTGGAAGAAAACTTTTTGTCCACATTTCAGAAATGTAGAAAATTGGGAAAGTTTCCGGTTGGTCTAAATATAGGTATAGTACGTATACGCATATTTTTTCAACTTTAGGGAACAGAATTTTAGTAGGCCAACATTTTAGGTTTTATTTATTTTCATAATTTGTGACGACATTTGAGAAAACCTACCTTAAGGTGAAAAACAAAAATTTTTTGTCTAATAGAAAAGAAATTGGATTATAAAAATTTTTAATTTTTGGATTTTGACATAAATTTGTTCCTCATACCCTGAAGAAGATTTTATGTAATTATAGATGTTGAAGTGATTTTGCCTAACGCTTCCAAAGAAGGGGTTGCGCTGAGAGGAAGTTTGTTTTCAAAAGTCCAAAAAAGGAATAGGTCAAGCAACACTTCATTTGCGCAGCGCATGTGATCTTCACAATATGAAGATATTCAGTTATTATTACAAAAAAAAAAACTAACTTCAACTAACAAAATCATATTTTTTATTTTTCAACTCTGTAATGGATCATAATTTTGGGGTAAAAGAGTTGAATCTTGGACTGTTGGATTCTTTGTTCAACAGTTTATCAAAATTTAAAAAAAAATCGGTTTTGACGATCACTTTACCATGAAATAAGTTTTCTCAAATTTTGTCATATTATGTTACTTATTTCCTTTTTTATAAAGTCAACGGCGACGTCCAAGAAACAGCATGAAAATGTCAAATTTATAGGAAAGATATTGGTAATTTCTTAAAATCGTGTGCTGCGTATTTGCGTTTTGTCACCCCGTATGCGACGATTTTCACTAGTTTTTCGCTCAAAAGTACTCTTACGATTTACAATTTTCGTTCCCTGTTTTTTTCACCAAATTCCCTCATACTCGGATATGTTATCCTCGAACGTATTTTCTATACCTGGACGAAGCTGCTTTATTCAATTTCATTTTTGTAAGTAAATCTTTTTTCAAAGCCTCAAAAATTGGTTTTTTGAGGCTCTCAAAAAAGTCCTGAAATTCTGAAAATAAAAAAAAATGGCTTTGTCTGAGCGTAGAGAATGTGTTCAAGAGTAACATATCCGAAGAGCCAATATTCGGTGCAAAACTCATCAATGACATGAATAGTGAGTCGTGAACCACTCGAAACAAGTAAAAGTAGATTATACCATTAAGAGTATTTTAAAATTTTTTCATTATTTTTTGTGCTAGTATTTGACACATAAATAAACTTTATGAACTGCAAAAAAAATTAGATGTTCACACATCGACCTTTATCGGTCATTCTATACATTTGCACTTATACTTCTCCTCTTCTTTATCTACTACCAGTTTAAGATTTCCTCAATATATGATCGAAATTTCATTGGCCGACCTTGATTTTAGCATCAGTTCTGCTCATATATGCAATCTGAAGGTACCACGACATTTTCTGTAACGCAGTTTCTATAAAACCAAATTGTTTCTAATTGCTAATTTATCTAACGTCAATTTCTCTAATAATCATATTTCCTAAAACAATATTTTTCTAACTTACTTTTTTCCCTAAAATTTCCTACAAATCAAAGTAGAATTGGTGGTAGGGTGGGGAAGGGGTTGGAAATTTCAATAGGTGGTGGATTCGGGTGAGGTTTGATGTTTAGTAATGGGGAAGGGTTTGGGGTTGTGGGGGTCTTTTGAAAAAAATGTTCATAAATATATATTAGGAGAAATTTCGTTAGAGAAAATGCGTCAGAGAAAGTGACGTTAGGAAATTTGTCATTAGTAAAAACAGTTTTAGAGAAAATTACGTTAGAAAAAGTTTGTCATTATAGAATATGCGTTAGAGAAAATGTCGTACAATCAAACTTGAAATATATTTTTCCTGAAAGTATAGTTTTCCTCTTAGGAAATCCGTTTACTTTTCATGAGGTACTCATTCCAACGATATTCTTGACGTGAGTAAACTAAAATTACAGTGAACTGAAGATATATAGATGTAGGTTCTCTATACCCTACTGTCCGCAGCAATCGCGCGTCATTCATGAAAGAAAAAAAGCTCGACTATAAGGCAACCAAATGTTGTAAAATCAAGCTGTATATTGACTTGAAAGTATATTTTTTTAATTTTCATTTAAATATTCAGTACGGGTTTCAGTCTGATACAATAAAATAATTTTATTACTGTACTTGAGTATAATGGAGGCAGGAATAGAGTGCAACCCACCCAGATCGACATCGTGGTTGATACCGAGGTATATTTGTATGCCATTAACGAGCTCGGAAAAAAGTTTAAAAAACTGCGTTGATAGTTAAGATTTAATCGTCTGTAAAGAAACTACAAAATGACTTCCAACAACTGCTTTTTCCGTTTTAATTACAAATCCGTTTTTATTAGCTTATTCGCGATTATACGTAGACCTGGCTCAGTATAAATGGGTACGACGATGGAGAGACATTTTGTAGAAAAAGATGGAAGAAGAATGGTTGAAAAAAGACTATATAGCTATATAACCTCTCGAAAAAATGGCGATGAAAAACATCGTTTTTCCTTTCGCGAATTTCCCAGCGTCGTTTTTCCAGCCATTAAAAATGGCGGTCCGTGTTTCGTATTTTCTCCCTTTTCTAACGCTTTTCTCCTTTCCCTCTTTTTCGTCCTTTTCCTTTCGCGCCCTTCCCTTTTAACCACCAAAAAAAAAAAACGACGGCGAGAGTGTTAAAATGAAAATACGTTAAATTTAACAGGGTGGCCATTTTAAACCGAGTCAGCAAAACGATGAAAAGATTTGAGGGCTGAGAAAACTCAGCTCTTTTTACGAGGCCATTAAAATTTTTAGCACATAGAAAATTGGGCGTGTATTGGTGTGATTCTATGATAGCCTATAATTTGGTCTCCATAAATATTTTATCTTTATAAAAAGAATGAAATATAGTCGACAGAAGACACACAGGGTTGAAAATTGAATAGAATCTATATTTATGATCGGGAAATGTAAAATAGGGGCTTTTGAAGACGAATTTTAGTTACCGCATTTAGTGGTATTGTTATTTTTCCAACAATAATAAAATTCTAGATTTAGATGGACCACGTAAGTCATGTTGAGATCAGGCCTGCCATAGATATACTTTTCCATTAAGCCATATAATACTGGACAGCCAGCTATAGCTAAACCCTATCGCATAGATGTTGCCAGAATTGCGTGTTTCAGGATTGTACAACATTTACTCAACGCGAATTCCCTAATAACACATTTTATCTGTTCTAAAACTATTTTTACTAATGGTGACTTTCCTAACGTCACTTTCTCTGACGCATTTTCTCTTACGACATTTCTTCTAATATATTTCTGAACTTTTTTTCTTCAAAATACCTCCACAACCCCAAATCCTTCCCCATTACCCTATTGAAATTTCCAACCCCCTCCCCACCCTACCACCAATTCTGCTTTGATTAGTAGGGGAAAAAAGTAAGTTAGCAAAATGTTTTAAGACAATATATGATTATCAGAGAAATTGACATTAGGGAAATTTGCAATTAGGAAAAATGATTTTAGAGAAACCGCGCTAGAGAAAATGTCGTGGTATCGTGTTTCAGTGGGAGTTGGGGATGCGCATGCGCAGAACCAATTGTTCAAGTCGGCTGACCATTAAGAGAAATATTTTGTGACGTCATTGGAATTTTAAATTCTGGAAGCAATCTACCAGAGTCATTAAACAGCTTAAATCATAATATTGGATAGCCAACAGACAAAATTTCTGGCTGTATACATGGCTAAGGCGTCTCAGGTGCACTTATCTTATTAGTCGATATAATATTCAATAATCATTACAGATATTACTTACCTGTTGAATTTGCAGAATATGAAGAAAGTTCGAATATTATATTTTCAATTTTTTTTTTCTTTTTCATATTTTAGAAATAAATTGGCAACCAGTACATTGATATTTCAGAAAAAATGTTTATTTTTTTAATCTTATTCCAAGATACGCCCGTTTCTTCACTGAATTGAAGCACTTACGTCTAATTTAATTAGACAACAATAATTATTTTCTTCAAATATCCCATACTATTGTTGATTATATTCAAATACGAATAAGTAATGAGGTAGCCAAAATGAGAGCGTTTTCTTACCGAACTCTGTTACAAATAATATAAGCCCACACCGAGCAGCAATGTTGCCAAATATACAATTAAAAAATTCATTCTCATCTGAATACTCAAGTCACATAGGAAATGGATTTAATTCTATACTCACCTAATTTTTAGAAAACTTTTTGTGTCATCCAGAATTTCGCTCGTTATCTAATGTAAAATTTCCTACGAGCAATACTTGCAAAAGCAAACTTAATAAAATTTTCCGCAGATGTTATACATTCAGATAATATGTACGAGTAAAATCCATAAAAATAAAAACACGTAAACACAATAAATCCGAATTTTTTTTTCTTCATTTTTTTATACATAAAAAAACAATATTCATCTTAAAATACAACTATATAAACACGGAAAAGCTTAGTAAAATAAAACGACCTTTTTGGCCGATCATCAGTAGTTAAAAATTGGAATAAATATTTTTTTTCTCATTCTCTAAATTTCTCTCGGCAATTATGTTTTTTATAAAAATTAATCTTAATATAACTAATTTGTTTTACACGATTTATATAAAAATTAATTTCGTTTCAAGGTAAATCTTTTCTAATTTATTTGCGAAACTCACTTATATGGAAAACATTTCAACGATATCTAGACATCGCGTCATTTTATTTCAAAATATTGAATAACGAAAACCTTAATCGTACAAATCTCGTACTCATTGTTCAAGTTACAAAAGAAAAAAATGCCAAAAAACAAAAACAATAAATAAAATAAAAACAATGAACAAAAACAAAATAAATTCTATACTCGTATTATTAGATAAAAACCACCGTTAAAAACAAAGGAAAATAAAAGGAGAAAAACAATATTATAAATACCTAATACAGCAAAAAATTATTCGATTTGAAAATAAAAATGGCGAAGAAAATTGGTATTTTGGAAAAAATGGTGACGCAAAAAAAAAAGAATTACACAAGTCTACTCTGCTAAAAATTAATCACGGAAAAATTTTTTTTTCTTGCACTAAAAACAAACATTCTATCGATATTATATTTTCAAATCAAATTGCACATCACATTTCTTTTTTTTTTTTATTATTTGGAAACAAACCACCCGATGAAAAATTAACTTTTTTATAATTTTTTTCTCTTCCTCCATGAAAATAATTTTTTGTAAAATAATTAGAACGATGAAAATAAAATGAACTTAATATATATTTTTTCAATGACGCACCCTAACGTGGGCTAGCCTTCGGCTTCAAATTTCATCGAAAAAAGCGGCTGAATAAGAAATTTTTAATTTCTTTTTGGAGAAAAAATTTGCGAATTTTTGGGTGCACCACTGGTTTACAGGAAATCGAAATGATTAGTAAATTGTTAAAGATTTTAGTGTATTTTCAACATTTTTAAGCAGACTGAAGATTATTATGGTGCTTTTGTTTTGGTCTGTTTATTCTTCTTTCTCGGATTTGAGTCAGCAGCTCTTAAATTAATTGAAATTCATCATTCATACCAATGTAATTCGATTTCATCTTTTTAACAGAGTTTGTAACAGAGGAGCCGAAAATTTTAGCTATCTTCTCCTTTGAATTTTGAATAAACTAATCACGTTATAGGAAAATGCCTTTTAGATATTATTCTCTGTACGGAGGAAGAGGACTTTTTGGGCAACAAAAATAAAATAAACCATGAACAAAAAAAGGAAAACGAAAACAGTCCCAAAAAAAAATAGAAACCAGAAAACACTAAATTCCCAAAAGCCTTTAGAAAAGTAATCGTGCGTACGGTTCTTAATTTTAGATTTTATTTCATCCATGGCGGAACAAGCATTTTTCCAGAGGAAGCCAGGATGACCCAAGAAAAATCCGAAAAAATTCCAACATATTTCGAAAAAAATTCATATAACCTAGGTACATATTATTATTATGTAATTTGTTTCCTTTAGCAGTTTTTTTTAGTTTATTTCAGAAACTTTCTACAAGTTTTTGATTTATTTCGGTTATTTTTGTGCGTGGAGGAGGAGGAGAGGGACGAATTTTTCATGCGTTATAACATCTTTGCTTTTGGTTTTCGTTACATGGTCGTAAATTCGGGTCACGTAGATGAAAATTGATTCTCAATATCGAAAATATAGGCAAAACATCTGCGCGCGCCGATCTCAGTTGTCATCGAACGGTCTTATGCCAATAATCTCTGGATTAATTTTCTTGGTGGTTCGTAAATTGGTTTAATTTTTTTTTAATTTTCGATTCTGTATTATTGTGGCCATTAGTTGTGCATTACATCATGAAAAATATTAACATATTTAGCGATGGGTCGAATTCGAAATTTTTATTATCGATAATTTGCTCTTTTGTGGAATTATTAAGTAAAATGTGAGCAATGAGCATGTAAGACTTTTTGTTTCAGGACCGTTTTTGAATTTTTTCTACATTTTTCTCATTTTTGAAACGAGCATTTGATATTATCGATAAGTCAATATCGTTATCGATACTTTCGATAGTGGCTCTTAAAATTATAGATAATTATCGATAATATCACTCGTTCGACCCATTGCCAAACACCTGGAGGATGTAACAGCGATTAGCTATTACTTGCGTTTTATTTCTTAGGGCCATGGCCTCCCCTACTTCCTTAGTTCCGCTACTTAACCCGATGGGCAAAAAATGAGAAAATGATCCGGAAAATGAAAATTTTATCCGTTGTCAGTCCGTTTTTATTTTCGACCATCGGATCTGAAAATTTGCAGATATTTTTGTCATCTTGTTTATTTTTCCAAATCCGTTTGTAAAACGGATTTCCTGATTATAATCAGTGAAAATTTTTGGGCAATTTTTCTAAATCCGTTTGTAAAACGGTTTCACGGATTATAACCCGGGCCAACAAATATCAAAAAACAGCCTTCACGGACAATAATCCGGACTCATTTCCGGCAAGACTGATTACAATCCGTTCGAAATCCGTTTTAGAAGCCGGAAAACAGGAAAATTCCGGGTTATAATCCAGAAACGGATTATAACCCGGAATAAAACGGATCCGTTTTCAAAATATTTTGCCCATAGGGAATCTTTTATTTCTCCTTTCTCCTCTCGAAAGGTATAGGTACTATGTTATGTATAAAATAACTAGATAAAATTGAATTTCTTCTAATGTAAAAAACATAAATAGTATGGATATGGAATACGGACGTACCTTTCGTACTAGTTCCTATGCATATCGACAACGGTGGCGGTAGACTTTTTGTGCATATTTTGATACGGACTAAAACGATTAGACTGTAAATGACTAGCAGCTGATGGGAAATTTGTGGATTTTGGTAACCTTAGGTCCGATGGAATAGGCGACGTGCAGCTGTTGCGCGATATCAGCGAAGGCGGTGGCTGGCTGCGCAGCAGCCCCATCGGCTGCTGGATGCTGCCCCACGGCAGCGAGGAGGCGGCAGCGGCGGCCGCGGCCGCTGCCCCCGACGACGGCCACAAGTGCAGCGGCACTGGTAGGCGCGCCAGCGCCGGCGGAGCAAATGGTAAGGTGACGCCGCCACCGTTGGCGGCAAAGGCGGCCGCCGCCTGCAGGTCAGCCTGCGAGGAAGACGTGGAGGTGGGTGGGCCGGCCTGCGAGCTCCACATCTGGTGGAGTCGAGCGTTGTTGATCATGGTGGCCGCGATGAAGGAGGAGGCGTTACCGTTGGCCTCGTGGTCCATTTCGGAGAAGAAGCGCAACGGCGACTTGAGGAAATGCTGCTGTTCCAGGAGCATGATCTCCATCGGATCTCTGCGCGACCGGTAATGGAAGCAAAAGCGCAAAAAAAAAAAGAGAAAAAAACGGATTTGGGTAAATAATAAGCCTTTTCAAAGGAGGATGATGATGCTATATCGAATATAAGCTGGGGTAAATGGTTAGGGGTTGGTGACTCTCGCTGATGAAACGTTTGTGGTTAGTAATTTGTCTAAGAAACTTTTGTAGCGCCGGAGTGTGGCCAGGGGAGCCAGAGAGGCTCAGCCACCTGATATGATCTTTCGTCTTCCTACATCACTGAGAGAAATTTCAATATAATAGTACCGTCGAACGGGGTGACTTTACATTCAAGGGGCGACTTTACTCACTTCGTTTTAGCCCAATAAATAAATTGCCAGGCAAAAATTAAAACCAAAATACGATTTGGATCGAAGCAGGTAGAAGGAGGAAAAGAAAAAAAAGATCGCCGCCCCTACCTCACTTCACCCAGTAATAGAACAAGAAAATAAAGCGGCGATGTGGTTTTTTCCTTTTTTCTTATTCGTCTTTTTTTTTTAACCACAGACACTCAAAATATTAAGTTCGGTTTCACACGGTTGAAGTTGGTACTTGACTATAGTTTCTTTTCAATCGTATGTCTGAGTACAAACATCCTCAAATATTGCCTCCCCACCCATCAATAACCCGTCAATTACAAATTGATGGGTAAAGTCGCCCCATTGAGGGGTGACTTTACACAAATGTTTTGAAAAATCATAAAAAATAGAAGGAGGGCTGCAAACTCAAACTTTTCTTTACAGTTTTGTTGAGAAACGTTAGACCTAAATTTTAAAACCAAATTCACTTCAATAGCTTCAAAATTGGAGGAGTTATTGAAGGACAAAGTTGAAAAACATTAAAAAAGTGTGTAAAGTCGCCCCATTCGACGGTACTATTTTCATTATTTTCGGAGAGGAAAACTGAGACAAGGGGTCTCCTTGGCGTAGTGGTAGAGTGCTCAGCCCTGCGATTTTGAGACTCGTCCCCGAAATAACCTGACCCACCTACCGAGATCTGGCGGGGATGTGAGTGCTTGGCGCATGATATGAGAAGTTGTGCGTCTGAGACTCTCCAAGCACCCCCGCACCATCTACCCAACCAACCCGAGTTCCATCTCAACAACCACAAAACCTACAGTTTCATACCCCAACCATCCACCCTAGACGTGAAATACCTTTGATGTTATAACACGTCTATAAATAAATCATAATGACAAAAACAAAATGGAGATAATTCAAAATTGTACTAGAAATCGCTTTTAAAAATATGTAGTAAGTTTCACTATCTTGGTAGCACAGTTTACTACCATAATATAGGATTTTATTACTACAAAATAATAATTTTTGTTACCTCGCGATGAAAAAAATTACTATACCTACTACGTATATAATAAGTACCAACTATACTTTTCTCTCAGTGCTTGGAATGTCATTCGACCACTTTCAGGCCCGTACCGCAAGGCCTTCGTCAGGTAGAGCAAGCGAAATTCTTGGTAGGGCGAAATTTTTTTCTCATATTGGTAGGAGGGGTGGGGTCGTCTATTTTTGTTTTTCGGTGCAAAATTCTACGGAGGGCAAAATTTTCTAGGTAGGGCAATGTCCTGTTTGCCCGTCCGGGCGGTACGGGCCTGGACCACTCTACTAAAGCACCCTAGCTACACCTGCACTTCTACAACACACACGAATAGAAAATGTGAAAACAGAAATTGTAATCATAGAGAATCGCACAATTTAGAATACAAAAGAATCGCAACATTTTTCAGCAAAGGGATCTATAGTAGAGTACCTAGAATTATGGAATCATAATTTATGATGGCGGATATCAAAGAATGGCCTAAGTAGGAAAATAGTGTTTTGAGACATTAACGATCAACGCGCGTTTTTGTTTAGTTGTCGGATAATATAGATGTGAGATTGAGCTCTGAGAAGGTGAGTTATTAGTTAGTTTTGCCTAGACTATTGACCATTTAATGAGCCATATATGTGTCTTAAGTTGAATATCAGTATAGAAATGAATTTATAGCGATTTAGCTAAAACCCTGCACTATAATTTCTTTTTTTCTTATGCATTCGACGATTCGAGTTAAATGAGTTTGAGCCGGTTTAGAAAAATTTCAACAGTAGCTATTTGTATTTCTGATGATCTAAAATCATAAACACGATCGCAATATTTTAATATAATATTTAGTGTAGACTATAGAAACTAAAACAAAATATTCTTAAATCATAAAAAATTGACAACTGCAAAAATGTATGACGAAACTATTGAACTTGTGTTCACGGCTATCAGAAAACATTGAAAATTTAGAAAATCAAAAAAGTCTGACAACTGGAAGATATATTATTTTAGTCTTTTGAAAGCATGACAAAAATTTTTTTCATATAATTAGTGTTGAAAAAAAGTAAAAAGTAAAGAAAAAGAGCTGATTCGGGCATTAAAAAAATGTTGTCGTTTTGTGAATTTTTGTGATTTGGGGCTAAAGAATGGCTCTGTAGCAAGAAGAAAGGCAACAGATTATAAAACAGATGCTGCATTTTTTAAAAAAGGGCTGAAGTCGACTTATAGGCCCTTCTTCGATATCCACCTTCATTATATTAACAACGAAAGTTCTTTTGCATGGGTTCCTTATGAATTTTATTAGGATTAGGTTCGCCATTAACACTAGAAATACCAAGTTTTACTCGATTACTCAAAGGACCAGGTAGTGTCATATATGACACCATAAGAGTAACCTCAAAGGACCAGGTGGCGTCGTATGACAAGTCAAGGGTTCTCAAAATATTGGTCCTTTGAGAAGTCCATCTCAAAATGTTGAGTGGTGTCGTATATGGCACCACCTGGTGTGAAGGACTCTGTTAGATTCAATGTAACTAAATATTGTGGTTTTTGAAGAATTGAAAATGAATGAGGCATTAGTTTGAGCCATGACACCGCAGCTGCACAGCAGACCCAAACCGAACCAGTCCCCTTATCTATGTATATATGTACAACACCCGGTAACTCGCTTAATAACTTAAACCATAAAACCATAAAAACAACTGTGCAGCCAGCAAACTTGATTTTTTCACTATCGCTTGAGTGGCTCAGTGGCAGCTGGGGGTGCGGATGGTCAATTTTACAAAAATATTTTTCAATATTTGTGATTCACTTCAGCAACTTGAGTAGATTGATTCCAGAATCAACTACCCTAATGACGTCACAATAATATATTCTATTAAACTATCAGCCGATTTGAATAATTACATGGTTCTGCGCATGCGTATCCCTAACTGCCGCTGAGACACTTGAGTGATTATCACAAAACCATTCCATGTAATGTAAGTGTATAGCTGCTGTTCAGTATTATATGATTGAAGCAATATAAGTGACTGCAGCCCACAGACTGAATTTCTAGCTACAGCCAGTCCAGAAGTGAAAATAATATATTAGCTTTGTTCACACGCTACCAGGCAACTGTAAGTACAGGTTTTCCTGGTCTGTAAACTGGCCCAGAATTGGTCCAGAAGAATGAATAGCGTTCGAAAAATTTTCTGGCATATTCATCCCTTTCTACCAAATTAAGAAAGCAAAATTTTTTTCAAGTATTTATGAAGGATAAAAATATCTTACTCGTTATTTTCTAGAATATACTAAAAATTAGACTAAGTAACATCTTCAGTGTTTCCCATAAATATGAATTACTTCCTTTCATATTTGATTAGTTACTTACAAAATTATGTCAACTCTTCAATTTCATTTATAAAACTTATGAAAATAGTCAAAATACCTACACTGATAAGTGATGAAAATTTTCAAGATGAATGAATTTAAGGTGATTAAACAATTTTTCCTGGTCCGTTACCAGGACATTTAAGCTCCTGGCGAATTATAACCAGCGAACTGTTTCCTGTAACCTTCCCGTTAGCGCTCGAACAGAAAAATTGTTTTACCAGAAAAGCGTTTCAATAGTTTTCAGGCATATTTCGCCCAGAACTGGCCCAGGATTACCAGTGCTGGTAGCGTGCGAACAAAGCAATTATTTAGGTCTAGGTCTACCTAACACATAATAACCATATTACATGTAACAATAGGGTAGTCACAGACATAAAAATGAAACCTAATTTTAAATTACTGCATTTAGTTAGGTCTATTTCGGTTAAGAAACTGATCATCGACTGCTGAAAACTTTAAATTAAAAGGTTTTCTTATTTTTATATCTTATCAATAACATTTTAAATAGATACTTATATCTATAAGTTAATAGTGGCGATGCACTGATATAATACAAATCAACACACTTACCTATCAAAGTCTGTTAAGCGTGACGAGTCTCTGAAACCTTTGGCGAATGGATTACTATCTATCTTCAGCTTTGTAATCTGCAATTAAAATAATAAACTTTCAATTGGTTTTGTCAAGAAAAAACCCTCTTGCACTGCTTAAAAAAAATTGGAAGGTATATCTAATGTAAAATATTAAGAAGTTGATAAACAATAATTAAAATATTAAAAATGTTATCTATGTACTAAAAATAAACACTGGAAAAACCAGGTTTTACTCGATTACTCATAGGACCAGGTGGCGTCATATACGACGCCACAAGAATAACCTCAAAAGACCAGGGGGCGTCGTATGACACAAGTCGGGGGTTCTCAAAATATTGGTCCTTTGAAAAATCCATCTCAAAATTTCGAGTGGCGTCGTATATGACGCCACCTGATACTACTAGTGTTAACGTAAAAATATTGACAGTTAATTAGTGACGCACTAAAAAATTCTAATATCAATGAAAATTAAAAAGTAAAAGAGTTTAAATTTCATTTGAGCAACTATAAGTAAAATTGCATTTTTGGAAGAATCGTGCTATTTTCTCTTCTTTCAGATGTAGCCGATTCAATATTGCAAAATATTAGGAGGCAGGTGAAGAATATAAATCGGTAATTCATTATCTTTGATATTTACACGTTGGTCTAATGATGCTACAAAAGTTTCCGTCAAAGTTTGCCACACACTTTCACCTAACCAGCCATCCACATGCTTCTTCATCTTCTGCTTTCGATTATACAGGTGCTACCTGCATTGGCTATAGTCGAAATTGAAACAGGAAATACTACCATTAATTGACACGTGTCAATACATTCATTCTAAACTCTTTCTCAGCACCGCAGCCATAGAGACAAAATTTTATATCGATAATCGATTCCACATATTAATCGTCTGAAACGAGTTTCTCGTTTAATTGGTTCACGAATTATTATTCTGTTTGAAACAAAATTTACTCTTAAACCAACTAGGTGTGTTTTTTTTTTTTTTTTAATAGATAAATAATTCAACTTCCTCTTTGCTCGGTACAGCAAATGCTCATCCTCTCATTGTGGGTGGTTTTGCAGCCAGCCAAATTTTCAACATAATTATGCGTGAGAAAAGATGCCACATATATACATATTAAAAGATCTATAATGACTATACGATAGAGAGTTCTAAAGGAATCTTTAAATAACAGAATTGTACGCAAATAAAGGTGGTTCCTTTCTCTTTTTTTTTTTTTCGCTCACCCTGTCTTCAAAATTTTGAACCGTCATTAGCGTATAGGTCAATATATCTTCTACTTGTCAACCAATTTTCGTTGCTCGCTTGATTGGTATATACACTTCTCGAAATATAATTAAACGAGTAAGTATATATGGCTTGGGTCTACCTACTATATACATCTGCAAAATGCCTTCGCACGAAAAAGGGACTGGAAAATTAACTCACCAGTTGATTTTGGTAGGCGGTGACGGCAGTAAATACAGTTTCTGGAAAGACGAACGATCGAAATTGTTCGGCTTCTAAATCTTTAATTGCAGCACCATGATCCCTGCATTTGACTAAATGAATACGCGGTTGGTACCTGTGCATCGAATTCAGTACAATCTGAAATCACAAAATATGTGAGAAAATTAGTTACTCCGCAGTCTCTGAACAAAATTTTTAATCTACAAAAAAAAGCAATAAGATCCATAGGGGTGGGTAGGGCAGTGAAAAACCATCTCGATTATTTTTTATGAAATTATTCTACAGAAGTGATGATAATAAAAGATAGTATAGCATTTCAAGTACACCATCTTTTGATACAAACAAATAGAAGTCATTTTATAAGATTTTTTATGTGAAATTGAAACATATACTCGTACGTATATTATTATATTGAAAAGAAAAACTTTGATTCAATATCTTTTCGCGCCCAATGGAGATTAATACTTCCTTTAAGTCTCTATTGTGAGGAGAATTTTGATATCTTTTCAAGTCTGAATTTTATGTATTTGCAGTTTTTCAGTAGTTTCATAAAAATATTGCCACTTTCTACAAGGAATCATATTCAAAAGAGCTGTTCATATCAGTATGAGACTTAAGAAATATCGTCACGCGCATTCTTACTCTTAAAATTTTTAGGTATTGTATACTTAGTTAATGTCTTAAATAAATTCTCACCTAAACTCATAAGCGGACTTTGGAGGTGATGGGGGGGTCTAAGCCCTCCCAGAACTGAAATTGCCCCCCCTGATAAAATCTAATTAGCCCCCAAATTTCGAGGAAAAAATGAAAAAATACATATATCTATTCTGAGACTTGAAGGGCCGGGGTACAATCATCACTTAAGCTTCCCCTCAACGAAACCAAACTTAAATTCAGAACCAATTGGTTTAAGCACAAGTAGGGTGCACATATATAGAAATGTCAATTGGTTCGGCTGGACCCAAAAAACAGCTGACAAAGCAACAAAATAGTGGGAATTCTAATTATTCGCATCTGTGGCTGTCTATATTTTGTGTCATGCGGTATCGCAGTGAGTCCAAACTACCGGCGCAAAATCCAGTTACATCGATAAAAAAACTGAACTTTGCAGTGTACAGTTTACCCAACCTGTGCAAATACAATACAACTCCTCTTGGTTTTTAGCTAAACTCGCGTTAAGCCTCTAATGACCTCGGCTTAACTTGAACCGGGTTTAAGTCTCCATTAACTTTTGAACTCGCATTGTACACCCTATTTTGTCAAGTTGAACCTGGTTTTTGTTTAAGCCCCACTTAAGCTCTGATTGTACACCCGGCCCTCAGTTGATTTTTTTGTTCTTTAGTTATTTTACAAACTGACGGGAGTGACCCTCCTCCTTCCCTCTCTCTATGTCTATATTGAAAAATATTTCAAGTGTTTACCGGACAGATAGAAAATTTAATGACCTTTGAAAAAATTTTTAACTCCCCCAAACATTTTCTGTCTAGTCCGCCTATATGCCTAATCTGTATAATACTTTTAATTTTTTGTATATTATCCAACCTGGCTGACAGGTACATCGTTAAATCTTTCGCGCTCATATTTAAGTCTATTCAAGCGAGTTCGATGACGTCACAATACTTCAACGAATGAGAAAAAAGTATTTTTGATTTCAACCGCATGTTTCAACCAATCGCTTTCTTCAGATTCGTATGACTTCGTGAAACTCTCAACTTGAATAGACTATAGATATCTAACCAATGGACCGAGTTCAGTGCATCAACATTGTCAATTCCTCTAACCAAATGCACACAGTGGTGCCAATAATCAATTATTAGTCTAATGATCTCGTTGACGAATTTCCAAATGTACTCTAGCCACCCAGTTTCAGAAAGCAGAAACGAAGCCACTTTGCATTTTGCATATAGGAGCACCACTTTGAGGTGTTAAATCTGGCCTCAAAAAGGGGGAGGAGTAATATGAAATCATGCGGCTCGGTCAATTAAAGACCACAGCGAACCACTTGAAGTGGTAATCGTTTGCCACATGTATAATCGTGTACACAAAAATATATTAATAATTTCTTATCACGAAACTGGAGGCTGTCGTTAAAATTTATAACGCCGCAGGACATCGATGAAACTGTCGACAAATTTAACAAAAAAAAAAAAAAAACAACGAAATCGTGTGTAAAAAAATATATGAAGATGATGTATAAAAGAATGAATAGATAGAAAAGACTGTACAGAATGCTATCCAGTTAATTAATTCGAACGGGGTATATACTTTTAAATTAATTTACGACGTCATATTTATGATCCGGATTACACACGCACACACACATACAAGGAAAAAAAGAATCCGAATGTTTGTAAGTCCCCCCATATTTTGAGTATAAAAGGTACACCTATATGTCTCTTCCTGATTAAAACATTGTAAAGTGAAACTTTTTTTTTTCTCAACATCTGCTGGCATTCGCCATCTAAAAACATAACGAAATTATACGATCCAAATTTATCTTAATTTTGCACGATTTTCGTCTCGTTTAGGTTAAATGATAATAAATTTTAGTAAATTTTCTCTAACTCTCTGCTATTCGGTGGTCTCTCGGTGCGTAATTTTAATTTATGGCTCATTTTCGTTGTTGGCGTTTGGCAAATTCTCTAGCACTTCTGAATACACGCACACAGTAACACACACATAAATGTATAACTCGTACACTGCAAAGTCTAAATCCATATGAAAAAATAAAATGCATTTATGCAAAAGCTATATGTAGTAATATCTACTACAGTTATGTAGGTACATGCGGCACCTATATCTTTCAAGCAGACGAGATGCATTTTCTTAATATAAAAGATGGTCGTGAAAAATGAAATAAATGCCATACTTAAATCATTTTTTCGACTTCAAGAATGTCTTTGAGCAGCGGTGTTGCTATTTCAGCTTGGTTTGTGAAAATAGAAAAACTGCAGGTTATACGTATATACCTATAGGTGAGTTACTTTGAGTTCACTTCGTAACGATTTTTTCTTTTGTTCAATAAATAATAATACGTTCTTAATTGTTTCTTATATCGTCCCTGTTCTTGTAAAACCGCGTAAGTCGAAAAAGTATAAATTAGTGTGAAACTGAAAAAAACGTTTTAAAAATGGGTTTTCAATTATCAGTAGGTGTATAGAGATCGAGTCTTATCAATTAAAAATTTTTTTACCCCCTCCACTATATTTCAAAGGGAATTTTCCGACTTACGTGGTCCGTTTCTTTATTTTCTGTTCTTATCAAATGACTTACGTGGTTTTCAAATATCAACTGCATGAGTAATTGAGTGTTTCAGTTGAATTGAGCTTTACCACGTAAGTCTGACTTACGTGGTACTACAATACCCATTTTTTGAAAGACCAAATTACGTGGTAAATTCTGACTTATGTGGTATTACAATACCTACCCATTTTTTGAAAGACCGATTTACGTGTTTTTTTTTTAGGCTTTTTAGATACTTTTTTTTTCGGCTGCTGATAATAGTCTGGGCCGATTTCTCGATTTTTTCTGCAAAGGAATCAACATAAAAACATGAAAATCGTCAAAATTCGACTTACGCGGTTTTACAAGAACAGGGACGATATACTTATTTAATTTTATTTCATTATAGATCTTTTATTTTTTTTTTTTTTTGGTGCCATTTTATTTTATTTTCTGTTATTATAATTTTATTCAATTTTATTTTTAATTCAGTTGAAAATAGTCTGTTTATATTTGCTTTTACCTTACCACACAAACATTTGTAAATGCAAGTATTGGCCAATACCAATATAATATTACGGAGAAGAAAGCTCTTTGTTTCTGATTTTTTAATAAGCTCCAATGCAGACAGCTGCACACGAGCAGAACAAAATTGAATCATAGGCTATGATAAAACATACCAAATATAACGTGACTTTGAACTATTTTAATATTAGTTCTGTTATCGTAGTTGCCAAAGCAATAAAGAAAAAAGTTATACATATATCAGGAGTCTTTAAATAAACAAAATACCTATTTCTAAAGTTACTCGCACCTTTTTTGTTCCTCATTAACATTTTCATAATCAAATGTGTGACACTCGGGTACACAAAATAGTTAATTGATTAAATTAGAAGGAGAATGTTGAATAGCTAGTATACTTAAACTTAAACACTTATATGTAATTCACAATGCTGTGCACCTGAGAATCAATCCAACTTCAAAGTACTCGCGTAGTCCCATGTTGGCTGTTATAAAGATGAAAAATTACAGAAAATGTCAACCCGTTTGCTGAGATTCAAGTTTATTTACTCAATAGCTATAGCCATAAGTAAATTTATTATAGAGATAGTCGAGGAGACTACATTACGTTTCTTTGTAATCTTACTTATTATATTTTCATATTTAAAATACAAAATTAACATTTAAAAAAATTTTTAATTTTATAAGTAAACATAATTATTCCAAGCTCAGCCTATAAATAATTAAATTCAGACAAAACGCGCAGGCGTAAAAAATAAATGCGCAAAAGAAAATTATATTCATTTTCGCGCTGATAAAATTTCAAAATTATACCAAAATAATTACAGTATAACACATAAAAAATTGTTCACCGTAACATTTTCTTTTTAAAACTTTCCACGTCACTTAATTAAGCATTTATATTCGCTTTTCAGGCAACTCATTAGAAGAGCAGAATGTAATTTAAAAATTTATTTTGAAAGCTTTAATGAAGCTTTGAAATTTTCAGCTAACGCTATATTCTTTGAAGTTTGACTTATTTGCATCGTAAATTATTTTTCGCCACTTAATTCTGTAAGGTTATGACGTAATTTGAGTATGCATTTAAACACACATTATGCAAAGCATTAACGTTTTGTTTTTTTTTATGTGTTACTTATAAGAATCGGCATTAGTCAACTTTTTTTTGAAATCATCATAATATGCTACATTATAATAGTCAGTAAAACAGAGGCGTCGAATTTTCGAAAAGTGATTCAATTCCAAACTGAATCAGGGTATTCAGTGTAAGAATCAATAATCAGCTAAAGAAAAATGAATAAAGCTACATTTCATAAAAATAATTGAACCTAATACAAAATGAAAAGAGAGGGAATTCATCTTTATAGCTTTTTCGCTTTCTTTTTATTATTATGCACACAGACACATAGAAAATTAACAAGTCTTTCCATTCGATAAAAAATTGTGTTCAGCAATTTACCGTCAGTGCCCAATTTCCCCAAGTTCCCATTGAGTATAACACAATGAACCAGATTTTTATTCATAGCTACCTATTTTTTTTTTAAATAATATAGTATGGGGAGGATTAATGTTATACTTCTTACATTACCCATAAAAATAAATTACCATCTTTTTGATTTCCTGTAAAAACACTGGCTACTATTATCTACAGTCAACCATTAAAAGATAAGCAAACTGAGAGAGGGGAAAAAACCTAAAATTGCTGAAAAATCACAAATTTTTCACTCTGGTGGTCGTTTGAAAACTAAAACAAGGAGGAAAAAAATATTACATTGGTCTTATTGGTGGTGAAGAGACTTGTTTGGTTTTTGTTTGCCTGTGATTAGGGGTCAAAATGTTAGGTTTTGCCCGTATTCTTAAATCTAATTTTCCAAGAAGCCTTTTTCCTAACTCATATCGCACACCCTCTACAAAACTGCTACAACTCGCAAAAATCGAGTTTTGAGTTAGTAGTGAAAAAATGGTCTATAAGGGTCCTACTTTGATCCCCCATATTCACCTTGGCGAAATTCCACCCCCAGACCCCTCCAGGACAGTTGTATCAGTTTACAATTTCAGAAATATGAGGCTATTCAATGGACAAAACTGCTACAACTCAACTTTTTCAAACAAACTGATAAAATTACTTGACAAAACTGATACAACTCAACATTACTCTACTAAACCGATACAATTTGCAGTTCTACAACCACGTCATTAATGAAACAACAACACTCAAATTATGTACAAAACTGATATAACTGTACAAAACTGATACAACTCGACCATTTTCTTCATTATTGGCTGGACAAAAGGGATACAACTTGCATGGGGGCTATTTGTTGACCACTGAAGGGAGAAATATCATCATATTCAGAAACTAGACCACAATACGAGTCTTTTGACGTTTCAACAAACAAAATCCGTTGAAAATTCACTGATTACTGACAGTTTTAAAATTCAAAATTTCAAACAGCTCTCCTGAAAAAACGGTTTTTGCGAGTTGTAGCAGTTTTGTAGAGGGTGTGCGATATATACATAAGTGTATAGGTTTGTTAATTTGAATGCTCTGTTTGGGTATACTTGGGCGGTTTAAGTTGATTTCAATATTCTGGTCAGTTTGGACTTTGGTTGATTAAAAAGGTTCGATTGGTTTGGCTGGTTCTTTTGAATGGTTCTGTGCAACGAAATATCTCACGAAAACCTCACCACTTTTTCATTCAAGTTTATTCTTATTTTCCATAATAACATAAGATAACATGATTTTTTATCTATACTTAAAAACCACTCAGCTTTCAATTCAACCATCAAGGCTCTAACCCTTTTCAGGAAAACAATAATAGTAAAATTGCCTCTCGTTCGTTAGATTCGCAAAAATGACACAAAAAGCCAGAACCAAAATCTTTGTTATACCCTCAGAGGCCATTCATTTTCTAATTTCTATACTTACAGCTACTACTATTTACAGTCTGATTTTATGAAATGTCAAATATAATTCAAGCTAAATAAACTCCGACTGGTCCGGAAAGTAACTTATAATTTTTTTAATTTATTTGTTTAAAATTGCAATTTTTCATACTGAAGGACTAAAAAAATTCAACAGCGCATGATAAGCGAGACCCCCCCTTGAGGTCACTCTCCCTACGACACTGCTGAGTAAGAATACTGGATCGAAATTCCAAAAATATGTCTAGACTGCGTAAAAGTTAAACTAATCGTGAATAATTAACTGCCACATAATTCAAATGATATAGATTTTAATCGCGAAATTGTTGGCAAAGTTTAATTGAGGAGAAAATTAGAAGGTGCATATCTTCATTAGAAGTACATTTGTACGTTATACACAGGTGCAGCACAAGTTTGGCTAATTAGATGAAACATGTCGGCTATAAATAAATATTCTCCTTATGAAACGCAATTTAATTAACAAGTTTTTATGACGATCCAATAGGTTACTATAAAATTCACATTTCTCGCTGTCTGCGAATTAACAGCCTGTAAAACAGCCACTTGGGTGTCGAAATAATCGACGCATGCAGCATAATGTGAAAAAATTGTAAGAAAAAATTTCGCTGAACTGACCCATATCCGATTTACACGATCATAAAGAGACAAAAAATTTTATAGACTAGACACATATTATGTTTCCTAAATTCTTATTCGCTGTAGAATATTCTGTAAACTTTAAATGACAAGTAGCGCTGCGACATCGATGTGGCCTTTGAAAGAACCAGCAAGAACTTCAGAGCAAATATTTAAAAAAATTGAAGTTAAATAAAAATTTTAGTTTTGATGGATTCTATCAATGTTTCACCTGCATATTCAGTATTGAAAGGGTTACTATTTTTTATTCACTTTCAACTCCTCTGCTTCTGCTTCACTTCATCGCAAGACACCCTCGAGGTGAGAGAATGCCTTCCTTCGCGAAAAGCCTTCGAAAATCTCACAAAAACTGGTAATATAATTTTATCGTCGTTACCCGCAGTTCAACCCATATCTCATTTCGAGGAGTTCCAGAGTGCACATATTTCAGTGAATTATTTGTCAAGACCATATATCCATTTTTTAAATGGAAATAGTTAACCTAATCAAAATATATTATATATAGACTACGTCGAATATTGACACGAAAAAAATGATGTTTTCCCCAATTTCACAGTGGAGTTAAACCGTTATGTGCCACGTCAAAGTCCCCCTCGCCTACAAAAACCAACAAATTCACGAATACAATTCAATAATCAAAATTGGGAAGTCATTTTTCACCCTTCGATCGTCACGGATGGTCCCTGCTTTACAATAAAAGTTAAATTGATTAACTCTTCGTGATATGTGGAAAAGTGTGGTAGTTCTTACATTAGATAATTTTTGTGTTTTTCTCGCATGCACTATAGCTCTTTCTCTTATCCTCGCTCTCTCCACTTTTTCATTCCACAGAAATATTCAACTCTGTGATGAGGGAATTTGGGATTCATTTTAGCTAATTCACTGTTTCATTTGCGGTTTTATACTACTATAGCAGTCGACATGTCAGTCGTCAGTTCCACTTGAAACGTGTAAACTTAACCCCGCTGGTGAAGAGAACATTACTCTAGAGAATTGACGAATAGCCTCAACAGCAAATGTGAAGGAAAATAGAGAGAAAAAATTATAGGTACTAAAAGATTGCAGCCCCATTATACGCACGTGACAGTAACATTTTTTTGGTTCGATTAAAAGGCTAATAGAATTATCGACAAATGTCAAACATTTCGAAAATTACGAAAGTTTTGTATCTGAATACGAATCCCATAGGCATATATATAATGGTTATTGGGAATACGTATACATAACTAAAGAACTCATCTTCTTCGAAATCAAAAATTAATTTTCTGTGAGAATATAGAGCTAGATATGCTGGAAAATGGATGAGAATAAATTTTCATTGCTAGTCCAAGAAAATTAGTCATCAAAGTTGAAAAATATATGCCTGGAATAAGTTGGACGTGCTGCAGGAATCTACATGGCAAAAAGTCTCGACCTCTACTTCCTGTGTTTCCCTGGCGCAGCTCGTAAATGTTAGAATTTAACGTTTTTCAGATATAACTCAAAATATCATGCTATATAGATATTATATCTATTCTAATGTTCAGTAAAAATTTGTTCTCCATTAAATTTCCTATCGATTAAAAAAAGAAAATCTCAGTTGGTGCCACATAGAAGTGCAGTAAACGTGAAACTGAAGATTGAAAATAGGTCTATAATTTTGACTAAATTTTCGAGTTATTGAGGAAGAAGACTTGAAAATTATTATTTTTCAAAATGAGACCCATATTCAATATTAATTTACTGCACTTTTATGGTACCAGTGGGGTTATCATTTTAATCCGCGATAAAATCTTTGTACCAGATGTTTCTTTTTGCAACACCGTAATTTTCTTGGGCTATACAATTAAAACCACAAAATAAAGTAAAATTCGCAATAATTGTATTAAACTTTGAAATGTCGGAGTTTTGCTACTCTATAGTCTTTCTGATCGTACCCATGGTCCCATTTTGGAAAAAATTGTCTGATATTACTCGGCCTACCAGTAGCTCTGTCTAGTGGTGGGGCCTAGTGAGTTTGTGGACTTGCACCAACTGACAACTCACGGTTAAATCATCATCTGATGAAATATATTTGCTTAAATGAAAGTTTAAATGGCGAGTGTATGAAGTATCAGGATGACATTCCGACGTGGTCTCACGCAGGGCATCTAATAAATTACACCAATTAATTTCGCACAATGTTAAGGTATATGAAAGTTTGGCAACGTATACATATTTTTATAGTTTTAAATAATTTAAATAAAAATCATGCTGACTGCTGCAGCAAATGTTGCATTGTAATACTGGCAAATCAACCATTGCTTCAGGCACTTCCATTTTATTTCTGCACAAAGAAAGAAAAAGTGGCTCTTGAGAAGGCGCCCTTGGCATTTGAAATCTTAATTCAAAAACTGCCAAGGTGGCAGTTATACAATTTGCTTTTAAATATTGGGAATAATTTAACTTCTTATTAATAATTGTGACGTGAAATATTAATAAACTTAATTCAAACGGCGAAAACGCATCATGCTCAAATTTATTCATTCACTCATCTCAAAAACGGATATAAAGGCTTTCATATTATAAGATACTATTTTGGTGGACATGAAAAATATTTATGTACTTGGAGTTAAAATAACATAATGTGCATAAAAGATGATTGAATTTTCAAACCCACAATAAGTTCAGCGTATTTAGTAGCTAGGAGCAGGTCATAAATTAACGTTTATAATTTGTCAACGACGGAAGAATACAGACCATAATATGTGACCAAATCAGAGAAAACATACCTTTAGGAGAAGGAAGTCAAAGTATATGCGATTCCAGTATACTTTTCCTAATCCGTTTTCTCTTCGTATAATTTTTCCTGATAGAAATTTTTTTTAATTTCTTTTTTTCTAATACCAAAATGTCTAATGGATTATTTCCCTAAAAAATATTATAAAACACTATTTTTACATAAGACTATTTTATTATAAATGGTTGACGAGTAATCCAATGATCAAGAATTTGATTAGAAATATTTGTTTTAAAAATTACCCGCCTTCCTCCTGGTAGAACTTCCAACTACCTTCCCATCCTTACCACATTTTATAAGGGCTCGTAGTAGGTCTGATTTTCCTTAAAAGACTATTAAAATGGCGAAAGTAAATTTTTTTACAGCTTGTCCTTATCACGAAGGTATATTTATAGCATATCTACACGTAATTTATTATCGATTATCCTCAACATTTTTTTTAATGATTCAATGCTGAAGAGTGACTCGACATTCCCTCCTCAAAAGAAATCGAGTGCTGAGCAATTTTTACAACCAGTTGTTGAAAAAATTAGCGAAAGTGTCAATCATAAATTATACTATAGTTAAAGAGAAAATTATCATTAGCCGAATATTAGTTTTAAGGGAAATGGATCAGACATAATAGTACGAAGGAAAAAGAACAGTTGAAATATAAAATTAAAGAAAATGTCCATTAGAGAAAATTGCTTTTCAGGAAAAAGGATTAGGTAAAATGAGTGGGAACTAAGCATGCTCATCTGCCACTCTTAATATGACATATTATCACCACATAAAATCTAATAAAATTTGAATGTTGCAACGACCCAACGTAGCGTGTACTTATTTTGCTTCAAGTTTTTCAATAAACTACTATATAAAACCTGAGAATTCCAATGCACGTCCACTAATAGCTCAATAATCTAACATTAAAACTTCTATAGTATCTATTTCGATATTGACGTTCAGTATAATATCTAAATGGTACACGTTTGGATTTTCTCACCGTGACCGAAACACGAGCCATCGAATACAGTCCTCAACAGAAATCGATTTATGAAAATCAAACCTATATAACCATCGAGTAGATAGGAGATATGTAATAATCAATGCTGCATACATATGCAAACCAAGTACAGGCTAGGTACCCAGCATAAAGAATAAAAAAACGTTGATAAAAATAGAAAATATGCGGAATTAATTTCATTGTTTGAGAAGAAAATTCTCTCCATGTCTATTCGTCACCACGCCTTGAAAAAATAATTTTCAACAAAATTGATTTTTATCAGATCAAGTTCGACCACACATCACGCATATGCGGATGCAAATGCGTTAAAAGCGCTGCCGGCTATACTTAATGCGTGTTACTTGTTCCATCAATTTTATATTACAGAGAAAAATGAAAGGTGGCTCAGGCAAAATTACGTGTTCAATATTTTTGACTAATTTTTAGTTCCTAGGTGTTCGTCGAGGAATGCTGCTGCTGTTTGTCGTACTTATCTATGGAGGAAGCCAAAGAGACCTTTAGAGCCATCCAAATGAGAAGCTGAATCAGTGGCGGATCCAGAGCTCCATTTGGGGGGGGGATCCAAATTTTTTCAAAGCATGGTGAATGCTAAAATTGTGAGATTGTGTTTTTTTCAGCATAAAGAGGGAGGGGTTAAAGAAAATTGATTTCTTTGTGGATTATCGGTTTGTTTTTTTTTTTGGATTGGGGGGCCCCTTGGATCCGCCACTGAGCTGAATTTAACTGCACACTAGCAACCAGTCTACTTTTCACTGCTGTCAGCAGGTTTTCACCAATGTATCACACATTCTCCCTGTAAAGAACAGAATCAGAGCCTTTAACTCACCTTTTCTATACAGAGAATGGTTGAAAATCATTCCATTTAAGGATGAGTTATGAGACCACACATAACCATCTACGTACGAAGTACACATAACTTTGTATTCATGCTAAAGGTAGCAAAATCATTCGTGCCAAATTATGAGAACATGTAAAGTAAGTTTAAAATAATGTTAACACCTTTTCACGTGACACGTTGAAACGATTTCCGGAACAAAATTTCTACGCCAATTTATTCGTTTAAGCTAATTAAAGGCACGCAAGAATGAAAAACGACCATAGAACTGCTATAATCATGCGTGAATAGAGTCCATGTAAGAATTTCTCCATCATCATATTAAATGCAAATAATCCAGAAGAAAAAACTTTTGTCCACAAACAATTAGGAAATCATCTCCAAAATCACCTCTGAAATTACTGAAAAGTCCACTAAAATTATTCACGGGTCTGTTTTAAATATCTTTACTCGACGATGAAATTTATCGAACCTATAGTCACTACAAACGCTGACAATATTTTATCTTATCTAATCCTGATTGAATCAAATCATTTGAAAAATGCCACCGAAGAGAACAAATTACTGAATTTATGAAACGAGAGGGTCTGGTAGGAGAGAGAAGCTATAATCTATGCAGCTCAGTTGAGAAAAAATCAAACATTAGGTAGCCTCAAACTGAGGGCACAGGGAGGAGAATATATAAGATCAGAAATTTCAAACATTTATAATCTCAAAGTTGAAAAGTGATCGTATATAGTCACCCAGTTTAACTGTAGTTTTTGCCTCCAAAAATTACCATGTCCATAATATAAGAAATTTAAACTCTCTTTAAGGCCATCCAGAAAATTATTTTGGAGGAAACTTAACTCTGAAATAGTTAAGAAGATGATTAGATATAGGTACTCCTCAAGTAAATTATACGAATTGATCCATGCTCAGTAAGCAAAGGAAGCTATTGATGTTAAAGATGATCGTAACACAGAATTCAGATCAAGTGTGGACTTCGTGTCATAAATCTATAAAAGAACATCTCCACCTATTCCAGCATCTCAATGAACCATCCGCATGAGCATATATACTGGTTTCATTCATACAGTTTTTAAAACGTTCCTCTTCTGATCCTCTGCCACTCACGGATTTTATAACCCATATATCAGTTCAGTTCATAAAAAAATGATCGAACCCCGAGAGAGATACGTTAGTATCGTGGCATACTTATGACGAGTATATACATCAAACGAGAGGGAGGGAATGAAAAAACGTATGAATGAAAATATTGTCGACGAAAATAATATTCCGTCCATCTCTTGATAGGATGTTTTAATGGCAGGCTGACTGCTGGGAGCCAGAAGGAAGTACACTTTTCAGGCTACACATTATACCAAGACTATCTCATTCATCTATTTCATTCAACGTTTACGAGAAACGGTTATATGAAGTCGATTAATGCCTGCACATAGACTTTTTATAAAGCTAAGGCTATCTCTTCATATCAAGCCAGTCATAGCCGGGTATCTGGTTATTGGTGGTTGTTATGATGCCCCATCGTTATAGCAGCGTGAAAAATACTAAGAATTGACAAATAATGCATGTTCAATGATATCTATTTTAGAATTCCTATTTTCCTCACCTCGAATTTTCTATAAAGAAAAATATGATGCAAATTTACAGCAGGGTAATCTTTAAAAAAATTGCTACAGATATACCTACTTCTTATTAGACACTCTGAACAGAGCCACAGCCTTATTTTCTCTCCTGATTTTTCAGAATTGAGTGAGGAAATCAAAATAAAAATGATTTTATAAAATATACTCGTACTATGTATATTTACACGTAGACTTACACGATGAAGAAATTTTCGACTTTTCGGCTAAGCAATAATAAATTTCCACTTGACCTAATTTTAAACTCAGTCCTATATACAGTTAGATGAAAGAGTTAATGATAATAATTGTCTTTTTCTATCAGGCTGCAGTGATCACTGTCAGAAAAAGCCACTACCTTCAGCTCAAATTAAGTGACCATCGACTTCTCTATCGTTAGAGTAATGCTAATTAGGTTTTCACTATATACCTTAGAAATTCCTACACTTGAGACATGTCACGTAAAATCACGATTCAAATAGATTTGTAAGAAATAACCAACAAATTAACATGGGAAATGAAAACGTTGACAAATATTATTATAAAAGTCTACATGAGAAAGCATATAGTTTAATATACGCATAAAGTTCAACAATATTCACGACTTTTCTCCACATACACATAGTACACACCGAGCCTTATGCCAGATAAAATAAGCCCATCACATAATTCTCTTTAAGCTTCATTAAAAATGGAGAAGAGAGAAATAAAAAAGAATGTATGAAAACAACCTAATTTCATAAACGTGCATACGAGCCATAGGTGCTGGTACGTGATGAAAAATATTTTTCTCATTTTATCTGGACACACGATCGTGCGATGAAATCTTCATGACAAACGTTTCCACTTGGATCCATTACAGAGGCTACCCCCAAAGGTAAAGATGTGATGCCGGGAGCAGAAAGAAATTGAGAGAAAAAAAAATTAATTTCGCTGCAGCGTTATTAACAGGCAAAGAAATTTAATTTCTTTAAGAATAAATCAATTTTTATACTTTCGACAAAATGGAAAAAAAATTATGAAGCCGAGTAATAAATGACGAAACAGAAATATCCTACAATTGCTTCCCATTTGGGCAATAAACAAAAATTATTCATTTTGAAAAAAAATATCAAGGCATCTGAGCTACATGTATATGGGTTGGCTTTGAAAAATGGATGGTTGTGAATTCTTATAATCAATTTTTAATCGACCTTTGCTACCTCTGGCAAAATTTTAGATTTTTTTAATGATTACAAAAAAAAAAAAAGGAAAATAGCTCATTTAACGATTTCTTTTATTCACCAAAAAAATTTTGCCTGGTTGGCCTGAATTTTCATGGGTATCTGGTATCTCAGTGCATTTTCAACAAATTGAGACGATTTTCTTAAGTAAAAATGCTTCGTCTATGAAATTCATCATCAGCTCAAAAATTGTTTTTTCGACTTAGTACCATTTCATACTCGTAGATGACATCACAAATACACAAATCTATCAGATATTCCACATAAAAAAAAAAAACAATTGAAATTATAAGAAAACTTGCCCTGCCTATAACGTATCCCGAGGAAGGTTGAAATTCTATCGATCACAGAAAATATCTTTCTTATTACAAACAGAACACCCTAAACAAATACCCTCTCTGTGTTGGAAGAGTAACTTTTCAAAATATATCAAGTCAAAAAAAGTCAAAAACAAAAATTAGTTTTCCTCTTAATTATTTCTAATAACTGGATCAAAATTGGCAGATTCGTTGCTGAGAATCAATGCAAGAGGAGTTTATGCGTTGTTTCACCTTCTAATTATTTAAATCACAAGCCTACAGGTCTCTAATAGAGAGATATCCACGACTGAATGCGTATTATTGGAATAATGATATTTCTTGGAGTCTGTAAAAATATTGGCAATAATCATTAGCACTCTTACATGACAAAGGCTTATGCCACAGCCAACTTTGTCTCGTTCATAAATTGTTCCACTCTCCACCTTGTTCACAGCTTAATTCCCTTTCACTGCTAACAACATTTGGAAGTTTAGGAATTTCTTGAGAAATTCACAATAGCTCAACGTCAGGTACAATGCACCATTAAAATTTCAGTGTTTGTTGGCTGCTAAGCAATTGAAAATAAAGAATTTATATTTTCATCATTATTTACGAATGCTTAAAGCAACTAATTAACACAGAAATTTCAATGACTTTAACGCATTTTGGAAAATTAAAATTGCTAGTTCCCTTTTCTCTTTCCCCCCTACAAATATCAAAAAACCATGGAAATTGTTTGTGGCTTCCGTAAATTATGTAGTCTGCATAGTAATTAACTAACCAATGGCATCACTAACGATCATATTTGGTGAAAAATTGACTTAATACGTTTTGCAAAGTTATACTCCCTCCATTGATACAACTTGAAGAATCTTATCAATATTGACAGTTTTCCCTCCACCCACCGATCTGCAATGTGACACAAATGTGAAAGAGAAATGTAACGCGAAATGTGACACAGATGTGGCGAAAATTCAACCAATGAGGAAGCAGTGGCACTTTTGTGACGCAGATGTGACACAGATGTGTACATAAATTCAACCAATGAGGAAGCAGTGGCACTTTTGTGACACAGATGTGTACATAAATTCAACCAATGAGGAAGTAGTGGCACTTTTGTGACACAAATGTGTACAAAAATTCAACCAATCAGGAAGCAGTGGCACTTTTGTGACACTTTATGTGACCTATATATAATTTTCCACCGCAGAAAAATGGAATCACATCAGTGTCACAAAAGTGCCACTGCTTTCTTATAGACTGAATTTTTGCCACATCTGTGTCACATGTCTCCTCCACATTTGTGTCACAGTTTGTAGATCGGGCATTTTACCATTTACTGAAAAGGAATCGCTGAAAACAGTGAACCCGAATACAATGACGACAATATTATCGTCGAGGAGTGAGGCAGAAAAATGAGACTAAAATTAATAGCAGACCGTGAGTACCTATGTGTGTATTTATTGTATGGGGTACACGTTTTGGTGAAGATCTCCGCAGAGTTTATATCACCGGTTTAAATTCGTGTAAATCTACTAAAGCGAGTTGGGTATAGTGTATACTTTTTATATAAAAAAATATACGTACACACCATAGAGCCTATATACCGTATAGATATACCATATGTATAAAGGTACGGGCCAGTGGCAGTAGCCAACGGTTATGTGGAAGAGACACATACACAGAAAAAAAACCACTAAATTTGTTCGTTGTCAACCCACCAGCTGTGTGTGAGGTGTGATTTTTCAGAAACAGCAGGGTGCTTTTGCGCATACCTACACTCCTAGACTGGTAAAAAAAAAAAATAAAGACTCACGATATTATTATTACTATTATTCTTATTATTATTATTATCTATACCTAAACAGTGAACTATAAGGTGCTGGTGTTTCGTACACACGTATTACACACACTATGTTATACAATATGCAAGGCATGTCCTTTACCACCTAGCTTACTAAAACTCTTGCCACTTAATTTTTTTCTCCTTATTTTTATTTTTCCATTCTCATTTTTTTTTTTTTTTTACTTTACCACCTTTCTCTTCTCTCTCACTCTCTCCCTTTTTTTTTCTTTTTTTTTTTCAATCTGCAACGATAGTTAATATTTATTGTTAACATAAAGTAGAGTATAACTCGGCATCGTACTGATATATACACTTTTTTTTTCTTCTTTTATCCATTTTTTAACTACTACTTTGACACGATTGTATGGCTGTGGCTGCTAATGTGTGTTCTCGTTAGGATAAAACATTAGGTGTTGCCCAGCAGTCCTTAGGAATTTTTCAAACCACCAAAAGAGGGGAAAAAAACTGTTTAAATTGATTAGGTATATATTCTACAGACAGCATGGCTACGTGCTTCGACTTTTTCCCATATTTCTTCGTGCCATAATTCTAATTCCTCCATAGCAAAGATACAGGAGTCAGAGTGAAGAATTGTGCACTTGAACTAATAGCTGCATTTATGATTATATTTGATAAGTTTTTGAAGCGCACAGCTGTCGAGCAAAATGCGGTGTATGACCATTGTTCAAATACCTCAAAAATTGCAGAAAACAGATTCCATATAACTGACAACTGATACATCAAAATTAATGGTTGAAGACATACCAGTGGCGTACCTGCGGGGGATTTTTGGACGTTCAAACCCCCCCTCCGAGCCGCAAGAAATGTACAAGGAACTCCGCCAGTGGTCTTATAGATTTCAACACCAATAAGTTGGCAGTCTTTTGCCTCGCTTGATCAAGTTAATATCTATTTTTCGCCATTTTATCTAATTTCTGGGTGTTTTCTCAATGAAAAATCAAATTTAATCGAGAAACTGAATTTTCTAAATTGTCATATCATAAGAAGCCAAATTCAGAATCTTATATAATCGCCATTGTTGGCTTCAAAAATTGTTTAATAATATTGGAACTGCGTATTTTTCACTTCTCACTTTTACAGATCACATCTTGAAACTTTTCTAAGATTTATTTCTATATCTGGCTACCTTACCCTATACGCTCTATCTATAACCTTAAAAAACAACAAGGGACGCTGGGATATCTATATGTAGACTTTGGAAGGGATTAGTTAGGGCCTATTTTACGAGTTAAAAGCTTATAAAAATATAGACAGGCCATAGCATTGCTTTTCCATTAGTCTGCTGAGGGGTGAGGGGAAGGGGTAAAATTAAAATGATTTCAAAAATTAAAACTTTTTATGGTGATTTTAGAACACGTGCAATTCAATTACATGCTAATTCTATTTTTCTCATCTTCTACGACGACGTTAAAATTTTTGATAAGTACATATATATATTTTCCAAAATATACCAACCATCGAATGCGAGCTGCGAATACTATCCGCGATGTCTTCTGGAATAATATTTCTCCTATTCAAGTATATCTAATTCTTTTAAAAACGAATGTCATCTGTTTTTCCAAGCAGAACTGATGTAGAAGTGCAGTTTATTTACACTCGATTAACATTCGGTAGCATACCTGTCGATGGTCAGTCATAACAATGAAATCGAATACATGGGGTCAGTTTACCTAATAGCCCAGTCGCGCTACCGGGCATCTATAAATTGACAAGGTTCTCGATGTCAGGCCAGCCTTATATTGTTGATTTGTAACCCCAATTCGAGGGCGACACCAGAAGCTCGTCTTGTGTTCGTAGAACGGACATTAATGGCGCATGCCAAAGCCACATACAACGTATTCTCGCCGTTGAAAAGGAGGAAAGAAAATGAATTTCGTATTCGTGAAAGGCTACACAGCCTACAGGGGGGCAATGGGCATACACAAAATTTTATAGATTCCTCTCTACCTGGGTGGCCTTTTCATAGCATTCGACTTTTGAGCTTTAAATTAACATTATAGAATGAAGATCTGAACTCATTATTAGGTTCGGCAATAATATTGCCAAGACCTATGAAAATCACTTTATTTTTTTTTTTTTTTTTAAATACAGAATTTAGCATGGTGTAGACAGAGACAGAAAATGGAGTTCGGTCTTTTATCCTTGTTGATTTTTTTCATTTCATTTTTAAATACAGCATTTTTACCTCATTATTTTTTTTAGTTACAGCATTTTTTTTTTTTTTAATACAGCATTTATACCTGGGTGTAGAAAATTTTCATTTATTCTGAAAGATCGAGTTATATTGCAGATTGGTTGTATGTATGATGTGATGTTTGTTGAATTTATTTTTATTTTTATTTATCAAATTCGTTTTAATTTTTATCCTAAATTTTTTTTGCATTAACGTGTTGCATTCATACATCATCACATTCATGAATATGTTGTTTTTGTCAATTTCTTATGTTAGTTATTTTTGCTCTTTTTCGCTGATATTATCTAGATTTTTTTTTTCTCGAATATTTTTTTTCTTTGAAATTTTTTTTTTTTAAATTACTTTGCATTTGCCTCTATTGCCAAACCTTTTGTAACTTGTAACAAGTTACTTGTTTTTTATGCAAAGTAAATACTCGTAAGTACACGTCGCGTCGTATGTAGAAAATATTTGACTCATACACAAATCCACAAATAGGGTAACTGGAATGTCAAGTCTGCAATATGTCCCAAAGAATCTGCCCTCTTTAGAGTAATTGAAGAACACAGAGATGAGGTGGAGGAGGCATTTTAGATGGTAGTAGAGGTGGGAAGTTTTTATTCTATGGAGAGACTGAGAAAGAAGAATAGGAGTAGGAGGAAGAGGTGGTGGCGCTTTTTATGCGGTAGAGTGTTATAGTGACGAAGTGCGCAACAGTGTTAAGAGTATTTCTGAATTTGAGTTTTTTCTTCAAATTAGAGATACAAAAATTAGTTCAGCGTTAAAATGCCCGAATAGTTTCGACAACTAAACAGAGAAGTCGAAGCTGAAAGAAATAAATATAGTGATTTTTACTCCCTTTTTAGAAATAAAACAGGGAAAATTCAAGATTTAGTATACGCATGACGTCATGCGAGTAAATAAACGATCAATATTGACCCAGTTTGCAGAAATTACTATCGACATTTTTCTCAATGTTTTTCAAATAAGTCTGGTTGCAGCATTCCGTTTATTCTTTGTATACTTCTACAAGTATGGCAAACTTACTTTTGGGTTAGCTCTAATATCTCACACCGTTTGGACCATACAAAGCTGAAAGCCCAGCCCTACCACAAGTTTGACTATAAATACAAACAGATAGAGAAAAAAGCAATATATACATACCTGACCGTGTTTATCCAATTCGTTATTGGTAAGTTTAACTTTTTCGAAAGAAACAATTTGTTTTCTAAGCTGCTCTCCGGTGAACGGTGAATCCGGATGCACATACAGTCTATTGGGTGCTGGTGGGTCAGCTTTTCCAGCCACTAACCAGCAAGATCTATGATAAGCATATCTGTATCTTTTGTTATCTACAGGAATAATGTCCATTAAAACTGCGTAACGTTGTTCTGCCCGGACTCCGGTGAACGATACCCTCACAGTGGGAAACATTCGTCTGAAATATAAAAAAGAAAAAAAAAGTTAAATTACTACTGCATGAATAAAAAAATACTTAGAATACACTCATAATACTACTCGGGTATAGGTGCACATAGGTAAAAAAAAAGAGAAAACCCCTAAGTAATCGATCGTTTTTGAAAAATCTGACGATGAGATTATATTACACGTCGAACCTCTCGCCTCCTCTGCCCCTTAAACCCTCATTCATTCTTTCTCTTTCCACCTATCTCTTACATGCACACACTCATACAAATTTACTTCTCACTTCATATGACTTACGCCGCTTGTGCCTTTATTCCTTTATTAATATTTGAAAGACTCGCCTTTTGTGAAACGTTTTTATGTAAATTATTATCGACGGTAAATATTATTTGGAATTTTAGTCGCCATGTTCGCCAAATCGTTTGTCATATAATGCCCATTGTCTGATATTATAAGGTACCCTCCGGTGCTGTGCGTACAGCCATAAAATTTTCACAGTTATATTCAGCCACGAAGTCGTCCAGTCACGTTAAACAAATAATATGTTAATCATTTTTCTAATGCTAAAAAAAAAAAACTAAACGAGAAAGAAATTTATAACTTTAGAGGCACATTAACAAAATTGATAAGAAATTTATAACTTTAGAGACACCCACAACAAAATTGATATGTACCTAACAAAATTGATAACAAACTATATTTGCGAGTAGGACATCGCATCGTCAAACAAGAGTTATCACTTCCAAAAATAATCATATTATTTTCGATGAGGGAATGTGAATATAGTATTTTCCATTTTCTTATTTTCGACTATCTTAGCAACGAAATATATGTTGCAGAAATTAAATTTCAAAGGACATAATTTAGTTCCGAATGTATACGTGTAAATACTTGAGAGATACAAAATTCAGTTATGAACAAACAAAAACAAAAAAAAAACTTTTAATATTTTTTTTATTCAATGGAAAAATTTTCAAATGTGGACTGGACATAGGCTATATAATTGTTATTGAAAATAAATTATTTATTTATATCAAGTTACTCGGTACGCAGCAAATCATATAATTCAGGCATTTCATAATCAGGCAATCATAATTTGCTCACTTTATGATGGTAAATCAAGTATTCTATACGACAACAGCAGGTTTTTGATAGCTAATGGACTATCATAACACTTTGAAATATCTTTGATATCATTATTAGAATAATTTACTGGGCAATAATAGGAAAATGTATTTTTTCATTAGTAATGAATTTCTGCGAGTTTTTTCTAATGCTACACGAATTACATTATCTATTAATGTACTTATTATATATTAAATAAACAGCGATGATATGCAAGAAGGGAATAAGTCCTCTTTTTCAATTTTCACAGGAGAGCAAATACAATACTTTCATGTTACGAGCTTCTTATATGCAGCACCTAAACTTTGAAGTCTATTTTCTCAACGATGGTTGCATTTTGGGACATCAAATTAGTTACATCGATTGAAGTCCTACAAAAATTGAAAAGCTCATTTTTCTGCACGGAAAATTTTATTTTGATACAATTTTACTCAGGGCTTCATATTACACACACCTACAGTTATGAACAGTCTGATTTTCACCTCGAATAAAATAAAACCGTTATCCAAACTAATCTTATTTTTGTTTCATGATCATTTATGCATATTACTTACATGATCTGATAAAATTTAATCGTTAATTTCTATACTACACAACCCCTTTGATTCTGAAAGAGGATCAATTTTTAATTTTATGGGCAACTAAAAAAAGAGGTATGTTTATAATCAAGAATATAGGATGTGTGAAAATTCGGTAGACTTACACTATATTTTTCTTCACAACAATACATGAAAACCTATTTCGTGACTATTAACAGTTTTTTTTTCCCTTTCTTATAACCTCTTACCTTCTTTTTCGATCATTTTTTTTTCGAATAATTTTTTATTCTTGGTTATTGCTAGTGCATACAAAGCAGGTGAAAACATATGTTCGATGTTTTTTTTTTTTTGTTTTTTTTTCATTTTTCAGGATAATCACTATCTTTGAGTTTCCTCATTCCTCTCATGTTTTTCACAACACGAGTACATCAACATTCACGCATCCTTTCTTTGTCATTTTCTCTATTATGGTTTCATCTTTTGTTCATTCATGGCACATCATCGTTTTGTGTGTATAAACCATCTTGATGGACTTGGATATTAATATGCGAGCAAAAATACATTTTCTTTGCGGGTTCAGGTGTCTAATTTGTAGTGACCACATTTTTCCGACTACCACAACCACAGTTTGTATTCGTAATATTCTACCACGAAAATTATAACCTTTGGCATCCTAACACAACAGAGTCCATATATTCTAATTATAATGCTTGTCAATAAACAAATGTTGAATGAGGAAAATGGTAAAAAAAAAATACTGTAAGTATACACTCTACTATCACCACATTTAAACGTTTGTTTGAATAGCCCAGTCTTTGACTTTTATTTGTGAAAAAATAGCGTGTTTTATCCAACTACACAGTGTATGACTAACCCATTATTTTGAATAATTTAATAAATACTCGAGTAAAATAGATGAGTGAAAATTTTGTAAAATTTAGGTCATACAATTTTTAAAAAGTTTATGATTTTTGTTTCTGTACTCAATGACCACTTCATCTTTTTATGTATACTTTTTTGTTCTACCTACCTCCCTACCTACTTATAATATTATTAAGACGCGATTGGTAAATTGAACAAGAAATTATCTTTCATAATTTGCTTAAATTTCATCGGTAGTTTTTTTTTTTTCCTTCCTTTCATAAATTAATTTTCAGCAAAGACCCCGAAAACTCAAAATAATAAAAAGTTCAAATATTCTTCAGTAAAAAGAAAAATCGTTATTAAATACGAGTACGTAGTTACGTAATGTGTGTCAATGAAAATGCATAATCAATCGCCGTAAATACAAGATCGGTGGTAGCAACGCTCAACTTTCGTTTCTTTCTTTTTTTTTCTTTTTTTTTTCTTTTTTTCTTTTTTTTTTTAATCAAAATTAATTAAACTTCTCATAGCAGGTATATTCTTCAAGAGGATAGGAAAATAAACAACAAATTAAAAAGCGAATACAGTAAAGCTTATAATAGATAGACAAGATATCGCACACCCTCTACAAAACTGCTACAACTCGCAAAAATCGAGTTTTGAGTTAGTAGTGAAAAAATGGTCTATAAGGGTCCTACTTTGATCCCCCATATTCACCTTGGCGAAATTCCACCCCCAGACCCCTCCAGGACAGTTGTATCAGTTTACAATTTCAGAAATATGAGGCTATTCAATGGACAAAACTGCTACAACTCAACTTTTTCAAACAAACTGATAAAATTACTTGACAAAACTGATACAACTCAACATTACTCTACTAAACCGATACAATTTGCAGTTCTACAACCACGTCATTAATGAAACAACAACACTCAAATTATGTACAAAACTGATATAACTGTACAAAACTGATACAACTCGACCATTTTCTTCATTATTGGCTGGACAAAAGGGATACAACTTGCATGGGGGCTATTTGTTGACCACTGAAGGGAGAAATATCATCATATTCAGAAACTAGACCACAATACGAGTCTTTTGACGTTTCAACAAACAAAATCCGTTGAAAATTCACTGATTACTGACAGTTTTAAAATTCAAAATTTCAAACAGCTCTCCTGAAAAAACGGTTTTTGCGAGTTGTAGCAGTTTTGTAGAGGGTGTGCGATATCTTACCAAAACCTTTTGAATTTTCAAAGAAATTCTAATTGGTTCTCAAAAGGGTAGCAGATAGATTGAATAAATTACTTGACTTCCTCCGCTTCGAGTAATTTGAAAATTGTAGTGGAAACTGTTTTAAAAAATAGTAAAGTATATACTATTTTTATAGTACATTATTTACATAAGCGGACTTTGCCACCTGGTCCTTTGAGGTTACTCTTGTGGTGTCATATATGACACCACCTGGTCCTTTGATGTTACTCTTGTGGTGTCATATATGACACCACCGGGTCCTCTGAGTAATCGAGTAAAATCTGACGTGTTTCTAATATGTTAAAGCGCATATGAATTCTTTTCTTCTGTTATGAGAAACATAAAACAGCACTACCATTGATCGAAAGGGGAAAATCCACCAAATCTGGAGTTGAAACACCAACATCACTACAGTTACGCATTTGGTCCCCCCCCTCCAGTACACTACTAATACATTTTAAAAGTAAGATCAATATAGCGTAGGTACATCTATCAGAAACAAAAAAATTCCTCATTACCCAAACTGCACAACAAATAATGTTGCAAAAAAAAAAATCTGTGGTCAAGCTACCCACAAATACGTATCAAAATATATTTCAAAGGAAGCAAATATTCGAACGACCGCCTCGGGTTATGCTATCAATTACCACATTTCGATGAGTTGAATCCAGTTTGTGCTGTTTCTATCGGTCTATACTCTCAACATAAAATAAATAGAACGTATAAGCCGATCGATTAAACACTTGAAACAAAAACAGAAGTGAAAAAACACTATTTACAACCTCAAGTATATCAAGTATCCCATATACGTTTATTAGATGACTGAAAAGGAATATAGAAAAAACTAATCTCGAGATGGTCCAAAAACAGGCACCTATAGGTATACCTCCATCACATCTATGAGCTTGCGGAGTTTATCCTCCATATAAATTCTAAATGATGTTGTTGCGGTTGTTGCTGCATATAGTTAAACCGTTATCGTTAGGATATCGTTTGTGGTCTCCCCCTCCCCCTTGGATAATGTTGCCGGTCGTCGGTGTTCCACATTATCAACAGAAAACTATTATTATCGTTTTTATCATCGGCAATTAGTCGATTCACACGTTTCTTCTTTGGTATTAAAGCGCCAGCGCCGCCGCACACCAGACCCAACAATTTGAGTGGGCTGAAGGGGGGTGGCCTGGCGGTCTCTCTCTCTCTATCTCTCTCTCTCTCTAAAAAAAAAGAACAACTTCGAGTATGAAGAAAGGCATGAAAACGTTATTATAATAGACTTCTGGTCGTGCTTTTTACTTGTTATAATAGAAGGTATATATATACATGTATACAGTATACGTGTGTAGGTACACATCGAATACCAGCTAACTTTTACACTTTTATGTATATACCTACATAATAATGCCTACATAGGTACACAAGGAAAGTTATACACCTATAGCTGTTTACCTATACCCTTTATATGCGTCCATCTTTCTTCATCCTTCATCGTAACGTCCGACCGTCACTTCACAATTTCTTTCTTTTGTTTTTTTTTCCTCTGTTTTTTCTCCCTGTTCACTCTTGTTTTTATCTGAAAACGAGATCTTTTTGTCGAGGCTAATAAAACATGGGCTACCCGTCATTAGTATTAAACTATTTGCGTGTTAAAGCGCATTTCAACTTCCGTCGGTAAATTCTATCCTACTCGAGCAATGAATGCAAGTATTTCTTATACCTTCACCCTCACTCTCTTTCTCCCTCTCGCTCCCTCTCTCTCCACTTAATTTGTACCTATAAGCTAATACTGGTATTGACTGACGCTATGTATACTGTGCTATACGGCCACTCTTTCTATATTATGGTGTGATATTATGTAAAGGGCGATTTGCATTCACATACAGGCCTGCATCAATTATTTCCTAATAATGCCATAAATGAAACGCTGTATATAGCGATATGTTTTTACGCGATTTGCCGCTCTCTGCACCTTTCGACGCTGGTGAAAAATTAAAGATGGGGTTGAGTTTATGAATTTAAACTTGGATCCATAAATTAAACATCTACCAGAGAGTTCACAAAAATCAAAAAATTTTCCAAGGAAAACATAAAATAGTGGAGAATACCTCTATTATGCAGGATAACTGCCAATGATGTTAAGTTTTGATCAAGAGACAGTCTTGACTATTTGAGCCCATAAAAATATTATAATCATGCAATAAAGGTCTGTCAAATGTGAATAATGAACCCGTATTTAAAATGATAACACTTATTATAAGTCTTTAGCTTATCAGCAAAATTCTAAACAACTTCAACCAGAACTTCATCATTAGTATGCGTCTAGCTCCCTCCTGAAATTTTTGGAAAAGTTGAAGTGCTAAAAAAATATTAGATATGGACTAGGACAATGTTAATTAGAAGATTTTGCAATAAAATTAATAATTAATGAAGGTATATGCCTATAGAAAAACAGTGCAGTGGCGTATCCAAAAAAGTACTTCTAACCGTTGAATTTTTTCACAAATAAAGACTTTAATTTGAAAATATATAAATTGGTTATTTTTCAGGGCGATGAATGAAATACTCAAGTAACGAATTCATTGTTTCATGGAACCTTAGCCCCCCCCCCCCCCACCAAAAGAATCTTCAGTGACATCTGTAATTTCTTTCAAAAACTTTGACTACACCTCAAAGTTGCATATATATATAATTTATTTTCTACGAGTAGCTGATACATCACTAGAAATACCAAATTTTACTCGATTAGGACGAGGTGGTGTCACATATGACACCACAAGATAAACCTCGAAGGACCAGGTGGTGTCGTATGACACAAGTCAGGGGTTCTCAAAATATTGATCCTTTGAGAAGTTCATCTCAAACTTTTGACTGGTGTCGTATATGACACCACCTGGTACTTATATAGTGTTAAAGCTTCACGTTTTGGCCTTAAATCACTGAAAACCAATCATTTTGAAATTTTCCTTTAGATTCTCTTGAAATATTTAGAAGATCCAATTGCCTTGAAGGTAATAATCGATCATACATACTGAAACGCCCCGCACAGAAATTTATGATTTGTTTTGACATGAGTGTAGACCTTGTCTATATTATATTGACGAATTTGCCCTATTAATTTAAATCATAACGTTCAAATTATATAAACTTTCCAGGAGGAATTTTCAATTAAAAGATGAAAATCGAAAAACGTGTGTTGATTATTAGAGAACTACTGCAGTGTACGGATTCAAGCAATCATCCAATCGATCATCGTGTATATAACATGTGTCATCCGATTAAAATAAACGAGAAAATTCATCGTTCCCGGTGGAGGTTGGGCCAGCACCCTTGATGATAACATTTCAAGTTGTACCGATTTACACCCTAATAAAAGTTAGATGGAACTTCACAAAACGTCGAGTGTGTAAGTCTTTATAACCCTCCACTATTTGACATCACTTTATCGGCGACATTTGTTTTCGATGAAGTTATTATACGGTTAAAATCGTGATTTTGGGAAATGTTTCGCAGCTTCCCCACAATTAGGTGGGTGCTTTGCAACTTTTCCGCAACGACGACTAGGGTGACGCGAATATTTTTCGAAATGAGAAAATGCTTAACTGCAAAACGAAGGGGATAAAATTGCATTTATATAAGACGGATAATACCCATACATATTATCCCTCGGCGAGTTTAAACTGTATTGAGTATCTACATTAAAAAATATACTACGATGATTATTTCACAGGTCGAAAAATAATTATACAGGGTGACCCAAACACCTGGTAATTCAAATATCTTAAAAAGATGCTTACATTTTAGAATAATGAGTATATATTTCCGAATAAACTATTGAAATTCAGGGGTACTTTTACATATGTATGTACTACGCTATCTTATCATGTACTAAATTTCAGCGTATTTGACCCACTGCCAGACATTTTCCTACTCAATATTCTATTACACAGCCCATAATAGTTTTTGGTCTTCATCTCCTCCGAGCTGGAAACTGTTACTCTTTAACAATATCCTTAAGAACAGGGGCGTGCTCAGGGTTTTTGGAGAGCCATGAAAATGCGATTTTAATAAGAGAGCCCCAAAGCTCAACCCCCCCCCCAGAAGACGAAAATTCAGGAAATATGCTGAAATTTATAATCGACTTGCTTTGCTCCATTTGTCAAGGGCCCCAATGAATGGTATTGATCGAGTATATTATGGTGAGCACGCCCCTGCTTATATGCACTTTTGTCAAGTTCTGCCAACTTTTGCCAAGTTCTATCAACTTTTGCCTAGTAAATACAAGACGTACACATAGTCTGCGCAGTTCGCAGAAGCACCGAAGTATAATTGCGAGGAAAAACATGGGACAATAAAGGAAAAATTAGGGTATCAAAAAACTTGTTGGGAGGGAGAAGAGGAGAAATAGGACACAAAATTATGAAAAAGAGGCACCAAAACACGTCTCTGCTGAGGCACCCCAAACCTCTTGCACGCCTCTACAGGACATCTATACGTATTAAAAGAACCGCTTATACAAGACATAAATTAAACTACTTTTCTGTCACGCATTTGAATTTATGATTTAAGCAATTTTTACTTTTTCTCGTAAGCACAAATACGTCTCACTATATAGGAGTTAAGTTTGAAAAAATTATGAGACAAATAAAACCGTAACTTGTCATTCTTAAAAATGTAGATAGAGTATATATTAACTTAATGGATATCTCACTTCACACCATCATTATATACGAATTTCATTCATATTTTGATATTCACTCATGCGGTCGTATATGGCCGCAGCTAGATATCATATTTCCTCATCACACACCCTAGAGAAATGAAAATCAGTAATACCACCAAATCGTCACGAAAATTAAGTCAAAACGCCTCTCACATCATTAGCAGTATTCAGGTATACAATTTTAAATACCTATATAGGTACCTACCACAACATTCGAATGATTTTCGCTCAAAATATATTTGAAACACCAAGTTTCTGAAAGCGAAGAAAGAGAGCGAGAAAAAAGTAATAACTATCATAAACGTACTAATAATAACAGGTAAGAAAGGTGTAAATTTCAGTTTCACAGTGTGAAACTTTTTTTAATAAATCCACACCCCTTACAGGAAAATTATGTCAGGTATATGGCTGCGCGCGCGATTAATATCTCACGTGAAATTTTAGAATTACAAATGCACACTTTAAAAAAGAAACACATTTTATATTGTTTGTAGATTTCCTTCTCTCTCCCTTATTTAAGCAGGTTTTCACTTTTCTAACAGCCAATATATCGAACCATTGTATAAAAGGTGTAGTTTGCAAACTGAGTATAAATGAAACCAAACTTCGGTTTCACAAAGCACAATGCGGGTTTGTCTGGAAGAAATAGGAAGCCAAAAAAGTAAAATTCCAAGATTCCAAAGAATCAATAATACCTAATTGATGAAATTAATTTCTTTGCCGCAGGGCTCAAATAAGAATTTATTTAGGTAACAATATAAATGGTGCAATGTTCCCTTCTCAGTCTTGAAATTCGCCAAACAGAAACGTGTGCCATGTTATGCGAATATAGTTTCGTTCTGTTATTAAAAAAAATTCCATACTTTTTAGCACCTTTTCAAAAAAGTTCTGGAAATGGCTGTTCTATTCGAAAAAATTCGGAAATAGTTTTTTTGGTTATAGCTGTTTTCAGACTCAAGAACTTGAGTGCTGGTGGAATTACTCTCAGAACTCACTCCTAAAGTAAGTTCTAAATTCTAAATTCTTAATTTTAATTTGTTTGATTATTCCAATTTCGTTCATGTTCTATTTATACCCTAGTCGAATAGACTTATATGATTCGGGCATTCTTTTTAATGGAAAGAGTTTTAAAGAACTTAAGTATTCAGTTCTACTGTTGGTCTGGATTTTCATCAGAACTTGACAACACTTTAAAAGTTCAAGTTCCACACTTTTGTTTTTTACAAATAGAGCAAACCTATTGAGTTTGATAAGTCATGTCGATTGGTTTCTCTTGTGAGAGGACATAGGACGATAAGTGCGGCACTCACATAGGATTCAACATACACCAATTATTCGAATGAACTAAAATTAAGTGTGTAACAGGTTTTTGTAAAATAAATTGACTTCGATAACTATATAAGTCCATTCGTTTAGTGAAAACCTGCTTTTCTTTGCAGTCTAACTTTTTTTTTCATTTGGCTCATAAATAATCTTTTACGTGTCAACGTTTTTTTTTTTTGAAAACCGCGATGGCGGAAATAAAAATTTTGTTATTTTAATTTTCATCTTCGTTGGTACCCCCCTATACATACCATATAACCACAGCATGGCCATAAACTCGATATCTTATTGAAGTCGTTCAATCTCGCACCTCCAAAAAACCGACATCTCATTTTTTTTTTTTTTTGCTTTCCATTTAATAGCCTACTCTTCAGGATTTGGTGTTTAAGTGTTGAAGCTACATAAAAAAATCGACTTAAAAAAATAACAACTTTGACATCCAAATCGTCGTTTTTCGTCTATAAATTTCAATAATATGCTTGGTCACCTATCGTTAACACGTACCACAATTTTAGAAAAAGATAGAAAAACAACAAAAAAAAAACTGGAGAGAAACCCATAAATATAGCGACTAGTTAGAAATATTCTTAACTTCTATTATTCGTATTTAATTGAAATATAATAAATTTTATTTTTATAAACTGTGAATCGTAAAAATATGAAAGGGCAAAAAAAAAAAAAAGGAAAAAATTCAGACCGTACTAATTCATTTCGATACGCTGGTAACGCTGTGAGGGGCTAGGAGAAACGAGAATTATGACTTTTTTAGGTTTGGCAACATAGCTGCGATGCTTGAAATTATTCAGAACTACCGTACCGAATTGTAATATAGCTTTAAAAGAAAAAAAAACTTTGAAAATATAAATAAAAGGTGAAAAAAGAGAGAGGTGTAAAAGATTTCACGCTGTAATCATATATCAACCACGAAAATAGCTGGTACTATAACACCTTATGCTGCTACATTTTAATGTATGGTAGAATAAAATGGGTACCATTGCTGGAACATGAAAACATGTCAGTATAACAAGAAATCACACAGCGGTAAAGAACTGATGGAGAGAGAGAGAGGGGGGCGAAAAAACTTCCAAAAAATTTTTAGTGCCTATTTTAATTATACAATTTTAAATAATTACGAGTTGACTGAAAATTTATTCAACGATCGATGAGTAGTTCTTGCTACAGTTTTACTATAATGAATTGTTGGTAATTTATCATTTATTTTTTTCTTTCTTTCTTTCTGTTTTCTATAATGGGTATACTCGCTGGAGAATGTGAAAAATATGTGAAAAATAAAGAAGAAAATATACTGTATAACTAATTAATATAAACTCTGCGGAAACCCACTGCTGAGAGGTCCATCTTTTATGATGTTATTTAAAAGGTATGCAGGTTGCTATGCGGTAGACTTACATATACAGAAGCCAAAAAAAGAATTTCGTCTCCCCATGAGAAGCTAAGCGATTATAATATTTAACTCCATGGACAGTAAGAACGTGAAAATAAACAAATGCAATGGCAGAAGCGCTGTTGAAATATGTTCAAAGGTGAGTACTGAAGCAAAAGTAGGCACGGATTAGATGACGGATTGTGTAGAACAGAAATTTGCAATCCGTAATTTAATTCTTAATGTAGCCTATTGCATTAATCCAGGGCATTAGCCAGGGAGCAGGGAGCAACGCCCCCAAGCAAAGTATTTTGTCCTTCTCCCCCCACCCACCAAAAAGAACTTTTCTCTCCTGGAACAGTGGGGGAGAGGGGTCCAATTTGCCTCTCCGGACATTTCATTAGCCCCTACATTTTTTACCTTAGCTACAGCCCTTCATTGATCTGAGATTAAAATTATTAGTTGATATACTACTTATAGATCCGGAAATCATAGGGATGACTATAGAATTGATATTTGTTATAGGGTAGGTAGAGATAAAATTGTGAAAGACTAACTGGCGAATCACACCTCGAAGATCATAATCTCATTCTCCGAAAATTCAATTCAGTTGCTGATTGTTTTCGATCATTTTTTACTCTTGCAAAATCAATCTACGTGCAGTCTCACATACAAAAATAAAATTGAAAAACCAACACGAAAACCACGCAGAATTGAAAAATTAAAATTTTGAAAAAATTGATCTGTGATAATTTTATTTATATCTGCTAAATTCTAATTCACAAATCCGCAACTGTATGAAAAAAAGTAGGTTCGTTCTTTTTACATGTCCTGTGCGAACTGGCTTCTTTTCATTCGCTCTTTTTACATCGATGTGAACCCCTAATCTTGCGGAGGATGTCTCTCGGAGGGTCATTAAATTCGCTCTTTTTACAATCGCCCATTATAATTCACTTTTCCTATGAATACAAATTTTTTTTTTTCATAGATTCGAATTCATATTCAATTTTAGAGTGGATTCGTGCGCGCAGCAGACCCTGCTGTATATCTATGGTTTAACGCTGGAAAAACCAAGTTTTACTCGATTACTCAAAGGACCAGGTGGCGTCATATACGACGTCACAAGAATAACCTAAGACGACCCGGTGGCGTCCTATGACACGAGTCAGATGAGGTTCTCAAATTAATATTAGTCCTTTGAAAAATCCATCTCAAAATTTTGAGTAGCGTCGTATATGACGCCACCTGGTACTTCTAGTGTCAAGCCCAAAAATTGCTACACTTTTGGTATTAACACTAGAAAGACCCGGCGGGTGTCGTATACGACGCCATTTGAATTTGGATGCGCCATTCCTCAAAAGACCAGGTGGCGTCATGTATGACAGTCTCCGGTCCTTTGAGGTTCTTTTACTGTTGCGTCAAATATGACGCCCCTGGTTCTTCGAGTAATCGAGTAAAACCTGGTTTTTCTAGTGTTAATATAAGAGAATATACACCAATTATAGTAGGTACTTTCAGGAACATCCATATGAAGCTTACATTGGCCAGAACACAACTAAGAATGTAAATTCAATGTATTCTAGATATCGTATCCAAATCTGTAAAATTTGATTTTTATATATCAAAATGGCGCTTCTATATTATATATATGCTCCCACACCTTGAAAACGACACTCTTATATACAGGAACTGTAATGAAATTTTTTTCTGGAGTAGGTGAATACACATATAACACATTGAAATGATTTCACTACCCATATAACTATAGGTACATAAACCGAGCATACGGCATTATAGGTGGCATTAATACATTTATACTACGTCAAAATGATTCGATACAGTAGTAAGTTACATATTTTCTATAAACACCATATTGAGTGGCAGCCAACTAAATTTTCGTCTCCCTTCACAACGATCTCGTGAACACGAAACAGTAAAAGTGCTTCACACGTATACCAAACTTCCCTTCGTAAACTCCTCTCAGCCAACCGGAACGTATTATGGTATTAATATTTCAAAGGTCAGCACACATTACGTACCCTCCTCCACTGAATCACCCGAATAATAACACAACCGTACACGCAGTTTAGAGACTAATATACAAGATGTAATCCAGCTTTAATTTTTCCTTAGGCCAAATACCTGCCTTCTTTTCCCCGCTTCTCAATATTTCCACTTCTTTCTACTCACTTTTCTCTTCTCGGTAGGCAGTAGGCACCTTTCATCTCATCGAGAAAATAGCGTCCTCACTCCTCAGTCACGTTCCACATTTTACGCATAATATGCAACCGTGCACCGCCATTAGTCATTTTCATAAATTAGCGTAAAATTACCGTAAAACCCTAGATAATTTTCTCCATTGTAAAAAAAAAAAAAAAAAAAAAAAAAAAGAACGAGGGGAAACAGCTCTTATAATGTGGTAAATAGCAAACGACGGTGAGCCAAAATTGAGTAAAAATCGTTGTTCGCCTGGTGACATAGTGTTTGAAGCGTTGGTCGTGACCGAAGCGTGGAAAACAAATTTTTCTGCTTATAAAGTCAGGCAAAAAGAAAAAGCACAACTGTTATTCCAAAAACTACCCTGCAATTTCTATATTATAATGGTTCTGGCATGCCATATACACTTTCTGGCAGGAACTCGCTCCTCCAAAGTAATTTTTGAAGAAAAATAAATGAACCAGCGAGATGCGCAAATAACGACTTAAGTCCAAAAAAATTCCCAATTCCGTTTTCTATACTATCAAGGGACACCACCTGTGTAAAATATAAGCTCAGTTCGGACGCTACCAGGACTGGTAATCCTGGGCTAGTACTGGTCGAAATATGCCAGGAAGCTGTTCGGACGCTTTTCCTGGTAAACAATTAGTCTGTTCGGACGCTAGCAGGAAGGTTACAGGAAACAGTTCCTGGTAATAATTCGCCAGGAGCTTAAACGTCCTGGTAACGGACCAGGAAAAATTGTTTCACCTTAAATTCGTTTATCTTGAAAATTTTCATCATTTATCAGTGTAGGTATTTTGACTATTGTCAAAGGTTTTATGAATGAAATCAAAAAGTTGACTAATTTCGTTAATTAATAATCAAATATGCAAGGAAGTATTTTGTATTTATGGGAAACATTGAAGACGTTACTTTGTTCGATTTTTAGTACATTCTAGAAAAGAAGAGCAAGATATTTTTATTCTTCACAAATATTTGAAAAAAATTTTGCTTGGTTAATTTGGTAGAGAGTGTTGAATATGCCAGGAAGCTGTTCGGACGCTTTCATTTTCCTGGCCTGTACTTGGGCCAGTTTACAGACCAGGAAAACTGTAATTACAGGTTGCCTGGTAGCGTCCGAACAGAGCTATAGTGAAGCGTTTTGATTTGCTTCATATGAACGCTTATCTCAATAGCAATGATTGCAGAAAAAGAACTTTATTTCGCATTAGCACACTTTAGACCCGAGTTGTTTTACAGCCTTTTCCCATTATTTGGTAGGATGGATCCAAGTATATGCTATCAGTATGAAGGTTTTCTCTTTTATTTGTGCGGCAGGTTCTATAGTATACTAATTTTGTGGTAATACCGGCCCTTAGCTTTCCTGTGATAAAATGTTTAAGAGTATCAATAAATTGGCGCATTCTGCTCGGCTATTTCTTTAATTTTGGTCAAAATACAGAGAAACAACTCGGGTTCAGAATGTTATCACCATTAACAATTCTCAGGATGCATAAGTATTACTTTTCTATCAGTTTTACTACGCATTATAGTCAATAAGGGCAACAAAACAATAACTCTAAAATCCAAAATAAAATTGCCAAGTCAAGGCAACAGGGAGGGTGATATTGGAAAGTCATTTATGCAGGACAGACATGTATATAGTAGGATCATGTGACCACATTGTACGAAGACTAATATCTTTCTAGCAAACTATGACATGTTTTGTTTTTTTTTATTACCTGCAAACAGTGGAAATTGTGACGAGTTGTTTTGTGTATCATCGGTTCAAGTTTAATTTTATTTCTCCTAATTAAAATGTTGACTTCAGAATGGGGTGAGAGCATAGCTCAAAATACTTTTGGATTTTGAATCCTCATTTTATTAGTGTTTCCGAAAAATCTGCATCACTATATCTGTAGCCCAAGTAGCAAATAGCTAAAGAAGAATCGAATAGTTTTCGATGCCTTTAAATTTCATCCGCTGTCATCATGTCCCTATCACTTTTTTCTAAAAAGAAAACATCGTATACAACCACTTTCCCCCAAGAAGGGCTGTGGTGAGCTACATACTGGACCACCCCCAGATAAGTTATTGCTTTCTCTACGACCAATTTCTCCTATAAAGAGTATATATAATCTTTGCTATAAGAAAATGTTAACCGCGCAACTCTCCGCAAAGTAAATTTTCGACATTTCATCGGCAGACTTGACAATAAAAACGTTTAAACTCAGAACACACTAGACAGTATAGGTACTGCCTAGTCCATCTACCCATGCAATAGAGCCAGTCCCCAAAGAACAGGATTTCCCCATTCCTCCTTCCTCATTCTCGCTCTTTTCGCACTTCAGGTTTTTGTTAAAGGTAGGTAATCCATTATTAACTTATATGGAGAGAGGGGCTATATTGGATCAATCGGACATACAGGCATTCAGTAAACGAAGTGTCTTGTACATGAAGGTAGATATATCGATATGACATCGTTTAGTGGAGCAACGACTACTGGCTTGCAGTCGCAGGTAAATAAAAAGTCAATGTGACAAGTCAAATCCGAACCAAGTCGTTGTATGATGTGTAATACACGGAGGGGACGATGCCAATACTGCTAAAGGATATACACACTTTTTACACTACCCTCTTCCCCGTCTACCTTCTGCCACCCCAATCATCCTTCACCGACGATATTTATTTGTTTATTTAGTAGTGGAGAAAAAAATACGATGAAAAAAAAAAAAGAGGATCATACGTAACGTTTGGGGTTCACAAGAGTACGACTTGGGTTTCGGTTTTATAAGGGAAACAATGACCCACGAGATTCATAAATAGACCACCACGAAGAAACGAACGAAGGTATGTTTGAATTTCAACTATAGGACACGACGTTTTTAGCGATGATCCTTTATCACCTATACCTTTGCCTCACACTGTCACCGTTTTTTTTTTTTATTCCCTCTATTCCAATATCCAAACCGACGTTTACCAACAATCGGATTCTATATTAAATTTTAGTATAAACCATATTGAGTATTGCGCAAAATATACATTCAAACCATTACACCAAAAACACAGCGCAAGAGCATGGTTTACGCTGTCGAGTATGATTATACTTGCTATAGAATGAGGTGAGCTGCAGTATCAAGGGCACATCTGATTTTCAAGGGGATGGGGCTTGAGTCTTGAACTAATCATAAAAAACAAGTTCCGTGAAAAATCCGCATCAAGCATGGAAACGTATTTTTATCCGGTTTTTTAAATGAAATTTGACATTTAAGGGCTGTTTCAGCCCTACTAAGACCCATCTTTGGTTAGCCCCGGTACAATAACCAATCACATTAGTTGAAAGCCATGAGATATCAAAAACCATGATGAAAATTGATAATAATCAGTTATTTGCAGGGATGCTCCAGCTAATCAATGCAGCGCAGCGTCCACGTCTTTTGCTCTCAGCTTTCACTTTCTTTTTAGCTTCCATTTTCAGTTTCTCACTTCATTACTATATAAGCTTCCAACTTGCAAATTTTCTTTCAGCTTCCAACATCTCGCTTCCTCCTTGTTTATAACTACTATCAAGTTTCACAAATCTTTCTTAATTCAAAAAATTTTTGTCATATTAGGAAGCTGCAATTGAAAGCTATATAAGAATCTTTCAGTTTCCATGTTTATTTGTAAATTAATGAAAGTCTTATAATCTCTAACAGGTTTTCAGTTTTGTTTCATTTGACAAATGGAAAAAGTTGATATCTTTTAAATTATTCTATCATGGTAGACGTATGGTGGGTAAATATTAAAGAGTGCGCTTGATCAGGCGCACTTCAAAATCATTCTAGCATGACATCAGATGCAGCAAAACATGTCTGGCTTTGATTGCTTGCATTTTATAAGGCAGATTATACTGTGCATGGAACAGAGTATACAGCTTATAGCAGCACACGATATTTTACCAAAACGAGTTTTCTCCACTCGTGTAAAGGGCCCTTCATACCAACCTGAAACGTTTTTACTTTTTACTTTTTAGGTACCTACCTATTTCGAAAGGTACATCAATCTTACTATTTTCTGTTCCTCCACCTTATTGTTTTTTTTTTCCTTCTTCAAGCCTTTTCCTTCTATAGGTATACCGTCTCCCTCCTAAAACTCACTTTACGTCCAAGTCAATCAGTTCGACACGTAACACTGGCAATATTTAAATTTCACGAAATGTCAACGACGACGAAGAGAAAATAAAGGCTGTCACGTCGAAGAAATTACACGTCAATTGTCATACTACTACTTTTTTGTTCGTGGCACCTTTTTTTTTCCTCCCTTTTGCTACAAACAGGCGTATATTATTTTTCATTTTATTCGCACCTTCTGCGGTTAATTTCACGCCAATTGTCTACCGCTTTATTCTTTTTTCTTTCTCACTATGGCTACTGTATATAGGCTATATATGTATTAAAAGGACGTGAGGAAATTTGAGAGACTAAACTTGATTTATGCCCTTTTGTTATAAAACGGTCCCTGGCTATATAGTATACATATAACTACAAATATATGACATTCGAGGATTGAGAGAACTAACAAAAAATGTAACATTAAATTCGATACTTTTCGCGGCGATTTTCTTGTTTTTAATTACGGAAATTGAAAAGGAGTTATTTCTCAAATCAGTATATATTGATGCTTCTTCTTCGAAATTCAAATCAATACGCAATATAATAAAAGTCATACACAGAGGTGTTGATTCGTGTGTTTCAAAATTAATACATTTAAAACTTCAATCATTCTAAATTGAGAAAAATCAAAAGAAATATTATGACCACTATAACTGTCCTAAAACTCGTACAATAAAAACCATTTAGAACATAGACAAGGTAAATGAGTGTACCTATATTTTCGAAATTTCAGTTAAGAGTATCATTCATCAACAAAAAAGGAATTTCATCAGCTGCGTTGAACTAGAAAATCTGATAAAAGAGGGAGGGAAGCTTCACATGGAGAAAAAATCGTTTTTGTGCTCATAAACATGAAAACAAATAGAACAGGAGAACCACCTTATCTGGAAAAAACTTTCTCACGTATTACCCTTTCTCATAAAGTCGTTGCTTTTCTGACAAAAAAAAAATCGTATTAACCCCCTGACTGCCTTTTTTTTTTTATTAAGGCGTTTGCGTTACAAATTTCAACTTAATCTGGCTCTCATATATAGGTCCAGCGAATTATTTTTCACAAGTTACTGCAGACTGTACTAAAAGAAACTTTCTCACCTTGAACATGCAGCGGTCTATTCAAATTGTAGAATATAGACTTTAATATTTCCTTATATCAAAGCATATTTTCAAAAATATTATCAGTATATGTCCATGTTTTCCTGTCTAATAAGGAAAAAATTATTACTCATCTCTGTCAAAGTAGGCACCATATTCTGTTCCAAATAGATCCCTCACAGCGCAAATATAACGTTGGCGGACATAAAAGTTTTTCGCAAAATCTTCATTCATATCTTTATCTAACATGAATCTAAAAAATTTGCCAATCAGCATATTTCTTTGTAATGTAGACTAGTTCGCTGCATCTCTATACTAACCGCTCCAAAATGAGCTCACTACAGGCGACAGGACCATTTGTCGTCACACCTTCAACAAGAAACTACAGTTATAGTCGAATAACGGAACTGATGAGTACAATAGTTTTTTTCACCTATTTATACCGCGAATATCGACCACAAAACAAAACCTTTTCCCGTTAGACTATACATCGATCAATAAAAGAAAAACCACCCCATACAGATCTTTTTTTTTTTTTTTTTTTAGCAAAACCCAATAGACAAATGACACACAATACAACATCAAAACAATACAAGAATCCACGAATAGAAAAACGTATCAAAACAAATATAAAACGCACTTCATAATGACAATAAAAACTGAAGATATATTTTTATAGTAACTCGAATATCCAAGAAAGTAGATAATTAAAAACAACTGCAGTGAGCAGGGTAAATACAATTCGACTTCAGATACAGTACACACAATAAAATACAGCTATCTATTCCAAAAGCTAAATATAAAATTTGTATGAGCAGCGTTATGAATCTAGTATCTAGTAGTAGAAAATTGAATTTTGAGACGAATGAAATTTTAATTAATTCAACGTACTAATACGAAAGTATGTTTTATATAGGATTATAATTTTGGCGACTTGGACAAAATTAGAGAAATTACTCGAAATAAAAACTACAATTAAAACACCTTGACGTCTTAACAAGCCGGACCACCTACGTCTAACCCATCGTGATAACGAATCTTTTGAATTCCTTTCCCTTTTGAAAAATAAGAAAGAAAGGAAAAAAAGCAAAAACAATAACATTTTCGAGAAAATAACGTGATTTGACATGGCAACATAATCGATGAGTATTCTTCTATATGTTCTTCCCAAGGGCTTAGAAACAGGTACACATATACTTCTTAATTACGTGAAATTGATTGTTGTAGTAAATCTTCACTTATTTCAAGATGATCCAATAGAGCAGTGGCTGAACTAAGAAGAGACCTGGTATGGCCAGTCCAGAAAAAATTTTGCAACTCCCTCCCCCACAATTTTTCTTAAATAAACTAAAAACCAGTAAAAATCGAAGCATTATCGTAATAAAATGCAAAAGTTTCACTTAATCACTGATACAACTTGATGTGTCAAAATCTCACATAATAATGCGTAAACTACAATAATGAAAATTAAAAAATTAAAAGCAATTAACTAACCTAGGAACCAGCACCAAGAAAATTAATCAAGAGATTATAAGAACCGTTCGACAACTGACAACGGCGCGCGCATCGTATTATGTTTTATACCGTACGTATCGATTTCGACTATCGAATTTAATTTTGCAATAAATTTCTGCATATACCCCCGGATGTACCGAAAGTAAAGATGTTGACGCATCAAAAAAATAAAAGAATTTAACTTCAGTTCTAATTTTTTGGATAACTTATTAAAATTTTTTCCAATTTTTCTTGGCCCCTTCCTTAGAAAAAAAAAAATGGATTCGCCCCTGCAGTAGAGGAAGATGAAGTACTAATGAAAATACACGGACATTTTGACAAAAAACAAAATTGAGAAATTGGCTGACTGGTAGCTTTTACCCACTGATGGGTGATAATTAATTTTTCGAAAAAATATTTTTTCCTCGGGCACAAAATTGTCGTTAAGCATATCATAATACGCAAATTGGGATTAAGGAAAATGTTTAACAAATTTTCTCTTCACCCTATTTGACTACACTTTTAATATCGGGGTTTTCTAATACATATATAAAGCTGTACTTGGAAATCTAAAATAAACAACAATTCCAGTACATCCCTCTGGTTTTCAGAAATTAAAATGGTCGCCAAAGTTGAACGACTTCAACGCTCGTATAGTAATTGCTTTTATTTTTTCGTTTATTTCCTCCGTGTACATTTTTTGCGATAATATATCACGAGGAAGCGATAATTCCACCTCCCTTCGACCCACCCCACTCTCATTCTACACCCATTACTAATGGATTTTTCATCACGTGAGCCAGTTATTTCACACTTGAGCCAAAATAAAAAGTACACAAACACCATTTTAAAAGATATATATGTAACATGTATATACGTATATTTATGTATTCTGCTCTCCCCTTCAAATGCTATTTAAATTGCTGCAGAATGCCAACAACATTATCGACTGGCTGGAAATTTTCATTTCGATCCCGCCCCATTCCTCTAAAGGTGTGCGTATACGTGTGAGGGGGATAGGGTTTCAATTTCAGGGGTGACATTTTCAAAATAAGCGCGCGAGTGTTCATATAATAGAGGCAGCTTGTGATTCGTATATATACAGCCAAATACTGTGTGCAAGCCATTTTGAGTGAAATATTTTCTCTTTCCCGGCCCTTCGTTGTGGTACTACGACTCGAACCACTTTGTTCTCGCCTTCCTTCCGCAGCAAGACGAAAATCCGGCTAAAATTAATTTTTTGTAGGGGGTCACAGAAACGGGGATAACGAAAAATTAACTTTGAAGAGGAGCAACCCCAAAATCTCGGCAATAACCCATGCAGCCCTGCCTTATACTACATGAATAGGGCGAAGGGCTGCTTGAAATATTATCGACATTATTATAATATTTTGTTTCTTTTTTTGTCGTTTGAGCAGGCAACTTCTTTCGAATTAAGTAACACCACAGCTGGAGAAACGATAGGGAGTGAGCCATTAGAATGGTAGGCTGTTAAGTTGCCAGCAATTAAAAAGAACAAAGCACAAAGGCCCAGGTTTTTTGGTCATGACAAGCATAATTAAAATGTGACTTCTTTTTACGTAAGCTATATCAACTATATTTGATTCTATACAGAGGTGCTAATAGGTGCCTAAGGATTTAGTTATACCTACTAAAAGCTGTGTATATATAGAGTGGTGAACAAATAAATAGCAACTGAGAGTTATCGAGATAAAAAAATTCTATGAGACTTTGAGATTAGCTGCCCAAGAGGAAGAAGTTGTTACAATAATGGAAGGATATAATGTCGATCATATTACTCATTTTTATTTATTTTAAGAATTTCTACACACTACGCCCATACAAGATGGTTAATTATAGTAGTGTATTCATTCAATATTCCATGGAGAATCACAGTATATATAAGAATTACGAAAATTAAAAATAAATATACAAACGATCTTACTGATATAAATTTGTGCACTGCCCCCAATTATGCCCAAGACCCCACCCACTAACCCTCATAATTCCCTATCCTGCTAACGTTGCAATAGTTTTTCATAGATACATTTCCTAAATGAAGTCCCATGTATTGTCAGAAAAGTATCGTATGAATAAGATGCCACACCTTTGACACACAAATACTACCTATATGAGAGAGAAAAAAAAATCAAATCTTTATGGAAAAGTAGTTGAAGCTTGAAAGTCAGGAAATGGGACACGAGAAATTTCTGAATGAACGAAATGATTTTTTTCTCTTCCTCAATAATGTTCACACACGACCAAATTGAAACCTGCGAAGAGGAAAAAAAATACAACATGCAGACCAAATTTTATGGCCCCACAAAAAATTCGTTATGCTCGATAAATAACCTTTCAACCGAAAAATGTGCAAATATCAACAAGTATGGATCACGAATGGCACACACACGTATATACGATACATTATTTTTCAATTGTGCTGATAATAATGCAGACAGACTGAATAATCGTAGGGGTGGGCTCATATTTTAACACCCACGAAATTCCACAAAGTATAGACACACAGTACACCAGCGCCTCGTAATAGTTAACGTATAATATATTTTATTAATATTTGTCAAGTTTACATAAGTCGTTTTCATTCACCCACGATGTTTCTAAAATATTTTTGAACAAAAAAAAAAGAAAAAAAGAAGAAGGAATAAACCACCCGATAAATAGATAACACATATATAGAATGTAAGGATACACACAGGTATTCGATACTTAGAAAAGGATCCAAATGTCATGCGCCTATCCAATGTCATGAAATCAACAATGAATACACACAAAAAACCCTTATACAGATTTTATTCGCCCCATGAGACGCGGAAATAGAGAAAATGAGGAAAAAGAAGGCATAATATAGGCATATAGTTGATTTATATAGAAAGTGACAGATAGAGTGAGGAACAGGGGTAAGTATGGCCTTAACGATTCTCGTTTGGTAAAAACATGAAAGACCCCCTAAGTTTTGTTCCTCAGAGGTGATGACAAAGATACCTTTTCACATTCGAAAACTTCGAATGTACGAGTATAAAAAATTTTGAAACTAGCCATCATTCGATATAGTGTTTAAATTCAATTTTCATGGTACTAGTTGGTTGTGGTTTATCGGCTCATTTTTTTCTTATATTATGTAAACATTTTATACTTCTTTTTGCGCATCTTCGTGATAATATCTACTACTTCATTGTTTTTTTGTTTTTTTTTGTATAATATCATTGGTTCAACTTTAAATAGCGAAAGCAAAACACGAAAGAAATTATAATTTCCAAGAGTTTGTCAAAAAATACGAGTACCCTCATTATATCCTCCTCATATTAACGCTCAATCATAGTCTACAAATAAAACTGAATTATTTTAGCATTTGTGACTTCTTCAAAGAGTGAAATTCGGCGCACAGTTCGTAAAGCTATAACTCCATGTTTTGTTCATCTATAAAGATTTTATAAAATGGATGAGACTTCTACAATAGACTATCGATATGTATTATGCACCTCTATTAAACTCCATTATCTATTGTGTTGAAGTTGATGGTGAATTAAAATATGAACATAATACCAATTTATTGTAGACATATACATGATTGTTAACTTTTTACTTCCTCTTTTTAAAATGCTACTCAAAACTAGACCCTAGTTAAATTTTCATAAATCCTCTTCAACTTTAGATCATACAACTTATGCCAAAAATATCGATGGTTCGTATAATTTTGTGTAGAAATAAAAATTCATACTTTTCAGCCTCTCATTCTACAAGTCGGTCTAATAATATTTCAACAACAAAAAGTACCTACGCATCTATTCCTTCAATTTCAGCTAGGTATACCTGATGGCATCTGATGCTTGATATAAATGTATGAAAAATAGATACATACCTTCCGGTTTTGGTGATGATCATTTCAGTTCCTAAATCGTGAAATTTATCCCAGAGATCTTTTGTTTCTAAATGGCATTCGGTATTTAAAAGTTCTATACAATTACAAGCTTCTTTGGTTGTTTCTTTGGTGGATGTCACAGGTGTTTCGGCATCACGGATATCGGAATCGGCTTCGGACTCCGAATTCGAACCGCTTTCGGAAAAGTGCAATTTATTTCTATTATTTGGAACACGTTTACGATCGACATCGCTTTCTGAGCCACAACCTTCGACGTCCACCTCAACGTCTTCGGACGTTTCCTCCTCGTCCTCTTCTTGCTCCTCCGGTTCATCCTCATCATCTTCATCGTCCTCCTCTTCGGCCACCGTCGAGACTGGCGACTTTTTCTCATCACTTTCCGCTTTCAAATGCTCTGGTGTAGTGGGAAGCGAAATCGACAGTCTGCCGGCTACTTATTATTGCAACGAACATGAAACAAAGATAAAATTGTTATTATTAAAATTTAAGTTCGATGCGAAAGAAGTTCAAAATAATTAGATAGGTAAATATACGTATTATTCAAATTCTTGTACAACCGTAGGCAGTCATAACTAAAGCACACTTGTAAGTCTAAATGATAGTAGGTAGGTAGATGAAAACGTTGACGTTTTAATTTATGTAGTCAATCTTTTAAAAAAAAAAATGTAAAGATGAAATTTTCACAACACACGTGACATGTTCGTAAACTAAGGGAAAGCATCGCGCAATTTTCTGTACCTACACCAAAGTGGTGAATTTTTTTCACATCATTTTAGAACGTACCCAGGCCATTTCTTATCTTATGGAATGTTACAATTTTTGTCGCACTCTTGGTCGCATCTTGCGTGCGCATTAATATTTATTGATAATAATTTCACGCAGCCATTTATATTCTTCTTATTCGTTTATATTTTATTATTGATTTTTTCCGCACTCGTTCATTTTTTTCACGGCTGCAAAGCCAGCTAAAAGCCGAAAGATATAAAAAAGCTGCATCTAAAAGCCTGCATCTAAAAGCCAATACAATTTTTTTCTACATAATAATAGATTTCGATTCCACCGACATCTCAGTGTAACCACTTCTTACCAATTTTATGGCACAGCTATTTTTTTTACGCAGACTTTATTCCACGTTATTCTCAGGGATGTAGCCAGAGTCAAGATTTTTGGGGGGTGGGGGGGGGTCAGTTAATTTTCACAAGTCCCTTACTTACCATTTCTTTTCGAAGTATACGAGGGCGAGGGGGGTATTCTAAGAGTACTCCACCTCAAAAACTGTAAAATTGTTTTAAAAAAATTTTTTGCGAGGGGGTGAACGAGGATACCACCCCTTGGCTACACCCCCGGTTATTCCACCACAACGGACTGTTACCACTTCTCCCGGCGAAAAAAGCTCACACTTCACCTCCTCTCATCCAGTGATGTTTCCTGACGATTTACTCACGTACACTCCGGAGCTTATAGTTATATGCTCAAAGAACTGAATCTTTACTGTTTTAGCATCAAAAGCTGAAAAGCAAAAATGTTGCAACTACAGTCTTGTATTTCTGTTAATTTTTATTGTAACAGTTTGGCAATGATAGCGTTGGTATCAGATCAAGAATAGTAATAATTTGAGGGCGGAAAAAATATTAATTATTGTTTTTATATGCACTTATGTGGAATTTCCGATTTGGGAAACTACACCCTTAACACTAGAAATACCAGGTTTTACTCGATTACTCAAAGGACCAGGTGGCGTCATATATGACAGCACAAGAGTAACCTCAAAGGACCAGGTAGCGTCGTATGACACAAGTCAGGGATTCTCAAAATATTGGTCCTTTGAGAAGTTCATCTCAAAAATTTTGAGTGGTGTCGTATATGACACCACCTGGTACTTCTAGTGTTAACATGAACAGACGATAAAAGCAGAAGTTGAAGTTGATTTCTTTGGCTTTTTTCAGCTTTTCTAAAGTTTGCTCACTATTTTATTTGTTTCCTTTTCTGCTTTCAATTTTCTTGAAAATATGAAACCAAAAGCTGTAAGTTGAAAACTATATAAGCTGAATTTTTCTGTTTTGACTTTGAAAAGCTAAAAACTAGAAACCTTGAAGGTGAAAGCCAAAATCAAAATTTTATTTTCGAAGCAACTAAATCAAACAAAAAATTCAAATAATCCTAAAAAATAAATTTACAAAAAATAAAAAACCTAGAAGGTTAATGGTACGTTATTTGTGTAAAGGTACTTTGTTTGTTTTGTTATTTTCATGTAAAACTATAACTGAACCACGACAGCTACAATGACCTCACAACTTAATACCTCTCTGGTGAAATCTTACTCATTGATTACCTCTTTTTAATTATTTCAACTCTTATGCAGCAATGGGTTCCCAACTAAAATAATAAAAGATCTGGCCCAGCTATTATGGATTTCGATCTGTTTATTAATTTCTGGCACCTATACAAATTTTATCAGTTAAGATTCTACAATATCTATAGTTTTATATTTTGCAACAGACGTACTCTTGATCACATTTTTCATCTGTGTGGGAAAACGTCTAAATTTTTGTTTCAAATGATTAATGAAACGCATAGTCTCATGGTAAGACAATCCGCAGTCTTTGTGGACGTTTTTTTTCCTACAACTGATGAATAGGTACAGATATTTTTTTTGCTTTCTTTTCGAAAATTTAAAAACCATTCGTGGTTCGGAACTAATGAAATATTCGACCTGTTTTAGGTTTACTACCGGAATTTAGGAACTTCGTTGAAATTTAAATAATAATACTCGAAGCCTACACAGGAAAACCAGTAGTCTTGTGTCTTTTGCATGCTGATTTCTGCTCTATTCGACGCACTGCATGCGGCAGAACCTTATTATTCACGCTTTCGGTCCCTTATTTGTATCCCCTCCCCCTTCCAAAGTGAGTGACACTCTGGAATTATAAATTCAACGAGTACCATTCGGCACTTACGCAGCAAAGGAGACGACCAAGGCTATATCTCTTTTAAATGAGAGAATGAAAATAAGTTTTATTTAAATAGGTGAAATCTTTGCAACATTCTTGGAACGGAAAAAATGGCAGATATTTTCTTGAAAGCGTGATAAGTTTACACAATGGATTCATTGAATATTTTTCTGAAGTGAAGAAAATAATAATATAAACACACTGCAAAATTCACGCTAATATTTTTTTGTGGGCAGATTTAGGAATCCAAAGTCCAAATTGAATAATAAGGAAAGAAGATTTCGTACTTTATGGCTTATCTATTATTTGGTAAAAGAGTAAAGTAAAATGGATAACAGGTTTTCTACAATGCAATGAATCGTGTGCGCTGCGAAATTTATAAGAATTATAACTTTTACAATTTCAATAGGAACACTGGAATAATTCAAGATTTGTAGCAGAAATCACTATAAAAGTACTATAGTATAATTTGTTATCTTAGATAGTCTACCTATAGTGAAAGAAGTACTTTAAATATTGAAAATGTTTACAATAAGTCCATATTCAAGTCTTGAGATTAGAAGTAAAAATTTTTAAAATTCACCTCTTACCCTTCTTTAGTATAGGTTATGGTTTTCCTTTCACAGATAATGAAAGTCGCTATTTTGCAACACTGAGTTCACAAGATGAAAGTACAAACCAAACTATAGATCAAAAGTAGTCAAAACCCCTTATCACAAAATTTACTCTTCGATAATTCCGGTTTTTAGGCTCCGCATTGTTTCATACATTAAAAAATTATATCGACAATATAAATTGAAAAAACCCATAATTTTCATTAAATTCTCAATAAAAAAAAGTATGAAAATTGAGCAATTTCTTCAGTAACTTTTGCTTCAAACTTGCTGTATTCCGTTTATAGCTTCTTCACAATGGAGAGCAGAATTCTGAAATCTGCACACAGTGTGACACCATTGAATGCAAATTTTTCGATCGACTTGGACAACTTTTTCCGACCTTTCGTCGGTACCTTTCTCGATCTTTGTTCTCAATTGGATGGGTATTCAAGAAAGAAGAGAATTAAATCTATCCGTAGGTGTCTGCCAGAAAATATTCGAATAATCTGCGGGGTACTGACTGGGTACTGAAAGTCTCGCGTCAGTCCTGAGTCCTGACACATATTTTTTTAACAACAGGAAGTACTTTTTACGTTCTTTTGAAAAAAGCAGTAATCGCCGGTCCTATATTTTTTAAAATAAGAAAAGAATTTGAATTTGATATAAAAATAAAGTTTTGTGAATAATAAAGAAGACTTGACGATAATTGCATAAATACTAGAGGTAAACATTAAATCTTGAGAGACTTGTATTTGATAACTAAATTTTATTTCTTTCAAAATGAAAATGGAATGAGTAGTACGTGAATAGGTAAATAATGACTGAAAAAAATCATAAAAGCAGCTTTTCAACCATAATTTTTTGTTATAGATGCATAGGAAATTAAGGTAATTTATATATCAGCAAAATTTTTAAATAAAGTAATAGTGGTTCATGATGAAAATTCTAGTTTTTCAGGCAAGTAGGTACTAAAATAGAATGGAAATAAAATGAAAAATACGATTATAGTTATCCTAAGCTACAGCCTATCAGAGTACGACCTGAACGACTTTTTTTTTTCCATTTTTTAATGGACTCGCCATTCTATTTGAAATTCAATTTCTTATCTACGAACATTTGAAATATGGCTTATACGTATTTTTGATAACGAAATAAGGTAATTGGACGAGCTAATAGGGCGTGAAAGGTTGAAAATGAAAGAAAAAAGCAACAGAAATCCAATAAAATACCACTCATCGCGAATGGAACAAAGCATAAGTACAAAATATAAATCAATATTTTCGAAAATAAAAAATTAAAATCGATTAAAAAGAGTAATATCGGACATATTTAACGATAATAGTATAAAAATATGGTCTCATTAGCTATAATGCCATTAGGAGCTAGTATAATATAGTTATTCAATATCACATGAGAACCATAGAAAAAATTACGAAAAGAAAGAAATAAAAAATATAAGAAAACGGTAGAAAACGACAATTACTATAGGAGACAGAATTAATTATGCGGGAGTTCTATTGTTAAAAGGTCTGGGGTGTGGATGTTTTTAGTTGCTAATTTTAAATTAAAAAATAAAACATCTCAACCTACGGAATGGAGGGAGGTCAAATAATAGTGAACGACTATAGCTGACCAAGTTGGTTGAAAAACACATTGAATTCGAGACATTATAATATCTTCTCATTTGACGTGAGAAAATTTTGAAAAATTAATAACTCTAATAATTAATAAGACTCACGAGCACACTATTTTCAAACCCAGAGAGGATATAAAATTAAACTGCTCAGGACAGAGGGAACGTCAGACTTTGCAAAATAGCTCAATCAGTATAAAAGAATTTGAAATTTATAAAATCAAACACTTTATGCTCTTCCACAAAATCGTATAGTAAGTACCGTTCAAATTTTAGTGGAAATTTTCTTCTTTCCATTTTCGATTTGGAAAATTCATCTCTTGAAAAAAAGTAGTAGACCAGTCTCAAAATTTCACTGAAGTTATTCAAGCAAGAATTTAAATTCTTAACTTAATGACAAATGACAAAGGTAATGCTAACATACAAAATGATTATAAACCAACTGTCTTCAACCCTTTCATTTCTCCATTGATAGCATTTATGATATCCAAGGAAAAAAACAACGTAGTAAAATTTAATGCTATTCTACATACCAGTGGATACACAGCATAAAATTTACCCATAGCTCATAATAATCTAAAAATCTTGAACAATTAGTAAGTACTCATAAATTCCTTAATGGAATGGTAAAAAAACAAAAACCCTAAATTTTCATTTTCAATACAGCATCTGATCCAATCTTACTACAAACTATAAATCGATAAAATCGGGCAAAAAGAAAAAAGTGAATATCAGGTATACTACAGTACCTTCATGAGCAACAAATCAAAATATGACAGATTCAATTAATGAAAAAATAGGTAGACTACACATCGGTGCAGCATTTCAGCAAGAAAAAATGAATACAAAAAATAACTTCTACCCGTGCCACAAATTCATTCTTCTTATCACATTTTGCAGTTTTTTTATATTTTTTAAACCAGCTCGATTAAGTATAATTTATATGCAATCTATATGTGACGCAAAATTTGCATTTTATATTTGCGCGAAACAAAAAATTTGAGGTACCCTTTGTCGCAATTGAAGGGCAACGTTAGAAGAAAAATAAAATGGAAACCACCTACTTTTAAAATGGCGACCAATAACCACAAAGTGGTGTCTACACACCCCTCGATATTTATTCACCGATGTCTCTTTCGTTCCCATACCCTATATATATCTATACGCTCGAATATGAAAATAAGGGTGTAAAAAAATAAAATAATAATTGCTCTACAATACCCGATCCGGTATAATTACCATGCAATAAATACTCGAATCTACCTCGTACACAGTTTTGAAAAACTTTTTAATTTCGACATTTTTCGCGTTGAATTTACGACTTTTCGAGGCTTTGCATAACGATAAGGGCGCTAACGTAAACCAATTAAAATCCACGCGGTGGGAAAAAAAAGAGAATTTTAGCGAGAAGGGAAAATGTGGTTTGGGCTTAAAATATAAATGAAACGAGATTTTGCATCGAAAAATCGTAAATACCGACATGGACATTGGGCTTATAATATTCGCACCCGTATAGCATATAGAGCGAATGGCTTCAGGTCACAGTTGGAGAACAATGACTTTCAAACTGTATATAATTATGAAATTTCAAATTGTAAACAATGCATACCCTCTGAAAATGTGACACAGCAAATGAGTGCGATTTTAAAGAATTCTGATAAATTTTTTGTGCAGACTACAAATAAATTACAATACAGGCCATGAAGTAGCTGATGCTATATTTCTTCTCCCTCCCTGCAATTTTTTCTACTAAGATATCTATAGATCAGCCAGCTTAGTAGCAAAGATCCCATTGTCATATTACTTTCTAGTTTCTATACCACATACAGACCCTCCTAAGAAATAATACATGAAAATGATTAAATAAAATTTTTCCAGCAGTTTCTATTCTTCATTGTTGAGTTGAGTAGAGTTAGAAATCCCAAGTACTTTTTCTATACTTTATGTACCCACACGTCCTTGATATTAGTTCAAGATACGAATGTAATAGGGATGTTAAGGGTGACGTTATCAACCAGAACCAGTTGCGGTTCAGTCACACTGAAGAAATATAGACAGTAATTTTCTTAAAATAGGGTGGGAAAACACGGACAGTTCAACATTTGTATAGTAGAAATTACTACAAAAATAGTGAGATCTATTTTCTAAGACGGTAAAAAGTACTATAAATGTTGGGATTGGCTATACAAAAATGATAATTTTCTTAACTGTGATGACTGCATGATGAGAAAAGTTAATATCCTATCTGTAATCAATACTATCGATTTCTTTCAGTGCAGAGGTGCTTTGATCCCCCTTACTCACAAAAAAGTTCGTTCAGTATTTGAAAATCCATACCTTCCTCAGAAAAACAGAGAATTATTCTGTTTTTTGATTGAAATTTTTTCCAAGTTTTGTTCTTACCCTGTCCCCCAAAATTGCCATTGACGAGTTACTCGTCAAAATTTATAAAATATTGTGTCAGAGCACCCTTGGCTTCAGTCGTTTCTACCAGCAATAAATTACTTTTACATGCTCTGCTTTTCTTTTTTCATTAATTAATTTTTCATAATAATCAAAAATAAATTTAAATAGTCCTCAAAAATAATAAAATTTATGAAAAATAAAATATTATAGAGAACGTTATTTATTGATATAATTCAACTTATGTTTCATTATACATTGACGAGATAAACTAAACCACTACAATGAAGAAAACATGCATGACTTGAAGCCTCTCCATATAAAGAATGAGCAATTCAAAAAAGTAAATCATATTTGTTGGCTTACGATGTGTTTTCATATTTGACAAGAACATCTTCATATTTTATACAGCACGATTATTTGTTTCGTTAACCGTGATACCTTAACAATTAAATAGTCTGGCAAATAATTTTTTCTCTGCGCTTCATTGCTCTAAAAGCACTGTGGAGGGTCTACACATAGTTAATTTAAGAGTAACAAAACAAAAAAATAATGATGAAAAAAAGCAAAAAAAAAAGTGTACTCATATTAGCGAATTTATTTTCGCCCATGAGTTTTTTACTAATCGACAAATTTTCACAAGTTGAAATTAATGTTCGGACGCCTTCGATACACCATTAGGTAGAAGGGTATTTACCATGTGTTAATTTTTTTTTCTTCATAGTTTGTAGTTAGACTAGGGTAATTAACGAAGTAGAAAAACGCATAAGCTCTTGAAAGGGAAGCAATAATTTTTGGGTGGTCTTGACGAACATATTAATTATTTGAGTAATACATAATACGTAATATTATGCGAAGTCAAGAATTCATTTCTCAGTTTCCTGCTGACGTGTTATAGCGTTTGTTTTTTTCAACACTGAAAAATCAAAATCAAAACAGGACTAACTCGAGTCAGAATCAAACACGTCATGAGGGAATGAGAGGACAAAATCGAGTTAAATTCCTTTTTCCACAGATGCATCCATGAAAAATATATAAGTTTATTTATGCGTTTATAGGTCAACTAATTCTGATTACAGACCCATGGAAACTAACAAGCTTTTTCACTGATAAGAAGACTGGGCTTACAATATATACATCTTTTGTAAGACGAATTCGGCATAAGTATAGTTTTTTCAGGTCAATTTTCTAATGTTATTTGCATCATTATTTACTCGTAATGGTATAGTTCACACACTATTTCAATATATAGAAACATTTTCTACCTACTCATTGCCACTCTATGGCAAAATTTTCAATTTTGTTTCTCAGTTTTATAAAAAGTAAAGGAGCTCATTTTAGAGATGTTTTTTATTCGCAAAAAAAAAAAAGTTACCCTCCCTGGTTTGCAGTTTGCTCCCCTCGGGATTTCACTCTGGCTATGGGCTTGGTGTAGCCTCTATGATATAGCAATGTACGCATTATAGACCTATATGTCCTTGGCTGATGAAGTTGGTAAAGTTTAAAAAATTACCACTGTGTAATTGAGGAATGCAGTTTCTGCACATCTATACGTACGACTATACTATCACGATATGCTGTAAAAAAAAAATTATATGTCTAATGTTTAGCGCGAAATTATTTATTTGACACCTGGCACCTAAGTCGTTCACATTTTTGCACTGCACTTTCAACAGCGTTGGGATAAAAAAATTTCTTTTAAATATGTTAGTAAGTATAACATTCTCTTACGACTATAAGTTTTCATAGAAAAATTGCAATTTCCTTCCTTTTTCCGAAAATTATTGAACATTTCGCGTGCGAAGGTATAGGGAGTTCATAGTAGCCAAACAATTCGTTAACATTAATATACAGTTCCAAGCCAATAATACTAACAGGCAAACGATCTCCTCGTAAATTACATTAAAACGTCAAAAAATATCTTCGTAGATATTTATCGTTATATGCTTGTACCTACTTCTCTGACTGTCAGTGTAAACGTTCGACGAAGTTTCCATTAACTTTTAACGAATTAGCGAGAAATATGAAGAAGAGAAAAAAAAAAGCTGTATTTTTCATGTAAAATTAATATTTCATAACTCGACAATTAAAAGTGGGAAATATGGCGAAAAACAAGCCAAAATACCGCGCATAATACTAACAATGCGAGTAATTATTTCTGTTCACAATGGTGAATTTTAATTCCTAAAATCCCCTGATTCCGATTAAACGGGGAAAAAAAAAAAAAAAAAGTCTAATAATATTACCTACTCGCAAGACCAAAGACTATATGTACTGAAGAACATAATTTAATTACTGTACAAGATTTCATAGCATGTTTACTCGCAGTTGATTTATAGAGTAATTTTAAAGTGAAGAGATTTTCTAGCTTCCGTTTGGTTTTCGAATGAATTTCATCGCAGATGTGGTAACGAGCACAATGAAATGGTCAACAATGGACGACGCATAAGCTACAATGAATTTTATTATTAAATTTTAGGGTGCAACATTGAACATATTAAGTATACTAATTTGCAACACACTAATTTTTATTAATATTTTTTAGGATTCTTCACTAATTTTTAGTAATTTTTACTAGGTATATTATGTATAACTATAAAAAAGACTTGTTTTTTTCAGCACAGGACTTAGAAGCATTAATAATTGAGGTTAAATACTTTGTTGCTATGCCTGTAAGTTTTTATTTTCAAAAGTATATCCACTTTTAACGACTTGAAAAATAATTTAAAGAGACCCACCATATCTAACCGCGCAACAGAAAGAAACTGCACATATATCCTTTACAAACATTTTTACCTCGTATTTTATATTATTCATCATTTAAAAACTGCTTAAAAAATATTATAAAAGCGGAAACGATCGCGTAGCTAATTTTGTTTTCATTCATCCAACTATATAATATAGGATATCGAACTTGCGTAGATCCCAGATGTGTTCTCAAGTTATTAATGCAGGGGTTGAAACCCTCCACAATAAACGATCGTGATTCGCCTATTTATCCGTCGCCCGCAATGAAAAAAAACAAAACTAAAATAAATATTGTTACTATAAAGGTCTACTAGCGTGAAAAATGTTCAAATTGAAATCCCCTATTGCATGTATACGGAATATAATAGGCTAAAATTTAAATATTTTATAAGCGAATTCATCGCACATTGGCTTCAAGTTGGAAAAAAGTCACATATATAGAAAAAAGAAATTAAAAGCAGCTTTCATACGTATATAGTGTGTGGTTTTGCTGATATATAAACCGTGCAGTTGAATTAAGACAATATATCCTGTTGAGCTTTCAAATGAAAGCATAATATATACAGGGACAACTGTCAACTGGCTGTATTATTTGTTTATCTAATACGGGGTATAGCGGTTTTTTTTTTAATTTCATCATCGGTGACCAGATGGGTTCACCGTATTTATTTACAGAGGATCATATCGCATGACATGACTGTCATCGAAATTAGCACTTCTATAGATTAATTTTTTCTGTTTTTCGCCGCCGAACAACATAATATTCCTTTGAAAATAATTTGTCACCATTTTGAATTTTTTAACAGCCACGAATGCCTTTTGAAACTTCTCTTGGCTGACCAAAAATGAATGTAAAAATACCTACTTACTCCATTTTTGAATCATTCATGGGAAGCAAAAATTGATTTTTTTCTAGTAGGTAGAAATAACGTTTTACCTACTGGATTTTATAATAATTGCAACGTTGTGTCCACCCAAACTACATACTTTTAAATTGGTACTGCAGAAAACCAGGGTGGGCAGGTAAAATATATATTTTACATTTTACATAATATTTTACACGTAAAATAACCAATGAATTGAATAGATTTCTGTTTTACGTATCTCAAATTAGTCCATTAATTTTGAAAAATTGTAAACTTTGAAATCAAAAATTTCTGATTTTCTTTCAGTCATTTTACATCGATACTAAGTATATAAATCACATGCACTTTGGATAAAAAGTAAAATGAATTATTTTTTACGTAAAATGCCAACCCTGCTGAAAACAATTAAACAAAAGGCTTAACCAAAATTTTTCTTCAGAAGAGATGGAATGGACTATCAAAAATCAATCAAACAGCCTTTCTTGAAATTTTTTTTTAATCCAAGAACTAAGTTTATCTAAATTTCAAACTGAAATTACTAAAACATGGTGCCAACAATCATTCTTTAACATCATATTATAGAGCAAAATATTGTATAGATACCATTGGCGAACTTTTTCTTCCATCTGTATAGGAAGCGGGCTAAGTATAGAATAACAATTTTTAACCTCCCTTTCCCTTCCTTCGAAAAACTTCATTTTCTCGAGGACGTAAGTCCAATTTCATTTATAAAAGCTCCGGTCTCCCAGCCCCTCAAGTCAAACCATGAAAATGCAAATAAATCAATAACTATAAAATAGTCGGGAAAATAAATACATGTAATTTATTATTAATATTGTACCTATGAAATAAAAATATAATATTGAAATGTTTCAATGCGCAATCCGATTTAGCCAATGATGAAACAATAGATACCACATCAGTAACTATGTAATTTGAACTATAGTTTCTAACTGGTTTTCAAAAATGAAGACATATTATATTTTAAGAACTATATTGGAGGCAAAGATAACTTATATTCGTTCGAAATCTTCCCCACAGTTGTTTTTTTTCCTCCATTTATGACCCAGCTGGAAGATAAATAAATTTCTGTATGCGACGTAGGTAGTTTAGATATTTTAGTTGGCTTACTGTTGCTTCACGAAAAGTAACGCCCATGAAATTAGGGGTACAGCAAGCAAAGGAGAAAAAAAGTTATCTATAGACATTTTCCTCTCCCCCATATTTTCCAGAACAGCTATATCTTCGCTGGAAAGAAAAAAAAAAGAACTATCTTTCAACTCATTTTACACCTTTCCAACGGAAACATACATCGCTGACTGCGCATTTTAATACAATTCTCACACACACTATCATGCTGTATATAATTTCTATTCATTAAGAGCCTAATATGCCTATCTCATGAAGCTTTGAACGTGAACTAAAGTATAATTTCAAAATTATTCAACAAAAAATACTTCAATTAGGTAGATCATATATACTTTTAGAAAGAACCTATGCAGGCTAATTATATAGACTTATAGTTTTCCACAATGTTTTCAAACTCCGCAGAAAAACAGTGGCAAATGGAAGAAATGATATGTTATAGTCATAAAATTTTAGATAAGATTGAGAATAAAAGTTCAGTTTATTCAGGGAGAAACCAACAATAATTATAGATAATAGAAACAATTCTTCAATATTTTCTATGATCACGATTTCCAGATTCAAAATGTCAAAATATCGAAAAGCTCAAGAGAGATATTTTCAAAAAAATTTGTGAAGAATTTAGGAAGCATGTCAATGCAATGAGAAAAAAGCCGAATATTTCACCTTGTTATATAAATCTCCCAATTACATGCAACTTCTCTTTAGATCATTCAAGTCTACGAAAATACAGCTTTATTTCATTTTTTATTATTTGATGAAAATACTAAGCATTGGCTGATTAAGTTCTCTACTCTTTTCCAGATGAATTGTCTTAAATAATTCTAAACAGTCCAGTGATGAAATACCGAATAGTTGTCAACCCTATAAATAGTAAGTATACACTGCAGAAAAAATTCTTATGTTATCTGGAAACTTAATTAATATTGTGAATACATAGGTATCTCAAAACCTAGAATTCAGACTCAGATCACTCTGGTTCCAAGGTTCAGAATTGAAAGCTTGTAATTCCGTAGGTTAGTACCTATTTATATCAGTAATCTTAACTTCTTCTTGATACTATAATTGGCTATAAGTAATACCCTACAAGTATACCCGGTTTTATTAATATTATACAACCTCTAACTAGAAATATTAACATACCTCTCAAGAAGAACATTTCCAAAGCTTTTCAAAAAGTAGGTGTTTTTTTTAATTTCTTCAATTATTGTCAAATGATTTTCGGTTCGCCAATATCTTTTTCCATGTAAAATTATATAGGAAATTATAGGTAGTCATCTTAGTTCCCTCTTCTCAATAAGACCAATTTCAGATTTCTAGGTTGAGCATAAACCAAGTTATCACAAAGTAAATGAAAAAAACCGGTTCATTTCGAAATGTGCACCTATCAATGCCACATAGATAACATAAAATTGTTATTGTTCAGCCACGATAAATAGAGTTAAATTCAGTTGAATGCCAAGCAACCTTTCTTTCTTTCAGTAAGACCCATTCTAGCTTCCTATAGAGTAAATGCGAAGCTACCTATATAGTTATTATGATCATGAGAAGTAACCGAAAAAACGTTTTACTAATGAAACTGACACTTCTGTAGGTACCATATAGTTATAATGTTTTTGTACACTATACTATATTTTTAATACATTAATCCTGTCAAATTATGAAAATATTTTTCCCAAAATATTTCAAATTAATATTCAAGTATAGTGTCATGGAAGAAGGGGATTTCTATCGACAAAATTCAAATCCACTTGTGAGAAAACTATACGAAGTTTATATTGTACCTATAATAGATAAGCAAAACTGACATTGCAAATTGAAATCATATTGAGCTGATGAGATTATACAACACGTATTGAGCCGAATTGAACTCTCTTGTTTGCAAAAAGAGGAGTAAGTAAATACAATACATTATACACAGCACATAGCCGGCAGAGAGTGACACTTTGAATTTTTACTTCTTCCTACTTTTTTAGCATATTTCTCGGATGTGATACTCTCGTCTCAATCATACAGAATAGACATAGGTGACTAATGCGAGTGTATTTGGCAAAACGCAAAACCCATAGACAGTAGGATGGATTTAGATTTAAATGTAAGACGCGCTAAATTTGAATACTCGTTCCTTATACAGTTTTATTAACTTTCGAAGAGTTTCTATACCTATACTTACTCCGTTCGACAAATAAGGAATACAAGCTTTAACAGCTCTATAGCCTTTCAATCGACAGCGGACAGAGCAGAAAATTAAGTGCAGATACTCACCAGAAATCACCTCCTTGAAGCCATAAGGTGCTGACAGCTTTCTTTTGGTGGCATTCGCATCGGTGTTGGCTGCAGCATTCATGATGGCGGCTATAGAAAAATCAGTGGTCACTTTGACAGCAGCTGCAGCAGCGGCTGCAGCAGTTGCACTCGGCGAAACTGCACTTTTTTTCGAATCTAACAATCGTTCATGTTCTTGCATAGTCGCTGGACCACCGATTAACATGTTTTCAGGTTATAAAAAACAATACTTTTTCTCAAAATCAGCAATTACTCGACACAGAATAAAATTAATTCAACGAAAAACGCGTCTTACTATCATCGCGAATATCGATTTAAAAAAAAATTACAGCGATTAAAATTTCATTTTTTACATTTGTAAAATCACTCGCGAAACAGGAGAAAAAAATCTACGAAAATATACGGACGGATTCGTGAAATTTGAATAAAAATTTTTTAGTACATTAAGAAAACCGTTCATTTACGAGTGCGGATGAAGAAAAATAAACGATCTAAATTCACCGAAACGTACACATTTTTGAAACTATCGGAAATCGACGAATAATGAACGATGAGTAAATAACAATGAAACGAAAACCAACTGAGAAAAAAAGCAACTCGACAACGGTTGTGATAATCAATCGCTGACAGTAATAAAAGACGATAGACGAATTATAACTGAACAGAGGTGAAGAAGGAGACTGAAAACAGCAGCAGCAGCGTTAGTGGCAGCAAATGTAACCTCTTTTTTTTTCATTTCGATCCCTCTTCGCCGACGAATACCACGTTTTCTTGGAAAGCACCTCCTCCTCAATATTTGAGGCGTGTCCATAGTAGGCGGTTTGTTACCAGCATCGGCCGGCAACGTCGCCAAATCTGCAGCAGCAACGAAAAATGAAAACGCACAGTAGGATAGAGATGGGAAAAAATTTGAAATTGAGACAAACGAAACACGAAAGACGAACGGAGTAGAACGACGTGAAGAAAACGCGGAGGGGTATTAGGTGGAGAAAAATAAGCAGGTAGCTAAAAATTGTAACTGATGAGAGGTGAAAGAAGCTTGAAATTTTTTACCGGGAAGGAATTTCCTCCAGGTTTTATCACTACTGTACCAAACGAGGGTGAGGAACAATTCAAGTCCCCGACAAATTCCTTTGAAAGCTGGGCCGTATAGCCAGGCTGGCTGAAGGTACATAAAGTCGGCTGCCCTCCCAAGGACATTTTTTCCTCCGCAATAGCGGGGTAAAGCGATCCATTTTGCTCACTTGGCGCGTTTGATTTGCCTCCCCCGCCTCAGGGATATTTTAATTAAATCTTTGAAAGTAGACTAACGTTTGTAAAAAATAGCATGATAAAGCTATGTTTACATTGGAAAGATTTTGCCTTAATTGAGTGACGAAAAACTAATCAAGAATAAAACTGCTTTGTACTGATTTATTTATTGATGACGTGTCATTAAAAAAAACCTATGCATCAAAAAACAAATTTTTTTAATACAGCTTTTTTTGGAAATATTGCCTCACGCATACGCATTCATATGCATTTTATGGTGATGGATAAAGTTGTTTATTGCTCCAAAAATTTTTGAAATTTTTTCGATTCAGCCATTTGAAACTTTGAAATAGCATTTCCTATTTAGGTACTTTAGCTGTTTTGTATGTGATTTCGAAGTTGGGCATCAGGTTTTGGACTTGGACGCAGAAACGTAACCAGAAAAAATTTTCTTAAGAGGGCCAAACGAGAGCCACAAATTTTTTGGACGGGCCACTTGCCACAAAAATGGCATGTCGAGATTCTATAAACTATGCAGTGCAGGGGGAAGTGTTAGTACCTGAGATTTTTGGTGTGGTCCATTAGGTGGGCCAGTCAACTTTTTGGGTGAGCATGCTACCCCCGCCTTCCCTCTGATTACGTCCCTCTAAGACCAACGTCCATACAACAAAAAAGGCAGAAGTCTGATCCGATTTCACCTCTCATCAGTAATTTTTAGTGCGTCACTGTCGATGAGAAAAACGTCAGCTACACATAATAGAAAAATGTGTACCCGAGTTACTCGTAAACGATGAAGACCTTAATTGCTCGACTCGGGAAGTGACGGCGTCTGTGGTGGTATAAATTCGATTAAGCGTAAATAGGAGAGGCGTGGTTTCAGCTTCTATGAGTGCAATGTGTTACGTCGTTTTCACACGTACCTCGTATATCTGTATATACTCGCGAACACGTACAAAAAGAAGGAGAAAAGACGAAAACGAAAAAGAGCGAAAAAAAACGGAGGGTAACGACAAAAAAAAAAAAAGGAGGAGAAGTCTCCGAACACTTCCCCCTCCTTTTTTTCACCAGTTCTCCCCCTTTGCCGTAAGCAGGCTGTTCGTTGAAGCGTTGAAAAGCTTTAAAGCTTTAAGACGCTTTCGCTATGGCGATCGTTTACTGGTTCGTTGGCCCCCTTCTGCTCCGAGTACTCCCTTTTTCAAGTATTTTCCTCTCTTTTTCCTTTTTTTCTGTAGGTTTTTTTTTTACACACCACGTTCTACTGTCGACTAGCTTCCCAAGCAGCCGCTCGTTCTCGCAATCGCAAATTTTCGAAAGCCGAATTTACACTGGCGCCGTTCGTCGGTTTTTACACGCCGACCAGATATTTTTCTTTTACCCCTCCGCTATGCTTTTTCCTTCCCTCACGATTTAATTGTGTTTTCCTTTCTTCGCGCGAAAGAGCTGTCTGTGTGCGAGTGTGCGAATTTCTATCGAGATAAGTATATTTGTGGCGAACAATTTAATCGATTCGACGACGTTTTAGCTCCCCATCCACACCCACCAGCTATTTCGTAAACGAGCCTAATTTCTTTTCGCCAGCCCGCAGGAGCTGCGCAAACTTTTTCATCTTTTGATGGATTGATAAAGTATTAAAAGCGTATAGTTGTGAGATGGTGAAGGTGAGATTGAAGATTGTTTTTCAAAAAGTATGTCAGTCAATTGGGGAGGAGGTTATGGGCGTATTTTAGAAATATTTTCTGCGGAAGCTAGGGCTCTACGAATTCCTTAATTCTGTTTGCCTCAATATTTATATTATTTTTTTCTGTAGTAACGCACCGACGAATTTTCTGAGAGAGGCACTGAGCACAAAACAGTATTTTTTTGATCAAATCTTTTTTTGGAAAAATTTCTTGTCCTCGGGGTGGACCTTTGAAGTTTGAACCACCTAACCTTCTTGGGTACTCCACTGTATAAGTCCTGTTTTCTCCACATTTATTATCTATTCAGCATTATAATTTTATAGAAAAATATCCTTGTAAATTATTCGCATCTTGTCCATATTCTCATATGTCTATACCCCACCGATCTTTTAAAATAATTTCAATTTTTTTCAACAATTTATGATTTCAAACTTTGCCGACTATATTATCAGTATTTTAAAATTTACTGTATTTATGGTTAAAATTTCAAAGTATAGTGGGCAATGGACATGTCTATGGGCGGTATTTTCCAGAATGAAAAAAACGTATGAAAATTTTAATCATTGTCAGAGTTAGTCACACTGAGAGAAGTGGCTTGGCTAGTGTTAATTATAAACAGAACAGTAACTTGTCTCGTCTCAGTTATAAAAATTACGACCTATTTAATGTAAATACCTATTCGAATATTTGTATTACTATTTACTTTTTACTATCTTAGATAACATATCAATTTTTACTATTATTGTACCTAATAATTTCTGCTACAAATCTTGAACTGTCCCAGTTTTCGTATTCACATTGTAATTATTACCATTGAAATTTTTCTCAGTGCATTTTTCAAACCTTCCCATCTTTTTAACATGAAACAGAATTTTCATCTAGTTACTACTGTATCCTGTTGATATGCAAAGTTCTTTCAATGTGCAGTGTGTATACAGGTCTATAACTAGGTATAATAATGTTTCATATAAAAGCTAGTGTTCTGTGGTTAAGTACAAGTTTTTCTTAGAGTAGTTTTACTAAGAAACAATTCAATCTCGTCTCCAACCTTACAAAACGTACCTAGGTATATATTTGCTTGACCCTTTCTAAGAATTAAAGAACGTAAAATTCAATTCTATTCGACACCATTTATATGAATGTATTCAAGTTTAAAATTCTCATTTCGGATTCATCATGAAATGAGTGGAAAAGATGAATTGTTTTTTGTGTGAGTGCACATCTTCAATGATAGTCTAAAAGAGACAAGAAAAATATTTCCATCATTATTTCAAAGGATGAAAAAGTTCCTGTTTCTTGGCAAATGTAATACATTTCTAGTGCTCGCGACTTGAGGCTAATAAAAAATTTATGAACTTGGAAAAAAAAAATGATTTTAACCTTATTCTCTTGGGGGAACCTGAAAAAATATCCTTTCATTTCTTCGCTGCTGTAAATGAACAAAACGTGAAAATTTATTAGTAAAGGCCCTATAGCCCTCTCAAACATAGTCGGTATAGTGTATCTAGACTAATTTTACAAAACTTAAATCATAAATGATTCAAACCATATCTATCAGACTAATTAAATTTTTTCCCTCAAGTTTCTTTCCTCATTCAGTTATCAAAAAACTGTATATGCCGCATTGTTTCTTCATGCTAAATTCAGTATACCTCGTACCTATAAGTAGTTGTAATTATACATCACATCTCTTTTTTTTTTTAATTTGTTTATTTTATAATTTTTATCAAGGTCCCATGTCAATTTTGAACCCATTGCTAAAGTTCTGAGCCAGTATACATATAATATGTGTGTTCGGTTATGCCCATTAACCAATTGCAAATGGCCAGATAACTTGTACTGCCTCTCTATTGTGGAACGCCTCATTTATTCGTGTAGGGAGTCTCGTTACATGCAATAAAGAAAAATAAGAAGAAAAAAATTTATTATCCACATTTAAAATCAGAAATAAACGCACGTATATAAATCTTACATCTTGACGCTGGTGTGACCAATTTTAGGCAGAAGGTAATTTATAAATGGTCGAAAAATGTATTATATTAAATGTACTTTTAACCTCGTTTGGATGCTTGGTTGGCATTCTTCAAATGCAGAACATAGTAGTGAAAATATACTATTGACAAAATCAGAAGTAACATGCTGTGTGAACAATTGGCGTAACTAAAGGGGCGTAAAATTTTTCAAAAATTCCTCTAAGTAATCAAAATGACTGTCATTGGATTAACCGTATGCTTATGGACTATTAAATTTCATTGATCTAAATCAGAAACAGGATCTAATGTGCTACAAATAAAAATTCCATATAGGTATATTTTTTATTAATTTTTCGCATAAAATCTGAATTTTTCCAAAGTTATGCAGCATGCTAATTTTTAATATTTTTTCTCTGAGAGTAACAACAATTTTTATAAATATAAAATGATGTCGAGTATTATATAACAGTCTATTGTAAGCCCTTGGCCATGATTCCATCAATTTCAATGTCCATTTCCGGAATGATTTGGTATGGAAAATACCAAGTACACCTATATTACTCAATTCCACTCGGCAATTTTAATAACCCAAAGAATTACAGCTCATATAACTACAGCTACCACCAAAAATTTTAAAAACTGAAGTAATTATTTTAGCCCCTTTTCTTTCTTCTTTTGAAAACATAATCTATGAATATATCTAGGATAACTGCAGTCAACACTGAAATTATTTTTAACCTTCGAACAAAAAAACAGGAACTATTTTGTTGATGTTCTTTTGTCATAAGAAAAAAAAAAAAACTTAAATAATATTGCCGAACTATAGCTTATAAAAGGTATAAAAACTTGGCACTAGCAACAAAATAAAATGTACCTAATTAATTTATTCGAAAACATTGTTACGAAATACCATTGGTCATTAGTTAAGCTATAAGTTGCCCAAATGTCCTTTTTTTATGTTAAATTTTTAAATAGGATACGTCATGAGCTATTTTTGAGATGGCAAGAGCCAGTTGGAAGAAGAAAAAATAAAAGAAATGAAAAACAATAACAACGAATTAATCATAAAGATGGATAAAAGTTCGAATACACTGGCGACACTCATACTGACCAGCTTAGAAATTTTTATTATGGTGGTCGCATGCTTGGTGGTATGGCTTGAGAATGTGTTATAAGAAAATAAAATAGAAGAAAATGGCGAAATGAGTATTATAAAATAAAAAATGTCGTCTGGCGAATAAAGTATAAACTTGTTTCATTCAAGAAACTGCAGATTCACGTGCTGGATGGAAAAGAGTTGAAGTCAAATATTTTTTATTGGTGATCTACTGGGTGCTTCTTAAATTCCTTACTTCAAATAATGTACTTTGAAAAGACGCCCGACCACCTGATGTTGTAGAGTAGATATTCTCAATGTTTGTTTACTCGTAGTAGGCTACTTTTTATTTTCTTCTTAAATAATTTTATATATTTCGCTATATTTTTATGTATCACGGCTTTCTGTAATGAATCTCGATTTGTCCACTTTTCTTATTCAAATTGATGAAAATTTTTGGACTAGATGAATTTTTTCAGTGCAGTCGCCAGACCATATGTTTTAAATACATAGGGTCTAGAATAGAAGAGTATTCTTAGGTTAAAAGTTGCATTTATTCGGCATTCGGGTGTATTATTTATTGCATTATTCAATCGCATTCATGGGATTCAATTTTCGAGATGCTTTAAAAACTTGACAATTTATATTTTTGCAAAGAATCATCCAGTTTCAGTACCTATAACTATAACGTTCATTATTTATATAGCTACTAAGATACTCTTTAAAAAAATTTCACCCCTCACTACCAGAGGAGATTGAAAGTTTTTAGAAGAGGAGGGGGATGAAGAAGTTTTTGAACAGAAAAACATTTTATTATCAATATAATTATCTGACTCCTTCAGAAAAGACAGCAAAAATCCGCCTATGGTTCCCCTGATCAACAACTTTCCCAAATCCACTTCTCCTAAATCGAACAATTTTTTTTTTTTTTTTTTTTTGCTCCAGCATATTTTTACCCAAATTCAAATTTCTCATAATGACATGTCCTCCTGACACTTTTATTTTTTAGTTGGTTATTAATACAGTGCTACCGATGTTACAGGCAGCTGCAACTCTTTGTAATTAAATTTACACCCACTATTTTGAATACATTATACTAAAACAAAATAGTCGTTCCCATTTCCCTATGATCAATACGCCCTAATTGATTTTTTGATCAATGGCTCAAATTAGTTTAGAAAAAATTCTTAAAAAAAGGGTCAATATTTAAGCACTTAAGCTACATTTTCTCTTCGCCCTTTCACATAAAGTCTTTATACAAAATGCCACGTCGACCTTACATTTAATATGCAACCCTACAAACTCACAGATTTAATAACTGCTTCAAAAAAAAATTTTTTAAATTATACAGATCCCAGTTAATCAAATGTGAAAGCACGCAATACTCGTGAGAGCCTATATAGCTTTATCTTCCCTCGACAAAAAAAAAAAAAAAGTGAAAAAACAAACCCTAAAAATGTAATTTATAAATATTGGTCAAAAAAACAGAAGATGAAGCTATACAGCTACCTGATACTAATTCGGGGAAAAAACTGGATTAATTGCTTCACGTTAAAACAAATCCATTTTACATTTATTTTTCAAACGGAAGTAATAGGGACGAAAAAAAAAAGTGAAACCAAATAAAACCTTAAAACTTATAGGATTTATTGTATATGTGTCTGGAAAAAAAAAGAGAAGCACGAAACGATCATTTTTTTATTAATATTTTTTCTCTACTTAAAGCTAACTGTTCCACCTAACCTTTTTTTTTTTTTTTATTTTTTTACCCAAGCATGTATTTTATTCACCTACGCGCGACATTTTTTTAAATGACGAGGAAACGGGTGTCCTTTGCAAAGGCATATTACGTGCTGTGCTTACAGGACTCAAATTCTGGAGCTTCACGCAAAAAACAATAATATGAACCGAGGAAGAAAATGGAGAATGGCGAGGAAAAAAATGGCAAAAAATGCTTCGAATTAAATAAATAAAATACGATGAAATGGGAAAAAGAGAAGAAAAAAATATGGGGTTTCAGGTTTTTGCATTGCTTGCTGTTTCGGTTATTAAATAAGCCAAAAATGTCGTGGTAAAAGTTCGTATCTATGCAAAGGTATTTTCCTTCGACAGCAGAAAGAGAAATTACGCACACGTGCTGCAGTATTTCCACAGCAGGCTCATACTAATTCAATTTTTATGTATTGACAAGACGATTTTTATTTATTGTTATTTTATTTCTTGCTGAGGACAATTTTTTCAAAACATCTAAATGTCTAAATGATTTTTTTAAAGGAGCAGTTCCAAAATTTTTGAACTTTAATTCCAGATATAATTGCTCTAAAAACTGCTCAAGAAAATGGAAGTGAAAATTATAGGAAATTTAAAATGAAATCATATTTGAATAGAGGCAATATAAAGCCATTTATTATTGTGCTTCATTATTAACGGAAAATGATTAGAATTTTGTAACATACTATTTTTCCTCTTTTTTTAGGGTTGGGGGGCGGGGGAATACCCCTCAGAGAATTCACTTCTGACTTCAGTCGTTAAATTATACACCGATTGTCCTGAACTTTTTACTAATCTGTTCTCGAAAAATATCTGCAGGGTCAGTATTGGATTACCCTGAGGGCCGGAGGGGCTCAGGGGCCCAAAGATGGAGCAAAAAATTTTTTATACCGAAAAAAGATTGTAAATTAGGATTTTTACCTAAAATAAAATAAATGGACTAATGCTTTTTTTTTTTAATCAAGAAAAACAAAACTTCAATTTGACCCTACAGGGTGCCAAGAAAATGTATTTAGAGATTTCTCAGCATTTCAACAATCGGATTTAGTAATACTCTCCACAATTGTTCCAATATTGCTGTGTATTGTTTTTACCGCAACTTGCTTAGCCCTGTCAGTAATACTAGGGTTTACAATCCAATAATTATTGCACAAGTTTTCGGTACCCACCTATCTGGTGTACCTATCAACTAATCTCATTGGCACGAAATCGATTTCTCAAAACAAATATTCTTATTTCATCGGTTTTCATTAAAAATACCGTTTGCCCGTAGTAGGTACAATTAATCGAAAAGATAATTGTAGAAAAATTTTGATCGTCACGAATATCACCGCCATATAATCGAAAAGTAATTCAATGTTTTAAATTACGAATTATAATCTCTGAAAATATAAAACTGAATGTAGACAGTATACACATTTCAATAGTGCATTGATTTACTTTCCTAACTGACTAGATAGCAAACCTACCATATAAGGACACGAAGGAATAAATACTTCAAGAGTAGAGTAAATGGAAAGATAAAAACTCGCACTGACACTAGCTCACTCTGTGTGAAGTACTAACAATTATTTTTAATACCGAAAAGTTAATGCTAATTTTTACTGATTATTATAATTTTTTTTTTGATGACAAGAATAGGACAATTTAAAGATTGTAAGATATGTCGAAAGAAAAGAAGGTTTTTGCTCTACACCTTGGAACAAAAACCCGTCTTCCCTGTTTTCACAATTTAATTGATAATTTATGAAAAATTTCTTGGAATTACCCAAAATTCATCAAATATTATTGAAACGGCGTCTATTATTGGGCTGTTGAAATAAAATTGCCTGGCACAATTTTCAAAAGAATTAGGTGTACTACAAAAGTCAAGTTCAGGTTTTTGCCCTCCGCATCATTTTATAAAAGTAAATCCTACTTTTTTTACTGGTTTTCAATTTTCATTCTTGTATTAAAAGTAGCTATGGGTTCCGTTTTGAAAGTCCAACTTTGAATAAAGGTAGTTCAGGCCCGGAGCTAGCGCCAGGGCAGCCAGAGCGCCGCCCTGGCTAGCATTTTTCAAAAAAAAAAAAAAAACAGATAAACACATTTAAAGTGAAAAAATGTAAAAAAAAATAGAGGAAAAAATTTCAAAAAAAAATTAATGAAAAATATTCAGAAAGTTATATTATTACGAGGCAAGAGTGACGACTGACTTTTGATTAAATTTGCTATTGGGGGGGGGGGTGCTTTTTCAGTTCAAAAAATCTCGCCCTGGCTGATATGTCATTATGCCCTAGCATTCATGAGCGCTTACCTACGGGCCTGAGGTAGTTACATTGAAAGCTTGAAAAAAGTGAATCAAGTTCTTCAATACAGTAAGTCTGTAGAGGTATCGTACCTGAGCAGAAATATAACGGAGCACAAGCAGCGTGCTGATTCCTATAATATGAAAAAAAATTTCTATAATAATAAAAAATATTGGAGGAATCAACGAACTATACATTCTTTCAAAAACTTAAGTATTTCCTGATTACACTTCAGGTTATTTAGGTAATTGAATGCCTTTCAAATAATTGAAATTTATCTCATAATTGAATCACGAAACACAATACCATCGAAAGGAGGTCTGCCATATAGGTACCAGTTACAACTCTTCTTTTCACTTTGAAGAAAACCGCGAAGATCATAGAAACCGACGACTGGCTGGTAATTAAACGGATGATTATAAGTTTTCTGTTTTATAGATCCATATTTTGTTGTACAGGTATATTGTTTTTTATTTTTTTTTTAGGTAAGTTATATTTTTTAGGTAGTCGCAAACCCACAATTATTGAAAAATTGCAACGCGCACAAATGCAGTACCTATATATTTCTCCACTCGCAATCTCATAGAGGCTACAAAAAATTAAAATAAATATCGACCATTTCTACCGAACTCATCAGTTTTATAAATCTTATCACAAGAATTGCGAGGTATCTAAAAATTCCAAACTTTTGTTTCAGTTTTGAAAATAATGGCGTCTGCTCTGAGTGTGCAAGGTGTTCACTGCACAGCACCCAACCAAATTAAAAAAAAAATTCATTACTCATTAATTAATCATTAATTAATAAAGTTACTATGAAATAAGAAAACAGAATGGAAAAAGTAAAATTAAAAAAAAATTTTTTAAAAACAAAGAAATGAGAAGGCATTTGTCCTATTCTTGCGTTTCTTCTTTTTCTCTTTCCTCCAAAAGTTTTGTTAACAGCTGAAGATCCTCTTCTCTTTTCAGTTTTGAATTTTTTCTATTTTTTCCCCAATTTTTATCACTTTTTCTAGGTGATGGGAGGAGTGGGGGGAAGAGGAGGAGAAGGAAGGGTTTGATTTTTGAAGTTGAACCTCAGAGTTGAACACCCAAAAACTACTACCAGACTGGAGAATAATGACATCGTATCTAGAAAATGTTACTACCTCTACAGTATAAAATCTATCAAACGTAAACATTGAAGCTGTTTACTTTAACTAAAAATTGATATTTTCATCATTTATCAATAAAAAACTATGCTTATTCAGCAAGACCAGTTACCTGACGAAATTATTTTCAGTAATTATTTCATGGCTGCGGCGATTTTTCTTTCCCCTGTCTGGTCCAGGGTTCCTCTGATCTCCTTCACTCATTAAAATGAACCCTTCCTCCACATGAAAAATTTTGAATTACTACTCAGAAAATACATTTTAACAAAATTGATGAATATGTAATAATTTTTTTTTCTGGCAACGTTTTACGTTTTCAGCTTTTTCGAATTTTTTTGTGTAGTTTTCTAATTTTATCCAATTCTCCAATTTTTCCCAATTTTTTTCAATTCTCTATATGTTTTCCAATTTTATCCACTTCTTAAATTTTTTCAAATTTAAGCACTACACCATACAAAATTTCTTGAGTGGTGCTTTTTGTGCAATGCACCCAACGTTTCGCCGGATATGAATTATTTTCACACCTGTCACCTTTGCAATCATCTTTTGTATCATAATCTCATCATAATTCTCGTCTTACACTGCAAAAAAATGAATAGTAATTTTTTATTGGAAACAGGGACAATTTAAGAATTACCGTAAATGCTCTTAGTGTTTGTAAATGGTATGCCTTTGACTATTTTTATAGTAATTTTTACTATAAATCTTGAATTTTCCCAGTTTTCTCATACAAATAGTAAAATATCTTCTGAAGCAGGGATGAAAAGAAAGTTTGCAAGCAAGCGAAGCGAGTGAGCAAAGTCCGGAGCAAGTAAACACTCACTATAGGTAGTAGCTATTATTCTAACAATGGAGTTTTTCACCAACTTTAAATGTTGTAAGAATAGGTATTGCACAAATTCCTGGTGCATAATCATTCTATACTCGAGCAATCACAACGTACCCTTGAGACTATATAGCTTAGCAATCTTTTTAGATCTTATCGAATCACCCTGAAGAATGTTTGAACAGGTATATGTAATACGTATACCATTCAAGAATAATAATTTGAAATGACTTCAAAAGCAGCCAACCGTTGGTCTTTTGTGCATTCGTAAGAGACACTCATAAGGTTGCCGTGAAGGCACAATCTTGAGCAGCAACTTCTCGTTGACGATTTTGGGGGCCGATTTTTCTTAAATTCAGAAAAGAATTTTAAAGTTGTTCGAATACCAAAAAAAATTTTCTCGCTCACATTGGGGGGGGTTGTCATCATTCCTAGTATAGACTTGGAGGTGGGTCACTCCTCGTAAGCCTTTGCGGATCACCAGCACCTCTGGAGACGCACTTCTCATTCGAAAAAGCCCATTAAGTCAACAATGCCAAAGATATTACTTACACTCATAAAGTACATATGTATAGAAACTGCAAATGACAAAGCTAAATAACCAAAATCTTTCCCCAGCAAAATGGGAAATTCACTTTTACATCTACCACAAAGTGGGTCCGTATTTTGCAGAAAATATATTTTTCTTTTCGCCGAAAAAGGGAAAATTGTCTGAAATTATTGGTTGAGTTAAAAAGCGGGGAAAAGTTAATACTTTCGTTAAGTGGCAATTATTTTAGAGCTTGGAGCGGCACACGACCTAAATCCTCGACACACACACAGTACAGTTGGATTATTTGTAGGCAGATGGGTGGCAGAATTGAGTCGTGGAAGGGGGCTACAGTTGCTATACGAATTGACTCGACCATGATCACGATATTTTCTACACAGTTACCGAGTACCACCCAGGAGATAACTTCATTATTTCGCATTCCCATTTTACGTTTCTCAGTGCCCCCTCCCCCTCCCGCTGGTTCACCATTTCTTTCGACCATTTCGTAATTTTATTTCTTTACACGGCGTTTCCCTATAAGCACTTCTAGGCCTCCTACTCGATTTTACTGCAACATTTTTGTATACTTTCGTATTGATCTTATTAAAACAACGGCGCAAGAAGAAGCAGGGAGACAAAGTTGAGTGAATAAAAAGAAAGGGACCAAAAAAAAAAATCAATTTCTACTTGCCAGTAGCTGGCTTAATGCTATTTTCTAAACTTGTTTCTCGAAATCGTCGAGGTAGCTTCCCCCTTTATAGCTTTTCTTTGAAAGTATTCTATCTATAAGGATAGCCAAAATTATCACGTAACAGAATGAATTTATACGGTTTCGAAAAATTAGAAAACCCATTCTGGGGACTCAGATCAAGAAAGCTTGTGAAAGGTGACTTTTATGTAAAGGTGGAAATCGGCTCTCAAAGAATGATATGTACCGTCAAATAACTCAAATTGGGTAAACAAGATCAGAGAGGTGAATAGAATCAAAACTTCATAAGAAGTTTTGAAAATTCAAAACTATTTTGGTTCGTTGTAAAAGATCCTAATCAGCTGGAAATGACTATGTTGATATATACTAATGAGACAACTGACAAGGTTTATTACATTTTCACACACACGTGGGAGCAGCAAGGCCTCCTGCTAATAAAATTGTTTTGAATCTGAATGAAGCCAACACACGAAAAATTTACTAACTTGTTGAAATTTGTCCCAAACAGAAACAAAAAGAAGTAAAAAACCAATATTTTGATTAATATTGTGAGAGACTGAGGAAATATAATATCAATAAAACAAAGTTTCGTCTACCCTTCGCATTTGCTCAAATTAATGAAATTAGATATAGTTGAATGGTTTCCTCATTGTACTGAATGATGAGGACGTACACATAATTTTCCAATGTACAATAAAAAATTTGAAACGACGAAATCTACTTAGTAAGTATACGAGTACCTTCTTGACCGGCAGAAATGACAAAAATATTATTTTTAGACTCATTAACTACACGGAAGTTGATTCCGGAATGAGAAAATCATTCATAGTGTTTAAACTTTCGACCGTATAGGCCTGACTAATTAATTTAACCTTAAATTTAACCTCGAATGGGATTATATGCTACTTTTAAAAAGAACTTCCTATAATTTCCTGCCCTTTGATATGTACTTGATTCATGAAAAAAAATAATCGAAGAACTTATTAGAATAATGATAATTGTTCAAGTCGTGTGTTGTTTTACATTAGTGAAAGTAATACAAAGGAACATAGTCTTATTAATGGACTTAAGGAAAATAAAAAACATTAAATCGAATAGTATGAAAGTAATTTTGTGTCTCAACTTTATTAAGCCGTAATGATTCATTTTCAAAAAAAAGTGATTATAGAATTTTCATTACAGACTTTTAAGTTAATCTTTTAAGGAGACAAATACTTTAGCCCGCTCACTCCTCAGCATTGTTAATCATACAGTTATGGATAGCTAGTGCACTATTCTATCCTTATAGAAAAACAAAATCGTACTAATTCTCCGGTTTTTCATTTTACCAAAGTGATTAATATATGTTGGCAACACTGTCAGTTTAGTTGTCACCCGGTATTAACCAGCAGGTCAACCAACCGCTTGATGCGCATGCGTGTTCCCCCCAACCGCACCTATAAGATATGCCTTAGCTGTTATCAACATTAGGTGTTTGTGGGCGGTTTACAGTCAACTGGGATTACCAGTTTTTTCTTTGCTGGTAAACTGGCGGTTGACTGGGGTAAGCTACAGATACAAACGTCCGAATACTTTTTTACCCTGTTGCTGGAAGAAATATTTAACTCGACTCCAAACATATAGAAGTGCTCATGTAGCTCAATAAAATGATGTAATAAAAATTATTTCTAAAAGTTAACCCGCAAACAATGGGAAATTTTACTTGAAACTAATTTAATTTTCATTTAATAACCTGAAATTTAATAATTTACTTATTTCATTTTCAAAAAATAAAAGTAGCGATAAAAATTTAGGAGGGGATGAGTATAATCCTAAATCTGAAAAAACTACTCTCCATTAACGACTGGTAATTTACCATCACCTCATCGCGGCTGATGGTAAACGACTGGCCAGTTTTTCACCAGCTACCAGTTTTCTGGTTTTACAGCAAAACGTCTCAAACACGTTTCTGGTTTTCCAGTCAAGCGTCCGAACGCATTTTTGCCAACGGGAGTCCCAGTTTTTACAGATTCTGGTAAAACTGGTAGCGTCCGAAAACCCCTATTAACCAATTCATTTACCAGCTGTCCCAAACTACTCGTAGATGCTGGACTGCAACAGAGTTGCCAGACGTACGGATTTATCCCTACGTGTCCTGTATATCATCTAGCAACCCTGGACTGCAAGGCCAAAAGATGTAAGCTGAATTTTTACCATTTTAACAATAAAAGCCAAAAGCCAAAAACTGTGAAAACTGAAAAGTAAACATTTTGAAGCTTAAAGCTGAAGTTAAAGATTTTTTTCAGTTTTTCCAAGGTTTTTCTCTATTTTATTATTTTATTTTTCTGTACTTTTTACTATCTTAGATAACAGATCTTACTATTTTTGTAGTAATTTCTGCTACAAATCTCGAACTTTCCCACTTTTCCAATCCAAATTGTAACAATTACCATTTACATTTTTCTCAGCGTATATGTGTTACGGTTAATGTATATAATCCGGTAATTCTACAGAATCACCGGCGATTCTATAGAATCACCTAGCGTTTTGGTGAATGTATGAAAAGAAAAAAAATTTCACACATTAACCGGTTATTCTATAGAATCGCCTGTATGTCTTGGGGAATGTATGTAGTCAGGACATTTTCATAGTAATACCTGCCTTAAAAGATAGGCAGACCAGTCTTACAACTGAGTATCATTTTGTGTGTTTGGCAGAGAGTCAGATCTATCTATACAGACTTTGAAAACTGAACATAAAATGGCATTACCAATCACCCTCTCTCCTCAATTCCCCACCAGACTAGCTTGTAAAGGCATAATACATTTTTTCTTAAAGTTTTACCAATTGTCCAAACTGTGAGTAAGTTTGTATTAATTTTGTAATAATATGCTATCTTAAAATGCATTTTCTGATATTTTTTTATACATTCACCAACCACCCTAGGTTATTCTGTAGAATCACCAGTGAATGTATGAAATTTCATACATTCACCGAACTTAAAACAGTGTTACTGGTGATTCTATAGAATCACCAATTATACACATTAACCGTAACATATGAACTGGATACCTATAAGACAATTGATTTGGATATAATCGCATAGCACTTCAATCACTGTACGATAGTAACAAACATTAACATATACTATTCCTTAAGAAGACATTTTCTAAAAATTCAGCCCAAAGCACCCACAATTCAATATATCCAAAGACGGTGCCGAAAGGCTGCATCGAAATTCCTAACCTACCCCAACGCGAAACCAAAACTAGGCTCAACAGCCTCCAGCTAAATACGTCGGTATATAGAAAAGGTGAGAAAACTTGTACACACCACCCTTTCGGTTGCTATACCTTAACTTCCATCATTGTGCCTTCATGCCTTACACCTAAATCGTTATTAAATTGAGCCGTTGTCATCGAACACGTCGAACGACTTCAACATTCGCCTCATGCCTACAGCCTATTCACGTCCAACGTTACACCTAGATCATTTTTAATTCGAGCAACTTTCCTATTATTTCGGAATTACTGGTGTATATATATATATCTATATATAAATACCTACATCTGACATAGAAACAGAAAAAAATTATAAAAAATAATAAAGAAAGAAAAAAAAAATTACCTTTTGAGGAGAAACTGAAGAAAAAATGCAGCTATCTTAGCGGCGGCAGCGTAAATTACAAAAGGTGATAGGCGAAAGGCGAAAGGCGAAAACTTGAATTATTATTATTGTTATTATGGGGCGGCTTCGACTGCTAATTACAGGGCTTGGACTGTGTTATCGGATTCCGTTTCAACATGCGTCAACTTCACACCTTACTAATGTTTTCGACACTGATCGTTTATGCCGACCAGTACACAAGGTGAGGAAGGCGCGCGGGGAGGGGGGGGGGGGGGGGGCTAGAAAAGAAACATATAGAAGGAATATGTATATATATATATATGTATATGGGGTGCGAGGGGTACGAAAACGTTATTAATAGTGCCAACTCTAATAACGCCCTAATGGCCAATAATAATCATTAATAGAGTTCCAAATATTAGGTTATATTTTCAAGAAGTTATAAAACCAACGCCACCAAAAAAACAAAACAGGGAAACATGAGGGGAAGGGTAGGAGAGGAAATAATAAACGCGATATAATGATAAGCTATAACGAAATGCCTGGAAATTTTCACATACGAAACAAACGCGATAAAAGCAAAAGGAAAGGGTGTAAAGTGTAAATATGGGGTGAAGTGTATAATACGCAGGTACTTTCACAAGGTTTTTCATCGAGTAAGCAGACCTTCTTTTTGGTAGACACAAGACTCTGAACTCGGAGCACCATCAAATTGCATTCCTACTTAATTCCTAATGAAGTGCGCAAGTATTATTCGACTTGGCCGAAAAATGTAGTCATTTCTCCCCAAACTATATTTACTATATGTTCCTACAGAGCAGTGGCGGATCCAAGGGGGCGGGGTGAATCCCCCCATCCAAAAAAAATAGACCGATAATCCACAAAGAAATCAATTTTCTTGAACCCCTCCCCCTTTATGCTGAAAAAAACACAATCTCACCATTTTAGCATTTACCAAGCTTTGAAAAAATTTGGATTTCCCCCCCCCCCCAAATGGAGCTCTGGATCCGCCACTGCTACAGAGTGCGCAACTCTGATAAATGGTGTTGTTTTGTTCTATTTTGTTGGCGTTATTGTTCGTTGTCTATGTTGCGTTTTTGACTTTTTTTCTCCCCTCCCCTTTCCTCGTTCGGTACGGTCCATTGATCGGCTATCATTGTTCGAATCATAATACGTTAGTTTTGTGGATAGCTAGGAGACAAAACTTCAGGATGTCTGCATGGCTAAGGTGTCTCAGGTGTAGTTGGCAGAACGCATGCGCAGAAAGTGGTTGGTTGACACGGTTGACCAACGGTTGATAACGGTTGACAATGAAATTGATAGTTTACTCGCTTTGGTAAAATAGTATTGGAGATTTTTTTTTCGATTTTGTTGTTCTGCGTATGCGATTCCCTAAATGCACTTGAGACACCTTAGTGATGGTGACAGCACCAGTCTACACAGAAATGATAGCGGGCTAGCTATATTGTTAAAGCTATCATAACAACTCCACCCGTTGATAGTGCTCTGGTAATTGGTAAATTAATTTGGCAAAATTCGTAGTTTTATACTTTGCCCACAAAATTTTACACAGGCTTTTTGGGTAGCTGAATAAGTTAAACTTTATACAACTCTGCTAAATTCTTTTAAAATATGGATTCTTCCTAGATACTGTGCACTGACTTGAAAACTTGCTTCTCTGGCGAAGTTTACTAAGCTCGAATATTTTTTCAGAAATAATTTATCAAAACCCATCTACAAACTTATGATTATTATTTTGCACTGCTCGAATGGAGTTTCTAACCCGCTCTCACGAGCCAAAAAAATGTACAAGAAACTCCACTGCCTTTGCTTTCCAAACACCATATTTGATAGTTTTTCCCTCTTTGATCAAATTGTCATTTTTTTTCTTAGCATTTTTCATATTTCCGGTATTTTTTCATTAAAAAATCAAATTTTTGCTTACCAAAATATTTTACAAATAAAAAAAAAGTTTGCGATGTAGGTATTCATTGTATTTTTAGCTCTCGAGGTGTTTTATTGAAGTACCATTTTTTTCAACATCTTTGACCTGGCAACCCTGCTACAGTACTGAAGCAAAACATGCATTTTTTAGGTTGTATGCACACCCCCCCCCCCAAAGTTGGTCAAGATACACCACTGCTTTACCTATATGTCCTATTGTAGTGGTTTTTATTTCAACACAAATAAGTAAATGGAAACAAAGTCATTAAAAATGGATAAAGTTTTGATAATGTATGTAATTTTCGACTATTTCCAAGTTATTTGTCTTGTGGTCGAAACAATTTTGTGGATTGTTGTCGACGCGTTATTAATAAATCGATGGCGATAAATTTTTAATCAAAGAATACGTGCCAAGGTAATTATGAAAGCTGTGAAATAATTTAGATTTTTATTAACGTCGAGGCTTTATACGTTTTTATACCTACCTGGTTATTTGAGAATATTGATGTAAAATTTTTGGTGGCGTGATTTAAAGAAATTAAGGGTATAGTGAAGGTGGAAAATATGAAAAATTCAAAAATTATTTAAATTTTCATTGACGAAGGTTCGTCGAGTCTCGAGACATATTTTTTAGTTAATTAATAATTATTTTCATTTATTTTCCCACTTCGAAAGAACGGTTTCACAAAAAAGTAATTTACTTGAGGTTTTATCTTTGATTAAGTCCGAAAAAACGGGCGCTAACCTTGATAGGCTTTTTTATTGAATTTTTTTCCACAATACATATTTCACCTTGGAACTAGCATATCTATACAATTATAATACTACGAGTACAATAAAAATAGAGTTTGAAACATACCTATGAGACATATAGAATCTTAAGCGAAAAATACTATCGGAATTATTACGTATTTAAGCTAAGCCCGTGCAGGAGCAGAAAGGTTCCCTGTCTCAAAGTAATCCTCTGGTCCCAGTGGCGGATCCAGAGCTCTATTTGGGGTGGGGGGGAATCCAAATTATTTCAAAGCATGGTAAATGCTAAACTGGTGAGATTGTGTTTTTTTCAGCATAAAGGGGGAGGGGTTCAAGGAAATTGATTTTTTGTGGATTATCAGTCTATTTATTTTTTTTTGGATTTGGAGGGGAAATTCTCCCCCCCTTGGATCCGCCACTGTCTGGTCCTGAAACGAGCCGAAAAGGGTGATTCCAGGGAAAGAGATGGGTATCTAGGGGATCAATGTGGCATACGGACAACTCCATTCCTCACCATAATCTGATAACTATTTTTTCAAACTATTGGTACTATGAACCTCCACTCTTACAATATCTATATCTATTTATCAATCTTTCCTCAATATTTTGCCAAATTCTCAGATGAATATATTTGAAACTAAATCACTCAGAAAAATTCCTGCAAAAACATTTCCATCAAAAATAAGAAGATATTGAAAAAAGTCATCAACGAAAATTTCAATTTTGTTTTATGAAGCACCGAAGTGCCTTTTTTCCGACTATACATTCAAAAATTAAAATAAAATAATAATTAACAAACTTTATCAAAAAAAAAAAAAAAAAAAAAACAATTAAATTCCATTGTTAGTAATGAAAAATATATCAAATATAAAATTTTAATACGAGTAGGTACAACAAGAAAATTATCATAAATAATAGAAAAATTAAAGAAACAAATTTAATAAAATAAAAAAACTCAAAAAATAAATATTAATAAAATACGTATATTAATATACAATAGTTCAGCTTGAAAATTCAATTAATTAATTCTGAATTTAACCAATTTGCACTTCCGTTTTCCATCAATGTTGAGTTTCAAATAATTGGAACCACATCACTGAAGACTGACAGAATTTTTCGGTTTTTAAATTTCTTTGACAGGCATAATTTGTTAAAGGTATAACATGTGAACGATTTTCGTAATTATATCATTTTATTATAGCGGAATAGCCCACAGCAAATTCCAACAAAACGTATACAGCATTACGAAAAATTTTGATTTTTCTGACCCAACGCAATTTTTCAGGCTGTATGCTATAGAAATGAAAAATCTTATATTGCACATAGAAAGAATGTGAAAATCTTTAGAGCCGGCTGTGAGATGAATGGAAAACCTTGGCCTAAGATCATCTCACTCTCAAGTACCTACTTGACACCGTCGAGCAATAAAATATAAATTTATTTTGTCCTTCACAGGTAGAAACGTAGCTAAGAAAGTCGTCGTTACTTCTGTAGTCTAGGTCGCCTGCAATAAAAGCACTTTTCAACGTTCTATTTGCTCTAGAATGAACCGACACAGCCACTAAAAATGGTTTAGCCGATATTTTTCCGCCGACTTTTATAATCCTGTTACAGAAATACCATAACCGAGTCTAATTCATGTTTGCAAACAAATACGCGTACCAAAGGCTAACCAATTTTATACGTGGAGCTAAGATCTCATTATAGCTATAATCTCTCCACCCCCTTCCCATCCACCAAGGAGAAAAGGGGTTAAAAATTTACTTTTTTATACGACTCATTCTTTCTCCACATCGTTATCAAAATGCTACTGTAAAATAAAGAGCAGCTTAAAATACGATTTCGACTTTTGTTCGAATATTCCAGTTGCCAAACCGCAACTAATTCAAAAAGGTGGCTTATTCTTTTTGAGAAACGCGTGCGGTAATTTTAATAAGTCTTTTATGAATCGTATCAGGCGACTTTTTTAGCGACACGAGCCTTTAATCGCGTTATTGAATTCCAGAACGAGGAATTAGGGTTTAGATTTTGTGGACGTGAGTTAACCCTCCCCCTTCCCCTCCCGCAAGGTGCCACTTTTTGTAAAATGCAAACCCCAAAAAAATTGACGCGTCGTGTGGTGGCGATTTTTTATGCTCGCTTTCCAAAAATCGATGTCACGGTTTGGGGTTTGTCCAGTGATAAATCATTGATTATAATTTTTTTCAACGGATAGGGAAAATTATATAATACTTACCTAGTTGGTGATTGTGGAGGAAAGCTTATAGTAAATGTGAATAAGTCTGGTATAAAGTTCAAGAATAATAATTCTGGCATCTCGAATAACTGAGCAACATTAACATTTTTTACAAATTATGCCAACAGCTCAGAATCAAAAGTCACATTGGCCAAACAAAAATTATTATTGAGTCTGGTACAGAATTTTACGCTCTACGAAGTGTGCACAGTTTTTTACCCCCTTAACGCTAGAAGTACCAGATGGTGTCATATACGACACCACTCAACATTTTGAGATGGACTTCTCTAAGGACCAATATTTTGAGAACCCCTGACTTGTGTCATACGACGCCACGGCCTGGTCCTTTGAGGTTACTCTTGTGGTGTCATATATGACATCACCTGGTCCTTTGGATCAAGTAAAACCTGGTTATTTCCAGTGTCAAAAGTACGGAGTTTCGACTCCGATTCTCCAAAACTTTTTTCCAAAATTAATATACGACTTGATTAATTTTCTTGGTGGTTGGTTAATAGTTTTCAATTTTTTAATTTTCATTACCGTATTATAGTTGTTATTTTTCTAAGCATATCTTATTTTATCTTGAAAGATGTTAACACACTAACGATGTAACAGTGATTAAATAAAATTTGCGTTTTATTTGGATTATCTTTAATATTTTATCCAAATTTTATACAAAAAATATTGGTTTTGGAATCAAGACTCGCAATTGTCATTTAATCGCTTTCATTTTTAAAAACACTGATAGTCACAAAAACGAGTTCTTAACTAGAATCATATCGGATTGTTCTACTTTAATGGAGGCTAAATTAGTATTTCGCGTTTTTCTCGAAAACAAGTTTTTGGCAAATGACACTTTTGATTGTGAGCCTTTCAATTACTTTTTAACGATGTAGACTATAGCTATTTAGGTGAATCCAGTTATAACAAAAATCAACGATGCAGACTGTTTTGGTAAATCCAAGTAAATACAATAATCAACAATTTAAGCAGGCTCCAATAAAAATGAAAAAACCTATACTTTTTTATCACTTACGACTAATTATACCGCATTACTACGCAGATGCTTATTTTATAAAAATCAAAGTGGCGTCAGTATCTAATGTTGATAGACTATACCTAAATTTGGAAAATCAACCTCATCAAAGAATCATCGTCAATGATATCCTTACCCTATTTCAACATGCGATCTCTCCTTCTTTAGATACTTTTTGTCTATAGAATTTCTCTTATTTTTCTTCTGTCGTCACCAAAAAAAAAAAAAAAAAATACTAGAAAGGAGTGGCACGCAAAGTACAAAAAATTGGTCTTCTATGCATTGTTTGTGATCAAATTTCTCCAGCAGATACGGTTGTGTGAAAATCATTACTAAAAAAAAAAAAAAAGCGAGAAAAAGCGGCGAGAACTAAAAGGTAAGATCGATGCCCATCGATGTTTATCAAAAACTGTGCGGCAAATACAATAATTACAAACTAGACAACCACTGGTAACTTCCCCTATATAATTTATTTTTATTAAAGCGCGTAACGCCTTCTTATAACACTTCGTTTTAGTCTTAACAACCGGTTGATTTTTTTCTCACTTTGCCCAATGCCGTCTCATATAATGCCTCATCGGCCAGATATTATACAAGTATGCCGCCTCACGAAAACTCATTGCAAAACTAAATCATTAAAAAAAAAGAAAGAAGAGAAGGTGGAAATATAAACAGAAAATCGAGAGGAAAAATTTGTGAACGTTACACGAGAGAAAGAAATAGAGTAGCCAAAGTCCAACAGATAATCATTTGCTTCTGAAGGATACCTTCAAAATTGGGCTGACTCTTGTCATATTGCTTTTGCTACAAGCATAAATACAAGCCGTCTTATATGGGGGAAAAAATCTTGAAAGTTGACAATTTTTGACTGAGTAATTTAAAAAATCATTACGCAATTTCTCAAACTTAAGTACTTTTTGAAAAAAAGTTTCAAAATGATTCTTACATAGCACTATCACAAATCTGTATCAATATGCATCATCAATCAGGGTATAATATCGGATTTAATGAAAATATTATGTAAAATTATGAAGATGTGAACCTCCGAAAGCCAAAAGATTCCAGTTAAATATTTATCTTTATAGTGTATCTATTGAAATGGAACTGTATTTTTCCCAGACTGATAATAAACATTATTTATTACCCTTAAATATTAAAATAAAAACCATATAAATATCCAAAATAAGAGAGAATGTTGAAAACTTTCCCCACACTCGCCCCTGGGTGGGCATATAAGGGTATAAATTTCTTTCGAATTTTTTGTAATTAAGATTTATCTACAAGTATCTCAAAACTTGAAGAAATAATCACGAGCTAGAAATAACATTTATTCTGATAACGTTAACAGATGTACGATTTTTTTTTTCTCTCAATCTCTATTCCGCGTGATTATGTTTGTAAATATCGCCTTACAATATTAACTTATGCAATTTAATAAGCACATCGTAAATATAAGTCACAGAAGCAGTAACACTGTGGCATTATGTTATCGACAATTTCATGAAAAAAATGATGAAGTAAATCACATGTAAACGATGCTAGGAAAAAAAAAAAAAAAAACAGAATATAAATTTATCAAGAGTGCTCGCAAGTCAAAGATTTTTCTTAAAATCATAAGATTTTCCACTGTTCTTGAGAATTTAAGAAAGACAATCAGAATTTCAAGATTTTTTGCTCATTTCTGAAAATGTTGAAAGAAAAAACAGAAAAAAAAAGATAGAAAAGAAGTAAAAAAAGAAGTAGTTCTTGCCTTATTTTTCTTAATTCACATAATTTTTGCGATCCAAGAAGCAAAAAAAAAAAGCCGTATTTTTGAAAAATATGGAATTTTCATGTAATTTCAACAGGTTTTCAAGCAATGTTTGAGTTTTAAAAATTATGTTGGAAATTCAAAATTATTCAAGCTTGGATTTTAAAATTTTTTGAGAAGACCACTTGGCAGCACTCAGAAAAATTTGAAATTAAAATATGGAAAAAAAAAAAAGTTCAACCCTAAGAAGACCGGGGACAATGGAGACCACAGCGACAAATTGAACCGTTTTTCAATTTATTTATTTTTTTTTTTAATGAAAAATTGAAGACATTTATTTCATCAAACTTTTCAAACCAAAAAACTACATAATATTTGCTAATAATGGGACAAACTGGAATTTATCAACTATTATAGTTTTGTTTGAATTTATGATTAATCTGGATGAAAAAATAATTTCAGCCCCTACCAACCAGAGTAGTAGCAAAACCATCATAAACGAAAATTACTGATCATAATTTTAAATTCTCTCATTCCCATCCTTCAAGTTTTAAAAATCCGAATATTGTACTCGAATGATGGTGCACCAAGAAAAAAAATTGTATCGTGCTATCGAATTCATAAATTAATAAGAAATGCATCGATAACGGCAACGTCAAGACCTCTCATATTGTTCTCCTTTCCATCTATAAAATGCACTTACCAGAAAAACAACTTCTACTAATAAGTCACGTCAGCTGTACTTTCTTTTATATTCTTCCTACTTTTTTTTTTCGTTTTGTTCTTCCTTATGGAGAAAGTCATCGACAATTAAAATGAACGTTTAATGAGTTATTTACTCTTCAAACATTAATAATTGACACAGTTCTCAGCTTTCTTGAGAAAAAAAATCCAGCTAGTACTCCAAGCTATGTAAAAATCATGGAATGTAAGAAAAAGTTTGTAAAGTTGAATGTCAAAGAAAATAGGTAATTTTTAATTGATTTAACGACCTATTTTCTTGCAACTGGTTTATATTTATTTTTCAATTATATTAATTTTTTCTAACTCTCATAGTTATAATTAGATTCATCACAAGAGTCGTTCTCGGCAAAGGAGTTCTCGGTCAATTCATTTTCGAAAATATTAATGTAACTTATGCCGTCAAGATCTGTATCTTTATTTACCCTATGTCTTACCGCCATTTTCAATAATTTGGCAGTGAAGAATGAGGCATTGGCCATTGATGAAATCAGGAGAAATGTTTTTCAAACAGAATCAACAAATTTAATTTTCAAAATAATAGGGAGTTGGAGTCACATAATTTGTTCATCTTTTTTTTCACGTTTTACCAACCTCTGATAGCAACAATTTTGGCGTTTTCAAGTTTCACTGTTCATGTTTATAGAGGGACTGTGACTGGGAATTTGAAATTTTTTCATCTGAAATACCGACTGTTAAATATTTCTTTCTTTTTTCAAATAGTTTTCAAATGCTCTGAAAATATTTCGTGGTTATCCCAGTTTGATCTCATAAACAGTTTTATAAGAACTTTTTGAAAATTTTAAAAACATTTTTCATCAAATTTTCCCAAAAATATTTTCATTTCAACGAAGGAAAAGAATTCTCAACTAAAATATTCACAAAATCAACAAGCAGGATTCGATACGTTCAATAAATTCTGCAAAATTATCAAAGCATCATTGAAATATTTTGATAAAATATTACCAACGTCAATGTCTATTATTAACGGCATTATTACCGATGGCTGATGAATAATCTTAAAAAGTTCAAAGCACATTTCCTCAAAATGTCATTTTCAATTCCTCAATATTTTCCACTCGAGACAAATATTAATTTCATAGATTAGTCTTATCAGATTTTTCAATCACTTCTAAATTTTTTTTCCAAAAGAAAATATATCGCCTAGGGCATAACGTGCCTTTACTAAAAGTCTAAAATGTGTAATTCTACCAAACTTGCTTTGAAAAAGTTATAATAATGCTGAACTGGCGAATTTTTTGAGCAATTTATTACCATCAGCAGAAAAGAATTACTTTCCTCAAATAGTCGATTATTCTTTTCATTTTGTTCAATTTCAGACGTCCCCCCCCCCCCCCACTAGTCGATACATCAATCATTTTGCAGTACAATACTATTTCTCGAGACGGATACAATTTGCCAATGTGACTGTATTTCGATGTCCCTAAACCAAAAACTAACAGGCTTTTTGCATTCAAAATCAAAAAGTAGTAGTGACGTTACACGGAAAAAATCTCCAACTGACTACAAATTTAATTTAAACCAATCACATCAGCAAAACTAAAAATGTTTCTCATTCAAAAAATTACGACTCTGTTCCGAGTAATAAAACTATAATTAATCGATTAAGAAACAATAATATGTATACAAAAATACATTTCATTTTATTATCGCAGATAGTATATTCATAAATAAATAATTTACGAACTCGTAGACATTAATGGAATTATCACGAAATCATCGAATAGCCCTACAATGAACTGTATAATGCGTAACTGATAAGTAGAAAAAAAAAAAGGGGGGGGGAAGAAAAAATAAATAAAAATGGTAATTACAAAAATAAAGGAGAATGCATTAAAAAAAAGTAAAAAAAAAAAATAATTAGGAATGAAATGAAATTGTATAGTACAAAAAAGGCGGAATGACAGAAAGCTAATTATTGGCAACGTAAAAGTAAAAAATTTTGGGAAATCTCAGGATTCTCATCTTTGGGCGTGCGTGTTTCAACGGACATGAAAATAAACGACAGGAAGAGGAGAAAGTAGAGAAAAAAAAGAGGACGAGAGTAAAATTAGAAACATTTTCGGTGCACAATCGATGGGCCCGATTCGTCGTACTCCTGCTTGGAGATCCACATCTGCTGGAAGGTGGACAGCGAAGCCAAGATAGAGCCACCGATCCAAACCGAATACTTTCTTTCGGGCGGCGCGATGATTTTGATTTTCATCGTCGATGGCGCCAAATTCGTGATCTCTTTCTGCATACGGTCGGCGATGCCCGGATACATGGTGGTGCCACCGGACAGCACGGTGTTCGCGTACAAATCCTTTCGGATGTCGACGTCGCACTTCATTATCGAATTGTAGGTCGTCTCGTGGATGCCGCACGCCTCCATGCCGAGGAACGAGGGCTGGAACAGAGCTTCGGGGCAACGGAATCGTTCGTTGCCGATGGTGATCACCTGACCGTCGGGCAACTCGTACGACTTCTCCAGCGAACTGGAAGATGCAGCGGTGGCCATCTCCTGCTCGAAGTCGAGCGCCACGTAGCACAGCTTTTCTTTGATATCACGCACGATTTCGCGTTCGGCGGTCGTCGTGAAACTGTAGCCACGCTCTGTCAGAATCTTCATGAGGTAGTCGGTGAGATCACGACCGGCCAAGTCCAAACGGAGGATGGCATGTGGTAGGGCGTAACCTTCGTAGATGGGCACCGTGTGCGATACACCATCGCCGGAGTCCAGCACAATACCGGTAGTACGACCGGAGGCGTATAGCGACAGCACGGCTTGGATGGCTACGTACATAGCGGGTGTATTGAACGTTTCGAACATAATCTGCAGAGTAAACAGAAAAATACGATAAATACATATTTAACAAATTGTCTCGTATTTAAAAAAAATTGGTGCCCAAAATTAGAAAATGAACCCAGAGCAGACCCAGGTCCAACGGGAACTTTTTACACCAATCAAGAACCCTCCAACTTCGATTAGAGAAAAACCTTCATAACTCGGAAGAGTTACCGAAATACATGGTAATTCTTAAGATGAGCCACGAGTATACAACGATGTTCCACAGCAAAAAAGCTTCATCTATGTGTATACTTCTTTTTGACCAAAAAAGAATTTTTAGCAATACACTCGTATCTTCTGCATATTGCATAATATGGATCACAATGACGATTGAAAATGAGTTGGTCAGAATGTCTGCAACATTTTCTCATACTTGATTTTTCGTCAAACGCTTACATTTTGCAAATGTTAAAAATAAGAAGCAAACGTGTACATTGATAAACCATTTTCCCTCTGGTCCACTACCATATAATTATAGAGTATGAGAAATCACACAGTAATATAGGTGGGGTAATTAGAAATTCAAATACTAACAAAAAGCTGACAATGGTGTTCATTAAAATTATATTCTAAGGTTGAATTGTTTTATTTTTTTATACCTACAATGAAAATTATTTCCAATCATCAATCATGCATTCTATCAGTGATTCAATTGATTCAAAACGTTTCAGTAGAATATTACAATTCTTGTTTCTAAATCTGTCAACGAAAATGTTAATTTCCCGTTGACATGCGATAATACGCAGATAAAAGGTACGAACTTTCGATCAGACAAAACAAGAATAGAAGGCTTAATGCTAATATAATTAATACTGATGTCTCTCACTGACTCCAGTAAAATACGTTTCAGAGCATCATAGCTCATCTACGATAAAAGCAGTTTGTAATAACTTTACAATTACAAACAAAACCAAAACTGAGAAGCTAAAAAAAGAAGAGTATAAGCAATAATTTATAGGATTTCCGATGAGTTTTATACATTTCTGAATTCCAGACCAGAATGAACACAGTTCAAATTTTGATGCTTCAAAATAATTTCAATCGAAATTTACAAAATCATGAGCGGTTATTATGCAACACAGAGTTCACAGCAAAGAGTGAACTTCATTAAAAATAAGTCAATGTTTCCGTACCATTAAATTTGGACTTGAATCCTGATTCTCAATTATAGATTTGATATCAATTCTTAATCGGATAAAATGATTTACTCTCAGTAAATAAATCATTCCATTCGCTGGATACTAAACGTATAAATGCTCATTGCGTAATCTAAAAACGATCTTACTGGGCACCAATTAGTTTTTGTCTTATCTCTTAGGTAAAACCAACCTGTGTCATTTTTTCTCTGTTAGCTTTTGGATTTAAAGGTGCTTCGGTCAATAATACTGGGTGTTCTTCGGGAGCGACACGTAATTCATTGTAGAAAGTATGATGCCAGATCTTTTCCATATCATCCCAGTTCGTTACGATACCGTGTTCAATCGGGTATTTCAGGGTGAGAATACCTCTTTTGGATTGAGCTTCGTCTCCGACGTAACTGTCTTTTTGTCCCATACCGACCATGACACCCTAAAAAATTAATAATAAAATATATGAGAATACAAAAATTCAACGTAAACTATGAGAAATACAACAAAATGAACGAGTTCCAATAATACGCTTTCATTCGAAAGAATTTAAAGCACTTCTGATCCATCTTAAAAATTTTAAATCACAGCCAGCGCTTCAAGCATATGATTTTGATGGAAAAGTAACCACTTGGCTAAAATAGCACAGAGGTTTATTATTTTCCGCTGTAAATAGGAACACTTTCGCTCACCCATGCTCAATTTTAAATAAGTGATTGAGCAACTTCAATAAGTGACCTCTCAAATTAGCTACCTACACTTATACCAACTCAATATGAAGAACGTTGGCTCTAATGCTTACACTAATTATACCTCCAGCTTGAACAAATTTTTAGACCCAAAAATTTCTTGTTCGAAAATTGTATAGACCTAAGAATATCCCTATTTACAATGTAGGATTTTTTTTTTTTTAATTCATTATTAAAACCAAAACTGCTTTTACGAAAATGTTCTAAAAATATTACATAGATATTTTGGGCACTCCTCGGAACTAGATCAACGATAATGAAGAGGGAAGTGAATCAATTTTTTTTTTTGGTTCAATGGATAAGTAAAAGGTTAAATACATAATAAGGCAACAAACAATGACTAAATACAGGGAAAATAACGAGGAAATAAAACATAGCGAGTAATTCGTTCAATAACAAACGCCATAGAATGGCTGATCGATGTGTAACATTGTATAACCTGATGACGAGGACGTCCAACAATGGATGGAAATACAGCTCTGGGTGCGTCATCGCCAGCAAATCCAGCTTTGCACATACCGGATCCATTATCAACAACTAAGGCTGCTACTTCTTCGTCGCACATTTTGAATTATATTTGAAAACTAAAACAAATAAAAAATAATAAAAAATTAGGAACGATAAAAATATCAACGTTATTACCGATAGAAATGTAAAACAAAAAAGTAGATTATTTAGAGAAGAAATTAGATTAATGTTTTCATAGGTGTAGCACTCATGCATGGCCTGCTACGATATAATTAAAAAACAAAACACAGTCGAGAAATATTTTCATAAACTCGTCGAAGCGAGCGAATAATTAAGTCATTAAGTAGGTATTTATTTATTATGTTTTCAATATCTTAGTAACAATATAATTTTTTTGGGGAAAAGTAAACTCATATCAGGTACCTATGGATGTTCTGTAAATATCAAACAATTTTTGTTACTCATTTGTAATTCCAGATAAATGAATTGAAAAATTCCGCAGGAAATATAATGAAGATAAGAGAAATGAAATGAAACGCAAGAGCATTCACAGGAATTCGTAAAAAATACGATCGCATTTTTCACATGCGATGCGCCACCAAAGGATAAAATGGTATGTCATGGAGAGAACCTTCCTCAAGGAAACCTTCACGATGCGTCACCGTACCATTAAGAAAAATTGCTACGGCAGTGGGTTAAAAGTATTCATTCTGAAAATTACGTGACATTTCACATATTATGTGGAATTTATCGGAATAATGGAAGGTCAATCATTGTAAACGAATGAATACGTGAGAATAAAGAAATTTCGTAAAAATGTAAATTAAAAAATATGGTAGGAGAATTTATAGCTAATGAAATAGGAAAAAATTGGTAAAAAAAAAATATATATCGAAAATTAAAAGTTGAATAATTTTATACTTTTCATTAGTAATTCAGTTAGGGTATGCGAAAATTCCTAAAAAGGAAAAACAAGTTCATGATCAACTAGTACTTTCATCTTTCAAGTTCTTTCAAATGCTCTACATTATGCACGCCAACATTCATTTCTTACTTCGATTTTCTGTTCATAAAAAACGAGCACAAAAGGAAAATTAGATTTACATTGACTATCTATCGTAATTCGTAAACTTCATTAGCTCAAGAATAGACTATTTTCATGAAAACAAGCCAATCAAATTATTATGAACTTGAACAACCTACGCAGCATTAACACTTAGTATTTGGCTTAAAAAATTTCAAAAGTAACCTCAGTTCTGATTAGATGTAGCACTCGTGAAGAAGTTTTGAAATAGTCAATTCCCAAAGTGAGAAAACAATTTCCAAATATTTCATGGGCAAACTGAATATGAGTAGGCTTTGAACTGACAATGAATGAATAAAAGGTATTATTCGAAATGAGAATGTAAATGGCAAAAGTGGCACCGAATAAATCAATAATAGCAGATATAATGACAGTGACTTTGTCTGTACTATCTTGTTTACCAAAGTAAACCTACTCGAGTCACACAATCCAGAAAATGCACTCGAAATAACGATATGAGTCGATCAAGCGATGGAACTATGCGCTATCAGTAGAAAAAAAATTAAATTACGAGTATCTTGAAAAAGTCGTCGTTTAGTTTGTAAAAATTCAAAATACCCATCAGGATAACTTTTCTACTCTTTTCAGCTCGGTTAACAATAGGAATTCATGTCTTTAGTCATTTGCTTTTCACGTGGAACCAGTGATATTAACTATGTACTTTCCTTAATCAATACTTGTGTGAAATTTTCCAATATCTAATTCAAGTTTAAAGGGAAAAAAAAGGCATAATCTCAGTGTAAACTTAAGTGTATACGTTCCTAGAAAAATGGTACAGAGACTACAAACTACCACTGATTAGTTGATTTATTATCCCTTGCATTTATGAGTATGGGTCAAGAGTAATTTCAAAAAAGCAACCACCCCTCTCCTCGGCGCCAACCGCTGAATATTTTCAAATAAAATACAGAAAAATTCAAGAAGATACCACTAAAAGGGTCGATGCTCAATTATTTGAGGATACCTCAACCTATAAGAACCCGAAAAATCAGAATTCAGTTTTCCAACAGGACAAATGCAGACAGGAGCTAAAAGAGCCACAGCTCCCACCCTATTCCTTCAAGTCTTAAGACGCACCCAAATTATAAAAACGTCATAATAATAGGGAAGCTGAATGAAGAAACACAGAGCTTTTCCTATGGAGCCATTATTATGTGGCTCGAGTTTAAATCAGATGACTAACATTCTGTTACCCATAGACACAGACCAATCGAATTAAGGATCAGAAGCCACATAAAAAGTTCAAATGTTAAATAGGTACCATTCTGAACTATTCAACTTAACATTCTTGAATTTATGTGTAAATTAAAATCGACCGTTAACTACGTAATGCTGGGTTTTGGGCAAGGTATGCTACGTAAGCAAACAGATAGACGAGTTAGACGAGTAGAAAATTGAAAAATGAATAACAACTGACGTTGCTCAAATGGCAACACTGACAATGTTTACAGTTAACTTAATGATACAGTTTTATCCGGCAACTGACAACTTCGATTAATAATTCAATTTTCAACAAAATAATTGAAATAATAGAATATTGAGCATTTTTTTAAATTTCCACACAGCGAAATAAAAACAGCTTGAGAATTTACTAATCCTAGATATCCTTCCCAGAGAAACCGCAGAAATGTATTTGACATCTTTTACAGTGGTTTGATACGGAAATAACCTTAACGCCAGCTAAAATAAGTACGGTATACGGCTTTAGCACCAACGAAATAGCTGAAATAAAGAGATTATTTAACAAACCCACGATTTGAGATCGGAATCGGAAATTAAATACAAAACGTACAAGCTATATACATAAAAGCAAAACTGAAGATTCAAAAATCAAACTACACTCGAACTTCATGTTTCTCGCATAGTACACTAAAATTATCGAATCGAACGATGAAAATGATGGAATAATTAAATAATAACTTACTATTAAGATTCACAAGAACACCACAACGGTTAAAAACTAATTTCGGTTGTAAATTAACGTTTAGAATCACGGAGACACGCCAACGATCATCGACGTTTAAACAAACTTTTTCAGTGAAATTCTCGTTGCTCGTCTGGTAAACAATGAATTTGGTCATGTCTCATCCCCACCTCTCTCGTTGTTTGAGAATACAAAATACCATATATGGGCATAAAAGAAATACGATTTCATTGGTTGCTTCGTGTGTTCGGTTATTCCACTTTTTTTTTCTCTATCTCGCAGCTCGCACCATATCAGTAGTAACGCTATTGAAGTGTTCATGATTTAGTTTTCAGTTCCGTTAATAATTTTTTCGAACCTGGCAATGGGAGATTGAATATTCTTGAATTGATATAGTCATGGATGTGGACTGGGGAAATTTTCGTTTTTCTGCTTAATAAAAATGGAGGGAAAAATCGTCAGAAAATGCATTTCCTCAATCATCGTCTCGAACGATGGCCATGAAATTCGAGACACGTCTGGTAAAAAAGGAAACGTTTTTTTTTTTATATTTCCTGTAGCACGATAGACGTTTTTTGAAGGTTTCCTAGCGTTTGATCTTCCATTTTAAGCTATGGAAAAGAATCATCATTCATTATTGACTGATTACCGATGGAAACGTACATTTTTTGTCCATAGATATTTTTGTTAAGCGTTATTATGACCCCCAATTTCCTTATTGGATGTTCTTGTGGCACCCATTTTTGCTTTGTGGCACCCGGATTTGGGTGCCACAACGTTTTTAGCTAAAATTGGTGGTTTTGGGGTCTAGGGGGCATGGGGGATGCAAATCCACATTTTACCCCGGGTGTCACATTGACATCCAAACTCATCCTACATACTGGGGGGTTCCCTGTATGTTCCACCAGAGTGCGGAGTGTTACATACAAACATACATAAGCTGCAATTAAATGTCTTTGTGACCCATTGATAATAAGATACAATGTGGCACCCAAAACATGACAACAATGCAAAATAAGATTTTGCAGGTAGGGTTAATTAAATATTGGCTTTTTTTTCACTCATCAGATTAATTATATAGTTTTTGAATGAGTCTTTGGTCTGTACTCTGTACTCGGTAATTTTTTTAGCTTCTATTAAATGCCTCACTCGATATTTTCAAGACTGAGGAGGCTGGCTAAATGGGAAAAGAAAATTTTTGAGATTACGGAGGCTAGTTAAATGGGAATTTTAATTTTAAATACTGTGGAAGGGGCTAAATGGCAATTAGCATTTTTGAAACTGCGGAGGCTGGCTAAATGGCAATTTAAATTTCTGAGACTGTGGAGGCTAGCTAAATGGAATTTGCATTATCGAGACTGAGGACGAGGAGGCTGGCTAAATGGGAAAAGAAAATTTTTGAGATTGCGGAGGCTGGCTAAATGGGAATTTAAAGTTTAAAGACTGCGGGAGCGGGCTAAATGGGAACTTGAATTTTTGAAACTGTGGAGGCTGGCTAAATGAGAATTAAAATTTTTTTGACTGCGCAGGCTGGCTAAATGGGAATTTAAATAAAATCAGGCGAATCAAAACTGAACCTTATCTTGTATGTATTTTTAAAATTTTTAAATTAAAGTCAATGTAAGTACTTATAAGTGTGACTTCGTCACATTATGGGTTCGTTTGGAGCCACCTTTACTGAGCTAGGCTACAAATTTATTTGAGTAAATGCTGTTGTGGCACCCATGTATATGCATTAATAAATGTCATTGTGACACCCTGAAAGATAGATATTTGGCAACGCCTCTGGGTGCTATAATGACATTCACTAATCTACATACATGGGTGCCACAATAGCATTTACTTACGGTGGGTCACATGACATTAGGTGTTTTCGGACGCTTCCAGTCGACTGTAATTGACAGTTTTTTTTGGCTGTCGGCTGTAAAATAGCTGTCAAGCAGTCTACTGTAGCGTCCGAATGCGTTTTTTCATTTTGCTGGGGAAAAATATATTTCAACTGAAAGCCTGTAGGAGTGCTAAGAGATGACACTAGTACTCATCTAAATCCTATGATGATCTCAATAGAGCAATCGATGATTACAACGAAACAAATGAAGATTAAGGATAAAATGAGGTTTCCCACGGTTAATTTGATCATTGATGAAGTAAATAATCCCACTTCTATGAGTTCGTTGCGTAATTTTCATGGTGATATTTTTTTTTCAACATTACTAATGTTGATCATTTTGCTAATTAACAACGAAATTACTCGCGATTGGGACCAAATAGAGAAAAATAAAGATTACCATTGAATTCAGCGTGAAAAATACTTTCAGAATCACATTAGTTTGATTTCAGTATATTCTTATGTGAAATAAATAAATTTCATCTTTTAAAAAAAATGAAATTATTAATAAGAAATTAAGGTGGGGATGTATAACCTGAATTTTAAAAATACTGCTCAACATCAAACGACTGTAAATTTTACATCACCTCATCGGCTGCTGTTAGATTTTTTACAGTTTACAGTTTTTCTGTATTTACAGACAAACGTCCGAACGCATTTCTGTTTAAACAGTCGGAGCGTCCGAACGCGTTTCTGTTAGCAGAATTGACAGTTTTTACAGTTTCTGTTAAAACTGTAAGCGTCCGAAAACACCTATTTTAAATACATGGGTGCCACAATGACGCTGAATAACCTGGGTGTCACTTCGTTAAGAGTTTAAACAGGTATAGATATACTTTGTAGGACTGAGGGGTGATTTCGAGCAGACCCGCTGAGAATACAAAAAAAGAACTACTCGGGCCAAAACTCTACAAAAGGCCTAGTGATATAGAAAAAATTTTTTTATAATTTACATGATTTTCTTTATTTTTATTACATCTACCTCAGAGAGCCAAATTTTGGCCCAGGCCCAATGAAAGTTTTCCTTGGCCTTGATTTTGAGGTTGGCAGGACTAGAAAAGCCAACAGAAAATTATATTTACCTCCTCTAGTCTAGGAAAAGTATGAAAGTTTGAATTTAAGCACCGTAATTGATGGTACCTGTTAAGTACATTTTTTCTCATTTTTTAAATATTTTTCCTATTATTTTTTTTTAGAATAGATGGGATTTTTAACTAAGCTATCCTCCGTCCCTATTAATCGAACTGATCCTTAGAATCAAAGCAATCCTAGTCCAAATTTAGATACTTATAAATAATCATGTTATTTCATCTCGCACACACAGTTTTTCAAAATAACTACTCATTACTCTTCGAAAGAATGAAATATAATAAGTACCCGTCATAAAGGAAAAGGGTGTAACATTGTAATTAAAATTCTTAAACTGCGAATTTTGGAACTTGAATCTGGTTGAGTCTTTAAGTCAGTTTGAGTTCTGATTTGCTGAAATTAATTCGAATTTCTATTTTCAGTAATATCTATTTAAAATTTCTCCAAATCAATCCAAATTTTTTCAACATTTTTATTCAATTTCATTTTCTTTCAATAATGTATATCATTATGAGAAATTATTTACACATTTACCTAGGAATCGATTATTTTCTATAAGCCTATCCCCTCTGAAAGTTTCCATGATCAGAATTCCCAGTAGGTACCTACATAACTGATTTTAAGACAAAAACGTGAATAATTTCTCCAAATTAGTTCAAGTTCTCAGTTCTTCCTCCTTCTAAATAATCACATGATAATATTTCATGGTAATTAATGCTGCGTAATAATTATTCTATTTCCAGCGCGAAATTTTTCCCTACAGCCACTGCAGGCGGTGAGTCACGGGTATGATTCAATAAAATGAATCACGAATTGATTTTTTGAATTTCAGACACGTTTTAGAGGGTGATGACTTTACACACATTCTATGCTACGTAAGCAATCGCGTTCCCTTGGACCAGCCGTATCACACAATATTCGGAAATATAATATAAAATACACCGAAGACGAAACATCATTTTTGTTTCTACTAATAGATCCACTTTTTTTTCTTTCATACTAGGTTGCCGAATGAAAGTAAAACTGGACGTAAAAAAGAATATAATCACTATATAACATTCCATTCTTTATAAAAGAGAAAAAAATGAAAGAAAAAACCACAATGTTTAGAACAAAAGTGATAGGTACAAAGCTAAGATTAATTTTTCTGTAAATAATTAAATATTAAGATATAAAAACAATAGGAAAAGTTTGCTTATAATTTTGGTGAAGTTGGAGATAACAATCTATTCCGAAAATACTTTCCCTAAATAAGCTCAACGCTTTTAATACATTTTCGTCTCGATGCAAAGGGCCAAAGTTACTAAGTATAAATTTCTACTTCAGTACACCATAAAGTCATCGGTTTAAAATCTTTCACAGTGGCGGAACTAAGGAGTGGCCAGCGGAAGCGACGACGTCCCCTTCAGATAAAATTTTGACCCCCCCCCAACAAGTAAATTTACAAATTGAACTAAAAATTAGTAAAAATTGGAAAATTGTTGAAAAAGAAGAAAAAATTAATATTACTTTTTTCTGTCCCTAAAAAAAAACTCGTTCCACCACTGTGCAGAACAACGTTTTATATTTTCCATTGCTAATTAAAGTCTTTGTTTTTGTGCGGCTATCGACCTATTTGTATGAACTAACGAGAAATAAAAGTAAAATGAAATGACGAGAGAGATTAATTGACACTTCAACTTGAGGCGGTATTACCTAAATTTTAGTGGAGAGTTAAGATTTTTTTCTGACAGAATATAAGATAACACACGTGAAAAAGAGGCTTTTACAGCAACACAGCATCTAAGATCCAATCTCAAAAGAATAAATTAAGTTTATAGTCTTATAATTTGAGGCAGAGGTGAATCTAGAAAATTGTCCATGCGAGGTCATTAATGATTTTGAAAAAAGTTAGAAGGAAGGTGAGAAGAACTCCAAAAGAAAGATGCTCCCATGAAAATTTATGAAAAATCTAGGCAAAACACAAATCCCAAACTGGTTTCGAAAGTAATCATTTTCATACATAGTGTGTCACCTGTCCCTTCAGATAAAATCACCAATAGTTTAAATTGTCGGAAAAGTGCTACCTATGACCAAAATATTTTGACTTTTCAATGTTCATAAAATTCAGTATTTGTCATCACTGGCCTCAAAATGTAAATCAATGGTCAACTGAAGCCAAAAGACAAAAATATGCTTTACATAACAACCTTAGAGATACCGCGAACTGTCCAATTCGTTTTTCACAAAAACTAAGTCATTTTATGTTGATAATATTTTCTTTAAGGTTATGGCAGTATCAGGATTCAGATTTCAGTGCAGCGCCGGATTTTGACCACAGTATTTGCCACCACCATTGAGGGGAGATTCTATTTTTTTTAACCCCCTAAAATTTACCACCCTCAAAATATTTGCCACCTTAGGCACGTGTCTGGTGTGTCATACGGGTAATCCAACACTGAATCAGATAAAAAACACATTATAGAATATTATTTTAAAAATAAATAAAACAGTCCAAAAAGTTGATATGGCATCAGTATATTGCTTTTCGAATGTAAAAACCAATAATAATGAGTAAATCTTCATGATAATTTTTCGCACTGAAATCGATAGTACAGGCCATTATACCCTAAAAGTAATAAAAATTAAAATATTATTTTAGTTTCTCATATTTTGAACATCTTTGTTTTCATTAAAGGGGTTAATTTGGAATTTTGATATTGATTATTGCCAAAAACAGTATGCAGATGGTAAAACTTGGGTAAGATGGTTAATAAATAAACCACCATAAATATTAATAATAAAGATGGAAATTATTTTTTGATTTTTTTTTTTTTTCGCAGAATTTGACTGGCAACAATACGAGTATTTATCACATTAGAATAAAAAAAGTGATGGGTTGGTTTTCTTGTTTGTTAATATAAAAGCTTTTCTCAAAATTTTCTTAGTGAAAAATGCTAGTTGTATTTTTCCTATGTCAATGCAAATTTCACTTGAACTATTAAAAATTCTAGAAATTGAACCATTTAATTGATAAAAAACAAATTGTTTCATTATTATTTTGGGTTAATCACAATACAAAGAATTTTCGATTCTGAGTAGCTAGTTTACAAAGAATTAATGTAGGTCCAGAATTTTTTATCAACAACAGTCGTATACTTGTATAAAGCAGGTATTATTGTTGTTTTACTTGGAAAACAATCAAATCAAAGTGATAATTTTTTTTTGTCATTTATTGAGTTTACATGAGAAATAAGCAAACTGATTTTTAGTGAAAGAAGTTTATGAGCAGTAATAAAACATAGTATTACAGTTATTAATCTTTGAGACAGAGGATCCATAGGTGAATGAAATGGTTATTAATCTAACAGACTTTCTCTTGACTTCCTTCAATCTCTAGACATTGAGAACTTGTTTATTTCTGTCTGTAGGACATAGCAAAATATTAATTTTTGTGAGTTTAAAAATGAAATACAAAGTGTTGCCTTGCGCCAATTATCTTTCTTTTTATTTTTTCAATTAAAAAAAAAATTAGTTTGCAAAAAATATTATATTACGGCTTGATATTAATTTTTATTTCGAGAAATATGAATTAAATAAACAGTCTGAATTTCTGAAACGAAAGAAATAATTCAAGTCAATAATTATTTGAAAACGTTTTTGAAATAACTCGAGTATTTACACCAAAAGCAAATTAATAAAGTCATAATTTATGCCATCTTCAGACTTATATCTTGTGAAACAAAACAAAGCTTTGTTCCGAAAAGTTGATACTTATTGAGTATTTGAAATTTTTTAATGCAAATTCTTATTGATAGTGAATCACATCTGTTTAATTTTATTTCTCAAAATAGATCCAGACTAAATTGTGCGAGAATTAAATTTAATGATGTAAAAACAGAATTATTTTTGATTCTAAAAACCTGTCTGCGTATTTTAAATTTTATGCGGTATCTAATAAGGTGTCTAGAATTTATAAAATGTATTTCTAATGCATAACGTATTTATTACTATCCATCCAGTATTTTGAGAGTAATTGTTTGAGGCTGGCGAATATTTTCCCTTTTTTTTTTCCTGAGCCTACTAGGATTAACTTATTTTTCCCTTCAAAGCATGCAGAATGAATTCTTAGGTTGCATGTTTGTGTTCTCTGCATTCGCAACTGATTGACGGTATGCCTAATATTGTGAATTTAGAACCAGGCTCGACTCTCTAATCCGTTATTAGCTACCTCATAATTAGTTCCTGTGAAAATAACATCTAATAAGGTAAGATAAATTTTTACCAAGAATAAGATTTTCATACCATTTCATGGCAGTTGGCAAAATTATTGAAGCGAGTTTCATATATTTTCCTAGGTTTAAGGGTACCAAAAATCAAAATACTCAGAATAATAGAATGTTAGTGTACTAGACTAGTGATCTAGAGGAAAAAAATGGAAGAATTGAAGTATTTGGAAGAGCAAATGGCAGTCTCTACACTAAAAAGCATCCTTAACTGCCGACACAAAAGCCATGAAGTCCGAAGGGAAAGCTCCATTATTGGGAACACTGGTGTTCCCCGGAAATATACCTCAGGATCCGCTAGAGTTGTAAGTGGTGCTGCTACTGGTGCTGCTACCAGTGGACGTTGTAGGAACATATTGTGAAAGTTCAGCTTTCACACGTCTAGCTATGTGACTCCTGGTGTGCTTGCGCAGGTGATCCTTCCGGTAAAAGCCTTTTCCACATTCCGGGCATACGTGACGCTTCTCGCCAGAGTGGATGACGTAGTGTAATGCCAACTGCTCCTTCCGCTTGAAGGCCTTCGAACAGACGGAGCAGGCATGTGGTCTATCTGGATTGTGACTTTGTTTGTGACGAGTCAGATGGTCCTTGCGTTTGAGACCAGCACCACAGATGTCACAAAAGAACCGACGCTCAATAGTGTGCCCAAGGAGGTGCTGCTCCAGCAGGCTCTTGTCTGGGTACGCCATGTGGCACTCTGGACAGCAAAACAGCGCCGACCCATCTAAGGCAGTTGTCATCCGTATCTCGCCTGGTTTTGGCTTTGGCTTTTTCTCCTTGGGAGGCTTCTTACGTTTCTTCTTCTTAGATGTTGGGCCATTGAAATAGCCATTATTGGGAGTTTCTGCTGTTCCTTGTGCTTGGGAACCTGCTTGAACCATCACATTGTCCATAGGATCGTCTTTCTTATCAGTAGAATATTTGAAAAGATTATGCAACGAGATAGGTAGAGACGATCCTGGTAAGTGGGAGAGGTAATCAGCAACAGCTGTGGTGGAAGGTGCAGGAGCTCCAGCAACAGCTGCAGCCACAGCAGCTATACTTTGCCAGCTAGTCACTGATATATTAGTCGACGTAGGCTGTGATTGGAGAGACATCACAGAGGGTACGTCCACACTGTCTGGCTCCTTTTCCTCTTTTTTTACCGTGGTTAGAGGCTGCAGGCGGAGGTTCTCGTTGGAGCCACACCGTTTCAGCTGGTCTCCTGGAGGCTTGGTAACAAAATGGGAGGTGCTGGTTCGCAGGTTTCCATAACTTATTGAAGAAAGGCCATCGTTAGGGCGGAATTTCGACGAAATCAAGGACAGTGATGAGGGAGGAGAGGTAGTGGTGAACGAAGAGCCGATAGAGTTGGTAGCGATATTCTCTTGGCCGTCGTTCTCGGCTCTGTAGTATTTGTGTAGCAGATTTTGCTGGTTAAATCGAGTGGCTGTGGAGTTTTGGTAGCGACTGACTGCCATCATCATGGATTCGGCGTTTACTCGCAAAAAATTACCATCTTCGGCGCTGGAGTTGGTGTCAGTGTTGGCTTCACCGCCGTTGACGTCATCATTGCCCACAAATTTGGCGGGAAATTGGTGATGATGATTGTTAATGGCCGAGGTGACGGTGAAAGGCGAGACGAAAGACGAAAAATTCATCGTTCTGGCGAATCAGCAATATAGGCCCATATGAGGTACATGCTGAAAAGTAAGCAGAAATATAGGTACTATAAGTATAGGTAATTTAAAATGTTGAAAAAAATGGAATGCACCATTTTTGTGGATATTGGGGCTACGGGACCACGTAAAATGTAGTTTAACAACTGAAAATAAAAAAACTAAAAAATCAATTGAAATAAGGATATGTCCTCCAATCATCAGTAATATTTTATTCAACCTTATTTTTTTTAATTTGCCATTTCTTGTTCGAAACTTTCAACAATAATTCAGAAATAGGAGAAGAATGATTTGGACTACGATTTGAATCTTTTCGAGCAATAATAGTCGCATTACTCGCCAGTTGAAAAATTATGAATTTCCATTTATCAATTACTACCTATTTGTAATAAATTAATAAAGGGTTACATGTCTACATACTCCACAATCACCCGTCAAAAGACAAAAATAAATGAAAAGAATGTCGTTTATGAATATTATTTTATAATTTTTTCATCATCTCCTTACCAGATTAATTACTTAATATTTTTATATTACTACGGACAAATAATTTGAAAATTCAAGATTTTTGCACTGTAAAAATATTTTCAGAATGTGTTCTTGAAATACTGCCTACCTATTTCTCAAAGATAGACAAACACAAAATATTTTTTACAATATTTAAAATAATAAATACACTTCCACATATTATTTTCAAGTTAATACTTTAATTAAAATATTGTGAAAAATTGTTGGGAATATTTTGGCGACAAACTTTTCATTTTGGTTAAAATTCAGAGAGAATATATTTTCGGGATGTTGTGATTTATTTTAAAATATTTTCATGACTTGAAAAGATTGAATGTTGATGAAATGAAATCTCATTCTCAGTAGAATCTTCGCAATAGTTACGGGGTATTTGTAATATTGTGCCAGTATTTTTTTTTATAGTGGAAACCATTAGGCACCTATGTATTGGGAAAATTTCGAAATATTTAAACAAATTAATTAAAAATTATTTCGTGGTATTCATATATTTTTATAGAAGCACGAAGTATAATGTCGTTCCTATTAAAATGGCACTGATTTCTGATAATTCGTGATAAGACAAACGAAATTCAAACAATTATATGAAAATAGAATAGCTTTAGTGTAAACTATATTGGATAATCTATGGTGTAGATCCAGCATTTTAAACCTTGAATTATTTGATAAAGGAAAAAAGTTTTTGATTTTTTTTGTTGAACTTGAAGAACAGCGTTTAGAAAGAATTACTTCAATAATAATATGTGGTAATAAATGAAATTTTCATTGTTTTTTGTCATTTAATAGACCGATTCTCCGTGTATTATAGTCTTTCCATAATACAAACAAATGCTCTCTCAACTTTTTCAAACACATTTTTGATTTTAGGAATTTCTTTGCAGCTCTCAATTAAACCGCTATTTTCACGGTAATCTCTGTGCGAAACGATGAAACCACGAAACGCCGAAACCAGTTTCTATAGTTTCTTTTGGTTTCTTTCTTTTTTTTCAAATTTTCTGCGAAGTTTCCATGGCAGCCAATATCGGCGCCTCGAATTTTCTCTTTCAAATTTAGCCATTAGCCGTCAGTGTTGTAATTATAAGAACTTATGACAACCTATAAAATTTTTATTTTTTGCCATGCGTCATGCGTGCAACTCTACAAGTGCAAAGACTTTTATAAAAAAATAATTTAAAAAACAAAAAGTCAGAACAGAAGCACTAAGCAGTATAATATAATATTATGAACATGTTTTCATTTTTTACGCTGGTAACGTTTTGTAACGCTAGTAACGAATAGTTTTTTCGTTGAATTAATTTTTTTTACTTTCAGTTTTCAGTAGACTTTCAGTTCACACTTCAGACTTCACAGTTCAGCCATAACGAAAAAATAATTACGATGGAAAAAACTTGTCGTGTCGTCAGTTTGCTGGCCTGGTTGGCAGACAACACGCAAGACAACTCGTATTAACACATACACACACACACACATACACGCACAACACAATCATATTCTGTGAACAACGAATCGAGCCAGTGTGTCCGTACCGTGTCAATTACTTTATAGTTTCGCTGTGTGCTTAAACTTCAAACAACGTTCTTGTTCGGTCGAATTCGAATCTAGAGGTTAGAACTCCTCTTTCTTTTTGGTATGCAATAAACGGTGACTTGTGTTTAGAAAACAGGTTCGACTAAATTTTTAAGTCACTTCGAGTGTGCGTCGTCGAACCACTCATCCGCCATGTGCAAGACCAAAGCTGCCGCCCTCGAGGAAATCGTGCCCGAGAAGAAAAAGCTGTTGAAAACGTGGGAAGACTTTGGCAAAAGTCTTTACATAAGCTTCTGGCGTAAGTACAACTTGAAACCGTTAATTAACCGCGTTCAAACCTTCCTCTGTTCATTTTTGATAACAGCCAAACTGAGAATTTGAAAAATTCCAGTATTCGACTCGAGTACCCTCTAACCGGTAACCGCAGCTTCGATTTTATGGAGCAGATACCGATTCCGAAAAGCTACTTTGAATAATTTCTCTTTGGCCCATTATTTAGAACATCGATGCTGCCTCTGTGCCACCATCGTTTGAACGATTAGGAAATAAGTGATCGTTTATTTTCTCATTCAGAAGCCAATTTATTTCTGACGAATTTCAAAAATTCGTGTAAAATTGAACTTGTAGAATTTTCATCTGCAGTTTTAATGTAAGGACAGCTTAAAGTTTCCTTTCTGGTAGAGATGTCAGAAACGTAACTATAACAGCTTAATTCAAGGCTGTATAAAACGGTGGCAAAGATTTCAGTTGTTCGTCTAACTTGAATCTAATTATTGATAAGGGTAATAGCCACTCTTCTCGCCATTTTTCTTGAACCTGAATTTCGCTATGAAAGCACTTATAACAGATAAGAGTCAAATTTCACTTGGCTGTATCTTGACTCGAAAGCTGTCAGAACATTGGCCAATATTACCTTTTGAAGACGAGTAATGTCGGCCTGTGAAATTGAAGGATTGGTTTCAAGAACGGGCTCGCCGGCTCGGTCTAATTCCATGATCATTTCAATATCAGTACAACATATCTTATAATAATGATTTTTTGCATATTTTATAATTATTGCATTTTTTCGTCTGATTGCACTGGACTTATATCGCTCATTTAATACAACAATGTCACATCTCAAAATTTTCAGTTATTTTTTTAAAGTTATACCATCTTAAAGCAGACATAAAAAACAAAACTTTTTCGTGTATTTAACTCAAAAATTATGATTTTTCGAGTTGTGACGTTGTTGAATTAAATGAACGATATTATATTATAATTTATGATAAAAAGAAAGATGTAATTCCAATATTCTTAGGATTGCAAATTTTTCTCGAGGGATTGCATCCCCTCCCTTCCTAGTAGCCAGCCTTAATGCAAATTGCTTTACTAAATTATGAAAAAGTCATTTGATCATACCCTAAACTAGTACGATAACCCAAATGGAAACTTCAACTTCACCCATTGAAAACTGTCGAAATGTTGAAGTGGTGAGACTTTCCTCGCTGTATAAGATTTTCAGGTATAGGCATAAATTTTCTAACTTTATTTGTGGCTGCTATTGAATGTAGAAAGTTTGAGCTTTAACTGTATTAAAGTCGTTCTGGAAAATTCTGAAAATTTGATTTTTGACGAATTTATGAAATTGGTCAAAAATATCTTAGCTCTAACTCTGAAAATGTAATCTAATCACCAATTCTGGATCTGAGAATTGGCAAGATTCAAGTTACGAATTTTAAAATGACAAGATATGAACTACTTTCGCTTGGTATTTCATCCAGTGAATTCGTATTGAAAAATCAGAAATACCACTCATCAATCATTATCATCAAAACAAAAACCAAACACACCCAGTATGTAAATTAGTGTATTTTAAGAGCCTGGGGTGCTTCGATCCACCAAGGCTTACGAGGAGTGCCCCCTCCAGGTCAACTAGGAAACATGACACCCCCCTCCCCAGTGGGCGAGAAAAATTCGTTGGTATGTGATGATCTTTAAGTCTTTTCTTAATTTGAAAAAATAAATCGCCCTCCCTCCGCCCAAAAAAAAGTCGTCAACGAGAAGTTACTTTTCAATATTGTGCTTTCACAGTTCCCCTGTTAAGAGCTTCAATTGGGAATATCTTGAAGCTGAAATTTGCATTTAATCCCTTGAACCCTTGGTTTCACAATTGATTTACAACTTTTATCGCCAACATGACGATTTCTACGTTGGATATTCCCAATAGACCACCAGATCTGTGACGTCCATTAATTGCATTGCATTTCTTGCCGTCTTTTCAACTCAATAATAACCGTCCATGTCGACATCTCTATAGCAAGATGAACGCGGAGTTGCCGTTATTCAACGTTCCGCCGGTAATTAACCTTTGACCCACATCGCCAGGAGTACAATCGTCAATTTTATCTTGGAATTTGAAAAATTTTTCATCGATGCCAAAGCTAAATAACAGAATCTTATTCGATATATCGGTATAGCTCCGTGTAGGTTAGGTTTCAGCCGTATTTTCAATTAGATGTACACACACACACACACATACATATACACACACACCCAAGATGTCGGGTGCCAGATTTTTAATCGGACGATTCAAGTTCAACCAACTACAATTAGAGAAGCATGCCTAGAAATTTATATTAATTTTTCAGTTTTTCCTTCAATTCATGTTCTGTTTGTTCTTTTGAAGTATTTTGTGAGAAACTTACGTGTTGTTTTGAAACTCTCCCATAATTTTTCTCTGGACCTTTGATCTTACGTACAATTAATGTGAATTTTAAAGGAGCAGTTTTTTTGGAAATTTTTTAGAGAATCAAAATACATAATTCTAAATAATGTACCTATCAGCACTAAAAAGGAGAAAATGAAATAAATTAATAAAAAATATTTTTTTTTAAAACACGCTTTTATTTAATAGTTAAAAAAATTGAAAATGCAATAAAAAGTTGAAAATAATATTTTCTTTCCAAAAAAAAATTACCTCAAAAGTGAAGTACCCTCAAAAATGAACTTTCCTCGAACATAATTCATACTAAAAGCGTGGGGCGTTAAATATAGCAGCATTGTTTCTTATCTTCTAATTAATACACTTACATTACAGGTATTCAGATACCTCATCATATTTAGTTTTTTTAATTTGAAAATTTATCAAGTAGTGAATATATATCAAGCGCCCCACGCTTTTTGTATGAATTATGTTCGAGGAAAGTTTATTTTTGAGGGTACTTCATTAAAAATGAAGGTCGATCCAGTTCATTTCAATATTTGAATGTTACAGGTATTCAGATACCTCATCATATCTAGTTTTTTTAATTTGAAAAGTGAATATATATCAAGCGCCCCACGCTTTTAGTATGAATTATGTTCGAGGGAAGTTTATTTTTGAGGGTACTTCATTAAAAATGAAGGTCGATCCAGTTCATTTCAATATTTGAATATTACAGGTATTCAGATACCTCATCATATCTAGTTTTTTTAATTTGAAAAGTGAATATATATCAAGCGCCCCACGCTTTTAGTATGAATTATGTTCGAGGGAAGTTTATTTTTGAGGGTACTTCATTAAAAATGAAGGTCGATCCAGTTCATTTCAATATTTGAATATTACAGGTATTCAGATACCTCATCATATCTAGTTTTTTTAATTTGAAAAGTGAATATATATCAAGCGCCCCACGCTTTTAGTATGAAATATGTTCGAGGAAAGTTTATTTTTGAGGGTACTTCATTAAAAATGAAGGTCGATCCAGTTCATTTCAATATTTGCATAGCGTACACTCAACTTCATGGAATGATAGGTACATGAAAAAAAAGCTATCTAGCGGGTTGTATTGTGAGTTTCTCTGTTTGAGTGGACCATGAAGTATTTTAGTATTTTATGTTGACATGCCTAACCTAGTTGAAATTTCTTTAATTATCAGTTAAATTTCTAATTAAGCTCTTTCTCTGCTACAATGTGTGTCTGGGTTAGATATTATTGTTCAATCGTATTTCATTCTTTCTCTGCCTCTCGACTGATTGTGATATTCGAACCTGTGTTTTGAGTTGGAAGGCATAGCGTTACAACGTAATAATTTTTTTTCATAATTTCAGCATCATGAATAAATGAGTTCTTTGGATTAGATGACAGCGCTACCGTGTTATAATTTTTCCTAGTAAATTCAGCATCATGAATTACTGCGTTTCTGGGATTAGAAGGCAGTGCTGGCATTTAATTTTTCCTCATTTATTCAGGATCATGAAAAATTTTCTAGTTTTCAATAGAAAATGACACGATAGTTTTCTATTTCGCAATTTATTCCAAATTTGTCGCTAGATACCCACCTCACGTTTGACTACATCATTACCTTTTTCTGAAAATTTATTTAGTGTTTATACATATTCATTCTCACTAATGAAGAGACTGACGTTATATGACATTTATAGGATAGGTGCTAACAATAACACTTGAACGTGACTGTAATCAATTATAAGCGCTATCTTTGAAGCGAATATTGTGAACGATTAATAACCATTAAGCAGCGCTACCATATTATTGTAATTTTTCTCATAAATTCAGTCATGAAGGTTTTTTTTAGGTTTTTAATTGAAAATGACGCGATAGTTTTCCGTTTCACAATTTCCAAAGTACCATCTCACATTTTAGTATTATTATCCTTTTTTTTTTGGAAATTTATTTGGTGTGTAAATATATTGTCTCACGAAAGAAGGGACTAACGTTATATGTAATTATATGGCATTGATAGCAGAGGTGTTGACCGTAACCAACTATGACTGCTACTTTTGAAGCAAATTTCGTAACCAGTGATAAACATAAAGCTTTATCATATGGCTTTCAAACTCTGATTTTTTAGATGAATGTTGCGGTATGCCAGCCTGCTTGAAAAATAATGACGTCAGTAACTTCTTTTGTGAAACAAGAGTACAGAAGACTTTATCATTCTTCGAGTCAATCCATCTATTGTCTTCTTTGAACAGGGGTGCCGTGAAGGTATGATCTTGAGGAGCAACTCCTCCTTGACGATTTTGGGGGGGCCCATTTTTTTTTCAAATTTAGAAAAGAATTTTAAAAATAATCGAATACCAAAAATTTTTTCTCGCGCCTTTGGGGGGGGGGTAGGGTTGTCATCATTCCTATTTGACCTGGAGGGGGGCACTCTTCGTAAGCCTTGGGGGATCACAGCACCCCTGTCTTTGAAAAGGGTTTTGAAATGTTGAAAAATGAATTTTTCCCGACCACTCTCCCCGTGAATTCATTCGAAAACCTGATTTTCTGGCGGAGTTCATTACGCTAGAATTTTTTTTTTTCTTCTATTCAGACCATGACTCTAAATGAAAACAAAAAGTAATTCAAATTATTCGATTACGTTTTCATCTTCTTACCTCATGGAAAAATTGAACAAGAAACAATAAATCGGCAACCTTGAAATGACCCTAAAGAGAGAGATTTTGACAGTCTCCTATCGACATAATATTATAATGTACTTCTTTCTCATCGTAAAAGATTTGCATTCGACCCTATGATTTTTAAATAATATAATAATTAATTATTCTCCCGCGACAAAAATTTGAAAATCTGTGACGTGAACGCCGCGGCGGTAAATAAAATACTATTTTTGACTAACAAGTAGAAATGAAGGACAACACGTTTTTCATTCTATCTGGGCGGGGGGGGGGGAGAGAAGTAGATTTTCTTAAAATTGTAATTACCATTAATTTTGCCTTCTTTTCTGACAATTAGCCTATGTGAGATTCAGTAATTTCGAAAACTTGCTCTTCAATAGAAAGAGGCTCAACTACGAAAAACAGGTTCTTTTATTTACTAAAAACTTCTCTCGTTGAATTTTGGCTAAAAGACTAATTACCTTCAAAAGATCTACCTAAAATACTCTTTAAAAATAATGTATTTTTGTTTTATTTGACTTTCCTAAACAGTTTCGATTTTTCTAGTCAACAGTTTTGATCCCCAACTCCTGGGTAAGAAATTAGTCATTGTAACTTAGAATGGTATTTTTCAAGTTACAAAAAAATTTTAATTCAACAAGGATCCACACTCAAAACTAGTCACACATTCAGCGATTAATTGGAATTGATAAGAAAATGAATTTGAAAACTCATTCGCTGTATTTTTCCTCCTGTTAATCGAAATTCGAATTGAAAAGCTGCTCCAAATTCGGAGAAACGTTTTACAAGTTGAATGAGTACCGATCACCGGCATTATTATTTTTTTCATCGTACCATCATTTGCCAATGCCGGACACCTTCAGGCATTTTTTTCCTTAATTTTTTCATAGCTTGCTGAAAAATGCTTCAATTATTTTGCTTGATGCCTTGAATATTTGCCCCCACCTTCTTCTATAAACTTCTCCCCTTTTGGCCCCCGCAACCCATACACATATTACACCCTATCATTTTTACCAACTACCTAAATTTTGCCTATGGCGGACAAAAAAATTTTCATTTTTCCAGTAGCAGACACACCAATGGCGGACAGCTAGAAAAAATGCTTGTAATGTAGGAAAAAACGTGAATAATTGTTATTATATTTTTCAATTATGATGTTGACTAGTAAGGGGCTTCACCCTCTGTCCATTCCGTGGCTCAACTCCCCTCCTCACATCCACTTATATATATATATAGAGACTACTGGATAAAAAACAAATTGAAAATATTTTACCATGCACATTTGTGTAAATATATTCATTATTCAAATAATTAAATAAACAAAAAAAAAAAAACAAATCCAATCAAACTCAATGATGTCACAAGGCATGGCAGTCATCCTTTGGCTTCATACCTTGGGTTTATGGTAGGTATAGGATTTATTCCAGCCTCAAGTTGTTCATAAAAGCAAGTGTCCGCCACTGGAAACCTTCGAACAGACTGAATTTTCCAATGGCGGACACCAGTGTCCGCCGTTGGAAAATTGATATTTCTTTTATGCTAATGGCGGACACCCTCAAAAAAACGTTTGAAACAGATGAAATAATTCTAAAACTGAAAAATTCAATGTTTGTAATGGTTTAGGATCATTGATGCTTTGAGGGAACATTATTTAATAATCACAGGAATAGATAATTATCAGTTTTAAAAATGTTTACTATCTAATCTTTTTCTTTGCAATAATTACGAAATTGAATATTTTAATTGACAAGAACATAATTAATGGCCAAATATTTCTATTGGATGGAGCAAAAATTTACTTGAGTGATTCAACGCATTACCATGGGTAACAGCTACCATGTGACATCATCAGTTTCATTATAAGTCGGTTTAAACACTAAATATACAAAAATGAAAAAGAAGGTGACCGCCATTGGGAAGGTGTCCGCCATTGGCAAATGACGGTATAGTTAGTTCACATTGTTAAGTGGTATAAAAACTTGCACTTTGGAGAAATGCAAGATGTAATGATATGTTGATGATGTGACTTGATATTGGGAAATATGCGTAAAAATGAGTGGACGAAAGTTAAAGTAGTATAATATTAATGATATTGCTACCGCATGAATCGTTTTGAATGGCTACGTGAAAGTACCTAATTATTTGCATTAGATAGATGAACTTTGTCAGAAAAAGTGTGTTCTCAGTCAAATCAATGCAATTCAAGTTATCAGGATCCGAGTAATGAACTGTTTTACTAATGAATAAGACAAATACAGCTTTTCAAAATTTTGGACGTTCTCGTAAAGCAAAAAAAAAAAAAAAAAATCAATTTTAATGTACGGTCTACTTATTAGATAAATATGAATAGTAAAATCGGTTTATAATACACCCTGTGTTACAAAGAAACTTGACTACAGGTCAGAAATTGTCGAAGTTTTAATTCTTTTTTTAGACGTGTATATTACCTATTATAAACAAGGTTACCAGTATGATTTCCGTCTGCTTAAACAAGTATTATGGATTCCGTTTGATTTAATTAGTGATTCTTGTGGGGAGGGGGGAAGGTATGGCTTAGCACGCAGGTTCAACTCATCCAAATACAATAGGTAGATAATTCGAAACATTTTATTGCCTTTAACAACGGAGAATTTTTTTAATAAAATTTATACCCTTTCATACAGTGGATCTGTTTGGCTACCATTATGGCGTAGGGGATACCCCCTAACAGCCCCCACAGTTGTACAAATAATATGGTGCAGGTAGGGCGTTCGAAATTGGACGCCATAATTGTAGGAATAGACAAATGTTGAGAAGCGATATTGGTATAATATAGTCAAGTAAACATTTTAGAACTCCTGTATAACGGAACCGAGTTGATGTGGAAATGAAATGAACCGATAAATTCAGAATGGGTATATACTCGTAGCTCTTATCTAATAAGGAAAATTATACAGAAAAATATTTCTTCTGTACATGCCTCTGGCATTATTTTAATTTATTATATTATGATGAACAATGATATGCACGAAGGGGATAAATCCATTTTTTAAAATTTTACCTGTCAGCATAAAAACACTTGCGTATGAAATCCCATTACATTGGGGAAATTTTTGGTTTTGGATTTTAATAGTGTTGATTATTATATTTTTTTAGTCATTATATTAAAAAGTTCACAATGTCCTTTGGAAAGATGGCCAACCCCTGGGAAAGTATGCTAACAATTTTGTGTTGTGTACCTATCGCCTTCTTGCGTATCTCTGTTCATTTAGTTGTAAAATTTTTTTTAGAAACTAGGTATTACAGGTTTTTTTAAAAACATGAAACTTCGTCTGATTATCTTGCAAATATTGGATTTAAAAAAAAAATAAAGATATAGGTAATAAATTTTTCAAATAAAATTCTCTACGAATAAGGTATCATAAGTAAGATTTATCTATCTTTTGTAGTTGCATGCTTACAGGTGTTCGAAGATTGGAAGAAAAAATTTTGAATAAAATCGATAAAAAATAAATCACTCAATCAATTCGTTTGAAATTGAGAGTTGCATATATTTTACTATGACAGCATCTTATGTTTGCTCAGTTCGAAATTTCAGCTCAATCGGATCAAAATTATTACCTCCATAGCGAAAAAAAGATTACCAACTTTCTGGATTTTGAATTTTCAAATTTCAAACCACTCATGGAATAAGATAGTCGGGAGAACTCACCCAGTAATCTTAAGGGCTTACTTTTTTTTTTCTTCTTTTTTTTTTTGTATAAGTAGTTTAAATGAGTTGAAATGAAAACTTGTGGCCGACAATTTCACCGCGACGTTCTCACATCTCAAATAATATATAAAATCCAGTTTAAATTCGATTATGAATCTCGTGGTAGCTTTTGTGTCGTTATAACTTAATTTTGGAAGAAAAAATTTTTCAGTCTTCTTCAATTAGATAGAGCGCAATGGAATCGAGAAAATTACGTTTATTGACCAGGCTTAGGATGGTGTTGGCTAAAGGAAGGGTAATCAGGATATGAGCAATAATTTTTAAGCCTGTAAATTTATTCTCATCTCTTTCCATTTCAACGTTAATTATTACATCCGCTGGTAATTTTCAGACAACCATTAAAGCGAGATAATTTCAGACCAGACTATATCGACAGCCCAGAATCCAGAGCCAAAAGGCTCTATCTGTTTTTTTTTTTCTTTCTTCAAGGGAGTGTGAAGAAAGTTTTAATTTATATTTACCTCGCATACTGCAGGATTTAGGTTTTATTGTTGATTCATTATGTTTTTATCGAAGTTTTTTTAAAATATTATACAAGCTGGTCGCGTCCTCCCAGAGCTGAGATCAACCTCGTAGTCTTAGGAGAATGAAAATGAACTTCAGTTTGACACTCACATATTTGATGACATTCCATTATAAAAACGAAAATAATTATTATCAAAATTAGAAAAAACGGCGCGCGCATCCGAGTTGGCTCATTAGTTGCGCCTTGGTTACTTTTCGATTCTCCCCGTTGATTCAACAATCGCTTCAACACTAGAAGTACCAGGTGGTGTCATATACGACTCCACTCAAAATTTTGAGATGGATTTCTCCAAGGACCAATATTTCGACAACCTCTGACTTGTGTCATACGACGCCACCTAGTCCTTTGAGGTTACTCTTGTGGTGTCATATATGACACCACCCAGTCCTTTGAGTAATCGAGTAAAACCTGGTATTTCTAGTGTTGAAATTTTCATCTTTATCTCCGTAGCGTTAACAAAGATTCTAAGTATTTATTAATTGCCTTAAATTTTTTTTTTTTTGTTTAATAGCACGATGGAAAATTTTATACCTCGCTTATCGTCCTCGAATTTTTCAAGCAAAGTTTGTCTTATAAAAACCTTAAATGTTGCGAATTATGAAAAACTGAAAAATTTTTAAAAGAAACCTTCCACAACGCACAATTTGGCAGCATGCAATGAGAGATGAGAGAAACGCGAGTATCTAGATCTGCATTCAAACTAAAAACTAAAAAAAAAAAAAAACTAAAAAAAAAACAAACGAAAATCCGGTTTAGCTACCTTAAACTGGATTTGGTTCTAGCAATGAGCATTACATTTCCTACCTAATTCTCTTGAATCCCCGCAGTTTTCCTGATATCGCCTAAAAAAATATGAAAACTAATGGGCAAAAAGAATTGTGGATACGTTTAATAATGAAAGTTCAATTTTGTTGCAGATGATTTGTCTTTGGATCCTAAAATCCGACGAAGCCCATACCACGATCCTCCGGAAAATGAGGTTTTCCTAACTCAGAAAGATATTATATACGTAAGAACGCGGCGGGTGCTGTTCCTCATCGGTCATTTATTCTGCTTATACGCTTTATATTTAGTATTCAGTGGACAAGTGCATAGTTACACACTTCTCTGGTGTAAGTACGAATTTGATACGGTATTGAAGAGGGTGCCAATTTACTATTTCAATGTTTCTCTCCCACAGCCGTAGCTATTTTATACGCTGGTAAAGTTGGAATAACAGCTGGTGCTCATAGATTATGGTCGCACAATGCATACAAAGCGACTGTATCACTACGTATCATTCTTATGCTTCTGCAAACAGTCAGTTTTGAAATGAGTGCTTACGGCTGGTCTAAAATTCATCGAATTCACCATAAATACTGTGATACGGACAGCGATCCAGTCAATGCCAAACGAGGATTCTTTTTCTCGCACTGTGGTTGGCTTCTAATTTTAGAACACCCAGATGTGAAGGAGAAAAATAAAACCATCTGGATGGAAGACCTGCACAAAGATAAGGTCGTTATGTTCCAGCACAGGTAATTCAATACTGTATTACCATAATTTGCAAATTTCTCGAATAAGACGAACTTTCACTCGAAAAGCATGTGTTACGAATCGATCGGACAGTGAAAATAACCAAGTACTGTTTGAAAAAAAAAAATATTAATTCGATTGTTTAATTAATGATTTTGAATCTTGTTACAGAAATTATGCCCTCTTAGTCACCATATTTGCGTACCTCATTCCAGTATTTGTTCCTTGGTATTATTGGAATGAAAGTCTATGGACTTGCAACCTGGTACCATTTTTGTTGACCACAGTCATAACCAAACATATTACATTCTGTGTCAATAGCGTTGCTCATTATTATGGCATGAAACCGTACAACAAGTAAGATATTTCATTAATTCGGAATCGGTGCAGTGCAAATTTCATACAAAGAAAAAATCATCATTCATTTTCACGAGTTAGCATTAGTGTATGAGTGATTCTGCAATAATGTTGATATTCTTGTCCGAGCTTAATATCTTGCCTATATATTTTTCTTTTGAATATTGTTAAGCATTACTAGTTCTGGGTTTGCTTGTATGTCGTCCGATGTTAAAGCATTTTCTAGAAAAAAATTTTAAATAGCCAACAATTTTTCCAAAAAAAAATCAAGCCAAAATATCGACATGATAATATTATTTTTTATAGAAACGCCCACGTACATCTACACAATTTTTCTTGGAAAAAATTTGAAAAAATTTATATAACTCACGTCTTATTAATTTTATGAAAAAAATTTTCCACCGTCACCCGAATAAAAACTTGTGATCTGAATGATTAGACTATCAAACCTCCCTCTCCACACACTAGCGACTTTATGTGATTTACTCGTTTTTTTTTTTTTTTTTTTTTTATCAATAATATAATTATACCTTTAATATTAATTAAAGAGTTCCGAATTGTGAAGTGTTCGTGTAAACAAGTTTTCTGCTATCATCGGTCTTATTTTCATAAATATCTCGAGTGCCTTTGCAGCTACGAAACAAATTCTTTGTCGGGAGTGAGAAAGTCCAATGATTGTTAAATTCATTTCTCTTTTAGAAACTTTTCGCCTCGAGAAACGAATCCGTTCATTTCATGGCTGACTGTTGGTGAAGGATGGCACAACTTCCACCATGCATTTCCGTGGGACTACCGTAATTCCGAGTTCGTTGGATACGCGAATAACTTAGGTTGCTTTTTCATCGATATGTGCGCCTCTCTGCGCATGGCCTACGATTTGAAAACGGTGTCGGAGAAAGAGATCGTCAGACGTGTCAAGACGTCCGGAGATGGGACACATTGTTTGTGGGGCTGGAATGATGAAGCTAACACTCCGGAGAAGAAGGCGGCAACTGAGATTAGATATCCGAAAGAAGAAGTAGAAGAGGAGTATAATTTTTGCAAAGAAATGTGATATTAATGTAGCTTATTTTAGCGAGCAACATGGTATTCTACCTTTTTTTTTTCCAACATAAAAATTTGAAAAGGGGTACGAAAGTCGAAACATGAGGTTGGGGGAGGTTGGGGTAGTAACTTTATTCCTTATTTATAATTTATATAAAATTAATATATGTGGCGTTTCGAATGAAAAGGGACCCCTCTTTAAGAGGTTTCAATTTCTAGTAATTTTGTATTGTACAAACCTTCCAGTTCCTTTACAATTGAAAGCGTTGGTTCGGACTCAGATTATTCCCTAGAAGGGTTGCGTGTCACTTTGTAAGTTATTGAAAAGAATACTCAGTTGGTTCGCGTTTATGAAACGATACCAACGTTGTGCAATATTGTCTACTTAGATCAAGTAGAAAAATGTAATAATGTCGTTCTATAATCTTGATCGAATTTGTTTGATTCAACATTCGAAACCTTTTTCTCAGTAAGAGGTGTCTCGATGTTTAATTTGAAAATACTGTCGCTCAGTTTTGGTGATCTGGTAAGGGTGAATTGAAGACATTTGTTTTTATGAACTTCTATTTAACTTACTGCCTGATGAAAAATAAAATGTAATATTTTGCCCAGCTAACGGATGATGCTAGTATAATATTGTGCGTATGTTAAAAGCTGCATAAAAACGCTTGCGTGTTTTATTTGGAGCATTATTCTCGAAATGAACTGACATCTGTTACTCTACTATCAAAAAATCTATTGTCACTTTTGCACCCCGTGTTGTAAGTAGTTACAAATCGATGGGGTGTTCAAGAATTATATAAACTTCTTTTTTGTGAACTTGATTATGATAACAGACTATTTTCATTTCAAGAATTTTTACTTGAATTATATATAATGCTCTAGATTTTTTTTTTCTCGCCTGACCGATAAAGTGGTCTCTTTTCATTTCGAATGCCACATGTCTGAATAATTATTGATCTGAATTTAGTTGATAAAATGGAGTTCTAATTCACGAATCTATTCAGTGGTGATAAAAAGCTAGTGAATATATCTTGTAATTCATGTAATTCATTAGGATTACATCCTACGGACTCACGAGTCATATGATAGTTCGGTCAACCGTTTAATGAAAAGAAAAACTGAAAAAATGTCAATTTGATTCAAAGCTAGAAAATCTGAATTTCAACTCGAAGCAATTCGTATGCTCGATTCTGTTCTTGATAATTTATCGAAAACTCCTATGAGAGTGGAGTTAGTGAGATTTAAATACGTAATTTCTGGTGGCATTTTTCGTTCTTTTACGTTTATTTTTAATTTTTTTATAGTTATTACAGAAAAGTTATTTAAATTTTCATGTAATGAAGTTGGTGTGAAATCACAGGTCTTTCGTCTTTCAAATATAAAACCTATTTTAGTAATGGTTTCAAGGAATTCGAACCGAATTTGTCCTCGTCATCTCGATGTTGTAAAAAAACTTACTTCATACTGTTCATGAAATTTCTAGACTTTGAATAAAAAATTGTCACAATTTCGTTATTTTAATTTTACATCGAATTCAAATCTCAATGAATACGAAATTGGCATATTACGGGTCGGTACTACAAACGCTTATTTAGCTACTGGGAAGAAGGAAAAATGAAATAGACAACGCCTAGAATATTATTTAAAAAAGTGAAATTTTCAAAGTCGTACTTACCATAGTGCAGTGAGCCGACTTCACGAGTTCATCATAGCAGTAATTGGCAGCAAACACTTTGATATTTGATGGCAGCCTTTCGAACATCATTGATGTCTGCGAAAAATATAGAAACTAAGACAAAGACGGCACTCATCACAATTCACCCTTCATCGAAAATCTTTTCAGATAACATTTCACCCCTACATAGTTCGCTTGCGTAATAACATCAACGCTCGAAATGAGAGGAAAAGGGGTGCATAATGCACCCACTAAAAACGATCTAGCTTCACCTAAAACACGGCATGGGGTAAAAGTATCGAGTAGCAAAATATTATTTTTTTTTTTTAATACCAGATGAAAACATTTTCTGAAACTAGTAAACTGTCCTGATCCTGACTCGCATTTTATTTTCTTTATTCTTCATGGTAATTACCCCTCAAATTCACGAAATTGATTGAATTTTCAATCAACATTCAGTTGGCAATCATTTTTCAGTGACAAAATTAGCAAAACCCTCCTTCAGTACCATCTATGATATTATTAATATTTTTTTTTTCGGTACTAAAGGAAAATTTTTTTTTTCTAAACTTGATTTAAAAAAAAAAAATATTCCTCTCTCAAACTGATATCAATAATTAATACTTAGCCTCACTCACATTTTGTGTAATATTTGAATAAAACCTAACATGAGAAACTGATAAAAGATTATATATTTTTAGTGACGTACAAAAATAATTCAACTGAATATAGAGTATAAATTATTGCTAACAGCTAGTACAAATAAATTGTAACGTTCATAGAGAAAATTCTTACAAAAAACATTTGTCATAAAAATAAGTAAAAAAAAAAAAAAGAAGAAAAACGGAAGGAAACCCTGTAACCCGATAATATTTAAAATTTTATTTACAAAAATGTTGTTTCCATCTTTTTATATTTTTTTTTACATAAACAAAAATATTCATCAATATACAAAGAATATAATGATTTTCAATCACTAATCGGTCATTCGCACGAAAATAAGGATAAGACAGAGAAAATAAGGAAAAGTAGTAGCGGAAAACAATTCGACATGTTTACGTAATTTCCCAGGGAATACATAAGTTTGAATTGTGCATAAATATGTAAGGTATGAATAGTAATATTCCAGCAAGAAAAATTCAAATGAGAATTTTTGTAAAGAAACAAATTTAAAGGTAAAAAAAATCGAATATATTCATTAGAAACAGAATTATGTACTTTTTTTTTGAAGAATAATGTATTTGATTAAGAAAGTCATTATTTTTATGATTTTCAAGCAAACTAAATAATTTACAAGTTTTTACTCAACTCGTATATTGTGTGTTTTTTTATAAATTGAAAAAAAGTCATCAAAATGAATTATAAAAAATGCGGATAAAAATTGCTTCATACAGGACCAAAAAATAAAAAATATGTAGAACAGTTATCATTCACCAATCACCTATTATTAAATTCATCATGTATCGAGTTATCCACCAGTCATTTTGAAGATAAATTCCCATCAGTGAAATGTAAACAATACTTTGACGTCATCTATAAACGCTCTATTTAAATACAGAATTTCGTCCCCTTACAAAGAGTAAAAATGGTACATCCAAAATTGTCAAAAATGAGATTTCTATGTTTCTGATTTTTAAGAGATCATAAAATTCACTTTTTGTCATCATTGGCCTTAAAATGTGCAGCATCGATGGCCCCTAGCAAGTTGAAGAAGAAACGGTTTTGAATAACAACCAAATGAGCTACCAGATATTTGAATTATTATTAATTTTTATGAAAAACAATTTTGAACGCATTGCCTTATCGCTTCTAGGTGACGATTTGTAGTTTCAAAAAATTCACCTTTCTGGATGCCACCGGAAGAAAAAGATCAACCCACCAAACAATAAGAAAAATAATTTCAGTTTATTATAGGGAAAAAAATTTTCAACGAGGATTCTATGAAATCATGCAAATGCGTACAAAACAAATATAAATTTCTCAAAAAAGGAAGAAAAAAAAAGAAGACTTAAGACAAAAATCAAATGCATATAGCAACGCAGACTGATAAAAAATTTAAAAACTAAAATCGTGGATAGAAATTCGATGCCGAGATTAAACCTTTTTTTAATCTGATATCACAGACCGATTATTTATTTTTTTGTCGCGTTTCAAGATGAATAATGTTCAATAGATATGCGAATAAAAATAATTAATGTCGACAATACAAAATATTTCGCAAGCAAAAAAATAAAATGCGGTTGTAGTAAACCAAAACCCGTAATTACGTTACATCGGCTAAATTCATTCAGTAAAAAAAAAAATACATTTCAATTTGAGTGAAGAAAATATTTTTCTTTTGATTAAAGTATTATAATGATGACAGCTGAAATAAAATTTGTGTTTTGCAATTAAAAGGGAGGAAAAATATGAAATAGTAAATTTTCGTTTAATTTTCAGGATATAATTTTTTTAAAGCTATTCCCCTCCTCCCCCCAAATACAACCTTTGTTTCATATTCCAATGCTGTCACCTACGTTTCACCGAACCAGTCTTCAACGACTCATTTGGGGTTATACTCAAGTACCTGAGAAAAATAAAATTAGGTACCAACTACAAAGAATATTGTCGAATGTGTGCGTCGAAAACGGTTTGAAAAAAAAAAAGTTGTTGTGTTTGACGTTTGAACCTTTACATTTACAAGACAAAAAATCCGTCCCAAACAACAATAAAAAAATATGATTAGAAAAAAAAAAAAAAAAAGCTATACAAAACTAGAAGTATATAAATTTTGAATTTTTTACAATAATATTGATACGATAAACATTGCACAAAAGCTGTACCCCAAACGGGCGGCAAACAGCAACAAATAAATACAGAATAAATACAGAAACGATGGTACCAATGGATTCAGCGATGAATTTTACATAAGAGACAACATATGGAACTACTTGCAAAGTTTTTGAATATGTGAATTAGAAAAAATTCATAAAATGTGGTCTGCTAGACCCGAGATGGACTTACACGCAAAGTTCAGTTGGGCCCATAAGAGTTAACAAGGCAAAAATCGCTTATATTTAAGAATAAGCTGTAAAATATTAAATTTATGATGTTTTTTTCCATTAACTTATTTGACCCAAGAAATCCAAATTTTCAGTTATATTTTCAAACTGAGCATTAATAATTGTGAAGAGGTATAGAAGGGTGTAAAACCAAAAATTTCATAACATACAGATATAGTTTATAATAATTCTGTAGATAAAATATCGATATTTTCAATGTTGTTAAAGAATGATACCAAACTATAAGACATATTTATGTCAAAACCTCGAGTTTCAGTAAATCACTGATACATTAGATACCTTTTTTTGTAACATGTAAAATAGAGAAGACTGTAGAGATAGAAAGAAATTAGCAAATGTGAAGACTCCGTAAAGGTACATAGTCATGAATGAATCAAAATTTTCATCGAATCACCCATACAACTATGTCATGTGTTTGAAGTTTTTCTACAACTGAAGGCATTCTTGGGGACACTAAATCAAGACACTTGAATGTCCCTAAAATTTTCAATTTATATAAAGAGCTAGTTAGCTAGTAGCCGATGCACTAAATACTATAAATAATTAAATTCAAACGTTGAGTGGAATTTAACGTAGCCTTAAAGCGAAAAAATTTATATAACTCGAGCTCGAGTTGACTTTGAACCAGAATTAACGACTCGCTCGAACTATGAGTAAATTGAAACCCTTATGCAAAAGTTAGCCGACATGCCTCCACCTAAGTAATAAGCCATTTTAATGAGAATAATATTTTTTGGTTTCACACTGAAAGTTTGTTCGGAACAAGGATTCATTTTTCAAAATACTCTCGTAATGATTCTTATGCAGATTTATACCGAAACTGGAATTTAGAAGCATATCGCCGGTTCAACTCCATTACCTGCCAAGTCCAAAAAAAATGAGAGCCTATTTGGTGGCTCATTTAGCATAACCACATACCAAAACATTAGTATTTGAGTATTAGAAAATGCGATATAATTATAATGTGACCCGACAGGTTTTCGACTTGCTACATAAGCCGGCGACTATTCAATTTTAGATAGGTATGAGAAAAATGTTGAAAAATATGCCCATTTTCGGATCCAACAAAAAAAAAAAAAGCAACTGGGCTGTAAAATTCGGATACATTAAAATCAATTAAGTACCTTGTTAAAATCGAGGGGGGAAACAAAAAAAAAAAGAAAATCAACCTGAATACAATCAACATGTTGATATTTCACTGCTACGGGTACTCTAATCCATTAGCACACTGTGCTCAATAACTTAAAATATTTATCAAATACCATTGCGAAATCATTTTCAAACGAATCAGCTCACGCGAAAAACAGCGAACCAGTTAAAATTAGCCAACGCTAGCTTTCATTCGATTGGTTCGCAAATAAAAAAACCTAACGGGGGTTTAAAAGCGAACAACATCCGAGGGGGTCTTAGGAATTATAACATGGAAGACACAGAGAAAATGTAACATATTATCTTTCTCCTACGTTTGACGTAACAAATAAAATACAGCTAAAATTACAAAAAAATAACAATAAAATAAAAACTATAATTGATAGCAAAGGGCCGAAAAAAAAAAAATTCCTAAAAATTACTTGCAAAAACAACAAGAAAATAACACACTTATTTTTTTTTTTTTTGTTAACATTAGTAAGAAAGAAAAAAAAAAAGAAGAAGAAAATTAAAACAAAAATAAAAACAATTAACCAATCCCTATGTACCTAAAACCGAATTTACGCTAGAAATAATTATTTCATGAAAAAGAAGAAGGTGCTACCGCAACATCCGAACGTTTATGTACATAAAAATGATTTTTTCCAGCTTAAGAAAATTTACAAAGACGATTTTGTTTCCCCGTTTCGCAATTGCATTGATTTTTCTGCACTCGTTATAGGAGCCGTATTATCCGAGTCTAGTAATAACGTTTCAGTATTCCGGAATTGAATATCGGCTACGATATAATTTGACGACGTTACTCGAGACATGAAATCCGATTTCATAATTTCTCACGAAAAACCAAGCTGTCTCGGAAGTTATGTACTTATTTAGAATTATTCATAAATCACACAGACACAGATCGATGAAGTTCGCGTCGAAAAGATTCACGATGCAAATCGATAAACGTTGACGACAAAATATAGTGAACCGTTTATATAGCGAACTAGAGAAGGGCCCAGCACGTCTTCTTTTCGCTAGATAAAGCAGTTGAAATAAATTTTTTTTTTCTCTTTTCGACTTGACAACTTTCATTTTACATTCCCAATAATGTCGTCCGTATCTCTAGAGTGTAAAATATGGTTTTTGTAAACATTTACATAAATGGTACGTCACCGTGTTGCCAACCTGTTATGTCACTTGGTGAAAACTAGTTTTCTTAAAAACAGCCAAGATTCGCTTTTCCACCTTACACGACGGATTCAGATCTGTCGCTCGAAGTCGCATCAGAAATTGATATTATTCAGTAGGGAAAAAGCCAGCGAAAACCGGAGTCCATCGAAATTAGAAAATAAATGCTTCCGAGGGGCGGGGTCTGGGATAAGGGAATTAAAAAAGCACGATATACGTAAGTCGAGTACCTAAAACGAATTCCTCAATGCAATTCTCTCTGAAAGCGTTACTCATGGCTCTTGTTTCATCAGGCACTGCGCCGACTGATTAGACACCTCCATGTGATCTTTGGGCTGCTGCTGCTGCTGTTGTTGTTGTCGATGCTCCTGCAGCTGCCTCTGCTGTATCAGCATGGGACCGGCAGCGACGCCGTTTTCGTCACTGGCAGCCGCCGCCGCTGCAGCCGCTGCGGCGGTTGGCAGAATGACCGTGCCTTCCAGATGGTTGTCGGACGATTGGACGGCAGCCACATTTAGCAGCTGACGCTGATGCTCGGCCGTCGCCTGAATGATCACTGCGTTCTGATGGTCGCCATTCTCTTGCGGACCGCCGCCAGCTATTAAGATGGTATGGTGTTGTTGCTGCTGCTGCTGCTGCTGATGCTGATGTTGTTGCTGCTGTTGTTGTTGTTGCTGTTGCAACTGCTGTTGCTGCTGCTGGTGCAGCTCTTCGCGCATACGCTTGGCAATATGACTCTTTGTGTGCTTGCGCAGATGATCGCGCCGGTAAAAGCCTTTGCCGCATTCGCCGCAGATTTCTGTCTTCTCGCCAGAATGGATGACCGCATGCAGATTCAGATGCTCTTTTCGTTTGAAACCTGCAAAAAGCGTCGATTAGCACAGGAAAATTAATTAGTCTTGAAAGTTGAGAAAAAAAAAGAAAAAAATTGCTACAATAAATTCTGAGCCTGGAATGCGTCAAGGGTGGTCTCTAAAGAATCCGTGGTAAAAAGTTTTCGTGCCTACCTGCTGTGCTTCCCCACTGGGGGGCTTCTAAGTATTGAAATTTGACATTTTTTTTAGCTATAACTCGAAAACTATGCTAGATACTCATTCTCAAGTTCAATAAAATTTTGGTCTTCATCAAATTTCCTATCGATTTAAAAAAAAATTACTTCACTTGATGTCATAGAAGTGCAATAAATGAAGATTGAAATTACGACAATAGTTAGGAAAAATGTTACTTTTCAAGCGTTTTTTCTCGATAACTCGAAAACTAGGGAAAATTTGATGGAGAACAAAATCTTTTCTCAACTTCAGAATGCACACCTAGAACAGTTTTCGAGTTATAACTGAAAAGCGTGAAATTTCAACGCTTATGTGTCCCTCAAGCGACGAGGCACAAGAGGTGGGACAGAGACTTTTTACAACATATTCCCTGGACTACCCCCCAATACATTCTACGCATAAAATTCTTAGTACCAATTTTTTTCTTTTTTGAACAATATAATTTTCGTGGGCTAGAATGAAAACGAGAGATACATAGAGCTTAACTGGGTACACAATTCGGTATATTATTGAGAAATAATGATTCCCAAAAGAAAATCTTTCCTGTTCTCGTTTGACGAGATGGACTCTCATTAGCTTACCTTTCGAACACACGTCGCAAACGTACGGTCTCTCAGGATTGTGTCCCAGTTTATGTCGCTCCAAGTGCTCTTTACGTTTGAGACCGGCTCCGCAAATATCACAAATATAACGTCTGTCGATTTTGTGGGCAACCAGATGTTGCTCCAACATCTCCTTCTCCGGATAAGCCATATTGCACTCCGGACAGCAGAATAACAGCGTGCCATCCAGGGCGGTCGCAATGTGCACCTGTCCAGGACGTGGTCGTCTCGGTTTCGGCGGTTTCTTCTTGTATTTTTTCTTCTTCTTGCCTTTCAACTGATTTAAATGGGCACAATTATTAAGGTTAACTTTGAAGAAACGAAAAAAATTTGAGAACGATGGACGTGTGCGCTTACTTGGTCGTTGTCCGGATCGTCCGCATTCATTTCCAACATATGTCCTTCAGTGCCGTCGAGGGACAAAGGCGACGACTCGATGGCTGACTCACGTTTGATAGTGTCCGAAGAGAATTTTAAAAAATGATGAAGAGGAAGCGACAGCGAGTCTGCGGCGGGTAAGTGAGAAAGGTATTCGGCTACGGACGAGGTTACGGCTGTCGCTGGCCACGAATTCATTCCTAGACAAAATTAAATGCAAAACTGAGTTCCACTAGATCATAGAAGTAGCCATCTTGACTCCATTAAAAGACTCTCGTAACAAGCGCCGTAAAAGAAACAACATGACACGATTCCACAATACAGAGAAATTACGTCATGTGGAGATATTTTACATTCTTCAATGAATTATTGTTTCAGTTACTCATTTCAATAGGGCCATAAAATCGCAAAAAAAAAAAAATGGGAAAAACAGTCACGAAAATTCGATATTCAGCATTATTTTCAACTTACCATCCCGCATACGATCTTTATCTTTATTCTCATCGTCTCCTTTGTCACCAGGATCGAGAATGTGGTCACCAAGCGAATGACGTAAAATCATTTCTGGAGGAACAACAACAGTCACAGGATATGAGTTTGATGCCGACGCATGATCTTGCTGTTGGGCTAATTCAGATAGATTTGGCTTGACATCTTGTAGTGCCTGAAACAAATGATTTTTATAATTATGAAGTTCGAGCATAATATTTCGATAACAGGAGGTGAGGTGGATATAAGTCATAATGGAAGTCAGTTTAAATGTATAAATTGGAATTTTCTGAAAAGGAGCGGCGAAGAACTCATCCCTTCGAAATCAGTCTCATTTTTTATGAAAATCAGTAATCCAACATTAAATAATAACCTCAAAAAATATTTGAAAACACACAACTATGCAGGCAAATTTATGAAAGAACAAAATAAGATAACACAAAGTCAATTTAAACAGAGGTAATACTCGAAAGGCATCTAATAATTAATCTGTAATCAGTAATTTATACCTTGATAAAGGCGAAAAGTAGAAACATTATTAATAAAGAGCTATGATCAAGGTCTGATGCGAATTTGTAGCAGGTTTTTGGTTCCATTAATTTTGGTCTGACTTTCACTAATAGGCATGGGACCTATATAGTTTTTCGTTTCATGGCCTCACAATTACAAAAATACCCATCTCGCATTATCACCTTTATTTATTTATTTATTTATTTATCTGAAAGCAGGCAGAAATTTCATGACGATCGGTTTTGCCGTTCTCCAGATATTAGCTAAAATATAGCCAAGAAATGATAATTTTTTATGGGTTTTTGAAGGAATGAATTTCTTCCAATTCTGATGTTTTTTTTAGCTTTAATGGCTTCTAATACGGAAAGTATTTTACCGATTGAACTGAAATCGATATGGCGTGCCAATATAAGCCTCTAAGTTGTACCATTAAAGTATCAAGCCAATCTTTTGGTTGGATTTTGAAACAGTGGTTTTAGAAGTTCAGAACGTGAATTTATTTACCCAATTTTTCGTAAAACATCAACTTTTAATGGTCAATAAGACCCTTGTAATTAGCTCTATTTGAGAACCTGCTATGCTGGCGAGGCTAGCTGCGCTAGAATTTTATTAATTTGTTCTTATTTTATTCAGAATTCAAAATCTTTCAGACAGTACTTATGGGCACCTAGTAATTAGTATATTGGATACTAAAAAGAAGTAAGTAAAAATACAAAACTACAGAAATACTGAGTGGCAAGACAACGAAAACTAAATAATAAATACTAATTGTAAGATTTGGAGGAGGTATAATTTTGGAATTATGTGACTTTTTAGCATTAGTCTAATCACAAAATAAAAACAAAAAATATTTCGCTTACCGAGCGATAGAAAAAAAGCAAGAAAAAACTAAGAGAAATTGTGGAAAGAGAAATGTAATACTTCTCATTTATTTTCTTATCTTATATTTGATAATTTTTCATTCTGAACTCTACAAATTGATGTAAATTCAAAAATATATTGCAACGTACTGAATACATACGATAATTTCATTAATTCAACAGCTCCTGCATCTTTTTCGCAATTCGAATAATCAGAATATAAAATTAGAACACTTCAACTTGCAAAAATTTACTAAACTTCAAAGAGCTTAAATATTAGAAATTCTACTCTAGAGATTTTTAACCATTTAAGCATTTGGGGGAAAAAACATTTAATCCATAAGAAGGACTCGTTCTTAAAACCTTTTGTTAGATGAATAACTTTTTTTACTTGTCAGAATATTTTTACAATCTTTCCTCGACGATGTCCTGTACCTGTCAATGGTTAGAACCTACGTACAGCAACATTTTTGATCGAAGTAATGGTAAGTTCGAAACAGTATACTAAACCTTAATCCCTTCCTGTGAACTGTGATATTTCATAAGTAATTTCCAGAACGAAAATCAATTAGTTACTAACCTCTGCTTTTTTTTTTTTTTTTTTTTTCACATTCATTTCATTATCAAGACTTATTCGATATAGTAAAAAACCGATGAAAATAAAATCATTTTAAAAAAGAGTCGGAACGTTTCTCACATAATCGGCGAATCGTGAGCGCATTTTCGTGGAAAGAAAGAAAGAAAGAAAAGAAAAAAAATTACGACTCGCCCAAGTTTTGGTCGGATATACCACAATATATTTTCTGCATCAGTACGTCGTATCATCGCGTACCAAGACGACCAACCAACTTTCACCATCACATTTTAATGCGATAATTTCACGAGAACAGTACTAAACAACGAAATCATTTCTTCTATTACATACCATGAAAAGAGTAAAAGCAATAGTACCTAACTATCGAACGTAGATGGGTACCAATATTTTCACGTTTGTACATATTGATTTGAAAAAATTAGTATTTTCCACCATATTCAAAGATTTACCCTTGTTTTGGTGCTTAAAATCTTTTCAAATTCAACGATAATAGAATCTCTGTGGCTAATAAAGTTTAATTCATCATAGATGTAGCACAATATCCATACTTTTGTTTAGAAGTTCTCAATTTTTTTCAGAGATTTCTCCCCTAGTATTACTAAATTTGGATATGTTACTTTCAAATATACGCTTTACTTCCCTACAAAGTTGCTTCTTTTCTTTCGATAACCATTATACGCACAGGGCCTTAAAACCTTTTTTTTTTTTAAAGACTACAAAATTTTTCAAAATCATGTAAATTCGTAATTTTGTTTAAATGAAAGAACTTCTTTCCAATGAATTGAAAATGTACCAAATTAAAAAGATGAGAGTTTGAAGAACAATTTGAATTGAACCACATTAAAATCTCAATACTGACCTTCAAATAGAAAATTTAATCGGCAAAATTAACTATGACTGTGACAATACCAACATATTCTTTCTATTCAAAATTACTACAAAAGAAAGGAAATAGACAACACAAACGGTCAACTATGTAAAAATTCGGAAAAATGTGAAAAGGATGATATTTACTCGCATTCTGTTTCGAACTCCATCCGAAGAAAAAGTTTTTATCGAACATTTATATTCTCCTTTCTTAAGCCACCATTCAATTCGCTATAACTGCTGGCATTTCTCAGACAAAGCTTCAGACATTTTTAACAAAAAGTAGTACAAGTAGAGCGTTCAAGTAAAATTATTTTGCAGGGTAGAGCTAATTGTTTTAAACTTTTCTATAATTTTAACAAAAAATTAATGTCTAACTAAACGAAAAAATTCGGAATCACTTTTTATCAATGCCTTACATTTCTGATTGCAAGCAACTAACTTAAAGTGTCAAGTTAAAATACGAGTATAAAGTACGAGTAAGTGTTACAACATGATAAAAAAATTCTTTTGGTGAAATTTTCGTACAATAAGTACCTAGTTGTAGGATTACAGTAACTCGATGAGAATAATGAAATTCAACTAAATCACATACATAATGAAATTCTAATTTCTTTTTATATCAATTGTAGTTTTCAATATGTACTTTTAAAAAGTTGGATATTACAAAAAATTCGGACGTCTTCAGTCGAATAATTTTTTTTTTAATCGTCAAAATTAAGCTGAATTCATAAGTTGTTAATAGTGTTTAGGAAGCTAATGAACTATAAAATATGATATAAGAAACATAACCTAGGCTATATCACAACGGATAATAAATTCATTTTGTTAAAATGTGAAGCATAGGGAATTACTACGAAGGCTTTCAGAAATTTAAAATTCAACTTATGATGGAATGAACTCTTTTACACACAACACACTAAATCTTTCCATCCATATTCATAAACGGTTTTTATCTGTGAGAAAAATTAAGCAAAACGCATCAAATTTTCCAATTGAAGACTTGGTTTTAAGAACGAAAAGTGTTCCATATTACTATGTTTTCAAAAACCACAACAAAATATTTGGTAACGGAAAATACAATTTAGTTACATGACTAGAAGTAGTCTTGAACCATTCAAAAATAACGTCCGAATCTCACGCTTCTTTTTAGTACAGTTTAATCGTGTTCATCTAATTTGATAATGATATCTACATTAAAAAATGACAGAAGACTATGTTTGTTCTCAGAGCAAACCCTTCAATTGGGAAGGTCGATTTTATTTACTCAATACGGATACGGGCAAATATTTTCTACAACTGAAAGATGAAATCTATAATCAATATCGAAATGTTGTTATGAAGAGAAAGGTCGTAAGAGAAAGGAATGAAATTTAAAGGGAAAACTGCTCTTCCCACGTAGGTATGAAAAACTTGAATTATTCATTCATGGCCAATAAATTCTGATTTTCTACAACGATTTTACGAGCTCGTATGTTCCATTTTGTAAAACGAAGTTCGTCACTCATTATTGTTCTTCAAAATAATAAAAATCAGTTGAATCTAGAATAATATCCATGCATCTAAAAATATCTTCAAACTTGAATATCTAGTTCACTCGATGGCTTTACGAACAGTTTAAATTATAATTAATTGCAACTAGATTTTCATTTGACTCATTTTTCCAGTCAATTCAAAATACAGACTAATTCGAAAGAATGCACGAGTATAAAAATAACATACCGGACTTTCACTATTTATATTTTGTTGGTCTAACGACTGCGACGAATTATTATCGTTATCACTATTGTTGGCAGGATCGCCTCCAATATCTGGATCGACATCACTTGGCTGTAGCTGTTGAGTTAACAAAAAAAAAAGAAAAAAGAAAAAAGGAAATCAAGCCACAGAAATTGGAATCAATCGGTAGGAAGATTGCTTCGAAGAAATTACCTGGAGCTGAATTCCATCTTGAGTTTGATGGTTGTACGCTAAATGAATAACAGGAAGTGATAAAGGCAACACTTTATCAGAATTACCAATGGAGTTTGGGTTCAACACTTGAATTTGTATAGTTTGTTGCTGTTCTCCAGGCTTAGATGGAATTGATATAGGCAATGTAATTATCTGAAAAATTGATACAGATAGTTTTTCATCTATAATTAACGATTCAAGATTGAGTACTCTTTTCGAGCAAAATTCCAAGGCAAAACATACTTGATTATGTTGTTGATTATTCAAAGCACCTCCCAAATTGAAGGTAAACCCATTCGTATCGATGGGCCTTAAATACGTTACACCATTATCGTCACTATTTAGCACTGCAACAACTTGTCCACCACTGGTTGCAGCATTAGCGTTGGCAAACTTAGCGGTAGATAGTTGAGGAACTGAAGCATTGTTAGTCTGGAGAGCTGTTGACGTAAACGGAAGAAAGTTTGTGAAATTCATTTTTCCGAAGCGTTACGATCTCATTTTTATGGGAAATTCAATCGGATTCTTATTATGATGGAAATCCTGAAAAGAGAAAAACATGTCATTAGACAATCATATAAGAGTAGTATCTCAAACAGGAAGTAGATACATCCGAAAAGTATCAAACAAAATTACAAAACGAATACTGAAATCTCTTACAGCTGTTCACAATGAATATTTATTAGAACATTGTAGTATGAAAATATACAATAAGGCAATAAAATATTAGTTTAGAATTCAGATATCTCTCAGAGGATGACTCATCTATGTTGTAATATTGATAAAATGGATTTTCTGAACAATGATTTCAGCAAAAGATGATCACATAAGTTCTTTGTCCAGCTTTAAATACTTGAAAGATTGATACAAACAACACTGACAAACTTGAAACAGTAACAGGTAACTGTCGTATTTTAACAAATCGTACAACAACTTGTTAGCATCCGCTAAGGATATGTACGTAATTGACGAGACACTCATTGATTTCGATCAAAGTTTTCACTCGAAAATTATTAAAACATTGAAATTATTATAAGATATTTTCAAATAATAACATTTAAGAATGCAATATCATAACAGGATGTTTCGAGACCTACTTTCTAAAACACTTATATCTGATTCGTGATTGTTGAACGGATGACGATCAAACAAATATTAAAAAATTAAGATTGTCTTTGAAGAAATATTTTGGATTTAACGAAACTATGTAACGAAATAGGTATATTCAAATATTATGGAATAATAGCGAAGATTAGAAATAAATCGGGTCACGTATTCGAAAGTGACAAGAGAGTGACTGAACAAGAAGGTAACGTTAACTTACACAATTATATCACAAATCACATTTTGAAGTAACTAATAATCGTACTGTATTATTCCAAAGACATATAGGTGAAGTACATTTTGGTTGAACTGATCTAAAATAATTTGTACGGTAAAATAAATCGGAGAATAATCACCAATTCGAATGAAGAGAAGACGAACAATCAACGTAACAGAAAACAATACAGCATTAGAAAAAAAAAGGACGAAAATACTTTTCAGACACCATCGACGTCGTCAAATCAAAAATCGCAGAGCATCGAAGTGGTTATTGGTAGTTGTTTGTTGCCCATATTTTGATAAATTAATTTGGCTTCATTTAGGCTGGTTCGGTTTCCATTTTCCACTTTCCACTTCCAAAACCAAAAACAAAACAAAAATTAAAATTAAAAAATATGAATAATTTTTTTTTACAAATAAAAAATAAAAAATTGAAATTAAACTGATAAAATATAATAAAATATTAAATTTAAGATTTTCTGCTATTTATTTATTATTTTATTTTCACCATAATATTTCTAATTATTATAATGAAAAAAAAAATTATCACGTGCCTAATAATAATAAAATATAACAAATAAAAATATATAAATATCATAGTACTGCCGTATGTAGTACGAGGTAATTGGCGTAATATATAATTATAATTTATAACTCAATTTTATAATTTACGTATTTTTATGAGATGCCTAAGTTTTTCAGTTTAATAAACAATAATCATCTATACATTAAAATAGAACTTCAAAAATTTTAATTCAATTTTTAAAATGATAGAAATATAATTCAAAATAAAACGTATCTATATAAATAGACAAAACTTCTGGTAAAAAATTCTTCCGGCCTTATCAAAATATGTAGGTGCATCATGCAGAATAGATTTAATAGAATAAATTTGTAAAGCTCTGTTTACCTTCACAATGGGAATAATATGTTTTTTGTCTTTCATGAAATTTTTTCAATATATTGTTCTAGTTCAAGGAAGAGGCAGCAGCAAAAGATGGAAAAACTAATTTCATTAATCATTTATGAACTAGGCTTAAAGAAAAATAAAATAAAATAGTTTTTTCGGTTGCCTAAGTCATTTTATTTTTATATTGTATGATGCTGATACAATAATAACATTATTCAAATAATTTCAAGTTTGTCATAATGATATTTCAATTTTCATTCATTCTGCTTTAGGTTTATATGTATTTTGTTCTTCATTAGCTATTCATTGTTTTAATTTTTTCTGCGTTCCAAGATAATTTTATCACTATGATTTAGAAACTAATAAAAATATGTATTGTTAAGGAGTAGCAACTTGCAAGCACGTATATTCCATTTCTTAATGATCTTCAAGTTTCATTTACCTACAATGTCAGTTTGCTTTTGTATTTTGCTTTTGGTTTTATTGATTCAATTAATCAGCGTAATTAAAATGTAATCAAGAATAAAATTAATTAAAAAAAATAAACCAAAAACAAAAAGCAAAAGGAAATTGTAAATAAGTCTTCACGAATAATTTGTAATGATGAATGCATTTATCGAAAGCTTGTGACGAACGGCAGCTTTAAAAAAAAAATGATTTTTGCGTCGTGACACAGATTATCCAATATAGTCATGATTCGACAAGAAGAATTACCAAAAATCTCCGTATCATTTGGGTCTATGGGCACTTGTGGTGTGAGGACGGAAGTAAATAAATAAATAATAAACAAATCTATTGAAAAAATGAATAAATAAATAAATAAAATGAAATAACGATAGGAAAAAATTAAAAACTGAAAGTGAAAATGCTGACTTGAAACAAAATTATTGTAAAGAAAAAAATATATAATTAGGTATCTCATGTTCTTGTTTAATGTTTTTTTAAATTCAAAAATAAAGTAGGCAGGTATTAAAAAAAAAGTTTCTCTTGATCCGGTCTGACAAAATAATTATTTTCCAAGATGTAACAAAAACAAAAACAAAAAACAGGCCCATAAAAATTGACAGGTATGGAGATTGGCTTTTACTTTCACCTTAAAGTTGAATAAAATAGATTGAAAAATGTCGAAACGGAAAAAGCATTTTATCTATTGTGATTACGGAACGAATAAACTGTGATTTTATTTAAATTTTAGGAATTGGTTAAATTTCAAAGCCGAATCAGAAAAAAAAGACATTCTCGTCTCATCATAAACAGAGTTTAAATGAAAAAAATATTGAACTTGAACTGAACAAAATAATATAATGAAATGAACAAATTTCGATTTAAAAAAATAATTTTTATTGAAAAAGAAAAGATTTGAAAATGTGACTTTAGAGAGTGACGTTGATGCCTTCACGAAATCTCGGAATCACGTCAGATCACGTCACAAAAATGTCAAGTCATCTAACGTCATCTGACGTCACGAACTTGAAAAAAAAAATTATACAGATTAAACTGACCTTGATGGCAAGTACTGCGTTTGTTTTGTATATTTTTTTACTTTCGTCGTTGAGCAATGAAATACGGGGAGTCGATTGTTATTTACCTTTTTTTGCTACAAAGTTAAAATGTTGTTTAAAACACAATCTTTTAAATTATTTAAAAATGTAGACGACTATTCGTTAAATAATCTAATTTCCTGAATTTTCTGTCTACACGATGGTGCGGTTAAAGTTTGATTTCTAATTTCGGTGTTACTCGGTTGTCACGTGGTGTTTTTTATCTTGCACAATGTTTAGAATATAAACAAACATTTCCCATTTTTTCCGCTTCTAATTAAATTCTTCAATTAATGAGTCTTCAATCTGCGTATTCTCTTGGGAAGTAGTTTCCGAAAATGACGACTCATTCCCGCGCCCAGGAGAACGATGCTTGGGCCTTACTGGCCCTTAAATCGGCTCCGACCAGTCCTTCAAAAATCCAGTGGTGCCCGGAAACGGAAGGCACTGCGATTGCCAAATTAGAAGGCCGCGAGTTCGAGTATCTGGTTCGCCAAAAAAAGATTATCGTCGGGCGGAACAGCTCTCGAGGCTCTGTCGATGTAAATATGGGACACTCTAGTTTCATATCGAGAAAGCACGTCGAAATACGTTTTGATTCGCCACACTTTTACATGTCATGCAACGGTAAAAATGGTGTTTTTGTAGATGGAATTTTTCAAAGGAAAGGAGCTCCTGCCATACAGTTACCTAAAACGTAATTTCATTCTACTTTTCATCTAATTCTCTAATGTAAACAATATCATATGTATTCTTCAGGGTCGACAAATATTGACATATTTCGTCTGTAGAACTACTCTGTTTTTCTCTAGTCGTCGATGTCAATAATAGCTAATAACCTCAGAGAAGAATTCCGAAGTTGAGCTAATTTTTCGTTCACTCCATCTGAAAGTAAAAGCCTGAATAGTCAAGCCGGACTTAGTGTGTTAACATGTGCTAGTTTGCTAGTCAGTTTTTAAATTAGAGGTTCTGTAGTTCCTGTTATTGATTTTAATATAAATATGAAAAATTTAGCCGGTCATTATGAGGTACATAAAAATAGCATCACCATAGTAGCAGCGAGTCTCTCCATTTGTCTCTGGAATCAACATAACGATGATGCGATTAAAATCTTACTTAATGACAAAATTTTCTGCAAATAATTGCTCCCTTTTGGTATGAAATATTTTGTGTAATTTCTATATTTTCGATAAGTATCTATTCAGATTACAACGTCTGTTTTTTTGAGTGTTTTGTGTTTTGATGTTTTAATCAAAAACTATGAGATCGCGAAAAAGCCGAAAATATTTTTTGATTTTGATTTTCAGATTCTTCCCACTGTTGTGGAGAGGAAACTTGGTTCATTAATAAAAAAGTCATTATTTACCCAAAACTTCGAATTAATACAAATTTTTGGAATTCCATCTCTACTGAAATAGAGTGTGAAAACAAAAATTGTAATTCTCTAACTTCGATATAGTATTTTAATTGAACCATTTTTATTTTTTAACTTTACAAAGCTGAATCTGAATGAATTTCTGAGTTGAAAAAGTGTCTCTTAGATAATTCATTCTGTCTTCACCCATAAAAATGTGTCAAAAAATTTAATTCTCTCCCCCTTCACTACAAGGACCCTAAGGTAGTATTTTTTATTAATTAAGTAATGCATTTAACTTTGTCTCCGTGAAACATCTTCCATCTATATAATGTAAACAGTGTTTTGTTTACACTATTGTAATGGCTGTTTACATACGAGCTGTACATCTTAACTGCTAATATGTCCTCCAATGTAACACAAACATTTTTGTACTTGAGCTTGATAATTTGCTCGTATTTTTTTCTTTTTTGATTAATTAGTATTCATTATTTTTCCCTTCACCATCCCAAACTCCCTTGGTAGTTGAAGAACTTGCTTTTGTGTTTCGTATTCAGATTTGTAGTTATTTATAATTTGGTTAATTTCAAATCAATTCAACAAAATTATTTTTTCCTGTAAATAAGATGTGTAGACTGATATTGTATAGTATTCGCCTTACTATCATCAGCTCGAAAATAATTGTTTATCTTTAACATGGATAGCATGGATCACATAATTAATACAAGACACCTGCCCCGTGTACTAGGTTGTAAAAAATATTTTTAAGATTTCGTCTGTAGGTCTTGAAGTCATGTATCAATAATTTTAACACCTTCAAAATTAGACTATCTAATCAGATGGCTTTCACTCAATCGTTACAAAATAACCTTTATTAAGTTTTCTTTCGAAAACCTTCGTAGTCTTATCGTGAGAAGGAAATATTCGACGTCGATAATTCTAAAATAATATTTTCAAAAATCCATGATATTTTTAATTTCATTATTCTTTGAACAAATTTGATGAAAGTTGGAATCACCATTTCATTTAGCCATCAAAAAATTGTATCTGTCATTTTTTTACCTATCGCATTGATATTTCGTAGCAGTTGGTAATTTCGCTATGCCGTCTGCTCGAATGTGAATAAAGACAATAATGTTATGAAATTAACTCGGTGAGAATCGCTCACTAAAGTCATTGAGGCAAATTTATATCTTCATATTTACAAATATTTGCTATTTTGAACAACGTGGTAATCTTAATCGGTGTGTAAAATCTTCGAAAAGTTACTCGAAAAATGATTTACGTCCAAATTTTATTTCGTTGTATTTAATTTTTCACTCTTTTTTTTTTTCAAAAATTTTCCACAGATAACATTTTTATGAAAGAATATTGTGCCGGACAGAAAACCGGGCCAAGTAAACTTCTTTTTGGTTGGTGCCAGCGTCACTGGTGTACGCGCACTATTTTTTATAATGAAGTGAACTCATATCTGTCGCGGCTCTTTGGGGCATGATAATTATGCTATGCACTTATGGTGAAAAAAAATGTTTATAAAAATTAAAAATGAAGAAAAGATTGTAGATAGGTAATCTACAAAATTTAATTAGCTATGCTATTTTTTATGCACCCAAGATACGTTCATTAATTTACTTCTTTATTCTTCTATTCTTGGTAAATTCTGCTAATAAGTCAGATTTTGTAAACTACTTGGTTACAAAAACAGTTGCAGATTTTTTTCACTGATCAGCGCATAGCTCTATGTTATCAATTTCGATCTACCATAATCTCTGTCATAATTTAACAGCGTATATAGTTTTGAAAATCAAGTACTTACTTGAATGTATTCAGACCCAGATGACGCAAGTTTTTCTCATAATAACATTAAAATATGCACCCATTAGTTTTAGACGTTTTGAAAGCTATTAAAGAATGAAATGAGCCATTCAGTTATACGAATTGTTGATCAGCTTCTAAGAAATTTTCATCATCTAAATAAGTTCATTTTTATCTAGAAATTAAATCAGACCTCTATCAATCACACATTTTGTCTTTTCTTTCTGGAATTCACTTCATTTGACCATCATTGAATTGTAAATGTGACGAAATCAGAGAAAACCAACCTGAAGATGAAAAAGATCAGAATTGATTTTTTTTTTTTTAAATTCTGATCAACTATTGAACATCGAATTCCAACTGTCCTAGTTACAACTTTCCAACCCAAGCTAAGATTTGGCTCTCAAAAATTGAAAATTGTAAAAAGGCGATTTTGGGAAAAACGAATTTGAAATTTGAGAAGTTTTTTCACCTTATCTGCTATGCAGATATTTCAGATATAACACATTAATGATTAAATGAGTGCGTATAAACATTCCTGCTTATTAGTGAAATGACGCCTGAATTTCATTTGTTGGGATTTTTAAAACAGACCATCTCTCGATGTAAACCCATTTCAGGGGCGCTAGGCAACCATTTCAACATCCATACTGCATGAAATATTCTTCAGGGTAAAAGGAACAAGTTTCCATGAAAATCCCAAAATCAACAATTTTGACCTTCCAATTTATTTTCGGCTCAACTGAAATTCTCAGATTGCGTCACAGTTGAATAATTTCTCTTCTTATTAGCAATTTAAATCCCCTAAGATTGTTAAATAGGTTCTCACGATTTACATCCTACTACCCCCTTCGGTGATTCAGATAAGGGGTTTAATTTTTTCTCAAATTTGGCTTCTTGCATTTATCTCCGCAAGTATTGAATTTTGAAGAAAAAATGTGCGGACAACATGAGGAATATTCGGAATAAAATTATTTTCAAAAATGGTTCAGTGTAAAATTTTTGTATCGCTCATTGTTACAAAGTTATAATCGTCCGAAAATAATTAAAAGAAAAAAAAACAGCTGTGAATAAAATAAATTGAATATGAATGCTCGGATCAATTTTTCTGCAACTTGAAACATACGATAACCATCTGTGTTCCCAATTACCACTCATTCAGACCAAAATTGCCCCCTCCGTAGTTTATGAAAGATTGTCAACTTTGTGGCCTCCCAAGGGTTGGAGGCGACCTTGAAATTTAAATCACTCCTTACAGCTTGTATTCAGTTGTTCATTTATAACTAAGTATACAATCTGGCACCTCGATTGGATTAAAAAATCAACCCCCATATTTATAAAATAATATGCTTGTGTAAGTTAATATAGTCACTGAATCCTCGCAAATATGATCTTATTTAGATTTTAAGTCTTTTCTTTTATTATTAGTAAAGGCATATTTTGCATCCAGATGAGCTGAGATTTTTGTATCTTTTTGTATTTGGAATTGAACCATTGAGTGTAAGCTGTAAGGAGTGATTTGATAATTCAAGATCTTGCTAGAAGACGTCAAAGATGACAATCTTTCATAAGCCCTGGAGATGGCAGTTTTTGTCCGATTGAGTTGAAATTTAGAGAGTGATGGGCATCATAAGGTACATTATATGTTTCAAGTTATGGGCACTCGATCTAGGGGTTCATTTTTTATTAATTTTATTTAACCACATGTCGTTCGCTTCGTTCACTCTAACTAATGATGGTTTATATAAATTGTTCGAAATCTTCGTAAGATTAAGAAAAATTTTCCATTTTTCATTCCCATAATTTTTAGCTTCATATTCTCTGCAACTGTCAGTTGAAAAAGTAGTTTTTCAAATTATCAGTTGCATGTGTCTGAGCTTTGGTATTCAGGGAAATTGTTATTCAGTCTTGAAAATCCGTTAATTTTTCCAAGCGTTCGCGTCGAATTTTTTGTTGTTGTAATGTTTGATGATTTCAGTTATAGTCTGTTCAATTTTTCTCTTTTTTCCCTTCTAAACGATGCTAGTGAATGTTTGAACAGTTTCTATACTTGAAGATCCACGTGAGAGATTTATGTGAAATACCTGTAGTTACTTTTTAATCTGCTTCATACTGGTGGTTTTACGTAAAATTAAAGCAACTCACTTTTTCGGAACAATTTTGTTTCAAGCAAATTATTTTCAGATTTGTAAAAAAGGACCATGTAAAGTTTCTCAGTTGTGGTCTACTCTAGTGAACGATCGAATTTTTCCCACATTTTCAGAGATGTGGGAATACAATGAGTCATTTTTTTCTACCAACATCATTGTGTGTGTGGCTTTTCCCAAACAAGTTATTTTTAACTATGGTCTAACGATTTATGAACTTAGAAGGATGACAATGCATAGTTTCATATTTGACTTATGCACTTTTCAGTTCATGTTTTTGAATTTTGAAAAGCCATATTCATTGTACATTCTTCTTTCTGCTTTCGTTTTCGTTATTTCTGTCTCTCCCTCGCTGTAATAGTATAAATCAAAAATTATACTTTTCAAAAGAGGGTTTTCAAGGTTCCGTTTTCTTAACAGCTGTTGGTACTTGCAGAATATTTTTAGAATTTCAGTATTTGTAAAATTCCGTAAATAGTTCCTACGTATCAAAGATAATACAAACAGCAGCATTTAAAAAAAATTTTTTTAAACCTCTGGAAAATCCGATTTTCGACTATTTTTACTCTCTAGCCCGCTTGTTATATTTCTTAATCGTAGCTAGTATAATTTGACTCATATTCTGAATTCAAATTTTATTAATGTAGTTTCATTGTTGTGTTGCAGCTGTACCCTCCGGTTTCCCAGTACCAATATTAAATTAGTGTTTCAATCGCTGGTGGAAGATCCAGCTACGAGTAATTCTGTTAAAATCGAGTCGGAAAACTCGATCGATGACCAAATATCACCAAATCATGAGTATAGTATCAACGTTCGAACGCTCCCCGATTCTGTTTCGCATCCGGTTGCCCTACAGACGCACGTTATTCCGAATTCTGCAAACATTGTCGCATCCATACCCGGCCCTCATGTCTTTACCTGCGAAAACAAACGTATGCTCTTACCTTTACGTATCAATATACCAGTTGAACGCGAACCAAGTGTCGCCAGTAGCCCATTTCCATCGCCTACCGGAACGCTGAGGTGAGATATTTTGCAAAATTTTGTGTTACAACTGAAGCTCAGAGTCCATTAATTGAAAAAATGGCATTAGTAAGCTTCTTGATCTTATTCTGGCGAGATCTCTTTACTGGCTTAGAAATGGGAGTGGCTCCACGTGACTGTCTAAAAAATATTTTCCTGTTTCGGTTGGACGTTACATTTAAAAATGCGATATCCACTCAATATGACACGAGGAGAGGGGGTTAGTGGGCAATATGGACTTAGATATGGGGTTTAATGTCGAATATTATATTTGACATGATATATGAAGTCGGCTATGGTCCAATATTAACTTTAATATGTTGCTGGTACAAAAAATATGGATGCTTTCTGACATTAAGATAACATTAGGCACTGTTGAATGTATGGTACTTGGATATTTGATATGATATGGAGAAAAGCGGCATAATATGTAGAAAAGTGATGTGCTATTGCAGTCTGACTTGGAAAATAATTCTATATTATTATACATTTTTGTAATTTTTGTCTCCTAAATGCCAACCTGTAACTACATTAGCCTTTATCAACTTGGAGATGTATCTGTTACCGACACTTAGAAACTTAGCTCTTTAGAAACTATTTGGAGTCATTGCGATCTAATTTTGTTAACCTTGTGAAATTCATAATTTGATCAGTTATGTTCTCTTCAAACAAATCATATTCTTTTTTTAAGGATGTAACAAAGACATTGTTAAATAACCTTCACCTCGGAATAATCATTTCTCGAAATGCATTTACCTTGAAAGGCATGCTATCATTTTTTCGTCTTCGGGTAATTGGTCGAACATAAAATTTTTCAGTTAATTTCGAAGCGCGAAAATGTCTTCACTGAGCTTAAGAATATTTTACGCGAGTTAATAAAAGGTGATCAGGCTTGGGTCTTCTACTATGTAGATTTCAGATGCAGTTACTACTTTGTCTGCGACTAATGCGTCGGTCATAAAATTTCAGAATAAATTTGTAATTAAAAACGCAGCATTGTTTTCCACGCTAGCGAATAGGTATTTCGAATTGACAATAAATTTCAATCAGATTTCGTTGAATAAAATTCAGCATTATTTATTAAAGAATCCTCGTTTTACTACCGAAAGTTTTTTTTGAACGTTCTTAATAACTCTCCCTACAAGTTTGTCTACTTTATTGAAAAATCCTTACTTCTATTTTCTTGTTCACGAAGATAAGCATTTCCATCAATCATTTTTACGCCAGAGCTACATTTCCTGCGAAATTTATTTGATCGAAAAATACAATATAAATCGCAAAACCCCTGTTGAAGACGAACAAGATTTGCACATACTTTTCAAAGTTTAAATTTAAACGTATAAATACAAGTATAACTGCCATCACATACAGACGTCTTTAGTCACACAATCTTTTGGCAATGACATTTTGTCAGGTTGTGGGCTGTGGAAGTTTCCCTTCTACAATAAAAGTCACAGTTGAAAACGTTTTCCAGTTTTTTTCTCGAAAGCTTTCAATTATTGAATCCAATAAAGTGTCGAATCATATATCTACTAGGCCTTGATATTCAGTCAGAGTGTAGATTTTTCTCCCATTCAGTCACTATTAATTTCAACGCTGTATGTCTGACTTTTTACCTCACCCTCTCTCCTTAAAAACTTGGTCCTTGTTAGTACCTACGTACAAACCTAGAAACACTCGAGTTATTTATTGTCCTAGATTTTCATAAGAGGATTTCACTGCTATACATCATTATGATAACAACATTGCCACAGCTGGAGTAGTACTCACTCTGAGTCAATAAATTTTGTTTTCATAACGTGCGTTGAAATATCAGCTGATTAATTTGTTTTTTCATTCAATTTTGCCCATGTATCCCCTATTTAAGCAATGTAAAATAAACAGTAGTTATAGATCTTCCTAATAACAATACCTTTCAAGACTTTCGTGTAGTAGGACTTTGGGGTGACCCGGTATTAGCCGATCGTTAGTTATTTTATTTTATTCTCTTATTGTTTTCAAGAGCAAAATAATGTACATTTTCTTGAGAAAAATATTAAAAAATAATTGAATTCTTACTCGTCGAACTTAAACCTGTAACAAATTATTTCATTTATGCATCAGTGAGATAAATCACTGATCTGCAATGTGACATAAATGTGGAAGAGAATTGTAACTTTTGTGACACTGATGTGACCTATAATATTTCCGGTGGAAAAATTTTAGGTCACATCAGTGTCACAAAGGTGCCACTGCTTCCTGATTGGTACCATTACTCTTCGATTCCTTATTTTGTTAAAAAACAAAAAAAGAAATGAAATCACCCTCGACTCTACTTTATTTGAAAAATTTAATTGAATATGTTTCGCAAACGTTTTTCGAGTTGATTTTTGTCAAGAGTGATGGGGGAAGAAGTTAAGGGAATATTTTGTTATTCACTTTTGCTAGCTTGACAACTGCAGTAATGATATTAATTTAAGAAAGCGAAATTAATACTGGATGGAAAACTTTATCTAAAGAGTTGATGTCGTCATTAGCTGTGTAAATTAACTTCTTATCGATCGAATGTGAATTTCAGCCTTGACGTTCGGCATTATGCGCGCAAAAAAAAGCTTGTTATAATTCTCTAATCGAAAAATTGGTTCAGTTCCTGTTGAATTAATATAGCCTTTTATTGAGTATTATAATTTTTCCACCCAAATTTATTGATTTTCTTCACCAAATATTGGTAGCCTAGTAGCCGATTGCCCGCTAAAGTAGAAGTAACCAGAGCAATATGTAGCTCTCCTTTTGCGAAATTACTATATTCATTTATTGTTATCAACTTTATGAAACGTAATTCGATTTCAACGTAGCTGTTGCGAAATACGAGTCATTCAAATGTATTATTTTACCTGCGAATTACTTAAAAGTATAAAAGTAATGATTTTTCGCTATTTATGGCATCTCATTTACTAAATATGGTTTTAGTCGTGGACAAGATTATTTCTATTTTAGATAACGTATTTATAAAATATCACTTTTTTTTCACTTTGTAAATTTTAATTTAAAATTGACTTCCCTTTCTAAATAAAAGTTTGCCAAAGAGAAATATAAGTAGTAATACAAACATACAAAATCAAAATTGAATAAATTGCGATGCCACTTGTTGCTATTCTTGATTGATGGTTTCATTGTGTCTGTGAAAAGAGTTGTTGTATGCGTTTTTGAAAATATCTGCCGTATAATTTATTGACTATAATTCGAATGAAAATGTATTCGTAATTAAAACTTGTGAAAGTTAAATTGAATTTCCCTCATATTTCCCTCACGGACAAACAGTCTTATCAAAATTGTTTTGAATTCATCATTTTTTCATGAAACATTATTCCTCTTTTATCTTTGAGAGATACGTTGTTTATAAAATTTTTGGGGAATAGGAGAAAAGAATCAGGTCTTTTGATTCATTTTATCTTAACAAAATGAATTCATTTATCCAGAATTTATGTAAATAATCTACCAGAATATAATAAAATCCGTTGAAATAGAAAATAAAAATATTGGAGCCCTCCTATCATTAGTCATCTTCGTTATTATCAAAATAACCTAATTTAATAGAGCTTTCAGGGGCAACACTCCGAAGCAAAATCTACCAAAATATTGGTTCCAAACCGAAGTTATCACCACAAATATATTATCTGATCTGCATAATATATTGCATGTGCAAAGAACAGAAAGAGTTTCAATGATGTTTGTTTGTAACTAAAAATTATTACAAATGATACCTAAATGCAAGATCTTTCCCAATGAGATATCACAAACCCAATGAAACGAGTTGAATTTTCTAGGAGACTCGAGAGGTTTTACTTCGCAATGCAATTTATTTATGTATTTTATTTTTTAAAGCATTACTATAGCCTTGCGAGGCATTTTTATTTCTTCTTGTGTGATGTAGAATCTTTTTTTTTTACTTATTTATTTTTCAAATTTATTGAAAACCCTAAATAGGAGTTCTGAAATACATACCTAAAGCTCTGTAGCATTTGCAACAGTATTCAAGGACTTCAGTGTCGTGTATGATTGGTAGCAGGTTTCAAGTTCCAAACTTGAAAAGGCTTGTATGAAATAATGATAAAAAACAAGTTTTAAGGTTACCATCTGAATCTGGGTTTTTGAATTGTCCGTTAGGATCCTAGTTTTTTATTTTGGTATTTTAATTTTTAGAATTATAATGTTGTTAATGATAATGTAGTTTTGCTTGTGTGGGTGTTAAAGTTAATTGAAAAATAATTATTTGGCATTCTCATGTTTACAGTGCGGCTAATTCTTGTCCAACAAGTCCTCGTGGTCTGCATCCGGGTAAACGAAATATGGACGATTTACCTATTATTTCTGGATATCCTCCTTCTCATGCTTCTGTCATTACAACGTCCTTAGCAGCTACATCTTATGCGATCGATAATAAGTAAGATTATCAACTCTGATAATTTCTTCATTTTTTTCTCTTTTTACTCATCTTATCGTTTTATCAAGTGTCTTTTTAGTGCGTGTTTTTTTTTTCTCTGTAAAGACGCACAAAAAACCTTTCAACTCACCTGAACATATCAAACAGGTCATTGTTCAGGCTAGTTCAAGTTGAAATTTTTCAAGTGTAAATGCAGACTGCTGAATTGGCAAAAAAAATTTTGAATGCGATTTCTCAGCTCATTAAATAATTTAACTCTAAAATAATTCGATGAATTATTGCCAAACGTGAATACTTTTTCATTATTTTACGCATGCGTGTTGGCACTTTTGAGTGAGCCTATGAGTAATATTTGAAAAACTTTAGATACGTATAGTTCAGTGCTGTATAATCTGAACGATAACGTGGCTAATGTTATTAAATTTCAATTTTCTTTCTCCAACAGAATGGAGTCTAGTCAAGATAATATCGAAGTAATTACGTACGGAGAGGATGCCTCTGTTAACAGTAAAATCTATCGACATCCGAATGGAACTGCTGGAATGTTGTCGTTGAGTCCATCAAAAGATGAATCAAAACCTCCGTACTCGTATGCTCAGCTGATAGTGCAAGCTGTCGCGTCTGCTCCAGACAAACAACTCACTCTTAGCGGCATATACTCATATATTACCAAAAATTATCCTTACTACAGGTTAATAATTGATATTTTTTCTTCTTACATATAAGTTATTTCGTCCTTCGATCATCTTTGTTAAAACTAATTATGCAGAGGTGGCATTAGTATGTCACGTGTATCTCACAAACCTGTTGAGATCGATGAATTTGTAAATCACCTTACAGTTTCCGGCTTTGTCCTAACTGCGTATTAATTTTTGAATTATAGAACCGCTGACAAGGGCTGGCAGAATTCTATTCGCCATAATTTGTCGTTAAATCGTTATTTCCTGAAGGTCCCTCGATCGCAAGAAGAACCTGGCAAAGGCTCTTTTTGGCGCATCGATCCGCAATCGGAAAGTAAACTAATCGAGCAAGCTTTTCGTCGACGCAGACAGCGCGGAGTACCATGTTTCAGAGCACCTTTTGGCTTATCATCAAGGTAAAGTTGACGAAGTTAAAGAATGTGCATTCAGAATCTGCATTTGTATGTCAGGAGTTCAATTTTTCTCCAACTATTCTCTTTATAGAAGTGCACCGTCATCACCAAATCACCTTGGACTTGGCAGTTTAATGACGTCAGATCCTTTGTCTCCGGAAAATTCCCCCGTTACGACGACAGAGCAGCCTGTGTCCCTGGATTACGTCAGCCAGTCAGCCCCCGGGTCTCCGCGGCATAACAATTTGCCAACGCAATATCTACCAGGTATTGAAGACACTTGAGTCTTTTTTTCTCCGAGTTGTTTGTAAATATATCTCCCATTCAGAAGCTCGTCTGGGGCTGAACTCCCGAGATGTCGGATTTTATTGATAAATGAGCCAGATATGACCTTGAATGTGTTGCTGAAAGACAAAATTTCCCTTTCATTCAAAACTTCGTTCGCATTGAGCAGTGGCGTAACCGTTGGGGGGGGGGGGCGAGAGGGTCGGGCCCTCCCAAAAAATTGGCTGACCCTCCCGTGGCCCACCCAAAAAATTTCAGTACCTAATCAAAAAATGCAAATCCTCCAAATGTAACAGGAAAAATATGCGAACTTGATTACGGAGAAAATAATAATTAGATTTAAATATTTCTCGATTTTATCATTTTTGTGTTTATTCAATACCTCTTATTTAAGGTTTTTAAAAATGGAATTTTCCAGGGAAATTTTTTTTTTGGGGGGAAGGGTGGTGTAGGGAGTTGATGATTATGGGCTGGTCCACCCTGAAAATTGATGGCCCTCACTTGGCCCACCCAAAAATTTATTCCTGGTTACGCTACTGGCATTGAGCTTCAATGTTAATGACATGGAATCTTGAAGAGGGCTCAACTCTTTCCTCTTTGGTTCCCAACTTCTCTTTCATCATTTTGATGTCAATATTCATTTGTGATTTCCAGAAAAATTAGTATTGGAAAATTGTTCGTCGAGTGGATATGTGATCAAGGAAGCAACGTCGACGGTTCACCTGTATCCCAAAACTCCTGTAATTGTACAAGCCTACGAGACGTTTAATAAGTTAGTATTTGACTTTATGTTCGTTCCATTTGTTGAAAAAATTTCTGAAGTGGTCGGTAATGTTGATTTCTGGAAGATGAACAATATTCTAGTGATATTACACAACATTGCATTACAGCAAACATCTAGGTTTACCTGTGCGTAATTTCGTTTCTGAGCAGAGTTAAAAGAAGAAATCAATTATACAAAATTTCAAGTTTTTCTGATTTGCGTTTGGAAAGGATACGACATACTTAGTGTTTTTTAATATTTCAATGGAATAATTACGAAAAGATGATCCGTAAAGAACAACTTTTGTCGGTCATTTTTTCTCAATCCGACTCAGCCTGAAGCAAAATTTAGAGAAGTAGGATTACTTTGGAAGACTATTCCGATTCACGATGTTCGATATGAACAATAATGAAATTTTCTCTCCATTGCATTGTACGATGCCTTTTTTTTCCTACAGTCGTTGCTATTTCAGTGTCACTTTTGAATTAAGAAATGACCGTTATTTTGTGATTTATGCTAGAAGTACTCCCTCTTTTTTCGTAAGTTCTCCAGTTCAAATAATAAGTACATAATATGCTACGAATCGTTTGATCCAATATCGTGACGTTCCTCCTTCCTCCGTCCGCTAAATATTTTAGAAAACATGCAAATTTAATAATCCGTGTCTATTTTCTGGCTCCTCTTAAATTTTCATTCAAAGTTTTAAAATTTTTCTGTTCTCTTTTCCATGGAGTTTCGAAGGTGTTGACTTTTTTATATATTTTACGGTCTTTTTACCTGACAACATTGCTTATTACGCCTTTGTCCCTGCCAGATGCATCAACTGGCTGAGAAAGAACAAAAATAATCATTAAAACACGATCGCGCCTTTTTTGCAGAAACCCCGCTGCATTATTTGAAGAATGACAAGAGTTAAAAAAAAAAAACTTGTTTGGTCAAAAATCGTTCAAGTTTAAAATGTTTAAAATGGTTCTTGTATAAGTCCAAATTATTCGTCCATTGGCGCGACCTTATCCGGTCCTCTTTATCGTAATGATAATTTATTTTTATTTATTTTTGTTGATTTTAACGTGCATCCGTTGTTGTTCCTTGCCCAGCGATTCGTATGTGAACTCGTCCGTCAACGACGAGCCGGCTTTAAACGCGAAAAATTACATGGTCGAGCACGATGAGACCGTCGAGGTTGAGGAGCAGCCGGTGAAGCAGGAGTCCACGGAGACGGACCACATCGACGTGGGGGACAAGTGCAAAGGCGACGCGGTCCAGTCGACGGCGGTGGGCGACCGCATGAAGCAGAACGATATCATCAAGGAGGCGGGCAGCGTGATCTTGTCGACCTGCTACGAGACGTCGATACCCAGCGACGCGGTCGTCGAGGCGTACGAGGAGACGGTGAACTGCGTGTCACCGTCGTCGTACGTGCACATGTCCGACGCAGAGGACGAGAGTCAGCCGGAGTCCGAGCACGAGGAGACGGTCGCAGCCAACGAACAAGTTACGGTCGTCGAGGAGGATTTGAGCCAGCAGCCTCCGCTGAAGAAAACCAAACTGTGGGACGAACGAGAAGCCGTGTGATATAATTGAAAAACTTCAAAACAAACAAATAAAAAAAAAAAACGAAAAATAGAACGAATAGAAAAACAAGAAACATGTAAATATCGGTTTCCTATTACCTATTTTTTTTTTCTTCTTCTTTTCGCGTGTACCCTCTCGCCTTTAGACTCGGGTAACGCGTCCGTAAATCAAAATTAATTTCCATCTTTGCGACCGAAGCTATAAAAGTAACGTGTTTTGACAGTTCTCCCCTTCTTGCTGGGTGGGAGCGCAGAATTCTCTTGGTTACGTACTTCTCAAGTCCTCTACATTTATCAGCGTATCTGTACGTGCTTTTATTTGCATTTCCGTCATTCCTCTCTGTGTTTATATATGTCTTACTGAACGGACAGATTTTTGAAAATGCCCTCGTGAAATGGCATGACAAACGAAACGACACGAATTACGAGTACAGTTTAGTAATTGTTATCAAGGCAGTCGGATTTTTTGAATTCGACGCCTCCGTAACAAGAGAAAAACGCAAGGTGAGTGCACATGTTTGACTCTTTGAACCTGGCATTAGTAGAATGGTTTGGAATTTAGGATGATTTACAATGTTATCATATTATCGGGTTTCTGTGCAATCTGTTCTACGTAACGTCTGTTCGGCGTACTTAGCTACTTGATGATATGCATTTCTGCAAACCCTGCTGGCACTTGCTAAAACGGCAAATTTATATTCCGCCTCGATCTCCTTGCTTCGTCTCCAACCCAGCCTCCGAAGATTTTTTAAGCTCAGAAAAATGCTATTTGCCAGAGCGATTCGAAGTAGCTTTTGGAAACTGCCGTTTTCGTGGCAGCTCCATAGACAAGAGACATTCTTTTTGGATCTGCGCAGACGAAAACGGAGGCATGAATAATCGATTTCTCCGCCTTCTCTTATACTCTTTGATATGTCATTTCCCTACCGAAAAAAAGAGAAAAACTAAAGTATATGTATAAAAATTCGTGTAAAATGAATAAAATCACACTGTAGATTCGAAATTTGAAGAAAAAATATTTCTCGGCTTTATAAATTGGAAATTATTTGCAGCAGAATGTAGTTTTTTCATAAGGCTTGTTTCTAGAAGCACCGGCGACAATTTGGGGCGCTAAACCTCTTCGAGAAATCTGAGTCCTAGTAGTGTGAAACGACTTGCCTATTTTGCGCGAACAAAAGCAGTCATTTTTCAAAATGTGTAATTGCAGCTAGTGTTGGTTGGCTGTAATAGCTCATACGCTTTCATAAGTATAAATTTTTTTGGTCTAGAGCTTGTAAGCAAATTAAAAACATGTTGAAAACCGGTTTTTCCTACCCTCTCCCTCCGCCCTCTGTTTCTCATCCTGCGTTCTTTAATGCAAATATATTTGCGACTGCATTATAGCTGTGTCACCAGCGGTTTCAAATTCCGTATAAAACGGTTGAAAATTTATTTTGTTCACTTGTCAAAAGTTGAATTAACGCAGCAGTATGGCAAACCGATGCACTCACCTTGTTTCAGTTTATAGATTTGTAGAATTTTCTACATGTCTCCGCGATTTCTTACTTGAAATGACAATACAGGGTTGCGAGTCTCGAATGCCTTGCATCTTTTTTCCAGCTTTTTTTATATGTGTAATAGACGTAACGCTTTTTTGAATTTTTTTTTCTTCACAATTTCATTTTGTTTGGATCTTATTGGCATTTACTTCCGTTCATAGCTGATTTTAAAAATTACTTACAAATAAATAATGTCTGAAAGATACGAACATGAATATTCGTGTTGACGCTGGCAGGCACCGAATTTCCACCGATGAGTTCGTAAATTGAGTTATTGTTTTCTGCACCATTCATTTTTTTTTTTTTTGTTTTACATTTTTAATTTGTTGTTACGTTTTTGAATTTTTTTTTTTTTTCATAGGCGGATCCATGATAAGGAAAGGAGATTGAAGTTCCCACAATTTAATGCACTCGTACTATTTGTCGAACATATTTTAGAAATAAGACCCCTTGTGCAAAATGTTACAACATTGGTGAACATTGTGTCTGGAAAGCAAGAAAAGAAGGTTTCAACTGAAAAATTTCAAATCCTCGCCCCTTTCTTAGTAACACAATTCAGTTCAAAATAATCCCTTACATGATTCCCCATTTACATTGAGCAGCATAGTATAGTCTGGGAAAGAAGAGTTGAGTGTTTTGTTACTCAGAGCAACTTACATTATTCTAAAAATACAACTGCGAAGCTCGCAAAACAGTGCCATTTAAATTCTCATTGCACCTACCAACTGAACAAAGTTTGAGCAATAATTTCATATCACTCACTAAATTTTAGCTGAGTGCTTTATAATATAGTTGTTCTCTTTTCGTTTGCAGCGAAGCTAATTTTTGTTCTGTTCAACCGATGGAACTTTATAAAGTTTGGGAAACTGAAATTTCAAAATAACAGAAGAGTAGTTAACATTTCAGCTGTATCAGTCAGTCAGGGATCAGTATGATACAGATTCTTTCCTCATTATTTTCCTCCGTAGTTGTTATTTTTCATTATATTTTTCACGCATTTTAACTTATTGGTCCCACTTTGTTTGAACTGGTTTTGGCTACACAAAAAGTTCTGAGAACCTCAAAACTGGCGAAATTTTGTCGCCAACTAAAGACGAGAATCGACTATGTAAATGCTACAGTAAGATAATTTTATAAGTAATACTAAAAACGATGGTATTGTATTGCTAAAATTACATTGCTCAACTTTTGGAATCCTTCGGTTCCTTTATGTAAAGGCAGCATGAGAATTGAGAAACTTTTATTCTTGTCATTATTTCTAACCACTTTGTCCCAATTACGATTTAAATGTTCCCACAAATCTCGACTAGTTGTCAACTTGAAATTGTCGTTTGAAATCAGTTGTAACTATAGCCATATTAGTGCTACCAGACCCACTGATTCTTCAGTATGATGATTTATGACTTGAAAATTTTATTTTTATTTTGGCAAAATTCTGAAAAACTCAAATTCTAGTCAGGATTTCATGTTTTTGGTGTTGAAACGTTTTCAAGCTTTTAAAAAAAAAAACATAATTTTCGGCCGAAATGAGGTCTCTGTGGAAGCCCCAGTTGCAATACATTATTTAGAACCTGAAAATTATTAATTGTCCATTTTTTTCCGGAGCGATAGATTGACGATTTGTTACTATGTCCGCTTAGATTTTTACTTTTTTTTTTTTTTAGGTTTCTCTAAAAAATTTTCTTCGATCCCTTAACCCTTCACAAGTATCAGGATCCGTTTACAGTCGTGTGTACATCTCATTCGCTAGATAAATAGATAAACAAAAAATGGGGGGAAAAAATTGAAATTGTAAATATTTAAATGGAAGTGATAGGCTTTGCCATAAGTTGTTAGTGGGAAAATGCAAGAAAATGTTGATGTAATCATTTTTGTTTTTGTTTTTTTCTCCTTTTTGTCGGTCTGTTTTGTTCATAATACAGCCTATAAATAGTATATTTAAATGTAGATTTACTAATTTGAAAGCGAATCAGTGTGGTCTGTCATTATTAAGCTTCAGGTGAATCCTGAGTTTTTTTTTTTTTTTTCAGTTTCTAGTTTAGCTTTATGTATAATAATATCAGTTATTGTTTTTGAAACGATCAAGTTGATGTGAATTGTCTATTCTATACAGAAGTAAACTATGTTTACCATTCGACCATATTGTATTGATCGTCAATGATAATACATTTTTTGGTGTCTTTACAGATCCATTAAAACTGGCGACCTTCTGAGTTGTGTATGTTGGAAAACTAAAATATTGTTTTAGTTTGGATAATATCAAACTTGGAAAAATAGAATTGTCTAATTTAATTTTCCAGTTTTTTTTTTTTTTTTTTTTTCTGTTTGATTGCATGTAAAATATTTTAAACCCATTGCCTGTAATTTTTTGTACTATGATTGTTACCAGTTTTAATAATGAAGATGACTTCTGATTTTTCGAAATAAATGCAATGTTTTATTTGAAAAAAAAAAAAAAATTCGTACCTATTATTAATTTTATAATATTGATCGCTTGTGAAGGCATGTATTATTCGGGATTGAAATTAAATTGAATAATAATTACTGTATCAATGGTGAGGTTTCATCAGCCCCGTTAACAATGTACTTTTGCTTTTGCTTTCAATCCAACCAATCAAAGTGAAGAAAAAATAAAATTGCTTCGTATGATGGGTTATAATAAAAGCAAAGGGAGATTGGGACACATTCGGACCCTCCAATTTTCTCCACGTTTGATTGTAATTTTCAGCTGCTATGCATGCTAATCATATTCCCTCGTAATTATTAATTTTCCATGGAAACGTCATAATTCTTAGTCGAATGGAATTAATAAAAATGACGAATATATGATTTTGGTATTGAAAAAAAATTTTTCCCGTGGAAATTTTTTTAAATTCTGGGTGGAGTGATATTGAATCATCGATTTTTGATGTGACAAATTTCTCAGGAGTAGGTAAATAAATGGTTTTTTAGTTCAATATCAGTGTCCTGTGAAATATGGTGGAAGCATTACGTACTATAAAAATTATTCGAATAGATTTTGATAATACTGCTTAGTGCTTACCATGGACGCTCTATATCTCTGTCCATAAATGTTAGGTAAGATGAAAATAATACGAACAAAAGTTTCAGATAAATGATTATTTGATGGGAAATATTTTTGGAATCATGCATTTTTTCATGAAATGTACAATCAGTGGGAAATAGCTATAAAATATGGATACATTTTCTCCCTTTTGGGCCGGTGCGGCAAGGAGATTTTAGGTGACTTTAGGGAGTAATTCTGAAGGCGGTCCTTCACGTTTTTGGACCAAAATTTGTTTGCAGGATGTATTTTGAAATCTCTGCACTAGAGTATTTTGCTTTCAGGGAGGCACAGAAATTTTTGACCCACATTCCATAATGCATTATGACTTTATTAGTTTATTATACGAATTTCTAGTGTTTTCAACCATTTTTCTTCAACCAATTTAAATAATCGCATTTAAAATTGAAATTCTGAAATCACTACCTACGCGAGCAAAAGATTCGTTTTGGTACGACTTTTTTCGCTTTTTTTAGTGTTACTACTTTATTTATTTCTTATCTTCATTTTACCAACAAGCGAACTTTTATCATCGGTGTTGTGCTGTGCAGTGTTGTGTCTCAGAAGTCAGAACTCCAGTCTCTTCAGTAAATTTGATTGAAGTTTAAATTTGAATTTAAAAAATTTGTTATTTGTTGGAATGATTTCTTATTATGTTTTTCCTCTATAACTTCCTTAGTTTTCATTTTTAAATGTCAACATATTTTTATTTGACGATGCAAAACGAGAACATGATTCTATGATGGCTGCGATCTAGAAACGACTTCTTCATATTACAATTTTGTAAGTTGAAATTTTTGAGTTTTCTTATGCCTTATATTGAAGATGAAAACCAACAGCTGAAATCGTTATAATTCATAATTTGAATGAATCTCAAATATTCAGTAATTTCTTATGAACACGTATAGGAATGATAGTGTGCACAACTTGTATGTTATCATTAGATCGTATAGAACCATACAACACAAATATTGCAATCACCCTCGAAATGGGATAACTGAATAATTTTAATTGAAACTGGTACTTCATGCTTGTACAACTTTAGTTTGATCAATAGTTATTTTATTCAAAGCGCACCGGTACCAAATTATCAAAATTTATGTGTATTAGGCGTCCACTACTTTTCCCTCAGTGTTTTTGAAAATCTTATTTTGACATGGTTACAATTTGAAAATGAATTTTCCTATCTTCTCATGTGGAAAATTTGATGCCCCAGTATGATTTAGAAACATGTATGAAGTTTTTCCTACACCAAGTGCAAATAACATCTTAAAGAATGCTCTTATGAGAAAAATATTGAACTCATGAGACAAGTTCTATAAGAATTAGCTAATAAGGCAACTTGAGTAGTTAACAGAATATAGGATTTGAGGAAATATGGAATTTGATATAAAAATTTGAATTTAATGTGTCTTGAATTTAGATAAGATATGTCACCTGATGTATATAGAGTAGGGTGTACACGTAAGCTAATAATTTTCGCTGAAAATCCTTTTACCTTTTTTTCCCCGTTCTTCAATTTTTATTTTTTCAATAATGAATTCATTCGACTTCGCTGAAGTATTTAAAATAACTGTCTCCTCGACTCTGTCCTCCTTCAAGCTTACTTGATGGTGTAAGTTATATTTTGGTTGAAAGAACCAACTTGAACTTTCTCACTGATTTTGATCAGTTTATTCATTTTCTCTTCAAAATGATGTACTTACTAATTTATTAATTACATTTTTCAGTGTCTGAAAATTGTGGTTTTGTTGGGCAAAAAGTAAAATATTCAGCTATTCAAAAGTTAGTTCTCCATTAATGCGCTATATTTTCAAAAATGAGTGAAAGTTAATTTTGAATCATGAGGATGGTTTTTTTTTCAGCACATACTTTTTCTGCACTCATAATATTATGATCCTTTTTTTGAGAATTGACTGCTTCAATTGAAACCCGCATAGTTGTGTGATAGTTGTGCTCTACAATCAGACGCAGGCTTTGATATTCAGGAAGATTTGCAGGCGCTGTATGTTATTTTTTCACCGACATTATTTTCTCATTTAAAAAAAAAAACTGAATGAAGTTAAAATGAACAGAATATTTATTCGAAACATCAAAAATATCAGTCATCCAAGAACAAGCTTTCACAAATCAAACTTGAATCACAAATAGGTTCTCTTGATAGAAAAAATTTCCAAGAACAAGACAATCGGCATTTCACGCAGGTATAGTCGATTGGCAATTCAAGGAAAGCAGTAGTAGGTCTACCCTTGTTTCCCCATTGAATATAATTATTTTTAACAAGAAGCTTTTTCAATAATTTAAAAATCTTCACTGGTTTTCATGTACTCTCAAACTGGTAAATAGGATCACTTATCAATTTTTACTAGCTGTATCTCAGAGGCAAATGAAGATAGATGCCAAGACTCATAATTTAGTTCAAATTACACTTTTCTATTTCCTTCAGTTTGGCTATACTTTCACAATACTGTCGATATGTTGGTTCCATAAAATCTCAGAACATTTTTATTGGCATTATTGCCTCTTCTACAAGTACAAAAATGTTGAACCAAGTCTCATTACTGTAAACAATCATCTTTCATCAGCTGCCAAAACTGAGTTAGAAATTGTTCAAATTTTTTCTGAAAATTTCATCCTATTTACCTGCCTGAACTTATTCATTGGATTTGACGGTACTTCATAATCAACGGCCATGATCATCCGTCAATCCTACATTTTTTTATGACTTCCTTAGTCTCCTACAAAATTTTGATTTTTACTTTTGACTTGCAGAAATTTTTCCCGAGCAGATAGAAATGTATTTTTACAATGCCGAGCCAGCTGCAGAGTTTGGCGTCCTGCAAAATACTCAAACAAGGAGCCAGCTAACGCAGACCGTACGTTACGACTGCTCAAAATGCGACTCGTTTTTCACAACCAGACTTTATCTACACCAGCACGAGTCAACTGCCCATAATCGCATTTTTCACTGCCCGTTTTGCGAAGCCTTATTTTCAAATAAAGACGATTTCGGAGTTCATCTTATCGCCCATACAGAGAAAAAACATTTACCATGCTCTTTCTGCAAAAAAGTTTTTCACGATGTCGACGAGTACGCAACGCATGTCAAATTACACACAGAACCGTTTATGTACAAATGTGACAAATGTTCCGCAATGTTCTCTCAGCTCTCGAAACTGCGAACCCACAGTGCTGCCCACGTTAATCGAAAATTCATTCACACCATTCCTAAATTTTCTAAACGACTGGTTAGTTCACACAGAAACCAACTCGAGGATAATTCGAGCAATCCAGCAGAAAATAATGTAGGAACCACAGCTGCGTCTGTAACATCTGCGACGCAAGCCAGCCAGACCGAAGTTCCTTCTAGTCCTGCTCCATCCGTGCAGGTAGATTCTGAGTCCAGTCCTCCGCAGGAACCTGAAGCTGGTTGTAGCAGATCTTTTCATGAGACTAGAGAAACTTCTCGTGAGAGAAGTTTGTCTCCTTCAAATAAAAAACAAAAACAGAAAGCAAATAAACGAGAACGTCCTCAGAGAATACTGAAATGTGAGTCAAAATCCAGAATTCCACTTTCTAAAATATTTATTTTTAAGCTTATTGTATCCTCAAAAAATGATTGAAATTCTAAGATTCACCATGAATATTTTAAACCTTATTCTTGTTCTATAACCAGAGAAATTTCAAAAAATTTTATATCTGGAATGTGTTGAGGAGTAATCGTGGAAATCTGTGGTAAAAAATCTCGGCCCTCCCTATGCTTCTCCTTAGGGGATCCAAGTGTTGGAAGTTGATGTTTTTCAGCTATAAATCAAAAACTGCTAGATATGCATTCTGAAGTTCAGTATAACTTATTTAAGTAAAAAAATGGAATTTCGTGTCTACTTAATAACTTGGGGCTCTTTTCAGTTTGAATGTATTCAAACAATATCATCTATTGCCTATTATATCAAATTATTTCATAGGTTCTACAAAATTGGCTGAAACTAAGTCCCGCTCATTGCCAGTCAACAATACTGAAATATCTCCGATGAAAGAAAATGTTCCATCAAATTCTGAGTTTCGAAGAGTCCTCCGCAAGCGAGTTTGCCCGCTAATCCTGGAGAAAAGTAAATCACAGTTTGTCCACATTTATTCTTGTAATTCTAATGGCACTTAATTTTAACAATTCTACATTGCTTCATTAATGAGAAGAAAATTGAAACTTTATTTTGAAATGATTTTGTTGGTAGTAGCTGTGCTTGCTACAGTACCTACCATTTCAAAGCTGTATTGAACTATAAGGTAAATGGAATGTTACAGCTTCTGATCCAAAAAACAGTTGTGAAACTACCGCTGATGGATCACTCAGAATTAGTTCAGTAACCTCTTTGAAAATAAAAAAACCCATCCCAGCTAAGAAACTTGAGAAAGTACAAAAACCGAAGTCGCTTTTGAAAAATGCAAAACGTAAGACGTTTCACTTCTTTTTTTTTTTCTGGATACTCAGATCCAAAAACTACGAATGTCTTTAATTCTTTATTTTTGGATAGTCAAATCCAAAAACTGTGAATGCACTGGCCCAGTAACCATTCAGTCTGCACTGAGTAACGTTCCAGTTTCAAAAGTTACAATTTTGAAGCCAGTCACTGCATCGAATAGTTTGGTTGACCAGTGTAAGCCTAATAAAGCACCAATTTCGAGAGTAACATTTTTAAAGCCAGTATCTCGATTGAGTTCTTCAGTTGAGCTTAATAGACCTAATGAAGTAACCTCTTCAGCCAGTCACAATTCCATCACTGATCAGGCTGACAAAATGCAAAATGAAAGCAGAGGACTCGACAAATCCAACCGCAGTAATGGTATTTTTATAATAATTTTTCAATTATTCTGTATTCTCTTCATCCATAATTCAATCAGAAAAATATCTGACCTTATTTATTTATATACTATTGTGCATAAAACTGCAGAGTTGGCTGATACAGCTGCCAAATCATCAAATGTGGAAGTATCAGAGATGGTTTCACAGAATGCTGACTCTGTGTATACGTTTGCTGAAGAGGAAAGTTCGAATAAGACTCCTACATCTAATACAGGTATCAATGATTTTTTTTAAATCGAGGCTCATTTCCATAATTTTTTTCATTTCCAACAACGTATTGAAAATTGAATTTTTTCAAAATATTTGCAACTATTTTCAATATTTTTCTAGTTTCTTCATCTTTGATAAAAAAAAAAATTATATTCTCAATACATTTTTTGTGATATCATAAAAATCTGTTAAAGTGAGTGTTGTGAAATTTTTGTTTGAATCAGGAAAAAAAAAAGAAAAAAAAAACTCTCATCCATTTCCGCTCAATTTCAATTTGACCACCAAAACTACACGATAAACTATTTAAAAAGAAAAGAAAAAGAAAAAATTCTCCCCAATTTCATACTTCATATTGTGAAGAAAAACAAATGTACTTTTTCAGAGCAAACAACAACTAAGCGACATCGAAGTGAACTGTGGAGATTTTTCCTGTCTCCGTCTAATTTGCCAAAAAAGAAAGCTAAGTCAAAAATGCTTTCCAAACGGAGGAAATCTGTACATTTTTACAAGTGTTTAACTTGCATTCGTAATTTTCCAAATAACAATTTGTTGAGTAAACACGAACTTTTGCACGCGGAGAATAGAGGCATTTTATGTAATTTATGTGGCGGGGTGTTTGGAGGGCGTGGTAATTTGATAGTTCATAGGAAACTTACTCACAATTTACCATCTTGAAGTACAAAAAATTTTTTCATCTTGAAAATAATTCTCCTGTGTTCATTTGTTCAATTCCTTTTAGGAAATGTCTCATGGAATTGTTTAAAGGTTCATCGTCTATCTTGTAAGTTTTTCAAGTGTTGAATTATGAGTGTAAAATATGTTTTTGTTTTCATATTTATTATTTTTTTTTGCATCAATAAAAAACTTCATTTGGTAAATTTATTCTAGTTGTGATTTTTCTCCCAACAAGATATTATGTAGCTAATGAATATTTTTTTTCTATTTAAATTTAAATAGTCGGAAGGTCCTAATTTTGAACACCTTAATCATATCGAATGAGAAGTTAGATTATTGTTTGAGACCATAGCTGTCAATTATCTCACAAAACATTTTTTTTTCCAATTTTTCTAGCGTAATAGTCTATCAGAAATAGCTCGAATAGAAACATTTTTTATTTAAATTCTAGCGCCGGAAGCCCCGCTAAAAAACAGGTTTTCGATTGGTAGTATACAGGGTGTCATGAACCCTAAGAAAAGAATTGATTTTTGGGGACATTTTTGCTAATATCTCCTGAACCGCTGAACTGATCAACTTGAAATAAATTTCAACAGTCTCAACTCGTAAAATTTCCAAGAAAATTAAAGTGAAAAACAAGTCCTTTTTTTCATAGCTTTTTTTTCTTTTTTTTTCTAAATATTTTTAATCAGTGAGTGATTAGGGGAGAAGGTTTATTTAAGTCATATCCCTTTTCTTTGTATACTTACATTTATGAAGTCTCATGGTCTTCAATCAATGTAACATCAATTACAACATACTGATAGTGATAAAAAAAAGTGCAAATCTGTAATAACAAGCTGTTTTGACTTTTAACTATATTGGATAATCTGTGCTTTTGACACAACAGTCATAACTGCTGGAGGTTTGGCTTCTGCTCTTCCAGAATTCAAGGTTTGATGCCGAATGTTGAATATTCTATATACGAGTTTTTTCGAAAAAGTTAAGGTGTATCCGAACATTACAATGCAATGCGTCAAGTTTTGCTTACATTAAAAATGAATTTTATTGATTGGACAAACCATCCACGAACAAACTTCACGTTGCGTCGGTGTGAAACGCTCAGCTGCGCCTGCCGCCTGTTAGTTCCTTATTTTGAACGTAGTATGTTTTGAATGATTTCGTTCGTATTTTATATTTTTTAAATTAAGAAGTTGGTTTTTAAGAACGACCACAATTCAAACTTCTTTCCATCATTTTTCAACTTAGATTAATGAATTATTACGCATGTAATTAAGTTCGATTAAAATAAGGCTTCATAATAATTACTAATCTATGATTCTATATAGGACAGTAAACAGTTGAAGAATAACACTTAATCCTTCGTTTCTAAGTTTTTTGTTACTATTTTGAACAAATTATTACATTGATCTATTAAGGGTAGTTCTTGAAATCAACTTTAATTTGTTTTGTTTTTCTGTTTACAGACAGAAATTATCTCAAGATTTCGTGCAATTTTCTCGCATTTTCTTAGATTGAAGCATGAACTTCTCATTGTGCTGGTGATGAATAAGTCGGACAGAATCATCATGGCCAAGAGAACTGCCAGCAAGAGAAAGAAACCAGTTGCCATATCTTACGAAGAACCTGTCGACAAAAATGAAGATTCCGTGTACTTTGACCGCAAAAACTCCAATTGGGAACCTTCCAACTGGAAAGAAATTCTCGAGAACATTAGAACGATGAGAAGTAGATTTGATGCACCTGTTGATGGAATGGGCTGTGAGCAGTGTGTCGACAAAGATGAACCTCCCGAAGTTTGTTTTCTTTTTGTTCAAGTTTTTACCAATTTATTTTTGTACATTCATAACATTTCATTATCTTGGTATATTATGTATGTCAATGTAGATTATGCGGTATCATAGCTTGATTTCTTTGATGCTTTCAAGTCAGACGAAGGATGAAACTACTCACGCGGCTATGCAACGTCTTCAAAAACATGGATTGACTATAGAAAATGTACTGAAAACAGATGATGAAACTTTGGGAAAATTAATTATACCTGTCAGTTTTTGGAAAGTAATGAATGTTTTTTTTTTAAACCGCCAAATATTATGTAGTACGTTACCTGATTGTCTTTCAACACGTTCATTTTTTTTCTACATAGACCAAAGTGAAACATATCAAAGAAACGTCAAAAATATTGAAAGAACAATACGATGGCGATATACCAAATACTGTAGAATTATTGTGTAAATTACCTGGCGTTGGACCTAAAATGGCTCATATTTGCATGAAGGTAGCCTGGAATATAACATCTGGCATTGGTATGATTTTCGATTCCATCCTCTTTTTCTTAACTTTAATTTAAGCTGTTCTGTTATTCTTCTTTTACTGAATTATTTTTTAAATAAAAATGTACACTGTTTGCAGGTGTTGATACCCATGTGCATCGTATTGCAAATCGCTTACAATGGGTAGAGAAGCCTACCAAAAATCCAGAAGGCACCAGAGTTGGCTTGGAAGCGTGGTTACCTGCTGAATTATGGTCAGAAATCAATTTACTCCTTGTAGGTTTTGGGCAGCAAATTTGTAAGCCTGTTGGTCCGAAATGTGATGAATGTTTAAATTCCACTATTTGTCCATCCGCCAAGTTACCCACGAAGAAAAAAAAGAAGTGAAATACTTCTTTACGGAGTCTATACTTCTATTCATTTTCTAATGTTACGTTTTGAGTTTTTCCCTCATCATTTTATAATTTTTCGAAAATATGAACAATTTTTGTAATCTTTCTATTTTTACTCGTTGTGCAGATTATTTTTTGGCCCATCAATTAAATTTTTTATAATTATTTCTTATTTCTGTTTTTAATCTTGAAACTGATTAGATGAAATTAATCACGTATCTTAGTTCTGAGTGCACGGTATTATGATTTTTTCACTTCTTTCTCATTTTTTAGAATTCTTAAATTCACAAAATGTTTCGCTTTGCAGTTTACTGTGTCTTGCGAATGAATAAGGCATGGGTATGATGAACAGCAAATTTTGGATAAGCTCATACATATATTTGAAAAATTTTAGAAAATAACACTATTCAGCTGACCATTTCTACTTTTGTTTTCGGAAGTTTAATTTTTTCGTTCTTATTACCATAAGACATTATTTCATGATATTCAATCAGTGAGGCATGAGGATTATAGTTTTCATTTTCAAAACCTTGAATTTTAAATTGATAGTTCGAAAAAGTCGAAAAAGAAAAATATTTATTTTTACAAATGAAACATTATTGAGGGACATAGGTACGTCGGTATTGTAAGCGAGAAGTATTTTTTTCCAAATATTATAGGATTTTTGGATAGGACGATCCTGATCACTTTCGAATGAGTCAAACTTCCGCGGTTAGTGACAACTTCCAACTATACTTTTTTTCATTAATTAATTTAACGGATAGTTATTTATTTCTTCAACTAACATTTTTAAATATCAGAATTTTTTAGAAAGGAAATCGGGTAACCTTGCACCGACTTGAACAGAGAAAGAATTATAAAATTGTTACAGTTTTTCAGATGAAAGGTATATTAGGTCTATTCCAGATGCAATAAAATTTAATTAACAATATATTATACTCTCGTTAATACAAAATCAACAATAAACGTCTACAATTATTTTACAGCATATGGTGAAAAATACGTTGGTAGACAAAAATATTCGAGCCAAACTCAATTACACAGACGATGAAATTCTCTTGGCGGCCTTGTTCATCATTCGAAAATACTAGTTTTTGAATCTTCATTGACTTCAGCCCTCACGTATTATTAACTCACTCAAATTTCACAAAAAATAAAGATACCTACTCGTATTTGTATTTTTTGCGGAGAGCTTTGATTTTCTCCAACTCTTCATCAACGGTTATAGCACTATTTCCACTATTTAATAGTTTCGCTTTTTCATCCAACAAGTGAAGCTCTTGAACCTTTAGATAACGTTTGCCCAAAGGCATATCCAGTTCTTCGTCAATATCGTTCCCTTCGCGATAGAACATGAGATAAGTAATGAAGCCGAAAAGCGTTCCCCATAGTATGACCTCTTTGTACCATGGTATATCTTCGACGTATTTAAACGGTTTAAAATTCCACCCTGCTGGACTCGTGGAGAATTTGATAGGCTTGTCAGGATCCTGAATTTCTTTTACCACTTCTCTTGATACACAGCGAGTGAGCGCTGATCTGTTGAAAACTCAGAAATTACATCAACGAGCTAAAACATCTTATTGCTATTATGAAAGTGGACGTATAAGATACCTGATCGTTCTTGATGGTACAAGCAATTGCGTCTTAGAAAAAGGGAAGCATCGAGAAATTGACATGATAGGTAACTGTAGAAATAAAAAATTATCAGTTATCATACACAATGTATTTTGTATCAAGAATAAATGTCAAAGGAACAATACGGCCCAATTCAACGCAGAACAAAAACACCAGAAAAAGATGAGCCATTTACCTGTACCATATTTTCGGTGATTCAAAATTTCAAATCGTTTTTCAAATATTCACATTTGACATCAGCTTACGCTAGTGGTGTGATTTATATCATTAAAATTTAGCAAAAAATTAATTAAATTCCTGTTTTCAAATTCTTTCGTTCGTTTTAAATTCTTATTTCTTAAAAGTAAAAATTTAATTGAATGAATTCTACTGAATTCTATTCTACGTTCTTGACTTCTTGTTCTTATCATTACGCCAAAATAAAATGTGACTGTGAAAGCGAAACCATATCTTCGGGTGAAAAAAAAAAATTAAAAATGTGATTTTCGGTGTTTACATGAAGGTAAACACTGAAAATCGCATAGAAATTTCTTTTTTTCCACCCCTCACCCGGTGATTTTCGGTGTTGACCAGTGTTGACATGAAGGTAAACACTGAAAAGTGAAAATCCTTAAATTTTTTTTTTCACCGGAGTACACAGCACAAATATTTCAGTAAAACCACAGACCACTACCACTTACTATACCACTACTTTGGTCTTTGAATAACGACTAACCAGGGTTACCAATTAACCTACAGTTACAGTACTGTTAACCAACAGTTAGGAGAGCGTGTTTTCACCAGTTTTCACCTATATAAGGTTTTCACTTTTCAAGACTTCATAAAGAGGATCCAAAGATTCCAATCTACAATCAGTTAACTACAGCTATTCAATCCATCCCAGTGAATGTGAATTGTGATCCATCCATCGCCTAAAACGTAAACGTGAAGTAAAACCATAACCAATGTTTGTCATACTGGCCCTCAATGTCAATCATCCACAATCCACAACAGAGGCAGCAGCAGCACGAATTTTGCTAAAAAATATTTTTCTTCTGATCTCTTCTGATTCCGTTCCGCTTCGGACTTCGGATAATGGGGCCGGCCGCCGGGGGTTATAAATAATAATGCAAGATTCCGGATCCCTATTCCCTGTTGTAGTGTAAAGTCAAGGTGTAAAGTAAACTAAAAAGGTGTCTCATATGACGAGTCCTCCCCACCGACCCTCCTGCCTATGTTGTATCGCGCTGCTATGCTATGCTATGCTCTCTTCGCTCCACTATTTGATAATCTGTCATCTGTGCACTTTAGTCTAGTAGATCAAGTCCATAGACTCACTTGATTTGTTTTGTGGTGGTTTTTGTGTTTGATTGATGAAATTAATTGTGAATAATATAATCTTCGGTTTTGGTGAGAATTTTTATTATGACTTATGAGTATGACGAATAAATTTATATTTTATTTTTTTGCATAAATATTTGATATATTAATGCTAATGATTTAGCATCAATATAGTTGGTGATATGATTTGTGTCTAATTCTGAAAATTCCCCTAAAATTGTGACGTAGTGCTTAACATTTCGGAATGTCGAAGGCAGGCTCCAAAGGGTTTTCCGATGACAAACCCATTACTGCTGTCATTGTAATAGAAGATTTAACGAAATGTCCTAAAGGATTCACTGTAGTGAGTAGTCTTTTTATAACTTATTATTCATTCGTAGTAGGATGTATACTTCCGAACTTCTTCTCCGACGACATATATTGCTATTGTTGATTCAATTTTGTGTAGATATCTCGAACTTACGATACAGATTTTGACGCGGATTTGTGGAAGGAAAATTCATTCTTTGCTCGTAAAGTTACTCGTTACTTATGCATATCCAGACTTGAAAGTATAGTTGATTATGTCCTAGAAAATTTGGTCGTCATCAACGACAAAGAATTACCTCCAGAAGGTTATGGATCTATTCCTAAAACGTCTGACACAGGTAATCTTTTTTTGGTTTTAATTGTTATGTGTTTCTACGACAGAGCTAAAAAATATCATCGAGTCGAGTCGAACATACGGCCTCTGTTGACCCTTCATTAAGTATTACTGTGTGGGAGGTGAAACTGTATAGTTTACAGTTATCTGAGTAATTTATTCTATAATGTAGGCTGATGGAAAGACATTTCTTCAATATTTCAATAATTATTACAAAAATGTCGAATGAAGGTGAATTCATTCACAAAAATTTCAGCACTTCGAATGCGGGATGTAATTTTCCACCTCTTTAAGATTGCAGATGATCTAATTTGAATATTTTACCAATCTCTGTAACAAAGCATGAGCTTAAAAGGATGTAGTCCACCTTTGCTTTTTTCGAATGGTTCACGATTTACCTTTTTTTCCACGTTGAATTTTGCACCGAATTGGCTCAAATTTGCATATGTCACGCTTGAATATATTCTCTAGAGCCGGGCAAAGCCCTTTTTTGGATTTTCAATATTATTTTTAGAGGATGTTTTTGAGGATCTCAAAAAACCTCTTTTTTGGGTTTTGAAAAAAAATGGGAAAAAAATGAAACTGTAAAAAGGGCTTCGTCCACACCCAGAAAATATGTTCAAGGATACTATATCCAAATTTGAGCAAATTTGGTGCAAAACTCAGAAAAAAAAATGGTAAATGGTAAAAGTACTTTCGAATTAAAATTTCGGGAAAATTGTCATTTTAGCTATCAAAACGCAAATCCCAAAGAAATTACTTATATGTTGCCTGTATTCAACATTTTCATGCAGTTTTTTGGCGTCGATGTTGACTTCGTAGCGAGGGGTCAGAAATTGAATTTGAAATTTCACGTTGAGTCAAATTGGTGAAATTTCTTTCAGATTTTTTCAAGTAATGAAGAGTAAAATGGCTTTTATGAAATATTTTTGACACCTAAGCTTTTTTTTTGCTTTCACTATTCATGTTATGAAAAAAGTGAATTTTTCAACGATTTAAATTTTAAAATATTCCAATCATTTGACTTATCATTTTATAATTTTACAGTGAAAGCGGATTAAATCAAATCATCTCATTAAATAGACAAGAAATCATTGTACCTATTATTTTGGTATTTTTAGCTACTTTGCTCATTTTCCAACCAAAATTATACCACCATTGAAACGAAGCATTTTTTGTATACCTATTCATAAAAAATCTCTCTTACATTGTTGACGTGAATACTTATTTTCAATTCGATTTCCTTATTCCGGCGAATTTATTGAGTTGTTATAACTACGTGACTTTTAATAACTATTGTTCATTGTTTTCTCTCATTTATGTAGATATCCCACTTTCTATCTCCATTATCGCGCGTAGCTGAAAATATTGAGAAATGATTACTAGTCTTTTGTGACCTGTGAGGAACTAAGCCGGTGTTAAACGAATTCGTTCAATAATCCTGTTTAACAACAAAATATTTCATGGGAGGAAGTTCTGAAGATGAAATACGGAAAAATATGAATCAAACTTCTCAATTAGCTCAACCAATGCAAAATTTAGGATTTTTTAAAATCAAACTGTCCGATAAAAAGTTATTAAAAAATTTAAATAATTTCTTTAAATGAGGGAGAATGTTCCCGATTGTTTTCTGGCTGAGTTTTTATCCAAGAGATACGATTTTCGAATATTATGTTATAGTTGTATGATGAACTTACGTATATTAGAGTTAGATTTTTAGTTTAAACTAAACAACGGTTTCTACGGATACACAAAGTTGATGTAATTCTGATAGCTAATTTGAGCTTGCAGAAAATGTAAATTGAAAATTTAACTCTATACATCTGTAAGTTTATCATATAATATTATAACATAGGTATTCAAAAATTGTATTTCTAAGTTGAAAACTCAGGTAGAAATCAATCGGGAAAATGTCTCTGTTTTTTACATTTTGTTCGCGTGGTATGAAAATCGAAATATTTTCGTAAATGTTTTTCTATTTTGAAAAATTGATATTTTGGGAAACTTTTTTTCGGGGAAAAGGTTAATTGTATCACCACAAACGTATCTTAAACACTCGGCTCAATTCATTTTCACCAGGGGACTAAGAAAAAGCGTTTTATTGATAGACTGGACTGGACGATGAAGTTTTTTCATTCTGTCTTATTATTTTTCTATCTTAGATGTAGCGAGGGAGGGGGGTCTGTAATGAATCTGCATTTTTGAAAATCTATTTTCTCGAAATTAGTTGAAATTCTTTCTCTAGCTTTTTCATTACTTCTATTTTCTACGCCAACTCTTCTCGTAAGATTTGATGAAATATCTATTTTAAGCAACTTCTGATTCAATTCCTCTTAGATCACAAAGGGTTTAAATATTAGTTTTTTTTTAACAACGCGAATTTGGTTTCACACTATTGTCCGCTTTTGGTGTGTTAAATTATACCTCGTATTTCTCGTAACATTTTTATTTCATTCATTTCTAATGTTCCAATTTCACAAATGACTCATACAGACACTATAGTAAGGGTAGGAAAACAATATCTCTTTATTAGTTTTCTAACCTATTGCAATTAAGAACCAAGGAAATATCTACGAGTATGTATTATATATTTTTTATTATTCTTTGCAGATCAGAAAGCCTGGCGAAAAAAACAGCTTTGTTACAAATTATCGAGAAAAAATATCTGCCATTCTGTGGTCACAGATATTATTCTATTAGGAAGAAATAAAAGGGCTCCTGATGGCTACAGTTATGTCGGGTATTTATATTTACGTCATTTACTTTCTCGTTGCTAGCGACATTATTGAAAAACAAAATATATTAAAATTCAGGTTTGTGTTTTCAATTTCTCGAGTTGGTAGCAAACTCAAATTGAATGAAAAATTCTGAAAAATTAATAATGTTTTATGATTCATTTATTTATGACTATAAGGTGTAAATGTAATCAGTCGAAAAAATAATTGTAACAGTGCCGAAAAGTACCTATCTTTCTAAATTGACGACCCACCTAAATTTATTTTATCGTATGGGAAATGTTGAAATGTTGACTTGATTTCGAATAGTTTTCGAGAAAATAGGGTGATTCATATTATTGAGAATAGTTTTTTTTTTAAATTGATTTCACGGTATTTGAAATGGTTAGGATTGAACACAGTCTATTGCAAACTTGTTTAGATGATACGTGTTGAATGAAAGAATGTGTACAGCACGTCGTAATGATGTAACTAGAAATGATTCACTGAAACCTTTTTTTATCTCCTGTGTTCTAATTCAGTCAAGCAATCGATTTAACCATACTTTTTTAGAATTAGTTGTCATTCTCTTTTAGGAAAATTTTTTATTTCTTGATGTTTCTCAGTTATTTTGCATCCTTTTCACCGTAAATTCTTTTTTGTAAAATTCAGAAAAAAATCTGAGAATGATGAGAAAAAATTTTATCAATTTCACAACCAAAATACGTCTTCCGTAAATAATTATTTATTTATTTATTTATTTGATTATTTTTAAAATTATTCATTTATTCAATTATTATTTCAGTGATCTGAATGGACTTATACTTTGTTTGAAGTCAAAACCAGCTGCCACAGTTTTCAGTAATATCTCGCCTAGTGTAAAGTAAGTTCAAAGTTCAATGAAAAGTAATCGATTTTTCAGCCTTTGTTTTGTTGAATTTGATTTTCATTTTTTCTGCGCAGTATTTTCAATGGTTTAATGAAAAGCCATACTGAGAGCTCTTTGAACGGAAATAGCGCCGCGCCAACCGGTGAAATAAGCTTTTCTCACGACAACGAACCTCATGATTACGAAAAACTTGTGGTCAAACCAACACGTCCGGCTCCCGCTGTTCCCTCTCAGAATCAATTTAATTGCAGTTCTTCCTATCAAGGTGATCCACTTTTTCGGTTTGTATGAAAATTAACATTTTCCGATGTGTACGATTCTAAATTTGAACATTTTTCTATTAAAGGTATCCAAGGTATACCATTTTTATTGAACACACGATTGGAAGCTAGTTCGCGCTCTTTATTGGTTTGTAATTCGTTTTTCACGTGTATTTTATTTCGAAAAATTTCTCTCGCTAATTTATTTATTGTTTTTTTTTCTTTTTGTTGGTTTTCCAGGCATCACTTCCGTCAGTTCAAATAAAAACGAAAGAGGATATCGAAAAAGAGGTTTGTTCGGTTAAATATACGATAGGTGTTATCGACGTGTAGTTACAGAATTATTGAGGGCTTAATATTGGTTTCTTCTTTTTTGTAGTATTCGTACGACTTCAAAACAGAGAAACAATTGTGTATGTACTGAAAATTGGCGCGAATAATTTGCATTAATTAGCCCGTTTTAACCAGCTTCACCTTCGGTGTTTGGAATACTCGAGAGCGGTGTCGTGATAAGAGAATATGAAAAATTCTTCGTCTATAATTCTGTATTACTTATATTAATTTTTTACGTGTTTATCCATCGACCATTAATACGGCATAAAGGTGTCAATGGTCGGAGTTATTATTATTTATTAAAGTTCTCGAGTCGACACGCGCAGATCCCTCGTGATACCTGTTTCGGATTTAGCTACGTAATCGATAACAGATGAAACTGTTCGCCTGCATTTTTATTCATTTGGGTTAATTACTTGAACTGACTGAAAAAGAGCTATTTTGCTCCGAAAAAATTATTTGATTTTGAATATCTTTCAATTTTTTTTTTTTAAAATTAAAACTTGTCTAGAATACCGAATTATATCGTGAAATGGGATGATGAGAGATATATTGTAAGTTCAATTAACAAATTCATGTACGTGTTGGTTCAGCAAAAATGATTGTACAAATGAAATGATTTAAGTGAGTCTCATAGTTATCCCCGTCTTATTTCATTGAGCATAAATTCTCGGCTCCCGAGACACATTTTTTTGCCAACTTCCTTAAAGACGGTTGTTTGGGAAATATTCTGTCGATATCCTGTTGACCTCTACTATTAATGTGAAAAGCGTTTTTGGAAATATTTTGCCTGTAATATTTAAAATATTTTCTAATCCTTTCAAAAATGAATATAAAAAAAATATTCTCGACAAAATCAAGTTTTTGATGTACGTATTGCATTTATTTGAAAATATTGTTTTGTTAGGCAGATACTTTCAAAGATTAACAAGTATAATATGTTCAGAATATTTCGTATAAATATTTGACCATTTGAAAGACCAAAATTCAAATGACTTGTATTTTATTTCTAATATAATTACAACTGTTATGTATGTTTTAAATATTAATAATATGTAATAATTCAAGGTGAGCTATATGTACTTTCTCTTGAATCACGTATCATATTTTTCTTTCCTTATTCATCAGTTGATTTTTTGTGGAGGGGTGGATTTTCAAAAAGCGTAATTCATTTCATCAATAACGTAATTATAAAATAAAGTACATCAATTTCTTGAAATATTCTTTAGCAGCAGTGTTGAAAAAGTGATTTCTTGTGAATCTTACTTATCAGCTTTTTTGAATCCAATAAAATTTAGAAGCTAATGCAAAACTACAATTGAATTTATAAAATATTGTATACCTATTTGTCTAAAATACCGAATGAATTGAAAGATATTGTTAATTATAACATCTGATACAAAATCACGTACAATTTAAACATTTGAAACAAGGTTGACCAACCTGAAAATGTTCCCCAATCATCCCATTTGACGTTAGTTTTTTCGTCACCAAATGAAAAACGTGAAACTATTATACTCGTAAGTTCAGTATTCAGAAGAACATGAACAATCTTGGTTTTAAGATCTGAGGAAATATTATTTTATAATTGTTTCGTGAAAGAAATTAATTTTTCTACCAACACATAGTTGTATTTTAATATGTATTTATTCAAGGTAGACTAATTTTCGTCAACATTTTTAAATTGACGGATATGAATTGATTTTTTAAGCAATTTATTATTTCTTTTTAGTAATTCTTCTTCATTTTAGGCCATGTACTCGTCTAGAAGATTTTTCCTAGTTATGCGAGCCTTACCGCTGATTTTAAAAATCATCGAGAATTTATGAACAAACTTTATCATCTTATTTTGGCTGATTCTGCCATATTAAACCTAGAATACTTATTGAATATTAGTGACAATTTATTTTAAGTTTGTTCGCCACAATTATTCTGAAACATAAATTGAGTGATATTAATATTGTTAAAGAAACTGTAAATATTTTATATACTTATTCGATTTGTAAACGTTTTCGTACTATTGAAATTTTTTCTTTTCTAGTGTTTTTAACTTTCTTTTTCACATCAGTTTTGTACTAGTTGGTATTTCATTTTTCCAAATAACCTGAAGCAACTTTTCTGTGTTGAGAGAAAATGAATAGTTGAACGATTTTATTTTAAAGCAAATGCTTTGGCATGTCTTTCAATATTTACCTATGGATTTTTGATGTGCTTTGTTTTGGAAGCTTTGTTGACCCAGACGGAAAAGTTTACATTGTTTTGTTCTAATCTTGAAAATTGATGCAAAACTTGGAAATCAACTCTTACAAAAACAAAAATAAAGTTTTCCGTTCTATTTTATTAAATATTGAACAAAATTCTGAAGCTCTGTTTCTTTCAAATGTATATCAATCACTGAAAGCAGATGTAAAATCACTATTTTTAGTTATGCAGTATAGGTAAATGTTACTGTAGTTCGACTCAAACTAAAAAAGTGGTCATTTTATTTGAGTTGAATATTTTTGATTACTAACTGCACATTTCTTATTTTGGTGGCAGACTTTCGGTCAAACCTTATTTGTATTTTCCCAAAAAACTTTCTTTTGATTTGGCCATTCGTTTTGAATTTGAGTCAAATCGTAAACTGTGATTCTAATTTTCCTCGTTTCTGTGCATTTTGTTAATCATCGATCTCGATACTTTTGAAAGGTGCTACAATTTAATGGAAATATGGAAATCGTGTTTAGAAAATTGTTTACGTATTATTCATTTACTTTGTAATTTGAAATCCTTGGTTTTGTTAAGTGCTCAAATATTATCAATTTATAATTTTCATTATTTATCATTTATTTCGTGTTTTTCTGTCATCATCTTTAGAACCAGAGAGATATTTGCATTTCACTAACATACTCGTAGATCCCTGAAAGGTGGAAATTTCTGCTTATCTAATAATTCTACATAATATATTGCTATTGAATGTTACTTAATTCTTGTGTCATAAACATATTTGTCACGTGTTCTTTCATTATTCAATTATTTCATTATTAGGCAATCAGTTGTATTGAAATTATATTTCGGGCTTAATTATGAAGTTACTAATTGCGAATAATTCATGTAGAACGCGTTTTCAATAACGATAAACTTTTATTGGCGCTGATAGTAGATGATACGAACTATGATACGATAGTTGCCATCAGTGATCACGAAAAACAGTTTTTGACACCCTTTTAACTCTTCCAAAATTAAAATGAAGAGATTACTGTAAGAAGTAGGTAGACCTAGGTACATAAGATCATTTATATGATTTTTCGGAACAAGAGAGACAACAAAACATTCGAAATTCCGAACTTCTGCATCAAACCTATGCTTATACCTCAATTGACGCTAAGATTTAAATTTTCTGACGATGTATGAGAATAGGTGTGGATTGTGGAACGTTCCTCAAGCATAATATAGAGGTATGCATTATCAAAAAAGAGAAACTTACATTTATATTCAAATTTTATGAACTCACTCTTAATAGTTCTTCTAACATAAACATTCAATTTGGATCGACTAATTGGTGTTTTATTTATTGCAAAAATAAATTTCTTAACATAAAAATAGATCTACGTGCTGGTAAGATGAAAAATTTTATATCTTTGTCCAATTGAACTCGAGTTTTTCAATTACTTTTTTTACAAGTGCCCTTAAAAAGTAGGTATATTCAGTATTTTCAGATGGAATTAATAATGGTTCTTTGTTATTATATTAGTTTTGATTATAGCGGTGGAGTTAGTCCAAAAATTTAAATTTGGGGAAAAAAAAAGAAAATTATAGAAAAAGAAAAAATTATTGAAAAAATTTTAAATAAAACATTTTGGGTTTTGGCGAGTGACTCGTCAATGGCCATTTAGCGGGGTGGTGAAGAAAATTTATTTGAAAAAAATAATGTGACTAAGAAACATTTTTTTTGTTGGGGGGTGGGGGGCACGTCAATGAGTGAAAGGGATCAAAGCCCCTCTGTTCTTGAACGTTGAAATTTTTTCCAACTTTTCGTGGTCCACCCAAATAATAAAAAAAAAGCTGGCTCCGCCACTGTAAATTGATTATTTATTCATTTCAAGAGATCAGTACTTACTGGCGTGTTCTATGGTTCTAGTATAATTATGAATAGATAGGTAGGTAATGAAGAAAAATAAAAAAAGAAACCACGAAAAATGAAACAGATGGAAAAATCTTCAGAGTTTGTGACGTGTGTAATTACTATGATGACTTGGATATTTGGAGCTGTGTATTTATGCAATGTACCGTTTCATACTAGGTCGCCTAACAGTACAGTTATATCCATCGCAGCCTAAATTGTGAAGTTGACATTAATGAAGCGTTATAGTCAATTGAAGAGGTATACGCATCTTTGCCAAAATTTTAACACTAGAAAAACCAGATTTTATTCAATTACTCAAAGGACCAGGTGGCGTCATATTTGACTCAACAGTAAAAGAATCTCAAAGGACCGGAGAATGTCATGACGCCACTTGGTCCCTTAGTCCTTTGAGAAATGGCGCATCCAAATTTAATCACTTGGTCTTTCTAGTGTTGAACTGTTGAGCCACAGACAGTAGGCACGAGAAGAAAATTTTCAATTCGTTTTTCTACATTCCATGAACTTCTATAAGTAATAAAATATTCGAATTTTTTTCCCTCAGTTTGTACGATTTGTTTGATTTCAAAATATTACATAATATTAAACTGGAAAAGTGCACCGGAGTGAATCTTGCACTCGGTCAAGTTTCTTGGCGGCTCGATACTCTCTAAAATATTACTCTTACTTTTACTTTAATGAAAATTAGCTTCAATGAAATGATTTGATTATGGTCACCTTGGCTTAAAGACTAATGAAATATCAAAGACTCCACTTTTTAAGGATTAGGAACCCAAATATGTTTCTGTTTGTTTACAATGAATACCTTATACTCCAAATTAAAAATTTTTCCAAGTCTTATTCGAGTTAAAATTGAAAGGTGAAGCCAAAAACACTAGACAAGACATAATCGAATTGTAAACCAGGCCTTACAGTTCATGAGTGCAAAGGCTCTCTCACAAGTTCCAGTCATTACGCATAGAAAAGCTGTGTTTCTCATAACTGATATAGGTTCGAACTCGGAAGCGATGAATGATTTTCTATTGGTTATTCGTTCGTTCTTAGGATTCCGTTGCTTCATTGTGTGTATGTGCGTGTATTGTACGCTCGAACGCCGATGAAAGCGGTTTGAATTTCTTCGATTCGAAGCTCTCTGGAGTGGAGTTTGTTCACCGACGACTACGAGCAGTAGACGCGACTAGCAGCAACAGCAACTGCAACAGCAGCGCTGCGTACTCAATACAGTCACACAAGTTCACCCAGAGTATTCGCCATCGAATCAGTTTTCTCTGTTGAGAGAATTTCAGTTCCTTTTTTTCAGGTATCAGTTCTCAGCAACGCTGCAGTCTGTATGGTTGGACGTGTTCGTTTTGCTGTGGTGCGCGTCGAACGCGTTTTGTAGTGCGTGCAGCGTAGACGTGTGTTTGTGTGCATGTGTAAGTGTGAATCGGTGTGAATGTGTGTCGGTTGCTATAGTGAGAACGCCGCCGCATTTGTTTGAATTCCTTTTCTTCATTGTATTCAAACGCGTTGTGATAACGAACCGATTGGGTGAAATTTTCGCGACTTTTTAAATATTTTTAAAATATTGTTTTAATCGTCTTATTGTGTTCGTTCTTCAGAGTACAAATTGTGTTCGTAGTGTTCTCTAAAGTCTTTTACGTGTGGCCATTTTATATTGTTTTGTGATTATCGCCGTTAACCACCATCAACGTATACTCTTCCTCATAGCAAACTGCAGATGGCTCCAGGCAACCGGATGTGGTGAATGTTTTTGTAAGTATGATATTACGAAGTGAATTACCTGGTAAAAAGCTATTCATGATTCAAGTACTTATGAGGAATGGATAAACCGAGTACTCGCTTTAGCAAAAACAGAAATGAAAAACGTTCGACTTTGGGAGGCTTTTGTCTACTGACCTCTTATTTGACGATTGTCCATAGCGATTGTTTGAGATTTATGCTTGTGAACTGAGCACTGGAATCTGGATCTAGATTCCACAATATGAAAATACTTGTTCCTTTTGTAAAAATTTATTGGTTGGAAAAGTAAAATTTATAAACAAAGCCTGTATCCAATTTTTGAGTTTAATACGAAGATGGTGTCTATGATAAGAAATGTAAACGAGTCGATATCTGCTGCTTGCAGGTCGAGAGATGGGCTGAGGACAGACATTAGTCCTTGCCAAATAGCCGGTATCTTACCTGGCCCTGCAGTATTTTATTGTTGTGTTCAATAAGGTGTAAGAGACCTTACCTGATAATAGAATCGTATGATATTTCTTAACAAATACAAAAATGTTATGTATTTTCTCTAAAATTAACTTCTAAAAGGTAACATGCTTCATTAGTTTTGAGATGACAAAATCAATCATTTCATTGAAGGTAGCGTGTTTGAGAACTATACGCCAGCAAAATTATCAGGGGTTCCAAAACAAAATATTTTTCTCAGATTATTTCATTAGTAAAGGTAACGCGTGTACAAAATTACTCACTCATGAATAAGTGTATTTGCTTGTGTGTAATATTCTACACACGTTATACGGGTTAAGAAAAGAAAATCTTTACGCTGATTGGGGCGTGAAGGTTTCCTCTGGTGCGCAAGACATGATTTACTCTAGTCTAGCCTCCGGAATGGTTGAAAAGTGAGTGAATAGTTGGCAGTATTTTCAAGTTCTAAGAGGGGCTAAAATTTAGAGAAATTTCTATGGCAAAAAAAAATCCATTTGGAGCCTCGAAATGTTGATTTTAGTGATTTTTCCGAAAGAGAGAAGTGGAAGTAAGAAAACCACCTTTTGGTATTCATTAACATCATAGAACAAATTAATAAAGCATTCAATGAAAAAAAGAGAAAATTGAAAACAATGAAAGAAGATTACATTAAAAAAAATGATTTTAGTCAAGGGAGTCTTAATTCCAATTGCAAATTTCTAAACATGTAATAAAAATTTGCCACAAGATTTTGATGTAAGTACCTACTTTATTTTTAGATGAAACTCTGTTTTTAAGGCCAGAAATTTTTTTTATTCTCTCAATTGGTGTACTTATCTTATAAACCAAGTATTCTATGTTGATTGTTGAATGATGCAGCAACTGCTCAACCGGTTAGTGTAATGAGATGTAATTTATTTCATTTTTCGAAGAAGAAAAAAATCATTGATAAGAAAATGAAATGTGTAAAATTATTAGCAGACACTTACAAGTTTGTATTTTACTTTTTGTGTGCGACGCCTGTAGATTTATATTTTGATATTAGAATTGAATTTCATCTAAGTCCTAAAGGAAACTGGAATTTTGAATTTTCCACAATATTTTCATACTTCACTTTTTTTTTTTGGCGTGGCTTCGTACGTTTATTTTGAACATTAAACCTGCGAGTATACTTTATTCTTCTTGTTGCGATTTTGGTAACTATAAATAGTGGAACCTTGATTCATTTACTCTGAAAGTAACTCTACATCTATCGCACTAACAGATATAAAATCGATGAGGTTTAAGCATCTTTCAAGACTGAATTCTCTTGCTTTTATTTTACGATTAACTTATTTTTGTTGAGTCTACCTACTCATAAAATTTTTTTACTGATTTTTTTATCCTATTATTTTTCCCATTTTTGATGGGTATTGGGTTCCAAAATTTTGGTTCTAGTTTGAACTCTTACGGAAGTTTCGATTATTGAGTTTCTGATGAGAAACAACAAACAGTTCGTGCAATAGTTTCTACCTAGCATTATGTTTATTCAGTAATAAGTTCTCAATACCAAGGATGTACCTACGTGATATTATGTTATTCCGCAGTTTAGTAGTCTCTTAAAAGATGTCGAACCTTGAAAAAGTTGAATTTTTATCATATTTTCAGGAAATTGGGAAGTAAAGGATTGAGAGGACAATTCAAATTATTCAAATGTTTTGGTTGTGATTGATAGATACACAAATTTACTGATGCAAAATTAAGTATATATTATTATTGATACTTTTGTACAACAAGTGGTTATGAAATGAATTATTGTATGAGTTGTGATAATGAAACAGTAAACATTCATTCTTTTTTTCTCTCATGGCGTATTTAAGAATTTTGTTGCCTACTTCTTAGTCTGCTTATTAGTGAGTAGATAATTGAATAAATTCATCGTCGAAGTATGTTAGTTAGTCATTGTTTATGTTTTCATTTTTCATAATTTATGAATCATTTCTTGGGTTAAATTAATTGTATTGAATAATATCTATATAGACCTGCACTACTAATGTCTGTCCTCTTTAAAACGAAGTCAACGTTAAATAATTGCAGCTTTATTACTTACTTTTTTTGTTGATGCAGATGTGATTCGTCCGCTGGCTTCTAAAATTTTTTCATGCGTCAATGTACTCCTAGTTATAGAAAAAAAAAGCTTAGAATTTTTTACAACTTCGTTGCTGTATTTCGCTATTACCCTCACTTGCTTATTTCCTTTCAAGTATCGATGAGGCGAAGAGATGATTTAGAGGTTCAATAAATTTTTCATTCTTGAAATAGTATACCTGAATATTATTAGTGCATGTAGTTATTCGTATTATCTTTTACTATACTTATTACACTTTTGTGTCAGCCAAATACACGTGTGATTAAACCGATTATCGTATTATTACGAATGATAAACTGGCAAAGTTCATTGATTTTATATCGCTATTGTAATATTAGAATATAAACATCGTTTATATATACGTATTGGTAGGTGTCTGCTTTATAATTTTCGTTACTCTGTGTATTATGACTATGACTAGCAGTAAATTTGACATTACCTTCAAAATTTTGATAATATGTACTAAAGTACCGAGTGTACGCACTGCGCACTTCATCATAAGTGCCCGAAGGTACCAGTGATAGAGCGGGACAGTGTACACAAAATTCTCAACTGCTGAATCGTAAGGTCATGAAATAAAAAACTTACGATATTCGCAACTCTGAATCTGCTTTTGAAGGCAATTCCAATAATATATGTACTTATATGTTTTGAGGTAAACGGACTAAAAACGACTTCACTGCTTCGTTCAGAAAAACTACGACCAGAATTTTCGTGACGGACTAATTTTTTTCCTAAATTTTCTAAGTGAAAATTACTTTAATAGGAATACCTCTCAAGTGACAGAGTTCTGCTACAATTTATCTAAAACGTTGGGAAAGTATTGTCAGGCGATGCCTGTTGAGCGTTTGTTTAGTAGAATTTTCATTTTTGAATTAGTTTGTGAGGTTTGTATTTTGTCACTGAAAATGCTATATTTTTTACAAAGTTATAGAAAAAAACTGAAGCCAAATTCTAAATGTATCCAAAATGTTTAAGTAAGGGATTTTCACGTTTTTAATTTTTCAAGGATTATGAAAATTAAATTTTCGCCATAACTGCTCTGAAAATATTATGTTTCAGCAGCTGATGGTTGCCAAAAGAAGATAAGGTTCTTTTAATACGTCAACCTTAGAATTAGAGAAATGAAATAATTTTTTTTTTTTTTTCGAAAACTATAATTTATTTGGATTTTGGATGTACGGCAGACCGCCTTTCCAATGCATAAAATGACGATTTGGAAAATAGTGTTTTCACCTGCAAATATCCTTTCCTTTCAGTTATTGTAAGGGAACAAAATAAATTTGGGAGGCTTTTTCTGCATGTTCTCAGAGTTTTGCAATACCTTGCATTCAGAAGCGTGTGGAGAAGTCGAAGGTGTTTTTCTTTCATCTTGGTCAGAGGGCTATTCGCATCGCTATCAACTGTGAAAAATTGCTGACAAATACTTTTCCGATCAGTGTTTTATAATCTTCCACGCTCGAGCGGAAAGTAATTACGCGTGTGAAATAATTTTGTACGTAGCGAATTCCTGACAAGAAAAGTATACGAACGTTTGTAAGGTTCAACCTTGCTCCTAGATACGAGTATTTTTGTTGAATGATATATATGAATAAGTTTGAACTTCTAGTCTATAATGATTCATATTTCTACCTCGAAAGTGTGCGTGACCTTGATGAGTGCAAAAGAAATGCCCTGTGTAATTTTCAAAGGGCTTCTAGCAGTACATAATAATATGTATACAGCATTGATTCTAAATTTTTCAAATTATAAAATTTCGTTAGCATATTGATCGAAGTCGGGCCCTGGGAGTTTGGAATTCTCACGATACAAAAAACAGAGTAGTGATGAGAGGAAAAAAACATGGCCTTTTGTAAGTGTACTGCGCCTAACAAATTGCAAAAGTGAGACAATTTTGCCAAAAGATTATGTAGTATCTTGAGTTTTGAATCTAGCGAAGTGGTGCCTGATTTTTGAACTGGAAGCGAAATTTTATTTTATGTCGAATATGAATCTAGCGAGAGTGAAATCAACTTGAGCTGTTCTTTGTAAAATATGATCGTTAAAAGCTAGATGTGTCTTGCTTTAATTTTCTCGAAAATTTTCTAAGGCTTCTTCTTACTTCTGGTAATATATTACTTCGGTTCCTTATACAGCTATAATGCTTTATTTTTCTATTCTACTCCTATCAGTATTCTGTGATGTTTCTTTACCTTATCTTCTCCATATTTTCTTTCGTGATACTGCATTTCCAGATGCCAGTACGTAGACATGAAATCAACCAGTCACGTGGACTTGAATTTGCACTCCCGCATTTATTACTGTAAATGCGATTATCAATTTTCTAACTATCCTACGTACTTTTTAATAGGACTTCACCCTTTTAAAAAAGTGATTGACGTTTATGACGGTTATTTACAGAACATGAATAAAATAAGTATCATAATTAAATTCTATCTGAAATCAGAGATGCATATGCATATGACTATGAATCGTGATAGAAATTGCCAAATCAAAGAAAATCCTCATATCGATTGTGATTCAGAATTTATTTACTAAATTATTAGTCATGACTAATTTGATTAATCAGTCGTATCATTTATAGTTATGATTGATTTGAATTTCCCTCTGATGGTGAATTTATTTCATGTTTTAGTTGAGCCCATCTTTGCAAATTTGTACTTCCTTCACATTCCCCATCTTTGCAAATTTGTAGGTATTTCCTTCAAATTCCTTTGAGGAAAATTTTCTTTTTGTGTGGATCAATTGCTCTTAGAGTGAGATGTCAGATGTGAGTTTATTCTCAAGTCTGTTCTGGTGCCATTAGTATAGAAGTGCAGCCTAATTTTAGTTTGTTGCATCTGCACGATTTGTGACTTGAAAGTTCGCTGGTCATAATGAAGGTGGCCGAGCTTCTTTTCTGTCGCGAAAAGCCAACATATACTTGTGCCCACCTCAGATTAGTCTCATAAAATTCGGGCATGTTGTTGAAAATGATTCGATTTAGTTGATTTTCTTCGTTAGTCTAAAATGTTTTTACCTGTGGTTATGCGAAAAGAACGGACGAATTAATTTTTTGCTACCATTTCAACAATAAACAATACAACTTTGAGAAAATTTAATTACCCGCCTGAAAGAAGAATGCGTTCATGTTTTGTTGCAATTAGGGTTTCTAATTTCAATTTGAAATTTTCTCAAATTTACTCAGCTAATGGCTTCCTATTGTGTATCTTCGGCACAACAAATAATTTGAATACCTCTGCGACTATGGGCCACAAAAATAGCATATAGCTGGCAGAAAAATAGGCGTCATCTTACCATCGACGATTTCATATTCGAAATTCATCGCAATCAACCGTTCACGAACGTATGCGAGCCCACATACCACTGTTCGGACGGACGAAGAATAATAAAGAAGTCGAAAGCAGAGAGACATTCCCTCGCCCAGCTTGGTGAAGCATACAAAGGATGTGAGAACCCTGAAAATGGAGGCTTTAAAGATTATCGACGAATCGAGAGCGCTGCGAGCATTCGTTTCGACTCGTGCCCGTCGATGTAGGAAATTTGACGGAAATTAAAATAAAAATCAATTCTGAAAGCTGCGTATGCATGTACTCGTAGTAATTAAAAAAATATATTTAAAGGCTGATGCAGATGGGAAAATACCCATAAAATACATGGAAGATTTCTGTGCTATTTACTTAGTACCTTTTTGGTTTTAAAGCTATAGAAAGACCAAGTGGCGTCGTATTTATTTTGAGATAAACTACTTACTTATAATACCACGTGGCGTCATAATATACGACCCAATTTTCACGAGTTACTAAAATGAATAATTTTTCATTCAATAAAAGTCAATCCTGATATTCGGAATTCAAATAGCTGCACCATATATAATCTTAGGGAGGGGATAAGTATTGTATTCTAACCATTTTCTAGTCTCATTTGATTGTAGAAAATTGCAGTGTTATCTTAACACAAGAAGTACCAGGTGGCGTCATATACGACGCCACTCAAAATTTTGAGATAGACTACTCAAAGGACCAATATTTTGAGAAACCCTAACTTATGTCATACGACGCCACCTGGTCCTTTAAGTAAATCGAGTAAAACCTGCTTTTTCTAGTGTTCACATGAAATTAATGTAATAGTTCGAGCAACCCAATTAAATTTAAAAGGTTCATTCAGTGTGGCTGCACTCTCTTGCGTCTGGCGTTTCTCAAATGGAACAGGCTACAGAACTTATGATCTTATGAAATTTGTTTTTGACTTGCAGTATCTTCGTTTTTTCTATAGTTAGTTTTCTATTCTCTTATGAGTGCTATACAATATCTGTGTGAGTTTATTTAGATGTTTTTAAGTCTAAAATTCTAATTTTCCTAGATTTTAGAATTCAGTCCTCCATAATATGCTCCATTCAATCTGTCAGTTTTCCCTACCGGTAAGCTTATGCTAATTTTATTTCAAAATAAAGTTTAAATATTTTACTGGAATAGGTACCGTACTTCCACATTTTTATACCAATTTATGTCAATTCAAAAATTTAAAATTAATGAGCTATTTTTAATTTTTGATACTTATATTATGATTTTCGGTCCCCATAGACGTACCATGTTTTCAATGCGCACCTGTTGAAATGACCGAAGAAATTGCATTTTCTGATTGGTCGAAGAGACTCGAACGATCGGATCACAACAACGATTTGGATGACGAAAATGGTGGCGAATCTGCGACCAACAGCTGGCTGCCAGCCTATGGATTCCATCAACCGGCGGATCTTCAGCAGGCTTTTTTGCAGAACAAGGCGATCGAATTTTACTCGAACGGTAAATTTTTCAGATTTCTATTTTACTAATCTCTGTGTAGCTACAGCTACACCTTGTTGAGTCGCATACATCGAATACATATTTCAGTCGGTCAGCCATTTCGTGTGCGAACTGCGCTGAGAAAAAGTGTGCCATCCGGTTTTTTTTTTCTTTATTTACGTTGGTTGTAGAGGAGGTTAGATTGGTGTACCTGCTACTAGTACCTTCAAACGCGTTTATTATTGTTATAAATAAATTTTATTGTTGCTTTCTCAAATCGAAGGTGGCCAAAAGAACTTGACTTAATTTGGCTGACGCGAAAAAAGAAGGCTACGGTTTTTATTGTTCGTCGAACTGTGTTCCCCCGCGATTGTTGGAAAAAACGCTAATAATTTAATATTTCTCGCATAAAATACGAGTATGTACATAAAAATCAATTGGGCGAATCGAATTGCTCATTATTTAACGTGTTTATGTCAACCTCTTGACTGTTTTGTACGCATCGATAGCTTTTATAGGCTTTGCGATGATTCAGATTGGTATACGTGGTTTCCTCTCTCCCTCAATATTTATATCTTCGCGTTATCTGTCTAATAGAATATTATGTGGAATTTAAAATTTGTAGAATTATCAAGATGATGAGATAACAAATATTTTTATTTGAACGATTTTTTTTCTCCTATAGGTTTAGGTATACTTTGTTTTCATTCTTCATACTCAATTTCTGAAATAAATAAATATTAAAAATGTTCATTTTAGAGCTCTGCGACGCTACATTTTTGTCCGGAATCCTATTCCCTGTTTTAAGTGAACCCACGAATAAATTCCAGAACAAATTGTTGAACTTAGCAGTTGCGTATTTTTTTTCTTCTTACACCGCACCGGACGATTTTTTGCCATTTTTTCAATGAAAGTAAATTTTTCTCGAGAATGTTCGATTTTTGTGAATAACTGGACTAAAAAAATAGAATTCCTTTTACTTGGTTTAAATTACCAAACGAAAATTTCCAAGTTTCGGTTACCTTTGACCTTGTATTAAAACTTTCTCACGCCTACCTCAATTTTTCGGTGTTTTTGGAACAGGAATCGCATTTTAGTCATTCTTCGAGTGAGAACACAGTTCGATTTAATTATTGTTTATGTGATGCGTTATTTTTTTCTCTCTCAAACAGAATAGCCGAGGAGATAACCTTGCAAAAATTTTCTGATTATTTCTTGTCCTAAAAAGAGTTGGAATTGTACGTAAGATTTATTTTTGTGGCTCGAAGATGGCTTGAAGTCATCAATTTTTCATTCGCAATTTCGGAAGAAGAAGAGCTCAGGTTTGTTGAATGTTGAAACAGATGAAATCACAGGTCTTGTTGTTTGCAAATATGCAGTATCCTGTCGTGAATTTCGTCGTTTCAGAGTAGCGTATTTATTCGAGTGGGTTGTGCGAAGTGGAAAATGGATAAAGACCGCCAAAGTCATTTTATAAAATGAAATATTTTTCGGTAAAAACTATTTACTCGTCACTCGTGTACCATTTAAATGTATTTGCTCATGAGAATTGACAACGAATTATGGAATATTTTTACTGCCTGACTGGTACCTATTCAAACGTTAATTATTCAAGGCGAGTCATATTTTCTCATCATAAAGAAAGGGCTGGGCTAGTGAGAGATTTTTGACACAATTGACGATATTATTTTTATTATGATCATTCATGATTTGTTTGAAAACGTCCAAGTGTAAAATAGTTTCCACTTAATATTACAGACCTGTTCTGTTTTGAAATTTACCTGTATGTTCAAATATAATAGACGCATGATAAACATACTTACCAATTTTTTTTACAAGTCAATTTTCAAGTCTTCGGTAATTTACGACTACTACTTTTTCTTTGTTGACGTGAAAAATATTTCCTAATCTTTCAAGGAAAATGTTTTTAAGGAAACTGTATTGTAACTTGCGAAATTCCAATTGTAGTGAAAACCTTTGTTTACTTTTTTTTTTTTTCAGCGTATTTGTAATACGTTATAGTTGTTTTTTCGTCGATTTTTTCAAATTTTTATTTATCAACATTGTCCATGATAAACGCAAAATGTTGGGAAAAAATTGTCAGTTTTTGAATTGAAATTTCTATTTTTTTTTTTTTGTATACTTACCTTTAAGAAATTCTTACTTTGTTCGGGGAAAAAATGTTGACCCATTAATGAAAAAGTTCCAAAATTAATGAAAGTATAAACTTTCTTACTAAAAATGATATTTTAATTCTTAATAATGTATTTACAAGATTAGGTATATTCTCAATCTTCCTCCTATCATAGTTTTTCTTTTCTGTCGAGTAGGTATATTTTGTTGAACCACTGCGTACTCCAAGATAAAATCTTCAAAATGAACTGAATTTTGTATTTTTAATTTTATGATAATCTTTCTTTTTGGAAGGACGTGTCATTTTCTGTAGGGAGGGCCAGCTATTTTATGAATTTATTATTATTTATTTTATCATATTTATTTTGGCACTTGTTCGAATGTTTATCTCTTTTTCCATTTTAGTATCTACCTACCTAATATTAAAAAAAAAATTATTGGTTCCGACTATTTCGTTGAACAGTCTTCTCATATTGGTATATCTGATGATCATGTGGATATTTACTGGCTCCATTCATTTCTTGTTTAATTCATTCACTTCTAATCTGAAATTTTTCGCATATCAGAGTATTTCTTATTTACAGGTTTTTTATTCGCACATTTTTTGCAGCCAGCTTTATCAAAAAATGAAATCAATTTTTTATTCTCATTCGAGAAATTTTAATTTTCTGTGGGTGTTTTACCGTTTCTTTGCTGCCCCTTTCGATTCATAACCTTGTCGGTGGTAATAAAGATTGATGTGAAAATTCTTGGTTCTCATTGTACCTATACGCACAAACTTGTGCAAGTTCGTTGAACTTCATCTCCGCTATTCTGAGATTACGAAAATTGCTTTATTTAGGAGGCGAGGAATTGTATTTTATTTGCATTTCAAACGATAGATTGCCTATCAGTTTGTGGTACGGTTCTTAGACGCGTGTATGAATATCTACGGAGTAATTCATATTTTGACGTTCAATAATGAATTAAAGGGAAATGACATTTGACGCGTCGAAATCTGAATCACCATCTTCTTAGGAAACCTTGCGTTGGGTCTGTATTTTCGCGCACCATAGTAACTCAGACAATATGTATTGTTATTTTATGTATGTGAGACCCAAGATAGAGTATAACACTTGCGAGACCCCCTTTATAAATATTCGGAAATGAAACCTCGTCTTCACATATGGCTTGGTGACTATCTGTAGATGCCTTAGGCTATGTAATGAAGCCCACAGCTATTGGTTAGTACAGTTTATAGGGAGTAAAATGAAATGAGTGAACCACAAGTGTACAAACAATTGATATTTGGGACACTTGTGAGTCCTAGATAAAAAATGCAGATTTGTGGTCTGCAGAGTGGGGGGAGTAAGAAAAACTATACATACACCTCATGGACATGTGGAGACCCAAAAAAGGGTCTCGCATTGTCAAAAAGGGTCTCACAAGTGACAAAAACATCTCTATATGTAGAGCTTCGGTGGGATCACTTATGTTGTGTGCTCTTAGCCTTTCAGAAAAATTTGTGTTTTGATGCTTAGGTGCTTTTGTTCGTGACACCCTACTTTTATTCAAAATATGAATTTTTGCGGAATGAAACTTGTATTTCAATGACTATAGTAGTGTATTTTTTATTATTCGAACGAAATTTGAGAATGATCAAGAAAAGTTGGTGATTATGATTGAAGATGAGATTCTCTCAGCTTGTGTTAAACCAACTATAGACGAACTTTGAAAGACAAATTCCTAGATAATATACCATCGGCAATCTGTATTGTTGACTACTTTTTCTCAATTTTTTCACGAAGTATTTTGATGTGTTAAAGTTAAATTGCAATTACCGCTATATTATATATGTGTTTCAACTAATCCGCCTAAAACAAAACATTAAGAGTGTTTGCAGAACTTATGTATTCTTCTTTCACGAAGGAGAATTGAACGTTCGACTTGGTAGCGCATAATTACAATCTCCAGCTTTTTGTATTATTTGTGAGTGTTCTTGTTCGCAGTCGTGCTTATCATCTGGAAAAAAAACTGGTTGTGCGAGTATTTGAACCGGGAAGGAGACGCTTTGTGTGTGAGGGACGAGCAGCACCGCGTACTGGCGAGAGGTCGAGGAATTTCTGTATTTTATTTCTCCAGGTTTTTTCTTTATCCGATGTACAGGTCTAAAAGTCTGGAGAGATTATATAGTCTACCTGTATACCTATAGCACATTCTCACTGTATGTTCAATTCGATTTTTCCCCCTTAATATTTTTTTGCTTTTTTTTTTTTTTCTATGAGTAATTGTTTCCTCGTTGTATGATGGCGTAACGCTGATTAATCGGTCTATATTTATATAATGTTCTGTATAGATGTGTTCTGCTGGGAACCTAATATTTAATCATTTTTTGTATCATCCTTACCTATACCAAATCAATCTGCTCTTTTTCCGTTACGTATTTTCAACCTCTCCAATGTATCTTCTCACACCTTTTCATGAGCAACTTCTAAACTTGTGGTCTGAAATACAAGGTCGATTATTGTATCGACGACAATCGTTCAGTGTTACTTTTTCGTGTATTCATCCGCTGGTCTGACAGCTGCGTGATTTAGCAAAAGGTTGAGCATTTGCTAACATTTCGTCCGATTAAAGCCCCAAAAAATAAAAATTCGTTTTTTCGCCGATTTGGCTACATGGAAGTCTGATACATCATTTTAGTTCGGAAGAGAAATTAAAAAGTTGAATATACCCCCTTCAAATAGTGACATTTGACTCAAAACCGCTGCCCTGTTGGCAAAATTACGCCGATGTCGGATATCCGATAAATAAGACCTTTTTATCGGATTCCGTCAGTAGTACATACATTGCATCGGATGTCTGATCCGACAAAAAGGTCTCATTTATCGCATGTCTGGTGGTCGAAGATTTTTGTCCAACCATAACTGCGATTGTTAGTCCGATTGTGGCAGCGTGTAGTGAAATAGAAAAATATTTTGTTGAGAAGAAAATGTTTATACCTACTACATCCCTATGGGCAAAATATTTTGAAAACGGATCCGTTTTATTCCGGATTATTATCCGTTTCTGGATTATAACCCGGAATTTTCCTGTTTTCCGGCTTCTAAAACGGATTTCGAACGGATTGTAATCAGTCTTGCCGGAAATGAGTCCGGATTATTTTCCGTGAAGGCTGTTTTATGATATTTGTTGGCCCGGGTTATAATCCGTGAAACCGTTTTACAAACGGATTTAGAAAAATTGCCCAAAAATTATCACCGATTATAATCAGGAAATCCGTTTTACAAACGGATTTGGAAAAACAATCAAGATGACAAAAATATCTGCAAATTTTCAGATCCGATGGTCGAAAATAAAAACGGACTGACAACGGATAAAATTCTCATTTTCCGGATCATTTTCTCATTTTTTGCCCATCGGGATAGTTGTTGGATGAAAGAAATTTTGTATGATGTACGAGTATGGTTGACATTCGTAGGCAGTTTAGATTTGCGATTGATGATGAAATTTTCAAATTCTTCATCTTTGATAGAATATTTTATAGATGACCGTGTGTCTAGTAAAAAGGTCTGCTATCTTCCATTTTGTAAATTTGTTGTGGGTCATATGATTTTCTGTACTCTAATTGCGAGGTGAAAAAATGAACAATCGAAAATGAATTGTCAGGTTGATATAATATATCCGTCTAAAAGGAACTATGCTTGTAATTTCAGTGGTCACATTTTTTTTTCTATTTCCGGGTTTTCGTTGTTATACTGTAGGGTAAATATAAGTTTGAAATGACACACACACAAAAAAAAGGACTACATAGCACATACCCACCAAAGGACTTAATATTTCATGGCGGCGTTGTAAAAAGTGCCGATGTTAATACGAACAGAAACGTTGTTTGATGTTCATTGATGGTTTTCCTGTAAAAATGGTATGACGTAACGGGCTTAGCTACGATATAAAAAGAACTAATAAAGAATGCAAACTATCATCTAAATTAAAACGGTGCTCTGCCCTCCTTGTATGTCGTACAGGAAAATGATTAATGAATGACTAGACACAGATTTTTGTATTCATTATTTTTCTTTCCATACAATTTCATCGTCATAAGTTTGTTTTTTCTCTTTCCATACTACTGTACATTTTCATGGAATCTCAAAGGTCAAGAGATTTTCTGGATGTACTTAACACTATATGGACTTCGGTGTTAGTATTTTGGTTGTTCAGTTTCATCGAAAACGTCGGTCTCAGTACCACGTAGATACCTACGTAGTTTCTAAAAATCCGTTGTTATCAAAATTTTAAAGCGCATCTTGAATTTTTTTCTGTTTTTAATTCATTTCATAATTATATGTACCTACTTATAGAAGGTTTAGCTGAGATTGAAAGTTGGTAATTTAGTTATTTTCAGCTCGAAAATTTGTTTATCGAATTAATGCTCATTATATATTCAACTAAAAAATTACAATACACCTAGTAACGTTACCAGAAAATAATTTTGCATGAACCAAACGAGACGAGCCATAAATTTTTTGGATGGGTCACATGAAAAATGGCATATTGAAATTTTGTAAGCTGGGCAAATATGGGGGGGGGGAGCGTTGATATCTGAGATTTTTTGGATAGGCTATGGGTGGACCAGCTAACTTTTTGTGTGGGCCTGGCCCACCTGGTCCCCCCCTTTTTGTTTATACACCCCTGAATATCTGAATGGAGGTAAAAGTTTTTTTATTTATTATTAATTTTATTAAAAATATTGGTATTGGTGGAATGTTCAATAAGTTTATAATTAAAATTACAATAATTATTTTAAACTTATTATCTATTTCTGAAAATTGATCTAAGAAATTTACTTCAAACTCTTACAATTTTTTTCGCTGTTTTGGGAAAATTGCATTTTTGGACCGATAGATTTGCTTTGGAGTATCTGTAATCAGCTGTATCACGGATCAAAAATTCCTATCCAAAGTATTAGATACGAAGTTGGACTTGAATTCCAGTAGTTTTCGAATAGTTAATAAAAACTATTGTATATTATGAGTGTGAATCTGATGTCGATGATTGATCCCCGTCTATTACGTATAGGCCCATTATTTGTTTATGACTCGAGCTGGCAAACTTATAATTTACTCACGTAACTGCCTCACGGTCTGAGAACTTCACGCTCTTCTTGGTTTAATGTGTCGGTGGTGGTTTATCGACTGCAGCGAAATGAAACTAGCTAACGTCCTTAAACTTGTACTCGTTGTTGAATTGCTTATACGTGTGTCGTATGAAATAATAGTATTATTTATGTAATACCTGTGCAGTGTCCTATACTGGCAACAAAATTGTGAGATGCTGCGGCATGCTACACGCTATAAGGGCAATATATCAGCGTGCACAACCACGCGAATACATTGCCACATAATTACTATATGCCTAATATTAATTTAACCTACGTACCTATAGGTAATTATTGTCAATCTTGGTCGAACGTTTCATTTAAATTCGTCACTCTTAGATGAATATATTGCAGATTAATGGCATAAATATATGGGCTTCCGTCGTCGAGGCGGTGACCTAATGCAGGAAGATTTTATAGGCCGGTTTTTATTGGTGGTACACGATCACTTTCAAGGTCATTAACATAATAGATACTTTATTATTCTTCGATCAGTCCGTTTCGTGTTTGACATTTTATTTAATTTTTGCATGCTCGCGCATACGTCTGTAGGTATGCCTGCTGTAGTTGAAAATTTGAAGAATAAAATGATGGCTGCTGCACCCACGTCTCAAATTGAAATTTTTCAAGGGTACCTATAAATACAGTAGTTCGTGCGCGTTGAAAAAAATGCATTTACGGGATGGTACTCTTGTCACTCAATTATACAAGCATCAATTAATCTGTAACTTTCGGCTGTATAAATAATCTCAAAGGATATTATGTCTTCGAGGCGCTCGTTAGGTGGAATTTTAAAATGTTGCTTTAAATAAATCTAAGGGGGGTTGTAAAAATTGACATTGGTTGGCACGATACAACATCATGAACCAAGTCAAAAATCCGAATAAGTTCGTCAAACTAGCTGCATAATGGAGCCTTATTTTGAGAACGGATTTACGAAAATTAGTACATAATAATGGAGTGATTTAAACATATGGGTTGCAAAGGTGAAAATTAAAACTTCAGCTTTCAGCTTACGCTTAGGACGACGTTAAAAAATAGAAATTTGACTTCCCACTTTCAACTTCACGATTTCTAATCTTTGGCTTTTAGCTTCGAGATTTTCCAAGTTGAAACAAAAAATTTGGCTTCTAGCTTTCGGCTTAGAGCTTTTGATTTCATTTTTTTTGAAAAATTCAAAAAAAAAGGAAAATTATTAGCTTTAGGTTTTATCTGCGAAATGTTTGCTCTTCGCAGCTTTTGGTTTTCGGCTTTTTAGCCAAAATGATGAAGATTCAGCTTTAAAGCATTCGATTTTCAGCTGATTTTGTAGCTTGAATTGAATATGCTTTCCCGTCAGGGCATTTTTTCCTTGGAATATTGAAAAATTGTTTGCTCCGAAAAATCTATAATCATTGTTTTACAAAATGAAGTACCAAAATGGCTTTATATCGCCTTTATTCAAATATTACATATATTTCATAAGAAATTTCCATAATTTGCACTTTCATTCTCTAAAAATTTCTCGTTTTAAATTTTTGGTACTGTACAGCTTTGAAGAGGAAAATATGTTTATTCCTCTCAAATGAGTTTTCTTTTACTCGCAATTTGATGAAGTGCTATCGTGTAGAATCTTGATATTTCCGTATCTTCTTTCTTACGAGAAATTAAATTTGCTGTGATCTTCGATCAGTGATCAGCTCAGCTATACTGAGATAAATTCAAACAGAAATTTGGGCGAAATGATTTAGCCTTATGTTTACTTCGGAGAAAGGCACCTCCCCGCTCAACTGGAGCGTGTAATGCTTTCCTGTGATATTTTGCGACTATGGCAATGATTTACAAGAAAAATTAACGTGAAGTGATCCAGAAAAAGTTGGTCACTATAATAGACACAACAGAGAAATCTCCTGAAAATTGCAAGAACTGAGTGAAAATAATTTCGATTCATTTCCAACAATCACGATTATTGTTTACTTCCGTAAGACAATGAGAGCTGAGTACCATCAACCATTGCGATTAATATTTTAGTTTTAAAAAAAATTTAGACTTTTTTTTGGTTAAGAAACTGAATTCATCTCTTCTAGATCGTGGACCGTTGCTCTTCAATGAGCCTCATTTTGCTTCATTTAGGAAACCTGATTTGAACTGTTTTTTTTTTGCATAATTATGTAATTTTTTTAACAATTTTAAAAAGTGCCTAAAACCAACAAAAATATGTCGCTATAATAAAGTGTTCTGGCATTTCTAAAAAAGCAAAAATTGAAGTTGAACACTTTTAACCAAAAAAAAAAAAAATAGTGAAAGTGAGTTCGTACTGTTCGAGTGTACCATTCTGATGTACATTTTTAGAAGAGTTTGAAAATAATTGTACCTAACTTATATAAGATTTTTTCAAAATTACAGAGAAAATTTTTCTCATCTTGTAAAAAGTTATTTTTTATGAAATTTCATCAAGGTTAGAATGTATATTAATTCTATAACATAGTCGGATCCCAGAAGAAATTTGAAAATTTATTTCAACAAAAAATATTTAAAAAAAAAGGTTTTGTGCGTTGACAATCGACTATATTATAATTGTATCGGTTTTAGAGTTCATTGAACCGTTGCAGAATATTCATTTAATCGAACTTTCTTGAAAATGGAAGTTATATGTGGTACATATACCTTTCTTCTGTATGCGTTTTCCCGCCGTTCTTTTCACCTCCACAATGGTTCTTCGTTACGATGCAGCGAGTGGTTGATAGGTGGTCAAAGGTGGGGGGGGAGGTGGGTGGTTAAGAGAATCTGAACGGAATTTGTGCTCGTAAAAGCATCGAGCAAAATAAACGAATAACGGGAGTACGTATTTGTTGTGTACCCTGTTGTATGTAGTGTACGTTGCAAAAATAATTTATACATTGTGGGTGTTTTCACATTCCTGTGCAGAGACGCTGGAGTTGTGGAGTCGTGACTTCTGGCCGAGAGAAGTTTCGTTCATCGTGATCGAGGGGTTGGGAGGGGGTTTGGAGAACGTATTCGAGGGGAAAATTGGAGTAACGAGTGAAAATGTGTCCGCATTACATAATAATATAATTGTCAGTATCTACGATCGTGTCTCATGCTAATATACGTTTGAGAATGAAATTTTATATCTGCACTTACCTAGTCTGCATCTGCGAGTGTCGTTTTCGTTTTCACTGCTTCGTCGGCCGTTTCTATGGCTGACGTGGTTTTAGGACTTGGTGGTCTGAGGCGAGATTTTGTCGGAGATCGCATTCCCATTCGCGCTAATTAAATGCCATGGGATCTTGCTTCTTCCAAGCAGTATCTATATGCGGTTTTCGTCGTTCCAGTGAGTTGGCTGCCTGTTGGAGTGCCAACTGCACAGAGAATGATGACTAGAAACGATTATCATATTCGCATACTACGTACAGGTTCCGTTTATTGGGATGTGCACGGTTTCATTGTTTCGCAGTCTTACTATTTTGTGTTCTCTTTGTGTGCCTGTGCCCGACGTTCTTCTTATGAACTCCTTAATTTCGAATGACACGAATCTGTCACCGCATAAATTAGACGCTTTATTGCTGGTCTTGGTGGTATGCTGTCGCCTCATTACAGTCTGTATAATTACTACGTTGAAATTCTCAATCAGATGGCATTTCGGTGTAGTATTTTTTTTGAATGTGCGATTCCTAAGTTTTGAGTTCCACAGATGCCTCTCCCGCACCCTTTCATATTACAGAAAGAAAGCTAATTCTTAGTTTTTTTTTTTTGAGCTTTCTCAAAAAAAAAAAAAATCAGTCCTGTCCCTTGTTTTGGGACTTGAATTTGATTAGAGCAGCCTGCATTGAAAAAATTATTGAACATTTTTAGTAAGATTCTTTTTTTTCTTCCGACGATTTGTACGTATACCTATTTAATGACGCTTTCACTCATAAAATTCAATCGATAACTTCGCAGAAATTTACTGCAGTAATTCTGAAGAAGTATGTAAGATCAAAATACTGGTGTTTTTAGATACAGAAAGAAAAAAAGAGGTTCGTGAATCGTAAAAATCTCAAGGAACTGATACGAAATGCGTTGATACCAGACCTATAATTTCTATTACACTTTTAAACTATAAGAAACGAATTCATATAATCTTTCGAATTTTGAGTGATTTTTTCTTATCGCATTTGAACGTTGATATACCTATTCTACTTTTCATAAAGATTTGATTTTCAAAAGGCAAAATATCATGTAATCAACTTCAAAACTGTTTTCAGTCATACGCGCTGGAAAATCAAGTTTCTCAAGGTTATTTGAGGTTAATCAACCCTCGGGCTCGAGCCCTCTCATTAAAATACCATTGGTTCCTTTTTTCCTGACATGTCATATTTATCAATTATTTTCTAAGTGAATTGAATTTCTAACATCTTGAAAATTCTGTCCAGTCGATAAGAGAAACAATTTTTGTGAAGCTCTTGAAAAATTTTTATATCACTCATAAATGTAAAAAGTGCAGTAGCGTCACGTGATAATATTTTTTGGGTGTTCAACTCTGAGGCTTAACTGAAAAAATTAAACCCTTCTTTCTCCTCCTATTTCCCCCTCCCCCCTCCCCTTCCCTCTAAAAATGATAAAAATTGAAAAAAAAGAAAGGAAAATACAAAATTGAAAACAGAGGAGGAAACGTTGAGATATGATAAAATGTGAAGAAAGTACTGCCATTTAAATACCCACACATACTCACACTCCATCTTCAGCTGCTAACAAAAATTGAAGGAAGGAGAAAAATAAGAAATGCAAGAATACGTTCATATACACTGACTGAACACTCTGGCGTACACTATTAACAAGAACTCCTCTTTTCTCTCGATATAATTTCTACTCATTGCAGTTATGTTTAAGTGTTCAACTGTATTTTGAGGAAAATTCTTCCTTAAAATCCAATAATTGGATTATGTGGAAAATGTTTCCTCAATATCCCAATCCTTACTATAGTTTAATTTCCCTGCGGATTTTGAGGAAAAAACTTCCTTGAAATCCCAATTGGTGAAAATCACAATAAATTAGTTTTACCTAACATTTCTGGATTCAAAAATATGAAAAAAAACCACACACTGCACTGCAGAACAATTATAGTGATAAGTTATTATTACACTGCTTTTACTTAAAAGGATTACCTTATCTTATCATCCATTTTTTGTATGTATGTATTTTCTTCACTAATTAATTAAGAAGTCACCTTTGAACAGATTAATTGCATCAGTTGGTAAAAAAGTTACTTGACCGTAACTTTGAAAATTATTGCAATAATGCACTATTGCACTCATACATATATTTTCTTAGTAAAAAGATCATTGTTTTAACCTTTCCAACTTCAAAAGAAGGAGAAATTTTAAAAAATACTACATCTGTCTCTGATAAATTTCATTTCAGTATATTTAATTTATTATGTTGAACTTAAACCAAGGTTTTTCTGTCGTCTTAAATAAAAATTTTTTACGTTGAATTTTCTGTCACAACACCATCTAATATATGCCATATGCTTACAAAATACACATAATTATTTATCACCATAATCACAGACAAAATTTCTTTGTGAATTTGGTTGGGTGTTTAGTGAACACCTTGCACACCCAGAGCAGACGCCACTGAAAAAGTGCATATAACAAACTACTTAGTTGAAAATGTCCGTCCGTATATCCCTTTGAATTCGTACGCTATATGGTATGTGACATGTCACAGAAAAAGGGATCAAAAAACATAATTTTAGTTTCTTAGTCGATTTCGCGTTTCACTGATGAAGTTATCAAATGGTTTTATCGAAAAAACTGAAAAAAAAAGAAATTATAGCGCTACTAAAAACCTTACAAATCCCCCCCCCTCCAAAAAAAAAGCTTTTAAATGCATGCGTAGCTCTTGTGAAAAATTTTTGTTTTGATGCATGAGATTTTGTTTTTGTGACTCGTTGTACTCGTATATATATATATATAGTCATTTTACGTCACATGTGAGACCCAAGATAAAGTATGACACTTCCTGCGTATACATAAGTGTATAATATTGTTGTGATCCTGTTTATGGTTTTTGATCACAAAGAAATTCAAAATTACTGTTGAAATTTTGCTAATCGGGCATAAATGCATTCAACTCAAATGGACATATGCGAAAAGAGCCAATATAGGGTTTTAGTTGAAGTGATATAAATTCATTTCTATGGATATTAAACTTGCGACACTCAGTTTATTGAATGTATAGTCAATACTATAGGTAAACTAAACAAGCGAAAATATTAGTATCCTCTCACAGCTCAATCTCACAACCTATATCATCTTACAACTGAACAAAATCGTGAAACGTTAATATCTCAAAATGCTATTTTCCCACTTTGGTCCTTCTTTATCCAATATCTATTCTCCGTGATTTTAATTGAAAAATATATTTCTCGTCCACGCGTAGAAGTGTCACTTTTGCGGATTCCGTATGAACGGCAAATCGGTTATGCAATTTGAGTGGCATGTAGCACCCTTTATATTTTTTAAAATAATTTGTTCGCTATTTTTTTTTTTTTCGTGTAATAACTTCTATACCTGTTTAATTGCTGTTTTGTAGTTGTATGAATTCTTAAATTTTTCCTCATTCGGAGAAAAAAATTATTTCTCTCAAGTAAAGAAAATCTTTTTGAATCGTACATCGGACATATATTCATCTTCCATAGATGTTGGCTGGTTCAGAATTTTTGAAATTACATTCGTCTGAAGTATATATACCTATAATAGCTTTATAAAGAGATAATTTTTCCCTAAAATACAATTTGCCTTTCCTCTCAACATTTTTAAAATGAAAGTTCATGAAAACCCCGCAAATAAATGAAAAAGTTTTAGACTCGAACGAATGATGTGAATTCGTCACCAAACGCTATAAAAGGATGTTCGAATTTGAAATTGCGTGTTTATGTTTAAACGTACTTCTTTGCTTAGGTATTCGTTCATTTTGACAGTGAAATAAAATGTTGAAAATTCGACGTGCTCGATCTGTTCCGGTAACTTTTGCGCGTGATTAGATTTTCTAGGGCACTCGGAATTTATGGTGTTAGCCATATAATGAGGTTAGTGGCTGCACTGATGGACGTGGAGCTCTGGCGAATACATGGACGAAGGTGGGTGGTTTGCCCGCAAAATGTAGTCTTCTATATGAGCAAAACCGGTTAACGAAAAATATCGGTAATTAAAATCGAACACGGATATGAACCATTAAAAAAAAAAAAAAAAACAGTCGAAACAGCCCTCAAATTATTTGTTATCTGATATTCGGAAATGGAAACTAATATCTTATATAAAATACATTTCATTATTTGCGAAAGATTAAATTCAGATAGGTTGAACCTTGAATTTCGAATTGAGTGGTTTCAAATTTTTTTTTTTTAAATAAAATTAAAATCTCCCAAATAATATAACAGCTGTAACCATTTCTTCGCTGCACCGCAGTTCAAGAAGTAACTTTTCGCCGACTAAACTGCATGAGACTGTGTTCAGATAGAGAGTGAAATGTTGAGAATTTCTTTCTTTGTAACTTACGGTTTGAATCGTGTTTGGATTTTTTTCAAATTTTAATTAAAAAATTTTTTTTTTTTCTCTTTCATGAAGAAAGTTGCGTTGAAAAAGGAAAAAAATATCAGTCATTTATGCAAAATATGGCTGTGCCTGTGTCAAATGGATAACAAGGTTCTCGTCGAACGAAGAAAAATTTTCTCGGATTTATAATTATATCTATACAGATAAAATATACTGGTACGTGTACTGTGAGAAATTGTTTAAATTATGGTGTAAATTTAACTTAATTTTTTCCATAATTAAGTGTGGTGAATTTTTTCCATAATTAATTGTGTGGATTTATGAATTTTATCATACTGCCACCAGTGGCTGTATCACACTTTATGGGTCTCGAAAGTGGTATTAAGACGGCTGAGAATTTGATAAAATCGACGATTTGATCATTTGATGAATAAAACAGTATTATTTTGGGTAAGAAAATTATGGCGTAAGAAATGATTGAGAGTTCTGTCTAGTTTGATTCATTCTCAACTTTTATGTGCATATAGTAGAGAGAGAATGTCTTCAGCGTTCCTACGTTTCTTGACTTATAAATTATTGAAAAATGAGAATGTAAATTATTAAAAGAAAATTTAGAATACTTGTACAAAGATTTTCTATTTAGATTATGTCGATACTTTAAAACAAAATGTGCTATGTCCAATTTAAATGATTTGCCAGAGATGAGAATTAATGAAATGTTGTTATTGCATGCATTACTTTGGAGATAGGTGTACTGCTCAAGACTGGCATGTTGGAGGTGCAATACAGTACGTTAACCCCCTGAAAAATGTTGGAAACTTGTGTTGCACCTCTGACGAAATCAAATCTGATGAGGGATATTATAAGCGAGTTATCGATGTTTGCGATATTATCAGATCGATTATCGATATAATTATGAGTTTGAACATTTTGGTTTTGTGAATATTTTTAGGAATCTGATTCGAAAGTGAATTGAATCCATTTCGAGACTATGGAAGTCAGTTTCGAATTGGATACGTGAAAACCATATGAAAAAAATTGTTGTTTGTGTTATCAATACATTTTCAAAGTAACTCGCTTTTACTTTATACTGTAGTAAGAATCTGAATAATCCACTTGAAAAATAATTTTGTTTTTAATTCGCTATAATTTTATGTTTTTTTGAATAATAACCCCTATTTGTATAAGTATCTGTTTAAAAATTTTACCCTGATACTATAATTTTATCAACATTGGAGGACGAAAGTAATCGATTATTGTCAATTTTCTCCACATCCAAGTTGATTGAAGCAGTATAATATGTGGTATTACTACCAAAAAAAAGTTCATGTTCTAATTTTTCTTACCTCTCATAAATGAATTCAAAACGGACACAGTATTGCACCTTTTTGCTTTAAGGTACCGATGTACACTGAGAATGAAAAACTAAAAAAAAAAAAATATTCGTAAGATTTTACTGTGCTCAATGATGTATCTATTCCAACATGGCACATCCGGATAGGTCGACGGTTTCGATTTGAAGTTGAAAAATACGATATTGTTCTGTAAAAGAATTTTTATTGGAAACGAAGCATGAAAAGAATGAGACAACAGCGTGTTTGCCCTCGATTGACAACTTTGGTGTTTTGGTGTATGTTCTGTATGTGTGGATATTGTTAGCTGGGGCATTGCCTTCGCAATATTATTACCGAACGTGATACTAATCTCTTCCCCACGATATTTTTTGTTCCTTTGTTCACTTATGGAGATCATTGATGGCGTACAGAATACAGATCTAATAACGATCGCTCGAAAAGATGGTTATAGTGATGTGATTTGGTACCAATCTCAGCTCAATATGTGGCTCCTACGTTCACTCGTCGAAATTTGGTTTTACAATAATTGAATTTCGATGAAAAGAACTCTCAATTTTGTCTGCAGAACGTTCACTGGTCAATGAAAGAGAAAAAAATTCAGTGTTACTTTTACATTTTAATGTACTCGTATTAACATTTTCATAGCATATATTCAAGATACCATTAATCTTTTATCAGGGAACCAACAGGACTGATAAATGCCGATCTGAGTGGAAATCTTAAGGCAATATTTTCATGGTTCCAAGGTGATCTTATTTGGGATTCACCGAGGGGGAAGATACTCGTGCTTATTCTCTCTTCTTTCTAACGTCTTCTTCGCCCTTTTAAAGATGAATTCTTTGTGGGAGACGTTTAGTCGAAATTTTGTCGACGCGTCCAGGTACCAAAGTCAAGGTCATAAAACCAAGATCAAGGTCACAATATCAAGGTCAAGTTTATAAAGTCGAGGCTTAATATCGTCAATTTAATAGTTGATACACGTAAGAGTAGCTGAAAGCTCACTCTTTAGCAATCAAATTTCATAAAAAAAGACTGAATAAATACAAATTGTTTCGTGCTTGACCTGAATTTTTAGCAAGATTTCTGCATTTTGGGGATAAATTTGAAACACAGCCTCTCCCTGAGTAAATTTCTGACTCCGTCACTGTTCCTACTCGTATTTACTATTTTCGTCAGGAATTATTGTAGAATAAGTTTTATGTACCTAATTTCGCAAGAGAATTAGTATCTCAATGTTTGTCTTGAATAAAAACATCAGCTTCTATTAGTACATACTTTTGTAATGGTATTGTGTGTGGATGGTGAATTTGTATTTAAATTGTTGATTACTGGGATACTATTTCGTTAATGAGTAGGTTGTTCGTAGAATTATATAGCCGACTTCATTGATGATTTCTTTCGAATTATCTCTAATTAGATCATAAATATATATTTTCGTTATCGTTTTCACGCCTTCAAATAGAAATTACCTTGTAAAAAAGCTTCTGAATGTAGGTACTCATAAGCTGTATATACAGGTATTCCAAATTTCCTTTCATAATTACATTCCAGACACGCCTAGTTCGAGTCTGTGTATGTATTCGTATCTGAAGTGGGCTCGATGCGAGTTTGAATTTTGTACCATAATGTTTTAATTTTATGAAAAATTTCCTAGGTACCATTATTTCAAGTTTTGCGTCAAAGAATTTATCGAACTTTCATTTATCATTGTATACCTACTCGTATACTTGTGTGCAAATTCGTAAAATCTTCGAAAAAAAAATATAAATTTTGGAGTTGCTGAATTTACGTTTTTAAATTCAGTGACCATGGTATATCCGTATAAGTACAGTCATATACTTTATGGGTTTTCTTCCCGTTTGGGTGTTTGATTTTGTACATCTACTGTATTTAATGGTCTAGAAACGTGATGCAATATTTTATTTTCCTCCATAGACCTGGGAAACTTGTTAACGTTTTGGATGTCTGTCCTAATTATTCTCATTCTTTTTATTGCTTTTTGTAGATGGATCTCATTAGAGTTGAGTGTTACTTATGTATATTCTGAGGTTTTTAGCAGGTTTTCGATACACATATTATGAGACTGGAGAGCATAATATACCAAGCCAGTTTCAAGTCAGTCTGGCGTATTGGGATTATCTGTAGATAAAAAGCAGTTTGAAATGCTCAAAAATTTGGATTTGGAACACTCTGTGCGAAAATTTTCCATGACCAGTAGGGTTGAAATTTTCACTAAAGGTCAATGTTTGATATAGTTCTCGCATGGAAATTTCACGATGATCCAGGCTGAATTATGATTTTTGATGGTTTTTTTTTTTTTGGACACAAATGTTCCTGAAAGTCACATGAATAATTTCGTTAATGCGCAATTAAGGGCACTCGGAGGTCACAGTTAGCTGGTGAGTGGGAAGTGTTAATTCAAATGAAGGTCTCAATTGAGGTAGAGCGCAATTATTTGAAAACCTGCTTTTCTCGCCGCGTGTACTCTGCGAATTCGTTTTCGTGAATGGAAAGCTGTGCTATCTGCTGATCTCGTTTGATAAAGTCTTTTTCAACGTAGTAAAAATGCAATTTCCAGCTTCTCTTGCTCATTTTGGACTGCTTTCAATTAAACAGAGCTCCGTTCGGTTCTATCGTCACATCAGTTTTTTAGATCCGTATCAGACTTATTTCCGGCCGAAAAAAATGATGTGTTGTGTAGATAATAATTATACTCAGTGGCGGATCCAGAGCTCCATTTGGGGGGGGAGGGGGAAATCCAAATTTTTTCAAAGTATGGTAAATGCTAAAATTGTGAGATTGTGTTTTTTCAGCATGAAGGAGGAGGGGGTTCATGAAAATTGATTTTTTTGTGGATTATCGGTCCCTTTATTTTTGATTGGGGGATTCCCCCCCTCGTGGATCTGCCACTGATTATACTTGAAAAAAAAAATTGAAAGTATCAACAGAGCAACGAAAATTATGAGGTCATTCTTATATGTACATCGAGTAAATGACAGTAATTTACTAATCTTTCTAATGTTGGTTTTTCTTGAGCGCTATAATTATCACTTCGAAGTTGTTGCTCGTTAGCAAATAATATAGTTGGTTTGAAGTTCACTGAAGGAAGCCTACTACCTTTATTCGTTATCAGTTTTACTAAACGAAGATTGCCAGAAAAAAACAAAATGACTCAATTTCACAAATTAGGTACTGTAACAGAATGTTTAATCTAGTTTTGAGTATAAGAATTTGATAGAGTTCGCCATGATGGAGCTTGTTGGAAAAAAGAATTGAAATTAGGATTTAAAGAAGTGAAGATGTGAAAAAATTTGGATCATTATAGAACTTGCTATATGAAAAAGTGGAAATGAATGTATGTATTCCAGAATGAGAGGAGGCGCCTTTACTTTCTAATGTCCACTTCCAGTGAGTGTTTCTTGACTTGACCTATATAAATGGTCTTATTACTATCGTTATCCTTTCTTCATTTATTTTTCTTTTGTCTGATAAATTTTTCCTAGTATAGTGCTTGATCATTGTAGAATGTGATTTAAACCAGTCCAGTCTGCTGCGTGTATTTCATTTATAGTTGGCGCGTTTCAGTGACGCAATAATTATTATTGTATGGCAGAAGTAACGGCTGTACCGATGTTTTTTTTTTTCTCATTTCACGATTGTGCATGTCATAGAGTTCGTTGTTCATCTATGGATGAAAAAAATGTAAACAAATCATTAAAAATGAGGAAGGTACCGGTAATGGACACGGTAATCAGAATCAGAACGATGGCGTGAGAACTCGTGGAATTTGAAATGCTATTGTTTCATTTTCACACATATAGTGTACCTATACATTCTCGTACTACGTGGGTAATTTTCTGTTTTCTCTTCATTTTTCAACGAATGTGTGAGTTCGTTATTCATGCAAAAAAAATAAAATTATTGTTTTCATTTTCTATTTATATTGTAATCCGTGTTTCTTTTTTTTTTTTATCTTCCCCTTAAAAACTGTGATGAGGGCGGGATCCTTGAAGTTTACATTTCAAGTCAGAAAAGTTGAGATATACCTACACGTGTGTACTCGTATAATTACTTCTTTTATTTAAAAATTTCTCTCAATGAGAAAATGTTTAGTTATTAGTGTGCAATTTTTTACTCATGGTGCCTGTAATGAAATGATTTGCGATTTTTGTCACCTCAATATAACTAATGAAACTTTTACCTTTTATTGGGTCTGTAAATAAACGCGATAGAACAAAATTACAGATGATATTTATAGTACGTATATTTGTGGACAAAATATTATTTGGCAAAACAAAATTTCTATATATTCGGAGAGTTTTTCAGTTGGTCAGCTTTTGGCTGAAAAAGTGGACCAGAAGTTATGCTCGTATTTTAACTTATATAGAAAAGTAGTTTTTGAAGGCGTTTATATTGCATTTCCCTTTCAGCGAGTCTGTGGACTTGGTCAGTTTCTATCTCGTAATACCTTTCGCATGAAGTAACCTTTATCGTTAAAATTCGTGTGCAATATGTCAGGGAAAAAAAAATGGTAAACGCATTTAAAAACTTCATAGAACTATTAGTTTCTACCAAAATTGTGAGAATTACGTTTCTTTTGTTGCTGTTATTTCTCGCCTCTCGAAATGAAAACAAAAATTGCGAAGTTTTACGTGATGTAACAGTTGGAAAGTTGGAAATCGTATTTAAATTTTTATTTTTTAACCGTTGTATTATACAAATAATTAGGTACTTTACACTGTGGAAAAAAAGAGAAGTAAATTAGACGGATGAAGAGTTGTGATTATTTCACGTGGTTCAGTAGCAGAGGCGGAAACCTACATTTTTTCTGCACGTAGCTTAATCAAAATGATTGAAAGCCCACTTTTTTGGGATAATTAAGATTTAATTAATTCAGAGGTGGGGGAGGTAGAGGGGAAACGTAGGCTAAAAACTTTGATAAAGTATGGAAATAAATTATGGGAGATTTAATATTAAACGGTAGAAATTGTACGACAATTTCAAAAATAAAATTCTGTTATAATTTTTTTGCCATAAAGAAAATAATAACTAGAGTAAATAGGAAGGCAAAAACCAGCACCGCCACTGATTCCCTCTGTGTGAAGTACTGAAGTATTTTCAAATACCGGTATGAAGTTTACTACCCACTAGCCCTAAGTAAAAATCTTATGGCATTTAGGCCATAAACATTATTAGTGATGATGCCAGATTTAAAATAAAAAAACGTGTATTTTACAATAGGTAATTATTGGAAAAAGTGGGAAATTTTTATTTTTTTATTTTTTTATTATTTTTTTTGGAGGATTTACTGTCAAAATATTTTTTTTTATTTTGGCGATCAATATACGTATTATGTTTACATTATTAAAATTGTATATTAAAAATCTTGGATCATTTTCTAATAGAATTAGAATATAAGTGCTTGTACTCATCCAAAGAGGGTTTTTGTTGCACTGCTTGGGACAAAGACCCATTTTCCACTTTTTCACAATTCAACTCTCGTAATTTGTGGCCGGATCTAAAGAAAAATAACGGTTGAAGCATGTATATGTATCCGACCAAATTCACATTGAAAAAAGAAAACGATTATTATTCAAATTTTTTAAATATTTTTTATTGTAGATTTTTTCATTTTTTTCACTTGAACTTGAAAAATTGTTTCTCCGCGAATTTTTTATAGATATAAAGTCTTGTATGTGTGTTTTTTTTTTTACAATAATGACTGAAGTTTTTCTACCTAATGTTGCCAGTATCTAAAAATTTGGAGGGGCCGACATTTGATCACTTTTTTTTTATAGATCCGATCACGTTTACAAAAAATTCTTTGAAATTACCCAATATTCATAAACTATTTTTGAAAAGGGTTCTATTCGTGGGCCGTTGACAATTTATACGTGTAAAAGAATTATGGTGCTACAAAAGTTTTAGTGCGAGTTTTTGTCTCCCTTACTCGACGATGATCTTGATAAAACAATATTTTCTTTGACTGAATATTTTACCTGTATTGATTCTGTCATTTGACAAAATTTTCTTACTATTCTATCTGTTTTTTCCCAAAGTTTCGTGTTCACTTTCGCCCATTGACTGTTCTTTGTGTGTGTGTGTGTTTTTTTTTAAAATGAAGCATCCGCCGGTTATTTATGAGTTGTCTTGATGATTTGTGAAAGATTATTACCAAGGAAACACAGCTTACGATTTCTTCGGGCTATATTCTGTAATTTTATCGTTTTATTCGGCCGATTTCTCCCATCAAGAGTTTAGAATCTCACGGGTGGCATGAATTGGAAACCCACCTACGTTCGGTATAATTTCACTCGTGGACAGATAGGCAGAACTGCATTGTGTGAGAAAGTTATTGTCTTACATTTGATTGCATATCCTACCAGAATTACGATCGTGTACGTGTCGTATAAATGGGTGATATATGATTCCGTTTGTAACATACGAGTGCAGCACTTCGTACGTGTCTGCTGTAAAGATTGCCTACCCAAATTAGAAGGAGTTTTTTTTCATATCGTGTGAATTCGAATTCAACGTTTTTCGCTTTTTGTCTGCTTCACAGATATGGTGGATGCGGCCTGCTCGACCAATGTACTTTTAGAAACCATACTGGAGGAAACATCAGACGACTTGCGTAGTGAGACTTCAGAATCCGATTATAACTCGGGATTGCTAACCGATTCCGTTTCCACTGTGATACATGTTCCTTCGTACGAAAAAAATCACAAGGGTATGAATTTTTTAAATATTACCTTTCGCAAAAATTTATAATTTTATAATAAATAGAAGACACTCAGTCTCAACAGTCTTTGAAATTCATGATAATATCAAGATGTTGGCTGAGTAGTGAGTACATGATAACGTATACTCATTATAAAAAGCTATCGGCTCTTCATTAAGATTTATGCTTGAGCTTGAGAACACTGGTACGCAAGTATGTAAGAAGGGCATAAGTCCACTTTTTCAAATTTTACAGGAGAGCAAAAAAATAAAAAAACTTTTACGTCACATTTTCACCTCAACTTTGAAGGCTATTTTCTCAGCGATGATTGCATTTTAGAATAATATTTTTTAAATATTTTTTTACTATAAGGAGGGCTTGGTACATACTGTTTATTGAACCTTAGAAGAAGTAAGTGGACTTGAACCTTTCTTGCGTATCACTTTCATATGCTCTCCTTGATATTTTTAGAAAATGTTACCTATAATTTCAGCAGTAGTTAAATTATTAGTGGTAGATTAAATTATAATCTTTTTAATGTTGATTTATTATTTTGATTACTTGAATTATTTTACCAAACGAGACTCGTGCTCTTGTTTATCCATACGTTTAAAGAATCAGAATATTTTTCAAAAAAATTAAAACTGCGCGGGCATCGAAAATTAGAAATTGCAATAGTGAACCCTTGGAAAATGTTTAAATTGTAAGCACATAAAGTTATCCACCGAATGTCGAACTGAACAAGATCAAACTTTTTGAATGAATAATGTTTTTCTATTGTTGTAGACAAAAAATGTACCTATCTAGTCTCCTAGCTCAAGGGTTGTATTATTTTATTCGAATTTATAAATTGAAACAATGGAAACGTGTTATGTATGCATACTGGCGATAAAATAAGCATATTATACCTAACCGAAGATTTTTGTTTCTCTTTCTTCCTTACAAATCCAAGCCCTGGTTATTGCCTTTTTGTCTTCAAATTAGAAAAAAAAAAAAAAATTATCAAGTATTATAACGTTTTCTCTCGGACATCGTGATTCGTGAGATTGTATTGGTGTACGCTGTACGCAGTTCCCAACGTAACCCATAATTATTATTTTTATTCTTTATTTCATTCATTCCATAACTTCTTTTTATTTCTAATTTTTTTGGAATGAAATTCGTTAGTAAAATTTCGTAGGTGTGTGACCTGCACCCCATTAATTAAGTTTATTGTTTTCTCGTTCGTTTCTAGCAGTGTCATTAATTCGTTATGACATAATATTCAACTTTGAAAAATTAGGTGAACCGTAAGAGTGAAAAAACATTTTTTATTTTTAAAGTGGAAATCCTTATGAAATTCATAAAATGAAACTTAACTCTCTATATTTTGTGGTAAAATGTCCATTTTTCCAATATTTTTCCGTTCATTTTATTATATTTTTTATTGATGGTTACCCGGATAGCGAAACCTTATGACTCCTATTTTAAAAATATTTCAAGAACTCTGAAAATTGTTAGTCAAAAGATTTCTGTCCATACCACTAAGTAGCATTAGAATCTCAGTTTCGACCATAATCGGTGTTGCGAGGTTTGGGTATTTCTATGTGTTCAAGGGTTGCCTCTTGAAGGGTTTAGTTCCGAGATTAACAAACCGCACGCCATGAGTTTTCATTTTATCGATTCAAATTTCTTGGTCATTTTGGAGGAATGATAATATGTATCTTATAAGATTTGCTTTGTTTTTTATATTTTTTTTTCATTTCATTCGTTGTTATAACATTCTGAAATTTGATTTTAAAATCAGAAAATTTACAGTACTCATCTGTTTTTTTTTTCAAAAATCTGAGAAAAGCCGGGCTTCAAACATATTTTTTTAAATAATCTGAAGAGTTTGAATTTGTAAAATCGAAAACCCAGGACATCATCTGACCGCTCAAGAATCTTTTTTTTTTTTACCAGTAGGTATAGCTGCATTTTTAATGAGGAAAGGATGTTGTCTGAATATTTCTTTCTCGAGAAAAATTAATTTTAAAATTTCTTATCCTCTAAGGTTGATTCTTGAAACTTTTTCATATTTTGGCTGCTGTCTATCGTCGATGTTTATTTTCACGTTAAAATAATGATGAAAAAAAAGAATTTTAAAGTGCCTAAAAAGTTGAAATCATCGAAATTCCATATTTTGTGAAAATTTTATGACATTCCATCTTTCTTCTTTAAAGTGATGATGATAACACCCTGAGAGTTTCCAAAATTTCCCCTTTTTGTTTCGTTTATTTTTTGTTCGGTTTCAATTTTTTTTTTTTTGCTCCATTCTCTGTTCAGGTGGACGAAATTCGTGTTGGAACGGGCGAAAAAGTGGTACAGAAATTAATACGGATCCGGGCGTGCAGGACGACGACGACGAAGACGACTTCACGGATGAAGAGGAAGAGGAGGAGGATGAGGCTGAAGAGGAGGACATTACCAACGAGTCGGATGACGACGACTCGGACGAGCCCGTCGAACGGAACGCCTCGTCCGATGGATTCCCGTCACGTACCAACAGCTTGCTGCAGTTCGAGAACCTGGAGAAGCATTACGAAAGCATTTTTCAAACGCAAAGGCCGACCGTCGATGGGCACGAATTCTTGGGGAGCCCAGTGCCGCGAGCGTGGCGCTTCAAAAGCAGCTCGCAACCCGAGAATCTCAACCATTTGGAGGACATCGACGACGACAACGACTCGAGCAGCCTCTCCTCAACCTGTTCGTCAAGCAGCAGCAGTCTGCTCAGTTCGGACGAGATACTCAGCTCGTCGCACAGCTCGAGGTACGACTCGCTGAGTCGCCGGCTCAGCCTGCGTTCGTTCCGCAGCATCGACAGCCTGACCTCGCTGCAGCAGAAGCACGAGAAGGAGCAGGAGCTGCTGCACACGGCCGAGCTTTCGCAGTCGCTCAACGATAACCTGTCCAGAATCGAAAGCCAGCCGGCGGACGAGATACCGGTGCCGGCGCGCGGCCTCTACAAGACGATGGAGTGCCTGAGCGAAATACCGGCCATCTACTGCAACGAAGTGGCGACCGTAGCCAAGAAAGACGAGACGAAAGACCCGGAGCACGTGTGCCACCAGCAAGCGGCCAAAACACGCAGATCTACCGAGAATCTGAGCGAGGACAGCGGATTCGGCGATCACATAACCAAAGAGTCGTCCTCATCGTCGTCGTCTAAAAACATATGCGAAGGGTACGTCGAGACGAGCGAGGAGCAAAAGGTGCCGACGGAAGCTGCACACTCGCTGGTGGAGCAAAGGGACGTCGACAGTGGCGACCAAAACACGTCGAAAGAAGGTCCCGCACCGCCCCTACCACCACCACCGTCGTTCGTCGAGGGGGGCGAGGAAACGGATGCTATTTTTAGCAGCAGCGCCGGTGGCGGCGGCGCCAGCGGCAGCTGCTGGCAAAGCGACCCGAATCTGCTGAACACGACATTTGTGATCGACGACGGCGCGCGTAGTGATGTGGCTTGGTGCGACGGTGCGGACGCGAGCGACGAGTGTCCGGTAAATGCGGACGACCCTACGATGGCGTCACGACTGACGGTGGCCAGCACCCCGAATCTGTACCACGAGGACGACTACGACGACGACGACGAGCCCAAGTACCACTACAGGGGCGGCACGAGCGACTGTCGCCTGGGAGCCGATTCGACGGTCTCGCTGTCGCGCGTCTACTCGCTCAAACGGATTAATTTCGTCAGCGAAAGCGAACTGAGCGCGGCGCCGTCTGGCGGCCGCGGCAGCAACGTGCAGATCATGACGAGCTTCGTGAGCCTGACGAACGGCGCCACGGCCAACGGCAAAGGGGTGCACTTCTGCCCGGTGGTCGCCGAGGTGAATTGGCGCGACAGCTTCAGCAGCAGTTCGGAGGATGAGGAGCTGGGCCACGGTGTGGGTGGCTACGATGCCGCAGCGCCGCCGTCGCCCTTGAGCCGCGAGCGTTTGAGCTCGCGGTCGGCGCCGGACGTGTCGCTGGAGGCGACGCCGCCGCGCGAACGCGAATTCTCGCCGCCGCTCGACGAGCTCGTCGAGAGGCTGCTGTGCGACTCGATCTCGCGACGCAACGACAAAGAGCTGGAGCAGCGGGCGCAGCAGCGCGCGCGACTCGATCTGATCACCTCTCCGCCGCCGCGGCGTGGTGGGGCCGCCGCTTCGAGCGTGGCCAATAACAACTCGGACGAGTCAGCGTCGCTGAACGAGTCGACCTCGACGTGGTCGTCGCCGAACAGCACGCACGCCAGTTATCATTCGGCAGCGTTACGAGGCGCTATGGATTCGAGTAGTGACGGTGCGGCGGGCGATTTATTACGCGGCGGTGCGGCGGCCAGCGGCGGCGGCGGCGAAAAATCGCCGGCCACCAAATCGTCGCCCGTCGGCAAGCTGGGCGGCTTTCTGCAGCGGTTTTCGTTGAAGCGACTCAGCGGTCGCAAGAGCAAGAAGAAGGCGGCGGCGGCGGCGGCAGCGGCGCCACCTGTTGTGGTCGGCGTGCTGCCCAAGAGCGGCGGAGGTGGCGAGGCGACGTCGCGAATCATCCCGCTGACGGGCGACCCGGAGGATGGGGTGAGTGAAGTGCGCGGCGAAAACCACCCTCGCGGGTCGGTCGTCTCGAGTAAACCGCCGCTGCCGCCGGCGCCGCCGCCGACCGGCGCTGCGCGTCGGCGTCCGTCCGAAGCGGAGTGTGCGCCGCAGCGCGGCGGCGGCTCGGCGCAATCGTCGGTCGACGGAGCGGCGCGCCACACGGTGCAACACCAGCAACCGCGGCAGTATTCGCCGGAGCAGGGCGTCGATTCGCACACGCCGATTATGCTGCGGAAGACGGCGGCCTCGGCTGCGTGTATCGATCGGCGGTCGCCGTCGTCGCCGCATCGCGTCGACTGCGGTCTGTTGGAGACGGACATCGATTCGAACGTGACTCTGTCGACCAGCAACGTGAGTAGTAACGGCAGCGCTGGCGGCCACCACGGTGGCAACGTTTCCAGCTCTCCGGCCAACAATAAGAAGTCGCGCAGTTTGCTCAATTTGGACAATGGACGGCTGTCGCTGCTGCCGTCCGCGGCCAAGACTTCGCTAGGCGGCGCGACGGACGCGATGAAGGCGGCCGGCGGCAGCCCGCATCACGGTTGCAACGACTACCGCGCCAAGTCAATGGAATTCCTGCTCGATAAGGAGAACCAAGCTGCGGTCAAGGTAAGCGAACCAACCTTCTTTAAATACGCTTTTATGGCTCGTCTCTGGCTACCCTTGGTCGGTGCGGTCGTTGGAAATGACTTCTGTGAGGAATGGTTCGACCTAATTTCGGTGATTACGAGTCTTATGCTGCACGAGAGCGTAGTGTGAACGTATTGGACGGTGTGTGACCTGAAATTGCAGGGATATCAATAGCGTTGTGCCAGAAAGTGCTATTTTCATTATAAAAAAATGTACGAGAGGCGAGCGAAAAAAATGTTATTGCATGATTACTTCGGTGGTAATTACTGCTTTTGTTAACTCGAACAGTGATATGCATAAAGTGAGTAAAGTCCAGTAGAAATTTCGAATTTAACAGATGAGTAAAAAAACGCATTTTATGTCACGTAGCCCACTTACGTAGCACCTCAACTTTGAAATCTATTTTCTTAGTGTTACTATAACTTACCGCATCACTGTTTGTGCAGACCAAGTTATGGAAGCTTACAGTTAGTTCAAGTAAATAATATTGTCTTAATTTCTATTCGAATGAACAGCTACACGCTATAGAAATTGGAGCTGCTAAAATAATTATAATACGTATTTAGATTTTGATGTTTGAAGCCGTATTGGTAATTTGGGCTCCTTTAAGTGTTGAAAATTCTGACGTTTCTTTTTTTTGTGAATTTTTTCCAAAATTCGAAAAATTGTCCTCGATTCAGAATTTTTAGCTCCATCGACATGGCGGTTAAGTAGGTGCTATTGGTGATTAAGACGGTACAAATTATTGCATTCATTATTTGCGATGAAGCTTTAGCTCTTATGACCTTCATTTTGACTGGCAAATTAATGAATAATTCATACTGGGTTACATTTATGCGAGCTTACGTCTCTACGATGATCGTTTTCCTCGCTATTATCACCAACGAATGAAAGAGAAATATTGCATTCTGGTTTTAAAGTTGTTTATTCTGAAAGTTGTAATTTATAGAAAAGAAAATTGTAAATATTATATTTCGCTGAAATAAGACGGAGAGTTCAGTTTACTCACTCAATCAGGCAACTACCTACTTATATCAAACATTTGAGCGATAAAATTTTCGATCGAAATTATCTCTTAATGTTTGCCTTCTGTGGAACATACGAGTAATAATTTTCCCAGATTACGAAACGAGGGAAATTCCCCTTACATTCATTTAAATAATTCTGATTTTATTATTGAATTCTCGTTCGAGGCTTCTTAAATGTTGGCTACTTCGCTGATAATTAAATACCTGCTAAAAATACCTGTACTTACTTCCGCAATTTCTAACCTCACAGTAATTTTCAAAAGTTGAAAATTTTCCCTCTTATCTCTCAATTTACCATAATTATTATTGTATTCGGAATTTTTGTTTTTGTTTTTAATAATTGAATTTTAATTTTATCTGAAAAATTGAGTCGAAAATTCCGTAGACTTCACCTAAATAAATTCGAAATGACATCTGGGATACTGATTGTTATTTTTATCAGTTCACTTTTAGATACTTATATGGAAAAATAATTATATTTTTTAATGTGAGTTATTTTGATCATCGATAAAGTACAATTTTGTCGTTTGCCAATCCAAGATACACGAATAAAATAAATGTAAAACAAAGTACTCAAAAAAAATGACAATAACTTTGAATCGGCTCAGTATAGTTACCGTTTCCTCCTAAATTCAGTGGCGGTTCTCGGAAATCCGGTTTCCAATTATATGTCACGTTGTGTTTTTATTTTTGCTTGGAAGAGCAACGATCGAGAGGCTCTGGTTTGAATTCAGTGGCGTCTGCTCTGGGTGTGCAAGGTGTTCACTGAACACCCAACCAAATTCAAAAAGAAATTTTGTCTGTGATTATGGTGATAAATAATTATGTGTATTTTGTAAGCATATGGCATATATTAGATGGTGTTGTGACAGAAAATTCAACGTAAAAAATTTTTATTTAAGACGACAGAAGAACCTTGGTTTAAGATCAACATAATAAATTAAATATACTTACTGAAATGAAATTTATCAGAGACAGATGTAGTATTTTTTAAAATTTCTCCTTCTTTTGAAGTTGGAAAGGTTAAAACAATGATCTTTTTACTAAGAAAATATATGTATGAGTGCAATAGTGCATTATTGCAATAATTTTCAAAGTTACGGTCAAGTAACTTTTTTACCAACTGATGCAATTAATCTGTTCAAAGGTGACTTCTTAATTAATTAGTGAAGAAAATACATACATACAAAAAATGGATGATAAGATAAGGTAATCCTTATAACTTATCACTATAATTGTTCTGCAGTGCAATGTGTGTTTTTTTTCATATTTTTGAATCCAGAAATGTTAGGTAAAACTAATTTATTGTGATTTTCACCAATTGGGATTTCAAGGAAGTTTTTTCCTCAAAATCCGCAGGGAAATTAAACTATAGTAAGGATTGGGATATTGAGGAAACATTTTCCACATAATCCAATTATTGGATTTTAATGAACACTTTGACATAACTGCAATGAGTAGAAATTATATCCAGAGGAAAGAGGAGTTCTTGTTAATAGTATACGCCAGTGTGTTCAGTCAGTGTATATGAACGTATTCTTGCATTTCTTATTTTTCTCCTTCCTTCAATTTTTGTTAGCAGCTGAAGATGGAGTGTGAGTATGTGTGGGTATTTAAATGGCAGTACTTTCTTCACATTTTATCATAGCTCAACGTTTCCTCCTCTGTTTTCAGTTTTGTATTTCCCTTTATTTTTTTTCAATTTTTATCATTTTTAGAGGGAAGGGGAGGGGGAGGAGGAAGTAGGAGGAGAAAGAAGGGTTTAATTTTTCCAGTTAAGCCTCAGAGTTGAACACCCAAAAAATATTATCACGTGACGCTACTGTTTGAATTGTCAACATAAACCTTTCCTTTCTTTCAGCGATGAAAATCAGCTACTTCAATTTTCACGGTTTCATCGTCAACGTCATTGAGATTAATCTTTGCTTTTTTTTTTTTTTTTAACATAGTAATTGTCACAGTAGAAGAAAATACGATCACTCGCCTTCAAATATCCATCCTAGACCGAAATTATCACGCTGTTTCAGCTTAATTCTCTTTATAAAGAAATAGTTATGTCTATGAAAGAATTAGATAATCGCCGTAATATATCGCTGGCATTCATGAAAAATTCTTCATTGGGTATAGTTTCATCTTGATGAGTGCATCAAGTTTTTAGACTGGACTTGGGACTTTTATTTTGGAGAGGGCGAATCCAATGTTCATTTTATTAAAAATTTCACTTCTATCTCGCGACTCCTAAGTGCCTTATAGTAGCTGTTAAATTTCAATGGTCAAACATTTTTTCTTCACAAAGTGCAAAATTTTGATCAAAATTTTTGGTACCTGGATCACTTTTGGTAACTATAGCTTAATGGAATTTTATATTTTTGTGAATTTAGTTTGAAGATGGACTGTAATAAACCTAAAGAAAAGTCAGTTTCATGGGTACGCTTACAAATTAAGACTAGAAGTACCGGGTGGTGTCATATACGACACCACTCAAAATTTTGAGATGGACTTCTGAAGGGATCAATATTTGGAGAACCCCTGACTTGTGTCATACGACGCCACCTGGTCCTTTGAGGTTACTCTTGTGGTGTCATATATGACACCACCTGGTCCTTTGAGTAATCGAGTAAAACCTGGTATTTCTAGTGTTAATAGTTTGTAATGAATTTTAAAAATAATTGTTTATTGTTTGTTAAAAACTGCAGAAGACTTTTGTTCTGGCCTCTTTTGCCCTAGTGACTGTTTTTATGAAGGTATTTTTAAGGAAGTTTGGAAAAAAAAGTAATAAGCCCATTACCGCATCTATAATTAGATAAATGAGGATCTTTTATCTGATGAGACCGAATTCAGGTAGATCACTATATGACAAGTTCGAAAATACGACAGCTTGAAAAAACAAAATGGTTTCCCTCTCATCCAACTCATCCACTCTTTGTACAAGACTATTTCGATATTCTATGGAGTTGCTCAGTGAACTTGCTCAGTGGCTTCGAAAGAAGAACATCTCTCGATGTTGTCACTTGAAATAGGTCTATATTCGTAAAATGGGAATTTTTTTTCACAGACCGTATGTTCTGTGTGTTAAGATAAGCGTTATCAAAAGCACTCACGAAGTACAACTTGGTCGTTGATATTCTAGTAATTTCAAGAATGTGGATTAGGTAGCCAAAGTGTGTGTGGAAGCTCTTCGAGATTGTTATCACGAAAATGAGGCGTGATTCTTGACATTCCTCGACTACATGGTGATTGCACGGTCTCGGTCTTGTGTTTGTGATTTTGCATGGCCCATTGAACAGACAATAAATTAATATAACAAGTAAATTGTGTCTTGTAATTTTACTAGCTCGATGGTTCACCTATTATTTATAGACTATGTTTGTATTAGCAATTTTTTCTTATACACGTAGAATGAGAATTCATTAGAATTTTGGTGAATATCGAAAAGTCATTCCAAAGTTTCGCTTACCAAACTGCAGACAGGCAAAAAATTCGATAATTTTGGCAGCCTAAAAACGACTAACTTTTTCATTTGCTTACCTATACACGCGTATATTTGAATAAAACTCTATTTTTAAAACATGCACATTAGCTTTGACCTAATTCTAACGAGTGACATGCTTCTCTTCGATGGTGTTGGGCTTGAAAGCTTATGCGTGGACGAATGAAAGCATTTAGAAACAATTAAAGGTAATGAATTTTTGGATTACCGAATTCTTTCGTAAATCCGTTTTTCCTGCACTGAAAAAAAAAAGTGGGAAGTAATATTTCCTAATGAAAATAGAAGAATAGAAATGATTCGAGATTTTTTCTAAATATTCTTTAAATATTTGTGGTATTTTTCGTCATCATAGTAGATATATTTTACTAATTTTGTAATAATTTCTACTGTAAATCTTGAATTGTCCTCCTTTTCCTCTGCGAAATTGCAAAAATCACCACTAAAAATTTTTAAGCGTAAGTTCCTATTAATTTTTCTAGCGGATGTTTTCCCTGATTCCTCTTCCCCCAATTGTTCTCCCTGAATGCCATTATATTTCATCTGTATTCTTTCGCTAGAATAAAATTATCTTCTCACAATAAGAGATACAGTATAAAAGTAAAATGAAAAAAAAAGAAAAATTGAATTCTTCAAAACTTATCCTTCTATCAGATTGTAGCTATTTTGGAAAAAAAAAAAAAGAAATATGTTATCTATGGGTAGGTTCTTTTGTTTCAAATACAGAGTTACAATCATTTCTATTTTAGTTAGTGATTAGGTTTTGCGTTCGCATATTCGAACTGGTGGGAAATTATTATCGGTGTTTCTCGTATAAAATACATTAGAGTTCTTCTTTTTTAGTAATTTAGTAAATTAAAATATTACGAATAGGATGTAATACTTGCACCTTTTATGAGAGCAAAAATTACGAGTATATTTTGTTTGGAAACTGATAGAAATTTCCCTGCAGATGAAAATTTAAACAAACGTTGCTTGACGTCATTTTCGAAACACTCGGTATCATAATTATATTTACCATTTAGCTACGAATCACGGAAAATTTTCGTATCAATCAACGACATTCGTTGAATGCTATGAGATGTCACCGACTTTCATGATTCGATGTATGTGATAGCGATCAAAATTTATAATAATGTGATATTTGACAACATTCTAGCCGAGTCACTATATAGCCATGATAATATTTGGAACAGCTGCCGCGGTTCGGTTCCAAAATTTTGTCAAGTCACTAAAAATTATTAGGAACCCATTTCGTTTAGAGCTTTAGACTTATTTAGCCATTATCAAGTACCAAAACATTATTTAGATAAGTACATATAATAAAAAAATAAGTGATAATTTTTTTAAAGGATTAGCAATACAGGTAACTTGTAACTGGTTGTAGGTAAAATTTCAGGTATAATTTAAAAAAAAAAATCCCGTTCAGTGCGGACCCAAAAATCATGTTCAAGAATTGAATCTCAACCCTTCGTTATTGCGATGAATAAAAGATGGTGTTTCTCAGCTTATTCCAGTGTCTGATACTATTAAACTCTATATATCGCACACCCTCTACAAAACTGATACAACTCAAAAAAACCGTTTTTTCAGAAGAGCTATTTGAAATTTTTAATTTTAAAACTGTCAATATTCAATCAATTTTTAACGGATTTTGTTCATTCAAAACCCAAATGACTCCATGTATAGTGTAGTTTTTGAATGTGCTGGTCTTTTCCCCATAAACAATCCACCAATAGCCCCTCGGCAAGTTGTATCACTTTTGTACAGGCAGCAATGACACTTTTCAATGTTTTGTGTGTTAATTTTAAGTGAGATGTATCAGTTTTGTAGAGAAATATTGAGTTGCATCGGTTTTGTAGATTGCCAAACTTAGTCATTTTATATGGAAAAGTTGAGTTGTATCAGTTTTGTCCATTGAATAGCTACACATTTCTGAAATTGTTAACTGATACAACTCTCCTGGAGGGGTCTGGGGGTGGAATTTCACCAAGGTGAATATGGAGGATTAAAGTAGGACCCTTATAGACTCTTTTTTCACTGCTAACTCAAAACTCAATTTTTGTGAGCTGTATCAGTTTTGTAGAGGGTGTGCGATATGTTGGAGTGTCTGCTGATTACTGTTTTCCCTACATTTTACCACCCCTTTTCTCCCTCAGCAACTGTTATTTTGTTCAGATTTTTGTTTATTGTTTAAACGAAAATTTACCCCTTCCACTGGAATTAAATTTTCCGTCCCCCAGTGAAGCCTATAGTTGCAAGTCTGATGGTGACACGTACCTCAAAGAATATATACTGCAGTCATCTTCATTCTCTTTGTAGTGAGTGCAGTCGATGCTGATGCTCTAAAAGGCAGGACAAATTATCGATGATGAGAAATTTCATTACGTGACTGTGGAAAACAATGCGAAAAAGTATTTTCATCTCACTCTCATTAAGAGATCGTCGACGACTGTGTTTTCTCGATATAGGAGCTCTGTGTGTCGCTGCAATTCTCCATTCAGTCGGCTTCCGAGAAAAGAAAATAAAAAATTATTTTAATTTTGAGAACTTGATGAGAAGAACGATTGTTGGTTGGCTCTTATAATGAGCATTATTCTCCGCTGCCGTTACATTATACTTAATGAAGTTTATTATTTTCATCTCTCCCTTTATTTGGGTGATGATGGAAGATGGTGAAGAATATTATACTGTTATCTCTTCAATGCTTAATTCTCAGAGGCGTTTATCAAATTAGCCTGCTTCGTCATTACTGTCTTTATTCTAATTATCGATAGGTACAACTACCGTATTTATCACTCAGGTATCTCTTCTTGCAAACTCACGATTTTTTCCCGCCGAAAACTGTAAAATTTCTTCGAGTCTATTTTGAGACACAAAGAACTTTGGATATGTTTGCTATTTGGCATTTCTGTGACAATCATATTATACGTACACCGAGAAATATTTCTGTGGTAATTTTTACTATTTTTATGTGAAAACTAGGAGAATTTGTGATTTGTAGTAGAAATTACCATAAAAATAGTAAAATATACCATCTAAGACTGATAAAATGCACTGATTGTACGACATTTTCTCTAACGCAGTTTCGCTAATGACAAATTTTTCTAACCTCATTGTCTCTAAAACCGTTTTTACTAATGACAAATTTCCTAACGTCACTTTCTTTGACGCATTTTCTCGAACAACATTTCTTCTAATAGACGTATGTATTTTGTAATGTACTGAGATTTATGTTGATTGCAATGGCAGTTTACTAATTATAGTTTGTAACAAAATATTTCTGAATGTTTTTTTCAAAAAACCCCCACAACCCTAAACTTTCCCCTCTTACTAAATATCCAACCCCACCCGAACCCACCACCTATTGAAATTTCCTACCCACTCCCCACCGTACCACCAATTCTGCTTCGATTTGTAGGAGAATCTAAAATATACGAGCAATCGCTGCTAATGTAAACATCTCACGAAGACTTAATTGTATTTGACTATGTATTAAACATTTGAACTTTGAAATTTTTGGGAAAAAATATGTTAGAAAAATTTGTTTTTAGGAAATATGATAATTAGAGAAATTGACGTCAGAGAAATTTGCAATTAGGAACAATGGTTTTAGCAAAACTGCGTTAGAGAAAATGTCGTGTCACCACTACACATGCTACGAATATCCACAATATAAAATACTAAAAATTACTATTCATTTTTCTTGGGGATGTTCCATTCAATTGTTTAGGATTTAGATTACCATACGCGTTCGAGCTCTTATTTGAATCTCATGATTATTGATCGTACTTTTTTACTGTCATAACTAATTAACATCAGCTCCATTGATATTTTATTTGGGTTCACACCAATTTTCCTTAATCCATTTTCCATATAAGTGCACTGAGAAAAATTTCAGTGGTTTCCCTGTTCTGGTTGTGAAGACTGATTTTTTATTTTAGTCAACCTCAACGGTACCTGCGTGTCGGAGGGTTATAGCAAAACCAAAAATTATATTACAGTAGAATAAAAATTCTGTTTGATACTCGATTAATGTACGGGTAGATTTAAATAAGTACCTATTTCGATTTAACTAAGAAAAAAATTAAAAATTTATCATGTTGTGATATAGCTGTACTCGTATCTTAATGTGATGTACTTCGCTTTGCGTTTTTCAACCTTTAGTTAAGCTTATGTTTATAATTATTCTATTTTAAAACGAAGTCTCATAATGATTCATAATTTTCGTTCAATTTTATTTTTACAAGACAAGCTGTTCCTCTTATTAAAAGACAAAGATTTTCTCTCCATTTCCGGCAAGTTTTATTTTTTCGCCAAAAATTCATAACCTTTTAAACCCTTTTCCTATTTATAATTTCCTCTGTGCTAAGCTTCCCCTGAAGGTTTAGCTTTTTTTTTTGTTTTTGTTTTTAAGAAAGATTGTAAGTCTTATACGTGTTCAGCTTTCCTCTTCAAGCTCTGGGGCAGCCGATAAATCTTATTTGAGAATCTTGTCGTGGATGTGCGTATGTTGGTTGAGGACGAGGGATGTTTGGGAGAGGGAGACCAGGTCATTTAATGGCGGATGCCACGTTTCATAAGTCGTTTCGAAAATAAATTACTGTGCGAGGTACTTTCTATACGTTCATCGTACCTATATATGACATGTATACAGCACGTACGTAGCTTTTATACATTGCTTACCGTATTCGATTATGGGGATTTTTCACCTTTCATTGAAATCGTTCACACTTTTTGGTAAGACTTTATTTTAAAAAATAGACAGAAATTTAGAAAGAAAATGAAAAACTGAGACATATGAAAATGCTACTCAGGTACATTGTCTGATGCGCTAAATGCGCAAAACAAAATTCTACTTACGAGTAAAAATAGAAACAAAAAAACAAAATCACTTATTCTTCATAACCTGCGAAACCGCACTAGAAGAGAATAAGTGAAACTGAAAATATTTTAAATTAAAAATATTAAATTTCGTTCCAAAACCGACTAAGTCTAAAAAAAATTACTTTTGAATTTTTTGCACTTCAGTTATGTTTTGGTACCTGGTCATACCAAATTAGTTGAAAAAATTATTGATTATATTTTTTGAACTTGGTAAGTTATGGAGTTGAACCAGCTACTTGTAGTATAATATGAGAGAATGGTTGTTAAGGTGAAAAATAGCATTTTATGGCGGGCGAAAAATCGAAAGAGACATATCCTATTTGGTGAGTTTTGAGTTACGTATTAAATTATATTATTTCTTCATAAGTAACATTTTACAACCCTGTACTCCTTATTCGAATATACAGTAGAAATTGGTTATAGCGAACTCCGGGGGACCGTGTAACAGGAGTTCATTGAAAGTGAAATCACTTACAGCGAACTGTTCTTTGAAACCGATTTTTTTTTTTTTTGTTCGTTCAAATGGAAACACTGTGAAATTAAAGAGTATTAGACCCTTTGAATTAATTTTTATTACCTATAGAAATTAAAATACAAATACAACATAGTCTTACTTTCAAACAGGTGAAAAATAATTTTTTATATCTGTTTGTTTCGACTTAATATGCTGAAAAAAATTGTTTTGTACAGAATTTTCTAGATTGTCCGCCGGTTTGAGCGAACATCCATCATTTTTAGGTTTGTTATAACCAGTTGTTCGCTAAATGCGATGTTCGTTCTATCAGATTTTTTTTTCATACGTCCTTATGGAATTTTGCCGGGACTAGGTATTTCGTTCGTTATAACAGGCTGTTTGCTCAAGCCGGTGTTTGTTAAACCAATTTCTACTGTACTTATTTTCTAAGCTTCTCCAACATCCTAACTTCGAACTGCAACATCGTCTCGATCAGTTGTTGTCTTGCAGAGACAGAGAACTTCGAGGTTTGCACCATTGGATTTGGCATGTCTACATATAAGAATCGTTTGATATCAAATTTTTGACCTTCGCTTATCGCGAGGTACGTTTTTTCATGGGGTCTCCGGAAAGCAGGTCCTGGTCAACTTGGTGCAAATCGTTGCAGTAGTAAATAGGTGAAATTGTGACTCTGCTTGTCTTATATACAATAAAACACATTTATATTGTTGAAATGGCATCTATAGTCCATCGTATAAAATGCTGTATAGCTCTTTATAAATTCACTTCCATCCAAAATCTACTAAAAAGACAAATGTGAGACTATGTTGGGAACTATATATATTTGATATTTCTTCTGTTCAAATCCGACAACGTGCTAGATAGTCGTATACCTACTTTATTTTTCATCCCCTTTATAAAAATACAAACCGTCTCACGTGGTGGAAGCATTTTGTGATTCTTTTTTGACATCAGCTTCCTGTGCAGCTCCCGACGCATTCTGGAATGTGGCAATTAATTAAGAGCGTTTAGGTAATGACGTGTACGACCAACATTCCTTTCTTTCTTTGCGAAGAAAAACAAACTACCTACTCGTACGTACGATGTGTGTAAAAGATCTGGGACGAGATGAAGAGCACTGTTGATTAATTTCGTTCTCCTTGGAGATATGATTATTGTGGTGAAACGTTGCTAGGGTACATTGTGGGGCGGTTTTACTCGAACGTGTATTCATTTACATTTTCAAAGGATACCGACGTTCAAAATGGTGGGGGAGAGAGCTAATTTTCTGAAGAGCTACCGTGTTTTAGTGAAAACAAGACGTTTCTCTTTCCCCTGCAAGAACTGACCACTAAATTGCGGCGTAATGCGTATGCTTCTCTTTGCCGACAAAAAGTTAATTTCTTTACAAGGCATGAAAATCCTTTTAATCGACGTTTCAAAAAATTTCAACAAAAGCTCGCAAAACAAGGTCATACCCAAGCAGCAATTTCGCCTTGAGGAATAATTTGGCACTCTGAAGTATATTTCATATTGCAAAGTTTGAGGCATTGAGAGTTGAGACTGGCTCCCTCATTAAATGCAGTATTGCAAATGCAATATATTGATTTGGGGCCAGTTTGAAGCAGTTGCTGCATTATAATTTCATACTAGACCATTTGCTTCAATGTGCACTAAATACTACTACTGTATGAATTTTGAAGCATTTGCCTTATTTTTCTCTATAAAGTAGAGCAATTATGGGACTTTGCTCCATTATACGTTTTTATGCAGCAAAGGTAGGCAAATGCTTCAGAGTATTTTGTTTCAATGAATGAAACTTGTGCTTTATTACAAATTAATTACAATGCAATAAAGCAGAGTAGAGCAATTATGTGTATTTGCTCCATTATAAATTTTTATGCAGCAAACATGGGCAAATGCTTTAGAGCACTTCATTGCAATAAATGAGACTGTAGCTATTTATTGCAAATTATTGACAATGCAACGAAGCAAAGTGGAGCAATAATGCGAATCTGCTCCATTATAAATTTTTATGCAGCAAACATAGGCAAATGCTTTATGTTAATTTGAAGCATTAAATAATGCTCTGGCTTTGTTGCTGTTTAAGTACAATTTCAATAGATTGTAATGAGGCAAAATACAATCTTTGCTGCGTACTCGATAGAATGGGGGCATTGCTTCATTGCGCTACATTGAAGTGTAAAGCGATTGCTTTAAAACTAATATTTGGAGCATTTTCCTCATATTGCCTACAATTGCTCTACTGAAATCCGAAACTTTTGCTACTTGTACTTGGGTATCGTCTCTCATCGCACCCTTTTGAACCACATTATAATTCTGGACCCGAGAACCAGCGACAGATTCATGTTGAGATTTTATAAGCTTCGAGTTATGACGCCATGGCGTCATAATATGCGACACTATTTTCAAGAGTTACATAGTGAGTAATTTTTCATCATTCTATAAAAGTCAACCCTGATATTTGGAATTCAAACAACTGCAACAAACAATCCTCAGAGGATGAATGTTGCATTCTCACTATTTTTAGTCGCATTTGACTATAGAAAATTGCGCTATTTTAAACACTCGAAATTATTGTAGCAGTTTGAGCTGCGATATGATTTGTGTTGTATAAGATGACGCCACCTGGTCTCTTCAGCCTAGTCGAGTAAAACATATGATTTTTCTTGAGTTGAAAAAATGTGATCTAGGAAATGCACTTTTCTCACTCGATGATGCATTAATTGGATGATCTGAAACTTTCGGCAACATACAGCTCAAAGGATGTCTCTTGGTGGGCTCGTTAGGCGAAATTTAAAAATCCTACTTCAAATAAATTTCAGGGAGCTTGAAAAAATTGGTCCGATGTAATCCATGAAAATAATCAAAACTCATATTGATACCCAACAAGCCCCTTAGAGACATCATTTGAGAACAAATTGGTAGAAATTTTAAATAATTCGGCGCATCAGTGACTGAAGGACATTCTCATAGTTGAATTTTTCCCTTGTAAAATTTAAAAATGTAATCTATTCCGAAAATTCATTTTTTTTGTTGAAAATAAAGCACTAAAGTGACTTTATTCAGATTTTATTTCATTTTAAATTCCCTAATGTGCACTTTCATTTCATTCTACATACGAGTAAAATGCTGATTTTCGAATTTTTTAGAACTACGCCGAGGGAGGTTTTTATTTTTTCAACCACATTCAAAGGATGAAAGCATACGGTGAACTACATCAGAAATAGTTGATGTCTATACTTATCAATTTAAACTTTACCTGGATCCCTCCCTCTAGTTCTCAGGTCCGAAATTTTACCTTCTTCTGTGTACGTAATCCTTGTGCTACCACAATGCTCTGATAATATTTATGACCTTGAAAAGTTTGTTTTCAAAGTAAGGTATCAGAAAGGCTGAAAATTCAAGTCCAAAATTTTTTGCTAGGCATGTTGGAAACAAATTCCTATAAGTGTATTTTGTTATAGAATTTGGAACTTCAAGATAATCTATACTTTCACTTTTGTGGGATTCTATTTTATTGATGAAAAAATTTAGGAAAAAATTCATAAGTACAAATATAAACATTGAACACTGATATCTATTTTTGGTGATGATTTGCAATGGCAATGGCATTAAGCCGGAAGTTAAATTGAGCAAAAATATTTTCCATGAGAATCGTTTCGTCGGTTGACTATTAATTATCATTTTAAATCGCAATCGCCAGTCATATTATACATGACCTCGTCGAATTCCAATTTGTTCATAAACAAGTTTCGATGTTCAGGTTATGGGATTACTGTAATACTAACTTGTATTATGTTTTCCTCGCTAATAAACTTATTTTCACCTTTATAATATAGTTGATCATTACTGTACTCGTTTCAAAGTCGAAGCCAGAATAAGAATAGATAAATGTTGTAGGAAAAAAAAATCATTCTTATGTACCTCAAGTACATTAATTTAAATTTCTCGCTACCATTTTCCATTTTTATGAGCACAATATCTTTTTTCCGCCACAGGTATATGTCTCTCCAAGTTTTTGATATAGAGACTTCCAATTATAGTCATTTATTTCCTCCCAATCTGATGTAGATTTTATGTACCTACACAATGTCATAACTATGTTCAGACCTTGGTTTAAAATAAAATCAAAATGTTTGCAAAAGATTTTACTGATGTTACAGCTTTGGGGGGTATCTCTGAGGTGTAGTAGGCTATATACCCCACATCTCAAAAATAACTCTCATGGAGAGGACTTCCTGGAGGTATACTACGTCATGAAAGGCTGGACCTCTTTGTGTCTGTTTACTAGCCCCTATAGTAATCACGTATTAAAAGTATTCTCATGTCCCAATATTTCATTCGGCCGATATTACCCGATATCCGACACCGTGTGAAACAGGGCTAAGATCATGAAAAAAGTCATGTGTGGTGTATCGTCACACTCTTAGCGAGTTGTATATTGTGAGGGTTGATTGACACTAAATTTCCTTTACTGAATTTTCGATCACTTTTTGAAATTTAAGTTAGTAAATTTTGTAACTACACGCTTAACCATACGGTATGACTACGTCCTGGCATTGACCCTTTCTATTCGTGTAACAATCGAAACGGTTCAATGTTTAGTGTAAATATACTAGAAAAATTTTTTTTTTTCATTTTTTTCTCTTTGCACTCTCAACTATTCGGTGGTGCGGATTCGAAAGTATTTTAGTGCGAAAATACCACCCCCCAAAAACCGTTTCAATGTAAAAGTTAATGTGGCTAATAAAAATTCTTTTCGCGTTTCATTTATACCATTCGTCGTCGTGGCGGTCGTTGTTATAAAATATTATCTGCATGACACAAAATTTTCATTTTGATAAATAAACAAAATTATTATGCCGTCGACATAATATACTCATGTCACGAGTTCAACCGTGGAACCATTACGGAGGCGTTCTCTTTTAAAACTGTTGATTCGCAGTCGTGTCGTCAAAATAAACTTTCTGTTTGGAGGTTGAAAAAAAAAAAAAAAGTAAAAAAAAAAAATTAAATAAAAAATCACAATGTATTTAGCATTATTACTGTAAAATATTATTGTCTATTGCGATGAGGTATTCGACGATTTTTTTGTTCATACTCACTCATGCTATGAGTATGAGAAGAAAATACGAATACTACGCGTAACTATTTTTCGGCTGTATTACTTTCCGCTCTGAATAATTTTGGACCTCCCAGGTTTCTGCGTGGAAAAAGTTTGTTTATATCTTGAATGACCCGGACTGGCCTCTGTACTAATGGCATAGAAGGTATTAGGTATATCATCATTTTTCATCGCATGGTAGCATCAGCCTTGAAAGGGTGGTAAGAATGCAATAGTATATTGATACACCTTCACTGAAAAACATTTAGGTAGTAAATGTCTTGACAATTTGAATGGGAAAACTGGGACAATTCAAGTTTGGTTACATAAATTACTACAAAAATAGTAAAATCCATTATCTGAAGCCGCGTACTCACCTAGGCATTTTTGAAGATTTTGATTATTGTGTAGAATTTTTTACACGCATGCTACTTTAAATTCGAAATATTAAAAAAAAAAACTCTACCGCAGTAACCTGCGCTAGAAAAGCAGGTTTTCATTTTAATTTGATATAATTCTGCAATTTGTTTGATTTTTTCAATATTTTCCACTTTCTTTTTCTATTTTTTCCCATTTTTGCATATTTTTTCATCTTTTCCTATATTTTCCAATTTTTTCTCATTTTTTCCAATTTTGTTTTTCCGCATTTTTAGTAGATTTTTGACAGAAAATATTTTCAATTAAATTTATAATGACTTTCACAAATAGACACGAGACCATCATACTTAATCATTTCATGATCTCCAGATTCCAAAAATACCCAACTCGTATTATCATATTCATTTATCTACTTACTTACTTACTTACTTACTTACTTACTTACTTACTTACTCACTCACTTACTCACTCATTCACTCACTCACTCATTCACTCATTCACTCATTCACTCACTCATTCACTCATTCACTCATTCACTCACTCATTCACTCATTCACTCATTCACTCACTCACTCACTCACTCACTCACTCACCCACTCACTCACTCACTCACTCACTCACTCACTCACTCACTCACTCACTCACTCACTCACTCAATCACTCACTCACTCAATCACTCATTCATTCATTTATTCCTATTCATTCAAATTTATTTATTTATTTATTTATTTATTTATTTATTTTTTACTAGCAGGTTTTCCTAGAAAACCTTCTCTTTTATTTTTCATTACTTTTATCAATTTTTTTATTAATTTTTTATTAAATTAATTACTCACTCATCGAATCACTGACTCATTGACTCACTCATTCACTGACTCACTGAATCACTGACTCACTCACTCACTAATTCACTCAATCACTCATTCACTCAATCACTCAATCACTCATTCACTCAATCACTCAATTACTCATTCACTCATTCATTCATTTATTCCTATTCATTCAAATTTATTTATTTATTTATTTTTTACTAGCAGGTTTTCCTAGAAAACCTTCTCTTTTATTTTTCATTACTTTTATCAATTTTTTAATTAATTTTTTATTAAATTAATTACTCACTCATTGAATCACTGACTCATTGACTCACTCATTCACTGACTCACTGAATCACTGACTCACTCACTCACTAATTCACTCAATCACTCAATCACTCATTCACTCAATCACTCAATCACTCAATCACTCAATCACTCATTCACTCAATCACTCAATCACTCAATTACTCATTCACTCATTCATTCATTCATTCATTTATTCCTATTCATTCAAATTTATTTATCTATTTATTTTTTATTAGCAGGTTTTCCTAGAAAACCTGCTCTTTTATTTTTCATTAGTTCTATCAATTTTTTAATTAATTTTTTATTAAATTAATTACTCACTCATCGAATCACTGACTCATTGACTCACTCATTCACTCAATCACTCAATCACTCAATTACTCATTCATTTATTCCTATTCATTCAAATTTATTTATTTATTTATTTTTTATTAGCAGGTTTTCCTAGAAAACCTGCTCTTTTATTTTTCATTAGTTCTATCAATTTTTTATTATTCAATTTTATTAATCTAATTTTTTATTTCTCGTTAAATTTCCTTTTTTAAAAAAAAAAAAAAAAATTTTGTACCAAATTTACAAACATTGGGATTTGTTATCTTTGAAAAATGTTATCCAGGCCCAAACGAAGCCCAACTTTTGGATTTTAAAAATTTTAAGACCCAGACAAACTGAAACTAGAAAAACCTGCTAATAATATTGCTGATAACTCCCACTTTGTAACACAGCAGAAAGACAAAACTGACTACGCTCACAGAATCGATTCGTGTCATTTTTTTCCACTTCAAAACGTTGCGTTAGGCAATTAGCACTACTTGCGCAATTTGTGCATTTTCTCTTTACACAAAATCAGCAATTACTCGACCAATACTGAATCGATTGCCACCAAATTTCTTTCAGCACATCTTCACTATAAGACCTACCCTCCATCAAAATTTCAACCCTATTGGTCCAGTAGTTCGTGAGAAACCGTGTGTACAAGAAAAAACCTTTAACTGCGCATAACTTGAGAACAAATTGACCAATAGGGCTGAAATTTTAATGGAAGGTAGGTCTTATCATGTAAAATATATGGTTGAAATTTGGTAACACTCGGTTCAATAGTTTTCCTAATATTAGCCCCAGAAAAATCTTATACATACATACATATATATATATATATATATATACATCTATATATATATAAAGTTATACGAATCGCTAATTTTTGAGGGAAACATATTTTTGGGTCATGAAATGAAAAATGACCATACCCCCGACCCCACCTCTGACAATCAGATAGGCTGCAAAGAGCTGGTTTTCCAGGAAAACCTGCTAAAAAGAAGCTATTTTGTTTCGGAGCTGCTGACAATTTCGCTGGTTTGTAATTCTAATCTTCCTCCATATTCCTCAATTTTCCTCTATCATCTTCCCCTCCCATTCACTCCCAACTTGTCATAATAATTATGCATTACAGAACGGGCCTCATGTTACCCGAGGCTGATTCGTTTTATAACAATAAAATATCGCGATACTGCACTAAAAAACAAAGAGAGAGACAGGAAAAGAAGGATAACACCCATAGCCCTTCATCCGCTTCGTAGAATATTTACTTGCTGTCAGCTCAATCAAGCAATAAGTATCTGTTGCATACCTGAAACCCTTGCCATGCCGTTCCTTAACTGTCAGGTTTATAAAAAAAGTATAATATTATCTTATTTTTCGAAGATTATACAAAGACCAGAGACATTTCCTTTATGAGTTTTTTTTTTATAAGGTCACCCGGGGTAAGTGAGAACGCAAAATTCACTAATTGCACTTTGATTCCTTATAACTAGAGAACAAATTGACTCAGTGCTCTCCAATTTTGTGGTCAGTTACTTGACACTCTTTATAATAAGTATGCTGAGTTACAGCCTCGTACCTTCTTTCAGTTTTTTTTTTGATTTTAAAAAAAAGTTGAGTTGGTGTTCTCTTTTCTATACCACGGGATAAGTGAGAACACTGGATGGGGCAAGTGAGAACGCAAGGAACATTCTATATTGAACAACTGCAAAAATAATCAGGGGCAAGTGAAAACAATTAGTATTAAATTGTCACCATTTTAGACCATTTTTTTTTTTTTTACATTAAAATATCGGCAATATTGAAACATTATTGTATTCAAACAATTAATATTAAATTTTCACCATTTTAGACGATTTAAAAATTTTTTTTTGCTTTTTCAAATTTACATATAAATTTCAAGTTCTCACTTGCCCCGTTCTCACTTCCCCAGGCTCACATTTATTAAGGGAAATTGAGAACGCAACTGTATTTGTGTGATAAAAAACATTTTAAATCCCAAATCCACATATGTTGCATTTATTGGTACGTAAATGATGTACTTACTGTGTGAAGTTCATATATTTCCTCAAACAAGTTGACTGAATTTGCAAATTTTCAAATTTGAAATAAATTTCAAACGTAATTTGATAACTCACAATTTTACTATCACAAAATAAAGTGTGTTATAACAACTGGATCACGCATATATCATGCTAGTTGTTTGCATTGGGTTAGTTTCTAACACTTCTCATAGGTAACGCTTCAATATATGTACGTTATTCGGCTGATTCGTACAGGGTTCTCACTTACCCCGGATTCTCACTTACCCCGAGTGACCTTACCATTTTTAGTGGCGAAAGTATATTCGTTTTAGAGGAAGTCCAAGAAAAATCATTAAAAAACGTCAATATCTAAAAAATTGGTATGGAAATAAATTTTAGCTTATTTTTGTTTACATTCTTCCTTTTACTGGTTCTTAATCAATTTTGAGAATAAATTTTTTTGGTGGGTGAGAGAGGGGAAAATTTTTCGCCTCCGCTGACCCACCTTAGTTCCGCCACATATTCATTTAAAAATTTGTCCACAAAAATGATTCAACCTGGTGCTTGATCTTCACTCAATTATCCAATTTTGTTCTCTATCCAACTACATTATGTAATATGCTATCTTCTTTTTCTACGAGAATGCATCACACCTGTCCTGTATACGATGAGTAACCTTGATGATGAAGAAATAGTCCAGCTTTCTTCTCATTGTGTGGAGTACCTATATATTTTCTTATATTTTTTCTCTACTCCTTCTGGTGCTTAGTTTCTGTGTTCATTTTCTATTTTGAACTTCCTTTTAGATGCGATCACTAAATGAATGGAGCTGAATTTTAACATTTTTCAACGCAGCATCTCTATAACTGTCTCTGTCTCTCTCGCTCTGCGTTAAATTAGTACTAATTGAAGGCAATAGTAATTAAACTGTAACCTAAATTGATGGGGAAAAAAATTGTTTTTGTTGATTTGTTTATTGCGTAGAATTGGCCTCCTTCAAACACGCTTCGTGTTCACTAATCTGGTGCTGGTGCACAGTTAGTTGGAAGAACACGAGTATGATGTAAATTTTTTCGAATGTACGACTGTTTTATTTTATTTTTCTCTAAAAATATATGAAACTGTCGCCAATTTTTAAGAAACTTTAGGAGCTAATTTTACTGAAAATGTGCGAAACCGGATTTTTCAATGCCACTTACCAGTGTTTTATTCGCGTTCGGAACATTAAAATTGTAATTCGGGTTGAATAATTAAATACCTACTTACATTCCAAAAAAAAAAAAAAAAAAAAACTATTCTCAGCTTTAGACTGTCATTGAAAAATTGTCAATTGAATTATAATTTACTCCTCAATAATTTTTCATTCATCTATTTCACCTCTTCTACTTAATCCTGCGGTTTCCAATTATAACCCAGTAAATTAGAAATTGTCAAGATTTTTAGGATTGTTTTTTAAAACCAAGTGTTCATTCGTTATTATTTTTTTATTTATTTATTAATTTTTACATGTTTCTATGTCTGATGCCGATTATAAAGTTGAATAATTATATCTAAATATTTGTTTTCAAAATAGGGTGGTTGAAATGTTTATGAAAGTATTTTTTCGCGAAAAGGAACCATTCAGCGGGGGGAGGGGGGGAGGTACTAAAATATTAGAACTTTTAAAACAATTTGAAAATAGGGACCACCTTAGTGAAAATTAAGCACGAGCAAGATACTCGTTGGTATTTTCTTACAAATTCAATTCTTTATTCCACCAAAATTTTTCACCCCTTCTTATTTGTTTTGAAAATGTCAGATTTATATGTTCATTTCACGATTTTTATAGTCTCATGTAGTCATGTTTGTGAGCAGAGTAGAAATTCTAATGAAACCTTCAGCTGTTATTTATTTCCTCATTCCTCAATTTTCTCGATGTTTTTGTGTTTCCCTATCGTGAAGAAACCAAAATATAAAATTTCGGTTTACTTTTTATTACTTTCACTGATAAAACTCATCTCCTGATTTTCTATTTGAAAAATATCGAGGAAAAACATACAATATGTACATATTGCGAATGAATCTTCAATTTTATTTTCCTTGGTACCCAGCACTAACTCGTATTTCTTCTGAATAACGTTACATTTTCTCTACATTTTCTACCCATCCCTGTGGGTGTTATACGCATACGTATACAGAAGTTGATAAAAAAAAATTATTCTGTTTACTTCGCTGAACATTTTAAAAACATTTTTTTTTTTCTATCTTCTCGACGACTTTAATGAATATTTAACTAAAGGAAGAGGTTTTTCTTTCAACGTTAGATTGATATATAGGTATATACACATCAGTAAACATATTTGGATAGGAGAATAACGTGGTGCTGGCATTAAAATGCTGTAATAGTAATTTTTTATTCGCGTGATGTTAATGATAAGAATCGGAACAATACTCCAATGTGGTGCCCCATTTCACTTTTTTAAAACTTTTTTTCACTCCAACAGAATGTGAAAGAAAAAGAAGCTGGAAAATAACCTCTGGCGCAGAAAACCCCGCTAAAAAAAGCAGGTTTTCAAAATAATTGCTAAAACTTTAAATATTAACCATGATTTTCCGCTATGTAACGAGCAATTATTATTAGTTGAGATTTTCTTTCAATTCTTAGCAAAATAAGAGATCATCACAGAAAAACGTTATGTTCTTTGCAGAAGTGCTGCATGTAGATGGAAGTTTTTTTGTGATTCATGTGTGATTTTGCAAATATATTTTGGAATTTGCAGATCATGTCGAAACGCTAAACTTTAGCTACGTCTTATCTATATTTTTGCAGAATCAGATAGAAATTATAGTTAGTCGACAGGTTCTGTAAGGAAAACCTGCTAAAATTGACAGTTAGTTGCGATTGTATGTACATATATTGCTAAGCGGGTATACGAGGCTTTTTCAAACGATTAGAGAAAAGAAAGTGTGGAATTTTGTAAAATAGTCTTACTGAAAATTTTAGTATCTACTTACCACTTCCACGTAGAAGTAGATATCAGTTTTTCGTGTCTGGTTTTCGAAGACAGACGGAGAGAAAATATTATCCACCTGGCCACCATCTTTTTCACTGCTACCGACCATTTCATCTTTTCATTTCCGTTTATTCAAAACAGATGTAAAAGTATATGGGCATGGGCGTTGCTTCTGTTGGAAATTTTAGTGTAAAAAAAGCCGAGCACGTATAATTATTTTTATCTCACTGTTCTGTCTTCTTGATGCTGCGTCAGTTTTCTCTTCTGACTGTGGGCATTTTAACTTCCAGAAATGACGTGATTATTGGCGAAATGGTCCAAAAAAGATCACTTTCCTTGCGTATAATTTCTTGAGTCGTTTAGGAAAGGGCCGGGTTTGCGTTTTTAGAGGCTTACTATAAGAGAGAAATTGCAAGATATTATATATGATGGTCACGAAAGTCGAAATCTATTATAGACAACCATCGATTTATCATACGAAGATCTTTGTTATCGAGTTTTGAACATTTTTTCGCATTTCGTGTTCGATGTTGCAAATTTTGTGAAAGTTGCGAACGACTAATTATGCAGTCTGCAGTTTTCACACAACTGCGCGCAGTCGTTCGTGTCAAGGAAACATCATCTCTGAGAAACGTTTCGCTGACTCAAGTCTAAAACCTGTGAAGTACCTAAAAAATTATCAAACAATTTTTTGTGCTCAAATGGTGTTTTAGTATACCTGCCCGGAAATGCCGAATTTTTGGGCGGACTTGGAAGATTTGGACTTGAATCGCGGTGATCTTAATTCTTAAAATGGTTACCTGTTTTATTAGTTCTAGGGGACAAAAATCAAATCATTTCACCAGAGGTAACATCTATACAAAATTGCACACTAGGAGAATATTGTGAGGGGTGAAATAAAAATGCATTTTAAAAAATAAGCTTCCTCAAGATTGAATTTGAACGAATCTCTAAATGAATCGGTTGATGCGGACAAAGTACCTATACATATAGAGTCGCTAGGTCATAATTTGTTTCAGGAATCAGGCCTTATATAGTGCAAGAAAGTTTATCTTTATATACAGTGGAAATCACTTATAACGAAATTGGATAATACAAAAAATTGGTTTTAACGAATTAATTCAAAAGTCCCAGCTGAATTCCCATTAACCCTATCTTTAAAAAAAACTGGATATTACGAATACTTTTATAGCAAAATACCTGATATTACAAACACTTTTTCCCCAGTTATAATAAATGAAATTATATTTTTGAATGAGATAAGATAATTTTGCATCGAATGCAGTGCAGATAAAATCATGTGCATACGTCTTTTCCCCCTTTAACCTGCAAAGGGTAACGGGTGTAAAAAATTACACATAAACCAAATGCTAATAAATGTGACAGATTACCGTGGAAACCACGCAAACCAGACCTAAAGTCGGAAATTTTGTTTTCTTGAGATTTTTAGCTTGAGTGATATAGGAAGATCCTATGTTTTAGATTACATTAAGACCAACTGCAGCATTCTATGAACAAAATTCATAGAGATCTATAGGTGTTTAAAGTTTGGAAAATACATACAACAAACTTCTCGTAATAACTGCTTAGAAGAAATAGTTCCTTATAATCGGTTATTACGAGAAGTTCGTTTTATCTGATACTACGGATAAAATGAACAACCGCTTATAATGAAAAAAACATTTAGTCCCTTCATTTTCGTTATAAGCGATTTTTACTGTACTTCAAATAATTCATCGCAGATGTGTAAAAAAATTACTATAGTCACCAATACAATTTTCAATTATGCCTCTATGTTACTTTTTAGTCACATGTTATCGTGTATGGGTCAAGATTTATATTAGTCAGTGTTGATCCTGTAGTTGAAATTTTTTTTTTTGCTTTTGCAAAAATAGTCGACTTATATTTCTTTCTCAATCAATGACATATATCTAATTTTCGTCCTCGCGAACAGAAGTGTCAATTTACAGAAATGCATTTAAAGTAATTGCATCTCGATATAACATATGTAGGTATGATTTTATAAGCTGTAATGTTAGTAATTGATACGTGTGTTTTATATCCAGCTAATACTGACGATCATTTTCATTGAAGGATTTTTCACGTTAAGGTTTGTTGTTGAAACCTTGCTCGGATGGAAGACGATACGAGTTGACAAGGAAAAAACATTAGTGTCATATTAATACTCGTAGAGTGCAGGTATAGAGAAAAAGGATGCTAATTGTTTTGATGTTATACGTACAAAAATTTATTGATACAAGGTTTGGTGAGCCTAAAACGCATATTATACCTATAGTGTATTTGTATTTGAAGGTCAGTAAGAGGACTAGAGGTGATTTTTGGAATGCGTATACCGAAGAATCGACGAGCAAATAAGCAGATTTTTATGAATATTGGGACTGTCCAATGAAAAAGTCTCTTCTTAGTGGTATAAAATATAACGAACTGAAGCTCGATTAAAGTAGAACCAAAATTTTATTTACCTACTTGTTATTCAAGTTCAGAATAAATTTGCAGATTCTCGAAGTCTGATTAATTAGATCGATTTCAAATTAAAGTATTATCCGTCTATCACTATAGAGCTATATAGAAATGGGAAATATCGACTATTTTGCTTATCGATAAGTATCGATAACTCTCTCAGTCATCTATCATTTTTCACTTTTTTCCTTCATGTTAATTGGTTGATTGATTCGTACGCACCCGTCCTTATTGTGTTTTGCAAAACTACCAGCAATTATTTTAATATTGAAAAAATTACGTGCTTTGGATTAAGTAATGTAGAAACAAACAGGTTTTCATCAGTTTTCCGCATAAAACCGTGTTTTTCAAAGCTGTCGATACAGTGGCGGATCCAGAGCTCCATTGGGGGGGGGGAAATCCAAATTTTTTCAAAGCATGGTAAATGCTAAAATGGTGAGATTGTGTTTTTTTCAGCATAAGGGGGGGGAGGGGTTCCAGAAAATTGATTTTTTTGTGGATTATCGGTCTATTGTTTTTGGATTTGGGGGGATTCCCCCCCCTTGGATCCGCCACTGTGTCGATAAATATCCGGTACCTTGTCAGTTGCGTCCCAAAAACCAAAAAATTGGCGAATTGCATCCCCAAGGCCAAGCTGAGATGAGCCAATTGCGTCCCGCTGTAATACGTGACATTTATGAATTGCGTCCAGCAATCTGGATGTAATGGGCGCCCAATAGAGGTAACTTTTCAAAAGATTTTATTTGACTAATTAAAAATCAAATCGTAATTAATAGGGATCGGGTTTATATGCTCTAAAAAGTGGAAAATAAGTGCATATAATATGCGCTTAAAATTTAAGTATAACTTACATATTTTTTTCAAAAATTTGCAAAATATCAATATTGGTATCGTTTTACTCAGCTAACTGAGCTAAAGCTAAATTTGAACTTCATACCATAATTAATAATTTAAGATACAATTTCTGAATGAACGAAACAAGAAAACAATTTTATTGAGTAAATTCTTAATTTTAAAATGTCGTTTTGTTATAAAATCTTAATACTTAACATCACAATTCATGACTACATTAGAGATCAGATCACAAATTAAAGTATGAAAATAGTAATTTGTGAAATATGTGAAAATATGCAAAATTTTTGTGAAATACTATGTCAAAATATGCAAATATACCTCAAATATGCGAAATATGTGAAAACAAGTTGGGCTTATTTTAATCAGAATGGCGTGAAACGAAAAACTATTTGACTCTCACCCTTTCATGTGAATTACAAAAAAATATGCGTTTTCATCTAAATCCGATCCCTCTATAGTAATTAATACTGGTTTAGACTGTATCATAAGAAATTATTGACATTTGACCGTAGCAATAAAAATTCAGGTGAAAATTATAGTTACATGAGTGATTTTCACCGGACACATTTAACCCAACTCCTCGTTCTTCAACGGACGCAATTCAGCCATGTTGGAATTATTTTTTGGACGCAACTAACCCATCTCAACAATTCCTCCCTCTGATTGGGATGCAATTGGCATCTGAGAATTTATCAATAACCAAACGATAATTTAGCTATTGATAAGTTACTAATCTCTATAACTATCACAATGTTCTCAGTTGAATCGATGCTAACCTTACTATATAGGAACGTACTTTGAACTTGGACAGTCCTAATTAGTGGGTATTATTCTTAATCTGAGAAAACAAAATACAACTACTTTTACCTCTTTTTATTTGGAAATTGTCATTCAGTTTCCACAGAAGTGAGTGGGCCCACTTCCATTTTCCTCTCAAAAAATTTGGTAACTATTCAACTGCTATATCTTCGCTGTAAGCGCAGCTTTTTGACATTGTTCAAAGAAAATAGCGAATTCTCTTCAACTGCAACTTCTTCAACTTCTTCGGCTTTATTTTCTTCCACTTGGATTCTGCCAACGCAGTTAATTTGCTGGAAGCAGTTGAATTTTCTCAAAGCCGCATTTTTATTGCTAACCAAAGTCGAAGACACTTTTACACAAAAATATTATGTGCTCGTCGTTTATGCACCCTTTGATGTCGCTTTCAACTTGGAAAATGAGTTTCGCTTTTTCTTCTCATGACCTACTATCGCATGTTTTTCTTTGGAAACAAAATGTAGAATGTATTCGCATTTACATTATCCGTTAGCTTCTTTTAGTTGGTGAATTTTTTCTGTTCCATATTTCGTGTCATGTTGTACCAAGTTTTTGACGTTGTCAGCTTGCGCTATATATATATTAATTGCTTTCGACGAAACAAAAGAAATATATGCGAATCAGACAAAGAAAGTGTGGGAAGAAGACGCTGAAATGTCTAAACAAAAGAAAATTAGTGCATACAGGGTGTTCCCTGCGAAAGAGCCTGCTGCGTGTCTTTTGTAAATTCTCTTTCTTGGAGAATTTATACCTAAAAGCGTATCTATAGTTCTGCGATACAGAGAATGTATTTTTATGTGAAACAAGAATATCATAATCTTATCTATTAATTCCTGAAAATGTTAGTCTGGATTTGAATTTTGAACAAAACCTTTTATCGAATCTCATAAAAAATTGGACCTTATGGTTTTGGAGGGTCAACAATATAGCGCAGTTCTAGTAGAAAGTACTTTACCTATTCCAGCGGTGAAAACTGTAGCTCTCTTTCTCTAAAAATGGTCAAAATATTTCTATCTGAAGTTAGGATGTTGAAAACGCTTTAAATTAAATTTAGCTCGATGGGCAAAAAATGAGAAAATGATCCGGAAAATGAGAATTTTATCCGTTGTCAGTCCGTTTTTATTTTCGATCATCGGATCTGAAAATTTGCAGTTATTTTTGTCATCTTGATTAATTTTCCAAATCCGTTTGTAAAACGGATTTCCTGATTATAATCAGTGATAATTTTTGGGCAATTTTTCTAAATCCGCTTGTAAAACGGTTTCACGGATTATAACCCGGGCCAACAAATATCATAAAACAGCCTTTACGGAAATTAATCCGGACTCATTTCCGGCAAGACTGATTACAATCCGTTCGAAATCCGTTTTAGAAGCCGGAAAACAGGAAAATTCCGGGTTATAATCCAGAAACGGATTATAACCCGGAATAAAACGGATCCGTTTTCAAAATATTTTGCCCATAGGGAGAGTCTTGAATACAAATGTCATTTTTTCAGTTGTTTTAATTTGAGAGAAATAAATTTCGAGTCATATATTTTTAAAGAAATTTTTGTTTTGGATTTTTGTTTTCAGTAGGTACCGAGCGTCCTATACATTTTTTTTTTTCGACTGAAATAGTGAAATTAGGTACCTATATTCTAATAATAATTAATCTATTCCTTTGGTCGATGAATCAGCGTAGATATACGTCATACGGATATAACTTTAAAATCAAAATCGTATAGTTATTAGACACTCGATAAAATCATATTTCCTTCGAATGTGCTATTTCTGTAGCAAATTTTGGTAGAATATATTTTTTGTTTTTAGTGACAAATTACTAAACAAATTGGCTACGGATCATAAGTTTCGTTTCATTTTATTCTGTGGAATTATTTTCATAATCTTTGTCCATTCCTCTCATCCAACAAAGGCTATATATATGTATATGTTGCCTATCATTTGAGACTGTACTATCGCGTTGAAACTGTCGAATGTGTGAATTATGGAGTCTAGGGTCGACGCTGTTTGTTGCACTTATATTTTTACCTTATCTTGAATATTGTATAATACGTACTCTAGCGGTAATTTACATTTTGCAACTAATTTGTATTTTTATCGCCGTATACATAGGCGTTAGCTATTTGAAATGAGCATCCAGGTTTGGTATACGTAGGTATCGTATACATGTATTCGTATACATGTATGTGTGGTATTTTTGTGCCAATATTATACTTGTGTGTCAGTTTGTAGAGTAGTCTTAGGTGGAAGTTGCTCGTTATCGTCAATCCTTAAATCAGGGGAGCTGTGAAGGCATCACAATCTTGAGGAGCAACTCCACGTTGACGATTTTTGGGGCGGAGGCGATTTTTTTTGCAAAAGAAAAGAATTTTAAAGATGATCGAATACGAAAATTTTTGTTTCGCGCACTGGGGGATTTTCATAATTTATAGTTGACCTGGAGGGGAGCACTCCTCGTAAGCCTTGGGGGATCACTGCACCCCTAAAATTACACGTGTTGGATCCATTTGATGACTGATGGTACCTGATGCTGATTTTTATCCGCAAATTATTTTGAAATGTGCAATGCCTGAATGAACGATGCTTTTTTCAGTCAAATTTTTTTCATCATTCAGTAGCTTAGAGACGGTTCCGGTTCAGTTTCCTGAACACATTTTCCTGATATGACATCCACCCGACATGACATTTTCCTGAAATTACATTTTCCTGACATTCATTTTCATGACACCGTTTTTCTGTTTGTTTTATTTTTCATTTGTTAACATTCTTATGACAGAACTATGGTGTGTGCTAATGTCGTCAGATTCTCAATTTCCTCAGTATTTTCTACATATGTGTCATAATCCAATTCAATAGACCTGATGCATGTTTGTAGCTGACCACTTAGGCATGGGAGAGTTTTTAACTCCCCTTCCTAGAGCGAGTTCAGCCACACTGAAAATGAATGTCAGGAAAAAGATTGTCAGGAAAACGGTGTCAGGAAAATGAATGTCAGGAAAATGTAATTTCAGGAAATTGTCATGTCGGGTAGATGTCATGTCAGGAAAATGTGTTCAGGAAACTGAACCGGAACCCTCAGAGACAGATAATTCGATAATTTGCTGATATATTATGTATTTCAATCGAACCAAAAGTTCTTCCCTATAATATAATATATTATGTTCAAAAACTTTGCATTTCCCGATTTCTGGAAAAATGCTTCAAAATGGGTCTAAATCGCTTCGTAGAGAAAAACGGGTCGTAGATTCGGATTCAGCGTTAAAAATGCAATATAATTTAATGCACGGGTGTCGCGTGAAGGCACAATCTTAAGAAGCGATGCCTCGTTGACGATTTTCGAGGGGGGGGGGATTTTTCTTTCAAATTTAGAAAAGAAGTTTAAAGATGATCGAATACCACAAAATTTTTTTTCGCGTACCTACCTATTGTGAAGTTTTCATAATTTATAGTCTCCTGAAGGCTGATTTCAATTGGAGAGGGCGGGATGGGGCTCTGGCCCCCGTCAGTTAATCAGCCTGCATGTAATCAACCGTGCAAATCATTGTTTAAAAAATTGTTATAGATTATAACAGCTGGTATAGGAGAAGGTTCTTCACCAAATTGCTGATTATTTATTTCTAAAATTGTTCACCTTCAATAATATATAGTTTATGGAATATAAGTTATACTTGGATCCGCTTTGAGAGTTAGTATGTATACTTAGATATATCTGTTGCTGAAATTAAGAAAACTCGGTATGCCACTAACTTCTATGAATCCATCTGTCACGACTAAGTGTTTTTTGAAAAATACATATTTTAAACTTCTATTTTTATTATATTTTACGTTAATATTCCTTCGCTATTTTTTTTATTGTTGGATTTCAATATTTCATAAATTTTTTATGCCTCGTAAATGACGTCTCTTCGCGAAGGGCACTTCTTTTGTTGTGTTTTAAGGCTTCAGGAAGCTCTTGTTTTTACTGTTCGTCGTTAATGAGTTATTGTTTATTTTTGTGTGCCTATATGTATTGTCTATATATATATATATGGCTGACTTTGCATGTATGAAGAAAAAAGGTGATTTTTCTTGCTTTTTTTTTTGTGAAAATGAAGGGGAAAAGGGTGAAAAGAGTCGACAAGGTGGTGAGGTAGGACGAGTAGGGTAAAAGGGGACAATTTGTGATGTAATAAACGGCCCATATTTTTCTAATCAATAAACAATGCATACTATGGTGTTTTGCTCTACCCTCAAAGCAGTCACTATATTAGTAGGTTATGGGACACTTTGAGGTAAGAGGGAGGATGAGGAGCGAGCAAAAATTATGACGACAATAGAGGAAAAGCTGGTGGTGGTGGTGATGGTGGTAGCTTATGGTGAACCTTTTTTTTTTTTTTTCTGTTCGTAGCTTTTGTCGACCTTACAGCAAATTTGTGTCGTGCTTTGTCGAGAGAGAATTGTTTTGGTGGCGTTTTTTTTCTCTAGGATTTTATTTTTTTCGTATTTTCTTCTTTTAATGCTCGTTTTCCGCAATTTGTCGTCGATATTCGGATTCGTTCTCTCGCCTTTATTGCTGTGCGAATATTCGAATCGATTTTCAGAAAGCTTCTTCAAAGCTCGGTGGCGCAAAGACAACCATGAACTGCGAGAGAAAAAATTCGTCTCGTAATAAATCGCGGTGCACGTGCTGTGAATTGTGTCGTAGACGTGAACTGCTGAGAATTTTCGTGAAATTCCTCAACAGTGAAATGAAAATGTCGTGAAAATTTAGCAGTCTATAAGCCCTGTTGGCTGATATAGAGCGAATATGATTGATGCGGATTCGGTGTATAGAGTGAAACAACCTTGTTATAAGTATCGATGCAAGATGGCTTATATAGAGGTACATTATTTCAGTTATGTGCTTCGATTATCGTGCGATAAATAAAGTGACAGTTTAGGGTCACGAAATTGAGTGCCTTTTAGTGATCTACATTTTAAGTTACCTACTATAATTATAATACAAGAAAAAGTTGCAAGTTATGGAATAATGAAGCATTAAAAAGTAACCCAATAGATTTAGACCCATCCAATAATATTATAATGAGTCCAAATTTCCTGTTTAGAGATACAGGGTGCAGCAAAATGATCGGGTAAATTTGTTTTTTCAATTACAAGTGAAAGAAATAGATGTGAAATTCAATTTTTAAAGACTTTGCCAAGCTGTAGTCATATTATTTTAGCGATTTATTTTTCTATATTATGTTAGCAAAGATATTGTATAGAAGATCAGCAGGGGAGAATTTACCTCATCCTCTTCTTGCTAAGGAAATATCACACATGCATAATCCTCCCTCGCCTGTCAATTTTGCGGTACCTACATAATATTATAGAAGAAATTGCAAAATAATGAGAATTTTGCTTAGCAAAGTCTTTTGAATCAAAATAATCAGCATTTAAGTGAAATTATATTTTAAATGTAACGGTAAATAATGGATCAAAACTAACCTAGCATGATTGCAAAATACAGCCGGACAGTTTGCTGCACCCTGTATACGCAGTTTAAGTTTTCAAAGTACACCCTTTTTGTTTATTTCGAGTATGCGGTCTTCATTTTGAAGATAACGAGCGAGTTAATTTGGAATACTGAGTTCACAGGATGAAAGTGCATATTATAGTGTCGAAAATAGTCAAAATCTCTTTATCGCTAAATTTAGACTTGGGTCATTCTAGTTTTTATGGTCACGAATTGAATTCTCACTTCTTTCATTATTTTTTCTCTCATTTTTCTTCTAAATTGAGTGAATGCGTGTTATTTAAATCCTTTTTTACGTTCAAAGAATTTTTATCAATTAAAATGCAAATAATTATTATATTTTATGTAAATTACGTTAATTTGTAATTAAAATCCGCCGTGTATACCTACTTCTGGAGAATTTGAATTTAAAATTTCGAAGAAAAAAATAATTGACGACGCGACGTGGGTATTTTTGAAATATTATTCTTTTCTTATTTTTAATTCTCATCTAGTCTCCTTCTTTTTCGTTAAACTTGATTTCAGCTTATTCGAACAGAAAGTCGAAAAGATTTGGCTATTCTCATTTAACAAAAAAAAAAAAATTCTCCATTTCAGAAATTGATTTTTTGTTAAGTATGTCTTTTAAAAACTATATATACTGTGAAAAACCTTGATCCTTTCCTATTAAATGAATATTTATACTGTTAGATGTCATAATTTTCAAAAGCAAAATTTGGAAATTTTATTTGGAGTTTTTGAATCAAAACAAAAAACTTTCTGATTTGTTTCTCTCGCATTTTTTGTTTACATATACCTAGGTATACTAATTTTCAGTTGCTTTTTTTTTACATCTATCCCCCCCCCCCCAGGGTTTTTAATGCTTTAATTTTATATCTGTACCTCGCTCCGCAATTATCATGAATTATTATCTTTTTTTTCTCTATAAACTGCCAAACATATTTCTTGTACATATGATTTTCTTGTAATGTTTTTTTTTATTTTTCAACTACTGGTTTCAGTCCCATGTAAGAATGAAAATGGGTTGTTTTTTTGTGTTTTTTTTATCTGTTGTATTGAAGATGGGTACGCCAGTCCTTCGAGCAATTAATTTTAACAAATTTGACCTATCTTAAATTTTTTTCCTGCTTAATTTACTCATCTTGCTCTGTCATTCTTTAGTTTTTGCGTTAACTAACTTCTACTTGAGCCACTTTCTATTCCATTCGAAAAATTTTTCAATTCTGTCAGATAGCTGAACTGTTGATTACAATTTTTTATCATCTAAAAACACGTCAGTCATTTCCTTCGACGAATTTGCTAACCTTATCCTTTCTTACTTTGGAGTTGTGCAACCGTACCTACTCTTCTCTCTCACTCTGTCAGAATTCAATTTTATTCAGTTTCCCGTTCGCTATATTTCTGTTTAAATATATTATGAAGGTTCATTCAGGATATGCGGTTGTTGTTGTAGATAAAGTGGTGAATGCAGAGGCGTCAAAGCGAAATTTCTTTCAAATGATATTTTTATATTCACCCTCCCCCCGCTCCGGTTTATATTTGTAACAGTTTTTATGGCAGATCTTTATTGAATATTATAAAGTTCAAATCTGTAAACGATGTTGTCACAATTAATGGTTTAACGCCTTTCGCTCCTCGAAGCAACAGAATTGCCATACCCTAAACTGGTTTCTCATTCGTTATAATATACGTGAAATTAAATCAAATGGTGCATTTTGTTTTTTTGTTTAGTTGGGGATTAACGTTTTGAACGTAAAATTATAATACGTCCTGTGGTAATGGTATTGTAGGTCTGCTTCCAAACATTCTGTTATTTAAATGTTGGTAAGTATACCAAAAGCAATTATATATACGTTGCTATTATGTACTTTATTTCTTGGTTCATTTGAAGCTCCTTCTTTGTATAGTATAATTATAATGCTTGTTGTCTACTGATTTTTATTTGGAGGTATTGATTGCCATGCAATAGAGAGAGAGAAAAAAAGGTAACAATTAATTTGTATCGATACAGAAGCTTTCGTCTCTCTGTTCGTTTTCTTTTTCTTAAGATTCGAGGTTTGATTTTTCCATATGAGTAGTCATTATTTCGTTGGTAGACATAAACAAAAAGTAGGTCACTGTGGCGTAGGTATTTGTGGGAAATATAAATCACATCAGTTGGCAATGTAAATTCCGAAGCTGAAAGTACCATGGAAAACTCATGACAGCTAATATTAAATAGTTGAGTTGATATTTTGTTAATTCAAAAAATCAGTTTACAAGGTAAAAATATCATTTACTTATTAATTATTCTTTCCAACTTTTTTGCTTTTTTTTTGTGCGTCATACTTTCAACAACTGACGTCTATACAGCTGGACGGTAGATAGTGCTAAATATGAAAGTACATGTAATATGCTTAATATCTCACACAGAAATTTAAATTGAAGTTATCTGGTAGAGATCGTTATCTGAAGTGAATTTTCGATTTATTTTTATTAAGCATGTTTTTGATTTTTCACAAAAATAAAATAATCTGCAAAACTAAATTAATGAAGTAAAAAGAAAATGGGAAAAAACATACAAAATCCGACAATAGATAGTGAATTAAAAAAAAAAATCAAAATAATAGGTACAAAATGGAGAAAAAAAATTCATTTATAAAATTATTTAAAAAAATTAAAATAATGAAGAAAAAAAATTGTGGCTCAATATTTTTCTGAAAGAATTTTTGGAAGAATATTTTAGAATTGAATATCATCATCGTTTTTTCTATGTCTTTTGAAACCAGAAAATTGCAAATCAGACGACTCATTGAATTTCACATCACCATTGAAACATTTTCTTGAAATAACGAATCAACGCAGACAAAATGATATTGGAAAAATAAATTGGTCTGCGTATTGTTGATTGCAGATTTATTTAACTGCAGTAAAAGAATGTCGCCTGTGGCAGTTTTCCAAATCAAAAAGATAAATAGAAAGCGAGTTTTCGAAATCCAAATAACCTGGACTTGGAATTTTCATTTTCGTGTAATCTTCTGAGATGTGGATTTCATTTATCAAAATACGATATGTCATCTCCAGAGTAAAAGAACCTTGATTTTTATCTGCAGTCTCACATAGAAATCTTTTTTTTTTTCCCGATTCTGTCAATTGATAAAACTGATATTTAGATAGCTTTGTAGTGGAAATATTTTTTTATTTTTTAGTAACAATGCTCATCGCCTCTACTTTTTCATCTGAATGATTTTTTGCTCTGTGTAGTTTATTGGAATTTTGTCATTTAATTTTGGAACTGTATATAGTTGCATGTTCTATTGTTGGACTGATACTTCTAATTTTTCTATGAATTATTTTCATTCGCTAGATAAAATGTGTATACCTATTATGCTACCTATTGTCTACAAATAGTTATCTTATCTCTGGTCAACTCGTTTGGAAACGTTCATTTTCGATAATCTGGAACTGGCGTATTAATTTTCAAGTTCGGATCAGTTTTGATTGTGCTTTCTAGCTCGAGTGAAGTAAATTATTATTTTTTCTTTCGTTGACGTTGCATGGAAAATGGTTTATATTAACGCTTCCATCGAAATGGGTGACAGTATTAGATTTTTTCATAAAATTTTCCAATTATTCAAAGAAAATGGTGACTCGAAATCGAATGACGATCGTAAAGTTGGACGACGAAAACCGTTGCGAAATAAAAAAGTAAAGGTGAAGAAAATATTATAATTTATTGGTTATTAATTGCATTTTAATTGACATTTTCCTCCATCTCTTGGAAAATCAAATTTTCTTTCAATTTTTATGCTGATTTTTAAAATACTTAGTTGATTTAATTTTTGTCGCTGGTAATGTCCGACAGCTGTTTTTTACAACGAGTTGGCTTAACGTAATTTATGTTTTTGACGTTTCCATAAATTTACTTCGATTAATATAGTTCGCTATAAGTTGATTGGTGCTGAGGAGTTGTGGCCATTTGTAGGCGTTGGATGGTTTGGAACCGTGATTGTGGGTAATATTTTAGTGTGTATATGGTTAGTCTTTGGATATAAATCGTCGATTTTTTAGGTTGCTTTAGGAATTGCTATCTGTTTATTCAGTCAGTAGATTGCTTTTTGAGAGTGCTGTAAGGAGGCTAACGAAATTTAGGTCATTTTTGCAGCGAAGAGAAAATATAAAGCAAAATTCAGAACCTATCCTGCTTGAGATTCTCTCATGCCGACATCATACTATCTTTATAGAAAAAAAAAAAAGAACACGACTATAGTTGATTTAATTTGTGATAGTTAAAGAAATAACCGAACACTTATGACATGTTGACCCGAGGAGAGGTAAAGTGAATTGAGAAAAAAAATAAACAGTATACGGTGGTTTTTATTCAGTTTTGAAGTTGATTATCGATATTTTCGATCGATCGTGATGTCACGAATTTTTGCTAATTTGTCGTGTACACGAGCATTGAAACTGGTCAATTTTTGGAGAAATTTTCTGAATATTATGGCCGATGCGTGTTGAGAAGATGCATTAGGCTATGTCGTGAGTTATAGAGAAACATGAGTGCAGAATTGAAAATACTTACCTCATTTTTAGATCTCATTCATTTTTCAACGAGTAGTATAGAAGATTGTATTTGTATGTATATGACACATACACGAGTTCAAAAAATTAAATTGCACGATTTTGAATGCAATCAATGAAGCATCCCTGCTTTCGAGTAAAATGATGAGAAGCCATATCGACTGCTATTTACTCAGACCTTGTAACCCTCACCTCGAACAAATATAACATTTTCATCGATTTTGGTGGCTTATGAGGTTCTACATTTGATTAGTTACTCTAAGCTTAGGTTTGTACATTTTTAAGTAAAAATACACTACAATCTCGTAAGCCACAAAAGAACTCTGACAAAGCTGGTGTGTAATTTTCCACTCATCACCTTCAATATAGAATTATTTAAGTATGATCTTTATCACCTCATAAACTTATAAAACGCGTATTACTTTTTAGGGTCAGGTTATTTAAACCTAATTTCCAAACTAATTTTAACTACCTATATAATTCTTACAAGTTTTTTTTTGTGCAAAATTCAATTTTTGTTGGTTCCGAGGTCTGAGTATTAGGTGTTATCGCAGTCGATATTATTTGTAAATTTGTATAGCAAGTTGTGCCCCTTCAGAGTTATTAAAAGCAAGAAAAACGTAGTGTCGGAAATTGAGGGAAGTCGCCATTATTGTAGTTCTTATACAATTTCCTCTATAATTTTCAATCTGAAATTCTTAAAGAGCTTTAAAATGTGGTTTACGATGGATGGGTTCTTTAAAGTAACTATCAAGTATGAGTTTTCTGCCCTCAAAAAAAAATTATTATTTTTTGAACAAGTATTAATGAAAAATACTTTTTCTAAAAATGTAAAAAGTCAAGTAATTATTGATTCGTTTTCCTAATATAGGGTAGAGTACTGTTTCCTAATTCGTGTTACTACCGAATTTTAAGAGGATTCCAAAAAACAAGCAATTTAAGAAAATACTTTATTCGTTTACGGTTCCAATAACATAATTCAAAAGTAAACTATGAAAGAGCCTGTTCTTAGACAAATCCTTAGTCTCGACTATGAATTGCGTCTTTTCCAGTTTTATTCTGAAACAGCTACCTATTTTCATCAAAGAGAAAACGTATCTACGTTATGTCAGTTTTTGAATGTCTGTGCCACTGCCAATTCGAGACAGGGGTGCTGTGATCCCCCAAGGCTTACGAGGAGTGATCCCCCCCAAGGTCAACTAGGAATGATGAGCCCCCTCCATGCGCGAGAAAAGTTCTTGGTATTCGGTGATCATCAAAATTTTTTTCTAAATAAAATTTTAAAAAAATCTCGCACCCCCTCAAAATTGTCAACGAGGAGTTGCTCCTCAAGATTGTGCCTATACGGCACCCCTGATTCGAGAATGTACCAGGTTAATAGTAGAAAAAATTTTGATTTAGATTATATTATGGTCCTTACACCTTGTAATATACTTATTCAATAATTAATTATTTCTTTATCTTCGTTTCCAATTTTGTCTATTTGCACTGTAGGTTATAATCGTTTATTAATAGTCATTTTACACCCCTTATACCGAAAACCTCATAAATTTTATTTGACGGTGTATGAGAAGAAAAGGGTACCAAAGTACCAACGGAATCCGCGTACTTTTTGTCAACCCTCTTGACATTTTCTATTCACTTTCCTCGTTCTCTCTCCGAAGTCTCGATTGCGATTTTAGGGTGGACGCGGTTTTAAGTTAATTTTGCGCAAAAATTCCTTCCCCTCGCTAAGCGTTCTTCTTTTAATATAATTTTCGTGACGTCGAATAATTTTATATTCCCCTCGTATATGCGATTAAAATGCTGCATTTAGGCTGGATGCACTTACGAAAATTGATATTTCCGCGTCGGTAAAAATGGAGTTCACTTCCATAAACAGTCGCGAAAGGAGGGAGATGAGAAATATATTTACTTTTCTGGTAGAAGAAAAATGTGACTTCCTTAATAGTGGAACGAGGGTGAAATATATTGCGATTACATGTCTTCCGCACTTTATTTCTATTTTCAAGAAGTAAACATTCATGGAGTGACTGTTATCATGACTGTACGAAGTTGGCTACCGTATACTTTAATGCGTCAGCTATATGTGGGAACTATCTGCTGATAAGAATATGAATTATAGATTTTTTAAAAGTACATTACCCTTTCTTCTTGAATACTTAGGACGTGTCAACCAGGGAGGGCTAGCAAGACGTTCTTAAAGGACTTGACCCAAGATAATTTTTATTTAAATTTTTTTCTCTACCCTTTAGACGTTGGAGAAATCCGAAAATGACGTCACGCTGCATATCATCTGGTGGGAAATGACTAAAATTATCAGTTTATATATAAAATGTAGGTAGAGCTTTTGTTTTTCAATAAAATTCAAATTTAAGAGTCAAACCTAGTGCATATTTTGACAAAAATTTAGATTTCGATTTATTCACGAGCTCATATAGTGTATTTTACAAGAAAAACTGGTAATAAATTTCTCACTAATTCGAATGTAAACAAAACTCATTTTCAACTGATAGGATTGCTCTGTATCCGCAGGTAGATGGGTTATATTTTATTTAAGTCATGATAATAAATTATGAAGACCTATAATTTGTGGGTCTTGTAAAAATTTTCAACTTCTCAATTTAGTTTGAGACGAAAAACAAAATTAAGAAAAATATATTTTAATAAATGTGTGGCCTGATCTCAGATGAAAATAGACAAAACGAAAGTGACAAGTAACTCATAGGATTGAGAAAAGCCGAACAAATTTTTTTTTTTCGAGAGCCGCTGTGATTTGAATCATTCAGTTTTTTGATTCTTCAGTTTTTTTTTCTTTTTTTCAGTTCTTGTCTTTCTATTTTATTTTATTACATAATATTTATTCTGCGTTTATTTTTCCAGTCTTGATTTTGTGGTTAACACTATTTTTGCATTGCTGCCATCAATTGAAGAGGGAGTACAATATATTTGAAGATTTCTCTGAACTCCATTATTTTGTTAAAATTAGTAGATATTTTAATAATGGTCGTATTTCACAGTCTGTATTTTATTTTGAGTTGACGATTATCGGGAAGAATTTTCGTACGCTGGTCTGTATTTATAAAATCTCGCCCACCGAAATAGTTGAATATTCGCTACCTATCTGTCCATTAAAATGAAATGTCTCTCCTTGAACTGCATATCCGTTGTTTCGACATAGTTGAACGTGTATAAGCACCTCTGAAAAATTAATGCATGTGTTTTTTCTTTTCCCGTTGGGTTTAAAACATTGCCCTCGTCTAGAATGACCTTTCTTTCTTTCAGAAGCCATTTATTTTATCGGAAAAGCCTGGGCTAGGAAGATTGTATGCGGGTATGAGGGTTTAATTTACACTCAACTACTGATTGTGACCCTTTTCTTTTGGGGCACTTGTTGAAATAGTCCTTCTTTTTGAGCTCAGTATCGTGTTTGAAAAGTTTTTTCTTGAAGTTAGTCAATATATAACTTGTAAGAAGAATATTTAATCAACGTATAGTCAACGTTGAAATGTCTCTCGTTAGCTGTGAATGAATTATCTTATGTCGATTAAATTTCTTCCCTAATTTAGTTGTGAGAACCTTATAGATGGCGACGGACTTAATGAATATATAAGTGCTCTCATATTCATAGTTTTTAACCATTTTACAAAAATCAGTTGAAAACCATTAGTTCCAAATGGGTTTCATTGTATTTTTGAAGAATTTATTCGCATAGCGTAGATAACAGAATCTGGTTATTAATTCATTGTATGTACTGTGCAGCTATATCTATCCTCCTAAACTCTGAAGTAGAAAATGTTTTTTGCAACTCCATATTTATTGACTCGTGAATGAAAGTTTTATTTCCAAGTGTGAAGAGATCTCGCATGTGTCATAATTTATCTCGAGTGTCACGCGTGTCATAACATGACTATATATATGTCGCAGTCAATTTTGATTTCTTGTCAGAATATATAATTTTGGCCAGTTTTTTAATTTGCCGGCATTATTGTTATTTACATCAAAGTTGACTAGTCAAAATGAATTACCACATGTTTTGCCTAGCTATATTCACAATGCCTGCCTGAACCGGTGGTCAAAATTGATAATAAATCGGAAGGTCATGATTGTCTAGCCATTATACATATTGCCAACTGGAAGATATAGTCGAAATGAAAAATGTAGAAAATAAAAAAAAACCTGATGTAAATTTACAAATGAATATGTAGACTATTTAGACCATGTTAATATTACCTAGACAAAATTCATAAAATGGATTATACGAATTTTTTATGTAGAGTATCTAGTCAATTTCAATTACACCTAGTCGAAAATTATATTACCTATCGACAAAATTCAGAAGACAGTTTATTAGATTTTCATATGTAGATTACCCAGTCTGTTTAATGTGGGGGTAGAGGAGGTGGGTGGTGACAATTTAATAATGTCTAGGTATTATTAAAATAGTCTAGATAGTCTACATAATATTGTCTGTTTTGTCTAGGTATTATTAAATTGGTCTAGATAGTCTACATAATGATGACTAAGTTTACATTCGACTTTAGATGTCTCATGTAAATGTATTTTGGCTAACTCTTTCTTTAGGTAAAATGTATATTATCTTAGGTATTTTCCATTTCCGTTTTTTTATCTATTTTGTCCTCCGGTTCCGACAGGTTCCGGCAGGCATTATTAATATGGCGTTGAAAATCAGATCATTCTTCGTTTGGCCTAGGCAATACTGAGAAAAAATTGTAAATATAGAAAATCCCAGCAAAATAAAAAATGACTAGGAATTATCTATAATATCTGGTTATGAATATTACCTACGACATATACAAATAAAAGAATGCTGAAAGGTGGCTTGGTTAAACAATATTCGTTTTATCATTATCATTTTACTATAGAAAAATTCAATTCGGTTAATTATAACGACGTGGCAAGTATTATATTTTGTTTGTATATGTTTCCTTGCAGGCTCCCGAAAATGAACTACAAAAAGGCAATGGCGAACGTAAAATGTCGGAACACGAATTACGAGTACAGAGGTCGCTGCAAAAGCTGAATGTGCCCGAATGGTATAAGAATTCGGCGGTACCAGCTCAGGGCTTCCTTCTGAAAAGGCACAGCGATGCCGGCCAAAATGCGCAACAGCACCAACGCTGGAATACAAATACGCTTCCATCAAAGACGACCTCGTTGTCTAGTCTTGGTCCTAATTTATCAATCGCGCCGAGAAGTCCGACGTGTAAGTTTTATTTGCAATTTATTTTGTACACTATATCGTTCATAGGCGACTGTCATTGAAGATTTCAAAAAAATCGGTTGCGAGTTGCAACTATACCCATAGTGATTACGTTAGAGGTAATGATAGAATTGTCATATTTGCTGCATTTATAATGGTCTTGTAAAATTTTAGACATATGTATAAGACGTATAAATGCAAAAAAAAAGAGCTGGTTTTCTAAGAAAACCTGCTAAAAATCACGTGAATAGCCTTCTTGCGTTATAAAAATGTCAGGAATCATCTCCACGAATCGCTTTTCAAAAGTCCCCAACTGCCGCAACCCTTCTAAGCGGGTTAAATGTAGACCACTTTTTTTATATTTTTTAGCTATAACTCGCAAACACTACGTTTTATGAAAATATGCTTCAAATGAAAAACTAATTTTACATCGAATTATCTACAACTTATGTGGTTAGTAGTTTTTTTTTTGTCGTATTTATCGTACGAGTATAGATAGAGAGCGGCCAAGATAAGCAGTTGTTTTTATTTATGAAAATCTGCACAGTAAAATTAGTCATATTTGTGATTATAAATGGCTCTATATTTATCATTTCTCAAAAAAAAAAAAAACATCGAAATTGCTTCAGCTTTGATCAAAAACAATGAAATTTTTATAATCGCAATTATACGACATTTTCTATAAGCTAACGCATATTCTGTAATGACTATGTTTTTCTAACGTCATTTTCTCTAAAACTGTTTTTACTAATGACAAATTTCCTAACGTCACTTTCTCTGACGCATTTTCTCTAAGACATTTCTTCTAATATATTTCTGAACATTTTTTTTCAAAAGACCCCCACAACCCCAAATCCGTCCCCATTACTAAACATCCAACCCCACCCGAACCCACCACCTATTGAAATTTGTAATTCTCTCCCCACCCTACCACCAATTCTGCTTTGATTTGTAGGAAATTTTAGGGGAAAAAGTAAGTTAGCAAAATGTTGTTTTAGGAAATATGATTATTAGAGAAATTGACGTTAGAGAAATTAGCAATTAGAAACAATGGTTTTATAGAAACTGTGTTAGAGAAAATGTTGTGGTCCCTCGTTGCATAGGTGGGGGGGGGGTCCATTGGACCAATATTGAGTTAGCAGTTAGCACTGCGGTGACTATAATGTAATCAAATGAAACCAACTGGAAGTCTCTAGCTGTGAAAATGGCCGAGTTATGAAATTTTAAAAAGAAATTTCAATAATTGTGGTTTTCAGAAAACAGCAAAAAAGTGCTTATCTTTGGCTTCGATCTACCTCTGTTCTTATGATGAATAAAAGTTGTCGATTATTTGAGGTAAAATATTTTTTGTTTGAAGCATTTTTTCAAAAATTCGAAACCGAAAATGTGGTTACCTACGATTTGATCTCCTGGGGCAGATTGTGTTTAGGAGACTTTTGAAGAGTAATTTAGGAGATGAGAAACGTTTTTTTCTGCAGGGTTTTTTGCAATCTGAAATGTCTACCTTTACTGTACTATTACTAGAATCTATCATAACTGGCGAAGGCCAGTTCATCCCATTTTCGGTATACCAAAGTCTAGACATAGCTACATTTATAGCTGCTTATGGCATGTTCAGAGAAAAAAGCCGTATTTATCTACTTTCTTCTTTCAAACGTCGACCTCGCTTGAGAAGTTTTAAGGTTTACAGTTACAAAGGTTTGCTTCTAACGAGTTCATTTTTTTTTCTCTAATTTTTTTCTTCCTCGTTATAAGTATAAATATACTCGTAGAGCATTAGATGGACCTTTGTAACGTTGTATGTCAAAGGCAGAATTATTCCTCTTCTAACCTTACGCCTCGCGAATGGAGAAAAATCAATAGAAAGTGAAATTGCGAGAGTCGGGCGTCACTATTATTCTGTTCTTTTTATCTGAAAATTGCGATTCTAAATTCGAATTTGTTATGAAAATCGTTTTCCGATTCTTGGTAAACTGTTTTCTTTTCGATGAAATTTTATGTCTTATTTTTATGGAGCAGCGATACGACCTTTTAAAGGGTGTTTTTATTCTGAGTGGGTAGCTGTTATAAAATTTTCGAAATTGACTTTCTACAAAAACGAGCGAACCTACTGGAATGAGTATGATTTTAGTTTCGTTTACTTATAGTGAGAAATACAGTTTTGCAAGAGAAATGTAAAGAATGTAGACTTTTGGTCGAGTTTTTAGATTCAAATATTCGTACTTCTTTATCCATTTTTATTTCTGTTTAGAGCTATAGTCAATTTTTTTCGTTCTTCATTTTATAGGTCATGATAGAACATGAATAGTGAAATTTTTTCATTCCAGAGAACGGGGGATTTTAAAATTACACATACTCGTATATGCGCTATACTCAAATTTGTGGACGGCCAAGTTCTTATGAGAAAAATTAATTTAAAATGCATGAAATTCTGATATCCTACCATGCTGATTTTTTGAAAAAACGTACTCTAGTTTTTAGAGTTGAGATTTCGTATGGTTCTAAGTTTCTAACGTTGTTTTTCTTCATATAAATACTCTAGTGAGAATGGATTACACAGTTTTCCAAATCATTAAATTTCCAATAGAATGAGCCACATTTATAGAGCATTTTTTGTCAATTTGGGCCATTAGAGCAGTACTATAGAGCACTTCTTAGCTTTTTTAGAGCCTTTTCCAGTATAGTCGATGTATTTTTACTATCACCGATAGACCGAGAATTTCTATATTTCTTTGTGATAAATATTGTTTATAGATTGTGAATTGATTAAACTTCTCTATTTATATAATTAAGTTCCACCTGAATTCGATGTCTTATATTTTTAGATTTGAAAACATTTTTTAATCACTTGAATAATTTGAAATTGCAAAATTAATTTATAAAATTACAATTGGATTTTCAACTTTTTTGTTTAGCAGCGAGTTCGGTAACCAGCCCAGGCCACACGCATTACTCGTTCTCACGATGGAGCACCAGTCGACTGAATAGCGGCACAAATTCGAGTAGTACGTCTCCCTGTGGATCTGCCAGGTCTTCCTTTAATTATAGACAACCTTATCTGGGCTGGAGATCGCAAGAGAAACTATCGAAACCGAGAACTCCGGCCGAACGGCTAGCCGCTGGCCTATTACCCCAAAGAAGTCAGGTCTGTACGCCGAAAAATTTATGTAATTTATTTTACCTGCCGAATCAAAGCTAGCCTTTACCAGCTAGTCGACCTTTGTCGAATTACGTGACTTTTGCGGTGAAATTATGTTGAAGTAATTTTTGTGAGCGGCAGCCTCCACAGAATTATATTATGTCTAAATCTCGCAGCCAATTTGGAGGACTGAAAAATTCCTGAAACCGCTTTCGTGTTGATCTTAGAATTTAATTATTCTCGAATTTCACTAATTCTGGGGTCTAAGCTTGACCAATATGCTTACATTAGCACTGGTCAGCCAGCTAACCGAATTTCATGCTGACAACAAGGTTTCAGACTCGAGAGTATAGTTCCACACGCTTGAATACACCTCAAGTTTTGATCCTATCGAATTTTTTTAGATATTGTAGAGAAAAGTTGTCTTCAAGTCTGCTAGTTTTTAGAATTAAAAAAAAAAACAAAAAAAAAAACAATGGCTGATATTTCAGCAATATTTTTCAAACAAGCGATAAATATTTAGTGAAACATATGTAGATATGAAACATTGGTCATTACTTTAACGGACAGTTATAACTGGTATTTTCTGTTATAACGGCCCGTTAAATTACTAACCAAAGTTTGTAATACCGGCCCTTTGAAATTTTCTGATTCTCTACGATACCGGCCCGTGGCCCGGTGTTTATTTTTAATTAATTCAATCTGCTGTAAAAGAAAATACACTTGGAGAGAAAATTTGTACGTGATTGAGTATTGGCTATTGAATTTGATTTGGAAAATTACTAGTTTTATGAAAAGGATTTCATTCCTCTGTTAGTTACTTTGTATTTTTTCAAAATCTATTGATAAATAGGGATTGAAAATTTGATATTCACTAACAAGGCGTTTATGTTTGTCCCATTTGAGCTGTAAATCAGCCTTTAAATCGAAATTTTAATTTTCGGATAAAAATCCCATTGTCGTATGAGAATAAACCTGTTCTTTTTAGCATTGCTGAATTATAACGTCAGAATTGAAGGATTAATTTCTGTTCCTAAATTTCAAAAAAAAAAAAAAAAAAAAGAAAGAAAAAAAAAGGAAAGAAGCCCATTTAACGATGTTTTTTATTTACTCGTACATAAACATTTTGACACCCCCCCCCTGGAATTTTACTCTAGCTACGAGCTTGCTTCCGTAACACCTGAAAAAATAACAATACGCTTGTCCCAATAAAATATTTCTCCCTTAGTACAAATGCCATTCTAATTTGTAGACTCCAAATGTGTTAACACTAGGCTATAGTATGATCGATTTTGTCGCGTGAAGCTTTGCCCGGAGGTAACTTTTCAACATTTCAAATGCTTTTTTTTTTTTTTTTTTTTAATTTTTAACCATATTTCTTGTCAGTTTGATGCGATTAAATGGGAAGTTTTGACGAGTTTCTCTAGGTCGCGTGTCCCATATTTTCATTGCGGTTGACACATTTTTCACCAACACCCATTGTGTTGGGTACAAAAACGATAAAACCAAATCAGAAATTTTCAATTTTTGTATAGAATCGTTTGACAAGTAAACGATAATTTTTTTTTTTTTTTCGGTTGTGTAATCGTATTTATTTTCCAAGGTAATGCTCACCAAACGGTGGTCGATGCTTGACGTGATGAAATTCGAAGAGAATAGCTTATAGCGAAAAACGTTTTCACTAGATCTGACAAATAAATGACATTATTCTGGCGTGGAATCTGCGTTATTAATTAAATTTTTCGTGGAAGTAGGGCACACATCAAATTCGTTCAAACGAAATTAACTGCGATTCGACGAAAATCGGGTGGTAGTTTCTTCAAATTTTGCGTTCAACAAGCATAGTGCGCGTGAAAAGAAAAAAACAGGAAAAAAATTGATAACAATGTGAATACCTATTTATGTAGGCTGCGGATTAATGTTCAACGAATTTCTCGGGATAATTATTTTTATTGAGCATCATTATCTTGTAGTCGTGTTTGTAATTTCTCAAATGTATTTCGAAATAAAAAACAAATTTCCAACATTTTCAACGATCTATACCCCTTGAGGATCCTCAAAAAAAAAAACAATTTCCACGTAGGTAGTTATTTTTGCTGTGCTTTTATGCGTTGCAAGCTGAAAGAATTTACTTTGCGAATGCAAAAGTTGTTCCAACTGGCCATCGATGACGTCCTACGACGATGTTTTTTTTTTCTAACGTATTTTTCATGAGAATCGAGACAGGCTTTGGAATTGCCATGTGGTGAAAGTATTGTCCGTATAGTTTCTGTATGGATTCATGTGGGTGTTGACCAGCACACACACACACACACACATGTTGATGTACGAAACATATTCACCTCACCTAGCCCCTGTACATTCTAGGTTATTATAATACTCGTACACACACCTACTGATTTTACGAAACTGCCAATTCGGATTTTCAAAAATTAAAAAAAAAAAAAAAGAAGGAAGAAAAATGAGTCCACCAACTTTGAAAGAAACGTGTCTGTAAGTTTTTCCAAGACGAAATTCGTTCGCCAAAAATAATTTGTAAATAAAATACGACGATGTCGTTTTACGACTGTCCTAAAATTTGATTTTTTTTCCCCCTTCCTCGACGTGGGTAGATGTTTTCTTTTGCGAGAAATTTGATATTTTATTTTTCATTTTTGAAAATCTTGTCACTGTTCTGTGATCTGTCTCTCTTGTACTGAAAACTGAAATGTTGTGTTTGCATAGTTATAAAAGCTTTATTTTATGATTTTCTATTCGCGGTCGTCAAGGAATTGTGTTTTGAGGATATGAATATAATCATTCGTAGGAGTTATATTTGTGAAATGTAAGAAATGATGCTGATGCTTTATGTATACCTACCTACGAATTCTAAGATTTGAAAAAAAAAACAACCAAAAAAACGCTTATTTTGGTAGCATTGGGTTTCGTGTTCTAAAGATGGATATATATGGCTTTGCGCGCCATTGTTTTTGTTTACTCTGGTTTACTCGTAGTAAATGAAATGGTTCCATAAAAAGAATTATTTTTGAATTTGCTTTCAACTTGTTATGTTCATGTTTGAACCAACAGACTTGGTAATAATATTTCTTCTGCATCGTGTATTTTACCGTTTGAAAATCGATGTTATACAGGGTGTTGTATCTAAATGATACATGAGCCACTGGCGGAAATAGACCCGGGATTTTGGGGGGGGGGCTGTAGCCCCGATGAAGATTAGTCGTTTGTACGTATATTTGTTTGTAAAAAATTTTCACACGGTCCTACCTCCCCTCTCCCCAAATAAATCTAAAAAAATCGTAAATAAATTTTTTCAAAAATTTTTGGGGGGCTTAGCCCCCCAAGCCCCCCCCCCTATTTCCGCCAGTGCATGAGCTGCATTAATAAGTACTTATGTAGTACAAAATATGAAGAATATAATACATAATTGTTTTTTAGTCTACTTGAGAGGTTTTAAAAACATAATTTAATTAGTTAAATTTTCAAACAATTATTTTTTTCCAATTTTCAAAGAAATATGGAAAAAATTCTTAAAAGTGGATTATAATTATGATCTGGCTCACGTACGACTTTTCGATGATAAATTCACCTAGGGACTGAAAACATTCTACTCAAATATGAACCAAATTTGAAATTTTCAATATAAGACCGAAAATTTGAGTTTATGCTACCCAAATGGTTACTTGGATGCAAACATTTGGAGCCAGCTGTTGCTTGACAGGAGCGTTGCTACTGTGGAATTTTTTCAAGCGCTGCTTCTGTCGCGGATTCTTTTTGGTCTGTCGGCTGATTTTGGCATTACACGCACCGAGAGTGAGGTAGCAATTTTGGCGGCGGCGTTTCTATTTTGACTCGAGTCATCGTAAATATTCGGCTCGTTTATTCTATTTTCGTATGGATGTTATTTTCTTTAGTCTTGCGCCTTTCACCCCCCCCCTTCCCCACTGTTCAATTTCAAATATCATATTCGTCGAGTGAGTCATCATCACACTTTATGGAATGTGTCGTTTAAATGCCGATGCGAACGCAGTTTCTCCTCTTTATCCGTCGTTTATGACCTGCGTATACGAGAAATGTGTGCGCGCATTTAGGAACTGGAGAAATGAACTTTGCCCAAAATTAGAAACGAGCTGCTTTATAGCAGCGCAAGTATAGTTAAATCGTACGACCATTAGGACACCCCATATTTGACAGATGCTACTTTAGGTCGAACCCATCACCTTTATGGTGGCAGTCGTTAAAAGTAGCTACCTGGCTGCATTCATTATAGCTATTCCTTTTGGTTGTCCATTAATTTTTTCATTAATTTTTTACGCCGGTTTTTTCCAATTTCTCTTATTGCAGAATGGTAGTCAGCAGTCATCTCCTAGTTTAACCGAAGTTCGCTCATCGATAAAAGAAGTGACGTCGGCGATTGTGCACTATGTTTCTGGAACGCGAGACAGCTCTGATAGATTATCACCTAGTCTTAGATATTATGCGGACAGCTCGTCGAGGTAAGGATACGGAGTTACGGGCTGAATGCAAAAATGTCAAAATAAAATTTCGGAAAAAAAAAACAAAAAAAATTCCACGTTTTTATCTTTTTTTTTTTTTTTAAACTTGGTACATTATCATGTCCTATCTTTACTACCCCTTTTTGTGATCCAAGTTTCAACTCAATCAAATCAAACTTGCACCCTCCAGAGCTTAGGGAAAGATTATCAACTTTGAGCCCCCCCTCCCAAGAAGGTTACTATAAAATAGCATTTTCAAGTCAAAAATCATTACAAAGGGTGCCATGTTTTCAACAGTGGCGGAGCCAGCTTTTTTTATTTTATCTTGAGTGGGCCACGAAAATTAGGAAAAAAGTCCAAAAACAAAGGTGGTCGGATGGTCGGATCCCTTTCACTCATTGACGACCCCCTCTCCCCCTCCCCTCAAAAAGACTGTTTCTTATTCGGATTATTTCTTTCAAAAAAAAAAAAATGTTTCTCCTGATTTTTCTTCAATTTCTGGAAAAATTTTTGGGTGGGTCTACCCCCCCCCCCAGCTAGCTCCGCCGTTGGTTTTCAAGCTTGAATAACTGCTTTTAAGACAAAATTATTTTCGATTTTTTTCTCTTTCTCACTGGTACGCTTGATTTCTTGTAATTTTAATATTTATTTATTTATTTATTTATTTGATATTGATATTGGTTGGGTGTACATTACGAGTGCCACGAGCTTCACGGTTTCCTTTTAAATTTGTTCGACGTGCCGATAATTAATTCGCATTAATTAAATCGTAGATCAACTTCACCACGGGGAAGTACCGGAAGACTGTGTTGGCTGGAGAGCTCGTTCGTGGGCAGCAAACCATCAAATGCGCCGGAAACTCCATCGGCCATCGTCGAAAATAAAATACCGTCGGTTCAGCATGACAGAGCAGCGGCTACCACCGCCGCCGAGGAATCGTATTTGAATTATTCGGCCTCTAATAGTAATTCACAACAAAAATATAGCGAAAATCAAACGTACAATAAACGAATTAACGGTGAGTATTTACTTGCATAAAAAAAAAAGTCGATTTCACACACTACATTTTTACACTTTGGTATATTATTTTTTTTTTTCTATTTATTATAATTTAGTCGTTTGAACAATTTATCTCAATTTTTTTTTTTCCCCCTTGTAAAACGTAATTAAATTAGAGATCTTTTAGAATCACTATATATCTCGTGCCTGCTACTTTTCACAATTTTTTTTTCTGTTATTTATTCTTTTCTTCTTTTTTTTTTCGTTTTGTTCTTGATTTTTTTAATTACTTGTGTGTTTTTTTTTTCTTTTATTATCATTGCGTCTTAGTATTATATAATTTTTTTTTTCTTTTTTCCTTCAAATTTTCGTGTATTTTGAAAAATTTCTTCTGACTCGCATCATCGTAAATGATTTTAGTGTTTATTTTATTTGTATTCAATCGTGTTTTTGCAAATGTCTTCCGTTTTGTTTTAGTCTTTTAAAGTTTCAAGACGCTTTTCTCCAAAAATGAGGGAAAAAATTATCATCGTATTTTCCCTCGTTTTTTTTACGTTTGTCTGGAACGAGAACTGCGTAAATGACTGCTGCATGCCAATGAGAATTTCAAATGCTTATGTTCCGTTTGGAAGTACAGAAGTACATATTATATAAACGTTTGCTATTCTTTTTTGTGTTATTGCTTCGAAGAAGAGCCTTAGGGTGAGAAAATCGGTGGTTGTATCATGTTGGGAGCTTATTTTCAAATATTTCAACGAACAGAAAGTCCTAAGAGAAAGGACTGCTTTTTGAAATACTGCTATATAGCCAATCGTGAACGTACAATGAAGTAGAAAATTTTGTCGGCTGCCTTTGACTTGCGGAATTGTTTGGAAGAAATTCGATCGTATTTTTATGAAACTTCTCAATGTTTTTATCGATAAAACTTGGGGGTAGACTAGAAAAATGAATTCATTTTTTACTTTTTATTTTCTTACTTCAGTATAAAAAAAAAAAGTTCTTCTTTGACCTGAATTTTTAGAACAAAAATTTTGCACAAAAATGTCAATTTTGAAAAATTTTTCAGTCCCTTTTATTCACTTTTTTCTGTGTTTTGAAATTTGAAAAATTAACTGCTAATATCCAGGAAACGTTTGGACTCCGTGAAATATTGATGCGAAACTCCGTTGAATTCCTTTCCAATATATTTTTATTACTGGATATATTTCAAATTTTATTGAAATTTTGTTTTCGAGAATTTTGTACATTTCCAAAAAATTTGAGACGTAGGTCGTAAGTAGGCGTTGGCAAAATTTGATGGACCGAGTGAAGCATAATTTTTTCAAAATTCGTGATCTATTTTTTTCCGCAAGAAAATGTTGACATTTTTTTTCCGTCAGAATTTCACTTCTAAAAATATTCTTTGTTCATTGTGTTTTATCTACTTATATTTTTTTGGGATATTTTTTGAAAGTTTGAACGTATAAAACTTATACAGTATAGTGATTAAAAAAAATCAAGCATAATAAAATTCCTATACTTAACGTTTTAGATTTTGCAATTTTTTTTTTTTTTCTGCAAAGCATAATATTGTGTCTTATGAATTTCTAAATTTATCGAAATTCGAAAGTCATCTCTGTACCTCTACCTCCTCCATGATTGTTGGGTCCAAATGAATATAGAAAAAATAAGTCTCATCAATTTTATTTCGAAATTATTCAAAAATTTTCGAATGTAGGAATAGTTTATTGCTGTTATTGTATTGAAATTTGTAGGTTGCGCAGATTGAATGTTCTGTCATTGAGTTAGCAAACGTTATTTTGAAATATAAAATTTGTTGACATTGTCGAGAGAATGTGTAGAAAAATCTTTTCTTCCTTTTCCCCACGAAATTATCGGGATTCTTTTTTTCAGGATTTGGTTTTGGAAAATTTTCATTTTTGCTTATAATGACTGTGCAAACATCACGTCGCTTAAATAAAAAATTTTCCAAAACTGATCTTTTTTTCAAGTCATTTTTTAAATTGTCTTCATTCAAAAATACTCGCAAAATATTTTGCTTGAAATTATACCTATAATTTGAGAAGGAATGAAAATTTCTGATTGATTTTGTGAGAAGGCAAAAAAAACTGTTAGAAAAAATTTTTGGATACTTTTTTCATCAATGGTATATTTAACATTTTAGATCGATGAGATTTCTTTATTTTATGAAAGGAAGAGAATTGTTAGCAACATTTCATTTCATCGTTGTGGCAAAATTTTTCAATTTTGCTAGTTCATGAAATTTTTTGTTGAAAATTTCAAAAGCCAGTGCTGAAATTATCATGAACGATGTGGAATGATTAGAAAAAATTAATTTCGACGCTTTAGATGGGGTTTTGTGCTAAACGTTGAAATTTCTTCATTCACCATTCTTCTGAATTTTATGCTTAATTTTATAAAATTTTTATTCAGTACTTTCAGTCTCTCGCCTTTCATTGTTAAAAATTGCTTATTTTCGAACAAATTAAAACGTATTCTTTGTATCTGGCACCCGTGATTTTAATTTTATGGAGCTAAATAGGAAGGTTTAAGACTGGTAGCACTCTCTCATTGGTATGTAATCTGCACTTGGCTCCTTTCAGTCGGTGTAGCAGTTGGAAAATAATTTTTTGGCTTACATAAGCTCCCACCCACCTGATACCTCTTTTTAATTTCGAGTATCAGTTCTACTCTAATGTATGCTCTTTGGACATAATTAAATCTTATGGCAGCTGAAACCATGTTCGATCGATTGTAAGCGTATTAGCAGCCTTAAAGATGTGCTTCTTCATCGATATCGTTGGATTGTTACTGTATTCTTGTCTTCTTCGTAGAAATTTTGGAGGCTCTGAAGAAGACAAGAACGAATGGCAAACCAATTATAAGTAGTTCTCATAACATGAAGATGTGCCCTTTGACTGTAGTACTCATGATTCGATCAGATGTGGTTCGAATATAAATTATGTCGAAGAAATTAATGCGAATTATGTTTTTCTTTTTTCTATTTTTGCCATTTTCTTTCGTCGTTCAGTTTAATAATGTAAAAATGCGTGTAAATAGTGAAAAATTAATAATATCGTGAAAACGGATAATAAAAAAAATTATAGTAAATGAAAAAGTCTTGGTCGAGGATTAAAATGTGATCGTATACTAGCATAATTTGCGCTCGATTTAGTTGAGAATTTTGAGTTAGATCAATTAAAATTTTGAAAATTCAGAATTATGGAGAAAAAAAAACCGACAAATTTCAAATTTGAAATCAAAGCAAAACTATAGAAGCTCGTCGGTTTATCTTGTGTTATGTAGGAAATCTCTAGATTCATCTGTTTACTTATATTCGTCGATAAATATAAAGTAGACATGATGAATAATTTTATAGATAATTTCCATGTAGGTAATCTTTTTTTTCCTTTTGGTGTTCATAGTTTTACCTCGAATCATAATTCGTAGTCACCTTTTTTTTTTCTCGCATACCTAGGCCATTATTATTTTTTTTCCAAAATGACCGCGAAGAATTTATTTCTCGTTATGTTTTATAATATACCGCAAATTTTGTCGTTTTTAATTTCATATCATATATTTTTACGTTACTAAAAAAAAAAAATTAAGTGAAAGACGAAGTTTGAAAAAAAAAAAAAATGTAAAAAAGTTCTTATCGTTGTCGTATACAATTTATTTATAGAATAATAATAATTTTTTGTTACTGAAAATATACAAATTTTGCTTTTATCTTTTCATTTTACTTATTTTTATTTCTCACTTTTTATTATTTTATTAGTATCTACTTTTTATTTTTTGCTTCTTATAGCTGCTCGTGTATTTTTTTTGCTTTCGTTGAAATGTATTCCAGTCAGGATTAATGGCAAATACCACTACATTTTACTCATTTTTTTTGGTGTTCAAGCTATTGCTGTTCGACTTTCAGCGATGCTGAATGCCAAAAAGTGAAAAATTCTAGTTTCAGTATAGAAACGGATTTTGTGTCGCTGCTTAGAATAAAGATCTTATAAACCGAAACTTCTCAAATCTTCTTTTTTTAATAGATTTTTATTACTCATCCGATAAATTTTTGTGAGCTTTTTAGTTCTTTATTCTAAGCAATCGATATGAGAATTTATTTCTCGACTATTTGTATTAATCCTTACTAGAGTAGTTCTTCCAATCTGATATGTTATTTTACTGCTGATTATTGCTTTTTTGATATATTTGAATGCATACCTCTTGTAGTTGAATGCTAAGTCACGCTGCACCAACAGATATCCACCAAAGTTCACAGATTGTAGTTTCGATTAACGAATAAAAATTTGTTATAACTTTCGACGGAGGTTATCAATTGCCATGAAAACGGATCAGTTTCATTTCATTATAGGATTATAATCGTATTCTGTTTTTCTCTTGGTAAAGAAATCAGCTGTCTATGTGATATCTGTTTTGCGTTCTGTCTGTAACTTAGCTTTGAGATTCTATTCAGAAGTGCACTATTGGGGTTAATAAATTTTCGAGCAATTTTAATGCAAGAAATGCTTAAACTTAACTCAAGGAAAATTGGATGCGTTGCTGTTTTAAATAAAATATTTAATCTTCCTTTTACGTAAAAATATGATGTCAAACTTGAATCTAAACGGTTTATCTTATACGAATGAAAAATAATTGTTCAGATGCAATTCTCTAAGTAATGACAATTAGGTCTCACAATATATATTCAAGCTATCTGCCATTAATAGCAATACATTAATTCTATTTTGTCACATTCAAGTGGAAATAGTAAGCTATTTCTTATTATAAAAGCAAAGCATGGCTGAATTTATACAAATGCATGAAAAATATTACAGCCTTATGATTTGGTTTACTGTGATTATAGTTTATCTGGTGTGCCTGGCGTTGGCAAAAAATGAAGCTTTTCTTATAAGTTTCACAATTTTTTTCATTTTTACTGTGTTGTTCGAGTACCTAATTGGGTTCTTTTTATGATAAAAATGTTTAATTCATTTGTCTACATATAGGATTTTTACAGAAGGCGAGATACTAGGATTTTCTTTTCTTTTCTCCGTTAGTACCTACAATCTCTTCTTATCCAGTATAGGACATGGTATCAGGCATTGCTAGTCTACCTCTTAGTATTCCAAAAAGTTTAACAGGAGATTGTAAGGTATTGCTGAAATTTCACAAAACTTGGTATAGTCTCTTACCTTGAATAGGTATGACGACTTCAAAAAATAAAAATAATTATTCTGAGATCCAAATTTTCTTGATAGATAAATACACGAATCAGCTTCCAATTATTGCAATAGATACTTGTTTTTCTCTTTTAGATCATAGGTCAAGTTCGAGTGTGAAAATCAATTAGGGCTTTGTGAATAAGGTGCTTATGTCCGACTCCAGTTGGTTAAAATTGAGCAACTTTTTGAATTTAAATTTTTGCATTTTTACACTTAAATCACTTTGAAGGTATTTCTCAGGTACATTCGATTAGTTTTGTTTGAATTAAAAATAAAAAAAAAAGTTGAGTTGATTAACATTTATCCAATATAATAGGTTCTTAGTTTTATTTTTGCTCGTGAATTGAACTGAAAAGTTGTTGTCGGAAGTTAATATTCGTCTTTATTGTAGAAACAATATCAACTAAAGTTTATTATTTTTCATTGGTAGTAGTGGAATCCGTCATTTTAATTAGTGGGTACAAATTTCAGCCCCCCTCCCAAAAAAAAAAAATAATTTTTGTCCTAAGCAAGTCCTTTTTATTTTATTTCTGGTGAAACATTTGTAATTTTTTCTAGCTCGACGGGAGCGTTGCATCCTCTATTTTTTCTTATGGAAGTAAAATGGTTCCGTCACCAGGGATCATTTTAAGTTTTAGTGAACTTGTCAACATGGGTTATACATTTAAGTAGATTCATATTTTTAATTGTACTATCTCATCAGTTGAGCTACCCCATTTTATGCCTGGCTTAAATGCCAATAATGTATTTTGTCAAAATCAGCCTGTATACATTTTTTCGTGATGGTTGAAAACAGTTTATTCTTTGTTTATGTTGCTATATTGGTCTTGGGAGCGAATGATCTAGCTTTATTGCTTTAGGATCATAAAATTATTGACAAAAGCTTTATTTTCTTTATATTCGCATTTTCAAGATTCCATTTGTGGCAAGCATAATTATTGATTTGAAAACATTTTTAGGAGTATCAAGCTTTTTGGAAATGCAATATTTTTTTAAAATTCAGTTTTAACCCTCAAATGCTCAACTTTCACAGCACATGAAAGTTTCTTTTGGTATACTTGCCACCAGTCAATAAAAAGGGCGTAGAGTGAGCAATAGCTGGTTAATAAATTGTCACTTTATTTTATTTTTTCCCCTTAAAAAATAATTATTATTCGTTCAGTCAAATGAGACAAAAAAATAATAGCATACGATTCTTAGCCCCCTAGAATTGTTGAGTGGGTTAACCCGAATAATATACTGAAAGTCTCCACCTCCAATTCTTTTCAGTATTTTAGCTATGGGGGTTAATATAACCAAAAATTTAGTTTTTTGTTTGTATTTTTCGCAATTATCCATTTTAGGGAGAAAAGTGTTGAGGCAAAATATGTTTGAAATTAAATTTTCTATAAAAAATGTTCTCATGCAAATTTCTTCGTCTTTCACGGGTACCGAGTTACGAGCTTGCAAAAATTTCAGAAAATAAATTTGAAAAAAGTCTACAATAAATCAACATTTCGATAAATTTTTTTTTTGAAACTAGAAACGCATCGTTTATCTTGTGATACCTATTTGTAACCCAAGTTTCAACCAAATCAACTCAAAATCACATCTTCTAAAGCTTAAAAGAAGGTCAACTTTGAGCTTCCCCAGGGGTGACGATGAACTCGTCACTTCATACACCTTATCTTTAAAGGGTCACTTACTAACATATGAAGTTTCAGTTTGACTGAACGAGAATTACATATCCTTGGGCTTGAAGGTTGAAAATTATATGCTAGTTATTTTTATGTTTTTTTTTACATTGTTTTCGCGCTCATTTGACTGGACTGTATGTTTAATTTTTTTTTATAAATTTAATGGAAAATAATGCGTACAACAAAAATTTAATATTATAGAGGTTCATTCATTCGGCCAAAAAGCAAGCATTATTTTTATTTTGAATAATATTACATAATATAATTGGAATTTTCGTCTGCGTTTTTTAAACGTAAATTTTACTCGAGCAAAAATAGATTGGAGGGGTAGTTGAATATTTGTAACAAAATTTCCTGGGGCGATTTTGATTTATGTTTGTTTCCTTGGAGACAATTGTCAGAAGTCAATACGTTTACCTCTTCTATTTATAGGTTCTGAACCGACAATAAAAAATAATTACGACGACTATAGCGTAGTCGCGCCTCGAATTAAACAGTCTAGTAAACAAATAAATTCCGATACGACGACATTGGACGAAATTTTGGATTCGTTATTGGGTCTTTCATGTTCCTCACGAACCCCCAGCCCAGCGAAATCCTCTTTGGAGTCTGAGTTGGTTGGTCCATCAGTCAGTTTGGTTGACCAGCCTCGTAGAAGCTACGGTGATAATGTTACCTCCAACAACAATGACAGCATATTGTAAGTGTCTTCTGGCAATCAATCTTTTTCCTTATTATGTAGTTTTTTGTATCTCGCTGAAGGGTAAGGATCTGGAAGAATGTAGTTATTGGTTCCTAATATACTAGAAGCACCTTCGAATTTCTTTGTTAAATGAAAGCGTCGAATTTAGAATGTATAGTAGGTATACCTACCTGCTTGAGAGTTTGATATCCATAATCATTTCCCCTCCCTTACAATGCAATTTAACGTCATATTTTGTACGTAATTCTTTTAAAAAATGTGACTTTATTGCATTAAAAGATTAGTTTTTCTGAGATCTGGAGAAAATGAAGATGTGAACATTGACAGGACTTAAAAACTTGACTTGCCCAGCCTGGCTGTACCTATCTTTCTAATGAATTCATACTTTCTCAGAGCATACTTGTTCTGGTACCTATAACTTATATTTCTTTCCAAATCCAATTCACGGGTGGACTTGGCTTGATGACGTATTGGCGGTGGGGGGTGAAATGAGGGGGGGAGCAATTTTCTCTAGACAGGCTAATTTCAGCTCTGATGGCCCCTTGTCATTCTCCCCTCCCTCCGAAGTTCGTTTATGATAATTATGTTTTTAAAGGGTATTTGGATCGAGGGAAGTCAAACTTAACATTTTTCACAATTTTTATAGCTCACTGTTACAGATCCTTACCCTATATTTTGTGAATGGTTTATATTCTACCTACGTATCTAATTTATTTTAAGCTATACTCAGATTATTTATTAAAGCAAGCCCTATATCGAGTAATCTACAAACTAACTCCTGGTGGTGCACCCGAGAGTGCTAGGGGACTGAAGCTTTCCTTAGCCATTAAAGTTCACAAAATAAAATAAAAAAATTCAAAAAATTTTCTGTGTATTTCAAGGTCTTTTATTGGAATTTTCTTATTTCGGTTATCAATTATTTAAGATTCGGTTCCATTCGTAGAAAATTTCTTTGTGCGCTGCTGCACAACTTCTCTTAAGAATATCTAATTGTTTTATCATTTTCTACGTCCTCCATAAATGTAATAATTGATCCGTCTTATGGCAATAAACAAAATGCGTTTTTATTTTCAAACTGTATACTAATATTCTCATTTTAATTCTTGTATAAGTACTTGTACATATATAACTTGACATTATTTTATTCATACAAAAAAAAAATTGTACATTGAAATCTCGTAGTCAATAGCCATGATGATTAAAACTGCCTAAATAGTATTTGGCGTAGTTCTCCTCTAGTGATAGCTTCTATGTATATATTTTTTCTTTTGCATGAAGAATCGACTTTGACTACTATCATTTTTCTATTTTCTTTTTCCCAACTTCTTATAAATGGACAAATACATAATAATTATATGGAGCATTTTCACTTAAAAGGGACCAACTGTCGGTCAGATGAGAAATGATATAAGTAGAGACCGGATTCCTTGGCATTTTCTAAATGAGTTCCTTTAAAGGTAGATGATCAGAAATGAAAAAGAAATATGTTATGGGGTAGTAGGGGCCTGGGAAAAAAATTTTATTTTGCCGAAAATTGCCGAAACCGAAATAAATGCCGAAATATATGTTAACGACAAAAACTGCCAAATTAGAACTACATATGCTCAAATTGAAATTATTGACGATGTTTGTCAGAAAATGAGCATAATTCCAGGTGCTCGAGGGAAAATTTTAGTAAGAAAAAGTACAGATGTGTTCCCAAAAAATCTTGGCCTGCAAATCATGGAAGCAATTCATTCTACGATTACGGATGGAATTATGAGAAATTTTTGTAAAAGATGACAAAAATGCCTTTGTTTTTAAATTTTTTTATCATTTAATGTTTGTTTTTGATTTTCAACTGTTTTTGCCAAATAAAGCCAAATTTGCCTTGTTTTGCACCGAATTTTGATTTTTTAGTGCCAAAAATTCCGGTCTCTAGATATACTTAAGTAAATATAGCTAGTACCCCTGTCAAAGTGAATGAATTTTGCCATCAAATGAGACTCACCAGATCCCTCACTTGGAAAATTGGGGAAGCTACAGCCCTTTTGTTTTATGCAGTTTTTTCAAGATTTTAGAAAGTACGAGTACTATAATTTTTGAATGAAAATGTCACTTATCATAATATTTGCCATTACACTGATCACCTTGAAATTAACACTAGAAGTACCAGGTGGCGTCATATACGACGCCAATCAAAATTTTGAGATGGACTACTCAAAGGAACAATTTTTTGAGAAACCCCGACTTGTGTCATACAAACCCACCTGGTTTTTGGAGGTTATTCTTGTGGCGTCGTATATGACGCCACCTGGTCCTTTGAGTAATCGAGTAAAACCTGGTTTTTCTATTGTTAAACTTATAGAAATGAAAATAATGTGCGAAAAGGCTTATACTCTGGTTACATCATCAGTGCCCATAGCTTCCCAAGTTGGTGTGTCTACTGATCTGTAGACTCCATGCTTTTTGATAGATCTGAGAGAGCTCCTTTTACTATAAATTTTCTTCATCTCTCAAAGGACTCGATAAAAAACCAATGCTAAATGTATATTGCATATCGTTTCTCTTGCAGACGGAGCTAATGTTCAAAGCTCTTGCTCTAGAGTGGACACTCAGTGCTCCTGCAAGACTAGAGCCAATTCTGGAGACAGTGGCGATGGACTGAACCACACTTCGGGCAAGAAACGCGACCAGCTAAACGTCCGGCTTGTGGTACAATGTAAATACCCCAAGTGTGGCAAATTTGCCGAGCCTACCGAGGCTAAACGTACCTTCAAGGTGTGCCATAACTGTGATTTCATTTATTGCTCTCGCGAATGTCGACAAGACCACTGGGAGAAGCATCGCAAAGCTTGCCTGCAATCGCGAATCAGTGATCTCTGCCACCGAGTGCTCAACACCGTCAAATCAGACCCGAATTTGTTGCTGGTCGCTTCGAGGGTGGCCAGAAGAGGCTTTCTAGAGCATGGTAGAGGGTGTGTCAAATACTACTTCCATAGTCCACAAATAGGCGAACAGTTTGTCAGTGGCAACCCCAGGTACCCAGAAGCCGCCTACGTCAAGTGGTCGGATTTGGAACCCAATGAAATGGGCAAGGAGCTGCACTCGGCTGTGGTACGCATCTGCAAGTCCTACAACCCAGATACCAGGCTGCTGATTCTTGTAGCTGTGCATGTGGTGAGTGAGGTACCCAGCACCGGCTCTGTCAAGTGGGAACGTCAAATCATATGCAGGTACTCGAAGACGAAGCTCAGCTCCGATTTGATCAGTCGGAATCCGTCTTTGTGCGCTGTGAACAAGGCTGCCGACTATCCGGCCACTTTGATTCTCACCTCATTGCCCGGTGTCGAACGTACTCAGAAGGAGAGGGAGGTCAATTTCACCAACATCCAGCGTCAGCTCCGACAAAGGGGTGTTAGCTTGAGGAAACAGTTTCCAGAGGTATATAAAAATTTATGCGACTACGTCGAAGGGGGTACTTTCACACCAACCACCATCTATCCGCTAGATGCTGCTTCAGGGAAGACTTTCATGTGTGTTATAATGCCAGATGCTGAACCAGAAAAATTAGACTTGATACCTAAAGAAAATGCACAAGTGCAAACTGTCGATGTAAGTCAGTCAACTGCTTCTAGCTCTAGCGAAAAATAATTCTCAGGCAGATTGGAGGGCTGAGTTCAAGAAGTGGCCATGTCAATATTTCGATTATTACCGCACATTTCCCCTTGCTTCCAAAAAATAAAAATTGTTTTTAACAAACATTTTAAAAATCACCTACCTCCGAAGAAAAATTTGCCCTAGAAGAAAATTCGTCCTCTCCTGGTATTTATGACGGGTGGAGGTTTATTTTGCTTACTTGAACTTTCATCATTCTCTCCCCCCCCCAAAAAAAAAAAAAAATCGCTATTGCTTTGATAGCAGGTCGCAGTTTTATCACAAAATTAGACAACATCCTTATTTACATTGGGCTGTTTTTTTGAATACAGCCCCCTCGTCCTTCCAATATAAATTTGAGTCGTCTCTGGCATTTTTGGTAATGATTGTAAATATTTTATACTGAGATAAATTTTTTTTTTGGAGAATTTTTTTTGGTATCACCTTTAAGTTACTTGCAAATGTTTGAATATTGCGTTTTTGATATTTTCAGTCATTTTAAAAATAATTCAACCTGCAATCTAGTATAAAGGTTTGCTTACAAAACCCGAGGAGCCTTTTTGTTTGGATATTAGAAAAAATATTTTTTCCACCCGTTTTATCAGATATGAATAGTCTCATTCAGTTTTTAATTGTTGCTTAGAAATTTTTAAAAGTTCAACCAAAGATCGGAAATTATAAGGGTATTTTCAAAAATGGGATCAAGTATTGGTATTTTTCTTATTCCTAAATAATCTTCTCATTTTATTGTCATAGGATCTAATCAAAAAGCTTCGTCTGCAGAGAATAGAAAAAAGTAAAATGGGAAAAAGATAAACATTTATGGAAAATGTTATTGCTTGTTATGTGTCGTGCTTGATGTAATTTTGTGACCGAACAACTGAATAATATTTTTCACATATTTTGACATTCGCCAAATGAACCTCAACTTCTGCATAAACGCTGCTCCCAAAGTCTTGTAGGAAGAGCAGGCACGTATCTAGACTGACCTCAAGGGGGGGGGTCCATCATTATGACGATATACCCCCCACCCCCGCAAAAATTGGAGAATCGTAAAAATTAAAAACATTTTTATTTAAAAAAAAAAGTCAAGGGGGTCCGGACCTTATGGACCCCCCTAAATACGCGCCTGGGGAAGAGAAGTCCACTCCACCACTGTGATTAAAAAAATGTATAAAATTATTAAGTTTATCAAATTTACAGTCTGCAGCTAAAAAACAAAAATTAGTACTGCCTTTTGGTCTGTTTGTATGTTGAAATATAATAAATTGATGGTTCTGAAAAAAATTATTAAAATTCTTTCGATTTGATGGTTTTTTAGAAAACTAAAAAAGACTAATTTATACATTTTCAAATACTTATTTCAAGAAAACATTATTTATTTTTTTGGAAACATGTTTCATCTTGTTCGTGAAAATGGTGCATTATAAATGCAAGCTGACTTTGTATTATATTCTTTTGAAAATTTCCCTACAATTTTCAACATGAATTAATTTGGAGCTTTTGAAATTTTCAAGTCTTCACTCAAGTCATATTTTTACATGTCCTCTTTTTAATGCCTTGCTAACGACTTTTCAAGATTATTAGCGCAATGAATAAGTGTAGAGCTTTTATTGGAAATTTTTTTTATAGCAAAGAATTTTGATCCCTCGACATTCCACTGATGTGAAATAAAATCACATAATTTTTGCCCGTCTCGAATTTCTTTTATGAGCTTATTTCAGAATTTTCTGAATCATTGCTCCCACCATGTACCATTACAAATTCTTACAAGTTTTATTTAACTGAAGAGTGTAAATATACGTTGCGCAAATAAATGCTCCTTTCGAAATTTCCTTAGTATATGGTATACCTAGGCATCTAATACTCGAGGAAGGTATTCATGTGTAGAGATTTTATAAATGAGCTTTTATAAATATCATAAAAACTTTGTTATTATTTTTTTGTTTACTTATTTATTTTTTTTCAAATACTCACTTAATACCTATTTATTACGCTATGATTAAACCGAACCTTGTGAACAATAGTAATTACTTTTTTTTTTTTTAATCTGATTCTGAAAATTTGAACTTAACGTTTCTCTTGATCTTCACCGCTGGTTATTTCGCCAATTATGTCATAAAAATCCTTTCAAGTCAAAATGCAATAAATACCGTTATCTATTTTGAAATAACAATTTCATAAAACGCTGCGCCAAAGTATATCACAATTTTTATTTTTTATTTTTCGAGTTTATGGGATAAATTTGAAAGGAATTGAGTAAAAATAAGATAAAAACAAGGCAAAACCAACATACCGACTTGTCACTTCGTTAACAGAAATTGACAAAAATAATTACATTTTTTTGCATAAAAAAAAATATTATAAAAATAATGTTGAGTATTTCTGTTATGAATAAAGAAAATGGTCCCAAGTCAAATTCCAATATATTTTTAATTTCGATGAATTGGAAAAAATAAGGATTTTGTTTTTCAAATGCCAACATTCCATATACTTACTCGTAATTTTGTGAAAAATGAAAAATAATTTAACAGAATGTTTTTTGTACAATATTATTAAGCATTATCGTTGATATTCCATATTTTTTAGGTTCATTAAGATTATTTATCTTATTTACGAGTAGATAACTACGAAAAATGTTATAACATGTACGTTGGTTCGTAATTACCAATTTTTAGAATACCGAATATTCATTTGCTAATGATTTTTTTTTATTTTATATTTTCGTCAGTTAACTTTGAAAATCGTGATGGATTTTTTTTTGTTATACATAATGATATTAGTAAATTAAACGTTTTGTTTGTATTTTTAATCATCAATTTTTTTTTCTGTTAATTAAATTATTCCAATTTCTTTTTTTCTATTTTACAAATTATTTAAACCGACAAAAATACAGACTATTTGAAACGATTTCTTTAGGCTCAGTATGGGTGGAAACGTCAAAATTTATAATTTACAATTCGAGAAATATTGTATTTTTAAAAATAAAGCAACCATATCAGCCATTTGGACCTTGAAATTTATGATGAATAGTATACTTAGCAGGTGCTTGATGATAACGGTACCAAAACCCAATCATTTTACATTTTATCTATTTTCTCAAAATAACTTGAGTTCTGTATAGCAATAACCAAGACCACCGATTTAAAAAAAAAGAAGAAAAAATGGGAGGGGAGAAAAAAATTAAAAATTTTATAAAATAAATACAATGGAATAAAAATTCTGATTAGATGGGAACCTGAAATTAAAGTGAAAAAAAATTCTATTGAAACAAACAAAAACAAAAAGAATCAAAAAATGAGAAAAACTTATGAATCCGTAAACATTTTAATGAAATAATAATATACAAAAATTTACAGAACTATTCAAATAAAAAAAAATGTGAATGCCATTTGAAACGTGGTAAAATAGCTCTCTATTGTAGTCTTCACAGACGGTTCCATACTACTGATAAAAATTTTTTAACATCTAAGTGAGAACATCGAACGAGAAGTGTATTTTTGAAATTTCTATTCCGTTCAAATCTTTGAATTACTTTTCTGTCAACCACCTGGACATCATTACTCTATCCTTTCAAATCCATAAAATGCAACATCAGATCTTAGGAGCTAATCATAATTTTCATCGTCGTCTTTATCGCTGTTTTCATCGATAGTTCTGGCTGTAGCCATCTGAATTTCACGCCACTGCTCATAGCTGTGCACAGCTTGTTCTTCACGAGCCTGCAAAAGAATTTGCTCATGAAAAAAGTTATTTTCAATTGTGATTTGGTACGAGAAAAGATTGAAAAAAAAAAAGAAATATTTTAAGAAAGCCAAAAGTGATGAATGGCTTCAAATAATCAATTAATATCACGTCAATTCATAATTTCATCACTTTTTCTCAAAAAATTAAATAACCTACGAAGACATGAATTTTAGAGGCGAGAAAGCCAATCCCAGAGCATTCATGATTGATAGCAGTGAGTTGGACTATTAGGTAAACGAATTTTTCGAGTATGGCGACTTGAAAGCGATTAAAAGGATACAATTCTCTCTTTTCATTTGTAAACGAAATGAAATTAATGTTAATATTCTTATTTAGTTGTAGCATTCTCTTGCTGAACAGACTTGTGAATCTCTTCTCATAGTGCATCACATTATGTCGATAAATTCAAAATTCACCTTAGCAAATAATTCTTGCTGCTGACGATATAATTCTTCTTCCGGAATGCCAAGATTCTCTAATCGAGTACTTTGTTTACGTCGTTTTTCTTTGCAGGTTTTGGCTATCTCTTCAATTTCTTCTTTATACTCCCCATAGCCAAGCTTCTCGAGAGCTGTAAGACAGTTCATTTTGAATACTTGAAATATAAATTAACAAGTTTAAAATATCGATAAAATACCTAATAACACATGTTCTGTACTCATCGTTTTCTTCTGCTGCGATGTACAAAATTCATTCGCCTCTGTCGATACTAAATGGATAAATTCATTACAGCACTGTAGCAACAAATCACGTACTTCATTGGCTACACGTAAATCAGGAAGTACTTCTTTGATGAGTTTGTTGAGCGAAGCACGAGGTAGATTTAGGTCCTCATCGTCAGATTTATCGGGTCCACCGAATAACAGAGCATCTGAACTCAGGCCATTACTGCTACTCATACCAGCCATAACGACAGTTCTTTGTCAGCCCAAATTCTAAAACGCGAGGTATTAATTGAGGATGAAAACGATATGAGAGAATGTACTGAGCAACGAAAATGAGATTTCGACACAGAAAATCATTGGAATTGATTTAAAATTACACCGAATAGTGGAAAAAAAATTAAATTCAACTGTTCAAGCAAAATTCGAAGATGGCAATTTGTTTAATGTTTATTTTGTTTGAAATTGTGATAACGAATGGAACACATACCCACACAAATGACGAATGACAGGCTACATAAACACACACAAACACACAATTGTGTATTTTGCTTGCAGCGAGAACTATGTTTATAAAATACGTTGCAAAGTTGCAAACTTGTACATTTTCAGTTTCCAACAAAGTTGGTTCACAGCTGTCATTTTGTCAGCTTCATCCAATTCCAGTTGACCAGGACCAAGAGGCAGCTCCATTCTCTCTCTAATCTTAAGTCTGTACCTGTAGTCTAGTCTCTCTAATCCTCCAGCTCGTTTCTCGTTTAGCTTTGACAGCATTTTGCAATCAATTGAAAATTTCAAATTTCCAAGGCGGTGTTCTCAATTGTGACGGGTTTTCGCGAATGTCATTGGTCGACAATATCTGCAGTTCCTTTTGAAAATCGAACTTTGTCAGTAAGTAGTACCTGATTAAATTCACATTCATATGTTTTTAAAAAGTTCAGCTTGAGCTCAGCCATATAATCACTAATCTATGAGCTCAGTCTTCCAACTACTGCGTTGAAAATGTCTTCCGATGACGGAACTGAAAGTACCACCGATTCTCTTGCGCTGACCGAAGATCAAGAAGCTTTCGTGAAAGAATGTGAAGCAGAATTTTGTGATCGATATACCGAAAAGGATGATGATTACAAGAAACTAAAAGAGGTTGGTATCGGTGATCCTCCCATAGTGGAGCCCTGGTATAGCAAACCAAGAAGAAATTTCGATTGGTCTCTCAAAGACAAAGCTCGAGGAGATAATCGACAAGAAGATTCGTATAGACAGAGAAATTCATATCGACAGGGGGATTCGAATCGACAGCATCAAAATAATAGACGTGATAATTATCATAACAATAAGCACAGAAGCTATCATGATTATCGAAGTCGTCCTTATTGAAGAAAAATAAGGGTTTTTGTTTTTTCTGTTTTTGGAAAATGATGTTTTCATTTTTTTGATGATGAAAAATTGATTGAATTGATTGCACAGAAGAACCGTATGATTAAGAAAAATAAAAGCACCTCTGGCAGGGAATATTTTTTGGAATTACGAGTATATTTCGAAATTTTAAAGTGTGATTTTTCTTTTTACATTTTGTACGTTGAAATATATGTGTCATTTTTTCAGTTATAATTGTTTTATTGTTTTTTCATAGGCTAGAGCAGAGTTGTATTAAGTACAAGTTAGTTAGCTTCCCATAAAGCCTGCATAAAATTTTGTAGTACGAAATCCGTTCTCGCCAAACTAATTCACCAGAGCGCAATCGGGTTATATAGACAAATTCTCGTATGTTTTTGACGGTTTTCGAAGAAACCGAATGTCAGCTACGAGTAATAAGTTCGCAAGCCGGAGGTCGCTGGATCGAATCCAGCTGGAGACGAAAATTTTTTTTGTTTTGTTGGGGCATAGTTTGGAGTATGACATTTAGACCGATAAAAATGATGACCAGTGCATTTTTTGTAGATTGAGAACAACCGGTCATTGTAAAGATACGAAAAATTTATAGTTGTCATCATTTTCATCAGTCTGAAAACTCTGAATGTCATTATACTCCAAATTACGCCCAAATAAATAAAAAAAAATTGAAAAAAAATTGAAAAATTTTTGTCTCCACCTGGATTCGATGCAGCGACCTTCGGCTTGCGAACTTATTACTCGTAGCTGACATTCGGTTTCTCCGAAAACCAGCCGAAAATACTCAAGAATTTGTCATCATAACCCGTATTGCGCTCTGGTGGATTAGTTTGGCGAGAACGAAAAAATCTGCAAAATCACTAACATCTTGAAAAATGAAAACTGAGTATGTCATGTAACAGAGAGAAGTGGTCATACTCAAAAAATAACTCTGTACTCTGGTGATTTGAACTAAGTTTATTCTGATGAATTTTCTCATGAGCCAGAGTCATGTTTATTGTCGTTAGATATTTGTGGCATTATTTCCCTCTTTGAAATATTGCCTCGATATTATTGTTTGGTTGTATTCGCCTTATTTCGTTCAATATACCAACGTACGTTGAAATTTAATTCAAGTTTCGAGATCAGTGGGGTAAAATCTCTCATTAACGAGACTCATTAAGTTTTTTCCGCCTTGCTTTCAGGGATTTCACTTTGGAGTTGGGTGAAGTGTAATGTCGAAACACGAGCCGAGGGTATATGCGGAAGTAAGTATTCAAAAACACATTATAGTTTTGGTTTTAAGAACGACCACTATCCAATTGTACAACTCAGATACAACTTATTGAAAACAGCGGAAAAATATTCAGTGATGAAGGATAAAGTTGGGTTTCACTGACTGACGGTATTCTTGAACTAACCTAGAATATGAAGGCTAATTTTTGTTCAATTCGCTGTCAATATGAGTCAAGTTGAATTTAGAAAAGATGGAAAATAATATTGAAGTATGGTCGTCCGAAAAATTACCATTATTATAAATCATAGCTACGAGAGTAACATAGACTAGACGAAGCGTGTTTGAATTTACCATTAATAAGAAATTGTTCAACACATCTAGAAATGAATGAGAGAAGTACGTTTATTATTCGATCTTATCATCATTTTATTATTGTTTCATTTTTACACAGTTTCAATTACTGATGGAATAAATTGGTTCATGTAATAAAAGTAATGTATCAACGCTTTTCGAGGGGTAAGGGAAATTGATTTATTTTAGCGTAAAAAAGAACCATTCGTAGTTGTTTTATTTTTACTGGGTAATACGAGTAATATGATTTATATTTGAATTACCAATTTTTTTTTTTAATCATGAAAATTATTAAGGAATTCTGTCAGAAAGCCATTTGAAAAAACAACACTTATTACCCTTCAATGATTCTAGAGGAATCCAATTAAAATTCTTTTGACATTAATCCAAAAAAAAAAAGAAGGGAATAAATTTCCATAAAAACGAACTGGAAGCCTGTTTGAATGGAACTTTTACAGTAATGATCATTTCTGCTTAATTGAGGCGAATAACAAAATTATTAAAAAAGGGTTCATTTCATGTTCCTTTTGAATGAATTAGTGTCTCATGAAAGAATGTCTGAATCAAGTCTTCAATATTGAATGTAGGCGTATAACCTGTAGCAAGAGTATGAGAGAGAAATCGATTTTTTCCCAGCTTTATAACTTGTGTCTCTTATAGTTTATATACAATATTTAAATGAAGCTTCAGAACCTTTTTCTTTTCTGCTTGTGTTTGAATAATTTTCTCGATCTAGTAAAAATTGTTGACGTATTCGAACGCATTCTTCTAGGAATAATTTGAAACACTTGGAATAGTTATTACAATATATATTTGTATATTTTAATCACACAGAAAAGTGAATATAAAGTAGCAAACAAAATGTTTGTTAAGGATATATTTCAGTTCTTACAGTTATACAAAAAAAGAGAACAGAAAGTAATATCTTTTTAAATGCATTAATATTGTTCACAAAAAAAGAAATAAGAAACATAGATATTTGGTATTCATTTTCTATAGGAGTACAAAAAAAAATTGACACAAACGAATTTATATTCATTCTAATATAGGAGGGAAAGGCTTTTGCTGTCGTCGAAAGACACAGAACTTCATCGATTACCAATTTCGAAGAACATGTAGTACATATTTTTTGTGTAAAAAATAATTGTCTCTTCATGCGAGTTGTATTTTATTTGAAGAAAAATCTAAAGTACTCGAATTATCCAAATATTTTAAGTCTTAAATGAAACCTTTCTCTTAATATTTATTTATAGTAGTCAATTAATGTGGCTGATTTTAAAATGGCACTTTTCGAGAATTTGTATTTTCAAGTGTTACTTCTTGAAAATAAAAACGTGGAAGAAGTTTTGGGATAAAAAATCTTTCAAAAATTGGTGACCTCTAAAATTATTGCGGTAAAATAATGATTTGGTATCCCTGCTTTTCTCCAGGCAACCAATTTTTTACGCTGATTTTTGAAATTTTCCGTATATTGCTATCTCTTTTCACGGGTCGAAGAAAATCGAAATTAGCCTTTATATGCCAAGACTACCCTAACGTGCAAAAAACTGCGTAGTACTAGAGTTTTCTCAAACCTAAAGTTGAATTTAGTAATTCCTCAATTTTGGGATCAAACATCGTACTATTCGTCTACGTTCGATAAATTTCTAACCGCGATGAACATTTACAAAACAAACATTGAATATTTTATTCGTGTTTTTCGTCAAATGGTAAAGTCTGTTATGGTTTCCCAGCGACGATGCAAAAGCAGCCTTCCACTAACAGTTAAAGCGTAACCACCTCTATTAATTCTACCGTTTTGGCATTCATTACCATTATATTAATTTTTTTCAGTCGTGCTTCTCAGTTCGTCCTCCTCATCTTTTACCGCTAATTTTTTTTCTTTCTCTGCAAAATGTTTTATTTCTCTCAACTTTACCTAAATCTGTCGATGTCTGTTCGTATATGATACCCGACAGCCACTAGCCAATTAAACCCAAAAACCGAACAAGATATAAAATATTGAGAAACAGATGGGATTTCTTCTCGACATATTATATAAGGTGTCCCGCCTTGACTTTTTTACCTAGCAAGAGATCATTGAACAAAATGTAATCCTTATAGCTCCCCGAATTCTGAAATATTAGATTCGGATAAATGTTACAGAAATGATACCTATGATTACAATATTTTAGAATTATTTCTAAAATATTTGATATTTTTTTAGCCTTTCACAATGTTTTGAACGTTTCGATCGTGTTATTTAAAACGTTGTCAAATTATTTTCGGAATAGGTAGGTAATTATGTTGAGAATTTTGTTTTTTTAATTGATGAGAAAATATTTTTTAGGTGGACGTGGTTCGAAACGACAATATTTTGGGGTAAATATTTTCTTCAAAGGTCTCCTGAATTGTCGTGGGCATGAGTATAAAAATGTTTTCTAATTCTGAATGCACCTTGTTGGATTCTTTCAAAAGTAACCAATTCAGTTTGGATTCTAATCAAGCCACCAGCTGGTTCATACAATTATGTGGCCTACGCATTCCAACTGCCCTTAAGTCAATTGAAAAATGTTGAAATCGCAAATTTATCAAACAAAATGATAGCTCGCTGGCGGTCTACCGCTGTTTGGTGTAAGTCCTCTATTTATGACTTCTAGCAAGGAGCAGTAGTCAAGGAGAGACATCCTTTATTTAGCATTTTATAGTCGAGTGGTAACTATTCTCGCATGTCTGCGTGTTTTATGTGTGAGATTTATAATAAAACAAAACTTATTCCTATTTGAAATATCTTCACGTTTATCACAGTTCTTCGATTTTTGGCTTCTGCGTTACTCCGCAACTGGAAGATCTGGTGCGAAAAGTGGTGGTCAGGGTTGTGCCGAAGCTGGAGCTCGTCCTGCGATCTCGACTTTTCACCACTATCGATAGCGGTTCGGTGGCGTTTGTTGATTTGCCATCCCTTTGGGGCTTCTCCTCGTTGACTTGGCTGCCAATTCGCTTCCGTCGGCTGCTGGTCCTCTGAGAGGGACGTATATGGCATATGGAGTAATAGATGCATGTTAGGTCTCGTCGAAAATTCGTGTTAAGGTAGCCATAGAGGAGAGGGTTGGTGCCGGCGGAAGACATGGCTAGTATATGACAAAGGACGAACAGCGAATACATCAACTCAGTCGATTTAAAGCTATATGCTTCGAATTCGATTACGATGGTGAGAATGGTTAGTGGCAGCCAGCTGAGGGTGAAAACGATGGCTATGCAAGTCAGGATCCACACCGTTCGCCGATTTCGCCGCAGCTCTCGATGACCTGCGCAATAAGGCAGAAAGGACTTTTAGAATTATAGAGGTGCGTTACTATTTTGGATGAATTTTAGAAGCTTTGTTTGAGATCGACGACTCGAAATCTGTAGAATCACAATTATCTATATCTGAAACAGGGCATTCTAGTCAATCGTCATTGGCCAATGACTTAACAGCTAAAGCTAATTTTTTTTATTGGCTAAAATAAAGCTACCCAATGGCTAAAAAAATTTGATTGGCCAGCTATTGGATACTGGCTGACACCCATTGGCTACCTTAAGCTAACGGCTAATGGGTAAAAGCTAACGGCTATAGCTAGAAAGCCCTGATCTGAAATGAAGAGCCCAATTCCAAAGTGCGCTAAAAGCAAAAATAAATATTTTCAAAAAATTAGAAAAATGTACAGCTCGTTGATTCTAATGCAGTTTTTTTAATTCGCCAATTTCCCACAGCTTTTCAAAAAAAAATCTTTCAATTTCCATGTTTTGTGGGAAAAACTAAAAAGTGAACTATGAAAAAAAAAATTATCACCTTGCGCTGAGCGCACTTAAGAGTAAATCTGAGTTTATGCTCTTAGCTCACTTCAGAATTTATTTTCATGCCGTGGTTCATGTATTTTAGCTCACTTTGGAATAGAAATATGAACTAAGCGCATGCGTGGACTGAGTTTTGGAAATGTATGCAACAGTTGATGAGGGACCATTTTGACCACCAGATCGTAGCGGTATCTCAAAATTCGTTTTTTGCTCTAAGCGCATTTCTTAATTCGGCTCTGTTAGTAGAAGTCTATCCTTTTCCTCAACGCGTTCTCCAATATTTAAGGAGTCATTAGTTTTGTTGTCAAAAATTTTCGAACATTAGGGGTATGTTTTTGTGTTAGGTAGATACGTTGATCTTTTCTACGCCCTCAATTTTATGTTTCTATTTCTGTGATACGTTGAACTATTTGATGATGTCATCAGGCTTGGATTAATTATTCTCCTTAATCTAGCTGGCCTGTTTGAACCATTTTAATAACGTCGATATAAATTGGTATTCGTGAAATCGTAACCCAGCAATTTTAGTGCCATAATTCTAATGTTCGATGATGTCATGAAGCGTAGCTTGATTGACCCACCTAGACCACTCACTTTTTTTTTTTTTCGTTCAAGTGGATAGCTCTCGTCCAGGCAGGCCCGAAAGCAATATTCTAATTAAATGTTTGTGAAATGTGCCTAATTAGTGTGATACATATTCGCTATATTGATGCTAAATGTCTTCGGTGTGGACAGTTTTTTTAGAGAGAGAAAAATAGAGAATTACTTATACCTGATTCATTTAAATTTCCATTTACTGCCTAGTATCCACCAAGTTTGTGATTTTAAATTACATAAATAACTAAAGAGCGAAGATTTTATGTAAAAGCTTCTATTATGCTATAGTCCATGTTTTATTCTTTCAACTTGGGTACTTCACCTAACAAATGAAAAACTCGAGAACTCATTTAATACAATATTTTTAGAAGAGTATCTTTATTTTCGAAAATATATTTCAAGTTATAAAATTAAACCACCTGTTGAGAGGAAAATAGTAGCTTTGTGAAACAAAATTATTTTCGTATTATTTAACAGAAATTCAGCGTTTTCTCGAAAATAACTAATTAAATTCCAGAAGAGCTTGAATTTTTCCTCTCATTTATTTTCTACGAATATTTTCAGACTAATCATGGAGAATAAAAAATTGTTCGAATTCATTAACATTTTGAAGCTGTAATTTTTCTTATAATTTCCTACCTTTTATAGTTTCTTTTTTGTAATGTTTTTATTTATTTTTTCTTGATTAACTAGATTTTATGCGAAATTTCGCCTAACTAATTACTTTAGTAACCTTCTATACCCCATGTTATTGCCAGAAAAGACGGTGCTTCAGTGAGTGAAAATACTTTTTTTTTGTAGTTTGAGAATTTTCAGTTCTTATATTTTCAAAAGTAAATACTGCTGACCTTTTCGAGGCTGAAAAATTTTACGTTTGCCGAAATAGTTTTTGACTTGAGCAATTTTTAACCTCTCCACTGCTTTCTTTAGAGATTGGTATGGTTTCACTCCTCGGGATAAATTGTCGGTATGGAAGGTGGTCTAATGGTAGAAATATTTTTATCTCGATATACCAACGAAAAATCGATTCGATACAAGAGAATTCAATTTACGAAAACTGTTTAAAAGCAACATTTTGAAAATTGTCGGTTCCTCTATTATATTCGATAAAGTACACACCTATATAACCGACTTTTGACCGAAAATTAAAGTCTTCCGATTTCCCATCTTCATACTGACCTCAAAAAAAAAAAACATTTCCTTTCATAAGAAATTACGGTTTTTCGGTTCTACAATAAAGCGCTCATTTCACAATCAGTTTTTAACACCCCTTTTCGGCAAAAATTGAAAATCAAAAAAATTCTGGTTAGTGCCAGAAAAAAAGTTATTTTCAGCAGCCATAGAAATCAGAGTTCGGAAGCCGTAAGATATGGCTTTAGCTTTCGGCTTTTAGCTTCTGACCTTGAAAATAAAACTTAGGCTTTCAACTTTTGACTTTTATGATAAAGCTTTTGGCTTTCGGCTTACTGGTTTTTCCTTCAAAAATTGATGGCTTTCGGCTTTTAGCTTTCGGCTTTTGGCTTTTCACAAAAATATACTTTTTCACAGGAAATATTGTGCTGAATTCGAAAATTTGGGTGGAAATTTTTTAAAATATTTTTTATTAATTATTTGATTAATTTATCTGTTTACACTTCACTTTTGTGATTTGTGATTTTTTTTTTTGTTTGTAAAAAGCTAAAAAGCCGTATAAAAGCCATAAAAATACGGCTTTTGCTTTCAGCTTTCAGCTTTTTTGATAAAGCTTTCGGCTTTCAGCTTACCGGTTTTTCCTTCAAAAATCAATGGCTTTCGGCTTTTAGCTTTCGGCTTTCAGCTAGCTTCCGAACTCTGATAGAAATGATGCTGACATCATCCTGTTCTGCTCAAATTATAATCAGTGTTGCCAGATGAGTTTTTCAGAAATCCTTATATTCGATACAGTATGACATTTTTTAGAACTCTAAAAATCTCTACACATTCTTACACCTAAAAAATCCTCATAAATCCTTACTAGTCATCATAAAATCTCTACAAAATAAAAGTTGTAACCAAATTTTTGTAAGGATTTTCTCAAAAAAGTGATGATTTTTTACTATGTTTCAGTAAAAAACCATAGAATCTCAAGGATTTTCGATTTTTTTCTAAAAATCTTCACAAAATCCTCACACTTAGCTAAAAATCTTCAAACAAATCCTTACACACATGAAATCTTTACAAAATCTCTACGCAATTTTTTTCTCATTTAAAAATCCCTACACGTAAAGATAAATCCTCACATCTGGCAACACTAATTATATTTTGCGGTCCCTATTGCCTACAGTCTATAGTAATTGCATATCAGCTGAAAAAAATTGGGTTATAATTTTTTGGGACCTAGCTTTTTGGGTTGAGGCATGCGCATTATGTTTTTTTTCTCAAAAATTTGTCCGATGAAATAATAAATATTGCTCAATAAAATACGTATAGCATATTTGACAAGTGAGGAAGGCAGGCTGAAACATATATGAATGGAAAATTTTTTAAAATTGCTTGAAAATTTACACCCTATAATTGGCAAACCTTCCTCCTCTGATGCCTTACGCTCAAATAGATTTATCTTTCTATCCTTTTTATTTTCTCTACCTTCTGAAAAGTGGATTTCTATTATTATTTTTGTGAGAAAAAGATGCGATTGCGTCTGTCACGATTTTGATAATTGAAGGCGGTTACAGACGGGGAGTTTTTAGAAAAAAATATTCTTTTGTTTCACCTTTCGATATATTTTTTCCCTTCAACAATTTACTTGACTATAGTATGACAAATAATTGTGTGGAGAATTTTGAAGTTTGTCACGCTTTTAAGGTCAAATCGCATTGATGATATACACGAAGTCGCTTCTTCTCATTCCGAATGCAGGAACTGTAATAGGCTAAAGCAAATAGTGAGAATTAGCTTTTCTCAAGTCATTCGATGAAAATGGCAAAATCGAATTTAGTCGGGAGCGAGAAATAATTATTTGCTCGATAAATAATATTTGAGAATTAGAGAAACGAAAATGAATGGAAATTGGCACCCTCTGAAGGTGATTCATAATAGTATCGAATAAATTACTTCGCGAACGATATACCGGAAATAAATAAAATTTTTCTCTTATAGCTGTTAAGAGTTTATATGGAAGATATCTTTTCACTTGGCTATAAATATTATGATAATTTCTGTCAGTATTACCTGGTGTAATATGCGTTCGGTCTTTCTTTCTCATAAATATCGTTGGTACTCGCACTCATCTCTTGGGGAAAAAATGCAATTAGTTTTCCCATTAAAAAGTAAGTGAGTCACAGACGTTACTTTATTCGTGTCAATGCTATTGAATAATCAAACCGAAAAATTTCAGGATTGCATAATATACAGTAGAAATCGATATAACGAACACCGGTTTGAGTAAATATCCCTTTATATCGAATAAAACATGGCCGGCATTTTGTCTTTTTGCCGTGTGGTGCTAAATTTTTCTCCACCAAAATCAAATAAGTAAATATTTTTAATCTTGTTTTGAAAGGTCTAAAAAGTGCATTTTCAAGAATTGAAAAAAAAAAAAGTTCCATATTTTCCGTGTGATGCAGGTTGTTCACTGCACCACACTTATCGCCGGCCATAATTTTTTTTCTCGAAAATGAGAAATAAAAATAATTATTCACCTGTTTTTTTTTTTTTATTTATAAAATTAAACTAGGTAACGCTTTCAATGTTTCCCATAAATGTGAGATAGTTTCTACCATACTTTGATGATAAAATTTTCAACATTCGGTCAACTCTTTTATTCAATCATAAAACTAGTGAAAATAGTCAAAATACCTACACTGATGGGTGATTGAAATTTTCAAGATATCCAAATTTTGATGTAATTTCATGGTTTCTGGTCAGTTACCAGGACCTCTAAAGCTCCTGGCAAATTATGAAATTCATTACCAGTGACTGTTTCCTATAACTTTCCTACTCTAGCGCTCAAACAAATGAATTGTTCACCAGGAAACCGTCCGAACAGTTTCCCAGTACCTTTCGGCTTTCGCCCAGTACTCACTAATAAGTGATTTTGGTTACAACGACTTCTGGTAACGCAGCGACTAAAATTCACTGGTCACAGTACATACGTTCGAAAATCTTGAAATGCGCCAAAAAAAATTTTAGACCTTCAATACGGCTGAAAAATCTTTTTTTTTTTCATGACTCACCGCTAAGGAATTCAAATTGAGTTTTAACACTAAATTTTTATAATGAAAATGATGAGAATCTATTTTTCTTGTGACTTGAAGAAAGAAAAAATTGTTACTTAATCTATGCCGAGCAATTTTTTGGAAACGGAACACCCCTGGTGTGAATGCAACTCAGTGCACGTTGTTTTGAATCTGCGAATTTTCAGTGGCACGAGTTAGTGACCTATATTTTGTGTTGATGAAAATAATAAAAGAAATCCAGGGCGTGGAAATTAAAAAAAAAAAAAAATAGTATCGTAAACGTTTTACGCTAGAGAAGCAGGTTTTCGAATAAGTTCACTACAGTGGTTGGGAAAAATCCATAATATTTTTTAAACCTTGCAAAATGTTTTCCCGTAACCCAACGAATGCAGACTGGTTTGAAATTTTAATGGTTTATAGATACTTGCAAGATTTGTATTTGACCGGTAAGATACAAATATAGTTTAAGTCACATTTGCCTTGATGTAGCAGACTTATTTTGGACTTGAGTTGTTTTGCCGCACATCAACCGTAATGTCCTATATGGAAGTGATAAATAGACAAATCATAAGTTTATGTCGTGAAGATTGTTAATGATGATAATATTTTGGACTTAGTGATTTTGTGCATTTTGACTAAAATCAAGAAAACTGCCAAATTAAATATGCCGTACAAGAGCATTCATTTTTAGTATAAAGGGCCTGTACTACCATAAAACTAGTACTTGAGCTGCAAGACAAATGTGTGGACTTGAGACGTTTTTCTGCAAATTGTTATTGACGCTATGAGGGCACTATAATATTATATTTATGCAGGAAGTGCCCCTTAACCCTTAGTAATAGGAAGCGAATGAGTTAATAAAATAAAATTTGAAAATTTGGGACTTGAGTTGTTTTGCATCTCGCCGGTTTATTTATGTATACGGTGTGAGAGTCAGCTCAATCGGTTCAGTAAATTACTGTCCCTGCAATTAGACTTTGAAACTGAGATTTATGAATTATTCACTCCCTTCTCGTCATTACAAATAAATTAATAAAATATAATAATAAATTAATTAGTGCATAAGTAAATAAAGATGTACGAAATTACGTGATGGGTATACCTATTTTGGGAATCTTGAAATCATGAAACAAAAACCTATGTGTATTCCTATGCTATTTTCCGATTTCGGACCAAAATTAATGGGACGTTTCCTGCAAAAACCTATTCGTAAAGATATACATGTATACAAAATGGCAAGATGAGTACATTTATGGAAATTGAAGATGACGAAACGAAAAACTTGGTGTTTCCCAAACCATATGCATGCCTCGCATCTATTTTCCTATGGAAGACCAATATTAATACCCACAGAGTAGGTATTCTATCGAAAACCTGCTAAAAAATGTTAGTCGAGGAAGAAGGACCACCCTAATACATCACAGTACGTGACTGAACATTAGCAGGTTTATCCAAATGTAAATAAAAATACATTATTCATCATAAATTTTAATATGAAAAATATACCAGACTATTTGTTTACTTTCAGAGGGTGTAGGGCGAGAAGAGGAAAGGTTGGAGGATGATTGCGGGTGGTGCAAATGTCAGGTCGAGCAGAGAATAATAAAAGTTAACGCATATAGTATACCTATAGGTATAATTTATATCGTGTACATAGATATAGAGAATAAAGTTCGTTTAAATGAAAATAATTATTATTATTGACGTTTTAATTGAGTGGATATTTTCATAGACATACTCGTATACGAAACGTTTTATTTGATTTAAACAGACGAAAATTTACAAATGAAATATACAAATTTTGGAACGCATGTAAATTGTTTGTGAGGTATACGCATGTATATTTTCACAAATTTTATTTGCTATGCCACAAAACGAAAACAACTTGGTCGTAGAATTCTCCCCTAAAAATTGTTTTGACTCAAAATTTATGAATATTATAATTATATTTCATTGTGTCAACTGGGCAGATACTAATATTTACATGAACGAGTTGTAACTTGGAAAAAGTGGTAGGCAGTTTTATGGAGAGTTGGAACAATAACGTCCCACTAATACTGAGGATATCCAGTAAAGTCAAATTTTTTTCCATAATCTTATTGAAATTGAATTTATTTATGTAGTCTCTTAGTCGAAATTTTTATCCTTCAGTATATTATTTACTGAAGATATGTTTTCTAAGGAGAATTCTCATGTTGAATGTACATAATTGGTAAAACTGGGGGTTGTGGTTAGTCGATAAGAACATTTAAATATTTTTTTCAATATTTTCTAACTCCTGGATTTCTCATTTTATTTTTATCAGTAAAAACTATTGGTGAAGAAACAAATATTTTAGAATGTACGAGTAGTTTCCGAGTATAAAAAAAAAAGACTTTTACGCGAGAACTCTGTTTTCTGGCCGAATTTCGCACCAATTGATCTCTTCACTGTTGTCAAAGCGTATAACATTTCCAGATGGCTCTGTTAGCGGAATTTTTGAAATTCTGCTCCAAATAAAATTGGGAGGGGGTGTGAGAGGTGCAGATTTGTGAAAATTTCAGATTAATTGGGGCAAAAGTGAGTGATGATAAAAATGCGAGTTCTTTCAAGTGCACTTTTTACAATAAAATTGAACATTTTGCTTATATTTCTGTTAATTTTTGAATGTTTTTATGAAGAAAAAAAAAAAGAAGAAAACCTGATGAATGAATAATATGAGCCTTAAAATAGAGAAAATAAATTCACCGGCAAAGTCACCCCAATACACATTTTTCAAAATTACATAGGTTAGGGAAATGTGACTGCAAGCTTGAAACCATGTATAATTATATCTTGAAAGTCTGTAAAGCTATTTAACAATTAAAATAAGACAAAAATAATTTTTCTGAGGTAATTAGTTGGTTTTTTGTAAGCCTTATTTTCAACAGTTAATTTTAGTTTTTTTTTTTAATTTTGAAAAATTGCAAGAATTATCATAAAACTTAACAAAGTCCAACCATGACCTGGAAAATTAATTTTTAAACATTGTTCATTCATTATACTCTACCTACTATACCTTTTTACGTCATCCCGAATACGTTTTAACAAGGTTTTAACCTCATTCAGTGTTGCCAGAAGGAAGAAAAATTAAAATCGGTAAAGTCATCGCCCTTGATTCTAAAGTAACCCTGTTCTTACGGTGGTGACTATAATCAATCAAGCTATTTTGATTATGAAATTCGAATATTAATATAAAGGGGCGAAACTACATTTTGTTACATTTTCAACTTTTTCTTAAGTAAGTATTGCTTCAAGGTATTTTTTGTTAGAAGATACGGAGACACGTCATGTTTTAAAAATGTTATTATTAAATTTCAACTATTTTCGACCGGCTGCTTTAAATTGATGAGGCTAAATAAAGTTGATTTTATAAAAACGTATTGCATTATAGATAAAGAACAGAAAGTTCGAGCGAAGTTCAAAAATCACCGAAAGGAAAATACTCGTATTTTGAAAAATGAGGCTCTACATTAATAGAACATATGGGGTATAGATATTCGACTTTATAATGACGAGTCGCATGACTCAAGGCTACAACATGTGCTACGTCTTTTCTTTCCCAAAATAAAAATCCGTTCTAGGATATGGTGCAATTTATTTAACCGATTTTCACAAATTCGAAAAGTTACGATAAACTTTCGGCGGTATTTCTTATATATGTGTAAGCTTGGATACAGAACTTTTTCCCTCCATCATATCTATAAAAAAAACTTTCAAGATACTTCTTTGCTTTCTTAAATTAGAAAACGAAAACGGAAAAAATATGAAAATAAAGATTTTCGATAGTTTGTGAAGGAGTACTACACGAGAAAGAGAAAGCATAAAAATTTGATCGATTGATGCAGGAAAAACGAACGTTTATAAAATTCTTTGTAAGCACCTGTAATTTTTTTAGTCGACTAAAAAAGAAGAAAACTCATGTTTGTTTTTCATTTTCATTTTCCTCATGCTGGAATGAATATGTTTTGTCTTAAGTATTGGCGTTTTCGCGTTTGGTTTCTATGACGTGAAAATGATGGTCTAGATCGCGGACTAATCGAACATGGCATATTATGGTTCAATTGCATGTGGAAGAAAATGTTTAAAAATTATTTTGAAAAGACCTGAAGTTTTTCTAACTTGGACTCGTAGAAGTCCCCCTTAGTACCTCGTTGTTGATTTAATTTTCCCTCAATTCCTCTTTGAAGAATGTCAAGATGTTTTATATCATTTTTTATTGTGTTCAACCCGCTGAATTCAATCTTAAGTTGTCAGATTTTAGCTAAACTTCTCCTCTAACGGCTAAAAAGGTGCTACAAAAGAGGTCTAAGTAGAAATAAAATCATATGGAAGTGTACTATAAGTATATCGACTGGTATAGTATTGAAGCTGCTGAATTCAAATTTTCTTCGAATTTTGAGCTGCACCTCTCCCCTGAGCTATAAAAAGCATATCGCAAAAGGGACAAATAGAGTAACATTAGTTGTTTGGAGATGTTTTATTTTATCTTCTGCAGTTTTTAGATTGTTGAATTCAAATTTTCTACGAATTTTAAGTTTATTAACCCCTTCATTGGATTGAAAAAATTACTCTAAAAGAGGCAAATAGGAAAAAGTAGAATACAATTTGATGAAGAGTTTGGTCAAATTATCTAATTTTAGAGCCGTGTATATAAATCTACTTGAGCTTTGGGCTATACCTTTCCTATATGGTAAAAATGATACCTCAAAAGTGAGCAAAATGTCAAAATCGCCAGTTCTAGGAACATAATATGAAAAAAATTAAAAATTATGGCTCCAGCCTGAAACCTGATAAACTGATTCTGGATAAATGATTTCATGTATAATTTGACTCAATATTCTTCTGAGCCAATAGAACCTCTTCTACTCCCCCTCCCCCCACCCGGGTCGTATAATTCTCTAAATGAGGTTTTTGTTTTCATTTCAAGGTCGATAAAAAAATGCAATAAAACAAATTTTACAAAGTATTTTCTGTAAAATATAATAATTATAGGTGTGACTGAATTTCCCCTTGTAGTTGAAATCTGATCGATGTTTGAGATAAAAAAAAAATATAAACGTTAGCTTGAGCTTACCTCGTTTACCCAGTCTTGGTGGTCCATTTAAATGTACTTTCAGGTACAACGATATCTTGAAATGAATTGTTATTAATACAATCACCGGTATTATAAATTGAGATGTGGTTAACGTCAGCGTGTAAATTTTTTGATACTTTGACGACGGCCATTTTTCCAGGCACACTTCATATAATACAAGTTCTCCCAGTTTGACTGTTTCGACTTGTTGAAATATCACCAATGGCAGCATTGACAGAAATGATATTAGCCATATTAGTATTAGACTTGTGGTAACACTGCATCTAAATAATCTTCTGTTGGGAGAGCTGACGATGGTGAAGTATCTGAAATAAAACATTCACTCATTTTAGTTTCATATGGAAACGTACTACCTATAGTAAGTCTGAAATCATAAAAAATTAATTAAAAATCATTTCTATAGTAGAATTCAAAGGAAAATCGATTTTTTAACCAACTTTTATATTTATTTCCTCTTAAATTGTTAAAAATTACCTTTACAGCCTGTAGAAATCATTTTGCAATGTATAAGTGGATCCTCATAAATCCTTCCATACCAATTAGTTCTAAAATTTGGGTTGAAAGAAAATAAGTATAGTCATTTAGGTAGTTTGAAAGCTTGTAATTTCTCAAATGAGATTTGATGTACATCCTCCAACTCAACCCGCTGATGAAATTGTACAAAAAAGTTGAAAAAAATTGGCTTTTTAAAAGGACGTGTAGTTAATGTAGATATATATACAGAAGGGTTTTACGAAGGTTTCTACGAAAAATTCCAACGAATTACCGGATAGGTCGAAGGTAGCTCTGCCCATGCTTCAAAAAGTGGTTCGAATGTGAAACGCAAGAAATTTGGAGGCGAACAAATGTCCCAAAGAAAACAATTAATCTTTTAAGAGATACCTTCGCTTTCAAAGTGCACGCGGGAAACAAATAAAAAACAATTTATACTTGATTTATGGTCTTCCGATAATTTTCTTTTCAAGTCATTCCTTTTTCACATCAATGAAACGAACTCGCGTTCAAAGGTAGCTGCTATGTACGTTCATAATATAAATTGAGTATAGGTATTGGTACCTATTCACGTAGGAGGAGAAATTGAATTGCGAAAATCTAAGCTGATCGTTTTTATCATCGGTGAGAAATTCGTCAGGCTCTTGAGTCTTGCCTCATGCAATAGAAAGTCAGACTTAGTTTTCAGCTAAAGCTAAAAGGTTTATAAAATGATTTTGTAATGAACATTGCTGCAGAAGACATGTAGACTACATGAAATTAACCTAGAAATACAGTACAAATATTTTCAGTCAGCTTCAGCTTATCTCCATGTTACTTTTCAATGTACCTAATAACATTTTTGTGACAGCTTGAGAAGCTGAAAAATTTTTATAATGACTTTTATAGTGTGGAAAAAAGAGAATCTTCTCAAGTTTTCTGCCTTCACTTTTGTACTGAAGTTTAACTTTTTTTAAAGCTAAATACCAAATTAAATTTTAAGACATTGTAACTAGGTAAGACTGTAAAATAATTTTAATTTATTTCTGAAAAATTTTACCCAATCTGTAAAACAATACCTAACTATTTTGAGCAGACATTTTTTTCTGAGAAAAAATTTCTTTCTTAAAGATTTTAAACACCAGCTCTAAGCTTATTTATTTCAGAGTTTGGAAGCCGTAAGATATGGCTTTATAGCTTTTGGCTTTCAGCTTCTGATCTTGAAAATAAAACTTTTGCTTTTAACCTTTGGATTTTTAAATAGAAATTTTGGCTTTTGACTTTCGCTTTTTTTGACTAAAATTGAATGGCTTACGGCTTTCGGCTTTCGGCTTTTCACAATAATTTTTTTTTTTCATAGGAAATTTTATGCTGAATTTGAAAATTTAGGTGAAAATTATTATTTCATTCATCAAAACTAAAAAGCCATAAAAAATACGGCTTTTGCTTTCAGCTTTTGGCTATTTCTATAAAGCTTTAAGCTTTTGGCTTTCCAGTTTTTCCTTCAAAATTCGATGCCTTTTGGCTTTTAGCTTTCAGCTTTCGGCTAGCTTCCAAACTCTGATTCATTTTATTGATAAGATCTATTGTGAAGCTCAGCGGCTGTGGTGCGCTAGTGTGTTGTTTATGATTTACGTTATTCATCAAATAGCAGTTTTTCGTTTTCTTCGAAAATCTGCTAAATCCTCTTATTCAATTGTTACGTAAAAATATAAAAATTTTGAAATAACCTATTTTCAATTTTGAATAATATCAAGAGAAAAGAAAATGTAATGGAAATGAAAAGAAAGGAAGCTTCCAAAATGCTTTTCGCACAGTCTCCTTCGTCTGAGTGTCACCTTCGATTGTAAATATTTACTTTTTCAAACTTTATTTTTATTTCAGTTTTATAAAAACAAAAATTTTGCTTTCACTACTTTTTTTTTTTTCCTATGCCGTAGTAATAATATTGATACGCGTTATTTCTAAATTAATATTTCTCGTTACATTAATTGAAAAATATGTTTGCCTTTCTGGATATCGGGTTTCTTGTAAATTATTTTTTAATTTTCTTATGGAAAAAAAATGTACGAAGAGTCTACACTCAGTCGAAATGGCGGATAAACTGCGTAGGTACCTGTATATACGTTTGGAAAATTTTCCCTGTTAATCTACTAAAAAATTAATCCCAGTAAGAAAGCCGATTAAATGAAAACAGAACACGCTTCTGAAGATTGAAGAGGATTTGTAGAAACAAAAGCTCTATACCTATATATATGCAGTCGAAACATAATTTTTCATCGCCACAGAAATTACTGAGAAAGCCAGACAGAATTATTAACAACACTAATTTTCAAAATCAAGTTTAGGTACTTATATCTGTTTATGGCTGCATAAAAGTGTAGTTACTGGTTGAAAAGGTGGGAATTATTGAATTTTTTAGAATCGTAGTAGGGGGTGGTTCTTATATTTGTATTGTGTGGTTTGGCACGTTGGCGTAAATGGCTGAATATTTCTAGTACAAGTAGATGAAATCCATACTACAGGTGGTAGAATGTATATATGGGTCAAAACAAATCGGCGTTCTCTAACAATGGTATCTACTATATCTCATAAAAAATAATGATTGTGGCTAAATAATAATTATACTGCAGCTGCGGTTGGCTTTTCAAACCACTTGATTTTCGTTTTGCAAAATTGCCCGCAGTATCTTCAAATGGAAGAAATCAAATAATTATGTATCCAAGTATCTAATTAGAGTGTGCCCTTATCATGGAGAGATGTTCTCAAAAAAACATTATTCCCCATGTTTGCTGCATTAATCTCTGCAACTTTAACAAAAGACAATATTAAAAACCACCAAAAATTAGGGATTTTTCCTGTTCATTTTTCTTTCTCTTCCTTTTATCGTCTTCTCAAGGCTCTATTTCTATTCAGCAGATTTTCAACCGAAAACCACTCATTTTAATTATTTATTTACTTTTTTCGTGACGAATGCAAAATTTTTGTTAGCCCCACTCCCACCGCCCCTTCTTCCTCAGTACATCAAGCAAAGTCCGCCTATGGTTGTGCGATAATTTAAGTAAGCCTAGTCGTATGAATATGTCGGTAAATGAGGCATTAGACTGAGTCACAATTTCCAAAGAAATAAGTTTTTTTTTATTTTCTGTATAATCTCCTTTGTTGTGTGGCTCCACCATTCCATTTTTTCCCTCTGTTGACGAGTTATGGTTTTTTTTTGCCGTTTTTCTCTGTTCCCCCTCTGTGTTTGCCTGTTCGTCTGTGGCAGTCTGTGTGTCTGTGTGTTTGTCTGTCTGTCTGTCTCTCTCTCCCCCCTCCCCTCCCTCCGCCCCTCCATCCACCCCTCCCCCCATACTGATAAATCATAAACAAATTTCTTTGGAATTGGCAAAAATTTTTCCAATCAGACGAAAGTAATTCATACGTTTTCCCATTAAAGTCTTCATTTTCTACATTATTTACTTTTCAGTCTAGTTCTGTGTCTAGCTTCCCAAATTATCTTTCAGGCTTGGCCAGATATACGATGAAATCGTATTTAAGGGAAATTATATTTTCAACGAAAGTAGAAAAAACTTATCACGTACGACGGATTTTCAAAAACATTATACCTACTCAAACATACATAAAATATCTACGTCGAAGGGAAAAAGTAAACAACAAACAAACTGGAGGCGAGTACCAATGGCAACGTTCGGTGGGAAAAGGAAAAACATCTGCGTACTTTGGAAGTTTGTAAGAAAAAAAAAATCGATCTAATTTTTGACAGATTTTTACCATTTCTCAAGTCGTGTATTTTTGTATTTCGATCATTTACAGAAATGATTAAACTGACTTTTTGCAGTTTTTTCAATTTTGGCTAAATCTAAATGCACTATATCAGTTTAAGATGTTAAAAAAAAATAGTTTCCACCTTAGAAAATCTATACTCAACAAAAAAAGAAAATTGGTGATTATTAAAAGGTATATAATTCAAGTCAGCTCCGTCTTGGGGCTGAGTGTACAGTCAGAGCTTAAGTGGGGCTCAAACGAAAACAAGGTTCAACTTGAAAAATTAGGGTGTACAATGTGTAAATTGGTTTTAAATCATATTTACAAATCCGCTGGCAAAGTGAACGAATCTATAAAATTCCCAATTGAAATATTAATACATTTCTTGAATTTGACAGATGAGCTCCGACGAAGATGATGGGCCTCTTGCCGCAGAAGAATTCTTTGTTGAGAAAGTGTTGGATAGACGAATAACTGAAGATGGAAAAGTCGAGTACCTGCTGAAATGGAGGGGCTTCTCAGATGACGACAATTCGTGGGAACCGGAAGAAAACCTCGAATGTGAGGACCTCATTCGGGAATTTGAAGAGGACCTAAGGCAGCGGAAGAGAAATATGAGAGCACTGAACAAAGAAAATGTGTTCAAAAACCAAAACAAACTTTCCTCCGTGAGTGTCGAAGATGGTAAAAACGTTGGTAGGAGTATCGCTGTCGATTTCCTCAAAGGTCGCAAAGTAGAATCAATCTCGGGTGTGACAAATGTCGGAGGAGTGCTTAGATTTCTCTTGAAACTTGAAGGTGACAATCAATTTCGTTTTGCATTAGCTAAAGATGTCAATGAGCACTGTCCATTGGCAGTTATCGACTTTTATGAAGGGATATTGAATTTTGATTCAAAAGTTTAATTTTCTGTCACGTAAGTTTTTTTTATATTAATTTTTTCTTCCTTGTATCAGCTAATGGTATTCTTTGAAGTCAAGTACTTTAATTTTGATTCTCATGAACAATCGTTGTTTTACTCAAATAAAATGGCTGCTCACTGATATTTAAATCGCAGGAATCCGATATTTGTAAAAGTTGATCTCCACAGCCCTTCAGATCTAATTAGTATTCAATTTTTGTAAAGCAGATTTTCGTTTAATTTTTTCATTTCTAATTATTAGTTTATTATTGTTCGACTGATATTTTATTCCACATTTAAATCCATTATTATGTTGAGAAGTATTGTTCGGTAACTTCAAATTGCTCTTATTTTTTGAAAGTCATTTCATTTTTAAGTCTGTTTTCAACGTTAAAATTCTATTTACACGCGAGTAACATGATACCTTACTATTTTTTTAAAACCTAGTTCGTCGATCAGTGAATTTAGTACCTACTAGAAAATCAGTTTATTTTCCTTCCGAAAGATTAAATTTAATTTTGGGCATTCGCATGTAGCCGGTATTCTAATTTGCAAAAAATTAAATGTATTGTTTCACTGACTTGCTGAGAATAGTTTGATACATCATTTTTATCTGATGCAGTCAGTCAATGACAAAAAACTGTGCAGTAAATTCAATTACCTATAGTAAGTCGCTGTTTTGCTTTGACAACCTTTTTTTATGAATTGAAGGGGCCAGGATCAAAAGTCTCGTTTGCCAAAAACTTGGTTTTGAGAAAAACGCAGCAAGTTATTATTTTTAATATTGTTTCAAGTTCAAACTCTACTTTTCAAGGGCAAATTGTTGATGAAGAGAGCGAAAGTAAATAGTATGTCGAAGATATGGTGGATTTTATGAAAACGTACGATACTTCCTGTGATAATTGAAATTGTTGTTGTTTTTATCTTGTTTTACTCGTAATTTAATTTTTTAAGGTTTTTTTTACAACAAAATAGAGTATGAATTGCTCCTGAATATTTTCTGACGTGTTTGTATTTGCACAATATACATACTCGTAGTTCATTCTTTCATTCCTTTCTATTTTAGAAGAGTGGAAATCTTAAGAATTTTGTCTCAGTTTTGCAATTACTGTCTAAATAAGAGATGATATTTGGCATTTTGTTCTGGTGTTTTAAAATATAAATTTTTCCGATTAAAATTCTACAGATTATCAATCTATCACCATTTTCTTCCTCTTTTTTAATCAACTTGGGTTGCTTGGACTTGGTGATTGTCTTCATATCTTGAACAATCAATTTAGGTTACTGTTAATGACCCTCTAACGCTGAAATTTTATTTTTTTTTAGTGGCTGAAATCCAAATTCTCTAAGAAAAACCAGGTTTGAGGTTTCAACCTTCAAGGATGTTTAATTTTTTCCCACCTCAACCAACGCCAACCGACTACTTCTGCGCATGCGATCAAGCATAATATTTTTAGATACTTTAGCCACGCTGACAGGCCAAAATTTCGTACGCTGGCTATCCATGCTAGATTATCTAAGGGCTCGTGTATATTCCCTGACATTTCTTTTCACAATCGTCCTCATAGGTTTCAAGGTAAAAAGAAATACATATCCAGCCGACAAGAAAAGGGGGGAGAAAATCCACTGGTGATCGAAAACGAAGGAAAACTGAATAACTTTTAGCTGGAACTTTTTTTTTCCTCGTGAAGGGAGGAAAATGAAATTGCTTTCTATTTCTGTTGGGGATACCATCATATAGTCTTTTTTTTCCCTTCTCTTTTGGTGAGACTTCATTGTTCTCTACATAACGATAAGTTTACCAACTTCTATTGTACACAATTTATTTTATCTCTGGATGGAAATTATAGGAGGAAAAAATTCTCAGCAAATATCCTAAAGAAATAATTTTTTTTCTCGGTTGGGTCGAGTGCGAACAAAATAAAACTTTTTTTTACTACGTCTTGTCAGTGGTTTGAGAAATGCGTGAACTCAATATGTCTTATGACCTTCAATTGGATATATAAGTCTAGGGAAAATCTTATGAAAAATCGGGATAAAAATAAAAATACAGCATTTTATTAAGAACTAATTTTTCTGAGATGAATAGAAAACCATTTTCAGTGGAACTTAAGAGGAAAATAGAGGTAAATGATTTTTACTTGAACTTTTTCTAGCTATGGACAGGTCTGTATAGAAGAAAAGACGTGAGAAAAATTGAAGCTATTAAATATAGTATTTTTTATATTTTATGTGTGATATCCACAAAATATAGAGTTTATACTTTGCTGATCGAATGAAAAAGTGTCATGGCCACCTTAGGAAAATACATAGGTAGTATCTTTAGTCCTTGATAGTTTAATTACGCAGTAGATTTGAATTTGCCTGTCCAGTCGGTTTAGTCGTAATTTAGTCATTGCTTTTCTTTGAAATGTAATCAAAAAGTTGATACCAAGAAAAGATGAGAAACCTGTTGGAGACCCCAGCAAAACCCTCCCACTCACACATTACATGATTCACATACAGGGCAGCCAACACAGCGAGGTGAAGCACTGGCCAATACTCGCTCTTCTATGATTGGTGACTCATCACTTTACTCTCTCTGTTAGCCTTCATAAATACCTTGTAGCTATAGTCACTGGAGTCGGGGCAACACTGATCAGAAAAAAATTATTTTATTTCCGACAGAAGGAACTCGTCTCTGGGGGCACAGCCTTCTCTTTACTCACAACTCATAATTTCCCTATGGAAACAGACTAATAAAATTCCTCCTCCACATTCAAATTTTCTAAGGATTCCTTAATAAGATTGAAATTTTTTTATGTTTATAGTCCTTGATGTGAATGAAACTACCATCAATTTTGGTTGAATTGAAGAAGTGGCATTCATCTGGGAAAACCTATTTTTCTGTAAGACTGAAAGTGTACTTCATTTTTCAAATCGTAGTATTTGAAATTCTGAAATATACATCCAACGGGCCAAGGCTGAGGCCTTCAGACGGTAATATTAACAATTTCTTGGAAAATTGAAAACAGTTCCCACATCAAATTCGTATATCCTCACATGAACGAATACATTTTCGTATTTTTAAGGTTGAAAAAATGGGACACTATAAATTTAGACACAATTCATACATACGAAAAGGAAGAATTTATAATGTGAAGAGAAAGATATATTTAATTTCGAAGAAGTTTCATCTCAGTAGCAACTTTTAAAAAATGGAAAGAATGTATTAAGAGTGAAAGAGAAAAAAGAAACCAACAAAAAGAAAAAGCTTTTATCTAATGGTTGTCTGACACTTTTTCGTACAAAGTCAAAATTTATTTTTCTCATTTCCTTTAACTTACATATACTGCCATAGAGGACATGGTGTTTTACCAAATTTCGTCTTTTGTTTTTACTTCTTTAAATTATAGAAGTGGTTTCGTGGAACCAAAACCACTTTCCCTTTGGTTCTCTTTGAACCACATATCTCCAATCTATCCGACTTCAAGAATAAAATGTTAAATATTTCGTTTTACTCGTAAAATGACTTGACTTATTTCACTGAAGCACTTTTATTTTTACCCGCCTCCGTTTAATTTCCTTTTTATTCATTTTTCAAGCTTTGACCATTAAATATTCACTTTATTCATTTACTTTCTAATTTGCGTCAAAAAAGTCTCAAGTAGAAAATATTTTTTCCTCGAATTGGAAAATTTGATTTGTAAACACTTGAAAATGAAGCGAAAAGGCTCAATAATTTTTCATGTTTATTGGATTATCTATTCTTTCTATTATAAACCCATATACACTTCGGCTTTTGATTGAAATTGATATTGCACTCAATTACCTACCATGAATAGAAGACCACCATACATTCAGGTTGGAGGGAAAAAGCGCACATTTCAAAACCACCCCTGGGTTCAAATTTCATATGGCTGGTAGTTATATCTTCTTCAAAAGTTGAAAATTACACAAAAAAACTCATCATTCCTTTCTTTTTGATCCATCTGTCCAGTTCTGCGTTTCATAGGTACATATCAGTCCCAAAGATTCGAATTTCAGAAACGTAAAAATGGAACGACCAAGAGGCTTATTTCATCAACAGTCGTCCCAATTAGTCGAACATTTGAAGTGAGAACTAGGTACCCACTTTATAAACGATGTCCTCGTTTCGACGAGAGAAAAGAAGATTTTTATCCTTTCGCGAATAGCTTTTCGTGTCTGTTTTCTTCGCGCATCCCAAAAGCGACGTCGCGTCGTGGAGATTTATTAATTAACTTCATCCAACTCTTTCCCTCCTCGCACCCTCAGTCGCTGGCTCTGTCTCTGTTTTTGTCCCACCTTGTGAAATTATTCCAGAGTCTCCCTCGTCGTCCCAAAAATCGATTCACTTCTTCGGTATTTAGCTAGAAGTTTTTTTTTCCTAACTGCTTACCTTATTAGCAGGTTTTTCAAGAAAACCTCTTGATAATATTAATCCAACTTCCGAAAACAGTAATGGGATATCATGATTATAAATTTAAACTTCGAAGGTTAATTAGTACGTTAGCATTACTGAAACGATTGTGCTCAAATTTATATACCGTGTATAAATGCAAAGTTTGAGAGTATACTATCCAAATTTCAAATTAATTTGAGATCCGATTTTGATGTGAAGCGGGAACCATACATTATATTTATGTACTTGACAAGTATTACTTGAGAGGTACATTTTTTACCTACTTGGCAAGTATACATGTAGATATAGTCAGGGTGGGCAAAAACCAGAATTTGATTTCTGCTTGCCTAAAATATAGCTATAAGGAATTGGATTATATGATTTTCTATACTTTTTCCTAAGTAGAGTTTCCATTAAATTCAGATGGAATTTTTAACTTGGAAGATTAATAACAGCAAGGGAAAGTATCAAACTAATTGAATTATAAAGTTCATATGGTGAAAAAATTCGTATAGGTAAGTGTTGGACATTGAAATGTGTACGATTCAAAGTTTATCTATCGCAATTGTTTCTACGAAAAGCGTCATTGGGAAGTTCAGAAAACATCAATTTTTTTCAACCACGCGATGCTCAATTATTATTCGAAAACCTGCTTCTCTGGCGGAGTTCACTGGGCTAGAATTTTTTTTTCCATTTAACTCGGCCATTTTGCATAACAAGAGCTTATTTCTGCTTACCTGTCAAATGCGATAGCCGTTATCGTGCCGGACGATACCATGATATTGGAACCCTGAATTATTGGCACCAGTTTACACATGACTGGACCTAATGTCCATCGGCGTTTAAGCAGAGAGAGCAGGGTGAACGGCATGCAGACGATACATAACAGTAAATCGGCCACTGCTAAATTGACGATGTACAAGTTTCGAGGTGAGGGTCCATTGTTGGTCATCGTCTTATGGGTGCACTGGCGGGTGACAACGAAGCAGAGCAAACAATTAGAGACGAGGCCCCATGAGACAAGAGCGGCGTATGAGGCGATGAGCACGCTCTCGGTGAGAGGTGTGAATACTTGGTCGACTTTTTTCTTGTGATCGATGATGATTTCGAAGGCCTCGTGCAGACTGAAGTTGAATAACTCGGCGATCTTGAACTCGTGGTTTGAGGGGGACGACGGTGCTGATTCACGGCTGGAGTTGCTCTCGAAGAGCCCCACCATAACCGAAATCACTTTATCGGCGTTTGGAGGCAATAGGTCGAACTCATGGCGGTGCAGGCGAGTCGTGGTTATCATTTTATTAACGTCAGCTCAGTCGTCGTCGATGTGCTGACTGTGCGGCCATTCATTTTTTGTCGCACTCCTGTAATCAAGAATAATGAGCATATTGTAAATCAGACACAGTATAAGATTATACTGAGATGAAAAATTACAAAAACTTAGTGTGCTGTGCATCAATTCTAGACGACACGACAGGTTTTACGTGAAAAATTCATGAGAAAATTTTATATTATACTGGATGAGTCATATTTGACACACATCACGAGCAAACGTGTGACTTAAAATAGGAAAATGGCTTCATAGATATGAAAATTCCAGAAATTTTCCAAAGGAATGGCTGAGTCTTTGATGTATTCGTTTAAAAAAAAAATTTGGTCAACAATCCGTGCAAATTGTTTGAATTAAGCTTTTCGTGATGAAATTTAATGTTTTAAGGGGATCGCATCGTATTATTATATTGAAAAGCTGAGTAAAAATTCAGGAAAAATACAAATAAAACTGAAAACAAAAGTGAAACAATAAAAATTATAGTCTACTTTGTAGTAGAAGAAAAAAAAAACTGTAAAACTGTAAAAAAAAATTGAAAATAGAATGAGGAAGAAAATGCAAAAAAAAAAAAAAAACGAGAAAAAAAGAAGAAAACAAAAACAATTGAGAGCAAAAATCAAAAACCAAAACAAAATAAACTAAACGAAACAGCCGGTCAAAACAATAACAGGCATAAGACAAAGAAAAACCATTCTATTGTGTTGGTATTCTTTCATATATTTTTCTTGATTTTGATTTCTATTTTATGGCCCGTTTCAAATAATTTTATTTTTTCATTTTCAACTTATTTTCGCCTTTATTTTGCTTTTTTATTGACTGACTGATTGATTGATTGATTGATTTGTTGTCGTTTGTTGACTTTAAAATTTTCCTCTTGTTTGTTTGGTATACTGACAAAGAAAGACTTACTAGTTAGTAACTATATAGTAATTTTGTAAGTACAAATTTTTTATACATAGGTAGACCCTGGAGGCGAGTAATGCGGGATGTATTGCATAACCTACTAGAAAGCCCACAGGTGACAGAAATAATGTAAATGCGATTAATACATTAAAAAGTTTTACAGGGAGTGAGATAATTGCGAGCGAATCCGTAGCTTGCTCGTATTTCTTATTCACTCGAATCGGAGCATGAATACTTGATTCACGATTCTCGTGTTTACGGCGTTCGATTCTGCAACAAGTAGTACACTCGTTAGAAATACGTTTCTGTTCAAATCTGATTTGCTTAGAATAGTAGCTGTTGCCTTAGAGCGAACCGGTCGTAATGAAAGAAGATTCGAAACTTTTCTTGATTAATTCGGTTTTTATAGTCTAAAAAATATGTTAGACAAATTTCAGGCGATATTCTAATTCAAAGAACGTATTTGTTGAATTCTTCGATCCAATTTTGGATGTAAAGTTTGAAGACCGCATGAGGTCAAGCAGTTGATACGTACGAGTATAACTGAGTAAGGAAATTCATCCGTGCCCCAAAGAAGGGACCTTATGGCTAAATTTTTGGTGGCGGCCAAAGGGGCGAGCTCTCGGCCGTTCAAAGCCGTTTTTCTCGAATTATGTTTTTTTTAGCCATAAGGTCCCTTTCTTGGGGTTCGGTCACATATACTTAGTTACTTATTTTTGTACAGTTTTTTTTTTCAATCTCCTCATATATCAATAGGTATATTGTTGACATTTTCTATCATTTTACTACATACATACTTATATATTATATTATTGACATGTATCCCAAAAATAATGAAATTGTTAGGTGTATACATTTAAAATTTTCATATTTAAGAATTAAGATGGCTAAATGGCTTAACATCTTTCAGTCGTTCATTAACTTTATTTATTATTTCGTACATAAAGCATAAGTGAGAAATCCTTTTTATACTTCTGAAAGATGGAGAGTAATTTGCAAATCGGTTTTCAAAAAAACTCTATTCATTCGAACTGATTATTTTTCACACCCATTATAGACACGACGAAATGCATGAATAGAAAATTGAGCTACAGCTAGCTCATTTTCAATGTGCTAAAAACAAGCTCAATGCAATCTAAATTTCACATCTCAGTGAACGCGAAAAATGAAGCAAAGTTTGAAATGTTTTCATTTTATAGCCGAATGATGACTGCGAAAGTGGAAAGTTATAATGATCACGCTAATGCGCTTTCAAATAGACAGGCTTAATGACCAGCAAAATTTAAATTCAAACATCAGTTTGTTGTAGAGAATACCTAATATGTAGGTATAATATATGCAAAAATAAGAAAAATAAAAAGACAAAAAAAAGTAGAGCTGTCGATCACACGAGTGAATAATAAATAGCTTGGAAACATTTTTTAGTAAGTGAAAGACGAATTCGTTGTATAAGCTCTTGGTGGTCCTTTGAAATCCTTTAAAGAGAGAAATAGGCAGTTGGGATGGTTAAATTAAGTACACACGTAGCACAGCATCGTGGCCATCCTTTCGCTGGCCGAATTCCCAAAGTGGAGCGCGAAAATTCGAAGCCCTACAAATCATGACGCAATAAATTAATGCTAAATCGTTTTCCCGCTAAGCTCCATGTCGAATGTTTCTTTTTTCCAGATATTTAATGGCCCACATCGAGGGATTAGCCAATAGCCCAATACACTACGTCGTTAGGATTATAAATGTAACCTAATTTGTTTCAAAAAGCAATCGTAAAAATTGAACATTCAAATTCAACATTTATAGTTGAAAAGCAACTTTCAAATTATTTTTCAATCGATTTAATTTACTTTTTTAATATCGGATACTTTTTAGCAGGTTATTATTTCTCGTTTCTCGTCCCACCACCGTATTTTACACAGAGCTTTTTCAATTGTTTTGAACGTTTAATTTCTAATTTTCTCTTTCTTCATTTTCTTATCTTCATCACGTATATTAATAATTATAATCATCATTCATTTTTATTTGACAACTTCATGCGGGTGCCTGCCCCAAACCGTTTCCCCCTTGACCGTGTGCCTAAAAATGTGCGATTCTAGGGCAAGGTATTTTTTGTGGGCGAACAAAAGTGTCTAGTGGTTTCACAAATCAATCTCTATAAAGGTTTGTATGAATTCAACTAGGAATTAGATTAGTTGCTGGTGGGAGCTGTGGGCGCGTGTGGAGTTCAAATATAAACCAGGTTCAAGAAGGAAATTTATGTTGAAAAATTCGAGGTATAACTTGATTTAAGCCTGAACCCCATTTTAGCCAGCATTGTAATTTTCGCCCTGTGAGGGGCGCAGACCTTATACTAAACAGACTGACCTTGTACCTATATGTCCATAAAAATTAGCGAATCTTTAGACTCAAATTACAAAAAAATTATACAAACAAATAAAAAATACCTAATCTCACTGGCTCCTCCTTGGCAAATTTCAAGAAAACCGTCCAGCTGTCTGCCACTATGCATAAAAATGTGAATTGGAACGAAATAAGCTGTCATGATCTGACGTGATAACATTTTACTATCTTTCAAAAGTAAGAAGAAAATGTGAAAGGTAATTACTTCTGATGCATATACCTACGTCACCACAAAATGTCAACTATGTTTTCGCTCTCTTGAAAAATTGAATAAAATGGATGAAACACTTTTTTATCCTGTGCCATCGTATTGTATCATCATCTAACTCTTCCATTTGCTACCTATGGTACACTGAGTGAAAAATATTATCTGAGAATGGACAAGGACCAAAGTGCGCAAATTTTAATTCAATTTTTTATTAGTCTTATGTATGTACGCGAGTAATACTCGCATATGAAATGAATATATAATTAATATTTTTCAACTTTTAGCTTGGCTTTATTTCCTGATGAAATGGTATTCATCCATTTCAAGTTGGTGTCTGTAGAAAATAGGTTTTAGTACCTATCTGTTTAAAATGAAAGCTAATAAATGGGTACATGCTGTTTTCGCTTTTATCGATAACTAGCGTGGCCCAAGGGGTCTACGCCCCCTCTCCGCTAAAATTTTGCTCAATCCTGCTAAAATTTCACTCAATTTTGCACAATCCTGCTCAAATTTCTTTCAAATGCCGCTCAATTCTGCTCAGTTCTACTCAAATTTTGCTCAATCCCGCACAAATTCCACTCATCCCTCTCTAAGTCCGCTCAAATTTTGCGTTATCATGAAATGATTGTGTAGAAGTGTAGAACATAGAATTCACAGTTATCAAAAATATTTTCAGCATTAGCTGTGAAATCAAGTCTCTAATCAAAAAGATTCATACATTATCATATTTCTGAGATTTCCCTCTGTCAAATAGGACCAAATTCAGCTTTCTACGTTGAGAAAAAGCAGAGTAATGGCAAAATGAAAAATAATCGCGAAACGAAAAATAGCGTGAAACATATATAGCATGAAGTTCATCGTTTTTGTAGAATGTTTCAATCATTAAGAGCGAAATAAAATATTAATTCCAAAAGATGTAAGCAGAAATAAATTTCTGTGAGTTTTTTCTTTCTAATGAGACCAAATTCAGCTTTCAACTTTAAGTAAGAGCAGAGTAATCGCAAAATTAAAAATAATCGCGAAATGAAAAACAGCGTGAAACGTAGCATGAATTCTATCGTTTTGTAGAATGTTTCAATTATTTGCAGGGAAGTAAGACATCAATTCAAAAAAGTGTACTTGGAGAAAGATTTCTAATAGTTTTTTTCTTTCTAATGAGACAAAATTCAGCTTTCTACGTTCAGTAAAAGGAAAGTAATCGCAAAATGAAAAATAATTTGATTACGAATTTCGAGTGGGTGACAGACATCCGGATATTAGATTTTATTATATAGAATCAGGTATATAGGTTAATAATTTAGGTACTCATTTAGGATGTCATTTTTGGGACTGCTAGGTTTTGAAATTACAAAGACATCGTGTATGACACATTTTAATTAGGTAAGTTATACTAATTTGATGGATTATAAACGTCAAAATTTTTTAAAGGGGAGGGGTGGAGAGCTTCGTGTAAAAATTAATTAATTTCTAGTATCAAGCTCAGGGACTAGGGTCACTGCTGGTAATATGTCTTGTATATATATAACCATATCATGTTTGTATTCATATCAAGCTCAGGGATGGTTTCAGTCATTAGTATGTCTCAATATACCTCAAGAATCCGAGTAAATCCAGAAGATCATGAACTGAAATATGCGTGACCAACCAGTATATCATCAGAAACAGTAACAGCTGCCCTCTGTTAACTAGGACTCACCTCAAGTAGCCACTATATCATATTTCTAGAAATTACACAAAACTTATCTCTTTAATTTGGCCATCCACTGATACACTTTTTTTCCCTTTTATTTTAAACTAAGAAACAACAACTTCCCCGTGCGTTAAATTTATTTTTTTCTTTCTACCTCCTGTTTTTATTCACTTTTCGATTTTGTACAAGAAAACGTTTATCAAATTGTGGAGGTAGAATCACTCTACGAATTCCCAGCGATTGTATGGTACATCGACTAATTCAATTCAAAAATTCGTCACCTCATTACGTCCTTCGCTTTAATATAATAATGCGTTTTCGGCAATCAATGGATGTTACGTTCACTCTGCTTAGTGTTGAAAGGAAAAACAATTTTCACTGTTTATTTTGTGAAAAAAAAAGAACTTCTATGACGTCATTGCTTGGTTAATGCGCTTATAGGAAGAACTTGGTTGGTAACCTAAAAATCATGAAAATATAAAAACATGTAAATTCAAAATGAGTAACATCGGAACAATATAATCTAAAGCCAAAATGTTGGAAAAAATGTTAAAAAACACTGAGAAAATTTTTTATGTTGTTTCGTATAGGTATAAATATGTGATATTCGATAATAATAATGATGTTACTATACTCTTCAATAAACATGTCCAATCTGATATTTGGAAAAAAAGAAATAATAGTCATTGTTAAGGTTCATAAATCTGTTATATTATGGCTCTCGGTCGCAGTTTTCCTATCTAAATTGTAAAAATTACCATAAAAATTTTTCTCAGTGCAGCCAGAAAAGAAAAATTTACTTATTGTGTGAAATTATTTATCTTTCATATTATTCTATCAAACAATTTGATAACAAAAATTTTCAATTTTGGATGGTTTGAGCTAATTAAGTCGTCAGATTCATAATGTTTCCATATTACATCATCTGAAGTATCACCATTAAGATATTAGTATTGCCAAGCTTAGACCATACAGTATTGAGCATAGACCCGTCATAGCGATAAAAAATATGATTATATTGAAAAATAGAATCAGCAGAGCTGCAACAATGTTTATGTTTTCATATGTGAGTAGGGAGCAGGCGGAGGGATATTTCCCAGCAATATAATTTAAAAATGGGATGAACTTTGTGTCTTGTATTTTGCAAGACCGATTCTGAAAGTGTTGTAGTAACCTTGAATCTTATTTCAACTGGAAAACTTGGTACTGTTGGAAGATCAGAGATGAAAGAAAGAAGAAAATTATCGAGAAATCATTTGGTTTTACAGTATGGGAGAAGTAGGCTTATGAGGTCTGGGTTGCGTAGTGGCAGAGTGCTTAGCCTTGCAATTGTAAAGTCCTGGGTTCGAGACTCATCACCGACATAGCCTGACCCACCTACCAAGATCTGGTGAGAGACCGACTTGAGTGCTCTGCGCATGACTGAAAAGTTATGCGTCTGAGACTCCCCAATCACCCCCGCACCCATCCCCTACCACAAGTTCCACCTCACCTACCAAACCTACAGTTTCAAACCCTAACCATCCGCCCAAGATGTGAGAGACCTGTGATGTCATAACACATCTTTAAATAAACCGTAGTAAAAAAAAGAAAAGACAAAAAAAGAACTAGGCTTATTAATTGACGAATAAATTCTCCCAGTACACTCTATAAGAAGAAACAATAAACAATAAAAATAATTTATTCCGCCATAGATATGGCTCAATTGGCACAACACCATAGCTCTGGCTCAAAACCTCGTTTTGCAGATATTACACGTTGAATATGTTGGGGGTCCAGGACCTCAGAGGGTTGAAAAAATACGAGCAATAGCAGGTCGATGTTGACATTTGAAAGGCTCTACTTAGCAAGTCATGCAATAATTTTTGATGATTCGTTTTGTTTTTAGGTTTCAAATCTTGAGTCTGCACCTACATCTACCCCACATCTACCCCAATTGCAGAGATTATAATATCAGTCATAGCAATCTCTCTTCGGAAAATATAAGTTTACCTTCAAAATATATTGATAATCATCCTCATTGGGAAATAATAGAGCCAAAACTTTTTTTTTACCTTATGTGGTCACCTGGGCCGAACCTGGAGTACGAACTGGAGCATCCAGATATGAAACTTGTAGAAATGCTCTTACTCGTTACTCGGCTCATTAAGAAACTATATTACTACTGAACAGACCCTATGGGCAAAATATTTTGAAAACGGATCCGTTTTATTCCGGGTTATAATCCGTTTCTGGATTATAACCCGGAATTTTCCTGTTTTCCGGCTTCTAAAACTGATTTCGAACGGATTGTAATCAGTCTTGCCGGAAATGAGTCCGGATTATTTTCCGTGAAGGCTGTTTTATGATATTCGTTGGCCCGGGTTATAATCCGTGAAACCGTTTTACAAGCGGATTTAGAAAAATTGCCCAAAAATGATCACTGATTATAATCAGGAAATCCGTTTTACAAACGGATTTGGAAAATTAATCAAGATGACAAAAATAACTGCAAATTTTCAGATCCGATGATCGAAAATAAAAACGGACTGACAACGGATAAAATTCTCACTTTCCGGATAATTTTCTCATTTTTTGCCCATCGGGGAGGAGAAAAGACTGAAGAGAACAATATTCAGTAGAGACAAAAAAAAAAAACGGTTAAAAAATTTTGAAGAAATTTTATTTGTCTAAAAGTCATATGATATAATTATGTATTTTTTCTATAATTATGCAGCTCTGAGAAAACGGGTCAAAATAACGCGTAAAAAACTTCAAATTGATATTTTATGGTGAAAAATTCATGGAACTGGAACAAAAAAAATTTCAGGCCGATTAATACTACTAAGAGCTACTATTTACTCAAGTTTCAGCCAGCTTGGTTTTGGAAGGGAGCGCTGAATAATAAATAATTTTATGGAAAAATATGTTTCAGCTGCATTTTAGGCTATAGCAAAAATAATAAGAGGTCTGCAACTTGGGCCAAAACTTTATCTAAATATGTATTAGTAAAACAACTTGACGCCAATAGTTATTATAGGAGCTATTCTGGTCATCTAACCCAGGAATATCCACAATTAAGATTCTACTATTTTTTAAGTCTACCTATATGTTGTGTGATCCAAAGTCAAGTATACCTATGTTGATTTCATACAAATTGTAAAAATTTATTTGGTTTATGATCTCATTTTGTTATCTAGTTAGTATTCAAATTTTTTTTTAAATCATTCTCTTTGGTAGTACCTATATTTAATATGTTTTTTGTAATGTGTGATCTATATGTCCAAGTGACTAATAAATAATATTCAAAAAGATTTTCTGTACTTTATCAGCTGTGATATATGTAGACGTACTTATTATTGTCCAAAATCGAGACTCGTATAAAGGTTTAGTTATATGTAGGTTATACATATTATTTAGGGGCGACTACTGAGCGCGCTTAAATGGAAATTCTTTTTTTTCAAATATGAAGAATTACTGGAATAAGAATAATAAATCTAGACATTTGTAATGAAATAGTAGAAAGAGACGGAGGTAATCTATAAAAAGTTGTTATAAAACTTAAACTCCCTTGAACTCTTCCATCTTTGAAAAAATTCATCATCTCTTGTCGGAATGCAGGTAATCAAAATTTTCTAGTAGAGGAAAACTTTAGAAAAAGTATTTCGTCTTTTTTTTTTTTTATTATACTCGTACATCCCAGCTCACCAATTCTCATTTTACCTTCAATATTAAAGGAATTCGTCGCATTTGGTGTTTATGTTAGGTGCGATATAAACTAGGTACCCTGAAAAGGTCGCTAACCTTCGTTATTACTCTTCGAAAAAATGATTCGACAGTTTTTCAAATTATTTCAACTCGTAACGTGGATCAAACTTCCTGATTTTCTAAAACGTAGAATACATAATACCATACTTACATTTATTCGAATGTTTGAAACGTTCGAGAGAGGACATTGCTCTATAAATATTTTCTTCTTTTTTTATCTGCGTGTTCTCTTTTACTATATTCTGAAATTGACAAAAAATTTTGTTCCACGTATTTTTAATTTTAGCTCTATATTTTTGGTTTTTCATTTTTCACAAATTTGACACAGTGTGCTGATAAACGTATATATGTACTCGTAAATGAAATGAGAATCTCATTTTGCAAAATTTGATTTAAAATTGAAAACATTTTGACTTTTGCTCGTGTGTCATATACGAGTAATATTTGTAGATATATTACGTAGACGTTAATTTATGATGTTCAATTATCGTGCTGTGTTGGTTTTGTAAAAACGGATGAAAAATAGTAGCCGTGTTGGATTTTAATTTGTCAGTAGCAGAAATTGAAATAGTAATCCCTTCAACCAAATGAAACTGCCATTATTTTCTGAAGCTCTCTCATTTTTCGTTGACCATTGTATTGTAAGTAAAAGAGTGTTGTAAAATGATGTAAATATATTTTTTTTTTTTTCCAAATGAATACTATAGCAGTGGACCTCAGTTTCAGCAGAATTTTTTCTGGGAGAGTGAAAAAAATGTGATACAGAAAATCTGATTTAGTATTTGGAGTATGCTACTTATAAGAAGAATAATATATGGTATATTAATTATAAATAGGATTGTAATTTTTCTCATCACAGTAAAGAAAATTATAATTTATCCGTATTGTAAATATTCTCTATGTGTGGAGTACTTTACTATCTTAGATAATATATTTTACTATTTTTTTAGTAGTCGCTGCTACAAAAGTCTTGAATTGTCCCAGTTTTCCCATTTATAATGTAAAATGTACCTCTTGAATTTTTGTTTAGTAAAGTATATTCAGTAGGTAAATGTTTCCTTATCGTGATTCTCATTAGAGCTTCAATGGGGATAAAATCTTTTTGTTTTGACTTTCAGTGACTCGTCCAGTTCCAAACTAATGGCGTAAGTATATCCAGAAATCTCGCAAGAAATGGATTGATTTTTAAATTTACTACCAAACGATATAGATTCTATAAAAAAAAATAAACTAAAAAATTCCAGGACAATGGAGGCTTCAGCCTCACTGTTCTCTCTTGGGTGCGTCATTGCCTCAAAAAATCCTTGGCCCTTCAAAATGCAATGAATATTCTAAGCTCTGACTGTTAGAAAGAATTCCTAAATGAATTTTTCAGCAGTTGGTTATTAAAGAATTCAAGAAACAAGTTTATTCTCGCTCAAGTTTTCACAAAAACTGGAATTTTGACTGCTCCAAAAAAACTTAGTTCAAATTTTATGAAATAGTCGCGTGCTGACTACAGCGCACGTCTAAAGGTGAAAATCAATTAAGAATTTATGAATTCAAATTATCTATTGATGAAGAAAGACGGAAGACTTGAGACAAGAAGTTTCCCCACGTTTTCCACATTTTTTCGTTAAAAATGTATTTTATTCCAACATCTCAGGAACTTGATTTGACATTATAGTAACATTTTTTGACAGCTGTTCAATTCGTTAGAGAAATTTTTCATGTTTCGATGCGATATAAATAAATGAGATTTCCAAAATACAGTGTCTATAGCTATAGTGAAGAAAGAAAAATAAGGTTTATGATTCGGCAGAAGAGTAAATTTTGACTTGAGATATGAACAGTATACTACATGTATTAATTACAAACAGGATAGTAACTTTTTTCATCACAGTGAAGAAAATTATCTATCATTTGTTATAGACATTCTTTATGTTTGTTGTACTTTTTACTATCTAAGATACTGTATTTTACTATTTTTATATATTTAGTAATATCTACAACAAATCTTGAACTGTTCCGGTTTTTCCATTCAAATTGTGTTAGAATTACTACCTAAATTTTTTTCTGTACCTACAGGCTTCATCATACATCTATAGACAGTTTAAATGGTAGATTGATAATTATTATTGAAAATTCAGAAAAAAAGAGCTGAAATTTTTACAATTTGAATGGGAAAACAGGGACAGATGATTTGTAGCGGAAATTCGAGTAAATAGAGGGCAAAAACCCATGCTACTAAAAATTATCTCTTGATGGAAAAGTCAATCTTTGTCAATCCACGTTTCGCTAGCTCTGTGAAACTTGAAATAGAGGCTGTTTTTTCTCGGCGTATTTTTATTATTTTTTTTCAAAATGAAAAAGATTACTTTGGAAATTCTTTGTCTGTGAAAACGGCCTTAATCTACCATAACTCTACAGGTGATTCTACGTGCTCCAACTTCAAATGAAGTGGAAAAGAATGAAGAAAAAAAGTGTGCAGAATTTATATTTTATTTGTAAGCCAACATTTTTTTCTTCTCAGTGTTATTGGTTGAAGAAATGTTTCTAAGCGTAGACACATATGTACAGAAATTTTTATGCTTGGTATTGAGAAAAGTTTTGTGAAATGCGCAATAAAAATCATATTCCAATGAAAATCTACTCAAATATCTCATGATCACTCTGATAGGAACCCCATAGGTGAAATTTATGGAAGAAAAATGAAATAAGAGAAGGATGAAAAAAATAATGGCAAAACCTCATAAAAACTTATAGATCGTTTTTGTAAATGGTTTCGCCTTCACAACAATGTAGAGAAAAATCGTCTCAAACCTTTAAAACGATTCGTTTCCGAAATAAACGGATGTAAAACCACTCCCCAGGGAGCTGTTAATGTTTCAATTATTACAAAAAATAAGACGTATATAAAATTTCGAAAGTAGTTTTTGTGAAACATAGGCTTGCAAACTTTTGAACGGAACAAAATGATTGGTTCATTTATTAGGTGGTCGTTCCTTGAAATGTGGCATGGTAGCCGAGTGGGTTTCAATTCAACGCTGTCTTCTGATCAGAAAAAAAAAAGTCTACATTGGCTAAGCCACACCAATCGTTGGGAGAGATGAAAGAGGGAAGAAAAAATTACATGCAGCGATGCAGGTTCCACTAAAAACGTAGATTTTCAAATGAAACTGCAGTGGTCTTAATGTACATATGAAAGTGAAAGATTTGAAAAATACATTGAAAATCAGTAATCTTCTTATATACTTTTCCTGATTTCTAGAGAGCCACATAAAGGATTTTCGTGAATTATATCATACTTCTATCTTGTCAAGATTAGCCTTTGGTACAAATTTCAGCCCTATTAGTCTACACTATACAATATTTCAGGGATGCGACTAAAAATTTTTCTGTGATTTTTGAAGAGTATGTGATGATATGGACCATATCAGAAAAAATAATATCACAAAATTATTACATAAATTAATTTTTTGAATTTCCAGGCATACTAAATGCTGAATAATTTTGAGAGCAAAATCTAAAAAAATCGTCATAAATCTCTCATGATCACTCTAATGAGAAAATATTTTAAGGTTTTAGAGAGAAAGAATTTCGACATCTCAATCCAATAAAACTTCAACTAAAAAATATTTCTTTTCTGATCTTCTTATGGCAAACGTCTTCTACAACTCAAAACGGTAATAGTATGAAACGTTGACGTCACATGCTTCGTGTAAAAGTACTGTGCTGCCGTATTCAATTCAACCTGTGTTGGAAAATTTCGCGAACTTTTTTTTTTTTTAACAATGCGAGTACCTAAAGAAAGAAAAGGTTAAGCCTAAACTCTGTCTTTTAAAATCTATTTAATATCAATGTTCGAAAAACAGCTTGCGTGTGCAATAAATATAAAAGATGCTCTTTTTGCAGTATTTTATGGTTGATAGTGGATCTAATAGATAATCCTCAAAGACATCCTTTCGAAGAGGCTATCACTTCTATTTATAGTTTATTTAGCTGGTGGGAATTGAACTTGTGACTCCTTGCTTTCAAGTTTCAAGGCGGTATAATCTTCAAATGAGCCATAATTACTGTAATAATTGTGCGCAAAAAAGAGCAAATATTCTTGAAAATCTGAAAACATTGAAAAAATTCCTAAAAGTCTTGAAAAAGTTGCCAAAATTGAAAATATGAAACAAAGAGATAAAATCACTAAAATTCTTTTAAAAATTGCCAAAAAACCTCAAAATTTGAAAAAAAGAGTCAAAATACCTCAAAATCTCAAAAAAAAACCTCAAAATTTGAAAAAATTACCAAACTATCTAAACATCCGAAAAACATCACCAAAATTCATAAAAATATGAAAAGAAGAGAGGAAATCCCTAAAAATTTGAAAAAAGAGCCAAAAGATCTACAAATCCAAAAAAAAAAAAAACCAAAACACCTAAAAATCTGAAAAAAATAACTGTAATTCCTAAAAAATCCCAATATGTCCCAACTGTTTTTAGAAGTTCAATTACAGCAGAACTATTGAACAAATTTTAATACAGCTGCAGCAACTCATATTTTCTATAGGTACTTGATAAAATTTTGAAAAATGAAATAAAATTTCAATAAAGTTTGAGGAATCAGCGGGAATTGAACCTGAAACTCCCGGTTCTCCAAGGCATTGAATTATTCACCTAAGCCATCTTGGCCATAGAGATTACCAAATAAAATTTCAATACGTCATAAGTATTTGCATTGAAAATACAAAAAATGCCAAATTTGGGTGATTGGGCAAATGGGGGGTTCTCAAACCCTCTTATTATTGACTGCGACGTTTTGAGGAAGATTTTGAGCTATTGTTCATTTATTTTTTTACAACAGTGACTTCAAACATAGCTTTAGTTTACCTCACCTCACTATTATCCCATTATTAAAATATTTTCAATACACCACGCAGAGCCCACAGAGGGAGCTAGGGGCAGAGCGGATTTCCACCGTCCTTTACATACTTATTGTAAGTGTCTTGTAATTCTGTAGCAGCTATAAATACAAAATATATAATTCAAAAAGCTCCCTACTTAGTCAGGAAAAACGGGTATAACGATTTTTAATCTTCGGTGTACATGATTGATGAAAATTTTGTGTCAGAGAAAATATTATGAACGAGTATTGTTGGCATACCTCGTGGGAAGATTGAACGGAAAGATTTCGTATGAATAATGCAATGAATATATGAGACGATATTTTTTTCTTATTTCTTGTTATTTATTCTTTAGTTATATTTTTACGTGTAGCGTGTGGAAAATCAAAACGTATTGAGGATGAATAAATATCTGTGAGAGGTTTTTATAAATAATGCAGCTACCTTTCAGTAATCACCCACGGTTTCAAATTGAGAGTAAGAGCGAAATGCATTCTGCAACTGTATTTTTCCTGCTATTTTCTAATATTACATTTGGTTACGTCAGAACCGTAGTCAGGATATGTCATTAAGGAGAGATCTATTTTCCAAAAAGGGTGGTTTATAGTGAAGAATCTATACCCGTAGTGAAAGTCAGCTCCTTGTAATTTGCATGGTAGACTTTCAATGTAGATTTTATGTACATATGGATGCAGTGTAGAATTGTATAACTTTTAATAACTTCCAATAGCACCTCCATTTTATCTATTAGGAATGAACTTTTGTATCAACATTTGCCTCTTACAAATTGATTGGAGTTCTCCCGTTGTATGCGTTTACTAAATAAATATTCATACGCTTACAATATCAACACTATGGCTTTGCCATAAATATTTTTCATCCAACTTCAAATAAATTTTGAAGAAGTAGAGACTGAAAAATTTTCAATTTGACTAATGTGAATTAAATACATTGCCCACTTTTAACGCCGTTTTTCTTTTTCACAATTTTCTTCTAAACCGAATTTTTAAAATTTTTCTTCGAAGCGGTACCTATATTTTATTTTACTACGCAGAATTTTTTGATACAGTCGACCTATTTACGTTGTAATATTTTCTTACACGCCTGACTTTGGCAAGGCACATGCTGTTTTTTACTCCATTTCACGTCTCATTAAACAGGTGTAAATTGTCTCACACTTTGTATCGTCGAGCCAGATAAAAGTGAAACAAAGCCTAGATCATTGATTTAGTCGAATGAAAAAATAAAGAAAATGTCTACATTTACGTCTATGCCCTATATTTTTATGGCTTTTCGCGGGCTAAAAATTCTAGATAAATCTTTTCCATTACACGTTTAACCTTCCGTACAGTTTCAGGCGCTGGTAATAGAGATACTCGTATATGTATAGTTTGTTCTCAAAATTCGTTGTTCACTATAGAAACTTGAAAGTAGGATTCAAATGAAAATACATATTATATATGTAGGTACACAAATACGTACATGAAGAATGTAATTAGGTTTGCGTTTCAGCCTTCTATTCTGATTCTTAATAGAAAAAAAATAAATAGGATTCAAAATCAAGTTTGGAACTTCACTGTATGTACAAAGTAATATTGCATCGTGTAGTAGTTGCTTAGAATCAGCAGCACATCTAGAAATTTTTTGGGAAGGAACCAGCTATAGTCTTATATTTATAACAAAAAAATATAAAATTTTTTTAATTTATTTTTTGGTGAAATTCAATATCGAAGAAGGGTCTAACCTTCCAAGCCCCCTTGGATTTGTAACTGCTTGAAACTTCACGTGGTAGTCTCCACCAAGAAGGACCTTTTTGTCGGTTAAATAAAGAATGAGTCAAACGTATCATGTCAAATTACATAACATTTTATAGTTATATGTATATTGTTCAGTCTACCTAGATCACAAATGGAGTTATGAACTTGAAATTTTCTCTATTTCGTAGCTAAATTTTTAGAACACCCGGCCTCAGTTCAAAATCTGCTAGTTCCTCAAAAAAATTATAACCCATTTTTTCTTACTGGAATGAATTTTTGATATCCTATAATGCTAGATCAGCCAAAAAGAGGTTTTTAATATATTTAGGATTCAGCAGATTTAGGATTCAGGCTATAACGATATGTAATTCATTCTAGGGTACTAACGTCGTTGTGACTGAAAATTTTTCTATTACGAGAATTATCTGAGATAAATTTTTGTGTTCGTGGGAAATTTTGTTGAAGATTCATTCAAGTTGAGGGGATATCACATTTTTGCTTCAGACAAATTGATGCGTCATATTTTGATGATAATTTGCTGAAAGACTGGGAAGAAATTATGTGTAGGTAGGTTGTTTTTGACAAATGTGAATATATGTACTTATTATTTTTTTCTGAAAAAACTTTTATAAGCTCATTGCAGAAAGTTACAGGAACTTCTTCCAGTTTTTCACTAATAGATAACAAACTAGCTGAAAAATTAATGCAGCTACCATAAAAACACATACGTACCTATCTTACTTTTCGTTACAAGCACAGAATTACAATGATGAATCTTTTTAATTTTCTATAAATTGAATACTTTCAGGGAATGACGTTCTCGAATTTGAGAGTTATCAGCGAGAGAAAAAAACCGATAAAATAAGGTCACCCGTCAAACTTTATATGCGAGCACTTACTTCGCATCAAGAAATTTGATACATTTTCTTCCAAAGTATTGTTTGCAAGAAATTTTTTCGCGAAAAAAAGTTTCTTGTTTTGCTAAGAATGCAGAATGTGAGTCAACAAGTTATGTTCTCAACTTGACGTAGGTATTTCACGGAATAAAAGTTTTTTTCGTTTCGTTATGAATACAGGAACTAAAAACTTTTGGTAAGTTGTGAACTTTGTTAGACGGAAGAACTGTTGGCATTTTAACGCGTCTCAAAAATTATTAAATCGCTTTCAAGCAGACTAGAATATAGTACCGACATGGTAGATATATATACTCGTAAGATGAAAAATTTTTTGGTATCTGATAAAGACTTGATAAGAAATTAGTCCTTCCTGATTTAATAAGATATATAGGTACGTCCAATGCTACCCAAAAATGTGAAAGTATATTATTCATCAATACAGGTCTGTGTGGTCTTTCAATTTAAACCATCCGTAAATGGAATAACATTAAAACCATCCTTTTCAGAGGTTGGTTTCACTGGTTTATTCGGTATAACACGAAAATTTGTCGCCTGAAAACTCGATGCGCCATAATTCAAGGCAGATAATTTTTTGATAGAAAATCCACTGAAGGTATAAATTTGTCCATATGATAACTGGCCAACTGGCTGTCTTGAAAGTTATGGTGCATCAATGCTCCCCTTTGCTGTAAATTGGAATATTCAAACTGATATATAGTTAGGAAGAGTATGGAGCAGCGGAAGTCTTTCTTTGAAAGATTGTATTCGTACATATTTTAATTACTGCGAACACTCATAATAAGAAGTACCTTTATAATTTTTTTAATCAAACACACAAACACAGGAATATTTTAGTTACGTATAAAGGATAGGTCCAAACCTTCTCAAGACCTCACAGGGTTGTAGAGAGGTATAATGTTGAAGGAGAAGATAACATAATTATTTCTATGCAATGCTGATTGTGGAATGAAATGATGCTGCATTTCGCATGTACGTATTTTCAACCCCTTAAGTTACCATTTTTTTCCTATCTAGGGGGCTGAAATTTTTATGAATTTTTTTCATGAAATGAAACCATTCTCAGTTATCAGGTATCCTTCAACCATCCTCTTCAAACTGTTTCCCCATCTCCGGACAGCTTTTATAGGTATTGTTTCTTATAAGAAAACCTTAAATCATCCAGCTCCGGATTGTTTGTGTTATAAGACCACAGGGCCAAAAACCTATGCTCAAAAATATTATTGTACATACATAAGACTATGTTCATATTTTTTTTCATTTAATTATTATAAAAACTTATGTAGCACCTTGAGGTTAAACCCGATCTTGGAAATGGAAGCATAACTTAACGCGTGACCTTTTTACGAGAAATAGATAAAAATTTATTTACCTGAAACACAATCCGGTATCCGGTAGCTTTTATCCTTATTTACACTACAATGATTTTACTTTCAGGCTTTTCATTTTACATTAGCCGCATTGGAGTGTTTTATTTCAGACATGGTCTATTGTTGAAACGCACAACTTTCTCCCGAAATTCCGTCAGATTTATTCAACGAATTTGAATTAAGCGTTGAATTGGGAAACAGAAAAAGAGAATTCTCACATTTTGCCAATACAAAAGCAGTCTCTCGCAGTAAATTTTCTTCATCAGTTTGAAAAGAAACTTGACAGTATCTACATACCCACTTCCACCAATCCCCTCCCCTCACTACTAAAAAAAGGTGGAAACTACGCCTCTTCTAATATTGTTATTTCATTTACAAATTCAATATCCAACCAAAATATTTCATTCTACTCGCTCTTAAAGTTGAGGCTCTTGAAATGAAAAACGGCAGCAAAAAAAACTTTCTCTGGAATACCGGAATGTACATCTAATAAAGATACAAGAGTGCGTGAAAAGAAAAAATACAAGCAAACGCCTCTGTTATTTCTACCGCAGACTTTTTTTTCACCTTCTCATGGAACATTGTGTATATAAAACCGTACGTATTTTGAAAATACGAAGTGACATTTTTAAATGCCAAAAGCCGTAGCTAAAAATGTTATTTGGGTTTTTCACGAAAGTAATTCTTTTGCGAACGGTCGGTAATAGTTGAGAGAAAAAAAAAAAAAGAAGAAACATCGTGTGTAACAGAAGACATAAAACTGTTGAAAATGAGTGCTCATTAATTTTTTTTACTCGTTGCTTTTAAATAGCCATTTGTTTTTTCGACTACCTACCTAGATATTGTCTAAAAACCAACAGGTTTAAATAAAATATTCCCAAGTAAACAATCTTTTGCAGTATTTTTAAATTTAATTTCAATCCTCTAGAGGGTCAGGGAATCCAACTTACAGGATTGTAGCCAGAGAGGTTGGCATCACCCCCCCTCCCCCGAATAGAGTCGTTCGCACCCCAAGGAAAATTTTCCCCTGGAACGGTAGAGGAGAATGGTATATTTTGCCTTCTGGGCATTTGACTTGCCCTTCCCCCCGAATTTTGATTAGGTAGCCCTCAAGTATTTTGCGTTGGTTTTCACTCTTAGACCATAATTATGTGGTACTGGACAATGAAGACAAGTTTATTTTTGTGTGTCTATGCTCACATTGTGCGTGCGCATACTCAGTGCCCACAGCTGTATAAAAAAAAAGGTTCAATTCCGCACACACTCCAGCTATTTAGATAAATTGCATTCAGAATTAATTATTTCAGTACTGGCAAAATAAAATGGTTCATCAAGTCTGATTTAAAGGATTATGTAATTCTGCACATGCGCATTATATATGTACTCACTACTGTCTGCCAAAAATCCTCTTGTCTCTGAGTAATTGAAAAAAAAAATTATAATCAATTGAAATTGAGTATGGTGTAGTGCACGAACTGCACCTATAGTATTGACGAATCAGGTTTTTAACGTTTTCTAAAGTGTACGTACATACGAGTATCTATGACTGATTCAAAAAATTCTGAATTTTCGGAAAGGTGCAACAAAGTATGCAAAAAATGAAAAATACAAATTAGATATTTTCGCTCCAGAGAGTCCAGACCGTATAGATTTATGAAAATCAATACCGCCAATTTCATTTCAAAGGTTTATATTATAATCGTGAGCCAATTTCCGTTTCTACTGAATACAAATTCAGTTGACACAGAATTGAGAGTATAAAAAAGTAAACAGCTAGGGTAGGTGGTGTGAATCTGATAACTCAAATTTAACTCAAGTAGACGAAATGTATACCTACGATATCGTCTGAAAATCTGCATCTTTTCAAATTTCTTTTTTTGCCCTTTAAATAAACGACAAAAGTATTCAGAAAAATAATCTCATCTTTATAGGAACTATATATTCATTTCTCTAAGTAAATTTTTTACTTTCTCTCAGTATAAGTGTAAGCTTACTCGAGCAAATTTTTAAAACAAAACTTTTCCACTTTCATTTTTATCTTATGACCTTTTTAGATTTTTCATGCTTTTCAATTTGCTATCCTGTTTTCCTCAATTTTGACCGAATCTCGTTGTCATCCTCTCTAACACCTCTCAACGAACTATATAAAAGCCTAATAAAAGTCGAGAGGAAGCAAATCGAATCCTATATAGGTATTGTGAATAAGCCTTTCCATCCTTACCCGATATCCTCCCATTCCATGTAATAAAACTTTTTGCTCATCTTCAGCACTAAGGACATTTTTTTTTTTTCCACTTTCCACCATCAAAAAAAGGGGGAAAAATAATTTCAGTGTAAAATTTCGATTTATTATCCTGCACTGCTCTCGTAGCTTGTTTCTTTCAAATGTCACCTTAAATTTGTTTCCTTCATTTCATACATGGTGGTTACTCTTTTCCTACCAGTTTTTCAACTGTTCTTTTGTCCATTTTTTTTCTTTTCTTCTTGTAGACTCGATTTAGAATTCCTTTAAAAGCATTTTTTCCAGTGCTTCATTCATCAATCTTCTTATGTTTCGCCCGTAGAATTTCTTTTCTCACTTGTTGCTTCTTAATAATGTTGTATATAAGAATCACGGAAATATGTACTTTATTTTGTAAATACTGAGGGTGCATTTTTTTTTTCTGCTCGACTTTATCAGTGAATATCTTCTAATGGCCAATATTAAGGCTACTTCAATACCTAATTCCTATTTCAGTTGTTCCTTATATGATACCAGCAAATCCTACATGAGTATTTTGTGACCACAATGGAAAGCAAATAGACGGTGAGAGATCGAGAAAACGTGACCAGATCCACATAAAGTACCTGTAAGTACCTATCCATTACTGTAATGGAAAAAGAATTAGTTGTGGGTAAGTATTGAGTACCCTGAAGAATAGACGACAGATGGATTTTGATCATCAGTGAGTTCGAACATCTGTCTAAAATACGTATAGATTTCTAGAAATAATGGGGGCTTACTATTTTATCATTTTATTGCGTCAGAAGTGGCGAATCTAGAGGAAAGTAAATAGTTGAATTATCATTGGAAAATTTTCAAAACAATGATTTGTCAAAGATTGCATTAAATTGCAGCTAGACATGCGGACTCTTCAAAGCAAATGGCGAGTTGAAGATAAGCTATATAGATATCTTTCATAATGAAAAAATTTTTGCTCGTTACTTTTACAAAACAGAAACAAGAAACTAAAGTCCTTCATAATAATGGAGCAAAAAGCTTCAAAAACTAGAGACTGCAACAGATAAACAGATATGGAAACTATTATAAATCAATAGCAACTCAATTTTTAATTACGCATCTTGAATCTGTTTGGAAGTAATCTAAGAAAAAAAGTAGGCTCTTCAGTTGGAAGTAGCCAGGAAATAACTCACAGCTGAAAAATTCAGATGTTTTGAAAATTCTCTGTTCTTTCGTCTATTGATTACAACCTTACATTATGACGTCACAATAGCATAATAATAAGAGGTCCATTCTTAAATCATAGAATACTCGTATACTGGATAGCCATAGTGAGCTATATGCTTTCCTCATTGACCCTGTTTACATCACTAAGAATCAGTTATAGAGTGCTGGCTTGCGTGATGAGACATTGAGATTGGTGCTGCCTACTGAAAACAAGATTTTTCAAGAGTGTGTAACGTTGAAAATTTGCATACATTGGCATGTGTGAAAATTTTTTTGGTGTTTCTTTGTTAAAGGGGATGCGAAAAATCCATTAGTATAAGTATTTTATCCAAGGTCTTCTAAAATTATTTCGTGGCCTCTTGGAAGAGTTGCCAATGATTAATTTCATTTAGATTCCTACTCTTAGACCACAGAAAACTGAAAATTAAGCTGCTACTTTATTGTTTTCTGGATATATGAAGAAAATTTTCAAAACTATAATGACGTATAATCGATGGGGAGACGGAATGTTTCTCATTTTCGGTGACTGGCGTAATCTATAAAATTTTGTTTTGTACGCTCTGCATAGCATAATATTTAATTCGATGTAATATTTCCAGAGTAAAAAACATTAAAGATAATTTCCACATCAAGAAAGATTAGGTATATCGTAGCTCTTTTTTCTCCTTCCCTCCTCGTACTTCACCTTCATTTTGGCTGGCTCATTTATAGTTAACGAGCTTCGTCATCGATTTGAGAGGGAAGATTAATTCGAAACGTGTAATTCGTTCAAAATGAAGAACTTGAAAGGATTCAGCAAGATGAGGACTAAAAAAAGTAATTATTATTAATATAATAATGAACGTTAGAAATGAAAATGAGAATGCAGTGAAAGTGAGTTCTTTCAGTAAATTTTATTCAAAGTTGAAAAAGAAAAAAAATTCTCAGAACATCCATTAGTGACTATAAAATTTGAGTGGGCCAGTAACTTTATACAATTTTCAATTAAAAAAATGTACCTAATTATTTCATTCTTCATATATCTTCCAATTTTTCGCTATAATTCTTTTCTAATTTAATTAAATCTGTTTATTTACCAAAGTATACTTATAAAAGTTAATTCGGATCGTTGGTGCATGTAGTCTCATTCAAATAGGTTAAAACTTGTTGCTCAAAGCAATGTGCAAAAAGACTGCCACTAAATCGTATTTATAACAATATCTGGCCTCCAAAAGTGAAGCGCTATTTTGGTTTGTCTAAATGTTTTTCTTATTCTTCCTTCTTGGATAATTTAATAAATTATTATTCTCGTAATTCTTCTTGTTCCTGTTGAGATGGATTTCACTTAATATAATTTTCATCATATATAAACATTATTTTTCATTTGGAAGTTTATTTTTCTTGTCTTGAATATTTAATTTTCCTGTTGAAATGCTGATTCCTGTTTTGCTGAAGTATTCTTGTTCCAGTTACGTAAGCATAAGCCAGATTAGGGATTAGCGCTGAAGTTTATTCTTAATATTTAATTTGTTTTGTCATAGATTTTCAATGCATCTCTTAAATAATTTCAATAGCACTTTTTATTTGTTTTATTTCGAGATGTGTTTTTAGATTATAACAATGGGGTGAAGAGAAGTGCTATTTAGTGGATGAAAGGTGGCTGCAGTGTTAATTTATTTATTCTTTATTATTTAATAATTTTATTTGATGATGTCATAATGGTGATTACACAATTATTGCACCCCTTGGGTTCCTCAATTTTCTTTGATGATTCTCTGATTTGGCTACTTTTTGACTTTTGATTTGCTTGTATTAGTTTTGAGAATTTCAGTTTTAGTTATTTCTCGAACACTACACAGGTTAAAACTTATTGCTCGAAGCAATGTACAAAAACACTGCCGCTAAAACATCCGAAGAAGCTTATTATAATATTTTATTCATTTTCATGATACAATTCATTATAGTCTTATTAATGCCTTTTTGAACTGTTTTTCCCACTTTCTAGACTGATACATTTCATAGAAACCCCAAGAATGCGGCAAAAAGGGGATTTAGTGGACTGATATTTGGCATAAAAATCTGTGAATGGCAAGAAAGGGTTTTCTGCATGCTCATTCAATGCTTTCTGTCGGCCGCTCTATACACTCGTCAGACTTTTCCTTTGGTATAATTCGAGTTGAATAGTTTGTCTAAATATGTTCCAAATTTCATTGACCTAGCTAGATTTTAACATCAGTTTTGCGCACATGCAAACTTTGAATGCGTTTTTCTCAAAAGCATAAATTTTTATCGAAATCCCTTAATTGCTTTTTATCACTCAATAATGTTTTGAAGGAATGTGAATTATGTAGAAAAGAATTCTATCTAAGCCTTTATGTGGTTTGTGTAGGTCTGCAGCTATTTCTTTCCACCATGGAAAGGCAGAGGGAGGATGTTTGTGTAAATCACTGTGTGTTTTGCATTTCCCGCCTTCACTCGAAGAAAAAATAATTGTATCTACTGATAGAATTTTAAAGAGACAATAGAAAAATGTTGAGGATGGTAAAAAGCGTTCTTTTTCGTAAATTTCAGTCAATGCCTTTTCTTTTCCTATGATTAATAAATTTCAACTCACCTCTGGGTATTTTCATTTGAACAATACAAAACTACCCACTGTGAAGTATTTTCAAAGACGGAATAACATTGCCTACATAGTTTACGTGCGTAGATATTTTTAATGCGTAGAATATGCGGAAAGTTCTATGAACGATTGCTTTCGTATCATTGTCTTTTTTTCCTGCGAAGAGGACCTGTTGTTGATTTTAAAGACCTTTAGAAATTTCCAACGTTTCAGTTCGTAGATTCGCGTCAAAAGAAACTTTTCGCTTATAACTAAACGAACTTTTTGCAAGTTTTTAATGAAATTTGTAACCATTTGAATTATTAATTTCTCGATTATAAAGCGTCTGCGAAAGAGGAAAACTGATCACTTCTGCTCTTTGATTTTTACGAAACCCTTGGTACACGTAAAAACAAAAATATTCAATTTGTAAAAATATGTACAAAGCTGCTTAAAAATGGAAACTCCAAAATTTTACGACAATGAAAAAATAATTAAAAATAAAAAACTTTTTAGATGACTCGAGGTAGTTTTTGAAAATTTTCAACTTTCATCTGGGATGTAAAAAAAAAAAATGAGGCTGCAGGAAGGGGGCCCGTTTCCATGGCAACTAAAACAAAATTCCACTTTATCAATTTGGTGAATAAGCTTTCGATTACACTTGCAAAAGGGATATGACATTTCAGGTTTTTGTCTGTTTTTGTCTGCGAAAATAAGGGGGAAACTTTATTTTCCTTTTGTCCTTTCGCACAAGTCGAGATCATAAACACTCTGAGGTTAACGAGATTTCATGTATTTCGTGTTGTTAATTTTCCCTACTTGCAGGGTGTTGTTTTTCAGCTATTGACAAGATGACAACGCAGGTAGGAAATATTATTTATTCATACATTTACGTTACTATCAATGGGTAGTAAAATTAGAATGAGTATAACTCTAGAGAGATGTGAAGCATTGGCGTAAACAAAGTAAAGAATGGGTGTAGAGAATGGGAATGCAAGGAATAGTATGTAAAGAATGGAAATCTTATGAATTGTAAGAATTAAAATGACTCAAATTTTTACGTAGAGGATGCACGCAAATGAAGGTAAAATTCATTAAAAGAAGATGGATATCAAAGAAGGGCTTAAGTCGACTTATGCCATTATCGCAAAATTAGTTTTTTTTTTTAATGTGATAACATTTTTATTTTCTCCACATGAGTTTTGTTTTGCATTCAGTGATGCCTTTTTGCAAAGTTTTGGGCAAATATTTCGCAAATATCTCACAACTATTTTTTTTTTACACTATGCGCATTTTGGAATCCTGCTCTTCAATTTCAAAATAGTAATGAAAATCAAAATAAGGTAACTTACCTATCTATTTTAAAAATATTTCCTGATTTATTTTCTAATATTTCAAGCGTATTAAAGAATCATTCTTTGTACTAGACCTATTGATTTGAAAATGTTTTTTCTTGAGTAAAGTTTATGAACATTTTTTGTACGTACAATTTATGTAAAAAAGAATTCATCTTCGCCTTCACGACTCTTCGTGAAGGCTACAGCTATTTTGTTATATTATATATTTCCAAAATTAATGCAAAATACTTTCAAAATATTCCCGTGCTACTGTATCAGTGGAGCTTTTATACAAATTTTAAAATTTCATAAGACTTTTGTAGGAAAAATTGACTTAAATAATTAATTTGGAATTCAGACTTTGAAAATGTAAAAAATTTTCGGCACAACAAGAAAAGTCTTTATATATTATGTTTTCCTGTTTCTCGATTATTTTCGTACATTCATGTAAACACATTCTGTTTAATTAGTTGAAAAAGTTTCAAAAATTCAAACCGTTTTTAAAATCTTAATAACGAGAGCAGATCTGCTTCATATTTAATAAGTTGTAAATTGGTACTCATCCAACCAAGACAACGAAGACGCCATTTTAGGTCGCAATTAAGACTAAATTGTAGCGTTCTATCGATAAAATTTTGCCTTCGTGAGTTATACTCGTAGTTACCTACTTTTAGAATGAAACTTTCGGTTTTCCCTTAACTACATTCCCCCTCCCTCATCATCCCTACCCCGTTACACGTTTGAAGAGATTTTAAATTACGTCGACCCTACTATTTACTATGATAATGGTCGACCATGTTTGAGCATAAATTAACAAACTAAAGAACATTTTTTTTTATTTAAAAAATTGAAATTGCGCAGCCATTTTCTTTGTCGTCTTTCATTTGGGCAGCTTTAAAGAGTGTCGTAATTAATAAATTGGCGGGCTGAATTGTCCGAATCGCAAATAAAAGGCAATGAAAATAATTTACGTGTAAACGCGGGAGCTAATTAACGCGAGAAAAACCAGGTTTTACTCGATTACTCAAAGGACCAAGGTGGCGTCATATACGACGCCACCTACAATCAGAGCTTAGGGGCGGCTTAAACAAAAACCAGGTTCGAGTTCAAAAGTTAAGGAAGGTTTAAACCTAGTTCCAGTTGAGTCGAGTCCGATGGAGGCTTAAGGCGAGTTTAATTAAAAATGAAAGATATTTACATTGAAGTGTCACAGGTTGGGTAACTACGAGGGACGGTCAAAAAATAAGTTTCCCTTTGCCTGCGATCACCACAAACGCAACCCGACTGATCTGCACCGCCAAAATATTAAAGAAGAGGTTGGTAGGAAGCATATTCCACGTTTCAAGTATATCAGTTTTGATTTCACTGCATAGCAATTGAAATACAACGAAGCAATGGAGTAGCTCGTACACTGGGAGGGGAAGGCGGACGGATATCCACCGTCAGCTGGGACACTGCCATATGTTATGAGCATGCAAATAATGAAAAAGTGTGTGTAAATATGTTGTGCGGGGCGAGAGGAGGCGCATAACAAATCTTGCTTCATTTGACTTCAAATTGTGTGAACAAACCAGAGTTCGGAAGCCAAGATATGGCTTTAGCTTTCAGCTTGTAGCTTCTGACCTTGAAAATAAAACTTAGGCTTTCAACTTTCAACTTTTTAAATATAAATTTTGGCTTTCGGCTTTCGCTTGTTTCAACTAAAATTTAATGGCTTTTGGCTTTTAGCTTTTGGCTTTCGGCTTTTCACAAAAATACACTTTTTTATTTTCTCTGTTTACACTTTACTTTTGTGATTTGCAATTTTTTTTTTTTTTTTTTGTAAAAAGCTAAATAAAAGCCATAAAAAATACGGCTTTTGCTTTCAGCTTTCGGTTTTTTTGATAAAGCTTTTGGCTTACTGGTTTTTTCTTCAAAAATCGATGGCTTTTGGCTTTTAGTTTTCGGCTTTCGGCTAGCTTCTGAACTCTGGAACAAACACACGTTCGCAGCCGTTTGCCCAAACAGATTTTATATAAGAGGGGTCAGCTATTATATGAGTGACTGCCAGAAAATAAGTTTTGTCATGCCTGCAAATGCTACGAACGCAACCATACTGCCTTGCACCACCAACATATTATTGAAAATTTTGCATTTGGCGGCCCTAAACAGGGATAATTCCACCGTTTTTCCAATGCCACACAGCAAAAACAAGACCAACCAACTTGAAACTTGGCATGTGCTATCTTACAAACCCCCTCTAAATTATATTGGGGGTGCGAGTCAGTTTGGTTGCGTTCATGGTATTTGCAGGCATTGGGAAACTTACTTTTTGACCGTCCCTCGCATAAATTGTGAATTTTTTGGCGTTGTTGAAAAGTTTGGACTTGACTTGCGATTGACAAACATGACATGAGATTTCCATACTCTAAAATGACTTTCACCATAACGTTTCCTGGATACCATACCATTATTAAAGTATTCGATTTTTGCACTGGTAGTCTGGCCAGGCTCACTATGTAAACACACGATAACAATGAGCAACCACAGAGACGAATGATCAGAACACCTAATATTTTGTTGCTTTGTCAGCAATTTAGTGGGTTTAGCCGAACCGCCTTCTATTTTTATTTGTACACCCTACTGCCTCTCAAACCTTGGTTCTTAGTGTAAGCTTGGTTTCATCGAGGGGAAGCTTAAGTGGTGATTGTACCCCCGGCCCTCAATAATTATGCACTTGGTTATCACCTTAAACCATCTAGTACTGGATTGTCAACATGGTTAAGGCGTCTCAGGTGTCGAATAGGGGAACGCATGTGTAGAAGGTAACGGTTGGCATGGTTGACCAATGGTTAACAACGGTTGACTATACTAAGTTGACGGGGCTACCAATCTGTACTCATTTTGGTAAAATAAAGAATTGATGATTTTGTTCAATTTTATTGTTCTGCGCATGGAATCCCCAAATTGCACATGAGAAGCCTTAGCAATATTGACAGCACTATAAGGAAAGGATACCATCTTATCTATCAACGTACTCTATGATGCTAAAGTTATTTCAAAAATAATTTATATTTTACTTTACTCCTCTGCTGGGACAAAGTGTAAAAAATATGGCTTCTGAATTCTGAGAGATTCTTTAAAATGCTCTTCAGACTACACACTAGGCTTCTGCTTTCAATAAAAATTGGAAAAACAATAATTTCAACTTCACAACTTATTTTGGGTCATTCTTGAAAAAAAAAAAAAAATTCACCCGAAAGTAAGAGTATGTTTTCTCATATTTCGATTCAGAGAAGCTGAAGAAGATCTCGGGGTTTAGTTTAGACGCTGATGATTATTTTTCGAAAGCAAACTTTAACAACTCTCATAAAAGTTTACAGTCGCCTTGATTAGATAACAAAAATCTTAATAGGGGCTGCTGCCCCGAATTTTCTTCTAACACAATTACGTCATGCTCTTCAGATGTATTACGTTGATTAACATAAAATAATAGTAAAATTTGAGTCACAACGAGCTAAAAATTTAACCAGGTCAACCAGAAAGCCAAATAAACTCAAGTCGAGTTTTTAAGGAACGCGACGAAATTTGGCCGCATACATTTTGGATGTTCATTCCAAAGGGAGAAAATTTCAAGGTTTCTGGTCTCTCCCTTGATATAATCATTTCAGAACCAAGCACTATTACGTGAAATTCTTTGTCTCTGGTGAAAATTATAAGGGGGCGAGACTTACTGAGACCTTTCATTTTCGTACGAAGCAAGCCTCTACTTGAAGCCAGAAATAGAAAAAATGTAGCTCCTGATTCTCCAATATTTTGTTTACCCCTCTGAGTGACTTGCATACAAATAATGTAAAATTGACAGTTGACTGGTCGTAATTCTTACATTAACTACAATTTTGTATTTCGAATCTCGTCAGGAATTCTGTGCACTCTTAAATAATTCAATTATTTAGTTGCGAACGGAGCCATACTGGTTCTGGAATAGTTTTAATTTCTGAGGAAGTCGAAATGTTGTTGAAATTGGTCATAATATTAAGCTAAAAAGAAGAAAACTGACCTTCTCCTAATTAAATTGTCTCTCAAGTTTTTATAATATAGGTTGACTCCCATATAGATGTCAGTGAAGAAATGAAGCAGGAGGTGGCTTCACCCTTGCACTCCATTTAACTGGCAGTGTTGGCTGCTGTGTGTTTCCTAACTGGGCTACTCAGTTACTCCTCAGTTGATTTCTCCTCTCATACTTATTTGATAGCGCACAGAAAAAATATATTGGAAAGAATTTTCACTACTTATTTATAAGATTCAAGATTTATTGCAGAAATTACTACAAAATTGATAATTTATAATCTAACACAGTAAAAAGTACTGCAAATGATGAGAATATCTACACTTGAATTGTCCCTCTGCTTCGTATCTCCTCAGTCACACTTAATAATCCCCAGTATTTTCCTTTGAAGCCATGGCCGGCGACTTTTGTTTTCCCTGTGTATAGCAGAGTTTCTCTGATGGCTGATCTCCTTCACTCACCAACTTCAACCCCTCCCGCTCCCCCATAAAATTGAAATTACCACTCGTCCACTCAACAAAAATTGAAAATTTATAATTTGTGTGGTACATTTTCTGGCTACGTTTTCACTTTCCAAATTTTTTTTTGTGTAGCAAGGCTATACGCAAAATTTTTTTTTTCGACTTTTTTCTGGGTGTAGCAATGCTACCCACTAAATTTCGTATGTGTAGCAGTTTGTGCTCCGCTACACACAGTACGCCGGTCATGTTTGAGGCAGTCAAAAATGCAGCAGCTTTGTAGATATTTCCGGCAAAATCTATTAGTAAATGACTTAAATTTATAAATTCTGCAGGATTATTTAAATTGAAGTTAGAATACTTATATTAAGTATACCTAATTCTCATTTTTATTTATTGAATATATGTCTATTGGTCTTGCTGGTTCATATGTACTTTGGGATTTCTCTTTTGATTTTGCTCCAACCGCAATCAGCGTGAAGAAAACGTAATAAAAAAAATACATAAAAAAATGTTTTGTACGATTGTTTAAAGCAAAAGCACAATGAATTCATTTTAATAACAGGTGAAATCTAAAATCGAGAATATCTTCACAGAATGAATTCTGTGAAATTTTTGAAAATATTTATATAGACCTACCTAATACTAATAAATTGACAAACATGGGCGTAGAGAAAAAAAAATTGCCAAACAATTTCAACTTCACAAATATTTTTCATCAAAAATCTAGTTGGAAAATTTTTTTTATTTTACTACTTCATTCTTTTCTATATACCGCCTCTTTACTCGTTCACTTATATAAAATTCCTTTCGCAAATTCAATTTATAGTTCTTTTCGAACATGATATCAGAATACTAGCATGATTTGAGAAAAAAATTTTCATTTTCTGTTGCTTCTAGCAATAAAACGTGAAAAATGAGCGAAAAACAATAAAATCTCTTCTGCAAAAAAAAAAAAAAGTTCACCTATTTGGAAAGAAAAGTCAATCGAGATGTAGAAATATACGCAATGAAAATAGAGCTGCTGTGTTCTACCAAGTTTTATTGGAATTTTTACTTTTTAAAAAAACGAATACACGCATGAAAATCTGGGCAACTGAACCATTTAATTTTCATAAAAATATAGGTGTCTATATATGAAGTAAGAAAAAAAGAAAAAAAAATGAGGCCCAGGATCAGTAGACTACAGACTTTTGCATTTAATTTGATAACCATTTTCATATAATTATTGTGTTTTGAGTAAACACTTTTCTTATTGAATTTAAAATCACAATACAATAAAACATAAGGCCGATTCGAAGCGGAGTATATTAGGGTTCTCTTTGTTTTAATAATGTGAATATCTACTTTTTCAAATCATTTTTTATTCAAAACTATTATTACTTATCATTTTTGAATAATATAGCTCTGATTTTTCACAATTAATGTAATTGGAAAAAAGTTGAAAGAGGCTTTTGAGTTTCTGGCATAAGTCAAGGTCTGTTTATAATTTCACGGATCAATACATTGAGTCCTTCTTATTACAAACTTATAAGAAAACTTTTGGCCATTTTTTTTAATAGTCTTCGCATACAAGGATTTTTACCCCAATCCTTGGCCCCTTAGACCAGTTTTCCTCTTTTCCCACAATTCGACTCTTAATCTACATAAAATTCCTTGGAATTTGCCTAAAATTCATCAATTATTATTGTAAATGGTTCTGCTAATGGGTTATTAGAAAGAAAAAAAAAAAGGCTAATTCATAAAAGAATTGTGATGCTACAAAAATTAAGTACGGGTTTTTGCTCGCCCTTACTCTACGTAAAATTGATCGTTTGTAAATTTTATTCAATCTTTCTGAATAGAGCTTAAAACTTCGTGAAAGTTTAATTACTGCATTCATAAAAATATGATTTACTACCCTTAACCTGCTACTAAATATAGATACCTACCAATGGTTTTTGCTTTCAAGAGGAAAATTTTATAATCCGATTGATAGTATATAAGCTAAAAGCACATTTAAGAACATACCAATTACATTAATCTAATCTCGAGTTAATTTTTTTGGGGTATCAAATTTTATAAAAACCAAATTTGCCGCGTAGATTTTTCATTAAATTTTCACCCTGAAAGCTCTTATCGACTTGCGATGTGATTTCGGTAGAAATCACGTCCCTCTAATGCTTTTATACTTTCCCACAATGACGTCAGAAGACGACGAAAGATACTATCTGAGACGAAAACCGTTCTTTTTTTTTTTTTGAAATTGACTTAACAGGATTTTAGTATTAAGAGAATACGACTTCGTACTTATGCAGGCAAAGTGTATTGAAAAGCTCACTTTGGGTAAGTGTATAAATGAACAGAAAAATGAAAAAACTTCAATCTTCTGTATAGGTATAAGAGAAGTATTTATATCTTTGTTGAAACTTGAATAAAAAAATTCGATCAGTAATTACTAAGGAGCGTTTAGAAGCTCAGAACTAGCGGTGTAAGTGATGTTTTTAATAAAATGAAAATACTGTGTGGCTTAATCAACAACTACGCTTCACTTCTTTTTATGACAAGTAATATCTGATTTCTATGTCCCAATAATACGAAGAAAATGCTGGAGAAAAATAATCAAAGGAAAAATTTATTAAAAAACTATGACAAAATGCGTCTCTATTGGTAGTTGCAGCGTGGATTTTTTATTTTTTGAAAAAAAAAAAAAAAAAAATCAGAAAAACGAAAAGCCAAGGTACGTACAAAAAATAGCAGACTATTTGACAGTATTTTAATGTTCAAGATGAAATACTGAAAAGAAGTTATTCATCAGCCTCGAGTAATACTTTGGAAAATTACTGATCAAGGACTGAGGGTACTAAAAAATTTATTTTTCAAGAATCGCGTCTTCATTGGTATTAAATGAGAATCTTGACTGACTTAATTTTAGTAAGTCCTTCACTTTTTAATTTAATCGAAGACGAATATTTGAAACGTTGACAGCTTTTTTTTGGGGAGGATTATTATTTTGTCTTGTTTGGTTCAAAAATGAAATTCAAATTTTTCTTTGCTGTTAAATCTACTCATTGGTTTTCATTGAAAATGATTTACATGAATTCTCATAACTCGTTTCAAGTTATTTTCGAATAATTATAGCCCCGATAGAGGTGGCAGGCTATTCTCAATGTCGGGTCGAGGTATAAATAGGTGACATTTTCATTTTTCAATGAAACGAAGAGAATAAACAAATTGTCAAGATTATTCTTCAAAAATATTCTGAAGAGTTCGGATTGATGTGATCGAAAATTGAAGTATATGTAGATATGTGTATTCTGATACAATATTTTTTGCCTGTGACAAATTGCACATTTTAGTGGGGGTGGGGGTAAATGTCATTCGTTGCGAGTGAAAGTTTTTTTTGTCATCTTTTAAGATTAATATTTAAAACCTACCTCATCTTTTTTCAAGTGCTGTTAACCGATAATACATACTTTTATATCGGTGATGCAAAAAATTTAATTTTATGATGCATACAAAATCAAAATGCAAAAATCTCAAGTTTTAAGATTTCCAACATTCTACGTTGTGAAAAAATGGTTTTCAAAACATTTGAAATTTTTAAAATGCAAACTTTGTTTTCAAACTTTGTTTTGAGAGAATCCAGACAATTTTGTATAAATGATTATCTTTCTCTTGCATCTTTTTTTTTTTTTAGAAGATGTTGTTATCGCAGGCTATCGAATTTTAGCCAAAATCATTATTATTTCAAAATGTTGATAAAATCATGTTATTGCCTATTTTGAGAAAATTCTTCAGTGACTTGAGTACCTATCATCTCTCGGTTTACATCGTTATATTTTTTTTCATTCTTGAAGTAAGGTACTCTATCCCCTCCCCACTATCTATAACTAATTGAAGAGTCCGATTCCAAAATATGCCAGGTGTAAAATTGAAATCAAGCAATAAACAAACTAAAATCAATAAAAATACAATTAGAACTCGAGATTCCAAAAGGTGCTAAATGCAATTTTTGAGCGAACGAAACTGTAAGACCAAACCAGCAAAACGTACACCATGTTTGTATAACAAATTGCATAACCTCTTTTTACAGGCGTCATTTCTCATCAAAAAAATACAACACTTAGCACTTTTTGGAATCAATCTTTACTTGAAGAGCAGTTATAGGGTTGGTTTCAATAATGAACAAAGACCATAAAGCTGACTTTACCAACTACAGCTTTGAAAAACTTTGTAACGATGGATTAAGTTGGATTATTTTGGCTCAAGTTTCCTAAAATTTTTCTTACATACAACGTATGAAGTTTACTTTAGGACCTACAGCTCGCTCATGTTTTTCATACCTAATAGTTAATTGTCATCCGAAAAAATTACATAAAGAAAAAAATATTTGGGCTAGGATAGTACTTATTGAAACGGAACAATCAGTTTGAAAATTTTTCAATATTTTGTAATACTTTAGCACAAGTATTTGAAAAGTATTCAGACAGAGAATTTTTTTTAAAAACATTTTTAAAACATTTTTTAAAAGCTTTTTTTTTTTAATTTATATTCTTAGACCATTTTCAAATATTATTAATAAAAATATCAATTTCAAAAAGTCATTATAAAAAATCATCAGTTTTCGATGTCTTAAAAATAGCTAAAATATCTCTGATAGATATTTGAGAAATGTTTTTAAAAATTCTAAAACTTACCAATGCTTGTAATATTCTGAAAAGTAATATTGAAAAAATATTTTAAGCCATCCTATTAAAATATTTTGTACTACTAACATAATTTGATATATGAATTTGAATAATTGAGAAGAACCAAAACGATTAATAATTTAGGTATAAGAGATTAAAACTACTCACCTGTTTGAAAACCCACAGCCTCAATTATCTGCACGTTCTTCACACCGAGATGAAAACCGAGATCGCAGCAGATCCACGCGATGAGTTCGAGGATTAAATTTAAAAAAAAAAATTGCACGGTAAAAGCCGATTTTCGCCGAATTCGAAAACGCAAAGATGAGCTCGCTGTCGGAAAACTGATATAGAAATGAAAACATGTGGTTTCACCGGGATCTGCGAAAAACCCTCGAACCGACGAAAAACCACCCACTGGAAAGTTCACGTTTTTCGTCATGACGTCATTCTTTTATAGTATACTAAATGAAAACTCGTATCTACCTATTCGTTTTTCCTTTCCTTTTTTCCCCTCTACTCCTTTCTTTTCTACACCCTGTCTAAGTCGCTTTTTTCTTCGTCGTATTCATTTCTACTTCCTTTTTACCTTTTTTTTTATTTTCTTTTTCTATTTGCTATTAGTCTAACTACTGGAAGCATGTTATTGGTTAGCATCTTCTCTTTCCTGTTTCCCTGCATAGGTACACCCTTTACATGGCACACGTACTCTACACCCAAAGAGATTTATTTTAACGAGCATAACGACTTTGTGCGGTATTCATGCAGTAAACCTAAAGGCTATATTTTTTACACCTCAAGAAGCAGTGTGTAATTTACAAAACTCAACATCTTCTTTGGTAACAAGCATACAGCGAATTGCTTCAGTGGTTGAGTGTGAAGACAGAGGAGTGCTCCTCAAATGGGCTCGCACGTTATTATAAATTTACTGGTGTACAATAGACGGAGAAAGGTGGTAGAAATAGACCACATTTTTCATTTTAAATAAGCCAGAAGTGGGGGTGAGATTATTATTTCTGCGGAAAGGATTTGGAAATGGAAATTTCTTCTGCAAGAGATTTTCAAAATTGAGTGGTAGCCATCGTGAAAATCATTGGCTCATTAACTCGTCAAGGGTAACGTGTATTAAAAATAACGCTTTTTTTTTATATTGAAAGCAATACATTTGTAAAAAATTCCTTAAACCATATTGGGCAAAATTAATAATTATATGTTCGTTCAACTTGGTTCATTATGAAAATTTAATTTTTATGAGTCTTTCGTTTGATGCAATTTTATTTTTGATTAGGTTTCTTTCATTTTCATTGGTTGATAACAATGAAAGCAAAATCTGAAGACAAAAGCTTATTCCCACTGTAAACTATAAGCCTTAAAACCATTTAAAATCACTTTATTTTATTCTTTTATTTTTTTAAATAAACAGGAAAGTTAACACTCTATAAGAACAATTTGATAATTTATAAATAACCATTGCAATTACTTTTTTTTTATTTTTTATTATTCTTTTCAGTTTTTTTTTTTTTTAGTAATGAATTACGATAATTTTGGTTGAATTCTTTTTGATGGAAATAAATAAGTGAATAATAGGCGTAATTATGAGGTGAGATGCGAAGTGCGAACGTTGATTCGATCCATATATTATTTCCTATTGGAAGCTTTCAAAATTATAATGCTAAAATAACACGTTAGAATTCCAAGGAATCCGTTCCTTCAAAACTTTTTTTATTTAATGTAGAGGTTATCACGTTTGATTGACGATGGAGATCACGAGGATTGATTGTTCTTTCTTCCATTTTTTTTTTTTTTTTTTTTTTTTTTTTAATTAAACCTTCCTACGTTGTTGTTGACTTTCCAATTTTCATTTTTATTTAAGAATAGATTTATTTATTTATTGATTTATTATTTATTTACCTATTTATTTACTTATTTATTTATATATATACTTATTCATTTATTAATTTGACGAATTAGTCAAAATTCAGTCAAAATTAACAGAATTGCTTATTGGCAAACCTCTTGCAGCTTGTTTTATTTGTTTTATAATTTTTTAACGCATGTAGGTACATATTTAATGAAAATTATTCATACATTTCGGCCAACTTTAACAAATTTTTTCAACGTTTACCCAGTTCTGCTATACCTTCTGCATAATACGCATAGTATTATAGGTAGGTACCTACTTCAAAATACGTCTTACGTACAAAGAGAAATCTGCTGCGATAAACCTTTTAAAAAAATAAAGAAAATCTAACCTTTTGCTTGAAAAATGTCAATAGTCCTCGTACATTCCTTGAACTTTAGGTACCTTCTTCATAATATTATGTTCATCCAAATGCAGTCACACTTTTTTCTACGTAACCACGAAAAAGCCAGTGAAAAGCTAATTTACTATGAAGGTGAAAGGGATAATCCATTACGAAATAGCAACTTGGTGTTCCTTTAACTGCTACATTGGAAAATTGTAGATTTCCCTCAAACTATGGATCCAGCGATTGGCCAGACGCATAAGCTCGATTAAAAAGTTCAATGTCGATCGTTTCAGGGCCATCTAGCTTTAGCCAAGAGGGCTGAGGGGGTATTGTCTCCGAAGCAAAATTGTTCTTTTGGAATTACGAAGGTGAGAGGTTTATTTTGCTCCCCCCTAGGCATTTGATTTTCCCGGGAATTTGAGTAGCCCCCCTCAAGTCTTTTGCGATAGCTATACGACCGTGGATTATTTTATAAGCTTTCGTCTTCACCTAAAAAATAGGTTACGAGAATTTTCGATAAGATTACTTTCGGTATGACAAAATGGAGTAAAAACGGATACCTTTTCGTTTGCTTATAGCTTCTATTCAATAAGGAAGTAATCAAATTTGGGTAAATAAAATCTCGTATTTTTATAAACTTGAATGAGCTCACGATTGATTTTTTATTTAAGCACTTCCTCTTGTCGAGATTGTAATAAAAATTACTAACGGAAATTTTGGAAATTTTGTTAGCAACGTATTTTCAGAAAACTGAGATTTCGTCAAATAAAATATCAACTTCAAAGTAGGTACCTAAATGTATCAATTTTCACGATAAAACTTGAAAGAATTTTGTTCCCCTTTCAGAGTTGCATACTAAAAATTAATAATCACGCCTACGCTGGAATTTAATTTCCTTAGCTTTGAAAATACTTTGCAACGCAAGAAAAGGAAGAAACATCCCTTTTGGACAAGAAATTACATATTTTGCATGATTATTCACAAATTTTTCCACTATCCCATTTCTTTATGAGTTAACATCTTTATTTTTTAAATTCTCATTATATTTCAAGCCTTTCATAAACCATGTTTTTTTCCTTTTAATTCTGGAAAATCAAACTTCTTTATTTAACTTCAGACAGCCAATCAGACAGCGAACATACAACCACGCACTTACAGCTTTATAAAAAGAGAAAATCGATTTATAATACTATATTGAAGTAAACATGTTTAACAAAAAATATAAATTAAAAAAATTATTCGTATCGTAATACATGTACAATTTTTTTCTTCTTCAAATTAAGTTTATGCTTGTCTGAACACCACAATAATAATTAAATACATAAAGGAAACTTTCAAAATGAAAATACAATACCTAATTATTATGATAAATAACACGTAGATAATCGATAAGATCCACAAAAAAAAATTAAAGGGATCAACATACTTGCATTTCTTTTTTTTGGAAAATTAAATACGATAAATACAAAACAAGTAGGAGAAAAATTAATAAAAACTTTTGGAAGGAAATTCAATGAAAATGCAGCTTAGAACGAAAAGTAGTTACCTTATTAAAATAGTACAAACAAAAAATTCAATTACACACAAAATATCCGCAGAAAATAAATAACTTTCCTAAAACATCGTCCATTATGATTGAATATAAAATAAAATTTTCTACAAAAAGTTTATATCGGCAATATAAGAATCCTCAATTGATTTATAAAAACGGAAATGATTTCAACACCGAAGTCAATAATATTAAAAAATTACATCACTTCTCAAAAAATGACGGGGACAGTCGTTAGTATACATGAAATTAACACAATCCAATAGAATTTTTTCACTATGATTATTAAAATAATATGACTTTATACGCTGGAATATGTATTATAAATAATGTCTATCAAACGAAATACTATACTGATGAAACGATTAACGTTTTTAATTAAAACATGAAAACAACCATTTTACACAATTTAATTATAAAAATTCACGACTAAAAAGAAAAACGAAAGCAACTTTTTTTTTCAGCGAAGAAAAAACCCTGCTAAAACGTCGAGAATAATCTCAACACAAAAATGGTAACTTTAATAACTAAAGCGAGAGAAAAAAAAAAGTCTTAAATTTTATATCATTTATACAACGGTCGAAGAAAGAAAAAAAAGATACGAGTACAGTATATGACTTAAAATGTTTCACACTAATAACTAGACGCGTACAAAAAAGTAACTCCTTTTTTAACTGAGATAACAAAAAAATAAATAAAATACTTAAATCCTTATTTTGTCGAGCACGAAAGAATATACTTCAGACAAAAGTGTGATTACTCTGATTGAAACGATACGTTGGCTTTTTTGGTGGAGGAGTTGGTGGTTGTTCGTTGGTATCGGTGGATGTACGAGAAACATCTGAAGGATTCTGGAACTGCAAGAAGTCATAAGATAATTACGCTGAGCTTCTATCATCGAAACTTATAAACTAATAGGTACCTATTTGAATGTTATTGTTGTGTTCAAGTGTTCCTTTGAACCCACGACTACCTTCGCAAAATATGAATTAACAATTTTGGGGACATTTTCACACAGCCAAAAATGTGAAATGAAAAAATATCCCATATTTTTCTTTAAAAAATATACCTAATGATGCGGTATTATTTGACAGAAAAATCCATTATGAATGTTAGTAGATAGCTTTTAGCTGCCGCTTCCTTCAATTGAAGAACAGAAAATTTTTCTGCGGGCTGAAAAATCACACCCTTTTAAAATTGCTTGTAGCCGTGTCTTATCCTGAGCTTCCACTTGTAAATTATAAAATGCACCAAGTCACTCGCTTTCAAGGCGTACGCATATTCAAGTATAATTCAGTGATTCCGATCAAAGAGAATTTCAAAATCGATCTTTTCAACTGAACCACATTACTTTCAAAAAAATTAAACTGATCGATCAATCTGACAAAATGATCAATAATTAGATCGATCAATGATCGATTGAAATATGCAGTTTTTTTTTTTTGATTTCTATTATGATTGGTCAATAATAATTGGACATTCATTCGATTGAAAAATGAAAATAATCCATTATAGCAAATTTAACGGATCGATAATTGAGATGGACGGAGAAAAATCGATTTTTTTCGCAGATCAATGGAAAATTATCAATCATTGAGTTTTGATCGGGATGACTAATATTATTCGTGTTTATGTGGATTTTTTTGTTTTGGGGTGCGTGAGCTAATTTATTGAAATTTCAGATTTTTTCAATCAATTTGGTTTACTTTTATCTTATTATTTATTCCGTTAATGTTAGATTTAATTGAGAGGGGCTATTCAAAAAGAGCCTAAGTCGATTTGGGCCCTTTTTTGAAATCCACTAGATTTATTATCTATGAACTTTCCTCATTCTGAGGACCAGTCATTCAATGCTCTCACGTGAAAATTTGTGAAGTTACAGCGTTTTTTAGTAGTTGGCGAAGTTGGCTGTATTCTTCAAGTAGGTATTTATTATAGTATGCAACACTAATAAGGAATACCGCAGTTTTTTGGTATTTCAAAACAGCTAGTGTGGGTATACTTGTCAAAGTTCAATTAATAAAACATTTCTCCATTTTATAAACACTGTTTTCCATGAAACCCAACAAATTACTATAAAAATTTATCGTAAACTACTCTAAATTAATTCACATGGATATGAAAAAAAGGCCCTAGTAGGGTTGTAGCCAAATTGCTATAAATCCATTTCTGACAGTATTTTATGATTTTTCATCATGGCAAACCCAAAACCACTCTTCATATTCGCTTAAAACTGTTCAAAAGTGATTATCTCGGATGGATATGCAAAAAGGGCCTATGTAGCGGTTTTAATTAAATAGCAATAAATCCATTTGTATGGATTTTAAATTGGCGAAACATGGCTCATTATCTAGTCTATATATTAGACAAACATGCTCTTACCTTTTTTGGATACCATCTCACACGTATATCATTTTACAACTAAACGAAAACTTTAAACGTTAATATCTCAAAACGCTGTTTTGCCACTTGGGCCTTTCTTTGATATTATCATCTCTCAATTAGTTTTACTTTCGTGTATAATTATTTATAATCATATTTACTCGCTCAGTCAGCGACTGTAGCGGTGGCGTGTACGAATTACGTGGAGGCGTCGAGCACGGCGAATCGGTGACGTCACACATCGCGTTGCCGTAGTCTATTTCCCGATTTTTGGCAGGTAATGGCGGAGGTACTCGGTCATCTTCGCTAGTGGTCGTTGAATCTGTATTCGTACCTAACATTATGCTATTATAAATCCGTGTCCAAGTCCCGCTAATATCTAATTTATATATAAACACTACAATAGAGAGTCACCAAATGTAACGAAGCGCAAAATAAACAACAAGCGTTAGACCGATAAGGCAAAGTACGTTTAAGCGTAGGTTAGATGAATATGACGTGTGGAATGTATTTTATGATATTATAAGTTTGAAAATAATTAGGATAAGCTGAATTCGTGGTTATAAGCACTCAAATTGAAAACCAAAACAAAGAAAAACAAAAAAAAAAGTATATAATGTCAGTCGAACACACTAACCGAATGAATCTCGGTTAAGCTTAGATAAAATCGACAGCTGATCGAATTGGTGGAAAGAAGAGTCACTGGACGGTCGGCTAGATGTTTTTTCTCTCTCACTGTCGGATCTTACAAATTGCATACTTTTCGGCTATTGCAAAAAACCAAAAGCGCTCATTATTGATCGGAGAAAAAACATTACCGGTTAAACGTACACAAACGAATATTATAATATATTTAAGCGTCCTGACAAACTGAACGGGAAAAAAATTTAGGAAAGAGACAAAAGGCAATTCCACGAAAGTTGCAATTTTCTCAAGTTAAAAAGATTCAGATTGCTGGCACTTGAATCGTCTACACGCACACTATCTGCTGGGTGCCGAAGTGTTGACCGACTATGCGTGAAACCAATTCATAATACATTCCTTTTTATTCCCCTAGACAGTTACACCCACATGGTTCTCTCCATATGCGGGCGACTTGTGCCGAAGTTAGCCTTCTCCAGAACTGAATTAAAAAAGGCACTCTGTGAGGTTTTCATAAGATCTCATAATTTTAGCACCTATCGAAACGCCCACGTCGCCAGCCTACGTCTAAAGCCTGATAACTGAAAATTCATCAAGTTTACCGAATAGCCAAAAATATCCTCACATTAAGTCCAATTGAATTTAATAGTTGACTATCAAAATACATAAATGTTATTTTCAAGGGGTTAATTCAACTTTCTAAGGATTTCTTTGTATGTATTACAATAATGTAACAGAGTAAATTCGGGTCAGTTATGCGAAAAAACAAATTTTCATTTTTTTGGAACTTCGCAGGTTGGGGACTAAGGTCGGCGATACAATATTTCTAAGCCTCATTATATTATTGTACATAAGCACGTTGAAAGAGAAAATTTCAAAAAATGAAGAAGATTGAAAGAATATAACCAGTCGAAGAAAAAAAAAAAATCCTATCAAGCCAAAACCACACCAATCGTAGCAGGGATGGACTGCAATAAAAAAATTATACTGGTAAGAGTAGTACGGTAATTAAAACTACTACAACAGGGTAAACCACGCCTACAGGCTATGACCTTCACTAGTCTGGCTTGCCAGCGAGCCAGGTAAATTGCATGCCCTTTGTAGAGACAGAGAATTCTTTCATAATCAGTGTCACTGTCAACTAACTAGTCGCCAAGAGTCATCATATATGTAGTAACTTCTTTTAGAACTCTCTGTTGGTTTTAATGATGTAACACAGTATACGCAGTATCGCTTAGAACAATATTTTCTGCTAAGAATCGAAGAGCTTGACAATGACATCAACACTATTAACGGCCAAAATCTGACTCGAAAAAAAAAATTAAATAAAATTGAAGAAACTACTTCGAAAGTATTCTACTACCTCATCAAAATCCACGATGCTGGGTGCTGCCGGCAAGATACTGTTGTACGATGCGAGCGAAAAGTTGTCCGCATCGTTCGAAGGAGTTGTGTACCACTGACTGTTACCCACCGCACAGGAGCTACTATCTTTCGAACTGATCGACTCGGCGTCTATAGAGACTTTACTTTCGCTTCGCAAACGACGCTTTTTCTTCTCTTTCTTCTCTTTTTTCGTCATCGAGCCGATAGTACCGAATTTCTGGCCTCCGATGCTGCAATTTGACAAAGCCGGGGCTGCCAAAATTGCGATGCTCGACGATAACGACGCAGCAGACATAAGTGGTGATTTTGATTGACTGTATCCTCTGCAATCAAATGAAAATTAGTAAATGGACGAGGACGGTACCAGGTTAAACTGTAGTAGAATCTCTTCAATCAGCATGCGTCACATAATAAATAAATTGTACTTCAGAACTGAAATGACTTGAGTGTGCAAACAAAAGCAACGAAAATTGTTGACAATCCGAGTATCAGGCACAAAATAATGTTCATGAAGCCATCTGAGTCATGCTACATAATCGAACTCACGCATCAGTAATTACAGAAAGAGAAGAACAAAAATCATGTGATGTAAGGAATATACCCACTGAGCATGCTATTTAATATTAATCAATCAATCGATCAATTTGTGGTACATTAGGACAGAAGCCATTATACCGAGTCAATCGTCATAGTTACACATAAAATATGAGCCTTGACAACTTGAACCTCTATTATTCCAACAAAATGGGGAAAAAATCATCTTAAACTGCTATAGACTTTAATATTTCCACGTATTTTAAATAATGACTCTACAACTTGTGACTTGATTACCTATTCCAAAACATTAAATGGTATTAAAACCTTAAGAAAATTTTTCTACAAGCACAAATTAATCGTGCACCAAACTCGCGCGGAAGTCTTTAACAAAACTATAAGTACATATTTTAAAAGTAACGAAGCACGCTATTTTTTTTATTTTTTTCTTTGTTATCCATTTTACCTTGAATCCAGTTTTTTCAAAATTTAAATAAATTACTTTCAACGTCAGATCAAAGTATTTTGAAAAGATCAACTCGAAAAAAATTTTTCCAACGACTATGAAATTTGAAACTTACAGAGCCGGCTAGGTCTACCTAGCTTTCGCAATATTCGCAAGTAAATTTCAACTTGACAAGAATTTCAACAAAAGATATGCGTTCTCAAGTTTGAAAGTCCTTGAATTCAACTTTAATCTTTTATACGAATACTGAAAAGCATAATATTTCGAAAAATAAAAAAATTTAGAACGAAATTATGACTTCCGCTGATGCGAAAATGACGGAGAATTCTACGGCAAAAACGGATTCTAACTATTGTCTTCAAGTTTTAAACGGAATGCGTACGATGCTACGAGCTTTGTTCAAACAATGTTACAGCGAAGAAAATTTCTAATTTAAAGTCAGCAATTATTGAGGAAAAATTTAAGGAAGTAAGAACTTCAAATCTCGAAAAAGGAAGCCAAAACTTCTCGCAAATTTTTAATAATCAAACTTTTCAAGGCTGTCGCGCTACCCTATCAAGGTCAATAGGTTTCACAACAGGGGACAAAAATAGCTGAATAAATTTTCTAAAATCCGTATTACACAGATGGAATGATTTTTGAATGATGGAAAATAAAATTTAATTAAAACCTCGAGGCACGAAGAATTTTAGAGTAGATACGTAATTGAAAATTGAATGAAGAGACGTTACAAAATGGGAAACACAAGTAAAATGAACACGACGTGAAGAAGAAAGCGCGAAAACATAAAAATATTCTTATCGGTATCAAGCAGACCTGCTACAAAAATGATTTGAAAATATTTTCAAAGAATGTTTATTCAAACAAGGGCATTCGCATGATTCCCCAACATATTTTATAAAAAAAAGGTGCATCTGAGGCAGCAAAAAACGTATAAATGCAGCTCTCAATCTCAAGTAAAAGATGAACTACGTGTACATTATATCGCAGAAAAACTGAAAAAGTAGAGTAAGGAAAAGAATATGTACATATAATATGTAATTAAATTACCTGTTCAAAGTGGGAGTAGAAGCAAAAGGATTCGCCGTAGTTGCAAAACTTCGCGTAAAACGACCCCTGATAGGCAAAATAATGGACGTAGTACATGCACAATAATAAAGCCAAGACAAACATTATATCAGGCACAAAAAATCATTCATGCGATTTTGGCAGTATAAAATAAAGCACAATCTCTATTCGGAAGAGTTATAACATTTTTTTTCTCGATACTTTGGTGTCTACGAAGCTACTTCTTCGGTATTTTATAGAATTTTAGAAAATTTGCTACAATTTTCATAACATTACGAAAGCTAAGCGTCAACGACGTAACGTAAAAATTAAATCGCGTGCATGAATAAATTTTTTGTGAATATAGTGCGAACATGCATAACATAAATTTAGAAAAATAATTTATAATTATTAAATACTTTGTTCTTTCGAAACTAAGAAAATGTAAGCGAGCACATTTCGATACTTACTCCATAGAATTGGCACTCATTTGAGAAAATCGATCGCGATCGTCGTTGTGATGAGAGAATGAGAAGCCTGTAGTCGTCCGTCTCCTGTACTTAATGCTATCGCATCGGATATCCGTAGTCTAACAAAGAGACCACAAGCGCAGTTAAATAATCGATCAACAATTATACGTGTATGCTTATTATTAGTTTTACCCTTTTTCCGTATTTTTCTTCAGTCTGACGTTTCATCTCGGCGAATTGTTCTGTCATTGCTTTGTGCAACGGGGTCAACGACGGCGGAGCTCGTTGTCCGTGTATCTGCATGCCAACTTCAAGCAGCGGTATTAGACTAGCAATAAGATCCTTCAATCTGAAAAGCTCTTCGGCATCTTCCGGATGTCGGGCTTCATAGTCGAGGGTGAAGAATGCCTACAGCACAGATTTGCGAGCGTCAACGAAGAAACCACAATAAACGACGACGATGATGATGAACGAATGCGAAACTCACCTCTTCGTAATTTCTAATACCACCCATAACAGCCGGGTCAACTATGCCCTTCAACTTCAATGTTAGCGGATTTAACGACGCTGACTGATCGTTTTTGTACGACAATATTAGTTCTCTAAGTTTCCTATACGTAGATGGTAATAGAATTAAAACACGATAATATATGGAAACATAATAACGAGAAATTTTACTTGGCCAGAATACGAACTTGTTGCTCTCTTGCATCATTTCGATGGCATTTTTTAAAGGACTTATGAAATGCGTGTCTGAGGAGACGACTGGAAACCACTTTAGAATACCGGGTAACGGAGATGATATTTGCAAAACTGTTCGCTCTAACCATAAATTAGCAAATTTCCTTTCATCTTCGCCATCTTCGTTCCGATAGAATGGTCGTGAATATCGAAATTTCGATACGTTATTATCGCTAGAAATATTTTCAGCATTCAAGCCAAACCAACGTGAAGTAAAATAGGAGAAAAAAACTCAGTACTTACTTATGGTACCGTAAGATTGATTCATGTATGGTTTTATTGAGAAGTTTCTGTTTTTTTTCGTCCATAATTGGTTCCACATGATTGATTTGTAAATCTGAACGAACAAAAAAAATTGGGGTAAGTTATCGTGAATGACAAGCAACTATGACTGTCCTGCATCACGAATTCGCAATATTTTTAATTATTTTATTTAGACAAATGAATAATAGACGTCCGATAATTAGTAATTGAAAAAAACGTCCACAATATAAAAGAGTAAGTTATGCAAAATAAATTAAAAATAAAAATTAAAAAAAGACAGATTAAGACTTTTTCAACTGTTTTACCCATTTTTTATTTTATTTATTTATTTATTTATCGATAAAAACCTTTCTTTTGCCATCAGCATGTATTTTTAAACGCTGAATTTTCGAGTTATCTCAAATGTACTCAAAATGCCACTAACATTTTTCTACTTTCAATGGCCGAAGTACGAGAAAATGAAAAATTCAAGAAAATTAACTACGAAAACAGTAAAAAATTGAATATCTCACACTGGCCGGGAGATTCTAATATGTCTTCAGTGGGTGGCGTTAATGTATTCATTAATTCAGCGTTGACGTGCTGATTCACCATTCGACTACAAAAATCGCTGAGTCTGTCGTATTCCTTCCCTCGGTGAACGAAAACCTGAAATCCATAAACGAATATGAAAATCTACACGAATGGCAATTCAGGAAACGTAAATACATTTGAAAATTATTATTTCACGAACTTTGTTGCTGAGAAAAGAAGGAAATCCTTTTCCGTAATAGGCGACACGAAAATATTCGGATTTAGGACGTAACTGCTTAATGATGCAATCGTAAAATTGTGACATGCGACGGAGCATTATGCTCAACTGGTGATAGTCGAATGTCTCTTCTTCGTACAAACGAACAAGTTCTTTACAAATGCAGAGAGCGCACTCCCACATCTAGAAAACATGAAAAAGCTGAATTACCTCTCTGTCATTTGTGGAAAAATATAATAAAGATACTGCTTACTTTTCCTTTATCAAAATATCCTATCATATCGTTGTACAATGCTTCTTTCAGCTGACGATGAGTTTCACACTGCGGATACTTGAGACTACGTAGCAAAGGCGGCAGGGGCGTATCAGACCACGATAATAATTTACTATGCAGTCGCAATGTATACGCAGCTTCCGGATAGTTTTCACACTCCAAATGCAACGCACATAGTTTATTAACGTATCGAATGTACATTTCTTTTCTATTGATTTCATGGTAGAAGTCCTGAAGGAAAACAAGGTACACAGTGAGTGATAGGCGCGCGATACGACAATTCTACATAATTTCAACTAACCAGTAAATTAACGATGCATATCATACGATTTTCTCGATTTTCGTCAAAAATAATACCACGATATTCTAAAAGTAACTCCATCAATCGAGTGACCGTCGATACAAATTTAACACCCTTCAAAAAATGAAATTAGAATTAATCGGATGAGGGGATACATTAAGAACATGTAGCTAAAACAAACCTGATCTTTCATGCGAACATGATTTTCGCATAAATTCATCATAATAAAATAAAACAAGTTTTTGTATTGTTCGTCCCCTCTTCCACCTTCTACCATACTGTCGAGTTGGGCAATCATTTTATCTTCAAACTAGGTGAAAGAACGAAAACTTGAAAAAGCAGTCAAAAAGAAATAGCTTCTGTTTGAAGTGATGAAGAAACATACTTGACAGAAATTTGCTTTGATAGAAATGTCGTCTCTTTTATCCAAAACACCATCACGGTTCAGGTAGAATTCAGTCTGCATCATATCAAAGAAAATCGGTATCGTCGCTTTTCGCAGTTCTTCTTCAGGTATTAGTGTCATTTCCAAAAATGGGCTGACCAAATTCGGTACGAAATGAACTTTGTTTGCAGCTAAAAAGTACGCATATCATTAAAATAAATATTCCAGCAATAAAGCGTGCACGAAAAAGAAATTAACACGAATCCGTACCAAGATTGAACCACATATTCCGAATTTCGAATCCAGCAGTAATTCTCATATCTTTGTATTCGCTGGCTATCCTCGACCTTTTATTAGGCGAAAAAGTTTCTAATTGCAAAGCAGGTTGGGTTAGGAACGCAACAGCACAATGAAAGAAGTTGTTCCACACTTGGTGTTCGAAATTACTCGAGAAGTGATCACGAATAGTCAAGGCAAAGAATCTCAAAGATCTCAAAATTACTCTGAAAAAGCAACCACAAATAGAATAAAAAAGATGAAAAATTATAAAATTTCCATTTACAAGAAATAAAAACATGAAATACCTATTTTGCAGCAAAATCATTTCACACCAATCCACAGGATAGACAGGCCTAGAAATGAGATCTTTAAATACTAGAAGTATTTCCATCAAAAAATCTAGCAGATCTGATCTCGTATTGAAATGATTGATATAGATTGTGAAGTGACACGAGGTCATCTGACGAAAAATTGAAATCATAACCGAGGCCAAATTCCCCTTTGAAAAATATTTCCAAATATTAGAAAAAACATAGAAATTCAAAGGAATGAAGACAAACGTGATTCAAGCACTCACAACGAGTGGACTTTCACGATCCATTTTTATGGTCGTTTGAATAACTGTGCGCAAAATTATCAACATAATTTTCGTTATATCGTCGGTAGTATCTCCAGCCGTTTCTTTTCGGAATAATGAATCCATTATATCGCTCAGAATTTTTATACATAATTCGAGCTAGAAATGAAGAAAATCAAAGAAATTAATAAATCAATAAAAAAAGGGTGATTTTTCTGTACAGTCTAAAGGCGAAGAAAGTAAATAAAATTTATCGTTCGATAGTTAATACCATCCATAACTATTGAAATCGAGCAAGTAGAATGAATAATTTGACAATACATTACAGAATAATCAGGCAAATATTAAAATCTTATAACTAAATGGTTTACGTTAGCATTTCTATTTACACAAAATTTATGGAATCAAAGAAATGGTCTTCGCTAGATAAAACATACGGGTAATTTTATAATGAGTACTGGAGAGTTTTTCTCCTTTCAACAGAAAAAATGATAACATCCTGTTTCAGCAATGAACTGACCGATCATTAAGTCAAGTTAGATTCCTTACTTGAGATACCACATTTTCGTCAGGAGGTTGCAAATCATTGGTACTGGCTCCCAACACCTTGGCAATTTTAGCATAAGATCTCGATATATTACGTCGATGTTCAGCATTCGTGGTGCCCTGTGAAGTTCATCAATGAAAACAAAATACTACAAGCTTATTAAACTAAAACACCCTAAACCACGCGAACAATAATATTTGAGAAAATAACAAGAATTAATATCCCTTAAAAGTTTTCTTTTACAGAGAGATCCCATAATACCATACACAATCTAACAGCTGCAGATGCCATAAGTGAGAAGCTGGCATGTGAAATCGAGAAAAAACTTGAACATATATATACACACACACACACACACACACACACACAAACACACACACACACACACACACAAAAGCAAACATTCAAACGTGATTCGTCAGCCGAAGGCTTTCATTCGTTGCTAGTAAAAATTTCAAAAATTCATCCAATAAAGCAAACCATGCAAAAACACCATTTTAGCAAGCAAAATGAAAAAAATAAAATAAAAGCATTCATTGTAACTTAAAAATCTAAATTTTCCAGGCAATAACTAAATTTTCTAAGTATAAGCTTGGAAATTACTATCAAAATAGAGCGAACTGAAGAAAGTGAAAATAGAATAAATTATTCAGCCATATGATATAGGAGGTTGTCCTCAGTGATGTAGCTTCGATTGCCAAGGTGTTGCGATAAATCCAGTCCGAAAACGTTCAATTAAATAAATGCGATAAAACTGTGTAACAGACACAAAATGCAGTTCAAAAATAAATCAGCTAAGCACTTATATCGTGGAGGTGCTCGAAAAAAAAAAAAAACAAACAAACAAACAAATAAAACATATAGAAGCGAGGTACAAAAAATTCAATTGTTCTAAAGCTCACGTTACGATTTTTGCATTACAATCTTTCTGGCAGAATTTCACAAAAATTCGAAATTCAACATGAGCTCTAAGCTGACAAACATTTCAAACAAGGCAACTTACCGGAACACAACTTTATTCATGCAAAAATATCCGGAAGCAATGTTAAGGAGGAAACAAAATAAATCAAAAACAAGAAATAACAACAATGGTTTGATAAATACATATTAAAACGACTTTTAGGGGCTTCAATTCCATACAGCGTAGTATATTTTAAAAATTAAAAAATACATTCAAAGCTAACAAAAATAGTCGGTAAACTTTTATCAGTATTAGCACACATGTAACATAAATAATTTAGACTCCAGACCTATACGATGAAAAATCACAAGAAGTTAATGTCGAGACTTACCTCGTCTGAGGATTCTAGCTGCTTTTTAACCAGTTCCAGAATATTAGTCAAGAGAATGGCACGACATTCGTGAGAACAAAATAAAGGACTATGAATGATATCGTCAATCGTCATCATTTTCTGTTTCGTAAGTCTCGAATTAGGTAAACTATTGATCAAGTTCATCAACAAGTAACTGAAACATTTAAAAACTCAAATAAAAATCACTCGAGTTAATTTTTTTTTTTTTAATTTTTGTCGTCACCTTAACTTGACAGGATTTTTAAATGCCATCATTAAATCCGGTATTGTGGACGGTAGGTATTTCAAACATGCTCCTTGAATGATTAAAGTAGGATCGGTTTTGTGACGCATCATATTAGCAAACGCATCCAACAATTCTGTCATCAGATCTTCGAATTCATCTTGTCCTTTCCCATCATACAATCTAAAAGTCATTGGCGGCATTCATGTTGTAATTGATCGGATTACACAATGACGAAAGAATAAAATAAAGTTTACAAAACTTACTCTGAAAACAAATATCTTGATCTCGTGATGAATTTCATAATATATTTCAAGGACTTCATCATGCTCAGCATTTGATCTTTTTCAAAATTTATCACGTTGTCAATGTATCTTTTCAATACGACAATCAACTTGCTGAAAATTTATATTCATAACTAATTAATTTAAAAATTGACCAATTTTTCATGCGCAGAGCATTGTTGGCAGCAGATAGGTACCAAAAATTTAATACTTTATTTTTTTCAACAAAATGAAACAACCTCAATTTAGCTCATATCCAGTACATAGACAAAACAAAAATAAGAAATATTACACTTACTTGTACGCCAAGGTGGCACTAAAACTTTCGTCAATGTACAAGTCAAGCACAGGTTGAAAATGGAGATATTTCCTATCTAAAACTAATCCAATGACGTATAGCTAGGGGGAGAAATTGAAAATTTATGCAAATGCTGAAAACACAATATTGAGGAATAAAATAATTATGTCATACCAAACAATTGAAAACCATATCATCATGAACATTCGAATCTGGATTTAACATCAGTACATTGAAAAGAGTATCGAGAACATCTTGTAAGAATTTAACGACTTCTTCGCCTTCAACTTTCATCAAAGCTTGTAAATTGCTTCCTACATTGACAGGATCACTGACCCAGTTTAACAAACCTAGCAGGTCAACTAAAAGAGAAAACAGAACCTTAACATATGCATCATAATAACAACGCGTTATTTTGCTATTACAATAACTTACCATTTTGAGTGAGTTTAGTGGAACATATATTAGTGTAAATTACGAAAATATCTTTATTGCATAAACTTAAACCAGGAACTGAAGTTTTGGAACCATTATTTAATTCAGGATCAGTAGAAGCTAATTCTAGGTAACTGATATCAGTTGGATCGTACTTCTTTAGATCAACCTGTCGAAAAACGATGCTTACTAAATGGGTTATTTTAACAATAAGAAAGAAGGAAAGAGACGATCTATTAATGAAAATCACGTACGTATACAAAAATGTGATACAATTTACGAAACCGGTGCTTCGGATCAAAGATTTTTCCCTTTTTTTTTAACGAGCAAAAAAAATAATGGAAATTTCTAGCCAGTGTTTGGTTTTACGAGAATTTGCATAGGCGCTTCCAATTCCTCCAGCACAAATGCTAAAAACTGATCTTCCAACTAATATTTGGGAAAATTGTTTGATTTCACGTGTTACTAACTTCGTCTCTTGTCAGATATATAAAAATAGGACTTGATAACTTTTACGATTCGTACGAACCAAATTTCAAGGTAAAATTTGAATTCTTTCAAATCTGGTTGTGGTCGTTTCTTTTTCTCACTCTTTTTCGTTTTTCATTTCAATTTTAAATTAATTTTTCAATGGTAAAAATTACTGTGACTGACTTCAATGTAGTCTCATTTCATTCGTCAATTCTGTTACACAAGCACCGAAGGAAAAAGTATTTTGTTTTCCCTCCAAGTCTCCTTCGCTTAATTTGTGTCACAAATATTATAAAGTTTGAATTCCGTACTTTATACACGAGCAGATCATGTCGTTCGTCCCTCAGAGTAGTTCCATTCTCTTGCATCAACCGAACAAAAGACAACGCAAATGGTTTCTCACTTTTTTCTTTTGAATCATTTTTGGAAGACCTAAAATCGATGAATTCTCATCAGTATAAAAACTTTATAGTTGAGCCAATTCTAATTATAATATGACCAACCTATGTTTAAAAATAAACTTCAAATGGCAACCCTTAAATTCTTCTATTGACACCGCAACTTTAAGAGTTTCAAACCACCGAGGCTTATCTTCATGATAATACACCACTGAATGGTACTCAGTTTGAGGATCAACACCAGAACCTAAAATAATACCACCCTAAAACAAAAAAATATATATAGTAGCCTTGCATATGTCTATAGGAAAAATTTTATCAATTTTTCTAATTACCTGCAGAGGAACACCTTTTTCGTTACAAACCGTGACTACACTCTCGATATTTTTATCAGATGATTTTGAACCTTTAGAGAATTCGCCATAAGCTAACGTTAAGTAAAGATCATTTCTAACATCTCCCGGTAAGATAACTTCGGGAAATCCCATTTTTCGAGCAATGCCAACATTACCAAAAACTAAATGCGGATTCTCTTCTCTGACCTGGTGAATCAAAAATATTTTTACATTCGTATCGCACTCACGAAGACGAAATTCAAAGTAATTTTTAAATACCTGTTTCAAGTCAGCTTGCAATAATTTAAAGCTAATGACTATTCCTTGACCTTTGCTGTCTTTTATAGGAAATTCTTTGAGAGAGAAACATCTTCTTAATGTTCCATCCAAAGTGTCTTTGTCTTTTTCACATCTGCAAATATAGTATTTGTCAAGATTTAATACAAAACACGCAACTACAAGAGAAAAAAAAAAGAAGAAACAAAGAAAGAAAAGCGAAAATTACGGTAATAAGTGTAGAAAATGATGTTTATCTTCGTCAGTTTCCAGCTGACCATTCAAATAAGGAGATAAATCCTTGCATGCGATGGCGTGTGCTCTTCTCGCCATATTAATACTATCGAAGTTTCCATTTTTTACGAGGTTTTTACAATTTTGCTGCGATTCCATGGCCCCATTTTTAATAACGTAACAGACTAGATACACTTTTTCGCGAGCTAAATCACGACTACCAAGATCCTGAAAATGTGTAGGAATACATTAATACAGTTTTGAAAAATGAAATTTGACCGGCAGCGATGGAAACAAGAATGAGTACATGAAAGATCCACTTACAGTAAATAGAACTCTAAAATTATGCCGCCTATCTTGATCACACACGAACATATCGTGAGTCCAACGGACGACAAAATTTTCAGAAAAGGGTTTCATCAATCTCAGATCATACAATGAGAAAAGCAATTCAACGTCTTCGGAAGATTTACAAATCAAATTACGAACGGATAGATAAACTGTATAATTATGAGACCTTCGTGAAGATTGGTAACTGGAACTTATATCGGATTCAGTCTGAAACATTTAAACATGTCATAATAATAATTAATACGAGCTTATGACTTACAAATAGAAATAAACTCCAAGCCAATGAATCATTTTACCGATGGTGCGAGTATTTTTTGAGTAGCATTTTCATGATGCCGAAATAGTTCGACCACCGATGTATCTTTGGGATTTAAAATGTTTCCTTGATCATCGCGAACCACCATATCCAAGCCGAGAATTCTACAAAAATAACAGAAAGTTGGCTGACAATACGTTCAAGCGAGCGACGGTATTCAAAACACTTGGATTTTAAAATTAGTCGGTTGAGCATAAGCTATATGTGTAGTACTACTGATAGGATTTTAAAACTCACAAAGAAATAAGTACTCAAATTTCAGTTCAACATCAACATTATTTTAAAGACATCAAAATAATGAAATCCACTTTAAACGAATGAGTGGTTAGCAAACGAACTTACTTGTTTCCGACATCAATATTCCACGTGACTAGTCTTTTTACTTCTCTCAGTTCATCTACTGGTAACGTACCCGAAAGAATTTGACTTCGTAACCTGATGAGTTCGTACATTTTATGTTCTATTGTTTTGAAATTTGGATTGTGAGTCTGAAAAAAATTGGAAGTTATAAAGTGAGTTATTTAACATAAAGAATTGCTCTAAAATTTTAAACTGACGTTAATTTAATTGTCTGCATTATTTATTATTGGTTTCTTTCTCGGCGGTTTGTAAACAGAAAATATTATTTCAACAACTCAAGTTGTCAGGTACAGGTTGGTATAGCAAGGTGTCTACTGTAAAATGGAAATGAAATATCAGGACTTCATCAAGACTTTTTTTTAAGACTTCATGATAGGGAGAGGGGTCATGTCGCTGAGTCCCCAATCAACAAAACAACTTGATTTAAATTAATAAGACTGAAAGATCCGCTGAAAAAGAAAATGAAAGACTGAAGAAAAAGTAACAAATCTTGGTAAAATATAAGGCCTTTCGGAAGATTTTTCACAAAATATCAGGACTTCATCGTAACTATCAGAATTAGCTTTCAAATAACAGTACTTATCAAGTTTGGCATTACTCTGTAAACACGCATGTATAGGTATATTTTAAATAGAGCAACAGTATTGAAAAATCTTCTTTAATCATATAGTCAAATGATTCCAATACCTATAAAATATTTTTGAGAAGTCACAAGAAAAATTAGAGCAGAGAAACTATCAGAAAGCTAAAATTCGATTAAAACTGTAAAAAATATGATAAAACATTTAGAAAATGTAAAAATTCGAAGGAATTGTTTGATGAATTTAAACTTTTTACAGCTTAAGCTTTCATTGGTAGAAACCTAACCCCATAGAAATCAAATTATTTCATCGATTTTCATTCATTTCGGAACAGTAATTTCGGCATCAAAAATTACTTTGGAATCATATTTATATTGTTTTTGGAAATAACACCTTTACAGACTTCAAAAGATAATAAAAAAGGAAAATATTTCAAAATTAAAAATTCTTTCAATTTTTCTATCCTATAATAGTAATTATCTGTTGAAGCTTTACGATAAAATAATTACACAACAAGATATTCATAGGAAAACCCTGATATATATTTTATCGTATTTGTCCTTGTAAACCCGATAAGAAGCGAATGTATGTAAATTGATCAAGAATTAGTTTCCTAAGACTTCTTCATACGGGGCGCATAAAAATATGTGACTCGTAATCAGTTCAGGAATTCAAGATGGTAAATATTTCCCTTCAACTGAGAATTGAGCATTCACTGAAATACTGCATTCCTTTCATCATGGATCCTTCACACGTCTGACAAAAGGAGCCCACGAAAGAAATCGAAATCTCAATGCCAAACAAATGATTAATCTGATTATTTCCAAATTTCAAGGACCTTGTGTTTAAAAATAGGTGGAACCCGTTGACTAATTCACGAAAAGAATTAAATAATTATTCAGAACCCTAAATTTATACACTAACACAGAAGGAAATAAAATAGAAAGCCGATGAATAGTCAATAATCTCAACTTACAATATACAGTCTTTTCCAAATCGCCCCCCATTCGCGTAAGACAGCGGTAACTTCGGAAACGATATGAGGCTGATTATTATACATGCCACTTCCGCTGTAACATAGAAATTAACATCCGTGAAAAAAAAAAAATTCGCCACAAGCAAACATTTCAAAACTGTTCACCTATAGTAAAGCAAAATATTTAACAGCAAGTTCAGAATTTTTTTCCTACAATTATACAAGTCGCAAAAAAGAAATAATAAGCTGACATGTTAATATACGAGGCACTTAAGGGGCATAAAACTTATGTAATATTCTTAATGCACCTTTTGAAAATGCAAATAAACAATTTTCACGACTATTAATTATCATTACTATTATTATTAATTGTCAGTTTTTAATTTATTTACAAAATTGAATTTTTCGAGTAAAGCATATTTTTCTCAATATAGCGGATTATGTTTTTATTTTCATTTCTCAAAACCATAAATAATGGCGAGCAGTCAATCAGAAAGAAAAAATATTCAAATTTTTGATATCAATAAAGGCTGAGTAATGTATGAGTAACATTTTAATTTCAAAATATTAATGCAAACAAGGAAGGGGTAAATATGATAAGGGGGCAAACGATTAAAATAATTAGTGATTTCGTCAATTCTTTCATGTTTGGTGGGATAGAATACCGACTAAAATTACTATAACTCGTATAGTTGAAGGTTTCAACATCAAAAAATTTCCCTAAAATGCATTCTTAATTCAAAAAGCAAAAGCTTCATAACGTCAAATTTGGGAATTACCAAGTTGCATCCTTGAACGATGTGTCCATAATGTGGATGAAAGATCTTGGAAAAATTCCCAACGCAGATTTCTGTTTGCCAGCGTATCCGTAATACCAATCTTTACATTCTTTAATGATGTAGACGCACTCTCCAACGGTAAGCTTGATTCTGAAGTCACCGTTTTCCTGATAGTTATGTATGGCTACAACACACGATAAAGAAAACGTTTCACAATTAAACTAAATTAAAACGAGTCTTTGAAGCAATAAAACACGAAAGATGCTCGAATTAGAGAAAAAAGAGAGGTTGTTAGTGCATTTCAAAATGATACAAATTCGCATCAAACATATCAATTAGTCCACTCAAAAGAAAATACACGTTAGAAAAGTTTTTTCATACAATTCTGTAATACGATAAGATAATTTTTCTTTTTAAAAATGAAATAGAGAAAAAATGTGTAATTATCAGAGAAACATGTAAAACTATGACACAGGAAATAACGAATCAATGGTTTAATCATTCATAAAATTGTTAGGTAAAAAATGTTTTTCAATCTACCGGGGGTGGGTGATACAACAAGTTCGAACAGCTAGAAACTGTGGAGCAGGGAAAAATGCCGTGTCCCATACAGTGATTCTATTACGATCGTACGCAGCTTCCTGCGAATTAATATTTTTTACATTTAACACCCTCAACAGCATACAAAAATTATGGGAACTGTCAACGTTTAATATTCTTTTATTAATAACGTAAATTAAGGTCATATTAATTGCTTATGTAGAACACTGCAGGAATAACCTTCTATGGTTGAAAAAGTGGGTCTGTGAGAGGATTTAATCTCAAATATGAAATTAATTGTTTTTTTCTCTCTTTTATCCTAAATTTCCTTCATTAACAAAATAAATCATGGATTGGGTTCTTTTGTTACCTAAAATTATATTTCAATAATTTTTCAGGGAATATTAATACGGTTAAAGGTCTGAGAGGGGGGAAAACAAAAAGGTAACAATGAATCACTTCAAAAAACCCAATGGTCAATTTTAGACTTGCAAGCACGACTACTAGTAGAATGGTTTTTTCAAGAAAACAATTATGAATACTGTAAATGAATAAGTAGAATTAAATTACAAAAATGATAAGAGAGTAAAATTAAATTGATGATGAGGGGTTGTTTTCAGAAGTATATTTTTTCTTGCCCCAAAAATACCAACAGTACTAAGTTGTTTTTCCTTTATTAATATTTATAAAACATGGTATTCTGCATTTATAGGTTAAAATAAAAATAAAGACAATAAATTGCTTTATAATTACACAACTCAGCTAATTTTTAATTATTAGGTTACCTAACCTCTTTCACAAAAAAAAAAAAGAAAAAAAATAATTAGCTGCATTCGTTTTTCACTAGAAAAAGCAGTTAAATTTTAAGGAAGAATAAATAAGGAAACAAAATAAGCAGTACTTAAGTAGGGAAACACTCGAAATAATGAAATAAGTTAAAAATATGAAATAAAATACATGCAAAAGGCGACAAATTAAATGGATTAAATTGTCATCACCAAGGGAAATTTAAAGATCAAATAATCTTTTAAACGCACACCAAATGGATTCTAAGTACCTATATCAAAAGAGAGTAATACGAATATTAATTCTTAAAAATGAAGAAATATTTTAGACTTGACTTACACTCGAAAAAATTTATTTTATTAATTAATAAACCAGATTCCATTCCTCTTTTTAATCAAATGATGAAAAAAATTATCAAGAAAATAATATCATACAGAATGACTTCATCAATCATCTTTCAAATTAGTTGACGAGATTACAGACGCCTTAAAGCAGACAGCAATAAGGAGAAACATAGATTTCAATTTCAAGAAATTTTATATTTACGTAGATAATTTTCAGAGCAAAACTTGAACGCTTTAACAATCAGAAAAACTCAGGTACAACAAAATATTTTCAATTATTGTCTTTTTTCTTCTTTTTTATCTGAAGTATGTTTTTCAAGGACTGATGCCGAAAGTTAATTTTTATTTTCTGATGAGTTTTCCTCATGACGTCTCATCTTCTCTGGCATTCCTTCCATACTCTGATTTGGTTTGAACACGAAACGTGACGGAAGTTTGATTAAAATACATAATGCTGAAAAAAGTTATCTATAAAAAAATTTTTTTAAAACATGAAAAGTGGTCCGAAGCGAAGAGAGATCTTGGATCAAAATCAACCAGGATAACTAAATTCTCGTTGCAAATTCGTATCAGTTTAATACAAAAACTGTAGAGTAGATACAGTGTTTTATTTCAAAAGATTTGAGATTCATCCCGAAATCCGGATTTTTGCAGGCAATTTAGAACAGATTCCATTTCCAATTAAACCGATAAAACCAATGACCAAACTATTAAACCTAATTGATAAAATTGATTGGAGCGTGGTTAAGCTATAAGAAGAGAATCTTACCAATGCCATAACTTCTATCATCAGTTACAGCTACCCACTTCATGTTGATTTGAAGCGTTTTACCAATGTCCGGATGAAATCGACGACATAATATTGAAGATATGATTCAATTGAATTGAATTTTAAAGGGGATGCTTTTTGAAGACAATTATTCCATTGTAATAACTCAAAAATGCACGATCAACATGAGAAAAAATCGAAATACATGAGAAACTAGACTGTGTTCATCATATAAATTAATCTTTCATGAAAACCAAAAAGTAAACGCATCGCAAAAACAAATAAAAATACCATTTTGTAAATAGAATGGAAATCGGTGTGTTATACAGACTTATGAGAACAGTTCTTTTTGGATTGTGCTATCTATTATCGAATTTTAGTTCGAATAATTTAATTTCAACTCAGAGCGCGCTAAAATTCATCACATTCACAATCATAAGTGATTCAGACATATTCACAGCATTCAGACTATTTTATTGCTTTTTAAAATTTTAATCAACCAAGAGAAACCAAATTTATTACTGATTAGTTTTTCTTCAAAGTTCGAACCATCAGGTTTTTAATTCTTCTGACTGAGAGAAGATGAAAGAAAAGAATAGAAATTAGGCGCCTAACGGTTCAAAATACCTAATCAAATCAAATGTGAAACTGCATTAATTTCATTCATTTGCTGAGGTAAAAAGCTGGCCTACTCTGTAAGTGAAAATTCACAAAAGTTTCCCTAGCTTATCTAAAATTAATTTTGAATTTGAAAGATTTTATTTACAAGAGAATAATCAATGATTTTGAGAATTATTTGAATAAAACAATTTCGAAGATCAAAATACGTGTTCAATATACACATTCATTTCAAAAAATTTCATTTTTGGTGGACAAATATTACTGACGCGTAATTTCTGATCCAAAATAAAATCGAAAGAAAACTTTGACAGTAAAAACAAAAAAAAATATAAATAAACATAATCATCAAAATTTTCCAAATTTGATTCTTTTCACCATCAAGCGTAGTTTTTCCAAAATGTGATACGAATTGAGAAAATTTTGATGGTCATAAATCATTTTTACCCTAACCTTCGTGTCAATGATGCATTATCAAATTGAAAAAACAATTAAAATTATTTCAAGGTGAAATTTCTATAATGCGAGAAATAATCACAATTCAAATTGGACAATGCGGAAACCGAGTCGGACAAGAAGTAAATATACAACTTTTGAAATTTTATTACCGATGTGCACCAAATTTTGAAATTAGGAGATTCCAAAGGTCAACCTTACTATTCATTAAAATTATATACTATTCCTACAAAGGGGTCGTTCTCAGGGTACCATTGTATTCATAAACTTTTTCGAGTCGTAACTTACTTTCCCTTGATCTCTTGAGATGCTTGCGAGGTATCAACTGTTCTGCGATAAGAGTAGAATAGAATTCAATAAATTTCTCAAATGCTCATATTTATTTTAATGTCTTGAGAGATCGAAACAGTAAAACCAGACTAAATTAGGATAACAGCAAGAAACGAATATAATATTGTAGTGTTTAGGGGTGCTATGAAGTTTCTAATTACTCCATGATCATTAATTTCAGTTTTGGGAAGTTGTGTCAGATGAACATGGAATCAATAGAGATGGTGAATATTGTGATATGATACCACCTCAGCTTAAACGAATCTCAGTGTACTATAACGAAGCTCAAGGTAAAAATTTATTTTTTACCCTTACAACTTGAATAGGCAGTCAATTCATAATTACACCATAAGGAGGCACCCCGTGTAAAAAAAAAGTTTGTTGCAACACAGTCTCCCTTCGTGCGTTCGACTACGTTTTTCTCGTTTTCTAATTTGTTTCAAGGAGTAAATTTTGGCAACTGAATTATATGCTAAATGTTTTCTAAAAGAACTTTCACTAAGAAATGAGGAATCCCTTGCATGCACCCTCCGAAACATTAAAAACCAAGGGGAAAATAGTATAGGCAAACGCTTCGATTAGAAAAAATGTAAGCTCACCCATCTTTACGAGAACTATCTTACACTTGCCCCTTCCATCGACCTAATAAAGAAATACCAGTAACTTGTTTCTCAAAGGCAGGCGCGAAAAAAATGAGACACTGGGTATATGTGATTGTGTAATTTAAAGTAAAGTTAGAGATAGTTTCATAAATTTTCACCAAAAACAAAATAATATGAACTAAGAAGAATGTTTCTCAATCTGTCCAAGGTACTACTTCTCAAAATATATTGTCCTTTTGATATATTAATTCTTATATTTTTCTATTATTTTACAGAAGGAAAATTTTTTCCTCGGGCAATATTAACAGATCTTGAACCTGGTGTTTTACATTCCATTCAAGGTGATTCTTGCGCCCAACTTTTTAATACAAATAATTTTATAGCTGGTCCAATGGGAGCAGCAAATAATTTTGCTAAAGGATATTACGTTGGCGGTCCAGAGGTAATTGATGCTCTTATGGAAGTTGTAAGGTAACCATAATTCCAAAAGCTTTTTTCAACATAATCGAAAAATATTTTCCACTCTTATGTCTCACCACAAATGGTATCTTTCAGAGGAGAAGTAGAATGCTGCGAATCGTTGCAAGGTTTCCAATTAGTGAACTCTCTAGGAGGAGGAACTGGTTCGGGATTCGGTTCGCTTTTGATGGTCAAGATGAAAGAAGACTATCCCGATTTAATTTTAAATAATTATTCTATCATACCGTCCGAAAAAGTAAAATATTTCTACCCATCACGATGAGGAATTAAAAATTAATTTCTAAAAATTTGCATTTTTGTAGGTTTCAGATGTCGTCGTCGAGCCTTATAACACTGTACTTTCGCTAAGGTACCTAACAGAATACTCAGATTCCACTTTTTGCATCGACAACGAAGCCCTTTTCAACATTTGCAACCATACGTTAAGGATTAGGAAACCATTATTTAGCGATTTGAATCAATTAATTTCAATAGCGATGTCTGGAATCACCACCTGCTTTCGTTTTCCAGCTGAATTAAATACAGACTTAAGGAAGTTAGCAACAAATATGGTGCCTTACCCGCGTCTACATTTTTATATACCTGGATTCTTACCTTTAACTACCAAGCACTGCGGTGTACCCTCGAGTATGCCAGTTAAAGATCTAAGTAAAGGTATTTTAGAACCTAGTAATATGTTAGTTGCTTGTAATCCTAGAAAAGGAAAATATTTAACCGTCGCTGCTGTATTTCGCGGCCATATGTCAGTTACCGAAGTTGAACACGAGATGAATAATGTACAAGAAGAAAATGAAAAATTTTTCGTCGATTGGCTGGCCAATAATATGAAAATTGCTGTGTGTAATATTCCGTCTAGAGGGAAATTTGACTCAGCAACGTTTATCGTTAACACGACTAGCATACAAGAGATATTCAAAAAAATTCTGGAAAAATATCGAAAAATGCAAGACAGAAGAGCGTTCTTGCATTGGTATCTGGGAGAAGGTATGGAGGAAGAAGAATTCAAAAATGCGGAAACTTCGATTGTAGATCTTATATCGGAATACGAACGCCAAGCCACGGACAAGTAACTCTGAAAACTAGTGAGAGAAAAATTGTTTTTCTGTTATTTTTAATTACGTAATCGTTGTGTTAAAAATTTACTTAAATGCCGCTCTAAAATTAATGTGATTTTAAATTAAGTAGCTGTAATATCACTGACAATATAATGAATGAGGACGCCATTTTTGAAACATTTGATTACCCGTTTATTCTAAAGGTTGTACAAATTATCTCTATCATCAAAATCTTAACTAAAAATTTAGCCCACAAAATTATTTATTTTAAAACAAATTGTTGCATTATATTGAATGTCTCGTCTATTTTTTATCTCAAAATATCATGAGAACCTTTATAAAGATCAGTATCATAATTATTGCACTAAAATCATATCATTACCTTAAACAAGAAAGGTGGTTAGTTCAAATGTGTAAGTTTTTGAGAAAACCCAATTAGAAAGCATGTTATCCCATAAGGTTGGTATCTTCCACATTAAAAACATGGCGAATGAGCATTTCTTATAATGTGATGTAGGTAGCCAAAAACAAGTTGATTGTCTTCATCTGGCTAAAATAAGAATTAGCCAAAAACAAGCTGATTGTCTTTATCTGGCTAAAATAAGAATTATTTTTTAAACCTTCATGGCGTTTTTGTAACATTTTTTGGACTCATTCTATTTAAAAAGTGATGGAACAAAAAAGAAAAAATGAGATAAATAAACAAATTCTATAAAAATACTACAAAGCTTAAAAAAATGAAACTTTGTAACGTCAGATAAAAGAATTCGGCCAGTTTCTGGGCCTATTACCACATCATCCGTGTATAGAAGAGAAGAAACCAGTTCAAGTTGTTACAAGTTTCGAAGACATTACCACTTTTTTAAATAGCATACTCAGGACTCAAAGGTTTGTTCATTTTCTTTTAGTAGGTATGTACAATATCCCGATCTGCAAATAGACACAAATGTGACGCAGATGTGGCAAAAATTCCACCAATCTCCTGCAGTGGGCACAAATTCAACCAAGCAGGAAGCAGTGGCACTGATGTGATCCACTGGAAAAATTAAGAGGTCAAATCAGTTTCACAAAAGTTACATTTCTCCTTAACATGTGCGTCACATTGCAGATCGTTGCAGATCGGGATGTTTCGGCCAATCTTATTTTCAAGTAAGTTGACTATCTTTTTCAAAAATAAGGTCATCATAGAGATATAAATAATTATTTATAAAATTTTTAATAGTAAAATGAAATACTTTTCGCCAGAATCAATACAGATTTTCATTTTCACAAAAATAAAAATACTTATACAAAATTAAAAAATACAATCAGACTAGATTAGGTATGTTGAAATTATTTTTTAGGTTTTTAAAGGTCAATTTTTTTACCATTAAAATGGAAGAGTTTCAAGTTCCAAAAACAGTTTGAAAACTTATAACAGACTAGCAACCACAAAGAATTATTCATAAAACAATAGATAGATTTTTTGTCCGATGCACGTAAGAAAAATGTAAATTAAAAAGCAATCAGATTGGCGTTTTTGAAGGCCAGCAGGAGTAGATGCCTTACATAAGAAAATATTTCACGGGAAAAATGAGGGTTATTTTCATTATTGAATTATAACGATTATTACTGATCAGAATAAAAGCTCAGCTTGTGCTAGAATTATCAAATTGGGTATCCCACTTATATCATTGATGATTAATAGAAAGTTCAGAACTATCGCATCAAGTGATGAGTGGAAAAAATCATCAAGCCCCATGAGACCCATACTTCACTTGGTCTCTCAACTGTACGATAAATTATGGAAAGATTAAATAAAAATACTTCGGTTGTATAATCGTAGGGTAGAACAAGGAGAGAGACTCAAGTATTATACGCAGACAACTTAAGTACTCAATGAAACTCGCGTCAAATTTTCTTCAGATACAAAAAGGAACAAAAAATTATCACCCCGATGTAGTTTTCTGTATAAAAAGGAGGGTTAAAATTGACTTGGCTATCAGAAAACAATTCGCCTTAATTTCAATTCTTACTTTATGAGAGGACTTATATCAACTCAATGGTTATGAATATTATTAATTTTTCAAGTTAGAATAAACAGTCAGATTTGAAGAAACAAAAGCACCGTTTTCTTGAACAAACCTACTATCATCTCGTATCTACAGCATTCTTTGATATAGGTTCTGGCTCGATTTCATCATCCCAATTGAATTCTGCTTGCACTGATAATTTTCCTAAGTGCATCCATCTTTGCTCAAAATTAGGATCTCTATTGCGAACCAGCTTAAAACGACTGTGAACAAAATAATAATAACAACAATAAAGAAACAACGGTAAAAGACTTTTTAGAAAAACCGTAATTAAAATATTCAGCACTTACGCGAACATCAACGATTTAGCAAATTCATATAATTCAAGATCAAGTTTATTTACGCGTCGAATTTCTGTCAATTGTTCGGGTTTCAATTTTGCAATATAATTACTCGATCTACTGGAATTATATTGAGCAAAAGGTACAGCGAAGCGAAAATTGAATATTTCCTCAAACAAATACTGTCCAATCTGTCAATAAGAATAAAAGGAACATAAATTAATATTTCCGCAGATATAAAAGAATGAATACATTTTTTGACTACAAAAATAAAGAATTGAAAAAACTTTCAAGTGAGAAGCAAAATTCAACAGAGCAGTAAAAATTTTTTATTTTTTGTCAACTTGATAAAACTAATGAAGGAGGAAGTACATAATCTCAATTTAATTTCAAACCATTCTGAATTACTAGGGTATAAGAACAGGAACTTGAAGTTTTAAAAAGAATAGTTTCCTAGAAGGAGAAAACTCCGAAGACAAGCATCAAAATTGGAGGGTTTTGAAGAGTTCAGCTCACAATCAGATTATGATTCAATCAACTTCAAATCCTTGTAATTTTTGCAAATTTTCTAGTGTTTTAAAATAGAATTTCTACAAAAAGAGAACAGTTTACTTTCTATTTGGTTACAAATACTTTGTTTTTCTCACTTTTTGATGTTCCGTTAGGAAGAAGAAAGCCATAGATGCTAGATTATGTTTCGCACTCTCTAAAATTATTCTGTCACGTTCTTCTTTCGCCATATAAGATTTATTGTAGCACCCAACCAATGATAAATCACTCATCATTCTGGCTTGTCTGAAAAATTATTCCAAATTTATCAACTTTACTAAAACCGAAAGAAAACTTTATTTCTTTTTCAAATCCTTACCTATTTGCAGCAAGATTGTGAGGACAAGTCAAAAATTCATTCAAACTGACTTTTTTCCAAGTTGAGCTAGAATAGCATTTCGGTAATTCCTCCATACTGGCAACTCTACCGCCGCACCAATGTCGAGAATTTTTCCAAGTAGCCCCACGCTGAACGTGTTTGAATTCGGAAAGAAATCTGCTAATTGGTTCTCTGATTAGGGATATATAAAAATACCTGAAACAAAATGGGTCTTTTCAGAGTAAAATAAATACATAATAATATAGGTAACAATAAAATATAGTCAATTTAAAAGACAAACAAAACTTAATAGTTCACCAGAACACTTGATTACAAGGCTAGAGACTGTCAAGTGTGTGCTTAAGGAAGTAAAAAATATGCCACAGAGACTGTGATACAAAAAATAATATGAAAGAGATATTATTCAGCCTTATCGCTGGAAAAGGTCATAAAGATGGGTATTTTCAAAGACGCAGTATTATATTTCACTGGAAGAGGTTTGATAATTGAAAATAATTATCCAAAATTGTAGATTACCTTCGTTGAACTGGTTCTCCTTCATTTTTATCAAGTTCTGAATTGACACAATTTGTCAGTTCAGTCCAGTCCGCATGCAGACCACATTTCCATCCAGTGGAGTAACGACTGAAAAGCCAATTTTCGTTTCTATTGGGTCGAAAGCAGTAACACCTTTTTCGCTTTCTCTGGCATGTGCAAGGTCTCTGTAAATCCAAATCCTGCACCAAATGCCGACCAAAAGAAGTACCACCTGTTTTCTGTACGTGTAAGAAAACCATCACATCATGTCCATTCATATCGAAACTGAATTTCTCATTCAGAATGCTATCGAAACTTAGGCCAGGAGATTGATGAAATTTCACCTTAGATAGATGAAGCACTGGCTTTGAAACATTACTGTCCAACTGATACATAATTTTAGCAAATCTGAGACGACTGGACGAAAGACCACAATCATTATCCGAGCATAAATAGCTAACATATACGATGCTAAGGAAAGTGATCAGGAGGCAAACAGAAACGAACTTCTTGAGTTTCAGATTGAGTTCCATAATCACATCATGAGAGACGTTGACGAAAATTCGTTAGAAAGATTCTCCTCATTGAAATCGACATTTTGCTGTTGCCCACGATCCATTTTTCATCCAAAATCCATTTTTCAAGAGAAATTCTCTCACGTATTCAACTCAACCGAAATTCAACATCAAGGAAATAAGATGCTCACCATCATTTATGATCTATCATCGTTGACGATGATTGCTAGCTGTAGTTGAAATTGAAGAACTAGAATCTAGACAATGCAAAAAATTCAAAACGAACAACAAAAAATAATTAGGTAAGCTGGTAAGGAGTAAATATCTATGAAATCATTCTAAAATAAAATATATCTTTTTCATGACATGAACGATAAAAATTACAAAGTAAAACAAACAACGTCTTTTATCTCCTCTTGATTCTGCTCTTCTCCCTGTCTTCTCCCTCATCACCATCATATTATCTCATTCAGTATTTATTTTTTTTTTTTTTTTAATAAATGATTGGTAATAACCGGTAAACTCCGCAACTTCAATTTTTTTATATTACTTCGATAGACTTATACCCGCAACAAAATTAATACCTATAATGCCATATTTCTTCCAGATAACCAAAGCTATGTACCCAGTACCTATTATATATAAAAGTTTTCAATTTCTCTAAATATTTTGGTTCCCTTTCCAAAAGTCCAAATCATCCAACCAAGTAGGGCATTATCTTACGGTTTTGGCATAAGTCCCTGTTTCTTGTAAAGTAAACCAAATCGTCAGTCTATTCTATAAATACATTCATTTTTTCTCCACTCACGGAAGACGGTGGGAACGTAATATGTAATTAACTTTTCGTAAAAATTGGTCTCTTGATCTAATATTGTAGATTCATTTTTTTGTAAATTCTATTATCGACAGTTTATTATTTTAATTACATATTACCTAATTTATATTTTAATAAGAATGTCTGACGAGGAAGAAGTTTACACGTAAGTTTCAATAGTTTCAATGTAATTATAAAACTAATTACTGGAAAGAAATATTAACCTTACATTAAATTATTTTGCAGCGACTCTGAAGAAGAGGCGTAAGTTTTCATTTTTCTTACTTTTTGCATTTCAATAAATTACTTCTAAAATATTTATCTAATGCTTTTATTTTTAGTTTGTGTTTAAGCTATCAAATTACTAGAGATGAAAACAAAACAAATATAGGCTTAAATACGTAAATACAATGTTGTACCATAGAAAACAACTTTTTTCAATAATGAATAAAAAATGAGTGCCTACCTTTTCAATACAATTACCAATTTTTCACAATTCACGACCAAGGACACGTCGTCGACACGTGTTTGATGTTCTAAAAACTTAGGCCCATTAATTTTTTTTTTTTCCAATCTGAAAAACATTAAAAAATATCAATCAACTGACGACTACAGCTTTTATATTAAACATATTTATTTCGAATTTCCATCTCATTATTATTGTAAAATATTTTCATGACCCAAAATCGACAAACATGAATTTTCTATCGAATAATCGATCTTTCAATTAATAATTGTTTAATTTCAGGATATAATTAGACTATAATCAGTTGAGCTTAATTTTTTATTAGCTTCTATTTTATAGATCATAACTGTGTTTGAAATTCAACTCAAATTCCGAAGTTAGTGTAAATTTTGTCAAAACTTCGAGTAATTTATGATTTTGCATCAATTTCAACGTAATCTATAATGAGCCTACTTATTTCATTAAAAGCCTACTTCGTTAAGAATTTAAGTAGGTAGGTACTTCAAGAAAAAAAATTGGCCAGTATTCTAATAAATTCATGTCTTAAAGTTCGTACCATAGTTAAAATATTGAGAATATTTTCAAGGTTTAAAAAATATGAAAGATGATTGAAATATAAATACGAGTATGATTATATTTGATAAAGAACTTGTGGTTTTTCAACGTGAAACACTGACCATTTAGTTTTTTTGTTTATTCCTAATTTACTTAAATTTTTATAAAATCTTTGATTAATTTATTCTGAATTATCGATAGATCTATATCTAGTTGTTTTTACTTTGTATTTCATCCTCTATCCGAGGCTTTTTCAAATTTTATTTCTCTTATACCAACATACCTACTATTGGTCTTCAATATCATCTGATTTTGAATTATATCTTTTTTTTTGTTTTTGTTTTTTTTTGTTTGTTTCTTTCCTCTGTGGTTCAATTGCTGATTGCCAAACTAATATTAAATAAAATAGGCAACCAGAAACGCCAAAGCCAAAAGAGTAAGTTTTAGTATATTGATAAATAGAAGAATTATAGTTGAAAGCACTGTAGAAGCTTTCAGCCAGCACTTGTGACTGCTTACTTCCATGGTCGGCTATTTGGAATTTAACTATTACTAGGAGACTGAAGGCGATAAGAATAAATAAGAACTCATTAGGTAAAAAGTCGTAAAGTTTTGAAATTTTATCGATTATAGTGATAATGAGCTACCATATGTATGTGCTTTCGTAATGCTGTAAAACATGAGTTACTTTATTTTAATGTAAATCGCACAGGTGTGTTATTTATGAAGATATGAAAAAACTATTCTCAAACACGCAAACTGTATAAATGATACTTAATTGTAGATATTAGTATAACATCACTTTTTATAGTTAGATTATCAGCACAATTCAACACTAACAAGTTTGTTGTAGGAATTAAAAATAATAATATTCAGTTTAGAGACACTATTTTAAGATAGATATCCAATGAAAATAAGCTCAGAAGTGAGTGTAATATAGAACTATTTTTCTATGCTTGATGGTAAATTAAGTTGAAGATTGAATATGAGGTTTAAGATAGGTGCTGAGTATTTTATTCATCTGTCTCCGCGAACTTTTTTTTTTTTGTTACTGAGTGAATCTCATTATCTCGTAATTGTCTACTAATTGATGTTTTAATTTTTCAGAGGAGATGGAGATCCAGAATTTGTTAAGGTAATTATGATTTAGCTGTCATACAATGAACACAGGTGATGCAGCCTATTAAAAATTGCAAATAAATAACTGCTCAGGTGGTCATTTCTATTTCTTAATCTCCTTTTCAGGGAAGCAAAAAAAAAAAAAAATACTGAAACAGAAGTAGGTACTAGAACATAAATTTGGGTAAAACTAACACCTATAAAAGAAAATACACATAAAGATGAACCCTGATGGTTAGAGAACAGGGAAAATATTTGAAACAACTCATCTTTAAAAAATTATTTTTGGTCAAAAAAGCATTTTATCATTAACAGTTCTTCGAAAAAACTATGTATTTTAGAATTATGAATTTGGATAGGTATTGAGGAGGAGAGTAATCTTGACAGATTTTTCATTGCTGAAAAAAAAAAAAAACTATATATTTCAACTCATCTTCATCCAAGAAAATTTTCTAAATCCTATCTTAGCAGAAGTAAGAGACAGCTTTATAGTTATAACATAATTATATCGAGGCTTCTTAAAGTACTAGCTCATACACTTTTTTGCGCATAAACGTATTTGTTTATGAACCCCTCGACCTGATATTTTAATTAAAATTGTCAAATGTTTCCAATCCTTGCTGGATTTGCTTTCATGTTTTTCTATTTTATTTTTCGAACAATACTTTATTTTCCTTTCTTTAGAGGGCAGGGAATGGAAAATAATTGTTATTAATAAATATTTACACCAATGATACTACATTTCATCAGTCAAAAATTATATATTACAGGAGTTTTGGCACAAAACGCAACCAAATCCATTGAAAATATGCTAAAAAATCAACACAATATATCCCCTCATTTATACATGTTAAGCCATATGACTTGAAATCAACGACGGGAATTCTCAATACCCTGCTTCTCATTTTCAGAGACAAGAAGCCAAATCATCAGTCATAGACGAACAATTGAAGGACTATATTGTAGAATGGAGGAAACAGAGAAACAAGGAAGAAGACGACTTGAAACGTCTGAAAGAGAAACAAGCAAAACGAAAAGTTTGTTTTAACAAATCACTAGTATTTTGTTTGATAAAATTAATTTTTTCTTCTAATACAGCTACTAAAGATTTCTCATTAACATTTCAGGTGATGAGAGCGGAAGAAGAAAAACGATTGGCCGAACGCAAGAAGCAAGAGGAAGAAAGAAGACAACGAGAAGCTGAAGAGAAGAAACAGAAAGATATTGAAGAAAAGAGACAACGATTGGAAGAAGCTGAAAAAAAACGTCAAGCTATGATGGCTGCTTTGAAAGTAATGATATGAAAAATTAAATATGCAGCATCATAATTATGTTGTTGTTGTTTTTTTTTTGTCTCAATGCATTTTTTCTTCACTCTCCCAATACATAATTTCTATTTTTGCAGGATTCCCAGAATAAAGCCAGGGGTCGTAATTTCATTATCACAAAAAAAGAAGGTGAAGTAAGTACCTATTTAAGAGCATTTATTAATAAAATAATAATAATATTCCAACATTATGAGTGCTTACTATTTCATCAGTTCTTTGGAAATGATCCTGCTCATGTTTTCCACTTTTAGCCTAAAATGCAGGTTAACCTATCCTCACAGATTCCAAATTTACATTCACTTCTTAGTTCTTTGTATCTTAATAAAAAGTTGATGATATAAAATTTCTATATTTAGTGTATAGTTTTTTTTTCTATTAGAAATTTTCAATACCTACAGATACAATTTCAGTTTTCTTGAACGAAAAATATACTTTTTTTTTGCAGGAACCTCTATCATCTGCCCAAATTGAAAGAAATAAAACGAAAGAACAACTTGAAGAAGAGAAGAGAATATCTTTAAGCTTTAGAATCAAGCCTCTTCATATTGACGGATTAGCTTTACCAAAATTACAAGCCAAAGCTCGAGAACTATGGGACTGCATTGTCAAGCTGGAAACTGAGAAGTATGATTTAGAAGAAAGACAAAGACGGCAAGATTATGATGTGAGTAAAGGAAAGAATTCAACTACAACTTTCTGAGTAGCATTTATGGCATCTGTATAAACATAGATAGAATTGAATTCGAAGTACATATAAAGTTGTGAAGAAGAGCAAAATCATTCAAAAGAAAGTAAAGATTGAATAGAATCTATTTCATTCCAATTTAATTCCATCAGTAGGTATCCTTAGCCCTCTTTCACACGGTGTCAGATATCGGGTAATATCGGCCGACTTTTTATTGGGTGAAATATTGGGTCATTAGAATAGATGGACACTTTCACACGTGAACGATCCAACCTGATATCGATGCTAGTTGTTTTGTTGTCGGGCTTCCCCTACGATAACCACCGATCAAATCTATGTACCTACAAATAAACTGATTTTATACAGCCAAAATATTGCCATGCGGGAATTAATGAAAATTTATCAATATTTTGAACAATGGTGATATGTTATTTAAAAAAAAAAACTAGCACCAATACACAAATCTTTCACGAGGCACTTTCTTGTGAATTGTGATTTATTACCCATGTCCACGTGTTTGATTGCTTTGGATTTTGTTTTTTTTTAGATTATGCTAAGTACTTGAATAAACTATTTTTTGATGCAACAATCCCATTTTTTATCACAACCCACAAATATTGCAATTCATATATAAAAATTACAAATTCATAATTTAATAGTTTCTATTAAAAAATTAGTAGTCGATAAATTAAGGATAAAAATCATTAAAATAAAAAAACTGTATAACAAATAGCTAATTGACTGTCTAAAAAATTGTAATGTACCATTTTTCATGTTCTCTTAATTATCTCTCAGTTAGAATTATGTACTCTGATATCTAAAACAGAATTATTCTGCTTGTTTTATTTAGCTGAAAGAACTGAAAGAACGACAGAAACAACAGCTGAGACATAAGGCATTGAAAAAAGGTCTAGACCCGGAGTATGTAAACTTGAGTAAAATTTTTTTTCAATCCTAAAACTTTTTCATGAATGATACTTATCTCTTTTTTTTCTTTCTTCAAATTAGGGCCTTGACAGGGAAATACCCAGTAAGTATAATCAAAAACTGAATATATATCTATGTAAATATGTGTTAGCAGTCAGTTATAAAAATTTGTATAAAAAATATTATTTCAGCCGAAAATCCAAGTTGCTTCAAAATATGAGAGACGAGTCGATACCAGATCTTATGTTGATAAGAAGAAATTGTTTGAAAGCGTAAGTTCCTATCTTAAAAAAATTTTTACAAGACTGAAAAAAATTGACTTAGGCCCATTGTTTTTACTGAATTTAATAACACATTTTATTTTTCTAGCCTTGTAATATATATTTTCCAGTTGAATATTATGTGGTTCAAATTTTAGAATGTATGCATCTCACAATTTGAATACTCTTCTCACAGCATATGCTTGTTTATTACTAATTTTTAGGGACACCAAGAAGCAATTAAAGAAAGCAGTGAAAAGAACTGGTCAGAAAGAATAGGCCAATTTGAAAATCGTCCAAAGAGTAAGTATATACGTACATGGGTAATTCCATAAGAATGTTGATATTCTCATCCGGACTTAATATTTTTGTAACCAGAAAAGTTACCATTTTTGTTTTTGATTTTTTTCACTACTGTCAGGTGTTACTAGTTCTGCTTGATCTATAAATCAGAAATGTTCTAAATATCTTATGGGGGTGAAATTTGCCTCAAATAGTTGAAATTTTTCTCCGACTGGTTATTACTAGGTTATATTTTCAATGCTATGAGTTCCTCTATAAGTTTTCTCAATGCACGTAGGGCTGAACTGGTGTAGGAATCATATGATTCTATAAATACTTTGGTGAACACATCAACAATATTGAAAATATAGTATGTCCCAGTTCCCAAGTAAGGAAGGTTGAAATTCAAAAGGCGTCACAATTATCGGCATTTTTGTAGAATCACCCATACATTAAATTAATACACAATTTATATGGTCCATCAAAACTTAAACTCACAATTTTTTTTTCAACTGTAGTTTCATCAGCTTTCCAAGCCTTATGTTAACGATCAAGATTTTCTGACTAATTGTATAGTCTGTCTTCTGTGATATAATATTGAGTTAACTTATTTAAAAACCATCGAAAACTAGGTGGATTTTACTTGGAGCCAAATCAAAATTTAAATTGAAAGCTTTGTGCAATTATAATTCTTTTTTCTATAGGTATGGCAAAAAAAGTAAATGTATGGGCTTGTTTTTTATCTAGGCAAACTACCTAAATGGTTCGGAGAACGCCCAGGTAAAAAGAAGGATGATCCAGAGACTCCAGAAGAGGAAGAGGTTAAGAAAACTGATGATGATCTAGACCTAGAACAACCAAGCCTAAGACGCAGTGCATACGAAGAAGACGAGGAAGAGGAAGAAGTCGAAGAGGAAGAATACGTAATTAAATAAAATTAATTAACAATGATGAAATATTGACGCATTAAAAAGAAAAAGTTGAAAATTATGAAATTTTTCTTGTTTTGAAGATTAAAAATTTCATTTTTTATTATCATTAGCTTAAAAATAAATATTAGGTTAGTCCTCAATTTGAAATTTTGAATTTTTCATCTCTCACCTTGCAAAATGGTTCCATTTTATACCCCGTTCACAATGTGCTTTTACTTTTGTCTTGCGTTTTATTGATATCCTTCTATTCTGGCTACAATCTTTGAAAAATCAATCATTAATTTATTAATTTTACCTATGTCAAATTTTATTTTTAATAATCTCATTGCAGGAGGAAGAGGAGGAAGAAGAAGAAGAAGAAGAAGAGGAATAATAATTTTCCTTTACAGACGATGAAGAAATATTTTTGGGAAAGAATACAGGCATTTATCAAAATGTACACGTTACAATTGATTTCCATTGGCTTCAACAATATTTAAATTAAGGAAATAATATTTATTACCTATTTATGAAAGAAAAAGCTTTTATGTTATTTTGATAATTCAATTTTATTATTATTATTTTTTTTTTGCATGTTTCCATATTGAATTCTTACTGAAACCGAAATTTATGGTCTTCTTTCTAATAAAATACGTCAATCAATGAACCCAACAGTTATTCTATTTAAACTCCAAAAAAGAGGCAGAAATTTGTAAAAAAGCGTTCCCAATAATTATATGTATATTATGTACTTTTGCTTCTGCATCGACCAGCCAGTGTGAAGAGTAAGTAATAAAAAACAAAATCGCTTTGTATGATTGGTTTAAATAAGAGCAAAAGCAAAAGTACATCGTGAATGGAAAAATAAATGAAAATTATCGCGAATAAAGCAAGTTTTATCGATAAGTTACATAATAGCTAAAGCAAAAAATAATCACAGGGTTTTTAAAATTCATCATGAATTTGATAAACCATAATTTTTATTTTTTAGCACGCCTTCATAAAAACACTTTCTCGACAAATGAAAAAATCTCTAACGCCTCCGAAATGTACTAAGAAAAAAGTTCGAGTCTATTTGCAGAGCACAACTGTGTGAACAAAATAAAAATTTTATATCCAAGCAAATCGAAACAGTTATTTTTCAGAAAAAGGAACATAAGTGAAGAAAAAGTATTTTTTTTAAAAACAGCCCTTAAATTATACGATCAATTTTCACTTACCTACTACTGAAAATATAGTACAATTAATGGGAACGAGTCTGTGATAATCATGTTCATCTGAATAGATGAAAGAATAAAGCCTAGTTCACACTTCACACTGTACTTTGGCTTTCATTTGAATTTTGAATTTGAACATCAAGATCAAACAATACTCACGATCACATGTAAGTTCTTCTTGCCTAAAATATCTGGCCTATCTTGTATTCTGGATTTTCACGAGATTTCAATGAATGGCACGTGACTTGAATAACCAATAGGAATTCAACTAACAATCCATTCAATTCAAGAGAAGTCGAAGCGAGTCGAAGTTGTGTTTGTGTTTGTGTTGGTATGATCATTAGTCATTTCATTACATTATTTCAAATTTTCAATATCTCGTACTCGGTAGTTGAATTGAATCAATGTTCGAATGAAATTTGTCATCTTAAGTTTTCTCATATTAATGTGGTTCATAGAAGTATAAGTTGTCACTTATTTTTGAAATTATGTGTTCACTTTTGTTGGTCTAAAATCGCAAAGAATAGTTACTGATGTAAAGTTGGGTACGAAAGAATGTTTATCCTTTGTTAATACCAATATTGATTTTTCATTCTCTAGGTCACTATGTGAGTATATTGTTATTTTATACGTTCTGCTTTAGATTTCGTATTTGCTTACAACGTGGTATGGTCTGTGAATGTCATTAGCATCATATTAATTACCCATGTTCCCCTAAAGCAATCATACATCCCTATGAATCTGGAAGTCATTTAAGATTCATGTCAATTGAGCTTATAAATTTACTTATTTACTTACACAAAATAATAGTACTTTAAACTTATATGTTCTTTTCTCTACATTCTGGATATTAGTATGAGTAATTTCCATTGCTATTCGTACGAATTCATTACGATTGTACTTATCTCCTGAATCAGCTTTTTACCTGTCTTCGTAAATTTTATTTATTCCCAACTCAAACTCGAATGAGAATTGACTCTTGAACTTTTGGTCTTGTTTAACAGAATATTACAATTAATCATAATAAATCATGATTGCGAAGCTTTCAACGAAATTCGCTAAAAAGTAATATACCTGTAGGTAGTAAAAAATTCTTGAGAATTTTTTCTTCAGTTTTGTGAATCAGCTGAGCTGATTAACTTTTTTCCTGTCTTACATTCCCTCATTATTAGTGAATATTAATTTTTTTAAAACACATGTTTCAGTATCTTATCTTTCAATATTTTTTATATTTCAAAATAAAATAGTAAATATCAGTGAAGAAAACAATTCTTCAAAAAAAATTTCTGTCACTGCAGTGTAGATAGGTAATTGGACATTGAACAGCCGCTTTTTAGCTGGTATTAAATAAAATCCTTTGGCACGCTTTTTTTCTCTTTTTTTGAGCAAGCTTGGCGATTAGCAACTTCGGAGAAAAAATGAAATAGCTTACTGGCTTACTCTAGCTCATTGATTTTTTTAATATGTATTTATTATTGAAGCCTTTTAATCGGTCTCCCCAGTGCTTCTGTCAATTGTTAATTTTTTTTTGTTTCTCCATAAGTACTCAAATGATATATTAAAATACCTATATTCTTGCCAAATCTGTAAAAAAATTATTTTCTTCTTTTGGGACTGGGCAAATTTTGGACTTAGTCTGGGAATAGGTACTTACAACATTGACAGCAGCACGAAACTGTTTTCACTCACTCTATGATTAATTTACGAATTTGCCAGATTATCGGTTGAATGCACAATTATTTTTTATTTTTGTTTTCAGGTGTTCAATATTTAATTGAAATTTTCGCAAGTCATTAATATAGTCTTCTCTGATCTTGAATACAAGAAACTGATGTGATATTCGTCGTACCAATCGTCGATTTATTTATAATTAAGCTGTTCTCCGTACTTTCACGTATATATGTGCCAGTTATCGAGTTACAGAAATATAAAATGCATTTACTCCGCATCCGTGCGAAGTGATCTTGTCTCGTTTAGGCGGTGCTGGACCTTTCATTATGAAGTCCAGTTACGTGCTAGTGGATCCCTACTAACATGCTGACCGACTCGTCTAGACCCGTTAATATCCTTCCAAATGGTATTGAACCCGAAAACTCTAATTTCACTGCAACAGTTTGTAACGTTGCTATCGTTCTGGAGATGGCGAACGAAACGTCTTTGTCTTCGGTAAGGACTTTACCGAAAAAACGGAAATTCGACTTATCTGCGCTTGAAGAAACGAGCTACGCAAAACGAGAGAGCGTCGAACTTACAATCACACCACCACAGTCAACAGCCGTCGACTATTCTCGCGTTAGTAATTCCGTCAGCTGTTCGAATGCTAATGAACATGTTGTTGATAATGGCCGTGGAACCTCCATGTCCAGCTGCAATAGTGACAGTTCTCCACCAAAACTCACACCTCAGAAGACGACATTGTCGCCGGTCTTTTACCAGGAGGCTGCCACTAGTAAAGGCGCGTCGTTACCGGAATACTATAAACCCAATGTCAACCTCTCGGTTCCGACATTGAATGTGAGCAGTGCTCAGGAATACAGTGGAACATGTGAGAAACCTAACATTGCTCTGCACGAATGGATCGACCATCGAGTATTGGCTAAACAAAACTGTGTCTATAGTCCGGGTACCATTCGTAAGGCTGACTCCACGAATGGCAACGTTTGGGTAGAGTTCGACAATAATGGCGAAGAACTGATTGTGTTTCTGGATGTGCTGCAAAATGGTCGGTACGACGTAATAAGCGACGCCAGTCCAACACTTGTACAAGTGGGCGTCGGTGCCAGAGTATGTGTTCGAACTAGTAGTTCGTCGGCTGACGATAAGCAGCAGTCTAGATTGTTCGTCGAAGGCATCGTGCATAAAATACTAATGTCGCCGGTGCAGTTTGTTGTTCGACTGTTGGGTCCTGAGCACAAGGAGTACATGGTGAAACGAGCCGACATTCGGTTGCTACAGCCTCCATGGGCCGACGAGCTGGAAAACGATTACGAAAACGAATTGCCGCCGCGTTTGTTACCATACGGAAATATTCCGACGAGCAGTTCGAACTCTAATTTACTATCTGTAGTCCATTCCAACTCTTACCAGCAAACTCCTTCGTTGGATCCAGCTTCCAAGGTTTTCTGTCGAAGCGCAGCCATGTCACCTCTTCGAGTTACTCCGATCGTTGTTGGAGCAGGAGGTGTTGCTGCAGCGTTAACCAGTGGAAGCGTCGACGAACGAAGCAAGCGATTCGAAGAGTACTGCGAAAGTGACGATGAATTGCGAAAGGAGAATATCTTATTCTCGTCAATGGAAAATGGTTAGTATTTTTAAATTAACTGAATGTCCGGTATAAAACCGTATGCGAGGAATTGTTGAAACGTATCTGCTGACATGAATACTCTGTGAATCTTTGATTTTCAAAGCCCGTGTTCGCTGAATGATATAATGTTTTTATGTTAGTATTTCTTCTATAAGATCGTTAATGGAACTTGTCTTTGCTTCAATTAGTCGTCATCTTATCTGTTTGCTTCGAATTCGCCGCATGAAAAGTGAGTGGTATGGCAGAACAAAGAATTATTTGCCTTTCCATGAGAAAAGTTGAAAATAAAATTTAAAAATCAAATCTCACCATTACATTTTATTTAAAACTTACCGTTACATTTTATTAAAAACTTGAAGTATGTTTCAAACAAAAAAGCAAACTATCATCATGAAAAAAATTCAGGCTTTGCAGGGACTTGAACGCGCTACTTTTGGGAAAATTTCTTTCGCTTTAACCCATGCACAACTTCTGCCTGTAATTCCTTTAATGAAGAATTGCGAGGAAAATATAAAATGTCAATTCATTAGTACTTACACATTAAATATTGACTCTTTCATTTAATTGCGATGATGAATTGTCTAATTATTTCAAGAATTTAATTTCAGATTATGGTAAATATTCAGCTAGTAGTAGCAAGAGGAGCAGTGTTCAGAGTCGAGGCAGCACGTCGAGTATAATGGATTACACGCCACGATCTACTCCAGCTACTCCTAGGTAAGATCCATTGAATGTTTTCTTCTCCTTTAAGAAATTATACTAGTAAATGTGTCATGTTCCAAGACAGTGATTTGTTACTTGTATTAATGCTGTTCATTCTAAGCTAAAATTCATTTTTTCATTTTCCAAATTAACTCTTGATTATTATTATTGTAGAAATTTATTCTATTTTTTACCGTGTCTTTGCAGGGCTGAAGCTGGAGCAAAATACTTTGGGCTGGGGCGGGCAAATCAAATTCCGAGCAAGGGGAATCAAATGCCTGGGGGGACAAAATGGACCGCTCTCTCTCGCCCTTTCAGCAAGAAAATTTTGCCTAGGAAGAAATTTACTTTTGGTTAGGGGGAGGAAGAGTTAATGCCCCCATGTCCCCTGGCTACAGTCTTGTACCTGTGTGTGAATGTTGATTGTTGAATTTAAGTAATTTTTTTCAATCAAAAATACAATGAATCTTTTATTTTGTTCTACTTGTATTAATATTCTTCTTGATTCTCAATTTGTCACTTCGGTTCTATGAATCATTTCACTAGTATTTTGAAAAATTTCAGTGGATCTCACAATACTACGCCGCATAAATATAACAAAGGAGATGTTGTTTCTACTCCCAGTGGTGTTCGTAAGAAATTTAATGGTAAACAGTGGAGACGACTATGTTCAAAAGATGGTTGCTCCAAGGAATCACAGCGTCGAGGATATTGTTCGCGTCATCTGAATTTGAAAGACGATTTGTCTAGACCTGCTACCACTGTACCATCGTTGTTCGTTCGGTATACCATTTTTCAGTTCCCGTAGTCATATTTGATTATTGTTCATTTTCAGTTTTTTTATGAAATGATTTCGCAATGTTTAGGAATCGAAGAAATAATCGTAGCGTTCTTGATACGAGCGAAGAAACATCTTTAGATTCCGAAACATCTCCAAATAGTAATGAACGAAGTAGACTGGCTGGCAGATTCGACTCCGATGAAACTGAAGCCGCAAATATGCTTGGTTTGTTTTTCAGTCCTGTAGAATTATACATTTGAGATTATAAAAATTCGTATAAAAAACTCTTCTCATAGAATTACGAGGAGTATAATACTTCTGTTTGAATACTCTTTTATTTCAAAAATTGAAAAATTTGGCTAAATTTAAGAGCCGTTGCAAGGAAATTCCAGCAAACTGTTTATGGGTAATTGAGGAAACTGGTTCCTGACAAATCTGTACAAATTTATATAACATTTTTACACCAGGCTTATCAGAATGTGAATTTTATTTGGCCTGTGAGTGATTAGAATCTTTAAATCAATTCTCAAACTCATTTATTTATTTTTGTCTTTGCAGTATCTTTAGGTAGTTCACGGTGTGGAACGCCTAATTTTAATTCTCCTCGTGCTCCTGCTTATTCACCTGGAAACACAAGCTTGCAGTCTCCTCTAACTGTGGTTCAGCATGTTGGAAATACACAATACACATTTTTACCCATCAAAGGGAATCAAAGCACACCCATTACAAGTGATTCTTCATCGGTTGTTCAAGTGACTCCTAAACCGTTGATTAAGTGAGTTGTAAATGTTTTAAATTTTGAATGTTCGGTTTTGAAAACGATCATAACCTAACATTTGGCGTCTGCATTGACAAATTGTGACGAACGTGATTTGATTTATGCTGAAACAAAGCTTCAACCATTATTATTGGATAGTTCATGAATACTTTTAGCGTACCTATATGACCAATTTTGTAATGATTAAAAAAAATTTTCTGCTTGTTTTTAAAATCAACTATTCATTTTTTTATGCCATCAGTAATGATTTACTTGAACTTTTTTAAAATTCATTATTTTTTCTAACTAATTTAGACCTCAAGCTCGAGCTGGAGATGTATCTACCAATAACGTCTCAACCACTGTACCTCAGTCTCCTTCGAGTGTTATTCGGATATCGCCTCAGAAAGTTGGAACTCTATCAGAAAATATTCCAATGTATGTCTCTTCACCTGGGAACAAATTTGAAACTACCGAACAGTCAGTCTTGTTACCCGTTTCACGAAGCAGTAATATTCTGGAAAGAGCTCTAACATCTAGCGAGGTTGGATTTCTTAAAGCGTTTTCTACTGTTATTTTCAATACATTTCTGTGATACTTCAATGTGTTGGTTTTGCGTTTAGATTGACCAGAATGTTAGTGTAATTTTACGCCAGTCTAGTGAAACTGTTATTAAACGAGATTCGACAACTGCACAGCAGCAGCAATATCGTAGTCAACCCGCTCCAATGTTGAATTCATCTCAAGCTAGTCAGGTTAATTTTCAACACCCAGTCATGGTGAGCAGTGGTGTTCCTGCTTCTGTGCTACAGGTTTTTTATTTATTTATTTATTTATTTATTTATTTTTCATTCATTCTGTCCTTGAATATTTCATTAAAAAAAAAAAGAAAAAAAAAGAAACGTAGATAGACTATCTCGATTACCGTAAATCATCTTTGGTTAGTCATGCTTCTTAAAATGTATTATAGGTCCATAGTGAAAAACACGATAATGTTGCTACAAATCAGAATTATCAGTATGCCCCCCATCTGAGTTCAGCCAATGGATCAATTATGAGTAATGGCACTGTGATCGAAGCCTGCGCAGCCTCCAATAATTCTCGTAATCCAGTCATTCAGCAAATTATCGTTCAGCCTACAGAATTATTACCCGTTTTGCCTGCTCCTGATGTGAGAAGAGATCCTCCGAAAGATGTACCCAATAGTGCCGGTACGTTTATCAGTTGGTTTTTAATTTTTTCTGAACTTTCATAATAATTGCTTTCCTGTAAATTTTAGGTAATGCAGCAATTAGTCAATTTCCTGTTTACTCTTGGGATACGTTGATTCCTATTTTGGGCAATAGTTCAACTCCACCGCCTACTCCACCTTTGTCAGCTCCTCCTGTTCTCTCTCCGCCATTAGAAGAATATATTGCTGCAGCTGAGGAAGATGACGATGTTTTCGAGTCAGATGTCATTGAACAAGATGACATCACCGATGATGTAGTCAGTGACACTAATAATAATAACAACAATGCTAACAATAATGGAGGAGCTTCTGGAAAAAGAAGGTCTCAATCTTTGAGCGCTTTGCAAAACTTACAAAACAGCAAGGAACCGCAGAGTCCTTTGAATAAGGTGTGTGTAAATGGCATTTATTTGAAAGTGGATGGTTTTTTTTTTACTCATGTCAGGATTAATAATTATAATTTTAGGTTCGAGATCGCATAAGACGACCAATGAACGCATTTATGATATTTAGTAAAAGACATCGAGCACTTGTACATCAACGACATCCAAATCAGGATAATCGAACTGTTAGTAAAATTTTAGGAGAATGGTGGTATGCCCTTGGTCACGATGAAAAGCAGAAATACCACGAATTGGCGTCCGAAGTAAGTTTTAAAAAAGTCGTATTTTTTCAACGTACAGTATGGTATTCTTAATATGTATTTGAATTTAAAGGTTAAAGAAGCACATTTCAAAGCTCATCCAGAATGGAAATGGTGTAATAAAGACCGACGTAAATCATCTACGGGATCTTCAAAGATGAAAGGCATTGCTGAAGAGAACCAGACTGAAACCAGTCTCAATGAATCCGCTAACAGCGATCAATATTTAGAAGTTACCATAGAAATGCAAGATGAGGGCGGTGCTGCTCAGTTGGAGTCTGTAAGTTATTTTGTATTGTATTAATATCTTTCATATTCGATTAAGCTCGCATCTAATTCGAATTTATTTACCTGAAATTTTCCACTTTTCATTAGACGCTGAATGAAAATGAAATAAAGAGAGGAAATGGAAACTCAGAAAGACATGTCGATAGCGCGGAAGATCATCAGAACATGGTACTATTTTTTTTTATTGTCTTCATTTTTCTTGCTCCTAAGTTCCGAAATCACCAGTTATTAATGTGTTCAATTGTTTTAAAGCCCATGTCGATTGATAATACCGCTCAGATTGATTTGAAATGTAAAGAAAAAGTGACCGATTCTGACACGGAATCTCAGAGTGATGTTGAATCTTCAACTGAAAATCGAGTATTTCTGCAGCAGCAATATAGTCCCCTTAAAAATAACGTGATTGATTCTTCAAGGAATAAATCTTTGAAAATGAATGGGTGAGCAGTTGATTACCCATACTGTATCCTTTTCAAAATTTTATTATATGTTCATATCCCATACATCCGTCTGTTGTTTATTTTTAAAGGAGCAACGATTGCAAACCAGGAAACGATAATGATTCTGAGGTAGTGTATTCTAAAGAAGACCCGTCTCACAATACTGTCTTTGCTTATTCATATTCACCTGCAGTTAGTCGAGCGGGAACTTCAGCTTTCCATCCGGTTTCACCGAAGGTAATTTCTAATGAATTTTTCTCATGTCTTACCGTCGACAGCTATTGAGTTGAGTTCTAAAATAAGTACAAATTGTTTTCTATACTTATCAACAATTCTCGAGTATTTTGACTGTATAATATTGCCAACGGCTGCTACGAAAAATTCTGTCGCTGCCACATTATTTGACATTCTGAAAAACTTATCAATTACGAAAATGACTTTCAACTGTAACTTTATTGAAATTCGCTCATTCCGTTGTTCGTTTTCAACCATTTTGGTGTTTCAGGTTTTTAAAAATACACCCATTATTGAAAATCAGAGTCCTCGTGAAATTTGGAAAGGAACAAACGAAAATAACTGGACTTCACCTGTAAAATCAGAAGCGAACGTTTCTAGGTGTAGCACTGGTAACGTGTCTGCTGAAATACTTCAGTCTAATCAACATTGGTCTATTCAAAATTCTGAAATACTGAGTACAAGCGTATCCCATCCGACATCTGTTCATTCCATTCGATTAGTTGCCAAACCATTGACTATTCCTTCCAACCTATTGATCAAGACCAGTACTGGCGAGGTTGCTCAAGGTGAGTCAAGTTACAATCATTACACTGTTTTTTTTCTTCCTCATTTTTCAAGTTTGGAATATTTTGTATGGATGTGTTTCCAGAAATTCGAGAAATTAAAACCATCGCTCCAGGATATTCGATTCTCAGCAGTCATTCTCCTGCTCTAACGTGCAATACTTCTGCTCTAAAAACAGCTCCTACTGTAGTTACCAATACTCTGCTTGGATCTCCGCAGCTGATACTGAAAAATCAGCATCACGCTCAATTAGCTACTATGAAAACCATTCCAGTCTCATCGGTTTTGCAAACAGCTTCTGCTGCTCATAATCCTGTGTCAGTGAGCTACCAACCTTCATCACTGACATTAACCTGGTTAAAGTCGAAAGACACTGGCGAACCAGTAACTGTCACTGGTTTAGTTGTTAAATCCAATGGCGTTGACGGCGAACAACCTGTTAGCTCTCCCACAATTTCCTCTGGTATGCCAGAAAGCGTACAGTATCTTACTCTCCAGAGTAATCAAGTCTATGTGCCCGCTCAGGCTGCTTTTCGAATACCAATATCTGGTAGGTTACGAATATTTTAAGATTCATTTTGACTTGTCAGTTGCTTATCTATGCCCGCATTGTAGAAGCAGTTACGGTACGGCACAATGTTGGTACACAAAGGAATAGTCCTGTTAATATTATGGAAAATTATGGAAATGGTTCGGCAACGGTTATTGTGAGCAAAAATAATATGGTCAACGCGTCCGTTGTCAAGTAACTTGATTTAATTATTCAATTATTACCATAATCTGTATTATTCGTCCCGATTTTGAAGAATTCTAGTCCACTAAATTCACGTAATTCTAATTTTTATGCAAGTTTTCTTCGTTAAGTACTGCGGCATTTCTATTGATAAAACTCCAGCCCAGGCATTTTAGCCGTTCAATTCAAAATAAATTAGGCCGAATATTTTTTTCATCTTCAAAACCTCATCATTCACTTTTTTTTTGGGCAAATCTCCAAATTCTGTGTAATATTTTCTCTAAATTGTTCTCCTGTTATTTTTTTCTTTTCATCAAGATTGAATGAGTTACAAAAACCCGCAGCATTTTTCGGCAGTTATAACAAGTTCTAAAAAACGTGACGAATTAAATTATACTTCGAAAAATAGCTAATTCAATTTTCGAAATCAACATTAATTTGAAAAGTCGGTAATATACTCATCACGGAACCATTTATGGACAATTAAATTTTTTGGTTTTTATTCATTTTATTTTATTTTTTTATTTTTTTCCTGAATCGAAAACAATTTTTTTAAAAGATTTTTTGGCCAGTAAAAACGTTAACTGTGTTTAATTAATTATTTTTCTTTGATATATTTATTATAGGATGGAAGAAAGTGAAAGTCGAATGAACTTCGATTTGGCACCAACATCAAACTATCATTCAGTTCTTCGTTTTGGTAATTAGAGTGTACTCTTGTCTAAATATTTGTTAAAGTAGAAAATTTCTTGAAGTCATTTTTAAAGGTGATCAGTTTGAAAGCGTATAATTTTTATCATTTGAAAATGAGAGATATTTTCTTGGTTCAGCGTATAAAAGATAAAATGAAAACTGCGGTAGAATTTGTACAACATGAAAAATAAAACTAGAATAAAAGTAGAATTATACGGATCTCTCAATTAAACTATGAATAAATAAGTAGGTTGTAGTTTCACTATTTACTCATTTGGTGAATTTTTTAAAATATGTTTTACAGAAAAACGTGTGGATGAATCAGCTGCAAATGCATCGCATCAAAATTCTCATGAGGCTTCCCCTTCGGCACAGAATTATAAAAGAGAATCCCTGTGTAGAAAAAGTGAACAGGTAACACCATTTTGAATATAATTATGTAGGTACTTTTCATCTTACCTACTCAGTGCTCGGGATTATTAATGATTATTCGTTTCTATATTGATTTTTCCCCTTTAGTTTATTCATTGTGTACATCGAAATATTTTTAGCGTTTCTAAATTTTGAATTAGACGCGTTATTTGCGTTCAATTTTTGGGTTGATTTTATCGAATTGTGAATTTTGAAATTTTTGATAGTTACTTTCGTAAAATTTTCAATCAATTCGAAATATTTTATTCAAACGATATAGATAGATAAGATCTTTAATAATTCATGTTAATAAGCTTTTATTACACGCAAGAATGAGAATGACGAGTGGCGCTATAAACAGTTTTTATTTTTTTTTTGGCTACCTTCTATTTTACTTTTTGTTTTTTTAGTTACAATCGCCGAATGCAAGAAGCTTGCAAACATCAGTATTAGTGACAAATATTACTGAAACAGCTGAAGAGAAACCATTCGTTCTGGCGCCCACTCCAGCGCAGTTAGGTAAAGCTCCATTGCAAAGACGTTTGTCTATGGCTAGTAAGTTTTCTAGATATCAAATTTCCAATTTTTTTTTTCTTCAAAATCAACATTTTGAAGAAGAAAAAAATATAACGCCAATATTCTTTCACAGCAATCACCACGTCCACTCCTACGTCACCGTCGTATACTTCGTCAACCAGCTCAGTCACATCCACCATCGTTTCTCCAAAACTGGCGGCGCAAACACCTCAAAATTATGCTGTTACCGTTAAAAACGAGATCACCGACGGCGAAGAAAATTCATCAATTTTGGAGTCACCAGCAAAGAAAATGAGTTTTTTCAAGAAAAATATTGAAGATGGAATGGACAGGTAATTAACAAACCTGTAGAATAAAGTTTTTGTTTGCTGATTAATGAGGAAACAATACTTTCACGCATAAATTTTGTTTCCAGAGTTTTGGAACAAGTGAATTTCGAACAGAAGTTCTCATCTTTACCTCAGTTCAAACCGGATGAATGTCAATCACCTAGTGCCATATCGTCAGTTGCATCGAGTCCTCAAGTGTATACTCCTCAACCTCTGCGCAACAAACAACCGGTTCAACAACGTGTATCTGGTGCGTTGATTGCTTCATTCAGTCACTCAAATTATGTGTTTAGTGTTAACATTTTACTTTGGAAGGCGAAAAAGTGTTTTCAATTTACCAGAAAGAAGTAGTGGAAAAAATTCCATTATCGAGTTTTCTAGATAATTTAAACTTGAGTTCTATATTGATAAGTCAATACTATTCCCTTGTAAATTCCTTTGAACGGTACCGAAAAAATGTAATATTTTTCCTCCATTTGTTATTCTCGAATGCTTCTTTGAAAGAGGCTTTTTTCAAAAAAATTTACTTGTCAAAGAAAATGAGAAAAAATTGTTGAGAGAATAAAAAAATCGTATTCGATAGAAGTGCTACATATGTGGAGGTCGTCACCTTGAAAATTTTCGATACCTTCCTAAAATACGTTTATACGATTTATTTATTTCTACTCGTATGTATAGAGTACTACGATACTTTTTTTTCTCTCCTCGAAAATTATTGTGTTTTCTAGAATTATGTCACCTTGGTGGAAATTACTCTTCATGTCAGCCATTCGAGTGAAAATCTAGTTCCGAATATTTAGTCTTATTTTTTTGTTAGAATTTTTTAAAGGACACGTGTATTTTCGAAAATGACACCCACGAGTTATTCATTATTATTTTTTTAAATTTTCATTTTAGATGAAGAAGCAACGAGTGGTGATTCTGCCAATACAGTTCCAAATTCTGGAAAATTGGTCGGCGGCACTTTCTTCGGTCCTGATTTCAATCCGGAACAATTCAAAGGTATCTATTATTCAAGTAACTTGAGACAGACTGGTGTATAGATGAGAGGACTGTGATACAGAGAAAAGTACTTATGCATATTTATATGCTCGCGATTCGATTTCTTATATAAAGCGTATAAAATTCAAATTCACCCTTTACAAAGATAGTAATCTCAACTAATGAGGTGTTATTGTCTTTCACTGTGTATAGAAACTCTTGCTTTTGTTTTAAAATAGTGATGACAATATCTAAAAAGTTTAATGATCGAACACGTTTATCGCGAACAATTATTTCCAGTGATTTTACAATCGCGAAATTTTTCATTTTATATAAGTAAATGAACCTAATCTTCCTCCAACTATCTTACACATAATATACACTATCTGACTCGTGAAATATAATATACAGTAGTTTGTTTACATTTTGTAAATTTTGTTCTGTGTGATATCTAGTATCTACTTCAAAATGTACATTTTAGTAGAAAAATTTCTATAATTTTGACATAATTTTATTAAATAACGATGAAAGCGTATAATCCGTGTCTGGCACAATTTTGAATCATGAAATACGTAATGAAAAATGGGAAATCACTCTTCACGGAGAAATAACGCAAATATGAGTTTCCTAGCGCGCGCCGAGAGAGCTCCAGTTATAATGTGCGAGTTCCTTGATCGTTATCTCCTCTTTTGTAGCCACCATTTTCGCATCCGATTTTGAAACTTGGGACGCGTCTCCGCGAACTCCGAGAACGCCTAGCAGTCGCAATGATTCGACCGGCGAGAAAGGTCATCGTCGTATTCTCGAGCAAAGAAGACAGTTGGTTATGCAGCTGTTTCAAGAGCACGGATTCTTCCCAACCACGAACGCGACGAGCTTATTCCAGGTAAGCTGGTTAGCTTTCACACAGGGATGGAAATGACCCAATCTACCATCCTTTATAATTCACTAGTTCATTCGGTACCGTTATTTACTCATAATGTTATGTTAATAGCATTTCGTTATTATTTTGGTATCATTATAGATAGCTTTATGCCTTTTTTTCCCCTTCTTGCTAAAATTATAGCGTGATTTGGTGAGATGTTGATTGCTGAAGAAAGCGGAAAAATACGAGAAAAGTAAAAAACTGAGTGCAGGATAGCCACTAGCCATAAGTAGACATCTAAACGGGTGGAAGGGAAATACTCAATACTGAAATAGTCAGCGACGTGATGTGGATGGTAGAGAGTTTGAAGGAAAAAATGGAATCTATAACGTTATTGCCTTATAGGGCCATTCGTTGTTTTGTTGCTGGTTTAAAGGGTATCTTTATAGTGACGAAATAGAGTTTCAGTGCTGTTTTACAACTTTATGAGTAGAGCCCGGATTTGCCGGCATTTGTCATTCATTTTCCTGAATGGGCGGAAAGGTTCTGATAAGAGAGGAGTTCGATTCATAGTGAAGAGAGCCCATGGGAAAAATTTTTATTTTACCAAAAATTGTCAGAAGTGGAATAAATGCCGAAATTGACGAATATGCCTGCCGGCATTGTTGTTTTTGAAAGTGAAGTTTGAAATTACTGCCTTTTCTGTTCATAATAATATCACGAATTCATCATTGCAAGAACTTTCCCGCTCATTTCATGACAGTGATGCTTTTGTGTCCAGCATTTCTAGTAATCCAACTGTACTTAGCTCGTTTACGTATGCACCTCTCACATCAGTTGACTTGGAACGCTCTTATTCCGAGTTAAAAAATATTTTAAGCGATAAGTGGCAAAGTATGAAGACGGAAACTGCTGAACAGCATTTAGTTGTGATGCACATTAAAAAATATTTGTAAAAAAATATTTGTAAAACTTACAATTAAGCCATTTTTTTGCGTACTAATGTATGTACTAACACATCATTTTTCAATAGATTCTTTTTCTTTTTTTTCTTTTTTTTCTTTTTCTTTAAATGCCGGACATTGCCGTTTTCTTCAGTTTTGATGGCAAAAATAAATTTTTGCTGCTTTAATACTCGGTATTCGGTAGCTTCGTGTAATTATTATTATAATTACTTGAAAATCTTTATTCAGGCCGAACACTATCTGTTGTTTCCGAATAAATCGTCGCTTCAGTTGAAAATTCGCGAAGTTCGCCAAAAACTGATGGCTCGAAGTAATTTGACGCCAGCCAGCGCTAATAATATCGACGGTCCCAACGATGTTCCTAATTTGGGAGCAGGTTAGAATAATGGTTCAATTTTCATCTCGTTTGATTGTTTCGATGTTATTATAATGTAATTCACCTTCGGTCTTTTCTTTTAGGTACTGTTAATCTGTCAATGACTAGCGCTTCGTAAGTTTACAGCATTTTTCGCTTCGAAATGGAATTCGAAACTTCGGTTTTTTCTTTTCTATCACGAAATATCTTTGAATTGGCGTTCGAAATGAGCAAATGTAATTAGAGTCACTATATTCATTGTAGTGATTGTCATAACATTTTTTACTGTTCTGAAAAGTCACTGTTGTTTTATAGTTATGTATAATTATTTATCCTCCTTTATTTATTTTGTTAATATTAATCATATCTTAGTAAATTGCAAAATGTTCATTTTTCAAAATTGATTATTGTACCTTTTATTTGTTTTTGTTACTTTTGTTTTTTCGTGATATGTTTTACTATCACCCATTATTCTTTTCTATTTTGAAACTAATTTTGGCAAGCATAGATTTCTTTTTTTCTTTTTTTTCTTTTTTTTCCATCTTCATCATAAGCTTACGTGTATTATTGTTAATAATTGAATCTCAATTCTTAATGTTTTCAAAGTATTTTTGAAAAAAGAAAACAAATTGCTGGAAATCAATTTATGCTGTAGAATTTTATTCCTTCAATTGCCATAATCCCGTTTTATTGTTATTTTCATCCTCATCATTTAAATCTTCAAAATTGACTAGATTTAGCCAAGTTTTCTGGTTACAATTTTTGTTTAAAGACACATTTGAAAGATTTTCTTAACGTTGACTCTTGATTTTTTTTTTCGCTTCCATCGGTAATGTATTATTTTTTAAGATTAGTTTACCTCTCTTTCTTTCGCCTCCTTTCGCTCTTCCATTTTGTTGACTACCGAATGGTCTTTTAATTTCTCCAAACTATATTAGCCTATTCTTTCAAATAAGAACTTTCAGTAATTATTACTTCTTTGATTTTTTTTTTGTCTACTCCAAGTATTAATATAGAATATGGATTACAGTTGATGTGCTATCATGTATTGTATTCATATTATGTTGAACTTTATTAAATCAAACTTAACGTAAAATATTTTCTTCTTATTCCTTCGCTGGTTTCTCTTGAAATGACCTTTCACTTTTTTTGGAATGAATCATTCAGTTAAAATCGTATGTTATAAAATATTTCTTATAAGTATTTACATATTTTATTTTATTTACCAAAGAAAACTTGACAAACAAATTTGATCTTGATGATCTTACCCGTTGTTTTTTGTTTTTTTTTTCACGTCCGCTATTCAATTTTACTGTTGCATTTTGTTTTTAAATAATAAATTTTTAATGCAAACAGAAACTTAATTCCAAGATGAATAGAAATACCTAGGAATATTTTTTTCTGTTACGTGCTTATTATTTTTTTTATACTACGTATTAAAGTTAACATTTAAATATGTTTCCTGATAGTTTTTACTTGATGTAATCTTCCTTCAAATTTAGTCATACCTGTTTTTATTAAATTTAATGTTACTGTTATTGTTATTTTTAATTAAAATTTTAAATCATTGTTGCCATTTTAAATGCATATTATAAAATTTTAAATACCTACCATAAAAGTGCTAATTTTAAACTTATTTTCGTTGTTCGTTTTTCGTGGTTATTGTAAATTTTCGTTTTTATTTAGGTTGGTGTTTGGAAAATTTTCAAGATTCTAGCTCGCTCGTTGGATGAAATGAAAAATTTAAACCAGTTTTATTCAAGTTAGATCAAAGTAACCAATGATAACATACGATTTTCGAGTGTTATATCAATACTTTTTTCTATCCATTCAGTAAAATTCTGTATAATATTCTTATTCGTTATTGCAAGATGAAATTTCTGAAAAACATTGAATGTTTTACGATGAATGAATGCTTAGTTAATATTATTTCTTAATTTCTATGTGTTTTTTTCTTCGGTTTCAAAAAATAAGATCTACTGGTCGTACAAAACAAAGATCACCATTTTCTTCGTCTAATTTTACTTAAGTCTTTCAATCTACTCATTTTTTTTTTCTTCATCGTCTATCTTTTTGTATCATTGGTCTTGAAAACATCGAAGCTTCTTGTAATTGTTGTAAAATGTAGCATGTATTTATTACGTGAAAATAAAATCGATTGTGTATCAAACTGCCTACTACCATAGGTACTTATGTTCTTTTTTTCTTTCTTTGTTTTTTTTTGTTTCCAGTGGGGGGGGGGTGAGAAGGCGATTTCTTCGAAGAATTCCGTCTACTGTGGTATAATTTAAAGAAAAATCTCTATTCGCCTTTTCGAAAATAGATCCTTTTTCCAACTAATAGGCCTAATAAAATATACGACGAATAAAAAAGGTGAAATGAGGTATATTTTTATACTCATTTACTCAGTGTTTAAAACATTTTAATTTATAACCTTGTTAAATTTTTTGGGGGAACATGAAAACAACTTACGAGGAGTCTTTCCTTTTGTCCTGTATGCTGTTTTGTTTCTTGTAAGTTATAATCATCTAATTGTGTTGCTTTTTTCTTAGTTTTTCTTGATAGCCCTTCTCCAAGACATCAATCATGTCCTTTGGATTGATATTTTTGAGTATTTCTTGTGGCTCTATGTAGATAACGTCCCCTGCTCCACTTCGTGTCAAGTCATTTTCTCCTGGTTGTGTAATTTTTACTGATTCCTAAAAAATGGCCATAACAAAGATTAATAATTCAACTTGAATGTTATGACAGGAGATAGAAAAATAGTTATACTTACCTCTTTTATTTTCGCATAATTAATACTCTTGTCTTCTGGCACTCGAGAGCATGAACCATCTTTACACGAGTAAGTGCCCTGGATGAATTTAATTTCCGGCGAGTCACCTTCAGATGGGTTTGATGACATCCATCCAGTGATCATATCTTTCATCTTAGAAAACAGTCCTGGCTTTATAGATTCGAATATATTCGCTTCATGGGTGGTGGTGTCTGGATAGTCAGTTAGAATCGTCACTTTGTCACTATCAGCAAACAGATAATCCTCCAAATCATCATCGCATATCGATGAATCAATCTAAATCATACATGCATATTTTTTTCGTCATTCTCCAACGCTACAGTGTAACGAATCGCCTATAAATGCTTCATAATTCGACTTGAAGAAGACAGTGGCCAAAAGTTGAATACAAAAGTCTTATTCCTATGTAATTCTTAACGCCAATTTCAAATTTTTAGTTATTTTTTTGATAAGTGTAGGTGAAAAGGCAAGGAAGAAGCGGGAAAAGAGAAAATTTTATCAAAATATGGTGTTGGATAAAGAAGGTGACTAGAAATATAATACGCTGAATTCAAATCTGAGGTTGTTTTGGCGATTAAGCTGCATTAGGAAAAGATAGGGGAGCAAAAATGAAAAATTTTGCAAAACAAGCATTTTTTGACCACACAATCATTTTTGGCATGTTTCTCAAAAACTTATTGACTGATTTGAAGTGCTTTTTCCTAAGTCACATCATAATCAAAGTTGCAGTAAGTCTGTAGGTAGAATCATCACCCAATAAAATCAATCTACTTTTTTCAGCTTCATATTTTGTTTTTTTTAGTATAGGTATGTACAAAACTTCAAAAAATTTTTTAGAGGTTATGTGCAAATTGGGGCAGCCAATTTTTTTTTCATTTTGTAGTATAAATTACTATCTAAATGATGGAATGTATTCCAAGATCGGCCAAAAGAGTTATAGCCTAAAATGGCCTAATTTTATACTAAATTTTAGGGTAATTTCAATTTTTTTCTTTGAAACCCACAAATAAGTTATAGCATAATGGAATCAAAAAGTATAGAATGTATTTACTTTCAAGTTCCATCATAATTTGTTGCTTATGTGTCAGATAAAATTCAAAACAGCCGCACATTACAAATTCAACGCATAAGCGCATCAACCCAAAAATTATAAAATGCTCAAATGCCATTTTTAAACGCGTTTCACGACTACTAAAAGGAGTTGGAGAGGAAAAAAATCGTGAAAACGTTGTCTCCTTACTATCAACTAGTTGAGGCAGCCATTTTTCCAAGTTTTTATAGAGTTCGATTTTTCCCTATTATGATCCTATATATGAGCCTTTTTTGAATGATTCGTTACACTGTGCAACGCTTAAGATAAATTAAATTAGGATTTTACTTCAAAATTCTCTGTACCATTATTGCCAAATATATCGAAATGAAAATCAAAAATTTATTGGCGCACATATTAAAATTATTTTTCTGAACAACATTCGTCTTCCACAGAACCATATTTACGAAAAATTTTGCGAAATAACAGTCATTATAGTTGCTGCAGTTGGAAAAATTTCTCAGAAAGTGTTACTTATCAACGTATAAACTCGCACCTGTTGTATAATTTATGGTACATTCGACATTTTGTTCTCTAATTTTCAATTCTTCGTTTGCGTCAATTTTACTGGCAAAAACGAAAAAATATGCGGTTTATTACATACGAATGCCACGACTGCTCTGTTTAGCATTATGTTAAGGACAAAATCTGTATTATAATTTATAAATTATTAATTATAAAATTCAATATTGAAGATTTTCAATTCTCTGTACCTATTTTTTGTCAAATACCTACCTGTATGGAGCATTTCTTATGGTCACGTGTTAATCGATGTTTTTTTTCTTTTCATACGTTACCTATAAGATAATACATGGTTTGGAAAAATTACCACAATTCAAATATTATTTTGAATCTTAAAAAATCTGCGTTATCAATAATCGATGAAAATGTCTCTAAACAAATAATACAAATGAATGAACAATTTTTTTAAACTAAGCAAAATCCATTTTGCTTGGTTATTATAATTTAAGTGGTGATTTTTAGAATTTGAAGCAATATAAAAGGAAGAAAAATGGGTGCTTTAGGCACACCACAAGTAATACAAGTCGTAAGTATTGAATATTTATATTTTCAAGTTAAGATTTAAGATATATTTATTAAATTAGGTACCTATTGATCTTTTGAATCTGAATTCAAGTATTCAAAAAAATATTCTTTATTAAGGTATTATTTGATGTACTATTGACGAGTAAATTTGAAATATCGAATGTAACTTGGCCTATTTTTATTTTCTTTCAGATTTTGGTTACTGTCGTATTTGTCGTCCATTTATTCACTTTTTACGATGTAAGTATAAATTACAAGGGTGACATGGTAATATTTGAGACATCAGTTTATGGTATTTACTTCGTTATAATGATTGGATTTGTAATCGCTGTGGTATCAGATGGAAACTTCGCCCCTCCTTTGGTAAGAGCCTACTTTACATTCTTTGACTGTGAATTTTTTTAAAGTTAATATCGCACTAAGGTCTATATACATGTCTCACAGGAAGCCATGACTAAACTATATGGAGCTATTTTATTCAACGTTCTCGGATTGATCACTTTCAGATTTTATTCTGACGTATATAATACTCAAGCATTCAATCAAAATCACCTTATCTTTGGATTTGTCAAAAGCATATGCTCTCTGGCAGTTAGCATTTTATTTTACATCGAAATGTTTCAAGCTTAATTAATAATAATCGTTATATTTATACTACTGTAAGCCTATACTATTGTAAGATTAAAAAGTAACCATTTGCATAATAATCGTGTAAATACTGTAAATGATATGATATTTTTTGTTTGGATGATGTAAAAAAAAACAAAATCAACTAATCCAGTAGGTCGGCTGAAAGAAAAGCGAATTCGCGATTTCTAAGTCTGTTAGAAGCAATAATTTTGCTGATAAAAAACAGCTGAGAAGGTGCATTATTACGCCTTTGTCTCTGTCACCAGTTAAAAATTTCACCTAAAAGACGAAAACATTATAAAATAATGCACCAGTACACCATCTCAGCACGTTTACAAAATCTTCCACCGATATCAGCTACTTTACTGGAAATCGCGAATATCTCAAAACTCAGGGGCGTATCTAGACTGCCCTCAAGGGGGGGGGGTCCATCATTATGACGACACACGCCCCCCCTAAAAAAATTGGAGAATCGTAAGAATTAAAAACATTTTTATTCAAAAAAAAGGTCAAGGGGGTCCAGACCCCATGGACCCCCCCTAAATATGCCCCTGTTCAAACTGAATATTTGACTTGAGATTTTCTGGTTGTCAAGTTCAGATTTGTTTTTAGCCCGAAAATTGTGAATTTATTTTTTGAATTCAGAGGGGGAGCCAGCTTTTTTTTTTGGGTGGGCCTCGAAAAATTGGAAAAAATTTCAACGTCCAAAAACAAAAGTGGTCGGATCCCTTTCACTCACTGACGAGCCTCCGCCCCACCCCTTCCCCCAAAAAAAACCGGTTTCTTATTCGGATTAATTTTTTCAGAAATTTTTCCTCACCACGCCCCCAAATTGTCATTGACGAGTCACTCGCCAAAATACGCGATTTTTTATTTAAAATCTTTTCTTAATAATTTTTTCTTTTTTGATAATTTTCTTCATTTTTCCCCTGACTTTACGTTCGTTTTGGGAAAAGTTTTTTTGATGTGTCAGAATTTTTTTTGGGGTGGGCCATGGCTCACCCGGCTCCCACTAGCTCCGTCACTGTTTGAATTACTGCTTTACTACATTCGACTGTGAATTCATACCAAATATTCTTTCACAATCAGTTTGAAAGCTAGGTGTATATTCCAATTCTTGGAATTCAGATGACTCATGCCGGATGATACAGTTACTGATCTAAAAATTGTAATTTTATTCTTGTAGTATGCCCTCGTTTTGGAAAAATTAGTTTCGCTGGCCATATGTGGTTTAGAGTTCAAGTTTGGTTTCGTTGAGGACGAGCTTAAGTAGTGATTGTACTCTCGACCCTGCAGCACTCAGTAGAATATACCGAGCAAATAGAGCTTTATTTTGCCCAAAGAATAAAAATTCTCGAATGAAATTTTAATTCTGCTTATTCACTACCTGCGAACTCAACTCTCCTATTACATGAAAAAAAAAAACACAATCGTGAACACAATTATTATTCTGACATTGAAATAATGTTTATTCTCTTTAGCCCTGCGTTTACTTTCTATAAGAACAACAAAGTAAACCGAGCTTGCTTCATTATGCTTTGAAAATGACGTACTAAAAGTAATGTGCTACATAATTTTCACGTGGAATGGAATCAACCGACTCAACTCGGCCGAATCTTTACTTTGCCTTTATCCCCATTTACTGCTTGAGTTCTTTCTTTGGTATTATGCCCGACACACTGCAATTCAGTTGGAAAGATTGTGGATCTCTGCGCAGCCATATTCCTATGACATCCAGCATATTTCGAGTCATATTCGCCACCATATTGGTAATTTTCACAATCCTCTATGGGATTTCAGCACCTTTATATATTGTGCAAACCAATTTACCAGAGTGGTACCCTAAAGGTATTTTCGTTCGTAAATCATTTTTTGCAAATGAATCCACTATTGAACCGAGCACGGACACCTATCAATCGTTAATTATGAAAATTCTGTATCCTATACTTATCACGCTGGCGAGTATCAGTATTCGTACAGCAGCCATTTTCTCAATGCGCAAAGGACTGAAAAATTTCTTCACCAAAATTGAACAAGCTGATCGATTCCTCAAGCGAATGGAGAATTTTGAGAATGTGGTGAATACCAGAAGTCACCTGCTATACAGTGTCGGCTTATGCTGTTTCTTCCTCATCATGAGCATACCGATCCATTTCAATTACTTACTTACCGCCATTTGGTTGAATAATCGATACGGATTGATGTGGTGCATTGCTATGGTATGGTCAGTGATGACAGGTTTTTGTGGAGATATTTTGTTCTCGTTTTGCGCATATCTTATTCGTATTCGATTCAAAGTTATAAATATGACTCTAGGGAATATTAGGACGGATGAAACAAATTTTCATGCCACATTTCACCCAACAAGTGGATATGAAGGGATAATCAAGTGAGTAAACCTGTATTATAATAATTATTCTACCCTATTGAATGATTGTGCTAGGAAGGTTTTGGGCAGCAAAAATAATTTTAATGTACAAATCTAACCAGAACTACCTCGATTTGGCTTTATTGTAAAGGATTCACTCGATTCAGTAAACCAAGGTCCGCCTTAGGGGTCATAGCGGGGGCTATGCCTCCAATACCTGAAATTAGCCCCTCCTCCCGGGAAAATCAATTTAGCCCCCTTCCCCACTTTAATGAAAATTAACAAAATAATAGATATATTTATTCGTTCTAGACTCTGACAATTCTACTGAAACTTAATACGCTGGTGAATGACCTCTCGAGTCAAAAAGACTCAACCCCTACCTGAGCAAATTTATAGCTGCGCTACTGCTTCGAGTATATAAGGAAATCATTTGAAAATTCAAATCTATTTATGGTAACTTCCTGCAAGTGAAGAGACACACAAGATTCAAAATCTTCTATGTGCTTTGGACGCATAATAATTTTGATTCTAACATTACTAGAGGGTCTAGACGAATGACGTGCTAATTTTTTTTTCACCTACCTGGACTATTTAATTTTTTATAAATATTGGATTTGAAATTTTTGGAACTGCAGCGGGAGCTTCAATCATTTGCCAAAAGAAGAAATCAATAAAACATATGAATTGTTGAAATTTCAAATCAATCTTCGACGAGGAACCATGTGCAAATATGGTTTGGCTGATACCATCGAAATTTACAGACACTGTCATCGTTCTCTTTGTGAACTTGTCCGTTATTTAAATGGGATGTTCAAATTGCATTTACTGATGACATTATCTGCGTGTTTTTTGATCAGTTTGTTTAACATTTATTTTGCAATGTTCGGTTATGTAGCCACTGTCAGCAAGAAGCAGAGTATAAAAATTCAATCAAAATTATTTCGCTCAATTGGTTGGAACATGTTTTACATTGTACGTTTCTTAGCCATGACTACTACTGCTCATTTCACAACGCAGCAGGTAAGTAATATTTTCAATCGCATTCAGTTCAGAAAAACTTTAAATTTTTGGGAAGTAAGCTTGTTTTGGTAGATAGTAGATACTTATACGTTGCGTGTGAATCCCAGTTCTTATTTTCTTCTTAATTACGAGTAGGAAAAAAATGAAACAATATAAGGATGAAAGAAACAGTAGCCAAATCTTTTAAAAATTTATTGATCGTTTTTTGTAAAATAGTTTTCCCTTACCAACAATGTAAAAAAAATCGTCTCAAGCCTTTGAAACTATAACGTTTATAATTAAGAAGTAAAATACATTATTATAGAACGAATACCTACTACAAACGCCAGGCACGTATAGACTGGATAATTGGTAAAGGGAGAGGGAGTTCCTTGAGAGCTCACTATGGGCGCCAGGGTTGCCAGGATGAAAAATAAGTGCAGCCTTTCACGAAGCAGGTGCGAAGTCTAAGATGAATGCTCTTTTTTAAGATTCACATTCTTCCAAACCATTCATTACTAACATAACAATTAACAAATAATAAATACTAATATATAACTCCACAAAATTGAAAATACAACATATAAATATTTCTAATATATCTGCTCCTAGGGGAATTAATATTCATCTAACTTTATGACCCGTATGTTATAACTAGAGAACGGATTTTTTGGCACTGAAAAATCAAAATTTGGCGCAAAACAAGACAAATTTGGCTTTATCTGGCAAAATCATTTGAAAATCAAAAACAAACATTAGGTAAATCATGGAAAAATTTAAAAACAAAGGCATTTTTGTCATTTTTTACAATTCCATTGGTAATAGCAGAATGAATTGCTTCCATGATTTACAGGCCAAGATTTTTTGTGGACACATCTGTACTTTTTCTTGCTAAAATTTTTACTCGAGCACCTGGAATTATATGCTCATTTTCTGACAAACATCGTCAATAATTTCAATTTGAGCATGTATGTGTAGTTCTAATTTGGCAGTTTTCGTCGTTTAACATATCTTTTGGCATTTATTTCGGTTTTGCAATTTTCGGCAAAATAAAATTTTTTTCCCAGGCCCCGATAATTCGGCAAATGCCAAGGAATCTGGTCTCTAGTTGTAACATAATTATAATGACTTTGACCTTGAAATGATGACTTTTCCAGAAAATTTATTCTAATTACATTCTTTATACACAACTTCTTTATATTCTTTACCCTAATCAAATGCTGAGGGCGCAAAATGGACAACCCCCTCCATACTCTGTGGGATGATTTTTCCTTCGGGTAAGGGGAAACGACTTTGCTTCAGGAGCATTATCCCCAGCCACTTGGCTACGGCCCTGATCAAGATTTCAATTCTTATTCACGTCATGAACCCATATAGTCCTCTAATTACATTTAAAAAAGCACAATCGTTGTGTACATACGAGTATATTTATTATTTTGACGTTAACGTATGAAGTTTATTTTCTTTAGCACTGTGTATTTTCTAAGAACAACAATATACTCGCATATAGGCCAACCTTGTTTTATTCCGCTTTGAAAATGGCGCACTAAAAGTCGTACCTATATGCTACAATAATATCCACCCGGAATGGAATTAACCGACTCAACTCTGCCGAATCTTTACTTCGCCTTTATCCCCATTTACTGCTTGAGTTCTTTCTTTGGTATCATGCCCGTCACACTGCAGTTCAGTTGGAAAGATTGTGGATCTCTGCGCAGTCATATTCCTATGAAATCCAGCATATTACGTGTCATATTAGCCGCCGTATTGCTAATATTCACCATCTTCCATGGCATCTTGGAACCTGTATATATTGTGCAGGTCAGCTTACCAGAATGGTACCCTAATGGTATTTTCGTTCATAAATCATTTTTTGCAAATGAATCCACCAGTGAGTCGAACTCGAAGAACTATCAATCGATAATTATGAGAATTCTGTATCCTATACCGGTCATACTGACGAGTATTAGTGTGCGTTCTATAGCCATTTGTTCTCTGCGAAAAAGACTGAAGAATTTCTTCACAAAAATTGAACAAGCTGATCAATTCCTCAAACGAATGGAGAATTTTGAGAATGTGGTGAATACCAGAGGTCACCTACTCTACAGTGTCGGTTTATGCTGTTACTTCCTCATCATGAGTGTACCGATCAATTTGAATTACTTAGTTATCTCCATTTTGTTGAATAATCGTTACGGATTGATGTGGTGTATTGCTATGATATGGACATCGATAACAAGTTTTTGTGGTGATATTTTGTTCTTGTTTTGTGCATATCTTATTCGTGTTCGATTCAAAGTTATAAATGTGACTCTAGGTAATATTAAGACAAATGAAAAAAAATTTCATACAACATTTCACCCAACGAACGGATATGAAGGGATAATCAAGTGAGTAAACCTATTCCTATCCTATTGAATAATGGAGTTAATGAGATTTGGCCAGCAGGAATAGATTTTAATTCAAGTTTTTCTGGAACTATTACTGTTGGAGATGTCCTCAATTTGGTTTTCGAGAAGACACCGTAGTTTTTCTTCTTTTTTTTTTTTTAGCGACGGGCAATTAATTTTCCAGCCCATCGACCAAATCAAGCAAAGTCTGGCAATGGGAATAACCATTCTAACTCACCTATCAAAAATTTCAAAGGCATTATTTATAGCGAGGATCGAGATTTTTTGTAGTCCAAATGACCCAGTTAGTATTTCTCAACGGGCTTGAAAGTCATTTGTTAATTTTTTTTTTCTCAATTGACTATTAAGTGGTTTGAGTCTAATAAGAGTGACATTTTTATTCAATCGAACTGAAACTTGATCCACTGATAAATGATCCTTTCAAGTCAGCAAGTCTCATAGCCTCTCTTTTAACTAATTTCTAGCTGCGTCACTACTTCAAGTAGAATCCTAGAAGGTGTATGAAATGATTTGAAAATTCAAATTCATGGTAAGGAGAGAGGCTCAAGTTTCACAATTTTCCCTGCGCTTTGCTGAAAGAAATATAACTTTGATTCGGATCTTTATAATAATCTTAGGATGTTAAGAGTTGGGTGTTAATTTATTTCACTTACCTGGACTATTTCATGTTCTATAACTTTCAAGTTTGAAATTTTTGGAACTACAGCTGGAGCTTGAATCATTTGCCGAAAGAAGAAATCAATAAAACATACCAATTGTTGAAATTTCAAATCAATCTTCGACATCGACAAGGAATCATGTGCAAATATGGTTTGGCCGATACCATCGAAATTTACAGATACTGTCATCGATCCCTTTGTGAACTTGTTCGAATTCTAAATGGGATGTTTAAATTGCACTTACTGATGACATTATCTGCGTGTTTTTTGGTTAGTTTGTTCAACATTTATTTTGCACTGTTCGATTCAGCAGTCCTTCCTAGCCAGAAGGAGAGTAGTGCGAAAATAATAAAGTCAAACTTATTTCACTCATTGTTTTGGAACATGATTTACGTTATGCGTTTCTTAACCATGACTGGTGCTGCCCATTTCACAACGCAGCAGGTAAGTTATAGTTTCAATCAAATTTAGATTTAAAAAACTTAAAATTATGGAAAGTGGGGCTAATTTGGTAGATACCTATATACGTTATGATGAAATCCAGCTAGTGTTTATTTTTCTTCCTTATTACGAGTGGCCTGCGTTCATAAATAGAAGCAAAAAACTCGTGGAATTAATACTGCAAGCACCAGGCGCTATAGTAGCCAGGATAATTTTAAGGTGAAGGAGGGCTCATTGAGAGTTCACTGTAGGTGCCAGGATTGCCAGGTTGGAAAATAAGTGTAGGCCTTCGCGAAGCAGCTGCAGGCTAAAATGAATTCTCTTTCACAAGATTCACATTCCTTCAGAACATAAATTACTATAATGGACTCAACATAACAGAAATTTGCTATAACTTTACAAAATACCTCATATAATATATATTTCTGATATTTTTGCTCCATGGAGAATTAATATCGCGATCTAATTTAATGAGAAATGTTATATAACTTCATAACCTTGACCCGGACCTTGGAATAATGACCGTGATCGTGTAATGATGACTTAGTGAGAAAGTTGATTCTTTACACCAATTCACTACATTCTTTATCCCAATTTTTTATTTATTCTTTACATCAATTCTATACATTCTGTACCTCGATATAAAAATAGATCACGTATATAGTCTACGGATGGACGCACGGACACATTTTCGACTAAAGGTATGCTCCTACAAAGAATTATCTATTTAAAAGCACTAAAAATATAGAAAAATTCCCCCCAAAAAAAAGAGCCACTCGAAAATTACCGAGACAAAACCAGACAAAATGTCATCTAAAATACAATAAATAAGTCAAGCATTAAGTTTTTTTGACATTATTTGCTGTTTTTGGTGGTTTTTTGTTGTTGTAAATGATGCTTTGTAAAATTTCATTTTTCTTTCAATTTTATGAAAAAACACTTTTTAAAAAATTAGAAAATCAGGAAGGGCTCAACAAAGGGTAGGCTGAAACTGGTCAAAGAAAGATTTAGCATCACTTAACGATATGAGCCTGACAAACGTACATAATATACTATAATGATTGTTTCAAAATCTCAAATTTAAAATATTGTAGCATTGAATTTTTACGACTTTCCACATAATTACAGTATTATATTTCTTGCGGAACTTTGAGGTTGGAAAACGCCAATCTCTCATCACATGTTTCTTAATTACTTGATTTCAACCAATGGCATTCCTCTATAAGTGCTCTATTCTAACTTCTTATGTTCTATATTATGAAAGGGATTACAAGGAAAAAGTAATTGAAAAGAAGTCCATCACATAGATGGCTTAATGATATGTGCATTAGGGTGGTCCTTATTTTTGAAGTTTGAAATTTTTCACCTCCCACCCCCCCCCAGATTTGTTCCATTTCATGAAAAAAAATCCATAAAAATTTCAGCCCCCTAGGTAGAAATTAAGTGGTGCCTCAAAGGGGTTGAAAATTCATATATGAAAATACTAGCATTATTTCACATTATCATCCGTATCACATAGAAATAGACAAAAACATGTATTTTCTCCTTCCAATTATTAGTAAGATGAAGTGTGATGCATAGAAAATAGATCTTGCTGGGATTTCGAGGGAGTTTTTTCCTACCCTTACGATAACCAAAAAATCACTATAATATGTCTTTTTTTTCAAAAAAATGTTTTTCTTATATTATGAATGGCAGAAATGAAAATATTTCGAATAATCTTGAAAAGAAAGACTTCTTTTATTCACAATATTTTCATTTCTGCCATTCATAATAAGAAAAACATTTTTTTGACAAAAAAAACATATTATACTTAGTGATTTTTTGGTTGATAGATCCAAATCCCCCACATCTATTTTATATGCATCACACTTCATTTTACTAATAAGTTGAAGGAAAAAGTACATGTTTTTATCTATTTCTATGTGATACAGATGATAATGTGAAATAATGCCAGTATTTGCATTTATGAATTTTCAACCCCCTTCAGGCACCACTTAATTTCAACCTAGGGGGCTGAAATTTTTATGGAGTTGGGAGCAGAAACTGCAAAAAAAATTTCACCTTCTATAAATAAGGACCACCCTAATGTGCATGGTACATATTATTATGTATCCGTTTTGAATTTTTTTTTCTAAATAAAATATACTTACCTTTCCACCTATTCGGTCAATTAATTTGGCATTCATTTATTGCGTGTTCACTAAATCGATAGGAAAAACAGTTTTTTTCATTGTTCAGCCTAAAGTCTCATCAAATGGGTAGGTTTATTTACTAATAACATGATTTTTAATGAGAATCAAATATTTTCTCTGATCAAATTATTGTAATGCGGTAGCATTACCTTCGACTTATTTTCCTTGCTTTATTTATAGAATTTTCAATTTCTGTCTGAACAAAAAACATGTAGGCTACCTGTACATGTATAACTATAGGACAGTATATACCGAGTAATGTTCGCTTCATTTGTTCAACTTTTAAAACGTAAAATATTTTTTTGTAAGACATTTAATGAGAAGAAGCCACCACCATGCATACCTTTACTCATAAAACCTGTGTTTCTTTTTTCCAAATTATTCGCCGTCTTCCCTATGAACGAAAATTTGGAATTAAATTTCATTGGAATTTGTTATTCGAGCATTGTTCTATCGTTAGCTGCTACTCATTTGTATTATCTGCCTGGTATTATGATCAACATCGAACGGAAACTGGCTAAAGCTAAGAAAGACATCTCGTATAATTATGTCTTGAAGATGCTGTTTCCAGCTGTGGTATTCGTGACAAGTTGTGTCTCCAAAATCAACACCCTCTTTATTCTGCGTCCAAATTTACTTCGTTTCTACGAAAAAACCAATCGAATAGACTCAAATTTATTGATTCTCGATGCTGATGTAAGTCGCCATCGATGGTTTTCATTACAAGTCCTTACAGCGATTTGTTTACTTACCTTTCCTATAAATACGGTCAGATTGAGAATGTTTTACAATAACGCATCCAGTGGCTGGGAAACTGTGCTGTTATTTGCTGATATGTACTTTCAGAATATTTCTTCTTGCTCTCACGAATTACAGTTCATCACACTTACCTACGCTTTGGTGATACGAACACGAAAAATCAATTCCAGCCTGCTGACTTTGCTGGAGAAAATCGATTTCCATTTGCGATTGCGATATAATCGATTTTTGAAAGAAGAAAACTGCTGTAAGCACGACTTTGGGCAGCCCTTCTTTAAGCCATCTAATCTGATGTACACCTCTACCGAATCTACCTTATATTATTATGGACGCGATAAAATGGTCGACACATTAACTGATCTGAGGAAAATGCATAAAGATATTTGGGACGCAGCTGTGTCACTGCAGAAAGCCTATGGACTGGCCTTATTATTCTCATTGTGCTGCCAGAGCTTGATGTTTCTCTTCGATATTTACTTCGAATTCTACGGCTTCATCGGAGGGAATGCAGCAAAACCAAGCTTGGCCACTTATTTATGGTGTTTGCAGTACAGTGTTCGGTTTACATTAATTGTAAAGGTGTCACAAAAGATGTTTGACGAGGTAAGGGTAAAATTTTAATGGCAGTTACAAAGCATATTTTTCAACAAACACTGACGTGGTCTGTAAGGGCTATATGACCCCTGTTGTGCTCTTAGTCCTATATAGTGATCCCTTGCTTCAGAACATATTTGTAGTTATTCAGCTTCAAAGTTGCAATTTAAACTATATTTTGAGAATTTCACTACCTATTTTATTTTAGAATAGTATTTCAAAGAGGAATAAGCGTGGCCTGAGAGGGGATACGCTTCCTCTCGCCCCGCTGGAAAATTTTCCAAAGGTGTTCAACAAAGCGACCATTACGTGTACTGCTAATTGCATAATTGGTTTGCCGTAAATACGTGCAGCTATAATATAAGCGGTTCCATATGATGGCTAGCGACTGCTAGAACGTTTGCCCAATAACTCATTTTTGTCGTCGTTGTGGTTAAAATACTTCGTAAAATACACGAAAAGCAAAATTTTTCAAATTATATAAAAATTAATTTTTTAAATTAATTTTCATACCAGCAAATGAAACAATAATTATGTTTATATAAATTAATTTTATAATCTCTATCAGAGTACTTATGGGTGAATTTGAATTTAGCTTGATATGTTGGGAGGTCGGAGGGGGGAGGGGGTAAAAGGCTAGAAATAATTTTTTCGTCCGTGACAAACAAAAAACTACAAAAGACACACACGCACTTGATAATAATATTATGATTAAAAAGGAAAAAAAAATGGAAAAAATATCAAAAGTTTGGCACAAATAAATTATTCGGTATTTTTTTTTTGACGGGTTGGGGGGGAGGGGTGGATTTACTTTCGTATAAGGAAAAGAATTTGTTCGTGAATCCAAAGTATGGACAGATATGCGGACAATTGGATTTTATTATAATGGATAATTTTTTATAAGAGACGATTTTCTTATGAAATGTTAGCCTGTTCTGTCTACGTTAGACCATAAATGTATATCTAAAAAAATAAATCCATATTCAGTGAAGTTTACCTTCTATGGAGTTCATTAATTTCTAAAGGTATAGTCTGCCATGATTTTTTGTGTGATTATTTGTGGGTATTCTTTTCCCAGACAAAACCTGAAAAACTTCAAGGTCATTAACCGTAACTGGTACCGTAACTTTAATAGAAATATATGAATACCTATACTTAATTTACAAAACCGTAACTGATTCAGACGAACATAGTACTTTTTCGAACTCAAATACATAACCGATAATCAAGATTCACAATCATTACGTTTCCCAGCTCTGAGATAAACTGTCTCTTTGAATTTCAAGGTTTTTATCGAATGTGTCAAAAAAATCTTTTTTTTCTAAACTTTGAAAAAAGATGGAAAAAATAGAAAATGGAAAGGAAAACAGCTTTGTCCGAGTACAGAGAATAATATGTTTAAAGATAATGTAAGTACCTATAGCTATCCGAATAATTTGAGTAAATTCAGTGCAAAACTCAGCAAAAAAAATTATGAGTACACCTCTTAGCCTCGTATATATGGAAAATGTTGAGCCTATTTTGTCTGCCAAGACGCGATGTTTTGACATTTATTTGTTTTTTTAGGGTGTGAAAACACGATATCTGATATCAAGTCTGAATAATAGATACTTGGATGCAGACAGTAAAGAAGAAGTACGTATTTATTTTAATATAAGTAACATTTCATTTTATCTAATTTTTCAGACTTGAAAAACGTTTTCGTTGGGCCCATAGTGCAATATAAGGCTTTCTAATAAAAATTGATCACCTTTATCCCTGGTCTTGCCTATATTTACATTCTAAACTGTTTTGATCTTCTGACAGTTGGCGTTGTTTATGAATCACATATCTAATACCAGAATTGAATTCACAGCTTGCGATTTTTTTTCACTGAATACTCGTTTGATAACATCAGTAAGTGTATAATTATGTATGTGAATTGAAATTTTTCAATAATTTCAATATTATTAATATGTGTATTATATTGTAGTCTATTTTGTCTAAAAAAAAAAAACCTCAGGTCTAACAAAAAAATTTAGTAGACGTGCATTCAAAGTTTAAAACTGTTTAACTTACCAATTTTTCGAAATTCTTTTTGTATATATGTATGATATTATAAATTATTTCTTCTTTTTTTTTTCAAAATGAAATATTACTTTTCACACACTTTTTACTTTCGGAACAAATAAAGTGTTTGTAGAACAATAGCATGTGTTATGAATTTGTAACAGCAGCATAGAAGTGCCTATATATGTACGATGTTAATTGAACATTAAAATGTAAGAAAAACTATTTTTATTTCAGGCAATTGCCGCGGGAACTACTTATTTGGTGATACTTGTTCAGTTTCATTCGGACAAGGATTCCTGAAGAATTCAAGATAGCATATTTATAGCTTACATAGTATGTATAGTAATCTAAAAGTACCTATAGTTCTATTCCAAATAATAGGATGGCTGTTGAAGAAACTCAGAAAATTTTCGCATTAAACCAATCAGATTAGTTGAATATCGTGCGATGTTGTGAAAAATAATAATCCAATATTTCACAATACTGGATGAAAATTTATAAGAATGATCTATTCGGCAACGTTCTAGCATAGTGACATTGCCACCATATTTTGAACCAGTGGCGGATCCAGAGCTCCATTTGGGGGGGGGGAATCCAAATTTTTACAAAGCATGATAAATGCTAAAATGGTGAGATTGTGTTTTTTTCAGCATAAAGGGGGAGGGGTTCAAGAAAATTGATTTTTTTGTGGATTATCGGTCTATTTTTTTGGATTTAGGGGGAAAAAATCCCCCCACCGGTGGATCCGCCACTGTTTGGAACAGAGTATACCTTATTGAAGAAATGGCCAATTAAACAAAAACTGAAAATATCTCACAAGAACAAAAGAAAAACAATATATTTTTTCATTTCAAATGCTTCATAATTTCTTGGTTGGGAGATGGAGACAGGTATACAGACCTAAATATCCCTATTGATGTTGCTCAGGATTTATGGATTTATATGACTAGAAAAAAAAAACGAAAAAAAACTACTACTTAATTTGTAGATTGTTCAACTTGTATGTAGATACGTATTAAATCTCAATAAATTATGTCAAATTTTTTTGTTTTTTAAGCAGTTTTATTGCAACAATTTGTAATATCACAGTTTTTATATAAATAGGTACATGGTGGAAAATAAAATGAAGAGACAGATGAAATTGAAATAAATTAAACGTTACCCTAAATGCAATTTATGCGTCTCATTAGAAAAAATTTAATTAGCATATCCATGTGAAACATATGCCGCAGGTATAGATTTTCTTAGACGTCCCAGTTCTCTTAGTAAATTACCCACAAAATTATCTGGTGGCTCATTTCTGTAGTTGCGTGGTCTTGGAATCCAGTTTATATCCTCGTTGCTTCTGCCATAATTTCTATGATTTTGTTGTCTCATTCTGGATCTCGAATGTCGTGGACTGTAACGTTTATAAACATCCAAAAAGTTGTCAACGATTTGAGGATTCACGAAGTTGAACTGCTCTTTAATCAGTTGCTCATGAGGATCTCTGGGCTTTACTTTGAAATGGCGATAGAATTCTGGAAGGAAATTATGATTTAATAAAATTTTATTTGCATCTACTTTTTTCTCTGTGGAATGGACACTTTTTCCTTCCATCTCATTTTTTTCATCATTATGCAACTCTTCTTTTTCAGTATTATTGACACTTTTTTCTCCAGTTATATTTTTCTTATTAAAAATGTTTAATTCTTCTTGTATAGAACTGCTTTCATCTTCCACAATATTTCTCTTTTCAGTTTCGTTCCGCCCATCGTTTTCTTCTAAAATGCCATTGTTATTTGAAATATTTTCAAAGTCATTCTTGTTAAGGTATGTGGGTTGTAAAAATGTTTCATTTAGACTCGATAGTTCTTGGAAAAATGCGAGGGCATTTTCTGTAGTTAAATTTAGTTGATTCTCTTTCAACAAGCTCAAGTATTTTAAAATTTCCAGTTTTAGATCTGATGATCCTGATGTCTGTTGCGAGGAATTCATTCCCCGATATAAATCTGCCTCTGGTGGAATCAAAGAGTAAAATGAATTTGTATTAATTGACTTATTACTCATTCCACTGTGATCAAAGTTATTGTTAGTGGAGTTAGAAAATAGTTTGAAAATTTTATATCTAGTTGAGTTGAAAAAGATTTTCTCATTTTGATCAGCATTGCTCTGATTGTGTTTTAGAAAATCGATTATAGTAGTTTCATTCAGACCATTCAAATCTATTATAACCTCTGGTTGGTGCTTTTTCGGACCTTTTCTAGCAGCCTGGCTCTTCTTTTTCATTCTGAAAAAAGACCTCAACTCGTCGATAGTGTAATATGTATCATTTTGTCCAATTTTCCAGTTTTCATTCGGATTCATAGGAGGAACTGGTTCATCAGGCTGGATTTTAGCAGTTTTTCTCAATAAACTGGGTGTTATTAGGTCCTGAGGACGGGATTCCGTGTCATGGAACAATACAATGGGTGGCAGGTTTTCATCTTTAAAAATTTCTTGAGTTTCTGTTTCATAATCTGAATCTGTAGCATTGATCCAGTTTTCAGTAGCAATTTTAAGAGTTGAAATTGTGGTTGTTGGAGAACCAGTAAATGTAGAAGTACTGTAAAATTCTTCAGGTGAGTGTGTTGAAGGTATACTAGGGATGTGTGAAGATTTTTTACTTTTTGAGATTGTATTTGAAGACCCATCATTGTTCCTTTCAAACAAGTTTTCTGAGGAATGTTCCAAAAAATGTTTCAATTTATAATTTTTTGATTTATTCATTTTAGGCGGATCTGAAACGATTGCTGGAGTGCTGAATTGTAAATTCTCATCAGTCAACTGACTGTAGTCTTCAGAGAAATTATCCATTTCTTTTGTAAAATGATTAGCGTCAGTTGAACTGGACACTGAGTTTTCTGCTTTAGGTAGGCCATCATGAACTTCTGTAGAGATTCCCACCTTATTTTGTGAGCTAGTTGCTTTTTCTATAAGTGGAAACTTGATTGGAGTTGATAAGCTGTCAGGTACTTCTGATTTCATAAGAATTGTATGATGATTTCCATAGTTTGTGAAAGATGTAGGATTATTTGTTTGAGGAAGAATGTTGGCAGAAACAATTTGAGTTTGTTCAAAATTTTTTGTTGGATAAGTTATTTCTTGAGTAGTTTTAAGCCTAAAATTTTCAGTAGTACTCGAAGATTCAGTTAAAGTTTTACCCTCAATGGATAATGAATTTTCATTTGCGGAAATTTCTTGAGCAGTTTCATTAGTTATCAAAGAAATTTTAGATGTAGTAAGCAGATCCTCAACTGCAAATAGATGTTCAGAACTTGATGGATGTCTGGAAGAATTTAAGGCAATTTCTCTGTTCTCAACAGGTGGCCACTCTACTGGAGCAATGATACTCTGCTGGGTTCGGTTCTCGTTGAAAAATAGTGGAGATGTTAATATTGACTCAAGGTTTTCTTGTAGGTTGTCATTTTTAGGTATTGAATTTTCTTTTACTGTATCATTTGTGAAATTCAGTATTCTTATTATATTTTGATAAGGATCTAACATATCATTATCTGGTTTTAGAAAATTTGAATCAGAAGTGGGTTTCATCAAATCATACATTTCCTTGAAATTGGCAGCAGTAGTGGTTTCTTGAGTTAATGATTTCTCAGAATTATTCTGATTTACTTCTTCAAATTTTTTCGTATCCATTGGTAATGTGAATGCAAAAGCAGATGAATCGGTTCCGAATGCAGATAAATCTGAGGTGGTTTCAGGAGTGCTTGATGTTTCAAGACTATCTTTCTTACTTTCATTGGGAATAATATCGAAAGTATCAACTGGAATAGTTTGATAAGAAATTGCAGGTTCGGTTTGGTTGAAGCTGCTAGTGCTTACAGTAGAAGTTTTTGTATATTCATCTCCAAATATTCCTATACTTTTATTGGTTGTAGAACTTTGATCATCCCATACTTCATTTCCATAGGTTTTGGTTTTATTGGGCTCATTTGTTGAGGTGAATTTTGTTAAATTCATGACTTCGATGTTTGGGAATACATTTTTCTTCTCAGTACTTCGTTGGTCTTTTTTTATTTCTGGGCTATCAAATAGGGAATTCGGAGCTGCCTTACTTTTTGATCTACGCAATCGTTTATTTTTAATCTCTTGAATTTGTCGTCGAATTTTTGAAACCAGATATGAACGAGTCTCACGTTGCCTAGACTTCAGAGTAGTAAGATCTACTGGTATCCCACAGCGTTTTATTCGATTTCGAATAGCTGGAAATGTTGAATTAATGCTGGAAGTATAATTTTCTGACACTGAGTGGAAAAATTCTTGCGTATTAGATAAGCTGCTATTTTTCACATGAAAAGTTTCGAATTGACTCTGAATAGGACTTCGATTTGAATCAAGGATCGTAGCATCTGATCTGTAAGGGATAAATAATTTTACAACCAGATTAGGTAGTCGCAACGTTACAAATGAATGAACTGATTTTGTTGTGTTAGATATACGAGTATGAAGCGTCTTATGTAAGTTAGGTACTATCAGAAAATCCATGAATCTATAATTTATCTGACTGGGGGAGAGGGTTATAGTTTTTCTTACTTGACTGAGGAGATATAATTTAATCTCACTCTTCTACAAATATCTGCCCGCGTATAGTTCAACAATTTAGAAAATCATGTTCAGATGTTTTGGACAATATATGTTCAATCAAATCACAATAATCCATTAAGAAACAGTAGACTAAAAGAGTTTAACGTTTTAGGTTATTCTTTGAAACCATTTTCTACCTTTAAGAACTTATTATATAGCCCTAATCAAATATATTCTAAAGTACCTACTGTTGAGGAATATGTTTAACACTGACAGAAATATAAGTAGTTCAGTATTTTAAATAGGAAAACCGAGACAATACTGTTTGTTGATATTCTCAACATTTGCAGTTCTTTCTACTATCTTAGATAGTATATTTACTATTTTTGTTGTAATTTTAACTCTAAATTTTGAATTATCCCTCTTTTCCTACACAAGACAGAAAAAATTACTTCTAAATTAATTTTTCAGTTCGCAAACCTACCCTGTTCATAATACATATAATGCCAGTTTTTGCTTAACAATGTCATATTTTCGAATCACTTACCTGGTCTCATTAAGATGAGTTGTACATTCCGTTGGTTTTGTCTGGACAAACATGAAAGATAAAATATATATGATCTGAACCAAAAATATCATCAATAATCGAGTGTCACTTGCTTTTACTACCAACATTCTTCAGCGATGTAAAGGTGCCTACACTGAAAGAAGATAATATAGTAATAATCACAAACAGTATAGGAACTTTTCTCATCACAGTTGAGACAATATTATTTTATTGTAGGTCAAGACATTCTTAATATTTGTAGTATATTTATAATTTTTACTTATGATGATATATTTTGCTATTTTTGTAATCTTACACGTAATTTCTCGCTGCAAATCTTGAATTGTCTCAATTTTCCCATTCAAATTATAAAATATAATACCATAATTTTTTTTTCAGTTTATAGATTGGAATTTTAAAGAAATTGCGAATTCTACACAGTACCTATATTAGAATAACAGGTTAAAAGGCAAATATTTTCACAAAATGAACAAATATGTAAATAAAAATGTTACCTTCGATGGGAAAAAGTGAATGTGAAATTTTCATACATTTCACTCACTGGTCAAAGTACAGTCGTATAGATAAAAATCTACTTCTGATAATTATAGCTGCTTATTGTCATTTCATTGGAAGAGTATAGGGTACATCCCAAGTTTATTGCAATACCTTGTGATTTTAACCTTTCTTTCACCGCATGTAGGGTCTATGTGTATTCCTAATTAAGTTATGTGAAAGATAGATTTCACTTCAACCAAAGTTAAAAGTGGAATCACTAGTAGGCAAAAGGTTGTATCAAGTTTAAGGCGGATTTGCTACTAGGGGAAGATTGAGGAGGTCTGATCCTCCAGAAATTGAGTGGAGACCTTTCTCTGAGAGAATAAAAAATTCGTAAGATAATGGAGATATAGAGATGAAACAGTCTACAAAATAGAGCAAAATCTATGATGCCCTTGAAAGCCCTCGCAAAAATGATGATATAAAAGTTCACACTTGTAAATCCACCATAATTTTTGCGAAATTATTTTAAACTTAAGTAGTTTAATATTTTGTATTTACTGGAATAATTTATATTTACCTGATTCAATCACGATATGTTATATTAGTTGATTTTCATTTTTAAAAGACACAACAAGATTCATTTTCACATAGACGCATGGTACCAAATTTTTTAACGATGAGGAAAATTTTTTATTGAAATAAAAGTAAAAATAATTTAGCAAATACGTAATATTATTACAGATTTCAGAGATTTATCAATCATTAAAAAAATAGGTAAGTGAAATACGTGAAATATCTGAAACGTGATTAGTGATTGACATTCAGGTTTGAGTAGTTGATAAATTTATTCTATTTTGACATGCACGTTTATTGAAGATTAAAATAAACATTGGTTTCGAATATAAACTAAATAAATTATCGATATTTTCAATATAATAGGCTACCAGCGGCTACTTAATTGAGAAACTAGAGTTAGGATAAAAAAACATTTTCCTGAAGTGTGCCTGATATTAGTTTGATGATTCTTTTCTTTTAATTTTTTTTTTTGTTTTTTTACTAAAAATGTCTGCAATCATCACAGATACGCATTATTTATGCTACAACTTTACTACAACTTCTTTAAATTACATACAATGTCCAAAGAGGAAAAGGACCTTAGGATTAAAACACAAATTTTACAGGAAAGGCAGAAAATAAAAAATTCAAAAACTAATTTTTTTTTAAATTGTACTTCTCAGTTATTTCAAGTGTTGCTACTTTTGAACTTTGGTAAAAATTTTGAGAAAACTTACAGTTTTAAAGATAAATTCCCTTTAAAATACATCTATCCCCTTCCATAGTAAGTTGAACTTCAAGCCTTTAAATTTTTTCAATAGTAATATTTTTTTCAACTTATAAAACTCGGGGCAAATTTTTTCGTATTAATTGGTAAACCTGAGCATGGATTGTTGTTATAAATTCAATATTCTACATTGAAAGAGTTGAAACAAAGTTTCGCTCCATCCACCTTAAAGTCACTTTCCACTTTAAACTTGAGTATAGCGTATTATAGGAAAGACTGTCCGAAGCACTGCTACAAAGCTAAGCCTAAATGGCTCCAAAATAGAAACTGCTGTCTAGTCATTGGTCAAAATTCAGTTAGATACTTCATTTTAACTGACAATGGGTCAGGCGATTCTTCCATCTTGTTTTTATCTTCGTAGCTACCTAAACTCATTTACATCATTTGATTTTTTTCCATACTCATAGATGACAGCATACAAATTATTTCTGAATCCAAAGAGGGATTTAACTGGTAAATAAGTGAAACAAAACCCTTCCAGAGTAAACGAAGATAAATCAGTTTAAATACTTGACAGGAAACAATTTATAATGGAAAAAAATGAATAATAAATAGATTTACATAAAATAAGGGATAACAAGAATTCATTTCCATTTAAATAATTTTACAAAATTTTTAAAAACATTTTTAGCTCTACACCAGTAATATCGATAGTTGAAGATTTTAGGGTTACCACATTTTTCTTCATTTGACTGATCCACATTTTCAGCAGAGCTAGCAATTCCAAAATTGACATTATTTTGATATTTTTCCTCATTTATCGCATCTCTTCTTTCACCACCTTTACTGGTATTTGCCAATTTTCCGAAGTAGCCGATTGAAAATTTCTTTTCATACAAATTCAGTTTATCTTTGGCCAACTCACTCGACCACATTTGATCTTTAGTAAACGGATCCAAATCATCATCCAAAATTTCATTATGCTCCAAATAGATTCTCTTTTCTCTGTCCATGTTATGCTTTGCTGCTGATGTATCCGCAATGGCAGCTCGTTTTCGTAAAACGTGCAAATTCACAGGGTGCTTCAATTTCTCGAGTCTTGGATTAGGTCTACGAGCGGTGCTGTTATTCCTCAAAATAAGTCGAAAATGAAAGCTTCTTTTATCATCATTCGTTTTTTGTCTCAGACCTCCTTTCTGACGGGGTAGACGTTTTTCAACGAATTGAGTGTCTCTCCGAAGTCTATAATTGTTTCGATAAATATGTACATCTCCTGTATTTTTTGTAAGACTGCTACGAGGCATACCTCTAGTACTAGGCGCGCCTCTGGCGAAATGCCTAAAACGATTTACTATTTTGTGGTTTGGTAAATGATTGTTTGTTTTGCTGTTTTTCGTTTTCTTCGTGGACAAATGTGAATAAAGTGGATTTGTTCTGTCCAGGGATGTTCTACTTACAGTTGTTTTGACTAAGTTTTTCATACCAGCCTCCGGAGACTTTAGTTCAGCAGTACTTTGACTCTGACTAGCACTTCTGGCGATCGAAGAGGACTGATTTTCACAATTTTGAAGCTGCTGCGATATTTTTTGGTAGAACGTTTCCATTTCTTTATCATTAGCACTTTTATTCTGGACATTTAATTCAATATTTCTGGAATCGTTTGAAAATGATATAACGACAGGACTTGTCGATCTGTTCGAGAACTGTGATGACAAGTGGTTTTCTAGGTGAGGGTCATCTCCGCATAAAATCCCACCGATGCAGGTATACAAAATGATCAAGTTGAAGAGATAATAAAACATGTCCATTGGCGAGCAAAAACCTGAAAAAATATCATGTTGGTATAGTTGCTAGGGCATTTGAAAAAAATGCTGGTGCAGCCAAGCCCGTAGCCAGGATTTTTCACAAAGGGGGGTTCATGGGAGGCTTCTCGGAGCCCTTTTTCCTCCCCATTCTATGTGACGCACTTAAACATTTTTTTTACGGAAAGGATGAATCTTAAATAAAAGAGAAATTAGCCAATTGCATGGAAAATCCGCACGAAGAGCAGAAATTTTTTTAATTCAATAATTTTTAGGTGAAATTTTTACTGAGGCATTGCACTTTGCAGTAACGAGTAAATGTAGGTAAACCCGCTGTGAATATTAGAGTTAACAAAAATTAATGCTGAGCGATGTATATTTAATTTTAAAATGCCATCTTTCAATCTTTATGAGATTATGTACTTGATTATATAAACTTCATAACTACGAGAATGTTATTTCAAACTAACATGAGCCAATAAAAAAGGGGGAAATATTTAGCCCGTCAAAATAGGTGATTTGAAGGACAGACTTTTTTTCAACAAAATAATTTGTTTCAACAGGAAAAAAAGTATAATGCACGACAAACCAGGCCCAACAATATAATCACTTATCCCAGAATTATAACCCATTTTGCCCGCCTTTATATGATGAAGCATGATAAAAATAGAGCAACTTGTACTGCATGACAAATTTGAGTTATCAGACAGAATTTGAAGTGCATTCAGCAAAACCATATGAACCGGTTGTTTCAGAAATGCACTCATTTTACTCATCCTAATTTTGAGTAAATAAAAAAAAAACCTTCTTATTATTCCTTAAATCTACCTACGAGTATAACCTTCAAATTCTGAATATGAGTATCCTACAGAATGCTTCATGACCCGCTTGAAGAGATGCAACTTTTGAATACTATGACTGCCAATGGAGGGGGCTGAAAAATTAGAATGAGCTTCTTTTCCTATACAACGAATTGAAGGAAATGAGAAATCGAAGTAGAAGAGTCAAAATTTATTCAACTTAACGCCTTATAAATAAGTGACTTTTAGCTTTTATAAAATTTCTATTTTTTCTGCCCCCTCTCACTAGCATTTCTAGTGAAATATATTCATTTGCTGACTTGACTACTACCATGACTTTCCAAGCAAACTGGATTATATAACTAGAAGAAGTAGGTACTTATTGCCAAAAACACAACTGAGAGATACAAACTATAAAGGAAAAGAATAAAAGCAGGAGGTCTTTTGTCTCACTCGCTTAACAATTTGGCGTTCATTTTACCTAATTTTAGTTGATTGATTTACTGTTCTCAAAATTTATGATAATCTTGAAAGATATTTTTTGATGTGAATTGTTTGAAATCTCATTCCTTACATTTTTTTATCGTTTCGCTAATTTTTCACTATTCATCATTCTTTTTTGTCGTTAGATTCCTAAAAATTCGTTGAAACTATTTACTCGTCGGTAGTTAAAATCACTTTTTTTTGTCTCATACCCATAAAAAAATGTTCAAAAATGAGAAAAGTAAAAAGCTGCTAAAAACAACTGTCATATTTGAATAGGCAATGCTGGGAATGAGTAGGCCATTTTAAAAATAGATAACTTAATTAATGTTTGATTTGATGGAGCCATTTCTGAGGATACTTAATAAAAGTATACTTACTTATAAAAAAAGTAAATTTATAATTCATATTCCCATGTACCCACTTTTGGGTATTTTCATATCAAAGCTTTTAAAAAATTGAAACTTTAAAAAAAGAATGGAAAAATGTACAGAATTCCAAGAAAGTTACTCAGGTTATACGTCCTACAATGACAGTTTTGCAGGGAAATATCTCATTGTGCTCCCTGTGCATGACTTGCGGAAGCAAAAAATACGTTATAAAGTGCCCTTTCAAAAAGACCTGAATGGTTGAGGTTTTTTATTTATTAGATCGATATTAATAATCTACGTCAAAACCAACCTGTTGGTCTCATGAATATAAAATCAAAAAGCTTCCACATAGTAAAAGCTCGTTAAAAATGTTAACGTAAATACCGAATATAGGTAGGAATAAGTACGAGTAGTAACCAAGTTTTTCGTAAAAATCTGGTAATAGAGGAAAAATTATAGTAATATGGGTACTTCAGAAAACTTACTAATGTATCACAAGATGGTGACTCACCTTTTTGATAATCGTATGCAACGTATCTTGACACACTCTGATCAATGGTCTACTGCGGATTTCATATCCTCCGTTCGACCTGAAATACTTTGTCATGAGTTCATTGTTAGCATACAAAGTCACGATCGACAACTGATTTGAAATATCACGGATTTTGATAGAAAATTGATCGAAATGATGATGAAAATGAGATTGGCAATCTTGAATGATTATAGGCAGATAGTATAATGTTATTTTTGAACGAGCAAATATAAGCATTAGCTACAAGTTATATTGCCCTTTTACGTCATGGTCGACTAGATGACACAAATTATAATATCATAATAAGTCTATCATCTACATAATTTTCTGGTCTTTGAAAAATGTTTCACGAATGGATAGTGGCATAATAAATGTCTACGAAATTTCAAATTCAAATTTTTTTTTTATATTCCGTGTAGGTTAGGTCTATACGGTAGAAAAACTGAAACTGCGGCTAAGTCACCTCTAGAAAGAGGTAAATACAAAAAAAAAAACCTTGAAAAAATTACAGATATTTTTAAAATTTTCTTACAGAAGGACTTAAATGTTCATTTTCGCACAATTTAGAGGTTATACCTACTACCGTTTTATTAGAATTTTATGATGGTGGGCAAAATAATATTTTAATTTAAGACGACAGGAAAACCGCACCATACCGCCCTATTTTTAAGTTGGAAAATAGCCATTTATTTTAATGATCTTCTAATGAGCGGAAAACAAAAAAGTGCAGGTGCGGAAAGCAAAAAGGTTCTATCGCACCTTACTTTCCAAAGCCATTGTGTATGCTACTTTATTTTCCTATCGTCTCAAATAAAATTAGCATACATGATGGCATTGTGTAATCTGCTATAATATGATTTCCAATGATATGATCAAGCTGAAATTTTATATCAATTCCTTTATTTTATGGACTAGAAAATTTAACCATACTAAAAATATTCTGAAAATGGTTGATATTACCCTTATTTATGGCATAGCTCCACCAAGTTCACCGACGCACAATTATTGAGTACACAATTCAGCATTAAATTTTACTCAAGAAATCATATTTGCAGTTTAATGAGAGATTTTTTATAAAGAAAAACATACAATTAGTCTAAACTTTGAGGCCCTTTTTCTTGGCCTTCTAAAAAAAAAATTGATTTTGAACTTTTTCAACTTCAAGTTGCCGTCTTTGTCTTTTAGAGCTAGGAAGATGGCGAACCTATCAATGGATTCAGTGTGGCCTTCTCTCTACCAAAAATATGAGATTTTGATTTTTGTCAACTAAAGGTATAGGACCTCATAATCAAACAGATATTCGGTGACCTGAACAGGCTTTATTTTAAGGGCTGATCACGTCTGACTTGGTATTTATTATGGAATTTATAGTCGCAGATTTCTTAGCCTATTTTCAATTACTGGACTCCTTGAATTCATATAATTCGTTTCATTTTTTAAGAAAGAGGGTTAACTCATTCGAATAATGGAATTTTAAGTTTTTAACCATGAAAAACATTAAGTTGGTAACACAATAAAATCGATTTCTTAACTTATTTACTTCTCATCACTATTAAAATTCCCGAAAATTCGTTGAGTTTCCATACCCAATTGATAAAAAAAAAGTCATCAAACTAATTCATTCTTTATAATAGTAATTTTAAAATGAAATAGATACAAACAAACTATTCGATGTTAAATTAATTTACAAAATATAATGAACTATTTTTACAAAACACGTATTTAAATAGCTTAATAAAAACGTATGTACAATTCCCATTTATTGAAAAAAAAAAAAAAAAAGCAGTTTATAATGTTCCCTGATAGGAATGTCATTTTATTGAAATGCTTCGGACACTTGAACAATAATTTTATAATTAAAAATTTTGGACCAATTATTCAAACTTTTATTCTATTGCTTCTGGCTTTTGATTAAACACTGCTGGCTACTCGTTCGACATCAGTGGCGTTCAAATTCAAAGATGGTACAATTATTTTTCACCCGAAGACATGGTTTCGCTTTCACAGTCACAATTATTTAATTTTTTGTGTTGGTTGCGAAAGCTGAAATTTGCGAATGGAATTTTCAAATTTTCACCATGACTTCCTGAGTTCCTGCTGTTGTTTATCACGATTCACGAGCGCTCGTTTTCAGTTATTAAGTTCGATGTTACAAAAAAAAAAAGTTGTTGGCTCTGTATGACAGAATATTTCCATTTCATACAAACTATTACTTTTACTATACTTTATCAACAAAAATATCCAAACGTACATTTTTTTCAATGAAAACTGAAAACTGAAAAGTCAGATGGAAGCGATTTCAAAAAATAGTTTTGATAAATTCAGAAGTAGGTATTTGTTACCTATATATTATTTTCCGTATTGCTTTGTATAATATCTAACTTGAAAATAGAAAATCTGGTAAAAATAAAAACTGTTTTAATTTTGTTATAATAGATAAATCATACAGATGCAAACCTATGGTACTCACGATTCAAGTACTTACATTGATTTTATGAAAACTTCTCATCAGGTCATCATCGATTTGTTGGCTTCGAAGAAAATCAAAAAGAAATTGCAGCGTTCAATGGTCTACCATTTTCAAATTTTCATTGATGCAGAAAAGAATGGATGAATTTATATCTCGCCTACCAGTTCGTACTACAAAAATTGATGAGTTTTTAACAAATTATGCCTATCTAGAATCGAATATTTTTGAATTTTCTTCTAAAATGTAATTTTCATGCTCTTGCTACTAAGTTTTGTTTTTTGAATACTTGAAATGAAATTCTTTAGATATTTCACAATTACTACAGTTTTTTTACTGTGCCATATTAGTATTCTGCTCGGCCATGTCAGAGTCATAAATAAGGCGAATTATGCGGTTTTCTACAGCATCTCATATGTTGATTCAGGACGTCAGCGGGTGGTCAAAGCGGTAGAAGTGATGCCGAGTAGAAAAGCGGACATTTATTATTTGCCTGGAGCTCCAGTTATGGCTAAAGTTCAAGTATTACATTCGATGACTTCGAGGGTAACTTTACACATCCACGAATTAAGGCCAACGCATAATTATTTATTAATTATTAGAGGCAATTTTAAAAAGCCATGGTACGAATATAAACTTACAGGCGTTGGTTATCCTGGTTTTCCTGAATATAGCGAACATCTTTGATGATACCAATTGTGGGTTCATTTTGCACGAAAGGATTTAAGAAATAAACTGTTGGTTTTAAATGTCAAATTGAAGGTTATAAACCTGGACTTGTTTTAAAAAAAACCTCCAACTCTACCATTGTAAAGGAATTTGTTATTTTGGATTGTGCGCTTTTGAAACGCATATTAACAAAATGTCGATCAGAAAGTCTGCAATTATCACAAAAATTGTAATCTTATGCATTTAAAAACAGTAAGCTATTATCCACCTTCCATCTCCTGAATATTTGAGTCACAAATGATACAGCCTTATAAAATGTTAAAAATTTATATAATATAGTTTATTCGTCAATGCGATAAATTTTTATTTGCATCTTGTACAATATTTCAAAAAATTCATTTCAAAACTGTTAATAGGTACGTCAAACGTAATGTAATTTTGTGTAACAAAATGTAGCTACACCCTTAACGTCATTTCTGATACATTTTTTTTTTTTAATAATAATCATTTCTCCATCTTTAATAGTTTGTATTACAAATATTAGTTAAATTAAGTAAATAATGTCTACATATAAATACCAATTGTGAACTGAAGAAAATTTCAATATCAGTATATTGGTTAAATTTTTTTTATATCATATTATAACAATTTTAATGAAATTAGTTGAAATGATATTAACAAAAACTTATTTCTTTGGCAAAAACATTTTTCTTTTCTTGCCTTTAATTTTTTTTACATTTTTAAATATTTTCATTTCTCTTTTTTAATATGAAAAAAATAGCATCATAACCTGAAAAATTTATGTCACCAGCTGATGACAGCACAGAAACACGGTTCACAACTGAGAATTCGTAACCCATTTGAACCCGTTATTTGTTATATATTTATATAATAACGTCTTTATTAAATTTCAACAACCTGTAATACTAGGAAATTTTTTCATCATCATTCGATGTGATGAAAAATTAATTCGTTTGTTTAATTTTAGTAATCAACATAAGCAATGGTTGGTTTGGTTGGTTGCAATTAATATAAGTACTTAATGGATTAGATTTTTCGATAAACCTAATTGTGTGCTGTATCTACTATTCAATTAAAAAAAAAAAAACATTAAAATATTTATCTGAATGTTACACGTTTTCTCATTCGGTTTACCACACAATATTTTGAAATTTCATCATCATAATGACTAGTTGTACTTTAAATGAGATGATTATCTCCAAGAAACTGTTGCTGTGTCTTTGGGAGAAATAAAAGTTTATTATCTTTAATTTTCTCTAGATTGCTGTAGGAAATGGAAAAAAATACTTCAGATACGAATGAAAACGAACGTAGACCGGTAATTTCCACAATAAGCCATTTTAAACTTTTGTCATCGATATTTATTTACCTCACAAAATGACAGGAGAAAACAAGAAAATAACTCAGTCTAAAATTTGCTAACAGACTTGCAATATTTTTCTGCGAATTGCTGTCGAGTTAGTGGTAGGAAGAGAATGAGGTAATTAAATGAAATTAGCAAATTTTGGACCTAAGTCGTTTTGCATCTCACCAGTTCAAATACAGTATTGGGCTATCATCGCAAAGTACATTTCAGGTAAATTGCCTTTGAGGCTCAGTTTGATTCCAAATGCTGTTTTTTAGTTTTCACGATTACCATTATTACATTAGCTTTATTTCGAACCGCTGATGAGTATTTTACTTCTGTTTTAATTATTGCATTTTCAAGAGTTTTTACATCTTCCAAAGTCTCAAGTTCTAAACTAAGTAAAAATGAAAAATAAAAAAAACCATAAACAGAATTATATTTAACCATCACCGTTAACACGAATAAATTATTATTTTTTTAAATAAATTAATAAGTTATCGCACGGTTTATTTACAAACGAAATAAATTGAATAAGTAAATACATCGAGACGAGAAACTTATCGAACATTCATTTTTAGTTGGTAATACATTCACAAAAATAATAAATAAAAGTAAAAGATAAACTTTTAAAATGGTATGTTTGATTTTCGTTTGTTAACGTAAAACAGCAAAAATGGAATTGATTGAGACATTTTTCAAAAGGCAGGCTTGCGAAAAGGGAAAAACTTGAACAAATGATTAACTTTTGACAAATTTTCAATTTATTGCTTAAAACATTGCTCCAATTAATCACAGAAATTTGATTATGTTTAAGGATACTGTAATTATGATTGAAATAATAAGAGCCTGAAACAAAAACGTTTTAGACATTATCAAAGTATAAGTTTGTTCAACGAAACTTAAGTTTGATGATCTAAACTGAAAATTTTTTAATAAGAAAAAAGAGATATATGAGCTGAGAATCGAAGCGAACGTTCAACGATAAATGAGAAAAAAAAAAAACAGGAGGGAAAAAAGGATAAAATTAAGTAACAAAATATTGAAATATAATCAAAGACGTAACAAAGCCATTAATCAATAATGCCTGTGTAGTCAATATCTTTTGAAGCTACCATTTCCTTAATTTTACACGAAAATGACATGATATCACAATTTGACGATTACATAAAACCTTATAGGTCACACACACGCCAGGTAATGCTTCACATTTTTTATCTGATATAAATTCGATATAGTTTATAATTTATCGACAACTATTAAATAATAATAACTTTTGAACACAGCCAACATTCAATTTACAATAAAAAAAATTTGACAACTATTGGGGTGGGGGCGGGGGGAGGAAAACAATATTACAAATATATTAATTTAAAAAACAACAACAAAAACAACATCATACGCAGCATTCGATATGTTTTCTACGGTGATGCTTTTATTACATGTGTCTTAGTCACTGATTTATGCCACAGTTTAAAAAACAGCCGTAAAAATGTATAAAATTATAGAAATACGAGTAGTACAAAACATTTCGATAATTTGGTCGAATTTATTCATTTGCTTTCCTTTTTTTTTTTGTTTTGCTCGGTCCTATTATCACACCAAATAGCTGCCATTTTAATGATATTCATATTACAATACGTATAAGTTTCATTCATACTCTAAATAGTTGAATATCAGGACAAACAGAGAGAATATTAGTAGGTGTCCTCTTTTTTTTCCATACCAAATGTACTTGATAAAAAATAATTAAATAATCAAATGCATTTTCCACGCTGTACTGAGCAATCGTGATTTAATTTTCAAAAACTAATGGGCATAAGTTACGAAAAAAATTCAGAAGAAATTTCAAATTAGCTGTAAACTACCGACTGAGCTATTGACTGTCTTGGTGGTCTAGAGTGAAAAAGCTTCGACATTTATCTTTTCTAAACAGAAATTATTATTATTTTTTAAAAGGTTGAATTTTATTGAAGATACGTTAATATTTGGACAAATTATTGAGGGTTGAGGATGGCATTTATTTCCATATTGAATAGATAATATTGTCATAACTGTCTCTAAATGAAGTGAAATTCGAAAAAAAAGTTTTTTCAACCATCTCAAAGGTTTTAGAATTCCTATGGCCAAATTCCACGAACTTCAGTAACGTACCTACTGTGATGTATTTACCCATAAAATATCGAATAATGATGTTCTCAGTACACATTACACAATGAGATACAAATATTCGAAACCAGTAGGCTATAGGGCCTTTTTCTTGAAAATTACTCAACATGGGATTCAGTGTGTTTAAAATTTTTTCAAGTATGAAGAAATAAAAAATTACCACCTTGATTGAGTTGGAAGACGAGTCCGTTCAAGTATTTACGCATAAAAAGACACGAAATTGCGAGCGAATCTCAAGATTCTGAATTTTTTAGCCAACAAGTCACATAAAATAATGAAACAACATGTTTACGAGTTTAAACCTATTGCTTGTTTTTAAAATATGAGCGAATATTATCGATGGCCCATCGAAAGAATGGTGAGTTCCAAATTCCACTTTCCAGTGGGTGCAATGGCATTTTAGCAATATAAAGTTGGGCAAAAATTTTTTCACTTGAATCACGTTTATAACCAAATGTGAAAGATTAATACAAAGAATTCATTATTCGAAAATCCCATAACCGCCAATTAAATCTAAAACATACGATACGGAGGTGTAACGAAAATGACGACAATCATAGAAATTTACGAACAATCGGCAACCGTTATCTACAGTTAAAAGTACTTGAAAATTTTAAATATTTACAAATATCAAGCACTAAAATAGTGATATGGTTTCATAATTCTTCGTAAGCATTCGAAATAACAAAATAATCTCTGGACGTGATCACTGGTTCGTTGGGAGATTAATAAAACAAAGAAGTTTGAAGAGAACATATTACGTGAATTGGAATGAACAAAAAAGTATTTTACGCGCTGTATAATATAAAACATATTACACGAGCGAAAAATGAGCTATTTTCAGAATATGAAAACCAAAATTACACCTCCGCATTTGAACATGAATGAATTAAAACGAAATGAGGTGAATTTAATGGACTAAAAAAAGTAAACTAGAGCATATTTCATTCACTTATAGGTCATCGGTACGTATGCTTGCCTAACTGTAGAACCAATCTGATTCGATCGATTCATCATCACGGTATTAGCATCTGTAATAAGAAAAAAAAAAAAAGCGATAGAATCTGAACGTTTTGTACATTGATGGAACTGAAACTGAACCCTTAAAAAAATAATTCAGTCCCAAAAGCGGTCTCAAAATTTTGAAATCAATTTTGGACAAATTAATTCTATCACTCTCGAGTTTCAATAAAAGTCGTTTTCCAAGTCAATTTATTTTAATACGCACCAACTGGTTTGCTGGTAGCAAGCTGGTTCATGGATGGCGCAGAGGAAACGGGTGATTTTTTTGAATTAGACAGACCTAAATCGTCTATGTTAATATTGACTCCGGTTAAATTACTCCACGTACTTCCGATCTGCAAGAAGAATATACGAGTATTCAGTATGTGACTCGAGTACAACGCTCGAACATGAATAATTAAAGAGTGTCAAAGAGAAGGCAACAGGATGAGGTTAATTTCGAAGTACCTTATTGCTGTTGGCGGAACTGGTACACGTAGTGGAATTACTTTGAGCAATTAGGGTCGATAATGGTTGGATAGGAGTAACTGGAGGCATAAATTGGCTCGCTGGCGTAGCTGAAACAAATATAAGTTGGAATTTCAGCATAAACGCAAAATAAATTCACATATAACATATTATTAATTTCTCCGACACGCTGTTTCCACAAATTTTTTAATCCATATTACACATAACCTAGTTTTAAGAAGACCAGTTTTTAGGTATTGTACAATAAAAACAAAAATTCATGCGGATTTGTCGACATTCCGTCATTGTATAAGAAAGAAATTGGACGAAGCCTCTCTCCACCTTTTCTCCTCTAATTGTATAGAGCGCACTTGTTAAAAATTTAAAAATTGAGAGTTGTCGGTATTTGTGAACTTGGGAAAAAGAATTAAAATAAAAAAAATTGACAAAAAGGTCAGTCGAGAAATTAACCATCAGACAATAGGTTTCAAGAAACTGTCTGCTAACTGAAAGAAGGCCTCAGTGCACAGAGAGAAACGATTAAAAAGAAAGATCATTAAGCATTAAATACGGTTCGTATTATTTGTGAAGTTAATAAATTCGTTGACTGTCTTCGTTTTGACTGACACTGACGAATTGGTGAATTTCTTTGATCAAGATCAGTGCTTCACAAACAGAAACTTCATCTAGATATTCAATTAAAAAGCAATATTCAAACCCACAGTGTCATAACCTAAAAGGTTATTCATGTCTACAAAATTCTCCAAGGAAAATATGAGAAAGTATTTGAGAATGTTTATCACGTCGCCGTCATATACCATACATCACGTCCAAAAATACAATAGAAAGAAAGGTCGAACAATAAAAACAGTAAACATAATTATCTCTCTATTTCTGAAAACCTGGTGACTGGTGACTGCTAATTTAAACATTACAATTTTTCGAAGCGAAACAACTTTTCAAACTATAATTTCGAATGAAAGATTGGCCTGATTAGAAACAATGGAAGTAATTTTTTAAAGCATAAGAGAAAGCATTCAGTGAAAATTAAATTACTATTCAGCCTTCGATAGTTGATTTGAGGGAAGCGTCTATTTTCTGTCAAATATAAATGAACTCGTTCGATTTTTCCGACAGCTATAATATTGCCGGCTCAAGTCAAAAATCTGCTAAATCTAAAACAATAAAATTCCGTTTTTTTTTTTTTTTTTTTTTAACTGATCAGGCAAGAATGGATTGCACCCTAATACATCATTTTGGTATGAGAGAAAAAAAAAACTCCAAAAAGATAACACTAAAGGGAAAACTGTCCAAATCACTAGCATCTAAACCTTTTCAGATGAAATGGTTAAACCGACATTCAATAAAAATAAATAACTCGGGCAAAAATGTTCATTCGTATTGAGTAAAACCATTATAAATTACATGTAAAGAAACCAATGATAGAAAATTTATAACAGTAACTTGAAAAAAAAAAAATCGAAGAAAGGTAAAAAAAAGTCAGTCTTCTTGATACAAAAATCAAGCACTGCACACGAGGGCTAAAATTTGTGCCGCCAAAGTTCGGCACTCCGTGTTCTGCTCGCCAAGTTTACCACCACTCTGCGCTATCGCTTCGATCCATTCTCGAATATCGACGACCATATTCGTAATTTCTGGCTCACTGAACGCAGATCTTGGGACGCTGATCAACGCAGACCCCGTGCATCGCAGTACACTACATCGAACGGAGCTGTTGACGTGAAATCTCAACGGTTTCGTAAATTCGATCAACTCGAGCGCCATTTTGGTGGTCGAAACGCAATTCACGGCGCAGCGCATTATAATGGCCAACGTATCCACGTAATGTGCCAGCAGCGCGTACCAGTCCAAGCCGACGACGTTGACCATTAAATTTTGAGGCGTTCTGCCGACGTATTTACAGCTGCCCCTCAGAAGCGGATAGAAAAAATGGCCGACGCAGGCGTTGAAATTATTAACTCGAGCGACCACTTCTTTAGGACGTGATTTCGACTTCGTTTTCTGTTCGATTCGTTCGCGAACGATGCGCTGCCACTCCAGCTCTTCTTTTTTTCGCACTTCATCACGTCGAGGCTTATTTTCGCACGCGCTTACGTCAGTTTTGAGAAGCGAAAGCGCTCTCGCTGAGCCGGCGAGCACGTCGAGCATAAGCGTTTTATGGGCTATGGTGTATTTGCCGGGTGGCTGATGGAATTCTTCGCACAAACATGGCGCGCACTCTTCGGGGTACACGTTCACGATGGATACAGCTGCGCTGTAACGAATCGTTTCGAAATTTTCCATGTAAAAAGTACGCTCCAAAGTCAATAACAACGAGAGTATCTCAACCCCTATGCAGGGATCGTTTCGACTCAGCTGCGTTCTCACCAATTCCTCGCAGTTCTCTACGCAGCCGATCCAAATGTCCGCGTTGCTCTTCTCCAACAAACCGTCGATGAGGTCGCGAAGGTAGAGCGGTTTTTGCAGAGAGGACGTTTTCACATCATTCGACAAATCATAAGGTTCTAGTTCGTCGTCACTATCCCATTCTTCGTCGTTCGCCACATTTACGCTTGTTTTAGTTGAAATTTCTGATATTTTTGTATCAGTTATTTCATCACTGGCACCAGCAATTTCGTTCGATGCCAGCCGCACCGGTTCGACACTTCGAAAATAATCATGTATTTGCTCGTTGCTGCTCTTCGACTCCACCGGAGATTCGTCAGTAGCTGAACCGATCGTTCTTAACTGCTCGATAACTGACTTCGTAGTCGGCAGCATGTCATCGTAATCGAATTTAATCGTATCTTGACTGTTGGCACGTACGTTGCCTAATACGCACTCGGCGACAATCATTCCCACAGCTCTCATTTTCTCATCTGGCAATTCCAAATGGATTGGTACGCCTAGAAATAATTTTCTTTTAACTTTCTCCAAGAGATCTTCCGGTTTTGTGATGTCAGGCGCGCAAAGAGCTTCTGAACACAGAATAATGGCTTTCGACACGTACAGATGCTGTTCAAACGACGTCCGCGTTAACGATGTTTTATCGCTCCACACATCCAGCAAATCCACGAATATTTCAAACAAGACGTCAATAAACGAACGCAGATAACGAACTAAATTCTTCAAAATTCTGTCGTCCGTGTAAAACATTCTGAAGAATAATGCGTCGCACAGGCAGTGTTTCCATTTGGAGTTGCGAATAATGTTATCGCCAAAAAAATATCTCACTGATGTCGAAGAAACACCGCTCAGTACCGCGTAAGCAGCGTGATTAACGGCAGAACCTTCTAAGCTAAACAGAATTCGCGGGACTAGAGCCAGGTACGCCGCATCATCTTTCGCTGCCGGTTCCAGCAAGCCTACGACTCGTACGAATTCGCCGACACAATCGAAATTGACGAGTATTTTACTAATCAGCAACGACAGCGGATCTACGATCGGTATCTGAACGTCCTCTAGCCGGGAAAAACCAGTCAGAATTTGAACTGCTTTAATAATATCAACGAATAAAACACGAACGTAATTTTCGGGCGAAAAAAATTGCGGCAAATTATTTTTTAGCGTGTTAGCCAGCCGCGACGGATACGAAACAATCAGTCGAATCACATCTTCCCAGCAGTTATTATTAAATTCTGCTGAAATACATGCACGCGCGAGAGCGGAAGGAATAAAATCGCTAGTAAATAAAGACGTTAGGATAGCGCAGATATTGTCCACTTTTGTGGAAGGAGCTCGACAGTTTTTCAGTGAATCGATTAACACGATCAACGATTTGTACAGCAACGCCGCGTCACCGTCTAAAACAAATATTTTGGACAGCAACGGAAGGAGTTTCTTCGAATTGATTCGCGAAGATGCGAATTCCAATATATCGGCGTAATTTCGAACGAAGAAATTTTCATCTGTGACGTACGTATCGATGTCGACGCCGGAGAGCATTTGAAAGGTTAAAGGACCCGGTCTCGATTCAACTAACAAATTGAAAAAGTGTTCTTCATTCGCATCGCTTCTGTCTTTCAAAGAATTTTTCATACGATTCCATTCTTCTTCTGCCTTTCTCGGTTTATCCAATACTGCAAGGTTTATAAATACCACTAGGACTCGGAATATTGAAATTAGCTAAATTAATTTTTTCAGCACACAATTTTGTCACTGAGAGAATTACTCGTACTATTTTCAAATTCGAACTCATGCGAGAAATTTAACATAATAAGTAAATATAACTTACTCGATGCCACGCTGCCAAACAACGAATTGGTATCTAATAGATTAGGTGCTCCGCAAGGAGGAATATCAGATAATAAATCAGCATTTGAAAACGCCGAACTAGTAGGAGGTATACTTTTCACGGTGTCTGAAAGAAGAAATTAAAAACATTTCATTAAAAGTAGATATATTTAATTTTGAAAAACTTTTATCCAGAATTAATAAACAGAAAATTTAAGAAAAAAAATTGAGACAGACAATCGACATATCATAGCCCAAATTCAGCCACATTTTCATTATTTTGAGAACGATCAAATTGACACAAACTTGTCTATAATTTTTCAAGTAAAAATACGACTTTTGTTCTGCTAAATGTCAAGCTTCAAGAAATGTAAATTTCAAGTTACTTTATAAATGCTCGATTTTATTCATCATACGCATTTAAAAAGTGACGGTATAAGCAGAGATTGAAATTCAACCATCACTAGCACAAAATTTATAAAAGTCTTGAACGAACATTTTTAGATTCAATTATATCAGTACTCACCTGTGCTTGAAATAGACACAGAACTAGTAAATGCAGAACTAAAGTCTGCGAATTCATCTTCATTCCTGAAAACATTATCACTCGTTTAATTCCACCTATGCTGAACAATTATTGTTATTACATGCAACGGACGAATTGTAAATTACCTATCATTGTTATTTGCTTTATTTTCTTGCGAAACATTAGAAAAGGCGGCAGTAAAATCACCGAAATCTTGTCCATTGGATGCTGTAGGTACAGTTGCAGTAGCATTATCTGTACTAGATGTATCGAAAGTAACATCACAAAGCAGATCCGAACTTGGTGGTGGTGCTACTGCAGGAGGTTTTTCAACCTGCAATTGAAACGAAAAAACTTATAGCCAGAATAGGAAAAAAATTTTAGAAGACAGTAAGCTGCACTACAAAAGCAGGTTTATGTCATCATGTGACTAGTTTTCAATTGATTTCTACCAAATCAATATTCAACTGAAGAAAAGTAAAATATTTTTAAAACCAATAATCTTTCGGTAAACCATGAAAATCCTTAGTAGGGGACGTTAATTTAGGGGAAACTTTATAGAAATACAAATCGGAGAAACAGGAAGTTATAAAAAATCAGGAAAAATTACCCTTTTTCATCAAAGTTGTCCTATATTTCTCATCTGTCTCACATAACAGCACAATATTATGGAACTGAATTTTTCGGAGGGATTAAATTTATTATTTCACAAAATGAAAACCTTTTACGTTTCGAACCCTTAGTGTCATTAGCCCAGCCATGAAAAATAAAACCGATAACTTCAAAACATAAAATATGCAAGTGCACTTAAGATACAGAAGTAACAAGCATTTAATATAAAATAAAAAATGCAGATTAACACAGATAAGTACGACGAAATTAAATGCTACACGAATGCAATTAAGTTCAAAGTGAAAGTCTACTCACAGCAGGAGCACTTTTCCCATAATTAGCAGCAGCTCCTAAATCGATTTTTTTTACAGGATTTTTCGTCCGTGTTGGTGTTGTATTTGCGGAAGGGGAGACAGTATTAGACGTATTACTAACAACATTGTTATTGGATAGACTTGTCGGAGGAATTTTCCCGATTTCTGCTTCCCCATCAGAGTCGTATTTATTCTCATTCTCGTCACTGAAATTGCATCAAAAACACGGAACTTGTTAGTAATAATGACTTGAAGTCACAAATGAAAGTGAAAATTTACAAGAGAAATTGAAAAGTATAATTCCAAAATGACAGCCAGTTTAGAAAAAGCTTTCTCAATTATTGATAAGTGCAAAACGTAAGCAGAGCAAAAGTTTTCGATAGAGTGAAAATTACTACAACATAATTAATAATTACCTGTCGTACGAAGGTTCATGAAAACCTAAAGTAGTTTCTTTTCCTTTATCGCCATCCCAATTGTTATCATCAGCAATCCATTTAGGTGTCGAGTACCTCTTATCATCGCCTGTAAGTACGAAATTTTGACCGAGTTGAAGAAAAAATTTTAAACACTTGATTATATCAAAACATCAGTCTCGAAAAAGCTGTTACCAAATGCTCTAGCCCCGCTAACTCCTTCATTAGACATTCCAATAAACTTGTCCTTGTTTTTCTTGGCTTTCTTCCTTTCTTCTCGTAGTTTCTCGTCATCTTGAATGAATTCTATTAATTCTTTAACTTTATGCCTGTAATTACAGCAGAAAACTTGTGTCATGATCTAAAGTGAAGCCATACTATTATTAAGGAGGGGGGAAGAGCGTAATACACGATGAAATTAAATTGATGGTAGACGCGTTTTGAAAAAATAAATCCTCAACCGAGTCAGGTTTTCAACATAAATATTTGTAAACGAATAATTAAGAAATTCGAATATTTATAATTTCCGAGATTTCAAGAAATGAGCAACTGGTCAACAGATCACAAAGTGAAAGGTAGACACAAAATGGCCTTGAAAATAAATTTGAAAAAAAAAAGAGACTAGGTTATACTGAACGCGATATGAAAATAATGAAGAATTTTTGAATAGGAAAATATTGAAAGTTTACCTAATATTTATTCCTTGATCTTTGCCAAATTCGTCGATGTATGAGTAATTTTCTAGTCCTCTTAAATCGTATATGTGCTCTCGTGAAGATGTAACAACTCTTTCGGATCCATTTCGAACCAGATAATTTAATAATAATAGTGACTGCAAAAACGAATGAAACATATCATACAAGTCCGAATCATTACTGGTAGCATAATAAACTTTATTGAACCTTATACGTTCTCCTCCAGTTACTTTTGTTGTCCTGGAGCATACGTTTCCACAGCATTGTCATAACTTCTGGAAAATGTTCGAATGTGAACGTGGCATGAGCGATTTCTTGCATTAATCCACCTGTAAAAAGACATTCATTTAATTGGAAATATTGAATATTAGACATCAATAAAATATTCTGAGGTATTCTTAGGAGATTTTGATAACGAAGAATGAAACACAACAGCATAATATCTGGCTTAGTCATCCTGAAATAAATTATATGACCACTCCATAAAACGTTAAAATTAAGTTGAATTACCCGTTGGGCCCCAGGCATCATCGTTAGTTGCTGCTCTCACCTTTGCTTCGATTTCTGTATAGTTCATAACCACGTTCGTGCTAAAAAACACAAGAAAATATGAAAATACAGAATCAGTCGTTGCATAAATTAAAATGGGTGTATTTAGGGGTAAATGCATCATTCGCCATGGAGAATGCTACGACTCGATAAATAAGTTTATAAGTAACTCAACAGAACAAAAAGTTGAATGGAAAAATACATTTTCTAAAGCATTCAAGATCTCTCATTTCGTACTTACATCTTATCAGCTATATCACGAACCCTCCACATTTTGGAACAAGTTCTTCGATGTTAAGAGATGGTTAATAATGCGAGACAACAAGAAGTATAAAAAACTAGGAATATTTGTATGATAAGAGCATTAACTTAGAGGAAGTACGGAATTTGACAGCGAAAATTACAGGAGCAAAATCATTTTACCAAGGATTCATTGTACCATAGGTATTTCGGCAAACGGAAACACCATCGCTATTTCACAGATAAATCATAATTCGATCAAAATTCAAAAACCTTCGAAAACATGAAATTAATTGACAAAGCTACGTTATGTGCCACGCAACAAGCAATCCAAACCAACGAGAAGAAAAGAAACAAATAAATAATCAACGAGCAACGAAAATGAATGAAAAAATGAAACGAATCCCAACCATTGAACACAACACAGCAAAAAGAGTGGAAAAAAAAAACGGATCAAGGAACAAAAAAAAATGGGAAAAAATGAAAAAAATAGCAATGGAAGTTGGAATACCTTACATGTGCTGATCTCTGTTGTTCTTGTACGAAACCATTTGAAGAAAAATACTTTCATTTTTAAATCTAATGTGATCTAAAGTTAACAGAGAGCACTAGAGTAGGGTATTTACTATAATATTTTTTCTTTTTTTTTTTTTAATTTTGAAAATTGATTTTAAAATGTCAAATTTCCATAATTCCATGTCCTCTACTCATCAATTTTCCTGGGATCTTAAATTTCCGGTTTTATTATTTGGTTACATTACGTTAGATTAGTTGTTATCAGAGAACTGAGAGTGAGAACTTGCTTTGCTTCAGTTGAAAACTGGTATCCGGTGCGGTAAGTAGTCCGACTGAACTTATTCTCTTACTCCGTCGTTAATTAATTTAGTCAGCATTCAGAAGTTTATAGGTCAAACTAATATTAATACAAAATTTAAAATCCTACTCTATGATTATTTAATTCAAGGTACAAATTTGCTAGTTGAATCTCGTTCGAGATTGACCAGGATTGTTTCATCCATTGTCTGCATGTTGTTATTCTTTGTTCTTCAGTACAGAACGTTTGTTACTTTTTATCTGAAGTGTAATTTTTAAATTTTTATTCAAGCTGGAGGTAACTAATTGCGAAGTTACCAGTCCTCTACCAGCATGAGCGGATAAAATTTGAATCTTTTCTTTGAACGAATATGAACATCCGAAATTCTATTTTAGAATTAAGACAGATTAAATCATTCAACGTCGAATTCATTATTGATTTATACATATACTATACTATACTATTGTCATCTTTTATCAAGTTTTTGAAGGCACGTAGTATTATACAATCATTTCATTTTTGATATATAATCGTTAATGTATCCAGAGGTATTTCGTCTGTAGTATTGTACAATCTTTTAGATGAAACATATTTTTCCAATCGAAGTATTATTCTATATTTTCCGAATTTTCGAGCGACCTTGCTTGTAAGCTGGCATTTATGATGAAGGCCGTATATTTTGTATTGACCTTCATTCAGCTCGCTCGAAAAAAAATAGATATTTTTGTCATTGTATTAATTAGCTCAGATTTTTAAGACACCTCCCGAAATAATTTGAAAGAACAATGCAACATGATTGCATGAATGTAGAGATTGGAAAAGTAGTTATAGTACAAAATTTATTCCCAAATTAATGCTGAATTTTCATTTAAAATTTTCTCTATTTTTATTTTTTTTTACGTCTTTGTTTTCTCGTTAAATTGGTAGAATGCTTAATGCTTGATGAAATTTTCGTTTTTCAAAAAAATTATTTATTTTATTTCTACTAAGAAAATGATACTTCCTTTTTTCATAAGCACTTTATCACTGTACTTTCGCGAATTGTTATTCTACAAAATAAATAAAAGTTTTATTTAGCAAATAGCCAATATTTTTTACATATCTTGATTATTTGGAAAAAATTTTAGATTTATTTTATCGAAAAATTTGTCCAAGTAGAGAAGAATAAATAATTATATTTTTTATTGATGAAACGGATGCCTAATCAACTGACCGAGGTTTACAAGGGCATCAATGTAAATATCAAACTAAATTAATTTGAAATATTGCAGTATTTTTAGTTGTCGATCATTTGCAATGAGTTTGCCGCCACTTCTCCAATTTCGTATTCAGAAATTTTTTATTCGTTTTATTTATTGTAGGTAGGTAGCTACTGCTTAACGTGTGGGTAACGAGTTTTGATTTCGATTTGCTAAACTTATGAATTTAAATTAATGAACAGTAGTTAATTTAAATTTCCACCTCGATTGTTTTGTTATTTATTCATTTTGTGTGACTGTGATTGAAATTTTTAGTCAAATTTTTTATTAGTTCTCGTTGAGTCATCAGATGAGAATGTTCGAGATTAAATGTATTTTGTCTTGAGTCGATTATAAGTGGTTTAATTTTACCCATAGTTAATTGTTCAGGTATTGAAATAATCATACGATTACCTTATTAATGACTAATTAGATGAGTTAGCTTATTTTGATTTATAATTTTCTATTTCAATATCAGTTTTTGTGTGTGTGATTGTTGGTATTTTTCTTTACGACTTTATTACTTTCGAGTTTTACGTTGTGATGGTACTTTTTATTACTTTTTTTTTGCAGAAGTTCGAGCTCAGTTGCTGTTAGTGTTATTGGAATTTTCCCAAATCATTTAGGCACAGTTCAAATTCAGTTTTATTATCCAATATTAGCTGTTCGCTATGGAAGAGAAAATTGTGGAAAGTCCAACACTTCCTTCGGATTTTCTGAAAATTGAAAAAATTTCAATCTATCAACGTATATTGAAAGGTTGTGAAGAGCATTTGGATTCAGTTATAATGGTAAGACGGAAATAAAAAGATTTATTGTCATTATTATTTTGGTATATTATTTAATTATGTATTTACTTCATCAGGCATACAGTTTCATTGTGTTCGTGGTAATACTAATCGGCAAAAAATATTTTTATTATGAAAATTTCTAATCTCATTCACTGACCTACTGGGAAGACTTGAATTTAGGTTTATACGTTTTCATTATTTTGTGGTTAGTTGAATTATTTTAGTCTTGGTTTGTCTATTATTCAAGCGCCCTTTTCTGTAGGGCTATTCAAGTGGTAATCGCTCAGCTCGGACTTATTGAATGAGAAATAAATGTATACTTTTTAGAGAAGCATAATGCAGTATTAATATGACTTTTATTTCAATTCGACGGGAGGATCAAGTTCTTCTGTTTTTTTCAACGTCTGTTTCTTTTGAATTTATCTTCTTTTTTTTTCTCTCATTATTATAGATCGATGCAGTTAGCGGTGAAGAACTCAGTGTACGTACGCTGTTATCACGCAGTAAAATTATTGCAGCCAAACTTCAAGCTTTAGGCTGTAAGCAAGGACGTGTCGTTGGAATTATGTGTGAAAACCGGTTAGAATATTTGGTCATTCTGTTAGCAATCTTAGGCACTGGAGCTACAGCTGTGTGTTTCAATTATCTGTATAGCACTGGTAATATAATTTCGTTGCAATCCTAAAACTTCTTGAACCCAGTGGTGTAGGTAGAAAAATATTTCCTTAGAAATGTGCCTACTCAAAAGGAATTTTTTTAAATCTTTTTCTGCCGTATAATAATCGCATGTTTTATCCATGATGTAGGCGATTAGAAGCGAGAAAATGCACTCAATATTTTTTGTCTTTCGCCGGAATTATTATTATTTTTTTTTTTTGCTACCTACGTCACTGCTTTGAATTACCAACAAATCGTTTTAATTACGCCGTATGAATTCCAAAATTGTTGTAGGTGAACTTGAACACACGCTCAGTATAACAAAACCATATATTGTATTTGTGAACTCTCATGTTTCTGAGCAGCTGCGTCGAATTAAGCCTTCGTGTGCAACTTTCAAATTCGTCATACAGTTAGATTCTCAGCCTGCAGATTCGTCTTCTCTAAGTTACAATGATATTCTTAAAAATCCAGGAAAAAGCGAATTAATTGTTCCCGAGTTTGTGTCCGATTATCCTGCAATTATATTATTTTCCAGTGGATCTACCGGCTTACCGAAAGGAGTGATGATGTCGAATGGTAGTTTGGTTTTTCTCACGAGTTACTTGAGGTTAATGTTCGCTTACTTTATTATGTCAGAACTCAGAAAGAGACAGCTAAAAACTTCTGACATGAAAAAAAAGATTCTCAAGAAAAAAAAAATGAAAAATATCAATTTTCGTGGTAACCGATGTGGACGAATTAAAATTAGTGTGTTTTAAGTTTTAGGTACCTATGACATTACTGTAGACTTGAAATAATATTTTTACCGTCCATAGTTCAAATTTCACTTATCGTCGGTGCTAGATAGTATAATCTTGATTGTAAGCCTTTTTAGCACCCTAACTTGAACTACGGTACTTGATTTGTCAAAAGAAAGTTTTACTTTAACACAGTGCGCTCGATTCAACGTAAATTTTCAGTCATATTAATGTTATTGTTACAGCTTATCTCATTTGGTGAGCCAGTCTTCAAAACAAATTTTGCTCTCTGTCATTCCCCTATTTCACGGTTATGGTATCTTGATATCCCTTCAAGCTTTAATGAGCGGATATACTATGATAGTCGTGAAAAAATTCAATGGGGATTTATTCCTTTCTTCCATTGAACGTTATAAGGTACACATTTAATTTCTGACACAAATATCCTAGCATTTTTATTAGAAAATACGTCTATTTTTATCTATCTTTCCTAACCAGGCTTCAGTTTGTGCGTAAATTACGTGTTTCCATAGGTTACTTCGCTGTCACTAGTGCCTCCCTTGATGAATTTCTTTGCGAAACATCCGTTAGTCGACAATTATGATTTATCATCCCTCGAAACAGTTTCATGTGGAGCTGCTCCTCTCAGTGCGTCTGTGGAAAAGGCCGTTAAAGAAAGACTGAAGCTGAAAAAGTTTATTACTGGTTATGGTATGACAGAAACGACCATGGTTTGTACGTCTACTGTTCTCAATGATTATTATAAGGCTGGCACAGTCGGGAAGCTGTTGTTTGGCATGAAGGGCAAGGTATGTTCATTCTTAAATTCTGTCTCTCCGTACTGATGTATTACATTGGAATTATTGATGAAGTATTTTGTGTGCTAGGTAGTGGATCTGGAGACCGGAGAAGCTCTGGGACCCAATAAAGAAGGAGAGCTTTGGTTCAAAGGCAGTTTATTGATGATGGGATATTATGGTAATGAGAAAGAAACGAACAATACTATTGATAAAGATGGATGGTTGCATACTGGCGATGTTGGCTACTACGATGAAGATGGAGATTTTTTTATTGTTGATAGGATTAAAGATCTTATTAAATACAAAGGATTCCAAGTAATAATTTATTATTTTTTACATTATGGCTCACACGCATTCGAAAGTTTCATCTCTTTCGTGTCGTTATAGGTTGCTCCTGCTGAATTGGAAGCACTATTACTTCAGCACCCTGCGATAGCTGATGCAGCTGTAGTTGGCATTCCTGATGAAGTGGCTGGTGAAGTGCCAAAAGGATTTGTTGTGAAGAAAGGACAGATTACAGAAAAAGAAATTTTGGATTATATTAGCGGTAATTATTCTAAAATTAATTTTCAGTTGAAAATTTTTTTTTTTCAATTAATTTTGTGTACGAAAGGTTTATTATTCAACAAACCAGGAAATGGTTTAAATAATTGAAAAACAGATGCAGATGATGTTGATTGTATTTTTCATATCTTTACATCATTTGGGTAACCTTTGTATGAGGACGGGGAGGAATTTAAATACTGTTATTTTGAAAAACAAAAAGTTCCCGTGTAAAATTTACTTCTTGCTTGCTAGATGTCGAAATTAATTGTAGCTGGTATGACAAATTTTCGAATTAAAATTTTTTGCAGCAATAAAGAGGTATGTAGATGTTAGGCCTCTGTCTCATTTACATCTCTCGAAAAAGTAAAAGAACATTGTAATTTGTTTTCTAATCTTCTCGTATCTTATTTGTATGTTATTTTAGAAAAAGTCGCTCCTCATATGAAAATCAGAGGTGGAATTACTTTTGTTGATGAGATTCCTCGTAATACGAACGGGAAAATATTGCGAAGAGTGCTGAGAGCTTCAGTGAAAGCTAAATTGTAAACATTTTAAAGTTTTAGTCAGGTTAATATGCTTACTCAATTTTTGTGATGAATATTTTTGTTATTTACTTGTTACGTTAGTAATTTTATTATTTGCATTGTTTAAATAATGTATCTCAGGTGATAAAATATTTTTGTGTTAGTTTTTTTTGTCTTCCTTAGGTGTTCTTTTGAGATACCCGTCATTAATGATTATGTGTTAAAGATCTATGGTGGTGTATTTTAATTTAAAGTTTTATTTAGTTACATCTATACTTGTTTTCGTACGTACAAGTAATTGTTAGTACTATAACTGCGCTCGTCTTAGATAAAACATCATACATAGCAATTTTTCCGATTGAAATATTCTATGAAGTTTAGAAAACGAGGAGTATTGAAGGTACCTACACAGTATAGTTTTTCAGTTTTGTTTGATAGCTTTCCTTCTTCGAAGAAGCAGCTTCCAAGTCGAAAATTTGATAATTTTTTAACAACTGGGTAGTACAAAAAATTGTATTATAATACAACTCAGAACTCACTGCGTAAAATTTTGATACTGGTTTGATTGGAATGGGATAGTCAATTTAATTTTACTTATTTAAGAATCAACAATAAATTGATAATCAATTAATCATTAAATTCAATATTCAGGAAAAAATTAAATTTTCTTATTTTAAAAAACTTGAAAAAGTACGCTGGAATCAATCTTGGCTGGAATCTGGAATAGAGATTTTCCGGAAGAGAGTGGAAGGAGTGGGAGTAACAAAGGGAAGCCCGAGGAGCAAGCAAAAAAAAAAAGATCACGCGTCCCCGCATTTTTTTTTATCAATCCGTTTCTTATGTGAAAGTCTTATCATAATTTTGAACTTACATTGAATTGAAATCATTAAAATTGAAAGTTTGAAGTCAAGAGTCGGTGATCTCAGGTTTGAGCTTTACAAACTGTGAGCTTTTATGACTATTCGTCGCTCGTCATTCATCACTCTTGTGCAATTGCGCTTTATTCGATTTTGTCCGAAAAGTACTTTTTATCAATAGATTTTTTTTTGAATCTGCATCAGTTTTCTAATGACACTTTATTTCTGACTGCAGTCTACTTGTGCTGTTTTTCATCAGTTTAAAATATTTTTGCTCACCCTCATTTTAATTACTTATGGGTGATCTTATTATGACCAACATTTGCCGTTTATGTGCCAACATTAAAGAACATGTCTTTCAAATATTCGACGAGGAAGGATATAAACTTGCCCTTAGTATTAAAATAAACAAGTACCTTCAAATTCAAGTGAGTTGCTTTTATAGTTCATACAGTATTTTTCACCCTACTGCTAGCTAAATGCTAATCTCTTTATTTTCCAGGTTGACGAGAAAGATTCTCTACCAAAAAATGTTTGTTGGGAATGTTTCACAAAACTGGAAGAATGTACTAACTTCGTGAATGATAGTCAAAATGCACAACTTACTTTAGCACACAAGATTTTTTCCGTATTTGACAACGAAGATTCAACTGATTCTTTGAAAGGAGAACATGTTTTTTCGGACGAAACGATATTTGAGCAGGCATCGAATTTATTAAGCTTCAGCACTGAGACAGATCTAGTAAATGAAAATGTTTATTCATAATTTTATCGATGGTCCTCCTGACCTTTTTAAGTTCGTTGGTAGTGATACAAAGTTTTACTTTAGGTCGACAAGAACGCTGACGCAGCAGATTCTTTCGAATGCGATGACTTAGATTTTGGAGATACCGGTAACAACTGTTTTTATGACGATAAATCGACTGATTGTTTATTCGAGGAAAGGAACAGAAATGAGGAGCATACTGACGTCTCTGCCTTGAATACTGTTGGGTGTAACCAAAATCTACTCAGTCCGAGAAGAAAACGTTTGTATTCTTAGTACATCGTTATAATGCAGTCAATTTGAGGTGCATGTATTTTTTTATTTGTAAATGGCTGTCTAATCACAAAATTTCACTATCTGTTGACAGTCAACAAAAGGAAAAGTGTTATTCCCGTCAGATATCTCATCAATAATTCCTCGCCAGCCAGAACTAAACGAAAGCTCGGTCGGAAAACCAAAATTTGTGTGTCTAAAAAGAAAAAAATCGACTTTGCCGATGAAGATGACTTCAGCGAAAGTGAATCGGACGTATTTAAAGAAAAATACTTCAAAGACCTTCCTTGGATATGTACATCTTGCGAAGAGGTGCGGCTAATAATTTTTTATTAATTTAAAAAATTAGTTTGGACATTCACATAGAAGCAATAAAAAGTCATCTAAGTACATGCCTCATCTGTTTTCCACGACTGGATGGAACGTAATTGAATGGTTTTTCACTTGATAATGACTATAGATTCGAAAATTTCAAAAATAGGTTCATTAACGGACAATATGACAGAATATTTTGAAACTGAAAATGACCACATTCTAGCTCTTCTTTTTCCCTCTATTACTTCGAAGTTATCCATAGTTACTCTTTATCAAAGTGTTGGCAAAAGTTTTTTACTCCTTATGGGCTAAAAATATTGAAATTTCAAGTAATCAATGTTCAAAATACGGAATAGGTTGAAAATTGTTCATAATCAACTGGTAAACAGGTCTTATGATCCTTTTGGAAAATGAAAGTCAACTATAAAATTTGAAGGTCTTGGATTTAGTTAGATAATTTAGGATTTCCCCAAAATTACGACACAGTTGTTCAAAACAGCTTTTATAAAGATCGTTTTGCTACCCTAGAATTTTCCATTTTAAAAGTAAATTAATTTTCTTTCATTCTTGTTTCGTATACAGAAATTTGAAAGGTTGAATGAACTGCAGAATCATCATATTAATTACCACTTGCAGCCACCTCGTTACATGTGTCCTCATTGTTATAAAATCTATATGCAGTACCACGGATTCGTCACTCACTTGAAAAAGTTCCAGTGCAATGTTGATTTTCAGTGCGAAAATTGCCCGAAAATTTTTCCTAATAAAAAATTATTGGATATGCATCGACGAATTCATGTTGAAAACCCACCATTTCAATGTTCAACCTGTGATAAATCTTTTAAACAACCTAGTGGTCTCTATGCTCATGCTCGATCCCATTTACCAGAAGATCTGAGAAAAGGACACGCCTGTGATCAATGCGATAAGTGGTTCGTGTATTTTGTTATGAAATGAAATAATGTTTTGGTGATTTTGATGTACTAGGTTTATTTTATTTTTTTTTTGTTCATTGTTATTAGCTTTTCCTCCAAGCCCAATTTAATTACGCACAAAAAAATTCATATGGGATTGAAGAATCACACTTGCGATTTATGTGGAAAAGGTTTTGTTCAGCGTGGAAATCTCAATGCTCATATGTTAACGCACTCCGACAATAAACCTTTCACTTGTGAAGTTTGTCAAAAAGAGTAAGATGCTTATTATGTCTTATTCGTTTCTCGAGTAAAATGTATGCCCTTATTTTATGACTCTTGAATAATTTGTTGTAGATTCAAAACTCATATGCAGCTACGTAAACATAAAGATATACACACTGGCAAAAAGCCTCATCAATGTGATATTTGTGGACGTACTTTCCGAGAACGTGGCACTTTGAGAGAGCATTACCGAATTCACACGGGTGCTATGCCTTTTACTTGCGAATTCTGTGGGAAAGCTTTCAGATTTAAAGGAGTTTTGACGGTAATTTATTTTGAGTTTTTATTAAAATGAGCGATAATTTTATAATGGATGCCATCTAGAAACCTTATTATATAAACGTTTGTTAATTAGACGAACCTTAACGAATAATCTCAACCATAAAATTAACCTTATAGCTCCATTTATATAGTACTAGACAGGTAGTGAGGATTAGTTTGAAATGTTTAGATTCAACATACTCGCGAGTATTTCACAAAAAAAAAAAAAGTTTTCAAGTGTTACCTTGTAGTCTATGCATTTCAAATTTTCAGTTTGAAAAATTGATTTGTTTTGATGTGCAATATATTTTTTTTTTCGTTACCATTATTCCTAACTGTTTGTTTTTTTTTAATCGGTTAAATTCAAAATATTTCAATAATTTGTTGATTTTTTGTAGACTCATCGACGTCAACATACTGGAGAAAGGCCGTATTCGTGCTTAGAATGTCAACATCATTTCACTAACTGGCCAAATTATAATAAACATATGAAACGTCGTCATGGCATAAATAAGAGCAAGACAAATCGCATCAAATCAGATAACATTCCTCAAAATAATTCCGTTCGCGATGAAAATGTTAATCAGGCTGAACGTAGTGGAATTGAATTACCATCTTTCGAAGACACTTTGCAATCAGTTTCTCTGGACAACGATAAAGTTGTTCGTTTGTTTGGCGAAACACCTCTAGAATCCTCCTTACTATCTCAGGAAGAGTTCAGTGATGCGGTCATTTCGCAGCAAAATTCAATTTTAAACGCTTACTACAGTATCTCGGTTCTTCAACCTACGAATTCAAATCAGCAAGTGGATTTGTTGACTTCAAATGTCCATAGGTATGTGTACCTATTTTCAAATCTTACTACCTTTCCAAGCCCGCCTGATCATTTGAGCAATGTCTTAAATTAATTATTTTAGTCTTGATACATAATAATTTATAAAATACATTCAAATTATTAATTGCTTATGAGAAAATTTGCACTTATCACTCGTAATCTTATATCTCTGCTGGCAAGTGATCTGGTAGTTAGCTTGTTATCTAATTCATTCAATTTTATTGATTTTAATCATAATATTATTTCTTTTTTCAGAGATTTTCTGTGAATTATTTGCTCTTACATTTATTTCCATCATCTAATTTTTTTGATGAACCGAGAGCTGATGAATTTTGGGGTTTCATGAATGTGCTTCCAAGTTGAAAAACAGTTGAAGGTGATTTGCGTTTGATAGATTGTAAGTTATATTCGTTTTTGAGGTGACATGATACATGAATCAAATCATCTCAATTCTCATCTCATTAAAGAAATAAAATACGTAAAAATTTACCCACTAGCCAAAGTATTGAGAGGTTTCAAAACGAAGTTGTTTTACATGAATAATTCATTTGAAGTAACACGTGTATAAACGTACACAGTAACGGATAAGCATTGAATGCTCATTTTGTACATGTGAAATTTTTTACACATGTTACATTTAGTGGAAAAAATTAGTGTAATTATTTACGCATGTTACCCATTAGCCATTACGAGTTAAAAGTTGAAACGAAACTCTTATCAAGTGACTTTGAAAACTAAATTGGAGTGCGCACAAAGATAGAAGCATGGCTACCTAAAAATCATTTTTCAACTTATTTATACGTCGGTTGTGTTGACAAATTAAAAACCTAAATGAATGTTTGATGATAAGTTTCTGAATTCTTAAATATAATTTTCGGATGATTGAAATGTACATTTCGCGCTCAACTATTATGTCTCTTTATACAGGCCTACGTATTTTCTATGTTTTTATTATTTATCTTGATGCTCAAAGTTCCTATTAAATTCGACGATTTTATCGAATAAATAATAATTGTTTCAGTTTTTTATTTCATTAAAACGCAAATACTTGACAAATTGAAACATTTTAGAGGTAAGAAAATTCAACTATTAATGGACAAATGAGAAATTCACATTTCTTAAACGAAACGTTATTTCTACTTTGCATATAAAAGGTTCTTTTTAAAAATATAATTTCACTTTGGAAACGTTAATTTTGTTGGTAATCTATAATTTATATGAATAACTCTAATTATTATGTGCTGTTTAAAATGTCTGATACTTTCAGAAAAATTTTCTGAACGAGTTGAGTAAATTTACCTTAGATACATGCATAATAAAGATTATGTTCGATTATGAATGCAACAGACAATAGATGCAAAGAAAACAAATTATATATTTATCTCTACTCTTCAGCTTTCGAGTCATGCATAGTAAATTATAATCATATTATAGCTGTATTTGAGTGCTACCAGAATTACCAGATTCTGGTATAAAAGTCTTATTATGGAAATAAGTGATTCATTTTTCCGTTTTTATTAATGAAGAAACTATTGCATAATACTTCGTGGAACGAATCTCAGGTTGTATACCTATATATAGGCAAAATTGGTCTCATATTTTTCAATGATCAACATTTACTGGTTGTTGAAAGTTATTACCAAAGTTAATACAAATAAAATGGTTCTCTACTTTTTTCGGTGATTTATGAGAAATACAAAATTGAAAATTCACTTTCAAGACAAATTGAAAAGTAATTATGGGGAAATGTGAAGTTGAATAAAATGACTGTAAACGAAATTTTCAGTATTTGTCGAATTTGTCTGGAAGAGGGTTGCAGCAAAAAGCTTATACACCCGTGCCATTGTAAAGGTAGATTTACACTCTTTCAGTCGAAGAAAAATGATTTGGGTTCTTGTCCATTATTTTCAAACGCTTACCATTTCAGGATCTGTGGGTGGCGTTCACGTAAATTGTTTGGAGAATTGGTTAAATGTGAGAAATATTGGAAAATGTGAAGTATGTAACGGAGAATATGCTATTCGGAGAATTCTCAAATACGGAAAATTACGATCAATTTTTCCATTTATCAGAACCCATGGAGGGCAAGTTTTGTATCATGTATTCTGTATTTGTATTATGTCTGCTGCTGTTGTCTTAGCGAATTATGTCATCCCTTTAATTCGAAAAATCTTGCAACGAGGAAGCTTAAGTTTATTCTCTCAGCTGTATTTTACTGTTGTTTTAATATTTCTGTACTACTTCTTTTTACTTGAATGTTTTTATGAAATTTATCATGTTTTCGTTTCTTGGCGCGGTTGGCGAACTTCCGTCTATACTATTCAAGTTATATGAATGTTTTAGTACCGGTTTCACATTTTTTATTCGATTATTTTATTCAAGTAGGGTTGAGTAATTTAAAATTTTGAGTTCACTTTAAAGCTTAAAAAGGATAAAAGCTAGAAATGAAATATGATTTCCTGAAGAGTTGGACCGTCATCTACTATTATTTTCAACTTGTATTTTATTTTTCATTTTTTTTTAAAACGATCTTATTTTTCTCAGCTCATTTTTACGTATTTTTTGGTAAGAACATAAAAAGAGCGGAATTTATAATTTTCAAGAATAATTTCTCATCGTCCAAACAAAAATAAACAAGTTCTTAGAAATTTCCTGAATAGCCAAAAGATTTTCTCAGTTATGTAACAATATAATTCTCGAGAATAATGAAACCCGCGTAATTTTTTTGTAACTTGAACGGAAGCCAAGTTTGCTTTATCGCTGCAGATCGACATAAATACCACTTTTCCTACCGCCCATCATGGAAGATAAGCGTTTGAATGGTATAGAAATTTGTCGCTAGACGATAGTAAGTTCAAAGAACTTCACAATTGTACATGTGTAATGTAATAGAAATTTTAAAATGAATGCCTTATTAATAATTAATGCATTTTTACTGTGTATTTTGCAATTAAAATTAGTCGAGACGCAAAATTTCATCGGCTTAAAACCGTGTCCGGTAATCCCATCCGCATATACAAAACCAATTGATCAGGTAATTAGTCCGAGTTTTATTCCAAATTCGTTTTTAATTATATAAAAAAGAACTAATTGCCAAATTATACTATTGCAGTTGCTTGGTGACTGGCATATAGCATTTTTGATATTAGATAAATCGGAGGAATTTATAGAAGAACAATCATTATGTATTCAGGGCAGATTGTTGAAAATGAACCAGACAACACTGATTCAAATTTGGAAGATAGCATTACCTGAGTTACTGCACGAGGAGAAAACGGAAATTGAATTTTACACAAAAATTATTGAACCAGGAATTTGGCTAGTTAAATCTCCTCTAGGAGGTAGCAGCTATGTTTTATAATTTCACAACTAAATTTAAATTGAGGGACAAAATATATTTATGAACAAATGAAATGGTTGGTACCAAGTATATCTAATTTTCAAATGAATTTATTTTCAGGAGAACTTCAGGGAACAGTTTTAGAAAGCGATGGAAAATCGTACTTGTTAATTGTTTACTGCGGTTACCATAAAAAGAACTCGGCTCATTTCATGACACTAGCTATGTCTCGGTCGCACATCGTAACACCTCAGCAACGTTTACATTTCATGTCATTGTTAGTAAAACATGGATACGATCCTTACCAAAATAGAATCGTGAACTGGAGTGATTGTTGAAAGACGGATGAGCAATAAGAAAAAACACGTATTATAAATCAATTTTTTAATTAAAATTAAGATAATATTTCCTTATTATATTCTTGATGGGTACATCATCTGAAATAGAAACAAACGAGAATTCAATCAGTGTATGTTATTAGAAATATTAAATACGTCAGACAAGATTAAATATTAATTTGACAGTTTTCATAATTCTTATAAAACAAATTTATAATCATCTTGACCACATAATATAGAAAAGAATCTATACATTTGGGTACTATGGCTACTTTCAAAACATGGAGTTTTGCATAAACATTTCAAAAAAGAAATCTGATTTCTAGAATTATTAGATTTGTAGAAGTAAGAAAATTGAAGAACTACAGAGATGTTTAGTGTTTTTTCCTAAAAAAAAAAAAAAGATGTACTGAAGTTCATACAATAAATCAGTTTTTTTTCAGTAAGCTACAAAAATTTGTTGCCTCTATAGAAACTAATTTCAACATTGTAGGGTCGATTTAAATCCTGATTTTAGCTGTCTACAAACATCTCTCATCTAACAATTATGAAAAAATCAACTATTCCGTCCGGAACTATGAAAATGGGACTAAGTAGACAAATATAAAGAAGTAAGTACGCTTAAACAATAACAAACCATTCAAATTATTTGGCGTTTTTGAACGAAATATTAGGAAAAAATAAGTTTCTACAGTCACGAAGAAGAAAACTGATGGATCCTATAGCCGGAATTCGCAAAAAGTTTGGACCAAACATTGTTATATTCAAACTCTGAGTAAAATTTTTCGTAAAACAGAAAATGGCTTCGATGAAATTTAAATAGTCTACTCATACATTCAAGGATGATAAGAATTACTCTAAGTAGTTCAAGGAATTGAGACTTACAATACGAATTCGGTGTCCCATGGCTTTAGCAGGTAAATTAGATTTGAATTTCGCTCTAACTGCACCGGTAGCTCCATGAGGCCGAGTAACTTTACCCCAGATGGCTCGAACTCTGGATTTCTTTTTCGATAATCCTGGTGCTGGTCGCTTTCTTTTAGCCTAAGGGAAATAAAACAATTCAGATAAAAATAAACGCCACAAGAACAGACAATTATTTGATTTAGACGCAGAAATACTGTACCTTGAAAACGTATACGCATTTTTTGCCGACATAAAATAAACTATCCGATTTTGAGAGGCATCCATCAACTTTCAACAAAGCTGTATTCTCGTGTTGGTTACGTAATCCTCGTTTAAATCCGGTAAAAACAGCTTTAGCATATAACCTACCATAGGTTTTTTTCGGCCTTTTTCGTAACTTTGTTTTACCAGATTTGGTGTTATCTTCTTTCTTCTTTTTCGTTTCTTCTGGCATTTTGGCTACGAGAAACAAACGTACGGCTATACAATTCGGCCACAATGTTACATAGATGTGAACGTTAATGAGGAATAAATACTTACATGAGATTAATTAAGAAATATCAAAAGAAAACGAAAGAAACGGACTTATTACAATAAAGTTCGTGAAAATATTCTATCACGTATTAGAGCTCACTCCTTGTGGAGGAAAAAGTATTATTGGGATTTCAACGTAAATCAAAAATTTTATCATCGATGGACTTTTTGTCAAATCCAACGAATGAATTTGAAAAATCCCGAAAAAACTCGATCTTTTTATGCTGCTCCTGCAGAAATTTGATATGAACTAACGATAGAATGTCAGTTGAAGAATTATGCAATAGCGTTTCAATAAATTTGAACTAAAATTGAATTTCCATTTTCCAGTGACGTATTTGATATTTGCATGCAACACCTTTCAGCTTACCTTGATGTTTTTATTGTCTTATTTTTCGACGATATTTTTTAAATTGTAATTTTAATTTGTAATCTTGTAATTTCATTCGTCTTGTTTCTCAATGAATAGTTTCTTCTAAAGTCCTCGTTTATTTGAATCTAAGACTTGAATTGAAGCATAAGTGAACGAGAATCCTACAATCCATTGGCCTTCATCTAATCACAAAAATCTGATCTCAACCTGGTAAGTGATTGATTTTATTCAATCTTTACTCTTTACTCAAATACTCCCTACTTTATGATCCTATTCATTACAAACTTTCAACTTTGTAATAGGTAGAATTCGTCGTGCAGAGTAATGGTATATTAATTTCACAGTTCCACGCCTCCATGAATTCATCCCAGGATTCGCAATCAAGTTGTTCAAATCTTTCAGTCGTAGTTGAATCCAACGATGTAAGCTCCAAATTGTAATAACTTTCTTCACGTAATGTTCGATAAGCCACTAGCCCCTATCCTGCCTACAATAACTTGTTTTTGTTCTCTCTGCTTTTTGAGTGAGTGACCAGAAACTTCAAATTTAAAATATGAATAATTAAAATATTGGTTCATGGATGAATATCTAGTTAAAATAAGATATTTCTTTATCTTATTGGCTAGGGTTAGCATATTAAAATTGTAACTGTGCCATGTATATTATATTGATTATTCAGACGTTATATTTTGATGGATTTTAATTAATGGTCCAGAAATTAAAAAAGTATGCTTTGTGAAAAGAAATTGTCGCTTTTTTTTTATCGTACCTTTCAATTTTGAAATTCAATGAGGAATGTTCCTTTACAACTGTTTTATGATAGCCTGGCTTTTATTTGTGATTTATTTAAACTTTTTACAGGTTCCCAAAATTCTTGAAAAAAGACCTCAGTTTGGAACACGATATTTGAAAGAAGGTGATGATGTTTACAGTTATAATGCCTGGGATAATGTCGAATGGGATGAAAATCAGCAGAAAGCAGCCGAGGAGATTATTTGTCAACATCTGGCTTCCAAAATGTCCCTCGCAGATTACGAAAAAATAGAAGAAAATGCGGATCAATATTGGAATGAATTTTACAGTATTCATAGCGATAAATTTTATAAAGATCGTCATTGGCTTTTCACCGAATTTCCGGAACTATCCTTTGACACGAGTAATATTGATGTAAAATCAACACCTATTTTAGAAGAAAATGTTATTTTGGAAGTCGGATGTGGTGTTGGGAATACCATTTTTCCCATCTTGCAACATAATCAAAATGCAAATATTCGTATTTATGGCTGTGATTTCTCTGCAACCGCAATTGAAATTTTCAAAAATAACGAAGCGTACGACCCTAACAAATGTACAGCTTTTGTTTACGATATTACATCAGAAGAGGAGTTACCAGTTGCTGAAAATAGCGTTCACGTTATATTAATGATTTATGTATTATCGTCAGTCCATCCTGAAAAAATGAAATTTGTGATCCAAAAGTTACATCGATATTTGAAACCAGGAGGTTTAATCTTATTCAGAGATTATGGTCGGTATGACCTGTCTCAACTACGATTCAAAAAGGGTCGATGTATTACAGATAATTTCTATGCTCGAGGAGAAGGGACTCTAGTTTATTTTTTTGATACTGAAGAAATATCTCAAATGTTTAGCAGCTGTGGTTACGACGTGAAACAAATTATTTGTGATAAACGCCTACAAGTTAATCGAAGGAAACAATTGAAAATGTATAGAGTTTGGATTCAAGGAAAATTTATGAAACCCATTTAGTACAAATAAATTGTAACAAATGATTTATTTTTTTGTTTTCTCCAGAAATTCATCTTTTGAATTTTCTTTACTCATCTCTGATCAAGTTTTTGTGTGTCAGATTTGTGAATGGTCTAAAATGAGGATTCTTGGGGTTATTCAATTTATGCGAAATAAAAGAAACTGTCAACAGAACTACAAAAGAAAGGACATGGACGAAATGTCCAGAAAATGTTTTTGAGAACTCTGTAAAGTTGAGAAAGAAGAGGTGGTGGAATTTTCGAACTATGTATTATTTCTCCAGCCTAGTCCAACACCTGCTTAGATCAAAACAAAATCATCGCCAATTTTTCTGCTATTTTAGCTTCATTAAACATCATTTGAATGCAATAAAAAAGTGAAATATGTTTGGGACATGCAGGTTTTGAACTTGAGCCGGCAATTGGTACTTGAAGGTATAAAGAATCTTAAAAGTAGTATTGAAAAAATATATTATTAGATTTGTATAGTTGAAATCTGGTGGTACAAGTAAGTTGGTTTTCCTAGCAAAAAAGATTTAAAAAAATATTTTCGTAAAAAATTTTCAGTGATGATTATTAGCAGAATTCTCTTGCTAAGTGCCTGATATCTGGTGGAATCTCTTCAAATTTTAATGAATAAATATTGAGAACGTCTAATTTCAAGTTGTGGCTGTGCTATGCATGCATCTATCCTTTAAAAATTAAAATTAAAACGTGGGTTTTTTTTTTTTACCGAAGACGCTCAAATGTTTTAATTTTAAGAATTTTAAGCGCGATTAGCATTAATAGAACTTGGAAGTATATTATATTGTAAAAGAAGGAGTTGAAAATATGTTTTGAAAAAAGAAAAAAAAACATTGCAATGGTTTCTGACCAAAACTATCACTTTTATAATATTCTATACCTATAAAGTAACTTCTGGTGGTGGAGTGGACTATATAGAGTGAACCATATCATTTTTGTTTTTGTTTTTTTTTCTTTTACATAAAATAAAATAAATTAAAAAAAATTTGAATAGTTGAACAAGTCACAACCAGAGTTCGGAAGCCGTAAGATATGGCTTTAGCTTTCGGCTTTTAGCTTTTGACCATGAAAATAAAACTTACGCTTTCAGCTTTCGGCTTTTATGATAAAGCTTTCGGCTTTCGGCTTACCAGTTTTTCCTTAAAAAATCGATGGCTTTTGGCTTTTAGCTTTCGGCTTTTGGCTAGCTTCCAAACTCTGCACTTTACACTTTACTTTTGTGATTTCATTTCACTGATTTGCTGATTTGTGATTTTTTTTTTGTATAAACCTAAAAAGCCGTATAAAAGCCATAAAAATACGGCTTTTGCTTTCAGCTTTTGGCTTTTTTGATAAAGCTTTCGGCTTTCAGCTTACCAGTTTTTTCTTCAAAAATCAAAGGCTTTCGGCTTTTAGCTTTCGGCTTTCGGCTAGCTTCCGAACTCTGGTCACAACACTGAATTCAGATTCTGACATCAGCAGAAATTATTTTCATTTTGATTGGCTAATATTACGCCATGTGCTAATCACGTGCTCTGTCGTTACTCGTTATCGTAACGTTCTGCTGGTTCGTGTTATCGTGTACTTTTTAGTTTTTTTTTTTTTCTCAATGAGCTTCTATTGCTTCTCCAAAGGCTTTGAAGAATTAAGTTTGAATTTTTTGAGTTTTAAACATTTGAAAAGTTTTAACTTTTAGCTGAAGTTTATTTCATTTTACGTTAGAGGGATTTATCCGCGGAAAAGGTAAGAAGTCTTCTTGTAAGTGATAATTTGACTCAAGAATGAATTCGCTTTATAAATTGTCCTGAAAATTTTCAATGTACGAGTATGTACATGTACATTCATTGCATTGGAGATTAGAATTTCGTCTCATTCATTGCAGTTATTTCGTCGTGGATCTGTTAGTTTTAACTCATTAATTTCTCCAAGTCAGGAGGGCAGCAACCATGGAAAAAATTGATCCAGATAGTCCTTTAGCCATTGCTGCTCAAGAATTTTTGGAGTCTCGTAAACATTCTCAAAATCTAACGCATATTTTGGATGCTCTCGACGTGAGTTTCGTAAAATTTTTCTTAACGTGTATTCTTATTTTGATTAATTATCAATTAACTTTTGCAGGATGAAGATACTGCGTCTGAAGCTATATTAGTTTCATCGATGATTTTCATAGAGCTTTTAAAACGCAGAAGTATGCTTATTTCATCTGCAGATGAAAAAAGTAATTCTAAAACAAAGTTTTTCTCCATCTACAATAAACTTTGTTAGTTGACTTAATTCGCTGATTGATTGCGTTCTTGATTTGCGCTTTAGCTTCATTGGTATCTGAGCACGTTGCTTGGCTTCGAGACAACTACAATCTAGTTTGGGAAAAATTAGCAAATTTGTTGACCAAAGAAGACTTCTGTGAAGATGCTACCAATGCTTTGTTCGTTTTACTTGCAGAAGAAGGGAAGTTTCCTATTGATTCTCAGAGCAAGCGTACATACTATTTTCCTGAAAAGAAATTTCAAGTGAGATAATGTTTTATTATATCAACAATGTTTCTGATTTAACTGATAGATTCGAGAATGGCTTCTTTTCATTATGACTCAATTGAAAGGTACCAAAAAAATTGTTTCTAAATTTCATCTCGTTTTAATTTCTCGAATAGTGTATACTATCAACCAAGCTCTGTGAAATGAACAATCTCCCTTCGGGTAGGTACTAAATATTTATTAAAAGTACAGTAAAAATTTCCCATTAGCAAAATTTTAATTCTCTCGATGAAAACAAAACATAATCTTCAGTCTTCATATTCAAATCGACATTATTATTTTTGAATTTGTAAATCAAGAAACAAAATTATAATCGAAATACAATTTTAAAATGAATTGTTGATAATAATTACCAATATATCAAGATTTTGTGCCTTCTAAGTTGCGATTTTACAAAACCCTTTTTTTTTCCTAAAGAACGTATCCTCAAAAGTCTAAATCTCTCACCTCAATGAATTTGCATCATCAGTCTTGTTGTAGCATTCTTTTTAAAAAGTGTAGATAATGTATGGTAGTAGCAGCTGGTGCTATCTGTGAAGTGGTTTATTCTAGAGCTGTACTTCATGAATTTTGAACCTTATAGCTACTGTAATTACGAAATGAATAATTCCATCGTAGTTTCCGGATTAGTCTTCAGTGTGAAACAATGAATGAATGAATCATTTTAAAGCAATGAAATGAAGCCCTTCTTGGAACGACTTACTCGATAACTGTATAAACCAATCATATATTTAGAGGCATTAATGTTTTTCGAATGGTTCATTTAGATCATTCTGGAAAAATATTTTTCTGTCGATGCCAATTTTCCGGGAGTACACAATCAATTCGATGAATTCACGAATTACATCGATGTTGCGTATTATTTTTGGGTGAACGTGCCAAAAATATTGGAAAAAATACCAAAAAGTAACGAAAAGCTGGTTTCTCTGACATTGGACATTCTAAGACGAATACCGATTCCTTCAGAAGAAGAATTATGTGATATAAGCGATGACCTTATGTTGTGTTTCACGAAAAGTGTGTTTGTCTAAAATATTGTCCAATCTCAAAATATTTTCGAAAGTTCTATCCATTTCATTAACCGAATTATCAATTTTCAGACAAAGCAAGATTTAAACCGAATTATGAAACTGTTCAAAAATGCGTTCAAAATATTTGGAGTACTGTCTTACGATGGAATTGTCAGAATATTAATCATAAAAAAACTTTAGTGCTTCTATTAGAAGCTGTTATGCCTCATTTATTCAAACCTACCCTGACTATGGATTATTTAATGGATTCTCTAAATGCAGGTGAGTTACTTTTATCAAATCGAATCTCAGTCAGCAATTTTTATTTGCCAATCATGAATCATCAATTGGTAATGTTATAATTTTCAGGAGGTGTTGTTTCATTACTTGCATTAGAAGGTATCTTTGCCATGGTCAAGGATCATAATTTGTAAGTTATTCAGCGAACTTTAAATGAATTCCTTAAGTCAAGAATTACTGACATTTATCTATTCATTTTCCAGGGAATATCCGAATATATATGAAAAATTATATTCATTTTTTCATCCAAGCATATTTCATACGAAGTATAAGAATAGATTGTATACATTAACCAATACTTTCTTAAGTTCTACGTAAGTTTTCGTTCTTGAAGTGAGAACTTATTCTATGTAGGTATATTTTTTAGCTTGTTCCTTCATTATTTTTAGACATTTGCCAGAAATGCTGATAGCATCATTCATCAAACGTTTTTCTCGACTGTGTTTACAAGCTCCTCCACAAGATATTATAATTCTGTCAGCTTTTATTAAGAACTTATTGATCCGGCATCCGACCTTGAAAACGTTAATTCATTATTCCAGTGAAAAATCAGGTGCTTTGGAATGGACTCTATTATTATTCGATTACAAAATAATTTTTTTCATCAACTTAATTGGTGAATTTATTTTCAGTTCCGGCTGATCCATTCAACGAAGACGAAAATAACCCATACAAAACAAATGCTATAGAAAGCAGCTTATGGGAACTGGAATCGTTACAAAATCATATGTTGCCCAAGGTATCTCGTGCTGTTAGCTTCATTAATAATCCTCTACCAAACACTGAATGCGATTTTTTGGCATTACTTGATGGATCACTCGATAAGGTAAGAACAAAACTTGTTTTATTTTCAGTATGACGTGATACCTGCTTCCAAAATTTATTTTGCTGAATCAAATCGCTTTTGAGACTGAAAAAAAAATTATAATCGCAGTTGTCTGTATTCCATTGATACAGTGATCTAGTTACTCTTCTTATACTGTTGTGGAAAAACAATTTGAAAATTACAAAATAACTTGAGGTACCTACTTCACTTTTGAGTTAGCTTTAGCATCTTCTAATTTAAAAAATAATTCGTCTCAAAGTTAAGTACATTACGTTTTAGAAAATCTACGTCTTTTAAACATTATTATATTTTTCTGCAGTTTTCATGGAAATAAATAAATGAAGTATTCACCATTTTTACACGATTGTCTCTAATGTTTTGTTTGTTCGTTTGGTTTTCCTCCCCAGATGTTTGAAAAAGAAAGCAAGAAGAAGATTGAAAAAGCCAGTTTAACATTCGAAAAACCGACTTCACTTGCCTTACCTCGCACCAATTATTTTCAAGAGATGTTCGATCTTGCAGCTTAGTTGCTAAATATTACTTGTTTTAATTTTTTATCATGTGAAGAAGGTTGATGAATAAACGTTTTATTGATTCATTATGTGAAATTTGTGTTCAGTGTAATTTTTAATAACATAACATTATTACTATTTTGAATTTCCATTCTATTCATTCAGTATGTATAAGATCATGTATAAACCAAAGGAGTGTTTTCAATCCCATTCTTCTTTCCGATTTTAATTAGTTTTTTTTTTCAAGTTTATCTGAACTGGCTTTATGCGATATTGACCAAAACGTATAATAATTATAAGCTACACCGCATTAGAGTTGAAAATCAAAAGTAACTTTTAACGAAACCAGAGAAGTGTATTTATTACTATTTAAATTATTTATGCTCCAACGCATACTTCATTACAAGTACCTATGCTACGTACTTCATGAAAATCAAGTCGTTTCTCTAAGGTAGCAAGGGTTTTGACTGCACATAGCTAAATTGTTAGGGGTTCCAAAACAAAACATTTAAAAAAAAATATTTCATAAAAAGTACTCATACTTACATGTTACCTTTAGTAGATAAATATTAAATTTAGGTAGTATTGACTTAGTGTAATTTTCCCAAAATTTACCTGTAATTAAAAAAAGTGAGTACGTAATATTTTACCCATGTTACCCTTCACGATTTAGGGCCACTCTTAGAACATTCATTATATTTTGAGCTTCACCAGTGGGTCTGTCGCCCTATTAATTCTTCTCTACGGACGCTTCAACAGGCTTACTGCACCCGGTTACCATCAGTCGTGATATTTTGTTATGGCATACCGAGGGCTACTCTTTCCCCCACTCTTTCCCTCCATTCATGTTCTGAACATGAAGGGAGGTCCGACTAGGTCAAATGCTGCCCCCCCCCCCGGCCATGGACCTGCTTGATCTTCCTACTATAAATTCGAATTTTCCTAATGCGTACATAATTCGTAGTCGAAATACAAAACGGGGTAAAAAATTAATGGCATTCCTAATAATGGTACTGGCGGCATCAGCATGTGGTGATACTCGGTGGTTGTGAAAGGTAGCGGTGGTTTCGGTGTGAAATATGAACCCAGCATTCATTGATACAATGATAAAATTATTATTGAATGGGTGAGACCCAAGCGAGGCATCGAAGACCTTGTCATAATAGCGAACAATACGTTCGAATGTATGCATTCAGTCAGTATATTCTAGCTGTACATAATACTTTGATACCTATATAGGTATAAAAACGAGAGATAGGATATTGTGTGAATGCTATGCGTACACGTATGAAAGCAAGTACACCAAAACGAGAACAAAACTGGAATAGAGTTACAGTACAGCTTTCTGCTTTCAGTATGGTCGGTTTGAGAGCCACAGAACCAGCTGTTTTAACACCACATTCGATTTTGTTTATTGCACGTTTCTCGCCTCTTTCAAGTTTCCACTGTTTTCAGTTTTTTCTTGTAACGATACGGTTTCAGTTGTTACTCCCAGTTCTTCGGTCAGTTATTATCATTGGCGGCATTCCTTTTACTCTTTTTCTATTTCTTTAGTGTTTTTTTACCTCCCAAAAAAATATAAATGTTCCCGCATTTCAGTGTGAAGGAATTTACGAATAGATTCTTTGATTTATTGTACGCGAAAACTAATAAATAAGATTTATTTTTCGTAGAAACTTCCAACTTTTACGTACGTAATTTCGTTTTTTTTTCCTCTTAAATACTTTTGTTTTTTTTAATAAGTGCAAGTTTACGTTGATTTTTTCTCTATTTATTAATTTATTGGTTCACGCTGCTGGTGTATCTATAAATTTATGTTAAATTCGATTCCACGATTCGTACACGAATGTTATTGAATGATATTGAGGGTTTGCGTTTTTGTGAATGAAATTTGTGGCTGTATGTAAATTGTCGGGGAGGGGACGGAAGTGTTTGTTCCCGAAAGTAAAGGAAAATCTCGTGTTTTTTTTTATTTCTTACGCGTTCTTCTTACTTCTCCTCAGTTGGCCGTTATTAGTGAACGCTATTCAACGTCGATTCAACGCACGATTGTGGCTTTAATGTATGAAATTCTGCACGAAAAGGTAAGCCTGTTTTATAGACTTACAGTGTAACTGGTAATACAACATAAAAGGGATGTTGATGTTCCGAAAATGGTCAAAGCAGTAGCCTAGGTGACTGAGGGCATTGTCCCTTGAGCTAATTCATTAGCTCTCTTCTTTCTGGGAAAATTGGGCAAGTCATTAAACGAATTTCGTATTGCAAATGTACTCGTTATCGTCTTCTTTTCTTGAGGATAATAGTAATCGGAGGGGGCAGGATCTATTGAATATACATATCGCCGGTTCCTTGTCCAAAATCCACTACGTCCCAAAACAAATGGTCAGCCAATTTTTTGCAGATGAGCCATGAGGTTTTTGTACATATATTAATGCTAAATTAGCCAGACCCATAGCCATTATATTTCGTAAGAGCGGTGCTTCGGAGGGCTCGCTATGCCAGGTCGAGAAAAAAAAAACACTAAAATATTGAAACATTTTCTGAAAAAGAGACACTAAAAAATCATTATTACAAAACCAGACAATATTTTGTCCGAAATACAATTTAATGAGTCACGCGCGAATTTTTTTTTTTCAATTTTGGCAACAATTTTTTGTAAAATTCTTTTTTTTTTGTTAATTTTATTTAAAAAATAGAAGAGGAAGGTTAGAATAGTAAATCAGAAGGGCGGGCTCTATAAGGGGGGAGGGTGGCTTCAGCTGGTCAAAAGGTGGCTTCAGCTGGTCAAAAGGTGGGCTCAACCACCTATAGCCTCCTGGCTATGGGCCTGAAATCAGCCAAAAAATGGGCGATGAAATGATAATTTTTTCGGGACGTAGTAGCTATTTCAGACTAGAACCGGCAAAAGTAATCACCCAATTTGTTGGCAGATTTAGCAGGTTTGCTTTTAGGCTGGTGACAAGGCGAATCCTCAAATCAGACGTTCAGTTAACGTATCATTAGTCGTGGAGGGTAGAGGAAACCTCCGTATATTTTTGTGCTCATTATGACAGAAGAACAATTTTTCAAAATTACATATGTATTATGAATTGAAGGAGGGTTGAGTTTGAGAAGTGGTCAAATCTTTCCATCTCATTTGTTACTTCTTGAGAGAAAATGAAGTGTAAATTAATTTTTGTGGAAACCTGCTTATTTAACTTATTTCATTGTGAATAGAAGAAGCGTTTACAAGTTTTTATTCTTTCTTCGTAAAACAATTTTTCTTCAAGAGTTGTGCATTCGAGAGTTTTAGCAATAACTTCGCTCTCGTATTGTAATTACTAATTAAAAATTATAGCGGTGAGAAAATACTGTGGTTGAGGTTTTATGTATCCTGGCGATGAGAACTGTGTCGTGCTGACTCAGTGTAAACTACGTATATGTGGGGCATTGTTTTATACTACTGTTGTTTTTCATGTTTCGAAATAGAAGCATTACGTTACGTATAGTACCGAGAAAAAAGTGCTACAACTACAAATGGAAGATGGTTTTATTTACCTTCCGATGAAATGAAAACAAGCGTAATGGATACTGTACCTACTTCCTAGGGTTTTCAAATTCGAATTGTTTATTTTTCTATTCGAACAACTGTTTTAATGAAGATTGTATTGCGGTTCTCAGAAGCCAATGAATGTAAGTGAAAATCGACTGTGTTGTGCAAGTAGGGCGAAACTGATTTCTTCAAAGCTCAGTTGAAAAATCTAGTTTATTTTTGAAAACACATCGTGTCGACCTGATATTTAATGTTTTAATCTCCTAGACTGATTAACTGGAAGTTTCCTTGTCCTCTGGAATTTTAGAAAATGCTACTTGCGAAAGAAAGTCAGAAATACAGTGACAGAACTAAGGTCTTAGGAGAGGCGACGGCCCCTTCGAAAAAATTTTGGTCTCTCCAAAAAAAAAATTGCAGAATGAACTAAAAGCCAATAAAAAAAGAAAATTATCGAAAAATGGGAAAAAAAAGTAACTCAAATAAATTTTTTGAATATTGACATTTTTTAGATTTTTCTTGGCCCTCCTGGCCTCCCCTAAGAAAAAAAGCTAGTTTCGCCAATGCAGAAATATTTAGCTATGTGTTTTTAAAATATTCCAAATTTCACTTTATCCTTCTAGAGAAAGTAGTGAGCAATGTAATTGCGCTACTGAAAAATTCTAAAATGTTGCTTAAACTGGGCTGTATATTGTAAAGGCTCCCCGAGAGAAATTATTGAGGTACTGGTGTTCATATAGGCCTCGAAAATCAATACTTTGAAACTCTTCCTCGTATTTTTTAAATAATTTTTTTCTTTCAATTTTAGCCACTTTTAGGTCATTAAAAATAAAAATATTGCGAAATATTGACTTACCCTACTTTCAAACTACTTCTGAGCCAATGTACTTCAACATAATAGAGTAGTTTTCTCAAAATTTATATCGCGAAAGTACTTGATAAATTTTTTATTCTCCCGCTTCGTATTATTTTTGGCATCGATTAAAAAAATATAACAATTTACTGCAAGATCAAGGATAATAATTTCTATTTTCTTCGAGTACAAGGGGCTCTGTAAGATTACTGGATCGAGAAAAATTCAATTTTTACCCTCATTGATATTAAAATAAGTCAACATTAATAAATCATTTTTGTCTCTCTCCTATCTGAAAGCTATAAAAATCAATTGTTTCGAAGTTTAGCTCTTTAAATTGGATTTACAAAAGTTGAGAATATAAATTATATTAATATAGTTTATATTTATACGAATAAAAATTTCAATTCCTTACTGTGAATTTTATTTCTTCAAGTAGTGCTATTAATGTTGTTTATGGCATGTGATAAAGGAAAATTGGCACTTCTCATTCTAGACATCGGCCAATTCATTTCTTCTCTGTATACGTACCATATTTACAGCTCCATTCAGCATTTCCTCCAAAGTTTCAATTTTTTTTTTTATTCATTCGATTTGCTTCTTGGCATCACACGTTTCTTTCTATTTTGCTTATATATTGTTAACATATTAGTAAATAGTGTTTGTTTACTGAGGGCTGGATGTAATCTATTGCCATTCTATTTAATCCCGTTTGCATTCCTTCTTTTTTTCTCCTTCTTCGAACTTCCTCTCTTGAAACGGATGTTTCATTATTCCATAGGGTCTTTTCAACTTCAGTGAATAACCTTATTTTCACTTGCCGTTTCCACAGTAGTACTCATACAACAATCGAGTGCACAGATTGCGAATTGCATTGCAACTGTCTAGTTTAACCATCATCTGGTTACAAAAAAAAAAACACTCACTTTGACCTAAATGTTCAAACGGTAGACCTTTTATTCAATCGATAAAGAAATCTCCGGGTTTTTTTTTTTTTTTTTACTTTTGAAAACTTTCCATTATTTGTTCCTACCTTTGAAAAAACACTTTCGTTCTCATCTATAGTGATAAAGGTGAGCAGGTATAAGCGAGAATTTAAAAACCCCTTTATTCGAATTTTCAGAATATTTCTGTTTCAACAATGGGTGCAGAGTTGGCGAGGGTAAGGTTACTGTAAACTCTCGGCTTCAAGTTTTATTTGTCCTTTGAGCCGGGTGTGATTTTGGAATTCGGATGGTAAACTCGTAGTCAGTTAGGATTGTAAGATTTTAGAAGGTTTTCGATTAGAAACCTATCTGACCTATCTGGATACAGCTTTGGAAAATAGACGTGAGGCATAGTTTGTTTTCATGATCTACAGACTCCAAAATTTTCCCGTCTCACAATTTTATTTGCTTATCTTTACTTTGGAAAATATTGGAAAACTTGTTATCTTGACCATGGATGGACTAGTAACATGAAACTTGCTCTCCGAAAACTGTGTTATGTTGATGCTTTTAAACCATGTAGACAGTTTGAGCTGTAAAAATCACCACGATCCTGCGAAAAAATAACTGAATTTGTTACTAATTGACCTCTTTGAGAATGCTGTGACTGAGAAGAAATTATAAAATAATATACATTTTCGGATAGATTTAAGCATGGGTGGCAAGTTGCGGAGTGCAAGGGTGCACGTGTACTACCTAAAAAATTTTTGCACCACCTAAGGGACAAAAAAGGGGAAGATCTAACCCTTGGGGGGGGAGGTAAGAATTTCTCATTTGATTTTCTAAAAAATGTTGACAATCTTCCAATTGTTGTGCACCATGCACCACCTGAACAAATTAAAACTTAACATTCATGGATTTGAGCCTAAAAAATTTCACCAAATATTGCTAATATTTTGTATTATTCATATTTTTCGCCCTTCAATAATTCTCTTCAGACCGTGAAAGCTGCGTTGATTTCTTTTCTAGAAACGAGAATTAAATCATATATTCCATAAACAGGTGGCTTCACAGACTTTTCAAATCTGTAAAGTTTTATCGAAAACCTGCTTTTTTAGCCGCGGCTGCTGAGCAAGAATTTTATCTACGCAAACGTTTTTTTCACATCAGGGCCATAGGGGAGGGGAACTAGTTTTTCCACCAATAACAATTTCCCTCCCGGAAAGACGGAGGAGAGAGGATTCATTTTTGTTCGCTTAAGCATTTTATTAGCCTCTCCTGGGACTTTGATTTGACTCTCCTCCTCCTCCTCCCCCTCCCCTCCCCCAACCTACCCACAAGTATTCTGCTCTAGCTGTGCGGCCCTTGTTTCGGTCACCAGTTTTGGGAATTTTTGAAATCTTCAAATTGAAAAAATTGTAATTCCAGAAACGGTGAATGTGGAATTCCGGGGAAACGTGACTTTGTCCTTAATTCGAGGATTAATTCAAAATTCCGTCTTGCGTATATATAAGCGAGCTATATTATTCTTCATCGTGGAGGGCTATAGTGGGAGAGAGAAAAAAGAACAATAACTCCCTTTCCAGATAAATCTGTGTAAAGAGTTTCTTTTTTCTTTTTTTTTTTGCTTTTCAAAAAAACAAACAAAAAAGATGCACCATATTGACTGCGATGGTGTTCATGTAGAGTCCAGATGGCTGAATTAGTGTATTTTTTTGTTCGCCAGTATTTTTCATTATTTTCTCTTTTTTTTTTCCCCATATAATATTGAAATCAAAGCTAAAACGGTTTCTTTTGTTTCTCTTGGCTGACACGTAGCATTTTTCTTGTCTTGTGTGCGCAGGCCTATCGTGCCCACTCCGACCACTCGTCGCAGCCGCATCAGACGATGAAGTTATGCGCACCGTAGAGGAGATCCGAGAATTCTCATCATCTTGCGGTCGAAATGGCGCAAAAAGGCGTAATTTTTGGTATCGGCGGATCTTCGACTCGTTATGAAATTAGTGGGGCTTCGCAACGTAATAGCCGCTGGAAGGCGGCCATGAAAGTGAATTTACTTTGGCTTTATCTGATGCTGCAAGCTCTGCTCATGAGCGGCTGTCTGGCCGGCCCAGACCACCAGTCCTCTGTCGGCGGCTGGAAGGAGTTGAAAAGGCGACCTTATCGTGGCTCGGCATTGTCTTCGCATACCAAAAAAATATCTCCGATTGAGCGTCTCCGATCATCGCGTACCACCTATCCGTATGACGGCTATAAGAATAGAAGGAAGCCGAATATAATATTGTTCGTGACTGATGACCAAGATGTGGAACTGGGTACGTGTAATAACGCCGTATAGCAAAGGTTTTTTCTTGTTTTTTTTTTTTCTTCTCTTTATCCGCTTCATATAGGTATATAGATTATTATTATTTTTTTTACAATATAGTAACTTGTCATGCATGCCCTCAACTCCTACAGCTTTTACAACTATGTCGGAGAGAGATTTAAATTTCATTTTTCGAATATTTTTTCGTGACTATATATTTATTCGTTTGGTGGAGCGAAATATTAGTGTAGGTGTAAATTAAAATCGTTTCCTCGAGATTTACGTTTTTTATGGCACCAAAGGTGAATAGGCACTTTTATCAAAAAATACCACCGGTTTTATCAATAACGGAAGGAATTTTTGAACTTAATGGCGATCGGGCTATTCGTAATGTGGCTTTGAGGGGAATTTTCAAGGCGAAATTCGTGTAATTATTTGGTGTATATAGGTATTCCCGCACTGTACCAATGGCGTACTTAGACCTGACATTCTGGGCAGGGATTTAATATATAACTTAGCCAAAAATAGTATATTTTTCCCCATTTTCCCACTCACCACTGGAGCAGGAAAAAAGAATACATTGGGGGTTTCCGAAAAAATGAGACACCGAAAAAACATTGCAAGACAAAATTTATTATGAAATAATGAAGAATTTTAGTGGTTTTTTTTTCGTATTTTTATTTTTTTGTGTTGAAATTCTTAATAAAATTCGATTTTTTCGCCCGTTAATTTCATGAAAAAATACCAGATAAAGCATTAACTTGATCATGATTGGAAAAAAACCACAAAATCTGGTGTGTAAACATCAAGGACATTGCAGTTCCGTATGCATTTTTTCTTGCTGTGGAAGGGAGGAGAGGTATGAATCTTTGAACCTCCAACTCCTCCCCTCCTCAGTATGCCATTAAATTGTACTGGGTTGCAGTTTTGCGAGATACACGTATAATCTTGAAAATTTTCAAAAAATGTTGAGTTTTGCTGAGTGACCAGTAATCTTGGAAAAGATTCCATTAAAACAAAATATTTTTAAACAATTTAAACCCTCGTTCCTGAAATTTTTTGCTCACCAAACTGTAATCGTAATCGATTTCGATGCTGCAATTTAAAATATAAACTCGCTTCTTTCTCCCCTTTCCTCACCTTGGTACCTTTTTCCTCACCATACTTCCCCTCTCCACTATTAATCAGATTCAGTTACTCATTTACAACGCAGTTAATACGTCATTCATATTTCATGTTAGTTTTTCTTGGTTAAACAATTGCTAGGATTTGAAATTTGTTAATTTGGGAAAATTAAAGGCGTTTCCCATTGTTAGATAAAAAAATACGTGAGACAATTGCAGGTGTAAGACACCTACATTTTCCAAAATAATTTTATTCCTCGTACATCAAATACCGCCGATAAGTTGAATTTTAAAATTGTTGTTGTCTCGAGTTTGACCCACTCATTTTGTTATAAAATTTTATATTCATGTTTTCCTTCATTAGCGCCTTCAAAATGTAAAATGTAACCCACAGGTTTCTGTGGTCTTGATTTTATTTTCACCCGTTCGTTCTTATTTCTCTCAATTTTACTGCCCGTCATTACAGTAAATGGATGAATTTTCTCAAGTTTCTAAAGTTATTTTATGTAAATAGACTAACTTGATTTAAAAAAAAAGATTTATCTAATGTTTAAAATAAAGTATCAACCTAGTAATTTCTCTGAGGAAGATGGAACATATTTAGTAGAAATGAAATGAAAATCAAGTAGAAAAAGAAATGCAAAGTATCTAGTACCTATAGTGAAAAATGTAATAGTATTTTTTACACAGCGAGTAAAATTCATAAACTTCTGCAGGGCCCGAATGAAAACCATGCTTACCTATGATGACACTTTCTGATTTATTCCAAATGATTTTTCACACGGCACACCCATCGCTGAGCCAGTTTTCCTGATCCTGAAATTCTGGTTAGTGTTTATTAAGCTAGGATCTCGGTAACTCGACAATTCATAGTGCGACTAGTGGCGCACTCGAAGGGTTAATGAAGGCTAAAGCCCCTCTTTCAGCATCAAATTTCATTAGAAAGACTAAATTTAAAATTATTTTATGCGCTTTACGCAAATTTTTTCCCAAATTTCTGTTTTCTGATGGTAAATTCAAGACTTGAAATATTGTCTCCATATTTTTCAAAAATAACCATAGGTATATTCAAAGTAATTGGAAAGAATTTTATCAAACTCTTTGCAAAAAAAAAAAAGTACCTAGGTTCCATTTTTTCATAATTTTCGAAAATGCAAAGAAAATGCTTATTTATGACACGCCGTATTTGTCGGAAAATATGACCTATACAAATTTTTGCAAGTGTAAAATTACCCCGAAAAACTGGAAAAAATATTGAAGGTTGATGAAATCACCAAAAACAACTTCATTTTGATGATTAGAAAAATTCTGGAGTTTGAAAAGAGAATAAAAAATATTTTGAAAATCTATTCTTTTTTTGCAAAAGATGTGCTTATTTTATTTTTTATTTTTATTATTATTATTATTTTTTGAAGATAAGAAATTAGGTCATAATCCAATTATTTTAATTCTTTAGTTTCTCCTTGTTTCTGTTCATTCTCATGGTAATTGACGTCAATGAAAATTTCAGATGTTGAAAATTCCATGTGTTCTGCTACGTTCTAAAAATTTTTATCTCGTCAAAAATAACAAAATATTACAAAATTAACTCATAAATTATTCAAAAATGTTTTGAGTATTAAATTAGAATGACTCATTCTTCTCACCGTATAGTAACTTTTAGAAATAATTTGAAAATATCTTGGGTGGTCACGAATTCATTCACAAATTAACCTATGTGCCTGCTGTTCCTTCCCTCCTTCATGAAAAAGGAGAGAAACCTTCATACGTGGTATTCAATTATAATATTTATCTAAATTTTTATTTTACCTTGGGACAGAATTTTTTTTTTTAGAAAAAGAGTAAAACTAGTTGTATGAGTCATAAGAAGATGTTGGGTCATTCGCAGTCATTGTTTCCGTTATTGTTGATTTTGGAGATAAAGAAGAGGAAAAAATGTTGGAACAGAATTTACTCGATTTTTGACGTGATAAAAGAATAACTCAATGTTTTTTTTTTTGTCTGTCTGTTCGAATAGTTTTTAATTGTAATTAAAAACACGAATTTATAGGAGGAAAAAATAAAATGGAAATTTTTCTCGTGATTTTCTAATGGTCTTTAAGAGATAATATCAGGTGTTTCACAGACATTCCGAAACATTTCATGTATTAAATGCTCGTCAAAGACGGTTTTCAGTGGTAAGAAAAGGGGGAAAAAAGTAAAGGGAATTAAAACTATAAAAAAAACGTTTTTTCAATTAATGAATGGTAATCTTTGTAGAATCGTCTCTATTCTTCTTCCAGGAAACAATTACTGTCATTCCTAATCAGATAAAGGTAGTCCAGATGAAGACTTCTATGATGCCAGTTGTAAAACTCGAGTTTTTCCCCTTTTGACATTTTTCTTCATTATAACTAGCGACGGATTATGAAAGAGGAAAAAAAGATGTTAATTTGTGGTATCTTTAACTTTACTCTCTAATTACCTAATTCGCCCACCTGTACTGTGGAACCTCGTCAAGTAAACCTAATTCTTCAGTTGATCGAAGTGGGCGAAAGACTACCTAATGAAGTTCTTAAAGTTTCTATGCATAAATTATTACAGTTTGAAAGATTTCAAATATAAACTATTACCTGAACTGTTTTTTAAACAATTTTGAGACGATTAACTGTAAAGTATGAATGTACACTAATGTCTCATTTAATTCATTTTTGCTGCATACTTATGACTAAAATGGGAGAAAAAAAAACTTACACAATGATTCAGCTGTTTCACGTTAATGCTAAATTGTTGGAAATGTTATGATTTTTCTTTTCTCCTTTTCGTGTCTGTAAGTATATCTTAATTATTTATGGTTAAAATTTTTTATCTGCCCAATGAGGCTAAGTTCTCGACCTATAAAGTTAACTCTATGAGACATATATAAATCTGTTGAATCCGCAGGAGGTATTACAAGTTAAATTTTGTACTCAAATCTGTTGAATCTGCAGGAGGTATTACAAGCTAAATTTTGTACTCGTAAGTAAATCTGTTGAGGAATTTCAAACAGTTTTCTCGGGTGAGAAGGAGTTCAGTTTTGATCCAATTAAGCCGATCCTTCAAACTTGGAGGCACTACAGATAAATATTTATCGCCTTCAGGCTGCTGTCGGCTACTGAAACATATTTTTAAGCCGGTCATGAAAAAAAAAAAATGAGTTTATTCATAAACCTGGGAAAGCCAAAAAACGCCAATATTTTATTATTGAAAATTTTAGTCGTATACCAACATACTTACTAGCTATTTTTTCACATTAAGCGGCGTACACACCTGCGCATTTTTCACCGAACCAACCGAACAAACATGCTATTCGGAGAAAAATGCGCAGGTGTGTACCGCTAATTGCGCTAAAATTTTTTGGTAGGCGGGTTGTAACTCGAAAAAGACCAAAAACAATGCACTTGCTGTGACCCGTCATTATAATTTCTTGATTAAAATTTTTTTTGTGGTTCGAATTTTCAGTATTTTGTCAACGTCATTTTAGTTATTTTTTCAATTTTTATGATTATCATGAATGATACTAATACATTAACACTAGAAAAACCAGGTTTTACTCGATTACTCAGAGGACTAGGTGGCGTCATATACGACGCCACAAGAATAACCTCCAGATGGCGTCGTATGACACAAGTCGGGGTTTCTCAAAATATTGTTCCTTTGAGTAGTCCATCTGAAAATTTCGAGTGGCGTCGTATATGACGCCACCTGGTACTTCTAGCGATAAAGATGTAATAGTAACTGAAACTTGCATTTTATTCTTTCAATAGGTTCACTGAATTTCATGCCTGAAACCAGTCGACTTATGCGAGAAGGTGGCGCTGAATTTAGACACGCATACGCAACCACTCCAATGTGCTGTCCATCAAGAAGTTCAATGTTGACCGGCTTATACGTGCATAATCATAATGTTTATACGAATAATGATAATTGTTCAAATGCGCAATGGCAATCGGAACACGAATCTAGATCGTTCGCCACATATTTGCATAGCGCTGGATACCACACTGGTAGGTAAAAAGTGAACGGTTACATTCTTACTTTGCCTTGTTTAACCTTTCTCCATCGTATCGTTTGAGTAAAGTGTTTTTATTTCCTCTAAATTTTGTGTGTTAACCATTTTTTCTTACATGCGAAGCAGATTTTGAAAGCGAAGCCAAAAATATGCAACAAAACCTGAGAATTGCTGGAAGCGTTTTAATGTAGGATTTTATCGGAGGTGGTAAATGGTCATAAAAAGTTTTCCAAACATTTTTGTTTGTAGTATTCGGCATTGTTTGGAGGAGAGAAAAATAAAAATTCGAAGAAGTTCTAATTAGGTCCGCAGTATTTTTTTCTTTTAATTCTAATTTGTTTTTTTTTTTATTACATTATTTTGTTTAGATATTTTAAAATGTGGGAGATATGCTGGGTGTATTTGAAAATTTTGGCGTTTAGAAGGTTTGGCTTTTACCTACAGGCCATTCGGCTATTTTTCCTGTTTTGTGTGGGGGCGAGAATCGAAGCTATGTTGCTGGATATCGTTTTTTAGAGGAACAAAAAAAAAAAGTTATTTTATACTCTTTTATATGCAGTTTTATAATCCCTCAAGACTATAGTTCGGCGAATCATAATTTTAGTTTTGAGAAATAAAATATTCTTTTCCTCGAGCTCACATTTGTTGTGGTGGATTTCTTTTATTTTGGGTAATTTTGATTTTCATTTGAAAGACATATGATTATAATTATTTTATAACTTCGACTTCGTAAACTAAAAATACTTGGTACACTACACTATAATGAATCTCCTTCTCTTAGTTAATGTTATGAATTTAGATCCTGGTACAGGTCAAGTTGAAAATATTTATTCTCATTTTTTATGTGTATTTTGGGTACTGCCATAATTATTATGATGCTTCACATAATTTTTTCTTCAAGTTATAAGAATTCTTTTTCTTTTCATCTTTCCCGATTCGATCGAAGGTTCTATCCATCCATTTTTTAATTTTTCTTTCACTTTTTCTCTCCCTTTTTTTTTTTGTGCAAAATATTTTCTTGGGTGTTTTTAAATATTAATTGTCTTTGCTTCATATTGTCTGACTAGTTAATAATGCAAAAAGAAATTTATAATTTTCATTTCATTTATTGGCATAAAAATCAAATACAGATTCCAGTTTGTATCAGATACTTGAAAGAAAACCTGCTATTAACCTCGTTTTTAGTTTCTGGATCGGTATTCAATTAGCTACTTGTTAAAAACTGCAATTCTTTCTAGCAGAACCATTACATCTTTCTTAGTTTTTTTATGCACGTGTTGGTCTAATGTACAATGATTTTACTTTGAAGGTCATTCCCAACTCATCACTCAATTTTACTGAAATTTTTTCCAACAAGCCATCCTCATGGTTGTCATTTATTTGAAAAATGAATTTTATTTTTGTTGAAAAATGACCGTTTCTGTACAATTGTGCAAGAAAACTGAAGAAGGAAACTCATTTACTCGTGATTGTGTGATTCATTGTTTGAAAAATCTTCTTGATATTATTTATTTTTTCGTTAAAATTTAGAATCAATATTTTACAAATTTTCATTAAGGTGTTTACATATTGCCAATATTTTTTTCTTTGGTTCGTATTTTGTAGGTTTTACATGGAAAGATTTCCTAAAGCTACCGATAAAAACTCAGTTGTTTATAGGAAAAAGGCATGTACATGACATAAATAGTTTTTAGAATGTCTAAATATCCCCATCGCCACGACTATAGAAACACTTGCTATTTCCAATTATTATTATAGTAATATAAATGGAATGATTCCAAAATGACGTAACTAAGTCCAACTGTAAAAAAAAAAAAATTCGACAGTGAAATAACATGCTACTCTCAAAATATTGGCAAATAAAAATGTTCAATTGTTAATATTCTAAAAGCTTCTCGTGAAATTTAATTTCTCTCAATATTCTACTTTTGCTGAAAGGCAACCTAAATTTCTAAAATTGATAGAAAATCAATTACTATACTTTCTCTGTTGGAGGAGTACTGAAAATACCTGCCATATGTATGTTTAAAAATCACATCAAAATTAGGTTAAACAGGAAACTTGCTTTTCTACCTAAACTGACAACGATGAAAATTTTTCTCTTTGAAATTTATTATTGAAAAAATTCTCGTTTTTAATCCGACTTCAGGATGTCGACAAATTAACATCTATTGTACCAATAAATACATAGTACCTATTTTACTTGACCAAACAGATCGTTTCGAATGTGCCTCAATCCTCTCCTCTGAAATTGACCGTATGTGTTAAACCCAAAGTTTCAGTATGCACGTTTAATAAACCATGACTTGCTATAGTTGTCTCTGTAGCCTTCTCTAATCGAAAGTTTCAAATTCCATAATCACATCCACGCTCGTTAATTCAATTACGCTCATCATAAGCATCCTGTATTATGACGTGTAATAGGTAGATACTCCGAGTAGGATGATATTGTGCTTTTGTCTTCTCAATTTAAGCCAGCCGACGTCTACCTTTTAATTTGTTTAAAAAACGGGCATTGCTCTGTAGTATAACAGGATTTTGAAATACTTATTAGAAATTATACTCTTGCATCATTTTCCGTTTTGCGAAATGATGCAGCGCGGGGTGGGGGTTAATGCAAAACTTATAGCCACAAAAAAAAAGTTACAGTAGTTGAATTGGTGAGATGCTGAACGACTTGACTTACATTTACCTTTTTTTTTTCACAGGAAACAAAAAAAACATGTCAGTTAGCTAATACATGAACATATTTTGCCTCGTTGAATATGGTTGGACGACCATTCTGCCACACATTATGTTTATTCTGCATAAGTGATTTTTCTATACCACCCTGCCTGTTGCCTGGAATTGCTTGTTTCCGACTTGAATTCGCCAATAAAATGAAATTTGAAAATTTTGGACACGAGTCGTTTAGCATCTCTCCGGTTCAGTTATTTTACTAACCTTCGTACCCCAACTTTTTTTTTTTGGCCATAATTTTCTGTATTAACCAACTTCTTAATAAGCACGCATCTGCTTCAAACTCCCTCAAGGTAATGAGTTTACAACTCGTACAATTAGCTTCAGTAGAATCATAATTTTTAATTAAAGAAGAATGATTTATTCTGTCTCATAAATTTGTTTCGGCAATAACTACGAGTATTAATTTTTGAAGGGCCTCCGACGTTCGAAAAATCGTTGAGAATCAGCGAGTGCGGACAGTTTTCATACTAGCAATCATTAAGTTAAGACATAAAATTTAACCTTGTGATAAAATTAACTTAGAAAACTGGGGAAAGACGATTTTTCATCGTCGTTTGAAAATTTTTTTCATGTGATAATATTTTTATTTCATTAATTACTGATAACTTGGTTATTGTAAGTAATACAGAATTGGACGGATAGAAGATACGTTTTTTAAAAAAATTTCTCAAGTTAAAATTTTTTTTACAAAAATGTCAAGTTGCGTCTTTCTTCGATGTGCTTTGGAACTAAAAATTTTTGTAGAAAAATGGAATGATTGATTGTAAGTACCTATATTTTTTGCTTCGTGGTAAGCCTGAAATGGTGGAAAAGAGTTGACTATATATTTCATAAGCTTTTATTTGAATCAGTCAAGTTGAAATTATTCCTTTTTTGATAACATTCGCGCGTCACAGTCGCTGAACTTTCATATTTTTTTTATAAACGCGAATTAAAATTCTTGAAATAAAAAAAAATTTATGCTGACACGGATAAATTTTTCAATTAACGATTTATAACATTCACCTAATTACTTATGCTATTCATTTTTGCAGGTTATTTTGGCAAGTATCTGAATAAATATAACGGATCGCATATTCCTTCAGGATGGCAACAATGGGCGGGTCTAATAATGAACTCAAAATATTATAATTATTCAATTAATTTTAATGGAAAAAGAATTCGACACGGAAATGACTATTCGAAGGTATATAATCATCAAGCTGGATTTTTTTGCCAAATTATTAGTTAATGATAATTAATTGCATTTGTTTCCTAGGATTACTATACCGATTTAATCGCTAACGATTCCGTTAATTTTCTCCGTCAATGGAAATCTGAGAATGCTGACAAGCCTACCCTTTTGGTTATGAGTTTCCCTGCCCCTCATGGTCCTGAAGATTCAGCGCCACAATTTTCAAATATGTTTTTCAATGTTACCTCGCATCAGTAAGTTCATTTATTTTGTTACGGGTCCAGTGGCGGATCCAGAGCTCCATTTTGGGGTGGGGGTGGGGGAAATCCAAATTTTTTCAAAGCATGGTTAATGCTAAAATGGTGAGATTGTTTTTTTCAGCATAAAGGGGGAGGGGTTCAAGAAAATTGATTTTTTGTGGATTATCAGTCTATTTTTTTTTTGGATTTGGGGGGATTCCCCCCCTCCCCGTGGATCCGCCACTGTACGGGTCAGTAATTAAAGGAAAGCCATGTGGAGTGGAGCTTCCCTGTTGCCAATATGTACTCTGTTTTTCAGAAAGGGAAAAATGATGAAGAGATATTCTAAAATTTACTACATTTCTCTCTATTAAGACCCTTTCAGCCTGTTTTTATTTATTCTGGCTATGAGCTTATATTTACTTAATGAAGCTATTCATCGAATTTGGAAAAAGTAAAAATTTTGATTACGGGTTAGCTACTTTTTTTAAACTTGATAATCCGAGTACTTCATATCCTATCGATAAAATGTTTTAATAATTCGGGTCATAAGTGAGCGAGTCCATGACGAGTGTAAGTTTGTTAAATAAGCCAAAGGCGAGTGAAAAATATTTATATACTATGCAAACTCTCTTCGTTTCTTTGTTTGAATATGTTTTTTTTACTGTATTATTCTTACCTTTCATTAGCCTCGTGAAGTAAAAAAAAAAAAAAAAAAAGTGTAAAAATAATATTTAAACTTTTTTTTATCCTTTGGCGTGAAAGCAAGTCTAATAAAATAAATAGGTCGAAGTCTTTATGAAAATGTTAGCACCTATTCAATATTGCCTTTGAATATTTCTAATTAATGGTATTTCTTCAAACTGAATGACAAAAAATTATAATTATTAATTTTAGTACGCCCTCCTATGATTATGCTCCAAATCCGGATAAGCAATGGATTCTACGAGTGACTGAGAAAATGTTGCCAATTCATAAGCGATTTACTGATTTGTTAATGACCAAACGTTTACAGACTTTGCAAAGTGTCGATAATGCTGTTAAAAGGGTAAATACTTATTTTAAATTGGTTATATCCTTTAATGTACTTTACAATGTTCAATTTCATTTCAATTTCTCAATCAAAAAATAATAGTAATGAAATATTTTTAGATTTTCGATGTATTAAAAGAAACTGGAGAGTTGGAAAATACCTACATGATTTATACTTCGGATCACGGGTATCATTTAGGACAGTTTGGACTGATAAAAGGAAAATCATTTCCTTTCGAATTCGATGTACGCATTCCATTTTTGGTTCGTGGTCCCGGCATTGAGCCAGGTAGTATGTAAGTAGGTTCAAAAATTTAGGCTATAACTGAAAAATTTTCCATTTATTCGAACATTTTGAGCTGACATTCTTTAGACCTTCTCGTTTCTCCAGCAAATAAAAATCTTATTTTACTTTTTCTTTAAGAAACAGGTCCAGATTCGGAACACCGATTATAATGAAACTATTTTCCAATTTTTATAAAAACGTTTTCTATGCTATAGGCTTAAGAAAATTTTGCCTCTTCTTTTGATTTTGTTTACTTAGCCTATATTTTTTGAAACTGAACCATAAAACTGGTGAAAGTTTTAGTTCTATTGACAGCGTAAAATAAGAAACTAATTATTTTCATAAATTGACGTATAGTTTTAAATTTTCATTGCTTACCAATTATTCATTTTTAGGAAACGAATTCTGTGAATAATTACGCTAGTACATGCATTTATACTGTAAACGGATCAGCAAAAATTCGATTTTAGATAGCTACGTAGTTAATTTTCGGTAACTGTAGAAGAAATTATTCGAAAAGCACATAGTTTTTATCCTTACTTTCTATTATAATTCGCTCTATTTTCTTGTTTCTTTTTTTTTTCAACAAAATATGATTTTATTTTATTTTTTTATATCAATTAGGTTAGGTGTCAGTTTTTATGTGCTTATAGTTTAAGTAATCTGGAAGTAAACTGTGAGAATTTGAAGTCAGTTTAGAGGAGAAAATTCAACTGGGTTTTTTCTCACTTCCAAGAGAGAAAATTGTACCAAACTTAAACATTAGCTGAAGGGAAATATTTTTTCAGAACATGGAGAAATTTGAGCAACTAATCTAAATTCTTACATCCCAAATGGAAAAAAGGATTCCTGCCGAACATGACTTCTTGAATAGGCATACAAATTGAAATGATCGAATAACATTAGCAAAGTTTGTATTTCTTAATTACAAATACCTATGTATCTCAAGTTTCTGGTTAGAATTTGATTCCTGTTGGCTGGAGCTTGAAAAATAAAACCCAAAATATTGTCAGCGTTTAGATTTACCTACTCAATAATCATTTGAATTATATGTCAAGTCAAGGCAGGACACCCTGTATATTTTTCTTATCGCTTTATACAGGTACTATTTTTCTTTGATTACAGAGTGAATGAAATTGCGCTGAATATAGATTTGGCTCCAACAATTTTAGATGTGGCCGACGTTCCTATTCCTCATCATATGGACGGTCGGTCTCTAGTGAAACTTTTTAATAAAAGAAAGAAAAGTGTGAGAAAATACTTATCCAATTGGCCCGATACATTTTTAATTGAAAGGTAAGCCCGCAGAATTTTGTTACTATTAAAGTTGGTTTAAATTTATCTTTAAAATTATTAGGAGGCAGTAGATTAGAGTATTGAGATGAATAATAAAAATAAAATAAAAAATGCAAAAGCAATGAAGCTTTATTCTTCAACTAATCTTTGATATTTCATTTGTTTGCAGTAGTGGACGGCGTGATTTTTTCGCTCCAATTTCAAATTCTCTGCCTGATAAAATTTCATTGGGAGCCGCAGGTATTCTAAAATTCATATAAATTGCATAAATATTCGTTTAAATATATTTGGAGTACATGTTGTATAACTTCGACTTGACGATTTCAGGGAATGTTCTTACATCTTCTGTTTCGGAGTCGGAAGAAAGTGCTACTATGAATAATCTATCTTCTAGTTCCTCTCCAGAAAATATGAATTTGTTGGATCAAAGAAATCTAAAACTCGTGTCTCCTAATGGTGAAAATATTTTCCATCTGCTCTATTATTTGAAGGGAGATATTCTAAAATGGCATAAGTCAGTTTGAAAAAAAGAAAAAATTGGTAGGGTGAGAAAACTGACTGGCTGAAATCAATGTAGGTACCTTGGTAATATTGTGAATATTTTCAACACATTGTTCTCAAGATATCATCTTCAATCAAAATGTGTTGAAATCAGGTCAATATTACTAATCTTTCAAGCCAGATAAGATAGTTTTATGCCCTACCTCGTGGTTTTCTTTTCTAATTGACCTATTATATGTCATTTTGGAATAATACTTTCACTTTTAGTGACTGAGAGATTACCTATGGGTATATATTTTATTCGCTATAATTTAATTCTCGGTGAAAATCTTTTATAGAGCCTGCAAAAAATGATATATCACGCAGACGTGTTCGTAGTATTGAAAACACCACATCTAGTATTTCTGTATCCAGTAAAGCAGAAAGATTGTCGATAGAATGTCAACAAACCAAAAATGCTTATCCTTGCACAGAGGGTCAGAAATGGTACTGTGTTCAAAGGCAAAATCGGTTAGTTTAAAATAAAACTGCGTTGTGATGTGTCAGGAAAAAATATACCGCTGCACCAGAAAATCGCGATTTATAAATTTTTAGTTGATTTTAAGTTTAGAAAAAATAGGTTATGATCCTCGTCACTGTATTTTAAAAAATCTTATGAAAATCCTAAAGCCCTCGAGAAATGACAATTATTACGAGAAAATTACATCTTAATTCGAGAATTTTTTTAAATGACTTTTTTGAAAAATTTGAATTTGTATGCTTCAATATAATTTTTACATGACACATCATATTTGTAAAGAAAATTTTCGTTATTCTTAGCTTTCAAGTTGAAACATGGTGGATTTCAGATGGCGGAAACATAAATGTAGAGTTTCATCCCGAAAAGAAGTAGACCAGCAGGCACTTCAAAAATGTACTTGCGTTACCGAAGAGGGTATTGTGTATTTGAGATTTCAAGCAATTAATGGACGAAGTGATCAAAATAGGTTAGTAGTTTTGCAGGTTTTATTTCTTTGGAGATACGAAGGAGGGTGAATTTTGCTGCCACTACCTCTCCTCACGAGAAATGAAATCAGCCTCCCTTACTCGACCAATCGAAAATTTAAAAATATTTTATAATTATATTTTGATTTTTTCAGCACTAAAAATTATCCTATTATAACTTTCTAAGCATATCTATAAAAATCTGTGACCTCAACCGTGCAGGATTAGGTATTAGTTTTTACTTATTCAAATTTTAATGCCAAAATATCTGACTCCTACCCTACAATATTGTTCATTACTTATCTAGGTGTTTTTTCATAAACTTTTCAATCTACTAAATCATGAAATATTTACAGCTAGAATCCTCCAGGAAATCTAATATCATTTACTGCAAACTGTAGGTATTTAAACTCCGAAGCAATTAGCTAATAAAAATTGTTTGAATCGGAAGTAACTAAAATTGTTTTTAATTCTAGTAGACCTAACTTGCTTGAAATTTTTTTTTCATTCCTTTTTCTTTGAAATAATTCCTGATTTTCTTGAATTTTTTGGTAATTTTAACTTGAGTGACATGTAACTTTCGTACTTTATTGATATAACATACCTATGTGTATTAAAAGTTTGCCAAAATTAATGAAATCTGTTCATTCTTGTTTGATGAGTATACAACTCAGTACATAGGTAGTATGAAGCTTGAAGATGATAAATTCAAATTTCAAAAATTTAATTTAAACAAGATTTAAAAATAGGAAACGTCTGCTTTTTTTCCAGCGAATTTCACAATGTGCATCCCACAATCATTCATTATTTGAAATCAAACAAATCCTCTGATGAGTTGGTTAACGAACTGGCGAAAACTTGGCAGATTATGCGCCGTCAACGGCGAAGTTCCACTATACCTGATTATGGAAGTGATGTCTCGAGTATGACTCCCGTTGTAGACTTGGTCGATGGTCAGATGATAGAATTACCAGGAACAGGTAGCAAATCGAACACCACAACATGTATGGTATTGTACGATGGTTCAGTTCGTTGTTCTCCTGAAATATACGATAGTCCAGGATTATTGCAACTCGGTAAAGAACAACTCATTTTGGAAATACGAAAACTTCAGCTTCAAATTAAAAAACTGAAGGTAAATGATATAATGAATTGACTTTCAAGTAGGTACACCATTAGGTCTAATGATGAAAGAAAAAAATGTTCCAATTTTCTAATTCGGCCTTGAATGGTAACGTGTTTTTATTAGATTTGAGGTGTCGAAAATTGAATCATTTCATTAGAAAGAGACCTAAAAAATGTATCTCGTGCTTTTTTATCGAAAGTTTTGTTTATCTAAAATATAACTGATTTGGAGTAATGTTGAAATTTTTTTTTCTTCAGAATATTCATCGACATCTAGAAAGAAAACATGCAGCCCTCGCAAATGTGAATAATTATATTAATCAAGAAAGTGTCGCAACCAGGAGTGAAACAGATCTTGTAAATTCTTCCTCTCAAGACGACTTAAAAAATCACAAACACAGACATCAACGGATTGAGTCAACTCGTAATTTGAACAGAACAATTTATCCTCAGCTAAATGACCTCAGAGATGAGAAAGAAAGCGGTGATAATTCTGTTCCAGATGCTTGTTATTGCGTTCCCCACTCCCAGTAAGTTCTGAAAAATTCGGATTTTAAAATGAGTGCTTCTCAGTCTATGTGTCTTCAGTTACAAATTTCTTGTACAGGAACGAATATGCAGAAGCAGAAGCAGAGGCAACCATGGCAAAAAGTGAGAAACAACTGCTAAGAGAACAAAAGAAGAAGAGAAAAGAAAAAAAACTGAAGAAAAAAGCAAAATTTGAGAAAGACTGCTTTCAAGAAAAGATGAATTGTTTTACCCAAGACCGTCAGCACTGGAGAACACTGCCTTTTTGGAATGGTCTGTAGACAAATTATAATAACATTTTTAAATTGTATTTTATTAAAGAAATAATTTTTATTAGTGTTTTTTTTTCCAGATGATCCTTTTTGTTTTTGCATGAATGCAAATAATAATACTTACACTTGTCTAAGAACTATTAATGCGACTCATAATTACTTGTACTGTGAATTCGTCACTGGATGGATTACATACTATAATTTAAGAATTGGTTTGTTTTTCAAAAATAATATCTTACTACCGTATCACTTTTTGCATTTTTTGAGAGTAAAAAATAGATAACTAAAAAATAGTGAAAATATTTTAGTAAATATGTAAAATTTGAAAAATTTTAGGTTGAATTTTGACTTCTATTTTAATCTTTAATATTTATATTTTGCAGATCCTTTTCAGCAGTGGAATCGTTTCAATTCGTTGAGCATACATGAAAAAACATTACTGAAATCTACTTTAGCTCAGCTATCTAAATGTAAAGGTTTTGATGAATGTGGTTATCGAAGCAATGGTCGTCAGATTTCAAATGTAGATTCTCCCAGAAAAATTTCTGTCTCAGGTATCAATAATACTTTTGGTTGCCTTACTTAATTTTTCATTTTGCCGGGTATTTTTTTAAAATCTTGAGTTATTTTTTCAGATAGAAAAAATCAAAGAAGAAATACTACTTACCAAACCCGTACTTGAAGTATTCATTAGTATTCTAATTCATTTTTATTTCTATTTTTATTCTTTTTTCCATGTATGTTTTAGTAAAAATTTTGACAGCTGTGATATTTTAAATTATTTGAAAATTCTTTATTTATTTGTAAATAGAATTTTTATAATAATTCTGTTCAACTTTCCAATTATGAACATTAAAGTTGCTGATTATTGTTTCATTAATTGTCTTCAGTTTTTCACTGCTGCTTGTGATGTGTCACAAAAAAAAGACCTATGCATCAACACAAATTTTTAGACATCCTTGATGAGATAACATTTTGAACTAAGATTTAATGCTGCCAAAAAGGAAGTTATAGAAAAAAGATGTTTCAACAATAAAGAGAGCAGCGCTGGATGGTGATAATGTTTTAATAAAATTTTACAAAAAGTAAACTGAGATCCCTCAGGCTTACCCATCGATTTCATCATTTGTCAAAAACTAAGAACTTGATTGTTTTTTGAAATCAGCATAATTTACTACCTCAGTAGGTTTCGTTTTCTCTGTGTCAGAACTCATAACAATTAACGAACTTCATAGAACTTGATTAAATTCATGATTTCAGTCTTATAAATTTTTAATTTAGGAAAAATAATAAGGAATGGAAATTGAAGAAAATTTAATTTCTAAAAAGACCAAAATTAAAAAATAATAAAAATGGTTTGAGGTTGACCATAAAGGTAGAGAATTCGCTGACATATTTTTCGTTGCGAACGATTGTGCATGAAAAACGTGTTTTTGAAGATTTCTGATCATACAATAAGTGGTAAAAAAAGTTTTTGATCTTAATACAACTATTTTAGATTTGAAAAGCGAAATAAAAAACGGATTACTTCTAATTCTAATTCATCGTTGATTCCAAATTGTTGCAAGGCGTTAATAGCATGATTTTCATCTTCTAAATTATCAAGTGTAAGGGGTTTATTTTGACATAAATCAGTATAAAATATGGCAATGTTCGTTCGTTCACTTAAATTCTATTCAGTCTCTCTGTATTTGATCTGTCAAAAATGATTAATATCTTGCACAGTATAAAATCATTTATTGTTTAAAAAAAAGGGAGACACCAGGCACAGGAGAAAATTATTGCAGAATAAAAATAAAATATTGGCATAAGTGTAATTAAATTTTTAACTAGAGTGATCAGCACAGTCATCGAGAAGTGATTCTTTTTTAAATAAATGTATCATTTTGGACATAGTACTCACGCTGGTATTGCGTCTTGCTAGCTTCTTCCGCAAACTTTCTCTTTCTTTACGTAACTCTGAGATTGTTTCCGTAATCTTACTTCCAGTTATTACAGTTTGAACACCAACAGAGGAATGAGAGGGTTTGATTGCTGAGGTGCTGTCCATTTCCAAAGTAAAATCATCATGGCTTTCCTGAACAAAAATATCAAATAGTCAATTTTTTCAGAAACAGAACTTTATTTTCCTTTTTCAAACGAGACCAAATTCAGCTTTCTATGTTAAGTAGAAGCTGAGTAATCACAAAAATTAAAAATAATTTTTTGACGAATTTTGAGTATGGGACAGACATCTGGACATAGGATTTAATACACAGATTAAATATGTTTTGATATCAATGAACTTCTTTATAATCAAAGCCCTGATCTTCGCTTTCTCCAAGCAGGAGATATTCCTAATTTTTCATTATTTCTGTTGATATTTTCAATTTGATGAATTTTTTACAGATTATAATGAATCTGAAATCATAACTTACATGGGAAATTTCTTGAGGTTGTGAAACATGACGTACAATGACTCTTCTTTCTGGAGGTTTTTTTGGTACAAGATGGTCAGGAAAATTGAATACTGAAGGAACAGCATCTTTTTTCAGTCGGGGAGCACCACCAATCACAGACACGGATTGAGTGTAGTCAGATGGTAAAAAGTGTAGGCTACATAATTTGGTGGCTTTAGATGGTTTGAAGTTCTTTCGTTTTATAGCATGAAACCATTTCAGATACCGTTCTTTGTCTTTTTTAGCATCAGGAAATCTAATACAGATAGAACATTTGAATCCTTAATTATGAACATGAAGTTTGAAAGTGCAGGATACAATTTATTGTCATGCATTCACTTACTGATGAAACATGACATCCTTGTTTATATCACTGCATGCAGAGCAGCCATAAGCACAGCAAAAATTGGGCATTATAACGTTTAAATCAGAAAAATACTTATAATTGCATTTATTCAACCAAAATCAATCATAAGAAATCATAAAAAAGCGATGTAACCATACTGAAACATATGAATGAACCGAATATGATAAAAAGAGTAAACAAAAAAAAAATGTAGGATCAATGGTAAATTTTAAATGCATTTTCCTCAAACAAACCCATTAATATAGCCAAATTTGGACGTTTTCCATATCAAAACAATCTCCAAAGCTTCCTCTTTCAAATGAAACCTGTTTCAACTTTTTAAGTTGAGTAGAAGTTGAGATAATTAGAAAATTAATGAGAAAATCTAGGTTCCCATCATCAACCGCCTATTAACGTAATGCGTTAGACAAAGATAGGTTTCCTTAATTCTCTTTTCTGTCTCTTTCTTCTCTACACCATACCGCCGGGTATATAAATTTCTTCCAGTATACTACTGTTATGTGACGTATTTCATTCACTATCGATTTTATATATTTTTTGAAAATTTTATCGATAGTATGACATCACTGCATTCTTGTCACGTGAATTATACGTCACCATTTTCGATCAGCTGAAACTGAAAGCCGAATCGCGTTGATAAAAGCGAACGTTTGTTGGGGAATTTTTGAAATTTGAATTTCGTGTTTGTTTGTCATTTTATACGTGTAATAAGTTCAATTATGATTAATAGTTTTTTACTCATTTTATTTTTTCGTTCGATTACTTGAATAACTCCCCTTTCCGTGTCTGAAGCCAATATCATATCGAATTCATTCATTATTCGCTACAAAAAGTACGTTACTGATCACCTCCACGGTTACTTTTCTCTTCGTCATCCACAATATGAATGAAATCGTCAACGAATCCGTGCAGGCTCTTTTATCCTTCAAAAATGGAATCACCGAAATGAATGGTCATCGCGAAGAAAACGAAAACGACGACCGAATGCAGCTCTGCCCTTCGCTATTCGGTTTGAAACGAGTCGAAGAGGTAGCCAAAATCCAGGCTGCCAAGCAGCAGCAACCTTCCCGCGGCGTCGAACATCAGCTGCTCAATCGACGAGGCACTCCAGCGAGGGTACGTAAAAAGAACCGTCTCTTCTACGACGACGAAATATATAATCTCACCCTTACCAAGAAAGAGCTTAACTCCAAAACGCCTCTCAAAGTGGCCAACCCCTCTTACAATTCCAAACCCAAACCCAAATCGAAAACCCCAACCCCTGCGAAACGTCTCATCAAGAAGAGCACTCCTAGCCGTATGCCCGTCTCCGAGACCAAAGTCATGTCGAATGTCACCACTCGACACAACCAGCTGATTGGCTTGAAATTGAGAAACCTGCTGAAGCTGCCCAAAGCCTATAATTGGGTGTGTAGCGAGTGGTTCTATAGTAATATAGATCGTCCTCTCTTCCTGGAGAGCAATGACTTCACCATCTGCCTGCGAGAGCTGTTTCCACAGCTTAAAAACTACACCCTGACTCGAACCGAGTGGTCGATGGTCCGGCGAGTGATAGGCAAACCTCGTCGTTGCTCGCCCAACTTCTTTGCCGAGGAGATCCGTGAACTGGAGCTGCGGCGTAGTAAGATCCGAATGCTGCAGCAGCGCAAAGTCTCCGAGGTGACTAATTTTAAGGATGTTCCCGAGGAAATCCCACTGCAGCCGGTTATTGGCACCAGTGTGACAGCTAGGTTGAGGACACCCAAACGGGGCCTGTTTACGGGCAAAATCGAGGCTGTCGATACGTCAAACAATACATACCGAGTGAACCTCGACCGGCTGGGCTTGGGCACCCATTCCATCCCCGACTACGAGGTCTTCTCTAATGAGTTACCAGAAACCTTTTCAAAGAACACGTTGCTGCAGTCGTTGCGGCCAAGAAATCTAAACAGCCTGCAAACAGCTGCAAAGACCATTAAAGAGCCGTTGCTGACCAGCGATCCAATGCTCAGCGTCAGTACTGGTAATGACAAGTTGTTGGTTGATGATAATGGGATGGTCGGCGAACACCCCCTGGAATTACTTCAGACCATTGTCAGACTGAAGAAAATTTTGTTCATTAAAAAAGCTCAAATCCAAAGCTTGCGTGAGATGAATACAGAGACAGAGAGGATGTCACTGTATAGCCAGTCCATATCTGAGGAGTTCCAAACCAGATATGCTGGCAATATTATAGCCCTGGAGATGATAAACAGCGACCTGTCCACTATTATAAGCTCGCTGAATTATCAACTGAAGAAGATGGGTCCCACTGAACTGGTGTCTTCGATTTTATCTCCTGCTTACTTGCAGGAACAGAGTCAATCAATGGCCCAAGAACTAGTGCAGAAGAATAATACGATGGTTACCGATCCCTCGAAAGTGGTCGTCGAGGATGAGAAATTACTGAAACTGATCACCGACTTGACGGCACTGATGTTGCAAATCAAAACGCTGGCCGAGTACGACAGGAAACCGTACGAAGTCGATGTATTGAAGAAAACGATGGTACAGATTAAGCTGGATCTGAGCCCTAGTAATCAGAAAGTATTCGAAAGCTGTATCGAAATCCATATGCAGCATATACAGGATGGACTCACTGGCTATCGAGGACTGGTACCGTGCAGTACTTTCTAATTTTTTGTGTTGTCTATATTTTTAAAGGGTTTAAAAAATATTCAGTCATTAAAAAGACATAATTTTAAGAACAAAATGACGAAAATAATTTTGTAAAATACTGCTTTAAAACTTCATTTTTCTTTCGGATTTTAATCTTTTTTTTTCTTTTCTTCCTTTTTTGATGCGTTGACATCTTCATTTATTTATTTTTGTTTTTGCTTAGTTTATTGAAATTGAGGTGGTAATTTAGAAACATTGACAAATGTACTAGGAAATTTTTTCAAACAATATTCACCGAGAAATATCGGTTTAAAGTTAAAATTTGGAAAAAAATTAATTTTTGTAAAATCATCAAAAAATTTTTAATAATCCGAAATTACAATTTTCTGCATAAATTATGCCTAAATAATGCACTTTATATTATAGTAGCTTTCATACAACTCATTTGAATTAAGCCTCTCAGAGTTATTAAAAAAATTTACATCTGCATAAAAATATCAGAAATGGTTGTTCTGATCTAATAATTTGAATTAAATTGAAAAAAGTATTTGAAAATAATTTTTTTATTGTTCGTTTGTTTGTTTGCCTCCATGCAGATGAGGATACTTTTGCTGCAGAATCAGGCTTAAACTACGAGAAAAGGTTTAATTCTATCTTGCCGCATGAAAGCTTAAATTGGTATTTTAGAAATTATATGACCGTCTAAATAAGCCTTTTACCTGTGCAACCTTTCATAATATTTGTAAATCAAAAAAAAATGTCATGAGAATTCACGAATTTATTTATAGTGGGCTGTAAACGAGTTTTTTTTTTTTTCTAGTATGAAATACTAGTACTTTGAAATATTGTAATAGGAAAAAAAATAAAAAAATAATTGACAGTTTCAGAGAGAATAGATGGTAAAATGAATTTTTCGAATCTGCAAATTTTGAAAAAATTTTAGCTGTAAGATGAAATGTGTTGGTGTGATACTAGAAATATTATGCTTAGTTTTAAAATTATTTTAAAAAATTGTTTAAAAAAACTCAAAATTTCATTCTGTCATTTGAAGTTTTCAAAAAAAAAAAAAAAGTTAACGGACTCCCCTGCTCCACAGAGAACGAACAGCGACTCATTGAGTGAGTTGAATTTATTTTTGTTGATAAACTAATATAACTACGGTAGTTTCATTATTAGAATAGCTGTTTTTTTCCTAATTGTATTTATTTCTATTCAGTGTCGTGTTGACCATAATGATTTCAATGTGTTAATGACCTTGATTAATTTTTCTGTGCAATAATTAATGCGATTTCTATGAATCACTTTATCTTGCGAACAAAGTTATCGTTAAATTAAAATTCGGATAATCATTTGTTGAACGAATTGTATCGAAGTATTCTATTCATTGCAACTGTTTTTTATTTACCCTTGTGGAACACGGATATCAGTTGTGATTAATTCAATTATTGTACATGGAATTGTCCCTTATTATATTTTGTACAGAATCCGATTAATTTAATTTGATTATCAAATCTTAGTCTTTTGTTATTTTTTCCTATTATTTTTGGTTTTCTCAATAAAAAAATTTTGAAAAATTAATTTTCGTTGATTTTTTCGATAAGTATTTACATAATAATTGAAAGCCAAATTGGTGAAAAAATTAGACTAGTTCTGAAATTCTGATGTTTATTTTTTGAGAAAGACTACGAATTAAAAAGACTGAATAGATGGGTTGGTTAAATTCTTTCAAAGTATGCCTAGTTAGACAAAATATTTTAATTTCTAACAATATTTCTTTCCATAGTACTTTCCTGAAATTTTTTATAAATTTTTTTTTTCTCAAAGAAATCGATTTACTGATGAGTAAAAAAAAAAATCATGTAGAAGGCTTCATAAGGACATAATTACTTTTTGTTTCCGATCAACAATTTTTCTGAAAAGTGAACTTCACTGAAACCTCAAACTTCGCCATGAAGAGTACGTGGAAAGAAATTATTTAAAAAGTTATACTCATCAAGAATTTGATTAACAAAAAATCATACTCGTATTTTGATTTTTATGAAATTTACATGGCATCTAGGTCGTCAGTAGCCATAGAGAATATTTAATTTAATATTCTTACTCCATTTTAAGAATCACTGAATATCTAATCGTATATTTCTTATTCGTATGAGATAGCTGATTATTCCATATGATCAGTTCACGTTGCATATCAAACGTACTGTGTATTGTTAATGCATATTATTTTTTAACTTGTCAAAATGTTGTTCTACGTTTTGTTTTTGGTACTTTGTCATTGTGGTTCTTATTTAGTATGCGGTATCAAGAATTTGGATTCTTTCAAAAGTTCAAGTAAGTTACGAGAGGCTGTTTCTTTTATGGTAAAGATTAAAGATTTACCGAAGAATTGTAAAACAAACTTTTTATACCTATTTGAACCGAATTCAATCAGTTTTAATTTTTATTAATTTATTTATTAATTAAAATTTTTTATTAGCAGCTTCATTATGAACAACAAGATAGAATGTGCAAAGTATCAACTTTTTTTTCTGCTCTTGTTTTTTTTTTTTTAATGGAATTTTTATAAACAAATTTGAGAAATCTAGCTCCCGTGTAGTTTTCATAATTCTAAAATTTTGAATATTGCACAGTTAACCAGTCCAGTTTAGTTTTTGTTTTCGACGTGACTGGATCCATGGCCAGTGAACTTGATCAGGTCAAATTTGGAGCTTCAAAAATTCTGAAGGAAATTTCTGAAAATGAAAATAATTGCATTCATGATTACATCTTGGTACCATTTAACGACCCAGGTTTGTACTTTCATTGTTTCTGAGAATTACATGGAAATTGATAATTCGCTAATTAATATTGAATTACAATTATTATATTTTCATAATATTTTTCAAAAAAGGGATAAGCCATTTATTTCAATCAATTTTAAAAAGTGCCGAAAACCAATGAAAATTTCACACCTAAATATTTTTTTAGACTTCTTTGAAATTAGGAAAAATTAGATTTATGGTATTCATTTTTTCAAGATTTCATTTTTCTGTTTTAGAAATTGGACCAGCGACAAAAACTTCTAATGTTACTTTTTTCAAATTAATGCTACAAGAGTTGAGAGTTGGTGGCGGTACTGATTGTCCAGAAATGTCTTTGTCAGCCATTCGAGAGGGTTTAGAAATGAGTTCATTCAATTCTTTCATTTTTGTTTTCACTGATGCAGATCCAAAAGATGTCGAGTTACTCCCAGAAATTTTGTCTGCTGTGCGGCACAAAAACAGCCAGGTAACTTGAATTTTTTTGAAACATTCTCCGAGTTCAATGAATTTTTAAATTCGGATGATTGTTGATTGTATTTAAATAAAATATGATTTGTTTTCGGACATTAATCGAATATCAGGTGATTTTCGTATTAACAGGAAATTGTGTAGAAAATGAAAATTCTAAAGAATTCCAAGAAATTGCTTCTGCCAGTACTGGTCAAATTTTTAATATTCTAAAGAACGATGTTCATTTAGTGAGTACCTATGATTTTCCTACTTCTTCTTTCTTGGATTTTACTCTGAGTAAATAACAAAAATGGCCCTCAAAAAAATCAAAATGGAATGGTGTACTTCAAATTTAAGTATATTTTTATTGATTTTGAGATTTGGACAGACGGTTGGTATGCCTACCAATTTTGTACAGCTATACAGTGGCGGAACAAGCTTTTTTTTTTTTAGGGAGGCCAAGAAAAATCATTAAAAAATGTCAACATCCAAGAAACTGATACTGAAGTTGATTTTTTATTTCTTCTCGATAATTTTTTTTATTGATTTTTATTTCATTTCAAGAATTTTTTGGAGGGGTGGGTGAAGAATTTGTCTCGAAAATATAAGCATTAATTTTTTCATTATTATATAGTCAACAAATCGCCGTCTTAAGTCCAACTCCTGCCAAGTCGCAAAAAAATTAACACTTTTTCAACATTACCAGGCACCAAAAGTCCAAAATTGCAAAATATCATTTGAGCATAAAAAGTTGGGGATTATTTTCTGGGGACTTAGTAAATTTGGATTCAGCCTGTGGTGAAATGTCTAATGTATTTAGAATAAGAAAAATTTTAAATACACTTTTTCGTCTCCAAGTATGTTGGCTATAAATTATGTTCTTTTGTAGGTACTTGACTTCATTCGATTATCTTCAAAGTCTCGAAGAGTTAATTTATTGGCAGTTGATTGCTTTTACCAGTCAATTTCGGTTCAGAAGTTTAATATTTCAGTTGACGAGACTGTGGACTATGTTGTGTTTTCTCTGTCAGGGAAACACATAAATCTCACCATTTTTGACCCCCTTGAAAAACTGGTGAATGATTCAAAGTGTGAAACTTTTCTTAGTTTGGATACACTGAAGATATGTAGTGTTCAGGTGTAGTATCGGTAATGTTTCCTCTCTCCTCTCAAAAAAAAAAGAAACTTCAGTATTTACAGTTGTGAAAATTTAATTTCAAACTCCTTTGTTTAGAATCCTATAATTGGAGAATGGAGAGTTGTAGTAAACAGCATTTCTTATTTTTCTTTAAGAACTACTGGTACCAGTAATATAACTTTTTTATACGGATTTCAAACTCGATGGCCGTTATTAGTTAATGAAACATTACCTCAACCTGTTGATGGTTAGTCGTATTATAAGTACCTACATGTGACCATCATGTATGCAAAACCACAATATTTTTTCGTACGAAATAATTTATTCATAAATTGAAAAACATGCTCAAAGCTTGCCATTTTGCCTTCATTTTATTTCAATCTTTTCAAATTGTTTTCATTTTGAATATCAATAATTTTCTCATTTATTTTGACATTAAATCCTCAGAGGTGTATTTTAAATTCGCAGAAAATAGGCAAATGCTTATATTTTCTAATGTATACGCTTGACTCCCTTTTCTTTTTTATTTTAATGTGCTTCATTTCTCCGCCATTTTAAAAATATGATCTACGTTTCTTAAGGCTATTTTGACGGTTCTTACTTGAAAATTCATTACTAACTCAAAACTACTCGTTTTTTTTATCTTGAAGGTTTTTCTTTACATGCACGGTCACATGAATCTAAATAAAAATTCTAATCAGATATGTATTTTATAAAATATTTTGGAAAAATACAGGCATTGAAAATTTTCTTTTACTGCAGCCTCAGAACTCTTCTCAAATTATAAATGTGTCTACTTGTGAAATATTATCACTGGACGGAGTCATTCTTAGTTCTTTTCAACTTTTGAAAATGGAAAATGGTTCTAATTTATATGTTGGTTCCTTTCAACCAAATGGCTCTAATTTTCATTTACGGGTAATACTTTAAACCATTGAAGTAGATGAATATTAATAATATATTCTTTAGTGTAGATGATAATATTTTTGATTGGATGTTTTCTAGTTTAATGGCATAACAAAATCTGGTTTTTTATTTCAACGTATTACTCCTTCTGCAGTTCATCCTACTCCGGGTGAGTTTTGAAATTTTAGTCTTGAATATTATCTTTTTCCAATCCACTTTATTTTAATTTTCAATTTTTAGTTTTCAACTGCATAAAATCGTATTTTTTGACGAAAAAATTAGGTTTTTATTATTTGTGTTTCAGTCTTGAATGTTTCTATCTTGCTGGTTAATCAAACGTTAATATCGAATCATCCTTTCAATTTAACATGCGTTATTCAATCACCTGTGCCTTTCAAAGTTCAATGGTTGAAAAATGGCGTTGACCTTAACCGTTCAAAATATTTTTCGTAAGATCTCTATTCTTTATCAAGTTTTTAATCTGTAAGTTACTCCTTATTTGTGATTTTCATTTTCTAATAGAGAAGCCTACGGAGAAAAAATAAAATAGAAATTTATTACTTTCTAATTATACCAATAATTTAATGAGGTAATGTTTTACAAAGTTATACGAGGGAAACAATGAAATTCTTAAGAATTCAGCCAGTTTGGTATTGAAATGGAAAATACAGGTCTTCTGGCAGGCTGATGGTTTGATCATTGAAAATATTTGCTCGAGCCAAATAACATTAGTCTGACAGTTATATGGGTTGAGTTGGGATATTCAAAAATACTAGGTTGTATTTATGCTTTCCTATCTGAAATTACTTGTATTTAGCTTAATCTGAATTTATTTTTGTTTATTTCACTCAGAGAAAATGAAAACGTTTCATTGGTTTTTCCAAAACTAAACCTTACTGATGCTGGTAATTATACATGTGTTGTCATCCATGCTAATGTTTCCAAATCTTCATCGACTACGCTTTACATTTTTGGTGAGTACCTATACTCTGGTTAAACCATACTCTGATATTTAACGCTCCGTTTTACCAGTTCTAGTGTTTGTAATATTGACCCTTGAGAATAAAAATTTTGAAAGGATTAATAATACAGCATAAAATGACAAAAGTTAAGAAAATGAAAATGATACTTGGGTGAGTTTTATCTTTAGCTTGCGCATGCGCATAAACCCACTATCTGTTTATTTGTTTTGGATTAAAAGATAGGTTATTGTATCGCTTTCTCATGCAATGACGGAGAGTGGTAACAATAAAAATCCCCAAACCATTCTCTAGTAGATATCCATAATACCTATTTCAACGTATATTTTCAGAACCTACCGTAATGATATTTATACTTCCATTGAAATCCGTTTGAACTCAGCCTTTTGCTATTTTTCAGACTATCCAATAATAAAAGAGAAATTTTTTAGTTTGGTTAACCTTAAAGAAAATGACGACTATGCTTTTCCTTGTCCGGCAAAAGGATTACCATTTCCAACAATTCATTGGTACTTCAATAAATCCAAAGAAATAACAAATGTATCCAACTATGGTAAAGTTTTTTATTTTTAAATTTATTAAATCACATTGTTCAGATATATATTAATAATATGATTTTTTTTCTGTTTTCATTCATTTTGAATTATTGATTATAGATCATCAAGTTTTACTACCGAACAATTTATTATTGCTTTTGAACAGTAAAGTGAATCAGTCTGGTTTGTATTCTTGTGTTGCTACCAATGAGGTTGGATCTGACGAACATGAATACAATGTAACTGTGACAAGTAATGGTTCTGTGTTTTCATAATTTTGGTAATGACGAGTGCTGCATATCCGGGATAGAGGTTTAAGCGGAACTTGAGAAAGAGTCAGGGAAAAAACTACGGCTTCCCTAAAAAAAATTCTGCCCTCGTTCCCACCCAAAAAGAAAATGATCGGAAAAAATTTGACTTTTTGGAATGTTGATATTTTATTCTCTATTCCTCGTGCCCCTTCCCCCTACTACCCCTGAAAAATCTCGTTTCGCCTTTAGATAGAAGGGCTGATTACAAACTGGAATATCATCTTCACCTCCATTATCTATGTTGAAATTTAGCTAGAATTTAAATAATCGAACATCAATTTTTCTAATTTTCAACAGATTATATTCCATTCTTAAACAATATCCGAGTACAAAAAAATGAAGTTAATTCACTAGTTTCTTACTCGGACAAAGAAAATGGCACTTTTAGTCACTTCATTCAGTTTTACAAAATCCGATTTCTAAATCTTCTGATTAAGGCCTAAAAATACTTTACCTATTGATAATTTCTTATTGAAGGTGAAATGGATCCTAGCATGATAAATGTAAAAATTCTTGAAGGAGAAAATGGTGTACTGACCTGCCCACTAAAAAAGGATGATTTTCATATTCAGTGGTTAAAGGTAATTAAAAATATTTATAGAATAAGTCTCAGTAGAAAATTATTTGAAAAGCTCGTGATTCCACCAATCCTTGTTTTGAAATAATTAAATTTTCTTCTAAAATTCTTTGAAGTTTAAAAAAATTTTAAAAATTGAAAATTACATGATATTTCTTTATTTTTGGACAGAATAATTTACCATTAGACATGACTCCCAATGATAGAGCCGACGAGCCACGTTTTGTTTTAACTGGTAATGGTAAAAAATTGCAAATATTAGATGTACATCGTGATGACTCAGCACTGTACTCTTGTGTGGCATCCAGTGTTAATGATACATCAAAATATCATTTCTTCTTGCACGTACTTTTTGCACCAGCTTTTCTGGACACACGAGAAACAGTTAATTTTTCAGTTTCGACTGGAAATAATGTCACGATGGATTGTACCGTTGTTGATGGAAACCCAAAACCAACCGTAATCATTTTATTTTAGGCTGGTGTGAATATCTGCCTTTTTTTTTTTGTTGAGATCAGTAAAATATCAACTTTATTATAGATGCTGTGGAAGAGAAGTAACTTCAGTTGGCCTATTACCCAGTGGACAATGCAAAATGTGTCTCTGAAATATCCACAAAAACAAATATTGCTGATTAATTATGTTCATCCTGAAGTTCATTCAGGAAAATACGAGTGTATAGCTGAAAATGAAGTAACCTCCGTTAAACGGTATTTTCAACTGCACGTTGAAGATAAATTATAATTTACATATTTTTACAAAAATCGATTAGGTACGTATCTTAAAGAATACATGAAATAAATTTTAGTTTCCAGAGCATTAAAATTCTGTATCAGACTCCACGATGAAACATTCTTTTTTTCAGTCAAACGAGACTTGAGAATCGTCACTCTAGCTTACATTTTTGCCTCGCAACAGAAAAAATAAGTTTTGACTTTGAAGTTCGGCTCCACAGAAAATGGGCCTCATTTTAAAATCCACCTTATGGCTTCGGCTCTAGGTCCTTGTTATCGTCTACATTTTACGTTACGTTTTATTAGATAGTTAGGGGTTACGCCCCCCCTCCCCGAGGTCCTCACTTTCCTCAGCCCTCCAGCCCCTTCCAGCAGAAAGGGACCTTAGGGCAAAAGGCCGATATTACCCTAAAAGTTGAATAGCTTTTTTTGGCCGATAACACCCAAAAAGTTTTCAAGTTTTTTTTGACTGATATTACTCATTGATGACGTCATCATATTACTCTTTCTCCCGATCCTGGTCTACCTACTCTTCCCGATCCTGCTCCAAACAATCTTAAAAATTTTTTTCATTATAATTAAAGAGATATTTATATCTGACTGTCAGAAAACGAATTTTGTTTTTATTTTAGTTTCTATCACCTGTTTTCAATGAAACGCAAAAAAGAATTGAGATACTCGCAAAATAATTTTACAAGCTTCGCTTCAGTTGTGTATACTTTTAGGCTGCCTATGATAATCGTAAACATCGTATAAGAAATATAGGTAACACAATGGCCTTACGAAAACAAATTTATTTTCATTTTTTATTGAACAAACTTCCCACAACCCACCCTCAAATCTGATGCTAATATACGAAAGAAATTTTTCCAACTTCGTTACTTTAACCTTTCCCCTCTAACAATGTTTACAATATCGAAACTTTGAACTGCGCTGGTCTCGGCACACTTCCACCCATATGCCGAAAAAACATTTGGAAAGCGCATGTCTACAATAGAGCAAAATCAAAAAAGTCAATGGAACGTAGAAGAAGAGAAAGAGGGAAGCTGAAATAGAAATATGAACACTATGAGAGATGGCAATGGAAATGAAAAGATGCGAGCGAGAAAAAAGAAAGAAAAGAATAAAAACGTTCGGATGAATCCTTGAAAAAGTTTCAAAATCGATAAGTCCTTACATTTCGGTGTGAAATTTTTTTCTCTCATCCGAAATAAAAATGTGATTCTAGTTCAATTTGTTTTTCAATAATCAAATGTTTTGGGCGTATCATTTCTACAAATTCGAGGTAGGTTCAGTTCATTTTTCTTTTCTGGTAATTTCATTTTTATGTGCTGTGTTGATTGTGTCTGATTCTTATATTTTCATAGATAACTTAATTAAATGGTCTCGGTGTGATCGATATCATGGATATTTTAGATGGTCTGCGATCGATAGACAAGTACAATTTTGTATTGTGTATTGCTACAGATATTATAATGCAGTGCCTTTATTTCGTGATAGCTGTGGTTTTTCAGTTTGATAAAGTAACCGACTTTGCTGGCGGCATCAACTTCATCGTTATAGCTCTGCTCACCTATCATTTGAATCGGGTAAGTCGTTTAATTATTGATAAGGGCAGTCTTTAGTAAAACCTACCAGGTTTTACTCGATTACTTAAAAGACCAGGTGGTGTCATATATGATACCACAAGAGTAACCTCTAAGGACCAGGTGGCGTCGTTTGACACTAGTAAGGGGTTCTCAAAATATTGGTCCTTTGAGAAATCCATCTCAAAGTGTTGAGTGGCGTCGTATATGATACCACCTGGTACTTCTGGTGTTAACCCCTTCGAAATAAGATTTCACCGAAAACTGCCTAAATATGTCAATGTTTTAGACTGTTTTGTAAAATTTATGAATTTGGAGTTAGCAGATTTTGGCGATATGCTAGTTCACTGGCGGAAATAGACCCGGGATTTTGGGGGGGCTGTAGCCCCGATGAAGATTAGTCGTTTGTACGTATGTTTGTTTGTAAAAAATATTCACACGGTCCTACCTCCCCCCTCCCCAAATAAATCTAAAAAATCGTTAATAAAATTTTTTCAAAAATTTTTGGGGGGGCTAATTTTAATTTTGGCGGGGCTTAGCCCTCCCAAGCCCCCCCCTATTTCCGCCAGTGGCTAGTTTTTTTTCGAAACTTACATCAATGCTACACTGGTTATTTTTATAGCATTATCAGAGTCATAATTAATAAATAAAAATAGATATGCGGGCCTTCGAAAAGTGTCGCGAATGCTAAGATGAATATTTTCTAAATGCTCTTCTTCTAAATATTTAAATATACTACAGAACTGATTTATTGTTAACCTTTTAATTTAATGAACTTGAACTGGAATATGATGTGATATGGAGTTTGACTGTATCATCTTGACTTTCCATGATTCAATGATCGACCATGCAAGGTTGGAAGACTATGATTGGGAAGAATGGAAGAGTATAAAGAATGTAAAGAATAGAAAGAATTATGAAAAATAATATTCAATAGCTTTTTCTTTACGTTCTCTACATTCTTTGCTTACTTGTTACATTAATTCATTTACATTTTTTACACTTATTATTTACATTCCTTATACATTCTTTTCACTAATTCTTTTTACCATTTCTCGTTTATGTTTTCATTCTTTAGACATTATCGATCTTGTTGATGACTATAGGGTTGAGACTTGATGGCTCTAAAGACACTCTAGACGAGATATGAGAGTGCTTTTATTTGACTGTAAAATTCTTCTAAAATGGCCTAAAAAGAAGAAAAATACTTTTCAATGCCCTATGGAATTCAATTATTATCTTATACAACATGCGCATTGTTATATTAGGTAGACAAAAGTAAACTAAATTAAAAAATATAATAATTTTGGTTTGTTCACTGATGACTGTACCAAATATATTACTATATTTATACCAAATGTGTCGGAAAAGTGTGTGTTTTTTCCTAGATTTTCTACTTGTTTCATACAATAGAATTTCATGATCCTAGTTTTTTGAGTTTGTTTTTTCATTTTTCTACCACAATTCCCCAAAAATGGTCAAATAAAGCAAATATGTTTTAAAAATGCTCTAAAAAGCTAAAAAATACTCCTTAGTGCTCTAATATATGTCAAAAAAAAACCCTCCAACAAAATGCGGCTCATTCTACTGGAAATTTTCTAATTCGAAAAACGTATTTAATCCATTCTCTGTGGGGTATAATAATTGGGTGGGGGGGAGAGTTATAACCATAAATCTCAACCGCTTTCAAATACAGCCCGCAGCTACAATGTAATCTAGGCAATCTGCTTTACTTTGTAACCCCCTCCCTATGCTCTATCTATCTTTAAATTCGTTCTCTCATTTGTAGCGTCACGATAGCCGACAGACAATGGTGACGATATATGTCTGCATTTGGGGAGTTCGGCTGAGCTCGTATCTTTTCTATAGAATCATGAAAATTGGACGAGATGCACGATTCAAAGATGTACGCAAGAATGTGATTCGTTTCGCCGTATTTTGGACATTCCAAGTAAACAGCCTTGACATTTATAAATTCGCAATTAAATTTTTTTTTAAAAATTTTTAGCTTTTCATAATATTTTCAAATGATAGTTTGGCATTTGTTCTAACAAGATTTTCCTTTCCGTAGGCTGTGTGGGTGATTATAGTGAGTCTTCCTGTTATTATAGTGAACGCCGAACACAACAGTGCCCCCAAAACCCTTCCCACCATGACCACTTATGATTCGATCGGTACAGCTGTCTTTTTTACCGGACTGCTAATTGAGACATACGCGGATCTGCAGAAGTACGCATTTCGACGAGATGTTGCCAACAAGGGCAAATGGTGCGACGACGGATTGTGGAGCATGTCACGCCATCCTAATTATTTCGGAGAAATATTGCTTTGGTGGGGCATATTTATAATCGGATTGAACGTCATGCGAGGCTACGAGTACATCGCCGTATTATCGCCCATTTTTACGACGTTCATTATTTTATTCTTATCCGGCATTCCGCATCTAGAGCGTTCTACCGATTATAAATATAAAAGGTGAGTGACCTTTTGGTTCATCAGAAAGTTGAGGGTGTATACTTTGTCTTACGAAAGGACTGACGTCATATAGCATTGATGGACGTTTCGGTAAAGCCAGCTGCGAGAGGGGCCACCTCGCTGCCTGATATCGATGACGTCAACCCTTTCTTTCGTGAGACAGAATAGAGGTCCGAAATTTAGGCTTGCAGCCACCATATTTTATAAGGGATAACTCGACTTAGGGTCAGATATAAAAACCGATGAGTAAAAGATCGTTCGATAAAATTAGCGAAAAAAGGATTATATTTTTTTCCGTAAATGAACCAAGAATTTATTTGAGAAAAAAATACTTACATTTAGAATTTTATGATATAAAGAATAATTTTTGATAGTTTTCTATTTTCTTTAATTTAGTATTTCGCTAAAAATCGAAGAAAATCTTTGGGAAAAAAAGCGGAAAAAAGATCGGTAACTTTTCACAGCTCTAAAAAAGAGATCGTAAAAAGTGAATAACTCCCCCCCTCCCAAAAAAAAATAAAAAATAAAATGGACGTTAATCGATCGTGATGTCTGCATGGAGCACACCGAGAGCTCTTCATACCTCTCCCTTCTCCCTCTCATCCCTTTCTTTTTAATTTCCATGTCTAGAGAGCGAGCTCTACTTGGTCCACTGTGGGTTTAGCCTCATAAAGTCACCCTCCGCTTCGTCTCTACCAAAATTGTACGTCCGTTGCTGTTGGTATTTTTCAGGATTATTTTTAGAATTTCATGAGTGTTGAAATTCTGGCAAAAATCATCGCCCAGAAATTAAATTTTTTAAAAATTAAAAAAAATTATAAAACACATTGAAAATTTTTCATTTCAAATTTTTAAATATTAACTCGAAAGTTATGAACCAATATACGTTGTGAAAAAAATTTAACAGGCCATTGGTTATTTTCATTGACTGAAAAAAAAAACATATATTTACTTCAAAAGACTGGTATACGTTTTCATTCAAGTCTATACTTAACCTATGTTTTTATTTCTTTTGTAGCAATCCAAAATATCACCAATACAAGAGACAAACATCACCACTCATACCAGTACCATCTAACGTTTATGACGAGGTGCCAAAATTGCTGAAATTTATTTTATGCTGCGAATTCCCGATGTACGACTGGTTGGAGGAAAATGAAACTGAACCACCTTGCGGTCTGACCGGCATCACCTAGGACATAGATAGAGTTGAACTGGATGTGCTGCACAAACCGTGCAAAAGCGCTTTAGTTCAGCTCTCTACGAAAAAGTCGAACGTAATTACATCCACTCCCGTGTAAGCACGAGTGTAGTTTTGCTGATCTTATATCAAATATAGGTCTACAGACCTATAAAAGAGACGTTCCATCGAAAGGTGGTGTGGTGCGAAAGACTAAATATTCTACTCTCTTTATACGATGTTCTTTTCCTTTTTGTGGAAAAAAGCTTCCTCTTGCTCACATGTACCTTGGTTGTTAGCTGCGTCCTTCTATAAAGATGGAGTCAAACGTTAAATTATTATATAGATATTGATGAGCTTTTCTGGAATAACTTACCATCTTTTATCATCTTTTCTAGCTGTGCTAGCTAATAGACTATTTTGGAGGACTACTTTGAAATAACCATAATATCACTTTATCGCATTCAACCTGCTAAAAAATATGTTGAAATAATTTATATGTTCGTCCTGTAGTAAGAACGAGTGACGTGATTTACACAAAAGTGATTCTATTTGAATGAGTCTTATCGCAGAAAAACTATGTGATAGTTTTATTAATCTTACCTTTAAGAAAAGATACCTACATTATTTTTATTGTGGAAGACCATTTATGTTGTCAGAAAATAGTCGACACTCAACAAAGGCTGTTTTAAAGAAAGCTGCCTTTATAACGAAAATTAGATATCTATGTACTAGGGCTGCCAACCAGCAGTTTCACCCGGATTTGATGAAAAAAGTTGAATAGACCTGGAAAGCTACCTTAAGTCGCCTTAGTTATGCAATATGCAACACATTTTCTTACCTGTTCAGAATGTAAATTTCTTATGAAAAAATGACAAGAATTGCCAACCAGTTCAAATATAAACAAACCGAACACAATAGGAAGCAAAGTTTGTTCGAAATTCCACCCACTTTCTAGGTCAATAATTTGAAAAAAATCAATAATAATTTTTTATATTGGTCACTAGGGATCGGATTTATATGCTCTAAAAAGTGGAAAATATGCGCATATAATATGCGCTTAAAATTAAGGTCCAAAAATATGCATAATTTTTTTTAAATATGCGAAAAATATGCGAAATATCAATATTGGTATCGTTTTACTCAGCTAGCTGAGCTAAAGCTAAATTTGAACCTTCATACCAATTACCTAATAATTTATGATACAATTTCTGAATGAACGAAACAAGAAAACAATTTTATTGAGTAGGTAATTCTTAATTTTAAAATGTCGTTTTGGTATAAAATCTTGATACTAACATCAGAAATTCATGACTACATTAGAGATCAGATCACAAATTAAAGTATGAAAATAGTAATTTGTGAAATATTTTGTGAAATATGTCGAAATATGCAAATATACCTCAAATATGCGAAATATGTGAAAACAAGTTGGGCTTATTTTAATCAGAATGGCGTGAAACGAAAAACTATCTGACTCTCACCCTTCCACGTGAATTACAAAAAAGTATGCGTTTTCATATAAATCCGATCCCTATTGGTCACTTATACTTATTTACACCTCACTTTCCCAATGTGTCAAAAATAAATAAATGAAATCGTTCGAGATAGACCATTTTTTTGAATGAGATATTTCTTAATGTTTATTACAAATATTTTTCCTAATTACAAAAGTTTATCCAAAGTAAAATTTTTAAAAATTAAAAAAAAAAGACTATATGCCAGAAATTTCGACAGTTTTTCCAAGTTCCGTCTCTGCTGATGAAGGTAACTTGCTATATGCTTCTTATGCTTCTGTTCGAATATTTCATCCGACTGGTTTAAATAGTAATGGCGGATTTACATCAAGGTTTACGCTATCAATTCTTTAAAAATGTTTTTACCTCAGATTTGTTAATATTTGATACTCCTGATTCAACTAGAAGCTGACCTTTACCAATATAATTTCGTGCGTGTTATAAAAAATGTCAATAATAGAAATTGTGTTGTCGACAAAAGTTCCTTAAACCTGCGGTTTCCAACATTTTAAAACTTACTTATATTTTACTATTTTTGTCTAAATCCACCATAAGTAGTGCATTTAAATTAATTTAGAATCAATGTGATTACATTTATAAAGGATAAATTTATTTTGAATTCCTTTCACGTGGCTTCAAGCTGCGTATGTGTAAAAAAATGTATGGTCTTGTTCCTTTTATCTTTGTTCACTGTCATACTATGAAAAAAATAGGTAGATATAGTATTTTACAATAATTGTAGCGGAACTTTAGTGATGTCATTTTTCATTTTAGAAGATGATGTTTTCGACTTTTTATTGATAATCCTCATGAAATTAAGAGATTTAAAAAAATTTTTAAAATAGTAAGCCTCGAGAGAAAATTCGACTTTTCACTTTCCTACATATTATGTATTTAAAAAAATATCTCCAAAAATTTGTGCTTCCGTTTATATCTGCCAGTATTTTTTTATAATAATAGAGTATCTTGAGTTGAGAATTAGTCCTTACCTTTCTTAATTCATGCAGGGTCTCATTAGATTGCAGTTGTGTTTTTCCATTTATAAATAAACGATCCGGCAAAACGAATCTCTGAAAAAGGATGGTTTGAGGTTATACCATTTTTATAAATGGTTTAAGACCACACGGCCCTGTATTGATGAATTTAGGTGGGTACTTATTCTCGAATCGGTATTTCAACATTTTAATGTACCTGTTGGTTGCTGTTTTTGTTTTTTTCTTCTTCTAGAAGTGTCATTAGATATTTCCTAATTTTATTATCGAATTTTTGTCAAGTTTTGCTGCGCTTATAATTGTTATTTATTTCGATAGATTAAGATTCGTTATCTATATAAGTAGGTCTATGTTCAGAAAACATGCGAATTGACTGTATTTATTTTTATATTAAATATTTTGCTAAATGCAGTGGCATTGGAAAAGGCTGAAAAAAAATTATGAGACATAATAAAATGAAGAATTATCGTCTTTTTCACGAAAGAATTTTAATTCTGAGGGACCTGCGAGAATATAAATAAATTATTTCTGACTTTCTGTTGAGTTTTGATGAGGTTATCCTACATTTTAAATTTTATTCTAAAATCTGTTTTCATTATAAACTTTATACAGCTTGAATCTAAAAATTTTGCCCGAGACAGCCTTGCACATGAGTTAATTTTTTGTTTTATACTTCTAGTTCTACGATAAATGTTTTTTTTTTATTAGAAAAATATTTGATAACCAAATATTCGAGGAAAAAAACTATATGTTCATGTTGTGTAATTCAGTTGTATTTTATTTTAGATTTTTATAGATTTTTACAAGGTATGTGTTTGCAATTTAAAACCAATGCAATAGTTACCATTATTTTAAGTAATTTTCAAGATTATGAATGTCGTCTTTCAGAATGATTTTTCCGTTCGAAATTATTTTGTCCGGATTAAAAGTTAACACCTATCAAAATCAATAAACAATTTTGGAAAAGAGAGAAGAAAAAAACTAATGATATGGAAATGCGGTATTTGTATCATTGGAAATTTTGTCATTGTTTTGTACAAGAAAAAAATTTACACCTATTTCAAATCTAGATACGAAGTTGATTATTTTTATTAGTGACTAATTTCCAATGAATAAATAAAATAATACTGCTCGTCATTTGAGTATGTAAAAAAAATCATTCTTCATTTCATAATCTCCTTGTTTACTTTTGTTAACTTGTTATTAATTTTTATGTTACAAAATCATAATTCAACTTACTATTATGAGTTATGAAAAATGATTTGTAATACAAATCTTAAATTGTAATTAATATTTAATAAATGCAGTAAGAATTAATAGTCGTTTGATAAAATTTATTGATTCCACAAAAAAAAAAATTAATCTTTTGAAATTTGTTTATTAATACTGTACCATTTATTCACAGATTTTATTTTATGATTATTTATTCATTTTTTTTATTCATTCATTTATTTATTTATCGATTTTAGCTTCATTTTGTCTGCAGATATTGAAACTATGCATTAAAATAATACTGCGTTTTGATTACCTATTTGTGCACTGACTTTTGTTCGTAATTTTTTGAATTTTAATCTACCTTATGTTTTCGAACGATTTCGATTTTAAATACATATTTGAAAAATTTAATTTGCCATCAATAGTATATTGATATACATGAGGCAGTTTTTTTCTTTTATTTTGTCATTTTATTAAAGACGCAACTTAATTACTTACTGTTGTTTTCTTAAAACATATCATAATCTTTCATTGCTAGACTGGATTAGAAATTAAATAAAATGATTTTTGCATTTGTAAAGGTTTATTTTAGAAATCAAAAACGTTATAGGTACAATCAGGGAAATCCAAGAGAAATATAAGTATGCTGACAAGCCAAAAAAAAAAAAAAGTACTGTACTTACCGTAAGGTATTTTAACTCTCTCTCATCCAATGATGATGAAAAATTAACTGACCCTACTCATATTAACAAAGTAATAATAGAAAAATAGCTACAGCCTTCACTGAAGTTTTGTGAAGACTGAAGACGAAAGATGAATTTCTTTTTCACAACAGTAGTATACAAAAAATATTCATAAGTGTTTCTTTTAAAAAAAATTCATTGAATATGATGATGACGTCATGATGTACGACTCCTTTATTACTCCTTATGTATAATGACGTCATATCTAGGTATAACATTGAGGTATTACGGACGGACAAAATTTTTATCAAGATGATTATAATAACAGAATTTAATCGCAGTATAAAACTAAAATAAAATACTACTAAGCGTTTGCCACTTACATTGTGGCCAGGAAAAATTTATATTTTAATTATACGTAAATAAATAATACGACTAGATATTTTCAGATGAAAAAAAAAAAATGAAAATGAATGAAGTGCAAATTTTTAAATTTGGAAAACATTTGAGCGGTGGAAATGCTAATTGATTTAAGTGCCACAAATATGATTTTCGGGAAAACAAAAAAAAAAACTGAGCGCAACAAAATTTGCGATTTGTAGGTTAACCTGGAAAAACAACGTTTTGTAACTCGGCACACTGCTAGATGGATGTGCGATGAAAAATTACAACACCTTCAGGCCTTGACTCATTTTTGGTCAAAATGGCACTTAGATCAATTAGCATTTCCACCGCTCATTTAAGCTCGGCATTATTTAGCTCATAGTTTCAAAAAGCAATAAATTATTTTCTTCTAAAACGCATGGGTAAACTTCTTAAAGCTCGGTTTACAATCGAAATTCATGTCTTTGGTCTTGTGCTTTTTTTAAATGGAACAACTGATATGAAATGACGTGTTCGTTCTCAATACTTATGCAATTTTTCACTTTTTTATTCGGATTGAAAAAAAAAAAGACAAAACCCTATTGTAAACCGGGCTTAAACGCTGTTCAAGTTTACAAAGTTTCTGCAATAAACTGATTTTGGAGTCAATCACAAGCAATTATTGTGTCCAAAATTGAATATTATATTCAAATCGGTTAGTATCAGTAAAAGGATGAATGAAAAATAACATATCATGCACAGAGAACCGTACAACCGATTCATGTTAAATGAATTTGCCACAGTGATGATATTTAAAATTACTACGCTCACTATTAAACAAATGCAATTGAAGGCCAAACTCGATGTTTCCATTTTGATTGGTCCACCTCCTAATCGTAGTGGCAGAAGAGTTTTGACTAACCATGGTCCTCCTAAGCATATGAGAATGTCCAGTGTATTGGCTCCAAGTGCATTACTAATAGTCATTGATCCAATTCCTGAAATTTTTTAATAGCCATTTAGCATGTAGCTCAAAAAGTAAAATTAGATTTTACAGTTTTCTATTAACCTGCCCCCAATAATATTAGTAAATAGGCAAAGAATTGAAGTGTGTTATTTCAAAAGGACATGGGTCAATCTAATGATCTAAATAAAAATCAAAAAATGAGGCAAAATATTGCCACTGTCTCAAAAATAGGCAATATAATGACAATACTTTGTCCAAGAAGGAGATACATCTAAAATATTGAAAGTATTCATTCTCTGTGGGCATTGAATGTTCTCAGTGTTACCAAACTTTTAAGCATAATAGTTTTTGTCTCAATTTTTTTAACCCATTTTTCAAATCGATATGAAAATTTATTTTGGAATTTCACTCTTCAATCCTCAATTGGAAAATGGAGTATTTTTAAATAAAACTATTCAGATGGGTGTAGGTATTTAAAAAATACAAACCATTCCGTGCATTAACAATGGCAGATGACGCTTCCGGTATACTTCCACCAACAGCTAAAAACGTTATACCCATAACGGCATCATTTATATTGAATGTATAACCTGCAAAGGACGTAGGTATTAAAAAAATCTCATCTGCTAGTTGAATAATGAAATTGCTGTCTACAACATTTTCCATATGATTTTTTTTTTAATGAAAGTTTTTGTTTGATTATTTTGTTGAAAATGCCTGACGGTTGCCAATAGCTAAGCAGCTGCAGCCTAACAAATTCTTGAAATTAAGGGTATGCTGGGCAAAGTCAAATAAGAGCAATATGGCACCCATAAAGTGAATCAAGACAAAAAAGTTGAACCATGAAATTATAAAACTTATTGTGACAAATCAGATCTTGAGAATAATTACTTTTTAAAGTTGAAAGTCTAAATTTTATCCCCTGTCTCGAAGTTCACCTATGACACAAGTTATTCCCAAAAACTTTTCAACTTATTAGATTTCTTCTACAATATAAATAAATAATTAACTTCTATTCCTGCCTGCGCTTACCAAAAATGGTCATCATCCATGATACAATGTAGGAACTAATGCCAATCCATACTATACACATTATGAAAGTTAAAGGATAGTATTTTCTATGCACTCTGCAATCAGGGACTGAAATCGACAGCAATGCAGATATAGGAACTGATAAACACCACCATAAATTCATAAGAAACCCTCCAGGGGGAGGCCACATTGGTTCAACTGAAAAAGGAAATCATTCCGTGTCTTCAAAAGTACAATACAATTGCTAATGGAAATCAGCTGTGTTTCAAAATTGCCATTATTATAATTACTTTTTTCTTCTTGAGTAGATTTTCCATTCATTTCTGCACTGTTTGATTTAGTTGTATTTGTTTTCTCAGAGTGCGGAATGAAGTCAGAAAAATAAAATGATCTATAAGTACCGTAACACAAATCCGATGAACTGTTATCAGTAATTGGATCTAACGAAGAAGTAGCTGAAAGTAAAATATAAGGAATTCATTAACACTTATTTATGAAATTGGTCAAATATTTATTTAGATCTCCATACTCGTCCGAGTAACAGTCAATAAGAAGCTTCAATTATTGGCAAAGAGACCACTTGAGATAAAATTTTGCGAAATTGTGGAGCAATTGGATAGCGAAAAGAAGTAAACATGAAGCCTGTTGTGGTTCGTTTTATTTTGTTTGACTTAAAGTTGATTAATTATTTGTAGTGTACCCAAAGTATCCTCGCATTTAATGCGAGAATTGTGAGGACTACTCATTTTGAGCGACATTCACTTGAAGTATACAAGTAAAATTTCTAATAGGTCTGAGTACAAGCTTATATTAAATTTTTCTCATTTTTCAGCAGGTTTCCCTAATTCATGCAAAAAGCCAAAACGTGTTAGACATTATTTAAAAACATGAAGAATTCCTGTAAATGAGAAATTTACATTGCACTGGTGGGAAGATTTTTTACATATTTTTAAGACGAAATCTGCAAAAAGCCAGAAACATTCTTTCGGGTGAAAAAAATTTTTTTTCTAGAATGATCCGAAATAAGTTATACAGTTAAATTTTTTTCGATTTTCATGGAAAATAGTTGAATTTATTCTGAAGAAAATTTTACAATCGCTTAATAGCCAATGACATAATTATTTTTTTACTCCTTGTCATAGAAGTGTGAATGAAAAGGTGAATTAAGTAAAATAAATCTGTTTTTTTAAAACTCAACTAGCATTCTAATAAATTTGGGGAGACTAAAGAACTTTTCTGAAAAATGCGTGAGGAGTATTGATCAAGGTGCACAAAATATTTTGAAAACCTTGCAACGTCGTAAGCCTAAAGTTTTTATAGGAATTACCATGCAGGTACTTACAACTAAATGAGCCTTTCGATGACAACATTTTATTAGCTGCAGTCTTGATTTGTTTCTGTGTAAACATGAGTACATTGTAGACTCCATACAGAATTACCAGGAATAATGCTTCGTACCAAGTAACTACTGAATCTGCCAAGATTCCTGCTAATATTCCAACGACGAGAATGTAAGTCCCACTGTCTCGAAGCATTGGCCACACTTCAAGTTTAATATTCTACCTAACAATAATTGATTATTATTTTTATGAACTTATCCATAATATCTTAGTTATACAGTCTGATTATAAATAACTTGATTGTTTTTTAGTAATTATTCCTCTACGAATAATTTCTTTCAAGTTTTTTCACCAACCTGAAATTCGTCAGCCTATAAGACCAATTTCTTGGTTGATTTTGCATACCAAGTATTAAAATATTACTTGAGCGCAAAAAATTGAATGAATTTTTGTTGTTTGAAAATAACGATATTTTATAATCTCGCATTATCGTATATAATAACTTCATAAAAACGTGGTCATTTTTTTCTTCTTCTTTTTGTGGTGACGCAGCAGGTCGTAGCCTGTGCAAACTTTTAAATGTTCACAACGTTTTCAAAAAGGTCCACGTGGAGAACAAAAACATGCGGTCTATTCGGAAATTTCAATTCGAAGGATATAAAATCGATGTGGAGATTGATAACATGCATAAGCAGATCAGACGCACTGATGCGCGCGCCGCTATCCTTGTCAGGTATCAGTGAACAGTTCTTATCAATATTCAGTTTCAGTATTCAATTTCAAATTTCAAATTTCAATAATTTCTTGCTTAATTTTCTGAGTCCGAGTCGTTTGCGTTGTTTTTTGATCGGTCTTGAGTTTTCGGAATTTCCTAATTTTCATTATTATGTTATAATGTAGTTATTTTTTATACACGAAAGAAAGACGAAACAGTGGTTAACTGAAACGTGCGTTTTTCAAAAAAATTTTCAAAAAACTGTTAACTACCTTGCTCGTAGCCAATCCAGCACAAGCTGTAACTCCTAGAATATTACATACAGCACTTCCAACCACAGTTCCAATTCCTAGATCTGATTCTGTAAGGTACGTTCCGATAACATTAACAAACATTTCTGGCGCACAAGTTGCAGTAGCCATGAATGTAGCTCCAGCTACGTCAGGTGATAGATGTAAATCTGTAAATTTAAATCAGTCTGATAAATTTTCTATTAATTATCTAAATTTTATGTTAAAGTTTGTAGATATACGCAAATCTCGCCCGAAATTCCCATTTATTGTAATATGTGAGCCACGTTCTTGAAAACACTTGCTTTATTATAATACAAAATATTCAGGAAAGTGATTATAAACTTTGTAACTAACGGCCGCATCTTTGGGAGATTTGAAAAATAATTTAGAGCAGCGACTGGACTTAACGTAGACCATCAACTTACCCTAGGAAATTCTCCAAATACCTTTTAATATAATCCAATAATAAAAAAAAAAGGAAGAGGGTCAAATAGAATCTCTTCAGTCTGTACTTCTTCTATCTGTTCTTTATGCCTTCAAGAATGGACAGAAGAGTAAAAACTGAACTTCAGATAATTCAAATGCAGAAAAATTCCAAATTCTAAATACCATGCTTCAGCCAAGTGGATACTGAATTTCTTGGAAGAACTAATTTATGGATGGGCAGATTAATGTAACATAAATTAAAGGTATATTTCCTTTTGGGAGCGGAGTGACATTACAGTATCCTTATCTAAAACATCTTGATTCTTCACCAAGGAGATTATTTATTAGCCACCAAATTCCTGACCCGAGGAAAGCATCATCTCCTCAGAGAATCTTATAGTTTCTCAAACTCCTCATGATACCACTTTGATAGCTTAATAAATTAATACTAAGAATAACTTAAAATTTCAAAGCCAATAAAATTTATGTCAAAAATAATTGGCGACATCAACAGGTGGAAAAGATGAAACCACAGATTCGAGTGAGCCTCATTGTTTCGTTTTGAAAATTTTAATTAATGTTATAATTCAAAGTTTCACTCCTCATACGATATATTTAGTAATTTTTTATTCACTAAAATTGTTATTTGGTATTTAGACTACCTATGAGTGACTTTGAGATGAAATCAATCACTGAAAGTTCTAATTCTCAAAATTTTCTCAGAACGAAATAAGCTCAATCGTATCTGAATGAAAATTTTAAATTTAAATTTTACTTTATTTCGCCAGAATAAAACGAGTTTGATGAAATTGTAAAGCCTATTTGCCCTAGTGTTTCCTTACCTTGGCATATACAGAATACTGAAGGTAGGAAATAATCATTGCAAACAAATGCAATTAATACGAAACAATAGAATCCTACGATTAGGTGGAATATAATCGCTCCATGAATTCTTTGCTCATCTGTGAATGGATCTGGAGGGAATTCTTCAATTGATGACGATGACGATTGCAAACACATTGAACGATTTGCAATGTCGTTATTCGATTTTGATTCTTCTCCATTTTTCGTGCTGACCTCTGTATAACATAAAGATTTCGAAATTCATGTAGGGGACAATTATTGAAATCCTATTCGTACCTACTTATAAATTAAGTCCAACTGTTTGAAAAAGCTAATAAGTCGCATATCTTTTCAATTCATTATAATTTATTACCAGTTGTGACAGTTTTGAAGAAGAAATTAACGAAAATGATAATGATGATCTATGATCAAAAGTTGTAACGTTTGTCTCTTAGAAATTATCTCCAATTTCTGTATTCAGTTTTGTCCAGAGAATGGTGTTGCTCTCTACAAAACAGACAGAACTTGAAAATGTGTTCATTTCTATAAGAGAAACTACAGTGGCGGATCCAGAGCTCCATTTGGGGGGGGGGAGGAATGCAAATTTTTTCAAAGCATGGTAAATGCTAAACTAGTTAGATCGTGTTTTTTTCAGCATGAAGGGGGAGGGGTTCAAGAAAATTGATTTTTTTAATGGATTATCGGTCTAATTTTTTTGGATGGGGGGATCCCCCCTTGGATCCTCCACTGAGAAACTATATGAGGGGGCTCTTTGTATTTCTGAGGGAAATATTGGAAGAATCGTATTGAAAATGATATGATTTTTGAATAATTTAGCTATTAATGGAAGGAATTTGGATGAAAACTTACTTATTTGTAATAATCTCAAATTTTAAAAACTTTGTATAGCTGTCATGAAAAATTAGGGACCCGAATTAGACTACTTTTTTTCTCTCACGAATCAGATTATAATATTTTAAAGTACTGAATTTTTTGTAACTGACCCATATGAAAGCTACGAAAATAATTTGAGATTGTAGTAATTAAATTTTTTCTGAAAATATTTCTTAGTTTGGCTCGTATTGAACAAACTGTTATTCGTAGAATGTACTCGTAAAAATGAAGGTACCTTCATGTACCTGTATAACTAGACTACAGGTACTTCGTTCTATTTTTAGCTAAAAAATGTTGATTATTTTATAAAAATATGTACAAATTTTAGAAGCAAATGTTTCTCAGAAACTTTTAAATAGAATTGTTGACAAAAATGCCGTAAAAATAGACGGTCATATTTTTATTAGGTCATTATCATAAGTACAGCAGAAACAGTATCACTGAATTATGAAAATATATCAAGTTGAAAGTAAACGAAGGGGAAGAAAATTTGCAATAAAATCAGTCGCAAGTTTTGAAAAAAGTTATTGATAAGGTTTAATAGTACTTAGTGTACATTGACTGTACACTGTACAGTTTATCTATACATTGCTTCATACGTGAAAAAATTTACTGTTTTATTTGTGGCTTAATTTTATCTTTTTTTTTTTTTTTTTGTCTGGATAAAATGTATCTTATCTAATTCGTACATTAATTACTTACTATCAAGTTCATGTGTTGGTGGGTTGTGGGTACCTATATTGAGAACAGAGTAATTTCAAGTCGAATTTGTGGAGAATGATGTAACTTATTTCCAAGCATTGGCTATTCCTCAATAAACTACTATAGGATGAGCTAGTTAATTTATTTATGACTTTTAGCGGTTGACATATAATAAATGTGGAACGAAATATTTTAAAATGTTTTTCAAAATAAAAAAAAATGTTGAAATATTTTGCTAGAAAAAACGTTAAAATATTTTGCAAGACAATTCTGTTTGATTATTCTAGTTACATAGAAAATTGTAAAAACATTGGAGTTTTATTCCGTTCTGAACATTTCATAATAAAGATGATGAAGTTGAATTCTTTCATCGAAAAGTACCTATACTATTTATATTAAAATAAAACATGTGAGAAAAGCTAGTGAACAAATGTTTGACATTTATAGGGCTTCCTTAGTGGTAAAATGAATACCTACCAAATTCGTTGAGAATAAATGAAAAAATATTCTTTAATCAAAAAGCTTCTTTCAATTACGACCAAATTTTCTTCGTCCTTTTCTGCCAGTATTTATATTTAAAATCGTTTTTTCCTTCATTTCTAGATTGCTTCTTTTGGGTGTGCAACGGAAGTGCCCCAAAAGACAGTTGAATAAATTTCTCATCTCAGTTTTTCACCGAAACGAAAAGTAGAATACCTACTTTAATGTTGGTGTTTTCGTTTAAGCGAATTCAACGACTAAAAATGAGTCGAGGGTTTTAAGTTACGAATTTAATTTTTCTTAATGGACTGGAGATGATGTACTCGAGTTCTAAAAATTTCCCTACAATTTCTACAGTGTACTCTATATATTTTGTTTATCTCAGTTGAAAAAATAATTTTTTCGACGAAGGGAAAGTTTTAAATTATTTCATTCATGATTTATTACCTAAGTCTTATCATGTAATCCATATACGGTCGTATATTTCTCATAAAATCAACCGAGGAATGCAATTTTCAACAATTTCGATAAAATTCTACTTAATGAATATCAAGTTCAAGTTGAATCATTGATATATAAATTTGACAAGAGTTCTGAGTAAAAAATTTGGAAATTCTGACGGAACTTTATTCAATAAAGAGAAGAAAAAAGTAAAAGTTCTGAATCTCATAAAGATAATTATTTGATTAGGAATTCACTGGTAAATAAGGAATACATGCTTTATTTTGATTGAGCCACACTCGAGGCCCTTCCTTCTCTTTTCCTTGGCAGTGGTCCACTCAAGAGGGGTGGAGGGAGCTGAAGCTCCTCTAGGTACTTTGTTTCTTTCAAAAAGGGCTTTACTATTAAAACATTTCACAATTTGTGCAATTCTTTGATGGAAATGAGTGGGTTTAAATATTATGAATATAAGGTCAAACCCTTCCTATACTTTCATCCGGTGCGAAATCCCTGAAATTTGACCCTTCATTGAATAAATCTTGGATACGCTCAACTAAAAACATGAACACCTGTCGTTTCCTCCAATAATAAAGTCAATTCATTGACCTGTTTAGCTCGTATTTTACATGCTGTAATGTTGAATGAGACTGAGAAAAAGTGGTGCATGTGGTTTTGTAGTCATTTTATATCGTATATGTACCTATTTGTAAGTGGAATATACATTTCCGGTTTTCAATGATGTTCAGCATTTAGATCTTCTTAAAGTATAATAATAATCAAACAATACTAACTTAAGTATTCAATCTTCGTCTTAAACCTCATGGAATTTTTTTCATTTATTACATATTATTTAGGTATACCTTAGAAAACTTCAATTATTTTAGCCTTCTATTTTAAATGTTGAGAGAATCCCTGTTATAAATTTTAAGTAGTTACAAAGCAATGTGAATGTAAAGATAACATTTTCAACTATTTTTTTGTCGGCCAGATTCATATCAGAAACTCAGCACGGGTTGCCTGTGAAGATTAATGGGTGAATAATTTTTTACTCGAAGAAAAATATAACCGAAAAATATTGAAACAATAGCGAAAAATTGATTTTAGAAAGAACTGTGCCATAATTTTTACAAACGAACAAGAAAAAGCTTTTATTAAAGATAAGATGAACAAGTTAGACACATCTCATTAAAATATTTGTTCTCTCACACAATGACGTCAGAATGTTTCTGTCATTTAGATTTTTTTTTTTTCATTAAAAAATTACTTGAAATTTTTGAATTTTCAAAATTTCAGTTCTCCATTTCATTTGGTGAACGGTACATTTTATATTAGTGAGTTAACAAGTTTTTCCAACTACTATGTATAGGGTTTGATAAATTCATACACCGGTTTCCGAGGTCATTTTAATTATTTAACATCATTTGCCAATTTTTAAATCAATTATCAACTAAAATTCAAAAAATCCCAATAGTCTCTAGTAACGTTTAGTCAAGTTGAATTCAATAAAAAAATAGAAACGACGGAGAGCCATCTGTGAGATAAAAAAAGGGCTAAATAAAAAATTTCACTCGATTTAAAATTCAAATAGACCTAAATTTGTTTCTCAAAATTACGAATATTATGAAGATGTTAATGATATTATATTTGAAGGTAATTGCGAGGAGAAGAACTAGAATTAGTTTTTCTCTAAAATTTCCCGTGGGTAAGACCTTCTTTGGACGCATTTAACGATTTATGTATGTTGCAGTTAATATTAATTACCAGATATAGATAATTTCTAGTCATTTTTTATTTTGCCGGGATTTTTTTAATTTTCAACTTTTTCACAATATTGCTTAGGCCAAATAAAGAATGATCCGATTTTCAATGCCATATTAATAAAGCCTGCCGGTACCGGAGAACAAAATAGATGAAAAAACGGAAATGGAAAATACCTATGATAATTTACATTTTACCCAAAGAAAGAGTTAGGCAAAATACATTTACATGAGACATCTAAACTCGGATGTAAACTTAGTCATCATTATGTAGACTACCTAGACCAATTTAATAATACCTAGACAAAATAGACAATATTATGTAGACTATCTAGACTATAATAGAAAATATAAAAAATTACCTGTGTAACAAATCAGAGTCCAGATAGACGAGAGATTAAATTGTAACACTACCTCCCCACCCGTCCACCAAAACATAATAGGTAAATTGTTCTCACCCACCTCACCAACCACCACATAATAAATTCTCAACTACCACACCAACCACCACATTCTCTTCAAATACACACCTACCTCACCAACCACAGACAATATTAATATTAACCATAGGTCATATGACAATCTAATAAACTGTCTTCTGAATTTTGTCAAGGCGATATAATTTTCGACTAGGTGTAATTGAAATTGACTAGATACTCTATATAAAAAATTCATATAATCCATTTTATGAATTTTTGTCTAGGTAATATTAACATCTAGATAGTCTACACATTCATTTGTAAATTTACATCAGGTTTTTTTATTTTCTACATTTTTCATTTGGACTATATCTTCCGGTTGGCAATATGTATAATGGCTAGACAATCATGACCTTCCGATTTATTATTAATTTTAACCACCGGTTCAGGCAGGCATTGTGAATATGGCTTGGCAAAACATAATATGGTAATTCATTTTGACTGGTCAACTTGGAAAAAAATATGTATATATCAATAATGCCGGAAAATTAAAAAACGAGCCAAATTTATATATTTCCAATAAAAATCAAGATTGACTGCGACATATTTATCATTTTCATTTTGCTATCAGATCTACAAATATACTTATTTGCATTCTTCCGCTACTAAAATTAAAATAACGACATAAAAAGTCTTCCGGTAAACTAGTTTGTAAAAATTCCAAAACTATGAACAAAAACCAGCTAAAAATGAAGAAAACATGTTTAACAAAATGTCCTCGAATTAAGTCCATTGCCTGTATCAAACAAAGGTCAAGTACCTACAATACAAGAAAAATAAAATAAAATAAAACCTAGAGTAATAACTAACTATATGCGTATGTATGTGATGTGATCTATGAAAAAGTATACCTTAAGTCAGCCAACATCTTAGTGAGAATTATGCAAATCGTCAAGTGAAAATGTGAAAAATTCATCTTTCCATTTGTTTTATTTTCATATATTTTATAGCAGATTTTACACTTGAAAACCTGCTTATTCACCATTGTTTTGGTATCGTTTCACTATAGTCCTTATTTTAGACAAATTTTGTAGAAAAATTGACCTATTTTCTTCTCCTTTCTTCACTACCTGATTAATTTTGTCAACATTTTGTAGCTTGTCGTTTTTAATAACACGCATGAAAATTTCATTAAAATCAATTCAAGAGTTTTTTGAGAAAAAAACATTTTATTTTTTTAAAATATGATTTTTACGTTTAAACTTGATTTTTTCAAAAGTAAGATTATGAAATTCAAAATTTCAAAATGCTCTAAGTCAATTTTCAACCGATTGAGATTTTTGATGTGTTAACATCTTAATTTTTTTTGCGCAAAATGCTTTTGAAACCTTTTTCTGTCAAAAGCAATCATCAGCTCAAAAATGAAATTTCCGACTCAAGGTACTGTATTTCCATAGATCATATCATATACTTAATGTATTATACATAGAATGCAATAGATTTTGCTGTGAAAACCAAAGCGTGATTTAACTGATCTTTTTTACTGGCTAATCTCTTTTATCCTTTTCTCTCCTAATAACTCCTCATTTTTTCCATTCAATATCAACCCTTTGACTATAATATAATGACGAGCTTCTATGCTCATGTACAAATTTTGTGAGTACAAGATCTAAAAATGTTTATGGGATAGTGCGCATATTGCAAACATGTTGAAAATGTTGGCTTTGATAACCTTTGTGATAACTTTCTTTTTCTTCTTTTTTTTTTTTTTTTTTTTTTTTTGATAAAAATTCCTTGAAAGGATCATTTTGTTACAGTATGCATTCGCCCCTTTGACTATAAGTATAATAAATGAACTAAAGAAAATAATAAGAATGTGAATACACCATCACTGATGATGGGCTGACGCCCACTGAATGAGAATGAAATTTTGGAATCTCATTCATAAAAAACAAAATATTTCTTGGCAATTTTATAACAATTGTTTGAACTTTAAGTATGGAAATTGGTGTTTGCAATATGCACGTTACCCCATAAAGATATTTTTTAGATCTTGTACTCATAAAATTCATGCTCCTTACATTCCATACAAATAGTGTATACCTAATATTATTTACAATTAGTCAAAAGATTTGCCCATTATTAGATGTTGTCTTCACGATCTTATCAGTTTCTTTTGTCCATGTACTCTATAGTCAAAGCATCAGCCGCTGATAAACCATTAATTTTTATAAAAATTTCATAATCTATGGAAAATCGAAAAGAGGAAAAGATAAAAATCTCATTTTTTAAAATTTTGGACACGTATACATATTTATACCTACCTATTACTTTTTCTCCTTCTTAAAACGATATATAATATTATTTCGTTTATCAGTGGGTATTATTTTCCTTTTATTTTTAATGCTTGGTAATAAAAAAAAAATTCATTTCGGTTGCAGTTTTTCTAGACACTGCTTAAAATTCCGACAATGAAACTAACAAGCTATTAATATAATTAATTTGATCTAAATGCAAACAATTAATTAATCATACGAATTTACACTTACCTTTCTGCGCGTATACCAAATACGAAGAGATAAAAGTGAGCCAGAATAAACTTCGATAAATACCCATTACTAAAAACTTAAGAAGTAGAATACTAACTGACTTAACTATTATGAAAACCTGAAATATAAAAAAAAAAATGAAAGATTTGTCATGTGTCAGAGAAAAAACAGGTGGGGAACTTCGCGGTCTTCGTCGTGTTAACTCGTTTTGTCGACCGATTATGCAATGAAAGCAAACATCTCGATTCTTTAAATTTATGATGATATTGAACTTGGACACCGTATCTTGGAAGGAAATAGTAGGCATAGAAATCTATTGTCTAGTGATAACTCTTTTAATTGAGATAATTGTTTTAGTGAGTTGGCAAAATTGAAGAATCATTACTTACTCGAATGTAAGACTATACCTTCTGGTGCATTAAAAATTAATTATGTTCAAAACAAATGTACTCACAAACAAGTTGAATGGATTACCCATGAAAATGGTCAGACATTAATCTCGAAACAGTGGCAACTTGAAGATGATTTTGTTTTTTGCTCATCAGTTTTAAATTTTAATATCATATACCTCATAATGGAGTCTTAATGTTTTTTGAAGGAGAAAAATATTCATAATAAATCAGTGAAAACATTTTTAGATTATAAAAGGAAAATAACTGAGTTGAAAAAATTGAAATTGAATTTAAAAAAAAAAAAATTATTTTAAGGATATTATGCACTTAATATCAACAGGTTGGGTCAAATTTGTCCAAGATAGTTTAAATTTGAATCATTATTATCAAAATAAGTAAAAAAACTCAGAAAGTTCCAAAAACAAATAAGTAATAAAACGAATCAAAATTATTGTAATGATAATATCATTGGCTGGGGTAGACTTTGTCTAGGCATTTGGTGACTCAATGTTCTAGTAATTCTGCTGTAGCTGCAGTAATTCCAAAACTTTGGTGAAAAAAAAGTATTCTGGTGGAATATTTGAGTTCAATTTCTTTTCAGTCTTATTATGTTGAGCATTCGTATAGCCAATAATTAAATCTTTCTACATGATTGAAAGATTTTCCTGTTTAGATGGATCTAGTTTTCTTTAATTCTTTAAATTAAAACTTTTTCCTTATAATTTTATTGGCTTTATGTAACTCGATATAGGTACTAATTCAAGTTACGTTTTTATTCATTAAATGAATTTTATTTCTCGTATCAACTTAATGTGGATTGTGGAGGTTTGTTTCGGAAAGTGGCTTGACTTTCCTATCATAAAATTGAAGAATTTTTTCTTGTTTGAAATGAAAAATGTCTTTGTTCGTAGGTTAGGTGCTAAGAAAATCAAGAGAAATTTTATTAAGGCTAATCGAGATATTTGAACTGCTTTTCGTTGTTGAAGAATCCCGATCTGCAAACTGTGACACAAATGTGGATGAGAAATGTGACGCAGTTGTGGCAAAAATTCAACCAATCAGGAAGCAGTGGCACTTTTGTGACACTGATATGATTCCATTCTTCTCTGGTGGAAAAATTATTGGTCACATCAGTGTCACAAAAGTGCCTCTGCTTCCTGATTGGTTGACGCGTCACATTTCCCATCCACATTTGTGTCACATAGCAGATCGGGATATTACGCTGTCCAGTCATCTTTCTAATTAGTCAACCTACTCCTTAGCTTTTAGTAAATTTTTATATTCATAGAAAATAATGATAATTTGCTATTTTACTGTCATGAGTTGTCATGAAAATAAGAAATTTCTCAATTATTGACGCATAGGTATTTTTGTGGAGACTTCTTCATCTACAGGTAATTGAATTTATGAGCTTTAGTTTTCTGTCACCTAAATTCATTACACACAATGTGACGATTTTTCGGCGAACAATTTAACAAGCACAATTACTTTCATGATTTTGAAATATATAATTATCGTTTCACGCCTAAATGAGAAAAAATAAGAAAAACTTTGAAGCTAGTCATGTATTTTTCTAAGTGAATAACCGAATCTATTTTCCTGTCAGAAGCAGAAGCCAAAATGTTAACATTATTGTTCACTTAAAATCTCAAAAGAATCAAGGTTATTATTTTAAACAATACCAACTAACGAATGAAAAGATTTTTCAGTAACAATTTTTTTTTTTTCACGCTACTCATTTGTAAACAGGATGGTATTTGTCATTTATTTTGTGAATTTTTACCATAAAAGAAATTAGAAACCTGAATAGGAAAAACTCAATTTGAAGCGCCATATTGAAAATTTGCTGCACTTAATTTATATTGAACAGAATATTATCATATTATACTTCATTCCAGTTAAGAGTTCCATGACGTCACAAGCATTTGAAGAAAGTGATTGGTTGAAACATGGTTGAAATCAAAAATACTTTCTTCTCATTCGTTGAATCTTGTGACGTCATGGTACTCTTTACTGGAACAGACTGTAGACTTGTAAACATTCCTTTTCCAAAAATGAATAATTCAAAACTTTGTTAATTGTTTTTTTTGCAAACAAAAATTATCAATAGCCAAATCTAATAACAATTTGAGCTGGCAAAATTTATTTGGAACATGGTTGACAGAAAATTGTTTTTTATTTTCATGTTCTTATACTTAGGAAATAGTCAGTATGATAATAATGTAACTAATGTAAAATAAATGAGAATGTTTGAAAATTATTAGATTACTTTCTCAAAGAAAAAAAAAACGTTATTTTGAAATATTCTTTCCATAACAAGTTTCATTGAACGAATTAAAAATCTTTTGTAGGCAGTTTAAACAATAGTAGATGAACATAGAAAAATTTACAGTGATTAAATATATAAAATAAAAATTCAAAGCTCAAATAAAATTAATTAACGTCAATGTAAAAATAAAATTAGACAAAAAAAAAAGACTAGAAAAATTATTTATCCATTTTTCTGTTCAGTACTTCTCTTTATTTTTCCAAACAAACTGTAATTCGATGTGAATACTTATCGCAATGAAGATAATGTACAGTAGAATGAGTAAATAAGCAGTCTGTAAAAAGAAAATTAATAGCCATTCCATGAAACAATTAATAATTAATTTTAGCATAAATTCAAAATAATAATAGTTTCATGTTGAATGTAAAATTCTGAATGTCAATAGTAAAAAAAGGAATACTTTCAATAAAACTCATTAAAACTTCGAAAGTTCTAAAATAATTTTTTTTTCTTCAAATTTACTTATTAAATTCTCTTGAGTTGAGTTGGAGGGATTATCATCAACCATTTGAAATTGAAATTCCAATTATTATGAATTCTATTTAAAATCTTAATGTGGTTACTATTTTAAATATTGTATAAAATCTTGTTTTGATCCGAAATATTGTTTGAAATGTCCGAAATGTTTAACTCAGCAAGTCTTGTTTTGGAATTATAATAAGTTAGAGGTAGGAATTTGAAACCCTGTAGTGCAGATTTTGTCTGTTCTACAATAAAAAATTCATTTTTTTTTTGTAAGTCAAACATTTATTTAAATTGTTTATCTTCCCTTCTCAAAAAATAATTTGCTTATACCCAAAATTCAAATGATTCACGAAACGTTTTTCATGCTCACTTCACACTATCTATACTTACTCTTTGTTTCAGCCTCAGTTTATTTATCATCATTATGATAAAGACCACGATTATTGCTGCTAAAACTATGCAGGAATTATACTCCATACCCTCGGAGTTAATGACAATATAATCAAATCCATGTTCAAAAAAAATAATTTTTATCAGCCATGGAACTGCAAGACACATCAAAATGGCAAAGATGTTGGAGCCATAAGCATTACAAAGAGCCATTGTACTGAAACCTGTAAAAAATGTCAGAAATTTAGCGTTATAAAATCATTCCACACTAATATTGCTATAAAAAAAAGTTGAGTAACGTGAAGAATATCGTTCCCAACCGAAGTAAATATCATAGTAAATATCTACTTGGTAATAAAATTTATTTATTACTTGTGTACAACTGTACGACCTATTCATGTAGCTTTTCTGTAAGTAGGTTTCATAATTTTACTTAAAAAAATTGAGAAAATATCCTGTTTTAAGTTTTGTTTTGTTTTTTCTTATAAAAATCTACCACTTTGTCGCCCAATTGCGGATTCATTGTTCATTCAAGTTATCAAAAAAAAAAATTCCAAAAAATTGCTCCTTGGTGATTTCTTCACCGCAGAAATCATTAATCATATTGCAGGGTTTAGGAAATTATTGCTCGTTTTTTCCTATTTTGTACTTTACACAAGGTACCTGCTAGTCTTTCTTTTTTTTTTCGTACTATCAAAATTGAGAAATTAAGGAAATACATTCTTAATTTGATAGCATGAAAAGTGGAAAAAGGGTGACGCTTTAGGGGTCGATACAGTAACATTTCAGTTGAGGTACTCAATTGGCCAGAATTTATTCATATTCATGAGTGATAAAAACAAAATAAAGATGCGAAAATTCTGAAATTATAGCATGTTCAATCATTCTGCTCCCTGTAGTGGTTTTTCTTCTTTTATGGTGTTCAAATAAAAAGTGTTAGACTAGGCTACTATAAAAACACGTTTCCAACACAACGTTAAGAGATGACCTTAGCATCAATATCTAATAATTATTTGAATTTATCTCTTCGAAATAAAAATAATAATGACAAAATGATCAAAGATGAAAAATTAACAAAATGAATTAATTTTTTAACATGTACGGGACTTATTTTTAGCAGCTTCGAAATTTTTAAAACGTTTTCATTCAGCTATTTCTCCTCTCTCCTCCACCCCCGAAACGAGGTATTTAACTTTCAGCATGCAATATTTTTTAATGCTATTAGAAATATCATCGTTCTTTATGAATTCAGATAATTCGTAGAGAATATTTCACGACACATCTTTCGCAGAAAAACTATAAAGCACCGTATAGAAAAACCACAGCATTAATTTTTACATTGATCAATGTTTATATTTTAAATAATTGATTTAACAAAATTTTTGCATCTAGTATCTATTTTCATTTCATATACTTTCTCGTTTACGTTATTAATTCTTTCTTCGAATCATTATGAATCAATAACTTTCTGTACTTATTTTATTTTTGAATGCAAGATAAGCATATAAGTACCTAATCCAGGCAAATTAGGTTCAATTTTTTAACAAATGAAATAAAAGTAATGTTGCATAATTATGGTTTCATCTGCTTATATTTAAAGTTGTGGTAACAACTGTAATAATTACTGAATTTAAAAGAAAACTAAGGGAATAAAAATTATTTTCTGCAGAGATCTCTTCTTTCTTTCCATTATCCCCAGTAATTTTTCCTTGATGGTCGAAGTACATAATTTATACGTGTAAATGTTTCTTCAAGAGATGGATAAAAACAGGTTTAACTTTTTTTTTTTTTTTTTAATTCATAATATTTTATCTGAAAGTACGAGTAACTCTGTCTAGCGCGTAATATCCACTGAATCTGTCAATTTTACGTTAAATTTTGAAAACAAATACTTATCTTAGAATGTATTTTCAATGTTTTAAATTTTATCTTCGAAATTTATAACACTAAATAAGATGAACCAAAAAAAATATCAAATTTAAATATTGATTTTAAATTAGTCAATGGGATGAATTTAAAATGGAAGATTTCGTGAATAACTAATTCACTCATTGGTTAAAGAAGGAAAAGTACCTCGATGGAAATTCAGCCAAGTTGTAAATATTCTGCCATGCCGGCGTTTGAAGATTGAAAGTATTTTAATTTCAAATTTTTGAGCTGAGTATAGTTGAAACAATGGTGAAAAGGAAGCGCCAATTTCTTTGACTATCCGAGTATTGTAAGATTGTAATGCTTATTTATTTTATAATATTCTGATGCATGCCAGTACTTTACTCGTAAATTTAAATACATTCAGTTTTCAGTCTCCTACCTTGTTTGGCAACGATAACCCCGGATATAGTTTCTGGTATACTCATTCCGGCAGCTAGTAAGGTCAACCCCATAACCGATTCTGGCACTGTAGTTTCATTTCCTGAAACAATTCAAAAGAATCGTATGAATTAATAGGAAGTAAGGATACGTTTTGCATTCCTATAGTTTGATGGAAAGTTGTTGATATTTTTCAATAGTTAATAGAATTTTTAGACTTAAGAACTATATGCCAAACTAGTATTACCTAAAGCTGTAATCATCCATGAAATACCATAACATAAGACTCCGATCCAACCTACACACATGATGAAAGTGATAATGAAAAGTTGATGAAATCTGGTATTCCAAAATGTTGGAATGGTCATTCGGAGGACGCTGATAATCGGCCACATTAAAATCCATTCAATTTTTGCCAGAATAGTCTTATGCACTTTCCATTTTCTAATAGTGTAAGATTCTGTGACAAAATTGAAAATTTCAATACACCTTTAAAAAATCTTTATTTGACGATAGGTTCTATGATTAAACGCTGATTTTGAGTAGATTTACAAGTTCCAATGAATTTTGCTAATATAAGTTATCATTTAGGTAGTGCGTATTATAGGTATCTCCAGTGAATTTTTTTCCCTCCATTTTATTGAATGACAAATCCAGTAGTCAAAAAACATATTTTTAATCAGAAAAATTGCTGTTATTGGGCGGGTTGTACAATACTGGGTTAAGTGGCGTGTACATTTTGTACAGAATAAGAAATTTTTGAAAAATGAGAAAACTCAGTTTTGAAGAAAAAAAAATTAAAATTTCTGTATTATTGGGTTTTATGAGGTTAGAATCCTTCTAGAAAAAGTCAGTTTCTTAAACATCTAATAAATAGATAGGTTGCGTAAAAATAAATATAATTACCTGGAGTATGATCTTCTAATACATAAAATATGTTTTCGACACTCATCGACACATGTAATCGACCTGAAAACAAATAAAAAAGTAAAACATAATCATAGCTGTAATGAAATAATTATTGTAGGGTAGGTGCAGGGTTGGTACTTTCAAACGAGAGTTTGGCGCATGGAGCATTATTGCAACAAAAAAAAAAGACTGCAATTATTCTTAAATTTTGGTATTAATTGTTTTTGAAATAATTTCGCTGATTATAACTGCAAAAACCTCTCTTGTAATTCCAATTTCTTCCATCACTGTCATCTCAGCCGGAAAATATAGATGTTACCAAAGAAAAAAATACTATTCCAATTTCCAGTTTGTTAATAATTAATCTATCATGTTTTATTATCGCCTTCTGCCGGGTATGTGAGGATAAATCTTAAGCATAATCCACTGTAAGTTACATAAATAAATAAATTTGAAATTTGATGAATTTGTGAATAAAATTACCTGGTTTAGGAATTAATGGTAAAATTGGCTCAATCAAACTGCCACTGTCTCGTTTTCGATGAATCGCCGCTATAATAGCGTCCACTTTGAATTTCAGTTCGTCGTTGAAATATAAAACTGCAAAAAGAAAAAATTTTAGAAAATTTTAACAAAAATATTTGTTACAATTTATTGCAAATTCAGACTAGGATAGTCTGTGATGAGTTTTTCAGATTCAAAATTTGTGACTACTACGTCAAAAGATACCAATTTATTTATCTATTATCCTTCTTAATATTTCTTTTCTATTGGAAAAGAGTCTAAATTAGTTTTACTTGAATCCTAATTATTTTATATTTCAATAATTTTAGAAAATTAATTGAAAAATAATTCATAACTTGTACTGTACTGTACCTGTTAAAAAATTATTCTCGTATAATTATTTATTTATTTTTAAAATTCCAATTACTTTCGATTAAACAAAAATAATATTATTATTCATTAGGCAGTAAGTGGATAAAATTCCTGTCATTTCAAATTATATCAAGCTATTATACTGAAAAATATATCCACGTGTTGCGAATCTAGATCACAAGAACACCAAAAATAATTATTTCTTCGAGTTTTAGAAAATGTTGTACACAAATTCTACAGATCTGCCAAAAATTACCTAATAATTAAAATCGTCACGACTCGAATTTAGATTTGGTAAGCTCGTATAGTATTGATGGTATGTTTCAGTTTCTTATTGATATGGATGCCTATAGTTACGTAATATTAATTTATTGAAATTTATTCACTTTGTTGAACACTTGTCTAATGATTTCAAAAAATCTGTTGATTCGATCATATGTTCAATTCAAGTGATTAGTCTCGATTTTGAAATCGAAATTAAGTAATTATTTTTATTCATAAAAGATTGAAATACTTACTCATTAAATACATAAAATAAATAATGATGAGCGTGACAGCTTCGTACCACATAACTTTATTATCAGCCAAGACTATAACCAATGCAATGATGGAAATCATGTAGGCAAATGTTTCTCTTAATATAGGCCAGAATTCCACTTTCAAGACCTGGAAAAATATCAAAATTTCAGTTACACTCATGTTGATACAACATCTCCTACTACTATTCCTGTATTCTTGAGGCAACATATAATTTTCTTTATTTTTATAAATCAAAATGCTGTTTGACTGGGTGTTTGTACATGTACGTATAAGCCATTAAAAGTACATTTTATTAAATTCTAAACTGACGAACTTTTACATAAACCAATTGTTACAGAAATTGACGAGAAAAAATATTTTCCGCAATCATTGACAGAGTTTATTTGATTTTCTTTTTTACCTTACTTGATGAAAAAATAATACAAAAAGCTGGCACTAATAACATGGCGAACAGTCCACTTCCCAAAACAGTTCCAACACCGACATCGCTTTTAGTTAAAAAAGTTGCTAAAATATTCACAAACATTTCAGGTGATGAAGAAGCTGCAGCCATGAAAGTTACAGCTGAAATGTCTGGACTCCATTCTAATCCTAAAAAATTAAAATAAAAAAATTAATATTAATAATATTTAAACGCTTCATCATGAAGGTTGATCATTGATCAAAAATCAGGTATTCACTAAAATATGTTGCTATTTAATTAGAATTTTTTTACATAATGTTCAATAATAAAATATAATTTAGGGAATAGTTGAATTTAGAAAATTTTATAAATGAAAAATTTTGTGTAGATATAGCACTAGCAACCTGTCTGAAAAAGAAAGTAAACTCCAGTTTTTTTCTTGACTTTTGCATTTTTCAAAATAATTAAAATACCTGGGTAAAGTATTTCTTCAAAATAAAATCCGTACTAAGTCATCAAAATGCCGAACAAATACTTTTTTGTATTATCATCCAGAACTTTGATTAAGCCGAAAATATTTTGATAAAATATTCTAAATTATCATTGTTCTATATATTTTGTAGAATTGAGATTTTACAGTCTATTGAGAATTTTTTCTTTTTCAAACTAAAACCAATTAATCCGAAAAAAAAAAAAAAAGTGTCTTACTGGAAGAAATTCCTTGAATACATGGCACTAAAAAACACTCGCAAACGATAGTCAGCCACAGAAATAAATAAGCTGAAATTATTGCCGGGAAGAGTATGGCTCCATATGTTCCCAGTGGAAAACGCACTGTTGGGAAATGTTCTCCTTCTTTGAATTCAATCGAAAAAGTTGAATTTGATGTGGAATTTGTGATGGAAGATGAATCATCTAAAACAAGAATGAACACATATTAAAGGAAAAAGAAAAAACAATGCTTACATATCTACCTAATCTTACAGCTATTTATATATTTTTTTTTTGGAAATAGCGAATAAATATAGGATGAACGAAAAATTTTCGTATAAAAATCCTACAGTTATTGTTGTAGTATTTTTGTTCTATGAAATACAACGGAGGCATATGTTTGAATAAATTAAAATTTACGCGGACATTCGCATGCATGAGAATCAATTAATTTAGCCAATAACAAATATGTATAGGTAGGTAGGATAGGTCTCGAAAAAAAAAAAACCTGGATGTAGAAGAGGTCACATGTCGAACTCATAAACATTGCCAGTATATTTGCAAAGTGTAAAATGATAGCCTAATTAATGACTATTTCACATGTTATGAAATGTGCTCATTCGAATTGTGCTGTATTATCACCGGTAGACGGTGATGTTTTTCTTTCATCTTTAAAATATCTGAATTTTGGATAAAGAAAAAAAAATTTTTCTTTTTTCTAATTTTGAACATTCTTATTCTATTTCAAGACGCAATAAAATACGTGGTTATGTAGGAAATGAGGATGAAATTTTAGAGAATTTTAAAACGCAAAATAAATCCAAGTTTAATTTAAATTTTGAATCTAAAATGCTTATCAAATTAAATTGATGTTTGAATGTATGGAGAAAGAATTTAATGATTGCTCAGAGTAAAATATTGAAAATATTAAAAATGTTTCGAAATAGTAGTTATACTCGTATAATAAAAGGTCTTAATCTAAGTGTAGTACCAAGGTCTATATAGGTATGTAAATTAATAGACCTTGGTGTAGTACATTTTCATCCCACACAACCATGGCTACCAGTTTTTTAATTATTTTTTTTCAAAGAGTCGTCAGTAAAACGAGAAAAAAATCATAAAAAAAGTTGAATACTGAAAAACATAATTATTAATTAATTCAATAATAATAAAATATAAAATGAATAAATAAATAAACAAATTACTTAATTATTTAAAAAAGAAATTTAAAGAATAATTTTATGTTCAAATTTTCCTTTGGGGCTTATTTGCAGGCAAAACCAGGGGCGGATCTGGAGTTTCATTTGGTGGGGGGGGGGAAATCAAACTTTTATCAAAACATGGTAAATGCTAAAATGGTGAGATTGTGTTATTTTCAGCATGAAGGGGGAGGGGTTCAAGAAAATTAATTTTTTTGTGGATTATCGGTCTATCGGTCTATTTTTTTTTGGATGGGGGAATCCCCCCCCCCCCCCGTGGATCCGCCACTAGGCAAAACTGATGTTTATTGACGATGATTCCTAAAGGAGAAAAATTTTAATAAGGAATGAAATTATTATTTTTTTATGTAGCCTTCAATTTATTTTGAAGAAATTAAAATTTATTCAGAAATTTTTTTGTTCGTTATTTGATAAATTAAGGAGACAGAGGATGAAATGGCAGTTGGCATTGATCTTATCTGCGCGTGGATATTGATACTATAAAAAGTTTCATATTTTCGAAAAAATTCAACTGTAAGATTACTATAATTTATTAATAAGTTCTGTAACTTTGAACATAAAAAAAGAACAATTAGATTTCCGCAGATGGGTTATTCAATTATTATTGTTTATAAATTTTTGAATTTCTATAGCTATTTCAAAGTGGTTTCACCCAGACACGTAGGTAATATTGTTGAAAGTATTTACGTGTATAATCAGTCTTACGTAAACGCTATAAAAATTATTTGAAATTATGAATATGTCTGCTTATGATGTTGTAGAGCCCCCCCAAAAAAATCGTCATAAATACGTAACAGGATGGACAGGATTGCAATAATATGTCATTATTAGTTGGTCGAATGAAAATTTCTATTTCCAATTTTTCCGTTAGTTTATTATTTATCAGAAAGGAATGTTTAGATCCTGACCATAGAGTAAAATTTCCATATTAATTGTTTGTTTCTCTTCACTGAGCTAATAAAGTGCCTTATCACTGTCAAGAAATCATCAATGGGAAGCATTTATATGACCCTATGGGAAATTTATCCGAAATCACGCCCTTTGGAAATGGTATTGAGCAACGCAGGAAAACAATTTTATTTTTCTTAATGAGAACAATTATTGCTAGAGATAAGAATTTGTTGCTTTAGTCAATGTACTTATTAATTTAATTCTTCATTTATTCTCCACTAGGGCCCGTATCAACTTGAAAGTTATTTAGTAATGGAGCAGGCATTTTTGATAGTACGGTTCCCAATTTTCCACTGACCACTTGAATGGGAGAACCAAGCACATTGCTACATTTTTAGAATTTTACGAGAAGTAAAAGAAAATAGTTTTTTAATTTAAATAATATTATATGTGGTTCTGCGCATGCGCAATCCCAACTCCCACTAAGCCATGTTCACAACACCTGTCAATGAGGTAAAATAGTGTAGACGATTATATGATCTTTTGATCAATCACAAAAATCAGTTACATCACCATCAAATCCAAACTTGGTTATCAAAATTCATATTGCCAAAAAAATTAAATTGATTATTAAAGTTGACCTTGAACTAGAGAACATCCAACAACAACTAACGAATATTCATCATTGCAGAATAAGCATTTTTGGCGGATTTTCTAATAAAAATTACCGGTGCGATCGATCATGTAAAATTAACCTGAAATCGATCTGATCGATTTCAATGACCAATCACATAAAAAGATCGATTTTTTATCGCCGATCATAATTAATTTATTTATGATCGATCAAAAATTGTTAACAGTAAGGTATAGAGGGGTATAGTCTAGCCCAAATAAGAAGTGCGTGACGTCTCAAGCTCCCAACCAATAAGGAGACAGTATTTTTGATTTTGACTACTACCTTTTTTGAAATCCTTCCGATGTCACGCACTTTCTAATTCAGACCAGACTATAGCTTGCTGCCTTTCCAGTGGTTTAGGAGCTAATAAAACTGCAAGTAAACAAAAGTCAACACTAGAAACCACTCAAAATTTTGAAATGGATTTCTCAAAGGACCAGTATTTTGAGAACACCTGACTTGTGTCATACGACGCCGACGCCACCTGGTCCTTTGAGGTTACTCTTGTGGTGTCATATATGACACCACCTGGTCTTTTGAGTAATCGAGTAAAACCTGGTATTTCTAGTGTTAACACAGTTTACGTACCTATTAAGAAACTATATGAAAGGTTGAGTCTCCCGATTTTTAACGATCGAATATTGTCTATATGTTAGGAAAACCGAACATTTTTGTCGAATTGTTATCGACCAATGAAAGCACATCAACTATCGCCAAACATAAACATAATTCAACTTACTTTCATTTTGCCGACCTGCTTTATGCAGGCTTTCAGGTAAATACTCATTGGTCTGCTCAAATGGGTTCAGTCCACTGGTCGACTTATTGAAAATAATTGCAACACTCAAATACAGGAACAGTGGCTTGAAAAATGCATTTCTCAAATACTTTCTATTACGGCATCTCACGAAAAATTCTCTCATGCTGGCTTGTCTAAAGAAAACAAGGCATTTTAAATAATCAGATGCGCACTGAATAGTTACTCATTCACAAAATGTTCGTGAAATCAAAAAATTATACAACAATTTTCGAAATGTTTTTCTCATGAATGGAAAAAACCGTTGTAAACAAAACATTTTGCTGCTAAGAATCTCGCACGAAAGCTGTCAACCTTGTTTACTTATAGAATTCGATCAAGTTAATAGATTTTTTTTTTTCGTTCACCTAAAATTGTTTTTTTTTATAATAAATATGTAGCAAAAATCGTACTTCACGAATTCAAATAGCCTTTATTGCTATTTTTTTGGGGGCTTTTTTAAAATACCTATTAAAACTAGTCAATGTTAAAAAGCTGTGTAGATTCTGTTTTTAAAAAACCTCATTTTACAAGTTTTACTAAAATTACCTGTAGGCTTGGTATCATGTAGAAACAGATGTACCATTAAAATATATGGAGAGTGAATGGTTGAAAATAATAAATAAAAACTATAAATTAGAAGAGCTAAACAAAAAGAGATTGAATTCCTATCAGGATTATTTGTACGGGTTCATACATTTTGAAAATTTGCTTAGTATAGATTGAATAATTTTTTTTATTATGCTTTTAGTTTATACCCTATAGTTTGAAGGAGGGCTCAATCTTGAATGTGTTTTTGGATATGAAAGTGCGAGATAATTAATAGACTATTTTACAAAAATAAATAAAATATGAAAATAATAGTAGCGACGAAAATTTTCTGAATGAAAATTCACGAGGATTGAAAAGTAATCGTAATGCAGGGGTGTAGCCGGGGGGGCCAGGGGGGCTCAGCCCTCCTGGCATCCTCGTTCGCCCCCCCAGCAGAATTAGCCCCCTATCTTCTTCCTAAACTTCGAAAAAAAAAGTTAAATAGGGGGCTTAAAAATTAACTACCTCCCCAAGAATCTTATTTGCCCCCCTATCGGAACGCTCTGGCTATATCCCTGTCGTAATGTCCTACATTTTGAATCTGGTAAATTTTTTTCCAATGGAAATATTTTTCTCAATAATCAGAATACTTACTGTATGTTGTAATACTGATTTCAATAAGCTTTTTTTTTTTTGTCTATTTAAATAATTTTCAGGACATAAAGTCGAATAAAAAGTATCAATAGGTTAAATTGTATTCAAGATTTTGGTTCTTCAAACAAAATACGATTTGAACCACCTGTGCTATTATAAATTAGAGTTGAATAATTTTCCAACAGCTATATGTTAACTATTGTACCCTCTGAAAGCCTACCTAATTGATGAAGCACTTGTTTACCAATTTATTTCGAGTTGATCGAATTTGATAAAGGTCATAAGAGCAGAGTTCATGAAACCTAATAAAACTAGCTTATGTCATTCGTCTCGAATTTATTATTGTCTCATATATTCTCCATTCGAAGGAAAAGTAGTTCTCGGACAGATTGGAATTGGTGAAATAAATACGTCTACATATAGGTACTCACCGATCTTAGCTGATACTTAGTAAAACTACTTGCTCTGAAATGAAGCATTAATTTATGAATAATAAATTAACCGGTGAAATTCTGACAGATTTTTCAAGTATAGAAAAAAAGTACGTAGTACACACAAAATACTGATCACGAAATTCTTATAGGTGTAAATATTTTGATTAAGCAGTTACTTTACTCGAAATTACACGTCTTACAAACAGAACCAAATGTTGAATTACTGATTGTGAGAACGTAGATTATCAAATCGACACTGAGATAAGATGAATGACGTTAGTCCCGCATCTTTTATACCAAAAAGATGTTTCTTGAAAAGTTCACTTTACAGTTCTTTAATGTTGTTATCAAGTTATTACATGTACTTATGTATATTTTCATACGCACCCACAATACAATTTTTTTGTACTGCTATCAATTTATGTACGACATGTTTTACACGTGCAAATTTTCAACTTTCCCCTTACCGCGTTTATCAAGATAAAGAAATTTTTGTAGAGGGGATAAGAAATTTAAAAATAAATGGATGCTATTAAAATAATATTAGTAGATATCAGCATCGAGTCAGTAATGCGATGATTGCGCCAAAAATAGATATCGAGTTTCTGAAATAACGGATAATGGTATTTGTGTCAATAATTTTCTATATTATGACAAGAAAGTGTAATACTTATCTTGAAAAGAAAAAAAATCAATTTCGTATTAATAACATAATTCATAAATAAATTTGAAAATTTTGTCTATTAATTAAGCTCATACGAAGGCTGCTATGTCAAAAGTGAATTCACCACCTTCATAATATCACAAAGAACTAACGCAAAATGCTGGAATCAGTTTTATTTGAAAAAGGAGAATTCGGAAATATGAAAATGCGAGGCAAAAGAACTGCACGAAAATATGATCTTCAAAACATAATGTTAGTTCAAGGTCGTATAGGGTTTTTCCAGTGTTCCATAAATGCCCAAAGGATTCAGGCTATTGTAGTGTCGCTGGAGGCTGAACAGATGTTTGTATTTCTGGTTCAAAGAAAAAGCCTTCCAATTAAAATTTTTTCTACGCATTTTGCCCACTTTATCATCCGAGGCAGGCAAGTTGGACGGTGCAAAAGTATAATTGAGCACGCCCTAAAAGATATTGGCACCCTCTAGGAAGATTAATATCCTTAGGGCACAGAGGGTTGGCATCTCCCCGCATTCGATTTTTTTTAAATGTTGAAAATTCTTCGTTTTGTTACACCCTCTGGAGAAAATTGATGCTTCATGGCCCACTCTGACACTTCTTAAACACCACTTCCTCCATATTCTTCACCTTCCCCCTGCTTTTTTTTTAAATTCTTAACCTAAAACCTAATTTGTCTCCGAACAGAAAAATTGGAGAGCTAATTATTTACCCCGAGAATATTCAAGAATTTTGCATGCTAAAAGGTTCGGTCTTATGTGGTAGTGGTTGATTTGCTGTACACAGTGATGTTGAAGAGCAAATGCTCTTTCAGAAATGCTTGAGCATTTTTTAGCAAATGCTCGAGCATACTCTTGGAATTAATGCTCTGAGCATTTTTGAGGATTTTTAAACTTATTTCTTATTTCTTATCAAATAATCATTGCTGATCAAGTTTTTCCTCTAAAAGTTTTTCTTTTTTTAATTCTTCTAAGGATAAAGTTTATTTTGAATTTTGATAAGTAAAAAAAATTGTACAGTTTTGGTGACATCTCATTTTACTTTCAATGCCTTGAAGCATTTTCTCATTTTCAGTTTAATTGGTTTAATAAAATAATGTACCTACAAACTTTTTTTTATTTGATTTTTTTACAAAAAAATATAAAATAATGCTCAAAAATGCTCGAGCATTTGCACGCCAGGAAGGAATGCTCAAGCATTTAACTCTAACATCATTGGCTGTACACGTGCCGCGAAAATTGTCTCCGCAGTGTTATCAGGTAGCAAAATAAAAAAACTGCGTTATACTTTTACAACAATCTTCTTTTACGACAATCTTCGTATAACTTTTACTCGTGTAATGATTAGAGAATAGAATATTACATTTGACAGTTAAATATTTAGGTGAAGCTAGCTGTTTTTGAGCTTTTTTCATTTTTATAATATATCTACAAAATTATATTCAAGTTCACTGTGGAGTGTGGCGCAGAAAAGGGTTATCACTCATCAAATGTATAGACTTATTACTTGTTTATTTATAAAATAAAATTCGGGTTGGCACCTACTTTCTTATTAAAATGAAATAGAACGTCTTTTAAATTCTGGGAATTTGAAAAGTGTATCGCTCATTAAGAATAATAATTACACCGGTCTTTCCGCGATAAAAACAATTTTCAAGTCATTTTATGGACAAAAAAATAAAAAGTGTTTTTCTTAAGTCTTTCGAAATCAACCGGAAAATTACCTTTTTCAGATGGAGTTTGACGTCAGCATTTATTTAGGAATGTTTGTAAAAAGATAAGATTTAACGCCAGTATGTAAATAATGAAGTCGAAGTGATGGCTTATGAACTTATCTCTTACTGCTCCCACAAAATCTAACGAAAAAGTTTTTTGTAATTTCATTTAAAATAAAACCAATTACATTGCATTAGTAATATCGAATTGTTGGTCACGTGAATTATGTTTCTTTTTTGGAACACTAGTGTAGTCAATGGCGAATCCAGAGCTTTATTTGGGGGGGGGGATCCAAATTTTTTTTAAGCCTGGTAAATGCTAAAATGGTGAGATTGTGTTTTTTTCAGCATAAGGGGGGGAGGGGTTCAAGAAAATTGATTTTTTTGTGGATTATCGGTCTATTTTTTTTGATTGGGGGGAATTTCCTCCCCCTCTTGGATCCGCCATTTAGTGCAGTTACAGTGTATGTAGGTACACCTATCTTGTTCATATTCAGCAGCAACATAATAATGGCTCTAAGCTTCTGATTTTATTTATTCATCTCTTTTTCTTTGTTTTATTAATTTCAATTGTTAGTGAATGTGAATTTCATTTTCCGTTTTTTTTTTTTTTTTTGCAGTCTTACGCTTAAAATGAATAGTTACTAGATTTTTCCTTTTCTAGATACTGTATACCTTATCACGCTCAGCTATACTTCTTAGTACCAAATTTGGAACGGTTTAAAGAAGGCCCCTATATGTTCTGATATAAAATAAAATTATTCAAAATTTTTAAGCATAATTTCATGAGATAATAATTTACCCTACATAGCTGTAATCATCGTAGAGACGTAGACTGATGAAAAGTGAATAAGAATGTCGAAAGTCACAATTTGTTTTTTCGATCAAAACAATTTTTGAATTTGAGATGACTTTTATAACAATAAATAAGAATGAGTTCAAAGTACATGAAATTGAGAAGATTGAAATCATCAATGATTTGTAAAGACGCAATTTTATTTTTAATCAAACAGTATAAAAACTACCTAATATAAACTTGTTTTAATTCTGAAAGAAAATGAATAATATATATTTCTTTTCATTGGTATGGCGCAATGTCTTTTTCTATACTCCTTTAAGTCCTAGTTTTTGATTAATTTTCATACGATGTTTCTTTTAGAATTGATGCCAATTAAAAGAAACAAAAACCGAAAATTATGAGCCGCGAACATTTTTATCTGAAGGGTGTTTTTTTACTTCCTAAATTTAGATAGGTGAGAGAAAGATCTAATTGACATTTGGTCTATTTTAAAGGAGGAAAAAAATTTCCGTCTGCGAGTTATTGCGATTTCGTAAACGAATTCTCCCTCCTAATTTTTTGAGGACAGTTTTCATTAAATACTCTTAAAATTCAAAATAGAGTGATACTATGCCCAATGAGTGCATAAATTAATAATTTAAAAAAAAATTAACATCTCAACTTATTGATTTTTTTAAATTGGAAAATTTCCCAATACTTTTTTGATCGTGAGAAACAAATATTTTATCAACTGAAAATTAGTTCCAATCGTAAATTTATTTTGAGCAGGTTTTCACTTCGAAAACCTCTTTTTTCCTGTTCTTCCATATAGGTATTTAATCAAATAAGAAAAAAGATGCCTGAAGTTTAAAATTGGAATATAGGTAATTACTACAAATGTAGCTATTTAGAAAACAATAAAAATTTAAAAATGAAAAATCTTGAGAAATGTCATTTGCGTCGTTTAATATTCCTCAATTGGTTGAAATGTGCCTCATCTCTGAGGAAATGATCGGCTTTCTATAGACACTATTTTAATTCGACATGAAACTTATTAGAAAGGCGATTATTGGTATGCCTCAAAATGATGGCTCTATCAAAAACCTTCTTTTTCAGCGGAGCTCTGTACTCTTTTTTTTTCATTCTCTGAATTTTAATCAAACAAATTAAAGAATTTTTTAAAAAAGTTTTCTATTCGAATGCGTGATGAAAAAATGAACAGAAAAAGCACGTTCATCCAACAGCGAATAGTCAACTTATAATGATCCTATGACTTTGGAATGGTAAAAAACTCATTTGAATGTGTGAAACAATTTTAAATGTATTTAACGTTCGAGGATCTACATTTCTTCCTTTCTTTTTCGAAATATTTGTAATTGACCCTGGTGTAAAAAACAGTTCAGCGTAGAGAATTCGATGTGTTCAGAGGTCGTGAATGTTCTACTGGGAGGTAATTGTGTGACCATTATTTTGTTTTTATTCGTATCTGCTTGAATGGCAAATAATGTGCACGGAAGCTGTTTCCTGCCGATAAAATATTTATTTATTTTTCAATCGGATCGAGAATAATTGTGAAGATGTGAAATGAAATTTGGTGCTACTGTTTAAATATCCTCGGAGTATAGTTCTTATTGTTAGCATTCATTTACTCCTTATGAATGGACGTTATTTGAGACATGCATATCTATTTCCCAGGTAATTTTAATTCAAGTTAATAAATTCTGTAATAGTAACGATATGGGCTTCGAGACTAGAAAACTATTTTACAAAAATACCGATAAAGTAGGTATGAAATTTGTTTCATTATTAAGTGTCAGAAAGAAGTTCTAGAAATCCAAGTATTGTATCTCTCAATTTATTGGAAATTTCAACTACACACATAAAATCTGTAAAAATTAATTAGATATACACTTGGGCCTGTTAATTACAGGGAAGCATATACTTTGTTCATCAACGGCGTAAATTTCAGTTTAATGCTTCAGTTTTAGCTTCAATTAGAAAAACCCCTCTCAAAACCCAAAATACTACAAAAAAAATATTATTCGCAAGATAATCTTGCAGAATTTTTATTGATTAAAGCATCGCCAAAATAAAAATACTGAAAAATAAATTTTTTATCTACCTCATAATGGAAAAAAAAATTATGCTGTACATTACATATTTTTTGGGAACACAAATTTGATTAAATAATTGTATTTTGTATTTATTTATTCATCTATATTTAACTGAAAATTAAAGAATTTTGGAAATCACTATCCTTTGGAGCTAGTCTTTAATATAAAATTGAAGAAAAATCCACAAGATAATTGAAGTCCTGGTAGTTGAAAATTTATTCTTTCTGGTTTCTCAAAATATAATTAATTATTCTGATCAATCAAAACGATGTTAACGTTTGTATCCAGCTTTAAAAATGGAGGAAATTGATTTTCGGGTATTTTTCAACGATTGTTACAAATTTTAAACGTTAAAACTTTCGTCTATTAAGTAGACAATGACTGAATAAAATGAGTGAAAAAAAAAATTGTCAAACCCTACCACACAGCTAGACTATCTATCGGAGGCAAGCAACAAAAAATAACAAATTAAATGAGCATCGCAGGAAGTTTCGATTAAGAGGGTGATTTAATTTTCCACCGCTCAAGGGCTTCCAAACATGTGCCAGCATGATGAAAAAATAAGGTGACACAAATCTTGAAGTGATTGCAAAGGTGATTAAAAAAATTTAGAGAAAAATTTTCTTAAGAACCTTTCTTCATTAAATAGGTAAACAAATAATAATTGAAATATACCTAAATTAAATACCCATGATTAGTGCCTTGATGTGAACATCAATTTTTTCATTTAAATTTAAATCCCCCGCCCTCCGTATTGATGTAAAATAAAAGTAACTTTTTTAAATCAATTAATATTATTTTTTAGCTAAGTCAATATTATAATTAAATACAGTTTTTTATTTTTTATTTTAAGTGCAGACATTATATGAATAAACATTTAACGTTGAAATGTTATTTTATTTCACAATGTTGCAGCTGATAAATTTAATGCTTCGATAACTTGTACCCCTCCGGCGATCGAGGATTTTCCAAACGACATATTTTCTGCAGACCAAAGACTGAAAGGTGCTGTAGCCATTCATATTATCGCATCACTATACTTATTTGTAGCTTTAGCGATCGTTTGTGATAAATATTTCGTACCCGCTGTAGTGAAATTATGCAAAGGTAATTTTGAAAAATTTATACATTTTATTTTAAGAAGGAATAATCTGAATAAAATAATATGAACAAATATTTTTATATTTTTGATGTGTCAACATCTTTATTTTGGTCATTTGTACGGTGTGGGTACCTCTAGATTCCTTTTGATTAATTTTTTTTTTTTTAATCAACGTTTTAGCTTTGAATATGTCCAACGATGTGGCTGGTGCCACATTCATGGCCGTAGCCACTTCAGCTCCAGAGCTATTTGTAAATGTCATAGGAACTTTTATAACAGAAGGTGATATTGGTGTTGGAACAATTGTTGGTAGCGCAGTTTTCAACATTTTGGCTATAGCAGCTTGTTGTGGAGTATTTGCCGTGAAGGTAATTTATTTTTATAATACTTATTCTATTTTTTTTTTTTTAATCGAGAATTTACCAATAAATTGAAGAATTTTACAATTCTTGCTTCGTATCACCTGTTCCTGCGGGTATTTCACAATAATTATCATTAGGTAATCATCATTTTCGTGAAATAATTTTTTACAGGCAGTACCTCTGCACTGGTGGCCTCTGACAAGAGACTGTGTGGCTTACGGTATAACAGTAACAATGCTTATTTGTATTATTCACGACGAAGTAATTTATAGGTACGAGGCACTAGTTCTGGTACTTACCTACACTCTGTATATAGCAGGTAAAAATTTTTTGAAACCAAAACATTTTTCAAAATAAATAATAATGTTGATTTCTAATAAGTTTAGTTACACGTTTTTCATTGACGACCATTTATTTTATTTATTTTCTATAGTCATGTATTGGGACAAGAACATTCAGAAATTTTTTTGTGTTGAAATGAAAGAAAATGAATCCGAATCAGAAAATAATGGAAGTGAAATTCAAAGTAATAATTTTTTGTCTTTTTATTTTCTTATACACTTTTTAATATAATTCATCAATTCAGATTTGAGTAGGTAATTGAAACGATTTTTTTGTAAGAATAAATAATAGGACCAATTTATTAACTTGTTTTTTTTATTTTATGAAACATAATCACTCGTTGCATTCCAACAGGTAATAATGAAAACAATCTCAAAGGTGTGGAGTTAGTAAACATAAATATTTCTCAAAATGGAAACATCGTCAAACAACATGATGAGAACGAGGATAAGGAAGAATCTGGAAGTAATTTATGAAAAATTGAACATTTTGAATTCATAATGCTTTATTTTAAAAAGTAATAATTTTTTTCTCCTTTAAGTTTTACACTGGCTTAGTTTTCCTTTTGGGAAAAGCTGGATTAAAGTATTAATATGGACAGTAACTGCTCCCATTTATCTCGTATTTGGGCTAACCGTTCCAGATTGTGAGAGGAAACGATTTGAAAATTGGTTTGCCTTGACATTTATCATGTGTATAGTTTGGATTGGCAGCCTGTCATATCTAGTCTCGTGGATGATTACTATTATAGGTGCGTATAGATGTTTTTATTAAATAAATAAGTATCTTAGGTAATAATATTTTTCTTTATTAGAGACAATTATTATTGCGAGGTAAATGTCTAAAATAAAATTTTATTGTTTGTTATGGAATCTACTCGTAACTTCAATAAGTATTAAACTATCAAAATTCGTAATATTTTAATCCGATGGTTCTATATTTTTCATTTATTTCGTACGAGTTTTTTTGTAAGTTTTTCTCGTCAACAAAAATATTATAAAGAAACGCTTGTTAATTTTACTCTAATTTATTACGATTTCCAGGAGATACTTTAACCATACCAGATTCTGTCATGGGAATAACATTTCTGGCAGCTGGAACCAGTGTACCAGAAGCTGTATCAAGTGTCATTGTAGCAAAGCAAGGTTAGAGATAATGATATCAAAAATTTAAAATAGAAACCAGCTTTTCATAATTATTCATGATATTTATTTTGAAAATTTTTTTATTTGCATCGACAGGACGTGGCAGTATGGGAATTAGTAATTCTTTGGGATCAAACACTTTCGATATTCTCTTGTGTTTAGGATTACCATGGTTTATCAAAGCAACATTTTTGCCCAGTGGTGAAAATCACAATTATGTAAATATCAATTCCAGAGGATTAGAATACAATGCTATATCATTGTTGTCAACTCTGCTTCTCTTTTATGTGGTTTTTGCGCTGAATAAATTTAAACTTGATAGAAAAGTAAGTCCAGCGATGAAAAAGAATTTACACAGTTCAGATGTACCTATAGACCTTTCTATTTTTTTTATTTATTTTAAAAACTCAAAATTTTTCTTTCAGGTGGGATTGACCTGCTTATTCATGTACATAATATTTGTAGTTTTTGCAACACTAATAGAATTAAATGTGTTCTTTGTGGTTAACTTGCCAACATGTCAGAAGAAATCTTGAGTCATCCTCATGGAGCATGTAGTACCTATCAAGATCGTGATGTCAGGCATTGACGTTTTTTAAATATTTGGTCGAAAGAGTTGCTGAAGATAGTATTCACTCAGAACATATCATCTTTCCAGACTCGTGTGAAAGCATCGTGGATGATACGGATGCATCGTCTAAATGGAGTGAATTTTTTTACATTTTTAAACATATTGGCATCGACTTAAATTTTTTTCGAGGAATGTAAAAGAGATGTAATTAAATATTTAAAAAATATCCTCGTACACATACCTTCACAACACTCATAATATAAGCTGTAATTTAGAAAACATTCGACTTTTTCGTTCCTCTAATAACGTTTTTATTTTCCTCGGTTAGGTACTGAGCATCTCATGATTTTTTTTTTCAGCTTTTGCGAATGTGTAACTTTAACCACTGCACTGTATGGTTAAAGATGTATGACTGGCAATATTTTCAATCCTGATTATAACTACTGATTATTGAAAAACAGTATTGCACCCAAGGTGGAAGTTGAAGCCTGCCTTATGTACCGAATTTCATTCAAACATTACCAAATTATGAGATATTTTTTTTAGGTTTCATGCGGATTTTTTACAGAATTTCTATCTTTAGGGGATGAAAAGACCTACTTATTCAAATAGAAAAAATTCTTGTTAGATGCTATAAATACTAGAAAATAAGTCACAGAACGAACGATGAAAAGATCGACCTCAGACTCAGAGTAAAAAAGAACGGAGAAAAGAACAATCAGAAAAATCAAAAAAGAGCGGAGAAAAATCGAAAAAAAATTTTTAATTGGTCACGTGTTATATTTTGCCTAATCTTCGTCCAATACGAAAAATCTAAGAATTGTGGTAGTTATGTTAATGCTCTGTTAAAAAAGTCCTTATGTGATGAATGTTCTACGTTTTTAAAAACAGATAATATAACTGATGATATTAAATTTTTCACCCTTCGAATAAATCAAGGTGACTTGAAATTTTGTAATAAGTCTGTATTCGAGTTATTTGTAAATTGTGAACTTATTTATAGGAAATTTATTAAAACCCGAAAAAAAATGAAAAGAAACGAATAAAAAGTATTTTTTATTTATCATGACCTACGTCAAGATATTAATCATTTCCCTTTCATATACATAGATCACATGTCTGAGAAAAATGCATTCTAATATTTACCATCGAGTGATTGGAATCCTCTGTGAAAATAATTTGTAAATGGAAACGCATAGAAATTTGAATTTTCCAAGTAAATCATCTGAGTATTTGCGAAAATACTCGTTTGAAGGAAGAATACGAAGATGTTTTAAACGTTTTCACAGAATTCTGTTTCTCAAGTGTCCTTAATAATTTATTTTCTTCAATGAATGTTGGAAAAAACTTCATAACAGGACAAATACTGAAAAATTTGAAAGGCCAACTTACTGTACCTTATCTTGGTTACTTATTATTATCAATGATTATTAGCCTCAAGAATTCTTAATATTAATACAACATATAACTGCAGCACTCAATTTTTCATTTTCATCGAGTTTTGTGTTCAGAGATTTAGCTCTAGCTACGAGGGCCTTACTTCGTTCATACTCCACTTCCATCTGTTCAACAAAAATTTGCAAACTGATCATGATTCTCCGCCATCATCTTTATACAAGATCAAATTGTTGCTGTAGTTCGTCAACTTGGTCATGGCTGAAGGAATTCTATTGGAAGTTTCTAATCTGTTATTTGGATTTATCGGCTTATCTTCCATATTTAAAGAGATTTTCGAAGCAATAAAAAAATCTGTTATCTGGAAGTCCCTGGAAGTATAACATACAATCAACAGCAATCCTTAATATGCAAATTGATATACCTATAATGAGGATTTATACACTTACCTCGTCTGTGATGAATTAAATTATGATCAGATGGTACAATTTGAGGATAAATAACTCATATTAAACAAAAAAATAAACATAATTCAAACTTTTAGGACTTGAAAAGCTATTTAAAAGTTGTATTATTTCTAATGGGCATATAACTGATAAGGAACCGTAATGACGTATTATTATTCCTCCCTCTGTAGCACTCTGGCATGAGCATAACTGATAATGCTTGAGCAAGCTGCAAGTCTGTGCAAAGGCCTGTGCCCTTTGGACCTGCTGAAGTCATTTCATGGATGCTGTTTGTTATGGTTTCAAACTCTTCGGACAAATTGGTTCAGATGAGTTTGATACCGTGTTGTCGCAGTTCAAATCGTACGGATTAGCTGAATCTACCAAAAGTATCAGAAGCATCGCATTTGGTTGGAGTCGATGTTATATTATATTTGGTAAGATGGAGTGATTACCGACACATCTTTTTTACAGTTGATCGAGAACAATATTCGTGTAGTATCTGTGGTGATACTTAGATGTTAATCGCTAAATTTAGACGGTCTCTTCTACTACATCTTGTGGACTAAATTCGTTATAATCAGCTGATAATTTTTAATTGCAGAAGATGGAATCGTGTTTTTCCAAGGATTTTCCAATTTTCAAGCTCATAATAGAAAACAGTTGCAACTTCCGTTTCAAAGTTTTGTGAAGAAAGTACGATTTTTATTCACTTACCAACGTTTTGATTTTCCAACGAAAAGATATTTTAATGTTTTCTGTTCTAGGTTGCCTGTATGAGACGCTATGATCTTTTTCTAACAGAAGATGGGTCTTGTTGGAAATATACCCTCAATAAAGAGTGGGTTAAGCTCGATAATTTAATTCCAGCTGACATGAAAAAGACTAATCTCCACATAATTGATTTAGAAACGAGCGATTATTTACATTTAGCTGTTACCAATGAAGGTATACATCGCTTATTTGAGCTTATATTTTCAGTTTTCTCTGAATTCACCTAAAACTTTTTTTTTTCAAAATATTTTCAGGGCATTTGTTTGATTTTCTATTGCATTTTTCTGCTCCATTTCCTGCGAAAGTAAAAAAAGCTTCTTGCGGATACGAACATTATTTATGTCTCCTTGAAAATGGTTCCGTTTTTGTCTGGGGATCTGGTAGGTAAAGATGCATTTCTTATACTTTACTTACTATATTGATAAATTGTTTTGTAAAACGTAATTACAAATGTATCGCAGTCGAGGACAGCTTGGTAACGGTTCCTTAAATGCGGTTGAACAGCCGGAATTATTAGTTCCTTTAGATGGTTTGATTGTGGTTGATATCGATGCCGGAGGTTGGCATTCAGCTGCAGTTACTATTAACGGAGACTTGTATACGTGGGGTTGGAATAACTTTGGACAATTGGGACTTCACTCTGAAGAAAGTAATTTATTTATATATTTTTTAATTAGAACAATTTCTGTTGAGATAAAATGTACCGCATCTGGTTTCTTTATTTTTGACTTCGTCATTATGAAATAATTTAACAGTTTTCATTTTATTGCAATGCGATGTTGCTTTTTTTGCTACTGTTCATCATTAATCATAAGAAGTCCATTTATTTGATATTATTTCTTTCCCTCTCTTGATTATAAAAAGTTTCGGCTGTAATTTTAAATGCATTGACGAAACTCTAAAGTTTCAACTTGTCAAAATAAAATTATGAGGCTCACAAATGAAAATTATCATTTTTTTTCTATTTTAATGATATCAGTTGAAGGTATTCTTTCGAATACTGAAAAAAAAAAATACTGCTCAATAAGTCCATAATGTAACGGAATTTCTGATGTTGAGCACTCTGAAGTTTGTAAACTGGTAGAATTCATTGAGAGAATATTTATTTTGAAATTTTGAACGTTAAGAAAATCTATTTTTGTTTTAAAAAAAATTTTATCTTCTCATGATTGTGTTAATTAAGATGAAGAAATGCTTTTTCTTGACCTATTATTTTATTGGTGAAATAATTTTTGTTTACTGTTTCTTTTTTAGAAATCACCGATGAATCTGACGATTCTTGCATAACTGTGTCATCAGAACCTCAACCCATTTCTTATTTCGATGATTCTCATGTCTTCAAGCAAGTGGCTTGTGGCGTTAATCATACGTTAGTTCTAATGGGTGAGTAACGAAATCTATAAATTCAGTCGGTGTCCAAAAAATTGAAATATCTTCGTATTTCTTGCTTTTTACATTCTGTTTCATCGCTCATCTCATTTCTGATGATGACAGTAATCGTAAATTTTATTGGATGTTTGGTGAAAAAATATATTTAAATCCGGGTTGTATGTTAACGCCCTTCCTCGCTACTAAAATATTTCGAGTCGCTTCTAGTTGCACAATAAAATTTGTGTTTGTCAATTTTGTGAATTAACTTGTTTACTAAAAATTTTTCAGCATTCTTCTGCGGTTTCTACTTTTTTTTGACACATTATACCGCATTACAAATTTACATTTTTCTGTTTTGAAGTTTTCCTCATCTAACAAACACTTTATTTTGCGTATTTGTAATTCGATTACTTTGTTTTAAATCACTGTAATTCGAATTATTAACTAGACACTATCGAACTTCAGGTGGCACTCTTCATATCATTCGACGTAATTCTGCCGTCTAATTTATGATGATTTGTTTGTTGAATTATAGATGACGGCTTAGTATGGGGTTGTGGTAGCAATAAATATGGTCAAATTAATCCCGCTTCAAAACAACAATGTTTTTATCGAATGACTCGAGTACCGCTTCCAGAGAAAACCGAATCAGTTAAACGAGTATTTTGTGCTTCTTGGAATTCGGTAATTTTTATTTCGTGCAAAAATTAATGCAATTTGGATTGAACTTCTTCCATTTTAAAGATGTTTTTTTCCATTCAAGTTGAAGCTGTTAAAAACATAAGTACGGTACGTTTTCATTAGTAACGAAACATGTATTTATGAGTACCTCTACCTAGATATTTCGAATATTAATTTTATTTTTCTGGTTTGCGTCGGTTTTGTACGTCCGGAGAAAATTTTCTCATCTCTTATCAACTTGAATTCATCCTCCCACCCTTCGGGCTCCGGTTAGATTTTAAAATCTTAAAGTTTCTTTTATATGAAAATGGAAAATCAAAAACAAACGAATAAGCAACATATGAAAATTTAGAGAATGTATTAATTCACTTGGCATCTTTTTTGCCTCCAATGAAGCTTGAAGCGAAGGGATGGAGGCCACTTCTCGAACCAAATAAAAAAGATGATTACCTACTGGGCCTTTTCATTTTTTCAGTTTATTAAAATTTTCTAAATTCTGTTGAGTTTGAAATCAACTTGTGCCCTTTGTTCAATAATTGTGAGTATAATGAACCTACTTTTATTAATGTTTGATATTGCAATTCAAATATCTTCAAATCCTATCAAAAATAAGACTGGTTGCAGATACTGGGTTGGTAGGTACACCAGCTGACGTAGTCGGTGTCAAAAATTATCTATTAGAAATTTCAAAATCGGTAAAAATAGACTTGCCATGTTTCGGAGGAATATCACGTATTGTACCCGGACATAATAATAATTATGGAGTAATTTCTTGTTCTACCTGCCTCTATTGTTCTCGGGCCCCTACCAGCCTCAGAAATATTTCGAATTAATTCCAAATATTTAAATGTGGTAAATGAAATTAGGAAATTCTAATTATTTTCATGAATGTTGCACCCACCACGAACGAATACGTGTTTACATCAGATACATAATATGACCTCACTAATTTTTCGTTCAGAAAACACACGCGTGGTTCGATTTCTCGCATGAATCTAGGAGGAAGAAAAAAATTCTATTTGGCTGTAATATTAAAATTTTCCTCAAACGTTCTATTACTTTCTGGAGCATTTCGTATAAGAAAACGGTAAATCGTCGCTCGCTTGTATTGATCGAAATTTTAATCTGTTTTACGCAAAATTACTCTTGCAAATTACTTCCTTTAGCTTAGGAAACGAATTACAAGCAAAGATTACGTTTTGGGCTCGAAGACTTCAAGGTGAACAGCCGTTTTAAAATTCGAACTACACTAACGTTATTTCACGTTCGAATAGTTACTATTAAATGTTAGTAAGAAGAGTGATTTTTGAAATAGAAGAAAAAAAAATTGCAATTACTGGAGTACTTTGCTCTTTAAATAACGTATTTTTTTTGCTTAAATCGGATTTGTTTGGTCATAAAATAAAATTATTAGTGAATTTTATTTCAAAAAATTTGAAATTTATTGGATTTTTTAGCAAATTAGTTTGGATTTGGTGCAATTTTCAACAAAACTAGTGTGTTTTGGCGCAAAACGCAACAAATCCACGATTCTGTAGTTTTTATGGCCTCTAAATTGACCCCATGGGTTGAGGTATAAAGAATTTGCTGAACTTGAGATTATACTCATTTGTAAGAAGATTTCATGGTCCCCTAGTCACAAAAAAAAAAACAGTCGTTTTTTGGCTTTTTCTTCAATATGTTCATGGCGTTTGTTGCGTCTTGGCCATAACTGCTCAATTGTATTAACTTATTGTAATTGAATGTATGATGCATTATAAAACGACTTACGCTGTATGTTGTGCGGCCAAGACCAATGATATTATGATTTTGCATTATTTTTGGGGGCCATAACAGGTGTTTTTGCAGTATGGAGGAGCGTATATTATTTTTGTATGTGGTTGAAAAGAGTTTAGCATCCCTAATCGGGTTTTAAAATGACAGTCTTCAGTTTTTCTCGTGTTTTTTTTCTTCTTACCTTACGGTTTATCGAGCAACATTACATTTGAACATTTAAAAAGTGTGTTCTTTAGACCATAAAGTTGAAATTTAATTTTATACTTCTACTCTAGGTACGTGTTTAGATTTCTCATTTTATTTTCCTCTCCAAATATTAGGATAAGTAAATATTTAATAATTTTTAATAGCACTGTTTTTTTTTGTTTTTTTTTCATCAATAAAATCATCTTAATTCTTATCCGTACTCATTATTTTTTCGCACGGATTATTTTATTGAGTTCGGGATCGTTGAGGAATATTTAGCGTTGTGTTGTCTCGTTTCAAATTGACTTTCTATTCTAATTGCTAGTGTTTGTATTACAGGTAATGAAAAGTAATGCGAAAAAAATGTATTAATTAATCACTGATCATGATAATAAGTACGTACCAAGTCTTTCATTTTTTTTCTTTTTTCTATACGATGAACCTATTTATTCGCAATTAAACAACCTGTTTGATAAAATACTCGATATGACGATAATTCTGTCAAGTTTAACTATTCTTTTTACATACGTACCACAAAAACCTTCATTTCTAGGGAAAACGAAGAATTCTTTTATGATATTGAACCAATGTATGATGAAAAGAATTCTCAGTATCTATATTCTGTTGCCATAATCATATTTTAATTTTACTGGTTTTAGGTATAAATGGTTAATTAATAGATCTTAAAATTTATTATCTGCCAAGTAATTAAAATTTTTTTCATTGCTATAAAAACCGATATTGTTTGCATTCTGTACTCATGTAGTAAAACTTATTACAGTGTGAAAATTTTGCTACCCTAGATTTATAGGTTAAAAGTATCTTATATGGTATCCTACATTGAAAATTGTCTGCAGCCCTTATCACTAAAAATTCAAACGTTGATTTTTCTGTTCTCAGATTCAGAATAGTATTTTCGATTTTATACATAGGTACTTATTATGTTGTTTGGTTAAAGTCAGAAGTGTGGTGTATTTTGGTTTACAAGTGGTTTCATAAAATCAGAAAATAGATACTAGAAAGGAAGGAAATATTCTAAAAATGTTGCTCTGTGATTGGTGACTCGGACGTCCGACTGTGTGCATCACTTTTGGGATGATCAAATGCCTTATTCAGAATCCATCCTAATTCTACCAATGATCGTATTCTGCGAATATTTCTAATTTTTTTTCTTCTTCTTCATTAAACTGGATATATTGTACTTCATAGATGCACACAACAGTTCTAATTCTCCGTACATATCCTTTGACAAACAATTGAGAAGCTTCTCAGTGTTTGCACAAAAACTCCACTTTTCCACCCATTTTGCTCGCACGCAAAGCATTTCGAAAAACTGACTTCGTTTCTTTTATACCTTCTCTAAACTAACCCAAGTCATGAACCCAAGTATTCATAAAGGAATGTTTTATAAAAAGACATTTGTGAAGTGGAAGGAGTGAAGGAATACGTTGCAAGTGCAGAAGGAAAGAGATGAAAAAAACAGAGAAGAGACAAAAATGAGCTTTCTATTGATCGGTTTCAATGCACGCGAGAAGGGTTCGTTGAAGGTCCAGACCGAAACCAGGAAAAAACATTTGAAAAGGAAAGAAATTTAGTGGTCGAAGGGGTGTGAGGGGTGCTTGATGGGTACATCTTACGGTCGTCCGCAAAGTAGCGCGCGTTAACCTATTTTGCACTGAAAAATGCTTTTTTTTTCTCTCTTCTCCCTATCTTCACTTTTTTCTTACCCCCTTTTTTTTCCCACCGTATATGGGTCAACCCCGACTTTACTGAGCTCTTTCTACCAAAAGTCTGGAATGGTTTTTGTGCAGCAGCATTCCAACTATTCGGGAAAACGTCTCATTTTTGTAAACCCTGTTATTTCTACACGGTAGTTGCCTTTCTCATGCTACTTGTTGCTCAGCTGCTATTCTTCCACTCTTTACGTGTGTTCAATTATTTTCTTCGTGCCTTTTTCCACCATTTTCATGGTTATGCATGCGTAATTTCTTTCTTTTTATTCGTGAATGCAATTCCTGATTTCAGATTCCTTTTAGCTGGCCAGTAATGGTAAAAGGTTGCGTTACAGTTTTTGCCGTAAAATTTGTTACTGGTATTTTAGTTGGAAAATCTGATTGGTAGTTTGAAAGGCTAAAGAAAAGCTCGTGAAAGTTGATTCATCGTGAAAGAGGTTGATCTATATGCATATTTTGAGGAAATAAGCGGTGGACTGAGCACTGTTTCGTTGAGCCCTCGTTATGAATTTCTAATTATTTTTGCATAAAATTAACAGAAAAAAAAAAAGAAATAGAGAAATATGAAATTGCGAGATGGGTATTTTTGGAAACGAAAAACTATGATGGTCTGGTGCCTATTTGTGAAAGTCAGACCAAAATTAATAGCAGGTTTTCTGTAGAAAACTTGCTAAAAATCACATTTTTCAAAGAATATGTTTATAAAAAAACTACCAAAATTAGCAAAAAGCTTATAAAAAATTTCGCGATGCACGCGATTATCAGTTGTCTTTCAGATTAAATTTTGCCTTGTTTGTCTTTGTGTTTTTTTGATGTCTCTTTTTTGGGAAATTTTTCAATATCCGATATAAATTGCTTTATTTTGCTCATATGTATGCTACGAGAACGTACAGTCGAAATGTTCATGAGAATCTAGGCAGATATAATTCATTGATTATTCGAGTCTTGGGTGGTGTTAGCTTTTTTTTTCTCCAAAATACGTACCATCATTTTTTTCATGTTGCTGAATGAGAATTTTGTATTCTCGTTTTTACAATCCTAATAAATTTTTTTTTTTATAATTATGAAGTCAAAGAATATACCTATAATTGAAAAAATAAAATTTGAAGTGTAAAAGTACTTCAAGATTATAACGTATATTATTCTGTATAAAATATCAGGCGAATAAATTAATAAATAAATAATTGTAAAAATTCAAATAACACATTAAGTGAATGTGAGATTATTACGTTGACGTGTTTGGACATGGGTAAAATTCATGATTTTTGCAGCAGTACTCTCGTCCAGCAGACATAAGTGTGTTTATCCATTCGCTGTTACAATGTTTCACAAACAAGAAAGCCTATACAAAAGTTAATTGCCATCAGATGAGCTTTCTAGTGCCATGAAATTTGATAAACAATTTAATATTATCATTAACTGAAGCGTTGATTTTGAGAATGACCATAGTCTGACATTTCTTCCCATTATTTCAAAACACTATACTTAACTAACAAATTATGACGAACTTGATGGAGTTGGACTGAAATGAATCTATTCACCATTCAGATATTACGTAGGTCAAAAATACTATTATAGCTAGTTGGCTATAATCCAACTTTATCCTTTTTTTCATGAAGAAATGTTAACTTATTTGAAAAAGTTGTAAAATCAGACTATGATCGTTCGTGAAACCAATCCTTCAATTAAGTACAGTAAATTATACTGCAAAATTCAATGCGAATTATTCTGAAAATGAATTGAGGAAGTAATAGCTACAAAATTCAAAAACCTTCATCTTTTCATCCTGGCGACGAAATTTATATGAAAAAAATTTTTTTTTTATATTCCTTTTAGTTGTCTTCGACAATATGTGAAATGGGAAACAAGTCGGTGATAAATGCAATTTAAAAATATGGGGGAACAGAGGAAAAAATTACAAATTCAGTGAAAAAATTACTGAATAAAGTAATAAAAGAAATTTCTTACTCGTTCTCTGAAAATATCATCACGCTCGGTTATACCACAAATCACACCAGGACCAGCTGATAGATGTTGAACGATCTGTAAAAGTAAAAATAAGGGAATTAAATCCTGTTTTTCAATCGACTATGTATGAATGTTTCAGTCGCGACAGAATTTTTTATTGAATTAATAGAATAGCTAATCTAAGGACTTCGGAAAGATGAATTTGTTATGAAAATATTCCACAGATCTTATCATTCTTACGGAAAATTCAAAACTTAAGTTATACTTAAATAATTTTTGCTTCTCGTGGATGAATGTATACTACTAATTATTTATGATAAAATGAAAACTCACCTTTTCAGATATTTTATTAGCGTGTACAAAATTTTTTGAACTTCTTATTACTTATACGAATTTATAATGTGTTTTTTTTTTTTTTTTTTTTGAGGACAAGATAATTTTGGAAAATTATATTTTAGCAGTTTGGGTTGACACAAATTAATTTCGATCGCATATTCTTAACTGATTCGTAATTATTTAGATTCTTTTAAATGATTCTTTATCTTTCGATCAAAATCGCTTTTATTCTTAGTAGTTCATATTGTTTTTTTAATTTAATTTTTTCTCATTAATTCAATCCGTTGGATTTCTTTATCAATTTTTCATAATTCATGAATTATTTTTGTAGTTATCTAATTTTTTAATCTTTAAAAAAAAAAAAAGTTGAGTAATTATCGATAAATTTCACTAAAGCATTCTCTGGAAAAATGTTTTTTCATTGAAATTATTTGAATATTATGACTGGAGAAACGATAATGTACCGATTATTAGATTGTTATTAGTAGATTACACGATTGGTGCGGAAAGTAAGCGATTATCGAGTGCAATGTTTACGGCGCGAGGCGAAGCCGAGTGCCGTTATTTGCACGAGATAATCGCGATTACTTTCCAAACTAATCGTGTATACTATTTTAATTTATTACGAACGGAAACCGCCCTATTTTCGAGTTGGAAAACCGCAAATTATCATGATAAACGAATTAATCAACGGCAAACAGAAATATAAAGGTGCGGAAAACAAAAAATCCCGCTGCGGAAAGCAAAAAATCCCGCCGCGGAAAGCAAAAAATCCCGCTTCTGATAATTTGCGGTTTTCCAACTCGAAAATAGAGCGGTATGGTGGTATTTTCCGTACGTAATAAATTAAAATTAATTACTTCCTCCCACCATCAAATAAATAAGTATAATGCAGAGTACTTACACTTTCCAAACACTTGGTAGTGCATTTTTTCACTCCCAAAGGGCCGCATGGAACAATATCTTCAGGGTCTGCTCTGATAACTGGACTGCCTGTTGGTGGTTTTGAACTTCCTTTGATGAATTGTTTTGTCATGAATACTCCACAACTGCACGATAAGTCCGAGCTTTCTGAGATGTCATTCTGTACAGTCGTTACAGTCGTATTCGATGGCGTATCTGCTTTTTTAGCGAAATTATTCGGAGGAATATACACAGCCAAGCTTCAAAAGAAGTGTTTGAAATTAAAACTTTAACTTATTCAAAAGGAAAATCCCTGCAATAGTTTTTTTTCATTGGACAAAAAAAATTTGGAAATTATTTTTTCACTTTCATAATAATTGTCTATAAATTAGCATTTAAAAAAAAATCATTTTGTAAATTATTTTCATACCTAAAATATTAAAAAATCAAGTATTTTCATAATAGAGTGTTTGCTACATAATTTCCAAAATTATTATTATTTTTTTTTAAGGTTTTGAAAAATTCAACATTCCTTAACTTTTTATACTAAACCTTGGAAAAAAATTTTTTTTTTCTATGTGTGACAACAAAGTTGGAAAAAATTGAGATTTCATTATTTAATTAAAAAATTAAATCTGTATTAAATTTTTGACTGGTCTGAATTGGCTATACGTTTCAAATAAAATTACTTACCTGTTGTGGACGAAATTAATACACAATAAAACGATACAAAGAGAATACATTTTTGGGCTGAAAATTTTTTTTAGTAACGAAAAAGAGACTTTCAATCATTAACTGCTTAGTACGCAATGATGTTACACTCGGTTCCAGTCCCATAAAAATACATTGGTAGAACCTTGGGAGTAGGTGAATTTTATGCTCATTCAGCAAAATAATCCAATACAAATAAAATAATAGTGGTCACGAAAAATTGACAAGAAAATGAAAACAATAACATAGTGTAAAAAAAAACACCTCAAATAATTGGTTGATTAATTATTAGTTCATTATCGAGGCACGTACGTGGATAAATCTACCTGAGAATATGAAAAATTTTTGAAGAGGGTCAAATTATTTGATGGAAAAATTGAGAGTACATGTTCCGAATATAGTTGATAGCAGATAAATCTAATCACGTTCGATTGAAATAATTTTCATTCATGTCCAAACTGTTTAGTTTACTTTTTCTAAATTATTAAGTAGAACTAATTAGAACTAAATGCGAGTAGAAGTTGAAAGGAGAGATTTTTTTGGGGGCATTATTGTGAATTGGTTTTGAAAATCTTGCTTGAAAATTTTTTATTGAAATTCTACATCTTATCTTTAGGTTTAATAATTTTATCGTATTTTATTTTTTATTTAATTAATTCGCTTTTTTATTCATTTATTATTTTATTGAAAATTATGGGTATCCTTCACCCCCGTTCACTTTCATTTGAAGTACTTGTAAATAGCTCTGTTGTTACTTTTTCGTTTGTTTCGATCACCTGACTGGTCTGAAAGACAAATTATTACGTCTTGAACTTTGAATGGCTCGTATTATCCGAAAAGAAAGAAGAAAAATTGCTAAAAAATTTAATACGCAAATATTTTTTCTGCTAGTATATTTTTCTTCTTACATTGTCTCTGGCTTTTTTTTTTTTCCGGGAAACGTTTATTCAAGAATCGATTATAATATGTATCATACTAGAGTTTGCGTCTTTATAACTCGTGTTTGCGATGATATTTTCACGATAACATTATTTTTATTTTATATTTATGTATGATAGTCATCAGCAGTTTGGCAGAATGCTTCGGATAGGACCGGCCAATGCGCCAGTGCATAATTGACCTTGACACGTGTATATTAGCCCTTGTTTTCTTTCCTCTCCTCTCGTAGTGCACCGACTCAGAGTATATGAGTGAGTGAAAGAAAAAGTGACGAATTTATAACGTAGTGCAAAATTTACGAAGGACCCGCAAAGTTGGTGAACTCGTGATAAACAAAAAAAAATTTGGATGCCTCGAAGCACGTTCGTATATTTTGGCGATAAAAAAAATTTTCAATGAAAAACTTGGGTCATTTTTGTCACATTTTTCAACTGTGACGTTCGTTGTACTCGGTGAATTTTTTTTTTTTCGTTATATTCTAGTCAGGAGCTCGGAACTTTTATAAAGTAGATGGGGAAAGAAAAAATTGGCACAAACTTACACGAGGTAGTTAAGTAAGTTCTCTGAATCAAGGAAACTGATAAAAACCAAAAATCAAAGGTTACCTGCAACTAGTTTTTCATTATTGAATATTGAAGAAATTTTTGAAAACAATTGTTACCAAAATTTCGATTTAATAATTGACCCAGAGTTATAGAATATTAATTTTTAGTATGAGGATGACATTTTATCACCTATTCATTATTTAATCTATCAAAGAATTTAGATATGTACTTGATTTTAAACCGCTCTATAACCTGCCATTTGTTGCAAAGGGTTTCTCATGAATTTGTAGTGCTCCTCTGAGGAAACTTCCGCACATTAGTTGCGTTTTAAAATGCAAGAAAAAAAAAAACTCAAAAAACAAATAGGAAATATCTTTTGAGCACCCTGTGCGAGGCTTTTTAAATCAAGAAATACTCGAAAGTCAACTTTTTTCGAAAACCCTGTCAGGGGGTTTACCTTGGGTAAAAAAAAGAAGAGCGAATATTATTTGAGGTATTTCTATTTTACATTATCGTTTGTCTTTTAGACTTGTCAGAAGTGAAAAGACAATTGAGAATTGAAGCATGATAGACAGCTTGAAGGTGTGAATAATCAGAGAATGATGAAAGACCAATCAGAAATTCAACTTGATGTTACTGCACCCAAGGTAAGAATTAATAATTTTATTCAACTACCTGGGTCAAAGCCATACACATTTTTTGCTAAGTATAACTCAAGTGAAAATTTACAAGTTTTCGATCTTTAAATTGTATTATAATCACTCATCTATGCTCTGAATTAAATATACTAACACAAAAATGTTTACTGAATCGCCTTACCCCCTTCCATTTTTTCAAATGAAAATCAATCCCAAATTTAAATTTTTTATTTTTAGTATTGATTATTTTGTCAAAATAATTACATTTAAAATATTGACGAGCACAAACTAAAAAAAAAATCATCTCATGTTCAGAAAGGTGTATATAGAGATTAAACATGACAATCATCCTATGTGTTATGTGCTGAACAGCGCATTATTCGCAGTTACTTTTTTACGAACTGAACCTGTTATTCAAACGTATTTTAGGTCACTGACTTGATGTGGTACTTGTTGATACAAATTATGTGAGGTATTTTACAAAATTATATTGCATCTATGGGTATCTTGAATTAATCTTAAGTCATTTTAATCAAAATTGTTTATGGTTTCAGCTGCAACTATAATAATGGTATTTTGTTTGAAGTCATAGATGTATAATTCAGGGGTGTAGCCAGGGGGGCTCGTTCACCCCCCCTAGCAAAATTTGCCCCCTCTTCCTCCTAAACTTCGAAAAAAAAAGTTAAATAGGAGCTTAAAAATTAACTGCCCCCTCAAGAATCTTATTTGCCCCCCCCCCCCCATCGGAACGCTCTGGCTGCATCCCTGCTATAATGAGCAAGAATAGACGAAACCAGTTATCTGGACCCTGATTTCATCCGAAAGGGGAAATGAGGAGTGTTATCTTTAGACCTCGCTAAACCCAAAAGTTAATCTCTTTACGCAATCTGTAATTTCTATTAAATTTTTTTTAACTTCGAGCCGATTAGATTCTTACCCTTTGTTGATTAAAAGAAGTGGCTACAGACGAGTAGTTGAGTAATATAATATGCATAACTCAGCAATGTTACACGTTTACTCGACATTTAATGAGAGAAAAAGTTGATTTAAAAAAACAAAAACGAAACATGAGAATTGTGTAGAATTGTTATTTGCTGAAAGCCTACGTAGGCGGCGCATTCTTAAAGATGAAAATGCACTGAGTGACGACAATTAGTAAAATATTTGCAAAACGAAATCATAATTGAAATACGAAATCATCGTTTTACTTTGTATAATTGCAGTGTTTTTACTTTTTCCTTTTAAAAAAGTCTGCTAATTTTATCAAAACACATTACGAGCTTGGGAATAAAATCAAGCCGTGGAATTCACTTTTTCTTTGAAATTTTTGTTTTCAGTTAGATACCAAAAAATTGTTGAACTTTTTGGGGATAAAAAATTTCCATAATGAAGGCGTCGAGTTTAGAAATTTGAACAGAAGTTTCATTTTACCCATTGTTTTTTTTTTTTTTCCAGTTACCTACCCAAACATTAATATTCTCTTGTGAATAAGAAATTTTCATGAAAAATTCAAGATTTCGAGTTGCATGTTCCATTCTCTCTCTTTCTCTCTCTCTCTCTCTTTCTCTCTCTCTCTTTCTTTCTCTCTGTCTCTCTCTTTCTCTATTTTTTTCCAACGAGTGCAGAGAATGCAATATTAAAAATACGTGCGATTAAAATTTTTGTGGTCAGTTGCAACAGACATTTTACTTTTGGCCAAAATTATGTTGCCGCCTGCATTGAAAATATATAAGAGAATTTAGAATTACTAGTTCTAAATCTCATAAATTCTAGGAGTATACCATTTTATTATACATTGTAATATTTTAACATTTATTAACGACCAACTTTTATTACGCTCCACAAAATTCGTGAACATTTTTTTGGCACTATATAATTATGGTCGAATATTGGTCTTTTTTTTTCCACTTATCTATATCCACATTTATAACCGCAAAGTAAAAGGTATTATTTTTGATTATTGGGTATTGTGTATGGAAAGAAAGAAAGAAAAAAAAAACTAAGATAGATGAGTCTACAAAAATTCAAAATTTTTCACCTCGAGCATTATATATTTGATTTGTAAAATTTACAAAATTGCATTATGCACCGTCTTTATAATTTTAACCGATAAAGAACTATACTATTAGCTTTTTTTTTCTTTAACGAAACGAATTTTTCTATTATAACCATCTGTCACTAATGAAAAGGTTTAGAATTTGGATGATCGAGATGTAATTTGGCCTTAAATATGTAGAGGAAGAATACTGTACCTAATATTAAAATATGCATTCTCCTAGCACCACAAATTTTTCAAAGGCGATTTCGCATGCTGTGAAATCTATTGAGCTAATAATCTGCTAAACTGAAGAATTTTATATTTACCATAAGCATGAAATAGGCGGAACAGTATTAGAAAACGAAAAAAAATTATACATACTTAGTGTATTAATTTTTATGGTAAAATAACAGTTCATTTTTACAGGTGAATACCAATTTATGAGATGTATTTTTTGCTGGTGCATATAATAATAATAGTTCCTGCAAATTAACAGTTTATATTCTTCATCTACTTAAGAGCTCATAATGGGAGAGAATGTTGAAATCTGCCCGAGAAGACCAAGACCATAGAAGATAAAAAAAATTCCGTTAAAAAAAATCTGTGAAAGAAAAAAAAATCCCAATAAAGGATGAAATATTTTTTGAGATAAAATTTATTTTTTGGTTGCTCTGGTCGCTGATTTTTGCTGTCTTCTCGAAAGAGACTAAATATATTGACATAAAATGTGATTAGTCTATTCAACGAATCATCTTTATTCCTTTCTTTTGATCCTCCTATCAAAACTCAATTTTCTCAGGCGGCTCGTTTCACTTCTGAGTAAAAGCCCCCCCTCCCTTCCGGCCCCCAGAAAGACCAAAATTTCCTCGAATAATGCAAATACTACATAGATTAGTAAATATACGAATAGATTCTATCTAAATGATTTAAACATTAGGAACATAATATTTTGCTATTTATTTGCTGCTTGACACACCTTGATTTCAGTGGTTAAAAAGACAAAATTTTCAACTGACCGCAAAAATTCTGTACTGCAAAATTTCCGATTAAAGAATGCTTCATTTACAGGCTATTATCGGAGAAATTTTCTGACCTATTTTTTCAATTATTTTGATTCTTATTTCATTGTATCATTGCTCGAAGTCAAAGAAGGCTTAGATCAAAAAAATATAATTCAACCGACTACATTGGTATAAACAGAATATCTACAAGTTTTCACTGCAAAATTATTTCTCTCCCATAATGATTTTTTTCTTCTTCTTTGACCAAAGATGGACATTCGATCTTGAACGCATATACATTTTTAAACGAGAACGATAATTTAATAATATTTGATTCGGAAAGAATATAACTGTAAAAGAAAATAGTTTATTATTCCCCTTGGTGCTCAAGGTAAAATAGTTGTTCCAACGACCTCGATAATTTTTCATTTAAAATAATTCATTCTGTTTGAGCTTATTCCATTCCAGACTTATTCTAATCAAAACGCACTCTACCTCCCCCTAGAATGAGAAACTAGTGAAAAGAAAATAGAAATATTGAGCAAATATAAATGCAAATTAATTTTTGCAAAGAATGATTGCAAGATCTGCATTTGTTTAAAAAGCCTGCTTATACAATTTTAAAATAAGCAATGTGTGTGTGGATTGAAGTAGAATATATATCTACTCTTTCAATGAGTATTTCCATTTTAAACATGGTTCCCACTTATGTAAATGAGAAAATAGCTTAATTTCAGTCCTTATTTATTTTATTAGAGCGTTGAACTCTACCTTTGATTAGTATTTGTATCCACTATAGGTCATTGACACTTGATTTTATTACGTCACATCATAGCATATGATTTTTAGTTTCCTCTGTTACATTTAAAATATGATAAAACTTGGCAATTTCTGATACAAAAAATCAAATATTTTCCAGTAGACTTATTTTTTTATTAGTTCCTTCTGAAGGAAATTCCCTTTTAACAAGTTTTTTTTTTTTTAATTCAATTTATGAATAGAAATTTATACTTGTGCAAAATATACAAACAAACGAATATTGAATTAGAAATGCTGATTATAAAATTGTAATTAGATATCGGATATTTTGAATTAATTACTAGTGAGCCTTTGATAACAGGGCTTGGTTCATGAAGGAAAATATATAAAAAAGTTTTGTTGCTTTTTTGACCATTTGAAAATCTAAGCATCATTAAAGTTCCTAGGAAAGTTCTACTTGAGAAATCCATTTTATTAAATGAAAAAAAATCAAACAGAAATTGAAAAGTATTTAATGTATAAATAACAAAGAATGTGAATCTCTTAAAATTGAAGAGTATTCTGAATACCCTCCAAAATAATAAAATAGAAAAAGAATACAAATTGAATTTTTTATATTATTTACAATAATGTTTAAAATTTTTCAACATAAAATACATAATATAGAATCGACTTTTTCCAGTTACTTTTTTCACGAAATTTAAATAATAATTTTACAAAATATTTAAATTTTTCGAAGGAATATAATGGTGTTTATAAAAAAAATTAAGTTAACAAAGAAATAGAAGGAGACAAAAAATATCTACAAATTAATTTCATTTTATAATAAATAAATTTAACGCACCTACAGCAATATGTGAACACAAAAATTCTTTTTTTTTTCTTTTTTTTTTCTTTCATCTCATGTATCACGTTTTATTTATAGACATTATATAATATTAAACACTCGTACATGATACACATTTTCATTCTAATATCAAATTAAATATTTATTTTTGGTTTATGAAAAAAATATGAATATTATAAACAATATTGCTCTACGATTTCTATTTCTTCATTTTTGGTCAAGATATCAAAGTGCAATTTATTCAGCCAACCAGATAGTTTTAGTCATCGAAATAATGAATCTTATTAATTTTTTTTTTCACGCATGCTGGACGCATACACCACATGAAAACAATTTGTTATTCTAGCACCGCACAAATCGAATAATTGCAAGACGACGTTGAGATAATATTTTGTTGCTCTAAAAAATGAGATCATACTTCCAACTTCTTTTCATAATTTCCAACTTTCAGCACAAACTGATGAATGAAAAAGGAATGTCAAATATAGTGTCACCTGAGCTGAGCATTCAAGTGACACGAAATGTTTGATACTTTCACATAATGAGACTAGTAAATTTCAGACCAATTTTTGTCGAGAATGAATAAACGAAGAGAATTTTAAGAAGTAAATAATAACTTAAATATTATTGTTTGAGGCAGCATACGTTGAAATGATACTCTCATAAGACTAATTCTAATAATAATTCTACATTATGGTACTGTAACTACTATTTTAGTATATTGCTTAAAGTTTTTTTTTCTTTTTTCTTTTTCATCAAGGAGAGAGATTGATAATTTCACAAATGAAACTAACGACCCCATTTTTTTTTTTTTGCTTAAAACTTAACCTTGTAATATTGCAAAAAAAAAAAAAAAAACTATTTCCTTGGCTAGTTAAATTAAAAAAATTAATTAACTCGATTCTTGGTTGAAAATTTTTGAGTAAATTTCAACTTTTTTGTAATCTCAAGTGCAGTTGTAAAGAGTTTGAAATAACGTGATTATTGAAGGCCGAAGAATGTAGAATTTGTGCCTATGGTTTGAATTACGTACGTCAAATTTTCTAAAAGGCATATAACATTGTTGAAAATAATATTTTGGAAAAATCCGAAGGGTTTAGAGTTGAATTTCTATGGCAGTGATATTTCCCTTCGTTTTTTCGGGTAAATGTTGAAAACAGAATAAGGATTGGTTAAGAGTTGATTTAGGACCCCTCTCTCCCACCGTTCCAAAGGAAATATTTTCCATAGGCGGCCGACAACTTTACTTGGGGAGGGGGCATTGCCCTTCGCATCCTCCCTGGCTATGGCCGTGGTTTGATTACAGTTCCAAGATTTACAGAAAAAATATTTCAAGAGTTTTTAAAATTTTAATACCTATCAATAACGTTTTTTTCTCCTGAAGACCTATTTTGAATTTTTATTTTAAATCTCCATATTCCTACCATCTGTTCATTGCAAATTTTCTCGAAGCAGCCCTAATTTTTCCTCCTTCATTGTTTTGAGAGAACTTGCTATTAGATTATGGATCTTCATTCAAATTGTTTGAAAATACTAATTGTTTCCTGTAGCTGCCCTTTTGTGTATCCTCTTACAAAATAAAGTGCTTTTTTTTTCTCATACTGTAAAAATAGTAAAAATTATTATATAATTTTGAATTTAGAATCTATTTTGTTCATAAGATTCTTTTTGAGTAAAAACTACAAAGAACACCTGAAGTGGTAAACAACATGCTAGTATTCCTTAACTATTCTAAAAACAAGTAAAATTTTTTCAACTTTTTAAAAGTTAGACTTACTTAATCCGTAAAAATAGTTACCAGGTACAGTAATAATGATAACAGTTTCAATGAATATGATCAAAAAAGGAAAACAAGACTAAGTCGTAATATTATTCTTGTATCATGAAAATAGGCATAGTTAAAATAATAATTATATGAAATATAACTGAAAAATGGAAACTGGGATGAACACAACTCGTAGTAACTCAGAATTAAACTATAAACCATTTCATAATATGTATATTTAGGTGTGTAAGTTCACTTCTATATCGTGAGGGTCAAATGAAAAAGTCCGAACAGTGACATAAACCAACATCATAAGTTTTTAAAAGGTGCTGGCTTTCTTATATCTTCTCTTCTTCTCTCTCTTTTCCTCAAGGTCTACTCATTTACTATGATGAAGATTCCGTGATGATTCTCAACATGAATAGACTATATAGACAATTCACAGTCAGAAGAGGATGAAAAAATTTTAATAATAACTCAATCCAAAAGAATAAAAAAAGGAGTTCAGTATTCAAAAATTTCGCACAGAAATATGAAACCGGAAATTAAAAACCTCAATGTTATTAGTTCTGATTCGTACCTATGTCCAAAACTTAATTTAAGTATAAAATCTTTATTTTTTTTTTTTGGATCATAAATTCATTTTTTGTCATCACTCACCCAAAAAGAGCACCATGAGTTTGTGGTTGTCAAAAGATCAAAAGAGAGAGCACCTAACGAATTTCTTGAAATTTTGTCTTTTGAGGGATAATTTGAAAAATAACTTGTCCTAACTTATTATTTTCATAGTATTTTCAACATTTTAGTAGGGTTGCTTATACAAGTCGCCCTTTATACACAGAGTTATGTTAGTTATTTCAGGAAAAAAAAAGAAAAGAAAGAAAAAGAAAGAGTGCATTAACACTACAATGGTTTTACGCGAAGAAAAGATTTACGTGGGCATAAAACGATTTAAAAAAAAAAAAAGGTTCGAGCTTTAAATTTAATTATAACACCGATGACTTTCGGTTGGTTTTACTTGCACTTCGACTTTTTTTCTTCTTTTTTTTTTCAACATTGATAGAAGTCTTAGATTTACATGTTCTTGTTTTTTAGAGCTAAATTCGTATTGGTGAAGCCTAATTCAATAAACTTGTTAAGGACTTTTCTTTCCTTTTCGTTTATTGGTATTCTGTTCTGTTAGTGTGAAACTGTAATTTTTGTATGGATTCTTCAACAAAATGGCACGGCTTATGGGAATTAGTTTACAGAATTGGTCGTACTGACATGTATGAAACGTTTTTTTTTTTTTTTTTTTTTGTCTGTACTTACGAGTGGGGGAGTGTAGGATCAAAAAAATGAGGAACAATGAAAAATCGAATACCGTAATAATTTTAAATAAATTGGGAATTTTATGACAGCCTACATGCGGATGTATTGTATAATTAATTTTTTCCTATAGTTTTAATCGATTAGGTATAGATATAACGAATTGGAAATCACATTAGTCAGCAGTGGCTACATGAGAAAAACAAAAAAAAAAAAACAAACAAACAAACAAAAATCGAAAAACCCGAATTGATGAAGATGAAAAATGTTGGTAACTAATTTTCTGATGAATCTTGACGACAAATTAGCAATTCGGTTTCGATTATTCAACTGGGGTCAATGTAGAAAGAGAATAGATGACTATTTACAAGGAAAACAACAGGAGGAGAGGAAAGTCTTAAAATTTATAGTAAAAAAAAAAAAGAAGAAATAAACGAAATAACATTTACATAAATATTTCAACTTGTACAAATAAATTCATTTTATCGTACAATATATTTTCGAAATAATTTAACGTCGAAGAAACAAAAAGAGAAAGACTTTCTACATATTAAACAAAAAAAAAAATTGAAACGTACCAAAAAATATAACAAAGAAAAAAAAATATAGATAAACAAAAATTGGAAACAGCGTTTTAATCGAAAGAGAAAAAATATCGGTTAGTGAAAAATTATTCAAGATGACGAACCTCTGATGTCTAGTCATAAAAATTCATAATTATTATTTCATTTGCTAATCGAGCAGAAAATTTCTTGGAAGAAAAACAATGTGAGAAAATTCTCACGTTCCTTGAATTTTCTGGCAAATGTCTTTTTATTCGTCGTTATTTGCAGGTTTTCAATAGAGATTAGCTTAAAGGCTTAGATAGCAAATTTTAAAACTCTCGGAATTCATACACGATTTGATAAAATTGTCTAAATATTGGTGCGGGATTTTTATTTCAACTAGAATGAAATTTGAGAAATTTTAGTCGATGAATTTTTAGTGAGACGATTAATGCAATGAGAATTTGATACAGTTTAAAAATATTAATAGTTTCCTCCGATATTTTTATTCGATAAAAAGATATTCGAATGGGAGTATAGGTGATGTTTAGATAACGAAATTCAAGATAACGAATTTTCGAGGTTTTATTCTTGTTTTATTTTGCCGAATTATTCGGACAGGAAATGACTAAATTTTTTGAGATCGACACTGTGTGAAAATTTTTTACATTCAAAGATTAGCTCGACGTTGGAATAAAAACTGATTCATCAAATTCAGACCATTCAAAAATTTTGAATGAGACATAGTCTTATCAAAATTAGTTGTTTGGAATGCTTAAATTAGGCTGTATGTTTTTTTGTTTATTTTTCAAATAAGTAAATTAATTTGCAAGGTATCTACTTAGATTTTTTTTTCACAACGTTCAAACTGAATTTTGTTGAGAAAATATTTTAGAAGGCCGAAAAGTTAGGAGTAAACATTTATAAAATGAATCAAGTATCAACATTGCTATACCTACTCTATTCTAAACGAGAAACATTAAAATTAATACTAAAAATGTGACTAAAAATTCGAATGAACAAAAAAAGTTTGGAAAACGAATCAATTCGTTATCGATTTGGTTCCATGTTTCATTGTGTTCATACTTAAAATTTCTCTTTAGCATTTAAAACAAGTTATAGGTACTTACCTATATTCGAACAATTTGTTTTTTTGCACATTTTACTTTCGATTATAGCAAAATAAAATTTACATTGATGGGAATCAGTACCAGAACAACATTCTAACGAGGATTACCAGCAGCCAAAATATTGTATTTTTCTCATTTTCATCCTCATCACTGGAGTACAGAAAAATTATTAAATATACGAAGTTTCCGAAAAAATGAAAACCTTAAGAAAATAGTAAGACATAATTTATTGCAAAATATAAAGAAATAAATTGCGCGCGAAAAACTTTTTGGCATTTTTTGGTACTTGGTAAAATTTGATTTTGGTTTTGTCAATTTCAAGGAAAAATATGAAAAAATGAAGCATTAAAAAAAAAAACACAAAATCTGGAGTGTAAACATCTAACTCCAAGAAAAAAATGAAAACGATATTTTTGTATTTTTACACAAAATCTTTTAACTTGTTCAAAATCAGCTACGTATTTAATCAATTCTTTTGATTCACCATTTTGAAATAAAATTACGTTAGCCCATTTGCTTGAACTCATAAATAGAAATCATATGTATATTATAAAAATGATGGGGAATCCGGTTGTTGACATTTATTATTTGGCAGATTGAGATATGCATTCAAGCGTTTACTTAATTATCATCAGATGCACCCGAAATAGCGTGTTTATAGTCTAACTGTGGTATTGAAAAGCTACTATTTCTCTTTGCATAATGATGTAAGCTAATAATAATAATGAATACCAACTAACGCATGCCATACAGGTACGATAAATAATCAAGGTATAATTTACGTTGTTTATTTCCGCATCAACAGTAACCTCGTCAAATCGCAATTTTGTTTGGATTTTTTCCAATTAATTTACACATAGAAAAATAGGGGATGAAATTTTGAAATCTAAATTGAATCAGGTAGCATTTATTTAGAACTCGACTGATTCGTAGGTACCTAATTGAGAAAATCAAATGCAAGCTAATTAAAAATATAAAATTTTTGAAATTTTAAGGCCAGGCTTTAGAAAAATTACTCATACTCCAGGAAGATTGTGATAAATTGTAATAATTTTAAATTAAATTTAAAAAGAAATCAAAAACTATCGAGAAGTTTGATAAAGGTTGAAATGAAATTTTTTTCATTTGAGTTTCATTTAATTTTATGAAAAATTTATTCAAAAAGCTCCGGCAAGACTAAGGTTTATAAAAATTAATCTATTTTACCTATTCTGAGCAAATAACGATTTTCTTAAAGCTAAACATCTATCATTTTCTAATTTGTTTTCTGAGTTCTGGAAACTTCGGTAAAGCTATGTAGATAAATCTTCTAGAATAATTTTCCACTAACCACACCTATTTTAAAGGTTATAGATTAGAAATTGCACTGAATTTTTTAACAACCGACAATAACGTTGAAGTGCTTAAACTAAATCCAGAATATCACTATAAAAATTCTGTCACATAAGTAATAGAAAATTGTTTTGGTTGTTCAACTAAACATGGAAAATTATGGTTTACAAGGGAAATAAAGGATAGATGCGGTAAAAAATAATCATCAGTTCTTTTCGCTTTTAATTTCCTTGTTTACAATGTGAGATTCTATAGTTAAGCTCTGATTTTGGCCATTACCATGGCAAATTTCGTCGATTTTGCTTGGTAAGCAGCTCTCATCGTTGTTGGTTTTCTTTTTAATCGACTCTTCCAATTCATCGCTGTCCTCTTGCGACCTCCTCATCCCGCAGCCTTTCTCCTTACTGGCATTGGCGACTGAAGAAAGCAGCGTATGTGCCAGAATCTGATTAATATTTGGCTTGCTTTCTTCATCAGACTCGTCCCCTCTGCTGCTGCCTGGGCTGAAATACTTATTTCTATATAACTGCTCTAGCAGATTCTTCTTCTGTAGACTTTCACTGAAGGACTGGTCGTTGTCCAGACTAGATCGAATCACGCCGTCTAAGAAGCTGCCATTGATACCAGATCCGTCGTACAAACTCTCAGCTACCTCGCGAGCACTCTTGCCCAGACTGGAGGTGAGCGCCGATGGCGTCAGTGCTGGAGACGTTGACTTGGCAGATTCTTCTTGTATGCGTTGCATGAAGTGTGAGGCCAGTATGTGTTCTGGATTGGCGGCTGCAGCAGCAGCTGCGTTGAAGGCTGGACTGCGGGTATAGTCCATAGCCAGCTGATGCAGGTGGCCCGGCCAGAAAGGAAATGTGGGAGTGGGAGCGAAATGGCCAGCCTCAAAAAGATTAGGAATTTTAAGGCCATTAGGTGTAGAGGGCAGTGAGGAGGGTGGTGTAAATGGCGACTTGCTCAGCTTGGGTTGTGCACCACCTGAGGACGGACTATGTTGGGCAATAGCCACACCAGCACTGGGCTTCTCACTGATGCCAGATAGTCGGAGGATACTGCCATCTTCTCGTCTCTTCAAATCATCTGGCTGGTTCTTAGGCTCACGCTTGCGCGGTCGCATTAGGTGTCGCTCCTTCACCTTATACTCGAGAGTTGAATGAGGTACTCCAAAGTGGGATCCTGCCCGGTGAACGCTCATCTCACCTCGCTGTACTGCACGCACAGCTTCAATCAGACTATCTCGGTCGTAATTCCGGTATTTGCCACGCTTTGGCCGGGTACCCTTACCGCCTCCACTTGAGGAGCCAGAGGATGTTAGAGGAACTTTGTTTGGATTGCATAACTTGCGGTCATCCGGCTGCATTCCGTGACCTTTGAGGCCACCAACTGAGTTGACAGTCATAGGGAAGGCGAGTCGAGCCAGACTTTCATGATTGCCAGAGCCACCTGGAATGTGAGGAAGTGGTGACGACATTTCCTGTGGCTGCTGGAACTTTTGGCCAATGGTTTTAACAATAGCTTCACGCAGGGTGACGTTAATCTTGTGGTTAACCGATGGTGGGGATGAGGACTCGCTGCGATTGGTGCTGGCTGGTGGTGGGGATGAGGTGGTACTCTTCTCAGAGCTATCAGATATTCGACTGTCAGTGTGGTTATAGTTGAGTACGTTAGATTCTGTAGAGCCATTCTTTGTATATAGTGGTTTCAGAAAGGGCAGTCTATGAAGAATATTAGGGGAGGTGCGAGTTGAGTCATCGTGGTTGACCTCAACTGGCGGTGATGAAAAGGTGGATGACTCAGTGGGGGTGGATTTGGCAGTGCTGCAGTTTTGCATCTCATATTTCCGCTGTTGTTCCTCAGATGTGACATCGGCAATAATGCGTTGCATTATCTCAGGGAATAGGGGCACTGAGAACTTAGGTGCAAATGGCGGTATCTCAGTTGGACTCTCATGCGAATTAGGCTGCTGGCTAAAGTAGGGATTGGTCGGGTACTGGGCGGCTAGCAGTGTCGATATGTTGAGTTTATCTCTGAGATGGTTGAGATAAGGTGCTATAGAAGCAGGATCCAGATTACCCCAAATTTCTGCAGCCCCAGGAGGAAATGTGGAGTACAGTGGCCGAGTTAGAGGTGATGGCGTAGTGGTGGTAGAGGTATTGGTGTTGTTAGAGGTGGTCGACATTGAATCTTTTTCTTGCTTTAGCGTTGGCTGAGTAGCAAAAAATTTAGAATTTTCTAGTATCAATGCCTTAATGGATTCGCTTTCGACCAGAGGGTTTGTTTTTGAAATGCGATAGAGATCTTCAGCAGTAAAGGTTGGCTTGACAGAAGGGGGCTCTTTTTCATCTTCGTTGGCTGACATCTCTTTCTCCGTCTCATCCTCCTCTTCTTCCGGATCATTTTCGCGGATATCCTCAAGCTCTTCTTTGTCATCAGATGGTGGATCAGCCTCTGCTTCAGCAGTTCTGCGCTCGTCTATCAGACTTATATTTGGTATGATCATCGACGAGTTATCACGTTCTTTCTCCAAGGCCAGTTTGTAGACCTTATTACGGAGGGTCGATCTGGGAATACCATAGATGACAGCTGCTCTACGAGTTCCTAGCTTACCACTTTGAATATCTCTCAAGGCAGCTTGCAGTTCTTCTTCAGTGTAAGTCCGTCTGCCAGTAATTGGACTTAGTCTTGGTTTTGCCCTAATAAAATTCACCATCAGTTTCAATTAGAAAGGTGGGATTAAATTTTTGGAAAATCTTGGCAAATTTAATTTTAATTTTAATTTCAAAAAAAAAATAATAATAATAATGATTGGGAAGCCTAAAGTTACTATCCAAGTATACTTTTATAAAAATAACTTTCAGGAAAACAATATTGGTTTGCAGTTAACACTCCCTTAATCCTAAAAAAGTTATTAGTAATGAGTGGGTTCTTGATTATAGCTCTATAAGAAAATAATAGAAGATGAAATCATCTGATTATATTTAATGCATACTCAAAAAAATACCATTTGATGTGGAAATTTATATAAATGTGTAAGTGAACCATGGAACCTGAAAAATTATGACTGGGAGAGCTTGGCAAAATTCTAAATATCCCACTATGAGAAGTGTCAGTGTTGAAAGTATTGAAGAGTAGTCAAATTAATGCATTTTCATAATGATCAGCTTAAATTGATACCTATTACTAGATAGTCTACAGAGGCTTCTAACTTTCTATAGGATGGCATCACAAACACTAATTATTGGTTTCATGGAGCATTAAATAATACCTACCAGTGTAAAATAAATATTGTTGAATGCTTCATTAAATTGGCAACTAGTATTTGCAATGCTAGCTTTAAAAATAATTAGATTAACTTTATAAAATAATCCCACAGGCTTTTCTGAAACTAGCTAATAAGCGAAACAACATAATTTTCCTCATTTCATCTCTTTCGTGCTAAAATATATTATAAGGGTACGTTTTATAAATACTCGTGTTCAAAAATGGGAAAAAAAAGTTATGTGGCATTCCTTGTGATAAGCCTAATACAACTAAAATTGTAGATATTCATAACCATTCACTTTTTTTTAAAAGTAAAGTTGAAGATAAATAGTTTGATTGAATGAGAAATTCTCCCCCCCCCCCACTAATTGTGCCTCAAGTTGTGAACTAAATTTGATGATTTTCCCAGATATAGCCTATAATATGTATATTTATCGCATATTTCCCATTCAGGTATTTGTACACGTATGTAGGTACAAAGTTGACCTAATTTTGACTTTCGACCCCCTCTAGCAACTGAAATTTACCTCAAACAAGCATGAATAAGAATTCTGATTCAACCTATAGAACTGAATATTCAACATTTAAGTATACAATGTATCAAAACTTTATGTTGTTATGGTTTACAACTGATAGCACAATAAAATAAGCCTTGTGTAGCAGATACTTGAGGGGGGGGCGGCGGCGGGGGTTGGAAAAAATATGGAATGGTAAAAAATGAGGATGATTCGTCATCCATGTTAATGACTATTAGTATTATTATATTTCAAAGAAATTAAGGTAGATATAGTGGGTACTCACTTGAATATCTGGCGGCTGGGATATATTGGAACTTTAAGCAATGATGGAGGTGAAAGCGAGGTCGAACCGGTAGGAAAGTTCTGGGATGAGACGAAAACCGGTGACGAGGCCTCCGTTGGTGACTCGGTCGGAGAGTTTACCGGCGAACAGGTTTTGGCACTTAAATCTAGGGGTTGCTCATCGCCCAAGTCAGTGTCCGGTTCGTCTTTTTTGACTGACGACTCGGCTTTGAGACTCGGTGGCAGGAACCAATGCGGCACCACTTCGGTGGGTAGGCGAAAATTTCCAATTGTTTTGTGAAAAGGAAAATTATTCATTGCAGCCACGGCGGCCATTGATGCCACAGTAGATTCAAAACTTGACATAGAGTTCAATTTGGTTTTTGGAAAGTATAACGAGTGTGGAATGTTATCGATATTCGACGGAGATCTTCGGTAATTCAGATTATTTCCTCTGTCGGCGAGATCCTCTTCGCTATCTTCTGTTTCGTACGAACTCTCACTGGAATGACTTTTCGTTTTCGATTGTTCCTGACTCTCCTGCAAAAGATCAAAAATTATCTATTAGAATTCAGTTTTTACCACAGTGACGAAATAGATTTTGGTCCGTGAATGTAATTCTCTTCAGCTCTAACCAAGTTTCATGTATTTATACCCACACAACCCCAGTGGCGGATTTAAGGGTGTGGGGGGGAATTCCCCCCTAAATCCAAAAAAATAAACCGATAATCCACAAAAAAATCAATTTTCTTGAACCCCTCCCCCTTTATGCTGAAAAAAACACAATCTAACCATTTTAGCATTTACCATGCTTTGAAAAAATTTGGATTCCCCCGCCCCAAAATTGAGCTCTGGTTCCGCCACTGTACAACCCCCTAAAATAACTCAAGTTTCAGTTAATCACTATACAGGGTGCGGCGAAATGACCGGCTACATTTGTTTTTTAAATCATACGCATAAGAAAAAAGATAAGGACATGGGGTTGCTTCTAAATAAAACTACATTCCTCAAGGTTATGTATGAAATACAATCAGTGACGCACCCAGAAATTTTTCTAGGGAGGAGCTAAGGCATAAATTTATTCCAAAAAAACTAAAAATCTTATATTCAGCCTTTTTTTGATGAAATTCAAAGCCTAAAGAGAAGATTTCAGCTCCATATCCCTACTTTGGTGCGCTACTGAATACAATTTCACTTTCTCATGTTGACCATTTTGCCTAACACATTTCTGAAGGCGTAAAATCCAATTTTTTAACTTTGCTAAGCAATGGTTACATTATTTTGCAATTTCTTCCGCTAAATGCTACCAGTGATGGAAAAAATTGACCGGGGAGGGGAATTCTGCACATGTGGCATTCTTCATGGTTAGCGCAAGGAGGTAAATTCCTTACCGGTTGAATACGTAAGAAATTAGTGGAAAAAAAATGAATATTGCTCAGCAAAGTCTTAGAAAATTGAGTTTTACGCCTTCACAATTGTGCTAGGCAAAACAATCAACATGTGAGTGAAATTTCATTTCATACGTAACCTTAGAGAGTGAATTTTAATTTAAAACCAACTGCATGTCTCTATCTTTCATCTTACGCATATAATTGGAAAAACAAACGTGGCCGGTCATTTTGTTTTTTCATCAATTACACGCGAAAGACAAAAAATAGAGACACGCGGTCGGTTTTAAATAAAAATTCATTCTTGGAGGTGCGAAACAGAACACCTCTGGTCATCTCAGCACTTGATAAGTGAAGGAAGTAACTAAGCTTACCCATATTTCTGATAATTATAATACGAGGTGTCTATTTGTGATGAATAATTAAAAAGTTTTTTTTCTTAAACAATATTCACAGAGTAAATTCATAAATCACCTATTATCGAATAAAAATAAATCAAAAAAAAAATTGAAAATATAAACCAATGGATTAAAAATCCTGACGAAGAAATCATTATATTATGCCATCGTAATTCCAACAAAATAAGAGTAAATTTACAAAAAAATTTCCACCGAAAAAAATTTGGCTGCTTTAGCACTTTTTGTATATTATATAGCCTACTAAATATGCCAAAGGTTTTTCGATATTTTACGGAAAATGTTCAGAAAGTATCATCAGACTGAACCAATAATTCTGTCAAAACCGTATCTACAGAAAACAATTTTCACCATTTTTTCACACTTTTCAGGCAAGTTTTGAAAAATATAAATCACATTTAATTTTCGTGTTTTCTGGCTGATAGTAGCAAACTGCATTTTGTTATGCACTAATTTGCGAAATAATTTAACCACCAAATAGAATTTATTTGGATAAATTCAAACATAAAACATATTAGTCAAGTAACCCTTTGAAATATTGATTACCTATTTTTAACTTTTTGACAAACAAATGAGGGAGCATTTCATATTGATCGTATTTTTTGTGGTTTTAAAATGGTCGGACAGGTCAAAAATTATCTTGCATAATAAAGTTTAGAAAAAAATTCACAGTCGGGTCATTTTTTATGACGAATTTCCTCGCGTTCGGTAAAATAGCTTTCACAGACTACCATATTTTGTTTATTCCAATGAGAAAGTGCTGATCAACTGGAAATCCTGAAAAATTTAATAGCTCAGTTGTGAAAATGTGTTAATTTACTGCTGAAATTGCTATATATATTTACTTCAGGAGCAATTTCACCTTATTTTAACCGAGTAAATGAGCTAGTAAATTAAACCAAGTATTTTAAACTTTTTTTCTATCATTTTAAACGAGTTGTACTTCTCGAGTTCCGAAAACAGCTGGTCATGAAATTGCTAAAAGTATATTCACGCGATCTTTATACAATTTATTTGTTGGTTAAAGTTAATTATTCCTTTGAAACACTTCGAGAGGCGTAGTTTGCATTTCTTAAAATATTTCAATTTTTTTTCTGATAAAGTACTGATTTTGTGGAATTAAAATAGACCTGTAGCCCACGATGCTGAAACTAAGAACTTGAATTTGCCAAATTTCTAGAAGAAGTTTGACTGAAAAATCATCGCATTTTGATTTATTCAAGGATAATTTATTTCTTCGCAACACGCATGAAATAAATTGAGCCTAAAATTTATTAGTTGAAAAAATAAAATTAACCTATACGAATGGGTTCCACAATGTAATTTAGGCAATTAAATGTTATTCAACTTTCTACATTAGCATAATCTTTATGAGTGAATACGAGAGATACTCTCAATTAAAATGGCGAAATTTCGTTATTAGGCGAACTTTCTTATTTGAAATAGGCTGAGCTTCGTTTTATTAGCTATTCTAATTGAGTAAGCCAGCTTGATTATTGAGGTATTATAGTTATAGTTATTTATGTACGTTACAGGCAAATAAGATAATTCATTAAATAATTATTCTACAACTCGCTTAGATATTTCATTAAATGCATGGTGATCAGGTAATTCATGAAATGCAGCTGTTCAGTGCAGTCAAACAAGAGAGTGTCAACAAAAGTTGGCCCCGATATAAATTTATAAAAGATCATGAGATCCAAAACGTGAAATTATAAAATGATTCTCTTATCCAAAACAGCTTTCAAATCTTTCCAGCTCAGATTGAAGCAGAAATATTCGTGATCTGATTCATATAAGTTACAAATCTTAATTGAGTCATCAAGAAAATAACAGCGAAATACGATCATAAGGAAATGCTCCAAAAAACGGATCACATTATTTTTCATCTATTTAAAAATGACAAAAATCAATGAAACTGTCAAAAAATTAAAAGAATTGTTAAAATTTTGATTCGATATTTTTCCCTAGAAAAATGCTGAAGACTCTCTACTTGAATTTAGGCCAAGGCGATCTATAAACTTAATTGGGGTATGGTAATTTTTTTACTTCTCTCAAGTTGACGCCCACAAACGATATTGGAAAATGAGAAAACAAAAATTTTTGATTTTCTTTTTTTTTTTTTCTAGGAAGGAAATTAATTAAAAAAGAATAAATTAAAATTCCTGCGTACTGCAAAAATCTTATGTTTAAAAACAATAAGTTAATGTTCGCGTAGAAGAATTTTTCATCGAGTAAATTATACAATTCGAAAAAAAAAAAGAAAAATTAAAAAAATAAAAATCAATCTCTACGAGTGTATAAAATGAATATTTTCACTTCATCACACCTCGAGGTAAATACGGCAATAAAAGAAAGAAGTCGATAATTCAGCGACAATTTCTTTGCAGTGCAATAAAAAAAAAGCCAATGCAACGAGAAATGGGTCCACCGAAAGAATACGAAATTTGTAATAAAAATCAATATCAAAGTTATTCCTGTTTTGGCTGCACTCGTTTCTTGCTGATGGGACTTGCATCGGAGAACGAATTTGGAACATTTTTTCATTCCATAATTTTTTTCCTCTTTTTTCAATTTTTTTTTTTAGAACTGAAGGCGTTTGAATTTTTTTTCTCTGTTGAAGTACGTGACAAAAAGTGTTCCATTTTACTGCACTTTTTTTGCTCCGAATTGAATGTGACTTATTGTTTTTTTTTTCATGCTAAAAATATGTCGATCAATTGCAACTGTTAGGACGCAAAAAATGTAAATCTTTGAAGGACGAACGAATGTGAATAGCTATTATGCATATTTCGTCGAAGTACTCTCAAAAATAAATTCACAAAAACGACAGAACGCTGTAGTTATTTCTCATTGAACAAAATAAGTTGACACACTAAAATACGAACCAATTTTACGACGTAAGCAGTGAAAATTGCAATTTTTAAAAATGTGTCAGTCAATATATTGCCTTGAAAATATTTGCATTAAAAAATTGGACCCTATTCTTTATTTCCTACATGAGCTTTCAGGTTCTTAAAGGTTTTATTTTTTCGAGTTTTCATTTTTCAAGTCCGTTCTCCCATATTATTTATGGGAGTTTTGTTTATAAATCGAGTAAAAAATTAAAATTATTCATAAAAAATGAATAAATTTTAATTTATATCTAACTAGGTACTGCATTTGTAATATCTTGAGCTGCCTTATACAGATTACTTAAGCACTGAAAAAATTAAGGCACGTTGCTTATAAAATATTTGATGCTTTGAAAAAGATTTTTACAATATTTTTCAACACTAATGTGTAAAAATAAGACGTTTCACATGTAAAAAAAATTTAAGCTAGTATGTTTTAAAAACTATTTAAAAATGAAAAATAAAAAATTTTCATTTAAAAATTGGGTTTATCTTTATAAAATATTACCTATTTAAAGGGAAAAAATCACGAGGGGAAATACAGGGCATTCTTCACTTCAGAATATTATAACTGGATCATAATAATAATCTGATGTGAATATGCTATTTAGGTTTTCACACGTAGTAGCTGATATCAGATGGATTCTCTTGCAAGCTGCTGAAGAGTTTCCCATCATTTAGGTAAAATTTTTTGGGGGAATTTTAGTTGAAATATTCGGGTCTGATAAGTGCCAATTTTATTTGAATCTTCATAATAAAAATTATATCAATAAATTTTATAGCTCTAGAGTTTACTGTAAAAATGCATACATTACCTACAATAATTCTTCTTATATCTCTGACTGATATTAAAATAATTATATCGAAAAGGCTCAAAACAAATAGTCACGGTATCGTACAAAATTTTCATTTTGTATTAACAAATTTTATGCTCAAAAGCATCGACTTGATTTTCTTTTCTATAATCCTGCCGACAAATCGATGAATTTTCCACCAAATGATCCCTCAAGGGTAGCCTCTCTAATGATTTTAATTTACGAGGGCATAGATTTTTCAATAATAAGATGTAAAAATTTTTATTTCACTATTCGTAATTTCTCGCCTTGAACCCGCTGTTTGTTCTTCAATTAATTATTTTTCACGATTACACAATTCTTGCGCTAAAACGAATTCAAATTTTCCTTATACGTTTAAAACATTTAAAATTTAGTTAGATAAATTTATTTACTTGCGAGAATTTCAACGAGTGATAAAAACTGTTTCCAAAAAAAAAAACAACAATTTTTTGTATACATTAGTGTTGAAGAGCAAGCGGATACATTGACTTCAGAGTACTAAAAGTCAAAAACCTTTTTCAATTTTCCTCATTCGATTTTTATTTTTAATTAACGAATTCACGTGGAGAGAGCCCAAGGGTACGCTCAGAGTTTTTTGAGAGCAATGAAATCGATCCTCCGTCCTGTAGGAAATGTAAACGGTCACCTATCTAAGTACATGGAATAACCATCACTGCTTAATAGTTAATATTATCTGTGAGGGCCGAGTGTACAATCAGAGCTTAAGTGGGGCTTAAACGAAAACCAGGTTCAATGTAAAAAATGAGGGTGTACAGAGCGAGCTCACTGTTTAAGGAAGGTTCAACACTAGAAAAACCAGGTTCTACTTGATTACTCAAAGAACTAGGTGGCGTCATATACGATGCCCCAAGAATAACCTTAAAAGACCAGGTGGCGTTGTATGACTCAAGTCAGGGGTTCTCAAAATATTGGTCCTTTGAAAAATCCATCTCAAAATTTCTAGTGGCGTTGTATATGACGCCACCTGGTACTTCTAGAGTTAAACCAAGTTCAAGTTAAGTCAAGTCCAAAAAAGGCTTAAAACATGTTCAACTAAAAACAGAAAGAAATTCTATTGTGTTCTCACAGGTTGGGTAACTGTACAATGCAAACTTCAGCGTATGAATATCATGTTATTTAGGATATACGACTTGTTAATAATGATTGGGTTCTAATTACAATGGACAATGATAATACAATATGAGATATGAAATTCCAAAAGGACTTTTGTTATGACGTTTGCAAATTATTTATCCATGTGTCTGAATTTGGCGCCGGTAGTTTGGGCTCACTGTGATAACGCACGACACAAATAGACAACTACAGATACGAATAATCAGAATTCCCAATATTTTGTTGCTTCGACAGCTGTTTATTGGGTTTAGCCAAACCACCTCCAATTTCTGTTTGTACAGCTTACTTTTGCTTATACCAAGGTTTGGAGTTTAAGTTTTGTTTGGTAGAGGGGAAGCTTAAGAGCTGATTGTACCCCCGGGCCCTGAGTGTATCAAAACTTGGAACACGGTGGCAGCAACGCCATCGCCCTACCAGTATATCCCACCGAATTAAATGCTACTTATCTTTAAATAGCTACAATTATATATATATATATACTCAAGCAACATTTGAATTTGATTTCACACGCATAATACTCAGGTGAACATGGAATCACCAATATAGGAGCTCTGGGATTGGCTTCACCTGGCGCATATGCACACGGTGACTTACAGGCTATTTACCAATCCTACTCCACATAGTCAGGAACTGCTATAAGTATAAAAATTCCCCACCTACCTAAAAAAAAAATAAGAGAAAAATTCGAGGAACATGCTAACAAGTTATTTCCCTCAGAAATTGATGTATTTATGGGACCTTCGTTCATCAGAGCCCCACCCACCCTGAAAGACATTTGTCAGGTATGTGGTGAGCATGCCTGAGGAAATGGCGCGCTTCTAAACTGAAAATAATAATCTGACTCACACTCACCGGAACGATGTTATCGACTGTTTGTTGCGAGGTATTTGAGCTTTCATCACAAAAATTACGTTTATCGGATGATTCCCAATCCTTTTCCTCCATTGGTTTGTCTTCGTCTTTCAACTGAACATTTTCCATTAAAAGCTGTTGGTAATTTTGCCATCTCCTTCTGCCCATTAACTCTTTTGCTACTTGCTTTAAACCTGAAAAATTATAAATAAAAACTAATCAAATAATTTTCAACAGTATATATAAGTAAGCAATGATCGTGAAGATTTGGATAGTTGATTCACCAGAGCAACACCGGATAATCTAAGAGTTCGTTAATTGTTTCTTGGATGTCAGCGAGATCATAGAAAATAAATCAAAATATTACCAATGACTGGGGGAAAAAAAGTTTTCTGCCCAAAACTTGATAAAAGTGGCAAGTGCATTTTTTTATTTCATCATTCTATTAAATAAACAATTTTGGTAAAATAATTATTCATCAACTCATTCTATAATTCTGCATTACTGAAATAATTCGAAATCTAATCGTATTTTGCCTACGTACTGCCGTTTATGCAACATATTTAACGTGCCTAAAGATATTCACATTCGGCCATTTTTACCAGGCCAAAATTACGAATGCTATTTTCCGCCAACTACAAATAACAAGATTTATTCAAAGAAGTTAGAGAATTTAATTCGATTTAAATAACGATGTCGCTAACTACGGATGTGCATCAAAATACATTAGAAATATTGAATGGAAAATATATAATAAATGATGTTCGCAGTTGTGAATACAAAATAAACAACTTTATTACATTTGAGATTATTTTTTAATTATTAAAAAACTACCGGTATTTAGAAACTAATAGATGGTAATATAAATAAAAGTACAATAATACCGTATTTCAACACTGGGACAGGAACACTAAAACACTGTATTCCACGAAAATTGAGATTTTCATGTCAGCTAATATATTCATGAACTTTGTAATTTTGTTTTTCACTAACATGTTTCATAATGATGATCATATATTTTGTTTCTTGAGATAAACTTTTCGAAAACTCGTGCGATTTTATTGTTAAAACTGATACATCATACAATATTATGTGTATACTTAATTAAATAGTAAATTTGTTTCTCTCTACACGTGTGCAATGATAACAGTTGCCAAATAAATTGAAATAACATACGTATACGTTTAAACATTTAGAACTATCATAAACCTATCTATATTGATAAGTGCCACGAAAAGTGATGAGTAAATGATACATGATGAGGAAAGCAGATGACACATGACGAAAATTTTAGTACAGTTTTGTGTTAATCATCAGTATTTTGTAACTGTATTTACCTACATCTACGATGAGATGATTGTGACTTTATTATATTGGACAAGTTTTTAAAAAAACTTGAATACATTTTATTCATCCATGCTTTTTTTTTTTTTAATTTTTCTTCGCAGTCAAAAAATATTATTTTAAAAGAAGTGAGAGACAAAGGAACTAATTCGAATTTTGTTTTTAAATCGCTTTAGCAGCTTTTTATAATAAATTTTCTCTGAAATTTATTACATGCATTAGATACACCGATTTTGACTTAAATTTTAGATTTGACAATTTTTGAATAAATATTATTGCTATCTAAGAGCAAAGTTCTGACAAAAACCATATTTTTAAAAATAAGTTTATAATGGATAGGAAAGATTTATACCGTGCACAAACATCGATGGCAATATTAAATTCCTAGATACCTAATTATCAAGGTACTGATATCAATTCTTAACTTCGAAAGAATTTCGCTGAAGCCATATATTGACCACAAGGATCTATCAGGAAAGGATAGCTTGTTGGCTGTCCAGTACAACGTAATTTGAGGATCATAAAGTTATTAATAATTCAGAACAGAGTTGTGTAAAGAACAAGTTATTCCACGTGGCCAAAAAACGTAGTACAAAATCAGTTCTCGCCAAACTAATTCACCAGAGCGCGATTTGGGTTAAGAGGTACAAAATTTTCAGGTGTTTCTGAAAACCAGAGTTTGGAAGCTAGCCGAAAGCCAAAAGCTAAAAGCCGAAAGCCATCGATTTTTGAAAGAAAAACCGGTAAGCTGAAAGCTGAAAGCTTTATCGAAAAAGCCGAAAGCTGAAAGCAAAAGCCGTATTTTTTATGGCTTTCATACGGATTTTTAGCTTTTTACAAAAAAAAAAAATCAGAAATCACAAAAGTAAAGTGTAAACAGAAAAATTAATCAAATAATTATTAAAAAATGAAAATAAAAATTTTCACCTAAATTTTTGAATTCAGCATAAAATTTCCTGTAAAAAAGTATATTTTTGTGAAAAGCCGAAAGCCGAAAGCTAAAAGCCAAAAGCCATTAAATTTTAGTTGAAACAAGCAAAAGCCAAAAGCCAAAATTTCTGTTCAAAAAGTTGAAAGTTGAAAGCCTAAGTTTTATTTTCAAGGTCAGAAGCTAAAAGCCAAAAGCTAAAGCCATATCTTATGGCTTCCAAACTCTGCTGAAAACATCCGAAAATTTGTACCTCTAAACCTGTGGCGCGCTCTGGTAAATTAATTTGTAGATCGGCTGTTTTCCTGAATACAACCGAAAATTTGTACCTCCTGACCCGTGTCGCGCTCTGGTGAATTGGTTTGTCGAGAACGGATTTTGTACCACGAAATTTTACACAGACTTTATGGGCAGTCGATCAACTTGTGATTCAGAATACCATAGCACTGGTTCAAGTTTAAGAACCAAGTAACTTCCTGAATTTAGCCTTTCATTATAGTAAAATTGAATGTATAATTTTTTTCAATTTTTACATCTTTATTAATTGTTAAATTGGTTGGCCTACGCACGACAAAATGCACATTGAACATATGAAAGAAAAAATAGGCTTAATATAATTTAGTTTCATATCGAATGCATCCGGACATTAGCTAAGATAGCATTATTTTATGTTAGGAGTCTTTAAAAACATTTATTAAACGAGTGGCTACTGCGCATTGAGTGCCATAAAATGCAATCTCGTCCTAGCAGTCATAAAACTAGGCTATGTCTTTTCAATTTCAAATCTATCAAGGTTGCTTTTTTGTGTCTCTCAGTGAAACGTAAACACTCGATATTGCAGTGAAATCTCTCAAAATGCATCATCGATGTCACATTAGAAAGAAAACCTTGGAATATGCAACGACAGAAAGAAAAAAAAAAGATTTTTTACTTTTTTCGTATTCTGAAATCCAATACCAACGGTAAAATACCAGTTCTTTTTTCCATTGCATCACTATAATTCAACTTTCACTGTTGCGTATTTTTGAATCAGTTACCATACAAACCAATGTTCACAAAAAATAAATAAATAAATAAATAAATACACCTATAAATAATTTATATCGTAAGTACAGTAGCTACTACGATGCACTTATGACTTATTACTCGAGAGCAGGTTGACAAAATACAACCCAACAATCTGATTTAATTTTTATAGGAAAGGAAAATAGGAAAACACAGATATAGTATTATAGGGCCATTCTGAAACTAGGCTATTGCAGTTTATGAGAAATAAATGAATCGACAAAGAGAAATGTTTTTCTGTGTATGAATAATTTTTCATGGTGTTGCAGCTGTATACTTGTATTACCTATATATATAGACAATTCTCATAAATCAAGTTTATTGTATTGAAACATTTCTCATGGAACTAATACCTATATAATAAGAGCCAAAAACTCATAACCACTAATCTCCAGAATTATCATTTGACATCAGTTAAAATGTATATCTGCTAAAAACCATTAGTCATGTTGAGAAATTTCATTCCAAAAATATTAAAACCGGTGAAATGCAAAATGACTTAAGTCCAAAATTTGAAAATTTCGTTTTATCGCCTCATTCGCTTCCTATTACTAAGGCGCACCTACTGTGCAAATGGTGAAACATTTTGACTCGCTTCACACGAGCACCTCTCAATAAGCAATTAATTAACAGAAAAATAACTCAAGTCCATTAGAAAATTTTAAAACCCGAGTTGTTTTCCTGCCTTCTCATATCATTTTGTAGAATAAACTATGCTATCAGCAATTCAGCCCTCATGTACTTGTGTGGCAGTTCTAGCGCTAGTTTTGTAGTAATACCGGTCCTTACCTTTTTTTTGATAAAATGTAGGAGGACTATAAATAAATCAGCACATTCAGTTGGGTAGTTTTCTTAATTTTTGTCAAATGCAGAAAAACAAAATAGAGTTTAAAACGTAATTATAAGCGCATTGGCAGTTTTCAGAACGCATAAACATTATTTTTCCATCATTTTTACGAAGCAATTTAAGTCATAAAAATGCACCACCGTCAATGCAACAGGGAAGGTGGAATTGAAAAATCACTTATGTAGGATAGATATGCGTTTTAGAATGGTCGTCTATAATCACATTGACTAAGGCAAAATATCTTACCAGCAAACAATGATTTTTTTTTTGTTTTCTGTAAAAAGTGGAAAATGTGACTCACAATTGGATCTTAGATCTAATTTTGGTTCTCAGGTTTAGATCTATTCTCCAAAAAAATGTTTCAAAATGGCCACAGATTTCAAGTACATAAAAAATTCATAGTTCAACTGTCAACAGTAGATTTTTATTTCCAAAGACTTCATAAATTTTTTTTGAATTTTACAGAAAATCTACAACACTCGTAGCTAACAGAATTATATTCTATAGTAAGGTGACAAGGGGTAAAAAATCATATTTGTATGTGTCGCCAGGCTACACATAAAATTGTGGATAGCTCAATGTTTCTAAAATTTATCAGTCACTTTTACTTCTAGCTGTTTAATGTATTTTAGATTTTATGCATTCATGAACAAATACTAGTCGAGAAAATGAATAGAAAGTATTTATTTTTAATGTTTTTGCCAAATACATTCCTATTAATTCGAAAAATATTATTTTGACGGAGATAAATGGAAAATAGACGCAGGTAAAAGGTAAAATCATACATAATATGCGGAGTCTATTTTAGCAATGAAATCAATTGAGCGGGAGAGAGATTAGAAAAGAAAAACAGTTTATTAGAAAATGTCTATAACCGATGAAGAAAATTATATAGTGGAGAACTAGCAAATTGAAGAGTAAAATTTTAAGGGAGCCCAAAATGGTGGCCGAGTCGAGGTCTCCTAAAAAAAAACTTTCCTTCCGTCACCAATGGTCCTCAGCACATCAATTAGTCATGGTGATTTATAAATGAATTAATAGTAATTTGAACAATCGGCGGAAACTTTATCAGTTTAGCAAAGCAATAACGATTTGCACAATGACTATTTAGAGAAAAGAAAAAAGAATACTGGAGAGAAAAAATGAAACAGGTACCATAATTATACACAATTGACGATAATGGCGTAGCATTATTTGACGGGTATAAACGGTTCCGGATAATACATTTAAAAAGTTGTTGAGTATTTCTATGTTGAACTAAAAAAAAAAAATGTTTACCTATATTACAAAAATATAAGCAGTATTTTGGTGAGTTTTTGTCCCCTCGAATTTAATCGAATTTTGATTTTCAGGGCCGTATAGCTATAGCAAAGTACTCGGAGAGGGCACATCAGCAAATGAACTCCTTTCCCTCCCTTACATGGAAGGAATTTTCATTTGGGAGGGGGGTGACAAACGATTAAGCTTAGAGGCATTGCCCCCCCCCCCCCCGTCACACCTGGCTACGGCCCTGTTGGTTCTCATCGCCACCAAAACGAGAATGAAGAATAGCGTACCTATTTTAGTATACGACTGTCTATTCGATGCTCATTATTATTTCCAACTGTATCCTCTATCGTTTCCATCTAATAAACATACTGCTGTGTAAAATTTTCGACTACCACAATCGTAATGTAATTGAGCCAGGTCAGTTCAAGTTCGCTTGTTGGGGATTAGAACAATACGCACGCGCTTCTAAATTGCTCGTGTATATTAAGTTTGTGTAAAAAAAAAAAAAAAGTAACAAGTAAATATATGCAACAAACAGACCAATGTGTACTCTCACGTAGAACATGAAACTCTATAGCATCTAGAAGAATCACTTTCAATTTCTTTCATTGTCTGTATATGCAGTGTATCACAAGTCTGTTTCTGCGAGGACATTTTAATAAACAGGTACAACATTACATTTCGTTTTACAATTTGCAAAATTTCTCGCTCATTAATTAAGAGTACGAGTATAGGTATTATTCCAAAAAAATATATAGATAAATAAAAATTGAAATTGGAGGAAATGTATTTTTTAAATGTACAAAAACATAAAAGAATGAAGTCAGTATATATGATTGTTAAATGGGTTTTATAAAGTGTTTGATCATCACTCGAACCCAGAGGCGTAACCAGAAATTTGCTTTGGGAGAGGCTAAGTCTTGAATTTACCCCCAAAAAAGAGAAATATATTTATTCAGCTATTTTCCCGTGAAATTTGAGGCCTCAGGGGGGGTCTTCAGCCCTCCTAGCTCCTCTGGGTGCGTCAGCACTACCATAACCTGCCTCAATGGAAGACCCGGGCACGGAAATCTGGCTACAAGGAAAAGAAGTTAACGATGTAAAAGATGTTAAAGATGCTAAAGATGTTAAAAATGATAAGCGAGGTAGCACTGCTCAACAGAAGAAATGGATTCGAGATGATCGTAAGATGATCGTAAGTAGTCAGACTTATATAATTTTGTTTCCTGTTTTTTTTTTTTTGTTGAAAAACTACCAATAGATGTATAAAAATTGTTATAACCAAATTTTTTCATCATAAAATTTTCTACAAAAAAGTTATGTTCAAAATTGTCCTATGTATCTTTTGTAATTACGAAGTAATAAATTCAAATTTAAAATGTCGAAAAAATTATGAGAATCTAAAATAATCTAAAAGAAACAAAAGCTATATTGGTTTTTACAATTTTTTAATCAACTGTTGTATAGTCTTCGAGAGAAAAGGAAAAAACAAAAAATATATCAAAGCCCTCTACGAGTATAAAGATGGTCTTGTACTTGAAAAGCATGGCTGAGGTCTATAGTTGCATAACCCACGAGTCAAGTCGGGTATAAGGATAACTCCTGTTTGTACAACTGGCCCTGAGAAATGGTGACAAAAAATACAGGTTGCCACTAGTAAAAGTTAAAGCTGTTGTCAACGTTCTGAAGCTAGTCCTATTTTGGAAGAAAAAGGAATAAGTTATTTTTCGTTTTATCCAAATTGCATAAGAAAATCTACACATCTTTTTAAACAATAGGTATTATAATAATACTCAAAGAAAAACCCATAATTTAATTTTGTCTTTTAAACAATATTTTCATCAAGTTTGTACCCTTCTAATCCATCTAACACATCAACTTTTAACAGCACATATATTTATTTAAATTAATGGTTTCAATCTTTATTTAGACTATCCTCTCCATTTTGAGGAAAAAAGTACCTCTAAATTGTACCGTAGATTTGTAAAATTGGGTTCCAACAGAAAAATACATTCTACTGTAGCCAATTAAATTCAACTTGAAAAATTACGAATCAAACAAGAAGGAACAAAAATTTTTTCTCATAATTTTCTACTGGTGTATTTAAAAAAACAAGTGTATGGGCAAAATTTAAAAATGAAACCACGATTCTGTTTAATTGTTATGAGTAATGAAGGTTTTAATTAAGACTATAAAGGTTTCAATGCGCCAATTAAAACGAAAAAAATGCAGATAATTTCTGGATGCACATCCGTTGAGGAAAAAGACAAGAATCGCATATTATTTAATGTACCTACGAATTTTTCTTCTTTTCTAATTACACAGTAATCCATTTGGACCTCGTGATTAAATATATGAGCTTATAAATATTGTAGAAGTATAAATTCAATTGAAAAAATAATTTTTATGATGTTTGTTGGAATATTTTCACGGGAACTTATCTATTTTGGTTCATTTTGAGGAAAGTACCTGTATTCCCGCACTGTTAAACGTCGTAAAAGAATTTGATAATTTTCTTTCGAAACAAAAAGTTGGAGACTGGAAATTCAGTTTCGTCAGTTAAAATGTATTTAAAACGTACCTATATTTGAAATTCTTTCAACTTTCGCTAGCTTTAATAACTTTTGCGTAGTTATATATTTGTCATCTAATTGGAAACTGTTCAACTTTTTTTAGTCTTCACTTTCAACCATAAAATATCATCCCATTCATTATGCGTGGTTACTCACATGTAGGTATATATTTTATTTACAAGTTGGTTTTGGCAACCACTTGCATAGACAACTTGTGGAAAAGAAACTACCGCATGTGTTATCGTGAATAAAAATATGTCTAAAATTTAAAGATTGGGGTGCACAATGATCTGATGCTACATATTTTTTACGATTCACTCGTTAATGGTGATGTGAGGAAAGGGAGGGGGCAGAATTTTGCCTGAAAAAAAGTTGAAATAAAAAACAAATGAATTTTTATTCTTGCGGCATTTGGCGAGAGGTGTGCTGATTTTCAAACACCCGCCTCGGTAAGGACTTTGTCATAGTGACTGAAGTAATGAGAAAGCCTCTGTAGGCGGGCTTTGGAAGATGAAATCAGCCCTCCAGAAAAAAATCAAATAAGCCCTTCCCCCCAGTTCAATGAAAATCAATCGAATTTTGATTTATTTGTTCTAAACTCAATTCAATTGGTGATAATATAAATTTTCATGATTGAAAAATGATTGGATTACCATTTCCTGATAATTTTTCTTCATTTTTACTCATCTTATCGTCTTATTGTCTCTTTTTTTAGCGATGGAGAAAAGCAAAGTTCGCCCATGAGAACCTCTGGGCAAAAAGGACATAAGATCGGTTTCAAACGAAATTCAGAGCTTCTTTTTCATCAAACCACTGTAAAATAAGTTGTATTTTTCTTATTACAGGGTTAATAAGGAAAAAATATTTTTAAAAAATGAAATATTTTTTAAAGAATTTATTACTTAGTTTATTCCCAGTGTGTTAATTACGCATAAATATGATTGAACATCAACATAACCAGTTTTTGCTTTTGAGTAGAATGACCTGTCAGCAGTGACGAAACAAAGCAGGTGTGATGACGGCTCCCCTCAGAAAAAATGTCGACTCCCGCCCAACAAAAACAATTCCAGAATAAACTAAAAATCAGTAAAAAAAGAAAATGATCGAAAAGTATGGGAAAATTAACTTTAGTATTAATTTATTTGCACGTTGACATTTCTCTACATTTCATCTTGGCTCCTCTAGCACCTCCCAAAAAAAGCCAGTTCCACCGATGGTTGTCAATGACGTCATTTTAGAAATTCTCTAAGGACCATGAAGTTTTGCACACTTGTTTTTTTACAAAAAAATCATATTTTATTGAAGCAATGTTGAATAACTCCATGAAAAATTGTGGTAAACGAGTAGATAACTGCGAACCAACAAGTATAATTTTTGAGTCCTAAATAATCGATTCTTTTCTACATCTTGAACCGCCATTACGTAATCGCAGATAACGATATCACGTACAATTTTCGCGAAAAATTTCGAGGACCTTGCTCCACTCAAAAATATAATTAAAGATAAAGCGATGCGAAAGTTGTGCACGCTATTAACCTACTTTTTCGCATCAACGCTTGCACAGTGCTGCACTCTAGCGATTCGAATGGATTCGGTTCTTTATATTTTGCTGCTTTCGTTGGTTCTTTATCCTTGTGCAAATCAACGTAGGTTCAATACCTTTTTTTTTTTTTTTTTTTTTTTTTAGCATTCTACTTGTTCCCCTTCCCATATACGTACTAATTAAAAAAAGTATATTTTTTCCATTTGGTAATCGCTAGTTTTTTTTTTTTCGTTGTCTTCTTTTTTTTGGTACCTATATACCTTGTTAAGCGACAAATTGTACACCGAATGCGAAAGTGCATATGTAATTAAGTTTTTAATAATTGTACACACACACACACACACACACATATACACACACACACACACACACACACACATACACACATACACACACACACACACACATTGCATTGACGAAGTTAGGGTATGGAGTTAACTTTGAAGCGAACAAAAAAAGTAGTGCTGAGTTTTTCGTTGTCCTAGGTTGTGCACACTCTAAAACGAACCGGCGGTTTAAAAAAAATGGAGAAGACAGGATGTTCGTCGAGCTATTATTAAACTATTTAATAACATTAAACTAGGAGTTTTTTTGTTGTGCGTGACCTCTCTTCTTGACTAAAATTAAAGTCGACTATTTTTCGTCTTACTACGTGGAACGTAAACTACGTTTGAATGTAATAATAGTCCATTAACAAAATGCAGTTTTTTTCTTAACATTAGCATTATATGTATACGAATTTAGTGAGGGAAAAAAAGTAAAATGGACGATATTCTGATTATAACTTTTTTTACTGGGTGCATTGTAGATGTGTGTGCTCATAAGCACCAATTAAACGGAGATGGTTCGGATTTCGTGATACAACTGCAGAAAGAAATCTTTTCGATCTTTCAGCTAAACTTGACAAGTTGTTTTTTTCAAGGTCTAAATAGGATTTTGTTCAGTGAAGTGGCTGATGCCTGTTTATGTTTATTATAGGGTTCTGAAAACCTTGCATATAGTCCGTTGCATGCGTAAAACGTCAATATGCAACTGTAGCACCATATACTATTTTAGCCAATCACATAGTACTTACCTTTTGTGAAGGTAGTGCCACCATGAATAATTAATAGCTTTTATTAAAACTTCTCGCTTCATCAAACCTCATAAGCTTCTAACTTTCAACTTTTCTTTCAGCTTTCAACTTTCGGGTTTCCGACTTCTTTTGTTCAGTTTCAAAGATATTTCGTTTCCTTGACTTTCCAACAAATCCGCGATTCTCCATTTAAAATTCAACAAACATATATTATTCAAATGAAATGATCGAAAGCTACAGGGTGGGGCCAATTATGACTGGCTACATTTGATTTTTCAATTACGCGTGTAAGAAAAAGATACGATTAAACTCCTAGTTAAATATTGAATCTTTATCCGAGAGTTGAGAGGTGAACTTTGTTTCCATTTTTTGAAATCTATTTTCCTGATAAGTACTTTTTTGCATATTACTGCAGCATTCTATTCACCTGATTTTTATCAATCCATTTTATATCTGTTAAAAAACTGTTTAAAAATGTAAATGGTGACATTTATTTATTTGTAGATAAAAATAAAATTATTACCCAACATGACGAACCGTTGAGAAACATTACCTTGCAAGGATATTTCGTTTCTGACTCAAACCGAAATATAAAACCAAATCTAGGAGAAAATTTTCACCTTCGTAGTTCCCCATTAATTTCCTTACAAATTCCTTGAAAACAAATTTCCGTATTCGAAATCATAACAAGTTTACGATTACGATGCAGGCGCCCACAAATATTGACTTAACGAAAACATCTCAGCAAAATGGAAAATTGTTATCATCATAGCATCACTATTGCATCCGAAAGGTTATGCTGAAAATTTGGTATGATACAATGAATAACATTGGAATGGTCAAATATATTGTGTTTGGGTGTGAGGTGCAGCACGTATTTTATTTTTCGGTTATTAAATTGAAAGCGAATGGAAAACAGGTTATATGTTAGTACAAAATTGCTATAACTGAAAATAAGAAACAAAATGAAATAAAAAAAAAACACGGGTTAATGTAACTTCAAGTAGGAGGATATCGATGTATTTTTTCTATTTAAATGACCTGATCATCCACTTTTACAGCACGTGTTTTCAGAGTTCAGTTACTTTGTTCTGAATTTGCACTCGGTTTGTTTAACTTCTAAAAGAATGATATTATTGGTGAATTTGTTGTGAGTCATAAAGTTTGTTTTCAATGAGACGATAACAGCGCAATTATAACTAGTTTAGTATTTATTCAAGATGATTAGAAAAATATCACTCAAGTAGGTGCACCAATTGTTGACGATGAAAAATTGAATTATTTTCATCTCCTCAAAAGCTCAAAATAACTTAGATATTTGGCAAATTGTAGGTATAAGCTACTTATGCCTATTACAACAGAAATTATAAATTATAGGAATTGTAAAATTTAAGAACTATAGTGTCTAAAGCTGCCATACAGGCCCGTAGCAATGTGGCGGCAGGGAAGAAATGCCCCCTCAGGCAAAATTTTCAATATTTCTTTCTGAATTTTGAAGAAAAAAAAAAGTTTGCTCATCTAACGATGTTTTTAATTTTTACCAAACAAATTTTACCCTCCCTGGTCTGCAGTTTGTCCCCTCCTCGCTACGAGTCTGCTTCCATAAGTCATATCAATGCAACTATAGAATATCCTTTTTCTTTACACTGTTTCATTGGATTTTTGAGAATATTATCTGACCCTACTCTCAGGGTTGCCTACTGTAGGGATAAATCTTTGGTCATTTTGAGTATTTATAGAGTTATTCTCCCAACACATTCACATCAAGACTTAAGTGCAACCTTAATACTTCTCCATATGGTGTACCTCAATTCTCAAGTGGCATAACTCAACCTGAGTTTCTGATTGCATATAATGTTTGAAATTTAAATTTTTTAAACACATCGAGTTATTTTCTTTATCTAATATGTTCAATACCGGATCTGCTTGGTTATATAAATTAGCTGTTTGAACTTTTTTTTTTTTGGAGACGAGCATTCTTATCAGTTCTTGCGATATAAGTGATAATGAGTCAGCAAAAATGAGAATTTTTCATAAATATCACGCAGTCATCGAAGTTAATTAATTTTCGATTATCAATATCTCTGTTTCCACCCAATCTTGTTTCTACCATGGAATAAAGCCAAATTAATGTTGAATCGATTCTTAAATTTTATCGAATTTTATTTCTGTAGCCTGAAATGATACTCGATGTTTTTTTTCTTTTTGCTTTAGCTTCGAGTTATCGAGGGTTGGAAAGGGATAGAATTCTATCTACTACGTATATATACAGCTATCCTTCTCAAAAATATTACAAACTTTTCTCAAAGAACCATCAACTTTTTTTTAGCAATTTTAATATACTTTCCAAATATTTCTAACACAGCTTGCTCAAGATGAGCTGACTCTAGTTGAGATGAAAGCAATATGCAAAACATTACAATATTACCTTAAGGTGAAAAGAAAGTTGAGAATTCCTCAAGGAAAAATTAAACGAAGAAAAATTCAACGTTGGTTAAAAGGTACTTTAAGGAGAAAATTTGTTAAGGTACTTTTTAATAAAAGCAAGTCTGAAGGTAATTTTTCGCATACCGACCTAAATATTTCGCTAAAAATTTAAAGTAGATGTTTCGTAGTAAATTCATACCAACACGAATGCGTATAGTTACTGCAGATGAAAGAATTAACACAGACTCCTCATAATATGCTAAAAGCAGATCGCATGCGATCAAACAAAGAAATTTTGCAGTGAATAGTCTTTTGCAGTTGGTAGCGAGTATGTGGATAAAGATCAGCCGTCTTTTTTTTTTTTTTTCACCAAGTATAAAAAACTGGTTCGATGCACATGCGCTTTTTTCTTTCTCCTACTTTGTGCAGAGGGAATGAAAAATTCGCATCGACAGCCTCTGGCATTAAGATAATTATAGTGATATGCAGACGTTATAATTCTCTTTTGCAATGCAAAATGCTAGTGGTATTCAATTTTTATCGATATTGAAAGAGGATGAGAGTTTATAATTTTCTCTGTAGTGTGATGATTTAGGCATCGAAATTTTACAGCTCAAAAAAAAAAATGTATTGGTTTGAATTTTTTCATTCATTTATTAGGTGTTGTACCTCTTTGCACACTTGAACGAATGTTTTTTTTTTTTTCTTGCTTTTATCAAATATAATCACTTTACGAGTTTGCTGAATTGACCTACCATAACGTTTTAGTAGGTGACTATTCGCAATTTTGTGTGTACGTTTCAATGTCAATGTTTCTTGACAGTGAAAATATAGTAGGATTGGGTTTTCTGCTCGATAAAAAAAACTGAAAAAACTAAAACCTTTCAACTTTTTTGGTTTTTTAAAAACACGTCCTCTTCATGGAAGATGATTTTTAATAACATTTGTATTGACGGTAATACTTATAATGGGAACTTGTATAGCCTACTTCGCTATAGTCAAAAATCCACAGGTGCAACTACGAGTAGTTCATACTCATATCTATAGTAATAACTGTGTATATAATTCTCATACTATATATTTCTAAGTAGCACTACATTTTCCGGTGCTAAAATTAGGCTTAAGCATTACTTGTTGGTTATGTTTTACAAGAGTGCAGCCTCAAGTTCAAGAAGTTAATAGAACATCAAATACTAAATTACGATAGGGAGGGGCTATATATATATATATACCTATAGCAATGATGAATGGAGAAAAGGTGAAATAATTTACTTTATTTTTTCGATGGCGGAGTAAGAGAAAAACAAAGTTATCTATGATACTTCACAATGTAGAATAGGTAGCCATATTTAAATGCATTTTTTCTTCTCAGCTGACTGATAAAATGCTTAACAAGCAACTGACTTTATGACGATCGCTATGAGAATGTATTATATGAGAAATTATTTTTAGTTCATTTTTTTTTTTTCAATTCAGCTCCTTTTCTTGGTAATGAATACTCCGTAATTTTCTTGCAACAGGTAAAAATCACGTAATTCATTTTATAAGATAATACACTTTTTCGTGGAAAACGTTATCAAATGAATTTTACTGTTTCAATCAATTTGAGCCCCGACTAAAATATAGCTGCTAACTCCAAAAGTCATAAATAACGATAATTAGTTTTCTTTAAACAAATGTTGGAATAAAATATAAAGCTCATTCGTAGAAGTATCGACACTAAAAGAAATTATTTCAATGTGCAGCACTCTAAACTAAAATAAAAATACCTACTCAATTTTATTTTTTTAAAATACCTCACCCACGGTACGGCAATTAAATGACTATAGCTACATTTATTTTTGCAATTATTAATTGCGAAGGAATAATAGATATTATAGATAGACACGCGTAGGGTTTTGAATTAAAATTCATTCTTTAAGATTATAATATTATGCATACCTAATTATGTAAAATTCAAATTCACTTTATGTTGACAATTTTGCCTAACTTTTTCTCGAAGGCTTATCACTCAATTTTCAAAGATTTTACTAAGCAATGGTCCTATCATTTTAGTAATTTCTCCAAGTTACTAAAGTTATATAAGGATCAACATGGAGAATTTCCTTTCTTCCCCGGCTCCTCCACTGACAATCTTGTATAGTAGAAGAAATAGCTAAATAATGTGACTATTTTTTAGTAAAATCTTCAAAATTTGGGTTTCATGCCTTTGCGAATACGAGAGGAAAAATGGGTAGCATTTAAGTGAAATTATTATTTTTCATAAGTAACCTTGGCGAATGAATTTCAACTTAAAACCAACCGCATATCTGTATCTAAGCACGTAATAGAAACAAAAACAAATGTTGCGCAGTTCATTTAGCTGTATATCTTTAAGATTACCAAATAATTATGGGTCATTTTGGCGAATCCATTTTCCAAAATTCTTCTCCCAACAATACACCCCCCTTCCCCCCGCTCCTCTTTTCATTACACAGGGTACTCCTATAACTTAGTTCACCTAAACCTCCTCCTTCCACCACCCACACTATACCTTCTCTACACATTATATAAATTATTCAACCATCAGCACCCAATCTATCGGCCAGATAACAGCACCCCCCCCTCCTCCGCTCGAGGAAATATTTGAAGTAATCGAATGATTAGAAATAATTGGTCGGCGTTTGGTACCAGATATGAAATCACAGTTTTGTTTGTCTTTTAAGTTGCGTTGCCCCACAATGTGTGGCTAACTTGGATGGGTGTCCGTTTTACTTTCACTCTTAACACCCCACCTTCCTCATCTACTGTCTCTTCTAGGTATATTCGAGATTTGTGCTTTTAGGAGACGCATATTCGGGAAATTTTATTGGGGAATATATCCGAGAACCTTATATATATAACCTTTAAATATGTGAGAAATTAGTGCGCTGCGGACTACATTTTAATTTTGGTCTTGTGCATTAATTTTTATATCAAAACTGAATTGTCTTCCACTTGATCGGCTATAATTACCAATGTTTTTTCTTATAGTCTGCAAACACTGCAGGATTCTACTCTATATTGAACATTATCTAAAATTTGTAAGTGCTGGGTCTATATACCGCATTTTTTATTCCAGTATATGGGAAGTCAACACAGACACGTACACGTCTCCCTTTTAATTAGAAATTATATCTTTAAATTTGTCTAATTAATTCACCCGAAGATCCATAATTCACCCAGCAAAGAGAAAAAAACGTTGAAAAACCGCCATAGTCCGGCTGACCTGAAAACTAATATTTCCTGGAGCTATTAATTTCATAAATTTAATGATGTAGCTAAGTACAGGTAAGGAATAAGTAGGTACATATCTAAATTAACAGCACAATTTCTACATTATTGGTGGCCTAAGTGAACTGCGTGTAGCATTAATGGAGCGGCTAAATTCGTTTATCTAATTATTCACAGTTTTCACCCGCATTTACCACATTCCGGTTATCAACATTCGGCATTTTTTATGGCACGCATCATATACCGACGAACATATTATATTGTTTTAATAATTCGGTATTTTTATTAGTCAAACTTGTCGGCTAAAAAAAAAGAATATACGACCAATTTTCTGTACGACTGCAACGTTATAATTTTCCATAGGTACGAAGACTTTTTTCACCAGTCAACTTATAATTTTATGGTAGCAGAGTCAAATAAAAACAAAACAAAAAAATATACAGTAATTCATATTTGTATGGTAATAACTAAAGTTGTATCAATATTAGGCAATTTTTGAAATTATACTTTGTTTATTGTTTCTTAACAATGGATGCGAATGCGATTGTGACTGCACCCATTGTGTGGTGATATTAAAAAATTATTTAGAAATGTAATTCATTTTGGTCGATGACCGTCGTTATTTCATACTATCGAATGAGTGGAACCCAGGACTTGTGGTGACATTGCATATGAAAATCGAACAGTATATATGTTCAAAAAGTTCAGGAACTGAATTTTTAACGTGTTATCATCTTTGTTTTCAGTTTTCGTTACACAGCACGAAGTTAAAAATCGATTCTCGATATCGAGAATATAAGCAAAATATAAAGATGCGCGCGCCGTTGTCAGTTGTCATCGAATGGTTCTTATCAATAATCTCTTGATTAACTTTTTTGGCATTTCGTCAATCGTTTACAATTTTCTAATTTTCATTACTTTATTAAATTATAGTCATTTTTCATACCATAACAACATATTTCTCTTATTCCCAATTTGACGAAATTCTTCCTTCAGATTAGAAACTTGTAAGTTTTGCTGCCATATCTCACGTAGAATTTTAATTTTGAAAATTAAATATTTTCAGGAGGGAAGTAACTTACACAATCTAAGTTTTTAGGCTACTAACTTCTATTCAAGGCTATCGCAAAATGAACCCATTGCTTATACCTTACTTCAAAAAAATAGGTAGATAAAAAAATTCGCGAAATCAAATAAAAATAAATCTCGAGTAAACGTAACAAAAGAAAATAACGTTATAAACAGATAATTCACGAAATAATTCCTTATCTAAAATTGAAAAAAAAAATAAATAAAATAAAATTATGCATTTTTCGAGATTAATTGCGACCTCGAAAATCATTATTCTCTATACGATCATTTGTCTTAATATATTATTTCCTAAAAAAAAAAAAAAAAAAAAAAAAAAAGAGCGAGATTATTTACCTAATCTGAAATGAACTTTTAATTTGTAATTATTACAAATTATTGCAGCAATATTTTCACAGTAATATCATAAAGTGTTTTTTCTATAAATCTTGAAAATAGTTTTTCCATTCGTTTTTCCTTGTTTTTGAGAGAAAGATTTATTGAACAGTCCACTCGAAAGTGACAGTTGTTTTAATTACGTGTAGGTAGGTACAAGTAAAAATTTAGGTAAGTTAGGTAACAACGAGTTCTGCGGATTAATTTATTATTGATTCTCGTGGTATTACAAATTTCGAATATCTTCTGTTGAATTTAGTGGTTGAATCCAACCAAGAAATAAAAATAAATAAATTCAGCTAAATAAATATTTTTAAAATAAATTATCATGAAGAAATAACATGAAAACTGGGCTGAATACATTTTTAACAAACAGGGAAATGTTTCGATATGAAAAAGTTTTAAACGTATTATTAACTATAGATACTATTTTTTTTTTCTTCTTCGTTAATTACCCGTCGGTGTATTATAATATTGAGGTAAATTTTATTAATTTTTACTAATACCTATAGTTAATAAAACGTAAGAACCAAAGATTGAATAAGACTATTTATCAGTACTTACCCTTTATTTATAAAACCTTATTTTTCCCTTGAAATTTCAACTACAGTCAACAAAACTAAGACAGTAGAAGATAATTGAGAATGAGTTAATCAATTTTTTTTTTTTTGACCTGATTATCATCACTATATTCAACAAGTTCTTCAATCACTGAGACCCTAGTATCAACTTCGAAAAAATTATCCAAGTTATGAAACCAAAAGAAGAAAGTCAGCAAGGAGAAATTTACTTGATTCGAATCATATAACCTTTTTAATATTTCAATTCAGGCAGCTATTTTTAAAATAGCTGAACAATTGAAAAATTATTATTATTTTTTTATCACTCGTCACTAATTGGCTCGTATATTAGTACCTTCGTTAAATAAGTAATTTATAAAATAATTAAATAGAAGTGCATAAAAACATGGTTTTCATATTCATAATTATAATTGAAATTAAAAAGGTTGAGTTGAATAATCGTCAATAAAATGAAGGGGAAAGAAACAAGACATTCGTAAAAAAATTATTGGAAAAAACTTGTGACCAAGTGTGTAGGAAAAAAATTAAATGTTGAGAAAAAATCCAATTTTTCTCGTGAATTCTCTCAACTATAAAAAATTCGAAGGATGAAATGCGAATTGAGAATAGCCAAGAATTTTATTTTTTTAAATAATTATACCGAAATTGTGTGCGAATTCATCTTTCTTCGTCTACTAGCAGGATTACAAAAATATTACGGTTTTACCTGATTCACACTTCGGACCTAAGTTGAATCCAATCCCAGGGCAATACTCACAAAATCAACACTAGTTCATAAAAATAAAAAAAACTGAACTTTGTCACTCCCTCTGATTTTTTATGATTCCTTTTCTCTTTTCATCTGTTCAGTGTGACAAAATATGTGAAGGCCATTGATTGTTGTCACTCGTAGACCAATGGCCTCCATATAATGCAATTTTATGAAATGTGCATGTTGATTAGTTAACGAATTCATTCCTGCATCTTATTCATTCGTTTTATTTAATGCATCGTGTAGTCAAGTAAATATTCCATTCTTATTCGAGCAAGAGTACCAAACAGAAAAAATTAGAGGATAAATAGAAGGCTAAACCTGCTCAGCGAATTTTGCAATCCGATTCATTTCATGGAGTTCGGATAGCTTATTAGTAGATAAGTTGAAATTGTTCATTATATTGGTCGTCGCGAAAAATTTAGACTCTTATCAATAATTCATCTAAAATATTGCCTAGTTTTGCTGTTCGTTGAATTTTCGGACAAAATGCTTTTATAGACAAAAAATTAAACACATTAATCGCATTCTGGACTTCTTATCTAAAATTTTTGGTGATAAGTATATCAAACCGTCTGTAAACTTTTCTGACTAGACGATAAATTGTTAGAACAAAAAATTGAGGGCATGAGTCACATTATATGTAGGTTCTAAGTTATACAAATTTGACATACTAATGTTGATTAAAAAATGTTGACTAAAAAGTTTCGCCCACATTACATTTGATGTCATTCACATAATTCAGTAGACTTTAAGCAGTGATAAATTGATTAGAAAATTAAAACTATTCCTTACAAATTTTTTATAAAGACTAGACTGAAGAAAATATAATCTAAAAAAAAAAAAATTAATGGAAAAGATCGACTGATTATTAATTTTTTTTAATTCAAAATTCGCTGTTATAACTGATGCTGAAAATTTTTTTCGAAGGTTAAAAAAGACAAGGTTTGGTATGTCTGGTTCGTTTTACAGTAGCAGCGTTGGAAATTTCTAATCTGAGTCGTAATTTCTTCTTTAAACAATATGATAACTTATCTGCAACAATTAGTAATGGTCTAGCTGGACAAATCGAATAACTGAAAAAGGCGCAGTTAGAGAGAACGGAGAGTTCATCATACAAATTCTAAAATTATAGGTCCAAATTTATTTCCTAAAAGAGAGTATAATAAATTGGAATTAAACTTTCGATGTAACCTTAAAATAAAACAATAACAAATGAAAAGCTCAAGTTTTTTTTTTTAGAATTCTTGAAGAAAAAAAATTAGCAGAAATTTTCTGGTAAAATAATAGGAAATTACAGACAAACCAATCAATTATTTAGAAACATTTTAATTTCCACTGAACTGGAAAAGATAAAAAAATATTATTAAAATTATTTTTAGATGGGAAACTGATACAATTTCAAGATTGTAGAAGAAATTGCTACAAAAATAAGTGAAAATTAGTCTGTTGTATTTTATGATGTTAATAACTATTTTGGTATTAATTTTTTCAACCATCTTGAAATAATCGCGGTTTTCCAATATAAAAATAATAGAAATCACTCATTTTTTTTTCAAAGTGCAATTAAAATTTGGCCTCAAACGTAGCCTGCAAATAAAAAATTTATCATGCAAACTATGAAAGAATTTTTTCCCTTATTTTTCCTACATTACTATAGACCTTTTTGTGAAGTCTGAGCCCGAAACAACTTCCTTAGCCTTTGTCTCTTAAAACGACAACCTCCTAATAGGAGTAAATTAATTAACTTAGGTTAAAAAAAAAAAGAAAAAAATAATTCATAATTTTTTTCAAATGATATCTGAGTGAAATTCAAGCTATAAGCTATACGTATTCTCTGTTTGGTTTGGGCATTGTCTTTATTCCGAAATCTAATCAAATTTATGGGTGGGTGTGTGTTGAAGTTATATGCTCGAATTGAAATCATTCGTGTATACAAATAAAACCAACATCGTCTACGGTTTGTTCGTAAAGGCATTTAAATGTAGTTCCGGAGTCAATTTCAATTTGTGACGCGTATTTTATTTGTTCAACTACATATGCTCACTGTTCTGCTTTTTTTTTTTTTTCTTAACTCAACATGGCGTTTATACGAACCATACATAAATTATTCTTTATGAACAATATCCTCGAAAATGATAATCTTTCATCTGAATTTCACACATTTTAAAATAATTATTACGTAGTCATAAGTGCATTACAAAATTAAAAATCCGTCTACAAAAATTTGGAAGTTTTTAATTATTGATAAAATAGAACCCTCCAATTTTCCATTGACTCAACAAGAAAAACCCCAGTTTGAAATAACATTTCTTCGACTACTCACATCAGTACAAAGTACAAGAAGATATACGAAATTTACCTGCTGCAATCTTAGGTACGTTTATTAGATTCTGACACGAGGATTCAATTTCTTTCAAGTTAATTATAGGTACTAAATGGGAATTATTGGAAGAAATTATAAGTTTCACAGAAAGATAATTATAGAGAAGTCTAGTGGGTACAAACAAGAAATTTTTTTTAAATTAGCAATTTTCTAAGTTTCAATTTTTGAAAAATGAAAATTCCAACTTTCTTCGTTTTCAAATATTTTGAATGTACTGAGGCAAGGCGATCATCAAATAAAACAATTAATACAAAAATTATAAAAAAAATTATCCATTGCAAGTAAATATTATTAATTACCTATTAATAGCTAGAAGATTCTTCATCATTATGCAAAAAATGATGAACGTAAAAAACAAATATCGTTTGTAATGCTAATTTCAGTAGTAGCATTTGCACTTCCTATCCTCTTGATAAAAAAATATTCTTATAGCCTAATTTATTTGTTCTAGCATCCTATTATTTCTATTATAGACTTCATTTTATACTTCGAAATTGTTTTATTTAATATTGTAAAGATAATAAAGAAATGATATAAAATTGAGCTTTGGGCCAAATAGGAATGGAGAATTTTTTTTTCCTGATTTCTTTTACCCAAGAGGATATTATTTTCAATTCATTTTTACGGCGAATAATATGTTGAAAATTAAAACTGAATGAACTTAAGGTTCAAACAAATTATAAACTTTCCTTCAAATTAATCTTGAAGTAATTTAATATGAACAAAAAGAGCAGCTTTTGTCTCATATTTCTTTAAATAACGACGAGATTCAGCAAACTAGACACGAAATTTCAAACAATAATATTGCCACCAGAGTGAAGATGTGTTTTGTGTACCTATATTGCTTGATCCAATGCACAAAATAATTATAAACGCTTCGTGTTTATAGGTTTTAATTTGAAAAGTCGGCTTCATATAGTTTTCCTAAATTGCATCTCTTCTATGTATTTGTTATTATCTTTGGAACGGGTTAACCGTTGCACACGTCTTCCATTTTATCGACCCAACGAAAATGCATCCGGTGGAAAAAATAAAATAAACGAAATTTCACGTACTCTCGCACAAAGTTTCTTTTCTTTCGTTTTTCCTCTTATTATTCCCCCCGAGCTTCTCTTCCTCAATATAATTCGATATTTTCGTTTCGATCGGACACCACAAAAATAGTCTCACGGAAAACGTAGATATAACACAAGAAGGCTAGTCGATTTTTTATTTTTTTTTTGGAAAAACTGCACTTTTCTAAGCAAAACTTGGATGCAGAAGATTGTAAGGGGTGAAAAAACTTGATTTTTTTCAACTTCAGTAATACGCAGGGGTTGGTTCCAAGAATGACCACAGTCCAAAACTTTTTTTTCTCTTTTGAAAAACTACAGTGGCGTAACCAAAGGTGTGCCAGGGCTCAAGGAAAAAATTTTCTGCTCCTCACCCCAAACAAAAATGTCGACAGTGAAAAAAAAAACGTATCCCTTGATTACCTAAAACTTGAGCCAAAATTCAAAGGACCACTTATATGAGTGAAGTGAGCCAAAAATTTTGTGGTACCTAGGTATTTTTCTCAGGCAGAATTGGAAACCCTAAACTGTAGCCCATCCGAAAAAAGCTGGTTACGCCACTAAAAAAACTAACAATTACGAATTATGACAAACTTATCACAGCTTCGAAAATTATTTTATGGTTAGTTCCATGAATATTTTCAGCCAGTATAACTCTACTTCACTCTTTGTGAATGTAATATAGGTGGACTTTGCTTTGAGGTGGGAGGGGGGGTCTAAGGATTTGCTATCTGTCGCTAAGAAAGAACGGTTTTCTGTCGGAAATCAGCTAATAATACCCATGATAGTGGACAATATGAGTAAAAACAAAAAAATAAATGAAAAAATTTATCAGAGCTTAGTACAAATTTATCATAATTTTGTAAATTTCATGCTCAATTCTGAACCGATTTTAGTCAAATATATGGCCATTCGAATGTACCGTCTAAGCTCTTACGCGTTTGTCTTTTTGAATTTTTACTTTTTTAATGATGTTCCAAAACCGCTAAAAGTTTGAATCAAACTTTTTTTAGCTCAGACTATTAATGCAGTAATATATGTTCTTTACTATAGTACAGTAAATTATAAAATTCACAATTTAAATAACACTTATGAGTGTAAGGAAATTTTATTACCTATCCGTCCACTAATATTTAGTCTTTTATAAGCATCCGAAAAATTCTGATTGTTCTTCAATGCCAAAAATGAGATAACTTCATTTATTTTCATCATTCTGAAAACGAGTTATTCCATATCAGTTCCTTGAACCCGTTCGTAGATAATACAAATTAATGTTCGCGATTTTCATTGCAACCAAAAATATTTTTGAAATCAATCGACTTGCGAGATATACCACATGCACGTGCTGTTTTCTCTTTCTCTCTCCTTCCTACTTCATCAACCTCTGTGTCAAACGTCCGCAGGTAAGTCAACAATTTCTCTTCTTTTTATATTTAAAAAAATAAATAAATAATCTAGGCAATATGTACAATATTCACTACACTAAAAAAAAATTCGCTAGATTACTACAGAAATTTCTTGCGAAAATTATTTCGCGATATTTTGACTCTTTGATTCTGTCTAGAAAACCAAAAAAAAATGCATGATTTAAAGTAAAAATTATTATTACTAAAATAATCGGTGCAAATGTGCCGTGTTTATATTACCAATCTTAAAAAAATTTTCCAAATTAATCTTTCATACTTATTTTCTCCTCACTAAGTTCCTTTGCTTTTAATATCAGATTATAATGTTGAAAATTGAAACTCTGTTTTTGATCTCATGATTTCAATATTTAAATGACATACAAGCCTGCTAAAAAGCAGACTACACAGCAATGATATCGTTTTAAAAATACGAATATGAAAGCCTATTTTTCAAATATAATCATCGTCGTCATCATCATCATCATCACCATCGTGAAACATACATTTCACTGGCTGAGAGAAAATATGCGTCAAGGTGTTAGGTTTCCTATAAAATGAGGAAAATGTTGTTAGAAACTTATAGAAGCAACGCTTTCATTATATGGCAACGAGTGATTCGCTGTTTTTTTTGTTAAAAAGTGCATATTGATGAAGTTCAGACCTAATGGTGCTTTGGCACAATGGCACAAGTTTTAACCGACTACACTTGTCGACTTCATACAAAAAGTTTTCATCGTCATGCAATGCCATCACTGTCAAAATGCAGATGTGAAAACAAAGATATCGATTATTGGGAATCGAATATTGTATAAAACATATAGCAGATTCTAGAAAGGAAATGAGGGAAAAATAAACTCCGTTATCAGTTTTAGTTGAATTGACCTTATGCGTTCTATAATTGGTGAGAATGTCGATTGCTTTGAAAAAATTATTTGTGAAAATTAAACTTTGGTTAATAGGATTTGGCTGCGTCAACCTTGGCTACTTCCTTATCAGGTCAATATTATTAACGAAAAATTAGGTTACGGTTGTTGGTGGTGCACGCATAAATTCGGCACTGCATTCGGATCTTTTATTAATGCATTAAAAGCGATGGGTAGGATTCGAATTCAGCTTTTTTTAGGCATAGAATTTCCACTTACAATTGCTATAAATTTTGAATTGTTCTAGCTTTCCATTCGAACTATGAAAGTTGGTACACGGTTTTGTTTCTTCAGTGCTTGTTTAAAGGAACGATTCACTTTGTCAAAAGGGCAGGGTCTCAGCACCACAAAAAAGAATTTCCAATTTACTTTGAAAAAGTTATGAAAGCAGTACCTACTGCAGAAAACTTGAATTATTGAGAGTTGATGATGGCTGAAGTAGTCGATACAAAATTTCAGTGACATGGCTGTGTTTATTTACGTTTGCAAACCCATGAAGGCCGCCGCATAGATTGGGACTGACCATTCAGGAATTTTGATTAGGGTAAGTGACTGGGAACTTGCTGAATAGTGAGAAACCGCATATTAAAATAGTTCTTCACGTCTTTCTCAAAAAATAAATTTTAGGCAAATGAAAGCTGAAAATCTGTATATTTTAATTAATTTATAAAAACTTCTCACAAAAATGATATGTCAAAATCTACTATAGTTTATCATGTATTACGATTTATGGATACTAAATTTCTTTCATAAACGTTAACTCAACTTTTTCTTTATTTCTGTCAGATTATATGCAGTGTAGTCATGTCATTATTTGTGAATGTATGAGTTATCAAATGAAGCTTTGAATGATAAAATTTGGTGAAAATTCTTTCATTTAGCTAACAAAAAAGTACAAAAATAAACTGTTCAGACTTCAGACCAGTACAAATAAGAATGCCAGTACTTTTTTGAAAATGTTTCAAATTCTGATATAACCCACAGATTAATGTCCTAGGTCAAAAAATATATCACAGTCTATTAGTATTTCAAATATAGTTGATTCTTCGGAGTATGATTTGAATAAATCCATTTGAATTAGGATGTTGAAATTTCAATAATTTGACTAACAATTTGATATTTTTGACTTGCGATTCAGACATTTAGCCCCTGTACCTCTAACTTTCATCATCTGGCACTTGACAATATGATTTTTATTATTTTTAAGGCAAAACAAAAAAAATCATTAGACTAAATTTCTTTCATGTTTTGGCGCAAAACGCAACAAATCAATAATTTTGATTCTTTCAACACTCCACAGTTGAGCTGTGTGACATATTTATTTCAAGCTGGAAAAAATATTTTCAAGCTGATGATTTCTTTTGATAGAGGAAGGTATTCCGAACATTCTACAAAAAAATCTTTTCAATCGGTCAAAAATTGACTAACGATTTGGATTTTCAAAATTTTAAAATCCCACTTTTGAAAGAATCAATTTATTTCAAAGTTTGAATTAAGTATAAAAAGTAGGCCCATCTTCAATCAACGTTTACCTGAAATAAGGACAGTGACTTCAATTGGTAGTGTGATACTTCACTAATACAGCCAATCGTATGTATAAAAAGGAGATATGAAAATTAAGCTGAGTAAGTATATGGCTTTCATTAGTAAATTTTAAAATTACATACCATTTATAGAGTTCCTGATTTATCTGTCTCAAAACACATACTCATGCACCAAGAGTGAAAAAAAAAAGTTAAAACAGCTTGTTAACGTTTTATCAGCGCCCGAATGACCAAGAAAAAAAACGGCATAAAGATGACAAAAAAATATTGCAAAAACACAAATAGTAAACAGAAAAAAAAGTGTAACGAACAATAAAAACAAATAGTAAATTTATCACATAAACGTCACACACAATTTTACCAAAAAACAGACACGATGCCTCCAGCTGGAGGCCAAAAAAACTAGTCAAAACACGCAACGATTATTTTAGTAAAAAAACAAGAAAAAACAAATGGCTTAATTATTTGCGTACGATTGGAAACCATTATCAAATTCGCGAAAAGTATGCAAAATTTGTGTGAGACATCATTACACCGTCAACCGTCGAATATCTCTATAGAACTTGCACTTCAGTAGTTCACGGAAATGACGAAGTGTTGCATCTAAGGAGGTACATGCATTTCGGACGATTTCGCCATCTTAGTTCTCCCCCCTCACTACAGGAACACGCGCGCGGGTATTTAAAGGAGTGCATTCTTACTCGACAAACTCCACGCATCGGTAAAATAAAGAGGGAAAGGGAGGAAAAAAAAAAACTGTACTACAAAACTTCGTCTATAGATCGCGTTCTTCTGTTCCTGTTGAAAGTGAGGGGGGAAATTCGGAATTTGGCCGAAGGCAAAAAAGAAAAAAGCAAGCATGGTTAACACGATGTGGCTAGTAACTAGTAAGCTGGTTTTCCAACGTTGATTCAACCAGCTTTATTGTTTGTATGTAGACTACAGTGTGCAGACAAAGTTGATTTTTTATATAAGCTCAATTTTGAAAAAAAGAAAAAGAATTATAGATCGAAGCCCGAAGGGTATTATAAGTTGCTGAAGAAAAATTCCTAGATTTCAACATAGTTATAGATATAGGAGGATATTGAAAATGACTATACATCAGCTGAATACTTTAATATGTTGTAAAACTAAAATGATTTTCATAAGTTAACTTGAAGAGTTTCATAGAATTACTCTCATCTAAGCAATCGATGATATTAATGGCTAGGAAATGTCGTTCATTTTTGCGTTGTGATCTTGTGTTATTTGCTATGGGATCCAAAAATTCAGAGTTCACACACTCAAATCTATATCCAATATGTCACATTAAAACATCAGTCATTTTGTATTTCAGTCTTTTTCAGTCTTATTGTTGCCACAAGGGAAGTAGGTAGCTAAAATTTGACCCAAAATTTAAATTTTGACCTCTCCAATCCATCATTCTACATTTTGTTTATAATAATTATCATTTCTGTGATCTGGACCCTTCGATGGGATTAGTTCTTCTATTAGTGGATGATTTTCGTGAAAAATAAGACTAGAAAAAAATTATTGACATTTGCTGGTCAGTGGTATGATCTGTTGTTTGAGACCAATTTCAACTCGGCAGGCTAACTTATAAAATTTACTTTAATTTTACAAGATATTCATCTATTCTGCTGATGCATAGTCATTTTCAATGTCCTCCTATCTTTCACTTGGTTCAAATATTTCAATTTTTTTTCAATTGTTATGAAATAACGGTAGCACGCAAGATTTTCGTTTCATGTCAATCCACATAAAATTAGCCAAACTTACAATGTAGCCCTCGACCACGCAAGCAAACAGTGCTAATTATTTCTCTCTTTTTGTTGCTAAAAAATTATTATCAGAATTTTTGAAAGATGATTCAGTGCTTACCCTTGGCTGGCTGAAATTACCTCAATCAGGATGGTTTCAGATATTCACCTGTCACATGTGCCCTTTAAGTCAGGTGCATTTCCCCAGCCATTCTGATTTTCAATTTGAACTTCACACTTGGTAGAGTAATTGAGCTCTACTACTTGGGCTAATTCATGCAGCTAAGCCAATTTCAGAATTTGTGCTCATCCTCTTCCAAAAATAAAGGCTACACTCTACGGAAAATTTTAGTTCAGCCCTACGTTTGGCTTTGCCTCCCTTCTTCGACTTTTGTCGCACATATGCCCCCCTACATTTTTTCAGCAGCTTCCTTTGAGGTTGACTTGAAAAATTTCCATATTTTACTTCGCGTCCGTTGTAACCACTTACCCCCTTCAGCAGAAAATGCATCCATTAACCACCAAAAATATCGATAAATTTGGGGGTGAAGAGAAGCAAAAAGAAGCAGCAAGAAGAGGACCAAAAAAAGCATTCAAAAAGGAGGCGCACAAAAAAACGCACCAAAAAATACGCGCGCGCGTCGAATGCGGGGGAACTGCTGGGGTGGGGAAGGGCAAGAAAACGAAGGAAAAGAAAAGCGAAGAAGACTGGTGTGCAATGTCCGCTGGCATCGTCAACGACGTCGTCATCGTCAGGGAACTGCACACAGAGAGCTATAAAAATGCGCCATCTGTCGGCAGCAGGCAGAAGTACCTCTCGTTTGGGGTAGGTCAAGTTAAGTTCGCCAGACGGCATTGCGTAAAACGAGTTGTTTTCGTTTTTTTTTTCCTCTTCTCCTTTTTTATTGTGCTTCCTTGGAGATGGTGTTGCCGCCGCTGCTATTTTTTGTCTGCTGGTGCACACGAATGCAATTATCATCGGTGTGCTCAGATGGAATTGTATGCAGCACGTTAGACTGTATGATGGTTTGACCAAAGGAAAAAAGACCAATCTTGTGGATAACCACGCCGGATGATGCGAATGGGTTAACAAAATGTGCTAATGAAAAATTTAGAATTTGGAGCCAGATATTAGTTGGATTTGAATGAGGACCGGCTATCGTCCAAGTTTAAATACACTGAAAAATATTAATAGGAAGTAATTTTTCTATTTTTTATTGGAAAACAGTGACAATTGTGTTATTCTAAATATTCTTTGTGCTTGTAGTACTCTTTACAAGATGGTACATTCTAATCTTAGTCTTAGAAAATTTTACTATACTTTTGTAGTAGGTAATTATTATAATAAATCTTGAATTATCCCAGATTTTTCAATTTCATACGAATACGTAGTATAAATTACTCCTGAATCTGAAATTTATTTCAATGTACGCTGGTATTGACCGAATTGATGACTGATAAATCAATGAAATCAAAACGTGATTGCAATGAATTTATGTAAGGTTGGCCAATGTCATTGGTACCTAATCTGTGTGGTTCAAAGCATACTTTGTGTGGTCTTTTCCCCTGTGAAATAAAAGCCGCGAGTAACTAACTGCTGAAAGTTCAATAAAAGTAATAGATTCCCAAAACTAAAATCAAAATCTAAAATAAATCAAATTCCACTTCAGCTATGCTGCACTTATTAAATATCCGTAATTTTATCTTCTTTCAGTTTTAAACGTGCTTCCAGTATATACAATGTAAATCAAAAATTTTGACAACGAATACCATACTTGACTCTCCAGTAATATGTGCTGCCTGTTTCTTTTGATTTTATATTTGTCACAATTATTAGGTATCAGCGACCTATCATTCATAGTTGTTTGATACAGGAGTGAGGGGAGAGGTTGAATTGTTGAAAAATATAAGAGATCCAACTTAGTTGATACATGAGAGAAAATTAATGTTTTAGTTACTGAATGTGATTACATACTTCCTAAAGATTATTCGATTTTTAGGAAGTTAAAAATCATGAAAAGAAAATAGTTTCAGGTGAGCAGGTATTTCTACTCATCCTTCTGAGTAAACTATATTCGTGTGAATTCTGATACGAAGATGAAAACAATACTATCAAGTATCGAAGTATCCACCTGACGGAGTTATCAACCTGTATACTTCTTTCAATAAAATTATAAATCGAGGATTTTGTGTGATTTCGTTGTTCCGCGCATGTGAACCTTCAACTACATTTGAGATGCCTCAGCGATGTTGACAGCCACTAGTCTATGAGGAAAGGATAGCGCGATGGGTATTCTGAATTAAGGGGGAATGACCACCAGGGCCACCAGATATAGACAATGAGGATTAAAGGTTGAGTTTCAGATGTTCGGCAGCCCTGTGTGAATTGAGTAACTGATAGTGTAGAAATTTTTTCTCCTCTATAAACCAATTTTTGATCGATAATTTAAAAAAATTCACCCGAAATTGAATAAGTTCGCAAAATTTTTACGCGTACTTTGAGCAAAAACCTTGAAACCTAACTGTTCTTCAAGAATCAGCAGAGAAAACTGAACTTTATTGTAAAAACTGCTCTTGGTGAAAATCCTAGTTCTTTCAAATTGATATCATTTCGTTTATGATAGGTATTATAGATTAAATTCTGTCCCAAATAATATGATGATGACTGCAAGAACGTTGCCAAATAACTCATTCTCATCACTTTTTTCATCATCATGCAACTTGAAAATTATGGAATTCGGCAACATCGCGCAGCATTCAACAAATCTGATTGGTTAATACGAAAATTTCTCGAGTTTCTTCACCGGCCATCATTTATTTGGAATAGAGTATAATCATCACCTATTCGCTATCTTTTTATCAATGATGTGAATATTAGTCAGCACTAACGCGATCTAGTTGGCGTTTAAACCCCCTATATTTGACGTAACAAGGGCATTATTTAAACTTGGTGAAAAGCTTTCTAGCTAAATAGCGTACTTAACATTCAACTAATAATATTTTCATTTAAATTTTTTCAAAAAATTTCATATATTTGGCCAAATATGACGTCATAAAGAAATAGCTCATGACGCAACACGTAGTTGTGCGTCGTTGCCGCCACTACAGCTCACAAATGTGTGCGGAATGGTACGACGATTCTTTCGTTCCCTTTTTTTTTTCTCGTCGCTTCTCTTTTTACCCCCACCTTCACCCTCACCTCACAACCGAATCTCGTCGCCGTTTCCCCGTCGTCGACAACCCGCTCGCCCGACACCCTTTTGCTTCGCCGGCGAAAAAGTGCATCTTGTCGCTTATGCACCAAAACCTTACATGAACACCGAAAGCCGATGGTGGGGGGTAATTGTACGATCTCCGTAACCGATTCTTCCCCCTACTTCCGTCTATGCACTCCGTTTTTTCCTCGTTTTTTCGCTTTTTTTTTGAACTCTCTCTCTCTCTCTCTTTTCTTCTCTTTTTTATCCATCCATTCTTTCTCACTCATTTTTTTTCTCTTCTTTTTTTTTCGCAGTACCTCTACCAGTCATACCAACCCTACCGCTTAAAAAAGTTTATAATCACTTAGCAACCGAAAAAAAAAAGGGATAATAATCGATACGCTACCGGTATATAAAAAGTAACCGCACCTTGTTTACACCCGAAAAAACTTCACAGGACCATCATTTTCTCTCCCATAAAGTAGATGTAATTAAAAATTGGTATGGTAACTTAAATGCGTCTTCTTTTATCCGAGTGGCGTCTACTGGTTGAGTAAACCACAAAGTTTTTTTAAACTGATATTCAAGTGCATGTGCAGCAAAGCCTCAGTTATGAACAAAATGCAGTTTAATAGGATATAGGGGTCCGCCTATTTTTTTTATCCCTTTAGTTGATAGAAGTCAGACAGCTATTTTAATTACAGTAATTATTTTTCATGTTTCGGCGATTACGTGGAGTTGGCCATTTTGGTTCGGATGGAACGTGTAATTGAGTAGCTTGTATTTCAATAACTTCTCTTTGGCCACAACATTGGAAATAAGGTTCAGTCTTAGTGTTCTGTACAATTAGGTTGAATATCAATATTTATATTAATTGTTAGCAAATTTTCGACAGAAAACCTAGCTGGTAGCTATTAATTTTGGTCTGACTTCCAAAAAATATGTATAGCATGGGATTTACATTGTTTTTCGGAACATGACGTCAGGTTTCCAAAAATACTTAGTCTTGCATTTTCACATTTCTTTTTTAATATATTTGTTTATTTCTGTATTGGAGGTGGTAGTAGTTGGAAAGGGTGTATATGTACAAATTAAACCGCAAATTTTGACTTATAAGCCCATAATTATAGAGAAACTAGTACTGAACGGATTAAGTTAAAAGAACAGCATGTAAATTAAAGTCTTATTGACAGTTGATCACACAAATTTTAAGTAAATCGACCCGTTTGCTAATGAGGAGTTATGAGGGGCTGTGCCCCCTTTTGGAACTAGTTGAGCCCCCCTTCAGATGAGAATAATATAAATCAAAAAAAGTTTTTAGGTAAATGCTTTTATCTTCATGCGCACGCGTTTACTGTTTTCAAAGTTTAAGGATCCAACTTTTTTTCCCCCGCGCTCTCCAGTTTGTTATATAAAGTCAACTCTAATTTCTGCTCCACGTCATATAGTTGAATAAAATCATTTAAAAATGGATAGAGGGAAGAGGAAGCGGAGGGAGAATCCCCCATTGAGCTCCCCATCCTTGAGAAATATCCTGGCCACGGGCTTGAGTATATCGGTTCATTAGTTTCGGAAAAAAGCGTTTCTGAAGATTAAGAAACGTGGATTTATGTATTAAAGTCAAGGTCATGGCATTTTGCGATAACTTACACCATAGAGTACTGATACGCAACTTGTTTTTTGTTTAGATAAAAGCTCTATCTAGTTCTAATCCTGAAAGCAGCTCCATTTTTAAAAGTTTCATGAATTTTAGCAACATTAGGCTGGCTGAAAATATGGCAAGTTCCGAAGAAAAGGATAAAGGCCTCAACATAAATGAATAAAAACAAAACTTATGAGAGTGGCCTAGTTTCCCTCCAACTGGCTCTGTCGGATTTTTATATTCCCTCATAAATCTTCTTATCACCGAGTCTAAATTTTCGATTCACCCAAACCGTCAAAGAAGATCAAATGAAACTAATACAGACGCAGAGCAATATTGGCTCCGTGAGTGCTATAGGTGACTTATCAAGCATTATCGCTTTTTTAAGAACAAGAAACATGAAATCAATGCCCTCAAGAGCTGCTAATTCGCAACAGATTGTTGGGGAGTTATAGACTGCAACAAATTTGCATAGGATGAATGCACATGATAAACAAACATTGAAAATATTCAATGTCACCACATCAGACTCGGATCACATTACGGTTATCAGGCCCAGAATTAATTCAGTTCAATTATTTCTTGACTAAATTTCATTTGATTAAATCATAAATTCTAATAATATCCTTAATTAAAATAAAATTTTAATGAAGATGACCGAATTATTGTGTAACGAGGTTTTCAGAGAAATAAAACATAAGGTTGTCTATAAATAATATTAAAACTGCTTCAACACTAGAAGTACCAGGTGGTGTCATATACGACACCACTCAAAATTTTGAAATGGACTTTTCAACGGACCCATATTTTGAGAACCCCTGACTTGTGTCATACGACGCCACCTGGCCCTTTGAGGTTACTCTTGTGGTGTCATATATGACACCACCTGGTCCTTTGAGTAATCGAGTAAAACCTGGTATTTCTAGTGTTAAAAGAAGGAAAATAAATTTTCTCTAATTACTTATCTTCACATAGGTATAGGAAGGTTATAAAAATTGATACTAGGATTTAAGTACATGCCTAATATTCCAGAGTCAGACCAAAATTGAAAATAAGTTTTCTTTCGAAAGCCTGTTCGAAATAGTTTCACCAAGAGTGACATACATTTCAATCTTTTTCTTCTCTTGTTTTGATCTCAAAATTCACAGGTTTCCAATTTTTTGAATCTAGTCTTAACCCTTATTTCATTTTAGTTCATCTTCATACGAATTCCAATATTTCCAACATAATTGCTCGCAGTGGCGCACCCAGAAATTTGCTACAGGAGAGTCTGAATCTTAAATTTTTTAATTTTATTCAGCCTTTTTTTCGATTAAATTTGAGGGCCAAGGAGGATCTTAGTCCCCTAAGCCCTCCTCACTTATGTGTGCCACTGTACTTTCTCGAAAATTTCCAACATCTCGTCAACCAAAGCGTCGTAAAAATAAATTTTGGCACTTACCCTCTCATAAAACCAATTTCTGCTTCCAGCTCCGCAACGATTTTCGTGGTTTTCTAAACGCCTTCTGTTGGTGACGTCACCAGACGAGGAAAATTATCGAGTCTATAAGAAATATCGTCGTCTGCGAGAACGAAGAATAAAAGAACCCTTCTTTAAAACGATTTTCGGAAAGATTTCGACACAAATTGGCTTAACAGCACTTTTTTCTCCGATACACTTTTGAATCTCCACCAAAACGCTAGTAAATTTTAAAAATAAGGCAAAAATTAAAATTAAAAAAATGGTATCACACGATTCTTAGTCACACATTGAAGATGTTACGAGCACCTCGAGCTGATTTCACAGACAAATGCACATTTTCATAAAGCCTATAGCAAACTGCATTTTATCATTTCCATCGACTTGTTCGTGCAAAAAATCGAATTTCCAAGACACTGTGTGAGGTGGCGGGGAGCCGTTGCCCAAAACAAAGAACGTCCGGTCCTAACCGGGCCAGAGCACCCTCCATGGACAGCTTCCATCGTACTAATGATTCTTTTTTTTCGGCTTTATATGCCGTGTTTTCGCCCCCTCTTTTTTAAACTTTTTACCTCTTTTTTCACTTTTTTTTTTTTTTTTTTTGCCAGTCTCATTTTTTATTTTCCCCGACGAAGCTAATACTTTTTCACATTAAAATATACTCTTCCCCCTTATTGCAGTCATCTTTCTCTGATTCATTGCACGTTTACGCGAATCCATCTTTGTTCAGCCCCCGTTTCCTGCATGTCGAGATTTCGGATTAAATGCACCCGTTTTTTTTCACGTTTTTGTTCGATAAATTTTTTGGCGAACGAGGTCCCGCAAAACGGGGGATAGCGAGAAAAAAAGTAGCCATTCGAAAATACCGGTATTAGATATGATTTATTTTTAACCACTTTTTTTTCGTCTTTTTACCCCTTTATTTTTTGGTTAAATTAAAAAAAAAAAAATTAATTATTACCGACACTCGATGCGGTCAGACCAGTAAATGATTTTAATATTTGAAATATACTGAGGAAAATTTCTTTGGTAAAATTCTTGATTTTCCCTTTGAATACGGTGATGGAATAGTTTGGGCAGCGGCCATGTGAAAAACATGAAAAGTTGTGCGAACAAAATAATGTAAACCAATCCGAAGAGAAACTTATATCACCGGCTTATGAGTCCAAAAACCTGCTGTAAATTGAAATGACATCACATTTTTTGTGCTTAAATGTTGTTTCAGTGCTTGAATAAATCAGCCAAAAAAAAAAAGTTGATAATATTTTTTTGACGTTTAGTAAGTTTTGGACTTCTACTGGCGATATGATATGAGGTTTGCGAAACTATTCAAGGGTGAATAGAGAATATATCGATATCTTAAAGCCAGAAAATGCTACGTCCATTTTGAAAAAATTATAAGAGGTGAGAAAAAAAAGTTATTAAACGCATTATTTTAGCAATTATAATGAATATGTCGCAGTCAATCTTGATTTTTAGTGGAAATATATAATTTTGGCTAATTTGCCGGCAATATTGATATAATTATACTAATTTTTTTCCAAGTTGACTAGTCAAAATGAATTACCATATGTTTTGCCGAGCCATATTCACAATGCCTGCCTGAACTGGTGGTTAAAATTGATAATAAATCGGAAGGTTATGATTGTCTAGCCATTATACATATTGCCAACCGGAAGATATAGTCCAAATGAAAAATATAGAAAATAAAAAAACCTGATATAAATTTAGAAATGAATATGAAGACTATCTAGACCATGTTAATATTATTACCTAGACAAAATTCATAAAATGGATTATATGAATTTTTTATGTAGAGTATCTAGTCAATTTCAATTACACCTAGTTGAAAATTATATTGCCTAGACAAAATTCAGAAGACAGTTTATTAGATTGTCATATGACCTATAGTTAATATTAATATTGCCTGTGGTTGGTGTGGTAGTTGAAAATTTATTATGTGGTGGTTGGTGAGGTGGGGTGGGTGAGAACAATTTACCTATTATGTTTTGGTGGACGGGTGGGGAGGTAGTTGTTATAATTTAATAACGTTCTCTGATCTATCTGGACTCTGATTTGTTACACAGGTAATTTTTTATATTTTTTATTTTTATTCTTTTTTTGTACCTAAAAATTCCGCGAAATAGGATGCTAAGAGTATAATATAGTTAATAACTTTCTCAAGCATATTAACTTTCATCCCTTTACCTCGAATAGGATAAAATTTGATTTTGTCTATTTTGTCTAGGTATTATTAAAATAGTCTAGATAGTCTACATAATATTGTCTATTTTGTCTAGGTATTATTAAATTGGTCTAGGTAGTCTACATAATGATGACTAAGTTTACATTCGATTTTAGATGTCTCATGTAAATGTATTTTGCCTAACTCTTTCTTTCTGTAAAATGTAAATTATCTTAGGTATTTTCTGTTTCCGTTTTTTTATCTATTTTGTCCTCCGGTTCCGGCAGGCATTATTAATATGGCATTTATTTGGCCTAGGCAATATTGGGAAAAAATCGTAAATTTAAAAAATCCTGGCAAAATAAAAAAATGACTAGAAATTATCTATAATATCTTATAATTAATATTAATCATTAACTGCAACAAATATTGCTTTTTTCAGCTCGGGTGAGGACTAAGTGTAAACAAATATTGAGATCTAAGTTGATTAAGGCGGTATTACTACCAAAGAAATGCCTGATGCGTGGATCATGGATGTCATGACTTTTTTCGCCTTATAAATTCTTCAAAATGACATAGTATCTTTTGGCTTGGGTATTATACTTATTTATTTATTTATTTTTCGAAATTCAATGTCATTTTTTCAAAATCGAGAAATCTTTTTACGCTATGGCTTATACGAATTCTCTATTGCGGTAATTTTAGAAGATTTAATAAGCCAAAAAAATAAGTTTCAAAACATTATAAGAATGTATTCTTGGAAACTCAAATTTAGCGAGGCGGACGTAGATAACCAAACAATTTGAGAATTTCAAAGTTCAAAAGCTGTTAATAAGAATTTTTGTTTTCAAAACAACCTGTTTTTTCAAAGTAGAAGAAACATGAAAATTTTGATTAATCTTTGGACCTACAGAGATAGATTTTAAAATGATGATGAGATTTGTAATTTAAATACCTGTAGAATAATATCATCATTATTATTAATTATTCTTCGTTCAACTATAGATACGTTATTCTTACTGTTTTCGATAAACTAAGTTTAATTGCATAATGATTAAAAAATATTTAAAAACAATACGTTAATAATTGGCTTTTTAAACTGCGTTCCAAATAGATTAAATTCTTTTTGGATTCTTTACTTGCGAAATGCACTTTTGCAATGCATTTTTCCTTCACTTTTATCACGTTCTTCATTAATGTGATAAGCTGAATCGTCGATCTTATTGCATTTTCAAACCAAATTATCAGACTGTTACTAATAATTAAAACTAGGTACTTTCATATCGCTTTAAATGATACAAATTCATGTAGCGAATTTTTCTCTCACGCAAAATTCTATGAGTACACAATAATTGCTGCTTAATATAATTTCTCTGTACCGACGTATTCCATACACAAAGAATTTCTTTTTACATACATAGCCATGTACCTCGTTGAAAAGTTCAAGTTTAACTGGTCAAATGATGCTGACTTGAAGAAAAAAAAATTCTTGAGAAATGGTATTTTTTCAGAAATGAGAGTTTTTAGAAATCATGGGTCGAAAATACTGAATGCAAAATATAATTCTTCTAGCATTCATTTTTAATGATGTCATTTTTATTATTCTCATTTTTATTTCGTATAGTTTGAAACATTAAAATTGATTCAAGCATAGGAAGTAATTTTTTATTTTACAACATGGCAATCTCTCTCCCCCTAAAAAAAAACGTCGGGGGATCTTAATTGTCCCTGATTTAAGAAAAAAGGTATTTATTTTAAAATCCATTTGATTATAGCTTCATACTGATTTTCAACAATCTTGAATTAAAGCTAAAGAAGAGTCTGAACTAGGTATAAATTTTTAAATAATTACTGGGTTCCTTCATTTACTTTGACATCCCATTAATTGCTGACTAATGATCGATAATCAATACTAATTTGAATTCCAGTGTAAAACTTGGATAACTAGTAAAATTTTTTATTATTGTCTCCTAAACATGAACCAAAGACAATGACAAGTAACTAATGCACAAATTAAAAAAATTACTAAGAAATTAATGATCCTTGTTTAATCCATATTTTATTCATTATAAATTTTGGTGATTGGTATTATTCCAGCAAGTTTTATGGAAACCTGCTTTTATATAATTCTTCTTTGCAATTGTCGTTTTATACTGGACAACCTGCAAGCTATCCCTACCTTATATAGGACACACTGAAAAAACAAATTCAGTTATAATTCTTACTATTTTTCGGCAAAAATAGTGACAATTCAAGATTTATAGTGTAAATTATCACAAAAAATATCATCCAAGATGGGTGAAAGTACCTACTACAAATACTAAGAATATCTACAATGAATCTTGAATTGTGCTTGTTATACCATAAAAAATATAAAAAATTATTAGAGTCTGTCTTAAATAAGAAAGGATAAAATTTCACAAGGTGTATCCATCGATAAAAAAAAGTGCGTTTGTTGCGATTTCTCATCACCGTCAATCGTGATTTGTTGAACTTGCATTCCTGAAACACCTTTTATGTTTAGTCTTTTATATTCGTGCCGTGATTGGATTGAACAGAATTTGTGTACCTACTGCAGATTGCAGTTATCCTTTCTTATTTGGAACAGACTATTCTTCCCACTCATTTTTTTCAGTGCAGTGTTATCTATAATAGGATGTTTGGGCGATACAAGGACCTGATAGATTTTGTAGGTCCTGGTAAATTATCAGGTTCCTTGTTAAATAAGTAGGAACATTTATTTGTTATGAAGTTATAGAAATTGCGCTGCCGATAAGTGGTAAGCCACCAGGTAATTTTTATCAGGAACTTGTTCTTCCTACTTCAATAAAAAGCGTCCAAAGTCTAAACAGGTCACTTTAGCAGTGAAGCGCCCAAACAGCTTCCTTGCTATTTCCTACTAAATTTATAAGTCCTGTAGCAGTCCTACTGTAGGAAGTTGAGTGCTCAAACATTCTATTATAACTCAGGGCCGAGTGTACAATCAGAGCTTAAGTGTGGCTCAAATGAAAACCAGGTTCAACTTGAAAAATTAGGGTGTACAATGCGAGTTCAAAAGTTGAGGGATACTTAAACCCGGTTCAATTTAAGTGGAGTCCGATCGACACTTGAAGCAAGTTCAACTAAAAACCGAGAGGAATTCTATTATATTTGCACAGGTTGGATAAATTGTCCGTTTTTTTTATTGATTTATCTGGATTTTGCGCTGGTAGTTTGGACTCACTCGACACAAAATAGACAACCACAGATGCGAATAATAAAAATTCCCCCTATTTTGTTGCTGTGTCAGCAATTATGATAGTTTAGCTGAACCATCGTCTATTTTTGTTTGTACACTCTCTTTATGCCTAAGCCGAGGTTCTTCGTTTGAACCTGGTTTTGTTGAGGGGAAGCTTAAGCTCTGATTGTACGCCCGGCCCTCAGCGATATAGTTAACGTTACGCTTGCTCAGAACCACATAATTGTTCAGATTGGCTGATGTGATGTCACTAAAATGGTTTCTAAAAGAAATCCACCAGAGTTGCCAAAGCGCATCCAAAATTGAAACACATTTTTATAAAAACTGAGCATGTGCATCATTCCCAACTGCCGCTGAGATGCTTTATAGCTATAGTTGACAACACGATATTTGGTTTGCCGTCCAGTACTATAATAGTTGGAATTGTTATCTTTTCAAAACAATAGACAAGGTGACAAGCAAACCACAGCTAGGAAGGTTGGTGGCTACAGATCTGCGGATGACAAACCTGCTACCTTCTTCATCCGTGTTTAAAAAATGCAGAGTAACCCTTCTCCATCATACTATAACATTATTATTGGTTCTAATCCTTTCGCTTCTCCGTTTCGAAACTATTAGTAACGTTTATTGTGACTGAAGAAGATGAAAAAAAAAGAGCAAAATCAAACAAATTACGAGTTTTACTTCAAAAGTTACACACAAAAAAGAGTTTAAGGTGCGGCAGGGAATAGGTCATGGTTGAGCAAATCACATGTACGAGTTTACTTTCTTTTCATCGTTTTTCGTCGCACATATTATAATAGCAGTAAATAAAAATAAAAAAAAGTACCGAATGAATATGTGTATATACGGTGTACATGCATTTCTACAGGGTGTAAAATTAATTTCAGAAGCTGAACGAATTGAAAAGCATTGGCATAGGACAAAAAAAAAAAAAAAAAAAAAGAGGAGAAACATTAAAGCGAAAGGTATAACCTACGGTTCCCGCGCGGATTTAATATAAAAAAAAATAAAAAGAAAAGCAAAAAAATGAAGTAAAAAAGAAAAAAATCTCGAAAGGTGGGCGGGCATTTTTAATTTTAGTTTGTATATCTTTTGAAGAAAAAAAGTTATAAAAGGGTGAGGGGTGACCGTTGCATTCGCAAAAGGGGAACAAGTTTGTTTGCATAGTCAAGTACTTCCTCGTATGAGTTGTAAAATAGCATTGTACAATATTCTTATTGAGGGATTTTCAAAGACATGGTGTACCCCTACGGTATTCTGTATGCCGATGCATCACAGAATGCAATCGCGTTTTAATGTCGTCAGTAGGAGAAGCGGTAAATACGTTTATTGAACGCGGACTCTATGTTTTAATATTTATTAAACGTATTTTTGGTACTCGAAATACCTGCTACGAAGATTTTTTTCAACCAAACTTTGCCCTCCATTTTCTTTTTCGAGGGCAACGACCACATTTGAAAACACTTTATACCTCGGTTGAATATAGAGAATACCTACCTATTATATTGTGATACGTTGCATCACTTTGGCCACTTTGTGCAGCGAGTTTTTAGTATCTGTCATCTTTTGCCGTTTGGAATAATTCAAATTAAGCAGCATCGCATTGTCACAGAAAGGAGTAAACCAGCTTTCAGGGGAGCCGAGTCTTTTGGAAACAATTTCAAGATTTTTTTCCAATAAAAAAATAATTTCTTAGAAATAGTAGGGGATGTCCGTGTAGACCCACCCTGGGTAACTTGGCTCCACAGCATGCTATATTGAAAAATCAAATATTCCTCAAGCAGAAACCGAGTTATCACATGCGAAAAATAAAACTAAAAAGTAATTTTTCAATACGTAAAACATTTTCTGGAAGCTTCATTTGGGAATGTCAAACAAAAGTTACCGTAGTTTAGCGAGTATACCTGCATTTTTCATTCTTGTTTCAAGTATTTGGGACTTGCGGTATTCTAAGCTGTGCTATCAAAACCCTGAAACTGACCTTAAAACTTCTTTATTTTTGGGTAGACTTACCTACATGGATAATCATCTTGAGAGTATGGATGTCTATTCTAAAGCCTGATGTTCCATGGTCACCTTCAATTTAGCAACTTGAATTAGGTAATTATAGATAAAGACGATTTTTTTCCCAGTACTTCAAAAAATACAATAGCGTTTCTTTCTCCCCCTGCAAAAAGCCATATAAGAGGTGGCCAATATGGTGATGCCTGAGGGTGGTAAAATCCTTAAAGGTATTGTTCCCACTCACTATACATAATGTCTAGGGTCTCATGTGCCAAGCCTCCTGCAGCTTTGATCCTATCGAATCAGATTTTTTTTTGGCTTCAGTAGAAGATATTTTGTAGAATTCTCAAAAAACGGCTGAAACAGCAATATTCTGTTAAAAAATTACTTGCAATTTTTAATATGCCATCAATATTGAATGAAATGACTTCCTGCACAAAAATTTCCACACTAAAGATGGTTTTCAAATTAGAAAATGGAAGATCATTTCTTTCACGCAAGTTTCTTCGAATCAGTACTAAAAAGTATATGATGGCTGCGAATTTCGAAACACTAATTGGCATACCGAGTCAAAACTCGACTTTACGTTATTTAATATGTTTTTCTAAAACAATTTTTACATCCACGATTGACCTTACATTTAAGGGTTTGATCTTTCATTAACATCATTTAGAGTCGGATAAAATACTATAATTATTGAGGATACAAATTTTGGAGGACACATAAAAACTGGTGGTGGCGAAATGTGCCATTAGAATAAATACCAGTACACATTTTTTTTATATTTAATTTCAAAAAAATAAATTTCACCTGGGGCGCTCATCAGATAAGTTTCCATATTTCTGCCGTTAATTATGCCTCTTAAAAAAAAAACCCAAATGGTTGTTTCACCATTTTAAAAACCAACATGTAGCCTAAGCGAGGGGACCGTTACGATCAATTGGATCTCAGCCAAGGTTGTTTTTATAAAGTTACTACATGCCTCATGAAAGAAAAAAAAAATCGCTGAAAAAGGATGTCAATAATGTAATACAGTAATTGCATGAAATTTTCTATCTACGGAAAAAAGTAAATTAGGATTCAACATGGCAAGATGGTACGCAGAATTTATCTTATTTAGAGATAATGGTCGGTAAAATAACTGTCAAAGTGGACGATGGATTAAAACTACATTCTTGAAGAAGATGCTAGTTGAAAAGAAAAAAAAAATTGTGCTCACATAAATATTAGGTTTGAATGCCCAAAGAATTACGAGATGATGCTAGAAAATCAATTCTTGGTCGAAGGTTAGTAAAACAGTCCATAAAAATAATGCGTGTATTCTTCAGAATTTTACTACAGATTAAATATTAACAAAGAGACACAAGAGTATCATGTATGAGGATAAATATGTATTTCAAAGTTATCATAATAAGACGTAGGTTAATAATGATCTAATGCTAATCTCATTTTTATCGTGAAGTATCGGTCACATCAAACAGGGTAATACCGGCCACCAAGATTTTGACCATTGAGAAACAAAATAGTTTTATTATCAAATAATCAAATAAAGAATCTGTAGGTTAAAGTGTTGACAAAATCATTTATCTATATAGGTTCTTAAATGCTTAAAAAACCTTCATGATCCTCTTCATTTAAAAAAAATTCTTTTTGAATTGAAATCATTTCGGTCTTTTTTTCTTCTTTTTTTTTGTAATTTTATCTCCTATCTCACTTAATTACAAACGAGTCCAGTTTACATGCTAGGTACTTTTTTATTTTGGCTATGAAAACTACCTAATTCATTCGGAGGAATTTTATTGTTGTTGAGACAAGGAATTTTTTTTTTACTAAAGAAATTTATTTGGTTGATAAATTATTGTGAAAATTTTCATCAATGATGGTACATAAATCTAAATATGGGCCATACAATTGACTATCGTCCCTACTCTGTTCCAAGTATCATGTTTGCATTAACCATTCATGATCCGAGGCGGACCAGAAATAATAAATTTGTTCACTAGAACATTTTAGGGATTAATGTGTAATGCACAAACGCACCAACAGGATTTCCTTTCAGGGTTAAATAATGAAATGAAATTGAGAGAGAGATAGAAATCCACATTTATTATGGTGATATCCTACACCTTTATTTGCAGTGAGAAACATTTTTTTCAATAGGAAGTTGCAGTTTGATGAACTAAAGTAGAAGATATTAAAATAATTTTTGTTTTTTTTAACTGCCTGCAATTTCATAATAAACCAAATACTACCTATTAACACTAGAAGTACCAGGTGGCGTCATATACGATGCCACTCAAAATTTTGAGATGGACTTTTCAAAGGACTAATATTTTGAGAACCCCTGACTTGTATCATACGACGCTACCTGGTCCTTTGAGGTTATTCTTGTGGCGTCGTATATGACACCACCTGGTCCTTTGAGTAATCGAGTAAAACCTGGTTTTTCTAGTGTTACTAGCTCTGTTCGGATGCTACCAGGCAACCTGTAATTACAGTTTTCCTGGTCTGTAAACTGGCCCAAGTACAGGCCAGGAAAATGAAAGCGTCCGAACAGCTTCCTGGCATATTCAACACTCTCTACCAAATTAACCAAGCAAAATTTTTTTCAAATATTTGTGAAGAATAAAAATATCTTACTCTTCTTTTCTAGAATGTACTAAAAATCTAACAAAGTAACGTCTTCAATGTTTCCCATAAATACAAAATACTTCCTTGCATATTTGATTATTAATTAACGAAATTAGTCAACTTTTTGATTTCATACATAAAACCTTTGACAATAGTCAAAATACCTACATTGATAAATGATGAAAATTTTCAAGATAAACGAATTTAAGGTGAAACAATTTTTCCTGGTCCGTTACCAGGACGTTTAAGCTCCTGGCGAATTATTACCAGGAACTGTTTCCTGTAACCTTCCTGCTAGCGTCCGAACAGACTAATTGTTTACCAGGAAAAGCGTCCGAACAGCTTCCTGGCATATTTCGACCAGTACTGGCCCAGGATTACCAGTCCTGGTAGCGTCCGAACAGAGCTACTATGATTTTCAAACCAATACAAATATAAACAGAACTATATCGTAATCAAGATATGAAGCTGGTGGGTACCACTGATTAGCTTGAAACACGAAGGAATACAAGTAAAATAATCTACAACTCTAAATTTTAGAAAAATTCTTCTGGAATTCTCACAATTGATGAGGGAACAGCAATTATTACTAGGTGGCTAATAAATATAAAGATTAAAGGACAAGAAAGACTGCGACCTCTATACAGAAACTGTGTGTTGATTTTTTGAAGTAAATTTTCCGGAATTCAAGCCAAAAAATTGGATCACTGTAACGTATACTAAGGGTGAAGAACACGTCTGCAGCTTGACTTAAAAACGTGATAACAGTATTTTCTCGCCTTCATACGTCGTAAAATTTAGCGAGAAAAGGTGGTAAATATGAAGGAAAAAAAAATCACGTTCAAGTTGATTCGAATTTTTCGTGTTCGAACATGGGGGGAGGGGGAGAAGGAAAAAATATACGAAAAAAAAAAAAAAAAGAGGAGAGAAACATTAGTTGAATACTTGACGTTGCGTAACCTTCCCAACGTTACACGTTCACAAGGTCCAATACGAACTGGTATTATTTTTCGTGACTGAATGCATTTTGCTAGCCAAGGGTGATGATTTGGAACAGTTTAGTTCCGGTGCATAGTACAGAAGGAGTGGTACAACGGGGGCGGGGGAAGAGAGGCGTTATATGCATTTTTCGGTAGACAAGTTTGTACTAAATACTTTCGGAGAGGTCACGCACTGAATAAGTTTCGCACCGCGTGAAACTTGTAACCTTCGAATTGATGATTTAAAAAAATCAAACATGTACTCAAAATGGCCATTTTTGTGTACCTACCTAGTCAAATATGCAAGTGAAAAAATAAGTTTTGTTTTATCTTCACGTCATCAGTAAATCTATGTAGATAGTGAAGTGCATTTTTTGTAATCAGATTGACATTTTGAGGTCCCTTAAGGCTAAGAGGAAAAGTGGAGGCTCGGGCAAAAATAATCATCTTAATATGATAATTGATGAATGATAGGTAGCTTTGAGAATCATATGGAAAGCTAACTGATTCAAAAATACATAGCGAATTTTCTTATCAGCTGTTCAAACATATAAGAAGTCAAAGATAAGGCGCTTGGAAATGATTTTCAGTTTTCTACTAATGAAAAAAGCGGAAAGAAGAAATAAATGGCTGTGTTTTTGCAAAATAACGTGGCATACCTTCCTCTACTACCTTTGTTTTCTACTCAACAGTTCTTATCATTTCCAAGCAGTTCAAATTGTTTGTTCTACACGTTAAAATTCTGTAAATTAATTTCATACTAAATATACATATAGGTACTTACCTGAAAAAGTGTAAAAGTAAAAGCAAACGCAGATATAAAACAAAAAAGTGATTTTCTTGTACTTGAGATGATCTTATTTAAACTTCAATTCTCCCAAGGCAACTCAAATGTTTAAATTTTAAACTACAAATTTCTGAAAACGATGTATAAATTTTCTAAGATCTTGATTTTTGAAAATTAGCCCATTCTGAGAGGTGCAATAAGTTTATATCAGTTGAAATTTGTTTCATATTTTTAATAAAGTCACTGATTACCGCAGAAAAAGTAATTTTCTCTGAAAAAGTGTTGCATGTAGACGTGAGCAGTGCACACGTAGTGTTTGCATGCAATAGGTATTTTTTAAAGGAAATAATCAAGTTTTTCTGCAATTTTCTATGATTATCTAATTGATTGAGGATAGGAAATTTTTGTATTTGAAGTGTAACACTGTTTGGCTAAAATTCTGAATTTGACGTCACATGAAATTACAGGTCTTTTATTATTTTGGTTTCACAAAATGCGTAGTAAAAAGAATTATTCCTACCCATACATATTGTATTCTTCCTCAAATCAGCCATTCTGCCTTGAATCGGCTATTATACGTGAAAATATTGGAAAAGGGTGATAAAAATTTTCGAAGAAACCTCCCCTTTTCGACTATAAATTTAGATACATCATTTGAGACCAGAGTTTTTTGCATTCACTGCGGTTGCCCAGCACCAGAACCAGTACCCTGTAATTACGAAGGCAAGGCTTTTTTTTTTCATACCTCTCTACCAATCAGTACACAAGTAAAAAAAAATTACAGCTGAAAAAAAAAAACAGTTGCCATATTTTTCCTCCTCGACTGTATACGATAAGTTTTAAAAACACGAAATAATAAATTTTTAAGTATATTTTCAATTTTGCGAATATGCTATTCGAATGACACGTACAGAGGACAATCGAAAGCACAAAATTACCAGTTTTTGATACAGGTTAACGTTTTACGACTTTGCCAAAAACCTTTCATTATACTGCTACTCGCACTGGCAAATTGCAGTTATTATATAGCTGGGCATAGACATACATCGAGTATGCACTTTAGCTACGCACACAATCAAAAAGGGGTTAGTGCCACGAAAAACGAAAAAAAAAAAAAAAATGAAAGAAATAAAAAAGACGATGCGGTTTAGGGGATGGTACAAAAAAAAAAAAAACTGGAATACCGAGTATTGTATTAGGCTCACGAAACCGGAAATCCATTTATTAATAATGCAAGAAGATGCCGTAATAATGCAACTGCAGGAGAAGCAAGAGGTGCACCAGACAAGGGGCCAGAGGGGCAGCGGACGTGCACTTTTCGCATTTACACCTACACGGATGAATTTTTAATTTGAGGCGAGTCTCGACTAGATCGTACTGAATTATAAACGAAAAAGTGGAGACGAACTAATTTTGAGGAAAAGAAAAAAGACAAAAAACATTTATAGACACCCGGTAGGAAAGAAGTGAGAAAAATCAGTCAAAGGTATCAATTTTGCAGTCATTCAATTTTTTGTCTGCTACTTCTTTCTATTTAGGATATGCTCCACTAGATGCCCTATAGCGTTAAAAATTAAATATATTTTGCCCACCTGCAGTTTGCAGCTTGAATCTTATGTTAAGCACATCCCTCTATGAGTAAGGAAAATAGGAGCGAGGGGGATTGAGGCGGGAAAGCGTTTGGGAGGAAGAGGAGATGAAGAGGGAGCAGCATTCAATGAGCACTGAGTATATGAGCCTCCTCTTGAAAAATATCTTGGCCACGAGTCTGCTTGGGCAGAAAGTGTGAGGTGATGGGGCTCTAAAGTGAACCTTATAGACCTGTAACATTATATATTTTTAATTTTCAATTTTTCTTAAGACCAATATTTCAGCCACTGACATTTGCAGGCATTACTGCATGTGCACTTGTATACTGTAAACGGGAGCATAGGCGGACTTTGTAAGATGTGTGCAGGAGGCTAATTTTTTAAAAAAATCTGTCACTAAAAAAAATCTATTGACGTTACTTTGATTTTTACCAAGCTCTACGGGGGGGGGGGGGGGGGGAGTAAAACGAACTAATCAGAATAAACTTAACCACTTAAGAATCAGCCCTGGAATTTAATTTGATTTTACTTAAGAAAAAACCTACTTTTTTTTAAAGTGTATATTTTGACGATTAGAACCTGTGGGAATTAGAATTTGTCAAAAAAAAATGTTATAATCACCGCAGAAGAATTTACAAAAAATTGTAAACCAACACCACCTCAGACTTAAAAAAGCAATTTAGCATGTATTTGGTTGCCGTTATACAAAAAATGGAACAACTGCTTCATCAGTGACATCACAATCAACTTCTCTACTCTGTAACAAAAATCTAATTATGTAGAGATCCAAATTCAATATTAATTTTTGGTACCAAATTCATAATTACCTAAAAATCATAACTTTCTATTCAGAACTCATGCCATAATTAAGTCCCAGTTTTATGAAAATTCTTTTCTCCAACACCATTCCAACAGATAGGTTATTTGGTGACAAAAATAATGTTCCATCTCGAATGGTTTTGACTAATTTAGAAGTTTGTTGCATACTTTTCTTCATTTCATCATCGAAAGTACCTCCATTACTGGCTTCTAATGCAGCATAGACCGACCCTTAACACCCGCCAACAGCTCATAAAAACAAATTAGAAAAAAGTAGAAAAGAGTCAGCCAAAAATGTAAACTGCATCGTCGTTCAATTTTTTTTTTAAACTCTCGTAACACTCCTCAACAGCCTATAAAGAGAAAAGCGAAAAACTGGAAAAAAAAGTCAGCCAAAAATGTGATTTTTTGCATCGTCGTTGAATTTTTTTCTTTTTTACCCCCCCCCCCTCCGTTTTATTGTCGTCGTCGCCGACGTCGTATCCGGTGCAACGACGCCGAATTTCGGTGAATTTTTTTCAGCGTTATTTTAGTCGCCGCATCGATCGGTTTGGGTATTTCGAACCGAAAACCCCCCTTATCCATTTTTCCTTGATGCCCACCTCCAAAAAAAAAAAAAAAAAAAAAATGGAAAAAGCGAAAAAAGAGAGAAAAAGACTGACTTTTGCAAAGGCCTAGCCTTATGAACAACGAAGAAGAAAGTTGTTTCACGTTCAAATGGAGAGTGACCAGATGCATCGTATTTTTTTTTTTTTTCAAGTGTTGGTACTTGGCTGAAAAACTTGACATTTTCTCATTTTTATATTACTTTTTTCAAACTATAGAACCACATTTTTTCGGAGCAGAAAATGTGTTCCTCTGGTTTCAGAAATAACTGAAAATAACTGTAGAAGAATTTTTAAAGGTTGTGAGGCTGGAAACTTGAGCATGAGGTGGAAAATTGGAATTTGAAAAAGCATGTCTGGTTATGGTGTACTGAATAGTGTTTTGAAAGAATTCTCAGGTCCTACTTCGGTAATTCGGGTTATTTGATGATTCTGTAATTATTGAATTGAGGACTTGACTTCTACTACTGTTCAATTAAATTTTTGTATTCTTTAACGGAATCAATACTTGAAATGATTAGAAAGTTTGGAAATTTGGATGTAAATTATGAAATCAACGCCTAAGGCATGACTAAATCAATCAAACTTGCATAAAGATTACCCCGAGCAAATTGTTTTAAAAAAAGTTTGCACTTGGAAAATTCAGAAAGTTTTAGTGAAACCTTCTTTCCTCCTTTGAAGTACTTATCTGTCATTTCTCTTTGATGCCCGTCTCAGAAAAAAAAAAAAAAAAAACGAAAGAGAAAAGGTTTATATTTTGTAAAAAACCCCAGCCTTATGTACGACGAAGAAGAAAATTGTTATTTCACGTTTAAATGGAGAGTGAGTGACCAGATGCATCGGTTTTTTTTTTCCTTTTCAAAGTATATACCTATGTAGTATGTATAGGTACTTGGTTGCAAAACTTGACATTTTTTTCTCATATTATACTTTTTTCAAACTAGGTAACTACCTACATTTTTTCGGAGTAGAAATGTGTTTTTCTTCTTGAAGAATTATGCAGAACGTGTAATTAAAATAAAATATTTTCAATGTTGGCCGCTCAGGGTTTTCTTTTTACTTTTTCAACGAAATTAATTATTACAAAAAAAATCTTTAATAGCTTTTTCTGTTTACACTGCAATCAGGAGGATACAAAAGGAAGCGAGAAAGAGTAAATAATTTTTTTAATGATGTTTTGTGAAAAAATTAAAATTTTTTTTGTAGTTGAAAATATCTCAAATCGGCTGAGTGCCCTGCTGACCTTAAAATTGAAATAACTTTTGACAGAATTTTTTCAATTTTTAAATCATTTCAGTTTGATAATACTGATCGATATTATTTGGAATTGTTGAAAAAGCTCATTGCAACTTCTCCTTTCGGTCAGCCTATGATTCGGTTCAGAGAATTTCTTTAAGCTAGCTGGAATTGCATTGGAGAGATTTATCCTTCTTGTCCAAGTCTGCTTATTTCAGTAATGTCATGTTAAAATTATGACAACAAACAATTTCATTCCGAATTTTCTCAACAATATTTAAAGAAACTGCAATTTTAGTCGATAGTTATAGTTGAGAACGATTGTCTTCCTAAAATATACCCCTGCAGTGAGAAATAAAGAAGGGTACCCTTAATGTTTGATCGATTTTTGTCGAACAATGAACAGCCTATTAGAAAGTCATAATAATGCGCCAAGTGGTGGGCAAATAATTTTCCCAAATATTCTCGATGCTAGCTATAATTCTTAAACAAAAGCCCTACTTATTTCGGTGAGTTGAAATGATTCCATCATTAATCGATGGGAGCCCTGAAATTCAAAAATTGAATGTGTTCTCGATCGATTTGCCTTCTTCATTTTTATTCTCACCGCATGAAAACATAAAATTATTAAACATTATTGTGATCATGCAGTGCATTGGTCTGACAGAGCAGGATACAGCAGATCGTTCAGTATCCGGCTTCGGCGCTGTGCGCATGGTTTAAAATTCATAGTAAAGCCTTAAGCTGCGCGTAGATATATTCAACTGGCATGAACCAAGTTCAACAAATCCTTATTAATTCACCAATAAAAAATCCATCAATTTTAAGCCGATTTTAGCAGGTTTTCTGAGAAAAACCTGTTTGAACAGTTGCTGTTGGTTCGCTATAAAGGATGAAGCATTTACTCATCCGTATACACTGATTATTAAACAAAAAACAAAAGAATTAACATTTTGTGTTAGATATCATTTGCTTTACACATATACCAATACTCGTCCAGTCAAATGAGACAAAAAATAATAATAGCTCACGATTTCTATAACCCTCTAGAATTGTTGGGTGAATCTCCCCGAACATATTAAAGTCTCCTCTTCTATTGGGATTTTGATTATCGGGGTTAAAGTACCCGAAAATTCAGTTTTTCGTTCATATCTTCGCAAATATCGATTTTAAGGAAAAATTAGTGTTGATACAAAAATAGTTGAAAATTTAATTCTTGAGGACCAAGTTTCAAAAAAATCTATCAAAATGGTGATTTTCAATTGATTTTAAATTTCTTATTTTTTTGGAAATTTTTTCAAGCTCCTAACTCTGTAACTGTGAACGATAAAAAAAATTTACATGAAAAAAGTTTTTAAAGAAAATTTAATTTTCAACAATTTTAGTGTCAGATTTTTTCCCTTGAAATCAATATAATTTACGAAGATATAGGCTAGATGAAAATCTGAATTGTGGGGTATTTCAATACCGATAGTTAAAATCCTAAAAGAGTGGAGACTTTTCTTATATTATTCGGGGCAACCCACTCAACAATTCTAGGGAGTTAAAAATCGTCTAGTAATTTTATTTATATTTTTACATTGTTATTCCACTCATTTGACTGAACTATATTAAAAAGTAAGTAATTTCTGGTTCCGGTTCAGTTTCCTGAACACATTTTCCTGACATGACATCCAGCCGACATGACATTTTCCTGAAATTACATTTTCCTGACATTCATTTTCCTGACATTCATCTTCATGACATTCTTTTTCTTGATATTCAATTTCCTGACACCGTTTTCCTGACTTTCTTTTTCCTGACATTCATTTTCACCACCAACACCGAAGTTAGCGTGGCTGAACTCGCTCTAGGAAGGCGAGTTAAAAACTCTCCCAAGCCTAAGTGGGTTCAGCTACAAACACGCATCAGGTCTATTGTATTAGATTATGACACATATGTAGAAAATGCTGAGGAAATTGAGAATCTGATGACATTAGCCCACATTATAGTTCTGTCATAAGAATGTTAACAATTGAAAAATAAAACAAACTGTTTGAAAAATAGTGTCAGGAAAATAAATGTCAGGAAAATGTAATTTCAGGAAAATGTCATGTCGGGTGGAAGTCATGTCAGGAAAATGTGTTCAGGAAACTGAACCGGAACCGAAAAGGGAGGTTCCTTAACCTAAAATTTCAATATGATCGTTCATAGACACCTGGGGCAGTCGCAGCCAATATTTTCATTCAGTATCACAAGCGATTATAAATATTTTTATAAATTCAAATTTACCACGTCATAACCTTCAATGAATTGTTGAATTAATTATTGTCATATTGTTAAAATGAACAACCGTTTGTATGGTAATGCAAATATAAGTACATACTCGTATATGATTTTGCAACCTAAATAAATCGTTTTGCATCTCGTAAGAATGATTTATTGAATACAGAAATTTAAGGTGTTGATTATTTAGATGTAAATTTTAATCATTAAAACAGTATTCATTGTGACAAAAAAACTGAATTGAAAAAATACATTGATATAAAATGGCATAGAAACTGGTTCAGAGGAAAAAAATCATCGACGAAAAAACAGACGCCAATTTTTTAATTAAAGCTCATTTTACAAAATGCAATGCAACCAATTAATTTACGACGAAGCCATTTTGTGTTCGCTGGGTTTCAATCTCATTATGTCGTTTCATTAGTGTGCTTACTGGGTGTGTGCGAATGTATGAGTGGCAACATTGGTGAAATGTGGGTTAAGTTTTTAATTCGCGAGTCTTATGTTAAAATGAATAACGATTGACTTTGACAGCGACAATTTCAGTTTAAATTATATTTTCTTCAAAAAATGTAAGACAGTAAGGATGAAACTGTATTTGTCTCAGTAAGTTACGTACGATTTACCAATTGATTTAATTTTTGAGTATCGTAATTTGGAGTAACTGCCTGTTTTTTGGCTACTTGTAAACCTTTGACGAGTTGTACTGAGCTATTCATATCTGCTAGACGAGACATTGGAAAACATATCTAATGACTATTTCCTGTTTGGGTGATCTTTGTTTATAAAAAAGGCTATCACCTTTTGATTTTAAAGTCACCCTGATTTACGGTACAGATAATGAGGGTCTCATGGAGCAAAATATTTGGATAATAAGGTAACCGCAATATCTATTGGACTTATACAGTAATGAAGATCAAGCCCAGTATGGTTAAGTGACTTGTGAAAAATATAAATTTATCTCAGTTGTCAAGTTCAAGAAATAGGGTTTCAGCCAGTAATGAGTCTGGCATCTACGTTTAAAAATTACTGCCGAGAATTATATCAGTGTTGCCTCGCTTCAAAATACCCATGAGTAATATGAACTTTTTGGACATTCCACATCGAATGGCACAGTGCAAAAAAGTCGTATCTCCATTTTATTTAATTTTTCAGTAGAGCAAAAAGAAAGTTGACATTCACTAAGGTGTTATATGCAATCGAGCAATTTATTTTTGAATTTTCTTTTTGTTGTTGAAAGTTGAAGGTCTATTTTTAATATCAGATGATCTAGAGCTTGAAATTTCCTTTCCAATAATACCAACATGTCAAAATAATGAGAAAATGAAGTTACGACTTTTTTGCACTGTGCCATCGACATATACATATAGGTACGAAGAAGAACGCAGACATATTTATTTTTGTTGTAACTTATAAAGCACTTGGGAAAGTTATTCATTAGATACGAGTATAAGTATGGATGAGTTTTTTCACATAAGTACATCATGGATAATAATATTGAACAACCAGCCGTGGAGCAGCGATTGAGGACTATGTGGTTCCATTTTATCTGAGCAAAATCTCGTTTATTCCATGCAACTTCATTTTATCGGCACACATGCAAGTATCCAGCTGGTGAAAAAAAAAATTATTTTTTGTGAAATGGTAAATGAACCAATCAAAGAAGAATGATGTGTTCAACCAAAAACCCAAGTATGGGGTTAATGGGAATTTTCATGGCATCGAATAGTAGATAATTTTACGCCATTTTTTTCTCTCTAAACAACTTATAAGCTAAAGAAACGAAACTGGAAAAAAGTAAGTATAAAAAATAAGAATAAAAAAAAAAAGATATATATAAAGGTATTATTAAATCAAAAATGTGGTTTGTAATAAGCCGAAAACCAGTTCTAAAGTTTTCGACCTACCTCAAGTTTGGTTCAGTTGTGCAGGTTTTTTATTCGCGCGTTTCCCTCGGATAACGTCTGCTGCATAGAGGCCTTACAGCAAGATGCGTGTTCAAGGTGGAGGTAGTTTTTCAAATGGGAATAGAATTGCATTTCCAGGGCATGGTATGTTGACGCACGTTTTTTCCCTCAGTATTTTTTTGCGTTGTTTTTGCGCTGCAGTTTTAAAGATTTTTAAATTCTTGAAGACAGACTATAAGTATACTTGTTGCTATCTTTGTTTTTTTTTTTTCATGTAGGTCTAACCTTTTTCTTTGTTGATTTAATGCACTGCCAATTATTCCAAGGTCAAAAAATAATGTAACGAAAAACGTATACATACTTTCTGGATTTGAAAATTTGTATCGTTAGAGGACCATGTACAGGGCGTAGCCTCTGAACTGGAAATTCTGAACGCCAGCCAGTTTTACTGCATTCGAATTATTTCGCAGCCATTTTACAGTTGAAAATATCCGCGGTGATAGAGATATGGATGTTATAAAATGAAAGAACAGGATTTTCAAAGAATAACTTCGTTAAAACTGTAAAGCAATTTTTTTTAAAATAATTCACATTGAAGATCAATCCGAGTGATTTTGAATTGCAATTTATACTGTAGGTATAGGGCACTCGAAAAAAATAATCGTTGGTAAATTTTCGTAAAATTTTTGGGTAGAGTTTCCAATTTTTGAAGATTTTTTGTCTTTATAAGATGGGTCATGAATATTTCATCCTAATATTTATTCTTGTCAGATGTCAGCCTTTTTTCCTATTATTAAAGAAAATTCTTAAATCATGGGCGTAATCTGCTTCATGTTTAGGGGGGGGGGTTGTCCTATCGAGATTCAAAGAAAAGGTCGATAGAATTTCCTATTCGGTTACTCAAATAGGATAGCCTACTGTTCAGGTAGCCGAGCGGCCAAGCCTCAAAGGCTATACATCAATAGTAAATCGATAGCCTTACGTCTTCAGCTATCGATTTATTATAGAAATACGCGGCCACTTACAGTTCTCTTATCAACGTATAAATATTTCGAAGTTGAAAGCTCTTTACTGGCAAAATATTTACGTGACGTGCGTGATATTTTCTAAGATAATTCTTTTTCTATATTAAATTAAAGTTTCACCTTCGGAAGTAAAAATAAATTTAATGTTATTAAAATATTTTGATTCGATTTATCATTGTGTCTGTATTTCACTTCACACCATGAGTAATTAACCAACAATGACAAATTTGAATTTGGACAATCATGTAAGTAACAAAATTTCTTAATAATTTTGACATGATTATCAAATATCAATCTTTCATAACTAAAAATTTCCTTGAATTTTGCCTTTGAAATCATCAAATTTTGCTTCCTTCAAAATTTGTTTCATTGAAAATATCAAACTTCAAATTTCTGTTCTGTTCCTCAAACTTCAAACTTGATAATTCTAAATTCTATCTTTACTGGTAGCAACTGTGGAGCTCCAAATTACTTATATTTTTTATAGAACTTCATAAAAAAAACTGATGGACTTACTTTGTTAGAAATGTCCCACTGGAGCTGAGGCTAATCAAAAGGAATAAAAGAAAAATATTATTTATAAATTTTTCTTGGATTAATCGTGGCTTTTCGTAAGTATTTTATCTTCCACTGTAAGTATTCATGTTTTTGTTGTGATTTTTATATTGATTCGTCGCGGGAGGGAGGGGGATGGAGAAAATTTGTTCGCATGCCTTTAAAATAATATATGAAAAATAACTATAAGAGCTTAGCACAAATAAATCAGAATTCTAGTTATTTCACTTGAACGAGGAGGGGTGGCTAATTTCAGCTCGGCATTCCCTCAAGACTGCAAACGTCTCAAATTTGAAATCTTCTGTAAAACACAAAGATGAATTTTTTTACAAAATACAGGGTGCGACAAAATGACTGGCTACCTTTGTTTTTCTAATCAAAATGATCAACATTCAAGTGACATTGTAGTTCATTATTATGTACCTACCTAACCTTAAAGAATCTATAATTTCAATTTCAAACCAATCGCACGTTCTTATCATTTTTCTTACTCATGAGGAGTAACTTTTCAAAACGTATTTAGTTTTTAAAAAAAATTGATTTTCCAGGGGAGACAAAAACCTGTTTTCCTTCTCAACTATTATAGAGATAACTCGATGAAAGTTAACAGGTTCATATTTAAGGATCTATGCAAGAGGAGCCTGTATTGTTTCACCCCCCACCAACTATTCAAATCACGAGCCTGCATGTCCATAAAGAGAAAGATGTCTGTAACTTAATGCGTTTAGTAACTAATTTCATATGAAACCCATAAGTCCAAACTGTTGATTTTAACGTTGCGTTCCCTTGACTGTGCCTTTGTATGAGAAAATCTACTTCAAAGAAATTAAGACAACATGCAAGAACATCTAACCAGCTATTTTGTTCGAGATTATCAGTTAAATTATATCAAGCACAAATTTTAATTTGAGCAAAATGGAGAACATCACATGCATCCATTGCATGATTTGATTGCACTTACAAATGGGTGAGAAAGAGCTGCATCTAAACTTGGATGTAATCTTGACGAGCAGGTGCATCTAGAGACGTAATTTATAAATCTTTATTTTATACGAACCTCTACATCTATTAATAAAACAACTTTCACGATGAAAAAAAAAATTGTTAACTCTATTGCCGATCGTGTCAGGTATCCAAAAATGAAAATTATGCTGCAACCTCTACTCGAAACTATTATTTGGTCATGAGGCATTGGTTAAACTGTATAATTTATTTTGCTATTGAACGATTTTTGAATCGTTAAAAAATCCCTGAAGCTATAAAAAATCTGAGTACGTACAAATCTTTTTTTTCTTCTCTTCTCTGCTGCGTACTTTGAAAATGGTAAATCTAATATACTATCCAAAGGTTAACGTAATAAATACAACTAGTTTTTTCTTCCCTTTTTGCTTATATGTATTGAATTCAGCCGACGAGTCGGTTGTTTTAAATAATAATCAAATGGATTTTTTTTTTCTTCTTATAGGCCATGCTTCTTTTTTATTTTGTTGAGGCGCTAGTTATTCGTCGGTATTCAATAAATGCGCGATTTTGCTGGGAACAATGAAAATAATTTGCATGTGGACCTCAGAATTCTTCGGCATAAAAGAACGTTTGCTATTCAATTGTAAAAAAATGAGAACACATTACACAGGGGCTGTTTTCTTTATCATATTATTATATTTTCTTCTTTTACGTCTTCAATTTAATGAATCTAAAAAAAATTTTATACGTAGGTATAGGTTGGCACTATAAGAGTTATTTAAATAATAATTGGCTGAATACTGAAAAGTGGCTATATAAAAACGAAATCTCAGTTTGTAGAGAAAAAACAGGGAAAGCAAAAAAGAACATGCAGGTCTCAAGAAGTATACCTTCTAAAATTCGAATGAAAATGGCTACAATGTTGTCGTATTAAAAAAATTTTAGGATCTTATAATCTCTCACTTTTTTTAGGGAGCTTGCGATTGAAGATAAATAAAAATTGTTAATGAAGGCACTAATTCACTGAACCTGTTAAGTACAGCCTGTAATATAATAATAATAATAATTTATTTAAAAAATTCAGGGATTTTACATTTGAATTACCCCACCTACGAGTTTGAAAAAGAAATCACCACTTAAAAGGAGCGTGGAAACATTTAAATAAAAAAAGTCAAAATTGCAATTTTGAAAAAGTAGCAATTAATATCACCTATTTTTTTTTTCCTGAAAAACCATCACTTTGATATCAAATACATAGCAAAGAGTTCAAAAGTTCAACAGAGAGGAAGGTAGTTAAAATTTAACTTGAAATTTGGATTCATAGCACCCTTAAATCTACATAATATATCCTCTGATATATCACACTTGAAAATCAGTAGTTTCAAATATATTACTCATTTTTACAGCTTTATTTCAGCATCAGGAGAGGTAAATTGCTGAAATCTGACTTGAAATATATAAGAATGTCCACAATAAGTTGTAGTTTTCACTACTGTACTGAGAAAATTTCTCTCAAGTGCAGAAAATTGCATCAAAACTTGATTCCCGCGGATTCAGGTTCTTATCCATTTGGGGAAAAAGTATTTGGGGGGGAGGAATTCGGACACAAATTATTCAGGGAAAAAATCTGTTCTAGGGATTGAACATGCGGAAATTTTGATTAAGATATAAGTGACTGGGAGCCCCTAGCACTCCCATATGGTCAAGTACAGGTCTGTATAGAATTATAATTGCTGGCTAAATTATTGAATTTTTCAATAGTATTGTAGCCCTTTCAGTATTTTATAATTAAAGTAAGAAGTTATTTTAAGAATTCTGATTAATTTCAATAATTGTTATTCTATTCATGTACCAGCATATTGCCACCTTATCAACTCAAACTGGGACACCCTGCGTATTATTTAGATATTTTTAAAACTGCTGAAATGCCATCGTTGAAAACTGTTATCATTTCCCCCTCCCAATCATTTTTGATCTGCAGTTAGCCATCCCACTCAGGATCCTGACCATTCTTGATTAGACTCACATTTTTCTACATTATTGCAAATATTTGTGTTCAGCGAATTAACTGTAAATTTCCTGTTTTTTTTTTTTTTTTTTTTTTTTTCCTATTTACACATGGCCTAAACCAGAATTGCTTTTTCCCTATAACTTTTAAAAACATTCCTAATCGTTAAAACGAATCCGTACTGAACAGAATTTTCTATTCTTGGAGTTTTCTGTAAACTGGTTTTCGTTTATAGAAGATTTATATCAAGGCGAAAATCATTCTGAATCCTCGATGTAGTCTTTTTTTTTTATTCTTAACTTAATTCATCCGCTCACACGCGAATTTTTTTTATACCTTTATAAATGGCAATAGCCTTATGTTCTCAATTTTTATTGCTTCTCTTTGACGGTGCATGGAGAAAGTTTAAAGCCCGTATGTGATCAAGAAATATTTCAAATAACGTGAATTTTCAAAAAAACTAAAAGATTAAAATGTTTAAAATGAAAAATATATAATTATACAGTTATTCGCATTAGAAGGATCAAAATCGATATTGACCTACGACAAATCAAGTTTTCTTTTAATTTCTTACCCGATGTCTGTTCGAAGCTCGTTTGTGAGAACTTTATGACCCTGAATTGTTAAGGCTTCTTGTAAAATTTGAATTTAAAAATTGATCATTTATGGTATGCTGGTCAAACGTGTATTGATTACTGATACACGGAAGGTAGAGATGAGAATTTTTTCCCTCTAAATCGTCGAATGAAGTTGATTAAATACAAGTGCTGTATAAGGCCACAAAACTCAGATGGACATGTCTGATGTGTTATTTCGAGAAGTGATATCAGAAAAAAAAAAAAGATAATTCTGAAAGAGGCAAAAAAAATAGTAACATATAGGTATATCTGTAACGTAACTAGACCTCTATAGGTTGAGTTTTTTTTTTAGAGAAGGCCAGAGGGGTTGAAGAAAAATTGATCGACAAAAAAAGAATTTTCAATTATCTACAATTCCAAAATGAGCTTCCCCTGAACTCCCTAAGCCTTTTTTGAAGGCTTAGATACTAATCAGTAAAATTTTCATTTTTATAGTTTTTTTATACATTTCCCCCTTTACTTTCCCTGCTTGACTTACATGGAGAAAAATTAGGGGGGAGGGGCGGTTCAGCCTTTTTCTCTTTATCAAATCACTGGTAAGGGCACTTGATTGCTCTTGAAATTGATAAACGAAATATGGTGTTTAGGTTCTTGGGGGAGGACATAACTTATATGTGGCAACGTTATAATTTGTTAGATAAGGATAGGTGCATGCTGACAGGCCACTAATGTATGGTTCAAGTGATATATTGTCAGTGACGAAATTAAGTGGAGGCCAGGAGAGGCGATGGCCCCCAGAACAAATACTGCCCCTCCCCCAAAAAAAATCCCAAAATAAAAATCAGTAAAAAAAGAAAATTATCGAAAAAGGAGAAAAAATTCGCTTCAGTATCGATTTTTCTAGGCCGCTTCCCACCTTTTCCTCCTCAAAAGAAAAGCTACTTCTGTCACTGGCTATTGTTGGAGAGTCATCTTTCTTACCATCTTACAAATTTCTTTCAAAAGTAACTTTGTGAAAGCGCCTAAGCATTCACAATTCACACACACAACCCTATAAATTTTTCATTGGAAGGTCAGCAGGCCTGCTATATTTCATATTCTATTTCTCAATAACAGTTTTTGTTTTTTTTTTTAGTTTTGAATTATGGAAGTAACATAGGGTGTATTGCTGCTCCACTTTCCCTTGGATAAAATTGTGAATGTATACTGGCTTAAAAAAAGTGTAAATTTAGTTGGTAGGTATAATGAAAGTGTAAAGCTGGTATTTTCGTTTTCATTTCCTCGACAAAATATATAGAGACAGGTTGGTAAACTTTGAAGTACCTTCTCTTTTGAATAAAGTTATACGTTTTTTGCAGGCTTTGGTGATGCACCGAAGCGATTGAAGGAAGGAAAAAAAGGTTGTTTAAACGGAGAATAGACTATGTGTTTAAAAAAAATAAAATAAAAAAGAACTTTTTAAAGTTTATGATACAGATGAACCGTACGATGTTAAAATATTTTAACAATTCAGTGCGTACGTTTATATGGATAAAGTCAATGTGTCGTTATGGGTATTAGCATGTTTGTCGTGAATTGTTTACGAGGTCAGTTCAAATAGTGTGTGAAATAATATCACACGATGTAGCTTACTTTGCTCATAAAACAAAAAGTGGTAAAAAAAAAAGGAAAGATAGAGTGTTGAAAACAGACTGCAAGCCATGGGTTAGAGAGAAGTTTTACAAAAAGATTAAAATTCTTTTTACAATTTCATAATTTAATGTTCTCATGATTTCAGTGTTTCTAAAAAATATAATGATCACTATGCCTCATCGACTCGGTATAATTTAAACTCCAGTAGATATTACTCTTAATATCTACCTACCAACTTGAATTGTAATTTTTCTCAAAATTGGATTAGATTAAAAAAATTTTTCCTCATAGAACTACTTACACAATTATATTAATTGTAAATTAATGCTGTCTATAGGAAATTCTACACTTTTCTAACGGAGTTTTGCTGCGTATGAATTTATTATCTTTATAGGAACTTCAAATCTTGATAACTAAATGATAAATGAGAACTGGGTTCTCAATTTTTTTCTAAAAATTAAATTGGCAAAATGAAAGGTTTAAGCTCCAATGTGTTTTATTAGTTTAATTGGTAGATTAACAACTAAGCTATTAGGCTTATTGTAGAACATAATGCAGTAAAACAATTAAATTTCTTCACGTAAACCAATCAGTAAAAATTAAGGGGAAAAAAACTCGTCGACAATTCTAGGAATGTATGCTTGAAACACAATTTAAAAGTGCCTCTTTAATTGAAAGTTTAATAAAGGTAGACCAACTATACCAAGCACAGATGATACGTATACAGGTTTCTTTTCTAAGACAATGAGATATACGAATACGTTCCTAATTTTTCAGTGATCATAAGTATATAGCTTACCAAGATGAATTGTGTGTCATTGCGTGGATGTATCTCTTTTTTTTTTAGCAACTAGAGAAATTAAATATTCACTAGGATAAATTTTTAATCCGGTAATCCCTAATTCTATGAAAGTGAAAAATTATACCTACTGACGAAGCAGTCTAAATTTTCAGCAGGATTTATTTTTCCTTTTGAAATCAATAAATTGATACCAGAAATATATTTTTCAGAATCACAGATAGTGGACTGTACATATAATCATAGGTATAATTCTCAGTGTTGAAAAAATTAAAGCGTTTATATGGGAGATATGAGTTGATTATATCAAAACTTTAGGTGAAGTTTAATAGTATACTTCAACATCTATAGTAGTAATTTACTCAGTGTGTTTTCAAAACTGCCTATTTCTTTCCATAAATCGAAATTTTGTGAGAAATGGATCAGGTGAAGTACCTATCATGCTATGTGACTGCAGCTTCAGCGCCAAAAGTGCTTCATTGAAAAAAATAGCTCTCTGATGATCATGAACGTAAAACCTGCAAGAAGTCGCGATTCTAATATCTGGAATTCTTCAGGTAGCGATTATTTATCGTACACTTTTGATATAGCAGTTGGCTTATACATGCTACCTAATTCAGAGTAATCCTTCCTACTCCAGGCATTAAACAGTGCTGCTGAAGGTAATTACACGGAGCTATAAAATTGCTTATTGATGAACACCTTTCATACAGTAGATCAACTCCGCAGGCAATAATTCTCTTATAGAAAGTAAATCAATTAACTGATGACGCGAAGTAAATTTCTTCCTTTGAAAAGCTATCAGGCCTGCCATTTTTCATTTTGACAAAAAATTCTCGCAGGTCTATTTTATACAAAAAGAATAAATACGTTAAGCCTCCACTACCTGAAAATACCTTCAGCGCTATATTTTCATTGGATAAAATATTATTTGGTATTCCTACACGAAGAGAATCGTGCCTATCCTTCATTTTGATGCTCAGAAATTCATTTTTTACGTACACAGGTACCAAACCCTACACGGTTGGTCGACCATTTCTCGAATAAACGTGCTTGTCCATGGAATGATTCTACGAATGCTATTCGACAATGTATTAAAAGAGAGGATAGAGAGGAAAAATAAAAAAGTAGAAGGAAACCTAAAACGTATAATTTAAATCCCTCCTTTTGGTATAAAAACTAATGATCTCTACTCTTCACGAGCAACAATGTAGTCGATTTTCGTACACATAAACCGGTTCACGTTTTTAATGAAAAGAAGTTTTGGGAGGTATTCAGGTATCGTTCAGGTGGGAACATCGAACCAGGTGAATAGATTTTTTTTAAAGACAAATTCTTGCTCACAGATTTATGTAGATACCTACATGAAATATAAATAATATGCTGCCCGCTTATAGGATGAGAATTTCAGCTTTAATGTGAAAAATCAATGGGAACTTCTATATAGGTATAATTTTTATGGTGAGAGATGGGGAAAAGGGTATTTCAACGAATACAATATTTTTATGCATATGAGTACCAAGCAATATGCAGTTTTAGAATAAATATCAGCAAAAACTAATTTAGGTTTATTTAAAAAAATGATGAGAATGAAAGTGCATGCGGTAGATAATTTGATAAAGAGTATTTTTTGTTTGAAACATGTTTTTGTAAAACATACTGTTTGCGAATTATTGTCAAAAAACTATAAGAGCCGGGGTACAATCAGAGCTTAAGCTTCCCCTCAACAAAACCAGGTTCAAACGAAGAACCTCGGCTTAGGCATAAAGAGAGTGTACAAACAAAAATAGACGGTGGTTCAGCTTAACAATCATAATTGCTGACACAGCAACAAAATAATGGGAATTCTGATTATTCGCATCTGTGGTTGTCTATTTTTTGTCGTGCGGTATCGCAGTGAGTCCAAACTACCGGCGCAAAATTCAGATACATCGATAAAAAAAAAACGGAACTTTGCAGTGTACAGTTTATGCAACCTGTGCAAATACAATAGAATTCCTCTTGGTTTTTAGTTGAACTTGCTTTAAGCGTCGATCGGACTCCACTTAAATTGAGCCGGGTTTAAGTCTCCCTCAACTTTTGAACTCGCATTGTACACCCTAATTTTCCAAGTTGAACCTGGTTTTCGTTTGAGCCCTACTTAAGCTCTGATTGTACACTCGGCCCTAAATGTGGATACAATTGACTCCTTTACCAAGCAATTGCGGTGGATGGATTTTTGGGGCTTTTAAGGGGGTGCTTCTGAAGATGGCACTGGACACGTTTATACACAGAAATTCTTTCTGCATGATGTTTTGCTTTTGCATTTTTTTTGTCTAATACATTGGACTAGGTATCTACAATAATAAAATAAATTATTGCCAGCTTACAAATGGAATTGCTCCGAAAAGGATGTATTTGCACCACATGGCGGACTAACATAAATAGATATTTACTATAAGAAATTTTCAGCAGCTAGCCAGCTTCCAAGTATTGTCAAACAAAACCGTATAAAAATTAATTTCAAAATACAATAAATTAATCTAATCTAAATTACGTAATTGTCCCTGTTATTTGTAATTCTCATCATAATATACCTCCTACAAACCCAAAAAACTTCTTAATTTCTATAAATGCTGATTATCATGATTCCCGGACATTTTTCCTAATTAATTTTCCCAAAAGTCATTTTCCCTAATGGACAAAATCCCTAATGCTTTTATCCCTAATTGACCATGAAATAAGTTTATTTCATAAGACCAATAACTGTAGTCAGGGTTGGCAAAACTGTTTTCACCTTGTAGTGGGGAAACATCATCCCAATTTGTACAGTGCTCTTCTCAAATTTCAAAAGGAACAGGCGTATGTGGAAGTGTGTGTAGTAGAATTAGCACTCGGTAGAAAGTGAGATCAATGGCTCGGTTGCAAGATTGTGTGCAGGCTATAGCCTCAACGTATGAAACCTATAATACTCCACTCGGATACCTCAAAAATTTGTCTTATAATATAAATTTCTAAATGCACTTCTTTCTTTTTTCTTTTATTTTTGCTTTATAGGCTCTTTATTAATTATATTAGAATATTTGGTTTTAGGGAAAATGGATTAGGGATAAAGAAATTAATGATTTTGTCTGTTAGGGAAAATATCCTGGAACAGATTACCACACAGCTATGAAAAAATTAACGCATGAAATGTTCTAGGAAAATTAAATTACCTATCAATTATATTTTAGGGAAGGACATATATGTTACCGAATTTCACGTTAAAAAGGGTGTGGCTGCATCATGTCATGAAAATAATTAGATAGCCTAGGTCAATATTCAAAACACAGCAGCGAACATAATATTCCATCGCATTTGCCTAAATGAATCATCTTTCGAACAAAATTGATATTATTTCGATGAATTGTAAATAATTTTATCGCTAATTTTGACTTCCTCGATCACTTAGTGGATGGCCTTGAATTCTTTCTTTTTTTTTTTTTGCCAAACCAAGACCTTGTCTATTTTGACGCAAAATATTTACGGTACGTAAAGAAATATAGGTATCTGCCGTAGGTGTTGAAATTTTGAATTCTTATTTTTTCAATACTTGATGATAATTTTTTTGTTGAATCGCATACCTTCGTTTAAAAATTATTAATCTGTAAAACTACGGCGTGTAAAAATTTCCGTTAAAGGTTGCTGCTCCATCACACTTGTTGAAAATTTTATAAATTTTTTTTGTTTGTTTGTTGCATGAAAGAAGGAAACTAATTCATTTCCTGAAATGATTATATTCGTATATTTGTCATAATATTATATCGAATAAGTAGGTATGTAGAAGAGTGAGGAAAGGAGATGTCCTTGAAAGAACTGTCCAGTAGCACAAATACCTTTATATGTACTTATTTGACGTTATTCATAGGTCAATTTATGAATTTTTCAAAAGATGGCATGGAGTGAAAAACTTTTTCTTATCCGAAAAATATAAAACAATCACAAAATTGTTGAATCATAAAGAACTTGAATCTGAAGAATCTGAAGTGAGGATAGCAAAGCCTACCTAAATATAAGGATTTATATTATGTTACATAGCAGATCCCTACGCAATATTTTGAAATTGGGCTCGAATGCAAGAATGATTCTAAATAATAATTATAATGCTTAGTACTGGTCGGACCAATCAAAGGTGGACAAAGTTGGACGCAGTTAGGCGAAGTTGAACAAAGTTTGTCAAAGTAAGAAAAATTCAAGTTTTTTAACCTTGAAAATGACTTTTTTAAAAAACAATGAATCAATTCAGGTGAAATTTGAATTTTTAAATTTTTTCATTATTTTCAAAAATTTTCATGAAAATTTGAATCTGTTATTAGTGTTGCAATTTGTTAGTGTGGTTGTAATTTTTTTTATTGTTTATTTAATGTTGTGGTATGGCAACTTGGGTCTTTCACGACAGTGGGCTATTGTCTATCGACAATATGGGGTGAGATAGAACGGAACAGATGGACGGTAGGGTGGTTGTTTGTGTGCAGGTAGGTGTGAGGCGAGTCAAGTTGTGGCGATGATGTGTCTCAAACCAGGTACATTTCCATCGTAAAGCTGAGCACTTACGACCCATGGTTGTAATTTGTAACAATATTTTAATAAAGTTTTAAATTTGTACAAGTAACCCGAGCAAAGAGCCAGTCGTCCAGCTATATAGTTACTTACCTATATCTTGTCTTCAACTTTCTCAGTTTTTTTGTATCGTGTAGTGTAGGCATTGTGAAACTCGCCCTACAAACACTAAATTTTTTTAGCTGTAGCAGACTTGAGAATCACTTGTCCAGGTTTTATATATCTGAGAAATAATATTTGGTTTTCCATCGCAGATTTTGGTACTATCCGGAATACTTCTTTTCAGACTCAAAAATTAGCCACTGATTTTGCAAAATTGGATATGCCCGTTACCAAATGTGGTAACGAAAAAATTTCATGGAAGCTAATGAGAGTAGGCTATACGGTTGAGGAGGAAAGAGGTCGAGTATTAAATGCGGTTAACGAGAAAGATATCCTTCCCAATCAACATTCGTACGTCGTCAACAATTTCTGCCTTTTCTATGAAGCAAAAATATCGAATTGCGGTTCAACTTAACCTAAAAAAAGAAAAAGAAAAAAAAGTCGCAAAATAATATGAACGAAATGCAACATGGTTGTAGTCGTCATGTATTGCCTGGAATGGTTCTCGTATTTCAGTAAAGTCCGGTTTGACAAGTGTGTACTAACGTAGTCCTAGGTCAGACACAGAAAACTATGATAAAAACAAGTTTTTTCAGAATTTAAACGTGATCATATTCTCTGCAGCTCGAAGAAGAGGTTTAAAAAAAATCCACTAGAAAGTTGAAAAGTGCATGTTTTAGAGGACAAAGAATGGAGGGGTCCACACACAGCATCAAAGATACGGTATCGCTCTTTGGCATTTCATGGAATCAGAATGCATCGCAATTCGCATTCGCAAAATGTATCGAGTCCAACCCAATTGCCCATCTTTTCGCAGACTGCACAGTTGTTCAACTCCTTTTTTCTTCTCCAGGTACTTCTTATTCCACACACTGCACTATAGCGTAATTTACGGCCAATGCTAAGAAAAAATCCTCAGATTATTTCGCAGCAAAATCATAAATACGTTTTACAGAATGCTTAAATCGTTTTATGGAGACATAAATGATGGTAGTTTGAAAAATGCGTTGAAAATTACCATCGATGCCCATTTTTATCACCTTTACTATTATAAAGAAGATTCGAGATTATAATCACACTCGTATAGGTTGAGGGCTTAAACCATATGGATAGCTGAGTTCAAGAAGATGGATATGTTTTTTAGTCTCATAAAAACATAATAATATACTGTTAGTGGAGCAAATATAAAGCTCTATTTCTGGACCTGAGAAGCAGCATCCCCGTGGGCAAAAACCATCAGATTCCTAAAAAAAAATCGGATCTCCGATTGGACAACTGAACATCTAACAAATGAGAATTATTTTAGGATGTAGTGACATCCAAAGTCGGATCAAAGTAATGGCCAATGGAATGCAGTATGATTTAGCATCAGATGCACTATCTGATCGCGTATGATAGATATCACTCAGTCTGATCAGATATCAGATCAGATTATTAGATATTCATTATCTGATCCAACTGTGGGATTAAGAATGTCCAACTATCTGATCCGAGAATTGGATCAACTGTTTGATTTTATGACGAATGTCTCATGCGCATTTATAGGACCGTCAATCGGATCAAACAATCTGACATATTACTGATCCGCCAGTAGGATTTGGATGATTGAATCCGTTTGTCTGAAGTAATATCGGATCAGACAAACTCATCGTATGATGGATATGTGATCAACAAAGTATTGATCGGATCAAACAGCACGTATAGTAAATTGGTTGATGCACATATGCAACACTTGAAAAATTTTGACACCACTGGAGAAAATTGAAAAAATGCTAACCAACTTTACTTCGAAAGGCAGAAGAAATTTTCAGAGCTTCCCATTTCATTTAAAAAAAAACAATTTCGAGGTGCAACGTACACTGAGAAAATCAAAACCCTGTCACCCCTGTTAGACGGTCAGATCAGGGATGTTGCCAGAGCGTTCCGATAGGGGGGGCAAATAAGATTCTTGGGGGGGCAGTTAATTTTTAAGCCCGCTATTTAAGTTTTTTTTCGAAATTTAGGAGGACGAGGGAGTCTAATATTGCTAGGGGGCGAACGAGGATGCCAGGGGGGCTGAGCCTCCCCTGGCCCCCCTAGCTTACACCCCTGGGTCAGATATGAATATGTACAAATGCTAGATGTGTTTTACACACCGACTAGGTATTTGATCCGATCACACAATTTTTTACCCATAAGAGCAGAGTGCTCCAAGTCCTTTGGTGACAATTATGCCTTGATAATTTCTGTGTTACTTGTTCTTATCGAATAAATTGGGGTAAATATCTCGTATTTCTCAGGAAAAAAGCGACAGCTTTCATGAAAAATAACTCTAAAAGAAATACTTTACGAATATCTAACTGAGCATTAATTTCACAATTCTTATAGTAAACAGGTCGCAGACTGGCTCGAAACAATTGGAAAGCTCCGAAAATGGAGCTAATATTTAATAGATAGGTAATAATAGTTTTATTCTCAGTAAGAATTTGAAGTATTCATGCAAAGTACCAGGTAACATCATACCTCCAAATTGTATGAGCATGAAAAGTTTACCTACATGAATAATATATATACTCCGAAGCTTTTCCTTTCATACTTACTCATCCTATATATTTGGTTTTGTTCGAGAAAAAAATTCAATGTTCGCGATCTCACTATAAGTGGAATGACCTCTTGTAGTAATGTGTCTGGAAAATAGACCGATAAGCTAATAGTAAATTGTACAATTTTAATATTTATCCCAGGGTTTCCTGGATCAATGAATAAAATGATTATTCAACCTACCAACATATAATTCTTGCAAAAATTATTTAAATGCTGTAACAAGAATTCTCTTAATTCAAAAATAGTAGTTACTTTTATTGTATGCACTATTAAACTTCACATCAGCTTAAATAGTCCCTAATGCGTCTAAAAAATCCGTGACTTCAGCATGAGTAGGCATGATGTGCTGTTACTAAAATAAAGTTCGATAAAGGAAAAAACTGTGAACTTTATTGAACTTCAGCTGTGAAGAGACGAAATTTTTTGCCACTTCCAAATCGATACCCATAATTGGAAAGCGTGAAAAGAGAGGCCAAATTATGGAACATTTTATGACCGAAAAAAAGAGCAGACGAAAAGAAAGGGATGGGAAAGCAGTCAGACAGAGAAAGATGAAAAGAAAGGTCGACAGTCTGCACTGTTTCGCATTTTTAGTCCCGGATAACGACAGTTTTCTGATTTAGTGGTAGACCATTTAAGTTTCACGGATCGATACCCTTATCCCTTTTTTCCCAAGACATGCCACAATATTTCTGCATAAAAAGGACTTGTCCGGTTTTTTTTTTCACAAAAAAAAAATAATAAATGAGAAAAAACCTACTGAAAAGATATGTTTTCATTTATTTTCTCAATGAAATGCAAAAATCGCAAAAGTTTAATCGAAAAATATTTGGCTTCTTTCGAAAACAGACGCTTTAATTTGTTTAGAAAAAAAATGATTCGCTCAGGTCGAAGGGTTTTACTTTTTTTTTTTTATATGTTTAGTCTCAATTCTCTCTTATACTCCTTTTCCTCTGAAATTACACGAACTACTCGAGCAAATAATTTCCACGATCATCGTGTAAAAACAATTCAAACCGATTCTTTGATGTTTTATACAATTTTATTTTCGCACCCAAAAAAAAAAAAAGATAAAGGATGAAAAAATGGGTTACAAAAATCTAGGTCTGCTTAGGTAGGAAAAGCTATTATGGATACCAGCATATGACTAAAAAAAAAGAGGTTTAACGAACTCGTCCTATTTTTGACTGTCTATTTTTTAAATTCTTCGTTGAAAATAGGTACTTAATTAAAATTATGTGTTACGATTATTTAGGAAAAATAACGAACTTCGGCCCTCAAATAATGAGAATTAACTAATAAACTTATCGAAATTATTACACTCTACCTTCTTTTCCTATAATATCTATACAGAAGCACCTGCATGGTACCCTCATGGATGAAATAATGTCGAATGGGCTGTATCTGACAATCAATGGGACTTATACCTGCTTCCCTCCAAATTAAGATACTCTTCAACTAATTTTTTGTGATCGGAAGTAATGAAGTAATGTAAAAAAACGATAGTGTCATTTTCTACTAAAGAAAAAAAATAGTAGAAAAACTTTTAGAGTACCTGTAGGTACCTTCTGACAGAAGTTTCTACATAAATAATTATGTCCAATTAAAACCAAAAGATACTGTATTGATCATCTCGAAATTTTTGCGAGGCTCTGAGATAAATCTATTCCACATTTTACTGCTGGTTCCATGCTATCAGTGTTGCTAAGAGAGAAGAAACAAATTAACTTGTTAAGTTACTTTTGGTATGACCCTCAGGTTCTTCTGATCCCAATTTGAAACCGGTCTTATTTAACTGGAAACCAAATATGGGACAGGATTGGTTAAATTACTGCCCTATTAGTCACTCTTACTTTTTACTCATAAAGTTTCTTGAAAAGGAGAGATGAAAATTCCCAAAGCATACAAAAAAATGATGGGCAAGAAAATACCTGCATGAGAATTAGTCGCCCATGTCTTCTGTACTAAATATGTGAATAAAAATGACCTATGGAATCAAACATTTATAGCCAATTGAAGTAAGTATATATATGTATATCTCTTTTTTTTATCAAGAAAGCTGGATCGAAGATATCTTTCAATTAGCTGCAGTCCCTCCCAAAATGCTTGGAAGAAGATACGGAAGGGTAATTTTTTTATTTTACCAGGAAGTATATCAGAAACCCTTGACTCTTTGTCTGACACTATTTTCTATTTGGCAAAGTCGCAAGTTTGACTAGTTCATAAATTATCGCAATTCCAATTTAAAAAAAAAACAACGCAATTAAAAATCCTTCGAATGAAAAACGACAATCAGCTACATCACTTTGACAGATTCCTCAGCACGAAAAAAAAACTAACCGACTTATTAATAGTTTTCATTTCACCAGACATTTTCCATTGCACAAAATGGAGTCGAGAAAAATTGAATAAAAATCGAAATAATGCGTTTTTTTCTTCTTTTTTTTTTTTAAATGATAATCAGTCCGGGGGAATTTTCACGCTTTGCTAGAGGTTTCCAAATAAAGTTTTGACCTTTTTCCCAGCCGTTTGAAATTCACGAGATTTTTTTCTCAGCTTAATCGTTACCTGAGAAAGGGAGAGGGAGAGGAAAAATTTCTTGTACAGAATACGTATATAACTTATTTGCAGATTGCACAACTCCAAGGATTAACGGCATGCACTAATTCAAATGATGCAGCAGCCAACGTTCAGGTGGCCAAACCGGTTTCCACAAACCTACTCACGTGATTCGTGGATTTGACTCGCATGCAAATACGTAAACGAGAATGCATGTTTATTTGGTTGACAACGAATAAATCATTTGATTCAAATTTTTTCCTTCTTCCCCCCTTGACCTTTATCAATACCTATATAGAGGTATAGAGAGGTTCGTTGCAGTTTGAAAATTGCATAATCATTATTTGAACGCATTAAACAGTTTCAACTATTTACATATGGATGACTGTATTCTCAAACATTTTTCTGATTGAAAAGTACGGTTGCATACAATTTCATAAATGTTTTTATAGAAAAGAAAACTACGAAATTTAAAATAAAATAATATTTTCACTGAGATCAAACCTCCCCCTCGCTATTTCCTTTCATTGTTTTTCATTTTTTCCCTTTTTATTTCGAAACGCATCCAATAATTTGCTGGTTTATTCGAAAAGGTTATTTATATCACTTATCATTCCTTTTATTAGCTATGATTTCAAAAATTAGAATAAGCTTCTGCGTGCATTGTTGACAATTTTTCTCCCTAAAACCCTTTCCTATGATATTTACGCGCTATACGCAACGATTACAAGTTTGAATAGTTCAGTATCCTAGCTCAGTGGTTCCCAAACTTTTGTGTGTGACGAGTGACGACCCAATTTTAAAAGTGGCTCATTTTTTGTGACCCTCTTTTCTTCTCCCGCAGAAAAAAATGTAGTGAATGGATATACATACAACAAAGATAAGAAGTTGCTTCCTAGTTAGGAGTATATTTTATAATTCTATTCGAATATTTTCTATTTTCAGAATTTTTTGCGACCCACTTCGAATTCTTTCGCGACCCACAAATGGGTCGCGACCCGTACTTTAGGAACGCTAGCTAGTTTAATTTTATAGTCTAATGAGTTATGTTTCAAACTATTCAAGTCCCTTCAATTTAAAAATTAGGCAATAATTTGAATTTACGTTGACAGCGTTATTCCTATGTAGACCTAATAATTGAAAGAATGACGTAAGTATAACTTTTCATTTGGAAAATAATTGATATAGGTACTGACGAATTTTCTCTCCTGTATATATTATATAGCCCCTTCATTTTCAAGTACAGGCAAAACGCTGTAATTGATCGGAATTTTAATGTGTTACAATGAGCTTACTTGCTCATCAAAACCGGGACATCCTTTATACGTCAATAGAACAAATTTTCATCTTATTATCGAAATAGATGTAGCCTATGGGATATTAAGAGCGTTTTGCTTTTCTACCATTCATTCTTTTCCAGGGGTATAAAAGTCGATTGAAGAGATGGAACTGATCGAAGTTTTTCTCATAAACTACCGCCTATCCCATATTCTTATGAAAAGAAAACCAAGTCAGAGCGCGTTGAACAAAAACGGTAGTTTTCTGTCCCTCTGCAGATGACGCGATATGCCTGTGAGAATCTCAATTTATTTCTAACATTCGGTATGTCATTCACAAAATGCGGTAATACAATTCTTATGGTTATACTTGCTATTTTAAAATTCCACAGCAACTTGTTGACAACACGTTTTTCGTGTATCTCATTAAAAAAATGATTATAAATTGAGAATCGATCAAGGTCCCTTGTCATACCCTTCCTTTTTTAGCTCCTTTTTTTTTTTTTTCCTCCGATGCACATTTTCAACTTCAAGTAGATTTTAAACTATTGGCATTCGTTGGATGCAGAGATCACGATTTTCAGGTGCATTAGCGTTCACGATTTCAACGAGAAATCTATTTTTTGTCTTTCCACTTAAGAGTTTAGACTGCTGCGACTATACATTTTTACTTAGTTACAGGTTCTTCGGGCAATTGCGCCGTGAATAGTTGAAAAAAATGAATTGCTCATTTATCAACATAACTGGATGATATATAGAGCATCAGCGCAGTTATAAATTGTAAGAAAACGAATTTTTTAGTTTTTCAAGTGCCAATTTCAGGGACTGTAGGGTCAATGTCGTTACTTCGTTAGTATGCCCTGCACTTACACGTTACCACAGGTGTGAATTCATGTCGAGCTCAGGCATTGGGATCTCTCTCGCAACAGTATATCTCTATGTGACTCAGGGACCTGGATAACCAAAAAGACCACAAATAGATATTGTGCGACCATGCTTGCTGCCACTTCTAAGAAAATAACATAACTGTCCTCTGTTAGCCAAGACTTACCTCGAGTAACTGATAAAATTATCAGATTTCTAGGCAATGGGCATATGCAAGACGTACGTATAGTCTCCGCAGGTGGCAGAGACACCAAAGTAATTGCGAGAAAAAAATTTAGGCAACCAAGGAAAAATTATAAGGAATAAAATTGCTGAGAGGAAGGACAGATGGAATAGTACACTAACTTATGCAGAATGGAGCACCCCAAACACGTCTCTATGCGGAGCACCCCAAACCTTTTTCACACCCCTGCCGTCGCTTTATTAATGTTTTGCGATATTTACAATATTTTTAAAATTAGCGCTCGTTCAGATCATTTAAATGACGAATAATATTTTATTATTTTTCATTGCAAGAAATATCGCCAATATTTACTCTGTGAAGAAAATTTTTTTGTTTCAATTTAAATTCATCTCAATGACAATAGAACATTATTTGCGGTCATTGTCATTGATTTACAATTCTTCATGTAATGGGATCGTTTTTTCCTTTTGCCTTTTGCCTATCAATTGTTATTTTGTAAAACAATATCATTTATCTTACTTTCTTTGTTTATTTACTTTTTTTTTTTTCATATATTATGCCCTTTCTCATTGTCATTAAATCGTATTTTGAATTCATGAATCGCGGTTTGCAAGATTTCACCTTCGAAGTCACGATATGTGATGAAATTTATTTTATTACGAAATATAATGACACTACGTGTAAAAATTGTATAAATTAAAGGGCTATAGAACTAGGAATTCATTTTTAACGAATAACAAATGAGACTAATTTCATCCATTACCCAATTTACGTTGATTTGATGATCAAGTCATATAGACTTTCCGTAATGTTGTACGGAATTTAAATTTCAATAAGTAATAAAATATCTCCATTGAAAATGTGTTTTGAACTTATATATGTATACCTGCTAACCGAGTCACTGATAACTTCATGTTTATTCGATGTGACATCATGCCTGTCATTCTTGGGGGAAATAGAAGCCAAAGTTGACTTGAGGATATAAAACTACTTTTCCATTAACAATATTTTTTTCTTACTGTTAATGTAAGGTAGTTTAACAATTAGCTGGAAAATTCTCCCAAATATACGAGTCATAAAATAATAGGTCCGCGATTAAAAATAGCAATGAAAAACAATTACTCAACACTTAATTTCAATCATTTAGCTCATTGGTTGTTGGATTCAGTGTCGTAAAAATGATAATTATGGAGTAACCATCACTTATTTGTCTCAAATTTGATGATATTTTATTCGGTAATAATAGCTTTGTTTGCACGCTACCAGGCAACCTGTCAGTACAGTTTTCCTGGTCTGTAAACTGGCCCAAGTAAAGGCCAGAAAAATGAAAGCGTTCGAACAATTTTCTGGCATATTCAACACTCTCGACCAAATTAACCAAGCAAAATTTTTTTCAAATATTTATGAAGAATAAAAAATCTAACTCTTCTTTTCCAGAATGTACTAAAAATCAAACTAAGTAACGTCTTCAATGTTTCCCATAAATACAAAATACTTCCTTGCATATTTGATTATTAATTAACGAAATTAGTCAACTCTTTGATTTCATTCATAAAACTTTTGACAATAGTCAAAATACCTACACTGATTAGTAATGAAAATTTTCAAGATGTAAGAATTAAAGGTGAAACAATTTTTCCTGGTCCATTACCAGGATGTTTAAGCTCCTGGCAAATTATTACTAGGAACTGTTTCCTGTAACCTTCCTGCTAGCGCTCGGACAGAAATTGTTTACCAGAAAAAGCATTTGAACAGTTTTCTGGCATATTTTGCCCAGAACTAGCCCAGGATTACCAGTCCTGGTAGCGTGCGAACGAAGCTAATATGAGGAACATAACTACAGTAAAACTTTGTTATAACGCTCACGCTTATAACGCTATCCCATTTATATCGCGGATTTCCCATAGTCCCAGTCCTCAGAACCTATTCATCGTATAAAATGGTACGGATATAACGCTGTTCATTCCCATCTATTACGCTCAATTCTCAGCAAGTTTCAACAATATTTTCCATTTTCTTGCAGTCTTTATCTTGATTAACTGCAGATAAAGTAGCTTTGACATTTGAACATTTATTCAATTTATCATACTCCATTCAGTTCATTGTAGTTTTTACATTCCACCAGTCTTTGCATTTTATTTTGTTGCCAGAAAATTAATTTTGTGAGCTGCAATTGTGTTTTATTCAATTTTTTTTTGCATAAGTACATTTTTTAAAATCATGGCAAATAAATTTAAGGCATTATCAATCAGTGATAAACAAACCAAAATTGACAATTTTTTGAAATAATTTTTTAATATGTAATTATACTGTTTTTCTGAGTTGCACGGTCTTTTTTTTTAATTTCCCACTTATAACACTTTCCCGCTTATAACACTATTTTCTTCTGGTCCCTTGAATAGCGTTATAACGAAGTTTTACTGTATATGACAAATAATTGACAGTAATCTCTACATTGATTAGATAATTCGGTTCTTAGGTTTGTTCTTTTCAAATTCATTGTATCCAAATCCTTTGATAAAGAACAAAGCTACTTATTGATGATAAAAAGATCAAACATTTATTGGTAACTACTTTCACATACCATACACTCATACACCGACACTTCTGTAAGACAACTTCAATAATTTAAACTGATCGGTTTAGAATTTGTCAATTTGATGTCTCAAAATAATCTTTGAAGTCATATCTTCATGACAGGTATTTCATAATATTTTATTCTATTAAAGTTATACTCAAATAAGGATTCTATGGCTTGTCCACATATTGTGGCTTGGCACTGTATTATAATTGAGTCAAAATTTACCCGTGAATTATAGAATGGTGTTATTACACCTGCAACTAAGACGTACAAAAAACATCTTTCGTTATTACATGAGAATTTCAAATACCTGTACCAACGTACATCGTATGATGTTTAATTTTTTTACTTGCTGGCTAGTGTACGTATTTCTGCTTCGATAATTTCTGACCAACTTTTATAACACTCAAATCTACGTACATAGGTAAATTTTGGCATTTTCTACTTCTTTATATTTCGTATGTGTATGTTTTTAAACAGTTCTTCCTGCTTTGGAAACATTGTTTAGCTATTTGGGATCACGATGCAAGCTTTTAAAATTATCCTTATCAAATAAGAAAAGGAATAAAAAACAAAAAGGTGTGTACTAACACGAGAAATGTTGAACGACCATTAATTTCGATTGTTTATTTGCACTTGAACATAATAATTGGGTTGAAAATTTAAACGAGTGTTTTAGAGCTGAAATGTAATTTGGGTACCAGTTTACTTATGGTATTATAGAGAGTAACGGAAAAGGACAAAAGTGTAAAAAATATATAGGTATATTAAAATAAAAGGTAAGGAAAGAAACGGTTGCAATCCATTAACGGATAAAGTACGAACAAGAAATATAATAATTTCTTTTTAAAAATATGTGTATGCTGTATGGTCCAATTAAATGAAATTTTTAAAGTATATTCTTGTGTTTCGAAGGTGCACCTGATACTACCTATGTCAAATAATAAAAAAGTAATATAGGCTTACTGGAAAAAAAAAAAGTACATTCCACCTGGAAATATTCTGAAAACATTAGTATTGAAACTGAAAATTAATTACATCCGGTTTGGGTACGTACAAGTATTCAGATGTAAAACTTGAATATTTTTTGACAACGTTTGGTTATCTGTACCTATCTTACGTCATCCTATAGAGATAGTCGCATAAAAATAAATAAATTTTGTATTTTGGCCTTCCAACATGATTATAATACGCATATGGATATGGAAGCAGCTAGCTGTGTCCATTGTCCATAGCCTCGCCACTTGCTCAGAAAAATTTTGTTTTAAGCTCTTCACATGTGGTAGCACCAGTAACTAGGTAATATTTGTAATAAAAAATTTAAGAATGCATTTATGTTGTAAAATGCATCATGCCTCGATAATATAGCGCACTTTGCATCTCCTCTATCTTATAAAAACTTTTTAATGCTCTCCGAAGAAAGGAAATAGGAGTGGAGAATTAATGAAGTTGTTCTACTATGCTTCGAAGATTTTTTGTGAAGAGAGGGCATTATTTTGCCAAACCTTTGCGAAATCCAAAAGCAATGAATAATAAAATAATTGTCGTTTACGTTTTGTGCAGGTAAACTAGATTATTCTGAAGAGAAATTTTTTCAGAACAATGAAAAATCATTTCTACTGAGGGATGAGTAGGTATTTACATTTTTTTTTGACTACATGCAATAGTAACCCTTAACCTCTTTCTTTAATTTTTGATATTTTTATTGCAGTTTTTTTTTTTTTTTTTGAATGAAAAACTTTCTTTTTATTCCCAAATTTATGATAAGCTATGTTGAACGCAATGTTTGTATTATTCGTTTGTCTACTTTGACACTGGTGAGTCTAATTTGCCACTGGTTAGTCTAATATGCCTCTGGTTATTCTACTTTGCCACTGGTTAGTCTAATATGCCTCTGGTTATTCTACTTTGACACTGGTGAGTCTAATTTGTCACTGGTTAGTCTAATATGCCTCTGGTTATTCTACTTTGACACTGGTGAGTCTAATTTGTCACTGGTTAGTCTAATATGCCTCTGGTTATTCTACTTTGCCACTGGTTAGTCTAATATGCCTCTGGTTATTCTACTTTGACACTGGTGAGTCTAATTTGTCACTGGTTAGTCTAATATGCCTCTGCTTAGTCTACATTGCCACTGGTTAGTCTAATTTGCCACTGGTTAGTTTACTTTGACACTGGTTAATCCAATTTGCCACTGGTTAGTCTAATTTCACACTGGTTTAGTCCAGTGGGGCCCATGTAGGGGATTATATGGTGCGGTGGCACCGGGCTTCACAATTTAGGGGCCCCATCAGATGGGAATTTTGGTCCCCCCTTACTACCAAATAATTTGAGAAAAATTCAAGTAAACAAAATTATGAGGGGGCTTCTTTGCTGAAAAGGGCCCCACAAGTGATCATACACCACCTATTTCAAATTACGTGTGCGCCACTGATTGTTAGAATTGATATATAGACGAACTTGGATAATTTTTATCAGAATTATGATTTGGGGAGAATATTAATACCACCGTAAAAGATGAAATTATAGCTCAGGATTAAGTTGCAATGAATGCGCTTACGCAGCTGTTACGGAAAAAATTTCATTTAAAAAATCCCAATGTGCCTACATTTTTTAATCTCAAGGCATTTTAATAATTATTTAAAAAACTGAATGTCCTTCAGCTATCAGTCAATTGAGAAATAACTAAAGGCGATTCTTTAATTAGACTACATATTTTGTACTCGTAGATTTTAACCTCGCTTAAAATTTAGTACCTATTTGAATGAATTTTTATAAAAATTCCATTTTCATCGCAGATTTGACCAAGTTTGTGACTTACAAAATGTGTTTCGTTGAAACCTTGAAAAGCAGTAATGTATTTCGCAGCAAAATATTCGCTGTCATTTTAATTACACAGAAGAAGATCGCTCTCTAGCGGCACTCATTTCTACCTTCTAGACGATGCAACAAGAATGCAGTTTTCGAAGGAGTGCAGCACCTCCGCTCACTTTTGATTAAAATTTTCCTGTCAATACTGCGAAATTAATGGGCTATGCACTTTCGACTGTTGCCCAAAAATCTAATGAACATAGTAGATTGCGCCGTTCACTATAGTTTATAAACATAACTAATTTAAATTCATTAGAATTACCTACCTACAAATTTTCTTTTCAACTTGAATTTGCATTTTAGAAATGTTTTTGAAAGTTATAAAATTTTTCACAAATCTAGCACTCTGAACTTGAATCATGAAGAAAAAAATTTGTTTTGCGCAGTTTGAAAATATTTCAAGCATTTTCATGTCAACCAAATAAAATTCTCTTCTTTTCTCTCGTATGTGCACTTTATGCACATTGATCGAGTGTTTCGCTCACTTCACATTTTGTTAATGACATTACAGAACAGGAAATGATAATAAACAGTACTGTTTATTTTTTAATTATATTTAATTTTCTTCATTCGTGGTTCAGAGTTTTAATATGCCATGTGAAAAAATGTAACATGAGTTAACTTATCTTAAATAAATAAGAAGTTCAACACTTCGGCACCGTAATATTTTTCTTTTCTTACATTAGGTCAGTAAGTTCCTACTGACTTTATCTTAAGGTCATTTATAAGCTAAGCGATGATTAAATTAATCTTTGGAGGTTACGATAGGTGCTAAATAATCTGAGATTCTTCAAGAACTTTGTACAAATGAAAAAAATTATTCACTCATTATAAGGAAGGGTAAAAAAGAAAAACAATCATTTGAACATTTTTCTTTTTTCTCTTCTCCAATTCTGAAAAATGAATAATGACGGGGGTGGAGTATTAAGTTTTTTTTTTTTTTGTAATAAATCTGCAAATAAGTTTTGCATCAAATTTACTCAAATTGTGATACTTGATATTCTCTGTGTCCAGATGAAGCTTTTTTTTTGCTCCTAAATTGAGCTTCAAAAAAATTGAGCTCACCAATAGAGCTTACAAACTGAGCTTACAAATTGAGCTTCCAAATTTAATTCAGTGGTTACTGATGAGTAAGTGATGCCATTGGGTGGTAGTTTACATTACTATGCGGACTACATAATTCACTGAAGCCCCGAACAATTCCCATGGTTATTATATTCCAAGGGGAAGAAGAGAAAGTTAATGAACCTTTTTTTTTATATATAGAAATGATGTAAAAGAGAATTCATCTTCACTTTCACGACTCTTCGTGAAGGCTACAGCTATTTTCTGAATTAATGCATGTTCATTTAGGTCCTTACCCTTATTTAAAGCCTACTTCTATCACTTATTAAAATGAAAAAAAATATGATTGTGGCTATAAACATTTTCGCCTAGAAGAAAATTTTCACTACACCTATAATATGCATTTATTGCTACTGTATGCAAAGAAATTCTATTAAGGAAATGCCACTGCACAAGTTCACAAATAATTTTTCTCTTCAATATTCAGTTACACAATACACACGCAGCTATAAATACATGCATACAAATATTAGTACGATAAAAAAAACCGCATTTAAAATTTATTTACTCGATCATTTTTGACCTGCGTGAATCCTAAAGAATATTTATTGAGGCTATAGATGGGGTATTTTAAATTCGATAGATAGAAATTCTGTTTTAGAATATTGAAATGTTGGAGCAGCAGAAAAGACATGTTGAATAGGTACACCTTTTTACTCGATATGGAAATACATAGAAATAAGTAACTGATTTAATGATAGGACTATATATATATATGCTTCCATTTCACTCGTACTGGCAAATTGTCACAATTTTAGACGTAATCGATACGATCACCTTGTTAAAAGTTGCCTCCCAGAAGTGGCCTCCAAATTAAAAAAAATATTCAAATATTTCATGTAGCCTATACAGCAGTGTCACTTTCATTGGTTAGGCGGTGATAGTTATCGTTACATTTTATGGCTTGGTTTCGACTCCAAACGAAATGAAAAATCTTCAAAATTTACATTGTCTATTTTTCAGTCGATCAAATCATTTGACATTGATCTAAAATGTCATACTGTAATTTTAAATTTTAAATATTATCCATTCAAAGAAAATTTAGATCCTCGGTAATGAAAATGATATACATTCTAAATATCAAATAGTCTAGCTATAATATTTCTTGTGAGTGAGTGTAGATAAATGAAATGACACTATAAAAAAAATTTGATCTGACAGTTTTGAGATAATAATCGTTTATTTTTATATGGAAACACACTGACAAAACCTACCAACTGACAAGTGTTTTCTTCAAATTAAATAATAACCTAGTATCTATATTTTAAGAACTTTTCATTTTTTAAATTTCATGTTTGAATAATTTAAATTACATATACTATTAAAAAAAATTTAAAATTTAAATATAAAATGCAATTTAAAAAAAAAAATGGATGAATATAAATTTAAATAAATTGATTAACAAAGCTCAAAACTCTAAAAAAATAAAAATTAAAATAAAAACTAATGTTTTAAATTTAATTATTCCTTTTAACTTACAAAATCGCCCATATCTCTTTGTATCTATTTTTCCAGGTTCCGGTTCAGTTTCCTGAACACATTTTCCTGACATGACATCCACCCGACATGACATTTTCCTGAAATTACATTTTCCTGACATTCATTTTCATGACATTTGTTCTCCTGACATTCTTTTTCTTGATATTCATTTTCCTGACATTCATTTTCACCAACACCAAAATTAGTGTGACCGAACTCGCTCTAGGAAGGCAAGTTAAAAACTCTCCCAAGCCTAACCATTTTTCCATCAAAATTCCTAACCCATTACCCATGTATTTTCTAGCCCCATTGGCTGTACATGGGCAAATCAGAAAAGGGAAAAAAGAAAAACTGAATATTTCAGAAAGCTCAATATGATATTGTAAGCCGCTACTAGTCATCAATTTTTCTTTTTTGAAATTCTTCGTTTAATTTTAAATTATTTTCTTCGTTATTATAAAATCAGAATATTCTTTCAGATTGTCCAGCCCTCTGTAAAAAAAAATTTTCCACAAAAAAGCGTTAAAAATTACAAAAATTATTTTCAATTTACCAAATACTCAAGATAACAGACTTGTAATTCTTCTCAATTTGGATCTAGAGGATTTATTTATGATAATATTCTTACTTCGATGTACGAGGCAACAATTTGAAATCTTAAACAAATTCCTACTTTTCCTAGTGATTTTACATTCTTCTGTTATCTCAAAAAAATTCCGATGATATTTTCAAAGATCGAAAAAGTTATCTTTTGTTTTTATTTACCATTCATTATTCATTGTATGCAAATGTCATCGTATATTTACTCAAGGCCTATTTGCATTTGGTTACCTTTATATCTCTACATTATATTCCATTTAAGGAACAGTGAAATTTAATTACACGTATGAATTGGAAATGCAAAGAAATGCAGTGATTTTGTATTGAATATCAACGAAAAATTTGCATATTCATTCTGTCGATCCTCATCTTCGGTTTCGAATTCAAACAAATCCAAGCTATTCCACTAAAAACTGATTTTCTTCTGCTATTGAAAACGCTTTAGATTTATCTGCAGTTTTCATTACATTTGATTTTAAATGTTTAAATTTTCTATAATTAAAATTGAAAATTTATTAATTAAAGGTGTTTACCAAAATAACTAGTAATAGAATAATAGGATGGGTACTGAAATAAACAAAAGTCAAAACGTGAATGAACGTTTAAACGAAAAAAATAATTCATAATATTTTCAAACGCAATAAGCAAAAGCACCCTCTGACTGCAACCTGTTGCTTAGAATATATTCCAACCACATTATTGCTCGAAATATAGAAGAATCGTTGCTGAAGATAGATTAGTATAATATGTTACAGGATCTGTTAAATTGGTAACCAGTGTTTGGATGGCTGGCTCATAATGACTAACTCTGGATTAAGTTTAAACCAATGTTTGTGAAACTGGGCCTCATTATTCTGTATTTTCAACACGGCCGGATTTATGAGTTGAAAGAGGTGTGGACAAAGTGGATCGGAAGCCCGTTTCAAGGGGGATAGGGGGTCAGTTACCAAATTAAAAAACAATTTAATTAAAAATTTCTTTTTTTCATATTATGACGAGTGGTGGAGGCCTGTGGACATTGTTCACACTGTCCACCCCCTAAATCTGGCCCTGATTTTCAATAATATATAACTACATGTATATGATATATACAACTTGGTACGTGTGGAATTGTGGATGAGTATGCATCTAAACTTGACATTTCTTCAATTTGCAAATGACATTGAAGCTGTGTTACATATATAAGTACTTATATATTATTTATACAATTCTTCATTTTTTGTGTATGAGTACAACTATAGCTGGACGTCTGCAGACTAAATTTGATTTCTTCAGACTAGCAAACATTTGACCTGCCTATACGTTGAAGAAAAAAAAAACCTATATAAAAAATCACCTACAAAAAACAGACACAAATTTATTCTTCAGTCGATGATAAGGGAAAAAAGTGAACAAGACTTTTTTGTACTTATACGTAGGCTATATTGAGCGTCGATTGAATTGCAACTGCACTCATGAATTATTCGATAAAGGTGAATCGTGTTCGATTTTTAAAAAACTATTATTCGTCCTGCTGAACTCATTATGTAAGATCTTAATCTGAAAACAACGTTCTATTATATAAACGAAATACGTTTGTTCTCAATTTCTCGGGCGAAAATAAAATTAACTTGCATTCAAAAAAAAAAGTTCCATAAAATTTGTTGGCCCCAATTTTTTCCCTGCATAATAACTGAAAGCAGTAATTACTAAAATATGAGTAATATTTATGTCATTTAAATATCAAGAGGTAAGTGGGTGAAGTGGTTTTAAATAATAATTTATATATTGTTTATAATCTATGAAATCACAATTTTTGCAGTAATATGTATTTTTGTTGTCTCCGGTATAAGTAGAAAAGGGCTAAGAGCACGAAGAAATGTGAATGAAAATGGATTTTCTCATAGTACCATTACTTTCAGGGCAAGAGAAGAGAATAATTTTAAAATAGTATTATTACAGATGAAGAACTGAGAGTGCAATAATTATGTAAGTTATGTGAACTTACCCATTGTCGATCCTCAGCCCATCCATACGCTGCTTCCTATTTGTTTTCTTTTCTTTATAGACGAAATGTTTGTAGTTGTACATTTTATAAAATCATAATGTCCTCACTTCAGAATCAGAAAATAGATACCTGCATTAAAAATTAAAGCAATTGACCTTAAATAAGCATATTTCTAAATAACCTTTCTCTGCTCAATAACAATATCAAATCACAGCAATTGGAAAAGAAAACTGAGAATTTTTCGATTTCTAAAAAGTATAAAAAAGTATCTATGCTCAATTATATATGGTCAGGTTTATCAAGTATTATGCGTATATACAGAAACGCAGTCAAACGTAAATTTTAATCTCTTCTAGGTGGTATTTATTAAGTTGCTTTCTAATTGAATATACCTGCCATTACTGATCGTCCATAAATTTGATCATTTGCACGAAGCATATTCTCGACGACTAATTAACGTCACTCCAGCCGAAGAAGGCAAAATATTCACGAAATAAGAAAAAAAAAATTAAATAAAATTTTTATCGTAACATAAAAATGGTTTATTCAGTCGTAAAATAGGCTATGGTGTAGTTCAATTACCTGAAAATAGGTTTAGATTGTTGAATTTCAATTTTAGTGCGTATTGTTCTTTACAAAATTCCATTTTGTATTTACTTTTCGAGTAATTTTTTCCCACTTGTGAATAGTGTCGATAATTTTTAGCATATTTTGTTTTTCAATTAATATAGTTTTACTGTCAAATTTTCGTCCTTGTGTTCCTTTTCTGCTGGTCAACTTAGTTACGTCGAGTAGGTCATGGCTGCAAAATATAGCTTTCTGGTATGTATAAGCTTTACAGCATACTTATACTGGATGCAAAGGATAGACTGTACGTCTAAAATTTTCTTCGAGAAGTGAGTATGATTCTGATTTTAATTTTAGATCTGGTGAGTGTTCCGTACAGAGTGAGAGTCAGCCGAATTTAGGTGATGGGCAGGTAAACAGTGTCCACCGGCTTCCACCATTCGTCATAAAAAAAATTTCATTTAAAAAAAATGTTTTAAAAATTTGGTAATTGACCCCCTATCCCCCTTGAAATGGGCCTCCACCACTTTGTCCACACCTCTTTCAACTTTTAAATCTGGCCCTGGTGAGAGCAATTAAATGTATCTATTGTATGTGGATCGAGAATAGTAGACGAAATAAAATCTTATAACTTTCTTTTTTCATCAAAATATAGAATCAGTTGACTTGCAACTCTAGCAATGCAAAAATCCTAAAGGGTAGTGCTACAGAATACCAAGCAGTATAATAATTAAACTGCTTTAATATTTTGTAGAAATATAGAGAAATTAAAAAATAAAACAAGTTTTAGTTAATCACTGTCACACATTGTTAACGTGTCGTGATAAATGCATAAAAAAATAACTACGATTATGAAAATTAGAAAATTAAAAGCAATTAAATAATCAGTGAACCACCAAGAAAATTAATTAAGAGAGTATTGATACGAACTGTTCAACAACTGACAATGACAACGGCGCGCGCATCATTTATGTTTTGAATATTTACACTGTATAGGTTTTGCTATGCGTATCGATTTCGACGATCGAATTGAATTTTGCGTTAAATTTCCGAATTTACTCCCATGTAACGAAAACAAAGATGTTAAACACATGAAAAAAGTCTAATGCATAGCGTCCCATTGGCCTGTATATAAATAATTATAGAGATAGATTTATTAAAATAAATTATTTTAAAACCCCAATCTCATTACTTATAAATTGAGAGTGCTTTTGTTTCTTGTTAAAATTTTTTTCTGTGCAATTTTATAAGCTAAATTATATAAAATTGTCATCGCTGAGAAATTTATACTTGGCGATCGATCCAGAAACAAGAAATAGGGCACCGTTAATTTTCAATTCAAGGTCCGAATTAAATCGAACGGATGTTATTTTATGTTGTAGATTTATTCTAACATGTATATATATTTTTTATGCTACCGGTATCTGATTCTTTTTCCCATAAATAGACGTATATTCGTTTTACCTATATCAATTCAATGAAGAGAAAAAAAAAGTTGAAGAAATAAATATGGGCAACTATATTCCTTTCTTTTTCACTCGCCTACAAATAAACAAATTATAGCCTATCTGGTAATTTACATGAGCTCTAATCGTCCATATAACTGGAATAATTGCGTTATGATTTTCATTTTTCGGATAAAAGTTGGTTAACTGGATTCAGTAAAGATTATGTTAGTTATCTATGACATGAAAAGAAAATTGTAAAATCTTGTAGATTATTAAAATTGATTCATGGTTGAAGTTATTTTTTCAAAACGGATTAATTAATTTTTTAAGGTTATCGTATAATTGTGTAACACACTGTAATCTGTCCCCTCCTAAACTGGGTCAGTGCTGGCCGTTGGAGGGGACGCAAAAACTAAATAAATAAATAAATAAGGAATGAAAACTTGATACTCACTATCCGACGTATTTAAATCCATCATTTTGAGCTATAAATCAGCCCTTAAATATCGAGGTTTTAATTTTCTGATAAGAATCACATTGTCTATGAAAATAGGACTGTTCTTTTTACAATTATTAAATTATGACGTCAAGAGTTAAAAAGAACAATTTTAGTTTTCAAAAAATCCCACAAATATCAGCCCTTTTCCTAAGAACAGACAAAAGTAGTCTATCCTCTCTATTTTTTGTCTGATTTCATAGATACATGGTAGAAAAAGCTCCCTCTCTCCTACTCTGCAGAAAAATTTTCTACGTTCATTAAAATAACAAAAAAAAAATTATTTCCCCTTCAAGTTTAAACAATTGCAAGTATACCCCTGTTCCACTGCTAAGGAAGCTTTCTTTTTAAATTTGTAATTTTGTTTTCACAAACCACAAACCTTTTATATTATGGTTCTAGGAAAATTCGATTTTGTACGTTACTAGAAAACATTTAAAGAATGGCAACATGCAATTCGCTTTCGGCTGGCCACTTATTTTCTTCACCTTTATGCGAAATGCTTCATAAATAAACTCGAGGGTCCAATGTTGGTCGCATATTTTTGTACCAATGTATTCACTCTCATTATTATTGTACGCGAGGTACCGTAGTTATTTTTTATCAAATGATTTCGTGTGAGTTGTAACCATAAACTGTATAGCCTATGTCACTCATACTGAAATGATTTTTTTAAAAGTATCCGGTTAAAGATAACATCAATTTTGAAACATCTACCAATTTTTTTTTCCAGATTGATTATTAATAAAAGGCATAAACTAGTAATTTAAAGATAGAGAAAACAAAAATCGCGTGTTAAAAATTGCATGAGTCGGTAGGTATATAAGAGTGATTGTGAAAATAACCCAGAAAAAAAGTATGACACAACTAACACCATTTACCGAGTGTCAATAAATAATTTATGTGGAAAAGAAAGGAAAAATTTGACCATTTAGGAGGCGAATTCTTCCTCGAATGACTTGAATATGAAGGTAAACACTGATAAACCTGCTAGCTGGCTTATTTAGAATAATAAAAGTCCCATTTAAAGTTATTACTATAATCTCTGATTTCAGTTTAAAAAAATGTTTATTTGATTGCTTCCCGTCTAGAAAAAATTGAAATTTTTAATGGGTCCAAAAAATAACAACAATTTTTCCCCCAACCCCCCCATATAAACATCAATTTATCACATTTTATACCATCAGTCATCATTAATGATTGCAGTGGCGGATCCAGAGCTCCATTTGGGGGGGGGGAATCCAAATTTTTTAAAAGCATGGTAAATGCTAAAATGGTGAGATTGTGTTTTTTTAGCATAAAGGAGGAGGGGTTCAAGAAAATTGATTTTTTTGTGGATTATCGGTCTATTTTTTTTTTTTTTGATTGGAGGGGGAATTTCCCCCTTTTCCCCCGCTTTGAGTCGCCATTGGATGATTGATTAATGATTATTAATATCAAACATGATTAAAAAATCTTTAATCTGATTGAAATTCGCCCAACTCTGACCCCCATCACCCGCCCCAGAAAAACAAAAATCTGCCAATCTAAAACATAGATTTGTACTCGTTAACTCCCACCTTTTTTCACCTGTGAAGAAATGTGGATCTGTACAAAGCAAGATGAGTGCTTGATAGTCGAATTATATAGTCTGATGGTTATATCGAGCACTGGTTCCCACTCATTTTATAAAATTAAAATTTTCTCAACATGATGCTGAATACGTACGCATGTATCACCAAGCCCAACCATTTTCGTTGAAGGTAATTAACGTTTATCTAAATACGAATAACGAGACACACAATTTCGAATTTTATGAATTAAAGCTCCGATCGCATAATTAGACAGGATGTTCTTTAATTTAAATTCAACTCGAAAACACACTTGCTCGTTGTACGTCTTCCTACCCATATCATGGATTACTGGGCTATATATGCGATAAAGAGCGTAAAAAGAGTTAGGAAATTAAAATGAGAAAATCAATTTACATTACTCCGGAATTGAAAATTATGTCTTTTTTTAATTACAGGATTTATAAGAAAGTCATTAATATATTATGTTTTATACGTGGTCTAATCTAGAACAAGGAATGGAATGCTGGGACAGTGGGACGTAGCCAAGGCGACTGGGTCGCGACAAAGCCTCCCTAAGCAAAATCATTAGCCCCAAAAGAAAATTTATCCTCAGCAGTGGCGAGGAGAAAGATCCATTTTGCCTCTCTAAGCATTTTATTTGCCCCCCAAGCATTTTGCTCTAGCTAAGGTACTGATCGAATGTGGACCTGCCGAGCTCCATATGGACCTATAATATTGAGATTAGTCATTCTTTCTCCACAAATAAATAAAACAGAAATATTATGAAAAATTAACAAATATAAAGTCCGAAAAAATTGTAAACTCCACCCCTTCGCCAAAAATATTATATGAGAACAATGTAGACTATTAATGGTTTAATATAAGGCTAATTCAGATACTCACTCATATGTGCACTACTTAATAATGTAAAACTTCAAAGCAATTTTTCCTACATGTACCCAACTGAAAGCAATATTGAGCAATATTGTTCACTGTTTTCCTTCTTGCGAGAAAAAAAAAACTGCAAGTTTAAGTTAATCACTGTTACACATCGTCAATTATAGTGTGTTAACACCAGAGTTCGGAAGCCGTAAGATATGGCTTTAGCTTTTGGCTTTTAGCTTCTGACCTTGAAAATAAAACTTTTGCTTTCAACTTTTGGCTTTTTAATTAGAAATTTTGGATTTTGGCTTTCGGCTTTCGCTTGTTTTGACTAAAATTGAATGACTTACGGCTTTTAGCTTTTGGCTTTTCACAATAATATACTTTTTCATAGGAAATTTTTTACTGAATTTGAAAATTTAGGTTAAAATTACTATTTCATTCATCAAAACTAAAAAGCCATATAAAAGCAATAAAAAATACGGCTTTTGCTTTCAGCTTTTGGCTATTTTTATATACCTAGCTATAAGCTTTTGGCTCTCCAGTTTTTCGCCTTCAAAAATCGATGGCTTTTGGCTTTTAGTTTTCAGCTTTCAGCTAGTTTCCAACTCTGGTTAACACCTTTTATTATGTGATACTAGATCTGGAAAAAAGACCAAATGCCACAAGTCGACACTTTCGAGTTTTTAGATATTGGCAACATTGGGTAGAGGAACTTGAATGATGAAAAAAATTTTTTTTTATATACTTAAGTAAAAAAAAAAAAAAACTTAAATTTAAAAAAATGGGTGTTATTTAAAAAACAATTTTTTTAATGAAAAAAAAAAAAAGAACCAAGGCCTTATCTATAAAATATTCTATTTAATTTTGAGTAGACTACGGACTACGAATTTTTACCTGGCGCGAACGCATTCTAGATTCACAAATATCTGGTTGGCAATACTGGCTTGCAGTCCAATTTTAGTTCTAGTATAAAATCATCCCCTCATAAGCTGCGTGAAAATGTCTATAGACATTTGAAACCAAGTATGGCGCTCCGAAACACGCCTGTTCTACAAAATTTTATTTCGGATGCCTTTATATTCGTTTGAGCCGCTGCGGCGGCCAATGAAAAGGATCCGAATTTTTTCTGTAATGGTTGAACGAAATTTCTTTCGATGCGCTTATCTTCTGCGTGGAATTTTTTTCATTTATAATGGCTTCAGCTGCGTGCAGAAAAATTTAATCGATGCTATAGGCAACATAGTAATATAAAAACCAGCCTTGAAAAGCAGTCCTGATTGGTCCTTCTTGTTTCACATTTGGACAGGCAAAGAAAAAAATTTGTAGGCGGAGTCAAATTTTGCGTCGAAAGCGAGTTATTTGAATCAACAATGTTTTCATTCATTGGCAGACATTGTAGCAGAGAAGAAGAATTTTTGATGTACGCATCGAATGGTTATTCGTGTTTCTTTTTTTTATTCGGTTTTTGGGAGCAATGGCAGTATACTTCATTTATTAAAGCAGACTCGTATAGTCAAGAGGGCCATAAGAGCAGCCCACCTATGACCAGTTCGAGCCCCCTTCTTGCTTTTCTATAATGTTCTCTAAGTGTTTTCCATAAAATTAACAACAAAAAAAATCAAATTTTACAAAGTTTTTACACAACAAAAACAAAACATAAAAACAAGAAACTGCAAAAAATTCTTGCGCACAAATCATTTTAATTGTATTTTTGACTATAACGTATCTGGTTTTGTCTGTGTTTGTGTTATTTTTTGGGGGGGCGACGGGGCGCGGGTGGGCGGGTGGATTTTTCAATATATTTTGATGTTTTTTATTTTTTACGTAGCAATCCTGGCATCAATATATAGTGAGCTCCCAAAGAGCCTCTCCTAACAAAATATCTTAGTTATACGTGGCTACTTGAAAGATACAATTTAGTTCATTTTAAAGCAGACCGTAAAATAGGAATACAAAAAGATTATGCGATATGTATGTTAAATGAATTTACAGAAATTCATGCTCAACTTTTAATCCGGTAGCAATACACAATTATCTGTATTAATGTAGCATCAATAATATGGTATGGCAGCAAATATAATACTAGTCTCTGACGCTGCAATTGCATTTTCTATGCGTACATGTTTACAGGTTTCAAACGAATCAGAAATTAACTCAATGATAGGTAGGAGAGTAATGAATGGTTTAAATTATGTCATACAGAAACCAACTTATAATTCACACAGAGCTTTTATTCTTAACATTGATTAAAGACGTTTTCTCAAGGCAGAGTTCGATCTTTTTTCTTTCTTTCTTTTTTTTTTATTTTTCAATTAAACTGCGCCATCATTGTAATACACGAATTAAATGTTCTCATGGAACGTTGTACCCATTTGATTTATAATTTATTGACAGTTATCGCGACCGTATACTATACTCATGCCAATCATTCGACTTACCCACAAAAATTTTTCATTTCAATTTAAATTCATGACGTGTCAATGTTGTCGTCATTAACCTTAGGACATCAATGCTAAATCTGGAAATTTTTTTTTTTTCAAACATGACGGGCACATTGTGACCGTAAATTGTGAAACAGTTCCTCAAACTAAATAAAGCTAAATCAATATAGATATATCCACCTCAGGGTAATATGTTGAGTAAGATTAAATCCTTCCACCTTTTTCAACTAGCCAATCTTTTGTACGTATGGAACTGAAAGTCTTATAGACAGTATATAATTCCGATTTTATCACGAAGCAAAAAAAAACTCTGTTTTACGTACTTGATTTTAAAAATTATAAAAAAATCAAATTGAATTTTTACAGGAAATAATTTTGTAGCCATATAATATTATTGTTAGATGGAAGTGTTTGGGCATACCTGAAAATATTTTGCAGTTCTTTCTTTCACCCTTTTTTTGTCTTCCCCCATCTTTCACAACATATGACAATAAAATGCAGAGATGTTTTTTGTTTTAAATTTTCCTCTTCAGCTTTATTTCGCATCCTCTATCTGTTTACACTCGAATGACGAAGAAAAATTAATCTCACACAAGGCATAAATCACGATTACCCGAAAATTGAAAACTATAAAATCGCACACCTGCATAGGTCATTGCATTTTTAATACAGCATGAGCACATTTCAAAAACTTGTGGTTTTTTGTCTGCATATGCCGGCTGTCATAAAAAAAAAAGTTGAACGACCGGAAGATCGTCTCTAAAATGAGAATAATAAAAAAAATTTTAAGAGTTTAGAAAGTTTTCATCCTTGAAACTAAACTTTAATATTTCTTTTAAATATGCTACTACGAAGCATGGGTGGAAAGTTGAGTGGTGCAAAGGTGCACTTGCACCACCTGAAAATCTTTTGTACTTTGTACCATCTGAGAAAATTGGAAAAAGAAAAGAAAAAAGAAAATCATATTTTGTAATTTATTGCTAAGTACTTTTCAAAAACTAAAATTCAATTAAAAAAACTAGGCGAAAATTTTTGATTTAAATAAAAATATTTTGAGTCATTATTTTATTTATATAGTTGGAAAAAAATGTTTTTGCCTTTCTCATCATATTATTATCTCTTACAGAAATAGCGATAGAAAATTTAATTTTTTTTTACATAGAAAAATTTTGATTGAATTGTTTTGAAAGAATTTAACTGAATTAACATCAATTAATAGTTCTTGGGAACTATCAAGTAGTACTATGGACTCTACCTAAGCTTCTAGAGCACTAGTATCCATTCTATTCATCTGAAAGAAGTCAGGATCCATAATTTTTCGTGGTTCATCGCAGGAGAATTTCATCACAATAATGAGTTGAAAAATGTCTGTGTTTAACAATGTCTATGATAAGGATACTTCGGTTGGAAGTTGACAAAAATGGATTATCCTTGTTACTGAAAAAGAATTAAACGCTGAATTCATTGATAGAACCGCCATCTTCCTATAGCTTTAAAAATTATATGGAGTTATTGCAACATTGAAGATGAAAAAAGTTGAAAATCGTAAATATTCGTTTTTAAAAGGACACCTATAAATGATCTGATCGACCTAAAAATTTCTGAATTTACTTCTATTATATACCCTAATAAATTATATTCTACGTGAAAATTCTGCTTGAATTAAAAAAATTTAACAATTTTTCACATTATTTTCCCCACTAGAATTTGAATAAGATGTATTTACCTTGAAATTGTGTGGAAAATTAAAATTAGGACCTGAAACTATAAGAAAAGGTGAGAAAAGAATTCCGATTGTTTTCAGATACTGTAACGTCTTTTGCCGTAGTGAAAATTTACATTTGTCACCCAGAGCATCCTTTCTCAGACACTGTCATGTTTTATGGAATTTCTGTCGTTAGATGATATAAACTTCAAGCTCAAACCTTCCTTCCTTATAAAATTTCTGAAGGCGTATTGATCTTACAAAGCCATCTTTATGCGAATTTCTAGTTTAAAAAAGTCAACCAAAATATTATTTTTTTCAATTTTTTAGCACAATTTGCGAATAAATTAATGATAAAACACTCTTAATCGAACAGTAGTGTAAAAAAAGCATCCCAAATCAAAGTTCTAAAACTCCTCTGCCAAGACCTAATTTAATACAACCAACAGGTACTTAAGACGATAAAAGTTGGCCTACCTCAATTTTTCTGCATTCGAGAATATATTCTACTAATTTCCGTAACCATTTCAAATGTTCTCTTTTCTTCTCCCCCCCCCCCCACGCGAAATATCTCGAAGCGATTTTAATTATTGTATCGTTCAATAAAACCTACAATTATTATCCATTTTTCCATTAATTTTTATCGAACTTTTATATTGATTAATAACGTTTTTCCGTCAAATAACAACAAATTTATGACGAACTATATTCTTCAAATGTTCGACAAATCATTGCCTCCGTATAAACCGTTTTCTTATCAGCAATCATTTTTTTTTCTTTTTTGTCTTTAATGAGTTCTAATTAAAGAATTCAGATTAAATTAAACCGATCAACCATGGTTTGTTGATAAGAAAGCAGATGAAAAAAAAAAAAAAAAAAACAGAAACTGCTTTAACAGCAATCGTCAGGTTTGGTACAGGTAAAAAATAATTGTGGTAGGTCATGTGTATGTTCCTTCCTCGTCCTCGCCCTCGCAGATCTACTCCATGTGAAGTCAGCGAACTCTTTGCAATTCGAGCGATTGTAAATCTGTTTTTTTAAAAGTCGTCCTGGGTACTTGTCCACCCCTGAAAAAAAAAGATGAAAAAAAGAGTTGAAAAAAAAAAACGGTTGGGTAATATTTAGCAGTCTCGCTGAATGCAGAACCGTCTGGACCAGGTTTTGTCTGGTTATGGGTACCTAAAATGGGGTTATGCACGAGCTCTCGATGCATTTTCGTGTGCAGTTCAACTTTAAATGCAGTTAAAGGAAGATTGAATTTTAAAAAACAGAAGGGATCGCCGCGCCATTAGGAAATCTGAATAGGGCTTATTTTGCTTAGAATCAGGCTTCTAGCATTTCATGTTCAACAAACAACACAATATGCAACCAATTATTAAGAGATGGGCCCTTTGGTGGGAGAAGAGGACAAGGGATTAATTTAGATGTAAGTATTTTCACTTGAAAAGACTAATTTGCCCTTATTAAATCAATTAGCTAAATCAGGTCAACGAAAATGATATGTATGCGGAAACAAAAGTGAAATTAAAAAATCAAAGATTTTTACACAAGTTGAAATTACTAGAATCTAAGTAATATTTCAGTTGAGAGTAGAAAAGCGAATGAGCAGTGTGACGAAAATAAAATCGGTACCGAAGGTAGAATGGTTACATGGAGTGTACACGAACAGTTTGATCAAAAATAATATTATGACAATACGAAAGTGTGCAGGGTTTTATAAAAGATGAGGTAGATATTCGAACGAGCGTGTGGGCTAATTGTAAGCAGAAAAAAAAGACGAAGAAAAGTAGCTATATTAAAATGAGTGAAAAGCATTTTACATAGATATAATTTTTCAGTTTTTCAAAATATTTGAAAAGTTTTTTTATTTATTTTATAATAAAAGACAAAACTAAATTTTTCAAAATTTCTAATAGTCTACTCGTATTTTCTAAAATGTGAATTTTGTACTTCTATTCTAGAAGAAATGAACCCGAGACTTTTATGGAGTACTTACATTTTCTAGTTCTTACTAATATCATTTGTTGTATCACAAGCTTGTAGCCAATTATGAGTATAAATGAAAACTAGAATACTATGTTTTTCCCAGTGTTTTTGAATTGTATACGCAGTAAAAAATTTATTGGGCAGATTTTCACTTGGAAAGTCATAATAACAGCTAAACAGCTCTTGATTTTAAAAAAAGTCTCGATTTTTAAAAGAAATTAAATATTTTTGGTAATGTAACTGGGTCTGTATAAGATAATCTAGTGTACTTTTGTACCACAATTCCCCAATTAAGTATCAATTTTGAAATCAGATGGACTCCTTGATACTTGTTGAATGATTGGTAGGTAGTCATTTTTAATCCCATCTTCTCTAAAAAAAAATCATAGATTAAGAAATTGTATTTTGATTAATGATTCGAAAAACCTCTAAAATGGTCCAGCTTTATTATTCAGTACCTACTCACCACGTAAGTGAAATCTCACTTCATACTTCTTTCTAAAAACTTGTGATTTTTTTGAAAATCAAAAACTACTGTTGATGAGTGCTCAGAACGGTCACGTCTTCAAATTTTAGTCTCAATTCATTGTAATTTCACTTACAGTTGTGACATTTTTAAAAGAGAAACTAACATAAATGATGATGGTGTGTGTGATGAACTGAGTTGTAACAGTTTCTTTCAGAAAAAATTCGACAATAATTAATATTTTATTTATTTTTGTCAGAGAAAAAGAATGTTAAACTTAAGTCCTTTCAAAACAATTAACTTGAAATACTGTTCATTCCACTCATTTAAAAAAAGAGCAACTGAATAGTAAAGTCTCAATTTGGGTTTCTGAGGTCCGTAGCCACCAGGAGTGCTGTATGAAGCTGAATCCTGATCCTTAAACCAAATTCAGCCCTTCTTCAGGTATATAAAATAAGAGAGAGGAGCAAAAATTGAATAATATGGTCCCTTGGTATACCTTAAGCCGAAGTGGGTCACCCCTTGCAAAGTATTTTAGCTATATGCCCCTGAGGATGATATTTGTGGAGGAAATACTGAAAATATAATGCTCAATGAATAATTTGGCTTTTGATCCAAGCAATTTGGTTAAAAATGATCTGGTTTTTAACCATTTGAAAATTTTAGAAAAATTCCAACAGCTTTGCTGAAAAATTAGTGTTTTTAAGTGGTGATTCTTTTACAGAGGGGAGCAAATATATGGATAGTTTTTTTCTCATTCATCCCTTTATTCCAATACTTTGGGGTACAATAGTAATGAATATCGAAGCCCCATAAGTACCATAAATGCGACATAACATGAAAATCTGAACGTCATAATGCAACACATCGAGGAATATTTCCAAAAAATTCAAACATTTACGACGCTTCCCATTGGCGACCGATATCATCAATATCATTTTTTGCAATATTCGTCACTAACCAATTTCGTGCTAGGAATCACTGTATGGTTTGACCGCACTCTGGCCTTCGTAGGGGTCAAAGTCTTAGCTTCAGCTCCAGCAGACGAATATCAGCAAATAAAAAGAGACCTAAAGCTGTAACAGCCGCCAGACTATAGTTTCTTTTCAAAGCGAGTACTCTTTTTTTTGTTGTTGTTGTTGTTGTAGTGCCTTCCCTGCTTCCTTCCTAGACCAAATTCCTCCATCCTAATCTATTATATCGAACGGACGAATGCAGAGAGAGCAAAAAAGACAGAAGAAAGAGAAAAAGTAGAGAAAAAGATGGAGGAGAAAAAACCCTACAAACCTCTCACCGATTAGGTTCTACTTTTTTGACGAATTTATTAACCGGTTTATTTAAAAAAATAGTCACAGACGACGGTACCCTGAAAGAACGAAAAAAAAAAATGAAAAACTAGTTATAATCGATTGTGCTCATCCACAGCGGGCATTAGTGAAACTACAAAAAAAAAGGAAAAAAACGGTCTCATTGTTTCATTCCGGAGAATAATTCAAGGTCTCAACTCGATTACAGATGTGGTAGGTCATGTCGAAATTCATCAGTTGACAAAAGAAGAATATGAACGAACAGAAGAAAAAACGTGGTTTTGGCTAGTCGTTAATTAACGTATTTCATTTTAAAATTTTGCCAACTCACCATCAAGTGGGCGTGTAGAGAATGATGTGCCTGGTAAGCCTCTATATACTTGAAATGGCAGGTTTAAATAAGTTTAATATGTTGGTATGATGAAGTATAGATGCGAGCTATTACTTTTATTCACAGTCATATTTTGTAGTTTCACTTTTTTTTTTTTTTTCAGTAATAAGAAATAAATAATAAAATGATGAGTGGGCTATACTTAGCGCTGCTAGGGAATTGTAGCAAATGAAAGGATAAGTTAACGCTTGTCCCTCATGAAGCAACCTGCGGTCTACACAGGATCCCACAGAATATTCAATAATGTAATACCAGCAAAATGAAGCACGCCTGGCAGCTGTGGTATTGAGATGAAAAAAAAGTATTAACTCTATACCCTATTATTATCCCATAAGTAGCATCGCAGTTTTCTTCCCTATCAAGTTTGTATGAGAGCTGGAAAAATGATTGGGGTCTTGCAGATCACAGGTTGCCCTCGATGTATAGTCGAAAAGTGTTTCTCTTCAAGGGATCCTTATAGAACAACCTTAATGAAAAGTATTTTAAGGTCAATGTGACCATGACAAAGAAGAGGACATTTAGAGCTATTTACAGAGGTTTTGTGCATAGATTGGAAAAAACAAAAATATTGGGTCTGGTAGACCCTCCTTATACATGGTCAAAGTTCAGGTAGACCCATATGAAGGATAAATCGAGTAAAAGATCATAAAAAAGATTTCCGAATAGAAAAAAGGAGATTCAAGATGGTATCCAAAGAGGGAGCTGAAGTGAGCTGAAGACACTCTCAGGCATCAAATTTCATATTGTTTTAGAGACAACAAAAAATGTTAAATGAATTTAAAACTCAGCCTCTTCCAAATTTCTGAGTGTGTCTCTGAAACGTCATAAATTGTACCATTTTCCTGGTACTATGTATATGTACCTGCTGCATTTCAAGCAATCAAGTAAACTTTTTACCTATTCAACGCTGCAGAAGATGTAAATTTCGATAAGGTCGTAGAGGATTAGTGAAGTACACTCGCAAGTTATTCAGAGAAGCCAAAAATTAAGCCATGGTCGCGAAAAGGTACGATTATGTAATATTAGCGCTATACACAATCCAGATATGTACATGTATATAGACCTGTATTGCACAAAAGGGTAAAAAGAAGCACTTGAATGTCTGCTAATTCCTACCTATATAAAATATTTAAAAAAAAGAGAATCGGATTTTTGTCTTTCGCAAATCCTATGTTTGACATTAATACTCTGACTTTTTATGAAATAGAAACTGAAAAAATCACCATACCTGAAATAGCAGGCTGATTTTCTAAATGTGACGTTGCATTTAGATAAAAGGCTCATTTGATCAGTAAGAATTCAAGACCAAGGTTTAAATGCAAGGACGCATATAAAATACTTCTTTACAAAACTAAACTGAAAGTCACAACTATATCTACCTCCAATCTCAATAGTTGCTGAAGAGAACAGGTGTGAAAGTGAAATTTTTAAAAGAGCAATTTTTGGGAGATGGGAAGAAAACAAAAATTGAATTTTTTTCAAACAATAATGGCAAATTACAATGGTGATCCTAATCAAAATTGGTCGTAAAAATTTTTTCAATCAGATTTATGATTGAGATTGATGGATTATTTTCATTTTTCAATCTGATTACAGAATAAACGTTTAACGATTGTCTAATATTTTGTGAAAATTTTGAAGCTAAAATTGGATACAATGAACTGGGAAACTATTCAAATACATTTTCTGATAATAAGAACTTAATAACATTCAATAGACTACATTATGGAAAATTTTACTGCAACAAAAAAGTATATACTGTTCCTTCAAATTAATTATTTAATTAACTTAGTGGTATTGTTTGCACTTTAAAAAAATTTCAAATCTCGTAAAAAATTAAACACTTTCGTTTATCGTTTCTCAATTATAATTAGGCGTTGTTATTTCCACCATTAAAAATACGTCATTTCTATTATTCCAAAACCTAATTTTAATCATTTGTTTGCAATATTTCACTCAGAAAAAAAAAGTAACATTAATTTCTTTTTTTTTCTTTCTTTGTTAATTGGAATGTGCATAAAAGAACAATATCGATTGAATGATTTCTCAAATTAATTGCAAATTTTTATTTCGAAATGTTTTTCTCTCATTTTTCACGAATCTACGTAATTTTTTTTTTTGTTAGATTCTTAAAAAGTACGGAGTGCTTCCGTCGATAAGAACGGGCGCCATTTCTAATTAACAGCGAAAAAAACATTTCTGTTGTTGCAGAAATGGGAGTTGAACGTGATTCTCTGACTGAAATTTGATAACTCCAACTGCCAAACATTTTGTCGTCGCGATAAACAACGCATAAATGAGTGGGGCAGGTCAAGAATTTTCTAACCTTAAAACACGTAACACAATCGAAGGTTATTAGCCTGAAAGCGAAGTGATTCGGTTCGATGTTTTTCGCCATATTGAATCGGTTTTTTTTTTTTTTTTTTTTTTTTTTTTTTCGATAAACGAATTTCGACCGTCAATTTCGCATGTATGGGAGCTTCACTGAAGATGCTTCTTTTTAAAATTAAAAATAAATACTCAGGATTTTACTGAGGGTGTTTAGTTCCAAAAATTTGAAACTCAACATTAGGATGGTTCTTTTATTTATAAGTATCTGTATGGTGAAATTTTTCTTGCAATTTCCACTCCCATCCCCCCCCCCCCCAAAAAAAAAAGGTTATTTTTCAGGGAAAAACAATTCTAAACAATTTTCATACTCCTCATTAATAGCGGAATGGTGCCTTAAATCGTCGCTATAATAAAAATTACAGCAAAATTGAAATTTTCAAGCTGACAGCATATAATGGGATGGGGTTAGAATAGGGGAAGTCTTTCTTTAATATTATTCACGTTTTGATAACAACCACTCATAATAATATGAAATAAATCATTTTTAAATTCAACAAACAAATACGATAATTTTTTAATTAAGTACCTTAAGAGCATGTCTCCAAACCTTCTCAATTCCCTCGACCATTTTCCAATCATCTCACTGGGTTGTAGTTGTAAGTTGAAGGAGAAAATACGTAGCTATATATATATGCAATGCTGATTGATTATAAAGAAAAATAATGCTAATGTTTACCTGTATATGGATTTTCAACCACCTTGAGGCAGCACTTTTTTTTCAACTTAGGGGGCTGAAATTTGTATGGAATTTTCTTTTTATGAAATAGAACATTCTACAAAGTGGGAGGTAGGAAATTCAAAACTTCAAAGTAAGGATCACCCTAATCAGCTCTCAAATGGGACAAAAGTTGCAGCTTTCCTTCACGTATTTACCACTTGAAACTGAAATATTCAACAGATCCGTATTCCGAATGAAGGGTTTGAAAAATAAAAAATGGCGATCGCCAGACTAGTACAATGACCTGATTTTTACAGAATTATTTTGATATCTACTCGTATAATACCAGACTCTAAAATATTTTCACTTACCATAATAATTATCAAATCAACGTCCACAATAATGATGTCAACGAATTATTTTTTCCCGATAGAACGAATGAGACTATTGAAATTATAATATGCTGATAAGAAAATCCTTGCCATTATTTTTTCGTCGAAAAAAAAAAGTTATTGCCCTCATACCATTTGATTTGATGCAACTTCATAGTAATTAATTAAACTGGATTAGTTGCTCTTACTTCGCAGACGAAAAAAATTAAGAAACAGCAAATTCCTCCGTTTATTAGCCCTATGCTTTAAAATATTAACACCTAAACAATATTCCCCTTCATTGTTTCAACATTTTTTCTTTAACCTCCTATGCTTTATTTTTATAAATTACAAAGTATAAAATATGAGCATAATTACTATTTTGTGAAGAATGAATAAAAGTTTTCAGTTGGTAAGATTTACGAGCTTTAATATAATTATTTTATAATGAGAAACTGGTAATAATTTCTCACCAGTTCTAATATAAGCTAAACTCATAATCAGCTGATAGAATTATTCTAAGATGCAAAACATTTCTTTGGAAACATAATATGAGGAATTAAAAAGTATTCATCTTCTTTCTGAAAATGCTTAAAATCTTCAAAGTGCCTTTCACACTAGCAGAATACCACCCTTCTGGCGTCCAAACAAGATCTGGTTCCTAAATAAAAACCAGCTTCCTAAAATCGTTTATCTTGTGTAGCAATAAATAACTCGTTGCTGTCCTCGTCGGTTACATAATGGCCAAATGCATTTCGGCAGACTTGACCATTCTCAACAATAGCCTTTCGAAAATTAAACTGTGACCATATCCAGACTGGAACCACAAAAACTACGTCACAAAACTAGATTTCGGTGCAGACAAAAAAAAATTAACCTATGCAGTCTGACTGCACTTTTTCTGTTTAGCAGGTCGTTGAGACGCACACAAGGTTATGGAACCGAATTGAAAGTAAAACTGTCTGGAATTCGTCGGTTTTATTTTCCTCCCTTCTATTTTTTTTTTGTAGTTATTTGCCATCTTACGTTGTTGTTTTTTTTTGTGTTTTTTTTTTTGGACAATAAATGGTTGCACCAAAACCCTCGTCTTTTACCTTCAAAAATTCGAAACCAGTTTTCTTTTTGCATCTGCAGAAAATGCATTCGGTTTCGTCTGGTTTGTTTTGTGAGTATGCATTTACTTTATGCTATATTAAATACGTGTACATGTCTGGCAGTCGTATAATTATTAAGTTCTAGCACGTGAATAAAAAAAGATGAGTGGAAGGAGGGAGAGAAAGAGAGAGAGCAAAAGTTCCGCGTTCGATATTTTGGTAGAGTATTATTATGATTTAGAAAAAAAAAAAAATAGGAAATAAGTGATGGGAGAGGAGGAAAAGCAGACAGGTTACTGACCTAAGTGAAGGTTGCTAGACGCAAGACGCGAAATGGTTGTGTTTAAAGATCCGACAGTCCGGTCATTCATCCCCTCTTCGTTAAGTAAGTTAATATCTAGGACCTCTCTGTAACATATATTCTTAACCGAGAGTTTTTTAGAAGGGGTACATATAAAGTGGGAAAAAAAGAAACAACGTACGAACAGAAAAAAAAAACAAAAAGACATAGAAAATATTTAAAATGAGGGGGAATGGAATGAAAAGCACATGAGATGAAACCCTAACCTATGGTAACATATTGGTAACACGATTTACTTTGACACTGAAACTAGTTTTCGACATTAACCGCCCTTTTATACATTGGTTCCACCGACGGAAACTAAAATTTGCGCTTCAGGGCAGACATTAACACTCAAACTGCTAAAATAGAGGGCTAAGTCATGGAAATTGCTCACCCTTTAAAGGTATAAAGTTTCTTTAGTTTTGGAGATGATAAAAACCAAATCATTTCTCAAGTCAACTTGTTAAAAAAACATTACTCACTAGCAAAAATGTCAAAGGCTTCCAAGCAGAGATTTTTTTAATTATTCAATTGAAGGAAACATGTGTGAAAAATAACAGGCTAATAAATAAGTATTTGCTCATGAATAGCTGTAACCCTTAACGGGTCAAATGGAAATTCAGTTGTTTTTAACCTTAAAATGGAACATTTATTTAGTAAATCCGCGGTTAGTATCTTCAGAGCCGTTGTTAGAGCAAAATACTTGAGGGGGTATGTCAAATGGCTAGGGGGTGAAATGGCCACCTCTCTCCCACCGTTCAATGGGAAAAGTTTTATCTAGGGGGCAAACCACTTTGTTAGGGTGAATAGCCCCCTCCCCGCGTCATAGCTAAGACCTTGAGTCTTTTACCTGTTCTTTCCATTCTTTTGCATAATTATAAGCCGTTCATTGCGTCCTATCTTTTTTAATGTGAAAATCAAGATTAGCCAAAAAACAAAAGAATAGAAAGAAAAACAGCTCAAATATAAACAGACGGGAGAACGGCTGGTTCCGATCCCATTTGGATCCATGTGAGTAGACAAATTTTACTGTGACGTCACAACACCAAAACAATGCTGCCAACGCCAAACTTTGAGATTTTTCTTCAAATCCTAAGATTCTCAGCTGTATGTAGAGAAGACGACCAGAATTTTAAGATTTTTCACATATTTCTATAAATTTTGAGAAAAAACTTTTAAAAAAATGAATAGTATCAACCAAAAAATGATGGAAAAAATATGAAAAAAGGTTATTTTACATAATTTTTGCAGGCTGAAGAGCAAAAGAAGAAAGTCTTTTGGTAAATATGGGATTTTCAAACGATTTTAAAGATTTTTAAAAAATAATTTTGAGTTTGAAGAATTTTTTCTCGAAATTTAAATGTTAGTATCTGGAACTGTGAAACTAGAAACTAATCTGAATCTTTGAAGCCTCAACTTTGAAAACATCTGAATCTTTGAAGCCTTAACTTTGAAAACTGTTCCATTTTGAGCTGAGTAAATCTGCTACTTATAATTGGTAATAGCTATGAGTATGAATACAGAATGGTGTGATACTAGAGACTTTCCTTCAGTACTACGTCCTCAAAGACCTCGTTTACTCCATTTTGTGAAAGAAACAGCCAATGAAGCTGCAAAGCTGAAAATGTTGCCGAAGCTCACTGTGTGAGGCGTTCAACATACGCATCCTATTCAACTCGTTATTAAATGACAACTATGTTTCCTACGCTTACTATGTATTATAGTTTATCATAACGATTAAATCAATGGAAGTATTTTCAGCATTTTTCATCCATACAGCCTCTTATTTTGGCAAGCGAAGATGAAAACATGAAAAAGTTTTTTGTTTGTGTATTATAAAAAGGGGTTAGAAATGAAGTACAGATAGATAAATGATCATTTTTTCATCAGTTTTTATACGTTCAAGGATTTCTACAGAAACTCACTTCTCTGTCGAAATTATGGACAATTATTATTATCCAGCACCCAAGCCTCCTTCATCGGATCAGATTTTTTTTGGACCAAGTCAAAGACGTAACCAGCTTTTTTTTTTGGGTGGGCCTCAGTTTAGAGTTGCCGACGCTGCCTGAAAAAAACACCAAAAAATTTTACTCGCTTCACTCATAAAATTGAGCCTAAAAATTTTTAGCTCGCTAAGTTGATACGTCTTTTAGGATAATATTTTTTTCATTCTCGAAATTTTCTTGGGTGGGCTATAAAATTTTTTACCATAGCCAAAATCTATCACAGCTCACCCTTTAGTTACGCTTTTAGACCATATCATTAAATCAGACACTCACATAAAAAATTCTTCAACCAAGTATTGTAAAATACAATGCAATCCAATCGCATATTAAGGCCAGATTTTGTTACACTAATTTTAAAACTTTTTCTTATAATTAAGTCTCTCTAAAATTACTACGTTGGTGTACCGAGTATGGAAATCATATTGATTTTCACGATAATGAAAAGTCTAACTAATAAACATTTGAAATAAATTACTTATATCGGGTTTAATATTTCACAAAGTAAAAATCTCTCTTTTTTTTCTCTATTATTTGTATAATATGCCATCGACAAGCTGCATGCGTTGTTCAGGAAAATGTGAATCTTTTAAAACTCATTGAAACTCAATCCCCCTCGATTTTTCCCTCGGTATTATTTTGCATTGAGGCAGGCCCGCATTAACGTGAGGAGAGAAAAAAAAATCAGCTCTTTTTTTTCAAAAGTTCGTTCACCTCTATTCCAGCTTCTTACCCACTTCAGTAATAGTTCTGTGCCATGTGGAATTATGAACCCCTGCTTCAATGGGGCATGGAGTTAAGCAGTTGTAAAGACAGGAAGAGGGAGAGAAGAAAGAAACTGGAGTAAAAACACGTTTAATTTGCGAACTCGATTTTCTCTATGGCAAGCTGTAATCTTCTCCACCATGTTAGCACCCTTGGGGGTGAATTTCACAGGCCCCCTTCTGTAGTCTTTATTCTGCTCCTGCCTATATCGTACACCCTTCACAGTAGCTCGACTAATTCGTTATTTTCAATTAATAATTTGCAAGTGAACAAAATTAAAGTTGATTATAAGGACAGATTATCAAGATCATGAGTGGAGAGTAACTAAGTTTTTGCTGCCATTCTGCTGAAATTTGATTTACTAACACATTTTATCCGATTTGAAATGCATCGTATCCAGAGAATTGGTTAGATGCTCAGCGTTGTCACCTGAGAGTCATAAGTTTGAGCCCTGTTACTGATAATATTTCGCCCTCTAACCACCAACCCTATCTCAAAATGAGCTTGAAATAAATGGTTAAGATTAAGGTAGAGTGAGGTAATAGTGATTGGAAAATGTTTAATCTTCAGTTTTTCACATATTTTGGTCCACCAAAATTAATTAATCCTATTAAATTAGGGATCATTCAAATCACCTAACCCTCAGCTACAATTTTATTCAAAAAGGAAGATGGTACAATATTCTGAATCATGATTACAAACAAAATGGCGGGAAAATGTCAGCCAATAGGGGTATTTATTGACCAAAGTTGAAATAGTAACCTAATTCTAATGAAGCCATCATGAAGTATAAATAATTTACTTCAAAACAGTTTTATGTAAAGAAATATAGAGGAATGAAAGAAGACAAACAGTCATATATGTGTATTCCCACTATCAAAAGTGAAGTTACACAATGCTGCCACCAGTCGATAATCGCATATAAATCAGAGTTTGGAAGCTAGCTAAAAGCCAAAAGCTGAAAGCAAAAGCCGTATTTTTTATGGCTTTTATACTGCTTTGTAGTTTTTTACTAACAAACAAAAAAAATCACAAATCACAAAAGTAAAGTGTAAACAGAGAAATTAATCAAATAAGTAATTAATAAAAAATAAAAATAAAAATTTTCACCTAAATTTTCAAATTCAGCATAAAATTTCCTGTAAAAAAGTATATTTTTGTGAAAAGCCAAAAGCCATTCAATTTTAGTTGAAACAAGCAAAAGCCGAAAGCCAAAATTTCTATTTAAAAAGTCAAAAGTTGAAAGCCTAAGTTTTATTTTCAAGGTCAGAAGCTAAAAGCCGGAAGCTAAAGCCATAATTATGTTACGGCTTCCGAACTCTGATATAAATAAGGCGATTCTCTACTGGTGGCAGCGTTGTGTAACATTTCACAAACTTCATTTCTTTCTTTGAGTTTGTCTTCTTTCATTCCTTTATATTTCTTTAGTTTTTTATTCATAAGTCTAAGTCTAAAATTGAAAAAGTTATGAAAATTTATACAAAAAGTGTAAAAATATGATTAAATTTTTCTCATGAAAACTTAATCCATTTTAAAAGAGCTGTTGATACCCTTCTTCATGATTTTTCGAATAGTCTGACTCTCCTGAAACATAAAATTAAAATATTCAATGAGTTTTACTCATTAAATTATCAATAAGTACTTCTAACACACTGTTGGTATTGCCCCATGCTCCCTATTGTAAATACCCCATAATTTGATAATCTTGACTTAGAAAAAGAAAATTTATGGGGGAAAAAAGTCGTCACTCTACAATAGGGGTCGAGTCATTTAACAATATGCTTGTTGTCGAATGACTCACATGTTGTAAAACCACTCACCCCTCTTTTTGGCCCACCCCCCATGAATTTTTGGGAAAAAACGTGAACCCATTTTGTGGGCATTTCAATTCCCAATAAAATGTTTTTTGTTTTAATAATTAAATCTGACCAAAATTGGGCGAGTTATTACAAAAATAAAAAATCTGAGTCATTTTACACCATTTGCCCCTACTTGAAAAGTTATATCAAGTTGCCCCTGTCAGACTGTGTGATACGAATTAGGCTATACAATATGTTAATTGTAATTCATCTCGGGTTTAGAAACGTTTACACGATAAATTATTAAATGTCAAATTTAACGGACGGAAATACATTTTTGTACACGTTTCCTCTGGAAATCAAACGAATGTTAATAATTGCTGTGTTGTATGTGCTGACTAATAATGGTTGGTAACAATTTTTACGAATACATTTCACAATTTTCCAATAATTATTTTTCTTTTGTAATCAAACAAATGCAAATTCATTATTACAATAACTATATAAATATCCGTCGGTATGTTTAGGAAGTAAAAATTTGTTCCCTTCGATGTAATCTGTTAATTTTTTGTTGTGTCTTAGGTAAATAACAAAGCCTACATTTGAGCCAAGTTCACATTGAACTTTTGCTTTAATCAATCATACGATGTAATATTTTTAATTGGGCACATTTTTCTTCTCTATTTTTAAGCCTTTGAAATTTCATAGTATCAAAGTCTGTTTAATAGTTTTTATAATTTCTCAATTACGCACAACAATAAAAAATTCAGAATCGTATCAGGAATTTACTGCAAAGAATTGATAATTTACGATTCTTTTGTATGGATTTCATTACCTATACCATTTCTAATGGGATCGGTTTTAAACGAATTTTGATGGCATTTAATCTCTTCTAACGGTTCAACAGCTCAACAATCAACGGGCATATTTAATGAGCTTTTAGAATTGGCTAAAATGATGCACCTACAGAAAATGATGTAACTGACCTACATCGATTTGAATTGTTTTTTCGGTTTGATTTTTCAATAATAAATCGTTAAAATTACTCCATTAACTGACGTTCGTAAGATTTATCGATAAATTCTTCTACAAGTACCACACCAAAAGTAATTGACCTGAAGAAAAATTCGAATTGAATAAGCATTAAATTTACCTTAGTCTGGGTATTTTAACTTTTCTTCAACTATAATGAAACTTGTTGAATAAGCCTGTTTATTGCTAATAAAATAATTTTTTTAAATCTCAATTTTTTCCCTCACAAAAGTGAAAAATTAAATGAACTACTTTTTCCAATAGTATTAATATAATTTTTTGGTATCACATAATCAAAGCCCCGCTCTGAGGTGACTGAAAATTGACTTTTCAAGTCTAAATTTTTCATTATTTCATTTTTTTTATTTCACTTTTCTAAAAACGTCTATTATTCAATTTTCTTGATGAGCAGGATGCTGCTAATTTAAAATTATTTTTTACAATTAAAATTCTGATTTTAATTTTCTTCTTTGGAATATAAAATTATAAAGCACTCCAATTTACTGTTTTCAAAGTCTAAGAATCCAACTTTTTTCTCCCGTGCACTCCAAATTGTTATATGTTAGCAATTTTCTGCTCCACGTCGTATAGTTAAATAAAATGGTAAAATCATTAAATAAAAATCAACTACTTCCCTTCTTATTCTATTTCTGCCACAATTGAGTCCACGGACTAAAACTGGAGAATGTTTACCTTCGTGATAAAAAAATAATATATGTGCCTCTAAACTGTTCCTCAACAACTAATATACTTTTTTTTTTTTTGCAAAACCGAAGCATGCAATTGATAAAAGTTGAATCCAAATAAAGGAGCAAAAAAATATTTAAAATTTAGTCTCCCTCGGTTGATGTGGGCCTTCGCTGTAATTATCAAACATTTAACAGCTTGCTGGCGAAAAGCTAGCAAATTGTGGTATAAATATTCATAGTATAATTTTTTCCGCTCGAATAAGCCACGATAGAATGTCACAAAATAAAGCCAAAGCTTTTATTTTGTACGGTGGGAAATAAATTTCAAAAAACTGCGCGTTGTATACCGTTCTAGAGGATCATTAAAAACTTTTAAAAAACAAAAACAACAATAATACTGAATAATAAATAAAATAGTAATAAATAAAAAAAAAAAAAGAAAAAAGAAAAAAAAGAAAGATGTTTATAAAAGCCGTCCCTCAAGCTTTTTGAAATTCAAAGGCGGTAGCACTTGCGTAGACATGAAAAGAAGATTGCCAAGTTAGGGTAGAGAGTTAAGTATTAAGAAGCCCTTTTGTTGGGGTAAATAGAAAAAACATTACCGAGGTCAGTAACCGATTATTATACGTCACGAATAATGGTTTCAGTGGTCAGTAAACCGGGGGATTTACAAAACGATTTTCAGAAAAGTTTGATTATAATCTTCTTATTATTTTCATTTTATTTTTAGCTAGATAAAATATTATTTTATTATTCTATAACTCTCAGAGTTAAACCTAATATTTAAAAATAAAAATAGGACATGTAATAGACCAAATGTTACACAGATTTTTCCTCCATATATTTTCAACTTGATGGAAGATGCAAGTTTCAGCTGTGTATTAAAATAAATATTTACGGAATTATGAACTAAATACCAAGCTACCAATTCCAAATATATTCTATCTCAAACGGGGTTATCGTGGGTAAACAAATTTTGGAAAGCTAATTTTCAAATTTCAGCTAACTAAACAGATATAATACAATAATTTGATTCCAAGTGGGTTTATATCCTAGAATTTTTCGAAATTTTTATTATAAGAAAAACAAAAATATATTCATTTAACTCCAACTACATTTTCCCACAAAATAATTAACATCAAACTTTCTCCCCAATAAATAAAATGAGTTCTTATAAACAGTAAAACAGAATTAATTCACTTTACATCCAGTTTGAAGATTTAAAAAAAAAACAGAATGATAATTCTAACAAATAACACAACGCCGCGGTATAACAAAATAATAAAGAAGTGAGATAAAACTGCCTGGGTACTTCAACATTTTCCATTATCAAATTAAGGTGAAAATAGGATTCACTGGATCGGCACTGTAAAGAAGTCAATGCGTATTTGTCGTTTTGCTTCGTATAAAAATAAAATCTGACTTGAACTTTCAATTTTCAACAAAAAGACCTACCTACCGCAAAGTGATATTTTACAGGTAGGAACGTAAAAAATTTTTTTCAATTGAATTCAATCGTCTTCATCAATTATTACCGTCGCCATCTATTAAATTTGACTGGATGTTCATTCCTCTTCCTTCTTTTTGGTTTGCTTGGTGCAGTTGCATCATCACGAACAAATATTGGGAGTTGCATAGCCGGTTGTGAAGGGATTTTCGATGTAACTCGTAATTTGGGATCATTTTTGGCTAATACCTCATTCAACCGAATATTCGGATTTTTTTGCAAAAATTCACGAGTGTTATGACAGAGACACTTGAACACGTCAACTGTGTGCTGAGTAACAGGTCGTGTTAGATTTGCATTAAGGTATGTAGGGTCGTGCACGTTCATTATGTGCGTCTTAAAAGGAAATACAGACGCATTTCTCATATTATCGATAAACGTACCGAAAAATTCTGAAGGCAAATTTAAATTTGTTAAATTTTCAGCAGGAACTGCGCAAGACAAATACGGACATACGGCCTGAGAAGCGAAGTCAAAGTTTTCATAAAATTCGCAGAATTTTTCGACGTGAGTTCGGATAGAATACGGATCTTCTTTTGGCTCGTCAAGTGTTTGTGGGGTACTACAATTCCATCCGGATATAATTCGAGGTGCAGAAGACGTTTCTCGAGCATTCATAACAGGAGGTAATAGATCCAGTTGTTGCATGTAAAAGACAACCATCCAGAATAAAATGTACGTTGTGATTTTCCCAGTACCTTTTATATCATTCATCACGAGCAAATGTTTCAAAACTAGCACAACGGTTTTCAAATGTGAATTCATACTGAGGTACGACTTGACTAAATACGTATTCGTAACACCGATTTCGTTGTCCACTGACAAATCACAATCCACAGTGGTGGGCACATGTTTAAACTTAAGGATAGGTACTTTGGCTTTACGCACGTGGACGATGTTACCAAATGATTCATTTTTGAACAAATATTTTTTTATTCTGTTCAATACAGGTATCTGCTTTGATGACGAAACTAATGGAGCAATTCCTAGAAAGATAAAAATAGTCAAGCTAATAGAAAAGTTGAACAAAATAACTGAGTAATTTGAAAATAAATAAACAAGTGACTAAATTATATCACTTTTGAAGAGAACAGAAGTTTATAGTCTACTGTATAGTAGTAAATTTCACTGAGTAAGAGTTAATATTTATGGGGAAAATTGTTGTTTTAATAAAAAAGTTTCAATTTTTTAACGCATGAATAGGAAAACTACTCTAACTCCGTTACCTCTAAACAATACAACCTCAAATTTGGGAAAAGAATTTTAAGCTGCATCAATTTATGACACAATTGATTTTAGTATAACGTTTTTCCTAGATTTTTCATACGAACCGGTCTGTCTCAGGTGATAATTATTATTATGAATTATCAGCTCAAATTTTTTTAAATTGATACTAATGTAAAAGTTGCCTTATGTACTCTTCAATAATTGAAAATATGTGGGTACGGGGAAAAAAGTCATACTTAGACAGATGTCTACATCGCTATCCACACAACGTAAGCCATTCACGTAAGAACCAAATGGAACAATTTCGTACGGAAAATCCTTTTTGAAAATGTTTTTTAAATCATCGACAATCTTCTTAATAATACTTGCAGCTCTTTCCTCAGATAACATGAGCTGATTAACGAATTCATGGAGTCGATTATTTTCATCTAAATAATCGTTCATTTCGACGTTAACTCCATGATTTTCATCCAGTTCATTATTTACATCTACTGCTGAATGATCATTCATTTCTTCAAAGAGTCCATTATTTTCTTCAACCACTAAATTATCGTTCATTTCCACATTACTCATATTCTGAAATAATAAAAAACATATAATACATAAAAAAGAAGATTTAAAAGTAACAATATAAAAAAGAGTGAAAGAAGAATAATATTAATTAACAAATATCATAACATGAAACTAAATTTTAGAGTTTCATATTTTCCAAAATCAAATTATTAAATTATTATTTCCATGCTTAAGAACATTTTTTAATTAACCTAATGACTATAACTAATCATATTTTTCCAAATCTGAGCAATTTCTCTTTCTTTTCGTTCTTCAAATTAACAGCTCATTTTTTCAGAGGATTCATTGGGCCCAATTTTTCAGTTCTCACCAAGTACATGATTATAATTGAAATTGAATCCGAATTAACTGACATTTAAAAAAATTAATTTCATTTTACATGGGTAATGAAAATAATCTAAGCCGAAATAACGAACTGTATATTAATTCCTACATTGAGAATTCACCATCGTCCCAAGATTGCAAAAATGATGAATTCTTCACAGATTTTTAGAAAAGAAAAATTAATCATAAAATTCTAAAGAAAATGTACAAAATAATATAAAATGGAAATTTAATTTTAAGATACCTACAAATTTATAATTTTAAAACGATAAATTAAATAACCTACCAAGTACCAACAAACAGAAACAGGAACTCAGCACTTCGAGAATTGGAAAAATTTGTTTTTTTCTTCGGTAAATTCACCTTTACATTCTGAAGTTTTGATTTTCCGCGCCAGAAATTCGATTTTCCAGAAATTTGTTTCGTTAGCGATTTCCGAATTCTGATTCTGATGAATAACTTCGCGAAAATTGGAAAGTAGATGCGGAAACTCAGAACTGGAAAGAGGAAAATAGTTCATTGCCAATTCTTATCAGTAAGATATTATCATTTTTCCGTTTGCCGCCGTTTATCTTTCCAACTCTCAAATTAGAAAGGATAAAAACCCGACTAATTACTCCAATTACTATTGGTTAGCTGTTCAAATAACGTTCGTTCATTCGAGTATTCAGTCACGTGTTTATCCTTTCTCATTTCTATTTTAGGATAAATACGAACGAGATTTGAGAGATTGAAGACCAGTTGGAGACCATCATATTATCATTATTCATACCATACCGTGATACCGATTTACCTTTACCAAACACCAATATTCATGTTCGAATTTCGAAGAATTGAAAATTTTATTCTTTTCTCTTTAAATTTCAAGTCAGATTTATTTTATAATTATCTATGTTAATTAATTTGAAGTTAATTCACATTTCGTAATCATTAAAATGGTTTGCTCTTGCTGTGTTCTTGACTGTACAAATTCCGTGGGTACAAATAAAAAATTATCGCCCGGTAGAACCAGTATTTCATTTTACCGATTCCCCCGAGTGCGAATCAGATATTCTACTAAATATCAAAAATTGATTCGCAAACAACGTTTAGCTTGGTTAGCAGCCTTAAAGAGAGAGGAATTGTCTGAAGATAGGCTTGATTGGTTACGAATTTGCAGCGAACACTTCGCATCTGGTACGTATGAACTATGAATTCAAACTAAGGCTAAATTTCTGTTATAAAAATACCCTATAGTGAATTGATAATGTACGAATTATGCAGGAGCACCCTCTGACTTTCGAGATACAGAAAATCCAGATTGGGTACCACACTTGAATATGGGATACGAAATTAGTGATTGTGAAAATGACTATGAAGAATTATTGAATAGTGATAACAACGAGAATCATGGCGCAGAAGTTCAGTCACAATTTTCATTTGATCAGAAAATAGAAGTAAGTTCAGTTTTACATTCCTCAAACTATGAGTCAGTGTCACGCGTGTTCAGAGTGACATAGGTCGTAGAATTTATCTCATCATTTAAAAATCCACTACAAAAAACCCTGTGACTCGTGTCTCCAACTTTTTAGGTAAATTTTAACCCTAATTTTGTTTCAGGGTGAATCTAACGCGATGAAAGAAAGTAGTGTTAGTGTTCAAACAGATTTGAGTGGCACGTATATCGCAGCTCTGGAAGAGGAACTCTCGAAACGGAATGAAGAAATATACGAACTTCGTAAACGTTTGGCAGACGTTCTCTGGACCGAAGAATCATTCAAAAATGATGACAAGAAAATGTCTTACTATTCTGGTTTACCATCATTCAAATTATTCAAACTTATCCTTGACGAGCTCGAACCGGCTTTATCAAAAATCAGAATCAAAGAAATTGATAATTTTCAGAAATTATTACTAACGCTGATGAAGCTTCGATTTAATATATCGTTTAAAGATCTTGCTTATCGGTTTCAAATTAGTGGAACTAGTGCTAGTAGCTGTTTTAGGACCGTAATTGTGCTTATCGTGTATACATTCCAATGCTTTTTGTTTTGGCCTGACAGAGACGTGCTTCGAACTGCCATGCCTGAGTGTTTCAAAGAAGCATTTGATAGTTCTATTGTGGTTATTACCGATTGTTTTGAGATAACGACTCAACGATCACTCAATGCTAAAGCACGAACCAAGACTTTTTCTAATTATGAGCATAATTATAGTGCAAAATATTTAGTTGGTATAACTCCTCATGGTTTTGTTTCATTTATCTCAGATAGTTGGGAAGGACAAGCAAGTAATAAATTTATTTCTGAGCATAGTGGCTTATTAGACAATTTACTTCCAGGAGATGTTGTTATGAGCGATCGAGGATTCACTATTAAAGAGTCATTTAGTATGCATTATTCTGAATTACTTACGCCTGAATTTTCTCATAATAAAATGAAACTTGCTCCAGAAGACGTAGAAAAAACTAGAAAAATAGCTTCAGTTCGTACACATGTTGAAAAAGTTACAGGTGTTATGAAAAATAGGTTCAGAATCTTGAGAGGCCCTGCACCTACCGAATTCTTCAAATTTAAACATAATGATAATTCTATTTTGGATTACGTTGTTCGTTCTGCCTGTATTTTAACAAATCTTTGTGACTCTATTGTACCTATGGAAGAGCCTTAATAAAAATGAAAATGTTAATGTACTATGGAACAATTTTAAGTTTATAAAATATAATTTTTTTCGTATCTGGTTTTCTTAAGATTTTTTCATTCCGGATAATATAAATTAGGTCTTTTAATCATTTGAAAAAAGTAAATTTAATCATTAAGAGCACATGACTAAACAATTTCATTTCTGGTAAATAACAAATGAAATGATAAATTTAAAAAAATTTTTCTTCCTTTCGACTTGAAAGAGTTTTGATTTGTTTCCAAGATGACGAAGTGTACTATCTTCTATCGATTCCAGAATTAAATTGACATAAAAGTTAAAGCTTGAGACCGAGTCCATTAATCAGTTATGAATTACAAGTTTAAGTAACTGTGAAAATGGATTTGTGGTGACTTCAATTTTTGACATATTTAGACCCTTTTGTAATACCCACTTTCGATTTAAATCTTACCTCGAACGACAAAATTTCAATGGGTTAATAAATACGGTATCTGTATCTGATGTCATCATCAGGAATATTAGTCTACCATAAACAAGGAAAAACTTTTCAACTAGGTATATGAAAAAAGAAAACATACGTTCGTTTAAGAAAGGAAGATACCCCTTCCTAGAAATTTGTGAAATTACAAAATAAGTGGAAGACTCTGTCCTTAAAATGAATGGTTTAGGACATCTGCCCACTAAAATTGAGAATATGCGCCAGTGTATTCACACACTACTGATTCAGTACCACTAACCTGACTCACCATCTACAGACATGTAATCCAAATTAAAATCATTTCGATTTCTTCAGTATGTAACTTCAAAAGTTGATCGGAATGTTACCATGTTAATTTTGAGATTAAATTAGCTTACTTAAATTTACAAATCTGCAGCATTATTCTTTTCAAACTACTACTACATGACTGAACCTTCGAAGAGCTAAGAACAATAAATTATAGCCACTTCATCTTCAAAATTTAAAAAAAAAGGACGAGTTTATTTAAGATGAAAAATATTTCCAAAAATGTTTTTACGTTCTAAATTTTCCAGTCAATTATAACTTACTTTTCCGAAAATACAAGGAAACATAAAAAACAAAAAGAAAAATCCATGAAAAAAATCCTTCAAAAATCAATATTATTTATTACAATTAATTATCGAGAAAAGAAATACACGTACGAGATAATAATTCACAGTCGGAAACAAAAATGACATATTTTTCAAAAATTACTAGGCTACTAAAATAAAAAAAATAATAAAACGAAATTATTCGAACGATCACGATTTAATTAAAAAAAAAAAAAATGAAAATACAAAAAGTCTTATTGAATTATAGGAATATATTGATTAATTAATCAGCATTTCTTCAGAGTTATTACGCGCACACTTTCTTCGCCTCACCTTCGAGAGCGTCTTCTGCTTTACGTTTAGTGGAAGACTCGGCAGTGGTATCAGCTGCTTCTTTGACTACATTAGTAGCCGCCTCAACGCCGTTGCTTTTCGCATCTGCAGTGCTGGACACTTCGTCAGTCTTCTCATTCACTTGTTTCTCTTCGACTTTCACTTCTTCGGGCACGTTTTTCGGTTTTTTACGAACTAAATGACTAATATTATTAATAGGAACATCTGCTTTACGAGGACTAAAAGTGGACGCTGCGTTTGCCGATGACGACGATGGTGCATCTACAGACGCGGACGAGGAGGACGGCATATCTGCCGAGACAGAATGCTTCGTCTTAATGACGTCCGAAATGGCGGAGATCAATTCGCGTTTCTCTCTGTGGCTTTCGGCCATCTTCGTGTTCAGATCCTGGATCACCTCTTTGATCTCCTTGATTTCGGACGCAATGGCATCCACCTCACTGGCCTTCGACTTGTCCGCCGTCTCCAACTTACGTTCCAGATCGCGTAGGTGCGACTCGAACGTCGACTTGGCGACGCGTAGCTCTGTTTCAGCTTCTGGAAAACTGCAGCGCATCGTGTGCACGATGTACAGCTGAAAATGGACGTTCGCTTTGTGACGCACGTCGACGCTGGCCGCCGGCGACAGCAGCTCCAGCGCGCGCTTCAGATCCTCGACGGCATACGCCAAGTTACCAGATGCAATACTGATCTCGCCCAGCTTCGAGTGCACCTTCGCCAGGTTCGCGTTGTCGTTCGTCTTCTCGTAGATCTTCTTGGCCATCTCCAATATCTCAAACGCGATCTGTAAATTATCGACGTCATCTGCGGATTCGATATCATCTTCATCTTCTCCGTCCCCATTCTCCACCTGTTCATCTGTGCACGTCTCGTCAATCGTCTCCTCCGCGTTTTCGGCGTCCGGTGCCACTTCGTCGGCCTGGTCCGTGTCCATAGGCTCGTCGTCGGTAGCTTCTTCTTTCTCCGGCTGCGCCTCACCGCCAATACCATTCTCCTTCACCGGTGGCTCGTCTGCAACAGCAGCGACTGCTTCCTCTTCATCGCCTTTTGTCTCGTTAAGCGTTTCACTACTCTTCCTATTCGAATCTTCAAGGCGCCACGACTCCAACAGAGCTTGACCATACACCATGTACACCTCGGCACATTCGACCCCCAAATCGCCGTAAATGGCCGAGTACTTAGCGCATGCTTCGCCCAGAATGTCGGCTGCCGATTCGTAATCTTTGACTAACATATTGCGTTTACCCTGCAGAAACAGGTTGGCCGCTTCGGCAATCTCGTCAGTCTTTTCGGCGGCAGTTCCATTTGTCTTGGCGGCGTCGTTCGTTTCCGTAGCCTTTGCCTCCGTGCCGAACATTTCGTCATCCGGCATCTCAAGCAGATTCACGGCGTCTGTCTCCGTTGGGCTGTAGTTTTGTTCAATATTTTTGACCATGTCGTTGGTGAATAATTCTTCGACCTTATCGGCGTCCTTCTCCGTGGTTGCGGGTTTCTCTGCTTCAACGGATGACGATTCAACATCGTCAGACTTCTCGCATTTTCTTTCAGCTTCGGATACATCAGAATGGCTAGCAGCGGACTTTTCTTCCACGTTTAACGGTCCACCAGCAACAGCATCTGACACAGCTTTCTCTGGTGGTTTTTTGAAATCACTAACGCTGGACTCATCAGACTGCTTTGGCTCGGCAACTTTCGACGCTGCTTCAACGATTATCTCCGGAGCTGCTTCAGCGTTGTCGGTGGAAGTTTTTATGTCGCTATTTTCGGTAGGAGGCTGAGCATTGCAAGTCTCAGAGCCTGTTGGTTTTTCTGTGACGGCTTCCTCGATGTCTTTCTTTTCTGTTTCCTTAGAGTGATCCGAATCACCATTTAGCACAGTTTTCTCGGCGGTTGCTACACGATCGACTTCATCCGTAGAAACGGAATCATTCTTGACAGGTTTTTGGATTTTTTCTTCTACAATTGCAGTCGCAAGATTTTCTGTTTCAGACACTGAAAGAAGCAGAAAGAAACAGTAATTAGTGACTGATATCTGGAAAAGTAAATTGTGGTTATAAAACGTTTCTTATAGCTGTGAAAAAATGAATATTTTAAGTAGGTAATTATTCTGCTTAGGACGTACAATTGGATCAGAAAATTTTTCAATTCACCAGTTGTAGTATTTAAGCTTTTTAAAATAAATAAATTTTGAAATTTCAATCTTGGTAAGAATTTGAATTCTTATAAAATTCTCGAACATTTTGTTGTTCAGTTACTAGAAAAGTTTCTAAAAAACCAATTATCCTGATCACAAAATTGCAGAAGTTCTCAGAATAAGTTCGCAATATGACTGAAAATATTTTTCTAATAAACTTAGTCTGAAATTTCATTTTCCACAGGGAAAGAGAAATTCTTTGTTTGGACTTGACAGATCGTTGGTGGAAGAAAATCCAACACTCGATTAAAAGTCATTAATAATAGCAATAAAATACCATGAAGTTTTCAATACAAAACTATATTCGGCTGAGTTGAAATGGGTAGGTAGGTACATGGAATAATAATTTTCATATTAATAGATATAAAGGGAATGTCATAGTGAGACATGCTGTTATTAAGAGAATTCCTAAATCGAAAAAAGTAATAATTTTCTGTTTTCAAAGTTATGTGTCGTACTTTCATAATGAATTTTTCGAAATCAAATTTTTTGAAAATGAGCAGAGGTAAGAAGTATTTTTTTTTTTTTTAATCAAAAGTATTGATAACAGATGACTCAATTTTGAAAACAGCCACGGTATACAGCACAAAATGAATAACAATTCAAACCGCCACATATAATTCAAGCCAGATAAAATTATTCTTGTCAGACTGAATTTTTTATCCAATCGATAATTCTGAATTGAGAAAAAATACAGAAAAAAACAAACAAATTCGCTGTGTTTTCAATTTTCATCCCCCATCTACAATTTCCGATTTCATTGTTCTAAAAAAAATATGAAAATTCCTAGCTACAGCAGATCAAGGTCAGCAAACTAAAAAACATCTCACAGCGTACCACACCCACTTCAGCTCCTTTGGAAATGAGACCCTATTTTAAATTGAGTCATTGACACTTTTCATCATCATCATCACTGATTTCATAAATAACTACATCTACATTTAAAACCTTTTAGTTTCATCACTTATATTTCTAATAATATACTTGATGTATCAGTCTCTAACGTGAATATTTAATTTATTTTCTCTCAAGTTGATTGAGAGCCTGTGCATGAGAATAGTTTTTTGCAAAATAAAACAGAAAATATTACGAAACTTTTCGTTCTTCCATCGCCGACGCTAACCAAAAGTTGGTACGACTGAACTTCAACAGTACCTAGTAATTACTTTTCATCCGTCTTTCATCTTTTGCCGAATTTCTTGGCCCATTTCAAAGGGGTAACGTTCTGCACTTCAGCTGGGTCACTTCTAATAGACGCGGACTCAGCGTCACAGTAGAGACGGACACGCACGCAAGTTCGTCTCGTAGCTACTTCAATACAAAAGCACACACATAGCTCAACCTTCTCCTCCTCCTCCTTCTCCTTCTCCTCCTCACCCCTAACCGACTGAGTGATGTAAAATTTTGGCGACAGCACGCATGAAATTCGAACGAAAACGACGCCAAACAGTCCGAAGTTCGGCTTTGAGCTCAGACAACAGGAGTATAGGCGTCTAAGTTCAGTTGGTATCTTCGACGTGTACCCAAATCGAAAGAAAATTTTTAATCGAACTGAAGAAAAACACAATACAATGGGCCAACGATCACACTTTTCGTTCGTTAAAACGTTGTGAACATTCAATTGAAAATTTACTTTGCTTTGCGAGAAAATATAACTTTGATGAAACGGTAAGTAAATTATTATCAAGGTAAGTCCATTTTAGAAAAATTTTCTTTACAACCACTAACCATACTAAGCGAAAAATATCATGAGTTAAATTTATAATTTTTCCCCCTTCCTTCAACAAAATTATTAGCGATATGAAATAGTGGAGGGAAGCCTTTTAACAGACAATGTTAAATACCGCTCGAGTAATGACTCATTAATAATGCTACAAACGAGCAGACTATTTTTTCATAATTGAAATTTTTTTTTTTTTTTTTTTCCCGTTCATACTTATAGTAACTTGAGAAATTCAGTAATGAAAATTAATATTTCAGAAAAACCGTAAGTACTTTAAATTCAAAACTGTAGAAAATATTCACTAGCACTGGTTCTAAGATCAATATAAAAATTTTTGGCACATAAAAATAAGTACCCAATAAAAAATTTAATGCACACAAAGAGGCAATATGGTAAAAACTATTTTGATTTTAGTTAACTTCGTAAATTAATGGTATGCATCAGCAACATCATACGAGTATAAAAGCAAAATTTGTTGTTTTTTTTTTTCGTATTAAGGAATTTGTTTTATTAAATGGAAAAGAGCGTTGGAAAGTCGAGCATATACGACAAAAATTATGAAATTTTCCACCAATAAAATAAATTAGGAAGTGGGACCAAGAATTAAAATTTACGCTGTTTCAAAATATAAAACAAATTTTCCTTCACCAGAGGTAAGATGTAATATTATCAGAATAAAAAAATTATAGAAAGACTAATCGATACGCCATTCTCGTAGCTGAAAAACAACAAAATAAATTATCGCAAGATGGCTTCGCAAACAGAAAAATAATGAATTCTTTTTTGCACAAATCTTTCTGTGATGAGATACGAAGATATTAGTACATATGGAATCGATTGAGCTGGTAATGTTTTTTAAACGTACCATTCTTCTTGGGGGCCCTAATCCTAAAGCCGCTATATTTTTTATAGTTCATGATACCCATAAACAATGAATCGAAAACCTGCTTTTACGCTAGAATTTTTTTTATATAAGTAAATTCAGTTTAAAAAGTTACATTTTGCACTGATCATGATAGTACGGCACATTCTATTTCAAATCCCATTTCATTTTTAGTACACAATCTTAGTTCGTACGAAATTTGCAAACTTTTATAATGTTTGGGTATTCTTTAAATAATTATTAAGTAGATTTAAACTTTCTACATCCATTACAAACACAATTAATATTTCGTGTGAGATGAAAGATGATGAATGAAAAATGAGAGGAAAATTGTAGGAAAGTTCAGCTCATTGTCGACTGTTTGGTCTAGTAGGAGAAAATTATTGAGACCCAATGGTCAAGTACGTAAACAGCAATATTAAGAAATTTTGACAATTATAATACAACTGAACTTTTTTTCTTTAAATCATCAATCAAACATCAACCAGTTTTCACATAGGCAAAGGTCGTTAAGCAGTTTGAAGAACTTAGTTCATATCGAAACGATCAACTGAAAAAAATTTAGGATCTGAGATAATTTCATCGCTTCCTTTTGAAGTCCGGTACTGTTTAAAAAATCCCTCTGATTTATCATAAAATAACATGAATAACATGCAGCACTTGATGCTTGTTTCTTTTGATTTTAGGATAGAAAAACTTCACTTGCGAAACGTAATATCCGCAGAAAGTAAACCATTACTCATGCAGTCGAACGCGCCATGAACTGATTAAAATCGCCAAACCAATAAAAATGACAAGTGTCGAAACTTGTTACAAAGAAACATCAAAACAAATGTACATAAAAAGAAAACGAGATGAACAGTCAACGTACACAACTATAGTGCTGATTAGCACGCTACTTCTTACCACCTTTGCGACGGGCTTAAATTGTTTCAGTCTTATGACGAATCACTGGGAATACATAACGTGGAATTCGCAAGCATTGAAGAAAATTAGTTTGGAGCAGAATATGGGCTTAGAATCATACTTCGATAATCTCATTACCAGAGTATTCGTCACGAATAGCAAAAACTCGACCGTCGGCATTTATCTATTGCCAATGCACGGAGGCATATGGACCGTTTGCATTTCATTAAGAGGTAAACCAAGTCTTTATCAGGTAATTAACGCAATAATAAATGAATTTACATGAATTTGAACTTAATTTTGTCTGTCGCAGAAGCAGAAATGATATTACTCGGTGGATTCAACCTTCCCACAGAGATCTGCGTCAACTATCTATCAACGAAATTATTTAAAGAGGAACACTATAACTTTACAGATTGGAATAACAGTAAGATATCTTAACATCTTCAGTAGTAAAAATGGCGTAAACGTTCGTTAAATATTATTATTCACGACTCACTTTCGTCGGATGTGTCGTAATCAAAAGACAATAAATTCTTTTACGTGATACAGGAATGCAGAACGTCTCAATATCATGTGCTTTGGTCAGTTTGATAATTTTGGGATGTGCCGCATTAACAGGAGGCTTTGGAATACTCAAACATCAATTAAGTGCGATTTTAGTCACGGGAGTGATGTATCTGTTGGCAGGTAAATACATGTATTAGAAAAAATAAAGGCGAATTGAACAAGACAATTTAGAATAATGAGAAAAAACTCACGTTTCAATTTGCAACTTTCAAGTCTCTGTGTACACTTATAAATGCATGCTAACCTGAAACAAAAATACAAAACCAAATTATTCAACTTTACAGGTACGTTTGCTTTGTTCACGATAATGATAGCTCATTTCAAAAGATTAGACTGCAGACGTAACCATCTGAAAACACATGGAATTAACCTGAACAGCCGTTACGTCATTCTCGATGAAGGGATTTTGGTCGAGTCGGTTCATAAAGAACTGTTACCAGGATTTAGTCATAAATTTAATAAATTCTACAGCGCGCGAGAATTGAATTTCGGATGGAGCTACGACGTGGGAATGGTAGGAGTTTTGTTGTCACTAACAACCAGTATCATGTGGATATTATTAGCTAAAATTTTACGTTACAGTCCAATAGCTATTCAACTTTGAAATACACATTGACAAAAATTACCATCACACACCACTGCTTTTCTTCTAAGAGATATTATACCAAAATAAAATTTCATTTTACAAATCCACCATCATGGCCGGCGACTTTTGCTTTCGCTGTGTGTAGCAGAGTTTCTCTGATGGCTGATCTCCTTCACTCACCAACTACACACCCCCCCCCCCTCCAAAGGAAATACAAAAATTAACACTCATTCACTCAGAAAAAAATGAAAATGTATAATTTGTGAAGTAAATTTTCTGCCAACGTTTTCCTTTTTCGACTTTTTCTTTGTATAATATAGTCTGTTCCAAAATAAATAAGAAACGATTAATACGTGAATAATTATTCAAATTACTATTGGTTTGTTGTTCAAATAACGTTCGATCATTCGAGTATTCACTCACGTGTTTATCCTTTCTTATTTGAGAAAAATACAAGGTAGCATCTTCGATATTGGATATTAATGGAAAATTTTAATTTAAATACGAAAAACTTTTAAGAATCGTTTTTCAGCTAAAATGAGCAATTTTATACATGCTTTGAATTGTCTAGACAAATCCAGCACAAAGAAGATGATAACGAAATAATAGTTCCGATTTAAAGTCAACATAATAGGAACTTTTGTCAGATACTATATCTGGTTTATCTACAATACCTTTTCCATAGATAAAAAAAAACTAAAAAATAGTAAAAGCCTAGGTTGTATCACAGAGCATTATAATTTGAACTGAAATTATCAACACTAGAAAAACCAGGTTCTACTCAATTACTCAAAGGACCAGGTGGCGTCATGACACAAGTCGGGGTTTCTCAAAATATTGTTCCTTTGAGAAATCCATCTCAAAATTTTGAGTGACGTCGTATATGACGCCAACTGGTACTTCTCGTGTTAATTTAGATATTCAATAGAAGATTTATAACGGCCAGCCAGAAATATTTTCAACAATGCAAAAATACTCGTATTATCTAAATAATAAATGCCACAGTAATATTTTTCAGTAATAACCTTGATGTTGAAATTTCAGCCAGTATATTATTCCAGATTTAAAATAATTTCTAGAATAGCTTTGCAATCTAATTTCGATAAACGAATTTCTGGGATCAGAACAGTTGTAGATATGCTAGATTTCAATTTATCGAATAAAGGTCGATATATCACCAGAAATGCAATGCTACAATATTCTTCAGAATCAATTACGGTCAAATAAAAAACAAACACAACTAAAAATAAAGCTGTGGATTTAAAATTTCGTATACAACTGAAAAAACATGCCAGAACTATTAAAAATCTGGCTAATATGAAATTGACCTGGAAATGGTTAAGAAGATTTCATTCTTCACGTCCTAGAATTCTCCATTCTCTATAACAGGAAACGATGTTCTAGCTGTACAATTGAGTACCACATTACTGTTAGACCGTTATCTCGACCAATCTCGCAACAGCTGTTCCACGATTGTGTCTATTGAGCTGTAATGACTTAATCCTCAGTTCCAAAATTAGAAGCATAAGAAATTGTTCTTACATATTATTAAGAAAATACTTTGCAAGAATTTTCACAAATTACGCGTTTGGTACTGGCACATAGTACTGAACCCAGCAGAACTAAGAAAAATTCGAATAAGGCCATCTGACTCAGGGGCACGTACATTACACATAAGAGAAGTAAACTCGACAGTACGAGTAAAGATACAACTGCGGTGCATGAAAAACTAAAACCCGAGATTTACGTATGTTAAATAAACAGAAGCGAAATGATATACGTACGACAAATCGATTTCAAAACCCTACTTGACATGTGACTCATCACGTCATACCATTTCAGAAATAATATGACATTAGGACTAAATGCCGCACGATCAAGAAATAATAGAATAATTGAAGAAAGCTGAACCAAACTCATTGAGCTCAACGAACAATCGTATTCAAAATTAGAATAGAATGTACAGTGAATGAACATGCATGTCGGGGGAAACTCCGAAAGTGAAATGATGACCAACAAAGAATGGGCGGAAAAGTATGAATAAAACTTACAATGTAGACGAAAGTACGATGATAGAATCTTGACAATATAACAAATTGACAAACGTTAACCTAAAAGTAATAAAAAATCAATAAATTAACACCAAAATATGGGATTAACAGAGAATCTTTACGTTCATGGCGCTAAAAAATAGCACATAACACAATCACAACTTATGCTTATTGTACATAACACAACACTCATATAAAATACAGGCAGGCACTCGAGGAAGAACACACATACACAAGCAGGGCAGCCGGTAGCCCCGGTAGCCCGCCCGTCACAAGCCCGTCGAAGCGAAAAAAAGACGAAACGAAAGTCATAGGAACTTGCATAGGAAGAGTCCAAGGGGACTCGTGAAAACGTTAACGGCGCCTATATATAAACGCGCAGCTCAGCAGCTAGCGCTGTCAATGGTCGAAAAAATGAAAGAAAAAATTGAATCGGTTGGAAATTGCAATTTGCAAATTGGAATGGATTGAGAAAGGCGCATGCGTAGTTGGCATGTTGAATAAACAAAAAACTGATAAGAAATACACGGAACAAAGAAAAGGTACTTATCCTTTCTTAAGACTGAAGTAAATTTTCAATTAAAGTAAATTTAAATGGAAAAAACTTCTTAGAAATTCAATTTGAGTATTAGTTTTGGATTTGATCTTCTTTTGAAACAAACGATTTAAATATAAATGCGAAAGAACTCTGCAAAATTTCTCATTTTTTGTCAAGATTTTGAGGGACTTTAAGGACCATTTCCTTAGACTATTCTCAATTATACGCTGTGAAAAAGGCAAACATCTGTGAAAAGTGTGAAACTTTCAGTTCATTGTTATAATTTCTTTTTCTATGCTTTTTGTTCATTTCATTCTTCGTGAGTGATTTATGCATCTGTAATTCTGTATTCATCCTCGATACATTTTCGTACTAATTTCTATTTGTAACTAAATAATGAATTATTCGAAAGAAATTTAAGTTAATTTGGTCGTTAATCATAGTAGATAAATTATGGAGCTCCGTGTTGGAAACAAATATAGATTAGGTCGAAAAATTGGAAGTGGATCTTTTGGTGATATTTACTTAGGTAAGCTAATATTGTTTGTCAGTTTCTTGCTGGTCGGATAATAATTCAGTTTTACTTATTCATTTAACATACAACTCATATTCTGTACCTATTTTTGATTCCTCTGATATCAAGAGTGAAAAACACCAGATGTTTTGGACGCCCTTACCTCTACACATTCTTCTTGCTGACTGTATTCTATACTTCGTTTCCTTCTTCGCCAGTAGTTTCACCAATCTTCTTAATGAATCATACCATTAAAATATTCCTTATCTTGTAACTCATCAAGTCTCGAGTTGTTTTATCATATCCAAATCCTACGTCGCAAGTTCCTTATCTCGCCATCACCTAATTTGTTGATTGCTTTCAGGTACAAATATTTGTACTGGGACTGAAGTTGCAATTAAATTAGAATGTATTCGAACCAGACATCCGCAACTCCATATCGAAAGCAAAATTTACAAGATAATGCAAGGGGGCTGTAAGTGTTATATTATTTTAATACATTTCAATCGTACTTCTTTATTCCTATTTTCTTTGTTAAGGTGAATCTGTAAAAGTTATTAACATCGTATTCGAATTCTGTACATCATTCCATACTCTATTAGCTTGATAAGGGTAATAAATTGGTGAATCATTCTGTTGCCCAATGAATAATCATTCTCTTTCAACTTTCTTTTTATAGCGGGCATACCGGAATTGAAATGGTGTGGATCAGAAGGTGACTATAACGTGATGGTGATGGAACTCCTGGGCCCGTCATTAGAAGATCTCTTTAATTTTTGCTCGCGAAGATTCTCTTTGAAGACTGTTTTACTTTTAGCTGACCAAATGGTAATACTCGTTGGAATTAATTCCTTGTTTTTAATTCATATCTCATGTTTATATTGAATCAAAAAACTTGGTCAACTGGCGGTTTTCAAATAATTAGTTTATGTTTAATGAATCTAGATAAATATTTCAACGTAACCAAAATCAAATCAATCTAAAATCTTCGATCTGTCATTGTATTGTATTATTTAATCGAATCACTCTCTCCTAGCTGCTGAAAACTAATTTATTCTGATAGTTGAAGGTTCTTTATTTGAATGGTTTACAAAATTGGGTTATGAGTATCTTCATCAACGAAAATAATTCAAAAAACAATTTGACAAAAATCATCTACTGACAGTTGAATAAAACGATGGTCAAGTCACTAGAGAGTGTAATGTACTACCCATAATATTGTAAATGATGATGGAAGAAAATTGTTAATATTCAACAATTAATACCTGTGTTATATTCATAGATCCTTACTTATTTCTCCAAGTTTTACGAAATCAACTCTCTTTACTATTTATTATTCAAGACTGCAACATGAATGAAAGTTGTTTTGTTTTCTTATTACTCTGTTCGATGTGTTATATAAACAAAAACGTTTTATTTTTCAGATTACTCGAGTAGATTTCATTCATAACCGTAACTTCATTCATCGGGATATTAAGCCTGATAATTTTCTAATGGGTCTAGGGAAAAAAGGAAATCTCGTATACATAATTGATTTTGGATTGGCAAAAAAATACAGAGATTCAAGAACGCTTCAACACATAATTTACAGAGAAAACAAAAATTTAACTGGAACAGCGCGATATGCGTCCATTAATACGCATTTAGGAATTGGTTAGTATAACTAATTTTAGAAAAATCAATTTCATCTGATTTTTGCTGGGTAGCGATTTGGTTTTTCACATCTGAAAATCAGTTCTACACTATTTCGATTAAATTATGAATTAAGATGTTTACTTCGTGTCTGGTGATTTGGTTTTTCGCTTCAGTTAGATCAAAGTTGAAATGACTTGGGTTATTTACTTAATTTAATGTAATGATGTAAAAATAATCACAAATGCTCATGCGTAAAAACTACAAATTCTCTTAATTCTAGACTTATTTGATGTGCTTGTTAATAGAGAAACAAAAAAGCAGAAAAATAGTTGTTGCCAGTATTTTTCATTGTTTCTTGTGATGTTTCGATGAATGAATTGGAATATTTTTCATCTACATTCTACATTCTTAGCTGATTCTTGAAAAACACAATTATCGTTCTTGGTTGAACCTGAAAGTTGAAAATTTTATGAAGAAAACTAGTTTCGACCATTTTCAAATAAAAATCCTGTATTATTGAATTATCAGCTGCCGCTGTCTAATGAACAGGCCAGCCCAATTAAATGTCTTTTCTTTTTTCTTGTATACGCTACTTTCGTCAGTTTCTTCGTCTTACTATCTATGATTAAAATACACACATTTTATGAACATTCGTTGAGGTATTGATAATTTTTCCCTTTTTTAAAATTTTATTTTCAGAACAAAGTCGTAGAGATGACTTAGAATCCCTAGGATACGTTCTTATGTATTTCAACCGCGGATCCCTACCTTGGCAGGGCTTGAAAGCGGCAACGAAAAAACAAAAGTACGAAAGAATTAGTGAAAAGAAAATGTCTACTCCAGTTGACGAACTTTGCAAAGGCTATCCTTGTATGTATCGATTTTCTTCTTTTTTAGATTTTAGAATAGCCAAAATATTATTATTTTTGAGCTGTAACGATATTAGTAACATAAAAACCGGTTTTTGTTCAATATTTTGGAGCATATTCGTGGTATCATTCATTTATAATAGAAAACAATGTCTTCTCTTTTATGAAGCTATTTCAAGCGAATCTTATCTTTACGTTTAGACCGTTTGAATTTTTTCTGGCATCATCCCATAATTTATGTTGTAAGTTATTAGTCCTTCTAATCAAAATCGGATTGTTGCATGGTTTTTAAATTCTTTTAAGATGAAATAAAACACAGCTGGTTTGTTGGAAATACATAAAATATAAGTGCTATCGATAATAGAATGACTAATCCAGAAAAATTGAGAAAGCTTAGGTTTCTTATCACGAATAAATTTCATTATATTTTACAGCTGTTTATTTCACGTATCGACATTTTTATACTTGTCCAACTAAATATTGTTTTCTGAATTTGCGAACCCAAAATGTGTGCGACGATCTGTTTATATTTTCTTCTAATTCACTGAAAGATAACTTACACGCGCGAAATGTCTCGTTTACCGAGTACCTTGTCCTTGTTTACATATTTCATATTTCAATCAAAATCCCATTTTTTCGATTTGATTTACATTTTTTCATTTTATTGTGCAGCCGAATTTCTCACCTATTTAATGTATTGTCGATCCCTTGGATTTGAAGAAGATCCAGATTATTCACATCTTCGTCAAATATTCCGTACGCTGTTTCACCGCCAAGGATTTACCTATGACTATATATTCGATTGGAATTTGCTGAAATTTGTAAGCAACATTTCATATTGGCACGCATCGTTTGTTTTGGAATAATCGCTGTCACGTCTTATGTACCATTTTCAGGGAGGAGCAAGACAAAATCACAGCGGGCATGTGCACGATGGCTCAGGTAAATTATTTCCGAATAATGATCAGGAACCAATGGACGAAGGTCGATTAAATATCAGTAACAGTCGGTTTAGAAATTCTGCGAACATACAGCAACCCCTTGCTGCTAATACCGCAAACCTTCAGTCATTCGGTAAGGAATATCTTTACACTCCGTTTGATACTTGATTAATATGCTGTAATGAATATCGAGATATTGTTATTATCTTAGGGGCTGGACGAGGACGAGGGTTTGTAAATGCCACCACTGCCGAACCACTTCCCCACGAGAGGCGAAGATACGCTGACAGAACTCGTAGCGCTGCCCCGTTGGTTGCACCCGGTACCTTAGATCTCAGCAATTCGCGATTTAATTTTCCTCTTCCGTCCAATAGCACAACTACAAACAATGAAAGTCAACCTAAATCCTTACCCGTAACTAGAAATCGAACGACTGGCTCTTTTAATAAAACGACCATAAAATGAAACGAAAAATACTAGCGAAAAGGTACGAAAAAGAATCTGTGACTAATTTTAAATGTCTAAAATGTTTGTTTAATTTTGCTTCTGATGGTTTGATTTGAATTTTTTAAGAATAAGATTTTTGTTTTTTTTTCTTCTTATTTCTTTTCTTTTCTTTTTTTTTTTTTTAATTATATTTTATACCTATAATTTTTTTTCTCTTAATTACTTTTATCTTCTAATTAACCGTTTCTTTGCCAACTTTTTTGAAGATTGAAATTTAAAAATGAATTCTTGAGATTTTTTTGTACTTTTTTATACTGAAAACGTTGGTTCTATTCTCGATTCATCTATTTAAATTTATTCGATGCCAGATGTCGATATTCGTTGTTAAACTGTAAATTATTAGTCGTTCGATTTTATGGAAATTTCGTTTTCATCGGCTTGAATTTTGGAGAATTGCGGCGTGAGTCATTTGCATCTAATTTACTATCTTAAGAATTTCTTGAATATTGTCAATTCTATCGAGATTACTTTCGTTTCCCGTTAGTCACTTTTGAAAAATTTCTCGCGATTTTTCATCAGTATCAACGTTATTAGAAATTCGTTACTTTGAATTATGTTGCGTAAAAGGGAGTATTATGTTTCAGAGGCAGTGAGGGAAACGGACAATACTGGCATTTGACATTTTAAAAGAACAGAGTTTCTGTTCGACCCTTTTTGAAGAAAATCTTAAAATTATACTGCCGTTTAAAAGTACGCCGAGCAAATTGTGCTCTGCAGTAAATTTTCAGTTAGATTTTCAACGAAGTTTCTTTTGTTTTGCTTTTAGAGCAGAATGTATGCAGAAATTGTATAGTATTTTGTTAACAAATTGATCGGTTGTATTCAGAAAAGGTTGGTCATAGAGTGTATACTTTCTTGCGAGTGGAATAAATGTTTAAATTGTGCAATTGTTCCTCCCATGTAGGTATCTGTTACCCGTACGGCTCCACCAATAGATTTGGCTGTTGGACTGGTGGGACGGAAAAATATATATTTGTTCACGAGATGAATAAAAGTAAATTGCTTTGGGATAAGATTGAAAATTGAATGAAAATGCACGCCTGAGAAAGTTGTGTCTAAACATTGTTTTATTTTGTTTGTGAAAGATTCGTAGTTAATTCTGCATATTAGAATACTAGATACCCGTTAAAAATCTTAAATTCTGATCGGCTGACATTTAAATCTTTTTCCATTCAACGGTAGTAAGAGCATGCGTCGCTAGTTCTTGGAGGCCTTTTTGTGTTATTCATCCTGTTCGTTTCATTAGTGGAATAGCATTCCAGGATATAGACTAGCATCTGTTGAATTGTTGCATAATTCTTGATTCATTTAGAAATAATCTAATTGATCGTTTTTAAAAAATTTACTGCTATTACCATAATTTATGTTTATCCGTCATAGTTTTTGCTCAAACCGATTTGAATATCGTCGACCCAGTTTAAAATAAATTATCATCTACTTTTTCGACTGATTTAACATATCATCTATGATCGCCAAAAAATTGAGAGTTGGTTATCTAATCCTAAATCATCGACCCAAGTTCAAAACCTGCGTAGTCTTACTAAAAATTATCCATTTTCTGCTATTTTATCATTATCTAGTCGGTATTTATCATTTAACGCACCAAACTAATGTTGATTTTTAGTGTTTTTATAAAAATGTCCTTTTCATTCTAAAAATAAGAGAATTCTTGAAAGATAAGTGAATTTCATCACTTCAAACAAAAAGGTCAAGTACGTTCAAAAGAAGTCTTAATTGAGAAAAAAAATAGAATGTAGGTAATTGAATTTTACAATTTAATATTGTAATTTCTTAATAGTTAATTTACTGTTTCTAAAATAACGTCATAGTGTGTGATACGTTATCTGAACGAAGGGCAGAAACTGGCTATAATCATTAATTTCTATCTCTGTTTTATATTTTTGTACAGCTTACGCAGGAAGCCATACGAGTAAATGAATTAATCTGAAGAAAACATTTTGTTAGTTCTGGTAATTTTTTTAATTAACTCTATAAGAACTTATTCGACGTATTTTACATTCAGCGTAGACTATAGGTGTATGGAGTAAACTGAAAAAATGAAATTTTATTATTATTTTTATTTTACTCTTCATTTACTGGTAAGCTTGAATCTGACATGACAAAAATTCAAGAAATTGTTTGATAAGGTATCAAACTTTTCTCCTGGACCACTTATACTCGATTTGTTCAGCCATATTTTTGAGACTTGAAGGCCCCCTTCAGCTGTAAATTTCGTAGACGGGAAAAGCATCAAAACTTCGTAGTCTCACACATTCTCCTACTTTATCCAACTTCACGTCACAAAAGTATGTAATAAAAAAAACTTGTGCAGTGCTTTATGCGCAATAATTTGCAGTAGAATTATGTGAAAAGTGATGTTGGAAGTAGATTTTGGTATTAAAAATTTTACGTTTATAATTTACCATTTTTGAAAATACTCCCATTTACTTTTCACGCTGTGGAGGAACAATTAAATTAACATTTTTTTTCGATTGACTGGCGTCAACAGGATTTGTTAAATCTTAATGAAGGTACATGATCGTTAATTTTTAGTTCTGAAGCTGTTGATAACAAAACTTTCTGCGTTTAACATATTTAACACCATTAAAATTACAATATTTTTCATGATACCTAGTTATTTTAACTTTGACTTACCTTTTCGAATCAAACGATTCATTTTTTTTTTTTTTTGTAAATACTTGAGAATTTGTTTGTAAATATACTTATATTATGTTTTCTTTACCATAATAAGGAAAATCGGATTTAAAAGTGATCGTGAATAAACTTTTTTTTATCAAGGTTATATATTTATTTTTTGTCTCTTCCCTAAATTTATTCATGCGCGAGTTGTTTAATTTTTTTATGTCCGTTCAGAATGTACTTTCGCTTTTGCTGTTCCTCTGACCAGTCAGGATGTATAAAAAAGTTATAAAAAATATCATTTCTTCGTATGATTGGTTCAAGTAAAAGCAAAATTAAATTATGAATGGACCGTTAGTATGTAAATTCAATCTGGAGTAGATTAGAGAAAGCCTAAGGGTACAGCTGTTGCTCATGATTGAGCCTACTCGTAAGAAAAAACTTAAGTTTAAAGTTTTCATGATTTCAATATCCGTCCTAAGATAAGACTTTACACAGCAAGTATTCAATTTAGCTATAGTGTAAAGAATAATGAAGGCTACATTTATTTCATTTCATTTTCGTCTAAAAATAATCTGAGTTGAGATAGAATGACAGATACGAATTTTATAGATTTGACGGATAAGAAAATTGTGTTATTACAAAGTTTTTTCCTGGGCTTATCTGATTTCTGGCTAAAAATTGAAGATGATCTCGTTTGATTACATCTTAAGGGTGTAGTTTCCGAGATCTCGAACTCCACACTCTCGTAGACAGAGGACACGAATAAATTAATTTCTAGTTCGCACACTTTATCAATAGATGACGTTGTTTTGAGAATGGGATGACGCGGTGAGGGTCGAGGAGATGAAGCAGAGATGAAGTTTTTTTTTCTTTTGCCTCCCTCGTCGTCTTCCACTTTTGCAGAGCCGATAGCAGCAGCGCGATGGGTGGGAGGGAATTCAAAAATTACGTACGAGACCCAGAGATCTTTTTCTACTATATTTTACCGTTTGCATTCGTAGAGCTGCGATTCTACTTTTAGCCCAGGAACATTAGTTTAAAAAACGCCCTAACCCTCAATAAAATAGCTACAGGCTGAAAATTTGGTTATGGGTAGTATTCATGGTCCTCTATAACATATCAAAAGTCTCCAAAAGTCTGAGTGGCGGAACATCCCCTAATTGTGGAGTTTGTGCCCCCCAAACCAGTTTTTCTTAAATACAACCAGTTCTATGGCTCGAATCACAATATTACCTCAGACAAAAAATGTTCAGCTTTCAATTCTCTACCAAAAAGGTTCTTATCAAAATTCATGTACAATAAATATAATGGCTTTAAAATGGAGCTGAAATATGTACCCTTTAAGAATGCTTTGGAAAAAATTACAAAATGAACATAATTACACTTAAAATAGGGGGAGAGGGTGAAAATAAAATAAAAATTAAAGACAAGTATTGAAAATGACTAATTGTGAGCTGCTGAATCCGATTATGCCATTAGTTTTCCAATTAATGTATGACAAACATAGATAGGGGTGCATAAAGTGACATAGGTACTGAAAAAAATATATGAAAAATAAGGGTTTTATGCATACATGTAAAATAACATTATATACCACTCAGTTGAACCAAAATGTGATATAATATGTATTTTTATGTGCTAAATCCGAATCTGTCATCTGTTTTGCAAATTGAATAAAAAGTGAGGGGGTTGGGGTGGGGGATGAAAAAATTTTACATGAGAAAGTGGGGTATGAAAATCTACTAATACGAGCCTCCTGAATCCGAATCTGATATTATACCAGATTTAGATTCAGGTGGTTAATATTAGTAGATTTTCATATCCCACTTACTAATTTTGTTAAATTTTTATATTTCCCCCCTACCACTCCCATAATTTTCAGTCAATTGCAAAATAAATAGTGGATTTGTATTTAGAGGGTTCATATTAGTAGATTTACATACCCCACATGCATATATTGTGAAATTTAATTTTTTTTCAACCCCCAACCCCCTAATTTTTCATCTTATTGAAAAACTAATATCAGATTCGGATTCAGGAGGCTCGTATCAGTAGATATTCATACCCCACTTTCTCATGTTGTAAAATTTTTTCCATCTCCCTTTATTCAATTGCAAAACAGATGACGGATTCGGATTTAGCACATAAAAATACATATTATATCACATTTTGGTTCAACTGAGTGGTATATAATGTTATTTTACATGTATGCATAAAACCCTTATTTTTCATATATTTTTTTCAGTACCTATGTCACTTTATGCACCCCTATCTATGTTTGTTATACATTAATTGGAAAACTAATGGCATAATCGGATTCAGCAGCTCACAATTAGTCATTTTCAATACTTGTCTTTAATTTTTATTTTATTTTCACCCTCTCCCCCTATTTTAAGTGTAATTATGTTCATTTTGTAATTTTTTCCAAAGCATTCTTAAAGGGTACATATTTCAGCTCCATTTTAAAGCCATTATATTTATTGTACATGAATTTTGATAAGAACCTTTTTGGTAGAGAATTGAAAGCTGAACATTTTTTGTCTGAGGTAATATTGTGATTCGAGCCATAGAACTGGTTGTATTGAAGAAAAACTGGTTCGGGGGCACAAACTCCACAATTAGGGGATGTTCCGCCACTTCAGAAGGAAAAAATACCTACTCCGATACTCTCATAATTTTTAATTCTCGCCATGTCAAAGTAGGAAAAGAAACCCGCCGGTAACACGGTATGCAGATGCCAATGCCTGCTGCGTATGAAAATGAGAGGAGTAAAGAGAAGGTAGACGAAATGACGAAAACAAAACACCCCTTGTTCCCTCAGACGTCAGCCGTCCACCGACATAATCGCATCGATAGCAACGCTCCTTCAATATTATTGCTGAACTACGGCAACGAAAATCGAGCGTAAATGCAGCACAAATGAGCGTTTTTTTCAATTTTTTTCTCCAAAAGCACGCTCGCAAGAACTCTTTTTTAGCCCTCAATTTTCTATCAATTGATCTGAAATTTTCACAGTTTGTTGATAAAGGATGTCTCTATTCGGGCCTGGTTGTAAAATTTTGATTTTCCATTTGGTTCCTGAGATACGTTATGTCAAAAATTGGCTACTTTTACAGCCCCATAAATTTAATTTGAAGCAAAATTTCAAAATTCCAAAACCAGGCCCGAATGAAGACATCCTTTATCTACAAACTGTGAAAATTTCAGATCAATCGGTGAAAAACTGAGTGAGGAAAAAGAGTTCTTGCGAACGTCTCTTTTTTTCGTCCGGAAACTACACCCTTAAGGCAACCCTCATAAGCCTAGACTATTACACATATGAATAGATTGAGATGAAAAACTCGTCGAATTAAACTCCATAAATAATAATTGAAAGCTGGTTAGAACTTGGTCTTCAAGTAACCTTCACAAAACTTGTACATTTTTTTAATGTGATAACATTTTTTTTTTTAATACCCCTTTATAAAATGAAAAGTATTTATAATAAATTTTAGAAACATAACCGTATTTTGTGGTACATTAACATTACCCTTAATAGAAATCGAAAAAATACTCCAAGGCTTTACAAAAATTAAATCTAATAATTGAAATCACCCATCAACAAGCCAAAAATCCTCCATCGACGGGTAAAGTAACCGCATTAACCATAGCAGCTTTATTGCTAGCCAAGAATAGCACTGCATGTACGACGTCCTCAATAGCTGAAAATAAAAATTCAAAGTGTCCGTTAAGTTTTAAAAAATAGTTGGTATCTAATTTTATAATCTAATATAACAAACGAGAAACCTGCAAATTTGTGAAGAGGTATTTTCTCTAACATTGGTTTCGATCTTTTCTCATCCGACCAATGCTTAGCGCCCATTTCAGTCCAAACTACTGTTGGATTAACCGAATTAACTCGAATATTATGTTCACCTAATTCCAAAGCCATACATCGAGTGATGGAATCAACAGCAGCCTTTGTTGCCCCATACACAACGTGGTCTGCTAATGCAGCCTTCAAAAAAAATACACGAAATTATTTCACCTAAATACCAGTTTTAAAATATAAATAGATACCTATAGTTTCCTAAGATATTATTCATCATTAAAGTGATGAGGGATTGACAGCAAAATGTAGTATTAAATTACGAATTCAGTGGTCCAAGAAGCATCTTTCGGTCTCAGAAATTAGGGATAGGGGTTTTTGGAGTTGAAAAATAAAAGAAAAAAAGGCTTCGAAATTAAATTTATTACTTTTTCAAATGCTACTCGTAAAATCTGGTATGAAGGGTTCTTCTGAGTAAGTATACAAATTTGAGCAGTCAGTACAGTGTAATTTTGCTATTAACACTATAAAAGCCATGTTTTACTCGATTATCCGAAGGACCAGGTGGCGTCATATACGACGCCACAAGAATAACCTTTAAAGACCAGGTGGCTTCGTTTGACACAAGTCGGGGTTTCTCAAAATTTTGTTCCTTTGAGTAGTCCATCTCAAAATTTTGAGTGGCGTCGTATATGACGCCACCTGGTACTTCCATTGTTCAATACCTGAGCCGCTTGCGATGATATATTCACAATAGCTCCTCCTGTTTTCCTCTGAACCATACCAGCAGCAACAACTTGACTGACATTTATGACAGACTTTACATTTATATTAAATACCCTGAAACGAGCAATAATTCAATACATTTTTATATTTAAATGGCTATAAATGGCAATGCTTCAATATTCTACATAGGTCTACATAAATACATGACTATCATTATAGAATCGTTACATTTTCTAATTTCCACCATTATCATTTTCACCAAACTTGAGGAGTCTTAATTTCAAAAATAATAAAACATAATTAATTTTTTTTTTAAATTTTACAAGTTGACTAACAATAAGTTTTGGTTGATTTTTTTCTTTACAGTCATAATAGCAGCTAAACAGCTCCTAAAGGTATAGCTTTGTATTGATTTTTTTTTAAATTCAATTTAAATCTGGCCATCTTCGTAAATAATTATTGTCAAAGGGTAATGGCATAATGGTTGTTACGTTTACGTTTATTACTTTTTTAAAGACCTATTAGCTATCACAATTACCTGTCAATAGATTCGGGTTTCACATCAAAAAAAGAATCACATTCGGCCACAGCAGCATTATTGATCAGCACATCTATGGGACCCAAGCTTTCCACAGCTTTTCTTGCAGCATTCCAATCACCTAAATCTACACATACCGGAACAATTAGCGGTGATTCGGCTGCCAATTTATCCAAGTTTGCTTTTGTTTTGGATAAAGCGAATACTTTTTCTGCTCCACATTTGACAAACGCTTTTGCAATATCGTAACCAATGCCTGTAAAGAGTCAAAATTTATGTAGGTATATGTGAAGAAATCTAAGAAAACCTACCCTAACGTGAAAGAGATCAAAATCAATTTTTTTTTCAAAATTCTCATAATTATACTATTATAATTAACGAATCCATAAGTCCAAGATTCGACTCTCTAACCCTAAAATTCGCTGAAATACGACCAATTTTTGTTGAAAAATGGAAAAATGCGATTTGAAAGGAAAAAAATGCATTTGACATTTGAAAAGCTTTTCTTCCTAATTGCGATGTACGTATTTTAAGTATAATTTCTATGTTTTTTTTTTGTATAACTGAATAAATGCGTCTTAAGATAACCGCGCAAATAAAACGTTACTTGAACTAATAGTTTTTTGAAGTTTTAAAAACAGACCATCTTTCACAGTAACCCCATCTTATAGAGGCATTCGCAAACATGCCAACGCACATAATCACACAAAATATTCCGCTGGGTAAATAAAGAAAAAGTTTCAATCAAAATCCAAAAATCAACAATTTTGACCTTCCAACTCATTTTTGGCTCTACTAAAAATTTTTGTGCATCAGGTTAAAGAAACTTTTCTCAGATTTCGTCCCATATTTAAAGAATAGAGCCCAAAAATAAATCCATTATCTATAGGTAGATAAAAAACCAAACCCCTCCAAAAACTTTTAAAAATAAATTATTTCGGTAGAACTTTGACATATTCTGGGATTTTTCCACTTTGGTCAATCATAAAACTAGCACAGTACAATTAATAAATATTAGATGAAATATAAATATTCTTGTATCAAGTTATAACTTACCTTTTCCTGCTCCAGTAACTAGAACTCGTTTATTTTCGAAAGTAATGTTCATTTTATAAGAATCGTGCTTCACCGATAAAAACCATACAAATTTAGCTTACAGAGTTAAACTATAATAGTGATAATAAAATGTACTTCAAAATTCATGTTTCATCAGATAAATAATGGAAAAGGAAAACAAGAATTAGTATGTTGTCATTTCGCCGCACAGCTGTTGTGAGAAAAAAAGTGATCGAATGGGGGAACATTCAACGTTTTCATTTTAATTTTAGAGAGAAGATAATTTTCCCAATATAATAATGAAATTTTAATTAAAAGTGATTGAGACACTTGGAATAAACTGTTTTCAGCAATATCTCAGTTAATTTTCTACTGATTGCAGAATTTTTTTAAAAATGTTCCGCAAATCTGAAGAGACTAAATACAGCGAGTAGAATGAATAATCAAGTTGTTTTCGCGAATATCATAATTATAACTAACGAACCAATACATTTCTCAGTTATGAAATAAATAAATTAAATTGCGTACATTCTTTTCATTTTTTAATTTTGTAGATTTGATTTTCATTTCCAAAAAAAAAAAAAAAGGTATAAGAAACAAGTGTTTTCAAATTTTGTAAAGAGATAAAAATTTAAAACAAACTGAAGAATTTGTCAAAAGTCGCATCAATTTGTCAACCTTCCTCCTTCGACGGGTAATGTCGTACCGGTGACCATGTCAGCTTTGTCACTAGCTAAGTAAAGTACAGCATGAACAACATCCTTGATTTCTGAATAAGAAATTCAATACTTGTATTAATAATAATTAATAATATTGTAGGAAACACAACAATTATCTTATTTAGCGTTAAAAATTAATCAATTACCTGCAAATCTATGAAGAGGAGTTCTGTCTAGTAGCGGTTTCGACTTTTCGGGATCTGACCACTCCCTTTTACCCATATCAGTCCAAACTACGGTAGGATTTACAGCATTTACCCGAATATTATATTCACCCAGTTCCAAAGCCATAGCTTTAGTGATGGAATCGACAGCAGCTTTTGTTGCACCGTACACCGTATGATTCCACAATGCCACCTTAGAGAGAGGAAAAAATTGCCATCGAGAAATATTTTTAAAATGGAAAAAAAAAGAATACCTATCTTTCAACAATAATTTCTCATACAGGATAAAATTCTTACGAAATTGGAAGAACATGGAGGTGGATATCGAAAATGGGTTTATGTCGACATGGGCCCCACTTTGAAATCTTCCATAATCTTAATTGGACTCTCCTGTTTCTTAAAAAAAAAATCTAGTGAGATATCTTAAAAATCCATGAAAGTACAATATTTTTTCAATGTCTGGATTCCCTACTTTTTCTAAGAGGTCACCATCTTTTTCAACATCATTCTCCATTCCAGAATAAAAACAATAAACAAAAGACTGAAAACTTGAATAAACAAATATTAGGTATTTGAAAAACCAACAAATAGTGACTGAGTAGTTAGAGTACCTATGTTATGGTCACACGTGTTTATTGTATCTCTTTTGGAACCAAGTCTGTATAACTTTCCAGGTCTATTACTTCGGACACCTCGAATAACAGTAACAATTGTGATAATTATAGACTCAAACTTTGAATATGCAATAATTCAACAAACTCTGCAAAGGTACCGTGGTTTTGTTTCAAACAATTCGATACTTTATTTTCAGAAGAAGAGAGAAACATGTTTAGTAACAAAATAGGAGGAACGAATTCAGTGGCGGAACTAAAGGGGGCCAGGGTTAGCCACGACCTCCTAGAAAAAATTCAGGCCCAATCAAAAATTTTTTCGAAATAAACTATAAAAACCAGTAAAAAAAAAATTATCGAAAAATAATAAAAAATTGGCTTCAGCATCAATTTTTTGAATGTTAAAATTTTCCAATGATATTTCTTACTCTCCCCCCACACCCCCACCGCCACTCTAAAAAAAAGCTGGTTCCGCCACTGAACGAATTATTTTCAAATTATTCCGTCTCTTTCCCAGTTAAAAAAATTTTGTACGGGCCTCATTTTAGTCCAATTTTGAAAAACATTTTAAAACATTTTCATCGCCAGAAATGATTAGGCCTACCATTAGCATACAAAACCCAATAGAATGAACGTAGGTCTATACTCTATTCTGAAAAATAAAACATGTAACTAAATACTCGATTGAATGTTCTTTCTTGAGTAACAGAGTTTATAGAAATACCTATCAAAGGAAAAGAAATTGCAATAAAATTTCGAGTCATATGAAGAAATCACACATAAACATAATATATTGATCCTGACAAGAAAATTTTTCATTTCAGATCCTATCTTTTTTCAAATCATTGATGAATAATAACGAGGGAATTAAAGATTACTTTGGAAGCTTGAGACGATATATTCACAATGGCTCCTGACACTTTTCTGTCGATCATACTGGCAGCGACCGCTTGACTGACATTTATAATAGCTTTTACATTTATATTGAACGATCTGTAACAAAAAAATTTAACAGCACTGTCGAAAATACGCGTGTAAATTATAACTGCCCGCACTTACATATCAAAACTTTCAGGTCTAATTTCTAAAAATGGTTCAACGACCGCCACGCCAGCATTATTGACAAGTACATCGATAGGACCAGCACCTTCTACAGCTCTTTTCGTAGAATTCCAATCAGCCAGATCGACACAAACTGGTGAAATTTTAGGTGATTCTGAAATCAGTGTATCCAATTCTGATTGTGTTCTAGATAAAGCGAAAACTTTTTCTGCGCCACTTTTAACAAAAGCTAATGCCAAGTCGTATCCAATACCTGAAAACAATTTAATGAGAATTTTAAATTGTTGGTAAATCTCATTAGTAAGAATGAATTAGTGAAAAGTAGGTACTTACCTCTTCCAGCTCCCGTAACTAGAATTCGTTTATTTTCAAAAGATATATTCATATTTCAAAAGAGATGATTTGCAGATGTAGAATAAATTCGTATACTTAGTTATTGTGCAATTTCTGAAGGCACCTAGGTAACCACTTCGAGGATCGGAAGGAAGAAAAATTTAATATTCTTTTTACAGAAATACTCGGTAGAGAATTTAACGTTTTTCGAAATGATACAAAAATCTAGAGAGGCTGTATCCCTCATCTAGTTCAAACATCTATTTAAAGGACGAGTAACACTTACATTGTCTAGAATTAATCTACTCATCATAATTCAAAATGTCAAGCAAATGTGTTTTGACAAAAACATGCGATTATACAGTTTTTCAATAAATCACCCATCGAGGTCTAAATGATGTGAAATGAAAATTTGTAAATTTTTACAACATAGCCAAAAAACATCCCTGTTTATCCATGATTTCATTTTTGAAAGTCGCTAAGTTATGGATTTAAGCTCTTCAACTAAGTATAACACTAGAAAAACCAGGTTTTACTCGATTACTCAAAGGACCGGGTGGCGTCATATACGACGCCACTAACATTCAGACTAGGTGGCATCGTATGACACAAGTCGAGGTCTCTCTAAATATTGTTCCTCTGAGTAGTCCGTCTCAAAATTTTGAGTGGCGTCGTATATGACGCCTTCACACTTCATCTTGAATAGTATTGTATGGGTGAATGTGTCCCGAATCTTATTTTATCCGATTTCAAACATGTCTGATCTTATGCAGCCTCTCTTAAAACAAGGGATCAATGTTGAAATTTTATTCTATCGGTATAAATCGAAAGTCTCTTTATCGATTATCATTGGGAAAAATCCGAAGTCATAAAAAATTACCAACTACCGAACCAAAATACGAAGATTTTCTCAAATTATTGAATCAATATCACAGCAACAACCAGTTAATCTTGATTGAAAAATCAGAAAAATTTGGGCATCAACAAAAATTTGGCTCCGTTCAACAGGTAGAAAAAGAAACGGTCATTTTGAGTGAAGAAAAAAATTGAAACTAAATCATCAAAAAATGGTTATGTATAAATGAAATTAATTTACATTACAACAGTAATATTTACAAGTAACCGTTGTTTTTTCTTTTTCAAAAATAACAATATTTCAGGTACAGATAGAAAAACAATAGCCAATAGGTGTCTTCGACGAAATCGAACATTCTTTTTAAAAAATACGAGTCATTTTTCGAAATTATTCATCAATCACAGATTGGAAAACATTATTGATTTTTTCAAGAGAAAAAAAATTAATCCAATAAGTACGTAATACAACAAAGCATTCGAAATTAATAATACTAAATTACAAAAATAATAATACCCCCAAAAACAAATTAATAAAAATTTATATTGAAAGACGACTTCCACATTATTTCATCAAAAAGTTAAAAGTAATTATTACCAAGAAAAATGGATTTTTTCCAAAATTTTGCAACAATATTTAATAGAAATGGGTCCCATTATGAAATTTTAATGAGGTTTGATTTATTTTATAGTTAACAGATACACGGACGTTCTGTTTTCTATTTGGCATTTATGCCTCATTATTTTCGACATTAAAAAAAAAATCTTCTGAGGGATCAGAAGGAAAACTTGAATCAAAACTTGAAAGTAATTTCAACTAAGAGATCCAAGTTAGCAAATTCTGTCCTACTTACTGTGAACTCTTGAGAAAATTCTTGATAAAAAAAACCGGGGGTGATGTAAGGCGGAAAAATATTTTTTAATTCATGAATACTGTTTCGAATTATCTGGACTTCGAGATAGATACATACAAAATAAGAATCAGCTGTGGGAATTCCAGAAATCGAAGTTGATATGAAATTGTTAAGGAACGAATCGAGTTCTTATGAAAACTCCAAAAAGGTTATTCTTTCGATTATTTCAGACGGTGGTAGTAAAGGATTTACGAAACCCTTCTCTCCAGGCAATCACCACAGAGATGAACGATCTTGAACTGATCATAATAATCATCGGAATCGTCGTCATCGTCATCGTCGTCGTCGTCTTCATCTTCACTAACGTCATCCTCCTCCTCTTCGTCTGATTCATCATCATCGATATCATCTTCGTCGTCATCGACATTAATCAAACCTCTATTGAGATTAGCATCCACATTCGGTTCTATTCCAGGCCGTTGATTAACTCGTCTTCGAGTCATATTAATATTAACTTCTAACTGCAACCGAATATCAAAGACCAGAAAACAAACGGTCAGTAAGAATGGAATATGCAATCGTGATTTCCAAGCCAGATGCATCAAATAAATGAAGGCTGGACGCACTGGTGTTCCCATCATTTTGGTAATTTAGAAATAGCAAATCTGAAAGAGATCAGTGTCATTGACAGAAATTAGTTAGTACTTCAAAGCGAGGAATTTAATAGTAAGAATATTTTGAATATTCTTTGAAGAAAATTACAGCCGATACCGAAACGAAGTAACTTACTTTGAACTTCACGTTTCTACAGTAGATTGAACGATTTCTGGATAAAACTTACGACGAACGATAGTTCCTATAAAATTCTCTATCATACTTTACAGTTATTCGTAAGTCTATTCAAAACTAATTGGTACGAAGATGATGACAAAACTCATAAGTTCTAACTGGTACCCATCACGAACACATTGAAATTAGCAGATCGAATGATTTGATGACTCATCAGGAAGGACTTGACTGAAAAGAAATTAGATATTTGAGACTATAAAAATTGAGTAGTATCTTAAATGCTGAAGAGTTGGAAATTTCTTCAAATTTCATAACTTACTTCTTTTGTGATTCTTTTATGAACAGAAGAACTATTCCTATTCCACCTCGATACTCCTATGTTTAAATCAATATCAATATAATTAACAGAAAATACAAGAGCAAAAATTAATATTTATGGAACAATAGACCAAGATCGAAATTCCACTTGTATTTCTAATTACAAAAGGTTCTGCGTTTGATAATAATTTTCAATCAATTATCAAAACAAAATTATTATTTATATTATTTTTTTATTTTCAGACAAGACGGAGTCAGAAATTGTGGAAAACAAGCACACTGCTGACTGCACAGTGCACACTGTAGTGCACACACACGAATTACGATCGACGACAACCCATCGTTTCACAGTCCATTCCAAATAGGAAAGGATAAACATGTGACTGAATACTCGAATGAACGAACGCTTTTTGAACAACTAACCAATAGTAATTGAGTAATTAGTCACGTGCTTATCCTTTCTTATTTGAGATACTACATATCTGTAAAAATTTATCAGTGTTCCCATTTATAAATTTTTCTATTGGAGTGCAATTCGCCGGTGCATAGGTTTATATATAGTAGTTCTTACTTATAAGGGATTAGTTAATCAAAATATTGAAATTAGGTGTCGTATTAGGTCCAGTGGTACAACTTACTTTAGATTCATCAAAACCTATGATTCTTTGAAAGAAACAATGTCGCCCATTTCAATGATTCAAAATCTGCTTATTCCGAAACATATTATATCACTCATTTTTTCCGCTAAAGCATTATCAAGCCCCAAAATATTAGTAGAGCTCGAAAATCTTTGACAATTTTCAAAAAGTTCAGCGAGTTTTTTTAGGCCGGCGATATTCTTTGTTTTTTGGTTCTTAATTTACTCGTAAAGAAAAAAAACAGTTTAATACCGTCGAACGGGGTGACTTTACATTCAAGGGGCGACTTTACCCACTTCGTTTTAGCCCAATAAATAAATTGCCAGGCAGAAATTAAAACCGAAATACGATTAGTCGATTACAGTTCAGTGATTACGATTTGGATCGAAGCAGGTAGAAGGAGGAAAAGAAAAAAAAGATCGCCGCCCCCGCCTCACTTCACCCAGTAACAGAACAAGAAAATGAAGCGGCAATATGGTTTTTTCCTTTTTCTTATTCATCTTTTTTTTTTAACCCCAGACATGAGACACTCAAAATATTCAGTTCGGTTTCACACGGTTGAAGTTGGTACTTGACTAGTTTCTTTTCAATCGTATGTCTGAGTCCAAACATCCTCAAATTTTGCCTCCTCACCCATCAATAACCCGTCAATAACAAATTGATGGGTAAAGTCGCCCCATTGAGGGATGACTTTACACAAATTTTTTGAAAAATCATAAAAAATAGAAGGAAGGCTGCAAACTTAAACTTTTTTTTACAATTGTGTTGAGAAATGTTGGACCTAAATTTTAAAACCAAATTCACTTCAATAGCTTAAAAATTGGAGGAGTTATTAAAGGACAAAGTTGAAAAACATTAAAAAAGTGTGTAAAGTCGCTCCATTCGACGGTAGGTTATTATGAAAATGGTGGTTTAATAAAAATGAAGCACACAAAATGTTTTTTGAAGTCAAACTCTGTGGCTGTTGGAAGAGGTCTTTGGAAATGCATTTTTATTCAAACTGAATGTATTGTTGAGCTTAGGTCTCAGTGGAGGTACCTTTGTCTTTTGTCTTTATTTTTCCTTGAATTCGAAAAAAACATTGAAAAATGCTGGAACTAAAAGTATTCATTGTTAAAGTCACATTAAGGTTTAATTTGAAACCTAAAGCGAAAGACAAAAGATATAATAGTATGCCTGTATCTGAATGGCCTCTGGTCTTGAAACTCTACACCTCTTCTTTTTTGTTTTTTTTTTTTGAAAACTCTGTGGAATTATTTCACCTCTTCTTTTTCACCTCCAGTTTTGAGGTCATTTTTTCGAGAGTTGCACAAGAAACCCCATATTATTATTATTATTATTATTATTATTATTATTACAGCTTACAGGCACAGAGGTATCTATTTAAAAATATGAGCACTTGAGGGGGGGGGAAATCACTAATACGAAGTAACGTCATTATAGATTCTGAGACCCCAGTAATAACATTCTTAAGAAAGTCGGATTTACATAGACTAATTGCAATGAAGCAAAATTAGCGTTTACCTAGTTTTGAAAAATATGTTGAAAAAATTATTAATACACGTACCTAAGGCCCGTATGAAGAAAAATATTTTGGATTCAAAAAATTCAGATTTAAGACGGAACATTTTTTTAGTTGAAAGACAAGCAATTTTCTCCATCTTCGGGAATTATTTGAATTCAAAATTGGGCACTAAGACTGATCAGTAATTATGATTCTTCATTTTTTTAGAAAACTGTATTGTTCCAATCAACAGAGATTATGAACAAATATTTACATTCCTTTTTGATTGAAGTCATTTTCACAAAATATTAGACAAAATCTGTAAAATTTTTATGAACATTTTAATTGTATAATAAGTGAAAAATAATGACTAGCTAAAGTTATTCTTGATTTATTTCTGAGTTTGCCCTTTTACTCAATTTTTTTTTAGCAGGTTTTTTTTTTTTACTTTTGAGTAACTTGTTATCATATAGGTTCCTCTACATAGCTTAGGTACTATAAAACATTTTAGTTAATCTACCTAATAGTTATTAGACAATGTCATTCCATCTAAAATAATAGTAAATAAATGCGATGTACGTAAATATGTACTTAATTTCAATCACAAAGAACTTTCCGAAAATTGATTATTTGAATTCGAGGCATCCTGACATAATTTGGCCACTGCGTTAATTCCTCTACAAATTAAATACCGATTTTCAAAAAATTATTTTTTTGACGTAGCGTAATCTAAATGATCCTGTTTTCTGCAATTAAAGTAGTACTTGACTTGTGGAAAAATTTTTTTTGATTCACATGCACGTAATCACGGCAGATAATAGAAGTCATAATTTCAAAAAAAAAAACAATTATACTTTTAATTTATTATATTAAGTATGAAATATAAGCCAAGTTGATCTGAATACAGCAGGTAGTTATTTTATAATAAAGCTCGAACACTTTTAAAAATAAAAATGAAACTGAATATTGTTAAAATTAGTAAACGGCGGCGTACCTTAAAATTTCGAGCGGACAAAATTTATATTTATTACGAGCACATTCATGGAGTTGGTAAAAAAAAAGCTGCCATGCATGCAGCTTCGCAGGCTCCAAACGCTGCATTACATGTAGCCAGTGCTGGGGTAGCTGCAATTACAGCTCCCGGGACCGTGCCAAAAGTGAAGCCTGCTGCTGCGAAACAGGCCACTGTTACGCCAGCACAACCAGCATAGCAAATACCTGAGGCTGCTGGACCAGCAGAAACCAAATTGGTCGACAGGAGTAAAATGAATACGAATACACTGACTTGTTTCATTTTTTTCAACTTAGAATTTACTTTATAGAGAACTCGACAAAAAATAAAGAAAACGCGCAGAGTTGGTAAATCACTATTATACAAAACAAATTGTGTAGCACGATCAGCTAATTCCGGTAGACGCGAGTAAAAAGTACTAAAAACCGTTAACAAAATTCGATTGAGAGTCGATTGACAGAAATCAGAAGATGCCTCGAATGAGGGTAGAGTGGAACAGAAGGACGAAAGATAGAAAACAGGTTATATAGGAGTCTTGTGTGAGTGGGGAAATGCATTCAGACCACTCAGTGATTCAGACAGGATGTGAGTAAACCCAGTGAGTAAACCGGGATGAATGAAATGCGATAAGGAATGATGCAGAAAGAAAGGTCCGATATTGCCAAACTTCACAATGGAGATTTAACACAAAAAAAAAACCTAAAATCTCTCCAGTCTTCAAAAAACAAAAATTCTCAAGATTGTTGAAAATTTTACAGATAACTTGTTAGCACAATAAAATTTAAATTTGCACCGAGATTGCTGAAATTAACTTCGGTTAACTTTTTCAGTTGGCAACTATAAGAAATCAAATGAACCAAGTGAAGCAAATCTAAACTGTAAACTGAAGTGAAAAATGCAGAACCGGAGTATTGTTTCTATATGTTTATGTTATGGTATTATGGTTTATGTGCTTTAACAATTACAATCCTTCCAATCGTTTGCACATTCGATTAAAATTTTACTTCTTACCTGAATTAGGGAAAGGTAGGGGTAGCGAATAAGAAATAAATTCGAATATTTCATCGAATTCTTAGCAGGTTTTTTCTTTTTTTATCCTACTTACAATCAGTTAAAACAAACCTGATTGCCCGTCATTCCAGATGAAAAAAAGCAAAAATATGTTTTGTTCATCGGTAACTAATTATGAGGGGAATATATTCAATGCATTTCGCTTAAAACGCATTTTCAAGCATTAAATTCTATGAAATATCGATAGGAAATCCAATCTGTATAGGCATACTGTCATTTTGCTGTAGAGGCTTTTTATTTCGATACTCGTTTTGGAATATTGTATAGGTAACATTTTTTGAGTCTGGTTTGTAAGAGGTTGACAAGATTGGGTATTAGAACTTAGAAGCATTTACTTAATTATACCTGAAAAAAAAAAACTATCTACCTACGTTTTGAACAATTTTGTCATTTATGTCTGAAATGAAGTATATGTTTTTATTGACAAGTTGAGAAATTTACAAATAAGTTATTTTTAAAAATGTGAACATGGATGTAAAAGTTGTAATATTAGCTGGGTGAGAAAAAAAATCATATTCTATAATGTGGTTATCTCTGAAGTATTTTATCATAAACAAAAATGTATGTACAGCCTTTACCAGTTTCTCAAAGTTAGAAAAGACTAAATTCGGATTGGAAATTTTTTGCTGAAAACCTGCTAATAAGGTGAGTGTACATAAGTGCATAATAATTTATATCTTTCTTCGTTGCACAGTCGAATAACCAACGTTTGAACATTGCATAGGAGTAGGGGATAAAGAGGGTAGGTGGATACATTGTATGGTCTGTAGATTATTCGGTTTCATTTTTACCGTTTATTAGTCAACAATCACCTTCTCAAGGTTAAAAATTAGCGCAGTGAAAAAAGAAAAGCATACACGTGCCAAAAGTACTGAAATTATTAAATTGATTTCATTTGACATTAATTTATAAGCAAAGAAATTTTATCAGAAAATTAAAAATAATTATTTCTCTAATCGCCCTCCTCATCATTGTACTGAGGAATCAATTTCATAAAGACTAATCAAAAATATTTTATAGGTTAGGCATGTAAAGTATATTTAGGCTTGATGATTATGTGGTCTGCGATAAGACAAATAGAGACTATATTAAAGACCATAATATGGTGATGCGTCCTGATATGATTCAGAGACGATAAGTTTGTCATACGAATCTACTTTATAGAATTAATTTAAAAGGTCTACAGCCTACAGGCAATAAGAATTACCGTCGAATGGGGCGACTTTACACACTTTTTTTATGTTTTTCAACTTTGTCCTTTAATAACTCCTCCAATTTTTAAGCTATTGAAGTGAATTTGGTTTTAAAATTTAGTTCTAACATTTCTTAACACAATTGTAAAAAAAAGTTTGAGTTTGCAGCCTACCTTCTATTTTTTATGATTTTTCAAAAAATTTGTGTAAAGTCACCCCTCAATGGGGCGACTTTACCCATCAATTTTTTATTGACGGGTGGGGAGGCAAAATTTGAGGATGTTAATACTAGACATACGATTGAAAAGAAACTAGTCAAGTTACAACTTCAACCGTGTGAAACCGAACTGAATATTTTGAGTCTGTGGTTAAAAAAAAAATGACGAATAAGAAAAAGGAAAAAACCATATCGCCGCTTTATTTTCTAGTTCTGTTACTTGGTGAAGTGAGGTAGGGGCGGCGATCTTTTTTTTATTTTCCTCCTTCTACCTGCTTTGATCCAAATCGTATTTTGGTTTTAATTTTTGCCTGGCAATTTATTTATTGGGCTAAAACGAAGTGGGTAAAGTCGCCCCTTGAATGTAAAGTCACCCAGTTCGACGGTATGGAAAATCTCAACATTTCAGAATACTTCTCAAGGTTTTCAACGAACCGATGAGACCATACGAAAAATATTAACTTTATTGGGGATAAATAAAAACAAAGATATTAGTCTACGACATTCATCATCATCACAACATAAAAATAAGTAAAAGAAGTCAAATTCATTTCTAAACTTCACTTCTTGTCTTGATTTCAGTTGAATTTATAAGATCAATAATATTTAAATTGGTCCGAAATAAATAATGAATGAAATGAAGAAATATACAACTGAATGGTCACAGAAAAAAAAAAAATTCAAATCGAGACCATTCAAGTAATTAAAGATTTTTTTACTTTGTTAATTTTCCACGATTTTGAAAAAGTCTATTTTCGTTTAACTGGAAGCCAACTAACCTAAGTTATCAATTAAATTTTCAAAGCGAAACCTTACATTCAGAAAGTGAATGAATGAATCTGAGGATAGGTTTATTTTCGCCGAAGCGATATAGACATCTGGGATATAAATATTTCGAAAAAAGGAAGAAATCCATTTTCTTCTATTCGAGCTTCATTCACTTGTTTCATGAAAACTGAGGTAAGTCGAAATTTTATTTCAATACAGCCTATGTTTTCTATCAGAATTTCCGATAAGTACATGAAATATAAATTCAATTTTTGTCAAGTCAGTAAATTTTTCAATTATGTTTTAAATTAAATGTTTTTATTATTAATGAGTATGACTTTTTAATAATTTCTCTTTTATTTAGAAAAAAATAAGAAGATGTTTCAGCAGTTGTGCCTAATTCTATTCATTTCGTTTATAACGGTTACGTTTTCCATACCCTCGGATATCATGATAGAATCTGATGACTCAGTGGATCCTAACAGAGAGGTATTTCGTCTTATTTTACTTTCTGTAAGTTAATTAACACATTACAAGAAAAAGAAAAACCAATTTTTACACTTAGAGTTATTATATCTCTGCTACCAAGTTTCTTGTCACTTGCATGAAAATTAGCGTTATTTTAAAATTTATGTAAAAAAGAACCTACTTTGTTTTTCTTCAAGTAATTCATTTTGGAAATTTAAAACTTTGAAACATTCAAAAGTGATCTTATCCACTGTTTATACTAAAATTGCTCAAAAGTTTGTTTAAATTTTAAGTAGGTACTTAGAATATTTCACTAGTTTAAGATTGGTTTCATTTATGACATTTCTATTGGACTATTTTTAATATTTACCAAAAATTATAAAACTTGACTAAAAATATATCCAGCCTATAAGATATGAATAAATTTTACGAGAAAACTGACGTTTAAAAAAAATTTGAGTCAATTGAGGAATTTTTCATCTTCTCCACTTCATACATAATTTCATTTTTCAAAATATTTGAAAAAATGAAGCAATTAAAGTGCATAATCACAAACAAAATTAAATTTTTTACAGTATTATAGTCAGATAATGCTACATGCCACAGAAATTATTTAACTTACTCGTCCAATAATTATGTTTTGACGAAGTACCTAATCGGAGCTATATCTTGAAAAATGATTTACGCTTTCAAATTAAGACACTTAATAATTTTTTTTTTGTTTAATGTTTTTTGTTGGTATCGTTTTGAAATTTCGTACAATAGCCTTTTAGATTCCCTTCCATTTTTCCAGGGGAAAAAAATTATAAGGTTATAATTAATATCGTTTAGGTAAATAATAATTTAATTATTAATAAATAAACAAAAATAAAAAGATCTGATAATAAAATGCTAATGATTAAGAAATTATGAAAATTTTCTATTCAAATTTCAAAATGTTTTTGAAGGAAAAAGCTAGGATTAGTCAGATTGTTTTTATTATAACACAAAATTCTCAAATCAGTAGGCTGTAGACCAATCAAAATGAAATATTTTTAAAAGACCTATCGAAAATTTACTTCAAGTAAGCAATTTCTATATAATCATACTGGTGCAATGTTTTCAGATGAATAGTGTCGCTGAGAAAGAAGATATAAAAATTCAAAACAAAAACATTTGTCATATGGAGGTTCAAGTAGTAAGTATAATTTGATAAAACCTTTAATTAATTTGAGCTTTTTCATAATTAAAAATCTATTTTTTAAAGATGAATTCTTTTTACTAGACCCTAAGGTTTTCAAAATGTCCTGTGATTCCTCAATGTTATGGTGACGTCATCATACATAGTCATGACAACGCGTCTGATGACGTCATAATACCTAGCCATAACATTCTATACCCCATTAAATGATGACGTCATCCTACGTAGGTATAGAATTTCAGAAGCATGGAGATATACATTGTCCGTGAAGAATGATGACATCACTATATGAAAGATGAATTCTTTTTACTACACCCTTAGGTAGTCAAAAATTTTGTGTCCTGTGATTTCTCAATATTATGATGACGTCATAATACCTAGGTAGAACCTTTGAGATGTAAGGGAATGATGACGTCATCATACTATGTATAACATTTTGTAGACGCAGATGATGACGTCATAATACCTAGTTATAACATTTGAGACACAAGGAAATAATGACATCATACTAATTTTCTTTTTAAATTTATGAGAAAAATATATAAGTACCTATGCGCTTCATATTCAAAGAAAATTTGTTTTTTAAAGAAACAATTATGGATACTTTTTATAAACTACTGTTGTAAAAGAGAATTCATTTTTCGCCTTCACGAAACTTTGGTGAAGGCTGTAGCTATTTTTTAAACTTAAGTTTTATAGCTTTGATTTTATCAGCTAATATTTTTATAATTTTCTGTAGACAAAACACATCATGGGATACTGCATAAAACATGGACTAGCGTCCCACAGTTGTGTTGCTGATGGATACCTTCACCCATTCCACAGGGAATGTTTATCATTAGGATAAATGATTCCATCTTATTAATACAGACTGTTAAGCAGTATCTATAAAAATTAAAATGTTTAATTATCTTAGAATTTGTATGTTTTCATTTGAGTAAAATTTGTTAGCATAATTCGATACTTCATTAGTCTCACTTTCTTTGTTTTCCTAAATAGCTAGAAAATGGTGTCGTAAATCTCTTTTTGAATCAGCCCTAAAGTATTGTTAGAATTATATTTGCTGATGAGCAGAAATTAAAATTTGTCAACTTTTAATTTAAATCGATTGCGCCATTAAATGCGCAAGGAAATGGCTGTTGAAGAAAAATGTCAAAGCTCATTCTATAGTTGATGGAGATCTCACCGAATACTAATAGGCAAAATACTCTAGTCTCTAAGAATAAAATATGATAAATTAATCAAGCTTGCAATACCTCCAGAAATGTCGTCACTTGAAACTTTCAAGTTACCTCATTACCTCAACTTCTGAAGTAAGCACTATATTTTTCCTAAATTAATTAGTAAAAGTGAATCAAGAAATTATGGTTATGGCAGTTGGAAGGATCAATAAAAAATTTATTGAAAGAAGAGAGAAGAGAAACAGAAAAAAAAAGCAGTGCTCTGTTAAATCTTGAATTATGAAAAATAGGAGCTCCTTGTTAGCTAGGCTACGCAACGGGAAAGAAAAAAAAAATGGAAAAAATGGAAAAAATGTCAAAACGTACTATTTTTGTGAATTTAATGAATAGAGTGAACACAATTATCATTGCAAATTATTAAAAAATTGAATATGAAAATGTTGCATTTGGTCATTTTATAAAAAACCGGAATATGTAATTTGTATGAGTGCTTCCAGTAAAGAATATTTTACAGAAATATAAAGCCACGTACTCACCTCAACATTTTCCCCCGAGTTCAACGAACAAACATATTTTTTGCTTGAACGTAGAAAACACTTCCAAAATGTTTGGAGAAATTATAAATTTATCACATTCGTTGCATTCACCTAATTCGTCCTATTCATTTCTGTAGGTGTAGAGTGAATAAAAATTTCCAACATTTTTGCCAAATATTGCATATTTGCCGTTAGTTCTCAAAAAAGTTGGACGTAGTACTTTCGGTTTGGCCTGACATCCACACCTCAACATTGTTTCGTCAAACATGGCGATTGACAAATTTGCCATATTTGGCAAAAGAATGTTCAGCACTCAGGTAAGTACGAGGCTTAACAACATGACGTCACAAAGCTTGAGAAAAAAGAGTCTATTCCAGTTAGGTGTTCCATGACGTCATAAAGATTTGAAGAATACGATTGGTTGAAATTAAAAATTGTTTCGTTTAATTTGTTGAAGCATCACTGTCGGATCCAATCCCCCCCCCCCCAAAAAAAAAAAATCAAAAAAAAAATAGACTGATAATCCACAAAAAAATAAATTTTCTTGAACCTCTCCTCCTTTATGCTGAAAAAAACATAATCTCACCATTTTAGCATTTACCAGGCTTTGAAAACATTTGGATTCCCCCCCCCCCAAATGGAGCTCTGGATCTGCCACTGTGAAGCACTGTGACGTCATAGAACTCTTGACTGGAACAGACTATATTTTTGATTTCAACGAATCGTCTTCTGCTTTTTACGCTCAAAATTTATTTAGGGAGCCTTCTAATGCTAAAACCAGCTAAACAATGTAAAATGATTTTTTACTGGGGCAGTAAGTTTTCGACTTAAGCTGATGATTTATTAGCTCCTGGCATCATTCTTGAAAATTCAAGTAATTAAACCACTTTTAAAAAAAATTTTGGATATCAATTCAATAGTCTCAAAATAAGTCACAATTTTCATATTTTTCCATTCGTTAAGTAGTTTTATTTTCGAAATTAAATACCATAAAATGTCTGTTTCTCCCTGTATCTTGTCTTCATACCTGTAAGTTGGTTCTTATTTCAACTTTTCCATTTTCTATAACAAAATTCAATATTTTTTTCACCCTATCCTTTTCTTTCTTTTTTTTTTCCACATATCTAGCTCACATATTATATTCTATTTTCCTCGAAACAGAGACCAAGATGCTGGAATGAAAGACAAAACATGTTGACGTGAACGAGACAAAAAAAAGGCACTAAATAAATTTTATTTTTATCCACACAAAAAAGCCATGCATGTGCCAACGTGAATTGAATGTTAAAATTCTAACCACCAACAATAATGAAAACACATTTCCAATTGTCCTACCAGATATACATTTGAATCACATTTACGAAGAGAGTTTTTGATGTGGGATGTCATGAAAGTAGAATATATGGCTTCCAGTTCCAGAAAGAAAATAATAAATGTTCATGTATAAAAAAAAAAGACAAAACAAAACAAATCATTGGAGAGGATTGATTAAAATAAATGAAAAGGGTGGTAAGAGAAACAATATTAACTGGCGATTCAGCTTCCATTCGGTTGTATTGTCTTTTGAAGAAAAACACTTTAACAATGACAGTTGTAAGGACACAAAATAATTATAATTCAGTGCCCTTAAATAATGCCTTCATAACTACAGTCACACTACCATAAATACATCAATACGTTCACACAAACATCGTTTACTATCATACACATACACACTCATACTACCCTCACTTCTTTTACAGAACGAGTATGGAGGGAGAAACCTTAGAGAGAATCCAACTGAGTACTTGGAAAATATTCAGCCTACATACGCTGCTAGTTAGCTGAAGTGTTGGTTGACGTTCGTGAGGGAGGTAAGGCTAAGGCAACCTCAACCTTCTTCTGTGGACCAGTATCACCATTATTGAAAAGAGTGCTGCAGAGTACTTTTTTTTCTAATGCTCTTGCAAAAACACACATTAAATGAAAATGTTTCTCAATATATATAATATTTTGTGTTGGTTTTTAATTCTCAAGTTGACCAATAGTACTGAATTAACAGAAAAATTAACATCTTCTCTAGAAAATATTTTACAGTTTTCAATTAAAAATGATCACATTATAGACATAAATTTATTATTCGGCACAGCTATAGTTTCAGGTAATAATTTTTGTAATTATTTGGCAACCCTGTTTAGATTTTTGTTAGATTTTTTTTTTAACCAATAAGAATAAATTTTAAATTTCAAATCAAGTAGTCTGTTTGCTTAGTGAAATCATTTTTTTTTTAAATTTTCATGTATTTACGTATAGAAAACCGAATACTAAAATGAGATAATCAATACAAATAGAGCATCTTTGAAATCAGTTGAAAAATATTAAACCTTTCAGTCATTGCAGTCACTCGTACCGAAAATAACTAATGTCTCTATGGATAAAAAAATTAATCTCAAATCTCTTTAAAAAAATAATTATTCCAACATTTTTTTTCAACTTTCTTTGAAAATATAAGAAATGATTAAATTTCATTTGAAAACCTGCTCGTCGCGTCGTTGGAGTCAAAAATTATTTTATAAAATTTATTTGAGAATTTAACCTATCTTAAGTCAAATCGAAATAACGTTTTGGTTTTTAAGTACATTTTTTAATAATATTATGCTATTTATCGTAGGTATCTTAATATCGAAAAATTATGTAAAATAAAATATCAATTTTTTCAAGCACAATAGAATAATTACCCACTTTTCTTTTTTTCTTTTAAAATCAGGTCAGCTGAGTGTCATTGGACAATATTACCGGGATGCTGAATCACAATTTCAAATTTTTCGATTGAAGAAATTATGCGAAGAAATTTTTCAACTTGGATTCTCAGGAAAAAAAGTTGAAGCCAAAGTCCAACCCGCCCGTAAGTTTTTCATTATTTGTATATTATTATTGTATTGTGAGAAAATAATGTGCATACAGTAAAACAGGGAATAGTTGCCACATAGAAGGTACTTTACTCAAATTACGAGTTGGAAAATTTCAAATAGCTTCAAAATTTGAAATAAGTCATGGATGAATGCTTCGAAGTATATATAGTTTAAGTTGATCATGTCCACAAATTTATTCTTCGGAACAGTAATTGAGAAAATATGTGTCTCAAAAAATTCCAAAATAAGTCATCCAAAATTGTTATCCATATGAGATACTTCCCCAACTTCTTGTCGAGTACTACAGGTACCATAAAGGGACAAGTACGTATTTTCAGACTAAATAACAAGAATTACTCTCTAACATCTGGTCAAACTGGTTCCCGGACATTTTCCCTAATGGACAAAATCCCTAATCCATTTTCCCTAAAACTGAAAATTCTAAAGTAATTAATAAAATGCCTAAAAAGCAAAAGTAGAAGGAAAAGGAAAGAAGTGCATTTACAAATTGATATTACTTATAAGATAAATTTTTGAGGTTATAGTTTTCATACAATGAGGCTACAGCCTGTGTACGAACTTGCAACTCGAGCCATTTTCTTTTAAGGGAATGATCTCACTTTTTTACCGAGTGCTAATTCTGTTATACACGCTTACACGTACGTCTGATCCTTTTGAAATTCAACGAGGGCACTGTACAAATTGGGATGATGTTTCCCCACCACAAGGCGGCAAAAACGGTTGTGCCAACCCTCACTACAGTTATTAGTCTGATAAGATAAACTTATGTCATCGGCAATTAGGGATTAAACCATTAGGGATTTTGTCCATTAGGGAAATATTTTAGGACTTCTGGCATTAGGGAAAATGGATTAGGAATAAAAAAATTAGAGATTTTGTCCATTAGGGAAAGTGGATTAGTGAAAATGTCCGGAAATCTAGTTTCTGTGCAATAAGCTTCAACAAGATTTAAAAAAAAAATAAAAATTTAATTGTAGATCACGAATGAAGACCTATTTGCTCGTAAATCGATACCATTAACTCCAATCTGAAAAATATTCAAGTACCTACTTCTAAAATTTTTTTCAAAATTTGATTTATCAAATAAACAAAATTTCATTGCGACGAACGCAAAAGCCCATAGGTAGTTTCAGCACCAATAAATAGTTTCCAAAAATAGAATTTTCAAACAATTTGGTAAACTTTCCAAAATATTTTTAAACAACTAACAAAAAAGTTGTAACCTACTTTTGTCATCTTCAAAGAAAAATTTAAAACAACTTGGTCCTTCTAAGGTTTATCTTATAAGTAAGCTGATGACGTCTTCTGAGTAAGTAAGTAAAGGAATTAATTGATTTTTTCCCTTTCTAATAAATAAAATTCACAAAAACGTTTTAAAAATGAAAATATAAGCCTACTGATAATAATAAAGCGTTTAAAATGAATTTTTGCGAATATATTTTGATTTAAAAAATTTTTAATGCATAATATGATATTGCATTTGTTCTTCAATACTTGCATATGTGTCCTAGCCCTAAGCTTGTGACCCAACTAAAAATAAAGAGTACAATGTATAATTAATTTTTAATGGAAAATAATTTTTTGTTTTTATTTTTTATTTTACAGAACATAAGTTGATGCTATCCGAATTATGGGCTTTTGATAACCCGCCGCAACATCTCAATGAATCAATGATACTTCATCTCTCTCAACATGCAGAGAGAAAAAGTTATTCAAAAGACGAAACGGTGTTTATTCAATTGTATGATTATTGCTTGAAAGATCTGATGAACCAATGCTTTATTCCCAACAAATGTCTGAGACTGATAAATGATTACGATGGTGACGGTTACATCATTACTCATCAAATATTATATTTACATTTAGCTAGACAACTACTGCACTTGGTATAGTTTTTTCACCGGGTAGTTTACATATCACTCAGTCAAGATTAGTAATAAATAATCAGACGCTTTTATCCTCAGAAAATGTGCCAAACTTCGAGCTCGTTTGATGAAACCTTCATTAATTGGCAGATTGGTAAAAAATGTTGCAACGTTTTTTTAGAATTAAATGATATTGAAAAAAGAGCAGAGCAGAATGAAACATTTTTGGACTTATTGTTAGAAGAAGGTAATACTTTTTCCTCAATCAAAAATATATATTTATTAGCCCGTAAAGGGTAAAAGAATTAATTGATTTAATTGATGTGTAAAAAATTACACATGAGTATAATACTGAAAAATTTATTATTATGTGTAATAAATGTCTGTATTTTTTTGTTTGTTCATCACTCAGTTGTCGTTTGCGGATTACAAAACTACGTTGAATTTTTCAAACCAAAATATCTTCACAACTTACTGAATTACCAATTGCCACAAGACTACGAATATATAACAGAAGAATATAAGTATGATAGTTTTATAATAAATAAATATTTTTTCATTCGAGTATTTCTAGTTATATGTTTTTTGTTTTTTTTCATTTCAGGAGTTCTTTTGCTCATCTAATAAGTGTGCGTATGGCATCTATCGTTCTCTTCCTGAAAAACATTATTCTATTAAATCAATATTCAGAATCAAACTTGGTACTACCTACATCGGATCGACATCAGTTTTAAGTATCTCGTTCTCTTTTGATCATTTTTTTTTTTTAGATATCGAGTGAAATATTACGTTGTGGTAAAATACCCTTGACAAAAAAATAAAATAGGTACCGAAATGAAAAATGATAAATTAAAAAATTTCCGACTCAGTTCTTGTACTTTCATTAATTTGTTTTTTGCTTTATGAACAGTTTCTCAAATCTATTTCCCCAAAAATTAAATTTCCCAACAGTCCTTTTTCCTTAATTTAATCCCTCAAATTCTCTCCTTTCCTGAATGAAAAAATACAAACAGTTTGAAATTTTCATTTTTCAGAACTATTTCTCACATACTTAGGTATAAATTTTTTTTGATAAAAATGAGAAATTTAATACACAATTGTCTGGATAAGAAATCAAAGACAATATTATCGGTGTTAGGGTAATGGAAAAAAAAAAATGTTTCATTGATGTTCAATCCGTAGAAATAAAAATACGTAAAATGGAATACCATAAGTACATGTATATAATACTCGTACATACAGTACTACTAATGGCTATAAAAAAAATTTTGATTTGATGCTCCTGTAAATTTTTTCATGTTCACTTCTCAATGATAATTTAAATGTAATTATGATAATTTACAAAATGAACAATCTAAATCTTGGAAGAAAAAAACAAAACGAATTGAACCTATTTAATATAATTTATTATGGAACCAAAAAAAATAGAAAAAAAAACGAAGAATTTAAGAAATTAATATATTGAATTATACAATCCTACGTGACAACAGAATTCTAACTAAACAGAATATGTAGTTGAATACTTCAGAAGAAATTACATGAGCGAATTTTCCCTGAAAACACGTAAAAAAATTTTTCCGTTTAGCGCAATTTAATAAACGTTCGCATCGAATGACATTCGTTTTTAAGTACTTTTATTAGGCTTAGCTGAGTTCAGTACACGCTATCATACCGGTCACAATTTAGTTTCTAAATCTGCAGTCACTATATGAGTAATACAAAATTAGTCTTAATATAATTTTTTAGAATTAAAACAATAAGGCACTCGTCAAATCTTAAGATAATTCCTGTTTCGGCACAGTGATATCAACTTCCACTCAGCAACGCCGAAACAAGAATGATTATTTTCGACGCACACATTCCATTTTCAAATGCAAATTACAGTTTCATTCCATCCGAAAAAGAATGCGTATTATCAGCATTTAGAGGTTCCTTTGCCAAAGGGTGGAGAAAAAAAAAAAAACTTAAAATATTTACGAATAGTGTCTAAAGAAACGTTGTTCAAATTTACAGCAAAACTAAAATTCGATAAACGAAAATAAAATTCTCAAAAATAATCGAAAAAGAAAACGATACACGTCAACTTATTTACACTAATGAATAAATACGAAAAATCAATCATATTTTACTTTTGTATAATTGCGTCGCGGAATTAAAATTTTTTATGAAAAAAATTATTAATTGCATTTTGCTCGCATCGACGATAAAAACGGGATATTTTTTAAAATTAATTACACGTAAAATGGAGGAAAAATATTCAGAATAAACTTACAAACGAGGTTCAGTTCCTTTATAATTCTTATTTTAAACAATACAAATTATTAATGATAAATCAGATCAAGCTTTAAAATAATAAATTGCAGCTAATTACGAATTCATAATTCATAATAGTCAATAAATCACAAAATTAAAAAAATTTCACTAATGAATAGACGTTTTATTTGCTTACCCACGAATGCAAAAATAAAAATTTGCTAAAAAAAACTTTAGAAAGGTGTAAAAGATGCAAAATTCGAACGGGCAAACGAAGAAGAAAAAATTCTCTTAACATAAGCACAGATCAAAATAAATTAATAATTCTCCTTACTAATTAAGTATATTATTCGTTGATGAAACGACATACATTAAGTTCAAATAGAAAAATTATTCAAAATATAAATAAAACGGAAAATTCAACAACATTGGTAATACACAGAATACTTCAAGAAAAAAAAAAAAGAAAAAAAAAACACAAACAAACAAACAAAGTTGATATAACAGAAATTCAAGCAATGCGATTGCGATAGACTATAAAAAATAAAAGTGCTTTAAAATCGGTATTTTTGATTCGAAAAAATTCCAAGTTTTTATCAATCGAATGAAAAAAGTTCGATTTTAGTATTTTTTAAATACTTCTAAATGAATAGATAGTCTGTTTAAAATGAAATCTGCTGAGTATTGAAACGTTCCTTCAGTTTGTAATATTCTTTTTCGGAGGCAGACTAATAATAAATTATAAATATAATTAAAATAATAGTTATAAATAATAATGATCTGCACCGAGATGTTGAAACGCATTTTAAAAAGATTCGTATTAACACCGAAAATTTTGCTACAAACTTTCAAACTTAATTGTGACAAGCTTCTTGCTATCCTCTTTTATGAAAATAATTTACTTTCGTCACTTCTAAATACTAAAATACTTTCAATTATTAAAGATTAAATCTGTAAAAACGGAACTACGCTTATAGTCCACGGTGTAAACTTGTTCCCTAGTACCAGCTAAATTAAATGAGTGATGCCCCGACTTAAACGTTAAAATTTGTGGAATACAGTTATAATACACATAAATATGAAAAATTTATCCGTTTCGACATACCTAGAAATTTCAGCCTATGTTCGGAATTCCAAAATGTAAGAAACATTTGCTACATAATTTTCTAATTGAATACAAACGTCAGCATTTGAAAGTTTCGAATATCACGTAAAAATAAAAATTCATCTACGTTTTTCACCTAAGTTCCATCCACTTTTTTCAACAAAAATTGTCCATCCAAAAATTAATAAAATAACTAAGGATGAGACTTTCATGTCCCAAAGTCAACCATTTACGTTCACAAAATTTTTCCCAATATGTGTTAAAATAAGTCAAATATGCAATAAAAACTAAATTACTTCATAAATTTCTTAATGAGTCATTAAATCAGCATGCACGATTTTTACAGCTGATTAGTAAAAAAAATCCAATCTGACGTAAAACAAAAAAACAAGATTTCATTTCAATCGGAAAAAAACTAGAACTTTTCTTTATCAGAATAAAAATAAAAAACCTCAAATTTTGATCATTTTCATTGTGAAAACCGCTTTCTAGAGACTTTCTCGCTCACATAAAAAAAATATAATTCAGCTTTCCTCGATTCGGTTACTTTGAGACAAAATAAAATACTGAATTATACGTTTACAAGGGAAAATATGCACTAATGCAACAACAAATACGCCCGAATTCTCTCCGAATTTTTAATTAGGTGGAAACGAAATATCTACATAATCCAAACATGCATAAACATAAAAATCTCATCCTCGTCATCGACAATTATTACTGAGCAACGTTCGTTCGTTCGTCACTCACATTAGTTTGAAACCCCGATTAGTTTAATTTTTTACAAAAATAAAGAAGAGACTTAATTTTACGTTCATTCGGCACTATCAAAAGGGAAACAAAATTCGCCCACGAATATCATAAAGTGGTGGTAAGATCGTTTAGGGATACGTATAATAATATGCAGTAAACTAAGGCCAAAGCGTTGAAAAAGAAAATCGAACTAAAATTTCAATGTCGTGTATTCAGATGTGAATGATTTCTACAGATACATCATTTAAGTAAATTAAAATTTAGGTTACGATTTACGCGTTATATATAAAAGGATTAGACCTAACTTTGTTTTTTCAAACATTCGAAGTACATTTTACGTAAAATTCCACAAAAAAAATAAATAAATAAAAATTGAAAAAAAAAAACAATACAACACAAAAAAAAAACACGATATTAAATTTATACACGAAATATCAGAAACGAATTCGTTTTTCTGTTTTTGTTTTTTTCTTTTCCCTTCAATTCTTACACACGTACAGAATAAAAATGAAAATCGTTTTTTTTTTTTTTTTCGAGACTGTATATCACAATGGAATGTTGAGAGGGGAAAAATGCAGTAACAAGAATAGCAATAAGAGACCTTAAATTCTAACTGACCAAAGAGAATGAACGAGTAACTAATTTCTTTCGCATTATTCCAACCACGAGTACACGCATATTATTAAAATTAATAGTGATCGTATAAAAATTAACTAAATTACATTACAGCTATTTTCCAAACGAGAAACGAAATAAATTGGACGCGAAAGAACAAAACCGGCAATATAAGGTGGCAGTATTGATATTATGCAAATTAAAATTTGCCGAACGATCCTCTCCGAGGAATCATCAAAAATGGAACCAACACGATCGTTGGATTTGACTAAAGTAATCAACTAATTATTGAGATGACGGGTAAAATAACCACACAGCTTCGGCCCAAGGGGAAAAAAAAAAACTTAAATTGAATTATAGAAAAACGTGAACGACGAAGCAAAAAGATCAGCATTATATTAGCAACAAAATAAGAGAAACTGATGATGAATTTGGACAGTTATCAAACTTATTCAGGGGTTATACCAATAGTAATTTATAATCAGTTCAGATACTTGAAGCGGAAAGATATCATCAAGATAATACGTTAGAATAAGAGATATCATCAAGATAATACGTTAGAATAAAGACCAAGGAGTCTACTCGCTATATCTTTTCATTTAATACTGTCTGAAACAAAGAGACTCGTTACTGCATTAGGAAAATCATATGAAAATGCTTGAAAAAATGGGTGGAAAACAGAAACGAACAACAGTCAAAATTTTGTAACAAATGTAGGAAAAAAAAAAAATTTCCAAGTCCAACCGCTTTCGTCAACCGAAAAAGGAATTAACATCGCGTATATTTTCTGGGAAAATTCGAAACATTTTTTTTCACTGATATTTTCAATGTATTTACATGAAATAACGTAAACTTAAAAAAGGAAAAAAAATGTAAGAGAAATATAATAAAAGGAAAAATTGTCATTTCTCTTCTACCGAAGAACTTTCTGAGTCCTGAATTTTTGTAGCATCTGACGAATTACTCTCTTGTAATTTCACCTAATGTCATAATAACGTCGAATTAAAACTCGTCATATAAAATACGTGATGGGGCGAAATGCGATGAAAAGCAAGAAAAGTAGACAAGGAATACATGAATAATTATTGTAGATCGAATGAAACTAAAGGAATTGACACGAAAATCCGTTTCAGTAATGAAAAACGAAAGGAGGAAACATGTTCACCGAAGAGCCACATGATTCATTGCATTTCTAGCAGGTTAGCAGATTCTCACTAGAAAACTTGCAAACCATTTTTTTCAAATTACGAAAATAAATTTATATTTACCTTTTTGGAGGGCGGTTCCAGGAAACTGGAACAAGTTTCTTCATTGATATTCAGTACAATATCATTATTTTGTTTGTTGTCTATATCGACTGAATCATTAGTGGCAGAATCCGAGGTTATCACTGAATCATTCGTTACTTCGTCATCATTTGTGATAGGAGTTTGGTCTAATGAATCTTCATTTATGGATACATCATCACGTCCATCGTTCGAACTGGCTGCATTTCCCGTGTCCTCAGTATTATCAGGATTGTCCAAAGTTTTCCCACTATCAGCACTCTGAGAAAAAAATAAATAAATAAATTCGATTAAAATGAAACTGATAATAACGTATTTTATAAAACTTATTTAAAAACTCACTTCAGATGATTTCGAGGCAGTACTAGAAACGTCTCCGTTTTGATGAGATATTTTTACGGCCGCAGAGCCATTAGCACACGGAATACCATCCAATAATTCTGGTTTTAGTTCACTAGCTACAAAATGTGTCCACAAAGCTAACTCAATCGAGTGTAAAGTCCATGCTTCATTTGCTAAAAACGCAATGTAACGTGAGATTAGAAATTACGTGTCCACTTAAAATATTGAAAAAACAAAAACGAATGTCCATCGTATTCGATCATGATGTACAACCTTATCTTTTAGATTCGACACATCTCGATAAAAAACAATAAATTAATAATAATATTATTATTCACTTAATCAAATAGAAAAGAAAATGAACTTTCATAGTCTTACAATTTTTTCATATATCAATCGAAAAATAATAGATAATAGGTGACTTATTGACGTTTTTCAATATAATCAATAAGTAGAGGACATCGACAAATCAAGGAAACAGTCGGAAGTTTGAACTGAAAACCACTTCAGGAATTTTCAAGTTTCAATAAAATCAAAAATTGTACAGTCAATCAATTTAGGTGCGGAACTAAATTTAGAATGGTTTGATATTGAAAATCCTCCTAGTCTGAAATTTCATGTTCCATAAAAAAAGCATAATTCAACGGGTTAACCACTCAACTACTCACTTCACTGAGAAGCTGGATTTGGGGTGTCGCCCGTAACACCCGTAGCGTAAGGCCCCCGCCAAATCGAACCACTACTAAAAGAACAAAAACAAAACCGTACAAATATTTGGGCCTAGAGGAGGAGCCAGACTGAACCCACCTAGGGCAATACCATTAAAAACGGTCCCCATCGCATGTAAAATATCACTTTAAAAGTAAAACTTCAAATCCGATCCGACCCTGTTTGACTGGATCCATTTTACAGCAAAATTTACTACACATGAATATCGAATTAAATGAAAATTTATTGTTGGGAAGATTCAACCGAGTGGGTGATATCTGATCAGGGCCGTAGCTAGAGCGAAATACTAGAGGGGCAAATCAAATGCCTGCGGGCAAAATGGACCTTACTCGCCTGCCATTTCAGGAGAAAAATACGACTTTGCTCATGGGGACATTGTCTCTCTAGCTACGACCCTATATCTGATGAATTTCCATAATATTATAATATAAAACGAACGGAGATTTCTCATCATATTCTAACTCCGTAAGGCATTACGATAATTTTTGCGATAAACGATAATATCCTGCAAGTGTCTCCGATCTGAGCGCGTAAAACGTGAACAAGATACTACTGCGCCAAAGCCACAGATCTTCCCAATACTAGGGAACGTTAGGTAACCTAATTCAACTTTTGAAATTGAACAGTTTTTTGCGCAAAAGAAATTACACCTTCTGATCAAGTTTTGAAAGTGGTTCAAGATGAATAATGATGTCACCAATGAAAATTTTCAAACATTTCGGAAAAATTCGCTAAAATTGGACTCATTCCATTTTCGCAAAAGCCCGTTTGATTAGCAAAAGGCGATAGAAAACATTTTTAGATCCATTCTTAAAATTAATTCAATGTAGCCTACTTAGAACGTAGTGGAAAAACAATGTGGCTGAATTTCAACGTAGATGATATTTCTACATTTTTACAGTATTTCCTACTGTTACGTTACATTAGTACAGAATTTTGTCCGTGAACTATCACTTCAAACTTAAGAAGAGTGCAGATGATTGCATGCCTCACCCCGCTCGGCTAAAATGTGATGGTTTTTATTAATGACCAACACTTCACTAGTACTTTGAAAGGGATATCAAATGTAATAGTCAGAAAATGTCGGAGTAATTAAGAGAGGTCCTCTTAGTAGATTAAATAATCGCTCTTGGAAACAACAAAACGTTTGTTGAAAACTTCAGTTTATACATGCGATGCAGATAAATACTAAGCTTCGATTAAATCATGTCAGAAAGATTGATTCGAACAAGTAAGAACAATAAATACTGTACGTCTAAATTTGAATTACTCGATATAGAAAAATAGAAATAATTAGGGTACTGTTTTTCGAGTGACTGAAATGTGATTATTTCACAAACACAACTTAAGCAGTCAGTTTCGGGAGAAATTTGGATGGTAAAATACAACCCTCTTTCACACTCTAGAAAATCTTCAAGTCTTTATAACACAATAACACGAAATAATTTAGAAACCGTGAGATGTCAATGACATTTAAAACAATAAAAATACGCAATATGACTGGTTCAGACAAATTTCAAATTTCCATTTCTGACCATGATTTTACATTTTGTTAGAAATGTTACACGCACCGTTGAGCTACTAAGCGCTTCTAGTACAAATTTAGATTTTACACAAAAAAAAAGAGAAAATAAAACTTATCATACTTACATTCTTTACTGAGTCTATCCGCGGTGTTTTGTATATGCCAAACGAAATTAAGATATTCTTTAGTTGTATAATCAATACCTTCGATTTCAGGAATCGCCAGTAAACATTCATCTGCCATAAATGGAGCAATATCTGGCGCTGCAGCAGCAAGTATAGCTTTAAAAAAAAAAAAATTCAATATTAAGTAGATTATACACAGTTTTTTGTAACAATAAAAAGAAGTAGAGCTCGAGATCAAACTACGAATACGAAATAAAAATACTTTTACAAGGACAAGAATAAGAGATGAACAAAAACACTCTAAACGGTATTGAACAACGAGAATAATCTTGTCATCTACTGGATTGGCTGACAACGTTAAATGCCACAAAAAATCTGTTACACTAATATCAATTACAGAATTGTGACTCAACAGACGACCAACTCTTTAATAAAATAATATAGCTGAATGTAGCTCAAGCTCTTAATTTGAATAATATTCAACAGAATTCCGAGTAATTTGTACAGAAATAATTATTAAATACCTGACGCCATAGTAGTACCAACTCCTTTTAAATTGTTAAGAGCAGTAATAGCCTGTTCCAAATTAGGCAACTTTTTGAAAGCTTTCTTCGTCTCATTCATGACGGCACGTGGAGTATTAACTTTCACTAAATAATTCAACTGAGGAAAATTTTTTCCTCGCTGGAAATCAGAATAAAACATCATTAATAATATTTATATTCATCAATTCTGGATTGGTAAACCAAAATAATACTCACTGCTTGCTTCCATTTCATTAGCTGTACTAATTCTTCGTGGCTACAGTGAGCGTCTCTTCCTCTAGACTGAATTTTCTTTGGTAATTCATTCTGATACCTGAAGATAACATGAAAAATGAGGAATTAATTTCAACGAATGTATGATAACAAAGGGAACAAAACGAAAAATCATATTATTACACAACTGGAAAGGTTATTGAAGGAAAAACGAACAATTTCGTGAAATTTGAAGTTTCAAAAAAATACAACTGGATTGAAAAATGAAAATTCTGAAAGACAGGAGAATTTGAGTAGAGCACCAGGCGATTAATCACGCATCAACGTCGACGTAGCATTGTTGATATGGATAAAAAAGAAATTAATAGCAAAATTTTTACAAAATTCCAAATGATCAGATTCATGGGACTAAAATAACGAATTTCTTAATTTTTAGAAAATATTATTTTCTCAAGGGATTTGGTAGAATGAAACCTATCATAAAAACAAAGCTTCAGCGCGCTCATTTAAAACAATGAAATTCAGTATAATGAAGTTTGCTACGGAAACATAAATTTAATTGATGAATTTGGAAAATTCGAGGCAAAGTGAACGTTAAGAATGAAAATTCTAGTCAATTTGGGTAGAGAGAACAGCAATAATTGCAAATTTTCGATTAGAGTACAAGAAGAGTCAAGTTCAATGACACATACATAAAATGGTTACGAACGTTGCCAATACACCACATAACGCTTACCAATTATCCAATTTGATTAAATCCTCGGGCCTTCTGTTTCTGGACTCAGCTTTCAATCTTAAAACTTGAGGGTATAAACTCAATACGTGCTGAAACTGACTTGCAGTGCCTTCAGTGAAGAAGGTGGCTGTATCTCTCATGGAAGCCATATTAATTGTGCAAATACTGTTTGGGGAATCAACCAACGTTTCAACGACAAAATTTCACAATTTTTACATTCGACGACAATATTTACATTATAATACGCGAATTAACAATTGTACGAGAAACTAATAGTTAAAATAGCAAACGCAGGTCGATATAAGCAACGCAGTCAATTTCTCAATGTGTCAATAATTGTATACGAATCGTAAAGAGAAAAGAACCATAAAGGCGAGTGAAACCTTCACTGAAAAACCCCCTTGCTGAACGAACCAAATCTCCCTACCCTCCCATCTACAACAAACTGTGAGAATTGGGAAATGCCGCCCGCTCCGCTGCCCGAACACGATCAACGAATGTTCTTTTTGGATGACTGTTTGGATTATTGGCAACAGCATTGTAAGAAGCTAGAAGAGTGAAGGGAAAGGTGCGCAATACATGATACGCAGGTTGCGCTCGGCGTTTCCTCTCTGAATTTAAACAGACTATAACCCTACCAAGCGGTGATAATTTCAATTTTTGAAAGTGTATTTCGATGTCAACTATCGATACCTAATGCCTAGATAAATGTTTTTGTTTAGGTTGGACTTGGATTGGAGTAAGTAAAGTAATGACTCAATGAGCATACCACAGCACAGTTGCCTTGCCATTGCCAGTTGCCACAGTATAAATACTCATTTTAATCATCATAGCACTCGATCCTTCTTCTATCGACGTATTAAATGGTTTGTGAAGAACAAACCCGATCTTTTTGGACTACCTCAGACCTTCGATTCCTTTAGACTTTTTCTTGGACTTTTTTACCATTTGTGATTTCATTTCACGGTCGACCTTCTCACTCAACAGTCAAGAGTCAACACGCCACATGATCTTTCCAAAAAATTTAATGATAAAGCCACGCATAATAAATTGTACTTTTCATTTTTCATTATAAACTGTAGAATCCCATCCCCGCTATACAAACATGATCATTATTATACAGACGATTAGACACGTAGAATTTTGTTAGGCATTGCTGCATCAAACTTTCAAGTTGAAATTTGAAGCAGAGTGTAGACCATGATAGGGCATAAGGCCGACTTCGAAATTAACAAAAAATGACTCCGGCTTCTTGAGCCTTTTCAAGACTTTTCGCATTAAAAAATTAATTTTAGTTGACTATTTTCTTATAGATTTTGTAGGGTTCGGGTATTTTCATTGCAAAAAAGAAAAATGAAGTGATCCAAGCAAGGGGGGCCGCCAAAAAAGATACTAATTTTGCTAGAAAAAATGCTTGGCTTCCATATAACATAGTATATTATATTAAACCACAAGCCTACATAAAATTTAAATAACTGGTTGAAATTGAAGAATGACGGATTATAATACTGTCAAAAAAAAACTGTTTGAAATTTCAACTATTGTTGACAGAAAAAATATGAAAAAACTCCGAATTTCTGGCAGTCAAATATTACACGCACCAACATGAAAATAAAGCAATACTACAGTACCATTACATAAAATAAAACAATTTATTCCAGAGATCAGTGACATAGTCACATGTAAAAAGCACCATTAACGGAAAAAAGAAGTTCGGAAATATTACAGTAATTAAGGTAACTAAAGACAGCAAACTGAAGTATATTCGCTACTTGCTTCACAGTCAAAAAACATTTAGAATGCGGTGGCGCCCAAAGTACTCCTAATGTGCTCGAAAGACAACCAAAATGTTAAAGACCAAGGAGCCATTCGAATCCAAACGGGGAAAAATCCTTTATATAATGCAAAAAAACTTTCATTTCGTACAGTTTTTATCAAACAGTCAAGAGATGATTTGTAAAATAGACCCCTGAAAACAGATTTTACATACTGAATTAATGTACAGTTTTCAAAAAATTATACACACTTTTCAATTGTAAAATATAAAATCATCAAACTCACTTTCCTTTTGCATCCGTTGGCTGATTCATAATTCTGGTCTTGACTACGTCTGCAGGAGTTCCCATTGTAGCAGCAACTAATCCGGCACATATGCTAATGGGATCAAAAGAAAGAAATTGTAGCGAAGAACCAGAAAATTTATTTTTTCAACATTGAAATTTGAAATACGAGTACATATTACATAGATTTGAATTATAAACGTTGCACTAACACTATCAACATACCTGGATAAAGTATGAGTTAAATGACTATCGGGAATGCCAACATTGTTTATAATAAAACGTTTTGCCGAATCATAAGTAGTTAAATCCCCTAAGTTGACTAAAGCAGCTCGATAAACATTGGGAACAGATCCTTTCCACAAACCTCGAACACCGCCTTGCTTTAAAATTTTCTGAAATGCATCAAATGCGCCATTCACCCTAAAAAAGAAAGCTTTGAAACCAATAAGAATACGAAGAGATTTAAAAAAATGGCTAATCCATACGCCGATTTCTCACCTTGGCGGCTTTCCCATAAGTCTGCGTTTTCCCTCCATTTGAATTTGCACTTTCACTAAATCAGTAGGACTAGCACAGAATTGAGCAATGGCTCCAGACACGACACCTCCAATAGCCGATTTCCTAATAGGAATAAACAAAAAATCAGATTTTACAATAAATGCAATCCTTCGACTGAAGGAAATATATTATAAGTTCATAATTGAAATAAAAATAAAAACCAACCAAATTGGAACAGATCCATCAACTTCATTTTTAAGAACATTGTCCCTAATACTCTCGTAAGTAACAATTCTTATGCCTGAATATACCACATGCCGATACAAAGCAGGCGTTACACCTTGCCATAATTTGTGAGCTCCTTCTTCCTTTACAATTCCTAATGCAGTTTTTATCATTCCACGATGACGAACCTATCAATTAAAAATATTAATTAAAAATCAACATCTTTTCACGAGTAAATTAAGGATTTTAATTTCTTTTTCTTTGTTGCTAATTTAAATTACGTTTATATTATTTTATTAAAAACTTCTTTTTTTCTAATAGTTTTATTTACTCTTAATATACTTTTTAGACGTTGTTTTTACTTTATCCGTTCTTCCTTCTAATTCTCCTTGAATTTGTAGCCGAGTTTTCGTCAAATCCAAAGGATACGTCACTGTGCATAAAAATAACAATACACATGACTAACGGAGTCTCACAGTTATGGTAATATGTACCTACATTTCAAGTTCAAACAGCAGATGAAAAGCTATGTAGAAAATTGGAACTGTTGATATTCATAAAACAGTAATTCAAACAACAAAAAATTCTTCATGGGTAAGCTTTTTTTCAATTTATCTAATCATTGACGAATGGTTTTCTAATAAGTCAAGTCTAAATCTAAACTAATGCTTTGAGGTAAAAAAAAAAATGCTTTTAATGTTCAAATGAAGGGTTTAAGAACGACCACAGTCTAGTTTTACAAGTTTTTCAAAAACAGCTACAAAATATTTAGGTAATTCTGTGATAAATTTCGGGTAAAAATGATTTTGACAAATATTCTGATGAATAAACTAAAACATAGTGTCTTCTAGATTTTTGGAACATGAACCCAAAAATTTGTCACCCCACGGACGAGCCTTATATGCCTTACGGGTAATCCGATACTACGACACAAGTACAGGTCTTCATACTACGTTCAGTTAAGTGAAGAAAAGGTCACTACATAGAATAAAATTAATAAACCACTATCTTTGAATTAAAGATTGCAGGATGCAAGAAAATGCACCATCCAAAAAATGAAGAAAAAAAAGCAGAAAAACTACAATATTATAAAAATAGCTCATAATTATAGTAGAATAAACTGATATTTCAGCATAATATAATGCAGATAGTGTGGGAGCAACTTGTAATTTGTTTCTTCATTCCATTAACTAGTTGAATAATTTAGAAAATTTGAAAAATACTTACATACTTCGGCAACAGAAGCAGAAGTTACCGAAATCAAATAAGTAACCCATACAGTATCAGCTATATTGTAGGTCGCCATTTGTTCTTGATCCATGGGGCAGTTTAAAAATATAAATATAATATTGTTTTGATTTGTTTTACATGACTCTTTGATATAGTTGGTAGCATCTGTAATGAAAAAAATTCAAGTTTTAACGATATAATAAGACCAGCGGTAGAAAATACACATTGCGCAATTTTAAAACCAATTTCATTCAAGTTTGAAAATTAAATAGTTGGATAAATTCTACGCACTACTCCGATCGAAAATCGTGGGTAAAGTACAATGTAAAAATTACACTTATATAAAAGTCACGCCTAAACGCAACTTGTTAAGGAAATGTTCAACGTGAAAGCAACACCACTTCACTAATCTCAATCTCCGGATGATTTCGAGGGCATTTTAAAACATTTTATAACGTAAAAATTGACATGTGATTGACGGAAGACTGGTGATATTGAGCGAGTCAGCAACGAAAGTTTCTTTGAAGATTAGATAAAGTTGAGTTCAAAGACTACGAGGATGAAGGATTGAATAGAGTCAAAAAACATATTCATAATTAAATGAAAAAATTGCCGGTAATAATTAATTGGACAGTACCTCACCAACAGATGGAAGTTATTTCTTCAAATTATGACATGTTATTACTTGGAACAGAACTTGTCATCACGTCTTCTAGAAAACGATTGCAACATTGGTGACCCAATTAGAACTATTTCAGTTATTCCTCTCCCTGAATAAAAGAGAATTAAGTTCGATCAAGAAATAAGTTTTCCCATATCTGACTTTACATTAATCTCACTTACCTTCATTGCCTCCTTTGACCTTCAATCTTCAAAGAATTGTGAACACTGAACAGAATTCATGACAGAAATTTCTCAATCAAAAATGAATTAATTTGTGTGTGTTGTGTTTTGGTTTTGAAAATATACGAAGGCCGGAGGTGGCGTGAAGGGGAAGAGCGAGATACTAGAGGGGGGAAGGGCAAGAAAAGAAGGGTCGTTGGTGTCGTAAATGGATTTTCAAATCGACAACAGCAGAAAGTGGAAACATACAAATTTTCCTTACCTATTTTCTTTTCAAAATAAGTCGTGAGAATTCGAAAAAAGGATGGGAAAAATCAATAAATCATGGTATCTTTTTCATTATAATTAATTTAAAATGTTTCATTACTCACCCTTTACCATTTTGATATTCTTTATAGCCTGACAAGGCCTCAAGTTTTGAATTTATAAGCTATAAAAAGTACGTATCAAGTGAGTAATTGAAAAGTAAAACAGCAAAAATTAAAGAGGTAAATTCTGTTCTCAAAGTTATTCATCAATAAATTGAAACTGAAAAGTAATCAGAATCTCTTACAATAATAATTATATTATACAATTAAAATTGAAATTTTCATCACTATTTTAAAGGAATTAATCATTTATCGTCAATATAGTCTATCTATAAAAGAAAAATAATTACCTATGTATACGCAACAACTAATTTTCACAAATTAATGCTATTAAACGATTCAACCTATAAGAAGCCTAAGAACCTACAAACTTTCAATAGCGATGCTGATTTTTGAATGAAAGTTCAGGTTAAAATGGGATTATACCTTTTCCCTCTGCCAAATAAAACACTGAGAAGTTTGAAAATTTAAAGTATCCATTGTGAAGGGGGCAAATACAAAATGTTTTTATTGACCCCGAAATAGCCTATCAATATTTAGAAGATTTAACGAAATAATAGCTATGGTTAAAGTGGGGAATGTTATTTTGAGACCAACAAAGATGATTTACAGAAGGCCACAACTGTTATAGAAAAGAATTAATCTTCTACTATATCAAACGATAATACCCAGCCAATAAGAGAAAAATATCGGTCGTTTTCAGCCTTTTTTATTCAACGCTGAGAAGTAATAAGACGAAGATACTTTTTCTGACTATGTGCACTAACGTATGAATTAATTGTATGTAGATACCTAATTTTGATTTTTATTTCAAAGTAACCATTTCACATTCATATTATACCAATTTCAACTCAATTACTGAAGAGAAAAAAATGTTTCTATTCCCATTCACCCTATGTGTAGATGAATATTAAACTGTATATTTATGCAAGGAGAATGGGAAGAAGTGAATAAAAACATTTTATATAAACAGCCGACTTCAAACTGATACATCGTAAGTCTCTCTAAACCAATTTTCACATGAGATACATGATCTTCAGATTTGTAAAGTGTTTCTTTTCACACAATGTTATAGAATATCCATACATTTAGAAGAAGCAGAGACGGAGGCATCATATTTTGATAACATTGAATTAAAAATTTTCATAATTGTTATAGAGAAAAAATTTATCGTAAAAATACATCTCAGCGACAAAAAATTTGAATGGTTTCTTTTTTTCCCCACTCTTCAAACAGGCCAGTAAGCCTACTAACGCAATGTCAGAAAAATTTTTGTCGTATCGTGACATTGATGAAATAAAAAATACAATGTCTTAACAGAAACAAAGAATATATTTTACTACATTTTAAAATGATGGATATTGGGAATTAGTTTTCGTAAACCATTCTTTCGCGAGCCACTGAAACACTTCACTAACTCCTTCATTGGTTTTCTGCAAAAAAAAAAAATAAATAAATAAATAAATAGATAAATAAAGAACATAACTAAGAATTTAGAGGATTATAAATAAAACACAAAAAGTCAAAACTGTTTCAAGAAAAAATAAAGTTCGGCGAAATTATGCGATTGTTGAATATCACACAAAAAATTAATGTATTTGCAATAGATTAATAAACAACTTAACGCAACTTTATTCATCTCCTTGAAACATACATTAACGAATAATAAAAAACAGACTCAAATTTGATTAGACAACTGGACGCATATAAAGAAATCATTATCATGTATTACTCACAGCGGATCCTTCGAAGTACTGAATTTTAGACTGATTTGCAAACTGCTCTCCAAATTCAGAACCAATTACTCGTCTTTCAGTTAAATCTATTTTATTAGCAAAAACTGCGATTGTATTTGGTTGATTTTCAGAAGTATTCCATTTAATGCTTTTAATCAACTCTAACCAGTGATTCAGATTGGCAGAAGATGATGAAGATGAAACATCAAAGATGATCAGGGCCATATCTGGTTCCATCCACTGTTTCATACAGTTTTCTTTATTAATTTTAGAATATTGGTATAACTATTTTGTTTTCAAAAAATTTCCACTCACATATTTTGGTAAAACTCCATAATACACATCTGAGCCAGTCGTATCGTAAAACAAAAACTTGACTGCATTACTATCATCAGAAATTTTAATTTCGGTGACGCTTGGGACTACACCCATAGTCTGAAAATGGAAAATTCTTCAAAAATCAAATTGATTTTAGTCTGTTCAACAATCCACCATTATCGATAAATTCGAAAAAGAGTTGATTAATGCACGGAAATGAAGGCACAACAATTTACCATAGAATATTTTTCTGAGTATTCAAATCCTGATGTTAGGTAAGTACGCAGTAAAGTTGTTTTACCCACAGCAGAGTCACCTAATAAAACAATCAATCGTTAGTGTTATAAAATATGGACGTTAGAGAAACAAACCAGCAAGAAAAAACGAGTGATCTTACCCATAATTACTATTTTTCCGACTCTACTTTTCAAAGATATCATCGATCTGGCCACGGCAAAAATAAGAACAAATTTTCAATGAAAAGAAAGGCAACTCAGATTTTAAAACTTTTAAAACCTGCTGGTACCGGTATTTTTCAAGTTAGATATTAAGCTATGCCGTTGACATGGAAACGAAATACGAAACAAAAATGAATTTTTACCAAAACAATGCCGTCATAATAGTTTAGAAAACCTGATATTTAGGTATATTTTCAATAATAAAACTCCTAAAATTTTTAGTAAAAATGATTAAGGGAGAAAAAGAGAACATAAAAAAGATCCTTAACTTGAGTAATAAAGTAAATAAGTTATTTGAAAAAGTCACTTTTTTAATAGGAAAAATTAAATTTAATAGTATTTACACGGCTTTGTTGAGGGGAAAATCTTAAAAATAAAACAATACGAATAACATTCAGAAAATGACTGAGATTACAAACGGGCTTCGTAATAGTGGAAAACTACGTGATTTCTTCGAGATCTTCTCTAGGTGGATATTTGGAGACACTCAAAGACTGCAAATTTTCCAAATTGTATGCACCGAGGCACTCAACTACGTCATTCATTGGTAACTTCAATCCAAAAACACCTATTTCAACTAATTTGTGGTCTTTTATAGACAATAGCCCTTTCTTACTAATTTCGGAAGCATTTGGAATGTCGACTCGCCTGCAAAAAAAAGGACAAAATTTCATCAATATGAATCAAAAAACGGTGCCAAAAATACAAAAAGACTATCCATACTTCAGACGTGTAGTTTCACGAACGAATAATTTCATGGTTCCATCATTTAGTTTTCCTTTACGGCTGAGTAGTGTTATTAGTTTTTCGGCGATATTTTCGGGAAAGAAAATATCACTTCTGAAGACAATGTCATCAGGCACGTACTGGTTGTATGATGTACTCGGTTCGCCGGATGAAGGTTTAAAAGATTCATCGTAACTCATCAAAGACAATGAAAACGGATTATCAGATACAAATTCTAAACAAATATTCAATAGTGTTGGAATAGAAGTCATCGTACAGCGAGGCTGAAATCTGTAACAAAATTAGAACGTGAAATATTCCATAGCATGAGATTCATCACGAACAAGACTTACGAGTAGGCTATTGGAAACCCTAGAATACAGAAATTAAACTGATTCTACGAATCGAAATTTGGACAGATTATAAACAAAATCAACAAAATATTTTAAAATATACGAAAAGTGTGAGAACTCAATTGACGCCGAATCAGAAAAAAAGTCTATGAAATCTGGGGTGCCAGAAATGATCCAAAGCCATTCGAACACTGATTCAGTTCGGCTTCAACTATTCCTCATATTTCAAAGCTTCATTGATTTGATCTTCATGAATAATGCAAAACGCGAAACTGAAAATTTTGATGCAGGATGCTCACAGAAGAGCCCAGCCGACTGTCGAATGTCAATTTGAGAATCGAGATGAGATCGAAATTCCGATAAACGACAATCATGATAGATCAGATCACAGTCAGGACGGATATTGGATTTGTCAACTGTCGTCAACGGGTCGCAGCTGGTCGTCAACGTCAACTCGTTACTCGTCAGATTAAAACAAACTAGCGTCCCTAATGGCTTTTTTCAAAAACTACTTTGTGAAGTGAAGACGATCCGTCGATCGTTCTGCAATCTGCATGCCAACTTGCCAACTGCATGCTCTAGAGTCTAGACCTTGCTGCATGCTTTGCTTTGCTCTGCTCAGTGCTCAATGGCCATTGGCGGATTGGCCAATGTTCATTTTGCTGTTTGCTCCTTGCTCGTCCCTCTCTCACTTGTTCGACATCACGTCCTCGTCAGAAAAATTTTGTCCAAAAATCCAATGTCTTTGACTCTTTGTCCAATGTCCATCGTCCATGACGTGAAGTCCTACGAATCCTTTGAAGTTGATGTACTGAAATTTGTTTTTCGATTGTGAATTTTTGTATTGATTGAATGAAATGAACTCTGAAGTATTCAAGACTTCAAGTTGATTATTTAATTTTTTCAATTTTTGCTCGTCGACGTCGCAGTTAGAAATATGAGTTTCTCCCATGACCATCAACTTCACTAGAAACAAAATGAGTTCAAGAGAAGGAAGACCTTTCGAGAAATTAAAACACGATTTTAAATCACTTTTTCGGGTTTCTAAAAATTCAGCCCCTGGTAAGAATACTGGTCAATGAAATACAATTATCTTCGTAATCTGAGCAATGATATTTATTTGTAAAATATAATTTCGAGTACAGTCAATAGTCATAATTCAGCCTTCGTTACCTTCAATTTTTTTAAGGTCAAAATGTTTTCAAAATTAGAGATGAGCCAATTTTAACACCTGAAATCGAAAGCCAAATAAGCAGTGTATCTCCTGTTGAGATACGTTTGAAAACGTTGAAAGATCTATGTGAAGTTGTGTTAGTCAATCGACTCGAAGACGTAAGTTATTTTACTTTTTTGATATTCTTTTATTTTTCCTTATTGATTATTACTAATTATTATTGTTTTTTAGAATGCCATTGAAAAATTATGTGACTGCACAGATGATCTTCTTAAACCTCATAGTCCGAAAGAGTATCGGCACGTAGTTTTCTCGTTCTATCAACATCTCGTTCAAGGACAGTATGATCGATTGGGATCCATGCGAACATATTTTTTTAAAGTCATCAAATCCAATGAAAATCGGGAAGATAACGTACCTAGGTGATTTACTTACTAAAAATTGTTGGATTGGGTTAGTTTGGAAAGATTCTTCATTCATGTTGTTGTTTCTTCAGACTGGAATTATTTCAAAAACTGACCGAATATGGTAAAGATATCCTCAGTTTCGAAGAAGAGGTTGGACCGTTTTTACTAAACTGGATGCCGGTTATTGTAGCTCATGGAAAGTCTCTAGAGTTCCTTAACATATTGGTCAATTATATTAAATATAATGCTGCGTATATAGACGAAGATATTATCAATGGAATTGTACAGTAAGTTATCAAAAGTAGACTATTACAAGGGATTGTCTTATGATTTATGCAAGATAACTGTAAACTGTCTCTTACTTCATACTTGAAATTTTTCTCCCGTAGGAACACGTCGTATCTTTGCTGCCACAGTGAAGCTGATTCTGTCGTCAAAGGGAGTCTAGAAGTTTTGGATACCATCGTGTGCTATAGTAATATTTCTCAACAAACAATGTCTATTTTTGTGTCAGCTCTTTGTAGAACTGTTTGTTTAGAGCCGTTCAATTCTGCTAGTTGGAAGGTAAACTTGTAATCACTCCATGCTACTGAATCTATTATTATGCCTTAAAATTGAAAACTAAACAGTGTTCCGAATTTCATTTTGTCTTTACTCGTAATTTTCTTACTTTTTTCCCTCTGTTCCGGGTACTCATCGAAAAATATACTCCCTCCTCGCCGCCATCCATCACCATCAGAATTATATTTTGAGCTTAGAAGGGTATTTATTTCTGGTTCCAGATTATGCGAAACCTTCTGGGAACGCACATGGGTCATTTTTGTTTGCATACCCTGTGTAAAATGCTTCAAGAAGAAAATTCTTATTCTGATACTGGGCTGGTTTGCGGAATCATTTTTAATTTGAATATGGCTCTTCTGAGTAACAAACCAGATTTTGTCATTAGTTATGTACCATCTTATATTCTTCCCTCTATTTCAAAGGTAAGCTTCATTTTCGTCGGTTCTTCCTAAAAATTTTTGATATATTCGTAGTTTCTGTTAATCTTAATTTTTTTCACAATCTCAAAATTCGGAACACTGTTATAAACTCGAGTTCATGAAATCGAAAAAAAATGTCTCTTTTTAGTAAAAGTTGTTTGAAATTATCACTGGAAATATTGAAAATTCATTATATTTTAGGCCGCTCTTCAAAAGGATCCTATCGTCATCACGGAAGTTTGGCTTTGCCTCAAATGGTTGATCGATAAATATGGTGAAGAACTGAAAGATCCATCGTGGGATCGAATTTTACAAATTTTGGAAGTATTGAATACAGAGCTGGGTAGATTTTTTTTGACTGCTAGTATTTCTGATAATATTTGATCGGCTGAGCTCAGAGATAATCATACCAATCGTTATCTATGTTTTCAGAAAAAAACGATGAATGCACTGCTCAATGTCATAATTATCTTCTTGACTTGTTCGGTAAAGTCAATGTTTTGCTGGAGAATAATCAGTTTCGAGGCGATATAGAAACTTTGTATCAGTTCATTCACAAATGGTACTCACTTATGCCTGTAAGTTGATGCTTTTATGTTTTTAAAATTTCATTTTAACTTCTGTAGAGATGCCTTTTTTATTTACCTATGAAGCTCGAGTTAAATTGTATTATTTCCTTGTAGGAATCACTTATATTTCGTCTTATCAATTATTCAGCTAAATATATTGTTCCTGTTGATGTTGATTGGTTAGAAAGATTACAATCTCTTCTAGAAAGTTTTTTCGTAAAAGAAAAGCGCACTGCTATTCGAAAAGAAGTCTTGAGCGTTTTTATGAATATCTTGTCCCAAAACAGGTTAGAAAAACTAAAAGAATTCAATTATAATACATGTAGTTTACTTTCATATTTTTTCCTATTAATTAATTCTCTTCGCAGGTATTATCATGAGAAGGATATTATTGACAATTTAATTACTCCTTACTTCGGCAATATTGCTTTGGAGAAAAATGCTGAAGTTCGTAAAGCTGCAATACAGAACCTTATTCAGTTCTGTTTTATCTGCAAGACTTCATACATGGAATCAATTCTTGATATACTTGAGAAGGTATCTTAACTATTCCTGTATCCAATACTGGATTACTTGGCTGTTTTTTTTTTTTTCATTCTTTTAACTCCTATGTTTGGGTTTTTCATCAATTCTAGGTGCTAAAGAGACCATTTGAAGAGGAAATGGTGGATAGTGAAATTGATGTCGCTGACGTAAAATTCGTTTTAGAAAAACTTTTAGATATATTTAAACTATCGATTTACCAATTACCTTCCTCAAATGCTATTCGAATATTATCAATATTGGTGTCATTTCTGCAAAATCACTATAAAAAACCACATATCTTTCATTCTGCAATAGGCATTCGGTGGATGGTTTGTGCTTTCATTTATTATAATTTTTTTTTGTTTTTGTTTTTTAAAGCTTAATTTATTCATTTTGTTAAAGGTGATCAACTGTTTATTGAAATTAAGATCAGATTCTAAGTATCGTTTGGGATACTGTGATGAATCTACGATTTTAAAGTATTCGCCATATTTAATAGTGGATTACAGACGACCATCCAATGTTTCACTTTCGACAGTATCTAGTTTGGATAGTAGATCTTCAACATCGTCATCCTTTGATGAAGATTTTGTTCCAACTGAAATAACCTACATATCACTGTCAAGTGCTTGTCAAGTAGTCATTACCGCTCTTAAATGTGAACTTGGTGAGTTGCGTCGTCTACATAACTTTAAATTTAATCATCTTTGAAACGGTTATGGATTCATGAAAGTTGATAAGATACCACTTATCCAGATTTTCTTGTAGGGCGAAAGTCTTTTGTTAAACTGGTGGACAGCACCATTGTCTGGTAATGTGAAGTAATTATTTTTGCCTGGTATGTTTTGTATTACATGTAATATATTCTTTCAGATTGGCGGTTATTACTTCCGATTTTGCAAGAAATTCCTACCGCGTTAAAAAACAAAGCTCTAATTCTTTCCAGATTTAATTGCGATATTGAGCCTCTTATTAAAGCTCTAATTTCCATGGTACGTTCAGGTTTTTTGTCATCACATAGTTTTTTCACTTTTTTTCTCGTAATTTGAGAAATATTTTCAGATTATAGAGCCATCTTTACCGGATGCCTTGAAGAATACGCCGACAAAATTCACTAAACCAGATTTTTATAGTTACGTAATTCCTGTTTTGTCTGCTTTTGCTTCGTACCACACTCATTTGGAATCGAGTCTCCAACAACGTTTGATTTCTTGTTTGCAGCATGGTAATAATATTTTGAAAATGATGAATATTTTTCTGAAAATAGAAATTTGAATTGATACGAGTGTCTCTAGCCTAAGTAGCTGTACATGACCCAGCAAAATGAATGAAGAAGAATGGTTTCGTGTTTTGTTCGGTTTTAGGTTTGAATCATAAGTCTGCTCCTCAATGTGTTACTGCATTGACGATCTGCTTATTGGAAATGAGAGATGCTATGGTTAAATTACTGCCAGAAGTTCTTCTGACGCTCACCAAAATTTCTACAACTGTTCACGTCGCTATTCCTACTTTGGAATTTTTGTCAAGTGCGTTAAACATGATTCATAGCGAAAATTATTTCGAAATACATTGTATGTGGGACTTGACCAAAACGTTGCGGTTGCTTCTTTGTCCGCAAAGTCATGGTCCCATTCACGTCTGTCGCCATAAATAAATTTTAAAATCAATATTCTTTTCTTTTTCAGTGCTTAGCACGTTTCCTAAAGTATTTGCAAATTTTACTAGCTCTCAGCAATTGTCAATTTTTGCTATCATTCTACCATATACCAATGCTTTCAAATATAATCGCTACATCGTTTCATTGGCTCATCATGTTATTGCGGTCTGGTTTTTAAAATGCAGAAAATCGTTCCGTCAGCAATCTGTCAAATACATTATTTCGGTTGGTAGGCTCCTATGAAACGAGTTCAACTTTTTTTGTGTGCTTGTTTATGTTTCCATTTTTTTTCTTTTCAGAATCTCACCAACAATATTAATTCATCCGATGATAGTCACGCCATCGCAAACGATAATTTGAACGAAGATTCCTCGAATCGTAAACGAAGTTCTAGTTTAACTGAACAAGTATGCGTAATATAAGCTTAATTTAAATTACTTAGTGGTCCAGAAGGTGTCTTTTATTTTTAAAATGTTCAGAGTAATCGGCGGAAGGAAAAGATTTTGAATAATTCCAATCGTTTGTTCCCGAATCGTATATCGGGTGACTCGAATCCAACGAGAAAAGAAGAAATCCTGACATTCCATCGTGAATTGACTGAAACTTGTATAGATTTAATGTCTCGTGTCGCATTCACCAACTGTTCTGCGTTACCAAAAAGGTAAATCATATACCTTTTATACATCAACAATTCCCATTTGTCTTTTACCTATTGTTAGTACTGTTTTCAGACTTCCCACATCCGATTTTGTTCTTCATAATGGACAAAGTATGACGTGGCTTTTGGGAACTAAACTGATTAGAATCACTACAAGTGGTTGCTCCCAAAAACCGATTCGTAGTGGTCTCTGTGATAAGTGTTACTCTTCGTGCATCTTCGATAAAGGTATTTTTTAACTCATTTTTGTTTGTAAGAATGTAAAAATTTTGTTTTCGTAAATTTATAATGTATTTTTCAATGCAGATAGCGTAAATTTTGGCTCCTCTAGCGAAGAAGTGACTTGGGAGAATGAAAAGGAAAGACACGAATATGATGTAAGGAAATAATAATTTTTACTACGCATCTTGTAAAAAGTGTATGTATTTGAATTATTTTTCTTTTTTTGCTACTATTCAAAACCAGAACATGCAAACGAGTGAAAAAAGTAGTTCGGAAAATGCGTCAACCCAGAATTTATGCCAAGGGTCGACTCCTGTAAGTTCGACAAGTGGATCTTCTAGTGTTGAAGATAAAAAACCAATCGATGGCTTAGATACGAATAAACAACTTTTTTCTGGTATTGAAATACGTTATTCTTTCTCTTGTAATTTTCATCTCCTTAGTGGATTTATAATTTTGATATACTTTTATTCTCTCGTATTAGATGAAGTAGAAGCTCAAGATCAGTGCATTTGTTGGTGCCAAGGTTGGGCAGAGATACATATCCGTCGACCAACGGGTATATCTGAATGTTGAAATTGGAACTTTTTTACGTTATAACTGGAAAGATGAACCTTACAATGCCATTTTATTTTTGTTGATAGGTGATGTATCATGGATCATGAGGATCCAGAATGATACCAATTCTATCAGTAATTCGGACCCAATGATCGACATGAGCACTATGAGTTTTCCATCATTAATTCAGGAGGGAGTTAATCTTCAAGATCCCAAAGTATGTTTTCTTTTACCGAAGAAGTTTCCAAAATGTAGCTAATTTAAAGTGTTCCTTTTTTTTTTACGAATTTGCTAATTTTTTAAAGGATTTTTTGAATAATTCATCTAACAATTCGGAACTGGCATCGGACATCCACCTTTCAAAAAATGAAAATTTGATCGGCTCAACAACAGGCAATCTCACCAACTCAAATATTGTACCCAGTGAAGCGATTCCGATTCCATTAAGTTCCGATTATGAAAATCGATCGGACGTTGATGTAGATTCCGCAACAGGTAATTTTTGTGATATATTATTATTTTTGTAATTTAAAATGTCAAATTTTTATCTTGAAAAATGAAAATTTTACATCGTAGATGACACATTGAATTACCATCAATGCCAAAACAGAAATCCTGTTCGTCGATCAAATTCTAGTCCTGAAATGAGCTCAAATTGGAAGAACTTGAATAATACAAATTCTCGCAGTTTCAATAGCTCACCGGTGAATGAAGTGGAACAAAATTTATCCAGTGATTTCACTTGTCAGTCTATGGACTGCAGAAAGTCAGCAAAATGCTATCCTAAAGACCTAAGGTTAATTTATGTTTCTGATGTTTGCTCCTTTGAATAATGATTTTTAGCAGTATTTCATTAATTTCTCGTCAATAATTTCAGAGGAAACTGCGAGGCTATTCCCGAAGAGTTTTCTGGTCCTGGCACCACCCCGCCGAAAAATGAAACTATCCAGTCTAAAGAAGTGAGCTCTGATCCATCTTTGTCATCCGTCTACTTTATGGGCAACGAAAAATCTCCTGGTCCAGGAGGAACCACCTCGTGTTTGTCGTTTTCATTCGATGAGGTGAATCCTCAGTCGGAAGAGAAGAAACTAGGAAACACCTTTTTGGACAAGCAAAATGAAAATTTCGAGTTCAATCGTTCTGCCAGCGTTTCCCAAGTAAGAAATCGAATTCATAGAGACGGTAATTATCTTCTTTTAGTTTGTAAAAATAATTTTTTGCCTAGGTTGTTCCTTCTACGAGAAAAAAACCACCAGTAGCCACTCACGCGAGCTTGAGTCATAATTTAGCATCTAGTCAACCACATCTTAGCACCAAACCACCCTTATCACCTCCGACGCACTCAACTCGAGCCCTTAATCGGCATCTGAAGGTAAGTTTTGTCCTTCATGGATTAAGAAGTATAGTTCTACGTTTTGTGACTGGGTGTCTCTTTTTTTTTTTTTTTCATCTTCCTAATACATAAAACAAAGCCAAACTAGGTGGCACCTTGCCGCCTTGTGATATCTGTTATCAAAGAAAAATATAATGAATATGTGTATGATTTGTTTGGCCTTTCTTTTTTTTTTTTTTTACAAATACAAAAAAAAACTATGTTTTATTCGTATCATATGTGACAAAAATAAACTTGAAAAAACTATCCACCTAATTTGTTGTGATCTCATATTGACTAAACTGACTGTGCTAAATGAAATTCAAGGAAGGTTAGTACATGTTTGCTTTTGTTTTTATTTTTATTTTTTTAGGATGAATCTCGATCAGATTCACTCAGTCAACTGAATAATAATCCCGATTACAAGCGAAATCGATTTAACACCATATCTGTCATGAGTCCTTCGAAAAAACCTCAAGTAGAATTGGAGTTAACCAGAAATACTGAAACAAAAAAATCGGGATTAAATCCTAGGTAAAAGTCATCGAGTTTAAGAGTTTCGTTTCATTTTGATTATTTTATTCGTTTCTCAGTCAATTTATGTGGTTTTCAGTTTCGTTTTTGTTCAGCTGTACGATTCTTCCCAATTTGGTTGTTCTTCTGAAACGCCAATATTAGTACCTACTGGTGCTCATATGCAACATATGCAAAGAGCAATTAATGTCTTCGATCGTATTCCTCCTTATGAAACTCATAAAGTAAGCCTTGGTTTGTTTTATTTATTTGCATAGTTTCTATTTTCACAAATATTATCTGTATTCATTTTATACTTTGGCGATTAACGTGTTTTCATTTTTTTTTTTTTTTTGCAATTAGGTAGGTGTCATTTACGTGGGTCCGAATCAGGCCAATAACGAATCAGAAATTTTAGGCAATGCGCATGGTTCAACTCGCTATGCTGAATTTCTTTCTGTATGTGTATGATTGTAGTCTTGACGATCATGTTGACTGTCTTTTTATTTAATAATTTTCTTCGTTGTAGAAACTAGGAACTTTGGTCAATTTAGCCGAGGTTAATCCACAAAATGTGTTCTTGGGAGGCCTGGAACAGTCCGGAAACGACGGAAAGTTTGCGTATGTTTGGAAAGATGACGTCATGCAAGTTCGTATTTTTCTGATTTGGAACTTTTTCTCTCGATGTACAAATATTCGTTCCCATTTTATGTATCAGAAACTAATGTATAAATTCGAATTCAGGTCATCTTTCACGTTGCCACCTTGATGCCAAATAAAGAGACTGATACGAACTGTAATAATAAGAAAAAGCATATTGGCAATGATAATGTTACCATAGTTTATAATGAAAGTAAAGAAGAATACGACCTGAACACTTTGAAAGTAAGACGTATTCCGTTTATTGGTTGAGTTTTTCATTTGTTAGTTTTGTGCTTTGTGATTTTGCAGTTACGCACCGTTGATGGTTCCAAGAATATTTATTTGCATTATATTAATTTTTTTTAGAGTTCTTTAGTGAACCACTTCTTATCATTATTTTCATTTAATTCTGATACCATGACTAAACAGAGCGAAAATTTTTTATTTACAGGGTCAGTTTAATTTTGGTTGTGTTATTATTGAACCACTAGACCACGGTAGTAATCAGGTAACTGTAAAAGCGAAACCTGATTTGAAAAAAATCATTGGACCGAATGAAAAGAAAATTGTTTCTGATAAAAATGTTTCTTTGCTGGCTCGACAACTCGCACTTCACATCAATGTTAGTATTTTTGCCTCTTTTGCTTTGATTTGCTTTCACGTTTGATTTTTATTATTTTACAGAAATGAACCCTACATTTCTTTAGTTGCTGTTTTTTTTCTCTTTTAATGTAAGGTATTTAAGGATAATTTATAGTGGATGGAAAACATTTCAGATGAAACTCGTATTTTCGTGAGCTTTTATTAGAAGTACAATATTCCTACACTTATACTCTAATTTTCATTTGAGAAACGCCAACAGGGCACATTGCTACTAGTGAGTCATCATTTTAGCCAATCACGGAAATTTTGCGAAGGCACTGTCACATGAAATGCATAAAACTGATTTTATCATTATTAACCAATAACATTATAATATTAAATTTAGCATCAGTTATGGTTACACGTGGCCCTAGCGTTTTTCAAATGGAACGGACTATACTCTATATTGATATTTCTGTGTTGAGCCCATCTAGTTTTAGATTAGGGTGTTATATTTGGCAAACCCAGATTTTGACTCTTGGTGTTGATAGGTAAAATCACAATAGGAACGGTACTCTGGTTTTAAACAGAAAAAAATTACTATCGCGCCTTACGTCATTTTTAAAAACATTTTTTTCGACCCTAAAAAATGTAGAGCCCTTGATTTTCTATATTCTTTTGAAAATTTTTCAATACTATCGATTTTACTCCACTTACTTTTGGAGAATAAATTCTCTGAATACAGAAAATTTATTTTAATAAATTTGATTTATAAAAAAAATAATAATTATATTATTCATTATTTTAATTTCAGCTTGCTTCCATGATTTTATGCAGTCCATATAATGATAATACGTATGGTGGAATACACGCGTCTAACTGGTTGGTCCGATTACGAAAAATCAAACAATTCAAAAGCAAAATTCTAGACGCTCTAAAATCATCCTCCAACTCTGTTGATAATAATTATTGTAAAATTTCTTGCGAACGCAAATACACTGGCGATTTCACTGATTACACCGCTTAGTGGAACCTAAATGTTACCTTAGAATATTCAGAATTACCTGAAATTGTACTATGGAATTTCTGTTTTTCAATTTTTAGATAGAAACTACTTCAAAAATCATTGTGTGTAATGAATAATTTTACGTTAAATGAATCTCATCCAAGTGACGATCGTCTTTTGCTCAGGCAAAGTATTTGATCATTATTGTTGGTCATGTATTCGTTTTGTTTTATTTGATGTCTGAATATTATTGAATTTTTTTCCTACTACTTTTTTTACTTGGATTTGTATTTTGAAAATGCTTATTTTTGAGTTTTGAATTAAAAAATTTGAAAAAACAATATTCCTATCAATTTATTATGTCTCGTCCTTTTTTTTTCTTCTTATTAATTTAACCAATTAGCGTGAAGATGAAGTATTCCAAATCAGGGCCTGATTTAGGTTTTGAAAGAGGTGTGGACAAAGTGAAGAAGACCCGTTTCTAGGGGGATAGGGGGTCAGTTACCAAATTTTTAAAACATTTTTTTTTTTGATGAAAAATTTAGATAATTCTATAACTATAAGTATGTGACTTTTTTTCCTTTTCTTTTTTTTTTATGACGAGTGGCAGAGGCCCGTGGACACTGTCCCCACTGTCCACCTCCTAAATCCGGTCCTGTTCAAAATAGAAATTACCTCATAATATTTTATTGAAAACAACTAAGCAAAAGAATTTTGTAATGATATGATGCTTATAACCTTTTCACTACCTAGTGCCTAGTACCTACTACCTATATTGTTTCTATTTCGAGGAAATTCGATTGATGTTGATTGCAACTTGCAAGTACCTTACAAAGTGAACGTAAAGCCGTGGAAGGGAGAATAAAAGAACAGTGAATCAAGGGGAAGGAGAAGGACAGGGTCGTGTCGATCAGTGGAACGGAAGAATGTATGTTGTCAACACGGAACGGAAGTCACTCAAGTCAAATCCAGTCCAAGCCAAGGAAGAGCCAAGGTCATCTAATAGAATCAATCCATTCTTATCAAATAATTCATTTTACTACTGTTGTTATTATCACGATTGAAGGTTGACTCGAACAATTTCTGAAATTTTTTTAAAAATAAAAGTGCTCTCATTTCTTATTCTTTTATTGAAGATAATTTTACTTATTCAAGTTAAGTTCATCCTTCTGTAGCAGTTAAATCTTGATCTAATTGTTAGGTGAGATAGGATGTGTTGAATTTTTTATAATAATATTTTTGTCGAATCGATCAGCTGATGGCATTTTAATCTACGCATTTTTGTCCGCAATTCAATGGACTTATGTTGAGTTTAGATATTTATTTCTCATATTCGTTTTGAAGAACACAAAATGACTCATTCGCCAAACAGCTATAGGTGAGATTTAAATTCATGTTTCCCTGGCTGAGCTATTGTACATACACGTTGCTCATTTATTTTGTTCTCAATGTCTGTTTTGTAGGAAGAAAAGAGCTAACGATTACGATGATATGGATCATATGCAAATGACCAAAAGAGCAAGGACTAGGAATTTTGATCACGCTAATATTGAAGATTTGAAAGACGTTGGCTGTGTGCCTCAATCAAGTAACCATTGCCCTATCGGATCGCGCGATAAGGTTCAAAAGTTTTTTCAATTATTCACTTTTATTCAGTTTATTTTGCTAACTAACTAATTCCTTCAGGAGCAGTATAATCACCCTTCATTTCCAACAAATGAATTTCACCCAAGTCACACTGGAAATCATGTCCAGTCTGAAACCTCGTACGTACCTCAACAACATTCATCTTTTCTTCATTCTAATTTCAAGTATTTACCAGATCTAAACGCCCACGAAAATCCTCATTACTATGAAAATAATAAGCTACTCTTCGAATTGTATGTTGAACGATTGCGACGGTCTAATTCTCATTCCTCTGACACTAGTCATCAGTTTTAATTTTTAACAGATGTAATCTTAATTTGTGATAAATTCTGATGATGACGTACTAATGATTTGGTTGATAAAGTGGAGCCCTGCGCTAAGTACGTTCGTACTGATATTTTTAAGGAGCTATCCAATTAGTTGCTTCCCCTTCGTATTTATAATACCCTCATAGTTTAGTTTTTCAAATTCGCTCCATTCTGAAAAAAAAGAACAAACGCTACATTATTCAAAAAATGTTTTGAATGTCAACTGTGAAATGATTCCTTGTATTAATTTAGAAATTTTTTGTCTAGACGCCTCTAAATTGCAGTGTATAAAGTTAGTTATCATTATGAATGTAGATTAATTTTTCAATAAGTGTATGTTTTTTCTTCTGTAATTAAAATCAAATTAATTGCGACTCTCTTAGAATTTTTGTTTTAATAACCACAAATATCTCAAACTTGTTTCCGAAAATTTAAATTTATTTTTGTTTTTTCAATAAATTATTTCTAGAGAACTATTGTATTTGTAAGTCAATTTGAAACTAATTGAGTAAGGGAATTCTGAGTTTTCGAATATTTTTTGGACTCTACCTACATCGATAGTATTTTCTCATATCATGTTGTAGTTTTTCAACTTTCGGTTTCGATGGGAGAGAAGGAATCTAAAATTCGTATCTGTAGAGCCATTCAGTGAAACTGGACCATTGAAGTTGACTTCATTAGTAATAGTTATATTTTGTGTTCCCTAGCTCGTATAGGGCTATCTAGAGTCTGCAGGACCCCACAAGATAGTCAATCTATAATATCTGCTAAATTAAGCGGGCCTGCTATTTATGGTACTGAGATGAAAATATTACTATCTCACCCTACTATTCCCCATGATTATCAGCGCCTGTTCTCTTTCCGGTGTAGCCACGTATCGCCAGCCCAGGTCCCAAAAAATTAGTGGTTTTTTCCCCCATAGATTAAGTTAGATGCCAAATAGGCACATCTTTACGAGTCCTGCGGACAGAGAGCCTCCAATGGTGCCATTGGATTCACCGATAAATTTTTCTTTGAGTGATTATACGCAGAACTACTTTAACTTGGTCTTGATTGAAAACGAAAGAAAGAAATGGGGTACGGTGGACCCCAGGTCGCCCTTATCGTAGTCAACAAAATGATTATCTTTCAAAAAATAAAAAATTTTTTTTCTTCACTATAATTATGATTTATATGGATTATTGACTAACCAGTAAAACCGATGACGAATTATTTTAGTGGTTCAAAAATGCATATTTTTGAGATAAAAAATTTTGTGGTGAGTCATGTTACCACCTCAAGGAAAAAATACTGTTTAATAGTGAATGAATGTTTCCATTAAACTGAAAATTGGAATCATTTTTTCATGAAAATCGAGTTTATTATTTCTGTTGAATTTTTGTCAAATTAAAACAGTTTATTATAACTGTCTTTTTTGTTACGATTACAAAGCCTCCAACAAAGTTCTTAATCCAATTTCAATTTTCTCATCCTCTTTTTAAAGGTCACAAAAAATACCAATTCATTTTTAAAATGACCCTGAAAATCATACTTTGAAAAAAATATTTAGCAATAAAGGTTGATACATTTGTAAAGTCGATGTTGCCAATTTCAACAGAGACCTTGAATTCAAAACCGAGCTATCGAATTCTTCCCATAAGACGGATGAGGCTCTGGTGCCATAGATTGCTTATGCTTAACATGTAATGGCATCACCCGAAATTGTTCTTATGGCATTTCAATGAAATTAGGATGTCTAATGCCGAAATGAAAAATCATTCAGATATGGATGAGTAGATGTAGTAACTCACTTTCACCACTGTGTGTTCAACCTTTACTTTATTCATTTGAAAATTATGGTTTCTTACATTTTTAAGAGTAATGTAAAATGAATAATGAATGGAAGCACTTTCAATTCATTAGAAAAATGTAATTTCAAGGGTACCAGCAGATTTCGTAACTAACCGATTTACGTTTTGAGAATCACTAAGCATAAACAATTCAACATTATTTACAATTCGATAAGCCATTTATCGGAGTGCATTATTACGAGAATGGTAACTAGTGTTATCTCGGAGAGTAAGCAATATTAGGAAGAAGGTAACATAAATAGATACACGTAAGTTCAAAAAAGTACAAAATAAAGTCGAGATTCAAATCAAATTAAAACCAAAGTGTTTTTACGACTAGAAAAATTATTTTAATTTCAGCTGATTGCCTTCTTCTTTGATGCTGCAATGTATGTGTATTTCAAAATGAGATTCACGCTTAGAATTCTATAGAACCTGATAAGAATTAATTTTATAATTCTTAATGAGATGGAACATAATGAGAAATCTGCAAGAAAAAAAACAAAAGTTATAAATGAGCAGTAAAGCACTCAAAGAGCTCCATGTCATGCAAAACCGCCCCAGTTGAAATAGTATCGCTTGTAAGTGCACGGAAACTTGAGAAGTTGAAGGGTCTCTGTCCAACATTTTTTTGTGCAAATTAAGAAATTATAATGCAAATGATTATGACAGGCTGAACAGAAACTTCAGGTATCAGTCCAGGATAGTTCAAAAGTACTTTTAGCTTATACGGCCTGACTAACAAGCCTCACTACTTACAAAAATAAAGCTTGTATTTGAAATAGTTGAAAGATAAGATCGTAGCTGTTTTTACTATCCAGCCTTCAACTCCTCTGACAAATTCCGAGTTATCCTACAGAATCACAAAAATTAAAACTAGATATTCTACATATCTTCTGGTATGAATGACACTTTTAGTCTGAACAAAGCGACTGTAATTTCATCCTATTCGACAAATACCCAATATTGTGTCCCACTTTCACCTAGCACCCACACACCCATAAAATATTATTTCTATCTGTTTTCAAAAGTTTGTTGAAAAACAAAAATTAAGAACTTCAAAAAGAGACAATATTCATACCAAATGAAGGGCTATATTCAACATAGGTATTTGTTTTCTATCAGAACATTCAGAACACGAGTTTTGAAGCAATACAAATAACAGAGTATGATTGAATATACCTTACATAAAAATAATTACTGAATTTTCTTCCAATTTTCACTCGAGTGGGGCAATGACGCTAGCAGTTTGGAAATTTCACGGATATTTTTTTCAGATTTCTGTATTTTCTTGTTCAATTCGTTCACGTTATCTTTCACATCGTGAAGCTGAAACAATTAATTCCAAATTACTAAACAAATATTAGATAAGAGAAAAAAGATGAAACATTCATTTTATCGTACAAATTTCTCATATTGTAGGAATCTACTCAGCATTTGACGTTTGTGGTGAACATGATTTACATGTTTGTAGAATAGAACCAAAAACAAAACTGAGAAACATAGAACAACGCATAAAGGAATTCTTAATTTTTGCCGAAAACAATGATTCATAATGGTCATTTGGTCATTAGATTAATGTTTCAAATTATTGATTAGACTTTATTTCATTTAACTGGAGGAAACCAGATGGAAACAGCTCATAATACAGAGCGAATATCTTCTGAAACACAAAGCAAATCTATCAGAGGTAATTCATACTTTTGGTCACAAACTAATAAATAAATAAAACAAAAGCTGAAGAGAACCATTTAGAAATTTGGATCATTTTAAATCTGTAGAACATTAACATAATTATATTTTATTAAGAAAGCCACTCAAAATTTACGAAAAGAATTTCTTGATTCTTTAAATTTCACGCTTTACGACAAATGAACATATCGCAAATTATTATAACGAAATTCAAAGTTCAAACTTATTTTTCAAATTTTTAAATTTTAACCTTTTATTTTCTTTTTTATAAATGCTTTTATTTTTAGTTTTTTATCTCATGAATCATTCCTATTCCAATGGTTCACAACTTTATAAACACTACCATTATCGAAAGAATTTTGACATCTTATATCGATATTCATTGTGGTTGACTGCGGTGCGGTTGACATGACAACGTGTAGGAATTTGGAAACCAGAAGGCAGAAATGTGTGGAAGAGAAGAAAAACGGCCGTTCAAAAAAAAAATTCAGTGAAACTATCGATCTATCGATTTGTTTTCCATCGATTTATAAGCAGATTATTGATCAGCTGTTCTTGTTTATCAGCAATTTATGCTCCGGATTATGGGATATTCCATCATTCATTTTCATCCCGTGCGCCGTGGTTTCTCAAGTTCAACCTCAGTTTCTGCAGTAATCAAGTGTTACATGTTAATGTGGAATAGTATCGACTCGTCAGTCGTCATATGAAACAAATGTAAAGGAAATATCGGAATGATCGTCTGAATTGTGATTTTTAATATTTCAATCAAGTTGTTGATCTCCAGATTGCCTGTTAAGAGTTTATTACGCCGTCGGAAACATAATTATCCAAGATAATCTTATTTTTCTGCTTTGAAGATGTCCAAAAGAGAAGTACCACCACTGTTGCAGTCAATTTTGGCATTCGATCGTTCCTTCACAAACCACGTCTGCTCAATATCCGATCGTTTTCCTGTTACCAGATCATTGAGACGTCATGCTAAAGCTTTAGAAGTACTAACTTCATTTTTGAAGTTTAATAATTTCTTTAAAATCTTATTTGTTGGAGTAACTTATATTTTTTGTATCAGTATTCTTGTCATGGAATCGTCTGGTTGGTTTCCTGGTTATTACTCACTTGGTTCCTTTGGATACCATCATTATTCCAGATGCAAGTCAATTTTTTCATAGGTATGATCTGTAAGGTGAAACTACACTGGCGTATTCGGCGAAAAAATACAGGCTTATCCTATTATTTTGTTTGCTTTAGCAATCATATTTTTTCGCCGAATACCAGCAACAAAACACATGTGTAGTTTCACCTTTATTTAATACAATCGTTCGTTTTTCCCGGAATCTATCAACAAAGATACATTTTCAATGTTGATATTTTGTATTTTAATAATTTCGCACTATTTGAATATTAGTTGTATTGTATCAGTAGGTTTCTTTATTATCAGAAAATTAAAAAGTACTCCTGTAGTCCTACTACACCAGTTTATAATTAGCAAGCCGAGAAAATTGGACCATTTTTGGATTTTTGCTTCAGCTTTTCAAAATAATTTTACTGGACAGTGGGTAATGTCGAAAGCTATTCGATTTTTTAATAAAAAGTCCAAATTTATCGTTAGTCTTGCTAAAACTCAATCAAATATCATCAAAATATATTTACGTTTGTCCACTATATGAGATAAATAATAATTTTATTACATATTTGAAAAAGCATTTTACTAAAATTGACTAATTTTTAAAGAATCATCTTTAAAATACAAGTCGATTAATTATTTTTAATATTTTTTCACAGGTCTCATTTTGGATATCATCTTTGTGGCTCTTTTGAAAGCATTTATCAGACGCCGGAGACCAGTAGGAAACAAAAACGATTCGTTGACGTTTGGTCCTGACAAATACTCGATGCCATCAGGACATGTCTCGAGAGCATTCTTCATTTCGTATTTTTTCATCAACTTATATCCTCTTCCGTTCGTATTTATTCCCCCTTTGATTGCATGGTGTCTGTCTGTTTCATTTTCGCGCATTTTACTTAGACGTCATCATGTATTGGACGTCGTAGCAGGCGTTTTATTGGGAATTCTCGAAGGAGTGCTCATGTCCTGTATTTGGTTAAGTAGTTCATCGGCCGTGTATCTAGTCGAGTGGATAACTGATGAAAAATTCGAAGGAGGAGAGTTCCATGTTTAAAGGAAAATGTATGCATATCTATATTACTAGGCTAAGGTTGGGTTGGTCAATTAATTTTGTCGAAAAAAGTGATGAGTGAAAAATTTTTTCAAAATGCTACACCTTATTAAAATTTTGGAAAATACAGAAAATTGCATCATGTTGAGGCATATTTTTTATTTTTGTCATGAACTTTGTTAGTAGATTTATTTCTTTTAGGTGGAAAAAACTAGTCTTTTTAAAAAATTTTTAAAGATTAAGAATTTCCTTCATTTTCAGTTTCTTGCTAGATGAAAAAGTTCTACTCCTCACTTTCCGAAATAAGAGCTTCTCAAATTGTGCCTACAATTGTTTTGAGAACTTCGCATAAACGTTTTTGTTACTTATTTTTCCGAAGTGCCTGTCAAAGTAATTTATCCAACTCTTGTTCGTAAGAAAATTTATGTTTCAAAGTCATTGTTATATTTAACCGTGTTCCTAATGAATATTTATTTACTTTAAAAGTTACAATAAAGCTTTTTCGTTTCTTTCAATTTTTAACGCGTTACGAATATTTTCCGTAATTCCAATTGAATGAACAGCTCCCGCAAGTAGTAATAAGTTTTTAAGAACATTAATTATTAAAACAATAATTTATTAACAAAGAAATGTTAGTGAAACATAGGAAAATAAAAGTCAACAAAAGTTGATCACAAAATTAATATCATGAAAATTATTAGTAACATGAAATTAAACACCTCAAAATACAGATTCACAATGTTTTAACAAGTGGAGGATTTTGTTACTTCAAATAAAAATGAAGAATCAATGAACTAAAGAATAATAACAAAAGATCTAAAAGCAAGGAACTAAGAAAATTTCAACGTGGTAAATTGGTAATAACAATTGCACACTAAAGTAAAAGATTAATTTAAGGTTCCGATAAAGATGATGAAATATTAAATTCACTGGGCAAGGAGTTCAATGACTAGAATGCTGAACTAATTTAAGCAATTGAAAAATTTCAACAAAAAGGAATGAATTTCCGAACGGTAAGTTTGTATCATAAAAATTAATACAAATGGACGTAAGCACCGAACTAAACTTATTACTAAGGAAATTAAAGAGCAAAAATGCAGAAGAGTGATATACGAAAATGTTAATTTTGTTAGGGAATTAGTATGGAGACATATAAAAATGGAAGTAAAATTTAAAAAAATTATAATTAATACTGGAACGAGAATAGTTTCGTAAATCATAAGAAATAATGAATTAAAATCACAAATATGAACCATTGTCCTCAGCCACCAGTAATGCCAGCTACATGAATTACTCAGCTCTCATCCGAAATTATGAAATAGTGGCTTATTCTCAAGCAGAATTATTTGAAGGTTAAAGTTGGAAAGAGATACTTGGAAAATTTTTAATTTCTTACAATTCTCGAGTTCAGCTGGTATGTTCTATAATTTTAAAACAACCAAATGAAATGATATAGCAAAAATTATCAAGCAATTTACAAAATAATACATAAATTATTTTAGTACCGGTACCTATCAATTGATGGGCATATTCTGATTTTGGAAAAATCATCTGCATTACCTATCAACAAAAAATGACCGATTTACAAGTTATCTTTAGAAAATCATTTCAATATTAATGGAGTACAGGTGAGAGTTGCAATCAGAGTTGAGGAGTAAAGTTGTTTCGAAAATAAAGAAAGGGCAAAAAAAGAAATATCCATCATACTAAGGAAAATTTATTGAAATAAAAGTCCTCAACAGTAAAAAGTAAACTTTCGGTTGGAAATTCGAATGATTCAAACATCCAATAGGTATAATTTTTTTTACTGACAGGTCATATTTTTCAAGTGAAAAATTCTTTTGTGGCAATACCTCTCAGTCATTCAGTTTGGTACGGATTCATCAGAAATTTTAGAAAAGTATTACTGAAAGATACGTATAGCTCGCAGCTACAACAGAAAAAAAAATTTTTTAGAATTCTACGAAACGGCAGCCTTAAAAGTATCTTCCCACAATATTCTGCCTTTTACCAAAGTTTTGGATGAAATCTTTTCAATCTGAGTGAGTCCAACATGAGTATTATATTAAAACTATTTTACAACATATTATGAGGAAATACACCTTCAGAAATCTCACTTCTCAGTAGATAATTCTTAATCATACACTTATAGTGACTTATCAATTGTTTCTTGATACCCCAGTTTCTCCAAAGACCTAATTATTAAAACTTATTAAAACATCTTGGATAGAGACAGTACTCATTTGCCACCTGTACTCTTGTCTTCTGTTCTCAAAAAAGAAAAATCTCACCAGTAAAAAATTGCTCGTACAGGATGAAATTATTTGCTTGTGGAATGATCGTTCGTAAATTATAATGTTTCATCAAAAACTTTAAAAGTTTGTCTGACGGTCGGTCAATTGGAATGGAAGTAGCGTTTATATTATTATCCTGTAACAATATATTAACATAATAGGTATTAGGTATTACGTGGAAGAGACCAAATTAACTGCGTCAAAATATAAAACTCGTAATATTACTAACTCGAAGCATAAAGTCGAATAGTTTCTTCCCATATCCTTGACGTTGTTTGGATTCGTGAATATAAAAATCCAAACAACAGAAGCAATGACGCTTGATATAAGATCCTTCGGTGTCAAATATAAACAAATTTTTCCATCCCATCTTTAAAAAACCAACAACCCTGCAGAAGAATAAACCATTATTTAAAAGAATTATCGTTAATATAACGGAACTAAAAGAGTCGACATACGCGTTTTCAAGTAAATCAACCATCAAGTAAATAACTTGATCGGAATGTGAAAATTTCACAGAACTGGTGACTGGAGTTTGAAGTTTCTGAGCAACAGCAGATGCTTGGCCCATTTTGTCTAGAATTTCGGAAACTGTGGAAATACATAACCTGAAATGACATTGGAAATCATTAGTAAGATGATAAGTTCACTGTCTAATGGTTAAGACATTTCATAGTATATTAATCAATTGCTAAATTGGTAAATAACCAAGGTTGAAAAATTACTTGGCTTTTTCTGGAGATCCGCAAAAATTAATTGGAAGTAAATTAGTCTGAATGATAGAGATATCATGAAGAAAATAAGGGCTTATATTCGTTGAAAATTCCATTGCACTTATAAAAATGGTAACATTCTGATACAGTCGTTCTTTTTAAAAAACGATAACGATATTACATAACACTTTCATCGTTGGTTGGTTGTAATAAATTATACTAGATCATTTGACTTTACACAGAGAGAAACTGAAAATTATGGTTTGATTGCTTACAATGAAGTTAGTAAAATCCAAACTATTACTGACTTGGTCAAAAATTAGAAGTAAATTCAAAAATTTAAATTTTAAATTAAAAAAGAAAGAAAGATGGAAATTGAAATCAATTGTTTGAAATTCTTCAGATTTTCAAAAGGTCTGGGTGAATGAGGAGGGAAAAGACGAAAGATAAACAAACAAGTTGACATTGAGAGCGGCTAGCGGAGACGTCATGACGTCATCGTTCGAAAAAAATACTCGAGTTTTTTACTAATAAAATAAATTAATTTATAAATCGACTGACTGATTTTGGAGTACTGACTTCTGACCAACTGTGGGCTCAGGACTCTTAGATGAGTCTCTGGAAGAACCAAGATTGAGTTATTTTCGGTTGCGTATCAACAGTGACTTCTTCAGTTGTTCTAAAATCTAATGAAATCTAATTATTGAAGATACATCGGGTCCAACCTGCACCCCAGTATACCTTTAATAAAATATCACGTCTCAAAATGCAACCATCACTGAGAAAATAGACCTCAAGGTTGAGGTAATTCCATGGGTCATGTGTGATTCTTGGAAGAAATTGAACGTGTTTTTTTTTTTTGCGTTCCTGTCCTGTACCTGCACTCCAGCAGAATTTGGAAAAATTGATATTACATTCAAAGATTATTTTATACCTTTCTTGCAAATTCATGTGCTCCATAAAAAATCAACACACAAAAGTCAAGACGCTGTAGCAGATTTCTACTGTTTTTTTTTTAGTTTGAACATACGAAGAAACACAATTATATTTATACCCATTGTATGTACATCACAATAAGTTGACTAGTAGGGAAAAACAATCTTCGTTTTTCAAAAATCATATTCTCCAAATCAATGTGATGTACCTATCCCCTATGGTGTGTGAAGATCTACACCGACCAGCACAACTTTGGAAAATACTACATTAAAGCAATTTACACGATCAGCTGTACAGAAAAAGTTTTTCTACTGAATTACAGTATTTTTTTCAAAACAAGATTAAGATAAAAATATAAATTAATAAAGTAGGAATGTATCAGAAAACTCAAGAAATGACACAATATTCTATTTTTATCGAATATTCTAACTCAAAAAATATTTTTCGCGCAAGACAAATAAAAAACGTTTTGATCGAGAGGAAATTCATTCATTTATTCAAATGGTAAAATATGAAACTTACGTCCTACTTTCAAAAGGCACTTGCAGGATAAAACCAAAAAAATTCATATATTATGAAGAAATGTAGCTTTTGATTTTGGGTGTCTTAATTACTTTAATAAGCTAAATTTTAAAAATATCTTATCCATACTATTAGCATTTAATAATTTAACCGATTTGGAAAACATGTTTCAATTCATTACAATGCTTTACGGGTAGCCACATATAATAATGAATTTCGATAATTAATATTGAAATAATTCTCTCCTCCCATCAAACGATTAAATATTAAATTAAAAAAATCACAAAAATGTAGATGTTTATGAATCTCTGTTGAAGATGTATCACATTAACAATAATATTGGAATAAAGCTTAAGATTGTTGGTACCAAATGTAATACTCGAACAAGCTCGTTCAAGCCATATTTTAATTAAAATATCATTCGTAAAAATAATTTTCAACTCGAATGTTGCAAGGAAAAATTAATAAATATAAAAACTTTTCATTTCTCTAGGCCGTACGTAATATAATATGGACCCCGGATCCTGTCCGGACTGGTTCGCTCAGTTCTCCAGCTTTTAGAGAGAAAGCCGCTTCTTCAAAAGAAGGTTGCATAGCGCCACGTGGGAAAGGCCCAAGATCACCTCCTTTTTTGGCCGAACTACAATCTGAAAATTTTGAAGCCAACTCAGCGAACGAAGCTTTTCCGGATACGATTTGATCACGATAATCTGTAAAAATAATTTCGAATTAATAATAATAAAATTCATTCTCAGTGAACGTATTACAAATTTCATGGATTTTTCAACGTAGATGCGAACAAGTGAGGCTCTTCAAGGTGATTCCTAAATTTGGAATTTTCTAATCCAGGATAATGAAATACCAAATAAAATTTAAGTCAAATCAGTTCATTGAAACTACAACATTCCAATTTTTGTAAAAATGAGAAAAATTTTCTTCTTCTTTTAACCAGCAGGTTACAAGCAGAGTACTGTCGCGAAGAACAGAAAAGATCGTAATAATTCTGGTCTTAAAATCAAAAGAGATCCGGATTCAAATTTTCATTCATGAGATCTCATATTTGGAGTGATTTGAGTTATTATCATACTTTTCCTCCCATAGTTCGGTACCAAAGAACCAAAGTGATCAATGTCCAAATTTTAAAACTTGAAAATATTATTCCCACTTCGCAGTCGAAGTTCTCAAAACAAACTCCTTTCCTTAACTTCAGGAACTCGCCGTTTTCATTTTAAAGATAGTAAAAATGCCGACTACGTTGAAAGGATGAAAGTGCTTAGTAAAATGCAGCGAAAAAAGTCGAAATCTCTTCATCATTAAATTTGGACCAAAATCTTTTCGGCTCTCGGTTCCAGAATTATGTCATAAAATACTTCACTAGAGGAAACGAAACACGATGGCATATGACATTACAAGATTTTTCACTCATACCAGCCAATTCGTGGACTCATTTCGCCATACTTTCAAGCGTCTCAACCATTCATTAACAAAACAAATGAAATTACCCATCACAAGACGCATAGCGTCATCCTCAGTTCTGGTAATATTTTCTTCTCGCCAGGAAGATGGTCTGCGAGAATCTTTATGCTTGACTAATAAATGACTACACTGTACTTGAGCCGGACCGACTGAGCCGCCAGGATTTTCAGCTGGTTTGTCTGGTAATTCCCATTGGCTTTGCTTAGTGTACACGTTAAGATAATATTGCTGGCCTAAAAGAAGGAGAAAAACATAGAAAAAATTTGAAAAATCGAAAGAATTTAGAATTAGAAATTCGGTACTAACCAGTTGATCGGCTAACTCTTTTCTCCCAGCCGGCGGGTAAAGTTTCATCGGAGCTCATTTTGAGACTTCTTACCACATTCCTTCTGCGAATTCGATAAACGGAATAGAGAATAATCAAGTCAATTGAATTCTTTTTCCTTTTACACAAAAACTTCTAAAATCTCCAACTGCCGACAAATGAAAATATAAAATGTAATGTTTGAAAATGTTCAAACTTATTTCCACTTTTCCAGATTGAGATAAGATTATAGTCAGTCTCAAATAAAAAACGATGAACATGTGACTGATAGTGAATACTCGTATGAACGAGCGTCATTTGAACATTTAACCAATAGTAATTGAATAATAGATCACGTGTGTATCCTTTCTTATTAGGGACAGAAAATACATAAATCTGCTACGAGATTTTTGATTCCAGGGTTCGTTAAATCAGTGACCAGTTTGTAACAATGGCCCTAACAGAAATTTCTTACCAAAGTAGCTAGTACAAGTACAGGGTACACCCGAACAGTGTTCCCAGACGTACGGATTTATCCGTACATGTACGGATTTCTGAAAAAGTCCGTACGCGTACGGATTTATCGTACGGATTTCCTGAAAATACGGATTTTTGTCCGGATTTCTTCATTTTCCCAACATTTTCACATATTTGATAGCATTTACCTTGATTGATTTACCCAAATCACCGATAGGAGCGCTAATAGTGCCATGAATGTTGACTGATACTAGCGCTCCTATCGGTGATTTGAGAAAATCAATCAATGTAAAATTGAATTTTTGGCTGCTGTTAGCGCTCCTATCGGTACATTGGTTTATTAAAGCACCAAAAAACAAAATACGGATTTTTTAATCGAAAAATCCGTACGCAATATCAAAACCCACGGATTTTTGAAAATTTCATCTGGGAACACTGCACCCGAAAGCGCTAACCACGCTAGGGGAGCACAGCCCCCCTAACATAATCGTTCACTTCTCCAGCCAATCTCGCCCCCAAGATAGAACTAAAAGACTGCAGCCTCCATTTGGTATCAAATTTGGAATTTCATCAAAAAAAGAACCAATAAACAAATTTACCGTGCGGAAAGCACTAGCTACCACCACGGGTTGCAAGCCTCGCTGACACCGAACAAATCACCTAAGTAACTATAATTTTCCATAAAGCGAGGGACGCGAGGGTCCTCTCGCTCGAAAAAAAGAAGAGATAAAGAAGCAAAATCTTGACGAGACGTGGAAAAAATTGTAAAATAAAAGCTCTCCATTAGAGTTCAATCGAAACCTATTTTCAAACTAATTTTGAACATTTGCTCAAGGTTTGTTCCACGTGAATGAGTCAACCGAAAACCAAAGCACACGTACACTCATTAACAAAACTGCTTATAAATTTGTAATTAGAAACTATTTCAGATAATAATTTTAGAGAAAGGACCAATTAATTAATTGAGTATATGTACTGTGCTACGCTACTAGACACTTGACAGATTCGTTCCGATGTTCATTATCGCGAGAAAAACTTGAAAAATACATCAGAAATTTAAAAAAAATCTGTAGGTGATTGTCATTGGCGAAGCACAAATTTTCAGTCGTCGTTAGAAAGAATTTGCAGCTTGCAAAATATTATGTACAGAACGACTACAATCAGTCAATTTCGAGAACACGAAAATAAATGAAAACACAGAATGAAATAGAAATTTAACATCAAATATATTATCCAAGTCACAATCGCGCATAGTTTACTTTACAGCAGCCGCTTTCTTTTCAACTTGAGCAGCTGGTTTCTTGGCTTTAGTCGTCTTCGGTACTTTTGTTGGTGCTTTCGCAGTTTTCTTCGCCGCTTTAGATACAGCACTTTTTCTCTTCTCTTCGAAATACTTTTTCCTCTCAGCGATGTGTTTCATAATCTTCTCATGTTTTGGAGTCAACGGTTTCTGCATGAAAGCGAATGAAGCGTAGAATTAATAGGAAAAGCTAAAAATTAACATTTTTCGAAATCAACACGGAATACCAATAAACTTACGCCTTCTTTTTTGAGAGCGATCGCTTCTTTAACCAACGCTTTCAGCTCTTCCGATCGGCGCGCTCGTCGTTTCAGCACGGCGGCGTAAGGATTCAGTTTTATCATCGTCCGAATGTGTCTCAGCGGGTTCAATTTCCTGGTTCTACGGGGAACCGAGCGTCTGCAAATTAACAAAAAAAATATATCAAATTGCGGAATCCACTTATTATCACTCACTAACTAACTAAGCTACGACAGAATTTCCAACAACTGACACATTTTCTCATCGTGAATTTTCTACAATACATTCATCATTACCGAATGTTCGAACATTTCCGTGTAAGTTTCAATTTTTGAAGGAGACAAAAATGGAGTGGAAGGATAAGAGAATAAGGTCTTGTTCAAAAATAGTTCAACATCGTTTTCTTGTCCTTCGCAAGTATCAACGAGCACGAGTGTCCACATGGTTACGGAAAAGACAGCCAGTCTACTTTAGTTTCAACCTGGAGGGTTAGACTTGTAAACACAGCAGCAGCGTTAGGCCGAAATAAATGATAAGTTTTTTTTTCATAAGGAAATTTTGCCTCACACTGCGCTGCACTAATGATCAAATACGCTCCCAAAAAGTACAAGTACTTCTGACTTTTTCCAAACACTAGTTTCGCAACATTTTTACCGCTTTCGTCGAACGCAATCGAGGAGAAACAAGAATCAACTTTCCAAAATGGGTATCGCACAAAAATACAATATGTAATTAATGTAGAAAATTATTTTCATCCTGCATAGTGTAATATCGACACATACGAGAACGTTAATCACCATTATTAATATTGCACCGCAAAGGACACTGCAGCCAAAAAATTCGACGACAGTGGGGAAGGGTGCGTATCTTTTTTCAAGTGATTCAACGGTGAAATATCATAAGCGAACTCTTTTAGCAGGTTTTTTTTCTTTCAAATTTTTTCTCTCAAGACTCTGCTAGTCAAACAATGATTAAATACGGATAAACTTCAAGTTGATCATCACGATATTCTTTCTAGAAACGCCGAGATGCATAAATAGAGAAGGAAAATTTGGAGAACAAACCTGCGGTGTCGAAGTACGGATTTGATTTCTTCGGATTTGAATAATCCGGCCAAGTCTGTATTCGTCATCGATGGATAGGGAAGGTTGTAATTATTCTTCAAGCTGGCTTTCTTTTGCCAAGTTCCATACAGTTGGTCTAATTGTTTAAAGGCATTTTCAGTCCAGATGACGAATCTACCGACATGACCACCAGGAGCCAATTTCAACAAATTCAGTTTACGCACATTAATAGTGCTGACACCGGGGATGTTACGGAAAGCCTTCTTCAAACCCTAAAAAAGAAAACAAAAATCAATTATACCAACGAAAAATAGATGATACATCCACGAAAAGGTCTACGAGTAAGATGTCGAAAATCAATTCAATTCTGCATATGCAGAAGCAATACATATGAGAACGTTAATCATCTTTTGATATTGCACCGCATGGAACATTGCAGCCTAGTAGCTCGACTACAATGGGGAAGGGTGCGTATCCAGCCAAAAGATTAAGCCGATTTCACAAATTAAAAAAAAAATGGATTTTCCAATCGAAATTACTGAAACATTATCGTAATTGAGGAGTTGATTTCGAAACTGCCTCAAGTTCAAAAAGTCAAAATTCGGGAAATCGAGAAAAAAATTGCCCCGCGTGATATGAGATTTGCGTTGATGTGAATGGCCACACTCGAACATTTTTAAAACAACTCCCGCCATAAACCCACTCCTCCCATCCGTAGTTCCGGCTGTGGAAGTACAAACGTGGGTCAATATCGTGGACTAAGGGCCGTTTGGAATTTTTTTTAAATTCTTTCCAGATTGGTTGGACGAAACACAATATACAAATAATAAAAAACACGAACTAAAGTATGACAAGGTTGTAGACTAAGGGCCGTTACGAAATTTATGCGATAATATTTTGCTATCGGTGGGAGGCGAAATAAAAAATGTTACGGCTTTAACGTCGTCTAACTGCGTTGGACCAAAACAGAGGGTAAAAATCGAGATATGACTGGGCCAACAACTCTAACATGTAATACTTGACCGTTTCTAACCAATGCAACATTATCTCAATTTTAGAAATTTTGGACTCGAGGCAGTTCGGAAATCAGCTCATCAATTCAATTCGAAAAATTTAACTGGTTTAAAAACTAATCGAGTACGCATTCAAAACTTTAGTCGAACTTTTGAACGCTACTCCAAGCAGAAAGATTCAAAATATAATAAACCATTATAATATATTACTCAGAATTTAATAATCGTCACTGAAATCAGTAACACAGACCAAGATAAATTGAATTCATCATCACAAAAAAGTTACACAAACGAATAATTGAAAATTAGTTCATCTTGTACCTATGAATTAAAAAGATGGAAATCAATACATAAATAAATCCTGAAAATCAGAATACGTATACGATTTCACTTTCGGTTCGTAACTCAATGTTCTAATAATTAGAAGAATCATTACAACATTAAATTGACCCACAGATATCCACACGGATGTTAAGACACTAGTGAGACACATCCTACGAGAGAAATATAGTCTCACGAGTGCCTAAAACGTACATAGAAACGTAAGTATAGGTACCTAATATTTGGAATTGATAAAGTAAAAAAATCAGAAGGAAAACAAAATCACAGAACAGTCATAACCCAATGCTCTGAATAATAACACTAAATCATCACGAAGGCAGTTACATTCAATTCAAAAAAAAAAAAAAAAAAAGTGAGATAGGTACTTATATTATGGTTAGAAAAACAAGAAAATACTTCGACTATATGAGTTGTAATTTACAGTTCAGACTTAGCTCAACTGAAATTTTTATGAAGGATACATGAGTGATCTCAGGCAATAAGAAACTTACATCAATGTCATAATTAATTTCACACTTGGGTTTTACATAAAAAGGAGAAGGAAAGATAATCTCAGCCTGATTATGATTATAACCAATTATACTCAGAACTTGGTAATCGTCATTATGATCAGTAACACGGACCAAAAATGAATTCATCACTGTAAGAAATTAATACCAACGAGATGCAATATTCCATATTAACGAATAGAGTAATGCGTAGTTAATTTACGATAAACTGAAAATAAAATTAATGAATATTGACTTGAAAATCAGAAGTAGTAGATAAAATCACATCAAGTTCAGATCCCAATGCTCTGATAATTAAAAGTGTCATCACAAAATAATCAAACTTGAAATATGGATATCGAAACATGTGAACTTATGATTGATTGGAACGTGTATTTAATTTTTTTAAATCGTAATTATCAGAAAGTGAATATAAAATCACAGAACAGTCATAACCCAATGCTCTGAATAATAACACTAAATCATCACGAAGGCAGTTACATTAAATTCAAAAAAAATATATATATAAAGAAAAGTGAGATACTTATAATTATGGTTAGACAAACAAGAAAATACTTCGACTATATGAGTTGCAATTTACAGTTCAGACTTAGCTCAATTGAAATTTTTATGAAGGATATATGAGTGATCTCAGGCAATAGGAAACTTGCATCAATTTCATAATTAATTTCACACTTGGGTTTTACATAAAAAGGAGAAGGAAAGATAATCTTAGCCTCATTATGATTATAACCCATTATACTCAGAACTTGGTAATCGTCATTATGATCAGTAACACGGACCAAAAATGAATTCATCACTGTAAGAAATTAATACCAACGAGATGTAACATTCCTTATAAACGAATAGAATAATGCGTAGTTAATTGACAATAAACTGAAAATAAAATTAATGAATATTGACTTGAAAATCAGAAGTAGTAGATAAAATCACATCAAGTTCAGATCCCAATGCTCTGATAATTAAAATTGTCATCACAAAATAATCAAACTTGAAATATGGATATCGAAACATGTGAAATTATGATTAATTGGAATGTGTATTTGATTTTTTTTTAATCGTAATAATCAGAAAAAGAATATAAAATCACAGAACAGTCATAACCCAATGCTCTGAATAATAAAGTAAAATCATCATGTTATCAACAATCGAATTAAAAAAATTGCTGACTTTGATTTAACCAAACTAATCATGCCTCACATGGCCTAGATTAAGTTTGACAATAATTATAATGAAGGTTACATAAGTCAATGGTTCAATAAAAATATACGTATTGCGAAATCAACGGACAACCACAACCTAATGTGCTGAGGAAATTATTAGATTCACTTGGAAAAACCTAAACCAAATATGTATCAGAAATGAATGAACCATTACCTGATCCTTGCTGTATACAATCAATGGACCTTTACGCTGAACATGTCTCCTATTTCTCATCTTGCCTTTTCCCGCGCGCAACCGTTTTGACTTGTACACCTACAGGAACATGAATCGCCACATTAATACCTCGGTTTTTCCAATTCATATAACTGACACTTGCTTTACCAACTTACCTTGTTAATATCCTTCCACACGCGGATACGGTGGAGAAAAGATACCGCCTGCTTGGTACGAGTGTATTCTTGAATTTTATTAGTAACCACCAACGGAAATTCGGGAACATCTTGTATCAAGTGTCCTAAAATGTAGAAAATATTAGTACTGATATGTATTAATATACTTTTAAAATATTATTCCAAAAAAAAAAAACCCTAGAAGATGAATAATGTTACAAAGAAATTATTACTCAGTTGCGATTAGAATACCAAACCTTGAAGATGAGTCTTATGGTTTGCTACGCTTCTGCGTCAATTTTCAGATAAAGGATTATATTTTCTCTAAATACCGTGCAATGTATATCAACTTCAGAACAACTTTTAACTTGATTTTAGTTTTAGGCATACAGACGAAACTTTCGAAAGAATGATTTCATGAAAACCGATTTTCCCTACGTTTTTGTCTTAAAATACGTTTCAAAACTTTTCGAACCACACTCCCAAACTTATAAGAATTTACTCCAAAAAGGGTAGTAAACTATACAGAATACAACACTTTAAATCATTCATACGAAATATAACAAACCTTTCGCCATAACAAGAGCAGGAACCGCCGTAGCAGCAATTGCGCTCACAGTGGCGTATCTTTTCTGGGTAGTATTCACCTTGCGGTGCCAACGACGCCAAACTCTAGTGGGTGCAAACATTCTACCCCCTCGACACATGTTACCAAACGCACCTTGACCACTACGATGCGTACCGCCACCACGGACACGAGGAATACGAGCTACAGCTCGTCCAGTTCCCCAAGATTCAGCGCTAGTTTGATGACCTACATAAACAGTACAAGATAGAATACGAACTTCACATAATTAATAAGCCACTTAGTAAACTAAATCCTTACCAGCATCTTTGCTTACGGCGTATGGCTGACGATGGTTTTTCGATATATTTTGATGCACAAAATTAACTACATCTGGTCTGATGGGCGCTTTGAAAACAGCGGGTAGAGGTAAAGTGATGCCAGTGTCTTCATCTTTATCTCCGTATACGGTGACCAAAGGTCTAGCAATAGCTGCCACTGCCTGAAATAAATCGTGAAACTATTACACTAAATTTAAGAGAGAAAACTACGCAATTACATCTTGCTACAAAAGTTTACAAAGCCAAGTGTCGAAAGTAAGATTTTATGTAAAAAAAAACTACCCCGTTTTTCATTACGGGGGCTGGATATCGCCGAAGGTAGTCAGTAATCTAATTCAAATTTCAAGCCAGCAAGGCTATAAATTGGGAGAAAGGTCTAAAGGGTAAAGAATAACCGGTACGGTCCACTCAAGTGAGAAAATAGGCGTAAAGGGACTGGATTTGTGGCTAATGAATAGTGTGTCACGCCATTATTAATAAGTAATTATAATCCTCATGTCAATTGATCCTATGAGACCTGACACGTAAAATTCAGTCGATACGGTAATATCGCGACATTCTCATTTCACCAAAAAACCAATTCCGACTGACATGGTATTTGAATGGTTTCACAATGAGTAATCCCTCATGGAAATATATCAAGGAGTATCCTTGCCACTCGAAACACTTTCATCGACCGAATTAACGGATACATCGAAATGGAGATATTCAAGGAATCCCAGCGGCATGAAATTAAGAACTGTCACATTTTCAAATCTTATATCAATTTAAAAGGTAATATTTATGAAGGGCAACGTCTATGAAAAGGATACCGCACAGCGGCGTCTAACACGTGTGCGAAATGAAATACGGACGGAAAGTTTTCAACAATAATTAATTTGTTATTAACTTACCATTGTGAAGAATCCAATTGAAAGTTCACCGAAGCAGTAGACAGTTGTATATTAAAACCACACAATTCTTCAAAATGGACCCAATTTCAGACATTCACGACGCCTGAAATTTCCTAAAACTTCAAAATGAACGAAGGAAGAAGCAAGTTGTTCTTGTGTGAAGCTTATCACAAGCAAGCGTGGATGTGGAATAAAATGAAAAATTCAAGGTGATTTAACAGTAAGGTCTTATAAGGCCAGTTGTACAATACAACGTTAATTTTTACTTCGCAGTTAAATATTTTTCTACTGAAGAATTCACTAGTTGAGCTTCGGATTAATTCTGAAATGAGAGTTTATTCAACATACCCCTTTATAATTTTTAGTCATGACTCATGACGATAGGATCGATAGTTTCGGCCGATATTTGTTGGGTATTTCGAGAAGCAGAGAGCCAGAGAAAGTTTTTTTTTTTCTGTAGTGTCGCCACTCGCCGGTTGCGTCCGGTCATGCGGTGTTCTCCACCCCTCTCCTCAAACTCAAAGTACGTGGAGTGTCGTCGAGGTTGAGTTGAGTTGAGGGTTGACTGTTGAGGATGAGGAATTGAGAAAAGTTCGAACCTCGAAGTATATATGCGTTCGCGAATGCGGAATTCGAATTTATTTTTGTCATATATGCAATTTTTAATTTCAGATATTTCAAGTTGTAAGAAAATAAGCTTGCGTTTCAATGCCTTCAGTAAAGTTTTCAAAGAAAATAAATGTTCTTCAACTTTTCTGCTTTCAGTAATTTGTTGAGAAACTACGCTAAAAGGCACTCTTACAGCTTTTGAATCTTTTTTAAACGATGTTTCTTGTGTCAAATTTCTAAAGTTGGATTCGTTATCGTAATACATATCATTGCTCATTCCGTTACCTTACTTTTGCATTCCTTCAAAATGACTTTTCTGAAGACATGGGAAGAATTTGAAAAATCTGCTGAGACTGTTTATCTACAAAACTCCATGAATGTAAGATTTGTAGTTTAGTTTCCTTATTTTAAAGTTTCATGTCTATTGATAATGGTCACTTTTTCAGGTACGATTCATTGTAAAGTACAATCACAAGGAGCCCTCTCTTGTAATCAAGTTAACCGACAATACTGTAGTAAGTATTCATCATTGGGTAAATAATTTATAATTCTTATCATTTTCTGTCTGCAATTCAACCCAATAATTATATGAACTCGGGAGGTTTCCTCACATATTTGGGGTTTTGTTTCTTTATAAAAATGAAATACTTTTGGAACTCGACCACAAAATCAGATGATGAAATAATTTTGAAAATATTTTGTTGGAAACATTCGACGTTTGATTCTTCTGATTGATTAATAACGTAAAATGCAGCATTGAGCATTCTCTAATTTGAAATATTACATTCGACTTCTTCTAGTCACTCTTTACATTTTATGAAAACAAATTTCATAAATAAAACTGAAATAAAAAAAATTTCTCATTCCATAATATATTTTGTCGTTATTTCCGAACCAAAATTGTGAAACATGAAGTTAACCCTGTAGGTAAATATTTTGGAAGTTGGATGAGAAAAAAATACAATCTTTATTGAATTTTCACAAATCGGCGTCTAAAAATAGGCTTTTCTGATTTCTTATTTTTTTCAGTGTCTTCAATATAAAGCCGAAGAGACGAATGAAATAAAAAAACTTGAGAAATTTGTGCAGCATCTCATGAAACACATGGTATCTAAAGAAGCTTAAACCGTTGTCTCCGTTGTCTTTTCGCCAAATACGGATCTATTATTTGAAACGGAAGTTTTTTTTTCGACGATTTTGCTGCGTTATGGATCTATTTTTTATTTATTAGTGTAATTCGCAGTTGAAGTGGTCAGTGTTTATGCTTTCGTCATGATGAGAATTATAAAATAAATTTCGGTGAGTTACGTTTTCATTTTTTGTTCTTTGTTCATGGTAAATTGAAATTACTTTTTCTATTAGCTAGATTTTTCTGTATGAAGTCGAAATTTCATTATTTTCTTGTTTGTAATTTAGCTGGAAAATTTTTTCTTTTCGTTGAAATTATCCACTAATCTTCACTCGAAATAATGTCTTAAGTTACTAGTGGGCAAAAAGTACCCCAACATAAATGAAATTTAATAGTTTCGAATTATGGGTACATTCGTAGGATCAAAACAAAACCAATAATCCATAAATTTTATATTTGAATTTATGTTATACTTTGTAACAATAAAATCATAAAAATAATGAATAACAAATATAATGTAAAAAAAAAAATGAAACGATGATGGCTACTTGCTATTTTACATGCTTGTTAATCATCGACGACACATAAACTGAAATGCATTTGAATATCAGATAGCTTGCTTAAATCATTAATATTGTACGTATTATCATTATTATGAATAATGAGAACTTATGGCTTAAAATTCGTAAGGTAATGTTTAGTTTTTATACGATAACGATGTTACAAAAACAGAAAATGTAGGTACTTTAAAATTAACTTGTTTCAACTTGGAAATTCGAATGATGAACATTCATGTTGCAGGTAAAAGTACAAATGGTAACATTTAAAATTCGTGGTAATTGATAATACATTTTAAAATTTATTATTTTGAAAAAAATGTAAGTAACAAACGTTCATATTCGCTTCAGAATGAGAAGTTCGACTCTAGTATCGAAGTTTTCATGCAACACATTTAGGCCTATCTTTCTTCGTAAAATTAGCAAATTTATAACTTCTGATCGTTAAAATACTTGCGCTGGTACGCTTTTACACGTTTATTATTGATTCAGACAACAAGTTCTCACAATAGCCTCGGACACTTTGTATGGATCACAGTTGGACGCTGGCCGACGATCTTCCAAATAGCCACATTTATCTTCGGAAACCGTTCTTGGAATTCTTATGCTACACCCACGATTTGCTACTCCTGAATTGTATGAAATAATTATTTAGCAATTTCTCAAAAAAACTTTGCTCTATTCTATTTTCATTATAAAGTATCTTACCCGCTGAAAAATCGTGAATAGATGACGTTTCATGTTTGCCAGTCAATCGGCGTTCGTTGTCTTTCCCTTCATGAGGATCGTACGCAGTTATATGACGAATATGCTGCTTTGAGAGCTTGTCAATGGCTTTTTCAATTTCACTGAAAAGAAAGATGAGAGAAAATAATGTTTTAGAATCTACTTGAGATAAACGTATTGCATTAGTGAAAGAAGACGTTCCAAAATAATATTTCTGCTTTCAGAAAATTGTTCAATTCCAATGTAAAAAAAAAAAATGATAATGTGATAGAGTAGAGGAAGTATACTATTCGGAACTAGTCTACTTGAGGCAAATTATGCTGAAAATTATTCGAAAAGGTTGCTTGTAGAGTGAAATTAACTCTTGAGTGAATATAATATAAAGTAATCAGCATTATTATTTGTAATTCGCAGGTGCTAAAAGAATATTATTTGGGACGAGAATGAGCACAGAAATAATTGATAATATTTTGACTTAATATTGGGTTGATTAAATTGAAATGAATGACTCAAATTCTCACTCGAAGTTTGCGTTGAAATGATTATTTGGCACTTAGTAGTGCTCACTGAGTCAGAAAAAAGGGTTCTAATTTGTTTTTAACTTGACCGTTTTTAGACTTAAATCGGCGATTTCTGTCTTCATTTCGTCTTCACTACCTACAATTAACTTGGAAAACTGACCAACTTTGAAACTGACAAACTTTTCCGTATATTTGATGCAATCATAGAAATGAATAATTTTAATTCTCCAAATTGAGTAATTACTGTTAACAATAATTCAAGTCCGGGATATTTCATGGTGGTATGAGAATCCTTCTGTTTGCCTGGTATTATTTCAAATTCAAGGATTCCTACTACAAGGAAGCTTGACACATTACTCACATAATTCCATTTGGTTTTCGCATTGCCTCTGTTGAGAAATTACAATGCGCTCCAGCACCATTCCAATCTCCTGGCATTGGTTTCGGATCTAAAGTGACTACGATTCCGAATTCCTCAGCCACTCTATGGAGCAGGAATCTAGCGATCCAAAGTTCGTCTCCTATGGTAATACCTTCGCAAGGTCCAACTTGGAATTCCCACTGGAATTTTATATAGTGGTAATTTTTGTTTTAATTACTCTTTAGTGGTGGATTATTTTATTCGCATAATATTATAAAGTGATTGGTGAAAAATGTCAAAATTACCTGGGCAGGCATAACTTCCGCGTTGGTTCCAGAAATATTGACTCCAGCATACAAGCAAGCTCGGTAATGCGCTTCTTCGATTTCTCTTGCGTAAACTTTGTCAGCTCCTACTCCGCAGTAGTATGGTCCCTGTTTATAAAAACAGAAAATCAAAAAATAGCAATTGATGTATGAAGTACTTTATGCTCAAATCGATCCTAAATGAAGTTCAGTAAATCCATAGAAATCCCCTAGAATTGACATGGTCAAAGAGGTACTCATTGTTCAAGCCTTGCCATTTTTAAGAATAATTTGATTTTTCAAATATTTTTTTGCAATTCAAGAAGAATTTATAGCTATTTAAAAATAGATCATTGTGAAATTAAAAAATGGATAACAAAAAGGAAATTTTTCACGATTCACCAAAATATGTTCAAATCATCTTTGATAAATCAATGACCTTATTTCGAGTTTTCTGATTCTTTTTTGGAAAGAAAGGAATATCGTGCACGTCAAGTTAAAATTGGATTAAAGTACAATATAGTAAAGTTCGTAAACGAATTTAGGAGTTATAAAAAAAATTAATAAAAAAAAAAAGCGATGGAACATTTTATAAATAATTTTTATCTATTTTAGGTCGACTACATGAATCCCCGTTTTTCACCTTTATAACACGGGTTCATAAAAAATATTCGTTTTCTATTTTTTCCCCTGATTGATAGTCCCACCTATTTTAGTATAAAGAGTAACAATGTTTGTTGACAGTTTTGAAGGGAAAACAATGAACGCTGAATGCGTAGATTAGCAGTGAAAAAAATATAGGTACCTATAAGGAAAACTGGTAATTTTTTTCTTGTAGAATCGTGCTTTATCAAGAATCATTTCTTAGTTTTTTCATTCCTTCAAGTTTTTATTCGTTTTAAATTAAAATTTCAACTTTTTCGAGAGACTTACTAGTTGAATAATAATTCTAAACAGCGTTGAGATCACTTATACATTTTAATCGATACAAACCTGTGGCCCTGGAAATCCTCCCTTTGGCCATCCAAAAGGTCTATAGTCCATGTCCAACAGGGTGTATTCTTGTTCAATACCAAACCATGGATGCTGATCAGCAGCTAATTTCATAGCCTCCAGGCAAGAATATCGGTTGTTGGTTGCTAAAATTGATAGCCAGGATAACGATAAGTTGTTGGTAGGTACCGAACTTGATAATATGTATTTTCATTTAACTGTGAAATACTTACCGACTGGTTTTTTGGTGTGGTCGTACACATCACACAGAACCAATTTATTGTTACCTAAACGGAATGGATCGCGGTAAATGGAAACGGGGTACAAATACAAATCGGAATTACTTCCAGTAGATTGGCCAGTGGAGCTACCATCAAAGTTCCATATGGGTAATTCTAAAAAAAAAAAAGAAAAAAGAAAGAAATCAAAATTTGTAATAAAATTATTTATTTTTCAACAAATTTTTAGAATGGACTTAAAAAATTATTTCAGCTTGCCAAAGTTGCTTCTGGGAATAATAAAAAACCATTTCCACAAAGATCTTCAGAGCTAATAAAAATCTTGCCTCTGTTGGCAGAATTCCTTTTCGTCGAAATTTCCCATTATTTTATTCGTTGATCTCTTAATAAAAGCTGCAGAGCCAGAAAATTAAAATTCAGGTTTCAACTTTGTACAATTGCATCTTTGAAAAATAAGATTTTGATTTCGGATTCAGTTTTCAGTTTTATTTTAAGATTGAAAGCTTCTGTAAAATCAAATCCCTCAACTTATAGTAGAATTTTTGACCGAGTCACAAAATATCATTTTAATTATAGTAAAACAATCCTTTTCGATACTACAGCAGCATACTTTGCTGGAAATATTTTGACATGGATATGTCTTTTGGCTGGGGGCTGGGGGTCAACCTAAATTTTGTGCATGTGACACTGGATGTCACAATGATGACGTCATTTCCCATGAAGCAAATTACAAATTCCCCTTCAAATAATATTAATAACTTTTTTCAAAAATTCTCCACATCATGTAATTAAATTTTTTTTATTATAATTTACTCTCATAAAATATACAATTTTATTATTTACCCGATTATCACAGGCATCATGAGCAGAACCTTCATTTCACTTTGAAAGGTAGACTTATAAAAAATGTTGAACAAAATAGTTTTTCGCGTTTTTCTCAAAACTAAGTTTTTGGCAAATGAGAGTTGAGAATTTCAGACTTTTGATTCTGGCCCCTTCGAATGGCTTTTAAATTATTGTTTACTCTTCATTGGCGGGAATTTATCTTTAAAATGATTGGTGGATAACTCGATATAAGTAATGATAAATTTGGTATTAGCTGATTGTTGAATGATAAATTCCCACCAGTGAGATTTAAAAAAAGAAAGTCTACAATTTCTCCTGTTTTTTTTTTTTTTTTTGCATTAAGAGACGTATACCAACAGTCTCATTGTCATTTTCATTTTAAAAGTGCGTTACGTCACAAGTCCACAATACAGAAGGAGACACAGTATTTTTGATTTCGACCAGTCGAATTATTCAAATTATTATGACGTCACGCACTTCTTGAAATTTGATTCAGATTATATAATACACACACAAAAACCGAAACAACTAATCTACCGCTTTGAACTTATCTTATTTTTCTCATTTGTAATAAATTTGTAACCCCACTGAAAGGACTGAACATTGCCCTATCAACCTTCGCTACTTATGTAATTCATTTGGCATCAGTTTTCGATAAAATGATACATACCACTTGGGGATTTTGGAATGAAGTCCAAAGTTCTAGTTTTAGCACGAACATATTCTCCAGATCCATCAATCCACACATACATGGCTTGAATTTTGTCTTCCGGTTGCGGTATTGACAAGTACCGAGACAAAATGGACTTGTTGATGGCTGCATTAGGTGACTGATTTAAGACTGGGTTGGCCATTTTAACGACTGCAAAAAGTAAAACAAACAAAAAAACGAATGATGAAAACCTGTTAGAAAAGTTACCAAAACCAACAGTTACGACATTTATTGGCAAGAACCTGAGCCTTAACTTTACTGATAAACGAATACGTCTAATATTGTATAATAACTCGAAATTATCACATTTATAGTAAAAAGCAGAAAGGAAAACTTTTTCTTGTATCGATAAATTGAATAATATTATTGCCCGCACGTTCATCAACAGTCTCTATATTTTTTTTCTGTCCACTATAATTAGGAATTATGGAAAATTTATTAATTCAGGTGCCATGATTCTCTTATTTTTTATTTACATTCATTTGTTCCATAAATTGAAAAATAATAAACAAGAAATCTTCGTTTGAAATTTAAAAATTTTGCATCTTTTTCTTTTTACACAGCCAATTTTCAGCTGTCGTAGTCCGTTTTGAAGGATTTCTCCCAATTTTGCCTCTTTTATTTATTTCAGACTCACATCTTCAACAATTGCAGGGAATATGATTCACACTTCACTGATTATACGTTGAACATCTTTTTGAAAGCTTTTCAACGCGATATTTTATCTCTCTCCTTAGAACTAACTAAAAAATAATCCTGTAATAGCAGCAAAACTGAAAATTTTCGAAAACCGTGCTGAAAAGAACAAATTTTCCTTATCATCATACAAAGTAAAACGTTTAGAAGACCTTAGACGAATAATAAAAGCTTGTAAAGTATATTGAGAGCATATCATTTTCCAAGTTTTCTTGAATACGAGTACATTAGTTGATAAAAAATAAAAAACTATTTTCAACTTCAGAAGCAAAAAATTAGCTTAAAATGTGAAAAATTTGTTTTCGGCGGAGAACTTCTGAAGAATACACGGTACAATTGTAGATAGAAATATTCTCAACTTTAATCGTTTTTTATACAACGCAGTAATCGCAGAAAAAACTGAATAGGGGTATTTTTCGTTCTTGGAAAATTGTTGTTGTTTTTTTTTTTTCTGAGAATTTGAAACATTATGTTTTCAGATGATATTTATAACATATAAAGCGATGCAGTCATTTTCATAAAATCATATATTTCCAAGAAAAAGGGGTCAGAGGGAAGAAAAAATAATATAGTTAACAAAATGAAGGACGAAAATATCAGACTATTTGTATAAATTTAAAACTGTAAAATCAATTTTTTTTCTTCAATTCTTCCACTAAGTAATTCACTTATATTGAAGTACTAACAAACTGAATCTTATTAGGAACAGTTTTCTGTTAATAAATTTTAAAATTTCATCCAAGCCAATACTCATTCAAGTTTTTGGAGTATAATATGGAAATATTCGAATTTTAATCAATCGCGACTTCACGCTATATTTTTGTAGCCCATGATATTTTACTTTAAATTTTATAAATGACTAAAGAAAATATACAGGGCACCTTTGTGTTTCAAATTATTTGTTAATAAATCGTTACAATGTGCTGTGAGTGAAGGGATAAAATAGCTTACTTAAACCAGACTTGATGTAATATGCAACTAATAATTAGAAGAGCAGACCAAGTTTTATAGATTTTCCACCAGCCTTTGGCTAGTATTTGCCAAACTACTGGTATGAAGTAACCATTCTATAATATAGAGGTGAATGTCCTTTACATTACATTTCAGTTGATGCAACAAATACTTATTGAAATTAAAAATCGTGACTTGACATTATTTTGTCAACCCGCAACTAGCAACGAATGGGAGAATAATTTTCATTGGTGACTGCATTAATCAATTATTGTTTTTTTTTTCCCTCAATTTTACAGCTAAAAACATGAAATCATGTATCCAAAAATATCAGTTTACAGTTCCTTTCACAATATGGCAATCTACTGATTGGGCAGTCTCAGCGAATAATTAAAATACCTGGTCTGCGAGATAGAAATAAGTATGTACTTGCAAAAAATTCAACTTTATAATGGTAAAATCATGATTATTAGGTTCCAAGCATACAGCAACATCTATTCAACAGAATACAAGTTTGTATTCTTTGGAACCCACGTGATTATTGCATAATAATGAGCTGCAAGCAAAGCGAAGACATACAGTATCTTTACAAATTGTCGAAAGAAAATTCTCACAAACAGGTTATTACTAATAATACTTGAAAACAGAATTGTTCTTGACAGATAATAACTCTTAATACCCAAGTAGTGAAGCAGAGTATGAAACAGTGAAACAAGTTTTCTACCTGAATAAAAAAAGTGATTACCAACAAGATGTGATGAAGAGCTTGTTAAGCACAAAGAGCACAAGACGTATACATTTATAATAACTCATTTAGCACTTCTTTCAAGGATAGTTGAAATATATGACTATAGTTTGAAATTTTTTTTTGTTAACATTGTGTTGGATCTTTAGTTTTTTTTTTTTTGACTTCGTCAATTTACTGAAGCTCGTGTCATTATTTTATAAAAAATTTCGAAGCGGTTGAAATTATATTATTACAAAGATATTTACAATTTTACATCAATTTTTTTTTTTCCCCAAAAATTTCATGCTCCGCGTATTTACCGTGCTGAATATTATTACAAAAAAACAAAACAAAACTGACATCATGATTCTCGAATCGTGCGAATAATATTGTCGTCACCTTGATCGAAATTATGTTAACAAATTAAATTTTTCATGTCTGACTTCGTCACTGCAAGGGGAATTGAATTGAAAAAAGTTCGTATGAAACTCAAGGTTTAGTTCTTCATTGTGAGTATTGTGACATTTTTAATGTGTTAACATCTTTATAACGTTATTCAAATAGTCTCGTAACAATGAAATTTTCAAACTTATAAAAAAGATCCAAAAACACTGTCTTTTTTTGGTTCTCCTTTAAATTGACAAATTACTACCTACTTAGTTTATAGATAGGCTTCCTCATTAATAAATGGGGAATATTAAATTGCAAACAATAAAAAAGAGGTTTGCACGGAATAAATATGAATAGAATTTTAAATGAAAATCACGAAATATAAAATCAAAATCCCACAAAAACTTACTCACACAATATTTATTCTTATCAACACAAAGTTTAAACCTTGCACGAATATCTGCACTGCATATTCATGCATGAAACGCTGACAGATAAGGAGTCAAGTAGGATATCAGGCTACATTTACTTCATTCAAATCAGTCTCTTATAACAAGCCTTGTTGTACAAATCTGTATATTTTCTTTCTTGTGTTATTTAATGGCTGTGACATACTTTGAAAGTTTGAGTGGATCTTCAGAAGACAATAATTTTATTGAGCCACAACAAAAACGCAAGCGGGCTACTCGCGTTTGGTTTGAAAAATTTTGAGCAGGGAGAGGGCAAATGGAAGTTGCTTCAAGCTTTCAGAGAATGGCGGATGGCAATTTGGAAGATTGAAGTCTACTCTGATCGCAGTACATGTACTTTCCCAATTTTTTGTTAAAAAAATAAATACAAACACACTGTGGGCATTTTAATTAAGCGGAAAGATGGAAGGCCATCAAAGGCATAAAAAGCATTTCTTGTTCAGTAATTGTGACAACTGTGCCATTCTCATAATTTCGTGGGCAAAGTTTTTTCCATCTTTTCTATATTTTTTTGTCATGCCGGTTCTTATTTTATTTTATTGTGAATTCAATCTAAAATTCTGTTCGATATCTTTTTTCAATGTGCAAGAAATTTGTAATCCGTTGAAAGTCTCTTTTTTTTATGCATTAGTTACAAATTCCGTTATTTTACATAATTTATTCCGTGATTTCAATACTTTTTTATGGGCTTAAAAATCACACCCTTAATAAATCATGAATTTGAAACCGAATGTATATCTATTTTTATTTACCCATCGATATACTTTGGTCAAAGGTTATAATAATCAATAATAAAATAATAAAACAATTGACAATTTTCAGAAAACAAAAAAAATGATGACTTGAAAAAATTCTCTTCCACATAATATTGGTACCTGTTTGTTATTGAGATAATTTTAGAATGTATATTTGCAGCGAAACCAAGTTGCTAATTGTTATTGTCATCACAATTTTCGTAATACATAATTGTATTAGCGTAAGAGAAAAATTTTCAATTTATTAACATTACGACGAGGAATAAATATTTATCACTTGTGCATCAAGATCAGATATACTATGCATAATGACGTAGGTGAAATATACGTCCATCAGTCTGTCGCAATAACAAATGAGAGAAAAGAAACAAAACGATTGAGATGAAACAAATAGAGAAGAAAATAAATCATCAAAATTCATTTCGTGACCACTTCGAATTAAATGAAGGCAATGGCAATTCACTTACGGAATTCCCAACAACCTATTAAAAATTAAAGAATTCAAGAAATATACAATCGACTTGGCAATAGATTATAATTTTCACAACAATGTTCTTGAAACGGGGGAAAACCATAGATGGATCTTGGGTGGGCTAAGCCTAGAGCTAAAAATAGCTCCCTTCATAGAAAATCAAGTTAGCCTTCACCAGCAGTTCAAAGGAAATTACTATAGAATTTGGATTTACTTATTTAATGAAAGAAGAAAGCAATTGCACCTATTCGATATAATGTTTTGATTTTTCAAAAATGATTTTCTTTTATTGTAGATCTCATATAGAATAGGTCTGGAAAAAAAAAATTCAAAAAAAAAAAGGAAGGCTCTGTAGAAATCATGGCATATATCTAATATTTTATGAATGGACCCATAAGGTTGAAATCATCCACCTACTTGGTATTACTTTTCTAAACTCGAACAATTTATTCTCTTATTTGAAATCTCTCAAATCGATGGGCACCTTGCATAGTTTCCGAGAGTAATTTTCTATTCAGTTAATTTGCTATTTTTTCAAAACTCATTAAGTATTCAAACTAAATTTATAATTCCAGGAAAAATGGGGAGAGACATATCGACCGGAGTTTAGTTTGTTTTTGGTACACGCTAAATTAAGCCGCACAGCACCGGGGAAAACAGCTAGGAAAAAAGGAGAAAACTTACATTTTTCAATCGACATTTTAATTTAAGCTTTGTATATATTCGTGCCCGTATTCGTATGCACGAAGAATATTCATTAGAATACCTGGTTTCGAGTTTTTCCTCTGGTGGTTACAAATATCATTCAATTCAACTCTTGATGAGTTTGAGTTATACCCTACATTGGATAAATACGATTTTCCATGAGAAAATAACATAGAAAGAATTTTTTTACCTTGGTCTATTATATGACTATAGTGACTAACATCATCGATATAAGCTTTCATCATTATAAATGGTATACTTTTTCAAAATATATACCAACATCATTTTTAATGATAATTCAATTATTCAGTTGATTTTTCATGCAACTATGTATTATTTTTACCTACAGCAGCACTACAATTTTAACGCTAGAAAAGTCAGGTTTTACTCGATTACTGAAAGGACCAGGTGGCGTCATATACGACGCCACAAGAATAACCTCTAAAGACCAGGTGGCGTCGTATGACACAAGTTAGGGGTTCTCAAAATATGTATTGGTCCTTTAAGAAATCCATCTCAAAATTTTCAGTGGCGTCGTATATGACGCCACCTGGTACTTCTAGCGTTAAAGTAACATGCATCGTGATTAAGGCAACAAATTGAAGGTCATTATCTGGCTGCAACCTGCAAATAGGTTCCAAGACGTTATATCTGCCGAATAATTTCCCAAAATCAACTTCAAAGTTAAGGTTAAGGTTTTATTACTAGAATTATGTATATTATAGAATCACTTGACGTTGAGATTAATTACTTATATTTCTGTTTTTCTTTTTAATAAGACGAAAATAATGAAGGTCCATAATAGAAATGGGGCCCAAGCGGATGAAGTAAAAATATTTTTATGCAGTTGAACGAATAAGAAGAAATATGGAAGTTTGAAAGTTGAAAATCATGTGCTTCATCTGATTTCTATATAAAACATGATTCGGATGAAAGTACTTACTAATTTTTTATTGATCTAAATGTGTCAAAATGGAAGGAATTAATATCAGGTCAATTTTTGTAAATAAAGAACAATAGAAATTTGCTAAAAAGATCAGTCTAACATTTTAAAACGAGAAAAAGTAAACCCGTAGATAGTATTTTGGCAAAAATGAGATTTAAAAAAAAAATATATATATATGCTCGCGAGACATTTAAAAAAGCTTTGTGCTGACAATTATATATACATGTTGTATAATCAAAAATCACGTGGAATACACGTGATCAACCGCCACACTGCTTCAAAGCACAACGAAAAATGTTTCTTTAACAAAATTTTTCACATCCGTAAATTTATAAATAGACGAATATTTGCAAATTTCTTCGACCATAAAATTGAAATAACATAGTTCACATTCGTTTCAGCCCAAATATTATAGCCGTCAGGTTTCTCAAATATCTATCTATACCTATCCACGAAAATTGTTTGCAACTTGCTGTTTCGAAAAAAAAAAACAATAAAAAAAAGAAAAAAAAAGAAAAAAAATTATGATTTATGAGGTAAGATAGTTTCTTGATTGAGCAAGGTCAAACGAAAAATTTATTCATTTTTTACGTATCCATAATTTTTGCACATTATTTTACGACCACACCAAGATGACTCTATAATGTCAAGAAGAAAGTATATAATTATTGTGAATATGTAGAGAAAATTAGCTGACGAAAGAAGCAAAGAAGAAAATATTGAAAGATTGCCAGTAGCATTCAAAATCTCACCACAAAATTAACCTTGGCATAATTTTGGTCAGAATTTCAATTTTCTTGCAGAAACGTTGACTTTTTATAAGAACCCAAGAAGATGGTCGATTTTAGAAATAGGTACCAAACACTCGAATATTTTTCTATTCAAACTGAAATTTGTTTGAAAGAGTTAATATATGTACCTAATTATACGAGTACATATAATGTAATGGGAACAATGCTCTATTCTCAGGCGTTGACTGCCATTAATTTAATTTATATATAGTCATGTTAAATTTCGGCGTGTCTTCTTCTGCCTTCATCATAAACCCCTACTTAACAGTCGCGTAGCGTACCTAAGAGGGTCCAAGGGAGGCTGAAAACCATCTTACAAAATTCTTGACCCACAAAAATCTTTCTTGAAAAATACAAAAACCACAGAGAAGAAAAAATCAATCAAAAAAAAATCTGGTGAAAAGACTTGTATAGATAAAAAATTTATTCATTAAGTACAATCGAACCTTCTTCAAATGGTTAGAAGGGGGCTTGGGGAGGCGCATGTAGACAGTAAAAGTACAATAATTACGAATAATGAAATACTTAAAATACCTATAATCATCAGCTGTTCGATGAGAAATACTGCCACAAGTGTGTTATCATCAGTAAATTGAGTCAATAATTTAGATAAAATTCTAATTTTTGAAAACGTTTTTGTAAAACATATAGGTATAACTTTTATGGCAGTTATCAGTTTTGAAGGTTGTAAATATCGCACCATTTTGAGCGTTTTGTTCATTTCATTATTCACCATGCTTACATAAAAAATTATCTAAAATTTGTGCGTGAAATAAGTACGAGCGCACACTCTGTACACATCATTTTTTACTAATATTTGAGAATTCATAAATGATAAGTGATGTTTTTCTGTAAACAACTATATTTCCCTGTGAAGGTATAAATTAACACACCTATGTTTTATGCTTTAGGTACTCCATGATTTTTACTTTTTCATTATGATGTACCTACTTTTACTAAGGTGAGCAAGTCGATAAGATTTTCATCCTTATAAGCTACAAATTAGTAAAGCTACTGCACGACTTAAGAAAAATTATCTTCACTCAAGCTTTGTATAAGAATTTTTCAACATCTAGCATGAGTTCTCTGTTCTTCTCTTCAAAATGTCAGCATTATCAACAGTATTCTCCACTCTACTTTTCCACCCTATTGAGCGATGTGGAGATTTATGGTATATTAAATTATTGCCATCATCATTGTAATTTGTCTTTCTGACTAATCGATGTAGGCCGGCCAACCCCCAAAGTTCTCAAATGTATTTCATATCTAGGACATATGTTGGAATAGTGATGATGTTCAATAATATTAAGACTCGTAGGATGACTACTGACTATAATGATCTTATTTCAGTGCAGCGCCGGATTACAATGTTGTGCACACACTGGATACCATAAATTATGTATATGAATAATGAATATGAAGATTTTTTGAAATAAAAATTAAGTGGGAAATGGTAGGTGGATTTAGAACGGTACTATGAGAATATTGAAGGTCAACCCTGAAGATGAATTGCCAAGTTTGACACGACGTATGCAGTGGCAGATCCAGAGCTCTATGTTGGGGGAGGGGGCAAATCCAAATTTTTTCAAAGCATGGTAAATGCTAAAATGGTTAGATTGTGTTTTTTCAGCATAAAGGAGGAGGGGTTCAAGAAAATTGATTTTTTTGTGGATTATTGGTCTATTTTTTTGGATTTAGGGGGGGTTTCCCCTTTACCCCTGGATCTACCACTGTACGTATGTCGCTGTAAATATATATATATTGTTATTTTACGTCACATGTGAGACCCAAGATGAAGTATGACACTTGCGAGACCCTCCTTATAAAAACTCAGAAATGGAACCTTCGTCTTCACATGGCTTGGTGGCTATCTGTCGATGCCTTAAGCTATGTAATGAAGCCCACAGCTATTGGTTAGGTGTACAGTACAGTTTTTATAGGGAGTAAAATGAAATGAGCTTGAACCATAAGTTTACATCAGAGCTGGAATACCATTATGATTGTGTTTCTCAAACCGTTTCTATACCACTATTTGTCGCTGAAGTGATTCCATTTCTATTCTGGTATTTACAAGTGTTACGTTTCCATTATTGTTATGTTTCTGGAATTGAAAAAGTTTGTGGATCCGTTTCTGTTATGTTTCCATTTCAATACCATTTCCAGCTTATAAAAAAAAAATCTTATAAAAAGCAAACTGCAAAAGTGCAAATAATCTTTTTTTTTTTGTAAAATTACAATAATGAATTATCGATTTTAAAAAAAGCTTGAAAAAGGCAAACAGCAAAGCAAATAATACTCTTTTTTTTTGAAAAATTATTACAAATTATGATAAATTATCAATTTGTAAAAAAAAGCTTGAAAAAAGCAAAGAGCAAACAATATTTTTTTTGTTTTGTAAAATTAACTGAAAACGAAAAATGAGAAACTGAGAAGAGAATAGAACTGAGAATTATAATTTTTATTTCAATTATTTTATTACAAATTTTTTTGGAACTGGTATATTTTCATTGTTTCCGTTTCTGTTATGGTTCTGGTATTTGAAATAGTTTTGTTTCCATTTCTGTTACGTTTCTGGTATTGGTATTTTTACTGTTTCCATTACTGTTTCTATACCATTTCTGCGATTTTATACCATTTCTGATTCTGTTTCTATAATGGTATTCCAACCCTGGTTTACATACAATTATTGATATTTGGGATTCTTCTGAGTCCCAGATAAAAAATGCAAATTTGGGGTCTGCAGAGTGGGGGGAGTAAGAAAAACTATACATACACCTCATAGACATGCAAGACCCACAAAAGGGTCTCGCATTGTCAAAAAGGCTCTTGCAAGTGTTATGATTCATCTGTTTTGGATTTCACAAGTGACAAAAACATCTCTACGAGCGTATAATTATATAGCTGCCAGATAACATATCATTGTAATATCCCTCTCAGCTTTATAAGTAACTTCTGTAAAGTTTCTATAAAATATAGCAAAACAGATTTTGTATTTAACGACAGGTGTTCACTTTTGCTCGATAAGTACACGTAGACAAATATAATATTGAAGCTATTTTTTTTCGTCAAGTGAATTGTTATATTTTCTGCTTTTACAGTCGACTGTATTTGAAAACCTGTTGTTCATGATTGTAATTCACCTAAGATAATGTGGGCTTAACCAGCAGCTTAGGTTTTTGTAAGGAGCCTACTCTCCTCCAGGAGATGTAGGGAATTCGTTATTGACCTCACAGAAAATGATGGTACTATTATATGAGAATAATCAATTAAACACACATTTTTCTTTTCAGTCGCGTATAGATAATTGTAAATAACTGCAATTGTTTTTCTGCCTTATAATGTCACCATAATTATACTGAGATGAATTTGGATTACATTCTTAGGATGAACAGGCTATATAATTATTATTCTACGCACAATATTCATTTCGTAAACTGTCAGTCTTTTCTTCACTTTTTTGTTGTTTTTTTTTTCAGAAGGAAGATAGCAATGAAGAAAGGGATGGTGATTGAAATTCAAATTCTGCACCTAAAAGACGCATAGTATTTATGTGTTTACTTCACCCAATAAGTAAAACGAACACAAGAGAAAGACTGACGAATAGCTTTCGAGCTGAACTTTCGTTTTCATTATGTTCGACCTTCGTTTCATTTGCTGCGAAAAAAAAAAAAAAAAGGCTAATACTGAGGCATCGTAATTAACTCCTTTTTTTTTCATTTCCTATATGTACAGTCGTTTCACACCGCGTACTTTGTTATTTCAGTGCAAATTTTTCTTTCTTCGTCGTGTTTTTATTTTCTTTTCACGTTCACTGAAATTAACTGCGGAGGTATAATTAATCGCGTAAAATGTGTTATAGCCATTTGAAATGGAAAGGACGACGCGACTTCCTATTAATAAAAAAAAAAAATACCTGTACAAGTTTAAATACACGCGAGTAGAATTTAAATTTGAAAAAAATAAATAAATATTTTTCCTCTCGAAGAGTTCTTCAAAATAAAATACAGACCTACACTATAAGATAAAGGTATACCAATGTAGCTCAAATTGAGCAGTCCTGTTTAGGTCGACCCTCTAGTACACCTCTAGAATCGTGAAAAATGATGTTCTAGTTGACACGTCAGAGAAGACTATTGATAATCCGCAAAAGGACAGAAAATTTAAATGTACTTGAAAGCGACATGTCAAGTTTTACTTCCATAATCGTCCTTCAATTTTATAAGAGAAGTAAATATATTTCCTGAAGTTATACACTCAGTGTCTCGTATTTTTTGCGATTAATACTGATGTTCTGTAAAACGACAGGCTAAAGTATACACAATCCAATATTTTTAAATTCCTTACTCAAGCATGTAATTCCACGTTAAGTCCTCGGTTATAGGTAATTAGTTCTACCTCAATCTATAGTTTGGTAGACCAAATAATATGAAAGAGAAACACACTGATTCCTTAAGAGAGTATTGTAGAGCTATTATATATCATTTTATAATTGATTATAGAAATGCAAATACCAGATCTTATTGCGTATTATTCCAAAGGATGATATTTTGCCAAGTGAATTTTTACTAATTTGCGAAAGGTGAGGCGAAAAATAAGTTTGTTTTCTTTTAAATTACTAAAAATGGACATTAACTTCTTTTGACTCTAAAGGTATTGATATATTCGTTGACTTGGGCCTTGAGATACATATAATTTTCGGAACAGTCGTCACTATCTAATCGACAAAAGCAGCGTCGCCTCTGAAATAATCTACCCGAAGCCAAAACAAATACCGATAAAATACTTCAAGTAAACGAAAAAGATCAGGTAAGAAAAAATACATAAAGTAATTTTCTTAAGTATCTAAAATCCACCACTCACTGATAAGAGAAAAAACGCTATAATTAAAAACTTCACTTTCCATTCATTGAGCACATTTGTATCTCATGTAAAATTTGGAAGTTATATAGAACTATATTTACTTACGCATTTTAAAATAAAAGAAAATTGAAAAAATAAATAAAATGAAAACTTAAACCAATCGAACATTGTCTGCCAACTTTAGTTCGCAGAATATACCAAAGCCCTCCCATACACCTGCCATCATATTGTATTTTATTTGCTGAATGCTGAAAAAAATGAGAAAAAAACTATTCCTAAAAAGAGTGTGAAAAATATGCGCTATAGCTGAATTTTGGAAAAATTAAGAAAATTTGGGGGAAAAAAAAAGATTTAAGCAATTCATTAATTACAAATTTTCACTTTGGAAAACTGAAATCATACTTCCCTTATGTGTAATTTCAGTCAACTTCATTTTGACTTCACACTTTCGACGTCCTACAAAAGACATTTTAGCAGAGAAAACACTGATGAAATTAGGTCATCCAATCGAATTTGAGATTCACGAAAATCTCTCATTTCTGCGTGTTTTTTTCGTCAGTAGGAGAATGGGTATTTTCTTTTTACCCTTCTTCTGTCACACGCAGACGTATAATTTTTTTCCTTTTTTCCTTTTTTTTTTTTTTTTGATGAAACGCATTTTCGTTCGCACCACCTATAGGTACTCGCGTATTTATTTCCTCACTGTTTGATGAAACTCACTTTGGGAAATAAATAATATTTTCTACAGGGTGCACATACAAGATAATTCATCAGACTAAGTGTTTACATAATTATGTACTCTATTATTGCGTATATAATATTTTTCAAGTCGTTTGTACCTTTACCGGGAGTGGACATCTACGTAAAATATAATTAATCATTATTTCGCAGAGCTACACAAAAATTTTAAATGGTTTAAAAATTGTTGAACCACTGAGAAAAAGTCGTACTTTTTTCTTATTCGAAAGTAATTTGGAATTTTTAAAATCGTAACGGATGACCTCATAAATGATAATTTTTTTATTACAATTTCAATCAAACCATTCATAAGGTCCGTATCTAACTATAATATGTGGACTCCATATACTTCTCATTAATCCAAAACCAGATAAAAAGACTGAATATTGTAATTTGAAGGTAAAGATGGTAACTAACTACTTACAATATAAGTACTTGAATATATTTTATTGTTCAATATGTCATTTTATTAGCTTTTCCAGCAATCGGAGATGATTCAATTTTTTTTAAAAATCATTTATCCATAATTTAGTATTTTGGTTCTTAGAATGAATATTTGATTTCAAACAATATTCAATTGCATTCGATGGGTCAATTTTTTAATATTGTAGTAATTTTAATGAGTATGGCCGTATGTACACATTAAGAAACATTAATTAAATACCGATATAGTATTATTATAGCAATGATGGAGAAAAAAATCAGGGTGAAATAAAAACCAAATGATTTACATAACGTGGAAAATGAATACAAATAATAAAATGAGCATTTAACCAACAAAAAAAAAAATAAAATTGAAATTATTATTCCACTTTCGTTTCTTTTTTCGCAAATTAATTGAATTATCTTGGAGGCATACCACGCAATGGTAATATAATAGAGAAAATTTAATAAACAGAATTCAATTTAAGCACAGACGACTTTACACGTGTAATTTTGTACGTAGGCTTAGCAACGTGATTGTTTGAGATATTAATAATTTGATGAGAAAGATGAAATACAGCAGAGTTCTAATGGAAAATTTCATTGAGACGATTTTATTAAATAAAATTTAAATATTTATACCTCACTCGTTCTGCAGAGGTTTTTTTCAGCCCACATTTCTTATGATTGTTTCAAGGACTGGTGACAGTGGTAAATCAGCTTCAAAGCGCATGAAATTTTCTACAAAAATTTCTAAACAGAAACCCAAATATGACAAAAAAAAAGAAAAAAAAAGACGAATGAAAAGACTACTTAATTTTACCTAAAAATAAATTTCCGGAAGATTTACGGGTGGTCAATAAATTTTTCAACCCTTAATTTCACTAATATCACGCGACATTTTCATCATATTATTTGTAATTAATACCTTTATCGGATTAAGAAGGACATCACCTATGACTTTTTAGACCAAAATATACCAAAGTACCTGATCCCCGATGATACTCAACAATAGAAAGTATGATTCTTAATTTTTTATTGAAATCATTCAAACAATTTCCACCCAACGCCCCAATTAATATAGAAAATAAGCTTTTTCTCAAAAAACTATTGTTCTGTCTAAAACTGAATTCTTGTTCGAAATATACCTCACACATATGCTATATATCGCTTGCTGTGCCACAACATTATTCAATCTCAATAATATTTTCAAGAACTGAAAAATCACTCTCTTCATTATTTTGATTCTTTAAAATATTACTTTCATTTAGTCGCGCGTAGTAATGCAAGTTTGATACATATAACTTTTTGTTAGATAACTTACTATAGTTGCACTAGAATAAAACCGAAGTTGATTTTTTGTAAATTAAAATTTTTAAAAAGCGACGCGGTTTTTTAGAAATTTATTCGAAACAATGAACAAATGAATTATCTTGTTTAATATTCGTATCATGTTCAAAAACGAGACGAAATAATAATGAAATCTAGATTCTAAATGTCAGATGAAAAAGGCAGCAGATGGCACTCCGATTCGACGTATCGGTTATTGACCTTTGGCTTTTCTCTCAATATACAAGCCGCTATGCTAGCTGGGCCATTATACGTACGTAAGAACACAAAAAATACTTGAATTTTACTTCCATAAAAATACGGTTATATTTTCACGCATCAGCCCTCTTAAATTTTGGTAAAAGTTCGTTATATATCATACGATGTCGGTTAAGTACCTATATATTTTTCAATTTTGCTTATCTAATCAGAATGAAATAACGATGCTACTTCAAAGTGAAGAGAACCTATAAATCACACATTAGTTAAAAATTCTATAGGGATAGAAGGTAGAGCGAGGTGATCAGAAGGTCAAGCTCTTTCGATGGATATCAACGATTCGTTTATTTAATATGAGAAAATTCAAAATGTAACGAGGGAATGCAGTAATTTCGACTTCAAACATCTTGACTAAATTTTTAATAATATGTAGGTTCAAATTATGCTAGCAGCTTGTACCAAGTACAAAAAACAAATAATATTTGTCATTTTAAAACAAAATAGAGGACAATTTGTAATAATCTGCATAGTTTACTAGGATTTACTGCAATGAAAGTACACGCTGCTTGTTATAATATTCAAATTTACAAACTGATTTACAGTAACTGTAAATAATTGGACCCCATTTCTCTTTCTCTGATCGCTTTCACACCTTCTCTCTCAAAATAACAAGATTTACGTAACAATCCACGAAAATTATACAAAAAATCGCATTAAAGAGGAGAAGATTATCAAAGACAACCGGACTTCAACTGTTCAAATCAGAAATTAATTATTTTATTCAATATTTGAGGGAAAATTCCGACGAACAATCTAACATACTGAGGGTCGACAAAAAAGATTAATTATGGTTTCAACATTTATAATAATTTGTCATACCACTCAATAAAATATAACTCAGTAAAAACTGTTTCAACAGGGTACTATGTGTAAAACCGAATTAATTTTCAATTGTTTCCAAATGATTAAAAAACATTGTCTGTCAAAAAAGTTCCCGGACAGTGAGTGAAACTGACGGTAGAGCAACACTGACGCAACGCCAACGGTTGCGTCGTCTTTTCACATTCCCTGGCTCACTGCATGCAAGGTTTCACGCCAAACGATACATTTTTTCTGTTGCAAATGAGTGAAACAGAAATACAGTGTTCGTGTGTACGCCGATTTAAAAAAAAAAAGAAATTTCCATCGAATTTGGGGGAAATAAAATGCCAAAATTATGTAGATGTTGAATGAGGCGTGTGGTGGTGCTACATCTTCACAATCGGTCACAAATAAGTGGGTGGGATGGATCAGGGAGGGACGGGAGTCGTGGAAAATGATGAAAATCAAGGGGATCAAGAATGACGCATTTACGCACACATACACACACTCCTATGAAGTACAGTTGAATGTCTGGATGAAAAACTTTGTGAACAACGAGAATACAATCTCACAAGCCCATGAAGACCGTCGTCGTAACCTCAGTGCAGCCTAATTGCCGTTTTTATTTTTTTCCTCAAATTTTTTTCTAAAGCATCAAATTATTTTATATTTCTGCCCTTCCCTGGGCCATCCTGCCCTCTCCTGAGGGTCTGACATAACCGTATAGCCTCACCACACTTCCAACATGACACCTAGGTAGATTTGGTATTTTTTCCTCCATTGTTAAGCAAGTATTTGGCCGCAATTCTTCTTTTTTCTTAAAATCGGCATGTTCCTTTATAATGAATTACTAATCTACACATTTGAGATAGATAATCTAAACCGATCAACTCAAAACCCTGTATGTAGTGAGTCAGGGAGTGCACTAACACATCGCAACCGTTAGCAATGCTGCAATGCCGCCACATTGCTGGTTTTACGCTCTGTCCGGGAACTTTTTTGACAGACCATGTATATCTTTCGTTGGAGAAAGAAATGTATGAAAGTACTTCAACTCTTTTTTTTTCGACATGTTCAATCATACTTTTATCATGTGGAAGATACAGTTTCTAATATTACATAATTGGAAACGAGAATCAATAATGTACGTTTTTTAACTATAAGCATTTCAATTTATTCTGTAGAGTACAAAACTACATAAATATACTTATGAATGGATTTTGAACATTTTTGAATTTTCAATATTTATTTCGTAGATTTTATAGCTTCAAAATAGGTATTCAATATTTATACGTAGGAAAAATGATTGCATGAACATATAGCCAGCCCGCAAATACTATGAGGTAAGTATATTTGCATAGAAAGTAAAAAAAAATATCGGTAGCGGCCTTCATGAAGCACGTGAAGATTATAAGATGAATTCTCTTTTACATATAACTTACATTCGTTCAAAACATAACCTAGAATTTTACCTACTAATAGACTAAACATAATGAACCCGATGGGCAAAAAATGAGAAAATGATCCGGAAAATGAGAATTTTATCCGTTGTCAGTCCGTTTTTATTTTCGACCATCGGATCTGAAAATTTGCAGATATTTTTGTCATCTTGATTATTTTTCCAAATCCGTTTGTAAAACGGATTTCCTGTATATCAGTATACCTATCAGTGATAATTTTTGGGCAATTTTTCTAAATCCGTTTGTAAAACGGTTTCACGGATTATAACCCGGGCCAACAAATATCATAAAACAGCCTTCACGGAAAATAATCCGGACTCATTTCCGGCAAGACTGATTACAATCCGTTCGAAATCCGTTTTAGAAGCCGGAAAACAGGAAAATTCCTGGTTATAATCCAGAAACGGATTATAACCCGGAATAAAACGGATCCGTTTTCAAAATATTTTGCCCATAGGGAAATATATGCTTCAACTATAGAAAAAATACAACATAATTTCTGATATTTCTGCTCATAAAGAAATTAATATAATGACCTAACTTGAAGACCGATGTTGGAACGTGATATAACCTTGACCTTCAATTGATGACCTTGACCTTAAAACCATAACCTTGACTTTTAAATGACGACAAACGTATCAAGAAAATAAATTCATTTCATAATTTTTACACTTTAGACACCATTCTTTATTACATTTTTCATGCCAATTATTTACATTCTTTACACCGATTCTCTACATTCTCCGCATTTTTTTTACACAAATTCTTCTCGTTCTTTACATCCTTACATCGGTTTCATACACCTCAATGTAAAGCTAGTCTACGGACGGACGCACGGACACAAAGATACGCGGACACACAAGGACAAATATCTGAAAAGTCTCCCACAAAGAATAATTCATCTTCAAAAAACTCGAGAACCGTATACTTTTCACCAGTGTGCTTTTTTCTCATCGGCCTATAGGCCCATCAAGCCGTTTATAATCCCTTATTAAATCAATATTCTGGTTTATTCTGGTTTTTTTAAAACTCATTCTGCTCCAGAAAACTCCACAATTCGTTGGTAATATTAAAACGCCACCAGATCTTCGCTACGCCAACATCAAATTACTTATATAAAAAACCTACTAAAATGTTAAGGATCTTTTATTTTACAAAATAGTGGTTTAATTTGTGCTTCAGAACGTCAAAATAATAAACATCAACAATAACCGGGTTGATTTGGTCTCTCAAATTCGATTGGTGCTGTGTACGACGTATATATATACCTACCTACCCCTTCGTGAAAAAAATACAATGGCGTCTAAATAAAGATAATCCATTTTAAACAACCCTGCCTGCCGCGAGATGAAACAATTTCGCGTCTGAAAAACATTCTTTGACCCAGTTTCGGAAAGGAAAGCGGAGACCTACAAATATTCGATTTTATATAACTGCAGCCCTTGAAAATAAAAACAGAAACTGGCAATATCCGATGCCTATATATACGCAATGGCTTCAATAAGACTCGAATTTTCGTGTAGACGGAGTACTTATACACTTTACCCTTTTTATAGCTTGTTTTATTATTTTATTATTTATTCTAGTACTATTTATGTACGTATACCTGTGTGTATCTACCTTATGTTTGAAATTGAATATAGACGCAAATATTTGCACGTATAACGCATTTTGCTCATATAGTATACTCGTATTTTTACTACGACGAACAAAAACTACGGGTGTTTCAAATTCTTATAACTTGTACTCGTATCAAATCATCACAAATATTTACACGATTTGTAATTCTTGAAGATATTTCCTCGTAAGGTACCTGTATATATATAACTGATGGTATAGTATTACACATAAAATATTATAATACGCCTTTGGGTCATATTCCGACTATTCATTATAGAAATATTCAATAAATATATAGGTGATTTTAAAAAACACCTCTAGAAGTATTTTTTGCTCCAAAGCCTGTCAATATATCATATTTGTATTCCAGCAAATTATAAAATTTGTAATTACAAATTCTAAATAACGCAACGACGCATCGCTTTGGTAATTGTTTCCAAAATTAAAAGGGCTGCAGTTCTTGAAGCACTTTTTTTTGGCAGCTATTCAGTTTACGCACGTGGTGATGTATGTTCTCAAAGATAATCTTCAAAAAGATGGAAAAATACTTCTCTCCCCTTATCACCCCCTCAAGAGTAACAGATATAGCGACGGTGAGAAGAATGAAAAATCGTTAATATCCCCGATACGTAGTCTGGAAATGAATAAACCTCCTCATCCAACGGGGGGTGGGGGGGAGAAAAATTTATTTAAAAAAAACTGAAGCTAGCATAAACTAAATCTTAGTAGTATAAGAGCCATTGTAAAAAATATTCTTCGGCGTTTTGGCCCAAGGCGTATACCTATAATTATATGTTAGGGTTTATTTTTTTCGGGCTCCTGGAAAAACAACCACTCTCTTATTTGTATATTCAAATAAGTGTCCGCTAAAGCTCTATGTTGATCCACCAAAATCAAAAGATTGGCTTTCGATATTATATATGTCAACATCCAGTACTTTACTTGATGCTATTTGTCATCTTCATCATCATCTTAGTACACTTATCAAATCATTCCTCTATCTGTACATGCATGGTCGCCTGAAGCACCGTATACAAAAAAAAAATATATATATGGAGTTCACCAATATGTAGCCCACTATAGCCCACGTGGATGGGACTGCTATTATAGTATATTTGTTTTATATCTCATTGTCAAATCGATTTAAAGTTTGTTCCAGTTAAGAGTTCCATGACGTCACGATGCTTCAACAAATGAGAAGAAAGTATTTCTGATTTCAACCAATCGCCTTCCTCAAATCCTTATGACATGGAACTCTTGACTGAAACAGACTACAGTATTTGAAAATGTAAACTATTTTATAATTCTTCTTTAGGTCTATCTTGCTTCATTTTTTTTTCTCAAGCGATCCAGTCAAAAGCCAAACATCTGGAATAGTGTTTTTTTTTAAATATTATATTGCACATTCATAGAAATATCAGTTGCTCACGGCAACGGGACGTTCATAAGATGATTATATATGTTTTTGAATTGAAAGATTGGATTACATCCAGAATTTCAAATATAAATGTTCGAAGATAAATTATTTAATTTTTCGCTCACGTCTCAATGTCAATGTCACTTTTTCCTTTATAAAACAAACAAAGTAGCTAAACGATTCAATCACATTAGGGGAAAAAAATTTAAAGTAGCCTCAGGCCGTATCCTTATCGAAAGGCTATGTACTCGTAGGAGCATGTGAATTGTGAAACAAAATACCTCGTATTAAGGAAAATTTCTCTTCAAAGACTGAATTATTTGAAAATAGGCATAATATGCCTGTATATAATTTATACCTACTTTGAATCTGAATTCTGAACAACGATTCACCAATAAGAAAAAAAATCGGATGTTCTTTTCAAAAAAATTTCATCATTTTTAGAATAACTTACTAGCGATAGTGAGAGTAAACATTCGTTAGCCATTGTGATACGGCTATTTGACAACAACATAACTCAGTATCTATGGTGCTAATTATAAAACTTGAAGTGCAATGATAAAATTGAAAAATGAATTCATAAAGCGATGTGGTTAGGGTATTCTGGTACGCTCCTATAACAATAATCTATCTGCATATTAATGATGTGGACCAGAAAATAGCATATCATTTAGAATGACGGAGTCATGACGTCAGAATTCAGAAAGAAATAATTACCAACGATGTACATAATATTTTGGCCCAATTCGATAAAGCTCTGAGAATAACAATCTGGTGAATTTTAAATTCAGTGAAATGAAAATAAAAGGAACCAGCAAACAAAAATTCCATATTTTCAAAAGTTTGGAAAGTAAGCAAAGTGAATAATATTGATAAATTTTCTGACTGATGAAACGAAGGCTTAAATATTTTGTTCTGAAAATTTAATATTCCGTTATTATTATTATGTAAAATTTGAGAATAACAATAATATTTTCACGTTTAAATTTCCTTTCCAAGATAAATAATCGTAGTAGGTACGTGGGGGTTAGTTATCATAAAAATAAAATTTAGCCACTTTTGGAGACTTTCTCGACCTTGATTAGCTATATACTAAATCAACTTTGGAAATTCAATCAACCAAGTGTTTTAGTATTTGTGGTCAAGTATATATAATCAATGCAAAATAAGCCTTTTCAATTATGAATATGAATGAAGGTAATTTTTAGTTTAAAGTAGGAAAAGACATAGCATAATAAGTCTGATTCATCATCTAGGATAGAAAAATTTCATGGCATGCATAACTATACATATATGTACCAATCTCGCATAAAAAAATCCGAATGATGACACAAATATTCTCAACAACTTATCATAGAATTAATTTGTTTCGACGTACATACATTGCACCACTCTCAATTGCAAATTATTTCATTGTAGCTTAAAAAAGGGGTAATCTCAATTGGAAAAAATTGTCACATTGCCAGCAGCTATAGAAATGCTATATTATGCCCCACACTGTAAGTATAGATAGATGAAAAGCAAACCAATTAAAATTAATTTAAGATAATCTAGAGTGAAGTACCAAATAAATGCAAAATATACAATTCGTTTAACAAAATGTAAAACGTGTATTTTCATACCGCAACATCTCGAATTGAATTTCTCAACGCATGTTTATTTACATTTTTTTTCCCTATTTGTCATCCCAAACAATTTTTTTTACTGTGTGTAACAGAATAATAAGCTGTATAAAATGAAAATGGAAACGTCAACGGGACGATTACTGCGTAAATAGAGTAGAGGGTTCATCAGTAAGTATGAAGGCTATAGATATGAGACCATAATATGCTGGGCTTGATACAAAATATTATTTGCTGCATACGGTCGAGGCGAATATTCGTATTCGTCTCTTCTCATCACTCGACTTGATAATAATTCCTATGCGAGAATGTTTTTCATTTTTGGTCTACATGAATATCAACACGTAGCCTCCATTATGCCTTGTGGGGTTGTGGATAGGACGATCTATAGTGGGCCATATAGACATTACGAGTGGAGCCATACATAATGGAATAGAATGGTTAACACATCTTCATTTCTCTTCGAAATTTTCAACAGTTGTTAGAAACAGACGATGTTTGAAAAGTGAAAATTAAAAATCATAAGGTAGGTGAATATATAGAAACAGTTAACATGGTTCGAGCTATTGATACAATTATATAGTCTTATCAGATCGACTTCTTCTTATAGCTCATTAGCAATCGATACGTGTGGTATACAATATTAAAGATTATTGATGGGATTGTTTTCGAGAATCATTTTGGGTACGGAATAGTAAACAAACGTCACGTCATTCTCAAATTATATTCTTCTCACTAACGATTCATCACAAATATAGATCATCTTTCAAACACTTCTAACCTCTTCAAATTCATATTTCTTTAGAATCGAAAAATAATGTCAGATCAAGGAGCAACCACAGAAAAACGATCATCTTGGTAATATTTACAATATTCTAAATGGTGGAAATAATATAATTATGTTAAGGGACAGCTTGCAGAAGCCATAAAATGTCTTTTCGTTTTGGGTTCGAATAAACAAAGGGCTGAGACAATTAACAAAAAAAGAAAAAAAAAATTGAATTTCCAAAATCGATACTTCCAAGCAGAACAAACTTTTACCATTAAAACGAAAGTTTTGCTGCACGCAGGCTATAGCTAGACGTACGTCTCTTTCAAAAATTTAATTCCAGTAAACGTGCGTAACCGAAACTTAATTCACAGTTTAATTTTGTCTTTGAAAAATATTTCCAGAAATAGCCACGACTGTGGAAAGAACGCAGCAATAATGGACATGATATAGAAGGGACAAGTCGTTTGAATTTTATGGATGATTTTTTTCTCATTTTCTGCGGTCCACAGGTAGAGAAAATGTGTAAAAAAGAGAGAAATCATCCATTCAACATTAAATCCTATCCCTCATTTCAGTAAACCAAACTTACAATATTTCACTCGACACCAGATTTGAGAACATGAATAGATTTGCTATCCGCTTCCCACGAGAAAATTGAAGTTAATGAAGGGGTAGATGAGAGGTATGATGAGGGCTGTTTAATAAACCTAAATATTTTATCAATATATAATTAGTACCTCCAAAGAGGACAACAAAAATCCACCTATGTCTGAAAACCAGATGGATCAAGGGTCTTAGCAGGAGCAAATACATGTGGTGGCGGGAGGGCAAAGCAAATCAAATGCATAGGGTGCAAAATTGACCCCTCCCCTCCCAAGGAAAAAATTTTTCTTTAACGAAGTGGGGCAAATCTTGGTCGTGATAAAAGAGGAAAGCCCCGCTAGGTACGGCCTTAAAAAAATAAGTAAAAATTTTCCTAAGATATTTTATAGCCATTTCCTCTATGTTGAATGTTTACGGTTTTCATTTCAAAGATAGTGAGTCGTTACTTTACAAAACGGAGGTAAATGAAGATATAAAATGGAAGTAATAGAGTACTTCAAAAATAGTTGATGAGGATCTAAAATGAAAGTAATAGAGTACTTCAAAAATAGTTGATGAAGATATAAAATGAAAGTAATAGAGTACTTCAAAAATAGTTGATGAGGATATAAAATGAAAGTAATAGAGTACGTCAAAAATAGTTGATGTCCCCTGTCATCAATATTTGGCCTTGATCCCTCCGGATGATTTTGTATGAAATCATGTAAATGCTATACTTACTGTCACTTCATTAGGAAGTGATGAAAGGGATGAGCTCATGAAAAACTTGATTTCACTACTTTTCTCTGCCTTATTTCGTTTTGAATCAAAAGGACCCAAGTATCAACAATAGAATAGGCCCTATTTACCAGTCTTGTGACTCTTGTTTACCCATCCAATACAATAGAACTAAATGTATTTCAAAAATTTCAACTGCAGATATCTTGAACAGAATGAATTTTCATTAATTTCGAAATTTCGGACTCCTTACCCTCCTTCCCAGAGAATGATATCACGCTACCCATGACGTATGATACCTCTGAAAAATATATACTCCTGTTTTACACTTCCCTACATCAATTTTGGGGAAAATTCTAGCATCACAATTTGTTAGTGCCCCCCCCCCCCCAAATGGAATAAGTTTACTCGTATATTTTTGAAGATAATACGTACGTTGCTGCCTTTTCAAAAACTGAAGTGCTTACTGTTTACCACCCAAATATTCAAGATAAACCATAGACCTAAATGAAGTCTTATTTCATTAAATTGGGATTGTAACAGAAAAGTGCAAATAAAACGTACATAAAATAAAAAGTTTTGTTCATAAAAATCCAGAGCTAGGCTCCTTAGACACTTGCAAGACACCCTAATTAATGCGTAGAAATAAAACCTCACCCTCGCATATAATTTTGAAATTACAATAGCTCAAACCTCTAGCCTTTGGAGAACACACAGCAGAGGAACACCTACACGTCTTTTCAAGAGTACTCATACTTCTCAGCATATTGAAAGCAAACGTTCATAAAAATACTGACGAATCTTTTGAACCGAGTTTTCTTTCAGTCACACTGAAGAAACAAACCCGTAATGTAAAACGTTGACCTCAATACTACACGTGAGAATTGAATATGAATCATCTCAATTGATGTCCTCGAATGATAACATAATCTTCAACATTATAAGTCATAAAAATCATCACGATGCAAAATTTCATGAAAGACAATAAGTTGATTAATGTGATAATAATGAAGTCATGCTTTGAACTTTTTCGATACATAAATAAGTTTTGAATTTCAAAGAAACTCACGTAGAAGGATAGTGATAATATTTTACCTCGTTTCCTTGTGAATGGCAACGGAACAAACTCAAACGAAAACAATAGAAAAAAAAATTAAAATGGATGATTTAAACACGAAACGAAATTCAGCAAGCGTCAATGCAATAGTAACACTGTGCACTGTGTACTGTGTGAAAACACATTTGAATTGAAAGTCGCTCGCTACCAGCAGAGAACTTCGTTTATTTACAAGCTTTTTTCTTTTTTCCATAGAATGGTGGGGAGAAAACACTTTCGTAGATGTCGATGTAGCTGTATGTGTGCATGTGTGAGTGCATTCGTCATTCGTGGTACTATTTACGAAAATGATGCGCGAGTGCTGAATTTTCTCTTATCAAAAGAATTCAGCATTTCTCCCTGATAGTTCTCATCTCACTTTCTTTCTCAGTTCAATTACTTTTATACACTCAGTCGAACTTCACAGTCGAGTCAGTCACACTCACATTTCCCCAAGACCCAAGCGGCCCAGCCCCAGACTCCCATCCGCAGTCCTCAACCAATCATCTTATTATTTTTGTTTATTTTTTCCACTAAAGTTTTTCTTTGGCAGCCTGTGGGCAACCTGCAACCTGGTGGTAACCTTTTTTCTTCTTCGATCGGACCTATACTCTGTTCAACTTAAGAATGCCTAAAACGGAACGTCAAATTCACATTTATCCAGAGTTCGGAAGCTAGCTGAAAGCCGAAAGCTAAAAGCCGAAAGCCATTGATTTTTGAAGGAAAAACCGGTAAGCCGAAAGCCGAAAGCTTTATCAAAAAAGCTGAAAGCTGAAAGCAAAAGCCGTATTTTTATGGCTTTTATACGGCTTTTTAGCTTTTTACGATCAAATAATTAATAAAAAATATTTTAAAAAATTTCCACCCAAATTTTCGAATTCAGCACAAAATTTCCTGTGAAAAAGTATATTTTTGTGAAAAGCCAAAAGCCGAAAGCTAAAAGCCGAAAGCCATCAATTTTTGAAGGAAAAACCGGTAAGCCGAAAGCCAAAAGCTTTATCATAAAAGTCAAAAGTTGAAAGCCTAAGTTTTATTTTCAAGGTCAGAAGCTAAAAGCCGAAAGCTAAAGCCATATCTTACGGCTTCCGAACTCTGCATTTATCAACAATATAAAAATCGGATGTGTGATAAGAAACAAGAAATTAAAATCGGAAGTGTAGCCAAATATTGTTGCTGAATGTGAACGAGTACTTTTTCCTCTCCCCGGAGCCCTGCAAACTGCGTTCCGTTTTAGGCATTCTTAAGTTGAACAGAGTATAGTTTATAATTTTTCATTTTTAATAAATCTATGATTTTTACTTTCGTTCTTATACGCGTTGAATCGAATTGGCTCCTTGGAACCATTTTACAGAAAAGAAAACTATTGTTTGTATCAAATGGTATCAAACTACACTCGATACAAACAGCTGATCACAGCTGATGAAAGAATAGCGAACACAACAGCGATTACGGATTACTTTTGAACGTTTATTTCTGCTTAATTAACAATCAACCATTCCTACACGTCAAACAGCTAATCTTGCTGATTATGAAAAACTGACGCATTTTTGTAATTTTTGTTAATATAGCTATAGCCTAAACTTGTTACTTGAGTATTTTCATAATTGACATTCACCTTCAATCAAGTTAACATTAGAAAAACCAGGTTTTACTCGATTATTCAAAGGACCAGGTGGCGTCATTTACGACGCCACAAGAATAAGTCTGGGTTTCTCAAAATATTGTTCCTTCGAGTCCATCTAAAAATTTTGAGTGGCGTCGTATATGACGCCACCTGGTACTTCTAGTGTTAATTTAATAATATTGATGAAATTCTTTTTCTAAAATTCTACCTATTTACAATTCTCTTTTTTAACCATTGTATGATTCTTATAGTTTAGGACTTTAGGTATAGTTTCTACCTTACCCTCAATTAAGCTCTAAATCAATCTCTACCATAGATATATATCGATTACCTAAAAGTTCCTATTATTTCAAATTTGCAAGAAATTCTATCTTTACTACCAACCTTGATACCCTGTCTTTCCAATTCGGTGAAAAATCTAAAAATTATGCTGCATCCAGTTCATTAAAAAATGTAAGTATAAGTATCATGTTCCTATTAGTGTTGCACCGTGAATATTCATTTACAAGCAAAATAAGTTCTCAAATGTAATAATTGACAAGTAACGATGATTTATGCCTGACTAAATGACACTATTCAAGTTTTTCCTTAAGAAAAATAATTTTAAATTTCAACATCCTCTACATTAGTACAGTTCAGTTAACAAAAATGAAAAATCACCGTTAAAAACTCAACATTGAAAAATCACAGAGTTATTCTTCAAGTCAAATTTGATCATCATGAAAATAAAGCATGGAGCAGAATGTCGGTTAATTGAACGTATAACACCATACTACGTAAAATTGTACGAAAACAAATTTCGTAATTTGTGCACGCTTATCTTCATAGGAACTCAACAAGCTTTAAGTGGGTTAAAGGAGTATTTTCTGAAAGTTGAAAAATACTTTCTTTTAACACATGGTCACACAATACAAACAAAATCGTACTACCTGTAAACAATATTCCTGAATTAATTAAAATTAGCACACTTCATTTTCAAAATGAATGTTGGAATAATAAGGGACCGTTTACAATGTACTGTTGATTTCACTTAGAAATAATTTTCATTTTTTATTAGGTACTTTTTTCTTTGTCTGATACCTATTGGTAGAAGGAAAAGTAGAAGTACATAATGAAAGGTCCTCAACAGACAAGTTTGAATTGATGATTTTTTTCTCCGGAAGTTAATTATTAGTAGAACAATTAATTTCAGTTTCCGATTTAACTCCCATACTGAAAACAAGGATGTTGACCCATCAAAAAAAATGTAATTGCTATTAAACAGAGCGACATTGAAATAAATCCTAATTGCTTTATATTCTTATCTTTTGAACATTTGCAGCAAAAAAGGAACAAATTTACAAATGAACTATCAGAGAAATTACCAGTGATCTTTTCCAAATTTGATATCAACCGGTTCAGCAATTCTCACTTTCTCAGGTACCTATTGATATTTCGGACAAAAATTTATTCACTTATATAAAACACTCAAGTGTTTTTATAACACTGACAGCTAATAAAAAAGAAAATGTCTGGTAGTGTTGCGAAACTCATAGTGGTCTTCAAAAAAAAATAAATTGACAGCTATCGAGTTGAATAAAAACTTATTCGTTTGAAAAAAAAATCTGTTGTTAAAGAATTTGTCAGAAGTGGATCAGCAAAACGAGCCCGAACAACTCATACGCAGAAGAATAATTTTTCTATTAAAAAAAAATTAAATTATTTTAATCCAAAAACAATAAAATGAAATTCACCCAACAGAGAAGGTAGGTACTCTAAAGTCCAAACGCATTTTAGTATGTTGAACAACTTTATTTTAGCAACAGAGGAGGTAAATTGTGAAATTTTATATCGATTAATAAATCCATGGAGAAAATCAAAAAAGTTGCACCAAACAAAATGCGTATCGCGTTCAATGAACTAATTTGTTAAGTTGATGGCATGGCCGGCAACTTTTGTTTTCCCAGTGTATAGCAGTTTTGATATTGTGAAGTAAATTTTTGTGCTACGTTTTCCTTTTTCAACTTTTTCTGTGTGTAGCAACGATACACACAAAATTTTCCCTTTTTGACGACTTTTTTCAGTGTGTAGCAGTTTGTGCTCCGCTACACACCGGTTGCCGGCGGTAGTTGATGGTTTCTGTTAATTAATTTTCATCATTATAAGAGATCTGTAATCAGCACTGAATTAAGTACTCATATATACAGATTTATAAATTTCATAAATTTAAAAAAAAATCAATAGATTAAGATTGACAACTGTGGAATACTACCTACAAAAATTTAACGTAACACCAGAGGACAATACGCCAAAATAAATTAAAGCAAATTAATGAAAAGCTTGAAGCGAGAGGTAAACATCAAAATATTTTTAAAAAGTAAGTAATGAAAGTGCGAAATGGTGTAGATAGATCTATAATTGGTCTCAAAATTTTCGGTTAAAACCAATTTTTCCCCTCCAAATGAAAAATCAAGTTTCAAATTCTTTATACGAATGAAATGCTGCAAATTAATAAACGAAAAAAGTACTGGACTGAATACAAGTGATAATTCAAAATATGATGATAGAAATTCCGATCTTAATTTTCATTGAAGATAAGAAAATTGCGATGCGAATAATGAAACGAATAAAAGAAATTATCCATGGTCCATAGAATGTAATTTTTATTTTAACGCACGAACGTCAGTTGTACTTTTCGAAGAATAACAGAAAAAATTATATAAATAAAAAAAAAAAAAAATCAACGAATGGTAAAGAAGAAAAATATTATCAGTAATTCATAGAGGAAACAAGTTTTTGAAAACAAAATAAATTTGTCTCGATTTTTAAAATTAATGTTAATTAAACTTGAACGAAAGTACTCTTTCATTACAACACGCAGGTTTCCTCGAATAAACCTAACAATATTTTATATAATAATTTAACCAAAACAAAAGTAAAGAAAAAGAAAACAATAAAATTTTGCAGCAAAATATTTAAATCATCGAAATTACGGAGGAAAATAAAAAAAAATAAGACGTTAACACTAAAATTTGGAGTAGACAAAAAACAACTGTCGGACAAAGAATATTGACATGACCCAGCCGGCTTCATTTTCATTGATAATAATTTAATTTTTAAAACGCAAAAAAGTATGATAAATACATAACATTTGAAAGACGAAAGATAACGATTCAAAAATAAATACCTCTCAAATTGTTTAAAAAAAAATTCTTATAATATAAGAACTTCACACGTCGAAAATTTCATACAAAAAATTGCTCACTCATAATACTAAACATGAAATAATCAGAAAACGTGTTCACCTTTGTAATAATGAAGTATCATCATTTATTACTTCGGAGATGATAAAATATAGTGTATTGCATCATTTATTGTTTCTTGTATTGAATTCGTTTACGTACTTCCGAAATATTCTGATATCATCGGCTGTAGTTTTACAACAACCTCCAACGATTGACAGGCCATTGTTCAGCCATTCGGGCACATAACTATGCACAGGAGGGCTTCCTTTCTGCTTGACCCAACTGTGAATAAAAATATTTTTAAAGGAGTCAGTCAAGGTTGGTAAGAGGAAAATATTTACCAACGATAAGTCTATTCATGAAGTAAAATGAATAAATTTGTAAAACATCCAATCTACATAAGATTGGGTAGATTAAGGGGCATTTTCTCGAATCCGCCTACTCATTATGAAGCATTTTTACCAACACGCAAATTTTTTTCTGACACCCATTCCCCGAGGCTGTTTTTCAGACGAGCTCTTTTTCAGACATTTTCCCAAAAATTATTGTGTTCTCCTGAAAGAGCTTGGTGGTTTGGTAGATTTAAGAAGGTCGAGAGGTTAGGAATTGTAGTTGGCTTATTTTTGAGATATTTCATCCAAATGAGAAATGATGAATATTAGTTAGTGTGACCATGAAAAATGAGAATGAACTTGAAAGAAAAATTAGTTGTTTACGAAGTTGTAAATGATTTCGAGCTAACTAACAAAACAAATCCAACCAACCAAATCAACCAACTATCTAACCAGAATATCCAAACCAATTCACTGCAGTCAACATAATAATAAATAGACAACCAAATAAAATGCAACAGGGTCAGGATATCACTACAGGACATTGGGTGCTGAGAAAAAATATTCAAGGGAATAATTAAAGAAATTTACATGTTGAGACATAATTTTGTTTTTACTTTATTTCTCAGACAAATACCCAGAATAATCCTTAAGATTTGAGTTGTGAGTTTTTATCAATCGATTGGTCTGGTTTTGAGCAAGGGCCCAAGTTTTGTGCGCCGTAGGTCAATACTGGGAGTACACAGCTTTCTAGGATCCTTATTTTTAGTTTTAATTTCATTTTACTTTTTAATACATTTTTGTATGCCCAAAAAGCTTTCCATGCATTAGCTATATTTAAGAAACTGAGCGGATATTTAGAAAGTGGGTTTGAAAAAAAAAAAAACAAAAAAACAAAAACGGAACCACATTTGAGAAACAACGAGCTACCTACATATTATATTTTTCTCTTGCTTGTGAAAATATTTCAAGATTAGTCCAAACAAAATAAATATTCAGCTTAGCAGTTCAAAATGCAAATCAATTAAATAATTCTCCTAATCCACACTGACTGTACTGTCTAACAAGCTATTCACGCCCATAGACTGGTAGTATAGGAAGCCAAAACCCACTTTCGGCATTCTATTTCATAAAAAATGATTCAATTCAGAGAGTTGGCATGTTTTGATAGAATTTTTATCTTTGAAATGAGCACTTAGCAATTTTTCATACGACATAAAGTAAATCCTTACAGTTTTTTCCTACAGACCAGTTCTGCAGGCAACGATTAGTGCTTTAAGCGAAAGTCAAAAATACTACACGAATTGGAAACCATAAGGGAGTAAAATGGAAGTTTTAAATGAAAATTGACATTTATGAAGGGGATAAAAGTAAGAAACAAATGAATAAAATAAAAAAGCTACATTTTGAAACATCAAAAATATGACACACGCTCAAACAGGGTCATAAATTTTGAAAACTTGAAAAAAATTTATTCAAAACACGGGGTGGGGGGGGGGAATTGAAATTTTTTCAAGCTTATTATACTTTTTAAAACAATTATCAGGTAATTCTGTAAATAATTGCGATAAAAATTTAGAAGCTGAATCAGCTCAAAATTTGAACATTATTCAAGACCATATTTGGTTCGACAAGTAGCAACTACAGCTACTTATCTTTTCGATGCCAAAAATAAGCAATAAATTGTTTTTGCACGTTTTCATTATTTTTATGACCGAACTTATTTTTTGACTTTTTTTTTGTACGAGTCAAGTAAGATTATGCAACGACGTGGTTGGAATTTTGCCAGAATACTCAATAAAATTTAACTAAAATTTTGCAAAATTTTGAATCGATGAAATTTGGTGTATTATCTTCGAACTTAAAATAAATATCTAGAACTTTGAAACATGTCAAAACTGTTCGCTCAACCTTTCGCTGCACGTCTTCACGTGAACCAGCAAAACAGTAAACTTGATTTGGAAGCTTAAATTAGAAGAGGAATGGTGTAGTTTCTCAGCTATTCGAATATTCTTCAAATACATATTTTAAAACAAGTTTTTTTACTTATCTAAAATCTCTTTTTCTAATTTTTCTTTTTTTACATATTTGTTCCCTGCAATCGCGAAAGTGACATGTTTGCATTACATTTACTCTACGTCGAGTACCTCGCATGCAGAATGATAATCATTGAAATGCAAATACGGTCGAATAATTCCTACGAGTGTCGAGTGTCAAGAGTCTGCAAATCTAATTACAAATGCGCTTTATACCAGTCTAATGACCCATTTCTAATCTGCCTCATTTTTTCTCTTTTCTTTCAAAAATACCACTTCGAAACCAGATTTTACTGGATATAATTCACGACACTCTCCGGCCCAATTGAAAAATTTCAAAACCAGCGAAGTAGTCTCGTAACCCCCTCTCCCCGTCATAAAAAATTTATCGCATCATAATTGACTGTACCACTTTATCGAAGTGTCGTAATGCTCTCCGTTATTAGGATATGCTATGGTTGGTATAGGCGGCCCAGATTCATTAGCTTCTCGAATAGACGTGATCAGAGGCGAAACCAATGAAGGATGTAAACAATTTACACCGACAGCGATTAATTGATCCGGATTTAGGGACCAAAGCCTTTTAGCTGCTTGTTTTATGTCATCGCTGGCAGCTGTGTGTTTAGCGTCCTGCAAAACGAACGAGGTCGATTTAATAACACGAAGACAGAAAAATGCTGTACGACAAAAAAAACGAGCATAGACTAGTTTCTCACTTTGCACGTGAAAGAAACCCAAGCCTTCTGGTTAGGGAATTCTTTTAGTAATTCAACGAGCACTTCCGCTTCGGCAAGAGCGGGAATAGTTTCGAAAGCCAAAAAATCGACACCAGCTTCAACGAGCGCCGATATTCTCGGCCGATGCCAAGTCTTTATGATCTCGAGAGGAACTTTTTTAACATAATCTCCACGATACTCAGAACCATCGTGTAAGCATGCTCCGTACGAACCGACTGACCCAGCAATCAACACTATACAGAACACATTTTTCCAATTACTTTCTTCATAAAGAATACTTTGTAAGATGATTTTAGATTTACATAAAAGAATATTGGGCATTAACTAGGTAGGTCATAAGAAACGACTATAGTTCCAACATTATTGGTTGTCAGATTTGAGCGAAAATTATCAAATTATAATCCAAATGAATGGGGACCAGCATGAAACTTTAGACATGGCTCTGGTATAACGCGATAATACTTATGGTAAGATAATTCAACTTCGAACCTTCCTACTAAAAATTACACAACTTTATGGTTCCTTTTCAAACCAACCCTTCAATACGATGACTCGAGTATTTTTTCCTTGTGCAAATCGGATGATCCTGGCGTGATCGTGAATAAAATCTGGCATATGTGCGTCAGTATGTATTCATATCCTATTGAAGTATGTTTGATACGTCATAATTCGAAAAACGTCGTAATGCAAAAATTATCGCGGAGCGGGAATTATAAAAAGAAAAAAGTTAAGGTTATCACTGCTTGAATCGAAGAGTCAAAAGTCAAAACAACAGAAAAGTAAAGAAAATGGAATAATGATCACGCTACAATTTAATAGATCACCAGTAAACACCTAGAACTGTTTGTATGAAACGTTGATTAAAATTAATTAAAAAATATTTTTTAAATTATTTTCATGGGAACTAAAAGCTTTTAAAATTTTAAAGCTAAGAATTTCATCGTTTGATTCACAATGTATAAGAAAAATTAGTTTTCGTTTTTCATTTTTATAACTTACCTACAAGGGTTAAAATGTATTATTAGGACAAAAGTTTTCACTAAGCTCAAGTTTAAAATATCAAAGAAGTTTTTTTTTTTCAATTCTATAAGAAGTGATTCTTCAAACATCTTATCTCAAAATATAACGAGGAGCATAGATAAATGCGACATAAGACGCTTTTTCTGTCCATCAAAAATTTCATACTAAGTAAAATTAATTGAAAATTTTTTGAAAAAGCAGAAAGCTGTAATAAATATTCGACAGCAATTTCTTTCAAATGGCACGTCGCAGAACACAAGTATCGAAAGATATTCTACTTGAAATTAAACATGTCATTAAGACATGATAAAACAATGAATACCATTCTTTCCCACAGGCTGATGAACATTTTCCAAAGCGATAGCTCGTTTCACAAAATGAACGGCGTCCTTTATTAAACGATAGCTTTCACAAGCTTCCAATTCGAAGTACTTTTGGAAACCATCGACACTTGCTTGGTACGTGTTGGTCATCACAATATCAGCACCGGCTGCGACACATAAGTACATGAGTGACAAAGAATAAAAAGTGTTGATAATATTAAATTAATTCGAAAATCTGAAAATGGGTATAGATAAAGAAAGAAATGTTAATAATAAAAAATGTATTACATTAACCAATTTTAATTGGGTACTTTTGAAAGCACCCATCAGTGCCTCTTTTTTTGTTAGTTTTTTCTTTCTTTTCATATTGCCACTAAAACCTACTGATAAATTTCAATTTTTTTTTTGTATTAAAAGGAAATTTGAAAGTGAAGAACTTGAGAGGCGCCTGAAGTAATTAAAGCAATAATAAAAAGAGATACAATCAAGTTTTCAAAGTCCATGATGATACTTCTATTATTTTTTATAACAAATCAGAGTATTTCAACTTGTCTTTTTGAAAAGTTAATTTTCTCACTAATTTAATTGAATGAGTTAATATCCTCATAATATTTAAACATTCAAGGGAATTCCTGCAAAAAATATTCGAACTTGTAGTTCATTGGAAATGAGGTTGAATAAAAAATGAGACAATGAGTCTCAATTAGTAAAATATAGATGCACTTATTTGTAATAATAATAAAAATAATTCTAAATATTATTTAAGAAATACTAATAATTATAAATAGAGAAAAATATAAAAGACAATTCCACATACCTCCAGATAAAAAAATATAAGCTGTTCTTAAAAGATCTTTTAGGCCTTCACGTCGAAAAATTTGAGTAATAAAATGGTTTTGACAACCATGAATATAAAATATTCATATGCGTTCGGCATTTATAAAAGACCAAGACGGGAAACAGCTTCATCAGATAAGAAGTTGGAAAATAAGGACTGACCGCAAAATACGAGAAACGAACAGTGTTTCTTTCGAATATCGCTGTTTATTGGTGAGTTTATTCAATGAACGTTTAGACTATTTGTCTCTACATTCATATTATGATTTAAAAAAAAAATTCTTCCTTCAAGGAACTAAACTGAGATGATGCAGGACTCATGTGAAAGAAAATCATGATTTTTTACTACACCCAATAAAATAAAAATAAAATAATATAATAAAAAGTGGTTTCGTTGATGGCTTCTGAAAAAAGTGTTCGAGACAAGTTCTTGGAATAAGCAGCAATTTTTTCTACTTCCCATACTAATTACAATAAGAATTTTTTATAACGGATGAGGTGATAAAACAGGATACATCTAATACAAAATTAAAGGTCTTTCTGAATAAAGTGACTAAAGTAATAAAGTTTGAAAATCAAGGTCAATTTCAGTAGGTAGAAACAAATTTCAATAACTTCTGTCGAAGCTTGCATCATTTTTTTCATCTTGGGATTTCATTTTAGTTTTTGAAGGCACATATTTTTTTAAAAGAGTCACCAACTTTTCATCACTTCAAAATTAACTGAAAATAGAAATCATTCCACTCGTCGAACATTACCATGTCTGGTAATCTAGCTATAACAAACGAAAAAAAAAAACAAAACAAAAAATACCAACATTAATGTATCATGAAATTCAATTTTCAAAGGGAAAGTATTCATTATTCAGAACAAATGAGCTTTAAACAATTGAAAATTGAAGTCCCCATCAATAAGTGATCAAAGAACCATTAATGGTTCATTAACAATGATATGGAGAAAGAACATGTGTACGTAAGTACACAAAAAACGAAATACTCTGTCGTTCACATATACAACGTCTCAGATAGAAAGTGATCATTTGAAAGATCCATAGCAACAAACCTCTGATGTAATCCCTATGAGTGTCCACGACAGAACCTGGATCTGTGAATAAAAATCGTGCACACCATAGAGGGTGGCTTGTGCTTTCTGCCTCCATATTAAGGTGGCGACTTAGCTGAGAAGAAAAGCCACCATCTAGCACTTTTACTGTATCAACAATATTCATTATTGGATTGAATTTAATAACTGAAAATAGAGACGCAAAAATTAATTTTAGAGTACATTAATAAAAAATTATCTCAATACTAGTAGCATACTTCTAGACGAGCACAATATCTGTTCAACAAAATTTATAAATCACGAAATGGGAACCAACAGTGGAAGGTGATAGCTGATCAACTGATATACATGAAAGCGTTCATTTCTTGTTCTGTAAATTAATTATATAATATTTTATCAATACTCAATTTGATCGATACAAAAACTTTATATCAGTATAAAACAAAGAAACATATACCTCTCTACTTTAATGACATAAATTTGCGACAATGCAAGTAAAGTATATTATTTTAAAGTACTTAGGTGCCTACTTGAAAATCGATTGAATTTGAAATCTACTTAGGATAATGTCAAAAACTTGATGCTAAATTATTATATGGATTTCTTCGTAAAATAAATGAAAATCGACGTTTGATCACAAGTTAGGGAGTGTGAAGTATAAGAAAGAAACGCGGGCAGGGGCAAACATGTTGGCAAATAATTTTTTCTTTACTGTGGAATATACGAAAAATAGCAAAATCAATTTTACCTTTTAATTAGCAATCCAATAATGGCCCCATTAATTTGCGATCTCGAATTCGAATTCTCTGGATTACGTTAACTGGTACGAATTTTAAAATGAAAGAAATTTTAACGCTGCAATCAGGGCATCACAACTTACTAGCTCTACTGTTCTAGCAACAATTGAGTATCGACAAGAAAATGAAATAGCGGAGAAGCTTGCGGAGAAGTGAGAAGTCGAGCCTATCGAAGCACCGAAGCAGAGAAAAGTGGAGTGGAAACTGAAATCCAAATCAGAATCAGGAGCGAAGCGATCTGTGATCACAATTCACAATTCAGTAAACTGTATAATCACATCATACCAATGACGTCTTCACTACCTGCACTAGGCCCTGAGGCTCCCGTTGTACTGAAGTTAGTTAACAGGAAATTAAGCTTTGGTATTCCCAAGTTATTCTCGATTAGGGAAACTGGCTTATTTTTATTTTTATATAGCAGGTTTTTTTCACATCGAAACTTCATCAAAAGTCGAAATCGAAACCTGGTCGAAACGACGAAACCTGCTTATTTTTTTCTGTTGGGATTTCCTTGCCAACCTCCTTCCCTTCCGATTCCTTTCCCCCATATCGATATTCCTATATCGATATGTTCGTCTCTCTTCTTCATTCATGTTATCATACGACGACTGTCATGATGTTTCGTTTGTATAATTAATATATTTCGTTCGTATAATTACTCTTTTATTGCTTATTTCATCGTTATTTCGCCCTCTGGACTCAATATGGTAGCCGAGCTTCGGTAACGCTCTATGGAGCCTCGGATGAATTGGAATTTTGAAGTTTGCCCGGACCATGATATTTCCCACGTTATGCTACGCCATGCCTTCTTCGTATGTGAAGGTAATACCGCTCCTGATTATGTTCATGATGTATTCGCTGATGATTTTGCCGATCGAAATCCCTGGCCAACCATTCTGGCTTCGAAAACGAATTTGAAAATGATGAATTGGTGGAATGTGGACCGTTGCCGATCGTCGTCCTGGCATCCACAAACACCGCTCAATCCGTTGAAACGACCCATTGCTGATCGATTATACTGGCTTCCCACTTCTGGTACTGATCCGAACCCTGCGATTGATTTTATTTTTCTTACTTCTGGTGATATTACGAACCCTGCGATTGATTTTGATTTCCTTCCTCTGGTGAATTTCTTGACCGTGAAAATTGCTGCTGATCATAGCTACGTTGATGAAGAATATGAGTTCTGTGTGTCATTGGCTCATTGCAGAACTGTCCAGGTGTCAGCAAGTTGTCGAAACTTGTCCGTGTGTAATTCCTGTCAGGTGTCAGCAAGTTGCCGAAACTTGTCCGTGTGTAATTCCTGTTGGTCAGTGTCTGTAGATGGATACGTATGCCTAGCGGACCTCAACAGATTCTTTCGTTTTAGTTATGTGCGCATTTTTCGTTTTTCTAAACTAATTACTGAAATATTGTTTCGTAGCAGACATCGTCGATTGAATATTACCTACAGGGGGGTATTCATGCGTTCGTTAACAATGATTTTTGTAACTTTTTTGGTTTCTACATTTTCTAATTTACTTTATTTCTTTTCAATTACGTTTCGTTTTGCGTTGTTTATTGTTGTAACGCATATCTCACGTACTTGTATAATGTATTTTTCATTTTTTTTTTCTCAGTTTCTACTATTTTTGTACCGTTTTTTCTCTATTCTTTACGTTTTTTTTTACTTTTTTTTCGGAATCGTTTGTTCAGTCGATTGCCAACAGGGGGGTGTTGGGATTTCCTTGCCAACCTCCTTCCCTTCCGATTCCTTTCCCTTTCGGAAAGATCTCGTTTCCCTTGGTTCCAGAGAACCCCGAACCCCTTTCTGGACAACGAATTGGGTTCCAGAAGGGTAAAAATTAACAGAAACTTTACAAAACCGTTTTATTACACGTATGACTTTGACTAGCGTGCACAACCGAATTAATACTAAAAACTGCCACGGAGCAGTAAACGAAAAGAAAGGTAACTGTTTAAAACCTAACGCTCACCAGAGGGAGCTAAAATATGTAAAAACTTATTATTCTAAACGCGCACTCTAGTGAGAATGCTACGTACGATGATCCAAGGTTTCGCTATTAGCGACACTCCAGGCGGCTGACGAAACCAAAAAAAAATAAATACCAAGATAATTGAGTGAAATTACTAACAAACAAAAGTGGGTGGGAATCAAAACAAAAATAAAATACAAAGTCCGAAAGTTTACATTTAAAAGAATTTTGGTTTATTTCGTGAAAGTGATTAATTAAAATTAAAATTGAAAAAAGGGGTGAAAGTTACGTTACTTTATGTTGAAATTTCGCCGCCGTCCTGATCGACTACGATGTTCCTCGCGTTGTCTACCAGTTCTCCGACGTCATCCGAAATTTCCATCAACAAACGAAGTGGAGCCAGCTTGGATACTGGCCGAATCATACGGGACCTTTGCGACGACCGAAGTTGGACAGCTCTTACTTTTCCATCGCTGCTGTCAATCAAACGTTCAACCACCGCTGTTCTCCAACTGGATCTCTTCTGCGACGGATCGATCATGAGCACCACTTCACCAACCATTGGTGCACGATCTTCGGTGAGCCTTGGATTCGGCATCACGTCTCGTCTTTCCCGGATTTCACGTAAGTACCTCTCGGCCCAGTCCCTCCAGAACTGTTCGAGATACTCTTCACTCGCTCGCCAAGCTGCTGTAAGTTCAGCACCGGTCAGCGCCCGAGTGTGGTCAAACGGAATCGCCGGATAACGCGTTTGTAGAAAGTCGTTTGGCGTTATCAATTCCGTTTCCGCCTCCTTATCCACGTAAGTGATTGGGCGGCTGTTTAAGATTCCTTCTATTTCGATTAGTGCGATTTCAAATTTTCGGTCTGATAGGATGAGTGGGCTGTAGGTTCTTTCGAACGATTTCTTGACTTCCTGAATTAATCGTTCGTAAGCCCCCCCCATCCACGGAGAGTGCGCCGGAACGAAACGCCATTCGATTCCGTGTTGGGCGTAGTACTTTTCGTTCACATCCGCTTCTGCGAAACGACGCCATGCGCATTGAAATATGCCTTCCACCACATAGAATTGTGGGGCATTATCGCAGACTATTATTCGTGGCACACCTCTTCGACCAATAAACCGTCGAAAACTGTCCAGGAAGTCTGTGGCTTTCATTTCGTCCAGGACTTCTAGGTGCACCGCACGCACCACCAAACAGGTGAAAATTATTACCCATTTTTTCACAACTGGTGAATCTCTGTTGTCGCCAACTCGTACCTTGAATGGGCCGAATACGTCGACGCCGATGTTAGTAAACGGTGTCTCGGTTCGGCTCACTCGAAACTCCGGAAGTGGTGCCATCTCCGGCGTTTGGTAGGGTTTTGCTTCGTATCTTCGACAAGTGTGACAGTGTTCCTTAATGACTGTGAATACTTCGCGTCGGCCGTGTGGGAGCCAATACTGTCTTCTCAATGCAGCCAAAGTGTGTGCGGTGCCAACATGTCTATTCATTAGGTGGAATGATAGAATTAGTAACCGCGTTAATGTCGAGCGTTTTACCAGTAAAATTGGCTCGATTTCGTTTTGCGCCCGCCTTAGTCTCGTGTGGCAGCGCATGATGCCATTTTCGTCTTCGCTAACTCTTAAATTTTTTAGATAGCTAACGTTCGTCTTGTTTCTGTTCGCAGGTTCGTAAAACCGCTGCTGGTCCCAACGCAACCAGATTATGCGCGCTCGTTGATAGTCCAGGGGGCCCAGCTCCGGAAGTGTTCCGCGACCGCGAAGGAAACGTCCCGCTGCACGTAGCAGGTATGCCGTTCTGCGCAGGAGTGCGCCCATCGTCTCGAAGTCGTTTGGATTGAGACCAAACGGTGCGCCTTCGCTCTGCGCTACGTTCACGTCCTTCTTAACCTGCATCAGTGAATTAAAAAGTAATATACGTTCATTAATTACTTCTTCTTCGTGCTCTGCTGCGAATTGATCCATAACCGTTTTCTGTTCGCAGTCGTTCTTCTGATCCGGCCATTTTGACGAATCTGCAAGCCATGCCGGTCCGCGCCACCAGTCTATGCGCCTTAACTCGTCTATGGAAGCGCCACGGGATGCAGCGTCCGCCGGATTCTCACCTGTGGGCACGTATCTGAACTCCGTTAAACCAGCCTCTTTGATGATTTTCACCGATTTGTCGACGAACGCGGGTAGTATCTTTTTTGATTTGGTCCACGCAATGACACAGCGCGAGTCTCCCCATAGATACTTTGGGGTGTCTTCTTTCAGCTCCAGAGCCTGCTCGACGTATCGAAGGTAACGACATGCGGTGACCGCAGCTAGCAGCTCCAGCCGTGGTATCGATAACTTCGTATTCGGCGCGAGTCGTGTTTTTGAAGCCACCAAGCCCGTCCATGTTTGGCCGCGCTCCTCGATGCAGAGGTATACCGCCAAACCGTACGCCTCCGCAGACGCGTCACAGAAGGTATGCAACTCGATCCGTTCCGCATTCTCCAAACCTCCGAACCCATATGGTCGCATTAGCGCTATCGATGAAACTTGGTTGAGTTGGCTCCGTATTGTTCGCCACTCCTCCGCTAGTTCGTCCGCTAGCGTCTTTTCCCAAGTATAATCCAAGCGCCATATTTTTCTTACGAATAATCGCGCTATCAGTATCACCGGCGACACCCATCCGAGGGGGTCGTACACTGTGGCCATTTCCCTAAGCGCGATTCGCTTAGTTATCGTGTCTGTGGTGGCCGATGATAGGCGTGGGTTCTTTACTCTCAACGTCTGCATATCGACGTCCCATTCGAGCCCCAATGCACCCTGCTTGGCTCCTTCCACCTTATCATCGTTGTCGAATTTGCTCCGAAGTTCAGAGCAATCTGCGACCCACTGTGTCATGTTCATCGACATGTCTTCGAAGCAACTCTTCACGGTTCGGTAAAACTGTTCTCCGTCGATGCTTCTCGGTAGCGACGTGATTAGGTTGTCCGCGTATAGGTCGCGGTCGACTATGTCCGCGAACTCGTTCGGGTACGTCTTGAGATGGTGCCGGATTACCGCTGTCAGTAGGAACGGACTGGCCACAACACCAAAGGCCATCCGTTTGAAGCGGTAAACGCATAAATTATCTCGAGACGGTGGCTTCGTTATGTCTCGAAGCCATAAAAATCTAACCACGTCCCTATCGTCCGGTGCTATGGCTATCTGGTGGAAAGCTCGTGTGATATCGGCTGTGAGAGCGACACCATATCTGCGAAAACGGAGCAGAACCGCTGGTACGTCCTTCACCCAATTTCCGCCCTTTAGGATGAGGTCATTGAGGCTGTGAGCTAATTTACCATTTTTAGCTCCTGCGTCGAATACTATCCGAATCGGTGTGCTTTTACCGACGCGGATGATGGCTCGATGCGGTAGATAATGGACTTTTCCTTTGCGGGTTGGTGCTCGTAGATTGACCGTTTCTACTATGTCCTTTTCCAAGTCCTCTTTGATGAGTCGATCGTATGCCCGCAGCATCACCTCGTCCTTGGATAAGTTGCGGTACAGTGAAAGTAGGCGCCCGAATGCCAAGCCAAAATTGTCTTCCAATTCGGGGTCATCGTCACGAAATGGCCAGCCCACTTCGTATCGTTTACCGAATCGCTGCATGGATGCGTACAGCTTATCCAGTACTAACGCCTCCTCTTCATCTTCTGTTTTCAGGAAATCGGCTAAACCCACGAGCTCCAGGTCACTCATGAGCTTCACCGGATCGACTTCGCGTAGCAGCGCTATAACCGATGAATCCATACGATCCGGATTCTCCGTCGGAAGTGTGCCCATCGGTACCCAACCAAAACGTGTCGACATTAGCTGCAAATGCGGCTCCACCGTAATGCTGCTCTGCAACGTCACCACCGAAACCAGGCTACGATACCCAAGGAGTAACTGCACCCGTTTGCCATTACCTTCGGATGGCATCGGTAAATCGGCATACTTCGGGTACTGAGCCTTGAAAGCTGCGACGTCCGTTGACTCGACGTTCGTGACGATTTCCGGCACCACGAATACCTCCACCTCGATCGCCCGCGCGCCTGGCGGTAACAGCCAGAGCTTGTATGACGATGACGGTGCGTCGTACAGCGGCACCTCATTCGCGCCTCGGAAACGGGCGCGCCTGCCACTGCTCGTGGTGAGCCCCAATTCACTCGCTAAATCAGCCGTGATTAACGAGCGACCGCCACAGGTATCGAGAACCGTGCGTGCTTCGGTACCGTGTTTTTTACCTACGTCGCTGACTGGTAACATCGCCGTGATGAAACGGCTTGGAGCTTCGCTTTCGTTCTCGCCCACCTGGGTGAGTAACACTTTGGCGAACTGCTTTGGGCATAATGCGCTATTATGCGAAGCCTCGTGACAATAATAGCAGGTTTTACGGTGTCGACACTCCTCCGGTGTGGAGTGCTTCGAACGTAGGCACCGCGGACAATGCTCAGTGACCAATTTGAGCCTTTCCTCCAACGATTTGTGCTTACCGCACATATCGGAGTAATGTTCACCTGTACAGAAAACACAACTAACCTTACGACCACGCCATTTATCCTCGCTTTTATTTTTAACAGGAGCATTTACCTGCTTGGGCGGGGCGTTCCTTTCGGTTGCCCCGCCGCCTGACGATTGAGCGCTTTGTACGTGCCGCGGCTTTGCCTTGGAGCCCCCAGCACCTCCTTTGGGCCAATCTGACGTCTCCGTTGTACCACCAGTCGTGACCACCATCGCCGGTTGGATTGTACCATCGCGCAGCTTGATATATTCGCTAACCAGTTTGCGAAAATCGCTGAGCTTCGTGCTGTCCGTGATCCGCAGTGTGTGAGCCAACTCACCCGGATACTTGCCAATGATGACCGCGCGGAGGTAATTCTCCTCATCGATCGGCACCTTTAAGCCCTCGAGATGAAGCAGAATCCCCTCCAGTTGGCCGTGCGTGGCTCGCAGGCTTTCCGTCGTCATCTCAGCCGCGGGTAAGTTTTGGACGCGTTGATAGAGCTTAGTAACGGCGCGTTTTTCACTTCCGTAGGCGTCGTCGAGTAACCGCTTCGCAACCGCATACGTCTCCGGCGCTGTTGGCAACTCCTTCACCAGTGTGAGCGCCTTTCCCGATAGCTGCTGCCTGAGGAGTAGCCACTTCCGAACCGCACCCATGCCTGGTTCACCCGAAATTACGTCGTCGATGGCTGCGACGAAGCCACGGTAATCCTCCGACGATTCCCCGTCGAACACTGGTAATTTAATTCGCGGCGCTTTAACGGAACTAGTGGACTTACTGGTTCCTTCGGCTGCGGGGGCGGGTGCCTTCTTTTTGGCCGCTTCCTCAAGAATGAACGCCTCCTTCTCCATGTCCCGCTTCAGCTCCTTGGCCTGGCTGACGAGATCGAGTCCCTCGGCCTCTTTCTCTTTAAGGTTCGAAAGGTGTTTGTTTATAGCCATTAGGTCTTCAGTGAGGTCTAGGGCGTGGCTCCGAAGTACCGGTGCAAGCTTTGGACCTGCTTGTTCCCAGTAGCCTTTAGCTTTGCCTGTGGATTTCCTCAATTCACCTAAGGCGAATTCCGCGGCCATTGTGTGTCGGGTGTGTCGGCTAGGTGTTCGACGCCCGACCCGCGGAGATGTGAGAATACGTAGTAGATTACCTGGGTCCAGCTCAGTTCCGATATTGGCTCTGAACCTTGCTGCTCGCTACCATTTCGGAAAGATCTCGTTTCCCTTGGTTCCAGAGAACCCCGAACCCCTTTCTGGACAACGAATTGGGTTCCAGAAGGGTAAAAATTAACAGAAACTTTACAAAACCGTTTTATTACACGTATGACTTTGACTAGCGTGCACAACCGAATTAATACTAAAAACTGCCACGGAGCAGTAAACGAAAAGAAAGGTAACTGTTTAAAACCTAACGCTCACCAGAGGGAGCTAAAATATGTAAAAACTTATTATTCTAAACGCGCACTCTAGTGAGAATGCTACGTACGATGATCCAAGGTTTCGCTATTAGCGACATTCCCCCATATCGATATTCCTATATCGATATGTTCGTCTCTCTTCTTCATTCATGTTATCATACGACGACTGTCATGATGTTTCGTTTGTATAATTAATATATTTCGTTCGTATAATTACTCTTTTATTGCTTATTTCATCGTTATTTCGCCCTCTGGACTCAATATTTTCTCAATAATACCTTCACCTCTTATCACTTCCAAGTTTCGTTATCATGTAATTGTCACTGAAGTCTGAACTGGTAATTGTATGAACGCCATTTTCGAATTCTGAATTCAAGAATTTATTTTAGTATTTTGAATTTTGCATCACTCTCCAAGTCACTTCAGTGTTTTAAAATTTTCAAATAATTATGAAGAAAATTTGTCATGAAAAAATATTAATATCGATATCAAGAAACAGTATTTGTTCTTATTGGTTCTTGTGAAGTGACGGCCTATAGTCATAAACATTCGTAATTATTTATTTCATACTTGATTCACTTGAAGAATATTGTCTCATTTGGATCCACAAATGGGAGATGTAAGATATTTTTGAATTTTGAGCTTTTTGTTTTCAAAAGTGATTGATTCCCCGTTCATGGTTTTAATCATTGTCTTGTAAATTGTAGCAACTTGTAGTAGTAGTAATAGTTGAAATTTCTTCATTTGAGTAGTGAAGACGTGTATTGAAACTAACTACAATTAATTATAGCAATATTTAAAACGTCATCGAAAAAACTCTATTCTCTGCATTTCAAAATCTTATAAAAATTATCACTGTTGAGAAAAATAATAGAAGAATTATAGGATGGGTAGTTAAAATCTCAACAACTAAAATGGTCCTAACCCTTCTTGTTTCTACAATTTTACAAGTTTTAAGTCAATATACTTATTTTAAAACTATCAATTTAGAATTAAAAAAATGAAAGACCCAGCTCTCCTGTTTCTCGTGAATTCCTATTGCGTTGTGTTACAATATTAATATTTTGACATTTCTTTTTGTTTCAGGCTGATCTCTGTATCACCTCCAACGAAAAGTCTCTTCTTCGATTTACACCGTTTACTTCTTTTGTAAATAGTAGTTTTTGGTTCAAATTTACAGATTTAAAATTGAATCATGATATGCTCAACGAAGTTACCAGACACATCTGGGGTTATTATTCTCACAACGACAGGACTGGTTCGCTTATGGTGGATTGCTCCTCTTTCAATAAGTATTAACTTGAGCCTCATTAGTTTTATTTCTTGGTCTTAGCCACTCGATAAATTCATTTTTTTCTCGTAGAGAATACGACAACTGCATATCGAGATCCTACGCTCATGGTTATCATATAAATACGAATACTATCGAAAAATTCAAGAATTTGGATAAAAATGATTTGCTCACGAAGTATGGTTTGCAATTGCTTAATGATATGAAGTCCGGGGAGGCTGTAAAAGATCCTAGTAAACTTGTCGTCTTTCTTTTACTTACATTTTCTGTGAGAATTTTCTCTTTAATTTTCATTATTACTCTAATGGAGATTTTCGTGATAATACTTATTTTTCGTTTCGCTGTAGGATTTAAAAAAATACAATTTCACGTATTGGTTTGCGTTTCCTGCAATCTTAGATTCTTCATATTATATATGTGACTCTCCGAAAAGTTTAGAAACATTTATGTCACCGGATAAGGTATAAAATGTTTTAGATTTACTCCGAAAATATTTAGGAAAGAGGATTTTTTATAAAATTATCTGTTGTAGGTTCGTACTTTGTCAGAATTTCACAAGAAATTGCCCGAAAACCAGAAAGCATTTTTTTGTTTTTCAATCAAAAATTCAGAAGTTGTATTGAAGACTATCGAAGAGTTTGTTGCTAATGCAGGTAAAAATTTCATGTAATATAGGTGCTTCAACCATGTTTATTTTCAAAGCTGTTCCTGGGCTTCATAATCTTTTGTTCATTTTTTCATTTCAGAAACTATTTTTGATGATTTTTATATCGCCTTTCTCGATCCAACCAGTTTGGAGCATATTCCTGGATGGCCTCTGCGTAATTTATTGTCTTTGTTGAAATTTGAAGTGTGAGCATATAAAATATATATACGTTTTTACACTTCCCTTACCGCCTCGAAGGGTAAAGGATTGAGGGTCCAAAAGCCAATGTTAATGTTTTAATTTATTGATTGCCCACACCATCAGAGAATCAGAGAGAAGGTTTCGTGTGGACCACTTTTTGATAAGTCATGTCTGTCTGTCTATTCTTAAATAATCTGGCTTCACTTGCGTATGGCAGAGTTGACTCATGAAGCTGGACTTGAAGGGATGTAAGGGCTTTAAGAAGTATGTCTATAATTTTGTACCAAAATCTTCTACACCTGTTGTTTCGACCTATAATGTTAACAATTTGAGGTTTGGTTGATAATTTCCATTTCTATAAAATTTCTTTCAGTCCTGCCATTCGTAAAAAACCATTAAAAGTAGTTTCAATGCGAGGTGAATATTCCAACTGGCATAGTCGGAGTGTAGTTTTCTCCATCCAGTATTCCGGTAAAAATTTTCGTTTTCCAAAAACGTGTTTACGTAATTATATTTACTCTTTATAATTCTGTTTTAATTTTTTTTTTTTTGTGCAGAACAATGTAATTATGCTTCAAACGAAAATAAAATAATTGGCTGGGAAAAAAATTCCAAAGGAAAACTAAGCCCGAGAATGGTAAATTTAGCTACAGATATGGATCCAGCAAAGTAATTAATAAAATATTCAGCTATATAGTTTTGTCAAATAATGATTTAAGCTCTTGGTTTCTGGCTCACAAATATAAGTTTTCTTTCGTACTTGTTACTTGGAAGGCATGAAAATCTCGGCACTGCTTGGTGTTTTTAATTTTAAATTGTTGTATTTATTTCAGACTTTCATCAAGAGCTGTTGATTTGAATTTGAAATTAGTGAAATGGAGACTACAGCCAGATTTAGACCTGTCAGTCATCAAAAACGCTTCATGTTTGCTCCTTGGAGCAGGAACTTTGGGCTGCTCGGTTGCTCGTGGACTTCTGGTCTGGTATTCTCTCTTTATTGCCACTCGGAACTGTCTGTTCACATTCATCTCTGTCATTTATGTTGTTAATGTTGTATCTTTGTCGTAGGCTTGGGGTGTAGAGAAAATAACATTTGTCGATAGTGGCTCTGTTTCTTACTCAAATCCTGCTAGACAGTCTTTGTACACGTTTTCTGATTGTTGTAAATCGACTTCGAAGGCTCCGGCAGCCGCTTCCGCACTGAAACTCATTCATCCTGGGGTGGTTAGTGCGATTGAATTTACGATTATTTGAACTTATTGATTCTCTAATTATTCCATTCTGGTGTTTAAATTTATTTTTTAGCTTGCTAGAGGAGAAATTATTCGCATAAGTATGCCAGGCCATAGTGAGTACGATATGAACGATGTGCACAGAATAACTCAATTGGTTAAAAGTCACGACGTAGTATTTTTACTGACTGACTCCCGTGAAAGTCGATGGTTACCTACTCTTTTGTGTTCTGCTTTCAAAAAGGTAAGGAATATTTTCTGTTACACTTTTAAATTTACAATTATTGTTTCTTTTCTACATAACGTCAACCTTTATTGATAGATCGCAATTACAATAGCTCTTGGTTACGAGTCATATGTGATCCTCAGGCATGGTATTCCTTCCGATGAGACGGAAACTAAGCTAGGTTGTTATTTTTGTAATGATGTTGTCGCTCCCGGAAATGTAAGTATCAAAGTCATTTTGTTGCTGTGTGTAAGAAAATAATAAGTTATTAATTCATAAATCATGCACTTGATCCGCGATTTCCTAACTTGGCATTTTCAGTGGTGGCTTCCTAAATTTTTCTCCGCATTGCACACATAATCGTAAAAGCGAACTCCTTTACCAAATTTTTATTCGTAATAGTCAACACTTCACTTTTGAAACAAATCAAATGCCAAAAATTACTCCAATTTTTCGCCCATGTATTATGGAAAGCCTAAATTAAAGAATTGAAAATATTTTTTCTTTGAAATTTTATATAATTTTGGTTTTTTTTTCACCCTCTTCTAGTCTCAAACGGATCGCACTTTAGATCAGCAGTGTACCGTAACCAGACCTGGTGTTTCTAATATAGCCGCTTCAATTGGTGTGGAATTACTGGTCTCATTATTACAGCACTCGGAGAAGTAGGTGGCTGCGTGCGATTATTTTTTAAATTTTACTCATTGTTACATTTTTCTAAAATAAGGAAATTTTTATTATTTTCAGAGGAATAGCTACTGGTAGTGACACGTCGTGTCTAGGAAAAATACCTCATTCGATTCGCGGTTTTATTGCCGATTTTGAGAATATACTGCTGTGCACACCTGCTTTCAATCAGTGTATCGCTTGTTCACCTATTGTGAGTGTTCAGATTTTCGTTTCTTCATGAAAAAAAGAAAACCTAAAAATTTTTAAAGTGGCTACGTTTTGACAGGTTATCAAAGAATATCTTCAAGATAGTGATGGTTTTCTACAGAAAGTGTTTTGCGACATAAAGTATCTTCCGAATCTTACTGCTTTGTCACAATACGAACTGATAGACGATGAGCTGGAAGTGAGTCTTTTTAATGATTATTAGTTGCTAGAATGGTTCAATCTTTTATTATTTGAATAATAATAATTATTATTATTTTATTTTATTCATTTAGTTTCCAGAAATGAGTGATGAAGATTGTTCATAGGTTTTTGCTCTGAACTCAGTCATAATTATATTTTATTCAAATTTTTATCGCTTTGATTGAAATACTGTGTTTTTGTTTAATTTATTATGCATAAAATTTTATATTTTAAGTATTGACTAATTTATTACGGATTTTCATTAGCTTTCTTTTATAGAGTCATACGTCCTTATGGGGACTTGAAATGTTCAAAATTTATGAAACTGCTTTCCGAATAAATTTATTTTTATGTGACATTTTGGTTCGTAATTCTAAAAATATGGATGAGTTTTATGATAAAAAAACTGAATAATGACTAATAATTTTTTCTTTGACGCTATTTTTATATTTTTTTAGGGAATTGGGAATTAGGAAAGTGAAAGATTAAATTCACCTTTAAGAGTTTTATAATGAATGAAGAAAAATAAGTAGACTACTTTTTTTTTTTATTAATTTTCTTTCAATCTGTGAAATAATACAAGCCATAATTTTTTTCTAAATATTTATTTTGTGGTAACTAGTTTACTGCACAATACAATTCCTAATAAAAATAAAAGAAAAAACAACTTAAATAAAAAAAAAATTAAAAATTAAACTGTCATTTAAAAGTACAAAAAAATTTAAATCACTTTATACAATTTTTTTTTTATAGTTAGGATGAAAGATGTATGTTAACAAAAGTGTTTCTTCATTAACTTTAAAAATTATTAATTTAATTTCTCAGAAAAAAAGAGAACAAAAATGTACAAGTATGCGCGAATGTAAGAAAAAAAGACAAATGTATAGCCGTGTATGAGAAAATTGTTAACTTAATCTGGCGGAAATTGCTGAAAGGATCACCAATGCAGCGATAAATTTTACTGATACGTGAAATTTAACAATGTGGCTGTATACATGACTGGCGATTAATTATTGTAGAATCCTATTAATTAATAGATATTGAAAAATTGTATCTTTTTACGCTTATGGGATGCACAAGTATCCTTTCAAACAGAGTTGAAAATATAGATGAAGGTAGGAGCGCATAGTTCAAGTTTCTTTCTCTTCGCTCTTTGGATGAAGGAATTATTTTTTACTTCACTCGATTTTTTTGGATACTTTTTTGAAAATTCCTGCAACTAACTTATAAATGTAAAAAAAAAAAATTGTACTGAACAAAGCTCGGGAATTTCTAAAGAAAAAATTCTTACAATTCCAATTCGGTAACAAAAAAATCAGTAATTCTAAAATAATCGCCAATACTTGTCCAATTAATTTTTCAAAAAAAAAAAATAATAACTACTTTTTTCACCAAAATAATGTTTTGGATGAAGGTAATTATTAAGCTCATTTTTAATGAATAAAAAAAAATTGTCTTATGCATAGAAGGTATTCTTTCCTTTACGTTACGTAAAACAGTATTTCTTCAACTGTCTATAAAAGTCTTTGTTTCTAATTGACAATAGAAAACTGGTTTTCAGCATCTTTAATTTTTATGGAATCAAACGAGAATATTGGAAAGAACGCGGAAATGGTGGTATCAGGAGAACACAAGTCTATTTTCAAAGTCTGAACAATAGAAGCACGTACCTTACTCGATAAATTCTCTTTTTTGAATTCTTAGAAATTACGATGAATTTGGTAAAAATTAATGGTAAACATTTGACAGATTTTATCGCAGCACTTTAAGCTAATTTTCTTCAATTGGTTTATCTCAACCTTGAACACAAAGTACTTGGTACCCATTTTTTTTTATAAGCATTGAACCACAGATGGAGGATTTTCTACATGATCTTCGAATCACATTGACGAAAAATAAAAGCCCAGTGTCATAAAAAGTTGTTAATATCTTCGTTATATTTTGAGTTTGATGATATATGTACGTATAGGTACTTCTAATCAGATAAGCTAATGTTGAAACGTTTGACTAGAAATTGGGTGAATAATGTTTTTTTTTTTATGGCAGTGCGGTTTGAAAAGTTGACTTTTTAGGGACATAATGAAGTGATGACGCAGTAAAACAATGAATCGAATCACAAAGTCATAAGGCGGCAGTTTTGTGCAACAAACTTTTCCCAATAGATTGAACTCGAAACGGACTTTGAAACTCGTTTCTAACGAAGATTGACGACACAGATAAAATTATTATAATGAAAATTGAAGCTCTAAATTAAAAATCAAACATGCACTTCGCGGATTTACAATATTGTACGGATATTAAAATTAATTATCATTAGCCTATCAGCCTTGACTCTCAAAATTCATTGTAGAGACATTTAACATAAAACAGAATTGTCTTAACAAAATTTAGGGGTAACTATTTAAGGGTTTAAAAGATTTTTCTTATTGTCTTGAGATCATAACGAATGTGATCTAATTTTTCATTTCCATCAGGAATTTTATTTCAACTCGAAAATAAAATGCAACCTTTGTTTTCCTTTTTGTGAGTGTGTCTGTAGCATACGACCATAACAAGGAAAATCTTCGAAGGCTGGATCGATAATCACAAATTCGTTGCACAGAAACAAAATACACATGGAGATTTTTTTGCAAAAAGGAACATGGAAATTTACAACCCTAAATTACCAACTTAAACGCCAAAACAAATTCACAAAGTTTTTCAGACATCTGTAAATTTCGACAATCTGTCTCGGAGAGCCATATTTTCTCGTTTTAATCGTTCCATTTCCTGCCGTAAACCCAAATTCTGCAAACACAAAATTAAAAAAAAATTGTATTAAAATTTTTTGAATCTTTTGCAATTTTGCATTTTTTCCTTTTTTTTTTTTTTTTATATTATTTTATTAAAAATGTTTTAAACTTACTTCTTTCTCTAAGAATCCTGCTCTCATTGCTATTTGATTTTCTTTTAATCTTCGTGCATCTCTCGATCGTTTGGCTGCCATATTATTTTTTCTTCGACGAGCCCAATATTTTTCGTCTTTCAAACCGTCTGGTACAAACTGAAACAGAAACATATCATTATTGATTTATACCCACCCGAGCAAACTATTTTCTAAATTAAGGTAAGTATTTTAAAAATAAATTAGAAGCCCGAGTTCAAGAAGTAGTCGAGCTTAATTTTGCTGTTTTTAGCCTGAAAATTGAAACTCTGTTCACCCAGTCCAATCATTGCTCATTGTGCTCGGCTAGAAAAACAATAAAACTTGTGTTAATTCAGGTAATATTAATATAAACTAACATAAGTTTCACTGTCAGTAGATCCGAGTGCAGTAGGCTTTATACGAACATTCTTTTGCAGGGTCAGAAAACACATTTTTTTAATCAAATTAAATAACTAAGTATCTATAAAATCGATACGGCAGTAGAGTCATAAATGAAGTTTTATTTCACTTTTGTGAAATGACTTAGCCCTTTTTTTTTTTTGCGAAAGATTGGTACTTCATATACAATTAACAGAATTTTTTTTTTTTTTTTTGGCTCGTTAAAAAATTATAAAATTAGGAAACTTGAAAACTTGATCATTTCTTGAACTTAGCCCTCAAAATATGGCTTATATTTTAGAAAAATAAGCTATACGAGACACTAATTTGAAAATGAAATATCATGATTTCATCATAACTTTTTTATGACTTTAAAATCGGCGAGGCAGGGGGCAGGGTGGTTCCGTGTCGCTGAGTCATCAATTAAAGAAAAAATTACCATCATTTTTTTTTTTGCGAAAAAAAATTGGAAAAATTGATGTTTCATCTTTGTCAAATATCAGAACTTTTGGATAATTTTATCATGATTATCAGGAGTAGCTTTCAAATATCAGAATAACTTATCAACTTTGGCATGAGTCTATAGACACCCCTCACCCCTCTTTAGTACATAATATTATATCCTTTATACCTAATTCTTAGATTTCAATTAACATAGATTAGTGCTTCTCCAGAATAAAGGAAAGATAAAATATGATTTCCCACAAAATAAAGATTCAAAACATCATTTTAATTAATAATTTATAATATCAATTATTTGAATTTAAGTGATGTCATAAGGGGGAAGTACTATTCTATCTTTCCTTCGTAAAATTAATTTAGGTAATGTAGGCAAAGACAGTTCTATGGTTAGATATTTACAACTCTAAATCATTGCCTGCGTGAACTGAATTCCCTATAGGAGGTGAAATAAGAAATAAAATAAATTTCTGACATTTAATCTGTATTTTGAGAGGTTTTTATTTCATCTAAAAAGGAATAATAATAGAAGTTTCATCTGAAAGGTCAAAAAGTTTATTTAAAAAATAATTTTGTAATCAATGTCCAGAGCTAGTGGATTAATTTTTTCACTTTGGAAGTCTTTATTATCTGTAGTTAAATTTCTTTTATCATCCAGATATTCTACGGATAGCACCTCAAGTCATTTTACCATACAGGAAATATTTGCAATTGAGACCGATCTCAAAGCAAAAAAAAATTAGGTGAATTAATTTTTATTGATATAAGGCTCGATAAAACAAAAAAATGGTATCCTAATGAATGAATTTTATGTGAAATCTTTAAAATAACTGTGCAGATGCGTCTTTGTTGAAGAATTATGTGTATTCTCAAGTTAACAAAAACGAATAACGAACATTTTCATTGATTAATTTTAATAATAACCTGAGAAGAGTTATCTTTATTTTTCATTGATAAATATTCCAATTTCAACTTGAACTAAAGTCTGGTTTAACAAAATTTTCTAATTACGAAAATAATTTAAAGAACTTAGATATTCCAAGAAATAGCTATATCTACGTCCAATTTTACAATAATTCAGCAAAAGAAATGAAAAATCGAATACAGCATTACATTCTTACTGTTGGCACTACAATTGCTGGATGTACTTAGTGAGACCAGAGGTGCTTCTTATGAGACACCCACATCCTATTGACAAGCTGATCTAGACCGCATTTTACAAAATGTAACATGGGTATTTCCTTCAGAATATTTTCAAGATTTTGAAAAGGCTATTTAAATAATTATTATAATAATGAGAGTAAAATAGGATAACCTCAAAATATTTCCTAAGAATTAATTTTTTTTGGTAATATTTAAAAATTTTAAATTATTTTCTAGTACCATTAGAAGCTAAATTGGAAATTTGGTAAAACTATTTTTCCATTACAATGATCATTCAAAAAAATTATAACAGCTAATAGTAGTATTAGAAATGCAGTTTATACCGAATTTTAGTATTTCCTCTACTATTTTAGCTACACCTCCGATTTTGCCGACTTATTGTGACGGAATTTTGATTTTTATTGGCAAATTTGAAATACTTATTCGAAAATCATTCTCATTCCATTTTAATCAATTTTAAATATTACATCACCAAATGAATTATCAGAAGTATTTCCCCAATTATTTCTCGACTTCTTCAAAAATTGATAATCGATAAATCGTTACCTTAGGTGAATTTGGTATGTACATCGTTCTTGATAAACAAATTAAAAAGTATGAGTCTCGAGTTTGAATATATCGTGAAGTTTATTCTTAGAATCGTATGTATATCAGGGATATATGGTTGGGTTTAAGCGACAAGGCTTGAGTTCAAGCTTTTTTGTCCAGTCGATTTTTTCTCAATTTAGACATGTGGATGGTATGATTAAATTACAAAGGGCAGGTATTTAGTTTATTTGAAAAATAATTCTAAATAAATGAGAAGCGTTGATCAACTAGGTTCCAAGTTCAAAACTGATGTGTGGTGATTTTGATACAAAACGGGTAGAAAGTACCGACTTTAAGTTCACTAACGAAATTGATAAACTTTGAGGAATTTCAAGCCTAAAAATATCATCAGCAAACCAAAAGTTTATGTAAATAACATTAATGTTGATGAAAATGAGTATTACGAGTAGATTATTTTGTATAACTTGACGAATTTGAAGCAAAGAAAAAATTTTTTTTTGCCTTCATTTGAAAAAATACTCATTAAAATTGAGAATTTAGAGAGAAGATTTTGGCTCACATAATTTCTTTTGTTGCATTTAAATTATATTTCATAATTTCTTTCAAATCAATGAATATGCTTAATATTTTTAAATAAATTATTCTATAATATTCTATGTGACTTATTTGTTCATATTTCATTCAAAAATATCAACTAATATAAAATAAGTAATATTAAAAATGAAAAGGAGGAAAAGAAGGCATTTTATCTCCCATGAGGTACTAATTTGGATTACAATTTCATTGTTAAGTCAATTATCAACCATTACTGCCTCGAATACTCATCATTCAACAAAATTATTTCCTTTTGAAAATTACGATAAAATTTTTTTCTAGATTTAGGATTAAAACAGTTCAGATTTCAGACCATTTTGAAGGAAGGAGAAACAAATTTTGCACTCGAGACCAAAAGTAATCAACATTTCTGAAGTGTGAAGATTTGTAATATTTACTTAAATTTAACTTATAAATATTTACGAATAGAAAAAATAATAAGGCAAACAGGGATATCTCACCTGTTTCCTTGATTTCTTTACCATTGGCTGAGGTTTCAATTCTTCATCTGAAAATGGACGCGATCTTGGATCGAAGTCTCGACTCGATGATGCAAATGATAAAGCTGAAAAAAAAAAATAAAAAAAACATTATTTCAAGTATAAAATAAATAAATACCTATTACGATTTGGCGAAACTGAAGTTAATTTTCAATGGGGTTGAATTTTCGGGTTGAATGCGAAGCGAAAGACACAAACGCTTTTACGTTTTTTTTTTTTTTTTTTTGTTTTTTTTTCAGAACGAATGATAAAAGTGCATGGGGTAATCTTTGCGCTAATTTAGGGCGCATATTATCATTCTTAAATACTTTCCGTATTGGATTTAAGTAACATTTTCTATTTCAAGAATGTTACTGTATCTCCTTTTAATTTTGAGATGGCTGCATTCAAGGACCCGTAGCCGGAGCCGCGAGGCGGATGCTCAAATGAGTCATTTATTTTAAGGAGCTGGAGCTCCAAGTTGGAATATGCTCAAATGAGTCACTTTTTTTTTTAAGGAGCTGGAGCATATTCTTTGACGGAGGCAAATGTACGGCGTAAACAACCTATTTTTTGAGTATCTAAGAGCGAGTGGAGCGACAAGTGGAGCTTGGAGTGTTACGCAGCACTCAGAGCACTCCGGAGCTTGTATGTCTAAGGGCACTCGGACTCTGCATCATTTTAGTATTTTATTTCTAAAAAAAGATTTTAAAAATAAAAGAAAAAACGTTTCGAAAAGAATGATCCAGAGCGCACCGACTCCAAAAAAGTGCTGGAGCGGAGCAGGGAGCTTTATACGGCTGAGCGCTCGGTAAAAATTTGAGGATGCGCCTCACAACTCATCCGGCTCTAGAGATTCTTGGGGAACTGGAGCAAGAATGGAACTTCGTGTTTGATTTGTTGGAGTTTATATTCGGAGCCTGGAGCATATTTTTTGAAACTTCAACACGTTCGTACCAAATACTAAATAATTAGAATCACTGGCCACTACCACGTGGTCTACCCAGAGCCACGTAGCTCCTGGTATGGGGTTGACTAGCTTACAACAATATTATAGAAAACTAGATGCACTGATACTCACTAGAATCAGCTGGTGATGGAGGGTTGATGCCGAGAGGGCTCAGTGGCTCGCTGGGACTCGGACTTGGTTCTCTTTTTGGTATGATGCCATTGGTTTGTGGCTGTGTGACGGCACATTGAGGTAAGCAGGTTGTTTCCAATTTAGCTTGCTGGGTAGGTATCACTGCACCACCAACTGCTGGTTGACTTTCCAAAGGTATACCATTGTCAGAGAGGAACTCATCCAGATCACAATACTGTTGAAATTAAATTTAAAATCTTGAATTAATATAAAATAGACCACAAAATTCATATATTATTTTACTTACAGTAAAATGAAAATTAGATTATATTGTAGAAACTACAGAGTTAAAAAACTCGCTAAAGTAACAAGACATCTTTTTTTTTTCTTCTAAATTTTTTATTTATATTAGATTCATTTTTTAGTGACTGGAAAAACAAGAACTCGACCGAAAAAACCGGCTAAATATGTAAATTTTTTTCTTCTGTTTTCTAATGTTTGGTGTCTAACCACTTTCGTGCATTTTATTTGAAAGTATTTATAAGCATCGAGAAATGAACGGGTTAAGTATTCAGAAATTTTATAATTCATCGAATTATTTCATATTATAATATTAAATAATACATTTTTAAATTGAAAAAATAGAAATAAATTCCAAGAATCGCCGTACTTACGGGGCATATTTTAATAAATCATACCTTAAATTTAATTTTCAGAAACAACTAAGCTTCTAAATTTGGATTAAAAATTATTGAATTTCCAGTTCATTGCGGAAAAGTTAATAGCATTGTCGAAAAACAATTCTGTCATCCTGAACTTTGGTCTCTTATAGTCTCCCAAACTGATGAACTCAAAGTGCCTCTTCCCAGAATGAGAAAACCCTAAAATTTTTTCACTCAAAGTTATGCTGTCTCAAATTTTGTCACTTATGATTTTTCTTTTTCTTATGCAACTGTATGAAATAATAATAGTATTAGAACGTGATTGAGAGAGCACTATTGTTTGTTTATTCATAATATGTATTTTATTATTATCAACGCTATAGGTAAGACACAAGTCAGACTTTTGGTAAAAATATGTTCCTAATTTTGTTATAACTGTTTCCACCTATACATATATTAGCACCAAACAAATATGTATAATATCTTGTGTAAAGGATGAAGATGAGAATCAGTTGCTGTTTGGAAAATTAAAGGCAGAAAGTTGTCGACCTTGAAACGAAGAGTGTATTTGTCAAGGTAATGAAATCTTAGTATACGTCTACCGGATATTCGATATAGAGATTTTATTTTTTCAAAAATTGTCCATTTTCAGTGTAAAAAAACTACTTTTCTGCTATGCTGACTGGCATATATTCCTCCTTCACAGTCACACGTCGGAAGTAAGAGACTATAGGAAGCAAATATGTTTTATTAATGGTCCATTCTGGAAGCTCAGAAGCTCTCAAAATTTCTCTACTTTGTAAAACTAATATTTGTTTGATGGATATTGTTTGCATTATTCGTTCAGTTTTTTTCCCCTCATTTGTATATTTAATGTTTAACACATTTCCTGAACTATGAGTCATATGCTAATAATCCCATAGACATAAGTCTACTTTTTTCCACGTGTACTGAATTGCAGTAATGATCCTAATTGAAAATATTTAATTATGGGTTGGGTTCAAATGGGATAAAACGAATTAGGATTTACCTATACGTTCTCAAATAGGGTATACCAGAAGTACGCATTTATAGATATTTGAAAAGTAATAAATATATAATATTTTGATGATTTTTTAATTAAATTCAAAATTGCATATTAAATTTTGTAAAATTATTATTATTATTTTTTAAATGGGAGATTGTGTTTCAACCTGATTATGTTTTTTTTTTTTTTTAATTTGTCAATATTTTTTAATGATTTGAAATTCTGGTTGGAAAAACTATCATGGAAAGGAAAACTAGTAAGAGATGTATTTGTATATTTAAGTTGTCAAATTTTGGTCGCAGGTTTGGAAGTCGAAAAATGAGAAATTGCGGGGAATTCCTTTCTAAAAATCAGGAGTACACCTTTAAATGGTCATCTTTTGCATATTTTTTTATGTTTATCTAATAGCGAGGGAAAATAAGCGTTCAAAAACGAGAAAACTTGATACAGAAGATCTTATGCCTGGAATGTGCTAATTTTCCTGGGCTTAATTTTTTTTTTTTTTGTCAGTTTTCTGAGTAGAAACATTTCTATTACACGTCCACTGTTTGGTATACAGATTTTTGATTAAATATTATTCACATGCTGCACACTGCAGCATAAAAGGCGGATAAAAGTTTAAATCCACATAGTTATTCCGAACAATCAAAATTTTTCTCTATAAGCTTTTTCCTTCATATTCATGGAAAATTCTGTCTGAGAAACTTTCTTCCCATGAATTTTACAAACGGATACCAGGAACTTTCACTTTACCAGCACTCCGGAATGAAATACGACGAATTTTATAAATTTCATCCAATACGCGCGTATATTCAAACATTAAAAGCAACTCGCATAATTTTAATGCTCGTAAAAAGCTGTTGGTAATAGGAGAAAAACACTACGAATTCCATTACTTGAAATCTGATGTCATCGATACAGATTTATGTTACCAGTTGCAAAATAAAAGTAACTCTTGAGCAAAGTTGAACTATATAAATGACAAAATATATTTATTAAATTATGTGCAGTATTGCTTAAATAAAAATGAAAAAAGTGTCTTTAAAATAGGAATATTATTGAAAATGAAAATTCTCACGAAAATTTTTCATCTCATAAATAATTTGTGCCTTGCTTTGGATAATTATGTAAATTGAAATGTGACGAAACAATATCTATAAAATAAAAGCAACAACGTGTACATCAGCATTGAAATACTGTAGGTAAACAAAAGATTATACAGCACTGGCACGTGAAAATATAAAATCGGCATGCGGGTTATCGTCAAAAAACAATAATTATGTCAAAAACCTGATAAATTTTGGCGTAACAATGAAACTTTTACATTTATAACCCCCCTTCAAATCGGGATACTCGAGATAAGGTAAGTGAGAGATGAATTCTACAGCACACAATATAAAAGGAAGATATCGGCCAAGAGTATAATAGTCTACCTTTGCTACGAAATCAACGCATCGACGTCTGAAAAACAGCGTGAAAATGTTGAGTGAAGGCAAAATATAGGCAATTTCTTTGACACGTGAGTTGCGGATTTGCGTTTTAGCAGCCAAAATGACAATTTTCACAAGTTTTTAGTTCTAAAGTACACCAATCATTTACGATTAAAAAAAAAAAGTTTTTCACCAAATTTCCTTAAATTGGGATACGTTATATTTGAACATATAATTTATTTAATTTTTTTCACTTTTTTTCGAAGCACCAAAAAATGCTTTTTTGGAACCCTAAGAAACAGGGCTACTTTCGGGCATCGAGGATATGTTTAAGAATAACATACGAAAATTTGACCCAATATGGTACAAAACTCAGCCAAAAAAATAGTAAATCGTGAACCTTTAAACAGTGAATAAAATGACAAGATAATCGTCCAGAGTAAGTTAGAACATACATATTTCTCTTTTCTCAGTCACACTAAACTGTCCACAAGTTGATGACCTTATTTAGAAAATGATTTTCATTTTTTTTTTTTTGGTCAACGTTCTTGCTTTTTGTTCTGACCTAAACGTTTAGAAGAAAAATTTATACGTCGGACTGAAAAGCTGCCTTTTTAGAACGAGGCTGCCCACTGATCCAAAATAAAATGTTTACATATTGGATGCTAGGGGACCGCATCCTTACAACTTTTTCTTTTTTTTTTTATTTTCAAATTCAAGTTTCAAACAATAATATAGAAATCATTTCTTCAGAATTTTATGATTATTTTAGAGAATCGCCAAGTATGGGAAGCAAAATCTGATTATAAAGGAAAATTATAAAGAGAGATTTTACTCGGTACATCGAGTGGAAACATGTCACTAATTTCAATATTTAACTATCAAAAAAAATGATTAAATAGGAAATTAAAAAATTTTTTTCAAAGCAAAAATTTATAATTCAATCAGCGAATTATATGTACTGATGATAATAATAAAAATAAGCATTGCTGACTTACAGAGGAATAAATGTTTTAAGTTTCATAGAAATTTGCTAGGTGACTACAAGTCACTGTTTTTTTGACAATATCTGCGCAAGTATTACCTAAATGAAATAAAAAAGTAACCATTTAGAAATAAATTATCATGGGGAATAAAAAACTTCCATCTTGTAGGTCTACTAAATTTCGCTGGGTGTTAGTTGTGAAAACAGGATTCTTGTTGTGTTTTAAAGAAAATATTTCACGATTCAAAAAAAAAAAAAAATAGGTAGTTCTAACGATTTTAGTATTTTGCTTTAAAAGAGCTCAATCTATGTAAAATTAAAAAAAAAAAAAAATAGAAACTAGCGACGCTCTGCTATCTCATAAAAATAACGACTCTTAACCTTGATCGTATATACTATCCCACTACAAAACCAGTTAGAGGACAAGGAAAATTATTAATAATGTTGAAAAAATACTTTTGTGCAGTTAAGCATATGTTGAAAAATTAGTTTTCTGTTTTTACCTTTAAATCTGTATCATAAGATAAATTTTTGTTGTCCCATATATTGGGTCCTAATAAAGCTGCTTGTGCTTCTACATTTGACCACAGCAATTCGTTATCATCTTTTTTTTCTGGACTGTCTTTTCCGCATGATTTTCCTAGAACAAATCAAGAAAAAATGAACATCGTTAAATTAGCTACTTTTCATTGTGGTGACACAGAAAATGAAGCAGGAAAAGAATCACTAATTTTTTAATAGATTTTTTGCGTGTGAAATTTTTTTTTTTTTTTCTTGTAAATTACTTGTAAATAATGTTTGGTTCGATGAATTCAATGTCCTTGCACGATGAACTTGTCTCGCATAGTCAAAGTATTTAGTGTTTAATTGTTTGCGCTCAGCTTCTTGAAGCGCAGTCAAAGTGAAGGCAAAATTGGAGTCTTCCTCTTTCCTAGGTATACGCAGAATAGTAACATTTTTAAGCAATTAAATCTTTTTTGTTTTTCCAAAGAATCACTTGCCTTTTTTATTCTTTTGTATTAAAATTAGTGAAATTTTTTTTTTTTCAATTTTGAATTACTTATTCAAAAGTAAATATTTTTTTAATTTATAAGTAAATTTTTTTTTTCATTAAAATTTTTATTTGTTTTGGAAATTTGAAATTTTTAAAATTTTCAATCTAAAATATTAGGTTTTTTAATTTTTCAATATTTTAGAAAAATTTTTAATTTGTAAATTTTTCAAAAATTTTCAACTTTTTCCGAATAATTTTTAATTTTTTTAAATAAAATCAATGTGACTCGTGTTTTTGTCGCATCAAAATACCTTGCAAAAAAGTCAGTTTTTCCAGCATTTTTTCATTTACCTACTGGCTACTACGTTCGTGACCATTCTTTGACTTGATGAAATATGGCAAAAAATTTCCATGTAAGAAAAAATTCATACCGATAAATAGTCTTCCAAACTCTTTTTCTTCTTCTTCTCCATTAATATTGTCCATTTGTTGCATATTTTTCAACTCGGAAAACACTTTTAAATTCACCAAACAGCCTTGAAATCAACCCATTCATTTTATTGATGATCTCCTTTTCTACCTTTCCTCGACTATAGCTCTACATTCTCGAGACATTTTCTATGAAGTATGAACCAGTTTTGCTTTAAATTATTCGAGAATTTTTTTCTCAACCCGATAAATTTTCAATTTTCGTCAAGACGTCAGCTGACGATATCAGTGATCGTCTGCTGAGAAAGTGGAATAAGAATTTTTCAACCAGCAATGTGAAAAAAATTGGTACTTCCCTGAAAAGGAGAAAATATGAAATTTTCAAGAGAATTTCGAACAACGTGTAACAGATTTTATTTCTTATAAAAAAATCAACTCATAAATTATCATGTTCTGTTAGGGTTATACGAAGAAAGTCAAGCGTTATTACACGTCTCCTCTACACCCCTCTCGTGTTTTTTATGACACCGAACAGCTGAGTAGCTGCTAAAAAAATTCTCCTAACCAGTACACTGATTATATCAATTCATAATTCGTAGTGGCTAAAAAAAAAAAGGCTAAAAAATGAGAATAAAAAATATTTTATTTTCTATCACTCATGAGTTTCTTTTTGTAAATGAAAATTATATCAAGAATTCGTAGTATTACATTTTTGATAAAATTTCGTCAAAGATATTTTCCTAGACTGACGATATGTGAATTTGAAAAATCACTCAGAAACAAGGAAATTTTATTGAAACTTTCAACTTATTTTTTTGGTTCACTGAAATTTTTGCTGAAATATTTATTGTTGGAGTGATAAGCTAGTCTAGTTTGCCTCCAAAAGAAAGAAATCACAAAGATTCTCTATGACCAGGAACGCAGAAGTTATCTGGATTTGCACCACACATGGAAATGAAGATGAGAATAAATTAATATCTTGAATAACTGGAGGAAAGATTTAACCAGCGATTTTTCTATTAACAAACTTTATGTCACAAAGACCAGTGTTACCACGTAGGTGACGAACCAGTTAATTCCAACATTTTTTATCTATGGGAGTGAAACGTTGAAACAATGGTAGATTACAAGTTAAAGACTGAGAACGTAAGGAATTATTTGGCAAGTCCAGCAACCATGTGAACTTACTTTGGCCATTGCCTTGTAAGATATAATTTTTTATTCTTACTCGGCTTACACATTATGTTCCAAAAACTTCATGAGATACCCAACTGAATAAACATGCTCCATACATTTTCTGAAGATTCAATGTACAGAAGAACTTTTCCAAAGACTTCCATCCAGTCTTCCTTCCCCTCCCTCCTATGCCTTCATGCTCTGCACCTGTTCACTTTTAACTTGACATTTCTAACATTTTCCTTACATTCTCCGTCGCTCCTCGTTTCTCTTGCCTCCTGCAAACTTATCTCAATTAAAAAATTTTCTCGTATCAAGCATTTAACATAAGACCTTTTTTAAGGAAAATTTAGTTCCAAATACTTCTTGTCGATATATTTTCTCATAAAAAATTTTAAACGACTCAGATGAATTACAGAACTGGTTTTGAGAGACTTGTAATCCTCCCCCTCCTCATCTTAATAGCAAAAAGTACGCGAAGCAGGACTTTAATGATATCTTAAGCTTGGGTTAAGCCAGTCCACCCCTCGGAGGTTAAAAATCAGCAATTTGTTTTTCAGAGCATAATTATGTTATTCATTCGACTGCCACACGGGCGAAAGGTGTAAAATGATTTTATAACGTCATTACAGGATAAGATAAAGCTTTGTGCTTCATTTGATTTCGATTACAATTATTTCTACGATTTTGCATCAATTTAGGACAAATAATTCGACTTGTAACTTGTTAGAAAAATAACATATGACGTATTCGAGCACGGGGTAATTCCCTTATTTTTTCTCTTCCCATAAACTTCACTGATTGAAAAACATCAATACTGATTATCCATTCAAACACAAGCGAATTACTGAACGCAAAGATTTAATATAGAAATACCGAAGCAGTATCGACTTAATTAGCTTCACATTGTTAAAAATTAGTCAGCGATATATCTATAACCTACCTACTATTTACTCAAAGGATTAATGCAGAATTAACGAGTGATATTTTTCTACACGTGTCCTGTTGGGTGCATTTCTGCAGGAGTTGGTGTACGAGTAAAACAAAAATTCTTAGTCGCAAAAATTAACATTAGTAAAGTGTTACATATGCAGCCTTAAACCCCTACCCCAGTGATATTTTTCTACACGTGTCCTGTTGGGTGCATTTCTGCAGGAGTTGGTGTACGAGTAAAACAAAAATTCTTAGTCGCAAAAATTAACATTAGTAAAGTGTTACATATGCAGCCTTAAACCCCTACCCCAATCAACTGGAGATAAAATCCTATACTGGATTGGAACAAAAAAGATCTGAACAGGTATAACAATTAAAATTCAACATCTTCAAAAATTTTTCATTAAATATTGTACATCTGTGTGTACCTCTAAACTGCGCAACGATATCAGAATATGCAAGGAGAGTTTTTTTTTTCTTCATTTTACCAAGTTCTTTGACCGTTTGTAGACTAATTAATGGATTCGTCATAAAAATGCTGAGGGTAATTAAATTACAATGACGAAGAAACAATACTTAGTATTTTTTATATTTTACAGCGAAACAACGTGTCTATTAATACATGCGCCATTGATTTCTGCTCATAGGCTACTACATTCTAATGATTTTAGAGCTGAATGCAGTAATTTCATTTCCAATTGAAAAGAGCTACAGAACCGTATTATCAATAAAATTAAAAATAAATTATGTAGGCATGAACAAGAAATATAGCTGTTATTGATTTAAATATTTTTCGATTATTATTTATTTTATTTCTATTTTTAATATCTTGTAGAAAAAGAACGTAGAAACGAAACATTTCAGTTCGCGAAAACTATGAGTAAAAATTGCAACTTATACAAAAAATAAAACAAACAGTATCAGTAGGATAAAGACTGTTACATTTAATGTGATAACATGTTAATATTGTCAAGTACACGATAAAAGTCGCCCACTTCTCACCCCTTGATTCAATATATTCAAGAAAAAGAGCCAAAACTCCATCAAATCTGAGAAAAAGAGCCAAAATACCGAAAAAATTCAAGGAAAAGTGCCAAAACATTGAAATATTCGAGAAAAAGAGAAAAATACCTTCATATCCGAGGAAAAAAACTTAAAATACCTAAAAAAAACTGAGCAAAAGAGCCAAAACACCTAAAATTTTGCAAAAGAGAGCCAAAATACCAATAAATCCGAGAAAAATAGCAAATATACCTAGAAATTTGATAAAAAGAGGCAAGATACCGAAATATTTTATAAAAAGAGCCAAAAAACCTATAAATCAAAAAATTGTTTTCATTTCAACTTCAAAAAAAAATTTCCATCAAACTTTGCCTCAACCGAGATTCAAACCGTTGACTTTCAAGTGGTGATATTCTAGTTTACCCAGTGTGCTGTACAGGACGGCGAATGTAGAGGAAAAAAAAATATTTGTGAGATATTTGCCATTATTTTTGCCTAAAAGTTTAAGAAAATGCATCACTGACGAAAAAAAAAACCGTGCAGCGGAAATAAAAATTTTATCAAATTAAATAAATTTCAAAAGTAAAATGACTATAGTATGGACAATTTGTGCAGAAAAAATTGGATAAATATTATATAGTGAGAATGAGATATATTTTGCTTTTTTCCAGTTTAATGAAGAAGGTACTTAGTACAGCTTATAGACCATTTATTCTATTAGAAAATAGGATCACGAAATAACTATTCACAAAAATAAGACAGTAAAAAATACTCATAAACTTCTCAAGAATACCAGACTAAATCATTTCCATATGGTTAGTAAAAAGTTCCATCAGGTCAGTAAAGACGATTATTTTCAATACTTTCGACAATATTGTTGACAATGACTTAAAAATGTAGGAAACTATGTTTTACAAAGAATTAAAGAAATAATAAATAACGATAATCTTATGTTGGACAAAAATTATTTTCTGTGATCTCTTATGAATTTCATTCTTATAATTCCTCACTGACTGCCTTAATTCTGTTAACCAGGCTTAAGAAGGTGGGTTGAGGAGGCAAAGAAATAGAAATTTTACAAATGACAATAACTAAGTTTTTATTGAATGACGTACTCTTTACAGTATGTGTGTGTGTGTGTGTATGTATACCAGTCTTTCAAAAAAAAAATTACCTCTCCAAATGATGTCTGATGGCTGCTGGCGTATAAATTCTAAGGAAGAGAAAAATAATGAAATTTACTTCCGTCTTCTTCATTCGCTATGCTATTTGCAAGGTAGACACCAGTTTTGATACAGCTAAACAAAAACGCAGTATGCATCATTGGTTTTAGTTCAATTGTGCCTTTTTTTTTTTTTTTTGTACCTCATACCAACTTCTATTTTAGACAAAAAAACAAAGACTGACTTACTAAAGAAAATTCTTGATGATTTTTTTCCCTACAAGAAATGTACGGCTAATAAGAAGGAAGTTACTAACCAGTAAATTTAAAGAAAACCAATGCAGTAGTTTATTTGACGATGCATATATGAGAAATATTTAATGAAACTTTTCATTTAAGGGTACATCATATAAATTAATTATCTTCATTTTTTTGTGTGTATTTGAAAAAAAAACACAAATAAATTTCTTTCAATCTGTTTTTAATAAAAATACGTTTCATTTTCATTGAAGAGTTTTCAGGAAAAAAAAAAAGACTAAATATTATTCTCTCCCCTCTTCCAGTTTAATTTTCAAACTATTCAAGAAATTGGTGTATTTTTATGAACCTGTGCTAATAAAACTGTCTAATGTATAACTAAAAAAATAAAATAAAAATATACAAAATGAATAAGTAAGTATATAGAATAAAAAAAAAATTGAAAACTTTTCCAAAAATATTTTTGGAAAAAAATATTTTTAGGGAATAAACTGTCATTCAAAAATACAGTATTCGAACTAGAACCGAATGAGAATTTATCTATCAATTCTTCAACAGGTATTTTTCTTAAATCTGTAATAGGTAATTCTGAAGAAATTTGTTTGAAAAATACTTATTTCTACAATACCAAATATAACCAATAATATATAAATATTATTATTATTCATGGCCACGAAAAGTGGTATAGTTATAGATAATCATTCGCTTGCAGCAGTTTGGTGAAGCAAGGACACGGAAAATGTTCATGAAAAATAATAGTGGTGGTTATTTTTTTTAATATGTACCTCAAGCAATAAAGTTTCACAAGTAAAATTTTTTTTCATTACCTACAAAGTGTAGCCCCAAAATACTCGAACGAAACTACCAGTAAAATTGAGGAGCAATGCAGACAAACTTTGAGATTTATACCAATAGGTGTACTTCCTACATTTCATTCTGAAATAAATGCAGACAACAGAAAGAAGTTGAGGAAAGATAGAAAAAAGAATCGAAGAATGGTAGTGGAAAAAAAGTGAAATGAAATAAAGAACTGTGCGAGGAGTGTGAAGAATAAAACTGTTGATAGGAAGTAAAATGAATTTCGCCAGTCACATTGCAGCTAAAAAATATAAAACCGTTTGTAAAGTGAAAGTAAATCTGTGTAATTCGTAGCGGAGCGTTCTTTTAAAAAAACGTTATATAAAATGATATAATGTCGTGCAGACAGTAAAAAAAAAAAAATGAATAAAAATAAAATACAAAATAAAACTATAACGTCGTCGTTTCATTTTATTATTATTTCACGAATGTGGACTCGTGGAATTCGAAAATTGTTTTAGCTTAATATTTTGACTGGACACGTACCTACATGTATTAAAAAAATTTAATGCTATCATTATATTTTTCACATGTAGATTTTTCACAGCATTGTTAGCCCTTCAAAGGATCTTTCGAATTGTTTCGTGATTTAGATAGGATGAAGTACCAGGGTACCCTTTATTTTGTCTTGTATCTCAAAATTTCTGCTAACAAAAAAAAATAATCATGGAGTGAGGATAGGACACCTTAAATTAATGCACAATTCTTAATCATTTCAGGATTTTGATCATACACAGGGTAACAATTTACAAAGTCAAGTAAAGAAAAGCATAAGCTGTAAAAAAAAAATTTGTAGTTTTTTGTTTGACTTTTCTTAAGTTACAACTTTTATTCGAGACTTAGGAAGTTAATTTTTCAAACCGCAAAATTGCCTAACAAAATCAGCAGAATTGCAAGTTTTACAGGTAATCCCTTCCCGCCCACAGAAATTAAAATTTTATTTAGAAAAAGTTGAAATTGAAGATAAGATGAAAGTCACAATTTTCATAACGTCAGGCTTTTTTTACTCCTTTTGAAAAAATACATATAAGAAACTTAATGAAAAAAGCTACATACTGCCATAACTATTTCTCTTGTAAATTTTTTGGTTCCGGTACAGTTTCCTGAACACATTTTCCTGACATGACATCCACCCGACATGACATTTTCCTGAAATTACATTTTCCTGACATTTGTTCTCCTGACATTCTTTTTCTTGATATTCATTTTCCTGACATCATTTTCCTGACACCATTTTCCTGACATTCTTTTTCTTGACATTCATTTTCACCAACACCAAAATCAGTGTGGCTGAACTCTAGGAAGGCGAGCTACAAACACGCATCAGGTCTATTGTATTGGATTATGATACATACGAGTATGTAGAAAATGCTGAGGAAATTGAGAATCTGACGACATTAGCCCACACCACAGTTCTGTCATAAGAATGTTAACAAATGAAAAATAAAACCAACAGTTAGAAAAACGGCGTCAGGAAAATAAATGTCAGGAAAACGGTGTCAGGAAAATGATGTCAGGAAAATAAATGTCAGGAAAATGAATGTCAGGAGAACAAATGTCATGAAACTGAATGCCAAGAAAATGAATGTCAGGAAAATGTGTTCAGGAAACTGAACAGGAACCAAATTTTTACCAACTCAAAAGGTACAGAGGAGTGTACTTAAATTTCACCTGGTATAAATAGAAAATCATTTAAAAGGTTCAAGTTGTAGTTGAGTATAAAGTTTTTATTTATTTAAAAATGTGTTAAAGATATAATATTGTTTACACCCTTTCGAAAACATATTTCGTTTTATGTTATACGTATTGAGAAAATTAAAATATTGTTACGTTACGCTCTATTTGAATACAATAAAATGATATTCCAAGTGATTCACCAGTTAGCATAGGCAGTAGCGAATCAATGGAGTTCAGTTGTACGAACAAGATCTTTCATTCATTTCTACTTTCAGTTATCTGATAACTTGGCATAATTACGTAATATTCAATCATTTCACCTACTGACCGATTAGTGTTTTTTTCTGTACAATTATCCGGTTACCTATCTTCTGGTATTTCTTTTTTCGCCGTTGTCATTTCTAGTGTGATTAATCAGGTGATTCTAAAAATTGGGTGATTTCAAAATAATAAGTGGGAGAATATTTTTCAGACCCAAAAGACGCGAGGGAATCTTGAAAGCTCTCACATTCTAAACAATAGTTTTTTTTTCCCATTATAATGAGAAGTTGAATTTGAAAAAAAAGTAAAATGCTTATAAATCTTATTTTGCCATTTTAAAACGGTTCAAGGATTACAGACGATGATTATTCACCAGACAATATGATAGTAATTCGTGAATTTGAATAATAAAAACTGGCATTACAGTCTTCGGATGGAAATATATTGTTATACTTAGGTTATACTGTAGGAAACTATACCGTTCTATATAGCACCACTAAATTGAATTTTCTAAACCAACTATCTTCAATTATAAATGTTATAAAATTTGCACTTCTGGGTATTTTTCAGTTCCTAAAAAAACAACAACGATTTCAACTCTGAGCACTCTTTTTCGGTGACATTGCACTTATATTTTTATCCAGTATTTTTATTCTCCAAGTTCATAGACTTTCCATTTTAATCAAGCTCATGCGAAGAAGGATGAACTATGGGGTCGACAATTAATCAACTTTGTGCAAAATTTTTAAATTATAATGTAGGTTAGAATGCATAAATCTCAAGTCGACCTAAGAAAGTGAATCACTGTTTTCATGTGTCATATTCTTTCACAAAACTATTCTCCATCACAAATGTGGAAAAAAATAGGGTCAAGGAGCAATTCCTATTAATCAGCATGGTGGATCATGGTGAAAAAATCCGGGTATAAAATAGAGTGAAATTTCTGTGGCAAAAAATTAAAACTAGTATGAATTTTTGAAATTTCGTTTTTGCATTTTAACGTCAAAGAATCAAAGATTCAAACTTTATATGAAATGAAGTTTTGTTCAGGATACCATTGGGGTCTATTGCAGATTCATTTTATGAAAACAAAACACTCTAATATAAATCCATCACTAAAAATATATCCTATACTTATCCCCAAAAAAATTTTTCTTGTCTAAAAAAAATCGTTACCACCTACGCATATAAACTTAGAACTGGCCATTTGAATTTTTTCAAAAACCAAAAGGTTTTGATTTTATTACAGAGAGATGTAAGTTTTTCACTCTTTATAGGAATACGTGATCCACGCGTGTTACCTAAAATTTATCCAACTCAGAAGATTCAGTGTTTATTCGAGAGAAATTTGATAGACGAAATTATAGCTCATCAACTTTGCACGTCTCTCAGAAAAAAGGAAACAGAAAGTATAAAAAATTTACACATTTTGAAGCCACAGGTGCCTTCGGTTTTCAAGTAATTAAACTAAAAATGGAGTGAAGGGGAATTCTGATAGATCCATAAATTGCGTCAAATAGAATTTTATTGGTACTTATATTCATAAAATTTTGGACAAAGCATTTATTCAGACCTTACCACCCGTTGAAAAATTAATACCCACATAGAGTTAACTTTTAGTCTTACTAAGTATATTTTTACATTTTATTTATTCTTTCCCAACTGTATCCTCTAATGCAATCAGTATTTTTAATTTTCCAAAAAGGTTTTACCTCTGGTTGAACAGAAATTTTACGATGACTAACTAATAATTATTTTTACCAACACATGTCCCTTAAAAGTAAATAATTTTGAATAGAAAAATGTAGGTCACAAAAATGAAATTCGATTATTAAATGTAAAATTATGACGAAATGTGAGAAAACTTATTTCAAGGTGAGAAGGAGGTCAAAATTGATTTTTTTTTCTTCTTCAAAATTATGATAGACTATTAAATAACGAATCTAATAGTCCAAGACTCAACTCCCTAATCTAAAATTTTACTCAGAGTATATGGCCCATTAATGTTGAAAAATAATTAATGTTGCCTGAACTTCATTTTTTAGAATTTTGAAAAACCGTCAACTCCTTATTGTAACTTCTTCTAAGAGATAATGATTGATCAATCCGACATCTATAGCCTTTATACTAGATGGACTAAATTTACTGATATAAGGATCACGTCGAGCTGGAGTTAGGGATATTTAGTGTGAAGGTAAGTTCGTTATGCAACACATTCATGCTACAGAGTCGAACACGCCTTCTCACCAAATATCCTTAAAATCAGATTTCATACCGTGGACGCTGATAAAAAGAATAATTTAAAACTTAATCCATCTAGAATCATAGTCAAAGATCCATGATCACATAAAATATTCTTCAGAGTATGAGCAGAGCACTTTTTCCCTTTCCTTTTTGACTGGCTGAATGACACTATAGTTGCAAATAGTGACACTCCTTTCTAGTTTTGAATTGGCTAATAAGATTTTCAAGCATCATGAAGTTTAATGAATTCTTGGAAATTAAAATATTGATGCAATTTCTTGGTAACAAATTTTTATGTTATTCTATTTACATTTTACTCGTACCTATTTCAATCATCGTTTATCATATTTTTCTTTTAGTCTTCAAATATAATTCTTGAGAAAAAAAAATAACTGAACGGTACACCTACTGCAGCCAAAACCGTTTACTCAGGCATGAAATTTGCATGTTGAACAAGGAAAAATATAACACTTCATACGTGCTAATGAATTTCACCTCGACTCTTCAAGAATAGTAGCGTTACTATTTTTTACTTTTTTTTTTTGTTTTGTTTGACAGAAAACATACATTTCCGTTATGTTTATAAAAATTTCCAGAGTAGCATAATATGGTACAAATTTATTTGGGTCCTCTTGAGTAATGCATTTTTCAAACATGCGAGTGTTTTTTGTTGTTGAAAGAAATTATATACCTAAAAATTAGTCAAGATTTCTCTTTCCAGTTCACACATTTTATTGCGTATTAATAATAATTTTCATTTTTCAGTAGTTTAAAATCTACTGAGTCTAAATATTACTTTGTAATATTGTTCGTAATGTATACTCGTGATCTTAGTGTAAAATAATTGGTACCTAAAGTTCATGAACTAATTTTTTTTTTCAAAAGTCTTCAAAAAATGTTGTACCATATTATGCTAGAATCGTTTGATAAAAATCAATATTTGGGGATTTATAGACACACATTTGTGGTAAAAAATAACAAAAGTCAATCACAATGTCTTTGGATTCATCCACTGTAAAAGGTTTTTAAACAGACTTTATATTGTTGGAAAAAACCAGAATACCATATACAGATTTGTAGCGAAGTACATGAACAACAATTATATATGATGGTACCAAAAGTTTTGATAAGCTCTGAGCTATGCTATGAATAATTTAATACGAGTCATTTTTGTGATTGTTGTGTCCTTTGAAATGTCTAAAGGCTATTTTTTATAAACAGTAATAATATAAGTTTTTGACTTTTTTTTAAAAAGGATTTTTCTGTATATCTCATGTTGATGATATATTCTGTGGATTATATACTGACATTTCCAAGAAAAAATTTAAAATGGTGACCAAAAAAAATTTAGCAGTATTATTTCTTAAAATCCAACACATATCTCTTTTATTCAACTAGATGTCCAATTTCATAAAAAATTACTTAATCGAACTTCCCTTGTAATTATTCTTTAATTTCATTAAGTATCTAAAAACAAATTTATTATAAAAATTAGTTAAACTCTAGGTGATGGAAGAGAAACGGCTATTAAAGGGAGATGAAAATTAATTTATCATTTACTGATTTATATTTATATTTTCTTTGGTTATTATTTTATTATAATCATAATAAAAATTTTCGTTTACGACTTACTACGTTTCTAAAAGACCTACTACGTTTCTAAAATTGAATAAAATTCACGTCTTCCTGTCTAGTGATTAAGTTATGGTAATTTGAATTTTGAACTATTAATGAATGACCGATAGATCAATCACTCATATAATAATGAAAGAAAATTAATATGAACTTTTTCTTAGAAATGAATATTTATCTTTAAGTGCGGAAACACGAGTAACTATTTTCATCATTCATAATAAAAAAAATAGTGATAAGAATTAAGTTTGAAAAAAGTAATTAAAAATAAAAAACTAAAGCTTAAAAAATTGCCAGTTATAATTTTAAAAATACGAGAATTAAAAGGAAATCAAAGTCGATAGTAATATCTGTTCTATTACTATGGTAATATTTTCGTGCTAAAATACATAAAAATGTTTTTTTTTTTTATCATTTGAAAATAACTTTTTTACTCTTTAAAAATCATAAATCTCAAGAAATTTTTCGCACCTTCAATGAGAATATAATGAAAAAAAAAAAATAATGAATGAAAACACCTGAGATAAAAGTAAACTATATACACAAAATGACATTGTCAGGAAATGAATGGTAGGCTGATTTTATAATTTGTACTGACCTTGGTTAAAACGTTATACTGTTTGCAATGGTGAACCAAGATGTGAACAATAATGTAAATAAAGTAGATAATATTTCCGCGATAAACTGCCGCCGATACATTTAATACATATACAAAATAAATGGTTAGATTTTTCAATTTTCAAAAATTTTGAAAGAAAATTGCTCGTGGCATCAAGCAATTAGTAAACTGCAAATAAAATGGCTAGAGATATCGATTAACAATTTTTTCATCATAAGGTCTCTCACACATAGATGCCGAGTGTTAGGTACTTCCTATTCATTTACGTCATTCAATTTTTTTTTTTCCATTGATCAGTATAATATAATGGATGAAAATCATACGAATGATGGCCGAAGGCTTAGACAACTCAAAAATTGGAAGAGCAGTTCTGTGATTTTTTAGGAAAACTTTTCATATTTTATATCATCTGTTTTGTCATTCATTTGCTCATTTATAGCATATTTTTCTAGAATGTATAGTTTTTTACTAGTTTGTTTGAATTCTGCTGAGGGTAATCCACAAATTTTCATACATTTTATAAATTTAGAAAATGCAGCTATATCATCGGAACAAAAAACTCCTATTTTAGAGCATAACAAACACACCCCCTCCTAACACTTATCATTGGATCAGAAAATATAATTCATCTTTATGCCGGACAATGACTTTTAAAATCAGTAATTATTGGATACTAAGGTATAGATGAAGGAGAAGCTAAAGAGAGACCCATAGTTTTTGGAGGATCATAGCCCCTTTCGACCCCTCAGGTTACAATAATTATTATTTAAAAATCATCAATATCACCCTGACAATTACACTGAACTTTTACACACTCAGGTATAAATTCGTGATACTAAAAGAAAAGAATGTCATTTTACTTAGAAGTAAGAAAAAATATGATTACATTCAAGAACCTGGTACTTATAATGTTTTATCTTCATGAAGTAGGTTCAGGCATTTAGAAGTAAAAAATTTTTTAATCGACAGCTCAAAAAAATAAGTAGACACTAATATTAGCAGTTTTTGCTTTTTTTTATACCATTGCTTCCCTGAGAAATGATAGCATCGAATCACATTACTTCTAAATTACCTCATACATGAATTTTGGTAAATGTCTGCCAGCCGAAAGTTATATCAAAAAAAAAAAAAAGATTTGAAGATTCGAATCTCAGTTTTTTCTTCTATTCGACAAATTTAAATTATTTCCGGAATAAGCTACAAGCTAATGGGAGAATACTACTTTCGCTTTCGCTGGAAATATTTTTTAAATCTTCTTTAGAATCTATTAAAATTTTCCAAACTTTTGGAATTTTCTGATACCATTTTTTTTTTTTAACAATTTAATAAATAAAACATTGAAAAATTTATTAATGATATAATATCCTAATGAGTATTCAACTTCCTAAAGGAATAAAAAAAAAATCTAAACATTAAATTTTTATAGGCGCCACAAAAACAAGCAAATTATTTTAATTAAAATGCTTCTCTTTCTTCAATTGAAAATTATAGAATATTTTAAGTAAAAATTGAAAACAATATTAATTGAAAAAATAATAATAATTATTATTATTTTTCAATTTCATAAGTTCTTAAAATCTTTTAATAAGAATATTTTTTGCCCATCATTTTTAATCCAGAATTGTTTATAAAAATAAATTGATTATATTCCAAGTATATACGAATCCGATTAAATGAATATTTTTAATATTTCATTTATTATTATTTTTAACAGAAGCATTGAAGCGAGTTGACTACAGAAGACTGAATCCCGGAAGGAAGGTTGAATTATACAAGCGAAAGTGGTTACAACTTTCACTCTTTTTTTTTTTCGTTGGATCAAGAGGAAGGAGTAAAATAAACTCATGTTGTATAGACCCCCACATATGAACGACTAACCTACTTATCTGTTATCTGTTCTGGTATCTCTTCGTGTTCTCGGAATAATGGACAATTCTCAGGATATTACAGGCATACCATAAGAATTTCTTTCCCGTGTCCAATTATTACTACATACCCACTTGAAATGAACGATTTAAAAACTTCCTTTCTTTCTTATATGTTTTTTCTTTCTCCTATCTCCAACTTCTTATTCGTTGGTTTAAGGAACAAACATTGCAATTTTCTTTTGATATACCGCATTGTTTTTTAGGTGTTTTGTGATTTTTTCTCAGAACATTTTTCTTATGGGGAATTTTTCAAGTTCCTGAGAGTGGCAAAAGAATGAGAAAAACCAACTCGTGTATTGTTCAAATAATTCTCAAAGATAACTTCCTGAAATCAGTCATTTTTCTCAGAGAAGTAAATGAGAAATTATAAGAAAAACGGATGGATGATGGAAGGTTGATGAAAAAATATTTTTCGAGTTCTTCAGAAAAAAAAAAAATTTGAAAATGGCTCTATATTTTCTAGGGTGGTGAGAAAAGGAATCGATCATGGAGTTGTTCGTTGTTGGTTTTTCATGAAATATTTGTGACACAGAATAAGCAGCTGATGAGTAATGTGTTACACGAAAATATTTCATGGGTACCCTAAACAGTTATTCATGCATAATAGGTGAATGTCAAAGACACAACTTAATGATATAACAACTGCAATCGAAATGCCCATTCTTCTCTCAATAGAAAAAAAAAATGCCGAGTACAGGTGTGAAGATGTACAGTTACTTTTATTTGTGGTGAAGGAAATATCTACTTAGTATTTTTGACACTGAATTTTTCAAAAAAGTATTCTTTGAAGAAGAAAAAAAAACAGCCTATTGGCTTAAAATTTTTATCACAATATAATCCAATATGTAAATCAAAATTAATAAGTACTTCTGCGATCAAATTCGCGTGAAAATTCATGTCAAATTCAGATTCTCTCATTACTTATAATATGTATAAATTTTGTAAAAAAGTACTTATGTGAAAAACCAAAAGATTGAGATAAGCTATCGATAGACGAGGGTTTAATTTCCTTTTTCAAAACCAACTGTGTGGCTTGTAAAGGGTGCTACCTTATTAAAGTATTATTCAAAAAGACCTATAATTCAGGTACCTTTGGAATGGTAGTTCGAGAATTTTAAATATACTAATAATCTATTAGGTATAGAAACGAAATTTTAGAATTCATAAAAATCTTGATAAATTAAAATTTCCAGAAGTTTATACGAAGATATGAAGAAAACAAGTTTTCCATCAGTCATTTGTGCATAAATAAAATATACCAAGGTATTTCAACATTAGCAGGCTAAAATTTTTCAACTTAATGTTCTGACCATGCAAATATTCTAAAGTACAGTTTTGGATATCTTTCAGACTGTTTCCAATATAATTTCGTTTTTGAAAATGGCTTTGTAAAAAATGTGATCGACTTGAAAAATCAAAAAATTCTCTTTCTACCTGAAAAAAACGTGACCATTAGTAGACAAGTATGGCTACTAATAACCTTATCAAATAAAATTTTTAATACGAAACTCTATAAGACTTTGAATAACTAGGTACATAAATACACTATATACTTGAGCAAAAATAAATAAAAAGTTTATTTTAAAGAAGAAAAGACGATCGTATCAGACAATATATAGGTAACATTTTTTTTTCGATTAACTTATATTATACCATTGTCCTCAACAAGATTCGTAACGAAAAGACGATTTCAATGTAGAAAGTTTCAAGATCTTTGATGAAAAAAAGGTAAGAAAAAGAATGATTCGAGATCAAGGTTTCAAGAACGAATGAGAAGGTGATTGTGTGGGCACGCACTGAATGAAAAATTCAATTTGTGGTGGTAGGCGAGCAACAAAAGTGCTTTTTATCTGGAAGTTTTTCTTATTAAGCCTGTAGTAGGTAATATTTACTCACAGAGTACAGTAAATGTTTTTTCTAATGATTTTTCAAACACAGTTGTGAATACTAATGAATTTTCTTCTTGGTTTGCAGATACCAACAGATTTTCATAAAAAACTCAACTCACGTGGATATTGTTTTTCGATAAAATTGCGATATTTCAAATTAAAAAAATTTTAGTTGTCTGGAAAAGTATAAACAGATAAGACAAATAAGATTTAAAAATAAAATGCTTTTAACATTTAATTTCACAGATATAATGCTAACTATACGTAATTCCTATTTTGATAAAAAACTGTTAAAAAGTCACTGCAATTATGTAGGCAAGGAAAATCATTTAAAAAAAAATGTCATTTGAAAAAATTTCTGACTGTATTGAGAACAGAGTGTAACACCATTGAAAAATAGACAAGTACAATAAATCTCATCAAGGTCACCATTTATAAACACCTTTAGAGGTACCATAAATAAATAAAAGATGACGCAGATGGGTAATTCGTCAGATTCTCAACTAGTTTTTCAAATTATTGATTAACAGAAGTGCTAAAATCTTTTTAAGCATACAAAAATCACTTTTGGTTCACAATTCGAGGTATCTACGGTGGAATTCTATTAAAAATTTCAGCTGTAGAGAATTAATGTAAACTTCGAACGCAACTATCTCTCCCACACTACTTGCCAGGCAGAAATATTGCCTTTTAGAAAGCTATTGTACATCTATGCAAAATGATCAAAGGCAAAAAAAACTTGTAACCTAAGAATATATGTATAAGTTGTACAAAAAAAGGATAAAAAAAATCAATGTGTAGAAATAAACCAGAAATAATGCAATTGTTTCAAGTCTGGTTTGATAGAGTGCAGAGAGTTTGCAGACCATATCAATATTTTGGTAGACCAGTGAAAACGTTGAGAGTTTGCAAAAAAAAAAAAAAAATCCTCCACCGCCAACAGACAAGTAATACTTACAAAGGGGAAAGTGACGTTGCAGACGAACAAGTCAAGACTTATGTATATTTAGTCTCTGCCTGTCTCTCTCCTTCTTTCTTATAACTTCCCATAGGTATTATGCTTCCGATGGTTTTGGCCCACAACGTTTTTTTTTCTGTTTTTTTTTTTTTTTTTTTTTTTTTTCCGAAGCTCCATATGACTCAGTCGGCAGTCGTGAAAGTGAAAACTTTATTACAAACGTGTATACAGAGAACAGGAGACTACGGAGGCTACCTGTTGTCACTTTCTTTTCAGGCCACCTTCACCGAATAAAAATCCGTACCTGGAGCAGACAGTGGTCTGTCTTCGTCTACACACTTTCGACATCATTACTTGGGATGCCCCGGTGGCCTTGTACTATTATGAAGTATTATTACAATTATCGTTACAATATCGACATCATCTTTATACATACCATAAACATGGAGGAACACACAAGCACACACATGGGTAAATCATTTCGTCGACATAATGGGGGTCGATAATACCTTCTTGTCGCGTTAACTATCTATAAATAATTTTCTGCGGCTTACCCCAAACCGAATATAGTAAATTATTTTTACATTAATGAATAATTATTGAGAAAATTACTCTTTAAAATATATGTGTAATTTTATTTTAGAAAATCTTTCGTTATTTAAATATTTTAATATCGGGCTGACCTGCCTAATTATCTAACAGCATTTATCGCCACGTGGTCATAATTTATACGTAAATAACCATTTTGCAGAGAGAATTTCATTAAAGCTACCATAAGCCACCTTGGTTATGCTATATGCAACGCATTTTTCTACCAGATGAAAATGTAAACATATTTTTCAGTGTGTTTGTTTTACCGCAAATTCATGAATCAAATTCAAAATCTGTAGTGTAACGAACAAACCTTTGATGTGACATATCGTATTATTTGATTTTCAAAGCTACAGACAATCAATTGAGTAAAATTTTGAAATATAAGACATTCTACAGTATCAAATTAAAATAAATTAAAACTTTCCCAGTGCTCAAAATGAATAAAATTAATAATTTGAATCAATTTAAATCCAGATACGTACATTTCTTATGGAGAAATGATAACATTTACCTACCAGATGAAATGTAATCAATCTACCAGTTCGATACCATTAAGGTAAACACAGGCAAGGATTTATTCAAAACTCAACCCACTTTACGAGTCTAATTTCGTAGTAAAAATGAAATTTTCTGAGTTCTGACCCGCCAGAAACATACAGTTCTCTGTTCGCCACCAGATATCAGCCCCCCCCCCCCACCTCTTTGCTTTCAAACGCCAAAATCAAGTTTTTATAGACACTATAGTCTGTTCAAATTAAGAGTTCCATGACGTCACACGGATCTGAAGAAAGCGATTGGTTGAAACAGGCGGTTGAAATCAAAATTACTTTCTTCTCATTCGTTGAAGCATTGTGACGTCATGCAACTCTTAACTTGAACAGACTATAAAATAATATAGGTACGATATTATATGGTTCTATTTATGGTTTTTAATCAAGTCATAAGAAATTCAAAACTATTGTTGAAATTTTTCTAAACTGCGGCTCAGTCATTCAACTCAAATGGATCTGCAAAAAGTGCATTTATACGAGGTTTTAGCTAAATTACTATAAACTAATTTCTACGGATATTAGACTGGCAACAAAAATCTCATTGGATAATCAATAGACTAGGCAAAAACACTATAATACCCTCAGAGGGTTCAATCTCACCAGGAGTGCTGTGATCCCCCAAGGCTTACGAGGAGTGCCCCCCTCCAGGTCAAATAGGAATGATGACAACCCTACCCCCCCCCAAGGGCGCGAGAAAAAATTTTTGGTATTCGATTATCTTTAAAATTCTTTTCTAAATTTGAAAAAAAAATGGGCCCCCCCCCAGAATCGTCAACGAAGAGTTGCTCCTCAAAATCATGCCTTCACGGCACCCCTGAATCTCACACTTATATCATCTTACAAGCGAACAAAATCTTTCAATGTTAGTACCTCAAAACGCTGTTTTCCCACTTACAATGTTAGACTTTGATATCCGCCTTCAGTTTTTCTCACAGGTCTTATAAGTTTGAAAGTAAAAATTACTTTACAGGATTTACTTTTAGATCTGTTTCAGGGCTGGAGAGTGTGTGGAGTCCAACCGAGAGTAGAGGGGGCTAACGTATTATCACAGCTCACTAGCGCTCTCTCCAGCGAGAGAGCTATATTCTGTTGCTGTTCTCATCGACCAAATGCTAGACGTTAGTTTTTTATTGCGAGTTCAACATGTACTTAATTATGGCTTTAATTTCATTATCAGATTCATGGGTTAAGATGAAGGGTTAGTGGGCTCTGGGGGACTTGACAACCTCATCGGGTGAACTTTCTCATTTTTTGGTTCACTACTCAACTTAATTAATCGAGCTCTGACGTAATCAACACAGAAGGTCTTAAAAACCCTCTATCTGGCTTTCTTTCAGTTCTGATAAATTTCAGCTCCTGATTCCTTCTTAAAAACTGTGCCACTTACATTAAATATAAGAGGAAATCTTTCTTTCCCGAATATTTTCCTCTCATCATCGATGACGATATTTTAGTACATTTTCAACGAATTATTCAGTCAACTTTATACCTGTCTGCATTCAAAATCATTTTGTATTTTTATAAGTATAATATGGAAGCCATTAGTCATCCAGTGACTGATTCAAGACCTGGAGATAGAGAAAGAACCTACTTACGCGTATGTGCGATCATGATGAAAATATAATTTACTGCGGTTTATATTATTTTATATCACGTGGAAAACGACCTTATTATTGACATTGCGTAATCTAATCAAAAGTTTCGTTCAATTTTCCTTTCTTTCTTTCTTTTTTTAGTAATTTTCTTTCGTAAATGCTAAAATAACAAAATATTTACGATTACGGAAGCCAAATTAAGAAAAAATATTTCCATTTATCGAGTGCACAGGAAATAAAAGTGAACGCACACGTGGAACTATAGTGGGTGTTTACAATGTCAGAAATTTGTTGTTTTTTTTTTCCATTATAGCTGGTATATTCAAGTCAGTAAAACCAAATATACTTCGGGGCTATATTCGTTTTAAAGTTTATTGTAAAATGCAAAAAAGACAAGTATATAAATTCACTTCGAGTAAAAATTTTAGAAAAAAACAGGTACCACAGATTTTTTCAAACTCAAACTCAAAATTTTAATTCATTCAGTTAACTTTCTCTATCTTCTCATATAGTTACCTATGATTTAGAAGAAATCGTCTAAAATTAATTTACTGCTTTAGAAATATCCGGAATTCAGTTATGATTCATTTCATCTCCACAAGATAACTTCGAAGTTGATAGAGGTACTACATAAGAAGACTATTTGTGAGATGACATAATTAAAGTGTTTCTTTGCTCTCTTGTAAAATTTTAAAAAGTGGACTTAACCTTCTTGCATATTACTGTTGACTTTTGAAGAGCCAGAGCATACAGAATTTTACACAACTTTTGCGAATCCAAAGTGGGTTTGTCATAAATCTATAAATTCATTGACGAATTTAGAAAATTCTGTACAACGAATTATTGAAAAGTGTTTCATATTCTTTTCAGCACTCAGTGTTGAGCAAGTTGATAAATTCGCCGCAAGAAATTATATTGGAAGGGAATACCCATAATCCGTTGCATATAGTGAATAAAAATTATATCCACAAGCAAAATCAGGCATTTAATTTTCATTTTGTTGCAAAAAATTTTTCGCTTTATGCACATGTACGGTGAAATAGGTATACGTTGACTATTGAAAGAAAAAAAAAAAACACTTTAATGTCACATAATATAGAGCTTTCTTATGTAGCACCTCAAAGTTCATGTCTATTGCGATGGTTGCATTTTCAGACATAATAATTTAATTATTTTTATTATAAATAGATGAGCTCGATGTACGGCTGAAAATAACTCAATTTTTGAAGAAAAAAAATGGACTCATGCGCTTCATACATATATCACTGTTCGAATACCTGTATACGATAGAAAACTTTTCAATTCAAAATTTCTGACCGTGGGAGAAAATCACTATAATTAATTTGTATTCCCTAGTGACCCCTTGAATGCCCTTGAAAGTGAGTAAAAATGCATTCCTCAAAAGAGAAATATAACATCTATTTAAAACGGGTATATAAAATTTCACTGATACAATATACTCATCCCAGCAAGCTAATGTTGCAAAAGGTAGGAAATACATTAGCTTAATTTGATGGAGACAAAAACTGGTACACTCGACATTAATTAGTGGAATGAAAAATATTACTGTTCACGGATCTCTGTATAATTGGCTCATTTTTCAATTTAAAAAAAAAATTTCCGATGTGAAAAATAAAATTTAGACTATGTAAGGTGCATGTTGGTCGAATGCATCCACATTGCAATGTGTAAGTGTTGCCAAAAACGGGCAAGAAAAAATCGATAATATGCTGTAGACTTTGAAAAACTATTTAATTTACATAAGACATTTTCTAACGAAAAATTCGACAAGCATCACCAAATGAGCTAATGATTTTCGCTTTCAAAAGAAGTGTATACGCAGATACTTTACACAGCGTATTCTGCATGCCTCAAAAGAATAAAGAGATTACGTAACAGACGCAAAGAACCTCTATAAGCAGTCTTGACGAATGATAAACAGTGAAGAAACGATTCAACTTTCTATTGAACAATGTAAGTGGGAAGGAGAAGGAAGAGGTTTCCGTGCCATATCAGTGCACAATTTTACAAATCTACCCCCTGTTTTCACAGAAAATTCGTGCCAAAATTTAGCACAACAGTTGGCTGTAGCCCCACTGTGTAATTCCACCTTAATGTTCCTCTTCCTCTCTCTCTCCCTTTCTGTCTTCACAAAAAAAAAAATTACTACCATGGCGTACCTAGACAAACAATTCTTAATGCCTTAATGCTGTGAATACAGCAAACGAGTAAAGCGATTGAATCTGCTGACCTACAACGAAACGTAGAAGTAGAACCAGGAAAATAACAAGTTTCTCCTTCCACTCCAGGAAGTAATCTTGGTGTATAAAGTGAAAGTGACTCCCTTCCTTACTGGCAGTATTTGTTTTTTTTTTTCGCAACATCTGTCTACCTCACCGGACATTAATTTTTTTTTTCTGTTGTTTTACCAAACGTAGGTACTGACTATTAGATTCGACATTTTATTATTCGCATTACTTGCATGCATTTTGAAAAATCATGCTGACTGCTTAGAAGAGGTGCAAAAATGATCGATTTAAGATAATTAAAACATTGTAAATAAAATTAACGCAGCAAATGGGAAATACTAGTTTCAACGATTCTGATTGGCTGGCAGCATAAAATTTTATACTACCTTTTTAAGACTTGAAATAGACAACAGGGGAGTCATGCTTCCTCTCATAATTGTCTCAAGTGTGACAAAAAAATCAAAATACTACCCCCATTCAAACAGGTGAAAATTTGTTACTCGAAGCAATGTGCTAAAGTACTTCCACTAAAACATCATTAAAAGGTTAATTTTCACAATGTTATTTATTACAGTTTCATTAAAGCATTTTTGAACTTTTTCACCATTTTCTAGATTGGAAATAGACGAACACAAAATTTCGACTAAAGGTTTAAATTCAAATAATTCACCTTTACAATGCACGGCCAACTTAAGGCACCTTTTCATAGATCACATCACATTTAACAAAATGGATTTTTTCAACAATAGATCGATAGACGCTCAATTCTATAGAAACAATGACTCGAAAATATGATTTTTTTTATTTTAATTTTAACACTTTTTTTCAAACTAGCTCTCGATAATAAATTTTTTGAAGAACATCTTCATTTTTTATAATTTTGCTTCCGTAAAATCCGTTGCAATAGATTTTAAAAAATGCTAACAATTTATAATTTTGAAAATTAATTAATCTTTACATCTCAATAATATGAATGAGGAGTATTCGAACATTCTTAGCTCCGGTTAATAATTTCGTTTAAACATTTTGTAATGCAAGAAGTATCCTGTAACATTTTAGGCGAAGCATAACGTAATGCTTGTAGCATCTTCTTCGTACTTACAATCAATAATTTAGTAATGCTAATTGAATACCGAAACATTTCCCACAAAATATTTCGTCACGCTTTATTTTAATTTATTGCATTGTGTATGATTTTTAATTAATCGATCATTATGAAGATAGTAAGAAAGAATGTACGAAAATAGATCACAATTTCTATCCATGACAGAATGAAAATTTAATAGAATGCAGACTTTATTCTATCTTCTTCAGAGTCATTCAAAAATTCTAATATTTTCAGTACATTTGTGGCTAAAATATTGAGATCAATGCAGAGGTACAATCATGACCTGTGCAACACTTGAAAACAAATCCGCATGAGCTAATGAACTCATGAGGTTATCAGAATCGACACTTGCGTAGTTTTTTTCACCATAATATCTTAATAACGTAATTCACGTAAAATAAATTTTACCAGCTAAATAAAAACTAAACTATTTATAAGGGATTACAAAAGCTTGTTTATTTGATTTGATATACTGATATGATCTACGAGTAAATTGGATAATTATAAGTGGAAGAAAAATATACGCAACTAAAACCATCCAGATATTGTATTACGATTTAAATTGACTTCTTAAACATATTGAATATTCACCTGAAATTTAAAGCTTGACAAAGAAAATAATTTCGATAATAGAAAACCAATAAAAAATCCACCCAAGTACCGACAGACAAACATTAATATTCGTGAAGAAATTTGGACCTCAGAACCAGAATGGAGTCATTCAATTTTCTAAATTCAGATAATCGCAGCTCAAGCTTTCAAATTACACGAATTTTCTTCATCTTGAGTACAGACTATACGTGGCTATTTTACAATACTAAGATCGCAGAATGAAAATACATGCTACATCGAATATAGTCAGCCCCTCTGCATTAGTAAAGGTCTTGGTTCTTTCTAGCTCTCAGGTGCAGAATTGTAAATGAAACAAAACTAGAATACAGTTCAAATACACGTAATCGAAATGCAACATGATTGGAAAGTACGAGTATGAGTGCCAAAAAAACTAGTTAAACTGCTAAATGCATCCTAGTTTATGAAAAAGTTGTAATTTTTAGCATATATTATTTGATTTCATTAACAAATAAAAAACATAGAACCTTTTTTTCCAAGTAATTAGGTATATTTGATCATGAAAATATTGATTCAAAAAACTGAATTTTTAGCATGTTCTCAAAACAAAAATTTTGCCTCCGAAAGGTAGGGATAAAAAAATCAAATTTAATAACTTAAAATTTATTTTATCATCAAAAGAAGATTAAGTGAATGATCAGTGATGTCAAATTACAGATATTTGACAGCATTGATGAAAATAAGGTAATAGCAGAAATTATGGCAATATTCATAACTTCAAACTTGTATGGAAAACAATTTTTTTTTAACTGTCCCTACCTATTCAAAAGGATTATTGACGAGCAAATTATATGGTTCTCAAGTCTATCGATTAGAACAATATAAGATATCTTCACGATATAATAATTGAATACTACACTCGACTTTCTTCCTCTAGATTTCAGAATAATATGCACAGGCCTCAAATATCAAATATTTATATTAGATGCTACCATAATGCTCATTTTTATCTATTTATTTGTATTACTAAAATAGAATTTTGAGATTTCTGGAATTTTCGCATCGTGCGACAAGTTAGCAAATTTTCGCTAGAAAAATGAAAACAGTAATTAATTAAAGTTGATTTTGCGACATCAATATTATGTACATAAGGCTCAAATAAATGAAATTAAAATGGCAATCTATCAAATAATTTAGTTAGCCAGAAATGGTTTGAACGAAATCATTGATGGTTCATTTAAAAATAATATTTAATGGTTTTTATGCTCCGCTGAATTTAATCATCTTTACCTGGTAGCGAGAAACATATTTCTGTAATAAATAAAGGACCTTACTCGAATATCAATCAATTAGCATAGTTTAAATAATGTAACCCAAGTATGCTAATTGCTCATTTTTAAACCAATCTCAGCTTATAGTTTTGCAACCTTGATGTAATTTTGTTACACGTGAGTTCCTGAACGTACGAACATCACATCTGCTACATATTTTTAGAAACTTTTTAGGGTAATGGAGAATTATTTAAACAATATTTTGCGCTCAGTAATTTAATACCGGTTCGCTCTTGTTAGGATCATAATCTGACAATAGCATTCTGGAAAATTGTATCAAGATATTACCTTAGTTCCTTTTAAATCTATATTAAGGGTTGTTAAAAAAATATTTCAATTTTTTAAATTATCTTTCAGAAAAATGAGAAACCGCAGAGTAAATAATATGCTCTTTCTTGAAATATGAGTATCTATAATTTACAAAATTTTGATAATTTGTTAAACTCCTTCATTTTTTTCTCTTCCCCCATAGGTTGTTAGAACTGACAAAAATTGATTTAAAAATTGTTGGCCTCTCTATTAACATAGAATTATCACTATATCTATCTAACTAGATTCAAAAATGGATGCAAATGCAAATATATTCAATCCAGTTTCAATCGGAAGTGTGTTCTGTTCTCACTTGTTAGCAATGTCGAAAATTTTTCTTTTAAATTCATCAAACGTCTTCCTACTTTTATTACATGTTTGACAGATTTTCATCTCATACAAAACCCTATGTTTATTCATAAAGCTTTGAATCATGATATAAAAATGTCAAGGTTGTTCAAATATGCTGGACGAAAAACATGGAAAACTAATTTTATCAAGTTATAACACAATGTTGTATCTCTTATTCTATGCTGTTTCCTCACATATTAATAACAACTCATTCAACTGATTCGAATACATCAATCCATAAAAACTAATTTCAAAAATCAAAATATATAAATTTAATTCCAAATCACCAAACACTGACGCATTTTATCTTACGTAAAGTTATGCTGATAATTGAGGAAATGGGAAACAATCGTCATCTTTTTTTAATGAGGTCGAAAAAAAAAAATAAAGATTGAATATAAATTCAAAAAATAAATAATAAAAGTGAAAAAACAATCAGTTCATCTTTGATAGTAAGGAAATGAATTTTTTTTTTTTAGTTCGAAAAAATCGCGAGAAAAAAGTTACCAAGTTGCTACTGAATCAAAGTATACAAACTAAGAAATATAAATTCTTAAACCAATTTCGAATTTAAAGATTAAACAGAAAATTCATGGAGAAAAGAAATGAAAAATATATTAGAAACCGGGTGACCTTCGAAGGAGACTTTAATAGGGAACCAGAATCTTTCGATCGACTCTTTTGTATTTTATTTGTACAAAAATATTTAAAAATTGGTGAAAACGACACTTTTCCGAAATGTGTTATTCATTTTATTTCGATTTTTCTAGCTGTAATTAATTAGTAATTACACATCGGAAGCGAGAAAAATAGAACGATTTTCTTTTAAATTATTCTAATTCAAGGATGTTGATAAAAAATCTATAGCAAAGTAACTTCTTTCTTTTTTCTTGTAGAGGTACGTATGTTAACTTGCAAATTCAAGGTCACAATAACACATTTACGTGAACTGCAGTTTTCTAGTGCATCATTTTATCATACGAAATGAGAACATTATCATCAAAATGAATTAATTTGTAGATGCCGTAGTAAAGTTTCAGAAAAAAAAGTAACTTTATATTTCTTGACATCTTAAAATCTGTATAATTTGAAATCCGTTCACCATTAATTTGCAATAACTGAATTTTATAGATACATCGCAATTAATTACTATATACCTGTAGCAATTAAAATAAAAATTCAGAAGGGACAGCGATGCCCAGTTAGAATTTATTCAAAATTGTAATCACATTTTCAGTCAACTTGTTTAACCTTCATTGGAGATGTCCTAAATAATCCCCCATCCATCCCTCCCAAAAAATTACTTTAGTTGTTCAACTTCCATTATAACTGTAATTTTTTCTCTGGAAAATTTTTATCATCTGTCTCCTTTCATCAAGAGAGATCAGTTTTTTCTTTTTCAAATTTCAAACGTATTCATGAACTAAATTTCTGATATAAAAGCCGAAAGATTTCATAAATACGATTCGCCAGTAATCTCTTATGGTGTGATACACTTGATGATTTGTAAATAAGCTAAGAAAATTCTACCGATAAAAAATTAAAGAGGGAAAAAAGAGTTTGTAAACAGCTGTATAAAGATAACGAATCAATTGGGAGGTCAAGCCACTTCGTTGCATTATTATAATAACTTATATTTAGTATTATTACTTAAGAATTGTTAGGTATCATTATCACTACTTTGAAAACTTGAAAAATTTTCCATGATCTGAATTTTAACATCATTAATTCTGCCAGGCAAATTTCAACGGAAATTTTGTGCAGTTGACAAAAGTGTGTATCATGGAAGCTTTTGGAAAAACAAAATGTACCACTAATATTTAATCAAATAATTTTTAGTTTTCATTAAAAAACTGGGCTAGACATCCTATACGAGATGAGAAAGGAAAAGTAAAGATCGCGAGAACTTAGTGTTCTATAATAAACATATTAAAAATTCTTTATAATTTGTTTTTCTTCTTTTATCGATTTCAATTCCCTCCCTCTATAAACAACTAATCAAGGAAAATTTATAAATGAATTAAGCAGTTCTTCGAAAATAATCAAAATAAGTTGACCGAATTATTTTTTTTCAAAATCAAATTTTTTCATGATAGGTACGGTGAATATATAGAACCAAGATAACTACGAATTGTTCTAAAAAACTTGTAACACTTTCCAAATGAAATGAAATTATATAACACCTATAATTTTAGTTAAGCTTATAATATCGGTCACTGTACGAGCATATAAAAAAGGTTCATTAACTTTTCTTGAGAATAAACATTTTCGAGTCAAACTTGAAGCATACAACTTTTCATGTTTTTTATTTTTTTAAATACTGAATTCAATTTGTAGTTCATTTTGTAGCTCAATTTGAAGCTCAATTTGTAGCTCATTTTGTAGCTCAATTTGTAGCTCATTTTTGTATCTTATTTTGTAGCTGTATTTGGAAGCAAAAAAGGCTTCGTCCGGACAGACGTCATCATAATATGATAACATTGGACACACAAGAACAAGCACAAAATCGACTAAAAGTCTCATTTTACGTATGATGACGTCATAAAGCTTATATATGGTGACGTCCTCATACGATAACATGGGATACACACGAACACACATAATTTCTACTTAACGTCTAGTAAAAAGAAATTCATCTTTAATAAGTCGCACATTCCAAAAGTCAGTTCTATATGTACTATTATCGAAGTATCTAATTTTTGCGCCTGTAGTCCTAGTTCACTGTGACAATTCACACTACATATAATTTTTGCAATCACAGACACAAATGATCAGAACGCACAGCATTTTGATGCTTCGTCGCAATAGTTTTGTAGGTTTAGCTAAACCACCTTCCAGTTCTGTTAATACACCCGACTTTTGCTTAAATCTTGGTTCACAGTTTAAGTTTAGTGCAGTTGAGGGCAAGCGTAAGTCGTGACTGTACCCCCAGCCCTCTATGACAAAGATTTACGAACCTTTAAAGAACAGACAGATGAAAAGGCAGGCAGAAAATTGCATGAAGTTGCAATGAGGCACCTACGTTTAGATTTTCTTCTCGATTTTTTCTAGAAAATATCAGGTTAATTTATATCAACCAGAAAAGCAGGAAGTCAATTTGAATATTAGAAAAAATAAAAAAAAAAAACTAATCGAGCCTGTTAACACCTTACTATCTCTTTGGGTGATGAACTTTTTTCAAGATATACATCTTCACAAAGATGGGAAACGTGCATGAAGATGCTGTGTTTTTTAATTATAATCGTTGAGTAAATAAAAAAAATAATTTTCACGCTACATCACAACAATAAGGGGTAATCTTTAGAACGGCTTTTCTAACGCTCCTTATCTCGAGTTTCTTTGAAAGAATTATGAAGGCAAAAGATAATCGACGAGATAGTGACGCAACAAAATGCTGTTAGCGTCTGAATGTGCATCATCATCTCTCGTTTGTGGTTTTTAACCAGTTTTGAAAATATAACGTTAGCGGTATTTTAATAAATTCCACATTAACCAATGAATTTCTGCGAAAAATAATGATCTACCTATAAAAGAAATGCCCCGTTTGTACATAGATTTCAATTTAAGCTTATTTTTATTTTTTGTATTTGAGAAGAAATTTTAACCTTGGCACATTTTTTCAAGAACAATAGGAATTCATCTAACAATAAGTTAAACTTGAGTTAGACGATGAAGACCTTTGGGGAAACAGAGGTAATGAATTTCAACTTGAATAACTAAAAATTAAGATTTTTCAAACTTTTGCAATCAATTTTGATCGATTTAAATAGAAATATGATTAATTGATCAAACTGAAAATTGACTTTAAATTTTTATGCATTTAATTTTAGTCAAGATTTTATTCAAAATTTGCTTTTGTTTTTTAAATAATATGAAAAATTCATTCACACTAATGACACATAAATATGCATATTTCGAGTGAACACCCCAATATTGTTTAGTTTATTTTGGTTTTCTTCAGTTTTGAATGATCGATTTTTTACATGTAGGTACCTAGCTATCAAATCCCAAAAATAAAAATCGATTTTTCAGGCCCTATCTAAATCAAAATCAATCAATCGAAAAAAAAAAAATCTTAATTCTGGCTTTTAAGAGCCTTATTATTAGATTTCAGCAAGGTCTAAAAGCATAAAATACTAAAACACAAAACATTTAAAATAAATAGGGTCTCTGTCATTTCAATAAAATAAATGAAAAATCTTCTGCTAAGTAAGGACGTCCAAATTTTGAAAATTTTATAAATGTGCGAAAAAACTTTATTGGTGACATTTTTATGGGTTTTAGACACTTTTCAAGATTGGTCGAAAAAGTGATTTATCACTTTTTGCAAAAGACCATTCAAATGTATTAAACATTTCATAATAGGACTATGAATGTCTATCTCTATACTAACATTATGCCATCTTGAGATTTTGTTCTCGACAACCTGACTTTCCATAATTAGTACCGAGTCAATTTAATGAGAACATAAAGATTAAGTATTAAAAAATCCGCGAAAAAATTTTGAATTTCACAAACACCCACATCAACCATTGATGTTGATTAAATTTAGAAAATTACTTGGAGCAACGCTTTATTTTTCCACATTTTCTCAAAATTACTTTCAAACATACGTTCCTTCTGATCTTCATTTCGCAGCCCTTCTTCTCATAAGATACTTTTCTACTTCCTTCTTTAACGAATCTTAACCTCGTCTTGTTCTGCTAACCATCAAAACGAGAGAAGTATTACTGACAAATTACGTGCGATGACGTTCGCTTACAGGGTCAGGAGCGAGTTATGCAAGTCGAATTCACCAACTTTCACTTTCGTTCGAATTCAGTTCCCAAAACACGAACCACCATTCAGGAAATACCCGAGACTGGTGTACCAAGTGGTGGCCAAATTCACACCATCAACTCTTCCTCTTCCAGACGACGCAGCCAATGCCTACGAGTACATAAAATCTACCATAAAAATTCGCAGACTTTTCTCCCAAAGAAATTATAGTAGACAATAAAATTTTTCGACGTATTTATGAGTGCCACTTTTTGATGCGCAAACGATAAATAAAGTGTTTAGAATTATCAATTAACTACCATCACCTGATCACCTTCTGGTTAATTCACATTTTTTGTGACCGATCTAAAATCAATTTTCAAGTGAACGAAAATTTTTACAACGTGATGAAATACACGAATTTAATTCTCATAATTTGATGTACAACATTTGGCGATTATGTGCAAAAGAAAAAAAGAAGAAAGATTAAACTACTAATTAAAGCCGAATTAAATTTTTTATCAATTTTTCACAAAGTAAAATGTAAAGGAAGGAAACTTTTATCCTCATTAACTATAGCTTAAAAAGTGTATTTTTTTTTTTTTTGATACTGAAATAGCTTCATTCATTAAGAAATCCGAGAATTTATGTACTTTTGAATTTATGAATTTTATTGCCGAACCAATTATATGTTGGGTAAAAATGGTGCAATAAGATTTCTCAAAGAAAAAAGAGTATGGAAAGGCGAGAATGAGAAATAAAAGAGAATTAGTTCCTCAGTTTGAAGTCGAAGAACATGAAAATTTATTCTGAAAGTAGAAGTGCTGGAGAGTGGATAAAGATCTCAAAGCCAATCAACTAAGCAGAGAGATTAAGGATTCAATCCTTCTCTCATCAGTCGACAAAAATACAAATACAAGCATTTTCAGTTTGAAGGTTACATTAGCCAGAAAAATTTCAAGTCCCACCCAACAGAATCACAGCAGAGCCACATTCCAGAATAGGCACAAAAATCTGAATTTTCAAAATGTAAAAAAAAACTGTACACGGTAATGCTTTGATACTCTTAATAAGTGGATGTTACATGTTATCATTGTTACAATACTGATGATTCGGAACGTCGTCACAAATAGATATAATATTATTTTGATGATTATAAAACTTAAGGCCATTTTAAAGGCTGTTTTGGAATGACGTATAAAAAAGATTTGTTTCCTTTCTGTGGCTTTGTTACTATTCGGAGAGCCACAATTTAGATAGTTTGATGGTTAAAGAATTTGTCTGGGATGATTTTTCACTAAATATAGAACTCTATAACTCATTTTTAGGACTGATATTATTCTGAAATGTTTCTCTTCAAATGATAGTCTGGAAAATTTTTAAAAAATTCATTAATCCAGTCCCCTCACTAAAATAACTTCTTACAACATTGACGAAAAACTAATATGATAGCTTGAAAAGTGTAAGTAATGGCACCCAGAAATTTTCCAAGAGGGTATAGTTGAATTTTAAATTTCTCACCAAAAAAGAGAAATTCTATAAAAAAATGAACTTTTCTGATCAATTTTTTTTTGGTGACGTAGAATGCTTGAAAGAAGGCTTCAGGCCGTCTAATCCATTCTAGAGTGTGCCTTTGAGTAATGGCGATTTCTCCACATTTTTTTTTCTTTCTTGGAACAAAAGTATGAACATTTTAAGACCAAGGTATTATAACAAAAGAAATGTTTTGCATAATAAGAGTATGAAAAGTAAGAATATGAAATAATCATATCATACATGGACTTAGAAGATGGGAATTCTGAAATGCTGGAGGTTTCTCAGTCTTCTCAACTAACCTTTGTATTATGTTTGCTTTACACAATGTCAGGTCCAACAGCAATCAAGAAACATGCAAGAAAACCGATAGGATAGAGATAAGCGTTTCAAAAATAAGAATTCTATTTGAGAATTATGAGGCATCTTGTTTGATGCAATTTTGCTTCGAACACAGATTCATGATTTCACAAGATAATTAGCAGATCAGACTTGGCATTTTAATCAGAGGTTTATTCGATAAGCAGTCGATAGCTAAAAATCTGACGGCAATAAGGGCGTAAAAACAAAATTTATGTTTCAGGTAATAACAAAAAGCGACTCATGGCTTCTTTGAGATGTTCGGCGAAGCCTTACAGAAAAAAGACGTAACTTTAAAAAAAAGTTCGAATTTATCGCTATATTGAAGGTTTTTTCTTAGGGAGGGGGCGAAGGGTTTATTTAACCCCCACCACTATATGCGGCTCCAATTTTAGGAAATTCGTTCAAAAATTTTATTTCGCATGCGTTTAGACACGTTTTTTTAGTGATTGACTGATTGATGTTTTCAGTTGCTTTGAGGTTTTTTTTTAGCAGAAATGAAAAACTCGAAAATTCAATTTTTAATACTCCAGTCCCTTCTCATCTGACACGTCATAAATTATACTGATTCGAAGATATACCTCTTTTAACTCAGACAAAGCTTTCAATCATAATTAAGTAAACGAAAATTTTTTGTAATCCATTATAAAAATGATAATACAATATCACACAGTTCAAAGAGAATACTTTCAAAGTGGGAATTCTGCCATTGGGTAATTTCATATGATACTATAGTTAACTGTAGCAGAATCAGGTAAAAACTAAAAATCATAAATTTCAACCTCACCATCTAAAATCGCACTTATCTACGAAACTATAATCGACCAAATAGGCCTTTTACTACTCCAATGCCACTGCAATGCCACAAAGCTATTTTTTTCCTTTTATCACACAATTCAGCTTTATCTCATTAACTTCGAAGAATCTTATACATCTTTTAGGACCACAGTTTCGAAGCCTCTTATCTATGGTTTATTCAAACATTTTCCCAACCTTCATCCCTTCTTCAGTTACTATATGAACAGTGCTATGCAGGAAGGAGGTAAGTCCACTTTTTCAAAGACAGGAGAGAAAAAAAAAACACTTTCATGTCATATGGCTTTCTTAAGTAATACCTCGACTTTGAAGTATATTTTCTCAGCGATGGTTACATTTTGGGACACATTTTTAGTGTAAGTAGGATTTGGTGTACCTATACAATTGAACATCAGAAGAACCCAATATTTTTGAAGAAAAAAAAAGTGGATTTATCCCTTTCTTACAGATCACTGCGTTATACAGTTAGCTTTTTGCTAGGAAATGGGGACCACGAAAGCGCTGAAAAAAGGTAATCCTACCGTTTATGAACATTTGATGCTGTCTCCAAAGTTGTTGGTATTGGGTCCATCTACTAGATGCGTCTGCAGCAGCAGCTGCAGCAGCTGGAGCAAATGAATGTAACTGATGAAGATGCTGTTGATGCATGGAATTGGTTTGTTGATAATCCATCACCAAACATTTCGCTTCGTACATTTTGGCGCAAAATTTATACGATTTCTGCAAGTCAATTCCCGAAAATCGAAAAAATAAAGATAACAAAAGTCAGAAAAAAAATAAAAAAACTGCCAACCGAAATGTTCACGTTTTCCAAAAAAAAAAAAAAAAAAACGTTCAGTCAACGCGAAAATCGAGCGTCAAAAAAATCGCGTCGAAAACGCGTCAACATTTAGCAAAACGTCGCCGAATAACCGAGTTTCTTCATTTTGACGACACAATTTTCGCGAATTTTGCTTTGAAATTTCGGACGAACTTTACTAACGAGGATTTTTGGTAATTTTTACAGTTTTGGACGTTGTGGCATTCCCGAATTTTCATGTGTAAAAAAATTTTCTCAAAACTTTTTCAACTCTAGAAACACCAACTCAACTTTCGAAAAACTTTTAAAGAACAACAAATAACAACAATATGTAAAATTCACGATTTTCTTAAATTTTTTTTTCCTCTTTTTCCTCTTTTTCCTTTAATTAGAGCGCCTAGAGCCTTACTGCCTGGTGCGGTAATGCCTAGTGACACACTGAAGTTCGCCAACCACAGTAACAAGAAAACGCATACCTCTAGCCGCGTGATTCCTATCCGCTCCCCACCTCCACACCTTTCGACCTTCTTTGAATATTCCCTTTCTCTACCACTTGTGGCCAAAAAAAAAACTCACACATACACACAAATACAAAAAACTCACTCGGAAATTCAAACCACTCTCACTCTCATTGCATCTTTTTTAATTTTTTTTTTTTTCTTCCTTCCCAACTTTTTTTAACCGCTCGAATGATAATTACCGGGAGAGAGAAGTGAAATTAAACGACTATACCTTTTTTTTTTCTTTCTTTCTTCTGTTGTTGCTTTATCTGCTTCCTCTCTTTCACTCCACCTTAAGAACGCTTCTCCACCTACCCACATAGAGTTGGTCCTATATAGCGCCAGGTAAAGAGAATTCCAGCAGACAAGGAAGTGATCTGTTGATTCAATTGTCGTCGACGTCGTCTACCATTTCACTATCTCTTCCACCTTACACAAAGATACAAACGAATAAATTTCAGCAGAATGTTTCAAAGAGGGGAGAATTTGCATTACTTCTTTCGCTGGTTACCATTTTTTTCACCTCTTTCTCTCTTCAAACCGGTAATAATTTTGAATTACAACCTCGGAAGTGAGGAAATGAAGGGGAAAAAAATAACTATTTAGGTACTTTTTTTTTTTTTTTTTTTTTCATTTCACTGTCTGGGATTTGGTTAATCAGAGCATAATAAAAATAAAATTTATGAAAATACACGAAACGAAGCGTGAATCTTTCATGAATATTGCTCCTCGGTGTCTTGAAGATATTTTTTTGAGGTAGGGGAACTTTTTCAAAAGACTTTTATAAAAATTTACTGATTTTGAAAAGCCTTTAATTCTAAAAAAAAACTGATGAATAAGTGATTTTAACCTTGATAGGAATTGTGGGGACAATACTAATTAGTATGCTAAAAAGCTACGAGAGCATATCAGCTGTTTGTCTGCCACTTGGCAGGATTGCTGCGTCACAGTCGTGAACCAATCGGTCTTAGAAACTCACTGATAAACGCAGTGCGTTTCTGACGACTCTAAAAACAGTTTTGTCGCAGTGGTCGCTAAACCGGTTGCGTCTGAGTGTAACTGACGACCAAGAAAGTTTGCCAAGTTCACTAAATGCGAAATGAAATGTTCGATGTGTTTTACACACATCTCACTGTGACAATGCTTGGTGCCAGATAAACCAGAGCTGTTGAGATATACAGCCTACATAGCGTAGAAAGGACACAAAAGGATATTCTTCCATATTAGATAAACTTGATCTTCAAGTATACCTGAAGAAACAAAATTTAAATTTATAAAATTTGTTGTCGATTATATTTAGAAATGATTGAATAAAAATGTAGAATTCCAACTCAAAAAATATTTTCTTTTTTAAATATGAGAATTATTGAAAAAGTTTTCTCAAAATGTCTAGATATTTCTGATAGCCCTTTTTGAATACTCAGTCATGTAAGATAGAATTTTCAGAATTTTTTTACCTGAAATAATTATTTTTATAATTAGATTAACCTTTAATTTATAACCTCGAAAGCTTATCAACTAATTTTTTGAAGTTTGAATTTTTTCCCCCACATTAATATGAATAATAAAATGAATTATATCTCTATATTCGTCAGCCTGATTCAATTTCAAATCTGAACAGAGCTATCAGGTTACACCAAAGATTATTTTTACAATTATTTTCAATAAAAATATTCCTCATTGGATGTACTCGTATTATTGGAGCATTGTGATGTGCTTTTTATAATCATCTTCATTTGAGTTCACAAATATTTCATAGATAAGATTTGGAAAAAAATTTTCAAATTAGAATTTTATGGAGATACCGATATACCTCAATAAAAAAATCTGGTCCGAAATTATTTTGAAACGATTTTTCTTTATTTCTAAAAATTTTAATAAGTTACTTGAAGTAAAATTAATGCATGATATTGCGTACATTCTGCATTTCTTCGTCTTAAATAAAATAATGGATAAAAGTACATGTATTCAGAGATTGTAAAGATCAAGGACTTTTTTTACTTTTGATTTGATCCGCCAGATTTATCCTTTCTCGGAATTCGATGACCGATGATTCTCATTAAGATTTTTTGAGAAACTAGCGGATAAATATCAATTTGTTACATTTATAATTTTCAAGATTTTTAAAACAAACATTTCATGAATAATTTCGCTTACGAATTTTTCCAAGTTTTTTCATTTTTATATTTTACTAATTTCTAGAAAGTATATCACAAATTGATATATTATTAACGAAAAAAAAAAAAAACCATAGATTTTTAGTAACTCGGATTTCCAGTCTGAAAATAAAAGAATTCATTTCAAAAGAGAAATAGACTAAAAAAAAGTTGGAAAAAATGAATATTTAGTTTCACATTTCACTCATTGTCATTGAAGATGAAAGATACTCAAGATGAAAGAATCAATGAGAATGCTTGCTAAATTTCTCAACTAGTAACTACATGTATAGAGCTTTGATAGCTGCTCGTGCAAATTTTTATCGACTGATGGAAAAATTCAAATTTCTTTATTAATTACACACAAAAAAAAAAAATAGACGGGACATTTACAGGCGAAGTACACATACTTTTCAAATTTTGACTCCTCGCTACTTCTCCCTCCAGCTATATACGAGTACCTCCCTGTAGGTGCCGCTATTTCTTTTTTTTTCTCTTAAGGTGCGACCACACACGCGTCTTAACACGAGCCGAATACCCGAGCATCTTTTAATTTGCTTAACAACTTCATAAATTTACGTAATTTTACGTGTATATTATGTGGGGTACTCGGCTCGCGTTAAGACGCGCGTGTGGTCGCACCCTTACATTTTATAACCCTTCATAGTCACCCATTTTGACTATTGAGTATGGAATAAAAAAAAAAAAATAAGAATGTGAAGATAATATCTAATAATTGGCTAACCCGCACTGAATGAAATCCTCAAAATCCCATTTATAAAAATTAAAAACGAATGTTTCCTAGCAATATCACACGTTGTTGGGAAATTATAATTTCCATTGAAATTGCTATTTGCAATAATTATGTGAGTTACGCCAAAAACATCCAATTTCAAGAAAACTCATACGAGTATTGGAGTTTCAACAGTCTATAATATGCAAAGTACACAATAGTATACAGTCAAAGATCACTTCCTGAATGCTAAATTAACCCTGTGCTAAGGTAAATAAGCAGAGGCGCAACCACACACATCTAGTGAATGGGCGCATTCGTGCATTGACTGCAACTGTTTTATCACCGTATGATTCACGATTTGGTTTAATCACGTTCTCCTCTTATTGCCACCTACCCCTTAAACTGATAGTTTACTTTTTTTATTCACCCATTCTCTTTTAGAATGAACTATACTACAGTACATGAACATGCAACCTTAGGGAATGCATTGAATAATCAATCATTTGAGCTAAGGCCTAAAAATTAAATGAAAATTCAAAAACTGATTGAACTTTCGACCACTCCTTCCAGTAAATTTCAACCCGTTTTGTTATAAAATTATAAATGAATTTTGTACTGAAATCGTTTGATTCGTTTTTCATTACTATTTTCTACATCGTATTAATATCAATACCAATAAGGAAAATTTGGTAACACAGAAATACGTTTTAATAGGTTTTTAACCTACGACAGAGAATTACTGAAGTGATAGTGAACCGTGAAGTCGATAAAACAGTATATCTTTTTATTGCATTGCGATTTTCTTTTAATTTTCTTTTTTTTTTTTTTTAGTATTTATTCATAATTTTACTTTGTTATTTATCCTTTGTTAACACATTTTATGATCGAGGTTTGCATGGGGTGGTTAACCTAAGGAGGAGAGACTTGAGAGGAGAGGGTTGTTCAGAACCTTATTTCAAGTGAAAGTAAAACCTTATGTGAGGTGGACTTTGGAAATGAGATATTGGAGTCAACTAAAAAGAGCATCAGTTTGAGAAAATAAGGTACAACTTATCAAAAATTAGAGTGCTGCATACGGAATGGAGGACAATTATACAGTGAGAAATAATGTGAATATTTGTATTACATTCTAATGCACACGGACTAATTTTTATACACGAATTTATTTTCAATTTTACAACCGTTCTTGTTTTCTTTTCCACTCAACTTACGGAATATTAAATAATGATAAGAGTAAAAATTTCTAAATCAGCGAAAAAATCAAATTTCAAGAAAATAAAAGGGGGTTTTGGCACTTTCACTCATGTACGTAATCTCAGAGAGCAAGGCAAAATACCTTATTTTTCTTTCTCTGGTAGGACAAACACATTCAAAGAGCTGCAGCGATCAATGATTCTCTTGAAATCAATCCTAATTTCTGTCCTCGACGAATTCTTAGATCCGTTTGTACGCTTAGTGAAACTCAAATCCATTTATTTCAAATAAAATAAAAAAACAAATTTTGTGAATATGAATGGACAATGCTGTTTTAGCCCACACCTCTAATTGAGTTTTTTTTTTTTTTTTTGGTAAAACCACTTAACGGTCCAGTACTAGTCGTTCACAGATAGCTACCAAATCGATGCTTTAAAGCAGGATGTAATATTTGTCCAATAAAAATTTCTTATACAAAATAAACTAGTCCACCTTCTGCTGATTTTCTTCGAATGCAGTGATTAGAATCAAGCATATGACGCACTTCATCCATTTCACCACACTTTTATTTATTTACTTTTATTATACCTCTATATTTTTGATTTTATTTTGCTCAAATACAGTTTTTTCATTTTATAGATATCTGAAGGATGATTCAATATCCTTTCTATCATAAATATTGCGAAAACAGCGAAAAGGGTTGACTTTATTTTACAAAATAAGATCTTCGATACATATATAAAACACTGAACTTGCTCTCCTCCTCGAAGTACGATTTTTTACAAGGAAAGTACGACTTTTTACAAGGAAAATACGTTTAGTGCAAGCTGAACGGCAGGAGTTGGGCCACACCTTCTGAGATAGAAATTAAAAAAAAATGTTAACTTTTCCACAAAACTCCTAATTACTCTGAAGTCATGAAAAATATTCAATGAAGTACGTCTACCAGCCATTTTGATGGGGACAAAGAGGGGGCTGTTTGGAGAAAAATTAATTTCAATATTTGTTGACAAATTTTTCAAAGTGATCCAAATCACGTTTTTCATATTTTGAAAAAATTGGTGTTGAAATTCAAAACTGAGAGGGAAAGCTGGCATCGTGGAATTATTATGACAAACGCGTCAAGTGAACGCTTTGGTAAATTTTAGTAGAAAAGAATGCATCATGCAAGTTGAAAGAGTAATAGGATTTGAAATAAACGGTATTTAGATTTGAACCACTTTCAGTCGCAAAACATTTACTCAGATTATTTAGCTGAAAGAGCTTGGACCACAAAAAATTCAATACGGACTTGAACCAGACTTATATTTCAATTCGACAAATTCGAAATTTTCCACCTCGAGTTCACCACCTATAGCAACATGTAGATAGATCAATTTCATTTATATTAATTTCATGAAAATTGTAAGCTATACTGCAAACTTTCGCTGATTTATTTTCGTCAAAAATAAACTAAAATCACCTAATTTTAAGGGTATCAAGCTTGATAGCTTTACATAGTTTTAGATAAGGTCTAAAAACCGAATCTTCGAATGAGGAGATTGGGCTTGGCTGCTCTGAAGAGTAAGTTATTAAAAGAAAATTTATCAATTTTCACTCGAAAAAAAATGAAGAAAATACGAAATCAAAAACTTTAATAAAGGCACCTTGTTGTTTTTAAGAATCGGTTCAAAATCAATGGAAAGATCAAAGAAGTTATCGGACTCTTGTTTAGAATAATATGTAGTCGCAACTGAAACAAAACAAGATACCTGCCTCATGTTTTTAAATTAAAATTATAATTAAAGCGCTTCAGTACAAGTAATTAACTTTAAAAAATAATCCTGAATCAACTTCATTATGATCTATCAACTTATAATTATGATCAATTAGTAGTCTGAAATATTCCATCAATTTCTAAAATTATTTACAATATAATGTAGCGCAGGTAATTCATTATACATGTAGACGGTTTCGTTACAACTGCGTACTGAGAATAGCTCTGAAAAAGTTAATACTCTACCCTCTAAGATTTCAACATAAAAATTATCATCAACCATTAATAGGAAAATGAATAAATAAAACACTTAGCGAATATTGGAAATTGTACATTTGATATCGAGGAAGCCTTTCTATTGCAAAATATATCAGAAAAGTTCCTATACGAAACACGGATTTGATATATGATTTACTACGAATCGAGGTTCAGAATTTTAAATATATTAATATTATTTAGTACATCTTGATTGGAAAATGTGGGTCTACATATCAAGCTCATTAAGAAGAAGAAGAAGAAGAATAAGAAAAAAATTATAATTAAGGTATAGGTATAGATAAGAAAAACAAAGTTACTACAGAAACTTGGACAATTCGTCAGTGCTAGCATCTCAATTTTATTATTTGTATGATAGGTAAGTATACTTTTTAATGCCAGTGTAGGGTATATGAAATTCATTTTATTACGAGTCGATGGGTGATTTAAATACAGTCATTATTGGATTTATTCAAGACTCAGCAGATAGAAGCAAGTTACAACCCTAATAAAAAATCAGTAAACTGATGACGAGTCTCTGCACTACATCGGTGCTATATGGATATTTTTATGTACCTACACAATAAAAAAATTAATTTTATCAATATAAAATTAAAGTTTATAAATAAGAATTCAAAGTTTTCCAATAAATTGATTCTCAAAGAAACTTGGAAAATTTTCAGAGAGCCAATTAAATTTGTAGAATGGTCTACAACGATACTCAACTAGACAAATGGGAAATAATTGGAATCTCATACACATTCAAAATGATAAGCGTAAATCAGGGATGTAGCCAGAGCGTTCCGATAGGGGGGGCAAATAAGATTCTTGGGGGGGGCAGTTAATTTTTAAGCCCTCTATTTAACTTTTTTTTCGAAGTTTAAGAGGAAGAGGGGGCAAATTTTTCTAGGGGGGCGAACGAGGATGCCAGGGGGCGCAGCCCCCCTGGCTACACTCCTGGCGTAAATTCCGAAAACAAGCTTTGAAAATGCTCATCAGCCTTCCCAGTGGTCCTCTGATCGCCTTCACTCCCTGACAAATCAAAAATGTATAGTGACCGAGCACCCCTGAGCCTACCAAAGAAATAAACATTCTTCCTTTGTAAATTAACCATTAAATAACTGTTTTTTTGTTTTTTTTTCAGGATACAACCGACGACGATCAGGTATTTTATGGCAAAAAGAAATAACGATCATCACTTTCTCGAATGAAGAAAGAGGAAAAAAGGAGAAACAAGCATAGTTTTAAGTAATTTTTGGCTACAATAAAGAGCAGTTAAATTCATTAGACATTGAATTAGTAATGATGAAGAGGCAAACTAGTTTAGACCAACTATAAGTACGTCTCCAATCAGTGTCGATATAGAATTTCTAGAAAGCCATGCAACTTCTCTCTCTCTGTTTTCGTTACTCTACAAATTTTTCAAGGTCGAATTTCAAACTTCTTATATATTAATATGATTCCAAGTTTACAAGAACATTTTAGTTCTGAACTTTTCGTCTCCCCCACCCCATCGTCTATCGCGGAAAAAATTGGTACTGTAGTAGGTATATATGTAGTTTTTGTTGAGTTCTTATAAGATTACTACATTTCGAAACAAATTAAGTTTTGAATAAAAAATTAAAAATCTAGTGCTGATTCATCAGTCTAACATTGAGAATTTTTTAATACTGTAATGGAGCACAGTGAATGATGCATGAGTGGTAAGTTAGTGAGTGCAAGGGTGCACGTGTATCACTGAAAAGTTTTCGCACCTCAGAAAATAAAACCTGCCACTCCCGCGATGAACCTAACCGCAGACCACATATTTTTGTGAAAATGTATTTAAGTCGTGTCGAGTCTTGAACTCGCAATCTTATAATCAGAGAGCTAAGCACCAGCCATTAAACGAATCCGCATTAACATTTCAAGCTCATGAAATGCCCTTGCCCTTTGTAAACCTAATTTATATCCAGATTTTAAACTTTCATCAGTTGTGTATTAATTAAACGCTTTTAAAATGCTTGAAAAAATATAAATGAGAAAGCAGATAGCTAGATATAAGTTAAATAAAGTACAGTTGAAGAGTGTTATTTAAAAATGGTATACTTAAGTCGCATTTTGAGAAAAAAAAATTAGAAAGAGAGAAAATCAGCCATTCTCAGAAGATAAGAAATATTAGTAACATTTTAGCCAAATCATGTTCGAGGAAATGCGGTACCTTCAATACAGAAACCAATATTTAATTAGATGTAAACCTTTTGTTGCAAAGGTTCTGTTATCATATCATGCTTCTCGTAAAAGTTTATTTTAATTTTCAAAATGAAAAAAAAAAAAAAAAAAAAACAAATACAATGAACGTCAGATTTATAACTTCATTAATTAAGAAATTCGAATACTTCGATTAAAAAAGAAAAAAAAATTGCACAATTATCGCGTAACATAAGTAGTTCAATAATTATCGGCCATTATCAATAAACTAATTTTGTACAATAAAATCGTCTGTCGAATATATATCGAAGGATGAACGTTTTACTATTAAACTCGAAGAAAGTATGAAAAGCTTAAATAAAATCTGTTGCAAAAGTACCCCAATTCTTGACCAACTAATGGCATTGAAATTTCGCAAAAAAGCGAATACTGTTCAGCATTCGATAAAGTAATTAAATCATTGTGTCTTTTGACAATACTAGAAAAGGAAGATGATTTTCTGGTGAATAATAAAGTTTCCTAGATAAAATTCTCGTAGGTATTCATATACCCACAGACTTTCTCTGTTTAAATATCACTGATAGAAATTTGTCATTCACCATCAATCAGCTTTATCAAAGTTATCATACATCGAGTTATCCACCAATCGTTTTGAAGATAAATTCCCACCAGCGAAAAGTGTCAATTTGACGTCATTTCTGAACGCTCTATAATTCGTCCATAAACTTGAGTATTGTTGGAGCATAAACTATAAAAGACCAATTTCTGACTGTCTTAAGGTTTTTGGTGGGTTTGCTATGCTTAGAAAAAGTCACCAAGACTATATTCCAACTACAGATGGTGGTCAATATCCCCGGGTGAAGAGGGAGGATAGTTACTAGTGAATATGCCACGATTTTCTTGTTAATGATGATGAGAATAGGATTTTACTAAGTGCTGCATGTTGATCTTGATATGAGTACAAGAATTGACTTTTTAATAATTTTTAGAGGAAAAAAAAAACCGGTTTTCAAGAGAAAATCTGCTAAAAATTAGAGCCACGTACTAACATTTTTTTTCCAAATTTTTCAACTCATGGTTTGCTCTCTTAACCGAATAGCCAAATAAGATCTTACTCTTACGAACGACAAATCTCAAAAAAAGTGAAATTCGAGTAAAATAAAAATGCGAATCACTGGTCAGATTGGAAGATTTTTTGGCGCCTTCATAACTTCAGTTCATATTTCACTGAATTTTCTATAAAATGTTCGTATACAGTTGAAGGTATAGAATTTTTTTAACTTTACGGCGGTTTATATAATATGTATATTATTACATAATATACCCTACACGTATAAATTAGTGAAATTTTCCTAATCACAGTCAGAATAATTAAATTAAAAATCTCACGCTCATCGTGCCTTTGTAATAAAAAACAAACACTGTATTATCAGCTATTATCAACAGACTAATTTCTTTCAATAAACTGGTAAATCGAGTATTTATCGGAAAATAAACATTTCATTTGAGCTTCAAGAAATATTGTACAGCAGAACAAATAAAATCTACCACTAAGGACCCCTTATTTCTAGGATACAACTAATACGGGACACGCGCAAAAAAGACTATGATTTTCTGTACACAATAAGAGTGCTTAATCAAAAAAGGGATTTTAAATTCAAGATTAATCGATTTGCAGTACTAATAAATTAATAGATTTTCAGAAATGTTCTTATTTATGGCCGGAGACGAACGATCATATTATATTATTAGCTATGTTTAAACATTTTATACCTGTACTAGCGCAGGAAGAAGTGGTAACAGTGCGTTGTGATGGACTAATTAAATCTATGTTATAGAAATGGGAACCCTATAAATGGTGATAAGAAGCGGATCGGATGCACTACGAGATGTTGGCGGAATCGAAATCAATATTTAAAAAAACGGTACGGGCCCTCCACCATTAGATGTAAGCTCGATGAAAATAATCAACGTATCACATATTATTATTGAAAATAATTAATAGAAATCCTCTTTGAAAATGGTCAAATTCAACAAAATCTTACATTTCTAAAAGGTTCCACTAGAGCATATTATACGCATAAATTTGTTGTTTTGCCAGGCGTAGGTCACATGGTATATGTGACGTAGGACATTGAAACACCAATAATTTATCAAAACCGTCAAGAGTTAGGAATTAAAAAAAATAAAAAATTGTTCATTAGATTACACAATGCACTGTCTTCAAAATAATGCAGTTTCTATAGTTGAAAGTATAGTCTCAAGCTGTAGGCTCAGACAATTTTTCAGCTTTCGATTGAGTTATAGTTACTCAGGATAGCGTTGAATAAGTTATTGGTAAAGTTATAAAGAAAAATTTCTCAGTTAAAGGTGGACTGAAACTAGTCCACTGATAAGTTTAGGGTGCACGCAGCTGTTAGGGTTAATTGTTTCGACACTCGAAATCTACATTCAGCAGTTTTCTGGCAACGAAGCCAAGAACCAACGCATTCAATCTAGCAGACTCCAGCAAAGTTCACTCAAGAAGAAAGAAAACTTTTGATTGGAGCAATATAATTAATATTGGAACTGGAAGTGAAATTTCAGTAATTTTTAGACTACTAACTGTACCCATTATACTTACCTAAATATTTGTATTCTCCGATTCTCATTCATCGAACAGTCTATAAAAACATAATCCAAGTTTTGGTAGACTTACGAGTACATCACATTAACCACAATAATTAATGATTCATTCTTTCCAGGCAAGATGAAAAATAATTTCGATATTTAGTTCCTTAAAAAGATATTGGAAGGAGTTCAAACATGTTTAATTATTCCTTATAATTTTATCAAAGCAGGTATTTTTCAGTAAGATAAGAAAAGGTTTGTGAATGATTTGGATAAGAGCCGAACGGAGGATATCCGTGAATTCTTTGTAATTAAAGGGTCAAAGTATTAAATTGAAAATCGCACGATGATCGCACTATATAATAGCTGTAATAAAAATATTATCTGCTTTTATCAACAAACTAATTTTATTCAATAAAAGCGCATACCCACATCAAAGAATATATGTTTTACTGGTAAGCTCAGAAATACACCAAAAGCTTGAATAAAATCTACCAAAAAGCCACCTCGATTTCCAGCCAACCAGAGATAGTAAAGTTTTATAAAATAGCCTATATTTTTTAGTGATCATTAAAATTATATAATCATGTTTTAATTTATTAATATGTACCAAATAACAGATTATTTAGGAGGATATACATTTTCATTGTCAAGTTCTTGAGAAATTGAGAACAGTTTCGATTCGATATTTATAATGGGGTTTTTTTTTTTTTTTTTTTTTTTGTATTTTTCCAACAGATAACACAATTTCTTTACTGTTTAAATTACATTTACATTGGTCAACATCTTTTCGTTGCGTAGTTTTTCTAAACTCATTTCAGTCAGTTACGTTTTGGGCGGTGAGACGAGGGGGAAGTTTTTCGTAAGTAGCACAGATACGTGATCGACGTGTTGAAGTAAATAAAATTTTCCAACCTGCACAAGTAAAAATACACTAAATTTACTTTTGTTATAAACTTCGAAAGGTTATGAGGGTTGAAACGCAATCTTGGTGTAGATAAAAATTTTGAAAATCTGAAATTTCTGAAGACTTGTTTTTTCTTCACAAGTGCTAAAATTGAAAAAATTCAGTGGGCACAAAGATCTATATAGATCTATAGAGATCTATTTTTTTTTGCTTACAAGTGCGAAAATTGACAAAATTTCAAGTAAGAATCCTTTTATTCTACTCACAGGTGTAAAAATGGTGAAAACTGTAAAACAATGACCTTTTCTTACATGCAAAAGTATTTCAAGTTTTTCAACTGGAAACGTTTTAAATGTTTTGCAAAAAGCTGAAGATCAAAACGGCAAGGCCAGCTATAAGAGCCGAAAGCTATGTAAGCTGAATCTTCACCCTTTTGGCTTCAAAAACCAAACACCAAAAGCTGGAAAGCAAAAATTTTGAAGCTAAAAAGAGAAACTGAATTTTAATTTTTTTTGTTTTTAGCTTTTCCAAGTTTTTCCTCAATTGTTTTTTTTCTTTTCTGCTTTCAATTTTTCAAAAACATAATAATATGAAATCAAAAGCTGTAAGCCGAAAGCTATAAGCAAGTAATTTTCTTGTTTTGACTTTGAAAATCTGAAAGCTAAAAGCTAAAGATGAGAAATCTAGAAGCTGAAAGCCAAAGAAGAATTTTCATTTTAAAATGTAATAAGCGTAAGTTGAAAGTTGTAATTCTAATTTTCAGCTTTGCAGCTGTGATAAAGATCTTTTTTTTTACGCGTAAAATGATCGACAAAAATTCAAGTAAAAATGTACTTTTTCTCGACTATATATTTTTTTTGTTTTTTGAACACTTGAGCTGTCCTGCATTTACATTACATACAGAAAGTTAGAAGATTTTTAGGTTTATTGAGGAGTTAAACGCTGTTGTTTCATCTTGTTTTATCAATTTCACAGATAGATTGTTATAAAAAATATTGAATTTAGCTTTTCTTTTGAAATAAAATCAATCCGATCATACCACCGGCTTCGATATGACCTTAGAAAGGAACTAGCGTATAAAAGTAAAATAAAAGTTTACAATAATAAAAAAGACTAATTCTGTCCCTTTAGTAAAAAACGAGCTATATTTTTAAACTTATTACACAACTTGGTAATGAAGTACCCGCAATCAGAAATCGCACTCATCAAAAATATCTTATGAATGGGAAGTAAACGAAAAATTTTCAAACATTAAAATTTCTGTTATCTAAATGAGGAAAAAAGAAGGTTGGTATTTTGTACGCACAGAGGAACTTGACAGTGAAAATATTTATATATTATGCTTCGAAATTATCGATATTAGTTTCTAATATTGAAACTAAAACATGATTACGTAATATTTTGGAGTGCTAAACAATTTTTTTCAAATTGCAAACATGTCGTGTTTCCAGGAGGGTAGAAATTAGGGTGGCTTTGTGGCAGATTTTATTTTAAAATTTTCTTCGTGTTTTAAACGTTTATAAAATGAAACGTGCATCTTTCGATAAATCTTAACAGACGATTTAATTGTATAATAAAATTGGAATGTTGATAAAGGCTAATAACTTTGTGCTATACGTATATACGGCTTTGAGCTCATGCGTTTTTAATCAAAACACTCTCTGACCCTTAAATTACGCTCGATTTAAAAATTATTTCTTTCATTCACTCTGATTCTCAGGCCTTGAAAACAGTGGTCTAACCAGTTTTTATTTTTGGGTGGACCACAGGTTACGGTTGTCAACTCTGTTTGAGAAAACTACACAGGTATACCTCAAAATTTTTGGTTTAGTTCACTAGTCGAACATCCTATGCATGTTCGGTTCGCCAAGTTGATACTCGAGGAATAAAATGTTTTTCTCTTTTGAAATTTTTTTGAGTGCGCCAGAAAATTTTTTCCATAAGCCATGGCCCACCTCGGCTTTTTCGTCCTTGACTAATTGTGATAACTGCATGAAACATAGCAAGATCATAATTTTATTGAGAATCTATGCAAGAGAATTCCATGGCAGTATATGTATTTCTTTGAAATTTCTTTCATTCGACCCTCTCTAAATATTATACATATGCATAGTGTAGTCCTAGTCTACTTCAAAAAATATTATGTTTAGCTTGACTTTTGAAATCAAACCAAAGATTCTCTAAAAAGATTGAGAATTCACGATAGCTTATATAATTTTTTTTCTTCAAGCAAATAGACTACTAAGACAATTTAAATAACTGAAATTTCGACTTCCTCATAGTATTGTATGGTTAAAAGGCCTGTAGTAAATTTTATTGATTTTTTATCATAAATATCGAGTCTAAACCTTGGAATGTTTTCAAAAAAATGATCAAAATTTTACCTTCAAAACTGTTCAAATTATGCCTATATTGTTAAAAGTTTTCATAATTTTCGTACTTTAATGATAAGTAATCAGAAACTTTTTTATGAGTTGGGGGGTGGGGATGTAAAATATTTATACTTGAATTTTTCAGATCATAGAAGAATTAAGAAAGCCTCATATCGTAAAACACTATAGCATGAGCACGTAATTTTATTTGTCCAAGTGGCTTCGAAGAAAATCTTCAACTGTCTACTTTGAACTCAATTTTCTGAACAGTTTCTTAAAATCAGTTTTGCCGACATTTGATCCCTTTTTCCTGAAATATATTTTTACTGTGACGTCTTATGAACTTGGTTCACTTGATTTACTTCGGTTCTCATTCTCAAGCCCAGGAAGCCCAGAACTGAATTTCGAGACAATGAAATTTTAAGCTATATGTTACACTCTGTCATCTGTTCATTTTCTGACTGCCAAAAACAGAATATAAAATTCACATTCATCATAATATAAGTATCGATCTATGTGATAAGAGATATAAGACTCATACTCAGAAAAGATGAATAGAAATTAGAATTCGAAATAAAATCGGAAGGGCCGCATAATACGAGTATACTGTTCAGATACTGTTGCTGAATGTGAATGAATCTACGGAGGGAGACCAGTGAACAGTAATTTGGATATCTTGAAATGAACAGTGTAGCTGTTAGCTGCAGAGCAGCTGATGAAACTACATCACCTGATTATGACCATAACTACCAGAATTTATTTCGAGAATCGAGTGCTATTCAAACCAATAGCAGAAATGAAAATTGGGTATCGAATCAAAAAGACCGAAGCAATTATAATAATTGTGTTGTCATATAAAACATTAAATACCGAATGTAATACATATATGATGTACTTTACCTATTGAATCTAGTATTGGTATCTTCTTGTAGGTAGTTGATAACGCGATTGCAAAACTGTCACCATTCCCAACTATCGAAGTTCAACACTCAACAGGTTCAAAATGTTCAATGATCAGACAAAACCAAGTAATGCGTTCGAAGTTTCACATATGAATCATAATTTTATACACATACCAGACTTATCACTGTTCTCACTGATGATCACAAGATCTGCAAGATCCTAGGAAAATCACTAACACAAAATCACGAACGTTGCGAAACATTTTAGCCAGCGAACCGAACGCCGAACACATTGCATTATGCATTTGAAATTTTGAATTTTGAATTATCATTGTTTACGTCTAAGTTTACGTTTATACGTTTCGTTTGGTCGTTACCTTATCAGTTAACGATACCGAGCGCTTGGTCCACAATCTAAAGTAAGTCCACAATAATTGAAATCTTCCCAAATTCCAAGCCAGTGCCTATAAGTATGCTATTGCATTGAAAAGTAAAAATTTATACTTTATATGCGATGCCTGAAGTGTTTACGTGCATTGTTTTTGTGATTACTTTAACTTTACATGATTATAAAATAGTGCTTTCATCTTATTGCCGCAACTAAAACCAACCGTGGCCCACTGTTCTTCACCCTTTTTTATTTTTTTTATAAAAGCTTCCTGTTTTTTCTTGAAGTTTTTTCTACTCAGTTTTCCTAAATCTGAAGATTTCTGATTATGTTGGAAATAACAACCTTTAAAAGGTAGGTACTTGAAGCGTAAGTGTTTTTCTATCCAAAATTGGTTTTTTCAAATCATTCTTGGAATATTCCATTCTTCAAATTAACTCTAGAAAAACCAGGTTTTACTCGATTACTTGAAGGACCAGGTGGCGTCATATACGACGCCACTAGAATAACCTCAAAGGACCAGGTGGCATCGTATGACACAAGTCAGTGGTTCTCAAAATATTGGTCCTTTGAAAAATCCATCTCAAAATTTTGAGTCGTATATGACGCCACCTGGTACTTCTAGTCATCTATAGTGTTAATTTATCATCTGTATATAGTCAGTCCCAAATGAGAAAGTATGAACACGTGACTAATTACTCAATTACAATTGGTTAGTTGTCCGAATAACGTTCGTTCATTCGAGACTTTCGAGTATTCAATCACGTGTTTGTCCTTCTCCTTTCTTATTTGAAACAGACCTATAAATCTGAATTATAGATTATAATCGATCCTGTTTATATATTATCTGTTTTGGTAACCTGTTATTTTATTCATCAATTTTTACTTCTATATTATAATACATATGTGATATCAATATGAAATGGTCCCATAAATTTGAATGTAAGTAAGTATAATGGAATTGGAACTGAAAAGTTATTTCTCAGTTTTTCTTCATTTTTTCGTGCGGATACAAGCTTCATTGGCCAAAGACACAGCTGAACATACTCTTCTCTATGACCTTATAGGGAAATGAATCACCGCAAGTCCTTATATTATTTTTATTTTGTTGCTGAGAGTACTAAATAAATAGCGTGAGAGTGAGAAACTCAAATGAAAAGGCAAAAAAAGCCTAGCTTAACGCCTTAACGTCGTTGTAGATTGCCCTCTCACAATTTATTCGGTGTACTTTTGCTATTTGCTATTCAACTTTCTTTCATTGTTGACTTTTTTTTTTTTTGCAATATTGTCGCTAGAGTAGTCAAGTAGATGTACATAAATATCTGTTAATGACTATAACACGCCCAAGATTAAAATGTCACACACTCCTCCGTTCATTTCATCTACCTCCGAATCCACAATTTTTTTTTTTAGTTTTCAAGACCGGTACAACAGGTTAAACGATTTCCCGCTAGCCCAGTCAGCTACATAATAAATTATCTGATCTGTACGCATATGAAATTTTTCAACTCCAAATGAAAACGAAAGGATTCTCTCTAGATTGTAGAATAAGAAATTTGTACTCTCATACTGCAGAAGGAAAAGAAAATATTCGTTTCATTAACAACTATAGTGGAAAATATAAGAGCTGGTAGCCATTGAGAGAAAAACATATTTTAGTGTTTCTTAAATCCATTTAAAAATTATGAAATCTATGGATATAATCACTTTTTGATTGGGGATTATTATTTTTTTAATGCATCAAAGTACAAAATAAAAAAAATTAGTGATTTTTATTCGATTTTGATTGATAATCGAAATAAATATAAGCTGCATCAGTTTGGAGAGGAAATACTCTGCACATTAAATCGACCAAAATAAAAGATGTTAAACACGAACCAGACGGTTGGTTTAAAAGTGAAAGTAGACTGTCGGAACGAAAAGAAAGAGAAAAAAGAATGCAGACACGACTTCGAACGCCAGTCGATGTTGAGTCGAATATTTAACGACCAGGAAAATAATGGATTAAAAATTTCTCGATGATGAATTTGTGAAGTTGACTAGCAGTAGCAATGGGATAATCATAAGTAGATGATATAAAAAAGAGAATCTGGCGATCGGGGAAGAGGGATATCTTCAATTGATGACTGGTAGCCATTGGTACTGACAATAATTTAATCATTTTTAGTACCGGAAGGCTTTGCAAATGAAAAACGTATCTACGTATTGCAAGTTGTTAATTTGTGATTGACTGAGATATGAAAGATTCACTTCTTTGTTGGAGTACCTTCTCTAAAAATAAACTGTCTTGCCAAAAAAAAAAAAAAAAAAAAAAAAAAAAATAGCTAAGTACCTAAAAATTACATTTTTTGATTGAAAAGAGTCTTCAAAACTAAAATGAAGTTTTAAGCCTGGACTTGATAAAAACATTTTTGCCATCGACAAAAAATTATGAATTTTATTGAATTTTCGAAATTACGTGTATTTAGAATCTTACCTTTTGCTTTATATTTCCTTTGGAGTTTTTATTTGTTTTATAAAACTTATAATTCTTTGTGCTGACTCCTATTCCCTCTTTTTTGCGAAGAAAATTTTACCTGAGTATTTAAAAAATAATAATATATCGTATACCTATATCAATGAGTATAGGTTAATTTACGTTTGAAAAATTGTACTTGGATCCTTAAAGCATGGGGTCTAACCGCATAATACTACCTAGTAAGATATATTTATGCATAATGGTAAGATTTTATGCGTCTGTGCCACAAAAATATTGTTAACTTTTTAATTTAATATTATTTTATTCCTAACTTCCAAGCAAATTTGGAGAAAGTAATTTTGAATTATTTCCAATTTAGAAAATTCAATATTTAAAGCTATATTATGTACTTTTACAATCATTCGACTTGAATTTTGCTCCAAAATGTTTTCGATTAAGCCTTTTGAAGAAGCAGTTCTTCATTAGTCAAAATTAACAATTAAAAGAATTGGTTTTTTGATGCATCGGTCCTTTTTTTTTGTGCCACATCACAAATATAAAATCTGCATTTTTATAAGACTTGAAGAACTAGTTATTCGAAGTGATTGCCTTCGAAACTCGATTAGACAAGAATACATACACTCGTATTGTAATAGTAATCTATCCTGTCAATTCAGTGGCGTGTTTTTCGATCTTCCGTTAATTTTATATTCTCAAATGAAAATAAAATTTTAATAAGTTCGTTTGATATTAACATCTGAATTTAAAAAAATAAGAAAACTTGGGAGAATCTTCTGACGAATATTTCGGGGTATAAGATATATGCGTTCTTTTGGATTTTATTGGCGTAGATCCCATTATATTGCCATTTATACTCGGACCTTTATTTCAACCCTTTCAAAAGAAAGAAAAAAAAATTTAAATTATTGAGCTCATTACCCACGTAGTACCCAATAAATTGTTTCAACTTTTACTATTCGCATTCAGTGATAATTAATACATTGTTGAAATCCAATATTTTCATGCATATATAGCTTCCGCTTATCGGTTTTGTCCTACTTTTCAATAAATGATACAGAAAGAAAACACCTTTTTCTGCATGATATGGAGCACAACAACAACATTGAGTATTATTTTCACAACTGTAACCGCGAAATGTGTAGACGAGAAATTTAAGTACATACATCCATCGTCCACTCTGCATAACTTGTTTACATAAGGCTTGTACTGTAACTATAGACATGATTTTAAAAATTAAGAGGAAAAATATGGTTTTCAGCGAATTTGTGAATTTTTTTATACTTATAAGTACTTAATTATAAAAAAAAAGAAAGAAAGAAAGAAAGAAAGAACAAAGAATGATTAAAATTTTTGTCGTACCGTTAGGTACCCTTCTTTTTCGTAGTATCTACTAAAATTTAAATCAAAAATGAGCTTCACTAGCGGCGTTTCATGATCTGTAAACAGATAGCGAAAAAAGAAAGTACGACAAACGAAATTTAAAGAATATCATTTTGGTCAGCTAATTAAGGTTGAAATTTTTTCATTTAACTGGACAAAACCTGTTAGACGTTTATTAATATTCAAAAAAAAAAAGGGGGGGAATTTAAAGAAATAATAATAAAATATTATATGATAATTAACCCCTTCTCATTATGGAAATTAGTTGATCCGTACTAAATTTTTATGCACCAAGGGCACGAGTGTTCACTTGAAAAAAAAAAAAAATTGAATTCTTATTCGAAAATGTATAATACATAACGAATTCGATTTTATTTATCTCAACTGCATTAAAAATTTTAAAATTCAGTCTGCGTTTACCAGTATAGGACTTATAAGTTTGAAAAATACTCGTAGTGTTTCAATGACGCTGATTAAATTTTCTGTTTTTAAAATTTATTTTTAGAGTTAAAAAGTGATAGTCTTTGTGCATGCTCAAATGACGCCCAATTTTTCGATTATTTAGAATTTAAATAAGTTAATTAAATTTAAAATAAAATTACAAATTTTTTTCTCGAAATGTTTAACTGCTGGTAAAATATATTCAACGACTAATTAGGTATAAGTTGCATTGATGAAATTATTTTCAATCACAGTTGTTCTAATTCGTAGTTCGTTTAACTCTAAGACAAACAAAAATTTTATCAATTAAAATTTAAAATGCAAAAAAAGTGATAGTTCTCTTTCTGAAAATACTTTGCTATTAACATTTTGAAAGTTACAAACTACCTATTCAATTACTATCGAATAAAATATCGCACACCAAAGATACCGTTAATTGAATTGACTGATAAAATTTGTTGGCGCTGTATATGCATGCAGTAAAGCATCAGATTTTTTGTACTCACACCTACTCGTTATTTATGGACAATACTTTCCCTTTCGTTTTGTATTTTTATTCATTAAAATCAAGTAAAATAAATTTGTATGTATTTACAACTACAAGAATTCCTCATATCGACTTAACACCAGACTAAACGGCACTACACGCTAGAGTCCATTATTTGTAGCCAACCATTACCTCATTCTATAAGACAAGTGATTCATACATACAAGCTATTAAACTCTGCAAATTAGATTTTATTAAAATATATAAAGCCGTATGTCTACTTCGTGAGAGCTAGCTAACCGGATAATTTTTGTTTGTTGTAAGTTATTGTTGAATGAATTTAAAAATATTAACTGCAAAAGAGAACAGGCTCGCATCCGGGATCTTATTTTGAGGTAGGGTTTTAATCGAAATAGCCTTTGTGGCTTCTACATTTCAACACCCCATCACCCTACAGATTTGTCGCGCGAATCATAAACAACACACTAGAAGTACCAGGTGGTGTCATATACGACACCACTCAAAATTTTGAGATGGACTTCTCAAAGGACTAAGAATATTTTAAAAACCCCTGACCATACGATGCCCACCTGGTCCTTTGAGGTTACTCTTGTGGTGTCATATATGACACCACCTGGTCCTTTGAGTAATCGAGTAAAACCTGGTATTTCTAGTGTTATGTGTAGATTGGGTACCAAAAGTTTTCATTAGACCTAAGCCATACAGGGAATAAATTAACAGCTCGTTTTTTGACTGTTTTGTCCCTCGCCCTGGCCAAAGAGCTATTCCTTAAGGGCAGTTGCACTGGAAATTCTAGACCTTTTTTTTAAAGGGTTCTCTTGTATATCTGATACTGGTGACACGTTTTGCAGGTTACTTACCGACATATCTAAGACAAAAATTCAAAATGCCTTCCAATATTTTTTCTAAAATATTAATATTTTTGTAGAATCACTCTAGAAATAAAAATTTATTGAATTTATATAAAGGTGAAAATTGTTACTTATTGAAAAATTTTTCATTGAAAATTCAGGTTGGAAAAGCAACGTACATGTAGGTATATGAAAATGGGTGCCATTTATCAGCACGACAAAAATAAGCTAAAATCACGGGAAATTAAGATTTTTCACGGACCAGAAATTCTTTTCCACTGAAATTTAAAACCTTTACGGGTTGAAAAAAAAAACAATAACAGGAATAAAATATTTCTTTACATGATAGAAACATATTGCACATGAAAAGAATACTTCAACGACAAATAATCTGATGAACAGGAATAAAAATCAATATAACAGACTATCCCTTCACATCAAATAAACCTCGAGCCACGGGAAAATTCAAAACAACAACAGAACTGAAACTGAGTTCAAGAGAACTTTTCTGATTTTCATCTCATAGAAATGAAAAGAACACACAAATTTTGTAATCCAAGATAAATGGAATTACAAGTAGAAACAAAATGTGAAATAAACGAACAAAGAAGAGCTCAGAACTAAGAACTCGAGTTCTTGGGTCCGGGTTATAGTGGTCAAAAGAACAGCTAGCTAAAAAAAACAATCTCTGTACTTTTTCGAATGGGTAGAATAATCATTTGGCAAACTTTTTTGATAAAATGCTAAAAACATGGAACTTCTTTGTTGATAGAACAAATATAATTAATGCAGAGTGATGGCAGTCTGTTTTATAGAAACACCAACAGAGCCATTCATTATCTTATTTTATTCAAACTTCTCTTTTTCTTTCTTATACTTAGTAGGTAAATTATTCAAAGGTCTGTTTATGAATTTTTTAATGAATTTTTTTGTAGGTGAAGATTTAATTACCCGGGCACATACTTTTTTTCCTGTTCTCAGTTGAATTTTTTTGACGTTATTTTAGCCTAAATTGTCGTGCAACATTAGTTCGTGAATTACATTAAATTTACTGTGCACATAGATTCTTTTGCCATAAAAATTTCCTGCGCAAATCTCTTTTTTTCTTCGGGCCATTTAATATTCTCCTATGAAAATTACTCGAATATCGATAGAAATTGGGTAGTACTTTTGGTGCTGTATAAAATTTTGAAACATTGAACATAGTCTGACCAGCAGCCATATAAATAGTATCGAGAGTTACTGTATGAAAAAAAAAAAAAGAAGAGAAAAAGATTAACAACCAACAACCATAGATGTCGATTCAATGAACCTACAAAAAGTGAAGTATAATATTACAAATCCTTTTCGAGAGAAAACCTACAACGAAGAGTGAGACGGTCATTTGCTGCATTACTTTGCTGCGCGACTTTACGTTAGTTTTTTTTTTCTACTCGATTTTTTTCTTTCTAAATATTTTCTTCTCTTCCAAATGAAAAGCTTTTATTTTGTTTATTACTTGTTATTATTACTTTTTTTTCTCTGTTTTAAAAAAAATTTCTCATTTGAACCTACGAGTATTATCATATTATTTTATTATATTTTTGAAAAAATCATAGTAAAGTCCGACTAATAAATTAATATTATTGGTTATGTAAAACATCTTTCTTTTTATTTGAAAAATTTCTTTGAAAAGTATCAGATCTAAGTCATTACCGAAATTCGTTCTCGAGCACCTGCGACTATGAAAGATCAGGAAGGAATTGTTCTTCATAATTTGTCATCTATGAGACTATGATTAATCTAATTTTAAAGAAAGTTTTTGGCAGATTTTTGCTGAGAAACTTATTGCGTTATTGATGAGCCACCTTTTTAATTATTTTCTGACATTATTCAACTTTTGAACCTTCAGGGTAGTCAAATGAGCCACATCAATGGAGAAGTAAAAATACTCTAAAACCACCTATGGTGGTTCAATGTCCCGCTCCTCTTCGCCTGAAGACGTTTTTCTGATTGAAAAAAATGTTGGAAGGTCTTAAAGGCGTTCTCAGCTTTTTTGTTCAGCCGGTTCATTTGACCATCTTTGGGGGTTTTCATTTATATTCCTTGCTGGTTTAAGGATTAATAAGTAGATGCTTTAAAGATTGTTTCACATATTCAAAATTTATTTATCCTAATGCTTTCGTCATAAAAATAACGTTAAATAAATAATACGTATAAATAAGCAGGTTTTCAAGGGAAAACCTGCTAATAATAATCTAAGTCAGAAAAGTTATATTTTTATACGGAACTTACCATTCGAAACGTGCATGGCAGTTATAATGCGATCATCCAAAATGATATTCAGATCTAGATCTGCATCAGGTATCGACGATGGTGGACTTTCAGCGTTGCACATTACAATACTTGACCTAATTTTGGAACTAAATGTTTGAAACAATGCAAAAAATATTTACTTACTACGGTAGAATAGCGCATATTGCAAAAAACTCAACAACCAAGTGTCGAAAATTTAAAAAAAGTTATTACTGTAATTCTTAAAGTGCCACACATTCACAATACATATAACTAGGACCAGTCGTCATAGTACCCACATCTCATAATCTTAACTTCTACATAAACAGGACCGGTTTCTATGTACTTCGGCATGAAAATAAAATTGGCTTTCGTTCAAAATTTAAAAAAAGTAATGTATATATTATTTGCGAATTTTGTAAGAGAAAAAATTTATAGATAACTTTAAAATTCAAATCTAAAAAAACAATTTTCTCTTATTGCCGTTATAAAATTATTCCACGTCGGTATTTTAAAATCATGTACCTGAGTTTTCGTAGACGGAGCAAGTTTTGGGTTTTAGTACTTTTTTTGCTTTTTTACAATGATGCCTTAGCTATATTTAACACAAAATTTATTCAGTCCATGTAAAAAAATATTCCATTAAACATAATTTACTCTTTTGGAGGATTAAAAAAATTTAGAATAGTTGTTGCAGCATTTATTGAGAAAAACTAAATTAAAATTATTTTTTCACGATGTACATACAAGGTACCTAAAAACGTGCATGATGTCTGAAAAAGAATATATACACTAGTTTTATTTCATTGTAAATAATTACAATAAGCTGTAGACATTTGAAAACATATCGATAATCTGTCTTAAATCTAAAGAATTTTGCCAAAATATTGGGAAATTCTGTTTCCAAATAAAGAATTTTTTTGGATCCGTTGCGTACACTAAAATATGCAAGATTACAGATTAGAAGCGATTTCCATAGGAAAATCGAATAAATTTAATTTCAATGGATAAGTTTAATTTTAGACTTCAGAATCATGAACAGAAAATTAGGTACCTTGATGTAGGTTTGATGTGATTTACTTAATTATATTATGAAAGAATCAATCTTACCAAAATGCATTTCAAAGTGGAGAAAAGTCATTTTTTATGTCATTTGTGTAGCTCATAAAAGAGCCTCTCTAATCACTGTTAATTTCATAATTTTACACTCAAACTACCGAACGAAATAATCGAATATTTTGAATCGAGAAAAAACGAAACACCGGCTCAGAACTCCTTCGTTTATTTGGTTGTGAGGAAAAAATACACCATAAACGTACATCGACTTCGTTTAATCTCGTTTACATGTCACTCAATAGGGTTCTTTAAGGTTTACAAATGGAAATGTCTCAAAGGGGAAAAATATCTTTCTAAGGTTACATAATACCGTTAGGAAAAAAATACCGTAAATAAAAAATATAGGTGCCTTTAAGCCGACTTCAATTTGAAAACCTGCTAAAAAAAATCATGATGAAAATATATTTAGAACAATATTTGTTTTTGTTGAGAATTTAGTTACCATCTTTCATTGAAAAATGTTGAAAATTTTTTGAAACCGATTTTCATTTGAAAATCTCTTTTCTTATGCAGTAGAAGAAAACCGCAAATCTGCTATAAATATTTTCTTTTAAATGATTTTAAATAACTTGGAGAAGTTGTGACTATAAAAAAAAATTATTGTTACTCATTACGTAATTTAGAATTTCAATAGAAGGCTCTTCCACAATTTTATGTTATTTTGATACAAAAATGTCTAGTAGAAGATTAACATTGTCTAGTCTTTTCTGACTAATGATAAATTATGTTAATATGATAAAATTAATAATCCATATTAGTTTCATTATTCAAATCATTCTATTGGTTGATTCAATTTCTTTTAAAATAAATAATTTTTTTTTAATGGAAATCGCCGGTGATATTTCAGTAAAGTCGAATTTATATTTTATTGGGATGCTCATGTTTTACATAATGTCATAATATTAGTTGAGTTGATGAAATCATTTTGAAAATAGCAGAAAATTATTAGTATTAAATTGAAAAATAATTTAATGTAAGATGAAGAAACGGAACTCTTCCTGCAAAGGTACTGTTAAAAAAAGTTTGGCTAATTTCAGAGACATCTCAAGACCCTATTATGGCCATTTTGTATTTCAGTTTGATAAGTACTCGAACAAATTAGTCAGCATTTTCGACCATTATCAAAATAATAAAAATTAAAATGAAGTTATTAGAAGAACCCGTGAGATTTTACCATTTCAACACATAGACTCGTCTAAGGAGTCATAGTACCTGTATCATGTTTAGAAATTGTCTAGTTGGTAGATCATCAATGTTGAAAGCTAAAACAATCGAAAATAACAAATCAACTCAACTCGGATTGCAGAAATTTATGACAAATGCTTGGTCAAGTGTGTGAGTGTAAAACCCATTTTTCTTATTTATTTTCTCGTACTTTTTTTTTTCTTCGTACAGTGTACCTACAAAAAAAGAAAGAGACGACAAATTATGGATGGCTATTATTGAATAAAAAATAAGCAAATTTGCAATTCTTAGAATTATTTTTAAAAATATTGTAACAGAGTTTGAAATGTAATTTGAACTGAAAAAAAAATTAACTCGTTCATTATAGGTAGATGAGAAAAATATCGTGTGTTAAAAGTATTGTACAATGAAAAAAGGTTATTATTCTTTAAATAAGATAAAATTTACAGTGCATTCCTAGCAGTCCATTAACGCATTGATAATTTTTCTTTGAATCAATCAAATCGCATATTATATTTCAATGCTTCATTCCGCTAAATGAAAATTTGATTTCAACTGATCGGACATTTCCTTTGCATCCTATAACAAAAAATTTCAATAATGAAACTATTTTTTTAGATTAATACAGTTTGAAGAAGATGATTCTTATATGAGTCCATTCATATACTTAGATACTTATAACAAAAACGCTAGTTTGCAAAGAATTATTATAAATATTCATACCTACTTAGTACTCACGTGATACGTCAGAAGGTCAGAACTGAATAGAAAAACCATTATAAAAAATTGGAGTTATTTCAAATGAAATATCTTAATGAATCTGCGCAGCAGTTACGTTCTTCAAAATGCAACTTTATTTTATTTTCATTAATTTGTTGAATTTAACAAGCCATTGGAAAATAAAAATCAAGTTTCAGTTCCATTTTGCTCAGTTATAGTACATTTTAATGCGCTAACATCTTTCTTCTTCGTTTTGGTTACAGTTAGTTTTGGTTCATCTTTTTTTTTTCACATTTATAATTTCATCATCAATATGAACCTCCCCCGGTGAAAACTAAAATGTTAATTAAAAACGTTGAGAAAATACAGCCTACAAGATAGCAGGAAGTTGGAACTGAGAGAAAAATAGAAATTATTTCAAGAATTCTGAAGTTTTTTTTTTTTAATTAATTTTTTGGCATAAGTTATCAGTGAAATTGAAGAAACCCATCAAAAAAACAAACCCTCCGAATAGAATATTTTGGTAATTTCTAGAACAGAAAAATCGCATAAATCTATAAAATTTGAATAAATACAAATTATTTCTTGAATCGTCTTTTGTCATTTGCTTTGGCGTTTATTGATTCAATTCAACCAATCAATGTAAAGAAAAAGTAATCAAAAATGAAATTGCTCGATTTGATTGGTTAAAGCAAAAGAAAAAACACGTTGTGAACGGGGTAAAGGAGATTACTAATCTTTTTCGTATCAAAACAAATAATTATACGGAGGGCTTGAAAATTACAATGTTAAGAAAATCAAATTTTATAACCTGATTCCTGATGCTCATTTTTCCTGTGGCTAATGTAGAAGCTAAAAATAGCAAAATCAATTTTATTCATTCTTTTAAGGTTTTTTTTATTTTTGTATCACCTCATAAAAGCTTGAATAAATAAAACAAAGAAACTGCGTCGAATAAATTTCGATTTTATTTGAGTCGTACAAATTTCGCAAAATTTCAACATTTTTCAAATAAAAAAATATAATACTTAACAGTCTTTGGTATTGACGTAACAGTTTCAATATTATCTTCGAAACAAAAAATCGTCGTTTTCATATTAAACGCAGTCTGATGTGATTTTCGACTAATTATTTAAAATTAAGAGTATGGATATGGTGTGTTGAATTACGTTTTGTAAACCGTTAAAAGTATAGTCCCCACATCCCAACACAAAACAAAAATTCTGTGCTGAAAATAATGAGAAAGAACAAATTTACTAACCAAAATAATTGTTAAAAAAGTGTAAATAATCATTTTTCAAAAATTGAATTGAAATTTTATGAAATGCTCGAGCAAACATTAAAATATTATGTCTACCAAACTTATTTATTTTCAAAAAAATGAAGAAAAGTTGCCTTCGAGTGAGGAGGAAAAATAGGAAAATGTCAAATTTGAATTATAAGAACAATTATTATCAATGATTTGAAAATATGTAATTACAACAATCAGTCAAATAGCGTTAAATATTCGTCAATTTAAATTAATAAAAAAACATCGATTATCCCGGAACATTACAATTAAATTTTGTTACAAAACAAACAAACAAACCAACACACAAAAAAGTGTGAAAAAATTAAGTACAAGAATTCGTCCGGGACAACATAATAATAATATCAAATATGTTATTATTATTATTATTGGCGTTCAGAAACGAGGACAAATTTTGTTCAGACAAGAAATTTTTGTCCAACTCAAAAAGGGGATGAGATTTGTCCCGCATGCGCATAAACCAAAATACGAACAATTTTTGAAATTGGCGCTTTTGTGTAAAATTTTTTGTTCAAGTGGTTTTGTTCTGATTTCGGAAGTCGTTCATATAACGAAGAGAATTAATCTTGTCCCAATGACGGTGGACAAAAGTTGTCCGGACAATCGCATTTTGTTTCTGAACGCACCCCTGTACATGTTGTACTCTGTCAAAATATTTTTAATTAAAAAAAAAAAAGTGAACTAAGAAAAAAAAATGAATGTAATATTTTGTGTTCATGCAATGTAAACTGAGAAAAAAATACGTTCAATTTTGAGAATGTGCAAACTGAATGAGGGATGAAAGAATTTTTTAAAATTGGGTCGACACAAATATTTACGAGCACGTCATGCAAAATATTAACGTATGTAGGTAAGTAAAGCTTTCACACCCACAAAACAGGTAAAATTTCATTAATTTCGTTATTATTGCAAAAATTAATGGAAACGTTACTATCGTACATTTTGTCGACTGGAGTCGAAGTCCATCTTCTGTGCTTCGATTCCTCACAATTGATGATAGGAAGTCCTAATTTAGGGTACGTTTTCATTTCGGGCAATATATTGACGTCCTGGAACGAGCTCATCGATGAAAACCCGCTTTCATCTTCAGCTACACAAGCTGGCTTTGTGCTCGAACAATCATTTTTAATTGGCACACTTTCGAGTTCTTCGGGCATTGTAAATTGGGTGGAACACGAGGACGACATGTCCACTGATTTTCGATTTCCTTGACTACCGGCTTGAAATAACGAAATGCAGCTTCCGACCTGGAAAAATGAGATAAATTATTAGTTTATGATTTTTCCTAAAAAAATTACTAATATTTTTTATTGAAAATAATTGCTATGAAAAATTTCGATTTTTATAGTTTGCATTATCAGAAAAACGAGTCAAGATTTTTATTGTAAATTTTCAGTACGCTTTAACTTAGATACCATAAAGAAGAAATGTCGATCTCGCAAATTGATATTCGGATGAGTTCCTACAAAAAGTTATCTCTCATTGCAAAAATAAATAAAAACTAATAAACTGTAGTATTATTATTATAGGTTCTAAGTGGTATTAGTCTCATGGCTTCGTTTAAAAATATTTTCATTTCAAGCTTGTAGTATAAGTTTATCTAATAGATCGCTAAGTATCATTTTTGTTTTTTCATCTCAGGTCTCAGACAGACAGTTGGGAAAAATCAAGTAGAAAATTCAGGTTAATTTATTGGGTTACTCAAGTTTTTAATTATGTGCTGGAATATTTTGGATTGAAAAAAATTAAGAATATTATTGAAATGAATAAAAATTCTTCTTAATACATTTAATTGTTTTCTTTCCAGATATTTTCGGCTGATATAGAGGATGTCTGGTAAAACAATACTGACAAAAGCTTCAGTTTTGGCAGTCTGATAATTTACTCAAAATCGCCTATGTTTCTCGAGCTCGGCTACCCATTTTACACATATGTAAAAAGATTTGCAAGTCGTATTATCCAAATTAATTTTGTACTATTTTGATGAGAATTAGCACAAATGAGATTACTCAAATAAAATTTAAAAGGAAGGTTTCTGAGTGTAATTTTAGGTAAAATTAAAACTTTAGTCTACTGAAACTGAAAAGAAATTTTTTTTTAGAACAGACTTTTTTTTTTATTAGTGATATCTGATACTTATCTAAATCTAATAAATCAGCATCATTTCACTGATTGCCCGAGGAAAAAAATGTATCAATAGTTTTAAAGTAGGTTAGGTCACTTGCTAAACTGATGCTGGTTGAGATTTTTGATTTCTTGTTCCTACCTATAAAATGGAAGTGGGTTTGTTTTTTTTTTTTAATTTTTTGTTCCCCCAATGAAAAGCACTCCCCCAGCAAAAATCGCAGTTCATGATTTCATCGTTGAAATTTATATCGTGTTCCTGAATTTAGATCGCTATTGTATAATTATAGGGCCAACAACATAGTTGGGCCATTTCACGAATACTATTTGAATTTATAAAATAGTTAGCTAAAAAAATGCAAGGGCAAATATCAACAATTTTTGCTTCGTCTAAGTCGACGAATTCGAGTATAATGTCTACACTTTGACACAAAATCTGGGTGATGCGATGTTGAAATTTGCGCAGGACATTTACGTAAGTTTTTATGACGACTGCTGTATGCAGTAATATGCAGCGATTCCATACAATTATTCACCATAATAACCGGAACTGGCGACTTCGAGCCACCATATTATCATAATTTTTTTGGGGTCATGGGCGGTTATTACAGCGTATATATGAATGTACCTAGTTAAACAAAATGATAATTTTTTTTTATATGCAGGTAAATATACCGAATTATTATCAATTTTTTCGTTCGAGTCTGGCAATGTAACCTCGCTCACAGCCGGCGTCAAACGATGAATTATATCTGGCTCACGTGTATTCAACAAAGACTGGACGGTGCGGTAAAATCGAAACGATTCTTGAGATAATTTCTCCAGCGTGACATGTTCCGGAGCTGGTCTCGAGGGTTTCCTACATCAACGCGAATGAAAAGTTTAGATAATGAGTTGAAAAAAAATTATTATATTTATTATCATCGTATCGATCAGCACCCATAGCTGCTAGGGGGTGTCAACTGTAGGTAGGTCATACTATTACGTAATAATATTCGATAAATGGATGGTTCATATTATTTACCACGTATATTCTTTGAAAGTAGATTCCAGCGAATCCTGCGTCGAGGACGTATTTAAATCGTCGATTTGCTCCAAAGTACTCGAATCGTTGGTTAGTCGAGACGAATTCGAAATTAAAGTCGACGAGAAGTGGGTGGGCGAGGGAGAGGAGCATCGACTACTGCCTCCGTTGCTGGTAGCACACATTCCAGCCATTGTGTGTACGCTGCGAGATCTGGGAAATCGGCTATAATGCAAAAGAAAGTTTTTAATTCGCAATTTTTTATAGAGATAAGATCGCTTTTGAGACATGGCATGAATTCAGGAGATAGTGATAACAACTTTATGTCACTTAGATGCCAAGCAGTGTTGTAGCAGCGAGGGCCTCAAAGTTTCAAATAAGAAATTTTTCTACTAGCCTGATATAATAATAATAAAAATATTTTATACTGCAGATGCAACAATAATTTTAAAAATTTATCAGCTTCATGATAGCAAATAAATTTTTACTTTCATAAAAATTTAAAAAATTAATATGTTACGTACATATTAAATATACATTAGTGCAAGACCTTCCACTAAATGCATTATAATAAAAATTAATTATTTCAATGATCTAACAGAACCATATTTATTGAAACTGGGACTATACTTTATTTATTACAATATTATAATAAACTAACGTGGCCCGAGGGCGCTACGCCCCCTCTTGTCCGGCTAGTCCCAGGGACATATTATTTTAAAGATTTTGTCTTAATTCACCTTCAAAATTGAAATTTACATTAAAATAAGTTACATCTTCAGAATTTCACTAGGTACTTATTTTTCTTTAAGATAACCCCAATTTTTTTCTTCATTTTCTGAAGAGATGATGAAAATACAGATAACTTTTTGTACTTATTGCAAATTTTTTCCCTTCGGAATAATTTCAAGTTCTACTTTTCAAGTGGAATAAAACTCAACTAATGGAGTAAAGTAATAAGTACTTTTCATATCTCAAAAATTTCGTCATATTTTTCCACTTGAAATAGTTTTTTCTATCTTCTGCAGTTTCTGAGCACCTAACTAAATATTATGAAAAAATATTGTATATTCATTCACATTTTCATGCAAAGATATATTCACATTCCACTCAAATTTTGCTCAAATTCCGCTCAAATTGAAAATTTCTCCATTCTGAAATGTTGTGTAGAAGTGTAGAATAGAATTTGCAGTTTTCGAAAATGTTTTCATCATTAGTAGTAAAATTAGATCTCTTATCAAAATGATGCATGCATCATAGGTATCATATATCTGAGATTTTCCTTTTCCTGAGACCAAATTCAGCTTTCTACGTTACACGTAGAAGCTGCGAGTAATCACGAAATGAAAAATAATTTGTTTACGAATTTAGAGTATGGGTCAGACATCCGATCTGGACATTGGATTTTATTTTATAGAAGATTATATTGATGTTTTCATCATTAGCAGTAAAATTAAATCTCTTATCAAAATGATTCATACATCATCATATTTCTGAGATTTTCCTCTTTCTATAATGAGACCAAATTCAGCTTTCTACCTTACATAGAAGCTGAGTAATCACAAAATGGAAAATAATTTGTTTACGAATTTAGAGTATGGGTCAGACATCCGATCTGGACATTGGATTTTATTTTATAGAAGATTAGGTTTATTGATGTTTTCATCATTAGCAGTAAAATTAAATCTTTAATCAAAATGATTCATACATCATCATATTTCTGAGATTTTCCTCTTTCTATAATGAGACCAAATTCAGCTTTCTAGGTTACATAGAAGCTGAGTAATCACAAAATGGAAAATAATTTGTTCACGAATTTAGAGTATGGGACAGACATCCGGACATTGGATTTTATTATAATATAGATTCTTCTAATATTTTTCCTAAAACAAATTAGTACTTAATCTTTCTTGTATCATCACACACGGTTTATCTATTGAAATAGGTATGATACCTAATATTCTCCAACATCTTATACAAATTTTCCGAGACAATTTTCACCATCTTGAATATTCGTCTGGTAAAAATATAATATTTCCTTGAAATAATTTTTCTTTTTTTTTTTTAAATTTCTGTACCTCCTCTTCTCACTTTCTCTACAAATATTCCCAATATACTCGTAAGGCTCTTCGAAGTACAAAAACTTTGCCAAGTTATGAGTCAAAATACATCAAAAGGCACTCTAAATTTCGTATCTCAATAATATATGTATATCAAACAAAAGATGCCTCTCGAATACAATTACAGAAATTGCCGGAAAGATAATGTACGCCATTTTGGTTTCGAGATTTATGGGCATTAAGTGTATACGAATAGAAAGCGATGAGACCATCGTGTGTACAAACCTCATTTTTGTTTTTGGAGATGTTGACATTTTCAACGATATTATGTCTAGATTCTTATGGACTCGCTCCAGAAATTTCGATACTTGCTCCATAGCTGCTCGATACATTTGCCTACTGGATTCCGTCTATAATAACAGTAAAATATTATCATGCCTTTAAACCGTGTCGGCTATCGCTTAAAATAATAAAATATGTACAAAATATTCGCGGGTAGAACAAAAAGTTGAAAGAAAAAAAAAAGAAGAAAACCCTAAAAAGAACATTTATATTGTTCATTGAATTGGAAGCGAAAATTAATTCGTAGCACTTAGATTTTTTCTTTCTCCTTTGAGTTACTTCTTTTTAATAACGCGGCTTTAAAATGCGTGGTAAAATGACGATTAAAAAAATATTTTGATGGTATTCGATTTTAAGGTCTTTTTTTCACATTATTGTTTAAAAATTTGATATTATATTTGCATGCGTTCCATATTAATCAATTAAGTATGCTTGTAGTTATACTTTCATGTACTTAATGTTTATTTTTATTAAATTGAAGAAAAATAAAGTGTACAAAAATTATTATATTATTACTTTTATGAAAACATTTTTCACCTTTAATTTTTTAATATTATTCATTCTCTATAATAATAGCTGGTAGGAATACACGAATTATTATTTTTATGAATGAAATTACTGGAATAGCGATTTTTATCTAAAACGTCTTCATCAGTCTGTAGAGGCAAGAGGCTAGTCTAATATTATTTTTTCTGAGCCTTTTATTTATTTTTTTTTCATCAGAATAGAACACGATTTCATAAAAACGGTTTTCGATTCTAACGAAAATTAAAACCCTTACAGAAAACAATTGAAATCATTTGAAATATGATACTGCTGTAGTCACCAACTAGAAATGAATAGTTCATTGTTTGAAATATTATTTTCGGATTAACCAGGAAAAATAAAAACAAAACAGTGGATAGAAGAATGGAATAATCTATTCACGCTAAAAATTTGCATTTCTAACAGAATAATGACTGGGTACAAAATTATAAACGTGTACCAGTTTTAATGTGAAAAATTAATACCTATTAGATTACGTATTGTGATTAAAAACTGAAACAATAAGGACGGTATTTGAAAACAATTTTTGGTCAAATTTTTATTTGAAAAATATGCAAATGGTTCAAATTACAGTATTATGTGTTCTAAATTATTTTGTTTTTATTAATCTTTGTTCCCGATTTAAAATGAACTAGAAGTCCCCTGCTGCTCCGCAGCATTAGTTGTTAATTGAAAGTATATGTACTTTTCTTCAGATTCAACCGATTTGAGTGGTCAAAAGCTCAAATATAAGGTCTTGATCCACTGAATGTTCTTAGAGCAAAACAAATTCTTTACCTCAATTATTTAGAACCTGATACATGTATAGTTCTTTGAGTGAAGAAAAATCTTGAAAATATCAAAGGTCAAGTTGAATGTCCACTCACAACTTTCCTCAGACTCAACCGATTTGAGTGGTCAAAAGCTCAAATATAAGGTCTTGATCCACTGAATGTTCTTAGAGCAAAACAAATTCTTTACCTCAATTATTTAGAACCTGATACATGTATAGTTCTTTGAGTGAAGAAAAATCTTGAAAATATCAAAGGTCAAATTGAATGTCCACTCACAACTTTCCTCAGACTCAACCGATTTGAGTGGTGAAAGGCTCAAATAAAAGGTCTTGATCTACTGCGTGTTCTTAGACCAAAAAGAACATGATACATTAATTAGAACCTGAGATATTGATGTTTGAGTGGTGGAAAAACTTGGAAAAAGCACGAATTTTGAGTATAACTTAAGTAAGGTCAGAGTTAAGTGAGTTCCAATGCGTGATGACATATCTACACATGAATACCTTTCATTTGAAAAAAAAAAAATGAAGCAAATCGGCTAGATAGAACGGCTGGACAAACTTGCATTAGATTCTTTTAATATATAGATGAGTGTTGACCAGCGGCGTCTGCTCTGGATGTGCAAGGTGTTCACTGCACACCCAACCAAATTCAAAAAGAAATTTTGTCTGTGATTATGGTGATAAATAATTATGGATATTTTGTAAGTATATGGCATATATTAGATGGTGTTGTGACAGAAAATTCAATGTAATAAATTTTTATTTAAGACGACAGAAAAACCTTGGTTTGAAGTTCAACATAATAAATTAAATATACTGAAATGAAATTTATCAGAGACGTAGTAATTTTTTTTAAATTTCTTCTTCTTTTGAAGGTGAAAAGGTTAAAACAATGATCTTTTTACTAAGAAAATATAGGTATGAGTGCAATAGTGCATTATTGCAATAATTTTCAAAATTACAATAAGGTAACTTTTCTACCAACTGATGCAATTAATCTGTTCAAAGGTGACTTCCTAGTTAATTAGTGAAGAAAATACGTACCTACAAAAAATGGATGATAAGATAAGGTAATCCTTTTGTTAAGTAAAAGCAGTGTAATAATATCTTATCACCAATTGTCCTGCAGTGCAATGTGTGGTTTTTTTTCATATTTTTGAATCCAGAAATGTTAGGTAAATCTAATTAATTGTGATTTTTACCAATTGGGATTTTGAGGAAATTTTTTCCTCAAAATCCGCAGGGAAATTGAATTATAGTAAGGATTGGAATATTGAGGAAACAGTTTCCACATAATCCAATTATTGGATTTTAAGGAAGAATTTTCCTCAAAATCCGGTTGAACACTTTGACATAACTGCAATGAGCAGAAATTATATCGAGAGGAAAGAGGAGTTCTTGTTAATAGTATATGGCAGGGTGTTCAGTCAGTGTATATGAACGTATTCTTGCATTTCTTATTTTTCTCCTTCCTTCAATTTTTGTTAGCAGCTGAAAATGGAGTATGTGTGGGTATTTAAACGGCAGTACTTGCTTCACATTTTATCATAGCTTAGCGTTTCCTCTTCTGTTTTCAGTTTGGTATTTTCCTTTCTTTTTTTTTAATTTTCATCATTTTTTAGACAAGAGGGGAGGGGGAAATAGGAGGAGAAAGAAGGGTTTAATTTTTGCAGTTGAGCCTCAGAGTTGAACATCCAAAAAATATTATCACGTGACGCTACTGGTGTCGACTGTCTACTAATGCACGGTGTGTGAAAATTGTGATGATACAAATTTCAAGAAAAAGGGCTAGAGATGAAGGTATGCTTAGAAGAAAAATGATGATTCTATTTTGATAAAATTAATTTTATCCCAATAGAATGAACCATCGGTTTCAAATAATGACAGCATTTGTCTATGACCGGTTGTACAATGCTGGCTTCCACGAGATGAGACTGATTCAACTCATAAATAGATTTGTTTACTCGGAGTTAAAGCACTGTACAACCGGCCCTTTAAAAAACAATGTAGCAACTCAAGTCCCAAATCTTTCAAGTCCCAAAAACAGACCTCACTCTTCCAAGTTTATTATTCTTGACGCTATTTTAGTCGAATTTTAGTATCGTTCAAAGGCCGGTATTACAAACTTCGGTCATGAGTTTGACAGACTGTTATCCAGAAAATAGCTCAAACTTTGTTCTAAATGAGGAGAGGAGGATGAAGAAACACACAAAATTTTTATGGCCGCATAAAACTCGCAATAAGTGGCAATGAATTGGTTTAATAAATCCTTTAATAAGTAATTTATTATACTACCTTCTCATTTTTGCATGCACTCATAATATTATGAAGAAACATAATGAAGCTGCCTCTTCCTATTCCTCCCTCCTCTACTTTTTTCACATTTTCTAATAAAAACATTGAACAGGGAACATAAATTATTTATGTGAACGAAATGTCATTTTCGCCTAATTGCAGAAATGGTACACTTGCACAGAGGCAATAAAATTAACGTGATTCCGTATGGTAAAAATTATGTTTGACGCAAAATTTTCGAACTATTTCAATGGAAAGTTCGTTTAACTCGTTTAGATAGCTTTAGTTTCATTCATGCAGTTGGACAGTTTAATTAGCGAATATAAACAAAATACTATTTCATTTCGTTTAAAAAAAATTTGGGTTACATCCAAATAATCTTTTCTGTTGCTATTTTATTAATCTCGTCCATCCCACCCACTATCATCTAATAGAAGCATTGTCACAGCAGTCTGAATAAACTTCACACAAAATGTTCCAAATACAAATCGTAAAATTTTTGTTCATAAAAACTGTACGTACAAGATGAACCAAAAATGGTTACATAGGGTTGCTATTTTAACTTAGAGTAATCTCAAATTTTTAATTAAACGCGTCTAGAACTTTTTACAGAAATACTGGGAACGCTTTCAAAAAACATTTGATTTCCTGTAGACTTTGCGCTAAATTTTAATTTTCACTTTCCAGGTAAGTAACTACTTTGCTTCATTTTTTAGTGGAATTTTTAATCTCATTTTAAGATTTACCGGTTCACCGTTATTTTTTATTTTAGATTTTTTCAAAATTGGTTGTTTCTGTACATGTAGATACTTAATCAAGTTTTTTTATACTTTGATGTAAAATAATGTGAATCAAGTATGTAAAATAATTAAAAATAACGTAAACATTCATAAGATCATAACTATGACATAAATGCAGACATAAGAATATTTTTTCTTACATTCCTTTTTCATTTCCAAAACTACAATTACATTACAATTTAAAAAAAAATCTGCAATACCTAAAACGTAAATCACTAATTACTTCTGAATTTTTTTTTTTAAACCTTAGCTAACATAATTTTATCATTTTCAATAAAAAGGTCTGCTTAAAAAATCAATAATTTTGTAAGACTTCCTCTCAGCAAAATATCGAATAAATAATCCCATAGGTTATTTTTGTACTTCTCAATAGGAAAAATGAAAATTTCTTTGGTTTCTTTTATTAAAATCAACGTCCCTTATACAGACTTCATAATATTATGGTTAAAAATAAAAACTTCATAAATTTTTGTTTTATCCTACGAGGTATAACTAATAATATTCAAATTTAGATATTGTCTTTTTGAAAATGAAAAATATTCGACTTAATTATCAACGAAACCATAAAAAATCAACCCCAATTCGAATTACTATATTTTCCACCTTCCTGGAAGCCTTCCATTCAAACTTCTCTCTCCAAATTCCCTCCAATAAATTTACGTCAGATTGAGTGACATTTTGTAGACAACATTTCGCAGTCGTTATTCGAGTAAATCCCTCGTAAAAGTATGAATTAGATGACATATTTTAAAGAAGTACCTACTCGGTTTCGTTCACTTTTCATAGCCAGCCAAATTAGAAGGACAATGTGCGGCGGAGGGGGGGGGGGAGGGGAAGGGAAATATCATCATAAAAATAATGAAAATAGCTGACTTTCATTTCGATATAAGTACGTGAGCCAAAATTTATGGTTGGCTTTCATCGTCATAACGTAAAATTACATCGATTTACCTTCCAATTAATAGTTGCTCACTCATAATTTCATAATATCGATTCTACGTAAAATACCTACAAACTAACGCCATAAAATGGTTGATCGAAAATTTTTTACATGATCAGTTTTTATAACGATTAGGTTCATAAAATCGACAAAATTTTTTTCAACCCATTGTATTTCATTCATGCGGTGAGCTAGAAATATTAACTGATATAGAAAACCAAAAAAAATTAGCCAAGGTTTTTCCTGCGCTCGATGAGAGTAGAGAACTACCTATAGCCTAAAATCAAAGAACTATTTCTCGCGTATAACTGATGATAAATGATCAATTGAAGTGGATGAGTATAACAAACCTGTTTGAGCTGCCACTGCAATGATTCCAGTTGTGACTGAAGAAGACTAACATTCGAATTCTGCAACGATAGATGTAATTTCTTATTTTCCTCGGTCAAGGACTGACATTCCTGAAACAGATAGAGGAGAGAAAAATTAAAAATAAATTAACAGCTCTTATATTATTATGATTGGACAGTAAGATTGATGAGAGTTTTTAGAAATATTAATATCTTCAAATTAATGAATGGCTGAGATATCCTACAATTAGTACAAAAATAAATGTCTACCAATCTTATTCATTATGATTACCTACTAAACATAACTCAAGTTTTGCAGATATTTAGTCTGGTGGTCTCTTATAGATAAGAAAATTTTGAGGTGGATTGTTTTTTTTTTTTTTTTTTTAATATTATAGACCTATGCTACAATTGCCAGTAGTAAATGAATTAAATCATTAAATGCCAAATTTTTAACGATGCCCGCCTATTTTCCTCTATAGAAAGAAAACCGCAACTTGATGAATAATTTATAGTAAAATGTAATCAAAATTTCAGTAGTCGACTTGAGATTCAAGTATTTGACCTAATTCCTCAAAGTTTGAAGCAGTAATCTGTAAAATTTTCAAACAGCCCGCCAGTATGCAAGTAGCAAAAATTTCAGATTTCACTAGAGCAATTGTAGGCAATATGAGGCAAATGCTCCAAATATTACAATTTTGAAGCAATCGCTTTACACTTCAATGTAGCACAATGAAGCAATGCCCCCATTTTATCAAGTATGCAGCAAAGATTGTATTTTGCCTCATTACAATCTATTGAAATTGTACTTAAACAGCAACAAAGCCAGAGCATTATTTAATGCTTCAAATTAACATAAAGCATTTGCCTATGTTTGCTGCATAAAAATTTATAATGGAGCAGATTCCCATTATTGCTCCACTTTGCTTCGTTGCATTGTCAATAATTTGCAATAAAGCTACAGTCTCATTTATTGCAATGAAGTGCTCTTAAGTATTCGCCCATGTTTGCTGCATAAAAATTTATAATGGAGCAAATACACATAATTGCTCTACTTTGCTTTATTGCATTGTAATTAATTTGTAATAAAGCACAAAGTTTCATTCATTGAAACAAAATAATCTGAAGCATTTGCCTACATTTGCTGCATAAAAACGTATAATGGAGCAAATTCCCATAATTGCTCTACTTTATAAAGCAAAATAAGGCAAATGCTTCTTTCATACAATAATAGTATTTAGTGCACATTGAAGCAAATACTCTACTCTAGTATGAAATTATAATGTAGCAACTGCTTCAAACTTGCTCCAAATCAATATGTTGCATTTGCAATACTGCATTTAATTAGACAGCCAGTCTCAATGCCTCAAACTTTGCAATATGAAATATACTTCAGAGTGCCACATTATCCCTCAAAGCGAAATTGCTGCTTGGGTAGGGTCAATGACCTTGAATCGGTAGATTTGCTGGGCTCCTAGACTAAATTTCTTATTTGAATTGGTTAGAGGTAAAAATGGATGCTCAAATTTTGAAAACATGTAAAAAATAATTTTAGAATTCGAGACACTGTATAAAAGCTGATGACCATCTAAAATTTTGATCCTTGCTCATAACTGCGGTCAAAATATGTACCTTGAAATTCTGCTAAAAACTTGAGTTGCAAAAATTGCTGTAAGCAGATGCAAGTTGTTGAATGCTGATAGAAAACAATTTTCCATTTAAAAAAATTGTTTTCATTTCCTCTCTTTTGTTAGACACGATCAGTCATTCTAAACGTATAGTAAATTTTTACTCCGAGAGAGAATAGGTACTTGAAGCTCTTGGGAAAACGATTTCTGGAATCAGAAAAATACGTTTTTCATCACTTGCATTTGTATCGTAGGTATACTGTCGTCTGCCTCACAGAGCTGACAGCTGAGAGAGAAAAAAAGCTGTCTCCGGAAATTTATATCGTCATTTTCCATTAAAAAGAATAAATATTAAATTATGTCGAGGGTATCGACCAAGGTGCTTCCGCTGCAGAATGTGTTTTCTTTCTTACATGTTTTCTTTTATTGTCTGGTAGCAAGTCTCTTCACCAAACTCTCATCTTCATCTTCGTATATACATATCATTCATGTAAATCGTATGCATCAGTGCACCGGAGAACGGCCAGTGTTTACATAAATATACACTATTCATGTATTTATACCCAAAATATATCTCGCACTTTCGTGTTTCGTTCGTTGAATATCACATTAAATGGGTATTTAAAAATAAGAAATGTCATTTCCGTATGCATCGTCTTATAAAAGCATAATTATAACTCATTAATTTTGGAAGGGATAGTTATTAAAAAATTTTATATAATTCGGTAACGTCAGCCAAGAAAGTTGAAGGCAATTATTTTTGTGGCTGAATGTTTTTATTTTACCACGAGTAATAGCTTCTAAGTGTCGTTTACCATATAAATCGATAAATGATGGAAGTTCTGAAAGAAAATCGATCCAAATTTTCACTTTGAGCTAAATTATATGTAAAAATATAATATGATTATAGGTACATAAAAATACAAAATCTGCTTTTCAAAATTCGAAAAACAAATTACGACCCTCATAAATTACTATCAATAATCATAATCAGCATGTGAATGAACGGCAAGAATTGTGGATTTCTGCTAAAATCCTCTTTTTGTTTTTTTGGTGTTTTCGCCTATTCAAAATCATGCTAATTATGTTGGCGGCAATATCGATTGATTGGCAAAATTAGGCAAAATCTTTAACGGCACGCCATTATGAATTTTACCGGCTTTAAAATTTTATTAAAGCAGCCCTTCACCCCACCCCCTCGTATGGAAGGATGAAATGAAATTAAGATTATTAAAACCAACAAAAAATAAAAAACAAAAACAAAAAATTATCGATATTACGCTGATTATCTATATTTACATAAAATTTTACTGAATTCGATTTTTTAAGCTCAATTATTTGTATTTTGTGGACTCGATTTGTAGCTCAGTTTGTAAGTTCACGTTGAAGCTCAATTTGTAAGCTCATTTTGTAGTTCAATTTGTAAGCTCATTTTGTAAACTTAATTTGTAAGATAAGCTCAATTTGAAAACAAAAAAAAAGCAACGTTCATGACGTCATCATAAGATATAACATTGGACACATACGAACAGACAAAATTTTGACTAAACGTCTAGTAAAAAAGAATTCATCTCAAATATTTAGGAATAGAATCAAAGTCATCAAAATGAAAATACCCGCATTCAAACGGGTGAAAATTTGCAGCTTGAAATGATGGGCAAAAAAAAAAAATCAAAAAGGTAAACGTAAATTATTTTAGCAAGTCTAATCGAGTGTTTCAACGTAGACGTTTTTTTTTTTTTTTTTTTAATTGCGATCCATTAAAAAAATTATATTTTTATTTATTTTTTCACTCGTACAAACTATCTTCGGAGTTCTGCTTGATTAATTTGTCATATAAATTATTCGAGAGTGAAAGTCGTAGATGGGAACAATATATAGGTGCCTAAAAGGAAAAAGAAAATTCAATGTAAAATAGATAAAAAGTGAAAAGATAAAATAGGTAATGGCGAACAATGTTCGATTATTGTTCTGCAATATCGTGCATGTTTATTTTTTGAATTCTATCGAAAAAGTGTTGAACTCTATGAGAAAGAGGCGTACGGTGACTTTAAACAGCTAACTTTTTTTTCTTTCTACTTCACTGGCAAACAGTTACAGCAAAGATGAGCAATGAATACATAAAATGGCGTAAATAAATTGTAATGATTTTCATAATATTAAAAGTGGTCTAAAATTTGCTACAAATAGTCGTAATATTCTGCTGTACTCTATATTCCTGTTTTTATACACCGCACTGGACACAAGAAACATAGAAAGTCATTGCTGATCCGACTTTCTTCTGTATGAGAAAATAACAATGAATATATTTTTTAGGAGTGCATAGAAAAAAATTATTTGGCTATACCACAATGAATTGTGTAATGTAATTTGTCACGTGAATGCAGCAGTCTCTATCTCCAATAGACATATACGTGTAATTTATGTTCCTAACACAGAGCATACACGTAATATACCAAACGCAGCTTCATGTCTGCGGTTGAAGATTTTACATTTCTGATAATTCGGAGCAACAAAAGAATAGGTATACTGTACCATAGTCGAGATATAAGCGTGCCAAAGGGAACTTGATCGACTGAATTATTATTCTCAATAATAAAGACGATGACAATAAATAAGGTACACGTTTGTTACGTAGACGAGTAGGAACGAGTTACCATTTCCATTGAATACAATGTTGTGTATGTATGTCTTCTTCTGGATCTTTCATAATTCTGCTATAATTATTGAGTAATCGTGTATTAAGATCAAAAATGCTCGATGTTAAAGGTAGGAGTGCATTTTTGAAAAATCTACACTCACAACCGAGCCTTAAGAATAAAAGGAGGCTAAGTCTAGGCAGGTCTGGCCATTGGAACATATTTTCTAAATCAGTTTGTAGATGAGTGAATAATTTAAATAAAATCACATCGTGGCAGTTGAGAGAGTCCTGAAGAATGAAAATTAATACTTTTGCCCACCTTTCATTTATCAATTTTTAATGCTTGTAATTCATTTTTAAGGAAAAAAGGCTTCAAAAGTTTGGAATTAATATTACTGAGTTTTCGTTGAGTTTCTGACAATTTTGGAAAACAGACCTGGAAAGTGGATTGAATTTTGAATAAATCTTCGACTTTGTTTACCTAATTGAAATCTATTATGTACCTAGTGTTTTAAAATTTCATCAAGAATAACATCAAGGACTTATTTCAGATTATTCATATATATTTCAGAATTGAGGATTGATGATTCGATGCAGTAAAAAGCACTATCTACAGGAAAGTTGATAAATCAATAAGTTACAAAATATGGAATGGTACTACACAATTCAAAGTAGACCTAGTTAAATAATAATGAAACAGAAAATCTCAAAGTTTAAAAAAAAAAGAAAAGAATCCAAATTATGAAAATACCGAAAAATAGTTCACGTTTGGAACCTCAAACAAAAAACAAGCATCGTGCTTCATTATGACCCTCAATCCTTACCCTATGTATTGTACAGACAAGTCGAAAACACTTCCGCTCCGATCCATTGTCAAACAAAACGCCTCCTCGAACCGTGTACTATGAAACAGGCTGCCTCCAACGACTAAAGTAATACTTTTAAAATGAACACCTGTATATTCGAAGACAGATGGGGAGAATAGGGTCAGGTTTTCAGTGCCTTATGCACGATAGCACGAGTCTACCATCAGTTTTACCCAATTTTTGACATAAATGCGGCCAACTAATGAACACAATGAATGAATGTTTCAGTTCTTAGATATTATAGCTCGAAAAAGTCGAAAATTATTTTTGTAATGTGAATTGGGGGGGGGGGGGGGGCTGTAACCAAACTGAGGTCTAGAGAGCAACATATATGAACCTATCTCAATTTTTAAATCCTTTTTTGCAGATCCTAAATTTTTATACCAAATAGTAATAGACTAAAAATTCAAGTGATAAAAAAATTCCAAAATACATATCTCTCTATATTATAAAATCAAAACCTACTCGACTACTTTCTGGAAATGGACAAGTGTGAAACAGATACACGTATTTAGTATCTGTAGTTGCGATAAATGGGAAACCTGGAGACGGACAAGTGTAAGTAAATACACACATCCTTTCATATGTAGTAGTAAACGTTGGTGGAAGAAAGGTTTTACTAATACGTGTGAGACCACAGATATACATAGTTCGGGTGAAGGCAAAAGAAAGACTTTGAAGAGAAGAAAAATAATATTGCTAATTATTTTTCTATGCACCGGCGAGGGGAGTTGGCCCATGAAGCGGCCAGGGGGTAAAGCCCTCTAGTTTTATATGAAATATAGAAGATTGCAATAAATAACATTATTAAAATGATTAAACCGAATAAATAGCATGTTTTATTGGAAGTTTCTTGCACATAGCTTTGAGCAACAATTCTTCACTGGTTTGAGCCCCCTATTTTGATTCTGATAATATTTTTCATGAATATCTTGAAAAAATACAAGAACTATTTATGTAAACATTGAGTGGTTCTACCTTGAGAATGGGAGGAGATGCGAGATATGATAGAAAGCTCGGCAAAACTTAGCACAACTTGGCAAAAGTTGGCAGAACATGGCAAAAGTTTTACCTCTTTAAAATTGATCAGTTAAGTAATTTGGAGTTATTGTGATTTAAAATATGAGAAAATTGTAAGTCATGCTTTGAAGAAAAATCTACTTTTCCAGCAGAACTGTTTCGCTAGAATTTTTGGTCTTTTCCTTTTGCTATGCCTCGGAGATAGTATACAGCAAAAGACAAAAGCCAAAGAAATCGTTGTGAATTGGCCCATCTGATGACACTAGCTCGAATTTTGAAGCAAAAGACAAAAGACCAAAGTACATATTGTGAACGGCTCCTTATAAGAAGTTGATGATTTTGCTGAATGTGTAAATTTTGGCTCCGAATATTTTCCACAGAAAAACTTTCATGGAGCCGAAGATAAGGTATAAAATTTTTTTTAAAAATATTTTTGGGATAACTATACTTGAAGTTTGATGTTTGTCAGTTGAGAATAATGCGGAAAAATTATTTTCTTCAGCATAGTGCTTCGTGAGAACTATATACGAAGAAGAAAGTACTTATCATTTATCCACAAGATATAAGCAGTTATTAAATAAACTCGATGATTATTACCTGTTTTCAAACATCTGTACAGTAGAAGTACATCTACGCATTTTCAATTCATTCATCTAAAAAAGTAACCCAGACACGAGTTTGACCTCTCCGTTGATTCTACAATCTTTTATGAATTTTACAGAAAGAAGTTTCCAGTCGTAAAAGGGAGGAGTATCTATTCCTTTAATATTCTTGAAAATCTTGACAAAACAAAAAAATGTATCCAACATTTATGATAGACATGATCGAAATAGCGGCGTACTGGCAGTGGAAAGGGAGTTCCAGCAACCAAATTATTTCAATTGGATCCACAAAATATTGAATAAACAAATTCATTAGATAAATATATCTACGATCCATTAAAAAGGTACAAATGGTCATTGTTACGTTATTTTTCTTCAAAATTATAGTTACTGAAGGAATTTATACTATAGTACATACAGTGGCGAATCCACGGGGGGGAAGGGGGAAATCCCACCAAATCAAAAAAAAATAGACCGATAATCCACAAAAAAATCAATTTTCTTGAACCCTTCCCACTTTATGCTGAAAAAAACACGATCTCACCATTTTAGCATTTTACATGCTTCGAAAAAATTTGGATTTCCCCCCCCCCCTCCCCTAAAATGGAGCTCTGGATCCGCCACTGAGTACTTATCTATATATTTAAACTTGACTGTCTTTACTCTGAAATCTTGACCAATGACCGGATATACTAAACACTGTCGACCTCAGATTGCATCTGGCTTATAGAAGAATATTTAACTTTACCGATGCGATATTGAAAAACAAATTCCTATACTTGGCTACTTAAGAAAAATGTAGGTGGTTATCATTTTTCCGGTAAAACAATCGCAGTTACGAAATACCATAAGTAAACGAAGTGAAAAATTAAATTACCATTACGTAGGTATGTGTTAATGGTATTAAAAGAAACCTCAAAAGAATATTTTTTCATACCTTTCAGTGCTGTAGATTTTTTGTTTGATTCGTGAAGGCGAAACTTAAGATACAATAAAATGGCAGAAAAATCATCTGACCGTGTACTGACCAAAACCGGATAAGGTATAATTATTTATTCCCCAAGGATTGGAAAAAAAAAAAAAAAAAAAAAACTTTAATTGGAATAATTCATCTTCCAAATAAAACAATAAATCTAACCATTTTTGATTAGACGATGAGATAAACACGCGTTACGAATAATCTTATATTAGATATATTTATACATGCAGTAAGTAAAAATTTTGTTTTCGATACTTAGCCCATCAAAAAAGGTCGCCCTTATTTTTTCATAATAATTATTTCAGTTGAAAAAGTAATGATTTTAAAATTGCAGTTTCAGCATATACTCTGTTTTGACAGGAAAAAGAAAAGATTAGTTATACTTTAGGGGTAAACATATTAGAAATTTGCCTATGCAAGATATTGCTATATGTGTATTGACCTTCCAAAATTTTCTAGACATGGTGTATATTGAACCAACTTATTCTCGCACTCACGGTTAAATTCTCACATATTATATCCAAGTACACCTGAAATTCATCAACACATAAACGAATATTTTATTTACTGTGGTACACACTCTCTCAAGTTCTTGGCACCCATATAAAACGTTTCCCGAATTTTTTGCACTCAGCTCCCTCCTAAAACAAATTCTCATCCTATAAGGAGATTCAGAATTTTCATCTGAAAAAATCTTTCCCATAAATGAAAACTTACTGTCGATTGACCTCCGTTGTAATTATAGAGATCGTTTCTCCACTAATTAAGGATAAAATTGACTTGTATTTTTTGCCTGCAACTACAGCATGTTACACAAAACATGACAATCTGAGAGTTTTTCTGCAACCTGTGCGGTTATACTCTTGGTAATTTTGCTGCTTATTATTGCTCACGTAAACTGATCGCAACCGGATTGTAAATGAACGACTTATAGGTACTGTAAGTTGTAAAATAACATGCAGCTGGCAAACGAAGTTGCCATTGCCTTTCACTATATACACTCTTATCATTAAGGATGATCTTCAATTCAATCGAAATTATTTGCAAAATAATACGGAACCGCCATCTCGATTTGAGAAACTCGATGTCGTGCTCTGGTGAGAATCTCAACTTTTTTGTGTGTAACTCATTATAGCTGTATGCTTGGAAACGACATTTTTGCGAAGAAATTCAAGTCTTTGGTTTCGTATAGTAATTTTATTATTGGAAATGACTAAAATATCTATAGGTCTGTATATAAAAGCTAATAAAAAATGAGATCGCCAGCATCTTCAGTGGACTATAGATTATCAAAAAAGAAAGTATCTATTTATAGACATTCCTGAACAGGGGTTTTGCTATTCACAGAAAATCCTGCTGAGCCTCTGATCAGATTTTTGTAGAGACATAACACCAATATCAGTGTTTCCTTTGATAGACATTTTATTGTTTTCATTTTTTCAAAATGTGGGGATCTACTTTTAACTAAAATAAAACAGCAGTCGTGCTTGAATATTAAGTGGTGGTTTTGGAAAGAAAATGTTGCTATAAGATCCTGTAGATTAATAAGACACCAAATAAAATACTGTTCAGGGGAAAAAGTTGGAAAATAAAAGTATTCAGAAAAAACAAATGTTGTGAATGAGATGATTTCATTTAAACTTCAATTTTTCGGATTTCGCTCATAAGGTCAATATTTGAAGTCCTTTCACATGAAACTAGAGGCTTTCTACATTTTTCAAGCTTTTCACTCTGAAAATTAAACGATTCAGAGCTAAGTAGGTACATAGAACAAGTTCATCAATCATCAGTTTATAATTCCTTAATTAATTTTAGCGAAACCCCCAATTTTCTCAGAATAAATTATTTCTTAATAAAAATGCTGTATAGTAGCATTTATATGCAGCACTTTTTGAAGGAAATCATAAAATTCTCTGTGATCCTTCATGATTTCCAGGATGAACTGAAGATGGCCGAATTTCTGTGTTAAAAGTTAAAAGTACAACACTTTTGTGCTAGAATTTTAATTGTGACATCACACGAAATCGGTCTATAGCCTCACGTTTTTAGCGAAAGTTTTAGAATTCATGTTTTTAAAGCCAGACAACATAACAACGCAAGTTCATTACAAGAGACCGGAAATGAACCGCTAATACGCTGAAAACTTCTTTTTTTCCATTTATTGTACACCAGACCGAAAAATATGTGCAAAGAAAATCAAATTTATTCGTAACGCTCAGCTTGAATGCACGAAATTGTATGCATTTTCTGTTGGAAAGGGAGAATTCCGGCGGTGCATATAGATTAAATATTTTACAAACGAGTATTTTGCAAAACCATGCAGAAACATCTTTAAAAAATATAAATTAGCAGTGGACGATTTCGCTTCATTCAACAAACCAAGCATTGATTTTTATCACCATAATATTAAAATCATAAACATAAAACAGAAGGAAAAAAAAAATTGAAAATGAAAGTAAGAAGTGAAGTGCTTAGACTCGTCTGTACTTCCTATAAACCCATTTCAATTTAGATACAGGCACTTTTTCAGTGAATTTGTTTTGTTTTATTTTTGTATTGAAACATGCGGTAGTTTTCAAATAACTTTAAAAGAAATTTAATTATACTACCTCCTTATTTTATTGAATTATAAATGAATTTATAATGGCTTAATGGTGAGTCAAAGGCAATTTTAAGTTCACGATAAATCGTGATGATGGTCATTTGTGAACTGTTCGTCCGATATAAAAATCTTTCTTCACGAAAAAACATAATAAAATAATCAGAAGCCCATTATAGAACCAACTTTTTTAAATATTCGTGCAGTTCTTTGAATCCAATATTTTAGCAGTATAGGTTCGCACTATTAAAAATGTAAGTCATTCGCCAAGGTGTCGCCATTGTTGAACAATAAAATAAAAAAAAACCTATCCAATAGAATTTGAATATAATTTGGAAAACTTGATAATTATTTTTAGCCAAGTGACATGCTGGTAGACGACTAAATACCTATTGAATAATGCAAGGTGAAACATTCACTTTCGATCAACTATGCGCCAGAAAATTATGACCACAATCGAGTAAATAAATAACGAAGGGAAAGTGCCACACAAATAAATTCGAACTTGACATTTTTCACATTATTGTCGTAGTCTCCTGATTGTGAGAAAATAATACAAGCTGCTTCCTGGATTCGCATACACTGTCTTCCATTCTCTTTATTCAGTGTGACCGTAAGCAAATATTGAAGTATACAAACTATCAGACTGTCCAAGTCCATAACTGACGAACTGAAAAATTTTCAAATTTTTCAAAATAGCCCAAACACATTCGTGTATTATAAGTGTCACTCATGGCTTTGGCAGTCTTCTGTCTTCATTTTTTTTTGAAGCTTTTTCATATGTACTAAACTGATATGCATCAGATCTTATACTAAATCTGCGAAAAAACACATTTTTACTTTTTGGGACTTATAGTGGGTTTCAAACCCAAGCCAGCGATATACATTAGGGTTGTCTTTATTTTGAAATTTTGAATTTTTTACCTCCCAGCTAGCAAAATGGTTCCATTTCATAGAAAAAAATTCAATAAAAATTACAGCCTCCTCCCTCGAAAAAAAAGTGGTGTCTGAAGGGGGTTAAAAATCCACTTATATACGAAAATTAGCATTAATTTCACCTGATAATCAGCATTTCATAGAACCATGTATTTTCTCCTCTACCTGACTACTACAATCTAGTGAGATGATTAGAAAATAGGTTGGGGGAAGGGGGTTGAAAGCGTTCTAACCAACACTTAGAGTAACCAAAAAAATCACTTGCTCCAGTTCCGCCCCTTCCTACACTTTGAAAACACCAATTTTGCCAAAATTTTCTATGAAGGGCGGCGGATTTTGAGGCACTACTCCTCGTTTAGTGGGAGGGGGTGAAACTTGAGTAGAATTTTTCTTATGAAATGGACTCGGTTTAGGTGTAGGGAGGGAGAATTACAGAAAAGATGTCACCATACATGAATAACGACCACACTAATGACTCAGTGGGGTCTGCTGTGGGTGTACAAGGTGTTCACTGCACAGCCAACCAAATTTAATATAAAAAAAATCCATTACTCATTAATTAATCATTAATTAATAAGTTACAATTAAATAAGAAAATAGAATGGAAAAAGTAAAATTAGAAAAAAAAATTGAAAATAACAAAGAAAGGAGAAGGCACTTGTATTCTTGCGTTTCTTCTTTTTCTCCTTCATCCAAAATTTTTTTAACAGCTGAAAATCCTCTTCTCTTTTCAGTTTTGTATCTTCTATTTTTTCCCAATTTTTATCACTTTTTTCAGGGGATGGGAGGGGGGAGGAAGAGGAGGAGAAGGAAGGGTTTGATTTTTGTAGTTGAACCTCAAAGTTGAACACCCGAAAAATACTATACCAGGTGACGCCACTGGGACATGTAGATCTAAGAACACCCTTAAAGCATGGGACGAAACTTAAAACCCTGCAGCAATCCTATTCTAGCTCCTTCTGTCCTTTGATTTCCAGCGAATATATCTTACGTCCTGATATTATTTCAATTTTAGAGCAGATCAATTTTAAAAAACTACACAAAAAAGAAAGATAACCCGTCAAGCACGAGTGCTGCTGGAGGTCAGTTTGACACATAATGCCGTCTCTGAGGTGAGACTCTCATCGAATACCACGATGATGCGACCATCCATCGCCATCAACACCATCTCCAGCACAACCAGTTGAAAAAATTCTCTTGCGGCATGCAACAGCAACGAATGCATGCAGCTACTCGTATATACCAAAAGAGAATGTCGGTTAATAATGCCTTTTCTCTGTACCCACAGGTATACAGTTTTTGTGCAAATGAATCAGACGTTTTATTTTATTTTAATTTTTGTTATTTTGTAAACACGTATTCCAGACCCAAGTGATGTGTTCCGATGTTACGGTTGAGAGATGATGTGGAAATCCTGCGATGTCTCGAACACGATTCAATGGGGGAAAAATTACCGCTTTTATTGTCTACCAACAGTGCAGCGAAATACAACAAAGACATTATCGAGGATTTAGTAGCCTATCTATATCGGTTATTTTTTTTTTCTCATTTGCACCAATTTGCTACCTATTTTACATTATGAGCACATTAAATACTGGCCTAACGGAATGACGTAGCTCCAGCATTTTCCACAAATTTGTGGCACCAGAGCATCGCCGCAGTCGCCGATGAACAAAACCAATTTCGCATTTTGGTCGAAACCATTCCAATTACTATTATTATCGCTGACCAAGGTTCGAGTTGTAAACCTTTTCCAGTTAGATATTTCCATGGATCGCATTTTTTCTTAATTATAATGATGTGGAAAACGATGGTAAAAATATTTTTCCGAATAAGTCATCGGGGCCATTGTTCAGCAGCCACGAGCGAACGAGGTCATTGTCTTCCGTGCGAATTCAAAAATGGTAAATTCGTACGATTCTTCGGGAGAAGTATAATTATCATGACCGAATATATATAGGCTACTCGTAATTAGATGGAAGTCAAGTTTTGCAGATTAAATTGCATATGTAATGCAACATTTTGATCAATCATCGCAGGCTTGGGTCACTGCTGGCTGTTAGTCGAAGGTACAATTCAAAATAATGCTGACCGATATTGTCAAAATCACTTGAGCAACTCGCGGGTAGTTGGGGTTGCGCATGCGTAGATTCACATAGAAGCCTTAAAACCAAAGAAATCCAAGTCTAAATTTCAAGTTTTCAACTTTTCATATATTCGAATGAACTACATCAGAATAATAGTCAAAATTTCTCATTATTATTTTGGACTTGCATCCCTTAGGTTCTCAGGCTCGTATGCAAAAAGGTAACTTCAGGGAAAACAAAGCTATTAAGTATTCCAGTAGGAAAAATTTAAGGAAAAAATGGTATGCTAAAAACTCGAACAAACGAAAAGCAAATATAGAGAACCCTATAAGACCAAACACGAATAAAACTGAATTAGATTATTCCTTTCATAAAAAATCAGTTCTACAACCTCAGTGATGTACCGAACCCATTATAATTTCTTATTGCCAACCGCAATTTACTCTTCACACTTTGAGCACTATGACTTTGCAAAATTCAACCAATTATTGATAAACCATTAAAAAGTACTATACAGACCAATGCGATCTACTTTCCATATCCTTGGCGATGATAAAAAGTAGTTTATAAATAATATTTGAAAACTTAAGCGGTGCGCCAGTGCGTGGATAATAATAAATATACCTAGTCAAAGACGTCATATTTCAAAAAATGTACAAAATATACAAATTTGTACTGGTCGTGTGCTCCGATAAGAACGCATCAACACACCACTTTATTACCGAAATAAGCATCCCAGTCCTAGTCGATTGTTAAATAATTGGTTCATGATGTTCCACCTGTTCTTCAAATCGTATCACGATTATCTGTGCTCATCAGAGCAGAGCAGCGCCACAAATCTCTCATAGGTAGGCTACCCGAAAAAAGAAGAGATTTTTCTTAACGGAAATCGACTTTGATTTAAATCTCTTCGCTGATATCGATTATGAACGGCGCATTCCACACTTTTTTCTACCCGTACAATGCTCTGGTGGTAGAAGACTTTGAAGCAAGCCGCAAGAGCTAATATTTTTCAACCAAGCAAAACTACTGTTCATTCACTTTTGCGATTTGTCTTCGAGTACCGCTTCGATGATTTTTCCGCCAAATTTACAAAACGGCGAGGAAAATGAAATTTTCCAACCTCTGAACGTATGCCCGCCCAACCGTCTTGATACTGTCCAGTGTGCAGTTCGGGCTGGCCAGGAGAAAAAAGCAAACTGATATGGCCACTTAGTACGTATAGATGAATAGATACTGAATATCAAGTTCAAGTAGAAAAGATTGATACAATAGAGAAAGATTGGTCGGCTCGTTTTAATTATTATTTATATAATGATAATTCAACCAACATCCTGGATCAGGTGAAAATATTTAAGATACTATAGCCCAGGTAACTGGAGGTTTGAACTTTGAATAGCACAGCTAGAGCTAACAGCTCAGCATACTCTTCTTGCAATAAGAACAGTTTCAGACATCTCACCAATTTCATTATCTGGTGAGGAAGGAGTTGCGTACTCTACCTTATATAAATCTTATCTAAACTTTGTCAGAGCCGGATTTGAGGTAATACTCATGACACCTGTGGTGATGGGTTCCGATAAATTAGGTCTAAAAGTAACAGCTACCTCCACGATGAAAAAATGCCCTGCTTTTTATAAAATCAATATCTTCTCTTCTTTTCGCTGCTGGAAGCTATTGATACTAATTTTTAGATCAGCGATGGCAAAAAGTGAATTTAATTATCCCTGAAAAGCTAAAAATGCCAAAATCTTATTTCCTTCTCGCTTTAATAAGATGACGATACACGTATAAAATAAATACACGATACTCGAGGAGGGGGAGAGGAACTCACCAGGTACAAAAATAGACCCCCACTACAACAGCATCGCTTATCCAAAGTCTTTAATGTGGACTTGAAATTTGTTGATCCAAGGATTTCAGATATCCCTAGGGGTTAATGTCACTATTTGAGTTTTTCATATTTATCTCAGCCAAATTTAATTTTCAAAAAAAAACTTACTATCTGTAGATTCATGGAAATGTGGAGAACCAAATTAGGAAATTACACACCCATAAAATTTTTTGTTCATAATATCATAATTATGAGGCTATATAGGGATTTTCCAAAACTGATGAAAATATTTTTAAAGCTATCTACATTTTATTTTCACACTTTTTAAAAGTACCTCATACGAGTAAAAAAAATTTAACTTACCGCTTTAAGCCTTGAAATTTCTTCTTCGACTGTCATTTGATCTTTGGTTTCTGTTGTTTTGACTGAATTGATTTCGTTCTTTCTATCTTGCCATGCCTGTGAACAACGAAAAAGAATTCGTCTGCTGTGGTCAAAATGTACACACGAACTATCAAAAATCTAATGAAAAGTTTGAGGATACCAAAGTAAACTTGTATCAAGAATATAAACGAAAAAGGATTATATTTAAAATAAGGCTTGCACAAAAACGTATTGATCGATCTTCGCCGAAAAATGGGGGAAAAACACAAATAAACACATTTAACGTGAACCATCTGTCGCCTTAACACAATTTACTTCATGGTGAGGGTGATTTCTTCGGTCATTCGGCCAACAGAACCCCTAAAATGTGAAAAATGAAACGAGTGTCTCCTCTAAATGTAGATGTATGCTATACACATCTGCAGATACTATATTGACAATATAACGGCTGTAAAGAAAGCATAAAATGCAATCAATAATAATGGATAAAGATAACCTCAACCCAAATTCAGGGCAGCCTGAGGTACGTACGGTGACAGAGCCCCATTAATCAAGCTCAAGAGTGAAAGTGAAATGGTCACCCATCCAAATGAGTCACAGAATATGGCTGCTTAACTTATAAATAGATTTTAAAAAACTGCGGCTCCACACCTGATATTAGCACCGACCAATTCGTTTAAAGCATTCAGTTAATTCATATTTCCTTTGTATAATTCGATATCCTGAGATTCACTTGTCCTCAATTAATTTAACCTTATATAGGTACTTGAAAATTGAAATACAATAATCAGCTTCAATAAACTGAGTTCAATTCTAATCAGTACCTACAGGGCTCCTGCTATTTAGTTAATCAATCAGCGAAAACGGTGCTATGCATGAATTAACTTCTACCATAGATTGATAGTGTATTGCTATAGATTAGATATATCTATATAGCCACACGACTGAAATACCACAAATCATTATCAGGGCTAGAAAGTACATGAATTACTTCTTGAATGTTTAGACCCTTTTTCAGTAAGTGAAATTTGTAGCAAGGTATACCTAAATTGAAAGGCAAGTTTTCTTTCCTTTTTTAATTCTAAAAAATAATATTCTGTTTTATTTTTATCGCCTTACAAAACCGGCAATTGCAAAACAAACGCTATAGACCTAATAAATTGACCTCTATGTAATATGAAAAATTTACAATGTCTTGTCTTGGCGAGCATTGTTTTTTTTTCAGATCGTCGAAATTATTTTTGGTTCTGATTGATATTAATTACTTACACAATAATATTAAAATATGTTGACAACTAACTTAATTTAGTTAATATTACAGAAAAATCAAGGCTGTCTGTAAAATGTTGTTTTATTCAACTGAGGGCGAAAATTACCATCTGTTTAACCTAATTTTTCTACAACAGTCTCTGAGAAACGAATACTGATGAGTAATTTAGAAGTTATTAAGGGTATGTTTTACTACTCGATGGAACTCCGCAACAAGAAAATTTTTTAGACGTGCTGAGAAAAATGAATATTCACTTGCTTAGCATTATGATGAGGCTTTGTATATCGGCGCAAATATGTACAAGGCAAATGATAAAAAAAAAATGGTGAGAATCAACAAACCAGGAGAGAAATGAATAAAATTCGTGGGCATAAGCAATTTCGATGGAAATAAATTATTTATATTTCAAGTAAGTAGAATTTTATAATTATGTTGCCTTTATGAGTATGAAAATTTTAAGCAAAATAATGAAGAATACAAGATTGCTCAGCAAAATGGCAAATAATACAGCGAAACAATTTTTTCACCTGTTCACGTAAAATGAAAGAAAAATATAAAAAGGGGAAAAAATTGAAAATCAGTATAGCCTTTGATAACCACAAAAAATGAACGAGAGTAAAATTTTAAATTCCTCCCAGTTCTAAATTATTAGCTAAATTTTCCCAACTGATTTCTAGCTGAATTTTCAACACAGAGTTACGATTTTGAAATATGTTCTACTTTGATAGTGCACTTACGGATATATAGAGTTGTATTTTTATTTTAGATCAAATAACTGCTTCTATTGATGAACAAAGTAGATGTAACTTTGACTGCTAATATAAAAATGCAAATAAAAAATCTGACTCCATAAATCCGTAATAAGTTCATCACTGAAGTACATCGTGGCCAAAAATCATAAGTTTCTATTCAGAATTCGCCTCTTAAGCCAGTCAGTAAAATTTCATTGTTTAGTAGGTAATTTTTTTCGCTTGTTTTTTTTTTTTTAGTCAAGTTAAATAAATTCTTAATTTTATTAAATTTAATATTTAAAAGAATGATCTTAGTACCAATATGAAAATAAGGTCAATAAATCAGATTAAAAATTTTTTCATTCCAAAAATCACTTTAAAAACTTTTCCAAGTTGATAACTTATTTTTGAAATTTCTTGTGAGCTATACACATTTGAACTACTTACAAATAATTTTTTTCATGATCTAAATTTTTTTTTTCTCTGCAGGGAATTAAAAAAAAGAGTAGGTAGCCTGCTAATGAAAAACGATGGCAAATATCAGCATGAAAACTGATACCACAAGTCATGGGAATGCACTAAATGACACTTGGCCCGAATAACTTTCTGATAGGTACACATGTGTGGCTGATCTTGTAAAATTTATCGTTTTTTTCTTTAATCATGAACATACCCGCAGGTTTTCAAAACATTATTCATTGGCTGTTTGCTTGAAAATTCGCGAAGCTTGTAAAATAGGTAATGCCATTAAAAACAATTTACAACATAAGTCGAACAGTTATATGAAACTTTAAGAAGATAACCGGTTAAGAGTTCAAAATATCCTGAGAAAAAATTTAGTCGATGCTTTTGTGGATGAGAACTTACGAGTCAGACTTTTATTAAGTTTCTAAATTATATTCTAAAATTTTCTCAACGTCAAAAAATTTCATGTGGAATTTTATTTATGAGATAAGAAATAGCTCGGATATTGTTAGCCCAAATCCAAAACTTGCTTGTTCCTCCCCCATTCTGCACCTTAATATCAAAACGTAATATTATTAAGGAAAAAAAACTAAAAATTGTTTTTCGATTTCGATATACTTTTCAAAGATCCCATCGGAAGTCCAGGTGCAATGGTACCAAATGTGCGGGCATACATGAACAAAGGAAAAATACGTTATTTCCAACCGCCGCGCCATTTATAAAATATTAAAAATTAATGAAAGATTTCATTTTGCAGCTATGTATAAATTGAAAGCTTCTATCTATAATTTTGAAGCAAAAAAAAAAAAAAAAGAAGAAGAAAAAAACTGATATTTCGTCCTTGAAACGTATAAGAGAAATTTCGGTATGCCATTAAACCCGCCATAACTTCATATTACTGTTTTTCCTCTCCTGTTAAAAAAGTGGAGAAGATTTTTCACACGATTATAGTCTATTCGAAGGGAAATTATTAGGTAAATGATTTTGTAAACAAATAATAGAATGACTTATTTGAGAAATTTTCAGGCCAATTATTAGAGCCAAATACTCAGATAGTGGGATAAGATATTTTCCTTTTTTTCTCCACATTTTTTTCTGAAGATTTTTGTCGACCAGCCAACACAGGCAGGTACTTCGACAAATTACCTGTTACTTTGCGAATGGTTTCCGGCGGAAATAATTTATCGAAGGACGACTCTTCAAATTAAACATCGAAAGGGTGAACCCGTCCACGAATTTAATTCACCGCCATCCATCTTTTTTACACAATGCTAACGCATGAAAATGTTTCGTGTCTTGAAGGGAACTCATTAGCGGTGCTCTTGATGAGCAGAATCTAGCAGAAAAAACCATCAGTCGTGGAAAGATCCGCCATCGTAGATTTTGTTTCATTGTAAAAAAATTATTAGCCGAAAAAAATAATCTACACAAAAAAATACCCGGGCTAAGCTGAGAATTTTTTCAAACGGCGTTTGAATTTTACTGCTGCTTTAACCTAGCATATTTTAGATAAGTATCGTACTATTAAACTTTTTGGATGGTAAGAGGTAAGATGAAAATGGTGTAAGTCCAAGATTTAACTCGAATATAAGAAATAGATTTCGGTGGCCAACAGCTCTGTTCGTCCTGGTGGCCAAAAACGTTACATAGTTGATAGTTGGGTAGTTGAATCATGATGAAATTTTTAAAGTAGAACACAGAGATGTAAACTGAGAAAATTGCAAACTAAAACCGAAATAGCTTGAAAATAGCTGTAGCCTTCACGAAGAGTCGTGAAGGCGAAGATGAATTCTCTTTTACATCAGTTGTACGATTATATAAAAAAAGTTAATTAACTTTTCTTGAGAAAAAACACTTTCAAATCAAACTTGAAACACACAACTTTTCATGTTTTACATAAAATACGGAGTTCAATTTATAAGCTCAAATTTTAGATCAATTTGTAAGATTAATTTTTAGCCAAATTTGTCAACTCGATTTTTAGCTCAGTTTGTAAGCTCAATTTGCAGTTCAACTTGGGAGCAAAAAAAAACTTTTTCCGGACGGACATCATTATAATTATGATAACATTGGACACACTGAAAGCGACATGCACAAAATTGACTAAAAATCTCATAACGGAATTAAATTTACATTAATGCTTGATGACGTCATCAAGCGTATATGTTGGATGACGTCATCATACTATAACATTGGACACACACGGACAAACAAAATTTCGACTAACCGTCTAGTAAAAAGAATTCACCTTTAATAATGTAGTTGGATCAGACCTGTAGCCAAAGTAAAATCCCAAGTGTGGCAAACTGCAGGCCAGGTAGGAAATATTGTTTCTGATGTGTCGACATCTTTGTTTTCATTACACAGGAGTAAATTCGGAAAATTAACGCGAAGTTAGAAATCGATAGTCGATATCGAGAATGTATGGCAAAACATAATGATGCGCGCGCCATTGTCAGTTGTCATCGAATGGTTCTTATCAAAAATCTCCTGATTAATTTTCTTGGTGGTTCGTTGTTTACAATTTTCTGATTTTCATTACTATATTATTGTATTCGAAAACGTCAACATATTAAACATGTAGTAGTGATTAACTGAAACGTGAGTTTCATTTCTTTGTGAATAAAAAAACATCGTTAAATGGGCTTCTTTCCTTTTATCAAAATTCAAGAAGAAAATAGAAAATGCTGCCAGCGGTACAAAGACCACCACCAGGGGGACCTTGCCCCCTGCCCCCAGCTGGCTACGGGCCTGATGTGTACTAAAAATATAATTATGATTTAATTGAGGAGGCCTTATTAAGGAAGATTTTCTTACCCTCATCGACAGCCCTCCTCATCTCTCTCTCTCCATCATTTATGAAAAATTCAGTTTTTATTTCTGGAGGACTCAACTTTTCAATAAATAAATATATATCTTCAAATTATCATTCACCTAAAACAATCGTAACAGCGTACCTATCCATTTACTATAATATCCATAAGTATACAAAATCCACTTTAATGATGTCACTGACATCGATGAAAAACTAGTAAATTTTTTTCATTTTGTGGGCGCTGAATACCCAAAATTAATTTAATGAAAATACATTTTACGCATCATCAAACACTTTTTGGTAAGATGGTATAGCTTAACTTGAAAAGTAAGTTTGAAAATTATTCACCGTAACTGGATTATAAAGTCAGCAACAGTATTATTATTTTGTCCATAAGAATCTGGATTTTCGCCACAAACCACATTATTTTGTTGCAGTCAGAAAAAATTACACCATCATTGCGGTTACATTTTAACGCGACCAAAGACTTAATTCACTTTTACTTCGCATTCTGTTGGTGAAAAATCTCATTATCATGAAGTGTATGTTGGTTAGGCATCGAGTTCTAGGTTAACCCTCACTAAAGAAATCAAGTACTTTTTAACGAGTCAACGAATAACTCCAGTCGAGTTTCAAATGAAATTCAGAATGACGAAGTTGAAGAATGACATGAAAAAAGTAGCCCAGTGGTTGAGAGAAAAATGTTGATACAAAATTTTAAATCCAATTATTCTTCAAATTAATGGCGAACCTAGAAATTTGCTAAAGGAGCTAGTCTTAAATTTATCCCCAAAAAACAGAAATTTCTTTTCACGATAAAATTTAAGGAGCTTCAGTTCACTTAACACCCTCCCCCCACCACGGTGCACCACATCGCTTCAAATATAAATCCATTAGAAACACGGGGTAAGTTTTTTTTTTCAAAAGTTCAACTCTAAACACTCGAAAACCGCAGATGATTTTGGAAAAAAATTATCGTCTCCAATATCTGCATTGGCTTTCATCCAGTATGAACATTATTGTTGAAAATAAAATATAATTTACCTGATTACTACTTTTATTCGATGTCAATGTTCGGTTCTTAAAACTCTCGGCAAATAATTTAGCTGACGATACGTTCGCAGGTTTGCTTATGTTTGCAAAAATTGGATCACATCCGGGCATGTAATCGCAGCCCGTATCATTTTCGTGAAAGTTGTCATGTAAAAAAGTCGAATCCAATGATTTGCACTGACTGGTATTCTGTAAGGCCATCAATCTAGCAAAGGAACTTTGGAAGTAACCTCCATTCATCGAATCTGATAATGTCTGATTCGAGAAATCGAAATCAATTTCTTTTTCAGCTTCCTTCATTGTCACACAAACAAGTTACACACAAAACTGTCGTCAATAGTATTTAAATACATAAGATTCACTGATAACGTTTTTCAAAGAAATCATTAGAAAAATTGACAATTGAGCTGCAAATTCAAAGTTCTAAACAACTACAATTAAAAGACTATTAAAAATGACACATTCAGAAGCTTGAACACCATATTTCGTCAAATTGAATTAGGAGTAAGTTGGTTCAGAAAAAATTAATGGTTGGATTTATATTTTACGTAGATTCAAATTAAGTTTGATTTAGATTATGAGAATATTGTTTAAACTTAGCTTCAAAGCGAAAAAAGCATATGAAAACACTGTCAAAAGCAACACGAAAACCCAGAAAGAATATCGAATATCACAATAAAATAAAAATTAGAACGAGAGAGAAATTTTGAAATCACGAGAAACCGTTCAAATTCGAAATTTTTGTTTAGTAATTCCACGACCAAAATAAACCGGCATGTAGCACACGAGTGCTTGACGAACACAGAGATACAACCGTACAAGTCAGAAGAATGTTTACTGATTGTGAATCATTGTGAATTTACCCACTCGAAGCAGTACCAGTCAGTAGTGTAAACTGGAATAGTGGAATCACAACGTGATGGTAGATAGCAGCACTCATATTTCCTATTTATATTTGATTATATAGTCGTATCTTATTTCCTTTTCTATCATATTTTTATTCCAGTTTTTTCGCCCTTTATTCTATTGAAACTTGCGAAGTACTTACTTGGGTCATAAGAATAACTTACATATTGAAAAAATTTAACAAATGATTATTTTGTCTTATAAGATTGAAAGGAAAATCACCTACAATTTTCTTTCATTTTGGTAAATTTTGTGAACAATTCTTGGTAATTTTACTTTCTATTCATGACTGGAATAGGTGAATTAATTCTCCTCTGTTTTTTTTTATCCTCCATCATTACCTAGTTGCACAAATTCAAAAATAAAGTGTCAAGAGAACATCTATGCCTTCAATCCGCTTGAATGCTTCTTTAATTGAAGAGAAAACAAATTTTAGTTTATTGTTCATATTTTTAGAAGATTTAGTGAACCGCAAAGCGAAAAATAAAATCCACCCCGTACCAAGAAAAAAATCTGATTTTGTATATTTTTCTGCTCTTTTACTTTCCTTTACGAAATTCAAAAATTGAATAAAATCTGTAACAGGCTGATGACTTAGGTGGCCATGGGCGGGTGACAGGAGGCCAGTGGCGTCTGCTCTGGGTGTGCAAGGTGTTCACTGCACACCCAACCAAATTCAAAAAGAAATTTTGTCTGTGATTATGGTGATAAATAATTATAAGTATATGGCATATATTAGATGGTGTTGTGACAGAAAATTCAACGTAATAAATTTTTATTTAAGATGACAAAAAAACCTTGGTTAGAAGTTCAACATAATAAATTAAATATACTGAAATGAAATTTATCAGAGACAGATGTGGTATTTTTTAAAATTTCTCCTTCTTTTGAAGTTGAAAAGGTTAAAACAATGATCTTTTTACTAAGAAAATATAGGTATGAGTGCAATAGTGCATTATTGCAATGATTTTCAAAGTTACAGTAAGGTAACTTTTTTACCAACTGATGCAATTAATCTGTTCAAAGGTGACTTCTTAGTTAATTAGTGAAGAAAATACGTATATACAAAAAATGGATGATAAGATAAGGTAATCCTTTTGTTAAGTAAAAGCACTGTAATAAAAACTCGTTCATCAAAGTTGGTCGGTTCTTCGGATAACAATGTCAAATCGATACTTTTGGTCAATTAAAAGTTGATCGATGTAATTTGCAATTAGCCTCCCCCTTGATGTCTCCGCATCCCAAGTTCAATGAAAATCAACAAAATATTGATTTGTTTGTACCAAGTTCAAATAATTTTTAATTTTTATTTTCTTTTTACGCCTCTTATCGTATTTTCAAGGGAAATTTCAGCAGGTTTTTGACATAAAACCTTTTCTTTTTTTTAAATAGATAAAAAAATTTTTAGCTTCACTTAACAAATCGAATAAAGTCCGTCGATGGCTGATGAATAAAACAGAATTAGTCTCAATTTAAATTTTCAATATTGCCTGTATATGTCAGTTAGGCATCTTCTCCAACCGGTGTGTAATGTTTATACGAGATATTGCACATAATATGTAGGCAGTTGAATTTCTTTTTTCATGACAGTAAAGCCACAAAAATTGTCAATGTAGAATATTACACCCAGAATGATTTTAAAAGATTGACTTGGTTAGAAAGATACTCGTATTTGTTACCTTTTGATCAAACAAATGGAACAAATGATTGTTTTATTAAAGGTTTAATTATAAAATGATTTTTTTTAGACTATGCGCGAGTTGAAAATTGACATTCTAAAGCTTATTCTGAGGCTAAGATTTTTTTTTCCATTTCCTTAGAAATAATTATTATTATGATAATTTTTCTGACAATTTGTTTTCACATTCATTCTCACCTGTTCATTTGCAGTAGGTACATTAAAAAGCTTCATCTTAAAGCTTAGTCAAAATATGTGATGGACCTTAGTATTTTTTAATTATTTTTAAAATTTTCAGTCGAATTAATAATAATTCTCACGACCGGCGTTGTAAAATTATTGAAATATCACAATTTCAATTTTCAATTATAGTAATGCTTTATATTATGCTGAAATATTATTTCCTACAATTGACTTTGAAGGTACCCAGTACCTGTCTCTTTGTTTTAACGCAAAGTGATGGTGATAATAATTTTCAAATATTACCTATGCTGCTCAAAGAATATCCAGTGTTTTATTATAATATTATTATAATATTAATTACTTACTTAATTTCGTTTCAGATTTTCTAAATTATTTTACTAAGCTTTCATTATAGACCAGAAGGGCTGAGACATTTACATTTTACCCTCCTTTTTATTCAAAAATTTTGTCTCTAGACAGTCTGCACAAACGTTAACCCCAAAAAGTCAAACTATTTTTAACCCACTTCAAAATAGATGAGGTTATATCATTATATTTTCTATTTACGTTCAGTAACACACGTTGATAGAAGTGTAGACTAGAGTTACTGCCAAGGTCGTATTTCTTATAGGTACGAAATGTCTTAGTATTTTTACGTCTATAGTTTTCATGCTTTTTTTATTTTTTAAATCAACTGCACGAGACATTTTCAAACGAAGTGGGCGACCATTCATACTTTTTGGTTCTCAATTTTTGTCCATACGAACAGTGAGTGTTTTACTGTATGAATAGGTAGGTACTTTGTGTTCAGTGTGACTACATTCTTATAGTCAATGGTTTAAATTTGTCGTGCTTTTCTGCTATCATGAAATTCGATTTAAAAGTAAAATCATTCGTTAACGTTTTCATTTTTTGAATAATCAAAATTAAAATCGAATATTTTTAACTTATTTTCGACTAATCTCATTATTCTTTCCATTTATTTATTGACTTCTTATTGTTCAGTGTTTCCTGAGGAACAAAGCTTATTGCCAGTATTATCTTGCGATGTTAACCTCATAAATAAATTTCGTTTTCTTCAGAACATCCATAAAAAACAAAGAATAAAGCTTAATTGTTTCTTGATAAAATTAATCTTGTTTTGAATAATGTGTTATTATCCTCTTTTTACTCATTGTATATTCTGTTAATATACTTATTAATTGTTGGTGGTTTTTTATTCACTCAACCAGGATGTTAGAGTATCAGTAGATACAGGGGTGTAGCCGGGGAGGGCCAGGGTGGAGGGCCAGGGTGGGCTCAGCCTCCCTGGCATCCTCGTTCGCCTCTTAGCAAAATTAGCCCCCCTTCTTCCTCCTAAACTTCGAAAAAAAATGTTAAATAGGGGGCTTAAAAATTAGCTGCCCCCACAAGAATCTTATTTGCCCCCCCTATCGGAACGCTCTGGCTACATCCCTGAGTAGATACATCAAATTAGGGCTAGGTATCTGTAAACGATTAAAAAACAATTAACAATTTCATAAGTATAGCTAACTTCAATATGGCAATTGAGTTTCAAAAATTGATAGACCTATCTGTTAGTAATAGGTACATAAATGTACTTTTGAAGGAATTAAAATGACTATTTTATTTTTCCCTCCAAAATATTTGGTAACTTTTCACCATACTTGAATAAATTAAACTTACTGTTTAGGTATACTAACATTCATTACTCATTATTCTCAACTCTTTTGTACACGAAATCATTGACCCCTCAACGATAAAAGCAAAATATTATTAGCATTTTTGTAACATACTTTTCGTTTTTATATTCAAATTTTACTTCCGTATTTCGAATGAATAGATTATACATAGACAAGTCCAACATGAATCAAAATTTTTTATAATTTCAATTTTATGGAAAGCCTAATCTTATAAAATTAAGCAGATTCTCAACTCTCTTATATTCAGTCTGCTACACAGTAACAAAACTAAATAAAAAAAATCACGCTACTGACTTTTATTTTATTTTAAAACCTAATTGATAAATAATTAATAGCTTATCTATCTGCCACTGAACGCTTCCTTTCTAAAAAAGAAATTCGTTGAGTACATAAAAAATGAATGAATCTCAAAACAAATAAAATTCGCCTCATGCTTCATCTGTATATCTGCGTAGAAAGTGAAATTTCACAGCTCCATCATTTTATATAATTTATTAATTATGAGTGCCTTCCTTCAAAAATAAAAGAAAAATAAACAAGGAATAAACTACGTATAGCTTATTACTGATTTACCTCGTCATTTTGATCATTTTATCCCATAAACCATTTTACTCAATGAGCAGAACTAATTTTGAAAAGCGAAAAAAAGCATACATTTTTAAATGTGTCATGGTGGTTGTAATGTACCACTAGGTAACTTTTTTTTTTTTAATCATTAATATGCATACCATAAAACACCTACAAGGATAACTAGTCGTAAGTGGTTCCTCAAAATAAAGAAAAAAGTATATACATATGTATTTACCGATCCTCCCTTCCAACTTGTTGCTACCACCAATTCTCTAGCAAACGTTTTTTTTTTTTTTTCTGAACTTGTTAACCGAACTCGTTTTCAGTAGTAGCTATTCGTTGGTTATAATACGAAGTTCTAAAAGTTGGTCTTCATTAAGAGTTTATTTTTTTACTTTCAGTTTGTGAGTTGCTTCATTTGTACGCTTCACCACAAGTAACATGAAGAAGAATTTCATTTTGCAGAATCGTTAATTAAAAAATATGAATACGCATTCGGTTTGTGGTGAGTTTCTTTATGCACTATGCTAAGTTGAAACAATTGAAAGCAATTTATATAATGGTGACTGCCTTGTGGTATGGCAGCACCAAGTTTCCGAAGTAATTTTTCAGAAATATTATTTCTATTTTTGCGACAGTGACTGAATGGACCTTCTTGATCAGTAAAAGTTATGAAATCAAATTTATAAATACTTTTGATCACTAGAACTTTATTCAGACGATTCACTCGAAAGAAACAAAATTAATTCACATTTCAGCAGAAAGCTTTAAATAATTTTAGCTTTTTGATAAGGATATGATTAATTGTGCCTATTTAAATTTTATCAGTTTCACTCGAATAATACGTCCCTAGTACCTACATTTCATGGGTGAAGAAAATCAGTTCAAGTACAAATCTACAAAAAGTTTGCCCCAAATATATTCAAGTAGGTGAAAAAAGTAAAAAAATATTTTTCAATTTATTCTAAAATTTTACATTTTACTAAACCGTGGGAAATTTATTCGTATTTTTAATTTGGCCCTCTTCTCAAAAAAAAAAAGTGCCTATTTTCATATTATTTTTAATTGGTTCCTACTATGTAGATTTTTTTTTTCTCACAGAAAAGAGCTTGGGGATTGTATATAACCATTGTATTACCAGTGCTACACAGAGTTTCAAATTTTATCACTTTTTGTACAGATAATATCCAATATACGAGTAAGAAACCAAAAATGGCGAAAAAGTAAATTTTGCTGGGAGAAATATGAAAACAATTTTTGATAGACACGGTACATGAAGTTGTACTAATAACTAATGATAAATAATTTGCCTTGCTTAAAATAAACGAAAAGAGGGGCTCTCGAGAATGACGAACAAGATGGTACAGACAATTAACTGAATTACTATAAGTCTAAATGAATATTCAACTCAACACGTGTTCCATATTTAGTCGCTTCAGCTGCTTCTTAATAAAGGCCCGCACAGACAACAGAAATATTCACGTATTCATTTTTTTCCCTTTTTTGCTTAGAATATCGTGAAGCCACCTGGAAAATTTTATACGGTTTGTAAACGATACCTTCGACTAAAATAGGATATAGCTGGATAATGGCGACCATAATTTTTATTTAACTATAATATTATAAACTAAAAAAAGTTTTTAACTAAATGCTTTTATCTTCATGCGCACTCAAGCTAACTGCGTTTCCAAAATCCAAAGTTTAAGAATCCAACTTTTCTCTTCTGTACACTGCCAGCTTGTTATAATATAACGTCTACTTTTTGCTCAGTGTTGAAGTTAAATAAAAGCATTTTAATAAAAATCCTTTCAACATGAAACATATGTACATAGTATAGGTTAGCTCCATAGTTGAATCTCAATAATTCGAACTTCGATAAGTCGAAAACAAGATTTTTCTGTTTGCCAGCAGATTCTCATAAGCAACCAATGGGAAAATACTTGGATAAGTTGAGATGGAAACTGGAAACTTTTATAACTCAAACTTTTCTTCAAGATGGTTACTTCTGTAACTTGAATTTGAACACAATTTAAGAAAAGTGAAACAATAAAAATTATAAAACGAGCCTATGATTCATAATTTTGGTTAATCCATCATAATCATATTGCTCATACTTGAAAATAATTGTATAGCCCATGTAGTTTATCATTAATCACCAGTATAATTGATAATGTATGCTAATCTGTAAAAAAGGGGAATTTTCTTTTATCTAATGAAATATATTTTTCTAGCAACCTCTGTAACTCGAATTTATTGTTAGCTTAGCCTCCATTTCTGGAACATCAATAATTCGATACTCTCTGTAATTCGAATAAATTGATCTCTCGCTTTAAATTCGAGTTACAGAGGTTCGATTGTACTAGTAAAAAAAAAAAAACTGTGCTGAAAACGTTGTAGAATTTAGACTATGGTCATTCGTAAAAATCCTACAGTTGTCCTCAACGCAGATTTTCGATAGTTTCAACAAATAGCCTATTTGGGAAAAAATTGGGTAATTGGCTACCTACTTAATAATATATTGTATTTTTCAGTACCTCGTCTCAATAAGCTATGTATTCTACCACTTTCACAAACGACATCGAACGAATAACCACGTCTGCATTTGGGCATTTATTGCTGTTGACATTGGTGGGCCTACTTGTCTCGTAAAATGGACACACCTTTGGCCCAAAAATCACCGGACACGTCGCTTACGCCAGAATTGCGTAGAAATTTAAATTCTTCTGGCCGATCGCAAGCTTTTTGTCTCAATACCACAGTTCCTATAAATATAGTCGGCTCCAACATCGGTGGACGGCACACACCCACTAAGCAAGCTCTTCGACATAGTCGAATGATCGCCATGCACAAAACCGGAAAAAAAGGTGCGTATATCCGTAAAATTTAATTGCTGTTTTTCGAGGTTCATAAATGATATCTCAGAAAATGATTTTATTTTGACAATAGGCTATTCTATAATATAAAAAATCTTAGCGCAACAAGTTCGGCTAGAAAATTAGGTTTTCATTAAGTACCACAACAAAATAATTTACAATTTTTCATTATTTTTTTAAAAGGAAAAAATATATTCTTCACATCAAGTTTTGTTTCAATTTGTTCATTATAATATTATGTTGAACTATAGAATACAAAATTAATCTTGCCAATTAATTGCCATTCATTTTTTCAGAGCTTTTCATGAAAACTTATTTTTATGGAAAATTTTCAATGATTTTTATAAAAATATCTTCATGAAAACATTCAGATCGCAATAAAGTATTCATCTCCAGATCATTCTCAACGCATGTCTCAAATTTCCTTTCAACCAGTTCAGTATTTCAGCTGGTCTTCCAGTTATCAATTTTTTAATAATTTAATAAAGTTTATACTAAATATAGGTATAATATTGTGGTCCTGTTTATGGATTTTGATATTTAGAAATAGAAAACTACAGTTAAAATTTTTCTAAACGGGCTCAAAGTCATTTAATTCAAATGGATGTGCAAAAATAGCATGTATAGGTGCTATAAATTCATTTCTACGGGTATTAAACTTACGACACATATATCTCATTTGTTCGTTAATAGATTTTAAGTAAAAATACTAAAACACTCTCAAAGCATATATCATTATTACAACTAAAGAAAAACTTTGAATGTCAATATCTTGAAACGCTATTTTCCTACTCAGGCCCTTCTTTGATAACTGTCTTCAATTCTTTTCATGAAGTCCAGTCGTTCAGCTACTATATTACAACAAATATTGACCTATACAAACAACATACGCACAACCTATTGGTTAATTGTGACGTATTGCATAGGTAAAGGGCTATTATTTGGCCGTGTACCCGCTATTTATAGATCATCTTTTCAAACGCCTCAATCGAGAGGGAAAAAAAAAGACAAATAAAATGAAAATCTTCGTTTCCTCTATCGAATACCTTTCAAACGAATCAAAATAATAACCCGCTTTAGGTAGATGATTGCTAATGCACTCTACCAAGGAAACATCATACCTATCTCAAATCATCTCGAATACAAACCGGTTTATACTCCAAGAATACCTCCGTTCTTTGGAATGTCAAATGTAATCCTATATAAGTATGCAAGAAAGTAATCCTTTTAAAATGAAAATAAGTATAGGTACCTACTCTACATTCGTCTTCGAATGTTCGTCTTTAAAATCTTTACTTTAGCTCATGTACGAGTATTATAGTAGACTGTACATAATATAAAGCCACCATTTCAGTGATAATTTTTTTTTTTTTTTTCAGATCGTGGCCATTTATCTGTCATTACGAAACATCCAACTCTGGCAAAATATTTTTTAAGCCTGCAAATCATTATAGCTGCATTTATTTTATTCATTTCCGCTCTCATGTTTTTACGAACTCGTAATTTCAAGGATCGTGATAATCCATATTGGAGTGGTGGTCTCGTAAGTAGTCATAGTCATATCGTCATTGTAAAAAAACGAAGCCCGCTTTTTCGAAGAAAAAAATTCATTTAGGCTAGAATTTTAGTTAAAATTACGCCAGCCAAAAGATAAGAAGCTTTAATGGCGGCGGATTATGTTTGAACACGGAGAAGAGAGACAGTTTGAAAAGCTAAAATTGAGATAAAAAATATGTTTCGATGAATTATGTGTTTTTTTTTTTTTTAGTTCTCACTTCTTCAAAAGCTTTTATTATTTTCCAAGTCTCATTTCTTCTTAGAGAAAAGATTCAACATATTACCAATTAACATGGGTGTCGAGTTGGGTGGTGCAAGGGTGTACTTGTAACACCTAAAAAATTTTTCTAGTTTGGACAAGTCGAGGAAGATACTGGAAAAGTAAATTTCTGATAAAAGCTCTAAAAGTTGAAAAAAAGTTCTTTATTTTAGAATAGACTAAGATAATTTCTAAGAAATATAGAAAATACGAAAGATAAAATTAAATTAAAAATATTTTAAAAATTATCAATGCAATCATTTCTGTGCAGGCATTTCTAATTATTCACTAATGCATGGCTTCAGAAACTCCCACAATTAGAGGAAAAAGTGATTATTTAGTATGTGCCTATAATTATTATTTAATCTAAATAACAGAAACATGAGAATCATTTCGAATTTCCCTAGTGATTTCTCTGATTATTATTATCAATCAAGATACTCGTACTAATTTCTGTATATTAAAAAATCAAATGTCAACATTTTTTCAAAATTCGTTTACCTAATCAGAATATTGGCCATTTATATAACTTTTTTCTCATTTCAGCTCTTGATCTCAGGTCTTATGAATGCCATATTTCTAATATGCTGTCGTAAGAAATTCTCAGATGATTCGTCCTCTTGGTATGCTTTTTACCCAAAGGTTGGTATTGCTTAAACATATATGATTAAAGTTGAGGATCGTTTTTCTAGAATCAGTCAAGTTCATTTTTGTTAATTTTGAGATTTTGGTAGTTCATTACTTTAGTATTTTAGCTGCATAATTCAACGCCACTGCTACTAAATAATCCTAAGAAAACGGAATCGTCGTTTTATTTTTTTAGAAGCTCTTAAGTCCCAAGACAGCTTCTGCATTTCTAATTTTTTCAAGACTTGAAAGAGTCCAAAATTTTGCGTGGGAGTGCAGGGAGATTAAAACTGTTAACTCAACATTATTAAATAGTTTGGATACCAGTGCACCTGCAGTGAAAAATTGACTAATACTACAGTCCTTTTACTTCAAAACACTTAACTCATTAATAGCAACAGTTTGTCTCTTGTGGAGCTTCGGTATAATTAAATGGAAAAAAGTTTTATTTTTGTAGATAAACAAAAATAAATCAAAATAAGTGCTTGGAATAAAATGAAAAATTAATAATCAAACTTATAATTAGTCACTCAAAACTTACTCATTAACTACATACAAATTTCTTTTTTTAATTCTAATTTTTATGTACTCATTTGTGTGTATAAAACGGCCAGAATTTTAAAAACATTATTTCCCTCATGACACATTCAAATTATTGCGTGGTTTCAAGATGTATCAAAGTAGAGAGATTTATTGATTTAGTCTTGCAATGATTCAAACATCGTGTCAAAATATTTTCATTTTCTACTTATAGGACAGTTTTTTTTAAATCTATCATATCAAGAACACAAATTGAAAAACATGATTCAAGAGGGGCTCTGGCTCAAGTGCATTTTCACATTTTTCAGGCAAACAAAATCTAACTTTTCAACTTCGGCGACATTCAAATTGACTGATACTTTTTCTTGTAAATTAAGGTTTTTTAATTTTCATAAAGATCCAAGAATACTTATAGGTACTATAAGTTATAAAATTGAATGAAATGAAAATACACTAATGGAAAATAATATTTGAAAATACTAAAAATCATTTTCATAATTTTTTTTTTTTCGTTAATAACTTCCAAAGTTTGAATCAATACTTCGTTATTTCTGCAAAAAGTATTTTGAACGTCTAGGTAAATCAGGTAAAATATAGAAGCCAGGAAGTAATGGCACACACGAATTTTCATTACAGAATCATTATAAAAACTCATTTTCGCTAAAAATATACTTGAACACTTTTCGCACCGAGCTTTTCATTTTTGGACTGACCTGATTTGTTAAATCGCTTTCGTTATTTTACTATATAATTTTAAACGTTTCATAATTTTCAGATTTTTAGTTTAATAGTGACGATATCTGCATCGCTAACGTGCCTTTGCGCTTTAGTTTTCTCATCAATGCACGTGTACGTCATAAAAACAGGAGAATGTGTGATAGTAGAATCAACTCCAAACCAGTCCTGCGAGTGCCATATGATCTCAAGCAACCAAAGTACATCTTTCGATATACTCGATGTTTACTCTCAGTCCTACAAATATCCACAATTAACGTGTGCGCAAGTACAAAGATTCATGGTGATCACATTAATTGGATCAGCTATAACAAACACTCTCGGAGCAGTCATCAGTCTGTACTACGTATTTCTGCATAAAACTGCAACGGTATCACATAAATATTCTCAAGTGCCAATGACAGAGCATTATTCAGGTTTTGTTTGAAAAGGCTGAGCAAATACGCTCCAATCAACAGTCAACTGGGATCAAGGCGATGTGACACATTTCTCACTCCACATGTAAACGAATGTTTGGTTGAATGTTTTGAAGCTGCCTACCAGAGGATAAATTATTTAGACAGTCGCGATCTGAAGAGATGGGCATTAGAGAATTTCTATCGTACGCGGGCCATTTAATACAGAATAATTCTGCGCATGCTGACTAGAGTACATATTTCTCCACAAAACGCTGAAAAAAGACAGGAAAAAATTCACGTCCTACACGAATCTCAGCTGAAATTATTTGAATATAAACCCTGATTTTTTGCCATTATTAATTCCTAAGTTCCGAATTATCCAAACATAATACGTGTTGTTAGAATCATGATAAGACAAAGTAAAACAAATTTAGTTGAATAACTGTGCTTTTTTCGAATTTTCTGGATGATAATAATCTAGACGCTTGAGAAATATTCTTTAGATTTTCTCAGCAATGAATATATTGCATTTTCAATTAAGCACGAGATTTATTGAACTGGAGACAGATAGATAAAAACAAGACTTACAAATACGATCAACTACAATCCATAGATACTGCAGAAGCTGAGACATCACGTTTCACCTTTCTCGCCTCTTCTTTCCTTTTCTTTTTTGCAGCCATTTTCTGAAGCTTCTTTTGTTTAGGTAACAAACCGGTTTCATTCTCCTTTTCTTTTTGACTCGTTTTACTCTTTTTTCTCCAACGTAATTTACCCTTTTTCTTCGTGTCAACGGATGTATCCACAACAACATTACTCAACTATGGATAAAAAAAAAGAATTTGAACATAAAAATAACAGCAGGGTATTACGTAGAAATTTGGAAAATTTGGCTTACTTCTGATTTCTTCGCGTTATTATCTTGCACTTTTTCATTACCAAAAGGTAAGTACGTAACAAATCTTTTATTGGTAGCATCGTCCAATACGTCGAGAATGTTATTTTCAACGTTCTGAAATTCGGATATATCGAATTCTTTCACGTGTTCAGTAACAATTTCTGCACTAACGAAAGATTCAGTGGAGTCTTCAGGCGGTAAGGTATAAAATCTTATTTTTCCTCTGAAAAAAAACAAAAAAATTAATAAGTCCAATGAGATCGGATTCAAGTACGAGTCATTGAAACAGTAGGTGTGCGATTTGATTGACGTTAAGTTCATCAGCAAAACTGTAATACGAGTATAAACCAAGAAATTTTTACTAATGATTGTATTCAAATTTTGAATCCGAAGTAATGATTTTTCAATATGTTTTATTTCAATATCGAATTGAATGTTACATGAAGTCCCATTGTTCGATTATGTTCGAATTCTTTCAAAATTTTATAATTAGTCATTGATAAGGAGAAATTAAGTCAACATTACAGACTTATTAAAAATTCAAAAATTCAATTTCAATACACATACCCAGCTTTCAGCTATACTTTGTGATAACATATCCAAAAATTACGATTTTTTATTAAGAACTTGAAGCAATGATTGAAGTATCGTTCACTGAGTTTATTAAAAAATTTCCCTTTTGAAATATTTCTCAATTGCAAATTACAACTCTACAGATATAAGTAAAATTGATTCGAACTGAAGGTCTACAGGACGCAGTATGTGAAAAGCTCTAAAAAAAAAATGTTCTTAAATCTAAATGCATTGGAAACTTATCATCATTTACCTATTCCAGTCTTGCACTAAAGCTCGAGCTGCTTTCATAGTGTCTGGAACACCACCTTTGCCTAATAATCCAAACCGTTTGGCAAATGCAATTAAGAACTCTTGGGGAGTCGAATAATCAGTTACATTGTACAATGATATCATCTAATAACAAAAAAAAATTAGTTTTTCAAGATTCATGAAATTTCCATTTTGAATATGCGTCTTACTTGCTCCTTAGTTGCTCGGTGCAGAATTGTTTGAGCCGCATGTACAGGGTCAGTGAGTCGATCAGAACGAACAAGGTTTTTCAAACCCATTAATGAATTATTTTTTACCATCGGATTTTCCGTAACAATACCAGGACTATCTAAAATTTTAATATTAGCTGCAATTTGAACAGCTTGCAAAGTTCTGAAAAAAAAACAAAAAAACACGAATATAAAGAAGGTCTAATTGGTTAATAATTTTTGTTAAATAAAAAAGTACAAAAGACGAAATTCTTTAAAATAATATGGAAAGAATCTGAGTTCAAGTAGCGAAGTGTTACCATTCAGAATATATACAGTTTTGAATGGAAATCTGATATTGAGTTAATTGTGAAATAAAATAGAACTTGAAACGTATTAACGCCACTGCAGCTGATTTCGAAACAATAAAAATAAAAAAAAGGCTTATTTCGAACTCGAGATTTGTACTTCCTCATTTATATTCCTCACTTGAAAATATGATAATTACTTGGTTACACCAGGTTCAGCACCAACTCTGCAAGATTTAGTTCTCTTCAAGCTATTTATAACACTGCTTTTGCCAACATTTGGAACACCTACGGAAATGAAAAATTAAAAATCAAGTCAAGTATACGACGAAAACCTTCGGTAAAGAAGAAAAAGATCATACCAACTACTCCTACGGTGATAGAAGTGGTAATGCCTTTATTGCGTCTGTAATTCGCTAATAATTTCATAAGAAATTCGGCACCAACACAAGAAGAAACTGACATAAGTTTATCTAAATTCTTTTTTTTCTTCGACTTTTTTATCATAGCTCGACGACCTAATTTTTGAGCTTGTTGTTGAACGCTGGCTTTGAATGGAACTGTGGGCCAACTGCGACGCAAATATTTCAGCCAAGCTTCCAGATTTTCCCGTGGGACCAGATCGGCTTTATTCACTACTAGAACGAGCCTTTTACCCGGATGCTGCAATACTGTTTCTTCTACTACTTTGCATCTGGTTCCAAGAGGATCTCGAGCATCAACAACTTCGAGAATAACATCAGCTGTAGCAACAACCTTGAAAACAGAATTAAATTAGATATCTCACGCTAGAAACAAAACAGCGAATTAAAACAATATCTTACTTTTTTGAATTCCTTCGCCATGGAAGCACTTTCCATTTTCTCATGAGCAGTAATTTTCGCGGATTCTTCTAAGCTTGGACCATAACCACGAGCTCTATTTCGAGCATCTTCGACTAATTTGGCGAGTTCCATAGCATCGCTATTCCCGTTTTCGTCATTCTCACCCATTTTATTTTTCAACAATATTTCTTTTTCTTGTACTTTGGCAGCATTCAGTTCCTCGATTATTTTCTCCTTAAACGGACATAAGTTTGGAGCTACGATAACATCCGTTTTATGTCCTGAAATTTTAGAATAAAAAAGATGTATTAAAGTAAAAAATAACAATGATACATAAAAGTAATACGAAGTACGAGTATCTCAAATCATATCTCTTCATCACTCATACATCATGTAAAATTAGTTCATGAGATTTTCATAATGATCAATTTCTGTTATGGACTTATGGTTTTCAATTAAACTTCCTTCTTCTTATCAGACAGGTTCGGATTATTTATCGTTTTTTGGTGGAAATGTTTGATGGATGACATGGTAAACAGGTACGTCAGAATCAAGCAATTTTGGGTTTTACCTTTCTTTTGCTTCTTTGCTTCTCGTCTTTTTTTCCTATTATGTTCTCTGACTTTTTTGTCAATTTTGTATCGTGTACGACAAGCTAACCTTTTGCTTTTTTTTTCTGAAATTCAAATTAAACCAAAACATATTATTCCAATAAACTCTGCAGTAAATAATGATCATGGATTAATTTAATACCATGTTTAGTAGCACTTACTCAAACAAGGATGAGCCATATTCCAAAATGGTAGCTAAAGAATGTGAACGAAAATGAAATACAATATTCAGTTATACTTGAAGGTTTGAAAAACTATAAGTCACTAGAGGCGATAAAATATTCGACTGCAATTTAAAATAAAAAAATAAAAAACTAGGTATTAAATTTTAAAGAAATATTTTACCTAGTCTAGTCAGCAAGAAAATTCATTTTTCTCTCTCTCTTATCAATTCTTCAAGCAATTGAAAAACACAAGCATGCTGCAAGCATGCTTTGCCAATCACAGATAAAAAGTCACAGAAAAAACTAAAACCCTAAATAAAAAAAGTACAAAACGGAACGGAAGTCGACTCGAATTCGGAAGTCGAAAGTCGAAACGACGAAAAAATAAAAAAATTATGCCTTTGCTTTGCTTGCCTTGCTTTGCTCTTTGCTTTGCTTCTTGTTCTTGTCACTTGCTTTAAAACAGTTCATTCACATTTCACATTCGTCATTTTTTCTTAATTCTCAATCAATCTTGAACCCAGCATGAAATAGTATTTTTGTTACACAAATATTTATCCTCAAAATTGTTAAAATTGAACTTGTTTTCTATTTTCATCGAAAAGATTTTTCATCCATAAAAGTTCCAAAATGGTAAGTAATTTCTTGTCTTCTCTTAAGTGTCGTTTAAAATGACTTTTCGCTTGCTTATCATATCTGAATCCTCAACATTTTTCAATAAATGTTTTTCGTTTACCTTCACTGCTTCACAATTGAAATCTATTGTGGTTCGAAAGTAATCACCGACATTCTGCGTAATCATGTCGTTCGACTCTCAAGTTCAGAATTCTACAGTATTTTAGTTTTGAAAAGTAGTCGTTTCAGTCAACCGGTATCTCATTTTCATTTTTCTAATTATTACGGACTCATTTGATTCTGATTTATACACAGGTACGGATACGCTGTTCAGATCTCAGAACAAAAGATAAGAAGGAGTTAACCAAACAGCTTGATGAACTGAAAACAGAGTTGGCTACTTTGAGAGTAGCCAAAGTTACCGGTGGAGCTGCTTCCAAACTGTCAAGAATGTGAGTAACGAAGTATTTAATTGTATTATTTTATCGACATTCGTATGTATGTCTATCTTATCTGATTTATATCTTATGATTATTCTTGCAGTCGTGTCGTTCGAAAAGCGATTGCTAAGGTTTATATTGTAATGCATCAGAAACAGAAAGAAAACTTGAGAAAATTGTTCAAGGTAAATCAAAGAAGAATACGTTATCACTAGCCTCCAAATGTACGAATTCCACCAAGTCCGTAGATGTAACTAAGTATTTATTTTTATTTCAGAACCGAAAATACAAACCTCTAGACTTGCGACCCAAAAAAACAAGAGCTATTCGACGTGCTTTGACTAAAAAAGAAAAGAACGTTAAAACCATGAAAGAAATAAGGAAAAACCAGGCTTTTCCTCCGAGACTGTATGCTGTAAAAGTATAAAAATATTGTCTTACTAATTTTTCTGTTTCAATCTCGAGGTAATATAATTTTTTTAAATATATTCCTTTTCAGTTTGTACATTTTTTTCTTCCCAGTTTTAGAAAATTCGTTTCTTATATTTTCGTATAATATGCCTTTGAACTCTTCTAATAAGTTCTGATAGCCTTGCAGTTTTTCTCAAGAAATTGAAATAAAAATTGTCAATTACCTAGATATCTAATATCTACTTTTCATTAGAGGAAAATCTCTTTCATTTAAACTGAAGAACTTAAAAAACTTAATGAACTTAATAATAACTCTTTAAACTCCATAAATTTCTCTACAGTTGGAGCATTCTCTTTATTTTTCATTATTTTGAATTGGAGAGGCCGGAATTGTTTGTTAGTGACATCTTCAAAAAAATCATTTCTCGTGAAATGATAGTGCAACAAAATTAGAATGAAGATTGAAGTAAAACGAAAGAAAATTTAACCGGGGTTTTTCGCTTCAAGCGGCTACTACGTCCCTAATCAACGTACTTGGTCTTAATTACGCTGATGCGTGCTTCGTCATGGAGAGAAAAAAGTTTTTTATTCAAGTCTATGCGATTTATGAATCGAAGCTTGCCAAACATTGATGTTTTTTAGTATTCAGGTCAGTTTATATTTATTTACTAGTATTTTTCAACATTGATATTTCCATTCGACCTACTTTGTAAGACCTGTAGAATCATAATTAAGTCTGTTGAATCGGAAACAGTAGAAAATGGTAAGAAAAAAGAAAGAAAGAAAGATTAATTAAGTGACCCGTTATTTAAGAGCAAAAAAAAAATTGAAATTGTGGGTAAACGACTGCTCCAAAACATGATAACATAAGGCAAATGTTCACGCTCCCGTGTGGCTGGTTATAATTCTTGTCATAGTTGACGGGTGAAAAGTTATTAATTTCTTGCCTTGCTTAATTTATTGAGCTAAATTAGCCGAACTACAATATTACGTTATCGAAATTATAATTTATCGATTACGTGAACTTTAATTACCAGTAATCAACTTAAGTTTGGTAAGTTGAATATTTGTTTTCTTAGTTAGATTTTCATTATTTATCTCATTCTTTTCTCTATGAGAAATTTTATAACTAAGTTATGTGAAAGATTTCTACCAGGTCTTGTATTCATTTTTTAAAAAGATGCGTAGGTACTATTAGTTTGTAATGAAAAATATGTTTTTTTTCTCGGTAAATTTTCCATCATAAATAAATTTGAAATAGATACTTGGAAGGTTTTATTGTTACTTAATTTGCCATAAAGAATTTCCACGAGCTCTTGACATGAATTTAATAGCCTTTTGGCTTATTCTGTTCGAATAATATTCTCCAACAATTTTGTGAATAATAATTTGAAACTTGATGGAAATAAATTGAAAGCAAATCGAAAAGAAACATTTACTGGAATTCGTGCCAGTAGGAGGAGCACATGCTTAAATAAATTAAAGAACACAGAAAGTTTGAAAAAAATTATTATACCCTGAAGATGAACGTTTCGATCGAATTTATTGTTCAATTTTAATTTGAGCATTCATCAAGTTCAATTGTTCATCATGAAAATTTATTTTATTTTATCCAGAAGATTTGGCATACCCAGAACTGTTTGAAATGATAGCATCCAGAATCTCTCTACAAATTAACGCTTATTAAATTTGAGTCAATTTGAGTGTTCTGCCAAAGTATTTGTTACAAATAAAGTCGATATTGTATTTGGTCTTGGTCTAGAATTGTCTAAAAAATATAAAGTTGCTGTGAATCTGAATTCTAATCAATTCTAGTGTTTGGTTGGGTATTTGTATTTCAAATTTTTGTTCAAAATAACTTTTTTAGAATCTTAAGATTTGGCAGCACTGATAAGAAGTGTGAGACCACTGAACTGTATTAAGAACACTGGAACGCTTACGCTCGCTTATCACCCGACGGTATGGTGTAGAAAGAGACAAGAAATGGGAAAAAGAGTAGATATCCTTGTTTAACGCATTACGTTAATAGGCGACTGATGAGTTTTTCTCATTAATTTTTTAATTATCTCAACTTCTACTCAACTTAAAAAGTTGAAACTAGTCTCATTTGAAAGAGGAAGGTTTGGATATTGTGTTGGTATGGAAAATGTCAAAATTTGGCCATTTTAATGGATTTTTTTGGGGAAAATAAATTTTAAATCTTCAATTAATGATTAATTTTTTTTTACAATGACTTAGAGATGAGCAGTTTTTTGTGTATCAGTAGATTAGAAACAGTATTTGGCAGAAGGGAGTGCCTAGATACACTTTTTTTAAAAGAAAATTACTTTGAAAAAAATTATTTTATAATGCTTCCTCTTTCTAGCAGTGAAAACAATTAATTTTTTTTTGAATTTGTCCATTCACCTAAATTCTATTCAGTCTCTATGTATTTGATCTGTCAAAAATAATTAATATTTTGCACAGTATAAAATCATTTATTATTTGAAAAAAATTGAGGCACCAGGCACAGCCCACAGGAGAAAATTAAGAATTATCTACTGAATAAAATTGTTTTCTTGTTTTGTTCATTCAGAAATTGTATCTTAAATTATTAGGTAATTGGTATGAAGGTCAAATTTAGCTTTAGCTCAGTTAGCTGAGTAAAACAATACCAATATTGATATTTCCATATTTTTTGCATATTTTTTGAAAAATCATGCATATTTTAGGAAAAAATATGCATACTTAAATTTTAAGCGCATATTATATGCGCATATTTTCAATAAGAAGAGTAAACAAAAAAAATGTATGATCAATTGAAGATTTAAAATTTTTTTTCCCCAAACAAATCCGTTAAAATGGCCAAATTTGGACGTTTTCCATATCAACACATTCTCCAAATCTTCCTCTTTTAAATGAGACCTGTTTCAACTTTTTAAGTTGAGTAGAAGTTGAGATAATTAAAAAATTAATGAGAAAAACTCATCAGTCGCCTATTAACGTAATGCGTTAAACAAAGATGTATACTCTTTTTTCCATTTCTTGTCTCTTTCTACACCATACCGTCGGGTAAATTTCTATTGGTCTTATGGAGCGTAAGCGTTCCAGTGTTATTAATAGAGTTCAGTGTGTGAGACTTCGGAGACTTCATGGAGTCTTTCCTCAGTCCTCTCCCTTTGAATTACTTTACTCAATTCAATTATCATAAGTGATAAGTCATTCATTACTCTCTTCGTCTTTGGTCTACATGTGGACCTTGTGGACATGCATAAGCACGAGCTGCACGTGCTAAGTGCTGACTGCTCAGATAGTCCTGCATTTCGCAGATTTATGTTCAACTTTGTTATCAAGTTATTGGATTTTATTTTTTTACATCTCCGTGATGCTTGTTAGAAAAAAATTTCAGTTCAGTAACCCACAATCATTTAACTTTGCGGTTTCTAGAAAATTTCGTTCTTATTCTTTATTCATTCTGTCATCTTGGTCTTTAACGACTAAACTAACTCTTCGTGTGTTATTGACGCCAGCATATTTCTCGATCAACGAGTAAAATGACTTCAATAACGTAAAAGTTTATTTAAGTCATTACGTAGGTATGTAACTTTCTTATCTCCCTCGATACAAGCAAATTAAGATAAGACTTGTGTAATCACCTCTGTAAGTGTATATACGTACAAAACCATTGGTCTTCGTGTTCTAAAGTCGATTCTATTTACAACCGGCTGATTTTATTTCTCTTCTATATGACCTATTCTCTGTACATTTAATTCTTAATATACTCGTCTTTCAAGTTCTTGAAATTCCATCAAATAGTCAGTTCTTTCAATTCGAAAACGTGATATTTCTTTCGCAGGTATGTCGAAGCCTTACATTTTAATCACTGGAGGTGCCGGCTTCATTGGCAGTCATTGTGCCCTTGTCTTATTGGAACATGGATTTGATGTGGTTGTAATCGACAATTGCTCCAATGCTTATCTTGGTATGTATGTCTTACCAAAAACATTTTATTTAAAAATAATCAAATGTCAAAGAGGTATAAATATTTCACTCAGTGTGAGAGAAAGAAGTTGGATAATATTGGCAAAAATATTCTTGAACTATGCTAGAATAGCGTTTGAAGCTTCATTTCAGTTCAGTTTAATCATGTTTTTCTTAATTTATGAATTTGTGTTCACGAGTGATGGAAAAAATGTTGGAATATTATTGTCTTCGAAAGCTATAACCAACTTTTAAATCATAAAATTATAAATTTTGATTTGTTCGATACCCTTAATTTTCATGTTTTCAGGATCATCAGATTCGAAGCCAGAATCCCTCAAACGTGTGGAAAAACTAACGAATAAAAGCATCGAATTCGTCAAAGGTGATTTAAGTGACTGCGATAATCTTGGATCTGTCTTTAAAAAGGTATAAGAAATTTGAATGTTGGTTGAAATTCATGCTAGCTATTAACTTTTGATTGATTTCTTTTTAGTTCAATATTTCTTGCGTTTTACACTGCGCTGCGTTAAAGTCTGTAAAGGAGTCTTGGGATATACCATTGTCATATTACTCGAATAATGTTACCGGATCTATTAATTTATTCTCTGTGAGTCCTTTTTCTACATATTTTCCGACTGAACCGAAATTTTGCAATAAATTTATGAAAAATGTTCCTACTTTAGGTTATGAGTAGTTATGGCGTCAAAAAATTGATTTTTTCCTCGTCGTCGACAGTTTATGGAGATCCACAATTCTTACCACTCACTGAGGAACATCCTACTGGACAAAACTGTGCGAATCCGTATGGTCGAACGAAATTTCTCGTCGAAGAAATTCTCAAAGACCTTTGCAGGAGTGACAAAGTTTGTAACTTATGAATTTGTATTTTAATGCGAGGAGAGCTGTTGTTAGTTTTTCATTGTTTGGATTTAAGTGCAATGAATATTACGTACACCAAATTATGAATTCCATTCTCTAATCAGTGGACTGAAAATTATCGTTGTTCGACTTTCTAGTTTATATTTTTTCACTATTGCTCCTATTGAAAATAGCTTATTGTATTATAAGTACTTTTCCTGATTACGTTATTTGGAGTTCTTACTCTATTTTGTCACATGTAATTAGAAATAGAAATTCTATCTGTGTACCCTGTTCAACATAACTTGATCGCGAAGAAAGAAAAAAAATTGTATTTTATTTGCCCATTATAAAATCAAAACACCAAAAATTTTGAAATACTGTTTGAAAAAAGTCTAAATTGACATAAAAATTTTTAATTGAAATTGAATTAATATACACATAGTTCTTGTGTATCGTATTTCGACCAATTTTGGCAGAATAATTTATAATTTTTCGTTTGAGCATGAATTAATCTTGACCGAAGAAATGAACTCCTTGTTTATGGTTTTTCCTCAAAATTTAATTCTCTGAACTTAACAGTACTTTTTTAACATTGGAATGTTAAAACGTATTATGATCTTAACTTGATTTTCATCTGAAAAAATATTTTTTGCAGGATTGGTGTGTGTATTCGTTACGATATTTTAATCCAGTGGGAGCTCATCCATCCGGTGACATTGGGGAAGATCCATTAGGCATTCCAAATAATTTAATGCCAATTATAACCCAAGTGGCAATCGGTAAATTGAAATCAATCGACGTTTATGGAAACGATTACGATACTGTTGATGGTACAGGTACATTATCACATTGTCCTTTCAAGTAGAGGAAATTTTCGCTGCTCAAGAATCACGCGTGTATACTTTTAAATGAGCCGTCATCTTTCTTTTTGTAATATTTTTGGTTCAAGTTCAAGCACTTGAACGAAAATTATGTGTTTATTTTATTGATCATTTTACAGGTGTAAGAGATTACATTCATATAATGGATTTAGCTGAAGGCCATGCTGCAGCAATCAAAGTTTTATTGAAAGAGAAAGGAAATGCTGGCATTTTTAAAGCTTACAATCTGGGAACTGGTTCTGGTTCATCAGTGTTACAGGTAGCGTTTGTAGCATTCCAACTGTGGCGCATCCAGAGGATGGGACCACTGCTTCTTGAAATAAATTTCAACAATCCCTTTTTATGCTGCTGATGTGATTATTTTAAAATTTTAATTCTCGAATTGTCGTTATCAGATGATCAGTACTTTCGAAAAAGTCAACAGTGTCAAAATTCCGTACAAAATTGTTGGAAAAAGAGCCGGTGATGTGGCTGCTTCTTACTGCGCTGTGCAGTTGGCAAAAAAAGAGCTTGGTTGGCAGGCTAAATACGGACTTGCTGAAATGTGTAAGCATTTGTTATGGAGATATTCTCAAAAGCTAAGTAATATATGACATTTGAAATTTTATGTTTGTTTAGGTAAGGACGCTTGGACTTGGCAGACAAAGAATCCCAAGGGTTACCAAAAATGATTGCATTTTTATTCATTCAAATTATTTACTACGTTTTGAAACTGTTGGTCGACCGGAATATCTTTCATTTTATTTCTAGTCTGATGTTTGGAAAAAAAATGTGACGAATAATATTTATTTTTCCCGTTCTTATTGGGTTTTTTATTTTTATGACGATTCTTTCAAGCTCGCCTATAAGTGGAAGTTGGTTCACGCTTTTGACCATAGTCGAAAAGTATCGAAAATTTTCGCTTGCGATTCTTCGAAGAGAAAAATATTTGGCTTGCATAATTTTTTGAAACAAGATTCATTCAAGTACATAGTTCTGAAACACAATATTTTATTTTGAATATTATGTTATCATGCATGTAAATAAAGTTATTTTAGGATTTCTAACATTGTTTAGCAGTATCTGTGCTCTGGTGAGTAACCATTTGAAAGTAGGTAAATACATGAATCCTATTAAAAAATTCAGCATTTGGCTAAAATTAATGTAATTTTTCTCCTCTGATGTTCGTAGACTTGCTGTTTTTACATAATTTACGTTTCATTAATTGTCACAAAACAAGTTGAAGATAAGATTTTCATACTTGACTCTCGGTTTCACCAAGAATTCTCGAAACTTTTACTTTTCGTTGGCATACTTATCCCAATTTTCTGTTTTCTCAGCTGTTTGATATTCGCTGTTAATAGTCTCTTCTTCTTCTATTTGGTAATGATTTAATTTAGATTTTTTATCAATGAGAATAATTATGGTGTTTCATTTATGCTAAAATATTTTTTCTTTTTTTTTTTTCAGTACGGTGGCATGACGATTATACTCTTAATTCTTCAAGTGTTAATTTTCTGTTTTTTACATCCAAATGTTGAAAATTTAAAAACAGACATTGAAAATAAAGTAATGAATTTGATAGAAAATGCTGGAAAAAGTTTTGCACTACAATCACTTCAAGAAAATGTGAGTGAAAAATCATCATTTTGCTTACTTATCAGTAGCAAGTCAAAACCAGTCAGACTGTGAAGTCGCAAAAGGATCAATTTTTTTAATTACAAGGTTTTATACAAATTAAAGAATTTTCTTAATTTTTGGTACCTAATTAAAGTTTCCGAAAATTGAAATAGCCTATATATATAATTAATAAGAGTCATTTTTTTACCTATTCTTGATTTGAAATGATTGAAAACATGATTCAACTATTATCTTCGTTTATTTACTAGCGATTGTGAATGTCAACTGCTGGTTGGCAACATACATTTCAAGATTGCTAGCTTTTGAAATTCAAGTTGTTTTTGTTTCACTCATTTTGAATAAAAATTTTTCTTCTTCCATTTGAAGAGTCAAGAGAACTGAAAATATACTGAATATTGTATTTATTATCCCAAAATTCCGACTCCAATCCTTCTGATTCTCAGGTCAAAAATGGTACTTACAATTTTCAATCGGATTTTTCGAGAAAATGCCACATGAATTTCTTAATCAGCAGTAAAACAAGACTTTTTCTATTTTATTGATGATTACAGTATAATTGCTGCGGACTTGACTCGTTCACTGATTGGCTGAAGAAAAATAAAGAAATTCCGGGTTCATGTTGTGAAAAAAAATTCTTTAATACGTGTTCCATTGATTCTGTGATCAATGTGAGTGGTTGCCGTCGAATCATTGATAAACATATTGAACAAATGGCTGCGTATCTGCCTCATGTTTTCTCTCTCATCTTCATTTTCGAAGTATGAGTTTGATAGAAACACTTTATGCCTCATTGGCATAGGTATATCTATTCAAAGATGAATTTATATCCACCTCATTTTTTGTTAGGTAATCTTATTTGCAAGTTCTGTCTCGATCGTAATTAATTTTGAAACATCCGAGTCCCAAAATCAGCTTCCTCCGATGACAAACGAAAAAATTGACGCTCTGGAAGAAGGTGGTATTCATTTCGAAGAAAGCGTTGACACTCACCGTTGAGAAAAAATGTCTTATTGCTCTGCGTTTGTGAGATCTTTTTTTTCATCTAATAATATTCGCCGACCTAAGTCCAAAACCTACAATATCCCAAAAAATTATTGCTAATTTTTTTTTCGGTTGATTAAGCATTATCAGTGACGAAAACATAATTTTAGCGCAAAAGAATTGTAATAGTTTTTGGGATATCGTAGATTTTGGACTTATAACGGCTAATTTATTGCTGCTGATGCTTAGTTGAGCTGTAAAAAATATTATTTGTAAGCTCCTCATGAAATACCTATATTTTTTAGGTACATGTATTTCATAAAATATCCATGCATCTTGGAAATTTAATCTTCATCTATGAATTATTTTATTTCAGGAGTTATCTATAAAGCATTAAAAAAAAAATGTTTATTAAATGTTTGAGGGCTCTTTCACTCACTCACATAAAATTTTCTTTTAAAACATGCAGATGCTAGTTGATTTTATTTATTTACGTGTTTTTATTTTTACATGTTCATCACAACCTATAAGCTACATACATAATTATTGAACTTTGATATTGAAGAATATTACAAAATATATTCTTTTTATTTTTACTTCGTGAATTATTTGTTCGAGAAAATTATTTTTCATTATAGTGTGAAGTGAGTGCCTGACTATTACCGACTGTATTCAAAATACTTTGAGACTTGAGTTGATGGCTTTGTTGATTAATTGATTTAGCATAAATCTCTGACGGTGAAAATAATGCTCAATCAAATTAAATTGAAAAATATTCTTGTAAATTCAAGAATACGACACGAATATTACACTTGATTAATAATAAAAATGTAATAACATAGGGTCCTTGGAGAAGAAATAAGAGTATAGCTTGCCATGTTATTGCTAAACATACTTTTTTGCCAAATGGACAAATTCTATTATCAATCTTCAACCTGTTAAAACTCCTCTTCTCAGCAGTCAGCACAGAAGACGAAATTTTTTGGTTTGACTGCCACAAAAACAGCTATCCTTAACTATGCTTCTTCTTACCTGTGTAGGTTAGCTTTATGTTTGTGTTTCAAATAATTTTTATAGGCACCACTGTATAAAAAGCACCAAGTAGAAACAAATTTTTGTGGTCGGCTTCAATTATTTGTGGCGTTAGGAAAACAGATAATTTATTCTCGAATATTACTGGCTGAGCATTTAAAATTATAGTAAAGCTAATAATGTTGTTTCCTTGATACCACAAAACACAAAAAGATATCTCTAAATTCAAGCGTCAAATTTATTAGAAATTTTTAAAAACCTAATCTTACTACTTTGGTTTCACCTGAAAAATCATGCTGTGAATTTCTATAATGGGATTTTTCAGCGGATTCTTGACCATTATAGTTTTTATATTCAACTTTTTCTTATTTGTACGTACACAAATTAAAATATCTACATTTTCTAAATTTAATTGTTATGTACACTTTGAATATTTATTATTATTAATATTTTTATTTTATAGCTAATAGCTCTTCATTTGATATATTTGGGTTTACTCGGTGATTATCCGATACTCTCACAGGATGCACCCGATGATGATGACAGTACTTATCCAATGATTTCAAATGTAATATTATTATTGAGTCTATTTGTTGGAGTAATAGCATTCATGGGATGCTATGGAGTGGCAACGGACAACAAATTATATTTACTCGTGGTAAGTTGAACTATCGATACCTACTGGCTACTTCAGCTCAATATAAATGCAGTCAGACTGAAACTAATGAGCTTAACTAAATAATCTTTTTAAAATTACCCGACTGACAAGCTAATTCGAATTTATTAAAGATGAGACTCGGAAATCTCATATAATTTTATGAAATCCTAGTCAATACTATAGTATTGTTATTTTAGTGTAGGCCACATTTCACTTGAAAAATTATTCAATTGGCCAAAACGTTTTATTTCGAAAATTGTTACGATTAGCTATAGAATATTAGAATACTTTTTGCATTGACTCATTTCAGTATTCAACCATGTTGATGGTACTCATTGCGATTCAACTTTTCATCGCTTTCGCTCTACATGCAAAATACGAATCAGTAGAAGGGGATGTTGGAGCCTATTTTACGGACATTGTTAAAAATTATACTGTACATGACAATTCTTCGCACGAGTTTATGCATAGACTGCAGAGGAAAGTAAGAATTAATTTGAGATCTATCTTCTTCATTCATTTCATTAGCCGACGCATTTTTTTTGCAAAGTTGTCATCCAGAGTTGAAAAATGAGAAAAAGTAGAGAAAAAATATTTCTGTATTTTTTAGTGAAATGCAAGAAGAATATAGAAAAATGGGAAATGATTTAGTTAATTTATTTTTTAGAATTCTGAAAATATTAATTACAAGACTTCGATAAATTGTTGATTCTTAAGAATTTCGAGTAGTTCGAAATGAGAAAATATTTAATGATTAAGGGCGAATTTTACTGGAAATTATAAAATTCGGAATATCACGTGAGAATACGTTTTTAAGGCAGAAATATTTCATTTTCAGTACAATTGTTGCGGTTTTGAAAGTTACGAAGATTGGTTAAAATTGCTTTCACATATTCCTGGTTCTTGTTGTGGAAAACCTAGCCATCAAGAATGTAAAAAATCTCAAGTTGCGGGAAAATTACCTTGTGCCCCAATTATCAGAAGAAGATCACGAGAATTATTTCGACCAATAGTTATGTTCTTAATCATTGTTTTCGGAGTTGAAGTAAGTAATTATTATTTTTTAAATGTAAGCCACTATCGGATCACTCAAAAAATGAGGCTGTAATCATAATTGTACATTCGTGTTAAAAAACTTTTTAAATCAATATTAATAATTGGCCATTATGCAAAAACATTTTTTAATTAGTAGGTATCTAATACTCGTAGCTCATTATTTTTTCGCTAAACTTTACATTTTCCATTGCCTATTCTCCTCCATATGCAGTTTTTGCAATCACATTTCTAAAATTATTTTTAAAACATCGAGTATCAGCCACAGGCATAAAGTGAATTCGTCAGTATTTGAATTATTTTTAACTAAAAATAAAATTTAATCACTCTTTTTGATACCTATATTTTCATGTGGCTTTGATTTTGTAGGTCGTTTTAACTGCTTCTGTTTTATGCATTGTGATGAGTAACCCATACTGATACAGAATTTATTAAACCGAAAGATGTCAACTATGTATCCTCAACGATGCCTTTAAATGGATTTTGAATAATGCATAAAATATATTCGACTTATCTTTATTTTCTGTTGTTTTTCTAGGTGATTTTTTCTTTTTCTATATTTTTTCTTTTGTGTGAAAAACGTAATTTGTAATCATTATAATGTATCGGTTAATTATTAACAATAAATCATGAAAATTAATTTTTATTATTTACTATTCTACTGACCACTACATATTGTTCAGTAGTTTTCTATGTAAGTACCGTCGAATGGGGTGACTTTACATTCAAGGGGCGACTTTACCCACTTCGTTTTAGCCCAATAAATAAATTGCCAGGCAAAAATTAAAACCGAAATACGATTTGGATCAAAGCAGGTAGAAGGAGGAAAATAAAAAAAAAGATCGCCGCCCCTACCTCACTTCACCCACTAACAGAACAAGAAAATAAAGAGGCGATATGGTTTTTTCCTTTTTCTTATTCGTCTTTTTTTTTTTAACCACAAACACTCAAAATATTCAGTTCGGTTTCACACGGTTGAAGTTGTAACTTGACTAGTTTCTTTTCAATCGTATGTCTGAGTATAAACATCCTTAAATTTTGCCTCCCCATCCCCACCCATCAATAACCCGTCAATAACAAATTGATGGGTAAAGTCGCCCCATTGAGGGGTGACTTTACACAAATTTTTTGAAAAATCATAAAAAATAGAAGGAAGGCTGCAAACTCAAACTTTTTTTTACAATTGTGTTAAGAAATGTTAGACCTAAATTTTAAAACCAAATTCACTTCAATAGCTTCAAAATTGGAAGAGTTATTAAAGGACAAAGTTGAAAAACATAAAAAAAGTGTGTAAAGTCGCCCCATTCGACGGTAATTTTAAAACTTCAACCTTCCGACTTTTTTTTTCCAACAATTTACGAGGCTAAAAAAAAGTTTTCAGTTTAGAATTTAAAATACAGAAAGTACAAAAGATTTAGGAAATGAGTTAATATTTTTCTTATGACTATAGAGGACCCGGTAAGCATAAAAAGCTTCAGATAGAGGGTGCACCTAATTTTTAAAACAAAGCCTAATTTATGCCTTGATTGACCAGGTCCTCTGCAGGTGCAGACACAGTTCACTGACACTACACGATCAATGCGCGCGCACGGTCGACAAATATGTGATAAAAAAGTACCCTTATCAAATAATCAATTAATATTCCAATTTTCAGTTTTCAGTTTTCACTTTCAAATCAAACTCAAAGCTTGTTTTATGTGATCTTTGTCGTTGTATACTGCTAATTCAGATTAGAATAAAGTTCATTCAATTATGATTCAATCATAAAGTGATGTTGGAATTGTTAGACTTTTAGCAAAGAAGTTCCTGACGAAACAAAGAATTGTGTCAACAACAATTTTAGTGACTCAGAAGTCAAAATTTGCTCATCAGATAGCACGTACTACTACTACTAGTGTTGTCCAGAGTTCACGAAATTCAGCTTAACACGAATGATCTTTTCTCCTTGGTTTTCCAATGAATGCTCCGTCGTTTTAAAAGGTATTTCTATTGTAATATTCGAGTGATAGTTGTGTTTCAATGTTGCTCTTCGTTTGGCTACCAAATTGAAAGAACGTGGGTGGTACACTTATTGATGTTCAGTATGATAACTATTTAAACTTTCATTTACGACAGTGAATACCGAATGATCATTATTTCGAGTCATGGATACTCTTAAAAGTCACAAATGTTCATTGCTCTGTCCAAACTATTATTATTCTCAATTATTTTTTATTGATGGAAACTTATGCTATATTTGTAATCATGTTATTAATTGTTCTGTATTGCAGTTATTGTATTCAACTAATTATTTAATTCTGTGCTTGTACCAAAGATGGCTGTCAACTTGAATAAATATAAATCAGAAATTGTGGCTGCTTGGAAAGATGTGATAGATGAGAAAACGTCAACAAATTGGTGAGTTTCCTGTAAGAATAACTTGAGGCGTTTATTTTGCTTTTAATTCCGACATTTTCGTGCATCCAAGAGATGTAGCAACTATATATAACTATTACACTGAATCAAATGGGTCGAATAACTTGCAAGTTCCAGAATTACTATGCTATTGAAATAAATGCAAGAACAAGAGAAACAGACTCTTGCTCAGGATTTTCACCATTTAACCCCGAATTACCATCGAGTTCATTTAAATTAGTTATATGCTTGAAATTATTCTGTATTTTGCAGGGCAATTTTCGGATACGAAGGTCTGTCAGATGTGTTGAAAGTCGTTTGCAAAGGCAGTGAGTATAACCACTCAGTATATTGTATTGTTTTTTTCATTCTAAAGCTCTCAAATTATTCTTATCGTTGAAGCTCCGTATTCAAAATTGTAACTTTTATGTCAATTTATTAGTATCGATAGCTCAGTTTGAAATGAGGAGTCCTTATACAGTATTGTGTCTTATAAAGTAATTTGATAATAAGAAGGTGTTATGCCCGAAAAATCAGGCAAATTGTTTGAAAGTTGAAAAAAATCTTTGTGATGAGTGGAAAATTTCTGCTGAAAAATTTCATTTTTTAAAATTTATTTTCCGAATAAATTTTGCTGAAACCTCTAAAAACGCCGAATGATTTGACATAGAGCTAGATGCACAAATCAATTCAATAAAATCTATAATTATAATAAAATCCAATAACCAGATGTCTGTCACCTTCTCGAAATTTGTAAACAAATTATTTTTCATTTTGCGATTAATCTGCTTTAAGCCTTTAACTTAACGTAGAAAGGTGAATAGAAAGAGGAAAATATCAGAAATATTGATGATATACAAATCTTTTTGATGAGAGGTTCAATTTTACTGCTAATGATGAAAACATCTATATAATCTATATAATTCTATAATATAAAATCCAATGTCCAAATGTCTGTCTCATACTTTAAATTCTCAAACAAATTATTTTTAACTTTGTGATTACTCAGCTTGAAAGCTGAATTTGGTCTCATTAGAAAGAGGAAAATCTCAGAAATATGATGATGTGTGAATCATTTTGATTAGAGATCTAATTTCACTACTAACGATAAAAACATTTTTGAAAACCGTGAATTCTATTCTACACTTCTACACAACATTTCAGAATGGAGCTATTTTCAATTTGAGCGGAATTTGAGAAAAATTTGAGTGGAATGTGAATATACCTATGTGAATGTGAGAGAATGTGAGTGACTATATAATATTTTTTCATATTATTTAGTTCTTCTGCTGTAACTGCAGAAGATATAAAACTATTTTAAGGCAAAAAATATTATGAAATTTTCAAGATATGAGAAATACTTATGAGTAGGTACTTTACTCCATTATTAGAGTTTTATTCCACTTCAAAAGTATAACTTGAAACTATTCAGAAATTGAAAAATTTGCAAATTTTCAAATACAAAAAGTTATCTGTATTTTCATCTCCTCTCCAGAAAATGAACAAACTTTGTGTTATCCTATAGAAAAATAAGTAGTGAAATTCTAGTTATAACTTAAATTAATGTACAAATTTCAACTTTGAAGGTGAATTAAAAAATAACAGGTCCCTGGGATTGGCCGGGCAAGAGGGGACGTAGCCCCCTTGTGTCACGCTAGTTTGAACATAAAAAATTATAAATTTCTCAACTGGTAGCTAAAAAACTGTACGTAATATTTAGAACACTTTTTTAAATGCGATAGAGGAATTATTATTATCAACTAAATATTGGTCCCGTTAGTGAACTCTATTTTTAGCAGATTTTCACCTTGAACCTGCGCTCATTTTTTTAATGCCTTAACATGGATTTTACCAAAAATACTTGACACAATTTACTTAAATTTGATGTATAAAATTTTGCTGTATCCTAAAAATTCAGCCGAACGTAGCAAAAATGAAGGAAAATTACGAGAGTTACTTGGTAATTTGTGCTTCAGTAAGAAGAGTAATAGGTAATTTTAAAAAAGAAGTTTTGAACTTGACAGGTTTTGAATGAATGGTTTTGACAAATGAGCTTGTAAATCAAATAAAATGTGTCAGAAACTTTAATTTACCAATGATCGAAATTTTAACTAGTGTACTATTTGAAGACACGTTGTGTGGGACTGCAGAACATGATTTCTTTTCCGCTTATCAACTTTACTTTCCGCGTAATTCATTCTGTTTTACTTTTTCAGACGATGGTGTCGACGAAATGAAAGAGGAGCTCAACAGTGGCCAAATTATGTATGCATTTTGCAAGATTTTAGACCCAAAAACTAGTTTGAAAAAATATGTTCTCATTAACTGGGTAATTTCATTCAACCTATGCCTTCTTATATTGGTTCGTATCACGCCTTAAATGAAATTTCAATGATTTTACTCTTATTCTGTTCTAAGCAAGGAGAAGGAGTTCCACTTCTGAGGAAAGGTGTTTGTGCTAATCATGTGCGAGATGTATCCAATGTTTTGAAAGGTGCTCATGTAACAGTAAATGCTCGCACAGAAGAAGATGTCGATTCCGATATTATTATTGATAAAGTATCAAAATCAACAGCGTCAATGTATTCATTTGAGGAGAGATTGGATTTGTCTAAAGAAGGCTTTCAAAAACTTGTAAAGGAAACTTGCCAATATATTTTGATCTATATTTTACGAAGATAACTGATTTAATTATATTTTTTCAGAATTCCGCGTATAAAAAAGTTGAACCAAGCAAAGAAATAAATCCAACAGAAAGAGATAAATTTTGGGCTCTCGAAGAAGAGCAAGAAAAACAGCGACAGCTAGAAGAAGCGAGACGAAGACAAGAAGAATTGATAAGATTGGAAGAGGAAAGAATAAAGAGAGAAGTGAGTTGACGTAAAGAGAATTTTAATCCATTTTTTCATATTAATTTCAATAATTCTAATCGATGTTTACTTGGATTTTTCACTTTTTAGACGGAAGATGCCAAGAAGAGAGAAGAAATGACTGCTAAAGAAGAACCTGTCACCATTCCCAAGGCTAGTGAAATCAAGAAAGAGACAAATATCAGCATATCCAGTAAAATACGACAAATTGAACAGTCAGTAAATTCTGCAGAGGCTTTAAAAGAAATGCGTAAGAAAGTAAGTATTTTTGATTTTTATACGTAAAGGGCATTTTACCGCAATCAGATAAATTCAAAAAAGTGATTTTGAGCAAATAAAAAAAGAGTCAGAAATGAGTCGATGTGAGTATTTCTTCAGAAAATTTGGACTTTCTGCAGTGATATCCTCGGACTCATTGCATTTGACGTCACAACCAATTGATGAAGAAATATTGGTAGTCGAAGCCCATTGCCCTTAGACCCATAAAAATGAACTCATCCGATTTTAGAAAAATGCCTTTCAATTAGTCTTCATATGCCAGTCTCCCGTTATTACAGCCAAGTGTCTTTTTAGGAAACTGAAGAATTAATTTCAAGAAGAACGGCCGATGTTCGAGCCGTTTTTGAAAGAAATACATCTGCCGGACAAATATTGAATACTGGAAGAAAAACTTCTGCACAGTCAAATGGTAAAAAGTTATACATTTTTTTTAGCCTTGAATTCACTTGAGTTGAAATATTCAATTTTAGTTATATTTTTAGGTGTTAATAAAAGCAATGGCTGCGTAGCCTCGGAACCTACTGCAAATGGAATCGCCGAAAATTACGCTCAACCGGTCAAAGTATGCAGATTTTCCATTTAGCGTTTATGTTTTTTTTTTTTGTTTTTTTTTTGCGACCACGTATTATTATATTGTATTCATGACTTGATTGTGTTTCATTATATTTTTTCCAGAAAATTGAATCGGAACCTAAAGAAGAAAGTGAAGTCATTTCTCCTGAGGAAAGTAACTTGAGCAATTATTCTTCAACAAGTAAGTTGAGTTGAGTATTTCTGTATCTAGAAGCTAGAATGAACTTAGTCAAAATCATCAGTTTTGAACTATTCGCTGTTGAAGTTCTCATTTACTTACAATTTTTCTGATCTGAACGACAATGAGTGATTATTTTTATAAAAATGAGTTAATCAGACAGTAGTTCGTGTATATTTTTTTATAGTGTCATTTCATCAGAAAATTTGATGATGAAAATTGCTAATCTCATTGTTTTGACTAATTATCAGAAGTTAAATACCTACCTATTTGTACCTCCATTAAATATTTGTATTGCCAATTTGCCGAGTTGGGGCTTCTGGTGGAGTATACTTGTAACCTATAAAATTTTTATGCATATTATGACAGTTTGAAACGATTTTTCAGTTTGTACATGCCTTATGTTACTCTATTTTATCTTTCAATAAAACGATTAACCAGAGTGAAGCATTGTTCAGATACGAGTAATTATAATTTTATGAGCTTTTTAAAATTTTAGTGTGCTAAGCATTTTTTTTTTTTCGCAAAACTTTGTTTCAGATGAAGCACAAGAAACTTTAGAAGTATATGAAAATGGTCCTGTTGATGTGGGATTGAAAGCTCAAGCTCTTTACGATTATCAAGCAGGTAATTCACTCATTTCCAGTTTGCGTGGTATAATTACCGTAGCCATATTTTGGAATTATTATTTTTCTTTCAGCCGATGATACTGAAATTTCATTTGATCCGGATGATATTATCACACACATCGAACAAATTGATCCAGGTTGGTGGCAAGGCTTGGGTCCAGATGGAAATTATGGACTATTTCCAGCTAATTATGTTCAATTAATTCCTTAAAGAACTTACTTATTTTTCATTTTAAATAAAACGAACCCGTGAGTTTGGAATTTGGATTGGGTACTTAACTATTCTAATCTTTTTTTAATTATTCTTCCATTCATGATTTTGCTTTTAAACTTTCATGGGAAGTATGTTTTTGGTGAAAATTCAACGCACTACACCCGATTTTATTTTATCTCCTTTTATTTTGTGTTGTTTAAATTCATTTCGAATTGGTGGCAATTACTATTCAAAGCATTTTCTGTTTTTTTTTTTTTTTTTTTTTGTGGCATTTAATTGTTAACTAAATAAATACTAAAATGCTAGATTAGAATACTAGATCTTTCAAATTATTGTGTACAACCATTAGAAATGTTATGGTTTTATTTAAGAAATACTAGTTATTTCTAGAAATTGTATTCCTCTTCATTCTAAATTATTTTTATCAAAATTAATAATTATTGATTAATTATTTGCTATAGTGTTCAAAGTGTTAATAATTTTTATTTGACCATTTTATTTATATTGAATTTTTATAGAATTCGAGGCAATGTATCTCTTACCGTTCAACCTAAGTGTTATTTTTCCTAGATGAAAGTGTTTCTATTGAAAATTCTATTTAAATTTAATTAGTTTTAGAAGTATACGTTCAGAAAAGCAAATATATTAGTAACGTGAAAATTTCTTCAGCTGTGTAACAGAAAAAGTATTATCGTTAATTTTAAGAAAAATTTTACCGTTTTACTGTTTTCTCGTTATAAGCAGTATTGTTTTCAGTATTTTGTTTTACAATTTTCGTTTGTCTCGTATGTTTAAAATTATTTTATCGAATTTGTCATACTTATATATAACCTGTCAACTTCGTATCAACTTGTAAAATTTGTATCATGGAGGGATACTTACAAATTTGTGAATTTTTTACTTTTACACGCTAGTAAAATCTTGATTAAACAATTATTAATCAAATCAACTAAATTGTTGTGTATATTTAGTTCTGCGAAAGAATTTAGAAGTGAAAATTCGTATCAAAAATACCTACATGTATTCTTAATTTTACACACGATTTTACATAATTTTACAGCGAAATCGAAGAAAATGGACACATACATACATGCATACCACAGTTGAAATTGAAAAAAGAAAACATGAAAAACATTGTCTGTCTCTGTAAACTAGCGCTTGAATGGCATTCGAGAGAACAGGAAAATCAGTGACGATGACGTCTGACGTCGTTGAGTTCATATTCTTATCTTATCAGTTATCAGTAATCAGTTGTCAATTGTCATTCCATCATAATCCAAATCCATATCCATTTAAATCCATAGGTCACGATTAATTATAATTAATTATTCAAAGATTCCACGCACGTGAAGACACTTGCCGATCAAACTGTACTTGTCTGGTCCTGTTCCTGGCTGGTCTGGTCACGTAGAACGACTAGTAACCCGTCAGTTCCATGAAATTGTAAAATATTTATTCGGTAAACTAAGATTAACCATGGTTGAAACTGACTCTGTTCCCAAAAGAAATTTAGAATTTCTCGAACTTGTTGGACAGCTAAAAGTAAGTTAATTAAATGAAATGGTCTACTGTATTTTCATTCGAAGCAAACTTACGGTTGCTATATTGTCAAGTGCCTTCCTAATCCCATAAGTTTCTTTTCGTTTTGACAAGCACGCGTATTCTGTTTTCTGTTCTTCTAGCACCTAAAACGAAAGGGTTGGGTCCTCGAGAAGGTCCCGGATCCAGAAAGTATCGCCTCGCATATGTACAGAATGGCCATAATGTCTTTCTTAATAGAACCGTCCTGCGGAATTGATCGTCTGAGGTAGAAACGTTGCTGTTATTAAGTCACCCTATGTCTTATGATAATAATTTATTTCAGTTTGAAAAACTTAGCTAATGCGTGACGTACGGTCTTAGGTGTATGGAACTCGCTGTAATCCACGATTTGGCGGAATGTATTGTCGGTGATATTACTCCGCATTGTGGTATTTCTGCCGATGAAAAGCGAAAGAAAGAGCAAGCGGCGATGGAACAGATTACTCGGTTAATGCCCACCAATGGCCTGTACATGCGCCAGTTATTTGATGTAAGAATGTTGAAATTACTCGATACGTGGGTCCCAAGAGAACGCCTGTGAAAACACACGTAACGCATATCGATCGTGCTATCTACTCGACCAGCAAAGCTTTCCCAACCGTATTTACCACAATGTGGAGTACGAAAGTATGAAATTTCCACCATGACGACACGACTATCACCAGAGAAATTGTCTCTGAAACGTGTAAAATTTTTATTTCGCTACTACTGGGACGAATACTTTTCTAGCCAACTCGTAATTCATCCCGACAGTCAACTTGATGTGATGTACTGCAATTGGGCATTAATCTGTTTAGACCGTTGTTGTATTAATCATTATTTGCCCATGCCCCGTAATAACAATTTTCTGTATTTTCATACTCGAGTTGTATTGTAAACCTAAATCGTGGTTCTATGTCTGACATAAGGTACGATAATAATTGGGGAGTTTTATTCTCGAATATAAATTGACAAGTTGAGATTAACATAATCGAGCAGGACCGAAATGAATTAAGATGCCGATAATGGACCCAGATTGTAGGAGAATTCTTTCGGTGTATACGTTTAGGTCATGTAACTTTAACCTTAGTACTCGGTCAATATTTTGCAGCCATTTTTGAAAAATTTATGAAATTGAGCTAACTATTGTCTTCTTTTGAAATCTGCCGCCCTTCAACTTTTTGATGCTGAATCGCGGTTACATGAATAAACGATGACATCCATTAGAACAAGTTACAAAAATCATGGCACTCTAGCCTTAAGAATATCGGCATGATCTTGCCCGTTGTGTTGCAACTTCTAACCACACGTGTTTTTCATTGCAGGAATATGAGAATCAAACGAGCTCCGAAGCGAAGTTAGTCAAAGAATTTGACAGGTTGGATATGATTATTCAAGCATTTGAGTACGAGAAACAAGATGGTTCGGCGAATGTTGGGAGATTAGAAGATTTCTTTGTTTCTACCGAAGGAAAATTCGCCACTCCTTTCATCAAATCTATCGTCGACGAATTAAAGTTTCAACGCGATTCTACAAAAATAAATAACACAAAACCGATTCTACAAGATGAAACTAGGACAGATTCTCAAGATTAATTTTATACTCGGCAAAATAAAATGTTTCAAATTATGTGTTCTTGAATTTTTTTTTAAATGTTTTCCCTCGCGTTACTGGAAAAGTGGAAATTATGGTGAAAGAGGAGCAATTCTCGTAGATCGTGGTTCTTGTATCTCGATTACTTGTCGCGTACAATCATGGAATACGTTATCATGATACCAGCCGGCAATGAATGGGCCAAAACAAATAGGTACCGGTACCTAAATACTCGTTGATAAACCAAGACTACCGATTGCGAGTGAACACATTACGCCTTACTTTCTCGTTCCGATGATTTTTAAATAGTCCAGGCCAAACAAAAGGAGAAAAGCTTTATTCTTAAAGACCAAGGGTTCTTCGATCTTCACTACTCCAGATCCAGATTCTCAACTTCTTTTTTTTTTTTTAAATCGAACATCTATAGCGAACAGAAAAATTTCATTCGGTGAAATTTAGCCAATTGGCTGGATGTACTGGAACATCTAGTCTAGTCATAAATATAATTCAAAGTTCAAACGAGACCCATTGACCATTTCACATTTCTCAATTTTCATAGAGAAATATGTTAGTTGCAAATATTTACAACCACGAGACAAATAGTTATAATTAGAAAATAAAAACCTGAAATTTTTAGTGACTGCAAAGAAAATAAAAAATGAAATGAACTCTCGAGAGGAAAAATGGGTTGGTTGGTTTTATGAGAAATATAGTTGAATATTTTTCTCCATCTCTTTGAACAGGGATTAAATTATGATATATCAGTATGACTTGTCTGATTGACCATTTGAGCTAGACTAAAATTAGAATAGAATCTTTAAGGGCCGATTAATTTCCATTTTCTGAAAATTTCGTTGCTTATCTTAGTCGTATCGTAGCTATCTAATCGTGTATTATCTTTCAGGAAAATTTAGCTTTCTCAAGATTCAAGGTCACAATTTTCAATTTTCCTAGAACAATTTTAATCTGTTGGCTTCAAGTTCTGACTCGCCCAAAATACACGTGGCCATAACTACTGGCAGCTTTATTTCGTGTCTTCGTGGTTTTGATAATTTCACTTTGTATTTTAATCAGCGATGATAAAAGAAGAATAACCAATTTTTTTTTCGGTGTAACTAGCAAACTAGTATAATCCTTTGAAATTTAACATTATAAACTCGTCCTCCATGCAGAAGTAGCACAGAAGTAAGCTAGGATAGTTTTTATTTTCTTTCCCAACTGTTATTATAAACTGACATTGAAAATTGAGAATCCCATACACCCGGATAATATGTGTAAGAAAATTGCATTTCAGGTTCTTGAAAATGCTGAACAAATATTTCAAATTAATGCTTTCACCAAATCTTCAACCCAATATTGGTTTCGTTTCTGGTAAAATATTGGTAAGTTTCAAATGTCCTTTGGGTTAAGCACTTGCAGTATTTTTGTTTTATCACATTATGAATTAGTTTTCCAGTTGTTCCTCGACAACATCGGTAGGAAGCCAGAAAGAGTTAATGAGTAAGCATCTGCCTAAACGTAAACCGATTCTTGGAGTAAAGAAAATTATTATGATTGCCTCTGGAAAAGGTGGTGTTGGGAAATCGACTGTTGCTGGTAAGATTTTCCAAATTAGCTACGTTCAAATTCTATTTCTTCATTGATTAGTCGTCTTTATAGTTAACCTGGCCGTTGCCTTGAAGACCATACTACCACAAAAAGACGTTGGACTGCTCGACGCAGATGTGTTTGGACCTTCTATACCGCTCATGATGAACGTAAATGATACACCTTTAATCACAGATGGTAAATAAGTGAATTTAGTTCTCTGGAATTGTCATCAATATCTAAGAAGGCTATTTTTTTAGATGACCGTATGAAACCACTCATGAATTATGGGGTCAAATTGTGAGTATAACTGCAAGTTGATTAAAAAAAAATTGAATCTTTCAACTTTCAAAGTATGTTAGGAATCATCGAATACACATATTTATTTAAAATATCGTGAATTCAGCATGTCAATGGGAAGTCTTATCACAGAAACCTCTGCTGCTATCTGGAGAGGATTGATGGTTATGAATGCATTGAACAAACTCATTAGACAAGTAGCATGGGAGCCCTTGGATTATATGATTATTGATACTCCTCCAGGAACCGGTGACACACACTTATCTCTTCATCAAAATATTCCTATTGCAGGTTAGTACCAAAACAAAACAAGAAACGTTCAAGCACATTGTTAGACAAATTTTATTCTAATTTTAGGAGCCATCGTTGTGTCCACGGGTCAGAAAGCAGCCTTACAAGTTACCCGAAGAGGGATAACGATGTTTGAAAAATTACAAATACCTGTCATTGGTCTCATTCACAATATGAGCCACATTCGATGCACCAAATGTTCGAATCAGATTTCCATGTTCGGTGATCATTTTTCTGAATTTTCTAAAAGTATCAGTGAGTTTTTATTCGCTAAATTCATAGTACATGAAGGTGTGAACGATATTTTTTTAAACCTAAAATTTATCTTCAGATGTCGAAATCATCGGTGAAGTTCCTTTTGATTCCACTGTGAGTTCAGGTTGTGATGATGGTATACCAATAGTTATTTCCCATCCTTCGTCTATGCAGGTTATTAAATTATGCTATGGGACTTGAGATTTATATTCTCTTATTAACCACATTAATTTTATGTTTCAGGCCCAAGCATTCCTAAATGCTGCATCAAAAATTGCAGATTTTCTACCAACCGAATGAAAAATTGCAAAGTTAATGCTATGAAAAGAATCTGGTTTAAATCATCTTAATGAAAGAAATGAACATTAATCAACACTGTTCAGAAATAGCTATATATCGTCAAGAAGCCCTTCATAATTTGGAGTAGTGAATGGAGAAGTATAAACGAACAGTTTTTTTTATTTTCGTTTTTCAGAAATGACATTTTGTTATCCTAAGAATAATCTTCTAATGAGTGAGAAAAATTCCTTATCATCCTAAAGGAAAATAAATAAATAAAAGCAACGTCAATGTTGGACTTATATAAAAATTTTTTACAAGCGTCGTAAATAACTAGCTACAACATATTATAACAGGAGAAAAGTACAACATATTATTATAAGCACGTTAATTTGAAAAAAATGATCTTTCATTATCAAACTTATGCGCCGTTAATGCAGACTGTATATCAGTATAACTGGGAAGTTTTGCAATATTGCCACGAGCTGCAACAGAAACAGGACTAGATAGTAGTCGTCGGGCGACTCGTTGAATATCGCCGTGAGTGACTCGATCTGAAATCAAACCTTTTATTAACTCGGGGGAAAAGATATGTAAAATTATTTTCAACGGGGAATTAAAGTGGAGAGTGAAAAAGCTTCATTATATTCCTGGGCACACATTCACTTGACAATTTAACTTTTTTTTTTTTTTAGTCAATCAATTTTTAACAAATTTAATCCATGAAAATTGTAGTAAATGAAAAGTAACAAAAAATGTACAGAAATTGCCGATTCATCTTTGAAAAATGCAGCATTTAGAACTACAGAAATGGTAAATTTAAGCTCTTAATTCATTCGTTTTTATGAATTCTGGACACGAATTAAGATTTGGTATCTAAATCGAAAAGACAAAATCTCACTAATACACTCACCAATTATTCGCATATAGACGTCCGGCTGTTTTCTGAAACCATTGGCAAGCACTTGTCGAGCTATATCTTCAAATATCACGGGTTTCGATTCTAAATTCATCAATAACATAGACTGCAGTTGCTTTTTGGCACGCTGTAAAATTTTAAATACGAAATTAATTGTGAGAATAATTTCTTTGCAACCTTCGTAAAAACACTTACTTGTAATTCTTCGACGTAAACTGTGGTCGTCATGTTAGTTAACTCCTTCACAATTACCTCCGTCATGCTACCAACGTGTTCGGGTGTAGCGCTGACGTGAACGCAAAATAAACCACTGTCGACGTACGAGTGATTGAACGCAGTGGCACTGAAAATCCAATGATATCTGGAAAAGAAACGATTTAAACGTGAATTAGGCAGAAAACGAGTAATTAAGAACGGTGGTAAGCATTTCTTCTTACTTATTTAGGACATTTAAATATAATCGCGTAAATATTCCTTTGCCAGGCCCGCCAGCGCTGAAAGAACCACCACCTCCCATCATCATGTTCAACACGCAAACTGGGATAAAGTCTTCATCGTTGTACGACACTCCCTCTAACCCAATAACAACGTGAGCTAATTCAGGAAGACCCGATGGTCCAGCAAATTGAGGTATGTCACACATTTCCTGCAAAGTTAAATATGTATCATGAGGAAAGTAAGACCTGGAAAATATTTTAATTCAGACAAGCCCAAGAACAAACCTGAATTATGCCACCTGTATACTGGGCGACAGAATCATCTGGTAAAAAATGTTTTTCAGTTTTAATAAGTTCCGGGTGTTCTTCCCAAACCGGATCTTCGTCGACAAAATATCTGAAATGCAAATAGAAAAAACATAATACTATCGAAAACAGCTTTTTCATTTGTGCTAGAATTTAAATAAAAAGTCAAAACTTACTTTTGTACAGTATTCACAAGTTCATCGTGGTCAATACCCACTCCCGCTACAACCATACGTGTTGGAGAGTAATGATTTTTGAGGAAAGTGAATAATACAGATTTATCGATAACATATAAATTCTTTTCTGGACAAAGCTTTGGTAAGCCAACTGTATTATCTCTAAATGCAGCCTAAGAAGAAAAAAAAAAGTAAAATATGACGAAGAAATTTCATTTAATAAAATCAATAACAATTACCGCATGAATCATATCCATCAGAAGTAAATCTTGTTCCGGTTTTGATTTTAAGCTCTCTAGTTCAAATGCTATAGTCTGCTGGGCATCAGCTAGCTGTACAACATTTAATTTTATTAATCACCATACAGAAAATAGACTGTTTGACGGACGGATAAAGCTGAAAACACTTACTTCTTCATCTGTTATATTAGGTCTAAATAATCCATCAGCAATAACATTCATCACAGAATCTAAACCCGATCTCAAGGCTGATGTTGCATAAATGGCTGCATCTCTACATTTGAAAATAAATAAAGGATTATCATTTTTTTTCTCGATAAAATATAGTAGGTTGTTAACTTGGAAATTATTTTTTCAGAGCACAAAATAGAATTAAATAAATTTGAGTGAAAAAAAACTAAAAACATTACTGAAAAAATGTATCAGATTTACGGTTTGCACTTTACATGGATCTTGAAGTTTCGTGTGTCAAAAAATATTTTTTGTAAGCTTTAATTTGATTCATTACAGTGAAAACAGAAAAACTTGATATCTACAACTTATCCAAGAGATGAAAGCTTATTTGCAAATACTTCCCATCACTCTATTACAATTATTTTAATAAATAAACATATTTAATTGGTAAACTTGATTTCTATTAATCTACTTTTCCATAACTATTCATACTATTTTACAAAACTACAATATTACACTTTTTCCCAGCATATTTCATACTAAACATACTGTCGTCGTGAGATTAATGTAAAAATGAAAATAGCAATTCTAACGTTGGTGGCTTCCATTCGCCCCTGAATATCTAAGCTTCTTGATAAACGAAAATAAAATCAATCATGTCGGATAAAAATAAATGGTAGAAAATACACAATATGCAGTTGAAATGAATACTATGTAAATGGTAAAAGAGTAATAATTACCTAGTACACTGACAATCACAAATTCCACCAACTTTTTCAAATTCCTTCAATATTGCAGCTTTGTTTTTGAATTTACTGCTTGACTGTAATGAAATGATAGAAATTATGAAATGTTTACGAAAGTGAAAAGAATAATAGAAGAATACTAGAAATAAGTACTTGAAATGCTAATTTTTCAAGAAAATGAGAAACACCACTAGGATAGGCAACTTCAAATCTCGACCCAGAATTTATGATGACTAAAACATACACATAAATACGTTAATTGTGAGGACTTGGTTTACTACTTCTTTCGATCATCAACAATTCAACAACCTCCGACAGTACAGAATTGTCCAAAACGATTTTCAGAAGCCACACGAAGTCCATTTTGTAGTCGTGTAACGAATGTTACTTGCTCTTGTGCCTTAACAGTTGAATAAATGGCATTTGGTAAACCGGGTAAACTTTCACTCAACGATGGTTGATTAAAACTTCTTTTCCGCGCTGGTTTTGAGGTAGATGCGTCTGTGCTTAGTGTATTGAACAAGGGTGAATATCTTATCCATCTGTAACCAAAAACATTAGTTTATTAGAGGTGAAGAATGGAAATTACTGTAAATTAGTTTGGTGTACACAAATGACAAAGTGATATAAGGTGATTAATGCGATGAAAACTAACGATGATGATTTACCGTTTATTTTTTAGAAGATGTGAGCCCACTTCGGCGAAGCCACCGATATTGTTTAGTCCCATAATCACATAAGTAGGTGATGGTAAGTCGAAATATCCTTTGAAATGCGATGGTTTCTAGTTTCAACTTTCAACAAACGAATATCTGAGACGAGCGATACTTATAGGTGGTTTCAACTAATATTCCTAATACGACAGCATTTTTATTCGCATTTCATCATTACTTTGATTTATTTTAGCGGAATCGCACATTTTACTTCACACTCACAGCACTAGCACTACCAAAACGGAATTCAGAATTGATCAATTGATATTTTTATAAGAGGAAATGAAATGACTGGCGTGTGTGTGGCTTTAGATAGGTTAGGTGTGTGTAGTGATAGCAGCATGTTCTACATGACGTCATAATTCGAGATCAAAGTCGGTTAACTATCGATGTTTCTTAATGAAAAAATCGAGTATTAAACTGTAAAATCGAGGAAATGAAATTTGTGACATGTGAATTTAAAATGTACTCGTTTTAAAAGATATCTCGTTATAACAGATCGCAATGGTGAATTGTTCTGCTGTCAACTGCAGCAACAGAACGGAAAAAAATTTCCGTATGTACAGATTTCGAAAAGAAAAATTGAGAAGAAAAATTTGGATCAATAATTGTAGTAGGGATAAATGGGAGCCAACGGAAAGTGCTTGTTTATGTGAAGTAAGTAAATATTTTTACAACGTGCAAAAAACTTACAATCAAGACTGCTAAAGTGCCAAAATTCTCTGTTTATACTTTATAGATACATTTTGAAAAGAGTCAGTTTGAATGGAATAGGGGAGATAACAAAATAAAATTAAAACCAAATGCTATACCAACTGTATTTAATGTTCTCAATCCACCACAAAGAATTGACTCAATGGCAATTGATACCTGCCGAACGAAGGTTTGGTTTTTTAATATGAAAGCATCAAGCTATTTTTAGCCTTGTTATATTACAAGATTTTGTTCTTTTCCAGACTGCTGTAAGAAGAATATGTTCTGAGATTATCAATTCACCGCCACCTGCCAAAATATTATGCGTCTGTGAAGAGCCTGCAGTTGCTGGTGAAATAATTTTGCCAAGTCACTCTAGAGATTTTGACCCGAGACAATCGTTTGAGGTACCTGTACCTTCAACTATAATCTATAAAATGAAATCCAATGGATGTTGGTCCTTATTTGAAATTCGAAAAAACAAATTAAATTTCATTCACAATTACTCTGCTTTTACTTGACGTAGAAAGCCGAATTTGGTTTCGTCAGAAAGAAAAAACTCTGAAGAATTTATTTCTACGTAAATTTTTTTGAATTAAACAAATTCAAGTCGAACCTAAATCTATTTTTGTGGCTTATCGGACGTAGCATAAGCAGAAATGATTCGATAACTGGTTTATACGCTTGTTGAATTTTGTAGTCAAATCTTATTCACAAGTTTAATTTTACCCTTTAGACTTTTTCATATCACACAGCAAGAATGTTCTCTCATAGAACAACAATGAACACAAAAATTCAATGTTTCATATAATTTTCAAATAATTTGCACTTCAGCAATCCATAAACTCATCGAGTAGTGGAAATCTACAGTCCGAAAAAATTCAACAACGAGATGAATTGAGTACCTATTATTATAATAGGGAAAACAGAAATATCTTTTGTTTTAAAATCATGTAAATAAACTAAGAAACTTTTCCTCCGCAACGATCCTCAACGTTGATTAAATGAGACTGAAAAAGGAACGGGTGACATATTGAAGTAGCAGACTGCAGAACTGTCATGCTGAACCGTCTTACTTGTCAGGCTGAAATGACAATATTAATTTTATTACAGTACGATTAAACATTCAGATTACGAGTGAGGTTCTCATTTATTTGACAAAGAACTTACACGGTTTCGTAATTTAGTCAACCCAAAAACATCGTTTCCCGTGAGCACAAACACTTTGTAGTACGCGCATGGTACAATTATTGCGGTAATAATACCGTTACGGATGACAATCCTTTCAAACGGATGCATTGACCGGATTTTACGCCTCCACACCGACCGAAATTCACGACCAAACTCAGCTGATTTGGAACGCTGAAAATAAAACAAACGTCTCATAAATGATCGTGTCGATTAGAACTGAAACTCGAGAGCACATTTTAATAATTTGTAAAAACGGAATCAAACATTATCTCAATTCTTTCAGAACCTTCTTCTTACATTTCATTTATAACTGGTTCCTACCCTGAAATATATGAACGAGATAAAAGAAGATGCACAGCGTGGTATGGCTTCTTAATAATACATCACGATAAAGTTAAAAATAAGATTGTTACACGAATGAATTAACTCACCAAAGCAGCAAATGAATTTGACGAAAATTTTTGAAAGAATCTGGATAGCATGATGAACAAATCCAAAAATGATAATAACCAGAGTTGAAATTTTAATACAGAGCACAAGCAAGAGTAATAACAATTTCAACAGGAAAATTATGTGGCTACTGCTATTAGCTTGACAGAACGAGCGAACTTATGAAGTCTTGAACCTTGAACACTAGTGATGTAATATTAAGGTTCAGTATTTTTAAAAACCGGAGCAGTTTTTAACCGTTTGAAAAGAACCGGAGTTTTTTTCACCGGTTTTTCTTGCTCCAGTTCTTTTTGTTTTTCAGGTTAACCGGAGTTTAACCGGTTACCATCCCATTTAACAACGAAAGAAAACTATCTACCTACCTGGTGTAGCATTTATGTGTAGGTAATGTAGGTATTATTATTTTTTTTTTTTCAAACGGGGCAGGTTAACCGGTTAAAGTCCGATTAACCTGGAAAAAAAACCGGAGTACCGTTCCCGGTTAAAAACCGGTAGAACCGGATCAGAAACGAACCTAAACACCACTATTTAACACCTCGAACTGAATTTCACAAATCACAATTCTCTTTTATCGTGGAACTAAACTAGTGGAACTGGAAACTGGAAATAGACCAAATGTTTTCCACAAAATGTCGTAAACATGTTCATATGTTTGCGAAAACTTCCACCATCACACAACACGATTAGACGAAGACACAATTGACAATTCACACTTCACAGTTGACAGTTTATAAATAGAGTGACGCAAGAATTTTTAGGATTTACCTATAACATTAGGTATAATAACATTACCTCGTTAATATTGGTGCAAAAACAAAAGGTGATCAAAAAAATATATTTGTTGCTAATGACCATATCTTCGTTATACCTGACGTCCCTCACCTTTTGAAAAATTTAAAGCAAGCTATGCTGAAAGGTCCGTTGGTTTTATCTCAAGATACTGATTTCAGCCGAAATAAACTTTTTTCCCTAACTGTCAAACTGATAATTTTATGAAGCAATTTTTTAAATTTGAGAGTAACAATCGAATCCTGACTTTTTTTTTCATAGGTCGATAGGAGACTGAAGAGGAATTTCATATTGGTATGCAATAGGAACAATCATTGAGGCTAGTTGTAAGGCTAATGTAATAATGCAAGATTGTCACAGAAACATACACGAAGAATTTTAGCTAGATCATAAGAAATTATGTTGGAAATAATTTTGTTTTTCATAAACAAATTTTGGAGTCAAAAGTCACATTTTCCCATTAAAAAAAAGAAAAAAAAAATTGATTTCAACCTACTTTACAAGGGCAAATAAGTGGGTAAAGGGTGAGAGACATGAAAAACCGAGCATTCCACATTGCTACGTTATAGAGCATAAAACTTTGTCCCAAAATCCACAATAAAATTTTTTTGGCAAATGAAAGTTTAGAAAGTCGAAACTGGCAATGAACCCTTCAATTCTTATTTTCAAGGATTGTTCGAAATGAACTTTTTGTTTGTCTTTTGCTTTTATCTTTTCTTTTTTCTAGAGGATGGTATACAGCAAAAGAAGCAACCATTGAGAACTAGCCCATTTGATTACCAGTGGCGTGCTAAGGGTATTGTGAGGCCTCAGCATGCTTTTACTTTGGGGCCCCTATTTTGCCCAAATTTTGTATATTTCAAGGAAAATTTTGCATATTTCAAGGAAATTTTTCTATTTTTCCGAAAAAATGACTGAAAATTGTGAGATGAAATTTTGGGCCCTCAGCATGTTGCTGAGTGAAAGTGAACTTAGCACGCCACTGTTGATTACGCTGGTTGAGGCAAAAGCAAGGGCAAAAGTAAAATACGAGAGAACATTGTGAACGATCCTTTAACTGAATGCAATAATCGATGTAAGCCATCAAAAATTTTGAAAGTTTTATTTCATTCTTCAAAAATGTATTTTCAACAATATGTATTTAAAAATTCTCAATTTTAACTTCCTCCTCCACCACTGCCACCAAGTTCTTCTTCATATTGTTTCCTGAAACAGTCACCAACAGGAAAGAAATCCCAACAACGTTGTTGATACATATTCCACACATAAGTTTCTTGGCCCGTATGCTCCGTGTCTGGTTTATTTATTAAATGCATTAAGAAAAACCTGAAATAAATATACTGTTGAATGCTGTAAACTGAATTTTCAATCAATAATTGGTAGTTGTAAGTTGAATACTTACATGTAATTAGCTAAATTATGCTCTAATTGTACATGAGTATCGAAACCATGGGGAACTTTGTCAAAGTACTCTTTATTTATACCACAAATGAAACAGTTTGACTCCATATTCTCCTTTACACTTTCTAACTGGTCTCGAAGTTCACCAAAAGCATCAATAATTAAACCTGTGAATAATTTAAATTTAAAATACATTAAGTGAAAACTGCCGATACAGAACTGAAGCTCATTTTTTTTTTTTACATTTGAATGTGTCAACATGACGTGTGATGAGTTACAACAAATTTTAGCTGAAAACAGGTTTCAAGAGGCATGAATTATTTGTATGATCCATAACATGAAATTGCCACTGCCAATTGCTTATGTATTTGAATTTTTTTTTTTATTCCAACCAATTAACCAACAATATGATTACGTTGTTGCCAATCAATAACAGAGGCGTGTGGGTAAGAATTATATATTATTATCTTGTCAAGAGAGATACCTATAGATAAAAACGTTCAAATTTTTGCTAGCTCTAGTATAACATTGCTTTCATTCCAAACTTGAAATTTAAACAGTGGTTGATTTTTTGTATGCTTTTTTAGGATTCCATATTGAATTCGAATTTTATTGTGTAACTCTCCGTTTACCTATATCTTAGAATTATAAAACTTGGTTTTAATAAACGATACCTTGAATGATAGCCAATAAAATGATGATAACGAAGAAGAAAAACGTAACATCAAAGACAATTCTATAAAGTTCGGAGGGATCGCCATCTGGTGACTCGATTTCATCTCCAATACCACCGCCTGCTCTCACTCCTCTGTACAAATGGAATTTGAAACACTGCAAATATAAATAATGATTATTTTTAAAAAAAATAGAAGCTCTATATCAAGAATAGCAACGCTGAATGAAAAACGAAAGCCCTGAATGAAAAATGGAAGCCTTGCATTAAAGTATAGAAGCCCCTGTATAAAGAATAAAAACTCTATTTGAAAAAAAAAGAACGTTTTGAATCGAAATTAGAAGTCCCATAATAATGAAACCTCCGGTATAATACACTTTGAAGTTGCTTGTTTTTATATTATTTTAAAATCCACCTCACCAAATAGTAGGTACTCTTATAGTGTCTGTAAATTGATGGTGAAAGAAATAATTCTCCCTTCTGCACAATGACATTTTTCAAATCATAGTGATTGTACTTTTTATCACAGATAGACTATAGTTCAGTAAAACCTTATTTATTAATTTCTTTACAGCATTGGTCCACCCATTGGGATAGGCCTCCTTAAGCAAGTACCTATTTGGTACAAATGTTTAAATTTTGTAGCATAAATCAATGAATAAACAAAGAGCCAAAATTCAAATTTAATTGAATTTTGGGCCTGATAGTCAAATAAGTAGATAAAAAGACATTAACAATTTTGTTTTTTTGTTTTCCATGTATTTTCATTTCTAATTTATGTTATAAAAATAATCACTCATTCTCCAAAAATAGAAACTATCAGAACCCCAGATAAGGGATTATCGATTTATGTATTTTGAAAACTTCAACTGCCAATATCTCAAAAATGAAAATTTTGAACTCGGCTTCAGTGGCGCTCAAGTGCAAAATTAATTTCATCATAAAGGGACTTATCATTTTATCGATTCGGGTTTTTTCAAACATTTATCAAATGCGAATGTAGGCTTATAGCTTAGCGCAAGAGAGAGATAATTTTACTTACTGTGAACATATTATGACATTTTCTATCAGTGTCGCCGTCTTCTTCTTGAATATAGAACTTGCGGAAAAAATTGAAAGCGATGACAGTGTAAAGGTAGACAATGATAATCAATAACATAACTGTAAGAACCAGCTGGAAGTACCACAAAATAAATCGTTAAAATATGTCTCAATCGAAAATATGACTTTTCTTTACCCATGCCAACTATTACTAACTTGTTTTCCATTGTGAGTTACTGACTGTAATATAGTTCTCAGGGTTTTATAACCAACGGCAACGTCCAGTAAATGAGCAGCGAAGAAAAAATTGTTCCAATTTCCCAAAATCGAGAAAATAAAGTAACCAAAACTGTATTGAAATGACTGAAAATTAAAATGAAATCGTTTCCATTTTATTATTTCTACAAAGTTACTATTTGTTATTTACTTTTTCAAAAGGCTATTCAGTTATACTTACACTGTCTGTTAGTGTCACCCCTAATTTCCAAATGCAGTAACGCCAATCGATATTTAAAATACTGTTGAATGGAAGGAAAAACATAAGTTAGTATTAAATAATTGAATGCTATAATCAGACATCACAAAAAACAGCAATGACCCAGAGCAAAAAAGTATTTCATTCACTTTACTCGCAATTTTAACATTTATTATTGGGAAGGATTTATGATTTTAAGCTACCTAAATCAACTAAAATAAAGAACAAAAAAATATAATATTTTTATCTTTCTAGGGCTCATGTCGATATCTCAAAGCCAAAAGGTGCTATTATGTTCATTAAAAAGATTTACCTACGAGAGGTGAAAAAAGAAATTGGATGAAGACAATAATCAACTGCCTCAAAATATAAATTGACAAAAGCAGTACTTTGGATACGACCAAAGTAATGTACGCACATAATAAATAATCTAATAACATCTCTATTCTCACCTCTCATAAATTTCTTTTCAAGTCCACTATTACTAGGCCATGATAATAATCATTTTTTCTTTAATTGTTACTCGTTACTTACTAATTTATAATACCCCTTCCTTCTTCTTCTTGGTTATTGCTACTGAAAGATGTCTTTTCCATTCCCAATAAATTACTAAGGGCATTGAAATCGTAAGTTTCACTATATTTCTGACGCACTTTCTTCTTTGTGAATTTATCCCAGTAATTCACTGGAAAAGATCTGAAAAAATGTTGAACAAAGTATTTCATGAAAATTATCTGGTTCATTAAAAAAAAAAATGTTATTTAGGAAAAAAGAGTGAAAGAACTTTCGAGCGCAATAAAATTTTCGCCTTCAAAAGTGACCATAATAGAATATGTTATAACAATCACACAGCTGAGTAAAAAATGAACTTACTTAGCAGAAATCACTAATTTATCCCAGTTAGCTTTTAACGATTCGTTTCCGGAATTTATGATGTACAGTCCATCAAATTCGAGTTTCCTTGCAATTTCTTTTTCTCTTTTAAAAATTGCTAATGGTACCTACAAAAACTTATGTTACTTGTAATGCACAATAATATGAGAATTTTTATTTTAACTGAGCAGAAGGCAAAAGTTATGATGGTTGATTTTAAAAGTAGTCAGAATGTAAGAAGTTTCAGAGGAAAAAGGGACTATACGGACTTCATGTACAGTTTATTAAAAATTGGTTTATGCACTCACTTTTAAATTATAATAAGCTACCAGCATTGCTAATGAAACTAGTGAATGCAAGAGTGCTGCTAATCTCATCACATGAGCCATGTAAAAAAAATCTTCGCCCACGTGAACCAGTTCAATGGCTGTTGAATCATCATCATCTCCTGCTATAGCATTTACCTCTGCACTCGTATCTTCGGCTGAAGAGGTGACAACATCTACAGTCGCTTCATCCGCACCATCCACGCCGTTCAGTAAAGTCACCTACACCCATATTTTTAGCAGATTTTTCATCACTGGCTTACAATAAAATTAAACGATTTATCATGCTTGTAAAATAGATACTTACCTGGTATGTTAGTAAAATTAAATTTATACAGCCAGCCAAAACCAGAGCAACAAATTTCAAATTATAAAAATTTCTAGCTAAGAAACTGAGAGCATGATGCCTGTAAGTATTGAAATCAATCTGCAAAAAAATAAAATAAAATCACAAAACAAATTTTTCAAGTCGAGATTGACAGAAAAAAAAACTGAGAGTATCAACGAAAAAAGGAGGCTAAAGTTGAACAACAAAATAAATTCACATCTGGTGAAATGGTTCATAAACGAGCTCTGAGCTGAAAATATAGGCCTGCGCTAATTCTGTGGGCGAAGTTGTTTCAGTGCACCTTTTAGTGACATCTCAAGCTCCCTTTTTAGTTGACGTATGTCGAAGAAAAAATAAAATACTTGGGAAAATGCCGAATCCGAGGTAGAAACGTGTTTTGCTTCTGCTTCCATGGCAGCCATTACTGCTTGCTGTTGAGCAGCTACTTCGGCGGTTGCTGCAGCTTCTTTTCTGGCTACTTCTCCACTGTTTAAATATGCAGCGAAGATAAATATAAAAAATGTTACAGCATTTTTATAACACAAGATACTGAAAATTTTTAGATTTACCCTAATAAATCCGCCAAGGTAAGAGGTGATGCAGTTGCATTTTCAGATTTCTGCTCTTCAGTTCCTTCAGTCTCTGTAGCATCTGGTCGATCTTCAGTCGATGAATGAGAAGTAACAGACCCGTCCACTACAATGGATTTTTTTCTGAAAAATATACATACATGGCTATGATTTTATTTTGGTTGAAAAAAAAAAAATGACAAAGAAAAGTAATATAATAAAAATACATTGACTGATTAATGGCATCATCTTTTTCAATTGAATTACTATGAACACCGCCAAAATCATCAATAGGGGGTGGCAAAGCAGCCAAAATGCGCAATTGGCCCGGCTTCTCTTCTTTTGTCTCTGTTGGTTGGTCTTCTGGTTGCGGTCCTCTCATAAGAAGCATTAAAATTTTAAAGAAATACCTATACAAGGGAAAAATTGAATAAATTTCAATCTAAATATTCACTGCAAAATGCATTTTCGCGGATTACGTTATGGTTATTCCAGGTTTAATTCTAAATAATAATTTTTTTTTTTTTTTCATCAAAACAATGAAAAGAGAAATTAAATATTTCCATAATAATATGTAAAAATATACAAACCTTAAAACTACGAAAATGCTGTATGCTGAATAATAAAAACTGTAAAACCAAATTTTGAAAAATGCAATAAACAGCTCCACGGGAGTCATTTTTTGAACTTCATAAATGCTTTTCTTAATATTACTCGGAGAAAACATTGAGAAGAATAAGAATATTCCACTTTTAACAGCTTGCAATGCATATCGAATAGGATCTTTTGATTTTCTGAGGGGAAGAAAAATCGATAATAATTCCAAAAGTGTATTTAAATTCTTGATAATGCGTAATCAAATGAAAATGGAAAACTCACTTCATTTCTTCATCTTCAGACATATAATTATATGCAGCCTTTCTTGTTTTCCCAACTCCTGAACCTCCTTCATCAACAGCCATTAAGCCATTAGCATGCTGCATCTCAAAGATGGCGTCTTCACAAAAGTTAACAAAAGCTTCAAGTTTCTCTTTGTCGCCTCCTTCAGTTACAATGGAATAGAAAAATGCTGCCTTTGATTCCTGTATGAAAGCAAAACAATTGTAGAATCTGCTGAAATACAAGTGCAATGGTTGAAGTAGATAAGTATTCCCAAATTGAAATTTGTAAAGCAATGAAGAACTGGGTAAACCTTAGATCTAACTGCTAATTTGGGACATTTGAAAATTAATTTAGGTTGAAAATTTGATTCAAAGAAGTAAAAGTACATATTTGTGAGTACCTATATGATAAAAGTAGCTATATTTTGAAAGATTCAATAAACAGAGTTTTTCAAAAAGAGTGCTTTTTAAAAAGTAGAGAAAAATAATAATACAAACTTTAATTTGAGGCTTCTCCCATTGCTCTAAATTCGACTCCTTTATTTCAAAATACACTCTTTCAATCCGTTTGCTTCCGCCAAGTATTTCGATGCGTCCCAAAAATGCCTTGAAATAATTCAAAACACTTCCAGCAGTTTCCAAAAACCTAGCCAATCTGAAACACACAGAAGTGGAAAAATTTGAGAGTACAGTAAATACATTTCATGCCTTATTATGAAAGCATAATATGTACCTTGGTTCATTGGGCATATGTTCAGATAAATTAGTCAGGAGAACAGCTAAATTAAATCCAATCTCCTTTGCTGGTTCGTGGAATCTATCAGTAAACCCTGCATAATCTATTTTACCATCGTGATTCCTTTCACAGCACTGGAGCAGAAATTCAATTTCTTCTCTAATTGAAAAAATCATAAAAATTAGTGTAAAATTTTGCATTATACAAGCAAAATGTAACACTGATAAATGCTTTACTAACGGAGTGTAGCTTTTCTGTTGTTCCATTTTTTCTTTAAAATCTTTCGGGAAAACCCAACCATCTTTGTTGACATCTATTTCCTGCAAAATATTTACACAAATGAATTTTTTTCATATAAATTGAAAGCAAGAAATTAGGCATGAGTATGGTCATCACTGAAAATACCTGAAAACTAGCTGCACTGGTGAGATCTTTTAGTTTCAAAAACATGTCGAAGTATTTCAATATTAACTGTGAAAAACAAATAAATAAATAAAAATAAGAATGCAAAGATAAGTATGATTTTTTTCAACAGTGATCTATTTTTTTAGTTCAATTTTATTTAATTCCATGTAATAACTAATGCTGTTTTTACCTCAACATTGGATGCAGATTCTACTAAGGTATCCACCATTTGCTTTCCAATAGTACCATTGACAACATTTCCTGGGAAAAAAAAAAAGATCTTGTCATGAAATAAATATATCTACTTGAACATCTAAGTACAGAATTATTAAGATCATTTTATATTTCAAGCAATAATAATTGATTAAAATTAAATAAATGACTGATTTCTGCTGAAAAGCTAATTTTTTAATTTATTTCACCAATGGTATTGGCATACAGTTGTATCAAGGGAATTTCAGCTAGTTGGGTTACTATTATAATAAGATATACAACTAAGACTTTACAGGCTGGGAGCAAAAACAAATCAACAGGTTAAACAAATTTCTTACTCAATAGGTACAAATAAACCTGACCAATATTGTTTACAGTTGAGTAAAACAAGAATTTTATAAGTCATCTACTTTACCTTCTAACATAGATAACATCATCGTTATCATATCTTTCTGTAAATTTAATAACTCCTTCAGTAAATCTACTTGACTGGAATGTTTTGAAAGCTTTTCTTGCATATGAGAGAATAAAAATAAAAATCCACCAACAGCATCCCATAATCTGCAATCAAAGGCACATTGTTCTTTAAGTTTAATACAGCCCTGTATATTTGGATTTAATAGTTTACTACTCACCGAGAATGAGCGAGTGCTTGTTGATTTTGTGTACAAGGTCCTTGGATGACTTCTGAAAGCGTATTGAAAACCTGACTAGCTACGCTGATTGCTTTGAAGAAATTGGCTTTACCAGCTGGATCTATTAACTCTTTACTCGAATAGTGCCAATAGAAGTCCATAATAGATTCCTGTTTTTAGATTATAATTAAATATCCTAATACCTACAAGATAACTACTATGGAGAATAATTAAACTTGCAAATAACCTGCAACCGGAGTAAATAATCAACTGTACAAATAACGACATTCACAGTGGTTGTATTTCCAGCTTGAGTTCTCAAATAATTCTGCCACTCTAAGAAACAAAGCCAAAAAAAAATAAAAATATTAAACGAAAGGCCAATAAAAAGATAGTTGGCAAACACTACTTTACAGTCAAACGTTGCCAAAAAGTTATTCTCGTATATTTTCCTCAAATATGACTTTTCTGGACTTACCTAAATTATGACCTTCGCAAGTAAGTTGCACAAATCTAAATAACGTACATGTGAACTCAGCATCGTGCATATTCTTTTCTCCAGCAGCACCTTCAGAACCCACTCCTAAGCCTTCAGCTTTAGTATTACGTTCAAAAGCATCCAAATCTAAAACACTGGTAGAAAAAGTCACACCTTCAATATCATTCGTTCAATTAAATCAATAAAATTTCTCAAATAAAAGTAGTGCTACCTGCATGAATTCATTAAACCGGCAATCGAAGTGAAGAATCCAACATCTTTCTTTTCTTTCAGATGATTTAACATGGCCTGAAAAAGTTTACAAGTAGAAATAAATATTTACTTATAATGAATTAAGTTATGCGATAGGTCAATGAAACCTACTTTAAAACCACACTCACCATTTGCACATTTATATTACCACCTCTTAAAATAGCAATACCCAGTTCGAGAGTCTTCAGCACCATTTCACTGGGTACTCCTTTGCATGCAGATATGTGCAATAAAACCATCTCTGCAACACCTCTATCCAGTAGTCGAGCTTGGTGGAATAAAAGTTTCTGTTTTTCCATTTCTTGTTCCTAAAATCATATACCAGCTGTTATATAACTTACAGGTTTTGAATTTTATATGCACGTACTTGTAAACTATTTGAAAATTTTTTCTTATATTATTTTCAGGATTGTTAAAGAAACTGCAGGAAGTATACCTTGTATCAAAAATAAAACTAGAAAAGATATGCCTGCATTTTTTGTAGTCAGATCAAAATATCTATCAGCTCACTCTGCTGGTGTGTATAAAGAGAACAGCCACACATCAAGGAGAATGTTTCGATCCCTGATATATTATAAATAGTAATAGGTAGAAGAAAATTATGGTTACTCAATATTAATGAATAAGAGAGGAGGAAAATTCCGAGGAAATTTGGTAGGATTATACACATATCAGTGGCGGATCCCCCGGGGGGACTTCCCCTCCCCCAAATCAAAAAAAAATAGACCGACAATCCACAAAAAAATCAATTTTCTTTAACCCCCCCCCTTTATACTGAAAAAAACACAATCTCACTATTTTAGCATTTACCATGCTTTGAAAAAATTTGGATCCCCCCCAAAATGGAGCTCTCGATCCGCCACTGACACGTATATGTGAAGAAATATACAGCTTTCAACCTGCGTGCTTCTCTCCAACAACCATCCCCCTATCAGAGAAATATTAGCACACTGGAGATAATTCGAGATATTATCTTGGCTTTGATAATAAACTTAAATAAATAAGGAAGTATTATACTTACATGAATGGATGCTCCTCGTTCTTCGTCACCACCTCCACCATTACTATCTGCTCCTTCTTCTTCTTCATCGCCTCCTCCTTCTTCCTCTTCTTCTCCGCAAGATCTAGCGACAAAAATTTAATTCTAGCACAGAGAAAAGAAAGTTACACTTATAATAAGATAACACTTACTTAGCTATGATAAATGCATACGACATGTACAAATCATCTTCTTGCAAAGCTCCACTTCTCTCCGTCATTGCTCCTCTACAAAATGTAGTGACTAACTGGGTTAGGGGATCAGGTTTGCCTTCTTCTTCTTCTTTATTTTGTTTTTTCAATTCAGCATCTTCAAAAGATTGCTGCGAGAATTGTGAAAAATATTTGAACATTATCATTAAATGTAGCATACAAGCAAGGTCTAAGGGGCCTATTTGGTAGGTAATGAGGGCTAACCAGCGCGGGTTATATTTGAGCTTCTATAGAATCTAAGTTTGTATTTTTTTTTTGCATTGAAATATACTTTTATTTTTTTTTTAAACCAATATTGGTAATTTAAGGGAAAAAAAATAGAATGGTGTCTTTTCGCTTTATTCCATATTATGCCTATTAAAAGTCGACATCCAGTCTAGGTGATGAAATAGAATAAATGAAAAAATGAAATATACCGTTAGATCTTCAATCATAACTTCTTGGCCAACGTTCTCATCTTGCAGCCATAGCTCGTGATACGATCGCAAAAATATATTTACTACTCGATGTCTGATGAGAAAGAATAAAAAAAAGAAACACGCGTAAGTGAATTATTGTATCAAACAAAAAAGGGTTTGAAAACAAAAAAGTTTTATGTTAGTGCGAAGTTATTAAATAAAATACCAGGAAATCAAAACTTTGGCTTGAAAACAAAAACAAAAAATGCATAACAATTATGATGGTGATAATTCATCAGTCATATAATAGAAGTTATATATTCACGACGATTACAAAATTATGCCTACAATAATTAAAAAGTTAACCTTATGTGTACAATAGCAAGGAATTAAAGTCTTCTTTAATCCGAAACCTCTGCATATTTAATGTAAAGGAGTTTCTTTTCCGAGTCAATTTATTATTTTCATGTACTTATACCATGCAACACAATACACGATGTATCTGGGGTGTAGCCAGGCGGGGGCCAGGGGGGCTCAGCCCCCTGTGACATTCTCGTTTACTCCCCTAGCAAAATTTGCCCCCCTGGAGAACACACCCCTTTCCCTCCTATACTTCGAAAAGAAATGGTAAATAATGTGGCTTGAAAATTAACTGCCCCCCACCCACAAATTTTACTTGCCCTCCTATCAATACACTCTGGCTATACATCCCTGCGATATGTTAGGAGAAACTGTATTTGCTGGACAGTAGTTATCGACGGCCAGCTTTTTCATATTATTCTGAGGCCTCAGTAAAATTGCAATTTCATTAGTGTCGTCTTCTCATCGGTTTGATACACTTTTTAAAATTGTTCAGAAAATGTGAAATATCATCAATCACAACACAAGAAAATGCGTTTCGGGGCAAAGAATTGATTTGAACTTTGATTCTTCTACGCATTTTTTACACTCTTGCATTTCACCCGATTTTACCGAAAGTTAACTTAAGACAATACCAGTGGCGGATCCAGAGATCCATTTGGGGGGAATCCAAATTTCTTCAAAGCATGGTAAATGCTAAAATGGTGAGATTATGTTTTTTTCAGCATAAAGGGGGAGGGGTTCAAGAAAATTGATTTTTTTGTGGATTATCGGTCTATTTTTTTTTGGCTTTAGGGTGGAGGGATTTCCGACCCTCCCTGGATCCGCCACTGGACAATACCAGGAAAGAACATACTTTTTAATCGCGTACAATGGTACCATCCTTAGGCATGCAATGGCAGCTCTTCTTCTTGCTGCTGACAGAACGTGTACCCAGGTCACGCGATTATTTTGTAATTTATTAACTGAATACTGTTGCAATCACATAATGTTATAAAAAGTAAAAACCATGAAAGATTATCACAGAAAACATAAAACTATTATATTTCCATCAATTTCAAAACGGGGTGTGTTGGTCACTCGCAGACAAACTATAGCTTAATTGTAAGTTAGTGTAGCAAAAATCGATCCATATTCGTACTATATATATAGGATCGGAAGATTGAATCTACAGTAAGTATTCATTTTAAAAAGTTTCAAATTTATTAGTAAAAGCAACAAAACTATTAGAGGGAATAGCGAATTATTGAAAAGAAATTAAGAAAAAAAAAAAGGTTAAAGACCTGGGCAAAGCATGGAGTGAGAGTTGCCGGAAGCATGCTATAACCGCTCTTTTACGCTGAGTCGATACTACTGAACGATACACCGCTTTGCTTTGAAGTTGCGGATGGTCGATCTGTCAAAATTCAAAATAATATCATAACTATCCTAAGTAGTCGCTATGATATCCACGCTATGCTCTTTAGGCGTAGTTAGGTTTTGTGCCTTCATTCTGTAAAATCAGTAGACCTACTCAACAAGGCCGTAATTTCTCTAAAAATGCATAGACATTTTGTTGTTCATGAAGACAGATAATCTATCATTCTGCACATCTCAAGACCATGGTCCGTCCAAAATAAGAAAAGGCAATTTCTATACCTGCATTACACTACATGAATCGCAATCGGACATCATTTTGTATAAAGAATGAAGATACTTCAAATGTATTATGTTTATGAATGTGCTTTTGATAACCTGAATTTAGGGTTAAAAAACTGGTTGGACCAGCGAGCTCAAGACAGGATAAGTAGATATGCATTAGGTATCGACCAATAGATCTATACTTAAGGATTGTTCATACTGTGCCACCTTCAAGGGCCGGTATTACCAACTTTGGTTACCAATTTACCAAACCGGTATAACAGAAAACGTCCTCGATTTACTATTTTAACGATCTATTAAACTGACAACCAAAGTTTGTAATACTCGTCTTAAAGATCAATAGAAAATCACAAAAAATTTCTGTTATAACGGTCTGTTAAATAAGTAACCAATGTTTGTAATACTTGACCCAGGCCCAGAAGTTGAACACTTCGTTAAACTGGCAATCACAGTTTGTAAAATTGGCCATTAATATTTCAGTGCATGAAAGCGTTGGAAAATTTAACATATGGACAGAGCTTTCCTATTGTTTGAATAGTGTTATCAATACTTCAACTTTAACATAGGAGGAGAAACTTCTCTCGCATGGTATGATTTAGATGTCCGTGTAAACGCGATTTCTCTTCAGTTAAAATCGAGTTAGAGACTAAAATTTTTTAATTTAATTTTTTTCATTTCGTTCGAATATAATTAGCATGGTATAATGACATATTAGACTGATAAAAATTATGACCAGCCTATAACCTTCAACATAGTTCCATTATCCCCACCAGACAATGTATTCAAAAACTATTAATGCGCACTAGAGTTTTTCGAAATCGAATGGTAAATGATCAAACTATGTTCATTTGTAGAGATTGTTGCACAGGGAACATGAGAGATTCTTATTTTATGAAAGGATGAGAGAATAAAATCATAATATATATAGTACTGGATAACCCTAGAAATATCCAGTCCTTAAAGATAGGCGCTATCAAAATCGCTAAGGCATCTCAGGTGCAGTCGGGGGATTACATACGCAGAACAACAAAATATAGAAAAGTCTTCGATTTACAATTTTACCAAAGGGAGAAGGTTTGGCAACCCTGTTCACTTCGTTGTCAACCGTACTAACTAATTACTTTCTGCGCATGCGTTCGCCCGACTGCATCTGAGATGCCTTAACCATGATGAAAATTTTTACATGCTATTGCTTTCCAGGGCTATTTGATTTAAGGATTAGAGGTACCTTCTTCCTTCTTCAGATTCATCCTAACTACGCCTTCGCTATATTCTATTCTAAAGTTAAATAGCAGAAAGCAAACTGAGATATTAAGTTTGAAGAATAGTATCTATCTCTTCCCTAACAATTCAAATAAATCTTTTCTCATCACAGAATTAACTAAGTGATGCGAAACATTCGTTAGTTTTAATAACTTTCAAGTTGGGAAAGTTTTTAATAATATTCTGTTACAGTATAAAATGGTGAAATTTTCAAACAAGTTTTCTAAATTTTTTATTAGGTATTTACTACTATTTTTCTATTGATTTTCTAACCGAATTAAAAGCACGTTAGGAAAAAAGACTCCACATTTTCTAACCAACTGTACAGCCCCGTTCTTCTAGAGAATATACCTCTTTTTTCATAATCTTATCAATGTGATAGTTAATAAGATTTTGATTAGTGCAAAATATAATTACCATGTGGAGTCCATACAGAACTTTGGCCATAGCCATAATTCTATCCACAACGTCGTCAATCTGTTGAGGTTTCACTTCTACAGTATCTTTTTTGCTGCCTAATTTCGAATACAAGTAATGTTGCCACGACATTTCGTCAGCTGGATCTATTTTATAAGGCAACGTGAGCTGCGTTTTTATAAATTCATGAATATCATATTCTTGCATTTTCTGCAAAAAAAAAAATACATATAATGCGTGAATATAAAATAAAAAACTCGGGTCAGAAAAAAGGGCCAAAATCGTAAAAAAAAAAAGACCCAGTTGGTTTTTATTTTAAAATCTTACGTTCTCATTTTTTTTTTTTTTTTGAGTAGAAAAGTTAAATATTTTCTAATCAAGGGGGAAAGAGAAGTTTTGGTTTTTATTCATTTAATTTCTTCGTGGGGCCTACTAATTTTTAGCGAGGATATCTGAAAATATTTAAATTTACGAGGGAAATACAATTTCGAATCCCCGAATTATGGTTTTTACGCAGGTTGTTAAGCTTCCATAAGATAAATTGATTTTTAAGAAAATCGCTTCTGATTCGATTGGTGAGTGTCAGTTTTGCCTATAGGTTCTTCAATTAGCAATACGCCTACCTAGCAGCCCAGTGAACGTTTCAAAAATTATCACCCCTCCTCGCAGAAGTTGGGGCTTGTTTATTGAAAAATCTTTGAAGATCTTAAAAAGTGTTCTAATGATGCATTAATTATTTGCGTATAGCTCACCTTTAGAAATCGATCTTTACAATGTTGAACCAATTCCTGTTCTCTTCCAGCGAACAAATTCAAGCCAACAGGAAGAAGTCGTTTCAGACAAGCGACCATCAGGCTGGCTTGTATTTCTTTGCCTTTATCTCGTTTCTTATCACGATGCTTTTTCTTTTTCTAAAACATACATATATTAGTGGAGCATATTATGAAAAAGCCCTCTTCTTAAATCAATATAAAATATTAATCGTACCTTTCCGACAGTTGCGCCGACTGTAGCATCAGATACAACAGTTGATCGTCGAGTAGCTGTTGGCATAATCAGAATCATGTTGTCAATTTCATTGGCTGAAATGAAGTTTTGCTCTTCTCTGAGAAAATATTGTGATTTTGACCACATGTTAAAAATTTCTGCCACATGATTATACAACTCCTCGGCTTCTGATATGTTATTGCGCAGCCAATGGCTTCTTTGAAGATCAACGTATTTTATTAGTAACGGATAAAATGCGTAGATATCACGAACCACCAATTGCCAGTCCTCTTGAATTTGAGTTTCAATCTGTAAATAATAATTCCTCAAATCCAATGAATTGCAAAATTTTCTCATTTACTGATTATTATAGGTACGAGTACATACATATAATTATATAAGTACAAAATTATTAGACAAACCTTAGGAGCCACTTTTATTTTTATTATTTTATACTCGACACCTTAAACCATACAATACTGGACTGCCAACAATTAAATCTTTTCTGATAGAACAGCCGAGTCAGGATATTTTTGGTCAATTTTACAGTTAAGGGTGCGCATGCGCAGCTCAACAAAATAAATCAAATCAGCTGATGGCAATTACTTGGAAGCAATATTGGATTGGTAAGCTCTAAAGTATTATAACCTAACGTGTGTTCAGAATGAAATATTGTTTTTCTTCAACTGCATTTATACATCCCTAACGATAAAAACTGAGTCATCTTGACACCTCTAAAGTGCCTTTGCCGGCTGTCCAATATTGGAAATACCCATAATCAACAATGAGTAACTAAATAGTGATGGAAGCAATAAGAAACCTACCTGAGAGGTGTCATCGGGTGAGGACTTAATAAATCCTCTCAGAGACTCTTCTTTATGGTACAAAGCTTCTGTGCGCTTTTTCACGCGTTCAGCCAAAGGTAAAAATGGATCTTTCAACAGTTCCTCTGACGAATTAATAATAATCTGTTGGGTGTAGGCTGAAAAAATGCACCACAGAATAAGGAGGATTGAGAGAAAAAAAAATCATCAACTTCTTTCAGTTTGTATATATTTACCAGCAATTCTAGTCATCCAAGGTGAATTCTCATTGCCAATGTTCTTTTTAATTAATTTCAGCACATTTTTAAGCAGATGATTCATGTGGTCACTGGTCACCATAGTGACATAATTTCTAAATTGACCAGAGAAAACGAGTAAAAACAGAAGCAAATTACAAATTCCTTAATCTCGTTTTATATATTCTTACCCGGCAGTCAAAGACACATTATCAGGACCTTGTGCCCACCAAAATGGTAAATATGCACACAGCAAAGGCATGATGATGTCTATAATATGAGGAGCATCGCCATGATGTTTTTCTGAATCAACGAATTGATCCACTTCGCCTAAAACTGTTTCCAATGTGGGCATTGTGTTCTCCATACGGGCCATTATATCTGAAAAAAAAAATTTTCGACAATTTAATCGAGCAGGTGACTAAAAAACAAAGTAAATAGGTAGCCATATGGATCAGAAATTCGTCTATCACTGTCAGAGCCTAGCCCTAAGATAATAGATATACTCCAACAGATCGTATGCTATCCTCCAGAAATAAGATTCTCTTCAGTTCTCTTCTGTATAATTCTGAGCATTCATTTGTAACGTTCATAGTGAATTTTTGTTACATACCTTGAGCCTCTAAAGAATGGTCAGCTATACGATTCAGCAGTGAAAACTGATTGTGTTTGTTCAAATGAGGCTCCAAATATGCAATAGGAAATGTAGAACTAAAAGCTCCCAAACAACTGCCCAACGATGGTCGATGTCTTTCAATTTCAGTTTTCAAATATTTTCTAAAAAATAAGCAATAAGCTACAATTATTAAATAATTCTGCGATAGAAGCAAATATTTTTATTCAACCAATTGGATTTCCTCACCGATCGTGCGTCAAGGAGGCATCGATTCCCAAAAAGTAAAGACTACTTAATATTTTGTAGGAAGCAACTTGTATTTCGTCCACTAGAATGTAAAAAAAATAATAGAAAATCACAAATAAATGGTTTATGAAGGAAAAATTTTAGACTAACAAAATTCAAAATATTTCCACAATTTTATAATAATAGCTTATTCGAAGTTATAAGTAGATAAAAAGTTGAGCCCTTTATTGAGAAAATTGGTCTAAATTCTTCAGTACACAGAAATAGGATTTATTAATTTTGAAAATTTTTAGCTGTTTTTATTCTTTTTTCCTTTTTTCTTATGAAATCAAAGTAAACATTCTCAACGGTGCTTAAAGTTTTATGCAATATTCAGAAAATTTTGTAACCTGAATTAGAAACCATTAAAATACTTAATAATTTACTTACAATACTGGACATCAGTATACTTACAAAGTAAATCACTGCCATATTCACAAGCAGCTAAATGATCAAACATGGCTGTGAGTGTGGGTATCACAACATCGTCAATGTAAAAAAGCGATGTAGAGGTTTTCAAATGAGTTCCACGTAAATAACAATAACGCCCCTAAATTTCAAATAATAAACAAGTTCGTCAGTATTCCAACTAAAATATTTTTTCTTTAGAATTTTGATGTACCTACATCTTGAAGATTTTGAATTGTATGACTCAAATCGTCAGCTGTATTATTGAAAAATGTTAACATCGATGTTCGTATGAACTCGGGGCAATTTTTCACTAAGGACCTGGAATTGCATGAAAAATGATAATTTTCACTCCTCAAAATTACGTATACGAGTATTTACTGAAAATCAGTCGACTTATGAAAATCAAACGGACTTACCTAGCATCAATACCCTTAACCAAAACTTGAAGACATCGAACTGTAATTCTAACATCAGAGCCAAAGGCTGCTAATTTAGTGCGAAGTAAATTTCCCAGCTTGCAGAACAAACTAAAAATTGAAACAGATTATTATAAGTATATACAGTCATATACCTGAAAACTTCAAAATAATGTACATAAAATTGTTTAGAAAAACAATAAGTGACTAAAAACAAACAGACCAACCTAGCGACCATTTCTTTTTCTTTCAATGAAGCAGCTCCAATATTATTCGAAGCAGTAGCAACAGCAATAAAATAACTTCTGTGTGTACTAAAATATTTTTCGATCAAGGGCAAAACAACCTAAAATCAATTCATATTGAGTAACATATTTGTATTTTAATTAAGATTTTTTGCATCCACGTTTTTAAAAAATGGATTCAGAAGCATCTGTTTTTCCTTAACAAAAGGAAATGTTACCTTAAAAAAGAATTTTATATCTCGACTGCACGTCTTGAAACTCGATCGACGACTAAAAATGCTCGATGGTTTCAAGATTTTCATATTTATCGACGCTCTATCTGTATACTGAATCAATTTTTCGAGTAGACTGTAGGCAAAACGTAATTCGCCAGTCGATAATCTAGCTTGATGTTCTGCATCACTAACAGCTCCTTTTCGAGTTGGCCTGCAGCAAAGAACAAGTATTTCGCTATCCATATTTTAGTGAACAAATTAATCGAAATAAGCGAAACTGTCAATCAAACCTGTGTAACTTATATCCTTGATACTGCAAATATTTCAAAAACTCTTGCGAACGCTCTCTGTCCTTTCGTTTTTCTTTATCGGTAAGTAAATCGTAAGGTACTAATTGGGGATGAATACCTCCTCCTTAGGAATAAAAACCAAAAATATTTTTTTCAATTAATAAGAGCCTTCAAGTTTGAAAATTTTTATTTTTATTTTTAGCGGTATAGATTGATTCAGTAAAATCAATCAGCAGAATGTTCCAGTACAAATGAAAACTGAAAAGTATACGAGTACAATAAATCATAAAAAATAATTTTGAAAAATATAATTTTGAGAAAATTTGAGTTTTATTTTAAAAACCTAACCATTCTTTAGAGAATACTTAATTAAGTGAAACTCGAGGCGATATTACACATATATTCAAAAAATCAGGTAGTCTATAGAGTTATATTATTATTTGAGACTTCATTAAAAAAAAAAACTTTTTGTAATTTGTTCTTTTAGAAAAATTCAGTTGAGAGAATTCTTTAATAAAAAAGAAAAATTGTCTCATCTCAGTTGAATTTAAATATCCTAGCCACAATGATGAAAAAAAAAAGAATATTTTCATATCTCTCATAGACCCTACCATAAGATAAGCTATAGGTATTGGTAACTTTTATGTGGATATCAACTGGAAAATGATTTTACAATATCTAACTATTTTTGCTATTCCACTGAAATGAAAGATTAATAAAAACTACAAACCGCAAGTGTTTAATTCTTCTTTCTTCTTTTTAGCCCAAATGTCATGCGCATTTTCCGCCAATCTTTCTGCCATATTTTGCATTTCACGACTCAACGTTAAATTGGTCATGTCTATTGGATTCGGATGATAATTGAATGGTCCCAAATGTTCCTGGAAAAATATTTTTAAAATCAAGCTCGTAGAATGAGCGAATCAAAATAGTAATTTTTTTCTACTCAAATAAAATACAGCAAGCCTAATATATTTTATCATACGTTTTTATTCTATTTCCATTTTTTTAAGGCTATACCTAAATAACTAGAAGCACGAAAAATAATGAATTATGCTATTAAAAAAGCTTATAACTACTGTTTTTTTTTTTTATCAGAAAAACCTGGCTGTGTTCACAGGTAACTTCTGAATTTATCTACTTTTGACAGTAGAGAAATTTTCCAACTTACCATAGACTTAGACTGACGACGAATCGAACCACGATTCGTGAGTGGTACATCAGATTCCGAATGCTCGATACTCCAACCAATCGCCAGTAGAGCTTTAAGTGATTCTCTCACAGGTTCCTTGTACCTTTCCTTTTCCTGTGAAAATAGATTTGATTAGTCTGTAAACATTGAGACAACAAGACTATAGTTTTAGATATAAAATTATTTACATAATCATTCAACATTCCATAAGGTTTAAGTCGTGGATGACTTTTATTGGCATCGGACCACTGTTCACCATACACCCAAGAATTTTCTAGTTTCCTGCTGGCCCAGGCATCATGATAGTGCTCTGAGAATTTCTGCACGATCGTATTCAAATCATTATTCAATATGACGCTGAAAATGTGTATAAACACGAAGAATGAATATGGCTCGAATGAAAAGAATGAACTGAAATTTGGCATTACTTTAATTACTTCACTGTATTTATTGGTTGTGGATTGTACGGGCCATCCGATGGTTCCATTTGTACGTTTATTTTTGATCCATAAAACTCATCGTCATGATTACGAGAGAGAGAATAATCTGGAGGCAGAGCGCAACCGATGGCTGATAAACATGGTAGAGCTTTTCCAAATAATTCTGGTTCGTAGTCCTGAATGAAAAAGTCATCAAAGTTTTAGTAGACTATAATTTCTTTTTTTTTTTTTTCAAGTACATAATAGTGTAGGTATTTCTTCATAGATACACACCATTTGGGAGAGAGAATCGAAAATATTACTAAATAGCATCATGGTCAAACGTTTTTCTTCATCACTGGACGCCCCGTACAGTCCTTGGCCACCTGAAGAGCCATAATATTTGGCACAGCGTTCATAATGCAAAGTTAAAAGCTGGAAAGTAGTTATTATTGAAATAAAAAAAATTAAGATAATCGGTCAACTACAGAAAAAAGAATTATAATTCTATTCACTAACCCTTAAAGCGACTGTAGTATACTCAGATAGTTTTGAAACGTCAACTGTAAGCTTTCTGAGTAATTTCAGCAGCATGCTTGGTTGCATTTGACTAAACACGAATTACGTGGAATTATTTTCTGCCTTTCTAATTTAGTAATTCATTTTTAAAAACTCAAGGTTGTTACCTGGTAAGAGCAACCAAAAAGTCTGAAACTGCTTCTCTTTGTCCTTTAGTGAGCATACGATTTTTTGATAATCTGTAAACTGTATGCAAAGTGGCATCCAATAAATTTGCATAATTATCTGATTCACTGTAGAATTTAGAATGGCTTATCAGTAAAGGCAAAACAGAATTTCCAATGTATCGGTTCATGGCAAGTGCCATGTCTGATTCTAAACCATCATTCTGCAAAAAAAGAGGAAAAATTACAATTTTTTCAGGATATTCAAATTGATAGTAGGTCTACATTACTAATTGCGCAAAATGAACTGAAAACTTTTCTCAAATTATTATACCTTAGTTTTTCCACGTCAATATCGAAGATCTTTGAAATTATATATATGGTGAAGTTGTAAGCAAAGATTAATATTCAAATACTTATACAACGGGTATCAAGAATGGAAAGGAAAGCCTCGTTCAGGACCATTGCCAAGCGAGGCTGGAGGTATTGCCCCCCTAGCAGAGTTATTTGCCCCCACCCAAGGGAATCTTGTCCTTTGGAACGGGTGGGTGAAGACTCCATTTTGCACTCCATATAGAAATTTAATTTGTCTCCGCAAGTATTTCGCTCTATAGCTACAGTCCTGGGCTCATTCTTCTGTCTTATTCATATCAAAGGTGTTTCATTCTTACCCATAAATTCTGTTGTCGCCAATGCAACGTCCACCTTTTGATTTATTTATTTTATTTTTTCTTGTTAAAAAATTCCTCAAACCCAGGAACGGTATTACTAAAGGAGATCAGAAGGAATTGACAGTTCACTTACCCTATCAAGCATAGTGGCAGTTCGTAAATCTGGCAGGAAGGCTTCTTCCAATAAACGAAAGAACAATTCTTGGTGCTCGATACCATAAACTCGTTCCAAAAACAAAACCACACTCTGCTTATGGCCTGGGATCAATCCCGAAGGCATATCACTTTTAGGTCTTTGTTCTCCAGCAGCTGGATTTTGCAAGGTGAACCTAAGGCTGAGGACTCCGTGCAAATCCTCGAGTGGAACTAACGAACGTAAAATTGCTCTAGCTCGCAAAGATTCGTTTTTGCCCTGCAATAATGTCATAAAATTATTGGCATCCAATGGCTGAAATAATTTTCTCGACCTTGAGTCAAGAAAAATGTATTCACTGAAAAAAATATTTTTAATCCTGTTCAAATTTGTAAAAAATATTCAACCACAGACGAACTATACCTGAGCAATAACTGAAGCATCTGGAGCACAACGACCCAATAAATCAACGAGAGTACAATAAAAATTCAAAATCGCTGCTCCAGTGTCTATATAATCTTCATCTTCTTCAGACTCGGGTAAAGGATGTTCAAACTGACCATTAGATAGAACACCATTTCCCTCATCCATGATTTTTCTTCGATCGGCAATCTTTTCGGACATCTATAAATCGAACTTAGTTAAATAACCAGATCCGATTTTCGATTGGCGAATAATATATCGAGTAAATTTACTTTGTTAGCATCGATTATAGCCCGCAATAATCCTTCTCCTTCTCCTCGCAGAGCTGGTCCCAAGCATTCCGGACGCCTGATAAGTAATCGAATGACCAAGTTAGCATTTTCTTCGACACTTTCACCTATAAGAAAAAACCATATTAAACAATGGCGTAACAAACTTTAGAGTGTCCTTCCATAATAATCCAGGCGACAAAAAAGTCCCATATAATATAAAAAATCCTGTAAAAATTATTTTTGCCCAGTAACGTCAGGAACCATCTCCAAAATCACCCCTAAAAAGTCTCTTAAAATTCATCTGACGCAACCTCTTTTCAAAGCGGGTCAAATATTTCCCATTTCTTGGTGTTTTTTTTTTTCTACAACTCACGCATTCACGCATGGTACATTTTCTTAGAAAAAAAATATTTTCCAGCAAGTTATGTAAAACTTTTGTACTTGGCATTTTTTTTGTATATGTTACAGAATATTGCATGATTCGTTTTACTTTTTTTTATTTTTTATTTTTTCTGTAATATAATGGTTCAGATAGGATCGAATTTGTAATGTGAAGGAAAACCAAAGTGACTTCTAAAGGCGGTGAGAAAATTTTTTTCATAGCAAAAGTGATAACGGTAAGACGTGATTCCTCTTTCGCACAACGCAGATGTAGTGCAAAAAGCATAAGTATTCGCCGCAAATAATCGATCCTATAATAACCTGTTTTTCGTCGCTCACTGGTACGCAGAGGTACCTCTGCCAACAAACTTTTTAGACTGACACGGTGCAGTTATATAATTATCTTTTAGCATTTTGTTTTAGGTCTGAAGAGTTTTATTTTTCTTCAGAACCGAAGAACTATCGATCTTATGAAAAAATAAAAAATTTAAATTACCATTAACCCAAACACAGAATCGAAGAAAATCTAAATATCGTTCTCCTTCCACCGGATCCCAGCCTAAATCAGGATATCCTTTTTCTACAAGTTCAGAATTCGACTGCAAACCACATCTTGATAAATAAATCGCAATTTTTTCTAAATAATGCTCCCTAGTAAAAAAAGAAAACAAATGAAAAGATAACACGAATAAAAATAAGAATATATATATAAGTACACTTCATTGAAGAAAAAAAATTATTATTATTCTGATTTTCAATGAAGATTTTTTGTGCATTTGTCCTGGATAATTTCATTGATTACGTCACGAAATATTGTAAAAACTTTAGAATATTCAGTAATTTATACCTCAAAGCTAGAGCCAATTCAGTATTCTCCATAAGAGATGAGTAGGCAACATCTAAAGGTGTACTACCACGAAGCGATGGTCTTGATAACAGAATATTACTGTTTTCAAGTAAAAATGAAAAGTGATCAAACATTGCCTTTTGATTTTGTCGAGAAGTTCGACAGAAATAACACAAAAATCGGCAGCAAGCGACGACCATTTCGTGCGATGTATCCTGGTAAAATGATAAAATTGCAAAATTATTTCTAGCAAGAGGTGAATGGTAAAAAAATAAATGACAGTTTGAAATTTCTTTGATACACCTACCTTTTCTTTAGTAATTGGCTCGCCTTCTTGGCCAGTTGTAGCTTGAGGTTGAGCATCAGACTGAGCCTGAGCACGACGTCCCAATGTATTCATCATGACAGCCATTACATTTTCGTGTACTCGTAACACACGTATTAAATCAGGATGTTGGAAGAACGTGTGATTATTAACTAGTTTCCTATTAAATAATAATGATTGTATTAGATAACATAAAATATTAATTTTGCTTGAAGATGTGGAACGCCTGCTTTTTTGTAGGTGATCGCGTAATTTCATTTTACCATCTGAATTTTTAATAGAATTTAGTCGAATTTGGATATGCTAACCTTGAATACATTCCCTATGCCCTTATGAATTTGGTTTTCGAATTTCATATTACGAGTATAAAAGCCTTTTTAAGGCTTCCAAAATAGTCCAGAGGAGATAAATGTTTCAGATTGCAAAAAATGTAGCAGAAAAAAATTTGTACGCAGAAACATGTAAGACCACCTTCACAATCACCCTCCAAAAGTCCCCTGCAATCCACCTGTCTTACCACCTCGCCAACCACCAAAGAGCGGGACATTACCCATTTCGCTCTTCCCACAAGTTTTATTTATTGGGTAAATTGCAAGTAAGGGGGATGGGGAGAAGGGTATGTTTTAATAATATTTCTTATTCGTCTGAGGCCCAAGTGAAAAATTTTTTGAAAAGCATGACAGCAAAAACCAATAGGCTTATTAAACTTCGAATAGTACAAATTTTTTTTTTCATATAACAAGTACATACATTTGGCGCTTTCTATTTGTTCCTATGACAGATACAAAAAAAAAAATGATAAGAATAAAAGTTATAGATAATCTAATGAAAAGTATTTTTTGTTTCAAAGATTTTTTTTGTGAAATAAACCATTTGCGAGTTATAGTCAAAAATAATGAAAATTAGGATACTTGTATGCCAGTTACGAGGAGGTTGCAGCTGGTAGATTTTAGGGCACTACCAAATGTTAACCATTCATTCTTAATGTATTCATAGAACAGAGAAGAAAACCTACCATAATCGTTGTCTCATCAACTCTTCTTCTTCTTGTGACATTTGTACAGGCAGTAATGATCTTATCTGTCCGAGACCAGCCCACATTTGAGCAACATCTTCTTTTGTTTTATTATTAATGACGTAAGTTTTCTCCAAGGCTCGAATTAATGCTCCTACACTGTCATATTGCCTCAGTAACAAGCTAGAAAGTAATATGAGCAATTATCAAAATACACTTGACTCTTGAGCACTATTTACAATTGAATTACATATGTCTTTTGTTTTTTGCTTTCCATCAAACTTAAAACATTGTAAAATTTACTGAGTACCTAGGAAAATTCATTGTGAATAAACACATTTAATATCATTGATTCAACTTTGAAACAAAAACAAGCGACAAAAGACATATTCCTATATAGTAATGACTATGGATATATTCAGTTTCTTTATTTTCAGAAATATTACCTAAACATTTCTCGGACGAGTTTCGGTGTTTCGATTTGCGACTCCTCTGCCCAATGGACTATTGTTTTGATTAAAACTTTTCTGAAAATCTCTATACAAAATTTTCGTTGCTATAGTAAAAATTTATTTTTAGCAAATGAGGCATAAAAAATATAAGATCGACATACCTTCTGGTGTTTTCTTATCTAAGCCTTCTTCTCCCTTTTGAGCTTCTTCGAACTCTTTGACAGTATTGATGAAATTGGAAAATCGTTTGAAGACATTAGGTTTTGTAAGAACGTTACTTTCGGCTTCCTGAAAAGCGCAAAGGTATATTTGAATTGAAATGTGCAAATAAAAATAGGTATTTTCATTGGAGTGACGTTGGATTTAAAAAAACTTACTTCGAGGGAAGGCTCTTGCAAAGCCAACAGAGATACTTGACACATAATTTTTTCATGAACAGTATTCAAACGATCTCTGAGATCATCACGACAAAGTAAATTTTCAGTATCTTCACCGTCCACATTCTTAAAACTCAGTATAGCATTCATCTGTAAAATGATTGTGAAAAGTACTGGTAATTGACTCAGTTAAAAATTAATTCAAGGAATTTTATTAACAATTCGGCTATTGGTAAGAGAGCAGATTGACTTTTGACAGAATTCAAAGTACTTATTCTTTTTTATAATATCAGAAAGAGGGTCCATCATCTATCTACCTGTTCTTTAGGTGGACAACGGAATTCCTTAGTTTTTTTCGCTGCTACTGCTGATGGTAAATCAGACTGTTTGATTTCATTATATCTTCTCAGTTGATCCTACAAGAAGAAAAAAATCAGAATTAAAAAACAAAAAATAAAGAAACAAAAAAAGTTTAAAAATTCTTACCGTTTGTAAGTCGCCAACAAAGTCAAAACTGAATGCAATTATAGATTCTACTCGATGACGTAGCTGCACGTCGCACAAGTGGTGCAACAAATAGCACATTTGTAATTTTGCTCCTTCAGCCATTTTCATATGTAACAAACCTTTGCGCTGGGTTTCCTCAGATTCTGTAATAAATAAAGAGAATCTTAAAAATTTAGGAGAAAGGCAAATCAGCAAGCGGATTGAAAATGATATATGGGGTCTCTAAACTTATATTTAGTAAAAAAAAAAAAATCATGTTCTATGAAAGTAACGAAATAAAATTTTTTAGGGAGTACAAAATTGTTAACTTCTAACAAGAATTCTGTGAAATAATTTCCTACTTATAAATTAGAATGAAATAAAAAAAATATGGACATGAGAATATGCTGGAAGCAAATAAAAACTCAGCTCACCTTTAAGAAAATTTGAATCCCAAGTTTCAGGGTTGATCATGATTAAAAGTTTTCCAACATCTTCATCCCGTAACATTCCAACCAAAAGTAAACGATCAACAAGCTTCAACAATGGTCTGAAAATATAAAAATTTGATAATTTATTTATGCTTATATTTAATCCAACTGTGTACTGCACTATTAATACTTTCAAAAGAGAAATAGAAGACTCTCATTTGTCAACAAAACAATTTTTAGTTTAATTTTTTATTTCCTCAGTAAGACGAAGACTTTAATTAAGGATACTTACAAAAATAAATTTTCATTGGAACCACCAATAGGGTCACGATTGTGAACTTGATTTATCGATACAGCTTCTTCAAGAGCTGTCATTACATAATCACGTACTACATCTAATGGAAAATGTGGACTGAACAAATTTGAGATAGTTTCGACACTGGAATCTCTAAAAATTAAGATAAAATAATTTTCAGCAACTGAGGATTATACTTCAGCCAAAACTAAAATAATACTCCAACTACTACCAATCAAGAGACGGACAAACTGGTTTTTACCAGATTCAACTTACGAAATCTCAGTCATCTGAAGTTGGGGACGAATGGATTCGGTTTTTAAGCAACGAAGGCTGTGTCCCATACTTGGATCTTCGTATAATTGTTTCAGTTCTTGACCCAATGGAACGATATACTCGTTGGTGCAAGACTCCCTGCGTAAGATATTAAAGAAAATGGTAGTTTAAGAAATCGACTACTTGAAAAGCGACAAGGGGTAGAGAAACAAAGAATATAATATCGCTGGCCTAGAAGTCTAAAAATCCACTGATTTCCTTTAAAAAAATTATATAATAAGTATGAACACCACTGCTAGTCGATTGTTGGAGCTATAAAGAGGTTGGCCACCTTTCATTGGATGTAATGAGCACTGAGTGAATTTGGGTTTTGAGCCTAATATACAAAATACACATCTTACTTATAGTAAGAGACCTAACCCAAAGTAAAATATACGTACATGGTGGTAGCATGTGATTCAAGATGCAGGGCAATCAACAAATCATAAAATCCTTGCCGTAGTGGACCCGAAATATACTCCGAGCGAATTGCATAGAGAAGTTGCTTCTGATCGACGTGGGTGCACAAAGCATGAGCTGCTCGATAATTTGCTTGGTAGCACAAAGCTGCATAAAGTGTCAGCGTATGAGCATGGAATCTACAAAGAAAGAGACAATGTTATTCTTTGAATAATACCTTTTAATCATAATAAATTTAATTTAATACAATTAATAGACTAATAAAGTACATAAATAGAAAATAGATCAGATAAACTGAGAAGGGTGGGCATAGAGGCTTTTTTAAAAAGTCTTCAGTAGATGAAAATGTAGTAGGGTCACGGATTCTTCATTTACGCAGAAAAATTTTATTCGGAATATTCTAATTGCATTTCGGTCTGACTTTAAATTAGAATCAGAATATTTATTGCAAAAAATACCATCATATATAATTACTTTTGATTTCATATATCCCCACATGCTCACTGGGGGGGGGGGTGATATAAAAATTAGTGGGTTTTCATGGTCATCTAAAGACCCTTCCCCCCAATCTGTTTACTTAATTTGATTCAAATTATGATTGAAAGGATTAAAGCTTTTCATAAACTAACGATAGTAATTTTTCCATTTCGATTAGTTCGAGTATATCCATGCAACGATCTTCTTCTGGAATGTGTAGGGCCAGCATTGACACAGGATCTTCACAAAGCATGCTCCAACCACGTATATCCGATAATTTCAGCGCATGAACCTGAAGTGAAACATTAGGTACTCTGGCCCATTGATGAGGTTTCAGGCACTGAACTTTTAATCTTGGAGGAATCTAATAAAACGTATTTCGAAAAGAATATAAAATATTTTTTCAGTACCTATTCAAAAGAAAGAAAAAAAATTAAATAATAGCTGTGGTTACTTGTGGTGTGACATGGCGATCGGAATTTTGTAAAATAGCAGCAGAAAGTGGTAAAGTGGTTGAAGTTCGACCAAGTTCTATTTGTAAAATTTCTTTGCTGGTGGCTTCGACGAATATTGCTGGGAAGAGTTTGGTACTTGGCTCCATCTAAAATGATTTGTACGGTCAAAGCTTAGTTAAAATAGCTTTTAAAATTTAAAAATAATATAAAACTTGGACTCGAGGTTCTGAATCTTTCTATAGTTATTGATGAAAAGTTAACAAGTACCCATAATTTGTACAAGTACGCAGTAGCGGAACCAGCCTTTTTTTAGGGTGGGCCGGACGGGGGTCAAGAAAAATTATTCAAAAATTTCAACATCCAAAAAATTGATACGGAAGCTGATTTTTTATTATTTTTTAATAATCTCCTATTGTTACTGGTTTTTAGTTCATTTCGAAAAATTTTTAAGTGGGCCACGCCCCCTCCCCCCAATTAGTTCCGTCACTGCTCGTACGTCTCCCAAAATTACCTTGAATTTATGCGACGTGTCTTTTCCCTCGCAAGTGAAAGTTACAAAACCAGTAGCAGCATCTACAAAACATCCTATGAACATTCCTTGAGATGCACCTTTTCCAGAGGAGTCGTTAGTAACTTCATTGTACAACTCATCAGCTCTCACCATAAAACAGCTCTGCCTATCAATGCTAAAATAAAAATTGTGATATCAATGATATTGTGATATTTTTACTCGCGGATAGTTCAAATATCCTGTGTACACCAAATAAACATGAAAACTTGAGCTAACCTCTCAATTGGCCTGCCATAATCGTCAGTCTTAGTTACAGTACTTCTTCGAACTTTACTCTGGTTGAAATCTTTGCTGTGAAGATGATACTGAGTGGTGACCCATCCTACGTACAGATGGGTTGGATCTTGTCCAGGAAATATTCGGACTCCATAAAAATATTCGTTTATTAATCGCAAACATTCTGCGTCGAAAATTTCGTTTCCAAATGCTTCGACATTTGACGGTGCTGCCACAGACATGACTTTTGGGCCAGGACTTCGTTCCGGAAGCGAAGATGGTGACAATTTGAGATCAGTCTGTGTGACATTATATTAAAATGAGAGATTATAGTACCCCAATAATATCCTGCGCAACGAGTATAATTTAGGCTTGATGTCTTCAGACCTCATTGACAGAGGTCAATTGGTGTCGTAAAAATGGTTACTTATTACACTTTTCCACAAAAAAATTAATGCGCTTACCTGCGATACTCTAATCTGAGGGGGTGAACAACGAGAATTCAAGGCGTTAAAACGAGAAACGTGTTTGTCAGGTCTCTCGGATATTCTTGGTTCAGGAGTCTTTGCTTTCTTATTACGTTCTGCACTAGCACCTCGTTTTCTCGAAAAGAATCTATTACAAAATCATTTTCAATGAAACTAATTAAATTAGAACTAGACTAATATATCAAGGATAAACGTTTTTCTCTCACACACTTGAAAGGTGATCTCCCCCGTTTCTTTTTGTCTTCTTTGGCTTCGTGATGATTCATATCGTAACGATTTAAGTCAAGTTCACTGGTAGAACGATGCATTTTTCCTGAAAAAAATCATCAGTTTTAGGTTTCTCAAATAGTAATTATTGTGTAGAGGAAAAAAGGATTCTCAACAGAACTGATAGTACCATTTTCCATTTTCATATTATCAGACCGAGGCAATGAACTTTTTCTCGGAGGTCTAGCAGGTTGTGTTCCTGATCTTTTGGACTTCGACATAGGCGATGAGGAAGGACTCATCATAAGATCATCAGATTCTACAGCATCTTCAGAATATCCACGATGAAGACCTTGAATAATTACACACACGTAAATATAATATTAGGTTTAAGAAAGGGAATTTATTAAATTGCTTCATCGTATAAATTAATAAAAGTATTGAAAAACTGCTATTTTATTAAAACTAAATTGACTATAGTTTTTGAAAGACTATACCTTTGATATCTGTCATAGAAAATCCAGATTTCATTATTTGCTCAATGTGAGCCGGAGTTGAACGATCAGCCTCGGCAATCAGACGATTTTGTCTTTTTCGTATTTCTTGCCATCGTCTTTGTTTTTCATTTTCACTGAAAAATTATCCGAAAATTCAAATACCTATATAAATTTTACATGAGGTATCACAGACAAATCTTTTCACAGAATATTGCAGTCAGACGATAACCGTATATTCAGTCTGGGAATTTTTCGAGTGCACTGTATACTCCCAAAGTATCCTAATAAAATATTATAATTACTCACTCAATAAATTCTGGAAGACACATCACTGGTAAAGATAAACGTAAAAATTCCCAATTAGCTTTTTCCATAGTTTCAAATGTATTATGGCTAATCTTTATGCAAGGTGGAGTATCAGATCCAGCTGGTATCCGCGTAACATCAATAACCGAGGAAAAATCGTCGGTATTTTCAAATACTGGTTGATCTTTTGTGTACCAAAAAGTCACTGGACGTTTCATATTTCTAAAAAAATAAAACAAAAATCTCGGGTGATCTGCGTTGTTATACCTTGTAACCTGTTGAAAATGTTATACTTACACACAAAATGGCTCATAGCCTTCCTGCAAACCACACGTGGTAAAATATTTCAACACGTTGACATCCTGTCCAAAGGTTAATTTAGCTTTTTGACCAATGCCTAGCGTGAATGCCGGCACAAAACCTTCTCCTTGAACATCACTGAATGTGGTTTCTCCTCCAAGAGTGTCCATCATCAGTTCACCATTCAATGAGAAACCTTAGATGAAAAATTGAATTTCAGAGTTTTCAAAGTAAAAACAAAAATTTATTGAAATATTCAACGCTAACTTATAGTCTTATCCATAAGGTCGAGAAAAGCACCGATGACGTCACCAACCTGCCACTGCCTACCAAATGATTCTGCAGTTCCCAAATATACTTTTTCTTCCTACATCAAAGAAACAGAACTGAATTGTTCAAAAAATTTTCAAAGGCAAAAGTCAATATTATATAAGCCGAGAGGTTGTACGAGGATAGTACATCAATACTCTCAACAATGAATCTTACATTAAATCCATCAAATGCCCATGAATTTTCATCGCTACCAATTTGGTAACCCGGATCGCAATCTATACGCGCCCAACCAACTCTCATAGGGCCAGGTGTCATTACTTCAAATTCGAAGTACCTATAAAAAATTGAACAACTTGCTTTTAATTATTATTCGTAAGTGTCTATATTTTTGAAAATCTAGTCATTTGTTTACCATTTTCCCGTTGTTACTGCATAGTTTTTCTGAGCACGGTATGTTCTAAATGTCAGCTGCCTCAGACGATTTGCTTCTGCCACCATTGCTGCATTCGATAAAATTAATATTTAATTATTTATGCAGTTACCATTCTATTTTCAAATGTATAGTAAGTTTATGCAGAAAAAAATTCTCCATCTTCTTCGATCTAATATAAATATTTTTAGTAAAAGCGGTACATAAAGAATTTAGAAATCTTTCTTACTACTGAAAAGAAAAATTATTAACTTATTTTCTGCTAGTAAGTAGTAAACTACATATGAGGCAAGGGCTGTTAAACTTCCACTGAAAATCATTTAAGTGTAGAAATGTTATAAACAATTAGAAAATGAAACATATATTTTATAAAAAGTAAGTCATTAGAACATTACCATCATGTGCCTCAGCTGTTGGTGGATCAAGGTTATATCCATAAACCAACAAAGTGCGGACAGTTTCACTGGCTGTATCTCTAAAAAACAATAAAAATTATTTAAAAAAAAAAACACAAACAAAAGACTTTATTGATGATTGAATTTATAAATACGTAATTAGACTAATGAAAACTTTTCAATACAAACCGGTTTGCTTTTTTAATTGCTTCATCGACTTTGTTGTATGGGACTAAATGAGGACTTCTCAAGAGATCTCCGTCCTGTAAGATAAATGTGATTTTTGAGATAGAAAAACACAACATTCGTTCAATAAATTGAATCATGCAATTATTATTAAAAGGGGATACACGTACATCGACAATTGCCACTTTTAGACAGAAAAAAAAAACTGAAAGTTTATTAAAATAATTATTTTCTGAAAAACAAAACCTTCATTTTTTAAATATTATTTAACTCTTTCAATTGTTTCACGAAAGAACAAACTATACCGTCGTATGGGGTGACTTTACACACTTTTTTTAATGTTTTTCAACTTTGTCCTTTAATAACTCCTCCAATTTTCAACCCACTGAAGTGAATTTGGTTTTAAAATTTTGGTCCAACATTATCTCAATACATTTGTAAAAAAAAGTTTGAGTTTGCAGCCTTCCTTCTATTTTTTATAATTTTTCAAAAAATTTGTGTATAGTTATCCCTTAATGAGACGACTTTACCCATCAATTTGTTATTGACGGGTTATTGATGGGTGGAAGGCAAAATTTGAGGATGTTTGTACTGGGACATACAATTGAAAAGAAACTAGTCAAGTACCAACTTCATCCGTGTGAAACCGAACTGAATATTTTGAGTGCCTGTCGTTAAAAAGAAAAGACGAATAAGAAAAAGGAAAAAACCATATCGCCGCTTTATTTTCTTGTTCTGTTACTGGGTGAAGTGAGGTAGTGGCGGTGATCTTTTTTTCATTTTCCTCCTTCTACCTGCTTCTATCCAAATCGTATTTCGATTTTAATTTTTGCCTGGCAATTTATTTATTGAGCTAAAACGAAGTGGGTAAAGTCACCCCATTCGACGGTAGTGTAAATACGTCACTTAACATGTCAGTCAACATCCATGTGACTTCGGTTGAATTTAAAAAAAGACAGACAGCTGTCATATTATGTGGAAAATAAGAAACGGATAGTATAAGTTCACTTTTAAAAATAATCTATTTATTTCGTACAGAATAAAATTTTCACAAAAATTTTATTGTCCCTCATATAATATGATTTTCATGTAATTTACTTACCGTACATTATTATTTTTTCACATAAAAACTGAAGACTATCCTTCAGTTAATATGCAGTAGTTTTCTCTCAGTGATTAATGGGACTACTTTTTCAAAAATTTATTACGACATATTTTATAGCTATACACCCTTCCTTGAAAAAATATTCATTATTTTAATAGTAATTTGAATGTTCGTAATTAATTCCACAAAATCGCAAATATTAGGCTCACCTCATTCAAACCATACGTCCAACCTTGTTGAATACGTTCTTTAGCCCACAAGTTATGAGTATTCTCGGCCAGTTGATCGACGAGTTCCTCCAGTTTTGCATTCAGCATTATTGCAGCCAAATCTAAAGGAGCTGGTTTGTATCCATTGGACTGCATAAATGGCTCGTTGGGAAGTCGAATGGTTTTAATTCTTGAGGGTGTTTTCTCCATAGCGATGTGATAACCGAGAGCTAAAACAGTTCTAGAAAAAATGCAATAAAATTATTCTATCACTAAAACAGGGCAAAAATAATAGATAGATGTCTAGAAACTTATTCATTTTCTCGAGTTGGAAAAATCAAATCAGGTACTTCATATACTATTATAGTATAGGTATTTGTCTAAAATTAGAAATTATTGTTGATTCTTCTTGTAATTTTCATATTATTGTTAGGCATTGAAGACGTACATCATTGATTTCAAGTAGGAACAATCATAATTATATTATACTCATAAAAAATTTACATGTGAAGTTGCAAAACCTCTAACTACTTGAAATAGTTTCCTTATTACAAATAAATTAATTTAAAAAATAATAATAATGAAAATTAAACGGAAATGTAGGTGTCTCAAAAAATTTAACTGCATTAGAGATATATGAGATGACAAAATTCAGAATAATATGGGCTGCATCTCTTAATTTGAGAAAATAATTATTAAAATATCACAAATAATAGAAATATTTTAGTACGTTAGGACTCGGAGTCAATTACGTACTTGAGTGTTTGTATTGCTAATTGTGAATCATAACGTTTTTCAGCTGGTGGAAGTCTATCAAATGGCACCAGACATGGATGTATTTTTCGAATATCATCTCGTCGTTCTCCATACTGCCAGCCCGCTTCAATTCTATTCATGGCCCACATTTCATGAATATTCTCAGCTAGACGTTCGCGTACATTATCCACATAGCTGGGCAACATAATCTATGAAATTTGAATAAATCATAATCCAAGTTATTTGTGAAGAAAACAGCGAACTTCTCTTGGATTTCTTCGACGAAATTTAAAAGCTACAAGTACCATGGACGTATCCACAGGAATTGGCACAAAAGCCGTATCATCTTCCACAAATAAAGGACCGGCCAGAACATTTTTGTTTAAGTTTCCAAAATAAAAGCACGGATCTATAGATAGAATCTGTTGAGGTAATAAACTTTCAACTAATGGAGAAAAATCGTCAGGTGGTAAAAATTTCAGTCTCCCATGATCACCTCCCAATAAAAATCGGCAGCTGAAATATAATTACAGTATATTACAAATTCAACTTAGGTATTTATATAGAGGCTACATAATGCACTAGCAGCTCGTTACCTGACTTTTGAAGAGCAACTAATAACTGGGAAAAACATGCCATCCAGATTGAAATCGTGGAATGAGCCTTTAACTGGATTTCCATTGAATGTGAAGCATATCACCGGCACAGTTAGATCGATGGAACAGCCAATTACGTCACCTTTTCGAATAAGGGGTTCTTTTGCTTCGGGTAAAACGACGGTTTTTCTACCTCCTATAAATAGATTTATTAACCGATGAAACTTTTTATTAAGTAGGATCAATTACCAATGTATTTATATATTTTCTCTTACCTGTCCATAAATGAGCTCCATCAAATCCAAATGAGTAGAGATCATCTCCAACACCATTTCCTCCCCATTTTTCTCCACCTCCAGGATATGGTACGTAACTAATTAACAAAATTTAATTCATAACCGAAGAGCGCATATCGAAATAAAAAATGAAGAAAATCAACAGCAGTTCAATCTTTATACCCTTTTATTATATTTTCTCAAAATGAATTAAACTTACCCAGAAGTATTTGCCCAGCCAACTCTCATATGTGGCATCATGTGTGTCATCTGTTCAATATGATCGAGTGTCACTTCAAAATACCATTTTTGATACATAGCCGATCCTTCAACTCGTCCCACAAATATATTTGGGCGAACACTATAAGACAAAAATCAACACTACTAAACTTTTTTTTCTTAGTACCTCGAGTATAATTTCAGCATACCTAACCAGAAGAATAAATGCAAATCATACCTTGCTACATGATCAACAAGTTGTGTTTGTAACAGCAAATTTTTACCAGGCAGCAAAAAACCGCAAATATTATTCTGCGAACTTCGCACAGCTACCCCATTTCCTACACACAGCGAGCACAAGACATCCAGTACTTTGGGATCACGACCATGTTTTTCGAGCAATGAGATGATAACTTTGATATGCTCGTCCTGCAAAAATAGTTTTGAAGAAAACACTTTGAATTTTATTGAGATTCATGAAATCTCATTTATGCATATTTGTAGAATTTTCCAAAATGCAAAATTGTTTCAGTTTTATAGGTCGAATATTGAATTTATTTTCATAAATATGCTGCCTGAATATTAGTCACAGTCAGATAGAACTGAAAAATCACTAAAATCGCCTATTAATGACACAGTGGCGGATCCAGAACTCCATTTTTGGTGGGGGAGGGATTCAAATTTTTTCAAAGTATGGTAAATGCTAAAATAGTGAGATTGTGTTTTTTTCACCATTAAGGAGGAGGGGTTCAAGAAAATTGATTTTTTTGTGGATTATTGGACTATTTTTTTGGACTGGGGGAGGGGGCATTCCCCCTTTTCTCCTCCTTGGATCCGCCACTGTAGTGACAATTAAGAGTTGAAATAAATTTAATTAACATCCTCGAAAAATAAGGCGAAAATCTGTAAAATGACTGTCTTAATGGAAAACTTACCCTCATCATATTTAGAGCCTCAGGAGAATCAATAAGAACACAGTGTAATACATCCAACATGCCAGTACCTTCGCTCGATGCTTGTGAGCCTAGACGGCTGAACAACCAGTTCAAACGATTTGAATTAGCAAACTGAGCACAATTTGTATGGTTTCCTTTGATAATTGCAGCTGTTGTTGGAAAATAGAATACAAATTTTATGAAAAAATTTCTAATAGAATATGCGAAATAGTCTTTCATAAAACGGAATAAGTCATATTTTCTGATCAATTTTAGAAAAAGTCTAGTCGACAATAAATTTTATAATGCCACAAATGAAATTTTTCTTTTTTTTCTAGGAACATAATTATTAATCTACAAAAATTAGAATTATTCCTTTTTTGCAGAAGACCTCACGTAGGAGTATTGAAAAATAATAATAAAAATTAACCTAACAACTGGTACAGATATCCTGAAATGATATCCCAATTTTGACCAGATTCATCGCCAGCTAAACTAACCATAAAACCTTGAGACGTGATGACATTAATTTTGTCAATTGCTTCTAATATTAAATTTAATATGCCTTCTTCTTGAAATAGATCTTGACGATTACGGAGGGCTCGAAATTTATTTTGTTTTTCTTCATGTTCTGTAGAAGAAAATGAAAAAATCAATTAGTTCCACATCTGTCTGAAAAACAATTATAGGAGCTATATGAAGCAAATTTTCTGATGTAAGAGATATATAATATGAGAAAAGGAGTTAGGAAAAGGAAATTTCAGAGAGCTGAAAATAATTTTTCTCACTAAGACATTTCTCAAAACAGGTAAATATTTTACCAACACCATTTTTATAAATAAAAATGTTTACCCATTTCTTCTTCAGGTTGGGCAAAATAATTGATAAGGTCCTCCAAACACATCACCATTTCTGTGAGATTCACATTGGCACAAAATACGGAAGATCTTCGATTAGCCTGAAGCCTCTCTAGACCCCTACAACATATTTTTCCAATCATTTTGGACGTGAAAAGACAAGACATGTAATTCGAAAATGAAAAATCATATTTTCAAAAACGCTTACGTAATAAATTGAGTAAATAAAGATGAGCATTTACGAATAACCCTAGCGGTTCGTGATTCTTCTTCCTGACTTCTACTGAAATCCAGACCGTCGTCCATTTTACCTTCTTCATGGAGAACGGCTTGCTTTTCTTCCACTTTACCGACTCCTTTTTTCTTGGTTTCGTATGACTGGAAAGGGGGAAAAAATGAATTACCAATTTGAATTCACTTACAGTTTTTTCTTCAAAAACCATAATTATTCTAATTTTTGGTCAAAGGTGGAACTGTAAATAATTTTATGATCTGACTGAACACTTCATTAAATTTCTAGGTCTTTCATTAAAAGCCTGGTGATAATCAGATAAATAGGCATTTGCTTACTTTATGATAGGAGGTAAATTGTAATAAAAAATAGAAATATTTATAAACACGTGTTCTACCCCATAAAAGTCGGTTATTGATAGTTCAAGGACTATTATGACACTTAAGGATATTTTTTATATTAAAATAATTTATCCTGTTTTATTTTTAACAAACTTTTGTGGTTTTTTTTTTTACTGCTTAGTCCTCGTATTGTAATTACCTACATATTTAATAATGCTGCTTATACAATGCAGTAAGAAATATATACTTTTTCATTCAAGAGTACAGCAAAAATGACATAATTTTCATAATAAGCCAGACTTAAGTGAGGCATTTTATGAATTTCTTGAATATAAATTTTGTTTTTAGGTATTTCTTTGATGTTATTTGCCAGTAACATCTGTACATTTCCGGACGATCATTATGAACGAAAGGGTATATTGTTCAAGCAGCTAAGCACGTAAACAAAAAAAAAAACACCCCTCACAATAGTCCACAAGTCAGATAGATGTTAATGCTTTTAAGCTTTCTTATAGCTTCTCAAAATATAATGTCTGATTACCTTGTAGGTTAACCATAAACCAGTTTCTGAGTGCTGCACTAAAACAGTACTGTCGCCATATTTTATAATAGGTGCCCCTATTACTTCCAAATCTTTGTCTTCAAGTACAACTTTCTGATCATCTTTTTCTTGACGTAAGCAAAACGTCGATGTAGCTGTCGTAGCTTCATCCCTGTACAAACAAATATTGCGATAAAATTGCATGATTTATTCATGGATAAAATAATTGATATATCATACAAATCCACGCGGTTGATTTTTTTTTTGGGGGGGGAGGGGTTCTACTAGCTATTAAACTATAAATTAAAGAAATAACTCATACACAGTGCCAGATTCGTGCTTTGCATTCATTTACGTAGATACACAATAGCTCTTGAATCAACAAATCCTACCCTAATCTTCCCTTATCTTAATATACGTCCATTCGTCTCTATTGAACTCTTTTTCGTAATAGTCGAGTCAGGGAAGGGGAACGACAGGGTCTCCATACAACTTATTCCTCCTCCTAAACTTCGTATTTTTTATCCTCTTCATAAAAATACGCATGGCATTAGGTAGATCATCAAACGACAAAAAAAAATTAAAATAGTTTTATTTTTCAAATATAATAAGGGAAGGTAAAACTTATGTTTGAGAAAAACGATAAACATAAGAAATAGCAAACACCTTAATACCTATAATGTCGTACATTACTTACCGCATGACCAAATGCAATTCGTTATTTTCGTTCACACTCAAGTATCGACCTGTTGTCAAATGTCTTATCCTCATTGGGTGGTACCAGTTGATGAAACCTCCTGACCATTTTGTTCGAGCCAGCTCTAACCTCCACAATGATCGAGCTTGGCTCATAACGCTTCCGCCTTCGTATACGACGATACTGAAATGAACAGAATGAGCCTCTTATATTTAATTAAAAAAAAAAAAACTTCCAACATGATTTTATGGTAGGAATTGGTTAACCAAAACGACAAACGTGCGACAATTGCGTTTAATATTTCCCTCAAAATCATTTTGACTTTACAATCTTTAACGTTGGCCCAGTGACTTGCCCATCTGAAGTCGTGGTCAGTAACGTAATCCAGGCCTCGAAATTCGATTAACCAGACCAAAACTAAATAGATTCTACCCAAGCTGTACATTTCTTTATCTAATCGAATATATATATTCGAAATGAATACGTACTTCTGCCCAGCTGCTTCATTCCATGTTGAAGGAATGGTGAGGCATTCATCACCACCGTGAAAAAAACGCAATACGTCTCCACCGAAAACGTAACCTAAATAAATTATCAATTAAAGTAAGCATTCTCGAAAAAATTGAGGGAAACCTGAACTAACATTAAAAGTATGCAATCAAGGCTTTGCTAAATAATAATTCAGAGTAAGGATAATGCAAGTGTATATTGGCGTATAGCTACACATTCTGTCGTCTCTATCAGAAGAGATGTTTTTGTCACTTGTGAGACCCAAAACAGATGAATCATAACACTTGCGAGACCCTTTTTGACAATGCAAGACCCTTTTGTGGGTCTCGCATGTCCGTGAGGTGTATGTATAGTTTTTCTTACTCCCCCCACCCCGCAGACCCCAAATCTGCATTTTTTGTCTGGGACTCCCAAGTACCCCAAATAATATCATTTGTATGTACACTTGTAGTTCACTTATTTCATTTTACTCCCCATAAACTGTACTGTACAGCTAACCAATACCCGTGGGCTTCATTACATAGCCTAAGGCATCTACAGATAGCCACCAAGCCATGTGAAGATGAAGGTTCCATTTCTAAGTTTTTATAAGGGGGGTCTCGCAAGTGTCATACTTCATCTTGGGTCTCACGTGTGACGTAAAATAACAATACATACATTTATATTACAAGTTCGAGAAAGCAATGGGTCTTTTTTTAAAGTCACTATCTTACATGTCGTTTTAATTCTTCAAGAAAACAACTGAAACCACTTACCAACATACTTCATACGACTGATGCCTGTACCGTAAGGCTGAACTGACCAATGAGTGACATGGAATGAAGCATTTACAATCGATTGCTCATTTTCTTTGGCAGTATGCTGCACAGAAAAAAAAATCCATTAAAATTCTTTGGAAAATAAAAACTGAAATTTAGGTTTATCTTATGACCAAAACTTTTACAATTATTTACCAAGTATCTTTCTGTAGCTACAGAAACTAAAATCAAATCATCGCCCACTCGAACTTTTTCACCTTCAGAACGTTGTTTAGAAGCAGGATGTAAAGTCCACCAGCAGGCCTCTCCTAGAACACGACGAAAAAATATTGGAAATTACTTCCTTTATCATAGTACGAAAATATTACCTATCCTGAACATTTTATTAAAATTAATTTTTTACAGCATAAAAGCAATACCTTGCGAATGTTCTTGCAAACCCACATCAAATGACAATTTATCATTCGAAGAACTTGTTGATAAACAAGCCAAGTACTAAAATACAATTCAAAATTAATACAAAAAAATTATTTTCAGCAATTCAAACTATCGGAAAGTTTACAATAATTATAAAAATATAAAAAAACGACAAACCATGTCACTATTTTGGTGACGAAGAAGGATTGCATTTCCGTACAATAAAGTTCTGTGTCCAGAGCCAGTTCCTTTACCCTAGAAAATTATTCAAGAAATTAGCACAAATTTTAAATAAATTACCTACGTGAAATTAAATGTTAGATGTCTGTTGAGTAGAAATTTCAAATTAAACACTCATTTCAAAAAAAAAAAAAAAAATTGAAAAGGTGATGAATAACTTCAAACAATCGTTCAACTAATAATACCTATGTCAATATTTTTATTTTGTTCTTATTGAAAATAAAGTTCGCTGAATATTATTGCAAAAAAAAAAAAAAACAACATATTTTATACACTTATAAATTTTTAATAACTAATAAACATGGAGATAAGAAGAATATTATAAATTGTTTCTTTCAAAATGTAGAAAACGCAATGAGAAACAAAAAGAAGTTGATAAGTTTTAGTCCTCGTGAGTAAAAACATAAATTCTTTGAGAATTTTTTCGTATAATTATCAAGTTTAATTGAATTTATTGTTTGAAATAACTTTCCCAAAATGAAAAGTAAGCTAAGATAAAAACGAAGATCAATGTGGGTAACTGCAAGGAAAATGATTTTTCAATTTTCTCAAATGAATAAAAAATAAAATAAAAATTCCAAAATCAAATTTCATTAAGAAATGAAGATTTCAAAAATCTAGTACAAAAATATGATCACATTATTATCATATAAATGTTTCTGTTTCGCAGAGAATTGCAAAACTTTTTAAATTTCATTTGTTTATTACTTAATAGATATTATTTTAATAAACAGATGGTGTCAGAGGCAACCAGCAGCTATAAATTTAAGAATTATCTACAGGACAGCAGAGAAAAGAAGAAGTACGTAATTGAAAAAATTTTAATTTGTATGCTGATAGATCAAAGTCTACAAAGCCACAAAGGATCAAACAGACCTAAAAACTTTATAAATCAGAATTCAATTATTCAAAAGATTATTATTATTTTAGAACCTATTACTTATTCTACCATTCCATTACTAATGGTTTAAGCTCCTACAAGCAATGCTTTTTTTTTTTACTTTTCTCTAAACGCACAAAAATACTCACAACAGATTCTTGCTCCTGCAAAAATCAAATAAACAAATTAATAAGACGAAGTAGTTTGCTTTCGTTTCAGTTATGTACAGGGTGGTAGGTAGGCCTAAATTCGAAATATTTGGAGTATTTTTTGAGCCTAATTTAAGCGCATTGAATTTTTCAATGCGCCAGGGTTTATTAGACAAAATATACACATAATTTTTGAGAGAGCCTACCCACTGAAATCAGTCGTGATTAAAAAAGTAAAATATTTTTTTAATTTTAACCTCTTCAGTGCCAGCTGCTGTCACCAATTCTTGTAAAGCTCGCACTGACAGAGCTTGCTCGATGACGAAAACACATTGAGATAAATCAGGCGGAATATTCTGCAAAAGAATACAAAATTTATTAGTCTACTTATAAAACTACTAGGATTTTTCAGAATTTTATCGAAAGAACTATTCACCTATTAAAATTACAAGCAGATTTTCTGTAAATTCGCCAATAATACATAATTTTTGAATATTGAAAAACGTACGAGTATTTACCTCTGTTGATTTTCCTTCTTACCTTATCAGCAATATTTTCCAAGAAACAATGTCTGTTACCAAAACCTTCAGCTGCTAAACATACTCGTTCTCCTGTAGCTGTACATGACAGACACACCATATCTTCCTAGAAATCAAAAACCATAAAAGCTTTTATTTTTGGAAAAACACTATTTTTATTATTTCTCAAAGAAAATTCACGTTCCTATATGTTATGCATATTCTCATATAACATTAACACCAGCACATGGAAAAGAAACTGAAGTAACTTACTGATGACTCAGAAAATTGTATTTTTTAGAAGACCTATTGACCTGTATGCACTCAGCCGCCAATTCATATCATTAGTTACTATAAACCACAATAGCAAACAAATCTGCAGACCAAAGGTTTTTTTTTTACATGGAGTCTTAGTTTTTAAGTAGAGGGGAAGTTTTGAAAGGACTTAAACGAAGGGAGTTGGTATCCAATATTGCCTTTGATTTTACAACAAAAAAAAAAAAAAAAAAAAAAAAAAAAAAAACAGTAAATATCTTGTCTTCCTAGGGTATACTTGACCTGATGATGTGAGAAAAATTGTCAAAATTCTTAAATATTTGTAACGAACAGAAATGGGTATCCAAGATCAACTTTGAAACGAGGTTGGTATTTGTATGATCGAATAAGATATTTAAGTACAGCATACCTACTTACTAGTTTTTGTAGGTCTGTACTCCGTTGTCTACTGTAAGGTTTTTATAAATAATTTTTTACTTTTGGTGAGTTTTTCTACCCCAAAATTTTCTAACACTGTATATAAATCATTTGCGTACTTCATTATCAATTCAGTTTTCGTAATTAGTGCCAACAGCATTTAAGAATGACTCGTATTCATTATGTATGAGTCATCTACTAGGCTTTATACGAGCTATTATGTTTATTTATTCTTTTGGTTCGGAATGTCGAAGCCAAAAATCCGAAAGAAAAAGGTTTTATTTTTCGGCTTCCAGTCCCATCAAAGAATGCCGCAAACATTCATTTAATCATTAACAATATGAAATAATTTTATTTTCTTGTTTTACCATGCGGATTCTTAGAGGAGATGGTTTTATTATTCTTTTTTAGTCAATAGCACGTCTTATTCTCTATAATTGTATTCAAAACCACCTTACTTGGAGTTAATTTTCTCAATAATTCATTTTACTAATAAGTATTAAGTATTTAAAATGAATTTCTGGATTTGACGAAGGTCATTTTTTAGCTTCAATTTTTTTTTTTTAAGAATTTAAAAACATTCAGAAAATTAATAAATATTGCTGTACTTGAATGAACCATTGAGAAATTAAATTTGAATAAACATGATTACGCATACTGGTTTACATACTATTCAAGTGTATACCTAATAATATTTTAGATACCTGAAGTATACCTGTTCAAGTACCTGCGTCAAACTTGTACAATATTTTACTTAGCCTTTGTAATAATGATTATTATTAATAAATGTTTGTATGAAACAGTGCCGGCTCGCCCACACATCGTTATGCACAATAAGCATTGAAAGGCAGCCAAATAAATGTAATACTTTTCTAACATTTTATAAATTCGAGGTGTCCATAATCTTCTAAACGAATAGCCCAGCATTCACCGGTTATTTTTGTAACCCAGCAGTTTTCTATCAACTTTTTGTCAGATCGCGTGTTTTTAATTCAAATTTTCAAGTTTAAAACAAAATATCTGTCAATTATTTATAAAGAATTTTTTATACAGACCTAGTTATAATCCGGTCTTGCATCGAAATACCAGAATGAAAAGTTGAAAAAAGTTTTAGAAATTTTAGGTAACCTCATTCCTTATAGACTATATATAGCCTACAAGATATCAAAACACGTAACCGTTCCATAATTTCACTCACTATCTGGTCAACATTTGTATCCATTTTTTGGAAAATTTTTTTGCTTACCGTTCGTAAAAAAGATACATCATCTTGCTCCGAGTTGCCCTCGCTGTCCGCCATTTTAGAGGAAACTGATTTTCAAGTTTTTTTTACAACAGTGTACTTACATTTTTGAATTAAGAAAAATTCTTATAAAATTTGATTTATTCACTCAGATTTTACACGAATACTTAGGGACGAGATTGACGAGAACTGCACGAATGGTGGGTCAAATTTGATCTAATAATAAATTTTTAGATCCTCCTGCAAACAGTGTTACCAATATGAAAACGTATCACATTAATTGACATTTTGCCACGAGTTCGGTATGAAAAAATTCGAAAAAGTCATTAGGTAGGAGTAGGACACCCAACAAAATACAGCCCATTTTCCAGAAAATCCGAAATGTCTTCATAGCTATATTCGTAGGTACTTCCAGATGCTTCATTTCATAGGTTTTCTGTGATTTGAAGGAAGAGTTCGTGTTTTGGTGTTTTCCTTGTTTTCACTTTTCACGTGTTCGTGAATCGTGATAAGCTCTACACGTCTCGTTCGAACTCGAACCCATTCGAATCCTTCGAAAGTTCGATCGTACCGCATGAAGGTGAAGGCAAAGAGGCAGACGAGACGAACGAAGGCACGAATTGATAAAAAAAAGTGTCTCAATTATATTCGTGCTCCAATTTTCCAATTTTTATTTGGTTCCTATTCTAGAAATTTCAAATTCTCATCCTCAAATTTCGGTTTGGATTTCAACTTTTGAACCGGCGAACAATAAACTTTGTTGATTGTAAGTATTAGTAACGTGAAATATAATGATAATTTTTTTCAAAACTGATTACTATAATAGCTCTGATTCTGTTTCAGAATTGGAGAACGATGCTTTCAACGTCAATTTTTCTCTACCTGTGATCTCAAATTGCTGAAGCTGAATGTACTTGAATTACGAACAATGAACTAACTATACTCTAAATCCCTCATCATAGGAGACGAAAGTAAGTTCATTTTACTCCAAGAATTTGTGTTTAAGCAACTTAAAGATGATATTTATCCATCCATTAAAGGGTTGATTTTAATTAGACTATGGTCCAACTTTTGTTTCCATCATTTTTGAACTTGAATCAATAAATTACGACGAATATGATTCGATCAAATTGAAGCTTCTGGCATTATTCTAAAATATGTAGTTCAAAAATACTAAGCTAGTATAACTCACTCTATTCAAGCTGACCAAGATTTATCTGATGGATTTATTATTGAAAGTGACTATCCGTGCCTGTAAAAAAAGTTCAGTCTTTAAGAGAGCTGAATTTATTTTCATAGGTATAGCTGTTCCTGAGAAAGTTTTCTAAAACTGATCTGTGGTCATTCTTGAAACAAATCCTTTATTTATTTGTGACTTTAAGATCGACGTTCATTTAATTCCCATCGTCTTTATTTCTTTTCAACATTATTTCGTTCTCCAATATATTTTTTATCATATTGCAAAAATAGTCAATTTTACGTTCTCATGAAGATAAGTTCTATAGTTCCTTACATAAGTAGCCAAATTTACTCGCAAGTTTTTCAGTTTAATGAATGAAGTTGTTGTGTTTTAAAGGTATATTTTGCAATCATTGTCTTTTAAAGTGTTGTTTCTGAAGGGAAGAAAGTTTTCTAGGAATCTGAGCTTTAACCTCTACTCGTATTTCTATCGATTCAAACTCGAAATATTCATTAAAAAATGATACGTCACTCGGTTGTCTTTTGGATGTTGAAAATAATTTCCATTAATTTAAGCTACAATATCTGATGAGTATTTTTTCGCAGTCTCCCAAATTTATTTAATCAAATAAATGACCTATAATTAAATAAAATTGTTAGGTTAATTCAAATTGTTATTATTTCGCAGAATGGCTTGGCGTTTCATACGTCAGCTTCAGCTTCACGCATGCCGACCGCTTTTGATGAGCGGAGGATCTGGTCGCTTCATATCTACTACGCCCATAGTTCGTATTACTGAAAGTCAAGTGAAGAAGGATGTTGCCATAAAGGATAAATATTTCGATCAAGACATAAAAAATAAAGAGACGTTTTTAGAATTACTCGAAGTTTTCAAGTCCAAAAACTATAAAACAGGACATATAGAGTTTATTTATGCTGCATTAAATCGGATGGAAGATTATGGTGTCGAAGAAGACCTAGAATGTTATAAACAAATTATTGATGTGATGCCCAAGGGTAAAATGATGTCTACCAATATGTGGTTAGTAGAATTTGAATATTTTCCGAAGCATCAAGATTGCATTCTCGACGTTATAAGCAAAATGGAAACCAAACGTAAGCTGATGTTGAACTGTGCTTATAACTTTGTCTAGGTGATACTAATATTCTTATTTTTTAGGTATTCAACCCGATAGAGAAATGTTTGATTTATTAGTAAGCATTTTCGGAAAAGGAGCATCCCCAACAAAGAAATATCTTAGAATGATGTACTGGTTGCCAAAACTGAAACATGTATCACCTTGGCCTGCTCCACAAACACGAACAAAAGATCAAAAAGAGGCGGCTGTGTTGGCTGTCAAAAGAATGGGTTCTGTAGATCTTGAAAGTGATGTCACCGTGTTTTATGTAAGTTTTACTCATTTTTTGTCTTGGTTATTTTTCTCAAATTGTAGTAATTTCATCTATACACTTCAGACGAAGGATGATAATTTGTCGACTGAAGATACGTGGATCGTTAGTAGTCAAAGTCCAGTTCAGAAAAATCTCGTCAAGTATCATCCAGAAAATTTACCCATGTATATAGATGGACCCCACAGAATGCATCTTGGACGAAAGAACGTTGTTGATTATTATGTTTTAAAAGCAGATATGCCGGAAAATAGAAGACGACGAAAATTTCGAGACCCCGACGGTAAATTTCATTTAATGTTTCAGTTTAAGAATTACAATTCTACTAAACGCATAGCGACAAAGTTCAATAAACTACGGCGATTTTTTAAATTGACTCTTTCGAGGAAACTTGTTTTGAGCCTCCAGTCAAAATGTTACCGCTAAAAAAATTCTGATTTTTTCAGTAATCACTATTCAAAATGGTAGAAATTGAATTATCGCTACATTTATTATGTTCCTTCTATTTGTAAAAAAAGTTCCGCTTTCATAGCACTTTTTCGGAAAAGTTCTCGAAATGACTGTTCTATTTGAAAAAGTGTAGAAATAGTTTTTTCGAGTTCTTCACTTTTAGGACTCACTCGACGAGTAATTTCCAAGGTTTTGGTTCAGCGTTCTTACTTGTTTAATTCACTTTTCGTTTTTAATTCCATTGATCTTAAATTACAAGATTTGTGCGTTCTTTTTCATGAGATGTATTCGAGAAAAGTTCTTTGGAACTCACTTTCGTGTTCTGTTGTTTTGAGTTTCATCAAAACTCGATCCAACCTTAATAAAAGTTCCAGCGGCGTCTTTCTTTTTATAAATAGAACAAACCTATTTTTAATTTTCTGAAAACTGAGTTATGAAAAGAATATACTGAAAAATGAGTTTTTTATTCTTATTTTCCTGATTACACCCTCTACATGTAACATTTCCGAGTATACTGAACATAATAATTCTTTCCGACGCTAATTCGTATGTAGATTAATTCCCTAAATTCTTGTTTCAGAAATCAGCTACATGAAAATACCATTTTTCGATCCTCCTACATCCGATGATATAATACCAGAATTTAGCGTACACGAACAGAGAGATGGTATCATTTATGCCATTTCATCAATGGGTTCGTCAAGCAAAGAATGTTTGCAGTCCTGGATTAGATTTTTACAAAAGAATGGAAATCCGAAATTAGCAGACGCGACCATTGTATTTCGATGTGGCTTCCAGGAAGCACCTTCAGATCAGCTTAAATTGCCAGCGTGTGAAAATGAAATTTTGGATGAAAACGAGAGAAGGCAGTAATTTCAATTGTCGACTTTTACATTAATATAAGATGTCAGATTTTTGTTATTTTCTTTATTAAATTGTTTTACTAAAATGTTCAGTCATTTAATTTTGATTGGACAATGGCCTCCACTAAGTTCTTGAAAGTAGTAACTGCAGATGAATCTGGTACGGAGAGTGCGATACTTCGCTTTTCGTGACAGGATTTTGATAACCTGGGATCTATTGGGATTTTACCCAGGAAAGGAATAGAGAAATGTTCTGCGAAGAGTTTTCCGCCATCACTGGAGAAAATATTGGTGCATTCCTAGAAAATGAAAATTTTACATCTTAATAAAATTTGAGATAAGTGTAAAGTTGTGATAGTGATTGTAAATACCGTGCAATTGGGGCAAACATATCCACTCATATTTTCAATAATACCTATTACAGGTATGCCAGTTTTCTTGCATAAGGTCAGCTCTTTACGAACATCTTCCAAAGCAACTTCTTGAGGGGTGGTAACTAATACAGCTCCATCACAGTTTAAGGTCCTAAAATTCACGATTAGACTCAAAAATCATGTTCTTAAATTTTATAGCCATCAACGTTGATAAGTACCTCATTTTTTCAATGACAGTGATATGTTCATCGGAGGTTCCTGGAGGTGTATCAATGATCAAATAATCAATATCTCCCCAACTAACATCAGTCAAAAACTGGTTAATGGTAGCTAAAACAAAAAAAATAAAATTATACACAAGTCAACAAGGATTCCATTTGAGTGAGTTGACAGTGTCTCTTTTCATGGCCATTGAAAATTACATTATTCTACTTTTCATTTCGTTTTGAAATCATTGGTTTCAAAATTTGATTAACGTTATTTTGAGACTACTTCTTTCATACAGAACACTTAGATTATTCACGTATAGTAGCAGCTGAAAAAATCCAATGACTGTACATAATCGAGTCATACATAAAAAAGTTTACCAGTTTTTTTCGGTCCGCGCCAAACCACACTGTCGTTTCTATTTTTCAATAAAAATCCAATTGACATAATACCAAGAGAATTATCTTCGTCTGAATAAACAGGAAGCCATCCTTCAGAACTTTGTAAGACACTTTTATCTTCAAGATTCAGCAAATATGGTATAGAGGGGCCACAGAGATCAATGTCCAATAGACCGACCTGAGCATGAAAAATTATAAGATATTAAAAAATCTGTATTAAAATAATAGTTCATCAGGTGTTACTCATGGTAGATACTTTTCACGTACTTTATATCCTTTCTCACGAAGTGTTAAAGCTAACTGAACACTCACAAAAGATTTACCGACACCACCTTTTCCCGACAGCACCAAAATAATATGCTTCACATCTTTGACCATGGTTTTTCAGTTTAAAGTTAACGTATAACACCTAGAAGAGAAATGGAAGAAATCAGCAAGCAAAGACTGAAATAATTAAAAATTTGTACCTCAAATAGAAGATTTCTGGTTCGAGATTAATTATTAATGAAACTTAGTCATTTGATGATGACAGACTCTTCTCTGGCGAAGAACAAATTCAAAAATCATGAAATTTTTGTTATTCAAGTGGCAGCAATACCTTCCACACCTTCATGAACGTTTGTTCGTTCGAAAAGGGAACTGAAGTTGATTTATTATGAAAATATTATAAGACGAAACTTATGACTCAAAAAACTTAAAAATAATCCAATTGAAAATTTTCCTTTTCATGTTCTAGTTTAAAATTATTCCAAAAATTAAAAATTTATTTATTTATTTATTTTTATGTTTTTTTCGAATTTTCAAAAGAATTTTTTTATCAATTGGAAAATTGAAAGTGTCTTTGAAGTGAAAAACAATTCAAAAATTTAGAGAGAATGTCAAGTGTTCATATTTTTTCTTTTCCCTTTCGGCAAGTAGTGACTACAACGTTCTCTATGTCTGCAAAATAGTATCATTTATGCCACGTGTCTACGTCCAATCTAATGATGAACGTGGAACTTGTTGAAACGTATGCAAAACAAATCCAAAAAATAAAAGTTAGTTTTTCTAGTTGGAGATTAGAAATGAATTTTTCAAAAGTATTGCTGAATCGCCGCTGTTTCCTGTTCTTGAAGTGGTAAAATTATGATAATTTCTTATTTTTTATTAATTCCTTCCCATTGATTTCATCAATTCATGATCTCTAATCTCTCAGCCCTCAACAGCTATTTTGTGTCATAGCATTCCTCAGGTTTCACTAGGCTCAGCATAGGCTTTTCTTTACGAATACAAATTTAAAATGGTATTCCAATTTTCTTGAAGTATTTCACGACTTGAAGAAAAATTAATTGAATTCTCTCATTTTTCAAAAGCTATTGTCAATATTTAGTCTAGTAACATTGGACCTAAATCAAAGAAAATGATTGAAATAAGTGATATGCAAAGTAAGTACCTACATTTTCTTACTCACCTGAATTAATTTCCCTAAACAGTTATTCATTAAATTGAATATTCTGATTTTCAGAAGTTGGAGTCGGTCTTTCTGGATTCGGTATATTCTTATTGATCTTAGGAGTTGTATTTTTCCTTGATAAAGGATTATTAGCTCTTGGAAATGTACGAAAATAATCTTGCTTCGTTTTCAAAACTCTCAACATAGTTTAGTTTTTTCAACTTACTTTTCCAATTTCAGATATTATTCATTTCCGGAATAGGTTTCATCATTGGCGTTCAAAGAACATTTAGATTCTTCTTTCAGAAGCATAAAATCAAAGCAACGGTTTGTTTTTTTGGTGGTATTACGATTGTACTTGTGGGATGGCCTCTGCTTGGCATGATCTTCGAATTATATGGATTTTTTTTATTATTTGGGTGAGTGGAAATGACAAATTTTCATCATTTAATTGTGCGATAGCTGTGATGTGACCTAGGAAATGGCACTTTAGTTCGAAATCATCATTTTCTTTTACTGCCGATGATAATTTTATTTATTTGCCTGTCGCCTGTGACAGAATGAAATGAGCACAGTTTGAACCACACATAGCAGCGTAGCTAGTATAAGCTTATATCAATATTTTTTGATAATGAGCATGAGGAAGATGTTTCATCACTCATACTGCTGCCAAGAGCTCAATTCAGTGCTCAATCACTCTTGCCCTATAGACCAGTGCACCAAAAATATCACCATAGCTTTATTTCTTGCTGAGATTATTTTCCTGCCATATTTCGCTAAAAGCAAGCCTAAATTATGCAGACAGCATGAAAATAACAGTAAAATTATTTTTGTTGTTTTTGAAACTGGATTTCAACTTGTTGAATACATGTATATTTTAGAATATTTCTGACATGATCGAATCCTCTTCAAAGAAAATCATTGAGAGCAAGATATATAATTAATTTTTACCTTTTTTTTTGCAGTGGCTTTTTTTCAGTCGCTGTGAATTTTATGCGTAGAGTTCCAGTGCTGGGAACACTTCTCAATTTGCCAATCATTTCTGGGGTAAGTTCATATTGGTTACTTACGCCAGTCTCCTTAATAGCCACCATCACCAGATGAAAATTTTTTCTGATTGTTTTATTTCTTTATTTTACTCTAAAATCTTTAGTATCTTCCCTAGATTGTCGACAAAATAGCTGGTGATTCGAGTAGGAGTATGGTGTAAATTATTGAAAGTGATCTACGCATGGTATTCCTTTTATCCAGTCTTGTTTACCGTTAATTTTGCAAAGCTGGTTTGTATGTGATCATAATCAATTAATGGATACTTCGTCCAACTACTGAATGATGGTAAGATTCTTTGGCGGACAAATTAATGAACTATTGTTGATTTATCGCACTGTTCCTCAAGATTATTCGATTTTAAATTTTTCGTTAGTTTTCTGTCAATTACGTGTTCACATCACCATTTATATTATTCATAGGGATGTTGAACGAAAACTTGTCAGATGGTATTTATTTTGATTGGTAAAATCTGTTCGCTTCATTTTCCGATTTTCGTGTCATATTCTTTGTTTTTATGCTCAAATATTTTTATTCGAAATTTACGGGTAAAAAGTTAATATTGATTTTAAAAAAAGATTCTTAATTCTTATTAAATTTTCTCTTATCGCTGACAAAAAAATTATGAAATTAGAATAAATTCTAATCGTTGTTTTATTCGATTATAATTTATAATTACAAGTTCAAATTTTTTGAAGAAATTTTATTCTGTTATCAAGGATGATATAAAAAGGTTTTTATCAACATTAACCGTCGATATTTTTTTACTGATTCCTGGAATCTAAATATATTCTTACTTACCTAAAGCAGTTTTGCATGATACTATAAATAATGGGAATTTTTTTTTTTAGATTTGTTTTCGATTTTCTATTTATTTTATGGTTTTGTTCGACCCTATAACATTAATTTTTATTATGTTCAAATTTATAAAACTTCATCTCCTTTTTCTCTCTTATTGAAAATTCGCCCAAAACAAGATTACAATAATTCTGAACCACAGAATCAGAGTTCCTAGTTCCAATTATTGGAGATATTGACCATTTTCGACATAATTTACCACAAACTTTATGAAAACTATAAATACTCAGTATAAGGGAGATAAAATGTATTTTAAAAACTTCAACTGCGAATGTATTAAGTTTTTGAATTTGAATTGGGATCACTCTGGTTTCCAGGTGGAGAATTATTATAGTATAATCTTGTTTTTAAGTGAATTTTGTTTGTGCCTAATTTAATATTTTTTCTAATTAAATTTTTCATTCATTAAAAGCTTCGATTCAAAATACTTTGAATGGTCTACTAGCCGAAAGTAATCGAATTTTCAATCTAATATGACTGTCATCAATTTTGAGTGTCTGACATAATCTTACAACACTAATCATTTCGAAATTCTTTGAAATGCAAAAACACTCGACTATTCAAGTATAGTCGATTTCAATTCGTATTTTGTTACAATATCATTTTAAAATATTTTCTTATTATTACATAGCGTGTGAACGTATCAAAAATTTATGTTTTACAACGATGTCCCCATTTATTTACGAAAGTTGATTATTTTTGGAAAATTACTTTCTCGGAATACTTATGTTGGAAATTGTTTGACAATTTTACCAACAATTTAGTTAGATTACAAGAATACTGAGATTTATCAAAAGGTTCGGTTTGGCAAAATAATTTTCAACTTCATGAAAGTCTGTCGCCCAAGATGTTCCGAAAAACTTGTATGAAGGCCAAGTTTAGTCAAATAAACGTATGTTGAAGTGGAATTCATCCCAAAGTATTTTGATAACGGCTAATCTTTTCTTTATAATTTTATTGTTGTGTAAATCAAAATCTAATAATTTTATTAAGTATTGATTTGTAAAATGACGGATGATTTTTTTTTTTTTCTTAAAAAACTATTACATATTTTGTATTTTGATCATTCCAAGTAGTGATATTTTTTTTGTCCTCGAAAATTCGTGAAATGGAAAAATTACTATTTTCAATATGTCATGAAGTTTGCAGTAGGTACTTTTATATAAATTTGTTTTTGACCAAAAACTCTCATTATTTTAAGATACTTACTTATGTAGGTTACAACCCTAATAAATGTGATTCCTAATTTATTAAGTACTCGTACATCGTGTTTTCCTTTAATTTTTTGAAATGTTTGTCTGCGAAGGAAATTTGGCAATGAAGTTAAATCGTTCATTGTTAAATTGGCGACGACACGAAAATTGCACGCGAAAGAGATAACTATTGAACGTATTTTTTAGTTTCTTTTGTTTCAAGGACGTGGTTTTTTTTACCTCAATCTAAATTGTTTTAAATATGAAAAAATTAATCGACCCAACGTCAAAAATAAATTATATTTGTTCTGTACATATGTACAATAATATTACATTTATTTAGATAAAGATTCTAGATTCACGTAGATTGTGTTCGTGTTTTCATGAATACTAAAAAATTCGTACTATGGAATGGATCTAATTAAAAAATGAAGTTCTTAATTTCGTCATACATTACCAATACTAAAGCTCCACCTGTTCCTCGAAGAACATTAGAGAAAGCACCTTTGAAGAAAGCGTTGGTTCCTTCGGTTTTTGCTATCACAGACCAACAGTGCATAGTACTTTTGTAGAGGATTTCGGATTTGCTTCTTCCAGACTGCATCATCATTCGTCTTCTTACGGTGTCGAATGGATAAGAAATAATGCCAGCAACGGTGGTGACGGCCTGTTTAAGAAATTACAGACGCATAAGAGCTTGAAAAAATGTTGCTGTTTTTTATTTTTGTATAATTTTGTGGAACTTACTTGAGCGATACCCCACGATACAAAGAATCCAGCATTTTTAGGGTCTGGTAACATACCCTTAGCAGTGTCGAAAAATCCAAAGTATGCAGCTCGGTACACAATAATACCTTGTACCGACACACCGAAACCTTTGTACAGACCACTCATACCGTCTGATTTGTACACTTTCTTCAAACAGTCACCTAAACCATTGAATTCTCTTTTTTCATTTCCTTTACCAACATCGGCAGCCAACCTGATACATAATTTGTTATTTTAGTTTCAATTATAAATAGGAAATTAATTTACTTAGTTTGTTTGATGGGAGGATAAAATGTTTGGAATGTAAGCCAAGCTTATTCGGGAATGTGAATTGAAAATTAATTTAAAAAAAAAAAATGGATTACCAGGGCAACGCGTCAAATTTATTATGACTGGAAGCTGATAATTCGCTATTATGATAGTCATTGCTTAAAAGCAAAATCATGAGCGATTATACATTCGCACGCATTAGAGTTTATAGAAATTGTATTTAGACTATGCCTCGAAATGAGACATGAACTTTTTTTATTGTTTCCTATAATATTATTTTTGATTAGTTTTTTTTTTTTCAGTTTTAATTTTAATTTAAAACAAAAAAATCTATTGTAGGAAGCAAAGTTTAAAAATATTATTTTCTAAACTTTTGCAATAAATTTTTGAAGAAAAAAAAATAGTTGAAGCTATACGAAAAAAATTCTGGGTAAAAATAAAGAAGACCTGTGACGACGTGTCTATTTTTATAATTTGTCTTTATAATTATGCTTACTCCTTGCTTCGTGTGGTTATTTTCACAGTTCAAGATCAATGTATGAAATGAATGAGTGCACTGATGTACTGTATTTATTTTAGAAAAAATTTTCGTATTAACGCTGAATATTTTAAACTTTCTTCCCTCCACATTTCTTACAGTCAGCCATTTTACTTTACTTGATAAAATAGAAATCAAAGTAATTTTGTAATTTTTTTTTTCTAATTTTCATTTCAACTTAGGTAATTCCTGAAATGAGAAATACATAATCAAGTATTCTGTACCTGGTTCGGGCAAAGTCCAGAGGGTATACAAAACATAAAGAAGTGGCTCCAGCAGCTCCACCAGAGGCTAAATTTCCCATGAAATAAGCCCAGAATTGCTTGTTTTTGTCAACTCCTCCCAAAAATATTTGCTTGTATTTATCCTTGAAGGCGAAGTTCAATGCTTGTGTAGGGAAATAACGTACGACATTGGCAAAGTTTCCTCTCCAATAAGCAGTTACACCTTGTTCTTTAGGAATGCGGACGAAACAGTCGACCATGCCTGATGGAAAAAAAGTATTTTCAGTGATTGTAAAGAAATTATGTTTTTAAATTGAAAACTAAAAACCTTCCAAAAAAACCAAATTGTTCAAGGTTTTGTCCCACTCCCTAAAGATTTTTCAAGAGTTCATTCCAAACACCATAAACTGTCCTAGATAATTAATTAATTATTAATAATTATACTTTACACAACAAAATTTTTGTTATAAAGACTTCGACTCCTTTAAGCCTGACTCATAGTGATCCATTGTTGGGTATTAACACTAAAAGTACCAGGTGGCGTCATATACGACGCTACTCAAAATTTTGAGATGGACTAAAAGGAACAATATTTTGAGGAACCCAGACTTGTCATACGACGCCACCTGGCCTTTGAGTAATCGAGTGAAACCTGGTTTTTCTAGGGTTAAAATTATGATTGGATATATCTACTCGACCTTGAAAGGTATAGAAAAATTTATGCAGGCATGAGTACCTATTATTTATGATAATTGCATTGATTGACAATATTAACTCATTTTTAATGAATACTTAATCAAATTTTTGAATTAAAAAAAAAATTATTTTATAAATAAAAAGCCTTTCTTCAGACCAACGCATGGTTGATATTTGGGTTTAATAGACTCAATTTTATTCCTCGGTTCCCTAAATTTTTATATATTAAAACAGAAAGAAAGAAGAAAATTTATTTGAAAACGCATTCACTAACCTTTGTAACGTTGTTCTGGAGGAATTTGTTTTGAAATATGTTGGACTTGAAGCAGCAATTTCACTCTTTCAATTGGAGCCACAGAAGTTTTCGAAATAGCTGCTGATATTCCTCCAGCAACGAAATCTTTAGCGAAAGATACGGGATCAGCTAAAGCTGGTAACATAGCACCGTTATTTTGGTTCGACATTTTTTGTATACTTTTCACGACAAACACGAACTTCTAGAGTGGAGTGGTACTGTATCACGATGGAGTCACTACTTTCACTAAGGATTATTATCGACTGGTGGTTTTTAAAAATTTGCAGCGTTATAGAAAGCACAATTTTTGGAAACTAATCAAAAATTGAACCCTTGGTCACGAATAACTTGACCACAAATATCTTTCATTGCCAATATGAAAATTTGGCGTCTTTATAATACACAATATTAACCTTCACCCAGTAATTGTGGTAGTGTAACTTGGTGCATTGCAAGATGTTTTTAAAGGTTTCAAAACCTAGAAAAATAATTTGATGCAGAATTCAGATATTTTGTTTATTTTAGGTGACAAATTTTGTAATAAAAATATTTGATCAAGACAAATAATATTGCATAAAAATATTTTATCTATTGATGATACGTTGCCCCTGAAAATTGGCCAGTATATTTCTTAATAGAATTACTTTCACTGAATTCTATTTGAACGAGAGAAATTCAGGGTCACAGTTATTTTTCAACTGAAAGGAATAGATAAAAGTATTTAATTGTGCCTGTAATTGCAAATTCGAACAGATAGTTGAAACTCGGTAAATCTAAAAAAAGTTGAATATATTTTATGGACAAGGTACTCGAATTGCCCAATGAATCAACTGAATTAAAAAACTTTTCAATCGAAGGCGACGTCATTTTAGTTTTTGTTTTTTTTTTCAGGAAGGACATTGAGTCCTTACTCCCGTGTTTCTGCTAGCTAATGAAAGAAGCAATGAAATTTCAGTCAGTTTGGAATTGTTGGTATAACAAAATATTTTCATTTTTCAAAATTTAAAAATTATTCATTTATAGCATATTTTCTTCTTGTTACCAAACTTACTAGTTTTCAATCTTAATTTTCGAAGGTCAGAAGTTATCTTGAATTTGAATTTTTTTCTATATTCCATCAATATAACAGATTTTGGAAAAATTAAAATCTGAAAAAAAATTGAACTTTTTCAAAAAAATTTATTTTTTAAAATCACTTTTTCCCCTCCCCCACCACGATAAATATGTCTGTAAATTTTTTGTGAGCGATACTAGAACACACGATAGGCGATATTTCCTATTTTTTAAGCAGTCACAAAAATGAAAATACATTATGCTTCTTATACAAATTGTAATGAAAGTTGAAACTGATACAAAAATAAAATTATATTCAAAACTTCATTCAATTGGCAATAGTAGGTATTCGAAATATTCCCCTTATGCAGAAATACAGTGTTTTAAAGATAATAAACCAGGGATTTTAGCCGATTTGGGCTATGAGTATTAATAACTTCATCGTAGGTATTGATGACATTTCGTATTTTCTTTTCAATGCTTTTATTTGTAGTTAGAGATGTTTTTGGCACTTGTGAGATCCAAAACAGATGAATCATAACACTTGCGAGACCCTTTTTGACAATGCGAGACCCTTTTGTGGGTCTCGCATGTCTATAAGGTGTATGTATGTTTTTTTTTCTTCTCCACACTCCGTAGACCCCAAATCTGCATTTTTTGTCTGGGACTCTCAAGTGTCCCACATATCAATTATCTGTACACTTGTGGTTCACTTATTCCATTCTCCTCCATACAGACTGCATTGTACACCTATCCAATATCTCTGGGCTTCCCTTACATAGCCTAAGGCATCTACAGGTAGCCACCAAGCCATCTGAGGACGAAGGTTTCATTTCTGAGTATTTATAAGGGGGGTCTCGCGAGTTTCATACTTTATCTTGGGCCTCACATGTGACGTAAAATTACAATACATACTCGTATTATATTATTTATATTTTTTTTAAATGTAGTTTCCTTCTGTGTTTTATTTTGAATTTTTTACATCAATTTTAGAATAAATTCGCGAATATAATTTAGTTCGACTCTAAACTTGCACCGTAGAATGTTGCATTTCTGATAAGACAAGTAATTTTCATCATCATCGTCTTTCGTTCAAGGCACACTTGGCATTTTTTACTTTCTAATATTTGTTTATAGACGTTAAAACAGTTGCATATTCTTGAGTTGTGAGGCAAAATTCGATACAAAATAATTACATCTACAAACTACAAGGAAAAATAATGATAATGTTTTTGTAATTATATTATTTGTCCTGTAAATTGAGGGTATGCAACTTGTTTGTCATGTTAGAAAATTAAATTTCTGTCATTGTATTGTAAAGATTTTATTTATAATTATTATTCTTCACGGTGAAAATTATGACAGAGTACCTATTCCCCGAGACATGAACCGGTTGCTTCGTTAGTATTTTAAACAGAATTCATGAGTAGAATTTGATTTCAGTAATTAGTTAGAAGGCCTTAATTTTATAAACCTTTTAAAAGGCTTCATCGTTTCTGTTTGATAAATTTTTTTATCCTTTATCAAATGGATAAAAATAGAATAAGTTAAAAATTCATCTTCGTTGTTCCCTATTTCCGAAACTTGGTACCTACATAATTATTAAAACGTAGACAGACTTTGGGGAGGGACAGGGGGGGCTAATGCCCACTCCGGGCTGAAATCCTCTATTCACAGAAAATTAACCAACTTTTGATGTGTATGTACCAAAGTCTGAAAACTTTTCTATTTTCTTTACTGATCTTATCATCGTATATGTATTTTAAATTTGTAACAGGTTTTCTAGAACATTTCGAAATTTTCAGAACGCTAAGGATAATTTTAGTGCTGAGGAGACTTCAACTATTTACGGTGTAGTTTATCTTGCAATTTCATCATATTCAGGTAAATTCAGTGTTTCAAAATAAAACCCGGAAAATATGTGCGTTTTGAAAACTGACAGTTTTTACGGAAAACTACAGTTTTGGACTTGCATCGCACTGGTTTTCAGCCACAAAAGTGAACATTTATCAAATTTTTTTATTTTTCAGTTTTTTTTGTTGAAAATTCTAGTTTTGTTTTTTAAAAGATTTTTCGTCACATTTTTTTTTTCGTTTGAATTTCATCCATTTATTGTGAAAATAACTATAGACGAAATAATACTCAGACGTCCTTTGGAGGAGAATTGGAATCTTGTTGGAACCATTTAATTCTGTCGTAGCTAAGGGCAAATACTTAAGCGGTAAATCAAATTCCTAGGGGAGCAAAATAAATCCTCCCTCCGCCACCGTTCCTAAGGAAACTGTTCCTTGAGTAAGTAACACCTTTGCTAGCGGGTATTGATTAACTCACCCCTACAGCCAGCCTCCTTCATGGTTATGGCTTGTCTGAATTTTTTACAATATTTTACTTTCATTATAATAGCAATTAGCAACCGCTGCGAGTAACTACTTACTTTAATTCGTGTTTAATAATTAGGTAATACTAAGTTCCAGAATAGAATAAACCCAAAATATACTTTTACTTTAACCAATCAAGATGAAGAAAAAGTAATCAAACATAGAAATACATTTTTTCATATGATAGATTCAAGTAAAAAGCAAAAGCGAAAGCAAAAGTACGTTGTGAACATTGCCCCAGTGTGCAGCCTTTTTCTCATTCTCACTCGCAAATGCATTCTTCTCCTCTATATCAACCTTTGGTTTACACGTATTCTGCTGCTGCGGTATATGCGTTGACTCGATGTACTTGCGTGCGTATGTGTGTTGTTGTTTGTGTGTGGTAGTGATAGCCATCGTGCAGCGGAAAACGCCAGTGAGCTGAAACGAATGCAAAACGCTCAACAGACACACAGACAGCCAACAGAGCACAGAAGTCAAGTCAGCAACTACAGTTACATAGATTACCCAAGTTGTTTCTCCTCCGTTAAACTACCACAACGAAACATTGTCGAAAAAAAAATCAACACAACTCATCACTACAGGTTGCGCTGCAATCGTATCATTGATATTATTTCCCACAATTATTATGGCGGGAATAGGAAAATAAATGTTTGATTCACAATTTTCTCGATTTTTTCATGGTTTTTCAGTTTTTCTTCATTTTTTTTTTTTAATTTCTCATTAATAATGTCTTGTTGTGTTCCGTATTGCCTTTCATGGCAGACTACGAGCCGTAAGGCCAACAAAGAGAAGGGAAGTAAAAATCCTTCTCTTTTTTCCATGCCAAAGGTTAGCTATCTCATTCTCATTTCAACTGCTTAATTATTATTATTTTTGTAAAATAAAACGCGTTGTCAATAAAAATCTTAGGACCTGGAGATGCGACAAGTGTGGGAGAGAAATATGAGAAGGTTGGATCGGCCTCTCACAAATAAAGATCGTATTTGTGAGAGGCATTTTCAAGAAGAATTCATTCAGCGGTACTACGAAACGCGCCTTCCAAATGGCGACGTTTGTAAAATCGATCGGGGTAAACCTACTCTGACCGAGAACGCAGTGCCAACGATAATTCCAGGGGCACCCGCTCATTGTTCCAAAATTATCAAAACTCGAAAAAATCCAATGGAGAGAAAAATTCCCTTAAAACGAAAAAGAGAAGAAAGTAATCATCAGGCTTGGTTTATTATGGGAGTTTTTTTTTTGTTTTTGCTTTAACAAAAGACAAAAATTCGTAATACGAATTTACGAATTTTTGTATTTTGTTAAAGCAAAAACAAAATAAAAACTCCCATAATAAACCAATCTTTTTAGCCAGTAATCTGTAGAACTTTATTTACGTTTTGAAAAATATAATTTGGAAAAAAAGAAAAAATTTTACAATAACAATAAAAATTGCTAATTTGTTAGAAATAGATGAAGTACGAGTACAAGAGCCGGGACCATCTAACTATTCGAAAAAAACAAAACCTGAGCCCAGTATTGTGGATGACGTATCTGAGCTACCAGTTGAATTCACAAATTTAGTAGAATGTTTAAAAAAAAACTGTATACAACTACCCACAGATTGGATCTTCAATAATCTGTGTGACCGAAAATGTATTTTATTAATGGCCATAGAGGAAAATTTCAATATTAAAAAAAAAATAGTAATATTTGAAGACCTGACATTCAGAGTAAGACACATTTTATAGAATTTTTCCAACATCTCGAATGCAATTTATTCATTTATTTGTCGTCATATTGAAGGTATATTTGGGGAACGTGATCACAAACATTGAAGATTTCACCCACATAAAATCAACAACTGATGTGAATAAACTGTTGCAGATTGTTGCAGAATTGAAAGTCTGCTCAAATGCAATGAACCAGTGAGTAATAATTATGAGTTGGCTTAAAATTACGAATTTGTTGAAAATAAAGTGAAAAAATATTTCAAAGTTGGAGAAACTTTGAGAAATTTAATGTTTGCAATAAATGATTAGCTTTCACTCCCTTGGCATTTTCACCTCAAAATTTTTAATCAACCAATTAAATGCCAATGGACATACAAACTTCAAGCAACTCTAAAACTGGAAAAATATGTATGTGGAGATCTAAAGTTTTAATAGATTAATGTAGTTTCATGAATTCATTCATGTTTGCAAAAAATGAATTTTTGATTTTTTATGGACATAAATTGGCTACTTTTATTATAAGGGAACTCGTAAGTATAATTCAAATTTTCTTAGGCCTGGAACAAACAATGATAAATTTAAGTGCCACGGTTACGCAAACAAGATTGATTTATGTGCATCGTGTTCCTATGGTGCTAGAAAATTGAAGGTACGAGTAGAAGCCAAGATTTCAGTACAGAGAAAAAAGAAAAATTTGCAGCGACGGAAAACTTTTACAATTCTTCGTAAACAAAAAAATTATTTGCAACGAAAGGTTTTCAAAATTTTCATTACATTTGGGAATTCATGTTTGGGAATTTATGTTTGGGATTATATGTTTCATTGTTGTAATTTGTCAGTGCCTGTATTCTATGTGACAAAAATGGGTTATAATTCAGTTAAAATATGTTTACCTACTGTGGCAGCTTTAAAAAACCAATGTTCAAAACTATTACAGTAAGTATTAGTAGAAATATACTATCTCCTTCATTAGCATGTTATATGATATGTACCCTCTCGTAGATATTGCATGTAGGCTATAAGTGAAACATTTAAAGGTCTTGTAATTACATTAAGAAAGAAAATCCTATTCTCTTTTCTACCCGGATTATTCACCAATTCACTATAAAATGTAAGTAATAATTCTATAACTGATCTCTGATCCTTAAATTTTTTTCAAAATCAGTATTTTATAGCATTATTCAAAGCTTCATGTATTATTGTTGTTCTTAGAAACTGCTTCTGTAATATTTGGCATTTTAAACGTTTCTTTTTTTTATTAGCGACTGTTGGGAAATATAAAGAGTATGTAGTTAGCGGTTTGTAAATTAGATTTTCTGAGAGCTACGACTTCTTAAAAATGCTACTTTTTTAATACATATTTTGTCAACTAATTCATTAATTTCTATTTCAGATTATTAGATTACAAGATTCCATAAAGGAAATCAAAAAAAAGTTTTCAACTAAAGAAAAGATTGGTATTTTGAAGGAACAAATCCAACACTTACCAGAAGCACAGCAAGAAAACATTTTGACATGTGTTAAGGCAGCAAAAACAACACCCAAAGGGATGCGCTATTCGCAAAAGTTTATATATCAATGTGTTTTGCTTAAAATTAAAAGCTTTAAAACATACCGTTTTTTACGACAAAGGAAAATATTGCCATTACCTTCTCCAGCAACGATACATCGTCATATGCGTAAACTTAAACCCTCATTTGGTTTTCAAAACCAAATTTTCAATACCATGAAAGTAAAATCTGAAGGAATGCGTTCGATAGAACGAAGAGGTAGGCATTTCAAAGAATTTTAAGGAAATGTTACTTATTTTTCAACTATTATGTACATTATTTGTTCTCATCTACTTTTTTCAGGAGTTTTGCTATTGGATGAAATGAAGTTATCTCCATCCGTACGATTTGATAAATCAGATTTAAAAATTTTAGGATTCGTGGATTTAGGCAAATATACTCCAGCGGATCAAGTGGGAGAACTGGGAGATCATGCTCTCGTAATTATGTTTCAACCCTTTGTGGGCAAATGGGTTCAAAGTCTTGCTTGCTTTCTCAGTCGAGGGGCAGCAAATGGTGTTGTATTGACTCAAATCATACTGGAGGCCATAATCTTATTGGGGAATGCCAATTTTTATGTTCATGGTATAACCACAGATGGAGCGACATGGAATCGGAGCATGTGGCGAAACTTTGGTGTTTCTGAAGCATCTCCTTCTACAACAAATCCTAGCGACGAAACAAAAAAGATTTATTTCTTCAGTGATTTTCCTCACTTAATGAAATGCCTATGGTGCTGGGTTATATCAAAAGACGAATTCACGGTAATTAATAGTTAATGAATTATCTGACCTTGAAAAGCGACTAAAAAAATTCAAGAAACAATTCAAAATTTTTAGCGACTGAATTTTTTTGCTTTTAATTTTACTGAAGGTTTACAGGTCAGATTTAAAAAAATGTAAAGCCTTTACTTTTTTGAAGTCTTACCAACTTTCAATTAACAAAAACTTGATTCTACAGACTCCAGACGGCATTGTCAAAAAACAGCATTGGGAAGTAGTGATAAAGGAGGACAGTAAACGCCAAATTAAAGCTCTTCCTCGCTTAAACAACAGTCACCTGCAACCGAAACAATATGAAAAGATGAATACAGCTAAGGCGTATCAAGTACTTATGAATAATTTATTATTAGGCCAGAATGAAAATTGGTTGGTTTGAAAAACAAAGTAAATCACTGATGGCATAAGATGGTAGGACCCTTGTTTTAACAATACTTTTTTTTCCAAGGATCCTAGTTCCAATTTTTGTTTTCAATATAAAAGAAAAATCATCGGGTTATGAATTTAATAGACTCCAAAGTCTTCAAACCTTACAAATTTGTTCCAAAATGAGATTTTATTCGTGCATTCTCTGATTCGTGCATTCACAGATTATACTTGCCATCACTGATCTTTTTTTTTCGTAAACCTCTCATCCTATCTAAATTAATAATATGTTCCATGTAGATGAATAAAAATTCAAATTATTTACAGTTTTTTAGTCGAGAAGTTGCGTCAGTCATGGAGCTCTACAGTATTCATACAAATTACATACCTGATGGCGAAAGTACACGCAAATTTATAACAAGAATGAGCGCATTAATTCATGCTTTCTCTTCAAGGACTCCAAAAGGTGCTCTCACAATGCAATGTCCTGAAAGAGACGTAAGTTCATATTATAAAACTATAATCTTGATTACAAAATTTCATACAGCATACACCATCATACATAATAAATGTATCTTACTTGGAACAATAAGCCATGAAGTTTGTTCTGTTCTTACATCTGATTTCAAGATTAAACAATGTTACTACAAAGTACTCGTGAGTAAAAGATTTAAAAAGAAAATTTTTTTCATTTTATTCAGGTCATAAAAGAATTTTTGGAATTTTTGAATCAAAGTAAGAATTTCATGACGCAGACAACATTGCATGGATTCAAAATAAGTTGCCAAGCCGCTTTACAACTGAGCGAAGATCTTATTAACAACTATGGTTTCTCTTACGTTATGACGGCAAGGCTGAATCAAGATAATCTAGAAGTTAGTACTATCAACTAAATTTGGAAAAAATTAAGCGCGAATGGGTAAAAAATAGAAATGAAGTTGCAGAGCTCACTGGTAGATGTAATGATTTAAATCTAATATAAATGCGAACCAAAGTCTACTGATAATGCATTCCATGTTTCCAATCAATTTCCTCGAATATTCTTTACTCTAACTATGCAAAAAGTATCCCAGAAAGAAAGTTTCGTTTCGATTATGATTATTTTTCAATTTTTAGCTGAATACTTCCTGTTACTTGTGAACCTAAGTAGTAAATGGCTCCCTTATGATTTTATTAGATTATACTTTTGGGTTCGTTCGTGTATTATAAAACTGTTTTCAATGGATAATTTTTCCAGAGATTTTTTGGAATGATACGAGCATCATGTGGCAACAGTGATCATCCGGATCCGACAATGTTTTTGCTGGTATTTCGTTTACTGTCGACATATTCACTCATTAAACCCACTCCGGGTTCTAATGTTACAGGAGAAGAGTTGTTTGAAACATTATTTAAAATCGAAGGGGAAAATTACGATAACTTACCAAATGCCAGTGAATCAGCAAAAGAAAAATGGACGGCCATGAAAAATCTCATTTTATCCAAGGGTGAAGTGATGGACGACTTTCATCAGTTAGAAACAGAATTTGAAGTAATTGACCTAGATGACAACTGTCTTCAATATTTGGCAGGATTTGCTGCAAGAAAAGCAGCAAATTTTAGTACATGCACAAACTGCAGGCAGATTATAGTTTCCGAAAATGCCAATCCTCTAAGTCTCATTGCTCTTCGAAATTACTACGATGTATTGCACATACCAAGTGATATCTTCTTTGCGCTCATCAACTCGATGGAGAAAATTATTAAAGAAGTAGTAGGCCCTGATGGAAGTCAACTGACGGCTGATACTTTTTTTTCCATTGCTGAAAGAATGGCAGAAGAAGAAAACATCGTTAAAGTTGGTTGTGAGGAACATGCAGATAATGTCACGCAAAGAACCATGGACTTCTACTTGGTAATGCGAATGAATTTCCTGTGTCAAGACCTGAATAAAAAATTCGTAAATAAGACCAAGCACCAGGAGCTTCGGAAAGTGGGGAAACTAGTGCAAGCCCCTAATCCCTCTTTAACTCGGAAATAAGGAACTGCCAATAATATAAGTGAGTAGTTTTTGAGTGTAAGTAAAAATGCATTTGAGGGAGTTAACTTTTATTGTCACTCAATTATGCACCAATTGATATAAAATGTTCGACAATACTATACTGTCAAAGGCAGGGTGCAGTTAAGCAGAATCTTGACACTTTGCTTCGAATAAATTTCAACTTACTGAACAAATTGACATTCCTTGGTATGAATTAAGTAACTCATTAACAAAATCCAAAAATTCCGCTTAGCAAGCACCCTGCAGACATCTTTTGAGGATAGATAAGTGAAAATTCCAGATCAATCCGAGCATAATTGAGAGACGGAAGTGCATCCTTGCAAGCGCATTTTTCCCAGGAAAAATAATTAATTCCGAATATTGTAATAACGTTTTGTTGAAAATGAAGATTTTACATTTCCTCGTCTATTCAAATATTATTTCACTATAAATTTCCTCATTTTCACCCTCATTTTTCAGAAATACTTGATCAAGAATTTGGAAACTACACCCTTCACTCACTGATACTACAATTTGTAAAATATTTGACGTTCTCTATATTTTCCGTAAGATTCGTAATTCATCACAGTTTTTGTATTTCTTTTATGATAATCATTATATAATACGATAAAATATAAAAAAAATAATTTTATTGCTCATCCTAGGTAAACTAATTGTTCTAATTTTATTTTCCAAACGTTATACTTTTTTCTAATAGGATGTGGTATTCGATCAAGAACATTACCATCCGCAAATATCATGTTCATAGTTTGTAATACGGTTTCACAACGCAAATGACTGCTCAATATTCTCAATATAAAACTAAAAACAATACAAACATTCGCAAGAATTAATTATGATAAAATAAAGAATAATTGTATACGATAAGACGAAGTTACGAAGTACTTACTTCATTGATCAAGTCATTAATCGCACTTTTCACTTTTTAACAGCAAGAGTAGACTTGAAAACACCAGGAATGAGTAACGTATTGAAAATTAAACATCAAACGCCAAATTTGAAGAATAATTTGAAAAATTATAAAATTTCTTCAAGAATTCATAAATTTTCTCGTACAACTGTATACAAATTATATGAAAAAGATGGAAAAGGATATCAATGATGCGATTGCAGCGCCCCTATAGTGATGAAAGTTGCTTACATTGAAGTTGGCTACAGATTTTTTGCAAGAGAAACAACTTGGGTAATCTATGTAACTGTATCAGCAACCAACACATTTCGTTTTGTGGTCATTGTCTGCGCACGTACATTCTCTGTGTGTGCGAAAACCTCAACATTTTCGTGTTTGTATACGCTTTTTCATTACATTCTTCATTCCATTCATTTCATTCTGCTCGTACGAACGATAGTGGAGTGTAGTTGAGTAGTTCTCATTACGCCAAAACTGATAAGTATTTTGCATTTTTTAGCCGGTAATGGTGTAGAGTTGATCGTTTTATGTTAGTGCTATTTGTGAGTTGTGAACCGATAGCTGCATTGTCGAAGAAGATAAGCGTGTTTCCTCATTGAGTTGGTTTTAACTCCACATGAGGATATCATCACCATCTGCTAGAATTGGACGTTCTCCGAGGAAAAAGTTTATTATTAAATGTGGTATCTCGTTTCCAACTCAGCCGATTGAAACATGAGTAAAGTTACGAGGAAACTACTGAGTCGATCTAGGAACAAGGTAATTTCATCGTACATTTAGTAATTATCAATTTATCCATTAAGACGCTGAGATACCGGCTCGCGGCTGGAAACTGCAATGTAAACGTTATCAGCAGAACTCTGTTCTGAATAAAATCGATCCTGTGGTGGAGTGGAAATTAGTGGCATAGCGCCGATGAAAATATTAATTTTAGCTCGATAATTCCCATTTGTCGCTTTGTCTTACCAAAAATCTTATACAGTAATGATTGAATGATTGTATGGTAGACAGGAGTGTTATAATAATATATTTAACACCTTTTTTTTTTTTACCATTATCACCATATTTTGATTCGATTCCCCATATCACAATGTCATGGAGGTTTCGCCCAATATATTCTATAATCAACTTGGAAACTGCAAGATTTCAGTCGTGTGGAAACCATATAGGTAGTATTCGAATAAATAAAACACGGAACATTTGGGCTATACTCACAATCAGTCAGTATCTTATCAAACGAATCTATAGTGACTGGAAAGAATTTAAAACATCAACCCTGAACTCTAAAACCCGACTCGCGAGAGGTCAGACCTCAATCATGGAGTCAATTTCGAATAAGAAAATCATAAATAAACTTTTCGTAGTATGAAGAGAATACTTATTTTGTTGGTGGATCAAAAGACGAGCCTCATCTGTAATTTTTTTTCGAGCATTCGCTGTATAGTGGAAGCTGTATAATAGGTACCTATACCTTTATTTTCGCATCATGGAGAATTCTGATTCTTTTCTCTTCCCGTAGGAGGTAACTATTATTCACATACACTTTCGTCGTTAATACCGGCATATTCATAATGTTATGAGGTTTTAATTTATAATCCACCTACCTACATCTAATTAGAAAATATGTGACCGGTTTCGATGATTTTTTTTTTAAAGGGTGTAGTGTCAGTAACAAAATGAAAAAAATTTCTGCAGACTCCCAAATCACCCCTCTAAGTTTTGATTTTAATGACTGAAATTATGCGCTTTGTTTTTTTTTTCCTCGTAGAATTATGAAACAATATCTGAAATTTCATCTACGAATTGGTCCTTTTGAAAATTTTCTATTTTCAACGTGTACTCGTATTAAACAAAAAATATCACTAAAAAGGAGTTGTTCCAGACATCCTTCCTCTGAAATAATCTGACTTATTTTTGAGAAGGTTTTTTTCAGTGTTAACATTTTGGTTTTCGCTTCATGATAGTAAATTTGGAAATTTAACACCAAGTTGGAAATCGATAGTCGATATCGAGAATGCCCGGCAAAACATGATCATGCGTGCGTCATTGTCAGTTTTGAACGGTTCTTATTAAAAAATATAAATTTCTTGATTAATTTTCTTGGTGGTTCGTTAATTGTTAACAATTTTCTAATTTTCATTACTGTATTATTGTAGTTATTTTTTCTGCATTATATGAAAGATGTTAACACATTAAAGACGTTACAGTGATTAACTGAAACTGGCTATTTATTAATTTTTTTTTTGTTTTTGTAATTTTTTCTTTTATGACTTTTTTCATCCTGATTTCATCTAAATCGCACATAATATAGTACTATTAATTCTGGATAATTAATAATTATTATATTATAACTTAGTTAGAAATATGAGGTCGTGGAGCTGCAAAAAAGTCAACTGTCTCGGACGTCCACCATTCGATTCTCTAGAAGTTGAAATTGAAATTTTCTTGTAGGTTTGTCAACTTTTCTTTTTAATTGAAACTAATCTGAATTAAGTTGGAAATTTTTGATTCAGAAAAATGTTGGAAGTGATTTACAACAATTAATGAACTTCACATGGTCGGAAACATTTGAATGGTGCTCAAAATCGTTATTTGTACCCTAAATTGACGATGATCGAAAACACTCTGTTATGAGTTTTAGATAGTGGAAAAATGTGTGCCACAGCTGGTAAAAATAATTTTTACATTTTGCGGATACACCTGTGGCACACTTGTATTTATGTGTAGCCTTGAAAATTCTTCTTCAGGTTTCCTAAATGCTTTATTTTTTTCTAATTCAATTTTTCCAACTTTTCTTCAAATCAGTGAAATTACAAGTTGATCTTTATATATTCAGTAATTGATTTTATATCATGTTTTGTAGTTTCGGTACACTTGATGAATGATTAGTGGCAATGATAACAATATTCCTACCTTTTCTGCAAATAATAGAAATTTTATTCACATTACTAGTGTGACCCGAGGGGGAGTAGCCTCTCTTGCCTCGCTAGTCCCAGAAGTCTGTTGCTCCAAAAATTCTGTAGCATAATTCAGCTGAAAAATTGACATTTACAATAATAAACGTTGCATCTCTGGAGAATTTCACAACGTCTATTTTTTCCAAGACTTCATCTTTTCTCTTAATTTCAGGAAGGTGGTTACTAGGTTCTTGGTTACGAAAAACCATCCAACAAATTTGTTATAGGAATGAAAGTGCTGTTATAAGGGAGTTACTGCTCTCTTTTTACTCCGGGGGTTTCTCAGAAGGAAGTAGTAAAAATGCTGTAGCCCACCCAAGGTACGCCACTGGTCTGGTACTAATCTTGGTTGACACTTGAAAAAAAGTTGACGCCAAAACAAAGTAGAGTTAACCAGCCTTTAGTTTAAATGCTATTTCGAATACAGTTATATATTTATAGACGAGTATTTAGCTTTGACGTTCTAATTGTGCGAAAAACTTTAGCATTTGCCAATTATTTTGTCGCAGTATTTCTATTCCTTATAGATGGATATTCTTTTCAGTTTTTTGTAGCCAAATTTTTATTTTAAATTGCAAAAATTTTCTCTCACCTGGTTTAGACGAAAATTTTTCAATGAGTGATGAAATTATGGTATGTTCCTTGACTTGGGTCCAAATTCCATTCATAATTCAGCAAGTAGGGCTAAATATCGAGTATTCGTAAGAGTCCTATTGTTCCTTAATCCTTACACCTTGCCTATCCCACCAACTTTCATTTAGGACAAGCGAGTAAGTGATGCTCGTGAAGCAATATAGCTATATAATTATAGTCTGTCCAAAATAAGAAGGGAGGACTGCCTGCAATCTGCAATAGACGAATTCTGTCCAATCATAACAAGAATATAAAAGACTGAAAGTGAAACATAAAGGAGTCCTGCGAATGTGGTCTGCATTTCGGAATTTTCGGATAATTGATATAATAATTAAAGTATAAGGAATTACGATTGGTTTTAATGCGGAATCTGCACGAATCAACAGACGTATACATATGTATTTTTGTAAGTTCATTACGTCTTTCGAATTTTATCCTTGATCCTTACTTGAGAAATATTATAAAATCTACTCTTCGTATATTCAGTATTTTTGTAATAAATTTCAACTCTCAAGTATGTTATGTAAGTTATTAAATATTTTTGCTAATCTCTCACAAGAGAGACTACTTTTAGTCGATCAGCAGTTTTTTGTGAAATCATGAAAAAAGATGTTCGAGTCAAAATTATTAATTTTCGGTTTTTGATGGAAATTAATTGTTCAAACTCTCTAATACTCAAATCTATTGAGCGTTAGTGCAAAACCAGATGGCGCTGCATGTCATACTATGAAATAATTATCAAGGTCGAATAAACTATTTTAAACTTTAACGGTGATCTAACCTCCAGTTCCGCCCAAAACTCCTTCTACTTTATTCACTTTAACCAGAAAAATCCAAACCATGTATAAGTAACCCTAATTATAGAGGTTCAATAATAGAAGTTGCAATTTTAGAAAATTTTCTATGGACAATATCAACCTCTAAAGTCGTTTTTCTCTGAAAGTGAAATTTTTCAATTTTGCAACACTAACTACGCGAATTTTTGAGGCATGAAAGTCCGGATGGTCTTATTTGATGGCAGATTTTCTGTACCTACTTTGATATGTATTCTTAACTCATTTTTCATCCAATTGCCATTGTGGTCTTTTTTTTTGTGAGACTGCCTAATTTATTGAACAACAAATGTATGGATCTGCAAATCTCAAATACTTAAAACATTCGTGGAGCGTGTTATGGTTCTCAGATACACTACAATTTTCATGTTTTGATTTTTCATATTTGTTGTTTGTAGACATCATCTCACCTCCTCTCTAAATTAAAATATGACGAGCAGGTCTGGTAAAGTCCTGATTCTGCATTTTGTATTTTTCTGTTGACACTTACGTGAATAAGATCAGTGTTGAAATAAACAATTTTTTTTTACTCCAATTCAAGAATTTCTAGAATGAAACACCTGCTAAACACATCTGACTATGGTGACTTTAATTTTGAATTACACATTTACTGATTTAGGAATAAAAATCTCGATTTGATGACTTGATAATCATCATTTTGTCGTGACGGTGCGAATGAATTTTAAAATCTTCGATCTGACTGCCTTCTAGTATACCAGTTTATATAGTCTTAGAAATTAATGTAGAAGCTGAATCACTCAGCCAGCTGGGCTGTTAAATCGATAATTTATTTTTTTATTACCGATTAAGTGGTTAGATGACTGCTGTGAATATATTAAAAATTTGAATATTGAGAAACTCGTTTAGCATTTTCCTCTTTTTTCTAGTTCTTGCGAGAAAATTTGTATAATTTTCTTTTAGTTTGTATTAGTATAATAAGGGTGAGCAATTTTTTTCATTGTGTAAAGTTTTGCTCTGTATAAATGTCTCACGTGTAAAGTTGATGCATTTTTTTTTCGTGTTCTTCTAATTGCTGAGTGAAATAAGTAATAACAAATTCAGTTTTCGACGGGCAATCGTTACAGAATGTACTTGCGTTTACTACTGACGTAAATTTTGGTACCTAATATGATAATTTGCTAAAAATACTTGGAAATTCGGGATCATTGCCAATTTTTGATTTTATTCTTTTTTCCCCCACTAATGTATTGACATAACATTTATTTTGCAGTGTATATTCTTTTTCTTCTCCTCGGGTTCGACAAATTTTACTTTTCATTCTGAAAACGGTGGCAATTTGTATGAAAAAATGAAAACACTAATGGGATGGAAGGAGGAAAACCATTAATTCAAAATTTTTGCGATTATGTGTTGTCACTTGTAATGTCCTTTTGGTTTTCTCTGCTGAGTGAAAAATGGCAATTTTATAAAATTAGAGCACATGTTGTTCATGAAATTTGACTTCCTTTTAACACTCACAATTAATATCAATGAAACCAGGCTGGTTTCTTTTGTAACTATTATAGTTTACAAGCATTTTGATCATTCTTTTATTCTGGGCGGTGTCCTCTTAAGTTCTCCCAGTTAAATGATTTGTGATTGCTCTGAAGAAAGTTGAATGTGAAAACTGAAAAATCGTAAGTTCTATGCAAAGAATCAAGTGTATAGGTAGTTAGTAAATAAATTGAAACTTTTAGTTTTAAATTTCACGGTGGTGGTATAGGTTGAATTCGATAATTTATTCCTACTCCATTATCAAGTCACAAATTTTTGGTTGTAACCAAGGGTTAAGAACGACTTGTGCTAAAAAGTTGAATAATAATTCTTGGAAATGCTTATAGTTGCGCGTTGTTGGTAAAGTATATTTTTGAGATTTGTCCGGAGATAAGGGCTAAAGGGCACCATAAATCTGTGGCACATTCTTGAAGTGACTACTCCAGTTACTTAGGTATTCGTATATTTCTCAATATCATGATCTCATTAGCATAATTGAATTAAATTTTTATTGAATGTCAACGTGATGTTTTTCAAAAACATTTTAACATTGGGGTCGAATAATTCCACATACTTTTCTGCTTTCAAATTGGCGTTATTTTAATTTTTTCAGCATGATTCTTATGAAAGGCATTTGGTTGAGGGAGTATTTTTCAGTATTATGATAATAACTAGATATTATTTTCGATTATTCTTTTCTATAATAAAGTAGAATTTGCTATATCTTGGAATGTAAACAAAGAGACTGCCTTGCAGTGGCGCACCTAGCAGTGGCGTGCTGAGGTTATTGTGAGGCCTCGGCATGCATTTACCTTGGGGCCCCTATTTTGCCAAAATTTTACATATTTCTAGGAAATTTTATTGTTTTCCCTAAAAAATGACTGAAAATTGTGAAATGAAATTTGGGGCTCTCAGCATATTGCTGAGTAAAAGTGAACTTAGCACGCCACTGGCACCTAGACGTTATACAAGGAAGAATCTGAATCTTAAATTTATCACAAAAAAACAGAAATTATAAGGAAAAATCCGCACAAAGTATGGAAATTTAATTTCTTTTCATACCTATTTTAGTATCTCTTTCCAGTTTATATTCAGTTTGCAGGCTTTCTTTTTTATAATATATCGTCTTTCTCATTAAGAATGATATTGGATACTTTCTTTCAATTTTAGGGTGACAAAAATGATTCGACATCAGGAAACCCAGCGGATTTGGACGAAGAAATGGATAAGGTATTCGCCATGTCTGAACCCGATAAATTTGATCTCTCTCGATTTACGGAAGACGATCTTGAGAGTAAATCGCAAAGTCGTTACAATGAAAGAGAATTTACGAGTAGTAAGTAATATTTATTCATATTTATCGATCTTACGAAATGAAAGAATCAGTGACGCGGCCACAAATTTTCTTTGAGAGGGGTTTAAGTCTTGAATTTATCCCCAAAAGACATGAATTTTGTGAAAAGTGCGAAGCGCAGAAAATTTGTATATTCATCCTCATTTTTTTAATGAAATTTGATGGCTTGGAGAGGGCTTCAGTCTGCTTAGCCTCCATTGGCTAATGTACCACATGATCACTGGAAAGAATCATTTTATATAAATAATTATATTAAGTTAGTGTTGATATTATTCTCGGATTATGGATTGAAATTGAATTGAAAAATTTTCGATAATGCTAGCTTAGCATGAACAAAATCATTATCTATCCCTGATATTGTTATATTTATGAGAGAATTCTTGAGATTTTAGCCTGCAGAAAAAATTAAACTCCGTTTAACTTTCTGTCACCATGACGATTTATTTGTCTTGCAGAAAAAGTCATTTCAACCCAATGTTGAAGCACTGCCCTACTAATCCCCGCGGAAGAATTTTTTGTACGACCTTAGTGAGAAAACTATCTCTTATTTGGTATGGGTCCTTAATTCATGGCATGTGAGAATTATTCAAAGTATTTATTAATAATATCATAGCTATGAGATGGTTCTTTTTAGAATTCATCCGCATATATGGTAGGTGTCTCTTTATTGTTCTTTGCAGACTGTAACAATAATATTGGCGATGTGCTAAAAATTAGTCCGTAGGCAAGAACAGAGTGCATGTATAATTCTCTCCTCTGAAGGGGGGTAGCTGAAAAGTGAAAAAGGAACCAATAAGAAAAGAGATAAAGTAACTTAGATGAGAGTTTTCGTCGGATAATGATGATATTTTTTTGAGGATAAGGCGCTGAGGCTTTTTCTATATTCAGTTTTTCTGAAAATTCTTTTACTTGATTCTTTTTTCCTGCTTTTTTCTCAATTAATTAATTTTATTATTGTTACGTACATTGTTAGCTCGTGCAAAAAATTTTGCCACCTGATGGTATTCTTCAAGGTGAAAGATAATTGCTCGTATGTTTTGATAGGTGATTGTCTGTAGTTAGGAAAATGAAGGCGGATGATTTAGATTTTCTTTCTTCATTTCTCACTTTTGAAAAAATGTATTATTCAGTACATATCTATGATATGTAAAAAGTTATTTATACTATATGTGTGTCTTGTTTGTCATTGCGTGCGACCTACTTATATTTTCTTCCTTCTTGGAAAAAAGATTATAGGTTTTGTTTTGATAAATAAATAAAAAAATTCTATTTTCTCACGAGTAATATGAATTTGATATTAATGCTGTAAAGAACGTTCGACTAACATTAATAATTCGTAAATTCACCATCCTTGAAAGTAATCTAGGCTCCTGAAATCCTATTCAATACTGCCAATGGCTAATGCTTTTGCATTCAAGACCTGCGTTGCTGATGTCAATCAAATGCATGGTCAGGAATTGCCCACTGGAATTTAGATTAGCCTGTATTTTGTTTTCAATACTATTTGGCTCAAATTCTGAAAACTGTCAGTAAATTCGTCGTACTGTTTTTTTGGAATTTATTTCAGATATAACTGAAATCGTTGAGCACAAAATTTCTAAAATTTGTATAGGTACTTATGTGATATTGAGAATGAACGTTGCGTTAGTAAGAAGAATTTCGGTAGTTTCATTGCTGCTGATAAGTGATAAGCGACCATATTGTTTTTAACTATGAGTTATCAACTGAAGTCAACTATCCCTGGTTTATGAAAGAAAGAAAAAAAAAGTTGTTGATGATTTGAAAAAATAATGATCTTGCACTGACCGGTTAGTAACCATAAATTATGAAATATTGCCTTATTTGTGATTGAAATGAATTATCAATACATCTTGACCATTTTTATATAGAAGTGAAAGGAATTAATTCTTCGTTTTATAATGTCGTTTGCTAGATTATCTGCTAAGATCAGTAAAAAATTATGGCAATCTTAATCTTATACAGCTGTAATATTTTCTGTAAATTGGTTATTTTAGTGATTTTTTCAAGGTAGCTAAGTTTATTTGAACGTTTGCATTTCTAATTCATTTTTGACTTTTATATGGCCCTATACTATTACCACCTACCCACAAAACTTGACAAAAATTTGAATTTTCTATTACTTACGTCGTTGGTATTTTGTTGGCAACTTTCCCGCCGATAATGTTATCGATTTAAGTTAATTTTCTACGCGAATGTTATCAGTAAAAAAATATTATATATTCAGATGTTGATCGAGCTGGAAGTAGCTATTAACAAGAAAGTCTGCTATAGTTTAAATTAAAGTTAATATGTTGGTATTTATTTTCTTTTTTTCATTTCACTTTTGATTTGTTGAATCTACATTTTTTTAAACTTATCAACATATTATCTCTTCTATAGTGAGTTAATCTTTGATCTTCATAAAATTTTTGAGGGATTCTTCGGCCGTACTCGTTATATCATGAATTTATTTTTCATGCCATGTCTTGCAATTATATTCGATACTAATGAATGAATTCAGTCATACTGTTGAACTGTTCTATGGAAATTATGCTTTGGGCGTTTTCATGCACGTCTTCAGTTTCACCATTTTCACTCTTCGGTCTTTGTGAAAACGTAATTTAATGTCTGGAGAGAAAAAATTAAGTTCTTCTGAGAATAACCTTCAACTTTATATTCAGCGACAAAAATGAAAAGAGAAAAAATTCACTAGAAAGAAAATTTAAAAACTAAAAATGCTTGATATAGACGGAGAGAAAATGAAAAACTTGTTTTTTTTTAATTTACTGGCTTCATAAATAATTTTTCTTCTATCCAGGTGACCAACATAAAACTTATCTACGAATCTGTTTGTATGGGGTATTATTGTACTGTACACATACATATAGTAGCGTTTATAAATCAATGTTAATTTCGTAGTAATTTTTTTGTGATAGTTCGAGGGATTGGTTTAAGAACGACCGTGCACCAATTTTAGACTTTTCTAAGAACAGATACCGCTTACTTCTTACAAAAATCTAACGCAACATTTTTACACAAAATAGTAATTGTATTGTATCAAAAGATAACTTAATGCCTTCTATCAAATACAAAAACCTGGAATAAGTCTCACGAAAAAGGAGCCTGTGTGATTATTTTAATATTAACACAGTTGTATCGTATCTATCACTAATTGAATAAATGAAAAAAATATTTTCTGGAGAACCTGAAAAAAGCTCAAAAATTGGTTTTATTTATTTCATATAATCATTTTAGTTCTGTTCAAGTTTGGAGAGTTGAGCTCGAAACCAATGAAAAATAATAAAAATTAATTCTAATGAAAACCAAAACTTTTCGTTTGAATAATTAATAGGCTATCCAAACAATTTTTTTTGGATGGGGAGAGGAGTTAAGAAGGGAAGATTTTAAAATATTTGGGGATTTGTCAGTGAGTGAAGGAAATACGAGCATCGCTGAAGTGCTTTGGTTCCCTCTAAAATGACTTGAATTCTATTTAATTGGGAGGGTTGAATGTTGGAAACCATTGAAAAGAAAAAATATTGTCCATTCTACTGATGTATTTTTATCAATTCTTGAGAAAATTAAGATAAAGCGAGTGTCTATCATGAAAGAAAATTCGGCAATGAAATTCTAAAGATGTAAATAATGCCAAATTGAATTAACACTTTGAAGCTGTTGAATCATTAATATTTATAAAATTTTAAAGTCACAGATCCCTAAAATTAAGAGATGAAGTGGCGAAAAACCTTTTAGGGCCCCGCCAGTATTTTTATAAAATTTTCCAACTTATTTTGTTAATTTTTAAAATTTATCTTCAAGTCAAAAGATGTATAATTAATGAATTTATATTAATTTCTTGCCTGAAGTTGTGATATTTAGGAAAACTTTATACTCGTGAATTCCTTTTTTGTTAGTAGCATTTTGTTACGTGCAGGGCGTCTTATCGGAAGAGAAACTTTTATAGACATATTTCATTTTTGACACACATATATAATGTCCTCAGCAATCGTATAGTTAAGCACTATAGATACAATTCTCACGCAATTGTCTCGTTATGCGGTCGAATTTATTGAGGACGTAAATCGATAATTTTTTTTACGCTTTATCTGAAACTATCTATGTAGTAATTTTTGAAGGTTAAATAAAATAATTCCTTTACGAAAATTTTTAAAACTATTCTTCAGCAACGTTGCTGTACGGAATATTTGTTAAATTTTTGAACTTTCATTTCTAAGCCTATCATTTATCTACCTACGTATTTTTTGTTGCCTTTATTCCTACTAAAACTGAATGCGCTTTTTATTATGACGACAGAAGTAATCATCAATTATTCTGAAATATCTTTCCACGACTTATTTTCTCTAATTAGTTGCATCTATCAGGCCTAAAAGAATAATTTTTTATCTAGACGGGGTAAAATATTGATCTAGTTGGAATTTATTCCATATATAGCAATCAATCAGTTTTTTATTTATATCAGTGGCGTTGCCTGGTAGTATTTTTGGGGTGTTCAACTCTGAGGTTCAACTTCAAAAATCAAACCCTTCCTTCTCCTCTTTCTCCGCCGCCCTCCCATCCCCTGAAAAAAGTGATGAAAATTAGGGAAAAAATAGAAAATACAAAACTTAAAAGAGAAGAGGATCTTCGGCTGTTAACAGAAGTTTTGGAGGAAGGAGAAAAAGAAGAAACGCAAGAATACAAGTGCCTTCTCATTTCTTTGTTTTTTTATTTTTTTTTTTAATTTTACTTTTTCCATTCTGTTTTCTTATTTAATAGTAACTTATTAATTAATAATTAATTAATGAGTAATGAATTTTTTTTTCAATTTGGTTGGGTGTGCAATGAACAACTTGCACACCCACAGCAGACGCCACTGATTTAGATTCGTTATTACTTTTTCTCATTGAAAAGGATACCGTTCTTAAAAAAATGAAAAATATTTTTCAGTTCAACTGTTTTTAGTATTTCTAAAAATAAAAAAATAAAACATGAACTCATTTGAAAATTTATTTTCAATTTTAAAATCTATGAACTGACTCTCTTTAATCACTTCTTAAGAAAGATGCTTCGGTTTTTTCGTTTCCATAATTTGGGTATTGCCAGTTGAATGTTGTTATCTAATCTATATTCTTGTTGTATTTTTCCAAAACAGTCTATTTCTTTTATTTGTCTACTGAACGGGTTCGTTCATGTAGTAGCATTTTTATTTTGAATTTAGTTTTTTCTCTGAAGAACTGAAAATATTTTGGACCTATTCTTTTCGTTTTATTTCGGACTAGGTTTTTCTCCGGTTTGCTTGCCTCCCGAATATTGCACTATTTTCCGAAGCATGTGTTTGAATTTTTATATCCACTTACCAGTTCACCGTTTTGATTCAGAAATGTTTCGCTTCTTTTATCTGTAGGTATTCTTTATCTGCATTCTGGAAGCATTATTTTGCCTCATTTATACGCTTTCATTCCATTAAGTCCCTTCTTCAACAAATTGGCTAGCTTTCTGAGGCACTCACTAAGGTGCTAGGTATTCACAGACCAAATACACTCACATAGACATAGTATTTACATATTTTAAAAGCGTATCATAACCGCTGTACGTTCTCTCAGCATTATTTTAGCTTTTCATCTTTATCACATTTTTAAGCAGACAATCTGCTTCATAATGAAAGGTACTCTTGTTATCAGAATACGGTACAGCAACCCAGAAGTATTTGAATCATCATCCAGTTATCTTTTGAAACATCTGTTGCGAAAAATCGTTCATTCAACATGCGAGTACCATTTGCCTTGCTTTGGCCCCTACTATAAACTGTGTCCTTGAATAAAAATTAAAATCTGTCCAGGCTAAGAAACGCTCTCCAAAATATACCTGAACCTAATGAAATATGAATGAAATTAAATATCACAACGATTTGAAAAATAGAATTAGAGCGGTCGAAGGAAAAACAATTATACATTCGTTTAAACCTTTGTGACATCTGGTATAATGCGTACCGTGGACTAAATATTGAATTAGAACTACCCATTGCCAAAAATAGGTTCTACTAAATTTGAGCCATATGGCATGAATTTTCGAATAGGTGTGCATCTTTCCTATTATATTGGCTGCATCAGCATGCCCTTGTGGCTGTTTATTTTCAAATATCAATTGCATGTTGCCTTTCCTGTGAACCGTACACATTGTTCGATTAAATTATTCTGGAAGTGGCAAAAATGTTTGTTTTGTGCAGTTTGCGTAAATTAATTGCTGCTTTTACCGATACGGGTTTATTTTTGCCCAAAGAGATTGTTTAATGAAAGAAAAATATTGACGCCATTCTCCATGGCGGTTTTGACCAAATAATTCGAAATGAACGATGACCATTCATTGGGATGAAAATGTCAATTACTGAAGGTGCATCGGAATTCTTTGTCATCGTGTCTTCGTTATGCTTGTGCTATCTAAAGGGCAAGTGAAACCAGCGAAGTAATTAATTTTAATTTGGGCGCAGTTTATTTGCGGAATAGCCAACTAGTTGTTAACTCATTTGCTACTGACAGTTTTTTGTTGTATTTTTATACCCGGTATACAAATGGAATGAATTAAGCGCTAATTGTAAATAAAATTTAAATGGGATTATAGTCATCGAATTCGTCTATAAACTACTGACGCGGTTCGTGGTACTGTGTTATAATTACATCTCTTATAAAAACTTTTTTTCATTTAATGTTCAGTAAGTCAAGTTTTCTTAAAGCTGCCTCCCACACCGGAGGCTTCGAGATTTGATGAAATAGATTCAATCTAATCCGATTTAATCTTTACTGTAGAATTTATGCATAATTTTTAATTTTAGTTGATAAATGATTTGAATTTGATGAAATTCATTTCATTAGCACGAGAAGAGCCATAAGTGGGCTTCTTTTTGCACCTAATCGAAAATTGAGCCGAGTTTAGTTTATTCCATTTGTAAAAACCTAAATTTAATTCTAAAATATTTATTTCCTCTTTTATTGGGATTAAATCGAACCTCTGTTATACGTTTTTTCAGATATTTTGCTACTTATACTTACCACTGGAGCGAATAAAATGAAAAACAAATAGCCCGTTTACTTACGAAAACCTAATGAAAATCCTGCGTATGAATATCGTTTTCCTCTCCGCTCCTAACATATTATGTATTTTGTAACAAACAGTAATCCAAGCAGAAGCTCCGTGTATTTTGAATGTGTTGAAACTAATGGACCGTGAAATTCATCAAGTAGATACTCCGAGTAAATATTAATTACTCTCTAATCTCTATACAACTGTGATATACCTTATAGTCTTCACACTGTTTTGCTCACATTAGTGGTACCTTTATTATTAGTTTATTAAAATGTAAGTAAGCTATACTGGGTGAAAGGATAGTGAAATTAAAGTCTGTTATTGCGAGACCACTAAAATCCTATTTTCTAAACGATGGAACTTCAGTTAAGAATGATGAAAATTTTCTCAACGAAACTCTTGTTTTCATTTTCATTTCTGTTTAAATCTGAAAGGGCTACTATTAAAGATTCGCAGAAAAATCGATTTCCATTTCTTTTTTCTACATGCAAGAGAATTGGTAATTTTGGAAAATTATGATGTTCATGGAAGTGAATAGTCGAAATAATTTATTTGTTTATCGTTTATGGCATCCTCCAGTGGCTACGTTCCTCTCCATTTCATCGTGGACGTGGTCTTTCAATATGCTCCTTTTTACTTCTCATGAAATCTATTTCAAAAAGTTTTTCTCACCCTTTCTTTTCCTTCTTTGGCGATTGAGAATAGCTCTCCTAAATACTACCCATATACGAGTACTTACTTCTCTTTAAAAAATTTAAATTTAATCTGTCTCTCACGCGGATGTCCAGAATTTTATAATGAAATAAGGAGGGGGGGGAAATTATACAAATATAGCTAGCTTTGTAATCCAAGAGGTGTTATTAGTGATTTGATATTCGATTCCGGGTATAATAACATTAAAGGGAACCTTTACCTTGACGTTAACGAAGGGTGTCAAATAACGTACCCGTTTGTGGTTCGTCCAAAGTAAACAGAATTATTGAAGTACTACGTTGAGCAATGAACACGAGTAATGCGGTGTTTGAAATGAACGCCATTATGATTTTTCCTGTCGATCTGACCATTAAACCTTCTGAAATTAGTTGGAATTTTTTTGAAACTGATGTTAATAGCTGATAATTCGTATTTGAATGAAAAATTTGTCTGATATACCTTTGTGTACAAAATTTTCTGCATTCGCGTTCTCATATTTTCGTTTTCTTGTTTTTTGGCCTATGGTGAAACTTATGTGGAAGGTAGAAGACACCCATATTGCTTACTCAGTTTCGTATGAATCAGAAGATGTCTTGACATAAGAGAATTTGACAATTTGTATCTTTTTTGGATAAATCACAAAGATTTGTCTGTAACATAACATACATGGTGTTCCGCCTCAAATTCTCTACCAAGCAACATACAGTATGTAGAGCAAAATGAGGAAACAAGCAGAGAAAAATGATGAACGAAAATGTAAAAAGTTTGAGATAAAATTGTCTTCAATTTTTCATTTTTATTAAAAATTGAGGTGATATATTTTGCTACTTTTACAGTAATTTCTGCCGCAAATCTTGAATTGGCCCTACGTTTTCCTATTCAAATTGTAAAAATTACTACTTAAATTTTTTTTCTGTGTAAAATATGAGGAAATTAGTTTTTAAGGTGTAAATATAAATATCAATTCAATTAAACGCATTCGTTAGATGAAAAAGCTTCAAGTGAATATAGCCTCTTCGCGTCGTAAATATAAATGCCTGTGTTAGAGTTTTCTTAGGTACCTACTAATTAGGTAAAAAAACAATTTGGTAGAAAGACCTGGATTTCTTTTTACTTGAGTCCCTTTTCTAACTTAATTTAGTTACCTGTATTTGTGCATTAGCACCCTCCTCCATTTGTTTCTATTGGCAATAAATTAAAAAATTATTGTTGAGAAATCTTGCTGCCTTGTCGAAATATTTCTGGAAACCTAAAGATTCTGATGATTTATGCATATTTTTCCCTTCTACACATATGAAACTAAATACCCATAATACTCGTTTCAATTTACTTCATTAATCATTCTGGTTACATTTCTAACGAATCAATTATCCGTATAATTATAGACGCAGTATTGTTCGAAAATTGAAAGAAAAAACGCGTTCGTTATACTATAACATCATTTAAATATTTACCCATGTTTATTCGTATTTATTTCGTCGCTAGTTTACATGACAAAGTGAGCCAGAGTGTCTTTTTAATTTTTTGGACATGTTGAGACAGATGCCCTTGAAACGGGGAGGTGGATTATTAAATTAGCGTGAATGCAGGTACTTAATCATTTTGGAACTTTGCACGTCAAAGTTTTAGTTGGAAATTCGTCGCCTCTCCTTACTGGGGGTACTATGTAAAACAAATAAAAAGTAAAAAAATTGATGCGCGCTTATGTTTTTCCCACACCTAAGCAAAAACCGGTACAAGGACTGTATCTACTTTAAAAATCACGACGAGCCGTAGCTGTATTCGTGCCTGGGGCATTTGCTTTTGTGGTATTTATGCTTCTGTACGGGAACCTGTCAATCATCGCTTTGCTTTCAAACAAAACTAGTTTGAAGTTGAATATACCTAGTGAGAAAAGGTTCTTTTCACGATTTCTTCGTGTTTTAATAGTAAAACACATTGCTAATCTGATAGATTATTTAATTATTGTCGGAGATAAGTCCTATAAGATGATAGAAAAACAAAAAAGAAAAATTGAAAAAATTATCAAGAGTTTGCCATAGTACCAAATAAATCAAATAGCTGCAGCAGCCTTCACTGAAGTTTTGTGAAGGCGAAAGATGAATTCTCTTTTACAACAGGAGATTATAAAAAGTATCCAAAAATGTTTCTTATAAAAACAAAATTGTTTGAATATGAAGCGCATAGGTACTTATAAATATTTCTTCATAATTCTTTTCTGAAAAATTTTACTTGGTTACTTTTCCAATCTTATAAGTAAATGTATAATGACATCATCAACATCTTTTGAAATGTTATAACTAGTGTTCTATGTTATACATAGGTGTGATGACGTCATCAACAGCTCTTTAACTGTTATAACTAAGTACATATAACATTGAGCAATATGTTATATCTATGTATGATGACGTCATCATCTGTGTTTCCTATGTTATACGTAGGTATGATGACGTCACCATCTGCGGTTCCTATGTTATACGTAGATATGATGTCATCATCTACGGTTCTTATATTATACATAGGTATGATGACGTCATCATTTGCAGCAGTGTGATGACGTGCGTCTTCTATGTTATAAGTAGGTATGATGACGTCATCATAACATTGGCCTCTGATGATGACGTCATCCTAACATTGGACTATCACGGAAGGACAAAAACTGGCGGACATTATTTTTTGATTGACTATAACGCCCAGTACAAAGAATTCATCTTCAGTATTGGTATTTTCGTTGAACGAGAGAGGGCTAATTTAATTTTAAATAAGTACATAATTATTATTTTGAAGACTTGGTATTTTTGACTTCGCCTTTTTTTCCATTACCTCCTCACCCTCAAACAACACACACACACACACACATCACATAAAAAACATACTATTGCGAGAATTTTTACCTTTGGGAAAAACGCACGATCAAGGTTAAATCTTATGGAAGATGAGTTTTTCAAAACTTTTATAACGGCTTTGGTTTTTCAAAAACGAAAGAAAAAAATAGGATTTGGCTACAGCAAATTTTGAAAGGGAAACACTGCACTGTGCACCAAACTTGACCAAATGTACAAAAGTGGTACTCTCTGTCCACGCGACTGTCAGTCTGTCATAACTCATGAAAATTGTGATATTATACAGCCTATAGTGGATTTTGTTTTTTCACAAATTTTCAGGTTCTAAATACGAGTAGTCAGTATAGTTCTCGAGGTAAAATATGCTTCTGTACTTTTTGCGAGACTGATCGACTCACAGGATTCTGTTTTTGGTTCTGTCGTCGAATTTATTTTCCTGTACATATTTATATTATGGGTATACGTAGTACACACGGGTAGTATATGAAAGTTTACTACGTACTCTCATTTTTTTTCCTCGTAATTTGTGGTGGTGAAAAAATGAATTCTCCGAATGTTGTCTTAATCTCTGAGAACATATCTGATTGAACGATATCAGATGACGTACTTTCAAGTATCCGAAATTCGATATACCTATATGTCTAGGAATTTGAGTTTTGAACTGAAAATTTATTACTTAAATATGAAAAGTAATTTTTTTCTTTCGCGAATCATTAATCGTAAATGTTACGAATTTATGAATAAAATTAATAATATCGTGACTTTTTTCCTCGAGAATTACGTGCTGATACGATAAATTTGGGTTGGAATTTTTTCTCCCCCCACAATGCTAATTACTTATGCAAATTATATATCCGAAGAGCGAAATATTTCGATTCATATTAACATATCCGCATTATAAATCATTTCGAGAAATTGACTCATTTTCTTAGTTGGAATATTTTGCAGTTCATTTTTCTCAAGTACACATCTTTTGGTAGTATACTGACGTACTAATATTGTCTTTTATGTGATTCTAAAAAGCTGGATCTTTATCTAACGAGTTAGTTGTCTTTTATTTGCCCTTGGGGCGTGTCAGCAGTATTAATTTATAATAGATAATGAAGATTTCGTACCGATAGAATAATATTATGATGTTTCAATGAGAGTTGAAAATTTCTTTCTTTCAGATGTGATTCAAGAGCTTGTTTGAGTGAACTATTTATTCTTACCTACGGACGCCATATCAGTTTTGACAGGAGTCTGTAGTTCTATACCTACTTCTTCAGTTCTAATCCCTGATCTAAGAAAAGGTTCAATAGATTCGGCAGAAATTATTGAGGTTAACGAAAGAACAAAAATATACTTGTACGTGAGCCATTCCAAAAGTAATTTCGCGCATTTTTTTATTTTGGCGCCTGGTAACACTGGGGAGACGATTTTTATTTGTATAGAAAACATTCGACTATGCCCGACCTTATCATGGAAATTTCAAGTCTCTACTTTTGAATGGCTTTGTTTTGTAAAAGTTAAATTAGTATAATCCTGCATGATGGTTCAGCCCTCCAAAAATGAGTGAAGAGGAATAATTAAGTTTTCTGTAGAAAATCAAAAATCCTGAAATCAAAGCTCGTAACATCTACACTCACCTCTCTGTAGTCCACACTATAGATAATGTGATTTATCGTATATAGACCTATAGTTGCCAAAGAAACAAAAATGAGTACAGTGTGCAGTGTGCACTTAATGGGTTCAATTATAATTCATTCTCCTTACCTCATTTTTGGAAGGCTGATTCATCAAGTCGCACATACTTTAACTTATGTAAAACTATAGAATTCAAAGGTAAAGACTTGAAATATCCATCATAAAGTCGGATAATATAGATAAATATTTTCAGTAAAAATTGTCCACCCAGTGTTACCAAGGGCTGAAATAAAAAATGAGAAATTACTCTTGGGACAGCCTTCGTATTTGTTGACTTGGACCATGAGATAATTCCATTTTTTTTTTACAGTTCTGTTTTGCAATTTCTTATACTTAAACAACATTTGTACTAAGAAGAATGTACTCGTATTTTTTCGTACGATTCTTTGATAATCTTGAGGTCGAGAAAATATTATGCTCTTCTCACTCGAAAAAAGGAACATTTTCTGATAATTCATTTTTATACTTTTTTTTTTCAAAATAATTATGTCGTTATAAATGAGACTTGATGAGACATTGATCAGCACTGACAGTGCCCATTGTGTTATTTTGATTGAGACTTATCGTATTTAGATTGCCACATTGGAATGAGATACGTTGAACTCATTTTGGAAAAGAAGGAACTTTTTTTTTTTTGACAACCTGGTTTGATTCTGATTGGCCAGAAATTTGGTCCAATTAATTCACAGTCTATGTTGCCTTGACCTTTCATTTTGTTGACCAACGAAGATTTAATTATACTATGGAATGTTGGTATAATATTTTGGTTTTATTTTATGTGTTTCCGAATGATAGAAGACAGAAAAGAAAAAACACAATACAAAATCTGGTATTTGGTTTTCCTCTCGATTTGTACGAGTACGATTATTTCTTGTTTTATTTCATGAAAATTTGATGCTTTGTACTTTTCCACGATTGTGTAAAATTATTTCGGTAGCCTAGTCCAAAAAGTAAATGACTTCCATAAAATTTTCAAGATAAGTAATCTTTGTGGAAGAAACGATAAATTTGAAACTAGCCCTTGAACTTTTTCGATGTGAGAAAATTGGATATTTTACGAGTCTGGTATAGGTACCTAAATTATTTCTTTCCTTTCACTTTCATTTACGACGCTCGCCTGTTGCTCTTCAATTTGCAACACCATTTTAAATTTGGAATTGGCTTGAGTGTGAATTTTGTCGCAAATTGTTAACTTATTCGTACTCCATAAAATTATAGCCTCGTTGCGATGACTAAATATTGAGGAAGTACAGGCTCATAACACGTTCAAATGTCCACTTGTCCTGATATGGAAATATTTTGTATTCAAAATGGAAAATATTTTTTTATGTTCAGGTACTTGAAAATTGAATATACAAGTAGATGAAATTGTACGTTTGTAGAAGAAATTTCAAGTAAAGAATAAAATTAAATAATCGAACTATTGAATTATTTTATCGTGTTGAGCACGGGGAAAAAAATCGAAGACGACAATTTTTTTTTTTTTTCGTCTACTACTCGTATAATTATTCTGGTATACGAGTAAAAATAGCTGCCATTTTATGTGACAAAACTTGAATATCATGCAAACTTGAGGCTTCGAAAAAGTTTATCTATTTTATTCTTTAAAAAATATGTAAGAAGTAAAAATAACAATCTAAAAATTGAAATATGTCATAATTGTGAGTAAAGCTTTGCTCTTGACCTGTGCTGAGTATACTTCTGGTGTGTGGGGTATCTTTATACTATTACTCATGTTTTGTATACACATGTACGTATATGTTGCGTTTGGTTTTATAAAAAATTTTACCTTTTTTTTTTAGTTTCTTGAACTGAAAGTTCTAAATGACATTGTCCTATTTTTATTCTAACTTGTTTTGTTTTGTTTTTGTGCAGCCCATCGAAAGAAAACTTATCCGCATATACATCTGCCAATCAAAGGACGAACTCATTCGCGAAGGACAAATTTCGTACGTACATATTATCTTATTTTAATTAATTTTTACTTTAGTATTGATGTATTATAGAGTATTCTTACATGTCGTGAATTTCTTTCCGCTGTGAAATAGTATTCTATTGCAGCTTCTTATCTATCATTAATATTGGCTATAATTATTGAAAAAGGATTTTCAATCATCAGCAGGTAGTAAATAGGTGAATGTTTGAAAGTAGAATGCCTTTTTAATACCGCTACTGATTGAAAAAAAAAATTTACTTTTCAATTCTTCACCGGCTGATTCTTCATTTGGAAAATGAATTTGTTTAAATTAATGTTACCTATACCAGCATTTAAAAGTTGAAATTTCCCACGCTAGGAGTGGTTTAAGTGATGTGAGAAAATTTATAAGATACGGCGAAGACAAAGTATTAAGTACGAATAAGACAGTCCTGGCGGAACACCCTGTATGTCGTCCCTGTTCTTATAAAACCGCGTAAGTCGGAAAAAGTAAATTGTTGGGAAACTGAAAAAAAGTTTTAAAAATTCAATACGCAGTATTTAATCAAACTTTTGGGTTTTTAATTATCATTAGGTGTATAGAGATCGAGTCTTATCAATTCAATTTTTTTTTTACCTCCTCCACTATCTATATTATAAGGGAATTTCAGGGAATTTTCCAACTTACGTGGTTTGTTTTTTGATTTTCGGTTCTTATTTCTCAGGTTGGTCGTTTTTTTTTTTTTTAGGCTTTTCAGGTAAGTAGGTACCTACTTTTTTTTTGGCTGCTGATTTTAGTCTAGGCCGATTTCTCGATTTTTTTCTGCTTGGGAATCAACAGAAACATGAAAATTGTCAAAATTCGACTTACGCGGTCAAATATTAACCGGAAAAATTAAATACCATCAAGCAGAGGTTAGGCTCGGTGCAAATAGCAACTCCCTGTGTTAGAGACATTCTCCACCAACTACCCTGACTGCATAAGTCCACTCCGTCTTGGAAAAAACGGATCCAAAAACTTAGAGGGAACCAGGAGAAAATTATTTCGCTGCGCAACATTTTTTACTGCCTCACAACAACGCGCGACCATAATTATACAACTCAATACACGCACACATGTCCTTCCTAACTGATCAGCGAGAAGTTGGAACGCCCTCCCTACTCTCCCCAATCTGTTGGGAAAGACGTGTGTGCGTGTGTTGCATTATACATGGTTGCGCGTTGTAGTAAGGCAGTAAAAATGTTGTGCAGAGGAAAACTCAACTTCCATTTCACTCCATATTTTCGTAGACGTTTTTTTCAAAACGGAACGGATTTATGCCGTCAGGGTAGTGAGTGGAGAATGTATCTAACAAACTGTATGGCCATTCGCACCAAAATTCACCTCTGCTTGGCAATTTTCAAGTTTTCCGGTTTATATTTGAACTACCCTCACGATATATTCGTACATGGACTATAGACGGACGAATACAAATTGGTGTTTTCTTCTTTCAAGCTATTATAAATTTTTATAACTATAATCTATCTTAATTCATAATATGAGTATGAGTTATTATCAATATAAAAAATTCAGGTCGATTATATTTCATGAAACCGCATGCAATCTGCAGATTTTGCATTTCGGGTGATTAGGTATAGTTTGGAAAATCAGTAGGTCGGTGTACTTTAGGAAATAATGTAATTTTTTTACTTGGAAATTTTGTTGGTTTTTCGTTAATTTATATTTTTCTTATTAATGAAGTAGAAGTTTGCGAATTGTACAGCTTATAATTTTTTTTTCTGCGTTCAAATTATTATTCTCAATTAAGTATAGGTAGTTTTTTTATATAAATGATCCTTTGCAGAACCGAATCAAGAAAGTGCCATTTTTACGAAAGATGAGTTAGGAGCGAAATATGTTCAAACATAAAATAGATATGATTCATATAAATGATGCTCGATCTTAGTATGGAGCGGTATCATTCAAACTGGGAAAATATTTCGAATCATAATGTAAAAATAATGTCAGTGAAAGCTACAAAACCGTAGGCCAAATACTGTGTTGATTGAGAACTCGATAAATCGAAACATGGCCTGGAAATGATGTTTCAGTACCACTGTTGATACATCACTTTAGATGAAATTTTGTTGAGATATCGAATTATATAGTTTTCATAGCAAAAGTTTTACTATCCTTGGAAGAAAAGTTGGAAAGACATAGTCGGTAATGAAATTTTCCCCACATTTCATCTGTTGCGGAAATGAGCCAAGTATGTAGGTAGTCCATAGCTCACGTATTATTTGTAAAAGTTATTTATCAGGTGCTCATAGTGTAGCCCTCCTTGATTCTGTTGGTAGAAATTACAGAATTTCTTTCGACCAGAAGACTTGTCGCATCCGTTTATTCATGTTTGCCTTTTTCTATTTTTCTCGAAATTTAAAGAAATATGTTTATGTCACCAAGCTGTAGGTAAATGGAAGGTACCACAAAATTAATATAATGATGAAAAGTGTCGATAACCTATAGTCATAATTTTCTATGAGAACCACTCTTTAGATCTGAATGGAAATGCCACGTGTCAATATATTCTAGCCGAGAACATCTTTAATTTACTGTATTGTATTGAATTAAATTGATTTTCTATTATATCACTAGAAAGACCAGGTGGTGTCGTATACGACACCATTTGAATTTGGATGCGTCACTCCTCAAAGGACCAGGTGGCGTTATAATATATTCTCCGGTCCTTTGAGGTTCCTTTACTGTTGAGTCGAATATGACGCCACCTGGTCCTTTGAATGCTCGAGTGAAACATTGTTTTTCTGGTAATATTTAGTACCTATAATCATCTATTTATATTTTCTAGAAAAATTTCATCACAGGTGACAAAAAGACTGAAAAAATCGCCGAAGAAAAAAGAAATGGAGACGAGTGAGTTGATATTTTTATATTTTTTAAATACTTAATTATATTTTCTGTGTGTTTTGTATGCCCTCTTTTGGGGATTTCAATTATGTTGAATATTGTTGAGGTATAAATGTCAGTTCTTACTAACTTTAGTTTTTCTGTGAAAAGTGAAAATCCAAATTTTTCTCGTAGATACAGCCCTTACCCTGCGAGATTTTTATAATGGCGTAAAATTATTTTCAATTTCTTGGCGACTTCGATTTTATTAAAATACGCCTAAGGTTCTGTTTTTGTATTTGATGTGTTACCAACGTCCTTCAGTTATCTTCATGATGCACTTGAAATTAAAGTGAAGCTTAAAGCATATAAAATTTTGAAAGTTGCCACTTGTATTTACTTAGAGAAGATTTTGAATAATATTGAAAGTTTAATTTTCGTGAAGTGTGGGCAAATAGAATCTACGCGTATCGCTTCGTCATATTCTCGTGTCGTTTTTGAAGGTGTAATCAAATATTAATCCTTAATTGAAAATCTATACGCTTTTTTAGGAGCGATTCTGACGGATTGGGGACGGAGAGGAAAGGCTCAGTTTATTATGACGATTCGATTAAAGAGCCTGCACTATCCGAGAGGGCGGCGATCACGATTCGTGACAGCTCTCCCGACAGGAGGGTACAGTTCGATATTGGTGAGTGTTTTTAAATACCATGAAAACGCAGTAGTGAGATTCGGTAATTAAAATTGATTAAATCGATTAGGTACCACTCTCCGCGGTGTGTCTGTGCAAAACTATCGTGTCAGACGTCATTCTGCGTTCTATTTTCACTATATTTTCGAGAACAGGTCTCGCCGTTCCGGCTGCTCCTAATTTTCCCTTCAAATGAGCAGTCAAATATTTGTGCAGCTGTACGAGTGTGTTTTTGCCGTTCTTTATTGAAAGGAAAATTCTTATTTAAATTCTGCTAGTCTCGTTTTAAGTGCCTTGGCGCACAAACCAAGAAGCACATACATATTCATTTTCGTACTATTATTTGAAGTTTTGAGCCAGTTTGTTGGTATACAAATAGCATATCAACGAACAGAGTAAAGCCAAAATAATTTATTTATTTTTTCTTCGAGTGGAACATTCACTGGCATTAGAAACGTACCGTTTTATTAAAAAAAAAAACAAAAAAAAAAACAATACCGTCAATTTGGCTATGTAGGGATTTATGTTTCGTGTCAGCATGACTAATTTCAATGCATAACGTACTCTTACTTAACTTCTTAAATTCTTCTCGATAAAGGGGCTGAACCCTCAAATACAGCTCTGGAGTCTGGTAGATCCTACATGACCTTTTTCATGATCTTACTTTGAATTAGATTGTCAGGAACAGCCTTTCATGAAGTAGTATATGTACAGTTCGTACACTTAGTGGGAGTCCCTATGTTGAAAGTTAGTTTCATGTAGAATATTTTGAGATAGATATATGGTCTACCAGACTCCAGGGCTGTACAACGTGAGTAAAATTTTTACTACAAAAATTTTAATTTGATTTTATATTAAGGTTTGATCATAGCGATAACGCGAATAAAATCTGTATCATGTAAGAAACGAAATGGGACTAATGTTTGAGGTATTTTTGTGGAAAACTTTCGGCGATACAAGAAATTAAAAATTGAGATTTGTACCAGTTTTTAAAATTGTTTTTTCCCATTTATTTTTGTTTTTCAAAACTCGAATGCGAAGTATTACGCAGATAAAATGTGTTTAAATTGGGGAGGGGGGAATGCTTTTTCAGTGTATCAATAATGCAGTAGATTGAACATGATAGTAAAGAAGGGGAAGTAAGAATAAATATCACTCGGAATATCATCTTCGTAGGTTTCTGTCTTTCATTTCCCATTTTATAAAGATGAATCAGCCTGTTCTTTTCAAAACATGGAAGTACACATTCATCTCTAACAACAACGTAAATAGAGCAGATGGATAAAATTTACTCCTAATAGAGAATGCATTACTTTGAGAAAAAAAAATTTGTTGGCTTAGTTTCGTATCAATCAATAGCTACGGTGCCTAGTAGACACCACTGCAGTAATGACGTCACAAATTTTGAGCAGCATACAAGGGTTAATAAGGCTATTGTAATTTTTTCATGTTCACCAATTCTTTGTATTCAGTATGATTGCTTATACATGTATTTACTAATTAAAAAGTTGTGTCTCGAATCATACCGACTCATCCATAAATGTAATAAAATTTTATTACTACGACTGAGTATCGAGTTTCATTCAAAACAAAAGCTCAAAATAGTAATTTTTCTATTAATATTGCTAAAATGCCTTAACAGCATGCCATTCTTTTTTATAAAATTCAAATCATTCTGAAATTTTCTCGGTACGTTATATGAGTTGCTCGATTTTTCTGGTGAATATTAGTTTCTGGTAGTAGTTGAATAATGGGTGATAAAATTTGCCATCTTGACTTTTTTTTTCTTATTGAAAATTTTTCTCATACTTTTAATGAATATAATCCAAAGAATCTAGTGTTAATTAGGCTTACTGGACGACTGTTTGTGTGACTCGTATCGTCTACAGCTTGAAATATTTACAATCCATGAAATGTTGCTTGCCTGCAGATTTTTCAACTGGGTACATTCTGCATGTGCTGAGAATTTATAATTGATGACATGTTGTAGTCTCGATTTTCTTCAACTTTGATGACCAATTTATGCTACTTGAATTCAAGTGTCGAATTTTTGTATAATTAAAGCTTGCTCTGTTCTCATCCACCCCTCGTGTATGTTATGTTTGTTATCTTTTATTCTTCGTCGATTTAAATTTATTTCTGTTCTGGTAATTGTTATTTGAATTCGGTGCGATAATGCTGCGCTATGTATAGTATTTTTATAACATTGTGTTATTAAAAATGCTATTCAAGAAAATCGCTCGTCTATGCCAAAATACTGAAAATATTTCTTCTTTAGGTGAAAACAAAGACGCATCATCTAAAGACGCCGACGGGGATGAATCACACAAAAGTTCAGCTGAGCTAAAAGTAAAAAGAAAACATAGGTAAGCCATCTCTTTACTCGTTAGTATAGGTACTACAAAGTACATAATTATACATATAATCATACGTATTTGGTCGGTACTTTATTTTTTTCTCTTTTTTGTTTTGTTCTCCGGTAGTCATCATCATAAAAAATCAAGAAAGTATGTTGTTAATGGCGATTCCAATAGAGTGCGGAGAGTTTCAACTTATGAAGAACAAGATGAAGATTCTTATCAAGTTATTTTGCAACTAGAAGAACCGTTGCAAGAATTTGTCCAAGATGACGTAGCAAGTGAGAAATATTTCCAACATATTTCTATGAATTCTTACGTGTATTTGGATGCGTATTAAGGTATAGACGCTTTTAGGTAAAATTGTTTCTAGGTTTTTAGCGTAGGCGGACTTTGCTTGATGTGTTCGGGGGTGGGAGGGCGTCACCGGAAAAAAGGGGTCTTTTATCAAAAATCTGCTGAAAATACTCCTTGATTAGACGATAAGAGGAGCAAACGGAAGGAAACATGGAGAAATTATCAGAGCCTAATACAAATGAATCATTAATTTGTTAATTATTATTGAACTAGAGGGGGCCTAATTTCTGCTCTGAACAAAATAGCTCCCAGTTGGTTGTTCAACTCAGGTTCAACTTCAAAAATCAAATCATTCCTTCTCCTCTTCCCCCCTCCCCCCCCAATCAGCTAAAAAAAGTGATAAAAATTAAGGAAAAATAGAAAATACAAAACTGAAAAGAGAAGAGGATCTTCAGCTGTTGACAAAAATTATGGAGGAAGGAGAAAAAGAAGAAACGCAAGAATACAAGTATCTTCTCATTTCTTTGTTTTCAATTTTTTTTTTTTTTTAATTTTACGTTTCCCATTCTGTTTTCTTATTTCATAGTAACTTATTAATTAATGAGTAATGAATTTTTTTTTTTTAATTTGGTTGGGTGTGCAGTGAACACCTTGCACACCCAGAGCAGACGCCACTGATAGCTCCCCTGTTACCACTCACCCCCGCCCTTCAACGTCCGCCTTAGATTGCATTATTCGATCTATGCTTATATTTTTGGATGGTGGATTTTGGAAGTTTTCGAATTTCTGTATAAGAAACGAAAGAAATAGTTATTAAAGCGTACAATAAAAGCTGTTTGTTCTAAGTTTCGTTGGTGCTCGGGTCAGTAGATTAAAGGGGATTTCGACAAATTCGAAATTAAATAAAAATAATACGTAGTTTTGACTCAGATCTGCGATAAATCGTCAGGACGTCAGATATCTCATATCTGATGATGTTTTGATCAATTTTGATCCGTTGGTGATTTTTGAAAACTTTTACTGATAAACTTTTTTCTTTTATTATTCAGTGTTGAAAAAAGCGTTTCAAGCATAACAACTTTTCTACATACTTTTTCATTTTAATTTGTTTTCCTTAATTAAATTTCATTTTTTCGCCTCGAGTTGATTCCAAGTTTTTTGGATAATTTTTTCCAATATTTGAAGACATTTTTTTTATTTTACGCCCGTAGGTAAAATATTATGCTTTTAACAAAGTACAAAAAATGATGTGTGTTTGTAGGTACATAAAAAAAATTCATTGAAATTTTTAGGGAATAAGTTGAATTTTGTTTTTACCATGGCACCAAAAGATAAGGTTATTAAAATTTATTCACCGCACAATTTTTAACCCCCTATGAAAACGTGGAGAAAAGTATGTTTTCGCAACAAATAAAAAACAAAATTTGAGTTGGGTTGGGTGTGGCTGTATAAATCGAGCCCTACCTTTAGTAAAAATATTAGGTCCCAGAATGCAACAACCATTACTGAGAAAATACCCTTCAAAGTTAAGGTGCTACGTTAGAAGGACATAAGGCGTAAGTGCTTTTATTTGTTCTCCTGTATTTAAAAAAGTAAACTTATCCGCTCCTTTGCGTAGCACCATTTTTCTTGTTAAGCGTAATAAGTTATGAAATTTAATCGAAATTCGTATTCGCATTTTCTAGGCCATAGATTTGATTGTTCGCGCGACAAGAGAAGGTTCAGCACCAGATCGACGATATCTGTAGTTAATAATAAACAAACCAGTATTATATCGTCTCTTCCTATCAAACTGCCGAAAAGATATTTCGATCACAGTCCGCATGAAGTTCGTATAACGATTTTTTTCCATTTCTGTTTGTTTTTTTTTTTGTTGATTTTTTTTGGCAGAAGAGCAGAAGATGATTTGAAAATAGGTTTACAATGATGGCAGGCATTGTAATGTGTTAAGAGAAGATTAACTGCACCCGTCGAAGATGAAATTCATTTTCGTACTGTTTTCAGGTATTCGTTCAGCTGGATGAGCTGATCGGGGTAGGCGAAGAATTGGAATGGAAGGAAACAGCTAGATGGATTAAATACGAAGAAGATGTGGTGGAGGGTGCCGACCGCTGGGGTCGGCCGCATGTGGCTTCGCTCAGTTTTCACTCGTTATTAAATCTACGTCGATGCCTTGAAACAGGTTTCGTATGACTGAGATCTGATTAATACTTATAACTTATTGTACCTATAGTTTTTGTGTTGTGTTTTATTTTTCCTTTTATTTTCTTTTTTTTTTTTCCAATTTTAGTTCTTTCCCTCCCTATTGGAGTACATATATATTTTTCTAATAGGAGCGAAGATTGTTGTTGTATAAAACGTATTTAGCAAAAACATTTACACGAACTTTTTTTTTCTTTTTTTTTTTTTCTTCTTTTCTAACAGTTGAGTTAGCTTAGGTGACCAGATTACAATACAAGTTGTTGCGCTCAAATTTCCTTTTCAGTTCGGTATATAAAATGAAGTGTTGCGTTAAACTGAAGCCCTTATGAATCGTAAGCATTCAGCAAAAATCTGATTATTTAGTTTCTACAAAGTTGATTCTGTAGTTTCGAATAAATAAGGGTGGAAAACTTTCCGACGATCGAATCTGCGTTTATTGTTTTTTGGTGGCGTATCTTTCGTGTGAAAATTAAATTACCTGTGTCTAATTTCGGACAGTTCGAGAAAAGTTCAAGGTCTTCTTGCGAACCTGAAATTTATGTTGAGAAGAAAGCTTCAGTTTCTAATTCCATCCATTTTAGATATGCCCACTATCCTTGAGTATTTCTCACTGCGATTTATTTATTTTTCGTGAATTTGACTTTTAGAATGAAAATCTTAAGAAATTTAGTGTGGGTAACATTTTATCTCTGCGACTGTTAGGTGTTATCTTGGGTATTGGAATAACAAAGACGATGCTGAGGAGCCAATAGTACATAATATATTTTTTTTTTAAATTACCAGTCAACGAATGTCAGTTTATTTTCTGAAATGAAAAGTTCATTTTAGATGCCATAACTGATTTGGATGTTGAATTTTATGTCATTTTGGTTAATGGTGACATTAGATTGCTTGAATATTCTCTTTTTTACTTGAAACGTTTTTGTGTTTTCCCACAGTCAGTCTGGTGAAATTATTATAATTACCAAAAATCGACGAATTCGAGTTCCCAATTTCTTACATCTTGGATGGCGAAGTTTTTTCAAGAACTAGTTAGGGCTCATTTTTGAATAGAAGTTTGTAATTCGGTTTCTCAAATCATACCTATGTTACTTTTGTCTGTTCGCCGATTCTTTTTCCTTTCCGAAAGGTACGCTGCTTCATGTCATTTTGCTGAATATTATTGCAAAATAAAATTATGTTTAAATTTAATTTTAAGGTTACATTAACTATTGCCTTCCATTATTGTCCTTTAGTGTAGAGCTTATATAGATGCTTAACATGTATTATTGTTGGTTGTAGGAGTTGTTCTGTTGGATTTGGAGGAGAAAGACCTACCAGGCATCGCTTATCGTGTTGTCGAGCAGATGGCAATCGATCAGTTGATTAAAGATGATGAAAAGCCAACAGTTATACGAGCATTGTTATTGCGGCACAGGCATGTCAGTGAACACGAAAGATTTCGATTCATTCGACGCAATACAGCGAGCTATTCCAGTTTACAGGTGTGTGAAAATTTCGAAATTGAAGATACGGTACTCTTAATTTGTAGCAAATCGTTCTTGAAATCATCGAATATCGATACTGATTTGAGAAAATTTTGATTATTTTTGAATCCAATTGAAATTCTGTAGGGAGGCTGTTTTTTTTTTTTTTTTTAATGTGTTCTAAATTCAGTAGTCTCGCGATCGTTTTGCTCACCGTACGCCCTGATTTTAATAATTTACGAATTTCTTTTCTCGACTATTACAATTATGAAAATATAATTGTTTTGTGTTTTCAATGTTTTTGATGCATAGGGCATGGATGAGGTGGTTCATGGACCAGCAACACTTGTAAACCATAATGTAATGTTATTTACAGCTTCATTCTTCAGCCTTACTTCGATTTTCCCGTTTTTATTTAATTTTTAACTGCTTTACTTTGACACTTCTCGAATTACGAGTATATTTGGTAGGCTCATCATATTTCTCGATTGCCTGCTAATTTTTATTGCACCTCTTTTTTTTCTTTTTTTTTCTTTTTTTTGTGTTGAAATACCCTATTGTTTTGTTCTAAGAATAACAACTGTTTGTGGCTTTCAAATTTTTTCTAAAATTCAGTAGAATTGTGCCGACTTTTCCTTTGAATTTTAATGACCAATTCAGAATCAAGTAGATATTTTATTTTTTCCCTCGTCTTGCGCCGTCCGAGTTGTGCTTTCTTTTGAGTATTTATTTGCATTGTTCCCTATGAATTACTTATTGCTTTTCTCTGTCTTTTCGTGCGGTTTCCACATTTCAAATTCTCTGCCATATAGATGAATCCAAGAATTCGTCCTGGATGGTCAGTTTGAAATGGTATGTGGAAAAAGTAAATTAGACAATTAGCTCCAGTGGTGGATCCAAGGGGGGAAATCCCCCCCAATAAAAAAAATAGACCGATAATCCACAAAAAAATCAATTTTCTTGAACCCCTCTCCCTTTATGTTGAAAAAAACACAATCTAACCATTTTAGCATTTACCATGCTTTGAAAAAATTTGGATCTCCCCCCCCCCCGCCTTGTAGCTCTGGATCCACCACTGATTAGCTCAATATTTGCGGTGTTGTCTTTTTTTTTTTTGAAGTTCTGAAAACAACAAACATGAGAATAACTGGCATCTGTTCTGAGTCAACAATCGATGTCTAAATTTATAAATCAATCCTGGTAATAGAAAAAAATTGAATTTAGATCAAAAATTGAATTTAGATCTCATGGAAGGCACAACGTACTTTTCGGGAGGCGTTAATCGTTGAATTATTTTGTATCCAATTTCTACTTAAATCCATATTCATTTGAAGTTGTGAGAATTTTCTTCGCATGGCTTTAACATTACTTTCACATAAATTCACTGCTGTTGTTTCTGTTTTTATACGTAGAACTTGTGCATTGTTTCAACTCGATTGTTTCTGAGTTTTTTATTCTCTAATTCGTATGTTACTATCATGTTGAAAGATAGATCTTTGTATTAATTTTTTATGCCTTTTCATTTTCGACAGAATTTGAATGAAGATCAAAAACATAGAAGCAAACCCAGTGTGTGCTCGGTAGATTTCGCATTGAAGAACTTGAATCACAATATCGAAGCTCTTAAATCTAAAGATATTTCGGTAATTATTTGTTCAACTGTCGGATCGTTTTTTTTTTTTTTTTTTTTTTTTTCATTGAAGTATTCATTTTTTCTGCTCGTGCTCGAGTAGGTATAATCTTAAGAAAAAGTAATTCAATTAAATAGCGGTTGTTTTTTAGATTGACATGAAGGAAGAGACGTACTTGTCATCCACTGAAGAATTAGATCGTAAGTTCCAGAAAGAGAAAGAACGACTTCTAAAACGGATTCCTCCAGGTGCCGAGGCAACCACAGTTTTAGTTGGTACTGTTGACTTTTTGGAAAGTCCAGCAATCGCCTTTGTTCGTCTAGCTGAAGGAATTCTCTTACCCGCAGTTACCGAGGTTTGTTCTTCATTAAAAAAAAAAAAAAGTGAAAAATTGGTTTAACGAAGAATTATTGTATTATTCTCTAGTCTACTTATTTATTATTATCTTTTTTTGTGTGTTAGGTTACCATTCCAGTGAGATTTATTTTTATTTTATTGGGACCGCTCAAAGTGGAAATAGATTATCGCGAAGTTGGTCGTTCCATCTCGACACTCATGTCAAATTCGGTGAGCATATTTTTTTTATCAATGAATTATGGTGTGAAAAATAATGTCTGATCGTTTTGAAATTTTCTAATACTTCGAGGACATAATAAGATTTTACTGAGTGAAAAATTTTTAAAGATATATAACAGTGCTGTTGTTATTGTAGTGCTTTCTCTGTTTTCAAATGCAGTTTTTCCATGATGTTTTCCTTAATCGATTCTCAAACGAATTTTAAAGTAACCTAATATTGGGCTCACTAGAGGTTACAAAATATGATGGAACCTGTCTGCATATCCTCTTGTACGTAAATTTTCCTGCTCCTAACCTCACAACACTTTCAAATGAAAACAAAAAATAAAAATAATAATAATAGTAAAGCCAACTAGAATACTGAACTGTTCCAGCTTGTTAATTATTGCAGCTCCTTCAACTGCAAATTGAGGAAAAAAATAGTATTGACAGTTTTAATTCATCTTGATAAGTTCGCCCAGCTTAACATTGATGAAAAAAATTTCCAAGATAATTTTTCAGAATGAAGTTAGCTAAATTATTGAAGTTTTTCTTCTTAAAGCATTGTTTATGCTTCAATTTCGACTCGAGTCGAGGTGAAAAGTTGTATTAAGAATTTCGATTCATTTCGATGAATTTTATTCTATGATGCAGGCATACTTATGCCCAAACTGCGATACCCTAAACACGATTTAGATCGTGTTGAACGAGCCCATCCTTAACTTCAGTTTGTTATTGAAATATTTGCTCATTCATTGGAGTGCAGGCCTTCTCCATCATCTGAGAAAGAGAGTTCCTCCTTGTAATATTAATTTCGAATATTTGACATACATTTATGTACCTACTTTAAATTTTGACAATTTCTCATCAATTTTCTCAATTCGGTGTGCGCAGGACTTCAACAAGAAGGCTTACAAAGCACCAGACCGACGTGACCTGCTGCGAGCCATAAACGAATTTTTAGATTACAGTATCGTGCTTCCTCCTGGCAATTGGGAAACGAATGCTTTACTTTCGCTGAAAGAGCTGAGAGCTAAAAACGAAGCCATAAGGAAAAGACGCAGCATAAAAGAAACTGATCCTGCTGTCATCAAAGGTAAGAAGAAAAGTCATTTGTCAGCCAGATTTATGTCACGTGGACTATTCGAGTATTGTTTAACGAGTTTTTTCCCCACAAATTTTTCATGTGCACAGCTCTTTTATCTGGTGATGGTGAAAAAGATGAGGGAAAAAGTGAAGATCCATTCGGCGATCCGCTTCGTAGAACGAGGAAATGCTTCGGTGGTCTGATAAATGATATGAAACGCCGTTTCCCTTATTATAAATCTGACTATTTGGACGGCTTGAATTCCCAATGCCTGTCCGCTTCTATATTCATGTATTTCGCTGCCTTGTCAGCCGCCATTACTTTCGGTGGCTTATACGGTTAGTAATTCGTATTTTTTAAATTTATTTTGTTTTTTTTTTTTTGAAAAAATTTGAGTAAGTAAATTAATAAATAATTGTTATGTAACTTTATTTTGTTTAGCTTCTAAAACCGAAAATAAAATTGGTGTTTCCGAAACATTAGTGTCAACTTCGGTTGCTGGCATTATTTTCAATTTATTTGCCGGCCAGCCTTTAATTATAATTGGCACGACAGGGCCGCTTTTGCTGTTCGATGAAGCGTTACATAAAGTTGGTACCTAGTAATTTTGATCTTTTGAATCCAATTTTGTTATTTTTGACAAATTATTGATTTTTCTTGAAATTTAATTTCTTCGAATTTTTGTACATTTTTTACAGTTTTGTCGAGAAAATCTCATCGATTATCTCACTATGAGGGTCTACATTGGTGCTTGGTTACTATTTATTGCTTTATTAGTGGCCAGCGTTGAAGGGAGCGTTTTTATAAAAGTTTTTACTCGTTTCACCGAAGAAATTTTTGCATCGCTCATTTCACTGTTGTACATTTTTGAAAGTGTTACCAATATGATATCAGTAAGAATAATTTTTTATTAAATTGTTTTTTTTTTACGTTATAATCGAAGAATTTGTCGTAGAAAAGGATCAGAGTGCAGAATTTTTAGGCTCTCGTTCTCTGATTTTCTTTCATTTAAATTGAATAAAATTTTGTTAATCTAAAATGAAAAATATCAGCTTCGATGGTTCCGAAATTACGTGGTACATAAAATGGCTTGTTTAGCATTCTTGTCGCACCCTTTTCCTAATAAAGGCTCTTTAAAAATTAGTCGATGTCCTAAACTTCGTCTATTTTTGCAAAGTTTGAAGAGAAAATGACCCAGCTCCTGTCTTCGCTGCAGTTTTTCTTTTTTGCAAAATGTTTTCAGTTTGAACTACGCTAGAATATAATGTTTTTGCAACAAATTCTTCTATATTTGTAGAAATAAGTGCCTATTTTTCAAAAACGACTTTTCCCTTATTTTATTAAAGTAATTTATAGGAGTTGATTATGAAGTCAAGGAGTGGTAGAGTTGGAATTGAAATACAAGAATATTACAAAATATTAATTTTTTTGTTGGAAAGAATTACCAGAATTGGATTTGAAAGTTTTAAAAATTTTCAAATTTCACAATTACACTGGTTTTTGATTTAGAGTTTGCAGGTGCAAAAATCTTGTCATTACCTGAAAAATACTTGATTTTTTTTTTCAAGTTTGTTAGAATGAAAAATTAGAAGTTGTATATGAACTGTGGAGCATATAATCATATTATGAATTTGAAACGAAATTTAGAAAAACGAATTTTCCGTAAATTACATCAAAAACATGCAGGCATGGAGGATATTTCTTCAAGGGGGGCCCACCGGGGGCTTCTTCCTCTTTTTCTCCTCTCGCCTCTCCTTCCCCTTTTCCGACCTCTTCCTCTTATTTTTCTTATTCGTAGGGGGCTCAATTAGTTCAAAGGAGGCTCAGCACGCCATAGCCTCTCCTTGGCTATGGGCCCGAAAACATAATATTGGTTGGATACTGAAACTGTATGCTGTAAATCATTTGAATTTCAAAAATTGCCATTTCTAACCTGAATCTTGGCAATATTTAAACGAAAACGTTTACATGCTACATTCTGAGATTTAATTTTTTTCTCATTTCTTGTTTCAGGTGTTTAGAAAACATCCTCTTCTGGAATTGTCCGAGTACTGTGCGTTCGAAAATTCCACGCTTAGTTCCAATTTAACCGCAGCTAATAACACTATGCATAAACCTGAGTAGGTAGATTTTGTCTTCTTTCAAACTCCGGTAGGCTTATTGTAACATTTTCACTCTATTTTCAGTACAGATGAAAAAAATCAGCCGAATTCCGCTCTATTCTGCATGATTCTATCATTGGGAACATTCTTTTTGGCTTATTATTTACGGCATTTCAGAAATAGTAAATTCTTGGGTAGAAGTGTACGTACGCTTAGCTGTTTTTATGTACTTTGCCGAATCCATTTGTTCGCAAATTAGTTCTACGATATGTTTTCAAATTTGGCAGGTTCGACGAGCGTTGGGAGATTTTGGTGTGCCCATCGCGATAGTAGTTATGGGTCTCTTAGCAGCTGTTCCATCTTCCACGTTCACTGAAAAATTGCAGGTTCCTGAAGGTTTGACGCCATCCCTACCGAACAGAACCTGGGCCATTCCTCCTGTACCATTTCCGATTTGGGCCATGTTCGCCTCGTTTATTCCGGCCATTTTGGTTTATATCTTAGTGTTCATGGAGACGCACATTAGCGAGTAATTACGAATTTTCTTTTCCTCGTAGGACATGGGGCGAAGTTAATTTTTTATTTGAATGGTTTGAAATGATTTGCCAGTTTACTCCTAATAAACAAAAAACTAATTTCGAGTTGACACAAAATTAGAGGGTGAGCCATGTAGTAGTATCTGTAGAAAACATTGAGCTGTCGGTGGACAAGAGACTGCAAAGTAGACGGAGGATGAAACCCGTTGATTTTTTTTTTGTACAATTTTGTGTGTTAAATACCAACGTTCTGACTTGAATATTGTTCATAAAATAGGGTTTTGTTAAAAAATTTATGGATTACTTTTTTATCGTTACTTGAACAAAAAACGAACATTTTTTTCAAATATTTTTCTTTTTGATTCCAACGTATTGAATAGAAAAATATCATTCATTATTTGAAGAAAAAAAAAATTAATATTTTTATTGCTTTATTTCAAAATATGAGACGGTAAAGAATCAAGTTTGTAACAGAAAACGGACTGCTTTTTTTTTAAAATGAATTAAAAAATAAATAATTAACGACATTATGATTGTAAAGTTTTGAAAAATGCTGTAATAGTGTTTCCCTTTATCTGAATTTTGAAGGCCCATTTGACTATAATTATACAGTAACGATTTATTGTAAAAATTCTAAAATTAACTTCTTCCTACTCTCGGAGAACTGAACATTGGTAGAAGATGTGAGAGCTTTTTAGAGAAAATTCAGATCAAGTGATTTTTACAAGTCTGTCAAAAGATTTTTCTGCATCATTGTTCTATACGTGACAGAATAAAATGGCGGCTGCTAGTAATTTTGTTATTTTTCCTTTCATTTTTAAAAAAGTATGTGGATTTTAGAATTTCATGTTTCTTTACTTTGAATGTACAAATTTACGAAGGATCTTCTTTCTAACATTGAAAAAAAAATTATTTCAGACTTATAATTGGAAAGAAAGAGAGAAAACTGAAGAAAGGTAATGGATTTCACTTGGATATAGTTTTAGTATGTTTAACAAACGTTGGTTGTGGAATGATTGGTGCACCGTGGATGTGTGCTGCTACTGTCAGATCAGTTACCCACGTCTCATCAGTGACTCTCATGTCCACGACACATGCTCCTGGAGAGAAACCGCATATTATCACCGTTAGAGGTATAAAATACATTACAAGTAATTTCTACGAAACGACTGTTTTCCCAAAGTTTCAAATACTAAAAACTGTTATTTGTTTGAAAAAAAATCTATCTTTAGAGCAAAGAGTCTCTGCTCTTGTCGTAGCAGCTCTCGTTGGTGCATCTGTCTTAATGGCTCCCATTTTACAACTCCTTCCTGTGGCGATTTTGTTTGGTGTCTTCTTGTACATGGGTATATCGTCCATCGAAGGAATACAATTTTTCGAGAGGCTAAAATTGTTCTTAATGCCAGTGAAATATCATCCACAAACAGCATACGTTCTCAAAGTAGGTGGTTTGGTAGAATTTATATATTAACTTAATAATTATGAAGAGTGGTTTTTCAAGAAGAGGAAAAGGTCACGTTTTAGTAGAAAATTGAGTTCTACACATCGAGTCCTACCTGCAGTAAAAATATCATGTTTAAAAATGCATCTACAGTATCGATTAAAAAATATATGTACTTTCAAGTTGAGACGACTCATAAGAAGAGCATCAGACACAAATGTATGTTTTTTTGCTTTCCTGTAAAAATCGGAAAAGAGGACTTATCTCATCTTTGCAAATCGTTGTTCGTATACCGAGTTCCAAATATGATGGCCGGCGAGGAATCTGAAAAAATTTCCACATACCATAATTTGATGTTTCATGATAACGATCGAAATTGAAAATAGAGTCATTTGTTTGGTAACATTGTAGCTACCACCAATCATGATGTTGAGAACAGAGTGGTATTTCTTCTTTATTTTTATTTAAAATGTTTAATTTATGTTTGCAGGTATCGACCATAAAAATGTATCTTTTTACATCTATCCAGCTCGGCTGTCTAACTATTCTCTGGATTATCAAATCGTCTCAGTTTTCTTTGCTCTTTCCTTTTTTCTTGGTGTTAATGGTACCATTGCGAGCTCAACTAGCTCATATTTTCTCACCCGCTGAATTACGAGCTGTAAGTTTTCTCGAGTTCAGTACAAAAAAACTTTCTTATGTATTGGATAATTTTTAATGAAAAAAAAATTTTCTGACGAAATGATTTCTTTTATTTTTAATCAAAGTTCAAAGTATTTTTATATTGTTTCGAACGAAAAGTTGAGACATTTTCAGCTTTTCTTCATTTTTTTTTCTTCATCTAAAATAGTGCTCTTTTATTCTACAGTTGGACAGTGACGAGCCCGACGCAATTGACAAGGAAGACGATGAGCCTGATTTCTATGCCCAATCCTTATTACCTGGTTAAGAAGACTGTTGAAGCAAAACGTAGTGAGATTTCTTTATTAATTTAGAGACATTGTTAATATTATTTTCCTTTCAGTATTCGAAATGAAAGTATCTTTTATTTTTTACATATTCGTGATTGAATTTTTGTTATTGTAAACTTGATTGTGATATCTGTAAGCGTTAACGTGAATATTCGTACATATATTTTTTGTTGATTGTAGATTATATTGGAAATAAAAAAGTTGCGAATCTAATTATTTTAAATAAAATCTTATTTTATTTAGAGTTAGGTGTTCTGTTTTACCTGTTTGTTGGAAACATCTGAAATCGAAGACTAAAATAGACAGCTTTAAATAAATTTCGAATCGACCATTCAGAAATGTATAATATATTATAGTTATGGAGACATAAGCTTATTATAGAATCTTTAGGCGGTAACATTTCACGTAAACAGAAATTGAAGTGAAAAGTGCACTTTATGACAGATCAAGTATTAATTCATTAGTCAGTTTCGTAGAATCCTCTCTTGAAAGATTTGAAAACATTTTTCTGTGGATTAATCTGTACGGACTACTACGGGTATACAGATATTATTCTGATTTAAGGTGAAAATTCATGTAGTTTTCTTGTTTTTTGATCCTTAATCTTTCATGAGTAATCAATGAATAGAAAAAAATTGAAAGAACGATCAACTTATGGAATAAATTTAAGGTTACAGCAGAATTTACAATGCCAAGAAGAGATCACAATGACACTCACATTACGAAGCTTCATAATCACCACCAGGAACGAGCTGAAACAAATTAAGTAAGTGAATTAAAAAAAAGGAAGCAAAACTGAAACGTTCGAATTCATAAGCGAAGGTAAAAATAAGAGAATTGCATGTAAAAGAACATAATATCGTTCAGAAGAGGACAAAATTGGTTGACTGGTCAACAAATTTTGATTGAGATTAACACGAAAGAAATTATGTATTCTTCATTAAAATTAGTTCGCTGGAGTTTTCAATTCGTCATAATGAAATATAAAGTCTCACCATAGCAATATTATTTCCATTTAATAAAATCTGCTCCAATTTTGTGATTCGTTTTCCATCCGCGGTGTACTCGACTTCTACAACATCGTCCATTAACATGTTCACAAAATCATCAAATCCAATTAATGTTCCATATAATTCTTTGTCATTTTTCATAATGATGTGCATACGAGAACCAATACATTTATCAACGAGTTCTACAAAGGCACATGAAAAATAATGTAGTCAACAGTTCAGGTAATAATTACATCAAAATTGAGTTTGCTTACTAACCTAAAGGAAGGATACTTGATGGATTTGCTGTCACTGAAGTCGCCATTGATACGAATTAGAAAAAAATAGACTTTCAAGACACTAACAAAGATATTTGAGTTCTTGTTAAGTATTTATAAATTTTTTTAGAGACAGAATTATAATTACCAAAAGAAGATTCGTAGACCGGTGTTTAGTTTGGCGGCTGATTTTTCTGTTATCAACAAAATATAATCGAAAAATCACAACAGGCAGAAAAAACACTCACATAGTTGTTTGATAACATTTTTGTTTTGAAGGCTATTCTCCGGTTTTCTGGCTGTTCTGCTTCAAGCAAGATAGGCAACTCAATCTACATAACTAATATTATTTTTGCCTCATTTTGCTTTCAAGTTTTAATTTAACACTAAAACTAAAAGTACCAGGTAGTGACATACATTCGAATACGACACCACTCAAAGTTTTGAGATGGACTTCTCAAAGGACCAATATTTTGAGAACCCCTGACTTGTGTCATATGACGCCACCTGATCCTTTGAGGTTACTCTTGTGGTGTCATATCCTGGTCTTTTGACTTGAGTAACCAAATAAAACCTGGTATTACTAGTGTTAAAATATTTGAAAGCATTTTTTACAAGTGTTTTAATTTTTTAAGAACACATTAGTCATTACTATAATCAACTTCCAGTGAAAGGTCATTGTTGTTTTTTGTTACTGAAAGAAAGTAAAAGAAAAAAATTAGGATACAAACTTGTACCTAACCTCCAATTAATATAATTTTAGTTCATTTTAATACTATTGAACGAAAAAAATTGGGTTGGATCTAGTAATTAAAACCTGTATTTTAGACGAGGAATAGAAATTACTAATAGATAAAAAAGAATATTACGAGACGCTATATGTTCCAAAAAGATGAGAAAAATCTTGTTTTCAATTTCGAGATACCGAATACTTTTGACGAACTAATACTCGTAGTTTGAAAAAGGCATTAAATTAATTATTTTGTTTCTAAAACTTCGTTGATTTAGCGGAATTAACAGAATAATCAATTTTTCTATTCATAAATTTATCATAAAAAAAAACGAAATAAACAACCTGAAAGTTTATTTTCATTTACAAACATACGTCTTACACTTAATTCACGGTATAGATGGGCACAACAAGAACATCATTATAGTGACTTAGGCAAACAAAATATACAATAAAGCTAAGATCAAACGAATTCAATTAAACTACTGATACAATATTGTATGGTTTCTTATAATATATCAAAGTAATTTCGAATAAAAAAAAAAATCATCGGAATGAAAATTTGTAAAAGATAAATATTATCGTGGCTGTACGAATATGTCGCCTACAATGGACCTTCAAAAGAAATTACTGTTTAGGTAATTGTTTCAAATACCAATTTAAATTGAACACTGAAGATAATCATACGTATTTTATATAACTTAAAGATATCACAAATCATTCGATATAATTAGACTTGAAATAATCAGACTGGTTATTTAAGGGCTAAACCAAGACAAAAGTACAGTTAAGCCCTTTAATTCAACTTTCATTTAGGAAACTGCATATTTAATTCAACAGTTGGCTTAAAGTTCATAGTATTTTGATTGTCGATGATTCTGAATAGTTCTTCGGGTTGTGGAACTCTTCCACTTTCAATTTTCGACCACAGAGGAACACCTATAAAAGAGAAAAAGCAAAATAGTAATTTATTCCATTTTGGAATTCTTGAAATTTTTGGTAGCAGAAAAATTAACTTCACTTCAGTAATTTATTATACGAGTCATCATCGCTTATCTGTATCGTCATTTAGTTACACAATGCAAAATAAATAAAACCTTCTTCAACCCGATTAAAAATAAAGCAATAATAACTTAATTATGTTCGTTAACAAAATTACCGTTCATGGATATTTCGAATGCACCAGACGAGACTAGCATGTTTTCAATCATATTTGAGAAGAAAAATATTGATAAACAAGCATAAATCTTGTTATTCATACACCAAGACCAAAAACCTGGAGTTCTCAATCCGAACATCGCGAATACATTTTTTTCCATTACTATAGCGACAATGAAGATCATCCGACTGAAATTCTAGGAAAAAAAAACAATAATATTATACAGCCATAATTTAATAAAAGTAGGAATTATTATTGAAATAACAAGCAGTGATATAATATTATTTAATATCACTTTCATACTTCGGTGCAAGTTAATATAATCTGTGTAATCGATGTATTTCAACAAACTTATAATATAGAATACTTATAATTTCGTTATAATACATTGAGAAGATGGGTACAATAATCTTTCATTTCACAGGTATAGTGGAATTCAAGAATAAAAGTACAGTTTTCAAATTTCTTTCATTATTCATACGAAAAAAAAGAAAAACATGAAAATAGGTTCTTTCAACGTTTCAACTCAACAACAGGCCAAGTTGTTCACAGATAAGGCTAAAATTTCGAATGTGTGTACATCGATGAACCTCAGAGGAATTCATTTGTAAAACATACAATAAACGATTTTTTTCAGGAGCCATAGAAGTAGTAATGTCTTTTCTACACGATTGAATTTTAACAAATGTTGAATTTAGTACGTAATCAAGTCGATTGAACTTTAGCACAGACAATTAGTTAATGGCGTAGTTTTCCTGCATTAAGCGTGCAGTTTCAGTTTTAAAATCTTGAACTAAACAAATCGGTGATATTCAACCGAATATTGCTGATACTTCATGACATTTTTTCAAAATTCTACTAAACTTGCGTGTCTGAAGACATCTCGCCTATACAACATCTATCAAAACTCGAGGCGCGATTAGTCAGCTCATTAGACCCTATTTTCAAGTGTGTTGAACGACATCTTCAATGCAAGAGTTTAACAAATAGTTTCTTATGATTTCTTTTTAATGATTTTGATCTAATCACACAGAAATTTGAAAACAAAGTAGGTGTCAAGAGCAAACAAACAATTCTGGATTCTAGAAGGTTTGCTTTTGGTGTACAATAATTTAAGATTGCCAACGCCAAGATTAAAAAACTAAAGGAAAAAAGATTTTAGTTGACATCATAATAGGGTTATATGTTTCAGGGTTAACTTGCTTTTCAAGCAGATCTTTACTTTTTTGTAATTTGAACTTTGATAATGATGATCTAGTTTAGAAAATACATCGAAATATCACGTCAACGAGCTATGGGAATAATCAGTGCAATTATACTACTATTTGAGGAGACAAAAATAGTTTTTGAAAAGTACCTCGGTAGTATTATTTCCCTAGCTGATTTAAGCAGATATCAAACCAAGGCCAAAAAATCACCAAATTATTCACATACTGAGATATTCTGAGAATAATCAAACATTCGTAACCAAAAATGTAAGATTCTATCAATTTTAGACAATAAAAACGCAAAAAACCTTAAGATAGTGGTACGTTGTTTTTAGAAACCGATATACTTACTAATAATTTGGCAAGTATAGTATACAGTCCATTGGATTCATAATACTCGCCATGAATTCTGAATTCTGGATATTTCTGTTGAAGAATATTCGAATACTCCATGAAGGCTTTTTGATATCCACACGAATGACTGAAATTTTCAAAATCAAAAGTTAAGAAAATCTAGAAGGATCGAAGACTCGATGGTAAAGACAAAAATTGACTAACCAATACTGAATCGTAATTGTGGGGGCATTATTTTGGGGCAGACTCATTTTCGTTTCCGGTATTTCCTTCTCCAAGTAGGGCCCATCACTCAACAGTTCGCTGATGGTTGAAGCTAAAAATATGGAGAAAAATACAATTGGTACAATTTTATCATTCATACTGTACAAGGAACAACAAACGCATCCAAGAATAACACAATTCTAAATTAAGATGAAAAAATTAGAGACTATCCAAACTATCTGTATTTTAGAACCACGAACTACACTGCAGACAAATTCACATAAAAATTTCAACTATTCAACTATCAGCATGATTATTCCAATTGCAGATTATCATTAATTGATTTATTTATTTATTTATGATACGATCAGTTTAGCACATGGATAGCCAGCGAACGAAATTTCGTCCTTCAACATGAAACAATAGCATCTTAAATGGAAACGGTACATGTCATGCGCAGAATAAGAAAATCGAACAAAATCTTTCGATTTTCTTGATCTGCGCATGACATGTACCGTTTTCACTTTAGAAAATTTGCGATGTTGACAGAGTCGTTCTGCTTCTGCTATCCATGTTCCATGCTATGTTATCTAAGAGATCGACCAAGCTGAAGCTATTCGTTTTCACTTTTCAAGGTTTACAACAGCTTTTCAACTTCAAGTACTTGTAAATTAATTGCTTACGTTTACTTTCGATTCGAGTTTTTCAAAGTCCCTTGATGACTTCGTATCTCGGGTAAAATGCGAACGTTTTTACTGATTTTTTCTATCGTCTGTGCGCTGGAATTGATTCTGTCTTCCTCCAACTTGCCCGGTCTCGCTCCAGTGAACTATTGCTGGAAAAACGAATCTATCAATGCGAAGAAAACTTGTCCAGTAATTATCACCTCTATCACTCAATAAAATTTTATTTCATCTTCTATTGCTAATCATAATAATGAATTAATGTTTTAGTCTGCTGTCACCTTATTTGTGAACCGACAGAATTTGGAAGAACTTATTGCTCCTTTCGAATATCATCAGTCAGTATAATCGTATCGGCTTTCCCTGATTGGTCCTTGAACCCAATTTACTACTATATATAATGCTTTCAGATTATATGTTTGTCTCGGACTTGAGAAATCCTCTCCTGTTGAAAATTTGGGACAGGTAATTTTCAGAGAGCGTAAGCGACCTTCACCGTATGAAGTGAGTATCTTGAGGGTGTTTCTCGGTCTCTTTGAAGCATATTACCATTCTCTCAATCAAAACGGCATCTGTATTTGATTTACCCCATCTTATTAGCTGTTGAATCAAGCGGTTTTTCATATATCTTAATGGCTACTAACAGGAAAATTTCTGAAAAAATTGTACTGAAATTGTTATGGTGCGCGAATAGAAGTTTCAAGAATATATTATTCGAATTTCAAACCAATCTTGTGCGTAAAGGCAAAAAAAAAGGATTGATAAGAAATGGTTCGTGCCATTTTGGTTGAGAGAATTGTAATATGCCTCATCGAACGCTTCCCACACTGTTTAACCCTCCGAAATCATTTCAGATTACCAAAGTATACAGGCCTGGCGATTCAAAATCCAAATCGAAACTTCGATTGTGGAAACGAGGAGTGAGTTTGAATCATCAGCATTATTGGATTGTAGGTAATAGAGAATTGTGATTTCTTATATACTTTCTAGTGATCATCTAATTCGTAGTTGCTTTTGAAAATATGATGATTCTTGATTTTAAGCAAACACAGAAATTTCATTGAAAACAGATATGAGAGAGATGATGAATGTTTTAATCTGTTCGTTGATCATTCCTATAATTATCCTTTTACCATTAATATCTTTATTCACTTCTTTACTCTTCTGATGTTGGATATAGCAAATGATGTCATGCATGAAGGATTCAGTTTCAGCTGGCCCTAGTTTCTTATTGATTTATTTTTTACAGCTTTTTGTGTCGCATAAACAGTTTTACTTTGTAATTCCAAGAGGATCTTATGATACTGTTGATTTTATTGCAGATAATGTACCCGTTACTTGGTGGTACGATTTGTTGAATAACAAACAACAGTGCAACGTTGGTTCCCTTATGGGTTGTTGCCATAATAAATCTCAGTCTAAAGATTTATGTTCATCATTTGTCGGGGTAAGGTGTCTGAGCTCAGGTTCAACCGTTATTGATTGATTTAACCGTAATTATTCTAATCTCATTCTGTGTAGGCAGCTCGAAACGTGAATGACCAATATTACGGCCACTTGATCATCTGTCTCAGCGGCGAAAATGAAGAGCGGGAAGATTCTTTTCAGAGTGGGCATAGAATCATCGGTAATTTTCCCCTACAATTGCGAATTACATTAAAAATCAAATTTTTAATTATGTAATTATGTAATTGTAGCTAGTGAAGTAAACAGCACAATTATCCGACCTAGAGACTTTGAGAATCTAACCTTCGACGACGATGAACCTATGCGTTTTACGAAAGATCGTGACTCGAAGACAGAAACCAAAGTGCGTTAGATTAACGGTATTTTACGTGTTTCATTAAGGTGCTATTTTTATTTTCGAGTCCTTTAATGGTTTTTTATAATTTTTAGAATTCATCTCGTACCAGTAATCACTTTTTCAATATTCCAAAGTGGTTAGAGATCTTACTCTTCTTAAACGGTATGTTAACGGTGATTATTTGGGGAAGATCTCACAAAGATATTGCTCGATACAATGAAGTAAGAATGTTATTTTTATCAAATTACCAGGAAAATATTCGTACATAATATGTTTTTAAGCTAAGTTTTATAATACGGAGTTCATTCAAAATGATTTCTTTTGTGCCAAAAATGGGAACTTGCCAAACTCCAGAAGCTAAGTCGAGAGTGGAAAAATATTTGGATTGACCTAACTGTTACAAAATTTCTTCTATATTTGGAATAGGAAACGAACTACCTACAGTAATTTCATTCAATTTCCTGTAATCTATAACTATGCGCCATTTTTGTTTCCCTGAAGCATCAGTTTTCTTAGGCACTATCCATAAAGGTGCATTGTAAGGCGAGACACTTAGTCTGATAATTTTTTGTTTTAATATTTTTTCAATTTGAGTATCTATTTCTTTTTTTAAGGTTTCAGGTTGGCGATAGTTTTTTATATTAATAGGTTTATAATCTGTTAGTTGAATTTCGTGATCAGAAATATCTGTTTGAGATAAATAATCACCATCTAAATGAAAAATATCATTATATTCTTTACAAATTTTGAAAATAAAATCGTATTCTTCTGAATTCAAATGACCTAATTTTAACTTATTTTTTAACTTTTGAATTCTTTGATAAAATTTTTCAAAATCATTTTTGTGTAAATTTTGATTCCATAAGACTTTAATCTGATTATCAGAAATAGCCTCTAAATCTATAGAAATGAATCGTATTTTTAATATTTCATTTGTGCAGTTTAGAATAGAAGCTAATGCTTTCCTATTTGAATTTACTTTTGTTATTGCTTTTGACAAATAGACATTGGGAGCAATTTCTAAATCAGGAATAATCCCTTCTTTAATTTCTGGGTTAAGAATATTTAGTTCAATAATTGCTTCCGTTCTGGGTTTAATTAATATCCCTTAAAATTTTCTTGGTCTTTAATTTTATTTTGTCAAGCATTATAAAATTTTTTCTCGTCTTCGAGACAATAGAAAAAATGTAAAACCTCAAAACCTCTTTGGGCTCTTTCAAATATAAAACTTTGTTTTCATAATCAATAGAAGTACAACATGTACGTAAGAAATTATTTCCAATGAGACCATCATATGGAATCCCATTTTCAATATCTAAAATCTGAAATGGACGTTCTCTTTCTGAATTTTTATTAATTTCTAAAATGACTTTTGTTTCACCCATAGACTGAATTGGACTCTGATTAATGCCAGATATTTGAAAGACTTTATCTGAATCATAAAAAATATTTTCTATTAGAGCTGACTTTTGAACAACTGAAATACCTGATCCAGGGTCTATAATAAATTTAAAATAACCACTAGGGTTTGAAGCATTGGGTGATTTTATTAAAGTATAGGTACATAAAATTTGTGTTAAATTCATCGTAAAATATTTTTATTGTAAATCCATCATTATTTTCATTTGAAATAAGATTTTGTCACTTTTTGTGCACTTGAGGAATTTTTTGAATTTAGAGGTTTGAATAAAACTAGTTTCCTCTTGGCTACTATTAGGTACCTGAAAAAGTTTGTTTTCGAAAAGTTTGGTACTTGTTTGCCTACTATTAGGAATCCTAACAAGAATTTGAGCATTAGTTCTTATTTTAGTTTCCAAATTTTCAGTGGTAAATATATCATTTTTATGGTAACCAACTGATTTGTCAACTTTATTTTCAAAACTATTAATGCCTTTACCAATCATAGACGAAACGTTACTAGCTGGGAATTTTACCTCATTTGAATTTTTTTTTGAAATTTCATTTTTCTGAAGTTGATGCCTTGACTAATGTAATTTCTTGACTTCTCAATAGGGCATCTTCTCCTGGGAGTGTGTTGAAGTTTAAAGCCTTTTTGTTATCATGACTACTTTGATTGTTCCCTTTATTATTTTGGCTTTTTGTAATAGTTGCAATTGTTAATCATGAAAGATTTTGATTTACATTTTGAATCTTTATGACCACTTCGTTTATATTATGCTGAAAAACAAAAAAAAAAAATTTATTCAATTAGAATCGTTGATACTCATTCAAAATTACGTATGGACGAGATTTATTCGTGTTTTTATTAGACTTGTACGTCCGTGTTAACTATCTTTAGTGTTTTCATGTTCTTACAAGAATTGAAGTATCGCAGGTCTCTATAGATCTGTCGTATTTCTTATTCGTTTGTAGTGAGTTTCGAACTGTCGTAAGGAAAAGTTATTTCGCGTAGTGAACCATTTCACGACAAAATGAGTTTTGAGAAAATAAAGGAATTGTATAGTTATTATTTGTCGTAGATAGTGATATTTATATACAATGCATTGCAATTTATAAGTGTTCTTCTGTTATTCCGCCAGTTAATCGAACAGTTAAAAGAATTATGGGCCAAAAACCCTGAAAGTGTGAGTTGATATTATAAAAATTAATTAAAATCGTTTTCATATTTTGTATTTTTCGCATTATGTCTTCGTTTACTGCAACAATGGTTTCGTATTTTTTTAAATTTTATTTTCTGTTAGAAGCCGATTGAAATTAATCAAATTTATTGGACGGTGAAATATTAGTTAAAGCTCTACTACGACATTTTTCGGGGCTGTTTTATTTTTTCAGGGGACGATCGGTCACACAGCGTTGAACAGTATCTTATTTAAAGGCCAATGTAAACAGGAAAATGTACGACATACTTTTTTTCGACTCCATTTTCTGTGCTCAGGAAAATACATGTTACTAAATTTTTGGTATCTATCAGAATTCTACCTGATTATTCTTCGCTTTTTCATCTTTCGTGTAGCGAATAAACCACGAATAAATGGTCTTTTTTCATTCCATGTATGTAGGAATGGCTACAGACGATCGCTTTTTTGGTCATGGACTTGCATAAACAATAGATTTTTACCTTTCCTAGTTATAATTTCAGGATCTGAAGTTTCGAAAAAATACCCATCGTGTTATCTTGATTTTTGTTTTAAATACTGCTAAGCACTACAATTTTAATTTTAATAATGATAATTTGAATATTTTCATTTCCTAATTTTGATTGAATTTTTCTAATTTTATTTTTTGCAGAAGAGTGAAACCGATCAAACGATTTTGAATGGTTTGTTCAAAATTATAAGCCGGAAAGATGAAGAAATCCTAGAACTGCATAAGTATTACGGAGAAAAGATTGAAGCTCTGCATTTTGAAATGCAAGTTATACTCTTTCATCAGCGCCAAGTCGAACGACCTTAATCGCCAACTATTCGTCTAGCAAAAGACGACTCTTTACGTTCGCCGATGAAAATTGACATTTGAATGTTTGAGCGTTTCGCCGTTGTCTGTTCTATCTGCTGTATTATATCATACTAAATTGATTTATGAATTGTCATGAGTCGAGGATAAAATTTTCTTTTTTTATTTTTCTCTAAGTGGATCTCTGAATTTAAAGTATTATTTTTTATTTTTATATTTAATATAATGTTCTCGCATCTGCCCGTTTGTGCAGTTACTATTTCGATTGTTTTTCATTTCGTCGTTGACTTTGTGATTTTCAAGAATCAAAAAAGATAATATTCAGTCTGTTATGTGGAAGATGATACAGGCAATCCAACTTGACATTGGCTTTTCAATTCTAACTCAGCTTTATAAACTGAATTTAATCGGTAGAACAATTGAGCTATTTCTTCTAGACTTTTGTTTTCACTCAGCATTACCCCATTTAATAATTGAAAAATGAATAAATTCAACCAGATATGAGAAAGATGGAACATTACTAAGATTAAGGGAAGTAAAATGAAATTCCATTTTCAATGTGAAATGAATAAAGTTTATTACTGTTTATTACTGTTTACGAAAAAAATTCAATGTTTTGGCGAGTGGATTACACGACTCTCAGCGACTATTTACATGATGTGTCAGTACCTAATAATTCACATTTAATTCAAAATTTCGATTTCGGTTATTCCTTTTTACTTATCGGTCAATTCGCTATGACGTCACACGCGAAAAATTGAAGAGCGTTGAGGCCTTCTACTAGACTGTACTAGACCTTCTACTATAGGTGGTGTTGACTTTTGATACCCTATGTAGATATTGTTACTAGTTAGAGTAGAGATGAGTTTTCCCATTCTGATGTGAACAGAAGAAGCAATAACTTCCGTGAAAAATAAAATTTTAATCTAAACTGAAATTCTTAATTGAAAAATTTGGTGTTGTGACGCGGAGACTGAACAGCTTAGCTGAAGAGTATTTCCATCGGTCATGTCTTCTCCGACTGACGTTTTTCCAGGATTCAAATTGCTGAATCAGTGTTACGCTTGTAACACCATTCCAATAAAGAAGTATCAATCATGCCGGACTGATCTCTTGGTCATTACTGCCCATGTTCCGGGTCCTGTCGTTCATGGGAATTTCTTCGTTGGTTTGTCTTTTTTGATTATTCTTCTCTGTGTGTCATGAAATGTTCAGCAGATTTTTCTCATACATTTTCTATGAACAGCAACCGAAGCAATGGACGATGATGGACTCCCTCATACACTCGAACACTTGATATTTCTCGGCAGCTCGGACTTTCCATTCAAAGGTAGCCTGGATATTATTGCTAATCGATGCTTGGCATCCGGCACTAATGCTTGGACAGGTAAATTAGAGTTAAACTATAATTTAATATTAGTTCACTGCATTTTTCTCAAATATTTTTGAATTTATACTTAGATATTGATCATACTGCGTATACAGTCTCCACTGCAGGATTTGATGGTTTTCTAGCGTTACTTCCGATTTACTTGGATCATTTATTTTTTCCTACTTTAACGGTAGACGCATAATTTCTAGATTTTGATAGTCATTCTTGGAACTTCAATAATATTTATTTCTCTTACATGTAGGATTCTGGTTTCGTTACTGAAGTGTATCATATGACAGAAGAAGCCAAAGATTCTGGTGTTGTATTTTGTGAAATGCAAGGTCGTGAATGTGATTCCGACACTATAACTTTTATTGAATTAATGAAAGCTATTTATCCTAAAAGTTGTGGGTACAGATACGAGACTGGTGGTATCGTCGGAAATTTGCGTTACTCAACTTCAATTGACAAAGTAATTGTTGATTTTCAATAGTACCTATGCTGACCTGCATTCTGTCAGATATTAATCCAAATTTACATTTTGTCCTTCAGGTTCGAAAATTTCACGAACAGTTTTATTGCCCTAAGAATACTGCTTTAGTCATCGTCGGTGTTATAGAAGAAAAAAAATTATTTGACGTGATCAGAAAATTCGAAGAAAAAATCTTGAGTAAAGTAAGTTTTCAGCTGATAGAATTTAATTTTTGAGCGAGAAAAGTTCTCTGAATACCTGGACAAAATATTTGAGGAATAAATATAAACTGAATTCTAAATTGGAACTGTTTATTATCTAATAGTAAGTATGTATTTTTTGGTTAGAATTTTTCTATTTTGATTCGTTTTTTCTGATTTTAGGGTTGTAAAAATTTTGAGAAGGCTTGGCAAACTCCAGTTCCAGTTATGACACGAAAAAATATTCGAGGAATTACGTATCCATCTGATCAAGAAGATAACGGAACTGTTCTTCTTGGATGGCAGGGTCCTTCATCAGTGGATGACTATTATCAGTCAGTATATTTAGTTCAATTATTGCATTATTAAATTACGAAATTCATGAGGGATGACAAATCCTTGTGGAAAGACTCATTGAGGGACATTTATCTATTTGCCAAATTACGAGGATATTGCTTCTTCATAGTTCATTTTCTCTTAAAATAATGTAAACTTACAAACATATATACGTAAGCTTATAGGAGTCTACGGTTCGATGCAGAACATGGTAAGCCACTAAAATCAATGAAAATTTTATGGCTTGTTCGAACTAGATTATTTCATAAAATGCTAGCATTTCATAAAATATCCGAATATACTCGTAAGCTTTCTTCTTGTCAAATTCATAAAATACCTGAAATTTCCTGGCATTTCATTGAATTATATGATAAGCCTATAACAACTTGATTGTACTAACTACTAATGGATTTATATGGTTAATTTTTTGAAATTTTTCTTCGTTAAATTGCAGCGTGGTTGCAGTGGAAATGCTCTGTCAGTATCTCACAGAAACTGCTGCTAGTCCGTTGACCAAACATTTTGTTGAGACAGAAGACCCATTTTGTAGTTGTGTAAGATTTAGCTTTGTTATTAATCGCATGTGTGATGGAAACAGGTCTAGATTGTTTTTGAGATGGAAGAAAAAAATAAGAGTACATAGAAGTATTTCTGCATATGAAAGAAGCACTCTTTTTAGATCCACCATCTAATTTAATCATTGTTCAAAATAAGAATTATTACCATATTTTTTGCAGATATCGGGCTCATTAATCCAAAACTCGCTGTCACTTACTTATTTGTCATTTGAAAATGTTGCAATTAAAAAAATTGAATTCGTAGTCGACGAATTAATGGTAGTACTGAAACTTATTGCCGATAATGTTGACGATAAATACAAATTTAACGAGTCGAGAATGAAATCTGTAATTGAACGTTCCGCGTTGAAGCAGCTATTATCCATCGAAGCTGCTCCACAAAGAGAAATAGCATTTTCTTTAATCGGCGACATTTTGTATGGTAAAACATCTGATGCTGTACGTATTTGGCTTTCTGGTTTTTATTGTTGAATGTCTCATTTTGTAGAAAATGATTAATCGATGTTTTTGTGAAAAGATGTTTCATAGGCTTAATCGCAAGATGCTGGGTGAAAAACTGATCGCTGAGCCTGTTACGTTTTGGATTAATTTATTGAAAACGTATTTCATTGAAAAACCTTACGCAGTGGTATTGGGTTACCCTTCGAAAACCGAACATAAAATTCGTTCAATTATGGAAAATGAAAGAATAGAAAATCGTAAAGCCGCCTTGAGGGAGGAAGGATTAAAAGAGAAAAAAGAAATTCTTGATAGAGCTAACGAGGAAAATCAGGTCAGCAACTATTCAAATATAAATTGATTCACACTTATACGAAATAGTTTTACATACTTAATTGCATACGACTTTATTTTGCAGAAATTACCTCCTGATGATTTAATTGCCTCTATTCCAGTCCCCAGTGTTGCTAATTTGAATTTCATACCGATTCAACGTTACACAACCGTATCGGAAGTTCAGCATCCGAATTTTAATATTCAATCAACACCTGTTTTCACCCAATTAGACGATTTGAAATCACAGTTTGCTTATGTGAGTATTTTCTCTCGAGTTGAATTAAGTTAATACTTCGAATTTTTGTGGAAGTATTTTGTTGTTAGGAAGAAGCAAGTTGAAAATTTCAATACTTATTTTAAGCTCTTAAGAGGAATTTTTTTTCTGAAGGCTTTTAATTTTTAAGAAAAAGTAACTCAAAGTCTCTAAAGCTTTCTGTTAATTGTGAAAACAATTTAGAATGAGCTGTTCTTTTTCAACAGTCACTGTGCTGGAATAAGTTGCTTCTGAAAAAAATATGAAGTATGGTATCTTGCTCTTATTTAAAAAATCAATATCATACGTCAAACAAAATGAGTTTATCTGTTAATTGGAAAATAACATCAACATTCAACAATTAATTCTTTTTTGATGAACGCATTTTTCTCTCGACATGTAGCTCAATTTTTTCAGTTGGCTTCACTTTTATAATAGCCCTCGTGGCTAAACAAAGTAATTCATCATCATTGTCACATTTATCTTTTGTTTGTGCCGTATTCTAAAGGAGAGGTAAAAAACGATTATTTTTTATGTGGTAAACCTCTGTAAACAAAATCCGGTTCATTGATAAAACCATTTCGTTCAGCAAAATTCAACTCATGAAAGTTATTTTATGCGATAAAGTGCATACAAGGAAGAGTCAAATGCAGTCATTGATAGTACTCGAACTTGATTTTAATTAGAAAAGACTTTGTAGAATGAAAATGTTTTTAAAAAGTTGTCAGGTCTTGTATGACCCAAACGTAATCCTTACTGTTTGAAACATTGTAAATATATTTTTCGTTCTACAAGCTTCAACCTGCTACACGTGTGCGGTACCTATAATTATTTCGTGTGAAGTCATACTCAATTTTTATCTTGATATTCGTTTGCAGATTTATGTAATAATGAATGGTTCTCAATTATCATCTGAACTGAGATTATATTTGCCCTTGTTTTTGGAATATTTGCTGGTGTGTCCGGTGGAACGTGATGGTAAAATCATTCCATTCGAAAAAGTAGCAGAGGAATTAGAACAGGACACAGTATCAATTACTAGTAATATAGGTCTCACCGAAGATATTCGATTTTCTTGTGGCAAATTTTCTTCCGCTGTTTCTCTTCAAATGAAGGTTTGATATTTTTATTCGAAGAACTGTTTGATTTTGGTTCATTTTTACGTCACTATAATAATCCCAATTTCAGCTAATTCCAGAGAATTTTGAAAAAAGTATGAATTGCATCAGAGAATTGTTGTATCAGTCTGTATTCACGGTCGATCGGTTAAAAGTTGTTGCTCAGAAACTGATTAGCAGTATTTCTCAACTTCGACGACAAGGACGTGACATTGTTAAGCATCTGGCGAAATTGATGCTGCACCATCCGAGTACGAATTTGGCCGTCTATTTGAAACCTGTGTTGTAATAAGTCGAACTAATGTTTCTACTCGATTTAGATACTAATCACAACATGTGCAGTGTGCTGTCGCAGTTGCGATTTTTAACGGAATTGCTCGAAAAACTTCGAGATGCCGATAAGAGTTCGCAGATTATTCAGGATTTGCAGTTACTTCGAGCCGAGCTCACTAATCCTGGAAACGTAATTCTTCATATCTCGGCTGACTTACAAAATTTAGTTTCCAAATTAAAAAATCCGAGCGAATGCATAACTAAAATCATCCCCGAAAACGAAGTACCAAACCGAACAAGGTTATTTTCGAAACTGTTGCGTAGTTTTTTTTTTTTGAAAATTTCTGTGTACCTATTGACTTTTGTTTCTTTTCTTTTTTTTGAATTTCATATCAGATTTTATCTGCCAAAAGATCATGAATACTTATCGCCATTCATTGGAAGCAAAATCAGAAGTTGCGTTGTCGGAATGGCCACAGCTGATTCTTCATTTCTCCGTCATTCAACTTTTTCAATTAAAGATCCTAATCATCCCTATCTTCCAACGGTTCTTGTGTTCATTAATTTCCTGACTCAGCTTGAAGTTAGTTTGTATTGGTCAGATGGTCAAATATTCTTCAAATACGTTGATTTTAATTCGGTTTCTTTAATTTTAGGGACCTATGTGGCGTAATATTAGAGGTTTCGGACTATCTTATCACTATGATGTCATCTTATGTCCTGAGGAGGGAGTATTATCTTTGATATTTTCACGAGCCACTGACGTGATCCAAGCTTTCCGCATAACAATCAATATTTTTGTACGTAAAACGGTTTTTTTTCCCTTACTATTTTCTGTCTGTGTGGTCATAATACTTAAGAGGGCTCTCTTAAAGTTCAAGTGGCGGTTGAATCAGTATTTTGATGTTATCAGCTGAGAATTATTCAATGTAAATTTTATGCTCTCTCTCATAGTATGTGTCGAATTTCAGTCGAAAGACTTTTGATTTTATCAATTCAGTATTTCGGTTCTTGAACTGACTTACGATTTTATAACATTCATAGGAAGAAACAATGACTTATTGAGATGAAAATTGAATAAATGAGTATGTGAATTCTATGTTTGAACGAGTTGTTGAACCTTATTTTCATACAAAATAATTCGACTTTAAAAAAGTAGTTGTGATTAAATATGTTCAATAATTTTTTACTACTGTAACTGAGTTGAAATAGCCAAAATGCAAGACTAACTAATGAATAAAGTGAAACCACCGAATGTCAAGTTCTCGATCATTAGTTTCCTTCTTCAAAATTTATATGACTTTACTGAACGCAGCTTTAAAATTAGACTCATTCTCCTCATAAATTTTGTTCTCAATTTTGTATTTCGATGTTTTTTTCAATTTTTTAATTTTTTTTTTCGCCCTTTACTTTTCTTTTAGAATGAATTTATTAGTACTGTTGGTAAATGGAATATTCTTCATTTTGAGTCGGCGAAGAGCTCGTTAATTTACGAAATTGTCAGCAATGAAGAAGACATTTCAAGGGCCAGTAGGTGTTCAATGTTATCGTATTTCAAAGGAACGTCTGCCGAGTACAATAAGTATGTGACTTTTAATATCGAGTTCTGATTATTTATTTCTTGGTGTGTACAATACAAATCGTATTAATCTTGTCTGCATCTTATTTTAGGAAGCTTATTGAAAAAGTGAGCCGGATTCAATTGGAAGATATGAAAGAAGTAATTGACGCGTTTATAGTTCCATTATTTGATCCGAAAAGATCATTTACGACTGTGGTATGTCATACATCGAAGTGTGAAAATGTTGCTCAAGGTTTTGCCGAGTTAGTATCCATTGCCTTTATTCATTGAGATACTGTTTTTCATCCCCCCCCCCACCTCCAAGAAAATTTCATAATTTCTGGACCAAAAAATCTGAGGTATCCGAGTTAAACTTTAGTGATCAGTAGATATTGACTATTTTAATTGTAGTTTACCATGTAAACTCACCATCAACATTATGATTTTATAAAATAAGAACTCGCTGCCTTTGTAATCCGAACCATAATTACTCGACTCGAAGAAGATGAGTTTACTATTTTGAAATTTTCAGCTGCAAATACCTACCTCAAAACTGAAGATTTGAACTTCTGGTTTTCAGGTCCAGATTTGTTTTGAATATTGCTCATGTGTAAAAAGGAATAATTGATTTGATTTCTCTAACCTCGATTAATCGAAGCTTTTTTTTTTTTTTTCAGAATGGGATTTGAATTAGAGCAGTTTGCCAGTTTGGAAGAATCTTACATGAACCCGGATGTTCTCCAGTCACTTATTCAGTAAATCAGTGCCTTGTTTTCTTTTTCATATTATTTGATGTATTTGTTTTTGATGGTGCGTAATTACCTTAAGAAAATAATTTTTTTATTGACTAAAAAATTCATTATTTAATACATTCATATTATCATAGCATGTGAAATATAACAGCTCAATTGAAAACTTTCTTTTCTATGTATTCTCAATAAAATTAATCTTATGTTTTTCTTCATTCATTTATGGAATTTGACTGATTCCCGAACACCCGTATTACTTTTGGAAAATTTTCTTTACATTGATATTATAAACAAATAGTTCTTAGGCTTTTTGTGATAAGTACAAAATTATTGTTCCAAGGAGTTCGCAATTAATTTTTCTTAGAAAATATATTCATTTTGTTAAAAGATGTCCTTCCAGTGCTAATGCTGTAATAAAGCTGAAAAATTTTCCATCTTCATTCACAAGTCGTCAGTTTTTCCATCTGAGTTTTACATTCATATTACATATCCAATTAATTTTAGGCGCGGATCAGTGACAGTCACTTCTTCTGCATTTATAAAAAGGAGGAAATAGATAAGTAAATAATGTTTTATTTTTAAGTTTGAATTTTTAATCTTGAGTTAATTTTTTTATCGGGATTTTTTTAGTGATTTTTATGGTTATTTTGAAAATCTATTTTCATGCTATTTTATTATACTATGATTTTTTCTTGTTTTTCTCGTCATAAGATGTACCCACTACCCCCTCCCAAGGTAAACTTGAGTGCATCAAGTGTAAATAAGTCGAGAGTAGGAGATAATAGGCTTAGTAACCATTGGTAGCCATATATATTTGCTATAGTTTCTATGGAGTTGTCTCTGATGATGATATAGTCTATTACAGTTAAGAGTTCCATGACGTCACAATGAGAAGAAAGTATTTTTGATTTTATACGTGTTTTAACCAATCACTTTCTTCAGATGCGTGTAACGTCATGAAACTCTTAACTGGAATAGACTATAGAATGTAGTCGTCGCCATACACATATTAAAGGAAAATAGTCAACTAATTCCCTACTTTGTTTGTACAATGTAGGGCTGTAGTCAGTTAGAAGGGTGGGGCAATGACCCCTACACCAACCTCTAACCAAAGTCATATGCAATCAAAGAAGAAATTTTCCCTTCCACTGTAGAAAGGTGGTCTACTTTATCCGTCAAAGAATTTGATTCCATCTTTATACATCAAGTGTCAAAATTGATGTCGCAGTTTTCAATGTTTTTAAAATGTAATCTTCAACCAAGATTGAACTTTGAAGACATCCAATGACAGAATTAATTTCGCCTCGAAAAAGAAAAAAATTGTCGAGTGAAAAAAATACATATTCGTTTATTAATAAAACTCGTAAATTTTTTAGCAGCTTTAGAACTAAGAAAACCTACCTTTCGGCTCTCTGACTAGGGATCTTAACCGAAACGATTTTTTTGGTTTTCGGTTTTTCATTTCGGTTCTAAGAAGTGCTTCGGTTTCCGGTATTGGTGGTGGTTTTTAAACTGTTTTTCGGTTTCGGATTTTAGTTTCCGGTTTTAGCTTGAATTATTGGGTTGGGGGTTAGGTTACGGTTGAGCTTTTTTTTTTTTGCGTGCCGAGAGATGATTTTTCAGAATTTTGCATTTTCGATTTTTATACTTTTTTTATTGATTAATTTTCAATTAAAAACTTGATTTTTTTTCCTAAAATGATTGTTCAACTAAAATTTACTCACACAAATACACATGTACATAAATTTCGATCTTTCAATTTCTGAAGGATCGATTTATGACACAAAATTGGATCGAAATTCAAGAAATTGTTCAAAAAAATCGACATTTCAGATACTATTTACTCGAACATTGAAAAAACGAAAAAGAAATCTTCATCTCTAGAGAAATCCAAAAAAACCAGAACCGTTTCGTTTGATTGGGTTTTGGTTTTTAATAAAAATAAAATAAATTGATTTGGTTTTTGGCGATCGGTTTTCCAATGATTCGGTTTTGAAAAGGTTGACCTTGAGCATTTCAAGGGGTTTTTTCCGGTTTTCGGTTTTGGTTGCGGTTTCGGTTAAGATCCCTATTTCTTACAGGTAAACTTGGCCAAAATAATTAAAAATTGTATCAAAATTAGATTCGTAAAATTTTCAAACTTGATATCGCAAATATAGCTAAATTCGAAATGCAAAGAAGTGCCAATCTTGAACCATTCGCTTCTAGCTAATTCCCTTTCCTTGGCGATTTAATCCTACATCAAAGCCTATGTCCAATTCAAAACAGGCAAAAGCTAGCAAAAAAAATGTATTATCCAATTTTTTAGTCAAGAGTACAAATTAGCGAAAAGATGCCGGAGTGGGTCAACCTATTGCATAATCATGTCCCCCTTCTTCTTGTCGAATCCACTCCCAAGTTCTTTAATATATCTTGTTAATTCAAAACTTAACGTTTCTTAGATTGATAGGCCCATAGTTATACTTGAAAGCTATGTACCAGCGTTTTGGCCAAGAAATTACAATCTCTAGGTAGGTACGTATATTATGAATTTCATTTGTTCGCTCGAAATCGGTTGAGTCGTTTTTTTTTTTTTTTTCTTCTCCTAATCTTACCTACTTTTACATTCGAATTTCCGGTATTTAGTCGACTCCAGTTATATTCACGCTTTCATACAACAGTCTCTACTGCTGGTTTATCATTATTCTAGTTTTCAATGATGCGTTCGTCCATAACTCTTGCAGGGGTTGATGTTTTACGCCATTCGATCGGACATCAGTTCATTTATCCAAATAGTTATAAATTTTTTTCCGTCGCTGAAATGTATTTGTTTTTTATAAAATGAAAAGTGCTAAGGAAATAACTGCTGACAAACAAAAAACTCAGGTTAGTTAACAAAAATTTTTTTTCTTAGATTTTTCAACATTTATTAGATGTTGCTATTACTTAAAAAAAAAAAAAAAAAATGCTTTTTCATAAAATACTCGATACCTTAAAACCAAAAAGTACTAATGTCCGTTAAAATTGACGAGATGTGAGAAGAGAAAGATATTGAATGCATTTTTTTTGGTAATATTGCTCTAATCTATGGGGTTTCTCGAGACAATTGTTTATAATCTGCATTCAAGTTGTCAAAAGCACTAATAACTTGAAGTAATATGTACATATTAAGGTGGTTATTATTTTTAATTTTAAAATTTTTCACCTTCGATATCTTGAAGAATGGTTCCACTTCATGAAAAAAAACTCCATAAAAATTTCAGCTTCTAAGCTGGAAAAAAGTGGTATCTCAAGGGGGTTGAAAATCAGTATAATATGCAGAAATTAGCATTATTTTACTTGATAATTAGCATTGTATAGAAATATGTAGTTTTTCCTTTTACGTCACTACTTTAACTTACTGAGGGGATTAGAGAATAGGTTGGGAGGATTTGAGAAGGCTTAGACCTACCCTTGAAATAACTATAAGAAATCACAATTTTTATTTATTGAATTGAAAAGCGAATCATTTATTATTACGAGTGGATGTAATAAAAAAATGAATAATCTTCTAAAGAAAGACTTCCCCTGCCCCAAATCCTACCGCCACTATTAGTTGAAAAATTTCAATTTTCCAATAATTTTCAATAATGATTGGCCTTTGAGGTACAAGCACCACTCCACTTAAAGTGAGGTGAGTGAAACTTGGGTAGAATTTTCATTTCTGAAAGGGAACCACACTGAGGGGTAGGAGCGGGAGTCATAAAAAAAAATTCATCGTGTATAAAGTAGAAGTAACACCAATATATCAACACTCTTTTTTCGAATTTTGCAAAATTTTGATAAAATCAGATCCGAAATTCTTGACCAATAATGTATTTCAACATCTTTCATGTAGACACTTTGACAATGCAACAAAATTGATTAAAAAGTTGTCGATTGTCGAACAGTTTGAATTGCTCTACATAAATTATTACAATAAAACTGATGTAATTTTTCGAACAGGTTATTTTTTCGGTAATTAATGTGCGAGCACAGACTTTTTTCGTTCAAATTAATGAACCGGCTTTAACCAAAAATTTTCAACGTCTACAGTATTCTTAGCGCTGTTGTAAAAAATTCAAGTGTTTGGTGAAACTTTTATAAAGTTTTTCAGTGAGCAGTGAAATGTTTTATAAAATTTTATTTATGAAAAAAAAATTTTAATGAATATTTGATTATTACTTAATCGTAAGCATGGTTTATCATGGTAAGCTGGATATTCTGTTTTAATCATTCGACACGTCAAAATTTTCCAGTCAGTAAGAGTTGAGTAGGCTATTATCGTACAGCCTTTCTACTTTTTTTTTTTTAAAACTTAATGCAAATTTATGGAACAGGTTTTACCGGCTGATAATGTAATCAATGAAATTCACTAGAAAAAAAAGCAAAAATCTTGTCCTGTTTTGTATAATATTGTTTCTAAATTCGTGTTGGCGGAACAGTAATCGATAAAGTGCATTCTGCTGCACTTTTTACTGCTAAAATTTTGAATTCGTAATTTTATGAAATGTATTATTTTCTTTTCTCTATTATTGTTAATAGATAACTTTCTCCTAGAAAATTTCAGCCATTAACTTACTGAAGCCATAAAATTTAGCGTAGAAGACGTTTTAAATGGGTGTAATTCTGAAATAATATTATAATAATCCCTTCAGATAAAAAAAATTATCAAAATTTTGCAATTGACGTGGAGAAATTTTAATTTTTATGGTAAACAGTTGCCAAGTGTGTCGTAAAAAATTTTATGACTTATGTAGGTAAAATGTTTTTAATTAGACGTTTTTTTTTTCCGTCATCGACTCAATCTTGTAACGCCCGTGTGAGCAAACAGGGCATTGGCCTATATAGCTAAAATCTTGCTCTACTTGAACTAAAAATTGGAAAATTAAGAGCCGTTTATCTTTATACTATGGGAATTTGTCTTTTGTTTTTTGCTTTTGCAGTGGCGGAACTAATAGTGGGCTGGGTAGGCCATAGCCCACCAAAAAATAATTCTAGTCTTTTCAAAAATTTGTCGAAAAGGACTAAAAACCATTAAAAATAAGAAATTATTGTGAAATCATCAAGAAATCAGCTTCAGTATCAATTTTTTGGATGTTGAAATTTTTTAATGATTTTTCTTGCCCCCCTGGCCCACCTAAAAAAAATGCTGGTTCTGCTATACTGTTGAAAACTGAACCTACGATTTTTAAATATATTTACTTACTTCCAATGCTTCTACCTACTTCCAACGTGTTTCGATATAATTATTCTAGTTTACGAAAGAAAAGAAAATCTTTAATAGAAAACGAGAAGGCTCCATAAGTAGCAATACCCTTGAAAAATATTCATCTAATAGGAATCATTAATTCTCTAGTAACACTAATGGTGACTCCGAGAGGTGAACTGGAAAAACGAACTAACGAATTTTCCTGTTTTTTACTACGACGATAAACCAGTGCAAAAAATTGACAATTTTTTTTTGTGCAAAATTCTTGTTGATTTGAGATAAATGAAATCATAAAGGTTATTAATCTCTCTGCCCTGCCAGCTAATACTATAGCTTATAGGTAAACATATTATAGTCTTCTGTCCTTATTTGTCTTTATAGCTTTTAAATGTTTGCTCATGTGTTTAAAAAAAATCTTTAAAATCTTTATAGCGGAGTGAAATCTATAATTTAACGCCATAGCTATTCGATTTTTTTTCTTCCTGGGCGGCTAAAGAAATTAGAAGACTCGTAATGGGTCTGGACTCTGGAAAAATACAATTCAAAAAAATACTGGAATTTCCATTTTATGAAATTTCAAGTAATTATTTAAAACTGATCCAACAGAAACTTGAAAATTTTTGTTGGAAAATTTTCCATCTTGTGGTAAAGTATTTCCCAAAAATTATTTTATGAACTGATAAACCGAAAAATGTTCTTCACGTGGAATAAATCAACCATTCTAATTTACATACTTGTATTATGTTTTTCATCAATATGAAAGAGAACCGTGTCATATAAGTAATGTTATTAAATTAAGCTGCCAAAAAATTGTCAAGAAAAAAATTTAAAAAAAAGAGTAACTATCTTCTGTACATAAAATAAAGAATCAAATAATATGAAAAACGAGAATTGGAAAACTAGAATTTCATCCCGGTCTACTTTCTCACTGTTATTTGATGTAAAAATAACTTATTTTAAGTAGGTAGATACATCATCAGTATATAATATTATACGTACTTGGTCCAAAACTGAATTTAATTCTACTCAGAATAGGTTTTTAATTAAAAAAAAAAACAACAAAAAATATTGATGGGAATGCTCTATTTGTCATTCAATTATATTGATTTGAAAGTGGAAATATACTCTCAAGAGACGTATTTGGCTGGCAGCGGTGGCGGGCGGGCGGGGGGGAGGGTTGTTTGTTTGGCAGGATTGTAAAACTTCGTATGGATGTGTTAACAACATCTTTGTTTTTGGTACACCGGAGGATAAATTCGGAAATTTAACGCAAAATTAAATTCGATTGTCGAAATCGATATGTACGGCAAAGCATAATGATGCGCACGCTGTTGTTAGTCAGTTGTCGAACAGTTCTTACGTATCAATTTAAGCTCTTGATAGGCATTTACCGAATCTTCTCTTCTCTCCTAGCATTGTTGTAGAATCTATAATAAAAATATTATTACCGTATTTGTTGCATGGTGCAAACTTATTTGGATCAGACTATAATAAAATACTGTTAACTCCTGTAAATATTCCTAATATTTTTCAGTTGTAAAATGGCGGGAAATTGTTTTTGTTTTCCCAACCTTGATTTTTTTGGGATAAAAATTCAAATGTTATAAAAGTTTTTTGTGTCGGTGTCATTAATTAATCAAGGAAGGTAAAACAATCAACGAACTAATAAAAGTGTTGCATTCTCAAGGTATAGTTCTCAAGTTCCTAAGGCACCATCACTCATTTTTCGAGATGCGAATGAGATTATTCGTAATTCGTCTTACTTTTTTTTCTTTTTGCACATTATCGATATATTTCCTTTGGTGAGCATAATAAAAAAAAAAGAAAAAATGTTTTTCATTCGTCATAGTTTATTGCTGCTTTTATTCCGGCAATGATAACAAAGTAATAAAAACATAAAATACAATAAAGGAAAGAATAAAAATTGGAAGATCAAAAAATGATATTTTTCATGGTAGGTAATCATTAACAAATAATTCGTTTATTATCATCATTTCATATCGAGGACTTTTTTTTTTTGTAACTATCCAAAATAAATATTTTTCTATTTATATATTAGATACATATCACGAACGTGAGCATGAATTTATTTTTACAGGTATTTCAAAATAATTTTTTCTTAAATATTCTACTCCACAACTATACTGTAGACGTACGAAAGATTTTTATTTTGCTCGACTTTTAGAAGACATGGATTTTTTGAGAAATCATAAATAATTTTATAATATAGAGAGATTTACGCTTTCTACACATTATTTCGTACCGTTATTTCTTTAATTAAACTCTGCACGCACTCATTGCCTTCACGTAGATGCATTTCTGTCACTAACGGTGGATAAAAAAGTTTTCGGACACCGTTAGGTGCAGATGAGAATCAATATTTATCAATTTTTGTTCATAATAAATGTAAACCATAAACCTTTCTATATAAAGAGAATCAAGCTCCAAAAGAAGTACTCGTAAGAAAATGGTATTTGTAGCTTACAGCAAAGGAAGGCCGCGAAGAAGCTTATGGAAGTTTGGGTTCCATTTTGTAGCTATTTCCATGCAACAACTTCATTTTCTATGGTTATTTGTGCTGTCTGCAAATAATAAATTTTTCACAGATTGGTTGAAAATTTACATGTACTGAGTACGAATGTAAACATTTTTTTTTCTTATTTGGAAGGATTTTTTCAATGGATTAAGTTGCATACACACATTATTGTGTCTTTGGCAAGTTACTCAATATTTGCCAAGTAGATACTCCTTTCAAGTGCACATATATGAGGATGTACGAATATCTATCCATAATTAGGACATGAGGCGTTTATATTTCAGTGGTTTGTCGACTATTTGAGTTACAAAATTTTAACGGAAAGGCAAGTCTCACCTCTTTCAGGAAAAACGCGGACAAAATCATTAAGTCAGTAGTTCCTAAATCGTCGAAATCCTTGTGAAAATCGCATTAATTTTTTAAAAACAACGTATAATGTATATTTTCCCTCTCATTACTGTTATAACATTTTTCTATGTAAATTTTAATTAAAGTTTGGGTTCAGTGGAATTGTTTACGACCGGTATCATTAAATTTTGTTGTAAATTTGGTAGGTACCTGAAAACTGTATTTTCAGATAAAAAAATTTACTCGTAATAATTCGTTCAAATGTTGAACTCCTTACAAATTTGACCGTTGTACCAATAGCTAAATTATACATACTTCAATACGATTGTGACCTGCGATAATCTATAATATAGGTCTGTATATTCAATTCAGCTATGCGATGATTAATTTTTTTTTTCGCCTCACAGCATGGTCGATGTCTAACATTGATTTCATTGAGAAACGAAATGAAATTAACAGGGAAAAAAAATAGAAGAGAATAATAGATTCACCAGTAGAATGAAACAAGCAGCAAAATAAACTATAGGTACCTTCAGTAGTTACAAAATCTTTACTTGGAAGATAAAAAACTGTTACCTATAAGAAAGAATAAAATTTTAAATTCTATTCGTGTTTCAAGAATCAACTAGTACCTAGATAATTTTTTAATTATTAGACTTTTTTTGAAATAATTTGGAATTAGTGGTACTAATGACGGAAATGAAGTAACTTGTTTTAGTCCAGTGCAAATATAGATGTTTCAGATTGCAAAAAATCCAGCAAAAACATTTTTTGGGCAGAAACGATTAGAACCATCACTTCCAGAATCACCTCTAGATGTCCCCTAAAATCACCCCTAAGCAACCTTCTTCTCCTTAGGGAACAAATGTATCCACATTTTTGGTTTTTTAGCTATTACTCGCAAACGGTACATACATAAATATTTTTTTTTAAATAAATAATTTCCTTCAAATCATCCACAACTTTTGTTATTATAGCATTGACTTTTTAGTCTATGTTCCGAATTATCATTGAAAAATGATAAAATTGTCCTAATTTCGGTTTAGGCTTGACGGTAGGCTTCGGGGTGGGACAGTCTGATTTTCCTAGACCAAGTAATTTATGGAATTGAAATTTGAATTACGAATAGCCCAGACGGTATATCTGCATTAAAATTATGATCTGCAGCTCGAAAGAAAGTAAACAAGATTTTTTTTCTTCATTTACCATGCAATGACTAGAGAATAGAAGAAAGTGTTATTTCGTATAACTTACCTACATGAGAACCGGTTTGGACAGAGGTCGCTTTTATTTCGAGATTTTTTGTATTCTAACGAAATCGAATCCACGGTTAATGAACGAGGGAAAGGGCTCCCGCATTGAATGACCATGTCGTCGTTTTGATAATCGTGTAGCAACATCTTTTCAACTCTATCATTATCAAAAACTCATTTCGCAAAACAAAATAAAATGATCAGCTAGGATATATGTAATGGTTCAGGTGTAGACTTTGCATGTAGTATATCCGTCCTCTCTTTATAGTCATCAGGTATTTGTATTTTTATTTTTGGAATGGAAGAAAGTCTGTCGCACACGAACCGTGTCAAGTCCGAACAAATGTCAAGAATACCTGATACAGGGTTTCCAAAAAATTGGAAAGAAGTTATTATATTTGGTAAAAAAATTGAAGATTAGATATTGGGGCTGCTTATCATGCAACCGAAAACCAAGGTAGAAGGAAAAACATGCAGAAGAAAATAAAAGTAGTTGAAAAAATGCGAAAAATGTTTGAAAATATATAATTTTGGAAAATCAAAGTAAATAAAAGCATCACTAACTGTACTATGGGGTGTCCAAGAGTTTTGATGTTAGGTGTCCGGGGGGGGGGGGTCTTCTGCCCTTCCCTTTCAGAGAAAATTAAAAATCTTTAGGTGGTTGGAGAGACGCATGAAGAAATTTTTTAAATAATACAAAGATTTATTCACTCTGAGAGAGAAGACAGGAAAAATCCGTAATATTTCGGAGAATTGTTTCAAATTCAAACTGCACAACATAATTCTTTTTTTTTTTATTACCTCTCAATATAAATAAAATGGAAGTATCAACGAATCAATGCCATTTTAACTTGAAAATTTTCCTTCTCCTCTTCTGGTCTTCTGTCACGAGGCAGTCATTTATATTAAAAAAAAGTTTGGGTGCTAATTAATGCGCCACAAATAAAAGTGAATAGTCATGTAAACATTTACAAAGTAACGCTAATCTCAACAATTTTATTGCAAATCAATGTTAAAAATTATTCATGATGATTGAAAAATGTAAGAAATAGTAAACCTAAATGTGTTATACTAAAATGGAAAGAGGATATTTAGAAGGAATCATTCTTTCCTAATTTCGGGGAAATGAGGTTCTTAAAAACATGTCTTGGTGGAACAGACAATGATTTTCAACATTGCTTGGAAAGATAACATTACCTAGTGAATAAAAGAACCAAAATAGAATTGGCTATATTTTTTAAGTTCTTTAATAATATCCATCTTATTTTCGTAAGGGTATAGGTAGGTATTGTGTTCAAAAATAATTTAAAAATTTAATAAGATGGTCAACTGTACGGTATTAATAATTAAAAAAAAAAAAGGTAAATAAATACAAAATAATAATAATTATACAGCCTTGAGTAAAATAGCTTCATCTACATTTTTATGGTTTTTTTATGTTATTTATTTATCCTTTTCAATATGTTCAGTTTTATGATAAACTAAATACTGGAAAAAGTTAAACACGTTACTAGAACAAATTGTCATCGTCGTTTTTAAAATTTCTGCGCGTAACTACAAATTTATGATCAATTCCAAACTTCTTTCCCAAGTATTCGTGTGTTAAAATACCTACACTTTATGTTGAATAATAATGAAAATACAATGAAACAGCATTTAATTTACCATAATGTCAAATCACTGCGCGTAATTCTGAATTTTTCAAGGATGTTTTGGAAATGCATGATTTTGCAAACAAGGTTTGCAAGGTTACCTACCAAGCAAAGTTTTATAAGTTTGAAAGTGCAAGATGCTTTACAACTGGAGATGAGTTGGATTCATGATTCTACGAAAACTGATACAAGAACAACCAATGTATTTGAAATTCTCATTTTAGTAATTTTTAAATGCTTTGTCATACCTCTGTACTTATATTTACCTCTATTTGTTTTTGTTATAAGAATTGAACGATTTATTATTTTTCGTGATTCAACCTGAATCTAACAGAATGTTTCTTTTTAGGTTGTTTAGATTTTTCTTAGAGTCCCATCCTGGAGCCGTTTTCAATGAGGCTACCGAAAACAAATACTCCATTTTTTAATACATAAAAGTCTTTTGATGTTTAAACATCTTCATGAGTAACAATTTGTTTATTCGACTGAAAAAATGACAAAATGTTGGACGGAGGTTATTTTTAAAACCTTCCATTAATTTTGTTTTTGTTTCATTATTGAATTATTTTTGTCTAGAATACGGAGATTGATGGTTGAAAAATTCTGTTATAAATTTATAAATGTATTTTATATATTATACAACAGAAAATAAAAATTGAAAAGAAAATCAGAAAATCAAAAAATAAATACTTAAATGGAACAATAATATAAAAAAGACAAATAATTAAAAATAGTAACTTTAATTATAACGTAATAATATATTTTATAATGACAAATTCATTTATTTTTGATTACCTATTTTTTAATAATAAAATCGATAAAAGTAGATTGAAAATCTGTTGAAATTGAAAAACTTGATAATAGGAATTGGTTGAAAAAGGAAGAATGTAAAAATAAAAATTGAAAAAATTAATCAAATCAAAAATATTTCAAAACAAAAATTTGAGCTCCAGAGAGCAGAGACTCGAGAGATGAGATCAGAGAGATACGTAATATAACGCTCTCTGTTGACTGTTTTGGGCTTTCACAATTCACGGTGAATTTATGAACGAAAAATGACTGCCAATCTATACGACCCTAGTTCAAATCAATGACAAATCATCTGATGTTTTTTTCTGTTTGACGGTTTCGTAGTTTCGCACGAATGGGAATGTGAAGGAGGGTAATTCAATTTTTTATCACTATTAAAAAGTAATGAGCTAGTACTACACACTAGTTCCATTCTACATTGCTTCTAGTCGTAACTTTGTAGTTGAACGATGAACTCTGTTTCGGTTATGAGGAAGTTCGTGTGATGTATTTTGTATAAATTAATTAGTTTGAAACCAACGTAAAGAGCAAAAACTGGAATTTCAAATGTGTTAAACGCTATTACATTCATAACTTAATCGTTAATCGTGGAGATTAGTCGTGTAAAATTCATAAACCTGCGTAAGTTCGTACCTAATTTCGATTCCCAATTTACCATACGTCATTCTGTGTTATGACCAATTCGTAAAAAGTTGTGCTACATTGGTTTCTGTATTTGTCTCTGTTTCAGACCGAAGATTTAGAAAGTGGTCTTACGAACCGTGCGTCGAATTCTGTATTTCGTCGGTATTGCTTATGTTTGACCAGAAGCTTAAATGTTGCATTTAAATTGATTTTCGTTGCGAGTATTGTGTCATTGTTGTGCGGCTGTGTATGGTACACGATGGGATTCTTATTTTTGGTACAACTTATTCTTGTCGCTCTTGTTGCGTACTTGTTGGCCGGAGGTGGATACAAATTCCTTTACATCGCAGCCAAAACTGTTAAAAGAGACTTCGTGTAAGTATTCCTCATATTGTTTTTAATTTAGATAAGAAGATGATCAAAAGAAATTTATACATGATCCTTATGTTGACAATGGGCAACGAGAATCACGTGCGCTGTGAGCTGTCGTACTGGCTCGACAGATTTCCGACGTTTCAATGTTCAACTTTCAATGAATCGTTCTTACAATCAAAATAATATGTCCTAATTTCTACTCTTCTGATAGCATTCCTTCCTATTTTATAGGTCTTCTTTTCCTGATGAAAAGCTGCGTAATTATTAAATATTAATTATTTAGTTTTGCTAAGTTTGTTTCTCTTCAGTTTGTCGGTTCATATTATTGATCATCCTCAATTGATTCTCCTGGTTCAGTTATCAACTTTTTTTTTTTTTCTTGATAATGCCAGCTAATCATTCAGATATTTTGTAACTTGTATTTGTAAAATTATCTGCAGGATTAGTAGATTATCAATACTCCGTTAATACCTCAAGTTGTGATCGTGTAAGCAGTAAGTAATGAGTGTGTTCTCATCATCTAAGTTCCTATCCGCTTATTTTTACTCAATTAATACAATTAGAACCAACCTTGGGAATGGACCCTTCAAATTGATCGATGTGAGGGATCCACTGCAATTATACTTGTTGATCTATCGATTGTCAGAATGTGCCTTTTTGATACTTATTCAGCCCCAATCGTTCTTACTTTTACATTGGGCCTATTACGCTGAAAGTTCGATGAATGTATTGGCCGTGATATATTGTATACATTTGTTTCACAGCAAATTTATAAATGCATTGTCCTATTTCGAAGGACTGATTTGCATTGAGTCATTTCTTCAGCCGTGGAAACCTCTGCTTAAATTTACACTAATTGAAACAGAACGTGTCACGAATTTACATACTTCCTGTTCCATTTTTATTTTCATAAGCGAGAAGTTGTGTTTACATTCGTGCCGTATTAAAAATCACTTTGCGAGATAAACTTTAGCAGCATAGAATATGTAACCTTTGTGCTCCTTGTTACAAATCTACGCATTAATTTTACCTGGCCATGATATGAGTTATATTTTGAAAGCTTCCAAAATTAGTTTGAGCGTGCGGCTCGAACCAGTTTGAAAAAAAAAAATTTTTAACTGGCAGTATGTTTGGTCAGTAACCCTGAGCATGATTCATCGTTTTATATTGTTTTTGTTTGTACAGTAGGTAGAAATGCCAGATGAGAAAGTGTCATCTTGTGAGAGACAAGTCCTAATTAATTTATTGTGAATATTTTTTGTAGCAGAGTTTTGCCTGTTTAATGCACTGACCGATTTTGGTGAAGTTGAATTTCTCTGAATTATGAAAACTGTAAATAAATCGAAAGATTATCAAGTGTGAGAAAAATCTTGAAAAAAATAATTGATGCCACGGAATGTGATTTATAATGCTTTTGAACACAACATTCCTATTCAAACCCCAAAGCCACCAACGGGCGATAGAAATTCCTCATTTCGTTGAAAAATCTTTCTTCTACGTCATTCAGACAATTTGGAACCAAAATTGTTAATTTTTGATGGTTCTAGCGACTTGACAATAAGTTGAATTCATATTTTTCTGTATTTCATCATTGGAAGTACCATTCAGAAATTTGTATTCAAGTTGCAGGTTTCAGAATTTTAGTTGAGCATATTCTCTACTTGTGAGGCAAAATCAGTTCAGGTAAAATGTATGAGGTACAAAATATGCATTTTTGTTGAGCTTGCATTAAATTTTTTATTATTTTATTAACTACAATGTAAAACAACATAATATTGCTGCGACATGCTATATTGCTGAATTTTGTTTTTGATGTATACGTAGTAGCGAGTTGAATTAAAGATATTTTGCTTTTAAAAAAGTGGAATGATGAAATTATTAATTCTTTCTGAAGCATTTTATTCGAAATATTCTTCTTTACAGAGTAGTTTGTTGAAAGTTGATTAAACTTACATCTTTATTTTTCCTTTTTATAGTCTTATTTTGTCTGAAGAAGCCCTTTTCCATCATCTAAATTGAAATCTTGCGAAGTGACTACTTGCATATTTTTAGTTTACTGTCAACCGAAGCTTTTTGGGTTTTTTCCTAATCGCTGGTCTGCGTGTAATTATTTCTTAATTTACGAAGAAAAGTACTATTTTCGGAAAAGACACGCGTACGTATTGGAAACCATAGCTTAGCTTCTTTAATGAATCTCCAATTTAAATTGGAAAACGTTTTTCTTGTGTATAATATAAATCAGGTTTTTCATGTAAGTTTGTTGCTCGAGAACCAGTCATGCATTTAAAGGTAGAATGAAATTTATATTCATGGAAAGGAATTTTCCGAATTTCTGTTGAGGTCTGCGTTGATTTGAAATTAATTTTGTATCATTGAAAAACCAGGCCTAACTCGGACATAAATATTATATGAGGGAGAATAATTTTCTATACATTTTTCCATGTCGCTTTGCTGAGAGTTTTTTTAATTAAGTGTTGTGATTAAATGAGTTTCTGTCTGAAAATGCTTCAAATTAAATTAAATATTAAACGTACGTACTCGTATTTATCTACTAACAGCAATAATACTGAATTTGAAAACAGTCCCAAATTTCAGCCCCGAAAAGGCATAAACCAAAAAAAAAAAAAAAAAATGAAAATAAAATTGGAATAATTTAGAGAAAACACGGCGTTTATCCCTAAAAAGAATGGTTTGCAGACAAGTAGCGCCATTGTGTACGTTTCATCAGATTGCCCTACATTCATAAGAACTGAAGTGAGTAGAATAAAAGAATTTGAAAAAAAATACGAATGATTAGGTATGTGGTTCCAAAAAAGTAACTAAAATGATTTCACGTCGCCAAAGATAATTTTAATTATTTAATAAATTTTAGTGCATATTTTAATTAGGTATTGATTTATATTCGCGATAGAAAATTAAACTAATAAAACTTGTAGCTCGTAAATTTTACTGTACCTAGCATGTTGCAAAAATGAGTAAATGAGAAGAAATTAGTCACCTACATTATTCTCTTTGAACATTCAAGTTTCTGGTTTTGGTGCGCCATTTCTTCTCTGCATGCAGGAGAAGTGAACGAAAAATATATAAAATGTAGGCAAAATTGCAAGTATAATAATTCAAGGTAACATCTGTAATTGTGTGAAACGATTTAATTTTAATATTAGGGTGGGAAATAGGATTATGAAAAGCGTTTTCCTGAAACGCGATAAATCTAAAACATGTTTTTGAAGAAAAAAATAAGAAAAACTGCTTAGAATGGGCGTGTGTGAATGTTTTCTCATAGTTTTTTTGGATCGCAGCTGGACTGAAGCTTCTCTCAAATTTCGAAGTTCAGACCGAGTAAATAAAAAAGGTAGTTTGAAAATTACAAATTACGTACTTAATCGCTGGTTTTAAATAAACTAACTATTTCAATGAAAGTAATTTTAAATCGATCAGAATATGTTATGATAAAAGAAATTCAGTGATGTTTTGTAAAAACGATTAATGTATCAAATCTTCGTCAAGAATTGATCAGGTTACGGAAAAATGAAAATAACTAGTCTATGCCCAAATAATATCGAAAATATCTTTTAATTTGACGAAAATTATATCTTGAAAAAACACTCATCTTACATCATATTATGCCTAATGTTTTTGTTGTGTATAGCCTAGTTGTACATACCCGACGTTCTTTTGCGTTTCAGAAAATTTTGAGTTGAATTTGCCAAAAATTGATTATTTTTTGGGTAATTTTAAAGGCATATCTAACCATATTTAGCCTATTTCCTTCCCTTTCTGAGGGTATAGTTTAAAAAACTTGTAATTTTTCACATTTTTCAGCAATGCTGATCATTCTCAATCTTTTTCCATATCTACTTTGAAGTTTGAGGACATTCATTTAATGAAATTTATCGATTCTATGAGACAAAAATGAAGAATTTCTAATTCTAGAAGCTGACCAGTTGTTAACTGATACGTACTGAATACGTACATCAAAATTTATCGATCATATTTGCTGTTCATTATGGTGCCATCCCATTAAAAAAAAAAGAAACGAAATCGCGCACTTGTCTTGATTGTCTTCTTGTGTAACCGATGCGTGCTAATGTTATTAAATATTCTGTTTATGTGGACCTGATTTTCATGTTGTAATTTATCAACATTATTATATCATGTTCAATGGTCGACTTAAAATGAAACCAACATAATATACACATATATGTATTCGGGGCAATTGTTTAATGGACGTGCTGGGTATACATTTTTGTCAGTTGTTATTTTCATTTGTAACTCCGAAAAAAATATTTTTAATTGGAACCGTTTCTCATGACTGCAATACTCCCTCATTATGACAGTGAACATCGTTTAGATATCTCGTCATGTTATATTATATTATATCTTCTGGAATCCGGCAAAGCTAAGAGTAAAAGTGACGAGCTCGCAAAATAATATTATGTTGAAACCTCTCATATTATCTTATTCCCTTTGCATTCATACTAGAAAATGATATTTTTTTTTTTACAATCCTTTTTGATTTTCAGTAATTTGTCTTACCTCGCCTTTTTGTTTTTTTGTTTTTTTCAGAGCTCTCACCAGATATTTATGGTTTTTATGGTCTGTACGTTCCTATTCGTCTGCGGATGCCTCAGTTGCAGATATATTCAGAGAACATGTGAAAAAGAATCCTAACAAAGTTTTATTAATTCTCGATGATAGAGAATGGACTGCAGCACAGGTAAGTTGTATTTCGTTTTCTGCTTACCCATGTATGAATGGCCTTGAAGAATTCTCAGCTAACGACTGTGTAATGACGAGATAGAAAATTTAACTGAGGTGAGCTATAGTATTTTGGCACTACTGAGGGTATATTGTACCTACGTCTGACATCATGTAGTCATATTTATCAACAACACGCTTAATGATTATACCAACAAGAAGAACATATAATTTTGAGGAGCAAAATACAGAATTCCGTTTTTATTTTAGTCATAATATTATGGCAGATTTTGAACGGGAACAAGGTCATGAAGTTGTTGTGATGAATTCGTGGCCAATAGAACTTTGTTCTTGATAATTATTAAGAATAATTTATAAATTGCAATAAATTGAACCATAGTTCCAACTGTCATCATATTTGTAAATGATGTGACGTCATTTAAGAATTATTTTTGGTTTTGATGATGCTAAAAAACGAATTTTTACACAAAATTTCATGTAATCCAACGGGCTTACTTCGCAATAGTAACCGAATGAAATTATGCTGATAGTAAACTCTGCTTCTCTAATTTAATGATATTAGGTAGAACTATAGTCCAGGAAAAGTGGAAATGTAAAAAACCAGAAAAACGAAAAGCTTTTACCTGTTGGCGGCTCTTGTCTTCCTTATGCTCACGATAAAGTTCACATGTAAAAGAGTACCTAAATTCGAGAAGCCTTTCTTCGACATGGGATTTTAAGTTTTTAACTGGATGAGAGCAGAAATGTGTAATTCAAAAAACTTTTTTTAACCAAGTTCAAATTTAGAGTGAAGGGAGTATGGTCCATTTTTGATATTCGGTAATTCGTTGTATTTATCGTTGGCCCTAGTCTGGAACCTACCAAATCCCAAAGAAATTAAGGAATTATCACCCATCATTGAAGTTCGAGTTACGGATGCTAATAGCCAATAATAAAATATTGGCATTACAGAGGGTTGTTATAATAGAAAAATATATTATTCATTGAGTAGCAGAAAAATTTTTCCCACGATTTTTTTAAAGATTAGCAGGCACTGTATAAATAATATTGATGATGAACGATGAATTTTTAACAAAATCTGAGTAATGCGATTATGACTGATTAATCAACTTATCTCGAATTGTCGAGGCCAAAAGATCGTTCGAATTTAAGTTACAGAAATAAACATTTTAAAGAAAAGTTCGAGTTGTAGCACTGGCGGAAATAGACCCGGGATTTTGGGGGGGCTGTAGCCCCGATGAAGATTAGTCGTTTGTACGTATGTTTGTATGTAAAAAATTTTCACACGGTCCTACCTCCCCCCTCCGCGAATAAATCTAAAAAAATCGTAAATAAACTTTTTTCAAAAATTTTTTGGGGGGTTAATTTTAATTTAGGGGGGGCTTAGCCCCCCCAAGCCCCCCCCTATTTCCACCAGTGGTTGTAGAGGTTTCCACTTTAACTTATCGAAGTATTTTTCCATGAAAATGGCTTCGGGAAAGGGGCTGTCGGGAAAATGGGCCTTGACCTTGAAAACAATATTTTCCGTTAGTATATCAAAAAGTTGTTTGATGTTTCGATCAATTCATGTTTTATTAATGAATCAGCATTTAAAATATCTTTCGGTCTACTACGCGCCTTTTAAATACCTAACGAAATTTTTATTCGCCAAAAATGGATTTTCGGTCTCAACGGCGTAGGAAGAAAATTTGTCCCTATTGATGAATAATAAAATGAATCGAGAAATGGAAAAACTGCTTGAACCGGATTTCGGAACATTCTCCTCTGAAAATTTTCACTTCGTGTTCGTTTGATTGGGAAAAGCAAAACGCAAGAAAAAACTATTCAACCTTGTCTGAATATCGAATGTTAATGAACGTTTTCTCTGAATTCTGTGTTTGAATCGAGTTTCACATCACCATATCCTTCCGTGTTTTTTTTTTTAGCAGGTTTTCCTGGAAAACCAGCTCTTTGCAGCCTATCTGATTGTCAGAGGTGGGGTCGGGGGTGTGGTCATTTTTCATTTCATGACCCAAAAATATGTTTCCCTCAAAAATTAGCGATTCGTATAACTTTATATATATATAGATGTATATATATATATATATATATATATGTATGTATAAGATTTTTCTGGGGCTAATATTAGGAAAACTATTGAACCGAGTGTTACCAAATTTCAATTATATATTCTACATGATAAGACCTACCTTCCATTAAAATTTCAGCCCTATTGGTCAATTTGTTCTCAAGTTATGCGCAGTTAAAGGTTTTTTCTTGTACACACGGTTTCTCACGAACTACTGGACCAATAGGGTTGAAATTTTGATGGAGGGTAGGTCTTATAGTGAAGATGTGCTGAAAGAAATTTGGTGGCAATCGATTCAGTATTGGTCGAGTAATTGCTGATTTTGTGTAAAGAGAAAATGCCCGAATTGCGCATGTAGTGCTAATTGCCTAACGCAACGTTTTGAAGTGGAAAAAAATGACACGAATCGATTCTACTAACCCGTAAAAAGTAACAAGTGTAGAAAATTACACATAAGTAAGAATACATTTAAAAATTAATAGGTACTCATCCATTACGGGTAACATGTGTCAAAAATGGCACATGAGCATAATTGAAAATTTTTGAGAGTTGAAAAGTTTCCACACTTTCCACACAATCATGTTACCTTTGGTGAATAGTTTGAAAAAAACTTTGTTTTGGAAACCTTTGACAATTTTGATGGGGTGTAAGTTTTTACATATGATACTTTTATTAATTAAATGGCTCAATATATTTACTCTTGATTAATAATACATGTCATATTTCAAGGGGTAAAAGAAAGAGCAGGTTTTCTAGGAAAACCTGCTAATAAAAAATACATCAATAAATAAATTTGAATGAATAGGAATAAATGAATGAATGAGTGAATGAGTAATTGAGTGATTGAGTGATTGAGTGAATTAGTAAGTGAGTGAGTCAGTGAATGAGTGAGTCAGTGAATGAGTGAGTCAATGAGTCAGTGATTCGATGAGTGAGTAATTAATTTAATAAAAAATTAATAAAAAAATTGATAAAAGTAATGAAAAATGAAAGAGAAGGTTTTCTATGAAAACCAGCTAGTAAAAAATAAATAAATAAATAAATTTGAATGAATAGGAATAAATGAATGAATGAGTGAATGAGTAATTGAGTGATTGAGTGAATGAGTGATTGAGTGATTGAGTGAGTGAATGAGTGAGTCAGTGAATGAGTGAGTCAATGAGTCAGTGATTCGATGAGTGAGTAATTAATTTAATAAAAAATTAATAAAAAAATTGATAAAAGTAATGAAAAATGAAAGAGAAGGTTTTCTAGGAAAACCTGCTAGTAAAAAATAAATAAATAAATAAATTTGAATGAATAGGAATAAATGAATGAATCAGTGAATGAGTGAATAAGGTAATTATTTATCGTAATTCCCTAATAAAATAAATAAATAAAATAAAAAAAAATTACAAATAAATAAATAAATAAATAAAGAGTAAATAAATATGTAAATAAATGGGAATGAATGAATGAATGAATGGATAATTGGATGATTGAATGAATAAATAAATAAATTAATATATAAATATGAGTGAATGAGTGAGTGAGTGAGTGAGTGAGTGAGTGAGTGAGTGAGTGAGTGAGTGAGTAGATAAATGAATATGATAATGCGAGTTGGGTATTTTTGGAATCTGGAGATCATGAAATGATTAAGTATGATGGTCTCGTGTCTATTTGTGAAAGTCATTATAAATTTAATTGAAAATATTTTCTGTCAAAAATCTGCTAAAAATGAGGAAAAAAAAATTGGAAAAAATGAGAAAAAATTGCAAAATATAGGAAAAGATGAAAAAATATGCAAAAATGGGAAAAAATAGGAAAAGAAAGTGGAAAATATTGAAAAAATCGAACAAATTGCAGAATTATATCAAATTAAAATGAAAACCTGCTTTTCTAGCGCAGGTTACTGCGGTAGAGTTTTTTTTCGTTGTAGCGTATTTAAGTTGCTATTTTTTGGTACGAATCATTTAAGTGAGGTCAGAAAATTTTGACTGAAATATAAAATTCAAAATTTTTCTGACTTACGTAGCTTGTGAAAAATTCTTACTTCATTATAATAATTGCATGCCAAGAGAATTCTTTCAACTTTGAGTTCGAAATAAAATTCATCGTAAGTCACTTTAGCTGTAGGGATTTGAAGACGAAACTTGAGTTGCTCACTTGATTTTTTGCTGGTTCTAAATTTTTTCCTTGTATTTATTTTCGTTTCAGTAATTGCCTTAATTTCCAGTTATGAAGAATTTTGACCAGACCAAGATTGAAAAAAAATAAAAAATAAAAAACAGACCAAGATTGAAATTGCCCCCCCCCCCCAAAAAAAAAAAAAAAATTAAAAAAATTAAGAGTCAAATATGGTGAATTTGATGCCGGTACTGTTCGACTGCATATTAATATCAAACATTGGTACTTATTTAGATTTTAAATAGTTTTTTTGGAAATATTCATTAAAGAAGAAAATTTTCTGAAAAATTATAGGTGTATAGGTGAAGTGAATGGAAGTTAAAGTAATTCGTGTTTATACTTGTGAATTTAATGCTCACAGGTTGATTGAATTACTTGTAGACCTTCGTCTGTAACCAGTTTGCTTCATGACGTATGTTTGGACTTATTTCTTTCGCGTCTCTTCACTTCTGAGCTTTTTTCTAACTTCGGAATATTATTTTTTCCTTCTAAATTTTATAAGTCTTCCAGATAATCACGACAGTCAAGCCGATCGTGCAAAATGTATTTCTAATAGTATATTTATTTGATAATTGCTGCATGTATGCATTTGTTACAAGAAAACAACAAACCTATTAGATTTTTTCAAACACAGATTTCTTCCCCCTATTAAAACTTGTCCTCTCAAAACTTGCAGTCCTTTCATTTTTTCACCAGGTAGCATATATTATATTCGATTATTCCTCAAATAGATATTGATCGAGTTTTTTTGTTTAATAGTCTAAATCACAGAATTGATGATTTTATTATTGGAAAACATAAAAAAGTTGATCGCAATCATTCGTTAATTGCTCGTGCATTATGCACAAACCTAATTGAATAAAATAGTGGAAATATTTTTTTGAAAAAGTGCCATTCGTATATTATATAGTTCTATAGTTCATCTAATTGCTGGCTACCTGAATAACTAACTATACGTATGCACTTCGGAAAGAAAAAAATATCTAACGATTGAGTAACAACCTGATGTTTTACATTCATTAATAATAATGAAAATATGTGTATTGACGTATTGTGTAGGTACTGTATGAATCACGAATTATACGATTTTTGCGAGTTAATGAAAATTGTTTTGTAGCAATAAAATAAAGGTACATATAAAAGTTATTATAACTGACTGCTAGGATTATTAACAAAGTTCTGCATAGTAATATTTTGTTGTTCAAAAGTTCTTACTTTTATGCAATTTTATTCAGCTTAATTTTTGATCGTTAAAAATGTAGTCAAATGAATAGCGCTGGTGTTTTATGTCGAGTATTACTATAATTATTTAACCAGCTAGAGCATGGCCGGCGTACCGTGTGTAGCATCGCTACGCACAGAAAAAAGTCGAAGAGAGAAAATTTTGTCAGTCTGAAAAAAGGAAATGTAGCTAGAAAATTTTCTTCACAAATTATAAATTTTCACTTTTTTTTTTTGAAGGGGACGAGTGGTAATTTCAAGTTTTTTTTTGAAATGGGGTGGAGGGGTGTAGTTGGTGAGTGAAGGAGATCAGCCATCAGAGAAACTCTGCAACACACATCGAAAGCAAAAGTCGTCGGCCATGAGCCGAAGACATGAGTGTAACGAAACTGTGAAACGTTATAAAAGTCTTATTCATTTAGTCAAATGTAATTTTTCATTTTAAATTTTGTAATTTTCATTCTTATCTTTTACTCAGTTCGGATGAACTGCCGCCTTAATTTGGTTTTTTAGAATAAATATATACCTATACATATTACCTGTTCTTCAAAAAACATGATTTTCACCTAACCTTGGAATAAAAACATTCGAAAAATTCTAATACTCGAGTCGATTATTCTATTAATCAGATGAAATGAAATATTAGCATAATAAACATGGTTAATTGTGTGAGGAATTCGGCATTATAATAAAATTTCGAATATAGTTTCACCATAACGAACAAAAACGAAAAAAAATAAATAAAACTTGATAAAAACCAACAATTTTCAAGGAAAGGCATTACTTGAAATTTTAATTTATGAATACAGCATCACGTGTAACTTGAATTCATGAATTTAGTTTTGAAAAGAACTCTTATATTTTTCTTCTCTTCAAACACTTAGCGTGCCTGTATGTGTATTGTGACGAAGCTTCAAGTTACTTCTGAGTTTTACAAGAGTGATTTTGTTCAGAAGATTCTCGTTATTTACAGAAAGCCCTCTTAATTTCGGGGACGAGAACGATTCTGATATTATAAGTTATTCGCATATATCAACCTCTTTAAAAAGGCTATCTCAGGACAGCCCCTTATCACCCATATACGAACCTTTGGGACGGGACAGTCATAATTATAATCATCTACAGGATATCTATACTGTTCGTGAAAAGTTGACTGAATTTCATAAATTGCGAGGATTTTATTAAAGTTGATGAAAAAATTTTTATGGTCTCTTCTAATCTTGAATCTGTAATTTTCCACATTTTTTATTTTTTTATTTGAAGAGTGGTAAATTGAGTTGTGAAAGGCAAGGAAAGAATTTTGACCGGTGTCACCTTTTTTTGGTGTTTTCGGCGATTCTGGTTTTTCAAACAATCCTGAAGATGGCGTTTTTTACTGCATCTTTACTCTATCTGCTCTCATTCTCGAGAGACGAAAAATGGCTAGTTAAAGTTTTGAACTTAACTTTTTTTTTTAATTCTATTTTGAAACAAAGTCATCTGAATGAAAATACCGCCACTCAAACTGGTGAAAACTCGTTTCTCAAAGCAGTGTGCAAAAATCTTCCACTGAAATATCAGTAGAAGGTCATCGTTATGTTCTATTCAGTTTCCCAAAATTATTTATAGTACAGTACTATTGAACATTTTAGAATTTTTCTCACCATTTTCTATGCTGGTGCGTATTGTGCAGAAAGTACAAGAACGGCAGAAGGGGGATTTAGTAGACTGGTATTTGGCACTAGACGTTGAGATTTGACTTTTGAGTTCTTTACACCGTTGATTAGCTCTTAGTTAATCAACTGGTCATTTTGTTTTTCCAAGTTTACGGACATTTCATTTGGCTTACCCCATGAATAAATATTTGATATACATCTGTGTGCAAATTAATAAAGTTGAAAATAGCCGTTCGCATTTATCACAGAGGCAAATAACCAATTGCTATTCCAATCAGATCCTTGTTTTCATCTGGAAGTGACTTAATCTTGAATTTTTGTTATTAATATTTGAAAATAAGAAAAAAATCTAACGCGTGATTAATTCTGAGAATTTAGAAACTTGTCCGAATGCCAAATGAGAAAACTTTTTTTTTACGTCTGATTTCAACGGGTTCTTGATCCTAATTTGCCTGAAGATACTTTACAATGCTCTAAAAATGTTTTCTAAGATTTTTTGGAACTTCCCGTTTGTGGTGAAAATTTTTTTCAATCCTGTTCTTATTCTTATCAGCTCAGTTTTATTTTATTTATTTCTGTTTTTTTTTTTTTGATGAAAATACTTGGCAGTTATCATTTAAAAAAAAATGTTATAAATAAATGATTGTAGTCATTGAGCTTTGAAACTTACAAATGTGTGACACGTAAATTCACTCCTAATTCTCGGCAAAAAAATATTGACTCATACTTGATGTTGTTAAAATTTCGCCTCGTTTTTTCCAGTCACCCTATTTTTTAATTATTATTTTTGAAATCTTGATATTGTTTAATTCGAAATATTGGTTTTTATTTGCAGATTGAAGATTTTAGCAATAAGATAGCGAATGTATTCTATAATGCTGGCCTACGGAAAGGAGATGCAGTTGCCCTTATGATGGACAATAGTCCGGAGTTCGTTTGCACATGGTTAGGATTATCGAAGATCGGCGTGGTCACTGCTTTAATCAATACGAATTTACGTCAAACCTCGCTGGCACATTGTGTTAACATTTCGAAATGTTCGGCATTTATATTCGACTTACAGTTGTTAAATGGTAAATAATATTGCTTTGAATAAAATAATCTAACAAACTGATAATGGCGAAGGGCACCTCGAAAGGTGGAATTTGAGATGTTTAGGGGTAGATCATCGTGAACGTTAATAACAGTCGTGTCGTCATGTTGATTGGGCGTGGAAACTTTTTTTTTTAGAAAATTTATAACCGAGTGTGTCAGTTGAAACGAAAGTAAAGTGAAAATTCCTCACTCGCCCCTGCTTGGGCACGGGGGGGGGGGGGGGGGTAATAAAAATGTAAATTCCCTTAAATTCAAATAAATTCAAATTCAAAAATGCATGTTCACTTATCCGACGTGAGAGCTAAAAATAACCTTGAAACATTGCCAATCGATTTTTATAATTAAAATTGAAATATTTTTCAAGATTCGTGTGTGATCAAGGATAGTTACTCATTTGGCATAATTTTACATTTTGATGGACTTATCAAACCGCCTTCGCGAAAATGAATACTACGTGGTCTTCAATCTGGGAAAGAGGCTGGATCCTCGGAATTACCTTGTACTTGCCTTTTTCCTCAGCTATTGTTTAGCTAAGGAGATGTTTTCAGTCTACAGTCCTACGCTATTTATGAAAATTGATTATTTTTATTAGTGTCTGCAAAATTAAAGTAAAATGTTTTATTCAAGTACATGCAACATTTTATCAGATTGTAACAATAACGTTCGTAGCATGGGTACATTATATACTTGGTTATTTCTCTCTCTCTCTCTCTCTCTCTCTTTCTCTTTCTCATTACATTTTTACCAAGAGTTTCGGCAAAAGTAGGGTTTTCAATAATTCTCGAAGTTTTTAAAATTTTGTAATTTATATTTTAATAACTCAAGTTCTAGGGAAATTTTTTGACCTTGAAAAATATCATGTCTCTATAGATATAAGTACATATAAAATTTTAGTATCAAATTTCTCAACGTCACTTTCGGATGCATCGCAGCGTATTTACTGACTTGAAAATATTTTCTTTCATCTCGAGTGAAATTTCATTGCAACGTCCGAATCTAGTCAGTGTGGAAACGCTAATGTATCAAAAATGCGAGTACCTATCATATTAGTTATATTGTCCTTGTACCAGACAACTGTAGTAGCTTTCTCATAAAGTTGAAATGGACAAAAATACATATTCAATGGCGATTGATAAGAATTATTTTAATTTTTATGTCGATTAATTCGGTACTGTCGAAATGAACAAAACAAGAGTGTTTTGCCATCTCTTTTTAAGATAGCCCTTTTGTTTTCGATTCGTGACTTGTGATACCTTGTTGCCAATATTTGTATTTTTATCAATTACTCGCAATTTATTTTCTTCCCTGTTTATTTTAGCTATAAAAGAAATTAAAGATATCTTGGATGATAACATAAAACTGTACTGCTGGAATGGTGCCGAAGAGAAGCTACCTGCTGATGAATCGTGGTTCACCCCACTCGCTCCAGCCGTGGCTCAAGCGTCAGCTGCCCAGCCAACTGGTGAAAAGGGCGGATTCCACGACAAATTGGTTTACATTTACACTTCTGGAACGACTGGCCTGCCAAAGGCTGCCGTCGTTACTAATTCTAGGTGAGTGCTACGCGCCTTACATGGAAAGAAATAAGAATTTCTGTTGTAGAACAACGTGCTGAAAATTTCATATCAACTAAATACCGAACTGCTCCCCTTCTCAAAACGTTTTAAAACTTCGGTTTGAATTTTTTCACTTTTCAGAACGACATTCTCGAAAAAATTACGTCTTCGTAATAGGTACTCCTCGACTGATTATGTGTTAAGAACCAGTATATGTATTTGTAAATTGGGGGTGTCACAGCAAGGTTATTTGGAATGGAGCTTAGTTGATTTTTTATTGTGGGTCTCACTATCGAGACACTCCCTAGTGGCTGTATAGTAGAGTGCTATTGTAAATTTGTCATTACTTATACGTTTCTTATGCTGGAGATTTTATATTTTTGAATCCGAATATAAGAGCAGCGCTTGATAAAATTGAAAGCCAATGAGCTATGGGAAATAAAAAGTCTCCAGTGAGGCGGTTAAAACTGAATTTTTGAGGGTGATCTTGATGGGATGATTTTCATATTAAATTAAATTGTACAAAGTGTTACTCATTATCTTCGAAAGAATATCAATACAAATTTACGCTGACGGCATGCATCCGCCTTTTACGTAAAATTAATATTGTTTACATCAAATTGACAATTGTGTAAACTTGATGTAGGATACTGTCGGAGGGCAGTACTGATAACAATTTTATCGTGGGATGAATTTTATCTTGAAACACGTTCACTATACACGCTTATCATTGTGCCTCTCAAAATGTTGCTTCCCTTTATCTGCAAGTGTCTTACATGTTGACATTAACAATCGCATGCTCAGCAAGAATGTTTTTTCCTCCCAGGTATCTATTTTTAGCCGGAGCCATCCGTTACCAGTTGGGTTTCAACTCAGATGATAGATTTTACACGCCACTCCCTCTGTACCACACCGCAGGAGGAGCCATGAGCGTTGGCCAAGCGGTCTTATACGGATCTTGTGTGGTGTTACGTAAAAAATTCTCAGCATCGTCGTACTTCCCAGACATCATTAAACACAATTGCACCGTAAGCATAATGCTGTGTATAATTTTACGATGCTCGTTGTAAGGACGTACGGATTTGACCGTGATCTTCGATCTGTTGGCAAATTATTTACAGGTCGCCCAATATATCGGAGAAATGTGCAGGTATATTTTATCGACTCCACCTAAACCAGAAGACAAACAACACAAGCTGAAAGTTATATTTGGCAATGGACTGAGGCCACAAATTTGGAAGGAGTTTGTGGAGAGATTCAATATTCCTAGAGTGGGAGAATTTTACGGTGCTACCGAAGGAAACGCTAACATAGGTAAGTCATTTATCCGATGTCGTGATTTGACGTGAGATTTAGAAGAAAATGTTGTCGACTTTACGAAAAGTATTCTCCAAGTTGGTGGACTTCGTTTGCATTTTCATGCAGTCGCTGCGAATACAGTATTAATAATTCATACCCCAGCAATAGCTCTCAAATGGTATAGTTGGCCTTATTATTTACATGTATAATAGAATTAAACTGGTGGAAAAATTAATTTCGAAAGACTGAAAATTTAATATTGCCCAGCTAAAAGCATTTATTTTCAACATTTTTTACTATCGAGTTCGTGGAAAATTACTCGGCAACCTTTACGGTTAGTTATGATTCGAACGATAAATCATATTCGAGTAGAATTTCAACGATTGCCATTCCCTTGTTTACTTTAATAAATTGCCTAAAATTATTAATCAGCAAAAAAAAAAAAAAAAAAAAGCGAATGTACTTCGTATTTGTATAATGTCTCGTATTACAAGTTTCCATTGAATATTTCAAATTTTCTGACCTATTTGATGTTTGATCGCAGTTTTTAGTTTTTATTTATAACTCGAGTTGGCATGTAAGATATATCCTTATATTTTACATGCTATTTTACTCGTAAAATAACCGTAGAATAGATGAACGTGTTTTCATGGTAAATTGAAATTCAAAATTGTAATTTTAAGTACGAACAAAATCATCTTAAATCTTAATCGTTGAAAATTAAAAAATGTTCAATTACCTGTGTGTCTTGAAACAGTTTTTTGCCATATTTGCCTGAATATATATAATTTCACCCTAATTTTTCTCTTCCTTGATAAGACTGAACAACAGTTGCTCAAAATATAAAAATTTATGAGCAGGGGCATACTTTATTATTTTGATTATTAAAAATTTTTCAATCCTTCAATCTTCTTAATCACTAAACTGACGAACATTTTTATTATTTTATTTCATTTCCTACTATTATTTGTTGCAATTTTACATAATAATATTTTACATTATTTTTCTATCGCATTTTATTTTACGTGCATTTTACGTAAAAAAGAAAATGAATTATTTTTTGTGTAAAATACCAACCCTGTTCATAAACCTTTTGTTATTGAATTTTCGGAAAAAAAAATCATTCAGTTCATCAAAAGCCAGATAGATTATCCAACCAATGAGAGATAATTCGCTCTCAGCATTGAAGTCGTCATTCGGTAAAATAATGAGTTCTTTGATTGGTTGATTAGTAGCGTAAAGAAATATTATTCAATAATTGGAATGCTTTGTAAAAATGAAGTTTGAAGCTTATTTTTTTTAATATTAAAAATTGCAAAACTGAAAAATTAATATCTAATCAGCGGATTCTTTCCTAATTTATTTATTTTGATTTTTTGATTTTTGATTTTTTTGATTGATGAAAAGGGCTTTTTAATGCAGGCCCATCGTTGGATTTTTTCCTCCGAACTGAATTTCCTGTTGCAGTTTATCAGATCACTACCTAAAATTCTATTCATATTATAATTTATTTTTTCAAAATTCAGTAAAGCCTGTAAAATCATTGAACTTAGTCTCTTTTTGTGTAGAACAAAATAATGTCGAGGCCTTGATTTTTTTTCAAGCTTGAAAATTTTGACCGTTTCAATAAATTCTGAACTAACAGTTAAATGTATTTCATGCTGTGTATTTTTGTTTTAAATTTTTGAAAACGAGTCTCATCAACTTTCTTCTGAGGATTATCGAACATCTATGCAATTGGTTTTTTTAATTGAATCTTTTTTTTTTTTTTTTTCCATTTTAGTGAATACGGATAATACAATCGGCGCTATTGGATTCATCTCACAAATCTTCCCATCCGTTTATCCGGTGTCGATAATTAAAGTCAATCCAGTTACTGGAGAACCAATCAGAAGTAGCGACGGTTTGTGTATTCGTTGCAAAGCAGGTAAATCCGTTATTTTCGTGTCAATACATACGTGTTGCCAATGTTTGGGTGTTTTTTATTTCTTATAATCCTTGGTATTTTGTAGGCGAACAAGGCGTGTTCATCGGTAAAATCATTCCATCGAACCCAGCTCGTGCATTCTTGGGATATGTCGATAAAAAAGATACCGACAAAAAAATCGTTACCAACGTCTTCGCCAAAGGAGACTCAGCTTTTCTATCTGGTAAGACTTGACAATTTTAGAGCTGATCCGCTGTTTCTTCGGTTTAGTAAATCTCATTTTTTATTCTTTGTCTCAGGTGATATGGTCGTTTGTGATGAACTAGGATATCTTTATTTCAAAGACAGAACTGGCGATACTTTCAGGTTGGTATTGTTGCTGCTTTTCAGTGTCGTAGAAATTAATGAACATGTGAGATAGCCAAAATAATTTCGACAGTTTCAAATTTTATAGTTTCAGTTAAAACAGGTTAAGACGTTAATGAATTTATATGTGACAGTATATTAATATTTGAAAACTTTTACAAAAAGTTTCGGTTAATTAGTTCGAGTTCTAATTTATTAGTAATTTTTGGCAGTTTCTCATCTTCATACGTATGTACTAAGATGAATTTTGATTAGGTTATTCAAACATCAAACTAAGCATAAGCATTTCGTAAATTTTTCCCACAGAAGACTGTTGTTTGAATAACTTTTTGGTTTGAGAGGTTTTCGAAGGGAATGAACGTATGTGTGCTGTGTAGGGCTACAAAAAGGGCTTTGGTTGCTGAAACGAAGCTGACAGACTTTTACTTTTCATTTCAAATAAGTATTGAATGTTGATCGATTTTTAAGTAGGTATCTACGTTTATAGAAGTTATCTTGTTTGAGATACATTGTCCTATGAAGATACCAAATTCATTTTTGTAATCCCGTATTACATTAATGATGACTGGGAGCCTGTCTCTCGCATATCTTGTAATTTGTAAATTAAATGGCCTTAATGACGCGACGAAAGAAAACATAAATTACAACGTGAAAATGATTAGACAGAAATTTCGTCACTATCGAAAAGAAAGAAGTAGGTTGGTATTCTCATTAACCTCAGTTCTGTTTCGTGGTGCTTGTATTTTATGTTGAAATTTAACATTTTTTTAATATACTATGCAGTCAAATACGATTTATCTGATGGCGATCGTGAGTGAAGATATTGTATGGTAGCAAAATAATGGAAACTCGTTGTCAGAATTTATTTTGTACCTATCTACTCTCGTGAGGAATGTGAATTAATAATTTTTTTATTTGAAAAATGACTATTGTGGAAAGTGTGAAAAAATTGCGAGTTTTCGGTCTTTCATATGAATTCATCGTTTATTTATGTGTTTCACGCAAAATTATTGTATAAGTTTTCACAAAGAACAAAACAAGTTATTACGAAATGAAAAGGAAATTTTTAAAATCATGCATGCAGAAGTCATTGCTTCCAAAGATCACTGCTTTAATATTAACGATAAATGAAATTCTCATACGTAAAGCCTTGTTGGTTTTCATTTCTCGTTTATGAGAAACAAGAATAATAGGTATTATTGTCGAGTGTAGGAAGATGAAAATCTTAGGTGGAACTGTTGAAAATGTTGTTCACCCTGATCATCGAATCGTTGCAATTTCCATTCTTGATAATTGTATATCACTCGGTATTCAAGGATTTCGGCAAAATTAGGTGACATTTTTTGTTTCGTGTATAACTCGCTTGTGAATATGGTTCAATGAAAGTTCAAGGATGGTATGAAAAACCTGTTCCTCTGTTAGTTGCCACGGATTTGAGTTTTTTTTTTTTTTTTTTGCACGAACATTGCATAAATAAAATTCAGTTATTGTTGTTCTCACGCTTCAATTTAGAACTTTGATTACTTGAGAATGTTTTTTTAAATCTATATCTGGGTAAAATTTTCATCTTATAGCTCTTGTCATGTTTTTTTAATGTGGTAACATTTTCATTTTCCCCGCACGGGTTTTGTTTTTGCGTTCGATGGTACCTTTTTTCGCGATTTTTTTTCACAATATTTTGCAACATTTTCCGTAACTCCTATTGATAAAATATCGAAAATTATTACACAGCATTTCCCTTTCCGTATTGAAAATAAAACTATCGATATTATGTCTACTATCGATACTTTGTGGTGAGAGAAATCGATTAATGAGTGGAGAGGGGTTGGCACCAGGGTTGGCCATTTACACGTATATGGATTCTCTACCCGTAGATGTAAATAATGATGTATGTAATGTAAGTAATTATTCTCCGTAAATAATAATTATTTACATGTAAATAATTCAATATCGACTCAATTGAATTATTTGCGTGTAGAGAATTATTATTTACGGAGAATAATAATTATTTACATTACATACACCATTATTTACATCAACGTGTAGAGAATTCATATACGTGTAAATGGCCAACCTTGGAAGAGGGACAACAGTTTGAAACGGGCCAATCAAGGGCAAGAATGAAAGATCGAAGCTAGTGGAAACCACTGAACTCTATTTAGTCTAATAGAGTTCAGTGGTGGAAACAAGGCAAGTTATAACATGTAAGATAAATCCATATAGCTCGATCGATTGCTGAAACGAAAATACTGGGCTACTATTGGCTGATTTTGTTCAACGAGAGAATAATAGTCGACAACGAGTGAGAGTGAGAAAAAACGAGTCTGTGTGAGAGAGAAAACCACACGGTACGTTTGAACTGCCTTACTACGCTTGCGCTCCGTAATGATAATTATTCTATTTAGATTTAGATGAAAATATTATCACATTAAAAATGTAACAGTCTGTAGCCTACTGATGCTGGGTCTTTTTTTTCTCCAGATGAATTTAGTCTATATATTTTCTGAACGTTTCAATACCATTTGTTCGTTTTTTCTCTGCTCTAGGTGGAAAGGCGAAAATGTTTCCACATCAGAAGTCGAAGCTGTCGTGAGCAATGTAACCGAATATCGAGACTGTGTCGTATACGGAGTCGAGGTTAATCTCATTTTTTAACAATCTCCAACGGTTAAAGAAAGAAACAACCTGCAACTTGTGAAAATTATTTTTATTTGTCTTCGTGTGATTGCCGATAGGTGCCTGGTACTGAAGGACGTGCTGGAATGGCTGCGATCGGCGACAAAGATAATACTTTGGATTTAACGCGTTTAGCTAATGGCTTGCGTAAAGAACTACCTCCATATGCGAGACCGTTGTTTGTTCGTGCTGTGAGAGACGTCGAAATGACTGGTACGAAATTTTTTAGTAATTTTGTAATTCCTCTGGACGGTGGTTGCTCCAAAATGAATTTAGTTAGGCTTACACTTGGCAAAGGATGTTGATTAAGTTATCAAGGAGGCCTATGTCTCACTGATAGAACTGAAACATCTGTTTCGAGGCTGTGTAACAACTTCTCAAAATCTCGTTCAATCTGGTCCTGAACCTCATTCTCAGAAATAGGGCTCTTAGTTTTCACTTTGGTGCTTCTGCTCGCCGGGAGGACTTGTATAAAATTTCATTTTCATTCTTCGAATAATTTTGGTCGAGAGATAAAGTTGAATGTGGCTGTTGGTACAATTACTAAAGATGAAGTCGTTCATTTAGGAGTTTCTTTCTTCTAGGAATCTCTATTGTCAGATATCGCTTGCGTGTCTTAAATCTACTTCTCCCTCACCTAATATACTCTTTATTAATGTAAGAATATGTGAACACATTCTTAAATAGCCACAGTTTCTGTCTGTGTTGAAGCACTCACTGATATAGTGAGTTGCAGAGTTCTCTCATATATATACCAGATTTAGATTATATTCATCTGTTGATTGATTTTAAGAGTAGAAAGATGATAGATGTGTTTGCATGATTCTTCATTATTTTCTAAGAATCTTACAAATCAATCAACACATGCCAAGCTAGTGGGATGATCTTGAGGAAGACGGAATGCCAAGATTGGTAAACGATCAGCTCAAGGCTTTTCCTGGTGCGGTAGAATCCTCTCGAAAATGGGGATGTAAGAATATGTGAACACATTCTTAAATAGCCACAGTTTCTGTCTGTGTTGAAGCACTCACTGATATAGTGAGTTGCAGAGTTCTCTCATATATATACCAGATTTAGATTATATTCATCTGTTGATTGATTTTAAGAGTAGAAAGATGATAGATGTGTTTGCATGATTCTTCATTATTTTCTAAGAATCTTACATTAATTTAATTATTTGAATTTTTGTTATTTAATTTCCGTTTCTGTCGCAGGAACGCATAAAATGAAGAAAGTGGATTTACAAAAAGAAGGTTTCAATCCAGAAATCGTCAAAGACAGGCTCTACTATTTGACGTCGAAGGGTGTTTACGAACCACTCACTATCGAAGTATACCAAGATATCGTTGCTGAAAAAATCAGATTTTAATACCCCTAACTCGTATTTTGTTCGTCGAAATTGAAAGAAGTATAGTTTCTTTTTCATTTTCTTAACTCGGCATCAGGTTATGTAGTGAGTATTCTGAGAGATGGGAGGGGGAACAAATTTTCAATTTTTTCGTAACCGTGTAACTAAATTACAACGGAAAAGCAAATTAATATTATCTACGTACATCTATTAGAGGATTGCGTAATTATTCCCTTTTCAGTTATTACTTCCGAGAATTTTTTTTTTTTGTCGTATTTAAAATTGATCGTTGCGACAAATTGAATTTTGAAGATTCGAAAAAATACCGAAATGGTTGTTTGAGAAATTGTAGATGAAAGTGCTCGAGTACATTTTTTACCCTATTCATGATGTGCTTACTTATTCTCATCGTCTATAGGTGTATTTAAACTGTATTTTCGTACTGGGTATTAGCTTTTATTAAATTTCTTACTTTTGTAAAAAAAAAACAAAAAAAAAAACAAAAGTGCATGAATTTTCTCATAATATTATTGCTCTTCGAGAAGAGAAAGTAATTTGCAAATACTTCTTCCTGGTTGAAGCAGGTAAATGATTTCTCTGTGGGACGACGAAATGGAACTCCTATTTTATTGTTTGCTTGTTGTTGTTGTTGTTTTTTTTAAAATAAAAATGAAAATATATCAAGTTAGTCGTTGCGTGGAAACATTTTTATAGTTTGAGATGAGTTTTTTTAGTGTTTGAAGATGTAAACGAACCACGTTTGAATTTCATGAAATTTTTTCCATTATTATAATAATATTATTTCTTTTATTGTATTATTATTACTATTTTGTAGGGAATTATTCTATAGTAGACTTTTTTTTGTGGACCCGTTCTGTGGTGTCTTTGTATCATTTTAATGACAGAAATGACTTATTTACACGAGTCGAATGTATTTTTCTTTTTTAATATTTTCGTAGGTTTTTTTTTTGTTCTCGTTTTTTGTTGATGGTCGATATTAATAATAAACCAGTCTATGTTACCATATGTAAATGACATCTCTATATTCGAATTTCGGAATGTGATGTACTTATTAGTTCATTTCGATGAGGTGTAAATTGTTTGTAATAAAACGTGTATTTCATTCGATAATAATTACTTTTCTGTAAGCCTGACCGTTGCTTCAATTCAGTGTGTTTTTGCCATGTTCGTTAAATATTTTATTAATTTTAAATTATATTTGCCTAATTTTTCGATAGAAAATCGAGTCTGCTTAAATCGTTTAATTTCTCGTCGGATTCGTTTGTGATGAGTTTTTTTTTTCTACGTGTTTGTTAACTTGATTTCATTTATGCTCTGATGGGTTGGTATTTTCTCATCCAATAAATTTGTAACAGAATTTTTCACATGTAACTTTTATTCAACTTGCTGACTTCTAGATACTTCTTGTCAGTTGTCTGCTACTAATTTGCTTTACTTCGGCTTGGAATTTATTTCACTATGAGTGGAAAGTAAAATACCAATAAAATACGAGTATTACAAATCGCGCGAATAGATAAATTAATTTTGTACTCCAGTTACATTTTAAATTTGTTGACCATTCCCTGATGCAATATCAAATAAAAATATAATGAAATCAAAATAGATTTGTTGAAGATACATAAAAAGCTGTGCTACTTCTAACAAGTTTATGTAACTACTAAATGAAATACTGTACTGTTCGATTGGCATTCAAAAAATATTATATTGGTAATTATTCTGCGATCGGAGTTGCGAATGTATATTTTCTTTAATTTATTTAAATGAATATTTTATTGGGTGTTGAAATTGAATTTACTATTTCGAATTATCATTAGGTTGGAAATTCAACGCCTAAAAAATAATGTGTAGCTATTACTTTATCAACATGACAGTACAGTGGTATCTATTATATGTGTACTAATAAACTTATTTTGAAACGAGCTATTGCTTCGTTATGAATCATTTGTCTTACTAATTATCATTCATCGTAGACTGTATCACTCTAGACTATTGGGCTTCATTTAAAAAGAAACGCGTCAGAAAAGTTGGAAGCTCCTTCCTCGATTAATTTTTTCATTTTTATATCGGTCATAGACAGAGAAGAATATACAGACAATTTCAAAGTGTTTGTCCCAAATTTACAAATTCAAATTACAGAAAAATTGAATTAAGATCAAATCATAAATGTTATTACAATTTTTTATTTTTTTAGTAAAGTGATTGATTAGGAATGAAATATGAGACTATTTTTTTTTTCTTCGAAAAATATTTTCATGGGCTTTTAAATCTCGTCACGAATTTTTATCCGATTAATTTGAAATATTCAAGATACTATTATTGTTTTCAATGCCTAGCTTCTAATTGAAGGGTTGGTTTTCAAATAGATTATTGTAAATATTTTCTTTTGAAACTACTAATTAATGAGTGAAAATTGTCAAATTTTGTTCAAATTCTCTAAAGTGAAGCTTTGGACATCATTCTGGAATAGTTCAATCATTATAACTATGACATAGGTATTCAAAAATTGTATCTCTATATTGAAAACTCGGTTCCGATTCAATTTCCTGAACACATTTTCCTGACATTACATCCACCAGACATGACATTTTCCTGAAATTACTTTGCCCTGACATTCTTTTTCCTAATAGTCATTTTCCAGACCGCACAACAATAGACTCATTTTTTTGTTACTATGGTAGATAAAACAGAAGTGATGCTGATGTACCGTGCGGCAAACCTGGCAAGTGACATAAGACTAAAAATGGCCTTAAGTTTCTGATGATTTTGGCTAATCTAATTGAGAAGTTACATTCATATTTTTCCATATTTCATCCTCAGAAGTTCCTCCTATGAGTTATTTCTAAAGCCGAATTGTGGAGTTCGGGTTTCTAGTAAAGCATACCCTTTAAAATGTTTTATGAAATTTTTACTTTCAGAAAATAATTTATCTATTGAAAGGTCTATTTTTGAAGTATTATTAGTACATGGATGGTTTCCATGACAATTTTTGTGAATTATTTACATTTATGTTTCGAGTTTACTCAAGTGAAAACTGTAAGCTCAAAAGCAGAAAACTAAAATAACAAAAAAAATTGAATACATTTTACTTATTTTGTTGAAAAGAAAAAGTTTCCCACTGTTAAATAATTATTTGGAAAATTCAAGTTTGAAACGTTTTTTTTTAGGGAAGATGTATCTGCTGGCTAGATAACTGGTACCATTCAAGTTGAAATAATTGAGCTCTTCTTCTTTTCTTCCTTAGAAGATATCAGCAGAAAAAAATATTTAACTCGAGGTGGAAAAATTTTAGTCCAAGTAGGAACCGCATTGATTACCAATATCAAAATTTACCTAATTGAGCAATTATTTTGCTTCTCGAAATGAATCAACTGGAATACATTTTAATCAGAAAACTTTTAATTTTTTGATAAAGGAATTCACGTAATCAACAAAATTATAATTTATTTTCTGTTCGTTCGGAAAGCAAGTATTTATTACAATTTAGTTGTGTGGATGAATGCTGCTAATTGTAAGAGTGATGGGTCATACATAGAATTTGACCCTTGACGTTTCTCCTGATTTCTCTTTCGCGTTAGGTAGCTTTTTAACACTCGTATTTCCTTGTATGATTTTCATTCCAATCATTCTATTTTTTGGCCACCAAAAGTTGAAAACATAAATTCTGATATGTGGGTAACTTATCTGATTTGGTAAAATCTGCAATCAAAAGATTTGGTTTGGTCGGACCCTCTACATCAAGGTCGAAAATGGTTAATCAAATAATGCAAAAATGGAGATACTTCGAATAATTTCTTCAAAAATTTTATTTTCTGATTCTTTATCAAAAAAATTTACAGAACTTTTCTTCTGGTAGGTATTAATTTAGACAGTCAAATGAGACTAAAAAAAAACAAACTAAAACACAATTTTTAACCCCCTAGGAGTGTTGGATGGGTCACCTTGAATAACATACTCAAAATCTCCACCCTCACCCCTATTGCGATTTGAGTTACGGGGGTTGTTTCACCCTAAAATTCCATTTTTCGCTTATACCTTCGTAAATATCGATTTTAAGGGGAAAAAATTATGTTGAAAATTGAATTATCTACAAAAAATGTTCTCATGTAAATGTCTCTATATCTTCATATCAGGGAATTTGAGCTACTATCAAAAATTAAGGGTATAATTTTTATTCATTCAAACTGAAACTTCACTTGTTGGTAAATGACCATTCAAAGATAAGGTCTAAGGAATTTATTTGAAAATTGAAGTTCACAGTAATCCTCGGGGGGGGGGGGGGGGGGGCACAAAGTTGAGAATCTTCGCTAAGCTGTAGAGGGTGCAATTTTGATTTGATTAAGTTGAAACTTGGTTCATAGATAGGTGTCATAAGCTACTACATATACTGAGTTTCAAGTTTCCAAAAAATCCGTCAAGATATTTATTTTTTACTAATTTTTTTATTAATTTTCATTTCAAAATTTTTCTGAGCCTGTAACTCCGTAACCGTTGAAGATAGAGAAATTTATATAAGAACATTTTTTGTAGATAATTTAATTTTCAACATTTTATATTGGAACATTTTTTCCCTTAAAATCGATATTTACGAAGGTATAAGTGAATAACGGAATTTTGGGGTGAAACAACCCTCGTAACTCAAATCACAATAGGGGTGAGGGTGGAGACTTTTAGTATGTTATTCGGGCTGGCCCGCACAACAATCGTAGGGGGTTAGAAATCGTGTGTTAACTTTATTTTTCGCTCATTTGACTGGGCTTACGATCGAAAGTTCTCAAAACCTTAAGCGTTATTTTTTCAGAACACCATTTTCCTACTTAAGCCTTTCTTTAATATCCGCCTTCAATTCAAAACAACTTGAAAAAATCCATGAGAAAGTCATCATTTCATCAACCATCTTATGTGGCTCCGTTTTATGTATGGATCCCTGATTTTAACTTTTGCTAAATGTTTCTATAACTTTTCTTTGAGTCCTTTTTCGATTTTATGTTATAAACCCTAACTCGAATGCATGCTCGAATGTAAAAATTAATTAAAAATAAAAGCAAAAAAAAAAAAATGAATTTCTATATTCTGCAACCAGTTCCTTTTCTCATGAACATAAATCTTTGTAAGAAAATAATAACGCGCATGTATTAACTTATAGCTTAAATAAATGATTTGTTTCGAAAATAATTAAAATAATAATGCCTTTTTTTTTTAAATTTAAATACCGACTAAAAGTGGGAGGGAAAAGAGGAAGAACTTGAATTTCGATTCTACAATCTCTTCAGTCTTCTAGTCTTCACATGTTCGTTCTTCCTCATTTTCCCAACTCTCGAATACGAGTACAAAATCGTAGTTCCAATAATGGTAACACTGCTGGATGTACAGTTTCATATAAATTTAATATTGTACAAAATGAAAAATAGAATTTTATCGTGAACTTTTTTTATAATTCAAATCAAAGGTGAAGATTTGCGAGCACTTACATCACTCGTGGCATCAGTGATTTTTTTTTATTAATGATTAACGATTTTTCCATTAATCATAATACTTTTTAGAAGCAGAATAACTTTCTATGGTATGGTAAATTAATTAGAGTAACTTTTTTTTTTTGTTGAAAATTTGCAATGTTATTTTTATCATATTTGTGTTACACGTATTTTACAAATTTCGGAATAACTCAAGTCTGCATCTCATAATTTCACTGCAAACAGGTGAGTACTTCTTTGAAATAATTTTCTCAATTCATTGTTGACGTTAATTCAGATTAGCCTATACTAACAAAAACTTGTTTGTAAGAATGAGAAATATTTTTTTATTCTTCAATAGATGGCGGCATTTATTCACATCTATATCTTGAGAACGTTATGAAAATATAATATGAAATTTTCTTTAAAAGTTTAGAACGTTATTATTTTAGAGTGAAATTTCTGCTTTTATATTATAAGCCTGGAAACCTTTGGTACGTACAAACTATAAAAGGTACAAAAATTTCAGGTATTTTAATCAAAATGAAAGTCCGAACCAATATTTTTTGTTTGATTTTCATGCTGAAATAAAATTTTCAGTTGTATAAAATTTGATGAGAGTTATATTAAACGACAAAAGCTTGTTCATCAAAAATTAAATTTTAATTTTACGATCTGTAATTAAAACCTCCTCTCGTGAAATTGCCAGTGTATCGACGTCATAATTTGATAAATATTAATTATGAAAGAAAAACTTGAAACAGTTGCATCGAATGGGACGACTGATTTTCTGAGAACTAAGGTAAATTTTTCGAATATTGGAACAGGTTGAAAAAATATTCCCAATTAAATCAATATATCGGTTGCGTTCTTTTACATGTGTCTATTCTCTTTTGGATTAAAAAGGTATTAAAATGTTTTTTTGAATAAAGTTTGTTATCTAAGAATGACTTCCTTCTGTGTAACACGTATGGATTCAAGGAAACTTAAAACCAGATTCATCCGATTAGATTCAAAAGAAACGGTGTTTCGGTTTTTTTTTTTATCTGCGACGGCCTACAGAGGTTCAGTGTATTTTATTTAGGTACCTACTAATTGTTCATTATCACTTTAATGATAAAACTTTGATCAATCAAATTCTTAATTAGATTCATTTGTGTAAGTTGAAAAAATATTATAAAATTCTATACTTACTCTGTTGAACAAGTTTATTTTACCAGAAATTTCTTCATTGTATCCAGTAAATTCTGACCCTTAATGTGAAAAACTATACCTTGCTCTATATGAGATAGTTTCGAATATTTGGGAAGAATTAACATAAAATATTTGCGTTTTTCTCCCAAAATAATGCTTCCATTCCTATATAAAAATTTGATATTAGTTTAAAGTTTTATTTTTCGGAAAAAAAAGTATATTTTAGAAGCCAAAGATGGAAGGTGGAGGATAAGAAGTATGGACAGTCATAATAGTTGAAGGGTTGGATTCAATTAGGTATCGAAACTACAGTCAAAGACTAATATTTTTTTTTTGGAAAAAGCTGCTTACTGCAGGCAAAACTTGGAAAAAGTTGACAGAACTTAGCAAAACTTTGTGAGAGCGTGCAAGAGGTTTGGGATGCCACCGCAAAGACATGTTATTTGGTGCCCTTTTTTCATAAGTTAGTGCGCCATTTCTCATCTCTCCCTCACTCCTCCAGCGTTTTTTTTTTTGAAGCCTTAATTTTTTCTTCAATGCCCCAAATTTTTTTTCACAATTATACTTTAGTTCTTCCGCAAACTGAGGAGACTATATGTACTGCACCCAGTGGCGGATCCAGAGCTCCATTTGGGGGGGGGGGAATCTAAATTTTTTTCAAAGCATGGTAAATGCTAAAATGGTGAGATTGGGTTTTTTTCAGCATAAAAGGGGAGGCGGTTCAAGAAAATTGATTTTTTTGTGGATTATCGGTCTATTTTTTTTGGATTTGGGGGGAGGGGAATTTCCCCCTTCCCCTTCTCCTCGTGGATACGCCACTGACTGCACCCTCATGATGAAAAAAATTTGGCTGTGAAGAAAGAAGTATTTAATGGGACATTGTACTCGTATACTTCGAAATAATCTCAGTATGAAACAAAAAGCTGGTTTTCTGCGAAAACCTGCTAAAAAATTTAAGAATTGCGAAGTTCTTAAACTTTTTATATTAGGAGAAATATTGGTTCAGTTGAAACTGGTTTGCAAATTATCCAGTCATCTGTCTCTAAGCAACTTGATAATGAAAACTAAAAAAAATTTGTTTTTAACTTTTTTTGTCTGACTTGAAGAATTTTGTTGTTTGTATTTACAAGGGTTTGATGTAAAAATGACGATTAAATACTAATTTATTACGTAAACTTATCAATGTTATTAACCATTTTTTTTTTTTTTTTTTTTTGTTACAAATGCTTACTAGTGGAATGTAAACAAAATTTTGACATTATATTAAAAACACTCAGCAAGTCGCTCACTTTCCAATATTTTAATTTCCAAACAATGCTGTAGGATTTGCATTTTTTTAGCAGAAACATAGGTCATGAGGCAGAGATGTAGCAAAAGTGTTTCGTTAGGGGGGGGGCAAATAAGAATCTTGGGGGGAGCAGTTCATTTTCAAGCCCCTTATTTACCATTTCTTTGCGATGTATATGAGCGAGAGGGGGTGTTCCCCTGGGGGCGAATTTTTCTAGGGGGGTGAACGAGAATACTAGGAGGGCTGAGTCCCCCCCTGCCCCCCTCTGGCTACACCCGTGTCATAAGGAAAGAGTATAATGCTGATGAAAATAAGTATCGACATCTGTAAACGAGGGCAAAATCTCCTTTAAAAGTCACATTGAAAGTAACACAAAAATAAAATTTGAGGGAAAATGGAGATATAACCTTCACGCACTGAATTTCGAGGCGACGATGGTATTGTATAAAAGTATTAGATTTTCATTGGGTATGGAATGTGGCTTTTTGACTTCAGAGTTCAGACCTACCTATAGATTAGGATTTATTAAGAAAAATCAATCAGATGCTGAATGATTTAATGCGTTTTAATATTATTGATATATAACTGTATCGATAATATAGGTAGGCATTTAATATTCTCGAATATGATCTAGAATTATTGTTTACCGTTATTTTTTTTTTTTAAGTAGAGGTCAAATTCATTTTTTCATGCGTACTTTTACGTAATAATTTTTGTTTGTATTTCAATTGTGATCGACTATTTAAAGGTTCGCACGTATAGGTTATTATAGTCTACTCCAAAAAAGACTGATAGGCACCCAGCAGGCATTATCAAAGGTCTTATAGCGAAGACCTACGTCCACAGTCTGATGAAACTGATAAACGCTGATGCCTGCCAAACGTATCATTTAAAAAGTTATAAGTAAATCGTAATTTATTATTTTCGGTAGATTTCCGATAAAAAGAAGAAGATTTATAAATCTAGAAACTCGCGAATTAATCTTCATAAAATTCAGTTTACTCTCTAAATTATACATTTTAGCCTTGATAAAGAAAACTTTATGGCGCGGTAAGCTTCACCATACGTAGAACAGCAGGTTTTAAAATCATTTCTTAATATGATTAATATAATGGAAGTATAGCTCAGTTCGTCTTGCACAGCATAATTATATCATTGATAATAATTCCTTATACGCCACAAGTAGGTAACTATTTTAGCTCCTCCACCCCCCCTGCGATCAACTTTTGATTTGACTTGAAATTTATATGGTACATGCATAAATATCACATCTAACGTACATTCTGAATGTTAGCCCCATCAGTTGAAGATTTTACAAGTTACTTTATTATCGTTATTAGGTAACAAATAATTAAATTAGTTTACGATTGAAGATTATGAATAAATGTTAGTAATTTGAGTAAGTCGTGAAGTTGAAGAAAATTAATAATTCAGTCATATCAGTAAGTCTGATGATTGTTGAATTTTACGTTTTATTAAATTAGTCACGACTGATATTATTTGTGACTAATTAAGAGCTATATCGCACACCCTCTACAAAACTGCTACAACTTGCAAAAATCGAGTTTTGAGTTAGTAGTGAAAAAATGGTCTATAAGGGTCCTACTTTGATCCCCCATATTCACCTTGGCGAAATTCCACCCCCAGACCCCTCCAGGACAGTTGTATCAGTTTACAATTTCAGAAATATGAGGTTATTCAATGGACAAAACTGCTACAACTCAACTTTTTCAAACAAACTGATAAAATTACTTGACAAAACTGATACAACTCAACATTACTCTACTAAACTGATACAATTTGCAGTTCTACAACCACGTCATTAATGAAACAACAACACTCAAATTATGTACAAAACTGATATAACTGTACAAAACTGATACAACTGGACCATTTTCTTCATTATTGGCTGGACAAAAGGGATACAACTTGCATGGGGGCTATTTGTTGACCACTGAAGGGAGAAATATTATCATATTCAGAAACTAGACCACAATACGAGTCTTTTGACGTTTCAACAAACAAAATCCGTTGAAAATTCACTGATTACTGACAGTTTTAAAATTCAAAATTTCAAACAGCTCTCCTGAAAAAACGGTTTTTGCGAGTTGTAGCAGTTTTGTAGAGGGTGTGCGATATGTACTTAAAATTCAGTCGTCATCTTCATGACCAAGTTCAATCATTTACCTATTATAATGATTAGAATTTAGGTGAATTTTTGTCATGACTAAATTTACAATTTTGGAGCATTTTTTTGGAGTTTGAAGGTCAGCCCCCTATTTGAGCATAGGTAGGGGAGCAGTACAAAATGTTATTTTGCCAGTACATAACAGTACAAAATGAGTACAAAATAATGAGACCAGTTAGGAGTTGAGTGGTTGAAGTGGGGGTGCTAGCATGTCCCCAGCACCCCATAACGTTTCTTTGAATAACTATTTGTGGTTGCCGGTACAAATTTTAGCGGTACGAAACGGTACAAAATGAGCGCAAAATTTTTAACATATTTTCGACCACTTTTGGGGGGGAGCCAGGGGTGCTGACGACATGAAGCTCAATTATCATTAATTGTGATAATTACTTTTCACATTTTCTATGCAGGTTTGTAGCCAGGATGGAGATATATTTGAGGCTGGGCCCGCACTTTGACCCCACAGAGCTCCCCTTCGAATCGGAAAAATATGATGAAGGGGGCATTAGTGGGAGGAAATGGGAAGGGGAGGAGAGGCAGAGAGAAGAAGGAGAGGACAGCCTCCAATGAGTTTCACTTGAAGAAATATTTATATCCTGGTTATACAGAGGCCTGTTTCTATGGCAAAAAGTAGTCATTAAAAAAGCCTGACTTTCAGTCATCGATTAGTCTATTAAATATGATTAATGGTTAATTTATGTTGAACAACAGCTTCATTGTGAAAATTTACCCTTCAAAGCCTCCAAGTTGTGAAGATAAATTTTTGTAGAAAACAAAATTTTTCAAATATAGAAGATGTAGGTAAGCTACAATGTAGACCGTAAAATCCATCGCAAATTTGATTAATGAGCACTCTTTGACATTTGAGTAATTTATTTGAAGTGTGAGTTGAACTATATACGCAAATACTCGTATTAATTCTTTTAGTAAAACTCTTCCGACCCTTTTCCGCGAACGTGATAGTGAAAATTTCTCTAGAGGCTACATTTTGAAAACACGAAAATGAGCGTGCTTGGTGGCCATACTTTTTAATGCGTATAAGTTTTTGCATAAAAGTTGGTTTACGACAATTACATTCACCCTATGGATAGGTGAAAATGGGACACACATTTGATAAATAAATATCCGGAATTTTAGGACAGCTATTAATCCGATTAATTTCGACTTCGTTGGAATGATATGGTGGCATATTTACATCAACAATTTCATACATAGTTAGTTGGTGAAGGGAGGGGATCGAAGAAGGTAGATACGATAGCTTCGTGATGAGCCAGGGCTGTATAGCTATGGAGCAAAATACTCGAGGGGGAAAATCAAATTCTCGAGGATGGGCAAATCGAATGCTTAGAGCCGGTTCACAAAGAGAAATGCGTGCGTAAGATACGCAAGTATAAAATGAACCCCTCTACCCCCGATGTTCCAGGTTAAAATTTTCCTGAGTGCGGAAGGCATATGACTTCTGCTCGGGGGCGTTGCACCGTACCCCCTGGCTATGACCATGCGATGGGCAGGTAAATGCTGTAATGAAACTCAATACACTCGCCCCCTGGTGGACGTGTGGGGGTATGAAACGTAAATTCGAATAAAATTATATGCTATTCTATATTTCTACTCGCATTTACAATCGAACATATTATACTGGTATTTTTATCAAAGATAAGCTATAACTTAATAAGATGGATGAAAAAGACAACACGAGAGATCAGACGAAATATCTTGCATAAGGGGCACATCAAGATTAGATATACCTGAATTAATTGCAGAAGTATGAATTCGATTAAATGATAAATAGTTAATTCCGATCATGAAATATGATTAAACATGTTTACCTGTATTACTTATGCAGCATATGTAGTTATATACACTGCTTTTATTCAATTTCTTTTATTAAAACAAGCGAGATGATTGTAAATGAAACTTGGACGTTTTTTATTGCGACGCACCCATTTTACTCTTTGAATAAGGCTACAGATCCGCTATGTTAAATTCTCATCATTAAAAATCAGTTCATTTAAATTCATTTAAATAAATCCACATACAGGCCACTGCGCTGAGAGGAAATAAAGTATAATAAATAAAATGAATAATTTCGAGAGCTGAAAATATTGGTGCGTTCGTAAATTGGAGAGAGGATATAGAAAATGGGTGCTACGATAATTAACTACAAAATTCCGCTAGAAAATGAAAAAATGATTTACGTTTCGCTCGATTTACAAAGTATTTTACACCCTACGAGAGGATATTATTTTTTTAATGCAACAATTAAGCCAATTCCAAATTAAAATTGTTTATCACAAATTAGACGATCGTGTTTGGGGTTGAATGGAATTTTTTGATGCCATTGCGGCTCTTTGTCATCATCTGGTGGGACAACAGCTCTTTTTTATTTGAGAATTAGACGAGTAAGTAAGTCTATTCACTTTGTTTAAAATAAGAAAAAACATATATAATCAATAGGGCTATTTACATTTTCAAAATCCAAAAACTACAAACTACATTGGTGAGAAAAAAAAAAAAAACGAAAAAGTTCGAGATTTGGGCTCTGGAAATAAAAATTTGATTATTATATTTGAGCTGTAACTCCGTAAATATTGCTCGAAACTTATACCACTAGTGAATTCCTCAAAGGTGAAAAATCCCAAAATGCTCACGTGCACCAATACCATATAAAAAAAAAATGTGCACAAAAATGAGAAGAAGAAATACAGAACGGAGCTCACTGCAAAAAAAAAAAGAAAAAAAGAGAGAGAACTCATGGTCAATAAAATTGTATAATCAACTTCATTTTTTTGGGGAAGAAAGGTTCGGTATAAGCAAAACTATAGCTGAAATCTTCAATTTTTATAGACTTTTCTCCCCTTAGGATGATATCCACTTAATTAGTCAACATCCGTTATATTTAGATAAATAAGAAGTAAGCTAATCAATTTTTCTTTCTTACTAAGGAGGTTTTGGGCAATTTATTTTGAAGAGTAGACGTATTCCTACATTATAAAACTGAAAAAGTTACCAAATGTTAATTAGCCTTAACAGATATATTCGCTGTATCAAACAGCATGAACGAAGTAAATTAATCCATTGATAAAATAAATTAAAAATCTTCAAAATTCTTGGGAATTATCTGATCATTTATTACATGGTGGAAGAGTGAAATTAATCAAAATAACATTCAACTGTTTGAAATATTCCAAGTATAAGTAAACTAAGCAGGTTTTCAAGTGGAAACTTACTAAAAAGTTTTTCGAAAATCTTGCAAATTGCTTCTATAAATGTTATTCTTAAATAAACTAATTGTTTACCTATATAGCTACTTAATTACTCCGTCAGTACGTATTCCAAAATGACTAAACAGTTTGAAAATAAAATTCTAGCGAAGCCAGCCCCGCTAGAAAAGCAGGTTTTCGATTCGTGGCGCAAAAAACCCTCAGAAAATCGTAGATTTTAAGCTACATTTTTATTAATACCTACTAAACTCCTGAACCGATTGACTTGAAATTTCTATCAGACTTAGATCCGGTCAAGATTGACCTCTGGTGCAAATTTCAGCCTTTATGGTTCGGCCGTTTCTTTGTTCTCGCGTTCAAAAGAAATACATGCGCGCGGCAGTGGCGGATCCAGAGCTCCATTTGGGGGGGGGGATCCAAATTTTTTCAAAGTATGGTAAATGCTAAAATGGTGAGATTGTGTTTTTTTCAGCATAAAGGGGGAGGCGGTTCAAGAAAATTGATTTTTTGTGGATTATCGGTCTATTTTTTTTTTGATTTGGGGGAGGGGGGATTCCCCTCCCGTGGATTCACCACTGGCGCGCGGAGGGAGAAACAAATAAAATAAAGAAAGAAATACCAAAATGCGAAATGGGTATTTTTGGAATCTGGAGATCATGAAACGAAAAACTATACGATGGTCTCGTGCCCTATTGTGAAAGTCAAACCAAAATTAATAGGAGGTTTACTGTCAAAAACCTGCTAAAAATAACAGTATGTTACCTGTTCGGTACAAACATTATTTAAAATCTGTGTCACTTATGATACTAAATGGCGAACATAACCGATGCGCTAAAATTAGGTACGCAGTATACTTCAATTATGACATTATTTATCTTTTAAATTGGTGTGAAATGAAAGTGAATAAAAGCAGATAAAATTATTTAATTCAGGTATAGATACTTGCTTTAATTTTAGAACTATTGAACTTCATTTGTCCTTCAGAAATTGAAAGTAAAAAATATGATTTTAAAAATAAAGCACCCATGCGCACCTATAATTCGACTGGGTCCTTTCTTTTTTCAGATTCAGCAAAGCAGTTCTCCATGTTTGACTACAGGTGTAAGAAGTAATTTGCTGGCAATGAGTTTAGAACCGGTGAAGAAAAATATCACTTTGCAAAATGCATTTCCATGTAGAATAGAGCAACCTAACTCGTGTGGACCAGACGCTAAATGCCAGCTCATAAGAGACAATGAGTATCAGTGTGTCTGTGAAAATGATTCTTTTCCACCATCGCCAAATTCAAATTGTTCCAGGAGTAAGTGATCTTTGATTTTCTATTTATTAGGTAATTTCTGGACCAGCTACGCGGAGAGCAAAGGGTCTCAAAACGAGAGTCGATTCCAAAACATTCGGTTTTTTGATTTCAAGAATCGATTCCAAGAATCGCATATTGAATCGACATCAGCATTGGCCTAATTTTAGAATCAGTCAGAATCAGTTTAAATTTTCTAACAATATGTCTATAGCTATACGACTATTTTTTTCTTCGATATACTATTTCTAATAATTAGTTTGAAAGGTTTTCTCTTTTTTCTTTTTTTCCTACTTTGAAGTTCACTTTCTCAGAGATGGCTATTTTTTGGGATGTGATAGCTTATTTTTACTGTAAATTAAGGCTTGGTAATCAATTCTATGGATTTGGGTACAGGATATTGAGTCTTAGGCCGGACTCGATAATAAAATTCAATTCTACTGAAAGCAACAGTTTTCTACATATTGACAATATAGCTTTGATTAATTCCTAGTTCTATGTCTCAGTTTCAGACTTGGTCACTGAACAAAATCAAGTTGCGATTACACCATGTATCAGAGATGAGGACTGTGGAAGTCATGCATTTTGCAGAACAGAGAGCCGTTTCAAAAAATCTTATTGTGTTTGTAACAGTGATAGTTCATTACCTTCGTCAGATTTAAAATGTCCACCCAGTCCATGTAAACCGAAAGAAATACTCCCAGTTGTATTTTAAAGAATCTGTTGGCTAATTTTTTACTTTTTTTTTTATTGCAGTGAGAGATCAACTTCCGAAGAACTCTACAACAAATGAAACTTTCAACTTGAAAAAGTGCAATCCAACAGAACACTCAGTCTGTGGAGATGCAGCTTGTGAATTCAATGAAAAACTCAATGGACATTATTGTATTTGTCCAGATAAATCATTTCTTTCCTCAGATTTACACTGCTCTAAAGGTAAAAACTAATTATATAAAATGCTTTATGATGAGTCTAAGTGGATGGACTAAGGGACGGTATTATAAACACTGGTCCCCAATTTAACAGAGCATTAAAAATACCACTCTCGTGTTTAATGGAGTTATAAGCAGGAAAGTAATGTTTGGTGCTCCTTTTATCTGGTAACTATGTGTTTGTAACATTTGCTCTTAGTAGCTGTATCGCCTTGAAAATCAGACACACTTTATCCTTTAAATAAAATTTGAAAATTATAGGTATGTGTATTTCCTTAAAGTCGATGTACCTGCTCGGGAAAATGATCTTAACTCAATCAAATACCTGAAAAGAAAATCTATTACATAGGCTGATTCATAAATTTCCGCACTGCCTCCATATATCTCCGAGAAAAAGTAAAAAAAAAACTACCTGCACAGGCGTGTAGAGCAGAGATTTTTATGTTAGTATACCAAATTTCAAGTCAATTGAACTATCCAAACGCCTATAAGGTCTATTTATACCCAAGTCAATCAAAATTAGCCTACGGAAAAAAAATTAGGGGAAAAAATATTCAAGACGTATTGTAGCACAAATTTACAAATCAGCTCACTGAGAAATGTAAATCAGAGTTGCGAGAGGAAGAAAATATTGCCAGCCAGCAACACAGACAGCAAATTGTTTATTATATCACTATACAAACTGTTTCTGGTTGTCCAGATGGTCGAATATGTTTAATTGTGACGTGACCGCTCAAAAACTGTTTTTACCACTCCAATACTTGCCTCGTGTACATCGGGCCTTCGCCACATACATTTTTTCATTTTCTCTTAATGTTGTATCCGAGTTTTACTAGGCAAAAATAAATGAAACGGTGCATGCCTCTGCTCCTGCTTCAAAGAAGAGGTGTGAAGGGAGAAATTTTCCTTTGACAAAATCATATTTTTTCCATGGATTAAAAAAAAAGATTTTTATAATTTACACTGTGCAAGTTAGAAATGAGCTGTCAACACAATTTTTTCACCACAAGTAGCCAATATATTGACAAAGTCAACCTTGTGTTTGTTGGCTCAATTTGTAGTGTTGCCACTGCATCAAGAATTTTTCTCTGGCCCCTTTTTTCCGTAGGCTAATTTTGTTGAGCTTTGGTAAAGATTGACCATACAGGCGTCCGGATTGTCCGATTGAATTGAAATTTGGGTTACATATGCAAAACACTTCACCCTACACGCCTATGTGGTCAAGTTTTTTTTTTTTTGGACTTGTTACTGTAGACATATCAAGATAAGATAGTGCGGAAATTTATGAATCAGCCTATGTATATAGAATTTACATAGCAATTACCTATCAAAGAAAAGTTGAAAACTCCGACAACTTTGAATAAATTTCCTCGAAAATCATCATCAAGAATGAACTTATAGTGAATTCATAAAAATTATCACAAAGTAAATAAATACGATAAGAAACCTATTTAGGAAATTTATCGTGAATAATATATAGTGAAGGAACATAAATTCGTAGAAATTCAGAGTAGCTATACCTACCTAACTAGTACTTATACAGGGTGCGGCAAAATGACCGGCCACATTTGTTATTCCAATTATATGCGTTAGACAAAAGATAGAGACATGCGGTTGGTTTTAAATTAAAATTCATTCTTTAAGGTTACATATGAAATGAAATTTCACTCGCATGTTGATCATTTTGCCTAGCACAATTGCGAAGGCGTAAAACTCAATTTTTCAAGACTTTGCTAAGCAAAAATCATATTTTTTCCACTAATTTCTTACGTATTCAGCCGGTAGGGAATTTACCTCGTTGCGCTAACCATGAAGAATTCCACACGTGCAAAATTCCCCTCCCCGGTCAATTTTATCTATCACTGGTAGCATTTAGCGGAAGAAATTGCAAAATAATGTAACCATTGCTTAGCAAAGTTAAAAAATTGGATTTTGCGCCTTCAGAAATGTGTTAGGCAAAATGGTCAACATGAGAAAGTGAAATTGTATTCAGTAGCGCACCAAAGTAGGGATATGGAGCTGAAACCTTCCCTTTAGCCTTGAATTTCATCAAAAAAAGGCTGAATAGAAGATTTTCAGTTATTTGGGACTTTTTTGGGAATAAATTTATGCCTCAGCTCCTCCCTTGAAAAATTTCTGGGTGCGTCACTGATTGTATTTCATACGTAACCTTAAGGAATAAAGTTTTATTTAGAAGCAAGCGCATGTCCTTATCTTTTTTCTTATGCGTATAATTCAAAAAACAAATGCAGCCGATCATTTTGCCGCACCCTGTATGACGTAGTTTGAGCATTAAATCTGATTGTTTATAGAGAAAACCTGCTTGATCTGAAGTAATCTTAGCCTTATCTTGGGGGAGGGGAGAGATATTGAAACATTCCTTATCATGAACTGCATTACAAAATGTGACTAAGATGTTGAATTAATTTATTAATGTGACTGGTTTGTTTTACAGCGTCACAAATAAGCTCATCAGAAAATAAAACTGATAATCAGCCAGCGCCGATACTTTGTGATCCAAAGCGAAAAAAAATATGTGGAGAAGATGGAGCATGTGGTCCGAAAAATAACGCGTATTATTGCATATGTCCACAAGATGAGTCATTTTATTTTCAAGGCAAACGATGTCCCATAAATACAGGTATAGTACATATAATATCACTATGTTGACAGTAAATTGGGTTTACATAACACTTTAACTCAATTTCAATGTCTTATGTGGAAAATCTTTGCAAGGAGTTTTGAATTTGATATCAGATGATCATTTTGATATAGGTCCTCCTCTTCTCATCTTTTGAGCTATGTTACTTTATTTCCTCAATAATTTATTCGTATTTTTAAATTTCTGTCTACTCATCCAGTTTTACAAGCCCCTAGTCAAGGCTCAATGGAGGCTATTTGGTGGCGAACTCCTTTTTTTTTTTACCAAATTAAGCCCCCTCTAGGAATAGAAAAAATTTGCAGGCCTTCAAGAATTGCATCATGAATACTATGATGAATTCTCTTTTTTTATGCTCAACATCTAACAATATCGGGGACCGGGTTGTTGTGACGATGTATTTCCGACAAGCAACCAGTCAAACAGATTTTAGGCGGGGTAAGAAAGTTCTTAGTAATGCTGACTTTTTTTTCTCGTCGAATTAACTTGTTTCTGCTCTGGCTGAATTCACACTCCGACCCCTCCACAAATGTGAAAAAAACACGGGCAAATTTTTCTCTCGCAAGTTTTTAAGCTAAGTTTTGTCCTGTTATATTGATGTCCCATTTTTTTGGGCAATTTTTGACCTGACAATCCTGATCCCGTAAAGAAGGAAAAAATTTAATATTTTTGTCTTTTAACACTCCCCCAGAATGCTGGTCTCCGTTCGCCACTGGCGCATTTTCATGATTTACTCGTACTTACAATACACTGGAAAAAATTTTAAATTTTAAATATTCGAATATTGAAATAACTTTTCACATTTTCAAGGTTGGTAGGAAATAGGAACATCTAGTGAATTGGTGACTTGGAGGGGGGGTATTATGATGATGATGATGAGGGTGTAGTTAATGGGGTTGGAAAATAGGGGTAACACATCAAATACTATGTGGGAAGGTGGTAAAGAAACTATTAACAATAGGGTTATTAGTTTATGTTGTTCGTATGGTAGGTAACATTATTTATGACAGTCATAGGTAGAATGTAATTACATATACACATCACACAGCTGATAAAGTCTCGTGTGCTGTCTTATATTGGACCAATATTATAAATACCTATATTTTACCTATAATTCGTTGTTGAAACCTCAGAAACAGAATGCTATAATTAACGTTCTACACGAATAAAGTAAAATCAATTAATTAATTAAAACTGTAATTCTTTTTCAAACAAGTTTCTCATCCTGACGTGAATAAGGTTATTCATGTTTTCATGCCATCATCAGTACCGGAGAACTATTCACGAAGTCGAAACGCATCAACTACCAACAACTACTCAACAATCACACCCACAAGTCTCGTAAGTTTTCCTGTTTTCTTAGATACGTACGTATTGTTATTTTACGTCACATGTGAGACCCAAGATAAAGTATGAGGGTATGACCCTTGCGAGACTCCCCTTATAAATACTCAGAAATGAAACCTTCGTCTTTACATGGCTTGGTGGCTATCTGTAGATGCCTTAGGCTATGTAATGAAGCCCACAGATATTGGTTAGGTGTACAGTACAATTTATAGGGAGTAAAATGAAATGAGTGAACCACAAGTGTACATACAATTGATATTTGGGGCACTTGTAAGTCCCAGACAAAAAATGCATATTTGGGGTCTGCGGGGGGGGGGACTAGGAAAAACTATATATACATACACCTCATGGACATGCGAGACCCACAAAAGGGTCTCGCAAGCGTTATGAAATATCTGTTTTGGGTCTCACAAGTGACAAAAACATTTCTATGAGTTAATATACGAGTATACACAAAATGTATGTAATTTCTAATGAGAGTATAGGTAACTCAATAATTATTACATAGGTATTTAAAGAAACCGAACCTTTTTTTCTTTCAGAACCCCTCTAGTCTTTCAGTTTCCAAACCACCAGTCATTTTAGAACATGGAATTATTATTTTGGCAGCTGCTGTTGTTCTATCACTGTCAATACTCGGATTCACTCTCATTTGGCGATATAATCGTTGTACATCACTTGGAAAAAAAAAGAAAAATCATAAAGACAAAGTATGTGAAGGCTAAAATTTAACCTAGTTCATATAAATAATCAGCTCACTTCATTTATTTCAGTATAAGTATAGTAACCAGTTTGCTCACAATTTTAGACGTGTATCTATCTGATGTTATAATTTTTATTCAATATTTATTCGGATTCAAATGCTTGCAGGCTTTCGCCATTCGATTGAGGGAGAATATATTGACCGAAGAAAGGTATACGACAAATCCACATTACACATCAGCAGGGAGTACATCAGATTCTTGCATTCCAATGGTACCTATTATCTTACGTTCAACCATAACAGATCTCGAGAAAATTGGTGAAGGCTTCTTTGGAAAAGTTTATAAAGGTAATAATGGGAGATTTCTTATGTTAATTTATCAGTGCTTTTAAATTTATTCTTTTTTATGTGAAAATTTTCAAAGTTTGAAGATTTCAATACAAAGTTGCTAGAAAAATGTTAGCTTACAGATAATTTGAGTCGTAAAATTATTGTTTTAGAGATTACGCTCATGCGTATATAGGCGGACTAACTGTAATGACAGTTTCGTGTTGAGATTAGATAAAAACGCTATAAATTGCCAAAACACATTTTCATTAACTTCCGAGAAAGAATTCTGGGAGGAAGGTTGATTGAAATCAACTCACCCGCTAAGTTTCAGCAGATATTTTTGCAATATAACCATCAATATCTCAAAAGTCTGTATTTGGTGACAAAATTATCTAAGGATGTACTGGCAAAAATTCCAAACTTGACGATTGTGGAAAATAAAAGGCTAATAGAGACAATAGCTATATCATGCCAAAAAATGTCAGTTTGAACAACTCAGAATGAAATCAATAATCGCATTATAAAGAAAAACTGAAATATTGTTTTGGTTGGACTTTTTGTAAATTAGCAACTCTAATCTTTTGCCTTTGCTTCGCCTCATTGATTTAATTTTCATCATTACTTTTTAAAGATAAACACTAGCTATCTGACTAGATTAGAATTTTTATAGTTATGTAGCATAATTATCGTGTAAGTAATAAATTGATGGCCTATAAATTCATTAAATTAATGTTTGAATTAGCAACTCTTTAATGCATTTTTTATGAAAATATGCGAATAAGTGAATATTTTTTAAACAAGGATTACACAGATCTGCAATTTTTAATATATTTTTAATTTCTTTTTTTTTCATCACAAATTAGGTCAACTTCACGTCACTGACGATAATGGAGCTGAAAGAATTGAAACGGTTGCTGTGAAAATGTTGAAACACACGACTAATTTGGAAGCGGAGGAAGACTTTATGCGGGAAGTGGAAATAATGAGCTCATTTGAGCACACGAACATCCTTACATTAATTGGATTGTGTCCTCGTGGTACAGTAGTACAACTTTTGTTGAACTATAATTTTAAAGAAAGAACTTGATTTCGTCAATATCCAAATCCAAACCCATCTGTTTTGGGTTCCAATGCAAAAACTAAAAAAAAATATTTTTTCTTTATTTATTTTTTAAAAACAGAAAACACATTATCTCCGTGGATGGTATTCGAATTTATGCCACTTGGTGATCTGGCCAGTGTGCTGAGGAAAAGTAGTCTTCAGTTTTGGTCTAGTGTTCCTACTTTGCCTGTTTTATCATCAGTAAGCATATTGCCATTAAATGGCTACCTACTTTTTCACAATTTGATAATTTTCATTTCAATTGTGGAGTGATATTCCAAAATATTTCAAATGTATTATTTTTTGACAAAAATTATATTTGAACCAAATTGGTTGACCTATTTAGCCAGCTCAACTAAACTGGTTCACTCATCCAGCTATAGTTCAACCCAAACTGGTCAACCAATTCAGATAACTCGACTAAATTGGTAGACTCATTAAGTTATAGCTTGATCAAATTGGTCAACCCATTAAGCCAACTATATGAACAACATACAGATATATACACATTTTACCTCTCGAACTGGCACCTAAACAGTCATGGGAGTTTTTGGAATCATCAAATATCTATTTGCGATGAACTGTTGAATCATCAATACAAGTAAAATATCTACAAAATTCAAACGTTTATGAGCTCCAGGCGTTTCTTTGGCTAGGCTAATTTTTGAATAGATTCATAGATTCGTTTTTTAATAGAAACTATTTTGGTATGTTGCTCTTCAATTGCAATGAAAATCTAGAAAATTCTCATGTCTTATATGAGTAGCCTAACCTGAATACAATAAAATTTTCCTTTTATCTTCTAACAGGAATCATTACTATCCATTGCATCGCAAATTTCTGAAGGTATGGAATATTTGGCTCGACAAAGATTCGTTCACAGAGATCTGGCGAGTCGTAATTGTCTCGTCGGCTCTGATCTGATTGTAAAAATTGCTGATTTTGGCATGAGTCGAGATGTTTACACATGCGATTACTATAAGGTAACGTACGCCAACCATAAAAAGTGCAAATAAGCCACTTAGCACCCTATTAAGCCAAAAAATTCAATCTCAAGTTTTGACATTTTTGGAGGAGAGTAATTAAATTTTGAAATTTTTGGAATAATTAATAAATTTTTTCGTGTTTACTTTTTAACTTGTACACTTTAGGTTATCTGTGATTTGGATACTATTTGATAAGCACTAGGAAATTCATTGTGATGGTTTTTGAAAGTGTGTTTTTTTATTAAGTACCTACTTAAAAATATAAATTATCAAGATATGTGGTACAATATCATTTCACTGAAAAAAATGAATAAGATAGTAATTTTTACTATTTTTTTATAGGAAAACTAGGACAATTCACGAGTTATTGTTAATATTCTCAGTGTTTGTAGAACTTTTTATTATTTTATAGTTGATACATTTTAATATATTTTTGTGGTCATATCATACAGATAGTAAAAATTACTTCACTGAGAGAAATGAATAATATTAATTATAAACAGAATAGTAACTTTTCTCATAACAGTTGTGAAAATGACTATTTTTTGGAAATATTCTAATATTTGTAGTACTTTTTACTATCTTAGATAACATACCTATTTTCCTTTTTTTTGTAGTCATTTCTGCTACAAATCTCAAATTGTTCTAGTTTTCCTATCCCAATTTTAAAAATTACCATCGAAATTTTTCTCAGCGTACCAAAATTTTCTTCAATGTTGAGATATTACTCAATATTTTAAATTATTACAACGTGTACTACTCTGCTTTACATTAGTTTGAATCCCATCAGATTGGAGGAACCAGAATGTTACCAGTTCGCTGGATGTCTCCAGAAAGTATTGTATTTGGAAGATTTACCCTGGAATCTGATGTCTGGTCTTATGGTGTTGTTCTGTGGGAAATTTACAGTTACGGAAAACAGCCATATTATGGTCATTCTAATGAAGAGGTGAGTTTTAAAATAAAACTTCTCCAAAACTGAGGCTTTAAAAGAGAGATGAGACTCGTGATCATTTCAATATTGTAATTGCTAAACATTATAGAAGGTGCATGGAACTTTGTAATTCCATGTTAACAATGATTTCATTTGAATCATTGGCACGTGCTTGCTAAATTTCAAACTCAATAAGGACAACGTAGAGTTGAAAAATATTCTTAGTGCTGCCAAGTGGTCTACTCGAAAAATCTTAAAATCGTAACTTGAAAAATCTTAAATTTGGAGAAAAAAATCTTCAATTTCAAAATCATGCGAAAATTTCACTTTTTTGGAACTTGAAACCTTTTTTTTTTTTTTGCTTGCACCGCAAAGTTGTATTTCATATTTTCGATATTTAAAAACCTCTCAAGACTTTATAGCCTTTTTTTAAGATCATTGAAAGTGAATTTTTCCATATTTTTTCATTTTTCTCAACACATTTCTTAAGATTTCCCGAAAATTTTGAATTTTCGGTCGTCTTTCTTAAAATCTTGAAAAAAGTGAAAAATCTTACGATTTTAAGATATTTCTCAAGATTTGGCAACACTGTTCCTAAGGAAAGAAGGGGGAAGGACATTATAATTATAAGCTTATCTAAAAAACTGAAGCTCAAGTATGCTGGACACGTAGTAAGGGAAAAAGATAAATTGAATAAATTATCCCATTATCCGTGAAAAGGGCACCAAGTATCTGAAAAGGAAAAGAGACACTGAGACAGACAGCCCATGGATTTAACAAAATACCAATATTAATTTTTTTTGCTTTCTTATATGCTAAAGGTTTTGAAATTCATTCTGGATGGCATTTTATTGAGCATACCCGACGACTGTCCTGACGAAGTAGCTGACATTATGAGAGCTTGCTGGAGGAAGGATATCAAAGAAAGAATCATGTTCTCAGAGATCTGTGCAAGATTGTCAAAACTGAAGGAGAGTATGAACCAACAAAGCATAGCTGCTCTTCCCAGACCGCCGCCATTGCCAGTTTCCATAGATCTTGCTTTAATGGCGGACATGGCAGAGGATGAAGACACGGATGATGAGAAAGTAGAGGATTTACTCGATGAAGACAACTATTTACGACCAATTTCACGATCAGAGAGTGTTTCATCGGAAGAATACATAGAACCCATTCATATGGTTTGAGGCATATTACTCTTCAACTATAGGTAACTTATCTTCAATTTCAGAACAACTGAATTGACATAAAAACTGAATTAGTTTCGATTTTTTGAAACAGTGTGACGTTTGAACGACCACCATAGACAATGCTAGTAAACTGAATATTTACTACAGCCATTAAAAGTGTCAATCGTTAGGGATCAAAAGCCAACTGTCTTAGGCCTTGATGACTAAATACGATTACTATGTCAGGCAGGTGATGAATTTCATAAACGAAGCATTTTTAAGAACTTATCACTCAGGTATATTTCTAGGCAGGAAGAAAATTTCAGCCAATCATGAGGATGCAGTCGAAATAATGAAATGTTAAGACGAGTAAAATCTTGTTGTGGGAATGCGATTGCTTCAAGAAAATTACAGCGAATTGAATCTACAACTGAATATATCAGCACTGACAATAAGAATGAATGCGAATGAAATGAAATTGGCGAAAAGAGACTGTATATTAAATGTACGAGTATCTAATAATTGGGATAGCTTGTTCTCTTTCTCTTTATTTCTAACAAGGACACAGGCTCATCCCAATTATATTCTCTCTCTTCGCATCATTTTTATTAGTGGCTTTTGCCATTGTACATAGACCTTCCATTTACCAAGACTGAGCTTGCTGATTAGTGATAAATGCCAAGTGAAAACTGAGTATAAGGATACTGGGATAATGAAAGTGTGTGCAATACAAAAAAAATCGCAGCGCAACAAGTTTCGCTAGAAAAGTAGGTTTTCCTTCTAAGCATGACAGAATTTTCTCATATTTCAAAACGCAATAACTCCATAAGTACGGAACCGATTAAGTCCAAATTTTGAAGGGATCATGTTCTATATACTTTCTAAACATATAATTGTCTCGAGTTTCTTGATCCGTTCAGTATTATGTTATACAGATACATATATGAACTTGAGATATGAGTATTTTTGGAATTCTGAGCTCATGAAACGAATAACTATCACACTCTTAAGTCCAACTTTTGTCATGAAGAAAATTCGAATAGTAGGTTTTCCAAAAAACCTACTAATATGAATCGTAACTGCGTATAGTGGCAATAGCTCCCTGTTATGTTTTGAGTGGGAAAGTAGACTGGTTTAAATTTTTATAGAAAAGAGAATGAAACAACCTGTATTCAATTATCCTTGTACACAGTCTTGGTCTCAGTGAAAAGAGCATTCAACATTACCAAAGCTCTGTCAACATATAAATGGTAGGTTTATACCATAGAAGCACGAAGTGAAAACGTCATCAGCAAAAAATTCCAGAATGTTTTAAAAAGTTGACTAATCAGAGAGAACTTTGATAAAAACTGGATCCACACAAAGATCATAGAATACTCAGAAAATTCCTAACAAACGAAATAAAAAATTACTTTTTTCATTTATTACCTCTTCTTATTATATTAAAATAATAGTTGTAATAATTATTTTTAAACGCTGCTCTTCAAGTAGAACAAAAAAAAAAAAAACACCAAGGACTTCTTTCCATTATTGAATAAATAATTTCAATTTAAAATACTGGATCTGTATAAGAGCTAGATCGGTATACCTACTACTCGTATGATTGTTTCTATCCAGTTTGTCTCTAATCACAAATTATCAGTGTCGTTTTAATAGGAATGACGTCGCATTTCGTGCTTTTATAAATGCGGTACACTAAAAAATCACAATGCATCAGCATAGACTTTGTTAAAAATTTGAAATTTGAAATTTATTTATTTTATAGTACTGTTTAATTGTTATTTTTAAGATTGTAAATTATTATAAGCCAATATGTGACTGATTGTATTTATTAGGAATTTTTTGTAAAAGTAAATTAAAAAAAAAAAATGTTTGAATTAAAAAAGGCCTACACCTTGTTTCAGGGTAGAAGATACGATACTAGCTTAAGTGGGGTTCAAATGTAAACCTGGTTCAATCTCAAATTATCAATATCTCTGTTTTTGTCTTGAGCCTAGTTCAAACTTGTACTCAGTATTAGCTAGTATTGTACTCCCCACCCTAATACTGTTGTTCGTTATTTATTCTTTTTTATGTATTTATAATTCTCTACTTTGAAAACAGTTCAGTTGAAAAAAGTTTTCTCGCAATTTTTGTGAGGGTTGGTGTCTCATTTTAGATCGGTATTAATCAGTCCTAGTTGTTCCTATATTAGTTAAAGTTTCCTACAAGGATGAGCTAATATAGTTTACACAGCCAGCCACGAATTCAAAGCACAGATTTTTTATTTTCTGGTGCCATGCGTACTACTGTAATAGTATTCGAGTGTATATTAATTTCGTTATTGAAGGAATGCTAAATAATTTTCTAAGAATTAAATACACTCGGAGAAAAAATATTAAAAATCAGTAGGCTACGTATGCTGGGTTGTATACTAACTTTGGGAGAATTCAGATTTTGTGTTGAAAATTAATCTAAAATACGAGTATATTACATTTTAGTATGCATTATGCTAATTTCCAACATATTTAGACTGATTTTCGATTTTTGTATTACTTTTCGATACTTTTTACTTATTCTTAGTAAATTTATATTAATTTATTATCATATAAAACCTGAATTGTCCTGGAGTTAGTAGGTACGCAGATATTAAAATTTAATACGCAGTTTTCTCTCAGTCTAATTTTTACGTCTTTTGACACTAAACTATAAGGCCAGCGATAGGTAGAATTATGTATCCGCAGGTAACTCTAATTCGTCCATATATTTTTACGGCAGGTAGGACTCGATGTACATAATTAGACTGGGAAAAAACTCAAATTCCTAAAAATAAAACTTATCCACTTCTTGAAAATCACAATATCAGTATCACTGTTTATCTTCAATAATAAAATAAGCATCTATTTTTTTTAAATGCTTATATATTTCAAAAAGCTATTGTTTATACTGTAAGATAATGATTGTACTCATACAAATCAAGTTGAAAATACAAAAATGGGGACATTTGAAATTATTTTTTGCCGATAATCTACAGAAATACGAGTATCTATAGACGAACATACTGGACAGATACGATAAAATATAAATCCTAATAAATACTAAAAAAAATGTTATTTTGTCCATCACCATTAAAAAAAAAAAAAAATAGTTCATCCGCCTATCCATTATTCATAGAAATTTGAGAACCAGTTAATAAAGCTCAATGAGTTGACTCATTCTTCATTAGATGCAGTTTTCGATAAAGCATTCCAAAAGTCCATTCGTTTCGATAAAACTTTTCCTTCAAGTAACTTTAAATCACTATCAATTTGCAAATAACATGGTGCATCGGATGTAGAAGGCTTCCACTCACAATTCATACCAGTACTGGTTGGATTACTGAAATTATTTAAAATAATTGTATTTTTTATGTCTTCGGGAATATTCTCATACTTAGATGTTTTTGACTTTTTGTAAATTAAAAAAAAAACATTACTTCGATAACAATAAGAACATACCCAGTTTTGGCAAAATTTGTCCACATCGTACACATGTTGTTTATCACAGTTAATTCTGGTTCAGCAAAGTCGACACCTTCCACATACCTTTCACGATAAAATAGGTAAGGTAATTCATCAGCATGAGCAGCTCCGCCTAAAAGTTAAACAAAAAAATATTTTTAAAGGGTTTTAAATCCAAGAAGTTTCCATAATTCTTTTTTTTTCTCAAAGAGAAAAATATTGAATTTGGGTGGGTGAGTGTCTTTAAACTGTACCAATAAAAATGACCATTATCTATAATTTCCAAGATTAATTTAGTAGCTAAATTTTATCATAATATTATGATGCACTAATCTGTTTGATCTTTATAGATCTTCCTCGTGTGGAGTAAATAAAGTATTTTTTTCATATATATAATGCATTGCGGATGAAAAGGCCTTTCAAAAAATTAGCTATCTATATTTTCTGACAATAAGCGAGATATACGGTACCTTTTTCTTATACACAGCTAACCTCAGGCTTAATGTAATCATATTATACTGGATTTTATTGGGAAAAATCAATTTGTCTTTAAAATTATGTCTAAATTATGTAAAAAAATTTTAGAAAAGAGAAAATGTTCCTTTTTAAAGGAATATTTTAGCCAATCAATTATTCGGAATTATTGCGAGTGAAAATATCTATCTACTGTAAATGCGTACGTATTGCACGTTACATTCATAATGAGAATTGCGAATTTGAACGAATGATAAAAACTAGTGTATACATTGATGAAAAACTAAGAAATTGTATATGTGCTTTTTTTATTGAGGCACAATCGTTTTCTGATAATTGAAATAATTTTCTCATGCTTCGCAGAATTCATGAGTAACAAATACAAGTAGATGAGTAGAAGATATCTTAATGTTCAAAAGGTATTGATTGGTAATTTTCATTCTAAAAATTGATTTAAAAAATTATTTATTTTACCAACAATATGAAGGTAGGTACGTAGAAAAAAAGAATAATTTTTTCTCAACCCTCGAAGATCGAACAATTAGGACATTCGAAAAAATAATATCGACAGACTAGTTAGGTAGGTAATGGCAAATAATACATATAGCCTTACACTATTTGGACGTACACTAAACCTGGAATGAAGAATGTATGGCATAGTCTATAACAGATTCCTGGTCATTATTCCGTGTGAGAAAATCTGAATGATGGAATAAATTTTTACCCGAATATTTCCCTCCCGTCATTTTTAAATCATAAATCAATAAATACATTTGAAAAATTTTTCACAGATCAAATGTAAAATCGCCAATTAAAAGTAAAGCATAGGTACTAACATTATGTTGAAAGTAGAACGCAAATGAAAACTTCGAATAAAAATAATAGACGCGGTAACCAATGATAAAAATTTTTATGAAATTACTTGTGATAGAAGGATCTCTCATAAGAGTTTTCGTATACCAATTGAAATGTCCATAAAAACTGAATTCGTATACATACACTGGAAAAGTAGAAGTAGTCACAAAATCGAATGCTTCATAAAAGTTTCTGAAGAACATATCGGTGTACAACTGCAAATTAAATTTGAAGAATTAAATTATTCCATCAAATGCAATGACAGAGAATACGCAATTTTTTCTGGCGTACATCAGCAATTTCTTCTTTCGTAGGTTTGTCTTTAAAATAAAATTTCTTCACGTGATTGCAAACCCGCGGTGATTTTACGAATTCTAATTTCATTCCATGAGCCACAAGTGAATCGATTGAATCTTCTAGCGACTGTAAAACATTGTCGGTAATATCTGTTAAATATAAAGTGAAAATTTAGTTGATCACATAATGATTAAGATGGGATGTAAAAATGATGCAGTAAATAAAAATAAGTGATTGCAAAGGGACAATTAAGAAGAACGTAAAGCCTACAAATATCTTGTAAACATAAAAACGTGAAATCAAAATAATTTAATAAAATCATTATCGGAATGTTAATGCCTAGTGGACTAAACTTCACCAGGGCTACGTTTTATGCACCTCATATTAATAAAGAGCTTCGTTATTATGAATAATATTTGCGCTTATCCTTTTTAAGCAGTTCTTATAAAACGATTTTCAAAAACTTAATAAAAAGAAAACAGCTCACATAAAAATAACTGCGAATTTTCTTACTTCCCTATTCAGAATTGATGTAATAAGCGACAAATTTTAGTTAGTGCTCAGAGCGTTGTTGACGCTTGCGTTTGTGTGCTGGTGTGTTCACAAGCAACGGCAAAGTTTTGAGCGCCAACTAAAGTTTGAAAGACTACCTGTATCTAAGAATCGAATGATTGAACAATTTTCCATCATATGTCTCACCACCGAAAAATGCCAATCTGCCTTCTTTGTTATTCAATCCGACCACTACAGGAACTGGCGTAGCTTTTTTTATCAATTCTCTAGGATGCTCTGGAAGTAGAGCAGATGTGGTGTTTTTTTCAACGGAAGGAACGAAACAAAAATAATCAGTTCTACCCACGATTTCCTGAAATTTTTTCACTTTATAATATCTAAATAAAAGCATCAAAACAAGTATAGTGGCGAATATAAACATTTACGGATTTTAATTCTTCAAAAATACTTTCAACCACTCGACAAATATCCTCAGCTGACTGCGTTTTTAAAAATTCAACTGAATCTTCGACGTCTTCTCCTTGAAAACCTAATTTTCGGCTAAGATGTAAACCGTTTTTCAAAGGATCTTCAGAGAAACTCCAAGGACAAAGTGCAGTGCCACTTTGTAGTATGGCTTTATTATATGTTCCTAAGGGGAGGAAATATAAAGTTTAAATATTTTTAGACAATGAAAGAAAAGAAAAAAAAAACAAGTTAAATAAGTACATAGAAGAAACAATTAGTACCTTTAGAAAGAGGTGACAACATGTGAAAATGAACTGAAGATGCACCAGCACTTTCCCCAAAAATGGTAACATTATTTGGATCGCCTCCGAATTTTTGAATATTCTTTTGAACCCACTGTAAACCTAAGAGCTGATCCCGTAACCCACAGTTACCATCATTATTTGCTGTTCCCATGTTCAGAAATCCTAGAATTTAAGAAACAGTAATAATAAGTATACCATGATAATATATGTAGCTAAATAAGGATTGAATAAATATCAAATCGTATCTCTAACCAAGAGCATGTAATCTGTATGCAACAGTCACTAGAATAACATCGTAATTGATTAGATAATCCGCGGGGAATGATGTTGGTAGTGCTGATCCACGAACAAAGCCACCACCGTGAAAAAAAACCATAACAGCTTTAGGTGAGGTAATTGAAGATGGAGGCTAAAAAAATGTGAAAGGCGATAAGCGTTTGAAAAGTCTTGACATATTAATATGTAATATTGTGTTTATTTTTCAAAACTTTGGGACATGAAAGAAAAATTATAGTATTACGCTGTGAATGGATTAGTTGAAATGTTTCCAACAATTATTTCCAATACTTGGTTCTACCTGTTCGGAAAAATAAATAAAATATAAAAAATAAATGCAAAAATAACCTCAATAAGGCTTATTTGCACCAGATGACCATACCAAACTGATACCAACCATGAAATAAAAATTTTGGGTGTAAAAATTGAATGCCAATCATTTTTTTCACGATCAAAATTTCTAAATTCGGAGGAATATTATTGAATTTAAAGCATAAATTGCTTACTCGAGGAGAGTATACATTCAGGTACAAGCAATCCTCACTACCAACCACCATTTTGCTGAAAACTTCGAACTGTACACAAGGCTGAGCCGCTTTGCTTGCATCAAAAATATCATCATTCCATTTATCTGCAGGAACTGGTGCCTGTTGGAAAATATCAAATAATGCCACGACGACGAGCATAAATAAATTTTAAACAATTCTGTAGTCTTATATTATAATCCACATGAAATTAAAAACTGACTTGAAAACGTAAATTGCCCACAGGAGGTTTGGCAAAAGGAATACCCAAAAAAGAACAATATTCGTTTCCATTTAAAACCGATTTTTGTAATATTCCTTTCAGTTTGCCTTGTTCTATTTCAACAATCACACTAGAATCCGTCATTTTACTGAAAAATCTATGGAAGATTGGTGTTTTCAGAAATACGCGATGATTAAATAACGAAATATGCATCGCATTTCTGTAAGGAATAACTCACCTGTTCGCTCGCTATCAGTCACTTCAGGTATAATCTTGACTGTATCACGACAGGACACGACAGAGACAAACAGAAGGGAAAAATATAAAAAACAAGAACCTTCAAATTTTGTATGACGTCACAAATTCAATTCACAGTTCACACAAAAAAAAACCGATTTTTCTGATTTTCACCCTAAGGTGGGTTTTTCCATTGCGCCTCACCCAATAAAAATGAAATTAAAATTATAAAATTCAATTTGAATAGACGAATAAAAAACATTAAATCAATTTAATTTTCACCATAAAATTATTTTTCTGAAAAAATTATTTACAGTATCGGAAATAGCAAGTAAATATTAAAATCTCGACAAACGCCGTCGATGTTTTTTAAACAAAAATTTAAAAGATTAACAAAATCGCAATCGAACAAAATATGTAATAAGAAATTGCAGAAATTTAAAAAGAATTTATCGCGTAGAAAATATTATAACAATCCGTATATTTGCCAAAAATAACGACGATGAAAATCAGTTTCGAATCTGGCTTAAATATTTTCAATTTTTATTTTTGAAAAGTAAAATTTACGAAACGGTGTTCCTTCCTCTTCATTTTATCATTGTGATATTCCGTTACTAGTTTTTCTCGTCTTTTGCAGAATTTTAAAGACATCAAATTCTTAAATTATACACTGTTCAAATAAGTAGATAAACTGTGATCATTTTTAAAATCCAAATTCTGACTATGTTTGGAATTTGTAGATAAGATCAACTGAGGCTATAAATTAAAACTCAGGTATTCTGTGGTGAAAATAAAAATGTTATCACATTAAAAAAGCCTTCGTCATTTTGACCGACTAATGAAGGACAAAATGAAAATTTACATTCATCATTGTTCATCATCTCTACGAATTTTTGAAATTCCCATGGAATTTGACAATCGATTGCTTCAATATATTGCGATCATGATGTTGAATATCGATTTACATAATATAATTATTATTGCGATGCTGTTATCACATCACCGGCCGGCCAGCCGGCCAGTGGCCACCTGTTATCAGTCAAGCAGAAGAAGCAACACGAATAATTTTTAGCAAACGTTCTTCATTTTCAAAAATTGTCAATTCAGATATTTTGTTTCTTGCGTTTATGTTTACCCAAAGTTTTACCAATCGTGGTTCTGTGTTTACAGTTCTGTTGACCATGTGAATAATGTATGAATAAAGTGAACTATATAAAATTATTAATGTAACTTGGTAACATCTTTCGTGTTTACTTCAAATTTTTAAGGAGGAAAGTTTCTTGAAAACTATCGGTAATCTCTATTGATTCCGTCTTACCTGTTTTGTTCAAAGTAAGATCGATTTAATAAAAAATGATTTGGCCCATTTGGGCGTCAGCTTTTTTCGTAGAAAAGAAAATGAATCACTCGAACGAGGATCACTTGCTTCATTTGCATGCGTATTTGCTGAAAAGTGGATGTGACAGACCTGGAATGAATATCATCAAATCTGGAATCAGGTAAGAATGGTTTCATTGTCAAAGTGGTTCAGCTTTATCGGGTATTAGATGGAAGTATGATGAATAGTTATTTGTCAAATCTTATATACTCGTTGTAGAACCCTGAATTACTGTGAAATTTTAAATCACTTCGAAGTATAACCTGATAATAATTGCTTTCAGGCTTGCAAAATACTTTTTGAATCAGTAAAATGTTATGTAACCATTATTTTAACTTACACGGTTCCTCTTACTTTTTTCTGCATTATCTTAAAATCCAATTTTCTGACCAGTACGATTTTGTAAATCACCTTACTACATCAATGCATGCGTTTATGAAACCTTATGGATAAAAAATTTCACTATGCTTTGATATTTAGGTTTCGTTGCCGAACAGAATTTCTCGCTGAGAAAATCGATCCGGATAAAATGTGTCCGTATTGCTTCCATCATTGGTCTGAAGGAGATTTCTCGTTGAAATTCAAATCAAAGAATAAGAGGAAGAAAAATGTCAAATTATATGTATGGGTATGTAATGAGCTTATTCACGTATTTATTCAAATTTATGGGCAGAAAAATATTCGGTTTTTGAATTACCTGCTAGGCTCATGAAAACAACGAAAATAATTTTTTCAAAATACTAAAAACGAAATGTTTCGAGTGGTATTATATAAAAAGTATTATAGTCGAGTAAAGCTGGACATTTCAGATTGCAAAAAATCTGATAAAAATATTTTGCGTTGAAATATCAGAAACCATTTCTAGAATCATCATTAAAAAGTCCTCTAAAATCAAGCTGCCAGAAACCCCCGAAGAGAGGGTTGAATGCAGCCAGATTTTTAGTTTTTTCTTATAATTCGGCAATGGTATATTTGATGAAAAAATTTTTCGTGTAAAAAAAATATTCTCCGCCAAATTATCTGCTACTTTTGTAATTAGAATTTTTTTCCGTCAGTCGCTTGATTTTTTTTATCTTTTAACTGCCCATTTTTAATGGTTATTTTAGTGAACACTTATAATTAGTACATACTGATTATTTCGTTCCCAGGAAATAAAATGTTCCAATTGTGGGAAGCACGTTAAGACCACTCGTGAAAAACCACCCAATAAATCTCATCAGTTGAGTAAGAAAAAAGTATCCACCGTTCTTACAACTTCTCATAGTCAAACTCAGAAAAATAAGAAAGATTTAGCAATGTTACAAAAATCACAACAGAACACGAAGAATGAAAAAAGTTTACCTCTGTCTCAAAAACAGAAAAAGTTATCCAAAAATTTGTTACCTAAAAAAAAATCAAATCTTACTTATTTGAAAGATTTTTTGTGATATCAGTTAATTCATTAAAAAAAAAAGAAAAAAGTTTTCAACATTTATTTGAATATTTACAAATGGCTTTACTACATAGAAAAATGGTATGTTGTGTCTATTGGCAATGTTGGTATTTGATTTTTGAACTTCTATCCCAAAGGTATTTCCTCTTTCACCATCTGGAAAAAAAATCTGTTGATTATTGGTTTGTTGAATTAATCACTCTAAGCTTAGAGGTAGTACTGAGATGTTAGAATGAGATTAGTTCTAATTTGGTAAACGTTAGTAATTTCTGAAACGTATTCTAAATGCTATCTCTACCAATCAACGTGTTATAATTCTAAAATATTACGATATAAAATCAAAAGGAATAAATTTTTCTAACCTCTATACAGTGTTTACGGTATTCGTGTTCAAATGAATTTGCTGATCTGATTGGTAGAGACTTCCCTTGTCGACGAAGCTCCTGAAGTATTTCAGTCAAATCCAGTATAGTGACAGGATCTATTTTGTTTTTTCTGATTAAACTGGCTAAATATTCGATGTAATGAGTTCTAAAGAGATAACAAAAATTTTTTCAGCATTAATATTACTGAATGAATGATCAAATGTTATGAATTGGTTTGAAAGAAACATTTCTAAGAGAAATGAATTTATATGAAAAATAATCAGGCTTCCAAGTCAAACCATCAAATGAATAATTTTGTTTGGCATAAAGAAATTGAAGACGTTTCAGTAACTATTAGTAAAACGAATTTAAATGGTGATGATGAAGTTTAGACACAACAGAGGATTTTTCAAGCGAAGTGGTTGTTTATGAGTTTTGTTGATTTGGTTTTATCTCGCAATACCTGATAAAGAGAATTGTAATAATCATTTTCGGGTGTTCCATAACAACGAGGAGGTCGTTTTTTGCCCTCTCTTAAAATTACAGTCTCCAGTTCATCTAGTGTTAATAAATTTATCGTTTCCAATTTGCATCGACATATAATTCGACTTAGATATTCCCTCAGGTGGCATCTGTGGAACATATTTTTATGGGATTTTTTCAGTTTGTCTAACGTAATGAGAAAACATTATTTCTCAGTAGATAGATGATGTTTCAGTTTGGAAATTTTGAATACATGTACTCGATTATTGCTAAATTCGTATACCTGCATAATCCGCCTTCTTCGACCAGAGCATTACATTTTGTATCTATCAGTCCATCGTCTGTTTCTCTTTGCAACTGAACACTGCATCGTTTCTCTTTAGATTTTTGTAAATTTAATTCAATATTATTTTCCTGAGTAAAAAATTAAAAATTTTTACCTCCTGTTCTTTTAAAATCTTATGAGTTATGAATATAAGGTAAAAAGTACGAACCAAAAGTAATTGTTTTAATTCTCCTGGCTCTTTATCTCGTAAATAAAATAAACAATTTCTTGGATGATGCGCATGCAATCCAAGTTTAGCGCAATAATCTGACTGTTTGCAGTCTGCACCCATGGAAAATGGTTTCAAACAATCTGAACAAAATTCGTATTTACAGTGGGTACATGTGAGATGCATACAGCCTCCTTTAACTAAAATAAATCTTTAAAAGAAAAACAAATTGCCAAGTTAGTTACGAAATTGATTTCAAGTATTTTTTTTAAAAATATGTTCATAAGGTCTGTATAGTGTTTACTTTGTATCACATTTTGGACATGTTACTCCATTTTCTTCCAAATAATTTATAAACTGATGATTGGAATCATTTTGTGTGGCCAGCCATTTATTATACTGTTCACAACTTTTCCCATGATGCTCCTTTGTCCACTAAATTAATTAAAATTTTCATTATTGAAAATAGTAAAATGATTTAGTTTTATTCTTGATATTAATAATTATTATCATAATAATATCTAGTTTCAAAGTTGTATTTTGTACGAATGTATTAAAAGTAAGAGTTGATAATTATTTAGGGTCTTACTAATTTTCCACAGTTAGCACAAGAAACTGCTTTGCAGGATGGACAAGATAAACGTTTTTGATCGAGATCAGCAATAAATCCGAATGAGCACTGAAAGACAGTCTCATATTTAACTATATTCATTGAAAAAGTTTGCTATCGGTCAAATTCAATATAAAATCTTACTTTGGCACACCATTTGAAACAGGGATCTTGCATTAGAGTTCGATCGCGTAGCTTTTGTTGGAACAGTTCGTGGGTTTGTGGCTCTAATATAGTTTTTAATAAAATGTCCAAGTTACTGAAATAATTGAAGATGGCATCAGAATCTAGCTGTGGTAGCTTTGGTTCTCCACAAAATGGACAAACGCAATGTTCGATTGATTTTTCATTTATTTGGAGAGAGAAAAATTGCCTGGCGCAATCTTGGCAACATTTGTGTTCGCATTCTAACAATGAAATCATCTGTTGAAAAGAGAAAGAGATGTTAACATGGAAAGACATTCATTTTTGCTGAAAAATTATTTTTAAAATGACTTTGATGTACTTGTTTCATTGAAAATTTTTCGGCACACAAATGACATTCCTGTTGTAAGTAAACAATTGCTGAATGTATATTCGAACATTCATTAGCTGCATCGATGCTTTGAGATCGATCAAATTTTAGTTGCATCAGTTGAGCTGCTAATTCAGCTTGGTCGATCGTTGAAACTAAACCCTCTGTCAGGTATTGCTTGGCTTCTGCCTGAAATTGTATTAGAATTATGAGTGACTGCTTAAAATTATATATTTACATTATAAATCGGTAGTAAGTAGGTACGTATCATACACTTATTTGTATTTTTCGAGTTAGCTACTAATAGGTAATAATAAATTCATTTTCAAGAGAAATAGAGACTGACCTCTAAACTGGAAGTGTAAAGGTCCTTATTTTGATTTCTGGAATTCTCTTCGTTGATTCTTTCAGTGGGTTTGTCTTTTGCATTTTCTGTGGTGCTTGGTTGCAATTGCAGATGTGACTCGTCGAATTCTGCGGGTAAATCAGTTGTACCATAATTTTCCAATATTATGACTGAGTTTTCAAATAATTTGTGGGTTGAAGTTGAATCACTTTGATGGAGTTTTTCTATTTCAATAGAAGCTTGGATTATTTTGATTTTATTTGAGCTCGTTTCAAAATGTTGACATTCAAGATTTTCAGTTGCTGTGGTTCTGTCAAATGGAATATCAACTTCATTCTTATTTCGTTCTTCACTCTGATTTCTGTGTGCGTGTGAAATTTCAGTGACATTTTTATTTTTCAAATTATTTTTTGGTTTTTTTATTTTTTCAATGGCATCGTTTAAATTATCCGAGTCCTCTTTCTCATCACCTAATGGAGGCTTAAAGACAAGCTGATTGTTGCTTATTTGCAATCTTTCTTCTGCGTTCTCATTTTCACTGGGAGAAAATTCTTCGGCTGTAACGTTCTCTTTGTGTGCAATTGTGTTCTGTATATTTTTTGGAAGATTTTCATTTTCACTATTACCAGGTTCTTCCTCAGAATCAGAAGTGACAGAAGAAATGTCAGATTCTTCAGTTTCTTCTATGTTTTCTTCCTGCCGATTTAATGTAATAGCTTCTTCATCTATCATTACTTCTCTTGTAGTGCTGATTTCACTCCGACATGTATTTGCATCTTGCTCTTTATCTGACAGAAGACATTCTTTTTCCTCATTAAATGTTATTATGGCTCCAGAATTGGTAGTAATTTCATTGTGTTTTGAATGAGTCTCAATTTTTTCCTCTACTAAAAGAGGACTTCCATTTTGTTGATCGACTGAATTCATATCTGTAGTGTTGCTAGTGATTTTGTTGTGATTTGCAAGGTTTTCAACAGTTTCTGTGCCTGTCAATAAGCTTCCATTTTGTATAGTTACCAAATTTATATCCTTAGTAAGACTAGGATTTTCGTTCTGATCTGATGTATGAGGACTTTCCTCATGTGACAAGATATGTGTATCTTTTTCATTCACCAAAATTATATGTATACTACTGCTGGCAATTTTATTTCGATTTGTTGGGCTTATAATTTTTTTATTCGGAACTATAAGACCATTTTCTGTGTTGGTAGTGATTTCATTTGGTATATAGTTGGAACTTCGGTTTTGAATTGTAGTTACCTCAACTTGCTCTTTTTCTGCCAGAGGCGTTACACTTTCCTCAATTATTATTTCGGCTAAGCTTATAGAATTTTTGGTAATTTTATTTTGATTCATAGATTTCTCTGGATTCTCCTGATCAAATAAAAATTTTTCATTTTTTTGTAATTCTGTTGCTGTACTTATTGTACCATTTTCAAATGCAGTACTTTCAGTTTTTGTCCTGATAACATTTTCTATTGATGTGGTTTTAACTTCGGTTTTGAAATTTTCTTTTGGATTCATTTCAGTTTCATTAAATACATTTTCTAAATTCATTTTTCCACTTATTTCGCATTGTTGGTTTTCCAAGACATTATTAATATACGTTTTTGAAATTACAGATGTATGTAAAGGTGCATCTTTCATTTCAATAATGTGGAAGTCCAAATGACGTTTAGCGAGCCAGTATAGAGCATTTAATTCGGGAAGTAAAATTGCATTTTCTTTCTCAGTTATTAGCTCATAGCAGAGTGGTGCAGTCGTCAGTTCAATCGGAGGATGTAACTTTGATGAACTTAAATTCGACCTGCCACTTGGCTGTTTTGAGATCATGTTTGGAATGTTTGAATTTTCAAAGTCTTCAGGATGTAGGGAGACATCAGCTTCAAACTGTGTCATGTGATCAAGATTTTGCTTAGAAACAGAAAATTCGTCTCGAATGGCAGTTTTATTTTTCTCATCAGCAACTGTGAACTCGGACTTCATCAGCTCATCTTCTTTCTCTATCAGACTTTCAGTCTTTTCTTCAAAATAGTCAAGTATTTCGTCAGCTTTTAGAATTTTGTTTTCTGTATTTTTTTGATTTTCTTCATTCAAGTTTTCCGAAGTTTTTTCTTTTTTTTCGTGTTTTCTATGGGTCTCTAAGTTTGTTTGCTGTAGTCCTTCTCCAGCTGTTGTAGTACTTTCTATGACTTTACTATTTGAGTTCTTGGATTCGACACTATCTTTGATCATGTTTTCTGTTGGTGTCATGGCTTCAGCTGGAACCAAAAAATTTTTTTCAAGATCAAGTGTTCGTATCAGTTGAATTTCCAAAGGTTTGACAGCTACTGAGAAACAGTCTGAATTAGTCTGTGAGATTGATGCATGTGAATTTTGTTGATCTGGTTCTAAATTTACTAATTTATCAGAAGGTGGTTGAATATCAACTGGTGTTACTTTATAGCCGATTGTATTTGTAGTCTCAAGTTCATTGCTGTTTGATTTCAAGTTAATTTCTGAAACAAATTTTGTACTTTCAACCAAACCATCATTCAGATCAATTTTATGATCTGCAAGTTGTTTTTGAATGGAATGAGCTTTTGTAACTTGATCTTGAGTAGAGTGAGCTGGGCTAACATGACCACGAGTGGAGCAAGTATATTGTGGAATATCTTGGTGAGCGAATCCATCGTTTAAATAATTTTTAATATAATTTTCTAAAGAGTACTCCATATTTGTTTCATTTCTGTTGTCATTTTCAATAATGGCATTTCTTTTTGAATTTTTGTTCATTATTAGGAACTGCTCCAACTCATGAGACTGCCGAATGTTATTAAAATTCAATTTCATTCGATCCTTTATGTCTTTTTCCATTTCAGAATGATTCACTGGTAATTTATGATTTCTGTTCTCAACTTTGGGAGCACTCAGCACGTCCGTTGATGCGTAAATTTTTTTTCTTTTAAGAATATTATCGAATGTCATTTTCAAATTATCACAACTATTATAACGGTTAAATTTTTCATTTTGAAACACTCCTAAATTTGGTGCCCGTTGCTCCCATGAATGAGGCGAAAATTTGTTGTAATTATTCGAATTAGACTGTTTTCTTAAATGAGTTAAGGCCTCTTCGAAATGGAGATACTCGTCAAATTCCGAAGCAGAAGTGGATGCTGTGTCTAACCATGATTGTATTCTATTAAAATCTTGCTTATGATCGTTTGGTAATTCAGCTGATCCACCGTCGGTTTCGTATTCGTGGTCTAAAAATGAGACAATTATTTCTAATTAGGCATAATGTCGATGATTGTCTCTTTAAAATAAATTCTATATTTATTGATAAACCATAAATATGAAATAAAGTATTCTCCATTAAGTTGGGTTATTCGTGGATCATCATTGCGGAGAGAATTTGCATTTGTTGACTAAATTCTTAATAGATTTTACGCATTCTAGATGCATTTGTGAACGATCCGGAAGTTGGGGAATACCACAAAATGGAGGGGGGGTGCAAAATTTCTTTCTTATCTTGATCAAATTTTTGGAACGAATTTTTAAATTTATTCTAATTTGACAAAAAAATGTTTCCCTAACCTTTATAATGAAGTTTTGAGATATCGCCACTGTCGTTGTCCAGTCCTTGGGGAGGACCCCAAATTTTCATTAGAAAAGGTTTCATCTGACTTTTGCTCAGTTCTTTGTAGGCTGCTTCTAAATTACCGTGGTTTGCTGTTAAGACTGTCACTACATCCTCTCTTGAATAAAGGCCTCGAGACATTAATCTTGTGTACTAAAATCAATAAATTGAAAACAATCTGATCATAACGTTGTTTTCTATGATTAAATTAAATCAACAGAATTCCAATTAAGACCTCATATTCCAAACTGAGCTGTTGACATCCCTTAATCGACTATAAGTGTGTATTTGCAGTGTTATCTGTGTCAAGTTGATTATTTGTAGAGAATAAACTAAAAAAATGTCTGTAGACTGGTATTCAAAGGAGATTACAGCTAGTAGAAAAGTTGAAACCAAAACTTTTCGAATGCAGTTATCAAAAAAGGTGTCAACATACTCGTACCTACTCAATTTGGAGTATGGGGTCTCAATTCCACTCACTTTGGTTTGTCTTTGTCGAATGCATTCGGTAACTGCTGCCCATATATCCCCATTATGCAGACGAAGTGCGGCTTGGGCTTCTATAGAAGAAATTGTACCAATTGTATTTTCCACTTGTTCTCGGCCATAATTCGTGGCCAATGTCACGACCGTGTCAATCATCTTATTCCAGTTTTCTGTTAACCATTTTATGGGATTTTCGTCACCACATTGTGTCAGGGCTGCTGTAACGTCTTCTAATTCGAAATGGTGTAATTCAGCATCCTGTGAAATTGAAATATGATGAGTTTTCTTTAAAAATTACTGTTTAGATTTTATAGAAAATATGACTTAGGCATCTCATTTTTGCAAAAGACTAAATTCATACTTGCCTTTAAAAGTTTAACAATTTCTGCTCCATGCTTTACATGGTTCTGCAAAAGTGAGTGAATGTATTCCGACGATTGAGAAGAATCTGGTTGAAACGATGATGACTATTGACAAATATTGAAGAAAATTATATTATAAAACAGTTGCCATTGCCGTTTCATAAATTGACTAACAAATTTTTGTACAGTAAAAATGTGCACTGGAATATTCTAATTGCTGTTTCGGCCTTAACTTCCTCCCCTCACAACGCCTGTAGACTTATTTGTTGCGTAATGTTAATGTACAATGGAGGTTTTGAAATTTTTATTTCATCAATGACTATAGTGATGGGTTGAAACAATTTAGCTTAAGAGAAACTTGTTTTTCGTCTCAAAGACATGAAATACATATGTGCTTCTAGAGAGCTAATCTTTAGCATAGTTGAGTCACCTGTTTGCCACTGCTACTGGATAAAATGCTGTTGGTCTTTTTGGCTGGATTCCATTCACTATAATCTTCGCATGAAAGAGATCTGTTTCTTTTACCAGAATACTGTGGAATGTCGTAAGTCTGAAATAAAACGTTATACTTAATAACATTTAATTGAAAAAATAATTCAAGTAAAAAGCGAATTGCATTTACTGTATTATTTTGTAGTTTTTGAGAAAATCGCAACTATGAAGATTGATAAGTCTATTGAAAATTGTTATCAACTTTTATTTTATGCCACTAAAATGAAAACTATTATACATAGTTACGAACTGATCAAATTAAATATAATGGGAAGAGTTTAGCCTTTTTTAAGCTGAACATACCTTGCTGTCCACTTTTTATTTTTTAGAGGTATGAGGCTGCTACAAATAATCTAAAGGAGGTCTGGTCAGTTCTTCTAGATCAAAAAAGAAAGAGGGGTAGACCAACTATACACCTAAAAGGGCCTTAATCGTATGGTAATTCATAAATATTTTGTAATTCAATAATGTAATTTTTTTTTAAATCCAGCATTTTAAAAGTGACAGACAGCGTTTTCAGGTAGCACTTAATTGTATCAGAGAAAAGGCTACCATAGTAAGTGTGATTTAAATAAAAACTTGGAATAAACAAAAAACTCAAGTCACCTTGATTTCTTATTGTTAGAAAATAATTAATTAATTGGCATAATAGACTATATGGATATCATGCCACTCTTTTTATATTTTATTTTCCAACTAATTATATCTTATTTGTAATTATTGTGGATGTGATATTATTGCGAAAATCTAAGTCTATGGAAAGAGTATACCTGTGTTGAGGTAGTTTGAGGAGGTGGTGAAGTTCCTGTCGAAATTGACTTGATAGTTTTTTCTTCTGGTTTTTCATTACCTGTAACATGCAATCTGGTAAGTCAGTTACCTGTAAATTAACAACAGGATTTTGTAACAAAACGAAAAAGGGACATTGATGCAAAAGAATGATAAAATCAGTGAAATCTTACCATTTCATTATAATCGAAGGTGATATTCTCTTCTTCATTTTATTTTGGCTCACAATAAATAATGTAGATACTAAGAAGGTTCTACCTATTCTTTTTTTTTTTTTAGGTGTATGGAAAATTTAAAAATTCAGTCTCGTTACTAACTCGAAAGTTTACCTCTAAAATATATGAACCGAAGTAATTAGAGTTTTGTTTTTTCGGGAATCAGAGCTCACATGTGTACATTCACATTGACTCGCAGAACAAAAAATGTGACGTGAAAAATAAAATTATTTATAACTTATGTTTTGGTGTTTTTCCCCGTGTTTGCGACTTTGTTTTTTTGCATTCGATTACTTCTCAATTCATTTGAGACGCCAAAACATAAAGACCTGTCCTCTAAACTGTATTCGAGCGAATTAATTGTTCCCTCGAGCTGTTCGTAGTCTTTCAGCACAGTGACAGACTCTTCCAAATTGTTCAGCAGTGAAAGTAATAAGTTCCATAAAGAAACAATGTACTTAAACCAATTTTCTGTTTGCAAACTACGTTTTTACTGCAGCTCCTAAAAAAATGTAGCAATTTTTTCTTAGATTACTTTTTAAACGTGTTTGTACGCTATTTCTAACCTGCAGTTATGTTGACTATTTGAGGTACACTAATTTTAAGAATTTGGCTAAAAATTTAACCTAGCTCACAATTTGAAAACGTAAAATTTTAATTATATTATTACGTGGTATAATATTTGACGAAGTTTATACACTATATAGTCCAATGTAATTAGATGAAAAAAAAAATGCAATCTTCAAACCTTCAGAGAGAACTGCCCCAAAGCATTATTTTACAAAGAAAGAGACAAAGATATTGTAAACTGTTTTTGTATGTGATCAATTAGTTTTTAGGTCTACCTTATACCTTGTATGTAATATAGTCTGTTCAAGTTGAAGAGTTCCATGACATCACACGAATCTGAAAAAAGCGATTGGTTGAAACACGGTTGAAATCAAAAATACTGTCTTCTCATTCTTTGAAGCATTGTGACGTCATGGAACTCTTGAATTGAACAGACTATAGTATTACGAGAATATAATGTATATGACTGAACAAATATTTAGGATACATTTGGGTGTGAGTTCGTAATACGTATGTATATATGTTACAGGCAAATTGTGAAACTCCCAACATTTAATTAAATGACGTTTGATTTCAGGCACATTGTAAAATCACGAATAAAATTCAATAATTTGACTAGGCGGTTATTAAAATGACTAGGCTTTTAATAAAATGCCGAACATTAACTAGGCAAATTGTACAAAATGAAATCTATACATTAAAAGAATGTAATACAAGTTTGTCCGGCAGTTCTATCCGGCCAATTTGTTTTATTTTTTTTAAATGAAAGGTATTTATGTGTAAATATGTCATCACCGATTGGAATTCACTCACCTCTGACCTTACTCAAGTTATACTCAAAATTCATACTTTTTCCAAGTTTTTCCACCACTCAAACATCAATATCTCAGGTTCTAATTAATGTATCATGTTCTAATTAATGTATCATGTTCATTTTTGTCTAAGAACACTCAGTGGATCAAGACCTTTCATTTAAGCCATTGATCACTCAAATCGGTTGAGTCTGAGGAAAGTTGCGAGTAAACATTCAACTTGACTTAAGATATTTTCAAGATTTTTCTTCACTCAAAGATCTATATCTCAGGTTCTAATTGAGATAAGGAATTTGTTTTGCTCTAAAAACACTCAGTGGATTAAGACCTTTTACTTGAGCTTTTGACCACTCAAATCGGTTGAGTCTGAGGAAAGTTATGAGTGAACATTCAACTTGAATTTTGATATTTTCAAACCAGAATGGGGGGCGCGATAAGGTAGAAACGAATGAACATTTCACAACCTGCCTAATTGTGTTGCGGCATTTAATTAATTGACTAGTCCTTTTATAATGCCTAGTCATTTAATTAAATGCTAGTTTTCACAATTTGCCTGTAACATATAGGTATATAGAGGTTCCATACATGCAACTTTTTTTCGAATATTTTTTCTATTAATTTCCATATTAGGTATTTAACAATATGTTGCATAAAAATATGGAGTGTGCCAAGTTACCAATTTGGGGGATAACTTGGCGCCCTTGAAAGAGAGGTGGTATTTTTACACCTGCATGGTGTTAATGGATCGAATTTCTGAGAGCATGATTGAAAAGTAGACACTTTGCCGCACATTTTGATATATCGTCGAACGGGGTGACTTTACATTCAAGGGGCGACTTTACCCACTTTGTTTTAGCCCGATTAATAAATTACCAGGCAAAAATTAAAACCGAAATACGATTTGGATGGAAGCAGGTAGAAGGAGGAAAAGAAAAAAAAGATAGCCGCCCCAACCTCACTTCCCCCAGTAACAGAACAAGAAAATAAAGCCACGATATGATTTTTTTCCTTTTTCTAATTCTTCTTTTTTTTTTTAAACACGATCACTCAAAATATTCAGTTCGGTTTCACACGGTTGAAGTTTGTACTTGACTAGTTTCTTTCCAATCGTATGTCTCAGTACAAACATCCTCAAATTTTGCCTTCCACCCATCAATAACCCGTCAGTAACAAATTGATGGGTAAAGTCGTTTCATTGAGGGGTGACTTTACCCGAATTTTTTTAAAAATCATAAAAAATAGAAGGAAGGCTGCAAACTCAAACTTTTTCTTACAAATGTGTTGAGAAATGTCGGACCAAAATTTTAAAACCAAATTTACTTCAGTAGCTTAAAAATTGGAGGAGTTATTAAAATAAAAAGTTGAAAAACGTGAAAAAAGTGTTCGACGGTATTTGAAGTCTATTGTGATTTGCTATGTGCAATTACTAAAGAGTGTGTAAGTTGAAAAATATAGAAAAACTGCGCCAAGTTATCCCCATTTACGGTTATAGTTATGTTCCCGTCTTCTCGCGGGCAGTTATTTGAAGGTTGAAATGACTTGTTATATAGAAATGGCGTTTGTTGCGTTTTGCATCAAAACAACTTAATTGTCTAACTCTAGTATCATTCGATAACTGATTTAAAACTCTGAATGTCACTATCCCAAAGTAACATTTTTGATGTGTTAACGTACCTTTTTTTTCTTTCTATTATGGTTTATGGGGTTAAATCAGAAATTTCAATTTGATTACTAAATCGATGAAGAGATGAAATATTTTTCTTATTTTCATCATTAATTTAGTCGCTTTTAACTGAATATTTTGAATATGTCAAACCCGTTAAAAATGTAACAGTGATCAACTGAAACTGTAGTTTTTTTTTTTATGCGGCCCTGTCTTTTAATCCACCTTCACTTAAAAGCTGCATGTAAATCTGCGAAAACCTATTAACCAGAATAACGAATGAAGTGAAGTATGTTAAATTTTATTGGAGGGTAAAACATGCAACAATTACAGCACTATGTGTAGGTACGACTTTTCGCAACTCACGAATATAATTTGGTTCCTAACCAAAAGGAAATCGATCTTTTATGAGGCCTACCTTTCATTTTCGTATCACTGGCATTCTTCACCGATATTCTCATATTTTTCATCGAAGACTCTAACTGGACGTCCTCATTTTTAGCCGAAGATGGCGATTTTGGTCGTGTCCTCGATTTACAGCACACATCGCACACCTTCGACTCCCTCGAATTCAGGTATGTGCAGTGCTCACATTCCCAGTCCTCCAGCTTCTCGCTTTGCTTCTTCTCAGTTGGTGAGTTCATTTTCGGAGCGTTTTTTAGCGGGCTTTGACACTGTGGCAGGGGACTGGTTTGGAAGTCCATTTGAACGTCTGCATCTTTATCGGATGTCAGCTCATCGTCAGAGTCACTGCTAGTATGGTGCCTCGTCTTACGCAAATACGATCTAGAAGACTTGACACTTCGTCGACTCCCCACACTTTTCATAGACATTGTGTCATCGTCTTCGGTATGTTTTTTACGAAACCCTCGTCTGGAAGGGGCTGGAGAACAGTCTCTGGAGGTGGGCACTATGCGCCTCTTGGAGCGTGGGTCACTTCGGCGAGAAGCACTTCGTTCTGAAATGGTATAAAGCATGTAAAGAGATTCATATTGTTTTGCTAGCGTAGTACCTATTTACTCTGTAAATGCACCGATTGTTTTTGTTTCAATGTCAAGTAATATTGTTCTCACGTCTTTCGAAACTGAAGTATATCTGTCTAGGAAAAATAGATGGAGAGGGTTTCTATCATAGCCGAGCATTTCAGAGTGGCACTCGCTTATCCACACATGGTTTTCCCCTCCCCTCCCAACCATGCCCTTTATTGCCAGCACACTTTTATCAATTCCGTTCCATACCCCGATCTGCAATGTGACACAAATGTGGAGGAGAAATGTGATTTTTGTGACACTGCTTCCTGATTGGTTGAATTTGTGTACACATGTGTGTCACAAAAGTGCCGCTGCTTCCTGATGGGTTGAATTTTTGCCACATCTGCGTCACATTTCTCCTCCACATTTGTGTCACAGTTTGCAGATCGGGACATGTAATAATATGTTTGTCGGTGACTCTGCTAGAACGTTGCCAAAGAGCTTGATTTTTATCAATTTTAATCGTATGATTTGTAGCCAAATCTCACATGGTTTTTTCCTTCAATTTAGTCTCATTTGTGTTCAAAGCGGCGCACACATTTGCAGCATGTTCCCCGAACGAACCAAACAAACTCATCTGTGTTTGGGCAAAAATGTTGCAAGTGTGTATAGCCAAACAATCAGCGCCGAACTTTTTTAGTGGGCTGATGGTAATTCGAAATTCGAAAAAGATCAAAACGAATGCATGTTGCATTTGGCCAAATTCGTGTTCGGGTTTAGATGAATTTATTTGTATAGCATAGAGTATAGGAACAAAGTCGAACGAATCAAATAAACAAAATTCTGATAAATGGAAAACACGTATCTGTGTTCGTTCCATTTTGCTTGTTTGGTTTGTTCGGTAAAAATTTTGCTAGTGTGTATGCCGTTTAATACAGTGTATCGTATCTATTCTTTGTAAAAGCATTAACGGATGCGATCGTCATTTTTGTTCCTTTCCCACTTCAATTAAAAAATTATATAAGCCCCCCCTCCGGGAAGAGAGAGAGAGGAGACATGAATGACTTTGAATGAGGCCTGCATGTTTTATTTATGGCCTGCACAATTGAGTGAAAGAAAAAATAATACCATACATTTTTTCATCTTTGGCGATTGTCCATAGTCCATACACAGATCGCTTATGTTGCCTTCATCTTTCGTAATTTTCAAATGCGGAGTTTTGGCTATAATGTGCCATTTTAAGATGCATCATTTAATGAAACAGAATAAGACTTACCATCCTCTTCGCTCTCGCTGGCAACAGTTCGACGACTTCTACGGGACAGCGCCGGAGATGCAGTCCTCAGAAGATGAGGCGACTTGGTTTTCCGCACTGACTGACGGTCGTCGCTCGCCGAGAGGTCGCTATCGTCGTCTTCAAGTCGAAATTTGGGGGGCCTTCTGTGGCGACCTGAGCGTTGACTGTGGAAACTGTCGCGTCGAACAAACTCATCGTTCGGAATCATCGGGTAAGGAGGTGGAATAATGATGGAACCGTGCCAAGGATTACCTGCTGCCAGACCAGCAGTCCATGGTGGAAGAGCATTCAGGTTCATTTGGCTGCGGTTCCAGTCACGGCTTCGGTTCCAGTCCCAGCTAGAGCGACCTTGATGGTGGCAACTGGGGCAGTTCAGTTGTGCCATGGACTGAGCCTATGTGTAAAAATAGTTTACTAAATTACTTGTCAGAATACACAGGTGTGGGACTACATTAGATTCGAAACTAGGCTAGTGGATAATTGACAAAAGTGAGCTGGCAAGGCTTGAATCCTAAGGTTACCATTAAATTACATTTTCAGCACTATCAATGATGGAGGGTAATTCATTAGGACCGTAGCTAGAGCAGAATACCGATGAGCAAATAAAATACATAGGTGGCTTTCATGCCGTTCCAGGAGAAAAATTTTCTTGGGGACGGGTGGCGAAAGAATTTGCCTGGAGAGCATAGAACATTTTTTATTTTTTCTGGGGGAGGAAAAATTGAAGAAAATTACCTGCATTAGTGATGGGAAAGGGCCATTGAAAGCGGTGAAACTATCAGATCTGTGCCTGCTGTTCGGATTCCAGTCCAAATAACCAAAATTTCTGCCTCCGGACTTGAAAAACACATTGAAGTTGTCAAGAATGTAGAATAAGTCAATGTTGCGAATGTGTATCAGTTGATTTTATAGCTAAGTATGAGAAGAAACTGAAGTACCTACTTGTCGATCTGAATCCGTCGCACTTGATGAGTGTGGTATTAGATTTGGTGATTTTGCAGTATTCCGACCGACTATAACAGTAGAATGTTTTTTATTTTTAAATCAAGTCAAAATAGTAGTAATTGATGAGATTTAAACTACATTAACCTCTGTGATAAACCTCATGAAAATTCTAAAATTTACACTTCTACGCTGTGCATAATTATTTTAACTTCTAAGGAATAGGTTCCTGAGCAAACTCGAAATTATATGAATGAAATTAGTAGGTAATCATGAATTTGGTATATCTTACGAGTTGATTGAGGAGTATTGCTTTGTATTCCTCCCATGAATCGTTTCAAACTTCCCATCAGACTTCCATTTTTCTTTATGGTTCCCTGTAATGAAACATTATTGAAAGCTTTTGATGTGGTCAGTCTGATTCATGAAAAGAAAACGCATAATAATGTGTAAACAAGAAAAAGTTAGTCTCTTCTTCTTCACAACATATGGGTATATGATAGAACTGTACTGACAAGGGAGATGATCAGCGATTTCATCTTTAGATGGAGAGAAAAAGGGACATATCATCTTTGTTGGAAAGTTTTGAAGAGTTTTCTCAGGCAGACACGTCAATACTAGAAAAAGCAAAAAACTTGAATTTCTTGTACTTTACTGTCATAGGCCTTTTTAATTTTTTTAAATATTTCTTATATTTCAAATACTTGTAAAAACAGTGGCGGATCCAGGGGAGAAGGGGGAAATCCCCCTAATCAAAAAAAATAGACCGATAATCCACAAAAAAAAATCAATTTTCTTGAATCCCTCCCCGTTTATGCTGAAAAAAACACAATCTCACCATTTAAGCATTTACCATGCTTTGAAAAAATTTGGATTCCTCCACCCCATAATGGAGCTCTGGATCTGCCACTGTTTAAGAACAGCTCAAAAAAATACTTAACTCATTTTATTTCCTCCACATAAGTAGCTCGTATCAGTCAAGTTTGTTATTCAATTTTTTTTTGAGGGGGGGGAGACGGGGGGTTGCGAATGAAATTATAACTATAGAATAATAATTAAGAATAATGAATAAAATATGAAAATATTAACGCCATGTATATGGATTTTACCTGGTTATTAGCATTAGGTGTTCCTACTCTGGTATTTCTTTTATTTCGTCGAGGAGGTGGAACGGGGGCTTGATTCATTTCATTTTTAGGTGGTAAGGGTGGCTCCATTCCTTTTTGAACTGTTTGCTGTATACGCTATATAATTATTAAAGCATAGGAATTCAAAATTACACATATGGTTGGTCTACTTAATTTTACTATTTTTTTGGATTAGTATATGCTCCTAAAGACATTTAAAAAACGTACTTTTCGAGTGTGCCTTTGCCGTTTAGGGTGTCTGTGGTACATCTGGTCACAAGAGGCACAAAATGTTTGCTGAACACATACATCGCAAAAAAATTGAGCATTTGAACTGCCGCATAAATCACATTTTCTTTCAACTTTCTTTTCTGTCCCTGTCACATATGAATAGAGTAAGTAAACTAATAGTGGAAATCTGTTTTATCAATTATTCAAAAAATCAAAAATATTGTACTTATAGTTGTTCTGTGTTATCATCCATGGTATAATGCCCGTTATTATTTTTATTAGTTCACTATTACTTCACTATTCAATATCCTCCTTAAATGTTACATTTCCATTGCTTAATACAGGGTGCCGCAAAATAATTGGCTACATTTTGCTTTTTCTGACGCATGTGATTGAAAAAATAAATGTAGCCCATCATTTTGCGGCACCCTGTATATTTTTGATGTACAAATATTCGCTTTATTTTTAGTTCATTATCTGCATATAGGAACTAGCTTTTTTGTTTGAATATCTCCTCACTTCTTTATAGCTGTTACTAGCTAATTAATTTTTAATTTATTGCGTTTTAGTCCCTATCGAATCTTGCCATTTGCTTCTGTGATTCTTCTTGATAATATTATTTTTAACTTTCCTATTCTTATTTGGTGTTTTCGCCTCTTTGACTTGTGCGGAGAAGTTAACTAGCATTCTCACCTTTTAGAAGCAATGGTGGGTGAGCTTTGATATTATACTTACCGGGCGGCTCCGATACTTTTTGAGGAGTGATTCAAAGGCAATTTTAAGAGTGGAAAAAACAATCGGGAAAAGAAATAGTAAGTAAATTTTTTGGTATTTATTTCAGTGTTTTATTAAAATAATAAGTTGACTTTAATGTGAAAAAATTTTCCTTTTTTTAGAGTTGGGGGGGGGTAGTATTCGAGGGAGACTCGTCAGTAAGTGAAGAGAATCAGAGCCCTGTATAGTGTACCTGTGCTAATATTCGTGTAGTCCACATGAAGAAAATAATTGGAAGGTTTCTGTCGAAAACCTGCTAATAATTTGAATTTATTAGACAGGAGAATATTTAAATATTAGTAATGTCTTACTGATTCAGGTGTTAGTACCTATTCGAGTATCTAATGAAGAGAACTTTTTAATATGTTGCAACTTTCAAGGCTTATTATATTTTTGTAATAGCCGCTTTAAAACTGTTACGGGCCAGCACATATCAAAATACTGTTGAGAAAAAAATGTTCACTTCTCACCTGACTTTTGAACATGTTTTAGTGTTATGGTGTTTGAATATTGTTGTTGTGCTGGAAATTCAATGACCTCATATGGAGGTTCACTTGCAGGTAACTCTGGCTTCTGAGAGGATGTTGTAGTTGTTTTCTGTTTGTTGGTTATTCCACGTCGTTGCTGCTGGTGATAGAAAAGTAATTATTCTATAGATATAGTTCACAGAATTTTACTTATCTATAAAATGAATAGACACGTGCAAATAGTTATTCACACCCTCTGTAGTAGATAAACTTTAGACAGCTTTATCGGCTTTATATGTAACCAGATTGCTATTGATCAATGAGCAACAGCCAATAAGATATATAGGTAATCGTTTTGAATATCGATTGAATAAGTTACCTAGCTTCTTTGAGAAATATTTAATGATAGTCTAACAAAATAATGAAAACTTGCCTTTTCTTTCCCTTTATGCGTTGTTTTTCGTACCCAATACCCACGCAGGATTCTTAAGCTTTTACTTCATGATGGTACTCTACTGACGTCACTGAAAGTACTTTGACGCCATTGAGTACCTTTATAGTTTGTTATTGTATCTATTCATTTTCAAATGAAATTAAGTTTAATTTTATAGATTTAAAAGAAAACGAAAACAAAACAAGTTAAAACAAATCTTATTTCCCAAAATAGATTTAAAAATAATTTGAGATGCCTATTACTATTATTTAGTTTGTTTGATTTGATTTTCAATTTTGAAATAAAAAGCAAAAAAAAATTATAAAGTAACGCCAAGGGGTACTTTTTTCAAAAAAATTTACCTAAAATTTACCTTTGAACGAATGCATTAAAAAAAAAAATTGAAATGGGGCATTTCCGTTCCAACTTCTATTTGTTGTTGTTTAAGTAAATAAAATTTTTGCCATCTGCTAATTTCAGTTTCTTGATCATGAGCAGTGGAAATAATCGTAGGTGGTTCAAAGTAAATTTAGTACTATATTATTATGATCGGTTATCAAATTTCAAAATTTTTTCCCTTTCTAGTCAGTTTTTAAAGAAAAATTTATAACGGACTGAGTCACAGCTATTTCAGCTTCCTACTTTTTCCAACTTCATTGTTGCAAATAATAAATAAAATGTCAACTTTTTTTTTTTAAATAGACGCATGTGTTTTGGTTTTGGCAAACATCTCGTTGCAATAAAATATAAATAAAGTATGTACCGGCTACTTTTGAAAGGTTACAATCGACCACAAGAATTGGAAACTATAAACTGTTAGGTCGTAAAATTCTAATTATTTGTGTTACCAATATTTTGTTGATGAAATTTTAAGTTGAGCGAATTAAGAAAATAGCTTCTAGAGTGAAAGAGAATGAATAGCTGAACTTTTTCATTTTAGGCCAAAAAATAACATTAATATTAAAAATAATAAAGAGTATCTCCTATCTCTCCACCGTTTAAATGTAGTTACTTCTGATTTTTCAATTTTTTAATATTGTCGGCGTTCTCAAAGATTAAAACTGGTTGTATAATTCCTCCACCCCGAGGATTTAAAATTTATTAATGCGGCTGATGAATTCTTTCAATTTGCCCTAAAAAATAATGGTTTTCGATAATTAGATACTTACACAAGAGTATGAGATTAGAAAACTGAAATCCGATTAGACTCGACTTCAGTAAATTGCAAATTAATAAATAATTCTTATATTTTGAGAACTTGTAAATACGTGTCTAGCTACTAAATTTAATTACTACTTGAAATCGAAACAAAAAATAATCATAATTCTAGGTGACATATTAATAAATAGGGATGTCGAATAAAAAATTGCTAACCTCTGTCAAAAACCTGCTAAAAAAAAAGCCCGAAGTTTTTGAATACTATGTTTTTGTCAGAGGAGTTACTTGATTTTCATTTAAAAAAATTTTTTTAATCCGAATTTAATTTTTAATCCATAAAATAAGATTTAAAATTTTAAAAATATTATTAATTAATGCAAAAATATTTCTATGATTATAAACATTATACTATACCCTAAAATAGAACAGAGTGAAATTAAAAGGATGTAATTTTTATTACAAGATTCTTAGAAATTGGCACGTATCAATATTTTTTTTAAATCATGAAAAGACCTATATTTTTATAGTTATTCAAGCTTTGACCTCTCCGTGTACTATTCGTTAATGAATATTATTAATTACCTGCATCTTCTTCTTTCTTATTAAATTAAATGCACCCAAACATAAAATTATCTACACATTTTCACTGATACATCTTATATACACTTGACCGAAATATTCGTTCACCAATATACTTTACTAATCATGTTAAACTACATTTTCGTAGACATTCTACCAGAAGTAAGAACCATCTATGTGCTAAATTTAGTAAAAGTCTTATTATTGAGCGTTGGCCAATTTCTTCTTCCTCCAACAATATGCATGTCTTGTGTAAACTTTTCCTGCTAATCCCGGTTAAAGTTGCAAAAAAAATTTTGGTTAGTTTCTTCTCGCTAAAATATTCTCATGAAATTGTAATCAAATTGTCTGAGGTGAATTACGATTCATAAAGTGCTTAAAAATAGTTTTATTTCGTCGACTCTTCACGGTTTGTTGACCATTCAAAAAGAGGTCAGAACATCCATTCAATAAATTGGGGGAAAAATCACTTATATTGTGAATCAAGTACCATTTGAAAAACTTTAGCTGCATAGAAAAATGTTTTTGAAATAAATTATTGGCATATTCTTTTGTTTTGAACTTGGTTTAATTTTGAACCCCACACCTAAGCCAGTACCAAGTTCTACGACAGGAGTCAATTTTAAAAGAAATCCATCAGTTTCAAAGTGTGTCTGGATTTTAGTTCTACATTAAAACATTTTTTTAAACTAATTCTCCTCACTCGAAAACAGGTTGAGTAAGGTCAATAAAAAATTTTTTTTTTAAATGCAAATTTTAAAATTAATAAGTGATACAATAGTTTTTAACAGCATACACGTGTTTATGCGACGAAATTTATAATCTGGGTCAGTTATTTCTACTATCTCGAAGTTAGACATTAACTATACATAATATATTAAACTCTGCCAAAATGAACATGACTGGGACTGCGTTGGGTTTTAAAATTTTAATATCTATATGTATATCGTGGTGTCAGGAGTTTGTAATTTCAAATTTCAAGTTCACCATATTTTTTTGACGCAAAAAGCACACATTATAAGATAGAAAATCAATGTAAGTATATGAACAGTGATATGCCGAAAAAGGATAAGTCCACTTTCTCGAAATTTCCAGGAGAGTAAAAAAACACTTGTATGTCATGTAGTATTTTTATTTAGCAACATTTTGTAGCTTATTTTTCTCAGCGATGGTTGTATTTTGTGATATTATATTTTTATTCTCAGTATAGCGATCTTGATGTAAACACATATATGTTCAATTGAACCTTAGAGGTACTCAATTTTTGAAGTTGATTTATCCTCTTCTTATTAAATGTACATAATAATGTTATGGTTAATATGCTTAATTGGTAATTCTATAAAATAACCAGCGATTTTATAAAATCACCAATAACACTGTTTTAAGTTCGGTGAATGTATGAAAAAATACTATAAAATGCATTTTCAAGATAGCATATTATTACAAAATTAATGTGAACAATAATGATTTTCTAGGGGAATGGACTATTCGCCTTCTCGGTGATTCGCCTCTGGCAACTCGCATTTTTGGCCAACTCACCTTTTTGGCCAACTCGCCTTCGGCGATTCTCCATCATACCAATTTGCCTCCGGAAAAAACAAATTGTAAAGATAGGATGGTGATTTGGTTGGCAAGTGCAGGGGGGATGTTTCCTGTACTTGTGCGCTATTTGATAGGGATGGTGATTTGGGAGGGGGCAAGTGGGAGGGGGGCTATTTCATGTAGTTGTGCGCTATTTGATAGTGATGGTGATTTTGGCCGCAAGGGGGGGGCTGTTTCCTGTAGTTGTGTGTTATTGAATTATATGGACCGGACACGTCATATTTCTCTCATAGTACCTAGATATCAAAATTGTAAACATTCTTAAAAAATTAGTTGAAAAAATTTTTGGCAGTCGAATTATTCTGGAGGCAAAAAGTCCCAGAGGCGAATATTTTGGAGGCGAGTCGCCAGAGGCAAATCGCCAGAGGCTAATTGTGCGGTACCGGATTTTGTATTAATTTCATTCTGATTTTTTCGTTTCTTCAAGTGGAAAAAAATGAATAAAATAATAGTAGATTACATGATTGGTGCGGAAGGTAATCGCGATTACTTTTCAAACTGATCGTGTATACTATTTTAATTTATTACGAACGGAAACGGCCCTATTTACAAGTTGAAAAACCGCAAATTACCAAGATAACCGAATTAATCAACGGCAAACAGAAATATAAAGGTGCGGAAAACAAAAAATCCCGCCACGGAAAACAAAAAATTCCTTTTCTGATAATTTGCGGTTTTCCAACTCGAAAATAGGGTGGTATGGTGGTATTTTCCGTTTGTAATAAATTAAAATAAAGAATAGAACAGAGAATCAAACAAAAACCACCTGATTATTTATCTTTGCGCTTATTTTGATACCAATTTTCAAAACATTCCTACTAAATGTTCCTAATATTATGGAACAATTTCATGAATAATTCAACATATTCAAAGAAAATAGACTATCCAAAGGAAAACAATAATTATAAAATTTGTTTAAATTAGGTCAACATTTTATTGAATTTTAAATAGGTTTGAGAATGTTCTTCAAAAAAGGTATGAAAAATTTTTGAATAAAATGACTAACATAGAAATATGGGACAGTCAGTAAAACTTTGAGAAAAAATGTATTATGCGTTTACAAGCTAGTCTGGTGAAATTCCATTTTATGTTCAGTCTTCAAAGTCTGTATAGATAGATCTGACTCTCTAGCAAACGCACAAAATGATTCTCAGTTTTAAGACTGGTCTACTTATCTTTCAAGACAGGTATTACTCGTACCATGAAAATGTCCTGATTACATACATTCCCCAAAACATACAGGGGATTATTACTACGTAATTGAGTATAATTTTTCTCATCTAGGTCACAAAAATTATTATTTTGTAGTAACAACAGGCCCGTAGCTAGCGCCAGGGCAGCCAGGGCGCCGCCCTGGCTAGCATTTTTCAAAAAAAAAAGAAAAAAAAAGAGCCAGATAAACCCATTCAAAGTTTGAAAAAATGTAAAAAAATGGAGGAAAAAATGAAAAAAAAAAAATTAGTGAAAAAAATTCAGAAAGTTATCTTATTACGAGGCAAAAGTGACGACTTACTTTTAATGAAATTTGCTATTGGGGAAGAGGGGGTGCTTTTTCAGCTTAAAAAATCTTGCCCTGGCTGATATGTCATATGCCCTGGCATTCATGAGCGCTTAGCTACGGGCCTGAGTAACAATGATAGTAAAATGTACTTACTGAAAAGATAGTATATTTTACTATTTTTTTCAGCAATTTCCACTACAATTTTGAATTGTCCCAGTTTTCGTATCCTAAAATATGTGATAAAAAGTACTATTGAAATATCTCTCAGTGTACCTAGCTGAAAATTCGTTTACCAAAATGATAGGGGTGCTCAATGACATAGTAAAGTCCGTAAAAAATTCTCAAATCCAGGGCAGGCATCTTTTTATTTTCTTGTGTGTAGTAGACCTTCAATTTATAATATCTTTTATGAAGGGTGAGTGATTGGTTGACTCCTTATTCTCCGTGAATGTCAAAAATTTCACGTGTAACGTCGCTGTGTATGAGATGTTTCGTATGTAGCATGTGCTACACCGGCTATACAATGAACACACGTCGGCCGTATGCTCAAATCCTTTCATTCCACTCAAGTTCAGACACATGTCTTTGCAGGACTTTGAGATGTTCTTGTCCACCGAACTCTCCAGTGTTATTTTCCATCGTTTTTTATTACTCACGTGGAAATTTTTACTATCACGCGCCAAAACATGTAAAAAGAGAAAAAAAGGAAGAAAAATAAAAGAACTTTACTGTTTTCCTTATTGAGAAAAATTATTTCAACATATCATTTATCGCTTGTCCTTTAGCAGTACAGACCAATGCTGGTGCAAAGTTATTGTTGAAGCAATTTGTTTTCAACTTGTTACTTGATCTTCGTTTATTATCGTTTTTATTTTATAAAGAGTTTTATTGTTATATTAAAGTCTTATATTTCATTGTACTCGATTGTTTGGCAAACTTTCCTCATTAAATGTTGTGGTAAGTAAAATTTTATTTACTTCTGAATACCTAATTGATTTTTAAAAAAAAAAAGTATCAATTTAATTTATGTTCATTTTTAATCGTATTTCTACAGGTTAGATAATATTAGCCATGCTCTGTTCATCTTTTCCATCATGCTTCCTTTTTCTGATGGACCTATCATGTATTCAAGGAAAACCACTAACCAACCTTACGACATCAGCTTGGAGGTAAGTTGAAAAAATAACCGCGAGTTATAATTTCTATAAGAGCTATAGGTGTTCAGTATTTTTACTGAAACATGTTGTGAAAGATGAATTTTGACTGGTTTTGCTGTACTACTTATACCTACCTAATCAGTTTTTTATTCGATGACTGAATACTAAATGTGATGTGATCTATGAATCCCAATGGGCAAAAAGGCTAGTTGCATTGGCGAAACTAAGGGGGACCAGGGTTGGCTGACCCGTCAGAAAAAATTCTGGCTCGCCCCCTCAATTTTTTTTCTCTCAAAATGAACAACTAAAAACCAGTAAAATTAGGAAATTATCGAAAAAGAACAAAAAATCAGCTTCAGTATTAATTTTTTGGATGTTTAAATTTTCGAATGATTTTTCTTAGCCCCCCGGGCTCTCCTCTCTGAAAAAAAAAATGATTCTGCCACTGGCTGGTTGGTATTCTACAGAAGTTTGATTTTATACCGATTGATGGTATTGAAAAATGTTGTAGTGTTAGGCCCATAGTCAATGGGCTGCGTTGGGCTGAGCCCCCCTTTTGACCGGTTTGACCCCCCCCCCCATCCGCCCATTCAATTTTCTATTATTCGCCTTGGTTTTTTTTTTTTTTTTTTTTTTTCATAAAATGAACAAAAAAATTAATTTAGGAAGAGAATTAACTTGAAGAAAAAAAATCACAAAAAATGATAAAAAATCTTAGAAAAGTTTTGTGCGCTTGTGACTCATTTATAATTGTATTTAAGGGTGAATGTGCTTCTTTTTCAACCTGGCAACGTTTTCACTGTCGTTTGGAATACTTTTGTGACATAGTGCATTTTTACACCAATGTTCATATTCTTCTTAAATAATATTTTGATTGCTTTGATTATAAAACCGTGAAATATATTTCATATAAATCTGCCAGGTACTTGAGTTTAGGTACAAAAGTAATAATTATTATATTAAAATTAGGTTACAATTTATTCAGTTATTTTATAGAAAAAAAAAAGATACAGTGTTATACTTATATTCAAAAATTGTGATTCCCGCTACAAAAATCTTTATGAAATAATAATTTTTAATTAAGAAGAGAAATCAAAATTCTTCTATCACGTTGAATGTACAAATCATACGCGGTACTCATTTAAAGCCTTTTTTTCTTTTTTCTTTCTTAAATGGGTCTATATATCTCTCTTTACTTCAGTTTTTATTTTTTTTATTTTTTTTTATTTTTTATTTTATTTTTAATTTGGAAAATTTTCATTTCAGCAAAAAATAGATCCAGTTCGGATGTCGTTGTTGAAATCATTAAACAGTGAAAGTTTTCGTTCGAAAAGAAGCAGTGATTTGATCAACACACTTATAAATATTCAACCGCTCGTTCAGTATTTCGGACAAAAAGACGGTAATTAAAATTTTGAGAAACTTTTAACTATTTCTTCTGTAAGTTGTTTCGCTCATGTGAGTAGTAATTTAGTCATTAAAATGAATGATTTCATTTTACAAAAAAGCACTTCCTCATTTTAATATTCAGTGCTTAATATTGCTTAATTTTATTTAAAATTCTGTATTTTGGCGATTCAGTTGCTAAGAACGATTGTTTTATAAGCAAGATTTTGAAGTACCTATCATAGATGTACATTAGTACATTTATAACTGTGGGTACACCAACTCTGTCGCGTGTCGATCTAGAGTTTTCAATAACACATTCTATAACAAGACTGTCTATCACCAGCTAAAGTCCAAAACCTGCTAGGTGCCCAAAGATGAAAAATAATTTTTTCAGACTGATACGCTATTTTAATGTGAATAAATTAACAAAAAGTTGAATTAATCGCTTAAAAATTGAATTTGTCTGAAAACTACCCAAGTCAATCGACCCAATAAAGTTTGGCCGATTACTGCCTATAAAAATGACAGTTTTTGCTTAAAATCATTGCATTTTTCCCGACTTGTTATTTTATTGTGTTGAAAATTGGCAAAAATGGTTTTAGCTAAGTACCACCATAAATACCCGAATGTTTTGTAAAATTTACAAATTTTCAGTCTGCAGGTTTTTTTACTTAGGCTGGCGATATTTTTATTTTCAATTGTTTTACCTACGAAAGTAATGTGATAAAATGTCAGCTGTGATTGTTGATGATAACGTTTTTCTTTCATTATATTCATTTCCATACTTTTTGACATTTGGTCATTCTTAAGAGTAACAAAGTACCACATCGTTTTTCTGAAGCAAAAAATAGTACCATGAAAAATAGTATACCTATTCGTTTTTAAATAGTTTACAATGCGTACTTGCCTATATTTCATTTTATGAGCTAAATTCTGAACCAATTTGAGTCAAATTCAGAAAAGTCATCCTTGAATATATCCTCTTATGATTCCATAATTCTTTTGTCCAATTTTTAATTTCAAGATATTTCCATTATTTTGTAGCTTTAAAAAATACCTAGTTGCAAATTAGAAATTCTGAAAAATAAAAAAAAGAATTGTAAAAGTGTACAGAGAGTACATTTCGTGTAACATATCCAAATTATTGAAAAACATGGTACAAAAATCAACTTGGAAAACGAAATATTATGTACGTCTTAAATGAGCACAGTTGAAGGAATGGCACTACGAGTATTAATGGAACTTATAAATGTGATCAAGTTGTGTTAAAGCGAATGGATGATTCTAAAAAAATGTTGGTTTTTTCGTCCGTGCTGAATAACTCGCCAACCAGAAAAGTTGCAGTATTTTTTTTTTCATATTGTAGAGCGGCACTAGTTCTACTTGATCCATAAATCAGAAGTATTCTGAACCTTTTCCTACAGGGGTAAAATCTGTTCTCAAAGTACTTATGGTTAAACTAGTGCAGGAATATGATTCTAAATCCTTTGGAAAATTCATCCGCACTATTGAAATTAACTTCACTGTTTTGAGATGGGGCGGTAGCCATCCTTGAAAACTGTCCTACATCTGTTTGTCCTTCAACCTGTCCTATTTTCAACCAGCCTTGAATAATTATACGGCGGTACCAAGAAGTTTTCATCAGCACTATGCTATGGACTATTAAGTGTCAGTCATCTTTGTGATTACTTTGTCCCTTGTCCAGGACAAAGAGCTATTTCTTATAGGCAGTAACATTGGAAATTTTAGACTTCTTTTTTGAGGGTTTTCCTGTATGTCTGATGTTGATGATATAATTATTTTGTGGGTTATATGATAACATTTCCAAGAAAAAAATTTAAAATGGCCGCCAAAAAATTTGGTAATTTTATTTCTGAAATCCAACATTTTTTTTAGAATCATCCTATAATACGAAAAAGCTTGTACATTTAATCTGGATTACTTTTTAATTTATCCGCGTTTGAAAAATTAAAATAAGTCATTCCAATGAGAGTTCTTCCATTTATGACTAAAAATGGAGGAGAAGGTGAGAGAGGTATATTCAAGTCTTATAATTTAGTCGCAGGATTTCTTTTTCTTTTTTTTTTTTTGCATTTAACTTATTTTCTATTTTGATTTAAATTTCGTTTGGGTATTGTTTCTTAAACCATTGCTGCCCAGTCAATTTATTTTCCCCGACGGGAAAAAAAATGATAATCCTAATAATAAACGAACGAACAAATTAATTTCAATTATTTTAAATTAATATCGTTCGATGAAATCGAAAATATACCTGTAACTTGTAAGCAAAAATTGAAGAAAAAAAAAAGAAGTAAATAATATAAAATAAATTTAATGAAATAAAATAGGCATACTTTCCATAAAAACAAAAATCAGATGACTGAGTTTCTTATTCGGTCCATACAAAAATATTTTCTTGCGGAAATTTTTGGATCGAGTAAAATTAATTTAGCGAAAAATTCAGGGTTGAGTACCTTCTCTTCCATATCTGTAGATGACATATGTTTAACTGAGTCCTCATATACAGAAAAATAAAGAAAACCTACCTAACTCACAAAATACAAAAAATAAAATATTTGAAAAACTGGTAACTACACTGATGTGTGTTTGCCTTGTCTGTGTACGGTACACAATTCTTGTGTTCAAAGCGTTGATATTACAGTAACATTGTGCAATTTTTTCATATGCTTGTAATTATATTAGAACATAATGCATGCTTTTTAGCCATTACAGCCTATTGAGTTTGGAAAATTCGCTATGAATTGTGGTTTTGCAAATGCCATAAAATAGGTAACATGACTTTTTTTTCGTAATTAGTTGTGAACTTGGTAATACTTTTTAATTAAGATATCCGAAGACTTTTCGGACTTCGGTTCATGCATGTTTCAGTGCTTTGGCATTTTTAAGGAAGAGCCGCGTCATTTTTGTGGATTATAATTCAAGAAAGCCTCCATCTAGCAAAGCTGCGAAATGGCAAAATAAGTAGACTACGGTTTTCCATGTTTAAGGACTTTCTCAAGACTATATACGACGGTATAGTAAAAATTATAGTTGTAGATTCAGCTCCACCAAAATATATAAGTAATACACTATATATACCTCGCACTAGAGGATTAAGTTAAGAACAATAATTTATTTTTCAAAAATAAGATCAATTGTGATGATATACTAAAACATGATCAGTCACTTTCTACAGTTTCAAGTTTTTTTTTTTTAATTTTTAATTTTATATTATTATAGTATTTCTGATAGAAGCAAAAATCGATACCTACATATTCTATTGACTATTAAAGGCTGAAAAAGTTGTGATAAGTTAAGTCAGACTTATTAAATATTCAGCCAGAGGTCAAACTGGGAATGAGAAGGAATCTTCATCTATACATTTGACTACTTTCTGTCAGAAATTAATAAGTCAACTTATTTGAAATTTTCATATATTTGATTTTTTGTCGATAATTAATGTAATACCTCAATACATCCCATAGCAACTATACTCTGTCTCATGGAAGAAAGGACTGACGTCATTACAAATTGTTGCAGGCAGCGAGGTGGCCCCTCTTGCTTCTGACATATCGAAACGTCTGTCATTGCCTTATGACGTCAGTCCTTTCTTCCGTGAGATGGAGTATATTAGATTTCAACTAAAATAATTATTGAACCAGTAAGATGCAAAACCACTCGAGTTACATTTTCCACTTTTTAAAGGAAACAAAAGAATAATTAAAAAAAAACAGGTTTTCAAGGGAAAACCTGCAAATAAAAAAGGCATAATATTTTATTGGCGAAATATTTTATCTCGCAAAATACGTAGTTAGACGACCACTCTATCGCGTACATATCTGTCCTGCGTTGGTGATTTTTCAATACCACCCTCACTATTGCCTCGACGTGGCAAATTTGTTTTGGACTTGTTTTGCTACACTTTGACCATATTATAATGCTTTGTAAAAGTGATCAAAATGTAATGTCTCCTGAGGATAATTTATTGTTAGTGGTAATAATGTTTGGGACTGGAGCTATTTTTCTATTTTTTGACTAAAATCAAAAAAACTACCAAAGATTTATCAATAGCAGGGATGTAGCCAGTGTTCTGTGTGTGGGAGGGGGGCAAATAAGATTCTTGGGGGGACAGTTCATTTTCAAGCCCCTTATTTACCATCTCTTTTCGAAGTGTATAAGGAGGAGGGGGTTGCTCCCCTGGGGGCAAATTTTGCTAGGGGGCGAACGAGAATGCCAGGTGGGCTGAGCCCCCCTGGCCCCCCTCTGGCTACATCCCTGATCAATAGTCTTTATACTTTTTATCAAAATAAAGGTAAAGGTCCGTATTACCACAAATCTATAACCAGAACTGTTACAAAAATATATGGAGAAACTTTCATGCTGTCTACCCTAGGAAACGATAACATAAAATGCAGGAGAATAAGTTAAGTCTAAAAATTTGCTAATGGACTTAAGTTGTTTTACTGCAAATTGCTATTGAAATACGACGCGTGTCAAAACGCTTCATGGGTACTACAGTAGGGTGCCCCTTGGTAGTAGGAAGTGAATGAGCCGACAATACAAAATTTGCAAATTTTGGACTCACGTTGTTTTGCATCTCACCGGTTCATTTGTAAAAATTGAATAAGATTTCTAGCATTTTATTTTCTCACTTTTCAATAAAATTTAATTCTTGTAGTTCAGCTTACAAGGATTTGCAGAATAATGCAATCAAATGTGTCATTTGATGTAAGATGATAATTATGTCTATTATTACCCATCCCCTATTAGTTTCTCAATTTCTGTGTACTTACCAGCTTTTTCAATCGGTCTTTAATTTTTCTTTCGTTTTATGCAACCAATTCAGTGACTAAATTGTACACGATGTTGAAATTTGTTTCACTCGATGAAAAATGACGAAAGAGGGCTATCATGTTTTCGCATCTCATCACTGTTTTTTCTCATAATTAAAATTTTACAGAAGCAGAATCAAACTTGTTTCACGCTTTTATGTTACCTATCGCATAATACCTATTTTCTCTGTGGTCTTGATTGCGGTATGAGCTAATTTTTTTGTTTTAGTTTTTGTTATTAATTTTTAATGTTGTAGTGCACATTCTAGGGAAATATATTTTATTAGATTAATTTATAAGTAAGTAATTTTGGACAAGATAAGCAATGGACATTGATATTATTAGATTAAGAAATATAAAATCTTCTGATTATTTTTGTTTGAATTTTATCTAATTGATGATTCAAATTATTTATGTATTAAAGTAATCTCTTTAAAACGCAGTATATTATACAGTTTTAATAAAAATGAGAATTGGAACAAGATTTTTCACCCTTATATATATATGTTTGTAAGATTCGATTCCACTGCTGTTAACAAAAGTATTTTCTTCTTAAAATATTTTTTAAATCTCATTTTCAATATTTTAAACGATTTTTGAAAATAGAAATTTTAAAATAATAGTAAAACCAATGATTTTATTTTTTAACTATACATTTGTTGTAAATTATCGGTACTTTTAAAAGTTACGATTTATATACTGACTGAAACGTTTTATTTCTTCTAGGCCGAAAAGACACACACAATTTTCTTGTAGGCCTTGACAGGGAACAAATCTTGAGCGTATCAGAAGTGAATTTTGGCGAAAATGGTACTAATTAGATTTCATTATTAATCTTAAGGAAAGTGCAGTAATTTAGTTCCTTGCTGTTGTATAAACTAAGCTACATGTGTAATTCTCAGAAAAACTTGATATTTCCGGAGGTGTTTTTCAGTGGCGTCGCGTGAGTATTTTGTGGGTGTTCAACTTTGAGGTTCAATTTAAAAAATCAAACCCTTTTTTCTTCTCCTTTTCCCCCCCTCCCCCCTAAAAAGAGTGATAAAAATTGGGGGAAAAATAGAAAATACAAAACTGAAAAGAGAAGAGGATCTTCAGCTGTTAATAAAAATTTTGAAGGAAGGAGAAAAGGAAGAAACACAAGAATACAAGTGCCGTCTCATTTCTTTGTTTTTAAAAAAATTTTTTTATTTTACTTTTTCCATTCTGTTTTCTTATTTAATAGTAACTTATTAATTAATGATTAATTAATGAGTAATGATTTTTTTTTTTTTAATTAGGGCAGACGCCACTGGTGTTTTTCAATTTTTAATGGGTGAAATTAAAAGAAAAAAATTTGTGAATGGGGGAAATGTTTGTTGTATTACCAAAAATGTATCCCAAATACTCGGCTTAACTCATTTTTACCAGGCGATTGTGACAAAGTGATTTGTTAATAAGCTTGGTAGGATGATAAAGTTTCTTTGTTCTATCCTATTATTTAGCTCATTTTAATTGAAGACTTTAGAAGTGCATGCTGTTCACAGTGTATAACTAAGGCAGTGTAGCCACTTAGTTTCATAAAATATTCATTCAGATTAAAAAAAGAAGTAGACAGACTGATGGAACAAAAAGTGCGTTACAGCGGTGTAGACAGGGTGTTTCAGTAGAGGGGGCAGTTACATTCTTGAGGGTGAGCAATCAGCCTTTGGATTGCCCATTTTTATTCAGCCTTTTTTTTTTTTTGATAAAATTAGATGCCTAATATAAGTTTTAGTCCTCAAGCCTCATCTTGGGTGTATCACTGGGGGGCAAAGTTTGTTGAGGGCGAATTTTGCAAGGGGGCAAACGATGATGCCAGGGGGCCTGGCTACACCGCTGGTACGTTACACAACTTTAGGGTTCTGTTTAGGTCATATAGTATATTTTTAAACAGGATCAAGTGTAAAGACTCATATTATGTATCAGTGACATAAATTTGGCTGAAATTTTTTTTCATAAAATTGTCAATATTTTATATCATTTTATTATGATTTAATCTGAAAAATATCATACGTTACGTACAGGACGATGAATTTTCGACCACTTTAAACATTATACTGGGAGGTGGAGAGTTATATACTCGTATGTATGTAGGAGTACATGAAAAAGTGAGCTGTATAGCACTTGAGCAAAATTGAAAAAAAAAACAATCATATCGTGATTCAACTTGGCTATACAGTCGCATACCTGAAATATTCAGTTTTTCTGAGAATCACCCACATGTACTCTAAAAATATGCCCTAAATTCGAAGGGAAGAAGGAATCCGAATAAAGTTAGTGGGGTGAGGTGAGGTTGCATAATTACATGAAATGGAGGTTCTGCACAGGTGACTTATCTAGAAACTAGGTTGATCTATTTAGATAAAGGTATGTGTGAATCCAGGGTTGAACAAACTCATTGGGCTACCGAGCAAAGCCCGATGAGCCGCTGCTGAAAATATATACTTGTGATTCTACAAGAATGTTGGTTTTCTTATTCTGGCTGAATATCTCGCTAAAAATATGTCTTAAGCTCTTTGAATTTTCGTGTACTAGCATATCAATAGTTTTAAGAGAGGTTCTAGTTTTGAACAGATTTTTTTAAAGCGGATATTTAATTGCCCCAACACATACCTAGATACTTCTATACACCTCGATGAATTTATTTTGTGTTTCTAAACTTTCAAGACCTTTCTTAAGAGCCCCAAAAAATGTTTTTCTTTCAAGAATGTTGTGACTTTATCATAAAATTAGTTCAAAGAGATAAAAAGGTAGCTAAGGAGGACTAGAGGGGCTAAAGTCCTTTCTTCTCTTTTATAAACTATGAATTTCACCAAAAATTATTCAAGTCAAAAAATTTTTTTCACTGCTCAAATTTTTATAAAATTTATGTTTCTAAGTAATAAATTAATGACTCAACTACATCATAAGATGATTTCTGGATGCGCAATTGCATACAAAGGCGACCTGTTCAATGAAAGCAGTCAGTGCAGACTTTACCTAATAAAAATTGGGGGGGGTGTATCAATTAGTTGAACAAATCAGTACAAATGAGTTGATTAGTAATTCTATGTACATAAATGTTGATATTATTTTAGCTTGAATTTTGGAAAAACATTTTATTTAGTTTTCATTTTGAATTTTTTCTTGAAATCATCAAATTATGACTTTTACCTATTAAAATGTTCAAATTTTCGTTTTGAGGAGGGTAGGGGGTGGTTTGTAGGGGATATGAAGAAGACAGAGAGGGGGCTTGAGGGCCGCTTACTTTTTAATCGCTTCGGCTACTCTGTGAAGTTTGTTCAACCCTGTGTGAAGCTCACCCGCTACGGGTACAAAACCCGCTATGCCACTATAGCTGTCTCTGCCTGAAGTATTAACAATTTTTTAAATACCTGATTATTGTTGGTACCACCAAACTATTAGAGAAAAAAATTCTAGCGCTAGAAAAGTAGGATTTCGAATGGAACTACAGGGGTCTCATGAACCATTAAAAGTTCGCATTTTAGGATTATGCAAAAATTGGTGAAAAATAGATTTCTGTAAGCAATCTGACGGCAAGTTCTAAAAAAAAAATTCACGTTCTGAAGCTTCAAATCTACTTCTTACAAAAACTAACCAAGAGATTTGCTTGAAACTTGAATGGAACATTTTAGCAACTTCTATTTGCATACCATATCAATTTTAACTAAATGGGTTCCGTACTTTCTTATTAGTGGTCATTAAAGCTAAAAAATCCGTTAGAATTCAAAAGAATCCGTTCCTTCAAAAGGTCATCAAAAACCATCGTTTTTTGACTACTCTGTTTTTCAATGGCTTTTCTATCATTTTAATTTGGCGATCTTTTCTCCCTTTTGAAAAAAAATTCTATGGATAATTTAGGTTCATTCCATTATATTTATCTAAAACATTGATACTAATGATTTTCTTATTGTAATGTTGATCTAAAGATTGAAGAGGGATAATTTTGACTTGAAAAATTCAAAACCCTCATCATTTCACTTTGAAAAGTTTCATTAATTTTCCATTTAGGCGAGTGATTTTATTCACCCATAATTATTCTCAGTGGTCATGATTTTTCATCCAAATTATTTTTTTTGGGGGAAATAGGGTGCTTCGTACTTTTACGTCAAATCTCCTGAGTGTGAACAATCATGTCCAGCAGGTTGAAATTTTTTACCACTAGCCAAATCAAAAATTACTATTTTTTTTTACTTTTTATGAAATTTTGTTCCTATTCTCTCGCCTGATTCTATTCACCCAGTTTGACGGTATTCAAAAACTATAGTATTTTAAGTATAGATTTTATTTAGATACTAGATAGATAGTAAGTACCTAGTCTACTATTGGCTTTATTACATCCGTTCTCAAGACATTATCATTTTGATGCGTCGCGTAGGTGAAGCATAGGTGAAAATAATACAGTATTAAGGTAGAGGCGCTAAATATCGCTCACTTCTTTTTTTTATGAGCTTAACTAAGAGTTAATAAAGGTACTGAGTACTAACTGCTAAACTTGTTAAGTGAATCCTGTAATTTATATCCTATATGAGCTTGAGCCAGAAATCTGTGCTCAGAGGGGACATAGAAAAATTCAAGTAAAAAAAAGTCAGAATTGTAATTTTGAAGGAGTAGTGCCTAAAATTGTACCAGTCTTTTTTTTTTAGAGAGAAACTATTATTTTGATATCAATTACATTGCAAAAAGTTCAACAGGGAGATAGAAAACTAAAATTTAACTTGACCTTTGGATTCAGATTGGGTTTTTGAAGTTCGTGGTAACTAATTTTCAATTAATTAAAACAGGGGGAAACACAAAGTAAAATAATTATTAGCATGCACCGATTTCATGTTTTATTAGAAGTGTTAGCCATTTCTATATTCGCTTCAAGATGTCAGTTATAATGAGGGAAAATCTACATGGAAAAATATCAAAAATTCTATTTCACATAAATAGTCGTTTTTTTTTTTATTCATCCACTTCTGTTTTTCCATTAAGCTATAACCAAGTAGTACTGGCATTATTCTAGTTACTATAATATTCGACCGGATCTGGGAAAAGGGACCAAATATCGGCGAAATTAGTTATGAGAAAACTGAGTTTAATGATTGATAGCCGACAATTGGTCCCTTTTCGAATTTATTTGTTATAAAAATTATTCTCGACCGCCGACCCAAAAAAACTTTTCTCGTGGTGGGAATGCAAAATACTGTCGAACGGGGTGACTTTACATTCAAGGGGTGACTTTACCCACTTCGTTTTAGCCCAATAAATAAATTGCCAGACAAAAATTAAAACCAAAATACGATTTGGATAGAAGCAGGTAGAAGGAGGAAAAGAAAAAAAAGATCGCCGCTCCTACCTCACTTCACCCAGTAACAGATCAAAAAAATAAAGCCGTGATATGGTTTTTTCCTTTTTCTTTTTTGCTGCTTATGGTTAAAAGCAGTGGTGTTAAGGTTCGGTTAACTGATCCGGTTCTACCGGTTTTTAACCGGGAACGGTTTGGTTTTTATTGCTCCGGTTTTTTTTTCAGGTTAGCCGGACTTTAACTTTCAAACGGTTAAAGACTGCTCCGGTTTTTAAAAAAACTGAACCTTAACATCACTAACAGGCACTCAAAATATTCAGCTCGGTTTCACACGGTTGAAGTTTTTACTTGACTAGTTTCTTTTCAATCGTATGTCCCAGTACAAACATCCTCAAATTTTGCCTTCCACCCATCAATAACCGTCAATAACAAATTAATTGGTAAAATCGCCCCATACAGTGGTGACTATACACAAATTTTTTGAAAAATCTTAAAAAATAGAAGGAAGGCTGCAAACTCAAACTTTTTTTTACAAATGTATTGAGAAATGTTGAACCAAAATTTTAAAATCAAATTCACTTCGGTAGCTAAACAATTGGAGGAGTTATTAAAGGACAAAGTTGAAAAACATAAAAGAAGTGTGTAAAGTCGCCCCATTCAACGGTATTAGTGGTTAAAACGGTTGAAGGGTGTATGTAACCAAAACCCAGAGGGTATGCACTTCTTGGAAAAAAAATTAAATTTTTTAACTAGTTCGGGTTCCGAATACATATAGCACAGCAGTGCTTTCTGAAAATAACATTAAAATCCACTAAAAAAAATCTCAATTAGAAATATTGGCTGAAAATATTCAAAATTTAAATTTGGAAATAATTTTTTTTAATGTCAATTTTCAACGAGTAGAATTTAAAAGTGGCAACTGTCACTAATCCGCAGATATAATTTCATAGTAGAAGGTGTGAATGTAAAATCTAGTGGCTGGTAATGGAAAATTTTCAAATTTATAGCAACACTAGAACTGCAGGTATCCGGAACCTCACCTATCCTTTTTAATTTTTCAATGGCTTTAAAATTATTTGCATAACCACCCCATTATTGATAATCTGTGCCAAAATCATTTTGCGAAAATTCCATCTTTCCAACATTTTTTTTTTTTTTTTTTTTTTGTTTTTCTCGCGAGTTTTTATCTTTTTCACCGTAATCTCAAAAATTCATATCTCCGCGAATTTTAATGATGAAGCATTGATTTTTTTTCTCAAACGATTATCCGAAGTTCCTCTACCCAATTTTGCCCATATTTCAAAACTCAAAGGGGCGGACACTTGGTTACTTTTCCCAAATCCGGTCACAAATAGTTGTCTGCTGGTGAGGTGCACTAGTAAGGTAGGTGAGCAATATTAAGCTACTGGACGATATTTGGCGTCTTTACTTTACTTGTAAGAACAAAATATACGAGTAGTAAGGCACTAAATTACTGCTACATTCTAAATTATAAATAACTGTACGTTTTTGTAATAATTATTTTTAAATTGTATTATTTTACTTGTTAAAAGTGTAATCAATCGAAAATTTACAACAACACAATTGTATCGTTTTTAAATAATCGATTAGGCATTCTTTTAATCAGAAAAAGTAGATACATGATTGCGTTGAAGAACTGAAATTGAATTAAAAATTGTATATTCTAGGTTTCGTCGCCGACAAGTTTCCTATTAAATCTCGGAAATGACAAATGCGAAAGTAAATGAAGCAGAGGAGAGAGTTTGAAGAATTCATGACTAGGCTATTCGTAAATTCTTCAATAAATAATACGTATAATAAGTGACTTAAGTGTTTATTAATTTTAAGTATTATGTATGTTCTTAAGGCACAAAATGGTGAAATTAATTTTAAGCTGCACATCACCTTTTCGTTTTCGAAGTATTGATACTCTTCGTTTGATGTCGAATATGTTTGATAGCGGGAAAGATAAGTGTGACCTTGATAAAGAAAAAATATGCATATTGATAAAAATTTGCAAAATTGAATCTCAATTGGATGAAATATTGGGATGAGATGAAGTCATATAGCCACAGTTATTCTTTACTAAAGAAAGAAATAATAAATTACAAACCAAATTTGATTTTGGACCAAGCATGCCAGGGTGTAACAGTATAAGTCAAAATTTATTTATTTCAAGTCTAAAGAATTAATGCTGTTCGTATTGCTCTTAATACTTTTGCAGTATGTTCTGAAAATATTTTAAAAATTTCAAAGCTATTGAATTGCATAGTTTTTTGACATTCATTGAAAACCTTCTTTTGAAAAATATACGTATGATTTTGAAATTCTGACATTCTAGGGTTCAAGTACAGGTTGACTCCTTAAGATTATGATGTCTCAAGTAACCTACCTATTTTTCTTTTAAAACTTTTATTTAGTGCCTGCGTTTTACTTTCATGCACACAGAGCTTAAGACTCAGCAAATGCAGGATTTCAGAGAAATGAATTTAATTTCTTTGGTTGGCTGTGAAAATATCCTGGTAGCAATTTTTTAGTCTCTCTTGGTTTGAAAAAATATCTGAAGGTGTAATACATAGGTAGGTTTACTTAATTATTTCTGATTTTTTACCCTATTCCTTTCTCTTGAATTATGAAAAGTTTTTCTCTAACGTATCTTTTGGTCCTAATTTCAAAAAAAAAAAATACAGAAGTATAGTAATTATTATGAATAAAATAAATAGTAAGCACCAAAAATAGAGTCGTAAGTGAATGAAAAGCCCGAGCTAATCTTTTTCCTGTTGGTTGAAGACTTGAAGTTGAACCACAGGTGGACAGAGTCAAGTCAAACAACTATCAATTGTTGACCTATAAAGATGGAAAAAACTTTCATTTACTGCTAAGTAATTATTTTTGGTGCTTGGGGAAATTTGTTTTCTTTGTGGAACTCGTTGCAGCAGCTTTTTTTCTTTTTTTTACTTATGACATCTATGGAAAATGACGTTTTTAGTGATTTTATTGCTGACATGAGGATAGCGTTTACTATGAAAGACATTGGTAGCCATTCTATACTTAAAGGAAATTCCCTTATTCTATATCTTGATCCATTTTTTAAATTTGTAAAAATAAATTATTTGCTTGATTCAGATTTCACGAAGGCACAATATTAAATTTTTGCTCTTTACAAATTATATTCGTCATAAGATTTGTCGATTTGGTACTTCAGAAATGTAATTTTCTGATCTACAAATACCCATTTCTTTATTTTACAGTTTATTTAAAGAAAATAACTATTTTTTCAAGTATAAAGTCATTGAAATTTACCATCTAATTTCTAATATTTTTGTGGAGCTGAAAAAAAAAAATTTCAGTTGAATAAAATGAATATTAAATCGTAAACTTGATAAAATAATTAGCATCCAGTATCAATTTTTATAATTCCTTCCAAGTTTTCTTTCTCTATCAACATTTTTATATTTTTTAAGTATAGATACTAAAAATTCAAAAGTTCATTTATTAATTCATTTTTGGCCTTGGAAGTGTTTTTCTGGATTGCATAAACTTTTCTGGTTTAATTTTTTTCAATCAAAAAAAAAAATTATAATTGAACAATGTGTATTCTATAGGTAGTCTGATTCATTTAAAAAGTAGGTACTTGACGTTACATACGTAGATTTGGAGATGATCGGAGAAAAACCAAAATCCTATCTTCTCATTGGCTTGGGCCTTGTGACGTTACCATATCTATGGACGTTACGCATTTTGCAAATGAATCAGACTATAGACTATTAATAAAGTGCCTCGAATGAATTTATTGAGAAACGGAAAATATTAAGTCATTCGTTGGCTTCAAAGAAGACAAAACTATGAAAATCAGATAAACCCTTCCTTCCAATTTGTATACCTATGGCTACCGATGCATGAAGTCTTCAAACATAATATCAATTCGAACGAGGAAAAATATGATTAGTATAATTTTAAATTAAGTATTACTATTTTTGTTTGGTAGGATTATTATGAAAATAATTATATATAAGCTGCACGTTATTTTATTCGACGCCTGAGGGCGGAAAGGTCGTATCTCCATTTTATTTATACTTTGTTTTCCAGATATTCTGATGAGAAATTTCATTTTTTTTCGAACGGTACTAGGTGTTTATTCTTATCGAACTAGTAAAAATCGTTTTTCTGTGAAAATTCAAAATTCGCAAATCAGAATGCGTAAGTTGAAATTTTATTGGCGTTCTCCATTTTTTTTTTTTTTTTTCTTAAGAAAAAACTAAAATTCACCCATCGAACAATAGTAACGATAGTAAGTATAAATGGAAAATAATTTTTAATTCTCTTCGTTTTGAACAAAGAAAGAAAAAAAAAAGTATTTTTGTAAACTATGTGAAGATGATATTTTCCTATTTCGAAGGAGGTCGATTAGTTTATGAAAATATGCTTTTTGGAAAACAAAATTTCCATTAGCGAAGACTATTAAAATAATTTGGTGTAGACCTGATTGTATGTGTCGTTAATGAAAATTCAAACTTTGAATTCAAATTCAATTTGAATAATGTTTTTTCCTAGAGAATAGACAAATCATCTTTTTTTTTTTAATCAGCTTACTTTCACAGTACAAACTTCCTACCTAATTTTGGGCTAAGAAAATGAAAATAAAAGTAGAACCAGTAAATCAATTACTATTTAAAAATAATAACGGGAATTAAATAATTCAGTTTAGTGGGTACCTATTCAATCACTTGTGTGTTGAGTTGAGAAAAGCTGAAATTATACTTTTACCTTATTTATGAAAATTGTTGGGGAGAAATAATATCAATTTTGAAGATTTTCATTACAATAAATACCGTAAAATAGGTACATATTCAACTTTTTCCAAAACATAATTTCTGTGGGAAGGTATCTTGGAAGTTTTATTATAATATTATACAATAGATGTGTGTTTACTAAAGCTTCTAAGTGTAATAAAATATTAAATGATGTAATTTTCAATTTTTTTTGTTTCCAACTGTCTTATCTGACTACAAAGAAACTGATATTCTTTTTTGTGAATTGTTTCCTAGCATAAGTTATTGATCAGTCCGACATGTAAACGGTTTGAGAAGCCCTAATCTGGTGAAATTTGTCTTATCTGCTTGGATGGTGGTCCCTGGTTCCAGTTAAAGTTGCTGCACGTTAAGTGGAGGAGGTGCTGAGGTATGCTTACCACGTACTATTCATTTGCTTTATTGTACTATGAATAAATGTAAGCCTATAAGAAGTGCCTATGAATGTGGAAAAAAATTGCATGGTTTGGTCGGCTATTTTGAAATGTGAGTAGATTCGTAAATGTTTGGTGTCTTGGCTTATAACGATTATATGATATTTTTATTGTTCTTACAGTTAATATCAATTTCTTATCAGTGTCTAACTCAAGACCAGATTTAATTACTAAGTGCAACTAGATTTAGTAGTTCCATAAGCTTCAATGCAGAAAAATCGGTCCTCATATCTGAAAAATTAAACTCCACGAAGAAATACATCGGGGAGCTTACTTTTCAGTCATGCCATTTTTTTTTTTTTTTTTTTTTTAGTTTTCTATCTAGTTATGTACCTGTGGCAGCTATCAAATAAGAAAGACGAAATTACGTTAGTAATTGTACGTAGATCTAATTAGTATTTTTTGTTCGAGGAAAGTAAGAAAACAAAATCACTAAATTAAAGGTAGAGAGTTTCTTCTCATCAGCTTTATGCTCGTCTTTTAGTTGAAATTAACAAAATTAATAACGCTATCAAAGTAGTATTGGCATATGAAAGATACTAGCATTTAGCATAAACTGAATAAAAGCTTACGAAAATTCATTAAGGCCTAGAATTTCATATCTACCAGTATATATTTAATCTGTGAAAGGGTGTAGCCCAAGATGGGCAAAACGGTCCCCATCCAAATTTAAAATTTTTTCGAGGGATATTGTAGTGGGTCAGTTGAAATAATTTTTGGCCAAGTTTGGACCCTCCCCCCCTCAATTTATTGCCCTCTATGAGATGCAGGCTGAAAATGAGCTTTCACATCATAATTTTTATTTTCAGTTCTATTCAACGAAAATCAACCAAACTTGGGTGGATAATGAACTTATATGAGGTCTATATGTGTATGTGGTATTTTCATCAGCTTGATATCTTCAGTAGGAAAGAAGTTATATCCATTTGAAATTTTTGACTTAGGGTTTTTGTGGGAAGTTTTAGAGGTTCGATGACAAAAAAAAAATCTTTCGTCTGTTTTTGAATGGATTTCCTGGGATCACTTCGACACCTTCAAATTGACTAAAAAACATGTTAATTTTAGAGTTATTTGGCCTTTAAACTGCCTATTTAGGATGAGCTTGAAATATTGCCTAATATAAAAGCTGGAGGACACATAGGTTTATGAAAAATGATCCTTATACATTTCTTACGATCCTCATGTGCATTAGTTATTTGAAAAGGTACAGTAGAATGTACTCAATATTATAGAATACAAGTAGGTAGAACATGCAAGAAAATAAAAATCCAATGTAAAATTACCTCAGCTGACAGTATTTAGATACAACTTGTTGAAAGACTGCCATTCATATAAATTTCATACTTTCCTCTCGTCCTCTTAATAAAATAAATTCATGAAATGAAAACTGAAATGTTCAAGATACAGGTCTCCTACTTACTACTGAAATTCAAAAGAAAAAAAAATTGTTATATAGATTTCAACTTAATATACGGATGGAATTTACAAAAACGTCAATTAATCAATAGCTGCCATCAGTCGAAAAGTAGGTATAGGTATATAGTATCCCAAATAAGAAAGAATAAACACGTGACTAATTACTTAATTACTATTGGTTAGTTGTTCAAATAACGTTCGCGTTCATTCGAGTATTCTGTCACGTGTTTATCCTTTCTTATTTGGGATAGACTATACTTAGCTTTTTTTCAACAACTGGTAGGTAAATGTAAATTCATCATTGTTATTGCGAATATGTGACCGTGCCCCAAGAAAGGGACCTTATGGCTAAAAAAAACAATCAAGAATGGCTAAGAACTTGCCCGTTTGGCCGCCACCAAAAATACCGACGAGCCATAAGGTCCCTTACTTGGGGCACGGTCACATATTGATTTCAACATTGTCCATATTTTGAGAATAATATTATTTCATTTTTGCTAATTGATTCATCTACTGCATGGCTTTTAAAACTCGAGAAGAAGTAGATTATGCTTGTAGATCTGTTAGCTATAATTATATTCCTCGAATGAATATTGAATGTACTTAAATTTAAGTGGAAATGTAACTTCTAAATACCTCAAATAAAAAAGAAAAATTTTGGGAAAAAGAATTTTTATTTTTTATTTTTTTCAGAAATGACCACATACCCATAAATAGCATGTTTAAAGATTATTATAATAATATTTACAATATTTTAAAATCGTTTTGAGTTTTGAATGATTGCTTGTAAACTTAGCTGTTACTTAGGGCCTATTTTATTTTTTGCTGGACTGAGGTAAAACGTTATCTACGTAGTTTAATCTCTAATATGAAAGCATAATTTTAATGTTTGCATGTATTATGTAGTGCTTTAATGTGTGTGCCTGCTTTTAATTAGTTTTGATTGGATACTTGAATAAGTATAAGTTATAACCAAATAAATAAGAAATCTTGATACGGTAGATATGTCTAACTTATGGGTATCTATGAAACATTAAGGGTGTAGTTTCCGGATGAAAAAAAGAGACGTTCGCACGAACTCTTTTTTCTCACTCAATTTCTCACCGATTGATCTGAAATTTTCACAATGTGTTATTTAAGGATGTCTCCCTTCGAGCCTGTTTTTGGAATTTTGAAATTTTGCTTCAAATTAATTTTATGGGGCTGTAAACATTGACATTTTTTGGTATGACATATCTCCCAAACGAAATGAAGAACTAAAATTCCTCAAACAGGCACGAATGGAGACATTTTTTGACAACAGATTGTGAAAGTTTCAGATCAACTGATGCAAAATTGAGTGAGAAAAAAGAGTTCTTGCGAGCCTATTTTTCACAAAAAAAAAATGCTCGGTCTGCCATGCTAATTGCATGCCGTACTTAAAGAGAAGGGAAACTCTCGCACAACCCTCTCCAAAGAATGGCTTGTTGCTAAGAGAGCTTAGACTGAAACCCTTTGGCAAAACTCTTAATATGAAAAAAGGAAGTCTCACCTAAAACACTTTCAATTTACGTCATAATTTAAGTTTCCTATTGTTTGAGTCGGCTGGACTAGTTGATTAACTGATCCAATTATTGTCATAAAATTACTCCACATATTACACTATACATCTTATGGCGACAATTTGAAGAAGTACCGAGTTCTAACTTTACATTTTTAATTTTCCATCAGAGTGGTAAAATGAAATCCCTTTTCCATAATCGGTCTCAACTGTATTATCAGTTTGATTGCTCCATTTAATGAGTAAATCTGTCGCAGTCAATTTTGATTTCTTGTCAGAATATATAATTTTGGCCAGTTTTTTAATTTGCCGGCATTATTGTTATTTACGTATTTTTATCAAAGTTGACTAGTCAAAATGAATTACCACATGTTTTGCCTAGCCATATTCACAATGCCTGCCTGAACCGGTGATCAAAATTGATAATAAATCGGAAGGTCATGATTGTCTAGCCATAATACATATTGCCAACCGGAAGATATAGTCCAAATGAAAAATGTAGAAAATAAAAAAACCTGATGTAAATTTACAAATGAATATGTAGACTATCTAGACCATGTTAATAAATACCTAAACAAAATTCATCAAATGGATTATATGAATTTTTTATGTAGAGTATCTAGTCAATTTCAATTACACCTAGTCGAAAATTATATTGCCTAGACAAAATTCAGAAGACAGTTTATTAGATTGTCATATGTAGATTACCTAGTCTGTTTAATGTAGAGGTAGGAGAGGTGGGTGGTGACAATTTAATAACGTCTAGGTATTATTACAATAGTCTAGATAGTCTACATAATATTGTCTGTTTTGTCTAGGTATTATTAAATTGGTCTAGATAGATAGTCTACATAATGATGACTAAGTTTACATCCGATTTTAGATGTCTCATGTAAATGTATTTTGCCTAACTCTTTCTTTAGGTAAAATGTATATTATCTTAGGTATTTTCCATTTCCGTTTTTCTAATCTATTTTTTTCTCCGGTTCCGGCAGGCATTATTAATATGGCGCTGAAAATCGGATCATTCTGGCCTAGGCAATACTGAGAAAAAATTGTAAATATAGAAAATCCCGGCAAAATAAAAAATGACTAGGAATTATCTATAATATCTGGTTATTAATATTACCTACGACATATCTGAATTCTGGAGAAATCCCAAAAAATCCTTAGCTTCATCCAACATTTTTTTATATTGAAAAAATTCCTGGCTTTAGGGATTAATCCTTGCTATTGGCATCCCCAGCACTTTCAGTCCTTCTGGGAGGACTTACCTTAATTCATTTAGTACTTGACAACTAGCGAATGAAATTTCAGTGTCGGTTGACTAATGGTTTATAACAGTTGACAACTGAATTGAAGGCTGACCTGCACTTGCTTTAGTAAAATGATGAATCGAGGATTTTGTTTGATATTTGTTGTTCAACGCATGCGTTTTCTCAACTGCACCTAAGACGCCACAGCGATTTTGATTTTTAATAGCACCGGTCCATAATAAATGGAAGTATCTATAGCGCGCTAGCTATCCTGTACTAAATGATTTAAGGTATTAGACTAACACAATTTGTGAAATCAATGCATCTAGTATATGCAGCGCAAAAAGAAAAACTTTGAAAAATGTGAATTTCAACTAACACTGTATTTAGGGATGTTTGGGCGCTACAAGGACCTGATAAATTTTGTAGGCTCTGGTAAATTATCAGGCCCCTGGTCAAATTATCAAGTTCCTTGTTAAATAAGTAAGAAAATTTATTATTTATTTTATGAAGCTATAGAAATTGTGCGGCCGATGAGTGGTAATCCAACTGGTAATTTTTATCAGGAACTTGTTCTTCCTACTTCAATTGGGCTTGCAAGGCAAAGATACCCGCTCTACCGGGAAACGTAGAAAACTGCATATAGCTATGATTTGAACGTTTCGTTTTGTAGTTGTTCTTAAATTTTTCGATTGCCCCATTGTCCCGAATCGGTAAATTGTGGATAGTGCAGAAATTCGCATTAAGATCATGTCTTCGCTCTCCGTTATCAGTTTTTCGGTTGCTGTTTAGCGCTTCTAACGGTGCCTTGAGGGCCCAATAAAAAGCGTCCAAACAGGTCACTTTAGCAATGAAGGGCCCACAACAGCTTCCTTGTTATTTCCTGCTAAATTTATGAGTCCCGTAGCAGTCCTGCTATAAGAATTCGAGCGTCCACACATACCTTATACAAACGTACTGCTTAGTATTCTTCCCTTAGCACAGCACTCTGGCGCAGGGTTGCCAGATGATATATTTACATAAAATGTCCGCATACTTATTTTTTCCCCACCACAAAAAAGCCGTACAAAATCATACAAATTTCGTATAATTTCCATACGCCGAACATGTTTTCCCCCAATTTTTACAATTCATTGAGCTTTTTTTTTTTTGCTCCTAAAGAAAATTGATTGTGAAAACCGGTCAATATTCATCTGAATATGAAATTTAATAATGGATTATGGGATTATGATAAAATTTTCCCCAAAGATTTTCTCTTGAAAATCCGTAAAATCTGTACAAAATTGGCAAAAATCCGTATTTGTCCTTACAAAGTCCAATATCCGTACGAAAAATCCCCATTTTTTTGTTCATGGTCGAAAAAGTCATTAGTCACATACGGATAAATCCGTACGTCTGGCAACTCTGCTTTGGCGCGCTGTGGATGAGCATTTTTCTGCTTAATTTTTGTGAATAATTTGGTGAACCTTTTTCTCTCCCCTCGTATCACCATATTGAAACGAATTTGTATTACTCTCCACGTGTAACAGACAAAGGACATTTGTATCTAATAAATCCAAGACTCACCCAGCCAATGCCTTATCGTGGCGCACTCTAGGAAGTAGCTAGGTGGCTATGAAGAGACTGAAGACCACTCTTCAACACCTTAATTAATTTATCAAAAAAAGAAGACTACGAATATGAAAACACTTGGCTGATATTTCACGGAATTTCTGTATTTTAGCGATTCATTTACTCCCTCTTAAAAAATTTCAACGTTCGCTTATGTGAATGAGGTAACCCACTCACCCGTGTTTCACCATTTTTATTAAATTGTTTCGATATTATGATATTTTAACCCATCCTTTAATTTCCTAGTTTCTGTTTTCTGTTGAGTCCTATTTTGTACGGGGTTCAAACCCTTTTTAGGATTTTCTGTGCGAGCTGTGGAATGAAATTTGGGCAGCCCAAATGTTCTCGCGATAGCATCTTATGAAAAAATGGTGAAAATCTTGTTAACAGAACTGTCATCGACTTGATCTACTGTCGATTTCATCTCTTATTAAAATAAACCTGAACCACTGAGCACCGCCATTTTGGGACGTACACTTCTCATGCCAGAAACGAATCAAAAGGTGGAGTTTTAAAACAGGTAATCCAATTATCAGATAGGTGCATGGTGTATAATTGCACGCTAATGGTTTCATGATGGTGAGGGCACTCTTGTTTTTTTGTTGTAGTTGTTGGAAGTTGTTGTTGTTGTTTTTTTTCCCATTCTCTTATGTTACCTGCAATAACCGATACAGGTTGAAGTCGTTTGATGAACCACATCTAAAAAACCTGCTAGTATTTGTTTGGCTTAATATACGATAGCACGAAATCGTTCACCGAGCGACGTATTTTGAAATAATTTTTTTCATTTTGGTTTTTTTTATTTTCATGTGGCACGCGAAGAGTGATTTAATAAAAAAAAAATTCTGCATAATGTTTTCGCGATTTTTATGACGATTTGTTAGTGTTGATATTTTTCGTTCGCTTTTGATCTCGGTGTTCTTTTTCTTTTTGTTTTTTGTTTTTGCTTGCAATTGCTGTATGGTAGCATGGATTTGACTACTCGAAGAACTACTGCAGAGAACACCGAAAATTTTCCTAATGATGGTGTTAGCAACAATAACAACAGCAATGGTGCTAATGGTAACAAAGCCAAAATATCTAAATCCATATTTTCGATACGAAGTATCATGGACGTTGACGATGACCACCAATCTACAGAAACTATTAATCACAATTTACCGGGTGAGTGATTATTTGAATTTTTATTTAGATTTAAAATCTCTGGAGACCGTATAGAGCTCTGATAACTTCGCAAGTTCCAGAAATTGGTCAGGGAGAGGGCGATAATCGAAGAAACATACCAAAACCAAAGTTCAGGCACCTATTTCTTCAGAGTTTGGCCAAAATTTACAAACTGCATTTTTTTTTTTTTTGAAGAATGTAATTTTTCTTTGCCAATTATATTAGTGTAATAATAGAGGAGATTCTTACCTCTTTAATCATCACTGAAAACCATTGATAAAGAAGAGATTTCTATTCCTTTTATGCCAAATCCTTATCGACGTACCTACTGCGAGTTTCAGTAAATTTAAATTCAAGTCACTATAATATAGTACCTATTATTTATATGAGTTCATTGAATTACAAAAACGAAACATGAAATTCACATTCATCAACAATATGCGTATCGATCAGTGTGATAAGACGAAAAAGGTGCATAAAATAAAATCGGATATACATAATATAGCCATGTATTGTCATGAATTGTAAGCTAGTATCTTTTCCTCTCCCCGGACCTAGAGCCATATAAGCTACACTGCAATCCGTTCAATGCGTTTTTTACAATCTTAAAAAATATAAATATTTCCAAACATGATGGCCTTTGAATTTGCTAGAACGTTGCCACATAACTCATTCTTATCAATTTTCATCGTTATCATAATATGTCATTTAATCGTAGTTTTTTAGGCAACATCGCACTATATTCAACGAATCTGATTGGTTAATGTGAAAATTTTCCAAGTTTCTTCATCGGCCATCATATTTGGAATAGGTGTTGAAAATAAAAAACGTCAAACTCAACCAGCAACAATCTGTAATACATTTTTTTTGAAAGTAATTCAGCGTTAGAAGTGATAAGGAAAGGTGCGCCGGAGAAGAGTTTGTGCTTAGTAAATCGCAATGTTTCTTATTTTGAAAAGACCATAGGGTTTCATTTTCTTGCTTTGACCATTACCCGATCTGCAATGTGACACAAATGTGGACGAGAAATGTGATGCGAAATGTGACACAGATGTGGCACTGCTTCCTGATTGGTTGAATTTTTGCTACATCTGTGTCACATTTCGCGTCACATTTGTTGTCACATTGCAGATCGGATTGCGATCGGGTAGTAATTGACGCTGTAATCTATGTACTATATCGCATTGGACAACCAGTAATGGCAATTTCACAGTTTCAAAATCAATGAATCTCGATGCACCGATGCACTCTGCTGAATTGGTGCATAACTAACTGATTTAATGAGAATTCTGCTTAAACCAGCCGTCAACTCGAATAATATTATGTAGTTCTGTGCATGCGCACCCCCAACCAGACATGCTAAAACTGATCAATGCAGCTCCACTTCCGCCATTTCCCAAGGTCCAGCTGCTACTTTGCTTCTTCGCATCCTCTTCCATCTTTTTGCCTTATCACTACGTGCTTTTAACTTCCAATTTTTCTTGCAGCTGCCAGCTTCCCGTTTTACCATGATATTGTTTTTTTTAGTTTTTATATTTTTCAATTTTTCAATTTTTTCTGTAAACAAAAGGAAGCTGACTGGAAGTTAGAAATCTGTCAGCTTCTGCTTCCGGCTTCCAACTTCATCCGATGAAGTTTTCTGCTTCCAGCTTTCTCAGCATTCCTAACCCCAACTGTTACCAATTTGACTTGCTAAACTTCCATCTGCTAAATACGATGTGTTTTCCTCGTGCATAATGCCCTAAAATTTTGAAAATTAAAAAAAGCTCTTCTTCACGGTATAAAAAAAAGTTCAGTATTAACATATCCAAATTTGAGCCAATCTGATGCAAAATTCATTTTAAAAAAAGAAGTAGGTACCCAGTCTAAATCGTGAACCACTTGAAAAAAGCAAAGATAATACACCCTTAAGTGACTTAATATTATTTTGTACCTATCAATCATACAGTTCATACCTATTTTGGCTCTGGAATCCATTTTTGGTTTAAAGTTACCTCTGAAGTTATTCTGTATCCGGATTTTTTATTCCATATCCCCATTTATTTATTTATTTACCTATTTTTTCATAGACAAGCTTCTGTAGTTCACATCAGTAAGCTACTCATTTTTTGGGGGGGTTTCGTTTCTACCTGTCATAGTACAGATACATAAAAGAAAAAATATCAAAACGGAGATAAAAGAACTTCAGTAGCGAAATATTTAGCCTGGAGGAACATTAATTTCGAAATGCTACGAGTTTTTTTTTTTAATATTCGAGTAATTTAATTTTACAACAGGAAATACAAAGGTTTTTTTTTTGTTTTGTTGATCAAATTATAATTTTACGTTTTAAACTTATAATTTTCCATCCACCGAAAACATAATTTCGCGTGATCAATTGGGAATGTTTCTGGTTTGGTCGGAAATATCCGATGAGGGTCGAAGTTGGCTTACATTATCTGTGATACTATGTGTGAAAAAGGTAGACAATGATACTGTGATGAAAAATAATTATTACTAAATAAACTAACACACTGTGAGGAAAGGTAACCTCTTGAGCATCTGTCTCTTTGTTTTAATTGAATAATGACAGGCACGTATATTTTATCAATATTACAATATATAAATGTGCGAAATAGTTTTGTTCATATATTAAAATATGATCCTGCTCCCCTAAAAAAAAATATATCTATAGAATAAAATTGAATAATTTTTTTATTTATCTATCGTGGTAATGGTTTACCAGCTGACTGGTAGTAGACATTATACGATATATTTTAATTTGAAAATTGAATGTCTCACCCACCAAATAAATGTGTTTTGATGACTGTAAGACTTAAATTATTGCAGAAATATGTACCTTTTGTAGTGATAGATATTATCTAGACCCTGAAACCAGAAGATTCCAAGTCCTAATTTCATGTTTTAAGTGATGAAAGTACAAAAAAAGTACTATAGGTAACCCCACTAACTATACTCTCATTTTGAAATATATAGGTAGGTTATTGTAATATTATACAAATAATATTTTTTTAAATTAGAAATATTTTTTTTTAAATACAGTCAAAATAAGTTTTCTTATAAGATTTTGAATTTATTAATTCTTGTTACTTAATTAATTGTGAAGATATCCATCTCTTTCACTATACCTAGGTAATGATCAAATTAATAAATACGTAGGTGTTTTTAAATATTGCGAAATGATTTTCAAAATAGATATTTTCATTAAGAGTTTTTCATTTTAGTGAGAGAGAAAATATGTTTGAAAAGTTATCTATTGGCCAGACATTCCATTATGTAAATGTAAGAGCTTAATTATAATGGAAATTGTTTTCAATAAATTTAACAAAATCAAGTTCAGTACGTTATTCCACAATAACACTATAGTAAATGGCTTTGTTTACTTTCACGGAAGTCAACTATTTTATTCTATTGAGTAAGAAAAAAAAGTAGCGTTGAAACTTATTAAGAAGTCTTTAGGTAACCGTATCTTTTTCTAATTGTAATGTTCATCGTGTTAGAGAAAAAACACATTTTACCTGAGCCAGCATAAGTTCATTTTGAATTTGTATCGATTGTATTTAATTAGTTTATTTAATCGAGAAAAGGTGTTATGATGACGGACGTTCGGGGAGAAATGTTTATTCATTCTAATAGTTTGTTAATTGGGTGGTTAAGAAGACGGTAATATTTTTTTTAACAGTAAAGTCGTGTCTCACTTCTGGGTAATTCCTTTGTTCCTTTTATAACTAAATGGTTGACTAGTCGAACGACAACTTACCGGATGTAAGCATCGTTAATCAGATCATCCAAAACATACTCCTCTACTAGCTATATTTCGAATTGATTTTAATACAGCGATGTCTGCAATTTTTTATTTAGAGTTTAGAATCTTACGACAATATTCTTCATAAATGTTTCTTACATTCATAACATATAATATTTTCCTATCGAATTCGAATTTAAAGGAAATGCACCTCTCACCGTCCTATATTGCAATAAGTGTTTGAAAAAATTTGTTCAATGGTAAAAGATTTAAAAACAAGTGGAAATACGGTGAGCAGATCAGTTTTGGAAATTCAAATTCTCTTCGAAACAAAAATAATATTATAGATTGGTATAATCACTATCAATTATAAATCTATAAAATCAACATACCTTCAAGCGTTGAGACGTGAACTCATTGCTAATGCATATACCTATCTATAATTTAATTTTTTATTTCACGTCTCATAAATAAAATAAGTAGTACATATAAGAAATGAAAGACCAATATTTCACCTCTGTGTATCAAGTCTGAAAGTTGGGAATGAGTATTTACCTCGATTCTAAAAATCTTCAATTCGGAATAATATGATATCGGGTACCCTGGGTAACTGGTTCTTATATACAGCACTTTACTATTTTGGTAGGACTCTTTAACCACAAGTATATTGCTCAATTTTGCAGGCATTAGCCAATCATCTTGAAACAGTTCTATTTTTGGTTACTTCTTCTTCGTGTTAATTAGGTACTATATTGATCACAACAGAATTATGCAAAATACATGTTAACCTATAGCTTAAGAATACTATTGCCAGAAAATTATTATTGTTTATAATGCTTATTTTCTGCAGAATTGAAAACCAAATTCTGAGTTTTTTCAAGGAATAGGGTGCATTTTAGAGCCTTCAAAAAAAAATCTATCAATGTTGAATATTAGGTTTAGGGTAGGTATATGTAGATAATAGTCGTAGGAATGTTCATTTCGGTTGAAATTGCTCGGTGGCTTATTTTGAACGAAAAGTCATGAACATCAAACAATTCGAATGACCAACATAAAAATGTAATTATAATGAGCCTGTATTTTACGTGCTCCATAATTATTGTCATAATTTTCAAGAAAAAAATAATAAATAAGAAATGGTTTAAAATCGGAACTATAATTTTCGAGTAACTTAGATACCTACATAGCTTAATTGGACTTCTTTATCATCGACTCTCATCCTTGAATAATATCATCTCGCTGCGAATGAGACGACCACCCAGTCACAGAAAAAAAATTTTTTTCGTTTTTCTTTAGTTACTCAAATAGGGCTCAAAAGGAGGATTTAGGGGTTGTTATACTGAAGTATAAGTGACTCATTATTAGTGCACATTGTTGACCGCACCAAGAATGCGGTATCACGTATTTCAGTGGTTGACAATCAAGACCACGAGCTGCAACCACAATATTTAAAAAATGGAGCTAGAGTTAGAAATGATTAACTGTAACTTGGAGAATAGAATATTGATTCATCATAACCATATGTTTGTTTAAAAACAAAGAACTATAATCGAGATTATGGATAGGTTTATTGAGATAATGAGAAGTAGGCTTTAGATGTACACGTACATTGGTCAATGCATTTTTTCAAAAGTCAAGAAAGACGAACAGAGCTATAGGACAATTATTACTCGTATGAAAAATCAGAAGTGCAAACTTATAAAATTAAGAAAGACAAAAAATCGTTTTTACTAATGTTTTTTTATGTTGTTTTTTTTCTCGGAGTCTTATTATTGCCAAAGAGCTGAAATTTTAAGGGACTTTTTATTTAACTTGAAGTTAGATTTCAACGCAGGAATTTTAAAATCCTGTTTGAATATGGAAAAAAAAATTATAGCCATTATTTCGGATACCTGTGCCTTTTTGAAAACACTTTTTCGACTGACAAAAAAATCTTTAGTGTACCCTGAAGAAGATAAACAAAAACGCTCATGTCTATTTCAACACTGATATGCAGGATAGGGTCATGTAGGCTTTTTCACATTTTATAGGAGAGCCAAAAAAAAACAACAAAAAAAAACACTTTTATGTCCCCTAGCCTTCTTATGTTGTAGCTTGCGTCAACTTTGAAGTCTGTTTTTTCTACGATGGTTGCATTTTGGGACTTACTATTTTTAGTGTCATCAGAGCTTGGTGTATGTACAATTGGACCTTGGACGAACTCAGTTTTTGAAAAAAAGTGGACTTATTCCTTTTTTTTTCATATCACTGTTCATTTGTCGACTATGAATGTGAACAAAATAAATATTAACAGAACTGGAGCAATTCATTCCTAAGAAAAAGGAACATAAGGGGGTAGAAAGATAAATAATTAAATCGTCAAAAAATATTTCTGGGAAGGATGAGAAGAGAAATGGGGTACTAATTTATGGAAAAGGGGCACCAAAACCCATCTTGCTGAGTACCCTATTTTACTATTTTTTTATAATAGAATTTTTACGAATTTCTCACCGTACAACATCACAATTTTGAGACACAAAGAAAAGAAATAAGAGACAAATTATTGCACTACTATGCAGAAGCAAGAATAAATACCTAATTTTTAAAAAAACCGGTGAAAAAGTCTTTGGTTTTTTTTTTTACCAAAATAGATAAAGTCCTCCCTTAAAATATGAAACGTTGAGTGCGAATTTTAATAAATTAATCGCAAAGCTCTTTCCAAAAATTTCGTATTCATGCTTCAACTAATTTCAGACACTTCCATGTCATTGCAGTTTTTCAATATTTAGCTCTGAACCTCTTCAATTTAGTTTTCCGTTATCCCATTTTCCCTATGAATTTTATGTTTTGCTATTTAACTACTGCACCTATCTGCGCTGTCTCACTTGTATCAAAAAGAATGGTATTATGTTCTGGTTTTAAAGACATATATAACTGAAAGTAGAAACACTATTAAAAGGTCTTTCATCTCATTGGTTCCTTGAAGACGAAAAAAACAAAATGGCTACCGCCTTAATCGTTCAAATTTAATCACGTCAATGCTATTATCCAGACAATGAAAAATCGAGATTAATTTTTTTCATCTCGTCTCTTTTTCTTCATTTTTTTTTCTTTTTTTTTTTCTTGTATACCTAATCATCAATAATCGCAAACGAAACTAAACACAATTATAAGGTAGAAAAAATCACGAAAAAACTACAAAAATAATCGATAGAATAATTAGATTGTTTGGTTTGGAACGGTAATGATCTCGGCACAGGAAGAGAGGAAAAGGTAGAATTAAAAAGCCAGACGGTGGTAAAATAGACAAAAAAAAAAAAAAAATTCAGAGGAAAGGTATACCTATAGTCGATAAGTAGAAACATAGTTTCAGATGATAAACAAACTGAATTATTGAACTTGACAATGCAATGAAGTGTATCGTATTTTTTTCTTGAGGTTTTTAACTCGTTTTTTGTCGATTTTCTTTCTTCGCTAAGCAGAGGCAAATACATAAGTTATTAACTCAAAACCCGATAATTACGAAGCTTAATTGTTTTGATTTGATTCGGTACCGTCTGTACGACATGAAAATGTAATAAGCTTCTTCGCTTTACCAACTAAAGCGTATCCGTCAACAGGTTTGTTATGGCTGATGCCTTAGCAAATGCCTCTCGCAGGAGTCATCCATTTCTATATCCTGGAGTACGCTTGCTTAAGCGTCACGTGCAGAGTGCAGACACGCTACAAATCATTACTATAACCATTTTAACGTGACTGAACTTTGTGGAAATTTAATTCCATCTATGTCGTTTGTGTCTTCCCTGTATCCCCCGTCTTATAATAGCTACTCTTTCAATCACAAGGTCCACCTTTGTCCTTCAATATAAATATTTCTCTGCTCTTTTGGAGTTAATTAATTTTTATAGCTTACCTACAACACCTATAGAGTGATTTTTCATCCACATTGCTTCTTTATTGGGTGTTAGATTAGGAATTGATATTATCAGCTAATAAAGCCATAGCTTCAGATATTATTTTAGGATAGTCCTACAATCTGCTAACGTAGTATGAAGTAGAACAAGTTACATAATCTTTCACTATAAGTAACATTATGTATTACTTGGTCAAAATGGAAAAATATGAGGAGATTAAAAGCACAGAACGCTTGTACATACCTGCGCATTTTTCACCGAACAAATATGACGTTTGGGAGAAAATGCGCAGGTCGCGCCAAATGCGAGCTAAACTTTTTTAACCTCTTGTCGGTAAATGTAAAAATATTTAAAAATTATGGCCGTAAATTTATAGCGAGTGAGAACTCGTTGAACGAACCAAATGAGCAAAATTTTGAAGTAAATAAGTATGGAAAATGAGATAGAAATTTTTGCTGCGTTTGTCTTAAGCGGCATACACGCATGCGCATTTCTGGCCAAACGAATCAAATAAGGAAAATAGAGCGAATGCAGCAAACATTTTTATCTCATTTTCCACCCTTCGAAATTTTGCATCGTTTAGTTTATTGTTTGACCTGTTTTCACTTAATGCTTCACAAATAAATTCGTCTACATCTGATTATAAGTTTGGCCAAACGCAACGTGCATTAAAAGAAAATCTTTTTCAAGTTATACTATGCCTGCCCACCAAAAAAATGAGGCGTAGTTGGCGCAGATTGTTTATAACTGTACACGCTTGCGCATTTTTCTCCAAACAGCATGCGTTTGTTCGGAAAAAATTGCGCAGGTATGTATGCCGCTTTATTTTCAGGGCTACAAAGCTGAAAATTAAAAGTTCAGCTTTCAGCTTACGCTTATGCGTTCTTCAAAAATTAAAATTCAACTTTGGCTTTCAGCTTCTACATTTCCAACTTTTTGCTTTTCGCTTTCAGCTTCTTGGAATCAAAAGAAAAATTTTGAATTATAACTTTCAGCTTACAGCTTTTGGATTTATATTTTTTTGAAGAATATAGAAAGCAGAAAAAGAAAGAAAGTAAAATATGAGAAAAATTTGAAAAAATTGAAAAACAGTCCAAGAATTAAACTTCAGCTTCAAAATTTTGCCTTTCAGCTTTTGCGGCTTTCGGTTTTTGAAGCCAAAACAGTAAAGATTCATCTTATAGCTTTAAGCTTTCAGCTGGCTTTGCAACCCTGCCTATTTTGCTTGTTTGCTTCGTTCGGCCAAAAATGCGCAGATGTGTAGACCACTTTACAACTCAGCTAACTAAAGTAGAGTAGTCAGTAGAGCATTAAGCGCTGACGATATTGTGGATTATTCCCAATTTCCTCAGAGCCCATAAATCCCTAATCTTTAACCATAATTAATTTAAGTCATAATAATTACGTACATAGTACTAACTCACAAATTTGAAGACAAACGGTTGCAACTAGTAATAAAGCCATCACTGACGAAGTTCCTGATAGGAATACAAAAATGAACACCATAATGATTTCAGGCCCAGAGCCAGGGAGGGATTATGAGGGGTAAGCCTTCCTTAAACCTTGTCCTCTTCGGGTAAAAAAATAGATTGGGTGGTAATGAAGGAAAAAGCGAAGAAGTGGGAGAAAAAGGGGAGGGAGAAGGTACCGGTGAGCTTCCTCAGAAGAAATATCCTGCTTGAAGGAACTCATGAAATGATATAAGTGATTACCAGAAATGAACAATTATATATTTTTATACGAGGCGCATTCCAAAAGTCCGTTCGCACATTTCATATCTCCGGCCCTGGTAACACTGATGCAACGAAATTTTAACTGGAGTATCAGCACCCTCATGACACACCACCATAAAAATTTCATGGCCCTATCATGTTTCAATCTTGAGTTATGATAATTTGAAAATGAAGAGTAGAATAAAAGCACCGTCCAAGAATGAGATACAGGATTTCTAATATTTTCCCAAATTAAAAGGTTGAAAGTGATCCGCTACAGAGTCGTCAACATGCATCAGAATGTGTACAAATATGAGAAATTGTTGGCCAGGCGCGGTGCTCAAAAATCAAGGAAACAGTGTGAAGGAGGATGGGAGAATATTACCACAAAAAACCAAATCAGCTACGATGACAAAATAGAGGTGTATGTGTGCGTGTATGTGTGTGTGCGCACTTGGTGTTGACTGTAGGCAGACATTACGTGCTTACTGCAGTACACCAGCACACAGTCACGTGAATTTTACTCAATATTAGCCACAAAAACTTTTGCATAGCAATATTTTTCTTATTCTGCCAGTCTGGATGGGCGCCTCGGGAAAAATTCGATGTGAGCGACCTTTTACCACCCCTCTTTATTCACTGGCCTTGCCACATCTAATTACCATCAACTCTAGCCATTGGAAGCTGAATTTTGAGGGGAAAATTTGCTTTTTGTAGTGCTATTTGGGAAAAAGAACAAAATTTTTTTTTAATTTGGACAGGACATTTCATCAAGATTACATTTAGAAACTTATACTGCCCCATAACAGCTGCCTTGATCGCTTGGTGCATGGTGTGGAAAAGTAGCCTGAAGTCTCCTCTTTCCAATGAAACTAATTGCAGGTCTCTATCTCTATTAGCTTTCAAATGGTGGGGGGTGCGAACCGACTTTTGGAACGCGCCTTAATTACTTGGAAATGTAAAATTTTATTGAATTTTTCAAAACTTCGGCGAATCAAAAATTTTCTTATAATTAATACTAAATTTTAAATCACGCCAAATCACATCATGTGAAAACCAGAAAAAATGGGCTGAATAGCCAAAAAAATCACAACTGAAGGCAATTTAACGACGAAAATATACCTGCAGACAATATTTTACTAAATCAAAATTTTGAGACCAAAAATTTTAAAATTTAATGATTAGAGGTGCTCTATGGGAGAGTAACTCCTTAATTGCATAAGACTATTTTTCTTATAAAATACTTGACGGCTGGCTGTTGAGAATCATGCTCCCAAAATAAAACAAAAAAATGAATTAATTAATTGTTATTCTATTCTATTAACAACCATTCATATGTAGACATTTTCTATCTCATCTTAAATAAATCTGGTTTAGCTCGTTAGTGGGGGTATATAGGTCAATGAAAAGGTTATCCTTTGAAGAAAATTTACTTACTCTCTATATTGGTAACATTTTTTTTTGCGCAAAACCTTGATAGACTTGGTGAGTTCATTTTTCGAAAATTCTTTTTTTTAGTGCAATATTTCAACTTATTCGCGAATTATATATTTTCACACCACAATTATTTTATTAATTTTTGGTAGATCCAGGTAGCTTAAGTGAAAAAAAAAAAACGTAGGTCTTATAAAAACGGCGTTCTCGAGCCTCCTTTTTTACCTGCACTCGAAAACACAGGAAATGACTTTGCGTGACCGAGTCCAGATACGCATCTGTTGCATTTTATTTTTGTTTCAGAAACGAACCTAACAAAATTACAGCCGAAACCTTCAATTATTAAATTGAACTAATTTTATAAATATTTCAGTTCGCTACGTACCGTAGTGAGTGCGCAAATATTGCAAAAAAAAAAAATGTATAAAGTTTTTTGCGATGCGTCTACTTTACGAAAGAAAATTTTGGGGTATATAAGTGGCTTTTGCCAAAAAACATCTTGCGGTGAAATGAAATTATTTTTATTTGAAGAAAAAAAAAAGGCTTTTACAGACAGAGGTAGATAAAAAGCATTAGCATCCCCTTCCCTGCGGCTAGCTGGCTCGGGGCTAAAGTCTCCCTTCAAGTATTCCTTTCCTTTCACGAATAAAGTGAACAACTATCGTACTGAAAAGAAGGGGATGCTAGAAACTAGAAATATTTTACTTATTTTTTTAAAATGAATCTCACCTGAAAACAATATAATGAATTTTTTTGCTGGTAATTAAGAAATGAATATTTTTTCCCTTGAATATTTTTAAAATATGTGAAAATATAGCACCTTTTGGCTTTCAAGTATAGATACTATCGTGATGTTCGGGAAGTTTCAAAGAGACTTAAACGAGCGAACAAGTACACTATCGAATATAAAAAATGAAAAATTTTAACAGTTACTCCAAACAAAGATGAAACAAGTTTTTATTTGATCTCATTCCTTCCTCATGAAGACCACAGTGTTGTCGCGATGCTACTCCTTATTCTTATTCGTATGTTGAAAAATTATCGATAAGTCCAAAATGGGCAAAATCGAATTTGCAGTGCTATCTGTTGGTAGAGATTGTAACTCATAAAATTAGGTTGGAACACGGTTGCAGATAAATAGTGGCCATGATATCGGCAATAACGATATAAAAATGTGAATTAAAAAACTAATTTTGAAATTATACCGTTTCAATACTATACCATCACATTCAAAAACCAATAAGTGATAAGTCCATGACTTTTTCTACTTCAACATCTTCTGTAGGCTCTGTGAGTGGTTCTCTTTGAAGGATATAAATCTTGGAGATCAGCTAAAAAAAACTTCATGGGACTAATAATAGATACTGTGCAGGATTTTTCTAGTTTTTGAAAAATTGCAGGTTCTTTTGAATTCTCGCTATTTTTGTGAGATAACTCGTTATTTATTAGGTATAATAGATAATTTTAAACTAAAATACCTCAACTATATGGCTAGCTATTTTCAATCTAAACACTCTTTAAATTTTTAGTTTATGTTCTGCGTTTTCTACTAAATGGTAGATAATACTCTTCTTTCTTTTTTTTTGTCTCTCACCCCCAACGAATTCTTCAAGTCCACCTACGACCTGCTCTTCAAAAATGACGCTACAAATATGACTCAGGACTCGAACGAGATTTAGTTTTCAAATTATCCATTCCAAGAAAATGGTCCTTAACTACTTTTTGTCGACACCCATAATCAATTATTACGATTTCTCGCAGTCTGTAAAAATTTTACCCTCAATTAAATGGAAAAACGGAGAAAAGTCACGCAACTATGGCATTCGTGCCTTTCGTTCGCACCTTAGGGTTCTTTTAAAATTTGTAGGTATTTTGTTAGACCATAGGAGGAACCAAACAGTAGCTCTTATAACTGATCATAGTCATTACGATTATCTCATAAATAGAAACCAAATAACGTAGACAATGTCTTCATGTAAAGCAGCAGCTCAAAAAAATAAAAGGTTGAAATTGCAGTTAAAAAATGGTAACACATGAACGAATAAAGGTTGAAGAAAAAAAAATGGAAATTAATATAAAAAATATTATGATTTTCTATACGTGTATTTGTTTAGGTTTATTTACGTACACAATGTAGTATACCTTTAGAAGCACTACCCAACCAGAAAATAGATTTTTTGACCACGCGACTTCTCTAGCTATTTTTTCATCGATATTTTTACACGCTGTTTTGAACGTGGAAACGTGCTTAGTGGTCTGGCGCCAGAGGATCAATCTTCATGATCACCATCCATACGATTGTTTTAATCGTCTAAATGAGAGATGTACATGTGAGACGAAGGCTAAGAGAAAAATAGCTCACAAAACAATATCGTAGAATAATAACCATTAAGCCCATATACAATGTAGATATAATTGAACGATGGAACAGTCCATATGTACGAGTAAAAATTGAGTAGAAAGAAGTGAAGAGTGAGTCGAAAAGGGAGTATTTGGAATTTATCAATCAACTGAGTAGGTATATACAATATTTTTGAAAGAATGATAAATTTTATTTCATATTGTCCCGAATTAATTATCATTATTCACAATTGTTCACACGAATTCCAGAGAAAAGAAATATTAAGCTTTTTAACCGTAACAGAGATGAGAACAGTCAGTAGAATATTTTACATACGACAAAATCTGTGGAAACACAGAACCTTTCGGTGAAAAAAGTTCTTCAGCACTAAATCAGCTATCTGTAAGAACAAAATTTTAGCAAATTCATGAAATAATTCCATACTAGATAATATTTTTTAATTAAAAAAAAAAAAAGAAAAAAAGGAACATTTTACTATCACGACTTTAGAAATTGATTTTCCAATTGAGTGCCTCACTATAGTTTGAAATTAAACCTACAGAATCCTAACGTCCACAAAGGGAGCTAAAGGGGCTAAAGCCCCCTCGGCCATCAAAGTCCATTTTTTTAAAACACGGAAAATTTGCGCGCTTTTGATGTTGAATTTAAAATTTATGGTTTTTTCTTTGAATGCTCTACTGCTATATAGAACATTAGATTCAGCAAATTTTAATAATTCAAGTAGCAAAAATTGAAGTGGCTTGGTCGCCGAGTGGATTCCAGCACTACCTTCCAGAATAACGTGGGTTTAAATCCCAGTCAGGCATAGAATTTAGAAGTAAACGATAAAACGAGAGACAAAAAATATATAAAGGAAATCGACACATCACTAAGCTGCGCCAGTCATAGCAGAGGTGGAGTTAGATTAAATTCTACCGGTAATCGAAAAGACTATATGAATAGGTTAGCCATGGCAATAGACTATACTACCCAAGCAGCAATTTTGCCTTAAGGGATAATGTGGCACTCTGAAGTATATTTCATATTGCACTGAGGCATTGATAATGGCTACCTCATTAAATGCGGTATTGCAAATGCAATATATTGATTTGGGGCAAGTTTGAAGCAGTTGCTGCATTATAATATTGATTGATATTTTTGTTTATTTTAAAATCAAAAGTTTTTTTTTAGACTTATATTGCAAGTTGTAACTTATGTTTTATTACAAATTAGTGACGATGCAATGAAGTAAAGAAGAGCGATTGTGGGAATTCGCTCCATTATACGTTTTTATGCAGCAAATATAGGCAAATGCTTTGAAGTATTTTGTTTCATTGAATAATACTTGCGCTTTATTAAAAACTAGTCACAATGCGATAAAGCAAAGTGGAGCAGTTATGGGTATATGCTCCATTATACATTTTTATGCAGCAAACATAGGCAAATGCTTTACGTTAATTTGAAGTATTAAATAATACTCTGGCTTTGTTGCTGTTTAAGTATAATTTCAATAGATTGTAATGAAGCAAAATACAATATTTGCTGCATACTTGATAAAATTGGGGCATTGCTTCATTGTGCTACATTGAAGTGTAAAGCGATTGCTTCAAAACTGTAATATTTGGAGCATTTGCCTCATATTGCCTACAATTGCTCTAGTGAAATCTGAAATCTTTGCTACTTGAGTAACACCAAATTAGTCTGGTTTGCCATGCAAGTTGCATGCTCCTTATAGAGAAGGAAAATCATAACCATTCCCCACAGTAATGGCTTTGTCACCAAGGGAAATTAGACTATACGCATGTATCAGCATAGTTGATCATGGAGGTTTGTTCCAATAGGTGAACCCGAAACATTACGTTTTAAAGCTGTGTAGTATATTATAAAGTATAGGTATATAAAGTGTTTAGGAATTTCAGTCGAAAATTTTTACATATTCACCCCGCCCCCACCTCCTGATTGTGACGCTTCTGGCTGTATCGTAGGTTTTTGGTGCTTATTTTGCAATTGTGTAACCAAAAAAGGGGCTGAGTGGGTCGGGCTCACCCTAAAAATTTCAGACACCAAACCCCCTCCCCCAGCACGTGCCTAGCCAAAAATTTCATCGTGTCATTTTTCAAATTTCTATTTAGAAATTTTACGGTCTTGCTTTGACAAAACCATTGACTCAATACTTTTTAAATAGCTTCTTGACTCCATTTCCTCGCTTTTATGGAAAAATGACTTTGCTATCAGCAAGTATATCTGACGCATCCCCGATGCCTTTTCGTAGCTTAATAATTCAACCTGTGCAGTCATACTCATACAAAATGATATCATAATTTTTAAAGATTTTTAAATGCATCTTATTCAGAACATAGTCATTTCTAATATCAATATAACTGGCAGATGGTATGCTTAAGACTCAAAATCAGTTGTCGTTTATACAGCGATTCTATATGGGTGAAAGAATTTGAACTTTTCCAAAGAAAGAATGCAGGTAGCAATTAGCAAAGGTAATAACTTCGTTTTGTGGTTTCAAATTAGAATGAAGTATAGTTCTTCTTTTCTCATTGTGGTTTCGTGGTTAAAGACATAACGTGGTTAGGATGGCTCGAGAGAATTACATATTTGTTTTTTTGAACGCATACAAATAATCATTTAAATAGTAGGTAATATTATTTTTCTGATAATTTGCTTTGAAAGTAACTATATTTATAGCACTAAATACCCTAAGTGCTTTCTCAGTTGAACAAGTTCAAGATATAGGTACATAGCTCTCTCGTATTATACTATATTTTTTCGGAAGCCTTTCCTTCTGCTTCGTCTCTTTTCTTTTTTCTCAGATTCAGATTATCAGCTCAAAAAATGCCTGCGGAAAAATTAATTGCTAATCTAATTTTTAATAGTGAAAATGCTCAACAATTTCTTAATTAAGGTTCACATATTATTCTGAAATGAGAATCTCCAACATTTATTTTGATATCTTAAGCTTCAGTAGTTTCATACAATGTATAGACTATACCTTTATTATTCTTTATGAGAAAATACAAATTAATCGAAAACATCTACGAAGTCGGCACATATTCGAATAAAAGAAAAGGAAAAAGTTGATACTACATTCGAAGACAAGGTGTACCTAAATTTGTTAATAAGTCTATCGAAACCTGCGACCATGGAATCAAATTGTGTTCCAGTTTCCCGCCCCTCATATTAGTTCCATATTACCCTTCTATCGATATATTCGTTTTATAACAATTACTTTTTGGCCGAATGAGGGGGAAAAAGTGTCGAGTCATTAAGTATTAATAAAATTTAACAAAAGAGTTCGTATAAATTCATGTGTTACCCTGAGTTAATTGATAATTATAACTGTAGTACCGGTAGTTATTTATTGTCGAATATACTTGGCGAGAAAATGAGAAAATTTAATCAGCTATATACGATCGTAGGTATCTGCAGACGGAAAAGAGCAAAGAAATTCGTTAAAGAGTATCTTCAGTGTCTGTGCCATATACATATGGCACTCGTATGAATATACTTTTCAAATTTTTCAAAATTTCAGTTATTGTATCACGAATTTGATTTTAGACTTAATACACTGATTTATTTTTCGTCTTCAATAGAGATATCAAAGAAAGGCTTATCACTGATTGATCATTTAAATGAGTTGAAGAGCCACAATCAACTTTCAAAAACACACTGTTAAACTAATTTTTTAAACTCGATAGCATTTTTTCAGTCCACATATTTTTCTCTCTTTCTTTTTCCTTTTCAGTTAGGGTGTATACTGATTATCTATCCTGTGGGTTGAAATTGCTGACCCCCTCATAAATAATTTTTTTCCATTTATGAGCGGTTTTTTGGGGTTTTGAAACACTGTACGCGGCTTCCGTCTGGATCTACTCGTACATTCAAGTTTGGTGGTGTTTCTTTTCGACTCAGTGCAACGAATATTCATAAAATGGTTTATCCAGCTTCAATAAATCTTTTTATATCAAATTACAGTGAAAACCGCTTAGGTATAACAAAAATGAAGGGACTAAAGGTTTTTGTCATTATTTGTTTTATCCAAAGTATCGGATAAAACAAACTTCTTGTAATAACCAATTATAACGAACTATTTGTTCTAAGCAGTTATTAAGAGAAGTTTGTTGTATACCTACAAAAATGAATACAAACCTACGTAGAGTATTTGGACCAAAAGACAGATTTTATTCAAAATACAAATACAATAAAATATAAAGGTCTGAAGACACAATTATTACGTTGTTTTTAAAAAAAAAGAAAAAGTCAGGTCATATGATGTTCGTATTAATGTTTCAAAAAATTATCCAAAGTCAATTGCATCTTTTCTTTTTAATTATTTCCCAGTCCATTTTTAATTCTGAATTTTTCAAAAATTTGGGGCAAATTTATCTTATCTCATTCAAAAATATAATTTCATTCGTTATAACTGGGGAACAAGTGTTTGTAATATCAGGTATTTTGCTATAAAAGTATTCGTAATATCCAGTTTTTTTAAACATAGGGTTAATGGGAATTCAGCTGGGACTTATGAATTTATTCGTTAAAACTGATTTTTCGTATTATCCAATTTCGTTATAAGTGATTTCTACTGTAATTTATTAGATGGGCGAAGGCGGGGGGGTGTTAGTGTTTTCTAAGGATGTAGGTAATATCAGATATAGCTGAAACGTCAGATTTTCATGTTAGAGCATTTAATTTAATTCGTTATTGAGCTCTAAAATATTTCTACAGAATGTTTCAATTAAGTTCTTGTATCTTTTGGTTTCATAATTTTTATTGGCCTCTCATAGTGTTATATGTTATGAAGGAATTATGAGACTTACACATGGTCTTTTAATATTCCAAAAAAAAAAGGTGTTTTTGATTGCTTTTTTTTTTATAACCTGCAAAAACACTGGAAAAAGCCAGAAACACTTTCTGAAAGGAATCAAAGTAGATCCTACTTCAATAAGAAAAATTACATAAATAATAAGCCGAATAAAAAACTTTGGAACTGCGTGAATATTCACTTCTTTGAAACCATCCAGACCATCTCTTAAATTTTTTGTTTCCAATATAAGATTGAGATATGCTAGCCGGCCCTCTTATACTGTAACTTGATATTTTTTCGTTATTTCAATCATTCACCATGATCTGCTTCTTCGGTATTCACAATTTCAACTTCCTTTGTGAGACACCTGTACACAACAATATAAACGAAACTGTGAACAATGTGAAATAAAGAGTTACCAATTTTAAACAATACTTCATAAATAAAAACTATCAAAACGACATAATATGGCGATGGTACGTTTTTTCCCTCTTCTGACAGCCCGCAAATCGCATGTCATACCATTAAACCATAAAATAAGATACAATTGTTGCAAGTTGGTATATTTTCAGGTATTACTGGAACGTATACCCAGTATATATAGATGAATGAAGGTGAATGTATATTTGATACTTATAACTTATTCGCTTTAAAGGTTTGATAGATTGAAAAAAATATGTACATTACAGAGCAAAACAATAAAAAAAAAGATTGTGTGTTAGTTAAATTAGATGAAATCAATTGCTTCTATTCACGATACCAGATCGTTAGGGGTTGTAATTTTGTCTACAACCTGAACAAATATGTTTGTTTTTTTTTTCATTTTAAAAACGTAGCTTGAGTAGCTAGGTAATACCTATTATCTACAATGTAACGTTGACTTTGAAAAGATTACTGATACTCGTAGACATATTTTTGCTAATTATAGGACACTGACTTGACTGGAAGTCATATAGTTATAGACTACTTGAAAGATATTGTATTAACCTGAGAAACTTAAAAAACTAGAATTTTTTCCTATATTTATTAGAATATACATGCTATAAAGCAATGAAATGAATTCAAATTCAATGATTTTAATAATCCAATATTCTAACCCCAGTTAACCCCTCATTAGTCGTGTGCGAGAGAAAACCTTATCAAGCTAGCAAGAAAATTATAAAATTTATAGTACTAAGATGCCTGTGAAATAATTTTTTCCAGCTATATTTAACTTCTTCTTTTTTTTCTTTGGAATGTCCAAAAAAGTGACATTCAGATTTGAAATTTATACTGTCCAGGATTTTTTGAAATATAGCCGTTTTACCACTTTTGAAGGACTATTCATGTTTTTCCATGTTTAGGAATCCCTTACTTTTGAAACAAATATACAGTTTTCAACTAACTTAATTAACGCGACAAACTGTATGGGTACGGTGGTATAGTGTGTAATTTGACTGTTCCTGATTTTGAAACAGATTAGGATAGCTGAACACGCAAAATAGACGTTAAGTTTGTTAAACAAATCTGTAGGTACCTCATAATTTCCATTATAAGCCTTCATAATATTACAGGGTTTTCTTCAGCATTTCACAAACGTATTTTTTCTTTTCACTTTATTCCTACCTCACCACATTACGTAAAATATACTTGAACTCATTACGATTTGTTGGAAGTATATTATAGGCTTTACATGCCAGTAAAACGAAAATCGAAGTCCACCATATTCTCAAATATTTTTAGGTAGTACCTATATAATTCGTAATTATGCAATCGAAAAAGACGTTTCAGATGAAACAATTTTTTCGGAGGACACCTGCTTAGTCTTCAAAAATTATCATTCAGTTTTTGTTGTTTCGACATTATCAAGCCTCTAAACCAGGACTGTAAAACTGAAAATTAAAACTTCAGCTTTCAGCTTACGTTTTATGACCTTTAAAAGTAAAAATTTGATTTAGGCTTTCAGCTTCAAGATTTTTAATTATCCTAATGGATATTTCGTCAGTGCTCCGATAAATAACTCCTGTGTGCGGAAAATTTTGAAAATCATGTGTTTGAGTTTGTTGAATTCCTCTATTCAAGACAAATCCAACGAGCCCAAACACATGATTTTCAAAATTTTCAGCACATACATGTATGAGGTATTTATCGGACCACCGACGATTTACTTTTCAGCTTTTCGTAGTCAAAACAAAGAAATTTGGCTTATATAGCTTTCGTCTTACAGCTTTTGGTTTCATGTTTTGCAAAAAGTCAAAATTAGCATGTGAAGAAAATTTACCAGCAGAAGAACTTGAGGAATAGCTGAAAAAATGCAAAAAAAAATTTAACTCAGCCTTAGCGTTGTAAATTTTTCTATTCAGCTTTTGGTTTTTGAGGCCAAAATTGTATAGAGATTCGGCTTCTTAGCTTTTGGCTTTTAGATGGCTTAGCAAACCTGCTTAAAATAGCATTTTGCACGTTGAAAAATAGAGGTGTATAACTGGCACGTTCTGAACTTGGACCAGCGATCTATTTAGCTTTTTTAAATTCAGATTCATCGCTTTATTTTATTTTATTATATTTTTTGTTTACAAACTGTAAAGCATTCACATCCAAAACGAACAACTTTGTCCGTGAGTATTTTTTATTTTGAAAATTACAAAATACGAGATTTATTTTTATTTTTCAACCGGAATTGATAGAAAAAACCAAAAGTATTGACCCTCTACTATTTAGAATCTATTGAGCGATATTAGTCTAAAATGTTCTCATAACCCATCAGTACATGAGATAACGCTACATTCAATACTGAATTATAGACAAAAGATAACTGACTATTTTTGGCTTAAATGTCCCACTCGTTACTAGTTTCCGTCCAAAACTCTTCCTATTTTATTGGCTTTGACTAAAGGAATCTAATAATATTTATATATATTATACTGTAGAACAAAAATTATTAACAGTTTTCGATCAACTTTTTGAAGCCATTTTTCTCAAAAAGTGAATTTTCAAATTTTCAACTTTGAAACACTAGGTAGTCGAGCGAATTTAAATATTCTCAAACTTCAAAACAATATAATTTATAGGTATACTCTATCAAATTCAATTTGATCAATTAGTCAATCATGTTTTTGTAAAAAAAAAAAAAACGAATTTATATACCATTGCTCACAACTCCCCCCCCCCCGCCTTCAGAAAATCAACTCACGAAAAAAATTCATACGATATCGTCTGGCAACGTGAACTTACCTATACGATCCTAATTTATGAGCTGACAGACATTTTTAGGTATTTTAATTACCAACACGTCATGCATAGATCTTCTTCTTCCCCTCTCCTTCATTCTCGTTGCAATTACACACCGAAGAATACCATTGGAAAAATTCTACCGAGAAACTCCATGTCCTGTATCGACAATGCATCAAGAGATGGGGCGGGGGGAGAGATGTGAGAAAAAAAAAATAAAGAGAAAAAATAGTGCACTGAAAAAAAAAAAAGGAGATAAAAAAAGAAAAATTAATACGAAGCATTCGATAGACGTAATTCAATCTACAAATGTTTCTGCTTATTTAAAATCTATTAAAAATAGTTTATTGTGGCTACGTGAATCAGCAATATTGGCTTTAATGCTTTATAATTGATACAGTCAAGTAGCGTTATATACCTGCTGAACAATAAACGACGGTATTCTCTTCCTTTATATTTATTAATTAAGCGTAAAATTACTTTCAACATATGTGTTCTAAAATTTAGACAGTATAACAAATTTTGAATGGAAGCTGTCCGTAACGGTGAATAACTATACCAATAATGTTCCCAACGCGTGGAATATCTATACTGGTGGGTGACAAGCACATATATGAGTTCCTAATATCGAATAATAAAATATAGATACTAGCCCTCATATATAGTTATATGGGTACCACACAATCGCATAAGTAGATAAATTTTTGAAATATTTCATTCGCAAGCATTCATATACATATATCTACTGTTGATAATAAAATGTAATTGTCATGTTTATCGAATGATAAAAATTGCTTCGTTTTGATAAAAGACTTCTCATCGTTCAAACATTTCCGTACAGTAGGACCATAACATCTATAAGCCTAATTATTCTTTCTCGGAATTACACCTCGCGAAAATTCGTCCATACACTTTCTTTTCAATGTTTCTATAAGTAGTCTATAGTCCAGTGCAATTAGACGAAAAAAAGCACCTCGCAAGAAAAACAAATTTGACTTTATATTTTTGGCCGAATCTTGAAGCTTTGTGAACGGGGTAAATTGCGTGAGGAGGGGAGCGGGGAGAGAAGGGCATTTTACCTGATAACAACATTTTGGAAACCTAAATTCTAACTGACAAGAAGTTTTCGAAAAAACTGAGAGAATAAAACAATATTCAACCATGTTTGTACTCGTATGTGTGTACAGGAGGAAAATTTTGTTACACGAAAAAAGTGCCTACCTTTGACATTTTCTATCTATCTGTTCCTATGAGTGATACAAAAAAAATGATAGTAACAAAAGTTGTTGATAATTTGAGGTAGAATATTTTTTATTTCAAGCATTTTTATATAAAATATACGGTTGGCGAGTTGAAGCCGAAAATGCCAAAATGTGGATATATTTGCCGCCTTTAGGGGGGTCGTCGAGGGGTATTTTAGGGGATTTTTGAGGTATGATTCTGGAACTGGTCTTCGACATTTCTTGCAGGTTTTTTTGCAATCTGAAACATCTATGTAGCTGCATTTGACTAAAAGAACGTAATCTAAAAGCATTATTTTACTGTGGCTAGGGCGAGAGACATTGTGATTAACTTTCATTACTCGTATTTTTGACCACAATTATAATCAACGTTTTTCAACCTTCAAAATGACTTTTTTTTAGGAACCAACGAACTTTATTCTAAGTCTATGCTCCAACTGCCTCAAGTGTTCGGAACCAAAACTAATGATTTTTATATGTTTCACCCCTGTTTTTCCCAACTTCTTCAGTAAACTTATATTTTATTTGAATTTTTTTTGTGCAAATTCTTTCGAATGTACCCAAATCACCCAAGAGGATTCCTTTCTGTTGATAAAATTGGCTAAAACGTAGGTATCTAAAAATGACAGATTTGCTAGTGATGAAAAGGACGCACAAGGGTTTTATGACAACGACGATTTTGCAGTATACCTATTCATCAATTATCAATGTAAAAATGTGAATGATAACGTTTATCGAGAGTAAATTGTCTTTGAACTAATTTACTATAGGTATATATAGTTGTTAATTAGTCATAGCCGTTTAGCAAATTTTGAGCAAGAATAGAAAGTTAAATAGCCACTATATTCAAATTTATTAGAGACTATAGGTCTACTTACCAAGGTATTTCAAAAAATGGTCGAGAATTTACATTGGAAAATTAAAAAAAGAAATAGTAACGACTTTAATTATTTCTTAAAATGTGTGCAAATAGACGCTGAACGATGCGCTCTGCCAAATTAATTGTTTTATGTTTTTCAAGTTTTTTTTCCACTTAATTTTTGATAGCGATGATAAGTACTTAATATTTTAAAGACAACCGTATTATTACGGCGCCTATATTATTAAGAAATTCATAAATAATATTACTACTCATTTTTTTTTCTTTACTTCTTTATATCATCATCAAAAATACAGCAGGAAATGGGTGGAACGTCGAATTCTCTATCTTAGTTGAAGGTTAAATTAGAGCACTATTTCGGTACCTGAACTTTTTCTTCATTTTTTTTTTTTCGCATTTATATGAAACAACCAGAGGCCTAAGTCAATTAAAATCTAATTCATTTCGCAAATTTAGATTCTGACTACTGTCTGCCAAGAGTTTACGTGGGTTTTAATAATCAAATATTTTTGAGGCATGCTATAAAAACCTATAAATTAGTGCATCTCCATTTTCCTGTAGATTTTCCAAGTTTTAACAATGAAATAACTTAATAAGCTTTGAATATTGAGAGGGCTGAGGGGGCGGGGGCGACTTGTAGTGTGCAAAATATCACTCTATAGCTCCTTCGACTATAGAGTATAGGTATGGACTATAAAGAAAGTCACACGATCTGTAATGTGACATAAATGTGGAGGAGAAATGTAACGCAGATGTGGCAAAAATTCAACCAATCAGGAAGCAGTGGCACTTTTGTGACTCAAATGTGACCTATAATTTTTCCTCCGCAGAAAACTGGAATCACATCAGTGTCACAAAAAAGCCACTGCTTCCTGATTGGTTGAATTATTGTACACATCTGTGTCACATTTCGTATCACATTTCTCCTCCACATTTGTGTCATAGTTTGCAGATCGGGCACAAGAATGTGAGTAAAGTAAGGTGGGGCAAAAGGACGCACTGGGGCAAAAGTTCTAATCGCTATAAACAATCGACTGAGAATGATCGGTTTTACTGAAGTTTTTACCAGAATCTTTGTGTTCCCAACATGAAACTAAATCATTTTGAGCAAAGAAAACGACTTGGGTCAAATTGAGTTCAATCTCTTTTTACTCGTTTCTTATCGTCCAAAAAAATTGCTAAAACATCATAATAGGTACTTTTAAATTGTTCGAAGGTATATCCTACCCGTGAGTCAATTATAAGCCCCTGTATATCTGTTTTTCTTCGTACAACTGAATTGAATTTTCCTAATGCCATTCTTTTCACCGAAGTATACTTTTTTATTGGGTTCAAGAGTTGAAAACACGAAGTATAATATGTTGAGTTTATAATGTTTTGAATCAGCCATATTTTTTTTTTCTTTCTTTTGGTAGACTACACAGAACGAATCGCGGCCAGATATTTTATTCTCTGTCTCTCATTCGATTATTAAATCTGTACCCTTGCCTAATACTATTTCACGCTTTTATACGTTGTTCACGAATCACACTCTCTTCACCATAATCTAATATTTTCCAACGTATTAAAAAATTATAAACTCTCCCGCCCGTAAAGTGCGTGTCCTGGTGGAATTCACAGAGTAGGAATTATATTCAAAATTCAGTGCCAGAATATAATGCTGGAGATTCGGTATGATTTTTTTCAGGGCGCACAGATTTAATTGTAGCTACACAGGGATGCTGTGATCCCCCAAGCCTTACGTGGAATACCCCCCTCCAGGTCGACTATGAATGATGAAAACCCCCCAGTGCGCGAAAAGAAAATGTTGATATTTGATCATGTTTAAAATTATTTTCTAAATTCGAAAAAAAATCGGCCCCTCAAAATCGTCAACGAGGAATTGCTCCTCAAGACTGTGCCTTAATGGCATCCCTGTGTAATTTATTGAATTTTTAACGCTGAATCCGAATCTGCGACCAGCTTCTTTTTTCTAGCCATATCTCGCAGGGCGAGAGTCGCCGCCAAAAACGGCTATCAGATTCGTGTTCAGTGACCTCGAAAACCCCCATATCGGTGCTCAACTTACAAATTTATTCTCTGAGCAGAAATCAGGAAATGCAAAGTTTTAGAACATATTACGTATTAGGAGAAATTTTGGTTCGATTGAAATATATCAGCAAATTATCGAATTATCTGTCTCTATAAGCTACTAAATGATGAAAAAAATTTGACTAAAAAAAAGCCGTGTTCATTCGGACATTGCATATTTCAAAATAATGTCCGGATAAAAATTAGCATCAGGTAGACGAACAATTATGGGGGGGGGGGTTCATATAGTCAAAATATTCCATTCTATTCTATTTTTCCGCCATTAGGGTTGCCAGGTTAAAAAATAAGTCTTAACAAACTCTTTTTTTTCACTCATCTTATCATCGGTTTTAGCAGATTTTTAATAAAATTTTTGTTTTAGTGACAGGAAAAATATTCTTACCCTCCCTCCTTCAAATAAATTGAACAAAGTCCGCTTTTGCACTCAGATAAGTAGCTCATGGCGTGGAAAACCTGTTCCGCAGTAGTTGATCTATCAATAGTATATTAGGGCAGAAAGCCATTATTCAAAGTCAAATATCATATCATTGGAGGGGGGACAAGTCCAAAACCTACCGCAAGTCCCCAAAAAATTAGCCCCAGTTTTTAAAAGCTGATTTAACATTATCACGAGCCAAAAGTATAATCTGATGAGCTTACAAAAATCGGATAGAATAATATGAATGTCAGTTTCTTCTTATTTTCAATTATTTCTGATTAAGAATTTCCTGTTTGTTGTTTTTTATTTTTCTTCAAAAGGATATTTAAAGAAAGAAGAAATCTGATTAATAGACCTGGCGGCAAATCTTTGAAGGAAAATATTATTCATTTTCAATTAATAAACAGTAATAGCACTACCTCAACTTATCTTTCCTTTGAGGAACATTTTATAAAGTGGCAAATAATGTGATTTTAATTTCTAAGAAAACCCTCTTGTTTATGGTATTCATTTAACATATTATCTGTACCTTTTCACAAAAAACAGTTTTGCGACCATTAACGTTAAGTAGTACCGGTATTGTTTTTGTGTGTGTACTCGACAAGATCGTAAAAAATTTAATGCTTTTTTTTGGGGAAGGGTAGGGGCTGACGAGGGTGTTAATCGACAGTATAAAATAGTAAATTCAATTAACAAAAAGTGAATACTATGTTTTTTTAAGTATCTATGTAGTGGGAAAGAAATACTTTTCTAAAGGGTTACACATGTTAATTAAAACAAACAAGTGTGCGATAAAGTATGTATAGAGAATTGATTTGCGTAAAGAAATGTTTTACTACGTGATTCTTTTATTATTATTATTTTTTTTTTACTTTTTCTCTAAATTTACGATTAAGGGTCATTTCTATTTTTTACGTTTGTTGTTGTTTCTCTTTTCCTTTTGTATTTGCGGTTGAACCGCATTTTCGGTTATCATTTCAAGAGTCAATGTCGTGACTGGTCGAGACAGTGCATTAAATCTTGTCTGATTGAACCTAATCCAATGTTTTTTCGTTATGAGTAGAACACGTTCTGTATTAATTCTCTGCTACATTACTCGAAATTACCAGTAAAACGAATCCTTCTTTGGCAATAATTCTATAGGTGTATAGGTACCTAAATACGAGTATGTTCGACGACAATTGAATTATTGAAGGTTCCAGCCGGCTAATTTTATTATGGCCAACTTCTCGTCCACATCTTCCTTCCACCCTCTCATTCGTTATTGATGGAATTGCGTTTTTTTGCCATTTGACATTATTGTTCTTTGCGGTGTTATAAACTTTTTCACCTTTTTAGCAGGTTTTCAGGTGAAAACCTCAGGTGAAAACCTGCATATTAAAATTGGGGTGATTAGCGAATTTTGGGGTGGGGGTGCGATAATTTTTCTCTTTTATGACGTTTGGTATGAATTTCTCATTTTCACATCACTTAATGTATGTATATGGATATGTGTTTATGACGCTTTTGGCAGATAATTTGCCAGTAAAAATGTTTTCTTTCAGCTTAAATTTTTGTTTACATTTTTTTTTCTACCAAAAATTTTGTCCAAAATTTTTAGTAATTTTTTGGCAGTTTCTTTCTTTGAGGGAAATGATTTTTGTGTCAAAGTTAGAGAGCAGTTGGTAAAACTGCCTCAAAATTCGTCCACGCCAATGATTCGGTTATTACGTATAATTTCGTATACATATTATATTTTTTTCTTCCACATTTACTTTCGTCTAGTTGTCTGTGTCCCTTACTTTTAGCCAAGCGAGGCAAAGCATACATCTCATGGCAAGTTTGATTTTACCTGTTCAATATCTACCTGTCAAACTCCTTGCATAAATGAACAGTGATTTACAAGAAAAAGGATAAGTCCATTTTTGCAAATTTTACACGAGAGCGAAAAGCACTCTCATGTGAAATACCATTGCATTGGGGTCAATAGCTAACGCTTATGTTTGGGTATACTGGGCCGAAGATTCAACCCTTAGGAAACTACCCTAGCAATATTAATGTTACTTCTGGAACTGGAAAAACAAAAAGATTGAGAAAATGGTAGCACCTATATCTCTCTCTTGTAGTCATTATAATTTTTTTTTTTTTTTTCGTATAAAAGTTTATATTTGAATCAACATGGAGGTATTTTTACAAATATTTAGATAAAATAACAAAAAGGGGGATACGTCCCAAAAATGAACTACATATCTCAGCTTTTTTATCCCCGGTTAATATTAACGGAACTCACTCTATCTAACTCACTTATCCTGAAACCTTAATCCTTCAAAACTGACTAACGATTACAATTACTGTATTACAACGCGCATGGACTTATCCCCTTCTTGCCAATAACTGTTCAGATATAAATTGCTTTGTAGAATTACGCAGCCTGAGAAAACAATAACCCATAAAAAATAGGTCTATCTCATTACCACGAGGGTGGTATCAGTTTTTTTCCAGACATTAAATTTCTTCGGGCGCCTTGAATTTTTTTTAATCAAAATTAAATATCTTAATTCCTGTCCAAGAACAAAAAAATAATTTTGTTTTAATTGAAAAAACAAGAAGTTACAAATCTCTTTATATCCTCTTAACTCGATTTTTTTTCCTCTGCCTTACAAATTAGTTGACGGTCATTTAATCTGATTAGAACCTCCATTAGTTAACGTATTGCTTCGCTTTATAAAATTTCCGTCAAGAATTTTCATGTATAAGATCATCAAATTATTAGCGGCGTGACCACATAATTTGAGAGCTTATTTGCAATACGAAAAAAAAAAAAAATTACACTATTTTGTAGGCGTTGAATGTTTTTCTTCTTTTGCTGTGATTTTCATCTACTTAGGTATAAGGTATATAGGTACTTGTTTGAAAAAGAAAAATAAAGATTTAATATCGCCGCGAATAGAGGAGAGGGAAAAAATGGAGGGAAAATATTAGTCGTATAGGTCTGGGAGAAAGACGAGAGGCGAGTGAGGTGTGGAATTATTTTCTTCTTCAATTACATAGCGACGAATGGTCACGAAGTGGTATAAGTATAATTTAATAATGGAGTAAAGTATCATGTAATAGTTCTTAATGTAACCAAAATTATACGTTGTGTATTTTAATTCAAAATAATTGAACTTCAATTTCCAGTCGTCGGTAATGTCATTCTATAAAACTGGAACCCGAAGCTTCGGTTATTTCCGGCCTGGTAAAAAAAAAAAAAAAAAAAAAAAAGTTGGACGTTGATTATGATTTTCTGTGTTAAATAAGGGTTCCTCTAGAAAAAATGTGCGCTAAGGTACAAAAAGATTGGTAGGGTTGGAGATACGGAATAGATGGTTATAGTGGTGTCTAATTTTTCTCTCTCTTCTTTCTGAAGGTTTAGCCAAAGACATAATAAATAATGCTGGAGCCGTATTTAATGATAGTGGTCGCATGCTCCGAATTTCTTTATACCTTAATACAGATCTGTCGCCACGTCGGCCCTCTTACGGATAAAACAATTGCTGATTTTTTTCTTCCAGTAATTTCATTTCTTTCCTACAGATTAGCAGGATTAGAGGCAATTGGTGAGTCATTTTGCACTTCTGGTTGATGGGTTTTAATCAATTTAGACAAAAGGTGTAAAAACACTTCAATTTCTTCACGATATACTTATTATAAGGTGGTCTTTATGTCGAAGGTTTGAATTTATTTACCTCCCATCCTGCAGAATGTAGGTTCCTCTAAATTAAAAAAAAAAGTCAGTTTCTGAGGTTGAAAAAAATTGGTCTCTCAAGGGGTTGAAAATTCGTTTGTGCAAAATATATTAGCATTATTTTACTTAATATCCGGCATTGCATTTAAAAAGTATTTTTTCCCTCAACTTACTACTTCAATCCACTGTGGTGATTAGAAAATGGGGGGTTTTTAGCAAGTTTGGATCTACCCTCAATAGTAGGTAACTAAAAAAATACTATATTTGGAGGTGGATATCAAAGAGGGGCATTAGTCGACTTAGACCCAGCATTGTACCAAGTCCAAAACCTGCTGGTCCCAAAATTACCCATTTTCTTATCTGACTCAATATTACCAGAAACCAAAACATTATTTGAGAATAACAAACTGGATGATTATTTTTAGGCGACAAAACTCTCAACTAGTAGGGCTGCAGATTACAGATTGCCTTTGAAATAATGTAAGTGATTATCCCTCCCTCCCAAGACGCTCAATTTGACATTTTTTTGTTTCTTCAATAATAGTAATTTTTCTCACACCTACTGATCAAGAATCTGGCGAATATTTTCTGTAAAAATTTCTCATCTTACGTGTTAGTAAAATCTAAAACTAAACGCTTTGAAATTAACCTCAATTCTAATAACTGCTTGTAGCGCCGAATAATTAACATGATGGTGTATAGAATGAAAACATTCATCTAATAAAATAAGAAAAGTATACATGTTGGGTAAGTTTAGAGAATGGGTTAAATTCTTGCTCATTAAAAAAAAAAAAAAAAGTAAGAAGGTAAAAAAAGTTCAAAAGTAAGTTAATAAAGACTTTAATAATTAAATAACAGTGTGTTGATATTTCTCCAGAGTGGGTAATTGCTATTAATCGTTAACGCCGATGTACTAAAATATTTTTCTCAACTTATACTGTACCTACACTTAGAAATGAAAAAAACATAGAAAATCGAATTAAACTATGGGGTATACGAATGTATATAGATAGCTGCAGCTATAATGTGTTGAAGTATGAGTGCGTATGTGCATGTGAAAATTCTGTATGGATGAGTTACCTTCCGTCACTGTGTGTATATTATAATTATTACCCAGACGCTAATGAGTTAAACTAATTATATGGTAGTTGGCGGGTACATAATTGCGAACCAGCTGTGTTTGATGAAAGCATAATTCAATGTTACGATATATATTAGAGGTGTATATTCAGGAACGAAAAAAAAAAAAAAAAAAAAAAGATCAGAATATAGTGTAAAAAATGCTCCAAGCCATGTTTAATTTATTAGTGAAATGAAAATGTTCAACTTTTTGAATGGAAAAATTTGGTTTAAAAACAGGTTGTAAAATAATAGCTTTATATGAAGGTATTGGATTTTTAGATTAAATTAATTAGGACATATTTTGCAAACTGCCACTTATAACTGTCTGTTTGTGTCAAAAAACAAGACTCATATTTTATAGGAATAGTATAGAGGGAAATCTGTGTATAATGTGCATTGAGGGGTGGATTAAATTAGAAACTTCTAGATGAAAGGCATTCGTTCACCAAGTCTTATAAAAACATAAAATTTATCTCCAACCATCAGAGTTATTCAGAAAATGAAACACCGCATTTCTTATAAGACATAAACGCAACTACATATAAATAGGTATATATCTACTTCCGGGAAATTTAGATTCTGAGTGTGTGAATTTGATAGAAAAAAATCCTACCCACTATTCTCTGAGATCAGTTCTTAGTTATTACCTGCTCTCAGAAGTGACAACTTGCAATTTGAGTGGTGCTCAATTTAGATTTTCAATCTTCTCATTAATTTTGACACCTCACGCACCGACCTCACCAAAACAAATTGTGACCAACACTATTTTTACTAAACCTTTCTTCCCTCAAAAAATTAAGTCAATTATACGATTTTATTGATAATGAGTTCCCTCGTCTCTCTTTTTTCTCAGTGAGCCCTGTTCAGTATCTTTTTCTACTCTCATTTTGTGTGATGTTACTACACATATAAGCACCATACCATTTTTTAATGTGATAACATTTTTATTTCCGCTGCACGGGTTTTTTTTTTTGTGTCAGTGATGCATTTTCTCAAACTTTTAGGAAAATATTTGGCAAATATTTAACAAATTTTTTTTTTCTCTACATTTGCCATCCTGTACGAGTACAGTGTGCTGGGTAAACTAGAATTTCACCTCGTGAAAGTCGACTTTGATGGAAAATTTTTTTCAATTTTTTTTTTCAATTTTTTCAATTTGAAATTGAAATGAAAACAATTTTTTGATTTATAGGTTTCTTGGCTCTTTTTATCAAATATTTCGGTCTTGCCTCTTTTTATCAAATTTCTTGGTATGTTTGCTATTTTTCTCGGATTTATTGGTATTTTGGCTCTTTTTTGCAAAACTTTAGGTGTTTTGGTTCTTTTGCTCAGTTTTTTTAGGTATTTTAGGTTTTCTTCCTCGGATATTAAGGTATTTTTCTCTTTTTCTCGAATATGTAGATGTTTTGGCTCTTTTCCTCGGTTTATAAGGTATTTTGGTTATTTTTCTCAGATTTGATGGAGTTTTGGCTCTTTTTTTTGAATATATTGAATCAACGGGCAAGAAGCAGGCAACTTTTGTCATGTATTTTACAATATGAAAATGTTATCACATTAAATGTAACAGTCTTTAACCTACTGATACTGTTTTTTTTTTTTTCATGTGCTCGAGCAGACGAGCACTATGGGGTTTGCCACCAATGCCAGTTCTTATATTTTATTGACCTTGAATGGTCATAAGTGATCAAACAAAGTTTGGTAAGTATGTACTTGCTTGATTTCAAGTTTCATCCCCCTCCCCCCCGCTTAAAAAATTGTGCGAGGATAATTATATGAAAGGAATCACGTCTCCAAATTAATATGAAATATATATACCCGGTATTCGAGATGTAAAATCATTTTCATCAGTACAGAGGAAGATGAAAATATGCTGGTTAATGATCATTCCCATCTAAATACCAACTGGAGAGAAGGTTGTCTGCATTAATCCTTCGGCAAAGTAGACCAGATGATAGGTAGTTATAAAACGTCTTCATAATTGGCAGGCATTATACTTCTCGCAATTAACAGACTTCATCGAGCACATTTCTATCAAATTTTAGAGTACTACCTTCGTAGATATAATTGCACGTTGTTTTGTAATCGAATTTTGCTTTCCTTATTATTAGAGCTAATTTTATTATCATCATTAATAACTCTCAACACGAGATTATCGATTGAGTGTTTTTAGTTTCACAGTGGACATGGCTAGATACTATTGATGAATTAAGGTGGATACCATAAAAAATGGTGTTACTTTGATTATTTTTTCTAAAATTTTCGGAGTTTTTATTATATCATGCGGTAGCAATAAGTTGGTAAATGAGGAGCAATCAATTATTAAAATCATGTACTTCTCAAATGGTGTCTTATAATACCATGGTAGTAACTGCGTTGTTGAAAGGGAGCAAGTATTTTTTTAAATCATTTAATTTGTTTTTCTCAATTGCTGCTTCATATTATAGCAGAAACTAAGTACTAAGTAGCAAATAAAAGTAGTTTTCAATATCTATTCGAATAAAGTAGGCTCAATTGTTGATGGCTAAAATTTTATTAATAAAAATGAAAGACTGGTTGAATATAATAATTATTATGAGTATGTACCCCTAATATGTAAATAATTTTTATAAATACCACTCAAATCTAATTATAAGGGTTAGATTTGTAGAATTTTAAATTGACGGTGGTTCACCTAAACCAACAAAAGTGTTGAGGAAGTAACAAAATATGGGAATTCTGGTTATTTGTATCTGTAGTTGTTTAGTTGTGTCCTTTAATATCACAGTGAGCCCAGACTACCAGCAGCACAAAAATCAGATACATCGAAACATGAAATACGCAAGTTATGGCGAAAGTCCTATTGGAATTCGATATCTCTTATTTGTCAACTGTAATTAAAACCCAAACTGTATGACAATGTCAATTTCTACATCAATTTACTGAACTTCAAAGTCTGTTCACAGTGTACAGTTACTCACCCTGTGAGATTACAATGTAAATTCCTTTTGTTTTCAGATAAACTCGCTTTAAACCTCCATCGGACTTGACTTAACTTGAACTAGGTTTAAACCTTCCTTAACTTTTAAACTCGGTTTGTGCTCCATCTTTTTTTTTACGTTGAACCTGATTTTTGTTTAAGCCCCACTTGAGCTCTGATTGTACCCCCTGCCCTGATTATTTTACTCGTAATGAAAACTTGACAATGAAAAATGACTGAATCTAAGCCAAGTAGTATGTTTTTGTTTTTGCAAATCTTTACAATTTGACGTTGATTTTTTTATCAAGTAAAATGATTATAATGACAGGAAATTAAGAAAAATCGACAGGCGTCTAATTAGAAACTATTATTTCTTTGTACCCATAAAATTACTACGATGAATTAACGATGACTAACGTATTTTTTAAAAGAATAATTTTCTTACAAAAAAGTATCATAGTATAGGTTTTTTTTTTGTTGTAAATGATTATCCTGTGGTTTGGGAAATTCTATTTCGCATTAAAATAAGAATTAATTAAAGCATTAAATTCTGTTTTAGCGATTAATAGAGTTGAAAGAAAATTCAACCACTGACGACTTGACGTTAATAGCCATAGTACCGGTATTGAAAAAAAAAAACTTAGTTTTTTTTTTAGTTTGTTATACCTACTTAACACTACTTAGAAAGAAGGTAAATAAACTTATAACTTTTTTAAATTAAATTAATTTTCAATTTTATTATTGAAATATTTATTGGCTGACTCAACATTTGAAAATGTCAAAAAACTTCCGGATAACCTTTTCACGTTCATAGTTTATAGAGACGTTCCTCCCAAAAGTAAGTATAGGTGACATAATTTATTTTTGTGACTGTAGTATACAATGATTTCACTAAAACTGAATTAATTTTAGTAATTAAAAATCTTTCATTATTATTCAGTATTCAACAAATTATAAGTATAGTAACTCGATAAATTTCTTTTCTCAAAAACAAAGCTGATATAAATGGCAAGTACAATATAGCAAACTGTCTTCTATCTAAAATTAATAATCTGCGGTTTACTAAACCGTGCTTCAATATTCCGTTCACTGCAGTACCCAAGATTTCATAGAAATTGCAGGAGAAAAGAGAAGTACGATCGAAAAACCGAAGCAGTTTACCTATGGGTGTGTCAAATGATCAATATTTGTGATTATTTTTCCATCTCTGCCTCTCTCTGGCATCGTGGAAAATTAATCTCTATTAAGAATATGTCGATCTATTGGTACTGGAATTTAAATTTCTGATAGATTCTGTTGGGTGGAACGTGATTACTTTTAATATACCGCCACTCTATGTAGATGCTGGTAGGCACGATTTGAAAATTTATTCTCAACATTTTATCACAGAGGCTACGATGGCGAAGAGAATTTTTTATTTTTCAAACTTAATAAATAGACTACTGCGTGAAAGTAGAATAGGTAGTTGTAATGACAGCCACGGTTAATAATGTTTTGTACATGTTAACACTACCTATTTTTTTTATTTTTAATTACAAAAATTTGTCTTCTTCTGCTTGATATTGGACAGCTGTTATTGGTTAGGAGAAGTACAGCTGTGAGATCAGCTTAAAAAATTACACAATATTTAGACTTTCGAATGGATACTACTTACATTTAGATATAGACGTCCTAAAATATAGTTCTACTTATATTGATACTCTGTAAGGGGGCTGAGACCAAGTTCCGGGGGGTGACTATGAAACTAGCGTTTTTTGCTTTTAAGCACCTTCATCTTCTTGGTAACTGAGAAGTATCTATTAGATTAGTCGTTTAGGGATTGGATTTATATGCTCTAAAAAGTGGAAAATATGCGCATATATGCGCTTAAAATTCAAGTATGCATATTTTTTTCAAAAATATGCATGATTTTTTTTTAAATATGCGAAAAATATGCAAAATATCAATACTGGTATCATTTTACTCAGCTAACTGAGCTAAAGCTAAATTTGACCTTCATACCAATTAATAATTTAAGATACAATTTCTGAATGAATGAAACAAGAAAACAATTTTATTGAGTAATTCTTAGTTTTAAAATGTCGTTTTGGTATAAAACCTTGATACTAACATCACAATTCATGACTACATTAGAGATCAGATCACAAATTAAAGTATGAAAATAGTAATTTGTGAAATATGCATGAATTTTTGTGAAATATGCATGAATTTTTGTGAAATATGTCGAAATATGTAAATATACCTCAAATATGCGAAACATGTGAAAACAAGTTGGGCTTATTTTAATCAGAATGGCGTGAAACGAAAAACTATCTGACTCTCACCCTTCCAAGTGAATTACAAAAAAATATGCGTTTTCATGTAATTCCGATCCCTAGTCGTTACTAATTTCCATGCTCTGTGGTGATGCTAAGCTAAGAGATCTTGAAAATGCGACTAGCGCTCCTTCATTTCGATGCTATTTTCAATATTTTTTAAATATCGTCCCTGTTCTTCGAAAACCCCTTCTTCGAAAACCCCTTCTTCGAAAACCCCATGATTCTAAAAAAATAAATTGTTGGGAAACTGAAAAAAAAAAAAAGTTTAAAAAATTAGAACGCCATATGTTCACTCAAAATTTTGGCTTTATTACTATCATCAGGTGAATAGAAATAAAGTCAAATTTGATTTAGAATTTTTTCACCCCCTCCACTACATTTTATAAGGGAATTTTCGCACTTGCGTGGTTTTTGATCTTTTGTCAAAGTATCAATGAAATTGAGCTTTATTCTTACTGCCACGTAAGTCTCACTTACATAATTATGTGGTATTTTACGATTAGGTACCTAATATCAACTTTTTAAAAGACAGCTGATTTACGAGTTTATTTTTGGGCTTTTTAGTTTTTTTTTCTTTTTTCTTTTCATTTTTGACTGATAAATTTAGTACCTGGGCCGATTTCTCGATTGTTTTTTTGTATGCAATCTACAGAAAACCTGAATTTCTTCCAATATTGGATTTACCAGGTTTTCGAAGAACGGAAATAACATGTTCTGTTCTTTATTATATTTTGTTTTCTTCAGCTAGAATTTTCTTTCGATAAATGAATTATATTAATTAATTTTTATTTTATTTTCTTAATTATTTTTTTATTGTTGACTGATTATTGAAAATTTGCGCTCTTCGATTGATTGAGAGAAATTTTCCTTTCTTACCATAAGTACTTTTGTTCTTTCCAACTTTTTCTGTCATTCATCATTCTTGTTAATTCAATGCTACGAGTAACTCATTATATAATTTTGTCTCCTGAAATTTTTTAGTTTGATTAATTTTTTTAATTTATTTTCAACATTTATTTTAGTCACTAGTCTTCAAGGAATTAGCGCTAGATAAATTTTGTGTGCCTAGTTTATTTAATAACAAACTTCTATGATGACATCTTAAATTATTAAATTGCATTATTCTGTTTTTAGTTTCGAGGTGTCAGCCAATAAACTGTAATTTCTATGGGGTGAAGGAAATGATTTTCTGTGATGTAATTTTTTGCATTAATTGAATTTCTTGGCGAACTTGTTATATTATAGTGTCGAGAGGTTTATTTATTTATCCTCGCACACTGCACCAGTGGTCTAAGTCAAAAATGCCCCAAAAGAAAAAGGCGAAAATGCCCTATCTCCAAATCTGAGGGCGAAAGCTTAGTTTTTTTTTCATGAACCTTTATGGCATCTTCAGAAAGGTTCGTCGTCATTATAATTTTCGTTTGAAATTTTAAATTTTACCAATACCGAAGATGAGATAGGTATTATGAATAATATACATGGAAAGAAATACGGCGTTCGAGTTTATACACTTCTCCTTAACAGACTCCATAAAGTCATGAAAACGTCAAATACCAGTAACCATGTAAAATGTTAATTCATTCTGCCCTAAGTGACGTAATGATGGGGAGGAGTTCCCTGACAGTGATTTATTAAATTTTTATCACATACGAGTAACTTATTATCACAAATTAAAATTATATCGTTTAATTAGAATAAACTGATATAAACACATTGTATGGCTCTATCGAACGAGTTGAATTAATGGGAGGTATCTTGTTCGAAATAGGGAAAAAAACCAAGGCTGTCTAGTCTTGGCCAGATACATATCATCAAATTAACTACACCGAAGAACAAGTTTTGTTCAACTTCAAATTTTTTCGCGCCATTTCACGCGTTACAAAAATCTGAATTTGATTTACAGTCAATTATCCAAATTATGAACCGTATAACGGGTGGGGTTGAATGGAAAAAAAAAAGTATGTTCTTGAAAATTACCGGAGGCCTATGTCTGGTGCTCTGAACTTTGCTACTTTAAGAATAGGAATTCTAAGAAAATGGCATTTGGTGTCAGAATGACATAGCCTCAAGCTGAAGGTCGTTGACCTCACATAATCGACTTGTTTGCGTGCAAAATAGCTTAATTATTTTCATTTTTTTGTACTACTATTACTGTCATAAAATTTCGATAGTTGAACCTGTGCATTCTGCGGGACTGCAAAGTTGAAAATTAAAACTTGGACTTCCAGCTTACGCTTATGACCTTGAAAAATAAAAATTCAACTTTGGCTTTCAGCTTCAAGATATCTAACGTTTGGCTTTTAGATTTCAGCTTTTCAAAGTCGAAACGAAAAATGTTAGCTTATAACTATTAGCTTGTAGCTTTTGGTTTTATAATTTCTGCAAAATAGTTGAAAGTAGCAAGCGAAAGAAATAATGTAAAATAGGAGGAAAACTTGAAAACCTTTAAAAAAAAAATTAAACTTCAGCTTCCGCTTTTTGCTTCAATATTATTGCTTTTCAGCTTTTTGCTTTTTATTTTTGAAGCCAAAATAGTAAAGATTCAGCCTTTAGTTTTTGGCTTTCAGCTATAGCTTGTAGTAAAATCTCGGATTTTTCGTTTTTTCCTAACATTTGAGAATCGAAACGCCTATCGGAAAATGAAAGCAGGTTTTTAGCATCAAAGATTTTCTGTTTTCCTCAAATCTTCGTGTCAGAAATTTCAATTTGAAAATTTTTCAACTTTTCAAATATGAGATTTTAATGGAAACTCAGTGCCTACTTTGTTTTTCAATTTTCAATGTCTGGAAATTAAGCATTTAAAAATTGGGACGTTTAGTAATAATTCGAATATTCTTAGACCAAAAAAGAAGGTTCTACCACGATCATACTTAAAAAGATATTAAATTGTAACGACAAGGTTTGTGTTATATAGTTATTGACATTTTCTTCTAGCTTCATAATATACGCCCTCGATTATTGCTACTCGATTATTCAATAATGTCACGCTCGTCTTAGGAGAGCGAAAGACTATCACAGAAAATATACTGGAAGGTAATTACTTTCCTGTCGAAATAGAAAGGAAAAGAAGGTGTAGAACAAAAATCATCGGATCATTTCCGCATTTTAATTTTCACGCTCTTTTAGTATTAAAATTACGCAGATTTAGAATAAACGTACAAATTTTTAGAAAGTACACGCAACTGAAACAGACATAAGCAGTTCGATAATGCTGTCAAAACATCCTTTATTTACGTGTTATACAAATAGGGACATGGAACTACACCAAAGATACGTCTAATTTTAATTACTGTATAGTCTATTCCTTCGTGAAACTGATCGTTATAAAATTACGTGAAGTAAGCCTAAAAAAGGGGGAAAAATCGATAACACTATCGATTAATGTCTGGTACTAAAAAACGTTGAAATTGCTAGATCATGTAGCATCTTCAAACACTAATTTAATCTTAAAGGTATACAGGGTGTCCCTGTTCAAATTGGAAAGCCGGCCCACGATAGAGAATTTAGATACCATTCTCACAACTTTGAATTCTCAGTATGAGATTTTGTTTGACATTGAAAAACATATTTCAGAAAGGTGACTTTGAAGATTGACAAAGTCCATTGAAAATTTTGTATACTTTCTAATTTAGACCACTCAAGTGGGCACTACTGAGTACTTACTATTATGCACGGTTGCGTATTCCTCTGGTTAAGGAGAATACAGTGAGAGAAGTCTTAAGGTAACACCAAGGCATTTGACCACCGTGTAAGCTGAAAATACCATTACTGTCCTTTTGCTGTTATTTCACAACATGGTGTGTAGCGCCATCTGTTGATCAAGTTTAGCACTAAGTCTCAACGAACTTTGATACTCGAGGACTCGACTCGAGGACTCGAGCTACCGATTTCAATTGTGAACCAAAAATACTCGTAGATTAAATCAAAATTAGAAAAAGGACGCTTAGAGTGATGGAAAAACATATTTTTTTAGGCTTTTTCGTGTTCTGCATTATTCGACATTTTTTATAAGAATCATAACTGTTCGGAATGAATCAAAATAAAAATTTTGAATTTAGGTAGGTATATCAACTTTATAACATTGTGGGCCCCTTCAGTTCAGTTTCAAAGTTCAGGCATAAAATTGTATTAAGAATAATTTAGAGTCGTTACGATGAGTTCTATTCGCTGGTACTAGCTTGCCAGTGTAAGCTGAGACACCCTGTATATAATTATAGCTCTTTGCTTCTCACAAAAGCCATCTTTATAATGTTTGAAATGGGAATAAAAATTACAATAAAAATTTGTAACAACTCTATTTACTTTGTTGGCGACATTTATAATGCTGTGTAAAATAGGGGGGGGGGGGAGAGCAGACATAAATGAAAACGTGTACAAATGATCGTTTAATAGGAACAGGAAATTAGAAAAGTAACTCGATTTGTCCATTACGAAGTTAAAACGAACATCCGTTACCTTCTTCGAACTTACAACAATAAAAAAAAGTAGTGTTTAATGAAATTTTACTGTTCGTGTCTCTTTCTTCTAATTTCTTTTTCTTTTTTTTTTTTTACCTACTTAAATAATTAATATATAAACAATTACAGATGTTCGTACAAAATGGTTAGACTATATGCGAAAATTTAAAGTTAGGCTACTTTAATTGTTACGGATGAGAAAATTTGATAGTAAGTATAGAGTTTGTAGGTCTGCAATGGTGTAGGTTTTTTATTTGTGTTTTCGTGAATCATAATTCAGGATGGAATTATTTTTGAAAGAGTCTATTTAAAGTTTTTGAATTGCAAGAATTAATTTTATTTGACTATATAGCAGTATTAAATTGATAAAGTATTGAGAAGGTCCATAACTGAGAAAGGTAGCAATGAATTTCCTAAGTTAGAGACAGGAGGACATTGAAAATGACAATTGACTATGCGTCAGCTGAATATTTCGATATGTTGTAAAACTAAAATGATTTTAATAAGTAAACCTGTAGAGTTCTATGAATTAGTCTCTTTTAAATAACAAATATCAATGACCAGCAAATCATTCATCATTTTTTTCTTGTCTCATTTGTCATGAGTATCATCAACTGATAGATGAACTAATCCCATCGAATAGTACAGATAAATTATAAAAATAATTTTTTTACTTAATTTTACTTATAGTAGCTGTTAGTAATAGAGCAGGCGAAAAAGCTGAAATTTTACGTCAATTTCAAGACTACCTTAAAATTTATATTCTATGATATAACTCATTTTGTAAATATTTGATTTCACTTTCAGTCATTTTTCAGCCTTATTTCAGCTACGACGGAAGTAGATATCTCAAATTTGACCCAAAATTCAAATTTCACACCCTCAAATTTATAACTAGTGATGTATATAGCACATTAGAAAATCAACCATTTTATATTTCAGTCATTTTTCAGCCTCATTTTGGGAACAAGGGAAGTAGGTAGCTCATTGACCCAACATTCAGATTTCGTACCCTTTTATATTCAATAATGCATAATTATACTTAATTATCGACTTCGTAAAACCTTTTTTTTCAATTAAGAAAAAAATTATTAGATATCGCCTGGATTTATACCATTGACATCCATCAACCAAAGAATTTTCAGTGTCAATAAATTAAGTTCCTCGGTCGGGAGCCCTGGACTCTAAGGCCCAAACAATTTAAATAAAAACCTTTTTCAAATACATATGTTTATAACTTTTTTAATTTGGCACATTTCTTCCTTTACCGAATTTTTACTGCCCCAGATTTTTTCAGGGCTCTCAGCTGCCCTACAGAGAGGAAGAGCAGTGCTCTGAATAGTAAATTATATTTCTTATTCAGGTTATACCTATCTTTGTAGAATACATAAAAAGTCTAGCGTCTCGCACTCACAATCTTTATTCATTTCATCAACTCAAGCATCTAACTAACCACATTCTATAGCCCTCTCAACTCCCCTTTTCATCCACCAAATATTAGTCCTCAACGTTTCGCAATCCTCTTTCCACACGCAGAAATGTCAAAACCTCATTATCCAACTGTTGACGTAAATAAATATAAATAATAAGCTACCATCGCACAATGTAGTAAAACAGATTAGAACTACTCTGCATTAAATTAACATCGATGTTGGAAAAATTTGAATAACACGCCAAACCATTTTTATGGCCTAAACAAGGGCAATTAATTTTTTTACAGCATATAAATATGCGTAAAATTAGCCACTTCAACACCTGTCCGCCAATTTTTGCATTATTTTTCCATTTTTTCACCCTGAACCATGAAGAATCACGTGAAAAAAGTACAATAATGCATAAAAGATGAGCTAGCACGTAGTGTGGTATACATATAACGATTATGTCGATGAATACATAAAGACGCGAAAAAAAAAAACCTACCGAAAAAGGACAGCTAGAATAAAAAAAAGTTAATTTGAAAAAAAAAAAAAGAACAACCTGTAAAAAACCTGTAAAAAGGTTGGTGTTTCCATTTAATGCTGGTAATGTTTGATTTGTGTTTGTGTCCAACTTGATTAACAGAAACACATATTTCTCTTCGTGACCAAAGATAAGACCAGTTTCTGGCCATAATCCTGCTATACAAATAGCTACACTCTGGCTAGAGCCTATACTTTTCCTGTCTGTTCCAATTATTTGAAGCACGCGCAGCGACACTTTATGTAATTTATCTAGCGCCATCTTGGCTGTAAAAAATATAGAGAAGGAGGAAAAATAGACTATATCACACGAATACAATTCATTGGAGACTGTGGAGAACTAGTCTCCATGTAATAGTAGCGATTACTATGTTGAATTAGATTCTTGTTTTTTTTTTTTTCTACAATGTTTTATAAAATGTAATTTTCGGCGTCTTGTAATTCATTAAGGTAAAGCTTTTGTCAATGTGGTCTACATCAAATAGAAGAAGACAGAAAGACCTTTTTTATCAAAATGGTTCGACAGTCTTAAAGTGGAAGAGTTTCAATGCTCTTACTTAAGGCTATTATTGTCCAGACTCAAGTAGATAAGCTCGAGGAAGAGAATGATTTAAATTCATCTAGAATGCGCCAGTGCCGCCGATATGGAGGAATTAATTTTACAGATATTGTCAAATTCCAAGACATTATTAGTCCAAACGCAAAGTGAACAACATTAACAGAGTCTGATGGCCCCTCTGTTCTTTGGATTGAAAAAGGTTAGATCAATAATTACACTCTACATAATATAAGGCAGATGAAAAATTTAAAATGTGTGGTCAAACTAATAAGAGAAGATTATCTGACTCTTGTTGAAATAATTAGGCTTGCCAGGGAGATACTAGGGGGAGAGGTGGGCTGAGTCCTCTCTCGACCAAATTGAACCCCCCCCCCCCGTTTAGGAAAGGAAAATAAGAGGATGGGGAGGCAGAAGTCCCCCCGGGGAGCTCCTGAAAGCAAAACTGAAACAATTTAGTGGTTTTGTTTTAGCCTTTTCATTTTTTTAATACCGCCCTTGACTGTTCAGTTTCCATAAAATTTGGCCAAATTTCTAAATTTCAATTTAAAACAATGATAATTGTGTTGAACTATGAATCTGTCGATTAATATGGCTAACAATATCGAAACCAAAACCAATAAAAACTGCTTAAAAACTCCTTTAACAGAAACCAAAATAACTGCTATGTTATGTCGTAGTCAATTTTGATTTCTAGTTAGAATATATAATTTTGGCCAGTTTTTTAATTTGCTGGCATTATTATTTCTATCAAAGTTGACTAGTCAAAATGAATTACCACATGTTTTGCCTAGCCATTTTCACAATGCCTGCCTGAACTGGTGGTCAAAATTGATAATAAATCGGAAGGTCATGATTGTCTAGCCATTATACATATGTGTATTGCCAACTGGAAGATATAGTCCAAATGAAAAATGTAGAAAATAAAAAAACCTGATGTAAATTTACAAATGAATATGTAGACTATCTAGACCATGTTAATAAATACCTAGACAAAATTCATAAAATGGATTATACAAATTTTTTATGTAGAGTATCTAGTCAATTTCAATTACACCTAGTCGAAAATTATATTGCCTAAACAAAATTCAGAAGACAGTTTATTAGATTGTCATATGTAGATTACCTAGTCTGTTTAATGTGGGGGTAGGGGAGGTGGGTGGTGACAATTTAATAACGTCTAGGTATTATTAAAATAGTCTAGATAGTCTACATAATATTGTATATTTTGTCTAGGTATTATTAAATTGGTCTAGATAGTCTACATAATGATGACTAAGTTCACATCCGATTTTAGATGTCTCAGGTAAATGTATTTTGCCTTACTCTTTCTTTAGGTAAAATGTATTATTATCTTAGATATTTTCGAATCACCTCGCATTTTGGTGAATGTATGAAAAGAAGAAAAATTTCACACATTAATATTCTACAGAATCGCCTGTATGTTTTGGGGAATGTATGTAGTCAGGACATTTTCATGGTAATACCTGTCTTAAAAGATAAGCAGACCAGTCTTTCTTACAACTGAGTATCATTTTGTGTGTTTGGTAGAGAGTCAGATCTATCTATACAGACTTTGAAGACTGAACATAAAATGGCATTACCAATCACCCTCTCTCCTCGATTCCGAAGGCTTTTCACCAGATTAGCTTGTAAAGGCATAATATATTTTTTCTCAAAGTTTTACCAATTGTCCAAACTGGGAGTAAGTTTATATTAATTTTGTAATAATATGCTATCTTAAAATGCATTTTCTGGTATTTTTTTATACATTCACCAACCACCCTAGGTTATTCTGTAGAATTGAATGTATGAAATTTCATACATTCACCGAACTCAAAACAGTGTTACTGGTGATTCTATAGAATCACCGGTTATTCTATAGAATCACCAATTATATTAACCGTAACATATACATGTATCTCCATCTTTTTTCTTTTTCGTGCAATTGAAAATGCAAATATAACCGGTCATTTCGCCCCAACCTGTAACTACTTTGTCATGTTTCTTGAAATTTCATTCAACATGAATGTTAATTTTTTTTTCCATCAATTTTGGGACTATTGACCTAAATAAAGCTTGAATGGGGATCATCATCTACATTTTTAAGGACATCAAATTTATTACATCAAATATGAATTACCTATAAAAGAAGAACATTGAAGAAAAATATGTTAACTGTGCATAATGAACTCGTATACACACCTGCTGTTGATTAAACATTCCCCAAACACCTTGTACACCAATATTTCATAAAGAAACAATGTTCGCTGAAGGCAGTACAATGACACTATTTCGGACAAAATGCCATTTGTTTGCACCTACCTAGTGGAATATTAATTTAATAAGTGAAAATGTGTTCTTCCTACCTGCACAATTAACGAACTGTTGTATTCTTTTGGCAAATTAGTGCATAGATTAATTGATTTTATGTACACATCATCAGTAATTAGGGGGTATATGGTAAACAGACGTAGAGAGAGAATGGCAGAAAGTGAAAATAATGCGGTTCGTGTCTTATCAAACCAGCATGTATTTAATTAGCTATTAATAACAGCGAACAATTTGCATCACTTGAAACATGTGGGTTCATTTATTGTCAAATGTAGGTATATAGTCTGTAGTATGCTAATAAATATAATTAAACTTGGTTCATCGAAAACAACCTACTCATATAAATACACTTGGGGAAAAAAAAATTAATGCAGGAACGAATGTGTAAGCGTTTAATCACCCTCTTGTTGCTTTTTGGTGAAAGGATTAAAAAAGAAGACAGTCTAGGATATTGCTTAAATGGTGCAGTGCAGCTTCCTTCCTCAAATTTAAATCAATTTTATTTTCATTCCCGATTATCTGTTTTATTAGGGTTTTTATATATCTACAAAATGTATACTTGTATAAATAATATATTTGTGCCATTCTAAAAACTCCAAGAATTCGAATAGTATTCGTTCTGGGTGAAGAAAACTTTCATGCAAGAGAAATTACTAATTACATACTCGTAGGTAGTAGTATAAGCAGTACATATCTTGGTATTTGTCTACTTTAAATCCATCAATTAGTTATAGGACTGCATTAAAATTAACTCGTCTAGTCTTCGTGATGATTTCTGTCATGTTTGTACAATTAAATTACATCTTAATAGTTAAGTTATGTATGTGTTTCATTTCATACTGGATTTCGTCTAAAAACCTATAATCACATTATAAACTCAAGTAAATAAAATGTGAAGAGATTTCAAAAAAATAGATTACTCATACGTTAGTATATTTTCGCAGTTTGAGGTAAAACGATTTTTTGTTGCTTATTCAATGTAACATTTTAGAACACTCACTCGTTTACACATAAGTGGACATTGCTTGATGTGTTTGGAGGGTAGGTACTAGGTATCATTTTTTTCCCCGTCGCGTCATCAAAAATAAAAGTTTTTTATCGTAAACTTGCTAAAGGGACACTTGATAAAATAATAACCTAAGTAAAAATATGGGAAAAAAAGGAAAAAACTACCACAGAGTTTTGCTCAAATAAATCAAAATTTTTAAAAATTTTCATTGAACTGAGGGAGGACCTAATTTAATTAAGCTAATTTTACTTTGCTTGATAAGTTAACATAATAATTATGAAGCTAATAGCGAGTGGAGTTGGAATTTCAAAAGTCTTATTAGGTCAAGAAAAATTTTACAACATTTTTACATTTATTTATTACTACGCGAGTAGTGTAAAAGAGAATTCATCTCCACCTTCACTATGCTTCGTGAAGGCTACAACTATTATAAAATATTTTTGTAAAGTTAATCAACAGGTAAGTTAACTTGAAATATTTATAAAAGTATTTTAGTCTACGACAGATGTGAAATGTTTTCTTATAATAATTATAGTTATAGAAAATGATAAACATAAGTCAATCACAGGTGGATTTTGAAATAACCCCTCCCACAGTCAGGAAATTGAAATTTTGGAAGGAAAAGAAGGTGGTTGAATAAAACAAAACATATTCTCATCAATATATTCGGCTCCCCCGAAGAAGAAAGCGAAATTCTGTCATTGACGTTCATATTTTTGACCCCTCTTATAGATATTTCATACTCGTTTGTATTTCAGAAAATTTCTGTCAACTAAAGCGAAGCGTTGCACACATTCATAAGCTGGGTGTGTAATTTGGTTTTCCTTCAGACTCTCATAAGCGAGCTTCTTATTATATGGGCAATAATGTTGTTTATTATTTATTTACCTCCGTCTGTCCTGATGAGACAATTTTTCAGAATTGCACTTCCATTCAACGCGAGAGGATGAATCGAGGACGTGTTTAAATTCAGTTCCAGAATACAGCCATACTAAAGTTATTGACTACTGTACTTACTGAGACATGTTCCTCTTATTGCTATCGCCTGTTCTTGTTCCTGTAGAATGATTTTTTTGGTCTGTTGAGAAAAACTTTGCAAATGTCATTCTTATAATGTCATTAAAATGTGTTAGAAACGTACGCCCTTCTAATTGCTATCAATATAGCTATATAGACCTAATCCAACAAAGAACTAATGTAATTTACTAATTATATACGGGTACTATCTGCGTTTTTTCCTCTTCTCCATCTATTTTATATTGGTCTGCTCGAGAATAATTATTTTAGGACAGGAAATTAACGTTACTATTGTTTGTTTCACTCAATTAAACAAGCAAAAGGTGAGCTTAATGGTTGTGTAATTTTGTTCACATTTTTTTCTTTCTTTTTGTTTTTAATATACGCACGATGTACCTATACTTATCAAATACTGCATATATCCTACACCAGGAAAGTTAACATCTCGTTTTTTAATTTCAAAAACAAAACATGTTCTTTGAATGGTCGAAGATATATGCCACATTTCTTTATTAACCAAAGATTTTCAATAAAAGACTGGTTTTAGCAAGTTTTCTGAAACAGGACAGATATGTTTCTCATGGTTTGGCGAATAGAATGGCATAATTTTTATGGCTGCAAATATTCTTGAATTCTCTAGAACGTATAGCACTCTCTCTGCATGAGTTATATTTCAAAAAATCAAGTTATATAGTTTTTCTTGAAGCCACATTTCCAATGTTCTTTTGCTTTTGCTTCTATTGTGATTCAACAAATCAGCTTGAGCAAAAAGTTAGTGATATGTTAACATCTTTGTTTTCACGTTTCGTTACGTGGGAGTAAATTTGTAAAAACATGAAGTTAAATTCGATAGTCGATATCGAAAATACGGGGCAAAACATTATTATGATGCGCGCGCCGTTATCTATCATCGTCGAAGGGTTCTTTATCAATCTCTTCATTATTTTTTTTGCTGGTGGTACGTTAATGTTGTCAATTTTTTGTAGTTATGTTTTTGTACATTATATAACTATCATGAAAGATGTTGTTAACACATTAAAGATGTATACCCAATAGTGATTAACTGAAACGTGCGTTTAATTAACACTAGAAATACCAGGTTTTACTCGATTACTCAAAGGACTAGGTGGGTGTCATATATGACACCACAAGAGTAACCTCTAAGGACCAGGTGGCGTCGTGTGACACCAAGTCAGGGGTTCTCAAAATATTGGTCCTTTGAGAAGTCCATCTCAAAATTTTGAGTGGTGTAGTATATGACACCACCTGGTACTTCTAGAGTTAAGAATAAAATTGCTTCATATTGATTGGGAAACAGCTCGACTGAAAAAGTCGTATTTTAAGTCATGATTTTTCTGCAGAGGGGCTGCACTCCGTCGAAAGTTGTAATTTTGAAAGTGCACTAAAATACGCCCATATCTGATTTATTATTCTTTTGACCGATAACTTTATTGCAGATTTAAAATGTGAAAAATCAGGCGACAGTGGCTCTGATTATGCTAGTAGACCTGCTAGTCGCGAAGAAGCTGGTAGCAGCGATCCAGACGGTGATCCAGATGACATATGCACACCAAAGAGGAAACAAAGACGATACCGAACTACATTTACCAGCCTCCAATTAGAGGAATTAGAAAAAGCATTTTCACGAACCCATTACCCGGATGTTTTCACCAGGTAAATGCCTAATTTATTTTGCATGCAAAAAATCTAATTCGTTCTGCATGATAGGAGACATTAGAATGCAAAACCGAAAAGAAAAAAAAAGAGACCAAAGAAGAAAGTTTTTGACCACAATTTTTAATTCTATAAACATCATCAATTGGTAACTATTGTCATTATTATATTATGTTGAATCGACATAACATGTGCTCGGGTTCAAAGGTTGCATTGTATTGACAGGCAACAAAGAAGGCAGCCTAATGATATTTGATTAATAGACCGCTCGATTCTTTGAATAAACGTTCGCGGCTGCGCTTAGGTGTCATGTAGCCTACTTTTTGTAAGCTGAACCAGGTGATCGTTTAAAAAGAGACCGGCTGCCTAAACATTACACGGTTCGATAGTATTTTTTGAAGGTACAGCTGAGTCTGTATGAGAAAGGAAAATAAGTGTACTATAATTTTAATAAAACCAACGCTCGACTACTTTGAGACGTTCTGGTTAATAAACACTTCTCAGTTGAGCAAATTTCTTTTCAGAAGTAACTTCAAAAGTACTTTTTGGAAAAATACTAACGAACAGCCTCCATCCCCTTAAGATTCATTTAAGAACATACTCTGTGTAGGTTCTGCCTCATCAGTGGGGACCTCAGATGTTGTTGGTCCTATTATACCAAAAATGGGTATACTCTTTTGAGCATCTATATCTCTATTTACTAAGACTCAACCATATTATTGATCAATCCGGGCTATATACGGACAGACAGACATGACTAAACAATGAGAGTGATATCTGTGTGGTTCACGAACAGACTTACCACTGAAGGTATGGGCTGTCAATATATGAGGTTATTGACCTTGGTCTTTCAATAATTAAGCTAGCTTCATTCTGAAAAGTTATGCTTGAAAAGATAGAAGGAGCTATGATAGCTACATTTTTTTCTGCAGACCTAACTGAAATATTAAAATTTTCCAACTTTTGGTCATTTTTTTCGATTTTGCCAACATTTAGAATTATAAAGAATTTTGATTTTCAGTGAGTTCTATTCAGTGGTAGTGCTGGGCATATCGGTTTTCAAAATATCGGCAAGTAATTCCTTTTTGATGAACATATTGACATGAGTCTCTAACAGTCGCAGAATTCGTATGCGATGGTGGCAATCAGAACGCCATCATAGCACAGGTGGGTACAATGGTCTTATCCAACTGTTGCACCTATTTGTCCCACAATCGCAGTTAAAGTGCCACCGTCGCATAATATATCGGATCCGTCAGTAGTATACATGTCTGATGTCCGATCATCGGATTCAGCAATCCGACAATCGGACATACCTACTGGCTGTCAAAGCTAAACTAGGACACCCTGTACACTTGTATCACAAATATATAACTTTAATTGAGAATCCAATTTTGTGTAGAAAAAATTGCCTTCTCTGCTTTAAAGAGGCATACCTATATGAATCCTTATTTCATTTGTAAGAAATTAAATTTCCATTTTTCGTGAAATTTACTTGTAGCCCTACTTAATGTGTGCTTAAAAATTATCCAATTTACAAAACGAATGTCCGAATAACCTCTCTTTCAATTTCTGTACCTACGTTCAAATGAGAGGCAGTTTCGAGGATAATTTGATTTCTTCAGGTGGTTATGGGCCATGACGAAGCTTATTATTTACATCCCACCCTATTATAAGTTTAAAAACTCGTAATCTCTATCATAGCTTCAGCCTGCTAAGCAGTAGCTCATATACTAAAGAGACTCCAGTTCATTAAAATGTGGCCTTGTTTCTTATATACTATTACAGTCCATGGAAAAATGGTTAGGAAAATAAATTTCAACGTTCCCCGAAACAATCGCATCATCTTTTATTTTGAACGTGTAATAAATCAATAAGTTTGTAGGCTTCCATTAATTTGATATTCTTAATCAAATATCTGTCAGAGTTGGTATGTGAAGTAAAACGTCTTTAAATTTATAATAAACCCGTATTAATTTCAGTTTATTTATTTTGCTCTTAAAAAGTTCATAAAACTAATTTAAATAAAATTATTAATTACTTTTCACCGCTAACCAACCCTAAATGAAGAAAACGGGAATTAAGAATTTGAAGAGAAAAAAAACTTCGTTAATTTTTTCACTCCTACTTCTGCTATGAGTGAGGAAAACAGAAAAACACCAAAAAGAGTTAATCGAATTTTAAATCTTGTTAAACGATAATGACTACCGTGCATTAAAAAATTAAATTTATACCTAATGTATTCATAAAGGTAAACGAGCAACAACCATTCGACGTGTTTCATTTCTTATCGTAAATTATAGATGATCTATATCGTTTATAACTTGTTTTAATAATACACTGCGATTAATTACGATTTTTGTACCACGTAAAATGCCTAAACGATGTTAGGTGTATGAACTGCATCAAGCCAACCAAACAAAAAATCATTTTCAACCACACAGTGAATCGAGTTAAATGAACAAGAGAAATAATCTACACTTGAAAAAAATTAGCGCATCACTCTTTCTCAAACCTTAAAATTTGTTGGGTGAGTCATCCCAACTAACATAAGCCTCCCCAGCCCCCTTGATTTTGAATTGGGAGTTAATATTGGCCAAACTTGAGTTTTTCACATAACTAGTAAAATTATTGCTTTTAACAAAAGCGAATAAAACAAAATATTGCTTTGAACGAGTGAATTTCAAAGTGTCTGCAGTAAGCAGTGGTGGATCCAGAGCTCCATTTTTGGAGGGGGGAGGGAAATCCAAATTTTTTCATAGCATGGTAAATGTTGAAATGATGAGATTGTGTTTTTTTCAGCATAAAGGGAGAGGGGTACAAGAAAATTGATTTTTTTGTGCATTATAGGTCTATTTTTTTTTTGGATGGGGGATTTCCTCCTGCCCCCTTGGATCCGCCACTGGCAGTAAGTTTGCGGATACACCGAGCTACCGGTTATGATTATAGCACAATGCCCGATGGGCAAAAAATGAGAAAATGATCCGGAAAATGAGAATTTTATCCGTTGTCAGTCCGTTTTTATTTTCGACCATCGGATCTGAAAATTTGCAGATATTTTTGTCATCTTGATTATTTTTCCAAATCCGTTTGTAAAACGGATTTCCTGATTATAATCAGTGATAATTTTTGGGCAATTTTTCTAAATCCGTTTGTAAAACGGTTTCACGGATTATAACCCGGGCCAACAAATATGATAAAACAGCTTTCGCGGAAAATAATCCGGACTCATTTCCGGCAAGACTGATTACAATCCGTTAGAAATCCGTTTTAGAAGCCGGAAAACAGGAAAATTACGGGTTATAATCCAGAAACGGATTATAACTCGGAATAAAACGGATCCGTTTTCAAAATATTTTGTCCATAGGGATGGTTAGTCCCTTCAGTTTTGTTGTATACGCAATTTCCACTTCGTATCCTTACAAACACTGGCCAATGAGATGACAGGGAACAATTTTCAACGGTTTTCTTGAATCTCTCCCTCCCCTCCGCCCATGAAGCTTAAAAATACCTTTCTGGCTTCAAATGAAAGATCCCTGATATACTTTTAATCACAATCTAGATTTCAAAATTTTTCGACCATTTTGAATATTTGTTTGAATTTTTTGCTACTTGGTCTCCTTACCTTCAGTTCCGGGTGAAGCGGACCACTCATGTTTCATGTAAATGAGATGTCTGGAATTTGGTCCTCATTTAATTCGATTGAAAAAATCATCTTTGAATATTTGTAGAGGGCAAAAAAATCGGCACAAAATCGTTAGAACGCAATGAAAATCCAATCTTCATTTAAATTCGAAAAAAACAAAATCATAATAATTTTTTGAAAAATGGATGACAAAGGTGACCATGTCAAATTACAGGAAGGCTATAACTGTATATCTTTGGTTTTATTTTCAACATTTCATTAAAATAACGAAACTCGACCAATTTTTCCTCCGAATTTTACAAGTCGTACACTTCAATTCTCTTCCATCATATTTTGATTCGATAAATGATACTTTATTATTCGCCTTCCTATAGTGAAATAATTTACAGTCGTTAATTAGCCATGTTTTGATTGCAGGGAGGAGCTGGCCACAAGAATAGGACTCACCGAGGCACGTATTCAAGTAAGTCTTTATATTTCATTATATTATATACATTCTTACCGCTCATTTTCTGTATTGTCAATAATTCAACACACTTCTCTTTGAGGAAGGGGTTAGAGGGGAGTTCAAGTAAAAGTTCATTTAACTTGAAAATAATTATTGGTCGCCTAATGACCGATTTTTTTCGTCCATTGTACTTTAGCTGGCTCATATTCATCGATTCGTTGTTTGATATAAATACGAATTTAATAAATTTACTCCCGGCTCCGCATAGTCGCAGAAGAAAATGCTGAGTCAGCATACACACCAAAAGAGCTCCAAATTAACGAATTTTTATAAAACGATTATGGTATCCGTGCTGCCTCCTTTAGTCATATAAAATTACCGCTTTCAATGATATAATTTTCCTTTCAACGATTATCTTCACAGCTTTGGAGGCATATATGTATACCGGTATCTGCAGCTCGTTTATACAAATACATTAATGAGCTAGTTGAAATCTGAAAAAAAAATCACAATGGAACCTGTAACTCGAACTTTAATATTACTAAAACCTATGAAAATTTTCATATTTTCCTACACTGAAAAAATTTCAATGCGTCAATTTTTACAATTTGGATAGGAAAACTGGGGCAATCTTGAATAGTCCCAGTTTTTCCATTCAAATTGTAAAAATTATCAGGTAGGTCCCTAAATGTTTTTTAGTGTGATCAATTTTTTTTTTTTTTCAAAAAATCTATGGTTGTCGCGTTGTTAGAGAAAAACCTGTTTTGACCTCCTTCAATCCACAGATATATATGGGTCTAACACAACTCAAAACGTGGGCAGGATTTTTTTAATACAAAAAGCTACCCACAGCTGAAAGTCCTGTTTTTCTTGATAATTGTTTCTTTTATTAAGCCAATTTTGTTCTAATTTTTCTACACTACAGCAAGTATTTAGGAAGTACAAAAAATGTTTTTTTTTACCACGCATGTTTATGCTTCTTTATGTTCCTTATTCTCAGAGTATGTTATAGATAGTGAGCTGAAATTTTGAGAGACTTTTTATCCTACATTAAGGTAGATTTGAACACATGTGTTTTAAAATCCAGTGTAGTGTGCAAAATTATAAATCAAATAATTTGCCACTTTTCAACACAAGAAAGATCAAAAGAATAAAACCAAAAGAAATTCAGAAAATACAAACGAATATTGAAGGACTTCAGCCCTATCTCTTGTGATCAAGGAAAATAAGAAATGTGTTAATTAAATTTCCATTTTCCAAGAAAATATCTAAACCATATTCAACCCTAGATTCACGTTTCCTACTCTTCAACCCATTATATAAATTCAATTATTCACACATTATCAAATCAAATTAAATATTGCGCAAATACAGTAACTTCAGAAATTATGAAATAATACATAATGAATTTAGATGAAAAATACATATTATGCAAACCCAACATTCTGCATGTCACTGCTTCATTGAATCTCCATAACAAAATACATATAAAAATCCAATGATTCCAAATTAACGATGAAATTCCATGAAAATAATATTTTTATTTCATCTTCAAAAATACAGATGACGAGAGAAAAGTTAAGAGAAGGAATGAACAACAGATAAGTAAAAGGAAAAGAAATAACTTTAGATATTATAAATTTACGTAGACCTGTGGTGGCCAGATATTGTTAATTTAACGTAAGAAAGACGTATCAAAATATACTCTGTTCAACTTAAGAATGCCTAAAATGGATTGCAGTTTGCAGGGCTCCGGGGAGAGGAAAAGGTACTCATTCACATTCAGCAACAATATATTTTGGCTACGCTTCCGATTTTATTTTCTTGTTTATCACACATCCGATTTTTATATTGTTGATAAATGTGAATTTGAGTTCCGTTTTAGACATTCTTAAGTTGAACAGAGTATAGTGTGGTTCGCACACTATACTCTGTTCAACTTCAGAATGCCTAAAACGGATTGCAGTTTGCAGGGCTCCGGGGAGAGGAAAAGGTACTCGTTCACATTCAGCAACAATATTTGGCTACGCTTCCGATTTTATTTTCTTGTTTCTTATCACACATCCGATTTTTATATTGTTGATAAATGTGAATTTGACGTTCCGTTTTAGGCATTCTTAAGTTGAACAGAATATATACAAGCTTGAATTTGAAAAAAATTACAAGTGTAATGATTTTTTCGAATGAGTGTCTTTTTAAAATTACTTTTTTGTCCAGTAAAAAAATCTCTAGCTCTTTCTAAACAATCTAAACAGAAAAACTCGGAGTGTTTATATTTGTATTCCTCAGAATAAAAGAAATATAAGTGTAGAAAAAGTATATTTTTCAAAAACAACCCTCGAATTATGAGATAATTTTCACTATTACGGTTCAAAATATAGCACAATTAATGACAAACTAACACAATAATGCAGCTAATCTGCATATTATTTTAAAGCACAGTTGTTATAAGTGGTTTTGATATGAAACTGGCTTTATTGTGAACAGCTGAGTATTACCTTTTTTTAAATAATCGAATTTTCACAAATTACTCGCCCCACAATATAACAATTTTAAGACGTATAAAAAAAAAAATGACAAATTATTAAACTTACATCATTTTGTAGAGGAAAGAATATTATATGATCAAAAACCGTGAAAAACTCTTCGTTTTTTTGACCAAATTTGACCTTTATCCTCCCCTAATAGGATACCCGGTATGATTTTCAGAAGCCACAAATTCTTATTCTCCTTAAAAAATAAAAAAAAATTGGCGCAAAGATCATCAAAATCAGTTAATTAGAAATGGAGTTATTGAGAGTTAAAGTTGAGGGAAAAAAGAGTCCCCATGAAAAACGTCATGTTCTTTCATGAACAGGCTGTATGACGTCACTCAACGAGGTTCTTTTTTTGATGCAACTCAACTTTGATGTCCTATAACTTTGGCCCTAAACATTTTTTTGGAAAACGAATTTCAGATATGTTTTCCGTATGACTAACTCTACCTCTCACATAAATTTCAGTCAATTCTGAAATCCATGCCTGGTACTCTGTTATGTTTGAATAGTATGAGTAGAGTTTAAGAATGCCTACTTAGTAATTTTAATGTGACGTTACCTATGAATCCTCTATTCTGTTTTGTAAACATGCTCATGAATTTGTACTCTCTCTCATGCTACCAATTTGATCACTGCATATACTTCCTTTGATGAAATAAGAAAAAATTGAATTTTTCTCCTCTTCCATGAGAATATAAATTAATATACATATTATATTCTTCAGGTAGTGAGGAAATTCCAATTTCCAAAAAAACACGTCCTTGAATATACGTAAAAGCGAGCGAGAAAAGGATAAAAAATTTATTTTACAAATTAATGCCCGCTATATCTGCACTTCCCAATCTTGGTTCTCTAATTAACAAACATGCAGCATTTGTAATTGTGTTGGAATATATTCGACGTCATTAACCGTAATTGTTTCCAAATGATAATTGTACACTTCCGTAAAATAATGCCGGATTACCTAATCTCATATCAAACATTTATTTTACCCTAGTAATGAAAAATGAAAAAATTTGATTATAGATGAAGTAAAAATACAGTAAAAATACTGTAATTGAATATTTTACAGATGATAAGCAATAATTCTAAGGTAGACACGTCCAACACTATATCTAATAAACGTAAAGCTGGTATAGTGTTTTTCAAATACTCACCTAGCATTTTAGTTTTCGTGTCAAAGTTACTCGTATATGGCGTATGAAAAGTGACTAAGTATGAAATTTATGTTTATCCGATTAACTCTATGTGTCTAATGAAAAAACTTCTTCGCTGTTAATTTAATAAGTGGACTGTTTTTATTTTCACAAAACGTTGACACTCCTGTCACTGGCAATTTACGCAAGTCAGTGTGTGAAAATTAAATAGTCTAGCTTCACTCTGAGGGGGTTCTATTAATCCTTTTTGGATAAATTTGCATTAAACAAACTCTCCGAAAGTGGCATTGTTTATCTTGAGGATTAAGTAAGCAGAATTTATGACGAAAGAAGTGAAATTAAATAATGTCTCCGAGATTTGTTTTTCAAATATTGTCTTATTCATAAGTCAAGTTCCTAAATGAAAGCCACGTAATTAACTATTCAAGATTGTATTTGGCTGCTAATATGAAAATCAATTTAAAAAAATATAAAAAATGGTGATTTATCTCGAAAAATTCATTATGAACTATTCTGCAAAAAATGATTTTTTTTTCGAGTACCTACCTGCAGAAAATACTATAAGGCATTTTTTTAACAGATTGAATTTTAAAATCAGTCGAGTGTAAAGCCATACATAATCGTATTAGTCATAATAATTTTAATTTTATCTCGGCATAGTTTATGAAATAATTTATTCGACTCACTGTCAAATTCTTTTCTACTTTTCAAATAACATGTTGCTTTCTGAACAAGTTGTTGATTTTACTATACAGAGACAGTGGGTACCTATTCTTGATACTGCAATGGCTTAATCATACATCGCTTATAAAATGTTTCACAAGATTTTTTTCTTCGTGACAGGTTTTTCTTTTTCATTAAGACAAAGTAACCGCAAGCCAAATTTCGTGAATGAAATCCTTTTGTCGTTTTAGGAGAATATAGTATGAGTTGAGTACAATATTTATACTGTAAAATCGTATTTTTCGAGTGGCATAGATAACAACTTAATTTCTGATTATGAAACGGGTTTTTTCTTCTGTAGTAATTTATTTTTATTTATTTAGATGAATATCCCCTCCTTTGACCAAATTCATTAGGGTTCATCAGGTTCATAAATTTTTCAATTTTTGAGTAAGACGCCTCATTACCTTTCCTTCTTTCGTCAGCTTAATGTATTTTCAAGAAACAGTCTTGGCTTAACAAATATATATTTGAAATGAAATTCAATCTAAACTAAAATTAAAGGGCTTAAAAAAATTAAAATCCATTACCATTATAATTTTTTAGCACTTAATGAAATCAATAAAACTGAAATGGCATCTCGGATAGATACCTCAGACTGCAGTTGAGAGAAAAAAAAAGTAACTGTTTTGATCAAATAAATTTAAGTTGTAATTAACTCTTAATTTAATTTCAGGTACAAAATTCTAATTAATTAACCAATAAAAACTTTTTTTTTTCAATTTGGAAAATTGAAATTATGAGAATGAGCCTCGAGTCAAAAATTTATTATTGGAACTGTTGGAAAGATGTACGACATTCTTATATATGATTAAGAACCTGAGCATATGAACAGAAAAAAAAAAGCTTCTGGCTTCGTTTCTATACACGAATTTATTAATCAGTTTTTTTTTTGTTTGTATTTTTTGTAATAAAGAGAATAGATTCTAGTAATATGGCAAATGCTCTTTTGCTTTCTTTTAATTTATACGTTTTTCAGGTCATTAAAAGTAAAGTAAGGTGTAAGTGTGTATGGCTTTTAGTTTTTACATCAACTGTTGAATAAATTAGCATTAAAATGAAGACCCCATGTTTTTTGGTCGTTATCCTATCTATCAGGATTACAAATCTGGCAAAACTGAGTAAGACTAGTGTTAAAATCCTGAACAATTTAGACATTCTAATCATTGGTCACGTTGAAATGTTTTTGGAAAAAAACACAGCTGTGTATTCGTGTGCACGTGTGCTTTCTTCTAATTGATTCGATTAAATCGTTTGCGTTTCATTAAATAAGTATTTTGTACAAACGTGACTTTGTATTTTCTGGTTTGTGGATTTCTTGGAATTTTGACAATTTTCTTCGACACGTATTAGCCTATTACATGCTTAACATTTCTTTCTTTTTTTTTTGCAAATTATTAATCCCATAAAACTTGTTCTTTTATTCTTTGTTTTCGTACATTTTTTTTATTTATTTAATTACGAGGTCTCTTTTGTACCTAACACCAATATTCTAGACTGAGGCCGCTTATCCTCGTATGGAAATTTGGCAAAATTCCGGAAGTGAATTCCACCGATGGAATTTAATGCAAAATAAATAATTCAACGCGTCATAATTTTTGCTACCTAGTTTAAATTTTTTTAATCACATTTTTGATTAACATTGGAGCAACATTTTGGAAAAATTCCCAAGTACTCATTTTATTCTCTTCTCCGTTACAATAATATTTCATCATAATCATACATATATTAGATGGAACTGAGACGTACTTATTTGCCACTAAATGTCTCAGTATTAGATATGATGAGGTTCAAAATATAAGAAATTATTTGGTTTTGAATAAAATAATGAAATATATTTTACGAATGAGGCATCTCATAACCTAATAAACGATGAAATCAAAAAATTTTGTGAAAATCAGAAGTCGATTTTTGAATGAAACGCAAGCCCATAATATATACGAGACGTATAGAAATTTCGATTCATTCTATATATTGCACGTATCCTGCGGATCATTCTCAAGAGTGAATCGCTTTTTGCATAACTTATACGCCTGAAATATGACAGCGTTTCCTATCAACAGAGCTGATACTTTTTTCGTTAGTTTCTGTATAATCGCTATGTACTTTTTACACGTGATAATATTATTAATAAACATTATTGTAGACGTATGCCTTTTTGAAAATTCACTTTAAAAAAATATATTACCCTATCGGCTATCCTTCCTACGTTAGACTTGATAGAATTATTTTGGGTGTGGTATTTTGGAACATCTCAACGTTAATGACAAAAATACTCGTATATTTGCTTGGATGAATTCAACAAATTACATTTTACAGTAATTAATTTGACACATGACTTATTTTTTTAATGACAATTTCCTTTTCGAAACTGTTCTCGATTAAGGATCACTTTAGGCAGGGGTGGCAGGGGTATAACTAGGGTGCTTCTTTAGAGTGGGTGAATAACACGTGAGGGGGAAATTGACTTTTCAATCACTTATTTGTAATCATCTAGGCTGGGGAATGGGACAGTGGTACACGGATTCAGTTTCAAATTTATCACTAAAAAAAATTCTAGCACAGCAAGCCCCGTTAGAGAAGCAGGTTTTCGATTGGCAGTATACAGGGTGTCATGAATCCTGGAAAAACATCTATTTTTGGCTACATTTTTGCTAATATCTCCTGAACCATTGAACCGATTGACTTGAAATTTCTATCAGATTTAGATCTTATCAAAATTGACCTTTGGTACAAATTTCAGCTCTATTGGTTTGCCCGTTCGGCTATTCTCGCCTATAAAAGAAATATATGCGCGCTGAGGGAAAAGAAAGAAAAAAATAAAGAAACACCAAAATGCGAGATGGGTATTTTTGGAATCTGGAGATCATAAAACAAATAACTATGTTGGTCTGGTGCCTATTTGTTAAAGTCGCAGACCAAAATTAATAGGAGGTTTTCTGTTGAAAACCTGCTAAAAACATGAAAAATTAGTGTGAAAGATGGAAAATCATAACAAAACATAACGATGCGCGCGCCATTGTCAGTTGTCATCAAACAGTTTTCATCAATAAGCTCTTCCATTTTATGCTGAGGCCAGCATTAGCTCACTTCATCCGCTGAGAAATGTGAGAAAAACTTCAAAACTCATTTTAACCACCGACAAAATCGATTAGAATTTAAAAAATATTGATGTTTAGTCAGCGAACTTTGTGAGTTCAACTTAGCTACCGTCCATTTTCAATATTTTATAATCTAATTTTTGTTGAATTTTGGTTCAAAGTATCCATTTGATTCAGCTAAACGCAAGAGCTTTAGCTATCATTATATTGTATATCTTACCCACCAAATCATAGAAAAATGTAAAAAAAATTAATTATTGTCAAAAATGTCACCCACTTTCTTGAATCGTGTTACAAAAAAATGTAAATAAATAAGTTAACAAAGTAACAAAATTGTAAGGGGAGAGTGTAATAAAATGAAGAATCAAATATAAGAAATTCAAATAAAGTAATTTGCTTCAGACTATCTTAAGTAATGGCTTGTTATAAAGAGAGATTAGATTGAAACCTAAGACGGCTATATCCTATAACAGATAAATGGAAACCATTGTTCTAAGGCCTTGAATATTAAACAGCTATGAAGCCACATTCTACTTGTATTTTCAAATATTTATGAGCATGAAAACTCTTTATGACTTTAGCTAGTCTCTAATGAACGACCATTTCTTACCTTTCAGGTTTGGTTTCAAAACCGCCGAGCCAAATGGAGGAAACAGGAAAAAGTTGGTCCAGCAGGACATCCATACAATCCCTACTTGAATAATAACAACACAGCAGTGACCAGCACACCAACAATTGCACCATCTTTACCCAACCCATTCGTCCATGTGGGCTTCAATATGAGCCGCAGAACTTTCGACCACTTTCGATATCCTCAAATCAGCCCCAATCACTTGTTCCTAGGGCACAGCCCACACATACCCAGACCACCGCCTCTATTAGGCCATCTGGCTGCCACTGCCTATAATCATAATAATACTTTTCAAACTTTATTAGCAAATATAAGTGCCGTTAGACCAAATTTAACTACGGATCCATCGTCGATCAGCCCAGTCGAGTCAGAAGAAGGCTTATCACCTACGGCAGCAGCTCTTTCTTCACCACCAGCATCTCCACCCGACTTGGATCGTAAGAATTCCAGTATAGCAGACCTGAGACTAAAAGCTCGCCAGCATGAGCTGCGATTAGAATTATTAAGGAAAAACGATTTAGTTAGTTAATATATTATGTCTATGAGGCGTGACGTTGCTTTCCAAAGTATTTATTGAATTTCTCAACAATCCTATGTGTATTTATAAGGAAACTGTTAAAATGTACGAACAAATAAAAGCATTTTGTAATAAGATGGTAGTTTTCATTAAAACCCAGATCAGAGAGTATTTTGCATAAGATGAAAACCATAAATTACATCAAGCAAATACCGAAGTCATATCACAAGCCAAGACATGTGTTACATAAAATCATAGGTGAGTGCAAAATAGCTTTCTGAGCAAATCAGAAGTAAATATCAAACCCAATACTATCGACTGTATTGCGCAAAACTATAAGTTTTCAAAAAATGGTATATTTAAATAAACTTCATAGGTACATTATTTATGGCATTGTGATGGTCTAGTAAAGATACACACATTTCAGATGGCAAAACGTCCTGCAAAAAAGGTCAGGAATCATCTCCAGAATCATTCCTCAATAGTCTCCTGAAATCCACCTGTCAGTACCTTCACAAAAGGGTGTTAAATGTATTTGCAGCAAACCCCATAGTACTGACACAACAGAAAAATTGTTTGTTACTTAGCACCACTCAAGAAAATTGCAAGTTATCACCTGTACTTAAATGTACCCAAATTTTTGCTTTCTTGGCTATATCTCACTAACTGTACATTTTGTGGAAAAAATGCTTCATACAGAAAATATTCTCCATCAAATCATTCAACTTACGCAGGGTGTTCAATAAAGACTGAGATACATGCTGTGGCGTGAGTGAGCTACACTATACAGCAAAATGAATGGTGCGAGGTGAAAGAGCGTTCAATTTTGAACCAAAATGCTCTATTCCACTGGTGCTGCTATGTATCGTACATCTGAGCAAAGCCATTCTTTGAAAGTCTACACAGCTACCCCTGTACAGAAAGAATAATCCCCCTATAACCCATACCGCACCCCTCCCATGGTCTTCTTCATCTGTTGGTACATGAAGAAGTCCAAGGGGTCCAAATCTAGGCTATACCGTGGATGGGGAACAATTTCAATAACTTTGGAGGTCGAAAAGTCTCCTACTTTTGAGGCTTTTTTGATTCCTTAATCAACAGTTTTGGAACATACGTATAACTTTTATAATTAACTTTTATAATTAAAATTTTCAGGTAAGTACAGCAAAAATAAAACTTGAGAACCTCTATATTCTGCACTTCTCCTTTGTCATGCTTAAAGTTTAAAATTACCTCAAAACATCAGTTTTCCTAACTAAGCAAATTCAAAATAAATATTTTTTTTAAAAGTAGATTTTGTTAGAAAGTCCCTTCTTGCGTTGCACTTCTTAATTTCTTAATTTTTTCTCCCCACTCAGTTTTCCATTTACAACTTTACATTAATTATCACAAAAAGTAGATGATAAAATACTTTTAGCCTGTTTAAAAGAAGAATTAATATTATCTTACCTTCTTCATAATATAGCCAGATTCTATTAGGTCGTTTTCAAAATGGCCGTTTATGGCACACAAAAGGTTATTTTAGATTTACATTTAGAATATGACAGTTCATCACTTTCCCTAATTGAAGAAGGTTTAACCTATTAACCAGGTAGCCACAATTAACAATTATACTTAAACCCAAAAACCCTCAAGCAAACAGAATAATGTTAGGTGGCTACTTGTCATTATAACTTACAACCGACAATAAAAAAAAGTTTGAAAAAAAAAACAAAAAAAAAAAACTGAAAACGAGAAAAATCCATCAACAATGGTACAGCCTTGGATAACGAACGACATATTTCACATTGTAATTAGGTAACTTCATTTTACAAAAATTGTTTTAGTGTTCAGCTGCCTCGCTTAATTATATACGTTGTGTAGATATAAATGTACTTTTAGTATTTTAAAATTACAATTACATTACCGGTATATAACAGTATTAAGTACATATGGGGGAGTAAAGTGTATAAGCAACGATAATATAATATTTCAATTACTTTTACAACGATAGTGCTTTAATTGATTAAGGTATATGATTCTCATGGTAGTAGACCGTTAAACGTCCTCAAGTTAGGACACATTAAGCAAAGATAACTTTTTTCTTCTTTTTTTTTTTACATTCTGCAACTTATTCGTTAATGAATTTTTTCTGACTCTTTGAACAAGTAGTTACAGAGCTATATGTTGAAAAAATTTTATTACTTGACCATAATACGCAGGTAGACCTGATAATGTGTAATAATGAGAGGGTATAATGACCTCATAAGCGATGAAGACAATAAAGAAAAAGTATAGTTTAAACTAATAAAAAGTTCACCTATTTTGAATATCGTTCTCCTTTCTAGGCATGTATTCTGTACCTGCTTAAAAATTTTTTAAATTAAAATTTTGTCAAAGGCATTATTTCTGGAGTAAAGGCAATATAAATTATGATGGTCTGTGTGAACTATAGATATGCATTTGCCCGAGAGATAAAAATACTATACTGGCTCGATTTTCATTTGTTCCAGATATTTTTCACTTTTATTTTTCCATAGTGAATCCTCATGCATCTAATTCCACTTGCAAATGTAATTGTAGTGTGCGAATAAACCAAAAATGACTTTTGACACACATTTGAACACCAAAGTTTCTCTGAATGAATCGGAAAAAAAAAATATTATTCAGCTGAATCTCCTTCCAACCCATACCCATGCCAGTGGCGGATCCAGAGCTCCATTTTGGTGGGGGGGGGGATCTAAATTTTTTCAAAGCATGGTAAATGCTAAAATGGTGAGATTGTGTTTTTTTCAGCATAAAGGGGGAGGGGTTCAAGAAAATTGATTTTTTTGTGGATTATCGGTCTATTTTTTTGGATTGGGGAAATTCCCCCCCCCCTTCCTTGGATCCGCCACTGACCCATGCGTAATAAATTAATTATGTAAGTACTATATTATCATAACAAATACAAATTCAAGATGGCTCAGCGTAAATAAAATATTAATAACTGGATTCTCCGTGAATGACGTCTCCATGGATCGATGAGAAAATAAAATTTCAAAATCTTATGGATTTTTCAACTTTCTTTTTTCAAATTACTGCACGAATCTCACCCTTATTGGCAAAAATAAATTGAAGCGGAGTCCGTGTAAAGGATAATTTAGTCCGTTAGTTTTTTGTTGTAGTTTGTATAATGGATAAATTAGTCCAAATTCAAACAATCAAAAACTCTAGAAATCTTCAGAATCTATCGTAGCTACATAATAAAAATGTAAGATTTACTTTTCATAGTGCATATTCAGCCCTAAGCTATTTCATCTAAATGTGGTGGCTTAATTAAATTATTCGCGATGAGCATATTCACCGCAGGATCCATAGTTTGCCAATTTTTGCGTGGGTTTTCATAATTTCTCAAACGATTTATTCAGAAATCCATTTATCCCATCTTTAATCAATGGTACGTATAAGTATTGAGATACGCTTTTACGATTTTACATGAATGGGTAGAAGAAAAAAATTATTTCCAGATACCCATAGTGAGAAGGAGATAGAATAGTAATGCATCAAAAATGGTGGGGGGGAGAAACGCTCGTGGGTACATCATCCACTGTATACATAAACTTGTTCGATATTTTTACTTATGAGATGGTAATAAATAGCGCCGGCTTTGTACGAAGCCGACAATAAATAGCAAATCGTTATCAAATAACAAAACTGTCATAAATAAATGAATAAATGAATTAAAGAAGGAAATATTCGATCTTGTTTCTTTGGAGGATGGAAAAAATCCCGCGCGTTTGTTTAACGCCAATTAATAGATATTGTTAACATTCCCAAATAGAGGCAAAATAAATAAGGAGATAAAATACGTACTTATTGACAAACGAGTGCCCTTAATTCACAAATACATCAGTGCCTATAGGCAAATTTCATAAGTCCATAGAAATAATTTAAACCTCATAGTCTGTAGGTTTGTCCAAATTAATGCTTTACCAATTAGTGGTCGTGAAAATCGTTGTATTTTTAGATTCAAAAAGTGAATGCTAGTCAAATTAGAGAACTATAACTGATGATTCAGATAGGTAGTTTAGGTACAGAAAAAACAATATTACAGAAATTTATACAATGCCTCTGTCAAATGGACACAGCATAGTCGCAACAATCAGACAAGAAACTGAGAAGAGTTCTTGAAACTTTTTTTTTTTCGAGTGCTCAATTTCTAGCAGTGTTGTTCCGTCAAACAACTGGAGTAAAATTACGTACTTATATCAAATAATTCATTTTTTGAAAATTATTTGACATTATTTGATATCGAAAATTTTGGAAGTAAAAATAAAAAAATTGCAGGTGAAGAGACTTTTTGTGATTATGTATTGATCTTTGGGGATTTTTTCGTCACTTTTTAAAGCCGGATTCACAAGGTACTTTTTCTTTTTCCTTTTACTTTTCTTGAGGGATGGGAATTAGATATAAAATTCTACAAAATCACAAAAATCCCATTTGCTTACATTAATTGAACTTTTGAAGGAAAAGTAAAAGTAAAAAAAAAAAGTACATTGTGAATCCAGCTTAATGATTCATTATTAAGAAATTATGGTGTTCTTACTGTTCGACTTTGCAAACAAAATAAGCAATGAAATTTGATTTTGATCAGTAGTTCAGTACACCAAGTTTTTCTACATGATCAGTTATTTGATTTTTTAACCTTATAAAAAGTTATTTGACGTAATTTTCCGTTATCTAACACTAAATGTAGAAAAAAGTTATTTGACGCATCAAAGAACAACACTGAATTTTCTAGTCTCAATTTGTAGTCTCAATTTATAAGCTCGATTTGTAGTCTCAATTTGTAGGGTCAGTTTATAGATGAGGCTCAATTTGTTTTCTCAATTTGTATTCTCGATTTGTTGTCTCAATTTATAGTCCCAATTTTGTATAGGCTCAATTTGTAGTCTCGATTTGTTGGCTTAATTTGTAGGCTTTTCAATAATTTTTATATTAACTTTCAATGTAATTATTTTTGGCAGTACTTAAAAAATCTTTCAAAAATGACAAAAATGAACTTAATGCACTTCGGTAATCTTCATAGTTTTAAACTATATAATAAAATGCTTTGGCACTAAAATCTGGTTCAAATCTATAAGCCTGGTCAAGTTATTGCATACTATTTTATTTTGTGCATATTTTAAAAGCAAAACGTAATTCTATAGAAGAACTGACAAAATTGAACAGCTTTCAGTTCGAATGACTATTTCATACACATACTGATCGTCTTGCTATTTACGTATCAAAACAGAAAACACACAGCAATAGATAGTTAGGAAATTCATACAATAATTTATGAAAAATACGCCTGTATAATTCTGTCTTTCAGTGAAATACCAAAACACTCAATCATCAGCATAATTTTCTAAAATATGTATATGAGAGGAAGTTTTTAATTATGTAAATAGTGTGTTTAATATGAAAATTTATATTAGATTTAAATTAGTCTCAGAGTAACTTGTACAGTTTAGATTTGGTTCTCATACAGTGTATCCATATGTATTCACCCATTTCCAATTAGAAACCTAAAATTCTTCCTCGTTTTGAAGGGGAAAAAAAAAAAAATGAGTCAAGTTTATAAAATCGAATCCTTTCTCGTTTTCAATTAAATTAATTTGTACGACGCCCCGCGGTCATGACTGATTTCAAATTATGAATTTAAAAAGGAATTCATAAGCGCAGCATCGTTCTATTCTTCGTTCTGTTTTTCTCCCTAATGTGTATTTTACCTTTGAACTAGGCTATTCACGATAGAAAAAGAATCGGCTTTATATCAAAGAAAATTCGTGCATCACGATTTTATAAAACAAAATCTCTAATGTCAATATATCTTCATGATTGACTTAAATTTATCAATTTCTTCTCTCAAAAGTTGCGGTGGTCAAGCTACAAAAGAAATGAATTCATTTTGTGGAGCGAAAATGCAAAGTTTGAAATATGCAATATCCCCTTCCACAAATCTTTCTCAAGCCAAATTATTTTTATTATTCAGTAAATATAGCTTAGAGACAGATGATGTGATAATTTGCTAACCAATTTCAATTAAAATAAAATTCCTCATAACAGGTCTATATAAAGTTTAACATCTTGGATTTTTTCATCCTCCGATTATTTTGAAATAATATGCAATATCCTTTTACACACTTCTTTTTTTAGCCAAATTCTTTTCATTATTCAGTAGCTTAGAGGCAGATAATGTGATATAATTTACCAACCAATTTCAATTGAACGAGAAAATTTCTCATAATATAAAAAGTTTAAGATCTTGAATTTTTTAATCGTGAAATTATTTTGAAAGTTTTTTTTTTTTCAGAATACCAAGTTCCTATTCACTTTTCACTCTTGGTACATAATATAACGCCTATTAAAATGTTTTACCATATGAATTATTTTGAAATTTTTACATCACACTCTGACGGGGTGACTTTAGAAGGGGTAACTTTACCGATTTATATTTTTTCTACCCTCTGCCAATACTAAGTATAAATGATGTTAAAACGTATTTGTATGATATAAAAAGGCATCGAATGATGGAGTAATGAATAGACGATGTTGAATAAGTAATTTGTAAGGTCACTCAAGAATTTTTTGAATTAAGGTGAGAATCCTTGTGATTTTTCAAAATTCATTAAAAATTAGCTAATTTTCAAAACGTATATGATGGAGTGACTTTGGCGATGAATAGAAAAATAAAAATCAGTCAAGTCTCTCTGTTGGGTGGTTAGGAGGGTAGGGGGTGACTTGACCAGCTTTTTCCAGATCGCCATGAAAAATTAAGAACAATTTCTTCTCATTCTCTTTCATAGCCTTTCGTGTTCAAAAAAATTTTGAAAACAGGAAACAGTCATTCATAGTTTTCCAGTATTTCCAACGTACAGCTCATACTGCAAAAATTTATAGGAAGTCATTTTTAAGAAAACTGGGACGATTCAAGATTTGTACAGGACATTACTACAAAAATAACAAAATATATCATCTAAGATTGTAAAAAGTATTATACGACAAATATTAAGAATGTCTACACTAAATAATTTTCTCAAATGGGATGAGAAAAGTTACATTTATTTCTCTCAGTGCAGTACAACTAGTCAAAGGTTAAAAGTAGCCAAGAAACAGGCAAATTCACCACAGTTTAAACAAGTATTTTTTTAAGGAGCATCATTTAAAGAACATATACCTACACAAATAGCCTCATTTAATATTGTCAATGAGGGATTGCACCGCAATGACCTTGAAAAAATTATTGAAAATAGTTTTCTTTTTTGACTAACATTTTTTTTTTTTCAAACAGGTCCACAATTATCAAAAAGAGTTACATAAATTTTTCAATTTTGCCATGAAAAGTACCTCAGTTTAAGTGACTTGTTTCTTTTGCTTCGAAAACGCTAACATTAATAAATTCTCCAAAAAAAAAAAAAAAACTTCAACACGAAAGCAAATTAAAATTAAGAGTAGGATACGATGCATACACGACGGAGTCAAAAACAAATAAAAATTAATTTAATTTTCTATCATACATTCGTGCGGAGTGTGAAAAAAACAATATAAATGGGTGGCCAGGAATTGGTATCGGTTAAAAAAAAAAATGTTTTAATACAGTATCTCCTTCGGTTTGACCAGAGCATTTCCATAATACAAATATCTTATCCAATATTCAGTTCGGTTTGCGTCTCTCGACCTAACCCATCTTGACAGGGGCAATTATCAAATGTAAAATAAACAGCTTGACCCCAACCTGCTCCCTGCCTCCACATTTTGATTGAATTTTCTTTGTTTTGTTTGGCTGTATATATAACTTTTAAATATCGAAACCAAAGGCTAAGCGGTAGACTAATAATATTTTTTTGTCTCGCAGCGGGGAAGGTTAATAATTCATAATAATTTTTAATTGTCTGTTCGTTAACTCGTTACCTTCTTAACATCACCATGTACCTTCTTGCTTTCGTTTCTCAGCCGGAATGGAAAGATGGAAATGCACATCTATTGGATAGCTACTTGTGAGGTATTTGCTGGAGTTTTTTGAGATTTTCAAAATTCACTTTTCCATCCAAACCACCAAAATTCTAGAAAATACGAGGGTCATTTAATAATGTACACAGCGCTGCTACCATCTCCAGACAAGTGATAAAGTGTCGAGCAAAAAAATGAAAAAATGTAGAACAAAGTTTCCTAAAAATAACCATCAGGTCAACCAAAAAAAAAAGTGCCAATTTTTCTGGTATTTAGTAGATGTTGGACTTGAGCCGGCAAAATACTTCCATCATCGTCCGATCTGTTTCCTATTTCATTTCCTTAGAACTCAAGTATTTCATTTCTGCTTCTCCCTTTCCTCCTTCTCCTCCTTATTAAGAAGTAAATTACACTCATTTTGTTCGTCTCTGCTCTAAGCCTACGGTACAATTGTGGGCCTATTCTAAATTAAATTAGGAATATGATAATAATTTTGTAAAGATGCGTGGAAATGTGAAGCAAGTTTCTTTTAGCCTCCTGCCTTTCTTTCGAATCTTAATTAGTATTTTATATCCGAGCGAACGAAAGGATGAGAGAGAAAAAAAAGGTCAAATTTGTAGGCGTCGCCGTCGGAAGATAAATGTCAGCAATTTGGAAAAACCCTTGAAGCTGGTTATGGGCACCTGAAGAACTTCGGTCGAGAAGTCGAACCAATTATTAAAATAATATTACACTTCATAATCTAAGTCTATCTTGACCGCACTAATTGGATTTACTATGATGGAAGCCTGTACATTGTCTTATACTCGTCTATACTTTTATTATCGCCTTACAGTGTATAATATTTTCATTTTCACATTATTCCCTATAAACATATGTTACAGGTACGGTGTGTATTGGTCAAATATCCAATTGAAAGTTCACGAAATTAAACTGATTGAAATTTTATCGACGTACATATATACAAGGTTGCTCGTAGCTGGTATACCAACTGTGCAGTCATTGGGTATTTAATAGGTAGAATAAGTGGTACAAATGTGAAACATGGTATAAATCTTAACTGCCCTTTCTTTGAAGAAAACATTATATGCCCACCCGTGGGAAAATGCATCAATTAATTAATTGTCAAATGATAAGAAAGTACCATCAGCCATGTAGGTCAAAAAAACCAAAGTCTTTGGGCTCAACCAAAAAAAAAAACTTACATAATCGTGAAATGGAAAATTATTGAAAATTTTCCAGATAATGTAACTAGGTAAATAAATTCAGAAGAAAATTTGATACTATATCAAGTATATGGCGAATTTGATCAGGTTTTTAGCCATATAATCAAAATTAGAAAAATATTTTTCTCTGTATGGGTGAGGTTCCCAGACACTTTCCCTAATCCAGTTTCCCTGAAGACATTTTCCCTAAAATAAAAAATCCTAACGTAATAATAAATAAGTTGCCTAAAAAGCACAAATAGAAGAAAAAGGGAAGAAGTGCATTTATAAATTTATATTATGCGATACATTTTTAAGATATTCCAGTGACGTGTTGTAGGTTTGATACAGGGAGGCTGTTGTGGGAATATGCTCTTGTAATTCCAGTCATTTTTTCTCTGGGGATGATCTTACTTTTTTCTCCATAGCGAATTCCGCTACACAGGCTTCCACATATGCCTGTTCCTTTCAAAATTTTACAAGGGCACTGTACAAATTGGGATGATGTTTCCCCAGCACAAGGCAAAAACGGTTGTGCCAACCATCACTACTACAGTTATTGGTCTTATGAGACTGTATGAGGGCAGCTTTGCAGTGGTTCTAGAGTGATGGGTATTGAGGTGGGATTGCAGCTCTTTGACCTCGTCCATAGACTGCCATTACTGCATTGCATGGCAATACACTTATTTCATGGTCAATTGGGGATAAAAGCATTAACGATTTTGTCCATTAGGGAAAGATTTTAGGACTTATAGCATTAGGGAAAATGGATTAGGGATAAAAGAATTATAGGGATTTTGTCCATTAGGGAAAATGTCGTTAGAGAAACTGGATTAGGGAAAGTGTCCAGGAATCCATGGGTGATATTTATAGCTTCATTTGCTTGAAAGTTCTTTTGTCAAGTGTGGTATAATTTTTAAACCCTCTTCATGGTGGAAAATAGAAAAAAGTATATTTGGAGTTTTATGAGAATATTATTTCGAATTACGTTTGAAAATATTATTAATAATTATTTTCTTGAGAATTGCAATAAAATTTCAAAATGTGAATCTTGCATTCATCTTTACCAAAAAGCTCTAAATTACATCCCTGGGAAATATTATTTGAAAATGAAATGAAAACTAAACGGAGAATTGAATAAAAATTATTTGAACAAGTGTTCATTGAAATATATCGAACTCACGGCGATGACCTTTAAGGCTATTTTTTGAAAAAGTAAATAGGAAAGGAAGAAAAGAAAATTATTTTTATTATTTATAATTTTTGCCTAAGGTCATTCGGCTTCACAAGATTTGTTTTACATTTTTACAGCATAATCCAATTACGTTAACGTTTGTATTTTATTGGTACCAACGAATTATGGTTCACAAATTTATTATTCGTTTTGAAAAGAGAAAAAAAAAGTTAATTGATTTTTACTTTCTAAATCCTTGTTGCCTTTCGCAACAAGTCTAACAAATACTATAAATGTACTTATAACGAAAAGAGAGAGAAAAAAATTGTACAGACGAGTATAAATATCGCAGCTAGTTTGAAAGGGGTTAGTTTATAGTCATGAATAACTTCATTAATATTTTAGGAATAACTCATTTTTCTATAGGATGTATACTAATTGGATAACAACGCATGGCGAAGAAAATAGTGAATCTATTATAAATTAAAAACAGAGGGTTTCAGCGTCAAAAAACCAGTTTTTTTGTCAATAAAAAAATCAAAATATTTTTATGATTTTTCGAAACAGTCAAGCTCATTTCCTTTTTTTATTCATCAATCAGTCACTTACAGACAGAACTCTGCTAAGTATGAAAAAAAAAACCATAATTTAAAAAAAAAAAAGAACAAAAAATTATAAAAAATAAATCAAAAATATTAATATTTTAGAACCCACTGATTAAACCCTATGTTGAGAAATCTCAAACTAGTCTTCATTGGATTGATTTATGTTTAACTTTTCATACCGATTCTACTGAGAGGCAGAAAAAAGGAATACATTTTAACTGATTATTCGTTTCGTAGAATTTTTATAAAAACCCAGTAAATTAACAGCCACATTTCTAGCATGCCAGAAAGGAACAATATAAGTCAAAAATCATTTTTAGGGTTGAAAATTGGCATTCTTTATAATGCTTTTGGCATTTTGAAATTATTTTGAGATTTTTATAATAGTGTTGAAATTCTATAAAATATTATGGACACCAGATATATTTATAAGCTTGACAGTTTTTTTCACCCGAAATAAAGCCTTTTTTAAAATATGATTTTACTGTTACTTCTTTGGAAGATACTGGCACGATAGAAATAATTGCATAGAAAAGTTTGAATCTGAAACAAAGAAACTTTCTAAATTTTGACTCAATTATTAGATAACTTATATGTTTGTTGTTTTTTTTTTTTTTAATTTGATAACATTTTTTTTTTTAAATGGAATTTACCCTCATAAAATTTTCAACAAGTTCATAATTTTATCTAAAAACTATGATACCTTCAATTATTCTAGCATATTCTTTTACAAGCAGAATTGAGAAATAATTAATACATTTTTTACGGGTATGACTAAAATTAATTTAACTTGGACTTGGACAGCAATTTGGGTTCATCAAGTAAAAATTGGAATGAGGGGAGTATGAACCTACAATATCTAATTACTTTTAGAAATTGTCTGGCCATTTGTGAATCAATGAAATGAATTTTCTATCTTACCCCACCCAGACAGGCCCTATAAACATTCAGTCAATAGGAAAGGTAACTTCTACAACTTGAAAAGTAATTCTGTAGCACCTTAGTTGTCAAATATTTCAACCTATCGTAGATGTCAGCTATATTTTGTATGAAATTAGTGAAGTTTTTAGTCCTCTAAATTCAAAATAGTTTAGAAAATTAGATTTATTATTTTCAAGTCTCACAGGTCAACTCATTCTCTTAGTTTTATGAAATTAAAATCCAGATTGGCTATTATTAGTGGTAAAACTTTTCACAATGTCTTTCTCCTCCTCGATTGCATATTCACGAAATTTGTAATCTCTACATTGGAGTGTATAGTTCAAAAACCTAATCAAATTTCTTATTTTATTTCTACATGTGACATATTCGACCTTTACATCGTCATTAATAAGCTACTGTGAAACTACTAGTATTTTTGTGTCTAAAATAATGACAACCAAATCCGTAGTATGTCATAAATTTCATTATATTCATGGGATGGACGAATTTTTCTCCACATGGGTATGACTACTGCGAAGGAACAGTTCGACCAAATTTTTTGTTGAATTTAAATAAACACTGAAAAGACACACAAACACAAAACTACAATGGAGTACTTCACCGACTTTGTTCGGTCGTTTTATATTTAATTTAAAACTGAGGAGAAAAAAAAAACAGGTCTGTAATCCAATAAACACTTATAAACATAATTTTTCACCTCTCCCAAATACCTATATAGGTACATGCGTAAAGGTACTTTTAATTTTTTTTTTTTTTGGTGGGTACAAATGTGTTATTTACAGAGTTATTTTATGTGACGTTACACGATGGGGGTAATGTTGAAATTTTTTTTCAAACATTAAATGGATGAGCGCCATGAACTATTAGCATTATTTGACTCATAAACCAGTACAAAATCGATGAGTCGATGAGGCATGAAACCCCAGCATTCTACAATCACGTTGTTGTAATAACGCTGTTTACCATTTCTATCATGCTGTGAATCAATTTATTTCTGTTGAAAAAAAAAAAAAATCATTTTACCAGCTTTGTAGCTAAACTACTCCTTTCTTATTTTAATTGAACACAAACATCAATTACCATTTTCATTTTCTTTTTTTTTCTTTCTTTCATACAATAATATTGTAGAGTTGAAAATTAAATAAATTTTTGCTCAGTGTGTATTCGTATTATATTATTGGCACTTTTACATGAATATTTTCTCACTAGAAACGACATTATGGAAAAACTGTCGCCTAGGTAAATGCTGCAAATTATCAAATAAAATTAGAGTTGACACAAGATAGTATGGTCTGTATGAAGTGTTCGAATAATCCAGAGTTTTCTGAAAAAGAGAAGTCTCTCATCCCTCTGGTAAAAAAGCATGGACAAAGGATGACTTTGCATGATTTTTTCCACTTATTTGACTTTGAAGCTCATTTTTTCCATTCTTATGGCACACACTGACTCTGTTCACTTCTCACTTGGGGGGTTCCATTATTCATAGTTGACTTGGAAGGAAGCACTCCTCGTAACCCTTGGGAGATCACAGCATCCCTGACATTACACATGTGTTGGGTCAATTCGATGACTACGGCACCTGATACTAATTTTTATTTGGAGATTAATTTGAAATATGCAATGTCCGAATGGACACTGCTTTTTTTAGCCAATTTTTTTCCATCATTCAGTAGCTTAGAGACAGATAATTCGAAAATTTGCTAATATATTTCAATTGAACCAAAATTTCTCGTAATATAATTTACAATATGTTCTAAAACTTCGCATTTCCTGATTTCTACTCAGAGAATAAATTTGTAAGTTGAGCACTGGTATGGGGGTTTTCGAGGTCGCTGAATACGAATCTGGTAGCCGTTTATGGCGGCGACTCTTGCCCTGCGAGATATGACAAAAAAAAAGTGAAAAATGCTCCAAAATGTGTCCAAATTGTGACGTAGAGCAAAACGGGTCGCAGATTCGGATTCAGCGTGAAAAATTACATACGTCTACTGTGCACATATCTTCTGGAAAATTTTAAAAATCGTCAATATTTGGCCAGTGGCGGATCCAAGGGGGGTGAAAAGGGGGAAATTTCCTCCCCAAATCCAAAAAAAATAGACCGATAATCCACAAAATAATCAATTTTCTTGAACCCCTCCCCCTTCATGCTGAAAAAAACATAATCTCACAATTTTAGCATTTACCATGCTTTGAAAAAATTCGGATTTCCCCAACCCCCCTCCCCCCCAAAAAAAAAATTAGAGCTCTGAATCCGCCACTGATTTTGGCCAAAATGGCAAGGGATACACTTGTTTTTTTTTTTTAAGTTTTATTTTCCACAAAATTTTTTCCAAGTTTAGCACTGGTAGGAGGGTTTTCGAGGTCGCTGAACACATGTTGAAATCAAACACAAAAAATCGCTCGTTTCTAGAGTTTTTAGATGACGCCCTTACTGAATCCACATGGTTTGTGAAACACCCTGTATGAATAATGCAACTTTCATATTAATGGTACTCTGGGTAGGTATTCCAAAAAGAATTTCAATTTATTCAATTAAAACACATCTGTAGAGGAAAGAGTACCTGTAAAATTATATTGATAAGAAATTTCATTTTTTTAGACATTTATTGGCAATATTTTAATAAATTTTATTTTAATTCAACAACATTTATTTAATAAACTATTAAATTCTGTTGAATGAATTAAGATGCACAAACCCAAATACAATTACTAAAAAGTTAATTTGATTTTCAAAGGTTTGTCGATCGTTTATTAAATCTCGCGTAGGAAAATTTAAACCGGTTTTCGCCATTTAGCGTGTAAACTCGAACTATAAAGGCATTTTTATTGAGCCACCAAAAAAAAAAAAATGATTCATGTGATTATCCAAACTTGGCAAGAAGCACAAAAGGAGTATATGTGTATACACACATATTTTATAAAATAGTGTTTAAATAGCTTTTTTTTTTTTTTTGTAATAAAAATCACCAGGCAACCCCACAGATTATTTACACAACAATTTAATAATCACGTCAATGGTTGGAAAAATTGCCAACATTGATGATAATTAATTGACGTGAGTGATAACTACGTATCATAAAAATTGTTTTCACAGCATGAACATTTATAGTTTTCATTTTGCACCAGACACGTCTCAATCTATTTTGTTGCTAGATTTCGTATAGGTTAGGCTCAATAATACTTTCGTAATATTGATTAGTGGAAATACTGTATAGTGACCTATGTTAATATTGAAAATTAATTGGCTCACCTATTAACAACTTGTTTTTTTTCGGCTGAAGATGAGAGTGTCAGTTTAGCAAACTTAATATAATTTATTTTATTTTTAAGGTAAATAAACGACAAACGATAGTTGATTGTAAGCTTCATATTCCTCATACAATGTATAATGTTCACAAAAATATTATTCTAAATTTGCCTTTTGCTAATATATTCCAACTCCTTAATTGCTATAATAAATGCTAAAGTGATTTATCAAAGTGATACTGAACCAATTAAGTAAGACATAGATGATAAATATATGATGAGATCTATAAAAAGGTATCTTGAGAGAGGACAAAGATACATTTTGGTCAAAAAAACCAAATTCGTGTTTGTTATTGTTTTTAGTTACTTATTTATTGCTTATTTTAAAATGATGTACACGTAATATTATCTAATTCTTCATCGATTTCTTTCTGTAGTGTCTTAAAATTGTAATTTGGAGGGCCAGAAATTCTTGAAAATCCACTTATTTAAGTAAAAGGTAAAATATTTAGCTGTTCTTGTATGTGCCTGTATTATTCTTTAGCCGAATATTTCTGGTACTTACTAAAAATCAGCTTCTCAGAATTTACCTTCGTGAATTTTAATTATTTCTCAAATAGAACCCACACTGCTAAATTTGAAAATCTATCAATAGTCATAAATAGGCAACTAAGATGACATAATTTAGCCTACCTACACGACGACGAAAAACTGCAACCATTAAATACCAATGAATTTTTAATTTTTCACTAGTCTTACATTGTTTGAGAAAAAAATACTAATTACCATTTTAGCTTGCTGATTTATTTCTTATTGAAAAATGAGCAGTCATTTTAGCGTTCGTCCAGACGAAAAGAGTCGAAGACTAGTTGATTGGGTAGGCCCGGAAGCTAAAAAAGTAATACTCGACATGGCGGCACAACTTATGTCTCTTAATGAGTGCCTAAAAATCAAATTAAGCTACCGAATGGAAAAAAAAAATCTTCAATAAGCAAAGATGGATGGGCGTGGCGTTGCACCTCTTGCTCATTATTTATCAGGACTTGGTATTCTTCAAAATGAGTTGCGCCCTAACCTATACACCAGTTAATTAAAATAACCAGATTAAAATTCTGTCAATTAAAAATGCGGACCCAACTAGTTTCTGTATTGGAGGCATTCCCACCACTTGTGTTCTCTTTAATAAATAGCTTTCGAAAAGTAACTAGCTGTGCCTGCCTACATTTCAGTTGATACAAAAATCGTTTCTCGAAAAGAAAATTTCCATCGCACCAATGGCAGGCGGAATATCGACGAAATTTGAATTCGGACGCGAGTCGAAGGGGCGAGCGCCAGGTTAATTAATTTTAGGAGCCACACGTCGGAAAGAAGATAAGAAGGATGGAATCCTTAAGAACGAAGAAAATGTGTCCTGATTCGAAATAATACACGTAGATTAGGATATTCAGACAAAATTATTTCCTACAGCAAATTCATAAGTGATATGTACACAAGAGGGGGATAAGTTCATTTTTTTTTTAAATTGAGAAAGTTCAATCTACTTACAGTAAAAATATTAGCTTTGTTCGCACGCTACCAGGCAACCTGTAAGTACTGTTTTCCTGGTCTGTAAACTGGCCCAAGTATAGGCCAGAAAAATGAAAGCGTTCGAACAATTTTCTGGTATATTCACTTTCTCTACCAAATTAACCAAGCAAAATTTTTTTCAAATATTTATGAAGAATAAAAAATCAAACTCTTCTTTTCTAGAATGTACTAAAAATCAAACCAGTAACGTCTTCAATGTTTCCCATAAATACAAAATACTTCCTTGCATATTTGATTATTAATTAACGAAATTAGTCAACTCTTTAATTTCATTCATAAAACTTTTGACAATAGTCAAAATACCTGCACTGATTAGTGATGAAAATTTTCAAGATGAACGAATTAAAGGTGAAACAATTTTTCCTGGTCCGTTTACCAGGACGTTTAAGTTCCTGGAGAATTATTACCAGGAACTGTTTCCTGTAACCTTCCTGCTAGCGCTCGAACAGATAAATTGTTTACCAGAAAAAGCGTTGGAACAGTTTTCTGGCATATTTCGCCCAGAACTGGCCCATGATTACCAGTCCTGGTAGCGTGCGAACAAGGGTATTATACTCATGTTTGAAAATGCAACCATATCACTAAGAAAAGCCACATCTCAAAGTTGAGTGGCTGCATAAGAAGAATAATATTATGTACAAGTAACATGAAAGTGTGTTTTTGCTCTCTAATAAAATATAAAATTGGGGGTCTGAGTGGCGTAGTGGTAGAGTGCTCAGCCTAGCGATTGAAAGGTACTAGGTTTGAGACTCATCACCGACACAACCTGACCCACCACCAGAGATCTGGCGGGGGACCAACTTGAGTGCTTGGCGCATGCCTGAAAAGTCGTGCGTCTGAGACTCTCCAATCACCCCCGTACCATCCCTATCACGAGTTTCATCTCAACCAAACACCTACAGTTCCAAACCCCAACCATCCAACCAAGACGTGAAAGACCTATGCTGTCATAACACGTCTTTAAATAAAACATTTCATTCATTCATTCATTCAAATATAAAATTTGAAAAAGTGGAATAAATTTGCCTCTTGCATATCATTGTTCAAATCATAGATTAGTAATTTATACATATTATACTAAGTATGTTATGGATGGGAAACTTGAGAATTTTTCGTGGGTCAGTTATTTTAAATAAATCAAAATAGTTCTCCTCATAATCCCAGGAATGCTATACGCTGAATAGATTTTAAATAAATTTAAAAAAAAATGCTTCTGGTTATACAGAGGATTTGAACCTGAGGAAACCTCATGAGCTAAGAGACACTAACCATTACGCCACTAAGTCGAATTTCAAATAATAGAATAAAAGTACAATAAAATGGTGTTGTAATAAAATTATAAATGCCTGTTGAATTTATTTAATGCAACCAGCTTGCAGTAGGATGATTTGGGATGATTATCCTCGATATTTTTGCCGAGTTCATCGCCCTGGGTTCAAATTCAACAGCATATTTTTATTTCATACAGGCGGTCGGTGCTAAATAATTTGTATTTTTTTTTTTGTTAAAAAAAAAAAACACCTAAAAAGTACTTGATAAGGGAAGTAAAAAGCAAAAAAAATGAAAATAGTGTCCCACTTTAGTACAAATAAATTGAAACTTCATGGTTAAGTAAATATTTTCTAAACGGGTAATTGGATTTTTTGATTATTCTCTAGGGCAGAGAAGGCTAATTTTAGCTCTGGGGGCTTAGCCTGCCAGCTAACCCTGAAAATCCACTTATAGGTGGATTTTGCTTGATTGGTTTGGGGCAAGGGGCTAAAAACTTTCTTGTGTCACAAAAATAAAAAATGATAAGACGAGTAAAAAAAAAAAGAAGAAAAAAAAGACAGATAGTATAAATCACAATTTTAGTCATTTTTCCTTGATAGGGGAGGGGGTGTTAATTTCAGCTCTGGTAGGGTCATAATCCCCTGTTACTTCCTAAAATCCGCCTATGCCTATTGGAATGGTCTTCTGCAATTCTATTCGGAGGTAGAAATCCTGGTTAGATCTGCATACTCGTACGCTCAACCTCAACACATTATTATCGTTTCAAATTCCACTACAAATCCAATCAACATAATAGTGAACAGAAGCGACGTATGTAGTTGAAATAGAAGAGCCTCTGGTGTTCAAGTCTAAACTTCGAAACACTTGTTAAAAAGGAATTTCATCTAACCCAAAGTAAAATCGACGTTGTGGGTAATTTACAGTAGCTGAAGTATAATCTTAACAAATATGTTCCGCCTAATCCATTCATTTTCTGTCACTAAGCCATTAATTTAAAGATAAGTATTTTTTCTTTTTTAAAAAAAGCTTCTCCACACAAAAACAAATACAATAAAAATTACCTTTCAATTTTTTTTTCTATGAACTACTTTGGTACATTAATTTTGAGTGAATTTTGTTCGCTTGCCATTCATTACCCAGTGAGCATTACGAATATCAAAGGTATAAAGGCGAAAGGTTAATGAGCGATGAAAATAACCGAAGGGCGTCATTTTCTCGAAAATATGAAATAGTCGTTTTCATTATCCGTTCGTTAACCATTTTCTGCTTCAGAGTAAAAAGTGCACTTCATCGTTATTATAAACAGATTGAAAGGAAAAGATTTATTAAATCGTATAAGACGGCCATTTTGTGGTACCGGCCGTAAACGTTATTTTCAAAATGTGAGAAAAAACTTTTCAGCTTATTTAAAACATCGTAACAATCAATTAATTTTTTTACGCATATCTGATGAAGTGATGATAAAAGATAAGTAGGTACATACTTAGACCTAAGCCAGTCATTTCAACTAAAAAAAAAAATTGTTTAAACTTGAACCAAAAATCTGTTTTATGATCTTAAAAATGGAATTATTATTAATTCAAACTAGAAGACCCGTGCTGCTCCGCAGCATTAGTTGTTAGTAGGAAGTATACGAACTTTTCCTCAGACTGGACCGATTTGATTGGACAAAAGCTGAAATGGAAGATCTTGATCCACTGAGTGTTCTTAGAGCAAAACAAATTCTTTACCTCAATTAGAACCTGAGATATTAATGTTTGAGTAGAGGAAAAGCTTGGAAAAAGCATAAATTAAGTTGCGTTTGAGTATAACTTGAGTAAGGTCAGAGTTAAGTGAATTCCAATACTTGATGACATATCTACACATCTACACATAAATACCTTTCATTTAAAAAAAATGAAGCAAATCGGCTGGATAGAACGGCCGGACGAACTTGTATTAGTTTTCATCAATTCTTTTAATATTATATAGATTTTTTTTTTTATCAGTCATAATTAGTTGATGCTGACATGCTATAGACGCTATTCCGAAGTAACAATTGATGTAAAACATTTTTTGGTCAGGATTTTAATCTTTTAATCTCACTATTGTATTAATTACCTGTTTTCGCAAATTCAGAACCAATACATTTAAACCGCATTACAGAAACATAATCGTCAAGTATAGAAAAAAAAATTTATTTTTGTGTAAAGTAACAAAAGAAAAAAAATAATAAATTAAAAAAAGGGCGAAAAAAAAACTGTAACTGAAAATATATTCTTAATCGAATGAATTAACTGCAATTGTTTAGCATCAATGAGTAATAAACTTGTAAAATGGCATAAATGAATAATTTTGATGGTCAGTTTCACAAACTTAGGCATAAAATAAATGATACAGCAGTGCACAGTATATGTGAACAAGGTAATTCTCAGTTTTACACAACACTTTTTCTCCTCGAAATAAAAACTGAAGAATAAGTCACTGATGGAGGTTGTTCACTGCAGCACTTCCTAATATAAGTAGGGGCTATTCTAAACAATATTATAAATAAGTTTAGTAAATTTTAGACAGGAAATTCATTAATTCCATTCATTAGGACGTAATCACGCTAAACATGAGAAATTTGACCAAAAAAAAAGAAAAAGAAAGAAAAAAGAAGAAAAAAATGACTAAAATCAAAAATGAAACAAATAGTATTTTGCGTTTGTATAAATGATACGATGCCTATTGAGAGAAAAACATTTTAAAAAATACGACCATTTCATACAAACATTATGTAGTACCAAAAATGTCACGGTGATTTAATTTAATTTTTTCATTAAAAATTACGAAGTAAAATGACAACTGCTGATACGGCGATTACGGTCAAGTAAATTTGAAAACTCGAGCTAAGAATAAATTAGCAGCTCAAAAAACATTATTTGAAGTTAAAAATTAGCGTTCTTAAAAAAAAAAAAAAAAAAATTATATCACAAAAATATCAAAGTATTTGGTCGGTCACTAAAAACAAAAAATAGATTTTTCTTCATATTTTTCAAAATACTCAAATTTATCACAAGTTATAGGATTAGTTGAAAAATCGATGAACTTGAGACAATCAAGACATTCAGTTCAGAGGTTGACAATATCAACAAAAAGCTTTCATAGCGAAAGTAGAATAATGTCCAGTTTTACAAGTCTCATATTGTTAGATAAGAGACAAAAATACATAGATTGAAGGCGATATCGAAAATTGTGTAACTAGGGAACCACCAGAATTGTGCGACGCCAATACCAATGAAAGGAAACCCCTTCGTCCTCGCCCAAGTATTTTAACGATTCGTGAGGATTGGCGTCCGAAAATTTTGGTGGTTCCTTTGTAAGTGAACAGGTTTCTCGCTTCAATTTAACCTATTTTCGATGAAACAGAAGTATTTGAACTTGGAGGACAAAAAAATGAAAGAATAAGATTTTAAGGTGACATTAATGTTAAAAATTAATTCGAAGTAACGTCATTCCTGGGACACAGACATTTTTATCATCACTTACATGGAAGCCGCTTTAAAAATTTAAATCCATATCAAATTTTAAAAATGTTAAGCAATAGCTTGGAGAAAAATTAGATTCCTACATTAAATCAACTACAGACAGTCTTTTCAAAATTTTGCAGCTTTTCTCAAAATATGATAAATTCAAAAAAGTTTCCACAGAAAAACAGAAACAATAAAATGGAAGAACGAGTATGTATGTAGAGTATAGGTGCCAAAATTTTTCTTCAATTTTTCAGACATCAATTAACCGACTAAACGAAAAATAAAAAGAGCAAAATCAGAGCCAAACCGCGGCTAAAGTAAATGCAAACGATAACGACACCATCTTCACTATGGAAAAGACAGAATTCACAGAAAACAAATTAAAATTGGTGACTGAATGAAACAAAAGAAACTGGGGCAAATTTAGGCAGACTCAACGCTGAAGAGACAGAATTTACAAAATTTACAGCGGACACGCAAAAAACGAAGCAAATAGTCGAACAGCTTGCTTACAATTAGGTTAATGATTCAAACATTTCCTTTGTGAAAAAAAAAAAAAATTACAAAGAAATAAAATTCACATTTCCAAATAATGGTACAGTTTCAAGAGGTTCCGGATCAAAATAAAATGAAAAGAATTATAATATTGATTTCAAGTGACATTCCATTGAGTAATTAGTGGATGGGCACATGCCGGACGAGTGAAATAGAAATGGACGAAAACACACCCCTGGATTAATCATAATCCAAGAATTAAGATTTTTTACGTAGAAAAAGCAGTTCGGAAATTGAAAAAACTCAGTTCCAATAATTCACTGTTAACGTTGTAAGTATTTCAATATCTTCATAATTCAAACGATTTAGGAATAAAAAATTGAAAACCATATTAAGCCTTATCTCTTACCCTACGTCTTTCATCAGATACGTCAGAGCTGAATCTTTCTTTTTTTTTTTCGAGCTAAATTTTACAACCGATCATTTTTCTCACATGTAGCATAATAAAAATGATAACGAACACTTTTTCATGTTTCCTTCTTTGATCCATGATTAGTGAATTCGGTGAAAATTAAATCTGACTCGATCAGAATACGGCAAACAGAGAATCTAAAATTTTAAATTCTCTCGTGCTAGATTCAGTCATATCTCTGACAAACTCAATATGAAACACGGTTGAATAATATCAACAAGAGAATTCTGTCCACTTGCAAAGCGATTGAGGAATAACTTTAATTTCAGTCGAAATTCAGAATTCTCAACAAGTTGTTAGGTCATCAATTGAATATTGATTTTAAAATGCTAAATGAAATACTACTTTGATATCGAACCAAAAATCTAAACTCACACTAGATCCAACAATCCTGATTTCAATACATAATGCTAGTTTTTTGTAGCTACTTTTCATTGAGAAACTCTACAGTACTCAGTACTCACGTGTAACCATGAAGAGCTTATATATTTTAAATAATTGAAGTCCTCATCAAGAGGGGCTACAACTAGTAGTTTTTTCAGGTTTGACAATAATGAGAAAACAACCATAAAAACATGATACGAAATACTTCACACCTGCAATGTCGAGAAACAAAATTGATTTCTTAAAACGAAATTTTCTTGAAATATGCTTACTTTGAAAGCAATAAAATAATCCCGAATCTAGCTCATATTTTTTAATCTCAAAGTATTAAATAGAACTTCGAGTATCAAAGAAGACGATAAGGTCATTTACCAAACTCAATTCGAGTAATAAAAGTAATGAGATTTTCAAATCTAAACTTTCCATTAAAGAATAATACATACAAGAATGACGGGACTGATACGATTTTTTGATTGGTTATTCGCTGTTGTACTAAGAAAAAATATTCAGATAATTGTAAAAATTCCAATAAAACGATGGCTTTCATGACTAATTTTTGCGAGATGAAAATTCCAAATAGGTACGACGAAAATAATACACAAACTACTCAAATTCGCGAAATTGGTCGGAAGTTCAAGGAAGAAACAACAAAACCATGAGGTGCAAATGGAATGTAACATACTTCTCAACTGCATCATGACAGAATAGCCACACTCTTTCTCGAGGCTGCCATATTGTTAACGTTGTCCAAGCTACTCCATTTTTTCATCTGATTCCTCTTCAACACATCGACGGTGATTTTATCTTCGTATATTCGCGACATCGCCTCCAACTTTTGCGCTCTTTCCTTGCTTAAAGGTTCGGCAGGGAAAATTAAATCATTATCTTCGGCCAGCGACCTTAAATCGAAGTAGTATTTTGCATAAACGCTGGACGGAACATTAATGTTGAATTGAAGCATTTCCAAAAATTGTCTCTCAAGTTCGTTCCTAAAATGAACAACGGAAGTACTGCATCATCGGAAGAGAATGAAAAAATGAATGAAAGTGGCATCGATTAAATTGAAAAAATGTATCATAAGGGGTCAAAAGAATGGTGATAAATCGAAAAGTACATTAGATAATAATTCATCAATTTCCATTTGGTAAAAATTTCTTTTAAGGCAACGCCGACTATCAATGGTAATTATAGAAAAATTATCAACGAGTTTATGACCAAAATAAGAGAACAAATATTTTAATCTGGAAAAAATTAGAATGCAACTACCCATACGCTATAGTTCGTTTTGCTTGTCATAAATGGGCTCAATTAAAACTTATCATTGAAATTGAAAGAATTAAGCGATACGCTACAACCATGGAAAGATTCGAAAAATAATTTTTCTTATCAAAAACTGAAGTGTTCGCTGATGATAAAGTAAGTACGAGAAAAAGAATAAGCAAGAATATCTTAAAAGATAAAACTATGATCCGATCAGCGAATTAAAAATCAAATTTCTTCGAGAATAAATAAAAATCGATTAACATCAACGTATGAATTCAACCAAAAAACCACTTTCTGACATTTCTGTTGATTTAAACAAAATAAATGTATTGTTCAAATATTCAACGATAGATAAGAATAACATATGCCAAAGACTCTATACGGAGTACATACTGACTATTTCCGCCCTGTGGATTCATTGCTTATCTATTTTTGCGAGTTCAACAGTAAATAGATGGAAATATTGTGCTTAAATAATATTGAAAAAAAGGCTTATGGTTGAAACATGATTGCAATAAAATCATTTCAATATAAAAATAAAGAGGTAGGCTCAAGAATAAATACAGATCAAAATTTATTAATTTGGAAACAAATATACCCTTTCTATACCACTACGATAAGAACTGATAGGTACTTCTATGAAAAACCAAACTTACATGTCTTCTACCGTTATATCCTTCAAGATTTGGCAATAATCAATATTCCAAACAGCTTGGTCATCCCATACCTTAGATGAGAGTAAAATGGCGCCTAGTACAATTCTTTTCCAATTTCCTGGCGTTATATCAATATCAGCATACGTAAGTAACCTACAATTTTCGAAAACAGGAAGCAGATTACAATGAAAGCAATAAATAATCATCAAAATCACAAATAGCTCACCTTTCTAAGTATACGAGTGTGATGATAGCACACTCAGCTGTTAACTGGGCAGCATTAAATAGGGTCCTAACGAATTTATATATTTCTCGATGCTCAGGATTGTAACAATCATAGTCATCGGAAACTTCATCTTTCTGCAACGAATTCATACTTGAAGAAATGTACAAAAATTCAATGACTAATACTATTACTTGGAAATAATGGTTTACCGTCAATGGGTGTAATTTTTCATCGAAAATTTCCAAACGTCTTTCCGAAGTTCGATTTTTTATATGATAATAGATAGCAAAAGACACGCATTTCAACGTATTTTTCAAATTTGGCTGCGAAACAGTGCTGTCGTCTAAATAAATAGTAGAACACGAACTACTCTTCTTTAGCGTTCTCGTATCACCAATCTGAAATATGATTTATTTAAAAAATATAGATTACTTTGTTGACATATTCTGCGAGGTTTCGATCCAACTTACATTATTCAGACTCTTCTTTCGACTCAGACCATCTGTTAGATTAGAAAAAAAAGTTTATCAATGAATGGCAATTCACATACCACATAATCTCAATTTAACAACTTACTTTCGAGTTTTGATCGTTCCAGAAAAATTGTTCGAGCTTTAGGATGTAATGATGGATCTGTATCCCAGTCTTCAGGTTCACGTTCACTGATGTGTTGCAGATTTCCAACAGAATCGTCGTTATTGGCGTACTCGACGTTATTGCTGCCAACGTCCTTGCGTCTCACAGGTGGACTCGAATAAGAACAACAGCTATTTTTGTTGCCCATTGAGAATATCAGTAGTTCGATTGCGTTAATTAAACACATGGATGTCCGGAACTCACGGCGATTTTCGCATAGCATTCATCTTGCATAAAAGTAGAAATTGAAGAACGGCAGATTTCAACCCGAAGCAACGAAGGAAAGATTGAAAACTCACTTTAAAAATGAAATATAAGATTCTTCATTACATGTTTCGAGTATTAAATGCTAAGGGGACGATAAGTCGGGAAGTAACCAGTTTCAAATTACCGTACCAGGAACTCGTCATTCGACAAACTTCGTTACTCGTACAATTATTGCACAATGTTCATAAAACGATGCATCTACGATTAGTTAAATAAATACACAAGCAGATAAACATTTTACGTAAGCTTGAATTAAAAAGTTAGAATAATTGTAATTGTAAATAAAAACTTCTACTGCATTCGGCTTCGCAAAATAGCTAAACACCTTTCACGAAATCTACAGACTAGTGGTGTTAAAATCGAAATGAAATATCGATATTATCGATTATCGAAAGAATATCGAAATATCGATATCGAAATACTAATATCGATATTCATGTTTCGATATTAGAGAAGCCGCGAATGTAAAGGTTGCGAAGAGATTCTCTTCACATATGGAGAGAATGAAAAAAAATGAATTCATGTAGAGAAAATACGATTTCGTTAACATTCCATCCTTGCCGGCTTGCCCCAGTCGGATACTTAGAAATTCGAAAATGTAGCGGTTCTACTTCTACCCTCGCACGACCACATAGGCACATACTAGAGAAAAAATCAAGAAAAAAGTTCTGAAAGGTTTTCTACATTTTTTAAATTAATTTTTTGCATATTTTTCACCATATTTTATTCGAAGTCGATTCCTGTGGGAAAATGATCTTTGCATATTATAGTATTTTTTGTACTTTGTATGGAAAATAGAGGGAAACGTTTGAAACAAAAATTGATCGCCTTTCAATTCTCTACAAAAAATGTTATTAATCATTTTCCCATAGGAATCGATTTGGAGTAAAATATGACGAAAAATGTGCGAAAAATTAATGAAAAATGTAGAAAAGCTTTTAGAACTTTGCATACAATATTGTTTGTATGGGAAATGGAAAAAAATGTTTGAAACAAAACTTTATTTCTCTTTCAATTTTCTACAAAAAAGTTGATTATCATATTTTCATAGAAATTGATTTTGAACAACAAGTAGTGAAAAAGGAGCAAAAAATTGATAGAAAATATAAAAAATCGTTCACAACTTTGCTTATAATATTGTTTGTATGGAAAATAGAGAAAAATGTTTGAAACAAAAGTTATTCCTCTTTCCATTTACTACTAAAAAATCCTACATCATTTTTTCATAAAATTCAATATTAACCATATTATAACTAAAAGTACATAAAAATTTGAAAAATATTTTGAAATTTTTTTCAAATTCTACCTGTAATGTTGTTTGTATGAGAGATGGATAAAAATGTTTTAAACAGAAGTTATTTCTCTTCTGATTTACTATTAAAAAGTTCTATATCACTTTTTCAAAAAATTCAATTTTAAGCATATTATAATGAAAAGTACGTAAAAATTTGAAAAAAATAAACAAATTTTTCAAATTCTACCTATAATTTTTTTTATATGAGAAATAGAGAAAACTGTTTGAAACAAAAAATATTCCTCTTTCAATTTACAATAAATAAGTATTCTATCACTTTTCTAATAAAATATCATTTTACACCAAATATTCAAGTCTAAATCATAGTCTCTCTACTAATACATGAAAATTTATATTCGAAAATACCCTTTCCCTCATAGGGCCATGGGGAAAAAATACGGTACTGATGAGGAATCAAACAAAACTAACTGAAAGTCTCTATAGCTACAAAATTGGCTGAATTATAAAAGTTTGAAATTGTAATTTCTAAAAATTCAGTTTTCAGAAAACTACATAGAAGTGCTTATCTTTGGCGCTTATGTCTGTTCTTATGATGGATGGAAAAATTTGCTACCTATGAGCATAAAAGGATTCCATAATTTAATAAAGAATTTTACAGTAGGTAGTTTTTTTTGTTGAATTTTTATTTACGTCGTTTCCCTCAAAAAACATTGATTTATAAAAATGAAATTACGTTGGCCAAGGTAACAGGTGAGAACATTTCCAGATTTACTTAAAAAGCGAAGTAAGCTGACATTTTTGCTCCAAAAAAGTCCGTAACTCACAAAACCTTCTACTGTTGAAGCAGTAACAGCTCAACAGTAGAGGTTTTGTGAGATACCGGGAGAAAAATATCGGTTTACCTCACTCCCCCTAGAGTGCTTGACTATACTTGTAAGGAATTTCTGGGAATTTCTCCATATATGCGTATAAAAAACCATAATATCGAGCTAAAAATATCGATAATATCGATAATCGAAAGCTTTAATATCGATAATATCGAAAATATCGATATCGCGATTTTAACATCACTACTACAGACTAGAGAGGTGAAAGAACTTTTCCAAGTTCGATCATCGGTTCGATTCAAAGATATTAGATTAGTTCGAACAAAACTTTATAAGTTCGCTAACAGAAGAATGACTCTTTTCATTATTATTCATTTCATGAATAACGCTACCTATAAATCAAAATGCTTACTATTTGAATCTTTTCCATAAAAATGAATATTCTTTCGATTATATTTTATCAGTATTTAAATTCTATGCAAAATCGCAAGCTCGCTTCTCATTATCATAAATCGTTCCATGATTCTCATATTTTCTCGTCTCTCGACGATCACTGTTTTTTTTGTTTTTCTTCATAGAGTGGGATTACAGACAAAAAAGAGAAGTTGAATCAGCTTCACGAAAACTTTTAATGGCGTTATTGTTCATTTGATTTGGTCATGGGGACTCCAATATGCTGCTGCAGTATTTCTTTGAAAAGAGCAAAGTATTCGTGTCTATTGAGAAACGTCAACAATCTTTCAAACTCGCTTTCATCATGCCTCAATTCCAACATCATTCGCTTTTCATCCTCTGGATCTCTTTCGGCTGCTCTTCACTCGAAAAGAATTCTTTCTAAGGTTAGTACCGCTGTAGTTTCCAAGAATTTAAATGAAATCGTTGCACATTTTCTATGATTGGTCTGATTTACGTTTGAGATCATTAAAAATAAAACTTTCTCTCTATTTATTGTGATTTTTTATGCTTCATGATTCACAGGAATTGAGAATTGCTCAAAAGAATTTTGATAGTAGCTTGAAACTATTTTATCGTTCTGGATTATTGAGGAATCATCCGTCTTCGTCGTTCTGCAGTAAGCGATGGCTGCACCTTACATCGAGTAATTTCAAAGAGGAAAAAAACAAGAAGGATAAGAAGAAACCAAAAAAGGAAGAAGAAGAAGAAGAAGAAGATGACAACAAACTCCATCCTGTTGTGGCCAAACTCACATTATTTTTCTTCATTGTTTATTCATTGTTGCTCCTGCTCACCTCAATAGCTGCTCCAGCTGGTCAAGGAGCTGAAGTAAGTTTATGTTTTTTATGAACAAGTTCTTATCTTTATCGTCCACATCCAATATTTATATTATGCATTCTATTTTACAGGGCATTAGATTCGTGTCATGGAATGAGTTCCTTTATCATATGCTGGCTAAAGGAGAAGTGGAAGAAGTTATCGCTAGACCAGATGTTGGCTTAGTAACTATTGTTTTGTACGACGATGCCATTGTTAAAGGAAAACGTGTAAGTTTGATATCAGAGGAAAAGGGTAATTTGTACGAAAGCTAAACCCCATATTTTACAGGTTGAGGGCAAAACATTTCACATGCAAGTGGATATCGAAAAATTCGAAGAAAAATTAAGAGCTGCAGAAGCGAAACTGGGAATCAAAGCGGGGCACGGTGTGCCAGTGGTTTACGAACGTGGTGAAGATGCTATTGGAAAATTTCTAACTTCTTTAATAATCGGTGGAATATTATTATCTCTGTTTGTTCGTGGTAAAGGCTTCAAAGCTCCTGGTTTTACTGACGCCATTGTTAGTATTTTTACGCACATGTAGATATTCGTCGATTGTTATTTGTAGCTGACGGTGGTACTATTAATTTATTATTGACTTTTTAGAGCAACTTAACACGAGCTAAATTTACCCTAGTAGACCCACTCATTGGCCAAGGCAAAGGCGTAAAGTTTACTGATGTAGCTGGACTGAAAGAGGCCAAGCTGGAAGTTATGGAATTTGTCGATTACCTTAAGAAACCCGATCACTATAAGAAGCTTGGAGCTAAAGTGAGATTTCAAATCATTTCGTTTTGCTTTCTAAATGTATCTTGTTCATTTTATGTTACACTAATCTCTAATTTATTAGGTTCCTAAAGGAGCTTTATTATTAGGGCCTCCAGGTTGTGGTAAAACATTACTGGCCAAAGCAGTGGCAACCGAAGCCAACGTACCGTTCTTATCCATGAACGGATCTGAATTTATCGAAATGATTGGAGGATTGGGTGCTGCCAGAGTGAGGTAAAGTAGCTTTTTTTTTTTTTAAATATTCCTATCAAGTAGAATTTACCAGAATTAATTTTTTCATTATTTTAATCAGGGATTTATTCGGAGAAGCTCGAAAAAGAGCTCCATGCATAATTTACATTGACGAAATCGACGCAATAGGACGAAAGCGCAGTGGATCATCTCAGATTGGTGGTTCCGATGGCGAAGGAGAGCAAACGTTAAATCAACTGCTGGTTGAAATGGATGGTATGGCATCCAAAGAGAGTGTTCTTATGCTCGCCTCCACTAACCGAGCCGATGTTTTGGATAAGGTAAAAACGATCTCGACCTTTTAACATAATTGTGCTTTTTATACTGATGTCGATGTTATCTTTGTTTAGGCTTTATTAAGGCCAGGTAGATTCGATCGACATATCTTAATAGATTTACCTACCTTAGCAGAAAGGAAAGAAATATTTGAATATCACTTGAAGTTTATTACCTTGGAAAAAGAACCCGCTGCTTATTCAAAACGCCTCGCTTATCTTAGTCCTGGTTTTAGTGGTAAGATTTACTGAATCTTCTTTTGAGTTACTTTATGTTTGTCAAATATTATAGAAATGGTAGCTACAACTGACCGTTGGACTTTTATGTAGAGACATTCTTTGATTTGTATTTCCCAGACTTTCATTTTATTCTTATAATTCGTCACATTTTTATAGTAAAATTTATTAGCCATCAAAATTTGGATTTTTCATCGGATTTTTTCGTTGATGTCTTTGATAGCATTGCAAAATTCTGTTGAAATCTATCTCAGAAAGTTAAAAAGAAATATGTAATCATCAGTAAGTTGTGAAAAATATTGAAATACATGAGCATCAGACCAACAAAAAATTCTCAATAAACTACGTTTGTCGAAAACAATGCCTACGTTAGAAGTATGAAAGCTACGGATGAAAATCATCAAAATGCTAAAATTTGATATTAAATTAATAATATTTGTTGCTACATCAATTTTATATTTAAGAAAGGCCTATGGATGAAAATTTAATTTGACCTAAAAGTTTTAAATTCGCAGTACAGTTTCACATAGAAATTTCATAATCAGTAAAACACTTTCATCAATGAGCTGTGGCATTGTTTTTTAATATTTCTAGTGATGCCTAATTTTTGTTACTGTACTACTGCCAGAGCAATCATCTTCGAAAATTACTTGGGTGTAATTCGCTTAGTACGGATTCAATATGATGATGAAATTTAATGATGCCAAAAATTAAATGATTTCATCAACTTCTCAGTTATTCTGCTGTGCCTTTATTTATACATAGACGAGCTATCTTCGTTATTGTATGCACTATGCAGCTGCAATTAATGAGAAATGTTCGTTCTGTAGGTGCTGACATCGCTAATGTTTGCAATGAAGCAGCATTACATGCTGCCCGAAACTTACAAAAAGTAGTGACATTGGCGGATTTAGAGTACGGTTTGGAGAGACTAGTTGGTGGTACTGAGAAGCGCAGCCAAGTTATATCACCTGAAGAGAAAGAAGTGGTCGCGTACCACGAGTCAGGTCACGCGTTGGTTGGATGGCTGTTGCCCCATACAGATGCTTTATTAAAAGTTACCATCGTTCCGAGGACATCTATGGCACTTGGATTCGCTCAGTACACACCTACGGATCAGAAATTATTTTCTAAAGAAGAGGTAAATTTTCTTCAAGTTCCTCTTTCTACCACTTCACTATTCAATTTTTCATGCTAACGGATGTATTTGATGAATGTTTTGAACTATAGCTTTTAGATCGTATGTGTATGGCATTGGGTGGACGTGTTGCCGAAGCCGTCACGTTTAATCGCATCACAACTGGTGCGCAGAATGACCTGGAGAAAGTTACTAAAATGGCACAAGCTCAGGTCAGTGATACTATGTAGTTTTATAGTCGTAAAGTTTGATCTGTTTTTCAATTTGATTCATCTTTTTACTCATTCAGGTTCGCCAATTTGGCATGTCTCCGACTGTGGGTCTGGTCTCTTTTCCTGATGAAGATACTTCTAGTCGTCGACCTTATAGCAAAGGTTTACATAATTTAATGGACGCCGAAATTAGTAAACTTGTCGCCGAAGCTTACAGACGAACCGAAAAAGTTATTCTAACGAATCGTGATAAACTTCAAAAAGTGAGACGTTTGAATTATTTATAATTTTCTCATTGAATTTATGTTAGAATTAATAAGATACTAAATTAATTATAATATTATTTCACATTTGAACTGAATTCGCAGCTCGCTGAAGCATTGTTGAGAAAAGAGACGCTGCGTTACGAAGAGGTTGAAGAACTGATTGGTCCTCCTCCTCATGGTCAGAAAAAGATGGTCGACAATTTAGATTTTGATAATCCACTACCAGAAAAAGAACCCCCGAATCAATCACCTGAAAACCATCAAGAATCAGGACCTGTTCAAGCAAGTGCGAATTCATCTTCATAGTAGCGAGGGCAGTTTGATACAGTGATTTACGTATTGATTTAATCATAGGTATACGTTAAATTCAAGTCGGAAGTAATACTACTCTGATACTTATGTGTCGAATAACTGGATATTTTGGATGTGATTCAAATCCCACTATGTTGGATAAATGATTTTTTTAAACTTATTAATTAGATTTTGATGCAAGAATAAATCGTTGGTTATAATTCATTCGTTTCATTCAGGAATTACCTATAACTCGAGACTGTTTTTTTTTTTTTTTTTGTCAAATTGTAATGTTTCATTTTTTTCGATGTTTACTGAATTACTGTTGAGAATATGCTAAAATTTAGGCAATCAGAAGAAAAATCCTCCAAGTTTTAATCCATCGGATCAGAACTTAGATGTAATTAAATCCGGGGTCGATGAATTAGAGGTTAGAAGAATAGTCACCGGGCCCAAGTAAAAATCGGTAACATCAGCTAGACTGGAGAAAAACTGAGATTCTGACGAAGTCTGCTGATCTGCGAATTGGATAAGACGGTAGCTATCGAATGGAAATTGATAAATTTCAGATTTGAATGAATAAATTAAATGGAACTCATAAATTCGAATTCAGTCACGTCCTTTCGTTTTTAAAAAAAAAGAGAAATACACGGCGTAAAAATAAGTAATTATTATTGAACTAACTTTTTTTACAGACATAAAAAATGCATAAACATTTAAAAAGAAAAAGCGGTAAAATATGTACAATCTTGTAATTTACAAAACCCAAATTAACATCCAAGTGCATTTATACACATTTTGAGATCCATTTTTTAATACACACGCACAAAAAAAGAAACGAAGCTCTTGTTTTCGTTTCATGAGGATGTCAAGTTTTTAACAAAATAAAAAAAAAAAGAGAAAAGGAAAATTGGTCCAATCAAAAGCACGACACATTTTTTGGTTAAAATAAAACCTTAAATTTTGAAATGAGAATTTGATTTAATGAACCTGACAAAATTAATTTTTTTCTCACGAAGTCCCTGCGTAACAAAATTATTTACAATAAATTAAATAATAAATAGACTGGCATTATTTTCGTTGTTACAATTTTTTCCCTACCAAGAACAAAAATTGAGAAAAGTAAAATGAAAAATGCTTTAAAATAGTAAACGAAAAAAAAAAAGAAGAAGAACTGAAGCACGCTTAGTCCGAATGAACACAGGTTGACAGCCATATTATAATATTTTATATTTTTAATTTTTTAAAGTCGATCTATCGTTGTACGCCTAGTCCACAATTTTAATATAAAAAAATACTAAAAATTATCGTCGTTATTATTAGTATTAGCTGTAATTTTCATCATTTTTTTAAACTCACTTTTTAAGGCTATGATTATTTTTATTATCACAGAATGGTTTCCTTCGCAAACGTACTTAATACTGATTGTCACATGTACTCAAACGAAACCACCAGCACATAATTGTACTACTTTTACAAACACGAATAAAGGAAACATAGAACATTTCAAAGAAAAAAAAAAAAAGAAACAAAAAACAAAAAAAAAAAATGATTGGAAATAAAATACAACGTAAGTGTATCATCAGTGGTAATTTTTTAAACAATATTTGGAAGACGAAAAATATTCTGCCGTTTGGTATCACCTGAAAAAATAATGCCATAATTAAAATTTACATGTAAACACGAATTATTTTCTAAATCAAATCAAAAATTGTTCTCTGTATAACGTATTATGGAGTCACGTCTTTGGCTGTTATATGTACATGGTCAACGTAAAAGTGTATCCCAGTCTTTATAATTTGTAGCTGCGGTTGGTGATACTCTCCCTCTACCCTTCAGTCATATCTACAAAATATTCGTGACCTTTTATTTTTAGCGATTTTTGTAGCTGATACTTATGAGTAAACTATAAACAGTAAACAGAGAGCCACTTTCGTTGAACTATCTCAATTTTCAAAACCTAACATTTTGAGCACCGTATAGAGTCTTACGTAAATTTGTAGAAATCACTCAACATATACTTTCTCAGTATAACTATGATCCATCGAAATTGAAAAGTATCGAGTATGTGCTTCTTGGTTCTTCAAAATTTTTCATCAATTGCGACTAAAATACTACAACTAAGATAGATACTGAATGTCGTACACGAGCACTGATATGCAAGGAGATAAGTCCATTTAAAATGTAAAAATTGCAATTTTTCTAATATTCTTTTTATTTTTATTCAATTTCTAACTTTAAAGGCGAGCAAAAAAAAACACTTTTATGTCACCTAGCCTTCTCATGTAGTACCTCAACTTTGAAATCTATTCTCTCAGCAATGGTTGCATTTTGGTACATAATAATTTTACTGTAAGTAGGGCCACCTTCGGCGAGATCAATTTAAAAAAAAAGTAGACTTATATCCCTCTTGTTCGTGTGTATGTTGGAGTAATATTGTAGTTAAGGAGGTACACTCACATTATCGTATACTAGGAAGCATCCTCGACTTTAATTGGTACTTGCGACTGCATGGGATTCGTCGAATTGGATAAACTATCGGCTGCGTGCCTCGGGAAAGCTTCCCTGGCCTCCATGTTCACCTGTAAGTGCATCGGACTCACGCTCAAGTCTTGAGGAAATTGAAAACGGTCGACGGTTTCCTTGACGTTGGCAGGACTCATTAGCCTGCTCGATGAATTTTGATTCATGCTTAAATCGGTGGGTCCGACATCTTCGTCAATCGGCTCCTCCAGCGGCTCGTGTTTCACCTTAGAGGTGTGATTCACTGTCGGACTCACTTGCGGCCTTAATGACGAGATATTCTTAATGCTTTTTAATTCGCTCGGATTTCTTAGAAATCTGTTGAAAAAAATGAAATTAATTTAAGGCCAACTACGAATAGGTAGAGTAATTAAGTAAATAAATAAGGAAGATAGGAAAACACCAATCGTTCAATTTTTTGTCTTACCCATTCAAACAAAAATATTCGAAATCGTCGTTGCGGTACAAAAACCTCGTGAGTACGAACAATAAAAATTTTTAGATGTGACCCAAAAAAAAAAGGGTCAAAAAACGTATTTTTGGTATTAGAAGATGAAATCGAGTTTAGATAAATCCAAGTACCCTGAGAGTAAAGATGGTTACCGTTCACTATCCCGAATCCATTCCCCCGAATGGACAATTCCCCGAATGCCTTTGCCCCGAATTTTTTTTGCCCAAATCCATTTCCCCGAACGCGGTTTTCCCGAATCATTTTCCCTAATGAACATTTACCCGAACGCCTAGGTATTTACCCGAATGTCTATTTCCCCGATTTTTTTTTTTTTTTCTATGCTTGACGCATTATTCATTAACTTTTTTCCATTTGTTCATGGAGAAATTATCTCTTTGAAACCTTCTTTATATCACCTAAAAACTTTTCAATTTTTTTATTCACAAGATTTTGATATCACAACGACGATAGCTAATAGGTATTACTCAGAAGAGAAAAAATTGAAAATTTTATTCTTATTCGTCCAAAAAAAAAAAAAAATGTAAGTAAAAAGAAGGATTTCCACATTTTGTATTACGTCTCATCAAAATTTGAACCTATATTAAAGAAGTATACCAGATAGTCTGATGAAAATATGGATAGCTTCTGAACAGCTGTCCAGCTTCTACCCCAAAGAAAGGAGGAAATGCGTTAATGAAAAATACTCACTGGTAACAATGTCTCTCTCCCTGGACTTTGCGTAGTATATTTACACGATAATAATATCTTAAAGCTCGCGACATTTTATCATAGTTCATAGACAAATGATTTTTCTGTATGCCCCAAAGCTTGGCCAGGCCGGGAGGATCTACAATTTTGAAGACTCCGATATCGCGATTTTTCCACGTTATATAATTCGTGTACCTCTGCATCGAATCATTCAGTAACTGCTGTAGAAAATCCCATAGTAAACGACCATCTGAAAAACGACCAAAATAAGAAGATATTTTAGCACAGTATAACAAATTAGTTAAGATAATAATTAGAGACCGGATTCCTCGGCACAGAAAAGTGAAAAAATTGGCATTGAAAACTTCATTTTCGGCATTATTTGGCAGTAACCTACAAAAATCCCTCAAAAGCAACAAAAAAGTAAAGAAGTAATGAAATTCTATTTCACAGAAAATTGAACCTTTTATCGGTTAACAGATTTTTGTACTCGAAAAAAAGACCTTTCTACGTCTACTGAGACGAGCGGCGCATATGTGATTTAGTGCGATGCACAGTATGAATTGTGCAGTTATGTACAAGAGTGAGAGCTATCAATATCAGTCGCTAACTTCCTGGCCTGCATGATTAGGCTTGTGCCAAGATGACAAGCTGATTTTTCACTATCAATGATTTTATGCGTGATGCAATGATATGATTTCTAATGAAAAGTATGAAAATTAGCAAAATCTGCAATTTTTGGCATTTTCCAGCATTTTCCCCATTTTTGGCATTTTTCTCATTTTTGGCATTTTTTGGCAAAATAAAAATTTTTTCCTAGGTTCTATTCCCCCCAATTTGTGCTCATATGTAAAAATTACCCTCCTGCCCCTTCAGGAACAAAAGTGACAAATGCCAAGAAATCCGGTCTCTATTACGAGTAATAATTAATCAAATGAGACGAGTAAACTGTAATCTGCTGGCTGTTTCTTCAAGTATGCGGGGAAGAGGGTTCAGTCAATTAAATATTTTGGTTTTTTTCCAAAATCAGGTAACTCCATTTTTATATATTTTAAAATTTTCGAAAGCATTGCAGGATCAGTGAATTTTTAGTTTTACAAATTTGTCGAACCTTTTTCTATAGATAAAAGAAAATATTATACAGATATAAGATACTTACTCGTATTTGGTTCGGATGAATTCGTATTTTCTGGAAAGAATATCTGGTTGGAGGGTTTGTTATTGGTTAAGGATCGCGGCGAGTACGGCGGTGAACTGGTGGACGAGGCTAACGGTATGGACGGAGAGTGCACCGTGTCCGCGGAGTCGTCAACGTCCGAATCCGATTGATTACTTCCAGAATTGACGATACCGTTTCCTACACCATTTCGATGCACTGTGAGCAAAACAAAAGAAAAAAAAGCCCAAAGAGAAGGGAACATTATTTAATGTGCAACAGAATAAAATGGCGCGCTGTACGGCGTAAATAACCTACATAGTGAAAAATTGGGCTATTAAAAAAATAATAAATAAAAAAGAACTATCACATATATATAAATCGGATCAGTCATAATCACTAACGATCATCTCGATCATGAAATGACCAATTATTTATCGATGATCTACGGTCGAAGTCTATCGCAACCAGACTAGAAGCGCAACAGAGTTAGGAAAAAATCCATTCACATGGGTCATGGGTAGCGATTTTCAAGTGTGGACTTGGGATTAACTCGTAAAATGATGATAAATAATATGAAAACCAAGGGACGAGTAAAGAGGAAGAAATGGCTAACAAACCATTGCTTATACTTTTCATTTGAAGATTCCAAAAACCGAAACATGAAAATATCCTGACTACACAAGCCTGTGTGGCTAAGAGAGTTCACATAAGGGAGTCGATATAGAACGAGAATATATTTCAAACAATTTCACAATTTTTGACAAATTCTTAACCCCCCCTCATGTCCGCGTAGGGGCGAGTGAGGAGGAGCTGAAGTAAATTACGGAACTTGAGAGATCAAAATAATGGCTACACTTACAGTTGCCGGATAGTATCGAAAATGCGGACGATGATGAGGTGCTCGACTGGTCCGGTTGCTTGGGACTGCCAGACTGACTATCGACGGAAGGGGCCGGACTGAGGGTGACCGAATTATGCAACGTCGTCGGCGTTGAGCTCACATGCGGCGGATAGTCCTGCGGCGGCGGTATGGGCAGGCACCACGAGGGGGTAATAGGAAAATGCGGTGTGACCGGACTCTGGGGTAGGTGCTGGGCACCGGTGCCAGCTCCGCCATAGCCATCCCTGATCAGCCAACGCAGCACATTGTATAACAGATCGCCAGCTCCGGGGCAGCGATCCCCTAAATCTTGCTTCGTCAGCAAGCATAACGCTTTACCTGTGAACCACAAAAGTATCGATTGCATAAATAATACAAACTTGGATGGGTAGTACACAATAACGATGTAATTAATCAAGAATTTTTCTTAACAGGTAGCATTTGTCATTAAATAACAATTTGAGGCTGCTATGCAAACAATTACCCAAAGGTTTCCTTTCATTAAAGGTACCTTAACAAATTTTTACCTTGAGGTACCTCCTGACAAACGTTCAGCATTTCCTACAATTAATCTCCATAATAGATTTAAGGAGTTTTTTCAGCACACCATTTTTTTACAGAAATTGTTCCTTGAGGAACCCTATGGGCAAAATATTTTGAAAACGGATCCGTTTTATTCCGGGTTATAATCCGTTTCTGGATTATAACCCGGAATTTTCCTGTTTTCCGGCTTCTAAAACGGATTTCGAACGGATTGTAATCAGTCTTGCCGGAAATGAGTCCGGATTATTTTCCGTGAAAGCTGTTTTATCATATTTGTTGGCCCGGGTTATAATCCGTGAAACCGTTTTACAAACGGATTTAGAAAAATTGCCCAAAAATTATCACTGATTATAATCAGGAAATCCGTTTTACAAACGGATTTGGAAAATTAATCAAGATGACAAAAATAACAGCAAATTTTCAGATCCGATGATCGAAAATAAAAACGGACTGACAACGGATAAAATTCTCATTTTACGGATCATTTTCTCATTATTTGCCCATCGGGAATTCTCAGCTTTTTTTCTTCAAGGTAATTTTTCGTATACAGGCCTCAAATTACGGACCAATAACGAGTATATTTTTTAGCTACGACTAAATTTTACTAAATCAGGTAGGAGCAGTGGCGGATCCTGAGCTCCATTTGGGGGGGGGATCCAGATTTTTTCAAAGCATGGTAAATGCTAAAATGGTGAGATTGTTTTTTCAGCATAAAAGGGGAGGGGTTCAAGAAAATTCATTTTTTTGTGGATTATCGGTCTATTCTTTTTGGATTTGGGGGATTCCCCCCCCCCCCGTGGATCCGCCACTGCGTAAGAGCCATTTGGCTGTATACACTTTTAAATATTCAAGTACAGTTGGAATTGGTGATCCAGGCGGCAGAATCATTGGTTTCAACACGCAAATTGTATAGAAACTAACGAAAAATGAAAATTGGAAATATTTACAAACTTAAATCGATCAAAATAATATGAGACAAAATAAAGAAAAAAAATTTTTTTTTAATTCCTTTCTTCTTTTTTTTATGAATCATTAATTCATTATTGAAAGAGTCGTACACATACTGACACATACATACGTTTTCGGAATCGTGCATTTTTCAAGGCTAACTATAAAAATAAAATTTAAAAAAAAGTGCAGAAATACAGCATAAACTTTCTATTGTTTGCGTCGCACGATCAGAATAATATTTATTTTCAAAATAAAAATAATAATATTACGCACGAACGCTTGGGCATTATAACGCTTATAATGAGAAAAAATTAGTAAATATAGTTGGTGTGCATTATAAATACACTATAAATGACGAAACCGAGAGCATTGACTGACATTGTAAGTTATGCGTGTGTGACATTTCCTGCTAAATCGTCGACTTCCTTTTGATTTCTTCAGTATTGTTTGAAAACGAATATAGGTACGCGTTTCACCTGATTTACATGTTATCATTCTTCTTGAAACTTCACCAAAAAATGGCACGTATACTTAATCGTATATTTTGGCATAATTTACGTACATTATACGGTTTAATTGGTCGAAGAATGCACGAAAATTACTCTCATCGGGTACATTTCAGTAGTACGACTAGAAAAGTGAGCTATAATTTCTCAGTTAAGGGTGTAATAGATACACTAATTGCGTTTTCAAGAGGTTTGCCTTTTTTTTTTAGGTAGATTTTTAAGATACCTACGTTATTCGAAAATCAAATTACATTCTCTTACTTAGAAGCCAATTTGAAACAATTCATTCACAAGTAGCTATACAACTTTACTAAAAAACAAAATCGTCTACGTAGATTTACAAATTACAATCGCAGGTGAATTACAGGTGTGGGAAATTAGTCAGCATGCTAAGACGCAGAAAATATTTTAAAAATTCAATTCTCTTCTGGAATACGAATATTTTCAAACTAGTTCACTATAATTATGATCGAAATATTCAAAAATAATTTAAGTTTAGTAAATGTTGATGCAGATTTCTTAGCTGTGATATAAGTGCAGGAAAGCACTGCATAATTATAGTACTGAAATTATAAATATAAATTACCGTTCATTTGAAATGAATCTACGTCGAAGTGTGGTAAATCGAATTCGATTTCGCACCATCGCAGAAAAGCTAACACATCATCTTTGTTCCATAATCTAGGATCACAGGCTGAAACAATGGTAAAATACACGATTTATTAAATTTTATTTTTATTAAAATATTAAATTCGAATAAATATAACAAAAAAAATTTTATTGAACAAAAAATTCACTGATATTGGTTTTGGTAGAATTTATTATTATTTTATGTACTTAGATTTTAAGCTTGGTATCTAAATAATTTATTATTTTATTATTTTATTCATCATCGAGATGAGAAATCAAAATATATATGCAAAACATCAAACATTATTAGGAATTTTTGACGTCAGAAAAACGGTTTTAAAGCTGCTACTATGATCGAAGAATATTAGGTAAGTACTTGAAAATATATAATAAAATAATAACACAAACGATGCAACTGTAATGGAAAAACTTTCACACATTTATAGAAACAAGAAAATATTTTTCATTTCTTCACAGCCTGAAGCGAAGAACTTTTAAAATTAAAAGAGTTGAAAAATAAAATGAAATATTCACACGACAGAAGCCCATAGCACGTATTCCAAAAAAAAAAAGAAATAATTAAGGAAACTTTCAATTTTCAACTGAAATGTTGTCCAATTCACCATAGTACTTGAAAAATCACATTCAAGGAGTAGATGATAGTAAAAATTCATTTTGAAATATTTTGTTATGTTTTTCAATGTACGCTTTTCGGCCAATGCACATATTATGTGAAAGGGTTTTTCATATACTACGTACGTACACGATGGCGAGTACGAAGAGTTCAATGGTTGGAGGGGAGGGTGGGGGGTGGGTTAAATTAATGAATTCACTGTATTTCATTCAACAGTCGTCACAATTAAGCAATTTGAAAATAAGATGAAAATTCAAAACTGAGAAGAGAGTTTGAAACATTTTCCTTCACAAAAATTGTTCATTAAGGGAGAAAAAAATACAGTTATCCAACAAACACATCAAAAAAGTAAATAAATGACCTCTGCTGATTTACTTTATCAAAAATACCGTGCGACTGGTAGTAATCACAAAGAATTCCTAGTTCAATATGTTACAGGTTGCTATCAGTAAATAAAAAGTTCATTGCTCCCTGATTTTGATAGCCAAAGTAGACCATTGTAGCCTCCGCTCCGGTGAACTCTGGACTACTTGAAAATATTTCTATCGCAAAAATTGTTCACTTGGTGAAATTTAATAAATTAGATAAGACATTTATTTCGTAGGCATCATATGTATTATTGTTCACACCTCCACAATTATTATGCGTAGATATAAACTTGATACCTTTTTCACTTTGGCAGGTTTGTAGCGAAAATTTTCAGAGTACTTGGAAACCGATTACTCTCTTCGAAAATCATGATATGTGCCTTTGTGGGTTGTTTATTCGTTGAGATAGCAAGAACCCTCCATATTTTACTAAAATATTCTAAAAAATTCAATAATTTTCAGATTTTCACTTTTACCAAACACAGAGCCACCTACTGTGGGAGTAACTTTCCACATGCTTTTATTTAAAAAAAAAAATGTAATTGTTTATGGAAACAGTGCAAGCATTCGAACAGCTGATAAGTTTTGAAAATTACGTATCCAACGTTTCTGTTGTGGCCTTTTGCACTGCAGGGTCATCCTCTCTTTGAGGCAGGACCTTTACCTGGCGGAAAAGTGGAAAGTCACACAGAGCCAAATCGAACCTATATAATGGGACTTCGACAATACCATGATCTGTCACATTCTCACATTTCACCAGAAATTAAACGACTGCTCTTTTGCATACACGAGCACCCAATAATGGGCTATAAGCGAGGGGGCTAAGTTATTCCAAAAAATAGAAAGTCCATGGAAAATCTCCACGAAGCATGGAAAATGTTTTTTTATTCAATTTTTTTCTAATCAAAATATCCGCCTAAGGGGAGAGGCTTCAACACCGCTAGCCCCGCCTCTTGGGTGCACCGCTGGCCCATTATTCAAATTTTGAGTCATTCATTTTTCCAACACACTAAAAAAGTTTGAATACTTGCCACTTTTACAGCCCAACTACAAAATGAGCCAACGACATAAAGTTAAATGTAGATAATTAGTGTCTAACCAACAGTTATACATATTTTGGATTCCCAGTTACACATCAAATGCGAATGTTGCAACGAGATGTGGTAAAAAATTTCTTGTTACTTATTCAATTTCCACACATCGTATATATATAATTATGATTTGATCTTCTTCCTGAGGCTCTACCTACTGGATTAAGTTATCTAGTTTTCAAATTTAAACGTTTGCTACTTGACGAATTAAGCACGAGTATATATTCTGTTTTCACGCATGTCGGTGTTTTACCATTGTTGCCAAGCAGTGCAAATTATATTATGTATAGGGATCGGATTTATATGCTCTAAAAAGTGGAAAATATGCGCACATAATATGCGCTTAAAATTCAAGTATGCATATTTCATGATTTTTCAAAAAATATGCGAAAAATATGGGAATATCAATATTGGTATCGTTTTACTCAGCTAACTGAGCTAATGCTAAATTTGACCTTCATACAAATTACCTAATAATTTAAGATACAATTTCTGAATGAACGAAACAAGAAAACAATTTTATTGAGTAGCTGATTCTTCATTTTAAAATGTCGTTTTGGTATAAAATCTTGATACTAACATCACAATTCATGACTACATTAGAGATCAGATCACAAATTAAAGTATGAAAATAGTAATCCGTGAAATATGCATGAATTTTTGTGAAATATGTCGACATATACAAATATACCTAAAATATGCGAAATATGTGAAAACAAGTTGGGCTTATATTTTAATCAGAATGGCGTGAAACGAAAAACTATCTGACTCTCACCCTTCCATGTGAATTACAAAAAAATATGCGTTTTCATATAAATCTGATCCCTAATTATGTACTATAGTCCACGACAAGCTAAAAAATTTGTTCACATATGAAATAAACGAGGAAATTAATTTTTAATTTCTTACTCACCTAAATTGGTAGGTAAATGATTCTTAAAATCTAACGGAGGGTAAGTAGGAGGTGCTGCTGATGAGAATGTCAACGGCCCATATCTCCATATCAGTTCGGTGTGATTGAGAAACGGTAATCGGTGGTCCAGACCATTTGCGTTTCCATTAACCGATTGTCCCAGCAAGGAGTTGGAGACCGTGGACGAGGGTGAGTGTAGCGGCGCTTCATTGTTTCTAGGATTGCCCGGCTGAATGGGCGTCAGTTGCATGGGTAACAGTTTCATTTCAAATATGATTCTGCAAAAACATAAGCAAATCAAAGACAATCTTTAGAAAGTGTGCTATTAAAAAATTTTCCTGTTCCAATATTTTATTGGGGAAAAAACAAAATAAACAGCGCAATGAAAATTGCAGAAATTTAACTGAAAATTTTCAGAAATCAGAAATTTTTATTTTTAAAATTAACATATTTTTACAACAACATTAATGGACTGTACCTCCTACATGCTCATAGCAACGGGCGAGTGTGGGGGGGGGGACAATTATGCTAGGTACATAATAAAATCCATCAATGGGAAATGCGTTCCTTTTATCTAAATCATTATCAAATTAAAACTGTTTTCACTATAGGAACCGACTAAAAGCTAGAATAGAGTAATCATCAAATTATCACCCGACTATAAAAAATATTTTACTCCCAGCTGATCTACAATATAGAACTCTGAAATGCGGTAAAATAACCAAATGACGATAATTTAAAATGACTCATTCAGGAAGAATTCAAACCGCAAAAATCCAATGAACTAATATAGCGAATTTGTCTATCAATTATATTTAATGGATCGTGTCACCACCTTTAAATTAAAATGTTAATTTAGATGCTTACATATTGGGTATTACTAGTATATAAATAAATAATAAGAAAAAATAAATCGTCCACTTATATCTCCAGTTTATGAATCACATTGCTTGAGGTAGCCAATTTTATATATACCCTTCCGTATCATACGTATTTCAACTGGCGTACCCAGAAATTTACTAAAGGAGGGGCTGAATCTTGAATTTATCGCAAGAAAGAAAAATTCCATGAAAATTACGAAAATTTCAACACCATACTACACAATTTATTTAATCATAATATTCATTCTCAAAGGTATATCTACTATTTACTGCAATAGAAAAAAAATGAAAAAAGGGTCTTTTTTAAAATGGCATTTAATATCAGAACTGTATTTATGGTAATTCAAGTTCTAAACAGTTTAATGGATTTAAAAAGTACCTATGCATTATTAGTAAATATCTTCAAATTCCACAGCCGATTTCCTCCAGTGCCCCCCCCCCCCCCCACAAAAAATCTTCTAACTAAAACGTTTCAACAAAATGTCACCGTTTTTCTCATCTCAAGCGATTTTTCATTTATCCTTACAAATGCTCCAACCGCATAGACCTTTATACTAGAGGATAGACTGCAGTAATAAAGAATCATGTCTACGGTGTTCAACTTGAGTTAAGGATATTTGATGTACAGGTAGGTTCGTTGTGCAACACATTCATGCCAGGGATTTATGAATCTTTTAAAATATTGCGAAGCTCAGTCCATCTGGTATTTATAGTCAAAGGCTCCAAACACTAGATGATATACTTTCCTCGTAGCAAGACGAATGACACAACTACAAGTTAGCAGAATAGGCCGCAGTATTGAGTTCACTGTTCACTTGGTAAAAATTCATTTTGCAAAGCTACAAAAAAATTTATGACAGAATTTGTTTGTTGCAAAACAATTAACGCAGTATAGAAAGGAAGGAGAAAAACAAAATAGGACGATTAATTTTTCAACTTATCAGCATGTAGTACGCTGCACGACTTCCACAAGTATATAAACCAATGGTAAGCTGGTGAAAATAAATTTTTTTTCCACCGTACGATCAACAAACGAAAGATAAAAGTCGATGAACTAATAAAAACGGACTAATATTTTAATTAAAAATCGAAGAAGGAAAACTGGGAAGCAATATTACAACCAGGCGATAATAAAGTAGGCAAGGTGAGTTTTTCTCATATTGATATATTCAATTTTTTTTTTTAAGACAGATACAATAATATTTATATGACTCTATAATACACACGTAAAGAAAAAATTTGAGGGATAGCAAATCCAAAAAACTTATGTTGACTAGAAAAATTGAAATTCTGTAAAATTTTCCCTCGACAGTTGAATGCTATAATCTGAGATATGACTTTTAATACTTATACATGAACAGTGATATGCAAGAAAATAATAAGTCAATTTTTCAAATTTTACAGGAGATCAAAAAAACACTTTCACTTTACGAGTACATAACCTTCTTATGTAGCACTTCAATTAGGTATGAAGTCTATTTTCTCAGCGATGGTTGCATTTTGGGACATTTGTCATTAAACCTTAAAAGAACATCAGATCTTGAAATAAAAAAAAAGTGCCCTCATCCCCTTCTTCTATTCCACTGTTCTTATTATGTCAATAAAATAATAGCGTAGGTAATAATATAGAAATGAAATTGAAAATCCAAAAAGTCTTGAGTAGAAATTGAACTTTGGATTTTTTTCGTAGGAAAAATAGCTAAAACAGTGGTTTATTAATGATGGAAAAACATTTGAAACATAATTTTACTGAGTAAACGGATTATGTGGCAGAAAATTTAAGATAAAAGGTCTACTTGATCGGTTCCAGTATATACTTTATTAAGAATAAGAGGCAATTGAAATTAGTTATAGACAAATTAACAGTCTCTACTGTACTTGAAAAAAAATTTTGAAATCCCAAAATTCCAAAAATTTCCTCCCAAAAAACGTTCAAAATGTTTTGAAACATGCAATAAACAAAAAACATAATTATATATTGTCAAGCACTGTAAAATAATACAGTTTTTTCTGATTCTCTCAAAATGATTAAAAAAATATACAGCTAATTCGTTTGAAAATAAATAATAATAGGAAGCTGAATTTTTTTCTTGAAAAATTTTTTTAAAAATGAGATTAAAAAATAAGAATACATAATAATTATGTTAACACTACAGTGATCCTTCCGGTGACAGTTTTTATACCTACGAATATTGCCAAGCTTTATAATCTCTATATCTATCTACGAGATTTTCTAAGGACATAAAAGATTTCACACTTCCTACAGGAAAACTACCAACTTTAGGCGAGAAGTATTTATGGCAAAAGTGATATATTAAAATTGCACCAAGTCATACACACATTACGATACAATTAAAAACGTATTTATACACCATCCATGGTGTATTGTGTACATGTTGGGTAGAATAATGTACGAGATATATGACGTTAATTATTAATACACCGGGGAGCATTGTCCTTTTTATGAACCTCGCACATTCCATTACGAAAAAAAAAAAAAAAACTCTTCTTCGACATTAATCTTGACACATTCGTAATCAGTGGTTACCAATTTTTTACATATTTGCATGCAATCATCGGCAAAAAGAGTATACAACTTTCTGCAGTGTGCTGCAGTGGCTTACACATACATATACTTGTATATTATGTCTAACGGAAATATTTTTACTCTAAAATCATTTACACCTCCATAAAAATTACATGCCTGAATATTCGATAACAGTCTATTTCACCCTTTTGGTTTATAAAAATTATGTAAAACAAGATGATAAACCCGTCTTTCGGACAAGTGATGCAAACCTGATCTGCGAACTGTGACACAAATGTGGCAAAAATTCAACCAATCAGGAAGCAGTGGCACTTTTGTGACATTGATATGATACAGATGTGTACACCAATGTGTACAAAAATTCAACCAATAAGGAAGCATCAGTGGCACTTTTGTGACACATGTGATTCCATTTTTCTCTGGTGGAAAAATTATAGGTCACATCAGTGTCACAAAAGTGCCACTGCTTCCTGATTGGTTGAATTTTTGTACACATCTGTCACAAAAGTGCCACTTCTTCCTGATTAGTTGAATTTTCGCCACATCTGTATCACATTTCGCGTCACATTTCTCCTCCGTACATTTGTGTCACATTGCAGATCGGGACAATATATTTGATTCAAATAGAAAAGTGAAAATATTCAATTCAACAATGATTCATTTGGCTGCTGAATGAATAATCAAATTGAGTGTTGCAGAAAATGTTTCTCGCAGTCTCCTTCGTTTAGGGTATACATTTTGCGATGAATTATTCAGATGTTGAAGATATTTATATACAGGTAACAAAAAATTCCAATTTGTCTTTAAATATATTAGAAGAAAAAAAAAGATTTATATATTAGACGAAGACAAAAACTGTCGCCTTATACGAGAACTTGTCGCAGAAATTAAACAATATTTTTCAAATACGAGTAACATTCGATTAGCCCATAATAAATTCCGAGTTACAGAGAAAGGGGTAAAAAATATAGGTTAATACCAATAAAGTCGAAGAAAGTATATGTATAACTATACTCAGTATAATGGCCTGTACACGCAATAAAAATCCAATTAACAATGTCTGCATGAAAGTTATTTGGGGCAGGATACGTGAAAATGAAATTCAAAACGAGGACAAAGAGCATGGCTTCAATGAAAGGACTAGAAAACAGAATATAGCAGTAGCTGCGGCCAACAGAAATAACGAAGGTATAGGCGCAGGTAAATTTACACACAAGCCACCACAAAGGAAATTCGAACTCCGAATAAGAGAATATACGTCATTTCTTCCAGGATATAAAGTCGTATTTTTCAACTGTCACTTATTATGCTACCGTTGCAATACAATTTTTTGATAAGATAAATGCAAGTGGCCGTATACCTACTAAAATCAAGTCGAATCGTAAAGAATTTGAATCAAAAAACTTAAAATTTTTAACATAGGTGCATATCTGCATCATCGTTTTTGACACCAAGATGTGACCATATAGTGGTACAATAATGCTCAAAAATATTAAAATGTACTATAACCCTATAGGTAGTAATAAATCCCAAACATATAAATCTCACAGGTGACACTTTTAAAATAGTTTTCATTTATAATATTGTAATGTAAAAGTTAGATGATGCTCAGTTTTACAACATTTGCAGGATCTAAAATCAAAAAATTAAAATTTAGGTTTTTAGAATGACTGGACTATTGAAATTCATCACTAAAGAGAGGAAATCATTTTGAAAAGAATTAAAATTCATTCTCCATGGCAACAACAAACGAGATTTTTAATGAAAAACAGACGATTAGCACTTTGAACATGCAGGAAGGTGTTGGTGACAATTGCTGACTCTTTTCTAAATTAGAGACGACTTTGAACACCCAGAAGTACAGGGTGCGGCAAAATGACCGGCTACATTTGTTTCTTGAATTATACACATAAGAAAAAAGATAAGAACATGCGGTTGCTTCTAAATAAAATTTCATTCCTTAAGGTTACATCCAAAAACTTTTCAAGGGAGGAGCTAAGGCATATTTATTTCCAAAAAACTGAAAATCTTCTATTCGGCCTTTTTTTGATAAAATTCGAGGCCCAAAGGGGAGGTTTCAGCTCCATATCCCTACTTTGGTGCGCTACTGAATACAATTTCACTTTCTCATGTTGACCATTTTGCCTAACACATTTCTGAAGGCGTAAAATCCAATTTTTTAACTTTGCTAAGTAATGGTTACATTGTTTTGCAATTTCTTCCGCTAAATGCGACCAGTGATGGATAAAATTAACCGGGGAGGGGAATTCTGCACGTGTGGCATTCTTCATGGTTAGCGCGAGGAGGTAAATTCCCCACCGGCTGATAACGTAGAAAATTAGTGGAAAAAATATGATTATTGCTTAGCAAAGTCTTAAAAAATTGAGTTTTACGCCTTCGTAATTGTGCTAGGCAAAATGATGAACATGCGAGTGAAATTTCATTCATATGTAACCTTAAAGAATGAAGTTTAATTTAAAACCAACCGCATGTCTCTTATCTTTTGTTTCACGCATATAATTGGGAAAAAAAATGTGGCCGGTCATTTTGCCGCACCCTGTATATCCGTTTCCACTGATAACCTTTTCATTCCATTAGTGAAAAACTGATAAGCCAGTAAACACAATTCGGGATATTCTGAAGGCTTACATTATTTCTTCTTATCACGACGATTCTGAGTCACAACAAAGTTGCATAACGATATGAATTTTAGCAATTTTATTGCAACCGAAAACTAAACGTACACTGCAGTATAGTCTATTTTTTTTTTCTGCACTCCCATCATATTGCTATTTCCGGTGAGTAAAAGAAAAAAAATTAGACAAGAAATTATCTATTAGGTAATCGACAAGACCTTGGAAATTTGAGAGACATTATACAAACTGCATTGCTCACTCGAATTTAAAAACTTGTTCCAACAATTTTCTAAAAATTTATAACATTTTTCTTTTCCGCTTTTTCACTTTTTCTCGATTATCGTTCGTAATCAGCATGAAAATAATACACAGCTGTAAAGGAAAAAACAGTATACCTATACTTCCTAAATTTCTGGTTGAGTGAAAAAACAAGGGAAAAAATAACCTAAATATGAGCTCATAAATTTAATATATTGAACAGGAAGGAAAGTGATGGATGATTTTTTTTTTTTTTAATTTATTACCATCATTCTTGCCAAGAATATGAAACAAAAACCAGAAATATTCGAAAATACGGGTACATCGTAGTTATAGTTGAGAAGTTGTTGGTTGCTGAAACAACAAATTGATGAACCATTCTGCAAAATGCAACTACAGTCACTTCTCTATGAATTTGACGACAAGTGCACCTGATCATGAAATATTTTCAGTAAACTTTCATGGTGAGGCCATGATAATTGGCTTCTACAAACAGTAGAAGAGGAGGATTTTTCAAACTACTACATTATTTTTCCTACTCACTTCCCATCTCGGACTATCCAGGCCAAGATTTTTTTTAGGGAGTAACTCACTAAGACCACACCAGAGGAGGGGGCTAAACTTGGTCGAAGGTCTTAGCACCACATAGTCCTCCCATGGCTAAAGGCCGGATAGTATACTTGCATACCTGTTTTCTAATTCAACTTGATGATTAAATACTCGTGTTAAATATTAAAGAATTTTCCACAAACAAAAAATCCACTCTTGCGATTAAAGATCGCCGCATATCTATTATCAAATTTTCGCAAAATAATAGTGATGTAACGATTCGAATAAAAATATTCGTGGAATATTCGTAATGCTTGGGGTTTTGCCCGGAAAACTTCCTTTTTTTTTTCAGATAGACATTATTTATTTTTTTTATTTATTCGATTTAATTTCCTCTATTTATCGGGTTGGTTTTTCCATCGTCGAAGAGCTTTCTCATATAGCGGCGATTATATATTTTTTAAATTCATTACAGAACTGCAAGTCCAAAGTTGGCGAATCATTTTTTTTTTACACGATAGATTATCATAGCAACAAGGTTTCAAAAAATTAGTCAACCTGTCTGGTATTTGAGAACGAGACTCGATTGAATTCTGCAAGGTAAAATAGGTATAAGTACAGCTATAAATAACAAAACCGAATAGGAAATAAAAAAAATGACGTTTACATGAAAAAAAAATTACGTAAAAATAAAATTGGATTCATGTTTTGCCAGACTAAACGCTTCGTTAATAATAACCTCCAAACTGCGATAATTTTACTATAAAAATATCAGGTACAATATTCGAGTAAATTTTCTAGGAGCTTTTTTAAATTTTTTATGAGAAAAGCTGCGCGTACTGCAGATGTCGAATGTATTTTTTTCAATACACCATCACTACTACCTGCAAACATTTTCAAAAAGGGAGGTTAAAATTAAGGATTTTCCCAAACAGATGCTATACGTTAATATTATTTTGACGGATTTAACTTAACTTTTGGGCGATATTTTTCATTATGGATAGTAAATAGTAATAAATGGCGTATCTTATATAGTCTACTTCTGCAGTATCAGTGAAAAAACAAATTTCATTATTCAAGACATCAGTAGGTTTTGAACTTAGTCGACGATGTTCTATAGGATGTCCCAGTTTGAGTTGACAAACCAGAATCAGTAAACAGAACTTTTTAACTGAAACAAATCTAAACTTAAAGTACAACTTTCTACCCAAACCAAACATTGAAGAAGTTACAATTTTTCTTACTTGTAAGCATTGTAGCCACTTCAATTCAAAAAAAGTAAATTATTGAAAACTTTCATTTGTTCCAATGTTTCAGTCGCCGATGCCAGGTTGCCAACCCAAACTAGGACACCCTGTATACATTAAAAATAAAGGAGAAGAGAGAATAGTAGGTATAGAATTCTGATACTTGCAGAATGATTCACACAGAGTACGTTAGAGAAAGGAACTACAAAAATAAAACAGTTGAGTGTTCAATTTCAAGAAAATTGTTGGAGCAAAGTAGAGCGAAAATTTTAGAAAATTTCGGCAGAAATGCTGTAAAATAATTCAACAATAAATTAACAACTCAGTATCAGTGTCTACGCACAGATCCAATAAGATTCCGATAAATTCACAAGAACATTTTGCATATTGTGTAAACATTTACCAATGCGAAAGGAAAATAATTCGAGATTGAAAACGAATTTCGGAGGAGACCATCATTCGCAGAATTTTTTTTTTTTCAACTAAAACAATGGTCGCCCATGATTTTTTGTAATATTTACATTAGAAACATTACAAATGTCCATTTTTCGCAGAGCCATTAGTGTAGCGTCGTAAACGATTATATTTATCAACTCCTGAAATATTTGTAAACAGGAAATGGGAACGCCAAAAAATTTTTATATCAACTAAATGGCTTGCCGTCTGGTACGATAAGAATCCGGAAGATGAAGTTTACTGTACATCGGTGACTCAATCAGTAAAAAATAGATAATTTGGCCAGCCAAAGCAGGAAAAATACGAGCAATGATGGATATATAGTAGACGTGCCCCGAAATTAGAGGAAAAGAATGCCGAGGAACAATGAAAATTAGTGTTTTAACTCTCCTCTTACCGAAAAAAAAAATAATAATAATAATTTCTCGTGAATGATGAAGAAAAGTGTGAAGATATGATGTTGACCAAATAGAGCAACGTTTTTCTCTTTCGATCGCCCTAGAGATAAATGGCCGAGTTCGCATATGCGCAGGTTTCCGGTTTCGCCTTGCAGATCATCGGTCCCTCCAAATGTAGCCAAGAAGTCATCAAAACTACACTTTTGGTGAAAAACTAAAATCGTCGATTCGAGAATACATTAAAAAAAAAAAAACAGCAAACGATTGAAAAAATGTGAAATTAAAAGCGAATAAAAGTCATTCCAGCCATATCGTAGATTTTTCTACATAATATTGTAGAATTTTCCACGAAAAGCTGGTCGCATTTCAATAACCATACACACGGAGGAACGGTTTTTTTGTACGCAGAAGATGTTGACCGAATGGGTTTGTTGCTTGATTGGCGTTCCGAGAAAAACAATTCGAAGAACATGGTGCGGTGCTGGTATGGCGTGAAAAAGAAATACACGGAGCAGCAGAGGGCAAAGAGAAGTACATTGGAAAAAAGAAATAGGAAGGACGCGGAAAACAGTGGAAAAAAAACAACCTGCCACCGATGAACTTCGTCTCACTTTACCCTTTCGCTCTATCTTTGTCTCTCGATGTATGATTCAGCCTGTGCTCAAGCAACTATACAACTACATACATAAATACCAACTAATAACCGAGCCAGCGCATTTATTATTTAGCTGTGCCAACTTCCGAATAGCATTCTTCACATTGCCGTGCTGGCTCTGGCAAAATGGCTGAAACGTTCTCTCTGGTATTTCCGGCACCGATCTTCGTTCCATCTCAATAATGCCGAACCGATCTGATCACATCCGACCGACGAAAAGAAAGAATGCCAAGCAGAGAAACAATACCGGGCACCATTATAGCTAATTGTAATCGTGGTACCTTTTGACGACCTCCCTGCACTTCTACCTGCTATCCTTGCGTCGGTATAAAAAACTGCAAAAAGTAGATGCAGAAAGGGTTTGAGGGAGGGTTAGGCGCAAGCCCGTATAGCCAGAGGGCTATGTGAGGTACAGCCCCTCCTCGCTTTTATCAGTTTAGCCCTCCGCTTCATTAATAAGGCCATCGTCTTCTGATTGTCTGATCTCCTGCTTGTGTTTCTTCATCAAATTAACAAAATAAATCGAAGTTTGCAACCGATTTGCACAACAAAAAACCACAACAAATAGCAAAAAACTGCAACAAATGTCCGCGCGCCACTTAATCTTGTGACTTTTTTTCGACTTAGCAACCCAGGCACCAAAAAATCCCGCCAATTTTTAAAAAAGTCAATTATTGTATTACGTCAAAAATATATGTAGACTACGAGAAACCCAGAAAACGACAGAAAAGAGCTGTTTTTGATAAGGCGAACGTGAGAATACTTTCTATTAATAAGGATAGATAAGATAGCGAATGAGGAACGGAATATAAGTATAATTGAAAAAAAGAATCATACCTCAAAAGAACAAGTGACGTCATACATGATACAGAACAAGGTTGCTAAAACTATGACAGTAATTTCAGGCGTTCAACACTAGAAGTACCATGTGGCGTCATATACGATGCCACTCAAAATTTTGAGATGGACTACTCGAAGGAACAATATTTTGAGAAACCCCGACTTGTGTCATATGACGCCACCTGGTATTTAGACTTTGGAGGTTATTCTTGTGGCGTCGTATATGACGCCACCTGGTCCTTAGGGTAAAACCTGGTTTTTGTAGTGTTGAAATAGCACATTTTTCTTCACTTGTAATTATGGGACTAAAAAATAGTCAGAATGCAACATTAGTCCCTCTAGGATTGTATAGTGCAACTGTTTGAATTCCTAATATAATATGAGGACTGCCTTTAATTGAATTAACACTAGATGGACCAAGTTTTACTCGATTACTCAAAGGACCAGGTGGTGTCATATGTGACACTACAAGAGTAACCTCAGAGGACCAGGTGGCGTCGTATGACACAAGTCAGGGGTTCTCAAAATATTGGTCCTTTGAGAAGTCCATCTCAAAATTTTGAGTGGTGTCGTATATGACACCACCTGGTATTTCTAGCGTTAATTTTTGGCCAATTGCCTATATAGTGCCTATAATATCTGATCATGTGGCGAAGTATGCGTAATCCGAAGACGATGACATTGAAAATCATCCCGAGTCCGGTGGCTGGTGTGCAGAGAGTGCACAGTTATTATGACGACGACTCTAGCACCCACCATCACACGAATAACTGGTTTCTGGTCTCCGCAGAACGTGTAGAAGATTAGGCGTTGTTGCTGAGTAATTTGAAATAATTTGTCAGCTTAATCATCGGATGAGATTAAATTTGATTTTTTTTTATTTCTTTCTCTGGCTTATACATTCTCTTCTTTCTATCTTTTTATTTCTACCTGTTACACCGAAGTTCAAAACACCATCATCTCCTCCTCCACTCACCAAGTCATTGATTTTGCTAACCGGCCGGAAGTATTTGGTATTTTGCCAGAATTTTGCCATGATTGTCTTTCCGTTCCTCTTTGTACTACCTTGTCTCATACAACCGAAGACAGCCTCTACTCATTAGGTAGCTCACTTAAGAACTATCAGATATAAGCCGAATCACTGAAATTATCGTCCAAGTTTGAAGCTATTTCAACTTGTACATGTCTCGAATCAAAGAGTAACGCAGAGACCTGTTTGATGCAGTTCTCTACTTCTCCTTAACACTAGAAATACCAGGTTTTACTCGATTACTCAAAGGACCAGGTGGTGTCATATATGATACCACAAGAGTGACCTCAAAGGACCAGGTGGCGTCGTATAACACAAGTCAGGGGTTCTCAAAATATTGGTCCTTTGAGAAATCCATCTCAAAATTTTGAGTGGTGTCGTATATGACACCGCACCTGGTACTTCTGGTGTTAAAAGGAACATGTCGTCGGTGGTCTGCTAAATACCTCCCATGTGCTGATAATTTTGAAAATCATGTGTTCGGGTTTGTTGAATTTCTCTATTCAAGCTACCAATTTAATGAACCCAAACACATAATTTTTTTAAATTTTATCACGTAAGAGGTATTTATATCAGACCACCGACAAAGTGTCAAAAATAACACATTTTAACAAAATACAAATTAGATTTAGTGCGTAATTTTATACGTATGTTATCTTTTATGAAATAACTTTATTTTCAACCCTTCAAAAATAATGAAGCAAGGATTTGCCGAAGTTTTCTTCGCACTTGGCTCAACTATATCAATGAAGAGAATATGAGCCAGATCCACCCAATTTTATAGCATTTATTAGTAATTACTAACCCTTTTTAGAATATGCACGAGAAAATGTCAAAAACACACTAACCACATAGATCCTAATCTAAAATTCCAGTTTATGGACTGCAATATTTCTCTGGCCCGCCAGGCAAAGCATATATACGTTGACGCCATATGTTCGTTGAACTCGACCTTGCTATCAATTCTTCGAATGCTTTCGGAACCGCAGTGTTCTTTGAAATTATGTCGTCCATCAAATAGGCTATGCTAACAAGTCGATGAACTGGCAACTTTTAATTGGCTCTTCTTCTCCAAAATCGATTAGCTCATTATCGAGACTGTAGATCGCCGCACCAAACGATATTTCTACACGAGTCTACTCCAGCGAATAAGTTTAAGGAAGACCGAAGCTGAATTCTCTAGTAAATTGCTCAGACGACTGACGTACTGTCTTCATTATTGTTTGCAGTGTTGCGTAAAAATAATTTCGAACGAATGATGACCTAGCAAACTGCCTAATGCCTATGAAGTGTAATACAAAATTGCTTCCTCTAATCGCTAATTTGGCGGTTTTTAATTACGTATACAGTTCTCTATGCGGTATAGACTTACGTAAGAGGCTTTTCGTCGTTTCGTTCGCATTTCAAAATGTGGGTTGCATAGATATGAGAATTATGTAGATAACGATTTTTTAGTGACCGAGTTGACGAAATTTTCCGCATGGGGTTTCTTTTACCTACTTCCCAGCTCACAATCAATCATTTATTGAATTTGTAGAACAGGCCACCTGGTTGAATGCAATTTTTCGCAAGAGATATTTCGGATATCATGTAGGTAGGAAATTTGTTCAATCGAATCCGTTTCAACCATCAAGGGTAAATTTACAAAATTTACAAAATTCCAAAATTTACAAAATTCCAAACAAGAAAAGAAAATGTAGTCGAAGGAACTTGTAAGTTACACAATACTTGTATTGAGGTCGTAAGACGCGATGACAATGTTCTATTTTTTATTCCAGTGGTAAAGAATGAAATAAACGTCTAAATTTCAATTTTCATCGAAAAGGATCCTCTCATCGGCTTTCAAATCACGCAGCGATTTTCCATCCTACAATGAAGATAATTTTAATAGTAATTTTTACAATTTCAAAAGGAAAAAAACGATAATTTGAAATTTGTCGCAGAAATGACTACAAAAGCAGCAGTAAAATAAAGCAGCAGTAAAATTTATGTTGTTCAAGTTAGTAAAAAGTATTACAAATATTGGGAATTTTCAACAGAATATTGTAGAAATTTTTCAAATTTTAGAAACCATAGCAGGCGTTAAGACAGCCTTTGAATTGATAAAATCAAAACTGGGGCCATGATTTGAAAGCCGTTATGAAACCTGAAAATATACGTACCTAATAATGAGAACTATAATCCGAATAATGGATAATTTCATCGAAAACCTATCCGGTTATCTGTTTTTTCGAATAAATAATGGTTATCCGTGCCTACCCCTGATTAGGAGCCTTGAGAAATGGGGACCCTATAATTACTTAAATTTCAGCATATTTCATAAATTTCCTTCTTCTTTTGTGAGGGGTACCTTCGTCAGTGAGGTACCTTCGGCGCAGTGGGGCATCCTACAAAGTACAATTTCATTACTCTACAAAAAAGTTGAGCACGCCCTTGGTCATGTTTTATATTTCCTTTTTAAAGGGCCAGTAAAACGGTCAACGCCCTAACCTCCAGGTTCCGATTCTAAGGGGCAAAACATTTCCTCAACCATTCTCCTATCGATTGCAAATCTCTACCAACCAGTCAGTCACCCACCACTCGCTTCCAACCATCAATCGCGAACGCAGAATTTCCGACCCAATAATCCGCGTTTCCTCCACCCATTTCCTTTACTAGCCACAAAAAAACGGCCTAAAGAAACGCACAGCGTCTTCGCATCTCCTCACAGCCTCTCCAAATTTATATCCGTTTTCAGGGTAGAACGCGATAGCATGCAACTTCCGCGTATTTTCAAGCTCGATGGATATGCAAAAAAAAAGGATGTAAGGGGGATCAGGGGGCAGCACGTACGACGAGCAATGTGCAGATCCGGCAATAACAACAAGAAAAGTATGATGCGAAAAGGAGGAAAGAAGATTGTCTCAATCGCTCCCCCGCGCCCATTGCGTAGCTCCTTCTACACTAAAATCATAGAGTAGCGGCGGCAGAAGCAACAGCAGTCATAAAAGCATTGTTCCACAGGTGACCTTGCAAAAATGTAATCAGGAAGCATCGAGCAAACGCGAAGACATCCGCACAAGTGAAGGAGACGGACGGAGGAACCCGCGAGTGAGGCGCGCGAGGGCTTCTCGCGTCTTCCACGCTGACCGCCCCCCTCCCCCGCCCATTGTGAACCCCAGCCCCTCATCTTTTCCCCAACGATTCCATGCCACCGCAACAACCGTCGGACTTAGGAGACGGTAGCGGTGCAGCAGACAAGTCAAGTCACCGCCGACAACGCCCCGCCGCTATCACTTCGTCCCCCTCAGCATCAGACGAGAACGCTAGAAGTCGCACACCTTCCTACTTACCCCCTCCCCCCACCATCGCACTGTTCCGCTGCACCACGCGGCGCGGCGCTCTCAGAATTCACGACGCCAGCGCTGCTACTGCTGCTACGCGTTTCCACCACCCCTCACATCCAGCTCCCATCCCACACCGAAATATTTTTTCTCTTCCGGGTTTCCGTCCACCGCCGCCACCATCATCATCATCATCGACGACGACGTCTAGAGCTGGCGCAACGATTTGAACCTCTCGGTGTGTGTGTGTTTTTTTTTTTGTTTTTTTTTTGTTTTTTTTTTTTTTGTTAGCCGAAGGCACCCAACAAATAAACGCATTTATGGTAAATGCAACATCAGCAGCAACAGCGTCGTCATCAATTTTTTTACTGTACGCCGTCGGTTTTGCAAAATGAATTTTGCGTAATTCTCGGTCTGTGTGTTTCCTTTTTTTTTTTCCTATTATTTTTTTCTTTTCCATAGCATACTTTTCATGATTTTATAGTTACAAAGAGGTGGGCCACAGTATAACAGAGCGGGTAAGGCAACGCAAAATGCATAAACCATTTTGTGACCAGTCCACGGTGGCCACCGTGCCAATTATACATAGAATAATTATTGCATTCGTACTATGTAATCGACACTCGGGCGTACTCTACTTCGGACTGACGTAACCTCTTTTACACTGGAACAGTAGAGTGAAGGGCGTCCGTAAACTGACACCCGGAAAGGAAGCGAAGCGATTGAGAGCGAAGACAAGTTTTTTGGGCTAATTCACATTCGCTTGCAGGCATAATAATTTGTGTGCTGAATGCGTAACAATGTGCTACGTCACGTCAGACCTGTATAACATATGCGACAATACCTACACTGGAATGTGACGCCAATAAGAAAAACCTGATTTAAATGAGTGCCAAGTGTGAAGGTCGCAATAAAGAGCATTCTGATGGGGTGAGAGTCTCACGAATTTGTGTTACCTGTGCAGGAAGGGAGCAATTATCAACCCGCCATTCTGAAGGCTAACCTAAGTACAAAATTACACACGAGAAAATACTTACGAGTGTGTATACTATTTTCCAGACCTGAAGAAGCCTAGTCACAGGAAGCGCGCCCCAAGAAATATTTAGCTATATAAAGATAATGTCAACGAACTAATAGTATTCCATCAAAGAAGAAAAAATTATCTTAAAATATCATTGTATTTTCTTGAAACTTGGAATTTTGTTATGGATTTGGAAAGAAATTTAGTATACAAGCAGAAAAATTCAACTTAAATTTTCTTCTTACTTATGTATTCTTCAATTGGTTGGAGAAAAATTTAATTGTGGGATACGCGAGTAAATCAAAGGAAACGTACACAAATTTAGATTTTCAATACCTAACAAAAATTTTTCAGCAACTTTTTTTGTACTCACGATCAAACTTTTGGTCAATAGAAGGACAGCAAATTAGAAATCCAAGATTGAATCTGCATTTGACTTACCTAGAACAAACAAACAATAAGAGATAATTGTAAAAAGAGCTCTTTCAAAGACATAAAATCACTACATAATTTTTAAACGGATCACATTTGAGACATAATACTATACGCAATAATATGTCAACCGGAAAATCCGAGAATTAATAAAGAGTAGATATACATAGTAATTGACCAGTGATAAAAAAAAAAACTTGTACAAAGTTAACTGTCTCGAATGAATAATTCATTTTACTCCTCGTTCGTTTTCGCCTACCTTTCGGAAGAGAGAGGAAAAAGAGCCACCCGACAGTTCACGATGATTTTTTCGTGACCTTCTTCACATTATTTTAGTTTGAATCAAAACGTTCACGTGCGCATATCCTTAAGGTAAACACTGGAGGTGAAAATTTATGATAGTAATGTTTTCAGGTGGCCTTTTATATAAAGAGATGAGAAAAATTTGTTCGCAAAAAAACGAAGGAAAAATAAAAAGCAAAACAGAAATTGGACATATCATCGAAATGACTGCATGTGGTAAAGATGACTCATTCAAATAACATGACCATAAAATTTTTCCTCTACGATCGTGTACTAGTCATGGGGGGGGGGGGGAAGAGAATATGTAGCACACACAAACACTGTCAAATGGTCAGAGAAAGGCGAGGAAAGTTTATAAGATAACCAAGGGTTTTTCACTAGTTTTTTTAAATTTTGGCAAGATATACCAACCTAATTCTGGATACACAATCGGACTCTGAAGGATGATAGCGGGGCATGAGCCCCCATAGCTAACCCTCCCCTTTTAATAAAAAATATAAATTTAGATTTATTTGAACCCGCGAGGGCATTGATAATTTTCTTCATTATTTTTACTGTTCTTATTAAGTGTTTAATTTTTCATCAAAGTACCCCCCCTCCCCCCACAAAAAACCACAATTTTTGCAGTTCCCTTAGGTTTTGACCTTCTGCGCGGACTCTCATCTTTCTATCCTCCATCAACCATTAAAAAAAAAATTACACAGCGGAAACATAACATTTTGAAATTATTTTAATTGTTATTCTTCACTCATAAAACTACACCATTCTTGAGATCCCTTCGGGGACAAATCTGCCATTTTTTCAATTTTATCGAAACGTCACCCATTTTACATTTATTATACCTCTCTCTCTCACCCAAAAATTGGGTTTCTCTTTCCGATTCAGCAAAAAATCAATTTTTTTCGCCTTTCCTTTGGGGATAGTCCTTCCGACATCATTTTCGAAAAGTCGAAATAACATTCAAGTTGAGTTGTTATTTTTCTATTCTGACAAAATTTATTATTTGACCGAAAAGTTTCAGACTTTTCCAACATTTCGCATTAGCAGAGCAAAAAAATCAAATTTCAAACGACTGACGATTCGACGACGAAAATTTTTATTTACAGTCAAATTCCAACTTGACACGGAAGATATCCGCCAAGGTCAGACCACAACCGGATTACGTAACAAAATACTCGATGCCGGAAAAGTGTTGAAAACCTTTTAAATACCCACGTTCGAGAAACTCCCTACGGACATCCTCCATCTTGTCTTACTTTTCCAGGCCCCGCCATTTCAACCAAAAATCACACGTACGAGCCAACAATTTTATTTTTATCAAAAAGTAGATCGATATTTCATCGATTTTTCTCAGTATACAGCAGGAAGAATTTTTCAACATTTCTCAACGCTATCCCAGCACCCAGCAATTTCAAAATCAACAGTTAGAAACTGGTTTTCAAAATTATTTTTGAATTCTAATTTCTTAGACTTTGACTCATTTTCAAGTCATTCCTTATAGCTATAAATGCACTCGTATTTCCACTTACGTAATTTGTTTATTGTATATAGCAAATATTTCTGCACCTCTACCCTATACTTTGTCAACTAATAGTTTTAAAAATTTTGAACACTCGACGTAATACTTTTTTTTGTGCTCACCAACACCGAATGCCTATATCTTATTCTGCCATATAACTCAGCGATTTCATAATAAGGAAAATTCTTTTTTTTCTTTTTTTTGTTTTTTTTTTTTGTTTCTCATTTCTGGTCTGTTTTAGAAGAGCTAGATTGGTTACCTTGTAACGTAATTTTTCTCGCCTCAAACTGATAAAGTGTGAAGCTATAGCTTGAAATGCGGAAGTGTTTTTCTCTCTCGTTCATTTTTTTTCTTCTCCTCTTTCCCTAGAATATCACCTCACCTAGCCCAAGAATATACCAAGTATCGAAAGCCATTACTTTGGAAAAACGTGCTGTACGATGCTTCAATTACGTGATCCACGATGAATATCAACGTACGGCAGAGCCAATCTTAACTATTTATGCATAGGTATCCAGATAAATGTCAGTTTATTGAATAATTTAATAAAGTTGAATTTTTCCTGTAATGCATACGAACAATGCGCAGCAACAAAATGCAGCAAGTAAAAGAAACCTGTAAGTATTTTCCAGTAATGTAAGTAGGAAACAAGCTCTGGGGGGAGAAAATGATATACCCTGTTTCGATTTAGTCTGATTTAATTCAAGCATATTATGGGAAACAAATTTCTGGAAGGGGGGAGATGAAACGGTCACCCATCCAACCAAACTGCAAAATATATATATATATATGCTCAACTTTACTCTTTAGTCGAACAAAACCGGCCACACACTTACTACTATCGCCGATCTATTATTGCTAAATAAGTATAAAAATATAAGCATATCATTTTTGTTGATAAAAATATAAAAATTTTACCTTCCCCGGCCAACAGGTAATACCCGGGTTTTTGGCAGGGTAGCAACAATTTGTTATAAACTGTTGTCTTACATCAAACCAAATTGATTGTGAGGAAAGTTAAATTCGTTTATTTTCCACAGAGGGCTCCAGAATTTTCGTAGGGGTTCCGACCCTTCCAGCCCCCCCCCCCGCGCCCCGCAGGATGGGCTATGGAGAGTATCGCCAACCTTAAACCAGTTTGAGCCCCCCCTTAGATTTTTTAAATTTCTTCTAATGTTATTTACCCAATAACTCATTAACTGTATTTCAGTCTGAATTTTATTTGGTTTTGTCTTCGTATTTTTTTTTTTAGCGTCTCTTTTTTGGAAAAATATCCATAATTTTGTGCTTTTTTTATGACCTGCCCAATGGGCAAAATATTTTGAAAACGGATCCGTTTTATTCCGGATTACAATCCGTTTCTGGATTATAACCCGGAATTTTCCTGTTTTCCGGCTTCTAAAACGGATTTCGAACGGATTGTAATCAGTCTTGCCGGAAATGAGTCCGGATTATTTTCCGTGAAAGCTGTTTTATCATATTTGTTGGCCCGAGTTATAATCCGTGAAACCGTTTTACAAACGGATTTAGAAAAATTGCCCAAAAATTATCACTGATTATAATCAGGAAATCCGTTTTACTAACGGATTTTGAAAAATAATCAAGATGACAAAAATAACTGCAAATTTTCAGATCCGATGATCGAAAATAAAAACGGACTGACAACGGATAAAATTCTCATTTTGCGGATCATTTTCTCATTTTTTGCCCATCGGGTGGTAACTTGATCACTCATAGTATATAGGCATCGCAGAGAAGCCACCCTTATAAAAGTATCCTAGCTGTGGATCCCCCCCACCCCGCTATTGATACAAAAGTCATAAACGATTCAAGAGTATAGTTTATTTTGGTGGAGGCCTGCGAAGGGCCATTATAGAAGAATTACCAATATCAACAGTAAACATATTTGTCCCTGCGAACGAGAGACTTATCATTAGTATGTTGTATCAGACAAAATAACTAACGGCACTTTAATCAAGCTAACATTCCCATATTATCACTCAAATCCTGAGGCATTTCATCGATCCGCAGAAAGAAAGAGAGAAAGAAAAAGTATATATATAGGATCTCGCCAATAATTCAAAGAAAAGTTCTCCCAAACCAAAATGTATGAGTATACCTTCGGTTGCTAGTGTTTGAAAGGAAACGACGAGTGAAGGATTGAATGAACAGCCTGCCCTCAAGACTAGAAGTTGGCTTCGCCAATCGAATGGCTTAGTCCAATTGGTCGGTTCTTCGCTGCAATTTTCCTTCCTCTATCGCTCCATTACGTAAATCGGTCTCACTTCCTCGCGCAGACCAAGGCCACTGGGAAACTTAACGGAGCGGAAACGGAACAAGGAAGAAATCCGCCAATTTTATGCACGCGGCATAAGCGCCGCAATTGCTGGAATTCGATTGCACAGGCCACTTTGACGAGCGCGCCGCTGGCATGACGCAAAAACTTGTTCCAAGACCCACGCATTTGTCCATAAAAATTATCGAATATTCTGTTGTCGCAAGTGCAAGATGAGTTGCGCGGAAGTAGGTATACCAGTGAATAGTGAAAAAAAAAACACAAAAAAAAACATGCTTAGACAGTAGACACATCTGTGTGTTTATTTATGTACTTTTTATGCACTATCCAAGTTGGTATATTATTTACCTCTCTCCCCACATATGCAGCTTCGTGAATGCGTCCGCCCTCCACACATAATCAGTCCTAATTCTTTCAGTCAAAAAGCCAAAATAAAGTGTTTTAAAAAGAATGTCTGCGGCACTTTTTTATGCAATATGCAAATATACGCATATATTTTCGTCTATCAGTAAAACGCGGATGAAAATGAAATAAAGTCGTTATTGAATATTTGAAGTATAATATTCTGTAGTTTATTAAAAATATTATGTCGAAATTGCTTTTTATTTAATACTATTCGGTTAATATTACAGATTACTTTCATGTACGAGTATGATGATGCATTATTTAAATAATTAAATTTGCTTGTTAGTTGAATCTATCATATAAATAGCACTGAAATAATGAAAATATTGAACATCCTTAGCACATATATACGTTGATGAAAGGTTCACAAATCGAAATAATTTCTTGAAAATCCTGAAGTGGAATGAGGCAATTGTTTCCAAAAAAAAAACTTCATTTCCGTGTTATGATCACTCACTGTCTTCGACTCACATTTTAACACTAGATGTACCAGGTGGTGTCATATACGACACCACTCAAAATTTTGAGATGGACTTCTCAAAGGACCAATATTTTGAGAACCCCTGACTTGTGTCATACGACGCCACCTGGTCCTTTGAGGTTATTCTCTTGGTGTCATGAATGACTCCTTTGAGTAATCGAGTAAAACCTGGTCCATCTAGGGTTAACCTATATAAAATGAAAATCTGTGAAGTGAAATCTTAATTTATTATAAATGATAAGAACGTGCCCAAACTTTCCAACAGAAACTTATAATATATATTGCAGATAGCCTCACCCAAAGAGAAACAGAAACTTCCACAGTATCTTCTGCTACATTTATCGGGTCAAATATATAGGAAATACAATGAAATAACATACTCATATTACCTATACGACAAATACAATGAATAATATACACATATTGTACCCGCTTTTTGGGCAATCTGTGAACTAATCATATATATGAGTGCAAAAATTGGGTGATAATTTTTTAGAACTCGAGACGAGTTTTAAATTTGCATCGTCTAAAAGGAAAACTTTTAAAAATTTTCGTAGAATGTTTTCGAAAGAAACAATAATCGAAAACCAAAGACAATACTAATGTAAGTATACAGCGAAATCATTAAAAAATACTCTGCAAATTTGATAATAATAATAACTGTTACAAAATACCGAAAACCGTTAAAAAAATCAAAATCAAATCCAACTTTCTCTTTCAATTTATTGGAAAAATGTTGACCCCATTCCCGATTAAATTTTTGTTTAGAACATATATAGGTATACCTACATTGGGAAAGATTAGAATTTGCTTTAAAAAGATGTACGAAGGTGGCAATTTCTCACCATATATATACCTTTGTTACCTCAAACCATTATTTCATTCAGCTTTATAAGCACTAACCTAGTGCACATATACGTACCAATGTGTGCACAGTGCACACAATTCACAGATATCGACTGTCTGTAAAGACATTTATCTTGAAAATCGCTATCAAATCATTACGAAAAGACGCTATATATAGACCCGCATGTATAAAGAAGAAAGGCAAAAATTTTAAAATACATATAATTCATCCCTCCATAAGGTGTCGCTTTTCATATTCTCAAGGTGCATTACCAGAACCAGCCACCACACCATTTGAAACAGCATATCAACATCTTATAGAACATAGAACATGGATATACTACATTTTTCTGTACCGATAACGGGAAAATGAGAGGGAAAGAATAAAAAACTCGATATATATTTTATAAATATTTCCCATTGTCCCGAAATGGAGATTGAACCAAACGGGGACAAACCATCAGGTAAATTCCACCCGCCGAGATTACGTAGTAAATGTATTAAAAAAAGAAATGATGTATATAGGTACCTGCTTTACCAAATGATTTACGAACACTCAGGGGTTCTACGATTATAAAACCGGTTCACAAACACATGCATCTTGTTCTATCATCTATATTTCAACCGATTTCAACAAGTAGGTATGTCTTGTCACTATCCATAACCATTTTAATACTGTATATGAGTGACTAAGCAGTCGAATGTGAAACCATCCAGTTTCGAATGAATTTCGCAGTGATGGTAATTTTTTTTTCATCCATTTATGCGGGGAAAGGTGGACTAATTGTGACCAATGAAAAAACAGGAAGAATGACCACTTCGAGGGAGGACGCATAAAACTTGAGTGAATATCACAGAAAATTCATTTCCTTGTTAAATATAGTCGGATATAAAGTAGGCTAGGGACAAATATTTCAATACTGAGAAGAAAATTTTACGAAACTTTTTGTTTTAGGAGCTGCGTCATGTTGTGAACCTAAAAATTCAGCAATATAATTAATAAAAAAATGTTGTCTAAAATTAGACGTTACAGCAGATTCTTCGAATTCTAAAATTTCCGCATCTTCCCAAAATTCATCTTCATAGCCGGTTTTAACTGTGATGGAAAATCCGATTCCAACGAATGTTACTTAAAAATTGCACGTAATTTTTTAATCTCAAATTACGACCAAGTATAAGATGAAAAAAGAAAAAGAAAAATATTATCTTGAATAATAAAATATTATAATATTATTGCGGTTTTCCCACAACATGGCAGTCAAAGAAAACATATGTAGGAAGGAAGTTATAATTATTGAATAAAATTATTTTTGTTTTGAATTTTGGACCGAAATAATGCGATGCTGCTTTTTTCCGGGTTTTTTTTTTTTTTTTTTGCGAAATTTGACATCAATAATTTTATGGAAAAAAATATCTACGATTTAATAAAGGAACAAAATAACATTAACAGTTAGTATTGTCAACATTTTAGGTTTTTTGACAAAACGATATAACTGCATGACAAAATATGCAAAATTAAAAATGTTAAAAATGACGGACCATTAGTAAAATCAACACGAAAAATTTTTTTCGAAAAAATGAGGTAAGGAAGAATGCAAGTAAAATAAATACTTTGTAATGATTCAACAAATATTTCTAAGATTCTGCAAATCATAAATCTAATTACGAGTATAACGAAGGAAGAATCTGCATTTTATACGATATTTTTTCAAAGCTTTGAATTCTGTAAGCAACAGAATTCGATAAAATAGCATAAAAGAAGATTTTAAAAAATCAAAAAATTGAATGAAAATTCATCTACAAGACATTATCAAAATCCATCCACGAAAGCTAGACTGCATATGAGAGAATGAAACGAGATGGTTATTTATATATCTTCATTTGTCATCTAATGTCTTAAATCAATATGAAAACAACATTGCTTAAAAATCACAGAAGGAATATTCAAAAATACCTATAATGCTTTTTGATTTCAAGTAACTAAAAAAAAAAAATTAATTTAATTCAAGTTTATAATCTTTATATTATATTGTCATAGAAGAGCGATATTTCTAAAAAAAAGTTAAAACACGGCAACATATTTTTAATGGCGTCTAAAAGTTGCCAAATCAAAATTATGAATTTTTAGGCTGTAATTCATGGAACAATATATGAAAAAATTGTCGTATTGGACGAAAATTCACAAATCACAAGACAAAGCCAGAATTCGTGTATAGAATCAAAAGAAAAAATATTGGGGAAAAAAATGTTTCTCAATTAGAGCCAAAGAATGGGTCGGTAGCCAGAATTTCTTCCAAAATTCAACTGTCTAGTATTTCATGCTAAAAACAGTCAGCTGTATTCTAAAACATATATTCAGCATACATCATTGACGAGCAGATCAATGAGTTTAAAATTTTTTGGAAGAAAAGGTACAAGTATCTATACACATTTCACTTCCATAGAAACAATCCGGATTTTCTGCAAATGATTTCATCCCAGAAAACGAATACAATATTTCAGATTCAATATACAGCCGGATTCGTAATGAATACCTAATTTAAATTCATTAGCAGTCTTGAAGTCCAAACAAAAAATTAGCATTAACATGCGGCATATAAAAATAAAATTCAAATAGATAGCGTGCCTATATATACGACTTGACTAATGTAGAATGTCGCACAGACCAAACCACGATAGTAGGCTTCTGAAAAATTGATCAGATAACGATGGAAATGACATCGCAGGTAATTTGCATTAAGTCTGAAATAGATATATATGACGCTATCCCTGAGGTAGATACATCGTTTTAAGGTGAATGTAATCGACGAATTTTGTATAATAAAATGTTGACATAATTTTTACACGATAAAGAATCGCTAGGTGTTCTGTGGATGTGCTTTTATGTGCTGCAGATACCACCTACGGAGGTACGAAAAGATCTAACCACGAGCTAAACGGAAGAAGGTGTGTCACAGCAAAGTTACAGAAAAACGTCAAAAAAAAATATCCTGAAAATGTTTTTGAAGTAGTTCTTTAATTGTAGTTGGCATATTGGCAAATGTAAAAGGCTGATCTGAAACCAGATGCGAAGAATCCAATCTCAGCCATGCAGTTTCTTAAAAAGTTAATAACAAAAATATATCTTTTCAAATTCTATCGAGTATCATACACCATGAAACCGAGTTAAATTAAAGTTGATAAAAGATAGATAGATCCATATTTTGAAAACAAAAATTTCACCTATTTCAAATTAGGAGAAAAGGAAAGTATCTATAAAAGCAAACATTTCAATCAATCTTTCCTGGACATACGCAGACAACCAAACTGATTCACAATCATGAGCTCAAGAGTTAATTATTTGCCTACATTTTGCATAATACAGCAGCTCGACGGCATTGCAAAATTAAGGAATTGAGTACAAACAATTTTCAATTTCCAGAAAAATTATAGAAATTTCTTAGTTTTATAGCTTCATCTCGGATCAAAAATGAAAAAGAAAAATAAGTAAAAAATTTGGCTTATGCTCCCTGCTCCTGCCTCCCATAAATTAGCAGCCGAGTTGCACATTAGTTCAATTCTCATCGTTTTTACACGATTCCCTCCTGGTTTTCAGATTTATGTTTGCACAATTAATTTTCTATAGAGTATAGACGCATCGAGACCCATCGACCTTGTCCACAAACGTCAACAATCATCAGAAAACTTAGAATCCGCTGGAGAAAAATGCAAACTCTATATTGCATATATATATACTGCTATTAGAGCGCAGTCGACAAAATCTTCAGTTTAGCCAGCTTACTCAGTTTTTGATGCAGCTCCAATACACCCATCCAATCCTCGACAATTTTGCACTTTCTTAGGAAGGCAAACTGCGTCATAAAAAGCTCCATGAGATTTCGAATATTTTAACACCCACTCGATTATTAAAGAAAGGGAAAAAGATGGGGGAAAAAAGGAAGAAAATGAGATAAAAAAGGGTCGCGCAGATACCGTCTCGTCACCCATATCACTCCGAAAAAATACCGGATAAAGGGTCTCGCTATATAGTCTCTCTCTATACGGATAAAGAGACATATACACATAGCCGAGGCTGCAAGAAAAGCCCCTAGAGAGCGAGAGAGTTGGAGAAAAAAACACCTGCGAATCTAAGAACCATTTCTCGCCCACCCTTCGAAAACACTTTACCCCTCTAGCCTTGGTATGCTCTAAGCGCCCTTCGCCCCCCCTCACCCCACACATAATACACGCGCAAGTGAACCTCTAAACACATATATATGAGGGGTGGCTGGTGAAAAGAGCAGGTTAAAGGTTACTAAACGGCGCACATATATACAGAAAATATTTTCAACTATGGATAAAGAAGTATAGAAGTTGAGGAAGGGAAAAAAAAGATGAGAGACGGACCTAAAAAAAAAAAAAAAAAATAAAGATGAGACCTGCTACCGCGCCAATATTCCAACAGCGACCAGAAGCTATATGTCTTTTCAAAAATCGAAAACGATTTATACATTTTTTTTTTTCTTTTTCTGTCCTTCCAACCCTAAGCTTGTGTGGGGCGCGAAGTAGAGAAAAAAAAAGATGGCTCCAACAAAGGATATGAAGCGCCTTATGCTACAGCGTACAATCGAAAACGAAAAAATTCCTTTCATGATTTTTGGTTCAAGCGAGATGGAGAGATAGCTGAAGAAAAAAAGAAGCCGAGACCTTTCATAAAATATAATATGTATATACCTAAATATAAGTATTTTAAGTTCAACGTACCGTGAAAAATCACAACAAAAGGCGTCAATTTTTTTCTCATCACTTCGCTTTTTTTTTTCTCCAGCATGTATTTCAAGTTTCATTTCCGGTCAATAGTGAACGTTTGGATGATAAAAAGTCAATTGTCGATATGAGGAATTTACATATAGCTTTCTTTTAATTTGAATAGCTAATATAGGTATATATACAGCTTTCAGTTTTTAGAATTGTTTGCGTAGAAATATATGATTCAATTTTTCTAACCACTTCGGAGCAGCCACATACAAACCCCCTAGCTGGAGGCTAGTGATGGATCAAAGTATCGATAGATAATTTTGACTTATCGATAATATATCGAATGTGTGAGAAAATGAGAAAATTCAAACATGGTGGTAGACAGCTATACTACTTGTATATGAAAGAAAAAAAGATCAATTAAGGTTATCAATGCCCATTTTACATGATAAATCCATGCCAAAAATATAATGATAATCATCGAAATTATTGATACTGAGGGTTTTTCTATCGATATTATAGTAAAAATGTCGACTCCATTTTTACTAGAGGCGATTCTGAAGTAAGTAAAATTTTATAAATAATTATATTAAAATATATAATATAATGGAGGGATTTCATCATTTGTCAAGTATTTCGCAGGTAAAATCAGCGTTTTATTGTTATGGAGGGTAATACCGGCCACATTTTCAGTCTATTTTCAAATACGAGTACTTGGAAGTGGGAAGGAGCAATGAATTTGAGATAATTGTAATATTATTTTGGAGCGCTTTCTTCACATATTTTGTTATCACATTATACGGCCTGCAGGTGCACATTCCTAACAGGGTAAAACTTGATCAAAATCGAATCTTGTGCGATTTCTTATCGCAGCCATATTACGGACACCCTATATACGAACTATATTCGAAGAAACGGGCCCAAGTTCATCGTACCGTAAAAAATCACGACAAAAGGTGTAAAATTTTTACATTTTTTTCTTAGCAAACGGCGTTCGTATTTAATTTCATTTCCGGTCAACGGTAAACTATTAAGCATCTTTTATTTTCTTTATTTTTTTGTTTTTGTTTTGTTTTTTTGAAAAACAGTACGAAAACTATCCATAAAAAAGTAGAGTGGAGGAGTATTATGCACGGTTTTAGTCTTCCTCCACATCCCACATCTATATCTCTCTCACCCCCACTCCCCCGTTGACTCTTTTTCTCAACTTTTGTTTTATTTCGGACTTATATATATAGGTATTCACTTATCCCTCTTATTCTTATATTTAAATAGCCAACACCGGAAAATGTCTAGATACGGAAAAACCGGATGCGAACACCCCAGGGCGTTGGTTGCTTGGTCGAAGATAGCGTATCTCCTTGATATTGAAACGGACAAGATAATTTCCACACACCTAAACAAACGGAACTGGTTTTTTTTTTTTTTTTCCATTTCTTCCAAACGAAGGTTACGGGCGAATTTATTAACTTCTCGCTTCGACGGATCTTTTACCTCTTCCTTCCTCGACTTATTTCTTCTACCACGCACCCCCATCTTTCTTTCTTCAATTATCACAATTCTAGTTACTTTACATACATTTATATATCCTCAGCGCATTCTTCTATAGTTCATAGAGGGGTAGATACTCGAAAAACTATAGTCACCTTACATGGTATACATAAGAAACACAAACAACATTGTTCTTTGTATATTTTGTGTTTTTTTTTTCCTTTCCTACTTCCATCTATAATTCTTTTATAAAAGTCTTTTTCCTATTTCGACTTTATAATTTCCTCTTCCACGATGTACTAAACGACTATCCATTTCCGTCTGCGGTGTATAAAACCTCCGTTCAGAGCTTAATTCCGCCTGTCAAATTATCTCCAACACCCATATCAATTCAATCCAAGGTATAAGCTGATGAAGAATTAGCTAGAAAAAAAAAATAACTTCCTTTAATTGCCTCCAGACACAGAAGGAACAAATTTTTTTTTTCAGTAACCCGGATTTTGGCAACAGTGTATTGAATTTTTGTTTGTCTGCGTGAATTTTTAAAAAAATTTATGAGCCAATTATATTGAAAAACGCTGGCAAATTTCCACCAAAGATGTATCGATGTTACATGTTCAGCAAAACAAAATCCTCGTCTTCTTTATATCTATAGACGAATTATAAAATAATGCTCATGAACTTCGGCTCACTGACGTGGGATGATACAAATCATGTTGGAGAGAGAGAGAGAGAGAGAGGTGAACGAGGAAAAGACGAAAGTATAAAATTTGCCGACATCCCACTTGGTGAATATTAAACATTACGCTGATTTAGGGACAAATTAAATTCCAAATTCACTGAATTAAAGGCGGAAATAATACAGCGAGATATTATTTACACTAAGAAAGTGAGAACAATTATTGTGGTTTTATACATCTCATTCCGAAAGTACGTATTAAAAATTATCACTGTTAATCTATTTTATTATATTTTCCATCTACAGCTATCTAAGCTTAGCTGCCATAATGAGATAAATTGAGAGGTGATATTACAGAGGTAGGCATCCCTATGGGCAAAATATTTTGAAAACGGATCCGTTTTATTCCGGGTTATAATCCGTTTCTGGATTATAACCCGGAATTTTCCTGTTTTCCGGCTTCTAAAACGGATTTAGAACGGATTGTAATCAGTCTTGCCGGAAATGAGTCCGGATTATTTTCCGTGAAGGCTGTTTTATCATATTTGTTGGCCCGGGTTATAATCCGTGAAACCGTTTTACAAACGGATTTAGAAAAATTGCCCAAAAATTATCACTGATTATAATCAGGAAATCCGTTTTACAAACGGATTTAGCAAAATTGCCCAAAAATTATCACTGATTATAATCAGGAAATCCGTTTTACAAACGAATTTGGAAAAATAATCAAGATAACAAAAATATCTGCAAATTTTCAGATCCGATGGTCAAAAATAAAAACGGACTGACAACGGATAAAATTCTCATTTTTTGCCCATCGGGATGGGTGACAAGTTGGGGCATGCAAAGGTGCACGTATACCACATGAAAATTTTTTGCAGCTCATATGTTGCTTCAGAAAAAAAGTAATCTGGAATGGGTGTACACTTGTTGAAAAAATAACATTTTTACAATTAACACTACAAAGGTGACCTTTGTGTTCCACGATCAACGAGCAGAAATCATTTTTCATTAAAAATCAGGCCAACATTTACCTCCCTTTATCTCGATTTGAAAATAAATTTCATTCGACTAAAAGATTGCAAAATTACATGTCAACGGTTAGTAGCCTACATTGATAGCACAGAAATAGTGATAAATGTTTATAACGTCAATTAACCAGCCATGTGATTAGTACATAAATCGACGAATTATCGAAACGGGCGGTTACATCAAATCCAAAATCTGATGGGTCTGTTGGCATGAAGAGATGCACCAATTGATATCAATGGATCTGATTATTGCACTAACTGTTCCAACATTTAACCATTTTACACAGAAAAGTGCTCATCCGTATCTTCTCAACATGATAAAATTCACACAGTCCACGTTATCAAAATCGAACAGTGAGACAAAAAAAAATCCAAGTATAGGTGCAAGGAAGAAACCAGCTAGGGCAGATAAAATAGAGTGCCAAATAAATTATACGATTAAACTCTGACACGTCCGACTCCGTTTTGAAACAAGAACAATTTCTAAGAAGAAGTTTTCAATCGTCAAAATAATAATCTCAGCTAAATTCCACAACTATAAAACTAACGGAAGAAGATAATAGCTATCAGCAGCCACTTCCGTCAACAAATTCGACTTTCAGACCATCAAGACTTTCTGGATGAGAGCCACGAATTACAATACAAGATTATTTTTGAAATAGAAATAAGAAAACACTTTTAAAGCTTTCTTTAAAATGTGTATAGTAAAAATTGTAAGAGAGAGAAATGAGAAGAATAAAATGTTTTTTTTTTCCTAATATTTTTTTTTCTCTTGTTCTTTATATTCTCCACTCAGACGGCTGCTACAAGTAGGAAAAAGAAAAATGATCAAACGAAAAGGCGTTTTAATGGGTAACAGTTATTTATAAACCTATTCGTTATAATAATAATGTGAATTGTGAACAATTTTTCTAACTGCAATTGGGAATAAAAAAATAATTCAAATACATTTTCCGTATTTTCATGTAATTTTTAGAACATTGGCCCGGTTTGAGGCCAACAAAATATGTAATTCACGTTATAACCAATTTATTGTTCCATTTTACTGAATCGAAGCACGTGGAAATTGACATTCCCTTACACCAAACAATAGCGATGTAAGTTTCACTATTTTTAGAACTTTTTATAGGCTGAGTGTTTAAAAATAAGGAAGAAGTAATCACCAGCATAGCACAGTATTAAGCCAAAGTTTTAGTCAACATTTTTATAGAAGAGGAGATTCAAATGAAAGCTAATATTCTTTCATTTATTGATGAAGCAAGATACTGACAGGACTTTGTAAGAACGACAGATTTTGGAGTACATTCCTGCCTTATGCATATCCTGACTTGAAGAATTATCAAAGAAGAAACTGGAAATGTTTATTGATATTTACAAAACACTGGATAAATTCATGATAAAATATTTTGTTTTAATAAGAATAAATAACACTATAGGTACATAATTAAATCATTACTCGTATTATTTTTCTCGTATTTGAGCAATCTACGCATTAAAAACATTTTTTTTTTTTTAATTTTCTACACCTCTTAAATGGCGTAACCTTTGACTCAAAAGTAAACACGCAAAATAAAATAATTTTACAACCAAATAAGTCTCAAAATGTTCCGTGCAATGTTTTGTTTTCATGTAATACAGGCGGCGATTTATTAATAATTTGTTTTCTCGTTGCAAAATTTTATTCGTTATAAAAAGACTTTGATCAGTTCATCCTCACGTATGTGTATAATCAAAAGGTAAAATTAGTATAACAGGATGTTCAGTTTTCAAGAAACACAAACAAAAAAAACAAGAGCAAAAAAAAAAGGAAACAGGAAAAAATGGAGCGAAGGAAAAATACAACTTTATTATTTTTTAAATTTATAAAATTGCCTTTTCGAAAACAAAGTCAAAGATAAGAATAATCGATATTCAACACGGCAGTACTAGAATATTTTTGAAGCAGAAAAAATAAAATAAATAAATAAATAAATGAGTGAATGAATAAATAAATAAATTGAAAGATAAATGAACTTAAAATTTCTTTTTCAGTTGTTTTGTTTCCCAATAATTCCTCTCTCCCATTAGATACTTTCTATATCATTTCTTCAGAAAGAAAATATTTCAATCTGGAAAATGTGAATCTGACAATAATTACGAGTACGAGTATGATAGGTTTTTTTGGGCGAAACGATATTTTTTTTAAGGAAAATTTACAGGGAGATTTTCTATTATATTTGTTTCAATAGCATGGCTTATATCTGATCATGTTCACTAATCTTTATTGGCCGAGACTTGAATTTATTTTTATTTTGCACATCTTTACTTGTGATTCTGGCAGCGATAAATGCCACCCCATATCGATATGCATTGTGAAATCAGCATTTTCAGACAACCACGCTGTCAATAAATGGACTCATGGAGAGCTTTCCTTTCTACCCAAAGAAACCAGTTGAACCATTCATACAGATTAATCTGACTCAACCCATTGTTTTCAAAGGATGAGTTGAATCAACAAAGGTACTCCCTGCCCCTCCATTCCTTTTATCAGCCATCTTTCGAATATATCAATCTTCCTTCCTTCCTTTTCAGCTACATTTTTATTGTTTTCCTGTTTTTCTCACAGTCGGATACACTGCAGATTCATCAGTATGAATACAGATTTTTGATATGGAAAAAACTATTAAGATTTTAAAATACTTGTATGAGTTCTCTTTTCCATATTTGGACGACAAAACGATTGATTCTCTATAGGTAGATGTACATGTAGAAAATTTTGTTACTTTCAGTTCTAGCACTATAGAAATACTACGTTTTACTCGATTACTCAAAGGACCAGATGGCGTCGTATGACACAAGTCAGGGGTTTTAAAAATTTTGGTCCTTTGAGAAATCCATCTCAAAATTTTGAGTGGTGTCGTATATGACACCAGCTGGTACTTCTAGTGGTAGTAACTATAATATTTATTCTTTTTCACTTCAGAATTTTGATGGAAACATGGTATTTTTTCATATAAAACAAATAAAATACAGATTTTAAAAGTGATAACTCTAGTAAGGAGTTGTTACCCTCATTGACTAGCAAACCTATACTTTTCCTTCACAGTTGGGCCTTACTCTCATCTTCAGCACTATATTATCTTCAAAGATTTATTATCATCTTCCTTAAATGAAGAAAATTCATCTTCGAGAATTTAAATCGATGGGATGAAAATCTAAAGCGTCATTTGAGAGCTCGAAGGTCCTTTAAGTAGAAAAATTGAAAAGAATAGTTAATTCATTCGTAATCACTCTACTGAAAACCAGAACATTATATTTGTAATTCTAATTACATTACATAATAAATAATCTTGATTCCAATATTATGTAAGTAACATTAAAATTTCCTTAAATTCATTATTTTTATTTTTCGAGAGGTCGATTAAATAAGTTTTGGAACTACACTCTTAAAAGTTATTATTAGTGATCAATGGTGTTGAATTCACCATTAAATTTACTGAGTCTGACTAAATTATTTTCATCCATATTTGTGGACTGAATAATTTTATAATAATTGAGTGTGCGGCGACTACGGTGTATGATAAATAAAAATATTATAATTCACGAAACTATATAAAGAAGAATGATGATTCTATACTGAAACCAGTAACAATTGTGATTTATCATCCTTTAACAAATCATCAATTATTAAGAAATTGTTTCATCAGTTTCCGATGCACTTTATCATATGTTTAATTGGACTTGTGCTATACCCACATAGAGTCTCTTTTTTATTGGTATGTTGATGATAAATTTCGCTATTTAAAATCGTAAGATTGAAAAATAAAAATGAATTAATAAATAGTGGATCTTTTTTGTTTTAGGTAGGAAGGAAGAGAAGAGGTTCAACATGTATATCTCTTCATCTATCAATCTATTACTTTAAAATTTTAATTCTTGATAGAAGAATTGGCAGACAAAACAGACTTAAGTTTAGCTGAAAAAAGAAATTCCAAAATAAAATACATCTCACAGACAACATTCAATTATAAATATCAAAATGGCAAACACATCTATTACAAATCAAACCAAATTGTTGGAAATAAATACCTATAGACCTGCAACTCCAAGTTGGCTCTGCAAATTCATAGGTAGGCCTATTCCACAACATTCGAACATAAACAGACTATTGCCAAACTGACAATAGGTACAAAAATAAGAAGCAACAAGTACAATAGACCAACATAACATAATCTCAAAACCGAACGATTAGATTTGACAAGTAAATCAGATATAGACAGGCACAAAACTGCGTCGAGAATAAAGAAATTTTCAAATATCTGATAATGCGTGAACACAAATTTTGAAGTACCTCCGTACATTATCCGCGCAGACAAATGTATACTGAATTTCTTCGCATTTAAATGACCTAATTTGCAACGAAAAAGAAATTCCATGTCTGTGATTAGAGCATGAACATAAGGTTATGCTGTGTCCAAGCTATGTTCGTTAAATGTCATCCTCCCACAGTGTGAGTTCACAAGAGAAAAACAGCCATAGTTCCGTAAATTTTGGCCATAAAACTGGCGCCCAAAAATGAAGTCGGAACGGGTCAAAGAGCAGAGAAACTCGAAATGTGTGAACTTTATATACCACGATGAAAAAAAAAAATTAAACGACAAAAACTATATAGAGGAAGCAAAAATAAAAAGCGAAGGAAAAAGGAGCATTGTACGTAGTATATAGATAATGTTTGTTTTTGAAAATAACTCTCTGAGAATTATAAACGATGGCTGTTACACAGACTTCCGACATTACAAGCTTTTTCGGAATAATGTGCCAAAAATTATCCGACATCTATACACAAATAAACTACGAAAGCGTAAGTTATTTTAATTCCGATAAAATAAAGTATATGGAAGCCAAAATGAGAACGTCTATTAGTAAATACGCATGGTGACAAAAACTTACATCCACATCATTACACATACAATTGTACATAATCATTTAAAAACCATGCGCAGCATTAATGATCACACCCAATTTATTCAATTAGAATGTGAGTTATTACAAGAGTCGGTAAGTTGTAAATATACTGCGCTAATATATTAAAACATTAGATTTTCAAGATGCAAGATTAGAAAATCTCAGGAATGCCTTTACTGAAGGATATTATTTAATAGGTCAAGCCATTAAAAAAAAATCATTCAGGCTACAAAAATAATGTCAACATCCAACAAATAGGTACTGAAATTGGTTTTTTGTTCTTTTTCGACTGACTTATTTCCTTTTTTTCTGGGTTTTATGTTATTTCTGGAAAACATTTTGAAGGGTCGGAAATTTATTTGGCGGAGGCGGGAAGAGTGGATTGTCGCCTCCCCAGCCCCCTTCAGTTCCGCCACTGAAATCGCAAAATGTATAATTATGTACAGTTATGAAGAGGGCTATCAAACTACAAAAAGGATTTTCAAGATTGTTGTACAGGCCAGGGAGAAAAGTCTTCTCTGATGACGTACTCGTTTCTCAATACAATTCAACCCTATCTTCTCTTCTCTTCGATGAAGACTCTGTTTTACCAAGTTCAATTATAACTTAATTCAGAGTTGAGTGATTCATTTTATTGAAATACATCATTCGATTTGGCTCTCAGTCGAACGTTGAAGTTTGACAAAACTGACAATTGAGAACTGAAGGTGCTACTATACTAGAGGCGGTAGCTAATATCTTTCATGAAAATATGATATTGAGGGTCGATTGTAAAGTGCTTCAACTTTAATTCTGAGATAACCCAACACTTATTTCAATGGGCTTAAATAAGTTAACTCAATGTTAGGTCACGGAAGCAAGCACTGTAAAACTGGTTCTTTTGTTGAAGTTTGTAATATTATTCTCCTTCCATTCCAATCAAGGGTGCAAGTTAAAAGGTTGAAGCGTGCACGTGCACTACATGAAACATTTTTGCACCGACTGACTATGGGAAGATCTTTTACTCTCAGCGGTATGAGGGAAGAACTTCCCTGCACTTGATTTCTGAAAAAATGTTCCAATTATTGTTTTGCACCATGCGCAGCGCCTGAGAAAATGAAAACTTGCCAATGATTTCATTCACCTTTGGCTCGCTTCGCAAAGTGCACTCGCAATGTAATCACTCAGTTGAAGGTAATATATATCTCATCAGTTTCGCCCAGTTGAGAATGAAATAATTTTGTAAGGTACAAAAGTGTACTCCATAATGTTGCGTCAATGTATAGAGATTTGCATTGTATTATTGACTATTTACGTAAATTTGAAATTCTAATTATTGTTTCAGTTAGAAAACGTACAGGCCATGACTCGAGTCTGCCAATAGCTCATTAAGGGGTCAAGCTAACTTCAAATAATGCAAAATAGTCATCGTTGAGACAATTAACGATAAAAACGATACTTCTTGCCATTTATAGTTTATGGGCTCCAAAATGGCGTACTAACACTAGAAAAACCAGGTTTTACTCGATTACTCAAAAGACCGCAGGTAGCGTCGTATGACACAAGTCGGAGTTTCACAAAATATTGTTCCTTTGAGTAGTCCATCTCAAAATTTTGAGTAGCGTCGTACATGACGCCACCTGGTACTTCTAGTGCTAACAAACCTACGTTAGTTCTAGAATCTTAATTTCAACAAGTCCGTATTGCGGGTTTCGAAGTTTATTTTCAACCTCAACTGACTATATAAAATGAATCTCATTATGGGCCAGTGTTTCTTGATAAATGTTTATGAAAGCAACACATACCAGTTTCAAACTCCAGCAATAATATCTGTTCATACTGCAATAAACACTGCACCAAAACACATCAACACTGGCGAAAACTGCATTAAAACTCGAAAAAAACGTAGCACACGACACTCAAATTATTGGAGCAAAAAATTTCAAATTTTCCAAGACGATCGCCTTCTATTGGACCAAAATGAAAACAAACGCGACAAAAAACAATCTAAAACGCATATACGTCGCGACGAAACAATACGAAACTGAAAACTATAAGAACGATGACTTAAACAGCTGAAAAAAATGATAACGAAGAAAAATTGTACGATGAAATGGAAGCGATGAAATTTCGTAAGACCGTCATCCGATAATTACTCCACACAACAAACGGAAATACAACGAATGAACGCGTCGATTGAAACGGGAAATGGACACGTATTGCTTGCTAGAGACTATACGAGCTTCGTACGAGTCCATCATCGTACGGGTGGTGGTGGGGGCGGACGAACGACTGGCAAAGAGAGACGAAAAAAAAAGGAAAAATACGAAGAAAACGACGGCGAGCGACAACGAAGAAAATAGGAAAAGAGGAAACGAAAAAAAAAATCAGAGACGATGCGGCGCGTTTTTCTACTCTCTTGTCTTCCTTTTAGCAGGTTTTCACTTTGAAAACCAGCTCAATGCTCATGCAAAGGTCAGTTGGCAAAAAGGGGAGTGCGACCAAAACAGTATTTTATGTCTTTTGAAGCTTGATTTATTGCACAAATATGTCTTGTATTCTGTTTCATTAGAAATTAGAACTTGAGGTCAGATGATCGGTTTTTATTATAATCTGTCCCAATTCCCAAATAAGAAAGGATGACTATAATTACTCAATTACTATTGGTTAGTTTTTCAGATAACGTTCATTCATTTGAGTACTCAGTCACGTCACGTGTTTATGCTTTCTTATTAGGGACAGACCTTTGGGACAGACTATAATTAATGCTTTTACTTAACTACGACGCGACGAGGAGCAGAAAATAGAACTGGAATGCACGGAAGAAAATAATAGGATTCTTAAACATTGAAAACAGTAAACTGGAGTGCGCATGAAGATAAAAGCATTTACCTAAAGAACTTATATTTTAAATTTTTATGTTTTTATGTTTCTTTATGTTATCGTACGCGTACGGCACATAAAATTTTTTGGAGTTTTTACCTATTTTTGGTGGGTTTTTGGTAAAAATTCTCGTGAAATTTGATTTTTTAATTAAATGGAAAGACACCAGAGGATTATTAGAAAATCAGTAGCAAATCAGAAGGGGGCTCAACGAAAAGGTCGCTGAAACTGGTCAAAAGGGAAGCTCAGCCGCCCATAGCCCTCCCTGGCTACGAGCCTGATTTCAATTAATTTTAACAATCATAGAAAATAGAAATCAGAAAATTACATAAACTCTCACGTTTGCATCAAACATGGAACTGGTTACATACGCATATTTGGAGCAAAACTTGCGAGCTCGAGTTCAGTAAGTATAGATTATACGTTATGGAATGTACGAGAATATAAAACTACAATTTCACAATCTTTATGAACTTTTCGCAAAGGTGGACTATCGCACAGACATTGTAACCAATTGGAAACTTTCATTGAACTATGAAAAGCCATATACTGAACCGAAAATATTCATCTTTTTAATCCATTTCTAACCATCACTAAAAAAAAAACACGATCAAATAAAATTTTAGTCATCAACAATGACGCAGCTTTGGTTAATTTAACTTGCTTCCTTCTCATTTCGACCTTTCGTTCACATTTTTCCCTGATTCAATACTTTTCTTTATTCCCAAATCCCACTCAACTAATGTCGGTTTCAACTCAGCATGACGTCCTTAAACCGCAACCACATGAAGGTAGAAAAAGGTAGATGGCATCTTTATAAGATTTTAGTAGGCTCGATACACGTTGACACTGTATCCGCAATTTTTTTCCTTTCATCTTTTCCTTAAATTTCATCCTCTTTCTCTGTTTTTCCCCGTTCTTCTCCCACCACTTATCTAAAACCTTTCAAGCAATCTTTGCTCCAGGTAGCTACAATAAATTATATGCACCTGAACATCCTTTTAGAGTTAGTTCCGCTATAACCATCGGTCTTGAAACCAGCCAATTTCGATGGGTACTATGCCACGAATTTAGTCTGATGAACCAAAACCCTGAGGAAACTCGAGACGGAATTTGTTTATGAGTGAAATTTAATAGCCTATTTGACGGTCAGTCTTAATGGAATTTTCCAAGATCCGTTTTTTTTTCCCTTTTTTTTTTCTTCTTCAAAATTTCAGTCCACCCGCAGAGATTTCTGCACTTACTCAGTGGGTAGATATATTGGATAGTCGAAATGAGAATGAGATGAGCTATTCGAGAAATTTTGCGATGGAAAATTTAATTTGGTAAAATGAATTTGCTGAGAACGTGAAACAAACAGGTGAAGGTGAGTTTCTATGGTCTTTTATGAAAATTGAAAAATATATTATCAAATCTAGGAGTACCCTGCAAAGGATATGAACTGCTCGATTTGTGGTCAGTTAGTTTAACTTCTGTAGAGCTTACGCATGCAAAAGCAGTATACCTAATACAGAAAAAGAGCTCTTCCAAGGAGGGGCTACGGTGCTGAATTGCACTTCATAAGACATTAAATTTCATCAAAACATACAGAGTAGAAAAAAAATGGTTCACTTTTCGCGGTTTTGAAAAAAATTAAATTTCTGTTTTTTGTTAAATAAATTCTGGATTTTAAGTCCTTGTCTTGAGCTGAATGCGCTTCAGACTAATATTATATATATATTTTGTATTGCGTTTAGTTAGTTGGTCTTTGTACATAATAATATTAGTGTGTAATTATACCGACACATAATAACAACTTACACAACAAAGTTCTAATGAGCCAAATGTGAATGACTGAATGGTGAAATTTATGTAGATAATGATACATTACCAAACTGATGGTAGGACAGTAAAATTTTCAGTATTTTTTTCAAGATAACTCAAAATAAATTGAGGCGGAATTTTTCAATTAGGTACGTTTGAAAAATATATTTTAATAAATTATAAACAAAAAATAAAAGCGTTATAATAAGCTCACCTATACCTACCCATAAAATGAAAAACTAATAAAAAAATACAACAGTTTATTGCCTAATTATTTTTGTTCTTAAATTTTTTACAGCTGAAAGAACGATTAGCACATAAACACCAAAAAATTATCAATATTTTTTCTATTATCATTTCCTTAAAGATAAAATTCTTCTATTTATAGAATTATTGTGGTAGGCCTGAACAACTACGAGTACGAAAACTTCAATAAATTTGAAGGTAATTATACCAAGTGCACTTAAAAAAAATAATTTCATTATAAGCCTCTGGTGCTGACTTATCCGGTGATTTTTTTAAATCTCGCATTTTTCCACTTATCCTCCATCTTCAGAATCCATCCGCAGTGGTGTTGAATAAATATTTTAAGAATTTATTTTTCTTCCTCGGAAGTCATTATTACCGACTGAAGAAAAAAGAGACGCAATAAAAAAAAAAAATGTTCCAGACGAAAATTATTTATTTATATGATTCTGGTTTTCGTTTTTCGAGATGGTTTGAGGAAGGAAAAAATATTTACGATGCTCTCGTCTTCGGTCGGCTCATCCACACCAGCCTATAGTTTGAGCGTGCCAAAATATATGTAGTGAGAACAACCGAAAATTCCATTCTTTTATAAACGATATCTATAACTCATTCCACCCCCTAACTTCACTATTATTTGTCAGTCAACGTGATTTCTATAATATAGGGGTGGAAAGAAGAAAATAATAATTTCGGGGCAACGAAAAATGGTAGGAAAAAAAAAGAATGTAAAAAGATGGGGGAAAAATGCGGTGTATAGAAAATGAGAAAAAATCGAAACGCATTTTACACCGCCTAGACTTAAATATGACCTACCTACCTGTTATTTTTTAATCTATCTTTTTTCCCTTTTTTCTCATTCCTTGTAGAAGAATTCAGGTAGTAGCTTTAAGAATAGAGGTGATCATCTTCAAAATGTTTTATAAATTCAACTTATGGGTCACTAGTATCAAAAAATGATCCAATCGAAATCTGTATGTTAGAATGAATAATAATTCAAGCGATTAATAAATACTATAATTAATTTCATTAAGTAGGTAGTCTGTTTTTGAAAAAATTAAAAATTCAATTCAGATAATGCGATCTTGCATTATCGACTTTATTATATTATCAATTTATTAATAAAAAGATTATTTGATTCTATATCCGCTCCCACCCTCCTCTTATAGTAAAAATTGATCATTGCTTAATTCAAAAAAATCATCCGAGTTAAAAACAGCCTTTGATAATTTTCTGAGAGCAACAACAACACATAATTACGATATTTATATTTTTATTTTTATCAACTTACTCAGGATACCAAACCTATATGGTTCGAAATTTAATAATAATATTATTTTGAGAAAGTTAAGGTTTTAAAAATGTTTTTTCATATTTTTATATTGAAAATATTATAAAAGTATTTTCAAAACCAGGAATTTCATTTGTTTATGTTTTCAATTTGACCCACGAAATTTTATTTAGTTAGACATAGAAGTGTCAAGTGATTGAAGGAAAATTAAGACTGCTGATCTTGAAGGACCGAAGTGTCAAATCATAATGTAATTTTTTCCGCTTGAAAATTTCAACTAAGTAATTTACTTGAATTAAATTGTTCAATAATATATCGATGGTGACGTGCACTTACGCTCTTTGTGCACGTCACCATCGATATGAAAAACAAATTTGGTAAACACGCGAAATTTTACTATTCAAGAAGATAGTATCAATTAAGTATCTAATTTCAAGTTGAACTTTTACTGGTTTTCATTCGTTTCAACATTAATGTATTAGCAAATTTTCAACTTTTAAATACAAAATCTGAAAATCACTGTTACAAACGGAAAAAAAAAACTTCTTTGATACATTTTATTTGAAAGACTGTCTTACTGTTCTTAAAAATGTTATTACTCACACATTGAATGAAGTAGGTGCCGATGGTAATTTTGTATTACAAAAAAAAAAAAATTATATAGATCCCTTCTTGGAATACACTTAATATTCTTTCCCTCTTGAATTACATAGAAAATTTTTATTATCACTTCATCTTGAAAGAATTCAAAAGTTCTGAGAAATTTTCAAGAAATTGATTAGGTATTGCTGTCGAAAATGTTCAAGTTAATTTTTATATTGGATCGATCCATTTTGAATGAATTTTTTTGTTTCCGCATAGAGCATCATTGATCTGATTATTTAAGTATAAAGAAATAAGATTTCAATTTATTTACCTTGCTATGAATTATTCATGAACACGTGTAGCATATTCGCAGCTTCTGTAACATTAAAATGAAAGAAAATTAGTCATACATTGAAAATTACAAATACAAAAATCACAGAGTGCAATATTCGAAGTTACATATTATTTTCACAGGCATATTTTTTCAAGTATCTACAATCCCATTCGTGTATCCTAATCTGTTAGCGGTGAAATCAATTTCAGTGAAAACCTGCCTTTATTCTGAATTTGATTCGACTAAAGGCGACTGAATGGTTTTAAATTGATAAGGTTGAATAAAGAAGAAGTTAATAATAAAATTAGATAAACATCTTTATAATGAAATGGAAAAATAACATTGTGAATAAGGCATTATGAAAATATTTTTAAAACTTTTTTTTTTTTTTGATAGTAAAGAGGAATTATACTGAGTATTTTTTCAGTCAGTTTTAGTTTTGAATTCAACAATTCTGTGACTAAATTCATCATGATTAAACTTTTATTTTTCTTGGTAGTTTCAGTTTTCTGTTTCATCAATTATGTTTGAAAAATAATTGTAAAGTATATGAAGCAAAATTCAATATAGGTATGGATACTGGGTGAAAGAAACATTTTTATTTAGTTAATGATGACTTTGATATCATTAGAAAAATCGTAAATCTACGAAAAGAGTTACTTATGGTTTTTGAAGTCTACTTATATTCTTCGTATAACTTGAAAAGTTACTGGCCGGCTATAGTTTGACACAACAATAATTAAAACTACCACTCAATTTTTCTGAGATTTTTTCGAGGGGAGAGGAAGCAGGAACCCTAAAACCTATTTCTTCGTGCACACAACTGATTATTATGAGAATATGCCCTGCTAATGAACATACGAGTTGTTCTGCTTTTCATTTTTTCACACATACCTATATTATCGCCGAGTTCGTTTAGTCTACTCATTTTGCACTTGTTTTCAAAGTATTCACTAAACTTCCTTTTCGAACCGTTCCTTTCTTTATTCTTCCCCTTTCTGGTTGAATGTCAGAAGATATAAACATCCGATATCACATGTTAACCATATGTAACACAAAAATATGGTAAGTTTTTAGCACTTAACCCGTATTTTGTCTTCTAGAACCGGTCGCCAAATGAGTGTGATGTTTACAGCGTGTCTTTTGGAATGAAAAAAAAAACCGATATACCACCCACAGCAACCTGTTACCAGTTCGTGAGGGTAAACTTTTAAAAAAAGGGGCGAAAAAATTGCTACAGCTAATCTTTTGAAATTAACGTCAAAAGACGAAAAATACAGAAAGAAAAAAAACAGGATAGAGAAAATGAAACGAAAATATTTTGAAATGTTACTAACAGAAGTTAAGAAGTAATTGCGATCGTTCGCAGGCGTTGCAGATGATAAAAATTCTTACACGTTAATAGAAGTGCCTATCTTTATGCCGTATTCGAAAATGTAAATATACAGCCGAACTGGTTTTCAATGTTTGGCAACCAGTTATTTTCGTGTATATTGAAGCCAACGACTATTCAAAAATTAGTGTCAAGTTCGCACTTTTTACGATGGTTGATTTTGACTTAAAATTTCAAGGTCATACTGCATGACCTACATCCCTGAGAAGAGAGGGATCGTGGACTTGACAGAATTAGATAAATAATTGATGAAAAAGTAAATAAGCTCTCTAGAGAAAGGTTTCCTATACATCGATTTGAATATTTTGATTGAAATTGGCTGGTTTGGTTTGGTTGATTTGATTATAGCGATAGTGAAATTATTTATAACCAACAGTCTTATAAGAACATCATCAACTTTTCATTCAAGTTCATTCTCATTTTTATGCTTCCTCGCTCGAGAGAAGAATTCAAGCAAAACGTGTGTTCGAGAAAACAAATTCGGATAAAAAATTTTCATGTAAAATTCTCTCTGGAGAAATGTCAAAATGATCATCTCAGACAAACTGATTCTGGGAAATGACTCGAATTAATTAACAATATTTCACATTACACCTCGAGCTTTTTAGTTTTATAGATTTAAACTTTTCAAATTGTTTTTGAGAACTTTTTTTTTTTTCTATTTTAAAAAATCACCATATGTGAATTCCTCCATATTTATCTATTACATAATTCTATAATATGCCCATTGTATACCTATTTAACCTTGATTTACGAGTTTCAAATTACCAAACTCCAGAAAAAAAGGCACAGTTGAGGAAGAATATGCCATAAATGAGCTAATGGGCCATCAAAATTCTGCTAATTTGAAGTTAATTGAAGACTCACTTCGCCAATATTTAATAGGTCTATTTTTGATGGTTTCAGTAACTTCTCCAAACAGCTTTACTCCATAAATTACCAACTATATACACCGTATACATCCAATTTAACATTCGATACAGCATTTGGAGTGCATGTATAGCTACTATAGCCACTGAGGAAATGGCAATAAAACAAGTACGAAAATAAAATATATGTAGCAATTCGATCAAAAAGCATTTAAGATTAATATGCGTTGAAAATCAACCATAACGAGTCAAAAAACGATCAAAAATAAGCATCTTATAAATAATATCAGAATTATGATGATGTATTCCACCACAAAGATTGGTAAGAAAAAGAATCATATGAAAATATTTTCAAGACATGGGGTGTGTACCTACGAGATGTTGGGACTAATTCAAAAAAAAAAAAATACGGGTTTTAACCGCTGACTTACAAATATATAAACCTGCTACTGTACGCTACTTACGCACGTAAATAAAAAAAATGTCATGCTTGACTTTCATTTTCAAAGAGAGAGAGAGAGAAAAAAACGTGGTTCAAAAAGGGAGGTTTAATGCCAAACAGATTTGCCTAAAACGTTTTCTTCTTGCTTAGTTGGACTTAATTATCATTAAATGAAAACAACTATAGGGGTTAGGAGAAAAAACATATGTTTAATGTTTTGGAAGTGCAGGTTACAAGTTACAATATGGGAACATACTTTTGAAATAGAAGAATCAAATGAGACAGTTGTACAACTGCAGAAGAATTGCTCTAAGATCGGTAGAGGGGGTCAAAGATCGTATTTTAGACGAATTTTTCTCCAAGATAGATTATCCATTGCTATGAAATATGGCTGAGAGGTATTCTAATATACAAAATATATAACAGGCTATTGAAAAGGACATCTGTGGAGCGGGGAAGGATTTTTATACAGTGTGTTTTCTCGGTGGTATCGGCAGATTAGAACCTACTCAAGTTTACGTTTGCTTTTTTCAAATGGTTCATAATTTACCATTAATTCGGCCGAATTTGGCATCGCATTGACTGAAATTCTGATGTATTACTCTTCAACAGATTCTCTATGCCCGAATGAAAACCTTTTCTGGATTCTTGAAATTTTAGGGCATTTTTTGAGAGGTCCGAAAAACTCTTTTTTTTTGGGCTTTGACAAAAAAATAAGAAAAAATGAAATCCAAAAACAGGTCATTGTTCGATCATAGAAAATATGTTCAATGATTGCAGATTATCTAAATTTGAGTAAATTTGGTGCAAAACTCTGTGAAAAAAATGATGAATAGTGATAAAATCTCGGTTGTCACGTGAATCCGCAAGACATATATGTCCAAGAAATTGCCTATATTTTGCTTAAGTAAATTAAACATTTTCATATTTTAGAGGTTGATGTTGACTTCATAGCAAGGGTGAGCACATTATTGGTCAAATGAATCATGCTGACAGTACATCCGTAAGAAGTTGTTTGCCCCCTCCCTCAGAAACATTTTCCCCTTAGGATGGATCCATGTTGCCACCTAAGCATTTGACTTACCCTATCCCGCTGCAAGAATTTGATTAGCCCCCCAAGTATTTTGCACCCTGTATCGAACTACTTTCATACATTATAACATAACAAGAAAGAGGGCAAAAGAAAGAGTGACTTCGGAAGGAAAATAAGGTGGAAAATTGAATTAATAATTAATTCTTACTTCATTCTTTCTTCCGGATAGCATGACCAGGGCAAAAGAGCGGCAGGGGGATAGGCTAGGCGATATCGAGCAGTTAAATCGAATGACCTTGGACGTCTTCGTGGTTGCAAAACAAGCTATAGGCTACAAACATTAAACGCCTATACACATATACGTGGTGTAAAGTATGGCAGACTTGTGTATGATTTACTAAGGCGAAGAGATTATATGGCTTAACTTCCGCATCTGAATAGGTCTATGATGATAAAATTTCATTCGTCTTGCCCCGTTCGTCATGTGACGCCGTCTTTCTTGATTGATAACAACGTGGATTTTACAGAAATAAAAAAAATAATAACTCGTTATAAATACAGAAAAAAAAAACAGGAAGTAACTTGTAAGAAACGTTAATAACGTTCTTCATATTTTGTGGCAGCAAAATAACAAATATTGCAAAAAACACAAAAAATGAGCATATTTTTCTTTTCTTCTATTGTCAAGTGCTTTCTTGAAAAAAAAAAAAAATTCTTAGTGGGAATACCGAATAATGCAGGAGTGAAGGTCCATTCGAACATTTTTTTTTTCAAAGCAGTTTACTGAAAATAGGTGAATTTGAAAACTCATAGTATTGCATCTAGATAGAGGGCCCATAGTGGGGCAGTCAAAAATTTTCGAAACAAGTGGCTGAGTCTTAAAATTATTCTCAAAAGGCAAAAGTTTTGCGAAAAATCCAAAATTTTTTTGTTCAGTCTCAAACAATTTGGTACTAATCTGACTCGTCGAAGAAACAAGTAAAAATAGATTGAATTAATTGATTAGCCTTATCGACTCCTCTTCAAAACCTAAATTCTAGATATTAACACTAGTCTGTGCAGAGTACATACCCTAGTATAATTTCCGAAAATAAGGCCATATTCTTAATTGTAGTCGTTAATACGGGTATTATTTACCTCTTCAGTTCAGAAAAAGAATGACATCATTCTTATTTCTCATTTCAACAATCGAATGTATTAAATAAACTCGTCAACATTTTCAACCAATTAACGATTATGAGAAAATAATACAAAAATAGACATGATATATTTTGAAAGTTAAGTTTTGAAAAATCAACTCAAATAGAATTTTGGCTACGTTTTATATTTATTTACAGCCTTGAAACATTTGTTTTAGTCCACTCATTGGATTATGTAGGTGCCTGTCCATAAGGTATGTATAATGTATGCTAGTTTTTTTTTAATAGTTTGTCTTACCATCGAATAAAGATTCATTCATCAATGAATCATAAGTAAATTTTACAAATATAATTGTCATTTTCTTCCAGTACATGTTCGAAATATCTATTACAGATACCATTTGAAGAAAATAAAATCAAAAAAATTTCAACTGACGAAGCGAGGGGGCTTTCAAAAAGCAATATACAGATTCGAAAAATAACTTTATCAAAAATCACAACTAAAATCTTTCTATATTTATTAAAACCAATTCGTAGATTGTCTTATATTATGTGAATTTCATCAATGATGGGACAAATAATATAAAACTGCAGCATAAAATATTCCCTTCTTATATACTTATTAATTTATTTATTCATTTACCTGTTTAATTATTTTGTTGAAAAATTTCATTTTGAAAATTTTCTTTTAGATTTACATTTTTTCAGGTAAAAACTTTATTTTGCCATAATTGCATTCAACTCGCTTATCTTTGTCGAAATTTTTTATAACCTTATTCGCAGAATTTTATTTCCTCATCACGCGAGCAATTAAAAAATTTTGCTGGTAAATAGAATAATTTTTATGCATGAATAATATGTCATTAGCCGCTGCTATTAGCTAATGCTGGCGATAAGCTGAAAAAAAATTCACAATTTTCATAAAATAAAATTGTTTCAGGAACGTGAAAATTTCTTTTCGTCTTTTGAATCTTTGATCTTCGGCATCATATTCATACTTCCAGATACATAATTATATTATACATCCGTGTATAAAATTTCTAAATATGATATCTCTTCCGTATGTTAAATTTTTAGTTTACCAGAATAATACGCAATAATTTGATAATTTTTGCGCGTCAGTTATCGGTGCTGTGAACTTAAGGTACACATGTCAGAAATTGTGTATCAGTCGGTATTCTATGAAAGAGCAACTTTAATGAGCAAAAAACACCGATTAAAAAAAAGAAGAGGTGTTGAAACAAAGATACAAGTTCAATATTTTGATCGAATTTACGCAAAAGCTTTTCCTACTTCCGCATGTGTCACGATCTTTCTCATTAAAATTTTCAATCCGTTTTATTTATATAAATTTTCCATCCAGTCTCACACTTACATTAACAGTCATAATATGTTTTTATCTTTTTTTTGGGGGTGTTTTCTTCAAACTCATTTTTAATTAAACGTCACGTCAAATATGATAATGTGAATATATTTCAGACAGCAAATCCTTTTATCTCACAACTTGAGCAAAAATGACATTATTAACAGATGCTTTGTGGCTTATGAGGTTTTGAAAACCTGCACAGTTCACCGAAGTTGTATTGAAATAATATTTTTTTAAACGTTATTTTTAAATCTGAAAAAGGGACGTGACCTTTGCTTCATTATTATGTAATCAACGATTTTTTAAAAGAAATTAGCAATTTTAAATATTTCCTATTTGTTACAGAAGGTTTACAATTCACCATCTCATCTGAAAAATGCTACCTAAAGCTTCAGATAAATTTTTTTAAATTTCAATAACTTCATTTTAGCGATGTGTAAAAAATTACAGACTCATTTTTCTCCATTGAAAGTAAAAAATTATATTCGAGCAACTGTTTATTTATTAGTTAGTAATTTTTTACACATTATATGAAAATTATTTCAAAGGAAAACCTGCTAAAACATTATTTTGAGGCCACTGAGAATTTTGTTTTGCCATCTACAATAAACTTATTAAAACATGTTACCTTTTAAGATTTAAAGTAATAAGACAGATCTACGGACCAAATTTTCTTTTGAAAACTTTTTCAGCTGGCTTCATTAGAAGTTCCTAACTGGCATTCAACTTTTTTCTGAGGATTTTGCCTATATAGGTACCGCAGCCTATTCTTTCTGTACTCAACATTTCACTAACGATATTGTGGAAAATTTGCAAAATATACACTTAAAATCTGGTAACAAACGGAACGTTTAATAAAAATTTTACAGTAGAATTAATTGAGTCCGTGTAAATAGGCAGTCGACCGTTTAATACGAACACATTTCCTGTTCGCTTAATGAAGTACAGCGAAGAAATCATTTTATCCTATCTGCGTACAAAACGTCTAGTTAAATAATTCCTTTTTCACAGAAGGAAATGGTCACTTTAAGGTAGTACTTATAATGAAATTGGACTGAATTGAGTTTGGCATTTCGAGAAATTCTTCGTGTAGAAATATAAATTGAGAGTTTTTGTCCCCTAATTCGAATACAAGGATTTTCTTGTATGTCATTAATTTCCCCCACTCTAAACTGAAAAATGAACACTAACAGTTTATAGCAAGAATACGATTTTTTCATAAAAAATATGAATACTTATAGGTACGAACAATTATAGATGTGTAGATATCGCCTTCGTACATTAAAAAAATTATGAACTCAAACCCTCAATCAAAATCCACCTTTTCTTAAGTCACTTAAAGCCGTACTTCTTATCAGAATCCCTCTCGCTGAATAAACGCTCATCACCCTCTTCTTTTTCCTCAGCCTTTTCTTCGCCAACTGTATTAAAAACCCTCATGTGATCTCATTCTGAAAAATTGTGCTATGTATAGTACAGGTCTACAGGAGGGTTTAGAAACTTACCTCCAATCAAATATCTACTACATACAAGATTTTTAGCTTATGATGTAAATCTATCAAATGAGTGAGGTACTAAGCAAGGGTGTAATTTGCACCACTGGGGAACACCCCCTACCCCTCCTATACTTCGAAAAAAAAAAGGAAAATAAGGGGCTTGAAAATCAACTGCTCTCTCCTAAGAATCTTATTTGCCTCTCCACCCCCCCTTATTAGAACACTCTGGTTACATCCCTGGGTACAAAAAAGCTTTAGGAACTCAGTTCTTCCAGCGCTTATTTTAGATCCTTCCTGGCCTAATTATGAGACTGTTTTCTCAACTAGGCATTAGCACGACTTGCATGCATGAGTAGTCAAAAAGTAGTCATACCAAATATCGGATACTTATTCAGTCATTGACACATATGCGATATATTGCACACATATTCATGCCTAGTTCGTTGAAGAGAAAGTAGAACGAGAATCGAGCCTACGAACTGATAACAGCTATGTGATTATATAATGGGGTGAATAAATGTGAACCTTATGAGAATGGGGACACGATCGACAGAAAATGTGTTATGGCACAAGAAAATTGAATAACCGAACATGTGATACAAAAACAATAGCATTTCTAAGTTGCTGGTTCAAGTGTTGCATGTTTATAATGGCAACCGGTTTCGTTAACCTAGGAAACAAGTCTAAAAGTTTGTAAGTCCGAGAGTTTCTTGCTCTTATCGAAGACCTTGAATATTTATAGGCTGATTGTGGTTATACAACTTCGGTCACATGTTATTCGCTTCCTCTTTTATAGCAGTCAGGGATGCGAAATAGAATGATGTATGAAAATGGTCTTTGCACTTGGATGATGAAAAATAGGAAACCTGATAACCCGCAGGCTATAGGCACTTTAAATCAAATTTCGTCAGAAAATTACGGAATGTTAGGAACAGAATCCAAATGTTTCAACTCTGCTCCTAGCTAATTACTATAGGATGTAAGATGGGAGCTGGGAGCTCCTTAGAAACTCACTATGGGTGCTACGGCCGCCAGATCGAAAAAAAAAACGATAAAAATAGTTAATTTCCCAAAAAAGAGATCATACCAAGCCAAAACCAGACAAAATATTCAGTTTGAAATACAATCCACGAGTGCAAAATTTTTTCAAGTTTCTCGATATTTTTTGTTTTTTCGTTTTTTTTTTCTATTAATGATCCTTGAAATCAAAAATGTGCAGCTGAATTAAGACGATAGTTAATTCTATAGATGCTCTCTGTTGGACTTCTTTGGAATTGATCAATCTTACGTAGATCCCTCTTAAGCCATCAACTGCTGATTCGAACAATATAATATCATAAGACTAATTACTAGAGACCGGATTTTTTGGCACTGAAAAATCAAAATTCGGCGCAAAACAAAGCAAATTTGGCTTTATTTGGCAAAAACATTTGAAAATCAAAAACAAACATTATAAATCATAAAAAAATTTAAAAACAAAGACATTTTTGTCATTTCTTACAACTTTTTTGTGCTAAAATTTTCCCTCGAGCACCTGGAATTATGCTCATTTTCTGACAAACATCGTCAATAATTTCAATTTAAGCATATAGAGTCAAACCTATTTTTTCCAAATTTTGAATAGCATCAGGTAGGTATGCCAAATGCTTGTTAATGAACACCAAATCAGCTAATTCGGCAGTTTTCGTCGTTTAACTTATATTATTTTGGCATTTATTTCGGTTTGGGCTATTTTTGGCAAAATAAAATTTTTTTCCCAGGCCCCTACTACCCCATAACGTATTTATTTTCCATTTCTGATCTTCTGCCTTTAAAGGAACTCATTCGGCAAATACCAACGAATCTGGTCTCTACTAATTACATTTTGGAAAAACACTTTTCCATTATAATACATTCAATCATGATTCAATGTGAAATACAAATTATATTTTTAAAATAAAAAAAAAGACAAAAAGGAAGAGTAGGGCATAACCAAAAAATTATTGAAAATAATTTCAAGGTTATATAAGAACAATTATTTCAACATCTTGGAATAAGTGTACATTAGATACAGACGTACCTTTATGATAGGTATATAAGAATGAAATTAAGTAGGTATGAGGTCAAAATAAAACCAGAATTTTGCTGAAAGTCAAGTCTTTTCACTTATAGGTTGAGGTTACTTCTATGAAATATGAACCTACTTGTATGCAAATAACAATATAATTCATAAAATTGAAAGAAATTCGCGTTCATGAGAAAGGACAGTAATGTACGAGTAATAATTGCATTAAGTCTTGAAAATAAAGTAACCACAACTCGAACCACACCTACAACCTATCAAAATGGTAATGGTAGAAGGATTTCAAATTTTCTCCTCAATTTCTACTTCATGTCAACACACAGTCGAGACATAAATAACAAGCAAAAAGCATTTCTATGGATTAAATTCACAATGCCTCGAAAAACACGATTACTAATTGAGCCTTAAAGGTGTGATTTGAAAAAAATCAATTTACCGAATGGAGAATATAGCGCTTATATAAAAGTGAACAAAATTAATGCAATAATTTTACTTACATGAAATACAGCGACCTTTATTCCATGAAGAAAAAAAATTAGAAAGCATAATGCAATTGCGAATTCTCCAAAATGGTAATAATGATTCACTCTTAGTTATTCTGCAATCAAAAAGAAAAGATTTTCATTAGATCAGAGTATGTATGATTCAATGAACTTATCATAATGAAAAAAAAAAATGTTAATTTTTATATATTAACCTCAGATGTGTAACAAAAAATAGAAAATAGGCTTTATTTTTTGACTACTATTAAAAGTAGAGATTTTATATTGTAGAGAGATGAAAAGTAACTTACAAATCATCATTATATTTGATTACAAATTCTGATGATGTTACATGACTAGAGTAAATTCAAGTATATCAGTACGAAAAGTGACCAAGAATTTTTTCGAAATATCAATTACAATTGCAGAAAAGAGCGTTTGAAAAATTGGGGAAAAGACGTAATTATAGAGAAATTGATACAATCTGTTTTGAAAGAATATATTCCCATTTAATTTTGAAAAAAGCTATACCAAAATCACAAAATGATTCAAAGTTAACTTTTTAAAAGAAAATTTACAAAAACGACAATTCTGAAAGTACAAATACAATTGGATCAAAATATAAAGCAATTTCACGCTTAATTTTTGTATCCTAGGTATCCTAAAATAGTTTTACAACATACATGTGTCTCTTGCACCCCGATCTGCAAACTGTGATACAAATGTGGAGGAGAAATGTGACGCGAAATGTGACACAGATGTGACAAAAATTCAACCAATCAGGAAGCAGTGGCACTTTCGTGACACTGATGTGATTTCATTTTTCTCCGGTGGAAAAATTATAGGTCTCATTAGTGTCACAAACGTGCCACTGCTTCCTGATTGGTTGAATTTTGTACACATCTGTGTCACATTTCGCGTCACGTTTACGTCAGATTGCAGGTCGGGACTCGATCCTCTTCGTAGGGCAAGGATCAAATATGTTTTCACTTTATAATACCTTTACACTAGAAAAACCAGGTTTTACTCGATTACTCGAAGGACCAGGTGGCGTCATATACGACGCCACAAGAATAACCTCAAAAGACCAAGTGGCGTCGTATGACACAAGTCAGAGGTTCTCAAAATATTGGTGCTTTGAAAAATCCATCTTAAACTTTCGAGTGGCGTCGTATATGACGCCACCTGGTATTTCTAGTGTTAATAGACTCCACAGCATTTACACAGTTCAATTAAGCCAGTATATTTGTCAATAAGCCTGTGAATAAAGTGTCCACTCATCTTCATGATATTATGCCAATAATTTTGCAACCAGCTCATCAAAATCAACTCTTCAATTTCGGCCAATATTTTAAATTAAAATACAAAACTTCGTTTCATATATTCTCTGCTAGAATCAAGAATATTACGCGCGTTCATTTTTTGTAAAAAAAAGGTCATGAGGTGCTGGTACAAAGTCATTTTTGAAACGCCTACAATAGCAAAAAAAAAATTAATAAATATAAATATGCTTGTGACGTAAGAAGGCGGCAGTAATACGTTTTGTATTTATTTGATGAACATTAAGGTTTTTCTTATGAGATAACAACTCTAGGTTCTGCATTTTTTTTTTTTACAAGTCTTAGCCAGCGTAGGTAACCTTAACAATATTAAAATAAGTACATGGAAAAAAAAAGTACTTTAAGTACTCCAGTATTAATCATGTTTCAGATACATTACCGGATTTTTTTTCTCTAGTAATATCTAATCTAGTGGATGAAAAAAAAAAACTACATTATTGCTCACGATTTTGTATTAATACGAGTATATATAATATTGTGCAGGAGAAGTAAAATAGAAAACATTTATCGACCATTGGTCTTGGGATGATTTAAGAACTGCTCTTTTTTTCTTTTTTTTTGTACTAATGGTTTGAAAACGTCACGCTTTGGATGGGAATATTTTTGTCGTTCAGATGACTGAAACCAATTTCTATTCCTGTTTTTAAAGGAAGGCGGAAAAAACAAGTTTAAGATGACTTCATGGCTGGGTGCCTCCATTTTGGTGGCGTTAAAAGCTAACCTGTAAACTCCATAGACATGCTAAATGAGATCGTCGCGAGTGTTTGAAAAATTCATTTTTCTGTTTATAAAATGTATACCTACAGGTTTTTAATTACTTTTGTTCAATACTAGGAGTACAAGGTGGCGTAATATATGACGCCACTCAAAATTTTGAGATGTACTACTCAAAGGAACAATATTTTGAGAAACCTCGACAAGTGTCATGCGATGCCACCTGATTTTTAGAGGTTATTCTTGTGGCGTCGTATATGACGCCGCCTGGTCCTCAGAGTAATCGAGTAAAACCTGGTTTTTCGGGTGTTAACTGTCAGCATTTTGAATTTTACTAATAATTGTGATGTGATCTATGAAAAAGTACTTCAAATCGGAAATTTGATAATCGAGCTGATGATTGGTTTTGATGGCGAAAGGTTTTTGTGAGCATTTTGCAAAAAAAGATTTTAATTGCTTGAAAATTGACCAAGAGTTGATTTGAAAATTTTTGAATTTAAAAATCGTACATTTGAAAATATCAAGATTGAAGTTTATTAAATCATAATTTTCAAAAATCGGATGTTTTTTCTCAAAAACTGCTGAATTGATTTTAACGAAATTTTCATACGTTATTCATGACCCTAAATGTATCCTGCAAAATTCTGACAATATTAGTCAGGTAGTTTTTGTACCAAGTTACAAATAGTTGAAAGGTTATTAAAAAAACAAGAAAGGTAAAAAATAAGTTAATTTTTCTCGTCTAAAATAAGGACTATAATACCTTTTGGTAGCGTGAAACCTAATGAAAATATTGCCAAAAGAATTATAATTATCGAAAGAAAACGTGAAAATATGTTTTTTCATTTTTTTGATCGGGAAATAATTTTTTACTTATTTCTCAAAAAGTTGTTGGCGGACTGGGTACTTGCTTTCATCGATCACAATTACCCATGTGTTGGGTCAATTTGATGACTGGTACCTGATGCTGAATTTTATCCGCAGATTATTTTGAAATATGGAATGTCCAAATGGACACTGCTTTTTTTAGCCAAATTTCTTTCATCATTCGGTAGCTTAGAGAGAGAGATAATTCGTTGATTAGCTAATTTACTCGTAATTCAAATGAACAAAAATTCCTAATATAATACGTTCAAAAACTTTGCATTTCCTGATTTCTGCTCAGGGAATAAATTTATATATTGAGCACTGGTATGGGGATTTTCGAAGTCGCTGAACACAAATCCAGCAACAGTTTTTGGCAGCGACTCTCGCCCGACAAGATATGGCTAAAAAAAAGTGAAAAATGCGGGTCTAAATCGCGTCGTAAAGCAAAATGGGTCGCAGATTCGGATTCAGCGTTAAAAATTCAATGAAAAAGGGTGCCATCAAGGCATAATCTTGAAGAGCCACGCATGCCTCTGACAATTTGTGGTGGGAGAGGGGCGATTTTTTATCAAATTTAGAGAAGAACTTTAATATGATCGAATAGAAAATTTTTTTTCGCACACTGGGGAGTTTTGACGAGGCACTCCTCGTAAGCCACAAGGGATCACCAGCACCCCTGGATCACATCACAATCATCTAATTTCATTCATTAAGTACATCAAACGTTCATTTGAATATTTCACAATATCAATGTACCTAACAATAGAAGCTTATGTGTCCAAGATGTTTATATGTACTTTATAGTTATTGGTGATGGCTTATCATTAAGGGGAATTAGACTATACCCACGTATCAAAAATAGTTTATCATACATGAGGCCTGTACCACTGGGTGGACCTGAAACAATTACATTTTAACGCTGAATAGAATAGATTCTTTAAAAAAATTAGGGACACCCTGTATAACCGGATCGTGATTTTAAATTATCATACTGTCACTTGACACCAAAATTTTTCCACTCACTTCAAATGGGAAATGAAATCGGACTTCAACTTTATGTAATTAATTTCCGTGTAATCTTTCCGTTTTTGTTCGCCTTAAATATGGTGAATACATTTCCTTGACCCTTATTAACTTCCCACTCCTAATAATTTTTTTTTCTCTTTCTCAAACACAAGAGTATCGAATTTAAATTGCAAATTAAATTTGTGCTGAATGGTTTAAGAGGAAATAGAAGAAAACAAAGAAAAACACGAAAAAAAAAAATTATTTGGTCTTCGGTGTTTTGTTAATTATATAAATTACTCCAACTATTCATACTAAAACTTTACCAAGAGAATGATAATATGAATATAACACTACAGAGAACTTTAGCGATTTGAAAACTGTCAACGATGCCGCTTCCCCTTTCATCTATGTACTATATGTACACCATTTTAGAGTACGTTTCATTCTTTACTCTCTTTAGTTTTAAGTAGAACGGGGAAGATGAATTACAAGAATACCCAAAGATAATTATCGACAATTACATAACTATTACGCCTCCTTTAGTTTACAGAGAGAAAAAAATGAGACAAACAAAAAAATGAAAAACCGTAGGTACAAACGCGGAAGAATAGAAGGTCAAAATTAAACTAATGAACTGAAATAAAAAAAAAATCAGTTGTTTCGTTCCTTTTTCCTGCTAAGCATTCGACCTTACAAATATTCTTCAGTGTTGCCAGACTAATGCAACTAAAACGATATAGCATATTGATGGCACCACAAAATATGAAAGGGCGAAATAATTATTTTCAATTACATAAATAAATCAATATTAATACGATTAGGACTAATTGGTATTAATTTTTCATCATGCATAGGTCTTAATTAAACAATACAACATTTTTAGTTTCATTCTAGGACTCTATTTGGAATTAAAATTCATCTTCTGAAATATTTTCATGAAACGATAATGTATCTGCCAGAATAAATAGAACGAAAAAAAGTTCGACTGATTCGCGTTTGTCAAAAATATCTCAATAATTTTGTTGAGAAACCATTCTAAAAATGGTGAAAAATTTGATAATCAGCCAGATTTAGTTTTCAAAAACTTTGAAATCAATTTTCATTTTCAAGCAAGGAAAAGGTATGGGCTGGCAATATTTTAATAGTCTATGTAGTTAGTTGGAATCCTGACAACTAGAGTAGGTACTGCTACTAAATGGAGGGTATAATTTAGCTCATGTGTTTATGAAATATTCGTACTTATGTAAAATTAAAACTTTGTGCTCATTAGAATTTAATTTATTTACGCAAATTTTTCACATAAAAGCTGGATTGTCCTTGAGTTAGTAACAAAATGAATGCTCACTTTTTTCCCTTCCTATTCTTGGTCCTTCATTACTGTATTCATTGCTACCTATAGGCGATATTTGTCTCCACAAGTTCATTAGCACTGATAAAAAAAAAAAAAAAGCGATAGAATTAGAGCTCGCACGATATTGTTCGTAGTCAAAGAAACCACAAGAAACCAGTATGACATCTTTGAAAAAGAACAAATTCAATAAGTAGCCAATGACTGCAAAATCTGATAGGCCAAAATTAACCTGAGCCATATAAAAGAACCACTATATAAAGGGCAATAAACGAAGAACCGTTTTCTGCAGAGTAGGTGTATAATTGGCATTCTTTTACAGTACATCTGCATGTGTGTGGAAATGGTAACCGGTGCATTAGAACTTAGAAGTGTTTTTTTCTGTATGGGTGTAGCGCAGGTATGAAGGGGAGAAAATGAGAAAAAAACTGAACACAGACATTCGAACACAGACACTCGAGATGAAGAGTAACCGGATTCCTTGATACCTTGTCCACATCCGGTTGATTCAAGTATTTAACTTCTTAAATCTTGGTTTAGTTATAGCTATAATAGAGTAACATATATCGATTAGGAGCACTGCTAAATGGAATCACATAAATTGGCTCATTAGAATGCATTCGCAAAGTTCTTCAACCAGAAATTTAAATTAAGATCGAGGAAAATTGTCGTTAATTGCGGTTCTTAAAATTCCCTCCCCCCAAATTAAAATTTCTTGGAAACGATAGAGTCCTTCTATAAAATAGTTCAAATATAATAATATATTACTCGACAAACTAGCGAAGTAGTCTGTGTTTGTTGATGATAATGAAAAGAGAACAAGCCTTTTAATATACAGGATGGATGTGATCTGGTCTTTATGATTGTTTTCAAGCTACAGAGAATATGATAGTCATAATTTACTGTACAACCGCAGTTATATGTTATGTTCAACTTCAAACAATTTGAAAAAAAAATGAATTTAAAATAAAAACATTTTGGCCCTCTTCAAGATTCATACAAGGGACTTCCGGCTTACTGAAGTGTGATAAGCTAAGCTAAATGTTAACCTAAGATGAAGGAGTCCAATCATGAGCTCACAAGAGGGCGACAGGGGGACTAAAACCTCCTGGAGTTGAAATCAGCCCCCCTCTCCCGAGGGCTTCAAGTAATTCAAAGGAAATAACTTAAATTTTGATTTATTTGTATTCGTACGGCCAAACTTTCGATTTTTTCATTTTTTTATTTTTTCGTCACCTCATCAAATGTTTTTTAGAGAGATAGACCGGCAAAAATTTTCTACCACCCTCACTCCCCTTTGTCGGCCACAAATACTTATATCGAGTGAAGTCTGCCTATGAGTTTGATTTGACGTTTTAAATAAAGTACAATTTAGAGGCTACTATACAACGCTCAACACTGAAGAAAAGGTTCAAAAATAGGAGTGTAGCATCTCTGAATTGAACATTCAACAATTAGCTACAGATAAGTACTTTCTCGAACACGGATTTCTGAAAAATAATTCATCTAACACGTTTATTTTCTGTACTCGATATTTTACTAGAAAATAGGTGGAACAATTTTTAGGAACCATAATTTATTGACATACACATATTTTGCAAAATCCATTTTAAGAACCTGAAATTCTATAATGATAGTCTTTGTTTGCGAGAATTATTCATTGAATTCACTTTAGTCACGAAGACGTGCAAAAAAATAGAAAATGACAAAATAAACGCGATATTTTCGTAGGAGTCGATAAAAAAAACCTTCATTCGCTCGATAGGGGGTGCAATTCCACACAATTTTCTTGTTTTGCTTTCTTAACAGTAGAAAGAAAACCAAGTCTCCCAAATTTCGAATGAGTAAAAAATTATCAAGGACAGTGCCGATTCATCGGTTCAACAAATCCGCATTTTTTTTTTCGCTTAAAAATCACGTTAGGTTTCCTTAAGTTCCTTCAGGTGTCGATTTTTAAGGTCCGTTTGCCAGCTAAAAAAATCTGAACAGGTTTCTCAAAAAATTCACAGAATAACGTTTAACCAAGCCAGCAAAAAAAAAAAAGCAAAAAAAAAAATACTTACAATATTTTGAATAAATAAAAATCAAATTACTTCCTTTTTGAACTTCCCTCACTTTATTTAGTGTCACCGTACATTAAAATGGTGTAAATGTTTGTATGACGTGTTTAGTTAAAAAATAAAAACCAGAAATGATATCACATAATCTGCGTGTACATATTACATCCTATATGGAAGTCTCTTCCTCTTTTACATGAAAAAAAAATACACCAGCTTTAGGTTTAGAGACGAAGGAGGAGACACGTCTTTGTCCGAAGACATTCACCAAGGTCACAGAAGCTGAAACCGGTGCTGCCTCTGCGGAGGAAAGAAAAAAGAATGAGCGAAAGAAACACACAGCAGAGCATGAGAGAGAGAGTGAGAGAGAGAGAGAGAGAGACTTTAAGAGAGGGTGTAGAGTACCCAAAGACGGACAAGAAGATGTGAGGATGGTGTCGACGATCAGATGAACCGAACAGTTTCCTTCCCGCATTCCAGAACAGCATCCTCACTTTGAAACCCAGTCTTTTTTTTTATTTATAAATATAGTATAGAAATAACACACATGTACATGTACAATGGAAACCGCAACCAGTTGCGAGGTTGCCGCCTTATGAAATTAACAGAGTAAACATTTCCCCGTTGCCATATTTACAATTTTTCCCTCCACCTTCTACATGGTTGTCACCAAACATGTGAATAATATTATTTATGACATCGCATATAATAGTTCAAAGTAGCAATTGAGTTGGAAATTAGAGGAGGTAAGAAATCTGTGAATACAAAAACAGAAATCATTTTCAAAGGGTGTTTGTATTCAACGTGGACAATGAGAGGGGTGCGGGTGTAGTATACGTTCGATAAGTGCTCGACCGAGAAGTTGGAAAATCTGCACTACAACCTCGTCTGTAGGTAATTTTTCACGGGATACTCTGATCGGCTATCAGCCAGTGGCGTGTTAAGTTCACTTTTACTCAGCAACATGCTGAGGGCCCAAAATTTCATCTCACAATTTTCAGTCATTTTTTAGGAAAAATAGAAAAATTTCCTTGAAATATGCAAAATTTGGGCAAAATAGGGGCCCCAAAGTAAAAGCATGCTGAGGCCTCACAATACCCTTAGCACGCCACTGCAGTATCAGCTATATAGCCTTTGAAGCAAAGCAGATATACATGTTTTTGCTGCAGGCAAAATACGCATTCGCACTGATTTTAAAATATAAATAGATGGATAAATAAATAAATAATAATATGCTATACGCTTCATACATATCATGGAGCAAGTTTTTGAATTTTTCATACCATACAACAGACAAATCCAAGAGCAAGAAAATTCTAAGATGGCAATAAAAGCTGAAAACATATTAAACTGAGTAACTAAAAGCGCTGGTCAGCTGTGGAAATGTTTATCAAAGTATGCTGAAATAAGCGAATCTGTCAGTAAAAACGGAAGTGGAAACCAGTTAACAGTAATTTAGTGATAAATGCACGAATAAATACTGAAAAATTCTGCCCGAAATGGAAGAAAACCAGTTAAATAGCCCGACTATCTTCATGACAATGCGGTTGCTATAAATGTCTACACTCTATAATGTCTGCACTCTGCACCACAACCAGAAACCCAACTTGTTTTACACCAGCTTTGGTTTGTTTTTGCGAGCAACTTCTTTGTAAATACAGGAATTGTAGAGGGGGTGTCAGTTTGAAAGAACTAATGCTACGTTTTCCCGGGTTACTCTTCCTGCTTCGGTTTTTTTCCCCTTCAAGTTCATAAAGTTGACCATAGAAAAAATAAATAAATTGGTTTCACTGTAAAAATAATTTATCTGATAGTAACAGGAGTTTCTAACATTTGTTTTCGGATAGGAATTATGCGTTGCTTCAAACTGAGGTAAAATGCAAGTATTTTCATGAACTTTCATGAAATGCAGGTATTCTTTCAATTTCATCATTATCAATATTCCATAATATTTCTTAAAATTATTTATCTAAGAAAATGGCGAAAAAAAACAATCAAAATTTCAGCGGGAAAAGAAAGGAAATTTAATTTTAGAATTTTTCTATTCAAGTATCTGATCATTGTTCAGGGCAATAAAAAAGTAACCAGCGACATGGACGTAAAAAGTTTGAAATTCTATTATTTTTCCGACAATTTTCATTAGTGGCTCCTTAATTAGATATTTTTCAGTAAGTAATTTATCTGACTTTCAGCTATGTTGAAATGAATAATTATACCTATAATTTACGCAAAAACTTCAAAAACTGCTACGTCCTTCTTAATTCCTAAAAATTATACAAGTATAGCTAACAAAGAATGTTTCTTAATACCACAAAATAATATCAAACAATTTTTGGTTAACTAAAAATTAAAATCAGTAAAACAAGTTGTTCTATAATATTCACCTATTCTACCTGGTCATAATATTATATGTATTTTGATACAACGATCTGGTGCACAAGTTAACGAAAGGAAAGACTTATAGCATCAAAATACGGAATACTTCATAGAAATTAATTATTTTATCCTGCAATTTAATGAAAAAAAATGTTCATTTTTGGAAAGTATGACGTTTTTAGAAGGATAAAATGAATGCTGTAGATACTTGAAAAATTGATCCCGGAAATTCGGAAAAAAAATGGACAACTATATGCCAAGTTAATTTGCATTCAAGTTTTTTCAACAAATATATTGTAATGTACTTACCTATTGGCAATTTTTTTTTTTTATCAGGAAAATCATAAATTTTTATTGGTTTTGTTAAGAAAACTAGTTTTCACTGCGAGCAAAAAATTAAATCCGTTTATAACATTAACATACTGGCAAAATTTTATAATCTTCACTAAGCCTGTACAAATATTCAAATGACGTCATTACTCGTTCATCAGTGAATTATTTTTTCAAGAAATACAAAAAAAAAAAAAGAATTAAAAAGTTGGATACGTAAATAGAATTAAATTAAAAATATTAAATCTATTTTCATAAAATTTTTTATCGGTTGTACAGTTTTAGTAGGTTTTTCAGAAGTATTTTTATTTTCATTTTGGTTGGTCCATTACCATGTAGCCTGACTACCAGTCTCATGGATAAAGGAATTTCAACCATCTGAAAATAATGATGGGATTAGCTGTTCCACAAGGTTGTGAACGAATCCACTAAAATTGGATTCGACGAATATCTATACGAATCCACAAATCATCATGTTATTTTTTGGATTCAATTTGAAGCTGAATTTGTGAATTCGAGTCTGAAAAATTTAAATTTATAAATCAGTTTTTTTTTAAACCAAACTTTTTGCGAAATTCAATTCAAAGTTTCAAAATTTGCGTTTCCATGTAATTTTGATATTGGCATTGCATTGGGCATATTGAAGAAATATATTTATTAATCATTAAAAAGATATAATATTAAATAATTTTGAAGTTGCAATGAAAACAAAATATAAAAATGTAAAAACATACCTCCCAACATTTAAATGAAAAGTTAAGAATAAACAAATCCATTACAACTATGAATTCAATCAATCATTCAAATAAGATTTATTGTTTTATCCACTTGAATTTGAATCATGCGCAACCCTACTTGCTACTAAAACTATACAGTATTCTATATGATTCAAAGTAACATCAGATAAATCAAAATATTTATGTTTCTTGAATTTAATTTCTGCATAAACTATAGAGTAGCTACAGCAAACAGAGAAGACTAACTCTTGTATATTTAAGTACCTATGTAGTATGCCCAAAACCAAAATCAATGAAGAACTGACTTTTTATTTCATCAAAATAATTTTCAGATACTGAATTACAATCTTAACCCGTTCCACAGAGCTCAACTTGATATAAAAACAAAAGCAAGATAAGTTATGACAACCGTTAAGTTATTTAAGTGCTTCGACTTCATTTTTTTTTCTTCATCAGAACTCTTTGTAAGAATTTTTATTACCCATTGAAATGCTATTTTTCATCCGAATAACATTTCAAACGTTAAAATGATTACCAACTGCCGAAGTCATCTTTAATTTTTTTTGAATACTTATTTTTCATTTTAAACTCTCAATCATTGCAAAACTATTTTACAGTCCATATATTCGTAATATCATAAGACATGGTGAATATAAATTCGTATTTTATGTAAATAAGCATTCAAAGAAATGGTTATTCGTAAATTTTTTAGTCAGAAAATCGCATATTTTAGAATTTACAGAAGAGAATATCGGATCTATTGGATACAGGAAGATAGTACAAGCGTCATTAAAATTAAAAAAAAAAGGAAAAGGTAAATGACTTATCAGTTTTTTTATAGTCAGTCTATTGGATTCGCAAACTTATTTGGGAATTTTTAATTGTATTTAAAACGACTGACCTTAGGTGATTTTATGATTGGGTCTATAATTTTTCGTTCTAATCACCACCTAATTATCGTAAAAATTTCTCATAGGTAGCATATACTTTTTTTTAATTGCATTCCCTAACGGGCAATAGCAAGGTTTAAAATTTATCAAAAAAAAAAACTTAAACATTTCTTCTACATTTTTGAATGTGGGTGCAAGTTTCAAACGATATTCACCATCTCTCCTCTATTGAAAAAATGCTATTTAACTATAATTCTACAAAGTATCTTTCTCCAGCCAATTAGAAATAATCATAAATATTTTTTCCCATTTATTCTCCTTTTATGGTTTTTTTTTTTTTTTTTCAATTTTTCTAGTAGATTTTAGGGATTTCGATCCCATGACGCACCAACCGAATTTTCTCTGAGGGCGCAAACAAGGGCTTTTGGGGTGCCGTTATCAGTGACACTTTTCATGACCGAAGTTCATAATCCAAAACAAAATATCTGATGACGTTTGAAATTAAACTTCTGGTTATAAACCAGTCGAAGAATTATTTTTCATATTTCATAAGAAATACGGATATAAGAAACTTCTTTCATGTAAATTATATACTGTCTCAATAGTGCGTAGGAAGTATTTCCGAAAAATAAAAATTTCGACAGGTAACTGATATCTTTCTGTACTTTGATTTTTTATTTGGATAAGCAAAAGTAGTGGAAAATTATTCTGGAATTTAATATGAAAAGTGTGGGTATTGAGTCGTCAAGGGGTTAAACCGAATACTTGAAACACCCATTTTACCTTATCATTTAAGGTGTTCTGCGGAAATCAAAAATTGATTATAAATGAGAGAACAAAGCAGCGAACATGAAGAGTAAATTTTTAAGCGTTTAATTACACAGCTACCAATTGAATACATTTTGTTCTGTGAATTTCATTTTCGTTGATAACGTTTTTTTAGAAATATTTTTATGTTTGATTTTTTGTTAGAAAAACCCAGTTCAATTATAAGAGATTATGAAGTCAGGTGAACATGCTATTTTTCTATATTATTCTAAGTACATACGCGTAGGTGGCAAGTTGGTGGTTGGAAGGGTGTACGTGCATCACTTGAGAAATTCAATTGTTTTAGGATACGAGTTACAAAGTGAGAAGAAATGGGTGGATGCAAAATACCGATTATGAAATACCAAAATCTAAAAGTTCGAAACTCGCAAAGCATGTGACCTTGGAGGAGGGGGAGGGTGGGCTGATTTCGAACATTGAAAAAATATCGTGGGAAGATCCTACCTCCTAACCCCCGGGGGAAGTGGGTAATTTTTCAATTGTTTTGCACCATGCACCACCTGAGAAAATCAAATAAATTTACACCTGTGCTTGAAACATAATCTTCATATTATCATTAGTTACACTTAAATTTGACCTTGTTAATAAAAAGTTTTAGCTCAGATTAGTTCAGCACACGTGAGAATATGTGAGATTTTACTTATTGTCAGCATTTCAGTCGGATCAAATTGAGATCCAGATTTCTAATCGAGCTTGTGACATTTCTACATCATCTTGGTCGCTTTGCTTATACATTTTGTAAGTCAAAATCGAACACAGTTCAGTGCCATAGACGAAGTTTGCTTAATATATAGGGGGAAGGGGGTGGGTTAGAGCTGAAAATGATTGTCTCTTACTGCTGATATCACAAGATTCATAATAAATTCACCTTTCATTCGAGTTATGTATACTATTTTTTGCAAAATATAATACAAAATACAAGAAAATTGATGGCCTTAGTTGCTGTTCAGGGTACGTTAAAATACAGAAAAAAGAAAAACTAAATTCAAACAATTGTGTAATATTAATTCATCTGTTGAAGTGATGAAACAAGGAAAGGAAATAGCTTTTGGCTTTGAGATGGGTTATGTATCTGGTATGGTATCTAGGGTTTTGTAGAAATAATCATCATTTATCATTGAATATCATGGATAACAGAAGAGTAACTTACTTACATTATACGAGCATTTCTACTCGGGCATCCTAGGACTTCAGTCAGTGGCGTCACCTGGTAGTATTTTTTGGGTGTTCAACTTTGAGGTTCAACTACAAAAATCAAACCCTTCCTTCTCCTCCTCTTCCTCCCCCCTCCCATCCCCTGAAAAAAGTGATAAAAATTGGGAAAAAATAGAAGATACAAAACTGAAAAGAGAAGAGGATCTTCAGCTGTTAAAAAAAATTTTGGAGGAAGGAGAAAAAGAAGAAACGCAAGAATACAAGTGCCTTCTCCTTTCTTTGTTATTTTCAATTTTTTTCCTAATTTTACTTTTTCCATTCTATTTTCTTATTTAATTGTAACTTATTAATTAATGATTAATTAATGAGTAATGGATTTTCTTTATATTAAATTTGGTTGGCTGTGCAGTGAACACCTTGCACACCCACAGCAGACGCCACTGACTTCAGTCCTAGAAGTATTTTGTGATTGTTAGAGTGGAAAGTTCCACATGTGTATACAATATTTTGCAAAATAAGGGTACTTTACATACTGACGTTATACTCAGTTCAGTTTATGATTGCAAGAAATAGAACATGAAATTCACATTCATCAACAATATTAGTATCGATCAGTGTGATAAGACAAATGAAAGCTGAATAACTATAATTGGAAGCACATCAGCTATTTATTGTTGCCGAATGTGAACGATCGTTCTATTTCCTCTCTCCGGAGCCCTGCAAAGTGCAAACTGCAATCCAAATTTTGCATTGCAATCTTGAATAATGAACAGACTTATTGTTAATAAACTCCCCATTTACGTAAAATTTACTATCCTTCTTTTCTCTTTAAAAGATAAAGAGTTGAGACTTCCAAAGTTTTGTTTAAAATAAGAATTTGCTTTTGACTTTGCTGAGTGAAGACAAACTAATAAAAAATATAATTGCTTCGTACTGATTGATTTAAAGCAAAGTAAAAGACAAGAATAAACTGTAAATTCCATAACTCATTAGTAAACTTAGCTTAACATCTCGTACTTCGTATCATTCTCATGACAATTCGCACTCCCTAAATGCTGGTTCATCCTTATCAGTAACTTTCAACAATTTGAACAAGACATTTTTTTTGGAAAGTGAAAACTGAAAAGTACACTCACCGGTCAACGAACTCGAAATTAACTCGCGTCTCCGCTCGAACAACCAAAGTAAACAAAACTTTTCGGAAGTACAAATACACGACGAATGCAACAAGAGAAAAATAATCAATATCCGATTTTCGTCAGTCACAATAATTTTATCCGACAACAAAACTAACAACAGTATTCGTGCGAATTTCTGAAAATTCCAACATGAAAAATTTCGTAACTCGGCGATATCGAAATTCAACTCCTAAAAAACGCTTTTTAAGTCACAATTCACTAGAAAATTCCGTAGTAACCATTCAAACGAATACATGCACACGTCGCGTTAATTACGAAAGGCTGGTCGAAAATCGAAATTCCAAACTTCACACAAATAAAAAATTTTCCTTTTGGAAAAAAATTGCTCTTTATTAGGTAGATGTTGGTGTACAAGGGGGGTAATTCGTGCAAACCGATAAGCGCCGCGACGCGACAAAACGGCCTGAAACTGAGAAAACTACTGAATCTGAAAGAGGGTAACGTCGTCTACGAGGACGCTAACCACCAAAAAAAAAATTCAGACTGGACGCCGCGAGAGGGCACTGAAGAGAGGGAGGTGGAGGGACAGGGAATGCGCCGCTGTCTACGCATTCTGTGCAGCGAACGCGTCGCGAACGTGGAATACTGTGTGCTGGTGTGTGTTTACGTACTGTGTGCGTACGTAATGGAGTATCTCTCGTTTATGCAGTATGTTTTGCATGCACGCGTTGCTCAATACGCGACGCAACCTGCGTTACGTTTCGATGCTGCGGCTTAGTCGCGCTGTGGCTGTGAAGGCGAAGAATGCGGAAATGACGCACGTGCTTTTTGCCACAGGCGCACAAACCATTGCATTGGGAAGGTCCATTAACGAAGTGACTGACATTTGATAGACTTTCATTATAGTTACAGGGTCTTTCTTAATTAGCGCTCATCGAAAAATTTCTAATTTTAATGATTACTTACTTTAGCAAAATTTATTGCTCAAAAAAGGCACCACTATAACGCACAATCGTACCAATTATAATAAAATACACGGGGGATCCAAAGCGGAAGTGGTACTGTAAGGTGAAATTTTTTTTCAGTTTTTTTTTTTCATGTTGTCTAACAGCAAAACCAAAAAAAAATTTTAGCGCTGCAAGCCTTGCTAGGAAAGTAGGTTTTCAATCATTTTGTCAGCTCATTTTGTATGAGGAGTGGGAAAAGACTAGATATAGGAAAGTTTTTGGAAAAATGAGTCATTAACCCTTTCGGTCACTGTGTCCACTGTAGTGGACATATTTTCAATCGAATGTAGCCTGATGACGAATTAATGAAGAGAACAGCGCTTGGGCTCATTCGAAAGTAATATTCATCTAGTTTTTCATGAATTAACTCCCGAACTCTCTGTATTATAAATGAAATCACATTATGAGCACATGGTAGGAGAAACGAAAGAGAAGAAGAAAAAAAAAAAGTAAAACTCTAACTTCAAACATCCACGCGAGTTGGAAACTATCAGCAAGCTGGAAATAATTTTTTTGTATACGTTTCATCTGTCAGATTTCAGGAATATTACGATTTTTATGCTTACTGCATTAGGGAATTCTGCGATAAGCATTGAAGTCATGGCTACTGTAGTGGACGTGGTGACAGTTGAGAAATATATGAAGAGGGGTTCTTGACTTTGAAAAAATTTTTTTTGTCGAGATATATTTTTTTTAAATGTGTTTTTTTACCCTGCCCCCCTTCCCCTACTTGAATTTTCTTCAGTCAGATAAAACTTGGAAAATACATTATTATCGATTATTTAACTCCGATTTTTTCACACTTGTGTGGCGATAGAAGCCATCTGTTTTTTATCTACCTCACTACACATCATTAAAACTATGATAAGAATTAGTTAATGGCTGGTGAACCAAGATTTTTTATGGAAATATTCATCCAGTGATTTGTTTGTTCAAATACATTGGTAATTTTTATATATCTATCTCTATTTTTAAATAAAAATGTGAGATAATGAGAAATTCAAAAGCTTGTTTTCATAGTCACCATGTCCACTGTAGTGACCAAGATATACCTCAGGTTCTAAATATTTTCCCGCGGTCCTTTTTTTTTTATGTTAAAAGAAGTAAGGAAAAAAATTGAAGAATTTTGGTCCTGCTAGTCACATTGTCCACTACAGTGGACAAGCTATATCTCAGGTTCTAATTAGGTTAGAGAGTTGCGCAAAAAACTAAAATTCTCAGAAAAATCACCCGAGCTTAAATCTGTAACTCAAAAAATTCTATCTGTCAAACTAAATAGTCATGACCGAAAGGGTTAAAAACATAACCAGACAAAATATAGCTTGAAATATAAGGAATGAATTCGTCAGCGAAAAATTATTAACTTACTGCGTTTTTTTTTTCCATTTTTAATATTCTTCTGTTCAAATTCTTATTGAAGTTTGATATTTTATCGATAATTTCATGAAAAAATACTTGATAAAACACTAAATTGATAGAGAAAGGTCAAAATCACCAAATCGGGTGCTCTAACATCAAGGACACGGTAGAGTTTGTTATGCATTTTTTCTGGCTCCGGAAAAGTGAGTAAATTCCTAAACCCACCCTCTCCTGCTAGTACGCCACTGGTAGTAATAATCGATAATAGTCTTCATTCAAGTTGACAAAAGCTTTATTACCACCACAATAATGCAATGCTTCTTTCCTCATCTCGATTGTAAATTTTTCAAAATAGACATTTAGCACCTTTTGGCTTAAAGGTATTTTCCTGACACTCATTGTGAATAGGTACGTTTGAAACTTTTTTGGACTCCCCCTCTCCCCTTTGAGAAACCAAAGCGCTAACCATTGCTACTCTAATTCGATGTACCTAATATTAATTTAGAGGTTTGTTAATTTGGCTCAGGTTAGTTATTCCCTTTACACGTAGTGCTTCTGCGGTTGCATTCCGACTGTCGTAATTTTTATTGTAACAAGATGCATTTTTTCCTTATTTTATTATATCATTCGCTGGTTGGAATAAAAACAAAAATTGTCGTCGGAGATAAATAACGAGTTTATTTTGCAGGAGAGGAAGACAGAAAGGGGGAAAATAACGAAAAACAAGGAAGTGGGTGAACTAATCCAACCACAACCAGTAGTTCCTAACTCTTTTGAATAATCCGCCTCAGACAGGACAAGTCGTTAAAACATAACTAGAATTTCGATCGTCTTGTATAATCGCCATAAGGTGTACTAACAGGAAGTGATCGAACAATACAGGGTCCATCAATTTGAAAAATCAATAACGAACAAAAATAAGGTAGGACTATCGTTAATAAAACGATTTAGATGTTTTTGAACAATAGTAAAATAAAATAAATTTTTTTTTAAACTTCATTTTTCCCCTTTTTATTCAGGAATTAGTGTGCATTCTTCATTTGATGTAAAAATTTGACCTCGCAATACTACTCGTATATTGGCACGAGGAAAAGAAATGTTAGTGATGGAGCTGAAGAGAATAAATTTAATCAGTTTTCTCAAAACGTGTGCAAAATTTCGTGAGACTGAAGTAGTTAAAACTTTTAATCGATCGATAATGTGATGAATATATTAAGTTACTTTCCAGATAAGTATTTTTATCATTTAAAAACTTGACGATTCGAATTAATCTAAATTGGCTCCAATTATGAATGTTTATTAAAAGTATACCCAATAGCCAATAGTTATAAAAGCCATAAGTGTCTAAACTAACTTAACTTGTATTACTCATTTATTTCAATTTTTTTGAGTCATTGTTGATTTACTACGTGTGATGTGTCATGAGAAAATGTACCTGAGTTTCAGAAATGGGTTTTTTATTTTTTATCCATTTCTGCTGAAAAATACCTACTCATCCGAAATTTGGCATTTAAAGAAAATCTCAAAGCAACTGGAAACATCATCAATCACGAGTAAACACATCTAAATGCTTGGGAATGATTTTTTCTTCGAAAATCTCTCTCGAAAAATTAGTGTTTTGATGCTCCTGTATATTTTCTCATGATGTGTTACTTATTCAGCATATTTAGTTCCGCGGTAATTTCAAAGGTGGAATTTGCCTCATATGTTTGGTGGAGGGAAGGGGCTGAAATTGTTATACCAGTCACTAGGGAAAAAACAAATCATACAATGACAAAAAATGGAAAAATTGAGATATAATCAAGAACTACCTATAGTTTGGTTCAAGTAAATCAAAATTCTAGTTATTTCCTTTGAACTGAGAGGGCAAACTTGATGTTTTCTGGAGACTGACTGATTGCTCTGGGAGGAGAGAGCTTAGCCTCCCTATCACCTTCCAAAGTCCGCCTAAGGGGAATTTCTGCGCTAAAATATGAGCCCTCCTCACAATGTATATTTAGCAGGTTTTCAACAGAAAATCTTCTATTAACTCTGATATCTCAGATGAATTGGAGCTTATCAATGGTGGAATTCGCTTTTTTTAGGGGTGGCTAGAGTAGGAAGGGCCACAAAAATCATTGAAAAATGTCAACATTTAAAAAACTGATACTAAAGTTGATATTTTTTTGATAGCTTACTGTGGGAAAAATTTTTAGTTGGGCAAGAATTTTTTCAAGGGAGGCTAACAATAGAAGTGCATTCCTGAAAATACTTTTTTTTTTAAAGATAATCATAGAATCTGCCCCAATCACGTCAACGAATAAAACATATTTATATTCTGCTCAAGTTAAGAGTTCCATGACGTCATAACACCCACTCGCGTTTAGCTATTGTGAATTTTAGAACCCTCTCATCCCCTTGGGAGAAGAAAATAAAAGAGTAGGGTATTTCGAGCTTTATAAATGGGGTAAATTACAAGAGAGGGGGTTGGAAGACGGGTATTCTGATGAATAAAATTTCTCATGTCATTGATCTAAGTAACATAAGATTTTTGAAAAAAATATAACAACAAAAACCAACAGGCTTATGTTATTTTGTATGAAAAAAAACGTATTTTCATGAAAAAAAGTACCTACCTTCGGCGCTCTGTATCTCTGTTTCTACGACAGATAGAAAAAAACTGACGGGAACAAAAGTTGTAGAAAATTTAATAGAAAATATTTCTGGTTTCTAGAAAATTTTTAGAAAATAAACCGTTTGCGAGTTTTAGCCAAAAAACCAAAAATATGGATATATTTGCCTCGCTTTGGGCGAGGGGTTGAAGTAGGTGGATTTTAGAGGATTTTTAGGGGGTGATTCCGAATATAGTCCTTGACGTTTTTGAGCAATAATTCTTTCTGCAGGATTTTTTGCCATCTGAAATCTTTCTGCACTGGACTATCACTGCAGTTTCGAAAAATGAATGGCTCTCAGCTAACTTCCAAGTTTTGTTTTCATCTCTTCCTCAAATTTTCAGCTACTAGCCTCCTCCGCTACGATTACATTTTTCCTGGATACATAATGTGTGTTGTTTTTTTTCCTCTCTCAGTTCTCTTTTGGTTTACATGCATGCAATATATAATTACGTTAACGACGACGATTATTATGAACGAGAGGTGTGCTGGAGAGGCATCAAATTGCCGGTCAGTAGGACAGTGAAAGTGTTTTTTTGCCGCACCATTTAACTCACTGGCGCGCACGAGCGCTAGGAGTTGCTTATGGTGCTTTTTTTTTTTTGCTCACCCCTTCCTCTTTAGGTAAGCATATTGCCACTGCAATGGGCAAAAATTGCACAATATTTTCTTTTACAGAGTTCCTCCGGGAAGCGCTGACTGCCAGTGCCAGAGAGACTCGGGAGATGGAAGTGAGGGGAGAGTAGCAGAGGGAAAAAATGTAAGTAAATGAGTTGAAAAAATACTGTCGATGTTGATGTCTTAGGTTATACAATCGTGTTTCGAGTTTGTAACGCCATCTTTACACTCGACTACTCGATTACCAAACCTTACTTCTTTGCTTATTGGCGCACTTTGTGCTCGTTTTCTGCGTCTGAAGGAAGGAGAGGCTTAGCTAATTGAGAACTCGCCGGGACAATGAACTCGTGCACATTTGCGAACATCTAAATGCTTTTGTGGTGATCAGCAAACTCGTTTTTGGCGAGCAAATAACTGGCTGCTTGATGACCGATGATAAAATTGTACAGGTATCTTTGATCATCTTTATGGTGGAAATAGACTAAACGTTGTTGACAAAAAGAAAAAATATTAACAACACTGAAGAAACGGATCAAAAAAATCCAACATATGAAGAGTACGACTTTCAAGAAAGGGATAAATCCGTTTTTCCACATTTTGTAGGAAAGCAAAAAAACACTTTCATGTGAAATCTCATTTTACTGAACTAAGCTATCAAGTATTTGGGTCTGAAAGGGGATGTAAGAGCAAAGATATAACCTTTGAGAAAATATCCTAGCAATACTTGGTTCGTATTTTATTTCTGGAGCTTGAGAAATTGAAAGACTGAGAAAATGAAAGTACTTCTTGTGTGTCACTTAAAAGTGCAACTAAAACATAAAAAGGGAATAAGTCCTGAATTCTAAGACCTAACTATTCAGAACGAAGTACCTATGTGTATATAATGAAGAATAAATATCTTAGAGGTCTTGTTAATATAATTAGTCTACCTTTGCCACGGACTTAATAGTGTTGATAAAAGATGTCTGACAACAATGAATAAAGGTAATTTCTTTGACATGTGTATTCCAGCCTACCATATATTTTGATGGTGTTCAGGTCAACACTAGAAAAACCAGGTTTTACTCGATTACTCAAAGGACCAGGTGGTGTCATATACGACGCCACAAAAATAACCTCAAAAGACCAGGTGGCATCGTAAGAGACCAGTTAGGGGTTCTCAAAATACTGGTGCTTTGAGAAATCCATCTTAAAATTTTGAGTGGCGTCGTATATGACGTCACCTGATACTTTTAGTTTTAACTATATACGTATATTATTGCAGGGAAAATTTGTTTTTTTATACGTTTTCATGCGCAATTGAATCTTCACGATTTAGTATCTTTTGAACTGAGTTTTGAGCTAAGGTTACTCAAATCTGGATATATTAGCCTTGAACATATTCTTTATACTTGAACAAGCACTAGAAAAAAGCCAAGGAAAGCCAAAGTAGATTACACTCTAAAGTGTATATGGTACACTAGGCTTATTTTGACATAAAAAATAAGATGTTTTTCTAACTGATTATGCTCTCAGTTTTCAAACATGAAAAAAAGAAGGTAAGGTTTTGATTGGTTTTCCTTGAACTTGAAGTTCTATACCGAATTGCAATTTTGATTTCTACTAACACTGAATACTTGAAAAATGGGCTTTCCAATCAGAATTTTTCTGGATATTACAGAGAGTAAGTTCTTATAAAGGGTCAATAGGAGTATCCTATTGTACATTGCTAAGGTTCAAAAAACTTTGTAAACGAAGAGATATAAAATCAGTTGATTTTATGTTACGAGTATTTAAAACTTTGAATTAAGAATTTTAGCATATTATAGCTATTGAAAGAGAATATTATGTGTTGTGCAGAAATATAATTTATTTGTTACTTAAGGTGAGTCTTGATTACCAGTGGGCAGTTGTTATTTTCCAAGCAATAGCGAGTAATCGTACAATATCTCTGTTTGTAGTTTTTTTGGTTACCCAGGTCGCTTCTATCTCGAAGAGACATTGTAACAGAGCTGTGACTGTATAGTCCCTGAGCTTGGCACTTGAAAAAATGTGTTTTCTTGCACGTGTAAGTAGGTACTGAAAATATTATGCATATGTAACAATCCATTACTTGATTAAAAAATTCATTTTTTCTGGAATATTCCGGTAACTAATTGAGATTAAGGCTACTGCAGTATTTTTACGTTGACAACACTTTCATAAAAATCCATCAAAATAGTATCAAAACCTTCATTATTGAGTAAGTACACTTAACAAAAAAGTAATGAAAAAAATAACTAAAAAAATTGTCTCTTTTTCCAGAGGAATCATTTATCGATCACATGGGAAAAAATGCTTTACGCAATAATGCTACATGGGAGAAGCTCAATAACCAATCGATTTTGTGTTCCACTTTTTTCCTCCTATTTTGAATGCATATTAGCCATTTCTCGATGATATTCCAAAATATAGGTGTTCAACTTTTCGAATAAAATATTGACACACTTTTCCCCAACTAGACCTATATTTGTTAACATACGTTTCATTAGGAAGACAATATTCTTCACCTGTTTTTCACTTCTCATAAAAATGAATAAAAATGAAAAAATTTATTTGAAAAAAAAAAAGGGGGCGGAAGATAATTACGTCAAATCACGACCGAGAAGAGGTTTTAAAAATAAATAATATACCTATATATATATAAGTTTTACAAAATGCGTCCGGAACAGCTTTCCCTTATCAGTGACGTAATATTACGTCACAGTAGTATACCTCAATAAGTCGAACAACCTCCTATCCTCATTACGACGCCGGCTGCATTGCATAATCACCGGCTCACCTATATCTTTTCTGTTTCTTTTATAACATTTTAACTATTCCGTATAAAACTCGGTTCTACTTTTTCTTCCGAATAGGGCCTACATTACCATTTTACCTTTTTCTTCTGCACTCCTTCCCCATATTACTCCATCTTATTCCATCTTTTTTTCTTTCCCAACAGACAAGCTATGCGAGAATGAATTCCTGTCGTATTTGTAGACCTACTGTCTATTAGCTTATTTTTGGGAGAAAAATAGGTCATAATTGACTACCTCGTAGTGTTGGTGGGCTAAATAACGTACCTCGTTACCTACCTTTGATAATGACTGGATACTGATTGGACATGAAGAAAATCTCGAGATAACCAGAGGGTCTCAGGTCTGAGAACGTGTAATAGTCATAAAAATAATAAGTCTAATGTTTTAGAGAAAGAGATTTTTTGTGTTTCCATCTTCTTTAGGATCATGATATTAATTTGTAACAAAATCTGAGACCAAAAGTTAGAATTGATTTTTTCGTGGAAATTCTGTTACACTATTGAATAACGAATTCAATAATCCAAGATTCAACTATCTTACCTAAAAATTCCCCGAAATATTGCCAGTCAAAGTAAAAAATGAAAAATCTGTTTGGTATTTTGAAAAAAATGCATTTGAAGTTTGAGGAATTTTTCTCCCCGTGTACGATTTACATGTACTCGTATTTCTGTATTTTCTTGTTTTTCCAATGACTTGATGAGTACATTATCACAAAAATTAAATGTTTAGCAGTGGCGGAATCAATGAAGGGGCCGGGTGGGCTAAAAAAAATTCTGGCCCACCCAAACATTTTTCGAAATGAACTAAAAATTAATAAAAATGAGAAATAATTGAAAAATAATAAAAAATCAGCTTCAGTATCTATTTCAATTTTTTGGATGTTGAAATTTTCGAATAATTTTTCTTGCCCCCCCCCGTCACCCCCTCCGGGCTAACCTAAAAAAAATGGTTCCGCCACTGTGCTTGAGCTTCATTTTTTTGATGTTGAAATTTTCGAATAATTTTTCTTGACTCCCCCCGTCACACCATCCGCGGGCTAATCTAAAAAAACTGGTTCCGCCACCGTGCTTGAGCTGCATTTTTTGGATGTTGAAATTTTTGAATGATTTTTCTTGACCCCCCCCCCCGGCCCACCCTGAAAAAAATGGATCCACCATCCTGCTTGAATTTCATTTTTTGGAATTGTAAAAATACACTTTTTTTCGGTCGATCTTTTTTCTGTTCTATTGTGGTGGATCTTTTCATCGTTAATGAGCTCTGACTAATCAGTAAGAATTGTCGACTTCATCAACCAGCAAAGAAGGCACTATCTGTATGAATCAAAAGAATTTGGGGGAGAACAAATTGAGGAAATGGCATTCAGGGAGATGGCTATTGAGGGAATTGGATTTGGAAGAATTTCTACCAACTGTATCAACAATTCAATAGGCAATTTTAAACCTTTAGATCTAAATAGGGTAATAGCCAGTTTAGTTGGAGATAGTAAAAAGAAACGATCTTATGAACAAAACGCTTCTTCTGAGGATTGGGACACATTTTCAATTGGGAGAATAATTTATTGAATTTTTTAGGGCCCGCGTATAGTCAATGTCGATTTGAAAAACTCTATCCATAAGAAGCAGATAAATTTTCAATATTCAGCTTGGAGTATAATGGAAGTATGTCTTGTATTTTACTTTATTCCCTTGTAATGAATCAGTTAGTAAAAGTAATTTTATATTCATCCATTCTTTCTTCATGCAATTCGGTTGAATTCCCAGTTTTAGCTCAACACAAATATGCCACTTGTCTAATTTAATTTCCATTTATAGCTCGACATAGACATGGCACTTGTCTGAAACTGTCTGAATTCTAAGCTCTTAGGGAGGAAATTAAGCTATGAATGAGAAAATTCTCCTTCAATACAATTTAATATTTGATAATCCAAATCCACTGGCAGTACTAGTCTCCGTTACACTTGAGTCTTCTTTCTAGTAATTTCATAAGGATATAAGGCAAGTAATGGATGGTCATTAATAAAGAATGTCGGAAATAACAAAATGAAATATCCGGTCCGTCATTTTGTTGGTCCAGCGTACATTCTATTCATTCCCAAATAAGTAATATCCTTTCGCCACTTAAGTATAATATTACATCCTGTCACAAATATTAAGTTAACCGGCTTGCACGTGGACAACAATTATCAATAAATATAATACAATATATGCTCGAGCTTGTCAACCGCATACATTTTCAAAGTAAAAGCTAAACGTTTTCTCTTGACGAATTTTAATCTGTAGTGAAAAAGAAACACTTGAACCAGTTTTTTGTTTACCCATTAAAAACCTTAACTTCAGTGGTATGAGAAAATTGTCTCAGGATATAAATGATTGAGCTTAATCAAATAAGCTGCAGTTTGTTGGGAAGCCAGAAGTTATTTTAGAGCTCTGAAAGGATTAGAAAGGCTCTCTGGTTTTTCCTGCAGCCTAAGAAACACAAATATTGATTTTAAATTACCTACTCTACTTGAGTGGGCTACTGATAGGTAGGCCATTAAAAATTTTCAATTTATTTGAGCCTTAACCTGGGTCTGACTCATCTGTTTGGGTGGAGTAAGAATGCAACAATAATGCCGCTAGTCAGTGAGTAACTAAAAACATAGACTGATACTTTTAATTTCATCAGCAATTAGTAACGAATTAAGGCAATAGTTCCTTCGTCTCAGTGCCTTAGGTTGTATATCCTTTTGTAGCAACTATACTCAAGAGAAGAAATACCACGATTGGAAGGACTCAATGAAAGAGTAGTTTTTCAGCTGATTTTCATTTACTTTATTTTCTCACCAAATTGTATAAAAATTAAAACATGTGGATCCTTAATTATGGAATAATATGCAGGTATGGTTGAATATCTCACTCAGTTATCACATTTCAACCTTACTAAACGGGAATTTTCTCATTTGTATGTCAACACTCAACAATGCATTGGCATAGTCAACTTTTAGGAAGTGATAGGGTAAGTGTATATCCCAAAACTTAAATTAGCCTCTTTCCCTTCAAAGAAAATAACGAGAATTGTAATTTATTTTAATCGTACCAAATTCTGATAATTTCTTTTTTTTCATGCTACATTATCAAGTTTTTCATTTCAAGAGACAAGCAAAACATTTTTCGCCCGTCGCCCCTTTTTACAAGCCAAGTCCATAATATTGTGCTTCGGATAATTTTATCTCATCGTTTTGATGGTCTCTCATACAGTGAGTTACAGTCACAGTTTTTTTCATAGTATTCGATAACACTCTAACATTTATGTAAGATGAATTGCATAAACAATTATCTAAGGCATAGTTTTTTTTCTTCCAGAGACATCGAAAACATCGAACAAAAAAGAATTCCAGAAACATTTAGTTCGTTGACATCAATTATTAATTGCCCACTGGTTCAATGCTTCAACTATTTCTTCTTCATTATTATAATAGGGAGTGACAAAACATCCGAGAAAATCGTATTCTTTGATGAAGAATATATGAACATTCAAAACGGCGACATAAAGCGCGAATTGATCGTAATTTGAATAGAACTGATTTATGCGTTTTTTGAACGTATGAATATGTTTGCTTTTTGAATGATTCAAAATATTACACCAATTATTGTACACCTGATTAAATATTTCTCTTACAGTTTCATCGAAGAAATTGAGAATTTAAGATGAACCTCCTTGAAAACTGCTTCATTAGTACAACGATCTAAAATATGCTGTACGATCCAAACATACCGAACGATCAAAAAATTTGCTCTTTGTTCACAAAAAAAAATCACAAAAGATGAAAAGAAAAGATCGACCTCAGAGAAAAAAGAACGGAGAAAAATCGAAAAAAATAATTTTAAATTGGTCACGTGATATATTCTGTCCAATACGAATTACGAACAAACGGAAAAAGTTGATGTGCGAATTTAGAGAACTCTATGGGCGAATTTTGGCGAATTGTAATAAGATTGAATAATAATGTTATGACAAGTGACAGCAAAAAAAAAAAAAAAGGTCAAAAGATCGACCGCATCGCATTACGCAAAAAAGCCAGGAAAAAAAGAACAATCAAATTAATGTAACAAAACAAAAAAATAATGATGAAAAAGAACGGAAAATTGGAAAAGTGGCCCAAATCGTTCGGTATGTTTGCATCCACGCCTTTTTTTTCTCACTAACCATCATTGGAAATTTTGATGTGGCAACCCTGCCAACCTTTCGATTTCGAAGTTCGATTTCAACTTTGAGTATGAATAACTATTCATACTCAAAGGATTTCAAAGAGTTCGATTTGAAAGGATTTGAACCCTTCAAACCTGCTTCGAACCATGAAGCTTGTTTCTCACGTGTTTTTCACATTTTCATCCATTCAAAATTTCGAACTATTGATGTGTATTGATTATTGAATTAGTTTTAAAAATTTTGTTCAGTTGATCGGAGTTCGGAGTTGAAAATAATTGAAGTCGAATGAAAATTTTGTAGAAATCATTTCTACCCCATCTTATCGAGTTGTTTGTTAGAACAGTCGCAACTCGCAACTATCCTGAGCGCTGGGCAGGGTTCAAAAATTACTAAATTACTCCAAACAGTAAGTTACATTCATGAACTTCTCTTGAATTGAAATTATCTGCATATTCATTTCTGATTCTTTTATTTAGCCATCCATCGCTTAGTCAGATTAATCGCTGCGAGCGAAAAATGTCTCGAAGATCTGCAGAATCACCAGGTGAAAGCGCTCGTCCAAGTAAATTACCGAAACAAATTTCTAATCCTAATCAGGTTCAACTGGAAAAGGGTACAACACCTTTGTCCGACTCCATTTCGGATGAAGATTTTATTCCAAGACTTCCAGTCGAGGTAATACATTATTATTAGAATTACGAGATTAAAGTTCGAAGTGATGTGGTATTTTCGGTGTAGCTTACCACGTGCTTACCTTTTATATGAATTTGGTTTTCGAAGATAAGCTCTCGTTATACGTTTATAATGTTATAAAAATCGTTTTGACTTGATTGTAATGAACAAATGTGGATAGCCTATAAACTTCATCATCCTGTTACGAATGGTTTTTAAATTGAGATCTGAGAAATACTCGGTTTTTTCGTTTCATAATTTTATCCTACCAACTATTACGGTTATCATTTAATCCGTATAAATTAATTTTTATGTACTTAATTAATTGATTCTTTTATTTCAGGTCGTAGCCCATGTACTCAGATTTATGTCTCTACGAGAGAGATTAAATGCATCGTTGGTTTGCGAGGAATGGTACGAAGCTAGTCGTTTTTCATTATATTCTAATAATGAGAAATTGGTTTTTCGTGGCTTCCATGAAAATTTGGAAACATTAATGTCATTTCTTTTTAAAACCAGAAGAAAATTTCTCAACTTAGAATTCCAAGGGTGTGATTTACTCAGTAATTTTTCAAATTTATTGTTGATAGCAGATAAAATTCATTATCTAAGTTTCGTCAATTGTATGCTCAGTTCTACCGTGAAAATTGAATTATTCACTAAATGCGTTAATTTATACGAGTTTCACTGTAAAAGTTTCCGCCCGAATTCGAATTATTTCAACAGACAGATCATTGAGACCTTAGAAAAAAGACGCGTTGTGAATGAAAAATTGAAGATATTACGCCTACCTGGATTTGCGTCAGATACAGATATGACATCTCATGATATTCGATCCATATTCAAGGTGTTTCCCAACATCAAACAATTCGCATTCGTTGTAAATTCACCTCTTCAACCGAATGAATATTTTTTCGATATTTTTATTCAAGAAATAATATCGCTGAAACATAAGCTGGAAAAGTTGAAAATCTTAGTTACGGACCCCGAGTGTCAGTCGTTGGTGCCTCATAATTTTACCAGGTTATTTTCACTACTTTTCGAAGCGTCTATTTATTTTTCTTGCAGTAAATCAGTGAATTTCATTTCAGGCTGAAAGATATTTCAATATGCGCGTTCTTTGATGTACCTGAATATTCAATATTTGATTTTGTTTCTCGTCAACAATACTTGGAACGAATATCGTTAAATGCGATAAGCAACACATTTACCCATTCATTTCCCAATCGGCTCTTCGAACATTTAATTCTTCAGTGCCCACATTTGAAACATTTGAAACTGAACTTTTACTTGCTCTGCTTCATTGATGTCAGTCCGGAAATGTTTCGTACGCTAGTTTCATCAAAGTTGATAAGCTTGCAACTTATCAATATAGATATACGACCAACCTCGGACCAACTGTTCACTACTCCTGCGTATCCTCTTGCTAATAAAACTCTTCGCGTATTATGTATTTCAGAACTTATCGATCATCGTATGCAGTCCTTATTTATTCAGTCCTTCAAGAATTTAAAATTTCTTAAACTCGAATGTTTGTCTGGCGCTGTCTTGGAATCAATTGGCCAGTTTCAGGTAAATTTTCAGCTTCATGATTTTTGATATGTCGCGTCGTTAGACAATGCGTAATACCAGTCCTTATGATTAAACGAATTGAATTTGTATAACGTATGTGTAGTGTTTACCGGGTCACACTGGCACTGCTGTTTTGTATTTTTTTTTACTTCCATGCTAGACATTGTTAGTTCAACGATTTGTTTCTTAAAATGCATTATCGAATTTAATACCTATTTATGAACTTAAAATATAATAGCCCTAGTAGCACAGTGGGATTACGTAGACATCGTGTGATATTGGGTAGATATTAGCGAAACTATGTAATATTACACAAATGATATTGCCAGGATATTACCAAAGACTACACAATGACTAGCATATATCGCTGGAATGACTAATTACCGCCTAGAGTCCATTTCTATGGAACTACCAAATATTACATTTTAATATTTACAGAATGACTACACAATATTTTTATTTGCCTAATCTCTAGGCAATATCTTTTGAAGGTCTAAAAAATATTTTCCAAAATACTGTCTACATATTTTCAATATCTACAGAATGACTACATAATATTTTCCAAAATGCTCTCTAGTTTCTAGACGTGGCATTGTAAAATTATCTAGTAGGAAAATTTTTTTTTCATCTCAAATATTTGGGTTGTCAGTCACACAAGTTGTGACTATCATCAAAAATGGACTCTGTCATTTGTGGACGAGTTTAACTGCCTTAGATATTAAAGGCAAACCTTTTAAATTATTGTTTGCATTATACATGGCAAGTTACAGTCCTAGTCAACGAGTATGTAGGACAGCACCCAATACCAAACACAAATATAATAAAATATTTCAAATATTGTGAGGATACCTACAAGATAGATCTAGAAAATATTGTGAAGAAATATTTACTAGATATAAGTAATTGATATTTTCACAATATTTAGACTAATATTTATGTTATATTTGTTGGACAATAAAAATATTTCAGCAATATTGTCACAATCTTATAATTGATATATCTTGGCAATATTATTTTGTAATACTACAGACTTGGTTGTGCTACTAGGGAGGTACCGTAGACCGTAGAACAGGCTGAATTCACACACTATTTCAATGTTTTTCAACTTCATCCATGAATAACTCCGCCAATTTTGACCGATTCGAATGACTTGTAAATAAAATTGAAATCAATTTTTGCTCTTGCCATTTATTCCAAGAAAATTGAAATTTTATCAAGAAAAAAATATAATAAGTATCCTGTTTAATAAAAATGGTCTCTATATTTACATGGGTACCAAGATTTATGCATTTATTCTGTCCCAGCAGAAGTGTAGAGAACCAATTAGAAAAAAAAATTGTTGAAGTTCCGTCTTCGAATCTTTTTCTATATTAGTTGTAAACTATTTAAGAGGTCAGTAAGTCGACATTTTTCAATGAAATTAGATAAAATCGTAATACTGATCTTACGGCACGTCTTCCTCTCGGTTAGAGACGGGACGGGTCAAATGTAGTTTTTTTTTTCTAAATTCATTAATCCGTCTTTCTTACTTATGTTTACAGAAAAATTTAACAGTTTTGAAATTAAAATTGTTGAGTCGCGTGCCATCTTATTATTCAGAAAGTTTCATCAGGCCAGATGCCGTGTGGAATATGCATCAGACAGAAGAATGTTTACAATCTCTTACATGTATGTATTTGACTTTAAATTCGAAGTACACTAAGTTTAGTTGAAAATGTATTCCTTGTTCACGTTTTAAAGTTGTTATTTGACAAATTCATTTTCTTAGGTTTGGAATGTTTGGATTTGACTTTTCATGATGGCTCTAACTTATTAAATTGTAAATTTATCCCGGTCAGTGTGAAATATCTTCGTATTGCTCTTTATAATAATTTTAAAGTAAGTGATGAAACTATATTTCTCTTATCAACTTAGAATGTATTAGCTACCTAATCTGACATGAATTCGTTTAATCACACAGTTCAACAAAGAAGCAGATGAGCAATTGCTGCTTCCGTTGAAGGAAAAAGCTGCACTAGAAGTGATTGAATTTCAATCGGATGATAATCGTATGAGTTGTATTTTGTTTGAAATATGTTGTTCTCTGAAGAAGCTGCGCTTGCTTAAGGTGCCCATCGAAGGACCATTCTTTCCTGAACAAGTATAGTTCTTTTTTTTTTGAGGTTAAGTGGGAGTTCGTTGTTAAATAGTGTATTTTTACTAATTTTAGGTGCCGGTTGAATATGGTACACTGATGGAAATATGTAAACGTGTACGTGAACGTTGTCCATCACTACGATACTTGGTGCAACGAATTATTTCCGAGCGTCGGCTATTGGCTTACGACCATGTAGATCAAAAAATTAAAACAGTATTTGAGTTAGACGGATTTGAATATCATGGATCTTTTATTACCGTTAAGATTGATAATTCGAAAATTAAATTTTACTTCTAACCTAATCTCACAATAAGTCCTAATCGTGATGAAATCTATATTTTTGTTATAAAAATAATTAATTATTCATAATCAATTTTATTTTTTAATGTAAGTACTTATCCAAAAGTAGTTGGAAATTTTGTCAATTGAGATCTATACTCGATTTTGTATTTCAGTTTCTCTTAAATCATTACAAAAAAGCTCAGTAATAGATTTATAATCGGGTTGAATTTAAAAATAAATTTTTTTCTCTCATGTTTTATAGAAATAACTATAAGTAAATATCAAATATAACTTTAATTTTATGATCAATTCGGACATTAACAAAAAATATACATTTTCAATAGAATACATTCGCTACAAAGCAACAAAATACTTACAAATCGAGTAAAATTTACATTTTTTTTTTAAACATAGGACAGAATGAAACAATTATCACTTATTCCCTGATAATAACTTTGGAATGAATTAAAAAAAAAAAAATGAAAATACTTGGATTTTTTTAATTAAAAAAAGTAAAATGCATTAAAATATTTGATTTAAAAAAATGTAGTTTGTGCAATCATGAGTAAATGAATAGCTGCATTCCTGAATAAAGACTTATTAACCATTCAAGTCCTTTTTTACAGAAATTAATTGGGAACTCATTCTTTTATTTCACAGTAAATAAATTTGTTATAAAAAATACAAATAAGTTAGCATTCATGTTTTTCCAACTGTTTCAACTGTGATTATTATTTTTTTCATTTTTTAAATTTAATAAAGTTATTTACTTGCAATTTGAAATATTTCTGAAACCTTTGTTCAACATTTAAAATTGAATATTATCAAGATTATTGTTAGTGGTAACATTTTTATCGTTAACTGCAAAAGTACAAGCAGAAACTTTTTTTTTATTTTTCCTTCTGTAGTGCATGTCATGAAAATTTGGTGCGGATAGAGAGCTAAATTGAACTGACATTCATTTTGACCAACCATGAGGCCAGAATTACCGAAGATATGTATCCTTAAAACGAATCAAAAAATTATTAAAAGCGAATCGAGATCAACTTCGGTATTTGGGTATGAACTTTGGAGAAAAAAACTGAAAAATAATCTACTCATGGGAAAATAAACGGCACATATTTTATCAAAACTTTCGACAAAAATGTTTTTTTATGAAAAACTGCCAGAAAATGAAATAGCACAAATACTGATGAATGATTAATTTAGTGGAAAAAAAAGAGGAAAATAATGAGAGATCACCTGAAAGAATTTTTAAACTTATAAGTTCACCCTAAGATATTGAGCAAATTAAGTAAATTTATAGCTCCTGTTTTAATCTCTATATGAGAGATTGAAAAATCACATAGAAATCTATAAATATTTAGTGTAAGTACGAATATAAAGAGGAAATTATTTTATAAAGTGGTATCATAAAACTGATGCAAATGCTATAAATGTATGAACATTTCGATTTGTAAGGTCTTGTCAGGAAACTTGATTCGGGAAAACGGGATTATTAAATACGACACTTCGTAACTTAACAAAATAATAACTTTTTCCATGTACGACATTTACATCGAGGATAAACAAAATGAGAATTAAAGAAAAAGATTAACAATATTAAAAAATAGTAAAATTACGAGAAAAAAAATGCCATTGCAAGAAAATTGAATACTCGCGTTTGTTGAAAATTTGTGACAATATAATAGGAACTAACGAAATTTTGATACCTGAGTAATTTAATACCATAATTCTAATCAAAAACTGGAAAAATAGTGTACTACTTTATTTTTTTATCCATTTTAAGTAGCTTTTTCGTACCTGCATACGCGTCTACTATCGTGTGAAAACTGAATCCTACTGATGTAGATAACAAAAAAAAATATAAAAGAAAAAAAATTATACATACAAATTATAAAAAATATTTAACGCATAGTATTGACTAGAAATTATACTGCAAGAGAAGTTTTTCAGGCATTTCTACCGACGATATTTTTGTCTCGATTGAAAAAAAAAAAAAAACAATAAAAAATAGACAGTTTCAGAACACAACAACAAATTAAGGCACGTTTTGAAAGCACCACGTTTTTCAAACATTGGGCGCTGCTTTTAAACTTCTGTGGGTGGTTCCAGCGAAATGCTCAAAATGGTCTGCCATATAACTTCTCTCTTTCAATCGAATGAATACGACGATAGCCTCAGATAATCTGGTTCCATTTTGACCAGTTGTTGCTGTTGTTGAAAGTCGGACAGAAAATCAGCAATCAAATCTGAATCGTTCTGTATAATCAATACACAAAAATAGATCGTCAGTTATGAATAATGAAAATGAAGACGCACCTTGACTAACGCAAACTTTAATCTCAATACTTAATTCTCGAAGATTACTTTCATTCAATAGTTACCATCTAAGCGGACTTTGGTAGGGAACAGGGAGGGCTATACTCCCCCAGTGTTGAAATTACTTCACCCAGAGAAAATCAAATTATTCCTTTTTCGAATACGAAAATTACTAAATTATTCCTCCCACGAAAAATCAAATGTGTCCCCTCACAAAAAAAATTGCTAAAATTGTAGTTTCTTTGTACCAAACTATAATTCCTCAGGGACGCATAACCAGAGAGAGGAAGGAGGGCAGGTCAACATGCGAATTTTTAAGTGACCCTTCCAAAAATTTATGGTCTTCGTTTAATCCATTCAAAATTTTTTTCGGGTTACATTAACCCTCCCCGCCTCTATTCCCCAAACCAAGCAAAGTCCACCCGTGCCAATAACTAGACTTCATCATTAACTTCAGTCAGTCCAGCCGTACATTTTTAATGAAAACCAATAATAATATTATACTTAACCATCAAGTTCTGTTCAAAAATTGTATAAATAAATTCAGATAAATAAAATTTCAAAACTAATAACTTACCGTATGCTGCGTGGTTAACTTTAATAAATTTTCTAATTTATTGATGTATTCGATGGCTAACTGTAGGGTTTTAACTTTGCTCATCCTCTTGCTTCTGCAAAACAAAACAACATTTTCAAATTAGAAAATTTAATTAGAACATATATACGAAATTAGGTCGAACATCTTCGATCAAAAATTAATTGCCTGTATAGTTTTTTACGAATGGATTCGTTAAAACAGACGAACAGGCCAAGTATACCAAATCATTTTCATAAAACAAGTTGGACTTCGCCGTCTATGCCACACTTATGCAAACTATTCGACTTCGAAAATATCGAAGTATGGGCAGCCAACAAACTGGTCCAACGAATACATTAATATTAAGACACGTGTTGTGCACCTGTCTTCGTTCAAATATTAATTGACATGAAAACTATATTTTTCAATTTACACGCGTCGGCATTTTGTTTTTGTTTTCTAGTGAGAGGAGAGGAAAATGGGTTTGACAACTAAATCGAAATTCATCTTGGAAATGAAATGGTCCGAAAAATTAAGTAATTTCAAGTACCTACGCTAATAAAATGGCTGAAGAGCTGAGGTAGAAAATGCGATATAAGCTCGATTGAGCTTTATCTAATTTCATCTTAACCTAAAGAACTGTTACAGCGTGGATAGACAGTTTATGATGTATTTTTTAATAGGTACATTTTCATTTATAACCGACACAAAATTTGAGAAAATTTTCAAAAAACTAAAACTACGAGGATAAGGGAGTAACCATAAATTACAAGATTCTAATCCTCAAAATACAATAAATACTTTTTTTCCCCTTAGCAACATTAAATTCAATTAATGGGGTGGTTCGCAGATGGTTTAGTTCATTCACAAATCACAAATTATTGTTCGTTTTACTTTTTTTTTTCCAAGTTATGGTTCGTGTTAGTTCGAATTTCAAATTTTAAAAAACATCGATGTAAACTTCGACCTATTTGGAACTACGACGGATGTGATGATGTTAAAACTTGAAGATTCTATTACAAGAAATGGTCACCGAATAAAATTTAGCACGAAAAGAAGCAAGACTTTCCTAAAACATAGAAAAAACTAAGCGTCGACACGATAGGAAAAATCACTTGAGAGATTCAATATCTGGAATTTTAGATGAAATTCGCTTTAGACTTTTCTGCCCAGAGGCCCTGCGAAATAATATCAACTGGAGGGGTGTGTGAATCAATTTATACTTCACGTTTTTTTTACTACTTTTTTGGGACACATGTAAGTTTTTTTCTTCTTAAATCCAGGTTTTTTCACTTTCTTTCAATATTTACAACATGAGTGAATTTTTACAACAAATCAACAACAAAACTGGCTTTAGGGGGTGTCACACGCTCATACACCCTGTCGCTGGGCCCCTGCTTCGGCCCTGAAAGTCTTCTACACATTTATAACACTATAATCTCAACAATTCCATTTGAAACATTTTCTTCATCCTCAGCTACCTGTCTATCATAGTAAATCAAAAACTAAGTTGGTCAGACCATGAGTAGTGCTCTCTCTTCGCACTACCTCAGTTTTACCTCCTACCAGCTATAAATTAACAAATTGACTTTGGCTGCTTCATCGCGGAATAGACCTACGCATTATTCTGCACAGAATATCGTTGCCTATTTATTTGAGAGCTACCATCAAAATCGAACCCCACATAGGTAGAAGTCATCACGAAATGATAGTTTATTACATTTTTTCTCTGCTTTTCGAATTCCACCCTCAGCATCCACGCATTCCTTGATCGATGATTTTTCGTATTCAAAGAAAAGTAAAATAGGTATATTTTCGACATTTCGAAGAAATTTTCAAGGTGACGGACGTTATTTTTATATCGGACATTGTAAGGCCGTGTACCTTATATTTTATCGTAGAAAATTTTTAATCGTAAAAAGGAGTTTAGCTCTATTCTGTCACCCCTCACAATTCGATAAACATCGTCCATGATCGTCTCTCGTTATGACCTAATAAAAATGAAGAAAAAAAAAAAAAAAGATAGAAAAACGAGAAAATATAGAGACGAAAAGAGCCCACATTATTTACCTGTTGGTAGTTTTGCATCGAAAATGAAACCCGCTGATTTTTATTTGAGAATAGCCGATGGCGAGGGGCCTACCAGGGATAGGTAAAATCACAATAGCATCGAATATGCTGAGCTAACTGAAAATGAAGGGAAAAAATGCTTTTATCTTTTTTCATTATACTTTTCTTCTCTCCTCTATTCCTCTTTTTCCTTCCTCATTCATCTTGTCGTTCATCTCTCTGGCAAAAGCATCAACGGAATTATCAACATTAAGCCCTTATGTTATGGGTATATCCTCAGTCTGTGCTGTATGCGTTATATGTTGTGCCTGTACACTCACTTATAGTAGATCAAAAAGTATATCCACGTATACTGTGCCAATACAATAGTCACATACAGGGTGTTCCACTTCCAGGTAATAGCGGATTGAGGGGAGAATATTAAAAATTACTAGATATGTTCGATTTAGTACGGTTCTTCGAAATTAGGGATGCCAATTTTTTTCTCGATTTTTCAATTTGGTAAATCGGATCTGAAAAATCAATTTTTTGATCGATTTTATGTTATAAATTGATCATTCAGAAATCGAAAGATCAAAATTAATGTACATGAATATTTGTGTGAGTAAATTTCAGTTGAGTATTCATTTTAGAAAGAAACATCGAGTTTTTAATTGAAAATCAACTAATAAAAAAAAGTATAAGAAATCGAAAATCAATCAAAAATCGATTTTACAATTTTCTATTTTTACAGCCGTGATTTTCAGTTTGATCAATTTTTCAATTTTTTTTTTTTTAAATCGATCAAAATCGATTTCATATTTCTGAAAGATCGGCATCTCTATTCAAAGCTGCTTCAAAACTGATTTTCGTAGCTTTGTTTCAGTTTCGAATGAGATTCATTGAAAAACATAAAAAAGAAAAAACAAGAAAAAACCGATTAAGTATTGTTCGTTTTGCCAAAACCATTTCGAAATAACTCCAATGTAAGGAAACGAAAAACTAAGAGAATCTACTCTGTACTATTATTTCACTTTTTTTGCGCACCAAAATACAAACTAAAACCCGAAACCGGTTCTGTTTTGGCAAAATGAACAAGAATATGGATTCGAAACCGTATAGCAAAAGAAATGCTCAAAATGAATCAGTTTTAAAACAGTTTGGAGAAACCGTGCCAAATCGAACATACCTAGTTCTCGCCCTCGTTACCAGTTCTTTGGCAGAAGTCAACTTGAAACAGAACACCTTGTATACTGTACACCTATGAATACTTATGACAAAGCAAAGAAAAGACTGCCCGCAGAACTCACTTATTTTCCTCGACTGGCACAACCCTGCGCAGATTTTGAAACGCATTATTTACGGCCTCCACCCTTTTGCGCTCTCTGGCATTTCGCCTTTGGACCACTTGAGACGGTTTGCCGTGCGCGTTGGATTCTTTGCTCTTTTTCTTCTTCTTGCCGGTCATGTCGTCGTTGGTTGTCGAGCTGAGACCTATGCTGGAGCAGTCGCCGCTCTGCAGGCCTTCCAGGCTACCGTCGCCGCCTGTGCTGCCGTTTCCACTACCGTAGATAATGGTCTGCTGGCTGCTGTCCGAATCCGATGACCAGCCACCGGTTTCTTTGGGCGAATCGACTTCTGGAACGAAGGGCAAAAAAAGATATACTATGTAACTCCAACCAGTTGACTTATCGATAGCGATATTAGCCTTAGGGACCTACAATTCAAGCCAATTTGAAAAGCACTCTTGGCTTTAATCTAGGATAACTACCTCGTCACCCTTTCCTACCACTCATTCTTCATCTTCGGCAAGCTTCATGTGTACGCATGCTCGAAATTCGAACATATTTTTTCTGTTTTTCGAAATAAATCATATTCGTGAAAATTTATAACATATGTGACGTAGTATAGCTGCATAATGAGAGACACATACCGGAGAGAGAAAGAGAGAGAGAGAGGAACGAAATATATTTCGAGAAAAAAATCTATGATATACCTGAAGTGCGTATCCTCACGCACGAACCATATGTCGTACGTTGTTTTTCACCCATTTTTTCAAAAGTTCCTTTACATCCCTTAGCTCCTCTCCACTTCGTTTGCATTTTCTGTCCTCTTCTATTTTACTTTACCTTATTTTCTTCGAGGAAGATTTCCTAAGAGATACGTTAAGCATATGGTGATACGTAAGTACAAGTCGTGTGTATAGTTTTTTTCTTTTTTTTTCTTCTCCTCAATAGTCAAAACAGCACAGATGGGTTCCGTCTGCCCCTGTGTATACCGCAAATGTTGTTAAAAACCAAATACCGTATGTTTCCTAATGCTTAATCCTTCATCTTTCTCCTTCAGAGGTACATTAACTGTATAACGTTTTTAAAGTGAAGACAATGCAGGTTCACGTAGAAAATATTAAAACTTAGTGTCATCGCAGAGGTACATACATATATATGCTTAGGTCATAAAAATGTCAAATTTATGGTAACAGATGTAGCAGTAAAAGCAAATGATGGGTTCACTTGGTAGGTATATGAAGTGAACGAATATTATTTTGGCTGTAGGTGAGTTGCGGCCCAAATTGATTTTGTACCTTTTTTATGAAGTGAGTTGCGGCCCAGACTTTCTGCAGAAGTGAGTGAGTTGCGGCCCAGACTTTCTGTAGAAGCGAATGAGTTGCGGCCAATGGGTTTTTCCAGGTCTGCATTTGTATAGTCCACCCTCCTTATTTTTATTTCTGAGTTGTGAAGGTTTCCTCTGGCATGCGAGCAATCTATAGTCAGGCACAACCAAATGGCTGAGTGCATAAAAAATCTAATCAAGACCTAAAATATTAAAAGTATAAAAGTATGTATTTCTCAAACCATCTTAAGAAACTGATAGAATATATACGAATTACTTTGGTTTAACCAATTTCAAAACGGTTTGCTCTGTATAATTACTAAGGAAAATATAAGCAATATGAAATTAATGTATGTAAGAAGATTTCAAAATGAGCATTCCTGCTTTCCATGTTGTACTTTTCTTCTTAATTTTTTTTAATTTTTATTTATTTGACATGAGTTTTGAAAAGTGCTTTAAATAATAATTTTATGTTTATGATGAAATATTTTCACACATTTTGGGAGACTACTCAGTCAACTTCCTCGTGGCGTCTCCTGGGTCACGCTAATAGACTGAAGGTTGGCCGCAATTCACCCATGGGGAAAGAAAACCTGGGCCGCAACTCACCCATGGGGAAAGAAAAACTGGGCCGCAACTCACCCCTATTTCCAGTGTCTGGCCGCAACTCACCGACACCGATTATTTTACATAACTACAGAGTTTCCAATCAGCTTAAAACACTTGAAATACCCTTGTTATGCAAAATATCGTATAGATCTAAACTTAATTGCTTTTTCATTAGATGTATTAAATTATCTCAACACTAGAAGTACCAGGTGGTGTCATATACGACACCACTGAAAATTTTGAGATGGACTTATCAAAGGACCAATATTTTTAGAACCCCTGACTTGTGTCATACGACGCCACCTGGTCCTTTGAGGTTACTCTTGTGGTGTCATATATGACACCACCTAGTCCTTTGAGTAATCGAGTAAAACTTGGTGTTTCAAGGGTTAAGTTAATAAGAAAATAGTAATGAATAATACCTTGACTAAAAAATCGAATGTAAAATAAAAAAATAAAAAAATTAAAAAAAAATTCCTACCCAAATAATTTTTATTTCTCATCGCTTCAAATAATTATATAAAAACAAAAGAATGAAAATACAAAAAAGAAAAAAAAAAACAAAAATACAACAAAAAAAAATCAAAAAAATCAAAAAAAAAAACAAAACAAAAAATAAATAAATAAAATAAAACAAGTTTGGTTTTCAGCTACTTACTGAATTTTTAAATTCAAAGTTAGTTGCCAGAGAACTATAATATTATACTTCTCGTTCAGTTTTTGTTTTTTTTAGAAATTTCCCAAAGAATGACATGGATCTCTACCCTTGACAGTGTTTTAAATCGATAACTTTTTCAGGAGTTACACGTTCTAAGCACAAATAAATAATTCAAACATACCTGACTTGATAGCCCACCAATCTGATGTACTTGTCGGGCTAAATTGGACATAGTTGTGAGATAAGGATTTAGATGCGGCATCGTCTAAGGTGCAGTATTGCTGGGTGTCGTTTCTCTGTATCCCCGCACTCATATTCTCATCGTATGCCAAAAATAGACGCCTAAAAACTGAGTCGTCGCGTCTAAAAACAGAAGAAGAAAAAAAATGGAAAATAACAAACCAAACCTATTAAATATTAAGAATGAAAAATGGTTTACACAGCATAAAACACGTTGAGATAGTCGCGAGGATAATATATAATGCTTAAGCTAAATAAAGTTGCTTGAGACACGAACGCGTATTATCCATGAAGGTATATAAAAATAAAGTATAAAGGGTAAAGCCTTTAGTGTAAAGCTGTACTCCTTCTATCACGCTTTCCGTTAGCTTTTTAGATGAAATTATTGTAAAAGAATTCGTTTTTTTTTTTTTTTTTTTTGCAAATGATTTCATAAGTATACAGTATTTGTATTTCATGTAATTCTGAAAAGACCTGAATCAATTTTATGAGATAAGTTTTATGACTTTTAAGAGTCAGCTTTGAATAGTACAGCTGGTTTGAGAGTAATACATTGACTAGAAAAGATGAATAAAATCAAGAAGGAAGGATCAAATATGTTATATGCTTCTTATAGTTGTAGGGGTCTAATTGACCTTGTTGCAAGGGTTTGACCTACAGAGATATTCGCAACACAGATAAAAGGATTATAGTGGAAATGTAGCTTACTCGGAAAGGCAAATAATAAAGTAAGAAGGTGCAAAGAAATTAAAAAATTGAAAATAATTATTGCAAAATATTCATCAAATGAATTAATAAAAATGTTCAATGAATTAATCCAACTGATCGTACATGGAAAGAGCTCAATTAATTATTAAATTGAAGAAACCGAAAGAAACTGATCAGAGTGAGTTTAGAAAACTATTTTAACATTGTACTGAAATAATTTTGAAGTTAATTTTGATGATCAGTTTTGATAAGTAAAATAAGAAGAATTAATTTATACTGGCTGAACTGAGCTCCGAGTCGTCCATGAAATTTAGCTGTGGAGAATTTAGAAATAAAATAAAATTTTTATCAAGAACTTAACGATTTATTTTTTAAAATGGCAGTGCGTATGTCTAATTTTTTGAAATTATTTGAAAGACTATGAAAAAAGTCGAAATCATTCATTTATTTCAAATTTGACGACACTTATCTGGTTAGAAAAAGGGAAGAAGGGCCATAATTTTCCTCAAATTGAATAATTTTCCTTTCAAGAGCCGGCCAAAGATTACCGCGATTATCAGATAAAAAAGTTTTGGACGTCTGTATCACGTTATTTCATCTTCATTTGGAAATTAATATACATCTAAATCCGGCAGAAACGATGAGACAGCATCATAATTCATAATGGTTACAATAATCTGTTTGACCAGCAGCAATTCTTTCCAGTTTCTGCAGCCATTCGGCGGCAACTAAAATGACACTAATTTACAAACGAGCTCGTTGGTATAAATAAATACTCGTATATAAAGACGAGAATTTGCAGACAGATTATATTCGTGAGGAGATTATTGGAATATACATATTTTTGAGGTCGTAATAATGCTGCTGTAGATCGTTAAACATCAGAATTATTCACATATCTATGGGGGATAATTGGAAGCATAACATTATTCACGTCAAATAAATAAAGAATGCTGACATCCGACTATACGAGAACTCATAAATTTATTTTAATAAAAAAAAAATAACCATCAAACTTTAAAATTATGATCTCACTGATCAATGAAAACAACAAAAATTTACTTTCACCCATATGAAAGTGAGAAGTCAAAAATGAATTGAATTAGTTGTGGTTATTGGCGGATTTTGTTTGATGTGTTCGAAAGGGTTAAAAATTATTTTATTTTTCATTAGAAAAAACAATTCACAAGGTTATTAGATAAGATGAGTAAATAGGGTTTACTTTTTTTTTTTTAAACGGGAGGAAGGGCTAATTTGATTTTCTCTGTGAAGGGGGCCAATGACAGATTTGAGGGCACAGCTCCTCTGTCAGTCTTCAAAGTCCAACTATAGTGGGAGCAACCAGCAACAATTTCTAATACGAGAATTTCAACTCCTCTAGTCTTTGTTTTCCTTACTTATCTTCTTTTCTCCGGCATGAGATTTTCTCATAGTGTTTGTTTCTTCACTTGATTAGTTGAGAGGTTGAAAGAATTTACCTCTTGTGAAAGGCTGTTTCATTACACTCAGAACTATGCTGGATCACTTTAAATGTTGGTATTTTGGACTTAACTGGTTCAGTACTTTTGGAATTATTGTGATTTGCAATGTACAAATATAAATGAAGCTTTCATTATCGTTAGTATTTTGAACTTAGACTGAACCAGTGGCGGATCCATGGGGGAAGGGGGAAATCCCCCTCCAAATCCAAGAAAAATCAATTCTCTTGAACCCCACCCCCTTTATGGTGAAAAAAACACAATCTCACCATTTTAGCATTTACCGTGCTTTGAAAAAATTTGGATTCCCCCCCCCCCAAAATGGAGCTCTGGATCCGCCACTGGACAGAACAGAATGAAAGGAAACTTTGGGCTTCTGTTACTTATGTGCAGAAGAAAGTGACCTCATTAAATTTTGGAATTACTTGATTCAGTACTTTTGGCCACTTTTTTTTGGGGGGGGGAGGGTGGTAGAAGGCGATGAGAAGATCGAAAATCCAACTGAGCCCTAAATAAGAAAATAGCAAATTTTCGCCTCTGAAGGCAGGTAAATAAAAAAAATAAAAAGACGACTTCTTTAAATTTTGTTAGCAATAACCCGTCCTCCTAGGGAAAAAAAATCGCAAATTATTATGATCCTTTGAAGAAAAAGCCACTTTTCTAGCGAAACTTACTGCTGTATGTGTTTAATATCGTATTAAAACCTCTCAGACCTCCATGAATGTAGGCCAGTGAGGCAAAATTTAGTTAATTCATTTATAAAGGTATAGCTGTATATACTTGAGATATGCCTTATATTTATCAGTAAAATTTATTAAAAACCCATTAATTTTGTGAGGGTAGTAGTTATTTTTACTCGTTCAAAGGACTATAATCTTTTTACTCTTGAATACATAAGTATAAAATGTCTTGTACGTAAAATTAATGCATTTTCGAGTCTTTTTGAAGGAATAAATGACCGAATAAAGAAAAAATTTTTGCCTTTCTTCGGGTTTAATTACCACTGAACAGTTAATTTTATTTCCCTTTCCTGTCAAGGTTAACTGGTCTGTGCGACGGAAACTATATGGAGATGACTTGAGCCGTCTAGTCTATATACCTATATGTGGTTCACTTTTTTTTTTTTTTTCGTCCATGGCTTCAAATACATTTTATACGAAAATTTTTAATTTACCTGGGCCATAATGCGTACTCTTTTAGGTACGCGTTTATCGTTTGAGTACGCAAGCCCTATAGCAGAGTGTGGTGAAGATTTTTAACGATCAGTTGGAATGGATGAGCGAAAATCTGATCAATTAAGTCTCTCTGCGGTATGGATCGAAATTTTTATACGTGCTTTAATTGCTGACGATCATTGATGCTATCCTCGAAGGTGTATAGAAAGTGTTTTAATGAGGCTCGCCAGTTTTCAGCGCCTATATAGACAGGGGCACCATTACAAACAAGGGTGTCTTAAGTGAATGCTAAACTTCTGAAACGAATATCTCGACACTGATTTATTTTTGTACAAACATTTCTACATTATTTTCAGAATAATATGCGATAGAGATATTGAAAAAGAATAAAAATATTTTAGAGAAAAGGGGGGCGAAAAGCTCCAGTGTATAAGAACCCACGCTGCTACTAGCTCCCTCTATGTGAAGAACTAAAAATGATTTGAATTCTACTCGTGATACAAATTTCGACTATATCTACTAGCGCTGAATACAAAATCTTATGGCATTAGTATCATTTTTCATGACGCCAGATTAAAGAGAGGAAAAAAAGATGCATTTTACAATATAATGTAAAAAAGTTGAAAATAGGTTTTTTTTATTTCTAATTGTTATAATGAATTCCGAAGATGTTTTTATTATTTCAGGGATCAATACACATAATATTCTGTTCTCATGAAACTTATTAAAAAAACTTTTAGGCAATTTAGGATGGCATTTGCATACAAGTTGTTTTACCCCATTCAAAGAGCGGTTCTACCTCACCCCTAAGGACAAAAGACATGTTTTTCTTCTTTTTTTTCCACAATTCAACTGGAAGGCTAATTTATAACAAAAAATCCTTAGAATTGCCCAAAATTTATCAGCTATTATTGTGTATTTAATATAATGGGCTGCTGAAGAAAAAATTGCCTGAATCTATGAAAGAATTTAGTGCTATAAAATTAAGAGTGGGTTTTTTCCCCTTCCTTACTTCAAGGATGAGATAAGATGAGGAATATTAGAACGCGAAACTCAAGGGGTGGCAGGCAAGCCCACGTGGCGTCTCAGAAAAATTTCTGCCCCCACCTCAAATGAAAATTTATTTCCCCTAAACAAACTGAAACCCAGTAAAAAACGAAATTATCGAAACAGAACAAAAGATCAACAGCAGTATTAATTTTATGGATGTTGACATTTTTAATAATTTATTTTGGCCCACCTGGAAAAAAAAAAGTTCTGCCCCTGGCATTTTCTGTATGATATTTGTAGAAAAACGTCCAAATTTTTTAATGCAACTTATAGATTTTTCATTTTCAAGTACGAGAATTTTTATATTTCTTAGTGGTATTTTGATAAAATACAAAGATGGAAAAATAACCAGAAATATATAACATAAACCAGCCTTAAAAAGGAAATAAATATAGGTTTCAAGAAATTATGTGCCATGTTCTTCCGAACTGATAAGATGTAGTGTTAAGGCTTCGTCTGATACAGTATAAGTCCATGAAGATGAACCAAATACGTTTCTTGTGATAGCATTTTCTAAGTACGATGACGATATGCGATAAACAAATGGTGTACTCGTAGTAAGATAAATCAAAATCAGACTAACTGTTTAAATACGTATTTATATTATTCTTAAACGCTTAATTTGAAGATGTGGCTGCTGGCTAATAATGCGGGATCAAAAGTTGCCTACTGTATGCTGGTGCACTTAACAGTACATAGATGAAATCATCATAATATGAAGTAATAAAGGATTGTATATGGTACAAGGAGTGCAATACGATAAAAAATAATGAAAACAAGTCTTTCAGTTACTTCGGTTTGTTGACATCGATAACGTTTTCCAGCGATGGGAATCTTTTTTTACTTTTTATATTCGGCAGGTATATTAATGGATGAATGTCTGGAAGTTCTGTGTTCAGATACCAGTTCATCGTTTAGAAATCTCTAGCAACTTCCCTCATTTCAGCACCAAACTTGTTGTCTTTACAAGTTGCATTCAGCATTGATGGATTATGGCTTGAGGACAGAATTAGATAAGAAATTCAATATTTGAAAGACATGGAATCTTTATATTTCTTTTGGGTAGTAGGTTTTACCTATAAATTCTCGAATTAAATTTTGGAATTTATTTATGGTTTGCAAGCTATCCACTATATAAGAACACGCAGTTATGGACATCTATTTAATAATTAAAAAAAATAATCTATCCCAGTAAATACAAAAATTTGCATTTTGCTCCTCCGAGATGCAGTATAACTGCTGGACAATTCGTCCAAAACTGTAATAAAATTCATTTCCACACTTCATCTAAATTACATTGTCTCAAAAACCTTAATTATTATTTGTACACCATTGTATATAACATTGTATTTGTGTTGTGTGTGGCATAAAGACCACTTTTTAAGATAATCTCTCCCACCCCCCTCAACTTCCATCACATGCACGTACCTATTCAAATGATGAATCATTACAAAAAGCGTAAAGTACACACGTTTTCTCATTTAATCGTATATTTTTTATTATAGTCGTCGTAGCCCAAGAAGAAAAAAAAAAACAAATTAAAAAAAATCAAATGAAACAAAAAAAAAATAATTCAAAAAGAACAGAGCTAATTAAAGCTATTCGACCACAATCAAGGCTTTTCAGCCTATATGATAGCTATACGTATGATCAGCCAACTAACATATGGAGCTGTTTGCGGAAGATAAAATCCAAATTAAAATCTCGACCGATCGTTTCATCATTCTTCTTCATTTAATCGATTCGAACTTATTGTTTTTTGTGTTTTTGATGTGTTTTGGTTTTTTTTTTTAGGAGGTTCTTCGACTGCAAAGTAATCGATTTAAATCGTTTTTTTTTTTTAGTGCTATACAGTGATTCTTCTCATTTTAGCCCAATGAAAGTTGAAATTGAGTGGCATTTTTGATAAGGTTTTCAAGAAAAATGGCGGCTGGCATATTTTTTTCTTACACAGCTATGGTGTTGACCTTTTTTTAACAGGTTTTCGACAGGATTTTCGCATTAATTTTGGTCAAACTGCAGAAAATAAGTATGAGACATACATTGTTTTTCAGCTGTTATCATCTTCCAACCAAAAAGTACTTATATCCAACGAAATATGCCGATGAACCATTTTATCAGGAAATGTCTACCACTATTTAGTTCACACCTCATCCATATATATGTTCGAGAAATTCTTGTTTTGACTTGAACAGGGATATGCGAGAAGGAAATAGATAAGTCCACTTTTTTTTTTTCAAAACTGGGAAATCCTAAAATTCAGTACCCCAATCTTCTTTACAGTAAAAATATCATATCCCAAAATCCAACCATCTTTGAGAAAATATACCTCAAAGTTGAGTAGCTACATATGAAGGCTATGTAACAAAGTTTTTTTTTTTTCTCTCCTGTAAAATTTGGAAAAATGGACTTATCCCCTTCTTGCATAAACATGTTGTGAATTTTCTCAAACTCCATTCAACCTTACTTCAACCTTACTTCAACCTTGACCAATTTCCACAGATATCAATCCTATACTATCATATAACTTTCTCTCACACTTCATTTCCTTTTGTTCAATCCTTAAAAATTTATGACCCTGTAGTGAGAGAAAAAACGTACAGTTTGAGGACAGCTATAATATTCGACGTCCTCGAAAGAGAATGAGTAATAAATATTCCAGTCAAAGTTCTTCCTTTCGTTTCCAATTAAAATTGCGCTTATAGAAGACCTCATGTAGAACTTCATATATAATTTTTGCTATCGACAAACAGGAGTCACAGACTTGCTGAGTAATACTCGTTGCGGATGTTGCAACCGTAATTTGTCGCTTAAAAAAGAGAAAATTAAAATAAAATGAAAAAAAAAAAATGGGGAAAAGATCAAAATATATAAAAACTTATTATAGTCAAAGAGGGTCGCCCAATTTGAATATCCGCTGTTCGTGTGTATCGCCAAAATTTACACACATCCGTTTTAAATGATGCAAAACTTTTAATTAGATGCGAATATTTCGCCATTTTTAATGTGGTAAAGAAAAAACAGGAATAAGATGAGGCGAATGTAAAAAAATTAGGGGAGAAATAAGTCTTTTACCTGTGCGTAGACAAACTCAAAAGCCATAGACTGAGAAAGGAAGATGGTGATAGACGGGGTGAGGGGAGGGGGGGAATCTGAAAAGAACACTTCCTTCTTGGTCTACATTTCTACAATTTACCATATAGTATGAGTCCTTGTCCTTTCGTGAACACATCTAAAAATCCGTATTCTTTACACAGACTAGTATAATATGAAGGTACCTTTTTTTTTTTTCTATGAAGAATATTGGCACAATACCCTCTAAAACCACCAGAAAGAAAGAAGAGATTATTCTTCTTACAAATTCGTCTTCTTTTTTCTATTATTATTTTTCTATAATTTCCTCTTCGCGGGATTCAAGTTCAAAGTATACCTGTATTTATTTTTTTTAAATATTTTTTCAGCCAGGTAGCCCAACAATATTGGAAGTGTGAGTTGAAGCGAACAACAAATCCTAGACAATGCGAATTTTCGCCTCTGTAAATTATAATAAGGTCGTATGTCATATTTCTTTTCTGTCCTTTTTTTTTTCCATTTTGGTAGTCTCGTTTTCTATACAAAAGGAAATCCTGTACTTATATAATTTTATACATATTCCTGGTTTTTCGTCCTTATGACATTTTTGAATTCCTGTTCGAGTATTTTGTAACAACCAAACGGTAATCAAGTTTTCCAGTTATTACTTGTACCTGAAATTGGAATTCGTCATCGTTTCCTTTTTTTTTGTGCGTTTAAAATTATTATCAACGAGGTAAAAGTCGTGAGAAACTAAAAAAAAAAGTATGCAAAGTTTCCACTTCGTTAGTTTTTCCTGTAAACACTAATACTTGGCTACTATACTTTACTTATGTGTTTTTTCTTGCCTCCAATAAATTGTATGTTATCATCGAGTTAATATGAAATATTATTCTTCTTTCTTCAAAAATGAGAAGTTTATCAATTTCAGTAAATTCTTTTTATCAACGACTTATACTGGTATATAACTTCAGTCTATATCTAATGTCTAGTCACCTGTATTATAAGCGTTATGAAAATGTCTTGGCTCTTAAATCATAAAGCACCTTACACTCACCTTCTTTTTATAAACCAAATTACTATGCTATCATAATAGAGAATCTTATTGAATATATGGAAATTGTTTAAGCATACCAATGGAAAGTTTACTTGAAAAATCTTTTACAAAAATGGAATAAGTCAAAAAAAAAAAGTAGATCCACTCGTCAAATTTTTAAATCTTTTCAAAAAGTAAAATATAAATTCGTAGAGAAAAAAATTAATAATTTTTATTTTTTTTTGTTGGGAAAAATTATAACTTCAAGACTATCGGAACTAGTTTCCCAAGATCAGGATTCATCGCAGGACTAATCAGAATTATCAAGACTCAACAGACATCCTGCTAAGACATATAATGGATTTTCTGAAAAATAAAATCTTTAGTTTCTTCAAATACTATATAGGCCAAGTGATCAAAAGTAGATGGCATCTCCAATATAATTTCATCCTCTTTTTCAGGAGTCATCATCTAGGACTGAAATTTTGAAAAAATGACCTGCACAACCTTTTCGTAAATCACCCATCATCGGCTCCTTTGACGTTTTTAGATTGAGTTTTTGGAGTATATATAGAATGTGTTTTTTTTCTATTCCACTTGAAAAAAAAAAAAAAAAAAAAAAAAAAAAAGAAGAAGAAGAAAATGAAACCTCTTCAATCTGCAAAATTTCGTTATGGTAGACCCATTTTGATTTACTTCCACATGATCGGTCACCGTCAATGCGGAGTGAAAGAAATGCAAAATGCCAACCGACAGAGCTGATTTTAGAGGCTCATATATAGGTATTCTATAATAATATATGCGTTATGAGAAAATAGCCGCAGGTCGAAAAGTGGATATTCTGCTTAAATAAACCAACGAAATAATTTACCAATACGACCAGTACGTCGGAATGCTCTTTGCGACTGCCAAAATAAACATATAAAATTATTGAAAATACGAATTTAGTATTTTCCCCGTATTCTCATTCTCTTTTAAAAATGGTAAGATCGATATATATATACAAGCTAGGAAAACCATAGTCTGTAAATCTCCACGTTAATTTAATACGGATAAAAAAAATTGAAGGAGAAAAAAAATACTTCATTCATTGTTCTCTATATACTTTGTATATGGTCCTCATATTCATCGAATACCCGGCGGAAGGCAAATTATACTTTGTTCCTCCTCAGTAGGCCATCGAGAACCTTGAAATTTTTCTAAAACGCATCTTCATAATATTATTTTACACGTGGCATTATAACTTACCTAATCCTAAATAAAAAATAATTGATATTGTTATAAAATCAAAATTTACTGCTGCCACATGAAATTGTTTATGTACTCTGTTCATTGAAGGTGTATACAAAAACTATTTCCATTATATTATTGATTCTCATTACCTCACCTTATTTTCATTGTACAGCCAGAGATATCGTCGTTGGCCTGCTAAATTCCTTCTTTGGGCTGAAAATTTTGAAAATCATGTGTTTGTGTTCGTTGAATTTCTCTATTCAAGACAAATCCAATTAGCCCAAACACGTAATTTTTTTAAATGTTATTACATAGGAGGCATTTTATCAGACCACGAAGATATGCAAGAATGGGAATAAGTCAATTTTTTTTTCAAAATTTGAGTTTTTCTTAGATTTAGGGCCCATATAACAAAGAGCTATAACCGCGTTCATTTACTCTGTTACTTGATGGCTATATAGCAGACAGCAGATAGCAAATTGGAATTTCCATTCTGCAGTAAAATGATGAATCCAACCCTCTGTAATCTCAGTTAAACGCTCCGTCATATAAACAGTACTCTTTTATGGGCATTTGTATTACTGGCTGTTAATTGTATACGTCAAGTTGTAGTCACAGTAGAAATATCATGTCCCCACACGACACAATCGTTAAGAAAATTGGTTTTAAAGTTGACGAGGTGCTACATATGAAGGCTGTATGAGGTATGAAAGTGTTTCTTAGCTCTCCTGTAAAATTTGAAAAAGTGGACTTTTTTTTGCATAACACGTTGTTCGTGTAGAAAAAGAAACTAAGCACTTTAGAAAATGCGGTGAGGTGGAGAGGATGATAATTCGTCGTCCGCTATTTCTGATTTTAAAATTTTTATGCTTCATTCCAAAGGCGAATTATACGCGTACGACATTTTCTATGCAACCTATGAAAATTATCTATATATATATATTCAGTCAAAATTCCACAAAAGCGTTCAAAATTATTCGTTTGTTCCGCTCCCTTGACTAACCTTCATTCTCCTCCTCCACCATTCACGTATACTTTTTTTCTTTCTTTCATTCTACTCTGTCTGGGACAATGAAAGACTCCCCTTCGTATTTCGTACCTACATTTTATTCTTCTGAATTACATACTCTGCACTATATATGTATATACGGTGCAAGCAACTTTATTGTTGTCCACAATAGGAGAATTCTACGCGTGGCGGATAAAAATTCTGCCCCCTACGTGTAGCCATTGTGGAAACCGGCTTTTTCGAATTTGGCCAACTAATCAAAAAATTTTTTCACAAAACGTTTAACGGTGATAGCGACGAAGGCGCTGCCGTTTCATTGCACTCAGCAAAGGAGTCGGTGGAAAAATCCTTTTTTTTTTTTGGAGTGATTGGCGACTTTTTCACCCTTCTTTGAATGGGTTGTACTCTTTGGATTTGTATTTCAGAATGTCGAGATCGGAACTGGTTCTGGACAAAATTCAAATCAGTCGACGATTTGCCGAGGGTAATATAAAAGTTTAGGGCAGGTTTTACAATACTTCGAGTCAGGTTTGAGAGGTTAGATTTTGGTGACCAGTATAACTAGTATTCATGGACTGTTTGTGGATATGTTTGAGTAAACCTTGGACTTTTGTGGCTACAGAAACGGGAATAGTAGACAAGAATAAGTTGAAAATCAAACATATCAACTGCGTTCAATGTATGTGAAAGAGACATCATTGACTTTAATTAAATACTTTTCGATCAGTATAATGGCCAATTAAAAATTGGAGAATCTAAATTATTCAATAAATAAATTCATCATTTGAAATAAAATAATTAAAAGGTAGGTATATTAAAATCTCACAATCAGTGCATCATTGATAAGAAGAAATTTGTGAGTCTCCTTTGAACTTTTAATTTCTCCTGCACCCTCCTTCACCATACGCTCATACAAAGTGTTCCAGTTTCGATGAATAAGCTGGATGAATTAGCCAGCACCAGTGATCCGAACTTATTGAAATAAATCAAAGTTCTTTACACAACGTTTTGCCTGAAATTGAAATTTGAGGGGCTACAGTAAACTGAAGTCAGATAATTTCACTATTCCAGCTATCTATTTTGATAGCAATTGTTATTATAACCCCTTCACTTTCGAAAGGCAAAAAATTTTCAAAAACTATTACAAAATTAAGTTGGAACTGAGATAAGTATGGGAATTTTCCTACCTATAAGCATATTAGCCCCTTCAGTTTCAGGTTTACAGTTTCAAGTTTAGGTAAAAACTTGAATTTATTCACCTTGAGTGGGTATAAGAACTCAGTGCAGCTTCATTGTAAATGTTCAAACGCAAGGAAATTTCCCATTTCTCAAAACATGTTTAAAACTTTTTCCAAAGGAGAAATTTATTTCATTCTCATACGGTCTGGGGACAAAGCCTCCGACCTTAAGCTTACGAAATTCTCAACCTGATAACTGTTTTCAAATAAAATATTTGATTATGGTTTTTCTTCACATTAAGTGCTCATCCAAGCATTAAGAATTCAAAGAACACAATCTAAAGGCCATGCATATTACAATCAACCCCAGTTTTTGTATCTACTTCGGCCTATGAGGATAGACAAAGCCTTACATTAAATTATTTCAATTTGAATTTATATTAGCTCTGTCAGCAGTGACTTGAATAGAGAAAATTTGATACATATGTATAGCCACACAATTCTCAGTTTTGAAATTAATTGCCACATTCAAAGATTTCAAATGATTTATTTCTGAGATTTCAACTCCTTTGTAGTTCCTTTTCACAAATAATATTTTTCCAATATCAACACAAAATAACGGAAGTCTCTTTCCACTTCGTCACTAATCATCCATTTTTATATTCTTTTTCTGACAAAACTTTTTTTTTTTCTCATTTTTTGTCATAATATCGTAGAGAATACCCATCACCATCGCATTTTTCTTCCTCTGCATCCATAATAAAGGCAATAAACGAACCGAAGAAGACTGGCCCCCCTCTTTTCCTCCAGTGCCAACTAAAATCCCTAAATCATCATCACCCAATCTTTCACATACCTATCTTAACGTTCCAACGCCTTTTCATTCTTTAACAACGTCTTTGCGTACCTTTGTCATTTATGAAAAATCATTCCTATTTTTCTACTTTTGTGAATCTCTTACTATGCGAATATAATGCTAAGCTTTTTTTTTTTTATCAAAATGTTTTGCGTAAAATAAGTTTTTGATTAGAAAATCCGATAAAAAAACTATCCTAACAATATGGTCTTGAAATACCTTTTAAATCTAAGCCAAAAAAAAACTACGTTCTTATAAAACTGTCTCGCCGACATAGCAAGTCGGATTTTTGTGGAATTTAATTAAAGTGGGGAAGAAAATTAACTATCAACAATTCTTATCTCAGCTCCAAATTACCTTATACCCTTGTTAGTGAAATGATCTATTTTTTCTTTAAATAGCGTCCTTGAAGCAGAGATGAAGCGACCCAAAAGTTTTATTATATATAGTGTTCCTTTAGAGGGTTCTCTTTACCAATGTACCTACCTGGTCGCATCACAAGAATACTCCGCATAAAAGGAGAGATAAAAAAAATGGAGAGTATGAAAGGATCTTTATGTGTGAAGGATAGCTATCGTCCAATAGGTGGTACTAAACAAATGTTTGAGACAAATCGATATTTTAAATTTTCTGACGTATGCGGATTTTATTTTTTTTGGGGGGAGGGGGGGTGAGTGAGTGGGTGGGAGGGCTATGCCTTACCTCGAGCAGAAAATAGTTCCCCCTCCAAGAAAATCGAATCAGCCTCCCATCAGTTCAATGAAAATTAACCAAATTTTATAATGTTCTTATTTTCACCCCATTTTTTTACTTATCTTCTTATAGGGTCTCTCTTTAGCAGGTTTTCGGCTGAGAACCAGTTTTTTTTTAGCTTCCTTCTCGAGCAAAGTCCGCCTGCGGTTTCTGATATATAATTTTTCTATGAATATTTGATTCTGCAGACTCTGGGTTTTGTAGAATTGAAAAAATCAAGTTCCACTATACTCTATTCAAAATTATAGAAAGGTACACCACTAGTCGCTATACACGTCATTCAGCCAATCAACTGTGGAAGGATAATCAAAAAGGTGCAATGTTATTAGTGCGCAAGTTGCGCTTTACCTAAGATATTTAATTATTTTATCAAGATCAGGATAGATCCAGTTGGTCGTAGACCAGTGGTTTATGTTCTAGATTGAACCCAGAATATACACCACTTTCAAGCAAGTTCAGTCAACCTGCGATTTTGGTTAAATCTAATAAAGAATCCCATGTAATGTTCATCAGTATACCATCTGCAATTAATCATCCAAATTTTAATTTTTAGCTTTTTACTGTACATAACAGTAATATAAAACAGGTACTCGAACTCGTTATACATTTAATATTTAAAAAAATCACTCCAGTCCACGCTGATAACGAAAAACTACAAAACCCCTATCACCTTATTACTCTGCCCTATAGTGTGATATCTTATAAAATTAGTGAACTAATTATTAACTTGGATACTAGAAAGAAAAGTAAATACTGTATAACTGTATTTGTTCTAAATCAGTAACCACGATGATGTGCACCGTTAAAACAACCACTAGCTACACAAATCCAACCCGCATGATTGTTGCCTCAAGAAAAAGAAAGAAAAATCGACCTTGATCAAGAGTTCGTAATGAAAAAAATACTGATGACTTCGTTCAAGGCACACAGAAAGAGATACAAAACCATGAAGCGCAACGTCTATAACGAGTCCTTAATTAAATATTTAATTTAAAATGTTCCAAAAAACGACACTTCTATATATTATGATTCAGGAAGGGTACAGATAACCCTCTTCTCCCCTCAACCTCAGGAAATCTGCCAACTTTTCTCACGATACTATAAAAGTTTTCTTTCCATTTTACCTGTGTGAGAAATTTTAGAAAGGTATAAAGCCTGTACCTATAGCCTGAGGAAACGACGAGAAGGACAAGAAATGGATCGTGTCAATACTTTTTTTCCTTTCTGTTGAAAATTCCATTTTACAAAAATCTAACCTATAATCGAGAACAACCCCTCAACGATAACGACGAAGCGGACACAAAAGAGACGAAATCAGAAGAAACTCGAGATTGTTGCAAGAGTTTACTTTTCTCAAGGATTTTTTCCTATACCCAACTTCTCTTTCACAGCCTTCTGTGAAATGATTGCTACAAATGAAGTTGACAATATATCAGTGAATTGGTACAGCCTATACCTAGTCTAGCCAGGTACGTTCACATAGAAATTGAATATTCGTTGGATATGAACTGCAGTATAAGTCACACCACTGTGGATTTTGTAATTGAAGAGCTCAATTCCAAAGCTAATGCGCTAAGTGCAAAAATAAAATGTTTCCAAAAATGAGAAAAATGTATACTGCTCTCAACCTGTGAGTATTAAAAGGTTCGTTCCAATGCAGTTTTTTAAATTCACCAATTCCCCACAGTTTTGCAAAAATTTGGTTTTTCAATCTCCAAGTTTTCTGGAAAAAAGTGTAGGACTTGAGAAAAAAAATTTACCACTGAGCGATCCGAAAATTAAATGAAAGGAATTGCTTTTAGAACTCAAAGCATATAATCTTCTGACAAACTTTATCAGTTAATTGTGAATAATGTCTGAAAGACCTAGTTGATGATAAAAATCTTACATTTTCATGGTCGAATACATAGTCTGCAAGATTTCGTCAATAGAAGTACCACCATGTAAGTATTTAAGGAATATTCCATTTCCAGTGCAGTAGAATATTTCAGTTAACTAAAATATCTTTTTTGTAGAAGAAATACATGTGTTTAGAGACCAGCCCATAAATTTACAATGCTTGTAAATAAACAAAATGTCAGTATGCAATGAAGACGTCAATTTTTTACTATTTTCACTTCTTGTCCTCCTTCACAGAAATGGAAAACTTTACAATCGTTTCGAGACGTCACATTTGATTGTTCAATCAAACTTCGTGATCTACATCTAAATGACTTCAAACCTCATTTCGGGTAAAATAGAAACTGGTTGGCCTTGCTGAACGAAAGATTTTTCAAATTTGGAATAATTTTAGAGCGTTTCAAAGTGCTCGAAATGCTATTTTGTCTACAAGTCTAGACCACCTCCTCTTCACAATTACCTACACCAGCAACTAGTTTCGAAGGAAAACGGAAATTGAAAATACCACATTTTTCTCCTAACGAAACCAAACTACATATTCATCGAAGCACCTTCTTCGTCAACCTCTAGGTGTGCACTGTGAGACGAGAAAAAAAAAAGATGATTGATGAATGTGGACGTTCGACATTTTCAAATACATCATTTTCACAGAATCACCTCTCTTCTGAACCGGTAAACGACAGCCATGTGTCGCCCAACACTTGGGTGTTCGCGAGACATTAATGAGCAGCAGAAATACTTACAGAAAAAGCAAACACCACCATAAACTAAGCGAAAAGAAGGAAACCCAAATCAGAAGAATTTTAAAAATTAATCAGAATGCAGTTGTGGTAATTAGCGTTTTTAGTAGAAATGAACAGTGATTTCCAAGAGGGGCATAAGTTCACATTTTTAAATTTTACTGTAGAAAATCAAAAAATCACTTTCATGTAAAACATCATTGTACTGGGCTAACCTAATACATGTTTGGTTATAAAAGGGTGAAGGGCTAATTTTTATAGGAAACTATTATAGCAATGTTAGATTTGTTCTATTCGTGAAAAAATAGTAGCACTTGCAACGTATCCTCCCAAGCAAAGTTTTTTGCCTCTCAAAGAAAATTTTTCCCCCAGAGTGATGGGGTGAGGGGTCCATTTTACCCTCAAAGCATTTGATTTGTTCCTTCCCTCTAGGAATTCGATATTTACCCCTCAAGTATATTTTTCTCTAGCATGACCCTCCTCATCCCCTTCTTGTGTAGCACCTTAACTTTGAAGTCTATATTCTTACCGAATATAGTTTATAGAACATAGTTTCATATAGTTAAGGCTCGATATGTATCTTATAATTAAATTTTAGAAGAGCCGAATTTTAGTAAGACTTTGACTTATCACCTTCTTGAAAATCACTCTTCATTATTATTACTTACTTTGTCTACTTGAAGGGCGATGTAAAATTCATCATGAAATTCTTCTACGCATGGCTAATTTTGCAAATTAATTCTTGCGCATTGCTTTTATCTTTATTTTTGTGATAATACGTTTTGTTATATGTTTCCGACTGTATGGGCATCAATTTAACTAAAAAATGTTGAAATTAATCGAAGCTGTTCAAAAATAATCACTCACTATATTCATTCAGTTAATTTAGCACAATCCAAAATTATGTTTTCCTTTTTATTTTTTACTTCGAATATGTTGATTTGATATCAATATTATGAAGTCGTATTGCTATTCAAACTATTTTTTCTTAATTATCTAAGTACCATTAATCTCAGTAAGAAATAGATACGTATACAAAATTTCATTTTTCTGGCAACCTTCTTGTTATGTGAAATGACCTTAGAAGTAGACTACTAATTACAACAAGTAGATATAAATTTAATCAGTATATATTTTCATCATCTCCCTCGCCGCTTTAGTCTGATCATATTTTAGTTTTCATTTTTTTTTCCTCGACCGCACAAAGTTATCAACGATACTATAAACTATTATAGTTCTAAAGCAATTATTTCGTGTAAAATATTCTTTTTCATCAAATGTGCCCTTAGAGAAGATTCAAATTTTCATAACGAAGTAAGGAAGAGTATGAAAACATCTGTTCAAAGGACAAAAAATTTTGCGCCAAAATAGTTGCCACCCCCCTTCCCTTGGAGACAACAGAAAAAATCCGCTCAAGCTCTTCATACACAGTAAACGCAGTTATGTTTTACACCTTTGCACAGTCGATATTAGCGCTCACTGATGAAGCTTCAAACTTTATAAGAGCTTCCGCATGCCATCTACGAAGTTAAATTCGTAAGTATATCGATAAACCGTTCTTTAGATAGGAATTAAGGAGAAGCATTTCTAAATAGCGAGCTGTATACTATTCTACAGTTGACAAAAAAAAAAAAAAATAGCGCACACGTAGGTATGACGAAAATTTCCAGTACCTACATTTTGATAGTTATTTTATTGGATTAAACAAACGAAGATTGAACTTGACGTTGATAAAGACTGTATAAAGTGAAAAGGAAAAAAAAAAAACTTGACATGTCATCGAATATCGAATTAACTTTACTTCCAATGTTTAATTTGTAAAATTGATAAAATACTGGTTTAGAAAAAAAGTGAAGGTAAAAATGAACGTTGAGTTAGTGTACACTGTAAATAATCTATAGGTATACCTACACTATATACACACACCTATTGGCAGGAACTTGACGATTCAAGACTGTTGAGATAAAATTTTAAATAATAATTTTATACGATGATATCGAATTTTGGTACCCATCACTAATGACCTCCTCGCACTTCATCTCTACAAAATAACATGTGACCGAATATCTGCTAAAATCAATAAAATTTAAAATGCAAATGTACTTTTGGTTGTTTCATAAAATTTACAAACTTTCGAATTAGCAAGTTTTGAGCTTCGGCAATATTTTAAATCTGGTTTTTCATCTGTCATCAATTTATTCGCGACGATTAAAAAATTTTCGGCCAGGTTCCGTTTCTCAGGATCCTAATCCTTGAAGTACCCAGTAAATACTTTTTTTTTTTAAATAGAATAATTCCTTAGCAAAATCCAATTCAATTCCTGGGCTGGTTCTTAGGTGGTTCAGTGAAGGTTCGTTACTTATTTTTTCCTCGTAAAGTGATGGTTTAAGTTAGTTTAAATTTCTACTCTCAAAGGGAAACCCCTAGGTGAACCCTATTAGGAATCACAACAGATGTGATGATGTCACAACTTAAATAAACTCCATTCGCACTTCCACAACGCAGTAAGGTATTCAGTAATGAATACGCGTTGCCACAACTCCATAAAGTTTTTAATGTATCTGCATGATCATACTATCAAAATGTATAGATGCTGTTTAAATGTTCTCAATATGCTGCTGTGAAAATTTTATATTCATTTTTTGATTAGGACGATCGTCAAATTCATCTCCAATAAATCTTGACTTTTTTTTTTTTAATGATATCAAAGCATTAGTATTCATCCAATTAACTGTGACCAACGACTGCCAACAACCTATACCACTGCATTTCATAAATCTTTCTCCGCGTAGAATGATCCAGTTCTCATATCAAATTGCACTGCTACCATTTAGCCGTCCACTAACTATGCAGTTACAAACTACAACCGAGCACCAGTCACCCAATTTAATAGGCAACTTATAACAGTTTTAGTTGCAAACTCGAACGTAGAAAGAAATGTAAATATTAAAAAAAATAAAACTTGATGAAAAATCCTAACCCATTAACCGAACATATAGATACTAATACGTTTTCCATAACATTATGTCGAAGAGATGTCATCTAAAGTGAGCAACCGTTTTTTGTTTTTCTAGTGACCATTTTGTTCGTGATAGAACCTATATATTAGCTTATACAGATCAACGTACACTAGAATTAGTCGATGGATAACTCGCCAAAGGTCACACATCAATAGGAGCTTACTGTTGGTACTAATTTACATACGGAACCAGCAGCCCCAGTATTTCAAAGTTGGCAGCGTAGCAGCACTGGATTTTTCTTCATCCAAAATAAACGCCGCTTATTTTTTCCACGTTGCTTTTCTATTTTTTAATTAATTATATTCAATTTTTTTTTTCTCTCTACTCTTATCATCACCGTTTTTTTTTTTTTTTACCTCCTGGTCGGTATTAAAAAGTGTTTTCAATGTCTCGACTTGGCACAAAAAAAATCCTATAATGTCGCTTTGGTCACGTGCCGTGCATGATTTGCTATCGGTATGACTGTGAAAAGTAAATCGTAAATTTTTTCGCAAAGATGATAGATAGAGAAGTCGCAGATAGGGGGGGGACAAATTCTGATGAAATTACGTAAAACCCAACTATGTTTCTCTCTCGTCTATGAATAAAAAATAACGCACGACAAACCATTTAAAATAAAAACGGTAATAATTTTAGTGTCGTCTGGATATTATAATTAATTAGCCATTACGTGTCGTTTACTTAAATTGGAACGCATGAGCTTCGGAGGGGAGGCCAGAAGTTGAAAAAAGAAAAGTGAAAAATTGCTTAAGCAGTTCGGAAGGCAAGAAAGGAAAAAAAAAAAAACTGTATATTTTGTAACGGAATCGTGTTCTGTGCCAGATCTACCACCATAAGGGTACCAGTAGGTGAATCCTAAGACAATTTTTTTTTTCCTAACCAGAAGTCCTGCGGCCTTCGCGGCACGGGCTCAAGAGTCTGTCGTCGTATATTTTCAAGGACACTATTACCCAGATACATTACTACCTTACATATGTACGCATGTATACAGGGTGTTCATAACTGCCCCATGGGAAAATACAATTTACGATTTTGAAGTAAAAGGAATTTTATACCAAAGACACGATGAGATACTTATTTTAAGATCTTTTGATAATGATACGAAGGTGGATATTAAAAAAGGACATAAGTCGACTTAGACCATTCATTGAAATTCATCAGTTTCATAATCTGTGGGCTTCTTTCTCGCTACAGAGCCATTATTCAGACCAATATCTCAAAAATTCATAAAACAATAGCTAGCATTTTATTAATGGCTGGGTTAGCTCATTTCCATTTATAGTTTTTATTATATTTTTTCAACATTAATTGAAACATTTTTTGTTACGCTTTTAAAAGACTATGATATGGCTTTCAAAGTCAGTTTTTTATAATTTACTGAATTTTTAATACAGTATTTTCTTGTAGAGCTCAATTTCACTCCTATTTTATTATCATTATTATCTTACAACTAAATAAAACGTTAACATCTCAAAATGGTATTTTCGTTACTTCGGGGCTTCTTTGATACCCGCTTTCGTATTTGCATAAAAATACAAAATATCCAAAATTCGAAAAAATGAGTTATAAACATTAATCCTCGAACTAAATGAATTGGGAAATCGATTTTTTGACTTATTTTCCAGCGACATAATTCAATTTTTAGACATATCAAATCATTCTCGAAAAATTGTGTTATCTTTTCCAGTTTTATTTTTTAAAGTCATTTTTAGCTACGGAGTTGGAGCAAAAGTCGACATTCTCGCAACATTGAATATATTATAACACTTCACCTGACAAACACCCTGTATAATTACGTTATTTTAGTCATTTGACATTATAGTTTATAAACTCATTTCTGTGTCAGTGTGCGTACGTCTTGGGATGCGGGTTTAACGGCAATATCTACCAATTGGATACCAATAATTTTTGTGTAATATATACACTTTTTTTTTATGTGTACATATGTCTCCTAAGAAAAAAAAAATAGATGAAAAACACTTACATATATAATGATTAAGATCGTCGTCTTTGTTACCTCTATATACACACATTTCGTGTTAGTTTTTCCACTTTTTTCCCTAGTTCCCTCTTCCCCGTATACACCTGAGTCATTCTCAGAAGTACCGCCACCGTTTTTTTTTTTTGTTTTTTGTAAGTGTATCCTATAAATGTGCTAATTCTACGACGACCACAAACCTTTAAACCCTTTCTTTTTTCCCTCTGCGATACGGTGGGTGTTGTTTTTTCTAAAGCCGGCTGCTGCCCAACAACAGTATATATTGTTTTCGATGATTTACTGGATTAGCCAGACTTTTGGAAGAATGACCCAAGGTGGCAGACCGAGTTGCTTATATTTTTATCCTCGTAGCGGTCGTGTTTTTACAATAATATTTATGGTGATTCGGCGTTCGCGCTGGGTGTAAATGTGATTTGATGTGCGGGGCCTGGGGGCTATAAGCTTTCGATTTTGTTTGGTGGCGCTCGAGGTGTTGAGAAAAAACAGCTGTTTTTTTTTCTTCTTCAAAATCAATTCGTCCAGAAGTACATATGTAAAGAAAATATTAAAATGTGCATTTTCAAATCCCTCGTTGAGTCGCCCAGTTAATCTTGAAAATTTCAACTGTCAGTCTTCTGGAATGGATTAAAATATGTAATCTATCAAAAACTCGAAAATTTACCCGTCATCCGCATACCACCCGCTTATAATGGAATTTATTAAACTGGGAAAAAAATATTACATTTTTATGTGCTATACATAAAACGAAAGACAATACAGTTCTTATGAGAAAAATTAAAATAAAATATTATATCGACTTTGTAGTGCGCAGCTCACCAATTTTTCATACGTTTAAAATTGATTTTGGTATTCAACCCTAATTTTTTACATTTTTCACACATTTTCAAGAAATTTATTACACAGTTTTTTTTCTCAATATTTACCTAATCGTCCCTTAGTTAACGTGTTACACATCAAAATTTAGCGTGATAATTGCTAAATTGCTATATCTATATGACTACACTGAGAAAAATGAATTAATAATTACAAACAGGATAGTAACATTTCTCATCATATTTCAGAAAATTATCATTTACCGAAGACATTCTTATCGTTTATAGGACTTTTTACGATCTTGGATATTCTACCACTTTTGTAGCAATTTCTGCTATAAAGCTTGAATATAGTCCCTGTTCTCCCATTCAAACTGTAAAAATTACTATGTACCAAAATTTCAATCAGTGCATAGTTCAGATAATAACAACTATAACTTGTAAGATTAAGCTAGCAACTCAAGCTTGCCATAAAGTAATCCCCGAATTGCATCTTCAAGTACTACATATAACTCTTTTTTACTTCACACATACTCCACTTTCAGCCAAATACTTTACCAATTTCCCAAGCAAACGAATTACCAAGTAGCAAAACTACCTTATATTTAGATCCTTACAGTCAAAATCTCATTAAATATAACCCTGACCATGTTCAGCGTCCCACACGCGTATAATTCACATATCGAACTCCACAACGTCAGCAATAATTGAACCAACCTTCGCCAACCCTCTTAGAATCACTTCCTTTCGTACTTTTGTCGCAACTTCCTCTATTCCCCCCCTCCCCTCGATCCTCTATTCACAAATTCGAATTCACAAGGAAGCCTGCACGTAGTAATCCATATCCACTTTTAACCAAACGCATTACACAAGTGCGTCCTGCGTGCCCATACACTGTTCTCCAGTAATTCTATAAAACAAAAAAGCACGCAAACACACACAAACTAATATACTCGACCATAAAAAATACCAACTCATGCACCATAAAGGGATGTAATTTTCAACATACGGGCACTCGGACGAGTGAGAAAATAACGATTAATCCTCCTGCTCCCTTGCTCAAAGACGTGATAATTACAATTCAGCTAGATCTTAAAAGGGTACTCTTGTACAAAACTGTGGCCACCTTATATATACACGATGCTAATTGATAAACATAACCCCCTCACCCTTACGAAGCGAAAACACGATAACGTAATATTTTCGTGGCAAATAAATATTTTCGATTTCCGTTTTCTATAATATACTCGTATATGGACTGGTACACAGGAAATAATTAAGTTTTTTCAGTCATTTCCCCCCCCCCATTCTCCCTCACCCCTTCCTCGTTCCAGGTGGACATATATGAGTTCTCGTCGCGTTCGTATTTTCGGACACCCAAATAATTATCCGTCGATAGGGTTGTCGTGGATTGCCCCATGGGGTTGTTCCATATGCGAATGCGAGTTTAAATTCCGGATGCCATATTTTTAAATGGCCGAATATATAGCCAGCCAGAAGCTTAAGGGTGTTAATGTACGATCGTCGATGGAAAAATTACCTATGGGAAAATTAAGGCGCGACCTGGCGCACACTTGTGAAGTTGTCAGCTATAAACAACAACATCGACAAAGTGTAGCCCCAAAATACGAGCAACCGTAGGGAATTCAGCATATGGCTTTCTTTCGCAGTTTCCAAATAAACCAAAAATGAGAGCTAAGAGGAAAGAAAGGTAACTATGTGGAAAAAAAAAAAAGGGTGCGACATGTGGCGGATTTTTATGCAGAACTTCCGGTACCATGGGTATCGTCTTAGCTGATAAAATTTTTTTTTTTTTGCTACAGGTTTATTAGGAGACGTCACCTTATATACGGAGTAGCAATAGGTTACACGTGCGAGACAGTTACTAAGTACATACGTGAGGAGCCTCGTACTCATACTGTTGGACTTATCTACGTATACGAATGAGTACAGACATTGAACCGTAAGTAAACATAGTCGAGAAATATAAAATTCGTGGCCAATTATTGGTACCCAAATTCGTGGAATACTTCGAGGAAATATGAAAATACATTCCAGTTCGAAGGTTTGCTTTTTTTTAAAACCGCTTTCGAAGCATTCCTGGTTGACAATCCGCCAGAAACTTTAATGAGCAACTATAGTCAGCAATAAAGTACTAAATTGTAATATTTCGTATATCATGGTCTACGTCTAAATCATATAATTATGCTACACAAACAACAAGTTCTAGCCATACACTGAAAACTTTTTTTATTTAGGAAGAGAAGGGTAATTTTTGCAAATGGGAAAACCAGAGGTGGACGGGGGATGTGACCAGGGGTCTTATGCCCCCCTCCTGAGAAAACTGACTTGGCCCCCTCTGTTCAATGAAAAATACGAAATTTTCATTTATTTTAAACTCTAATAATTTTTTTATTTTTATCCTTTCTTACTCATCTGATCTTTTCAAGTGTCTTTTTAGCTTGGTTTTCGATAGAAAACCACATTTGTTTTTCTTCATGCGTCAAAAAACCTTTTTTAGTCCTCCAAACACATAGAGGAAAGTCTGACTATGGTGAAAACAGAGACAATTTAAGATTTGTAGCAGAAATTACTACAAAAGTACAGTAAAAATGTATTATCTAAGATATATTATAGTGAAAAATTGATGTTCATAAATGCGATGAGAAAAATTACTAATAATGTTGATTAATGTACTGTTCATTTCTGTTTGATGTAGTAAAATTATTTTGCCATAACAAAGTTAAAAATTATACCCTATAGTCAATATTTTTCTTATCCTTATCGCGAGTCAAATTTTAACCCATCTAATTTAGAGTAGTGTAAATACTCAACCCAAATATTCTGTATAATATATTTACGACATAATACACATTTGTATACGTTAATGGACCCGTCTACTTGAACTGAGAAACTAGTGTTCTCAATTAAATTGACTGAGATCAGTTTCTTCCAACACGCCTTGGAGACACATTCACAGAAGCAGAAATCAAGTATATAAATTAACAGAGATTTTATTTGAAAAAAATCTTCACAAAATTCGTGAACAGCGTTCGAAAATTACGAAATACCCGAGAGACAGATATGCACTTTAAATTATGGCAAAACTCTATACAGTCCCACACACTTTCACGGTACACATACACAGGGACTCGGATATGAAGCTTTACTTCCTGTCTCTGACAGCCTTCAACCATATGGTTTTTCTTTCAGGTTCATTTTTTTTTTTTTACTCTTATAGTTACCCTCTTTCTCTTTCTCTCAGCAATGTCGCACAAATGCAGTGGATGGACGTCCAAAGACCTGAAGCTCGTACAGCGGAACGCGACCCAGTGCAATCAACAGAAAAGCAAAAAAAAAACTATGTAACGACCAAGGATAAGGGGGTTGGAGGAAAAAAAATGAATACGAGGTACCTTTACCTACTCACACATGCACAAAAATTCGATTTACAAAAGGGGGACACACTAGATTAAGGACATGACTATGTACGGTGGTTTTCAGATATATTTACGCCAAAACACAAGTAAAACAGTATTCGTTCTGCTAGACAACCCGATGATGGCAAAGGAGGTACATTTTAAAGGGACATAATATTATTGTCTTTATTGAGAATTATAGTACTTATTTTAAATTCTACAAGTAGCCCGATAGGAAAACGGTTTACTTTTTTTAATACAAACAGTAGGTACGTACGTTTCTATAGTACTAATGAATATCCCATTTGGAGGTAGAAATAAGATTGTTTATGCGTCACGCTGTTTGTTGTGATGCTATTTTTTATATCAAGTATCAACTACCTAACTGCGAAACAATTGAAAAAATTAAAAAATATAAAATAGTATCCAACCAGAATTGGATACTTATACCAAAACAAAGACAACTATCACTAAAAGTCAATCAGTATACAAATCTTATAACAATTCACAATTAGTTCAAATAATCAACTCAAACACTACAAATTTTAATAGGTACTCCCAATCGGTATAAAATTGGACTTGTAGAATACCAATGTAGCCCAAATTTTTCCCATTGGGAGATTTCATAATTGTACATTATGTAATTTTTGGCTAAGAATAAAAATATTTAATTCATTATAAATTGTGCTAAGCGATACATCATAGAGTATTACTTGAACCAGTAAAAATTTACTTTACTCTCACTCTCAGATATAATTATATTGGCCCGGTTGCTTTTTCTCAAACCGAAAAAATGTCAACCAAATAAATCGTGCAAGGTAGCCTAGATGAAGACGTTATAAGATGAACATTTTTTATTCCTGGATAAATTACATCGAGCCAAAATCGAAAAAAATAAAACTAATAATAAAAAAACTAGCATCATGCTGAGTTTAACCAATCAACTTTTTTTCGGTCCAATACCAACACAACGCAGACAATGATATTGTTGACATATTTTATAGCGGATAACCCCTATGTGGAAAAATAACACAAACGAAAAATTTGAATAACTTCTCCATCTTCTGGGTATCATGTATTAATATTTCTGATTGATTCAGTGTGCGGTTACTCGTTTCATGTGGAGCAAAGTCTCTTTCTGACAAAATATTTTTTCTTTCAACGAATCATTTTGAAATATTTTCAAATAATTAGATAAGTAAATAAATTGATACTGAATATATATCATCGATGTTAACTTGAAAAATTTTTTAAAATTTTCATTTGTAAAATTCAAATAGGGTCATTCACTGAGCAATCTATTGAATAAAATTTCCTTAATTAAACCTTATAAAGTTTGAAAATGACTTTTTTTATTCATACTTTTGCAGCTTACGCTGTCACAGCTGAGGTGTTATTATCTGTATATGAGTTAGATAATTTTTCAAAATTTGCCACAAAAATAGCTGCAGTCTGTTGAAAAATTTGTACAAAAGGTGAGTTCATTATTTGTAGAGCAAAAAAATAAAGTCAAAGTTGGCAGTAGGCAAAAGGTATTCAAATCAACCCTTTCGATTTTATAGCCATACTCATTATACAAACATCATAAACAATATCTGAAAAACTATAAGTGGTTAATTCCTTTCAAAGTAGCCCAAAATTTAATAAAATTGTTAATAAAATGTTAAATAAGATATGCGAACAAAACTGAAATCGTGGGAATGGGAAAATTGTGCAAAGTAATACTCTTTATATAGTCAACATTGTATTATTTTTTCAATTGGTCAGCGGTCGTAATGCATTATTATTTCGAAATATAGCCACAAAGTAATCTATTTTAATAGCTACCCTCATAATTAGCGAATAGAATAGAAACTGACCTAGCCCATTTCTTTTTCAATTGTTCATTTCCAATCTCCCTAAACGCATGCCCAAATGTTAAGAACACGAACATTCGCACATTCATCAATAAATCACATTCCCCTTTCATTCGAACTGACCTACGCAGTATCCGTATTACCTCTAAAGTTTAACCATTATGAAACTTCAATTTAGAGTAATGAATAAGTGATAGAGGGTTGAAAAATAAAATACAGAAAAAGCAGTAGAGAAGGTGGGAAAGGAAATGTAGCATCATTATTTCCCCCTCATGTCTGTTAATATTACAGTTCACTGACGTATTAGTCGGTGTGGGGGGGGGGGTTCTACCCACAATCCAAAAAAAAATGTATATGAAATTCCAAAAGCTATAGGAAAATGAGGATGAACTGGAGAAAAATTAAATATTTTCATTATCACTTAGAAATAATCCCCCCTCGGGGGGGGGGGGGATTTTCGGTATAGGTACGCAACTGTTAGGTAAGATTATAGAAAAAATACTGCTAATAGAATAATACTGATAAAAGAAGAACGCATGCGCTTGTTCACAGAGATGGATTTTATTGTACTCAGCTACAAATGAATATTATATTAAGTCTGAATATTATTTTCAAGTCTACGATCATACACACCAAGCAAAACCTTCAACAGAAATAAGTGCTTTTTTCACGATTGGTCGATGAATTTTTTCGCCGCATAAATGAAAATTAAACCTATTCAATAAAAGGGTAGTTAGACTAATGAAATTGGCAAGAATAGAAACAAGATTTTGGAGAGAAAAAAAAGTTTGATATTTTTTATTCATTGATTGTAATACGAAATTAATTCCGCTTGAAAATAATTTATTTTTTTCAAAGTCAAATATTAGTCGAAACTTTGCCAATCGATGAACAAATATTCATATTAGCCTGTATACGTAACAGTTAATGTAGAAGCCATCGCCAGGTTTGATAGTTAAAACCATAACCAGCGATAATCAAAATCAAAATACTTTTTAATGGTCTCACCTATATAAGACCATATTATTTTTTCTTTCAACTTCATCCTGAGCGACGGTATATTTCAACTGAACCAATCGATGAGCTGAAAATACGAGCCGATTATAGCAAATTTGAAAACAATAAAACCAATGACTTTGACGATAAATTTTAAAATTACATTCGCCATCCTGTTCGTCATAAGTTTGTTGAACTTACTTATCAAATTTACGACCAGCAGCAGCAAATAAACCTCTAATTGAGGAAATACACTTCTTCCAGATAAAAAATTTTTCCCTCGCTAATTAAAATTTTTATTGATCCTTTCTCACTTATACTTTTGTGAGAAAAAAAAATTCTGCTGAAAAATACAGCCCTATATACAGGTCTTATTTCGATTCTTCTTTTCATTCTTTTCGAAAGAATAAAAACTGTATTAAATACCTACAATACAATGCTCAATTTTATAAGGTTAATGTTCCACAGTTTGTTTATACTCGTACAACAAATTATTATTCAAACAATCACTTTTATGAGATTTACCTTTATTTTCTTCCTTTCTTCTTTTTCTTTCATATCGTACTTTTGCTATTTTTTTAACCCGCATTCTAACATTCATCTTATAAATTCTTTGAATTACATATGCGCTAAAGAAATTTAAAAAGGACAGAAATTTTCACGCCAAGTTTTTAGTGATGAGGTGCAGTGGTCTATGAAAAGGTACCTCAAGTCAGAAATTTCATTTTCATGCTGATGATTGTTTCTGATAGCGGAAGGTTTTATGAGCACTTAATTGAAAAAAAGATCTTCTTAATCAGTTGAAAACTGACAGCGATATGACGATCTGAATTTTTGATTTTTAAAATCCTGCTTTTGAAAATATTCAAGTTTGAAGTTTGAATCATAATTTTCCAAAATAAAATGTTTTTTTCTTAAAAACTGCTAGATTATTTTATTGCAATCTGCCTACGTTATTATACACATGACCCTAAATGTATCCTGCAAAATTGTGACAAAATTTATCAGGTAATTTTTGTATTACAACAGTTGAAAAGTTATTAAAAAATAAGAAACGTAAAGAAAATAGGTTCATTTTCTTACAAAGTTTGGCTTAAATGAGGACTCTAATATCATTCGGTTGTGTGAAACTGCACAGAAATATTGCAGAAAGGAATAAATAATAAGAAAACATGAAAACATGATTTTTACATTTTTTGACCTGACAAGCATTTTTTGTCTATATCTTCAAAAGTTATTGGCCGATTTAGAGTACCTTTTCGTAGATCACATCACATATTTATTAAATTCAAAGGAGCTCGATAGGCGATAATGAAGGAAGTTTTGCAGCATTTTACAAGCAATGTAAAATATTGTACATATTTTTTTTAATCCTATTTGAAAATTGGAAAAATTCTAAGAGTCGCTTGTCTTGAAGGGAAATTTTCGAATCCTTTCGTTTCTAAATGAATGGCAAAAAAACGTAGCCACTGGCGAAAAAAAAGCATCCAAGATACGGATGAAGTAGAAATTCCGTTAAAAATATCGTACATGCAAAAAGTGTACTAACAGAGACCTAAACGCTAGTACACGATTAAGTCGAAAATGCGTTACCATGACGACGATCTTTTAACGGACCCAACGACCCAACGTATTTTATTTTCATCAACGTTTTTGAAAAAAGGAAAAAAAAAAGACAACTACAGGGTGACTATACAAGAGTGCCGACATGCAGAGACCTTGGATTTGGGTGTGAAGAGGTAACTATAATAACATACCCCTTTCAAAAACGTCCCCAAAAAATTCGAAATTTCTTATAGGACGGAAGTAAATTAGAAAATTATTTAGTTCTGGTTAATTTTTTTTTTCTGTACGCCAACGGGAACGATGGTAATGAAAATTATACGAAAAGCAATACGAAGGTGTAAATAATGTGTGTAAGAAAGACGGATACTCGTCATTATTTCACTCGATAAGTTGCTGGTAAAATTGAGTTTCCATCTTTCTTTGTAAGCGCAGGATGTTCCGATTCAAATGGAATTAAGAAACGGAAATTCGTCGGAGTGAAAAACACAATTTCATTTAAGACACCGAAACTCGTCTTTATAGACGCATCCATGCGGAGGAAGTTCGAAGGGTATACGGGCTAAGCTAAGACTAAAATGGAACCACAATTCCAGAAGTAATCCAAACTACATTCGTACCTATATGCGAGATGAACACATACAGAGGCTTCCAGAATGGGAATTTTCCAGTGCGTGTTTTATGAAACGAATTCGTAGAAATTTTTTCAAATTTAATGAAAAACAATAGAGAACGTTACGGCTGTGGAAATGATGAGAAAGAATATTCAAGTAACGTTAAAGTATGAAATTATTTTAAAAAAATTTGAAAAATAAAAAAATAAAATTAACATCTAATGGATCGCCGAATATAGACCTACTAGTGAATTTATTTTATAAAATGTTGATTCAACGAGTATTAAGCGGGAAGAAGAATTATAAACAACATTTTTGCAGTCAAAAGAAATTCAAGAAATAGATATTCATCAAGGGGTTTAAGTCTCATTCATACCAAATTAACAGTTCTTCTCTTCATAAGGCTGACCTTTATGAATAAAATATGCTTGATAAGTTACCTATACACAGTATCGTTTTTTTAACTTTTTCAATTAATAAAATGAGGAAAAGTTTGTTCATCTTTAATTTTATTGTGCAGCATGTAATAATCCAAGGATCGTATAATTTAGCATTTGCATGAAAAATAAAGATAAATATATGTTCAAAATTAAGAAAGAAGTAGGTAGCCACTTGCATTATATTGAAGAATAAAATATGTATATCTAAAATCAGTGAGCTGCCCCTAAATTCTGATGCATTCAACATTTATTTTACTTGTAAAATTTTCGCCCATTTTCAAGACATTTCAACTGCTTGACATTCACTTTCAAATTCATAACATGAAATCAAAATCGGTAAATCAAGATTTACAGGCTACGCTCTTCAATAATTTGCCAAGTATAATTCATCGGGGAAAAAATTCTAAGGTAACATTTGACATGATAGGGTCTTGATTCCTCGTTATACATGTGAAATATTTGTTCCTCAATTTTCACTAAAATCTTATAAAGCCATAGGCTTTCAAACACACTTTGGGAAGATGTGAACATCCATAATGCATATATTTCAAGAGAGCCTTTGAAAAAAAATATTGCATTTAGATGTAGCTTTCTAGTACCGACGTTTTCAAGTGCATAATGATTTCTGTTACATTTTTTGAATGAAACCTCGTTATAAGAAGCAAAATCTTTTACATAGAAAATCAATTAGAAACTGAAAATCGATATTTTGATGTTAGAATATATTTTCTCGTGACAAGTCACGAGTAATACTGCAGTTTCCAAGTAAATAAATCACTCAATTTATAATAGATTTTAATGAAAATTAGTATCAACCATAATGCACTCTTCAATATTTCACCTTAAAGTCGCTTTATTCACAACACATCATACACTCTCCGACTTGAGCGAAACAACACGGTCTAAAATTATTCCGTCTTAACTTCAATCTACCCCACAAAACAACCAAAAAATCTAGAAAAAATCAACTGCTTGATCTAACAGAAAATTAATAAGTAAGAAAAACTTACCGAAAGCAACGTCGAAGAAAAGTCAACAACACACCGAAATTAATATTACAAATAATAAGAAAAATATTATTTTCAAACGATTACAAAACGAGAATTACGAAGAAATCGAAACTCGAGGACGCGCAACCACCAACAATTCGAACGTCGATTACAAAACCGAATGATAGAACAAGAATGACGTCTTCCCCTACGAACCGAATACATATACGATACCTTTGTGGCGCAGACAGGGCTGCCAACCACCCCACCCGAAAGCATTTTTGTCGCGCGCGCATTCGTACGCCAAAACACCTGGAATGGACTCGTTTTAAAGAGGCACGCGCCAAAATCCCCCTCTCTTCGACAGCGTCGACATCTCGTTCACATACACGCACCCACACCTACACACTCACACAGACTTACGTGCGCGTACATGCTCACAGACGAACGCACACAAAGATGTGCGCGCACACACAAACGCTTCTGCTGTATCCCTCGTCTCTTTATGATACGGACTGGAAAAAACTACCAACTTGTAATATTTATGACACCTCTTCGCATTCGGCAGGCTCCGTTTTCTTTGTACTTTTTAAACACTGACTTTCATCTTTCACTTATTCAGCTTGTTCTCTATGTAACCTGTAGTCCTCGTGGACCGCTGGTTGTGCACGCACGTAATATAAATGTACGTCTAGGTATTACTGAGATAAAAATTATTAAATGAAAAGTAGCTATTAAGATAACGAGACTTGTAAATTTTACTTAGTCCCATAAAGTAAAAATTCGTGGAAATCGTAAAAAATTTAAAAGCAAAAATGAAAATAAAATTACCTAAGTATCATTTTTTTTTTTTAAATGAAAACATAGGCATATTAAACTAAATAATAATAACGGTAATTCCTCATAGCTTTTTTTGAATTTTTCGCATTGAAATTAAAATGAACCGGTTGAACTCGTTTGAACTGAATTTTATTTGGAAAAAATGCGGATTTTCGATTTTTTTGGTTATAAATGTGATCTTTGTTTTCAATGCACGGGGGCGAATTCGGAAATTTCAATTCGAAGGATCAGATCGATATGGATATCGATAACTGACAGCAAAACGTAAATCATTTGGCTAATCTGGTCTCATCAACAATTTCTTGAGTGGTTCGTTTTCGAATTTTCATTATTGATTAATTGTCGCGGCTACTTATTTTTTATATAACATCATGAAAGATGTTATATGCACATTCAAGACATAACGGTGATTGAATGAAACTTGAGTTTTTTTTAAATTCAAGCAAAGTTTAAGAAGCCTGAACTCGGCAATTTCCTCATGATGTTGTGTAACTAAAAATTTATTTCGTTTTATGAAAGAGGCGAGTTGAACAATTAAAACTTAGGAACCTCATCTTTAAAGGAGATTTGGATTTCCATTTTCCAGACAGATAATTTTGGTTCACGAATCAAATATGTGAATAATTAATTACCTGTTTGCTAGATAATCATTTCCAAGTTGTTCGACAATGATAATTCCTTGGTGCTGTTCGTCTTTAAAGGTTCACATGTACTGAAAAAAAATAAAAATAAAAATTTTTATTATTTATTAATGGGAAAAACTGTGATAATTTCGAGATTGTACCTAGTAGAAATTAAAACAAAAATAAAATATAATAATTTCTAGTACTTAGGTTACTGAACTGAATAGTCAAAAGTAAAAAAACGGCTGAATTATACTTTTCAATTACTATCAATAACTAAAACGAGTAGAAATGTCAAAAATGAAGCTTGTTTTACACATCTAGGTGTATAAAATTTTCAAAAATTGGACCTATCTTTTTGGATTGGCAAACCAGCACAGCACAGCAAATATACAACGTACTAAAGCAAATCCAAATTTCTTGAAATAACTTTTAGTCGAAACTCAAAATTAAAAGGGCTTCAATATTTATTCACTCATTCCGCAGGGACACCCTGTATATCATTCTTAGAGAGGCCACATTTCCAGGCTTTTTTGAGAATACGCGGGTGAAGAAGGAAGGAAACAAAATTCCAAAATTTTGAATAAAAATATGTAGGCTACCTTTTTCTTTATAAGATTATATTATACTTATGAAAAATCAGAAAATATAATGATAAAGAAATGTAATCTTTAGGGTTCCTTTCGTGATTTTTCATACTCCTTTCTTCTTATTTTGAATATTTACGTCTAGAAATGCTTTCAGCTACTTTATGAGCTCTACAGCTTTTTAAATATGACCAGAAAAGAAATTTAAAATTAATGTGTTTTTTTATTTTAATGTTTGACTCCCCATAATCCAGTGAGAAATATCGTAAAAATCAAAACTCGAGTTATATGGGTATTTATTTTTGTCGACATTAGTAATTAGATTTAATTACTCGAGGACAGCATCACAGCAAGACGAAATTACTGTTAGCAAAAATTTTTACAACATTTTTCACATCTGGAGTTCGTGCGAAATTGACACGTAGTGAATTACCCATATCTGTAGTTCAAGGTCATTTAATGGAAAACGGAACGATAAAATTAAAAGAAAATATACTTGGCGCTTAAAAAAAACTACAGATAAAAAATGCTCCAGAATGCAATTTGTTATCGCATTCGTAATTTTTGCGGATGCACTTAAAAAAAAGAACATGATATTCCATTGCGAATGTGAAGAATTTTTTTTCTTCTTTTTATGGAGGAGAAAAGAAAATTCAAAACTCGACGGGATAGTTATTTTATCTTAATAACTTGTTTCTACGAAGAAATTTCGTTCCAATTCTTTGAATACAGTCCAAAACTTATATGAAATTTCGTCTCTGTTTTTCGGATTGACGATTGATTTTCTTGTAGACATTTCGACAGAAAATAGAGTCAAAAAATTTATCATCGATTATCAAAACAATTTTGCCTCACCCTCCTCCCGCCCAAAAAAATTTAATAAATAACATTGGTATTTAAAATGTGTCCAAGTAATAATTTCTACTACAATTTTATAATCGTTCCTTTTGTCTCATAACAAAATAGTAGAAACCACTAACAAATATACGTCCAATATATATTATTAGAAAGTAGACTATCGACCTAAAATACACTTCGATAGTTTTTTTTTCTTTCTTTTTTTTTTTTTTATTGAAGAATTATCTCTAAGAGTGTAATTATATTTTCAACAACCACAAGCGAATCCAAAATTTTCATTTTTTAAAATTAAGGACATACCACTTTTCTTAAGGTGAAGATGATTAACGAATTAGCATCCACCAATCACTAGAGCTAGGTATATGTTTTATTTTTCTTTGTACTTGAAGAAAAAAAAAAAAGTGAAAATTGACAAGTTAATTATGCAGGAGAAATCATTGAGAAGAAATAATGGACAGAGTTTAAAGTCTATTGGGACTAACAAGTAGTTATTTCCATCGCAATAATGTTTTTGTTAATGAAAAAAATAGCAAAATGACTTCTCCATTTCTTAATTAAGGAATAGAAGAGCCTTTTGGTATATTCGTTAAATGTTCAGCTTTGTGATTTCAAAGTGACTAGTTCGAGCTCAGTTGTAGCCAACATTCTTTACCCTTCCCTCATCTCGAGAATCGAGGCTTTCTAAGGAGAATTTGGTCAAATTCTTCAGTGCTTTGTCATACAGACAGCTCTTGGACAAGCAAAATATATCTTAAAATACATTCACTTATCAGATGATGTAGCCATGTATCTAAAGTCCATTTAAAAGATTGAATGGTCAAATACAAAATTATTATAGATCAGTGGCGTCGCCTGGTAGTATTCTTGGGGTGTTCAACTCTGAGGTTCAACTTTAAAAATCAAACCCTTCCTTCTCCTCCTCTTTCCTCCCACCCTCCCATCCCCTGAAAAAAGTGATAAAAATTAGGGGAAAAGTAGAAAATACAAAACTGATAAGAGAAGAAGATCTTAAGCTGTTAACAAAAATTTTGGAGGAAGGAGAAAAAGAAGAAACGCAAGAATCCAAATGCCTTCTCATTTCTTTATTTAAAATTTTTTTTTTTAAATTTTTGTTTTTCCATTCTGTTTTCTTATTTAATAGTAACTTATTAATTAATGAGTAATGAATTTTTTTTTTAATTTGGTTGGGTGTGCAGTGAACACCTTGCATACCCACAGCAGACGCCACTGTTATAGATCGAAAAAACTTGTGGATTATTTTTTGTAAGATGAAGGAAATATTTCGCTCTAAATGTCAAATTATTGATTTCATAAAGATTGTACCTAATTGTAACCATGCTCTTAAAATTTGAAGAATAAAAGTTCTGATTCTTAATGCCCATACACACGACGAAAATGAAAATTCATTTTCACTTTTTAAAAATCAATTTGCCTTGCTTACTCAATACATAAAAAATAAAAAATAAATAATAATCAACGAAACTAAATAGTAAATTTGACGTAAAAAAAAAACCACCTTATTAAAACGACCATCGAGATTTTGTGTCAGGAAAAAAAATCAAACTTTCTGAAACCATTGATAACGAATCTTGACACCTATTAAGGCTATCTTTATTTTAAAAAATCTTTCTAAACTGCAATCATTGCGTAAATTAGCTTTCATTCAGAGAGGAATGTATACCTACGCGATACGAGCTGAATACAGATCCTAAAAAATTTTATGTGCACAATCCATTGAAAGAGAATAAAGTGGAGCCACTCAAATCGTAATTGTTATCATACTACTTATATTTTCCTTAATACTCGTATAGGCTACCTATAGTTTTCGACGAAAAAAAAAAGAGAAGCTATTCAAATTCATGTAAAATAATTTTCGATTTGTTGACGCCGCCGTTTCAGCAAAAACTTCCACCAAACTGGTTTCATAAAAATTTTTTCGTTTTTTTCTTCTTCTATAGCATGGATGTACAATTGTGAAGATGATCCTGAGCAGAAGAAAGGCAAGCAGGGAAAAAAGAGACAAAAAAATAAAAGAAGCTCATGAAAACATAAATTAGCTCATGTTAACTGGTTCTATTCGTATTCTTTTGTTTTAATGTCTTAATTTGGGACCTCGAAAAGAAACAATATAAAGTTAAAAAGAAAAAACCAAAAAAGGAAAAGTAAAAAAAAAAATAAAATACTTACACAATTCTATTTAATTAAAGGGCATTAGTTTATATGGCCATCGTGTTTTAGAGCATTTAAGGTGAAAAAAATAGCGTATTGTCTGCGTTCTACCACCTAAAAAAATTTTGAAACGAGGGGGCGCTAAGAAAAAACCGAAATTACATGGTTTTTTATTTGTTTTGTAGACTTTTTTTTTTCCTCTTCTGTTCTAAGAAGTAAAGGTTTTTCACCCTTCTTGTTTTTTCTTAAAGACCTACTATAAAGTTGATAGGCGTAGAGTAGATTTGATGGATTTATGAACTTCAGCAGAACCTAAATACGCGGTCTTTAATTTGAAAACTGCCGTTGGTCGTAAAAATGGGACTTTAACATTTACCCCTTTACCTGGTGTTTTTTAAATCGAAAGTAATTTTACTAGACTTTTTTCACATAAAGAAAATATGTAGTACCCCAACTCCGAAATAATCAAGTGGCTTTTAGGAACTTACTTTTTTTAAAATATTTTACATAAGAGCAAGAAAAACTAACTTCATTCGCCATAAAAACGACTAACTAGTACAAAATTGTTGAAATATTTTGTCAAAGATACAGTGAGAAGTACAACAAAGATTAAGAATGTCAACATCCTGTTTGGAATTAAAACTAAAATTCATTTCTCTGGGTGAATAATGCTCATATTGTCAATTGACACCAAAACCTAACTTTTTGGTAAATTTTCTAAAGAAACAGGTTCTCACCTATAAATGATTTAAAATATTGATAAGAAAATCGATAATGAATTCAGAACAGAGATGTCATCTGTTTAGTATAGGCATGACTAAAAAAATGTGAAAAATTTTATGCAAAAATTTTACTAGAAACGAATAAATTATCGTTTCACCGCAGCGTAGGCATAGGCTGATTTACAAATACAGGCTAATTTTATAAGGCGGCTAGACATGGTGATCTAGTCATTAAAAGCTGTAGTTAAACACCATATAAATGATTTGGTTAAGAGCTATATTATTGTTTAATAATAACTGGTTCGTGTTGATCATTGCAATATTATAATATGGTTAATGATTAAATATAAGTACAATACAAAATGCAAGATAAAAAATTATTTTTCAGTTCCGATATAATTATCGAATACAGACGTACAGTTTCTAATAACATTGTAATGGTTAAGCTCATAAATTGAGAGAGTAAAAAAATTAATAATTGCATTTTGAGGCGGTTTTCTTTTTCTGCAACTCTATACAATGTTGCAATATTGAAAGACATTCGAGTCTGGGAAAATAATGTTAATCGTTGAAGTTCGCAGATCATTTTTTTTTCTACATAGTAAACGATTTAAAGGTCATTTACCCCTTGCTTATTTCATTCTTTTCCTTGTTTTTTTTTTTTTTTTTCTTTGCTTTCAGAGGAGCGAACTTGTGGCCTGGAATAGTTGCGATGATTTTTGCACATTTTTATAAACGCCTCTCGTAAAAACTTTTTTAATTTGTCGACACCCTGCTGGTCATAGGCCATTTTTTGCTGGACGAAAAATTTCTTTTGATTTTTCATTGGGCTAACTTTATAATGATAATATCATTTACAAAGCCATCAGAAAACATCAATCTTGGGCTGCAGCTACTTGTCTTCTGTTTTTCACGATCGAAAGGATTAGTTTTGGTCCAGTGCCAAAGGAAATTGGTAATTCTAGATATGCCAATGTAGAATGCAGTAAGAAGACAGGTAGATGGAATTTATTGCATCGTTTTTTAGACAACTTCTTTAAATGTAGACCCACCAAAGTGAATGTGTCGGGTTGTTTACATATTTTCTTGATTTTTTTCTACATTTTGAGGTTAAGGCTTTAACGATGTTCATGTCAAGTAGGAAAGAAAAAATTATAAGCACCTCAGCTTAGTGAGTGTACTCAATAGGTGGTGTGCAGTAAGTTAGAATGCAATTCTAATTGGACAGAAGTCTGACATTTTTATGTTACACATCAATTTAAAGGAAATTTTTTCAACTTTCGCTTCTCTGCACATTTCAGCTGTATATATGTGATTGGCTTACTACTGAATAAATAATTGACGGTATAAATTTTTGGAAATAGGCTTTCGTTAAAAGTGGAATAACCAGTGAGTAGTTTATCTGCACTTGTATTGATCTATATTCTAACTGTTTGAAAGGAAGCTTCATAAAAAAAATTTGAATTTTCTTCTGAATCTAGAATGGAGGGCATTTCTCCCAAGCAAATTTGTACTCATCTTTAAGCAAAATTTTCGCACTACCAGACTTTGTACCCACCCGAAGGAGAAGTGATGAGATTGAGGGGACGGAGGGTGTGCTTGTGACTCACAAGACTTCCCTTACCAACATTTGGCTTTGTTGGTTCTCGAAAATTGAAAGATTGGCATTTGGCTCGAAGCCGACGAACGCAAATTCCACAAGATCCAGCTATTTGGCATTTTGTTGGCCCTTCAAAATTTTTTCAAGCAAGAGTCCGCTACCTCCACGCGTTGTCCCCTGGGCAACGGCCCACGTCCTTGTCAAGGACTCGGAGCCGGCTAAATGTGGTGACTCTTGCAACTACAAAAAAAAAAAAAAAGGTGTGCTTGTGAGGGACGGATGATGGTCTCAATAGTTTTGACCGCTTAGGAATTTTATTTCTCTTCCTTGACATTTGACCCTAGCTACGGCCCTGCTTGTATCGCAGATACCATAATAATTCTCAACTAATATAACCATAAGATACTTATTTTTCACCCCAAACTAGATGAAAATATTACTACATGTATTCAAAAAATTATAAAAATATAACTTTCGGTATACGAAAGCTAAAAATCACTTTTTTACAATGCAAATTATGTAGGTACTACAATATTTCATCGAACCCTCTTATTAGAGGATCGACTACAGCTGGCAGCTTCTTTTTAGACGTTATACGCATCAGCGATGAAAAATTGCCTACAAAAAATGAAGCAGTAGGTACATTCATTGCAGCCTCAAAACCAGTTACTTGTAATTTGAAGTAAAAAATGATATTTCCAAAATTTCGCATTTATTTTCAATGGCGATTCCTCTCCCAGAATGAAATGCAGTCTTCTGAAAGATGATCCATAAAAGCCGTTATCTAATTGCAGTTATTATAAACCAGTCTCACGTGTGGACACCATCTTATTAATTGGCAACATGCACTTATTTCTCTCCCAAACTTCGACATTCTCGTTAAACGTTACAAATATGATTAATTCCTTAGTCAACGTTCAAATTATACCTTAATTCAAAAGAACTGCAAGAATGTAGTTAGATTTTAAAATAATTTTTGATGATGGGAGGGGAAGAAGAGAAGTGCAAAAAAATATAATTTTAAATTACGCTTCAGATATAGAGCTTCACATAGTAATTAAAAAGAATTTAGAATTTTTACGAAATAAGGTGTTAGAAAAATCCTATTTTTCATTACTCATTACACCTATATAATATAACCTATCTAATGTAAAAATACGTAAAGTAGGGGCACAAAAATTTACCGTTTTAAAAACAACACGCGCCAGCCACGCGTCTGTTGAAGGGAAGGTGAGCTGGACAAAAAAAATATTGTAAATCTGGGGTCCACTTCAAAGCCCGAGGGGCCAGGTGTTTTCTTGCGGCAGGGCAGGCACGATTTTAAAAATGAGAAACGGTGCATCACGAAGAGGGATGGGCAGGGGGTTCAACGCCAGACAGACTTGGGCGATATATAGACGGATTGACTGGAGAGAGAATAGTTGGAATATACAAATCACAGGGTTGAAATCTCCGACCAGCCTTTACCTAGGTATAAAAATCTGGGGTTAGAAAAGAAAATCTTTTTTTTTATCTTCTCTTTCATTATTTTACTCTTTCTCCCTTGTTTTTTCTATCGACTAACCCCAATCTCTATCGATAATTTATCATTTACACGGGGGTACCTTGTCTTCGGTTTTTTTTTTTATCGACTTCGATTCAAATTAAAAAATTTTTTATACTGTTTATATACTTACACTTACCGTAAAAATAATTGAACACTGCCAGTTTTTTAGAATGAAGCTTGGCTTTAAAAAAAATATTGATAGACTATATTTTTGAATGAATGTAGCCTGGCGTTATATAGTTAACTGATTTTTGGTTTGTTACATCCCAAAAATAAAGGAAAAAATCTTATTTAGGCCCGCTGAATCCTGTTTGAATAATATACAAATTTCTATTTGACTTCCAGTTTCTTGTCAAATCCTTTTTTTTTCTTAAACTTATCTTTCTGCACTATCTTCTGATCTCTATAGGTGTTTCTAAATTAGGACGCTGAATTCCCTCATTGAAAGAAATTACTAAATTTTAATGGGAAGCACACTCTGAAAGTAAAGAACACTCAGCTTTACAAGAAAAAATCAATAAATTTATTAATAATGTATAAAATTTTTATTAAATTTCTATAATTCATCTTTTTTAAAACATTTGAATGGTTGGCCTCAAGAAACACTTCGACGAGAACACTACCGTCTCTCACGTCAAACAATTAACAAACTTTTCTACTCTATTCCCACTGTCATTCGTAAACTAGAATGAAATTTTTGTACGTATTTATTTTGTAAATTATGATTAGAAAAATGTAAACTGATTAAATCAATAAATGAAAGAAGTATAAACGGAAAGCAAACAAAATTAAATCCATTAAAAAAATTAAACTACTTCCAACAGAAGCAGATGCATGTATTTGTGAAAGTATTTCTCTAACAAAAAATTCCTGGGCAGATTCTAGTGTCGGTACAGGGAGCAAAAAAGTATGTAAATTTGATTGGAAGTAAAGAATTACAAAGTCGCATATGTTTTCAAAATGTTTTGAAACATAGGTATCTAGAAGGTGCCAAAAACATTTTCGTAAATTATGTAGTTTATAGGACTAATGTGGAGAAAAAAATGGTCAAATACCCTCTCTGACTATTACCGACTGCACTGAGCTGGTTTTATTGGAAAAATTTTTTTTAAGAATTAAGACATTTAAAATTAGATATCCGAAAACCAGTCAACAAGTTGTGAACTGTTTCTAAAATTTGTCCTTAATTGTTTTCTTCTTGTTAAATAAATTTTTGGGAAAAAAATTAATCAAACGAAAAAAATAAATTTAGCTATTTTTCATATTGCTACTTGGCTACGATAAAAGATTTATACTCGGTTTAGTGCCCAATGAACCCGATAAATTTCCAACTTTTTTAAAAGGAAATTTAGCATACCTAATACTTTTTTTTTTTTTTTTTGGTTTTTGTTTTTTGGTTCTCGTAGCATTAAAATGTAAAATATTAATATAAAAGAAAAAGGAGCCCTCCTCTCCTAAAAACTGATTAAGTTAAGCCAATATAACATCTTTCCAGAATCTTGATGGAGAATGAGTAAAAAAGAAAAATCACCTATTCAAAAATTTTAGTAAAAGGTATAACATTTTGAGTACAGAAGTCGATACTATCGATAAATTATAAAAAGTTATCCTAAATCTGCCTGCATAATATTGTTTAAAAGGAAAATTGTAAGCACGGATAAAATTCATTTTTTTATTTCTTTAAATTTCTTCTTAATTTTTAGGAAAGCTGATTCAAACGAAAATCAACAAACGCCACTGAAAAAAAAAAGAGTGCTACAAAAAAAGAAGGAGAACCCAGCTTGTCAATGGAAAATTTTAAATAATTGAATTTTGAGCCGATATTTGATGTTTTTGTTTGATATTCATGCTGTCAGTTGATAACAGCTGTTGTTTTATATAATAAATTAGAAACTGTAGATCCTTAAAATCAGCTCAGGCTCCAAAAATTTGTGGTTTCAAATTAATCTTTTTTTTTTTTTTTGTGAGCAATGAGTGATAGTGATTATTTTATAAGATAAGCGAATGAAATTTTTCAAGGTATGTAACATTCTATTTTCTTCATATTGACATAATTAATATGAGTAATTCCTGTAGACAAGAACAAATTAATGAGTGAAACTAAAGCTATATGAATTTTCTATCTGAATTAAAATGGTCATCTTGGATAATACTCTGTCCTGATATAAACGTAAAGGCTGAGAAATACTTTCGAACAATATTATAGAAATAGAAAAAAAATCTTCCGAACAATATTGTCACTTCCATATTTAATTTTTAGACGAACTAATAATACTGCAAACAATGTTCGAATAAAACAAAAAACTTTGCCCAACGAGTCGAAAAAAAAGCAATTAACACGTCTCCGCATTCTTTTCCTCGGGCCAAAATTCTCACCTTGTTAGCACACGTTCGAAAATGCATCAACATCGTAACCAATTTACTCGATTGTTCTTTTTGGCTAAGACAATTTTTTTTTTACCTTTGAGAAGAGGTAGAGGAAACTACCTAAAAATACACCCTCGCATCGATGATGATCGGCTCGTGTAACACTCTCTTACGACCAAATTCATCAAAAAGCATTATTTTATAATCGATTCCATCTCCTACTCCTCCCCTCATCACCACACATGCACTCATCGTTAACCCTTCGGTTATCGAAGTAATAAATGATGTTCTCCAAATTAAAATACTTTAAACGATCGGTCAGTTCGTTCATCTTAATAAATTATGTGGCGTTATCTGGAGGCACGGGTGGCGGTACCTTAAGGGATTATAAAAAGATATCTGTCTGGACGAACACAAATAATAAATTATTTTCTCTATCATCCCTCGTATGCTCAAAACTGAGATCACCAAAAGGAAAACGTAAATATGCTGAAGACAATAATCGCCTCAAGATCATTTTAATAATGCACTGCAAAAGACGTTTACAAGATAAATTTCAACCCCTTCAGTCAAATATACAGTCGAATTAGGGTGATTACGAGAAGAAACAACCCATCATCGGTTTATTGTCTTACCCTGAAAATGACTGCAGGTATTGGTACAGTAGCAATTGAATGACAACAGACACACACGTTGTAAAATAGAAAAATCAGTTTTAAGGGAGAGCCTATACCCATTTAAATTTTTAGAGATAGTAATTTTCGAGTATTCACCCTTCTAGCGGTAATTTAAATTCCTTATCTTTAGCAGAGACATGAAATTGATTCACAAGACCATTTTGTCTGTTAAGAAAGGATTATTAAAAAAAAAAAATTATTTCTTAATATTATAATAAAAGTGGTCTGTATATACTTTACAAAATGAACACGCAATCATACAGGAGAAAATGAAGATTTATATTAAGCAAATAGCTTCAGAGATATCAGATAGTAGATTAGTAGGTATACTGAAAATATATTCTTATTATACATTTTTCCTACTTACGTATATTATACTTAGATATATATACATATAACGTAGATGGGGGTAACTTGGCACATTTGGTACTTTTTTTCAATTTTATTGAATTTTTACCCGTTTTTAACAGAATGGCTACACTGTTCAACCATTTCATCACATTCAGCACAATTTTCCCATTCGAATGGTGGTATTAAAACATTAAAATGACGATTCTTCGACTGCTAAGAAATAAGTATAAAAAAATAAAGAATCTGCCTTTAAAATTCCTTAGCAGCCACTAATTACTGAATTTTTGTTGGTACATACAACCAACTTTAGGAAAACAAATTGTGACGTTCCCAGTATCTTTGTATCTATGATGCCACCATTTTGTTTCTTTATAGACCTATTTTCTCTTCAATCGAAGTTTGTTTGAATATTTTTTTTATTAATTTTCATAATTTTACCTATATGTTGCATTAAAAATCTATTGTGTGCCAAGTTGGCTATTTTGCGGGTAACTTGGCTCATTTAAAAGAGAGGGGGTATTTTTGCACTCAGAATTGATGGATTAAATTTTTGAGAGCGTAGTTGAAAAGTAGATCCTTCAACGCACATTTTGATATATTTGAAGTATAGATTGTGATTTGGCATGTGGGAAATATAAAGTGATTAAGTTGGAAAATGCTGAAAAAGTGTGCCAAGTTACCCCCATTTACTGTATTAAGTATATATATTTTTTTTTTTGAAAAAATTAACTTCAGGAATAAGGTCACTGTAACTGTTCAAAGTCAAAATTATCGAACACATTGATTTTCCCAAAACAGAACTGGGATTGATGCACACTATTGTACTTGGATCTACTCGTAATTCGAATTAAGAAAAATAAAAGCACCTAATGTCCAAATAATTATATAATTTTGTAATTGAAAGTACGTGTATTAATATCGTCGATATGGAATTGTTTTATTAATTAAAAATGTATCATTCATGCCATCATTTCTTTATCAGCAATCACATTCGTTTTCGCAGCACGTACTTATAAGTAAACTGAAAAAAATTTCAGTGGTAATTTTTACAATTTTGGATAGGAAAACTGGGGCAATTCGAGATTCATATAGCAAAAATTACTACAAAAATAGTCGGTAATAACTAATATGTATTAAATAAGATAGTAAAAAGTATTATAAAAATATTAGATTATTTACCTACAATAAATAATAATTCTCACAAATGTGATGAGAAAAGTTAACTATTCTGTTTATAATCAATATTACCTATTAATTGCTTTCAGTGTATGAGAGCGGTGAGTTTATCTTCGGCAATTAAATTAGAGCAATTTTATTTACTTTAATACGCCGTTTATTTGTGGATATGTATCGGCAACATCATTAACCAATAGGCTACTGGAATCTGTATCGAGATTTTAAAAAATGTCGTGAACAACTCGTAGTCAAAGAGTCGAAAAACACACGAAAAATGATCGTCTTAGAAGAAATTTTTTCCCAATTTAAAAACACACACCACACACATAAGTCTAATTAAGTCGAAGACTTGTTCTAATTAGGTTTAGCATTTATACGCGCAATACCAAATACACTTAAGAAAGGTTGAGCAGAAATCATTGATGAAAGAGGAGAAAAAAACCTGTAAACCTGTTCGTGGGCTCAAAAAAGTAAAAATAAAAGTTTTTCGACTCTGAAAAATAAACAGAGAGTACATAATATTATCGTATTTAGGCAACTAAGAAGAATTATTGAACCATAACTGGAGAGTAGATCCAATCAAAAATGCACCGAAAGAATAATCGAAGAAAAAAATAGTTGAAATTTAATTAGAGTTTTTTCATCTTTTCATTTTATTTCATAATAGGTTTTCTTATCTTAGTGCAAACTGGTCAGCATGTTGAGATAAAAAAGTTTACAATGAAAGATAGAAAAGTCATGAAGACTTGAGAAAACGACAACAAATATTTGAGAAGGTAAAAAAAAAGTATACATATTCATATAAAATCTAAATTGAAATTTATAGGCTACATAGTCGATGGAGTGTGGGGTATAGTTGACGTGTGATTTTGTGGATAAGAGATAACTATTCGAAAGAAAAATTTATTGTGGACATGGACATTGACGAAGGGAAGAGTAGAGGAAAGAAGAAGAGTAGTTATAATTGTGTCCAGATAGAGAAAAAAAAATTTACACCTATCGACTACTTTCATCGATCAGCATCGTCTGCAAAGAGTTTCGTTGAATTCGTTAATTTATTAACCGAAGTGAAAGAAAAAATTCAACAAAAAAGAGAGAAAGAAAATGATAATTTTAATATATTTGTTAGCAAATAAGCTAAATGAAACAATTCTGGACTTTTCTTCCTCATATGACCACTTTCTAGCTAATTCCTGATTGCTTTCATATCCATCCATTCCTTATTGGCAGGCCAATCATAGCTCAGTTCGCACGCTACCAGGCAACTGTAAGTACAGGTTTTCTGGTCTGTAAACTGGCCTAGTAAATGCCCAGAAAAATGATAGCGTTCGAACAATTTTCTGGCATATACAAGGATTCAACACTTTCTACCAAATTAACGAAGCAAAATTTATGAAAAATTAAAATATCTTACTCGTTCTTTTCTAGAATATACTTCAAATTGAATTAAGTAACGTCTCCAATGTTTTCTATAAATACAAAATACTTTCTTTCATGCTTGATTACCCATAAAATTTGTGAACTTCGGTCAACTCATCAATTTTATTCCTTAAACTTTTGAAAAATGAAAATAGTCAAAATACCTACACTGATAAGTGATTAAAATTTTAAAGATGAACGAATTTGAATTTTGAGGTATTTCAATTCTTCCTGGTCCATTACCAGGATCTCTAAGCTCCTGGCATATAATGACCAGGAACAGTTTCCTGTAAACTTCCAGTTTGCGCTCAAACGGATAAATATTATTTACCAGAAAACCGTTCGACTTCGACCAGTTACCTGGCATATTTTGCCCAGTACTGGCCCTGTATTACCAAGACTGATAGCGTGCGAACTAAGCTAATCAGGTTATCAGGTTCCTTGTTGAATAAGTAAAAAAATTTTTCTGTTATGAAGCTGTAGAAATTGTGCTGCCAATAAGTGGTAAGCCCACTGGTCATTTTTATCGGGAACTTGTTCTTCCTACTTCAATAAAAATGCGTCCAAACAGGTCACTTTAGCAGTGAAGCGCCCAAACACAGCTTCCTAGCTATTTCCTGCTAAATTTATAAGTCCTGTAGCAGTTCTGCTACAGGAAGTTGAGCGCCCGAACATCCTATATAAATATGTGACTGTGAAAGCGAAAAAGATCATTCGGGTGAAGGGTAGCAAAAATGGGATTCACCGTTTTCTAATAGAGAATTCAATTCTGAATTCATGAATAGGTCTTCCGTCTTCCTAGCTCTGAAAGTAACCAAGTAATTGCAACCTGAAGTTGAAAAAAGTTGGAAATTAATTTTTCCAAAATATAGAAAAAATACCCTCTAAAGTTCAGATTATATTATAATTCTTTATTAAGTTCTGCTATTCATATTAAAAAGAATTCTGCTTATGTAAAATTTATCGCTGAATTTAATGGTGTACGCAAAAATTATACATCAGCAAAACTGAGGAAGTGATAATTACAAAGAGTTGACACAGTCAAGAATTTTGACAAAATTTCAATTAAAAAAAGTTTTAAAAAATTCTAAAATGACTTCAAACGATTCACATGGGTTGAAATTTATTTTGTACAAGTAATTTAATTATAATCGCCAAACCATTTTATAAAAATATTTCATTCATATTGAAAAAAATTTTTTTTCCATGTATTTCATTAAATTAAATACTCGCACACCTCCGTAGAGATTAATCCAAACTTCCAAAAAAAAAAATTATACTTCAATATTTTTTTTTAATGATCAGTTACTTCAAGATATCATTTCTATCACAATCGACCATAATTTTCAAATTAAGGTGATTTTAGTATCAAATAATACTAATAAATACTACAAAAGTCATAATTTTTTCAAGAGAAGAATGAGATTATCCACAGAATCATATGAAAAATAAAAATAATCGTCTTTCACTGTAGAAAGATGAAAAAAAAATTTTAGGATTTATTTCAGAATTTTTTTTGAATTTCACTGTATTATTTTTCACCCGAATGATCGTTTTTGCTTTCACAGTCACAAATCACGAACAGGAGGCATTGAAATTTTGGAATTTATCGGCTACTAAGGTATCGGAAATGAAGATGAATAAGTTTTCTTAATTTTCGATTTACAGTCGATAAATACTGAAATTTCAATTCTGGATTTCTTGTGAATTTCCTTAAAATAGCATTGGCGCTTATAGGGTTAATTCAAAGATTTTTTCATTTTTCTTCAAGTGTGATCAATCTCTAAAGCAAAATCATCAATATATGAAACTTATCTGAAACAGTCACTCAAGCAAAGGAAACCGGAAATACACAAAGGCGTAAAATATAGTATACGATGAATATCAAACAAACTAGGAATTTCTTCACTTTTTGATGTGTTAACATCTTTGTTTTCCTTATACGGGAGTAAATTCGGAAATTTTGAAAATCGAAAGTCGGAAACGATACGCGTATAGTAAAACATAACTGAAACAAAATGATAATCATCGAACGGTTCTTATCAATAATCTCTTGTTTAATTTTCTTGGTGGTTGGGAAGTTTGAAGATGTATCTAAGAGTAATTAACTGCAACTTTGTTTCTTCCCTTTTCATTATTCTTCTTCGTTTTAATAATATTCAATTCACTCTTTCTTTTTGGAGGTGATATTATCTCGCTATCTAACGCGAATGTATTTTTAATGATTTACCATCTCTAAATCCAAGTATCTAAAATGCATCTTGGCCAGATGCTTCAGCAGCAGGTATACTAAAATTACATATACCAAATGAATGGTTTATGAAGAAAATAGTGTCTTTTGTTTTTGTATCACCTCAGATGTGTCCACATTGAACTCAAAAATAAGGATCTTTGCCACAAGTATAGGATATATGAATATTACTCATAAAATCCGAGTACCATTAATAACCACGATCATACGTTAAAACAAAAAGGTGCTATGTGTAGAAAAAGGAAGGATGCTACGAAATTAATAATTTCAATATTTTCAAATGTTACAACAATTTTTAATAAGTACGAGTAACAAACTTTCTAATGAGAATTGTTCAATATTATCGTGGTTACACAAACTCTCCATGTGCATTATGTGCATTATCACTTTTTATATTGTAGGGACAGAAGAAGACCATTCAGTATCAAATAAGATAGAGAAATTTGGTAAGGAAAAAAACGTCCAAAATACCGAGCTGCTGAAGGAGCGATTTAAAAACAAATCCCTTGGTGACTAAAGTTACAATAAGTAATTCTATGTGTGAGGTTACTTACAATTTTCATGCTCAATTTGTGGATGGATTGTCGGAGCCAACACTGTCAATTAGTTTCAATAATAAGTTTTTTATTTGAAAAAAATAATTAATTTTCAAACTTTCGAAGAGACGTTTTTCACAATATTACGTAAATATTTCTGATTTATAAAATCTTCAGTCTATTGCAAAAAGTTCCTCCGAGAAAAAACTAAACTAAAAACTTGAAAAGTAAATTTTTCCAGGAGAGCGGAATGAAGTTTTCAACACGATATTTATCATGGAAGGAAATGGTTCACAGCTTCAGACCGGGAATCTTTTGATGCGGCAACTATTTAGTTCAAGTATGATTGAACATTTTTTATCAAAAAGACCTGGAGATCGTAGAAATTTATAATTTAATTAGAAAAATTGCGAGGAACCTTTTGACTTGGCTATGATATTTTTCTTGCACTTGGAAGAATTAATAGTGCAAAAAGGTTCTTCAATTCAGAACGAGGAACCTTTTGGCTCTACAAAATTTGACAAGCGCTTGTTGGTAATTTTTTTCTCGATATATTGATTCTCTATTATCGGGGTACCTTTTCCCTTCAGGAACCTATTCGCTCTATAAAATTTTCAAAGTGCTTTTAAGGAACTTTAATTTGTTTGGAAAGTCACCCCCAAAAAATCATCGGGGGTCAAAATCAGTGTTACCATTGGAAAAAGCACTAAATTTCCTATAAGACAGTATGTAAATCTCCATTTCCAAAAAAATCTGTTTTGGAACCTTTTCGTAATAGACCGACTGACCGACGAAATGAACATACGGCTGAATAATTTAGAGGCAGGTTTTCAAAAACCGCCAAAATAGCAGGTTTTCTTTCTTTCCACAGCAACATATTATGTTTTTGTATATACCTAGCTGTGAAAAATTGAAGAAAAGCAGTTTTCAATAATACGTAGGCCTACGTTTTAATGATTTGCATGAGAAATTATATTTCAGTTTCTCACATCATTTTGGTGATAACTTTGGTGTTTTTTCCATTTCCATAAATTATAAAAAATGATGGATATAGCACTTTTCTGCTTCAAGATATCAAGATAGTAATTTAGGTTGTCAAGGTCTCAAGGTCATATTTAGTTATTCACATACACTGCTATTGGCAATGATCCTAATCCTTGAGTCCAATGTGGGACCTATCTTTAGCGACATAATTACAAGCCACTAGTGATACCTAATTGCTAACCTTAAGTCTAAAACCTACCAAGTCTTGAACGAATTATAGCCTTATTTTTTAGCATTACCTCTTTACCAGGCACTGAAATTTATTTTAGATATTTGAATGGAGAATCGGATATAACCTCAAGTCCATGAACTGATGAGTATATATAGACAATAAATCGGGCAGTACTAATGTTTAATGATCCCCTCTCCCCATCAAAAACTTGTTTTCTATACCTTATTAAAAAAAAAATCTTAGTCGAATTTTATTTTATTTCGGGTTAGTACTACGTATACCTACTTACAAGTCTACTTTGGAAGATTTTTGTCAGAAAATTTTGTTGCTCTATCTTTGGGTCCCCCAGAAACCAAGGACCCCTCAGGCCCATTGGGTTAATTCGGCACCGAGTACAGACCAATCTAAAATTCATTCACTCCTCAATCCTTCAACATTTTTCTCCCTTATGTCCATATTATTTTTTGCAACTTTCCAATCTTACCTACCGAATACGCAAACATGAAAGCTGAAATGTTTTTGTCAACATCTAAGAACAGGCTTTCCACTGATCCCATTTGATTAGTGACGAATAGGTGGATAGGAAGAAAAAATATTATAAATTTATGCCTACCTATATATTAGATAAATAAAAAGCCAGCCAGTACGATTTTATCAGAAATATTTCCTACAAACCGACGATACGCGCCGATTCCACTATAAAATTGTTAATTTTATGTTTTCATTAACTCGATTCGTGGTCAACTTTCGTATACAATGTAGACATGACGTGAGGCATGCCAAACAGCTGCTGCCTGACTCGTGTCCGGTCTCAAAGCCTGTCTTCGTAGATTAAACTTTTTTTTTTTTTTGTTTTCAGTATCGTTATATTTTTTCCTACTATTTAAATTTGATCATAGAAAAAAAGTAGGAATGAAAAAAAAAACATTTACCGAGAGTTAAATCACATCTGCTTGCGGTTTTCTACCCCTTTCTCTAAGGTTTTAAATCTATTTTAGCAGGTTTCCGGGACCCAAGCTATAGACGGTCTTTGGAGAGGAGTGACGGGGGGACTAAGTCCCCATAGCTGAAATTAGCCCTCCCAGAGAAAATTAGTTGCTGCCTCTGCCTGGTTCAAAGAAAATAATAAAAATATTATGATTTATTTATACCAAACTCCAATTTCTTCATTTTTTCCCATTTTTTAATCATAATCTATATTGTAGTCTTACCGAATCTCAAGTTTTTCTTGCTTTAAAATTCTTTTATCTAAATTTTAGACCACTTTGAGCTCAGCTTCAGCCAATAAAATTGTTTTTTTTCTTTCTTTTATAAAAACTGGTCATTAAAATAATATTTTCCTTCTAATTAAATTATTTTCCAGATATATGCGTCCATTAATATTCTGTATCTATCATGATCAGTTTATTCTGGTTATAATATTATACGCTAATTAGTTGATCTCCTGATTAATTTAGCTCACTTATTTATAGGAAGAGTTCTTCATTTCTATCAGTATGGGATATAGTTTTCTTTAATTTGATGAGACAGTTTAGATAGATGTGATGAGGTGGATGTGGGCATGTACTAGAACGTCATTTTTTTTGTTTTCTTACTCTCATCCCTGAAACAGACATGAGATGTAGGGAGAATCGGTGACCTACCATGCATCTTTGGCGATTAGTTATTTGGATTAAAAAAATTAAGTAGTGACGAAGATTTCTCAACTTGCCTCTTTTTCAAACGCCAATTATCAAGTTTTTTTTTTTAAAGGACTAACAAAAAATAATTTCAGTTCCTCAAATATATTAAGGTAAGTCTGCCTGTGACCCAGGCCGACTGATTTATCAAGAAGGCTTACGTTTTTCAGGTAGAACTGCGAACAATTATGAGTAAAGTCACATCTTGTCTATAGAGACAGAAAATAGTTACCTATAGAGCTTTGAATTAGACCTGGATAAAATTTGAAACTAAAATAGGAGTAAGTAATAACATGAAAATCTACTTTTTGATAAAGATTTCTGCAAGGGTTCATTTATATTTACTCGAAAATTAGCATGGAAATGCACCAAGGTACAATGTCTCTATCGGAAACCTGCTTTTCTAATGGAGATTGCCATGCTTGATTTTTCTAAATGTAATTTTTTTTTTTTGGTAATCGAGGTATCATAAATAATTGCTGTGGGTAATACAAGTGCAAAAACCTTTCGTAAACAGTCGATACGATGATTTGAGCCAGTTCATTATTCAGCAGTTAACGGCGGATGCACTTTGCAATATTACCGTATAATTACGGTGGCAAAATTTACCCCGCCATACCGGTTTTTATCTGCGAAAAATGGGCTATTCAGTTGCACTTCGATTAAAACTGTTGGAAGATATTGAAGAATTCAAAAGTGGTATGTACTTATTTTTGGGTGGTTACTATTCGTTCATAGATTTTATAACGGCGGCTGTGCAGTTTGTAGTAATTTCATAAACAGAAAAAAATCAACCTGTTTTTTTTTAAAACAGTAAAACTGTTATTTTGATGTAATTGAACCCTTTATTGATTTTTGGTGTAACTAGAGGCGCGTAAGAAATTTAAAACTGCTTCCTCTTTTTCTTTGACGGTTCCTATTTTACCGAATAAGTGTGACCAGTCTGCCAGCATTTTTTGAAGCACGTTATTTGTCCGATTATATTAAACCTGCTGTAACAAAGTTCAAAGCCTCATTAAGAATGTTGAAGCATAAATTTGCGAGCATTGAAACAAAGTACTGTGCCAATAAATAAATAAATAATTAGGTACTTACATTATTTTCATGTTTAATAAAGAGTTATCATAGAATATAGTTAAGTAGATGAATTACAGATGCAAAATTAAAATTTTTTGAGTCAGCGGCATTAACTTATTGTACCGTGAGGTTTTTACAGAATTAGATCACTAACCCCCCCCCCCCTTATAAGGCTATAATGGAGATATTAAGAAAAAAATTATTATAATATAGCATTTTCAAAGTGACCCTAATTTTGTAATAATGGCAACAAAAGAACATTTTGAAGTTTCAAACGTGGTGAATAAAAATATTAATACATTATGGTTTTATTGGAGATGGAGAGCGACTTGTTAATTTTTATGTATCTGCATGATCGTTGGTCAACCGTGTCAACTCTTATAATTCTGCGCATACTCACCTCTAATATTTGCTGAGACATTTTAGCCATATACTGACAACACAAAATTCCCATACTATGTGGTTCAAGATTTTCAAAAGGCACTTTGCTCCAAGAACTGTACTCTACCTCCTCTAAGTCGTTTGAGAAAATCTGCTCACTCCTTTATAGTTTACGCTATAGTATATTGACTCATCCAAATGAACTAATTCCATAACTGAAACTTAATTTTACATGTTTTGAAAGCAATGATTCATTTCTACAGTGTAATGAATACCACATATTTGTATTTATCTTTTACTCGTCAGATGTTGCACGCTTTTGTCCAAACACATGCTCACACAGAATAAAGACAAGGGCTACCTAAAACCAAATTAACATTCGCCTTGTTGTTATTCTAATTGAAACCCAGCATGAGCAAAAACAAAAAAAAGATTGAATTTGATATGTTAGTGGGAAGTAATTTCAGGCTAGTTTTGTTATTTTGAAGGCAAAGATAAACCTAAAACTGCTGCATTCTGTAATTACGAAGCTGATAAAACAACAATACGCTCTTCGATATAAAACAGAATTCATAATAACATAAACGGTAGCCTGCTGTATGATCATAATAATTAGGTGAGTACTTATAGATGCAATAATAATACTCTCTTTATGTTGTCATATTATTGTTAAGTTGTGCCAGGTCTTGTATATTTTAATGTTTCCTATAAAATCTATCATCCAAAAAATATGTGCGGTTTGCTAATAAAATGCATGCTCATCTTCGATAACTCCGTGTTGTTAGTATAGTGGAAATAGTATATAGTCTACTTTTTTTTTTTTACTTGTATTCGTAAAAGAATCAAATTACGAGAGCCTTGTGCCATTTCGAGCGGAAGGCAGATGTAAAAATTGTCAAAATCTGAAAACTAGGTAGGTGCATGTCGGGAAGAACTCATCATATGGATTTTGCTACTGCGGAAGTAATACACGAGCAACCAAAAGAACCAAAAGTAAAAATGACTGGGGAATTTAATATCTCGCCAGTCACCCTCTCGAATGAAAGTAAGCGAACTTATCAAACTTAGATGAAAGACAAATTCTTGATTATTACAGTGGTGGATCCAAGGGTGAAAGGGGGAAATCCCCCCAATCCAAAAAAATAGACCAATAATCCACAAAAAAATCAATTTTCCTGAACCGCTCCCACTTTATGCTGAAAAAAACACCATCTCACCATTTTAGCATTTACCATGCTTTGAAAAAATTTGGATTCCCCCCTCCACAAAATGGAGCTCTGGATCAACCACTAGATTACTTATTGATATCGAAAAAACAAATGTATTCTCATAGAGAGTGCTTGGTGGCAGTGCTGGTTTTTTCCCTCCTTTACTCTATTTAATCATCATGGTGTCTGCAACTGAATTTTCATATCGACAGATTCGTTCTATTGGTAAAAAAGTTTCGCACTTTTAGCACTTTTTCAAAACAGTTCTAAATATATGGCTGTTTTATTTGAAAAAGTACAGAATTATGTCTTTTTAAACAAACTGTTCCACATAATTGCAGTTGAGAATTGGAAAAGCACTCAAGTTCTCAAATAGTTCTGCACTTATAGAAGTCACTCGACGATGTAAGTTCCAAGTTTTGAGTTCTCGGTTTTAATAATTTTTTTTATTCCATCTTTTGATTACATGTATCTTCTATTTATCTTGGATAACAAGATTTGTGTATTCTTTTTGATGAGATATAGATTAGAAAAGTTTTTTAAAACTCAGTTTCGAGTTCTGCTGTTGTTTTGAATTTCATCAAAACTTGACAAAACCTTAAAAGTTCAAGTGTCGCACTCTTTTTTTTTACAAATAGCACGAACCTAATAGATGGGATTTTTCACTCATCTCAGTGCCAGACATGAAAGCTTGCCGCTTGTCATCACAAACGTGTAAATTAAAAAATTGAATCCTATTATTTCTTCCTTTAGAATGAATACAGATTCAGTCAGTATTTATAATGATTAATTCGTGGCTTCATATTACCCAAAAATTCTCGCATGGATGGCGTCAAGTGGCGAGTTTCGGATGTCACAAGAGTAGAAATTGTATTTCATAGCTTTTCATTTTGTTTTTGTTTGTTTCTTTTTTTATTATTATTATTATTATTTTTTATTTCATTTCAAATCCAAAAACCGTTTGAAAAATCAGCAGGATATAGGAAAATATTACGGTATATTTCGCGCGCATTTATGATGAACCAATCAAAATATTGTTGTAGTTGTTGTTTTTTCATCATTTTTATTATTTTATATGGCACCTATATTATATAAAATGGTCAAACTTTGCGATGAGCTTTGGTATATGCTGGAATGTTGTTTATTGTGGTGTGAAGACCTGGGAAAGATGGTGTAATTAACAGTGCACCACGTGGAGAATACCCAGTTGAACTGGATCCATTGATGGTGTTATCCCCAACAGAGACAAATTAGTATTCTGTTGTGATACGCAATATCAAATTTATGAAAGCAGGCTAAAAAAATGAAATGAAAAATACGTGCGTAAAACTATACACGAATATTTAGGATAAATTATAGCAGCAGCGGAGAGGCTATAGTTATTTGACTACTCGTTTATTTCTCCAGCTCTCAGCAACCTGCTGCTGGAATCTAATTTGTTGACATAATTTCGGCGTGTTATATCTTTGAAGTGAGATAAACTGAATTACAATAATTTGAAAATTGGCTTGAATTTTGACCCACTAACACCTAACCCTTGAGGGTGCTATTATATAGCTTTACTAGTATTTCTCAATCCTAATACAGCCTAATATAGGATTGTTTTAGATGAAACGAGCTACGTACGCGGGAAAGATTTTTGAAGTATTTTCAAATCTCTGTTTTCCTGATTTGGGATGCAAAGTCACTCACAGTTAAACCAAAAAGACTTATAATATTCTGGTTATCATGAATTTCAATTAGGCTGGAAATATCTTGTAACAATATTATGGGCTTCGCCTTCCTGAGACCTTCGCTTTGCTCAGCCCTCCAACTCCTTCCAGCAGAAAAAATCCTTCGGGTGAAAGACAAATATTACCAGAAAAGTTTTCAAGTTTTTTTGGCTGATATTACTCAAAACGTCCTTATGTTTTTTTTGGCCAACCCAAAAAGTCTTAGTTTTTCTTATTAAACGAGAAGATATTTTGACTATCTGTTGACATTCTTAAAAATTTTTAAATATTTGCTATCCTGATATAAAATTTGAAAAACTTGACTTAGCGCTTTTTCGCCAAGATGTTTAATCAAGGGTTGTTCTACAAATATGGCTCGTGAGAGTTTTCAATAGAAGTTGGAGAGGAATACTCAATAAATGTCTCATAGAGAATGGTCTGAAAAATGAGAAGTGAATTAATTTAATTGAATCACGACTATATAAGTCAACAATTAATAGAAATTTGATAAAGGAAAATTCACTTTGAAGATTCATCAGCTTCTTGACCTTTATTATTCTTGAAAAAGTACTGACCCAGTGAGAAGCCGAAAGTTAAAAAAAAGACATCACACACCTCAATCCCAGTCCTACTTTGATTTAGAGGTGAAATTATACAGTTCCCTCTACACTCGAAATTTCCATTCTGAACAACCCCTACTTACATAATATTTTAGAAACATTTTTACCCGCGTTTTTTGAACTCACATCATACACATTTCACCCTGCTTGTACCCTATTATTAATGCTTTCTATTCTGGCCAGGATATCGAAACATAAAAATTACTGGGGATCCTTTTGCGCGAGACGCATGCATTAAAATACAAATTATAAAAAAATAGTTCGTACCTAAGCCAGAGTTATACATGAGAAAACGAAATAATAAGTCGAAAAAGGTAGCACGCGAGTCCATACTATCTTAATTCGAGTCAGTCGAAGGAGTGGCAACGTCAAAAATGCATAATGCAAATGTATGGCAGCTTTTATATAAGAGCACAGTAAACACAGGGGTGCAGCACTAGGGATGTTTCTCCTCATTCGACGAGTGCTCTCGTGTGCTTAATTTGATTTTTAAATGCAACTAAAAGATGTGCTCCTCACCAAACGATTGACTCGTTTGAATAATTAATACTTTACATGGCACATGAAACCTTCACATTTGGGTCTTTTGTTTCATGTTCTAACCAATTATCACCTCACTGGCGGAATATATTAGCTCTAAAAATTGGTCTAATTATCACCTTCTCCTTTCACCTTTTTTTTTTGTTTTTGTTTTTCATCCCTCTCCTAAAAGATCAAAGTCTGGAAATGCTGTTCAGAGATGAAGACTACGGCTGTAATATTTCATTCATAAATCTTCTATAAATTGCTATTCTATATTTTCATGGTCAAAGCTCGCATGCTAGCCTCATATTTTCTTGGCGAGGTAGTAAAAATCTGTGAGAAGGTGGGCGTTGTAATTGTGGGTGACGACCGTGACTGATGAAACAAATACTTGGCGCAGGTGGAGCAGGGGTTGGTACAATTAACGGGTTGCGTGATGAGACGTGTGTCGGCCGAAGTGTTAAAAAAGATAACAAGGTGCCAGAAATGTAGCCCTTTAATTATAAGTATAGGTGCGACATGAAGATATAAGCATCATTAAAGAGAGGCTGCAAGTTGACGTAACTCCTATCTTCTGCTCTAAGGGTTGCTTTTGTAATTTTCGGTCCAATTTTTGCTCCTTGAAATGTTACACTCAAGGTAGACATCCGCGAAACAATGGACCAGTGGCGTCCTGCACCAATATTGAAGAAGGTCATATAAGCGAAATAGTGTATTTTCCACAATTTTCCCCCTCACTACTGAAACAGGTAAAAAGAATTGAATGTAGGAAGGTTTCCTAAAAAAAAAAGAAACTCCAAAAAAAAAGACAGATTTTCATGTTTTTGATATTTTTTTGTTGAAATTTGTTGCAGAATTTGATTTTTTTTTGGTTAATTTCATGAAAAAATGGCAACAAAAATAAAGCATTTACCTATTTAATCGAAAGAGGAAAAAAACTTTCGGGCTGAGAGTAAACTGTGATTATAGCAATACTATCGCTCTGTCATAGAAATTGTCAAATTGATTCATACAGATAACGCTGTTTACGCTAAGTGATCAATTTAGAATCTGTTACTGATTTTTGGTACCAGATGAGTAGCCTCCGTAGCCTCAGTTTTGTTCGATTAATTCATTTCTTTGGATAAGGGTGACCGTTTCTTTTTCACTCTCAACAGGGGTAGCTAATTTTAGCTTCGAGGAGCATGCTTCCTCAATCCCCCCACTCACTCCTGAAAATTGCCTATGCGTTTTTATGGTCTTATAATTATCAAACAGATGAGGAATTTTTCTTATGAATAGGTACGTTTTTATAAATAGTGGATAGATTCTTTCAAAAAATAACAATGAGTTTTGATCGAATTTGCTGACCATAAAATATGCTCATTTCAGATTATAAAACCTATATGTACGTGCCTCGGCGATGAATGATGCTCACCTGCTATGCTCCTATATAGTCATCTAATATTCTCCATCGGTTTAAATAATAATGACACACGTCGGTTCAACTGATTTTCCACAACGAATTATCGGTTTTAATGATTCTACTCATAGAGACAAAAGAAGAATCCTTTAATCTTTTGTCGATACCTGATGACGATTTCTGGATAGCTCATGGTCCAGTAATTGATCGGGGATGAGGGCATAACCGAAGTCTAGCGCACGGTACCTAATCATTTTAAATTAAAGGGCGGAGCAGGTATACTCATCACTTGAGAAAATAATTTTCGGTTGACCCCGAATGACGAGTAATATGAAAATTCAACGAGATTGTTAAAGCTTAACATAATATGTTCGGTGTCTAGTAACCTATACGTTTATTATACAGGTTCATTCATAAAAGGCCAGTCTAGGCAGAAGCATGAGTTATTGTTAGCTGCTGCATAAATTCATTCTATAGATGCTTTTCAGTATGCAAATATTAAATAGGTACTCGAGTAATTACCCTGTCTTCGCATGAACCAGTATTTAGAGATAATTTTAATCAACTTTCCAGCCTATTTTGAATCTGTCTAAAGTAACTGTAGTCATAAAATATGGATTTTCATAAAATGTAGGAAGAATAGGCAATGGATCATATTTTATTGTGACGTTATAATGTAAATTAGACCAACAATAAATTAAAAATCAGCGTTTAAGTGAAAATTAATTCAGTTTTTTTCTCATCACAAAAGTACCTATACAGTCATCAGTGAATCAGAATTGTTCAAAACAAAAATCATAAGAATCGATATGTTAGGAGCAAGAAGCGAAAACGCTCATTGAGTGAATAACAACCCACATCGCGTTCTGGCTTTCCTGTTTTTCCCACAACGCATTGTGGCATTGTTCTTGAGCCACAATGTGGACGATTCGATGTAAGCTTATCTTTAGGCTTATCTCTTGTAAAACTTGTGTTTATTTACCAGCCAACCTTTTCTATCAATTTAGTATGTTTCCAACTTTTGATACAGGTGACTGCTTACTTTTTCAAAATGAGTGTGGCAGATTTTAAAAATGTTTTTGAAGAAAAATTGCAGCCATTAATTATTGAAAGTGATAAAAGTACTTTATTCAATTATGAAAAGTACAATCGTATTATAAGTGAAGTCAAAGTGGCCCAAGCAAAGAAAAATGAGAATAAATCTCTCACATTGAATTGAGTCATTTTTTTTATTTCTGTACCCGTCAGTTTTGTATTATTAATGTATAACTACTTATAATTTTTGAAAATGACAAGGTTCAAATACCAATAAAATTAAAAATTATAACTACTTATAATTTTTGAATGTCATAATAATTCATCGTGTAATCATTTTTACCCTACTTTTCATCAGCCAAACCAAAATTAGGAAAATTATACTTTGTGTCAAAATAAAAATCTATAACGCGTTGTGGCATTTTTGGGGGAACCATGATGCAAAATGCGTTGTGGTCTTCAAAATAAATGGCCATAACGCGTTTTGGCTTGTCCACAACGCGTTCTGGCATTTTTCATGTGTCTAGAACGCGTTGTGGGTAGTTATTTTGCTCAATGAGCGTTTTCGCTTCTTGTTCCTAACATATACACTGATTTCAGAAAAATATCAGTATGTTTGGATACCACCACACTGACCCATTGTAACTAAGACAAGCAATCTTTTTGGTCTCAAGGAAAGGAGTAATGATAGACTCAACCTATCTGTCACTGAAAAATCTTCTCCCCTCCTCTTGGACAATACCTCCATAAAATCTTAAATCTAGTCTCAAGTAATCATCAAATATCGTAAGAGATTTTCTGCGCAGTTCTATGGAAATAATTCAAGCAGAAGCATATGTGTAGGTATATTTTTCCAAGAAATAGTCATAAAAAGTCAAATTGGAAATCACCCGCACACTTTTATTGAAGGTTTCATCAAAACCCTTCAATTAAATTTTCTACGTCCACCTACACTATTTTGAAAAATCTCATTTATTTATTTTTGGCAAAAGGGAGAAATTCCAGCAGCCACAACTGGTTCTGTCGAATTCCAGCCTAAGGCTTACAAATTACTTGCAAGTCTGAGACGGAAGATTGATATTTTGTGCAAGTTTAATGCGACGTGCCACAAATGCCAGATTATATAATTGTACGTTCTCTCTACTTTTTTCCATCGTACGAGTATAAGCTTCGACATGCCGCCTTTTTTTCAACCATCTTCCCTCAATTCTTCCCAGTCACTTGCATTAAAGGCAGGATTTTTTTTTTCATCAGGGGTTCGTAAATTGTTGGCCAGAACTCCTACTGTGCTCGCCGATGTGTTTCCTGTTTTTTTTCTTCCGTTCGCGTGCCTCGACGCGTGCAACCGGTACAGGAATTTATCCGGCAGCATTTCATCAGCCACGACGAATTTCATTAATTTAAAGATAGATAAGTATGGATAAAGTATAGGCGAGAAACTAAACAACGAAGGTTACATTAACATATTTTTGACTATGTTGTCCATTGTTCGAATTCGAACAAACCTATGAGATATCTATAACTTACTCCTACTCGTAGTCCAAATTTATTGGGAGACTTTTCTAAAACCTGCAGACGAAGAGATGAGGAAGTTACACACAAAAATTCCATACAAATGTTGTGTTGAAAAATTTTGAAGAATGAAATTAGAGTCGAATTCTAAAATGCGCCTGGTGCAGAAAAATGAATTTTGAGTCTTTTTTTTTCTTCTTTTTTTGTTGCCAAGTTTTCCTAGTTTTGCATCTAATTTTCAAATTGGAATAGGTCATACTTGAAAATATTCTTCGGACGAATCTTTTCTTGGTCCCAAATTAAGCTTAAAAATTTGTAGAGCGTACAAAGAGCCCACAAACTGAGCTTAGAAATTGGGCTCATTAGAAATTGAGCCTACAAATTGAGCAAACCAATTGAGCCCACAAATTAAGCCCATAAATTGAGCCCACAAATTGAGCTTACAATTTGAGCTTAAAAATTCAATTCAGTGGTTGAGGAGATTACTGATGAAGAGTAACTTTCCAAAACCAGTTTTTTTCATTGAATAAGTATTTATCCTGAAACAAGTTTTTTCATTGAAAATTTGTATTTATCCCTAAAACCAGTTTTTTCGTTGAAAGTTTGCATTAGGTATAACCAAAAAAAATAAAAGGCAAAAAGATAATATGGTAAGTGTAATTTTTAATTGGAAAAATTTGAAATTACAAGGATAAAAAATACTAATAATAATATCATCTCTTACGAGTATAATAATTGGGAAATTGAAGCAAAATTCTTTAAATCCCCAAAAATCCCTAATATTAAAATCTAAAAAATTTTTGAAATTCCAAAAAATCACTGGTTCTATCCCCAACATTTTTTAAGACCGTAAAAAATCCATAGTTTCATGGGTTAATCTCTGTAAATGGTATCCCTGAAGGGCTATTTCAATATTGATTTCTTTGACATTAAGTTATTCGCATTCTCCTGCGTTGATATATGTTTTTGTAATCTGAAAAATTCTTGCATTGCACTGGGCTCAAACCTGAAGCCAGCATTTTCATCATTCGTCCCTCTAGCCTCCAGCTGATGGAGATACTTTTTTCAAAAATTATTATCGGACTAAGGAAAATTCAAAATCACTAAAATGAACTCAACATTTCGGACAGAGAAAATTTGCAAAGCTACTTATATTTCATAGCAGAAGTTCAATTTATGAAACACTAGGTGGTAAAATGTGCGCAATACGAAAGTGCTCCTTCCCACTATAGCTGAGGGATCTAATAATTGTGTACCATTTGAATACCTCGACAAGTCAAGGTACCGGAGGGGTGGTACCGGCTTAGCTTCCATTATACGCGCCGAAACTTAGAAAAGGGTGCTTTGGCAGTGAATGGAGTGCTGGGGCGATGGGGGGATTATTTTTAAAACTGGTTTTCTCCCTTTTTACTCGTTTTTTTTTTTTTTTGTTAAATAGGTACACGTGAGTCGAGATCCGAGGTTTTAAAATGAACCCCCTCCCCCCCCACAGACGCGCCGTAATGCTTACACTGAATTCCGAATTAATCTTTTCAACGTGGACCGGTAGGCTTTTGCGAGAGAGTGAGATGAGTATTCTGAAAGAGACGGAGAAAAGGGAGACAATTCAAGAAGATAGGAGAGTGGAGGTGCAGGCAATGGCAGAGTGAAATAGAAATGCTTGCGCAGAAGAGCCGAGTATGAAATAGTAGTTCTATAATGTAGCAAAAAATATCGTCGCCTTTTTAATGTTTATACAGAGAAGAAGCTGGGAATGCCATTATCGTTAAAGGTCTAGTCTATGTTTACAGGATGGTTCATAAGTTGTTTCAACTTGAGTGCATCTAGTCATGAGGGGATGTAGTTTTGCATTAAGAATCTATCTTCAGTACAGAGTAAATATGGTAAATGTGATTCTAAGTTGTGAATATTCATCAAACTTTTTAAACGGAAAAGCTAAAATTATATTTCTGCGTTGGGTGCGTGGAAGTAATGAGTAATTTATTAGTTCTGATACTTAGGATACAGACTTCGAGTGAAAAAAATGAGTGCTTTTTTACCTGTAGAAGAGTAAACCAGAAATTATAGTCCAGTATATCTTCTCTTTCACTTCTTATTCGAATATTCCGGGACTAATTATAGTCCGCAGAACTAAATCCATGTACTCATACATGAGTTTTATTCTTCATGTACTATAAAACTTTGAAAATCACTAATGAAGGGACGAATGTCTTCCATACGACCGAATAGCTACCTAATCAAGTATCACGTATAGGTGATCTAACTGATTTTGTATGGAAGAAAAATAAGTATAAATATTGAGTGGAAATTTTTAAAGACAAATTGCAAGTCAAAAAAAAAAGGGGGAAAAAATCTAATTTCAGTTTGCTCGGCGATGGCATCTAAAAAAATTTTTATTTGAATGATCAATTATTAAATTTTCAAGGAATACATTTAAAACAATTATTGATTTGAAATAGCTTGCATACGTTTGTGCATGGTCTATTAGCACTTGGTATAGATTGTGCACAGGCTTATCATATCATATCCCTGACTTAAAATAGTCTAATCCATATTTTCCACATTTTTGAGAAAATTGATATTCAAATTCAAAAGTTGAATTAAAATTCAGCGAAAGAACTAGGTATGCAGATAGAACAAACATGAAATGGGAGTCAAGTGGAAGTTTTAATTTGTAAAATCAATAGAAAAAAATATATCATAAAAAGTGAAGGAGTTACAGAGTTATGAAGGAGGGTTGATTGGACTTGTAACAAAACACTGACTCGCCAACGATTGGGCACTAAATTGAAAATGGACTTACACATAGACCACTTTCATTCGGAAAATTAATGGGTGACTTTTGGGGGATGACACAGAGAGCTAAGCCCCTCAGAGCTGAAATTAGCCCCTTTCCCAAAGAAAATCAACTAAGTATAAGCCTTTCCCTCAGATAAAAAAAAACTAAAATTTTGATTTATTTGTACCAAACTCTCGATAATTTCTTCATTTTTTTATTCGTTTTCAGTAGTCTTATCAAGTTTTGTTTAAAGACTGAAAAATTATTTTAGATCCCCTCCCCGGACATGTCAAGCTAAATCCATCTATAGGAGAACCTATCAACACTTCTGCTTAAATTAATTTATGCAGCGAAACCTCTTAAGTACCAAAAATTGAATGATAATTCTTTGGGACTTGACAGATTTCAGACTTGTGCCGACGATAATGTGACATTTTTCTATCACAGAAAATTGTAGTTCGAAACTGAGTAAAGCTCAGGATACTTTTTATCATTCCAAAGAATGCAGAAATGAACACATATACAGGATCTTGCTTTTTGTAGATATTAAGCAAAAATAAACAATTCCACTCTGTGATAGAACACAGATAGATTAAAAGTCGGTAATATTAAGTCTTCTGTTAGAAAGATTTTTGTGTAAAATTTTTTTTGTGAAAAAATAATTTTTTCAATATGAAAATCTATAAGGGGCATTTTGATGCATGAGTATGTTCAGAAAGAGCAACAACTCCTTCACATATCTAATCTAAGTTCAAATCTTTCTTGGCATCAATTTGAAGGTTACTGAAGAAAAAAATTAGAATTATAAACTGAAGTTCATTATCATTTTCTGCACACCTAGTGTACTGTTGGTACATTTTTATAAAATTTCATCATTTGATTAAGATATCATATCAGCTCGTAAGCCTAGTAAAAATTTAATTTCTGATTGGCGCAAAAAATTTTACTTCTTTTTTGTAACTACGGGCAATGCCTATTGATAAGCGTCAAAATTGACACATTAGTTTTATGAGCTGATCGTTTAACATTACCTAATTCAAAATTGAAATTAGTGAAAAAAATTAAGTTAAGCCTATTTAAAAAATGAAGATGTAAAATGAAAAGACAGATTTTATCTATTCACAAGATTATATGGTCCTACAAATCAGATCAAAGATAGAAAGTTGATACCGACGAAAGGTTTCCAGATTTGAAATCAAATAATTACTAGCCAACTGCTAAATTGTTTTGTGGAAAAACATAATACCATATATCCTTGCCAAAACTATTAATATAGTAAATATACAAAGTAGTTATCATAGCTTCATACCAACATAAAATCTGAAGAAAAAGCAAGGTGATGGGTATAATCACTTCAGATTTACATCATTTAGATCTTATTCTAAGATAATTACTCTGATCATCCTAGAAAAGGTGTCATCAGTTTTTTACTTTTCTCATTGACAGATCCAGCAAGTATTACTGTTGGAAAAAATTTATTAATTTGAGTTTAGGCTTACAGCTTTAATTTAAAATTAACACCTTTTATTTAAAAAAAAGAACTTTTCCCATGGTTCAAAACTGGAATTGAAGAACTGATACGTATGTGAAAATATTCCAGCACCTACAATGTTGGCTTCAATGTTTACACTTGGTGCCAAAAGTGAAAGGAAAAAAAGGTTATTGAGGTCATACTGTGTTCAAGAAGTTGAATTTCTCACCAGTAGTACATGGTCTGTCAAAAAAATTCCCGGACAGTTAACCTAACCGACGATGTGATGACACTGAGGTGACACTAACGGTTGTGGCATGTTCATACATTGGTCAGCTCATTGTGTGCAAAGTTTCAGATTAATTGGTTTAGCCACTCTGTTTCAAATGCATGGACTAATACTGCAAGGTAAAGTCGTATGCCGATTTTTTAAGAAAACAAAAATTAAACATAATTTTTGATAGAACTTTTAACCAACTAAATTAGGGGAGACAAATTCCAAAATTATATAAATGTCAAGTCAAATATGTGGTTAGGTTACACTTGCACAATCAGCTTCGTATAAGTTGTTGGGACTAATCAGGGAGGGGCGGGAATCAGTGAAAAATAATGCACGGAAAAAAAGGCTACAAAAAACGCTCACGCACACACACACACTCTCATTACAAAATATAGTCGATCGTCTGAATGTGAAACTTCATATGCGACTGTGCAATCGAACCCCAACCGTCGGCGTTACGTCAGTGCTGCCAAATTGCAGTTTTAATTTTTTTGTCCGCAAATTTTTTTCCTCAGCACCATTTTTAACTGATTTCCGCCCTTCACTGAACCCTCCTACCCACTTGTACGATGCTGACTGAGACAGTATAGCTTCACCACATTATCTGACTCAACATTTTTCCAATTTTCGCATTCATCTTTCTCAAGCCAGTCAAAAATTTGATGGTCATTTCAATTTTTTCTTTAAATCGGCATGCACGTTTACACTGAATTATAATTCCATGCATTTGCAATATAATGACTGAACCGATCAAGGTGAAAATTCACACATAATGAGCTGACGAGTGTATAATCACACCCCAATAGTCCGCTTTGCCTCAGTGTTACCATATCGCTGGTTTAATTTTCTGTCCGGGAACTTTTTTGACATACCATGTAAGTGGGGCACTTTAGGACAAAATCAATTTTTATTTCAGTTGTTCTCAAAATAAAAAATTGATTTTTATGAAATTTTTCCACGGTGAATAATTAACGGATATTTATCCTTAATTTATCCAACGTCATGTATAATTCTAAGAGTTTGTTTGATGAAGCTGCACGTTCAACCGTGTATAGTGTATATTCATATGGAGCTTTGGACAGTTTGAAAGGTATATTACCGATAATTGTTGTTGAGGAGTTAAAGAAAAATTATTTCGAATTAAAAAAGAAGATGAGGTTTGCTAGAGCGAGATCGTTAATAGTTGACCAACCTGAAGGTATGAGAAGGATAGAGTGGAGTGTTACATATGGAATAAAATACAACGGTATGTCGACTCTAGAAACAACCGAACGCAAAGCGGATTATTTGGCCAATAGTAATATTTTCTGTAGGTCTTGTTGGATAGAACATGAACAACATTTTTCCAATAGTAAAGTAGACGATGTGACTGTTACATGTAATGAAAGGAAAAATGAGGAAATTGTAGAAGGGTACAACATCCTCAATTGGGCCATAGATTACGTGTGTAGTATATGCGACGAATGTGTATTTGAAATAGTATGGGAAAGTGAGTGTTTAGCTGAGTGTACGTGCGTATGGTGTTTATGGGGGGACCCTTGTCCGTACGGTGACGCGCCTATGGACCGGTCTTACTACCTCATAGATACTTCAGATCTCGAGTCGGGTTATGAGTCCTTTACAGATGAGGAAAGTATATAAGGACATAGAGTGACGACATTTATGTATTAACTTACCGACCGTCTTATTGACTGGACGTGTTGTATTACCTCATTGATAATTTGGGTTATTTTTCCTCATTTATTAAAATAATTTTGAAAAATAAAACTGTTCTTTTCAGAACAATTATGGTTGACGAGTGGTGTTGTGAAAAAAAATGTTTCAAGGTACCCGACGATCAGCTCGACGGGATTGCTTGCGACATGTGCGGTGCTTTCAATTTTTGTATGTGTGGTTGTATGTCGCACAGTGGTAAGAAATTGAATCATACCATCATAGTAGGACCCCCTTTGAAAATGTTTGAGTGTTACAAGTTTGATAGTGCTTTCGAATGTGAATATAACGACGAGAAAGGTGTTTGTATTTTTTACAAATCTGGAGGTGAACTATCTCAACTGTTCGTACCTGAAAAAGTTTTTCAGGACAAATGGTTAGCAAGTTACTTCGACTCTCTCGACGATTTTAACGAATCGTTGTATCTTATGATTTGGTTAGGTGGTGACGACTGGGAACTCGAGTGTTTATAGGACAAAAAAGTATAAATAGAAGTAGGTTGAAGACAGTTAACATATACAAAACAATGGCGAATGTTGTAGCTAGTTTCGAATACTTCGATTACCGACCGCCTAATACGGCTAACCTGAACGATGACAATGGTGATTTCACCATTACAGTCCATAACGAGGATTTGGTGACACATCCTCGGAAAACGTTTCTAGAGTTGAGAGGTAAGGTAATAGTTACTCACACAGTAGCAAACACTACCAGTACATCCAGCGTTACAGAAGGTAGTACTACCACTAAAACTCTGGATGTTATCGATTCTAAACACCTTAAAATTGCCACTTGTGGGTGGTTGCATATGTTTGACCGTATCGACTACTACATAGGTGACAATAAAATTGACACTGTAAGAAAACCGGGAATAGTATCCCTAATGAAGGGGTTAGCTTCATTTCAATCGGATAAACAATACAACGACGCTGGTTGGAATTTCGACTACCAGGAGAGTGACAATACTCTTAAAAGTAACGGAAACTTCCAAGTAATGATTCCACTGTCGATTGTTATGGGTTTTTTCGAGGACCATAAAAGCTACGTGTACAATATGTGTCAGAAAATGGTCTTTTACAAATCTGCAAATTGTGCCAATAACATTTTCCAACTGACGGGTGACTATGTAAACCATAAAGTGAATATTGATCTGCGTGATGTGATTCTCAAAGTACCTCATGTAAAATTCGACTTGGAGCACACTACCAAAGTGCGAAATGAAATTGCTAGAAATTGTAAGTACGAATTAAGGTACCGAAGATGGTTTTACAACCATATCACACCGGCCTCCGGAAGCGACTTTACCTGGGACATACCTGTGAGTTACGCGAAGACTAAATTTATTCTGATTGCCTTCCAGACAAACAGGTTGAACAAAGAAACAGCGGACGCTTCACAGTTTGATTTGTGTAATTTGGAAAATTGTCAAGTGTTGTTAAATAATAACATCTATTATCCTCACGAACCTTTAAACCTGAATGTCAACGAACACAGATGCGGTGCTCTATACAATATGTTTAGACGATTCAAAGGTTCTTACTATAGCAAGGACGATGAGCGCTTACAACCGATAGTGAGTTACTCATCATTTCTAACAAAATACCCGCTTATCGTCATAGACTGTTCGCACCAACCGAGTGTCCTCAAAGAATCTCTAATTAATTTGAAAATCTTTTTCGGATGGCGATCGAACCTACCAGCTAACACTATAGTGCACGCTGTGATGATTGTAGATGATAAAGCAATCTACAGCCCTCTCACAAACAACGTTTTTCACGGTTGAAGGGCACACTGCCTTTCACGAAGGGCACACTGCCTTTCACGAAGGGCACACTGCCTTTCACGAAGGGCACACTGCCTTTCGCGAAGGGCACACTGCCTTTCGCGAAGGGCACACTGCCTTTCACGAAGGGCACACTGCCTTTCGCGAAGGGCACACTGCCTTTCACGAAGGGCACACTGCCTTTCGCGAAGGGCACACTGCCTTTCACGAAGGGCACACTGCCTTTCACGAAGGGCGTCGCGCCTTCTGTTCATGGTAAAGGTATAAATATAAGTATTTTAGGACAAATATCCGCAATAGCTTTCATCTGTCATTCTGTTTCTACGCTTATAATTATGGCTGTTATCGTGATTGCTTACCAAGGTTTCTTGATGCCCGACAATGAGACCATTATGAAAGAAGTAGCCATAGTAGATGTCACATCTAATATGGAAAAACAAATGATTTCAAAACCACCTTGTTGTATCAAAGTGTTCAGTGCTAGATTTCAGGCACATTTGAGATACGTTGCAGACAAAATTCACGGTATTCCATGGTGTCACGGTTACATGGATATTGAAGATGTCGAGGAGCAAGTTAAAAAAGCTGTCGACGAAGCCGACATAGTTTACGTCAAAGGGTTGGTTAGAGTTAATTATCTGTTGAATTTGACGAAAGCACCGATTCACAAAATTGTGAATTTGGATGAATTTCCCAACATCAGTAAGACTGTAGACCGTAACCATATGTTCAGATGTCAATTTAAAGGTCTTCGTCACAGTAATTTAAGATGTGCCTTTGAACTAGCAATTCGTTATAGAGATTATTTTACACGCAGAAATAAAATTTCTCACGCAAATAATCTCTATAACGAATTGCTTGTTCCAAGGCACATCTTAAATTACTGTGACGAAGACCTTTAAATTGACATCTGAACATATGGTTACGGTCTACAGTCTTACTGATGTTGGGAAATTCATCCAAATTCACAATTTTGTGAATCGGTGCTTTCGTCAAATTCAACAGATAATTAACTCTAACCAACCCTTTGACGTAAACTATGTCGGCTTCGTCGACAGCTTTTTTAACTTGCTCCTCGACATCTTCAATATCCATGTAACCGTGACACCATGGAATACCGTGAATTTTGTCTGCAACGTATCTCAAATGTGCCTGAAATCTAGCACTGAACACTTTGATACAACAAGGTGGTTTTGAAATCATTTGTTTTTCCATATTAGATGTGACATCTACTATGGCTACTTCTTTCATAATGGTCTCATTGTCGGGCATCAAGAAACCTTGGTAAGCAATCACGATAACAGCCATAATTATAAGCGTAGAAACAGAATGACAGATGAAAGCTATTGCGGATATTTGTCCTGAAATACTTATATTTATACCTTTACCATGAACAGAAGGCGCGACGCCCTTCGTGAAAGGCAGTGTGCCCTTCGTGAAAGGCAGTGTGCCCTTCGCGAAAGGCAGTGTGCCCTTCGTGAAAGGCAGTGTGCCCTTCGCGAAAGGCAGTGTGCCCTTCGTGAAAGGCAGTGTGCCCTTCGCGAAAGGCAGTGTGCCCTTCGCGAAAGGCAGTGTGCCCTTCGTGAAAGGCAGTGTGCCCTTCGTGAAAGGCAGTGTGCCCTTCGTGAAAGGCAGTGTGCCCTTCAACCGTGAAAAACGTTGTTTGTGAGAGGGCTGTAGATTGCTTTATCATCTACAATCATCACAGCGTGCACTATAGTGTTAGCTGGTAGGTTCGATCGCCATCCGAAAAAGATTTTCAAATTAATTAGAGATTCTTTGAGGACACTCGGTTGGTGCGAACAGTCTATGACGATAAGCGGGTATTTTGTTAGAAATGATGAGTAACTCACTATCGGTTGTAAGCGCTCATCGTCCTTGCTATAGTAAGAACCTTTGAATCGTCTAAACATATTGTATAGAGCACCGCATCTGTGTTCGTTGACATTCAGGTTTAAAGGTTCGTGAGGATAATAGATGTTATTATTTAACAACACTTGACAATTTTCCAAATTACACAAATCAAACTGTGAAGCGTCCGCTGTTTCTTTGTTCAACCTGTTTGTCTGGAAGGCAATCAGAATAAATTTAGTCTTCGCGTAACTCACAGGTATGTCCCAGGTAAAGTCGCTTCCGGAGGCCGGTGTGATATGGTTGTAAAACCATCTTCGGTACCTTAATTCGTACTTACAATTTCTAGCAATTTCATTTCGCACTTTGGTAGTGTGCTCCAAGTCGAATTTTACATGAGGTACTTTGAGAATCACATCACGCAGATCAATATTCACTTTATGGTTTACATAGTCACCCGTCAGTTGGAAAATGTTATTGGCACAATTTGCAGATTTGTAAAAGACCATTTTCTGACACATATTGTACACGTAGCTTTTATGGTCCTCGAAAAAACCCATAACAATCGACAGTGGAATCATTACTTGGAAGTTTCCGTTACTTTTAAGAGTATTGTCACTCTCCTGGCAGTCGAAATTCCAACCAGCGTCGTTGTATTGTTTATCCGATTGAAATGAAGCTAACCCCTTCATTAGGGATACTATTCCCGGTTTTCTTACAGTGTCAATTTTATTGTCACCTATGTAGTAGTCGATACGGTCAAACATATGCAACCACCCACAAGTGGCAATTTTAAGGTGTTTAGAATCGATAACATCCAGAGTTTTAGTGGTAGTACTACCTTCTGTAACGCTGGATGTACTGGTAGTGTTTGCTACTGTGTGAGTAACTATTACCTTACCTCTCAACTCTAGAAACGTTTTCCGAGGATGTGTCACCAAATCCTCGTTATGGACTGTAATGGTGAAATCACCATTGTCATCGTTCAGGTTAGCCGTATTAGGCGGTCGGTAATCGAAGTATTCGAAACTAGCTACAACATTCGCCATTGTTTTGTATATGTTAACTGTCTTCAACCTACTTCTATTTATACTTTTTTGTCCTATAAACACTCGAGTTCCCAGTCGTCACCACCTAACCAAATCATAAGATACAACGATTCGTTAAAATCGTCGAGAGAGTCGAAGTAACTTGCTAACCATTTGTCCTGAAAAACTTTTTCAGGTACGAACAGTTGAGATAGTTCACCTCCAGATTTGTAAAAAATACAAACACCTTTCTCGTCGTTATATTCACATTCGAAAGCACTATCAAACTTGTAACACTCAAACATTTTCAAAGGGGGTCCTACTATGATGGTATGATTCAATTTCTTACCACTGTGCGACATACAACCACACATACAAAAATTGAAAGCACCGCACATGTCGCAAGCAATCCCGTCGAGCTGATCGTCGGGTACCTTGAAACATTTTTTTTCACAACACCACTCGTCAACCATAATTGTTCTGAAAAGAACAGTTTTATTTTTCAAAATTATTTTAATAAATGAGGAAAAATAACCCAAATTATCAATGAGGTAATACAACACGTCCAGTCAATAAGACGGTCGGTAAGTTAATACATAAATGTCGTCACTCTATGTCCTTATATACTTTCCTCATCTGTAAAGGACTCATAACCCGACTCGAGATCTGAAGTATCTATGAGGTAGTAAGACCGGTCCATAGGCGCGTCACCGTACGGACAAGGGTCCCCCCATAAACACCATACGCACGTACACTCAGCTAAACACTCACTTTCCCATACTATTTCAAATACACATTCGTCGCATATACTACACACGTAATCTATGGCCCAATTGAGGATGTTGTACCCTTCTACAATTTCCTCATTTTTCCTTTCATTACATGTAACAGTCACATCGTCTACTTTACTATTGGAAAAATGTTGTTCATGTTCTATCCAACAAGACCTACAGAAAATATTACTATTGGCCAAATAATCCGCTTTGCGTTCGGTTGTTTCTAGAGTCGACATACCGTTGTATTTTATTCCATATGTAACACTCCACTCTATCCTTCTCATACCTTCAGGTTGGTCAACTATTAACGATCTCGCTCTAGCAAACCTCATCTTCTTTTTTAATTCGAAATAATTTTTCTTTAACTCCTCAACAACAATTATCGGTAATATACCTTTCAAACTGTCCAAAGCTCCATATGAATATACACTATACACGGTTGAACGTGCAGCTTCATCAAACAAACTCTTAGAATTATACATGACGTTGGATAAATTAAGGATAAATATCCGTTAATTATTCACCGTGGAAAAATTTCATAAAAATCAATTTTTTATTTTGAGAACAACTGAAATAAAAATTGATTTTGTCCTAAAGTGCCCCACTTACTACTCTCACCTTTGAAAAATTCATCAAGAATTTAGAATAAAATTAAAAATTTTATGGCGATAACATTGTATTTTATAGTCCGTTTAAAATTAGAAATGCCATCCACAACCCGCAATACTTGCTCTTTTACACTTTGCCGAATTCTGAACAAAATTAGAAAATACGTTACATCTGCTTGTTGGATTTAAAAATGAATTTCAACTGCCACAGATAAATAATAATTGATCAAGTTGGCTACAGTTTTTACTAAGTTGCAGTCAATTTCAGTTTGAAGAATTTATGCAAATTCATGGCATCGGTTGAGGATACCCAGTGTTTACAAATAGAAATTTTTAAGCTAATCCGAGCGGAAAATTCATAAAATCTTTTTTCTTGGGACAGTTACCGATATTTCTTCGACAAAAATTAGCATTTTCACCTTCCACCTCGAATGCTATTAGAAAATTTAGAAAAATCTATTCAACATTTAATTATGTACACTATGACAGAAGAAAAAAGATACCCTTTTTTTTCCAACTTGTAGCTTGTCACCCAACCCTGTAAAACTTGTTGAACAGCCAAGGGGTAATTTTTTCAAAAAATAACCACCATTTTGAAGCAGGGCTTGTCTAATTCTCATATTGCGGAGGAAAAAAAGAGGATAAGCTTAGGTCTATTCCGAAAAACGGTTTCAACTCCAGCGAGTATTGTATACGAGGCCTATATAAATGTGGAGGTTAAAAAACCATTGAAATCCTTATAGCACGAATACATGAATAATAATTAATCAAAAATCGACCTAGAAAAACTCGATTTTTTTGTATCTGAACCCTTTGGTTAATACGGTTAATTTATACAGAGAAATGTATAATTTCTATGCACCCGACGAGCGAAGATGATGCCAAAAAATAAAAATAAGTAAAAGAAAAAAGGGTACCGCAAAGCGAATACACTTTTTTGAATGAATAATGAGCTACGATTTTGGTATTGTAATTAGACGAGATGAGCAGCAAATTAAATATGCAAGTAGACCTATGCAGAAAACTGCCTAATGTTATTTTTTGCTTGTGCAAATTTTGCCCTCGTCTAATATAATGATCAGGTAGTCAACTTCATTCTTCAAGCTGCATGATTTTCGCTATATTCTACATAATATAACGAGAATTTCCAGAAATATAATTAAAGCCTCAGGTTCATTTGCTCTTTCGATTCAACAGCAGACAAGAAAGATTGGCAGCGATTGGAAACTGATATAAAAATACGGTGCGAGGAAGGAAGCTGATGATACGAGTATTGAAAGAAGAATCTGTCAAACCTCTCTTCATTACTGTAAGAATTAAACTACAGGATTACGTCTTCTATATTAAAGAATTGTGTTACTATACTCTGTTCAACTTAAGAATGCCTAAAACGGATTGCAGTTTGCAGGGCTCCGGGGAGAGGAAAAGGTATTCGTTCACATTCAGCAACAATATTTGGCTACGCTTCCGATTTTAATTTCTTGTTTCTTATCACACATCCGATTTTTATATTGTTGATAAATGTGAATTTCACGTTCCGTTTTCGGCATTCTTAAGTTGAACAGAGTATAAGAGTTTGAAATTAGGATCGATATAATGATGGTGGCTTTTATAAGAAGTGCAGGTTTATAAGAGTATGGACCTTTCTGTGGCCAGTTCTGCATAAGGCATGCTATAAGGGTTAAAAACTTTTTATCACAAAGTAAAAAATATTTTCTTGAAAACTTTCGTCTTCCAACAATTTTTTATAAAATCATGAAGGATCTATGGTAATTGTCTTTTATTTATATTATAACCAAAAACCGAGAGCCGGAGCAGGATGGTTGTGAGACTATTATGCTCAAATGCAGCCCTGTAGCCTGGAGATTTTGTGTAGTGGGCTCCTTGGGGGCTCATTATGGGTGCCAAAATTGCCAGGTCGAAAAAATGAAAACACTAAATATTGAAAAATTTTCCAAAAAAAATACACAAAAAAATCACGAAGACAAAACCCGACAAAATGTTGTCTAAAATACAATTTATGAATCGCTCGTGAAATTTTTTTCAGTTTTTTGGTATTTTTGGTAGTTTCTGTGTAAAAATTCTTTGTGTTTAGTTTTTTTTTGTGTTAATTTTATGAAAAAACATTAGAAGAACATTGAACAATCAGAATGGAGGCTCTACAAAGGAGGCTGAGGGCCGAGTGTATAATCAGAGCTTAAGTGGGGCTCAAACCAAAACCAGGTTCAACTTGAAAAATTAGGGTGTAAAGTGCGAGTTCAAAAGTTGAGGGAGGCTTAAACTCGATTCAATTTAAAAGGAGTCCGATCGATGCTTAAGGCAAGTTCAACTAAAAACCAACGGCGGGGTGTACAATACTGGATTAAGTGGGGTTCAAGCTTGAACCAGGTTCAACCTCAAATTTTTCACGTAATTTTGTCTCTTGAACCTGGTTTATGTTTGAACTCCACTTAAGCTCTGAATGAACACCCCACCCCGAGAGGAATTCTATTGTATTTGCACAGGTTGGGTAAACTGTACACTGCAAAGTTCCGGTTTATTTTATCGATGTATCTGGAATTTGCGCCGGTAGTTTGGACTCACTGCGATACCGCACGACACAAAACAGACAACCACAGATGCGAATAATCAGAATTCCCACTATTTTGTTGCTGCGTCAGCGATAATGATGGTTTCTGTTTATTTTTGTTTGTACACTCTCTTTATGCCTAAGCCAAGGTTCGTCGTTTGAACCTGTATTCGTTGAGGGGAAGCTTAAGCTCTGATTGTACCCCCGGCCCTGAGACTAGTCGAAGGGAGGCTCAGCCCTCCATGGCCTCCCTTAGCTACGGGCCTGCACAGATTATTGCATGTTTTGAGGATCTGAAAGAGAGAAAGAAAAATATTTCAAAACATAATACGTAAAAAATTCGACAGCAGCTAATAACTGCGCGCGCATCAGCATCGTACGCGATTTGCATTTTGCTGGACAGTATCGATAATTCTCATCGATTTAGCAATCGAATTGAAATTTTCAAATTTAGCGTACTCCCCAAAGATGATGACACATCAAAAATTTAACGTTTTCAGGATTTGTCCTTTTATTAAATAAGTGTTCGGGGTAAAAAATTCAGACAGGGAAAGGGATAATAACGTGACTGGAAAATGGATTTGGGAAATTATCCGGGAATTTGATTTGATCTGGATTTACTGAAACCTTTACCTTGAAACCTTTCTGAGGATGCATTAAAACTAAGGGAACCCTTTCAAACAGGCAGCTGTCCTTTTATTTTTTACTCATCCTTTTTAGAAATTAGTGTGAAAATAATCTTTCATACTTACAAATCTCAAACCATATGTGTATAATACACCCTCAGAACAAAGCGTTATTACCGTAGCAAAAATGTCCTTGGTGGTGGGCTAAATTTCAACCAATTTGGAAAGAGATTTGTCAGATATTTTTTGCCACCAAAAGTGATCAGACTGATTTATAGTCTCAATAAGAACAGTGGTCGGTATTTTTTCCCTTGTTATTTGGATTCTACCTATCATTTTACACGAATTATAGCAAAGAAGAAGAGCTTTACTATATTTTTTTATTCGTCGTAATGAAGAATAATTTATGATTACTGTAAACATTAACAAATAGAAATTTGATTCGTGATGTACTTTAAAATGCTTTTGGATGATACCTACCTAATTTATTAGTTGGTGTTTAACTTGTTTCTATCCAGTATGAGTACTCAATTTGTCCTTCGTTCTGGATATTTTCTTGTCCATATAGTCATGTAAAAGTCTAGTAAGATGAATTTTTACAAGTACAAAATTTGTTTCTCCCCCAATATCTCTTTTGTAGGTTAAAAGATTACCAATTTCTCTAGGTCAATTCCACCAAGTATAGTTCAATGAAGAAATCGAAAATCATCGTGATGAAATTGTGGAAGGAGGGGATCTAAATTAAAGATATAATTTATCATAATAAGAAAATGGTCTATAACTTGAAAATTTGGTCAGAAATGTGAATTTTTTTTGTTTATTACTCGTATATTTGTAATAAAAATTTTTTTTTATATGTTTTATTCCATTAATAGTTTGTAGAGCATACGAAAAAAAAAACTTTTCAAAAATTTTAATCAAGCAAATCTTTAATTAAAAGATTTAAGCTTTCAATTATTCAGTTTAGCTTTAGACCTTTTTCGAAATACAAATATTTCACATTTTTTCTATCATCAATTACGTTCTAATCAAGTATTTTATTTTATTGCCGCTTATAAAGTTCTCAGTGCAATTGCGTAAATCTCGGTCACACGCCATAAAATTCCTCAAAAGATACCGGTTTTACAGTGGAACTCAGATTTTAATCTGTCTTTTAATCATTTTACCCCAAAAAGACATATACCTATCAATATTCATCAGCGAATCTCCGTACTGTTTGATTAATTTTTTTCATATAATGTGGAACCCTCCTAAAGCAGAATATAAGAATATTTGTATTTTATAGCCTCAGCGAGAGATGACAAAAAAATGCTATCAATTGTAGCCTCGATAGCGATTAGTTGATATACGCTATGGCTATCTCTTCATAAATGATTTTCAAACTTAGCACAGATCTGATAGCTTAAATTAATTTGATTCGTTAATCAGTTCAAGTTGCCAGTCCGGATGAAATTGTATCGTTTTTATTAAACGGACTCTTCTTTTGTGAAATTGGTCTCTAAGACAGCTAAGTATAATAGGTACGCCTTTAGGTCTTCTCTTCGTTAAATTAACATATATTGAAGTCAACTGAGAACTAGTTGTGAGATGTTGGACATGATTAAGAGTTATTTGCCAGGTTTTTTAAATCATCTTCTTGCACCGCCTTCAACTTCAGATAAGATAAACCTCTTTCCTTATAGTCACATAGTCACTGACAAATTGGTGTAAATAAAAGTTGTTCTTTTCTCCAAGAAAATGAAAATTGATGAAATCGAAGTTACACATAGATGAGAACTTGTTATTTTGAGTATCATTTCCAAAAGAGCAGAAAAATTAATAAAATGGACAAATTTTTTTAACCATAGACAACTATAAATCAAGATGGGTAGGTACACCTAATTTTTCACATGAGGTCATTAAAAGTTCTCATTTATTTATCAATCACCGTCAGAAATGAAATATTTCCAATTGTATTCGTTGATTTAAAGTTATTCGAAAAAATATTCAATGATCCAAGAGGACTTGAATGTTCTCTCTGATTGGTATATCTACAACAAATAACCTGGCAGGTTACATTTTCATTAATGAAAATGTACCAATCTGCAGAGCTGGGAGCCGCAATGATTTTTTACTTCGGTTATCAGTTACAATTTTTTTAAATAACATTTCTCCTTCCAGTGCAGCCATCAACTAAGCATTAAAGAAGAAGAAGAAAGATTGAAAGGGCAAAGAAAAGAAAAATAGAACAAAAGGAACCAAGAATCTTTTTTGCCCCCCCCCCCCTATCGGAACGCTCTGGCTACATCCCTGGAATAAACATTGAACCATAAAAATGTGAAATAGCATCAGCCTTTAAAAAATATGTAGCTTCAAAAGTGAGATTTAAGCCTTTTTAGATATATTTATCTAGGTTCGTTTTCGTCATCGAATCATGCATATAGACTACAGTTACATCAACTTCAACCAGGCTTGAATCATTGTAAAAAAATGTAAATTAAAGCATTATTAAAAAAATGATTGACAGGCTGTTAAAAAAAAAAGCGCGTCTCTAATTTTCGAATGCATTTTGAATTACTCGTCCTTGATTTGCATCATTAAACTAACGGCTGCAGCACATGCTACCACTAACATATATTTTTTACTGCCTTTGTAATTTATACGCGACATTAAAAATTCAATAAATACCCCACTATTAGTGGTGGTCGAGTGACAGAAATGCAGAAAATATGATAATCACGCGATGCTTGCATCCAGTGAAACACAAATTGAAAAAACCGAATAAAGTCGAAATTATAAAAAGAGCTGGGTGCATTGATGTTTGTATCGCCAGACAGCCTTCGAGCGAAATTTTTCCAAAAATTTCCGCAATTTTCGAGGCCTTCTTGGATTATACTAATTTTCTCCGAATATTAAATACCCAAAAATCAAGTTCTTGGGTTTGATATTTCGAGTTAATTGCGATTGCGAAATCATGTGAATAAAATTCGAATACATTGTTGCTTCAGACTATATTAAATTTATATTGCCATTAAATTATACCTCACACACATTTCAACAAAATTTCCTACAAAATATCAATTTTTACAGCCTACTATAATGTGAAATACACTATATCGCTAATTTACTTTTTTTTTCACTATAGTTGACAACTTTTTAATTTGAATATTTACATAGAGTTCATTATGAATTTTTATAAATGCGTTTAAAATGTCTATCTCTGAAATACCCGAATAGAATTTAATGTGAAATTCAAACAAATAAATTTTTTTAAATGAAGCTTGTTGACATTTTTTTTTACTTCCAGACAGTTTTTATTGCATGATGAATAAAAATATATGACGTTTTGTTTTTAACTTATAGTTGCAAGTGAGGCTCTCAGAAGTACATCAGGATGCCTTGAAAAGAGCAGAGCTCAAAAATCTTATATTAGCTAGATTTTATTATTTTTTTACGTTGGTTTTTCACCCATCGTAAGTAAAATAAATTTCTTCCATTGAATTTAACATCTTAGAATGAGTGAAATCAGTACAAATAGAGAGGGAAAAGAGAGAGAATGTTTGATAAGTAGGTATAATGTGAATATTAATATATCCCTTGGGTGGTGCAAAGCAGTACAAACCAAGAAAAAGCATACTGAGACAGAACAGCCATTATTTGAACTTCCCTATGGGCAAAATATTTTGAAAACGGATCCGTTTTATTCCGGGTTATAATCCGTTTCTGGATTATAACCCGGAATTTTCCTGTTTTCCAGCTTCTAAAACGGATTTCGAACAGATTGTAATCAGTCTTGCCGGAAATGAGTCCGGATTATTTTCCGTGAAGGCTGTTTTATCATATTTGTTGGCCCGGGTTATAATCCGTGAAACCGTTTTACAAGCGGATTTAGAAAAATTGCCCAAAAATTATCACTGATTATAATCAGGAAATCCGTTTCACAAACGGATTTGAAAAATTAATCAAGATGACAAAAATAACTGCAAATTTTCAGATCCGATGATCGAAAATAAAAACGGACTGACAACGGATAAAATTCTCATTTTCCGGATCATTTTCTCATTTTTTGCCCATCGGGTTTTTTGTAAAAACGTCCAGTGTAGAACTTTTTTGCAAATAGAACGAACCTTAGGTATATTTCGATCATTTTAACAGTCGGAGTCCGACAGTCGTGCTTAAGACGCCGACAGTCGGAGTCCAACAGGCGTGCATCTACAAAAAATGTTTCCATCACTTTTCCGGGTGGTAATTAGTTTCGAGCAACATAATGAAAAATGCGTAAAAAATTAATAAAAAATGTAGAAAATTTTTCAGAACTTTGCATATGGGTATTTTGTTTGTATTTGAAATAGAGAAAATAATATAGAAGACTGATAAAAGTCTATATCGTATCAAACTTTCATACAGAGAGTCGAATAGTTTTTTAGATAATTATTAGACAGAATAAACTATACCTGCTGATAGAATATTATAAATTCAACTATGTATAGTCACCGGATGGTCATCTCTTCAATGTACTCGCACCTAATAAAAATCACCAACAAAAAATTGAATTATCTTCAGATTTATATTTCAATACGAGAATATAGAAATTTAATGAAATAAATTTCTAGTTATACAAACTGCCTACCCTACTTTCTTATTTACATTGATATGAATAAAAAGTGCTAAAAAAAGAGCTACCTATCTGGTGGAAATATGATACGATGAGTTTTAAATACAGATTTCCGGCACCCTATTCCATTATTTTTCCATTTTAAACATCTCTTATTTTTTTTCGCTCTTTTTTTTTTATTTGTACATGGGTTAAGTAGGTCTAGGTACTAAAGTTTTTTTCTTTCAGATTTACCTGCGTAAGTAGCTGGAAATGGGGATCGATTTTAAGCGGCATACGTGATTTTTCAATTTTTGACATCGGTCGGCTAAGATTTTATTCAAATTTTTTTGTTTTGAAAAATAATTTTTTCTTACTCAAATTACAAACTCTGAATAGTCAAAAAAGAAATAATAGAAGGAAAAAAGTATAAAATTTTGATTTATTACGTATAACTAGGGTTCTTTATAAACTCTGACAGAAGATTATTTTGAATTCTTTCATATTTTTTCCCCCAGCATTAGGTTTATTATTGTTTGACTAAGAAAAGAGAAGCAACTGTATCCGAAATGCGAAGAATGGGTAATCAGCTTTTTTTCTTTTAAGGAAGAGAAAAAAAAACTGAATAGAATCAAAAGTAAGATACTTTCAAGTACCCACTTACATGGTATATAACGAAAACTAAAACTCAATAAAAGATAAACGTTGATTTTTGGCCTTTGAAAAAAATTGATTTTCAATTTTTTCCAGTTTTAACTTGCAATAACTGGGTCAGTTTTAGAGTTAGGAAGATGGCGAATCCATCAACGTATTTAGCATTCAATTCTTAATCAGAGACACGAAAATTATTATTTCTATCAACTTTCGACCAGTTATGTAAGCCAAATGATCGGTACCAGCCCTGAATTTTAATTCTTTATTTAATTTTTTTCGTCATAATTTTTCAATGCATCTTTCAAACATTTTACTAGCGCTTTTTGCTAGTTTTATTTTAGAGATATATGTTGCTATGATTATAACTATGGGATAAAGGGAGCCCATATATGCGGGGGCCGCAGTGGATTAATTTTCAATCATGAAAATTCTATTACTACTGTAGTTTGCGAGTTTGAAATCGGTAAAAACCACACTTTCAACACAAAAAGGCTGATAAATTAATATGCCAAAGGGTTAAAATTCAAGAAATACAAAGGAACAATGAAGGACTTTTGCCCTATTTCTCGCAATCAAGGAAAATAAGAAATGTGATATTTAAATTTCTATCTTCCAAGTAAATATCTAAGTCACTGTACAATTCAATCCTACATACACATTTCTTATCAATCAACCTATGATTTAAATTCAATTATACTCGTAATAAATTGTCCCTGTTCTTGTAAAACCATGTAAGTCTAATTTTTTGACAATTTTCATGTTTTTGTTGATTCCTAAGCAGACAAAATTGAGGAATTGGCCCAGACTAAAATCAGCAGCCAAAAAAAAAGTACCCCAAAAGCCTAAAAACAAAAAAAAAAAACAGACTTACGCGGTAAATGTGGTATTTACCACATAAATACCCGATTTACATGGTATTTACCACGTAAGTCAGAAAACTCCCTGAAATTCCCTCATAATATTGTTGGAGGGGGGGAGGTAAAAAAATTTTGAATTGATAAGACTCGATCTCTATACACCTAATGATAATTTAAAACCCAAAAGTTTGATTAAATACTGTGTTTTGAATTAGAACTTTTTTTTCAGTTTCCCAACAATTTACTTTTTCCAACTTATGTGGTTTCACAAGAACAGGGACGATATAGACATTATTAAATTGAATAAAATATTGCGCAAATTCGTGAAATTCAGAAATGTCGAGATATTTCATGATAAGATAAAAATACAAGTTATGCAAAACCAATGAAATAATCATATTCTATATCAAATTGCTCCTTTGGATCTGCCATAATGACAAAAATACATTGAAAAATCCATTGATTCAAAATTAAAGATGAAATTTCATTAAGAAGAATATTTTTATTACGTCTTCACCAGAACAGTTGGTGAGAGAAGTAACAAGAGAAAGAAAGTACGAAATAGAATAATGACAAGAAGGAAAATAAATCAGTTAGATAATGTAAATTTACGTCGACCTGCGTTGGCCAGATATTGTTTTTTAAATGAAAGAAAACATCAATTAATAGGGTGGTTCGCACACTACACTACATTCTCTGATAATTTTGTCGTGTACATAGTCATTGCATACCCTCAATTCATCAATCTTTGGTGATAAATTTTATGGCATATTTAATTCTTGGATTTTAGATTAAGTATTAGTCTTGTGAAATATTCTTTTATTCCTCTACAAACACTACAATATAAGTAGTTAAAAGTTTTCCCCAATTCTTTCATTGTAATGACAGACAAAACAGTTTTTAGCTACCTATTCCCAAATACATCAAGCCAAGTTCGCCTATGTAATGCTAGTGAATAATGAACTCAGTACTCCCTGCTTTCTTGCGATATTTTATAGCAACAGACCAGTCAAATAGCCATTTCTTTAAGCTGATTTGGCTTGGCTACCAAGTCTATTTAATTCTAGGCCTATGAGAAACTTCGTTAAAAGAAGGTAAAAAGAAACAGTTCAAAACTGTTTGAAACTCCTCCGTTCAATTCGTTAGGTCTATTATACACGTAGGCTTAGTAACGGTTGAAATATAGTAAAACTGGAACTAGATTTTAACCATTTTACCCTTTTAATTGGAAATATTTTCTGTGTGCGATTTTTTTCAATACTTTTTATTGCTTCTACTTTGTTTTCATCATTCATAACAACAATAGCTGAAACCTTTATACAATTCTGTTTTTTGCAACAAAAGATGAAATCAAAATGAGGCCACACATACCGGAAATCTGATTGAATTTAGCGCCAACTTTTAATTGGTAGGCTTAAGTGCAGCGTAAAAAACAAATTTATAACATGAGAGCGAAATTCGACGAAAAGAAAAAAACGCGAAAAATCGTTAATCATAAAAAAAAAGAAAAAGAAGACTAGAAAAAAATCCGCGTGCGAATAAAATTAATGGGAATATTTCATTACTTATTTACGGCGGTGATAGTCTTTTTTTTAGCACTAAATCGACAAAGTAGAAGTAATAAAATTAATGTAATAGTCTGATAATTATAATCGTATGAATGAAATATTACCATTTTCACGACATATAATGCATAAAAAAAATAGAAGGTTCTCGATTGCTTTTCTGCTTTTTATTTTTTCGCTTTTTTTTTTCTCTCCAGCTTCTTGAAAATATTATTTTAGTAAAACAGGCCAGTTTATCTGCATAGCATGCAACATTGTATTATGCTGATTAGTTTTGACCAAAAAAGTAGGAAAACGAGAAATAAAAAACTTGATCATTTACCTTTTACTTAAGCCTTAAAATTTATAGGTAGTAAGGGAATTGATATAGTGTACTTGAGTAGTATAATATATTATTTAGTTTTTGTCACATTTCTCATAAATAAAATTAGTGTATCATCGGTATTCTTCACAACCTAAAAATAATAAAATTTATGACTTTGTATTGGTATGTGTGCGTTCAAAGGAACTTTTGGAAAGTATAGTTGAAGAACGTGGGAATAAAGTCACTGAATATACTACCTTTGTTACTAATTTTCTCAGAGTTTTTTCCTATTTCAAAGAATAAAAATGTAAGTAAAACCCATATTCAATTTAAGAATTGTGTGAAGAATTTTAGAAATTGTGTAGTGTTTGAGAAATAACAAATACCAAAATTCTCAAAACTAATAAGTAATAACTTAGGTACAAGCAAGAAAATCCAAGAAAAGTGGCCAAATTAGAACTCATAAAAGAAGATGTAGGAACCCAAGGGGTGCAATAATTACGTAATCACCATTGTATTCTTCAAATAAAATTATTAAAATTGAAGAATAAATTAAATAAAACCTGCAGCCTCCTTTCATCTTTACTTCACCCTATTGTTATAATCTTGACAACACATCTCAAAATAAAACAAATAAAAAGAGCTGGAGAAATTATTTAAGAGATTCATTGAAAAACTATGACGAAACAAATTAAATATTATGAAGGACAAACTTCAGCGCTAATCTCTAATCTGGCTTAAGTAACTGGGAAGCAGGAATCAACATTTCAGTAAATCAAGTAATTCAGCTTTGTATTTAAAATTGTGAAAATTAATAAAGAAAATTAAATAATTTGAAATTTCTGAAGACGTAAATTATAATATGTGAAATCCATCACCAGAACAAATTTGAAGAAAAGAAAGAGGAGAGAAAAATTATCAAAAGGTAAGAAGAAAATAAAACACTTAGACGGACTAAGACGGACCAAAGTAGCGCTTGACATTTTGCACACCCTCTACAAAACTGATACAACTCACAAAAATTGAGTTTTGAGTTAGCAGTAAAAAAAGGGTCTATAAGGGTCCTACTTTAATCCCCCATATTCATCTTGGTGAAATTCCACCCCCAGACCCCTCCAGGAGAGTTGTATCAGTTTACAATTTCAGAAATGTGTAGCTATTCAATGGACAAAACTGATACAACTCAACTTTTCCATATAAAATGAATAAGTTTGGCAATCTGCAAAACCGATACAACTCAATATTTCTCTACAAAACTGATACATCTCACTTAAAATTAACACACAAAACATTGAAAAGTGTCATTGCTGCCTGTACAAAAGTGATACAACTTGCCGGGGGGCTATTGGTGGATTGTTTATGGGGAAAAGATCAGCACATTCAAAAACTACACTATACATGGAGTCATTTGGCTATTGAATGAACAAAATTCGTTAAAAATTGATTGAATATTGACAGTTTTAAAATTGAAAATTTCAAATAGCTCTCCTGAAAAAACGGTTTTTTTGAGTTGTATCAGTTTTGTAGAGGGTGTGCAATGTGGTGGCCGGATATTCTTATAAATATGATAAATAACATGCAATAATGTGGTACGCACATTACAATCATATGAAAAAATATAGTGAAAGAATGCAAGTGCAAGATGCGTTTATCAATATTTTATCTAGCACCCCTGGAGAAATTTTCAAAAGCTGTTTTCCTTATTGGTATCTTTCACAATTCCTTACATTACAATTTTTACAGTCAAGAATAATGGAAATGTTCAGAAATGATGTTATTAAGAATCTAACTCTTGTTATCAGGTTAAGGCTATAAATACCAATAAAAGCTTTAGCTCCCAGATATTGAAATACAAGTCGCATCCATCAATAATAACACGAAAAGTAACTTGTTTTAATACCAGATAGTCATGAAAAGCAAATATACGTTTTAAGAATTTAGTGAAAATTATTTTCAAATCTGTAGAGACAAAATTGGTAGATATTTCGGATAAGCTCACTACTGCATAATTTTTCTCTTGAAATAGCACATTCAACATTATCTGACATATGGCAGACGTCAAGGTAAGGACATTTACCTTAACTTATGAACATATTGAGGATTTTTTTTTTTCAGTAGTCAAGAACCTAATATATGGCAGTAATACTGTCTAAATTACAAAATTATACCAATTTTTAAGCTGAAAACTAGGGGAAAAAAATGAAAAATGAGTAACAAGTTAGGAAGATCGTCTTGAGAAAAACCAGCTAAGTACTTCACACAACATAACTGTATCCAAGAAACTGCTTCATGAATAATGTCCAATTTTTTGACACGTTCCAACTAAAAGTGCTTTCATCTTAAGTTTCAGAAGCATTATACCATGTTCATTTAAATTTCATAATTAATACATTTTAACGCTATACGGGTTAATGGAAAAATGTTCAAAATTAATTGCGAAATTAGAAATTTAAATTGAACTAAGTAATGGTACGCAAAATTTCTTTTTTTGTGAAAGTTATTGAAGGTAATGTAAAGTCATAGACCGCATTTGAAGGATATCTTTTTAAGAATATACTCCTTGAAAATTTTTTTCTCCTATTTATATATCGTTTTTTTCATCAAAAAAATTTTTCTCGATCACCTGTGTGAAATTTGCATTGGCGCCGAATTGAGACCTTTTTAAGATTTTGGCACGCACGCGAGCTTATATACGTACGAAAACAGTCTGATAGTATTTCTAGAGAACAATTTATTGAATTGAAAAACTTTTTTTTCTCTAGCTACAGAGTTGTTGGATTAATGTTAATAAAATTAAGTTGTCGGATTTCTAACATTTATAGGATTGATTATCGATCTCAGTTTTTATTGCTACACTTTTTGTGTCACCTCAAATTTCTTACAAACCAACATAATCTTAACGGTATTTATCACACAAAAAACAATTTTCATAATTTTTCGTACATTTACTAGGGATCCTCTCATTTTCAACCATTTCCATCGAATATTGGTGTTTGAAAAAAAAAATTTCTGGTATCAGCAAAGTGTAGCACCTGTTGTTGACATTTTCTTAGTGTTTTTTTTTTTACATAAAATTTATTTTTTTGAGTGTTAAAATCTTATCGTGAAATTATACTTTTTTTGCATTCCTCGAGTTGAGAATAAATTTTGATACAAAATCACAATCAGGTTTTGGTTGGACTGTGTGTGCCTTGCTTCAAGAAACGAACCGAAAAATAATGTTATTTAAGGCAATAAACAGCGCATCGTTTTAAAATATTACAAATTTCTGGAATTTGTAGTTGCATATCACAAACTAGCCTCAAACGTGACATTTTACTGTTTTAAACTGTAGAGTTGGGCTGAAATAAGGCTATTTTATTAAAACTTTTCTTCTTTTTCATTAACATTAAATTAGATGACCTTCTTCCACAAAAATCCAGATGTTATTGTGAGCTCATAACATTATGTCTAAATCTACTTTTTGTCTCTTTACTGTTTATTGGAAAATTGTTTGTTTCCTTCTGGCTTTCTGTTATAAATTCACCCTCTTTTTGGTATGATTGTAAATTGAGCTTTATTTCCTGAAGTTTGCAGTTCTGTTTCTGCATTGTTCTTGCTGAGCTCATTCTGCTCTGCCACTTCTGTATGCTCCTTTATAGAGCTCAGAGTCAGATCTTTGTTTCTCCACTTCTGTTAGCTCTCTTGAAGAGCTCAGTTCGTGTATTTTTCAATTGTTTTTTGATGTTTAAATTTTCTTATTTTTTGATGAAATGTTTTTATATGTATGTTTTCAATGAAGTTAATACAAATTGTGTTACACCCGTGATTGGTTAAGTTTATGTTTTATTTTTAGTCTTTTTGAGTTCTTTTTCATGTTGGCTGAAGTTGGTCAAACATGGAATTGGTCATCATCAAGGTCCCCGGGAGAGCTCGGCGACTTGTGTTGAAGTATTGTTTTATTGTTTAATTATGTGATTTTGTTGTAATGAGGTAATCAGGAAGTTGAGAGAATGGATATGTGTGTGTGCTGAAATGACCTTAATATCGTGTCATTTCCCCCCTTAAGGCAAGCTTGTGATGTGAGAGCCATGAGGTGTCCAGTATCCAGGATCTTTTGGTTTTTCTTTTGATTGTTTCGAGTTACGTAGTGGTGGGATTTTTGAACTTACCCATATCAAACACTACAGAACTTGACAAACAAAATTTAAAATAATTTCCTTCTTCTCTTTTGTTTTCAATAACCCTTTCCAACCAGTTTTCTTAAAAAACTTCATATTACTTGTGATGGAATTTGGTCAGATGCACACTCGAAAGCCATGGCTTTAGAATTTTGTTATTTCAGCACTCTTTGGTGAAATGATAATTTGCTATAAGTATGCATCATTTAACTGAGTATGAAATTGTGGATCACGATTCAGAATCAAGAATAAATGGACGGTAGGGTGGTTGGTTGGGTGTGAGAAAGTGTGGTCAGAGTCAGTTTATGGCAGTGATGAGTCTCGAACCAGTTACCTTTTGATTGCAAGGCCAAGCATTTACCATAATGCCCCACAGTACCCTCGCAAAACTGGCACCAAATTAGATAATTCTAAAGAAATTGCATGATTTTTGAGAGGAAGGGTAAATGCAGGCCAAGTAATACTCAAAAATGAGATCAAAAAGACCACAAAATTGGAACTTTAAATCATATAGTAATGAATAGCCAGCAAGCTATCACTTCCTTACAGATAACTACTAGTGATGGCAGTTCACGGACAACTCGAAAACCGGTTCCGCGAGGGCGGTAGAGGTCTGGGTAGGGCGGAAAGGGGTAAGAGAGTCCGCGTACGATAGCTGACAGGGTAGCTGGGGAAGGGGAAGAGAGTCCGCGGACGATAGCTGACAGGGTAGGTGGGGAAGGGGAGGGTAGAATAATGGTCACCCTTCCAAATACAAACAGAGAAATGACTGCTTAACAATTTTCGAACTCTTATACCAAACGAGTGTGAATTTATTAAAATGGAACCGAAGTGGAAACATCCTTTTGCTGCTATTATTGCTGGTCCGTCAGGATGTGGTAAAACTCAGTTTGTATTAAAATTTTTAAAAGAATTGGATAAATTATGTGAAACAAAGTTTGTACAAGTTGTTTGGTATTATGCTGAATGGCAACCATGGTATTCTGAATATCCTTGGATACATTTCGAGGAAGGTTTACCTAAAACAGATTTTCCAGATCAACAGCCACGATTAGTAATTATTGACGATCTTATGCGTGAATCAAATGAAAAAGTAGTGGACTTGTTTACAAAAGGTTGTCACCATAAGAATATTAGCGTATTTTTCATTACCCAAAATTTATTCCATCAAGGTAAAGGTCAAAGAGATATTTCATTAAATGCTCATTATATTATTTACTTCAAAAATCCACGCGATCGTGCACAAATTCAACATTTAGCACGGCAGATATATCCAGAAAATCCAAAATTTTTACAAGACGCTTATAACGATGCAACATCGATTCCTCATGGGTATTTATTAATCGATTTGAAACAAAATACAGAGGATGATTTGAGATTCAGAACAAACATTTTTCCTAGCGATGGGTATCAACATGTATATGTGCCAAAGAAAAAATAAAAAGTAATTTCTGGTAGTTCGATTGTATCCTCATTCTTTAATTATGTCTCGTCACGTACAATCCAATTTTGAGCTGTTGAAAGCTCTCGAGAAGATGAACTCTCGTCAACGGGTTCACTTTCTCAGGCATGCTGATAATTCGTTGATTACAGCTATCTGTGAGTGCGCTTTAAATGTTTTAAAAGGAAATGTGGCCCTAACAAGAAATCAGAAGTCATACTTAGCTCGAATGAAGAAGTTGATTCGTATGCTTGCGAAAAAGACAGTTTCATTGAAAAAGAAGAGAAAACATTTGGTACAGAAAGGAGGTGGTATATTAATTCCTTTATTAGTGAATGCTGCGATCAGTGCTCTTATTTCACAACTTTCCTCCTAATTTGAAAGCGAATCTTTGTTTAAAAAATGGATAATGCCAAAAAAATGATATTAGTACCTCCGGAATATTTCAACCGTATGAACGAATCAAAACCGGTAATTCAGACCCCAGCTGAAAATATCGTAGATGGTTCAAGTTTGTCACAATTATCCTATGTAAAAACACCTACGAATGATTTGGACAGTGAAATGAATCAAATTCTCAATAAAACAAATTTAAATGATCGAGAAAAGTGGTCTCAATATTATCAAATACTTCAAAGATATTTTCATCAGAATAAAATCCAGAGACAGCCTGTGGAATTAAGTATTAATGAAACCTCAACGATGGGCAATACCATACCTGACCGAGATATCATTTCCACTTATCCTGCTTCAATGCAAAAGAATGCGGAGCGACTTCTCAACTGGATTAAAAGAAGTAATGCTCATATTAGTTGGGATGAAAACGGCATTGTGAAAATCAAAGGTTACGTGATAAACGGTTCAAATATCATAGATTTAATCGGGGACTTGATGAGACCTCGCAAAACCGCTAATCCTCCCATAGGTATCAGTACCTTTATACAAACCTTGAGAGAAACAAATGTACCCGAGGAATTGATAGGAAACAAGGACCGGCTTCAGCAAGTGAAACGAATGGATACACGGGCTGGAGGACCTAATATGTCTGATCGAACTTTGAAAAAACGAAAAATCGAACTCACACCTTCTCCAATACTATTTCCTAATCTTGATGATATACATACACCGAAACAACGAGCGGACTATCTCAGATCGCTTAAAAAAAATAGAAAGATCAAAGGAGGATGGGAAACATTAAGCGATTAATTAGGTATATGGTTAGCGAATAAGTTTTGTAAATATTTATTAATGTAATTCTGAATAAAGTGGTCGTGTTTTCGGATCGAGTTGTTATTATTTTTCAAAATGACTACAAAAGAAAACTATTTAGAAAGGTTATATTATAATAGGAAGAACCCGATTGGATTTCGAGGAATCCAGCCACTAATTGATGAAGCACAAACAACTGTAGATAAAAATTCTGTAAAAGATTGGGCTTCCTCTCAAGACACATACACATTATTTAAACCTGTAAGGAGAAAATTTCGTAGGAATTATTACATAGTGACTAATATTAACGATTTGTGGGAATCCGATCTGGTAGATTTACAGAAATTGCAAAAAGAAAATAACGGTATCAAGTTTCTCTTGACTACAATAGATGTTTTTAGTAAGAAAGCCTATGTGGAGCCTCTCAGGGATAAAACTGCTCATAGTATCATTCAAGCATTTCGACGAATTTTTGAAGAAAGCGGATTAAGACCGGTAAATTTACGTACAGACAAAGGAAAGGAATTTATTGCTAAGGAGGTACAAAAGTTTTTCAAAGATAATAATGTCAATCATTATACTGTAAAGAACCCAGATGTTAAAGCGGCTATTATAGAAAGATTCAACAGAACTCTGAAAACTAGAATGTGGAGGTACTTGTTTCATATTAACAGTTATAAGTATATAGATGCTCTGACTGATTTAGTGGATGCGTATAATAATTCATATCATACAACGATTAAAATGTGTCCTAATCAAGTTGATGAAACTAATATTTTACAAGTTTATCATAATACATATGATAAAAAGTCACGTAAAAAAATTAAGCCCAAATTAAGAGAAGGAGATTTTGTTAGACTTGTTCGAGAAAAAGGCGTTTTTGAGAAAGGTTACGAATATACGTTTACTGAAGAAATATTCAAAGTGATTAAAGTGATTAGACATCCTGTTCCGGTGTATGAAATAAAAGATCTTAACGATGAAATAATTGACGGTCATTTTTACGAAGCTGAATTACAAAAAGTAAAATTTGATCCCAATGCCGAATTCAAAGTAGATAAAATCCTTAAATCTAAGGGTAAAGGTGTCAGTAAGAAAGTGTTAGTGTCTTGGAGAGGTTACCCTCCTGCGTTCAATTCCTGGATTCTTGAAAAAGATTTAAAACAATTGTGAATTAAAAATGGATAAAAGTAATTTTTACATCACTCTACCATCAAATTCATCGATGGAATATTATCCAAGAAATACGTTATCCAAATACATTACCAAACTACATCGACGAATAGTTTTGGACAAAGGGGAATGGGAAGTAGCTCTTGTAGAAATGCAGTATCCTTCTCACTTTGAAACTGATACCTCTGCTGAAATGTGGATACAATATTCTGTAGCTCTTGGTGATGATTATTATGAAATGAGAACGTTCAAATTACCCAAGAGTATTTATGATAATGAAGAATCATTAGCTGAAAAAGTAAATAGAGGATTGAAGAATTTTGAACTCAGATTTCAAAAACATATGAATAGATTTGTAATAGTGTATGATACGAAGAGTATTTCTAGCGTTATTCTCAGTAATTTTATGGGACAATTATTAGGTTTCTGTTTACCAGATTTATCAAAACTTGATGGGCAGATGTCATTACCTAATATAAGAGTTGATGATTTTATAATTTCAACAAATTATGTAACTCACCATAATGTTACAGTAGCTGGGGCAGTTTTTAAAGACACATATGCATTTTCTGAAGCACCATACCCTCCCAAACTAACTTGCTGTGCACCCACGCATATGTATATTTATACGGATATTATAGAACCAAACTTGGTCGGTGATTGTATTGCTCCGCTTTTGAGAATTATCAAAGTACAGAAACAAACTGAAGATCCGAATATTAGCATTTCATTTACCAACCCGTTCTATTTACCGGTAATTAGACGAGAATTCGATACAATTGAAATTAATATAAGAGATGATGAAGGACATTTGATACCATTTGTCTCTGGGAAGTTGAATATGCGACTTCATTTTAGACGCGTTCAAAATGGATTCTAAAATTGTACCTTATGAAAAATACTACGCAATTCAAGCCGGTGGCGGAATAGATTCATGGTACCGGGGTGCACCAGTTCAGCGAGGACATGGAATTGGAAGTTTTTTGGGCGGACTATTTCGAGCAGCCTTACCACTATTCAGAAAAGGTGCTCTTGCAGTTGGTAAAGAGGCTCTAAATGCTGGAGTAAATGTGTTGGATGATATTGGATATGGTGTTCCCTTGAAAACTTCGTTGAATATGCAAATGAATAATGCTACAAATAATCTCAAAAGAAAAGCAACGGATAAAGTAATGGGATTATTGAAAGGTGAAGGATATAAACCAAAGAAGAAAAGGAAACAGACTCAGTCAAAAAAAGTTACTCGAAGACGCAAGTCCACAAATTCGCGTTCAAAGAAAAAAGAGGTTCGAAAAAAATCAAAGAAAAGCCGTACCCAGAGAGTCAAAAAGCAAGTTACAAAAAAAAGAAAGAATCAAAGTAAGGCTAAATCCAAAAAGGTGCGATCGAAGTTTGATTTGATTCCTTCCGATATATTTAGTTAAACACAAGAAAGATGGCATTTGTACACGCACAATCAGGAGAATGTATGAAATCAGAATTGGATATTTTTACTTTACCACCCACACAAACAAGCATTGAAAAAAGTGACTGGGTAGAATATAAACCTGTATCTGCTCTAACAGATGATGGACCAATCGATTTTTCAATTCCCGGATTTGGTGAGGAATATTTAGACTTATCCCATACCTTATTATATGTAAAAGTGAAGATTGTTAACGTCAATGGAGCTAACCTGGCAGCACCATCGGCAAATGCCCCGGTAAATGTTGCACCAGTTAACAATTTTTTACACAGTTTGTTCGATCAAGTTGACGTATTTTTAAATCAAAAACTGGTTTCCTCTTCAACTAACAATTATATGTATAGAGCTTATATTGAAGCGCTATTAAACTATGGTACCGATTCAAAAAATACTCATCTCACCAACGCGTTATATTATCCTGATACTTCCGGAAAAATGATTAACTTTGCAACCAATACTGGTCTTGCCAAAAGAAAACTCCTTGCAGCAATGAGTGCACCTATCGAATTACTTGGTCCTATTCATTGCGATGTTATGAACATGGAGAAATATTTGATAAATGGAGTTGAAGTAAAACTCAAATTTGTACGTACACGCGATTCATTCAGTGTAATGGCTGCGGAAGGTAATTACAAGGTAAAAATATTGGATGCCTGTTTGAAAATTCGTAAAGTAAAAATCAACCCAGCAATATTATTAGCTCACTCAAAAAATTTGGAAAGATTCAATGCAAAATATCCGATAACCAGAGTAGAAACAAAAGTTGCCACAATTTCTACAGGTTTAGCAAGCTTTAGTTGTAATAACATTATTATGGGTCAAATTCCAAAGAGGATTATTATCGGATTTGTCAGCAACAGAACATATAATGGAGATTTCACAAATAACCCGTATAATTTCGAACACTTTCAACTTAATCATCTTTGTCTTTATGTGGATGGCCAGCAAGTCCCTTCAAAACCACTACAACCAGATTATGCCAATAACATATACTCCGAATGCTATAACACTCTTTTCACAGGAACAGATATTTTTTACGGAAATTCTTATAATCATAACATTACAAAGGAAGATTATATTGGAGGTTATACTCTTTATGCTTTCGATTTGACCAGCGATTTATCCGCTAGTAATAACGGTCACTGGAATTTAATTCGTCACGGTTCTATAATGGTCGACTTGAAATTTGCTGTACCCCTGGCAGAAGCTGTAAATATGATTTTATATGCCGAATTTGATAATGTAATTGAAATTGATAAAAGACGTAATGTTAGCATTGATTTTGGTGCTTAAGTTTTATATAAATAAGTTGTAATCTTTAATTGGAATGAACTTTTTCTCAAATAAAATTTATATTATAACACGTACACGCTCTTTTATTTTTTCAAAATATCCCCCACTCGACTACTTTTTTCTTTTCCAGATTACCTAATAATTATGAAGATTTACAGTGTGAGAAAAGTTATATTTGGTTTTGTTTAGTTGTACAGATAAGTAGTTGGAGTTTGTGTTAAAATTGTCTTTGGTTCTTCATTATGGCGGAATTTATTGTTGATGTGCAATTGTATAAAGATGATAAAAAACGTAATATTTATAAAGAAATAGCTGTGATTGCGGTTGGAACCGATGAAGTAGGATATTGTTTGATCAAACCTCCATATCCTAGAAGTAAGTTATCGCCAGCTGCTAGAGCTACTGTTGATTACGTGACTAAGAAGCATCACGGAATAGTTTGGGAAGATGGTTACATGAATTTTGTGGATGCTATGCGTTTATTGAAAGATATGACGAGGCACGCACATAGACTTTTAATCAAAGGTAGTGGAAGAGCCAGGTTTATCAGTCAGTTAACAGGGAAAATTACAATCAATTTTGATGATTTAGGCTGTCCAAAGGCTAAAAATCTACCCAGTGAATCTTCTGCTCCGGACTGTTGCTATTATCGTCACGCATCAAAATATCATCCTTATTTTGAAGCCTGTTCTTTGAGACGAGTATATAAACTTAAAAAGTGGTATCTGAGTTTTTTGGAGAAGTTGTCAGTCACAGTTCCCGTTACCGAGAGGCCGCAAGATGAACACGATGCAATTGAAAAAGGATATGATGTTGCTCCCAGTGGAATTCAAGAACGTTTATGCGGCAGACGAACTACCTCTAAAAGTAAATTTACCCGCAGCTCTTATCGTTAATACCGATAATTCTTACAACGAAGGAAGACACTGGTTGGCCATACATATAAACTCTCAAGAACATGCCGAATATTTTGATAGTTTTGGAGTTCCACCAACGAATCAGAATTTTATTTTATTTATGCAAAGAAATTCTAAATTATGGTCATATAATAATGTAACTCTACAAAGTAATTTCAGCAATGTTTGTGGTAAATATTGTCTGTTGTACTTGTATTACAAAACGCAGAATTATACTTTACAAGATTTTGTAAATATTTTTACTTCGAATAGACTTGTTAATGATGAAAAGATTGAAATGATGTATAAAAAAGTGTTTCGGGATAATTTTAAAATTCCAGGTAAGGTTGGTATTAACTTGACACATCCCTCATTATTGTCTACTTTTCAAACAAGTTTTTCGGGTAAATCCTAATATGATAGAACATTCTACAAATCTTTTGTATCGAGTAACTCATTAAAGAATTATTCACAATAATGGAATGTTCTGGACGGTTAACTATCTACATTTCTGAAGAAACATGATATTCATTCAAGTTAACGAGGTTTTCTCTCAACCCTTACGTGGAACCTTTTTTTCTTTTTTCTTTTCATTTTACCTCACATGTTGAATTTAAATTAGCAAATTTACAATCTGGAATTAGAATAGATGGAAGGGATAGTTAACTTATAAACTCATTTTCAGCATTTAACACTAACATTCTTTGATCTCCAGTTTGAAGCATATGTTTAGTGCTCTGGTTGTAAAAACGCTAGCCTTGTGAAAAATATAAAGTTTAAAATATTCGTATAATTCTAAAAACATATATTTTGCGAGTTGTGCCTATTTTGCGAGTTGCGCCTATTTTGCGAGTTGTGCCTATTTTATTCCGAGAGTGAAAAAATGAGTGGAAATCATAAAAGTTATACTAAAAATGATTACGCGAGTTCCTGTTTGAATCTATCAGCAAAACAAACAGCGGAGCGTACCAATGATCCGAAGAAAAATACTGATGCGGGCAAGGAGAATAGTAAGCTGTTTGAAAATAAGATCCTGTTACTCAACACTGTATTCACTGTTAGTTCAGCCGGTGATAAATTTATTAAAATTGGACTGGACATTGACAACGATTTTCAACCAACCCTCCAATTTACTAAGTTTGGATCAAAACTTCCATCTGTTTATTTAAATTCTTCAGAATGGAGTGGTCTCATCTCTATTCCGGATATTATTGAAGCAGGTTTCGTTAATTTAATTACTGATGTAAATCAAGAAATTTCTTCGGCTATTAATATCGGTTTTTCTCTATTATATAATAAGAGGTGTCTAAAACTTAGCAATTTAAAAACAGGCGGTACTATTTTTCTTGTTAGATCTACTTGGAAACATGTAATGAAATTAGCTCCTGCTATTTCTCATGTAATTACTAACCTCGTCGAATACTCTGATATTGCCTCCAATGTTTACAAAGCATTATTTGAAGAACTTGAAAATCGTTTCTCTACCCAAACTGAAATTACTCTATGGGATTTGGAAAATGTAATGGTGGAAACCAAATTTTTTAATGATACGGTAAATGGAACCGAAAAAGATAAGATTAAACAGCAGGTTGCTTGCGAATTATTGTCTTTTGGTTTGTATAAGATATTGAAAGATTTAAATGCAAAAAAACCTAAACCTGGTAATGAGAAGTAAATTGTTTCATAATTATAAGTTTTGATGTAATAAATTTATATAAGTTCAAGTTGATAAAAAAAAGTATACTATTATGATAATATTTACAATCTGCTTGTTGTATTAATAAAACTTGATTTATACGTAGAAGATATATTAGTTTTTTCTTGGTAAGTAATGAGGATGGTCTTCTTCACAGATTAGACCAAAGTGGCAACCAAATTTTATTTTACTGTCATACGTAGTATAGAATTCCTCCAAAGTCAGAGGTTGTTTGTCAGGGTAAACTCTGCAATGCCAGCTGAAAAAAACGAATAAAAATGGTAATACATTGAAATAATTACTAAATCTTTGATAGTATTTTTTATACGTACAAAACAGATACTTACCATTCCATCGCCCATTTGTTTCCAATGCATGGAGCCATAGGATAAAAGTTGAACTTGCGTTTACTAAGGTATCGATCGCGGTATTTGGCCTGCTCAATTGCTGCTTCGTAAAATCTTTTATGGTATGTTGAAATTGAGAATAAATCGAAAGTATCCAGAAAACTAAAAATATGGGACCATACTTCTACGGGTAATTTATACACTGAAACAGAAATAGAAAAAATGACAAAAAAATTTTTTTAAATATTTTGTTTGAAAAATGCTTCAAAGTATATGATGTTACCTATATACATTTTAATGATACTAGATATATTTCATTGCTCCATCTTGTACCCAAAAGGAACGGTACTCAGATCATCTAGTAATCTACGTTTTGGTGGAATTTGATTATATTTTTTGCTCATTGGACTAGTGACTACCCTAAATAAACGTTTTCTCTGAATTTTATTTTTGTATAGTACAACTAATGGATCTGCAGGAGGGTCTAGTACAAATTGTTTGATGGAATCGAAGTTGATGATAGAGGATGTCTCATGGTTCAGAGTCAATCCTCTAACTTTACAGATAGTAATGTCTTCTCCATCGGGCTTATGAATTTTCATTGCATAATTTTTTGGTCCTTCTGTAACAACGAGAGATTTCTTTCAATACAAAGTCTGAATGGATGGAAAAAATGAAAATTTTAGTGGAAAGAATGTTACAATTTCTCTTACCACAGACAAATTCGTCTAGACGTGAACCAGGCCAAGCATCTAGTTCATCTGTTAATTGTCCAAGAAAGTCTCCTGTTTCGAGCTTCACATCATTGGGGCCATCTAAGAAGAACACGCTATCTGTGTCACAGTATAAAGCTCGATCTTGCAGTACTTCAAGGAAATTATATAGGTGTAATCTAGCTTGCGCAGTTACGTGAGCAGCAATAGCAACGCTTGTAAAACTGGCCATTGGTAACTCATCTGAAGTATAACACCAGTTCACCAAACAAATGTCGTCATTCACAAAATGGGTGTCCCTCACTTCAACAGACGGGTTGTGAATAAGCTCGTAGAACTCATTTGGATCATTAATAATATTCGTTTGCGCCAGATCAGATCTCTGGGAAAATTTACCCCTACAAATTAAATTACAAGATTAATATCGAGAAGAATAATTTTGTGTCAAAAAAAAAAAATGCAGTTGAAATGTAGCAAAGTAGGTTTGAAACTTTACCACAGAGAATTGAGGGCCATTTTTGCCAGTGATCGTAATCCAGGGTTTGGTGCAATATTTTCGAGATCCAATCGTACTTTTTCTCGATTATATAACTCTTCGATAAATTTTGCCTTGTCCTCGTCAGTTCTCACTCTGGATGGGAAGCCAGATGCCTCTTGTTTGAGTTTTAAGAAGCTATCTATATACTTTGCAAAAATCCCATCGGACTCATCACCAAAGGTGATACTTTCGTATGCCCAAACCTCATGAATTTTGATAACTCTGTAACCTAACGTTATTGCTTTCCGAATTTCAGCACAAACAAATGTTCCTTCAATTTGACGTTCCTCCTCAGTGTGTTCACATTCCATTTGATTAGATATATTCATACAGGTAAAACATAAACCAAAAATAAGTTTACCATTTAATTTGAGAGGTAACACAGGGAATCGTAAATTTTGAGGAGCAAGGATTATTAATTTTGCAAAACCAACCAAGTTTTCAAAGGACGGAAAATTATCTAAATAAATCTTAGGATGGCCAATAGGAAAGATACCGTATTTACAAATGAAAGGGTACAGTGAACACACATCGTAGTAACGTATAACTTTTTCATTTTGTGCACGAGCGTATTTTTTAAACATTTCAGTTCTCCCACCAAAAAAGGCATCCCTCGGATTCAAAGGTTCAACAAATTTTAGATTTTTAACAAAGTTTTGAATATCCTCGTTTAATATACAAAGAGTTCTAAACTGACACCCCCACATTTCCACTACATTATATCCTAAAGTTTTCAAATGTTCAATTTTTTTCAACGTATTAGAATAACGAATGCTCATAGATTCACCCTTAGAAGAAGCTTTTATTTGCAGAGTAGAGTTGGGATAACATCTTGGACAACCGTGGAAATAGCATCCCTAAATAAAAGAAGAAAAAATTAATTTTCAAAGTCCCTCATCCTATTATTTTTTTTCAACATTCAAACAACTTACATGGTACTCGAATATAGTGGGGTTACCATTAAAGTTTTCGCAGTATCCGTCCACCTTGTAACCACCAATCTTGACTTCCCTGCCAGTTTCTGCCGTTATAATTTTAGCACGATGCTCCTTCTCCAAATATTTTAACCAACAAAGAGCTTCTTGTGATTGTCGGTCTGTGGCTCTGTATCCGTTAAAAGGCATAAGTCCTATTAAATCTTTCTTTAAGAAACGAGTTCGAAATAGTTCCATGCACGCCCCGGCAATGGTAATAGAATCTAAAGGATCTGTGCCTCCAACTGTAATAAAGAGGCTCCGAAATTTGAGCAGAGCTTTCCTCAAGATGTCAACATCGGATCGGCAGTATGTTTTTATCTCGGACTTGAAATCAAATTGTACATTCTTTGCTTTTTCTGCCTCCCACCATTCGAGGAACTCCTTTCTTTGTTTAGATGAAAATTCGTTGACACCATAATACTCCGGAGCAGGGAGTTCGCCGATATATTCTTGATTTTCTAGAGTATTAAAAAAATGTGGGAAATATCCCTTCTTTGCGCCTTCTATGCCCATCATTTTAGGTAATGACGCCAACGGAGCACTAAAAAAGTTTAAGGAGTCTTTGAAACTTAATTTGTCGTATTTTATCAATTGAATGAGTCCGCCATTCAAAATTACTTCAGGTGTCCACTCTTTTTTCTCTATCATATATTTCAGAATAAATTGTCCGTCGTAGCCGCGAGAATTATGCGCAAAACAGTAGAGTCTGTTTAGTCGCTCAACATTTGCGGTAATAATGTCAAAGAACCAGTCTAATAACTGAGTTCCCTCCAAATATTCGTCGGGAATATATTCCCGTTTGCCGCAGTAAATGCAATCGTTTTCGATGTTCATGTCATTGAGGCACATCGTACATTGCATTTGAATGACCGCAAAATTTGGAATATGTTCCCTTATAGCGGGTCCTGTCTCCTCGTCTTGCCGGCATTCAAAATCGTAAAATACATATCGCACATTATTTTCAGATAAATCTTTTAATTTTTTCGTTTGAATGTAGCAAAGATGGCTGGATGGCACGTACTTATAACAGGTGGAACATTTCGTATAGTTACAAATATGCTTTGGAATTGTTGCCAGACTATACAATGTTCGGCATTTTGTACAATATTGTATCGTTTCACAAATTGTTTTGCCATTTGAGAAGAGGACTTGTTTGTGTTTTGTGAAACAGTTTGCATTTTTGAAAGTCAAGTGACAGTCTTTGCAGTTTTTCGTATAATTTGGTTCTTCGGAGCAGGCAGGTGATTGAAGACATCTTTTACAAGCGTGGGGGCACCGGTGTCTGAATTTGTTAGTGTAACCTACATGACATTTCCTACAATAATAGGATCTGCCTATAAAACCTGTTATAGAGCCTATCACATCAAAATGATGAGCAGAGTAACACAAGTCGATATATTTTTCTGAGTAGTTTCTTGGATCTTCGTAAAAAATTGACCGGCCATCTATATCATCATAAACTGTTATCTTATACTCTTTCAGATATTGTTGGAATATATCGAGAGCTTCTACTCCGCCCCCAATCCTATTAATATCAACTACGGCTCTCCTACATAAATTCAATGCCTCTTTTTTCTGGAACTGTGGCCTCCGTATGATATGGCTGTAAAATCTTTTCTTTTCATTTGACTCGTCCTTGTGCAACCGAGCCATTGCAACAACAAGTGCCCGAGGTAAGCACAAATTATCTCTTCATTGTGTTAATTCTACACATATCCTTTTATGCAGTTGTCACAAAAGTAGACTTGTATCCAAATGAGTCTCAGTTCTTAATCTTAGATTTCACTCTTAGTCAAATTAAGAAACATCCTTTTTAGAAGTCTTTTCCAGGTTTGTAAGTATTATTCATATTGTTCTTTGCCAATTGATTTCTCTTCATTGTATTAATTCTACACATATCCTTTTAATTATATATATTACTCCAGTTCAGGTAAGCAGCAGGTGGGATTTAATATACACATACAGTACAGAGTATTTCTCTTTTCTCTTTTCTACCCTTAACCTGGCGCAGGTAATAAGGAAATGAAATTATACTCCCCTCTTCCCACCTCTGTCTGGCTAGCCATCGTCCGCGGACTCTCTTCCCTTCCCCATAAGAGTTTGAAAATTGTTAAGCAGTCATTTCTCTGCTCGTATTTGGAAGGGTGACCATTATTCTACCCTCCCCGCGCCTCATCATTCTAGCCTACTAACTATCGCACGCGGACTCTCTTCCCCTTCCACGCCCTATCCCTAACAGCCATCGTCCGCGGACTCTCTTACCCCTTTCCGCCCTACCCAGACCTCTACCGGCCTCGCGGAACCGGTTTTCCGAGTTGTCCGTGAACTGCCATCACTAGTAGTCAGATAAGTATTGTCAAAATCGCTCAAGCGTCTCAGGGGCAATTGTGATTTGCACATGCGCAGAATCAAATAATTATTCAATAACGCCATTGGAATAGTTAATTCCGGAAACAATTTACCTAAGGCACTGTAAGTATATATTTCTATGATAAGATAATATGCTGGATTGATAACATAGGAAACATTTTTATTTGGACTATTGATAAATCGATGGTAGAGACTATATGATAGGTATAATTAACCATGGTTTTAAAAATATGTTCATATCTGCTGATTTACAAAGGGAAGCAATATAAACTTTTGCATTGAGAAAGTTTGAGTACTTTTCCCTCCTCTCCTCTTCGTTTTATTTTGACCAGTTGAATTTTGTTAAAAAAGTGTTCCAAGTCACTCTAAGATTAGGTTGACCTCCCTCATCCATATTCAGAGGGAATTTTTTTCTAGGAGAGGGGCGAGGGCAAAAAACCGTTTAGGATGCATTCTCTCCGCCCTTCGACCACCACATGACTCCAGCATTATTCTAACCTTCAATCTTACTTTAAAGAATAAAAATATACGTATTTATTATTAATTAAAAAATCAGCTACCAATTTCCCACCAAATATTATTCAACTGATCTGAAAGGTGGAATTTTTTCAATAGGCACTTATAGGGCGCTGTTTCTAGAATATCAATTGACCTTTTTTTTTCAAAAACAGTTTTGCTTTGACAAATTTTTTTATATCTCCAGAGACTAGACCAATGGCTGCTCGGACTGTGTATTAAGACCATCACTACTGTAAAATTTCACAAATTGGTCTGTTATTAGTGTGAATGGACGACATAAAGAAAATGCAAAAAATAAATTTCCATAATACTGTGGGTTATAAAAAGTAGAAATCAGATAACGATTAGCTAGAATGATTCAATCTGATGACTTGTAAAATGCTTTTTTTTTTTTTTGCGAATAAAATTAAGTCGTTAGGTGCACAACTTACATTAATACGACGGCCGCGTGCACAACTTCTGAAAGAATGATATCGAAAGTGAAGAAGGAAAATAAAATTAGTGGAACATAAAAATTAAATATCGTTGACTAATTTTTTTTTTTCTGTTGTAGGCTTCAGGTACTTAAAATTTTAAATCAGGCATTAAAATTCTGTTGGTTTTTTGCTTCTTCTTTTTTTCATTTTTTTTTTTTTTTCATTTCAATAGTTGTCTAACCTGATGCGCTCGAGCGAAGATGAACAAATTTTATTCGCGCTTATAAATGGAATTCAGCAGAATTTATGTCTGCTGGTGACTGTAGGTGGTCATATGATTCCCCATGAAGTTTGAAACCAAGGTGTTTGACAAGATGTAACCAGATATATTTGCAACTAAAAATTAATTGAGCTGGATTTAGACCTAGTAGAAAGTCAATGATACTCAGAGAATATCCCGGAGGCCTCTTCTGAGCCCGTTTTAACGGAATTTCACCTTATCAAGGTCTCTCTAGATAGAATTTTAGTTTAGCCCTACATCGTTTCAATGGGTGAAACAAAAAATTAAGAAAATAACTTGGCTTAAGCGTCAGTTTCTGAGTGAGAGTTCTGGTGATGAAGGAATTTTTCCTGAACACATCTTTCAGGGTGTTTTCACTTCTCCAGTGGGGTCGGTGACCTTATAAGCAAAAGTTTTGAGAGTAATTACCAGTGTAAGACAGCAACCGGCTTCATTTAAAATTTTGAAATCCGCATAAATGATAGGAACGAGGGAGTCAGGCAAAAACCCATGCAATAGTCGTTGGGGAAAATTATCAGTGCATCCAAAAGCAGAAAATTTATTCAATGTCCTAAAACAGAAAAATTTTGGTGTCGGATTATATCCAAGAAATAAAAGTATTCTAAATAAAACAATATCTGAAAAAACAATAATAATCTTCAATCAACCAAAAACAAACAGACCTTCCAAGAAATTTTTTAAGCGAAGAAAAGTCCACCCCCCTCCACCGGGATTGTAACATCGGTCACAAGTTTTTTAACTTTAGTTTGAAACAAAATTGTGGTTTGATTTAGCAATTAATGCTATTTTTATAAATCACAAATATTTTAGTTGATGCACCTTTTCTCTTTTATTTAAATTTGACATCTTCAATAATGATGATAATGCCATGAAATTCGGTACACAGTGCTAATAGATAGTCAACTTCACATTAGCAATTTGTAGAAATTTTCAACACTACACAGCGAAAGTTATAATGGCAGTGCTTTATCCAGGCTTTGAACATAACCAACACGAAATTTTTTTACTTTCTAGACATTAAAATGTTCACGCACCTGCTAGTTTTATTATTTTATGCTGTTTAGGTTCAGTTTAAAAATAATTCTTTTCACTTATTTCTTTTAAAAAAAAATATATATTGAGCCTGATTTGTTTTTTAAAAATGATTTGATGTTAATTTAACGATTTTTTACTCTTTATCTCATAAATGTTCATTGATTTTCAATTGAAATGAAACCCATCGAAGAGAAAATTATAGATTTCTCAAGTATGAACTCAGTTTTCATTCGTAGCGAAATAAAAAGGTCTTTTGAAGATTTTTTTTGGTGCATGGGTATTATAGGATACATATTAAATATACGTAAATTAAATAATAAACAAAATCAAGGTGAGTTTGCATGACTTTGGCATCTGCTTCACTCACCTACGGCTCATTCAGAAAACTTGCACTCGTTACTTGCATCTTTAATTAAAATCAAATAATTGTACTTTGAAGCTAATAAGAATTCTGTATCAGTGTGCCTGCTTTCTGTTTCGAAGCCAATTATAACAATTACACAGCAGTGGAAATTTCAAGTCTCTTCTAGTCTTTTTCGTACTCCTCTCTACCTGCTGGTCTTATTCTTTCACATAAATTAAAACCCTCTTGTTACCTGAATCTTTGATTTTAAAAAAGTGTCACGATGAAAAAAACCACTGCCTCACCGAATTACGTTTCTTTTTTATTAAATTTCAATTTCTGTCAAAGTGAACAAAATTGGTTCTCTATTTACCCTGGTGTGATCAAAATTTATTCGTCCTAACCGTAGCCGATAGTTTATTTGTGAACCAGCCGCTAAAATATGGCATCGTTAAGTCTGTCAGAGGGTTGAATTTTTTAAATTCCATCGTTTCTTACCCCTAACTTATGTATGTCCTTCGTCTATACATTTCAATCCTGTCAATTTGTATTTTACATATTATTAGTTATTATTATTTTTATATATACGACCCGACTATCGGTACAATCGACAATTTTTTTCGGGTACATAAGGCAAAGAGAATTCCTCAAACTAACCAACTTGTTTTTTTGTTTTTTTTTTTAATTTGTATTCTTTAATTCGATAAACCAATTATTATAGTCTAAGATATATTCGAGAATACCGAAAGGGGAGTAAAAAAATGTGGGCTCGTTCCAAAAAAGAAAAGGAAAGAAGAAGAAAGGATTGACCTCTAACACCTGTTTACTTTTAAGACAACTGATCGCCATCACAAGTTTCTAAGCCAGTGCAGTAGGTCTTACATTTCTTATGGACTTTATAATAACCCTCCACCCACTTGGTGGCCAAACGTAACCTTTTCTGTGGTAAGAAACCATTAAGGTGGAAAATATTGACCCCTTTGGCTTGTCGTCGTGTGGTACGAATATTACTTTTAATATTTATAACTATTTTAATTTTTTTTTTTTTTTTGTGCTCGCATATACATAAGCTGCCCAAATTACGAGAAACTAATTTAAATTACCCAAGAGGATGCTGATGCTTTTTCGAACCAAAAGAGGGCTGGTTTATCTTCGTCTCTCTAATTTTGAGGCAGTTTTTTAAGGAAATGAATTAAATAAATACGGTACCTTGAGTCGTAGCACATGATTTAATTTCAGGTTAAGCTTTTAGTAAATGGAAACATTTATTAGCTTCGGTAAATGGTACCTCTGTTTCAATTTTATTGAAGAAAGGAGGATTTCAATTTAGAGGAAGTAGGTATTCTTTATTCATCCGCAGTCTGAAATGAACAAACACAGGAAAAATAGTTCATGTGATATGTTTTGGAGATGAAAATTGGATCCTTGAACAAAATATTTCTTGCCAAGTGAAACATGAAATCGTGAATATAACAAATAGTCTATGAGATATCATAATATTTTATTCTAGCATCTTAGTCCAGTAAAATTATGCGTGAAATTGGCATAAAAATACAAAAATCCTGCAAAACTTTTTTTGCGCAAAAATGTCACAAATCATCTCTAGAATCACCCCAAAAAAGTCAACTGATATCCACCCGCCACAATCACTCCTTCCCTAAGGAGCTTAAATACATCAACATTTTTGATTTTCTAGCATTAACTCGTCAACGGTCCTATATACAGTCAAAGTTTTCAAAACAATAATAGTAAAAATGCAATATTCGCAACTATCTCTTATTGTGATAAACTTCTTTTTTTTTTTAATAAAAAAAGAAAGTTCCTATTTTTGGTGCTCTTCATCACTATGCCATTGATAGGCAGAAAAAAATCATGTGTTTCCCCCCCCCCCATCAATTACTTTTTAGCGAAGATATTTTACAAAACTGACCTAAAAATTTTCAAAATCACTCATCTCTACTTTAATATGGCTGTACTATATATCTCCCCAAATTTTGGGAATGACGAAACTAGGAGCAGGACTGCAATAAGTATGTGGCGTTCTTTTATTTTTGTTACTTACCACAAAATAAGAATCTATATTCTGCATATGAGATCTGATAGAAGAGCTGTACGAATAATTAATTTATACAAAATAGAATTCATTTTAATGATATTTTTTATGGCTGCTTTACACTGTTTCTACTTTGTACCTGCAGCTATCAGTCGGACGTCTCTTCGCATGTCTGAGTAAATTTAAATAACTAACGTTACACCTAATTTATGGCTATTTATAATTTTAATGTTATTATAGTGGATGATGATGGCGAACGTGCTAACAGACGAGATTTTAAAGTAACAGCAGCGCAGATTTTTATGTCATCATAGGTAGCGGTTTTATGAGAAAAGACATTAGACCTAGCACCAATGAAAAACTTGTTTTTAATAGTAAATTAACCAAAATCAAAAATTAATTCGAATAAAGAATGCATGTAATTATCCCCGGTTGTACCAGAAGAACTAATTTTTCTTCTTTCTATATTCTACCAAGGAAACGTAAGATTGTCCCTCTCTCCTCGCCACCCATCCAAAAAAGATCTTCAATGCAAAATGCACTCTAAAAGTTAATATGTGAGGTGATATGAATTGAAGCCCTTACAGTTTAGTCCCGGAATGTTACAAAACTATGGTTTTAAGAAAAACCAATTTGAAGTTTTATCGAGTTTACATTAACTTATGGGTATAAGGATACCTAATTGGAAAACGTCCGTTTGTGTCCTCAACTCAACTATGTAGGCTGTATATCTCAACAGCTCTGGTTTATCTGCCACCTAAGTGCAGCAGATAAACACCCAGGTGACCTTGGTTGACTGTGGGTAATTGGCGCAATTATCACAGTAATTAGAGTTTGCAGAATACATTGGATGAGTTTGCAGAACCGGTTTGGTTCACAACTGTGACGCAGCAATCCTGCCTAAGTGGCGGACAATCAGCTAATGTGTTTTCGTATATATTTGCATGACAATTTAATATTGTCCCCACATCGAGTATATGTTTGTAGATGAATATTTTATTACAGAATAAAAAGTATATATAGGTATACCAAACTGTAAAAATTTGTTGCTTCCATATTTTTAGTAAAATGACAGGTTTTTTTGATTCATAGCTGTAATTCACTCTAGTTAAATACTCATAATATATTATCAATTGAAGAGCCAATAATTGCAAAGTACGTCAAGTTTAAAAAAATGAAATTTTCAAAAAACCAGAAAAATGTACGGCTCCTAACCTGTGATTTTTGAAAAGTTGGTTTCAAATCAGTTTTTTGTATTCACCGATCCCCCACTGCTTTACAATAAAAAATTTCAATATTTTTGTTTTGTGGAAAAAAATGGACTCTGAAAAAAAAACAATGATCACTTAGCACATATTGGAATTTGAGTTTATGCACTTTAGCTCACTTTAGAATAGAGATTGTGCACTAAGCATATTTTGGCACAGATGAGTATTACAAAATATACGAAACTCTGATTCGCTTATAGCACACTTCGATAACGACTAAAAATTGTTTTTGGTTCAAGATGGAATTGTAGATACGTGGATTGTGTTTTGGAAAAGTTATGTACAACGGTCAATTGGGGACCTCTTCTGTCACTAGATTATATAGCCTTATCTCCAAATTTGTGTTTTTGCACAAAGCGTATTTCGGAATTGTCATTTTAAAAATTGGTCAAAATCTGTGACCTCTCAGAAAGTTGAAAGTTACCCCAACCTCGGGGTGACTTCGAACACAACTTTTGTCTACCACAGAAAAGAGTGGGGGGAGCCAACTCAGAGAGACAAAACTAAAAAGAGAAGTTGAAATGTGAAAAAAAAACTCTAACTTTCATTTCATAAATTCTTTTATAACTCAGAAACTTGAGCCAGAATGAGTGAAAATACAATCAAAAGTTTTGATCTCACCCGCCTTTTACGGTATGTGAAATCACTGCGTGGCATTCTAATGAAAGGCACCTCAAATAAATTCCAACAACTTCATTCACTGACTACCATCAGTGCATCCGAATTAGGCAATTGGTTGCAAATTACACTAGTTTCTCAGAAGAGTACCTCATACAGGAATAAAAAAAAAGAAGTAGCAGTAGTACACAAACAAGTTTACCCTAAAACAATTTTTACACATTAATATTGAACTCAAGTACCCAGTAGATAGAGATTTTTCATTGACAGGTCATACTTTAGGTACCGGTTCCGGTGGTGCATACACACCTTTCCCTCTAACCTTCTAGATTACTGGACAGATGAAGTTATCTGTACTGGTGACGACTTAACGAAATAATTATATTGTTTGGATGAGCAGCAGTTTAAAATGTGGGTATGTCCAGTGCATTCACGCGAGCTGCATAGCGGCACGAGCCTTCCACTTTTTTTATGAGTAGTTGGATACTGGATACTGGACAAGGTGGGTGGTTACCATATAGCTTAATATACGAATGCACATTGTGAGGTAGGCTGCATCACGTACATTTGACTCTAATTGTGCTACCAATACACGTACACTTCAACCATAAGAAAAAAAAACAGCATCGCTACGACAGGTCTAGTAACACCTTCCACACAGTCGTCTGGTTTTATTTTGGTGCTGGCGTTAAATAAAGTTGGAAAAAAATTCGGCATTCGCTAATTGAAGGACGTTGGTAGCTTCTTTATGGAGGGTTAATTGTCACGGTGTAAGCTGCAATTTTGTAAACGAAGGTTAATGACTTATTTTTCAGACTGCAACTTAGGAGTTTTGAGTCCTCCTTTACTCTTTGCCAAAAAGCCTTTAAAAAAATTCGAGTTTCAGTTTTTCACTTCTACATTTTAATGATTATTCGTATTTTTATTTTTTATTTTTAAATTTACGTAGACTTTGTAAGATGGACTTACTTAGACCATTTGTGGGTAATTTTGACCCACCCTTTAGAAAAGCGAGGCAACTAGAAAATTGTCGCGTCATTCATCAGTCAAATTATTTTGTTAATTTTAGCATCATGACAATGCACAGCTGCAACTAAATTTCTTTGATGGATGGGAGAGTAGACGGGGATGCGGAGGAAACTGAAAGCTGGAAGGGGAAGACAGAAGTTTTACCAAATTTTAAAAAATATTTAGTATAGGGTGTACTGGAAGCTAACACTTCATTGAATGATGCTGGCTGAAGTCGAAGCTGAAAATTTTCCAGCTTTTAATCAGCTTCTACTCGTTTGTAGAAAAAAAAATTGAAAAATAAAAAAAAGTCGGTGAAACTTGACTGTAATAAAATAAAAAAAAATCAGGAAGCTGGAAGTTAAAAACTTGAATTTCAATAAGGAAAGGAGAAAAAAGTGAAAGCCGGAAACAGCTTTCGCATCCCTGATTTAGGGTCATTTTCACGAACTTATCCCCTTCTTGCATATCACTGTTCATATGTATATAGAGTGACATGGTCATCTATGGTATGTGGGACCAAAGGGGAGAAGCCACTCAGGCAATGCTGGTTTTAAAATATTTATTGCATCTATCGAATAGTACCTACTACGATGAGCTTAGATCTAACCTCAACTATAAACTGTATCAAATAAATTCATTTAATCAGTTTATGTGGTGTGACTAAATTGTCACCTTGCTCAACCTATCAGCTTTTGCCATTCTCACAAAACATAAATTGGCAAAGGAAAAAAACATTCTATATTTTTAATGGAAAAACCTGAAATGTGAGCTTATTTTTGTTAAAATATTTTTTAAGGTATATGCCAAAAAAATTTTAAGACTAGAAAAAGAACAAATAATTTCGCCACTTCATAAAATGGTTAACAAACTTAATTTTCACAGGTATCAAAAAATAATCTACAACATAACTGCCAACAATAAATGATCTTCCCTTGCATATTGTCAACTCCATATAATAGGAAAGAAGAGAAAGCGTGAAATTTTACTTAAATTACAGGTTAAAATTTATGGCAGTTGTGCAGTAAGATGAAATATGTTATAAAATAATTTTGATATATTAATGAATTTTTGCATAGCTGTTGCTTATGAATAATGACGATTAACTTATTCTGTGAAATTCTGAATTAATGCAGCAAATATTTTATTCGTATGAAATTAGCTGTTCTCTATGAAAGATAAATTTTCAGACAGTTAGATGGGAAAAATATGCCTGAACAGTACAGAATTAGACAAAATTTAGCTCGTCAAATTCTTATTAGCATTTGGCGACTGCTTAACACACACACACAAAAAAAAAGTCAGAATGTGAAATACTTATTAGTTATCTCTATATTATGTGTATGAGAGAAAAATAAATTATTATTCTGCTGATTATTAGTTAAATATTTTTTGAGATGAGGAAACAAAGTATAAGTTGTAATCTTATTTGAGCCTGATATAATGATGTGACAAAATAAATTCTAGTCTATGTTTCTAAAATATTCATATACTTAGTCTATAATTTTGATGATGACATAAATTTTTCAATTATTTTTCCTGGAAGTTAAACTTTGTTGCGATTTAATTCAACTTATCGACTTTTTTTCCGGTAGGTTTTTTTTTTTGGGTTAATAAAACATTTAAAATTTGTATAGACATGCAAATGGTTTTTTTCATTAAATACAAAAATTCCTCTCTCATTAAAAATGTAAATTTCGAAGGCAATGATTGATGAGGAGACATTATTATGAGAACTCTGATTAAATCTTGTATTCATTGGTATGACACTTTTTTACAAGCTTCATTTAGGATTATTAAGGTAAATAAATTAATATGCTGCATTTACATATTTAGTAGGGAGGGGAGTTGTTAACTTTCAATTGAAGGGAATTTATGATTTTAAAAAAAGTCATTTTTACTAAAAACGTTAGTAAAATTGCATGACGATTTATGATGCTCAAATCATGAGAACTCATAGGCCATAAAAAAGTACTCGAAGGCTGAAAATGGTATTCAGATTTATATTTTTAATTTTTTTGTGACAGTCATGGTCACAAAGAATTTTAGTTTCAAAATGTATGTAACATCATTATAGTCTCATGCAAATGTTTGGGATGCTCGATGATGATTGTCGAAAAAAGGAAAAATTCCATTATTTACTTTTAAGTCAGAACTGAATGGTTGAGGAGTAGGTATGCAAAATAATTTTTTCCTCAAAATATTGAAAAATCATCGGTTACGAAAATTCGAATCACTTTTTTTGAATATAAAACGCTGAAAGGGCTTCATATTGCTTTCATTCAAAAATTTTTTTATTAATCTCTTGATTTGCACTTTCATTTTTTTTTTTTTTTTACAAAAGTCGAGTTTTTATGAGTACCTACCTACGTACGTAATTTTTTTTTTTCATTATAAAAATAAGACCAAGGATAAATGATATTATCAGACTAATGTTCGATTAACTGGAAGTAGGAATCATTCTAAATCTACACACGTAATAAATTGTTCAATTTATTGCCAAAAATGATTGTTTTCCACACCATCTAATCGTCGACTTTACCTAATCACCAAATACTACGTCGCGTCGATTTCACTCTTGCATTTTCTGTTTGTCACTTTTTTAAATCAGCAAAAAATACCTAAAAGTTATCATATCGGATGATTTTATCAGAACGAAGTGTAATAAAAGTTACTTTAATATGCCATGATAGACAGGGCGCCAGATAAATTTTTAAATACTAAACCAATTGTCGTTATTCCCCAACAGAATTTCACACATTAACAAAGATTACTCGAAGAATATGTGTAGAAAAATTTTCTACTCATTACGACTATTTCTTATTATTTCATAATTTTTTATCAGTTTCTTCAGACTATACCCATGAGAAACATCCAAACCAAATCCAATGATCCAGCCTTTTGGGATGTTTACTTTAGCATCGATCATTAGTTATACCTCAACAGGTCGTTTTCATTGATGGAGAGAATGAAAAATAAATAATAAAAAATAAATAAAAAATCAATAAAAAAATTATATACGGTTTATACATGATCCGAAGAAGCGCCACATTAGACACTAACTCCTATCTGACATTCATTATAATCGTTTCTGCTTTTCTCGAACTCTCGCTTTCATCCTTCATTTTTTATTTGTTTTAATTAATTTTCACGCTAGTTATCGATTTACTGATATGACTGGCATATAATAATGTAATGCATGAGTCATCTAATTTTTGTATTATCTCGCGCCCGTGTCTATTTATCAACGTCTATTTATCCGGCAAACCCTGAAAGCCCACCAAAAGGTGTAAAACGTTGGGATAGGACCTGCAAGATGAAATGAAAATTTTTCGAAATTCAATTTCTATTTCCATTTTTAATAGAGCGGGTGCTATAACTGGGAATAAAAATAAGTTTTTGTTATACTTTTTGTGAGAAAAAATGAACGATCAAATCTTGGGAAACTAAATGTTTGTTAGTAGATTATTTCTTAGCTTATCTAACGCTCGATATTCTTAAAAATAATCGTAGGAAACCGTTGTAATAATTTAGAGGGAGACCTGTACACTAGTCGACTAGTCCAATCAAATACGGATGCAAAAAACTGAATTTGTTAAAATACGTTGTAAAATAAAACATTCAATATATTATGAGAATTAATATTCAGATAAAAAGCACCATTTTCAGAAACGTTAGTAGAATGAAAAAGGGGATTTTAGCCGAAATCTTCTATGCTAATTGGCATGACTTGATTAAGACCCACAGTTGGGCATTCTAGTTGCTACGTATTTATGACAGTCAGAAACCCAGAGCTTCAAGTTGCAATTTAACCAAAATAATTTTCTTTTTCTCTCCATACTTGAAATCTCACTTTCCAAAGTGCATCAAGTTTTTTTTTGTAATATTTGAGTTACGAGTGGCATGAGGTGGTAGAAGTGGGCATACACCTGCACCGTAATGCGGCATGTCTCGAAACTTCACGCAGCAGTTTAAATTGCATCGTCCAGTTCCAAAAATGAAAATTTTATTGTTTTTTCCGAACTGCGTCAAATTTACAAATTTGGTTTAATTTGGAGAAATTTGGGTCCAGGGAGCCGTAACTTCCCCTGACCACTCTTCAGTTCCACCACTTTGTTTCTTTCAACATTTTTTTTGTTGGTTATTTGATCAATGCGAACTCGTAATAAGCGTAATTTTTTTCCAAACTGCGTTAAGTACAGGAGATGGTTTTCCAAACTGCTTCAAGTTTAAGAGGTTGTTCACTTTGAGACCTAATAACAGGCTATAATGAATAGCGTTACGCAATTTATGTGAACGCACCTTCATTACTAAAGTCCTACTTAGAGTAATGCTGAAATATAAACTGTCGACCTTGAATCCTGCAATGTGGTGAATATTTTTTGTTCCTTCTGAAAATTTAGATTTTATTACTTGACGCACTTTGGAAAGTGTCGAGTCTTCACTTGGAACACTATACTAGACTACCCTTAGATGCTTACCAGCGTATATCTGGCTGACTTTGAATATCTGACTAAATAAAAAATAGAAATGAATCTCAGGTTACCTACCTATTATCTACGATTTTTCTAAACTGTCCAGTCACCTCTAATCTACTCAGAACCTTGATGTCGGAATCTCGTTAATAAAATTTGATTTACGATAAAACAATCAGCCACCAAAGCCTATACCTACATCGTCGAAAGAAGGTATATATAGCGTTAAAAAACCTCAATCTTTAATTACCCTTTCGTCGTCTCCTCTTCGTCTAATTTCCTTAACTCCTACTCTCTCTCACATCTTAGCTACCTCTTTAGCCTCGGCCACATAGGCTTAACCATAAAGAGCTGCGCATTTTAAAACAAAACAAAACCTAAAAACGACCTATCGACATTCGCGGTCGACTTTTTTTTTCTCTTTACGGTTCATCGACAGTACCAATGATCTTGCAGGTTATATAGATCCAAGATGGAAAAATTATTTTCGGTAAATCTCTGCCTAATCGTTAAGCATCTTGTTAAATGATCTAGGCTACCTATATTATTGATGATATGCATTTGAGACGCGTGCGATAAAAATCACCATCGGTATTCTTCATAGAAATCGATACGCATGAAAGGATTAATCGTTTTTTTTTTCCTCATCTTTCTCCAACTCTAGCCTCTTTTCTCGCTTCAGATCGAAGATTCCTCGGTTTCGATTGATTTGCCGAACAGTAATCAAACGGTTAGTGGAAAATAAAACAGTCGGAATAAGCAGACACAGAAGAAGGAACCAGGCACTTAACCATATTTGTACGTGATAGTATAACTATACCGAGTAAAGCTGAAAATAACTCATGCAGCTATGATGTCACCGATTGGCATTCAAATTAAACTTCATTATCGAGAAGCCAGTTCTGTGGATGTGGTGTGCCACCGGATCTGCGGAAGAAATTGACATTTCAAAATGACGAATCGAGATGAAATGGTAGCCGGAATTGATAGCTGAGATACGATTGGAACTATAGGCTGTATAGGGACAGACTAGTGGCCTGGAGCCTCATTAAGATCACGAAAATCGTGACAAATTACGTTTAAAGTTGACTATGCTTTGATGCTTGGCCTAATATCACTTCTAACTGAAGGTCACAAGGGCATTTTCTGAACTTATATGCTAGAAAAAAGTCAAATATCAGGTTCAATCTCAAAAGTAAACGACCAGAAAGTATCCACAGTAGCGCACCCAGAAATTTTCCTACAGAGGGACTAACTTTAAAGTTAATCAGCTGTAGTTCATTATATAAAAGAAAATAGGTGGAAATAAACGAATGTTAACAAAGAGGTGTGATGTTATAAAAGGAGAACGTCACACTGACAGAAATGAATGGTATATAAAACAGTGTATCGTTAACTTTTATCATCTCATTTGATTTGTGTAGTTTTAAAATTTACATTAGCCGCACAAATTTTACAGAAAATGTAAAAAACTGAAACCACTTTTCATCCTATTTTTTTTTCCCCAAAAGAGTTACACTGAGAGAAAAAGATAGTATTAATTGTATAAACAGAATAGTAACTTTTCTCATCATAGTTATGAAAATTGTTACAATTTATTGTAAATATTCTAATATTTTGTTAGAACTTTTTACTATTTCAGATAACATATTTTACTATTTTTATAAGTAGTAATTTTTGCTACAAATCTTGAATTTGCCCAGTTTCCTATGCGCGAATTTTCAAAATTACCATTGAAATTTTTCTCACCATAATAAATCTGCTATCAGTTAACCAAAAAAAAAAAAATGCGCTACAGTCAAGATTTTCTTGCATTTATGTGCACTGAGAAAAAACCGCTTATTAAATTTTTTCTGCGTGTTATAACTTTTGGACAAATCAAATTTTATATGAAAAATTAATGTGAAATTATATTCAAGTATTAAGAATTATTAAGAAAATATTAAAAATTGATACATGTTGAACCTTAGAGTGCCGCATACTAAAATTCAATATAATTTTATATTAATTTTTCACATAAAACCTGAACTGTCCCAAAGTTATGTGTGCACAAAATACATAATTTTAATAATTTTACGCTGAAGAGGTTTTAAAATGTCTAGCATATTTTGAAACGAAACATTCGGCGTTTAGCAAGTTTTGAAAATAAAAAAAATAATAACTTTGAAAAATTATAATGATAAAATTTTAATTTCAAGTGTTCTAAAGTAAAAATGAAAAACTTACCTACAGAAAAAAAGATATAAGGGAGCATACATTCATTACATGATTACACCTTTAGTAAACTGCTTCCACAGTTTCAATTTTCGGAGAAAATCATTTCGTCTATTTCGAAGATAATGTGACGACACAAGAGTGTTTCTCAATTTCATCAAAATCCGTTTCACACTTGAGCTCCATTATCCACCTACATCCTTTACACCTTCCAACACGCACACAGAAGCCCAGTATTTGGCAAAATGTATAATAAACTACTATGTCTCATCGAAACTGCTAGTGTGAAAATCATTCACTTACACGCGATATGATCGCGTGTATTCTATGTACCTAGCAATCATTAAAAGATGCAGACGCAAAAAATAAAAAAATAAGTCTAATCTTACCCGCATCCATATCCGGTATAATGAAGGAATAAGAAAACCAAAGGAACACAGAAGAAATTAGCGAACTGCAAGATAATAGTTGAAAACTTAAGAAGAGCTCGAAATAAATTAATTGTAGCTAGGTATATAACAGGATAAAGTATTCTCTAACTCACAAAAGACGAAAAAAACTACAAACTCAATTTTTTCAAAAAGAAAGAAATTTTTGGATCAGTCTCTGAGCTTTCCAGGTTGTATGAACCTTCTAAAAAGTCTGAATCTTTTAGAGAGTATTGGGATTATGAGAAAAATAAATCACAATCACAAGACTTATGTTTCTCATCTGAAGTTCCATACAGACAGCCTATAACATTTAGTAGAGAATTCTTCAAAGATATGAGAGCTTTGCTGGATATGATCAAATCTTCCATGGCACCAAAGCCCTTCTAAGACGCCTAAAAGTTCTAAATCGAAGCCATTTAGTATGAATTTTTGAGATAGTGGGCTAACGATGGCCGTGTAGCAAGAAGAAACTGATAGATTTCAAAAAAGGTCTTCAGTCGATTCATGCCCTTCTTCAACATTAGAAAAACCATGTTTTACTCGATTACTCAAAGGACCAGGTGGCGTCATATTCGACTCAACAGTAAAGGAACCTCAAAGGACCGGAGAATGTAATTTATGACGCCACCTGGTCCTTCGAGAAGTGACGCATCTAAATTCAAATGGCGTCGTATACGACACCACCTAGTCTTTCAAGTGTTAATATCCACCTTCAACTATATACCCAAACCAAAAACCCAATCCGTAACTGTAGATTCCTAAACACCTTTAGATTCTACTGCTCGCACTAAAACAACCCCTCAGGAAATAGTCAACATAGTTTTAGGATTAAATATCTGATTTTCATCAAAGAATCTACGAAAATCGTCGACTAAAAATCGAAAATTTTAGGCAGTGCGAAAATGTTATCAATTTTAAATCCAAATCCTGGACGATAATAATTTCATTAGCACCAACAAAATATCAGCGAAAATTGGTCGACTAGTATATTTGTCATACGTCGGAAGCCTTTGATGTTTTTGCCTATAGGAAAATTGAATCATCGATAGTATCGTTCGTTTATTTACAATGTATTACTCCATCTATACCATTAATACTCTAAATTTTCTTACACTATTTAATTTCACTTTCTTCATTAGCACCGTTATGATTGAAATCATGAGTATCGAAACTACATACGGCCACACGACAAATTTTTTTCTCCACATACCTCAAAGACAAATCGAAAGATCTAACAAATTAATAACTTTGAAAACGTATATCCACGCAGGTAATAAAATCGATAAGAAAAATCGAGGAAAACATCGAACACTAGGCCCAATTAGAAGTACAGACAAAATTATATACTTACGTGTTTTGCAGAATGAAAAAAAGTCAGTCAATTACCTATACGGTGTACACGGATGAGGGTTTAGCAGATGTCTTACCTATAAAATATGCACATCGAGGCTGCTTTTTCTTCATTCTGAAGGAATGAGATCTGGGTAATTAATACCGAATATCATATTTAACGGTAGCCGAGTGTATTGTCCCACAGACATAAAAAAGAAAGGAGCATCGAGAATAGAATCATATTGGCTGAATGGCAGCGAACAAAAGAATTTGGATCGATTTCAAGCAGGAAGAAGCAGCCATTTCAATAATCTATAATGGCTGTACCCTGTGCAAATATATTAGCTGGGTGCAGGCGGCATCAAAAAGAACTTATATACTGGTGTATTTTCCTTACAATAAGGCGATATATGATCTGAGAGGAGGGGAGAACATAACGGAGGAATGCTATAGCGTTTTTCTATACTTTTATAGTAAGTTATCTCCACTGACGTGGGTCTTTTTGAAACTGCGATTGTGAGTCTTTACTTTTCAAAAATGAATAGTTATTTGCCAAAAAAAAAAAAAGTATAGTCTAATTATTTATTGACCAATTTTAAAACGGGTCTAGAATCAATAATGATGTCACAAATGAAGTTTTTTGGAATACATGCACGCGAATCTATATCCTCAAATGCCTTTAACCTAAATAACCTCGCCCTTTGAATATTTTTTTGTTTAATATTTTCAAGTTATTAGAAATTGGAAGGGATTGCCAGCATTTTTAGTTTTTTTTTTTTTTTTCTAATTTTATTTGGCAGCATTTCTTAGTTAGAAGCAATAGAAACCTTATTTAGCTTCTTTTTTGTCTCTTTCTAACAGATTTGTAGTACTTATACTAATTTCTATTGTCTGCTTATAAGTTCGTTATCTTAATTTTTTCCCCACAACAGAAAGGAGAACAATATTGTTTAGTTTTTATATTACCCTGCCACATATCAGTTCTTTCCAGCGTTGCCAACCCAAATTGCTAAAAAAATCCCCGAAACCGGTTTTTTACTTGGAAAAAAAAGGAAAGAAAGAAAGAAAAGACAAGCTTATGGTCTGCAGAATTTTAATTGGAAATATTTGAAATTACCAGAGTAAATACCTACTTGAAATAATAATAACATCTCTTATTTGAATATTTAATAATTTGGAAATTGAGGAAAAATCTTCACAATCCCAAAAATAAAAACTCCTTAAAAAATCCCTGAAATGCCTGAATTTCCAAAAAATCCGAAAATCCTTAGTTTTATCCCCGAAATTTTTCAAGACAGTCAAAAATTTAATGATTTTCATTCAATGTCATTTTTTATGTTGTGGGTAAGACGGTATAAATGGTTTAGGAAGCATTCAAATACGAATGGACAGTTAGATTTGAGCTTTTCTCTTCCTGTTTGGGTGAAAATGGGACCTCTCTGCTCTATGACTGAAAAAGCCAAGAAAAAATTTCAATTTGAATCGACTAGGATCCATGTATGATACATCATTGAATATAGATTTTATTATATAAAATTCATCCACCCCTCTTCTCTGTGGCTGAAATGAGGCTAAAAAATTACTGAATTTGAATAGATACTCATTTGCAAGTTTGTATGATTTATGTATAATCACGCATGGATATACAGATTTGAAAATATTGAATTCGAATTTCAGGTAAAATGGCTTTTTTCCTTTCCTGCATAGATGACAAAATATTAATTTTTCTATCATTCCCCATTCTTCCCCCTCCCACTAGCGTAATTTAAATAGAATTATGATAAAAGAACAATAACAATAATAGGATTCCGGTCGTCATCTATGCTCTCCTGTCGCTAAAATTAGACTAAAAAATGATTGAAATTTGAGTCAACTAATGTTCTTAAATATGATACACCATCAGGTATAAATAATAAATTACCCAAATATTCGTTACATGAACAATTTTATTTTACCGCCGAGCGTACAGAAGTTCAACTTGAAAAAAACATTTCATGAAAGTTATTTTGCGGTTTACATCTGTGCAACTTGGTATAAATGTAATTTCGACAAAACCACTAACTCATCCTCGCACTGTCGTTCACAACAGTCATGTAAACAGTGTACAAATATAAATTGCCAATTCTCGATACTATCGCCCGGGTTATAACAAGGTTCGTAAATTCGCAATTTTAAGGTTACCTGCCTCAAATCGTGTACCAGTTTTTGAAACCTCAATAACTCGGACTATAGGTGCATGTAAAAAAAAAACCGAGTAGTAATTCACTGGCCTATTATATGCGAATGTGTTGCATTTTTCGGATCATTTTCCTAAACATTTTAGCAGATGTTTAGGCTAATCGGGCACCCGTACCTAAAGGAAAATAATAATTGTAAAAATCCGCGGATCCGAAATGTGGAGAAAGTTGATCTCTTAGGCACGAGCCAGCTGCATGCCTATGAATTATATACACACATACAAAAAACAAAAACAACAAAAAGGTAAAAAAAAAACGGGTACATTCTAATTTGTATTAAAAGCGCAAGGTGTTTTTATTTTGACGACTCGAATGCAGCTACCATTGGTGTTTTCGGCACACGCTTCTAACCTACGTCTTCTTTTTATATATATATTTTTTTTATTCATTCTTTACTTTTTATTTCCGTCCAGTTTTCACATATATGTCTCAAAAATGTGAAGAAAAAATTATCGCACGAAGCTCTCGGATGAGCTGTTGAAGAGTAAAATGCTATATAACTTTGTACTAACGGTACAATTGGAATTGGTTCTGGAGACATGTCAAATTTTTGCACTATGTGGTCTTTCGTAAATATTTATCAACTATTATAATTACAATCAGAATAAAAACTTAATTCTTATCACAGTTGTAAAAATAATCTAATATTTTCGTACTTTTCACGATCTTAGACACCATCATTTTACTATTTTTATGGTAATTTCTGCTACAGCAAATCTCGAATTGTCTCAGTTTTCCTATCCAAATTGTGAAAATTACCATTCAACATTTTTCTCGGTGTACCTATTTTTTCTTTTACCAAACTCAGATACTCATGGGTATAAATGCTTCACCGATCAATTTTTTCGATTGAAAGATATCTCTGTTCACCAGGATACTCTTTCAATTTTCAGCTTTTTATGACTTTTTGATAAGCTGTAGGTAAGAGTTGAACTGTTGGCGTTATACAGTTGAAATTTCAAATTCCAGCTTAGTTTTGCTGAAATTTCTATTCAAAGTTGTCTATTTTCGAAACAAAATAATTATAATTGGAGAATGATTTTTCAAATTGTAATTCTATAGCGCCAGCAGATCAACCCTCATCAACATAACTCATATCCAAAAATCACATAAAATTTGGAATAAAATTAGAGGCAAAACTCCTGTGATAAAGAGGGACATGTTTAAATTTTTTTTTCCTATTCCTTCAACATTTTTGTCTGGAGAAGTGAGAGTTTGCCATTAAAATTTGAAGTTAATCCTTTCGAATTGCTTTTTTGAGATAATTCATTTTTATCCTTCGAAAATACGTGAATGTTAATCATTCGAGATACAAGATAGGATGAACTACTGAATCTATGTAGGGCTCAAATTTGCACTAGAGGTTAGTTTTGGTGAGGGAAAGTGCAGCGTAAAATTTGGTGTCGACTGTCGAAATGTAGCTAAAAAACTATCTGCATGAGTCAAATGCACGCGTGTCAAAGAGTTATCAAGTGCTTATGTAAAATAGAACAGTCATCTAGCAAGGCAGGTTTCCGACCAAAATCAATGTATATATTCCTTCACTAGAGGTTCATTTCATGCAACTTCGAAGAAAACCTGCTGCGCTCGAAATTTTTTTATTATACCATGTAAGCATCTTATCAATTTAAAGAACACAAATATAAAAAGCAAAACGAAGCAAAAAATTATAAAACATTATCACATATTTATCATGAAAAATGAACTTTTCAAGTTTTATGCTTTCTATAGAATGGCCATACTGATAGGAAATTATCTCTTCTAAGAAAAAAAAAACAAGTAGGGGTACCTGAAATATTTAATCTACGATCGAGCACATTTTACTTAATTTGCCAAATTGAATCTTGCTAAGTTACCAAAAAGGGGGGAAGTTTGTTTCAAAGCTTAAATAAAACGAAGAAAAAATGCAATCAATTCTACCAAAACTTCCACTCAATGAAAAAAATACAATTCAACGTGGAAAAAAAAGTGTGAATATTTTAAAAAAATGTAAAATAGGTACTCGTTAATCTGAAAATTATGCTAGTACCTAGTTCAGTGGCACGTGCGAAATGAAAAAAAAAAAAACATTAAGTATGTAGCTATATGTACACATATTACGTACCTAAGCTACTGAATAAAATATCGTTCATACAAGCAGTCGCATAATTACTAAAAAGTAAGTAGCATATAAAATAATTTTGGCAAATTACATTACGGGTTTTCGACGAAGTATGTCTAATACCTATATTCGAATATTCGATTATGTATTCAACTCGTCGAGGAATAATTTTGCAAGACTGTCCTATGAGCAGGATTTCCACCTGCCGGATCAGAAGTAAAAACACATTAGACAGCCATAAATGATATGCCCGTATATTTATACAACTCATATATGCATGCAATGTATGATTTCAACGTGGTTTTTTCTAACTTTTGGAATGATTTTTGAAAACCTACCTATTAATTTCGCCTTTTCGTATCAATTACTTTCCTACTTTTTTTATTTTAGTACTAATTATGCAGTAACACTTGGTTAATGAATAATACTGAAATTTTCAACGCGCAGAAAATATTGCATGTATTACGCATAGACTATGAAAACAAAACAAAAAAATCATTTCAAAAAACAGTAGAAAACTATAGCCAGACGAAAGTTTCGTGAACTTAAAGCTCAAAATTTAATTTTATTCACTGAAATCACAGATTTCTAACTTTATTATACAAGATATTTGACTTTGTATAAGTGAAATTTTCGCGATGAAACAAATGTGGCTGCCCCTGGCGCCGAAAAAATAAACTATGAACCTTTTGTAAAATTGTTGCATTTAGACGGCGTGAAGTACGGAATAATGAAGCCGATAAGAAAAATGGAGCCACCTGCTTCATCAATGACGTCACACTTAACTCCTCGATAATACTTTTCTGCCACAAACCAGCCCCAGACAGATGCGTCATGAAAATTTTGTACAGACTATAAATGATGAGTTAGATATCTCATTATATAAATATAAAATATACATTTGTTACTGAAATAAGGGTAAAACTGAAAACTGTACTGAAAATATAGAGTAAACTGGTTTTTTCATTAGAACTCATAAGCAGATGGGATGGCAACTGCAGGGATTAATCCCTCATCCAAAGGATTTCTTACTGTCTTAAAAAATATCTCAATGACAAAGCAACAGGAATTTTGTTTGATTTCAAGAATTTTAGGGATTTTTTGGGATTTCAGGGATTTTTTTAAAAATCTCCAACTTATTATTCAAATGAGAGTCAAGTATTATTATTGCATGTAGGTATTCCATTCTTGTGGTTTTGAATTTTTCAAATTACAATTTTATACGTTTTTTTCTTTTAATGAAAATACGAGTAAATTTGACAACAATTACAAAAATAATAGCCAACTTTTCAAATCTGTCTTTTTTTTTTCAAAGCAGACATAAAAGTTTAAATTTGAAGCAAAAATAATAGTTTCAGGAATTTTTTGCACTTGCAGGGATTTGTTCTGTTCGAAGCAAGGATGTTCATTAATATTTGGATTTACAACCCTGCCCTGCTCATACGGAAAAGAGTCTCCCCCGGCCCTTCATCTAAATCCCATGTCTTATCATTTACAATTTATTGATAAGACTTATCCTGAATCACCATCTGGCCGGATTTACCTATATCACTATAATATTTAAATGGAACAGTTCTTTTTAAATCTTTTCTTTTCATCGTCTATTGTCTATTCCGCAAAATAAAGCTGAAAAAAATTCTTATACCTCAAACAATAGGTCTACCTATAATATTTCGCTTCTATGGCAGGTTGTAATTACAATGTGCAAATTTTCTTGAACACATGTAGGTAATCTAATTCTATAGTCCAATCAAAAAGAAACGTTTTTCTACGTAAATTCTCCACTATTATCTGGGCACGCGTTTCAATCGTCTAAAAGTATTTTTTAAGTATTTCCGGTTGAATTGGCGAAAAGTAAAATTTTTTAATAGGATATTAAACTAACCATAATGAAGAAGAGGTATAAGATATAGCGATTTTCCAACAAATGGGTAAAAAAAATAAGAATGAACAATCGAAAAAATCAACAATAAATTTTTTTAATCTTCCACTCTCATTAGAAGTGTATAATTGCGTACCCACTGCTGGATAACTATTTGATAGATGAATAGCAACTGGTAAACGCAATTATAAAGCAAAAAAAAAAAACAGTCATAAAATTAGCACAATCTTTAGATTTAATGAAGTACGTATCCTAATTAGTACTATCTGTGAGATTTTGGATTAGCCAATCTAATGTTTTTATCTCTCTGCGGTATATAGTCGTTCTTCTAAAGTCAATGAAATCTACTTCATCCGGCGATTACTTTTGGCTACAACTGCTAGGCAAAAAAATTATTTAAAAAAAAAATACGAAAATAAAAAAAGATTCAGGTACCTACCTATGTGGTTAGAAGTCTTCTGATTTATGTAAAAAGGTATCGTATTGGCCTTTGATGGACACTTCAAATCTATTCACAAATTATTCATGGTGGTCTGAAGGAAATAAAGGGAGGCCTTGTGGGTGGTACAGAAAAAGAGCAAAAGTTATTCGAAATAATTTTACCTGCAGAGAATCAACCGAATTACGTAAAATTTCTTTTCTTCTTGTTGCCGAAAAATAAGAAGCTATACGTACAAGTGTATTCAAATTTTGCTTTCGACCTCGAATACAATGAACTACAGATTAAATAGGAAAGAAAACTAAAGGTTTTAAAAATGAACCCATGAAGAGAATGATTGAAGAAAAAAAAAGATAAGGAAAAAACTGTTCTATAGGTATTATGGTGGAATAAATGCGGAAGAGAAGACTTCGTTTTAGTAACTGACTATACCTTGGAGGTACTTTGTCTTTAATAATGATCTTCTACGGCCTTAAAAAGACAATAAAAACCTAATAAATACTTGTAGAAAATTTCAATTTTTAAAATCAGTTTTTAGACGGAAAAGTTCACAAAGTTCAATGGAAGAAAAAATAATGTTTTTAAATCTTCGCATTGTAGGAAAATGTACCTAATTTCTTCTCTATTCCTGAATTTGTTTTTTTAGATTTTTAAAAAATTATTAAAAAAAATATAGAAATTCAATAAAATAAATTTTCAGCGGCGTAGAGATTACATGCTAGGGCAATATACAAATTTGACTGAAATTAGTTCAGAATTGAGCACGCAAAATGAAGAATCTGCGACAAGAATATTCTCATTGCATTTCGTTGGGATTTCAGTGCAGCCACCTCAGACATACAAAAAGTACCAAAATAATAAAATGATAAGGATTTTATTTTTGGCAGTCCCAACGTATATTATTTATGTCAAAAACGATGGGATCCAGCTCAAACTCAAAATAAAATTCTAGCGCAATCTGCCGCAGTAGAAAATCAGGTTTTCAATTTGCCGCACAGTGGTCTGAAGAATCCTAAATACCTGCCACACGTTGATGCTGTAGGATTCTGTCAAAATGATTAAAAAATGAACCTCTGTCAAAAACCACTGCGCCAAATATTACTCCTCCATTTTAATCATTTTTAGGTCAGCATTTTATTACACTCAGTATTATGAAATTCAAACTTTTTATGTAGCTAACTTCAACTATAAAATAAATAAGACATTATCCAAAGTTTATAATTTCTCGATTCAAAGGTTGTAATTACAAGAAATAATGCCTAAACGGATGCAAACATACATCAAACAGTAGGTTAGAAAAAAAGTCAGTTTTGATTGTAAGATTTCAATTCTCCGCCATCATTGCTTGAGTTATTTTTCAACCAAAACTGAAATTCTTCTCTTACGAGTAAAACATTATAAGTAGATATTCCATTACCTATTGGGGGGAAAAAATGCAATCAAGAATTACTGTGAAAAGGTAACGTTAAATACAACCAATGCATTTCATTACCACCGAGGCAAAAATGCTTTGTAGATCCATACATTAGTTCTAAAAAACCTGCTGATAGAGAGAATAGAGTAAAACCTGAAATATTTTTCGCTTTTACGCAGGCTTAACAAATATTAAAAGCGTCGTAGAAATACAAATAAAAAGCAACGAAGAATAGGCTGGTAATGGTTTTGCAAAAGGACTCCCCTCAGAGAATTCCCTCGCACCCTTCGAATGTTGGCCAAGTGTGAGAAATCGCCAAAGTGATCTTCGTAAAAGATTTGATTCTGAGCATTAAAGTATAATTTTTCATTGTAAACCTAAGCTCTATTCAGGTACAAAACGTTGATTTTTCAAAAGTAAGGAAAAAATATGATGGCTTGGTAAAGTAATTTTTTAAGAATTAAGAAAAATAAAATGTCAAGTCATACATGCTTAGGATTTTTCTCACATTTTTTTCCATCTACACTTGATCGTCTTTTAAATCATTGTAATTATAAACATGTTGAACGTATATTTCTGCACGAATGCAGAGAATCGTTTGGAAATATTGAAGAAATAATATAGAAATTTGATACAGGAATAATCAAATTTCACTGAACTTTAAAATGGATATCTAGCATATATTTTTCGAGTTAAAGTTGAAAAACATCAACTTTCAATACTTACGAGCCCCGCAGGGGAGAAGCACAAAGGGGTGTGGGCCAAGACTTTTTACCACGTATTTCCTAGACTACCCCCCGACAAAATTCATGCATAAAATCTTTTGTACCAATTTTTTTCTCTACTTTTAAAACTAATTTTCCTGGCCAATAATGTAAATCTTGAATTTTCTTATTCTTGTTTTCCTACCTAAAATAGTGAAAATTACTGCTACAGTTTTTTCCAATGTATAAGGTTATTGACCCAGCTATAATGATTAAAAACTGCAGATGATCTCATCAGTTGAGATAAATAGAAATAATAGTGAATAATATTATTTCAACCTCCTTTGTCTTCGATTAACGTTTAAGAAATTTTTCCTAATAGTCTGATTAAGTTTGAGACGGAAATAAATTCGACTATAATTTACTCGTGACCCACACTTGAATAATATTTCACCAACTCAAAGGTAGTTCCGACGTAAACAAATTTGATTTTTAAAAGCCCGGGTATAATCGAAGAATGTAAATTAAATATAAAAAGACTACTGGTGAAGAGCGAAGAGGGCCTAATCGATACATGTATTCGAAATTGTTAGCATTGCGGTAAAAAAATTGTTATACGTGTGAGATGGAGGTACAATGCACTTCACTTAAAAATGTATGTTCTCATTTAAGTATATGTAAATGTATAAATTTTATAACAGCCTAGCTAGAAAAAGGGAATAAAAGTGGACCGTTAAAAGGTGTCACCAGTTTGTATGTATATTTATTGTTGAAGAAAGAGAGAGAAAAAAATTTTTTTCATTTATTTTGTCACACATCCAAAACTGAGCTAGCACGTTCACGGCGCACTCCGAAAAGATTGGAACGTACAAGATATATAATTAAGTAGGAATTAATCAGCAGCTCACGACTACGAGTATATAATTTTCCAATTAATGCCACAGAAACACGTTTTCTGCATTTTGCCAGACACTTTATTGGTTTCAATTTTCATTCGATTTTCAAAAAATTCACCAATTTTTTGTCGGCTAAACATTATCATATTATATACAGTGTCCCACTTATAACGTCATGTCATTAAATTTACCATTTCTCTGAAATTTCATCTAAAAATTTTTTATTTTTGCCTTACTCGATAATTTTTATACAGGTATTTTAGTAGCATATGTAATATTCAGTGAATTTTTGAAATTAGCTACGTGACTTTCAAATTTCATTAAAAGTACCTAATTATTTTGCTTCATTTCAGTGGATATTTTGTGTAAACGATATACCTTCAGAGAGAAGAAATTCTTTACTATTCTAAGTAAAATGGTAATATTTTGTTCTATAAAGAGGATAAATTGAATATTGAAAAACCTAGAAACTTCTCCTCACAGCTGTAGATATATGTATGCACCTTTGATTTCAATTTTGCTACTTGACTAATTAACAATCGAATCAATTAATTCAGAGTCTACATGTTTTATCATTTAAAAAAAATTAAATATTTTATAATTTGTAGCATTTTTATTTTAAAAAATAATAATTTGTAATAAAATTTGCACACTTAAATTAATCTTTAGTAAAATTTTTATTTGAGTGTTTTTTTTTTACATAATTCATATTTATTTGTAAGACACTAAAATAAGGCATAGCTTTTTGTCAATGATACACACACCTCTACTACAGCCTTAAAATTTGTCCTAGATACGAAGAATTTGATGTGAGAATTTCATTAAAATTGATCGCGTATAGTTCTAAAATCATGGAATTAAGTACTACGGACCCCCTTCCCCAAGCCAGAAGAAATGTATAAGAGACTCTTGTGTCCTTGGTGTTCAAACTTCAGATTTGGTAGTTTTTCTCCCTCTTGATCAGATTTATTTTTTCAAGTGTTTTTCTCATAAAATTAACAAAAAACGTCATATTATACAATTTATTTAAAAAAAAATTTTTTTTGCACTTTCTGTATTTTTAACCGCAAGTTTTGTATTTAACACTAAAAGAACCAGATGGTGTCATATACGACATCACTCAAAATTTTGAGATGGACTTCTAAAAGAACCAATATTTTGAGAACCCCTGACTTGTGTCATACGACGGCACCTGGTCCTTTGAGGTTGCTCTTGTGATGTCATATATGACGCCACTTAGTCCTTTGAGTAATCGAGTACAACCTGGTATTTCTAGTGTTAATGTTTTTTTTGTGTGTCATTTATCAAAAAAATATCCTATTTTTAGTGTTTTATTTCATCTTTTTGATTTGATTTGGTAACCCTGCTCTCGTGGAAAGAGGGAAAAATAGAATAAAATAGAGTATTTTGACTGTATAAATCATCCCCCCACCCAAAGAATGCTGGTGAAAGTACGCTACTGATAAATAAGATTGATTTTAGCATTTTATGAAAAATTCTTCTTCCTATTTCTATAGCTGTAAGACCAAACTTAAAGCATGTCTCCCATCCCCATCACTGGTTAAAGAAAAACCATCATCAACGCGTAATATATTGAAAAACCTCGAACAGAATCCAAAAATAAATTTTTAAATGACTAGAGATCCGAAGAATTACCTACTGATGTTGAAATTTGATACGAAATCAATAATTTTTTTGTATTTTATGCCAATAATTGGAGTGGAAAAAAAAAAAAAAAAAAAAACAGAAAATGATTATTTACGATGGTCGACCTTTTTTGTCTTTTCGTTTACTGAATTTGGGTCCCTATATTGTTTGATTTTCGATTTCTATACAGTCGAAATTGGGGTATTCTTTGTAGATAGATCAGTTAGATTTTGTTTGTTCCGTTAAAACAATCGATGTATGGGTTCATCCAAACAGAAGTACGAAATTTATTACAATCTAAAAACTATATAGAAGTATTCATAAAATGGTTCGCCAATCTTTTTGAACGAATGTGCTCGCCGCTGATAGAATCAACAAGTTTTTTTTTTTTACCTGAAAAGTGCAGGTATCCCTTTTTTGAGAGATTTTAATACGTCGTAGATGTGACTTCTAACACGGGCCGTAATTCACGATAATACTTAATAATGTCGATCTCGAAGGCCTAAAATGGTAGACTAGTTCGATATCTGAAAATGTATCGATGAAAAATTATAGCACTGGATGAGCATTCGATGAAATTAAATGTATATGAGGCATCTGGCTGAGAAGACTTGGGTCTCCCTATAATTATCAAGTAGAGCATACAAGGACAAAGTTACCTATCTTGTATTTTTAATTTCATTATCTTCAAATTGTAGATTAAAGGTAAACTTAAATTCAGTGCAATAAGTGACCAACTCTTTTAGATCATATGACGAAAATGATCAGCTTGAGAATAACATATAGCCTTATTTCTGCTGATGTTACAACCAAGAAACAGTATTGCTCGACTAATTACATCAAAAGATGGGCCACTTTGAAGAAAATAACTCTTATCATATTTGAGACAATTTTCAAACGAAAAGTTGTTAAGATCGTGTAGATTAATTTAATGCCAAGTACAGTGTATACTTATTAGAAGAATATTAAAAATAAAGGCATACAGCCATCAAGCTATACCTTATGGATTGTTGTTAAAATCGCTTATGCGTCTCAGCGACAGTTGCGAATGCGCCTGCGCAGAACTAAATCGTTTTTCAAATCAGTTGATGTGACGTCATTTCAATGATCTAGAAGTAGTCTACCAGAGTCACTAAAGTAGGTAGGCACATCTGAAATTGAACCACATTTTTAAGTATGCGCATCCTCAACTGCCACTGAGGCCCTTCAGCCATGTTGACAATACAAAATTTGGTTTGCTAGCCTTCTAGTACTGTATGGTTCAAGATTTTAACCTCTCTCTCGCCCAGGTGGGAACAAAATTATAATAAAATATTAATTTTGTCTTCTACGTAAAATAAATTGAGTCATTATGCATACGGCAAATAGAACAATCTGCAGACTCATTTTGGATCCGTATTTCTGTAATTTTCAGCAGGTTTTCACAGAAAACTTTTTTTTTGCTAACATATTTTCATTGGCCTTTGTTGTGATTTTTCACAAAACTTCTTATATTTGAAATATTATAAAAATGAATTATAATTTTTTTTGCTAAATGATAGGGCCGGATTTAGGGGTTGGACAGTTTGGACAGTGTCCACGGGCCTCCACCAACAAAGGGCCTCCATCACTCGTCATAAAAAAAAAAGTTTAAAAAATTTGGTAACTGAGCCCCTATCCCCCTTGAAACGGGCCTCCACCACTTTGTCCACACCTCTTTCAACTCCAAATCCGGCTCTGGGGTAATAGTTGTTTAGGTAGTTTAATTTTTCATTTAAAAATTATAAAAGAATAAATAGTCGTGGTTATTTCATAATAAATGGGTAGTTCTCATTGTCAGTATGTAAGACAAAAAATTATAAACCCATTTAAAGAGGTCTGCGAGTGAATTACTCATAAGAATACAAATAATTTTATCGCATTGATCGATAAATAGATAACATTCGAATTTTAAGGGACGAATGGCAATAATGTGATGAAAGCACCAGGCATATAATATAACAAAACTTCACTTCTATACTACATGTAAAAGTATAGTACACTTGATTGAAGTCAACTTTATTGGAAATCAAGTTAAATCAGATCACTGACGCCATTTATCAGACCCTAAACATTGGCTATCCAGGCTGACTGTAAATTTTTCATTCTGCAAGTTGAGGCATAGAATGCAAGGTGCTACCAAAAGGAATCTTCGTTTTCTCCTTCATTCAGTAACTAACTGAATTTTTAATTTTGCCCACGAATTAAAATTCTGGTAATACCAGATTTTTAATTTTACATGAATATCCGGTGCTAGAATCTGAAGATGATAAAAGATATTTACTGGGTGGTATCTCCGTGTGTTATACTTGTTTTATTCGTCACTCGAAAAAGCTTCGGCGAAAAAAAAAATATTGGTTTTCCATTCGTGCGCTCCAACGTATTAATAAATTTTTCACATTCTCAATATTCGACTTGATATTAGTAAATTTTTTGTGCATCAATTTTTCGATAGCTACTTTATGTTTTTGGTCCATTTTTTCGTGACACATTAATAAAGCTATTGACTCGATTAAGCTACGTTAAAAATTGTTAATTATACCTAGGTCTATTCGACCACATAATGCTACCAAACACGTTCGTCAGAATTCGTCCACTTTTGGTTTTTTTTTTTACGAATTAATTTTTTTCCCCAAAATACATCGTAATTAAAACTCGAAAAAAAAAGAGAAGATGGTGAGGGGAAATAGCTAGTCGAAATATAGAAGAAGATGAAAAAAAAAAATGGAAAAAGAAACAAGTTGCACAAGGCACGGGACACAGGCAGCAGCCACAAGCCAACGCATATTATTAATTGGTTCGAACCTCCAAAAATACACCTGCTCCTATACTTCTTCACGCGGCAACCTCGCTGATAGAAAAAAAAAATTACAAAAAATTGAGAAAAACAGTGTCCTTAAAGAGTAGGTAAATACAAAAAATAATAAACACAAAATTAAGCTTAATTCAAATTTATAGCAAGGGAAGTCACAGCATGAAAAACGCAGCGACCTATAATGTGCGTATGATGAGTAAAGTTTCGCATCTTCTCACCGAGTTCATAATCTTGCAGATCTATGAGCTATAGAAAGAATACTAAAAATTCTCAGATTTGCAGCAAATTACATATATATATTTGTTCATCGAAATTGACAAACAATTTTGCAAAATTAAAGTACCTACCTACGAGTATGAGAAAAAGATGTGAATATCTGGGAGAGTGATGAAAAAAGATACCTAATTCAAAAATACTGCGCAGCGCATCCAACAAAAATTGTTTTAAAAATCGCCACAAAATTCCCTGCATGTAAAAAATCACTGTAACCATTTTATTGATAGAGATTATTGGACTTTGTGTTCACTATAAAAAATTGAAAAAAGGCTGGAGGGTTAATGCTGCTTTGTAAAGCATGAAGAAGTTGATTACGTTGTTGTTTGTTGTCATAATGTACTCGTATTTTCAAAACCGTAGCTTACCTTAAAATAGGGTAAAATTTTAATTTGAAAAATTTGAAACTACAAGAATAAAATACCTAGGTATAATGATAATATCATTTCTTATTTAAATAATAAAGTGAAAGCTGATAAAAAATCCCTGAAATTGTGGAATTCCAATAAATTTCTGGTTTAATTCCAGACATTTTTCAAGACAGTAAAAAATTCCGTGTTTTAGGAATTAGTCCATGCAGTTTTTGCTTCATGCTAGTGGGGAGGGGGTTAGGATGGGGATAGTGTTGTTGTTACTCAATAAAATAAAACACTTATTCTAGTTGAAAGGTGGGGATGGAAGCTGCAGGGATGCAAACTGCAGGGATTAATCCCTGAAACTAAGAATTTTTTATTGTCTTGAAAAATGTCGGGGATAAAACCATGGATTTTTAGGAACTTCAGGGATTTTTTGGATTTCTATGAATTTTAGGGTTTTATTTTTTATTTTTAGGATTCTAAGGATTTTGGCTCAGTTTTCCAATTAGTTACTATTCAAATAAGATATGATATTATTTGGTATTTTACCTTGGTGTTTTAAATAGTTAAAATTTGTCCATTTAAAATTCTAATTAAAATTCTACAGAGCATTGCTCTTTTTTTCTTCAAATTTTTAATGAAAAACTCTGGTTTAGGGATTTCCATGGTCTTTTTTTGGCTCAAAGCAGGGATTTTCAACAATGTGGGCTGCAACACTGCTCTAAGAGAAACGAAACGAGGTGTGCAATGATGTGCCAAGCACTGGTGCACGTGCGCAAGAAATGTAGCAATAGAAGTGTGACGTCATTCCTATTAAAGCAACACCATAAGTCGTGATAAGAGACAAACTGGATCCTATCATACGAGTAGTATATAGCTTCAGTACGATTCCAAAATAAAAAAATAATGTCAATAATTCTAATAAGAAGGAGTAATAAATAAAAAAGTTACACGTTATTAGTCGATTAACAGGGATTTTCTGGGTACTATAATCTTTGTTTGGCTCACTTTCTTTATTAAATTGCTCTTCGATTGGTCAACTTGTACAAAGATAAAAAAAATTCTTTGCTAATGACGTATTCAGTTCGTATTTCTATTTCCTTGTTACTTGCACTAATTCAAGTACCTATTTACGTAGGTAATATCGATCATTTTGTTGCATTTGTCTATATTTTGTCTATGCATCAGTCACAGCATTTTCAAACTCACAATTTGAGGAAAAAAAAAAAAGCACCTCTCGTGATATTCTATTCATCTTGAAAAATATTTCATTTTTAACACATCCTAATTCTGATATAAAATTACAGAAAATATTCTATTACCTTGCGAGGCCTACAGGAAACTCTTTCAGACAGTAGTCAATGAAAATCCATTCGTAAAATTCAAATTTTATTGAAGTTCACTCGATAAAATATTAAATTACTGTTCATTTTTATAAAATGGGAGTAATTTGAATGAGTATAAAGAATAAAATTCAAGACGAAGAAATGAGCCGCACTCGTCAAAAAAATGAGAATCGTAAAAACATTTTTCCATTCCCTCTGAAATATATTCGCATAGTTCTTGAATTTTACTATTTTATTTTCGTTTAATCACAAACTCGAGGTATGAGGTAAACCATTTTCTGTCATCAAAGTTATCGTTTGGTCGGTGGTCCCGTCGAGATCCACTTGCACCAACTTTTTTACGACTCCGTTTTAATGTCATATCCACGTCAAGGTGCTACTCAAAAATTGATAAAACCACCCTGAATTTACTCTCTCATCATATCTCTATCCCACCCTTAAACATCTTCTTTTTTTCCGGTGTAATTATGATATTTCACGTCAACCTGCTCCATCATTGAGAGCACAATCTTGAAATCTAGTAATTTACATGTTAATTTTTTATTCGTTTACGTATCCGACGAAAGGATAAGGTGGTACTATCTTCCAGTAATACACCTTTTATAATGGTTTTTTCATTATGTTATTAGAGATTTTGGAATTTTTTCACTTAAATTTCATTGAGGTATAGAATAAACACAAAACGTACTAAGTTGGGTTGCGTTAGCTGAAAAACGATTATTTCAGAAAATCTCAGAAAATTTACAAGAAGAGGTCGTTGCAAGAGTGTACTAAGTCCACAAGAAGAAAAAATTCGTTCTAAAGAGTACAACTCAGCATATTGAATCAAAAATGGACAATCAAGCAGAATATCTCATTCAAATAAAAGTATAGCGATGTAGCCAGAGTGTTTTGATAGAGGGGAGGGGGCAAATAAGATTCTTGAGGGGGAAATTTTGTTAAATAAAATTTTTTGATAGAGCGAATTCTGAATACCACACGAAGGCCAAAATTTTCCCAAGGGGGCAAATTTTGCTAGGGGGGCGAACGAGGATGCCAGGGGGGCTGAGCCCCCCTGGCTACACCCCTGAATAGAAAAGTAAAGTATATATTAATTGCTCTCGCTACACTCGTGATTTGAGAAACTCTGCGTCCACTCGTTCGTAGATATTTCGTGTAAAAAATAACGTGGTTGGTGACTTGAATAGTGGTATACAATCAAGTCGATAAAAAAATTTACGGATTTCAATTTTTAGTGTGAAATCTAGAAGAAAAAACGCGATTATCGAGAAAAAAATTCCAACAATTTTCAATTCTGAACAATTGTTTTTATTTTCATAAAAAGTAATTTGACGATTTAATCAAGCTTGAGTTTATTTGAGGCACACACACCCATGCATAACCCGCACAAGCGTAACCCCATAATACTTATATCTATATTTAAGGGCTAATATTACAAATCTAAAATCGTGGTTATATTAGCTTAACGGACAGTTATAATAGAACATTCCATAGAATTTCTGTTGTATGCGGTCTGTTAAACGCGTAACTAGGTATATAATGTTTGTAATATACTTGATCTAAGGGCCAGTATTACAAACATATTGGCTATTAATGCAAACTGTTGTACATGTACATGTAATATAAAATCCCGGTATAGTGATCCCGATGAAAAATTGATGATCGATCATTTTCGATTATGATCTATTATGATTTATCAGTCCGATTTGCCATGATCGATTATTTTCATTTTTCCATCAAAATCTCTCAGAGTTTACCAATACATCATCATATCAGAATATCAACCCTGATTTTTCTCACATAATAAACGAAGTACCTATACTTACATCAAAAATAGTCAATATCTCCTTATCACTGGGCTTTGAACCCATTTGATTTTCAGGTCTAAAAAATTCCTTTAAATATATTATACTCTGTTATCTACACTCTATAAGCTTTTTCTATATCTTATAATGGTACCAGTATTCAAAACCTCTTTTCCAAGCTTACTGATAAAATTTGTGGCCTGGAGCCCCTTGTTAAGCTGCTCAACCCCGTAATCCTATTGAAATATGAAAGCCTCACCAACCCCTCTGGAATAAATCACCACCTATTGAGGCAGTGCCGCCGCATATTAAATGCCCAAAGCGAACACGATCGTTTTATTACTTCGGATGGCTTGTTATGTGTATGTTTTCTACTCGATTAATTCGAAAAGGGCAAGTTGATTGCTACTTCACCCACGTGAAGCTGCCCCATACAGCAAGCAGGCACGGAGAGTAAAAGTGGAATGCGCTGGACGCTTTTAAAAATTACTGTCTAAGATAAAATCGAAAGTGGTTATCATTTCGTGTATCTTTGATTAACGTTCAATAGACGTGTCGATGTCGTCGATATAACACAGTACCATTTTTTCCTTAGACATAATACAAAAGCACTTAGTAAAAAAATGGAATACCTTCATTTTTTAAGGGTGCCTCTTTTTCTTTCGGTTCCAAAGATGGCTGGGGTAATTTGATCCGAACGGAGCAGACGCCACGATTTTTTTTTCTCAAATAAATTAAAACAAAGAGCCGACTGAGATAGCTAACAAATCAAAATTAGAACTGTAATTAAAATGGAGGGAAAAATAGACCAATGTGTTCATATACGTTGGAGACTTATCGTATAATCGATACATATATAGTGACTATCTGTCTGGATGATGGTGAAAATTGAACCCTAGTTTTTTCTTCACGAAGTACAAACGGGAAATTTTTGAATATTTTTGTAATGACCATATTATTATAATTATGTGAAATTATTTTAAATTAAATTTCAACGTCGTTAATTCCTGATGTTTTTATTCGGACGTGTTAATTGAGCGTTTTGCTTCGAAAAAAGGGAAAGAGTCAAGACTACATATATATAGGTTATCGGAACAGAGGGAGAAAAATTCTACATTCGAAGACGTGTTGGGTGGTAGAAAAACATAAAAAGGCTATGAATTATGGTTAAGGCACCACAAGTGACGACAAATTAGGATTTTATATTCCAGAAAAAAGCCCCGAGGTAAGTGAAAGGGGTAGTTTTAATGGCGGCAGACGAGGTTTATTTTTGAATATATATCCGAGTAGTGTTCGACGCTAAGTATCTAATCGAATTATGTATTATTTTTGTTAAATTACTCTGATCTACCTTTCACTGTATTTACTACAATACATCCTAATAAAAATTTGTTACAGCAAATAGCTAATGCTGGCTTATGTTTTCCATTTCATAAACCTGTATTATCTAAATTCTTACATCAATTGACAGAACTTGGCAAAAGTTGACAGAACTTGGCGATAGTTTTGAAGTATGAAAATATTCTATGTTATGCTTTGAAGGAAAATCAAATTTTCTAGCGCTATTTTTGCGCTAGGATTCTGTATTAATTTCTATTTAACTTTAAGATAATGATTATAGCACTTCTTATACCTTAAGATGTGTTCACACGTGGTAAGCATCTACTATAGTCAACCGGGAGACAATGCTTTTCGCATTTATATTAAATTCTTCAAAAAAGCATCCAGTCGGTAGTAAGGATGATGGAGGATTGGAAAATCCCCACATATTAAATTTGAGAATTTCAATATGTTATGAGACTTGCATAAGAATTAAAAAATACAGAATTTTGAAAGTTTACAGTTTTAAATTGTAATAAAATAAGACTTGCATAAGAATTTTTCATAACGAAAAGTTACGAACGTCTAGACTGGTACACTGTGTACTATAAAAGAAGGACACAAAAGTAAAAAAAAATCTGCGAAATAATAATTTCTTGTTTCGGAGACTTATTAATTAATCTTAAAGCTATACTATATTCTAATAAAAAAGAAGACATATTTTTCATCTTTCTAACCGAAATGATAGATCAAAGAACTAGAGCAAGTTTTTTCCCCGAAAAACTTGACGGGAACAACTTATGAACTTGCATCGTCCATGAAAAATATTATCTAGATGACAATTTCAGGACACCGGCCTAAAACAGCTGTTTTATCAAGATTGATAATTTGATGGTTATAAGAAAACGTAAAAAAAAAAATCACACTTTCTCAACATATATTACATCGCCAGTAATTAATATTTGTAATTCGAACCGCAGAGAAAAAAAAATGACCAAAAAATTAGTCAATCGAAAACAAAAAAATATCTATGAATGATGACCCAAAGTACTTGTATTTTTTTTTTCTTTTTTTAGACATTCCTTATAAATTAAATTGTATTCGTACAAATTCCGCATTTAGTTGAAAAAATATTTGACTGAAGAGCTGATAGATTAAAGAGAATAAAATAAAACCAAAATTTGTGGATACTTTTCAGAATAAAAAACACGATATTTTAATTAAATTCGGCCATCTATGCAGTTATTAAAACACGTTTAAAGATGCGCACCGAGTTCCATGTAAGCATTAAATGACGAAATTCGTTTCAATTACGATATTAAAAAGATGGCACCGCGGTGGGAGGGGAGAGGAGGAGGTTCGAAATTGCACGTTTTACTTCTGAATGGATAATCGATAAAAATTTTTTCAAATAATAAAAAGAGGAAATAATCGTTTAAAAATACTTAGGGCCTTATATAGCATTTATTTCCACTGGAGAATATATACTGATAAGAGACATTTTTCGAGTACGAATTGAGTTATCAACAAACGATGCCAACAATTCCAATTGTGCATTTAAACAACGCAGCTAATTTATGGTGCACTTAATGGAGCCAGTTGCAGGTTGTGCACTCACAAAATTTAAAAAAAAAAAAAAAACCGTTTAATGCTTTGGAGGTGATTTCGGCGTCCAACTTTTTCCACCAGAAAAACTATTCGACATTTTTTATGGAGAGCAATCGGTGAGAATCCGGTAGAACAGAGAAGTTGCGCGTGTAACTGGAAGCTTGGAGAAAACTGTATGATATACTTAGGGAAATCTTTAGCTCGAAGATCGATTTCGAATTTTTATTTATTAGCTACATAATTGATTTATGCGGTATACCCACATTAGTTGAGGCACCTATAGCCATCGCATTTACCCACTTTTGCTATAGGTTTACCAAAGTTTATCAGGTTAATGGCCAATATTATCAACATCCAGTTACCAGTTTAATGGAATGTTAAACATAAATATACAATTGCTACTGTCCAACGAAAGAGTCTCCACCTAGTGGTAGAAAATGTAAACGAATACACCTTTCATTACCAAAATCGATTTTCAGAATCAAATTTTAGAATCAAGTCTGACATAGTACTCGATATCCAGTACCCGAATCTATGTATGATCAATTACCAAGCTTTAAGTTACAGTAAAAATTTCAAGTCCCAAAATGCAACCATCTCTGAGAAAATAGACTTTTAAGTTTGAAAACAAGAAAAAAGAAGACAGATAAACCTTTCAATCGCTTTTGAAATTGTGAATTTAAAAAAAAATGAGTCCATACAGTAAGAAATATTATTAGAAAGTTAGAATCGATTCTAATTTGGCCAAATTTGGCTGATTCAGAGAGTCGATTTGACAGGTAGATAACCGATTCTAAAAGTCTCTTCCTTAACTGATTTTTAGAATCGATTCTTCAAATCAAAAAATCCGAGTCTTTTGGAATTGTCATCTGTACATAATAAACATAATAAATGTCTCAAATTTTTTTTAGATCTATTCATTCTTACATCTGTAATCGTTGATGAAAGCTGTTTCCTTACACAAACCAATAAATAAATAAATAATACAGATAATTATAAGAATAAATTTGCGATGGGTATTTTCGGAATCCTGAGGTCATGAAACAAAAAACTATCTTACACCCAAGACCAACTTCTCTCATGAGGGCAATTCTATTAGTCCTTAAGGTTTTTTGGAAAACCTCTTAAAAAAGGATCCTTCGCCACGTCACCAAAAAAAATATACACTACCGTTGGTAGCATGAAGAGGAAATCTCCTACATATGCTTCTTCAATTTAGTGGATATGCCTCATGTTTTTATAACATTTTTTTCTTCCCATATGTAACTATTATAAGTGATCTAAATCAAGGATGGGGATTCCCTCAGAATGTGACCAATGCAGATAAAAACATTACATTATAAGCTAGCACTTGATAGATACGGCTGATGAAAAATAACTCTTCAAAATTATTCTATAATAGCTGTGGCTGGATAACGTAAACTTGTGTAAATGTTTACGCCCATAAATTTTAGCATCACAGAGTGCATTTGTCCAATTTCTATTAAAGATGCGTGCCATTATAATTCAGTAACAAATTTTCTGGTGCACGTAAAAAAAAAATCTTCTTTTATAATCTTTGTTTAACAATAACAAATCGGTACACCATCAAAGCGTTGTTTTATCTCCCTTAAAAAGCGATTAGCTGGATGATGGAAGAGGAAACCCGAAAATAAGTATCTTCAAATAAAATAAAAAAGAGCCAGCACTGAGATTCTTATCAACGACAAGGGTCGATAGTAAGGAATTTTTCTACTAAGATACGGTGCTGGAGAGACTTTATAAATATAGTATTGCCGATAAATTTATAGCTTCATTACGAGGAAGTCGATTCGGCGTTTGTGAGCTGGGGTACCTGAAGAAACCAAAGCAACAAGAAATTATACAGCAGTGAAAAAAACAGCAACCAGATGAGACGGCGATAAGATTTGGATGAAAAATGTTCACTTGCAATTTGTATCTGCTTAATCTGCTGTCCTACCGACCTGTCATTTTGAAAAATCCTTAAATCACCAAATGATTACACTATTGGTACGTCGAAATTTTGCGAATTTTTGTTTTTCCACTTTCATTGTTTTCATACGTGGCTCTCGGTATTATAGGAATCCACTATCTTTGGGCAGTAACCTGTTGCCTAACACCCATTGTACCTGCACACATATCTAATCGATTGTGGATTGCATGGAGGACAGCTCTGCATTTTTCCCACATCATTTTCACGTAGCCAAGGCTATACATGGGCAAGAATGTGAATATGAATCTTCATTTTGTGCAGTGCCCTCCACGAGGCACGATTTATTTGGTATTCGATGGACATCGAGAAGAATGTTGAATAAATGTAGACAGGGTACGTTTGAGCTTACAAATTCAGCTTACAAATTGAGCCAACAAAATGAGTCTACACAATGAGCTTACAAAATGAGCACACAAAATAAATAACCTCAAAAAATGAGTTTACAAAATGAGCTTACAAAATGATCGAAAACCTGCCTTTCCAGCGGGGCTTGCAGAACTGGAATTTTTTTTAATGGAACCATTCCGCAGGGTAAGAAGTAAAAAATTTGATTCCGGTTCAGTTTCCTTAACACATTTTCCTGACATGACATCCACCCGACGTGACATTTTCCTGAAATTATATTTTCCTGACATTCATTTTCATGAAATTTGTTCTCCAGACATTCTTTTTCTTGATATTCATTTTCCTAACATCATTTTCCTGACACCGTTTTCCTGACATTCTTTTTCCTAACATTAATTTTCACCAACACCGAAATTAGTGTGGCTGAACTCGCTCTAGGAAGGCGAGTTAAAAACTCTCCCAAGTCTAAGTGGGTTCAGCTACAAATACGCATTAGGTCTATTGTATTGGATTATGACACATATGTAGAAAATGCTGAGGAAATTGAGAATCTGACGACATTTGCCCACACCATAGTTCTGTCATAAGAATGTCAACCAATGAAAAATAAAACAAACAGTTAGAAAAACAGTGTCAGGAAAATAAATGTCAGGAAAACGGTGTCAGGAAAATGATGTTTGGAAAATAAATGTCAGGAAAATGAATGTCAGGAAAATGTAATTTCAGGAAAATGTCATGTCAGGAAAATGTATTCAGGAAACTGAACCGGAACCAAAAATTCAAAACGTCACAATAAGGACCACCTTAAAGAGCAGGGCTGCAAAGCTGAAAATTAAAATTTCAGCTTTCAGCTTATTATGCTTAAGACCAAAAATAAAAATTTGACTTTGACTTTCAGCTTCAAAATTTAAAATTTTTGGTTTTTATACTTTTTAGCATTTTTTAACTTTAGCTTCAGTTTTTAGCTTCAATAATATTTCTTTTTAGCTTTCGGCTTTCAGCTGTTTTTGAAGCCCAGTGAAAGAGTCGACTGAGTTAAAGAAGGATATCATACGAGATTTCAACCTTACCCGAAAAAGCCAGCAGTCATTTGACTTTTCAAAATCAGAAATGTTGCAGGAAGTACATCTTGTCACGTAGTTTTTACAGCTTTTGTTTCGTTTCGAATAACACCCCCAATGGTCTGTCGATTTTATCGCGATTAGACAGCACAAAATATCAACTCAAGTAACTCTCCTAAGACTTCTGCCGGCTATCTCCAAAATATTTAAAGCCAATAGCTAAAGGTCCCAGTTATTAAAGTTTAAAATTCGTCCTTCTATGCGGCACATGATCAAAAACACATTATTGTTAAATCTCATAACACTTACGTAATGTGTTAATAGCAGGTAGTTAAAGTATAATCTCTCATAAAACCTCCTTCTGTTCTCTAATTTCTATTCTTATAATAAACTGGAAAGCCAAAAAAAAAAAAAGAAAAACAATACAAGACTATTTAAAAATTATCGAATCATATATGATCGATGGAACTTGATACAACATTAGCTTGGCAAATGCCCTCTAGAATGAGTACCAAAAAAAAAAAATTGTATACATGCACTGGCCGCAGCTGTTACCTAAATTTTGGAGAAGTGTGTAATAATAGCGGCTAAAATACAGACAAGAATCACCTTGTCGCCCCCCTTTGTAAATTAGAATAAAAAAGTGGAAGGCGTCACCAATAATTCGAATATTTTGATCCAGTATTTTTTTTTTAGGTGATTTAATTTAGTCTAAGCAGCAAAATTATCACTAACACCAAATTTTACTATTAATTATAAGAAGGTAATAAATTCACCATATTTTAACGCTGGTACCTTTATAAACTGTCCGTGACTAAACGATATAATTGTAACTTCAGGTGTTTGTAATTTATCCTTCATTACAAAATTACATCGATTGGGTGCTGGAAACTGACAAAAATAATGACGATGAGGCGAAAAAAGAAACAACTTGACTGGAGAATTTTGTCCCGTCCTCCTACTTTCGAATGTTCTATAATACCTGGTTTTGGCAACTTGATCGATAATCGATTAAAAAATTCTTTTATCTTCCTCCTTAAATCAGTTCCTTCTTTTTTTTTCCTTCTTTTTTTTTTTATGCGCGTCTTTATTAAGCAGACTTTTCATTACACCAACTTTTTGGAGATTTCAATTAAAAATGTGCTCGTAAATCGAATGTTTTATTAAACGCATGCACGTTATTTAGGTCTAAATTATGAATTTACAAACTCACAAAGCCGAACTTTCAAATTGGCAAAATTATGGCCAAGTACCCGGGTATAAATATTGGGAGCTTGAATTTCACCGCATTACGTGGCTTAGATTTGCTAATTTATTTAACATGACAGACGTTTAAGTTAGTATATCGAGCCCAAGGTTGTATCCGGCAAAGGGGGGTAACTGTCCCCCTTGATTTCAACCTGTCAAATAAACTTCTTTTCTACAAGAAGATTAAAAGAATCGATGAGCGAGTGCAGATGATGCCGAGGATAATCTGTACTATTTAATACATATAAAAGCTCGAGGTACCTATTCAAGCGATTAATTGAAATTTATTTTGGAAGAAACGGCGACGTTATCCAGTTCTGCAGATAGGCAATTATACTGAATAACGTCCTTGGGTGGCTCATTTCAACAAGATTTCTGTCTTGTTTTCTTTTCTATGGTAACTAGTCCGAAATTGATTGGGATCTCAACAGACGAGCAAAGATTGGCAGCATATTTTGTCAGCTATCTAGGACTGGACATCCATAATATGAATATACTTATTGCATAATCATTTTGAGGAAAAGAAAGGATTATAACCATACTGTAGTTAACAGCAATCTTCTATATAGTAAAATCCAATATCCGGATGTCTGTCATATACTCAAAATTCGTAAATAAATTATTTTTCATTTTGCGATTACTCTCCTTTTACTAAACGTAGAAAGCTGAATTTGGTCTGATTGGACAGAAAAAACTCACAGAAATCTATTTCTGCATACATCTTTTGGCATTAATATTTTATTTCCCTCTTAATGATTGAAACATTCTATAAAAACGATGAACTTCATGCTACGTTTCACGTCATTTTTCATTTTGCGATTACTCTGCTTTTACTTAACGTAGAAAGCTGAACTTGGTGTCATTTGAAAGAAAAAACTTTCAGAAATCTATCACTGTATAAATCTTTTCGAATTACTGTTTTACTTCATTGTTAAAGATGAAAACATTCCACAAAAATGATGAACTTCATGCTACTTTTCACGCTATTTTTCATTATGCGATTATTTTTCATTTCGCGATTACTCTGCTTTTACTCAACGTAGAAAGCTAAATTTGGTCCCATTTGAAAGAGGGATATCTCAAAAATGTGATGATGTATGAATATTTTTGATTAGAGATTTTATTTCACAGCTGAATGAAAATATTTTTGATAATTGTGAATTCTATTTTACACATACACTTCTACACAATAATTTCATGATAACGCAAAATTTGAGTGGACTCCGAGAGGAAAATTTGAGTAGAATTGAGCAGAATCAAGCGGCATTTGAGAAAAATTTGAGCGGGATTGTGCAAAATTGAGTGAAATTTGAGCGGGATTGAACAAAATTTGAGCGGGAATAAGCAGAGGGGGCGTAGACCCCTCGGACCACCCTAGTTAAAATTTAAAATTGAAAGTTAATTAATGCTCAAAAACTTAAATAGAGCATTTATTTATTTACATCTCACAAGTGAACAATTATTATCATTCATCAATCTCCAATTGCCAAATACGTCATATATCGAGTTATCTAGCTACTATTGATTTTGAAGACAAATGCCGACCAGTGAAATGTAAACAATAGTTCTGACGTCATATAGAAACGCTCTAAACAGACAGGGATTCCAACTGCAGGGATTTTTAACTGTCTTGAAAAATGGCGACGATAAAACCAGCTATTGTTTGGAATTTTATATAGATTTTTTTTGTTGAAATTTTAATGATTCTCCAGTTTCCAATGTATTCTTCGAATAAGAGATGATATGTAGTAGGTATAGGTATTTGGTATTTTAGTCTTAGTTTCGAATTTCTTAAATTAAAATTTTACAGTATTGAAAAAATTGCTTTGAAAATACGAGTAAATAGTAAGAACAACAACAACTGTTGACTTTTTTGTTTTTAATCAGGTTTTTTTTTTTTCAATCAACTTAAATTTGATTCTGAACAAAAAGGCAGCCCCCAGCTTTTTTTTTCTTCAGCAGGCAAAAATTACAATTTAAAGCAAAAATGTTACAGTGATTTTCTTTTTTCCGTTCAAAGCAGGGATTTTCAACAATTTGTGTTGACAACGCTGCTAACAGGATTTGCCTCCCTTGGTGTTGTGTTTAAACACTGAACGTGCTTTTTCCCTATCTTAATCAAGAATTGGTATTTTTCATACTTTTACTTTTTTTTCGGGAGGGGAGGGGAGGGGCGATTATTTATATTTTTGGCGTTTTTTGGTACAATTTTTTTCATAAAATCAACATAAAAATCAATTTTCATTATGAATTATGAACATAAAAAATAAATAAAAAACGCAAAAAAATTTCTTATTTTAGACTAAATTTTGTTTTTACGTTTAATCCTCATAAGAAAGATGAGATGTTGACACATTGAAAAAATTAAGATAAAAGAATTTTTTAGTCTCTTCGTTTTGACGTCATGTCAGTGATTCAACCTACCAACTTTTTTGTTGTATTTTCTGAAATAAAATCAAGCCATAAGGAATAATTGAATTTCCAATTTGATCCTTCCAAATTAAAACCTATATTATTATTTTCCTCCACACAAAACTATTAGTTCGAGTTAGTCTGTTAATTAGTTTACCAAATACTTCGCTAAGTTTATCCTCAGCTAGAAGGTGTGATTATTGTCGGTCAAATTATTTATCTGCTCTAATGGATACAGTCTGAAGTCAATAAGACATGAAACACAACGCATTCATAAAACCAACGAAAACCTCCCTGAACTGAATCTATGGGATACCTCTTTTAATTTTAAAACAGAAAACATAATTAATTTTACACTCTGGAAAATCATCTTCGCCAATGTTTCAAAAAATATATGAATAGTTTTCTTTTCGGTTTTTTTTTTTGAACCCATCAAATCCACTTGCCCATCTAAATCTTATAGACAAGCTATTTCGCATTCTTTATAGAAGTCTAGTTTTTTTTTTTTGTTCCTTTAATCGGACTCGTAAAATAGATATCATTTTATTTCTTCATTCTATTCACCTGTCCAATACGCTGAAACAATTTTCTAAGAAATCTTACGCATGCTACGAAGGCCATTATATAAGCTGGAAAAATTGCACCGAATTGTCTATAGCACAATTTTCAATTTATCAACTTCAGCTTCGGAAATTAGTATCATTCTCTGTTTACATCCGGGAAATGAGTCATACCAAGTTGCCTAAAAATTGTAATTTCAGAGGGAAACCACACTAAATGCTAATGTACTCGAACCAGTTTCTCGAAGGAAGATTTTGTACGAATAAAAAATACAATAGCTCGTGCTACCTCCAATTCTGATTACCATCTTCATTTTACTCAACGGTTTAAAGGTGGGGTAAAAATTGAAAGAATTTTAGATTAAAAAATAGCTTGAAAAAAGCACCAAACAATTGAAGGAAATGGAAATAAACATTAGATCCAGTTATACTGACATTCTACCGTTTATAGAGATTGTAAAGGGAGCAATAACTCACAATCATAGCCATTTTTTGAATTTTCGAGTTTATCATTTCTTTTTTTTTAGAAGATTTAAAATGTTATAATTAGAGACCGGATTTTTCAGTAGGAAAACATGATATTTTCGGTACAAATATCTGAAAAATTAGTAACATTAGGTTTTTAAAGAAAAATGACGGAAAAATCATATCTGGTTTATTTATTATTAGAATTACATTTTAATACGACATATTTTTACAAAAATTTACTGTTATGCATCACAATAACATGTTTTTTGGTGTTCTCAACCGTTAAGCTAAAGATAGTTGTCTCAGTTTTGAAAACCCAACCCTTTTCTCAAAAACAGAGTTGAATTTAGTTCTTTCCGAGTGGAATTATTCAAAAAATAACTTTTCATTGAGATTTCTGCAAATTTTTGTGTTTTCCGGTTTCTTTGGCATTTTTTTTTCCTGCGTTTTCGGTGTTTTTCGGTAAAATAAAAATTTTTTCCAGTTTCACTACAATTCAAACCTCCTTTTCAAAATTACTCATTCTGTCCTTAAGGAAAAAAAATGTTGAATACCTACAAATCCTATCTCTAGTTATAATCAGTTAATTTCAAATAAACAGCGGTTAGATCAAAGGGCCGAGCACCTACTTCCCCGAAATTTTTATTTAAAGTTTATAGAAAATTCCTCAAGTCGATAACTATAGGTATTAGAAGATATAACATTGACCCAGTGAATAAAAAGTGGTAAAAAAGGCTAAAAACAAAGCACATTTTTTCCTCTTGTCATTCTTTTCGAAAGCATTAAAAATCGAATGACTGAACATCCCCTAACTCGCCACATTACATACCCCCTATCTATAACTGGCATGGACATCAAACATCCGAACTGGTTACCAAGTAATTATGAATCGATATCGACATTAATCTCGACGTTGCAGGGCTACTCGTGCACACAATCACCAAACTGGATGCACCTCAAACCGGTAGCCCTCGAAGGCGAAGATTGTTTTCGGAGCACACGCGCTCGCCACCACACTGCCCAAAATGCTGGCGCGTATATTTCACGCCAGTGCGAACCGTCTCTCCACCAACAAACCCACCCAGTCCAGCCAAATATGTAATTACAGTCGTTAAAATGAGAGTGCAGTCCTGTAATAAAACAAAGATTACCAAAAGCAGAGAAAAAAATGGAAGAAGAAAGGAGAACAGAAAGTAAAAAAAAAAAAGAAGCTTATTGCTACAAAAATTAACCCTGCCCTGCCCTGCTCCAGCTTTGTATGCCTTGAAAGCAAAGTTAGTAATAATCGTTATTATTTAAACCTTTTTTTCGTGGGTGCCCCCTCATCATTTGTTGACTATTTTTAAACAAACCATGTTTTTTTTTTTTTGCATTTGCCATCCACAAAAGCACCCCCTTTTGTGGTGTAATTAGCGAACGGTCCATTATTAGTCGCACCATTTTGGTTTCTTTTACGACTACGTGCGGAGGTACATTAAAAAACATCCATAGTTGCTAATATTTCTTTCCACAATGAATACCAACGCAATAAAACCCTCAAACGTGTAAATATTTTTTCATCTTGTTAAAGAAATTACATAATATTGCGCAATTAAAATACAATTACACTAAATAAAAAACTAATAAATTAATGTACAGTCAAATAACTGCTGAGTATGGCTTCGGAGTACCAACGAAATGGTAAGCAAGAAAACCTGTTTCCTCCGTTTTATTTTCCTCGACGACTGGAAAATTGCACTGTTCAACTTTTCCCCCTCCAGTTTAACTGTATACACCATGTCATATGGAAGCCGAATAAAGTGTCTAGTTAAACTTTTATTACAAAATAGTCATACAGTAGAAAGTAAAAAAGCATACGAGGTTGAGATTATGTTAAATGATCCGAATCCTTGTGAATTTTATGATCTTATAGAAAGAGTTTAGACGGTATTAAATATTTACATGTAGACATACTGACTTCAGAAACTTAAAAATAAAGAATTTATTTTTATTTAGGGGTAAAGTAAAAAATTAAAAATCCCTTCAATTTGTTAAAAATGGCAATATTTACTTATTGGTATAGGTCCTTTTTCTCATAACGCATCGTTATTCACATTTGGTACGGTTTTCAATATTTTCATGTCAATTTTTTATATTATTTATCACTAATTTTCAATATCTAAATAATTAAATATATTTAAACACTAAACAGCAGTCGGTATGCAAAAAATGGATAAGTCCATTTCTTCCAAATTTCATAGAAAAGCCAAAAAAACAATTTTATATCACATAGCTTTCTAATGCAGCACCTCAGTTAGCCGGTTCTAGCAAACATACCTGATGTCCTACTTTTGTATACAAGTTTTTCCCAATATACAAGGTGTCCTCGCATATTTTTCTTGAAATTTTGAGACAAAGGAAGCTGACAATATTTTTTTTATTTTATCTACTTTTATGTACTATGAACAGTTATTTAGGATAAAGACTGCAATTATTTTGAAGATGATGAAATGCAGAAGAGTTGTTGATCCTACTTTCAACCGTTGGAAGGTAACAAGTTTCATTAGTCTTGAGGTGATAAAAATCATATCATTTCATTGAAGGCAACATGACTGTGTAAAAAATTACTCACTAGCAGGCATTTGCTCGTTCGTAATTTTGTACACATACTCCCCTTCAGCGCCGAATTTATGAGTTGAAAGAGGTGTGGACAAAGTGGCGGATGCCCGTTTCTAGGGAGATAGGGGGTCAGTTACCAAATTTTTCAAACTTTTTTTTAAATGAAAAATTTAGATAATGCTATAATTGTTGCTTCTTTTTTTTTTTATGACGAGTGGTGGAGGCCCTTTGTTGGTGGAGGCCCGGAGACACTGGCCACACTGTCCACATCTTAAATTCGGCCCTGCTCCCCTTAATTAAGCCTAATCAGTATTAATTTTGACAAGTATGTTGGTCCGTACCTCATCCATGGGTTTTATAGTCCTGCCATCATCAATTTACTGTAAGAATTTCGCATATTGAAATAATTGAATAGAAAATTTTGCTTTGAGGCACCAATAATATTCTTTCTTTTGACTTCCGAGGTTATATTTGAAGCTTACAGAAGCAAGCTAAAATGAGTTATCTACGTGTAATTTTTTTTAGCTGTGGAGGATTTACTAATGCTATTTTTGTGCATTAAAAAATTAATTGGAACAGAAAATAATTATTTACACATTGGTTATTCGAGTTTTTCGTCTAGTTTTACCTGGATGAGATCAGAAAAATGCTGCATGGGAATTCTCACGATTACCTACTGAACTCCTTTTTAATACCACAAGTATTTATTATATTTATATATTTTTTTACCTGTTCGAAGATGGGATAGGAACACTCTTCGACCATTAATACTTCGAACATACAGATTCGAGGACAAAATTCGATATGTAGCCTTATACGTGCACCTTCCTTACAGATTTTTAGGTCAATTTTTATTTCTATACCGAAATAAAAGTAATAGTTCTTCAAATCAAGACAGGAAAATAATAGAAGGTATGCTCCAAGGGGAAATATGGGTCAAAAAAAAAAGAAGAAACTCATTCACAACTGAAAAGGCAAAGAATACCGAATGGATACCTGACTTGAATTTTTCCTACTGTATTTTCTTATGTATTTTTCATTCATATATTCTTGCATCTTCACCATCCGATTTTTTTTTATTAATATTTATGTTCGATAATAAAAGTGCAGGTATTTTATTTTTCGTTCTGGTTTTATAGGTGAGAGACACGTTGAATTAGATATACCTGAGAACTCGCGTCGAAGAAAAAATAATTTAACCACCTACTTTGTGAAAATTTCTGATCTCAAATCATTATAATATTTCTATTCAGTTAGATGTAGTAGTATTTTTTTTTCAGAGAGAATGTAGATTGTACAAAGTTTAATTTTTTTAATGCAGAGTGTACGTAATTTATAGTTTATATTAATAGAACGGTAAAATGAGTTTTATTTTTTGATACAAATAATTAATGTTCTTTCATCGAAGATCATATACTTATGCCATTCTAATATTATTTTCTTAATATGAACATATCCTGAACAAACGTATGATTGTGGTGCATATACTCCTGGACTTGGTTCGCATTCTTTAGATATATTGCATTCCATTCCACGTATCTTATACTCGTACTCAACCACACCGTGTAAGATACTCATCTGCATTCTCAATTTAAAGCAGAACAAAAACCAGATATTTATTTTCGATAATTGTGAATGACATCGAAAGTGTTTGATGGAAATCAATTTGTAGGTGGAGTGAAAGGTAATCTCTGAAGATAAGAACAGACAGGGAAAACACTTTTGTATGTAGCCTTTGCGAGAAAATAAGAATAACGATGTGTGATTTTTTTTTTTTTTCAAAATAGAAAAAAACAAACTCTTTAAACCCTTTCTCGTCTACACATATTCGAAAAATGAGTACGTATACTAAGCGAGCCTAAAAATCATCTCCTGTATCGACACTGTTCGTATAAAAGACAGCCCCGAAAAAAGGGTTTCATATTTTTATCAAGATTAGGTTCTATGAAGAGTACTCGAAGGTATTCTTCATTGTACCTGCGCGCTTTCTTCTTGCATTTTAGATTTTCTGAATGATCGTCAATACGAATGAAAAACGAAGGCTTATAGCACGCCCACCTTCAAATCATGTCAATCTCGTTTCACAGGTTTTATTTCTGATATTAAATTTTCTATCGGAAAGGGTGGCGATAAGAAAATGTCTCAAATTCCAACGATTTTGTCATCTCAAGTAATCGTGGTCCAATTAACAAGGCGGAGGTATTGTAATTAGAGTGTACTCTGTGAGAAAATGGTAGCTCGTGTGAAGATTAAAATGGAAAAGGCTGAAAGTCGTAAAAATTTATGATTTTATGGCTATATATTTTGGAGAGCAGACGAGATAATGGGGTTCGGGTTGATTAATTTCCATTTCTAGAGGGTTGGAAGTCGTAAAAAATTAGGTAGACCAAAGGATTAGAGGGAAATATCTGTGCAGATAAATTATAATAGTTTTGTTTTTAGGTACCTACCTATATGTTTTTTATTGCTCGGAGGTGCTGAAGCTTTTTTTTTCTTCTTTCTTTATCGAGGCGGCGGAGTTAACAAAAAAAGGATGTCATTACCAGAAAAATGCTGTATCTTGGCATACCTAAACGGTGCTGGCGTGGTAATTAAATTGTCATGTCTTGGTCTGGCGGAAGTCAAAATTCAAAATGTCGATTTTTAGAAAAACACAGGTAAAATATTGTCAATAATGGGAGGGATAAGTCAAAAGTGCCTAAGGCTAATCTTTAGAAACAAATAGTGAATTCTGCCCAAATATGATCAGAATTTTGAAACAAGTTCGATTCTGTATTTAATATTTCGGCGCATTTAGTTTGATAGTTTTCTATATTTTGGTCAAAATGCAGACAAACAACTAAAGATCAAAACATTAATCACCGTTAAGAATCCTCAGAACGCATAAGCATTACTTTCCGATCATCACTTTTACGGAAGATCATATATAAGTAGTCGAAGTGTAGAAAAATAACTTGAGTCTAAAACAAGTTTCGAAGGGTAGTATTGGATTGTAAAATTACGCAGGACAGACTTGTATGGTAGAATGGTCGTCTAACCACATTGAATGAGGCAGAATATCTTGACAGCAAACTGTAACACGTTTTTTTGTTTCCAGTAAAAAGTGAAAAATGTGATTTACAATGTTTTGCATCTCACCGGTTCACTTATATAAACTCATATTTTTCTGTTAATAAAATATTTAACTGTATAAGAATTGAGAGGGGTTATTTAAAAAGGGCCGAAGTCGACTCAGGTCCTTTTTTAAAATCCACCAGATTCATTTATCTATGAACTTTCGTCATTCTAAGAAGCAGTCACTCAGTGCTCTGTCGTGAAAATTTGTGAAGTTACAGCGTTTTTTAGTTGTTGAGATCGGCTATATTCTTCAAGTATTTATGATGGTATGCAACGTTAATAAGGAATACCGCGGTTTTTTGGTGTTTTTTGGTGTTTCAAAACAGCTAGTGCGGGTATATTTTGTCAAAGTTCAATTAATAAAACCTTCCACCATTTTATAAACACTGTTATTCATTAAACCCAACAAATTACTATCAAAATTTATCGTAAACCACTCTAAATTGATTAATTCACATGGATATGAAAAAATGGCTTAAGTAGGGTTTTAGCCAAATTGCTATAAATCCATTTCTGACAGTATTATATGGTTTCTCATCATGGGAAACACAAAACTACTCTTCAAATTTACTTTACACTGTTCAAAAGTGATTATCTCGGATGGATATGCAAAAAGGGCATATGTTGGGTTTTAGCAAAATAGCTAAAAATCCATTTCTATGGATTTTAAAATTGTGAAACGTGGCTCATTGTCTAGTCTATAGATTAGAAAAACATGCTCTTACCTCTTTGGAGTCCATCTCACACGTATATCATTTTACAACTAAACAAAAACTTTGAACGTTAATATCTCAAAACGCTGTTTTGCCACTTAGGCCCTTCTTTGACATCCTCTCTCAATTTGAAAACCTGATTAGCCCTAAGAAATGAGTGCTACAACGAAAAATTCTCAAAAAGGTCAAATATACTGTCCTTGAAAGCTTTAAAGTCATTTCTAGTAATAATAAGTATGGGACAATATTCTTTAGCAATCGTTTTAATGTTATTCCAAATTGAAAAAAAAAAATTAACGAAATAATTACTTTTTGAAGGTATACGACGTAGTCATAACCTAAACAAGAAAAATCAAAGTGAATATTTAAAAATTAGGTCCCAGTTCCGATATTATAACCAAAAAATGAAAAGTAACCTCAGTCAGACATGTTCGCTTCTCTCAAATATGTAATAGGTTCCTCTTCTATGCCTTACATTTATAATCAACGAGGCCTTCTATAATTTCTAAATCAAAAAAAAAAAATTCCATAGTAACATCTCCAAAACACTTGAAACCCCTTCAGTCATTTTTTGTTTGCCACAAAACCCACTTTTTGCCTTTCTCCGTATCTCCGCTTTTAGGCTCATTGATTTTATACAGGCTCCAACTGTAACGCATAGTTATAAAAACTTTGGGTACACAAGAAAAAAAAAAATATGGGCAGGTAAACTTTTACATAGTACCATATGTACAAAATTACAATTTCAATACACACCCCAATAGGTAACATTTATGCATGCATAGACCATAAAAATTATATTCGATGAAAAAAAAAAGAGACTTAAGTGAAAAGGTACAGAGAAAAGGCTAAGGTAAGTGAAAAAAAAGAAACATATAAGAAAGGGTATTACGGTTGGCTTCGTGAGAAAAGGATTGAAAGTAAAAGTAGCTACGTGTAACCAATGAAATGGAATATCAGAAAAATATAAAAATCGAACAACTGGTTTCTAAAAATAAATCAATACATAACCGGATGAACCCTCTATACTAGAGAATTTCTCTCGCTTTTTTTCTATTATAATGGTTGTATATATTTGGTGTTTTTTTCAAAACAGGGTGATATTTCCTTTGGCTGCCGGTGTCGAATAACCCAATATAACCCTTTCTGCCCGAAGAAAAGGTGGATTTATATGAATTCAAATCTGTCGATAACACGTGGCTGCTGATTTCGGCATTTTCGCCTTTTGCAGACGTCTTTGCACACGATGCCTTCTTTTTTCATCTCCATACTTCCAGTGACCCCACTTTTAGCTCTTCCTCCCGTTTCGTTTTTGTATTTTTTTTTTTTCTTCTTTCGTACATTTATTAGCCCAAAGTAAATAGCCATTTGCAACGTTTAAAACGATAAAATCCAGCCACACGTTTGGCAAATAAAAACAAAAATATGGCCATTCAATGGAGTACTGAAACATTCTGCAAATCGAGCATCGCACGAGTAATGCATAAGCACGTTCTTGCTGGTACCTACGAAAAATCATTTCACCACAATAAAGTACGAGTACCTATCGTTTTAATGAGTTTTAACTCGAACTAGTTTTTATTTTGAGCCGGTAGTATACCAATGCTGTGCCGAATATATAAAGGGCCTCCAAATATTTTAGATTGCATATTTGGCATTGATGGTCCAGAGCGAGAATACTTCATCTATATTTTGCACCTGATACTGTAATTGCCGAAAACATTATCACCTATTTCACATTCTGGAAGCTGATAATGCTAAATCAGTGAAAAAATAAGGGGAATCGGAATAATAAACTGCACGCAAGAAAAATGAGGTTTGCACGAAATGTATGGCCACAAAAAATCAGTATGAGATAACAAAATAAATAGTGGAAATCACGAAATAACTTGCTCATGCAATATAAATAGGTTTGAACAGAACTTTTAAATGCTTCTCACAAAATTTGAGCGGCAAGAGAGGAAGAGGAAATCTTTCAAAGAATTTAAAACATGGCCCACAGAAATATCAAGAATAGACGTATCAGAGGGCCAGGTAACAGGCACTTGTCCATTTTTTGTTTAAAAAAATCAATGCAAGCATTCAGTTGGTATGCTGATCAGGCGCAAAGATGTTCAAGTGCCACCGGAGGCAAAAACTGTTCCGTTGGGCCAGAAGAGAAAGGGAGGATGACCATCGAAGGCAACAAGAGCCCTTCTTGTCCAATAATTTCAAAATTTTAAGCTTCAATCAAAGCTGAATTTTATTTTGTTTTTTTAATAATTTTTTGACAATTATTGTGAAAATCACTTTTTTTTCAGGGTACAGATTTTTCGGGCATCCCCCCCCCCCCCCCGTGCAAATGTCATTTATTTTACGTAATTTATTTGTTCCATAGTTATAAGACATTATTATAACGTTTAATCTCTTTTTTTTTATGGGCGATATACTATTTTTTTAGGAAATATATGATCTTTCGTGCATTATATTTATTTCTGTTCATATGCATTATTTTTTCCATGCATTCCTCTTTTTTTTGCAGGCTGAAAAATCACACCCAAAAAATTATAAGTGATAATTTTTTGGGACTTAGAAGGTTTTGGTTTGAGATCGGCGATTTCTAAATCAGTAGCATAATCATACAATTTTCTAAGGAGAGACTAAATTTAAAATGTATCATCAAAAAAAACTTTCCACCAAAAATTCATGAAAAGCATAGAAAATCTTTTTTTCAATAATTCATTTGTTTTTTGTGGAATTGAATACCCAAAGGTTGGGCTCCAGCAGACCATAAATTTTTATTTCCCAATCTGCAAACTTTGACACAAATGAGGAGGAGAAAAGTGACGCGAAATGTGACACAGATGTGGAAAAAATTCAATCAATCAGGAAGCAGTGGCACTTTTGTGACACTGATGTGATACCATTTTCCTCCGTTGGAAAAATTATAGGTCACATTAGTTGCCACTCAGCCACTGCTTCCTGATTGGTTGAATTTTTGCCACATCTGTGTCACATTTCTCCTCCACATTTCAGATCGAGTTGAGGCTTATTGATTCGAACGTTCACTTTGCGTACGTTTATGAAATTTGTTTGATTGTAAACTGATTATTCAAGCTTTTGCAAGTTGAAAGCCCAACTCGCATAATTTTTTGCTTTTGTTTCCTTGGATTTTGAGTTAACGTGATTTGACTGAAACACAGCTTTATGACTGGCCAGCGTTTCAACTAAAACCCTTACACAGCTTCTTAATTTAACAACAAATTGTAGATGTGTTCTCTACGTACAATTTCATATTTGTAATTGTGGCCACAGTAGCCCCTACATATTACGATAATAAATTGATTGAATTTCATATTTTTCCTTCAACTTCTACAGCCGCAGCCACTCCAACACATTCAGAAATAATCGAATCTTGTATACGAATAATACGTCCACAAACAAACAGCAAAGTAGTGATGATTGCTATTAAAATTTTAATCAATTTGTCTAGAGCTAGAACCTCTATTCTAAGTTATCAGTAGCAGTTATTTATTCGTACTAAAAAAATCAAAAATGTAAACCGGCTTTCCACAAAAATGTGACAAATTAATGAATGTTCGTAACAATGTATGTACTTGAAATAAACTTATGAAAAATGAATGCATCGTTTACTTTCGTGAAAAACCACTCTCATACCACAGAAAAATAATAGGTGCTTTCGTATTTTACACAATAATACCATAAATAAATCTGGCCCCTACGACAGCGTTTAACTGATAAAGAAAAACGTTATCCTACATAAAAGTACACCTAATTAGTAATTACATATTAATATTTCGTAGAATGATGGAATTTCTTGACTAAATTAAAAAAACGTGACTAAAAATCAAAATTTTATTCGCATTGGCATCTATAATGAAGCCATTCCATTACAAATAATAAAAGAGGAAAAGAAGCAAAAAAAAATCAACAAATATAAAAATTAAATGGCCTAATTATGTACATCTTCTTTTCTTTTTTTTTTTTAAATCGACATTATTTTAAGATAACAGCATGGAACAAATCATCGATTCAATACATCGATAGTCTCACTTTTATTTTCACACCAAAAATGCACATTAATTCATTCGAATCAGGTAAGAAGGTAGGCACTGAAAATTGCCAAATTTGCTTGGCAAATCTGCCAATCAATGTGCTTCGCTTTCACTGCTTTCCAAAAAGAAAGTAATTAAGGCGCATGCAATGAAAACAACTCCACCAAGAATGGTAACTGCGAACAAAATAAATATAAGTACCTATTAATTGAAAATAAAGGCAACTTGATTGGGACATAACATTTTAGGGGGGAGGGAAGAATATAGATATTTATAATTTCTAACGAAGAATAACCAGAATTTAATTTATAATAATTATTCTATTTCGGTGATTTCACTCGCCACAAACTGAACTGGTTGCTTTAGTTGATCTGTTCATTTTATTTTTATTAAAATTGATTAATTAATTCAATTTTTTATTTATTTCAAATATCTCAGCTCTGTACTAATATTATTGCAGTTCAGTACGAAAACTTTTTAATGTAATAATCCCTAAACCTTTTTGAGAGGGATTGTAAGATAAATTTTCAAAGACTGTACTAATTTTACAATAAAAGCGCCTGATAACTACCATCCTGAGCAGTACCCTACAAATCAATCATTAAAAAAAATGTATCGTTGATTTTCATTTGGAATTAGTTTTTTATAGGGGCAGGCAACTAGGAAATCATAGGACCCAAAGAAAAATAGCGAATGTAGATACCTGTTTTGACAGATATTTTTTGGGCAACAAATCTGCCACCTGTAACAGCTATGCCTGTGCATATACTGTGGCCTGCGATACCACCTAAAGTAATACCAAATTTATTCTGCAACAGAAAAAAAAAAATACAAGTTAATTACCTCAAGTCGGAAATCAACTAATCGGAACTGGAGGTAAAATCATTAACTGGAGTAAGTGCGAATTATTTCACAGTTCACCTATTTTCAGCAGTCTACATTCTCATTGATGCCTTTGAGTATACTTACTAAATTCATTAATCTTTCCATCACTATACGATAATGTAGTGATATTAATTAGAGGATCATTTTTGAGACTCAGTAAGAACTCTTTCAAGAGTGCACAGGCCATTGAAAATGAATACGTTCACATTTGAAATAAGTAATAACCTTTTTTTTTAGGCGAAAATAAAAGAGAGACTATCGACTCGATAAATCAATGATTTGTTTCTTAAAATAAGCTTTAAATAATATGTCAATTATCAAGAAAAAATAAAGGTGTACGTATTTGTAATGTGTGTATAGATATAATTTAGAAATTGGACTATCCCAGATAGGTACCAACATTAATTTCTGTCAATACTTTTTCTATGACTTTATCATAGAGATGTCCACGAAAATATAGTTTTGCATTGCAATTTCTCATGATACAACGAGCGAATGTTTTTATCAAAAGTTAGTTTACACCACTTTGATGGGCAGTTCTCATTTGGCAATCACCGATTACCAGGGATGGAAAACGTTACGTTATAACGTTATAAATAACGTTATGGTAGCGGTACCAAAACCATTTTCTATAACGTTACTGTAACTGTACCACCCGCCCTTCACAATAACGCAACAAAAAACGGAAAAACGGTACTTATCTATAAAATAACGTTACAAACTTTGATTTACAGTTTAAACTTTCAACTTTCAACTTTCCAACTTTTGTATTTCAAAATGTTATTTTGTGTTATTTTATTTTCATTATTTTGAGTTTCTAGTTGAGGTAATAAAGTAATAAACAATGCTTTCTTCTGCTACACACACTATACTACACTACTGCTACACTCCACCCCTAAAGAAAAAAAAAAGGACAAAAACGATATCCATAACGATAACGAAATGATGTTATAACGTTATATATTGATAACGGTACCGAATCGATGGGTACATTATAATGGTACCGTAATGAAACAGATTTGATCATTTCCATCCCTGCCAATTACCAATATTCACAAATGTGAGAGTATAAATTTATCTACCAATCATTATTACGCACAATACTTTTCACCAGTAAAATGTAAACATTTTAACGTCATTGAAAATATAAAATTTTCAGTTTTTTTCAATTTTTCTTATTTTTCAGCATTTTTAGAGAACAGCCAAATTATGCATCAATCAAAATTCAGCAATCTGTGATCCAGACTTGAATTTATTTTTATTAAAACATATTGCACTGACCTACGAATTAGATAATTCTACAATGACATATAATCCATAATTCACAAACTTTATTGGTTCATGAACGACTGTTGAATCACCACTGGCTATTGGGTCTAGGACGTTTCGTCAACTGGTTTTACATCGACAGACAGTTCACCGGATACTTTTCACCAACCGGCCTATTCACCGATAAGCAGTTCACCAAACCGGTTTTTTCACAGCATATTATTTCACCGACAGGTTTTTTCACCGAATCTATTTTTATTTCTTATTTTAATCAAAACAAGCTTTTTCTAACCCTTTTTGACTCCCAGATGTCATGTGGCAAAGTATGTGATAATTTAATTAGTAAATAAATTAAAAAATGAATAAAATATAAGGTTTTTTATGCAGTTTGGTGAAATGACCACTCGGTGAAAATGGCTACCAGTGAATTACCCCCTTGGTGAACCGGTCACATCTCGATCAAATTTGTTGGTGAAACGTTGGTCAGTGAAAAATCAGTCGACAAAAAGGTCGGCACCCCTGGCTATTTATTAAAATAGTCAAGAGGTAAGCGCGGATCAATATGTGAATCAAGATACTGCAGATCACAGCTCAAAAAATTATCTATTCCATTACCCACATGTTCAGAATCAAATTCACAGTGTTCCGAGATGTGTAATTTATAGATGATAGATATAATGCATTCAGGACTAAGATCCTAAAAAAATGCGATTTGATCCACAATTTAGCAGATTTTTCGCTCTTGCAGTATCAAATCATGATTCGAATTATTTTTAAATAGATGTACGTGATTTTTAACGAAGGGAACATTATTTTTTTCGAACCATAATCACGTGATACTATCGTCTCTACTGCGAGACACCGCATCTACTATAAGTAAATTATATTTAATTAAAGGGATTTCATACTAAATGTTCAAATACGAATAATTGTAAATAAAAAATAATACTTACATCTTTGGCTGCTAGTAAAAAAGTAGCTAACTGAGATCTATCTCCCCATTCGGCGACAAATGTCAATGTAAATGCTTGAACGACGATATGGGACAATACCCGTAATATGGTTACTTTTGAATTTTTATCCACTCGTCCGGCTTCAACGTCCTTGGTCAGAGTTTCTTTTTCGAACTAAAAACAAGAAAAATTCATGAATACTCGACTTGAAAGTGAAAAATTATAGCGCATTTAAAATACGCAGCTATAAGGATATTATACATGGCGATGTGTTTATGTACATCGATGCTGGATGAATTAATTTGAAAGTTCTATTCAAAAATCAACCCCCTTGTCAGCGATGGAATGAGCGAGAAAAGCATGAAAAATACTTAGTTTAGTTCTATGAAGTTTAAAAGCTTCGGATTTTCCAGTCGTGAGTCGATATAAATAACGCTTGCTGTTGAAAAATGAAAAATATCTAAATACTGAGACCCGTACGGATGAAAACATGTATTTGATGCTCTTGTGGTGCGTTCAGAAACAAAACAAGAAATTTTCCAAAAAAGTTTCATACATTCGGCAACTGGAAGAATATCATAGGATAAAATTCGTTGCAAATAGGCAAAACTTGAAGAATTCGAGAAATATAATGCATAACCGTAGGATTAAAACACATAATTATAAGGACATACTATAAGTATTCGTCTATTTTAGAAGTGTTTGTTTATGTTTGCGCGCAGGACAACATTTATCTCTTTTCTGAGCGGGGCAAAAATTTTCAATTCTCATAGTCTGGATAATAATTTTTGTCCGAACATATCGAGAGGTTTCTGAACGCATCCCAGTAAAAAAAAATAAAAATATCCGGTGGCACCACTGACACTTGAGGTTGTTCTTTGAACAAAACTTTCATTTGAAAAATGACAGATACGTATTGAGGATTGATTGAAATCAAAGGCAAAAAAATTGACGATTAATTTCGGATTTGTGTAAAAATTGTACACTAATCAGCTAGAAATACCAAAATACTGGCGTACATATTTCATACCTCATAATACCCCCATATTTTATGAGCAAATGTGTTTTTAATAATATTATACAGAATTCCATGCAAAATATTTCCAGTCTACTCGTTCTGATATTCAACTGCTACGTGCCATAATTTTAGCTTCTGAAGACTCTTTCCAACAATGTCAGAATCAAAATAAAAATATGTATATACTAGTTACCAATGAATAATCATGTATGTACATGGTCTATAAATAGCTTGACAGAAAACTTGCTGTTAAATTAGTCTTTTAATAATTACTGACACAAAAATGTTCTAGAAGTATTTTGCCATTTTAGTAAAAATTAAGGCGAAAAAATACGAAAAATAATTCTAAGCTACGAAAATTGAATAAAAAAATATGTATTTATTTGATTTTTGGAAAAGTTGTGGACGTGAAAGGAAAAAAGAAAGGAAGGATGAAAATGAAAATAAAAAAACTTAGAATTTTGAATCAAGTTTTTCTTAATTTCGCTCATTTTAAATACTTAAATGCAACAATTTATTGTTTGTATTTTGTACTATATTGTTTGGTAAATTAAACATAAATAATAAAATTATTAATCGGTGAGAAAATACCAAAATTTTCCAGTTTCTTACTGAAAGATTTTTAATTTAGTAATAATAATTTAGTAATAATAATTTTTCAGTACAATCACAAGGAATAAGAATAAAAGAATTATTTTTCAACTTGTCCACAAAGTAAATTAGCTACCGTCCAGTAAATAGACGATAAGCTATGGTTGTAAAATTGAAATTACGATAAGGAGCAGAAAATTTTTGTAAAATACTTTAGTCGGTATATTACGCATGAAGTACAAAATGACGTTACTGATTTTAGTGGTTTCAGCGTTACAAGTAAAAAAAAAAAAATTAAAAGTATTATAAAAATTTTGGCTTCAGATTTCTTAGCCGACATATTTAAAACGAACTTTTGAATAGAGTATTGAGAATATTATTGAACATTTTCAACAAAGAAAACCCTATGACGAGAAAATCGTTGTCATTAAAATTTAAACTCAAAGTGTCCAAAAAATAGCTGAATAAATACAGAGTTTGGCCAGAAAATACATAGCCAGCATAGATTTCGCCAAAAATATGCTGCAATAAATAATTCGGTAGGCATGTAATGTACTCATAAAATGTGGAAAACTGTTGAATTATTATTTTATTACGTATTGAAATCGATTTTTCATCAAGAAACTGATGAATTGTAGTCGCGATCAAAATTTTCCCAGTTTAAAATTTCACAATTTTCTGTCAATTCTAAGGCGACAAATTTTCAATTCTCATCAAAGAAAAAAAAAAAAGTACTGACAATACTAACAATTAAAAGGCTTACACATACTTTCATGAAATATATTTTATCAATATTAATGAAAAACTTCGATAGAGTTGAAATTAAGTTTCATGCTTTCGATGTGAAGAAGAAAAATTTCAATTAAGAAAGTAGATATGTACCTACTCCAAATTAGATTTTTGATTTGCGTCATACTGTTTCAGGCAGGCCATAAAAAATAATATAATTATTTTCCTTTCACGTCGAATTTAGACCACCGCTTCGTTAATAATGTCAGATATGTTGCCTATTTCCTTTTAAAGGAAACGCGAATGTTTAATATAAGGATACAGAATGACGAACGTTCTCATTTTTATTTTTTATTCTTTCCTCCCCTATCAAAGTTTGTTACGATTTTCAAGACTAGAATGAAGAGGTCGGAAGAGTATGATATCTAAGGAGGGCGCATCGAAAATGCTTTCTCAGATTATTAAAGGATTTAAAATGTTGTCAATCTGAGGACATGTCGTTATTTTGAGACACGAAAATCATGTTACATGTACTCGTAATTGAATTTGTGGAGCATATTGAAGCAGTAGTGGTATCGATTTTATTATTTATTTTTAGCTACGAATAAGGTATTTGAATTTTGTAGAAGAAGCGAATAGCTAATTTTTTCAGTACCAGATATCATTATAAACCAAGCTCTTGTTTTCGTCGAAAGAAAACATTGGGTACCGATTGGGCATCCAGTATGTACTTTATGGTCTAAGCTATTTACTAACATTTGACGCGTGAACTTATAAGCTAAATAATATAATAATTTTTATTAAACATACGCTCGTCCAATACATGATCGTCAAAACTCAAAATCTGAACTAATTCAAGAAGACTGCTGGAGCTTGGTTGGCACAACCTATTTCAAAAGCCCACAAGCTATTATTTCACAAGTCAAGAGCTCGCAGGATTACAACATTCACCTAATTTGCATTTATACAGTATAATTCGTAACAATCCTCTCTTCGAGGTCCTTAAAAAAAATTTTTTGCGGCCGCAGAAAATGGTTAGAAAAATTAAAATAGTAAAAACAAGTTCGTACAAACGCAGGTATGCATTCCAAGGGTACATAATACAAATTTGAAAATAACCTGTTTATCACTTAGCATATCGAATGGAATATTGGGAAAATCATAATGAGCTGCACAATCAGGATCAATGCATTTTTACCTACAGAATGTCATTCTGCAACTGGTTAAACATATTTTACTTAGCAAAGGTAGACAATAGCACTGCTCGCAGTCCAGGTAGACAATTTCTCGAATATCTCTGTCAACTTCCGATCGAACATATAAACTACCCTCAACACATTGAAGAAGAAAAAAAATCTCGCATCTTTTCAACAGTTCCAAAGGACCTTATCCATTTTTATCTTACAAAGTTTTACCATCCATACAGCTGCAGCTTTCAACCAATAATCGATTTTAACATTTCTGAATCCTCTCTTCTTCCACCTCCCCCGCTCCTCTTATGAAAACCTAAATAACAAATCAATGCTTTCAAATTCATTTCTTATAGGGTACATCCCTCAAGTGCGACTATTCGGACATTACGCGAAAAAGTTGAAAGAGACCATTCCTTCTAACCCGATCTAAAAGATTCTCCTTCAGATTTAGAACGCTAACTACATATTTCATAAAAATTATGATAGATCCTAGCCCAGTTACTTTCGAAGATTTTGGCAACTTTCGGGTACGCGTAGTAAGATTATAATTATGCGCTATAGATGGTCGACAAGGACTGGATATTTGTATCGAGGCAATAATGAATGGCTCGAGTAAATCACACACACGTATGTTCTGCAGAAAGCAAAATATTATAAGTACCTATGTAAATGAACGAACAAACAAAAATGGACAAAAGTTACAACACTAAGTACAGCAATACAGCTACTATATACCTTAAAGTAGTTAGTTTATACAGTGTGTAAAAAAGCAGCTCTAATTAATAATTCAACCTCATGCCAAAACTTTGATAAGCGATAGAAATGTGAAGAAAGAAAATAATATTATACATTTCATAATAGCATAAGCAAAGAAAATAAGTAAAGTAAAGCAATAATAAAATGTTTATATAGGACAGTAACCAATGAACAACATAATATCAGCGATAATTTTAGCTTTTGGTCTACATAATAATTATCAAAGCTGAAGCATAAATTTATCTACAAGAAAGAAATTAGTCAGCAATTAAGAGAAATAAGTGATTTAATTAATTCAAAGTAATTACAGACAGATTCAATCAATTTTGTGACAAAGAAGGAAGCTGTTTTTTTCCCTCTCTTTATTTATTCGTTACTTGAAGCAGAGTAATTATGAATTTAAATTTTTCGAGTAAATACTCTTCAAACATTCAATATCGATAAAATGTTCGAATTCTCTGATCATTCAATCAACAAAAGAAAATATCTGATTGAAAATCGACACAATATTAGAAGCAGTAAACATCACAATAATAATTATAATTAATAAGTAATCTTCAAGATTTTACAAGATTTTACATTTCAGCAGTATGCTTTGATCAGATTGTCAATCGAGAAATACAAATGAAAAATCAGAATTTCACTACGACGTCATCCAGGGTGACGAAGAGGTTTGACAAAAAATAAGTTAATTTTTTAAATGAATCGTAACATAAATTTTTATAAAAGGAAAAATTACTAATAATTTTTAATTTTTCAAAAATGTAGATTTTCCATCTTTTTTTTTTCTATAAAAGTCAGCACTTCATGAGGGCTGATTAAGCCTGGTTTCTAAAAATCAGGTTTTTTAGATTATGATGATTTTTTGCATCAAGTATTACTGCGTGAATAACATTTGTAGTTAATAGTTATTGTGACACAACCAATTTCTTAAGGAAATTTCGTTCATTTTGATACTATTTGCACGTTGTTAATTTATTGAGGAAGCTGTGAAGTACTATTTGAGCAACCATTTACAGCCATATAGTCTGAGTCACATGAGAAAGACCAAATGCCATCTCATCGCCTCACACGTAAGTAGCAACAGCTGGGTTAATTTTTAGAACTCAACTTGGGACTTGACCTGTAAATTCAGTTTCGTTTCTTAAGATGCGATGTGAGGATTCAATATGTTTGAATTTATTTAAAAAAATATTATTCTGAGTGCAGGGCTGCAATGCTGAAAATCTTTACTTCAGTATTCAGCTAACGCTTGTGACCTTCAAAAATAAAAATTCCATTTTAGCTGTCAACTTCAAGATTTCCAATTTTTGGCTTTTAGCTTTCGGTATTTTGAAATAAACAGAAAAATTTGAGTTTAGCTAATGACTAACAGCATTTGGTTTTATATGTTGCAAAAAAACTGAAAGTACCTGGTGGAAAAAATAAAACAGGAAGACAACGTGGAAGAGGAGGAAAAAAAAGCTGGAAAATTCAAAATTCAGCTTCGCCTTTCAACAGCTTCACCTTTCAATTACAGCTTTTAATCGTAATAAGGATACCTGTATTTTCGTTTCCCTTAAGATACCAAATGGCGAATTATACATACACGATGACGTCATTTGGTCTTTCTCATGTGATACAAACCATTATTGTTTCACACAGTTTTACGCACAAATCACATAATTAAAATTTAGTTAGTGATCTACGTTTAAATCATACGGATATGGTGTCAAGAGACTTATACATACACAATCTGAAAAAACCCACAAAATATTTTTTTCAACGATTTTTACAATAAACCCTAAGGGATAAAAATAAAAATGTTATCGCATTAAAAATAAAAATTTCATCGATAAAACATAAATCTGACGCAGGCATTAGATTATTATAATAGTTCAAACGCTCAATCCAAATATGCAGGGATCACGACCATCTGTTTCAAAAAATGGCACCTGAAAGTTTCTTTCAATCCAAAAAAAATTTCAATAATCGTCCAAATATTGCACGAAAAATTCAATTTTTACGGACTTTCAATGAACATGCTGTTTCAGTAGAAAAGTATACTCACTAATGCAATATATAGTAACTTCAAAGTTTCCATAATACCAGATTTCTCAACCTTGGTAGGCGGCAGCCCTACCTTGCCATTGGCAGGCGGCTCCCCTCCCTTGCCATCGGCAGTCGGCTGCCCTCCCTTGCTATTTGTGTCGCACTAGAAGCAAAAATTTAGGAAAAAAGTCTAGACTTAAAACTGTTCAACTTATGTTGTATTTTTAGATTCTCCCAGAAATGTGGTCAAAAATATCATGCTGGACCTTCGAATATTACAACATGCAAAACTTTCTGAAAATAGAAATTTAATTTAATCGCATTAACGAATATTTAGGCGAGTTTGACGAGAGTGATGAATTAGAACCATCATTTTGACTCAATCTGAAATCATCAATTTGAATAAAATATGAAATACATAGATCGTTCTTTGAAAGAATCACTTTTAACAGAGAATTATGAATAGCGATCAGATTAAACGAAGATTTCGGAAAAACGAAACCAAGTAGGAGCACGAAAAAATATACATTCGAAAACATTCAAATTGCAGGGATGTAGCCAGAGTGTTCTGATGGGGGGGGGGGCAGTTAATTTTCAAGCCCCTTGTTTACCATTTCTTTTCGAAGTATAGGAAAGGGAGGGGGGTATTCTAAGAGTACTCCACCTCAAAAACTGTAAAATTGTTTGAAAAAAAAATTTTTTTCCAAAAATATTTTTTAGAAGGTTACTTATTTTTAATTTTCCCGGCGGGGAGGGGGGCAAATTTTGCTAATGCGGCGAACGAGAATGCCAGGGGGGTTGAGCCCTCCTGGCTAAAACCCCCGTCAAATTGTCCCTTGACCTACATTCAACTGAGGAGTAAATAAAACTTTTCATCGAAAGTATAACTTTCGCTTTTTACTGAAGAGGTCAACACACCAAGGCACTGACTGGCGAAAGTAAGGCTATGCCACCTTCAAGAGTCACCTCGAATGGATACCATGGTTACACAGAACGAAGGAAAAAAACGAAGTGGATATACTCGTAAAGATATAGGGATACAAGTAGATACGCAACGAATTTTCCGAGAAAAAATGAGAAAAGATTACAAAAAAAATCAATTTCCTTCGTTTCTTTGGTCGCAATTTTCGAGGACACGAAAACACGAGACTGAAGGACAATGATATATTGCTCTATATTTTGAAGCAAGCAAGAGCCTACATATAAAAATTCATTACCTATTTCCAATTCCAAATAAAATTATGAAACGTGTAGAATGAGAGCTAAATTATGAATTAGTTTGCTCAAAATTTTCGCGAATGAAAAAATCAGTGTTTCAAAATAACAGAAACTGAATAAATATAAAAAATAAACAAAACATCAACGTTTTCTGATCACCACCTGCGTAAAAAAGCCACAAAAAAATACCGTTAGCTGAACGCAACAGGTAGATAATTGTCATATTTTACAAGCCCCGAACCGAGATTACTAAAATCGAAAATTATTGGTATTCTAAAACGCTTCAAAACTCGCTTAAAACTCAATTTCGCCAGCTATCCAACTGATTTTGTCTTGAAACTAAAATTTTTGGACTAACATTTTCATTTCAAGTTTTCTCTCAAACACTTCGAAGAGCTGCTAACCAGTTCACTGTTTCAAAATAATTGTTCAGTTGTTTTTTTGTTTTTTTTAATACTGAATTAAACTTATAGTCAGGACTCTTAAACTAATACAGTATACTAATTACTTATACCAAAACATTCAAATCTCCCTTGAATTTCTTCAAACGTAACTTAAAATAGAGAGAAGATCTTGAGTCTAGGCAACCTTAACACTAGAAAAACCAGGTTTTACTCGATTACTCAAAGGACCAGGTGGTGTCATACTTGACTCAACAGTAAAAGAACCTCAAAGGACCAGAGAATGTCATATATGACACCACCTGGTCCTTTGAGGAATGGCGCATCCAAATTTAAATGGTGTCGTATACGACACCACCTGGTCTTTCTAGTGTTAAATAGAATGCTATTCTAAATTCACTACGGAACGTTTTTTCATTTAAAAACATTATACGACTCGAATGAACAAATTTCAACATGAATCCTTGCAATAATTTATCAATTTAAATATACCCACCTACCTACATACATACATACATACATACCCATTACCCACCTACCTATTCATGGTATGATTGAAACAAAAGAACTGAAAAACGGATGATCAGTCCTTGAACATAATTTTATTAAAAACTTAACTTTCATTATACGTATAATTATGAAAATTTTATCATCATTACATCACACCTGCTACTTTCTGAATGATTCAATTTTAATTATCGAATATTAATTAGATTAAAAAATCAATCGAATTTTATGCAGAAAAAAGGAAGTAACATCGCAATAAATCTAAAAATATCGACCAGACTGATTGTATCAAATTCTTATGGTTCACCGCTTCTGATAAATTTTAAGATAACTAGGGTAAAGTAACATCGTTACAATTGAATTTATTAATTATATAAGATTTCACGTAGGTACTCTTATGATACGAGTACATCCATTATATTGAGAAAGTTGAGCGTAAGTCTTACGTGAAATTAAAAGTGAGGAAATCAAGAATAATAGATAACATCGAGTAGATTAAGTCTCCGAACTTTCATCTTCTAATAATACAGAATAGGTACGTACTTCTCAATCACTAAGACTTGTCACACACTCTGTAGCTATAAGCTTCGAGTCTAAATTCAGCTATGTTTTTTGTAAAACACAACATACGAGTAGGTACAGTAGTTACGAATATTTTGAGTAACATTTTAGGTACTAACATAACACCCGTACATAAAGTTAAGCTTATCAGGTAATTATACTAAATATGATTATGAAAGGAGGGGAATTTTTCCAGAATGTGATTAGTCCACTAGAGTGATTTTGACAAAATTTAGAAAAAGTGTCTCGAATTAAGCTGCAGGATGAATATTTCATCATAAATACATACATGTAATTTCAATCTTAACAAAAAGCAAACCTTCTGGCACTGGCACTCACTTGAGCCGGATCTACAAATTAAGATATTTTGGATAAAGGCGCAGCTAAATCGATCTAAATCTAAAAAAATAGTAAATATGGTCGCATATCCCTATTTAGCGCATATACAGGAGTAAAACATTTTTGAGAGTACATTTTGACATATTTAGAGAAATAATATAAAGTTTGATACATCACCGAGACGGACTATTTTTTAGTTTCTCGCAAAGATTGTACCGCTTGAATTTATATTAAAATGATGGTAACTGTGGATAAGGCATTTTGAAATGAATCAATATTATACATAATTTTTAAGATCAGTTTTTTTTTTACATTCGAAATTTAAAAAAAGCTAAAGGACTTGAAAGTAAAAAATTTGGCTTACCTATAACTCTTCTAGCAAGTGCAGAAATATCCACACATACCACAACTATCAAATACAGGTTGGATTTTAGTTTAGTTAAAATAAATAAAAATATATATTTAAGCCTTCGGACCAACTCGCAATCATCAGATTTTTTAAAAACAACAAATTCAACTCACTCTAGGCCTGTACCACCAGACAGGTTGCAGATACATAATTATAAGGTTGGAAGGCATACCAACTGATATAATCAATACCCGGTTAAAAGTATTCACTAGCCATTTGATCAATTAATGGACTTCGCACATTTTGAAAAAATGCCTCTCAAATAGGAATGAAAAATCTAAAATTTAAGTTCAATGAAAAATACACCTATAACTCGAGTATAATCAATAAAACATGAAGCTTCTAAACGCGAAAATGAAAAACGAAAAAATGAACGAATTTTCATCATACGCAGCTGAATTAAAATTCAAACGCATGCATTAATTATATCAATTACTATCGAGTCTCAATTAATGATGAAAATGGAAAAAATGAATGAAAATAAAATGCTCCGTAAAAAGTCGACGTACAAAAAATAATCACGCCTAGGTACACCTATTAGGCTACTTTTTACTATATCTATGTATTTCAAGTAGCAATAAAGTTTTTATTTTTTCACATAAGCTCATCTGAAATTTTATTATGATTTTAAATCACCATCTTCGCTAGATACATTGACAAATACAAGAGTTGAATTGCGTTGCAATAGAGTGCGAAGTGCTTAGCGTCAGCAATATGATGAAAGAAGAAATTAAAACCTGTAATTCTAACAATCAGTAAATTAATATTACTGATAGCATTAATTACCCTTTCACTACCGAAACATAATATTATACGTATTCTTGTAGAAATTAGGTTTACTCGTACCTCAAATGTACCGCTTAGGATGAATTTTCTATTTTCTCAGAAACATTAAACCTCACCAGACAGAAGCATAATTTACTCGTATATTAATTTATGAAGTTTCAATGTCCTATACATCAATGAAACTTTTATAAAAAAAATAATTTCTATCCATTAGAGCAATGAAGAATGCACAAAACATACGATAAAAAGGAAATAAATGAATTTAAAAAAGAAATATTGTTCATATTATTTGTTATACACCACCTGTAATATGCGTAACAATGAGATCGTGCCAAATTCTATTCGAAATATTAAAAAATAAATGCTAAAAAATATAATAAAAACAGCTGTTTCATAAAAAGAAAAAAGTTTTAAAACTGTTTCATACTTCTTCATCCTTTATTAACTAATTTTGAAACTGATTAACGTTCTAATGTTTCAAAGATAAATTGCAAACTTATTACATTGCCCAAATACAGCCATCAAATTTTTTTCAGCAGTTCAAGTAGCTAAAAAATTTCAAAATTTCAATAACACATAATGTGCGATACCGAGCTATTTGGAAAAATTTGTTATGGCACGCATAACTATATGTGATATTGGTAAAGAAAGTGAGTTAAAGGTGGGATTATCACACGTAAAAAAATTATATATGTTACCAGTAGCTTTCCCAACATTTATTCATTATACAAACATGACTACATTGTGATTTCCATCCTTTTAACAAGGTACTATCAATTCTGCTTGATTTAATAAGCATGCGTTCTTGGTGTGAGAGTAACGTTACGTAAACACACCAGATTATCCCATCCAAAAACTTGACAAAAAAGATTCCGTAGCCTTTAAAAGTCAAGAAATCGGAGCTGCCAGACTGTTATTACAACTTTCGAGTGAAAATCTGTCAAAAACCATTTCACAATCCACAAAATTGGAAAAAATCGTGTAAATTTATAATGTTCAAAATTGGATGAAGGATAGGTCAGAATAATGGTAGTCGAGTAAACATAATAAATATAATACATTATTTGAAAACTCCCAACAAACTTTAAATTATTTACTACGCAAATCAAAAACTTGCACCCAAAGTGAAAAAAAAAAAAAAAGTTAGAAGGAAGTTATACAACATATTTCCGACAAACCATATTCTTCCAAGCGAGACTTAAAACCATCAACTTTCTACTAATCCTACTTCAGCTGAAAAGTATAAGTTCCCAAAACATGTGCATAGCTCAAAGTTAGGTATTGGAAGGGTAAAAAAACAGAATTAATAAAACGCACGAATAGAATAATGTCGGCTAAAAGATGTTCACCTCAAAATCGATATTATACTTATAAAAAAAAAAAAAAAAAAAAAAAAAAGGAAAATGTAACACTGGAAAAAAAAGCAGGGCGATATTAGTCTTACCTGCATCTGTCCACCGACTTTGCCTTCCTCCTGCCCAGCTTTAGTCACAATGATTTCATTGCCATTTTCCTTAATCATAGTCGAATTTTCAGTAACCTCAGAAGGAACAGGAAGCACTTGCAGAACCGGAATCTCTGCTTCTATGACAGGATAAACAGCTTCCTTCTTTGTTTTTCGTTTTGCTTTTTTAGCGCGCTACCATTTATCATGCCCACAACCAATAAATAAAGAGAAAAAAAAATAAAGTCAACTGGAGGGATGCTGTAAATATTTTTATCTAAATTTGTATTTCTTCCTAAACTTTATTCAGCATTTCTCGACGAACACATAAAGAAAGAATTACTTATTGAAAAAAAAAAAAGGCTAAAAAACGATTAGTCATGAAACAATACAAACATGCAATATGTATACAAAGGCACATACTAAAATTTATAACGCCAGACATTCTAGAGAAATAAAAAAATTAAAAGATGAAATGATACGTTCGCAAGAACTTGAAATTGTCACGACCTTTACCCAAAAATGCATTCGCGTAAAATTAGTTTTCTTTGGATGGAGTGAAAAATAAATATAAGATGTTAGTACCACAAGAAACGAACATAAATAGCCACAAAAATTCGCACACATACATACCCATAGGAAACATCGACAAAATTCACGAGTTAGTTTGACAATAAAATTCATGCTTTACAAATTTAAAGTAGTTTCCTCAAAGGAATACACTTTGAAACCGACAATCATTCTCCTTTCTATTATAATTATTACTTCACCGCTTTACACGAATTTCTTCTCAAAAAGTGAAAATTCTATATAGTAGCGTACCCATAGATTCACTACGAGATAAGCTGAGTCTTAAATTTATTACTAAAGAATCAGCGTACTAAAGCGCGAGAAAAATTTGTTATTCAGTCTTTTCTAAATAAAATTTGACGCCCATGTAGGGTTTCAACCCTCGTAGCCCACCCCTCAACCCTTGGGCGCGCCACTGATTCTACTAAGTAGTACGCTACCCAATTCAAATAACTTCCGGAAACCCGTTGAAAATTTGAAAGACATAATTCAACAAAGAGCATTGACCTATATAATCAAACTTCAAGATCGAATGTGTTGTTGGTTGAAGAAATTTTTTCATTTTGTCAATTGAAACTGATTGTGACAGGCGAAAAGAAGCTTTTCTTATATTGTTTATTTAGTCAATGAACATGATAATAAAAAGTAATTACGACTTTCTCAAGTTACTATAGAAACGAATACGTTAATAGTGTCCTGCAAGTTCTAGTAGGAGACAATATTTTTCATAACAAGTTGAGGAATTTTAGAAGTTCATTAACTCAATTACTACGAGCAAAAGTTCAGCTTTAATGAGACTTAAATTTTCAAATTTCCATAGTTTGCAGAATCTTTAATGATAAGGTGATTCGTTACTTTTGAACCATAAAATTATTTTGATGGAAAATACTTACATAACTCGTTTATCTAATGATTCATTTTAAAAAGAAGGCGAGAAAAAATAATTTTCAACACGGAAACTTAAAATAATATTATAATCTTTTCAAATAGGTACGTTCTATAAATTCAGAATTGTGTAAGACAACTCTATATTATAATAATGCTAATTTTTGATCAGAGTGAAAAATTCAAATTTGACTCATCGGTTTTCGAAAGTTATTTCGTAAATTAATTTTTGGAGATTGTTTTGCAAAAATACGACAATTTAACCGAATTAAACGATTAAATTTCATTAATACCAAGATAATATTAATTATCCTCTGAAAGACATTGACCGAAATAAAAATTTGGTTGCGATAAGGCACGATTTATACAAGGATTTTCAGAGCATTATTTAACAATGTTAACGAAAAATGTAAACGAGAATAATAAATAGCTCTTGAATTTCTTTCCCATTTTGAGAAAATTGCTAACGCGCAATAAAAATTTAATGAGCTTTCTTTCAATGACAGACAGAAAGACAGGCAGTTTAATTACTCACATTTTTTTAAAATCAAGAGTCGGTAATTCTTAGGGAGACACGCGTTTTAAATATTGCACACACTGCTACAAACTTGTAATTATATTATACTGATTTCAGAAAATCGTAATTAAAATGAAATACATGAACTATTCCGCAGATAAGCAAAATTTTCCGTAATAGTTTGCACTTGATAATTATCAAAAGTAAATTCTTCGATGAATTTTTGTGACTATTTTTAGCGTTTTAATAGTTATCGATTGATCAATTATCAAATATTTTTATCGTTGATAAACATTGAAAACGACTTTTCGGGCTGAAATTTCATCAAACTTTAAAATTTTTTTTTCTCGATTTTTTTGGCGAGAAGTTGAACCGAATTTCAATCGAATTATTTGAAAAATCTAAAACATCAACCCTGAATAAGGGAGTAAAATGTAGTCGTAGAGGATTTTCATATTTTTTTTCAAAACGTGTAGAACCTTGGGAATAAAAACGGAAAAGTGGCAACGCAGAAGAATGAAATTCTGGTTTCTCCAGGGTTTCTCTCCCACAAGACAAATGTGTTGCCTACACTCTAGTCGACGGCGTAGCCATACCTCTCTTTTTACACTCGTAAGTGACGAAAAACGTCAAAATTCGAATTTTCAACTTTAAAAAAAAAAAGAATAAAAAAACAACTTTCGAAGGGTAAGACCATAAATAATGCGAATGGCTGATTGTCAGCCCCAAATTTTCATAAGGGAGATATTAGCAATAAGAATACTTGATTCGTCATAATTCTGGAAGAACCTGAGAATTTTGCCCCACGAACATAGCATGGACGAACAAAAGCAGCACACATCGATACAGAATGAATAAACAAATGAAAAAATAGCGTAGCTAATAACAAAATTTTAAAAAAAGCAACGAAACAAATAAGGTCAAATTTATTGTTATTTTTCAATAAGAAGAATCAATTTGTTCCGACTTCCTCGTACTACGTAAATATTACAAGAGTCAGTTCCATTATTACACGCACTTTTTCGGCTAGCGATGCATTGGGCAGGAAGAATTTCAACGTCGATGAGGCCAAAATATTAATAATGACTTCAACGTGAATAATGGTGAGACAGGTACACCATAATACCGAAGCATAATAAAGAATGAAGGCACCATAGTGTCAAAATTTATGAGTGTTTTCGATATTTTTCCTTTTTCAATTCACACCTATGCTGTACTTCGCTTGCGAACATGTAGAAAGTCTCGATACCATTTTCAGGTACTAAACCAATTACATAACTTATCTGAGAAAAAACCTTACAAGTTTTGAGATAATTCTTATCAGTTATACAACCGAACTTTATGAAACGTAGTAATAAAGATGCGAATCAAAACGGAAATTTAACGAGAATTTCATGAAGCTGACAATAAAATATGGCGAATTTCAAAGATTGTCATACTGAAGAGCGACAAGTAGTATTTCACGTTAGACCACACTAACAGCATAGGACTTGAAAGTCGATCAATATTGATTATTTTGAAATATTTATGAAAATACTCGTACTTATCAAATAAGTCGAAACGGATGCGTTCAAGAATCCGAGAGATTTTGGAAATACACATATGCAACTGCTCCATTTGAGTAGTAACCGCGAAAATGAGTTGGTGTAAAAAACGACCATAGTCCAAATCTATTTCTCATTATTTCTGAACATGAATAAGCGGGAAAAAAATTAAGCCTCAGACGTTATTCTAGCATAGTTGAAGAATATTTTTAACCAGAATGACGCAACACTATCCTTCTTAACTAAAATATTTTTTATAATTACAGTGAAAATCGGTTTCAACGAACTCCAAGGGACCGCCCAATTTTGTTCGTTGTAACCGATTCTTGTTGTAGCCGGAAATTGGCTACGAAGAACTGTTCGTTGTAGCCGGAAATCACCTATTATCACCACTTCCTAAACGTGAAATTATTTTGAATTTTTCTTCGACTGAAAATTGGCGCCTAACTTTTGCAGAAATTTTCAACATTCATGCAACTCGAACTTCAATAATGAACTAAGTGCACGAAAATATTTACTTATTTTGGTCAAGTTTTATTGAGCACTCTTTATCTACGAATTTGGAGATCTTCTTTTTTACTTCGTTGTAACCGGTTTTTTGTTGTATCCGAATTCGTAGTATCAGGTATTTTTTCTTCATGCCCTTATGCATTTTTGCCAGGACCCTGAACTTAGTTTTTGGTAAAAGGTTGTGCGTTGTAGCCGGTGTTCGCTAAACCAATTTCTACTGTATGTTCTTTAAAAAGCAACCCTATCCTTCTTTACTAAAATATTTTTATTATAATATTCTTCAAAAAGTTTGAAAATTGTACTATGGTATGATCGTTTTGAAACCAATCCTTCAATTTGAATTTTTTGATAAGCCTTCAGGAAGTCTCGTATTATTATTTCCACAAATAATTGAAACTCTCTTATACTCGTAAATTACAAAAATAGAAACATTCTTCATTATAAAGCCTGTTATGAGACAGATACACACACACACATACGTACATACAGATACAAAAGTAAAAACAATAAGAAAGCATTAATTTCATTGATGAGAAAACACTGAGATGGCATACAGTTAAATTTTTCTCTCATTCGCCAAACAGTAAATTACTCGAGCAATGAAAATAGAAAGAGTGAAAGTCAAGGTCGTGACTAGATGATTATTTAATCACAGATGGTAAAAATTTTGTGCCCAGTGTTTCGATAAAACGAATGGCTAAGTGAAGAAACTGAGGCTAGGGAAACTGAAAATTTGATAAAATACTAGTTTCCAAATTTCAATACGGATTTTACGAATTTTTTTCAGCGAGTTTTGCCAACCAGAATTTCATTTTTTCCAGTCAATAAAAGAACGAAAACACTAGTAACGAGCATAATGCACTTTTTAAGCTCAAGGTTAAATTCAAAAATAAATTCTAGGATTGAAAAACTTGAGATCGAGTCGGTGACGTCAAATACATGATACATTACTCATACCATTTTTTAAACGAGAAGATGAAATAATCATTGTCGTAAATAGGGTTAGAAATACAGGTCCAATGCCAAAACCAAAAAAAAAAAAAAAAAACTATGTTTAAGAGAGGGGAAAGAGGTACAGCTTTCACGTAAACTCGATTATAGTGCCAAATTCACTTTCACCGACTCTTTAAATTTGCAAAGAAACACATGAAATAAGGAGATTGGAGTGTCACGACGATATTGTCTTGACAAATTTTAGAATTACAACAAAAAAAAATTTCGTCTCAATCGCAGCTAAAGATGAATGTTTGGTTGCACTGAGATTGGACAATAACGAATGACATAAACCTAGCCAGCTGCTCATCATAGATTTTCGAAAGAAAATTAAGTTTTCAAAATATCTAATAATGTCGAAATGATACATCCAAATTATTCTATGACAATTAAAATTGCTATGCTGGCTGTCTGATATTACCTATAATTATACTGGTTTAAGCAGAATATTACCAAGAATCAACTGTCAAATAAAGCGTAAATATACTTGAAAAGGGCGAAGCAAATAAGGCTGATTGTTATACACAGATACAAAATCTTCCTACGAAACTATAAAGAACACTATATAAATTTATTTTTCAACACAATTCATCATCAGCAAAGTTTGCTCCTCCAATTTTTTTTTTTAGTCCAACCTATCCAGCAAATAATTCCTAAAACTGAGGCTATGGTTTGGCTAACTTTGTTATTAGAGGACTTCATTAGAAGTACCTACTAACATTTTGGAATGTTTGTTATAATAAGAACGACTACAGTCCAGTTTTATAGCTTGTTTCAAAATTGGGGACAAAACAGTGAACCCACAGCGAAAAAACAAAAATTTCTGTAAAAATATGAAATTAATTCAACCAGAAAAAAATATTAGACAAAATACTTCAGGAAATTTGATTATTGAAATTATGTCCTCGGAAGAAATACGAGTGAATAAGTCACCATTATGGTATCCGCAATTTAAAAACGAAAAAAAAAAAATGTTCAACAGAATAAAACCAACAATTTTTCCGACTACTAATCGTCATCGCCTCATCCCAAAATACCAGTCAATAAGACGTTACAGTGCATCAGTAAACATATTACTGAAAGAGAAAAAAGTGTTTGAATTTTATTATTAAAACCGTATGCCAAATCACCAATGATTACGAGTTTATAGGTGCAAAAATAGAAGAACATTATACGCTGTGTGTATCATTTCAAGGGAAGAGGGGCTAGAGATAAGAAAAGTAATAAAAATGTGTACCACATTTTTTAAAAAATAAAAAGAAAACCTTTTTTTTCAAAATGATACCAAATAGGGCCAAAATAGACAAATAACTCGGAAAAAAAACTTCCGAGTATATTTTTAGAATAACCTCAGCATAAACAAAAACAAGAAAAAAACCTACGCTTTATCTGCACAACAAAAGTAAATTCATCAAAATTGGTAGTTACATATACGAGTAACTGAAAGCTTTGGAACTAAATTAGAAACCATGAAACTTGAAAATTACTTAAACGGTATGATAATCCTTAGATACCGAAGTATAAGCTCTTTTTCAGTTGAAACTGAAAATAATCATGTCCGACCTATCCGTCAAAACTAGAATACTCAAACAGAAATAGTGTCCAGCACTTGCTTTACTTACCTAACTTTTTTTTTTCTTGCATTAGCACAAAATAATAATCGTATAGTTTTTACCTCTTCTTCTTTTTTCCTTAATTCAGCCTGAACTTCTTCGTACTCCTCTTGTCCTTCGTTTGGAGACATTCTCATTCCGTCGATTATCATCTTAATTCCGAATAAGAAGAATAATATCACAGATCCATAGTAAGTATATTTTTTTGGAACTACCGACATCGCCCACCCGCCAAGTACTGCGAACAAATGAAAACAACAATATTAATATAATTATTCATTTCCAGAATAAAAATAGCCCCTCAACCCCCAAAAATAGAACATTTTGTTACACGAGAATGCGCTTCAAAGCCTCACTCATTCCCTATTCCTTAACGCTATTATTTCATTTAAATCAGTTAGATACTCATTTAAAAAAAAAAAAAGTATTCTTCAGGCTTTAAAAACATTCGTTCTCAAAACCGATTTGGGCTTTGAAATACAATATTTCACACAAAGAAAGTAAACTACTTTATGCCAACCTTCTCGTGAGAAGAAACTGATTTTTGAAAATTCTTTTGTACATTTAGTCTTTTTCACTCTTTAGTTACATTCAAACTGAAAAATATCCTTTTTTCAGTACAATAATCACAGGACTGATATACTGATGCTCATAATGCGGCAAGTAGCATAGTTAACAAGTCGCGACCGATGAATAGTAAAAATGCCCTAAAAGTAAAAGGTTGAATAATAGCTAATAATATAAATTTCTTCATTTGTGAAAGGCGTGTGCATTCATTTATAAACAAAGCTCCTTCTTTGGATCCGCCAAAAATAAGGTATTCAATAATTGGCACGTAGTTATTATCAGATAATGTTTTTACGACTATATGAATTTATGGGTCTACCCCTCTACTCCACATTTCAATGAGAATGCATTTGTTCACAAATATTAATGAATTTACCTGAGATCACAGTCATGAAAGCCAAGGCACTCATAGCTCCTAGGAACACCATTAAACGTGGATGCTTCATAGCCATGATAGCGGCTATGAAAAACGTTTTGTCACCAATTTCAGACACAAAAATTACGGACAGTGTCTTCAAGAAGGCTTGCACAAATCCCAGATGTTCCTCCACAAAGACTGCTTCAGTCGACTGAAAGAAATTATATCAAAAATATGAATTAAATATAATATCCAAGCATAAAATATAAAATGATAAGAACATTTTTAATCCAGTTAATTTCATAAGAAAAGCAGGTTTTCAAATAATTCAAATAGTTGCAGTCATCGGTGTAGTAGTTTGTCCTGCAAATTATTTATAATTCTTTGTATCTATTTCAAGCACTTCCTGGCTCTTCTCAGACAAATCTTTTGACTTGAAACTTGCATGATAAGATTGTCAAGCCTCCAGCTAGCATTATCACAAAAATACCTCATAGGTGCAAATCAACATACAGTAGCGAGTAAAGACCAGAAAAATATCAATAGAAGAGTTTCAAAATGCAACAATCAAAACGAACTTTCAACACTCACCCACTAAAATATTACTTTTATTCTCCCAGTTCCCACCAGTAACACGCGTGTATAAATCTTTCCAATTCATCAACATGTAAGAAAATTTCAAAACACAAAGTACATGAAATTTGGCATTGAGTTTTCAAACTTCTAAACTCGTTACTCAATCGAAATTTTTCGATGCAATTCAAGAAAGTGAGAAAACATAAGCAACATTCAAGAACTTCCTAGTTTATGTCTCGGCAGAATATTGTAATTATTGCCTAGTTGTAGTGAAATGAAAACAGTTATATATAGCGAAAGAATATCAACGACATATCGTTTTGGTCAGGCAAACACGCTCACTCCGGGAAGCTAAAGCTAACAATGAGCTGTTTTTTAGACAACAAAAAGTATTGTGGCCATAACTTCCTTCCTTTTCATTTCGCAGTGGGATACAAGCAGCAAACTGGGAACAACCATTTGAAACAACCTCGACATTGAAACCTGAAAGTGGAGCCAAATCAAGGTACAAGGACTTTGTTCACTCATTCAATTTGCAAATGTCCACCTACGATCGTGAAAATGTTCTGATAAGTAGCCCGACAGTGCACTGAATCTGCACAATGAAGAATACTAGCACAAAGTACAAACGTATTCGATCACTACTCGCGTACCTTCTTCATAAACCATACGTCAGCCTTTCAAATATTCGTGAATATGAGCGCGGTTTTAAAATTCGCAGGTGTAGAGGATCGAAAATGGGGTTTTTAGTATTTCAAAAGTCATCATCAACTACTGAATGGCTTATCAATAATAATGAGAATATCACATATAATATAATCCCACGAGGCCAGGATGCTGATACAATTTTAAAATCTTCTCTAAAATTATTTAAAAACTATCGCAGTAATAAAAACCAGAAGTGGGTCTAGACTGAAAACTGCACTTGATTAATCTAGTGAATTTATCAACAGAAAATAATGATACGGATAACAAAAGATAATTAAGTTTCTTCTCTTTAAATAAATTTATGGTTCAATTGTCCTCATACATAAATAAAAGGGAGCTGATCTATCCGAGACAATCGCCAATTTACTCCGAAAAGCAGATTTCAACCGTGTAAAAGGGGCTACAGAGGACTGCAACGATGTGGGCAAGATGAAGAAATACTCTCCACTACTAATAAATAACAGTAGTTACTAATTACTAATACTAGTATATTATTGTTATTCTAATATTTTAATAACGAAATAATTTCGTATGTATTCCTGATTTACACGCGAGTCAAGTTTATCGCTGAAGTTAAATGTGTTTTGATATTTAACTCAAAAATAAATAAAACTTTCTCGATGAGTTTCATTGGTTCCATAAAATTTTCAATTGTTTGATACAGTAATCCTTATCAAAAAATATGGCTTAGGTTATCAATCAACGGCTTAGCTTAAGGGGAAACGACGTGAAAATGAGATAACTTCTAATAATAAACCAAGCACTTGAAAATATGACTTACGAGTAAGTTACTTTCTCATTAAATCTGAAAAATATAGGTAAGTACATGTATTGCAACTATTTTTTATAAAACTCATTATTTCTGTCTCAATACTCTCTCAACTTAAACAAAATAATGAACAAATGAAATTCTGTGATACTACGTCATAGATTTGATTCTCTGGATTTTCGGTAAGCTATGAATAAAAGCCAGCATAAAAAATACACTGCTAAAATTCAATCATTTGTACTCGTATATCATGGAACTCGAATTAATAAAATAATTTCAAGTGTTTAACCAGTCAACATTAATTTATGAACGCTGGCTTGATTTTCGCGCAGCGTTCAATAATTTTCTAACACGTGTACCTCTCTTCTTCCGCACAAACCAAGAAAATATAGTACTACATACAAGAACTAACACTCTGCCGTGCCATTTTATCGCAGCTCTCACTTTTCCCGCATTCGTACTCAAGGTCTCAAAATATAATGCAAAACTATCGCAAATTTGAAAAAAATATTTATATATACTTCAAGAAATTAGGAACAATTTTTAAAAGTCAAGTCTTTTGCTTTAAGCAAGGCTAGAGCTCTATAAGCCAGTACCAGAATTATACACGATACAAGGCGCTGGCTAATAAAAATCCCCCCCCCCCAGCCAGTCCACATAAAGTGGGAGCAATATGGTGTTCAGCCTCCTCTTTAACCGAGTCATGCCCTCTTTCAAGTATCTAAAATAAGATCGAGGGGAAAGGACCCCGTATACCTCAAGTGGACCACCACTCACCAAATAACCTGACTATGCGGGCCTATCTATCCCTTTTCTTCAACATTCATTAAAATAAGTGATAATTTTAATATGTACAACTTTTACGAATTTTCCAGAAAGTTTTTTCGAATTTATAAAAAAAAAGAAGATACATTCCTGAAACTTAATAGCCAGGGTGTTTCCTCCAAAACCTTTTAATGACTATACAATCACAAAGCACATCGAGAATCGGCATAAACAAGGTAACTGTGGTTGGTGTTCAGTCGTATTGATTTCTTTTCACTGAATACTAACTCTAGCTTATCGGAAATTCATATTTTCAGAAGGCACGAGCGATTGGTTCGAGTGTACGAAAAAAGAATTCGTCAATATGAAACGTTGAAAGCAAATACCAGAAAAGTTCTACATAATATGAAATAACACGATAATACGAGTAATATACCTATATTATTATCGTTGCAGACGACATAACGACATATACTTGTAAGTTACTTTCAGGCATTGACAAAAGACAACCAGTATCACACAGAATTTGGGGTTACTCTTTTCCTCTTTTAAATGCACACGGATTTGACGTTGATCTTGATCCGAATTTCTATCCAGATACTTTCAACAGTCATCAACAGTGAGTGGAATGCACTACGGACAACTGCAGATAATTTTCTAGCTAGACGTAACCTGAAATTACCCAATAGTATCTCCCTGCTTACAGGCGGTTATTTGAAATACTCTAAATTATAATGCAAGTTCAAGTTAATATATGTTTAGTGAGTTCAGTTTTATTCATTCCATCTAAGCTATAATATACCTACAGTCATATTTGTTCCCAAAAGAGATATACAAAATAAGAAAACGAGCTCTCACAAATGACTGCGATAAGAAAGAATATAAAATTTATTCAATGTACATACCTACATATATGGGACAAAATCTGAGAAAATCAAACTTAGGGCGAAGGTGGTGAAAATTGATTTTTTGAAAATTCTGAAAGACCAATGAATAACGAATTCAAAAGTCAAAGAATCAACTATTTAACCTATAAAAAAAAAGCGATTCTGAGAAAAATGCATTTCAATTTTCAGAAGTTTTTCTACCTATTAACGATGACGATGTACGTGTTTCAGGTACTACCCGAGGGTTTTCTTTTGATAGACTAACACACTAATGACTGCGGGGATAAGTACGTATAAAGATATTACAGCGCCAACGAAATGTTACTTCAACTTAATTTTTTTTTGTGATTTTGAAAATAGACAACCCCATCATTCCGACATCCACAATCACATAAAAAGTTCTTCATCGGGGTAGAACGAACAATTTTCTGTCTAAATCCAAAAATCAACAATTATTATGACCATCCAACTTATTATTTTTGGTTCTACTGAAAATTTTTCCTCTGGTTTCGTCACTCATTTTAAATTTAAACTTTATGACGGTCTTTCAAAAATTTAAATTACACGAAGATGGAAAATGCAAATGGTGGATAATAAATGATACTGATATAAGATTTAAATTATATAGGCTAACATTGTGCTAAATTCATTAAAGAAATCATGTTTTCAAAAGTGCAAAGGTTAATTTCAGTATCTTTACAAGTTTTCTCTTGTATCAATTTAATTACATTTCGTCATTAAGAAAAATCGAATTTGAGAAAACGGTCACAATAAAACCTTTTCAATCATTTCATTCAATGGCACGGAAAAATTTGCAAAAACTACATATCTATATTACTCGTATGACTAAATTAAAGTCCATAAAAAAACGACCGCTCTACGCATGAAAAATTGGATCAATCTTTTCAATTATCATGTTCTCAGTGAGACGTTTAATTGAAAAAAAATTATAGCAACGCCGAAAAAAGGTCGTATTCTGTTTGCTGGCTGTTAGTATTGTATGGTTTCCAGACATACACCAAGAAGAAAAATTTTGTCCCACCTTAGGCTTGAATTAACACCAGAAAAACCATGTTTCACTCAATTATTCAAAGGACCAGGTGGCGTCATATACAATAAAGGAACCTCAAAGGACCGGAGAATATCATATATGACGCCACCTAGTCCTTTGAGGAGTCACACATCCAAATTCAAATGGCGTCGTATACGACACTACCTGGTCTTTCTAGTGTTAAAACCTTTCGTTACTAGCATTTCCAGCCATTCTTTTCAGTATTGCGCAATGTAAGGCATTTGATAAAGCTCTCGTAAGTACAATATAGAATACATTCAAATAATATAATTAAAAATTTTAGTCAAAGTTAATGCTATTATCTTCATGCGCGCTCCAGAATCTAGTGTAATTTTATCAAAGTCTAAGAATTCAACTTTTTCTCCAGTGCACTTCACTTTGTTATACCAACTCTAATCTCTGCTTCCAGATTGTGGTAAATAAAAGCATAATTATTTTAATAATTTATAATAAACAAATATTTTTTGGGTAAATGTTTTCATCTTCATGCGCACTCCAGTTAACTGTTTTCAAAGTCTAAGAATCTAACTTTTTTCTTCCGTACACTCCTATTAGTTTTGTATAAAGTCTATTAATTTCTGTTCCACATCGTAGTTAAATAAAAGCATTAATTAAAAAGAACAGGGCAAACGCCCAGAAAGAAATAATGACAATGAGCTAGTACAGTCCGAGGCTCAAAGCTCAGAAATGCACCAACATCGATCCAACGAATGAAATCGGGATAATGAGATATTTTTGCAGGCTTTTATTATAATTTGTGATCGATCTAACCGATGAAACTGCGAAAATTAGATCTCTTTTGCACATAAATCACATATAAATGAATGGTTTGATATTGAAACATTTTTCACCGCTAAAAAAAAGATTTTTTCATTCAACAATCCGAACAGGCTGAAAAACACCATTTTGCGAAAGATGCAAGACTGGGAAAATATCCGAATTCTGGTTGCCTGAATAAAAATTCTTTGTTCTTCACACAGAAAGACGATCTTTCATTTTAGTTATTTTTAGTTATCAACACGTAAATACATATTACAAAAATTTCAGTTTCAACCAAAAGATTATCATTTTATGTTAATGTTCACACAAAAGAGTAATGAAAAATATCGCTTTTAAAGGTAACTAATAATGAGTTTTCAAAAAAATTATCGTATAAGAGATGGCGAAAATAGTATACAGCTTTTTTAAGGCTATTCAAATGACTTAAAAAAGCATTCAAGTAATAGCAACGAAACTACGCAATTTTTTCCAAGCGCTCTAACTAAATAAAAAAAAGAACTTAGCAGCTGTTACAAAAAACTTACTTATCAGATCATTAAAGAGTTCACCAAAAGTTCAGAACAGAGACAATATGTCATTTTGAGGAACAAAGGAAGGTCCGAAATAGTTATTCACAAAGAAGTGAATATTTTCAAGCCCCGTAAACCTACTGAAAGTATGCATTGGAGTTTGGAAGATTTTTAAATTTTATTTGGATCACAATAAGATACAATCAAAGTTGAAGTCCATGCTGTTGAAAGTGAAAGAATAACAATTGAATATTCCTTTCCTAAGCGCAGGAAGAAAAAATGAGGAAACCGAATTATGTATTTTTTGTTGAATACCAAATCGATTATTTTGCCTTTTTCCGCATAGTTAATTTAAATATGAGAAATATCAAATACAAATTATTCGTACACTCCATAAATTCACTGATCTGATCTTTTTTGTCAATCAGTGTCTCAAATAGAGTTGATTACAGTTAAAAAAAACCACACGGATTCCTCGAGGCATTCTATTCGATATTCTCAACATTAACCATAAATAATGAAAAAATAATTATGATAGAAAGAGAGCTTGACCTATTTATTTTTGAGACGGCCAATGGTCAAGGTCGAACCGATTCAACATCAAAACCTGTTTCAAAAATTAGTATTAATAAAAACTTAGATGCAAGTGAATCAATAATTTAAATGAGAATGAAAATCTCATAAAAAAATTGAAATGTGAAAAGCAATCCGAGAAAACTGAGTGACACTCCAAGAGATAAGCAGAAGAGATAATATTCGATAATTCAAATAATCAAAAACAATGAACCAGAACTGACTTGATAATTCCAAAACTACTGAACTAACCGGAAAAACACAACTCTTTATAAAATAACCAAATCTGAATATTATTTACAAATTTTCAGAATGCTAAAAAATTTCTAATACTCGTAAGACTACTCGAACCAAACTGTATCAATAAGATGTGATCTAAACACTATTTATCAAAACTGATGACAGTAACATTTTTTTGTCTCTAGATACATTGTCAGTAAAATTTTGGGGTTTGATTTTTTTTCAAGGGGCTCATATTACTAAGGGTCAAGTCAAAGTGATATAAACTGAAAGTTATACAACTCGAGCTGCAACGATGAAACGAAATTAGTTAATACAAATAGATCAAGTCAGAAGCTCAAACTAGAATGAAGGCTGGTTTCACCGTGTGGTCAAGTTTTTCAGTTTTATTTCACAACAGTTATTAGTTAATCAAAATTTTTCATTTACAATATTCTGCACGTATTGAGCTAAGTGGCTAAAGTAATTTGTAAAAATGCTACTAATACTAGAAATACAAGGCCAATTATTCGTAAGGGAACTGTTCAAACACTATCCTCGCAAAGAGAAAAGTATTAGTATGTTCGGCACTTCCAGTAAGTGTAAAGGAATGCAGTCATCGATGATAAAATCAGAAGCTGAGGTCTCAGCAATTGACCAGAAATGATTAAACCTTTGAGAAATTTTATTACTATGCATTTTACTTTTTTTTTTAAATTAATTAATTTATTTATTTTTAAAGAAAAATATAGAAACCCATTACGAATCATTTGGATATTTTTTAGATGACAGATGAATTATTCTGGGCCACTGAATTTGAAATTTTACTGGAAAGCGTCCAATCAGAACTAACATTCAAATTTATTCAGCGTTTGCTATTGTCTCATCTAGATGTACCTAGCCAGTAAAAATTCATAAAGAAATTTTTATTTCTGGCTAATAATAACTAACTATGCCTAATAACACTTAACGGCTTCTATAATAATATTTGATATTGATATTTCGAGCAGAAAGTGGGTTCAGAAATGAAAAATCGAACAATAAAAACTCTTTTCTAAATTATGAAGATGTAGCCAATCATTTGGTCAATGGGACAGTAATTAGGATATCAATAACCCTTCTAATAAAACCTCATTGAAACCTAGGGAAATGGTAACTTACCGACTGAAGCTGAACGTTCGACACTTTTGATTCTTCGTCAGGCGCATTTTCTGCCCCATAAGGATTGGCAAGCAGTAGTATGTACATACAGAAGATGATAACTAATTGGAATTTCATGATGGATTTGCACAATTTTTATCACATATAACGATGGAAATAACTTCACTAATAATAAATTAAATAATATTAAGAAACTATGACACAAATTCAACTTGAATGCATCCTCTTTTATACATAGAATGATATTACTTTCCGGTAACAAAAATAATACTAGGAAGGTATGACTGGAGAATGTTCAGCTACGTTTAGCATGGTACGTTAGTTCAGGTGAAAAATAGGTACTAAAATTATGGTAACAAGGAAAATAGTTTACGTTATCATTTTGAGAAGTAAGTTAGCCGAATCGAAGAAAAGAACTGAAGAATGAGCATTCAGCAACTGCTAGTTAAAGTTAAATTTAAATTACTAAAATAAAATACAAAATCACTAATCACTATTCACAAGTCACTACCGTTATCGACATTCGACAGCTACCACTACCACAACCACAAGGCACAGATTTATCAACAAACGTAACAATTCCGCAACCTTTCGTCTCGTGTTGCTACAACCTGCTATATTTTACAACTTCCTTAATACAACTTCAACACAAGTTCAACGAATAGTTCGCTATCTGGTGGCGAATCTAGGTAATTCGGTATTCTGACCATTTGCACTGAACTCTATTAATAACACTGGAACGCTTACGCTCCATAAGACCAATAGAAATTTACCCGACGGTATGGTGTAGAAAGAGACAAGAAATGGAAAAAAGAGTATACATCTTTGTTTAACGCATTACGTTAATAGGCGACTGATGAGTTTTTCTCATTAATTTTTTAATTATCTCAACTTCTACTCAACTTAAAAAGTTGAAACAGGTCTCATTTAAAAGAGGAAGATTTGGAGAATGTGTTGATATGGAAAACGTCCAAATTTGGCCATTTTAACGGATTTGTTTGGGGAAAAAAAATTTTAAATCTTCAATTGATCATACATTTTTTTTGTTTACTCTTCTTATTGAAAATATGCGCATATAATATGCGCTTAAAATTTAAGTATGCATATTTTTTCCTAAAATATGCATGATTTTTCAAAAAATATGCAAAAAATATGGAAATATCAATATTGGTATTGTTTTACTCAGCTAACTGAGCTAAAGCTAAATTTGACCTTCATACCAATTACCTAATAATTTAAGATACAATTTCTGAATGAACAAAACAAGAAAACAATTTTATTCAGTAGATAATTCTTAATTTTCTCCTGTGGGCTGTGCCTGGTGCCTCAATTTTTTTCAAATAATAAATGATTTTATACTGTGCAAAATATTAATTATTTTTGACAGATCAAATACATAGAGACTGAATAGAATTTAGGTGAATGGACAAATTCAAAAAAAAATTAATTGTTTTCACTGCTAGAAAGAGGAAGCATTATAAAATAATTTTTTTCAACGTAATTTTCTTTTAAAAAAAGTTTATCTAGGCACTCCCTTCTGCCAAATACTGTTTCTAATCTACTGATACACAAAAAACTGCTCATCTCTAAGTCATTGTAAAAAAAAATTAATCATTAATTGAAGATTTAAAATTTATTTTCCCCAAAAAAATCCATTAAAATGGCCAAATTTTGACATTTTCCATACCAACACAATCTCCAAACCTTCCTCTTTCAAATGAGACTAGTTTCAACTTTTTAAGTTGAGTAGAAGTTGAGATAATTAAAAAATTAATGAGAAAAACTCATCAGTCGCCTATTAACGTAATGCGTTAAACAAGGATATCTACTCTTTTTCCCATTTCTTGTCTCTTTCTACACCATACCGTCGGGTGATAAGCGAGCGTAAGCGTTCCAGTGTTCTTAATACAGTTCAGTGACCATTTGTAACTGTAAACGCGAAAAAGGTCATTCGGGTGAAGTTGGCTGTTGGCAAAAATCAGGCAAAAACCCGAAAAAATAATTATGTTGCCCCAACTCATGTCCAACTGATGAACTGACAAAATTCTAATTTTTCCATTTTTCGCAATTTTTCACCCTAATGATCCTTTTCGCTGTCACGGTCACATTTTAAAAACGCTCTAATTCGACATGTTTTTACTTTCGCACGCCTTATTTCTTGATTAAGAATTTCAAGTTCCTTTCAACAATAAAATATTTTGTCAATATTTCTGTCTTTAATAACGAACTCGAGTGGAAAATTATTTGGAACAAAATAAAGCCTAAAGAATTTTATGATTCATATTGACTAATTAACAATAAACTAAATATAGTAAATTTCAGGCTGAGATTCAAATTCTGAAATCCATTGACTGAGACAAAATGTGGAAAGAACAATGGGAGAAAACTGAACGTGTAATTTTTGATGAAGTCTTAGTTTCTGATTTTTTTTTTCATCAAAAATATTCCTACAAGATTTAAAATTACAATCGAAATTTATTCCTATTTTATGTAAACTCAGTAAAATATTTTTGAGTTGAAATTTTATTTTTTAGATTTTTGATACGTCTTACTGCATATTGAAAGGAATTTTATACACAACGAGTACCTTAAATTTCGATTTCGAGGATTCATTAAAATAAATTGAAGAATTTAAATCTAGAAGATAAAAACTAAATGTTCTAAATTTCGTTTAAGCACTTTTTTCACTTGTAGAAACACACGTTTACCAAAATCTACTTTCTTCCTGCGCAATATTGAACGACGTGAAAGTATTAAATGCATATTTCATTAAAATAATTGAAAAATAGTCTGATATGAAAGTCCCAATCATTTTATTCCTCCTAAAATATGAAACCAGAGTAGCTTCACATCATTATTTCATTTTAAATGTCTTAGATGCATTTTCAATCATTGCAAATATTGAGTTTAGAATTTCTGGAACTACTTCTTCAGAACGTGCTAGATACGTAGGTAGACTATAGTCTAGCGTCATGAAAAATTTTTTGGCGAACCCAAAGTTCCTAATATGAGTGAACCGCATGTTTTCTGATAAAATTGGTGATAATAGGTCTCAAACTCACACACCTTTAATATTGCAGACGATCACCCAACCAGAGTAACCAGACTATTCAGAATACAAAATGAACACAATTTTATAAAAACAGTTAGATTAAGCTTATATTTAAAAAATCATTTTTTTCTGAAATATTTCAAGTTCATCCATTAGAAAAATATGGGCAACAGCAAGGTAACAAAAAGAAATAACGAAAAAGAACAAAATATTACTATAGTAGAAAATTGAAAAAAAATTAATAATCGTCTTTATTCTACTCTTTGTCTTTTAGTACCTTTAACATTCGTCGAGGGAAGAGGACAAACAACATCTTGACTTTCTTCAGCACAATAAGGTCTAACGTGCTCATACAGGTATAATTTCCGTTCGTAGGACAAACCTAGAGGTTTTATTTTCTCGAAGTTCATCTTTGATACATCGTACGAACTTTCGAAGATCGTGTACGTTTGCATAACGTCACCGATCGTTTTCAGACATTTCACTTTCCCCCGCCAACGATTGTCAAAATAGAAGTACGACTGATTCGTGATGAAAGGAATTCGAGCAAAATGCGCTGCAGAGAAAGCCACCTGCCAGTCGTAGACATCCATGTACAGCTCTCCTTTTTCGTTACCGACTAGAAATGAAAAGTCTACTGCCGAATCTGCATCGGTTGAGTTCAGAACTTCGACAACGTCATTCAAGCAACTGGTAGCAGACTGCTGAAGTTTACTTTTAAATAATCCAAACTTATACTTTGGATCTAATTTCGAAAGGTTGGCAGAAACGAAAGTAAGGGTGATTTTAGTGTTCAGTTCTTGTCCAATTCTCCACGCCAAATACTGCATTAAGCAGTTGTTTTTAGTTTGAGGAGTGCAGTTGTAGGCGTGTAAATCCAATTCCGCCTCTCCGGCGGTGAATTCTTGGAAGTAGTGGTGCAAATAACAAACCATAGCATTCACAGCTTGGCTTTTTGGAAAGATCACAGCTTCGGGTATGACGTATCTACACTGACGGTTGCATGTCTCATTCACAACACCAAAGATGCTGACTTTGTACAGATCGAGAAAATACATAGGACCCGGATCCTGCTGATTACTCGGAATGTGAATCTGAAAATAAACATAACTGATGTAAAAAAACAAAAGCCTACTAAGTTCTATGAAGCTCAATTGAAAACTACAATAGCAACGAAAAAAAAAAAACATTTACCCTCGGAAATTATACAATATGTTATCATGGGATTTTGAAATAACTTTTCGTTTGATTTTTTTGTCTCTTTTTATTCCATGAAGATAGAAAAACGATTTTCATTCTCACTTTTTTAAATTACTAACAGAGTATGCTTTAGCAGTTGCACAGGAAAAATCTTAACAAACATGATATGAACAATCTTTTCTGAAAATTTGATAGAAAAGCAAAAAACCTTTACTTGGGACTTCTTCATTGGTTTTTCAAGTAGGTACTTTTTACAATTATTCAAAAAATGTGACTTATTTCCTATTGGCCAAAAACTGTTCATATTTAAATACGTATTGCATTGGAAGAACAAAACAAAATAAGGCTCGCACTCTTTATCTTTCTTTTTACAATTAGTAATCCTGCTTTTCAATTAATGTTTTAGGATTCGTTCATTTTTAATTAAATGCTTTTATTTAATTGCAACACGGAGCAGAAAGTAGACTTTATGTAACGAATTGGAAAGGGCAAGAGAACAAAGTTAGATTCTTAGACTTTGAAAACAGTAAACTGGAGTGCGCATGAAGATGAAAGCATTATTTACCTAAAAACTTTATAAAATTTATATTATATTACTATTTATTTGAGTTCGCCAGTCATGAGAACGAAAAATTATAGAACAGTTCTGTTTTTTCAAAGAAGTTGAACAACTGCTTTATATATATTTCTTCATGCTTAGCTGTGATTTGGAGAAAAAAGACAAGAGAAAAAATACTCATTCTTCAAGAAATCTAAGCACTACCCATCAGGCAATCACATAAAAGCTCATTTTCAACCGTAAGTGTTTCATAGAAAACTATTTTAGAACCTGAGAACAAAAAGGATCCAAGTTCAGTTTTGAAACAATCAATGTTGAAATTTTGAAAATTTACAAAAATTTCTCGTATTGAATACTTATGGCTTCCATATTAAGAACAATGAGTGGTTATATTTTGCTATGTCGCGTTCATAAGTCCCGTTCGCAATATACTTTTGTCTTTTTGCTTCTCCTAAAAGGTATACAGGAAAAGACGAAATACAGAAGGACACTGTGAACAGGCTACAGGATGAAAACGAATAGGAAACTATATCAATGTAAACTTGGACCCTTCTGGTGAAAATCAATTTACCTGTTGAGCAAAATCGAAACTAATATGTACAGGATCGTTGAACGAGGGAATCGCAATGAAATGGTATTGCTCTGGCTGAGATCCAATTAGTTCTAAATGATCTTGGCTTGGTTCAGACAACTCAACGTCCTCTCCTTCAGCCGTTTCATTTTTCGGTTTCTGATAGAGAACTAAATCTGAACAGTGTTCTGTCCACAGCCTATAGAACATCTTTTTGCTGGCGACTTTCAGGCCCAACAACTGAGCTGCCGTCTCGTATTTCTTGTAGATTTTTTGTTTCGTTTCGCTAACGGGCAGTAAAGTCAATGCTGGTGCTGTAGATGAAATCGGTCCAAAATGATAAGTAGCACAATCTTCAGCGTAGTTGCGAATGAATTTTACACATTTCTGCTTAATATCGCCAGATAAATTCGTTGATGGCGCGTTTAAATAGTTTTTATGTACTCGTTCGAGTACATTGTAACCGTTGCGCTTATAGTGCGCCAACAGATTATGGAGTCGCTTCCTTTTCACCCCGTGTACAAATTGAAAGAAATCTCCGCATACCTTACGGCCACGAAATAAAAACGAGAATTTCAAACGTCGTCTTTCCTTCTCTATTTTCCTTCTGGCATGTCTTACGACGCCTTCACTTTTAACCAAAGCGTGAATGATACCTAGTAGAATAACATCGAGCTGATTTCTTCCAAATTCGTAGTAATCAAAAGTACGAAAATCTCGTCTGGACTTGGATATTATTTCTTTGGGGAATTTCGACGTGCATTCCAAGGCACATCCACAAGTTTTCGCGACAAAAGTGGCGCATTCGTTGTCATCGTTAGAATCACAGTTTGATTTGTACCTGATGCTGAAGTTAGAATCCTGCAAAAATCATTTCATTGGAATAAGAGTCGCAAGGTTAGCTAAAAATGTACTTATAAATTTTTGACGGATAAAAAGTCGAATTGAAGAGTTGATTTTAAAATTAGCCAGAGTTCTATTTTTAAACGTTTTCAAACGTAGCAGTAAATTTCCATGTAATAATAAATTTCCAAGTAATAAAGGATCAAGTTGCGTTATACTCGCTAAAGATACTGGTAGATTATTTCAGAATGATGTCTGACACTTCAATTCAGTCTTCCAACAATCATTAGAGTTATGATTTTTTTAAACTCGTGGATGTCAACGAAAAATGTTGAACTATGGCCATTATAGAAACAAACTCATCAATTCTGGGTGGTCAAAGGAAATTACTTTGACAGTTTGCGAATATCTATGCGAAATCAAATAAGGGTTCAGCAGGTCTACATTACTTTTACATTAATAAAGGTTTTTGTACTGTTTTTGTTATTATTCTGAGAACTGTTCGAATCACCTTATGGTTAGTTACTTCAAAATTAAAATTCTGACGTGTCAAGAACAAGTAATAGGATGCTCAAGTATTAGATTTCTCTCTTTACAAATTCGGTTGAAGAAAAGGTAGTATGGAGAAAGCCATGGCCCGATTTCAAATAAATTATTTCTGATGTCAGAAAGGAGAAAATGGCTACACAATTGATAAATTCATGAAGTTTGCTTTTTACTCAATATTACCTTTTCAACAATAGTAACCCATTAATTTTCAGTTTGATGACCATAGAAACGTACAATATCATACAAGACAACTCGATAATATTCTTACCCAAGTGTCAGTAAAAATCTCTTCTTCTACATCTTCCCTTCCGTTGGAGTTACCATCATTAACCTGCAAATTTAAATTTAAAAATTACATTGAAAAACTTTGGTTTAAATTAATCGTGATAAATGACTACAAATACAAGAACTTTCAAAAATATTGTATGCAAGTTGGAAATTGACTACTCACAAGCAATCGATGACTTATATGAAGGGATTTTTTAACCAATGAAAAGTTAATTTGAACAACGACCATCTTACAATTTTTTTCAAAAACAGCTACAAACTATTGAGTAATGAAAAATAAAAGTCCCATTATACAGCCTAAAATTAATCTTGAAATGTCCTAAAAAAACGTATAAACCTTCATTACAGTTCAGTTCAGTCATGTTCATTATAATTAGTCAAATTTTATTGAAAATTGATAGAAAAAAAATGGACTAAGGTCGTTCTCAAAACCAATCCTCCGAATCCAATACAGTCCATGCATATTCAGATGGCTCAAAAGTCTCGGTTTTGAAAAAGTGAAATGAGATAGCAATCATAATTCTCTGTCGGACCCCATCTGACTGGACATAATATTGTGATCTCATCTTCGAAATCTGTTTGAAATTATACTACTTTCTTTTTCGTTAATATCACTCAGTTTTCTGACCGATACAGAGACAGCAAGCAAGATATCGTTGATCAGTTGAACGGCTGAATTGTTACGCATTCAACTACCTTCCAAAAAAACATTCAAAAGAAAAAATACGAAAAAAACTTACGGTAGCTTCATCAGTATCATCTTTGAAGCGATCTTCATCAAAGGTTCCAAATTGATTTCCGAAGAAATATTTATGAATAATCACTTCTTCGCTACGATTCGCCATTTAAATTATCAATTAAGTCATAGTTAGTCAAGCAAAATTCATGGAAATTCAGCAATAATTTCGCCAAAATCGTAAAAAATGTTCATTACTTTTTCCGATTTTTGATCATTCACAACAGATTCACAGGGTCCACAGATGACGGCGTTGTTGATATTTGATAACCAAAAGTTGATAAGAAAAAAATGTTGCTCGAAGCAAGGCTCGAAGTCAAAAATCGAAACAGTCAAAACTCAAAACATACAGTCTACACGCATTGCCTATCGTCGTTGTACAAGGCATAAAATAATTCATTTGATTCATTTCATTTTTTCAGTTTCATTTTTTAATGTTTTTTAGATTTAGAAATTCAAACAATAAAAGAGGAGAAAACGGGGAAAAAGTAGAAACCACTCGAAATCATGCAAAATGCAAAAATTGACAAAAAATTTCTTTGACAATTGACATTGATTACGTAAATAAAAAATTAAACCTGCTAAAAATGATAGAATCAATTTTGACTGTATAAATATATAAGTATAGATAATGTCTCCATAAATTGAGAAATTAATGAGTGATGATTAATTGTTTTGGCTCTACTGAAAATTATAATAATCTGAGTTTCTAAAAATAATATTGAGAATATAACAGGACAAAAATCACATCTTCAGGATGTTAAAGTAATCATTAAAATAGGAAGATGTTGGCTTCAGGAACCGCTCCTGGGATTGGTCAGGTAGGATGTCAACCAGTGGCGTGCTAAGGGTATTGTGAGGCCTCAGCATGCTTTTACTTTGGGGCCCCTATTTTGCCCAAATTTTGCATATTTCAAGGAAAATTTTGCATATTTCCAGGAAATTTTTCTATTTTTCCTACAAAATGATTGAAAATTGTGAGATGAAATTTTGGGCCCTCAGCATGTTGCTGAGTGAAAGTGAACTTAGCACGCCACTGATGTCAACCATCAAGATATATCATTAATATTTACTTAGTCGGTTTTTGTTCAACTCACAATCAATTTTGATTGTAATACGTCTTGAGTAAAACAGAATCATGTAAAAAAAATAAATGAACAAGGAATAGCAGCGCTAACGTGGATGTGTTTTCAAGTTGGACGAGTAAATTCTTTTTGCAGGTTCTGTATATTTTCATTAATCAAGATCAGTGATTGTAGTCACAGTCAGTGAAGAGTGAAGCCAAGTGAAGATTGACTTTAAGCTTGACTTACATCAATAATTCCTATTGGTAGAGACGCGAAATCGATTATTTTAGCTTTAAAAAAAATTCATATAAAATACGTTCCAACTTCCACAATATACATAAAAGTGAATTTTATTTCACATTGATTTATTGACCGGGCGATTTCAAAAAAAACATTTCCTTAAGGAAATTTTTAAAGCATATAACTTGGAATTATCCAAGTTGATGGAATAAGTAAATTAATACTAGAAGTACCGGGTGGCGGCATATACGACGCCACTCAAAATTTTGCGATGGACTTCTCAAAGGACCAATATTTTGAGAAACTCCTGACTTGTGTCATACGACGCCACGTGATCCTTTGAGTGATCGAGTAAAACCTGGTTTTTCTAGTGTTAACAACCTATAATGTTTAAGGTGGAAAAGTTTTCTCTGTACATTTACTGGAAGAAAACCTAATAAGACGTCCAATTGTTGGGGAAAAACTCGAAAACATAATTTTCCCTAAAACCTGTATCTTGCACTCAGGCTTAGCAATGTTTCTGATGGAAACAAAATAAAGCTATTTCTATTCATAAAACGTGTTTTGGCAATCTGCTTTCTTTCAAAGATATTTTTTCGAACAGAATTTTTAAAAAAAATTATACTCGTGGTTTTTAAGTCACCCGTCCTCCATCTAAAAAATGTAACCGGAATATTTAGAGTTGCGTGAAAATGGGAACTGATTCGTCATTTGAAGCATTTAAAGGTCACGTGAAGAAATTTGATTATGTACAATTTTCGGCAGACAAAAACACCAAGGTCTACAAACTGGGCATAAAAATAAAACAATAAATAGACAAGATTAATTTAAACAGAATAATATGATAAAATAGGCAGAATGGCGAATCGCATTCAAAAATTTCAACTACGCCGGAAAAGTCAAAAAAGATCAACAGATTGGCCAAAAAAAACACAAACTTATACACTTCTGATAATGCACTTCTCTGGACCAGTAATAAAAATACCCATTTCACGATCCCAGAATATGAAAAACATGGGAGTCAGGTTTTCGAAAATTTCGGACATTTTACAAAATGGAACTGACATCAAGACGTTAAAATTCAACAGGGTGTCCCAAGCAGAGACGCTGTTAGTCGAAAATCATATTTTTCCATTAGATTTTTTTAAATTCAGAACATAATAGTTTAAATAGCCGTAGGTATTTTGGGACTAAATTCAGTATCTAGTAAGTGTTAAAATTCAAAAAATATTCTTATAACACCAATAACCTCACAAAATATGATTTCTAATTTAGATTATAACTTTCTAACACGCTAGATATACTCCAAAGCTCTTCTATTTTAAACCGCAAAATAATTTCAGCTCACTACTATCTCATTTCTTGTATCAGTCATTAAATAGATGCCAATTTCATGACTATAATAAAATAACAAAATGTAAGTAATGATAAATTAACAATCAGTTAATTCAGCCATAACAAACTTTTCTCTCCGCGACCATTACAACAAAAACCACCAATTCAACATTTTACGAAATCAATTTTATAATTAAAATTGCCACACATACGATTACATAATTTACCGTTAATAATAAATTACAAACAAAATAAACACCTATCAGTTAAAACATCCTAATAAAAAAAAAAAAATACCAGTAGCTACGAAACACCGTCTCGTAACATGAACATTTTTCATTTTTAATTCGTTTTTCTGAGGAATGGATTCGGCAAAATTTCAAAAAAAGATATGCGACTTCTAAGCCGGTCAACTACGCCTCGGTCAGTGGAATCCATAAAAACAAATCGTCAACTAACAGAAATATTACAACTTCTACAAAATAAAATTACATTTTTCCAAGCTAAACACTATATGTACGTACGTAAATAACGAAAATCTAATTATTATTTTCGAACAACGATAAGACAATTATAACCATTTTGCGATGTAGCACTTTTTACAAAATAATATTGTTTCGCAACGATGGTATGAATAACTAAACAACATTTATAAAGGTACCCTCAAACCCGCTAGAATATTTCTTTTCACAAACGAAAAATATATATTAAGGTATATTTTTTAGAAATAATTTTATCGTTAATTTTTAGCTCTTAAAAAATTTCAAGTAAAAAATATTACATTTATCACAAATTATTTTGTAAAACCAATCAGCTAAGGCTGCTGCACAGAACTTTCTCAAGAACTGAAGATTGTGCACTAGAGCAATATTTGTTTTTGATCAACGTATTTGATTTTATACTAGAGAATAAATTGAAAAATAACGTCACTGTAAACAATAATTGAATTCGTTTTAATCTTTTCTGTTATTTTGTACGCTCTAAAGGCAAGAACGATAAAAAATCGAAATAACGAAAAATCTCTCCCCACAGAAAATGGAAAGGTGGTTAGAATATATCCTTTTAGCCGTTTTTGTGATGAGCCTTCAAATCTACGAAATTAATTAAACGCTAGAAATTACTCGATGATGAAACCAGCTGACCTAAATAAAAGGTTAACGAACTTATTCCACAAATTCGATAATAATACTGCGTACAGGGATAGGAAAGCATTAGAAAAAGAGGAGCATCAGATAAGTCTTAATCAAAACTTTTTTTTTCCTTCAAAAATTGCAAGATACAAAAAAAAAAGAAAAAGAAAAAGGTGATATAAAATGAACGGAGAAATATTATAAAATCGACTTCAAAAGAAATAAATGCACGTGAAATGTATACAGCATTGATATTTAAGAGGGCAGCAATACGAGTTTAACCTGAAATATTTAAGAAAGTTACGACCGATTGAAACAAATTTATCTCTGCTCAATCAACAAACACGTTAACTTTTTGGTTACCCACTCAATACAGAAAGTATGTAAGTATCTATAACTCCTATAAAAATATTTACAATAATCAAAGTGGGTATTCATCATTATTCTATGTACACGTGGTTTCTGGCACCGCATATGGGGTAAGATGTGTGTGATATCGCTTATATTTTGTTCCAATTTCTTTTTTTCAAATGAAAGGTGAAGCTATTCCAATAGTTTTTCCTTCGACATGTGTAGGTGGCATAAAAACAAAAATGCGAACGATCCGAAAAGACCAACGTGAAATACCTACTTTAAAATGGTTTTAACTTTTAAGTAACGTGTACAAAATTGACGTTATTTTCGATTCGTTTTTATCGTTTTTTCTTCTTTTCTTTTTAACGCAATTAGTATCGAAAAGGGGAGAAATCGAATAAAGAAAATAAACTTAAAAAAAAAAAAACAAACAAACTTTACAAATTTGTAAAAACGAAAGAAGAAAAAACGAAGGAGGAAAGAAAGAAAAGAAGTAGAAGAGTGGCTACAAAATTTCAGCTTCCTTGTTTACTCCGAACGTTGAGGTTCTGCCTGCTGCTGGGGCGCCAATTTCGCGATGACCTCGACGGCGCTGAGGACGACGTTTCGAATGACGGCCGGCACCGACGGCGAATTGGCGAACTTCTCGGTTCCGTTGCGCAGTTCGCGGAACATGCTACGCGTGTGTGGGTTCCGGCGGGACGAGTATCGCAGCGTGAGGAAGTGGAAATAGATGAGCGGCGTGAACAGGCCGGCGCGTCCCATGAACAACAAAATGATGACAAACGGCATCAGAAAGATTTCGGTGAACGCGATCAGTCGCAGAATGTTGCCCGTTTGGAATTCGACCAGCGAGATGAAGATACGCGCGCCCCACCATGAATTTGGTCCGAGTAACTAGAAATAAAGAGAGAATACTCTAATTAATATTGCAACACAATGTTACGAAAAGGCACTCTTTTATACATGGGGATCGATGAAGAAGTGATTCATATTTATTTGGACTTTGTAATTTGCAACCGTACACTTACAGTAAGAGAAAGTTACTGTCGAATGTAGACATTTCAAGCGTGGCGTAGCTTTTTCAATTATGAAATTCTAAAAAAATCCTCTTTAAAGCACGAGGTTTGAAGGAAGATGTTTGATTTTATATGCATCGAAAAACTGAAATTCCTGCAGAATCGGTCAAATAAATGCGGACAAAAGATACTGGAAAATTTTCTTATTTAAGGGCAAGTTTGGCGAAATATTAAAAAATGTTGGTCCAAAAGATGAAACTCAACACGGTTAAAGCTCAGAATAACACTAATTTTGTCCTCCAAACACTATTGATACGTTGACCAAGAGACAATTTCAATTAACTCAAAATTAAACCTTTCTCTTCAAATTTTTTGGCAATATCAATAAAATTTTAAGCTTTTAAACGTAATTTCAAGCGTACACTGCATACTGTTGAGTCACTTCTCCTATAAATTAACAACTACAGTCACGTCACTATCGTCATTTACCTCTTCCCTTCCAAAATAATTGATATGCGTTTACTCTAACTTAAAATGATGATAATTTTTACAACTTTTCATTTATGCATAAACATTTCCTTCGGGAACAATAACGCACAGCGCTAAAGCGAATAAATAATAAATAAGTACGGAGAAAATGCCACCCCATAGTTATATCGGAAAATATTGATCGAAAAAAGGTGACTGAGGTCATAATTACGTCGAAGAACTTAATTATTGATCGTTTATGACTGTTCCACGATTTTATGTTACTCCAGCTCTTTCCAAATTAACTTATTACGTAAGAATCACAAAACGTTTACAATATACAACTCTGTACTCCAACATGTGAAACTGGCAGACGGTTACAAAATTAGAAAGACAAATGAGGGCCTGTGCGTTCCATTTCCGACATTGACAGACCAACAATATGAACAAAATACACGGTGAGAAAAAAAAAAAAACGTTCCCACTTGGTTTAGGTTTAGAAAATGATTAATGTCGACTTCGATTGAAGGTCTTTCGCAAAATAACGTTGTGACTTGGTATATTTGAAAATGCATGAATACTACATTAGTTCTTCCTGTCTTATTGAAGGTAGCAAAATGAAACTTTATATTATAATAAATTTTACCAAATAAAAGTGACAAAAAGCCGTTCATGCAAGAAAAACAATCAAGTCACTTTCCAATCATCAAATTTCCAAAACGAAACTTTGAAAATACTAATTTCCAATCTAACTTCTTACCAACAATTTTCAAATTCCAACACAAAAAAAAAAAAAAAATGAATTACAACGGGCAGTTGAAAACAGTGGAAAACCTAAAATTCAACTATTTCACGCATCTTCATAACTGAGAAACTAATTAATAGTAAAGAATTGATATCATTTTCTGTTGATTATTTAAAATTTTAAAAATTGAATAATTTTAAAATTTCAAGGAAAATGAATAAAAAACATAATACAAAATGATGAAAAGCAAAACGGAAGAGAATAATGTCTGATGAGATTACCATATATCAATCATGTTTCCAATAGAAAGGGTTAGATATTATCTCATCTTGAAGACATAAAACAAAATTAACTTCAATTTATAAAAGAAGGGGAAAAATTACTAACTCTTCGAATCATGAAGTTAATTCAATGAAAAGATTTTCGAAGTAAAAAGGAAGTGAATTTATTCCCACATGTAATGAACAACAGACTTAATCCAGACAAATGAAAATACGACAAATATAGAACGAGTATCTAAAGCAACTTTCAAATAAGCGATGATAAATGAATAAATTTTCACAAGGGCTTTCAAAAATTCCAGAAATTAAGCAGGTAACCCGTTATCAGAAATTTTATACTTCAACACTCGAAAATGGTCGTAAAAGAACAGTTCAAGTAACAGCAACGCACTTCCTCTTCAAGCTGATTTTTCATCTTCCGGTAAGAAGATTTTAGGTAAAATTGCGAGAAAAAAAAATTCGCTAGAAAACAATAGATTCAAAAAATCATCTCAGCAATGATAGCGCTTACGAAATTTCTAGCCCAAGAAAATAATTTAACAGGAAGCATTTAGCAAATATGTATCCGTTAATGGGTGCAACTAAAAATTGTAAGACTTCATACAACGATAAACACTACATACTAATACTCACGTCAAGTAAAGCAAGAGAAGAACTGGCAAAATGAACCAAACAAAACAGGAAAACTGGTAACAAAACAACTGTTCGGCAATATTAAGGAAATAACTGATTAATAATTATTGTGCTTAAAATAATAGTTCATTTTTTAAGTAACCATTCGAGAATTTCTCAAACTGCGAGACCATTCTTTCTAAAAGCATCAATTATCGATCAATTAATACTCATCGCTAATATAGTGGTTGAAAAATGGTGACAAAATATGAATTTTGAAAAACAACTAATTGTTAATAAGTCATAAAATGGTGAAAAGGTGCAATTATTTTGCCAACGAAAATTTTGTCAAATTTCTGGTAACAAAACATAGGTACCATAGAAATTATCAACATTTGAATGAGCCCAAGGACATCTCAACCACGATTACCATGTCAAAACAAACATTTTGTAGTTGAATAATTATGAAAGTTGACAATTTTTTTCAACGAAAGTTTTCGTCAGAAATTAACTTATTGAAAAGGATACGTGATACAGGTGTTACATAAAGGAATATCAACGAGTACAGCAAATAATGGCAACTATCCTCAGCGAATAATTTAATTACGAATTCTTTACTAATGGATGGATTTGGCAGTCTTTGATGCAGGCGCAGGGCACTGACAGCAGCATTTGCCAACAAAATTCGATAATATGCATTGTAGGGATTACTGAAACAGAATGAAAAAGAGAATAAGCATTAATTTTCTTGTAATGATTCACATTTTTTAGTGGTCGGCGATTCAATTATAATTACTGTCCAGAGTCTACGAGCATGAGCCAAGAAAAAATATTCGAATACGCAGACTGCGTAATTTAAAATTTTTTCGTAATAAGCTTTAAATGCAAATTTTTAAATATAACCCACTGAAAAAGACGAACTCTTTCTTTCCCATTACCCATCGAACGAATTTAATTTTTATTTCAACCAGTTAAGCAAAAACAGCAAGGTCAACAACTATGGAACCAGTTATTGTGAGAATTCATTAACAACGGTACGATTCTGTTGAATGTTGAAGTATAGAGGCTTTCTCCTTCAGTCTTATTAGTCTTTTATAATTTTTTTTTAGCACTCCACTATTTTCATTTTTTTCTCAAGATTTAAATAAATTCAAGTATGCGTATTCGAAAGATAACTTTTACAGTTTAAAAAAAATCGAAGTGCACCCAATGCAATAACTAATCACAGTATTACAATTAAACATACGACTTCAATAAAAAGAATCAAAATAAATAATTTACCCGATAATTGGAATGAAATAAGCGAATGTAAAAATTAGGGCTAGTGCTCGAATGACCCACATACTCATATCAAGTTTGTGTGCGATAGCATGACGTCTCAAGGCTTCAAAGCCGTACTGAGGTTGAGTTCCTGAATCTGCCATTTTTCTTGAAGTATCTAATAAAAAGAAATTATTTGAGGAGTAAGGTAGTTATCACGAAATGACACTGTGCATAACGATAACAGAAATGAATGGAAAATGAGTCATGGGGTAAAAATATAGAAGGTAGATCGATAACAAACGACTAAACAAGATCATTTGAAACTATAAAATATTATACTTAGATATTCCGTTTGACTAAACACTCGAGTTTTCGAGAACACGAAACACTTTAAGGAACATGAAAATAAAATTTATGACCCGAAAGGCGAATGAAATTTGATAAGAATTCAGTTTATCAGTTTCATTGGGCGATGAATTGATTGCGTTTGAGCATGATCGAATGAATTTGATAGACAATTGAAAAATAATTTCGGCAACTATAATTTTAATCACGGCTGAGGACATACAAAATGACATTCAACTTACCTACTGGAAAACCCGTTCAAAATCTCTAGAAGGCAGCTGTAAAGACGATACAACTCCGACAAATACCAATGTTTCTGAAAATACAGTCACAGAATATTCAGCTGCTTCATAAGACATAAAGATGAATGACACTTCAAAATTCGTCAAGATACTACCACCATAATAATGAAACGCAAAAGCGAAGTGTCCTAATAGAAATTGTAGTGAACTTAAAATCAAAGATAATGACTTACCTTCGGCAAGAACAGGCGATAAATGTTATTTACATTAGTATTACAACGAATGAAACAAAATTACAAAATTAATTAAACGATTTAATAGCAAAATGAACAAAATCACGTCTCCTATACAATAACTTGTTCTTTAAATTTTGTATTTGGGAAATCGGGAAAAGGAAACTGAAAGCTGAAAGGAATGAATGAACAGAATGAAAACGAAATAACACTTTCGAAATTTCGAACGAATGTCACATTTTTCCTCTTTTTTTCGCTTATTTGTCAACTGGTGTCAACCTCACCATTTTTAAATGCCACATTTTTTCTTCCCATGACTTGCAAAAATTGCAATTCGACTGGCAGTGTAGGCTTTGAAATCAATAATGAAAAAATTCTCTTGCGGGGTACCACTGATTTTGGTCTGAGTCAGTCTTAGATAATCTAGCATGGATAGCAGCGTACGAGATTTCGGCCTGTCAACACGGCTAATGTAGGAAAAATATTATGCTGGGAGGCATGCGCAGAAGTAGTCGGTTGGCGTTGGTTGATACGATTTACGAACGGTGGACAACGCACTCGCTTCGCGCAGGGCTACGCTGTTTCGATTTTCTTGTTTTGCGCATGCAATCCAGCATAATATTTTTCCTACATTAGCGATGTTGACAGGGTCGTTCTATAAGGCCAGGATAGCGCGCTGGCTATCCATGCTATATTATCTAAGGAGTCAGTCATGGAGTCAGTGGTACGCTTAGGTGGTACCATGGTGGTACGTGCCAGTACGTGCATGCACCGCGCACGGCGCACCGCATGGCCACATACGCAAACAGTCACAGCAGAGTCACAGTGTCACAGTTCACAGACACACCATCACTCACACACACACACACACACACACACAATTACATTCAGTCAAGCATTCAGTGAACTGGCTGTGACTTGATTTGATATTGATTTGAATTTTGATTATGGTCGGTTAGGCTCGTGGTTGGTTACCTCGCCTGTTGCTCTTTTTTATATTTCAAAATTTTCATTTCTAAAATCTAACATTTCTATCATTACAGTCGCTCATTTCGAATGTTAACTATAGTGTTTCATTTATTCAGAAGTATATCTTTTTACTTAATTAAATAATTACTCACTTTCATGGTCTCCTCTTGGCTCTCCATTTCCAGAAAACTCCATGTTCAATGTATTTAACGTTTTCAGCGTCGTATTAAAATGTCAGTTTACTGGACCTTATTTCTATTGTTTATCATTCTAATTCTGTGTTTCTATTCCATATTTTTAAAGAAATTTTCTCGACCTGTCTTACTATGCCAGCTCAAATATTTTATCGCTTACTGTCCAGGTAAATGATTTACGATTAATTGATAATGCCATCCTAATGGCAGTCTTCAAATACATCATAGCACAACTTCCTCGCACGTGGAAATTGGTATCGTTTTTGAATCTTTCAGAATCATAATTTTTGAAAATTAAAATTCAATCTCTATATTGCAGCTTGCCAAGAGATTGCAATCTCTGACAATGATCTTCTGTTTAATAAAACTGTAGCGGCATTTTGGCACAACAAACCCATACTCCACTTTCCACTCTATCCTGCTATCCAGAAGTTAAAAAGGAAATTATTCGCTATTAAAAGAGATCATAATGAAGACTCCGTGATACCTGTTGCTATTTTGAGTAATTTTTATTGGATATTCTGAAATTATTGTTTTGAATATTATGAAATTGTATCGTGATAAAAAATTCTGTTCTATAATTTTCAGATGAATTGAAAAACAAACCAAACGATCCGATTGTTAATAATAAACTATTAAACTTTTATCTGAATAATGGACGTTTACATGAAGCATACAACAAAGCATTCCAGACGAAAATTAATTTTGTTCCTGATTTATTTTGGTATCAAAGCTGTGTACAATTGTGTATGGTAAAGTATAGTTATTTAATATAATTTTATTCCCATGCAAACGCCAAACATCCGGTTGTCTAGTGATATTGGACCGAGTTCAGTTATTTATCAATGATTTTGTTTATTTAGTCCAACTACCTAAACACAATACGAAAAAAATGGATTTTGATTCACTTCATCTGGCTTAGGTATGATTTCATAGACTTCATCACCTATGTTAGTGTGAGGTGAGATATTTTCACCTGTTCTCGAATTACCTGAATATTCAATAATTTTTCGGAATGATTGAATTGTGAGCGTGCGTAATTGAGAATAGAGATAAAATATTAGTAAACAAAAACAATAATTCAAAAATAACAAGTACTTAGTAAAAATTGAGTTTCATATGACTAGGGTAGGCAGTTTGAACAACTTCTACTAATAGAAAAATGGTTCAGGATGACAATTTCTAATATGTTTTCAACATTGTTTGATTAGTAACTCGAATGACTTTCGCAATAGTTATAAGTATTTGGTCGCACTTTTCATGTGTTTTCTTTCATATTATTGAGAAACATTTTTTAAATTTTTTTTTCTCTAATTTCAGTCTTACGAAAACAAATTTCCAGCCTTACTTGATGAGAAATTTTACGGAAATTACCTAACAGCGTTAGAGCGGACCGTGGCATTGTCTGTTCAAGATGTTAAAATGCCCTACAGAATTATTCCAGAAGCTGTTGCACATCTAGCCAGGTAGCAAAATTGATATGTAATATGTATTATGAACGTCTGTGCTGGTGGTTATATTTTACAAGACTAATTTAAATTTTTCTCGTTCATTTTGCTGGTCAGTCAAAGTTTCAAATTAGAAAGAAACTAACTGTAAAGTAAATTCCTTTTGAAACATAGCACAATTCTAGTAAACACAATTCAAAATGAATTTCTGAAAGCAAGAATCAGTCTAGAAATATTTCTATAGTTCTGAACAAACTCATGCCACTAAATGTCGAAAATGCTCCTCTTAATATCCACTCCTTCATCTTTTATTTTCCATAAATTATTTAATTTTATACAAAATAATAATGATTTTTCAGCTTTGATGAATTTCTGTATAAAGTTTCAACTTTGAAAAATCCGTCGATACAATTTCTTGGCATCATAGGTCATATGCGTGGGCAACTCTATTTCAATACTGCATTGATTTTGTATCGGAAAGCAAAACAGGAAGATCTGAATTGGTCTGAAATGATGAAATCAATTGCACCGTTATTATCGTATTCAACTGCCAAGTGTTTTGATCTTCATGAAGTCAAAAAAGACGAAAAATTTGGTGAAATATTGAACATTTGTATTCCGGTCAGCATTTACAGAATTCACCAAGCAGGTTCATTCAAATCTGATACATTTTCCCTATGAGTTTGAAGCGATTTAGGCCAAAAGTAATTATGATTATTTAATCTGTGTGTTGTAGGATACATGTTAGATGTTTTAAGTAGAATGTCTCCCGAACATTTCAAAGAACAAAGCTGCCATATTAGTAGTAATTGGAAACATCGTATTTGTGAAGTATGTGAGACTTTCCTCATCCTTTAGGCTATTAATATTGCTATAATGAAGAATTTCGAAAATTATCTTCCTGTTTATAGATTCTTTACAATACATCTAATTATAGAAATGTGTTAAAAGCATCTGCTTTTATGGAATTCAATGAAACTTCAATTGCCCTCGAAAATCTTCCAAGATATACTTTCGATGGCATCAATCAGTTCCGTAAGTTTTGTAACAGTTTCAACTTCTTTACTCTTCACAGGACAGAAATTAATTCATTTTTTTCGTATTATCTAGTGTCTGTTTCAGAATCCATCTATCCTTCTTCACTTCATCACTTAGTCTGGATAGGAGTGCAGTATTTGTTCTTAAATGAAAATTCGATTTGTGATTCAGTCCTTCCTGTAAACTATGGCATCAAATTTACTCGCCCTTTGAAATTCTCGCTCGATTCTTCGTCATCGTACCTCGAAAACTTATCTGAAATCGATTTAGAAGCTTTTTTGTTTGCTTGTGGTACGTCTTTTCTTCTGCTCTGAAAAATTTTTGATGCAAAAGATATCGAGTGCAATCGAAACAGATTTTGATTTGATGTGGAAAAAATGTCATCGGGCAATATCAGTAACTTTGGGGTGTTTTTATTTTTTGTTTATTATTATATTTTTAACTCAAATATATTTTTCCTCACGAGGAGGGTGAGGGGGAGAAGCTGCTTAAATGCAATTTGCAAAAAGGTGAAATTCATAATAGCGCGGCATTACAGATTCTGCTTATCAATCGACATTGCCTATAACATATTATAACCAAAACTTGATAGTCCTTATTCCATCAGCCATTAGGATATAATTTAACAACGTATCCGTGAACTAGTGCAACATTCAGATTTTTTTATTGACTTCAAAATTTGTTCTTCGTCGCTTGATACCTTTTACATTTACCATTTCATTAATGTATTAGGTCTTGATTTTTTTCTTTTATCATTTTTCCAGTTTATTGTGCAAAATCAAAGCTTGATCGTCGAATGAATAGGAGTAAGCCTCAATTTTCCAATATTTTACCCGCTGATGTATCAGAACTGCTTTGTTCACCGGAACAAATCTTTTGGTAAGATTGAAATAGAAGTGATCTCTGATTCGGAAATTATTTTCATGTACTAGAGCAAGTTAATTTCTAACGAAAAAATTTAGTTTTTGGGACAGATGTTTGAAAATAAAAAGCTTTGTTCGTAATTTTCAATAGATAAGTTGAATTATTAGATTCGAGATATATGCTCAAACAAAGTGTATGAAATACAAATCCAAACAAATTATTATGAATTACTATATAAGCTGAACTTGAATAAATTAACGAATATGACCAAAGACCATTCTTTAAAAATGTTATTTTGAACTTATTTCAAAGTTTTATAATACTACCTACCATTCAAAATAGCCAGCTTGAAAAAAAATAAAGAGAAATACGTAGTGTTGTGTCATATGCATAATCTAACTCACGAGGAAATTTCGTCCCAAAAATCAAACCAAATTGTCCAGCTTATAGAGCAATAGAAGATTTGATTTTTTTTCTTTAATTGCTCTTCCTGATTTGTAAACATTTCATAGATAATTTTTTTTTTGGTAAAAACCGAATACCTGATTTACTGAAAATTAATGGAATTTTGTATTATTTTGTAATTGATTAATTACTTAGGTGGAATTACGTGAATCAGACAATTGCTCAAGATGGTCCCTGTGATGAAGCGAAATCCTTAATTCGAAAAGGCATCGAGAATATTCGTTTGATTGGACATCACGTTTTACCTCTACAACTATTAGTTTTGCTGGGGAGAACATTTGCTAATAAAGTGCGTATAAGATTACTTCATGATTTTTCTTGTGCTCCATCAAAGCTTATTTGTGCTGGATACTTTTACTTGTTTTTATTTTTATTTTTTTGTTTGTTTGTGAAAGTGAATCTATAACTGCAAATATCTTTAGTTTATGTAATTATATTATAAATTTATTTCACTATTTAGGCTGGGACTGAATCAGACAGTTCTCAAGCAAACGAATTGAAATATCGTGCTCGTCTCTATTGGGACGCTGCCTTACTATTACTGAAGAGTCCTTATCCGACGAACAGACTTTCAGTCACCTCTGAATCCATGTTTGAATATCAAGGGTGAGTATTGACTTTTTCCACATGCTTCTTCATTAAATAATAGTCGCACTCCATCATCAGTTCATCATCATTTCCTTTTCATGTTTTTCAAGTTTTGAATTCTAATTTATAGAAATGTTACCCTGGGCGATGCAGCGAGATTAATATTTGAAGGGAGTCGTTTCGTCGAAACGTTCGAGACGAAAGAAAAGAGCAATGCCAATTCGATTTTTTTAGAAGAAGGTTCTAATAACCCAAAAACTGCTGCTGCTTCTACAGTATGATTTTTTTCTCTATCACAATCTATGATTACTATCTGCTATATCTCTAACTTGTTTTTTTCCTCATTTGACAGGCAGTACTGTCACCTTATTCGGCGGATGATACGTCACTGAAATCGCTTCTAGAACAAAACACAATACTAATGGATAAATTGGAAGAACTGTCTAGCATTCAAATCCATCAAATCGACGATGTATTGGTTACCCCTGCCTGGGGTGATTCTGATGGTGAGCATCCTGCTTCTTATCATATGGCATCTCAAACGACAGATACAAACGTGAACCAGCTAGTGACTTCGTCGGCCGCGTCAGTGACCACAGCACCACTTTCGACTCAGCCAGCGCCTACGACAAATTCCTCTGCTTCATTCCTACCTTTTCATGAACCGGAAAAAAATAAGTCAGGTGCCTCCACTGTAAATGACGAACTACTTACTGATTTCGCCTCTACGACCGCATTGCCTGATGTGGCAGGCGAGAAGGAGAAAAAAATTTTGTTTGAAAATCGAGCCAAGCTGTATCGTTCTCATTTTTTTGAAGAAGTTTGGATCGAACAAGGTGTAGGTCAGTTACAAATTCTAAAGCACGAGGTTAGTGGTAACATCCGCATTTTAATGCTACTTGAAGATGTACATGAAATTTGCGCCGATCATTTCCTACTTAGCAGTATGGAGCTAACCGCAAAAGGCGACCGTGGTTGGGTTTATCACACTGTGGATCATGTTGTCGAGAAACAAGCGCTTTATGCGAAACTGTGCGTTAAATTTCAAACTCCGGAAATAGCGAATGAATTTTATAGAGTTTTTAATATGAACAAACCAGCAGACCCGAGACTGACAGAAAGTTCGAATTTTTTCCCATTTCAGCCAACCACTCCGTTCTTGTCAGCACCATTGGTCCCAGTCACCGATGGAGCCAAAGGAGATGGAATTTCTGCATACACCTCGTATGTGCCAAATGCCACAGAAAAGACAGCCACATTTAAAGGAACCCCGGCTGGTAATTCAAGTGCAGACCGAAATTTCACTGTAACTGCGAAAGTAAAGGAAACCTCGGGTGTCAATGATGCGACGAAAACTCCCTCCGCCTTTTTGTCTGGTTCCAGTCTGAATGAAATGTCACTATCAGAAGGAAAATCGAAATTGTTTTCATCTGCAACAGTCTCATCCTCAGCTCTGGCGAAAAGCAAAGAAAACAATTCGTTATCATTAGATAACGTTGAATGTGCGCATTTGAAAAACGATGTTCATAGTTCAGCCTCAACTACTACTTTCTCAACTCCAGTCTGGGTAAAAAATGATAATGAAAACTCGACGTCATTTGATAACTTCAAGTTCACTGTAGATACTTCGTATTCGAGGAATAACACTGATGGTTCAACTTTTGCCAAACGTAAAGGTTTCAAAAGATTAACCAAGTCTGGTTTTCCGATATTTGATGTTAACTTGGCTCAGACCGATCCTCCTCCAAAAAATATGGCTTTTTCATTCGGCTCATCGTTGAAAAACTCGAAGGAACTGACTGAAAGTGTTCCAAAATTTGGTAATTTTATGTCAAATGCAAAACCAGTTTTCAGTTTTGAAGCTGAAAAGAAGAAAACCGTACTTATCGATGACAAGAATAAAACATCAAGCATGTCATCATCTTGTTCCGATAATAAGTTAAATTTTCATTTGCCTACCACCGCTACGTCATCTACTCCAGTCGAGGTGAAAAATGAACAGAAGAGCTCGACGTCAATCAGTTCCTTCAACTTTGGAAACGCTGGAAGTTTCTCTTGTTTGAATTGCCAAAATGAAAATTTCAAAGGTTTTGGTACCAACTTGGCTCAAACAAATCCTCCTGAAAAAATTGTGAACTTTTCTTCTAGTTCAGCAGCCAGTGCCGTACCAACAACTACAGTTACAGCTCCACCTTCGTTGGCAGTTATGTTGGAAAACTTTTTGTCCCGGTGGAAATGTGAAAAATGTTACGTAGCCAATAAAAAAGAACGAACGGTCTGCGTTGCTTGCCACCAGCCAAAAAATGGTGCCGCACAGCCTGATGGTAGCAAAGCTACCTCTTGTGAAACCTCCGGAAGATCATTTGAGTTGGCCTCCAATCCAGTACTAACCACAACCTCGTCACATCTTGTAGCTAAGCCGTTTATTGTCCCTGCTACTGCGACTACAAGTGTATGCAGTTCTAGTAGCAGCACTACTGTTTCGATAACCATGGATTCGTGTCGAGTTAGTGCTTCAGTCGCTCCACCACTTGAAGTGGGAAATTCATCGTTGCAGCAAGTTGATAGCTGTAATTCACCAGTTGGGACCAGTAATAGTAGTGTATATTCCAAAAACGAGCCTTCGGTGCCATCAAAAAGCTGTGATAATGGAGTAAAATCTGCAAATGAAGTAAAATGTAAAACAGGTTTGCAAAGTTCGCCGATCGGTGTGACTCCTGTTACAGTCGCTAGTTTGTCAATTACTTCAACCGCGAGTGCAGTCACCGTGCCTGCGTCAACGGTTGCCACTAGCAGTGCCTCAAGCGCTCAATTATTCTCGATCGGAAAAGAAACAGCACAGAAATCTGTAAGTCAAAGTCGTCGTCTTCTGAAAGGAGTTAGAAGAAACTGTAACGGTTTACAAGACGAGTCCACTTCGTTATTGGGAAGTAATGAGGATTCCATAAAATCTACCGGTAGAATGCATAGTCAGTTAAACTTTGGTAGTGTTGCAGCAGTTCGAGGTGTAGCCGCATCATCATCGTTCGGTGTTTCTGCTGCTCCAACTACTAATGGATTCAGTTTTAGTATGTCTACATCATCACATGGTACCAAAAATAATATTCTGACGACCACAGGTTTGTCTGAAAATGGTACTTCGACTGTTCCAGTTTTCACCTTTGGCGATATCCGTGCCCTATAGTTTGAACTTTTTTTTTTCAGGTCAAAATTTTTATAATATAGCATAAAAACAATTAAAAATGGAACAATATCATTTTTAATACAACGAATTAAATAGATGTTAGATAATGCCATGCATATAAATGTAAAATTTGTGTACCTTCATAGTAAGAGGGATTCATTTTACGACTCGATAATATGTTCTACAAACGGGTCTCGCAGTCACAAATATAAAAAATTATTTTCGAAATAGTTTACTCAAGTCTCCGAAAAACTCTCGTTCAGTTAATGCAGGTATATTATTTTAAGATTAATTGTGAAGATCTTACTAATGATTGAGGAACAAGTATTGGAAGATTGTGTGCGGGCAAAAGGTCATCCTATACAATTTATGGACTGATTTTTTTTTTTTCATTTTGTATGATTTCGTTTTCACCTTTATTTTTTACTTTAAGAATTTTGTATCTAGATTAAGATTAAAGTCGATTATTCATTTCTGGATTGAATCAGTGTCATGCTCCTTATGTTCCTGATTTTTTCTACTTTATCTTAGTTTATTGTGATGTTTTTTTACTTACTCAGGCCCATTACCATTGATTACCAATTTGATTATCTACTCAAGTTTTTTGTGAAACAAATGTTATAATGTAATAAAGATTATTGTGATTCTTTTTCATCTGATACTCAATGATTTGAAAGATGCTCATACCGCAAATCATTACCTAGTTTTCTCTGAAAAGCTGAGGTACCTTCATAAAAATGCTATGTTTAATTTACAAGTAGTAGCAGAATTGGCTGTACAAACCAATACCTGCTGGGTTGTACCAATTCAACGCTAGAAATACCAGGTTTTATTCGATTACTGAAAGGACCAGGTGGCGTCGTATGACACAAGTCAGGTGTTCTCAAAATATTGTTCCTTTGAGAAGTCCATCTCAAAATTTTGAGTGGTGTCGTATATGACACCAGCTGGTACTTCTAGTGTTGATACAATCGCTACAGGTATCCTAGTAGTGACTTGAGCATCTGATGGTTATTTTTGATATTCACGACACAGCCCGCCACACTATTTTCTACATGGTTTTGTTAAAGAGTTCTCTTCAAGTTACACCAAGAACCATTATGTCCCGTTCACATTGCACGTACTGCTTTTGATTTTTATTGATACAACCAATCAGCGTGAAGAAAAAATAATCTAAAATAAAATTTGTTCATTTGATTGGTAAAAACAAAAGCAAAAGCACATTGTGAATGGGCTCTTCAAGCTCCGAAAGTTTTAGAAACTATGTCGAATTGAATTTATCCAATGAGACCACAATTAATGTTCCCAAGACAAAAAAAAAAAAAAAAAAACCGAACTAAATCCATTGTAATTTACTAAGATAATACCAATTTTAACCAACGAATGTTGAAAGATACCGATTAAAATCGACATAGGAAAATCGAATATACTTAATTTTATCACTCCGGTGATGTAGGAATCTAAGAATAGTAACACATTTTTATGATGAAAATCTTAGAATAATTATCAGTACACAATAGGAAAGTTTATCAAAGTAGGATACAAAATCTTTACTGAATTAACGGCAGTAAAAAGATTTACACAAAATTATTGTATTTTACATCGATGCAATACTATACGGGAAATGAAATTACATGTTTCCAAAATCATCGGTCCGATTCAGCATTAATATATTCGGATTTTCCATTTCAAACTTGGTCGGTTCCCGTTCCCTTTCATCTTGGCCCCATTCACCCAACGTTTTCATTACATCTGGTAGCTGTTTTCGTTCTTCTTCTTCTTTCTTACTTAACAAACGAAAATGCATAGTCGTAATTCGATGGAAATAAAATTTATACCTAGGCACATAAAAATATACTAAGAAACCGAGCATTCATTTACAATATATTTTGGTAATTCAAGATTTCTTTGCAAAAAGAATGTAATCGAAGGGTATCTCAATAATCCTGGAGGGGGCACGTGCGAGAGAATCATCGATTTTCAATGAATCTGACTGAACATATTTACAGTTTCATTACCCATTTTCAACTCTTACATCAAAGAAAAAACGAATTAGGCGTATGGGAGAGAGCATAAATTTTTTTTTACACTTTAAATGTAGGAGAGAAAACGTATGTGAAATTTCATCCTCCTTTTAGGGGGTTAATTAATTCAAAAATAACTAGGAAACAAACAAAATTGTCTAGACAGAAATTCTTTGAGCATTTTAAAAAATGTTATGGGACAAAATCAGCTCCACATAAAACTGATTGTGAGCTATCTGTACTTTGGGTAATATAGACAAGTCAGCAGTTAAAAAGACACGATTATGGACAAAAAAGCACACTATGATAATATTCGTCAACTTTCAGTCGAAATATTTGAGGAACGACACACTATGATAGGCCTCTATCAAAAATGAGTCTGTGTTACCATCCATGTATTTCAAAAAAGTAAATATTTTCAATGACCCATTAATCTACGATTGATTTAAAATAGACTAGTAAATTTTTGGTAACGTCAAACATAATTTTTTATTGTTCATTAAATCATTAATAGTAAAAAAGTAATAAGTTCGATGTTAACAAGATTGAAGCATACATCACTTCTTTATAATCATTTTGAAAACTTGAATTTTTGGACAGAACCGTTTTGGAATGTCTCTTCATATTTTTGGACATGCGGAACAACTTTTGTCCAACTTTTTACGTAGGACCAAAATTTTCTGCTGAATGGAAAAATAACTTATTCAGAACAAATTACGGTAAAAATAAGTTCTGAGTGATCTGGAATAACAAATTTTCAGCCTAACACAAAGGAAATTCTAACTACGAAGAACGCCTTTTCACTAATTATATAATATTCAAAAAACAAAAAATCCTACGACAGTTCGTCAATATTACAAATCAAAAAAAAAAAACTATTTTAGAAAGAGGGAATTGTGTCTATTAGTAACTTCAAATAATTTTGGGTTAGACAGCTTTCATTTACATCCAAAACAAAGTTACAATCGAAGGGTCAATGTGATGAAACAGAGTTACACTGCGGAAACCACACGCTGTTATTTTTAGAGAGCACACTTATGAGATAAAAATCAAGAATTATTATGTTAATGAGGCGAAATTCAAACTACATTTTTTATCACGAACCATGCATTAGATCACATCAAGCTCACACCTACACCAACCTTTCGAGATTTGTGAAGCTGATGATTATCCCTGTCCTAATTTTCTTCGCCAGTTGTCTTTTCACTTTCTTCGGCTGACTTTCCACTTATAACGTCTTCAACTTTTTGTTCTTCAGCCTTTCTCAAGGCCATTTCCTTCTTTTTCCTCTCAAACTCCTTCAATAAAGCTTGCCGTTCTTTCCTTCTTTTTTCCAATTCCTCTTCTTCGGTTTCCGCAGGAATGTATTTTTCAGTATTAACTTGTTTACCGTCCCACCAACCGTGAACCCAAGTTTTCTCCTTGATAATTACAATTTTAAATTTGAGTAAATGTAACCGAATAAGACTAGTTATCGTTCGGGTTTAAAATTGAATACCTACTTCTTTATCGTGTTTCGCAAATTTTTCGAACATATTGGCGTAAATTTTCTTTTCCTGAGAACGTTGATTCTTCAGCATTTCCTGACATTCTCTAAGGTGACGAGCAGCAGCACTATTACCAGGATCTGATTTCAGGACAGCGGTAAAATCAGTTATGGCTAATTCGGGTTCAGCAGAATTCATATAAGTCTAAAAATAAAGACGAAAAAAATATTTTACAAAACAAAAAATTAATTCGGAGACATTCAGACAGTACTTCGTGATACTTACCAGTCCTTTACGGAATAATGCTTTCACATTTTCAGGATCTGCTTCTAAAACTTTTTCACATTCGTGTCGAGCATCGATAACTTTATCGAGTTTCAAGTAACATAATGCCAGATTTAGGTGCATGGCTTTGAGCAATTCTTTTCTAATTTCTTCATCTTCACCAGTAAACCCTGGGAAAAATCAAAATAAAACTCCAGTTTTAACGAGTAACATCCCAAAAACGAAAATATCAAACTTGACAAATTACAATTTCTACTCAAGGTAAATAAGACTTCACCAACTAAATTATTGCCACTGCAGAATTTATACTTCCGATTCAGGGCATCCTGAATTTTAGAACATTTTCTAATAGCCAAATTCGTGAGTGTACTAACCAACATCATTTCCAACGTAGCTATCCATTTTATGATACATTCTACATGCTAAGGCATATTTTCCTTCTTTGAAATAACGACCTCCTTTTTCTTTGAAAAACGCAGCTTGCTCTCGTTTCGCTGGAGGATCCAGGGACCAGAAATCAGGTAGCTGTAAAATATTACATTGAGATTAGTTTCTCGAACAATAATTCACAGAGTAAGACGAAATCTCAATCAACTCACTTTTTCGAAATTTTTCAAATCCACGACATATTCAACATCAGCATTAGGAGGAATGTTGAACTCTGGTTTACCGGCAGTACCGAACGCTACATTTGACTTGATTTGAAGCTTCGACTTCTCTTTGATTTTGAACTTTTCCAGAGCTTTTTCAATGCCCTCACAAACTTGGTATTCACTTCCTACGTACATAATATTTTGTTATTAGAATATTAACTCTCCGTTTCAGCCTCAGTTAAATATCATAAAACTGAGCCTGCAAATTGCTTACTCAGCTGAAAAAATGTTCTGATCGCTCACATACTGAAGAAATTTCCAAGAATACAAGCTATGTTCACTACACAGCTTCTGCATTCTGTAACTAGATCAATATTTTTCGTAACGAATAGCAGAATTGACCCTCAGATGTTTCTTCAGTGATGTTAGGTTTCCATAATTTCTTCAGCGAATAATAAAAGATTAACTTATAAAAAGGTAACAATGGTCACGCACCTTCTCCAAGAGGAAACAAAACATCACGATCTTCAAAAGTCTTTCCATTATAGAAACCAGTCAAGTGAATATCTACAGTAGCACCCTCATTGGGACTAGAAAATCCTTCGCCGACTTTTATAATCGTCCTCAGAACGCTGCCATCTTTATGAGGACTTATATCTTCAGCTCTCCAGGAAATCATTTCCACTTCAAATATAAGAGTGGCGTTTGGAGGTATTGTGGGTGGACTACCTTGACTACCATAAGCGTATTTTGCCTTGCATTCGAATTTAGCTATTTCTCCTCTCTTCATAGTAGCCACACCGATGTCCCATGCCTTGATTACAGAGCCTTTACATAAAGAAATTGTTTAAAAATATGTTATCAAAGAAATGAATTATGGAGGATTAGCGATAAATCTTACCTTTTCCTAAGTCAAACTCGAATGGTTGTCTTTGACGACTAGAATCGAAAACGGTGCCGTCTGTGAGTTTTCCTTCATAGTGAACAGTTACCGTGCAACCACTGGTAGGCGTTGAAATGCCTTCACCTTCTTTTATTATAGTCTTCAACACACCTCCATCGAGATCAGGGGTGATATCTAAAGCTTCTCCAGCAGTCATGATTACTTACAGTAATTATTGAAGTAAATGAAGTAAGTAAGGTAATAGTCGATTCGGAAAGTAACGATGAACGTTCTGTAGAATATAAAATCCGAATGAGAATTAGAATATGTAAATGAGACTAAAACTAAAGACAATGGAACACGTATGGTACGTCAAGGTATTGAATAAACATGACTTTGTTCAGAAGGCCTACCTACCTTCACCTTCGTGACTGAAAAATTCTTCGTCTCTTCAGCTGCAGGATCAACACCAGTCAACAACTTCAGCAAATAATAAATAAAACGAAATCTGGATCAGAAACTGAGAAAATCGCCGACAGTAGCAACGATTTGATGAATAAATGAGATATGCTTCCGTTATCAACTTGACTTACAGCCACAACGAGATAAAATGTTCGACCAGAAAAAAAACCATATGAAGAGACCCTAAAGATAGTGGGACGAGTTGCGATTGTAGAACTTTCTAGAAACAAAAATTATTATTGTACAACAAGCAATTAAGTTCCAGAAGTACTGACAAGGACACTCAAGTAAACTGTAATTGACCAACTGGCTTTTCTGTCGAATATCGAATCCAAAGAAATTTGATCGAATCTTATGATTATGCAGTCAAAAAAGAAGATGTCAAGTGTAGTGTAAAATGTAAAAAGCTTTGGAAAATTCCATTCAATTTAATTTTAATAAATATCAACATTTAATTACATCACATATCACATCACCAAAATTTTGACTTCGGTAATTCGGCTATTTGTTTCCGTTCCCGTAACCGTATCCCTCGTGTAGAAATAGAATTTAGAAAAGGTAGAAAATTCTAGACTACTCTAGTTTCTTTTCTTCGCCCTATGATGTAAACTCTGTAGACAGCAACAAAAAACGAAAACCCAACGGAAACCATGCTCCCTCTCTACTAGCAGCCAAATTATTTCAAACTAAAACGTTTTTCTGATTCCGAATTTATTTCTCGTTTTCATCTTCAAATTGAAATTCCTCATGCTGAAAACAGTAAATTGACTAGTTCTACTTCTTATTTCTTTGGGCTACAATCTACCTTTGTAAAAAAAAAAAACAAGACTTGGAGTACAGAGTATACTAGAAAATCCAAATTCATCATTTTTCCATTTTTATTCGATGTCAATAATTGTAATTCCAGTAGGTACTTCGAAGGAGGAAAATTCCAATATTAGTTTTTATAAAATTTCACCTGTTTCAAAAATACTACATTCGACTCTTTTCTAACACTGGAAATACCAGGTTTTACTCAATCACTCAAAGGATCACAAAAGTAACCTCCAAGGACTAGGACACAAGTCAGAGGTTCTCAAAATATTGGTCCTTTGAAAAGTCCATCTCAAAATTTTGAGTAGACTCGTATATGACACCACCTGGTACTTCTAGTGTTATGAATAAAAAACAAGACTGTTTCAGGATTCAAATTATCCAATTGTAAAAATAAAAAATTTATGATTTTAACCAATGATTGGCGGATAGTATAGTTCATTGCATAGGTACGGTATTTATAATTTTGACGAGCGGTCTGGTCCTTTGAAGACAAAGGAAAGGAGTAGTGTAAAAATTTATCGGAAAAATATATAAAAAACCTGCTAAAACAACCATTCTAACGGAAATTAAAATAAAACACATTCGTCAAAAATAGTTCGAGTAAAAAAATTGAAATTAATACGAGAGAGTAGTAATTCCAGAATTTAAATTAAAATAGAATCACTTTGAAAGATAGCTTCCACTTTTAAACAATACTCATCGCTGACTCTTCAATAATTATTCTAAACTGTTGCAACAACAAACTGAAGCTTTAAGGTACATATTTATTCAAAAATATCTGCAATAAAAGTATTTAACGAATTCATTTAGTGCAACCTTCATGAAACAGAAACGTTTACGTATAAGAAAGTAATAAACATAAAAATAACTTACAATTAATCGTTTTGGGAAATGTTTCTAATATTTACAAAGAATCACTTACGTTTCCCCTTTTAAAAACTTGAATTTTGTTTACAGACTAGAATAATGCTGCATTTATACTGGTTCACGAATATCTTATACTGTACGTCTGATGTAGAAAATTAAATATCAAAATACTTTTTCCAAAAGCTTTTCTCAAATGACTAGTTACAGATGCTAAGAAAAAAAAAAAAAAAAAGACATTCAAGGTAAACTTATCACATAACTGCCAAAAATATGAATTACGACGAATTTTACCAACAACGTCAACTACAAATTACTTTGGTATTTATAGTTATGTAAAAAAAAAAGTAAGAAAGAAAATCAAAAAACTAAGAATGATTGGTTGACGTACGAAAGAGTTCTTAATACATATTAGGTTTTCCTTATATCAAAAGCTTAGCTTTGAGTCGAAAAAATCATGGAGCAAAATTTACTCGAGCTTATAAGTAGGAATGTTATCAGCAATGTAATTCGAATAAAGTTTATCAACCAGACGAGAACGAAAAAACCTCCATGATTTTCAAAAATTATTTCCAGCCCTTTTTGACACCGTTTGGCAACAAATTTTAATGAAAATATGTTTAAAATTGATATCAATAAATTGTTAGTATCGCAACACTGCAGCAGCAATTCAACAATTTTTCCAAATATTTACGCGACGTTCGAGATGAATTACACGAATACTTTCTAAACGAGCACAGGACTATAATTGGTTATGGTATAATACCAAAAGAAAACTATATAAAGGTTGGTGAGATATTTATATAAATTTGATGAAGAGAAGAAAAGGGAACTGCCAAGGGATTAATAAAAATTAGGTAAAATTTGTTCAGTCTCGACGAGGTTTACGTTTACGAGGAGACGACGTTAATGAACTGCTTTCCTCCTCCCTCTCATCGCTAGACTTGGATGGTCTTCCTTTTCGTGCAGGTTTCTCAGGAACTTCATTTTCTTCTTCTTCCTCTTTTTCATCTTCTTCGTCGTCGTTGCCCTCATCTGAAGATGGATTTGAGTTTTTCTCGTCCTATAAGCAGGAAAATATGAACAGTAATAAAGTAACCGTATCAAACCACTTTTGACTAGTATATTTTTTACTCTGGACGAACATAGGTTCTAAAAATGACTTATACTGAATGGATATTTCTAACATACCAACCGGGGAGTAACAGTATCAAAAATTTTTTTTTGAAGAGGATTAAGTTCAAGTAAAAAGTGTTGTTAGCATTGCTGTTGGTACTCAGGAATTATTTTTGGAATGCGGTTAGCATTAGAATTCTAAAAATGTTTTTGAAAGACCAAAAGCTACCCAGATTGCACAATTTTTTCAATTTCGAAAAATCTCTTAAAAAATATATGATGTTTGACTTACACTGTTACTCCTCAGCACGCTACATTTAATCTGGGCAAATCGAATGCAATATAAGACTTTTTTTTTTTTACGAAACGAGACACAACATTTCATCTTCAATGGACGGGGGGGGAGAGAAATTTATTTTACTAGGAGTTTCAGACCTTTTACCCTTAGATGATTTGGTATAATAATTTTTGAGACACTCAAGAGTTCGCTCCCTGAATTTTGATATTATCAGACATAAAACGAGTGTTTTATATAAAATACTTAAGACACGCCTACTATAAGCTTGATAATATCATCGAATAATACAGATATTGGGCTCAAGTCTTAATATCCAGTGAGTAATGTAATGACTACACTACCGGATCTGTTTCATCGTCGTCTTCTTCAACATCATCAGCTACTTTTGATCCATTTCCTTGGAAAGACTCATCGTCAGCCTTGTTTGATTCGTCGTCGGGTTGAAAATCGTCTGTCTTCTTCAGTAACGATTCTCTTTCAAAGTCGTCTTTGTTCTGAGTTGAATGAAATTTGAGAGAATACGTAAGTCAAAAATTATGTAACGAATGCATAATATATTGTTGAATCGCTAAAAAAATACTCACTCGACGCCAACGCAAGCAACAGGCACCAATGAGACCAACGATAACAGCTAAGATTAATACGTATACAGCCCACAGCCAGGGATAACTATTGGTATAATCTACGAACATCTTATAGAAACTAGCCTAAAATGGATACGATCAAAACACAAAAATAACTACGGTGTCATTTGTTACACATACGGTAAATACATTACAAATACGGAGGGGTGCCAGGTTTACATTCAACTAATCAAAATAATGCAACATTCGGATAGAAAATTTCAAAATTGTCTACATATTATAGTTTCTGTGGGCTGTTCGGTGCAATAAGTAAGGTTGTGAAGGTTCCGTGGGAAAGAAATATTTTGTTTTTCACAACCTTTCGTATTACATCACGTATGTACATTAAGTACAATACAATGGGAATGGCACAATATATGGCGTATAAAAGCCACCAACCGGGATGGAAATTCATTGCTTTTAGCAATTTTCCTCTCCATGTTACCTACGATAATATTGGCATAGGTTTAATTAATATTCTTGAAAAGATGCAAGTTTTTCATTTTGGCGAAAAAAGGGTACCATCGGCTATTACAATATTTTATAATTGTCACAAAAAATTTTGAGCGAAAAGCAAAGCCAGCATTCGCCGTTTTAATTCTTTCAGTCGCATTGGAATACCAAATGATTTCAATTTACAATATTTCAAATAAGTTGGCTCAAGTAGCAGAAATTTTTGAATAGTCGCTTAGAGAAATCAAAATAATATATTAACCAAACATGTTTCAATGAATGCAAACGTTTTCCCAAGTTACCTCTCTGAAAAATTGACTAATAATAGCATTTAACACACTAGTATTCTTCGAAAATTCTAACAACGAATGATCGAATTTTCGCCAAAATCCAATACTGATCACCAACCATACTTACACTTTCAGCAGCAATACTCTGTTTTTTCAATTTCCATGTTTTCGAAGTCCATTCGTTCGATACGGATTCGCTATCGGTGATTAGGATGTCGTCAAAGTAAACTTTATTGACCAAACTCCACAATTCGAATCCAACATAACCCTAAAGATGACATCAACATAGTTTTTAAACGAAGCAACTGAATTTTAACGAATCAAGAGAGTCGTATTAAAAAAGATTCTAACAATTTTGTGGATTAAATAAAAGCTACATAAATAAAAACAATTTAGCCACAAAAAATTAGAACATCCTATTCGTTCAAAAACGAAGAAAATGAGACACAGTTTTTCACAAGTTCACGCAAGTTTGAAAATCTTTACCGAAGAGCCAAAACCTTGTAGTTTGATCATTTGAAAACAAAACAAACGTAACTTATCAGCAAAAGCGTACTCACGATAGGAGAATGTTTCAGAGGCGTTTCATCAAAGTAGTAGTCTGGATTGGGTACTTTTCTTGGCACCCATTTGCCTTTGAAGTCTGGATTGTCAATCATCGGTGGTTTCCATTTGCCTTTGAATTTCGGATTATCGATCATTGGCGGAGACCACGTACCACATCCTGGCGCCTCTTTACAAATTGGATTTTCAACTAACGGTGGTTCCCATTCGCCATCCATTTCTTCGTCCCTAATAGGAAAATGAATCAAAACATTGGGAACAATTTAAAGCAAAAAGTTGTTGAAAGGTAAAAACATAACGAACATATTAGACAAATTTCATGAGAAATTGTTATAAACAAAATAGGGTAAAATATGTATGAAGGTTTGGTTTCAAATCAATAAATTAATCAATCAATAATTATCTCATTTGCTCGGTTCACCATGTACTTTTTTATTTGCTTTAACCAACCAAACGATGCCATTTTGTTTTTGATTTTTTTTACTTTACGCTGATTGGTAAGAGTAAAAGCATAAGTACATTATTGTGAATCGGGCAATAGATGAATTTCATTTAAAATCACGCTTCGAGGCAATCTGACCGAACATACAAAACCTGGTAAATTACGAGTAGAAAGAAATATCTATGTTTGAAGGCAGATTAAAGCTACTGAATATTAGGATATCTCCAAAGTTTCAATATTTTCCAAGTAGATTTTCCCAAGATCAACAAATTTCAAACATTGAATTTCAGCTTTTTTGATCTAAAACTTTTCTAACAAAAACACCAACTCATTACCAATCTTGAGGTTTAGAAGCATCTTCATCAGGGATTGTCGGCGGTTCGTCTTCAAGCCAACCTTCTGGCTTTACTGCATTTGGGTCGGGTATTTCTGTCGGTTCATCTTCATTCCAGTCTTCTGGTTTCACAGAATCAGGATCTGGTATCTTGGCTCGGTCGTCCCAGTCTTTTGGTTTTATATCGGTTTCATCAACTACTTCTTTGGGCGGATTGATGGGAGGATTAAAAGTTTCCTCATCGAGTAAATTTCCCGAGTATTGTAACTACAGCAAAGAAGGCCATTACAGCACATCCAGAATAGAAAAAAACTTAAGAATACAAAAATTCAACTCACGTCATCATCAATGTAGAAAGAAAATTTGTTGTCTGGCTCAATAACTAATTTTAATAAATGCGGCTCTATATCTTTGTAAATTATATCGTCCACTTTCAACTTGGTACAGTGCTTTTCTACGATGGTACCATTAATTGGATTTTGGTGACGAATGATGAAGTGTATCTTGAAAAAACAAAAAGAATGAAATAAGATAAATCAACAATAGCCAGATAAACGAGGTATCAAAAGGCCCATACTTTGGCGGCACCTCCGCATTTATCAGGGCCAAACATAATGGTGTAAGGTGTTTTGTCGTTAAATAACGTCAAATCTTTAAGCGCTCCTTCAGTTAATAATTTCAAATAAGCTCCACCACAATCAACAGTTTTCTGGAACGCAACCACGTACTGTACAATGAATTTTCGCTTGCCATCAAACGTAAACGGTTTGTTGAACTTGGCGACGATGGCAGAATGACGACTTTCGGATGCTAACACTAATCCGTTATCTCCTTTCAAGGAGAATCGGTCTAATGGGGCCAAATCCCATTTACCTGAAATCAAATTCATAACTACTAAAAAAAACATATTAATTGAGTACTACAAAAAAATTCTAATACAGTCTACTTTGACGGTAGTTTAGGCTTGTGCAACTAAATCTCTAACGAGCAATTTGGCAAATACTTGGCAATTAATTTCACCACAGATCATTCATTAAGTATCTCTCCACAACTAGCAATTTTTCTCACTTCGCCTTCTTTCTTCAACTTTACAAAGTTACAGATCAACACAGCACAGATTACATCGCATGTTTTGAATTTTATATAGTAAATAAAGATACCATGAAAATACGAAATTGGTACTTTTCATTCTATAATGCGAAAACGAAAAACAATTAAAGTCCTCGCTCATTTTTTCACAGCTGATACATTAATAGTAGGACAAAGATCTATTGAAAATCAGTTAAAAAGATAAGTTTACCGTCGTATTGAGCCAAATCTTCACTGACATCAGGTTTCTTTGCTTTCGACGGAATCCATTTTCTTTTGAATTCCTGAGCACTGTCGAAATGCTCGGAGAAATAAATATTATTGCTTTTCAAATTTGGACTTGAATAAGGAACTGTTTCAACACGAGCAGTTTCCTATGAATTTAGAGAAAAAGGAAATTGAGAAAATTCACAGTTATAATTGCACAATACAAAGAGAAAAGACGAATATACCGGTTTCAGCTTTTGAGCTTGATTTTCAGTTTCTCCATTGCAACTAACGCACAAGAAACCCACAATAAATATCAGAACACGCATGGTGCCAAATAATCGCTTTATGTTCATCTACAGAACTACAGAAATAAAACAATTAATTTTATCGTCCGTATATTATAGGTTATTTGTACAAGATTAACCGAGTAATTGGGGACAGCTTTTTTAAGAATAAGAAAACTTGAAAGGATTCAAATAAATGATAGTAACTGATATTCTTGTGACGAAATTCGGCTTGACATAAAATATTCAAGTGGCTAAATGAAGTTATTAGCCATAAACATATGACATTTCGTTTGGGTAAATATGGATTTAATGAAAGGAATCTTAATACAAAGAATTGTTAAGAGATAGCAGAATGAGATATGAAAATTGAAGAGTAATAAAATATCTCAAAGAATTTTCCAACATCATAGATCCTGCCGTAAAATGAATTCTATTAATTCAAGAGCTGTTGTCATTTCAACGAACAAAAGACGAAGTTGATCGATGAATTCACCGGTTTTCTGATCATCTTTAAATGAGAGACACATAAATAAAAACAGCAATAATTACCTTTAACCATACGAATCTGTTTCTTTTGAAAACAACGAGACAAGTTTTCAATTAATTACAAAAAGTGAATGCTCGGAATTCACCTAAATTGGATTAACAATCATACTATACATACATACATAATTGAATTACATTTCTATTTTGTCGAACTTTTGCCTTCCGCAGCAATAGCACTTTTTTTTTAAGCTCCACTGGGGCGATGTTGATCGGATGAGATGAGAGTGGAGGTGCAGTGCAGACAGCAGATGGGCGATGAGGTGTCCGCATATCTATGGGTGTCCGCAACACTTTAGGTTTGTTTCTTTTTCTGTTGATTTCTGCATTAATTACTCTGCTGCTGCATTCTTGTAAGCACTAAAGCAGAACTGGGGACAACTGACAAGTGAAGTGACAAGCAAGTCAGAACTCACTGATTGATTTATTGAACTTCATTAATTTCAATTTTTAAAATTTTTCAAAGCATTAATCATTATATGATTAATGAATCAGTTAAATAAAATTATTACCTCATTCAAAAATCTAAAATCAAAAACGCCAAGGGCAGTTGCACCTGCGGTGAATGCTATGGCTATTTTCTATTATTCGAGTAATTAAATTTATCCAATACTTATTACGACCTAATCTTTTATTATAGAAATTTTACTTCTGTTGCGTAGCGTAAACTGCAATTTCTCGAGGTTTCATCCAAGGTCAATGTTCATTTTTAACTTGCCTTTGATTACAATCCATTAAGGAATTTTTCAAACTTCCCATTCTGTAGTACTTGGAAGGTGGAACTTGCTGCTTGCAAGTATCTCTTCTCACAAAAAAAATTGAAAATCAGCTGGTTCATTTACTTGATAGTTGATACTTGTCTTTTCACATGATTCTGACCATGAATTTCTCAGAATGTGAATCTACAAAACACCTTTCATGCAATACTGAAAGTATTTCTATTTCTAGAACATTGAATTTAAGGAACTAAAAGCCTAACTGTAACTCGATAGTAACAATATCAAACTAATATTCAAACAAGATATCTATCGAATGTATTAAAGTAGAATATGCACACCTAAAAATACGAATCTTGAAATATCTTACAAATGTCCGTACTGAACAGTGAAGTTGAGAGGAAATAAAACAAATGAATTTTTTGTGTAACAATATATTACGAGTGTTCGATTTTTAATCTTCTTGAACAACCGTAGTTTTTTCTGATACATATAAACCATCTAAAAATTTACGAATATCTTTATTTCGGACAGTCGTGCTTTGTTGAATCATTGCAGCTGTAACAAAAAAAGAAAAATGTATTTTTGACACAGCTGATCAAAACACCGACAAAAAAATCATGAAGATTATATAGAAACGGAGAATTCATCGACGCTTTAATCAATTTATTGTTTAGGGAGAACCAAACGAAAAACAGAAATGAATTTGGTTTAATTTTATTGCAAGATTAAAATGTTTTCATCTGGCTAAAGACAATTTTGAATAGGTAGTTTACTTCAATATAAACTCATTCTTAAATAACACAAAAAAAAAAAATTGATTCGTGCGGAGAATTTGTAACATTGTCGGAGTAAAAGTTTCATAAACTAATATCATCATTAATAATATTACAGGTAATCGATCCGTAATACATGTAGATAAAATCATCAACTACAATGTTACACCATTTCAATGAAATCTGTTAAAAGTACAGAAAATTAAGAAGTAATTTTGGTAATATAAATTGTAACTGGAAGATTTCAAAAAAGATCTGGAAAAATCATTCACATAATAACATCCCTCAATAAAATAAGAAAATTAAATTGGCTTCATCATAAAAAAATCATCAAATATTGTAATTTCAGGAAATCGATCCGTAATGTATTTTGGTAAAATCACTAGCCAAAATTAATGAAAAAGTTTCTCGATCAGTTTTAAAAATGATCAAAACCATTTTAATCCATTCACATTGAGAATGTCAAGTACAAATAAATTATGACGGCTTCATCATACAAAAATCATCAATTTCGTTATTTCAGGAAATCGATCCGTAATGTATTTCGGTAAAATCATGAGCCAAAACGAAACACAGTCTAGATTGAATTTAAAATAGATTAAAAACAATTAGAGTCCGATTCCTCAAAGTGCTAAGTGCATTTCGATGTCGAGAAATTACGCCTGCCGACGCATTACTAGATTTCCTAAAATGTGGGGTTGCATAAGTCGAGCGCCTTTCGATTGGTATGTCATCAAGATTGCCTGATACTTTAGAACCATTAGCTATTCCAACAAATCAAACAGGACTGAAATATGTGACGTGCCCCCTCTCCCCAAATAAAAATCAATGCATTAAGACACAAAATTTCTATGACAGCCACTTAAACAAATTGATTGACTTGTATTTAGAAGTATTTTCTCATGACTGATATGTTTTCAGTTGCTTAAGGATTTTACAGCATTTTGAAAATAACACAGCATAAAAGAGGTCATTTTCATAAAGAACAGAAGATAAAAGAAAACTATATTTAAGTGTATTGGCCTCTTTGATGTGATAGGTCCCTTTTGTTAAGGTTTGATCGGACTATTTAATGTTGCATGCAACTCAAAATAACCAGTGATTGGGACATTCACCAATGTCACAACACAGATCATGAAAATTTGACGATCCCCTGCAGAGGTACAAGATTAAAAAAAAAGGAATAAAGATAGACATATTTTGGAATCGAGTAAGGCCCCAAAATCAGCCTTCATGAATAACAAAAAATCAATTTCTAACATAAAATAAAATAATCATCAGCTAAACATGAATACTAGGACAAACAGTTCAACCTACCAGAACCAGAAACTAATTCGATATCGTTTCCTTCGACGATGAGTTCATCTTTGTTTTTCGAGTTCACGACTGTCACACCTGAATTCATCTTTACTCGACGGATGTATTTTTCGCCTAAGAAATTTCTAATTTCGATGATTGAGTTGTTTTCGGTTGTAACGCAGTTAATGGGGAAATGAGCGTACACGGCACGCATCTTGTACTGAAATCCCTGTGATTAGATGATATTAAAAATAACTGATTTCAACTCAAAATAAATTTTCATCTACACAAAAATGTTGGTAAAGCTTACTTTGGTAACACCTTTGATCATGTTTTCGACATGAGTGCATACCGTTCGTACGGCAGCTAGTTCTTTCTTAGTGCCGAACCATTTTTCTACTTTCAGAACTTTTGGTGAAACGAGATAAATATCAACAGCTAGATGCCTGAAAGATCTTTCCAATTTTCCTCGATCTCCTTTCACAGTGACAATACGCTTTTTCACAGACACTTCGACGTTGTCTGGAATTTTAACGGTTTGATTGGCTACGATGGTTCTCATGGTGCCTAGAACAATCGAAGGGCAAGATTGAAACAATTCACAAACTAATCACTGAAATTATTGCGGTAAAATGACTGGGCAATGAGCAGAAATTCGTGGAAGCAGATGAACTCGGTTCAACTTGTACGTCACGCAGAGTCAAGAAGAGCTATGATTACTAAGCAATATGAGGAAAGGAAGCTATATACGTAATGTGTGAAATAAAAATTGAATCATATCACAACTTACCTGATATTTGAGGAAAAGTTTCCTCGAAAACATGAACTGACCGAATTTAAAACTGGTAAATTGTACACGTTTTTCTAACAACGAAAAATTAGGTTAGTTCTTTTGTTGTTGTTTTCTTCGGAGTTTGTGATTTTGTAGGCTTTAAACATGAGAATCGTCTGCAGGCTGCAATAGCAGCTGCAAAAAAAAACTACTGAACCTAGGAGCGCTAACACTCAACACGATTTATCCAGGTTCCAGGACCAGGGTAGCTATTCCACTAACGTTTACGCCAATCGCCAAGGCGTAAACGGCGTAAGGCAGGCGTAGGCAGGCGTAAGGAGCATAAAGGACTAATTCCACTATTTATCCGCTAGCTTAATCGGCGTAAAAGTCGAGTCGACCTATATAAACAACTTATTCTTTACGCCTCCTTAAGCTAACTCCCAGTTAGCGTTAAGAGCATAAAGTGCTTTTGCAACAAAAAATAAACTATTTTTCATTGATAACACTGTGATAATATATTGTAGTTGACCAGCGGAAAAATCAATTAAAAATTGTCTTTACAGTTTACCTTCTCTTCAATGAGAAATAAATTGTTGAATTTGAAACTTTGAATAATTGATTTTCGATATGGCAGCGTTTATTAATGTGCAATTACAATTCCCATTGAGTGATGATGAAGATGAAGAAATTGAGTTGGAAAATTATCGTATGCGTTATGCGTTGAGAATTGAAAGAGTAAGGTATCGTTCTAAAAGCGTATATCGTTTGAGTGATGGTGATTTTCATAGGATATTCAGAGTCAGTAAAGATGTATTTAAAGCAATTATTGATGAATTAACTCCGCATATGCGAAGTGCTAGAAGAAGTGATGGTCTTAGCATTGAAAAGAAGGTATTGTAATTTCATTTTTTTTATCACAGTCAACTTGCGGTCATAATCATAAGTTATAATGCTTGGTTATTGATCACAGATTGCTAGTACAATTGCATTTTTGGCTCAAGGATCATATCAGCGTCATGTTGGTAATGACTTCGTTGTTGGAATGTCTCAGCCATCAGTCAGCAAGTCAATGAAAGCTGTTATTCAATGTATGAACACAGTTTTATGTCCAAAATACATCAGATTTCCCACTTCCAATGAAGAAAGAAACAAAATCAAACTCTGGTAAGATTATGTGATATTTCGTCGAAACCATGAAAATCTGCTTTTCTAGAAGAGAATGCTGAACTGGAATACGTATTAAAAATTTTTCGACTTGGTTAATATGTAATATTCATTCTATAAATCATCATCAATACTGACACATTTAGGCGTTGAGAATTTTTTGTTCAAGGAAGTCTGTAACGAAACCTCCTTGACTAAGAGAACGTCTATCAATTTTTTGGGACAGCTAAACAAATATTCAGGCTAAGGCAACAAGTTTTATTTGCATTAAGTCCAAAATCAAACCTGTATGTGTTGAATTTATCGAGAACGTTAAAGTTACCACCCTATCGTTAATTAATGCGGATATGCTCGTGATCCCATAATTGATTGGCGTTTGTACATTGTCTTTTTCTTTCCTTTTGAATGTATTTACCGTTGAATCAGAGTATGTAGTTAGGAAGTCTGTGATGAATGTTCATGCTGATCTATTGACTTTCTTTTCAGGTTTATGCATAAATATAAAATACCAAACTGCATTGGAGCTGTAGATGGAACACAGATTGGGATATTTCCTCCATCGACAAAAAATATTAATTATCCAGAACATATATACGTCAACAGAAAAGGATTTCACTCAATTAACGTTCAGTTGGTTAGTACTTATTATCGGGTGAAGTGACTTTTGAAATACCCTACATGTCGATGAATAATTCTAATATTTTCATTTTCTATTTGATTCGAATCACAGATTGTTGATCATACTTACAAAATCGTCAACATAAATGCAATATTTCCTGGTTGTACTCATGATAGCCACATATGGAGAATGTCACGAGCAAGGCAACATTTACAGACTGTTTATCGTGAAAATCATGAATGGATACTTGGTGATTCGGGATACCCTTTAGAACCGTGGTTACTTACTCCGTTTCCAAATGCTACAACTGTGCCACAAGAAGGACAATTTAATATTGTTCATAGTAAAGCACGTAGTTTAGTAGAGAGAGCAATCGGTGTTTATAAAGGCCGATGGCGTTGTTTATGCAAGCAAAGAATGTTGCACTATGCGCCTAGTACTTGCAGTCTCATTATCAACGCATGTGCTGCACTTCATAATATTTGCCTTGAGTATCGTGACTTTTTACCGGATACAGACATGATTATAGAACCAAATGAGAATGAAGTTGTTAACTTTGGTATTCAAAATACTTTGTTTCGAGTTGGCAATGCTAATCGTGCTGAAGTTATGGCATCTATTGCAACTTGAGTATTGAATATTTGTGGGTAACTATAAGACTGAAATTTGCTTTGTTTTATAAGTATTTCATAAGAAATTTAATTTTTTCTTTGTACTTTGAAGTTGAACCGAGTGAAAAGTACTCGACCGTTCTAATTTTTTTACTATTATACTATAGTAGGTATAATAAAAACATGCGAGATACTTTTTGAAAAATAAATTTGAGCGAATAAATTAAAAAATGAATACCTAATATAGGTAAGTGAAAAAATTTTTGAGACTGTCTGCATTTTCCAGGACTTCAGGTCTTAATCAGTTGAAATAATCATTCTGCGCATGAAAAAATGTCATTTGTGTCAGTGGATTATTTCGAGAACAAGATCTTTTGGATATATTTTAATTCACCTTCTGTAATCATAAAATAGATTCTTCATTACGTTTAAATTCTGTATGACTGAATTAGAGAATCTGGAAAAATAGTAGCAGTTTTTTTCCCCCGAACTATATAAATCAAAGAAAGTGTTTTAAATTTACAAATTTAAATACCTATTGAAGGGTTGCTTAGAACTACACAGTCAAAAATTCTTTTACGCCATTATAGAACACAAATTTAACAATTTAAGATAAATATAATTGAGAAGAAAAAAAATGAAGCATTAAACATTACTGTGAAGATGATACAGCAAAACTTCACTTATACTCATCAACATAATTCATCAAAATAATGAGCACTTTACAATTGAAAAAAAAATGTATGTATTTGTTTTTAAAAAAAATTGAAAATTTATACATCAGACAAACATGCACAGCAAAACACAAACTTGAACAAAAAATAAAAAAAACTAGAACCATACGGTTTGTTGGGTAACAATATTGACAATTTTCCTTTTTCCAATAGTTCGTAGCATTAGTTAATGAAAGGTTCGAATATCAAAGATGAATTTTATTGAGATGTCTGGTGCGTAGTTGAAGATTAAAACAACAGTTAACAACGCAGGTGTAAAAAATTCTTACAACAGAACATTGCTTCATTGCACAATATTTGATGAGCGTTGGAACCGGGTTGGAACATAATTCTAGAACTCATTTCCTTACCTATGTTTGGTAGGTTGATATTCCAGACAAACATTTAATAATTTAAATCCTACAAAATCAAAATATAAAAAATTTAGACGAACATCTCTCTCTCGAGAGGGGAGGTACAAAAAAATCGATTACTTAGTACAACCCCGAATAATTATGGAAAATATTTCTGTTAATTTTGCATCACATTTCAATATTTGAAACGCAACTTTGGATCATAACCAAGTTTCTCCAAAGCAGGATTACAGGCGAATTGAATCATTGGCTTAGGACCACACATTAGTACCAAAGTATCTTCACTAGGTCCGTACAGATGATCCGCTATCATTTCAGCTGATACAAAACCAGAGCTATACTTCCAACCTGAAATTTCCAAACGTAAATTATTTTGAAACGCAGAAAAAAGGAGCCAGTTTTACAACTTCGGCAAATCTCACTTTCAGTTGGTCTATCCACCGTGTACCAAAATTTAAATTGATCTGGATGTTCTTTAGCAACTTGCTCCAGTTCATCACGAAGTAAAATATCTTCTTCAGTCTGATTTGCAAATAACAATGATAACTTTGTCTCATCCTTAGGATTCTTCGAAATATGACGAATAATCTGTAATATGGGAGCTATTCCAGATCCACCTAAAGAGCAATTTAGCGAATTATTTTTGCAAATTCATAATACCTCAACCAGGTACATAAGCACAATTAAAAGTTTCAGCAATGATTATCCAGCTTTAAAATGATGAAAATGAAAACACAGCTTATCAATAACGTACCAGCAATCATACTCAATTTCTTTACTGTAGTTTTGACGGGTGGCTCTTGGCGGCTCGGTCTTATGAGAAATGAACCATCACCAATGTATTCAAGTCTGCCCGCAGGGCCTCGAAAGTCGATACTTTCTCCAATTTTCATATTTTCTAAATACTGACTCATCTTACCACCTTCGGGGAATTTGGGATTAGTATCTTTGAAATAAACCTGCAAATAGTAAATCAGATGATGTAAGAGGTATACATAATTTGAATTTAGGGAAGAAGTTGATCGAATTTTTCAACATTACTTTAATAACCAAGTCAACGTAACCAAGATCATCATCCGAACTGACTGGAGTATAAGCTCGACTAACTAATTCATCATTGATTTTTGCACTCAAATGCAAATGCTTTCCGATCGGTAATCCTACAAAATAATCAAGTTTCAATTTCATCAAAATATATACAGTTACTGAATATCAGAAACTACTGCTATAATATTAAATTTGTACTGAGAATTAAAATAAATACCAGGGCTGTAGTGTAGGTGTAATCAGACTAGAAGATAGGCCTGAAATGGGAGGTTAAATTCTTTTCTCCGCTTAGGAAAAATTGTTCAAGATTCATTTTTACCAAAGATGAAAGAAATAAAAAATAAATTTACAAATGAAGCTTTTATCCTTTAGACCCCACAAAAATGAAGCTATTATTTAACAATTCAAGCATAATTTTAAGGAACCGTGTAAAACCCAAACATTACCTATAGTTATCAAACATTCAAGAGTTTCTAAAGAAGTTGTTGAATTTAATACAATGGTCGTTCTAAACACTAGAAAAACCAGATTCTACTAGATTACTCAAAGTATCAGGTGGTGTCATATACGACGCCACAAGAATAACCTCAAAAGACCAGGTGGCGTCATATGACACAAGTCAGGGGTTCTCAAAATATTGGTCCTTTGAGAAATCCATCTCAAAATTTCGAGTGGCATCATATATGACGCCACCGGGTACTTCTCGTGTTAAAACCAGGCCCACAATTTAGCCTGGTAATCCAAGACTAACGCCTACAACCACCTAATGTTTTTCTTATGATGCAATAGAATCTTCAAATAAAACCATTACCTAGAATATGATTTTCTGATGGCAATTTAAATCGAAATCTGCGAGTGTCATGATTAATGATTTCCTTTTCCATCAAAGCGAGCGGTATTTTTACATCTGGATCTTTCAGAGTTCGTGAATACTTGGGCTTCTTCTTTTGAAGGGTTAGATATAGAATATATCCCGTAGGAACGATGACTACCAAACTGATCACAAAAGAGGCAACAGTCTGAAACAATATTCAATAATATAAGAATGATACTAAATTGAGCAAACTCTTTGATCAGTACTTACATAGTTTATATCAAGGGACATGGTGTATGCGGTTCACAAATTGCGCAATCCTTTTCACAACTACCAAAATCCTCCAACTAAATTGAAATCGACGATTTTATAAAACTAATGAAGAAAAAGAAGTACAAGTACCTAAAACCTAAAAGAGAGGAGAGAAATACAATTTTCTGAGCTATTTAATGCACAAAACTAGCGAGAAGTGAATTAATTAAAACGCAAAATAAGATCATTTTTTTCATTCTACTAGAAACACCCAAGTCATATTCTACATGACTCCTACAAGTTCGGCCATAACTTTCATTGGTGCCCTCCAAAATATCTGATTGCGATTGTGATAGTCATGGATGAATTATAAACCTTACGTAACTTTATAAAAAGATCAAGTCAACAAGTTGAAAAATTCCCTTTCTCGAATTATGGTAACACTGAAAGAACATGGAAACACCAAAAACACACAAAACGACACAAAAGTCAAAACACGAGAAAAATAAATTATTTTTGCTTTTGCTTTTTAATTCAACCAGTCAAGACGAAAAAATTTTATTTTCTGGACTCTTTCTAGTTTTTCTTCTCTCTGATTAACTTTGAAATTCATTTAATTTTATCGATTATATTGGGTTAGTATTTTTAACAGGAGGGTAAATAAGCCGTGTAATTCGTCTTTCCGGATTCCAAATTTATTCACCGACTGCCGTCACTAAAAATACTGATTTAATTATTGGCTCGACCTAATGTTCCTTTACTACTAACCTGTAATTACTAATTAGGAAGTACAAATTAAGTAATAATTAATTATTCATTCTGCATTTTGCTTTGTAGCTCACTGTATAATTTTCGTGTGGTGATTTCTGGCGGAAAATGGTAAGCATAGAGTTTAAAAATTTCAATTGTATTTTCTATTCATAATGTATAGGTTTATCATATTGCCAGTTTCATTTTGTTATTCAAGCTGTAGTTTGGCGGGGCGGGGGTGAGAATAATTTTCAGGTAAATTCAGGTTCCTAGACTATAATCCATTGCTGTCAAAGTTAGTATCAATGATTTCACAAGAAAAGTGGTTTAAAAATGTTTAGAAAATTAAAGTTGTCTTAGAAAAGAAAATGTTAATAATTTCTAATTATTGAAGTTTGGATAATATTTGAATTGAAAAGACATTTCACAGATATGTGAAATTTTACCCATATAGTCATTAATGAGTGGGTAAGAAAGTAGGTATTATACTCATTATGTCATCACAATAATATTATATCTTTCAGAAACGACAAACTATTTTGTACATATATTTATTATATTTTCGCTTTCAATGTGAAAAGTAATATTTTTTTCCAACTATGTTCTGCCCCTAAAAAAAAAAAAAAAACTTGGAGAATCTTAGGATAAAACATTTGAAAAAAAATTATGATATTTACTCGGGGGAAACTCCATTCTTTGTCCTAATAAAATTTGCTAGAGGTATATAAGTAACGAATTTTTTTTTTTTACTGAATCCTTAAGTCACTTTTTAGTCCTTAACAAAATCTTATAAATTTTCAAATGTGTTTTTCCCAAAAAATTGATTTTGCACGTGCCATTTTCATTTCATTTGCACGCATTCAATTCTATCAAGTTTACAAATTATTTATAAAGTAAGAGCACATTTGCAACAGCTTATAGTTACTATGACCTCCAATGCAGCGATTTTTTCAAAAATATTTGTGATGATAATTTTCCTCGTTAAAAATGTCATTTGAAAATATTTAATCAGAAAATTATTAATGTCTATTAATTTTGGGAATGAATATCAACTTTACACTATAACTATGCATTTTTTAATTCACATATTTTATTTTTTTACCTGCCAGCAAAATTGAAAATGTGTACGTATAGTTGGTCGTATGATTAAATACAACCTTAACATGTTGAAAACTGATCGCCAAATACTTTATCTAGAAACCGATTCTCACGTAGACGTGATTTGACGAATTTTCATTTTAAATAGATTTTAATGACTCCAGAGGAAAATAGGAACTTGGGGAAGAAAAGTATAAAAAAATTCACTTCCATGTTATTAAATTGCTGTATGAAAAATAGCCTATATAGACCGGTTGTTGGTGTACAAAGTATGGGAAGAAATAGCAATAAAGCTGACTTGACGGAGGAACTTACGGTTATATAATTATCAGTGTATGTGAGGATATGGATCTTCGCTAGTTTGTTAAATGACAAGGGCTGGTCATTACCAGGCAGCAAGGTTAAGGAGAGAGATATAGCTGTATATTGTATTTCACTGTTGAAAAATCTCATTTGCATTTCCGTGTGTTTTACGTGAAATACCTAAGTTGATTCACTCGAGATTTATTGTGGATGGTGAACAGTTGAGGAGAAACCATAATCATGTCACTCATCGATGGCAATTTTTTTTTCTATCTGTTTTTATTAATTTTTACAATAATTGATTTTGGAGGATGCGGTCGAGACAAATTGATTTATATGTCAACGGTAAGTACTTTTTTTTTTTTTTAATTTATTTAAAAATGAAAGAGTGAAAACATACGTTTTATTTCTCTCTACAAACAGTAAATAAGAAAAACTCAAAAAAATTTTTTTTCTCATGTTTTATATTTTATTTTATTAGATTAGATGACAGAATCTGCTGAGAAAACACATGTACCTTGGGGTGAAAATGATTTTTCCCAGAATGATGCAAAATAAGTTGTAATTTCAAAATTATTGTTTTTCACATTCATGAAAATAGGTTGTACTATTACCTATAGACTAAGGAAAATTTTAGAGAACCCCTCATTGGCCAATTACATTTTTTTACATCTTCTCCTAAAAGAATAAAGTAAAATATAATTTCAAAATAACAGCTTTCTATGTTTCTTGTTCAGATAGCATTCTAGAAAATTTAAGAGGACTTGGAGAATTAGGATCAGTCCAGGACATTACGTGACCAAATAATAGTTTAATATAATTTTTTGGCTAGAAAATGCCAACTTTTCTGAAGTATACAGAAACAGTAATAGTTTCGATTTCTAAATTTTGAGCCCCTGTTTCCCAAAATCTAAGAGACTTTTTTTTTGTTTTTCAACTCCAAAAATCTCAATCACACCCATGAATGATAAATTGGGTGGTGCAAGAATACACGTGCACCACCTGAGAAAATTGAAAAACCGACGACCAACTTTACTCCCGGGAGGTGTGTGGAGGCGTTAGGAACTTTCTGTTTAATTTTTAAAAAATGTTGGAAATTTTCAAACAATTGCGTGTTGCATTTCTTTAGAAAGTCAAAATTTGTCACACTTGATCACACCTAATTTTTAAGACACAGATGTTTTTTGGACCATTGTATTCGTCAGATGTTTTTTGGACCATTGAATTCGTCATTCATTATTTATAACTAAGTGCAAAATAATAGGAATTTTTATGATGTTAACTTTCGCTAATCAAAAACAGCCACAAAGTCTTGATCATCGAATGTATTCAATATGAGCATAGTCGAAAATCAATGATGCCAAAGTTGATGTCAACATTGAAGCCTTCCAGTTATGAGTAAAATATTGATACTGGTCACTGAATTTTGCTTCATTCGTTGGAGCGAGTGACATATTATGTCTATAATTACTTACTGTAGGAATTTGGCACATACGAGTTAACCGACAAGGTTTTTCTTAATTTTCACTGTTTGACATATATTTTCACTGCAGTTTTCATATCTATTTACGTACCTATTTTGTGTGTTAACTATTTTTCACTTTCATATTTTTTAACCATAATTTAATCTTAATTCATATAAGTAGATTATGTTTTTACCTTATTATCCTACTTTTTTTTTGTCAGCTTTTTGCAATCGAATACACCTAGACTATTCAAGAGGATACATTTTCTAATACAGTGTAAAATTCAGAGAGAATTCAATCAATCAGAATTAATTCAGAATGTTATTCGACGAATTAAAATTTTACTCGTTACTTAATTCTTAAATTTTGTTTTCCATGTGTTATAAGTGACAACAACCCTAAAAAGCTATTCTATTTTACATTATTTGTATTTTTAATATTTGGTACAGAAACTATCTCAATTGTCATTCATAGAACTATAGTTAGCTAAATCCAACTCATAAACTTATCAACTAGAGACTTCCTTGAAATTATGTTTTGATGAAAAAAATTTTTTGAGTAGGAAAATACAAATATACATTCTTTTCCTTTTTACCTAGCTCTTTTCTTATTTGAATTTTACTTGCAAGGTTTATTTATTTCTCTCATTGTGGGTGTGGGAGACTTATAGAATTTGATTATAAGTAACAATTCATTCGACTATCCACAAAATGTCGGGTCCCAAAAAGTACGTAAATAATGCACATTCTGTGAAGAACCTGAGGTGGAAACATTTTGTTTTGCTCTTGTAAAAATATAGTTTCTAATGACATCGCTGATGGAAAATATTTTTTCAACAAACTCAGGGGTGTAGCTAGGGTACTATAATAGAAAGGGAAAATAATATTCTTGCGGCCAATCAGCTTTACAATTACCTTCTTTTTTTTTATTCGGTCTTTTTTTTTAAATGAAATTTCATACCTAAAGGAAGCTTCCCAAGCAGCAATTTTGCCTTGAGAGATAATGTGGCACTCTGAAGTATATTTCATATTGCAAAGTTTGAGGCATTGATAATGGCTGCCTAATTAAATGCAGTATTGCAAATGCAATATATTGATTTGGAGCAAGTTTGAAGCAGTTGCTGCATTATAATTTTGATTGATCTTTTTGTTTATTTTAAAATTGAAAGCTTTCTTTTTAGACTTATATTACAAGTTGTAACTTGTGTTTTATTACAAATTAGTGACAGTGCAATGAAGTAAAGAAGAACAATTATGGGAATTTGTTTCATTATACGTTTTTATGCAGCAAATGTAGGCAAATGCTTCAGAGTAATTAGTTTAAATGAATGAAACTTGTGCTTTGTTACAAATTAATTACAATGCTATAAAGCAAAGTAGAGCAATTATGTGTATTTGCTCCATTATAAATTTTTATGTAGCAAATATGGGCAAATGCTTTAAAGCACTTTACTGCAATAAATGAGATTGTAGCTTTATTGCAAATTATTGACAATGCAATGAAGCAAAGTGGAGCAATAATGGGAATCTGTTCCATTATAAATTTTTATACAGCAAACATAGGCAAATGCTTAAGAGTATTTTGTTTCATTGAATGATACTTGTGCTTTATTAAAAGCTAGTCAGAATGCGATAAAGCTAAGTAGAGCAAGTATGGGTATATACTCCATTATACATTTTTATGCAGCAAACATAGGCAAATGCTTTACGTTAATTTGAAGCATTAAATAATGCTCTGGCTTTGTTGGTGTTTAAGTACAATTTCAATGGATTGTAATGAGGCAAAATACAATCTTTGCTGCATACTTGATAAAATGGGGGCATTGCTTCATTGTGCTACATTGAAGTGTAAAGCGATTGCTTCAAAATTGTAATATTTGGAGCATTTGCCTCATATTGCCTACAATTGCTCTAGTGAAATCTGAAATTTTTGCTACTTGGGTTTAGTCCTCCAGCACCATCTTGAGTGAGCCACAGTAGGGGGCAAATTTTGCTAAATTTTGTTAGAGGTGGGATAATCATGTCTGGGGAGCTGAGCCCTTCTGCCCCCTCTGACTACATCCCTGCACGAATCTTTCGTAATCTTGAATAAATCTCTTTGTGTTGGTAGGTGTAGGTAATTATTCTTATAATTTGTCAATAAATTTTGTTTTGGTCCAAGTCGGAAATGATTAATGGTGATTAAAGTTTCAGATGAAATCCTTCATTTGATATCTTCCTCAAATACATTATCGTGTGAACTTTGAAAAATGGCACTGTAGGTATAATATACAAAATGATAGGCAAATTTATTAATTAATGATCTAAGATGGATTTTTCGTGATAGTCACTACCTTCGTTTCAGTACAGTACGTATTCTTCCTATAACGACTTATGACAATCATAAAGCTATTTACATTTCAAGTTTCCATCAGTATTTAAATTCTTATCTACGAGTGTGTCAGTCACATTAGAAAATAAAAACATTAATTCTATCAACGTACCAAATTATTTTTTTGCAATCACGATATTTTTAGAAGGACAAATCTCCAGTCTAATGCTTACTCACATAAAAATGTTCCTACCCTTCCAACCTTCACCTAATCGTGAACTTTTTTCTTGTCTCTTAATTGGCAGATCTATCAAACTATTTATCCTTGAACTTGATGCAACTTCTTTAACAATCCTTATAGACGTGCAGAAATCTTGAACTTCATCGTTATCTTAACAATGAAGCATTTTTTTGACGAAATATATGTCTTGCACGTTCATCCAACAATAATGGACCGGTTTTTTTAACTGTCATAAATGTCTTTGGTTAAAAAATATGGACTCATAGCCGATACAGTCAACATCTGAGACAATACTTTTGCAAATTTTTATAATCCATTCACGATTTACATGTGGGACTTTCATGTACTCGTACATTAGAAACGTGCTTAGATTTCTAATTTAGTTTTTGAAAAGCTCTACGATTTTTGTTTCACATGATACACTGTAAAGTTGGAGCAATAGGTTTGGAAAATCTTCCTCATAATGGTAATGAAATATGAAAGAGAACTGCTGGTAATTTCCATGGCCAATGGTAAATTACAATTATTGTTTGCGAATTCGAGATGTATACGACTGACTTGTGTCGAAGTGGAGTACACTAACATATATAAGGTCCAAGAAGTAAACTGAGGAAAAAAATGAAAGCAATACTTTTCTTGAGTATTCAAACGATAATTAAATAAATTCATTTTTTGCAAATTATATTGAGGTGACACATTTTCTCTTTTGTTTGATGATGCTTTGAATAATTCAATAACCCACCCCAGCATCTTTTCAATTACCCGGATTATATAGAACGTTCACAAATCACGTCAAATTATATTTTCACTGGTGGGAATTTATCTTCAAAAAGTATGATTGGTGAATAACTCAATATGTGATAAGTGTGGTAATAGCTGATTATTGAATTGATAGTTTTCCTCCAGTGAAATGTAAACAAAAAGAACATTCTATCTGGTTTGCTTGAAACAAACGAGTAATAAAGATATTATATAGGCTATGGTAATTTATAAAATCCATTATCATCAATCTAACCCCTAACATTTAATGTAGGTACATTTAATACTAATAAATATTATGCAAAAATTAAATTCATAGTTACATACTTTTTCAGCCAGAATTAATAAAACATTGGGGATATGAAGTTGAGAGTCATACCATCAAGACTGAAGACGATTACATTTTGACGATGCACAGAATACCTAATAGGGATAGCAAATATTATCCGGTTATTGTTCAGCATGGAATCCTTTTGGCATCTGACAGTTGGGTACTTAGAGGCCCCAAAGAAGATTTAGGTAGACACACATCACAAAACATTTCCACAAAATTAATTGCTTCAGCTCAAATTTAACATAAATATTTCTAATTCAATAATTATTAATTTGTTACAGTTCTGCTATTAGCTGACAGAGGATTTGATATTTGGCTGGCTAATACCAGAGGAAATTACTACTCTAAGAAACACGACACTGTGAAAAGTGTACACAAACGATTTTGGAACTTCGGGTAATTAATTTTTTTTGTTTCAGAATAATGTCATTAACCTATGACTTCATTTCACAATTGAGCTTATAAATTGAAATCAATATTCGAAAAAGGTCAAGAAATATATTGATTATGTACAGCTTGTGGTCAACTAAACCCGAATAGGTATTTTTAATTACTGTCTGGTCACCATCAACACTTTGATCAAAAAATAATTTTTTATATAAATTGGTCAGCGTCAGAAAAATCTCCAAAAGTCAAGTATTTAATACCTTTGAAAATTTCCTTTTGAAAAATATATGATTTTTGACTTATGCTGTTATTCTCAAGTCCCAAATGAGCTAGATATATGACCTGAGTGGGAAATTTACAAAAAAAGAATCACATAAACCTACAAGCAGCAATCCCACAGTAAAATATTTTTCAATTGAACCAATGCAAGTTTTTTTCAGGATTTAATTTTCAAAGTCCAATTTAATTCCATTCACTAATTTAAATTGGGTGAATTGAGCAGGTCTAATTTTATTTGAAGGTTTCGAAAACAATAGAAATTATTTTAAAATCTTTTTTAGGATTGAATTTTCCAAGTCCAATTTTGTTCATTAACAATATTTAAAATAGGTGAATTGAGTAGGTATAATTTTTTTAAAGGTTTCGAAAACAATAAAAATTATTTTTAAAAATTGAGATTTTCTACATCCTATCGAAAGAAAAACAATTAAGATTAAGGATATTAGAATAATACGTGACTTGGTGTTAACGATTAGGTGGAATGAACTCGGCATTTATGACATACCAGCGATGATCGATCACGTACAAATGGTAACAGGTCGACAGAAGGTGATACACATTGGTCATTCAATGGGAACAACTTCATTTTACACGATGCTAGCCAAAAAGCCACATTATAATGAGAAAGTCTACGCTCACCTATCTCTGGCACCCGTGGCATTCACCAGTCGAATGAGATGTTTGGAGGTGGTTCGTCCACTCACACTCGTAATCAAGCAATTAGTAGTGAGTATTTTTCTACTTAAAAATTTAAAAATACTTGAGCCCATAGTACTGTCAAAACGGTTGAGCCTTCTTTCCCACTATTCCTAAAAAAAAAAGTAAAATACAATATAAGACTAATATTAACTTGGAGTCTTGGACCTTTTCGAAAAGGACATATTCAAATCATTAAATTTATCTGGTAATAATTGAAAAAAAATCATCAGTTGAAAAATATAAAATTTACAGTCGCTTTATTTCTGTGTGTATGAAGATATCATATCAGTTATGAGTTTCAAGTTTCAAATTAAAAATTACAATTATCAGATAAGTAAATTTTATAATGCGACTTTTAAAAAACCGATTAGAAAAGCATTACAGAAATTCATAAAATATTTTAAAACTGCCTAAACCAACCAACATAAATAGCCTGCATACTTTTTTACTTCGAATAACAAAATATTAAATATGACTAGGTACCTATAAAAGTTTTCATTGGTAAATAAATTTCTATTATGAGAAAAATTGAAGAAAATAAAAATCTGCAGGGTGTATTATAACTTTAACGTCATTTTTAATTGGTCATACCGATAATTGGAGTTATACTTCATTCCAGTTAAGAGTTCCATGACGTCACAAGCATTTGAAGAAAGCGATTGGTTGAAACACGGTTGAAATCGAAAATACGTTCTCATTCATTAAATCTTGTGACATCATGGAACTCTCAACTGGAATAAAGTATAGTGGAATTTTATATTAAATAAATTACATTTAGAAGTATTGTTTTATGCTTTGAATAGCCAGATTATACAACCTGCTTATAAGGTGAACTCAGCAGGATATCCACATATTTCTCACGAAAATAGAAAGGATGGTATATGAGTTAAAATGTAGCGAACATAAATGACAGCCCTAAATCAAACTTAATAATAAATATTTTATCTTCTTAAAACTTCAAAAAGTCGTTAAATCATAAAAAATTCTTGAAAGTTTTATCTTAAAATCTTTCATTTGTACAAAGTCTTTCATATTTCATTGCATCCACCTTGAATTAATGAATGGAATTTCAGATTAGAAAGATTTACCCTCTCGGTATCAAAATCAGTTAAAATTATGCCAAGAACATGCTCTTTGTGAAGGATTTTTGCACACCTACACCAAGAATCCCATAAATACGAGTACTAAATACCTAATGTAGAAAAAGTTGGACTGAGCTTCGATTTACTATCTCTCTGACTCTATATAATAATTCAAAAAATATTTCAAAAACTTACAAAAACCCACTGCTTAATATTTTTTTTTTTGTTCAGGATCTACAAGATCAACTGAAATTATACGATTTATTTGCTCGTGATAGAAGAATTAGTTTATTGATCTCAAAAATATGCAACGTTTCAAAACGAAATAAACATTTATGCTACAAGCTCATGTTTTATTTCATCGGTCCTGATTTAGCTCAACTAAAAGAAGTAAGTACAACAATTGAAAAAATTTTCATTCGAACACCCTGTAGGTACCAAGTTTGAATCGATAGAAATTGACAATTTTTTGATAAACCTTAAAATTAGAAATAAATTTGAAATGTAAATTAGCATTTATTCACTTTCTGTCAGATAATTATACCGCACATTATAATAAATGTGGTTGCGTAACGTATCTATTAAGTACCATTTCTTTATTCGTTCTTAAAATACATTTTTTCCCCTAATATAATCCAAAATTTGAACAATCAATTCAAAATACTAAATTATTCGCAGCACCTTCTTTTCTAATTTCAAAATTCAAATTAAAAGTTGAATTTAAAAAAATCGAAATATTAAAATTTTTTTCTGCAAAATACAGTAACTAAGTATTATTTTTTGATTCAAAAAATTTTTATGAGTAGACTAAAATTAAAAACTGTATTCGGGTTGCCTTATGTAATGAAGAATTTCCAATATTTTTGAAATGTTAATGAAATTACAAAATTTTTTTAGGAATATTTTGACCGGTTCATGGGACATTTTCCTTCAGGAGCATCGAGTACTATGTTTATGCATTTTGTTCAGAATGCATTATCAGGCAAGTGGTTGTACGATTAGTAATAAATCAATGTCATAAGACTACATCAACAAATATTTGTTCATGTTAGAATTGAAATATAAACAGATATTATTTAAAGTGACGAAATTTATTTGCAGAAGATTTTCGAGAGTTTGATTATGGATCTACTTTAAACAAAGAAAAGTATGGGAAAACAATTCCACCTTCATACAACCTGACAAATGTCACAACTCCTGTTTATTTGTATTACAGTACCAATGATTATTTGTCGCATAACTTGGTAAGCACATAGTTCAGCACCATTCCTAAATGAATTTATTGAACTACTGTTTCACGAGGGAATAGAATGGAGAAATTGTATTTTTGAAACAGATAAAGTCATGCATAAATTCTCAAAATTATATGAGGTTACCTAATTTTTTGAATGTTCAACGAATGAACTTTGAATTATAGTTTCTAAAAAAAAACTATCTAATTCTTGTAAGTAAAATTTACAATTTTTAATCATTGTCATTGAATTAATTTAAACGTTGAAATTATTTTTTCCAGGATGTTGAAAAATTAGCAAAAAGACTTCCAAATGTGAAAAAAAAATATTTAGTGCCATATAAAGATTTTAATCATTTGGATTTCATATATGCCATCGATTCTAAAAAGTTATTGTATAATGATATCATCAATACATTAAGAACTTTTCGTATTTAATTTACGAAATCTTTAAAGACTGATTTATAGGTAATATTTTACCTTTGTCATTTTCTGTGATCTTAGTTGATAAGTGTAATTTGTTTAATTTCTTTTTTCTCCTTTATTATTAAAAATTTTATTTTACACATCAATTTTTCATCAACTGGTTTCAGTTAACTATAATTTAGGTGAATGTTCGATTATTTATTCTGTCGAGTATTAAATCTGTACCTATTATGTCGAAGAAAATGTTTTCCAATAACGCAGTATTTTAATTTTTTTGAATGACATTAATTTTTCAATTAAATTATTAATTCATTGCGTTTCATTAAAATATAGAAGATACTATATGCTTATAATTAGTAAATAGAGACCATGATATCAAGTACCTATTTTGATTGCAATGAGTTGAAATGCAAAATATGTTTTTTTTTTACATTTTGAATTTTGTTAAAATTCTTTTGGGATTTTTTCTGAACTTTCATTAATGTTACTTTTATTTTATTAATATAATATAATAATTATTATGATTTTTTTTTCATTCTTAAATTTTTGCATTTCAAACTGAATTTGGTTTTAATGCATTACGAAGTGAATTCTTAAAATATTTTATAAATTCTTCAGCCTAACTATTTTAGATCATTTTTAGAAAATTAAAATTCTTATTTGTGATTCCAGGTAGACCAGTTTTTTAAAAATATTTAGGAAGCAATGATTTTGAATGTGATAATTTTTATCAACATAAATATAGCCATGTTATTAAATAGGTCCACCTATACTTGTATGTCCTGAATACATGAAAACTTTAAAACCACAAATAAATTAATAATTATTTAATTTTGAGTTACTGTACGTCTAAGCTCGTGAAAAAGTCGCTCTTAAACTTCATGTGAGTTCGTTTTTTTTTTTTTTTTTGCGGATTCATATTTATTTTGATCTCTTGACAACTAACATTTTAAAAACAATGTTGAATTATAATTTGTAGCTTTAATTTAATCGAAGAACTTTTTTATTAGATCTACTTAGACATTCAGGAATTCACGTTGTTTCTTGAGGTTTATTATTTTATTTTAATTTATTGTGTTTTAGCCTCTAAGCACAAGTTTTTTTAAAATTCTATTGTGAATCCATTTTTAATCATTTGTTCTTCAAAATTTTATAAATTGTTTTAATAAATCCCATCTAGATATTCTTTTCGAAATCCATTTTTTCTTGCTGAACCCCCATAGAATTAATTATGTACTTCGGTATGCTCCTTCATAATTACAATTTTTCATTTGTTAAAAATTAATATCGGCATTTAAAACATTTCAGAGATTATTTGAAATCGCTAATTCGTTATTGGGTTGGTAATTACTTTCACAAGAATATTGTTGAAAACTGAAAATTATGAAAGCAGTAAGTCTGTAAAGTTTTTGAAGTTCAGTTGCTATCAACTCTAAAACCAAGCAAATTTAATAATCAGGGTAATAAAATTAATAAAAGCAAATACGAATGTGTCCTTTACTCACTGGTACTCACAATATTCCAATCGACCTTATTCAGCACGTTTTTTTTTCAAAGACTTCTAAAATGAATGTTGTAGTCTAGCAAAACCAGAGAAAGTATAGCAGTACAGCCCAGTAGTGCACTCAGAAATTTTCTAAGGGAAGACAGCTGCGTTTTGAGTTCGTCACTAAAAGTCGGAAATTTCATGTTTGTGTTGAGCACGTCAAAAAATGTTAAGTTCAGTTAAAAAATAAGGTATCATTTTTTCGTCCCGCCTTCATCAAAATTTCAGTCTTATCTCACGAAAAATTATAAAATTTCCTTCATGATATTAGTCAATAACTCCATACCTTTCAAAAGCACTGAAACATAAACTATGGTATCTACGTTTGAACAAATTTATGTACCTACTTGTAGTTTAGGATACACAGATAAAGACAGAGAATAAGTCTCATTTTTCATTTCATATATTTTCTGGATAGTTTGTAAACTTAACACGGTAGTCTATTGGTACCTGCCAAAAATCAATTTTCGCACATAATCAGCAGTTGAATATTTATTACACGTATTTCGAAGGTATCCAAATGTACAAGGAGAAATACCTACTAAATTTCCATTTTTTTTTTTAGCATATCTTCAACCTTGTTAACCACTATTCTTATCTATACTTATCTCAATATAAAATACAAGGCAATAGGCGCCTGATATTCGATTCGTGATTTATTTGAAATCCTTGCGGAGTAGGTGTATTTTATAATTATTGATGTTTTGGTATAAAATTGAAATTGACTTTCAACGAGTGAGCTGCATACTAATTTATTGTAAGCGTGAAATTTTTTTTCCGTGTACATTATATATTTCTTTGACCAATGCCCACCTGCATAAAAAAAAGTTCAATATATTTTCTGTTTCAAATTTCTAGGTTTCAGATTGAAAACTAATAAGATGATAGTGACAAGTTCACACAAAACGGGGGGGGGGGGGAGAGAAACATTTTAGTTTTTATAACAAATTGTCTTTTTCATTGTTGAACGATTTGCCGACTATATTTTATCCCGGACAGGTCTATCATTAAAATGCCAACTTGAAAGTATTAATTTTTGCAGGGAACTAATCTGATAAGTATTTTTAATCATCGATTCACACGTGATTAGATCAGATCGTATGTTTGTTTAAATCGTGAAGCATATCGAATTATAAACAGCTGCCTGTCTCTACCGATCGTTCATTCAAATAAATCAAATTACAACAACCAGTTCCTTTCATGCCAGTCGTCGTTTAAAATATTATATCGCGAATTTATTATAACTTATCTATTTTTGAATACCTCTAGAGGATAAAGACCTGATGGCGTAATAAAACTCATTCAGTGAGACTAATGAAATATTATCGTAATACATCGCAGCATCCAATGAGATACCCGCCTGAAAACGAAGTTGGACTAAAATATAGTTCAGTGCCTGAAGTGAGGAAGTCTCGATCTGACATCGAATGTAATGACCCTGATCTAATATTCATCCTTCTTACCACCACATTAAACCTTAATTTTTGCGGTTTTTAATTTACCTGAAAAAATTAGAAATCTACGTAGTAGAGCATCACGAGTTAATCTCAAAAATGTAATTTACATACCTACATACATGACTCTGGTCGATTATACGCTTCTCGACTGATAACCAAAGTTAAATACTTGAATGAGGACCTTATAATTCAGTTTCATGGATATTTTGGCGATCAATGTTACTTCCAGTTTTTAATTCGTTGTACAAAAATTGAACGCGTTTGAACGTGCTTGCAATGTAATTATACAAACAAAGTAGTTCAAGGTCAACTGAAAATAAGAGGCAAAATATGAATGTGATACAGGTGCATTCTGAACAACGAAGGTATATTAGGTAAAAAAGAATAGTAGTAGTAATCTTAAACGAGGTAATTTATTTTATGAGGGAAATGAGCAAGTGAGCACGGAAACTGGTGTTCAGCCATTTAGACAATGCGAGGGCAGGTAAAGAAGAAAAGTTATGTACTTGGCCTCATAATTGAAGGTGGAAAAGTAATGCATTTTTTAATTCGACGTAAGAGGTGTTATGGGGAATGTGTATCAACTTTGAGAAAAGCGACATCATCCTCTTTGTGTGTTTTATTTGAAAGTTTGGAATATTACACTAACTATAAGTACATTTATCTATAGAGGAAAACTAAAATTAAATGTGCCTTTAAGCCTGTTGTTCGAGAAAGAAGAGAGTTGAGAGTTTATGGACGTATACAGATTAAGCCTGTATGAAAATTTTGTCATTTCTAAAGATAAATACAGTGGCATATTTTTAAAAAGTAATTTAAAAAAATATTCTGTTATTAGTTTAGGTATCCATATCTGACCTCTTCTAATACTGCAGCATTATTTCTGTATTCTATACATATCCAGCAGCACCTCTCAACACACACTCAATCAACGATAGTGACAAATTTCACAAAAATATGAAGTTATTGATGCGAAACATTTTTGATTATGAGGGACACTGCATTTTTTTCTCCAATGTTTTCCAGTGTATTTTTTTTTTAATCAAAATTTATTTATACTTGATGGAAATAATGTACCACTCTAATAGAAAAAAAAAAATAGTTACAAATACAAACACGTATATAGTTTTAAACTTTATTTGTACTTGAAAAAGATTACCTGAAGGTAGCAAAAGTGTTATTTGACTGTAGATGAATTTGAAAATTTAACTGAATATATATCTGTTGACATTCTAGACTACTCAGGTAAATACATTATATTATAGCTTAGTCCTCTTTAATGAATATTTTTTATTGATTTATTGAATGTGGCTCAAGTTTTTCAAGGCTACAAAGATTATATCTCAGAGCTTAAATAGGTTTAAATTACTCTAATTTTCAGACTCAGATTTATTTAGCAAATTTTTAAATACACCCATCCCTGGCAAAACTCTGTACTTCCAATACATAAATAAAATAGAATTAGCTGTGCTCTAATATGCTGGGAAAAAAATTACTTCCGTTCTTCTATATAGTTGACAAGTTAATAAGCTTGGATAAGAATATCAACTTTTTTATAGAATCAACCATCTATTCTTATCCATGATCAATGCTACTAACAAGTTGAAAAAACATAATAGCTTGACCCCATACTCATTATTCACCCCACTTTATAGCATTGGGCTCAGTAAGATCACTGAGTTCATAGTTTTCACTTTTCACATAGCTCTGACTGTATTCCTCTTCAAATGCTTATAGTAAATAAAAAATTAGTTTTCATACAACTTCCATCTGTAAGGAACCTTTGTTATCATTTGAACGTCTCTACCCACCTATAAATCATCAATTTCGAGTAAGTTAATGTGAACAAATTATTCTAATATCATTATGTAAAAACTTTTTGCACATCTCACTGTGGACCACTCGCCCTCACAACAAAAACTCTTTTTTAACGCAAGTTAAAATTCCTCGAGTCTTAATTTAAAGCAAATAAAAATAACTTCTATTTCATATCAAACATCATTAAAGAAACTGTAAGTCAAAATATAGTCTCCAAATGTAAACCCAAACTTTGTTATTTTTAACCTATTGACAATCGAGGAAAGGGGAATGTAGATATAAGGTCACTGCCACCAAAGTAGGAAAGTTCACAACGTGAGGGAACTATTCAAAAAAATAATTGTATAACATGAATTCTAACAGACCTATATAATGATTAACGACTGTATATGTGCGACTAGTTTTCTTTCTTCCAAGAATTTAACATTTCTTTTATTTTGCTCGTTACCTAGTTCTGGTTGATTGAAAACCGGTTGCATTTCAATGATGGATAATCACTTATTATGAGGAAAGAACAATGGAGAACCTGAGAAAAAAAGTGAAAAGAGAGGGAAATATCAAATTTCGACGATGATTTTGACGTCATCGATGACAGTGAGTAGGGTAAAATTACCACAAAAAAAAAAAGAAAGAAAAAAGTCTAGGTCTAATGGCATAAACGTAAACATTGTTTCAAGTGCAAACGTAAAAAAATTGGTAAGGTCGTAATATTGTAAAATACATGCCACTGTCGTGAATACGTCGTCGATTCGGTAACAGTTTTTACTTTGGCTAAATAATCGACATAAACAAATTTATTTTCATCGCATAAGCCGACAAGATCGTTTCAGTCGGTTACTCTTACAATTTGTTTTTTTGCATTTTTAAAAATTTTAGTTCCAACAGTCTTCGTGCAAATGCCTGAGTTCGAGAATTTTATGAAATTTTACCAACCGAAAAATGCGCGTGGTGGATAAATTTAATTTAATTTTTATGGTGACGCTTATACATGTGATTGTGACAAAAAGTACCATACCTTTATTACAAACTGGAATCGATTTTGTCGAAAATGGCTTCAGCTTTATTCGCCAGGGCATCGAATGGTGGAATGAAGATCCAGTTGCTTTCGCTCATCGAGTGTACGGCAGTACTGTAAGTGTCATTTCCAAGTTTTATACTCGAATAGATTCGAATAGATACAACAGAGAATTAAAGTCTTAATTGCAGTGCTTTTGCACTTCCGGGTTTGTGTTCACGACAATATGATGGACTAATTATTAGAAATCTTGAAGCTCTTTTTTTACGAATGTGATGCGATGCAATGTGCATTATTTATAGTCAAATCAACTGCTGTGAATCAGAGGCATTATACAATATAACGTATTGTTACGTTTCTTACATGCGATGATGATAATTTAGAGAGTTCATAAAATATGCTTTTACAAGTGATGATGATGTATATGAGAGAAATTTGGGAGATGGAAATAGGAACCACAGATTGTTTGATTTCGATCGGCAATAACAGTTTCGCTTTTCGATAGCCAATAATAAATTAATTATTCACGATAATTAATGGTGGGGTTATTCAGGCATAAAGGCATCATGTATGGCAGAAATATTAGTAATAGCTTATTCGCGTTAAATTTTCATCATTTCTGATAATTTTTACAACTTTATTGAAATTTTATTATAAATTACTATTTTTTAATTCTATTGAATTTATTATCGGCTGCAATTTCTATCAACTATAAGTTTTAGGTGAATCCTTGCAATTAAAATAATTACGAGGTACTTGATTGAGAAAAAGAATGAAAACTTTATTTTTTTTAAATCTGATTTTCTGAAGAAACCAAAAATGTGCAGTTGAAGACCGAGCTGCAATAAGGAGCTACATATATTCTAAAAATTATATTTAAAAAATTGTAGAGTAAAATGAAAATAAGTAAAAATAAACTAAAAAATACGAGTATATAAATATCGGCCAAGTTCATATAATTATAATATTTTTGGAAAAAGACCTCCTAATTTGACCACAAATGTATTTTTTTTAAATATTAATTCCATATTCAAACGTAATTTTTATAATATTTTATTAATTTATCTCAGTTCAGCTAATACTTTTTGAGTAATTTTGTGCTTCAAATAGAATTATTTTCTTTTTCGTAGACAATTTTATTTCTTTGCTCTTAAAATTCTGCCTATTCCAATTCCTAATTTCATGAAACAATTGCTTAGTCTTGTACCCAAAAAAAATAGCTATCAATGTACTAATTCGTCAAAAATTACAGTCTGAGAAATCATGTCCAAAATCTTTACTTACGTGTTTTATCTCATTAAAAGGATTAATTAGTCTATTCTTGCCAAATTATCGAAAAAATTAATTTTAATTATTTTTTAATTGTGGCTGGTTTGGGATTTGAACTGGCGATGTACAAATTTTATTCCTATTGAATAACAGTTTTGATCTTCTCCATGATAATTACTCTTCAATGCCTTGTTGATTTTGTACCGAAACAAAAAATTGACGTTAGCCTTTACATCAAATAGTTTTTCAAGGATTTGACGTTATCAAGTCGAATACGAATAGCTGTAACAGCATATTCCTCCTACAATACGGTGATATGCAACCAAACAGACCCCTGTTCCCGCCAAAATAACTCGTTTATGCGAAAAGTTGTAAGGCAGGAGAGAATATTATGAAGAAAAAAAAAAACCTATACGAACAAGGTGTTATTAATTTCGTACTGTAGCAAAGGTCATCCAGAGTAGTCATTTGGCAGCTTGGTGCTGTATAATTTAGCTTCGTTATTTTAATATGTAATTTTCATTCGACATTGACTCTGTTTCAAAAAATGGAAAAAATTGCAGCCGATTAGCATTGAAAGCTGAATAAAAAATTGCTTATTTAAGAAAAGTAGTACTAACGGATATCCTATCTGTACTCATTACACTAAACAAACTTCAAAATGAAACTAAACTTCGGTATTTACTCGGAAACTTCGAATTTTCGAAAGTATTAGTAAGTACTTTTTTTTTTTAAATTCAAGGATTCATTTTTTAATTCATTTTAATGCTTCTAAAAGTGAAAAATAAATTTTCATTATACTCGTTTGATAGTAAGTCGATTCTGTTGGGCAAAAAAGAGCCGCTAAATTAGTGTTCTGAAGCATATGGCTAAATCGTATAGTCTTTTTCAGTTAAGAGTTCCGTGACGTCACAATGCTTCAACGAATAAGAAGAAAGTATTTTTGATTTTATACGTGTTTCAACCAATCGCTTTCTTCAAATGCTTGTGACGTCATGGAACTCTTAACTGGAACAGACTATAAGTTTCATTGTGGGGGGGGGGAGAGGAAGAAAAAGAAAATATGTACAATAAAATTTTTATGAGCAATACCTCGCATTCTTGTTGAAAAAGTACAATCATGAGTGAAAACAGTTGGATCTCTCATGATTTGGTAAAATTAGGCTGATTTGAAGGTAATAAAGGCCAATCTTCAGGTTATTTTCCAAGTAAAATTGAAACTGGTCTTTTTATATTTTTGTAATCCAGACTAGATACATGATCTTAGAATGTTAACAAAAATAACAAACATCAGCCAGTATCCCTCCAGGTCGAGTAAATAATGCGTATAGAGTTTTAGACCTCCATTTTGGAAAATCTATTAGGCCCTGCGTTTGTGCCACACATTCGATATCTTCATAAAACATTATTTATTTATTTACTCATATGTGACCGTACCCGAAAGAAGGGACCTTATGGCTAAATTTTCGCATCGTCCGTATTTTTGATGGCGGCCAAATGGGCGAGCTCTCGGCCGTTCAAAGCCGTTTTTCTTGAATCGTTTTTGTTTTAGCCATAAGGTCCTTTTCTTGGGGCACGGTCACATATACTTATTTATTTATTTCATGTTTAAAATTTTTTATTCAAGTATGAGTAAGTATTTATTTTTTATCAATCAATGTCCCATTCATAAAGTAGGCAATATCGTTTCCTGCCTAGATTATCTCCTCCACTCGTTAATGTTCCATCAAGACTGCGTGCGATATAATAAATTTTTAATAGATCAGATCCAAACCAATAACGGGTATTCAGAGCACCCATAGTGGTTCTGCATCTACAAACTGGGACCTTTTGGCATTCCACTTATCTTACGTCTGAGTGCTTATTAAGAGCATTCCTCTTGACCTTTGCCGCGTGATTAACGTATATTAACGCATTTTATTCACCAGACATTGAAATGAAAGGGAAACGATGACAAAAAAAAGGTAATGGACACGGATTACTAAACACGTTACAACCGGTTTAATTGTACGTTTTTCTGATGGATGAAAGAAAAAAAAAATTACAAACGATGGTACTGGGCAAAGAATTTGAGCGAGCAAAAGAATAAGATAATGGCAGACGAAAAAGTAAAACGGGTGGTTGTTTGGAGTCAAGGTCCCCTATAAACAGTACCATAGGCTACAAATGTACATGTATTAAAACATAAACAATCTCCTTCCAGTTTTTATTTATTTTTTTTATTTATATTTTTTTTACCTTTTCTTTGCCACAAAGAAGAGCTACCTCAATCGACAATTTAGTACGCATTAACTCAACGACATAAGTCAATTTTCCTATTTATCGATACTAAGTTAAATCAAAGTTTTATATTTTTCTGTTACAAAGGGGGGCTATGAAAAAGAAAATGGTTGATTCTAACGATTTCGATGATTGATTGATCGTTTGTTGATCTCGTAACTTGTGTTCCGCGAGCAGTTATTGTGTGTGATTTTTTTCACTGTTCCAGTTTAGAAGGTGTAAAAAAAAAGATTTAAATAGATCTATAGTGACTGTTGATCGATGGACATATAGTTCGGTTTGTGATGCGTGACGTGGATCCCTCTTCGTAGAGATGAAAAATTTGGACGTTTTTAATGATTCGGTGGTGCAAATTCGAGTGCTCGCCTTATACTTGGTGTTTGTGGGTGTTATTGCCAAAAATGTGTCCCAAAGTATGAGTCAGAGAAGGCTGACGTCGTTGAATAATGGTTACAAATTGCTGCGAAGCCGATTAAGATCCATTCAAAATACCAGAGGCGATAATTTTACTACAACGGTAAGCGCCAGCTTGGTTCAGTGCACAGGCAAAAAATGCTTTGGAATATTTGGAGCACAGAGTAAAGGTTCAGTTGCTATTGAAGGAAGTATATACACCTATTTTAATTTTTTTTTTTTTAAATTTATGTAGGTTTCAGTAAAGTTAACTACGTTCTTAGGAAAAGGTAGCAAGTTGGCTATGTGTGTTACCGAAGACGAAATAACGTTATTAGTAGAGACCGGATTCCTTGGCATTTGCCAAATGAGTTCCTTTAAAGGAAGAAGATCAGAAATGAAAAAGAAATACGTTATGGGGTAGTAGGGGCCTGGGGAAAAAATGTTATTTTGCCAAAAATTGCCGAAATATATGTTAAACGACGAAAACTGCCAAATTAGCTGATTTGGTATTCATTAACATGCATTTGGCATACCTACCTGATGCTATTCAAAATTTGGAAAAAAGAGGTTTTGACTCTACATGGTGAAATTGAAATTATTGACGATGTTCGTCAGAAATTGAGCATAATTCCAGGTGCTCGAGGGAAAATTTTAGCAAGAAAAAGTTGTAAGAAATAAGTTTTTAAATTTTTTTATGATTTAATGTTTGTTTTTGATTTTCAAATGTTTTTGACAAATAAAGCCAAATTTGCCTTGATTTGCGCCAAATTTTGATTTTTCAGTGCCAAAAAATCCGGTCTCTAGTTACTATAGTGTCCATTATTGACAGATTTATTGTTTATGTTTCTTCACTTACACTTTTTCTGCCTTCGAATCATCTATAATACACTTTATTATCGCGACTCTGCACCAATTTTGCTGCAATTTGGTAAGAAGGTTGAGTTCATGAAAATAACCCATTATACCAAATTTCAAACGTTGGATTTAATTATGAATTTTAGCTTTTACGCTCGTCTCGCTAAGACTCAGCCAGATCTTGTTTCTTTTTCACCATATCCCAAATGGATATTAAAAACGTTTTTTTCTCAAATGGATACTAATTACGTTATTTCATCAGTAGTCACGGATATTTAGGAATGCTGCCTCAGAAAGCTAACACCGTTTAGAGTCCAATAAGGCACGAAGTTTATAAACTAAATACTCGCGTGCTTGAAGTTTCCTTCACACCGTATATCTTGACATGTGAAGGAAACTTCAACTGCACTCTACCAGCAAGGTATGGTGGCGCATCGATGAAGACAACTTCATGAAGAAAACCTCGATGAAGCGCTACCAAAATGATGATGGCGCATCATTGAGAAAACCTTCACGAAGGAAAAATCAACGAAGCACCACCATTACGACAAAAAAAAAAATCACGAGCGATAGTGGTGGTAAAAATGAATGAAATTGAATTTTAAAATCGTTAATCCCCTCACCCAGTGCTGTTGAAATGGTAGCAGAGGTAGTTCAATCTTGCCTTGCGCGCGCATTTTTTTCAAAAAATTTCTAACAATTGGAAATAAAATCATCATTAATTGTTAGCTTTTGAATAAGGACCGTTGCCAGGTAGGGGTCGGGGGAAACACCACCAGCCTACGCTCTTTGCTCTACAGGCAAAATTTTCAATGTTTTCCTTGAGTTAAAAGAAAAAAGGAAAGAAACCCATTATTAACGATGTTTTTAATTCATAAAAAAATTTTTACTCTCCCTGATCTGTAGTTTTGCACCCATAGGATTTTACTCTGGCTACAAGTCTACTTCTATTGTACAGTAGATATGTACATCGTATGATGTATGTGCAGTGCAGTTCTGCTACGAAATCACCACTCAAAGAATCATACTTTACTTTGAAATTGGAAGGAACTTGAAATTTAAGTTTATAATGAAAAGACACCATTTAAGACGCATTACGTTAAAAGATCTCACAATGAAAATTAGGTACCATTTATATATTAAAAAAAAAAACAACGTGAACTATTCATTAAGAAAATAACCTTGTAACAGATGCCTAAAAAACTACAGCATCTCAATCTGTGCGCGAGAAGTGAAAGTAAAATTATTCTATTTAGGCTACATGCAAGTACCTATACATATTTTTTAAATGAAGAACACTGTTGCTGAATGAGGAGGGCTCCTCTATGTACAAACTTTGAATCACGAAATGATTATAAGTTCTTTGTGTAAGCTTTATTGTGCGTCGCTGAATACTCGAAAGCGTGAGCAGTGGCTATTTTTTTTCATCTTCATTGACTTACAAAATCAACAACTCGAAAATCATTGTCATCAATGAAAAAGATGATGAATTGCAAAAACCACCCGACCTTATAACATGCATCCCATAATTGCAACAAACTCGATCACCGTTATGCAATTAAATAAAAATTATATTGATTGTTGTCTCACGACGGGGCACCTGCATATTTCGTTAATATACTTGTGATAATGACACGATGAACGAGTAAAAGGACCATACTACGTACTGCAGTGAGCGACATATCAAAATAAAAGTAGCAGGTTTTGCAGTTTTCAACGCTGCATCCTCATAAGACAGCAATAAAAGCAGTAGGTGCCTATTATACATTTATACAGTACTCGCTGGTTATTATAATTGCGGATAATGGAATAATTCGCTTAATATAGTGAATTGTTGCAAGCCCCCATCACCCCATTTAAAATACATTATATTTCATTATAATAGAACTTCGGTTATTATTATGAAAATCCCCTGCACGAGTAAGATAAAGTGTGGTTTTTAGCAGGTTTTCCCTTGAAAACCGGCTTATTTCATGTTAAATTTTGTCTGATTTCATTCGTTTTGCCTTATCTTTTTACTCTCCGACAAAACTCCTTTCAGTTTAGTTTGTACTCGAGTCAATATGAGTTCGAATAAACATCGTGACTAAATAATTTTAGAAAAAATTGAAATTTTACGCAAGTATGATGCTCTGCTAAAAATGTCCCAAACTATGGCCGCGATAAAATTAGAAATGTTTTTTTTTTTGGACGCCGCTTTATGGAATAAGCCGCCTATTATCATGATTTTCCTCTGGGCAAAAAGCTATTATAATAACCGGCGGGTACTGTATATGCTCGTATCTTCTGAGCGACTCACGTGACTACGAGTATTATAAACTACTGAATTTTTTCTTGTACGAGTAGAAAAACAATATTATGAAAAAGTGGAAAAATGTGTCACTATACTATGTTTTACTTTTTTAATTGTGAACTACGAAATTATCTCATCAATTAACTGACTCGAAAGACTCATTTTATAAGTAGCAATTAGTGACTGTTGGACTGAGATCCAATGAAGGTTTACCATGATTTTCCTTACCATCACATACTTTCATTAGCCACTTTCAGCTGTCCATCCAGATATTTAACTGACCAATTTTCTCTATAATTACATAAATCACGAGTCAAATTGATTTGAATTTGTGTTATACGTAGATAACTCAACTCAAAGACCTTAATTTAATGTGAAGTTATCTTGAAAATGAACTTCAGGAAAAGCTAAATACGTGACGGATTGTGTGAATGCTAAATATTTCACTTTTTATCTACCTACTTACAGAACATACTCGTATTTTTGGAATGAGAATAATTATTGATTTTGTTGTAGGTTATTGAACTTGGAGTTAGATATTTCGATGTTTTGACAGAGTTTTTAGGTCGTGTATGGTCCCAGCTTATTGAACAAAGAAGGAACATAATATGATATTTTGCAGTAGGCTGAATGCAGATTTATGGCTGTGATACAAAAATTGCTGTGATAACAGACAATTCATTATGGTAACTGATGTGAGAATTGTATATCGCCATCCTATATCTGAAACCTTCCAAGTCTCACAACAATTATCATCCATTTTTTCGCTGATTCAGCATCTGGTTCTAAAAAAAAAAATCATTTATGTACCAAAAATTGTAGCAGGTTTGGACTTGAATCGGCGATATGCTGTCAACTAATCAGAAGTCGTCGTATAAGAGACATATAACCGGATTAACCCACCTGAGCTTAATCAGGACCCTGAGCCTTTTTAATACAACTCTGTATTTTGATACTCCATTGAGATCACATTGAAGTGGTTACAAATGTTTGTAATATTATGGACCCTGTAACAAATGAAACTAGATACTAATATACAAAATTACATCAATAAAAAAAAAAATTAAATCCCAATAGAAGACATAATATTAACATATTAACTAATGACTTTCTCTTTTCATTAGAAATATTCCATGCAAAAAAAAAAACAAGTGCAAAACAATTCTGGAGGCATTCTTGGCACCTGCTAAGAGGCAATAAGCCTGCTTTTACGTTGATCATTTTATGGAGGGGAAATATTGTAAGAGAAAATTAAAAAAAATTAAAGCCTGTTATGATGTGTAAGAAATTATGCAATGTATAGCAAAGGCCTTCTGATTTATTGGATACCTAACATGGGAACTATATCAGTTGATTGACATTTTATTCTGCAATAACTCAAATATAATCTAAATAACGTATAACCAATTGATGATTGAGCTACATAATGTGAAAAACACTAATAAATTTTTGTGTTTGGTGTGAGGTCGTCATCAATGACTGCATTTGAAAATTAATCCATACTCGAAGGTACCAATAAAGTGTTGGCAATTTTTTTTTTTTTCAAACAATAAATCATGAACACGAAAAAACTCGAGGACATGAGAAAAGACGTTTAATTTTTTTATTTATTTTATTTTTATTTTACTGGTTGTATTTTTAATTCAATTTACGTAATCGTTCAACGACCGACGAACTTCCAATGTTTTCTGCTCGAAGTACGTTACTTTATGCTTGGTCAAGGTTTTTAGTTCGTATTTATTTTTTTCTAGTATCTTTACCCTGTAATTTACATTTTTATGCCTACTTGCTAATAAATAATAACTCGCGGTAGATAGCCTATATCCGTTCGGATAGGTCGAAAAGTCAGTTTTTTTTGCTAACATCCTTCGTTTATAAGCACGAAGTTGTTCAACACCTTCGAAAAATAAACGTGATTCAAGTGTGCTAAATGTGTGAAGACGACGAAAAGTGTAACGAACTTGGCATTTCAATATGAAAAATTCTTATTATAGGTATTAAACTGACATCCTTTGGACAACCGAGACCTCAAAAGGATCTCGCATTGTCAAAAAGGGCCAAGTAAGTGTCTTATATAGGGTGTTCTGACTCAAGTTCACCATCAAGCAACTGCAGATAGAGAAACACAAATTACATTCGTGTATGATAGTTTGCATACTCTTCGGTTGAAGGTGGCGGTATAATATTTGAATCACTTTTTCCCCAGACTAATTAAGGTAATTATTATTTTTAATTCATGAATTCATTACTATGAAAAATAGAAACCTCCAGGTGGTGCCATTATTTAGCAAACATGATGTAGTTTCTTAGTCTCAAAAATTAGAGTAATTCAAGCAGGCACAGAAAAATGATGAACAAAATGTGAGAATTTGAGATAAAAAACGCCTTTAATTTTTCATTTTTTAAAAATAGAATGAAAAAAATGTCATTATTTTTAAGAAAATGGCCTAAAATTGAATTTTTTTTCTGAGACATTCAACTTCCTCCTAAATTTTTTCATGCCATATGATACAGAAAAAGATAATTTTCTTTCAAAAAAAAATTTTTCTTCTCTTTGAAATAATATTTTTCAATTTAATTGAAAAAAAAAAATATTTTTTACCTCAAACGTTGCACATTTCCATTCATCATTTTTCTCTGCTAGCTTCGATTACTCTAATTTTCAAAACTCAGAAACTACATCATATTAGCTCAATAGTGGCGCAAACCTGAGTTCTTCAACTATCATAATTTTGAATACGAGAAAAACTTGGAGCATTAGACAAAGTTGGAAAAAATTGTAACTATAGTATATTAATTTTAAAAAATTATTACCCGAATTGATCCGGTGGAACAAATAACCGACCAGAGAATGGGCAAACTATAACATACATGAATGTAACTCATAGTGCTCCATCTACAGTTGTTTGGTGGTAAACTCGAGGCGGAGCACCCTGTATAAGTTCTGGGTATCACAAGTTCATAAAATACCTCTACGTGTGTGCGAAGTAAATTATAAGCAGCCGCCAAAACATGAACCATAGATGATACGCACGTGACTATTTTTCAAACAACAACAGCTTAGAATATGGCGAATATTTGTAGCCTACCTTCACACTACCGTTATTTGATTTTTTATTTTCTTATTTATGTTTCAGAACGACTTCATCAGACGAGAAGGATACCCTGTTGAAACCCATAACGTTACTACACCTGACGGTTTCAAATTAGTCATGTTTCGAATACCCTATGGTAAAAAATCAAAAGATAATGTAGTGGATAGAGCTCCTGTGCTGATCGTTCATGGAATATTATGCAGTTCAACAGATTGGGTCATCTCAGGTGCCAATAACAGCTTAGGTAATTTTTATACTTACATTATAATTTGCCAAGTAACTATATCTGCTAATTTAATAGAATAAGTTGTACCTTGCACAGTATAATTTACTACGAAGACTGCAATCAATCATCATGTGGTTTTTGACACTTACACGTCTTCTTGATGAGGAGAATCTTGAAAAATAGTTTTTTTACCGAATAAGGATAGGTGTGAACACTGTCCAGTATCCACACATTCTTGCTGACTTGCTTCACAACGGTTTTCAAAATATCATTAAATTAATGAGAAATAGCCCAAGAACATTAGGGTTTAACCCCCAATAAGATCGCTACAAGCTGAAAATTTGGTTATGGGTAGTATTCATGATTCTCTATAGTCTATAACATATCAAAAGTCTCCAAAAATCTGAGTGGCAGAACATCCCTTAATTGTAGATTTTGTGCCCCCCAACCAGTTTTTCATAAATATAACCAGTTCTATAGCTCGAATCACTAAGTTACCTCAGACAAAAAAAGTACAGCTTTTAATTCTCTACAAAAAAAGTCCTTATCAAAATTCATGCACAGAGAGGCACATATTAGTAGATTTTCATACCCCATTTTCTTATGTTGTAAAATTTTTTTCATGCCCCGCTCCCAACCCCCTCACTTTTCATTCAATCGCAAAACAGATGACGGATTCGGATTTAGCACATAAAAATACATAATAATACATCACATTTTGGTTCAACTGAGTGATATATAATGTTATTTTACATGTACAGTATGCATAAAACAATTACATATTTTAATTTTTTTTTCAGTACCTGTGTCACTTTATTCACCCCTATCTCTGTTTCTCATGCATATATTGGAAAACTAATGGCATATTCGGATTCAGCAGCTCAAAATTAGTCATTTTCGATACTTTTCTCAAATTTTTCTTTCATTTTCACCCTCTCTCCCTATTTTGAGTGTCGTTCTGTCCAATTGTAATTTTTTCTCAAGCCATCTTGAAGGGTACCTACATATTTCAGCTCCATTTTACAGCCATTATATGCGCTGTACATGAATTATGATACCACCTTTTTTGTAGAAAATTAAAAGTTGAACTTTTTTCGTTTGAAATAACTTAGTGATTTGAGCCATAAAACTTGTTATATTTACGAATAACTGGTTGGGGGCACAAAATCCACAATAATAAGGGATGTTCCGCCACTCAGATTTTTGGAGACTTGATATATATTCTTGAAGACCATGAATACTACCCATAAACAAATTTTCAGCTTGTAGCGATCTTATTGGGGGTTAGGCCGTTTTTTTAACTTATTTTCCTGGGCCAAAAGTCAATATTGAAAATACATTTTTCTGCTGTGAGGTTGGAAACTTACTTCTGATAGTTGAAAATTTATTATTTATTGGGCATTTGATTTTTTATGGAGGTTCTTATATTGTTTGGGTGAATGTTACAGGCATAGGTATTATTTTCCAAATTAATTGTTAATTTCTTTTATATTTCTCACAGTCTTTATCAGCTTGCAAAGAAGTCACGTATAAATAGGTAACTCTGCGTGCAATACAGTTTGGTAACTCATAGTCCTAACCACTGAAACAAGCCACATGGTTTTTTTTTCATCTCCTAAGTTTTTTTATTGGTGAAAAAAGGTTCAAACGTAAACCAAGTTCAAGACAAAAAATAAACGTTGCTACAGTTATTTAAGTTTGAACCTATTATGCCAGTATTATACCTCCCCGTCTCATGTAACATTCAAAGAAAAAAGTACTTGGTAATTTTTCACTACCCATAATACCCTATTACAGTTTAAGGTTTATTGTAGATGCTCTTAGTATTTGCGTAGTACTTTTTACCACCTGAGAAGATACGAGTATATTTTACTATTTTGTAGTACTTTATATCAAAAGTCTCAAGAATTGTCTATTTTTTCCTCTTAAAAATAGTGAAAATTCTCATGAAGCCATTTTCGCCCAAAAACCAATTTTTGATTGTAAACTGTAGAAAATACGTAGAAATTTAAATTGTGTCTTGTAAAATATTTTTCATTCGTGTTTACAGCATACCTTCTAGCTGATAGTGGATATGATGTATGGCTGGCTAATGTCAGAGGTAATACATATTCTAGAGAGAATTTTAAGTACGATGAATTTAGAAATAAAAAAGAATACTGGGATTTTTGGTAAGTATTATATACTTGAAATTTTTTAAATTTGCAGCCAAGTAAACTGCAAGAGACTTGAGCATTCACCTAAAAATGATAAATCAAAAAAGCTAGCTCTTAACTGAGCTCTAATACCAGACTAATATTAGTAGGTTATAGATACTTCAAAGACCACAGATATTAGCACGAATTGTGGGCATCTGAGTCATACATTTGCCATAATTCAAATACTTGCTAAGCTATATAGTAATATACATATTTGTCAAAAGTTCTTGTCCATAAGCTGGAAGCCAGCTTGTTGTCCAAAGACTCTAGTTCACTTAGTTTTCAAATTTAGAAGACGTGAGGCTTATATAAAATTATTTACTTATTTATTTACTCGGGTGTCTATTTAATAAAAATATAGACACTAAATTCAGCAATATTAGTTTTAATTTATGTGAGACTATTGTGATAAAATTTTTTTTAATTGGTTTATAAGCAGTTAAATTTTTCGTATTGTTGCTTATATTGTAGAATCATAATAATAATACAGTAATTAATTTCATGCTTGAAAAAATTTTATAATTTAATAAACTCGAAATTCTATCAAATATCATTACGCGTAGGTTGTATGACTATGAATCCATTAAGTAGGTATCTGGAAGAAGGACACTGTCTCATTCTCACATTGCCCTAATAGCCTCGAAAAACTTGACCAAAGTTCAAGGAACAAAGTGAATTAAGTTCACATCTGTGGATGACCTTCGCCGATGATTGCTTGTTTTTTATTTTGAAAAGCTTTTTTTTTTACAGCTGGCATGAAATGGGAATATATGATATGCCATCGAGTATAGACTACATATTGTCGCTGACGGGGCACAGCCAATTGTACTATGTAGCCCATTCGATGGGCACGACCATTTTCTATGTCATGTGTTCAGAGCGACCTCAGTATAATAAAAAAGTGAAAGCAATGATAAGTTTTGCACCTATCGCATATATGAACCACGTGAGGAGTCGTTTCATGAGATTTTTATCGACAGTTTCGGATCCAGTGGCGGTAAGATGTGATTTTTTTCAAACTTTGCCAATAACATGTTTTTGACAAATGGAACATATTTAAAAGCAACTTTCAATATTTGCTTACGATTGTAAGGCTCTTGGAAACTTCATAATAGCGATTAAATTTTACTGCAGATGGCCTGTGATTACAGGCAAAATGTAATACCAAAGTAAGTAAACTGTTGGCTTGTATAAAGATGTAATAAGTCTCGAAATCTTGACAATTTTGTTAAAATATAATTAGTTTTTAAATATATATAATCTCATTACCTAGAGAAACAGTTCAGGGATTTGTGTGGTGCACAGGTTCAGGCACTTGCAATTCTTCGTGTCTTTAGCTTCAGTTGCTTGCTGCATATGGCACATAAAACTTGAAGGAAAAAAAATTGAAAATCTTTCCCGATGGGCAAAAAATGAGAAAATGATCCGGAAAATGAGAATTTTATCCGTTGTCAGTCCGTTTTTATATTCGACCATCGGATCTGAAAATTTACAGATATTTTTGTCATCTTGATTAATTTTCCAAATCCGTTTGTAAAACGGATTTCCTGATTATAATCAGTGATAATTTTTGGGCAATTTTTCTAAATCCGTTTGTAAAACGGTTTCACGGATTATAACCCGGGCCAACAAATATCATAAAACAGCCTTCACAGAAAATAATCCGGACTCATTTCCGGCAAGACTGATTACAATCCGTTCGAAATCCGTTTTAGAAGCCGGAAAACAGGAAAATTCCGATAAAACTGATCCGTTCTCAAAATATTTTGCCCATAGGGTTGTTTTCAAGTATACAGTTCTTTTACAGTCTGTTTCATTTATTTTGAAAGTACGTGAGGTCACATGAATTTAACAAGTCACTAACCAAAGCTTAAACCTGTGAAGTTCCCAAACATTTATCACCCCTTCTCACCCTTGTTTTTGCATTCAAATGATGTTCTAGAACTCGATAATGTTAAATCTGCCAAAAAAAAGTAGATGATAATATTTTGAGGACTTGGCAGGTTTTGGACTTGAGCCTGCAAAATGAAGACTGAGCATTTTCATTCTTCTTCCTTTTCTCGGTTTCTTCAAGCCCATAAAATAATTACATAATTATTATGTACTTACAAACTCAAATCTAAATTTTTCAAGATCATTTTTGTCCATATTCTCATCCTAATTTAATGAAATAATTCACGAGCTTATATTATATTATTCATTTTTTTGACTTATTTTTTGTAAATTATCCTGATAACACCATTTTACTTGTGTCTTATAGTGGTTTTTCAATACGATGGGATTCTATGAATTCCGACCAGGTGGAAAATTTTTAATCCATGCTGGGCAGATGGCATGCCAAAGAAATGCAGTTACCAAAAATATTTGTGATAATGTACTTTTTCTCATTGCTGGCTACGACACTTCGCAGCTGAACAAAGTAAATGAAATTTTCACTCGTCATTCTTCTCTTTGCGAGTCATAAAGTCATCGACACAAACAAAAAATACTGATTGAAAAACTATTTTTTAAATTTTTTTGTACAAACATGATTCGAAAAATAAGTTGACTGGCATTGTACCAGCTGTCTATAACGTTCATTTTGTTATACCGATTTATTATTTTTACAACTTTTCAAAAAAATCACTCTTTGTAACCTGTCTTCGAAGGATGGTATGTGCTTATTAGTATTTTATGTTTATTTTGTACTTTGTAGGTTCATATTTACTAATGAAAAACGAACGTAAATAACTTTTCCATTGTTTGTTTCAGACTTCGTTACCAATGATTTTAGCACATTCTCCCGCTGGGGCCTCTTCTAAACAATTGACCCATTATGCTCAACTCATAAGAAGAGGTAGATAATTATAATTTTAACAAGCTGGTCAGTAAATGAAAATTTCCATCACAAAATTTATAGCATCTCAAAAATAAAAAAATCACAAAGACAAGCTTTTATTAGAATGAACCTACTTTCAGTGATTGTTAATGCAATTGGGGGACTACATTTTACTCGTAATATGATGGGCTCAGTGCTCAAAACAAAAAACACTTTCATTTCTGATTACTTGGACCACACTAAAACAGAATAAGTGGAGCTGAAAAAATCCTACATAAAATTTTTAACAATTTTTAAATCGGTGCACTCGAATAAAACTGAGTGTGAATGAGTAATACTAAACGTTATGCCTTATACTTTTCGTTATGCAATTTGTGATTCACCGTCTCCGAAGATAAGGTTAATTCTACGTGAATCAAAAAATATACAGTTCAAGTGCAGAAAAACCTTTTACTAATTTAATTGAATTTTTCGCCAGAGTGAAGAGAAAGGCACTTGACGTGATGGTGAATGAAATTAAATAATGTTTTTTTTTGAGCGGTTCTTATTTATAATTACCTACACATGGTGAACATTTTTCTTGTAATTTCTGTTCACCCCCTGCCCCTAAAAGTGGTTCTCTTACATTAAAAAAAATTTAACCCGAGCTTCACCCCCTAACTAAAAAATAAGGGGTACCTTAAAAACCCACCTTTATTGGAGAAATTGAAATTTTTAAACTGATGGTGGGGGTGGAATTAGAGCTGAGGAAGTCTTTCTTCATACTAAGAAATAAATCATTCATTAATTCTATAAAATGAACCCTCTCAAATACCCCAGCCTATTTTCTGATCACCTCACTGGGTTGTAGTAATAAGTTGAAAGTTAAAGTACATAAATCCAGGCAATGCTGATTATAAAGTCAAATAATGCTAATTTTTGCATGCACGGTTTTTCAAACCCCTCGAAGCAACACTTTTATTCAACCTACAAGGTTGAAATTTTAATGTTTTTTTTTTTTAATGAAGTGGAACCATTCTGCAGGGTGAGAAGTAAAGAATTCCTAACTTCAAAGTAAGAAGCATCGTAATATTTTTAAATTTTAGGACCACACTAGTAATTTTATTTTTACTCGTTTTTTTCAACAAAAACTGAAAGAAGAAAATTGCCATTTTATTTTCAAAATGATCCCGATCCTCTCTTCTCCCCGCTCCACAGATAGACGTACAGAACCCTTCTTGCGAAAGACTTTGTGAATAGAAAATAATAATTGAGCAAAATCCCATATTTATGTATGAACTATGACTAATTGTATGTTGATTGTTGAAACTGAAAATTGATTAGATAATTCGTTTGATTTGTAGGTTATCTTAGAAAAGATGAAATTGGCCTGAATAAAAACAATAACGCACTATACCTATTATACTCAAGATAACAAAAATAAGTTTTTTGTCCAAAAGAAATATCATACTGTATTATAATTTATAAAGTATGTTTTTGAAGCAGGTAGAGCGAATTTTTCATTCTTATCTTTTATCAGATGTTATTCAAAATTTCTTATATGCCTAAAACATTTTCACGTAATTAGATTAGGAAAAAGTTCGTGAAAACAAGAAGAGGTTCAGCATTAAAAATATTTTTTTGTTTTTTACTAGATTTATAATGTTCTTGAGGTTACTCAAAGTCCATTGAGGATTAATGTGAAAATTTCTCAAAAGAGTTTTTAAGCAATTTTTTGAATTCTCACTTTGAAATTCGGCTATAGATGAGCTCAGTTTTGTACAAGTGCAGCGCAATGTATAATTATACTTATGTCATTTCAGGCAATACTTGAATATTATTCTTCATTTGCAGATAGATGGTTTGGACAATACGATTATGGTGCAGCTGGAAATATAAAAAAGTATGGTTCACCAAACCCACCAAAATACGATCTCAGTAAAATTAAAGTGCCAATAACGCTTATGTACAGTGCAGACGACTGGCTCTCTTCACACGAGGTTAATATTAATTTTACTATTCAAATCCAATTGGAGAATAATTCCAAACAGTGGTAGTCAGAATCTAAATCGACTGAAATGTCTGTGCCTAATTCTTATGAACTGATTATAATTTTATAGATATATAAATGAAATAATTTCGCAATTTATCATTGTCACAACTATACTGAGGTTATCAGCTTTCGACCTTTCATTTTTTATTGTTGTTTTTTTTTTTTTTATAGGATGTTCAAGCATTAGCTCAAGATTTACCAAATATATTCGAAGTAGTGCAAGTTCCTGTGAAACCTTTTAATCACTTAGATTTCATTTGGGCTGTCGATGCTAAAGTATTAGTCTACGACGAATCTCTTAGAATTTTGAATTATTTCAATAATAACAGCTGATATTACTAGCCTACCCATTAATTTTTAATTTGAGAATTCTTGTACCCATGCGTTTAGGACTTATCACACACGATTATTATACCCGCCAGTTCGATAGATTATTTTCGCGCATATTAAATTCAAGCATCAAAATTAAAATCTATTTACGAGATCATAGTTCCTAGAAAATTAATGTATTGTAATTAAGATGTTTTTTGTTTTATTTTATTTTATTTTTTTAAAATTAATGTAACGTTCCTCAAGAAAATAAAAATCGAAGCATTAAAATTTAATTTTTTAGTTTCTACCAATTTCAATAATTGACTTTAGATTGCTCACGTAAAGGAGGAAATGTTGAGTTAAAGAAGGTCTTCTCCTTACGTGGTAGGTACTTTTTTTTAGAATCCAAACAAATGGAAAAAATCATCCACATAAAAAAACTTGTAACAGCAGTAATTAATTTTTTTAATGGCTCTCCTGAAAATTTCGTATTTTGATGCTCCGATTTATTTTTTTGGGGCACAATTTTTGGTTAGTGATTGTCTTTATGCCCAATCAGATTACAATTTAATTTGAAATTTTATGTAAGTAAAATTTTTTGATTTCAGAAAAATATACTTATCTTTTTTTTGTTGATGTATCTATCTAAAATTTGATGCTTTTTAAATGGAATTCTCAATTTTTTCAGTGATTGATCATGCAGTACTTACGTTAACGATTTTGATAGTTACCTTGAAAAACATTAAGAAACATTGGAATGATGATTTTGTGGTGAAATTCATTTATTTTCAGTAATAATTTTTTTATAAGAGTAATTTAAATGCAAGTTGTACTCGTACAAAGGTTATTGGTTACGATACCTTGATATTTTCAATTGTATTTGATTCAAAAATAAGGTGGAGCTGTTCAACTCCAAGAAATCCATATTTTGTATTAATCATTCCTATAGGTATCTACCTAATTATTGATAATATCAGAAATACCCAAGTAAAAAAATTTTCCATCTCAAACGAAAAAAAAGAGCTCTTTCAAACGGAGAAAAGGTTGCAATTGGTGCACTAGCCAGATGTGTGTGGCCTTGCAAATTGAAATCAGAAAGTCATACCCTTAAAGTAGAAAAAAAAAATTATAGTGCAGCAATCCCCGCTAGAAAAGCAGGTTTTTGATTGGTAGTATACAGGGTGCCATAAACCTTAAGGAAAGCCTATGATATGATGGTCTCGTGCCTATTTGTGAGAGTCAGACCAAATTTAATAGGAGGTTTTCTGTCAAAAACCTGATAAAAAACAAAAGCAATATCAACAAAATTATTATGATAATAATACCTTGTAATATCATAAAACAGGGAGTGAAAACAATTTGGCCACCTACTTTTTAATAAAATTTTTCTTATTGAAAGCAAAAAGGACCAATCATCGGGCTGTTTTCCGTTTAAAAATGTAGATAGGATTTTTTGTATTGTTAAGTTATTTTAATGGTTTCAATATGGCCCAATGGTTGATAAAAAACAGTTTGGCTTTACTTGCATAACGCAGTCGATATCTATACCTACTTATCTATTAACGGTAAAAATTTGTGTAAAAAATAACACGTGGTCAAATGTTTATTAGTGTGTGTAATTTTTAGACGTGTTGGGCCAGTTTGTAATGGGATAATTTCAAAAAAACAAATGCAAGTTTCATTTGCACTGTTACAATTATTAATGTGTTAACATCTTATGATATGAGAAAGATACTGACAGACTGAACAGTTTTCAATAATATTATTCCGTCGGTTATTTTCATTATTTTTATCACCACAATTTCCTACCGGCAAAAAAAAAAAAACTAGTAAGTATCACATTTGACGTTTGCAGGGGGCGTCGCGCAACGTCGATTGCGCACGTTCCCACCGTTTCATCATCCGTTTTGGGCGAATTTCCAAATTTAGTCGCGGGTGAGTGAAAATAAAGATGTTAACACATCAAAAATTGTTTTTGAACACAATATAAAAATCTCACATTTTCTTAGCTAATTAGACACGGGTTGAGATGAACTTTGAATTTTATGAAAATTTTGATGTTGTAATCGTACACATCTGTGTGCTTTATAATATTTGATCGGATTTGTATCAAATTTCCCCAATAAATAATTTGGAATATGAGTTAAGTATAGAGAGGTTGTTTTTCCTTCATTCAAATTCTACTTGATTGGGTTGCTGTAGCACATATTCGCACATTTATGCAGCAGCCGGGCAAACTAAAAACGTTTCTATAATTTTTGTGATCATAAGTTCCTTGTTGCGTGGGAAGTTGTAAATCATTTTGACATGATGATTAAATTTGTTTTAATGCTAGTTGCTTCAATGTGCGTGTTTTTTCTTGAAACTGAATGTACAAAAATAGGTAACTTGCTCAGATATTTTCCGTCCACAGACGATCCTGATACTTATTTGACACCGGTATGTGTAACTTTAATAAAATTTAGCTATGAATTATATTTTTGAAAATAATTTTAATTGGTTTCTACTGAAAGTTTCAAGAGATATAGCTATTAAATTCTCATTGTCGACTTGAGCTTTAATTATTTTGAAATTAAACAGGTATTCCACCCATCAACGGCCTAAACAAGAAAACTTTCAACTCACATAAAAAATTAGCGTGTGTAAAAAATTACTCATTCACTTTTTTCCATTGAAAATATCATGTGTAAAAAAGTAAATACGATCCTGGCTTATTAGTGTAATTTTTTTACAAAAATGTTGCTTGAAATGAATGATTTGATTTTTGTCACCCTTAGACTAATGAAACAAATGTTTGTTTAGGGTTAATTCCCCCCAAAAATGATGAATTTTAATTTTTTTACTGCTATTCTGTTTCTCAAACTTGAGTTGGCAATTTCAAATTTGTTGCATGTTTCTGTGGTACCTGTAGATCATTACACTGACAATTAGTGTATATAATTATAAATAATGAAATAAAATTAAGATCTATATCAATCCAAATTACTGGAAGTCAATGATTTTGAAATTAAAATTACATAAACTTTAATATAAATTTAACTCGTATATAATATAGGTAAGTACAAAAACTTTAATTTTAACTTATTAGAAACAGATAATAAATTAATTAAATAACATAAATTCGAGTAACAAAGCTTGAAACACCAACTTGAATACGTTAAGCAATAGTATTGAACGATTTCAAAGTATAATTTGAGCCCAAAAAATGTATAATTATTTTCTGGGACTTGACTACAGGAATAGCCAGGAAGTTCTATAGAGAGCTAGAACCTCTCTACCAGAAAGTCTCTAGCCGCTCTCAAAACTGTGAACGTGTAATAAATAATGATTAGGACAGTACTAATAAATTTTTTTTAAACTGTGAATTATTGAAGGTTGTATTGGGAATATAAAAGAAATAGGAAGTGTATATGAGGTTTAGGAGCTCAAACAATAGTGTTGCGTGATAATATTTATTGGGTGTTCAACTCTGAGGTTCAACTGCAAAAATTAGACCCTTCATTCTCCTTCTATTTCCCCCTCACCTCCCCCCTAAAAATGATGAAAATTTTAAAAAAGAAAACAGAAGAGGAAATGCTAAGCTATGATAAAATGTGAAGGAAGTATTGCCGTTTAAATACCCACAAATACTCACACTCCATCTTTAGCTGTAAACAAAAATTGAAGGAAGCAAAAAAAGAAGAAATGCAAGAATACGTTCAATTGTTCATATATACTGACTGAACACCCTACCGTATACTATTAACAAGAACTCCTCTTTCCTCTCACATAATTTCTGCCTATTGCAGTTATGTCAAAGCATTTATCTAGGTATTGAGGAAAATTCTTCCTTAAGATTCAATAATTGGATTATGTGGAAAATATTTCCTCAATATCCCGATCCTTAGTTTTAATTTCCCAGGAGATTTTGAGGAAAATTTTTCCCAAAAATCTTGATCTATACGAGAGCATAAAATCCTTGGAGATTTGAAGGAAAAGACCGAGACTTTGAGGAAAAATTGGATTACAAGGAAAATTTTTATCTGCACGATAGCTTGAACTCCCTGGGGATTTTTAGGAAAAAACTTCCTCAAAATCCATGATTTTTTTTTATTAAATTCCTCAAAATCCCAATTAGTGAAATCTGTAGATTATATGGATTAATGCTCCTCAAACTCCAGAAATGGAGTTTGTGGAAATGTTTACATTGCACTGCAGAAAAATTAGTGATAAGATAATATTATTACACTCCTTTTAATTAACAAAAGGATTACTTTATCTTATCATCCATTTTTGTATGCACGTATTTTCTTCACTAATTAATTGAGAAGTCACCTTTGAACAGATTAATTGTATCAGTTGGTAAAAAAGTCTTCGTGTCTCATTTCTCTGTTGGTAAAAAAGTTACCTTACTGTAAATTTTAAAATTATTGCAATAATGCACTATTGCACTCATACATATATTTTCTTAGTAAAAAGATCATTGTTTCAACCTTTTCAACTTCAAAAGAAGGAGAAATTTAAAAAAAAATACTATGTCTGTCTCTGATAAATTTCATTTCAGTATATTGAACTTCAAACCAATAAATATTGTATATTATACTACAGTGAAACCTCGTTATAACGCTCTTCAAGGGACTGACAAAAAAATGCGTTATAAGCGGGAAAATGCTAAAAGTGGGAAATGTGAGAAAAAGAATTATTTAAAATGCTTTTTTTTTTTACTGGCCATTATGTTGCACAAAAAAAATCAAAAAATCAAGAAGAGAAATGAAAAGGTAGCTCTAGAAACTGATATTTTTGGTGTAGACCTACAAAAAGCTGTCAGATAAATGAATGGAGACGTGTCACGTGATAAAAGATAAAAATGTACGAAAGTTAGAAAATCATGTTGAAAACTGTATAAATTAGAGCGTTAAAAGTAGGAAGTTTGAGCGTTATAATCAACCAGTTTTACACTAATGTTTTCTCCGAGGACTGGGACCAACAGAATTCAGTGTTATAGGCGGGATAGCGTTATAACTGTGAGCGTTATAATGCAGTTTCACTGTAATTAGTTATTTATATAAAAGTTCTAGGAAGTTTAATGAAATAAAGACAACATAGCAAATTATTGATAACAGATAGTACGATGGCAGAGGAAAGTATACAATTGCACTTTGTAATGCCGTTACTTTACGATGCCATCGTGTATGTTATTTTAATTTGAGATGATAGGAAAATAAAGTACAATAAAATCTCCCTTAACGGACACTCCATCAAGCAGACACCCCCCATTAGCGGACATTTTCTCTGGTCCCTTGATGTCCGTTATTAAGAGGTTTTACTGTAGTAGGTATACATGATGGCATTGGAAAGTAAGGCTCGATTGAACCTTTTCGCTTTCCGCAACTAAACTTTTTTGTTTTCCACCCTTGAGCATTTTTGTTTTCCGTTTATTATGAGATCATCAAAATAAATGCTTATTTTCCAACTCAAAAACAAGGCGGTATGGTGCGATTTTTCTGTCGTCTCAAGTTAAAATTTATTCTAATTTTCTATCACAACACCATCTAATACAGGGTGTGGCAAAATGACCGGCTACATTTGTTTTTTGAATTATACGCATAAGAAAAAAGATAGGGACATGCGATTGCTTCTAAATAAAACTTCATTCCTTAAGGTTACGTATGAAATACAATCAGTGACGCACCCAGAAATTTTTCAAGGAAGGAGCTAAGGCATAAATTTATTCCCAAAAAGATCCAAAAAAACTGAAAATCTTCGATTCAGCCTCTTTTTGATTAAATTCAAGGCCTAAAGGGAAGGTTTCAGCTCCATATCCCCACTTTGGTGCGCTACTGAATACAATTTCACTTTCTCATGTTGACCATTTTGCCTAATACATTTATGAAGGCATAAAATCCAATTTTTTAACTTTGCTAAGCATTGGTTACATTATTTTGCAATTTCTTCGGCTAAATGCTACCAGTGATGGATAAAATTGACGGGTGAGGGGAATTCTGCACGGGTGGCATTCTTCATGGTTAGCGTGAGGAGGTAAATTCCCTACCGGCCGAATACGTAAGAAATTAGTGGAAAAAATATGATTATTGCTTAGCAAAGTCTTAAAAAATTGAGTTTTATGCCTTTGCAATTGTGCTAGGCAAAATGATCAACATGCTACTAAAATATCATTTTATATGTAACCTTAAAGAACGAATTTTAATTTAAAACCAACCACATGTCTTTATTTTTTGTCTTACGCATATAATTGGAAAAACAAATGTGGCCGGTCATTTTGCCGCACCCTGTATATGCCATATGCTTACAAAATACACATAATTATTTATCACCATAATCATAGACGAAATATTTTTTTTGAATTTGGTTGGGTGTGCAGTGAACACCTTCCACAGCCAGAGCAGGCGCCACTGAGCTCGAGTTCTTTCTCCCAACATCTTAACAGAGAAAACTCAAAACGAAACAAAGAAAAAAAAATCGGTTTCACCAAAAAAAAAAACCAATATCAACCATCAATTCGTTTTGTTTACGTCTTCAATGTTTTTACTAGCCAAGAATTATAAGACGCCATGGATATCCAGCTGAAGCTCATATCATTCAGTCTGAAGACGGTTATCTCAGCGAGTACCACAGAATACCGCATGGAAAAACTAAGAAACAGGTGAAAAGTCCATACCCAGTTTTATTACATCATGGATTCCTTTCCCTATCGACTGACTGGATAGTGAATGGACCGGAAAAGTCACTCGGTAAATATTTTCATAATGAATAAAATTTCTGAGACCATAATCATAAAATGCTATTTCATTATTGAAAAAAAAAAAATTAATTACAGGTTACATACTTGCTGACAAAGGATACGACGTATGGATGGCTAATGCACGGGGAAATACTTATTCTAGGAATCATGTTACTCTCAGTCCAAAACAAAAAGAATTTTATAATTTCAGGTAAGATATTTTTATTATTTCCATATTATCTCAGGAAATCTAATTTTTGAAAGATAAATTATTAGAAATTTTCTATTTTACTTTGTATACAGTTTTCACGAAGTAGCTATATACGATTTACCAGCCGCGGTTGATTATATTTTAAATATAACCAACAGTCAGAAACTCATTTATATTGGACACTCCTTGGGAACAACCACATTTTATGCATTTGCTTCTAGTAAACCAGAATACAATAGTAAAATCTTAGTGCATGTTGGAATCGCTCCTGTGGCCATGTTGTCTCACACGACTTCGGCTGTCAAAATCTTATTACCCTTTGCAAAAAAAGTTGAAGTAATTGTTTTTATCTATATTATAATTGTACTCCAAGATTGAAAGAATTTTAACCACATACCTGACTATGGCTGATTCTGATGATTTGAAATTCGTTTCGAGAAAAATACGTTTTAAAAATGATAGCAATACACATATAGTCCTAAAATTACCCCTAATGTCAATATTTTAATATCCCATCATATTGTCAGAATAAGTTATTATTTTTTTGACAACATTTTTATACAAGATAAAAGTAGATAGGCTACCTTTCTTGATTATTAAGTGCATTGTAGTTATATCTTAAAAATTAAAATTGAAAAACAAACAAAACTCTAGCGCACCCCGCCCCACTAGAAAAGCAGATTTTCAATTTTTGGCACAGGGGTGCCATGAACCCACAAGACCTGCTACAAATGGATGCTTCAAGATTCTATGAAAAATATAAAAATGAAGCTCTGTTGGAAACCACAATTACACAAGGTACAAAGTTATTATTGTAACAAATTAATTCATTGAATCCCTCATCCTCATGACATTAAACACATTATTTGTACGATATTACAAACATGGTTGATTATTTTCTGATAGCCCAATGTCGCCATCAATGGGGATGAGATTTTTTGAAATGGAGAAAAACTGTTGATGTATTTTTGCATCCGTTTAGGCATTATGTCTCATAGTTACAACATTTGAATTGAGAAATTGTAAACTTCTGATAGTGTCTTATTTTTCAAATAGAATGAATATTTCACAGTTGAAAATAGGTTACGTAGGTACATAAAAATTGTGAATTTCATAATACTGATTGTAACTAAATGTTGCTTAGGTAAGAATCTGTTAATAGTATGGAAATTTGAGTAAAAAAAATCGCCTAATTCAATCAAAAACCAACTTGATACTCATGTATACCTATTTTGAGCATTGAGGCAATGCACCCATAAAATTTAAATTTGAAAAAAATTAATTAATAAATGTATATTATCATGCCGACATAATAATGATTAAAAGGGAGCAGTAATCTTTGGCGCTGCGATTTCCAACAGAGGTTCATTTTCATATTTTTCGCAGAATCCTTAAGCATCAACTTGTAGCAGGTTTTGTGAGTTCATGACACCACTGTGTCAGAATTAGAAAACCTTCTTTTCTAGCGGGGCGTTCTATATCTGGTCGAGATTGAGCTTTGGTGCAAATTTCATCCATATTGGTTCGGCCGTTCACCTGTTCTTGCGCGACAAAGAAATACATATATGCGCGCAAAAGGAGAAATAAATAAAGAAAAAATAAATAAAGAAGCACCAAAATGGGAGATATAAGTATTGTTGGAATCTAGAGATCACGAAACGAATAACTATGATGGTCTGTTGCTTATTTGTTGAAGTCAAACCAAAATTAATAGGTTTTCTGTGTCGAAAACCTGCTAAAAAATAAACTCGTATGCTAGACGTGAGCAACGGGTATATTTAGACGGGTTTAATATACAAATAACTGAAATTGATTCAAAATTCAGCTCATGAAATGAAGTAGGTATGCTACCTACCAGATTTTCATAGTTTGTCATTTTTTTGAATGAATTACCTAATATGTTGTTTTTTTTTCAGTCATTTTATGATTGGTATAGCAAAGGAGCATTTTTAGAACGCGATTTAATGACATCGTTGTTTGCTAAAATCATATGCGGTCCATCAGTACTTAACTACAACGCATGTGAGCAACTAATTATGTACAGTATATATGGAAAAGATGTTCAGCAATTCAACACGGTAGGGCTTACACATTGGCAAAGCTATGCTGCTCAGATAAAAACATCAACATTTTGTATAAATAATGGAATTTGTACTGCTGAAGCCACTGTAATAATTGGCCTAATTTTAATTTCTTAACAGTCGTTGATGCCAGTATTGATGAATAATGTTCCGGCAGGAACTACAGTCAAAAATATGATACACTGTTCTCAGCTCATTCGTTCAGGTAAGTTTAAATTTCACACAGTCAATTTCAATTTAAAAAATTTGAAAGTTTATGAAAATTTGTGAACTTGTCACAAAAGTAATGGAACATTTGATGACTATTAATTTGTATTCAGTTATATTTCTATGCATGTGTAGTTGTTCGCGATAAATTTTCTAACAACTTCTTAATCTCAAATTTTAATATGTTATCTCAGTTTTTTCAAGCGATTTTTTTAAAATTACTAATTCATCATACTATCTACGAACTGAAAATTTCAACTTATATTATTATTATTGAAATAATATTTTATCCTCGAGAATATCGTAGGATTTGAAATTCTTATAATTATACCCTTATATAAACCAAGGGGGAAAATAAAAGAAAGAGCTTTGATTTTCGCTTATAATAATCCATAATATTGACTATTGGGAGTAGGTAACCATATGCAAATGCAAGGTAGTATAAAGAAACCTATTATTAATATTTCAAGAGAATATTTTTAGAAAAATTTTTGTGAAATATTCACTTTGCGAATTGGTTTTCATTTTTGATAAATTATGCATTCACAGGCAAATTTTTACAATACGACTATGGTTTGAAAGAAAACATAATTCATTATAATTCTGCGACGCCACCAGCATACAATTTAAGTCAAATTACGGTTCCTGTGAAGTTTTACTATGGAAAAAATGATATTCTAGCTGATCCTATTGTAAGTACAAGTAGGTACTTAAATTCCACTAGTCAACACACAGAAATGTACTGAAATCAGACTAAGTGATTCTTAAAGTATTTTTCACGCTGAATTCAATGGTGATCTTCATTTTTCTCAATCAGGTTCCAATCGCGAGTAATTTCGTTGTTTTTGTGCGAAATGATCAACATTAGTCATTTTAAAAAAAAGGAAATATCATCATGAAAAAAACGCAACAAATTCTTAAAAGTGGGTTTATTTACTTCCTCAATGATTGAATTAACAGTGGGAAACCTAATTTTATCCTTAATTTTCATTGTTTCGTTGTAATAAGCGATTCTAATAGCTGAATATATTAAATGGTTGATGACAACAGTATTAACATAAATCCTATGATGATCTCAATGAAACAATTGATGATTACAACTAAACAATGAAGATTAAGGATAAAATAAGGTTTCCTACTGTTAATTCAATCATTGAAAAAGAAAATAATCCCGCTTTAATGAATTCCTTGCGTAATTTCCATAATGATAGGCTAGGCCTATTTCATTTTTTTAAAATGACTAATGTTGATCATTTCGCACAAAAACAACGAAATTACTCGTGATTGGGACCTGATGGAGAAAAATGAAGATCATCATTGAATTCAGTGTGGAAAATACTTTAAGAATCACATAGTTTGATTTCAGTACATTTTAATGAGTTGAAAAATGTTGAGTAGTGTTCTTGTTGAAAATTGAAAACAATACCTATTGAGTATTCCGCAAATATGTTCGTTCAATTTTTGTTGAATATTTAATAAATTACAGGATGTCAAACTATTGTATCAGCAACTACCAAAACCTATGGGATGCAAGATGATAGATTATGAGAACTGGAACCACGTTGATTTTTTGTGGGGCATTGATGTCAATCGATTATTCAATAACGACCTCGTGTTATTTTTGAGAAATGTGACCCAAACACCCAACTTTATAAAAAATACGGTGATAGATGCACTTAATGAAAGACTTATGAATCCAGCAGTTGACCCTCCAGTTAGTGAATTCGAATCATACGATCTTATTCCTGGTGTGGCCGAATTAAATAAGATTCTCAAAGATTTTCCGAGTAAAAACCCGTTTTCCGATTTTACTGACTCGGCCAAAAATCATTTTGAAAGCAACTTTAAGAAAGTCCAGACAGGTACATTATTTACTATACTTAATTCACAATATTTTAATTACTGTTTACTGGGTAAATGCTTATAATTTTTTTGGGATTGTAAAGAGATTTAGATATTGGCAAAAAAAAATTCTCTTTGAGAGAAATATCGTTTGGATTCCCATCCGTCCTTTTCTTATTTACTGAATAATATGAATGTAAAAAAAAATTGTGAAAGTGCTGATACCTATTATTATTTTGTTTTTTAATACTTACTTAATTTTTTGTCCGCAGATATTTATCATAATATGAATCAAGTTAAACGAGCATTTGACGATCACGTACAAGAAACTGGTAAAAGTATTAAGAATGCTGCCGTAGACGTTCAAGCTTACTTCGACACTAGTATTTCAAAAACCATAGAAGCAGTTCAATCTTCAACCAAGGAAATTGAACGAAAAATGGAAGGCGCACTGAACAGTTTCAATATTTTCGGTTGATTTTCATTTAAAAATGAGTTTAAGTAAACTAACTGTAACACAAAACTTTCATCTTTTTATTCTCAATCTCAATGAAACTTCAAGTAAATTATTATATACAGATTAAGTACGTAAATGATAAGTGGAAAACAAAAAGTTCTTAGGCTGATATTTAAGGAGCACTTGTTCATGCTAGTCAGGTGTATGTGATGTGACAAGATATCAAGGAATAATACTAAAATAGGAATAAATTTCATAGAATTCTGAGCTTTTTTTGCATTATAGTATTGATGCACTGCATTTTATAATTACGAATAATAAGACTTTTACGATGTATTACACTAAATTTATTCGAAATTATTCAAAAATAAAGTTGTTTTGTGCTGTAAAAACGTTTATTTAAATTATTAAAATCACTTTTTTCCTTTTATTTTCATACAGTTTTACGTACTGCCTTATTCTTTCTTTTTTCAATCTTCAATTTTCCCCTCAAATGACATATGAAAAATGAAATATCAATTGCATGTTTTGGACTTGGGCCAGCAAAATGAAGAAAGAGAATTTTAATTGTTCTTCGTTTTTTTCGGTTTCTTCAAGCCCATAAGATAATTACATATTACGAGTATGTACTTATACAAACTAAAATCTAAATTTTTCAAGATCATTTTTGTCCTTATTCTCATTCTAATTTAACGAAATGATTCACGAGCTTATTTTATATTATTCATTTGTTTGACTTATTTTTGGTGAATTGTCCTGATAAAACCATTTTACTTGTGTCTTATAGTGGTTTTTCAATACGACGGGATTTTATGAATTCCGACCGGGTGGAAAATTTTTAATCCATGCTGGGCAGATGGCATGCCAAAGAAATGCAGTTACCAAAAATATTTGTGATAATGTACTTTTTCTCATTGCTGGCAACGACACTTCGCAGCTGAACAAAGTAAATAGAATTATCACTCGTCACTCTTTCTTTTTGCGAGTCATAAAGTTATAGACTCGAACAAAAAATATTGATTCAAAAACTATTTTTAATTTTGTAAATAATTCGAGAAATAAGTTGATTGGCATTATACTCGCTGTCTGTAACGTTCCTTTTGTTATACTGGTTATTTTTACAACTTTTCAATAAGTCACTCTTTTTCTAACCTGCTTTCGAAGGATGGTATGTGCTTATTAGTATTTTATGTTTATTTTGTATACTTTGTAGGCATTTTATAATGAAAAACGAACGTAAATAACTTCTCCATTATTTGTTTCAGACTTCGTTACCAATGATTTTAGCACATTCTCCCGCTGGGGCCTCTTCCAAACAATTGACCCATCATGCTCAACTCATAAGAAGAGGTAGATAATTATAATTTTAACAAGCTGGCCAGTAAATGAAAATTTCCATCCCAAAATTAATAGCATCCCAAAAATAAAAAAATCACAAATACAAGCTTTTATTAGAATGAACCTACTTTCAGTGATTGTTAATGCAATTGGGGGACTACATTTTACTCGTAATATGATAGGCTCAGTGCTCAAAACAAAAAACACTTCCATTTCTGATTACTTGGACCACACTAAAACAGAATAAGTGGAGCTGAAAATATCCTACATAAAATTCCTAACAATTTTTAAATCGGTGCGCTCGAATAAAACTGAGTGTGAATGAGTAATACTAAACGATATGCCTTATACTTTTCGTTATGCAATTTGTGATTCACCTTCTCCTAAGATCGGGTTAGTTACACATATGTGAATCAAAAAATATACAGTTCAAGTGCAGAAAAACATTTTACTAATTTAATTGACTTTTTCGCTAGAGTGAAGAGAAAGGCACTTGACTTGATGGTGAATGAAATTAAATAATGTTTTTTTTTCGGGTGGTTCTTATTTATAATAACCTACACATGATGAACATTTTTTTTGTGATTTTTGTTCACCCCCTGCCCCTAAAAGTGGTTCTCTTACATTAAAAAAAATTTAACCCGAGCTTCACCCCCTAACTAAAAAATAAGTGGTACCTTAAAAACCCACCTTTATTGGATAAATTGAAATTTTTAAACTGATGGTGGGGGTGGAATTAGAGCTGAGGAAGTCTTTCTTCATACTAAGAAATAAATCATTCATTAATTCTATAAAATGAACCCTCTCAAATACCCCGGCCTATTTTCTGATCACCTCACTGGGTTGTAGTAATAAGTTAAAAGCTAAAGTACATAAATCCAGGCAATGCTGATTATAAAGTCAAATAATGCTAATTTTTGCATGCACGGTTTTTCAAACCCCTCGAAGCAACACTTTTTTTCAACCTACAAGGTTGAAATTTTAATGGTATTTTTTTTTTATGAAGTGGAACCATTCTGCAGGGTGAGAAGTAAAGAATTCCTAACTTCAAAGCATAGACTAAGCTTCAAAGTAAGAAGCATCGTAATATTTTTAAATTTTAGGACCACACTAGTAATTTTATTTTTACTCGTTTTTTTCAACAAAAACTGAAAGAAAAAAATTGCCATTTTATTTTCAAAATGATCCCGATCCTCTCTTCTCCCCGCTCCACAATTAGACGTACAGAACCCTTCTTGCGAAAGACTTTGTGAATAGAAAGTAATAATTGAGTAAAATCCCATATTTATGTATGAACTATGACTAATTGTATGTTGATTGTTGAAACTGAAAATTGATTAGATAATTCGTTTGATGTGTAGGTTATCTTAGAAAAGATGAAATTGGCCTGAATAAAAACAATAACGCACTATACCTATTATATTCAAGATAACAAAAATAAGTTTTTTGTCCAAAATAAATATCATACTGTATTATAATTTATAAAGTATGTTTTTGAAGCAGGAAGAGCGAATTTTTCATTCTTATCTTTTATCAGATGTTATTCAATATGTTTTATATGCCTAAAAAATTTCCACGTAATTATATTAGGAAAAAGTTCGTGAAAACAAAAAGAGGTTCAGCATTAAAAATATTTTTTTTGTTTTTTACTGGAATTATAATGTTCTTGAGGTTACTCAAATTCAATTGAGGATTAATGTGAAAATTTCTCAAAAGAGTTTTTAAGCAATTTTTTGAATTCTCACTTTGAAATTCGGCTATAGATGAGCTCAGTTTTGTACAAGTGCAGCGCAATGTATAATTATACTTATGTCATTTCAGGCAATACTTGAATATTATTCTTCATTTGCAGATAGATGGTTTGGACAATACGATTATGGTGCAGCAGGGAATATAAAAAAGTATGGTTCACCAAACCCACCGAAATACGATCTCAGTAAAATTAAAGTGCCAATAACGCTTATGTACAGTGCAGACGACTGGCTCTCTTCACACGAGGTTAATATTAATTTTACTATTCAAATGCCAACGCATAATCACATCATATAATAATTTAGCCGATGACATCATTAAGTTACGAACGTAATACTATATTATTGAATTATTGCGGAAGCTAAAGATAAGCTCATAAGTCATAATATTCACCAATCAAAGAATAATTCCAAACAATGGTAGTCACAATCTAAATCGACTAAAATGTCTGTGCGTAATCTTATGAACTGATAATTTATAGATAAATGAAATAATTTCGCAATTTATCATTGTCAAAACTACATTGAGGTTATCAGCTTTCGACCTTTAATTATTTGTTCTTGATTTTTTTCTTTTATAGGATGTTCAAGCATTAGCTCAAGATTTACCAATTATATTCGAAGTAGTGCAAGTTCCTGTGAAACCTTTTAATCACTTAGATTTCATTTGGTCTGTCGATGCTAAAGTATTAGTCTACGACGAATCTCTTAGAATTTTGAATTATTTCAATAATAACAGCTGATATTACTAGCCTACCCATTAATTTTTTATTTGAAAATTCTTGTATCCATGCGTTTAGGACTTATCACACACGATTATTATGCCCAGTTCGATGGATTATCTTCGCGCATATTAAATTCAAGCATCAAAATTAAAATCTATTTACGGAACTACTAATTGTTTTCACTTGCCCCAGATTATTTTTGCAGTTGTTCAATATAGAATGTTCCTTGCGTTCTCACTTGCCCCGTCCAGTGTTCTCACTTACCCTGTGGTACAGAAAAGTGAGAACACCAACTCAACTTTTTTAAAAAATCAAAAAAAAACTGAAAGGAGGTACGAGGCTGTAACTCAGCATACTTATTATAAAGAGTGTCAAGTAACTGACCACAAAATTGGAGAGCACTGAGTCAATTTGTTCTCGAGTTATAAGGAATCAAAGTGCAATTAGTGAATGTTGCGTTCTCACTTACCCCGGGTGACCTTTCATTTTTTTTTGTTGATTTACTAAGTATATTTGTACATTTCAAGGTGTTTGTTTTCCCCTTTCCCTATAATTAATGAGTAGGTATGTGTTTAAAATTTGATGCTTTTTATATGGAATTCTCAATCTTTTCAGTGATTGATCATGCAGTACTTACGTTAACGTTTTTGATAATTTCCTCGAAAAACATTAAGAAACATTGAAATTATGATTTTGTGGGGAAATTTATTGATTTTTAGCAATAATTTTTTGATAGAGTGATTTAAATGTAAGTTTTATGCAGGTTAGGAAGGCCTATTGGTTACAGTACCTTTATAATTTTAGTTGTATTTGATTCGAAAAAAATAAGTGGAAGCTCTTCAACTCCAAGAAATCCATATTTTTTATTAATCCTACCTAGGTACCAATCTAATTATTGATAATATTAAAAATACCCCGGTAAAAAAAAGTTTCTGTCTGCAACGAAAGTAAAGAGTTCTTTCAAACGACGTAACAAGGTTGCCATTGGTGTACTAGTCAGATGTATGGCTTTGCAATCAGAGAGTCACAAGTTCAAGACTCGTGTGGTTTAACTTGCATTTAGTTTAATTCTCTCAGGTGCTTGCTTGATATATGTGAAGAATCCATAGACCAGCAGAATTTACAAGTGACTTCTATTCGGAAAACCTGGTAAAATATTCATACAGCAAAAGCCCATAACAAGCGTACCTACTGTGGAAACAAATCATCAAATAAATATTTAGGTACATAAAGTCAAAAGTGACTGCGATAGGTTTTGGCAACAATGTTGCCAAACCTAATAGTGAAACAGAGAGTATACTGCATATTATTCAATATTATTCAAAACAGATTACAAGCAGTTCTTGGTAGTTGTCCTTATCGATTGAGATTGTTATATGCTCGTAATATTTTTTTTTTTCTTTTTTTTCAATTATTTTTACTCGTATTTTAATTGCGATTCAGTAAATATTTACCTAGTTTATGACTCATTTTTATTCTCAAACTATTTATGCTTTCAAATGAAAAATAAAAAATTTTACGGAAACAATTTTACCGGAATTGCTTCTTTGTTTATCATAAATATTCAAGTTCATTATTACGGCTTTACTTATCATAAAATGATCCACCTTCGAAATAATGATGAGTCCGTTTGGTATTCGTCACCAAATCGATGAAACATTATACATTAACCATACTGTATTGAAATTTTCAATTTTGAATGACTAAAAACCCTGTAAGAAAAACAGTTTTTCATTTTGTTTTTGTTTTTTTGGGATAGGTACTAGAATATGATTCAAAATTTATAGTTTATTTTTTCAGAAAATTTTATCATCGATTTAGGCCAGCAAATACTTGCGTTTGGCGATTAGTCCTGTTGAGAAATTTTCAAAGTAACTCCCAACAGAGAAAACCAAACTATTTTTTGACCAATTCAAAAAGTGTCTAGAACTAATAAGTAATGCTATTATAAAGGATTAAGTTTGCTTCGTACTTTCAAGATTGAATTAAGATATTTGATGTGTAAAATCAAAACAAATTCACCTGTGCTTTTCTTTTAATTGTTTGGAAAAAAAATTGTTCGTGTTCTAAAATAATATGTGAATGAAAAGCAAAGGAATTCTAAATATCTTAATAAATGATTATAATAACTGCGTATTCCAAAAAGCTAGAGATGGAAGTACAGAATCTTACTTTTCTCCACCCAACAATATCAAAAATATATAACGTTTTTTTCAGGAAATTTTCAACTTTTTCATCTTCGATTTTGTTCACAACAGTTCCATAAAGGGTAATTTATGTGAAAAAAAGTATTGATTTTTCCCATTTATTGTACATAATATGTGTGAAGTACGACACATGGTTAGTCTATGTTAGCATTTTTCAAAATTAAGTTAATACATATATCGAATATGTTTTGAAAAAGTAGGGCCAAACCGAGTTTTCAGTTCAAAAACTCTTCGTATTATTCTCAATATGGGGAAGGATATTGGATGATTTTGTTATTTCGTTGCATTCTTATTCGATTTAGGTAAGTATCATTAAAGAGGGAAAAAAAGAAAAAAGCAACATCAACAAATAATTATTATGATAGGTAATAATACCTCGCAATCTCATAAAACAGGGAGTAAAAACACTTTGGCCACCCATTTTTTAATAAAATTTTTCTTATTGAAAGCAAAAAGGACCAATCATCGGGCTATTTTCCATTTAAAATATATGTAGATTGGATTTTTTGTATTGTAGTAATTTTAATGGTTTCAATATAGCCCAATGCTTGATTAAAATCAGTTTGGCCCTACTTGCACAACGCAGTCGATATCTATACTATTAGAGGTTAAAATTTGTGTAAAAAATAACACGTGGTAAAATATAGTGCGTGTGATTTTAAGACGTGTTGGGCCTACCTTTGATGAGGTAATTTAAAAAGAAAAACTATATTTGAGCACAGTATAAAAATCTCACATTTTCTTAGCTAATTAGTCACGTACTGAGATGAACTTTGAATTTACATGAAAATTTTAATGTCGTAATCGTATAAATCAGTGTGCTTTATAATATTTAATCGTATTTGTTTCATTTACCCAATAAATAGTTTAGAATATGAGTCATATAATATAGAGTTCATAGGTTGATTGAAACCGACAAATGTTTACGTCGAGGACAACTAACACTCAGATAAGGTCGTTTTTCCTTCATTCAAATTCTACTTAATTGGGTTGCTGTAGCACATATTCGCACATTTATGCAGCAGCCGGGCACAGAACAAAGCTGAAAACGTTTCTATAATTTTTGTGATCAGAAGTTCCTTGTCGCGTGTGAAGTTGTAAACCATTTTGACATGACGATTTCATTTGTTTTAGTGCTAGTTGCTTCAATGTGCGTGTTTTTTCCTGAAACTGAATGTGTAAAAATAGGTAATTACCTCAAAGATTTTTCGTCCACAGAAGATCCTGATACTTATTTGACACCGGTATGTGTAACTTTTATCTATGAATAATTTTTCGAAAATAATTTTAATTGGTTTCTACTGAAATTTTTAAGAGATATATTAATTTCTCATTGTAGACTTGAGCTTTAATTATTTTTAAATTAAATAGGTATTCCACCCATTAACGGCCTAAACCAAAAAACTTTCAACTCACATAAAAAATCAGCGTGTGTAAAAAATTACACATTCACTTTTTTCCACTGAAAATGTCATGTGTAAAAAAGTAAATACGATCAAATGCTTATTAGTGTAATATTTTTACAAAAATGTTGCTTAAAATGAATGATATTTTTGTCACCCCTAGACTAATGAAACATACTTATGTCATTTTTTTAGCGTTAATTCCCAAAAAAAATTAAGAATTTAAATTTTTTTACTGCTGTTCTGTTTCTCGAACTTGAATTGGCAATTTCAAATTTGTTGCATGTATTTGTGGCACCGCCTGTAAGTCATTACACAGACAATTAGTGTATAATCATAAATACCATATAAATTCGAGTGACAAAAGCTTGAAGCACCAACTTAGATATGTTAAGCAATAGTATTAAAAGATTTCAAAGTATAATTTGAGCCCAAAACATTTATAAAAAGTTTCTGGGACTTGACTACAGGAATAGCCAGGAAGGTCTATACAGAGCTAAAACCTCTCCACCAGACAATCTCTAGCCACTCTTAAAACTGTCAACGTGTAATAAATAAGGGTTAGGATAGTGCTAATATTATATTTTTTGTAAAACCGTGAATTATTGAAGGTTGTATTGGGAATATAAATGAAATAGGAAGTGTATATAAGGTTTAGGAGCTCAAGCTCTTTCTCCCAACATCCTAACAGAGAAAACTCAAAACTAAACAAAAACATACCGTTCCACCCTTATTCCACCCAACCAAAAAAAAATGCAATATCAACCATCAATTTGTTTTGTTTACTTCAATGTTTTTACCAGCCAAAAATTATAAGACGCCATGGATATCCAGCTGAAGCTCATATCATTCAGTCTGAAGACGGTTATCTCAGCGAGTACCACAGAATACCGCATGGAAAAACTAAGAAACATGTGAAAAGTCCATACCCAGTTTTATTACATCATGGACTCCTTTGCTCATCGATTGACTGGATAGTGAATGGACCGGAAAAGTCGCTCGGTAAATATTTTCATAATGAATAAAATTCAGAGACGTTCTTAGACCACAATCATAAAAATGCTATTTCATTATTGAAAAAAAAAAAAACAATTACATTACAGGTTACATACTTGCTGACGAAGGATATGACGTATGGATGGCTAACGCACGTGGAAATACCTATTCTAGGAGTCATGTAACTCTCAGTCCAAAACAACAAGAATTTTGGAATTTCACGTAAGATATTTTTATTATATCCATATTATCTTGGGAAATTTAACTTTTGCAAAATGAATTATTAGAAATTTTCTATTTTATTTTGTTTACAGTTTTCACGAAGTAGCTAAATACGATTTACCAGCCGCGGTTGATTATATTTTAAATGTAACCAACAGTAAGAAACTCATTTATATTGGACACTCCTTGGGAACAACCACATTTTATGCATTTGCTTCCAGTAGACCAGAATACAATAGTAAAATCTTAGTGCATGTTGGAATCGCTCCTGTGGCCATGTTGTCTCACACGACTTCAGCTTTCAAACTTTTATTACCTTTTGCAAAACAAATTGAAGTAATTGTTTTTATCTATATTATAATATTATTTTACTCCAAGATTGGAAGAATTTTAAGCATATACCTTATTATGGCTAATTCTGATGACTTGAAATTAGTTTCGTGGAAAAAAAAAATGTTCTAAAAATGATAACAATAGTCCTAAAATTACACCTACAATGTCCATATTTTAATATCCCATCATATTGTCAGAGTAAGCTATTAGTTTTTTGACCACATTTTTATACAAAAAATAAAGTAGATACCTTTCTTGATTATTAAGGGCGTTGTAGTTACATTTTAAAAATTCAAATTGAAAACAAAAAAACAAACTCATATGCTGTAGGTGGGCAATGGGTATTTTGAGGCGGGTAATATACAAATAACTGAAATTGATTCAAAATTCAGCTCATGAAATGAAGTATGCTACCTACCAGATTTTTATAGTTTGTCATTTTCTTTAAATTAATTACCTAATTTATGTTTTTTTTTTTCAGTCATTTTATGATTGGTATAGCAAAGGAGCATTTTTAGAACGCGATTTAATGACATCGATATTTTGTAAAATAATGTGCGGTACATCAGTATTTCACTACAACGTATGTGAGCAATTAATTGTATTCAAACTATTTGGAAAAGATGTTCAGCAATTCAACACGGTAAGGCTTACACATTGGCAACGCTATGCTCAGATAAAAACATCAACATTTTGTATAGATAATGAAATGTTTAATGCTGAAGCAGCTGTAATAATTGGCTTAGTTATAATTTCTTACAGGCCTTGATTCCAGTATTGATGAATAATATGCCGGCCGGAACTTCAGTCAAAAATATGATACACTGTTCTCAGCTGATTCGTTCAGGTAAGTTTTAATTTCACATTGTCAATTTTAATTAAAAAATTTGGCAGGGTATGAAAATTGGTAAATTTGTCATAAAAGTAATGGAACATTTGATGACTATTAATTTGTATTCAGTTATATTTTTATGCATTTGTAGTTGTTCGACAAATTTTCCACAACTACGTAGGTATATTTTCAAATTTTAATGTAATATGTTCTCAGTGCGGTTTTTAAAAAATAACTTCATCCAGGTATCTAATCTACGAACTAAAAATTTCAACATATAATATTATTGAAATAATATTTTATCCTCGAAAATATCATAGGATTTGAAATTCTTACATATCTTGGGAGGGAAAATAAAAGAGAGCTTTGATTTTCACTTATAATAATCCTTAATATTGACTATTGAGAGTAGATTACTATGTATGCAAAAATGCGAGGAAGCATTAAGAAACCCATTATTAATATTTCAAGAGAATTTTTTTAAAGAAAAATTTCTGTAAAATATTTTCGTTGCGAACTGCTTTTAATTTTTGATAAATTATGCATTCATAGGCAAATTTTTACAATACGACTATGGTTTGAAAGAAAACATTATTCATTATAGTTCTGCGACGCCACCAGCATACAATTTGAGTCAAATTACGGTTCCTGTGAAATTTTACCATGGAAAAAATGATATTCTAGCTAATCCTGTTGTAAGTACAAAACAATTTTTGTCGAAAATTGAAAACAATATTAAATACTCCGCAAATATGTTCATTTAATTTTTGTTTGATTTTTTTTTTTCCAACTTAATAATAAATAAAATAAATTACAGGATGTTAAACTACTGTATCAGCAACTACCAAAACCTATGGGATGCAAGATGATAGATTATGAGAAATGGAACCACGTTGATTTTCTGTGGGCCATTGATGTCAATCGATTATTCAATAAAGACCTCGTATTATTTTTGAGAAATGTGACCCAAACACCCAACTTTATAAGAAATACGGTGATAGATGCATTTAATGAAAGACTTATGAATCCAGCAGTTGACCCTCCAGTTAGTGAATTCGAATCATACGATCATATTCCTGGTGCGGCCGAATTAAATAAGATTTTCAAAGATTTGCCAAATCAAAATCCGTTTTCCGATTTTCATGACTCAGCCAAAAATCATTTTGAAAGCAACTTTAAGAAAGTCCAGACAGGTACATTATTTACTATAATTCGCAACAATTTTAATTATTGTTTATTGGGTAAATGCTTATAATTTTTTTGGGATTGTAAAGAGATTTAGAAATTGGCCGAAAAGAATTCTTTTGAGAAATATAGTCCGGATCCCCCCTCCTTTTCTTATTTTCAGAATATAATATATTCTAAACATAAAATTGTGTAAGTTCTGATACCTATTAATTATTTTGTTTTTTAATACTTAATTTTTGTCCGCAGATATTTCTCATAATATGAATCAAGTTAAACGAGCATTTGACGATCACGTACAAGAAACTGGTATAAGTATTAAGAAGGCTGCCGTAGACGCTCAAGCTTCCTTCGACACTAGTATTTCAAAAACCAAAGAAGCAGTTCAATCTTCAGCCAAGGAAATTGAACGAAAAATGGAAGACACACTGAAAAGTTTAAAAAATATTTTCAATTAATTTTCATTTTAAAATGAGTTAACTAATTGTAATACAAAACTTTCGTAATTTTATTCTCAATGAAACTTGAAGTAAATTACAGATTACATAAATTATAAGTGGAAAACGAAAAACAAGTTCTTAGGCTGCTATTTATAGAGCACTTGTTCATGCTAGTCAGGTGTATGTGATGTGACAAGATATTAAGGAATAATACTATAATAGAAATAACTTTCATAGAATTCTGAGCTTTTTTGCATTATAGTATTGATGCACTGCATTTTATAATTACGAGTAATGAGACTTTTACGATGTATTACATTAAACGTATACGAAATTGTTCAAAAATAAAATTGTTTTGTACTGTAAAAACGTTTATTTAAATATTATTAAAAGCTCTTTTTTCCTTTTTTTTTTTTCATACAGTTCTACGTACTGTCTTATTCTTTCTTTTTTCAATCTTCAATTTTTTTCCTTCCAATGACATATGAAAAATTAAATATCAATTAGTAAAATATGCATACATTTTTACTTGCCTTACGAGAACTAAAAAAACACTTTTTTTCTTGATTAGGTCAGATGAAACTGAAAGTGAGTAAAACTTTAATTTAAAAATATTCCTACTTTTTGAGTTTCAGGTGAGAGCAAGGGAATAGACATCAGAGAAGTTTTTGAATTAAAAAAAAAATTATTTTGAAATGTTCCCTCCTTGAACTGTTTTGGTCTTTTTTGGAGTGAGGATGAAAAATATTCATGTGAAATAAATATTTTATTTTTGACAGCGTATTAGTAAGTTTTTTTACCTGTCATAATCAAAAATAATTAACAATAAATTTTGCATTTCAAAATATTTTTTCATTGCCAAAAATTGAAATAATTCATAAGAATTATAATTATTGGTGGCCAATTGCTATATATATATATATATATATATAGCTCTGTTCGGACGCTACCAGGCAACCTGTAATTACAGTTTTCCTGGTCTGTAAACTGGCCCAAGTACAGGCCAGGAAAATGAAAGCGTCCGAACAGCTTCCTGGCATATTCAACACTCTCTACCAAATTAACCAAGCAAAATTTTTTTCAAATATTTGTGAAGAATAAAAATATCTTACTCTTCTTTTCTAGAATGTACTAAAAATCGAACAAAGTAACGTCTTCAATGTTTCCCATAAATACAAAATACTTCCTTGCATATTTGATTATTAATTAACGAAATTAGTCAACTTTTTGATTTCATTCATAAAACCTTTGACAATAGTCAAAATACCCACACTGATAAGTAATGAAAATTTTCAAGATAAACGAATTTAAGGTGAAACAATTTTTCCTGGTCCGTTACCAGGACGTTTAAACTCCTGGCGAATTTTTACCAGGAACTGTTTCCTGTAACCTTCCTGGTAGCGTCCGAACAGACTAATTGTTTACCAGGAAAAGCGTCCGAACAGCTTCCTGGCATATTTCGACCAGTACTGGCCCAAAATTACCAGTCCTGGTAGCGTCCGAACAGAGCTATTATTATAAAAAACTTATAAGGGATATTTTAGTTTTTTATATCTGGCCACTCTGAATTTCGCTTTTTTGTTCTCGGTTACGGTTGCCGGTCGGTTGCAGTTGCACTTGGTGGTTCACTGATGCACAGCTGATAGGTTCGTGATATTTTTTTATTTTATCATCGTTGCATTCTATTCGAATTTCGAATGTTGATTCTTGTTTGATGCTGATGGTGTATATAATTCATACAGTTTTCACTAATTTATTCATTTTAAATCATATTAAATTTGAATACTTCTCATTTATCATTTCTGATATTCGTCCGTACATCTTGATGAATGGTGAGTAAAGAAAGAGTTTCGCATACCGCATTACTTTTGAAATTTGATTTGGTTTATACGGCCAAAGTATAACTTTATTATTAAAAGTTTCCGGGTCGGCCATTTTAATTTATGTTATCTTCTTTGTTTGTCATGTCGTACTATCTCATTGTTCTATGTTCTATAATGTCGCCGTTGATGAATGATGAACGAAAATATAGTTGAAGACATTTTTGAAGGTCCACAGGAGAAATATCCATCTCTGATGATGAATTATTTTTTGAAGCATTATCGTGGTCGATAAACACAACCACAAGCTCAGGTCCAAGCTCTATCATGATGAATCATAATTTAATTTATGAAATCGTTTGGTGTTCAAGATATCTCAAAATTCTAACGATTACTACGTCATTTGTTAGTGTTCTTAGGTTTATTATTAGGAATTGTATTTTTATCTGGCGAATGTAGTCCATAAAAGTGTTTCTGTAGAACTGAACCCAAGAAATTGAAGGCTTGGCAACACAGAAGATTTGTTCGATTTACCACAAAAGTAGACCAGGGTTCGACTTGGGTTCACCCTAGAATCGTTTTGAAAGTTCGATTTTGAGGTTTGGGGTTTGAGTTTTGTTGAGGAGGAGTTATTTACACCAGTTTATTTTCTTATTTAATTTCCTATTACGTTTATAAATTACAATATTCCTTTTTTAATTACCTTTTGTCATCAAATGTAATGCGCCAAGTCTAATTTTTTTGGCTGCCGAAGAAATCGTTATTGTTGAGAAAAAAAACTAGATGACCGTGATGAAGAAATATCGTTCTTTTTCACTCAATATTTAAGTTGTCCCTTGGCAGTGAATTGTATTTCTTGAGTTCTGTTATAAAATCCTGGTTTGTTGATTTGTCTCAGTTAAATCAAGTTTAACATTACCCATTCTTAGTCTACTGTTGTCTGAATTTGAACGCCTTGAAATTATTTATTTTTTGAAAAAGTCGAGCCTAATCAAAAAATTGTCAGAATAAAACTGAGTAGCCTTGAGTTCATCCAAAAAAAATTCACGGCGTGACGTAAGTCAGCTGCGATATCTTTTTCTTCGCCATGTGAATAATTGTTTGCCTTGTTACTTCGAATAAATAACCATGTTTTCTGATTATTCGTTACAGAAATTCTCAGTGACTACTTGAAACGAGTTTTTGAATGCATCGGATTTTCAACGCCATTGTTGACGCAGTTTGTTGAGCTCGGTGCCGTTGCTTCGCAACCCTAAAATATCAGCCAACAGCGATCATCTTTTCTACGATAGCGTAGCCGAAAGCAGTGCCAACACCAAGGAGTCGTAATATCGACCAACAAACCATAGTGACTGGGGGCCTTTGTGTCCGATGTCTGGAGTTGAATCGGCGGCAGTAGATCGCGTCAATCCTCCACCAGCCAAGAAGCGGAAAAATACGAGTAAACCAGCACCGGATCAATCCGTTTCGCAGGCAGCGGCGACACCATCGACCACGAATATGGCTGAAAGTGGTGCGCAAGTACGCGACATCGATGAGGGTTTGTATTCGCGACAACTGTATGTGCTCGGCCACGAGGCTATGCGCCGGATGGCGTCCAGCGACGTTCTCATCTCCGGGTTAGGTGGTCTCGGCGTCGAGATAGCAAAAAATGTGATTTTAGGTGGCGTGAAATCAGTAACGCTGCACGACACGCGCGCCTGCGCCGTATCCGATTTATCATCGCAATTCTACCTCAGCGAGAACGACGTCGGCATGAACCGCGCCGAAGCCTGTTTTCGCAAGCTCATCGATCTCAACTCGTACGTTCAGTGTCGCGTATATACCGGCGATTTGGACGACGCCATCGTCCAGCAATATCGCGTCGTCGTGATCACCGATAGCTCTCTCGACGAACAGTTAGCCTTGGCAAAAATAACTCGCGCCCACAACATCGCACTGATCGTGGCCGACACTCACGGTCTATTTGCCCAAGTATTCTGCGACTTCGGCGACGCTTTCACCGTTACAGACACGACCGGCGAAAACCCGGTCTCGGCGATGATCGCCGGCGTTACCAAAGATGTTGAGGGTGTGGTAACGTGTCTGGATGAAACTAGACACGGTTTAGAGGACGGCGACTACGTTACCTTCTCCGAGGTAGTGGGCATGCAAGAGCTAAACGGCTGCGAACCGAAACGTATACGCGTTCTAGGTCCTTATACTTTCAGCATCGGTGACACGAGTTCGTATTCGGATTACGTACGCGGCGGCGTCGTTACGCAAGTGAAAATGCCGAAGACGTTGAAGTTCTTACCGTTTGAAGAATCGCTACGTAAACCAGAGTTCTTGGTTACGGATTTCGGCAAATTCGAGCATCCTGCGCAGCTGCACTTGGCCTTTGAAACACTTCATCGGTTCGTCAAGGAGCACAAAGGTGCGTTGCCAAAACCGTGGAACCGAGCCGAAGCCGATGAATTTGTAGCGCTGGCCAAAAGTGTTAACGACACTCGTCCCGAAGGTAGTGGCGTCGAAAACGTGAATGAAAAACTGTTGAAACAATTCGCGTACGTAGCCGCCGGCAACTTGTCCCCGATGAACGCAGCTATCGGAGGTATCGTCGCGCAGGAGGTGATGAAGGCGTGCAGCGGTAAATTTCATCCAATTTTCCAGTGGCTGTACTTCGATGCCATCGAGTGCATACCGACGGCCGAAGTCGAAGAAGCTGACGCAGCGTTCGCCGCGACCAGATACGACGGTCAGGCAGCCATTTTCGGCCATCAGTTCCAGAAGAAAATCGGCGCGCTCAAGTACTTCGTGGTGGGTGCCGGCGCTATCGGCTGCGAGCTGCTCAAGAACTTTGCGATGATGGGCGTGGGCGCAGTCAATGGTCAGGTGTACGTCACGGATATGGATCTGATCGAGAAGTCGAACTTGAATCGACAGTTTCTGTTCCGTCCGCAAGACGTGCAGCATGCCAAGTCCGTGACAGCAGCGACCGCAGTACGCGCCATGAATCCGCAAATGCGAGTCACCGCTCACGAGAATCGCGTAGGCGTCGAAACGGAGCGCGTGTATGACGACACGTTCTTTGAAAATCTAGATGGCGTCGCGAACGCCTTGGATAACGTGGACGCGCGTAACTACATGGACCGACGGTGCGTGTACTACGCGAAACCGCTTCTCGAATCGGGCACGCTGGGCACCAAAGGCAACACCCAGGTCGTGGTGCCATCTCTCACCGAATCGTACAGCTCTTCACAAGACCCGCCCGAGAAAAGTATCCCTATCTGCACGCTGAAAAACTTTCCGAACGCGATTGAGCACACGTTGCAATGGGCTCGCGATATGTTCGAGGGCGCATTTAAGCAGGCGGCCGAGTCTGCGGCCCAATACATAGAAGATGCCAACTTCGTCGAACGTCTCGCTCGTCTGCCCGGCGCCCAGGGATTAGACGTGATGGAGTCGGTGAAGACGGCTTTGGTGGATGAACGACCGCATTCGTTTGAAGACTGTATCACGTGGGCCCGTCACCACTTCGAGGAGCAGTTCCACAATCAAATCGTCCAGCTGCTGTTCAATTTTCCGGCCGATCAGCTCACGTCCAGTGGTCAACCTTTCTGGTCGGGTCCGAAACGGTGCCCAAAACCGATCAAGTTCAGTGTCGACGAAACATTGCACCTGGATTACATCGTTGCTGCAGCCAATTTGAAAGCTTTCGTTTATGGCCTGCCGCAGAATCTCGATAGAGAATACATAAAGCAGGTTGTCAGCGGTGTCACTGTTCCGCCGTTTGAGCCACGCTCCGGTGTCCGCATCCCCGTGAACGATTCGCAACTGGCAATGGCCAATGGCAATGGCGACAGCGGAAATCCATCCGCCAATGGAAATGCCGATAACGAAAGAATTAATAAGATGTTGCAACTGCTACCCTCTAAGGATAAGTTCGCTGGGCTGCACTTGACGCCTGTCGAATTCGAAAAAGATGACGACTCGAATATGCATATCGACTACATTGTAGCCGCTTCGAATCTTAGAGCTACCAACTACGGTATAGTGAACGCTGACCGACATAAGAGTAAACTTATTGCGGGTGAGTATTCAAAGGTCTACGTTCTATTGAAAAAATTAGAAATCGTTTGAGTACAAATCGCTCCCCATAACCCGATAGTCTACCATTTGGTTATCATAAAGCCATTTCGGCTACCAAAATAAATGATTTCCGCGTTTCATTAATCTTGCGAGTTTTTGGTTTCGAAGAAAAGCCCCAAAGATGAATACCTCTTTAAGCTTGACAATTTCTCAAAAGCCAAATTTTAAAACAACCTAGTTCAAAAAAAAAAATGATACGATTATTTGGTACAATTTTATTATAGTTTAGCAAAAATGTCGTACACCTTCCCTCCTTTACTGCACGCTGAAGAACGTAATATTTTCCCCTACTATTCTATACAGTTCGGATTGGGAAAGGCAATCGTCTGAAAAATGCTACATGAACCATTCAAACAACAGAGTAAAATAAATCAGAGGAATTAAGGACACGGAATTTTTTTCATCGTTTTGTAAAAATTCTCAAATAGCTTTAAAACGTGTTTTATGATAGATAAATTCTTTGACATAAATGGTATGAGTTTCTACCGGCCCATTACTCAGAAATTTTTTTACAACTATTGATACAAGTAAAAAAAAATGTTTCAGTAATACAGTAGGAGAAAACATGCTAGTTTTTGGTTTAAAAACTGGCATATTTCTCCATCATTTTTATTCACACTTCATTTTTTACGAAGCACTGAAAGCCGGAATTTTTATGCATATTTTTGTGCTGCACTTTTACTTCTTTTTCTTTCATTTGTTAATGAAACTTCACTACACTACTTTCCTCACAATTGGGAAAAGTTAGTTACTTATTATTTTCTTTAATGGCGAAAATTACTTTTGATTGCATTTTATTATTATTATCTCTTATAATTCGAATTTGTTGCGAAAAATATAGTTTACAACTTGCTCGATTAGCCAGCTATTTCATAAATGTACTTGCGCAAAAATTTTCTGTAAGAGTCCCGATTTTTTTGATTTTTTCTTTGAACGCAAGTAATTTAATATGTTTTGATGAATGTTTCCCAATTCACGAAAACCTGCATTGTTACTGATTGATGCTTTCTATTCCTTCCAGGTAAAATAATTCCCGCCATCGCAACGACAACGTCCGTAGTCGCTGGACTTGTCTGCCTCGAATTATTCAAACTAATTCAAGGCCATCGTGATGTTGCCGTTTACAAGAATGGATTCGTTAATTTAGCTTTACCGTTTTTCGGTTTCTCTGAACCAATCAAGGCACCCACCCAGAAATACTACGACAAGGAGTGGACTTTGTGGGACCGTTTCGAAGTTGAAGGCGAACTTACGTTGAAAGAATTCTTAGATTATTTTGAAACCAAACATGAACTCAAGATTACTATGTTATCTCAAGGTGTATCGATGCTGTATTCCTTCTTCATGCCCAAAACTAAATTACAGGAACGCTTGGACCTACCTTTATCCGAAGTGAGTGTATTAGTGCAGCTCAGTTGATATTTTTTGTTGCTCATGCATTTTATCGAAGAACATCTATTACTGATGAACGTATCGTTGTTTTGCTTCAGGTTGTCCGAAAAGTATCTAAGAAGAAATTAGAACCGCACGTCAGAGCGTTGGTATTCGAAATTTGCTGTAACGATAAAGACGGAGAAGATGTTGAAGTGCCGTACGTTAAATATAATCTGCCAAAATGATGAAGTCGTCGGCATCGCATTAGCTAATACAGACTCGCTTTTTGTCTTGTCGGTATGTGTATAAGTGCAATGTATAATTTGATTTTCTGTTTTGGAGCAACTACGTATAATTAGGTACCGGGAGGTTCGTACGAAGTAGAGTACCTGTTTCTCTAACTCGAATCTTTTTGTATGAATTTTTACCATGTTCAGGTTTAGATTTTCTTAATATACCACGGGGGTGATTTGAAATAGGTTTTTAATGTTTTTCATTAGTGACCATTCTTTAATTCCATGGATTTTCAAGCTATTGGAGTAGTGTGAATATAGAATTTGCTCAACTGTATCTCAATTCTTTTGTGAAAAAGCCTTTAAGTTGAAAGTCTTCCTTTTTTGAAGTACCCAGTGTTAAAAAATTATGTGTAATATCACTCCATTCAATTGAAAACTGAAACCAAAATCAAGCGAGAAAATTTTGTTTTATTCCAAAAGTGCCACCGAAATAATTTTTTGGCAGATGAAAAATTATTTTGGTTGGCGTGGAATTATTAAGACACATGCATGAAAAAAGAGTACAATTTTTATCATACAATGTGGAACCATAATATTTCAATTAGGTAATCTTAGTTTTTGTTGTTTTTTTTTCACTAATATTAATTTTACCTTGATTTTTTATAATTTTTGCTAAATTTCTTCTGTTACAGCTCGTATTCGCTGATTACTCGTTAATATCGTTAATCAATCAGGTACCTACGTTTTTAGTTACTTGTCGAGTCTCTCATTTGTCCTTTATCTGTCTGTGATACTAAGAAAAAAAAAATTTATGTAAAATTTTGAAAAAGGGAGTTGAAAATTAATTTGTCGAATTCGTGGTATTTTTTCATTTGTGTATATACCATATTTGTATAATAATTAAATGAATATTATGTACTTACTGATTGAAACTAATTTTCAACTTAATTTTCATAAATTGAATGGCTGGCATTTCGTGTGTAGGCTATCTATAACTTTACGCGTTGTAATACGTTTTCAAATATTTCGTTTTTTCTTTCATTTTCATTTTCCGATGGCATAACATTTCTTTATACAAACCAACTCAATAAACGTATTTATTAATAAAATATGTTTTACTCTTCGAAGTTGAATTCAGTTGTTTCATATCCCAGCAAGTGTAGTGTTAGAATGACGCTATTCTTACAGATGCTGATAAGTATGTCAGCGTCGGAAACGATTTTTTTGCGTTTGTAACATTCTCTGCTGGTGAGAATGAATAGGCTGGCGAATATTTTTTAATCAAAAATTTTCAGTAGTTTAAGCGAATATTTTGGCAAATTAAATTTTTTTGCATCACGTAGCGTACCAATTATTACATTTTTTTCAAAAAATTCGAATATATTTGACCTTACTTTGGTAAAAATAAAATCACATAGATACGAGTTCCAATACGAATGTAAGATTGAAACCTCCTAATAAATAGGTACACAATAATTCAATTTAACAGCTGAAAAAATTTTTCGGTGGAACACTTCGCTGGCCTTCTCTTATGTTAGCCTAAATATCGATAATCGATAATTTTGACCTCGATATAGTATCGATATCTTCGATTTTATAGACCGCGATGCGATAAGAATACCAGTGCTCGGATCTCACACTCACAGCAGCACGTCTGCAATCTGCACTGCAGTTACCTTACAAATACAGGAGGAGAAAGTAGGGGTACGTCTCGTACGTTTCCCCCTTGCGTTTCCTTTCGTGAATTGTATTCGTGTTCTCATTTTTTTAGTGGTCGGAACAGGGTCGGAATGTGACGAGTTGATTCAAAAAATACAGACGTACGCAGGTTCATCGCTACTCGTATTCGATTCTGAATTCTCTCATCTCATCAGTCGCTTGTTTACGTTTGTTATGTTGTATTGTCTTCGTGCGAGTTGAGTGCTAAAATTTCATCGTACTCTTCACTTGAAATTTTTTTTTCTCGAAAATTCAATTCTATAATTCGTGTTCGAATTTTGTGATCGAGTTGGTGTTATAATTGAGTGTTATTATCAAAATATTGATTTAACGTCGTAAATGGTCGCTGAAGTCGCTGAAACGTTTCTACGAAAATCCACTCGGTTGAATGAACGCTTCGTAAGTACCTACAATACTTACGTCTAAATTTAATTACCATGCAGTCAACTGTGTGTTGAACTGTTGATCAATAGTATATTACCATCTACCTATAAATATATACATTTCGTATAGCTTTTATGTTGCTTTAAAGTTGTCAATTGGTCCTAGTTTTTCTCGGATTTATGGGTACCCTTGATCTGAGTTGAGCCTCTGTTATTTGTTAGTCGTTACAGATTTTAGTTTTTGTTCCAATTGATCCATTGTCCTTGCAGTCGATAATTATTGTAACAGAACTATTCTCTGGCTAGAATTTGACGAGCTTAGAACATATCTAAATTCTACAATAGGCCTAATTCTTCAAAACTTATTTGGTGTTATTCACTACCCAAGTATTAGCTACGAAAATTAACGGTGTACGGTACGTTTAAGATACCACATAAGTATCTTGTCTTTATATGCATGATTTGAATGGCTCAGACCACTCTATCACGAATCCGGTTTATTTTATTTCTTGGTTAGAATTTCACATCGATGACTCGATAATTCGCATAATTTTGTAGGAAAGTTTTGCCATTTGAGAATTAACTGCGTTTCATTTGTCCTTGGTTGTGCATTTGTTATGGTCTATGGATAATTTGTGAGCACTTCTCCATGCATTTGAACGCACTGTTGGAGGAGGAGTGCTGTGGTGTGGTGAAAATATTCGTACCCTTTATCGTTATCGCGGTTTTCATTAGCTAATTAATTAATTATACAAACAAAATCACTTTTTGAAGTAATAGAGAAGGTTAGAGATGTGATCGTTGATATGATCCGTCCAACATTTCTGAAAACTGATGAGAGCTAAGTTAGAATTCAGTGATGTGGAGTTACTGAGATGTTTACTGATTTGCATAATACTATACTATGTACGTTCATTTAAAATTCGACTTTGCAAAGAATAAAAATCACAATATGTATTCAAAATAAAAACTCTGTAAGGACCTAAAATCGTAAGAATTTATGTGTCTATAGTTCGTAAACTACTGTGAATTAAATATCTCAAAACAGTAAATTCTGATGTATAGGGCTTTTCTGATTTGTAGGTCTTTATTTAATATTGAAGGTGAATAGATACGTATTTGACATCCTGAATGTATCAAGTTTTTTTCACTCTTTTGCAAAAAAGACGGGTCGATAAAAAATATGACTTAATGGAACTGATGCGATACCAGTGGCGGATCCAGAGCTCCATTTTGGGGGGGGGAATCCAAATTTTTTCAAAGTATGGTAAATGCTAAAATGGTGAGATTGTGTTTTTTTCAGCATAAAGAGGTAGGGTTCAAAAAAATTGATTTTTTGTGGATTATCGGTCTATGTATTTTTTTTGGATGGGGGGAATTCCCCCCCTTGGATCCACCACTGTGAGATACATAAATGCTATTGAAATTAGGGCTACCTGACCTGTACCTTCATTCACATTTCAAATTGACAATCATTAAAAAAGTTTACAATACTAATATCATCAGATGAAACCATCAAAGAAATCCCAAATTCAAATTTCTAGATGGAAGAGCTTTTATAATCAATTATCTTATGACTATTGAAGGGAAAATTTGTTATACTTTCCCACTAGTATTGCTTTCGGGAAGTATCCGTTTTTTATTGAACAACTATTAAAAACCGGTTGAAATTATCCATTTCAAAAATTGTTTATTCAGAAACTTGAGTTCAAGACGTGGTTAATTATTTTTCGATAATTTTTCAATTGTTATCAGTGAAGTAAAAACTATACAGCAGTAATTGCTGATTTTTAATTTTATATAGCAACCGTTAGAAACAGAAAAATTCAATAATTCGGTTATTGATAGTTTAGACTTGAGGGAATAAATCTATTAGATCTACTTTATCCCTTAAAGGATATGAATTATTCATCTACGAGTAAGCCTGGATGAAAATGGTGATAATTTGTGTGAAAGTGTTTGAAAAATGCTTACAAAATCTAATACTGACTGAGAGGAAAGTAGATGGTAGAAGTCTAATTATTAATTTGATGAGATGATGATGACCCAGTTTAAAACGCAAATTAGTCTGAAATTACCCGTAGTTTAATCTTCGTATTATAAACTGAAATTTAACTCGATTTGCAAACGTGTCATGCATTTAGGAGAAATTTTTGAAATTACAAATGCTAATTTTATGCCTTACAGGTAGGTATATTATAGTAACAGACGAGCTACATTTGTGACGACTTACTTTAACTCGAATAATCGATGAGTAAGTAACCGGTTTTACGTTGATGCAAAATTTTGATAAAATGACCAAAAAAAAAAACCGAAAAAAAATATCTTCATGAAAAAACAATAAATGAATTGCTCACAATCAGTTTTGCAGAACTTGATTGCCATAAGTCACACCATATTTTTATTATATTAAGGTGCTATAAGCCACATTCATAGATGATATGTGTTGTTTACTCTTATGTGAGGGTATCTTCTTTTAGTTTGCTCATAAAATAACTGAAAATATGTTGAAATTTTTCTTCTAATTTAATGGTATGAATTTTTCTCCCTAACGTCAGCGTTTTAGAATTAGATCTACCAAATGACTTGAAATTCACTGGAATGTTTTTACTAGTAATGTTTCCTTTGTGCACGCTACTCTCCAAATGTTTATTTCAAAGCTCTTATATTCACATTCATGCTGTGTAAAAGAAACAAAGTTCTAACTAGATAAAGTCTTGTGGCCAGTTAAAGTATGTCGTCGTCATAATATGTAAATTTCCAATTAAAATGCTACCTAAATTCTCATTTGTTCATAATCCTAAATATTTAACTACTTTTAATTTTTTATTTTTTCCTTCGCATTTTTCATGCAAAAATAACGTACCTGTTGGAAAGAAATTGGTCATTGACCAAAATAAATTATTATGTTATGACCCAGTACTAATTTGTATAATACGAGTTAGATAATTTTGTTACGAAAATTATCATTTTAGAAATGGATTTGTAACCAACCGATAACTAATTTTTTGCATCATTGAAACCTTATCTGCGAGTCAAATCAATTTTTTAATAAGTCCAGATTCATTTTAATAATTTTTTTTCGCAATTATCGGATACTTTAATGCAACAGACTTGTATTAAAAATTAATACTAACCCAAGAGTAGTTCCTAGTTTTCAAAAGTTTATAATACCTTATATTATATCTCATAGCTGCATTCGTGATCGCATTCCTAAAAATAGGTTCATGAGCTTTTGTGTATTTCATAAAATTACTCTCATCGCTAGGCGTAGAATTTATTTCTGGGTAGTCATTCACATTATAAGAAAATTTTTGGATCGTCAAAAAAGAAAAGGAGTTGAGTAGAGCTGGGAAAATTTGTTGGAAAAAAAAATTACTCAAAAAATCACCCAAAACCTGATTCAGTATTATAGCCGGTACCAAGTCATCAGTGATTGAGCCCAAGTACGAGTATTTGCGTATTAATTTTTTAGGGAGAATTTAGCATATTTTGAACTTGAACCGGCAATTTCCTAACCTTTTTTGCCAATTCCACGGGGTGGAATGTTGAAATAAACCTCTTTTTTTTTATTCTCTTATTTCTCACGAATTCTTTCATAATTTTCAACAGCCACGCGGGCCACCTACCACACTGAGAGAAATGAATAGTAATTTTAATTATTTTTAATAGAAAAACGAAAACAATTTGAGATTTATTGTTATATTCATAGTATATTTTTTACTATTTTAGATAATGTATTTCATTATTTTTGTAGTAATTAAAACTATTATATATCTCAAAGTGTCCATTTTCCTATTTAAAATGGTGAAAATTACTACTTACCAAGATTTTTTCAGTGTACCAATTTTCTTTTCATTTAAAGACTGAATAATTATTTTTAATTTCATTTTATGAACTAAAATACATACTAATTGGTTTGCAAAATAATGGTAAAACAATTAGCAAAAGTTCTTCGTGTGTGTAGAATTTTGGATGTAGTCACGTTTTTGAGAGACAAATATAATGCAGTAACGGTTCTACACTGAAACGATATGCCACGTACCGTCTCATTCTTTTTAGTTGGTCAGTAATAATTGTCATTAAATATTCTGCTATCACTCGTCATTATACTCGCCTAAGGAATTGTACTTTTTTTCGAATGCGATCTTAGCATGAATTTTTAATTAATTGAAACACGTCGTAATCGGTATGAACCTATGGTATGAACATATAGTAAATTATTGTTTCCTCATTGCACAAATATCATGTATGCCCGCGTATGCTTGAATCGTTAATAATTTTTAATGAGGTTTTATTCGATCAGTGCGTTATTAAAAAATTAATTGCGAAATGAAATTTACCTCTGTGTCTGCTTAATTCTTTGTACATGTATTTGTTACATAGGTATAGGTATTAGGTATAATATTCACTACATGGTCATGAACTTTTCATAAGATTTATATTCCTACACATTTTCCATTATGATTTTCTAAATATTTATAAAATCCTAATAAAATTATATTTCAACACGTATAACTAACCATTCAAGAGGCGGTAGTTTCAAATGAGGTTAAACACCTTCTTTCATACCTACGAAAAAATAGAGATTTATATTGTTGAATTTTCCACATGAGTTTTTTTTTTTTTTTTTTAAACTGCAAAACATTTCCACTTTTCGACCTCAGCTGTTGAATTTTTGTTGGGCGAATTGTGTTTTTGTGGAATTTTAAATTAAAAGAAATCATACAAACCTACTAATCCACTTCTTGCGGCGAATTTCTGAATTCTCAAATTAAGAAAACTGCGCTGTCGAAAATGAAATATCTCAAAACTAGGCCGTAATCGAGATTTTTTTTTTATTCGACTTAAATAAACGAGAAAAAATTCGTCTGCTTAATGAATTTTCACTTCTTGTATACTTAATTGAACGTAATTATGTACGTCGAAAACTGTATATCCTGCTTAGTAGTAATTTACTGCATACTCTGGTTGCTTTCGTACGTATAATTTGTGTCATTATATGAGTTAAAATTTTACATTTGAAAAGTATTCCAGAGTATTTACTTAATTAATATCGCAATTGAGAGTGAGTGTAGTGGAAAATGCTTCATCTCCACTTCGCCATGTACTATAGTTACTTCACTTAGCATCTCCTAGTCTTTCGGGTGTAATTCATTTCAAAGTATATAGCCTTTCGTATAAATGGATTATAATTTAGTGATACCAATTTTAACGAGTGACGTTGATTTTACGCGAGCTTCAACTTTGGAAATGAGCTACTATTATTCGTGTTTCTAAGTGCAGTTGTCTTTCAAGAGTGTCAAAAGGACGTGTTTGTGGTTACTGCTAAGGTTCATATGAGTACAAAATAATAATTGACTTTGTTTTTATTTACTCATAATATATACCTACTATAACCTACCATTATTCTGTAGACTAAATTTCGAGTTGCGTGACAAATTAGATTATTTATTAATGCATTTTTTATGGCATTTTATTTTCAACGTTATCACCGTTAATTTTTCAATTTGATATTTTATAACAGCAAGAATTTAGTAAGAAAAAAAAAACTTACTCGTGTACACCAGTACCAGGTATGTAATGAACATTATTTAGCCGCATATATTTAGATTTACTGTAAATTAATAAGCTGTAAGTATATATCCTGGATAAGTTGATCGATGCTAAATTGCCAAGAATTTCTGATCAATTAATATTCCAGTTGAGTTCGCGTGCGATCTTCTCATTTAGAACTGTACGTATAGCCCATCCCATAGTAGATGCGAAGTATAGTTTCTAGCAGGTTTTTCACTTTGAAAACCTGCTTATTTATCTATTTATAGGTACAGCACTGTAAATGGTATGATAATTTATTAAAAATAATGTATTTCTTTTGAAATAATAGACCTAACTTTATAATTAAACTGGTTATTACTGACTATTCAAATTGTAGTTGAAATCGCATAAATAGTTGTCATTTCTCCCTCGAAAGTCGGATTTATTCATTAGTTTAATCGTCCGAGTTATTATGGTTTATTTTTATGGAAGTAAATTAAAAATTTTTTACGATTTATAATTTCAACAGGTGCCTACACAAAATTTTTCGAGCATCTATTCAACAAAAAAGAATTATATTAAGTGGTTTATTATAATATACATTTGAAGAGTTTTTCTTGAGTGAATTTATAAAGAGATACCATATTGCTACTTCGTTGTTCATTATTATCGATTATGTAAGTATCCGAGAATATAATTTGTAGGTTTTTTAAAAACATTATAATTTCTCGAAATTGGCAACTTCAATAAATCCATGCAATTTCTAAAAATAATTCGGTAAACCAATGCATATACGTAGTATAAAGTTTGCTATATCTTGCTAAAATAAATGCTCAAGTCACATAAATACTGTTTCGTGTGTGAACTTGATGAGAAATCTCTGAAATAAGGGGGGTAAAAAAGGAAGGAAGAATAGCTGTGAATAGAATTTCACTATAACTATAATTTTAGGTACATTATTATGCAACTATTTAATGAAATTTGTATTGTTATAAAATGTTCGTAATACTAATTATAGGTAGTTATTCAACTTTGGTCAAATGAAAGCATTGTGATGAAATTAATTAGCCAGATAAGGCCTTTTAGCCAGATGGGGAACTGGTGGACATTGTTCATTCCTAGCAAATTCCTATAAGTAGACTAGGACTCCAATTAATGTGTAATGTAATAAAATTAAAAGGGCTGACTTAAATTTGACAGAAAATGGTACATCTGTTTGAAAAATGATAGGTGACCTTTCACAAAGTCATCTCTCAGTAAATTTAGTAGTGTTTCTCTTTATCAGCGCTTTGAAGAAATTTGAATTGAAGAAAAAAATAAAAAAATAAAAAACACGTCGAACTATTTTCATGTTTAGTGAGTATCCAAATTATCTAAAATCGTCTTAACTCTATCCTTTTTTTTTTTTAATTGTTCTTTCTGTGTGTACACTAATAATTCAAAACATTCGTTGTTTTTCTCCCTATTTAATGAGGGCATGTTATTTGAATTTAGTTTCCTCTAGTATAACGTCTTCAACGGATATTTTGTGATCGAGTGGTTCTTTTATCTCATGTTTTCCCCCATTGTTTTCCTCATAAACTTCGGAACCTATAAGAGGTAAAAAAAAAAAATGGAATATAGGTAGTTATAATGTAGTAACAAAGTAAAACGTACCTGTGCATTACTTGTTGTCATTATCTTCGGTTTTCATTTTGGGAATATTTCACTTTCCTTTACGAGTGTTATTAGTTCCATTCATTTATAGCATACGTGGTAGACCAGGTGAACGTGTGATTGACCAACTTCCTCGTTTTTTTTTTTTTTTGTGTACATAGTAGAACGTAAGTGTTTTCATAGTTCTATTTTTCACCCTCCAATGGTCCGTATTCGATTAATAAATAGGTATATATCAATATCGATTGAGTGATACAATTAAGTGCTTCTGGTACGAACAACAAATTGCATTACTACAATTTTTTGTGCAATTTTCTTTGCCCATAATGCAGTAAATGAGACGTCATGCCGAATAAATGGCTCATATTTCGTTATTTTGGTAAGATATTTGGTATAAGTTGAAAATTCATGTAGAAAATTTCCTGATGATTATCCACTAATTCTTTGTCGACCCGGTTTTATTTCGATTGGAATATTGCTAGAGCCCATGATCAGATCAGTTGAAGTACCTATACCTACCTAATTCAAAACAGAGCTATTTGGGTTTAAAAAAGTTCGATACGGTTGGTTCCAGTGGCGGATCCAGAGCTCCATTTTGGGGGGGGGGGAATCCAAATTTTTTCAAAGCATGCGGTAAATGCTAAAATGGTGAGATTGTGTTTTTTTCAGCAGTGGGAGGAATTCAATAAAATTGATTTTTTTGTGGATTATCGGTCCATTTGTTTTGGATTTAGGGGGGAGTCCCCCCCCCACTTGGATCCGCCACTGGTTGGTTCAAACAGTTAGAAATATTAAGATTATTCCATTTTTATGAGATAGCTGTTTTTGCTTAAAGCCTAAGGCAAGTTTAACTTATAATTTCAAGGGGGAGAAGGTACCCTATGGGCAAAATATTTTGAAAACGGATCTGTTTTATTCCGGGTTATAATCCGTTTCTGGATTATAACCTGGAATTTTCCTGTTTTCCGGCTTCTAAAACCGATTTCGAACGGATTGTAATCAGTCTTGCCGGAAATGAGTCCGGATTATTTTCCGTGAAGGCTGTTTTATCATATTTGTTGGCCCGGGTTATAATCCGTGAAACCGTTTTATAAACGGATTTAGAAAAATTGCCCAAAAATTATCACTGATTATAATCAGGAAATCCGTTTTACAAACGGATTTGGAAAAATAATCAAGATGACAAAAATATCTGCAAATTTTCAGATCCGATGGTCGAAAATAAAAACGGACTGACAACGGATAAAATTCTCATTTTCCGGATCATTTTCTCATTTTTTGCCCATCGGGTAAGGTAAACGATTATAATAAGTACGCATCAAATAGGATATGTGCTAATAAAATTATAGCGCAGGTAATAACAGACATTTTATCTTACGTCACCATATAAATTGTATAAATTATAATGCGAGTATCACGGAAAGACGAAAGTATAAATACTGTAACTACCTAATGAGAAATAATATTGTTAGTTCTATCGTAGAATTGCTTATGCTGGACTGGATAAGCATATGAAGCTGGAAGCTGTTGGTTTCATCTTTAAGGTACCTACTCGGGCCAATTTGGTTGGAGTAGTACTCTAGATCTATACCATTGCTTACATTGTTCAGTTATTTCGAAGAAGAGTCGCATATCTCTTCGTCATTTCGGTGCGTACCAAATGAGTGGATTCGATGAATCATTTCATAGTTGAATCATCACCCTCTGAATTCTTCAGTCACCCTTTTTAATGGAAATAAGTACTCGTAGGGGTTGCACCCTTTACACGAATATGTGATGCTGAAATGTGTTCGAGTGTAAGAGATGTTTCATCTTGTTCTCAATCTGAACTCGTTTTTTCCCCAGTATTCAATTCTGGGGATTTTCAACGTTTGAGGACGAATCCTTATATTGGCGAATGAGCAAAAGGAAAAGGAAGAGAGGTAATTGTCATCTGTGGTCATTCGCGAGTAAAAAGTGTGTACAAGAAAGTTGAAACAAAAGAAAGGAAAAGTATCAACATTCAGCTCAGTGCTTCAGCTTTTTAATTTTTGCAGCAAACTCATCTAATCTGTGTCTTAAAATTTGGGGGAAAAATACGTTGGTGCTATAAATTAAAAGCTGTAGCTACGATGTATACATTAGAAAACATCGAATTTGGTGACAATATTTTATAGCTAGGTACGCTAACTTTTGGAATTCGAATGTCGTCGTACCGTATTAATTCTTCTAATTATTGCGTACATTGTACATATTTTTACCACATTTTCAAATTTTGTGTGGTAAACAACTTCTGTTTGGGGTGAAAAAATTCGTAATTGTTTCGATAGATACTGCACGTTTCTGTATCAAGACACCTATATAGCTGAAGCACATCTGTTCGTTGTCGCCGAAATGACGAATGTTCTTCAATTTTCTAGAATATTTTTCTTGCTGACAAATTTTCTCAAATAAGCTGGTGAATCACTGAATGATTGCGTTTAGACGTACATCTTCGAGGCGTGTGTATCTGATTTCTGATTGGAGGTTCAATAAAAATGATTTTAAATATTAATTGCGAGTCACTAATAGATTATTCGAAAAAATTAAAAGTCGACAATCTTCATGAGCTCTAGAGGGGGTTATTTTCAGTCCGATTGAATGAAATATCCGACCCAGACGATAATGTACTCGTATTTCAAGTTTCGGATCAGTTTATAGAAGGGTTTACTTTTTGAATTTGAATTTAATGTTTTTTTTGTTTACAATAGCCTTTTATATTGTGTGTTAGTCGTGGGGGCGAAAATAGTTTTCTTGTTCGTTCGATTGAAATATATATCTTTTACTGTGACAACTTTGTTTGGCTCACAATACCATTTTTGCTTTCGTCATCTTTAAATAATTCTCATAAATATTATTTGTTAATCGATAACTATTGAAAGCTTGAAGCTTCATTATCGAAGAACTGAAAAACTTTTTTTTTTTTGTCCAAGTAAACGTTTGGATTTGCCTGCCTATATTTTCATTACCGACGATTAGAAATTTTTTCGTATCAAATCTGGTTTATTTGGCAGAAGCTCATCATCGACGATTATACATTTTGTGATTGGTAGGCGTTTACATGGGCTGGACACTTTGAAAAACTCGATAACTTTAGGTATTTAATAACAAATTATTTTTGCAAGCTGTAGAAACACCAGTAGGTGTAAGTATGTGTGTAAACTGTTGTTTCAAACCTGTTAGATGATTACATTATATCGACTCGTGTAGTTTTCATGAATCTAATCTAGCGCATCATCTCGACCAAAAAACTCATTTCGTCGACCATTTCACTTATTAAAATACCTCCGCATGAACCTTCAAATTCATAATAATTTACTCATTGTACGTGAAAATAGCTTTTCCCAGTAATCAAATTCTATTCTATCTTCTCGAGTAACATCCCGACACGACACCATTCCCCCCCCCCCCACATTTTTAATAATCATTTATTTCAAACATTCGTTCGGACAATAAAAAGAGGCAAGGCTGAAGGTTGAGTGGTGGAGCTTTTCGCAGTTTCTCACGAGTAGTAATTTCGCTATAATTGAGAGTGAATTTTAAAATGTAAATTCGTGCAGTGACAAAGAGAGAAGGTCGACTGTTTATAGGTTGTATTGTAATGTGATATTATGAATATTCGCAAGTTTCTAACACGATGGTTCTTTTATTTTTAATTTGGATTTAAAAATCACGATGGAATTCATCAATTGGTTGACTGGACATTGTTTTGTATTATGCGAGTATATGATGTGTAAGATTAGGTAAATACAGGTACTCCTTTCAGTAATTTGAGCTTATAAACTCATTTTGAAATTATTTGCATTGATTATTATTGAGTTAAAAGACCAAAGGCACTGTACTTACAGCTGCTGCGGCACTCAGTATCTAACAGATAAGTGGATCAATATAATATTGTACTCGTCTTTGTCCTTCAAAGATCCAATAAGCCAAATATTAGTCAAACCTAATATATGCTATAGTAAGCTAAAAAAAAAGTTATAATTTTTTAGACAACTTGGGTCAAAAGAAAGCTAAAATCTCGCAATTTTGTTAGGGTGCCACAAACTTGGTCAGAAAAAATAGCTAAATTCTTAAGTATAGTACCTATTGCAAGAAATAAAAAGACCCAACTTATCGAATTATATTTTTTCCTTATTTCTGTCCGTTTGAATAATGCATCGGCTGATCGATAAAATATTTTAAATGATGGCGAAGCATAACGAAATACTGAAAGAAAGAAAAAAAAGTTACCTTCGCGTAGATAATTCAGCGTGAAAGATTTCCGTGTCCACGCTTCACCAATTAAAAAAAAAAATCTTGTCATACAATTATTCAAAACAAAACTCAAATCGCCCCTCTCTCCTCTGCACCTTACTACTCGACTTGGTACTCGAAAACTCTTTTTTTTCTTATCTAACAAAAAACGTTGGTTCCATTATTTTTCTCTTTGTCTCTTTTTTTGCCTTCCCACCTTTCTTCCTCGTATCTGCTAATATCCATTTTAGGTTGTAAACAATTTTCCTCTACTTGGTACCTTTAGTAGCATACTAATGCTTCTTCTTTCTAAACGTTTTATAATTCTCATATACAACGAGAAAAATAACACTTCGATAATCTTTACTGCACTCTGCTCCCACTCTAGCACATTGCATTTCCACTTTCCACCTCTCTTATGATACCGTAAGGTTCTATTATTCTGGTGCATAGTTTTACTAGGTATAGGTAGTTGTCGAAGCGTATGTGTGGCAAGCAAAGCATTTTATTTTATTTTTTTTCAAGTCGAGGACGACGTTTTCACAATACCCCAAAATGTACGGTTAATAAATGAGGCACGAAACAGATCAACGATAGATATATATATAGGATTTTCAATTTTACACCAACAATTTGTATGGTCTAAGTAGAATTCCCGCGTACCTATACACATATGCAGTACCATGGGCCATACATATGTATTATATTTTTATTCGAATCGATGACAGATTTTTTCGTATATCAACTTGAAAAGGTTGCTGCTCCGTGTCATTTGGTACCAGTTATATTGGAAAAATTAGTTTTTATTTGGACGGTATCAGGCATAGAGTAGAGGGAGTGACAAAAATTTGTTGATTGAAACGAGGTTACTTTGCGAAGTTGGAGAGAAATGCGTGAAAAATTGCTTCTGCTATATACCTTTCATCCAAACCACCGAATTATTAGGATGTTCAATTTTTTATCACAAGTTGATAAGGAGAATTACACAAAGGCCACTACAACACGAAAAATTCTCAGATAAACTATAAGAACTCTTTCTCATAAGAATATTTGTACCATTTATGGCTTAAAAAGGCTGTATGTACATGTATGTGTAACTTATATCAAAGTCGAAGAAAAAAAAATGAAACGATAAATTAAATTGCCGCTTTGGTTATTGTTATATTTTGTTTCTGTAAAATCATTTATCCTCATGTTCCTTGATTATTTTAGGAAGTGAATGTTATAGATACCTAGCTAAAGTTGCAAAGATAATTATTCTCAAGTCGAATTGATAAGAATTGGTATACAGTATGAATTTTGTTACAAATAGTCGAAAATTATTTAAATATCTGTAAAATTAACTAACATGATGCGAATAAAACATAATACTAGGACATTAAGAAATAAATTATAAGTACCTATAATTCATTAAAAGGCATATGATGTGCTGGTAGTAGCACTTGGCGCCGTAAATATAAGTGTTCAGATTAACACTAGAAGTACAGGGTAGTGTCATTATATGACACCACTCAAAATTTTGAGATGGACGTCTCAGAGGACCAATATTTTGAGAACCCCTGACTTGTGTCATACGACGCCACCTGGTCCTTAGAGGTTGCTATTGTGGTGTCATATATGACACCACCTGGTCCTTAGAGTAATCGAGTAAAACCTGGTATTTCTAGTGTTGATGCTGCTTAGACAAATTTTTTTACTAAAGATACCTGTCTATTTTAAAGAAAGTGGTATTTTTTAAAGAAAAGAGAGTAATTTTGAATGTTTGGAAAAATTACCTATGGTTTAATATGATGACTAAGAAAATATAAGAGCAAAGGAAGAGTTGTAACGTTGTATTCATTTCTGATAACAATAACTGTCTGCCATCATTTCCAATTTCAAACAATTAAGTGGGATTATATCGATTGTATTTTTTTTTTCCATGCTGCTTCCGAGCATTGAATGTCGCTTTTCAGCAATTTTTTTTTTTTCTCGGTAGGACTTGTGTAGAATTTTTCTCCTTTATTATCTTGATATGGTGTCCATCCCACGCATTAGAAACTGTCCCACTCATCAATTGAAAGGGAAAAAATTTCATTAAAAAAAATTCCGTCATAAATAAGTTATATGTAGGTATTTTTATGTTCCTCTTCAGTTTGGATTTTAATTAAGAGTAGGTTTTGAATTTTTTGACAAATGTACGTATAGATATATTTTTCAATTTCCAGGCAAATCGAATGAAAGCAAATTGATGTAAATTAAAGTTGTGAGGATTACGTTTTCTCCATGGGTGGAGAGTTGAAAAATAAAAGTTGAGCTTTCAGCGTACGCTTATGACCTTGAAAAATGAATATTTGGTATTCGACTTTGACTTTCATGCTTGAAGATTCCTAATTTTTGGCTTTTAGTTTTCAGTTTTTCGAAGTCAAAACAAAAATATTTTGCTTAAAGCTTTTTGGTTTCATATAATTTTTTGAAAAATGGCAAAAAATGAAATAGAGGTACTTACTTGGAATAGCTGAAAAAAAAAATCCAAAAAAATCAAACTTCAGTTTCAGTTTTTAGCTGCAGAATTTTTTAGTTTTTATTGCTTTTAGCTATTTCAGCTTTTGAAACCAAAATGGTAAAGATTAAGCTGGCTTTGCAGTCCTGATTTTTCCCTAATTTTTTTCGTTTATTTTTCTTCTACTTTGCTGGTTTAGCTCTTGAAAAGGTGAAAAAAATTGATTTCGTTTACTTTTTCTGTGACGAAATCACAAATACATAAATTATGTTACTTACCTATTGATAAAAATAAAAGATTGTTGCACGTTCTGAAAAAAGCGGCGGGTAGAAGAGAAGTTGTATTTTTCTGATTCTTAGATTTTTATGGAAATGATTATTTCAAGGTTATATTTTTTTTCAACTGGCATAAACTGAAGTCAATTTGGCACGTACCTTCGGGAAGTGTTCTTCAGTAAATTTCGGTTTAATCTAGTCGTCGTTAATTGACTAAGAAAATTCCGGGTTTTCCTTTTGTTTTTTTGTGTGGTATAGAATTTCGTGTGTATTTATTTTTTGTTTTTTGGGAAACACCACTCGAAGCCAACTTTAGCGGTATATATCTGGTACATGAGTTCATCCAGCTGTCGAAGATATTCTCCTAATTATTGTGATCCTCTACTTCAATCTATTCCGATTGCATGGCTCGTGTGCCATTTGTCAAGGAACACTGAACTCTATCGCTGGCATTATTGTGTACTCCTACGCGTATTCCGTGTTCTTTTATTTATATGGAGTTGTGTGGAATTATTTCTGTCTACATACTGTTCAAAATGAGCTCAGTAATAGCAAATATTTTTCTCGCGAATATTCACCCCACCCCCTTGCCGCCATTTTAGAAGACGAAATTTTTCTCCCATATAAATAGTTGTTATTGGTCCAAATATTTCAAACTAAAAACATTCGTAGCAAATGAAAATGTGAATCAATCATCATATTATTATGTGATCGATACGTTTGAAAAAAAATACTGTTCTGCTTTAGTGCATTTTACTTTCAATACAGAAAACAGGATATAAATTTGTACGGGGCTAGTGTCCAACTGTGTGGGTATACCTTCTAGTAAAATACTATAATACTATGTACTTTTTGCAAAGGGCAAAGACTGTATAGATATGCATCTATATAGGTAGGTAAAGTATTTGTTTTACCTTAACGAAGCGAATTGAATTCCAATGCGAACGCATGAAATGGAATTCCGTAGAGTTTCTCCATCTTTTATGGTTCGCTTAATGCCACGCTACGAACCTAATTCTCTATGGTGGTACGCTGCACGTATAGGTCTACTGTCATTATGGTATGAGCAGCTACTACCACCAACTCGCTAAAGAATGATTAAAATCATAAAACAAGTGGTACATACGCGTACGTAAAGGTTTTGCTTGGTGAGATTTCATATTATTCAATTCATTTTTTGTGGCAGGTTTTCGCCGGAAAACCTTGCCGGAAAACGCACTAATTATATCAATTTATATACTTTATTTCATGCACTTACGAAAAATAAAGTGTGAGACATGAACATGATCGCAGGTATGGACTTTCACAAAAATGTTAATTTTTTTATCAATTTACCTACCTATCACATATGTGTATTAGGGTTCGTCCGTACCTGAGCATTTTTTTTCGTTGAACATGAATGCTGAGATGTGGACAGCAGGCCGAACTGAATGTTCGCGGCGAAAATTCCAACGATTCAGTAGGAATGAATGGAAAATATTAAATTACGAATTAATTCTTCAATATTTTCGGACCATTCTCTAGATACGGGCAAAAATGTTCGTTCAAGTCATGTTCGTTGAATAAATGCTCAGGTGTGGCCGCACCCTTATGCGTAATGAAGAAAATCCAAGTTGGGGCCAAAGACTTCTCAAATCCCTTATAATGAGTTTCTTCTTATATATATATAGTATAGGTACATACTACCATCATAAAATGATATCGGTGATCCAAGTCCAAAACCTGTTGCAAGTTCCTAAACCATTATCACCAGTTTTCAATTAATTTTGCATTATGCCAGGTCCTAAAACATCAACAATGCATATAAATATGTTGCTAAGTTTTCTGTGAAAAGCGGTTTGGAAGATTTAAAAACGCATGTATTATAGGTACTTAATATACTTTTTAGTGTTTTGTGAAAATATCGATGGCAATTTTGATTTATGCATAGAATGTGTGAGAAAATAAGAAAACGTAATCGAAAACGACAATTCAAACATGGTGTGGTGATACCAAATCAATAAAAAAAGAAAAAAAAAGCTGAAGGTCTTTTATGCCCATTTTCCATGATGATTCTAAGAAAAAAAAAAATCAAATGATGAGGCAAGTTCTTATCGATATAATCGATGATAAGAAAATTTCGACTTCGACTCGTCAGTATAGTATTTTTCCTATACGACTTTGCTTCTTTTTGGCTTCAGAACCAAAGTCGTATCTTCCCCTTTTACTTAGTTCCTCCTCTTGGCCAGGTATTGGCAGCCTGGCCCCTCCTATACGACATTTGGTAAGTTGTGCTTTGCCCGACCATTTGGCATGTCGTGCTTTGCCTGACCATTTGGCATATGTCGGCGCTGTAAACTGCCCATAAGACACGACCATTTGGCTGGTCGCCCCAAATTCAAAAGATCTGACCATTTGGCATAGGTTGGCATTCTCCTACTCCCATAAAGATCTGACCCTTTTAACCTGGGTCAGCACCCCTAAATCGACGCAATCGAAGCAGCCCCCTTCACATGGGCCTTTTTAAAAACTGCGTTAACATTGAAAAGTTTGCACATGCTTAGAGCTGGCTGCGTCACCTCAAAAACAAAAAACAAAAAAAAAGTATTTTTCCTATAACCACTGTGCCCTTATTAGGAAACCTGCTTTTGTAGCGGCGTTTACTTCGCTAGAGGTTTTTTTCTTTTTTGGATTGTGCTCTTCTCATATTTGGCACCTATTCGATTAATATAACCACACTCTAACGTGCATTTCCTCGTTTTATTGTTTACAGAGCGAGTATTACGGCCAATAATGAAAGTCGTCTGCAGTCCAACGATTCTAGCTAAGTACGACGCCAATAATATAAACGAGTTGGACATCGCGTACATGAATAAACTTAATGGCGGTCTGAGGGCGAACGGAGATCTCAAGATTAGTGCGCGCGACAATGACCTGGGCGGAGGCGGCGACGATGGACCGAAAACGTTCATCGTCGGAGAGCGACGACTGCAGGACACGATGACGATCGCCGACTACGGAGCCGCCGACGAAGGCGTCCTCCGCACGTCCGAGGAGTCGTCGTCGGAGACCAAAGCCTTGTGGCCGGACGACGAGTCGATCTGCAGCGCCACTGCTGAGAGCTCGCCGAAGACTGCGAAAAGTGCCATCTGCGCGAACGTTTCGTGCGCCTCCGACAGCGGGTTGGAGTCGGCCGCCTCCAGTTGGGACAAGTCAATGACCGAAGAAGTCAAAGAGTTGGCCCTCAGCAAACTGGAGGAGGAGCTGCAGGATGCGCGCGAAGTGCTCAAGCTGCGCGACGAGGAGGTTGGCAAACTGCGCAAGATACGCCAGGACGTAGAGAACGAGCTGCTCGAGTTAACCGCCAGTCTATTCCAGGCAAGTTTTTACTACCTCTGTTATACGTACCGTAGGCGAATTTAAAATTGCAAATGTGGCAGTGAAGGGTGTAAGTATTTGTTCGACAATATTGCATGGGCCGAGTGAATTGAAAATACAGATCATTCGATAACGGAAACGGACTGTAATCCTTTTTGTTCAGTATTTCCGGATCCGGACACAGAATCCGGAAAATGCGAATAATCCGGAGCAAAAACGGTGCCGTTAATTCGACGGATTTTAGTCCGTTTTCAATCAATATACCGGATTCCCGGATTTAGCGGACTATATTCCGGAAATTTCCCGGATCCGTCTTACGAACGGATTATTCGCATTTTCCGGATTCCGGATCCATTTTGTCCGGATCCCCAGATTCACTTTGCCCATAGGGGAAGGAATACTGATCTTGGGAAAATAAACTTATGGAAAATAGAGCTAGGTCAGAAACCAGTTTATTTCCTTTGTGTAGCATTGAAACGTTTCACTTTTTCCAGCTTAAAAGGTATACGCTTTATACTAGAAGCACAAACTCCGCAACTTGGCAATACTTAAATCGTAATGGTGGTACTTCTGATTATGAAATATGGAAAAAAAAGTGAATTTAACTTCTTAATTAGCCAACCCCATTCAAAATTAAGAATTTTTGATAGCAATTATTGTCTAATTAAATGATAATAAAGACAAATATTTTCTCATATTGAGGAAATTTCACCGACTGTTTTGTGGCTGAGTTTTCAACTTGGAGTTCTGATTTTTTAATACGTTTTATACACGTACTTACACAATAATTACGAGTATGATGAATTTACATGCATAGAGTTGGATTTTTATTTTCGATTAAATATCTGCTTTTATTAATGCGTTAAGTTTGATGCGGCTAATTTTAGCTGTAAAAAAGATACCAATCAAAAATTTAATTCTATACATCCTGTAAGTTCAACATTGCGAAATACATCGTGGCCTAAAATCACAAATTTCTGTTCAAAATTTTGGCTTCTTAAGCAGTCGGGAAAATTTCGCTATCTTGTACGATTTTTGCTTATTGTAGAGCTCACCCTTGATAGTATTTTTGTAGAATATTTCTGACCTTATTCTGTTCAAAAAATAGATTAGAATAAAAATAAAGAAATATGAAATACGAACAAAAATTCAATAAAATCCCCTTGCAGCTTGAAAAAATAATATTATAGGTATAAAGGAAATCAGCTCGTTTCTGATTCTACTACTACTACTACTACTACTATGTACTATACATGTTATCCACGGACAGGCATGAAGCGATGATAGAAGTAAGGATACCAGTTGAAGTATGTCTATTGTATTGACATATAGTTGAAGATGTTACTAATTTTGAAATACTTACAAAAGTTAAGCTGAGCTGATGGGTTGAACAAGTTTGATACAACCCATCAAACTGATAATTTTATCCTCTTCGATAAGAAATACGATATTTTTAATAGCTTCCTTCATCTATTCATATGAAATGAGTTGTTCAAGTGTAAATCCTACGTTTGAAATCCCAATTCACCTGCATATTTTCCAGTAGGTAGTTATAAATATATATAGCTCTTGTATGGATTTTAGTTCTCATCTGTTGGCAACCTTACTGGTAGACAGATATTCACTAGAGGAGTTGCAATGAAACCTAATCGCAGACCCAATAGTAAATTATTTATTACGTTTAGCCTGTTTTTTTTTTCTCTCCACCAAAAATTCCTAGAATTATTTTTTTCTACTTTCCTTCTTGTGATGTGTATGTGAACTGCGTGAGTACGAAATCGCAATACACGTAAAGACGGTCGGTGAAAGTTTGGTGTCGCTATACTCGCTGGCTTATAAGATAGAAATGTGTCCGATTTGATGAGGGTATAGGTACATCGCATCGCAGAAAGGATACGTATAATCAGATGTCGATCAAAATTGCAATTATTTTATTATGACATCGATGGAATATGTTCATGTCTAGGCCGAACACAAGATTTCATTTAGCTCATTTTGACCATTTCTGCCAACGAATTACGTATAACGTACGTCTACATTACTTTTAGTAAGTCTGTCTGATATAATTACTTTTTAATTTTTTTGTGTTCTAAGCTGTTGGGGATTTTTCAATACGATGAACGTAATTCAGGAAAATTGTAAAACTTTTTACATGTTTTTATTTTAGAAAACAAATAATTTATCAGTGATTGATTCATTTCATGAAATGAAAAATAACAGTTTGGAATTTCATACAAAAATTTAAGTATAATACTATCTCATTGCCCTACATGTATCAGTTGATTCCGATAGACACCATTATATTTTATTCGTCATTAGTCCCATTAAAAACAATCGGACGGGTTGACTCTATTAATCAAGCCCACGGTGATGTAATCAGTTTCATATAGTGGGCATATAATATAGTGATCCTAATTTGTAAGTATAGATACTCAGCAATCATTTTGTTCGATTGGTAGTTGGTTGTGGTACCGTAGCCACTTCTGCATCTTGCTCGAGTCCATTAGCACGACCCATTGCTGCTGGGTGAAGTTTATTTTTTTAAATGTACATTACCTTTACCATCAATGAAAAATGAGAAACTACAGCTGTCCAGTACCTTTTCTATTCTCGTTATAATATTTACATAATGTTTGATGCTCACGGTCTCTACAAGCATGTTCCATCGTTTCTTTCTAACTTATCAAGTTCTTTTATAACTGATCAAGTACCATTCATCCTGGTGTAGTTCACAATTTTTTAAACAATTCATGTACTGCCTCTGTTATTGCTATGGAGAACATTTTTCTCATACACGCGTTCAAGTTCTTTGTATAGGTAACCCCCCCCCCCTCACCATTGATTAGGTTTATTTTACCATTTTTTTGTTAGAGGGCTGTATACGTATATATTATTATAATATCTCTGATGCTTTGCCCACTATCATTTTATTTTCTTACATACGAGTATTATGAGCGGCTTAAACTTAAACGTCTGTGTCCTCTTTTACGGTCTGTTAATTCTTTTAGCCGTAATTTTGTTTTGTTTTGTAGAAATCACCGCTCATTTCTTCCAGTTCCATGATAAGCGTGTAAAATGCCATACATGCATGCCTGCATGTTTTATGAAATTATAACACGTATATATACTGTAGGGCATTAATAATTACTCCCTGTCAAGCCTGCTGTTTGTTGGGCCACTTCATATGTATTTTCTCAGCCTTCTCTAGTTTCAGTTTTCGTATAATGAACGCATAAAAATTGCCACCTATTCGTTGATTAAGATACAGCCCAGAAAAATTAGTGTTTAAAAAATAAAAAATTGGCACAAAAGAATTTATGCTTGGAATTTTGTTGTGGTAAAAAGTCTCGCGGCCCCCACACTCTGTGCTTCCTCTCTGCAGTTGGGGGTTCGTAAGTGTTGACAGTTGACATTTTTCAGCTATAACTCGAAAACTATATGCTAGATATTCATTCTAAAGTTCAGTAAAATTTTACCTATTCTGCAGCAAATTTCCTATCGATTAAAAAAAAAGTTAGACCACCTCATTTGGTGTGATGAAAGTGCAGAAAATGAAGATTGAAAAATAGCTCTAAAATGTTGAAAAATGATACTTTTCAAGTGTTTTTCCTCATTAACTCGAAAATCAAGGGAAATTAGACGTATTTTCAAATTTCATTTTCTAAACTTCTATGCTGGCACCAAATGAGCCATTTTTTTTGATCGATAGGAAATTTGCTATAGAATAAAGTTTTACCGAACTTCAAAATGGATATCTGTAGCATAGTTTTCAAGTTATGGCTGAAAAACGTTAAATTTCAACTCTTATTAGCTCCCCATGGGGGAAGCATAAGGTGTGGAGGTCGAAACTTTTTAACACATATTCCCTGAACTACCCCAAGTACATTTCAGGCATAAAATCTTTCGTAAAATTTTTTTCTTTTTTCCCAACTTTTTAAGACAAATTTTCCTGGGCTAAATAGCGCCATGGGGTTTAAGTTTAATTCAGTGTGAAAGTTTTATCTATTCATGATGCCTCCTGAGAACAGGTTGTTGTGGTACTGACGTCATCTGACACCATCATAAATTCGATTGAATGTTGTTTTCTCTGCTATGGATTGACGAAATATTTTCTGATAATCGGATGCAAAATATTGATACATATTTTTGTGCGGATATACGCCCTTAGATGTTTATAAAAGATAAACAAATGTATGAGAATAATTTAGATAAAATATAATTGCGTTTTCCTGGCTGTTACTCTTTTTCTGAAAATTACCTGCAGCCCCATCAGTACTTATACTGTAGTAGTTTTGGCAGATTATAAAAGCGAATTTTTCATTGCTTTATTCTTATTTTCTTTATTTTGTGGTTGAGATGGCTTTCTGGGGCGTCTAGGTCTACCTTAACGCCACCTCAGCTTCGTCCGGAGGGGTATGATGGAACTTTGCTGTAAGTCAAAGTTTCAGTTGAAAAAAAAAAAATGAAAACCAATTAACGCGATTGCTCGCGTATTCTTCGATGTAGGAATGTTTAAGGAAATGCGTGGAATTAGTTTGTAAACTATATTTTATTTAATACCGAAATTCCCATAGTATTTTATTGTTTCTTAACAGCTAACTATACGAGACACACTGTTTTTTAGTATTTCATTACATCATAAAATGGAACAATTTTTCGAAATACGGTAGTGGAACTGAAATTTACAGTCCAACTTTTTACGTATAATTATTATAAATTGTCCTTCCATATTAACAGTTTTAAGAAGTATAATAGTCGTTATATTTTTGTTTTGGTTTGGTTATTGGTTTCCTCTTTGATTGATATATTGATGATGTATAAGTTTTCATTTCACCAACTCTCCATTGTTACAATCCTTGATTAAGTACAAATTTATCAAGGATTGTAACAGTGTAAATAAATGGGTAGGTATTGTAGGAAATTCCTTCCTGCTATTCTAAAAATTTTATTTTATTAATTTTAATGACTGACGTTGCGGTATCCTAGGGCCTTCACCCCTCTGGCACCTTACCCAGTTACCCACTCCAACCACATAAAAATGAAGTTGATCAAGTTGAGTGTAAAAACTGCACTTTCAGAATCGGTGCAGTGTCTTCATAAGTATTAAGGTATAGTGTACATGATGTGCTGTATTGATCTTATTTGAGTAATTCTTCACTGGAGACAGAAATTTCCTCTGAAAAGGCCAACTCGAGAACTATATCTCTACAGACGTACTTAAATAATAATTTATTGAAATTTATTCTTGATATTCGAAATAATATTTGAATATTTCTCATCTTATATACGTCTCACCCAACGAATCAAATGTTCTTTCGTTGTAATTTGTTCTTTGTACCATATAATTTGTATTGCCTAACAGCTCAACTATTCGTTCACTGCCTCCATGAGTTCTTTTCATCTCATCTCTTTTTTTTCTTCATTTTCATTAGTGATGTTAATTACATCAATTTAATATTACGTAAGAGAAGCGTAATTGACATTTCAAGTTGGCATTAGATCGATGCTGTTGTTTTATTTAGTACGAGTGTACGCCTATATTGGACAAAATTAACTCTGAAACAATCCACCGCCCACGTAAAAGGCATTTCGAGTGCGAAGGGAACTGCCTTTATGCATGTCAAAGAACTGAAAAATCTCTTTCATCGTGTTTACATTCGCCGACCAATGAGGCACATTACATTAATGTCTGAAGCCACTGTTAATCGACCGGTTGGTAATTAGACGGGTGTAAATCGGTGTAAGTTTGCTAATCTGTTCGGATTTCAATGAAGAAACGTGAGAAACGCTTTTCACGTTTCCGTGGGTACGAGTTTTATGGAGAAAATTTCCTTATTGTTTATAAGTCTTTATTTTGCGAAATGGAAACGTTTTATAGTGAGGGTGGCCAAGCAAGCGGAAAGGGGAATATAAAAAATTGGCGAAACTGGTTTTTAAGAACGTCTCTATGAGAATGATCTCATTCTTCTTCACACATGCTCAACCGCGATTGTTAATTTATGTAGCATCTTGGGTAATCCACGTGAGAAAGTGAATTTTTTGAAAGAGGTCGATTTTAGGAAAGATAATTCTCATTATTTCATAGCTGGTGTACCTATAAGTCGTAATGAATGTTTTGGTGAAACTGCAATAAATTTTTGTGGCCACACCTGACCCGTCACTTTACTGTGTATAGTCAGACATGGGTCATGAAAATTCGTATCTTCTGTATAGCTAACTGATCATAAATGTTGAACCTCTCGTAAAGTTTTTTTTTCTATTAAAAAAACAAAACAAAATCAACTAGTCATACTAATAAAAACTAATAAAATTCAGTGTAAGTACTCGTATGTTTTAGTTTTCATACACTAAAATTCGTAATATTGAGGTCCTGTTTATGGCTTCCGATCGTAGGAAATGCAAAACATCGTACTGTTGACATTTTTGTAAACTGGCTTAAAGTCATTTAACTCAAGTGGATACGCAAAAAGGGCCTATGTAGGGTTAGCTAAAATTACTATAAATTAATTTCTGCGGATATTAAACTTGCGACTCATAGCCCATTGGATATAGTCAATAGATTATGCGCAACAGCACCTATAACACTTCACAACTACGTAATCAAAAACTTGAAAGTATCTCAAAACGCTGTTTTCCTACTTCGACCTTTTTTTGATATCTGCACCTTCACTTGCGATTATATCGAATTATTCGAGCATTTATATGTACTTATATGTATATTAAGATGACTTCCTACAGAAAAACCAACGTTTCTTAATGCCATTATTATGCTTCTGCTTCTATAATGAAAAGAGAAAAAAAAGTTTCTGACGTATAAATTACGGTGTTATTATTCTCTGCCTCAAGAGAGAATTTCGAAAAAAAAAAAAAAAATAGATAAATAAATGAAACATAAAGATGGGAAGAAATGAGTTGGCGTGAGAATGCATAAGAAAATTTTTTATTTACACGTGATTATAAATGCAAAACAAGATGGTTGCGAGAGTACACTAGCAGGAATTGAGTCGTAGGTATTTGTATTGAAATGTGAAAATATTTGCACTGGGCCTGCTACTGGTGAAGAATACGTACTTTGCTGGTACCTCTGGAAGTTGACTTGGTACTCTGCATTATGAAATAACGTGCGATAAACGAAGCAAGTAATTGGTTATTGTGCATCGATTTCAGATTTTTTTTTTCATATCTCTCTGGAGCTCTGTAGAATCGAACAAAAATAGTAACAAAGAATTTTTTCATGTAACCTGCAGCTCAAAAAGGTATGATAGGTATTCTGTAATAATTCGTTCGTTGACGTACAGCTATAGCAATAGTAGACTACATACAAAGCAACTTGTTGCTGCTTTTGGACTCGTTCTTAATGACTTTCGGATGAGAATATCCTGTATTCCTGTTAAGTCTTATCGCGTTTTGGTGTATTATTCTTGTTCAAGTCCAATATAATTTACGCCTTTACCTGTGTGAGTACGGTGCATCGAAAAGAGGAGGAAACAAAAGAAGAGAAGAAAAGTTGGAGAAAAACGGAAAGACATCACAAGGTAATGATTTGTGACGGCTTATGTAGTCAGCAATAATTTGTTGATATGCTACTCCAGGGCTCTTCTTTTGTTAGAAAGATCTACGTCAAGGGTACGTGTAGGTCGCATGTACCATGAAAACTGAGAAATTGTTTTGGCAGGTTTACTTGCTGACGACTATACATGTTTGTATCATGTATGAATGCAATTGACTTTTGAATTTCTTGTTTTATTTAGCAGAATCATGTTACTCAGTGTAATTGTACTATTTATTTTCATTTTATTTTATTTAAAATGTGACCTCTCCAACGGCACAAAGTCGCATTTATAGGAGAGTAGCAGAAACAAAAACTTGGACAAAAAATGCCTTATATAATCTACAAACGAATTATAATTGATATTATTCTTAATTTATTCAACTTATTAAAAGGTGAGAAAACTATAATGCCCACATAGCATCATCATACTGCGGATAAAGGACAGATGAGGGCCAATGAAAATTTATCTAGAAAAAAGAAAGTGGATGAAGGAAAGAAGAGTTTTGAAATGGAAAAATAAAGAAAATTGTGGATATTTATTTAAGGGTGTGAAAACCACAATGCAGATTCCACGATTTAATCTTTAGTACCTATTCGGATTTGGTATTTTGCACTTGGGAAATCGAAGATTTATAGAACTTGAAAGAAACAGCCTCCGATTAAACGTGTTTAGAAAGTCCCAATTATAGATCATGTTTTATAAGATTTAAAAGGCCGACTACTCGAATTTTATTCGGGAATAGGTACCTTAAGGCCGGGATGGGGGGGGGGTACACTATAGTAGCTTTAATGAAATTCAAACTTGAACCAGCTGTTTAACCTGAAATCAGCATTTTCTATATTGAAGTTAGTTTGAATCGCCTACTAAAACCTTTCATAATTATATCAGGAGAGATGGGAAGAAAATTATTTTTCGCATAATTTCAAAGATATAATTGACTACCTATTGTCTTTATTCGAGTTAACAAAAAATAAAAGGATTTATTACCAGAGTAACACTTGTAATAGCCAGGGCCGGATGTGAAACTCGAAGATTTTCAAAAATATATTGCCGAATTATTGTTGAATAAGCTAAATTCTAGCTTATAGTTTTCAATGAGAAAGCTGACTTTGAATACAATTGAATCACAGCTTTTTTCTTAGATCCTTCTCACTCTTGTTTGTAGTATTTTTTGTTCCTGATTCCTGATCTACCTATATGCCTAGTATTTTAAGTTTCTAAAGAATTTTAGTCTCAATTTAAATTTGTAATTTTGATCTCTTTTTTATCGGTATTTAACTTTTTAATGTGTTACCTTCTACCACATTCGACATTACCTCATTTTTCTTGTGGCCATATAGTGTGTAACAGACTATAAACTGTAAGAGTTTATTTTTAATAGCATCTACACTATATACTGCTAATATACCCGGTTACTCTTTCAGTATAGGTACGTATTATACGTATCCACATTGTCGAAAAGAAAGTTTTCACTTTCACTTGCCCCACTGCGGATTAATTTCTCAAGCTGTATGAGATTTTTCTCCAAAAAGCGATACATATTCGCAGTGTACTCGTGTCTAAGAATAATTCGTAGTATGTACTCGTATTATTGTATACTCGTAAAAGTTGGACGTTCAATTTGAAAATATGTTTCGTGCGCGCAGGCAGCATAGTATTTTTTTTTCTTCGCCAGATTTGTGTGTAGGAAGGAAGGGTATTGCTCTGTGTATAGAAGCGCAAACGTGAGATAGTGGTATAATTATTGGTCATTAAGCGTAAACGTTGATAATATGTTTGAATTAATATTGCGTATTCTAATTACTTATAGGTCTCTGGCGTAGATGTACGGTGTAGTGTACCTTGTCTATTCATTAATTAAACTTTACAACGATGTATCTGAAATTAGTGGTCGGAGTTAATTATAGAGACGAATTAATCCGTCCCATATGAATGGATGCAGTTTCTGGCTTGGATATGTGTGTATATTTTATTCAAAAATTGAAGAGAAATATACATGTAGACTTATTTTCAAAATCTACGTACATGATAAATAATAGTATAAAATCTACTTAACTTGGGTGTGGACTTGAGGAACTTCTCTTTGACTAATCTGAAGACATGTCGTATTAAATGTATTTTGTATTTTTTCTGAAATCATATTGTAGGTAGAACTTAATTTTTTCCCATATCATACTCCATAATTCTTCAGAGAGATAAGTATATATGCTCAAGGAAAAAACAAAACTATATTTACAATAAACTTACCTTCAATGGCATGCGTACCAAAGAAAACCTTCACGTGTCATGTGGTATGATGATTCTCTTTTGTACGCGAGCAAGCTATAAGGATAATCAATCTCAGAAATAGCATATTGCCACACAAAAAGGGAAAGGCAGTACGACGAAATATGTCAAAAATAAAATTTTCATATTTCTAACTTAATTGGTGAAATTTATTTTTCGTTATTATTGGCCAAAAAATGTGTGTCGATAGTTATAATAGAAGTCTTCAGATATAAAAAGATCTTATGTAGTGACCGTCTTCATCGTATAATCCTTATAGAAAGTATTTTGTTTGATTCGTATTTAAGACGTGAAGCTGAACTTTTATTAATGTCTCATAAAAAATATCCTCATTCGCGTGTAAAACAATTACACACTAATAAGTATTTTTTCGTCTGTAATTTCTTACACTCATCACAATAATTCTTAGTGGATAGCTTATTAATTTTTTACTTATCTTACCCTTTACGGAATAATGTAGTCCAAGTATGTCCAGTATTATTGAAGACCCTCCCCCTTCACCAACTCTTGTAAGCTTTCATTTTTCAAGCATCTTATATTGAATTGAGATTGTATACAATTGTTATTAGCAATAACAGATTTTTAACTATTTTCACGTTTTGATTTCCAGGAGGCCCACCGCATGGTTCGCGAAGCAAATCTGAAACAAACGGCTGCCGAGAGAGCATTAAACGAAAAAAAAATGGAGGTTGATGTACTTTCAGGAGAAGTCGAAGCTTTAAAAACTCTAGTCCTCACATCGACGCCCAGTAAACCTAATCTTCATTTGCATTGCCAGTCAAAAGAGGATTCGTCTGCCGTTATCAGTAAGTGCCATTTACCTGAACGACTCAGTTTTTGAACTCCCATAACAAATTCATAATTAATCATTATACTGCACATTATTTTTATTCTTTCCTTTCATTTTTCACTGTCTGCTCTGCAGTCAGCGGGGTTATACAAGATTAATGTACTTTTTTAGCTGCTTGGTACAGTATTTTAGCGCATTTGCGTGAATAATTCGCATGTGGCTAAACTTTGTAGGAGGTGCAGATTACTCTCAATTAATTTATGAAAATTGCGACGACGAGCCACATCCGCCGTATATTTGATGTCACGTTCAGTAATAATATGAAAATGAATGATCTCGTTTTTTCGGTGAACTAGATACCACAGAATTAATTCTTCTGCGTGTTTTATTTTTTCCTGAATTGAAGGTCACTGGTATTTGGGTTATGAGAAGTGCAGTAAAATCTGTACGAATTAACGAATATTTTAAAAAAATGCAAGATTGAGCGAGAAGTAGAGAAGAGAAAATGTAAGTAGCCAAACTGCATAATGTTTTGTTGTTTTTGCAGTAAAATTCATGTGTTGAGTATAAATAGGCTATTTCACAATAAAAATGATTATTCAGTATAGCTTGGAGACAGATGATTTGATAATTTGCAAACTAGTATCAATTAAACCAAAATTTTTAATAATATAAAATTATAAAAAGTTTACTTAAGACCTTTGCATTTCTTGTATTTTGTCATCCTCATATTATTTTGAAATATGAAAAGCGTTAGTAGCATACAGAAGCTGAAATGAGGAATTCACCTAAACCATTTCGAGACCGTAAAAAATTGACTTTCTGATACAATGCCCTTTATGTCACATAACTGTAGTACTGTTTTTTTAAGCCTAGAGTAGTTTTACAGGTAACCTGTGGGTCTGCTATGCTCTAAGTCCAATCAGTTTGAGAGGTACAAACCTTCTAAAAAATTAGTATAATACATATTTTTAGAAGTGGATTTTTTGTTGAAAAGCATCGATGTGATAACTGAAATTATACAGAATTTAGATATTCACTACTTTCTTTTTTCTCTGCGATTTATACCGAATGAAATGTGTGTAAACTAAGACTATTTAGGAACAATTATCCAAGGTTGAAATAATTCTTTCTATTTCAACGATTGTATAATGGGTTGTATCGTTACACTATAGGCTGTTGGGTAATATTATTGAATAAGTATAATTGCGATAACCTTAGAAAATAAAGTTTTCTCACTTCTTTTTCCGTGCTGATAACATTCCAATAGAGCCTAGTGAGTTGTAAAATATGAATGGTTTCACTGCAGCTAAATATATCCACTATTTTTAGGAATATTGGAATTCATCTGGACTATGGAACCTTTTTTTACTTTTCATTTTTTCTCATGTTCTCTAACTATAATACACATATAGGTGTTTTCTTTAAATCCTTTTTTCTCTTCGAACTTTTGGATTGATTGTTTTTCTCTTCTTACGCGATTTGTCTAGTCATTTATTAAGAATTTTAATTTGTAGTAGGGTAGAAAATGAAAAATCATTCTAACGTCTATATGGACATGATGAAATAAAAAGAATATACGTATACGAGTATCTGCCTAGTGGTCATCAAGTAGGATCACTCATTCGAGACGCGAAAAGTATATCTACATTTTGTAGTTGTTGTTTTTTGGAGGGGGGGGAATATTTACATTGCGAACTATAGTATGCTTATCTACTAATGTTAATTACTTTTGTAAATAGCGAGTTGGAATAACTGCGAGGAAATGTTTGGAAATTTTACTGACAAACTAGTATGGTTTTTCCTTACCTAAAGTAGATACGGCATACAAATGAGAATATTTGGAAAATTATTTTTTTAGGTACTTACTTTGAATTTATCAAATTTGTCTTTGGTAGTGCTTTACCCGGGATTACTATTCATGAAAACGTTTTTAAACTTTATCTTATTAGATATTTTATTTGTTTGATTAGATGTCTATAGTACGTACGTACATTTTTAACAAAGCGAATTTCATCTGATTACTTATAGCGTACGAGGGCCGAAAGAACAAAACTTTATTTTGCAACCTTGCTATAATGGCTTTTTTTCCATCATCGAAATTAAATCTGATATTCAAGTGTGGCGAGACCTTACTTCCGAGTTTATGGTTTTCAGGACAGGGTTGAACTTTGGGATGAAAAGGCAATTCGAGTAGCAAATCGATATACGGTTTTCCTTTCCTTTCTGGTTCAGCCTGTTTTCGTTTTCGCTAACTTCATTCATACTGTAGTATGGAGATGTATTTGTTATCCTTATATATTTCCACATAATAGGGGTGGTCGTGAAATAAATTCGAAATGTGGTCGTTTTGAGAAAATCTGTCAGCGCAAAGTCGAGTGCAATAAATTACAAAAGTTACAACGATCATTTATTAATATTAATGGGATTTGTGGGAGAAATAAAAAAAAAAAAAGGAAAAAGCATATTTAGCCAAAAGTAGCCTACCTATACTCATTACTTAATGTATACGTATTTTTATTTTCTTTCAGATGGCGCTAATTTTTTTAAGAAACATAATCGATCTCCTTCGCATATCGACTTGAAATATGGTCGGCCAGAATCTTCACCAAGTCAGCCATCACTAGAGGATGTGTCGCCGGAATCACATAGGGAATTTCCGGAAATGCGAGATGATTTTGAGGTAAAAATATATGATGGTTCGCTCATTTCCCGTTCAACGCAAATTTAAGGGACAAACATATATTTCAAAATTCAATTTGAAGCTGAAGGCGGGAGAATTAAATTGTTGAAATAGTTTACAAATATATTATCAAATTTAAACCATAATTTCCTGCGGAAGATAGCTGTATTGAATTTCGTTTAAAAGCTGATAAAAAAATCATTGTTTACCATGCATAGCGTGTAAACTTCTGGGAAATTAACCGGAGAGAAAATAATATTTTGACGAATAATTCTTCTGGTTGGTGATGACTGATGACTGATGAGTGAATTGTCTTGAGATTTCGAGAAACGATAAACATGACGCCCACAATATTATGTCATTATCTGCACTAGATTATGTAAGGACTTTTCAGTATACTATCGTCACGTGGGTTGTCTGCAGATAATATGACGTCGCATCATTCTGATTGTGAGTGTGTTGATAAGTTGCTGACGACTATTAAATCGTCTCATAGAATTGGTAAAGTAGTAAACTTCTTTATTTCATGGGAATAATGACATAGTGACGTTTGATTCGAGTGCTTTCCTCGTCCGTTTGGATGTGTTTAGACCCGTGTAGTCGTACAATATATTTAATTAAAGAAAAATTAATAATGGCCTTTGACTACTTATAGTTTTCTTCGCGAATACTTGGTCTAAATGTCAGATGAACTCATTATGTTCAAGAAAAAAAGGCCATATTCGCCCTGGAAATCCTCAAAAATCACTCTGAAAATGTAAAAAAATTAGATGATCACCCTGGTACTTCACAATTATAGGTACTTACGAAAAGAAAAAGAAAAGAATACCATGGTGACAGTATATTACCTTTATTCTAATATTCAAAATTGTTTCTCCTCTTTAAAAATTATTTATCTAATTGAATTTTCCATAAGTATTTCATTTTTTTCATTTTCGACCTTTTATTAATTCGTTTTTTTTTTTAAACAGGTTGATCCGAATAGTTTTAGAGAATTTCTAATATGGCGAGAAAATCCAACTTTAGAAAAAGATAACCCATTTATCACGCACATGTATCGTGAAGACATTGACCAGTGTTTGGATTTCAATAACTCGGTCCTGGTGTCCGAAGTGAAGAAAGCAATCGACGAGGAAAATATTTTTATCGAAGCTGTAGATAAAGCCAAAGCTCACTTCCCAAAGTATGTAATTTAAAATTTGAAATACTATAGAAACATAATGTGGGATTTACTTTCAACTTAGTCAAATATAGAACTATACTTCTTGTGAAAGTCAGGTGATCGCGCATGCAGCATACATGCAAAAATAAGTGCATAATTTAGAATTTTTTTTTTTTTTTCATCGGTTGGAGGGAGGGAGATCATAGAAACAGCTGAGTCCTTTATCGTTGTAAATATTATTTTTCGTTTGAAATAAACTTGCTAGATCAGAACAGTAGCCCATCAGTAATGGTTCTAGTTGATCTTCTCCTCGCTATACGTACTTTGGTAATTGTTCAATCTTATTAGATCATCTTTCTGTTCTTAGAGTTTAGTTTCCGTGACCTAAGGACATGATTTTATTCACTATTCAAAAAAAGGAGAATATATTTTGCACGCCAGACTTGGTGTTTCCAACGACAGATATTGAACATTCAATGTTTCATAAGTCGCCTGCCTATTCGAAATACAAATAGATAACTACATATTTTTTTTTAATTCACAATTACGAATTTTCGAATTTTAATTCGACTTGTGACATGGCCTTTCGTTGTCATTTATTTATTTCATTAGTTACTGTTGATTTGTTTATTTTAATGTTTAGCAAAAAAATATTTTGGGTTTGTGTTAATACAGTAATCGTGTATCAATTGTTGATTTTGTTTTTTCTTTTATCATTGTTTGATGCACGTAGGTATTAGGTAAATAGGTACCCATATTCACTAACTGCGAACAGATTTTTCTGTGCGAATTTTTTTCGATTTCATAATAAACCGATCTGTACAGCGTGTTTGTTTGCATGAATTAATGTCATTAGTATAGGACAAAAAAAAAAGAAAGGTCATTAATTAGACGAATGAGTCATTAATTGAGAAGCGTTTGGTGTAAAGATTTGGGAATATGATCGACAAAATATTGTTCAATTTTTTTCTGGTTCAGCTCTACACATTATTCACATTCTGAGTAGATTTTTGTATCCATGAAACGTAGTTTCATGTCAACTGGCTTTTCAATTTTAGTAAACCCAATTTATCTTTGTTCGATTTTTTTTTTATTCGGTGAATCAAATACCTACGGATATTTAGTAATAATCTGACCACGTTTTTGAGAATCTGTCAAGTTTTTTGAAAGAAATTCGATTTTAATTCTGTGGTATCTTATTTACATAGTAGTACCTATGGTAATTAATTCACATTAGTTGGGTGAGGGGGGGACGGGGAGAATCAGTCAAAACAAATGTCGAATGACACGTGAAAAACAAATTTTTCTGCCAAAAATGAGTGAAAATGTATTTGTTAATAAAGTGGTTCGGGGTTTCTTATAATTGTTTTATCAAATTCAGGAAAATATGCCCCGAAATTATTGATTTTTAAGCCAGCCTTATTGAATGACGGCTGGTAGAGGACAGTCCCTTACACCTCTTCCGTTGAAATTTTCCAGTCAGCAAAATATGAAAAATAACAAATGTGCGCCAAGGTAGTGGAAAAGTTAACTGTCTAGTGCCTACATTTTTTTTTTTTTTTTCGTAGAGTTCGGTATTCTGACTTCTTGCTTTTCCCTCATCTCCACCCCCAAGAGGCGTTAAACAATAGCCTATTATTAAAAAAATTAAAAATGAAATTCACTTCAAAAATTTGTAATATATGCAAGCGGCTGCTGATTGAGGATGATTCATTATAATTTTATAACCCGTCGTCTAAAGTCCATTATATAAGAAAAATCGTCAGCTTTACCGAATAGTAGTAGTTCGTCTATGACAGTAACGGGTGATTCATTCTTCCGTTTGAATGAAAATCAAATTAGTGCCCATTTTCCTACGATTTTTCGCGTAAAAAACGTAGTGACCTCACTCCATTCATTGAATCCAATTCTATTACGTCATTTTCCCTCCTTGCATTACGTAATTTTTATGTAAATCGATGGAGAACAAAACAAACATAAATATGGTACATTAATTAGTGCCAAATGTTATTGTCTCACTTATGAATGCAATAATTTTGTTTCCGTTAATTTTTCAGGAAATGCGCTCTCATGGAAATGCCTAGATTATGTTTTTACCGAATGAAACTTGCTGACTCAGATGAATGGCATTATATATCACAAATGTGTCGCAATAGAGTATGTATATTTGGCCGAGATTACAATTATATATTATTTATTTTTTGTACGAAGAATTCATATTGTGTTGCAAGTTCATTTTTTTAAATTTCTTTTTTTCTTTTTTTTTCCTGTTAAAGATTATTGCAGTTATCAATTTTCTGAATTATTTGAGGTACATCAAACGGGGTCTGGTAAAAAGCTCAGGTATGAATAAATTTCAGTTTACCAATATTTGAGAAAATTATATATTAAAGTTCATTTCACTAAAATGAGTGTGTGAATTTTCTTTTTTTCAGCCGAAGACATGTATTGGGAAGTGGTGAGGTTAAGGAAAGAAATGATGCTGGCCAAATTAGGTATACCAGTTTCTTCTCATTCTGCGTGATTCGAAACGTAGATATCATGATTCCCAGTTTCCATTGTTGAGCAATTTTTTTCGTCTGTTTGTGTACAGGTGTTTTTTATCATTACTAAGTTTGTAATAGTTTCCATGTTTTTAAAAAACCAACTTTTTTTTTTTCTGTTAATCTTGCTTGTACATTGTGATATATACGTTTTATTTTTATTTTTTATGTTTTTGTTAATATTCCGAAATTGTTGCTTTAACAAGATGTTCCGTAGTGTTAAAAAAGTCGTTTCTCGTTTATTATTATCGAAAAAAATATTTTATTGCTTATGAAAGGAAAAAAGGAGCGTGAAATCAATCGATTTTAATCTCACAACGCTAAATTTCTTTTTAATTGAGTACTTATATGCTCGAATTTACTCCAACTTCTGCGAATAAGTTTTTTTCATATTACTTGCCAACATTGGGGAAGTTTTTTCATGGTTTGGATGACCAGATTTTTTTCCGGTAAACAGAAAATTTAGAACTGGCTGTGTGTTGGAATTAATTTTTAATTAGTTATTAAATATTCTGACCAATATCACCGACCATAAGGGTAGATATTTTTCGATTCGTGTGAAATTACGTTAATCTGAGTTCATTTTGACTTGCTGATCAAATTCAGAGCTAATTTTTAAATCTTTCTTTTCTATTTTGAAAAGCTATCTTTGATAATTTAATGTTTTAATCCTGCTCGATTTATCATATATTTGTATTGAGAGTAATACTCAATAAAAGATGCCAATCTTTCCATAAATTGTGTCAGTTTTATTTTTTCAAACAATGGGAACTACGTATTCGAGTTTTTCTCCCCTAAGAACCGTAGTATAATATTTATTATTTTAGACGCGTCTGTTTGCAGACTATTAAATTTTTCTACCATATTTTCGGGCACAAAAAATATTTAAAAAAATTAAAATCTGTGACAATACTTCTTTTCAATGGATATACAAGTTTCATGTCTTCACGAATTGAATTGTTCAAAAATGAGATGAAAAGAAACCATATCTAACCTTTAAAATAATTTTATTAGGTTTCAATCAAATAAATTTGGTTGCACGTTCAAAAATTTGTCTCTGGATCATTCCTCGATTCAGCCATTAAAAATCGATTTAAATTCAAAAAGAAGGGGCAAAAGCAAACGATAAAAATTCTATAATTTTTCGAAAATATTATGATGTGATATATAAAATGGTATCTGACGTGATGCCTTTTGAAAACATTGTCAGTAAATAAAATTTCGTTGAAATCTGGTTGATACAACTTGATGACCAACATCAAAAGGACGCCCAACTATGATGTCGTTTTACACTGTACACTGGCTATTGAAAATGAGTTATCCAAAATATTCTCAACAGTTTCTTTCATTTAGTTCTTCACCAAAGCTTTTATAAAAATTACAAAAAATATTGAAAAATTCCAAAAATCCAAGGTTCGGCTACTTATTTATGAACCGTTCATTATGCACTTATTTTTGCTCTTGTCCTGCTCTTGTCTTTTGCTTTCGCTTCTCAAGTCTTCAAGGCCCATGTGCAAAAAATTATTTCAATGGGAAAATGTTTTAAGACTACCTCAAGCAAAATTCTGAGGAAAAAACGCTTAAAATGTAAAGGAATATGTTATTAATTTGAATTTTATTATTAAATTTTTTTTTTTCTATTATAATTCTTTTCTTCTATCTATAATTCTATATAGGAACGTTGGAGCCTGGAGGCTTCAGTTCAGGTTCAGGCTTCATAGTTCATTCAAGTACTAGCGCTCCTAGCGAAGCAAGGCTTCAAAGTCACGACTCACGACTTCACGAGGTTGATAAAATCTGTAAATTTAATTTGTGTATTCGAACGGGTCTGTTGGTGTTGGTCTACGAATACGAGAACAGGAGAACGAGACTTCTCCAATTATAGAAAAAACAACTCAAGTCTTTATTCTAAGATGCTCGTCTTTACATTATTTTTTTAATTTACTGTGTCGTATGCTGAGTATTTTCTTTCATACAGAAGAATCCAATTATAATTATGATGTGAATTGTGAATATCCTGGACAATGAGTCGATTTAGTTTCATTCATCTTCATCTTTATTGAAATTCTAAAGGCTATCAATCTATTATCTATCGGCGCACGGCGGTAAGTAAACTCGGCGTGCCAAATAACGAATTGTAATATACATACGTCTAATCTCATCTTTTACTTCGTATTTCAGGCATTTGGCTCTTCAAATTTATCGAGATTAATTGAAATCATGTCGAAGGCCAATTTAGAATATCCAAAAATGTTCGACGATCCAGGGATAGCCGAACGGTAAGACGTCTGTAATAGTATTATCTCCCGCTTTGTTTTACTTAATTCATTCCCATCTCTTTTTATGTAGTGTTAACGAATGCAAAAAGCTCATCTCGGAGCATGGGAATCCAAATAGTTCATTGAATCCCGTTCTTAATGAAAGTAAGTTATTTCAACATTCTATATTTTGATAAGGTCGAATAATTTCAACTGATATGTCTCCTACATAGAAACCCTAATTATGTTCATATCGTCATCAATTTATCGTATTTAATATTACAGAATTGATGAAAGCTCTCTACCATCTCATCCGTGACTGCGTCAAAGGAAATATGAAGAAGGAATCCGTTTTACATGCATTAGAACATTTGAGTGTAAGTTATTTCAATTTTTGTTTCAGTTCTTGCTTAGGTGACTGAAAGCAAACATCGTTTTATATGTTGTTCTAGTCATTGCACGCTGATGTCAGTTCCTTGATTCCGGATATTTTTAATGTATTTGAAGTAGAAACTAGTGTATCCGATTCATCATCTGCCGAGAGAACCAACTTAGCTTATATCGTAAAGCACTCTGAAAAAGTTTGTATATTGTAGCCTTTGCATTGTAAAATAGTTCAAGTCATCATATTTATGAATTTTACTTTGGATTTTAGTTTCTATCCGATCGTTTGTTGAAAGAGCGGTTAGAAAACGAAGCCCTTCAAGAATTCAAAGTTGTAGATAAAAATTATCATAATAAATTCATTAAAGTCAAAACGAAATTATAGTAAGTTTACTGCTTTTTTTTTTTCCTTTCTTTCTTTCTTTCTTTCGTTAATTTGTATTTAATTTTACAAAATGTCTAAATTTATTTCAGCTACAAACAAAAAAAGTTCAATCTCTTTCGAGAAGAATGTGAGGGTTATGCGAAGCTTATTACTGAACTAAATCAATGCCGAAATGAAGTTAATACTGACTACATGATGGAAGTGATCAAATCTTTAATCGGTAATCTTCTGTTTTTTAACGTATAAAAAGCTAATACTTGTGATCTAGAAAAGGGTATTTTAGGATGGAAAATGAATTTCTGAGATAGAAAGATCACTTTCTAATTATAACAAAATATGGCAAGTTCAGCCATGAACATTTCCTGTTCTTTCATTTATATTTCATCATCTTTACGAATATGAAACAATCACCCTTCTATTAATACTGTGTGAACTGATTTGAGCTGAAGATGATTTGTTCGCAATTGAGAATACAATATGTGATTAGAATTTTTCTGAAAATTAATGGTTTAGACTTTGAGAGAAAAAATGAACATGTGTCGCCAGAATATCATCTCAATTTCATTTTTTTTACTTGAAATTATTCTTTTTTGACCTTCTGACTTATATCCTTGCATCTTGGTAATTTCTTAGCCGGACAATAAATTTATTGTACCTACTTCATATACCCTTCTCTATTCGAACACCATTATTAGTTCAAGAATATTTTTATCAATTTCTAGTACCATTTCCGCAATCACATTGCATCATATTATGTTTTATTTTTTATAAAATAATATTGGATTTCAGGTTGTTTTAATCTCGACCCTAACCGCGTTCTTGACATTATTCTTGATTCATTTGAGAATCATTACGAACAGTCAGATTTTTATATACCACTACTCAAAGCGTATATGCCGCAATCGAAAACTCTCAGTGATGTTTTAGGTTTTAAGTATGTTCATTACATCGAAACTAAATTAGTTACGCCCAAATCTTTGTACATCATCACAGCATTTTTATTACAACATCGTGCTATTTTCTTGGATGATATGTATGGTTGGGTGAGTTACAATTCTTATTTGTGTTTATTTACTTTTTAACGCAAATATATTTCTCATTCTCATCATTTCTACTTTTAGCTTCAACCAGATGACAATAGCATTATGAAAGATTGGGAAGAAAAACTAGAGGAGGCCAGAAAACGATTCAAAGAAAATAGTGCCAGTATAATATCTCGTAAAGAAACAGAAAATGAAGAAGGAAACACTCCTAGTGAAGAAGAAGTTCTAAAAGTACGTTCCCCTATAAAAATGATAAGTGTGTCTCGAAGTTTATAAAAACATCAATTTTCTCTACTTAAACTAATGTTGAGAGGCGTTGTTATGAAAAATGAACAACGGTCGTCTTCAGATTCTGCGTTTAATTTTTCTATAGAAATGACAAAAAAATTGAAAAGTGATGAGACGTATATTAACTTGAAATTTCTTTCACAGGATCACTGTTGGTTCTGTATAATATGACTTCTATTTTATAATTACAATTTTAATAATATTACTTTTCAATCTAATACTCTGTTAATTTGCAAATGTAGATTTATTTTAAAAAATGATGTAAAAATAATGATTCGACTATAGTTTTTTGCATACAGAGGGTTGCAATATTTTGTCGATTGTAAATTGTTTTATTAATATATTTTTTCTGTTTTGCAGAGAGAAAACAATCAGAAATTTGGTTTATTAGAAGCTCTCTTGCGTATTGGTGAATGGAGGATTTTCAAACAAATTTGCGATAGATTACCTCAAACTTACGTCGTTAGTCTATATCCAATTGCTTATAATTTGTGTCAACTTATTCATTTACTGATAGATCCAATTTATCGAAAGTGGGTGAACTATATTTGATGAAAATAAGTTGTTTTGTTCTACCTTATGTCCTAACTGTGTGTCTTTTTCTAGGTATAACGAGTCATCTCGTAACCTATCAAATATTAAAGCGAAAACTGTATCAAATCAATTCGCTCCAAAACAAGTTACCACATTTTTAGAGTTGAGAAACGACGTTTTACCAATGCTTTATACCATTGGTTCCTATTTAAGTTATGATCCTGAACTTGTGTATAAAGTTATTAGAATTTTAAAACTAGCTTTGGTGCAGGTAAAAACCACGAAATTCATCTCCTTTGATGTGTGTCTAAATATTTGTATATTCTGGAAACTTAATTTTTACAGGCTGGTGTGAACGAGCACGGATCAATGCCGACCGAAGATTCTTTGTATTTTGATATTCTGACTGTGATGGACTTGACTATTCTTCCAACGCTGTCTGCTTTACCCAGTAATTGTTGTATAGCCGACGAAATTTGGGACGTTTTGAAGCTGTATCCCTATAACTTCAGGTAACGTATTTGAACTGTCTGCTACTTTTCATTTTCTTAGATAAAAAATTGACTATTTCCCATTTCTAAATGCAGATATGCACTTTATTCTCGCTGGAAAAATGAAACCACGTTGAAGTATCCGGTTATTTTGTATAATAATTGTGAAGCGTTGAAAAAAATTAAAGAGATTATGAAGAAAATCACGAAAGAAACGACAAAATTGGCTGGACGTCAAATTGGAAAATTGACGCATTCTTCTCCAGGCTGCATTTTGGAATATGTAAGTTATACTTTAGCTGTAATGTAAGTGTTGATATTAGGATACGAATAATAGATAACACCAAAAATGATGATTTTCTGTAGACGAGGCATTGTTGAAAAAAAAAAAAAAATGAATCAGTAAAATCTTTTCTTTTTTTATTATTTTAAATGCTTTTATTTAACTTCATTGGGATCCGAAAATAGGTGTCAGCTATGCAATCCACAATCGTCTATTCACTCGAAAATGGAAACGCTCTATAGCAAACTGGAGTGCGCATGTAGATTAAAGCAATTTTACCTAAAAACTATTTTATTCATATCATTTTATCTTTTAAGTGAAGCCCCCTTACGTTCAATGTGTTAAACGGTCGTAAAAGGGATCAATATCGATACACCCTGTCAGGTGTTACGCGCTGATAGATTCATTTTGAAATTTTAAAATTTTCATTTTTATGTATTTTCTGACTTTTTTTATTCTATAAGGATGGAAAATAATCTGCTTGAATTGGTTATTAATTTTGTCACATTTTTTAGATTTTGAATCAAATAATGATGTTCGATAATCTAATATTGCTGGTCGTGGAATCACTGAAATATCTGACCGGACTCACTTACGATGTGCTGGCATTCTGTATAATAGATATTATCATGCAGCCAAAACGTATTAACACTAAACAAACAAGTGGAACCACATCTAGTTGGCTAGTCAATTTATCCGTTTTCTGTGGATCCATTTTCAAAAAATATAATGTTGAATTAGTTGGAATTTTACAATACGTTTGTAATCAAATGAAAGTGTACAAAAGGTGAATTACCAAGCCCATTAACGAGTAAAACAGTGTGTAGTAATTTTGTAACCTGTTTTTCCTTCTGTTTTTATCGATTAGCTTCGATTTGCTGATATTAAAAGAAATCATACAGAAAATGTCCGGCATTGAATTCTCGGAAGACATGACCAGTGATCAGTTGAGTGCATTCTCTGGTGGAGAAATTCTACGATCCGAAGTACGTATTAAATGGGGCTAGAACGCCAATAATTTCCGCGCTGCTTATTTAATTTTCTGTTCAATCTTGTAGGGTGGGTATTTCACGCACGTTAGAAGTACCAGAAAGTCCAGTACCCGTCTGAAAGACGCGCTTATGGAAAACAACCTGGCCGTCAGTTTGTGCTTACTGATCGCTCAACAAAGGGATTGTATTATTTACAAAGAAAACACCCCGTCAAAACTGGCTGGAGACCTTTACGACCAAGTAATTGAACTTCGTGTGTTCTGGTGAAGTGAGCTGAGTAATTTTTTGGCTAATGTTCATTGGTTTTGCTTTCAGTGCCAAGATATTTTAGTACAATGCGGTACTTTTTTGAACGGCGTTCTAAGTATAGAAGATTATGTCCTGCGATTACCACCTATCGAGTCGCTTCTCACCGAATACCACTTGCGAACCGATGCCGCATTCTTCCTATCCCGTCTGAAAATAAATTTCAACATCAACGTAAGTTACTCATTTCGAGTATGTTTATAAAGCCACATTTTACTCTGAGATCCTAATTTTGTCGTCATTTTGGGCAGGCTAAATTTGAAGATATCAAAAAAACCGATCCTAACTCGAAAAGGTGGACGGATAATGATAAGCTGCAGAAGTATTACGCCGCTGTTGTAAAAGTGACCTCTCCGATTATCGACTCGATACAACCTCTGTATCCGTCCAAAGTGTGGGACGATATTGCACCGAAATTCATAATTCTGTTTTGGTCAATATCGATGTACGATCTAGAGGTTCCAATCGATTCGTATCATCGTGAAATAAAAAAATTGAAAGCATCGAACGAGGAACTGAAAAATTCGAAAGAATTGGTGAGCACTTTATTCTTCTCCATTGTAGTGTTGAATTTGGTTCTCGATATTATTGTGGAGCTTTTCTGGTCTTAGACGCCGGCTAAGTTGAAGAAGGAGCAGGAACGTACTATTGGACTTATTGAAAAATTGAAAGAAGAAATGAAAAAGCAGCAGGAGCATACAATACGCGTTAAGCATCGTCTGCTTACGGTAAAGAATGGATCATTTGAAGAGATTTTACAATTTCATCAGTATTCTTTACTGACGGAAATTTTTCCAAAAAATGTCGTTTGATGTTTGACTATTTCATTTCTCCAGGAAAAAGATACGTGGTTCAAACCGAGAGACGTTAAAACGGCCAAAAATGAGACGATTACTCAGTTCCTACAGCACTGTTTGTTTCCTCGTTGTATATTTACCACGTTAGATGCGATATTTTGTGCCAAATTCATTCATCTTCTACATTCGTTGAAGACACCTAACTTCTCAACACTACTGTGTTACGATCGGGTAAGTTCATTTAGATATTTTCATGTGATAAGTATTACTCAGATTTCCGTTACTTTCTCGTATTTTTAGCTAGAGGTTTACGTTTTTGAAGCAATGAAAGTAAATTTGTTTTGCCCTTTACGATCGAATTTGATACCTATATAGAAGTGTTCCGCCACCGTTACTGGAATGATAATATCCCGATTATAATATTTTGGAAGAAAAATATTGAACTTTGAAATTCGATAACCCTTAAAATCCATTAAACGTATCAGACTTATCTGATATTTCTTCTTGTTTAGTGCAGCTGTACGTCTCAAATCTGTTTCAAACTTTAAATGAAATGTAATAAAAGAGGAAGTTATCAAACTTTTTGAACAAAAATAAATACCTATTTAAAAATCATGTTTGAAAGTTATAACAAATTTTTTATGGTGTTAAATTATTTTTAGTTATCATATAATAATGTGATATTTAATGTAAGAGCTCATATTTTAGTGAACAATCACCAGCTTAGCCAAAGTAGCCATTTGATCCTCGGAGATTATGTTCTAGAAAATAGCGCTATCCTTCTACCCCACACCCCTCAGTAACGGAATTTGAAATGCAAGAATGCTTACTTTAATGAATTGATTTTATATTTCAGTTATTCTGTGACATCGTTTATTCGGTTACACTGTGCACCGAAAATGAAGCCCGACGATATGGACGATTTTTGTGCGCCGTTTTCGAAACTGTAATGAGGTGGCATTCTTCTAAAGACATATTTGATCACGTGAGAAATTTTCATCGAAACTCAGTTTATGAATATTGTTGAGCTGTATTTCATCTAATCCATTTACTGTATGTTTTAACAGGAATGTGCCAAATTTCCCGGTTTCATCACGAAGTATCGTGTCAGTAATCAATTCTCAGACGCGAGTGAACATGTCGGTTATGAGAATTATCGACACGTGTGTCATAAGTGGCATTACAAAATAACAAAGGTAATTTAAAGAAGCTTGAAAAATAATCATTTTCTTCTACACCTATCCTAGTTTCTAATTTATCGTGGGTTTTTCGTTTTTTCAGGCTTTGGTAGTTTGCCTGGAGTCAAAAGACTACATTCAAATACGTAACGCGTTGATAATTTTAATTAAGATCCTACCTCATTTCCCTGTGCTCGTTAAATTAGCTCAAATCATCGAGAAAAAAGTCGAAAAAATTATCGAAGACGAGAAAAAAGAGAGTCGTGGGCTGACCACGTTAGCTGTATCGTATAATGGTTTACTCAAAACGAAGAGTTCTCAATTCATTCGGGAACAGGATTTCCACTTTGTGAGTTGAATCGGATTTTTGTTACACAATCTTGTTGTTTGTGACTCTTGCGAAACCAACTTGTGTTTTCTAGGTACCTCCAAGTGTAGGAGCCAAATCAGATAGCCAAGAAGCGAAACCAAGCGCACCGGTAACCAATGCGAATCCATCTAATATGAATATTCCAATCTCAGTAGTTGGTGGTAAAGAATTGAAATCAGATTCTCACGATATCGGTATTTGTTCGCTTGACTGAATGTCACGTGGTCTAGTATTATAGTCATTGAGAATTTCTGTATTTTTTTCAGAGCTGTCCAAAAGCACATCTAATTCAAATCACGAGGATAAAATCCGATTTATTGACTTGGTCGAGGATATGAAGAACGACAGCAAAAATTCGTGAGTAGAACTTGTGTCTAAAGAATATTATACATTTTTACTGATTGACTAAACTGATAAATATTATAAATTTGTGTTTTTAGACACGATTATGCCAAGAGCAAGGACGATTACGTTGACCGTGACCGCCAAGGAAAAGAAGAAAAACGAGAAACCAGCGAGAGAAAATCGAGGGACAAGAAAAGTAAAGAAGAAAAGTTGCTGTATGATGATCGGAAGGTACGTCATGCTTTCAAAATGAAGTACATGTACTGTACTGAAGCTTTGCAAATATCTATCGTAGCCATTATATTACCAATTAATTACTCACTTATTTTACATTTCACTAAAAATGGCGATGAATACTAGTTTTTTAAATGTTATACTTCTATTAAGTGTCTCTTAAATTCAGATCCAAACGAATTTATTATTATTATTATTTTTTGTTTCAACTATCATAAAACTCATTTCTTATTTTTCATATGGAAATATGGAGAAAATAGGTCGTGATTTTTGTTCTGAGAATCGTCGAATCATAAACATGTTTTTACTCGAAAACCCTGTACATACTTTTTTTCCCCATTTTCGAATAAGTAAAATCTTTTAGAAAAATACGAATATCCTACTTCCTTGTTAATTAAAAATCATCGTTTTACGAAAATTTTATAACCATGATTTTTTGCTTCAACAGGATGATTACCGGTTATTACCGCTATCCAAGGGTGAGGAAATCGGTCGAAGTAAAGCCAGTTCATATCGGAGTGAATCGAGTAATTCATGGCCCGAATTCGCCTCTCCTCGAGACGACGATACTCCTCAGCAAAAATTAATGGACGTATACGAAAGAGGAGAAGGAGGTATGTTAATGGATTGATTGATCTTTGTTTTGCTCTGAAGATTTAATGCGGTTAGGATCAAAAATGTTGCCCTAGCATGATCAGAGGGAGCTGTATCCCATTTGACTCCGCTTTATCATTACATCTAGCTGCAAACCTTGCTCGCTCCGTCAAAAATACTGAATAGCTCGTATTTATAATCACTGTTAAGAATAAATATTACTGAAGAAAAAGTTTTTCCAAAATGAAATTGTTTCTACCAGTTTTGCAGATATAATGTGCTACTCGGTTATCAGTCTCTTAATTCCCTCTTTGCATATTATCCTACTTTCAGTGGTATTCATGAAGATTAATACGTATTGTTTTTTCTTCTTTAATTGCGCAGAGTCCAAACGTAGAAAAATAAACAGCGGTTCATCTGGGAAGGTAAGCATTAATGGATGTTCGTTCGAACTCCGGGTAGAAGATACAGAAATGCAGTGTCTGCCCACGTGTTTTATGTAGAATCATACGAGAATTTTTCCGCCCTCTTGTCTTGTATGTGTTAAGTCTTTGTGTTAGCAAAATGATCGTATTCATCGCCAGTAGCCGTATTCATCTTCGTTGGATTCGTTTACAATGAAAGTTATAGCTCCAGCTTCGTGTGGCAGCTGCACTTGGATGTTAACGTCGCTTCGTCGATACTGTATTTTGTTCGACTTTGATTCTATTTGGAATATCAAGCAGTATGCTGGTTATTCGTGTCCACCCAAGAAATCCTGATCATCGTAATTGGCATGGCTTAATCACATAATTCACTATCGACCTGAATGATGCCAAATGGATTTCTGTTCGACAAAAAGACTCAATGATCTCATCTTCAGAAACTGTGTTCGTTTATACAAGCTCAAATATCGATGCAATGGTTGCGATGGTATGATACAAATATTACGGGTATCCGTTGGTTGGCTGCAGTGTTCAGTGATTTTAAAGATGTCATTTTCTAATCAGTATCCAGTGACGGTTTTTTTGTATAATGTTTATTGACCGTCTGAACAAAATTATTATCACAATCGATGGATGATCGTGGCCAATTCCAATAACCTAACGATTCTGACATAAAATTCTACTCGATGATTGCGATAATGTCGGTTTGGAAAAACCTGATGCGATTTCAGAGTCAGTGTGCCATTTCTCTATGCTTAATAAATACTTGTGCCAAAATCTGTAGCGATTCCATGGTCGGCATGCCAGTTGTCAATATCAAATAGATCCATGTGCCGAAATTTGTTAACGATTTCACAGTCAGCGTGCCGGTTGCCAGTACCAAATAATCCGTGCGCCAAAATCTGTTACGATTTTTTTTTGTCATTATGAATCATGTGCCATATTCGTGTTACCTTCGAAGGTTTGGTGCCATTGTTGGAGAAATTCAAAGCAGCAAGTTTCATCAATCCATCCGAATGACGAGTCCAGAATGATCCACGATTCAGTCGCAATTTTATCGAAGTATGTTTGGAGGAAATATTCGATTTTCCTTATTCACGAATTGCAAAATGGCGGTAAAATGTGTCTGACGTCATTTATGAGACTGGCATTTTCTCACGGGGTTACTAGAGTTTCTTTTACCATGATGGCAAATCACATTCCATGGCACAAAGCTGTCCGATGCTGACATTCAAAGCAGAAATGATATCGTTGAACGTGTTCATATGTGGTGGGTGCCAAACCCAGACTTGTGGAACAGTCAGCAACCTGCACTCAAACGTTTTCATACCAGTCACGTTGGAAAGTCAGATGCGAAATGCTGACTTCATAGATGGTCAATTCGGAACGAGTGTTTATCCACTGATTCAACAACTTCGACTGAGATTACACGTTTTCGCGAGACATCAGACTGTCGTTCAGCACGTTTTAGTCACCTTCATTTCAAGCTGATGATCATTATACTAAATGGCAGCCACTGAGTACTTCAAGTCAATTTCAGCTTTCGGATTACTGAATTTCGCGGTTCGTTTTCACGAGTTTTGTGTCGCCCGCGCATCTATCGCAGTTCGTGTAATCGCCATCGAGTATTCGCGAGTCGTGAAATGTTTTTATTCGTCGCGTCGGTATTTTGCGTGTGTTATTTTCAGCTGGTATCTTTTTTTCTCCTTCATCTCGCGCGTTTGTAAAAATTTATCTTTCGTTCGGGCATCGTCCGGTCAGAATCGTCGCATCGTGATATTAGAAAATGAAATCTTTTTTATTTATTTTTTGTTTGAAACAAATTTCTTAATTTTTTGTATAATTTTGTGCGGTTGTAGATGTACGCATAATTTGTAGGCTGTGTGTAACAAATTTCTTTTTCTCGTATTTTTTCTTTTGAATTTAGTATTTTCAGGTTTATATCATGAAATTTTGATATTAAATACATAAATTCATGAGTATTTCTTTTTCGTCTATTCCTATTGTAAGCTTTCTACATCCGATTAGGTTTTAAATTTAATAAATGATTCTCGTAAATTTCCATATACGTTTTGATAACATGTGCCTTACACGTGTCGTAATTACAGCTAAGTAAAATTAAAAGTGTCAGCAATTCGCCCGAGCCCCTCAGTCCTACGGAGAAGAAAGAGAAACGCTCGAAAACAAAGAGGTCTACGAGGTCGTCGTCGGTTGTAATCGACTTATCGGAAACGGTTAAAGAGAAGAAACGTGAAAGTGCCAACAGGAAAAGGGTAGGCCGATTTATGTTCAATTTCATTCTTCTATGTTCCTTCGATATTAAATCAGTTGTATTCGGTAATTTATCTATTGTATGTGGTTTTTACTTGCAGCTTCGTGCTGAAGAAGATGATTTGCTGACTGAGAAAAAGAAAAAATCGGACGAGCGCAGTAAGTTTCTAGATTTTTTTTTACCCATTTCCTACTCGTCGTCTATACCTCAGGTGTATACTGAAATGCAAATAATATTTAATAACTTGATTCTCCATTTCTGTTGTAATATTGTATTTATAAATCTTCTCTATGCAAGGTTTAGTCGTCGAAGGTTAGTAGGCGGGATTATCACTGTTGTGAAGACAAAAATTATAAGAAAAAAACAAAGTTACAGTTTCCTTTCCTATAATCCTCAAGAAATAAACATTTACAGTGTATCCTTTGAGGATGACTGAATTGAAGTAAGTTTGCATCCTAAAATTCCGTTGTCGAAGTAAATGTGATGTTTTCAACTTAAGAGACGTGGCTTTGCATGCATTTAATTGTTTATCCAAAGGAAAGTTCGGGAGCGATGTTACTGGGTTACTATGTTTCGAGCAAACTTTACTTCCTTGAATTTTGAAAAGCGGGCCAAACTCTGGTCCATTCTCAAAGTCCATTCTAAAAAAGTTGTCTTACATTTTTTTTTTTTTTCTTGAACGATCAATTCAAACTTTATCTTTTTTTTTCACCCTTTATGAACATTCGCGTTTCATCTTTCAATAAAACTGATGTACAGCACTCAAATCAAATCATCTTAAAATAGAATGAAGTAACTTATACTCCATTGATGTGAATGGTTTTTAGCTAAAAGATTGTCTATATTCACATACACTGTGAAAATTTTTGGGCTTGAAATTTAAACAATATACTGAGTAAGACCATTCCATTTTCTTTGAAACGGATAGCACTTTTTAATGGCAAAAACAGTGAAACTTCGTTATAAAGCTATTTATGGGAGCGGAAGAAAATCGTATTGTTAGCGGGAATGTAGGAAACGCATGTCTATTTGCAAATTTGTGAAAATCAGCTCTCTATGCGGTATCCACTTTTTCAAGGAGCTGTCTTTCAATGCAATTTTTACATGGGTGGAGCTGACTCATATGTATTTTGATAACTATTAAAGCCGTGAGACATTTGTACAATACACTCTATTAAGATGTGAGTATAATTGATATGTGGGGCACTCGTGAATCTCAGCCAAGAAATGGCGATTTAGCGTCTACAGAATAGGAGAGTATAAAAAATTATGCACATATGCACCTCACAGACACCCCATTGTCAAAAAGGACTTCACAAGTATCATAATTTATCAGTTGTGGGTCTCACTAGGGCCTTAAACATCTGAATTCAGAAAGAATTGACCTCAGTAGTCAATATGGTAGTGATAAGCTATTTAGAAAAGAAGTAGTAGGTATTAACCTGCTGAACGTAAATATTAGTGTTTCTTTCTTTAATATAGGAAAAGAATAAACCGAGTATGATAAAGTTTGAAAAATAGTTTTCACTCGAATAATACTTTCTGTTTTTTTTTTTCTTAATAATCTGTCATAACAAAAACTTCATACTTTTGTTGTAAAATTCAGTGGTATGGTATATTATAGATTGGATAATTATCAGCTGTTGTTCTTGGCTATACCTAATTCGAGTAAATGGGCAGTTATGTATTACTTATTCCGTTTGACTTGTTATTTATTATGCCAATTTTTCCTTCCTAGGTAAATCTCATCAAAACGGTGAAGAATTCTTGAAGAGTCTACTTCCAGACAAACACCATGCCCAATCAGTAAGTTTTCTTAGTTACACAAACTCAGTTAATCGTCATTTTTGGCTTCATGATTCGTGATTCAAATTATTTTTTCACCATTCGTACCCATCGAACTGGATTTATTTATAACTGGAACGAGCGCTCTTTCCAGTTAGTAATTTACAGTTCGATGTTCGTAGTTCGTACCAACTACTGATTTAATTTTAAAACTGTTTAGTAAAATTGCGAAAAATTCATGTTCATCTAAAATACAATTTTCAGGCTCCGCTGTACACGAAAGCCCACGAGAGGAAATCTCGTGAGAAGCAGTACTCGTTGAAGGAGAAGAGGAAGTGATGGCAAGTGTGGACTTTTTTACTGACATGTATTGCACTTGCCAGTCGTGAATTCACTGTGATCTCTTCGACGATTACGCTCGAATGTGGTAATGTCGTTGCCGGTCGTTGAGGCGAATCGAATGAAGAACACAAATAACAAATACGGATATATGAAAATGCTGAGCAAAATAGTTTTATATAATTAATAAGCTCGTGCATCGAAGTCAACCGATTCTGTAACAAACGTTTGTATAATTTGTCTTCTTTCTGTTTAATTAATTTTCCCGCACCTTTTCATTTATTTGATTAGACTATTATTTATTTATTTATTTTTATTCATTTATTCTTACGTAATAGATGAAGGTGTACAAAATTGGAGATGATTTGAGTTATTGTAACAAAATGGCACGTGTATCGTGTGATTTTCTGTATATTTTTTCATTGGGTTTTTACTGAGTGAACTAATGAAAAATACATGTTTTTTTTTGTATGTAATCGTATTAAAATTTCAAGATGCTGTTGGTGGAATTTAATAAGCATCAAAACTTTTCAACTTTCTTTTATAGAAGCCACAAAAATGCGGCACTGCATTTTGTATATAAATAAGAATCTTTTTGAATGTCAATTTTTACGATGAAGTGTGTAATTTATTTTTATGTCTAATATTGAGAGTAAACTTTTTTGCTACGTAAGAGCCTCCACCTACTTGTCAAATTACTGCCGACTGTTTGTCATGTCAGTGTTGAATTTATGAGTTTTGACATTTAAAACAAAATTGAGAAATACCTAAAAGTGATAAGTAGATAATAATAAACAAAATCACAATACAGGCAACCAGCATAGGTGATAGTCGAAGGAAGATATTTGGTGTGCCACTTCTCAATAAAATTGTATTTGAAAGTTTTGATCAAATTTCTGGGAGTTTAAAAATGCTTACTATTATATTATTAAGAGTCCATTGCTAATGCCATTGTACTTGTCCTAAAAATTACTGGAGGCGGAAAGAAATTTCACATGGAGTCATATCTTATGTTACCTGCTTATAATATCCTTCCCCTGTTTTTTCGCACCATAGGAAAATAGCATTTGGTGCGTCGAAATTTGAATCGCCCTTTGAAATACACATTCGATTCATATTTTAGTGCACCAGCTCAAAACCCAGTAGCGTAACCAGTTTGGTTTGGTGAGCGTACAAGGGAGGTTTTGTTGGCCACGTTCACCCAACCCCCAAAAATTTTGTTCTGATTACGCTCTTGTTCTTTGCTGGTGCACAGAAAAGTGAATCGAGTTTTATAAATTTGGTAGTTTTCATAAAAAATTATTTTACCGGGTAATTTATTTAAATTAGAGGTTGCTGTTTCATAATCAAAAATTCAAAATAGTACGTTTGAGACAATTATTGCTAAATCAGTGAAAAAATTCGTTTTCATTTTTTGGAATTTGAGAAGTTTTAGGAACTGGTAAATTGTAATAAATTAGAATGAATAATTAGAAGGCAGGCATTGTAAGAAGGGAATATCTGATGCTCTTTGGGACCTAATTTGTGTTTTCTACATATCTCAGTAAGTACGAAGTATCTGTGTAACAAAATTGAGACTTAATGTATTTTCTCAACAATATTGAAGTACTGTTTATTTTACATTTAAATTTCTAATTCTGTCCTCTGGAAAGTCAAATTCATTGGCGCACCCAAGGGAGGGGCTAAGGGAACTCAAGCCTCCTTTGCCATTAAATCTCATTTTAAAAAATTGAATAAAAAAAATTTCTGCACGATCGCAGAATTTCCATTTTTTTGGGGAAAAATTGAGACTAGCTTCCCTTTAGCAAATTTCAGGGTGCGCCACTGGACGAACCCCAACATATGAAGCTGCGTTTTACATCTTCGATTAGTTTCTACAAAAAGACTAACATTCAATAATCCCAACATTGATAATTTGTGGTCATTTATTCATGTCTTTTATGAAATAAATTTTGCTATGTTCCTCCATTTACTTATAATTACTAATTAGCTTATCTGCAACATCATCAGTGGCGGAACCAGCTTTTTTTTTTAGGATGGGCCTGAAGGGACCAAGAAATATCATTCGAAAATTTTAACATCCAAAAACTTGATACTGAAGCTGATTTTTTATTTTTTTCAACATTTAATTTCTCATTTTTACTGGTTTTTAGTTCATTTCGGAAAATTTTTGGGTGTGCCATCCCATTAGTCTCGCCACTGAACATCATCTGGATTTGTTTTGAATTTATTCCAGTAAAATAATTATATCAAGTAATATTTTGGCAAATGACGATACACTGCCTATCAACATCTCTGATGTAGATGGTTCGGGAATATTTCCGAATGCAGGAGATACTGAGCAATCAGCATAGCCTCAGTCTATTTCAACCATCGAAGTTCATGAAAAATAGGGTCTAACAACCGGAAGAATTTACCGACTACCAATTTGTAATTTCAATTTTCAATAGTACGGTACGTTGGTACGACCCTATCAATTTATTCAATTTTACTGGTTAGGGTTTGCAGTTTTGTAATTTCTTTGTAAACTGATACGCAAGCCTTATAGTATAGCTCCATTGAAAAAAATGTCGACAGTGATTCTCATTTTTTACTATTTTTGTATGAGTAAAAACGTATTGTAGACTGTAGTAGAAATTACCTCGATGATGAAAAGTACAACGAAAGTATAAATATGAATAACGATAACTACTATAAATCGTGAATTGTCCTGTCTCCGTATTTTCAGTTTTCCCATAAAAATAGTATAAATTACTGTTCATTTCTTTCAGTATCGTTGTGTAAATAAATAACAGAAATTAGCGGGCACGGCCACGAATTAATAAAATGCTTACAAACCCAAAAATGCTTAAAAAATTCAAGAAAAACGTTAATTTAAAAATTCTTCTGACTTCTGACTTTGAACCATCATATACCGCAACAAAATCTCGAATTTACGTAAACATTTACATCCCTTACGAAGTTATTGAATCGAACGTTAGAGGTCGCCACGTGGGATGGCATGGCATCGGGCATGCATGCATAGCAATGAGAAAAAAGAAAAAGAAGAACGACGCCGAGACGGTCGACGTGAAGGGTGAACTGCCGTATATCGGAAACCGGTAGAAGGGGGAAGGAATATTTTCCTAGATATTTTCATTCGTTTTCATTCGTCAGTCGTCTGTTCGGAAATATTTTTAAAATCAGCTGTTTGTCTGCCTTACGTATGAATGAAGATGGCCTTGGATGGAGTCACGACATTCCTCGACGAGGGAACAGGCTTTTGATTTGTGGATTGGCAGATTGCATTTTTTTGATGATAGTCGTTAAGTCCAAGTCGTCGAGTAGTCGTACGTTAAACGTTAGCGTGTGAGTACGCATTTATTTTGTTCCTGGTTAGAAATTACTACAAATCACCGCGATCGTTCTTGTTCTTATTTTAATTGTAACAATATTTTTTACTTAATCCGCGTGACTTCTTGAATCACATTTATCTTCGGTTGTTCTGTTGCGAATTTTAAGAATTAATAAATATAAAAATTTTTTAAATAATGGATTTGTTGTGTGCTGAGACTATTTCGCAAGACAGTTGTCACGCTGGAATCGATATCAACGTATTCGAAGATGAAAGAGTTCTGAAAGATTTATTGAATATGGAACACCTATACGTACCACCCTGCGATTATTTCGACGCGGTGCAGACTGATATGAAGCCATACATGCGAAAAATTGTTACACAATGGATGTTAGAGGTAAGGAAAAATTGTAATTATGACTATTGTTCGCGAATCGGTGTGTATGTGTTAGATATGTCCACGCAGTCATGAATTGCAATTTTATGATCTCGTGTTACGACTTTGACTCGGTGACATTCGTCAGTTTTCGAATAATATGTAGATATCTGCATGCTGCACGCTGCACTTGAGAGTTGAGATGCGATAAGGTAACTGTAGTCAGTCAGCTGATAGCGAGTAGCTCGCCTCGTTAATATTCTCCGTTGTACATTTTCCTGGAAGCTATCACATGTGATTGAGTCGGTTGAAGTAACGATATTATTGCATATTGGGCGGTGTGCTTCTAAACTCGTGTCGCCACGACCGATTTTTTTTTACTTACAAATTATGTATAAAAATTAGTAAATGCCTTGAGGTACTCGCAGTTGAAACTGGAAGTTTGTCTTCGCTTTATTTCATTAATCTCGGGTCCCCAGCCTTAAAAAGTAAAGTTATCCAAACCAAATGCGATTTTCCAAATTTTCGGTTTTATTCGCCGATCTCTGTGCTTCACTCATCCCCGAAGAAATGCGGCTGAATGTTGATGAATAATTTTTATTTTTTAGCTTCATCAGAAATTTCGATTGCCCTACACTGATGTTCATAAAAAATTTTAGACTCGAGGAAGTTTTTGGGCTAAATGTAGACTGATGATGAAGTTCATAGAAATGCTTCATTTTCTTACTCATATCCCCCCCCCCCCTACTTAATGGAATCAACATGAGTAGAAAAAAAAAGATGAGAATTTGAGTTTTATTAATTTGTATTTTCCAGTTAGATAAGTTATATAGGTTATGAAAACTTTTGTGTTATAAGAAAAAATAAAATCCTGACTTGAATTCAAGAATTTTAAAATGAGAAAATTCACCTGGAGTTCAAACTATTAATATTCTCATCTAACACAGTGGCGGAACTAATGGCCAGGTGGGCCATAGCCCACCCAAAAAAAATTCTGGTTCACCCAAAAATTTTGTCGAAATAATTATAAAAACCAGTAAAAATAAGAAATTATTGGAAAATAATAAAAAATCAGTTTCAGTATCAATTTTTTGGCTGTTGAAATTTTCGAATAATTATTTTGGTCGGCTGGCCCACCTTAAAAAAAAGCTGGTTCTGCCACTGACCTAACACCAATCTTGTCAACTGTGTAGATTTTGGGATGTACAGATTCCTCACTAATTTTTCCTTATTTTATAATGATTTTTGCATTTTTAGTCGCCTGTTCTTTTATCTGTCGAGTTTTTTCTTGTTTTGTTGGCATTTCTACAACTTTGTGAAAGAAATAATGTTATAAAGTGAAAATCCTCATGAATTTTTATTTCTTATGCACATATCTGAAGCCGACGAATTTGAACAAAAATTTTAAATCTCAGTTGTTGCATTTACAATTAGTTTCTAAGTACATGAATAAACATGTATATAGGCTGATATAAGTCAAAAATTATCCCTAAGATTAGGTATTTCTTAGACCTTTATTCACCTTCGTATAGATATATCAGCTAATCGAAATTCTTCAAAGATTTTTTTATTTTAGATGTCTAGAAAACCAGCCGGTTATTTATATTTTTAAATACTTTGGATACCTATTTTACTATAAATTGAATTGCAAATATCTTGATTACCCTTAGCCTATAATTTCTGATCAGCCTGTCCGTGCCTGTAAAGTTTTTAAATTAAGTATCACCCGTACTCGATTAGAGAAGAGTAACGATTACCGTGTTTGCTCGGTGATAAAAAATTTATCAGCACTCTCAATTTAGTAGAACACAAATTTAGTGGTTTTATTTTGTAGTGGCATTCCTTGAATCAGCTGTGAATTGCGTCAGTCGTCTACCAGATTGCCTAAAAGTGGCAAAAAGAAAATTCCTGGAAAAGGTTTTTAAATAAATTCGAACTTTTCTTCTTTTGAGTTGGATACTAAAGTGAGTTGAATGAATATTCTTCGGTAAGTGAGTAGCATGGAAATAAGCTGGTCATCTTTCTAAAAAACATTTCTGTTTGTTTCAAAATTGCTATCCAGTGATGAATGAGAAGGAGATTCAAGTCTTTTTATAAAATTCTTACTTCAACAGATATAGCTCTACACTAGATTTCAACAGGAAATTATTGAAAAAATCGTAAAATATATTCTCTTACATTTTGAAAAGTACCACAAGTATTAAGAATCCCTACGATAAATTTTGATTTGTCCCTGCGTTTTTCTGTTTGACCGTATTATTTGATTTTAGTTGGTTTGTTGTAGCGCAAGTTATTTTAAAATTTTATATTCTGTCATTCCGCCTTTTCACATGCCTAATTTAATGAATTCATTAATCTAGTCAATATAGGGGTGGTAGAAAGTCAAATTAATGCTTAAAAAATCAAAGCTAGCCAAAAATTATGATTTTTGATTTATTATCTAGCCTGTAAAACAGTATATTACTTCTCAAGTTCACCTCCTAGCAACTGCAGATAGAGCAAGACCAGTTATGTTTATGTAGTTTGCATACTCTCCGGTTGACCGGAGCTGTGTAATGTCTGAATCAGTTTTCCAACTATTATAATTGTGAATTTATGAATTTAAATAATTATCACCCGAATTGGTTTGGAGGAGAAAATAATTTCAACCCTTATCGACCGGAGAGTAGGCAAACCTTCATAAATGAATGTAACTCGTTTTGCTCTATCTACGGTTGCACGGTGGTGAACTCGAGGCAGAACATCCTGTATATTCCTGATATAGACTTATGAGGGTGTAAATTTATAAAGGGCTGAGAGTGAGAGGAGAAATAGAAGAAAATATTCAGTTAGTATGCGACCACACTGTGAGTGGGTTATATAATGAGTGATTGTACTTGGCCAATGATTTGTGCAACATTTCTCCATTTTGTATTTTGTCATTCTGCAGACTCGGTGAGTCCTCTACCCAGCACGAATAAAGTAGATGACAAATGCCAAAGCCTATCGAGATTTAACGAAATTATCTCGTACTCCTTTTGTGGGGGTATCAAACTTTTACGACTTAGTGAAACGAGTTTAAAGTTGAACTCATCCGATAAATTTTCATTATTAACGAATGTAGCTGTTATTGAAATACCCTGCGTGCGCTGTAAATTATTCTACCAGTCTACCTGCAATTGCTGACAGATTTTGCGTTTCAAAACGAAATCCTCCGAAGTTGAACAAACTGTTTTTTTTGCCACTGTCGATGAAGCTGGTACCGTGAGCCTGCAGCCTAATTGAAGGATAAATCTACCCCCGTGAATTTAAAATCCTCTGCTCGTAAATTATCGATAATACATTGTAGCTGTAGGTACTCGATGATTGTAATTAGTCCAAATATCAGATTGAGAATATATGCAATCCAAAGGGAAATGCCAATCTTTCACTTATATAATTTGGAAGAAAAAAAAAAGCAGTCATCATTTAAACTGTAATTAAACCAGATAAAGAAATAAAATTGAGAAAAAAATAAAATAAAACTAACTTCTCTTGTCTTTCGTCTTCATCGTTCCGTAGTGTGAAATAATTTATGGAATATTAATTAGGCTTTAATCCGAAACCAGTTCATTTTTCTTTCATCTCGATTACGAGCGAAATCGGGGAAAAAAAGTGAAAATTTACATTTTATATGTAATATTAGATCGGCAAAAATTTGAATTCTTTTTTTGAAAATTTAGATCTTATTAATTTTTTGATAATTTGCTTTTTTTCTGTCGTTTTTAGATCAAAAAATTTTCGACGTGGCGTATCCACCTTTTTTTTTTTTTTTCTTGTAGGATGAATATCCATTAATATTCTCTTTCCTGATTTTATTCCAGTACTTATAACTCGGAAAAGGGTCGGTGAAATCAAAATCATATAATAGGTATATCGTCAGGTGAGGAAGGGCGGATAAATAAGTAAGGTGAGAGAAAATACTCATATTGAAAACCTACAATCTGCAACCCTATCAACGACAGAATTTTTCTTCGGTCCATGAACTGTATTGTGAAAAATTAAAATCGTAATATATTTACCACTAGGAAGGAGGATTATCTTCTAAATTTTTTCGACTTCTAAGAGTGATTGAAGATGTTACTAAAAGAGGAGAGATACATATGCTTCTGTAGGGACATAAGTGTCATAATTAGGTGCTTTCATATTATGCCTTCAATTTATTCAGTCTTTCAACCATCTGGTGTTTCTTTTTTTTTCCTTCTTTATTTTCATTTTAACGAGTTAAAGTTAGCAAATTTTAAATTTCTCCATTTTCTTTGGTTTATATTTTCACGACAAAGTAGAAGATTATTGCTTTTTGTGTGATTTTTGTCTGTATCGATATGTCAGAAAAAGGTTCGACACATGTCAATAAATTTGATAACACCAATCAGACCTATACTCACTGCCAGTTATTTATAGTTCGTCAATGAAATAAGGCCATCTCACATATCAAGTTCGAAGCAGTGGCGTACCTGCGGGGAGGGGAGGTTTTGAGTGTTCTTCAAACCCCTCAGAGCCGAAAAAAATGTATTAGAAACTCCAGTGCTCTTGAATTTTAACACCTAATTTTGGTAGTTTTCTGCCTCTCTTGATCAAGTAATGTCTTTTTTTTTTGTTTTGCCATTTTTTCTTATTTCTGGTGTTTTCTCATAGAAAAATCAAACATTTAGAAATCCGAAAAAGAAAAACCAAAACATTTTTCGCGCGCTCTACGCGCTATTTTTCTGCTCCATTTTTGGTAAATTTTCATTTTAAGAGCCTATAATTATACTCGTATTTTTGAAAATTTTGAGATTGCGACATACTGTGGGTATTATATGGTGCCGCTATTCATACTGAAGGGTCAAATATAATGTAAGAATAAGAAATGAAGGAAAAATCTATTTTTCAATTGGTTTGAAAGATTCAACCCCCGCCCCCCTCGCTTACGTTCATAAAAATTTTGTTGTACCTAATTTTTTTTATTTTTTTTCTTTCATCTTCAACTATAATATTCTTAATTCAACTCCTCCTTAAGGGGGAGATTATCATAACGAGGGTCAGTCATTTTGCAGACATATGAATGGAAATGTTGATTTTTTTTTTCACCACTTCTGGCTCGGTCTTCATTTTGGATGTTAATTTTTTCGCGCCATATGTTGGAGCCTGCATTAATCGCTTTTTTGGTGTTCAAAAATTTATTATACGATAACATGTGCTCGGCGAAAGAAAGTAATTTAAGTTTATTTTTCTTCGTTGGGGCCACCGTAATGCCGCTATATTAGAACAAACTCATTTACAATATATGTGCGGAAAATCATCCGTTCTAGGTCTGCCTGTATACAGGATGTCATTTAGATAATTTTTTTTTGCATTACTGAATTCTAACTGAGAACATCATCTAATTAAATGATTACAAACATTGAATTTTTTTATCATCAAAGAGGCTCTCCACTTGGTAAATTACAACGTGAAAAAATGGGCCAATTGTGCGGAGAGATTGTTTTTTCATGTGCTATGAGATTTTTAATTCGATACCCTTGAAAAAAGTTGTTGCTGCACCCAGAGGTGAAATATACAGTTATGTTGAAAAATTTTACTTTTGTGGTATTTTAATATCAGGCATTTTTAAATTATCCTGAAACAAACCGTCTTGATTCTCAATTTACTCTAAAATATCAGCAGTTTTTTTTTGAACACCTTGTATGCGGACATCATTATGTCACGTACTATAGTCATTACAATGTAACAACAATTATAATAATTAAAATGCAGCAGACACATTGGTTTTCATTAACAAGTGAAAGAGCACAGAGCAAGATCATTAAAAAAAAAAAAAATGAAGAAAAACATAAATATGGGTAGGAAAATGTATAGTTCTATGACTGAATACCACACCAACTGGTTAATCGTTTCATTTAAAAATGATGGCAAAATGTCGCTAATCAATTTCATGATGTGGTTGCAAAAATTAAATTTTCTCTTTTCGTCTGCCACTTGGATGGCGAAGTATTTGGAGTGAGTCAGTAATTAAGAAAATTGGAAATTTTTCGCATTCCTCAATGAACAGGTCAAGCACATCTTTGGATGATTTTTTTTCTCTGCTTCATTTCCTCGTATTTAATTGGCAGTTAAGCGGACGAATTCTTCGAACAGCTTCGATTATACAAAGGTTGATTTCTTAAGCTGAGAGCCTGTGAAAAGGAGATTCCAGCGCGGATATAAATAACTTCATTATTTTCGTGGCGCTTGTACACCCACCTACCCCAAAGAATGCACAGCCATTCGATAAATCGACGCGGAATCATTCGTTTAATTAATTACGGATCCTCCAGTCGCATGTATGTACTTGGATAAATCTTTCCGATAACTATTTTGGGTTTGGATATTTTTTGTAATTCTCTCATATGACACCCTCGCTATGGTGTAGTCGAGAATGCGTCCATCGTTTGGCATGGGATTGTTAACGACCCTCTTGAGGGTTGAAATTGTGGCTGGAGGTGGTGTGGTGTAATTGCCACCTGTAGATTGTGTTTCTGTCTGTGCCTGTATGGAGGCTGGATGGGTTTCATTAAATCGAATTTTTTCTCGGAATTTGGCGGTGCAGAAGTAAAAGGAGAAATATGTTACTTCATCTTTTCCTCTCGCCTTTGAAACGTCAAATACCTACAAAAATTATGTTTCCGTAGACCTGCCAAGTAACTCTGATTCAGTTTTAGGTGGCCTTTTCTATCGTCTTTGCAGCCCCAGTGAGCTGGCTATGTTTTTGTTTTCATGAAAAAAGAATCCATTTTTCAAATTGTTCCTCGATATGACGGATTGTCTCTAATTACGTTTTCGACAGGATGAGCCTTTCGATATTTTTGCTGTGGAAGTTAGTTACGGAAAAAATAGTAGATATAAAGCGTTCTTTATTGTGAATATCAGGGTTGCCCACTCTTTTTAATATTTTTTTCAATGTAATGTTATTTTTTTTATTTTTCAATTTTGATCCATATATTATCCTTTACTCTTGAGATATACCTCCCCCCCTTAATCTATAATTTTTTTATTACTGATATTGCTTCCAAATTGTTTCTTAGTTTTTTTTTTTTAATATTTTGAATTTTGATTTTAACTCTAAATCGAATTCTTAGCATAGATTTTTCTATAGAGTTTTCTACTCTTGTAAATTTTTTTTTCGTTTTATGTTGCTCGATATTAAATTAATTTATGAAATGAAATTTTTAGAAATTTCAGAGAAGAAATTGTTTTAGTTGAGTGTTTGATTTTGGAATTATTTAAATATTTCTGCATTCCTCGAAAGAATTAAATTTTTTGGAAGGGATATAACTTTGTATGAATTTGTGAATGGGAAAGAATTTTTTCCTTATTTTACAGAATAGTTGACGATAATTTTTTTGATTTATCTTTTTTTTTTTTCTCTCTTTGGCAGTATTCACAGTGAAAACACTATCTGAATTTTATGGTCTCGCTTACATATCATTTGCAGAAATCGCATCTATGTCGAAATCCGCCATTTATTTGCAATCTTTTTTTCTTTTGATTTAAGTCTCTAAGGGAATTATACGAAGATTGTTAATTTAGTATAAGTCTAATGTCATGTGATTTCCGGTTGGCAAAAATTTGAATTTTAGTCCTACTTTTATTAACTTTTTTTTTCAAGTTTTTTTTTTTTTTCGTCCAAGTATAATACTTGGACTTTTAAAATACGTTCAGGTACACTTGAAACTATTCGCTTTTTTTTTTTTGATCGCAAATAACGATAAGGATTTTTTTGCCCCTTTCTCTATCTCTTATTCTTGGCCATTCATTCTAATTTTTGTTTGAATATTTGAATACTAATTTGTCTGCTGTTCACTTGTCATTTAATTTCCCGAATTAGAATCTTATTAAAATCTTTCTGAGTGTCATTCAACAAAATTTTCTCATAAAATCCGACTATAAAGAGGCCCGAAGAAGAATTTTTTGTCAGCAACAAAAATTCCCTCCCTTTTCTTACCTACAGCAAACTATTCGTCGAAGTCTTTGTGCTGTTATCTGCACCGGATAAGGTGTTATCTCGGTCACACGTATATGACCTAGCCCATTCGATGAACATTGTATAAGAAATTATATTATACTAAATGGTGGCCGAGACAGCCAACACAGTTTCATTCACCCTTGGGAGAGAGGATCGAAGAAGGAATGAAGATTTTTCTTTTTCTAATGGGAAATGAAAATGTATTCTCCGATGGTGTTCGATTTCGAAAGTCAACTCGAATTTCGATGAACCAAGAAACTTACTTTTCAAATGACTGTATGAATGAAAGGTGAAGAGAAATGAATGGTGCGTCGATTTTTGAATGAGCTTCCCCTGCAGAGCAATGCACTTTGCCCATCTCAAATGTCATTGGTACACCATCTGGATGCCATCTTAAACACTTGTGACAGTATTCTCTCTCAGATGAAATTCGTTCATTCATGCTTCCACAGTAACTGTGGCTGTCTTGGGTATTGCCAGTGTGCTACACTCTGTCAATGAAATATGAATGAAATATTCTCCTAACTAGTTACGATCGTATCCTTTTTCTTTGACATGAATACTTTTTCTTTGGTTGAGAGTTGTGTAGCCTAGGTTCATTAATAAATTTATGTCAATGACTACAATCGGTGTTGGATGTCCATTTCTGTGAACTTCATAGGAATCGTCGTCGTAAAGTGGACTGGATTATTTATTGTCGCTTCAGGAGGTTTTGTCAATGCACAAAGTCGGTGAAATTCTTGGAGTTTTAGAGAAATTCAAATGCACGAATGGATGACGTTATGGAAAACTTGTGCTAAAAAAGTAATAATATGTTTTTGAAAAATAGAGATTTCGGAAAACTATATGTAGTGAGGTTTTATATTTCAACCAGGGTAGCCATACCGGCTGTGTGGAAGATATGTGAAACTTTTATTTTTGCATGATTACCTATATGACCAAGTACCGGTTCAGTAAAAAATTCGAAGCTTTTCATGGAAAAAAGGAGAAGAAAGGCCGCCATTACGTTTTATCTATGAAAACGAATATATTAACTCAGATCAACCTAGGGTCTGCAGGACCCTGTTCTGAGAAAAATGAAATAATATTATAAGAGTAGAGTAATTAACTTTTCTCAGCACATTTATCGAAATCAATTTAGTGCAGTGATATTCTTTATATTTGTGGTATTTTTTTCTATCTTAGGTGCACTGAGAAAATTTCAATGGTAATTTTTAAAAAATTTGGATAGGAAAACTGAGACCATTCGAAATTTGTTGTAGAAATTACTTTAAAAACTAGTAATTTGTATTAACTTATCTAAGATGGTAAAAAGTACTTAAAATTTTGGATTTTTTACAATAAATAGTAATTTTTACAACTTTGATAAAATTTACTGTTCTGTTTATAATAATTGATACTATTCATTTCTTTCAGTGTGCTATATTTCATTGTTTTGTAGTAATTTCTGCTAAAAATCTTGTATTGTCCCTGTTTTCCTACTCAAATTGTAAAAATTACTGCTTATAATTATCTCAGTGTAGAAAGTAAGCTTATTCAACCTGTAAAACCTGTAAAATGAGAGAAAAAGTATCATTCCTATCCCATTATTCCCCTATGAGTATAGCAGTGCCTTTTCTCCTCTCTGCTGTGTATTTGTATGTATGCAACATATTTCATGCATGTAAGTTTGGTTGCATAACCAGATTTGTCTGAACTGACTTTTAAGTCACTATGCATTGTAATCAATGTGTACCTCGACCACAGATATGTATCTGAAACTGGGTAAGTGAATTATTTCACTAAATACATGATGCTGGCGATGCTGGCGATTGCCTATCTTCTGGCTGCAAGGATGACATTGTATGTTTGATGAGAACATTCTTTATTGAAAATTTTAGGTAAATAATAATCTTTTAATGACCATTTTTCCAAAAAATTGAAATTAGTGAAAATGAAAGGGAAAACTTTGCATTGTTTCATATGGATAGCATGCCTTTCTGCCAGTTAAGGTAGGAGAAAGTGAACTGTTGCTTAGCTTATTTTTTTAATCCAGAGTTTATGGGAAGTTGCACATCTAGCCTTCTTTAGATGCATATCTGTGACCTTGACTAGAGGAAGTATGGCCATGTACACGAAAATGTTATAGAATTAGCCAAGAATTAGGTGTATTGAAGAAACTTTCATTTAATCATCATTTAGAAGTAAAAATGCAAAAATAGTAGATTTATTTTTACATGTAACTGCTAGTGTTACCTGCAACAATTCTCTTGACCAATATAATTTTTCGACTTCCTGGTCTTTTCAGTTTTGAAAGCACATCTTCAACCCCTGTAGAGATTTTTATGTTTTTGTCCTAACTCCTATGGCCCTGGGAATTCGTCTGCAAAATGTTGTCTCTCTGACTATTATTATTTTATTTTTGATGCATTTATATGGCTCAGGTTGGCACTAAACTGAAAACTGCGTTTCTTTTGACTTAAGCGCCACGGTTTCTGCCACTTGCTTTATATTGGCACCTCATTCAAGTCACACATAAAAATAAATATTATGCTGCTAGCCCAACTTCTCCTTGCAGACAAAATTAGATGCAGTATTCTGTCAACTGTGCCTTCTTCACAGATAATTCGTCTACTCTTCAGTCTACACCTGTTCCTTACCTCACTTCGACTTCATTATACGACATACACAATAATTTTTCTTGTTGTTGGTCGTCATTATTGTATTGTGGGTCAGTTTTTGAGAAACCGCATACGAGGAATACTTGGAAATAGGTTTTTGATCGTACCGCACCCACAGTAAAGCCATCCAAACCTGCTCTTATACCTGTTGTTATAATGAGACTTGGAATTGAAAAAATATAATATGTAGGAAAAGATGCCCTTTAGTGGTACCTTGAAATTGCTTGGATTTTTTCGAGGGTAGAATGACTTATTGTATAGATTTATTCACTTACTGTGTAAAGGCCCACATCACATGCCTTTTACAAACGCCAGCAATATAAAGTTACGTGAGAAAAATCTACGAATGTATAATCCCGAGTGTGTGATGTAAGGTGCTATATGAGATGTGATGCACCATCACCTTTGTGGAATTTTTGTTTTGGGTCAACCTGCATCTGCCCTCGTAGTAAAAATGTGGAAGAAAAGAAGATGGGAATAAAAAGTCTGCAAACTGATGATTTTAAATCGATTCGGCTGGAGCCACAGAATATCAAAAATATGGCTGGGAGCCTAAAAAGGGTAATGCGTTTATATGAAATTTATGATGGAGGTTCATCAGTTAATAACTATTAATTTTGTTAAAGTTCGCTTGAACATTTTTTCTTATTCAAATGACTTAATTTAGAAAAAGTTCGTGAGAAGGCGAATCGGCAGTGTTGCCTCGGTGAAAAGTTTGAAAAACTACTCTCTAACCGACTGAAAATAAAAATACGAGTATATTGTTATATTGTTATCTTCGAATATTAAGGGTGGATTCTTAGTCCTCATTTTTACTTTCACCAAAAACTCATAATCACAACAGGAATTTAGCGGTGAAAGAAATTTATGTAACACATCAACTGGAGAACAGTTCAGTTCCATGTGAAGAATTATTGAATAATGTATTAAAAATTGGTGAAAAATATTAAAAAATAGTGTGAATGTGTGGAAAATTTGTGTGATTTTTCTGGTAAATCCCAGGAACACACTGTTACAGTCTATTTCTTTTAAAAAAGCACACCACCAACAACACTGATGTTCTAGCATTTTACTTTTTGTATGTAGAAGGTATAGTCCTTTTATATGAAGTGTTGGTTGGGTATGTTTATTTGGAGGGTTTTCTGTAAACAAGGAAACAGCAAGGAAAGTGGTGAGAAATCGTATTCATGCAGCATGTATAAAAACTATTTCTTTTGTGTTTGTGTCCTGGAGATTTACAACCACTCGATGGAGCAGTCCAACCTGTTTGTAGAGTGCACGATTCAGAAAATCTTTTGCTCTGATAAGCGTTTGTTGTAGTATTTTCTGTGTAAAAAAATAGAGGCCTAGGTTGAGTTTATGGTACAAAAATGAGCAGGTAACGTCCAGTGTGTCCATCTTTCACCTCGAGGCAAGATTTTTGGTAAGATTCGCCGCAGATAGAAGCGCCGCCTTCAGCCATTTAGATGAATTCGAAAAACTAGATCTGGTTTCATGCTAGGCCAGGTCAATACAATTCTATGGACCTCTTACCTTGTTTTATGAAACGAATTGTAAAAACGGCAAAAAAAATACTCCTTTGTGAATTACATTCTTTTGTTTTGCACTCGATCCGTTAGAATTCTCAGAATTTCTTATCCATCTCCAGCAGGTTTGTTCAACGTTTTTATGCGAAAAATTTCTGTTCATTTCCAATTCAAGAAATTGGTGACCTTTGGGTGGAAGTGTATTTTCCAATTGCCAGGGCCCAGGGATATGGGAACTGACGAGGTGAATGACCTGAAGATTTTGATTTTAGTATTAACAATATTCGTGATCAAAATATTATCAAGAAACCTCCTAAATACGAGTATAAAAATAAAACGCAAGTTTCAGTTGAAAATATAATCTATTTTCTGTATCACACATTAGATGGTGGGACCAGAGAGAATCCTAATTCTGAAGGAAGATAACCCTTGTCCAACAATTGCCCATAGTGTATTTGTCCTTGAGAGGACTACCCCAATACATCCTGTGATTAGCAAAGAAGGGTGGACTGGTACAATAATTATTATTGGCATATGTACTCGTAGTCTTGAAGGGAGTCATCTTAATATAAGCATCCCACAAAAGTAGTGGAGGCAACATTTATGGCATTTTGCAATATATGCGTAAATGGGATATGAATGTTTGGGATTTATCTGTGTTGGTATTTGACTGTAGTACGTTCGGAGTAGCTTGGTCTCCAAGCATCAAAGAACTGAACGACTATTTCAACCCAACGCTCGTATGTGACTTTAATTGAAAAAATGAAAATTTTATTATGACGAGGGAGCTATAATCCTCCCTTACATTACTTCACTCTCTTCAAGAGTTTACCTTCTGTATAATTTGTATCTGCCATCACCTTTGCAGGTGCGTATATCATTCATTTATCACATGCATTCAGTTTTCAGTTTCCACCTTATTTCAGCATCCAAGTCATCCATTCCCATCATCCACGAGAACTATGTGTAATCCTCTCAACCTGTGCTGTAGACAAACAAAGAAAACATAAAATGGAATTCATATTTTTCTACTTCTTTATTCTTCTTCTGCTGCGGTGCGGTATTTACAGTCGACTAGTGAAAAAGATTTTTGTCACATTCTTGAAACGCGTCTCTCACCTAGCCTTCTCTGTCCGCGTAGATGTGTTCGCAGCGCCTACACCCAGCTATAATGTGCCTCTGCCCGGCCCCTCTGTGAGCCACTTTTTCGCACACTTTATAATACCGCAGGCACCATCATAAAACCCTTGGTTATATGCCGCTTTTTGGCGCCGGCAAACAAGCTGCCATATTAATTTTTTCAAAGCGTTTCCCATCCGTTTACACCATATTATACACAAAATACCTGACACGTACACCCCCCACTTTCCGCACCCAGCCCATCTATGGACACTCAATTTGGACAAAACATAAACATACTAACGCATAAAAAAAAATTCGTCATTCATTCGCACGTATAGGATAAGTGTATTCGCCCCTTCCACCCACCTCACCCAGGAAAAATCTCGTTTTAAAGAAGATGAACTGCATTACATTTTTTGATACGCTCGTACTCGATTACTAATGGCCCTTTCTTTTCTATCTCTGCAATTTTTCAAAATTAATATTTGAGCCTTCCTCGGCTGATGTGTTTCCACTGGTAGGTAGTTTCTGCTATTGCTCGCATTTTTTACCACCTCTGCCATCGTCGTCGCCGTGTTTTTCCAGCCATCAGAATATTGTAAAGGCATTGAGGCGTATCTGCGTGACTTGGTGTGGGTAGAAAATGCCTTTAGAGCGTGTCGAAAGTGTTTTGCAGCCACATACAGGAGATCATGGTTGAAGATTTGTCAGCGTTTCTTTCTTTAATCGTCGCGGAATAGAGATTTTAACTTAAATTATTTGCCTATAGGCTATTGAAAAGTGAGAGGAAGTGTGGAATGATGGAAATCAAGATTCAGGTTGGCTAGAAGTTATGAAAAGTCATGATTACCATGAAACGCTCGCATCTACCTTCGACCTGGAGTCTTTTTGGGCCAAAAGTTAGAATATCCCTTTTGTGAATTTGTTGCTTTCATTATTGTGCGCATGTATAGTTACAATTGTCTTCGGAAATGGTGGTTCGTAAAATTAAGTACCTTGTGATGAAATTTGATTCAACGAGAATCAAGTACAAACCGCCAATTTCGGCGCCGTTTAGACGATAACGAAACTTGTAAATGGCGTATCCGTCTGTACATGGGGCTCGTGCCTTGTGTGCGAGTGTGTACCTACTCTCATATCTATTGTTAGTCTGTCACCAGTGCATATTGCATCTACATACATAATATTTTCACATACGTACGTCATTCTTTTTCTGTATCATAAATATGAGTGTTCTATTTCACGCTCCTATTCCTGCACTTGGTGCCTAATTTTTTGCAACTTATTGGTTTGAGATTTTCTTTGCCATTTTAACGGCAGTTTTCTTGGAATTTTGGAAATCTCATTTGATTACAGAAAATGGATTATGGAGCTATTATAGACAATTGAAGTTGAAATTACCGTAATAGTTTGAGCAATCGTGATTTGTGCAATGACGTCACCTGAGCGTTGCCAACCCAAATTGTTTAAAATCCGTGTTTTGAAATGAAAAAAATCCCTGCAGCCACAAAATATCCCTATAATCATTGTTTTCGCTACAAAGTTGAATTTTCGCCTACTGCAAAATAAATCTGGTGGCTACAGCCTTTTTTTGTCTGAATTAAATTTGAAATGAAAAAAAAAACAATGACTGATTAAAAACATGGTCTAATGTTCTAATAATTTATAGTATGAACTATTGCAAATAGCTGCAGCCTTCACTGAAGTTTCTTGAAGGCGAAAGATGAATTCTCTTTTATAACAGGAGATTATAAAAAGTATCCAAAAATGTTTCTTATAAAAACCAAATTGTTTGAATATAAAGCGCATAGGGACTTATAAATATTTCTCATAAATGTATGAAGAAAATAAGTATGTGTTCTATGTTGTAGGTAGGTATGATGACGTCATCAGCTGAAGTATAATATTGAACTATAACAGAATCTTATAAGTGTATGATGACGTCATCATTTGCATCAGTATAATGACGTCATCCTAACATTGGACTCTGACCAAACGACAAAAAACTTGGCGGACAAAATTTTGAACTAGGGTCCAGTACAAAGAATTCATCTTCAATACACGAACCGTAAATTATGACGTCATTATTTCTACATATGTATGATGACGATGTTATAAGTAGGTATGATGACGTCATCATAACATTGGACTCTGATGATGACGTCATCCTAACATTGGACTGTCACGGAAGGACAAAAACTGGCGGACATTATGTTTTGGGCGGACTTTATGTTTTGAAATTGACTAACGCCCAGTACAAAGAATTCATCTTCAATACAATTTCTGGGGTCCTTCCGAAGAAAAATTCTTCTTGAGGGGAAACGACTTTGCTTTGGGGAGGGGGGGTGTCCTCCTAGCTACTGCCTTGTTTGACCCTTAAAAGGTAACACTTGTATCTCATTAGCTACGAAATGACAAAAATCAAATCATTTCATTACAAGTAAGTTAAATAAGCAAAAATTACACGCTCGTAAAATTATCGGGGATTCTAATAAAAAAATTAAAAAAAACATTTTTTCGCACCCTAATAAAATTTTCATTATGCTTCTGTGTAAACTGAAAAATGATGAATAATGACTTTTGGATTTGTTTTTCTCAAATTTAAAACTTGCGGTTGTTTTATGTGACACTTCATAAATTTAGTCTTAATTTCGCTAAAATTTCTGTTACTCACGAAGCAGCAAGTTTTTATATGAGACTGTACATTAACCAAATCGTTTAGAGAACAACTGTGAGAGCATCTATAGTTCATATTAAGAGTTTCTTTACTATTTTTTTTATTTTTTTTTGTGTGATTTTTGTCTCGAATTTCATAGACGAGACGGCTGTTTTATTGGAATATTTGCAAATTTTTCACATCTTTCAACCTTGATACTTTGTAAATCTTTCGCCATACACCTTACGACCCTGAGTATGTACCAAACGTAGCCTTCCGTATGGTATGCAAATTCCTAGTTTTTCAATCACAGTCATAGGCTTTTGTGAAGGTCGAGTAGAGCTAATGCCGGCGGCTGTGTGAGATTGGTGGCGGCTGCTAACCTGAGCCAGATGGCTTCTGCTGATGAAATCAGTTGCTCCAATAGCTCCAGCTTGCTTCTTTTTAAAAAAATTGAGAAAAAACTGGGCACGCGACTAAAATGTTTTAAAACAAGCGTAAAACCAATATGATCAGTTTACTGAATAATTTGTTTTCTAATTATAATAAGAAGTTTTTATTTCCATTTTATTCAGAAAATATCAAGGAATTATCGTTAGGAGAATGGATAGTAAATTGGCCAAATTTGAATGGAAGGCATGTGGTTTGAAATTGGAACCATATTTATGAAAGATTTATCATCAAGTTTCAGGATCCTAGATCATCTTTGAACCTTGCTTCTGGTTTGTGCATCACTGCTATTTTTTCCATTTTACCAAGTGCAAAAGGTGGATTTCTTTTAAAATAGAAGTTGAATTCAGATTTAATAACCGGTTGCATAAAAATAAAATTCTTAACAAAATTAGAATACTAGTAAACAAAAAATATCAATAAGTTCATTCATTTTTTGATAATGTGTCACGTCATGCAAAGCGTGATCAATTCTTAGGTGCCAAATAGATGAAAATCGATTGGTAAAATCCTGCATTATAGATGTTAAAATACAGGGAATTCAGAAGGGATTGCAAGGAGGAAGTATTATAGTTATTGTTCATCATTCAAACAAGTGTGAGAACTAGGAGTTTCGAGTTTTTTTTTCGAGAGTGAAAAATCCAAATATCCATTGAAAGATCTAGATATCGGGCAGCACTGAATTAGGGTTCTAGAACCCTTTAACTTGATACCCTGTCAATCTATCAACTATTTCGTATTGTTTTTAGACAAATTTTTTGCGGAGTGTTCTGCCATGTTCAATTTGATTTTATAATTTACATTTTTTATTTTTCATGTTACCTGATGACTCTCACATTCACAATCAAACACTTTCACTCAGTCAGTTACAAACAAGCCTGTTGCCAAGGACTAGCTGGGGGGCGGGGGCTGAGCCCCCGCTTCGGGTAGGGAAAATAGGAAAGAGGGGTAGTAGGGAGAGAAAAAAGCGAAGAAGGGAGACGAGAAGAGAAAATAGGTGGGAGAAACCCACGGTGAGCTCCCCCTCATTAAGAAATATCCTGGCTACGGGTCTGGTTACGAATTTGTTGGGAAAAAATTTTCGTCCTTCAGGCCCATCGATTTTTAATTCGATTTTGCTGCGAACGACCTTCCGGAATGTTGAGAAAAAATTTCAACGATGAGATTGAATTCCATTCTATATCGTAGCCACACTTGCTTTATGGGTTCTCAGTCACTTTTCTCGCGTTCTCCTCGATTTGTTCAATCACATTCCAGAGGATTTTCTTGACGCAATTTTTTTTTTGTAGCTACTCGCCTCGGACAAAGTATAATGGAAAAAAAATAAATTGGCCCATTGGATTTGGGTTTGGTCTCTGCGTGGAAATAGTATGAAAGAACGAGTCTGTCATTAAAAAACCTATATATAATCGTAAAATGTGGCTGAATATATGAGCTTTATATATTTTTTAGTCTGAGTTAATTTTAAAAAATAAGTATGTGTGTGTATATCATCTCGGTGTAATAGGCTTACCCACATTTTCTTTTTGCACGCAGTCGTGGCGGTTGGCGGTAACAATTTTTTTTTCTTCAGTTCTTTGTATCTTGTAGAATGAGAGGTATGGTAGCAGGGAAAGAAAATCTAGTTTGTTTGCGAGATAATCCGGTAACTATGAGATGTTCATTGACTTTTACTTTTTGTTGTATTTATGTGTATGTGTTACTTTTCATGGTCGTTTGGTGTCCTCGAATATATAGAATCTAATGACGTTCGGTTTTTAATAAGAGACTTCGTATGCTGATTGTTCTTCAAGTTCTTTGTTTTGGTTCAGCTGCGCAGTGTCGGGGGGTGAAAGTAGAACTTTCTGAAGATTTAAAATCTTCAGAAAATTATGTAGGTCAGACTCAACCCATCTACTCAAAACGTTAAATTTAGGTGAAATCTGTTGAAATTTGTGTGCATTTTCAACCAGAAAGCCTTTTATTCGGCGCGTTCGTTCATGTCAGCTACGGATTCGAATCCATTCGTGTTCGTTTTGCCAAAACATAAAAGTGGACCTGATTCAGTTTTGAATTCACTCCACAGTAGATTCGGAAAAGTGGATTTCAATTCTGATTGTCAATTATCTGAAAGATATTCAATTTTTTTCCTGGGTTTAGTTTTTAATTTTGTGGAATCTGATTCGAATACGGTAAAGAATCCAAATTTAAAACTATGAAAATCAATTGAAAATTAAAGATACGAAATTAATTTTACTGTAGCTTTTTGAGCTGACCGAGAATTCATTTATATCTTCAAAGTGGGTTATTATTAATATTTTCGAACCTGGTTTATAATGGTGGGCATCATGAACATTATCAATGAAAAGTTTTCTGTTATGGGCTCCTTGATTATTATTATTCATAAATATTTTTTCTCATCAGCTTTTTATCGATACGAACAGTAAAAAGTTTCCAATTCTTCACGATGAAAGAATTTTGAAGTTATTCAGGTTTTTAAACGTTGAAAATTAATTGGAATCATAGATGAGTCATATGTGTTACGCGGAGAAGTGGAATTTTCGAGAGAGATAATTGAGTTTTTGAAGAATGTGTAAGGTGGTGAAATTATTTTATTAATGTGAAATTATCTAATTAATTTTGGTATAAAAAATACTATAAATAATTTATTTACTTTAACAAGGCTGGTAGTGTAAAAATTTATTTTTTAAATAAACTATAATTCTCATCAATTAGTTATTGTTCGTGTTGAAAATTAAGCAATTTATTATAATTTGAGACTGTCACTCAGATTTTTAGGCAGTTTTATTTCTTCAATGTACAAAAATATGCACATTCTATGGAGAATTTTCATAATGCCCTCTGGCATCTGCACATTCATAAAATTAATTTTTTTACAAATAAATTAGGCGGGTACCTACTTATAGCGTTCTTTCATTTGTGTCTTTTCACATTTTGCTGGTGGTTTTTTCCTTTCGAAAATAGCCGTATTCGGTTGAAGCATATTGCACCTATATTATTGGTATACTCATTCAGATTCCTACATTTTAATTGCTTAGGTTATCGTGAAATAACATGCAAACTTGATATATTTTTAATTTATTTTCTTGGTTAATTATTGACGCCAGGAAATCGATAAAGCCCGTCTTCGAGTAATTAACTGATTACATGAAGTTGCAAATTTTGGAGACAAAAGAATTATTTTATTATTATTTATTCATAATATTTTGAGCAATCTTCATACAAAGTCCGTATATTCAGAATACTAGCCGGAGGAAAATTCAGCCTAATAATGATATGTATTGACATTGAAATAAAACAGTGAGGAACTGAAACTTGAGTTATCTTTGCTCAAATGTATTCGTGAGTGATATCATTCATTCTTATATTTCTCTCATACAATATGATATTTGTTTGTGCTACTTGAATAGGTATGCCCTATCAATTGAGGAGTTGATGAAATATACCCATGCAAAATGTCTGTATTTAGTATTCAAGTATGTGCATGTTTATGCGTAGCGAGTGTGCGGAGGAAGGGGTACAAGGGTGCACGCGCACCACTTGAGAAAATTGAGAAAATAAGCAGATTTTCAAGTGGAAACCTGCTACAAAATGATCTTTGGTGGGAAGAGGGTTGGAGTTTCCCGTTTGATTCTTGAAAAAATGTTGAAAATTTTCCAATCATTTTTGCCCTGTGCACCATCTGAGAAAATCAAAATATGCCACCCATGTACCTGTTGATTGCATGTTGTGCATCCAGCCCCTCATAAAGGCTCTATATATATTCAGGATTCATTCTCATGGCGAGATTTGTTCGTTACCAACTTTTCGGTGATTTATCATGAATTTAGTAAAAGGAAAGGAAGTACGAGTAGATCAAGTTTGCAGCTATTCATCAGTAAGGTATCCTACCGAGTTGCTCTCCACTTTGGCCAGCTTCATTTCATGATTGGCGAATTTCTTCGTTATGCTTTTGTCTCCCACCCTGGTCAACAGACTTGGAAGACCGATCAGCTGTGATTTTGTTGTTTTCTTTGTGAACAACGGCTGGAAAGGTACTGTTATATATTGGGTTGTGTGTATTTGTGTTATTTTTTCCTATTCAGAAAAAAAAAAACGAGTAAGCTCGTTTCCTCTATACCTGGAATGAAGTCTTCTAAACTCTCCTCTCAGGAGGAAGATGGACTGGGAGTCTGATTGGGAGTGGGGAGGAGTGAGTGAGAGAGATGAAAAAAATGTATCGTGATAAATTGGATATGTCAAGTGGAAAATTAGTGGCAGCCTTGACTGAGCCGCACGGTGTTACAACTTTACAAAAAGGGAACTACCGCCGACTAGTTCTTTAAAAAGTCGCACAGACAGGTTCCTAAATATACGCCGCTTTCTTCTCGATAGTGTGTATACGGTCCTTCGGTATTATTTACCACCCAAAAAGATCAAGGTTCCTTTACACAAGACAAGTGAACTTGTCTGGAAAATCATGCATGCAAATGTAGAGGCGAGAGACCAGAGCGAAGCCAGCAGGAATGGAAAATACGAGAGAGCATCAGCAACCAAAAACCATCCACCAGCTTTGGTGAAAAGCGCTTCATGTGTGTGAAAGACGTTGACGTTGCTCGAGGTAACTTTATATATATATTTTTTTTTTGGTTGGAATTAGCGAAAAAATTTATTATATGTTACATAAATTTTTTTTTTGCAACCGTTGGTTCGATGGTGGTCCGATTGGACGGTAATTTTATGTGCCCTCCGTCTTGTGTGTCCTCGATGCCTTCTGAAATTGATGATAATTTTGGGGGACTTGGCTGTTTTCGGACTTGAGCTGGTGATGAAGGTACAATCAAACCACCGTAATTCAAACCTAGGTCAATATTCTATACAACTGGAAAAAATTGTATTTTGCTTCATATTTCTGCTAGGACTCGAAGCTTTTATGGAATCAATTACATATATAATTATTGTTCTAGATTTTCAACTTTGTATTAGTATTTTTGTTTGAAAAAATAAATTATTCGTAAAACTCTAGCTGCCACCGAGTGAAAGTATAAGTCGGAAATTATATTAATTTTAAGATAAAGCTTTTTGAATTGAAAACTCTATGCTGTTCCTACAGGTATTGGTATTCTGTTTATGGGGTTACTTCCAGAAATTCATTTCTGCTGGAATTCAAAAATACTGCTGAAATATCAAAAGCGGTACGAGTGGGGCTATTTTACTAACCTATGGGTTATCCTTGAAAATCCTTGTTTGACCAATATGTTTTTTGATCTGTTTTCGCCCGGCACTTGAGAGTTGAAAAGATCAATAATAATTTTATACATGATAAAAGAAAAACATAATATGTTCATATCAAACGGAACAAAAATAAAAATATTATGCTAAGTCATTGGCATCATTTCAAGATCAAGGCCGTCTATTCGAGGTCAAGGTCATTAAGTTATAACATTGGTCATCGAGTTAAGTTAATATTAATTCCCCGCAAGAGCAGAAATATCAGAAATAAGTACATATAGTGTAATATGTTGTATTTTGTTAAGTTGAAGCATTGTATTAGTAATTTATGTTTTGAAAGAATGTGAATCATGTAAAAAAGAATTCATCTTAGCCTTCATATACTTCGTGAAGGCGTGTAGCTATTATTTTAAATTCCCAAATGAGAAATTCCATTTTCCACCAATTCCATTTTCCACAAATGTCGAGTTTGAAATTCTTAAAACCGCACCCTCAAGGTAAGTAATTGAAAAATTACTATTCAGTAATCACAAAAAATCTGGGAGAGAAATTTTTCCCTTGAGAAAAGCTCAATAATGGCTTGTTTTCCTTTCAAAAAGTCGTCTAAACACTGGAAATATAACTACCCTCTTCTTTGGCAGTGATAAAAATGTAATAAAGATTTATGATCGTTTGTAGCATCGTGTAAAAGATACCTTCTTTTCTTCGAAGACAGAATTCTTTTTTTTCTCTCTTTTTTTTTTGTTACACACTTGTAGAAGAAGCATTATTTCAAACCAAAAGTGAAGACCCATTGAAAACGGATTAGGGGTAGAATAATTCTTGGAATTGGTGGCCATTAGGAATGAAGGGACCTGCTTTTCCCACACATTCTCCGCACTGGAGTTCTACTCTTTCTTCTTCTGTGCCTCTTTACTTGTGCCCTTCATCACTGTTTCTTACTTTTCTCCATCTCATTCTGGTTTTCTTGGGTGTGTTGTGGTTTTGAAAATCTTTAAAATCAGATGAATACTTTCATCTCTCTTCATTTTTCACCCCACAATCGCCGGATATGTACGTTCGTAAATGGTTTATTTTGTGTTAAGATAATCTTCTGTAATTACGATTCGAAAATATTTATCGATACAACCCATCCCCTCCCCTCTTGTGTTCAAGAAACCTGATGGTGAGACGTCTGGAGCAACTGTAGTCTGTATCAGGTGAATTACCATTTTGTTTGACAAATGAATGGACCAAATTTGTTTTATGAAATTTTTATATTTCAGTCGTTTGTGGTTTAAGAAAGGTCAATATTGAAGCTGCAGTTCAACGCTAAGACCTTCTGTCTAATTTGTCATAAACTACAACTAGCCTACATGTTTGAATTCGTGGCATAATTCAGATGAATGAAAACTTTCATAATCTTTTAATAGTGCACTGATGAGAAATGAAATAAGGATTATCTTGGGGACCTCTGTCGAGGCTTTCTATTTTGTGGTTGGCTGGATTAGACAAGCTACAGGGCTAGATGAGACCCACACGTCTTAGATTGTTCATCATACTAGCTAAAAACTAATCCTAGATCATACAAAATTACAAATCGAGATTTCTTGACGTTCAAAATTAAGTTTTGCGATTTGAACTATGGTCTGAAATAATTTGTTGAATTTCGAACATTATAAATACTTAATAATGATGATTTCTCATACTAATACGTTTATAGCAATAAGTGCTGGATTGCCAAAGAAAAACTCTTATCTTGATTCACTATTATGTCCAGCTTGATTTTGAGATCATGTCCATATTTATGAGTGGATCTCCTCTGCTACCAACTGCTACTACTATTAAAAACAAGTTCCTCCAGACCCTACTTCTTGCAATTGAAATATTTTCTCCCAAATATTCAGTGGTCCTTTGTTGAGGATACAGAAATGCTTATGTACCTTATGGAAATCTCTCAACCATAGTGTACTTATAATGCATATTATGTTTATGCGATATTTTGCTCCTTGAGGGTAGTGAGTATGCAATTTTTATGTCATGTATGCATTTCGGTGTCTTCTTCAATTTTGGTATAATTTTAAAAAAAGTTACTGTCAATAAACATTGAAGAATTTTGATACTGGTCTTTGAGAGTAAAATAGATTTTTGTTAGTATTGCACTGGTCATCAGGTGAAACACTTAACGGGATGGTTACTCTTCTGATTATTCTCATCACTAATACTGTGAGTACAGCACGAATGAAGTATCAGTTATTTCTGTTTCATGATACTATTCAGATATAATCATCCAAAAATATTATGTTATTATCGTTTTGAATATTTTTAAATGATCAATAAGAATTCAAAAAAAAAATTTCAAGTTGTTTACTTCATAAAAAATTAGACAGAATTCCTTGATTTGTGAAGCATACCTAATTTGAATTCCCAATGAACAAAATATTTTAAATATTTTAGTTGAAAAAATCTACTACAGTTCAACATATCAGCTCTAGTTACTATTCTTGGAAAAACAATAATTCTAATTTTCATGTTTTAATAGTTTTATCATTATTGTTAACATATTATTGGTTTTTTGTTTTGTTTTTAGATATGCGATAAATTGAGTTGCGAAGACCAAGTGTTTCCTTTAGCTGTAAATATGTTCGATAGATACCTATGTACCGCAGACACACCAAAGAATTATCTACAAAGAGTGGCAGCCAACTGTATATTAATGGCCACTAAAATAAGACAAGCTTTTACCATTTCTATTGATACCTTATGTAAATACACCAATTTCAGTGTCACCGCCTGTGAGATGAGGGTAAGTGTTTTTCATCTGTTCTATAAAAATAAGATTCGTAGACTAACAACGTTCCTCTATAATCAAAGAAAGTTGGTTTAGTATCATTGACTTATTATATTTTATTATAGTTTTTGGACCCGGTCTTTTTAAGGGGTCTACTAATATATATTGATATGTTACATTATCAGACAAAAGGGACCACTCTGTTAGACAGCATTTTATTGGGAAATTGCTATTAACGGGTTTCCTGTCAGAACGATCGATTTTTAATTTTCTGCGAAAATCGATGGTTTTAACCCTTAAGCATCAAAATCTATCGGATGTTAGTGCAAAACCTGCTCAACATATGGCGCTGGTGCTATACGCCATCCCGATGGGCAAAAAATGAGAAAATGATCCGCAAAATGAGAATTTTATCCGTTGTCAGTCCGTTTTTATTTTCGATCATCGGATCTGAAAATTTGCAGTTATTTTTGTCATCTTGATTAATTTTCCAAATCCGTTTGTAAAACGGATTTCCTGATTATAATCAGTGATAATTTTTGGGCAATTTTTCTAAATCCGTTTGTAAAACGGTTTCACGGATTATAACCCGGGCCAACAAATATGATAAAACAGCCTTCACGGAAAATAATCCGGACTCATTTCCGGCAAGACTGATTACAATCAGTTCGAAATCCGTTTTAGAAGCCGGAAAAGAGGAAAATTCCGGGTTATAATCCAGAAACGGATTATAACCCGGAATAAAACGGATCCGTTTTCAAAATATTTTGCCCATAGGGATATGAAATAACAGAAAAGGGACAACCAGCTATTTTCAACTTAAACTGGAGTCCAACAACTCAATTTATCCCTAACTATCACCTTAACCTGTAGGATCCCAATTCCCATCATTTTCCTAGACCCCCACCCCTGTACACTCAATTCGCCCTTCTACACCAAACATGCGTCCCCGTTTTTGTATTTAGTCTTTTCCTATATACGAGTACTATCAATATGAAAAGAAAATTTTGTAATTCACTGCACTTTGTCCCCTCCTGAACTGATCAGTTTTGGCCGTAGGAGGGTACCCTAATATTACATAAATAATAATGAATAAATAAAATAAATAAATAAATAACATAATCGTACACAGTTTAGTGGCATTAGAAATTATAAAAAATCTTCAATAGACTTTGTCAATCTGTAAAATTAGTTTTTTTTTTAAAGTGGTTTTTCATTTCTCAACTTTGAAAGACTGTAATTTTGCCAATTTTCGAAGTAAGAAGAATTGTTTTGAGAACCAAAAGAGTTTTAAGAATCAACTAATGAACTTGTTGCTTTTACATGAGACCTCGTGACGTCATTTGAATTTTCTTATGTGTCTAATTACCATTAGGTCCTGCTTCTCTTTGTTCCTCGAACTTCGAGGTCGTTCAGGCGGAGGGGCTTCACCAGGTATAAAATATACTTATTTTAATATTTTTTCACCCTAAAATGAATCAGTCTGAAATTGCAGTCGCAGGGTCAGTAAGAGGAAATATTACCTATTTGAAATTCGGCGCAGGCTATTGCACTCATACTTCGTTTCTGTTTTAACCCTTCTTCAGACCTATTGAAAATTACGTACGATAGGTTTTTAATGATCGATTAACGGTTTGATCGACGATGCTTATCGATGGTTTTTTTCTTATCTCTGTTCACCCAAGTATCGAAGATGCCAAGACTTAGATATACAGGGTTAGAGAAAGAAGTGCTTTAAAGAGAAGGTACTGTTATACAGACAACAACGAAAAAAAAAAAAGAAGAGCCAGAGAAAGAGGGAAAAAGTCGAAAATGAAAATGGCTGGGGGGTGGGGAGCAGGAAAGGGGTATAAAAGAACGAAAAAAGATATCCTCTTGGGCGGTTTGTTTGATTAGCGATCCCGACAATGGAATTTCGTCCATAAAACTGGTTCGAATCGAGTTTAAAATAGTTTCATCTTTTATGGTTCGAATAAGAAGTATCCTCCAGAGTCTGCGACCCCCAATTTTTTACTTGGAAATTCTGAGTACACGAAATATACTGCTTTTATATGTAATCAGTGAGTACATAATATACGTAAGTCGTCGAAATTTTTCTTCTCTACCTTCATACCTATTATTGTTTGTTTTCTCCACCGCCAAAAGGCTTGAGACGTGATAAGAGTCACCTGTAATACACATTTTTGACTTGTGACTGCGCCACCGTCGACGTACCCCTTTTTACCCCCCAACAACCTACAATGTTGTTTTTTTTCTCACCTTCATCCTCTTGGAATCTCTGTGTGGTTAGCCGAAGGTTGATTTCATCTTTTCATTCATCTTTTTTTTTTCATCTATTCTTGGTCTCTTTTTTTATTTGAAGAAATACTTGTTTCGTTTTTTTTTTTTCTTTGGATAAAGGTATCTCAAGGTACGTGATTACGTTCACCGGTCTAATATTTCTTCGCATATAACTGTTCAGATATTTTGTAGCCAGTCATTTTTTTTCTTTTTTAGCCTCTATATAGTCTTCCTCTCCGACGATCGTATCTATTGTTGACCAATAAGAACACGCGCCAAAAACTGAAAACAAAAAAAATGGAATAATAAAAGTTATAGGTTAGACACAGGGATGTAATATTAATTACTTGTTCCGCAAGCACGAATCGAAAATAGGAGAAAAAAAATTAACGACGTTTGTATCCTGTAATCAAATAGAAGTCCTTTTAATGGCTGCGGTGTAATTAGAGAAAGGAAAAATTAGTAAAGAATAAAAAAGTAAGTCAAGTGACAGGAAAAATGCTGGCCAACTTTCTTGGTCCTCGAGAGTTGCCTGTGCAGTAGTTCCAGTACGATGATTTCTTAGTGCTTGAAAATGGGACAGATGATTTTGGTTTCCTTTCTGTTACAGGGATATGGTATATACTTTGCACTATTCAGATTAAATCTAATTTGACTGATTGTTACGATAAACCCTAAATTAACCCTATTTATGTTGACGAGATATATTTTCATGGACTGCTTGCGAAGTGCTCCATTGTTCAACTTTTTCCTTAAGCCATACTTGAGGGTGTAATCGATAAATTTACTTTTTGCAAGGAAAATGAATTTGAATTAAATTGCTATGGATTGTACGAGTACTTTCGAAAATGATATTTAACTTTGCTATAACTGAAATGTCAGGATCAATATTCTGGGGTCTGACAAGGATGCGGATTTTTGCATGATGTGCGTATGTAACCAAAACATGAGTTATGAAGTGCGAAATTTTATTGGGAAATTATAAGTGAAACTGTTATTTTTCACAAAAATTCTATTTTGGTATCTGTGCTGAGCACTTTCCTTATCCTTTATTAATCATCTGGAGGCAATTTTTTCTATGAAAAATGAAAAAGCTAACTAAAGAGCCAGTCATATGTAAACTGTTGCATTTTTAAACCAGAATAAAATAACCTTTGAATCCGGAAAATTCTAGGCAGAGAGACCGAAACTGAAAAAACTTTCTAGGATAATCGTATTTACATTTCCATCACGCACATGTAGGCATCTCGTCCAATACTTGCTGTTTTTTGCCGTTGACTTCTACTTATCGCAGACCTTTTATTAAAGAATGTACACAATGAATCTTGTAAAAGGGTCGACGTGAGGGTTACGCCAGTGTTGAAAATCCACTTGGTGGGTTCTCCGTTAATTAGACTACTGTACCATCTCTCGGTTCTTATTTTGTGTAACTTTTCGTGGATGACCCTTCACAAAAGCCTCAATAATGACATTTTTATGGCTCATTTCCATTGTCCTTTTATACATTTTCTCTTTATTTCTCGCTGACTGCCAAACCGGATGACTCTCATGGCGCATCTCCATTCACAATTTATACTAGTTTTTACAGACCTAAAACTCACGAAATTGTATTTTTATAAAAACGTGTAGAAAAAATTTTTTTTGTTCGAATAAAATCGCTTACCCCGAATAACAGAAAATTTTCGAAGATATAACGACCCAGGATGAAACGGAAGATGATGAAGTGGAGGGAAAAAAGGGACCACTTGAGAAGCAAAGAAAAAAAAAATGTGTAAAATGAATGATGGACCGGTGCGATAGTCGCAAGTGAGGGGAAGGGGTGCTGGGCGGGGTTGCGGCGTCGAGGAGATTTTACTAGACGATTTTTCTCATGTATAACTAAATGTGTACATATATATATATATGCACTGCTGAAGGCGAAGAATTCTCACATTCATTTCATAATAATCTGGTTTTTCGTGAATGAAGTGCGATCACTTCTCGTCTCTGCTGCTGGTGTAGAAGGCGGCGAAAGAGTGAAGAAGGTGGGACCGGTCCTTTATTATTTTACTTAATAAATCTATCAGTTATATATAGTCTTTATTTCGTTAAAGAAGAAAACAAAAAGAAATAGAATACAGAGGTATGTGTGTTAAAGCTGTGCTGTACAAAGATGGAGCACAAGAAGCTGCGCGAATGGTGGAGGCTAGAGGTGGTAAGTGGATGAGTAAAACCTGAACAAAGACATTATGAATAAAGCGTTGGAATGTATGTTAAGATGAAATAACACCGAATCTTGATTATTAAGGGCAACACTTTCGCTCTTTTTTAAATGGTTATATAGGAGGTGGCTTGCTAAAATTCATTCAGTTGTTTTAGTGCAGGGAAAATAACAATTGGTTAGGCAGATCAAATTTTTCCTATCGCCAGTATTGAGAAGATAATATTTCCAATGAAGAATAGTCTCATCGTCTACTCCCGCGGTTGCTTTGTCCATAATAAATGATATAGATTCCGGTATTGTAGCTAGACTGAACAATTATAGCTAATATATGTGTTTAGAGCAGTTGCAATAAGGAGATTAAGGACATACCTTCGTAAAATAATTCTTTGAAACTTGAGTTTTTTAGATTTGATGATGATATATATTATCAACACTAGACGGACCAGGTCAGGGGTGCTGTGATCCCCCAAGGCTTACGGGGAGTGCCCCCCTCCAGGTCAAGTAGGAATGATGAAACCCCCCCACACAGCGCGAAAAATTTTTTTTTTGTATTTTCGATCATCTTTAAAATTCTTTTCTAAATTTGTAAAAAGATCGCCCCCCCCCCAATCGTCAACGAGGGTGCCTTCACGGCATCTCTGGACCAGGTAGCGTCGAACACGACGTCAATTGTAATTTTGAGATGAACTACTCAAAGGACCCGGTGACGTCTTGTTCGACGCCATTTTCATTTACCGAGATGAGTAGGTAATTTTTCGTTTAATAAAAGCCAACGACGATATTTGCTATTCGAACAGTTACCTCACCAATTTAACCGCCTAGGTAGAATAAATAATCTCTTTCTTTAGATGTGGGGGGTTCAGAAGATTGGTTTTTTTCTTCTCGTTATGAATATTAAAATTTTTTTCAATAATTGGATTCTCAATCAACGCAGTGCATGAACTTCGATCGCCTTAGATAAAAATATAAAATTTTCCAAATATTTTCTTCCCAATCGATGATTTTCACATTTTTCAACAATTAGGTAGGCTACCTATTTAATTTTATTAGCTATTTAAAGATGGAAAGCAACGTCGAAATAATAAGAAAATTTCATCTCCTAATTACCAAAATTAGTCGTTAAAAGCGTTAGGTTTTCTATTTAAAGTCGATAAAAAAAAAATTGTGAAACAATTCGAAGAAAATTGTAGGTTGCAGTACGAAACATTTGCTCATTATTAAATTTCAGAGCACCTTCTGTATTCTTTTGCATACGGGTGGTAAAAGAAATAATGTACCTAGTAGGGGAAAAAATTATACTAAATATCTGGTAGTTACATCTGCCTGTATGATTTAAAAAAAATATTCCACATTATCATCAATCTGCAATCTGATTTATCATTTTTGTTTTGCACGATTCCTGTTATTTTACTACAACATAATTTGAAGGACGCGTCTCTTATGTCTAGATTTTGGTTTCAAATGTTCATGCCATCTAATAAAAACCCATTTTGAAGACAATGTGTTGAGAGTTGAGAATGAACTGTTGAGATGGTTCAAGGAAATTTTTTTCTTAACTATATGCGTTGGAAAATTTTTTTCAGCCTTAATTCTTATTCAGCTTGTAGAGGTACTTGGGTTTGATATGTAAAACATCAGAAAATCTATTTTTTCTTTCTTGTCATCCTCAGTTTTTTTTCTTTTTTAATTTACTATTTATTTTTTATTCATTCTGGAATTTGGATAGGTACCTTACTTATTTCATATCAAGTTTTGATTTTGGATGTGTTTTTATTTTCTATTTTTGAAATCCATTTTGGGCTTCCTTTTATTTTCAGTATTTATTTTTAAAAAGATATACCAACTTTTTAATAAATTCTTCGAAATCAAGTGGGTAATGAAATAATCCGTCCTATTATTTTATTTTATTTGTTTTATGGTTTCTTTTATTTTGCTTTTTTAGCTACCTATAGTTAGTGCATACCTATTATCGCTTTGCTGACGTGATATAAGTAGTATAAAGTCAATGAATTTTTACGAAAATTCAATTTTTCCTCCAAAACGAGTGATATTTCTCAGAATCAATTCTAGTAGAAATCGAATTCGTTTTTAGGGTGGCTTAGTTTTCTTCATGGTCTTGAGTTTTCCCAGCACTTGCAAAATCCTTTAATTAATAACAATAGCTGGAAAATTTTCTGTGAATTAAACTTTACAGCTATCTCATTTTAAAGCATTGCTCAAAACTCATTGATGATTATTTCTTAGTATAACTGCTACTTAAAAATAAGACTAATGTAAGAAAGTCGGTATGAAATGACTACGTGTGCATTTATAGCGTTTATTATCACCATGTTTCTCTTTTTTTTTTCATTCCTAAATAAGCACCCTGACGTAATTTCACGCGGAAACAGTGTTAACTCGATAAAATTTGTAGCTATCAGCTGACTGCTTATTACTTCTTTCTTCATAGGTGCACGTTTTTGTATTCTCGAATTCATGAGTACGGAGTACAGAGAATCAGCAAGTAGCGTAATCTATCGTCTGTAGAAATTGCTTTGTGTCTGTTATGTCTGTGTCTCTTGTCTTTTGTAATTTCTGCGAATGCCTCAAAACTGCATGCATTCTCATTGAAAGGCATTAAATGAAAAAGTATGCAAATCAGCAAATGAATTTTACAGTTCTACACGCAGTTTAGTATGTTATATTGTTTTTTTTTATTTTTTTTATTATACTAAATGTCTGGACACCATTTATTGTCATTTCTGAGAATCGATTGTAAGACTTTCAACATTTCTGCTAACAGTAGAGTTGCAATTTGGTGCAATGTCATACTTACAGTGCTGAATCACTGACAAAGTTATGTACCATTTTGTCAACCTGAGGCAACTCTGCAATTATCTCTTAAAGAGTTGGTTCAGTCCACAGAGTTGAGTTCTTCAAAACACTAAGAATTTAACAGTACTGAATGATTATTTTGTATTCGATTAAAAAAAAAAAAAAACTCACGGAATACGGGTTCAAATCCCAACATAAAACCAAGAATTTTCCAGAATAAATACGATCGTGACAAATAATAACAAAAAGATAAATGACGCCTACAGACTACCAATACCTCACCAGTCCGATTTGCCATGCAAATTGCATGCACCTTTATAGAGAAGAAAAACTCTCGACCATTTCCTCGTAATGACTTGTCATGACTTGTTACCAATTAAAATTGCACTATTTTACTTTCGCATCAAAATATCCGATCAAGGAGACCTGTATCCCAATTTTGGGAAGGACAAAATTAAATTCATTTCAAGACTATAAACCAATGAAGTCGTTTCAATATTGTCCTTGACTGAAAGAAAATATCGGTCATGACTTTGTGAACACATTCTGAAGGTTATTCGATTTAAGTTCTACAGGAAGTAAAATAATTTGTTTGTCCAAACAGAAATCAAGCTCATTTTACCCCTGTCTAGAATCCGATTTTGAAGAGGATAATACGTATATTTTTGATTTAGGTTATCATTTGGATCAACATTCCTAATTTTATTTGCTCAATAGCTTATCACTTTCTTAGAATGCGACTATGTACCTATTTTAGTTGATAACCTGAGCATGTTTCCAAATTTCGATTGCCACTGCCATGTATGACAACCTCCACAATTTCATTTCACGTCGACATATTTGTTGTTGGCTTTTATTGGAAATTTTTTCACGTACCATAAATGGGGCGACAAGAATGTCTTATCAATAAATATATGTACACGAAATTATATTATTGATATGAGCAGTATAGTTTAAAAAAAATAATAAAGTATGTAATTCATAGAACGATATTAACGCTTCCGATAGACGATTATATCAAACCCAACGATAACGCCACCTATAAATATTTTCGACGTTGAACAAAAACATTTATTCGAATGATAGAATTTGGGTGAGGGGCGAGAGTACATTTTTGTGCGTGAGAGAGAGGCCAGGATAAAGAAATCAGCTGATTTTTCAGTCTGTGGGAAATGAATCGAGGCACGTGTTCATTAAGGAAATGGTAAGTATAGGTTAATTATACGAGCGAATGAATGAAATCCAATGTTGTGTTATAAGGGGGGGTGTGTGTGTGTGTGTGTTGGTGGTGGTGTCAAATTTTCATTCACTAATCGCTTCTAAGCATACGTCAGAATTTTTTCATCAATTACTTTGTAATATCATTATAAATGTGTTCAAAAGTCAACTTGATTATTGGCCTTTTCATTCTTTTTAATCAAAAAGTCCGTTTCTCTTTCGTTAACGATAAATACCTATTCGTATTTCGTTCAAAGTCGTCATTACAGAAAAAACATTTTCTTCCAATCATTCAGTAGAATAAAATTTTATTGAGGAAGTGATCCTCAGCCTTGATAAAATCTCGAATCACCTACCTATCCCAATTTTCACTTTGACGGGTGTGCCAGAAATAATTTTCGGACACTCGACCGCGGGGAGCCAGTAATGAACACCAGTTTGACCATGAATGTCCACATTCTGTGAAACTAATATTACATTCATTAGTGTCTAAAATTTTTGCTTATTTTAATTTGTGAGAGCAGAAAACACTTGAATAAAAATAATATTATGCTAATTTTCATGGTGGAATGTGGAAATTAAGATAGATAGTCTAATACGTTCTCAGGGATTATTGTCGCCGAATAGTCGCTTTTTGAATTACAGAACGCAGGTAAGGCAACTTAGTTTGGCTGTTCCTATTTCTTTTAGCATTTTCAAAAAATCAAATTGAGTTGCCTTACCCAGAGCTTTTTATATGAGTTTTCATTCAACTTATTGCTGCATTTACTCTTCATCTATAAACCTACAGGGTGTCTACAGAGTTATGCCAAACATGATATACGTCCTGATATTTTATGAGAAATCATCCAAAATTCCTAATATTGTACGAAAATTTTTTTTTACTTTTGTTTTAATTCTTTTATCTTCTTTTTCAGAAGGTCTTTTCAGTCATATTAATTTGAATTCAGTTTTTTTTTTTAAATCCATATTGGTGACTCAGTGACATAACACCCTCCCGCCGACAATAAAGTTGTAAAAATGTCATGATAAAGTCCTGATATTTCATTTCCACTTTACAGTAGACACCCTGACCTATAAAGTATGTTCAATCTAGCCGCCAGACCAATTTTTATTATAAAGAATGAGAAGTATGTATAACTTCGAAGTTGCTGTTTTTTCTTCCCAACATATCGACTTATTTCTGTGGGTAGTCATTTCCCATTTTATATTTGCTATTATCAAAACGGTAATTAAAAAAAGGAAATGATTCACTTATGATATTGAAATGAATTTCAGTTGAAAAAAAAAATACTTACTATTAAATGGCAAAAGGCAGATGCCGATCAACTTCATTCATCTAGCTGATAATGTGACCATTGAGATAAAAAATTATGAATTAAATTGAACGTTTTCTCATTTTCATTCATTTCCAGTCTCCTATGTGTTACTGATAAGAAGATCCTGAATGGTCGTCGTACATGAACGTATACTACCAAATCGAAATGAAGTGTTTTCAAGTACTATATATGATTTGAAAATATTATTATGTCATACCGTACCTATTTTCATTAGGTGTGTCATTTTTAATTTTACACACTCACCAGCTGATTTTGCTGAAATGGAATATTTTTTTAAAAAATGGCATCGCAAATTCTGATAGCATCCATTTAAATGACAGCTGCTTTTATCAACAAATATTCGCCAATTACAAAACGTTGGACCTCCATTTTAGAATTTTTGAGTGGTTATATACTGATAAGAAATAAATTGTTCACTGTCGTTTTTACCATAAAAAATTGCTTCGTCTAATTCTGAAACTTAATTGAATCATTTATGAGTGTTGTCTACATATTTGTGATGATTTCCTTGCAGGGAAAAATTTTCGAAGGTTTCAAAACAAATAATTTTTTTTCAAAATCACCTATTTTACGTACGAGTACAGGTAACCTGTATGAAAAATTTCACACTAATAAAATTTTCAATTACATTGTACAAATTACTTTTAATGTAAGATTTAGTTGGATAACATAAAATTTGATTGGTTCAACTTTGGCATCACCTAGCGACAATATTTATAAATCCAACTTTACAAAACTTAAAACAAAGAAATGGCCGGCGACATTTGTGTTCCTTTCCCTGTGTGGTGCAGAGTTCCTCAGATCTCATTCACCTCCAATATCAAAATGATTTAATATTTTACCTTATCCACACGTAGCTGGTATCAAATGCAAAAGATAGAATAGTCGTCAAGAAGGAAGAAGGGAGTATCCACTAGCTCCGATCTGCCATTGGTGCTTACTCATTTTCATTCCAAGCTTCTGAAATCAACTTTTCTCATCGCTGATGGGAAACCATCAGATATTTCTGCTGTATTTATGAGAATAGCTGCTTAATGAATTTCTGATTCGCACGATTTTTCACGCATTCTTCATGCGACGTGCATATTTCGCTTTTCAATATTTTTTTCTTTATGAAGTCACACATTCGTAGACGTTGGCAAAATATCAGCTGATTAAAGGTATTTAATGTTGCTATTTTTCTCTCTGCATAAATATAAGGTCGCAGCAATCGATAATAGAGATATTAAATTATTACGAATTTACGTATCTACCACCCTGACCCTCTCTGGCACACCCCTCTCTTTCGCCATTTTGCGCACCAATAATGTATTTTCTTATAATGCACTGTACCTACTGCTCGTAAAAAAAAAAAAAAACTAACGGTTTTTACACCACTTATCAGCGTCGTATAATGTTTCCATATTTTCTCGTATTTTCCCACATTTATAAAGCTATGTATGGCCAGACTTTTTGCGTATTTTTTTCTTTTCCATTTTCCCGTCTACCGAACTGAAGGCTCATGGGGTGAGAGAAGTTCTTTCTCAATAGGAACTTACGACGTGGTAAATTGAAATAGTATTAAAAAAAACTATCAAAAGTTTTTTTTTCTGGGGGAGCTTGAGGTGTTTTTTTTTTTGTTTGTTTGTTTTCCACGATGGTATGCCATTGTGATTCTGTGTGTACACCAGTCGATGGTGAAGCGGAATTAAAACGCAGGGTTTTCTGTGTATTTCGGAATCAGGCCCGTCCTTATTATGGCGTTAGTTAAGTCTATATGAGGCTCTGGAGTGAACGGGAGAGCTGGAGAGGACGAGAATAAAACTTCATGTTCGTGTAAATGTCAGTCTGGCAGGTTACCTTTGGAATTTCTTTTTAATCGGGGCCGAAATGAAGAGTGGAGCTGACGATGTCGGTGGTAAAGAGGATCAGATGGAGGGGAGTAGGTCTAGAAGACCCATGAGAGCAGTCCAGACTGGAGGATGGGGTAGGCTGGTGTCGTTTTTTTGAACCTGCAGAGGATAACAAATCGGTCTTGCCCTATTCACCGCGTGATGTCGTATTTGCCTTATGCCGCTGCTTGTTTTCTATGTATGTTCCAATCTCTATATGGTCCTCCATCAGTTCATCTCTTTTGTTTGTGTTATCCCTTTTTTTCTCCATTGTTTCATGTCGAAAAGTTACGCACGAAGAACAGAGGAAAATTCTGAATTCTTCAAGGGTGAGATATTTTGGCTGGGGAAATAGAAAATGGGTGAAACTTTGAGGCAGAACGTTGGATGAGGGATGGTCTGTGGGTACGATTAAACTTTCTACTTGATATGTTCTAAATACTTCCTGCGAGTCATTTGATTGTTTAATTCAATTAGTGATTCAATCGCTTTGTCTCATTTCGCGCAATTCTTATCGGTTCATTGGCTATAATTTGGACTGTCCAAGCATAGAGTGCTTTAGCATCGATTCAACCAGTGGTGGAACTGAAGAGACCAGGGAGGCGAGGGCCCCGTTCGAAAAAATTTGTACCCCCTCGGCTATCTCCTAAAAAAAGCTAAGTCCGCCTATGGATTTAACTGATGAGACTACGAAATTGGGATTACGTTTTATAATTTTTGATCGATCTAATTGCTAAGACTGCAAGAATGTGATTGTTCTGTTTGTATAAGTAGATGCGAATACTATAATTAGGATATTGACCTATTAAAATGGAACATGTAACTGAAATTGAAAAGGTTTTGAAAGCCCTTTCTTCCTTGTTGGAGAGAAATAGAATTTTCTGTGGAATATTTTTGAAGAAACTTAGAAACTTTTCTTTTTGATTTAGTGAATTGTCATTTCATTATGAAAGAATGTCTACAGTGACTTTTTTCTGTCTAGCCATTTTCCGAAAAAGTTTGAACCATAGAATAAAAACCGAAGGTTCTCGCCTGTGGGAGGATGGGAGGTGGAAGCTTCCTGTTTGATTTTTGAAAAAATGTTGGAAATTTTTCAATTGTTTTTGTACCCTGCCCGTCTAAGAAAATCAAAACTTGCCACCCATGCTGTGAAGAAATTTGCAGTTTTTGTCTCTAGAAAATAATTGTTTCCATTAAAATATGATATTTCCGTTTTTTATTTTCGGTTTCCTTCCTACTTTTCATAATGTGGCTGTTAAATGATACAGCAGTACTGGGAATTCGTTTGATTTCTGCTCTCTGTACTTATTTTAATTTGATAAAAAAACAAATTTAAGTTATATAAAATTGGTGAAAGATTGTTCAGAACATTGTGTAATAATACAATCTGAATGTGAATTACCGTACCAAGTTTACATTGGAATATTAATGCTTAATTAACATCAGAGCCGTTTTCCAATATTAAAAATCAACTTTGAATCTTATTGGAGATATGATATGCCCATGAAAGTAGAGCACGGCTGTACGAAAGTTGATCAGGTTGCATTAAATTAAAATTTTAAAAAGTCCGACTCTTAAAACTGAATTCTGTTTTGAGAATATTGCTCAAGTAGGTATCTGAGAAATCTATTTGCCGTATAAAGTTGACATGATTTTCTCTATAGCTTTTGTTTCTTTTGACTTGAAATATATTAGCGCGAATACGTAGATACATTATATTAATTAAAATTTAATTCCATAGTTTCAATTGGTAACCTATTAAAATTAATATTTGAAGAACTAGATTGGAGGTTGAGTTCAAAATTTGTAAGATCACTTTTTTTTATTTTCATTCATTTGGCTCGTCACTGAGGCACCATTTTCCTGCTACCATGAATGCCAAAATTAATTTCTTTCGATTTATACTTTCTCGCTATATGGTCCGAAAATAATATTCTACTTTCTCACCAGAAAGGTATTTTCTTGACACGAAATAGACAATAATAATAATAATGATAATCAAATCAAATAATTTTTTTTAAATTTATTTAATAATACTCTCCGAGTTGGAAAAATGAAAATTATAATTTCTGAAGCCCAAAACAGGGTTGAAATCAAAATATTTTTTTTAATGAATAAGGAATGAAGAATATTCACAATTTCACATGACATGATAATGAAAGTTAAGAAGATACAGTCTTCAACTGTCTCAGGACCTTGTCAGAAGATGATGACGTGTTCATTAGTGTTGAAAAACGACAAGGAAAAAATTATGCTATGGTTATTCTCAAAACCGCGAACCCTTCATTACTATTATTTTTATTATTTTTTTCATCATTTTTCAGTTTTACTAAAATTAGAGAAATTTGAAGATGTGGCCCTAAATCCACTTTCACACGAATGTAGATTCTTTTAAATTGCTAAAAAAAAATGGATATTCCTTCGACGAAGAGATAACCTTCTCCAAAATAAACCAAATTCTACTTTAATAAATTATTTTCCAACTTAGTTTTTTTTTTTTTTTTTTTTGCTTGATTCTTCCCCTACCACCTAAATTTCTAACAAATTCACGTTCTTCGTCGATTTTTGCAGCCAAAGATGGCTGCCACATAAAAAAAAACTCGTTTAACGTGTAAATATGGGTTTGCAAATTTTCTCATTCGTTGCATAATTTTTTCAATGAAAAATGAAAGTTATGGGTACGAAAATAAAGCAAACTGTATGGAAAAAAGGAGTACCCGGAGACATTTTCGAGTCTTTTGTGCATGTGGGGAGGGGGTTCGAAGGTTAAATTGCTTAATTTTATGTTGAATTTCTTCGATTTGGTTGTTTGCAAAATCCGCTGCGTCGTATGCGCTGAAACAGATGATCATGTGGCATGGGGCTCGATTAAGGAGCGCTGAAAGAAGGGCACACCAAGACCAATGACCTTCTTCTAGGTTTTCTCGTATGTATATTTCGTCGGTTTCATTTTTGCATGATTAAGTTTACATTGTGTGTGTGTGCTTGTTAAGTACACTTTCACGTTTGATAAAAAATGACCCAGTGTCACGTTTGCCACTTTATTTTATTATTTGAGTACGTATTTTATACTTGGTAATAATTTTTGGTAATATCTCCTTTGATGGGGTGGTATAAGCATCTACATTTTTTGATTTTTTTTCTCTTCTTGAGGAAAAAAAAATTAGGCTTTAGCATAATGAAAATATGTGCTACTTCACCCATAGTATACGCAGTAAAAAGTTACCTATCATCCTCACTTATTTAAGTTGCCACTTCGAAGGGATCGTATGGAATCGATGATTTTTTATTTTCTGAATCCGTCTGATAATATCGCACTTATTTAGATTAAACTTCGAGGATATGGCTGGTTCAAGTTTGAAACCAGCTAAGTCCCAAAAAATTATCACTTTTTTTTACTGATTTAGCATTATATTATCATTCGAGTGCATAAAATTGGATATTATAATTTTTTAGGACTTATCTGGTTTTGGACTTGGACTAGCAATATGCAGCACGTCTACAAAGGGTAGTTTCTCAAAATGGACGAACTTTAGCGTGAGGGAAGCTACGATTGAAGTGTATTGCTGGTTCAAGTGCAAAACTTGCTAAGTCCTAAAAAATTATTGCCGATTTCTTGTGCTGAAATGATGCTTTATGGTTACGTTAAATCAGCCAGAATAATACAGAGAAAACGTGCAGCGTTTTATGATACACTGGATGAGAGAAAGAAAAGTTTGGACTTACAAATAGGGCGCCAATGTGTTGCCATAACTTGAGATTTTTAACTATATTCTCAAGTTTTCGTCTTTATATTATTTTACTGATTAGTTTTGTCTTCTTTCCAAACTCAAATATTACTGGATTACCGGAAACAGACCTGAAAGAAAAAAAAATTTCTGGAATAGTAGGAGGCGATGATCGGAATTTACGTGAAAGAAAAACAGTATATTTTTATGTTTTATTTTTATTGGCATAGGCTTTAAATGGTTGGATATATTATGTGTAAATGCGTGTGTTCGTGTATTTGTGATGTTTAATGTTTCGGCATGTTGATGTCAACCGGTCTTAAGGCTAATTGAGTGTTTGGTTGAGAATCGAATCCGGTGATGGTCGTTTACTTTTTTAATCTTAAATAATAAATACTGGTCCTAGACAAGACGGAGGAGCAAATCTACTTCTCTCTGTGTTTCTTTTTCTCTATCCTTCTGATGCTTTTTTCTTTTTTTTTTAATTATCGTGGGAACGTTCAGCTTGGGGGATAGTCGAAGAACATAGTCGGTATGTCTGGGCTAGTGAATGCTTTTTGTGCCGAACTGTTTAGGTAATTAGATAATCGCCGTCAGTGTTGCCAAATTTTGTTGCAATGACGTTGCGTGCAGAAGTTTTGCTACACTGGCTTGTTCACTGTTTTGAATTTTGTATCTTATCAGTTGCCTCTATACCTTTCTTCGAGATAAGGTAAAAGGGCATTGTCTTTACTTTTGTTTCCGTTACCACCAAATGATGTATTAAGAGTTACATTTATGCATAGTTTGGTTGAATTGGGAATTCTAGTTCTCAGATTTGAGGTGTTTTTTTGAGACTTATCTGAATTGTTTTTGCTCGGTCTTTCGATTTTGTCACCAAAATATGTACTTTTGGAACCAGTTGTGTGAATGCATTATATAGATTGTAGCTACTGAATGTAGAATACAAAAGCGTTTTCAAAATGAAATTTCCAAAAAAAATGTGTTTTTTCTTGTAAAATATATAACTACTATTTTACAATCCTTAAACCCGATTTGCAAAATGTGACACAAATATGAAGCAGAAATGGGACGCAGATGTGGCGAAAATTCAACCAATCAGGAAGCAGTGGCACTGTTGTGACACTGATGTGACCCATGGGAAAAATTATAGGTCATATCAGTGTCACAAAAGTCACATTTCTCCTCAAAATGTGTGTCGTATTGCAGATCGTTGCAGATCGGGCAGTTTTAATAGTTTTCTTAACTTTTTTAGTGATTTCAACTACCATACATCTTTGAACTGGATGGTTTTCTCGTAAATAATTGTGAAAATTACTATTCATTTTTTCGATGTACTTTAGAAACTGAAGTTGAACCCTCGAGAGAGTAACTACTTAGACTGCTGACCACACTTTGACAACTGGCTACCCTAACTGCCTTTAACTAGCAGCAGGCTATTTGGAAAAAGAAGAAAAACAGTCTTGATTGTGAAAACTTTCTTATACACAATTCGACTGTATACATATATACTTTCATCGGATAATTTCATGCTAATTATACCCCGTAACTGATTAACTCTATTTTAAGCTGATGTATGTCCTCTCTCTTCCTGCTCTCATGTCTCTTATGCACCGGGTACCCTACACAAGAAGTTGAAACGTAAATAAGGTCGTTGCAATGCAACTGCAATGTGTGTAGGCTGTGGGCACGTGCCCAAGTAAGCCAACTTTTAAGAAGAAAAAAAAAAAAAGAAGATGCCAACATATGTACATACATTCATGTATAAGAATCTCTCTCTCGCACTCTCTGTTGCTCTTTGTACAAAAATCATCGTATATCTATCAGACAGATCGCATCTAAAGAGCACACTCGTTCTATCGACATAAACAAAAGAGGAAAGGCCACGGAAGGAGGTGAAAGAAAAAACCACCACAAGAAACACCAGTCGTAATTATCTTTTTTAAAAGTAAAGAATACATCCGTAAGTGCATTAATATTCTCTTACCATAATACATCCGTCGATTTAGCGACCCGAACTTTCTATTATTTAGATCAAAAGGTGCGTAAAGAATCAAACCAGACGTACGTAAGCAGATGCAAGTCTTGTTCCCCTCCAAATCAATTACACTGCATATCCCTTGAGAGGAAAAAAAAAATCTATGTACATCTAGCATTACAGAAAGGTGAAAAATAATGTACAAAAAAAGTACATTTAGGTGTATATAGAAATTTGGTTTCAACTGCAGGCCTAAAAGTTTATTTTTTATTTTTATTGCAACTGCCCTATAAAGAATGCATTTCTTTAGAAAAGTAAAATTCGTTTCAATTTTCAAAACTAGTACATATACATCCGTCGGAAATGGAAAATACGACACAACAAATGTGAGAAGATATAAAAACAAGGAGAAAATTAATTTCTTGAGCATCTATATTACGTAAGAAAAATCTCACTACGTTCAGTGAGGTCTTGTTTCGTCTTGGCAGCCCCGTTAAGGAAACATTTTTATAAACAATCCTACTTTTTAATTATCCTTTTGTTTATCTGCTCTTGTCTCCTTTTACGCAGTGAGTAGTTGAACTTCTTTTCGAAATTAAAATCTATCAGTCAACTTCCTTCGGACGGTGTAACAGACAGAGGCCAGAGGTGAAAATAATAACAAAATATTGTGTATAGTTTTACTTCCTTCCTTTTCGAAAATTCTTTATGCCTGGATCAAATGATACATAATTATTAAGTACTCGTACCTTTATGCAATATAGACAATTCATATAATTGAGGGGTTTGTTTGAAAAACCTCCTTAGCCACTGACCTGACAAAATATTTATATCGGAGGATATGGCCAATTTTTGTCTTTGAAATTTGAGGAATTCCATTGGGCTATTTGTTGATTGAAATCTAAGGCTTATGTCTTTTGTCATTTGTCTCGTTATAATATATACGTTCCATCAATAAAAGTATCTAGAATCACATACATGTACTTCTTCTGCGAGGTGTAAAACAATAAGATAGAAAGTTATAATTTAAAATGAAAATTCTGATTTCTACTTCTTTTTACCCATTTTATGGAGTGCTTTTTCTTTTCAAGTGACAGACAACAAACTTTTTAGCCCTTCCTTCGCCCAATCTGACTCAAGTCCTCTTATGTTGGCTGGAGAATGGTCAAAAATTACTAAGTTCTTAGCTCGCTAACCCAGTCGTAGTTCAGTTTGAATTTGTATTGTGAAAGTCCTGTGAAAAAATATTTCCAACATTATGACCAGCCTTATGAATTCCTTAGAGTATCCATCTGCTCTGTCATGAAATTCCTACACGTATTATATTCATTCTTTCGTAGAAACCGCCCTCGTACCCTCTAATTGCAATAGCTTTAACTATTTTTGTAAATATTCATCCTTTCTTCACTCTGTCGAGCATCATTTGTCTTCATTCTGGTGATCATCCACCCAAATTAAGTACGTTTTGCGGTTACCAGCGCTCATTTGTAAAAGTCAGAAAAGGATAAAAAAACCTTTCGACCTCAAAAAGAAGCGGAAAAAAATTGGAGAAAAAAGGATATTAAATGACCGGAACATTGTGAAAATTTGAAAAAATAAAACTATAATTTCGCATGCGTTCTCGTATTTCCGTCAAATTACACCCCTATACGATGAAAGAAAATTATACATATATTCGTTTTAGGCATCCCTAAGATGGAGAAAAATAAAAAACTTGGTGAAACGTAAAAAAAAAAAAAGTATATCTTCCGGAAGATTTCATCCGATGACAAACACCGTATGTCCAAGTTTCCCATCGAAAGTACCCCTACATATATAGAGTACAGTGAAAAATACCTTTGAAGTGCGTTTTTTGTGTGGAAAAATAAAAACCGATGGTGGGCAGTGAGCGTGACATCACATATGGGGGGTATATACTCGTATCAATGAGCTTCACGTGATCTGAAAATTTAGTCGAAATTTTAAAAGACGATTCTCGATAATTAAAGGGTGTGTGAACGTAGTGTGTGACCAAGTTGGGCTACTCTTTAATCTGGAAGGAGGGGAGTGAGAACTGTGAGGTGATATTCGTACATGTGCCTTTTAAACATGTGTCGAACGATTTGTTCGCCTGTGTATACGGGGTTTACGAGCCAATCGGTTCGTCACATGTCTCCTGGAGACACAGACAACTGGACGAAAGTCGAAAATAAGAAAATAAATGTAGCAAAAATTTTTCTTCTACAATGTTTTTCGTCCTCATATTTCTATGAGATCTATTCAATTATACCTACTGAGACATAATTTTCATATGGATTTTTTCATTTTTTATTTTCATACAATTGGTACTACTGGTTTTTCTGGCCAGTTTTTGCTGTTTTTTTTTTCCTTTGAATTTTCTTCTACGTATAATTTCGTCCACCTTGATTTTCGTCTACATGACCTAGTGCCACCATCTCTGATACGTGTATTAGGTTTTCGCTCAAAACCATCTTATTCCTGTAAAAAATTGGTTGAATCTTTCAAAAACAGTTTTGGAGTATTCCAATGTACGGATTGAAGTGGTTGAGTAACTCCTGCCATTAATCTTCCTACTTCAATATTCACCCCCTTTAAACCCATTCTCGGCGTGTTTAATTAAATTTTCGAGTCCTGTACGTAGCAAGCACAAGGATAAATTTTTCTCACATTTTTGATTTTTTCCTGACAGGTGGCCAATTATTGGACATAGATTCTGTGTATTTATACGAGGGTAAATTATATTTTTCGGTCCCCAGGGTGGTCAGTTATGTCTCTATCATCAGTTGACAATCGATTTCCCATCGAATTCCATAGATCAAAATCATCGTACACTTCCGAATTGGTGGTGTCCTTTTTCGTACCTCTACTTCTGTTCTAATTAAAGCTAATGGGTAATTGTTTTAGTGGCAATGTGCACGTATCAACATGTTAATGATGAGTGAAAAAAGAATACACGTACGAAGTAACTTTTTTGCGGTAAGGGGTGCACGCACCATCAACCCTTTCACGGTCTAATGAACTTTACTTCCGCACATCTTATTATTTTTCGTCATCTGTTGCATAAGTTCAGAAGTAGGAAAAGTCACCTTCGTTCCGTTCGGAAGAATTCGAATTATATGTACAGATGAAAAGGGGAAAAATATATACCTACGTACTAATCCTCGAAAGTGTTTTCTTTATTGAATATTATATACGTAGCCAGAAGGCTCATTCTGTTACTATAGTTGCTTTTCTTACCCTTTAGCCACTTCCCGGATAGAGAAGTTATGAAGGCTGTGTATAAGTGAGAGATAATCCATGGACATATGTTGATGTGTATATTTTCTACCATGTATAATTTGTTTCCGGAGGACTGGAACTATTTTCTTCGAATTTATCTGAAAAATGACGGAAATTCTCACCGATGATGGTCCGAAAAAAGCAGATTAGCAGCTTTATTCTTACGTAGCTTTTATGCGCTGTTTCCTCGGATATTGTTTACGATTTTCGAGCTTTTCTCTTGGTAAAGGTTATATCCTTCAAGGTGTTCGTGTGCACATGAGAACGAACTGGTTGACTTCCTTCGCAGAGTGAAAGTAACTTTGCTGGGTTGAGAGTGTGAGATACAAATGAAATGAGTAAATAAATTCTTTGCGAGAATTTTTTTACATTTTATGTTTCGTATTAGATAAGTGAATTATTTCTTCTGTTTGGGGTGGCAGTCCTAACGAGTGTAAAAAAGACCAAATCGTCATTGTATACGACTAAAACATAATTTTTATTAAAAATCAGTATTTCGTTGTAATTTTTCGGGAGTAATATTTTATGCATTTAAAAAAAGGATTAGTTTGAAAAAATTACAGTGCATAATTCCCGCAGCTGAAGGCTACTATAGATCTGTAAGAAGAAACTGATAGTTTTTGATGTATGAAATATAGACAATTATAGTCGTAGGAAAAAAAAAAGGGGTAGCTAGTTTGCTTCGAAATGAAATTGTCAATTTCTGGGATTTTCGAAAAAATGACAAATTGTTAAGAAAATCATGTTTTTTTTTGCCATTTTTTCAGCCAATTTTTTTTGAAAAGACTTTGAAATCGAAATATTTTCTTATTATAATATGATCGTATGCTGAGAAGATTTTAGAATAACAAATATTTATTTGATACTGTGAATTAGATAGGTATACCTACCTGCATAAAATGACCTAAACCTAGACATATTTATCCCTCTAGAGTCACATTATAATTCGAATTATCTAGCTGTATATTTTTGAAAGGAGAAATCTGCTTTCAAATCATAAATCTGCATTTTCAGTATCAAACTAATTTTCCCTGTTTTTTTTTTTTTTTTTTTTTTTTACAGGCTCAGGAATTACTTCTAGTTGAAAAACTCAAGTGGGATTTACTTGCCATTACCGGATTCGATTTCATAGACCACATTTTACAAAGGATCAGATGGAGTCGGCATGACCAAATGATTAGAAGGCATTCGTTGATCCTGTTACATTTATGTTATACTGGTAAGTATTTTGTGTTTTTTTTTTTTAATTTAATTTTTTGGATTTGCATGTCAGTTTGGAAAGGCAGTTTGAAATTATTTATGTTTCATCAATATTCACTCCCATCGTCGGTTTCCTAAAATTTGAAACCATAATTTGGTGGTATTTTACACAAATTATATTTTGTTCAAGTTAGGACGTGTATATCAAAGTCTAACATTAATTTATTATTGCTATCTAAAACGAATTTGGTAAGCTACTTTTTCTATTTATTTGAAATGATGAAAAATTTTTAAAAGAGAGAAAGAGATCTTTGAAAATTTATATTTTCATGAAATATAGGATCATCATCATTTGAATTATCGTATTGATAATTTAGAATAGAATAATAACTACGTATACTGTAATTCAATTGATTCGATCATTCAGTATTACTATGATGAGGAAACGTACCTATACAATTTATTCAAATTTTTTTATTCTATTAAGCTACATTTCTCTTCATTTTCTTCACTCCCAAAATTTTTTCGCCGTTTCATTTCTTACCCTTATTATCATTAAGGACTTGAGAATAAAAATTTTACAAGTTCTCAAAATTTTTCAACTTTACTTATTTTGAAAAATTCCAGTTTAAAGTGGATACGAAAGGTATCAAGAAATTTAAACTACATTCGTTTGACCAATTTCAACATTTCTCACTGACCTCTACCAATAAAAAATCGTTTGTCTAGATACTAAAACGCTTGAATTCGAAATGTTGTGAAAATCGTTTTACCAGCTGGTTTTCATGTGTTTGCAAAAAAAAACAAAAACGGAACTTGTTGTATTGGTAATCATTTTTTTTTGGGTGTTCTAATATTGTACTGCATTGGTGCAACACTTCAGATACGTTATCGAATGTGCTGTATACTGTATGATAACTGACATACCAATTGTTACTATTTTCGCAGCTGTCGTGCAATTATACATTACCTACGCACTTGAAAGTCACCTACCAGATTTTTGAAAGATACTATGAAAATTTCCCCTCAAAATCTGTGGTGGGTTCAAAAAACTCTGTTCAAACGAAACACTAATTTCGCAACTACCTACATGCAATATGTAGACTTTGAAAAACACGTTCACCTCTCAAACGGATGATTCGTGATAAATTATGTACAGTGCATGCAAGTGCAGCTAGTTTAAAATTTGCGAAAGTAAGAATTTTTTCTCTTTGCAGCTCTGCATTCGTGTTTGCAGGTCTGTCTGCTGTGAGTAAACTGATTATTGTCGTATGTTAATTGAAAGTTCTCTCGCTTCTTTGTTGCATAGTAAAAATATTTAGCATATTTTTAACGCGATCATTACCCTCCTTACTTTTTATGGTCTCGTCGAGTTCTCCTTTAAAAGAAAAAAAAAAACTCATTACCGAGGAATGCGTGAAAAATCTCAGCCTCGATGATTGCCATCACGAAGAAGTTGGTGATTTTCAGTACTCGCTTAGAGTAATTTTTCACCTCCACTCTACTCTCTCGCCTGGACTATGTATGCTTTCGATTCTTTTTATGAGCCTCTGTCAGTGGCTGTATGGAATCGGATTCGTGGAAGATGTGTGTGGGGTCCAGATTCAGTTGTGTCTAAAATATTATTTAAAAGAGCAGTCTGTATTACAAATAAGTAAACCAGTTCGATAATTTTTCGTGATAAATGATTTAGTGGGGCCCCCTAGAAAAATTCAGTCCCTTTGAATGACAGCTTATAGGGGGTCCATTTTGCCCCCCTAGAATTTAGATTTGCTCCTTCCACTATAGAAACAGTCTGATTTAGAGCAGTTCTGCTTCATAAATCAGACTTTCAAAAGAGTTGGTTTGTAAAAATGCTCCCACAGACATTCGTTAGAGTTAGTTGGATATTATTTGGGGGCAGATTAAGATGTTTACAAAAACAGACATAATCGAATTTTCTACCAATACTTCGAAACATATACATTTAATCATTCAGTCCATGTACAAAAAACATTATCATTGGCGTGATTAATAGTAGAGATAATCGCGACTCCAGTGATTCGGATGAATTTCGACAATATCTTTTGATATCTACTGGTTTAGGCATACCAAATCGTTGTACTAGTTCGTGCAATGTAACCAATTCCGACTCATTCACCGAATGTGTCTTGAAAAGAACCAAACTGTACAATTTACTTGGTTCCGAGCAAAAGCTTAAGACTAAATTCGCATCAGCAGCCTTGGTAATGAACACATCGCCTGCAAACTGCTCGTACACATATCCGTTTGGGGTGCCTGAAACTGTTGATGTTTACTGTGGATTATTTTATTAATTTACGAAGTTGGATTTTATTGCTTTCGAAGTAAACGCGTGCAATAAGATAAAAGAATGGACTTGTCAAAAGACGTAGCAATTTTGACTCGAATTTTCAATGAAAAAGAAATCGAAAAAGGTCAGTTATGTAAATAACGGAAGTTTCTATTCGCCAGAACAGGAGTCTGTGTTCATTTCGTCGATGTTTTTTAAAAAATGACCATTGACAATTAAAATCAAAATGACTGCCATCTGGTGGCGAACAGGTGAACTTTGGATTGGTAGTATGATGTAGAATATAAATGCCCCGGTAAAGAGTGTGTAAAAAATTACATATGAGTAAATGCTGTTTAGCGTATGTTCAATTTTTCACACATGCTACCTTTACTGAAATGATATGATTTTCGTCACCTCAAAACCAATGAAACATGAGTCACCTTTCAAGGATGAATAGAGAAATTTCAAGTTGAAATGGATAAGATTGGTTAGGGGGGACTTTTGAATACATTAAAAAATTATAAAAACTTAGTTTCCTATCCAACACGATCCCTTCCATCTTGCTGCTATCTCTTCAAATTACAAACAATCGATTTAGCTTGAAATTTTCCCCGTTATAGAAAAAGAGAAACGAACTTAAATTAGAGTTAGAATGCACTTCAGCTAAGATCTTTTTTAAAGGTTCTTCATTCTTACCACTTTGGGATCCTTGAGAAGTCCATTTGCCACGACGAGTTTGATCTAGTATCCTAAATTTGTAAGTCACCACAAAATCACGTTCTTTCCATTCTAATTCGATGTAATTGTTTTCTTGTTGACGTATATTCACTTTGATGCAGGTGTCAACGATTGGCCGACCTTTGGTTACATGATCTAAAATTTCAACCCCATACCAAGTTCCGCTCATCTAATTACCAGACAAATATAAATTTCCGATTTTTAAAATTGATGCGTTAATATTATGCGTTTTAGGTGGGCTACTCTTTTTTAAAACTAGTAAGCAATTTGAGCTTGTACTTGAACAAAAATTGAATTGATATCTGAAAAATGTCTTACGTCAGTCAATGAATAATGTTGTTGACTTTTTATGTTGTCACAAGTAACCTCGGTGTTAGTTTTGACAGTCCTCGTTTCCACAAATTTTACGAATGGAACTATAGCATTTGCTAAAATGATCGCCATACAGGTACAATAAAGGCATAAATGGTCAGCTGCCTTTTTTAAAATGATCATTTTCCTTCGAATGACCTGATCCAGCTGCTCGTCCAAATTTGGAAATGCGATACTTCAGCAAGCAGGGTTGAAAGTTGCTGCAGGCTGCGAGACTGCAAAAGCGATGAAATTTTTTACATTTTTCTATATCCGTATGATTCTCATAGACAAATTGACTTAAGTGTACAGCTCAGCTAGTTCTCAGTTTGGTATTCTCAGCTGGTATGGGTCAATGACTCACTAAAAAAAAAAGAAGTGAAAATCAATATGAAAATACTTGAAAAATGAAAGTTATTAGAAAATCAAAGTCTTATATCCGTCAACGTGTCAGGTGTCTAGGCACTATCAGAGATTAATATGCAAGTGTATAAAGATGTATATTTCATACTAGGTATTCGCAACCAAATATGTGCCACAATGGGTATGCTTTACTATAGACGCCCGAACTCCATAATATTCGGTTGAACGAATATCTCATGGGGAAGAACATCTGAGGATGAAATATTATGGAAAAATATGAATCTAACTTCTCAATTAGTTCAACCATTACGAAATTTATGATTTTTGTTATCAAACTGTCGGATAAAACGATATAAAAAAATATATACTTATAGGTATTTTCATAAAATAAGTAAATTTTCCCGACTATTATCTGGCTGAGTTTTTAACTTGGAGATAAGATTTTTGATTATGTTATAGTTATATTTATGATGATTAACTTAAGGATGTATTAGAGTTAGATTTTTATTTAAAATTAAACAACGGCTTCTACGGATACGCAAAGTTGATATAACGTTGATGGCAAATTTTAGCTACCAGAAAATGTAAATTGAAAATTTAACTCCATATATCCGTGAATTCATCATATAACTACAACATCTTGAAAAATCGTATCTCTAAGTTGAAAACCATCAGGCAGAAATCGGTCGGGAAAATTTATCTTTTATCACATTTTTTTCGCGTGGTAAAGCATACCCTTGAGACCTTATACAAAATGGGAGAATTATTATTACGTATTATAACTACTAATATGTTTTGGCAGTGGGGGAGAGGGCTAGAAAAATCTATTTATTCGTCACTAAAAAAAAGAACACCCAATAAGAGCGATTGAAAGGGGAAAAAAATATATCCGAAATCAAAAATTTGGTACACTAATAAATCAAATTTCGCTCATTTTCCTCGAATTTCTTCAAAATGGGGAGACTAATTTGATTTTTTCGGGGGGGGGGGAGGGGGAGGATGTAATTTTAGCTCTAGAGCAGCTTAGCTCCCTCTGTTACTCATCCGAAGTCCAGTTATGATTTAAAGCAAGCTTGGTTTTACTGGCTAGATGCTTTTATTCCTGTTTAACCGAGATTCGGATGATTTTATTGAACTGCGCATGCGCATCTCATCTACAACAGATTATAAGCGTGAGATTTATAAGGCGCTGGGTGCTGAAGGATGTGTTATTATAAATAGAGGTAGTTCAAGCAAGTATTCTACAAGTAGAAGTATATAGCTTGATATACTAACGGGTCGCATACCTGTCTCTTCGACAAATCCAGCCGAAATGGCGCAATCGTGGCGCAGTAACGTCGAACACAAAGCTGCGATGGCGACTCTCGAAGTATGCTCGCGAAACTTGGAATATTACTTTCGATTACGGAGATGAAAATTGTGGTACTGACTCATTAGCTATTCGGTGACGATGAAAACACGAGCGCATTTTAAAACACATAGTCGAATATTATTCTAAATAGAGCGAATGCCTGCGTGCCGCTGTCGTCCGCTCAATTAAGAATTGTACTATCGTCCGGTTAATTAAGAATAGTTAAAAAGGATGAGGCCGATGAGCTGTTAAATTGATGCGCTCGTTTTTGAAACGCATCAGCAGCCGCTTTATTCTCGTTTACCCGGCTACTGTGCTCTTTAAAATCCTTTCGAAGAAACGCCAGTGTAGGCGTATACTCGTAGTTCGTGATTCTCATCCGTCGAAACCGGAGACCTGAGTGAATTTTATAGCAGTGCAGTACCGGTACCAGTGTCACTGCTGATTTTGACCGTATGAAGTTTTCACAATGTATATGTAATTTCTGCAGCATGCATGCGAAACGTTCGGCATTCCTCGCATTTCAAAACGATGGCTCAGTACAGAGATCATAAATTATCTCATAAAAACAAAATTTCCTAGGTGAAGTATTAGTGTTTCAAGTTGCATGGACTAGTCACGGGCAGGGGTTTTCTTTCATGCAATTGGAATACACCCCCCGCGTGCCCATATGGTTGCATGGGTGGGGAGGTATAAAAAGAAGCCAAAATTAAACTCGAGTCATTTTGAATTGTAATACATCCACTTATATGGAATAATTTTGAGGGTGCTTAATCCGAATTTTTTCAGATTTTTGAGTTCAACCCTTGCTCCAAAACTGAAGTATGTCCAGGTTCTCATAAGGGGGCAACATTTGGTTGTATAATTTTCAAGTGTAATACAATTATCACACGTAGAATTTTATTTATAGCCATATAGCAAACACATAAGCTGCTTTTTACTTAAATTATTTATCTCTTCTCTATTGCAAATCACATTGGGCTCAAGATTTCTGCAACGATGTAGATCTTGAAAATATAACTGCAGATTAATTTCCAAAAATGAAAATACCATCTCGGAGCAGTATTAATGGTGACCATATTATGGTTCTTTCGAGTTCAACGATACAGACACAATTTATTGCAGTTTTATTCAAGAAGCTTCCAGCGGAATTAATTTTTCCATCTGTATCGTTCGTTCTACCCTTCGCCCCCCGACCCCTCCTAAATAATATCGACTTATACGTATTTGTCGTACAGCATCTGCACCTTCAGTCAGCGCGTGCCTCACACCTCCTGCAAAGACCATAAAAATTCTGGTCGTCCGCCACTGCACCCGTAGTGTCACCTCTGCAGGTTCCTAACCCCGCGAGCTGTAATTCACCAAAAAAAAGGAAGGAAAAAAAATGAAGAGCAGCTATAAAACTAAATTCAAAGGCATTAAAAAAAAAAGAAAACTTGTAAAAAAAAAGTCAAAAACATATTACCACCTTCGGTCATCGCACAATTAGAGAAGCATTTTTATGGATGGGGGAGGGTGACGCATTTAAAAAAAAAAAAGACCAAGCTTAATTTTACCTACGAAATGAGAAAGAGTTAACTGAGTGGAGGAGGTAGCGGAGGGTTTGATCTTAGCTCGTTTTTTTAATGATGGACGTGTTGTTAGCAGTGACTCTCAGCTGTCATTTTCCAACAGAGTTGTATTTCGCCCTCTCGATTGCCCCCCTCCATTTATCGTAGAGTGGTTTACTATATTTGTGTAAGTATGTACCTTTATGTACACCCAAAAGTACACAGCTGCTTGCGCCAAACACCCTTTTTTTTTTGACCGACTCGACGGACTTATATGTACGACGACTCTATGATGAGGTTTTGCTGGAGTCCAGGTTGCTTTAGGGTGGTTAAGGAAACCTTATTTCGGTACCACGTGCTACCGGTATTATTTATAAAAATGCTTTTGTAATGGTACCTATATAAGAGACTTTATATACGTAGGTATACACACATTGTCCATGCATTCAATGACTCGTATCCAAATACTACGGTTTTACTACGTAGTAAGAGCACTAAGCATTTTGATACACAGTAACCATCGATACACCTGGTCTTTTTTTTTTTTTTTTCAAACACTGATATAAAGCGGCAATTTTTTTTAGGTAAAGTGACAGGCGTTAGAGAATTAATCAGAGCATCTGGCATGTTCCCTATATCGTTATTGTTTCGCTCTCTTTAGGTGTACAGCTTTTTTTCTGTTTTGTTTTTTTTTTTTCTGCTTCATATAGACATTTTTTGGGGGTAAATCGTTCATTTGGGTTTTGATGGTAGAATGTTGTACGTATTGGTAGAAATAGGTCAGAAAGCATGTGTTACGGAGGCGCACACGTCTCATTAGTTCATTGTCAGGATGCGTATAGTGTTAATATGTGGATTAGCTCAGTCTAATTTTGGAGAAAAAATTGTTATGTTCGATTAATTAGTCGATGGTTGGCTGATTTTTGAGCTAGTCGAGGATGTATTGTTATGGCGATATCGATTTGGGTGACTTGAGCTGATTTTGCGACTAGAGCTTTCGAGATTTGCCTCCCTCCCGCCATTACAACTAATTATTTTTCAGTCAGTCTTAATGGTGTGAAATAAACAATACAAGAGATGCAGCATTTTTCCAAAATTATTTTTGTATTCAAACTTTCTATAAGTTCATGTTTAGTTTTATTATATAAAAACAGATTTTTGAAAAAGTCTCATTTTCTTAAGTAACATTTTAAATATTAATTTTGGCAAAAATTTCTCAAAGGTCTCCAGTTTGAAAATTTTTCGAGTTGTGATCTTTCAAAATCTTCCAAGTTCTCTGAAAAATTATCAACATTTTTATTGTTTTGGAAAATCATTTTTCGTGAGGGGAACATTTTGAGTTAAGACTTTTGAAATATTTCAGTTTGATAAATTGTTGCCGAAATTTATGTACAAATACTTTCCACCACATTTGGACTACGTTATTTGATATTCTCACCAACCGTAAAAAGTTGGTTTTTCCAAGAGTGAAAAAAAAAATTAGTCCAATTGTGTAGATTTCCAAAATTAAAATATTGGTACAGATTTGGCCTTCAGTTATAAATTATTGTTCATAAATTTTTAAAATGAAGAAGTGTAGATTGCTTGTGATTTACGAGATTTTTACATTTTTTGGCGTCCATGTTTTCCCAGTATGAGATAAATTATTAATATTGTATTTATATTAATAATCTTTAGAGTAAAATTCAAGTCTAATAAAAAAATTTTACTCAAACCTCATGAAGTACATATTTCGATAAAAAAATGTTCCGAGTAAATCAGCCACTTACTTAATTCCTCGAATTCAATTTAAATTATTTAAATTTTTAATATTTATCAGAGTGATTTGAAATTCGTAATCTGCATTAAAAAAGAAAAAAAAACTATCGCAAATGATAAATTAATCGACTAATGAAAATTATTATGGCTCTTATTTTGTTGAATTTAAATTTTAGAAAATTTATTGTGTTTATGGGAAGCTGGGATGGGGGACAAAATTGAAAATGCAATAATTTTTCATTTGTGACCCAATTCGTGAAATACCTACGTTGTTGTAGACGAAGGCGTTAACACTCAACAATGTTGGCGAGTTCCGCATTGGGGCCTCTATTTATTTTTAAGGGTTGACGCGAACTCGAGATGCCCAAATTTTTCAGTACTGTTTTTTCAAAAGTTTAATTCATTTTTTCTGTTGGGAAGCTCGAAGCATTTGCATCAAGTAAAAAGATCATTTATTTTTCTACCCTCACTTCCCTTTAATTGAATTTTTCCCCTTCATAATCAAATTTTTTTTTTTGATGAACTAAAATATTTAGAAAAAAATTTACAACCTTCGCTACATTATTTTTTCTTACAAATAATATTGTTAGTAAAATTATCTAAATTTAAAAAATGAAGAAAAAAATTTGGAAAAATAATTAACAAAATAAATTATTTATTTACCTTCTTGTTTATAAATTATTATTTTTTTTTTATACTTCAGTTTAATTACATATCCTTTTATACTTATCAATATTCGCTTAATTTGAATGATTTTTATCTTTCATTTAAAAAGTCTGACCTTTCATAGCTTTTGCAATTCGTCAAAATTACATTTGTCAAATTCCTGTGCAAAAGTACGTCACTGATGATCTTTGACCAGTGTTTTGATCGTTAAAAAGTTATTCAATGTTATTCACTAATTATATTTTATCTGTTTCAAACAAAATAATGTCAAATGATACGTGCATTTTTTTTTTATAAACCAAGGGTTCTCTCAGCATCTTCCTTATTGCAGATCTTTTATCGAGTAATTTAGTAGAAAATAAATAAAAATTAGGGGTTGAAAAAATAAATAAATAAATACATAAATAAAATAACAAAAAAGATCGAAAACGAACAGCAATAAATGTTTTCAGCTGCCGAAACAGTTTGTTTTTGGCTTGTTGTCGTCAATAAAATATTCTCACCCCTTCTTCCGCTTTCATTATTTTCAAAGATGAGTAAAAAAAAGTTTTTTTTTGTCTCCATCGATAACAACCAAATTATCGATCTTGTTATTTATTAAGGGGAAAGTGGAAGAAAATTAACGTTTCCGATTGTGATCGTTTGTTTGTTTTTAAAACAAAAAAACAAAAAAATTTACCTTGACTTAGTTGAAGTCACAGATGATTAATCGTTTCCGTATCACCAAAACTTATGCACTCTTTGTTAAGTTTGGAACGAACCAGTTTTTAAATTTTTTTTTGTATTTATTGTCAAATTGCGGTGGCTTTTGTCATAAAAAGCTTTAACAAATGGGGCGCTGATTTTCTTTTCTTTTTTTTTTTTTTTTAATGCCTAAATGATGCAAATTACAAGTCATTTGCGTACTTTTTTATTCAGAATTACGTCGCAGTAGTATTTTGTAAATAACAAAAGCAGATTTTTAAGCCTTTTTTATATTTTGTTTTTTAATATGCGACGATTTTATGAGGATGTCATTACACGATTTTGACAGATAAACAACAAAGTTCGTTTAGGGTTCTTGTGGCATTTTTATGTTTTGTTAGAAAAATTATTGCTAGATGTGGTGAATGTAAGTGTGTATCTTGTTGGTTTAGATGTTCGGAGTAATTCAGGTGTTGTGACAGTTAGTTTGTTCGGTTCCGCATCGCTGGCTGATAAATGAAAACATAATCGGAAATTTGTGAAACGGTGCCTTTTTGTTCCGTGTTCGCGACCTGGTACTCGGATATGCTAGTTTTTATTGCGTCGAATTTTTTAAAACACACCAGTCAGCAGTTGGAGGCGCTTCCAATGTCTCTTTTTGAAGGATTAAGCCATCCACCCTCGAACGATAATGGCGATAATGATCGTCAGTGAAACAGATTGGTCATTTATTTTCGAATAAGTTTAAATAAAGAAGAATTATATAAAGGCACGGACACTGTATTTCAGCAGTGGAGACAGACAGGCCAGAATGAATTGACAAAAAACTTATTCGAATATTGCATTTTTATGAAAAATAGTTGAGTGGATCTTTTATTCTCATCAGATATATCGATGATCCAATATCCCCCCCTATGGGCAAAATATTTTGAAAACGGATCCGTTTTATTCCGGGTTATAATCCGTTTCTGGATTATAACCCGGAATTTTCCTCCTTTCCGGCTTCTAAAACGGATTTCGAACAGATTGTAATCAATCTTGCCGGAAATGAGTCCGGATTATTTTCCGTGAAGGCTGTTTTATCATATTTGTTGGCCCGGGTTATAATCCGTGAAACCGTTTTACAAACGGATTTAGAAAAATTGTCCAAAAATTATCACTGATTATAATCAGGAAATCCGTTTTACAAACGGATTTGGAAAAATAATCAAGATGACAAAAATAACTGCAAATTTTCAGATCCGATGGTCGAAAATAAAAACGGACTAACAACGGATAAAATTCTCATTTTCCGGATCATTTTCTCATTTTTTGCCCATCGGGCCCCTCCTCAAAAAAATTTCAGTCGTTAATTTCCAAACTTCACAGGGGATGCAGAATAGTTTTTGAGGGGTCCATGGCCTGGGCTCTTCTAATAGTTACGTCAATCTGTATTTTAGATAATTTAAACACGCAGAAAAAGTAAAAAAATTAGAATGCTTCTCCAAAGTGGACACTATTATAACATTATTGAATCCAAGATTTAAATTTAAAAAAGTTTAGCGCACATTTTTTATGACATTTCGGTCTTTTGCTATGATAGATTTATGATCCACCTTCTATCCTTTGGAAAATTTCTGGGTGCACTATTGTTACAGAGAGTGTATTGAACTTCTCACTTTTTTGTGTCCAAGACAAGATTTCTCTGTAACCTCGGTGGCATTTGAAGCCGAGTTTTTGTCCACAAAAACACTCACAGAACTTGGCAATCGTGAATACTTTTGTACATTTGACTACTCAAAAACCATATAATAGCTCTACACCCATAGCATGTAAAAACTCGATTTTGTTTTAAACGAAGGAAGGTGAGACATGATTTATAAAGGAGGAAAAAAAAAAGTGAGAGCCAAAAAAACTGTATACTCGTTTAGTTTTTTACACAATTTCGATGACAGTAGAATGAACGCCGCGATTATCTTTGTCGTGGCGAACATCTATAAAAGGTATATCTTCGAACAATATTGAAAAAAAAAAAAAAATTATACGCTCTAATTCTCCATAAAAAAAAAGAAAGGTAACTGTTTCCCAAATGGGTCGATAAGATTTGCATAAAATTCTAGCATATCCGGTTCTACCCTTATGGGACGACATTTTCGTCTAAAGTAAAAAAAAAAGTGAAGAGTAGAATAAGAGAAGAGGGATACAAAAAAAAAAAGTAAACAACTAACGGCCTCGTTTTACAATACTAGTTAACCCTTTCACTACTTCCCGACCTGTGTAAAGATATGTACAAAAAAACATTGTATTTCTATCTTCTTCTTATTTTATAATATAAGATATTATACCTGTTATGGAATTGTGGATTCAGAAAGAAGAGAATTGAAAAAGAAAACGTATAGTTGTAAATTACCTTGGAAAAAAGAATCAATTGAAGGCGACACTATATTATGAAAAATTATTACGTACCTGAAGCCGTAAACGGTTTTTTAAAAAGGCCTAATACGTCATCCTTTGCAAAGGCTTTTACTTTTTTTTTTTTTTTGGTAGAAGCACTGTGTCAAGGGGCTCGAAACGATGAACTTCTCAAGGGGAGATATCTATAATCGGAACACAAATCGTGGTAACGAACCTTTGAGGGGGGAGAGGGGTAAAGACCTGACAAAATGCACAGATCCGTGTATGACAGATTAGAGACGACTAGTTTGGTGCGGCCTTTTAGGGGCCAGTTTTGGTGATGAAAATTTCTGCTTTCTGTGGGCCGGTGTAAGGTGATGACCAGATGCGTGTCCCAAATGGTGAACTCAAATGTCATTGAAAAGCTTGTTTAGGTTGATGATTTGTGACTGCGGAGAGTGGCTGCATTACTGTGAGCCAGCTTTTTTGGGGTGTGAAATTCGAAAGATATTGCATCACATGAGCGATGAGAAAAGTTGTGGTTTCATAGCTTGGTTGGGAAAATGATTTTTAGGAAAGTAACCTTTGGCAGAGGATGTTTCTGGTTTCGTTGCTTTGGTTGGGATGCAGATGAATAGATGCTGTTTTCGACAGTCGAACACAAAAAGAATGGTCATCTTTTGATTGAATAGTCTTCTATGAAAAGGTGTTATAGCCATATTTTTTCAGCAATTTTAAAAAGTTTCTAAAATCAATAAAAATGACAACGTTGAACATGTTTCGCCCTTAGTGACATTTGTGATTGGACTTATCCCTTTTTTGCTGAGGATTTTTAAAAAAGAAAGGGACATGAGGTGTTGAAAATTGAGATGAGTAATCAAATGAAACTGCATTTGAAACAATGTTTTTTTTTTAAATACGTACTATTTTCAAATGAGGTGATACTGGAAGAGAAAAGCAAAAAATTTTATGGGAGTAAAATTTAAATTTAAAAAAAATTGAAGATTACAAAATTCAGTCTAATTTATTAAACTTGCGCATTTTGAATGTTTATAGTTTCATTACTCCTTTCATCCTTTTGAAAATTTTCTTTTGGATCACTTTAATTTTTTTAATTTTAATTTCGTTTCTATATATTATATGTATAATAATTATACATATTTTTTTAAATAATATTTCTTGTATAAAAGAAGTTAACGCACATGTATTGCGTATACTATTTTTTTTGGCTCATTCGAGCAGCAATTTGATGTACCGCTTGTGGCCTAATATTCTGCATAAGGTGTTAAGTAGTAGTATAATCCGAAGACTGAAGGCGTTACCCCAGTGTATTCTTTATGGGCTTCGAGTAATATGAGCTTGTAATTCCTCGAAATTTCGGAGTTGGTATCTGATGAATTGGTTTTTAGTCATCTTATCAATCAGCAGTTATCAGTTTCATAATATAAATGAATTTCAGAATTGTCATAAAACTTTATGCCTTTTTCACTTGTACTTGTTCATAGTACCACTCTGAAAAAGGTGGGAATTGTGAATGCAATCCGACTTCAAAGTGTACCTGTACCTCTTCATCGTGGCACTAGTCCTCAGGAGGTTCTTGAGCAATGAAAATGCATGTAGCATTTTAAAACCAATAAAACTTGTATTCATTGCTACATACCCTTTTAGAACTGATTCATCCCCTCTTCCAAAAACGAAAAGTTTTTGTTTTTTTCAAAGAATCTTTTAACTTTATTCTTCACAGAAAAAGTTAACGAACTATTTGATTTATTGTACCATCGAAATCAGTCATCTTGAAAACAATATTCGTAATATCATCTTGTGCTCGGCTGATAAAATTACTCTCCATTTGGTCTTAGCCCCCTCAAAAAGAAAAATGTTTCACCTCTATTAAATATAACATCTCACATCTTATGAATTTAAATTTAATGAAGAACTTGGTCACTAGGTATCCTTGTAAAGATACTAAAACATCATTGGATTACTGGATTAGCCTTTTTATTTTTTCTTGTGGTTGAAAGGCCAATGGTCGTTGCTCGTTGTCATAATTTAGTCGTTTTTTTTTTTTTTGGTCCAGTAGTCGTTTTTCTTCTCCATCGACAATAAATCACCTCGTTAATCGTCTTATTCATTCTTCATTATTATATTAGCTTGAAGTATTTCGTCTGACGGATGAAGGGCAAAGGGCATTTTTATTTTTCAGTTACTCGTATGTCGTGTGGTCTTTGTCGAAAGAGAGATAGCGAAATTCTAATCCTTTATTTTCCTTCATACTTGTCTTTCCATTATAATACGTTTTTTTATACCTCTATGTATTTAAATTACCAAAAAGATTTATTGACCAGAATCGTTGAGAACAGTATATGCGAATATTAGAATGTATATTCGCATGAATGAACCCTTTTTTTTTTTGGCTCTCTCTTCGCTCGTATACTTCATCTTATTTCTATTATTATGGAATGCTGGAATGGTATTTGAAGGTGTAATGCGATACCCAACAAATTCAATATCCTCGAATCCTCCTTTGATAGAACGTGTTGTCTCTTCACAGAATTGATAAGCTGCGCATATTTCTATTTGTTTTGTTTCGGATGCTTCTGCAAACAGTCTTAATTCAAGAAAACATGCAGAGAAAATCTAATGAATCGTCGAACTAACCTTGAATGATTGTCCACTGTGTACTTCTATTCATTATTATTATATATAGTCGCTCGTGCTTGGAGAATGGGGCAAGAATTTGCCAGAGCTAAGATTTTGTCATATCAGAGTCACAGAGTACTGTTATCTATGTGTATACGACTATACGTACACTATTGACCTCAGTTTTTATGTTTAGACAGCTATCTTCTCTCAGAATGGTTTCGCAAAAGTTTCGAAATTTTACGCTTTGTTGCATTTCTAAGCTATACAGTGGGTACTCGAAAAATTAAATTTCACCCAATTTTTTGCGTTAGCCCAATGTTTTTAATATGCACCCGGAAAGTTGTCAACCGTGTCATTCCCACGAGCAATATTGTTTGCTTTCTTCATTGGTGTATAGTTTTGTGTATCTACGAACTTGTTTCGTCATTCCAAAGCTATCTGTTGCTTATCTGTAAATAGTTTTGTAGGAATTTATATTATGTTGTTTCCTTTACGGTTTTTGCAATAATTTGTGAAGGACGTGCACCAAAAGAAACGAATAGTAATTCTGATAAATAATAATTTTTAATGAGAATAATGGGACAATTTAACGATGGTACTCGTAGTTGAAATTACTTATTTACCCCAAAAATAATAGTAACTATAATCATAAAATATTGGTAGTTACCTGGTAATTTTTAATATTTTCAATGTGATTTTTATTGCCATCTTCATTTTTCAAATTGTCCCATTCTTCTCGGCAAAAAAATGATATTAAAATTAGTATTCTCTTTTTTCCAGTGTGGATCGAGGTTGGTTGGTATATTGTCTAATATTTAATGAAAACACTGCAACTATTAAGAATCTCTACAATGATCTGTTCCTGTTTTCCCTTAAAATAATAGTGAAAATCACTATTTATTTTCTCAGTTATAATGAAATTGAGGAGAATTAGGGAAAAAAAAACAAGTTTCTGTTAATTACTTTGCATTGTAATATATTAACATTATCCTGATATTCAATATAATAACAGCTATAATCATGAAAATCAGAAAAAAAAAAACTGCGCGCGCATCAGGGTCCATCATTAACGCGATTTGCGTTTTGGTTAGCTTTTTTGATTCTCCCAATTGATTAAAAATTTTCGCATTTACGAATATCCCCGTAGAGAAAGCAAAAGTGCGTTGACCCATGAAAAATTAGATTCTTGCTCAAATTTTCAACATATTTGTATTTCCCCACATTTAGGCGAGATGTCCGGTATTTTGTCATTCAAGAGCTGGTAAGCCTGTCAAAAATTCTATCTCATAATTTCTTTTAGGAATCAAAATGAAAATATCCAGCTGTGATTTTACCCAGAGAAAAAAAAATCGAGCATGTGCCAATTTTGAATTTCTTACGCAGAGACCCTCGTTTAAATGCAATCTTCCATACAATTGACTTAAGATCTGAATCTTATTCATTCGATGCAAATTGCTTGCGGTTTCCAGGCCAACAGATTATTTCAAAAAAAAGAAAGCTAAAATATTTCTTCAAATTAGCATTCGCTGGGTGTACGTTTTTAAAAAAACCATCGAAGGGTTTGTGGATGATTTCTCTTACAGAAAAAAAAAAGAAAGAAAAAAGGGTTGCCGATATATTAGCGGGAGGTAATTATATGTGATGAAGTCGATGTTGAAAAATCAAGGACGAAAAAAAAAAATCATTTCATTATTTCAATAGAGTTTGCATTTTGCCAGGTTAGTAACGTTTTGGGTGTTGTGAAAAGATAGGCTAGACGCCAAAATGAGCGAACGTAGGGGTAAGAAGGGAAGGGGTAGACAGTGAGAAAAAGGGGGTCTGTATATGAAGAGTGAAGAGGCAAAAAAAAAAAGGATCAATTGCGACATATTTTTCGTCTAGTCGGTACTCGAAATTCGACAATTATTATCCTTCTAACCCTCGCAGACTCTGTAGGAAAATGTGTTTTGTAAGACAGGAATAAGCTTTTTCTCTTGTCTTCGGCTCTCACTCGGTGTGGTACATAATTTAGCATACACACAGTCGAACCCGAACATTTCGATAGAATTAAGATCCGGCTGCCAGAACAATAAGGGAGTTTACTTACCCCAGACTTCTTTCAACAATGAACAGAGAAATCAGTTTTTTTTTTGCTCTCTTTGACAGGGTTGCTAAAAACTTGGGAACTTGGCCTTTGCCAATCGCCTTCCATATGTGATGCCATTTTGTAAAAGCATTTTCGTCCTCCATATGTGATAGTATTTGCCGAACTGCCCTCGTCCAAGTGTGTAAATTTCTCTAAACTAAATGCGACAACTTTCAAGTACTGTGCAGTATTCATGTTGGCCAAAATGCAAAACCCAAAAGGTACTCCAATTTAGCGACCCCCTTTAAGTGTTGCGTTGTTTGTGCGCGTTTAAATTGCGCAGCTCATTTGTCGGTGATATTCTTTTAATTCGCAGCCTTTTTAATCACCCAGACTGCCGGTTTTTTTCTACATGAAAGCCGGTCTGTTTGACCGTGGTAAGGGGTGAAGATCCGTAATTGTTATTTGAAACTATTTTTCTTTTCACAGCGTAGGTACAGGAATTGTAACTAGCTTCGTAAAAAAAAAAACTCACCCTATCTGCGAGCCTTTTCTTTTTATGTGTAATGAGAATTAAAGTAAGATTCGAGAGTGAAAAAAAAAATGCTCCAAGTCCAGTTCCCATAAAAAGGTGCGTCGACAAAGGGGGTGTTACCTCCTCACCGAGGTGTCTGTAAATTTTGCAACGGCTACTAGAAAGGGATCGTCTGGTCGTTTCTTTTGGGCAGACTGTAGGAAAAAGCCTTTGACCGAAGAAATCTTTTTTTTTTTCCTCCTCGCTTCTTCTATTGAATAAAGTCTGCATTCGTTGACCTTTGATATTTGTCTTATCATGTTGATACTCGTTAGACAGGATTTGAGGTATTTTTTTCTTGGCTCGGTAAGGAGAGAAGACGTTTGGTGGAGGTTGCTGACAAGTTGCTACAGATTTACATTTTGGGAGACTGGATCTGTCTAGTGATGGTGGAAAAATGTCTGGTCATGGTAACGTGGAATTTTGCATGGGTGTCGCGTCTGCAAATGTAAAGGAGAGCAACCCTTTCTAAAAAGCAAGAGGTCTATAGTCCCTGTTGGTTCGATGCCGAAGCTGGTAGACAGGTTATTGAATGTTTTGAATTCGGCTTTGAATATGATCTGGGGGAGAAATTAGTTCGTTTTTTCTATTTGGAAGAAAACCTGATCTTGCGATGCTTCGTTATTTGTGGTTTGAATCGAAAACACTGTGTGAACGATTTTTGAATTGTAATTAACCCAAGAATAGTCATATGCATAGGCTGATTTACCAGCAAGCTGCCTCCCTCCCCAGAAAGGAAATCGCCCTCATTTCAGAGTAAATTCATTTTTTCATGCCAGCGAGGAAATGGTTATGTGAGGATTGTTGCTTCGATCCAAAAATCTTTGCTAATAGCCCCCCCGCCCTCAGGAAGAACAGAGAAAACATCTGGCCATGGTAAAACGTATAAATAAAACGCAAATTTCAGTTCAGCACTGATACATCTTCAATATGTTGATATTTTTCATTATATAATGCATAAAAAATAACTACAATAATAGAGTACCTAATGAAAATGAGAAATGATTAACGAACTATCAAGCAAATCAAGAGATTATTGATAAGAACCATTCGATGACAACAGACAACAGCGCGCGCATCATTGTGTTCGGTTGTACGTTATCGATCTCTACTATCGATTTTTAACTTCCTGTTAAATTTCCGAATTAACTTCCATGTAACAAAATCAAAAATAATGTCCACATATCAAACATTACGCATTCATTTTTCCATTGGCATCGAAATTACCTGGTGGCGTTATAAATGACCGCACTCAAATTTTTATTTGCACTGTTAAAAAGGCCTTGAGATACCAAAATGTATGATTCTTCCTTCAATAGATAGGTCAAGTATTAATTTTGGGAAGTATTGATGGACGTGTAATTTTTCACGCATGATCTACCATTTATGAAGCTTATAGTAGATCAGAAATTGATGAAAATTTTCAATAATTATATAACTGCGACGTAGATTCAAATTTTGGATTCCTATGTCAGCTATCGATTTCACACTCCAAAGCTCAGTTATTTTTTCAACTGCTTTTGAATGCACATGCGATGACCGAATGCACTCATATACATTCTATGGCCAATTTATTTTGACAATGGAATCAACCGTCTTTTGCAGGCAGACATTCCTTTACTCGATTCGATTCTGATATCATGAGCAATCAGCCTTTATTGGCGTGTGCCAGACCAAACGATGGATGCATTTGCCATATCGTTGCACAGAAGCAGTTGTTACGCATTTTTCCATCTTTTTCTTTACCTTCAGTAATATTTCTTCGCCCGTTTCCTTGGGCTGGCGTGTGCTGAAAATTTATATACAATCATTTTAGTGGCTACACAATGCAGCGTGTGTCGCGTGGATCTTATGTACAGAGGAGTAAAAGAAGTTGAAAAAAAAAAAAATCACAACCTTTCTTTATCGTCTGGTGTACGTAAAAATTAAATACCCGTACCCACACATTCACATTTTTCTTACAAATACGAAAAGAAAGAAGCAAGCATGTAGGGAAAAAAAATCATAATTTAGAAACGTTACGAATGCAATCCCTCTCGATCCCTCGGAGCCCCTTCACCCCTTCCCACGAAAAATTGTACCGCAAATGCGAAGACGGTTGAGACTAGTGGCACGTGGAAGGTAAAAACGCTAAAAAAGAACAATAAAAATTCGAATATATGATCCAACACCCTATACATAAAGGAGAGAAAGAAAAAAGCAAAAAAAAAAAATCTTAAAGAAAATGATCTTGAAAAAGGACGACGTCCCCGCCTCTTCTTTTCTTTTCTGTTTGCGTGCCCTTCACTGCATCTCTCTTTCTCTTTACTCTCTTTACGAACGTTTTCCCTTTCGTTTTATTTTACGGAAAATCCGTTTCCAAAATAAAGGTTGTAGACAGAATTGGGGAAGGGGGTTGGAACAGTTGTCTGCATGCAGTTGGAACAGTTGTCTGCAGCGTAGGATGTCAAACTCTCTCTCTCTCTCTCTCTCTCTCTCTCTCTCTCTCTCTCTCTGTCTCTCTTGAAATGCAGATAGGACACCTGGACCAGACGGCTGGAAATTAACCCCTCACGAAGGAGACGTTTGCTGGTGCAACGGTCTCTTCTTGTACCTTGGGTGTAAGGATAATACGTACGAGGTCTGTACATGAGCCTTACCATGCAAAAGATATCGTTACATCATCAATGGAATATCGCTATACTATACGTTCATCTTTTTTAGGTAAATACCTTAAGGCGAACCTTTTCTCGTGGGCCCCTTTTTTCTGCAAGTACAATGTAGCTAAATTATGATTTAGATAGACGTGCTCAGGGGTCGAAAGTGTATCGAATGAGATTGGTAAGATTACTTTATATTATGTCTTTTAATGAATCGATTGTTTGGTACCGGCGCTTTTAGGTGACGATGATGGCAGTATTGGGGTTCTTAGAAATGATTATGTGTTACCTGGTTGCCCATTTAATTAGTTGAACGGAAAATCGATAGGAAAAAAATCAGAATCTGCATTGCATCCCAGCTCCCCTGACTACAGCCCTGGTATACAACTATACCCTTGAGAAAGTGCGCTGTATCGCCTTTGCTTGTATAAAATTAGCGAACATTTTTAACTCACAGCCAACGAAAATTGATGGGAGAATTTACCATGGCGTCTTCTCGGAACGTTTACGAAATCTTGCACCAGATGTCAGCCACTTCGCGTGAAATCCCAAATAGTGATACGTCATTGAGGAAACCTTTACGAAGGAGACTTTTATGACGCGTCAGCACTCACCATAAGAGTATGTAATACTGGGCCTTAATCCTCTTAAAGAGCGTCTGCAAGGGAATTTGCTTTTTAATGATACTGAGAGAATATATCAATGTAATAGTTGGAAATTTAAAGGTTTTGTCGCGTAACCTTTATAATTTTTTACTTTTGATCACCTTTTGGGGGGACAAATTTTAATAACTAAACTTCAAAATATATGATCGTTTACTCATTTTACTCAAAAGCAGGGATGTCCTCGTAAGCACCGGATATAGTGTACTGAAATTGTACATATGTGCCCTCTGCAAAAGCAAAGATAAAATTCGACTAAATTTTAATCGATTTATAAAATTCATTACTATTGGGAAGCTCGTTCTAAGCTAACACGTTGCTCTGAATTTCACCATCGTCCCCGCACTCGCCAAAATATTCAATTAAATCTGTAATTCCAAGAAAACCTCACTCTTCTCCAAGTCATTCATTTTTCATTTCTCTACATTCTGCTCCTATACCTACTTCCATTAGCGTTAAGTGAATTCTTAAAGATGAATGAGATTTATTCTATGTTGGTCTTTCATGTCCTTGGCACACACGTTTATATTCTATCGACCACATAGATTCGCCATAGGTACCCTTTTCTCTTAGCAAAGCAATAGGTCAGTCATCCAATGGCGGCTACTCCTTGTTCTGCTCGATTACTAAGAATCCATCGAGTGAGCAAAAAAAAAAAATTTAATTATAATCTACAGGGTTTCTTTGATCAGAACCTTGGTAAAAATAAAAATTGATTTACTCGTTGATGTGTAAACGATCTTCTTTCTTTTTTGGGTGCCGATAACCAGTAAATCATTTTTTTCTCCATTTTTTTTTTTTGCAACCCTTGAGCTTGCCAAAAGACTGTGGCATAGCAGCAGCGCGTGATTTACATAAGCAAATTTGTTCGCCTAGAAGCAAGCACAGGCCACAGGAAATGGCTCAAAATACGTAAACTGAATTGGCAATGAATGGTGCTTAAATTTTTTCACGAAACAATTTTGCAAAAAAAATTTTCAGCACGACCGGTTGTATGCAAATCATTCTAAATTTTAGTCGCTGCTCAATGGAGAAAAATGTTTTACAACGATTCTAAGAGGAGCAACAATCAATAAATTTTCGCTTAAGTAAATTCAAATGGCAGTTTAGTACGAATTTCTTTATAATTTCGGTTTTTAATGCAAATGCTTTTTAAATTGGAATCAGAATTTTTCAGTTTACCTCTATTGAGGTATTTGTCAACTGATTTTATGGGAATGTTTATTTTAATGAATGATGTTCTGTATTAGTGCTGGATAAATTATGGTCTATCTATTTTTTTCCCCAAATTCTAGAACTTGAATACCAAATTAAGTTTTTTCAATAAATTGTGAGCGTGTATCTGTATTACTCGTTTTGATGAGATTTTGTATTTATTTAAAAAAAAAAAGTCCCAAAAAAATTAATTAATTATCATCATTCTAAGTTTATCAGATTTGAGACTGAACTACAATGCCTGAGAATTATTAATCTATTTTTATGAAAATTTTGTTGCCAATTTACTGAATAAAAAAAATAATAAGGTAAATTTACGATGAATGTCATGAAGGTGTGATTTCTGAAGAGGATGCAGATTACAGAATATGAAAATATTTACACATTACACGATGAACTGCTCGCCTGTATTTCTTATCTGTCCAAAAAATTATCTTCCATGATTTTGGGTTAGTGAATGAAAAAAAGGAGTAGAAATACTGTCAAAGTAATCCAATCTCGTTTCGTTGAGAGAAGTGTGGAGAATAAAAAAAAAGCAAATGTTTGAATAGTGTAAAGTTTAGTGAACGATAAACATAATTTGAAGGTGTACTTATATATGATACTATACGATTTGTTAATGAGAGCAATTACTCATCGAATAATTATGAATGGACTTGGAAGTTGGAATCTTGGTGTGGCAAGATCGTGAATATTTTCCAACATTTGGTTTTTTTATAACAGAAAAGGTGCAGTTATGTGATGAAATGTAGCGCTGGTAGGAATTTCTGTTGACCTAGATATATTGAGTTGGTGGAAAACTGAATGATTCTGAAAAAAGATATGTCTCAATTTCTTCATCTTGATAAACAAATGTTCATACTCGTATAATCTTTAGCCTTTTAGCTAACCATCACTGTCAGGGAAAAAAATTATCACGTGCCCTCAATTTTCATTTTTTCGAAATATAATGAAAAATTGTTATTTCAAGGGGTACTTTAAAAATTTATTTTCATTTTTTTAGTTTTTCTCTATTTTTGAGAGAAAGGTCCAAGAATTGAAATGTTTTCTTTAGACGATAAACTTTTAACTAAAAATTGTTTTCATACCATATGATACAGCAGTTGATTCCAAAAAATTTTGTATGTGCCCTTTGAAATAACATTTTTCCAATTAATTTTTTTTTAAATTAAAAAAAATGAAAAACAGGACTTTTTTACCTCAAACTTTTCATATTTTTATTCGTCAGTTTTCTCTGCTTGCTTCGATTACTCTAATTTTTGAAACTAAATAACTGCATCTTATTTGCTAAAAATGGCGCAATCTAGAGTTTCCTAACTATCGTGGTTTTGAATGTATGAATTTTTAAAATAATCACACGAATTGATCTGTATGTGAAAATAATTTCAACACCTATCAACCGGAGAGTAGGCAAACCATCATAAATGAATGTAGCTCATGTTGCTCTGTCTACAGTTAGTTGATGTTGAACTCGAGACGGAACATCCTGTATGTTGCGAAAAAATAGGATATTCGGTTCCGTATACTCTATTCTTAATTATTCTCTGATTTAATCACTACGTCATTGTAGCGCTACTTTCGTTCGTTATGACGATTTCGTGAACTAATCACTTTGCTGTCTACTTTTCATCAGAGTGATTTCTTCAATAATGGTTCCATGTTTTCTGTTACTTTTTCTTCAGTGTGGCCACGAGAGATAGAGAGAGTGCCCTGTAGAATACCAAAATACTCGTATTTTAGCCTGTTTTTTTCAACTTGAATTATTTCAGTATTCCACAAAATAATTATAGAATAAATGAAAACTACTTGGGTGATCGATTCTCTTGTATTTTAAACACGTGTATCATCGAATTACGGCGTAGAATTTGGATAGGCTTCAGGTTGATATTGGAAATGTGTAGTGTTAAGGGCCATAGTATTTTTGAGAAAGAGAGCAATCCATGAATATTTTTTCAACACTGTCGTCGTGCACACTGGGTACATATACTTTTTTTCCAGAGTAGGTGCCTTATATTAATTTATGACCATTTTACGATGATAAATACGTGTATATAACGACTGGATAAATTCATATATTCATAATGCCAGTATGAAAAAAAAAAAAAAAAAAAAAATAGAAGTAAAAATGTATTTGAATTTTTTAAATGAAATGAAAAAAAAACTGGCGTGTGCTCACAGAGCCAATCGCATACATTGTACATCGGTTCCTCGAGTTCTTTGAACTTGTGTATGACTCCAGGTTGAGTGAAAGGTGCACTGGAACTTCTTTGATACTGTACACTCGTACGCACGCATTGAAAAAAAAAAAGGAAAAATATTACAACAAAAGGAGGAGGTAATAACATTGAGGAAGTTACAAACAGCTGCAGTATGTGGTGGCTCTCTTTACCTTCTCCGATCCACGTTTAAATAGCTTTAGATATTGTCGATTTGGCCGTTTGCTGACACTGTGTTAACAGTTTATGTTTTTTATGTTTTCCAATTTTATGTTGTGTTTTTTTTTTATTATTAAATTCCTCCCCCTACCTTATGGCACCGTATAGAAGATGTGTCTGCTCAAATGCTCTCAAATGATTAATTGAAAGAAAAATCATCCTGTCTCTTCTGAGATGTCAAATGAGGTACAGTTAACGTAAAGGGCAAATGTATGTCCAAAATTGTTGATAATGTTGGAATTTTTTATTTATCTTCTTTTTCAAGCTATAATGAACCTAAGAACAGTGAAATGTGCGTAAAAAATTGCATAGCTACAGGTCAATACTTCCGAAAATTAATGTATACTTTTTTAATTGGTACTTCAAAACAGATAGTATTCTGACTTATATCCTTCTGATTTTCAGCTACATATTTTTTAATCTAAGTTTGTTGTACATTTTTCTCAAAAACTACATTTTTAGACTATACTACCATTTCACCTAAAAAGCGATTATATTTCCTTGGAATGAAATCCAATTATCGAAAGTTTTTAATTAACCATCAATTTGGAGAGATGCGAGATCCTTCTGCAAATATCAAAACGTTTTTCAATTAATTCCCAAAACTGGATGCCCTCCTGCGTTTTAATAAGATGAGGAAAAACCGTAGTATCCAGAGCCATCGGAGCAGCCAATCTTTTTGCTGCCAAGTTACGTACTATGTACCACAGAGGAGAATATAAATGTAGAGCATTAAATCACCTGGAAGATCTTGATAAGAGTATCTGTTGCGGTATTTTCGATTCATTTCCTTTTCGGTTTGTGGATGGAACTTCGACTGTGTGTGCGCAACAGGTCGACTGCGAGTTATCGTATTTATTGTTTTTGTTTACCAAAAATGCCATAAAGTATTGGTAAAATACGTCCTTATTGTGACTTTTTCGATTGTCTCGTTTTTGTTTGGGTGATCAGTGAATTCGAATCGAATGTATATACTTCAGATAGTGCTGAGAGTGGCATTTGAATATTTCATTGATGGTTCGTTTTAATATCGATGTGAAAAAATTGTTCGGTAAGATATGTACATATAGTCGTTTATGCATCTTCACCGTATATTGTGACTTAATATCAACTGAAATCCTAGCTTTCGAATGTACCAAAGGAAACCTTGAAAGTTTGTTCTGTCTGGTAAGCGATCACTTTATAGGGTTAAATTAAAGATTGGCTGTTTTTTAAATCAACCCCCCGCTAATTTTTTTGCCAGAATCGCAAAAAACAAAGGGATTTGAGAAAATCATATCGAGCCAGCAGTCAACTTTTCCGCTTATTTATGTTCTCTGCAGAGTAGCAGATGTGATTGTAGAAGAAAAACAAAAGTTAACGTGTAATTTGAAATGGACCCACGTTTATCGCCTTCATCTTCGATTCGTTTCAATATTGTAATATTTATTTGTCAAACCATTTATATAGCTACTGTTTTTCATTTCATTTTAAGGAATGGGTTTAAATAAACTTTTCCAGTAACGCCTATAGTCCTCTTGTAAGTCTACAAAATTGTTATCAAGTTTTTTTGGGCGGGTCTGCCTTCCAAATGCCACCGAATGTAGTACAATCATTTGTCGAAGGCTGCATACATAAGACTAATTACTGTTTTTCACATTGGTCTCCCAGTTCAGCGAACTTTATACTGGCTACAACGGCCATCCTATAGGTGATCTACTAAAAGAGAATCCACAAGTTTTTCTCTGTGTCGGAGTTTGTCGATTAACGCTCTTTAACCTACTTGGAAATCGATTCTATCATCTTCCTCGGGCCCCTCCCCCCTCCCCCTCTATCCACAGACACAACAATCCAGCAGACTGCCGACAAAACAAACGATGGTTGAATTTCAATATCGAAATCGTACGGTATATTTATCGGAAGGGCAGCAGGAAAAAAAAAGGATGAATACAAATTTTTACCCCTTCCCCCCGACCCTTTCGCTGTCTGGCATACGAGACATGGCACGTAAAGAAAATATAGCGGTGCACATAGTGGCCTAATTTTTTCATCAAAATGAAATCCGCCTACTTCCTCTAGAAAATATTTTATTTTTTCGTGCGACATACTGACGAATGTACCATTTCCCACGACGTGAGACGAAAAATATCTCAAGTTGGCCCTCGAAGCTTCCCCAGCCTTCGTTTCAGGTCTCTCACCCTTTGTGTCTGTATAGTTTGTACATCACACTTGGCTCCTTTGAACGCACATAAGATTATGGTCGAGTACTATTTCGGTGGTGGCTGTTGCACCCCCAAAAAACGAGGAAATAACACACCCTTTTTGTAAAATGTTGAACATTTCTCTAAATTGATTAAATCGGTCTTTCAACCCTTTTCTGTTTTCGTATAAAAAATAATAAATACGACCCACATTTTTCGATTGCATGTAGAGGAAAAGAGGGCTATGGGGACCCGTATTGGAAAAATAACCTATTATTAGTTCCAAATGACACATACTTGCATTTATACGAATGTTTATGGATGTACGACGTGGTTAATAATTATTTTTGTGGAAAAAGTGTCAAACGAGTGTAATTTGTCGACACTTGGTGATTGTATTGGTCGCGCAGGTTCTGTGTTTCCGGATGGCTTTGAGAGTTTTCAACCCCTAGTGGACTTTGGTCGAGGAATTGAATACTAAGGGCGTTTGAACATAACTTGGCTCTCATGACCTTTTGGTTGAAGTTACGTAAATTAAAAATGAAACATTTATTTCAAAATGAGTACCACAGCATATTCAATTTTAAATTTCTTAACATAAGACTATAAAGACCCAATTAATCCGATTGGCCCTTAAAACTGCTTGGCTTATATAACTTAATCTCAAAGTTAAGCGACTATATGAGAAAGTTATGTAATTTGAAAGTGTTTTTTTGTTATTCTGTAAAATTTAAGTAAGTGGACTTATCCCCTTCTCGCATATCATTGTTCATTAAAAAGGGGGCAAAGAGACCAAACGAAGTTGAAAATTTATGAAATTTGACGAGCCAACGAACTCGTTTCACTATTTCGCATCCTTTGCACGCGATGAAAAAATTCAATCGTCGTTTGGCGAATAACCTTGGTTCCTACACGTAGACAGATTTCCGCTTTGTGCAGACTTTGTAAATGGTCATTATACGACTCTCTCGCTGGTTGCAAACTTTGGTCATGCTTCCTTTATTGAACTGCCCTTGGTGCACAGCAAAACGCAGTAACAGTCGATGCAGAATATGCGATTGATAGAATTTGGCTCAACATCAGAATTGGTTAAAAATGGAATTTCGATTACCTAATAGAAAGAAAGCAATATGCACCTATTTGGCTGTACGCTAGCATATAGATGTCAGCTCTAGCTAATGCTTGCGTTCCTTATATTAAGAAGTTTTGATGGTGTTAGTTAAAGTAGTGTTAGTAGTTTATATATATTTTGTTTCTTCTTTTTCTCTTGACAAAATACGAATTGTAGAAATTTGAACAATCTAAATTGGTGAGAGCATGAGCAAAAACGATTCAAACTTATTTTTTGACCAGTGTATTTACGTATACCTAAAACGTAGGAAATAAGCGTGGAAAAATGTTTCTATATTTTTTTACCTTTCTATCCTTCATCAATTACAATTTCAATTTTTGTAATACAAAACTGATGAATTTTGTTGAAATTTTTCTGGATGGGTGTATGATAATGTATGGAAATTTCATCAAAATCGCTTTAGCAGTTTTTGATAGAAAACATTTTATTTTTTCAAATGATTATTCAAACTTTCAGCTTGATTTTCTCCAAAGTATGGGTTTTAAATTCGAAAATTCAAAATGTCATATCTCAGTGAATTCTCAATCGATCGAAATCTGTTTTGCAAAATGTTCACAAAACCTTCCTCTGTCAAAGGCAATCATCATCTTGAGAATGAAATTTCTGACTTAAGGTTTTCTTTATATACGAGTATGCAGAATTGTAGATGTACATATAAATCACGTCACATTTGATCTTAATTCGATTATTATTTTCGTTTTTCTGGAATCTGAGAGAGTATAAATTTCGGAAAAACATCCTCGAGTCTTTTTTCGGTGACATGTAAAGCTCAAAGGTCCCCACTGTCTTCGTAGCCTTCCTTGGATATGCCACTGGACCTTCGAATTCTAAAACTTTCTCCATACTTTTCTCAAATTATGACCCCCTCACGAATATCGTCACCCACCGCAAGATGACACTCCACACTCGCTTCCCATCAAACATCTGCAATGGTCTGCGGTAGTCGCAGACACAATGCACACCTTATAGCATCGGATGCATCCCTCGTGGCTAAATCCAGTGTCCTGTGCCAGCCCATAGCACGTTCCAGCAGCACCTGTACGTACATGAAAAAAAAAAAAACTGTCTATCGCACCTTTCCACGCGTTTTTAACCTTAAAATTTGACGCACAACTTCAGCTTTGCTGGCAGAGGTAAGTGTTCTGTAAATTGTCTTCAGTGTATAACCATTCGATATACATATATATAGCCTACTCGATATATAAACAGGTCAATGCTACTATATACAACGTGTATCGAACTAATTACACTGTGGATGTGTACGACAAAGACATTAGGTCCATGTACTACGACGGTATGTAATTATTTGAGAGGAGGGAGAGGGGTCTGGGCTACTACTTCTTTCATTCGGCAGGTGGTGAACGTCGCGTAGATTAGCTCAAGATAAAAAAATTTTCACTACGAAAGAGGGCAAAAAAAAAAGTTTAAGAGAACCTTTTGGAGTCTAGTTTTTCGGAAAGGAGGGTTGAACGAACGTCGTACGTATCTACGAGTACGTTTTTACATTGCAATCTGCTTTTTTTTCCTTCACTCTCTCTCTCTCCGCATGACACGCCAATTGCATCGTATTTCGATAGTGCACCTGGATGGCATAGAGAAAATGTGCACACAGAGAAAAGGATCGCTATACCTATATCGAAAACAGATCGACTATCACGATACGCACATGATCGAAATCCGAAGCAAATATGTATATGCTACTATTTTGACTGCGCATACGCGCATTTTATTTATCCCCCAAAAAGGCGATTAAATTAGGGGAGGCATCGAGAAAGACACGCAGAGTCTGATTAAGGTAGATAAAAATGCCGGAACCCTCGGCTTTGTCTCCGTTTTCCAGCGCACCACCGCACCGTAAATCCGCGTTTCGTGTCCGAAAATTGGTTTCCGCATTGTAAGATGACCGTGACTTATGGGGTTCTGGAAATTTCCACCTTCCAACCCTCTTTCGTAGTATTATTGTTTTCCACAAAATATAGTGATACGCAAGATGGCTGCTAGACGGCAAGTCGCGAGGGGATTGTTGTAGTTCGTGTAATTGGCAACGGATCGTAAGAGAATTTCAGCGAAGACGATATGCCATTGTGCGAGAGAATGCGGAAATACAAATCAATTTCTGCAGTCACATAATCGGCATAGGGACCAATAACGGGGAGAGGGGTATATGGGAAATACGTGTTGGGACAATTAGAAGTGAATAATACCACCTGGGAAGCGAGTCATAATACTATTATATGTGTTCTACATCTCTGATTATGATAAGTATAGCTGACTTTAAAAAAAAATTTCACTTTTTATGCCATTCTTAAGACCGATATTAGACGAAAATCAAGATTTCTGGTGTCAACAAAACCGTATATAAAAGGTTGCATAAGCGTTGAAGGTATCCTACAAAGGCCTAAGTCAACCAAGGGCCTTTTTTGAAATCCATCATCAGTGTCGTAATCTTTAACATTACTTCTTGTTACACAGCCATTACCTATCTGACTATCTCATGAACTACAGCGTTTTTTAATGGCTGCGTTTGATTTTTCTAAACCACCTCGAAGTCATTCAACTCAAATGAATTTGCAAAAAGTACCTGTGCAAGGTTTTGACTAAATTGCTACAAATTCATTTCTAAGCAGTGGCGCACACTTATTTTGAAATAAGTGGTGAAGATCACTTGTGGGGCACTTTTCAGCAAAGAAGCCCCCTCTCAATTTTGTTTACCTGCAAATTTTTCAATTTATTTGGTAGTAAGGGGAGATCAAAATTCCCATCTGATGGGGCCCCTAAATTGTGAGGCTCGGTGCTACCGCACCACTTGACCTCCTAGGTGGGCGCCACTGTTTTTAAGGATATTTAACTGCGATCCACAGCTCATTGGATGGTCAACAATCTGGGCAAAAATACTAATTAACCTTTCCGGAGCTCAATCTTACACCAACCTATATCATCTTAGAACTGAACAAAAATTTTAATACCTTATTGAAGATGAATTCTTTGTACTGGGCGTTCCAGAATTTCAAAACATAATGTCCGTCCTTCCGTGATAGTCCAATCTTTGGATGACGTCATCATCAGAGTCCAATGTTATGATGACGTCATCATACCTACTCATAACATAGGATTTGAAGATTCCGTGATAGTCCAATGGTAGGATGACGTCATCGTCAGAGTCTAATGTTCTGATGACGTCATCATACCTACTCTTAACATAGGATTTGAAGTTTCTTTTTACTGTTTTTTAATTAATTTCAAAACATAATGTCCTCTAGTTTTGTCCTTCCGTTATAGTCCAATGTTAGTTTGACGTCATCATCAGAAATTTTTGGATACTTTTTATGATATCCTGTTGTAAAAGAGAATTCATCTTTCGCCTTCACGAAACTTCGGTGAAGGCTGCAGCTATTTTTCTACTTGGACTCTTCTTTGATATCAACCTTCAAATATTACTGTCAGTTCTATACTTGGACTGTTTTTTTTTTTGATATTCGTATTGTGTAAACTGGTTTTTTTATCTGTATCTCATTTCTGTAGCTGGAGAAATGAAACAAATTCTAAAACTGGAAGGACTTTATCAGCTTCTTGTGCGTATATAACAATTAAAATTTCAAGTGAAAAATTGAAAAGCGCGGATAAATTCAACATTTTGAAAACTGTGCAAAACAAAGCGCAGCATGAAGTATCAAAGTTTAGAAGACACGTCATTGTAATAATTATAATAATCCCAGTGGCGTATCCCAGGGGGCTGAGGGGATGGAGCAATATAAAATAAGGCTCACTTGTGACAGTTGTGTTACTTTAAACATGCCATGAGATTTTTAATTGATAAGAAAATACGTGGAGAATTCAAATTTTACTAACTTCTTCCTCGCTTTACTCGGCTCCCTTGAACCCAGCTCTTATCCACCTTCTGCATAACGTCTCGCAGCACGGATACTTCTAATTACGATTCGATTAAAATCGTTCATTGTTTCGACCACGGTCGTCCGTTGGCATTCATCCACCCAAAACGTGGAATAAGAGGGGGTGAAAAATAGGGGCTAAGTAAAAATTTATTATCTCCCATTCCTATGTACGCGTGCCAGCTTTCCACTGTCCTTCTTTGGATCCGGAACCAAACCGTTTGCGTAGTTGATTCAAGTCTCCTCCGTCCATGTAATTACCTTATGTATGGCAGAGAGAAGGCTGCGGTGGGCTAAAAGGTGGCAAAAGTACGAACAGTCTTACGACAGCGTTGCACTATCTTATAAGTATAACCACCCTCGCCATATGGCGTCTAAATAAAATAAAAATGAGAGAAAAAAAAAGTTGAAAAACCGAAAGGTACATACAAGAACTTTGGAAAGAAAGGAAAGAAAAAATTAATGTGTAAACACTCGTCCATCTATAAAGAGAATTGATGTACGACTCACACAAACCCTGGTGTACATAAACATTGACCTTGGTTCAATTCATTTACCCTTACCTACACCTAAGGAACTTCACTTTGTCTTATCTACTCCAAGTATCTTGACCCGTTATCGACGTCCTTTTCCCTTTCTTTTTCAATTTTACCAACTTTTGAAGACACGTGCTCGTCGTCAGCCTAACTCCATGTGCTCTCATAGGTGCCTACACTTTACCTTAACTTTATCATTTCCGTTTCTTATATATGTACACGTCGATGAAAAATTACACGTATGCTATAAATAATATACTTTGTGTCGACTGAAAAATTAGGATGGCTACAAATTTAGCTTTTCTATCTCTCTCAGCCCACGTATCAGTTCGCCAACCATCTGGAGTTACTCGGTTAGAGGTCAAAATAATTTTTATTAATGTCATTTGGTCATTTAACCCTTTTTTTTTTCATTTGGTTAAGATCGACAGCTATGTTGATTGCGATATAAAGATTGCATTAATCCATTCTAGATCGGTGGAGAGGTCAGGGGGGAGATTTTTTCCTTTACTTTGCCTCAGCTGTTATTTGCCTGTAGGATGTCTCGCCTTCAAAAGTTTCCTTGTAGTTGAGGAAATTTATTCCCAGCTTTGAGAGGAACAAGTGTACTCATATTGTTACTGAGTAATTTGAAATTTTGATTTCAATTTTTAACCTTTATGGGTCTACGTGGAGTCTACAAGACCCCACAAAAATATTCAATGTGTAATATCTGCAAAATGAGGCGAGCTTTTCAGCTGTATAGTACTGAGGTAAAAAAGTATTGACTAGCTACTCTTATTAATTCCCCGTAAGCATCGCTGCTCTCTTTTCTCCGTGGAGTTCGTATGAGAGCCGGAAAAATGAATGGGGTCTCATAGACTCCTGGTGGACTTCGATGTACTCGTAGTTGAAAAGTATTGCTCCTCAAGAGACCCTTATCGAGCAACTTGGGAAATATACAGGTTTTCAAAAATGATCAAAAGTTCATTGGTTTATATGGGAGTGAACACCTGAACACTCATTTCATCTTTTCAGTAACTCAATTCACGCAGGGCTGCCAATATTTCAATCTCATCTTCAAATTCCAATTGACACTCAAACTTAAAACTCAAATATTGGCAGTCCTGCGGGAAATCCGTACTGATAACGTCAAAGGGGTGTTCGATTTACGCAAAAAATGGGTGAATTTGGACGTGTTACGTAAAACTACGTGAAACTGTTTTCAAATGATATTTGATTTTTTTGTTTACTGATTCTTAAAGAGTAAGTTTCAAGCTTCAATTTCGTTCAAGTCGCATGTAAAAATTCTTCAAATTCAATTTTTGGTGAATTTTTCAAAGTGATGAAAAATACATTGCGTTATATGGTAGAAAGAATTCGTGCACCCATTCGCTCTTAGTAGTGGTAAAGCGGCTGTAAAGTGTGTTTTAGTAGTGATGCAGCACTAGCGCCACCTGGTTAAAGTTTAAAACCCCAATAAGAAGAGGTAATATAAATAAATGAAAAAAAGTGTTATCTTCGTCGAATCTTTGTTTGGATCCATTTCTTTCTCAAACTGCTCTCTGTTTGGTCAACTTTTTCAAACATATAAAAATTTTTTACTATTGACGTTTACTCTTTGTGCTTCTATTGAGCCTTTGAAGAACACAATTTGGAAGAAGAAAAAAAAGTGGACTTATCATTTTCTTGCATATCACTGTTCACGTCTAACTCGTATTTTCGCTCATATTATTTTCAAGGGTTGACTTACAAATTTTATTAACACTACCTCAAACGTTTTGTATGCCACATCTTTGCCAAAAAGCAGCTTAAAGTTTCATTAACTCTACCTGTAATTAGTGCACAACCGGTTGCTCGCTTTTAACAACTTCTAGATTGCCCAGGCAAGATGCACCAACCAATACAGCACCGGATATCGTGTTATTTTATCGCTCAGTGTTGGCTCCTACCATAATGATACACGCCCAAACAATAAGTAGTTCGAGTTTGAGCAACAAGTGTACAAGTCGAGAAATGGTTTGCAACACGTAGCGTAAATGCAAATTATGTGCACACTAACACAACATAAGGTCTGTTTCTGTTGCATAAGTACCCGTACCCATGTCCAAAGTTCGATAGGTAATAAAACGTAAACAGGTGCCAGGGTATGCACGCATACCTTTGTCTCTCATTTACTCATTAACCGTAATGTAAATTGTTGGTGTGTTTGTAAACAAAAACCCAACGGTCAAATGTTGGGTTTGCTGCGCAGTTATTCGGCGCTCTAAGGCAACGTACGTTCGTTCTTAGTCGACCAAAAATAATGATCAGCAAGAGAGTGCGAGAGAGTGAGAGAGAGAATTGGAGGAAGTACGAACAATGACCCACGGTTAAGGCATTAATGTAAAGTCTTGGCATTAAGTTAGAGGTGTACGTCAATGTACTGGATAATGAATGTGTGCTTTCGATTATGCTCCAAGTCCAGTAAGAAGGGTGGTTATGAATGCGCACTATAGACGACATATAGAAGTACTGAATTGGATTTATTTTATCAATTTTTACGAGGCTATCATTGAGTGTGGACTGGAACATGAGTGTAAAATTGCTACATTTACAGTGTAAAATATGAGTAGATAAGTGGCCGTTATCTGTATAAGAGAGAGTTGGTGTGGTCAACTTGGTGTTCAAGAATAAGTTAAACATTAAAGTTAGACTTGTTTATTGAGGAGTTTTTGATGCAAAACGCAACAAACGCCATGTACGAGTATGCTAAATAATCAAAAAAACTGTCTGAAAATGAAAAAAATCAGTAGCTCGATTTTCCTGCATAATGTCCCAATCTCTTCCTTAGAGTTGACCGAACCATCATTTCATTATAATGATCCCGATGGGCAAAAAATTATAAAATGATCCGGAAAATGAGAATTTTATCCGTTGTCAGTCCGTTTTTATTTGCGACCATCGGATCTGAAAATTTGCAGTTATTTTTGTCATCTTGATTGTTTTTCCAAATCCGTTTGTAAAACGGATTTGGAAAATCTGTACTTACAGGTTGCCTGGTAACCTGCGAACAAAGCTACTATTGATAAGAATACTGACGATAGCGCGCGCATCATTATGTTTTGCTGTACGTTATCGATCTTAACTATCGATTTTTAACTTTGCGTTAAATTTTCAAATTTACCACCGCGTGTAACAAAAACGAAGAGGAGATGTTAAATGTGTCATGAAATAGTGAAATTTACGCCCAACCTTTACCTTAAAATTGAATTTATAATTTCTACAATTAGCCTTTCCAAACTGATTAAAAATATTATAAGAACAATGTTTCATTCCATGGTAAATTGAGACTAAAAAATAATCAGCGTACGACGCATATTCGATCAAGTATCATTTGTGACTTTGATTGAACAGAAAAATAACTAATTTTGGTAACTCATGATAATGGTGTCGTATCTGACGCCACCTAACTTTTCAACTGGTGCATTTCGATATTTTCACCTGTAGTTCTAGTGTTAATCTTTTTTTTGAAAATCTATTGCCGTCGTTTGTGTGTAATATCTTGAACTAAACAACGGATTTTTCTGTTCTCTCGGTTTTTACAGAATGCTATTTCATTCGACTGAAGCCATCGACGATCGCCACTGCCTGCATCATCGCCGCCATCAAAGGGTTGAAATTCAAAATCGATTGCCGTGCCCTGCGAAGTGTATGCGCCCTCACAAATTCATCGGTGGAGCTGGTCAAGGACATGGTGGGTCGCCTAGAATGGATGGTCGCCAAGGAAGAGGCCTCAGTGTACGAAAACGAAACGTCAATGAAAATGGCACCAGTGAACTGCGCCTCGGCCAGTGGCTTCGACAAAATGGACGTAGATAGTAAAATGATACCAAATGTGGCTGATCTTGAAGAAACGCAGCAATTAACACCCACCGATGTGCAAGATGTGGAATTTTAATTATTTCGTTTATTAATTTTTCTTCTCTTTGTTGTGTCAAATGTGCCCCTTTTTTTTTTGCTTTTTTGTCGTATTTTTTTCTCTGTAATTTTCTTTTGTTTTTTTTTTCTTTCTTTTTTTGTTAATTTGTTTATCCTTTTTTGCCTTGATTTTTGTTTTGAATTAATTTTATGATTTATCATTGTTTCATCTTCAATTCAGTTAGAGCACTGAGAAAATCGTAATTATATTTGTTTGGTAATACTTATTACCGAGAAAAAATGATATTATAGTACCATGTCTGGCAGATTTTCACTTTGAAAACCTGCTTATCTGATTATCAGATGTAGTGATTCGGAATTTAGTTTTTGTTTTCTTTCTTTCTTAAATTTTTACAAAAAAGTTTTTTCTGTTTGCTAACTCGTTGAAAAAAAATATTTAAAAGGACAAATTAATTTTGTTCATTTTGTAATAACTATGTGTGCTACAAAATAATGATTTGCTTTGTTATAACTAAACCTTTTAAGATTAATTCCTGAAAAAAAAGAAAAAGAAAATTAAAACAAAATAATTTGAACTCTTATTTTGGAAGTTAGCAATAATTATTGTTTTTATATTGGAATTATTATCGTAAACAATTTAAGAACAAAATAATTTTGTTCACTTACACTTACTCAAAACATTTTTTCTTAAACAAAACATTTGTCTACGAAGTAATTTGGTACGACTGTAGAAAAAAAATAATTTCTATTTTTTAAAATTATTTTTCTGTCATCTAGAAAAATGAATCTAAAAAATTAATATTTAGAACTACTGATTTTGTTCATTTCTAATCAACATTTTGAATTTATTTTTTGTTTAAAATAAAATATCGTTCTGCAATTGAATTGAAAAAAATTTTGAAAACGAAATATCTCTGTATATTATAAAATCTTCCATGTCTTTAAACCCGAATTGGAAGCTGATGACAATTGACGTGAATGAAACATTCAGTAAAGACTGACATTTATTTTTTAAGTTACAATATACCAGTCTTCAATTATTACTTTTTTTTTTTTTCTTATCAATCAATGTGAATTACGAAGCTTAAAATTTTAATTATAATTTTTTTAGTACTTTGTAAGATGAAGATTTTTTCGTAAATTTTCTTTTCCATTTAAAGCGTTATTTTACTTTGACTTATTTTTTACCTTATATTTTTCTATCGTGTCATGTTGTATAGCCTTGATTTTGACTATTTTACAAGTAATAATTATTTTATGAAAAGAGGCAGGAGGTCGTTATAACGTTTTTAACAATGTTGATTTTTGGGCGAAATGATGATAAATTACCAACGTTTTGTAAATTTTGAAAAAATTAATGGAATGAGACTGATAAGCGAATATAAACTGGTAATTTTCATTGTATTTTCTCTTTCTGAATATACGTTATAGGGAAAATTTACGCTTATTTTTATGCTAAGGGTACCTATTCCAACATATATGTTTGTATATTTTCCTTTCATTCCATTATCTCAGTCCGAGTTGCATAAAAAAGAAAACAATTATCGTAATTTGGTAAAGAGATGTATTTATCTGTCTATCATGTATCAAGTAATGTAAGTGACGATTGATTTAAAAATAGCTAAAAATTACGCTTATTATTATTAGGAAAATGCTAAGCTCGGTGTTTCGCTTGTATCGGAAATCATAATATTATTAAAAAGTAATTACTTTTTAAAAATTATCAACGTGTTATATAATATGGTTACCTTTTTAATTTATAATTCTAGGTACACGTGACAAAATTTTTCAAAAATGTTCGTACTTCGATTGTTGAGAAAAAATCGTTGGAGCAAACTTTTTTGAAATAATATTTGTTATGGTACATTTTTGTGACTTTTCCTCAGCAATAATTTATAAAATTCTTAAGGGGAAAAAGTTTGTAAGAGGTGTACAATGCGTTTATTATTGTTAAGATTTTTTTTTTTCTTGTAAAATAAGAAATCTACGGTTTAACGAAACATGTTAATTTTTAATGTGTATATAACCTGTGATATTATTATAGTAATACGCAAGTAAGGATAAATATAAATCATATTATGTTCGTAAGAATTTTTTTTTTTTTTGTTTGACTGATTGTATTTTGCTCACAAATTTATTGTTCGTCTTCAATTCGTGGCATTTGTGACCATAAAGTTTATCATGCGTTTCTGAATTTTGTTTTTGAAGAAATGAATTATGTAATTTTTTTCAACTTAATAAAGCATCGCAAATTGTAATACCAAAATGTTGTTTTCATTCATATACCAAGCAAATTGTCTCCGTTGAATTTTGGCGTTTTAAATTTTCTTTTCCGTCAACAGACGAAGAATGGTTATTTTGGAAGACTGAATTCATTAGATGGAAGTAGGTATGAGATAGGCTTCATAGAAAATAGTTAAATGAAAGAAATGAACAATAAATACAAAAAAATTAAAATTTGAATTAAAAAATAAAATTAAACAAAAAAACCAAAATAATAATAGAAGAAATAATTTGGATAATCATTCGAACCATAAATCTCATAATTGGGCATTTAGGTTCTCAGGCTCAGAATATTATAATGAGCCTGAGGCCTGAAGTAGTGAAAATCCTGAATCCAGATAATTCTTCTCAGAACTGATTTCTCAATTAGAAATGTCTCCAGCTCAAGTTTATTGGTAAAAAATTTTCTCGAGTTTGTATTTCTTTGATTTTTATTAAATTTCATATTTCTTATAAACAGGTCGTAGTAAAGAACGCTAGAAAAGCTTTAAAATCAAATTTTCGAATGCAAAATGAAACGTTCTTACGAGGTTAGTAATACCCATTGGTGATGCCTTATGAATAATGTATAATGTATTTATGTAATTGGTTGGTTTTAATTTCTACATGCCTTCTACCTCTAGTAGATATGTTGAGATAAAAATAGATTCATAGAAATGAAATGTAATGAGTACTCTAAGTCTGATTTACACGAATTGAACTGTTCATGTTAAGAGAAATTTATTGATTTGATTTCTCTAAACTTCATTTTTATTCTATTTTATTAATTTTCCTCGGTAGGTATTTTTCCTCTTTCAACCAGGTTGTCCAGTTCGAAGCCACAGAATGATGAATGTCAATATTGTCTTTCACTTGGGGAGAAATAATTATCTTCGATGATGAGGACATTATTTTTTGCTACAGCTGACTCGTCTTGTGAATATCAAGAATAGGTAAGCATTACTTATACAAAAATGTTATGTTATTTGACTGCCTTCACTTTTTCTGCGATAGGTCCTATAAATTCCATGGTTTTTAAAGAGTAAAATTTAAATTTTTCTGCACGAAGCTTACTTTAATATCTGTTGAATGATTCTGATTGATATATTCAGGCTAATGGTAATTCATTCATTATTTTATTCAAAAGATAATTTTTCTATTTAAAAATAAGAAAATTGTTAAAGCATTTCAACTTGCAAATTCTTCATTTAAGGTCGAAAAATATTCATCAAAAACTTTTTTTTTTTCGATGAAATTAATAACATTTCTTGCGAACGAAGCTACAAACCAACATTCTTGTGGTATTTCCTAATACTTTAGTCATTTATGTCTGATGAGTCATTTTCTTAATAATATTATATGCTATAAAAATTAGTTATACGAATGTGTATTTGAGAGAAAAGTTGTGTTTAGCATCCTACACATAATTTTTAGTGGTATTTGCGTCAATGATGTTTCTAAATTGTTAATTAAATATTCTTTGAAAATTCTATCAGTGGTAATTTTATATGAAAACTTACAAAAGTGAACTAAGGACATGAATACCCAAATTAATATTTTCATAACTCATAATACAAAATGTTTAATTTTGTCTGTAAAACTAATTATAGAGCTTCTGTTGGAAAAAAAAAAAAAATTCATTTGAGATTTTTATTACTCTTTGTTTTTGTTTATTTTTTTGAATAATAGGCTCATAACATATAGCTCATACCTCCTACCAAATTTTAATAAACTGAAATATTTTGATCAAGCGTCAGATTTGCTCTATGAATGAACTTAAAATGGTTTTTAATGAATGTATTTTTGATTTAAAATATCAAAATTCGGATATAATTATGCGAATAAGTACTTTCTAGTTTCTGCATCCTTAATTCTTTCAAGTACAAGAAATTATAGAACGTCGATAGATCCTGTTCTCTGCTCAAAAAAATACTTGAATAATAATCGGTTGCTCTTACATCATTACTAAATTTCTAGTGACTAAAATTAATTTTTCAACTAGTCGATCAAGAATTTGTCCCTCATAAAAAGCTCGTGCCTTGACTAAAAATGTAAATACATATCAAATGTTTTTTTTTCGATCAATTTTTAATGATTTATTACCACTTCTTTTTTTTTTGGTGTAAATTTTTATTTCACTTCAATTTAATATACTGTAATGAAAGGTATAAATGTTGCAGTGTTAATTGAAGTGTTTTATCATGTAAAGCAAAGTCACGATAGAAAATTAATTTCAATTTGTTGGATTTTTTTTTTTACTTTTACAGATTCTTAATTCGGTATGCAGGCTCAAAAGTGCCAAATTCGCTCACAACTACATCTTTCGCGGTGTATATCGATTGAAGAAAATCTGGAAATGAAAGTGCGGCTTAAAACTTTGAAAATGAATGCCAAACGTCGTACCTATACCTATATTATCAAGGTGAACATTAATATCTTTGAATTCTCGTCGATTCATAATTTTTTTTTAATGTGCATATTTTGCCAAATTTACCGTATTTCTCGACTAAAAACTAGTTTTTCATTACTATTTTAACTAATGAAGAGAAAAATGCGAGAAATTGTCGATGGAAATTAGCCCAGGCGAACGAGTCTTTCGAAATTCGTCGAATTCAGATAATAAAAAAACCTTGCAAGGACGTATACTCTGTTTTAGATGGAAGGAAAACGATGGGTCAACGTTTGAATTATGTTTTCATGCACACCGTTAATTTGTTGGCATTTCAGAAGTGAATTTCGATGCATAGCCAAAAATCTTCATGAGAACAGAACAGGAATTGAGTTTTTTGTTTTTTTTTGTGTATCTTTCTAATTCGATATTCGGATTTATAATTGGACTTGGAATGAATGAAACCTTGTATTAGAAACTGAAACCAGAGTGGATATGCTTATTATATGAAATCGGTTTCAATGTTCTTGAAAAATTAAAAAATAGGTAACGTTGGCCAATTCCAAAACGAAAAGTATTTCACAAATTTTATGATGAACCCGCAAAAAAAAGGAGATAAGGGTTAAATAGAAGAAAAATTTCAGAGGCTATATTGGTAGATAAGTTTAATGAATCGTATAACCTGCAAGTCTATTGGAGGAATTTGCCTAAAAAAAATGTTAAAACTGAAAAAACGAAAAAAATAAGAAATTATTAGAATTTCTTCTACTTTCAACTGACACATATTTTGAATAAAATAATGCTCCAGTTAACTTGGGGGGAAAGTTTCGCATAAATTAATAATGAATCACGATTCATTGGTATTGAAAACATTTTTTTCACAGGTAGGAACTTGGTATGAAAACTGAAAGAAACAGTAAAACGTTTTCTATCATTGATAGAAAAAATTCTAATACCGAACTGCTATTTTTTCTACATTAATTATTGTTATTTTTCTAAAATAATAAAAATTGAATAGAGTTATTTGAAAAAATTGATTTTCATGAATTCAGTTCCATTTTCTCGTTTTAATTTGCTCCATTTTTTTTTTTTGTCAATTTCGATTTTGCTATTTGGAAAAATATATCTACCTATCTTCACATGAAATGAGTCGAAATTGGTAAAAAAATTAAAATTGGCTCTTCAATGCCACGATCTTCTTTTTTTGTAAATCGTCTCAGATAAAAAATTCTATTATAATGAAAGCAGGCATCTGCAGGCTCTTTATCCTTTCGTTTTTTAAAATGTCTTCGCTGTATCATAATCTCGTGAGGTAGTACTATTTCAGAAAAATTTTGAAATTTTCGTATCATCTGTTCTGTGAATATACGTCTCTGTAATTTCAAATGTATAAGTCCTAGTCTAAAATATCCAAAGATAATTCTGTTAGGTGGGGTGTACGTACTAGTTAATTTCCATTAATTCTTTCTTCAGCATGAATGAAACATGCTACGAGAAAGAATATGAATGAAGTTGATAATTTTTGTGACTAAATTCATTGAATGGTCAGTTACTCCATTATTTATCATTTTCTAATCCGCATGTTCTCAGCGGGCTTGCATCGTGTTATTTATGAATGGAATTTTGTATTGTTTACAGGATGGAAATTTGGTTGAATACTCTTATGACATGATTACATTTGCCTAAATTATTGGTTCACTGCTATCTGTAAATTTCGAAATGGAAAACTAAAGAGCCGTTTGCTATTTACTGACGAAGTATTCACTATTTCTCGACACAAAGCAATACAAAAGTTAGATATTTTTGTAAAGGAAAAAAAATCAAGTTACTTGAGGTCTAATTTGGAATTTTTTTAAAATAATTTTTTATAATTACAGATGGAATTGATTGTTTTGGATGAAATCTTGTTTAAATAGTTTCGTTCAACTATATTTCGCTTATATTTTTTAATCACGATTTGAAAAGAAAATTTTTTGAAAATTGAGTATAATTATTCTGGTCAACGTCTTTAAAAATTTGAAAGCCTTGTTTGCTATGGGACTTTGTTCGATTTTTCAACTAATGCTTGACTTGCTAATAGATACTAATTTTTCCGAGAAAAACTGATTCATTAACAATTTTTTATTTTGTTTTAGTGAATTGTTTATTACACTTGTTGGAAAAATGTGAATTTCGTCATTAGCATTGAGTTCAAATTATTAACTGAGAATAACCAAGATATCAAGAGGCCAGTAGGTCAAATTCCAAAATAAATATTTGAGGAAAATAACAGCTGTCTTTCAACTACTAACCATTAAATTGATATTTTAGTTTAATTTTTAAAAAATTGACAATTTAATAATTTTCTTAATAAATTATTACATTACTGATTTGAAAATGTAGCGCATGTAACTGAAGTTTTTTAGATGAAGTCAAACCCAAGATTTTTAAATGAATATGCAGTCTCACATTATGATTTTTTTTTTGATCCCTTGCATTTTTGTTTATATACTTTCAGTATATCTTTCTTGCCCAAAATGTATTTTGTTATTGATTGCAAAAGTAAAATGCTGAAAACAAATCAATATAAATGTTCTTCGACCGAATAAAATCAATTTTCTCATATTATTGATATTGATTCGTTTTGAATTTTAATGTAGTACAAGAAAACTGATACTTACCTGTACGAAATTATGGATCAATTATCATTCATCAAATTTTAATATATTTTTCGACATCAAATAAAAATGTTGGTTCCAGTAATAATTTGCAGAAAGATCAAAATTTTTTCAACTCGATAAAATCGTAACACATTTCAATAACACTCAATATAATTTTAAATTTATAGTTTACATAAAATAAAATATTACATTTTCAATAAATTAATATTTCCTCAAAAATGAAAAATGAAAAATATCTGCATTTGCATAATACTTTCTCACTCTAGACCATTAATATCTCCATTTTCCCATAAATTTTAATTTTTTTTTCTTTATTATGGATTGACATGGAGAATCGATAAAGTTGACTAAAGAGTCACGTAAAAGTGTGAAAACCTGCTTTTTTTTTATAAATTTTTTTTTTCATTTGTTTTGTTATTTTTAATAATTCATTAGGCTATCATGAATCTGTAAACACATCAAAGATGTAACAGTGACTAATTTGTTTATTTTAAAATATTTTTATATTTAATAAATTACAATCATTAGAAACCCTATAAATTAAGTCGATACTTGAATGAAAAGTCGAAAAAAAGCAAAAAAAACTTTAAAAAATCTAAGAACTATTTGTATTTTTTTCATTGCTTCTGAATGTATTTTTTGCGCCTTTTCCAATGAGCTAATTTTTATGATTTTCAAAATTGCAAATTTTTCAATGTTTAAATCGTTCTAGAACAGCGAATTTTGATCGGAGCGGCTTAAATTTTTTTGTGTGAAAGCTCTTGATGTGCTACAAGCTCCCCTGAAAAAACTTTTTTAGCGACTTAATATATGGTTTCCCTGAGCGCATCTCATTTATATTATTTTTTTAAAGTATTATTTGTCTTTAATATTTCAAAATGGGGTGTTAGAGTCAACTCGAACCTTTTTATACTCGTCTCTTATATTATCTTCTTAAAGCTTCAAGTTCTCTTTTTTTTTCACCTTAACCCACGCTTCTTCTTATCCACCCCCTCAACTTCTTTTCACTTTTTATTCTACTGCCACATCAAGAAAGTCAGTCTTAAAAGAATACGTTTTCTGTTTACTTTTCAAAATCGTCAGTTTAATTTTATCCTTTTTCCTTGATTGTAACGGAGTTTACCGAAATAGGTATGCACGTTAAGGCTGCGAAGAGAAAAGGGTTTTACGATGTGTGAGCGAGAGAGTAAGAATTAGAGAGGGTAGTTAAATTTCGGGCTTACCATTTGAGTCGGTGAATTCTCGGGTGAAATGACTTGTAAAGGATGAAATGTGTTCATTAGTGATGTAAACAAGAGTGGAACATTGCTGCCATATATAGTACCGCAAGAAAAAGTCGCTTCAATTGGACTCGACGACGACGTCAACGACAGAGAAAACTACATTTTCTTCTGGCTTTTGTACATATTTTGTAATTTGAATGCCTAACGTGTGGTTGTTGCCTTTTCTCTCTGTCGGTTCTGGACTCTCTAGTACATGTTTGTTTTGACAGTTTTTAATTTGTGGCCACCGTTGAGCTGTATACGTGCTCGCCATTATATTTTTGACGTGGCGAGTGCAGGTCATTTTGTTTGAATTTCTTTGCAGCAACTGGCCTCTGAAAAATGGAAGGATAAGAATTCCCACGGCGCGGCGTATCTGACGAGATATCCTAGAAAATGCACAATAAGGGCGCAGGGATCATTTTTTCGATTGTGATGTCATAGGCACCTAATTTTGAAAATCCTATGCGTGACGAGACCAAAATAAATGTTTAATGCACTTTTCACACCCTCCCTCTCCTCTGTTTGTCCTACTTGATTTTTAAAGTTGAAAAATGCCTAACACTAAAAGTACCAGGTGGTGTCATATACGAATCCACTCTAAATTTTAAAATGAACTTCTCAAAGGACCAATATTTTGAGAACCCTTGACTTGTGTCATAAGACGCCCCCTGGTCCTTTGAGTAATCGAGTAAAACCTGGTATTTCTATTGTTAATAATATTTAACAATAAAACATGACATTATTTTACACCAAGATATTTTTCAAAATAAACTTATTTATAATACCATCTAAAATGATTTCATCGGATTTGGTAAGGTAAATGTTGAGAATTGCAAGTCCAAAGGGAGGATGCTAATCTATTTTGGTCAAAAAAAATCAAATTTGAGTTTTCTATCATTTTTGGTTATTTATTATTTTCTCTTCAAAATTATGTTATAATTTGTCATTGATTTCTTTTTTTAGCGTCTGAAAATTGTGATTTTGTGGAGAAAGAAATTCTTTAAAATCCATGTATAATTTAAAAAAAGTACAATACTCGACTATTCAAAACGAAGTCAAATTCATATCAATGCTGTTTAGGAACTTAGACATTTGAAAAATATGCAGATTAATCGCATTATCGGGCTAATTCTCATTAATTGTGCTATATTTTTAACAATAAGGGAAAATTAATTTTATAACTTAAGGGTTGTTTTTTTAGAAAATACTTTTTCTACACTCATGTTCCTTTTTTTGAGGATTGACTGCTCCGATTAGGTTAATTTTTTTCTTCTTTTTTTTCCTACACTTGTACTCTACAGACAGACACAGGCTTTTTTACTTAGCACGATTACAAGGTGCTGTATGCTTTTTATATGTCCAAAAAAACGTTATTAGTTGAAGAGAATACTCGAAAAGTGGCTATAATTTTTCAAGTTCCAACTGCATTTCAATATCCCTGTGTAAAAATTTACTCTTAAGGTTGGATGAAGAAGCCTTTAAAATTTCAGCTTTCTAGCTATAATAGGCTCTGATGAGAAAAAGGAATATGAAAAGAGCCAAAAAAGCATGGTAAAAACCGATTCTGCATCCTCCCTTAAACGTTCTTCTTCTGTCATAGTATTTCGACTATAAAGTTTTAATTCGTTTCATGTGTGGCGAGAGCATCTTGCCACGCATGGGTTAAGCGTCCATGTTAGATGTTATCAGGTACAACCAAATATTCTGAGGAATATTCAGATCACTCGTCATTTGTCAAATACCAACTAAATGACTCAAAAAATTAGTTAATAATTCATTCGAAGCAAATTATATCTATGATTTTTATTTTAAAGACCCTATTTCCCAGTCCCCCATCGTTATTTTGCGTTAGTTTATGTATACTTGAAACATGTGCCTATAGGGAAAACTTCATTTTTGCTGACACTTCTCGGCACACATCATATTTTAAGGCCACATGAAAGGTATTCGTGCAAAACGGTAAAAGGTGTGCCAGTTGTTTTGCTCATAAAAAGGCCGAGTGGGACGGGGGGTGGCACGAAAATGAAATGTTCACCCTTCGTACATTTTTGCCAGTGTTTGTTAATATGGACGCGCATATCGCATTCGGTCGACCAAAAACTGACACATTTTTCTTTCTTTTTTTTTTTTTTCGCTGACTGCTGTGTGGTAGCACACGCCGTTTTGGTATTCGAGAAATTTTTCACTAATGGATTAAAAAGCGATAAAAATGTCGACGGGTGCGGTACACTAACACACTTTACTAAAATCTGAGGGTGGGCTTTTGGGAGGTTGAACTTCGATAGACACTAGTAAACCAATGTAATGCATCACCACATTGGGACAGAGAGCGTGCCACTCGTTCTTTTATTGTTATTGTTAGTTGTTTTTTTTTGCTTGGTTTGTAACAAACGAAAATTGAGGCGCACACGTGACGGGTGGTAGGGGGCGAGGGGGTGGCTTGGTGGATGAGAGTAGCCACGCGTCACCGGTGGCGTACATCAAGTGCGTGGTAATTGCTTCGGATAGACGGGCTTTTTTGCGAGGGAAGGGGGTTAACCCCTCAATGGTACACTGGCCAATGTAAGCTATACGTTGTCATCGTCACACAATATTCCTTGAATTTGTTTTTTTCTTCTTTTTTTTTTCATCTCTCAGCTGTGCCCCTGGAGAGATGAACGTTGGCTGCAGTCAAATCAGATGTGCCTGCAGACTCCTGTGTATCCCACCAATATCAATCTAAGCGTTTGGCTGTCTGTGGATTCTTGGCATTAAAAATAATTATCAACATTTTTGGTCGTTAAACCGCAATTCACTGGGTCTTCTTTGGCTTTGGTGTAGTTGATGGCAAGTGGTTAGCACTTTGGGAGTTAATGCGAACTTACTGATGATGAGGTAGCAAAAGTCGCGCGATGGTATTGTGACGTAGAATGTTGGGTGTAAAATTAATCGTGGCGAGTGAAAAAGTGTATTGTTATGAAATAATTTCATTAAAGGTAAGTATGTACGCATAAACCAATAAAAACTTGAGGAAATTAAAGTATAGTCCCCTGTATCACAAACGACGAGGACCAATTATTTATAAAAAAGCCAAATGATTTTCTTTTTTTTTTGGGGGGGGGGAGATGGGGTACAATACTCACTTAAATGGAGTTGAAACGTAAACCAGGTTCAAGACAAAACATTACGTTGAAAAATGTGAGATTGAACCTGGTTTAAGCCTAAACCACCCTTAAGTCACATATCTATTGTACTCTCTCCCCCTCATTGTTTCTGAATTCCAGTATAACCAAGAAAACAGAATATTCAATTTATATGAAGTTAAATTTTTAATTGGAAATTCTAATTCTTAAATATTTTTCAATCTGAAAAATCCTTGCCTTGAGTTAGGCTCGAACCAGATGAATTACCTAGTTTACAAGCCAATATTCTCACCACTTCTCTTAGCCCTTATGCAATATTACCAAAATTCTTTGCTTGTCATATTCCATAAATTTCATTTCTGTTTCACCCTACTTCTTAATTTCTCCATTTTATAACAGACTCTATTTTTATGTTACTTTCTCTCCAAGGAGACATTTTTCAAGGGTTGCAAAATGTGAGAAAGAAAATTTTACACAATTCATTAAGCGAGATCCATATTCGACGTTATTAGGATGCGATGTTAAAATGTTTTTGCGAATATTGTCAATGTTTTTTAATCGCGATGACGAGATGGGAGTATTGAAGTGGCCGCTTTCCCACAGAATAAACAAAAAGCCACGAAGAAGGCAAAGTGGCGCTCTGCTCTGTCGGTGAACTGTCGACCGTCCTCAGGGGAATGAGCCATCGCACAGCACCAAACTTTAACATTGCTACACCACCACAGCATAAACGAAGGGAATCTCCCCCCTCCCCCCCTAGAAAAAAAGAAAGGAGAAAGGGAATGTTGAATACAAAATTGGGCGCACAGATGTTACATTTTTTGGATAACAAGCCGGTCATTCAGTCAATAAGGAAAAGTTGTTTTTATTTATTTAAAGAATTGTCGTTCCATTTTCAATTTTTTCTCTTTTTTTTTTTTGTAAAAGGGCTTTACCTATTTTTTATACATACGTGGATAACTGGATACTTAATTGTTTCCTTTCACGCATCATTCCAGTATGAAAAAATAATTGTTCGAGAGCAACGTTGGGCAAGAGGGCAAGGATGAAGTTTCTTATCTGCTGCGCAGTCTTATCCCAGAAAAAGGAGCAAAAATTTTAATACAAGAGATTTTAGGACTATTTATAATTTTCCGTTTTGCACAATTAAATTAATTATAAGATGGGTGGAAAAAGTTTTTTCTTCGAATGACTGAAATTATTTTCCGATTTTCATGGAAATTAGTTGCACATGGTCTGAAGAACATGCGTTGGATTCTTTGTGCAGCCAACTATATTATTTACACTTGGTCCCAGAAAAGTAAAATCGAATTAGTAAAATAAAAGCATAGGATTTTGAGACATATGCTTAGTGAAAAGTATTTCGGAGTTAAAATTGATAGGAGCATAACTGAGTTTCCGTGAAAGTACATGAGGCAAACATCAAAATGTTTTTTTTTGTTGTTTTCCATTCATTTTTAATTTCTTGTCTTCATTTTAAACATATGGAGTTGAAGATTTTTATATTAAACTTTCATTCATTATCTGTCATCTAACAAAAAATCACCTTTACTCCAAAAACTCGTTCTGTTGCCGACCAACTAATTTCATTATGGCTGTAAAATATACCCGGGAAAAACTGTCTATCTCTTTTCCAAATTTTTCACCGCAAATGCCGTCTATTTGGTTTCTGTATCTCTGAGTAAACTACCTCCATCGAATGTTTGTTTTCAAACGATCCTAAGACCACAAGCCTACATCTCTTATATGAACGACCCCTTTTTAACCGATCTTAATTAGATTATAAAATTTACTTGCCTGCTTTATCAATATTGAATTTACATGGCAACCAAAAATTTTCGTATAATTTTCAATTAGTTCCAGCGAAAAACGATCACTTAGTGAATCGAAAAAGGAAAAATAGAAGAAACTTATACAGGTAGATTAGTTTACGTTACCAATTTTTGCGAGTGGTCGTATTTTTAATAAATTCGAGAAAAATAAGAATGAGTAGAGTTCAATAATTATTTCCATTACCTCATTCACCTTATGGGCCTGAGAGGCCCAGCTGGTGGGCCCAAAGATGAAGTAAAAAACTTTTGCTGAGGCAAAATCTTGTAAAGTGGACTTGTGATTGGTTATAATTGTGCCCAAAATAAAATAAAAATTTAATTAAGTAATATTATTTTTCAAATTTTTTTTGTTGTAAAAATTAACTTAATTCGTTTTGGAAAGTTATACTCTTCATTAATAATGTTCTCAACCTTTGAACTCAATTTGTAAACTCAATTCGTAAGTTCAATTTTTAAACTCAATAATGAAGTGCAAGAAAAAAAAAGCTTCGTCCGGATGCAAAAAATATCATCTCGTATCCGAATTTGAAAATTTGATACAAAACTTGGCAACAAATAAAAAAAGAAAAAGAAGATATCGTAAGTTTATTTTTAAACTAAAAATTCGTGAAAATCAATATTTTGACTGCCAAAATGCATTAAATTTACAACACAATGTTAAATAGAAATATTTAAGTAAGCCTGCATTCATCTGATTTCTAATTTTTAATAATAATATGAATGATGCCCTCTCCTTCCCCTCCAAAGACAGTTGATTATGTGAATCCCTTCCCTCACACTAAGTTAGTCCAACGTCCAAGCCCTCACTGATTCTCTCCCAATTATTGATAATCTATGTTTCACTGGGTAAATGATTTTCACTCTCATCAGTCAATATCACATAATATGTACACCTATATTGTGAGAGTATAATTTGTTTCCAAAAAAGATTCTTGTTTTCCATATTTTTAGTCTATGAACGATAACTATATACCAACTCACATTCATACAGCTTTCCAACTTCGATAGATTATAGAGAAGGAGTCTCTCTTTGAAGAGGAGATACAAGATACCTACGCAGAAATGTATAGATTGGAAAAGGAATAGAGGGTAGGGAAGAAGAAACGATGATTTTAGTGCCGAAAATTTTTACTTTGGAATTCGACGAACGAACGAAGCATTGATTTTACGCGAGCTTTTATTAGTCTTTTAAACTTGGCTGGCAAAATCTCGATTCAGACGTGACGCGATTAATGGGGAAAAGGTTGATTTCGATTTTTTCCAACTTACTTTTTCTTCTCACTTTTTACGTATCCAGAACACGAAGATACTTTTTCCGAGCACGTAATTTATCGCAGCTTGCATTTAAATTAAGGATGAAGGGTCACTTCATTAAGTGATGAGTTCATTGTGGAGCATTTTTTGAAACCTGGAAATGAAGTTGTAGGGAAAAAGCCATAAAGTGTCCTTGTGTGTTTATGAGGGCTTTCATTTTCTACTTAATCAATGATGAAAGGGAAGCAAGATAACTCAATGATTTTCCAGCGAAGCATCCGTTTTTGAAGATAAGGAAATTCTTTGAAAAAAAAATTTTTCTATATTAATTTTAAACTCATTTTCAGAGCGGTAAGAGAACGTCGTTATCGTAGGGGGGGGGGGGGAAAGTGGTACCAATAAGTAAGTATACTTAAATAACCAAAAATTTTTAAAAATAAAAATTTTTCGATTCAATTACTATATTTAGTGAATCATAAAATTGAGAAATTTTTTTTCTAAGTAACTTTAGCAACATTAAACGTTTTCAGTTAGTGGCTCTATCTTATGTACGTATAGCTCAGTTTTCACAAAACTATAGTCATATTTCACCACCCACTATACCTTATAATGCCACCTGTCGGTGATATTAAGAACTCCAAATGCCAAATTTCACTCACTGAGGGCCGGGGGTACAATCAGAGCTGAAGCTTCTCCTCAACGAAACCAGGTTCAAACGACAAACCTCGGCTTTAGGCATAAAGAGAGTTTACAAACAAAAATAGACAGTGGTTCAGCTAAACCATCATAATCGCTGACGCAGCAACAAAATAGTGGAAATTCTGATTATTCGCATCTGTGGTTGTCTGTTTTGTGTCGTGCAATATCGCAGTGAGTCCAAACTACCGGCGCAAAATCCAGATACATCGATAAAAAAAACAGAACTTTGCAGTGTAGGTACCTTGCACCCTGCAAAGCTGCTCTCAGCATATTACTTAAAAACTTCATCCCACTTTGAAATCTTGCACCATAAACTATAATATTATACTTATTTAAAAGGAGAATTGGAAATCTCAAAAGTATTTATGATACACTTTTTGTTGCCTCGAAAAATAGAAAAACTGAAACCTCCGGAAGACTGTCAAATTCAGAGTTACCAGAAATGTTGCCCTTCTCTTTTTCGTTTTGTATAAAAAGGTCATTGAGAATGGAAACAGAGTAAAATGTGAGAATGAAAAAAAAAAGAAAGAAAAGAAAATAATTCCAAGTTAAAAACAGAAGCGAGCTTGAGCATTCTCGACATTTTTTTGCTGCTTTCTTCTCAAATATTTTTCCGTTTTCTGGTGAAAAAGAAGGGATTTTGTTGGAGAAGGGTGCTGGAAAAACAAGACACAGTCGAGCGTTGTGTATTTCTACTATCGTGGAAAAAACGAAATTTTGAGGTGAAAAAGACGAACCAATGAAAAGCGTTTCCAGCGCACCCTATAGTAAACAAGTTGAGGGGTGGGAGTTTGCGTTGGGGGGTAGTTCGTGAACAGCTCCAAGCTGTGTTGCTAGTGTGGGTAAAAAAAGAGGGGACTCGAAATTTAAGCTCCACCTTTAACCCCCCGCCCCCTTTTTTGTCTCTTTTTACTATGCTGCTTTTTTATCCTTCTTCTACTTCCCCTAACTTTCTCATTCCATCTCTTTCACCCTTACTGTTCGCCTTTCGGAGAAAAGTTTTTGGAAAATTTTCACCCTGTTTTCTATAACAGCCAGCTTATTGAATTACAGATGATCATTTGATTTGGTAACTCGCCGTAGAAAAACGTTTTCGTTAAATAGTTTTAAATTATTACACGTTTTCTTTCCTCCTCCTTTTCCCTTCGTCTACATTTTCTCTGTCTACCTTACGGATTTCCTTTTTTTTTTTTTAAGTACTCCTTAACATCTTTTGGTGTTTATTTTTACACTTTCGCGAATCAAAATTATCGTCTTGAAAATAAGAAATGGTGAAGTGAGAGTATAACCCCCTCACCAGTCCCTTTGAAGGTAATTTGTGACAGTGAGAAATCATTTTCTATAAGTAACCTTAGCCCCTTTTTTCTCGAATCTGGTTTTATATGTAAGTGCATAATCGGTTCGACTTCTCTCGATAGAATTGCGGTGCTTGTGTGACAATTTATGCGTTTTTCGTCGACCTGTTTATACTCGGTGCTTTAGTGGGAATTTTTTCAAAAATTTTGGTGATAGTGTGTCTACGATGAATTTTAGCCGCATGTGAGAAAGACTGACAAGATTGACAATGGATTACAGTTATTTGAACCAAGCAGCTGCGAATTTCGACGCAACTGCGTGCTCGCTAACCTCCGGTGCCATGGACCCAACTGGTTTGGGGTCCTGCACTTACAGTGATTTAGCCTCCTGCAATCAGATGTCGCAGGCATATCGATATACGGCTGCATCGATGGCACGATCGTACAATCATTCGGCGAATTCGGGGCCCTCTATGGGCCATTCCTTGGGTGGATCTATGGGTCAGTGTTCGATTATGGGCTCGAGGACGCACCAAGACCATCAACGACCGTCTATGTTCCCATCGATGAATCTGCAAGGTATGTTTCTGAAGAGTTCTGATTGGATGACCCATGGGAGGAATCTTCGCGCATGTCCAAATATTTCAACAAATTTGCCTAATTCTCAATGTTATAGCAATATTCTTGTCATTTCAAAAGCAGCTTCAAGATAATGGCAATAGAAATACCTAAGAACTATAATCACCTCTTATTGCCATTCAACAGTAATTAGGCTATGCCATGAGAAAGAGACCTATGAGCAAAATATTCTTACCAACGAATCCGTTTGTTAAAATTATTATAGATGAATTTTTTAATTACTGGGTCTATTTGAGCCTGAGTGCCTATATATTTGTCAAATTTCGGTAAAATACTCCGCCAAACCTTACTCAAGAGGCTTATTTCCATTCCGTAGAATCCGCATTTACTTAATATAACTTGTTCATTGATTATTCAGTTCTCACATTTCACAAAACGTGAAACAATTCAAAATTTTGATGAAAAAAATGGCAATTGAATAGCTCAAAGCAAAAACCAGCTTACTGCAATTTTTAACATTAATGAAAAAAACACAATAACTGCACAACTTTTAGGAAACAATACACAGAAAGCTTAAAATTGGAGGAGAGGATGTCCATTTGGTACAAAACACTCTCAAAAATCCAGATGATTGTATTCTGCACATTTGAAAAGAAATATTTACATTTGAAAAGAAATTAAGCATTTGAAAAACGAAAACTTGTCTGGTTGTTGCTTTGTGCTCGCATTTCTGTTTTCAAATGTTCGAAAAAGTGGTAAAAAATATTTGGAATGATTCACTTCAGCATGAAAATCAATTGATTTATAAATGTAAGTAATACAAAAAAAAAATTCTTTTAAAATGAAAATAAAATTTTCGTGCTTGGCTGGTTGTTGCCTTAACAAGCTTGAACTTGGCTGGTTTGGACAAAATCTCTGCGCAACTAAAAATCTAACGTTGAGAATAAACAGGGCCTTATAACAGCACCGAGAGAAAACTGAATATTAAATTTTAATATCGCTTTACTAACTTTTGGACAATTCAGGTTCTATACAAAAAATTAATAAAGATTTATTAATAATGAGTAAAAAATATTGAAAATTAATACAGAACGCATTGAAAATTAGTGTGCTACCTATTATTTAACATAATATCTATTTTATATTAATTTTTCACATAAAACCTGAATTCTAATTGTCCCAAAGTTGGAATGCGGCATACTAATTTTTAAAAATTTTTTTCTGAGTGTCTTTCTATATTTTGAAAAGGTGGTTAAGGCCGCAGAGGAACTGAGGAAATCATCTGATGAACTTCGTACAAATTCTACATAACTCAATGGTAGAATGTATACGTGTATGAATTGGATTGCTTCGCTTGATGTACTCAAAGTTGCATAACCAATACGCCGTAAATAAATTCATGCGGTAATGTACCGACTTGGATTCAAAACCGGTTTAAATCATTTTTCTTGGTGCGCGAAGGGAAAAGTATTCAAATTTCAAAACATGCGATTTTCTCAAGAGTGTATATATAGTGGCTTAATGTTTTATCATTTAAAAACAAATAATCTTATTTTGCATTAATGATTTAGTTATTGTTTGGTTTTTAGTACCTAAATAAAAAAAAACTAGACTGATGAGCTTTCTTTGTAAAAAAAATGACAACGATAATTTAATCATTCTATTAAGAAGATAATAATTCAATCAAATTTCTCCCATTAAATAACGAGTTTTAATGCAATCAGCAAAAAGAGACACACAGATAACGTGGAAAATTCGAGGGTTAGGAAGTTTTCATACAGTTGATATGATAACAAAGGCAATGAGTGAAATTTTAAATTATTATCTGTATATTGAGCTCACTTTGCAAAAATATTCTCATCGTACAGATTAATTAATATTGCTAAAACATGAAAATATAGACCCATCTGTAGTCTGCAGTAATCATATGCTTCTTCATTTCCGATAATGCAAATATTTTTCCTATCTCAAAAGATGAAATAGAGATTTGTTAATAAAGATACCTTCCACGTATACAAGTTCAATTCCGTCAGGACATTTTGGATAGTCACTATATATGTAGATCAACTTCACGAAGAAAAATAAATGCTAATTTTTAATAATTTTTACTGGAAAACAAAGACAATTCAAGATTCCATTGTATATATTCTTAGCATATTTGTAGTACTTTACACCATCTCAGATGGTACATTTTAATCTTAGTTGGCATATTTTATTATTTTTGTCGTCATTTCTACCATAAATTTCAAATTGTTCCAGTTTTCTCGTAAAAACAATAAAAATTACTAAAAATTTTTTCAGTGTTGTACACATATATACCTATTTAATATTCTAAAACCGAGGTCTTCTTACATAATAAATCAAATGCCAAATTTAGATAGTGAATATATTCATTCTCCCAATAACTCTCGGCTTTCCTTCCGCATTGTATCGCGTGATCAATTACAAAATAACGTTAAATTTTCCACAGAAATAGCAAATTTAAATAGGTAGCTTTAAAATTTAACAGTTTTTTCGTCATAAGCTCTATTTAAGCTCAGTATAAGCTCAGTTTTAGCTAACCCATAAAGTAGACGAAAATATATAAGGATACAGAAAGATATTATCCATTTTGGGAAAAAGCTAGAATTACATTTCGCAAAATTGCCATCGAAGCAACATGTTAAGGTGAGGGGAAAGGGGAGCTAGACATAAAAAGGAAATATGAGTTCACACTTGCGGAAAATACCATCGCTTCTGTATATACGGACGTGGAAAATGACTTTAATATGATAAAGTGTTGGGTTGGCTTACTTGGGAGAGTTTTTGAAAAACGTGCCTTTTAGGTGGTTGATGTTGGCAAAGGTGGCAGAGGGGGTTTAGGGTGTGCGAAGAATTTAGCAACAGTCCACGTTACAATTCTAAAGATGATATGTGATTACGATTTTGCCGATGATAGCCAGACATTTGTCATATGTGAAAACTTTCTCCACATTTCTTAAACCAAATCAAAATCGCATTTCCTGGCAGGCTGTTTATTTTTCAACAGAAATGTAGAAATTTCTGTTATTTCCTTCTACTTCTTCTTTTTTTCTCGCTTTTTTTGTATTTTATCCTTTTTGCCTTTTATTTTATATAAATATTTTTTTTTGTACTTATACTTAGTTACTTTTCTGTAGCAGATATACTCTCAAAATTATATTACATTGGAGCACAAAAACTTATCTAAATTGTCTCTTAGCGGTTGTGATATTGAAATTTTGAAATTTCCATCATAGTTGACTAAATAACTCACTCCCAAAAATTGATGGGTCTCAGACATTTCCTCGAATCAAATTTCTCAAATGGTCATTTGCCAGAACAGCATTTTAATCCAAATGTGACCCTCAAATCATAAAGGTACCACAAGTCGGAAATTTTATTTTTCATTTTATGGCCATTTTGAAAAGTAGGACAAATTCCCGTTAAAATGAAACTAGAACGACGCCCGTACCTATAAAATTCATGGTTTTATGATAGTGTCAAACTTTAATTCAAGAAAAATTGTATTGCGAGAAAAACGCATTTAAAGAAAATCAAATAAAATTTACTGTATTTAATTTTCTTAAAGCATATCAGACAAAAATGCATCTATTATGTAAAAAATATGCTGAAAAACGTAAAAACTATTACAATTAAAACTTTTCTTCCCAATTTTGACTTCGAGAAAACTGTTGGATTTTAGCTATTTATTCATCTTCGATTATTTTTTCTTCGAATTTTAAGCTGTTTCAACGCAGTTTCACCCCACTTTCAGGCCGAGTTCGGCCTTCTACTTTTGGGACAGGCAAGATTACACATGTTTCACCACCAGTAACCGCCATAAAACAATTTTTGTTAATTTTGACCTGATCTCATATTTTTGCGTCTAGCGTAAAATTTTGTTTTCCGACTACTTGAGGTACCTTTATGTTTGAAGGGTCACTTATATTTTTCCTCACATTTTTAGTCCAGAATGCGTTTTCCCCCAATAATCATAGAGCTAGAAAATGCAATAAGCTCATTTGAGCTTCTGTTAATTGAGAGCAATTTTTTTTTTGCTGGGTCCTAGATAGGTACTATCTTTTAACCAGGTTTCTGTGGCAATCTTAAAATTTCCTTTATTTTTGTCTTTGACTTTGACATCTTCCATTTATCCGAACATTTTGTACCATTAAATAAACTGTCCCATATGTTTCGTGTTTTGCCTATCGTATCTGTAACAAGTTTGGAACTATTTGAGGTTTCACATAATTAAAAGGGCCAATTTCAAAGGAGAAATTATACACAACAGGGAAGACTAAGGGAAAAATATCTTTATCTTTAAAATTATAATCAAGTGAAATTTCATTTAACATATTATTCACACGAGGTAAAGAATTATTGAACTTGTGCTTTTGGGTAGATATCACTATGATATCAACAGTGCACTGAATGAAAATACTGCATTTTTATTTAGATATAATTTTTGTCAAGTTACCATTTGTCAATAAAATTACAACCTTTAGTCTGATTCATCTGAGAAGTGCGCGCGACTTCCTAAATCTATGTGACGTCACGCACTTCTTAAATTAATCGGACAATACTCATTTCTAAAGAAAAAATTTGTTTTTGCTTGGTTTGCTTATCTCGAGGAGTGATATATTTTGAAATCTAAAAAACAAAGGTGCGATATTTTTGATTTTTCGACATCAGCATGAATCCATTCATCTGTTATGTTTTTTTTTTAAAGAATGGTTTACTTCACCCCATATAATTGATTTTTCAGATCCAGGAATATTCTTGGTGTATTTGAGTTTTCCCAAGAAAACTGATACCGCTTTCTCGTGTCTTCTCTGTACCAATTTACACGCCTTGACCTATAAGCATCTCAGGCGTATAATTTCACTGAAAAAAATAAATTTTTACTTTTCAATTCTGTGTTTGTAGTAGTACTTTTTACCATCTGACTGGATGATACTTTTTACCATCTGACTGGATGATACGTTTTACTATTTTTGTGGAAATTTCTATTATAAATATGGAACTGTCCTAGTTTTCTCGTATAAATAGTAAAAATTACTACCGAAATTTTTTTAGCATTGCATTTAATAACAAAAAACGCTGATTATCACCCTAAAAGGCACACGTATCTACTTGAAAATTGTAGTTCCTTATAATATTTCACCAAAATGCATTATTTATATGAATTTTCCAAGCACACTATACGTATTCACGTTTCTCAACTTCTAGACGGCAAAAAAAAGCATAGAAAACAATTTTTTGCCAACCCTTCCACTCACAAAAATTAACTTTGTTGCCGCAAGTTCACAGGTAAACCGCCATAAAATCACCGTCGTCGATATGAACGAAAACTTTTAATCAAAAAAGTTTTGTATTAAAATTCGCGACGCATACCGCCGAATTAAAAGTAGGAGGGAATTTTCGCCAGGGTAAAAATGTCCGCCATTATTAAGTAAACACTCCCTTTTATTTACCCAAGCAGCAAAAAGGAGAAGCAGAGAAGGAATGAGTTTTCGAGTCAGTTAGTCGTTAAAAGACACTCGTCTTCGGTTCATGGCTGACGTTTAGTTCAATGAAAATTTTCCCCATTTTCGACCCCTTCTCGCGCGTTCTACGCATTGTTTCCACAAAGAAAGAGAGAAAAAAGCGTCCCATGTCTTCCTCTCAGCTCAATTCTTGTCGGTGTGAGGGAAGAAAATGTACGATAAACGTCGCCCATTCTCCGTTTAACTTAGCCCCTTGTCAACCCCTGCCCCCGCCAACCCATCTGTTTGCTAAGAAATGATGGCGGAGTAGCTTCTTTCTGGTGGCGATCAATATATAAAGTTGAAAAACGATTCAGTGATACCCAGCTACGCAATATATGTATAGTCATCACTTAAATGTAATGGAACGATGAATTTTTTAAATAATTTCACGTTGAAAATTCTTAAAATAATGTTTAAGGGATAGGTTAGTAATTTTCTTCAATGTGAGAATGCTATGAAATCTAATAAATCATTTCATTAGGGTAAATTAATTTTCATCTTTATTCTAATTTTATTATGAGGGTTTTGTCTATAATTATTTAATTTTATCCTGTTACATTAAATGAACATAGGTGTAATAATTATTGTGATGCGATGGTAACAAAAAACTTACCAAAGTCAAAAAATTAAAAAATTTTCAAAATGTTACACTCATTTGTAAAGGGATAATCTGCCAAAACCTATAGACTGTGGTTATAACTTGCAATAGTAAAATTATTAGGATAGTTCATAGAATTTGAACAGGCGAAAAGACCAAAAATGGGATTTCGGCAGAAATCCCCTTCTGGCCGTTTATTATTCAATTCAACGTCTACTTAAAATTTAATTAATCTTTTTTTTTTTTGCTTTAGGTGGTTTACCATATAAAGTTTACACTCACGATTCGTCACTAACAGAAAAAAGAAAGCAGAGACGTATTCGAACCACTTTTACATCAGCTCAGCTCAAAGAACTGGAACGAGCATTTCAAGAAACGCATTATCCTGACATCTATACCAGAGAAGAAATAGCAATTAAAATAGAATTAACTGAAGCTAGAGTACAGGTATACTGAAAAAGTACTTTTATTTATTTTCCTTATTTTTTTGCTTTTATTAAACAAATAACTTACCCGGCTTGTAGCACAGCAGTTAATATCAACAGTGAAGTTGATAAATATGGAAGTCAACAAATTTTTTCATCTAACTTAATACTTTTTTTTTTTGCGCCTAGATGATGTATAATGATAACTAGGTACATATCACACCCCGCATTAAAGCTAAAATCATTTAATTGAATTTAATATAAAATAATTTCTTCTCATTTCTATATTGTGGTGATTCAACAAAATGACTATACGAGTAAATATTAACATTAACATTCAAGTCAATTTTAAGATTAATAATCAACATCGATATCTATCTTGACTAAAATGCCTTATCAACCGTAATGGACTTGTAAATCTACCTTAAATACATTGAGTATTTAATGTGCAACGCATTTTCATACCAGATGAAAATTTTTGGTGTGTTTGTTTTACCGCAAATTCATGAATCAAATTCAAAATCTATAATGTAAAGAACAAACCTCTCGCATAACATATCCTATAATTTAATTTTCAAAGCTATAAACATTTAATTGAGTGAAATTTTGAAATGTAAGATATTCTACATTATCAAACTAACATAAATTTCAACTTTCCCACTTCTCAAAATGAATAAAATTAATAATTTAAAACAATTTAAATCCAGATACGTAAATTTCTTACGGGAAATTGATAACATTTACCCAGTGATGTTAAATGCTCGAGCATTTTTGAGCATTTTTGAGCATTTAAATTTTTTTGTAAAAAAATAAAATAAACAAAGTTTTTAGGTAAATTCTTTTATTTAACCAATTAAACTGAAAATGAGAAAATGCTTCAAGACATTGAAAGTAAAATGTGATGTCACCAAAACTATACAATTTCTTTTACTTATCAAAATTAAAAATAAACTTGATAATTTGATAAGAAATAAGAAATTAGTTTAAAAATGCTCAAAAAATGCTCCCTGAGCATTTATTCCAAGAGCATGTTGGAGCATTTGTTAAAAAATGCTCGAGCATTTCTGATAGAGCATTTGCTCTTTAACATCACTGATCACTGATTCACCTACCAGTTAAAATGTAAACAACCTACCAGTTCGAAAGCAAGGTAACAAAAGTGGAAGATTTGTTCAAAACCATTCAAAACTCAACCCACTTTACAAGTCAATTATGTAGATTTTGACTAGTTGACTTAACTGTGCTAAATTATGGCATTTTACGCATAAAATAAGTTATTATATATATTTTCAAGTAAAACAAGATGTAAAATGTGGAATATAAATACCTAACATATAAGTAGAATAAGGAAAATAAGGAGAATAATAAGTGAATGAGATAAGACTTTTTTTTACATTCTCATAATTTTTCTACTTATTTTACTTATTCTACTTATTTTATAATATGTTAAATTACTTACTCCACTTTACTTATTATAACCGTAGAATAACGCGTAAATGTAGAATTAATTTTTACAAGTGATCTGATTTAGCTTCAAGAGAATGAAGCAATTTTATTTTTAATAACTTTATCTTCACTCTGATCAATTAATCAGCAACAGCAGCAAAAGGAAAGACCAAAACCATTTACCCTTGTAAACCAAACTAAAATACACTGACACTGAGAGAAAAATGCATAAAAAATTTTAATTTCTGCATTCTAACTTTGGGATAATTTAGGTTTAATATGAAAAATTAATAGGTATATACCTAATTAATTTATTAAGCATTATTAAAAAATATTAGAAAAGAATACAAAATATTTAAAATTAGTATAAATATTTAAAAAATCAGGACTGCATGCTGAAATTTGATATTTTTATACCAATTTTTCACATAAAACCTGAATTATCCCAAAATAATTAGGATACAGCAGGGATGTAGCCAAAGCGTTCCGATAGGGGTGGCAAATAAGATTCTTGGGGGGGGGGGGTCAGTTAATTTTTAATCCCCCTATTCAACTTTTTTTTCGAAGTTTAGGAGGAAGAAGGGGGATAATTTTGCTAGGGAGGGCAAACGAGGATGCCAGGGGGGCTAATCCCCCCTGGCCCCCCTGGCTACACCCCTGGGATACAGCATATTCTAGGTAATTTTTAATCTTTTTTCTCCGAAATGTCGTTAAACCAGTAGGTATTTTAGTTTAGGTAGTTTTCAGTCCAGATAGTTTTTAGGCTTCGTTGTTTTTCTCGTGAATGCTTTTTGTGTCTGAGGTTTTGCAGGGATGCAGTATATGATTTATTTTGATCTATATTTCTATCTGCATTTCTATGTGACTTGATATTTGTGTAAACTTGTAACTGAATACGGTTGCTTTGGAAATCGGTGACAAAGCTTATCATTCGCACAGATTACCATCGACACGGTGCTTCAAGCAGAAAGGTGAGGGCACGTGACTGGACGTATGCCACTTGTAAGCGATTTTCTAATTCGATGGTCGACCTGCGTCTACATTGTTTACAAATCGAGTAGCACAACAAATTCGTGTCGAAAGTTTCGAGAGTGGAAGTTGCTAGTCGGATTGGTTAGCCGAGGGGTTCGTCTGGGACGGGGTACCGACCTAAAAAAAAGCCACCCTCCTGGAAAAACGATATTATTATATGTTAGTTTTTGGCGGCGCAAAATAACGCTTTTACTGATTTTACGCGCACGAGGCGACCAAAAAGACACGCGCACGCCCTTTTATCAGCAAAATTTAAACGTTTTTACAAGCAAATTATTGTGGCGACTAATGATTCGTGTGTTTGTGTGTAAGGGTACAGACGTATAAATTAGCATTAACCAATGATGGCCTGTATGGCTGAGGCTTGGTCATCCAAGTTTTTACATTATGTGAACTTTTCTTCTTCTTTTTTTTGGAGGGGTTGGAGGGAATGGGTTGAAATGAAGAGGGACCCTCACAACTCGTAATCGGTGTAACAAATCGAACAGCGAAATGTGATACTTTAATTTTTCGAGTCGATAAAACACTGAGATATGAGCACCATGATGGAGGACATTTTGTACATAAATGTACGATTTTCAGCTTATTTTTCAAATGATGGACATCTGTGACAGTTTTTGGGTACGAAAAGATTTTATCGCATATTTGTAGGAAAAATTTAAGTGAAATTTTGTGCGCATATGAATTCGTCTTTGGAAGATAAGGAGATAATTATTTTACAAAAGATGCCTCACGATTATTCTAAATATTTTACTCTAATTTTTAATGCTTTTCACAAAATTATTTCTTCATACAAGTAGATTTACATTACTATACCCTATGGGCAAAATATTTTGAAAACGGATCCGTTTTATTCCGGGTTATAATCCGTTTCTGGATTATAACCCGGAATTTTCCTGTTTTCCGGCTTCTAAAACAGATTTCGAACGGATTGTAATCAGTCTTGCCGGAAATGAGTCCGGATTATTGTCCGTGAAGGCTGTTTTTTGATATTTGTTGGCCCGGGTTATAATCCGTGAAACCGTTTTACAAACGGATTTAGAAAAATTGCCCAAAAATTTTCACTGATTATAATCAGGAAATCCGTTTTACAAACGGATTTGGAAAAATAAACAAGATGACAAAAATATCTGCAAATTTTCAGATCCGATGGTCGAAAATAAAAACGGACTGACAACGGATAAAATTCTCATTTTCCGGATCATTTTCTCATTTTTTACCCATCGGGTAGTAGCTTATATAGTTCTTCATTATTATGAAACTGGGCCCTGACTGTTGCATAATGTGTCACAAATTGAAATTAAATTTGAAAATTACTTTCAGTGAAGTAATAGACTTTGAAAAAATGTATTCTCTTAATTAATTAACTGGGAGAAATTAATAGTAATTTCCACTATTTTTAATATTTTTAATAGGGATTAGGGAAACAGGGACAGTTCCAGACTTATTCCAGATATTTTCAATACAAAGGCCATCCCAATAGAAAGTATGCATTTTTTTTTGCCACCTGGTAACACTGGAGAGATGATTTCTACGTTACATGTATACTATATATGTATACTTTACAGCTGTATTTGTCCATTATTCAACCTTACTATGAGAATTTGACGCCCTTATTTAACCATTTCCATTTCATGCAAGTTTAAATATTGGCAATGTAAATAATCAGCCCTCCAACTCCAATTATAAGGTAAGGTACGAAAACAGGTTTTTATATTAAGAGTTAGAGAAACCAGAGGAGAGCAGAGGAGAGCTGAAGAAGGAGCTGAAAGTAGTATAGTGCGTCTTGAGAGGAGGCGAAAGAAAGGAAAAGGAGAGGTTGGAGCAGGAGTACTTGGGAGGGTATTAAAGTTATGAAGTGCTCGCGGATATCAAAAATGCTTTTAAGAGGATTTTTACTTCAAACTATTGACATAGGCGGACTTTGGTTGGTGTGTTTCTGGAATGGGGGTGGGGGTGGAGTTGAAAATTCTTTGTCCATCACAAAAAAAAAATTTTATGTGAAAAGTTGCTGAAAAGGTATAAGACAATAAGATATAAGTACTCGTAAAAAGGAAAAAACATGATCAGAGTTTATAGTAGTCTGTGAAAATGAATCAAAATTTTGTTAATAATTTTCATTGAACTTCGGGCCGGCTAATTTGGATTTTCTACGGAGGAAGGTGGCTGATTTCAACTTTGGGGGGTGGGGGGCATAGCCCCCCTGTAACCCCCTAAATTCCACCTATGGAACAGGGTATATAACAGTTTGATCAGTGTTACCACAAGAATGTCTAAATTGTTTGGGCAATTACATAAAAAAAATTATGTAACCTCCTCTTTTGAATAAAACTGGTTCCAGCTTTCTGCGTTTGTTTTTTATAATTTCTTTAATGGGGCGAACTGAATTTTGAGACATAGCCTTCGTATTTTTAATGTTTTTTATTACCTTATATATATTTTACTATATTTTTGTAGTAATTTCTTCGAAACATAAATCTTAAAATTGCCCCTGTTTTTCTATTCAAAAGTGTAAAAATTACAACTTGAAAGGTTATTAGTGATTAACTTAAAAATCATTTGCTATGCATTTCACACTTGTGTGGAATTACTCAAATACTCACATTTGGTACATTACAGACTGTAACAGGTACCTATCTAATAACAGCTAAGTACATATTTGTGCACGAATTACATGCAGACATACTGGCGTAATAGATGAAAGTGAAACACACCCAGCTCGTTTGATTTTCATTTAGTCGAAATTTTTGATCATTTGTGTTGTAATTTGTCTCCACAATAAAATACAATGAAATTCTTAATCGTCATCTCAGTGCTCGCGTTTGCTTTGACCGCTGCAGATGATGATGATGGTGGTTTCGTGAAGATTCACAACAGAGGATTATATGTAGCCATTTTTAGCGTGTCGTATGACCTCAATGGTAAACCTGTTTCAAAATCTTCTGGCCCATTTTGGCTGTTTCATCATAGAACAATTGAAATTCCCGGAGGAGCCACCAACATTCGTGTCAAAGCCGAAGAGTACTGGTTCTTCAAGCTGAAGGCAACCATTTTTGAGGAACAGTATGACAAGCCAGGAAGCCATTGTTACAAGGTTTATGGTGTTACTTTCGCCCCATCTTGGAAGAAAAAAGAATTCTTGTGCGCTCATATTTCTTTCGGTTCGAATGATGACTAGTTTCTCATATTTTTTAATGATGCTACAAAAGCTTGTTTTTCCAAATTGAGTCTCATATCTATGTGCAAAAATATTAATAAATTTTCTTTAATCAATCTACTTCAGTTGTAGAACAGGTAAAAATAATAAATACCTACACCTAGATCCTGTTTCCTGAAGTCATCATAAATATGTTAGTATTTGAATCAAGCTATTATCATTGTCAGGTAAACTATAGTCCTTCTAGATCAAGTCATTATATTTCTACCTCACCCTATAGGTTCTATATATATCTATACCTATTATAGGGTGATCTATAATAATTCGAAGTTTTGAATTTTTTACCTCCCACCTAGCAGAATGGTTTCATTTCATGGGGAAAAAAATTTGCAGCATCTTACAAATTTGGGGGGGGGGAAACGAATAGCTAAAATACTTTTAGAATAAATTCAACTATTTATGAAGTAACAATATAAGTCGAATTTATGTTTTTTAAAAGAGGGTTTTCAATGTTAAAGAACTGGTGTAATTTCATTGAAGAATATTTCAAGAATTTCAAGATACCATTTAAAAATAAGCAAACCATAACAACAAAATTATTATGATAATAGTACTTAGCCATATCGTACATAAAACAGCGAGTAAAATCAGTTTGGCTCTCATTGCACTACACAGTTATTTTATTCCAACTTGGTAAAAAAATCATTGCAGCCTGCAGTATATTATATATTATGTAATTGGTGAAATTGAATTAATTTAAAGATTATATGTATTTTTGAATTATAAAAAATATACATTTGCATCAAAGTTGAACAAATAGAATATTCGAGCTCTATGCCAAGGATGTATTCCTTATCACAAAACTCAGCTATTACAAAAGGTTTATAGTAGTAGACGAATATAGTAAGGAAAGCAAAACTCATCCTCGAATAAAGCTTTTCCAATTCAGTGACATAAAATTCACGAGTCATTTGGGTTGCTTCTATTATTTAATTATAAAGATTTTCGATTGAGTAAAACTGTTGACAAATCAATAGCAGTTGATTCACAAATTTCATACCTACAAACTTACTTACAAACCTATTATAGATAAACTTACTTAATTATTATAGGAATGACTGCAGACCTAAATCGTTCCATGAATTGTGAATGGTAGAGAGTTGTCAGTAAAAAAAAAAAAGAGTGGTAATAGGCAAATATCTCACTGCATTCGACAAAAGTGATTGGTTAATACAGGAATTTTCTATGACATTTTGGAACATATTATTTAGAACAGAGTAAACCAACTCATTTAGTAAAATAATGTTTAGGAATACTTCGGGGTGATCTAAAAATGTGAGGGGTTACCCACAGTATTTTTTTCTTAAATTTCAACAAATAAATCACTTGTCACTTTTTTTTTTTGGTCAACAATAAAATAACTTTTAGGTAAGTAATTGAAAAATCAAAAATTATAACCATCGACTTCTCATAAATCCGGAACTATTCGAGATAGAGATTATATGACCAAGATACACGGTTCAATCCTAAATTTCATTTGTTCTACTTGAATAATAAATTTTTGTCAAGTGACAAGTAAAATATTGGAACGTGTTGACGTGCAAATTCCATTGCAAAAAAAAAAAAAGGTCAACAGAAAGATTGAATATAAATCAAACAAGTGTAAGGTTTGCTAACCTTTTAATGAAATTCGTTCGATCTTTTAAAGGGGGACAGATTTTGCATCGTTTTTTTTTTTCAAACGACTGTGTTGACATTACTAATGAGTTACGTATTTTTCATCGACACCCAGTGGAATTGAAACACCCAAGGGACGATTCGCGTGTGTGGGAAATTTTTTTTTTGCTGCAATATTAAAATACATTTCACCTTTCTCGCGGATCTATTTTATTGGTTTCATTCTTTTCCCGCAACACTTTTTTCATTGCCTTATGGACTACAGTAAATTTTTTTTTTTCGTTCACACGATAAAGGGTGTAAAACCCTACAACAATCAATTCTCTAGAGTACTCGTAACTAACTGTGGTTTCAATTGGGTACTCGACTGGATGGTGAAAAAGGGGCTGTTGTGGGCTGTGACATTATTTTGAGGATAGCATCGGTCGAATATTTTCACTTTCGACGTGCTTCTTATTTACAGCTTACCCTCTTTCACATAAAATAGTATCTTATGCTTGTGCCTCCCTGTTAGAGTGCGTAAAATCAAGAAGGTGTTGAATCCGGAAACTAAAATTTTGGAAATATACTTATTTCGAATTTAGGATTTAGAAAGGTGATCCCCATGTGGCAGGAGCCTCATGTAGTACCTAGAAGGTCTAGCCCCTCTTGTGTGATGTTTTTTGCAATAGTTCAATTAGGTATGAGCCTAACACCACAGGTGTCATGAGAATTACCCTGCCAGCTCAGCTTAAATTTACTTAGTACAGATACTTGCTTGAAATATTTAGTTGCCTGCCTCAAAGTCCTCTGTTTCTACTATGCTACAGAAAAATTATACTCGGCCACCAGAATACAGAAATACCTGGCTGCTGAGAGCATGGCCGACGTACGGTATGTAGCGGAGCACAAACTGCTACACACTAAAAATTCAGTGTGTAGCGTCGCTACACGTTGAAAAAAGTCGTCAAAAAGGGAAAATTTTGTGTGTATTATTGCTACACACAAAAAAAGTCGAAAAAGGAAAACGTTGCCAGAAAATTTACTTCACAAATTATGAATTTTCATTTTTTTCTGAGTGGATGAGTTTTGATTTCAATTTGTTTTTTCTGGGGGGTAGGGGGGGGATGTAGTTGGTGAGTGAAGGAGATTAGCCATCAGAGAAACTCTGCTATACACACAGGGAAAACAAAAATCGCCGGCCATGGCTGAGAGAACAAAACTTGAATAATCTTAGTGTTTATCCAGTGCTATTTTTAATCTACCAATGATAGTTTATAAGATGATTATATAACCGACCGTGATTAGATAGAGGAGGATTTTTTATATCTGATACGACCAAATTCAATTCCTTGACTATAAGAGGTCCCAAAAATTAATAGTTTACAAAAGATAACTTCACCTACTTGGCTTATAAAATAATAATTTTCTATCCTTCTCATTAGTCTTCTTGAGTATTTTTGCTACATTAGCACCTTAGAACACTGACGGTCACTTTTTCATTTTAGCTACCTCCCGCTTTCTAGCAGACTCCAAACTTTGAATCATATAAATCATTAGTATTTTCATTTAACAACATACATTTTTATTGTCCACAAATCCACTTATATCGACTTTTTTGGCTAGAAGAATAGAATCAAAAAGTGTGACGAAAAGTACATATGAAAGCAAAACTATACCTGTTCTTGTAAACTACAGTTTCGCCACCCTCTACAGATTAACACTCTGTATTTTTCATGTTAAAGTCGACAAAAAACAGTAGAAATGATAGAGAAAAAAATTATACAACTGCCTATCACGTTACATTATAATGACTATTTTATACGGTTGCAAAAAATGTCATCCCCTTTCTGTATTTGTGACCCTCTCGCCAGTGTCAGGGTACTGGTAGATGATCTTAACATTGGTTAAACATGTATCGTGTATCGAAAAGAAGCGCAGTCTTTTGTGCAGAAGGGGAGAGATGTTGCAATTAAGGAAGGTCGTCAACAAAATATTAAATTATGAACGATTCACCGGATAAGAAACGGAAGAGTAATGGTTAAAATACCCGTCGGGGAATACTGATATTCGTGTACGAGGGAGAACAATTGATTCTTTCATCTCTTTATAGTGCTTTTTTTCTCGCCTCTTTCACTTTTTGTTATAATAAACAAGTGTAATCCATTTTATGAACGTCTGTAAACGAACATCAATACTTACACGAAAAGTTGGGTAGAACAACTGGAAGGAAAAAGAAATCCATTTATATGAGACAAAAAAAAAATGTCACCAAGTGTGACTCGGTTCGTTTAATCTTAGATATGTAGGACAAACTTCTTTTGCCCAAAGTCATACAAGAAATTCAAGTGTTGCTAACTTGGAGACAAACTAAATTTTAAGTTTCTTAATCCACGATATTGTCACAAAAAGCGAATATGAAAGGGAATTTAGGTTGAGGCTCTCTTCGAAAGCTCTTAAAAAAATATGTGTGCTGCTCGTCATACATCCATCAGAGAAAAATAAACTAATTATATAAGTAAGTCAAAGTCTATAAGTTCCAGGTCAAATCTACCATATAACTCCTGAAAGCAGGTTGCAAATGACTTGGATTTTTCTTACAATTTACATACACTACTGTGGCCACTGGTCAGTGCTGTTAACCAATTCGACAACCAAAACCAGTAGAATCAGTTATAAAAAAATACTTTTAACCAAGACCAAAACTAAAACGATAGAAAATTGAAAGCAAAACTTTTGAAAACCAAAATCATAACCAAAACCAGAACAATTTACTGTCTTTGTTTTGATTACCTATTATTTATTTTTTTATGCTATCTTTTGACTACACATATTTCCAATGTTATTGTCTTTCTTTTCTTAATACATTGCTCATTTTTCCTCTAAGCGTTTCGAAACAACTCCAAGGTGAAGAAACTAAAACGACGAGAATCTATTTTAGAGTAGAGTCACTTTTTTTGTGAATCAAATCAGATTTCGAATCCAGATAATCGACTTTTGTTTTGGCAAAACGAATACCCGAATGGATTCGAATCCGTAGCAAAACGAAAGCACGATATCTAAGTGAATCAAATTTCGAATCTGTTTCAAGAATCCGTGTTTGTTGACTCAAAAATTATAATAAAACATGAAATAATCCATGTCAAAAACAAAGCTGTTAAGTGCGCACCTGTAAGTTATATAAGTACCTATGCTTTCTCTGCGCTGTTCACCTTCTGTGCTCATTATATAGTCAAACCAGTGATGTTAAATGCTCGAGCATATTCATTCCTGGCGAGCTCGAGCATGCTTAAGCATTTTTGAGCATTTTTGAGCATATTTAAGCATTTATATTTTTCTGTAAGAAAATGAAATTAAAAAAATTTTTAGGTAAATTCTTTAATTGTGACTGTGGAAGAGAAACCATGTCTTCGAGTGAAAAAAAATTTAATAATGCGATTTTTGGTGTTTGCAATGAAGGTAAACACTGAAAATTACATTTTAAATTTTTTTTTTCACCCGAAGACATGGTTTCGCTTTCACAGTCACAATTTAACTAATCAAACTGAAAATGAGAAAATGCTTCAAGACATTGAAAGTAAAATATGATGTCACCAAACCTATATAATTTTTTTTACTTTTCAAAATTCAAAATAAACTTGATAATTTGATAAGAAATGAGAAATTTGTTTGAAAATGCTCAAAAAATGCTCCCCGAGCATTTATTCTAAGAGCAGGCTAGAGCATTTGCTGAAAAATCCTCGAGAATTTCTGAAAGAGCATTTGCTCTTTAACATCACTGAGTCCAACTATTTCATGGGGTGAATGCTTTTTATTTTTTTCACAAAAAAAAAATCATAAAAATTGTTTTCCACAAAGTCTTTATTTTCTCCACTTTCGAGCACATTTTCATTTATCACAACTCCAACAGCAAATATGTTCTCTCATCGTTTACAACAAACCAACCATACAAGTTCATTAAATGTGACACCACTAGCCCCACGTTAAAGCTATAAAATAAATAGTCGGGAAATCTCATAAATTGAAATCGAATGATTTCTCTGAGATGTCACAAATTTAACATCTGTGTAATATTGTAGCCGACTATCTCTCTGGCCATTGTGTATTCCAAGTTGAGAGTGAAAAAAGCGTTAAGTAAAAAAAAAAAGAAAAAAGAAGGGTGCTTACTGCCAGCTTCATTGTTAAATGGTGTCGCTATAAGGTTGTGAATTCTGCAAACTTAATCGTCCGAACCGACGTCGGTTTATCCTGTCACAGTAGTACCTTCTACATTCGTATCTACCAAAGCCTTTGGCGTTAATAAAGAGATCACCAACACCAACTGTTCGACTATATATTTGAAGACGGGGCAAACAGGGGCTAGACGAGATAAACGAGAGAGCAATAATCTTTATTAAGAACTGATTTGATGTAATCGTTAAAATGTAAACTTTGGTATTTAAAAATAATGTATGAAGGGGAAAGAGGTTGGTACCATTGTATTCGGTGTATTCGAATGTCATAATACAGAGTAATAGGCAGTTATGAAGCAGGACTACAATACGAGTAAGAGTAGAAATAATCTTCATATATGAAATTTATGTAGACAGGTCTATCATTTTATCAGTGATATCTGGTAATAGTTCCCTATGTTAGGGTGTTATTTTAATGCAATTTTTAAACTCTACGTATTTTGAGGGGAAAATTTGAGGTTATTATAAAAATTGAAAATAACTAAATTTTAATGAAAACATCATAATATTCACTTTTTTTTTTTCCCTTTGCCTTGACAATTATTTTTCTTAAAAAGATGGCCAGCTTTTGCTTACAAAACAATTCTTTTGAAAGAAATTTATTACATTTGCAAACAATTTTCTCACAACATCTTGAAAATACTTTAATACATGTAACGCAAAACAGCAGTATCAAATTAATAAATTTATTAAAAAACATTTATATTTGTAATGTCAAAAAATGATGATTCACGAAGATGGCCATTCAAGCAAATAGCATTCAGGTAAAAAGGCATTCAATATATTGGAGTAGTACAAAAAACATTGGAGGAAACAGAAAAAACTACTCAGGGAAAGGGCATTCAGGGAGAAAAACATTCGGGGAAATAGATTCGGGTAAATGTACGAATAGGTGTGTAAGAAACTGGATGGATCCACCATTCAATCAGGCTCTTTTTTTATTCTAGAAGCCATTAAAACTTGAAATTTTCAATTTTGTAGCTTTGGGTATAGTTTACTAATTTTATAGTTGAGGACATATATAATCTTGGTCCCATTAATGGATTTTAATTATAGTAATAAATGATAGCATTTTGTGAGGAAAAACTTTATGTTCTTAGATCTTCATTTCGCATTACCTGACGTTTTTATACTTTTTCAAGCTTCTAAACAAATATTTTCATTGCTATTAGAGCTAGTTGGAGAGAAGGCATTGACACAGCTCACTCTTTCCAAACATCTCGCTATCGAACACGTTAAGTTATTCACTGACAGTTTACTCGTACCAGTCAACCCATTCTCATCCGACTTTTGTAGACATTTTTGACACTATAAATGTAGCACGTGCATTTCGAATATTGAATCAGACAGAAAAGCGATCTATAATTGAACAACTAACAACAGACTTTTCCTTTTTGTGGTCTGTATGTCATTTACATACATCGACGTGTCATAGATAACATTAGTGGTTGAAACGTAAGTATACATACGTATTTGTGGAAATAGTTCGAACTTAGTAAGCCTATTCGATGAGAATTTTCTTCTCAGTGGCACTCGAATAAATTATGCGAGAAAATTGGTTAGACTAATTATAAATAATTTAACGAAAAACGCGTCCACGCGTTTATAATACGCTTTTGCTGTGTGCGTGTGTGTGTTGAGTGAATCGAATAAAAGAGTATAATAATTACCTCCTCAGTGCATACTACGAGTATAATGTTGTCACCTTAGATCCATCAATAGAAATTGAAGCATATGCAAGGTGTCAGGTGAGGCAACTTCTCTATCACATATGTAAAAAATTTTGCATAAAGCAAACAAAATAAATCATGAATTGGCATATTAAAATAGAGGTTAACACTGGAAATACCAGGATTTACTCGATTACTCTAAGGACCAGGTGGTGTCATATATGACACCACAAGAGTAACCTCAAAGGACCAGGAGGCGTCGTATGACACAAGTCAAGGGTTCTCAAAATATTGGTCCTTTGAGAAGTCCATCTCAAAATTTTGAGTGGTGTCGTATATGACACCACCTGGTACTTCTAGTGTTAAATCTAAGGGCCCCTGTATATCAGGGACCCTGATAAATAAGATTGTTCAGGTGTATGATGAGCACTCCTCTGTAACAGTTGCTTCACTCTGCTTTAAATAAGTCCGTGAAAGCAGAAAAATGCAAGAGCCTCGCAAACTCATCCTGCCAAAAGACTCTTCGTTCCAGCACTTTCACAACTGTATTATTTTGAATGTCAAATTGTTTACTTTGGCATGCGTCACATAAATAAGTGATCTGGAAGTTCATTTTTTCGTAAAGGCTACAGCTTATTTAGGAGGAGATGGTGTTGTGTTTGGTGAAAGGGGGGGGAGCAGGTCTTTGTCTGTCGAAAGGGATGTCTACGAATGGGTGTTTGCATGTATGACATTGTACAAGCACCGTCCGATATAGTGTTAACCCACAAAACGACCCTCGTTCAATATTCAATGAATTAAATTTCGCCCTTACACGTTTATAACGCGAAGCCGAAACAAGAGGGGCTCATTGAATTTACTTTAGCCGTTAAATAAACATCCATCGTAAATAGCCATGTGTTTGTTTGAATAAACAGTCACACCTGTTCTTTCTAAATAAGTTGCACTTTAATGTAAAAAAATGCGTATTATCACTGATCGAGTAAGCACACGTAAATTTTCATGCTATCTACATCATCTTTTGTAGATCCACGGTATAACCTTCACTTATTATGGTATAATTTATTTTTCTTTTAGCCAAAGTCAACTCTGATTTTTCGCTATTTTGGTTGTATTCGCTCACTGTAAGGTTCATTTCGAAAACCAAAATGAATTTATATATGTCGGTGGCAAAGTAGATAATCGGGCAATATCGATAATTTTCGGGTTTTGCCGGTTATATTAATTTTGACTTAATTTTATTTTTCCTTACGAGGAGGGTTTGCAAAATAAAATAGAGCTCATTTTACAGGGAATTTTCTGTAACGAAAAACGTACTGGAATACGCAAGTAAAAGAAGCACCAGAAAAAAGTACATTTGCATCTTTTGCCTTATATTTGAATTTGAATTTATTTATTGAATATGCCCTAATACTATCAGCGTCTGGGACATACAACCTGATTTTAGAATAACCGTGCCTTAACACTAGAAGTACCAGGTGGCGTCATATATGACGCCACTCAAAATTTTGAGATGGATTTTTCAAAGGACAAATATTTTGAGAACCCCTGACTTGTGTCATACGACGCCACCTGGTCCTTTGAGGTTATTTTTGTGGCGTCGTGTATGACGCCACCTGGTCCTGTGAGTAATCGGGTAAAACCTGGTTTTTCTAGTGTTAACTTGAAATCCTCGCCACAGACGTGATCCTTACCACTAAACTAAACTTGAAATCTATCGAGTAAAAGGTATGTCTAGAATGCATATGCCGTTGGTTTAGAGTTTACAGATGACTGGGGTGTGTCCATAAGGAATTCTGCTCTTATTATGGCTTGTAAACACAATACCACATATGCATACTAGAACTATCTACCAAGCATCTGTCATATGTCCAGAATTGGCTGCTCTGCATGTAGAGACCGCAAAATATATAAACACTTTTTGTTCACAAAATATTGTTTATCAATGGCTCTTTTTAATTTTGAATAATGTATCAGCCATCTAAAATATGATTTCTCAATCTTCTTTCAGGTGTGGTTTCAAAATAGACGAGCGAAATTTCGCAAACAAGAAAGATTAGCTTCACAAAAAGGTAGTCAATCATCGAACGATGGTCTTTCATGTAATTCTGTAAAAAGTGAAAATAAAACCAATGGAATATGTTCAAAAGATATGAAACCATCAACTCCGTCCACACCAAACTCGAATACCAGTTTATCATCGAGTAATGGAGATTTGAAATCTGTTAGCAGTAACTCGGGTAAGTGGAAGAACAAAATCACCTACTTTTGAGGTTACGTGGCCCAATCTTTCCTTTTTGAAAGGGAAAAAAGGAATGAAAAAAAATCAACTGGTAGTTCGATAGGAAAAATATTGGCACACATAGCCGACGTTTTTTCCCTCGAATTTATTAACGTAGCCAATAACATATTTTTCATTTTTTTCCCCTGCCATATGGAATTCTACAGTCCAAGATGGTCGATTTATTTTCTCCTCTTATAGTATGATGTATCTGTTGCTTTTTCCATTCCTATATAGTACCCTTAGTTTGATGCCAGATCGTTTATTAAAATGGCGAAAAGGGTAAAAATACGGCTTTAAATTTTATTTTCGTTGCATTTACGAATAAAAATGCTGTTATAATTGACAGGCAGTAGAAAAATATAAGCTGGAGAGAATAAAGTCCAATAATTTTATACTTCGGAAAGAAATCTGCCATGCTTTTCCCACTTTTCGTCTTCAATTTTATTGGAATTTGATTAGACTTGTTTTTTGGCCACACAGCAGACGACCTTCTAAATAAAATTTGATAAACTGCGCGAAAATAAATTTAGTACTGGTCTTTCATAGGAGGACTTCATTTCTTGTATTTATGTAGTTTGAAAAATTCTATTCGCCTAAAATTTGTTTGAATTTATTCGTGTCTATTTGATATCACTAAAATAATTCAGTCGGCTATTATAGGAAAAATCTCTTCTCTCAGTTTTAAGAAAACTTAAGTTTCTTCTACTAGTACTGCAGTATCTACTTAATTATCTATCAAATAATGCTAATTATAAAATGCACTAAGAACTATTCATAATGTAGTTTTCCATGGTATTGCCTGTACAATTAGCTATAATTATCAGCAAGTAAAACATTATTCCATACCCATGAATTACCTGAATTATTTGCTTGTAACATATACATACATACATATCACCTGAGAAGCTTAGTACAATTACAGAAAAATTTTCTCAGTCGTTTGCTGTCACAGTACCAGTAAGAAGAAAAATTGAGACAATGAAAAGGGGGGAAATAAAACTAGAAAGAAAATAAAAAAAGATAAACGAAAGATTACCGAGTTTAGTTTGAAGTGACGTTATTTCTCCCTTACTTTATGTTCTTAACTTACACCATTTAATATATAGTTTAACAGTTTAAAGGGAAAAAGTTTTGTAAGAAGGAATAATAATGGGAAACGTCGCAAAGGAGAATAAGAAGAGGGTGGGTGGTTGAAGAAGAAAATCCGTAGTGAAGAAGAAGAGATAGAGAGAAGAAAAAAAAAAGAGGAAAAAAATCATAAAGTATACGAGAGAACGGCGTGTTCTTGGGTTTTCGGAAAAGTATAAAACCTCCCGCCATAGCAGTTTTTCCAAAAGGGGGCAAAAAGTACGTTGAAGCTACTTGTTTTATAGTATCACATGTGTGTCCTAGAAATATCTGACGTTAATTGATATAAACGATGGCTCAGACTGGCAATTTTCTAGATTAAACGTTGGTACTGTTGTAGTTAGCACTCCTGTACAGTTTTTCCACTCTCAAGTATTTCTCTTTTTTCTGCGTAGAGCACAGAATGGAGATTGAGGGTGGAATCGGAGGTCTGCTGTAAATGTAATTGCGAGCAATTAACTAATATCGTTTTAAAACTACTATTTTTATGAGGCCAAAAGTTTTCCTATATCAATGCGAGATGTTAAAAAAAAGAAAAGAAAAAAGGAGACAAAAGAAGTAACAAGAAAAAAATAATACTAATTTTTCACCCATAAACGACACTAAAGAAAATGTTTAGTCTTGCTAGGCGTTTTATACTACTCTAAATTTGATTACAAGCTAGACGAGCAAAAAAAAAAAAAAAACCACCTTATTCTGTAAAGAACCATTTTTGTGTGGAGGAGAAAACTTTACTTTTCTATTAACCTTGATTAAGCTAAGAATTTTACTGTATAAATTTATGGGTGAATAAAGTTTGGTGTACATATATGAAAATTGTGCAGACGTCGAATATTTATGAGCGAGAATGGTGTGTATTTAATCTGCAGAGTGAATTTTTCACCTTAATTACGGATGACTTATTGGTAATACTACGTATGTGTATGTTACATGACATTAGGAGCTATTTTCATTAGATTCAGAAGCAAAATTTATGGATTACAATGAAAAGAATTGTACGTTGCTCAAGAGTAAAAAATGAACAATTATCAATATGAGTACGAGAGGATTATACATGTATATGTATAATTGCTTGCGAGTCATAATTGTTCGCTGCTTACTCGAATTATGTCCGCTATCAGTGGTCCATGAGTACTGGACAGCTTGATGTCAATTTGTCAAAACGCAAAATTTTTAGAAAAGGTAAAATACTGTACACTCGCTCCACAAGTATACCAGTGGCAAAACTAGTTTTTTCAGATGGGGCTACGAAAATTCGAAAAAAAAATCAATATCTGCAAAATTGATACTGAAATTGATTTTTGTTTTTTTTGTCGATAATTTTATATTTTGTTTTTCTGAGTTCTAATTCATTTTTGAGTAATTTTAGGGGGGCCATGAGTCTCAAACCAGGTTCTTTCAATCGCAAGGTTGAGCACTTACTATGTCCCTTTAGTATGAAATGTAAGAATATTTACCTACAGAGTAGAATAAAATACAGATTTTATTCTTCTAAAATGATAAAAACAATAATGTAAAAAGGGAGAACAAAATTAGGGAAATTAAGAATTGGAACTTTAGAATGGATTCCGGGTACACGCAACCCAGGTTTTATTCCCCCAAAAAAAGTTATGGGTCAGTTTATGTGAAGTATGGTGGGCATTTTGCGTTTAGATTCAGAAATAATTGGACATATCTTTTGACATAGACACCAATTTTCGGAGGATGATTTAATGGTCAAGAAATTGAAATAGACAAAAAAGCTAAGAAATGGATTTCCGTCCAAAATTTTGCGTTTTGATATCAATTGCTCTTGAATTTTATTCAAATAGAAAAATTAGACAATTTTGTAACCTTACATTTGTGAATTTGTAACGTAAAATTTCGGCCTAGTTTATCCTTGTACATAACGTAGGTAGTAATTGGATATCCAGCAAGCTATATCTCTCTCTTATGTGTATAAGTATACCTAATTTATTCTTAAATAAACTAATATAATGCTCGAGTGCGCTTTTTTGATATTTTTTGCTTTGTTTTTCCAACAGGAAAAATATCAGATTCCGAAAGTGCCCAAAACAACAACAACAACACCATCAATAAATGGTCAATCACTTCCACATCATCTCAGGGGTTAGGTTCGTGCAATAGTATCAGCAATAGTACAGCCTCTTCAGGTTCAGCTCTGCTAATGCACCATGCCCAAAAAGCATTTTCACACCAACAACATCACCATCAATCTCTCAATCACCACCATCCATTTTCTAGTCTTCTAGGCGCAGCAGCAGCGGCTGCAAATCCTGCATATCTGCTCGGTGCCTCAGGTCATACAGCAGCCACACCTAATCATCTTTTCTGAAAATACTAAAAAATCCGTGAGTAAGGAATGCATATAATAGTACATTGATTTGGTAAAATGTTCATCTATAGTACATACGTATGATAAGACTGAAACAATTATTTTTAACTTTTTTTTTGTGTACCTACTTTTTTCTTTGATTTAATGCCCTTTGAAGGATACAGTCCAGTATACTTATAAAAATTTTTAAATATTTTGAATGTGTCGGTTAAGAAAAATTATTGAAACCTATAAAAGCAATTGTTTTGATCTTTATAAGATTTCTTTTTCTTTTTTTTTTGTAAATAAGTGTTGATTTGAATTTTTGTACAGTATCTACAACTATTTGTCGTTTTTCTCCTAAATGTACATAAGATACAGAATCCACAATTTATTGGTATAGAATTGGTGATAATTCAATTCATAATTTAGTTTCATACTGTTGAATAATTTCTGGAAATAAATCGTAACCATGGCCGTGAGCTTATTTTATTTATAAAAAATACCTACTCTATGAATTTTGGAAGAATGACAATTTTTTTTTCTGTCTAATTTATGGGGGCTCCAAGATTTTAGACAACTCACGTTGTTTTAAAAATATTTTTCTTTCGAATATTTAGGATGAAACTTTGAATGACAACTCTTGCAAAAATTTAAATTCCAATTTTTTCTTTTATCTAACAATAAATAAATATTTTTAATTCGGTTGATTATTATTAAAATTTTACCTACAAGTGAACTGTAAAGTTCAAATGATTTACACTCGGTTAAGTTCACTACAAATAGGTACGTACTTGGCAAGCATATGCAGAACTCATCGAGACTATTTTCCTATGTCTTTGATCTTTTATTTTTTTTATCCTTCGATATTTTTTTTTTTTTTTTTCAATATTCCCATTTCCTTTTCGTCCTTGCCCCCAAAAAATTTGTAGTCTTTTTTGAAAATGTTTAGCTCGTTCCAAAGGCATAATTATCTTCCCACTTAATTTCAACTGTACTCCTATACTCGAACGTATACGTAGAAAAAGTCAAAATTTATAGAGAAATGTAAATTGGTTTTATTTTTTAAGAGTAGGGTACCATTTTGATTTTTTTTTTGCTCGTTTTTATTTCACTCGGTAGCCTCATCGAAAAAGATTTGAATTAAAATTACGACGGTGTTTTGGTAACGTAATCCCTAAGGAATCTTCGGTAATGTTTGATAATTAGCTGGATATACATTAATGGAGGACGTACCAAAAATATTTGGCAATGGGCATATTCGTTCATATACATTCTCGGCTTTGTATTGTTATAAAAACAGTTTATCTGCGCGGTTATATGCATCTTTATGTATTGTATAAAAAAATGATTTCAACGTTTGAATAGTCCTTTGAAAAAACAAAAAAATAATGTGACACATTTTTTGACCAGTTTTAAAAAGTGTCTAAAACCGATGGGCAGATCATAAACGAATTTTTTTTTTGCCTTCAGTAAATAAAATTTGAAAAGTTGGACTGATCCATTTTGTTTTGTTTTTTTGTTTTTTGCTCAATACTGTTTGATTATAATTCATTTCTGACAAATAAAAATTTGGTAGCTGCGGTATACTCGTTTTTCACATCAAATCTATATTCTGTTTCTGTTTGTTGATTTTTTTTGTTTGTTTTTTTGGAGGCAAGGGCATTGGTGTATCTCTTTTTCAGTCCAATATGCAATAGGAGCGTTCAAAAAAGTGCTGCACTTCAACTTCTCAAACTTCATCAAGTTCTTATGAAATTCAAACCAACAGCAGAACTCAAAACTAAGTTACAAAAAACTTTTCTCATTCAAAGAAATACACATATCTTACAATCCAAGATAAATATAACAATGAACTTTCGATGGAATAAACAAAAATAAAAAAAAATAAAAAAAAAAAAACTAAGAACTCAGAACCTAGAACTTATTCCTTGAGTGAGTTCTAATTTTTAAAAGTACAAAACTATTTGAGAACTGGATTTTTTTTTAAATAAATTCAGAACGGGCAAGTAAGATGCCTTTTAAATAAAATACTCATTTTGAGAGCTTTTTTTAAAATATGCTAAAAGTGTAGAACTTTTCTACAAATAGAACGAACTTAATGATTAGGTCTACTGAAACTTAATTTATTTTCAGTGTTTTGTGCTGGTCCATCTATGAAGGATTACATTGTCTGAAACCATTCATCAATGGAATGCCAAAAACTGCTTCTCATAAACAAATCTTACCTTGAACTATCCTTGACTTACATGTTCGAGATTTTATATGTTCAACTATCCAGTAACAATAAATGCAACATTATTTCTCCTAATATTTTTGAAGCATTTTTTATATTATTTGAGTAAGAATATTTGTTCGCTGCGTTTGGCCAAAAATGTTCATTTTATGACCTTGTCAATAAGAACATATCCTATGTACTGACAATGAAATTCGACAGTAGTAAGTGTTTTCGAATGTAACATTCTCTCTAGAACTCGCAGGCGAACGATTTGAACGAATCATTCGCGAACGACCCTATTATTTATATCCGCACAACGAACGTTGCTCCAGCATTCAATATTTTAGCCGTTCCTATTGGGAAATATGTTTTACTTTCGGATAAAAGCTACCAACGCATAAAATACGAGCATGTAGTGCTTTTTCCCTCACGACCACCAGATTTTATACGTATGAGATACACTTTTTATTTATTCCTCGTTTAAGGGTCGAGTGAAAAAAAAGGGTTTGTTTTTTTAATTATTCAACTTTTTTTTTTTGTTTTTGCAACCTCGCACGTGGATTTTTCTGCTGTAAGCAAGCGAGAACAAAAAAATATGAAAACAACGATTAAATATACACATACGATACGTGTACCCTGATCAGGTCTTTTACAAATTGTGCTCGATTAAATTGTAATAAAAAAATGAATACTTTTAAAAAAATCACGAAGGGGTGTCTGTCTACGTTTTACTTTATTTTTATCCTGTCCAATGCGGCAATGCCGGTCCTCTCTGTCACTCACGGAAGTACCTTAAGACAATTTTTAGACTCTCAAGAGATCAACCAGTAATACAATTTAAAAAAAAAAAGAAGTTTTATACATTTGGTATGTCTGATAGGTTGAATCACATGAACACACTAAAAAAAATTAGTAATTTTTACTCTTTCAACAGGTACAATTCAGACTTTGAGTATGAATTCAGATAATAAAAAGTACCACAAATACTAAAAATACTGAGACTAGGGTAACTTAAGAATCGAGGGGCGGTTTGCCAATTTTTTTTCTCGATCTTCTGGCTACACTGAATGATATTAAAACGTATTGGGGTGATATAAAAAGGCATAGAATGATAAAGTAATTAATAAACGATGCTGAAAAATAATTTATTAGGTCACTGTAGGATTTTGTTGAAGTTTATGAGAATTCTTGCAATTTTTCAAAATTCTTAATAAAAGAGCTAAAATTTAAAACGTCTGTTAATGGGATGAATTTGTTGATGGATAGAAAAATAAAAATAGGCAGTCAACCCCCCGGCTTTTTTCAGGCCCCTGTAAAAAATTCAATAATTTTTTTTTTGTCATTCTCTTTCAATGCCTTTAATTAGTATACCTAATTTTAAGACAGGACTGGAGTTATTGATAGTTGAGGAAGAACTTATAATAAAAATAAAAAGGTTTTTAAAACACAAGACTCGAAAAAAAAATAAAAAATAAAAATAAAGCGAGGAAGCTAAAATTAAAGAAAATGGCGAATAGAAAAATGATAGCGAACAGAAAAACAAGAAGTAGCCGAGCTCTGTCATGCGTGTTCTGCTGATTTCCCAATAGACTTTAAAACGTTCTTCCCTTCATCATTTTTCTTCCAACTTTTCGTTCCAATTTTTTCCATCCACTTTTGTAGCACTTGTTTTCTTTTTTATGTCGCCTCTTTCTTCATCTTGTTTTGCTTCTTCACTTTCCTCTTTTTTGTGTTTAACTTTGAACGAATTGAAGCAAAGAGATTAGCGTGTAATTTTATCGACCAAGATGACAATCATGGAAAATTAAATACCTTCAGTTTCTAATCAGCAGATTAGCTCGGCTAAAGTAATATAGTAACCAATGCCAAAGATAACTACTGCTCTGGTAAGGCTATGCTTTGCTGGTCAATTTTTTTCGTCTCAATTTTCAGCCAAATTTCATGATTGTCTATTAACCACTTACACAGACGAAGAATGACTTCTTGGCGCCATAGAGTTCAAATTTTAAATTTCAATCGAGCCTACAAATTGAGTTACTAATTGAGCCTAAAAATTGAGCTACAAATTGAGCTACAAATTAAGCATACAAATGAGCATACAAATTGAGCTTACAAATTTAATTTAGTGTTTCTTTTTTAAAACAAAAATGAGTTAGTGATGCCATTGGGTGGTAGTTTACTATATCGCACACCCTCTACAAAACTGATACAACTCGAAAAAACCGTTTTTTCAGGAGATATATTTGAAATTTTCAATTTTAAAACTGTCAATATTCTATCAATTTTTAACGGATTTTGTTCATTCAAAACCCAAATGACTCCATGTATAATGTAGTTTTTGAATGTACTGGTCTTTTCCCCATAAACAATCCACCAATAGCCCCCCGGCAAGTTGTATCACTTTTGTACAGACAGCAATGACACTTTTCAATGTTTTGTGTGTTAATTTTAAGTGAGATGTAGGTATCAGTTTTGTAGAGAAATATTGAGTTGTATCGGTTTTGTAGATTGCCAAACTTAGTCATTTTATATGGAAAAGTTGAGTTGTATCAGTTTTGTCCATTGAATAGCTACACATTTCTGAAATTGTAAATTGATACCAACTCTCCTGGAGGAGTTTGGGGGTGGAATTTCACCAAGGTGAATATGGGGGATTAAAGTAGGACCCTTATAGACTCTTTTTTCACTGCTAACTCAAAACTCAATTTTTGTGAGTTGTATCAGTTTTGTAGAGGGTGTGCGATATTTCTCGTGAGCATTTATTGTGAAAGACCCTGTAGATACTTTCAAAAATTTTTTTTTGGGCATGTTCTACATTTTAAAAAGAAGGAGGCGATATTGTTTTTGGAACTCAGCTAACATATTGGATAAATTTAAAACTTAAGGGCGAAGACAAGGGTAAATATATTCGAGAATAATCGTTTTAACTTTTTTGTTTTGAAAAAGCGTAAGTGTGTAAATTTGCCTACACGTCGCCGTAAATATGCGATACATGAAGTGTTTTGACCTTGTTTACATGGGTTATTAGAAATATTTGTGTGTCTCTTTCTTTTCTGTCACGTTGCCTTATGTTGTCTGGAGAAGGGCCAAAAATTACTGTTAAATTGAAAGAAAGGCTAAAATAAAGAGTGAAAGCAGAATTATATTTATCCGATCTACCCCCAAACAAAATTAAAGTGACCGAAGAATCGGATGTCTGAAGCAGTATTTCATCATTTCTTTCCTAACTGACCTAATATCTTGAGATCATTAATTTAGTCAAATAACTTTATTTTGTTGAATTCCTTTATTCGTTATTCGTTAGATTCCACGAGAATGAAGATGTTGGAGCAATACATCGAGATCAGCATTGCTGAGAAAAAGGGGAAAAAAAATGAAAATTAGTACTTCTTGCGAGGATTGTACAGTTCTTATAATATATGATAATGTGATGTAACAAAGGACCGATATGCTTCAAACAAAACTCTGATTTTTCGGAATACCTAGCTATTTAAAAATATGTGGAATCCAGAAGTCCAGATGCATTTTCTTATGATTGATGATCGATTTTTAGTGGCTCTAAGATTATTTATGAACTTTTTCGATCAACATTTTTGAAAGAGCATAGCTTCATTAATCAAAATCAATAGAAAGACCGTAAATTCGTTTTTTGATGTATTGGTAAATTGCTAAAAATTTTACTTAAGGTGGGTAATTTTGCAAGAATTTTGACATTCCAAATTTTTTTCAATCAGGTGTGTGTGATAAAATCTGATAAAACATACTTACCTTAAGATGAAACAGGTAAAAATATTTTTTTTTCTCACATTCTGGTAAACTATTAACTAATGAATTCAACAGCCCAAGATTCATCTTTTTAACCCAAAAATTTATTGAGGTATGACTTGTTAAAGTTGATTAAAAAGGAAGAAAAAACATCGTTTGAAGTTAAAGAAGTTTTTATATTAATTTTATCACATCCTTACTTACAGATATTATCGCGCAAATGAAATGACCCTTCAATTTCATTTTTTGGAAATTTGGAAACAAGTTACCTCTCACAGTAATCATTTTATAAAAGCGTTAATGCAATCATTTCGACATCCAAACTCATAAAAATGTTCTTCATAGGATATTAGGAATAAGTTTCCATCAAAATCTAAAAATTGACAATTTTAACCTTCCACCTTTTTTCTGCTCTTCTAAAATATTTTATTTTTCACCTTAAGGTATGTTTTCTCACAATCAGATATCTTCATGAACATTAATTTTTTTCCCCTATTTTTTTATCAACCTCAATTTTAAAATTTTTTTCGAATCAATATTGTAGGTTACTTATGCAACATTTTTTTTTACTGTTTAGTTTGATATTCAATGTTTTATCTTTTATTATTTACTGAGGAAAAAGTGAGCAACGTGGTGAATAATTTTGACGAATTAATAAATGTGTCAGAACGAAAAAAAAAAAACTGAAACAGTGATGAATGTGAGCAAAACTCAGAACTATTTCATCATTTATTTCATATTCATCTACTATATAGTTCAATGTTCATAAGAAAATTTACCATCTTTAATAATAAATATCATCATTTTTCAGGCAGATTGAAGAATTTAAATGAAATTGAATTATGAAACAGAAGGTACAGTCAAATTATTGTAAAATGTTGTGGTATTCGTCAAGGTAATGATGAGCTTACTAAAATATTATTTTAGGCATGTAATATATGCAAAAATGAGTTGTCATTTACATGTTTACGAACTAATTCAGGCCTTGGTCTGATTTATTATTCATTAAATCGCACGAGTGCAGAATAAATGCCAGAAAAAAATTGAAATAAAGAGTGAAAACACGAAGCAAAAACGTTGAAATTGTAGAGAATGACCAACGGAGGCCAACACTTTGGGTAAATTCTCACATATTTGCGGAATATTTATCGTCATGCTTCATTTTACGCGATATTTAACGTGCAATAGGGTGACACCTCTATCCATCCATTGTGCAAACTTGGCGGTGTTTTCTTATTATTGGCCAATATAATGGGTTCTTGACCACTGTTCAACTAAAATTTACATAATGTGTATCACTTTTTTCGTACAGGTAGATCTGTATAAATTATGCATCTTGAATAAAGTCAACTTTGTCTTACCTGTGTTTTTGAATAAACAATGAAATATGTTTTTGTTCTCGTAAATGCCCACACGATTATATCTAAGGCAAATATTTTTATTTGCGATCGATTTTGACATCAGTGAGAGATATTTGAGACAAAGACCCACAGGAAGTACAGCACTATATATGGTTTATAAGGCTGAATTATTTAGATTTTAAAGTGATTTTTACCTATTAATAAGCACTACCTAGTAAATAAAACATTTCTTCACAAACGAAAGACTATAATGTCATTTCAAAATAAAAAGTCCCTCTATTTTTCTTAGTATAGTAAACTTTGGTACAGTTTATAGTAAGAGAAAAATAGATTAGGTGTGACTGAAAATGTGTCGTTTACGATCATTCATATTGGCACTCTTCTCAAACCTATGTAAACTTCTGATGCCAAGTTTACACGTTCTGCAACATGTACATCAAACAGAAAATTAAAGTCCAGATGATTTCAATCGGAAAAAAAAATATTCCGTTGAAAAGTAAGACAGATCACACCCACTGCAAACTATTTGCGTGGGTCAAACCATCACATCGAAACATTTTTTCAAAAGTCATTTTCAAAAAACGTCAAAAAAGTATATGCATTATACCTATCAAATTTCTGCAATAGGGTGGAAAAAAAAATGTACCTGCACAATTTTGATAAAAAATATTAAATAAATGTACATTTCGTCCACCTAATATAATAACTAAATGATCATTTAAAAAAAAAATTAAGAATCAAGTCTAAATTTTATTTATTGTTTTAAAGTGGGTTTGTTCACTTTGACCTTAGCTGACTTTTTAGGATCGTCGAGATTCCAGTCTTTTCCGAAATCTTTTTGGCAACATTCACTTATTATGACGTTAAATATTTAAAATTTGGCAATAGAATATCTTAGAAAAAGTGACAGTGTCGATTGTATAACATATGCTGACGTTGTACATTCTAGAGGTTGATAAACTTCATTCGAATAGCAATAAAAATAACGCACGAAATTCTACGAAAATTGAAAGCGAATGACTTTTTTTTTAACTTCAATAGTCACACTGATACGAAATTATAAAATGAGTAATGACCTATTCCAATGAAAAAAGGAAAGAGTAAATTTTGGCGGAAATTAGCAATCCCCAAAAAATGTCAGGTAGGCTCCGTTTCGTGATGCCTATTACTGGAATTTTTGGAACCCCAGTTAAGGCGCTGTCAACCTGTAGTCTTATTAGAGACATATAATCACCAAGTAATTCAATTTTCTTCATATGCATGTACTTGTAATTATAGATTTGCAGCAAAAATCGAGGGTCTGCTCTTTTTGATGGGTCTGCAATTTTTATGTCTTGGTAATAAAGCAGACTATAAGTAGTTATAGGTATCCAGGGCCGGATTCAGCGTTCGGCGGGACTTACGCACATTCGTAATTTTAGGGGCCCCAGGGCCCCCATTTTGGCTCCATGAAGCCTCATTTTATCGTTTAATTAAACCTTATGACCAATCCCGGGAGCTCCCAAATTTCAAATACTACGCAATGTGCGTATTCACTTTATGGGGAATCCGGCCCTGTAGGTATCCAAATGTGTGACAATGCAACACTACATAATGATAGAACAATGAAAAACATTCCAAGTTTGGCATTCTTATGCTCATTTGATTAGGAATTTTGTCTGCCATTGGTTTAATTTCACAAGGTAAATCTGCACTGGGAGAAATGGATATAGTATTAATTATAAACAGAATTGTAATTTTTCTCATCACAGTTATAAAAATTAGTATTTATTATAAAATATAATCTAATATCTGCAGTACTTTTTTCTACCTTATAGGTAACATATTTTACTAATTTTGTTGTAATTTCTGCTAAGAATCGTGAATTGTCTCAGTTTTTATATCCAAATTGTAAAAATTACCATTGAAATTTTTCTCAGTGTGAAATGTGTTCTAGCACAGCCAATTTTATAAGACTAATATTTTAAAAATGTATAATCGTAATATTAATGTATTTCAATTACTTAGAGATTTTCTATTGTCAGTCAGTATCATTCAGGGCCGGGGGTACAATCATTACTTAGCTTCCCCTCAACAAAACCAAGCTCAAACTATGAACCAATTGGTTTAATCAAAAGAAGTGTGTACAAACAAAAATAGAAGGTGGTTCAGCTAAACCCACGAAACTGCTGACAAAGCACAAACTTTTGGGATTCTGTATTATTTGTATAGCTGTGCATTGTCTGTTTGTGTTGTATGTTCTCACAGTATGGTTGGACAACCAACGCAAAAATTAGATACATTGAACTGATTGAACAATGATCAATGTGAACAATTAAATTATATTGATGACAGTATAAATGTATTTATTCGTGGAAGTTACAACATTTTGATATCTCGTATAAAAAATGCTCTTCTCTCTCGATATTACGTCGTTTTTTTCTCACTTTTTTTTACAATAGGCACTACATAATATTCAACCATGGAATTATCGGGTAATCGAAAAATCATCTTAAACATCATTGGTCTTCAATATCGATTCGTAGAATTCAATAATCAAAACAAAGAGTTATGTTACTTTACCAGTATGAGATACCGTGAAACAACAATAAATGTTAAAACTGGTATTAAAAAAGAAGATGAAATTTGAAAAAGAAAGAAAGTGGAATTATTAAAATTAATCTATTTGCCTAGTAAAATTTTTCGGCTAGCGCCCATGTTTTGACCAGCTTGGGTGGCGCCTTTGTTGCTGCCAGCTTGTAAACCGATAATACTTTGTCCAGCATTTAATACATCATCGGAGAATTCTCGTTTGCATTCCTCGGATGGTTTCGGTCCCAGGGAAGGTCCGGTAAACTCTGGATGTCTGTAGGTCTGAAAGAGTAAAATTTTTAGTAATGATTAGTCCACGAATAACCGTTATAGGTAAGTAATGAATAAAATAAGTATTAATAATGAAAATTTTCAATTAAAAAATAAATAAAACTTTGAATTGAATTTTCTTTCATATAACTAGAAACATTGTCTCCGAGGCCCTCGCTTTGCTCAGCATTTGCATATTCAATTCTCGCAATGCGAGAAAAGTTTGGAACTTGACAGAATCCAGTCATAAGGAAAAATGAGTATACCATCTTTATGATGAAGTCATCACCCTGCTAGTCATCAGTCATCACGCCATCATCAGGCCTCATCATATTGGGTAAGCTGCCATTAGGCTTGACATCATCATACTCCAGCTTCTCCTGATCTTGCTCCTCCTACTGATCCTAATCCTCTTCCTGATATCCTGCTCCTCCTACTGATCCCAATCCTGCTCCAAAAATTCTTGAAGTTTTGATGTCATCATACTGCTTCTTCTCTTGATCCTGTTCCTCCTACTCTTCCCAATCTTGCTCCTCCTAGTGATCCCAATCCTGCTCCAAAATGTCTTACAGTTAGTCATCCTGGCTGTACATAGTCTTGATGACGTCATCATACTGCTCCTTTTCCTGATCCTGCTCTTCCTACTCCTATCGATCCTGCTCCAAACAGTCTTAAAATTTTTTTTTTATTATACAGAGAGATAATTGATAAACTCTGTCCAAAAAATAAGTATTAAATTTTATTATCTTAATAATGGAAGAAAATATGAGAATAATTTTATCGGAACGAGGCTGACCTCATATTGTTTTATTTGTGTTAATTTTGGTGCAAGAATAAAATTTTACGCATACTCGTTTATTATAGCGTTCATAAAATTTTATTCTTAATTCTAATAGATAATGCCAGCATAAAATATATTTTCTGAGTCGTAAAATTCAGTTTAATGGTAATAAATTATTTCCACTGTATGGTTGGTTTTGAACACATTTTGTACTGTTTTTATTTCACAACAAATGTTGAAGCAAGTCGACCCTAACGAAATGAAATTTTGAAAAAAAAAAGAAAAAAAAAGAAAGTAGCCATAAAGGGCAATAAATGTCAAGTTAATCAATTCTATTCAAATTTTCAACCCAGAAAAATGAAGAATTTTTCACTTCCTCTTCTTTCGCAACACTTTCATTCATAGTTTCTTTATATTTATCATCAAACACACAGTCTATAATGATTCCAAGAAAGCACACTTCGAAGTTAATTTTAACCGAAAAATTTTCACACATTTACGTGTAATATGTTAAGGATGACTTCTAAAAATTAGCCATCAAGACCGGATTGTAGAGTGCACAGTCAGTAAAAAAAAAAATGGCCGGCGAATGTAATGGATTAAGTCCGACAGGCATTTTCGCTCACACATTTCCATGTAGCTATTTTTAAGAAACGAGAAAATATTCATCGTTTATACAGCGAAAAGTGTATTTATGACAAACGTTGTTTTGGCAAAAATTTTGGTAGATAGCCAATGGATTTTAAAAATAAAGCAATTAAATTTTTTGATTTTCAACAAATCATCTAACGGGTTAATGGATACTCTGTTAAACACTGTGACAAGGTCTTTGTTACAATCTTTAAACAAAAGAAAATAAAGAGAATTGGCATTTTCAATAGAACAAGTTACAATTTACGACTGATAGCAACAGATAAATTACTAAGTTGGAGTCGAATAGTCTTGACCATATATTTTTTGTAATCTTAAAGGCATACCAAATTGCTTCTAGTTTTTTACACTTAAATTTTTTTTTTTTTTGAGGGGGGGTTTGTTTGAGAACAAAATTTACACCGGGAGTTTAAAAGTCAATATAAAATATCTATTATATTTTCTGCTCTTATAGCCACTTCTAACTAAAGGCGAGGTTACTTTTTCGCAGGGTGTTATAGAAAAAAAGTCAAAAAAATCCTTCGAAGAGACAGGATCCAAATATCACCAATTATTAAGGGAAAAACACTGGCGATAGGATAGCAGGATTTTATAAAATGACTGTCTCGAAAAATTTACGTTTTGATGTTCCACAGCCTTTCAGTACCTTATCTCGGAATACTTTACATTGAATTGGAAAAAAAGAAAAGAATTTAATTTCTTTCCCCCGAAGGTATGATTTCTCAAACTTCATCTCGGAGTATATAAGAAAAAATAATTAAAAAAAAAATTGATTTAAAATTTTATCAATCCCACCCATCCCCATTCCTACTTACAGAAAACTAGTCTACGTAAGGTCAACCGGTGCATCTGAGTTCTGCGGGGTAAATGAGACCTATCAATATTAAATGTATGCATTGATCATGTGTCTCATTGACAACGGAGAACTCAATGACCCTGGTTGACCTTACTTCGAATTCAATTATCTTATAAATAAGAAAAGGTTCGTTTTCTGGATCATTAAAACGTTTCAATCATTCATCAATAATTTCATATTAAATAATAAGTAAAATTATTTTAAAGAAAAATTATTAATAAAATACCTGAATAGAAATATAAACAAAAATAAAATCTGAACTCTTTTTTACTTTCTTTGCCACTCGAGGCATCAAACAAATTGTAACAGTTCAATATTTCATTCATTCATTCATTTTCTTTTTCGTTGCTTGAATTTTTTTGACAAGATTTATAGTTTTTTGGCACCATCTCAACAATTTTTCAAACTATAACACAACCTATTTATGGAAGCATGACTTTCAATATTCTTAGCGGTAAAAGAAGAACATGGAATGGAACAAAGAAGTAAGCATTTCGAATTTACCTAAGTGCTGCAATATTATGCAATATACACAGAATTGTTGAGGAATGAAGTCAAAAATTCTTCGTAGTTACTTACAACTGAATAAATAAGTAAATTGGAAAATACGTTCAAGATTTTGTTTCCCAGTGAGAAAAAATTGTTTTTTCGGTTTTTCAATTCATTAATAATATAATATCTAGTTGTTTCATAATATTAAAATTATTTCATTACTATGAATTTTCTTAGACAAGGACCCGTAATTTTATAAAAAATAAATTAATCCTATCAACTTACTTCACGTCCTAAGGCAAATAAGGTGGTGGTAACCATGGCAATATCTTTTTTCTCCCACAAATCGACAGTTTGGAATACATCAAGATCGGACACTCCATATGCTTTGCATGCAGCTTGGAATCTGAGAAGTAGATACAACATTAGTATATTTTTGACTTGGGTATATCTAAAAAAAATAATTATTTTCACTCAAAGCTTACTTGTTGATGTTTTCCATCATTTTGAAATCTCCACCAGATGTGTTGATTTTGTTCACGCTACCAGGTTTGATTTTGTTGATCAATTCACAGAGAACGACTCCATCCCGAAGGTAGTCTTCGTATGCGACACCAGCTGGGAATTTCCTGCCCAAAATGGTTTCGACCCATTCTTGAGCTTCTTTGTCTTGCAGAGGGTCGCGTTTGCTGGCGATCTAGAAAGACAATAAAAATTAAATTCTGCGTTGCTACAAAATATAATATTAAAAGTTATCGAAGTTTAGAACAAACGAATTTTATGTCATAACGGAATTGAATTTTCGGAATTTTTGACAATTTCGATGTAAAAAATTTCATACAAAAATAATGCACAAATGAAATATAAATATTTTGTGAATGGGGTCAAGACAGAATATACCTAATCGTAGGCACTTTTTCTGATGAATTTTTAAGCATTTAAAATGGAAATTGATACATTTAAAATATTTTTAATAAAAAATTTGTAAACCAGCACATGGATAAGAGAAAAATAATTAATTTTAATAATCATAAACGAACAACATGATGTATTGAGGCTTTAAAGTTCTTCTTAGAGGGATTTTGAAAAAATATTTTGAATATCGCTGCGTAAATTACACAACATTAAAATATATCAGTGAACTACTAGAGACTTTTGAATTTGTTTTTTTGTTAAATATCAGTCTAAGCTAATCAAATCAATTTTTAAACGATTAAGCTAATTATTTATAATAAGTTTTAGGACAGCATAAAGGATATCTTTCAAATTCTACATCTGTCGTTTTCAAAACTGAAGGTATTTTGAAAATTAAAAATTAAAATAAAGATTATTTTCGACAAACTTCATGTTCCCGACACTAACAAATAAATTTTTCCCCGGATCATCAATTATTTATTTTATAGAATAATGAGATAATTTCAAACTGAAAGTAAGCTTAAATTTTATTTATCCGAATTTTTATAACGATTCCTGAAATCCGAACACAGTAACAAATTTTCCGAAAATTCTTTTTCGTATTTAGAGTTCATCTGTTAATTCAATTACGAATTACGATCCATTATGACACAATTATTACAACATTTGCAATAACTTCGAAACGTTATTATATAATAGTATAACTATTTGATTAGAAATTTTTCAATCGAGATTAAAATTAATTCGACACAGAAAACTTACTTTAGCACGAACTGCACGTTCTAGAGACATTTTGAAATTTTTTTTTCAACACGAAATAAGCCGCACTAATGTGAAAAACGAACTGTTGAAAATCTTTTCCTCTTCACACACAACTTAGAAACTCTACTGATATTCTATCCCCTTGTTACACAGTTTTTATTATAACCGAACTATTTTTGTCGCGAAAACAGTATTTTACTCATTGAGGGCGGAGCACCAGAATCACCAGATATATTTACTCCGTGATTTCGTAATTAAAATATTCAACTTATTTAATAATTCTTTGCTGAATAATCGTGGGTAGTACGCACACATGCAGTGGCAACCCAAACACAAAGGGACGAACCCTAATTAGAACTTATGATGAAGGAATCTCCACGAATTCTCGTTGATGAATCATACTTACAAATTTTGTCATTTTTTCTAGAAACTTTTATTTAGAATTTCCTTCAATAAAAGTGTTGGAATTTTAAAATAGGAGGACCACGTAGAACGTTTGTTCGCACAAAATAAAATAAAAATTTTTAAAGTTGATTATTCTTATCGATAATGAAGTTGTATTCTCTTCTAACGTTAAAAATCAAGAAATTTTGAAATTTTAATACAGTTCATCTATCAAAAAAATGCGAATGGTCTTTAAATTCGTTATTAATTATGGATTATTGATTTACGAAATACTAGCAGGTGTTCTACAAAAAAGCCACCCATTCTTCTTATTGACTAAACAAAAAGTTTGTGAAAAGGAATTTTACGAAGTTTTGCACATTAGACAATTTTAATTCGATCAAATAATTCAGTGTAAAATAACAACGAAAAACAGCTCACACTCGTGAAAAAAAAAACAATATTCAATCACATTCAATTTGAGAGAAAAACACTTAAAGCTATAGGAATATCTGGAATATTACAATATTCTCAATTTCCTAAGCAAGTACACAAAAAAGCAAAATTCATTTCGAAAAAGCTTTGCTAATTGATGGCTTAGAATGCAGGAATTCTATTTGATTCAGAACTCGATGTAATATCAAACTAAGGTAGTAAATTCGTAAGTGTTCAATATCGGTAAAAATGAGTACTTCGATTTGAGTGAATCGAGTTCGGTTTTTTCATTTAAATAATCATAAGCGCAGTGAAAAAACTCAAATTGAATTGAAATGAACGAATTTCATAAAATTCATTTTAGATTTAGTGATGGACAAAATTTTGGACACGGAAGATTGAAGACCTTCCCAGGTGTGATTTAGAATTTAAATGAACTACAATAAAGAGTTTTTATAAATTTTAATTATTAATTGCTTCAATTCCAGTAATTCCGTTCAGTTATATAGGAATAGTTTTTTTTTTTGTTTTTTTTTCATTTAAGGAACAAGTATCTAAAACAAAATTTCATGTAACCTAAACGATATTCCTGGTGCGCATAACTAAGCCATTCACATATGCAAGAACTCGACTAGAGCCAATCAAAGAGCGCTATAATCATTTGGAGAAACAGTTACGTTAATAATAGGATCCCCCGAAGAACAAAAGCGATCTGTTCTTCCAATTTCATATAGTAATTACAAAAATTATACAAAACAATACAAAACCAAAAGAAAAAGAAAAAACATTCAAACGTTTCAACGATTAACGCTAGTATTATAAAAAAGCTGGTTATAAAATCGCCATTGTATGGAACAGATTCCATAAATGGTCCATTATCTGCTATGTAATGTCCACATCCTTCAAAAGATCACCTTTCCAGGCAACGCTGATGGCGTAATGCTGTAGTAGTTGAAACAGCAATTCTTGTTCATCTAAAAATTCAAGTGCTTCGATGCGTTGTCGTTCCGCACCAGGAATCGACATGTAAATTTGCATCATATCCCATACACGACAACCAGACCAACCGCAATTCAGAAATCTGAATAAACGTTTAGAAAAAGCATTCATATATGGGTGTGTGAGATTTTAATTTAAAATAGAAATATCAAATCTGAAAGTAAATATACCTTTGTTTTTGTGTTTCTTTCGTTTTACAGGCTTCTAAACCTGCAAGGGCACAGCCACGTTCTCTAAGATTTTTGATCATAACTTCGCTAAATCTGTCATTCATGTTCATCTGCAGGGCACAAAAAATGGCCATTACAAGCGTTTATAATCAATTGGATTCAGTATTTCAAAGAGTCACTGATTTGATCTTTCTTTAAATACAAAAGTTCAGAGGTGAAAGATACAAACGATACTTTACAAAAGGGAGGACATTATTACAGAAATGTTTTTATTTTGAAGCAAAGTAGCCAAGATCTAAGCAAATAGCTGCTGCTACAAGAAAAAAATGGGAATCTGTCAATAAAACGAAATTCATATACCTACATTCAAGGCCCCTCAACAGATACAACGGTGCAAATAATTAGTATGACGTACTTGTTCATAATTGACGAATAAAGCCTGCTTAAAGTTACTAGTGATCCACATCAATAGTCGTTGGGTATACGAAGGTTCTATGTAGATTAAAACACATTCTGAAATGAACAGAGTTGGTAAATTGTAATCAACACCACACTGCAGCAACTTGTACTCTAAATCGTTGATATTCCTCAGGTCTACTCCAGTAATATGATAATTGAATGAATGCAAATCTGTATCACGGAAACTTATTTCACCATCTGGAAAGAAAAATTTACGTATTACATGAACATTAAAACGTCTGTATACGAACGTTTAGAGTATTACCTTCGTTATGTAAAGACTGTAACAGAACATTATTACGTTTTATGCTATGACATTTTCGAGCTGTTACAGTGGGAAAATCAACATCGATGAAATTAGAGATATTGAAATTATTCTCTTTCAGTCGCCAATACAGGGTATCGAAGCCGCAGCCCAAATTTATAATCTGGCATTTATTACCAGTTTTCTGAAACATATAGTGCATAGCAATGAAATACAACGTTGTGTACACATAGAAGACGAAATTGGAGAGAAGAAATCGTACATCTAAAAAGGATTTCACGACGGCATTTACACCGCAAACCCGTGCAAAATAGCCTCGATTGATTTCGGGAGTTTTCCTTTCGTAATGACGAACGAAGAAATGAATGTATTTGTCCTTCCAGTAATTCAAATCGACGGCACATCGTTTACACTCGCTGGCATCATCATTGGTGGACTGAACAGCTTCTAAAGAATCCATTTGGAATGGTAATTTGTACTGCTAAAGCAACATGAAGCTCACTGAAACGAACTGCAACGATCAATCAGCTAAATATCGTTCATTAATGGTTTATCAACAATTCTAACAACAAATAAAGAGCTTAATCTTCATTGTTATATAAATCATGTAATATATTGAAGAATTCAAAATTCTCATAAATTGTGATTTATATTGAACATAATTTATTGGAAAAAAACTAGCAACGATAAACCTACGAACATGTGATGATAGGTTAGGTAGGTAGAATGGATAGATAAAGCGGAGTGGTATGGAGAGTGTGGAATAATAGCAATCAGCTGTTTTGTGTAATGGGTTTTCTCTTGTTTACTCGCTAGTCTCTATTCCGCGACGATCAAAACTTCCAAATTCCAATAAATATACCGGTTAGATCAATATCATTTTGAAGTAGGTAAAAAATAATTTAAAAAATTGAAAAATAATAAAAAGTCGTGTCTTACTTTGAAAAAATTAATTGGAAGCAAGAAATCTAATAGGACTTGATGAAGCCTTAAGCCATTTCTTTTTCGTTCTTAGAGAAGGAAACAATAGAAGTATTCAAGTATCAAATAAAATAACATGGAAGAAAAAATTATTTTCTATTCCAATTCATGTACGAAATTTAGTAATAATTTAGTTATAATAAGGTAACTTTTAAACTTATACGAGACGGTGGATGAGGGACAATTTTGAGTGACATTTCAACCCCTCATTAGATTCAATAAAAATCTGCGTAAAGGAAGTTTATAATTATTCTTGCTAGATTTTATATCTTCAATTTTTCTTTTTGAAAAATAATAGACAGACGAGACGGACTTATTAAATTGAAATTCATAGGAATTTCTGATATTTAACGGAACTTTCGACAGCCTCAATTACGAAGATGACCGTTCAGTTGATTCCACACAGAATGAATTACAAATTTTATAAAAACCCACTGTAAGTTACAGAAAATTACATACCTATAATATAAAAGTAGGTAAGTACAGGTAATTTAGAGAAAACTGAAAATTTCAAGTGAAGTGATGATTGTAATGAAACGAATTAACTAAAGAATAATTTCAAGTGACAGTGCTGTGAAAAATAAAGTTTTAAATTCTCATACAAAGTTTAACATAAGATAATTTTGAATATAATTTTGTCTTATGCTGTAGGAACTAGGAACCCAGTTCCCAGAAAATACCGGTTTCAAAGAACAACGATGCTTTGCTTATAATTAAATTTAGTCTCACTACATTCATTTCATTTTCTGGCAAAAAAAAAAGACAAAAAAAATTTGAATCCAGTATCTCCAAGAAAAATTCAGAAGTACATATAAAATGAAAATATTTATGTTATTTCGATAAAATTATAATACCAAATCTCGTTAGTTTGACTCTCGATCAGTTAACTATATTTTAAATAGATTCTACAATTAATTTAGGAGAACGTCTAGGGTCACACTCGTGAGTAATGAAATTTCAACGTGTTGTAATACTTGTAACTTTCGCTAGAGGAATCAGATTGTTTTTGTCAAGGCGTTTCTATAGATAAAAGTTCTATTTCCATTTCGCACCACAGAGCCATGAATGTTCTTTTCTCTTTCATGGATATTTTTAGCTACGGGATATCTGTCACGTCTAGATTTTGCACTTGAGCCAAAATTTAGAATCTTACTAGGATACAGTCAGTTTCTAGAAAATAGTTTTTCACGAAGAAGCTCTGGTATTCTCCTCAATAATTGTACATTCGTTTAAAAAAATTGGCAACATTTTTTCGACGCGTAAGACAGAAAGGAGGTAATAAAGAACAAGTCACTTGCAGATAGACTCATCTGTTTTATTTTGCAGATGAGAACACACCAACAATCATGAATAGAATGTAATATCAAATTGAAAAACATAACTAGGTAGAGGGTTTGAAAGATGAAAAATAAATAACATGTCAATGAGAAAATGAGTAAAATATTAGAATCAAAAATTTTAAAATAAATGCGAAACGGTGTAAGACGGGATAGCTATTATAAACAATAAAAGGTTACTGTAAATGAAATTCCCGGAATGATTCGAGTATTATGTCACAATATTTAAGATCGTTTTCAAGGGCTGTACATACAAACGCATGAACGTTTAATATGTTGTGAATATGAATACTCACATCGTGAGTGACTAAGTGACCGAAACCCTTATAGTCAAAATTGAGTGAATAGATACATAAACAACAAAAACAAAACAAAAAAAAAAAAACAAAAAATACAAACGACTTAGAATTGAAGGGGGAAAAGGGGGAGAAAACAAACAAAATGAAACACTAGAATGGGAAAGTAACAATTTCGAAAATTAAAAGACTAAAATATTTTCGAGAAAGATATTATCTTCCTCAATTCACAACAAAAAAAATTAAAAATTATTTTAATTCGTTGACATCTGCATGTCGTCATTTTGGATTTTCAATTACAACTGCTGCTTGGGCAGTTCCTCTTGTAACTGTGAAATGTGTTCAACAGGTTGCGGACGACCATCCGCATCTATTATACAAGGCTGAATAACTCCTTCCCTAATAACAAAATTAGAAAAAATTTGTATCGGTCAGTTCTTCGACCATAAATGCCAACGCACAGAGAAATAAACAAAACTTAGGGTCAAACAATCCCCCTTAAAATTACTTTTATTATTTCTAACGAAACATACTTGGCCGATAATTATAACGGCCGAGTACCTGAGTAAAATTTTTCATAATTCAGTTACCGTTTGAGATATTGTAAATCTTGCATACTCTCCTGGTAAATGTTTAAAAGTGGGGAAAAATATTTCACCCGAAAATTCAATACTGCGCTTATGGACGATTCCTCATCCTTTAAGCATCGATGGTTTCATTTAATCATCTTATTACTCGAAAAATAATCTTCTAACCTTTGCAGCTTATCCATAGCATTGACCAGTTTCATTACTTCATATTCTTTTTGCTCTTCAGTCATTGATTCGAGAGCAGTGTTGGTCCGTTTGGGTTCAACACAACCAATTACCGGATTTATTCTACAGAAAATAAAATTAGTGTCAGTACCGCAACGAATAAACCTCTTTTGAAGGAATTAAAATAGAACCAGGGTTCAACATAAGAGCAGCAATGGGGCTAAAAATAGTCGAAACTGAGGTGGATTTATTTTAATGTGTGATATTATATCATTTCCAATAGTTTCAAAGGGAACTAAGTTCTCATTTTCAGTCAAAATTTAGATGGGACCTCAGAAGAAGAAATCTATTTAAAAAAATAACTTGAACTATTAGAAATCAATTATTTTAATTTTTAATACATCATTAATCATTATCTACAATGATTTATAGAGCGCTAATATGCAGTTAGTTTCCTGACAGTATGTAAGAAAGCCTTGACTCAAAAATACAAATCAGAAATCTGGCTGAAAATATCAAAAACTGAAGTGTACCAATTTTAATGCACGATATATCATTTCCAATAGTTTTGGAGATGCTGAATGAAATATTCAAATTGTCAGTTAGAATTTCAAAAGGGCTAAATAGATATGCCAAAATGTGGCTAAAAATACCTCACTATATATTGTCAATTAATCAGAATGTACATTAAACCATTTAATTTTGTATCAAGGTAGCTAAATTCCAATTTGCAACAAGAATTACTTGAAGCTCAACGAAAAATCAGAATGCGACTTGATAGAGCTAATTATTATGTAGATCAGTTATTCTTTGAAACATTCAACAATTATTTCAGTTTCTGCGGGACAAAGATGGAATCCATTTACAGATTTGTCCGCCCGAGGGGCAAGTTTTTTGGCTTGTGAGTTATAAAATTAATATAGAAACAGGTTGCGACTCACAAGGGAAACATAGTACGCCAAAAATATTTCAAAGATCATTTGTTATAAAAAATATCGCAACATCATTGCGAATTTACACGCACTCGCCTATGGCTCGTGTGTGTAAATTTTCAACACGGTCATCAGTTTCTTAATTCCCTCGTCGCGTGATACAGTTACTATTTAATACAAACTTGAGAGCCAGAAGAAGCCAAGAAACAATTCAGTGATAAAAAAGACGTGTTGGGATTCAAAAAATTTTTTTGAGCCTCCCATTTCTAAGATTTAAAAAAATTCATTTTCGGTAACATACAGGACATTAAACTGTAAAATTGGCCTGAATATCTCAAAATTAAAAATTTGAATTAAATTTCTTCTGGCTTTCAGGTCCAAAACTAAGCGTGCTTACTGATCCTTGTATTCTCGATACTCTTCTGTATCACTGTTCTCGCTGTCTGACGAATACTCAGCGTTGGCAACTGCTTCACCTAACATGCTACGAGATGCGAACATACCAGCTGCATTGCCAAAACCCGTATATTTAATCATCCTGCCAACTGCAACAGTAATTCATGTCGATTATACAGTTGATAAAATGAAGGGCCATTTTTCCAAGATCAGTTCCAGTCTAAATACCATTTCCATCGAAAGTTTTGAGAGTATAGACACCATCTGAATTTCAAATTAATCCATTCATTGGTTTTTGAGTTGCCATTCATATGGTGTACTAATATAGGGCTCTGAAATGTCCTATTCCTGTTTCAAATCAACCTATTCGTTGGTTTTGGACTTTTTATGAAAGGCATTTTGAAAGGTTCAAAAACAAGGATTTTTCCCGACAACTGTGAGAAAAATCTGCTTCTCTACCGGAGTTTAATGGGCTAGCTTTTTCTTTTCTCAATTTGAAATACACATATTTATACCGGACTGGTTTAAAAAAAAAACTCCATTATTCTTATAGACAAAAATAAATAATTACCATTTTCTTTGCAGAGAACAAACAAGAACTCAGCGACTGCGTCACGTAATTTAGTATTGGTACTTGTCAATAGACGACACAATTTATTTCTCAAAGTGTCACCTTCTTCTGGTTTACTTTTCACATTTCGCAACGGAGGTAATACTCGATTTCGAACATGTTTTCTCAGTACTTTATGAAATTGAGAGCCTTCAGTAAGAACCTTGAGTACAGGTGACAAAGTTTCAAACGACTTTCCTTCATTGCTCGACAGTTTGTAATCCAGAAAATTAATTATAACGTCTATTGCCTCCCAATTGTATTCAACTTCTTCTTGTGGCATCAGCATTTCATAGCTACTAACGGGCAAATTTGTTAATAAATTAATTATGTGCTTGTGAAGCTCCTTTTCCAAGTGCGGCGGGGTGGATGACAACAATAATTCACGCAGAATTGTTAATAATCGATCAGCTCGTTCATCTTCTTCGTCAGTACCAACACGCAGTATTTTAATTGTAAGATTGAATAGCACTTTCAGTATTTCGCATGATAATTCTACAGCATTATCCTAAATTAAACCAAAAATATATCTCAGTCTGGAACAAGTTAATAAAGGCACTGGTAATGACATTAACACACTTACGTCTAAATAAGGAAAGTACTGTAACTGATTGTCGTGAGAATATCCACCTCCTTCTTTCAGAATGAAATCCAAAGCCTCCATGAGATACGTTAACGCATGAAGTTCTTCTTTCAACCTAGGCCTGAAGAAAAAGACATACGTAGGTGCTTCAAAACATTTCGTAAACAAAGGAAATGCTTTCAATCTAGCAAAAAATTTTATGAGAATTTTTCCAAATGCACAAATTTAAGCCAAATTAAAGTATTTTGACATTTCAGTCAATGGCTTTGAAACGATCCAATTATTTTTAAGTAAAACGTTCATTACGTCAGTCAAAATGGAAAATAAATTTGAGGAGATGACATATGAATTTTCCGATTTAAGACCTCACTGACAGTCTCTCTTTAATAATATTTGATTTTTAATAACTGAGTAATTCGCTTCAAACATTTTCTTAATTTTTAACTTCATTTCAAAAATAGAAATAATAATGCAAACCTTATATCCGGTGATAACGCTGACAAAATATAAAGTAGTTTAACGTCAAAATATTTGACTGCGTGGCGTAAATTCATGTCAGGATGCATTCGAAGTCTTCGTATAACACCATCTAAGGTTCCATTACTGCAGCATATAGCCTGTACTTTCATACTATTAAATGCCAGGTTGCATAGACATTTCAAAGCTTCAACTATAACTGAAAAAGTAGCAGAAAAAATTGAAAATATTTCAATTCCTTAGTACTAATACATCAAAATATTTCAATTCAATTTACTTGTAAAATCTTTCACAGATCCAATTTTATCAGCTGTTGCACCGATTAGGGCAGCAAAGTTTAACAACAATTCTATCCTTTCTTCATTAACAAATTTATCTAAATTAGTCTTATCTCGGCTGAAAAGCAAAAACGTAAGATTTCAACACATAAGTTTATACAAAACAATACTAATAATATTAGGCTACGTTGTTTCCATTTTTTTCTCATACTGGAGATAGACCGATTCCGTCAACATGTTCGCAACATTAATCTCGCGATCCGATTGGATTCGGATCGGGAAATTTGTGTAGCGAACATGCTTGCCACATCGGTCTATTTTCAGTATCAGAAGCAGAACTACAACATTATCGCAAAATACAAACAAAGATTCAACTTTCTCTAGAGTATTTCAAATAATGTCAATAGAACGAGTGTTTTTATCAAATAATATAATTCTAGATAACTTTCAAACATGAAGAATAGTTCAACAGAATTAATGGCAAAATGAATATCTCAATCTATGCAAGTCTTGCAAGTTTTATTTCGAGTTTCTGAATTCTTCAAATGAAATGGGAAAATATAGAAAATACATTACCTCAACATTCGGATACATTTCAAACATAGTTCATGGATACTTTCATTTCGCGGATCTGCCAACAATTTGAATACAACTGTCCACAAACGATCAAGGACATTGTCTTTCTCCAAATTTTGAAACGAATAACATTCTTTGTTCTATAAAGAAGAACATTGTAATAAAACAGAAGCTGACAAAATCAAATTTACTTATTAAATACTCGTACTAACCTGATCTACGAAGACTGTTAAAACACTTTTGGCATCATTCAGGTCACCAGCTTCGATGCGAATAAGTGAAACATTATCCATTACAAGCGATCGATCTCAGACGTTCTTCAAATTATAAACCCCTGAAAGTGAATACAGATATATTTCAAGAAATTTTAGACGTACGAATAATTATTACGCGACAAAATGTAAACAGAACAAGACACTTCAAAACGAAGTCTCAAGAGGTTTGGCAAATCGACGGCAAAGGAAAAGATAAAATGATAAGAGAAAGAAAATAAAAAAAAATAAATAAATCAAATGAATGTAACTAAAAAAAAAAATCAACAAAGCAAAATGAAACGAGGAAAAAGCCCAGACATCAAAAAGTCAGAGAAAAAGTGTCAAAACTCAAAACAAGTTCAAAAATATAAATAATAAAAAAAACCTAATAATAAATTCAAAAAGATATTCAAAAATAAATTTGAAATGATGAATTGAAAAACAAGAAAAACGAAAAATGTATCGAAATTTAATCAATCGTAAATAAAATTCATGTATGATTTATCAACGTAATTCCTATTCCCAATACTATAATATAGATTTGTACACACAAAAAAAACCCTGAAAAAACAAACATAATAAAAAAAAATATTGATGTCATTACCAAAAACAAACCTAGAAAAGACGAAAACGATGAATATGAAGAAAACAAACCTAGAAAAGACGATGATGGAAATGACGAAGAATAAAGAAAGTGATTGTAATAGGTCTTGGCAACAATGTTGCCAAACCTAATAATGAACAGTTGGTTAACATACCAGATCGATTGACAATCGAATTCACACCTAGTAAATTAGTGGAGCACACAAGGTAATACGACGTACAGAATAAGTTACTCTTTCGTTTTGATTCAATGAACTGATGAAGTCACGATGAAAACTGTACAAATTCGAAAAATCGAAAACAAATCGGGGTCAAAATTGAAAATTTTGGAAGGAAATAAGAAATTCCTGGAAAATCCCTTATCCCTAAACTCCCTAACCTACGAGCTACGACAAAAGTTTATCACTACTTCTTTTAGTGGAACTGTGGAAGTGGGCAAGGGACAATAAAATGCAACTCCATGCCCCTGCTGCTACCTACTGGACTGGAATCAAAATGTATAGTCGATCCCAAATAAGAAAGAATAAACACGTGACTGAAAACTCGAATGAATGAACGTTATTCGAACAATTAACCAATAGTAGTCGAGTTATTAGTCACGTGTTTATATTTTCTTGTTTGAGACAGACTATGTTATTACAGAAATGTTGAGAAATGTTTCAAACGTGTTTCGTACTTTTTGTGTGCGGTGGTGAGGTAGGGTGAGGTGAGAATCAAAATAATATCAATCAATAATTCAATACAAAGAAAGAAAAGAATACAATCAATAATTAATTCGAAAGATGAAAGATGAATGGAACTGCGAGATGGGAGAAAGAAGAAGTCATGACATCAAGTCAAAATTGATTGAACCTGATCGAACTGATAAAACAATCTATCATTTAAATTTTCAACATTTCTTTTAGAAAAATCGGAATTAAAATTGTTCTTAATGTTCTCGTTCTCGTCATAGCACAGGTTCTCGTTAATAGAGTGTTACATTTTCTAATTCTCAAGTTCTGGAATCTGGAATCTCCTGTAAGTATCTAGATGATTGAATTATAATTTTCCAAATTATCTTCTGCTTTAGTTCGACCAAATAATCTTCACTTCTTCTCTGATTAATATGTAATTGTTCACAGTTTTGTCTATGGGATCATTGCTAATAATTTTGGTATCAATCTTACCAAAGAAGAATATTGTTGATAATAATCAAATTTTCTGAGATGGTCGCTCGATTAAATTCTTAAGCAGTTCATAGATTCATCAAACATCAGATACCTATCCAGTTGTTCTGTTTCTCTGTCATGAATACGGTAAAATTTTTCTATCTGTCGTAATCAAGTCTTGTCACTACTCACTATAGGCAGAGATGGATGATCATCATTCTATTTGACTCCATTGTTCGCCTGTTCACTTTGTAGCCTTATAAATACTTTGATTTCAACATGTTTTCATTTGATCCAGCAAAAGTTGGTATCGAAAAAGACCTTTAATTTGAATATTACCACTAGATTTTTTCTTCTTGAAAACGTAAAAATATATTCAATTAATTTCTTGATAAGTATTTGCTAAAAGTAGGTTTTGTTGCTTATTTATTAAGTTGTTTCATTTGCCAAAGTGTGGGTCTAGAAAATCTAATTTTCTAACTGCATTTGCTGCTCCAGTATTTTTTTTTTCTTAATTTAATCTCGTTTCTATTTTACTATTCTTTTCAGACCTTTGTTGTCGTAAACATCTTGTTGGAGAATGCCTAATTTCTTCATCTACACCTCAAATGATACCAGATAACTTGGACCACTCGAATCTGATATTATATGACACCGTTGTTAACAGATTGATATATCAACTAATCTGTCGGTAATATGGCTGAGATAAATCACAATTAGTCCATTATGGGATCCGACACCCTTGATTACTGTCCGTGGACTCTGGTCCTTTATTTATTATACTTTAAAATGGCTGCATCGAAAGATCATGTCGAATACTACACTGTGTATGCCTGTGATGGTAAAATGCTGAAAATTGAGTGTAAAGAAAATTACATTATCAATTTAATACGAGCTAATTACGGTAGGTACTCTATTACCGTATGTAATGATAATGGTAGCACAGACTGGAGTGTCAACTGCATGTCACACAGATCTTTCACCATACTGCAAGGACGCTGTAATCAGAAGCGAAATTGTAGTGTTGCTGCTAGTACTAGCTTGTTTGATGATCCTTGTCCTAGCACCGTAAAATATCTCGAAGCACACTACGCATGTACATTAGCTGGTGCTTCATCAGCTACCCCTCGTTCAACGCCACCATGGTTAATGACTTCTCCACCAAGTGTGTGGATGACTCCCAAGTCTTTCACGTTATATTCAGAGACTTCAACGGTCGTTTCATCTACTACAACTTCAACAACAACCGTGTCATCAACCAAAGTAGAGCCTAAAAATAAGGAACCTGAAGAAATCGACTGGCCCCTACCAAATACACCTTCACTATCTGTAGAATCATTATCTGACATAGAAGTCGCTATTCCTCGAGTTACGAGTGACGAAATAAGCAGCTCTACTGAAATGATAGTATTACCAAACTATGACGAGACGATACCCATGTGCAAGCCAACAATTGCTCGTAATCTATCGTGGAACTGGACATCTGGTGGCGATGTATCAGTGCAACCATGTCCAGGTGGTGCTACAGGACTAGCTAGGTGGCGATGCCAAATCATTCCTGGGAATCAAGCGATAAACCACCCAGACACACCAGATCTCTCTGAATGTAAGTCTGTGTGGTTAAACAGTCTGGAGAATCGTATTAATGAGCAAGATCCGCTGTTGAAGATTGCTGCTGACCTGTGCCAAGTTACTGAAAATAAAATGTTATTCGGCGGAGACATACTAACGACTGTGAAAATCATGAATGAAATGGCGCATAAGATGCAGAACGATATACGAACATTTTCGGACTACCATCAACGTGAAGAAATGGTAGCCGAGCTCTTGCAGAGTGCCGTTCAAATTAGCAGTAATTTGCTAGATGTGTCGCAGCAAGTATCATGGAGTGACTTGTCTTATAAGGAACAGATCCGTGTGGCATCGTCATTACTGATAGGGTTGGAAGAAAATTCGTTTCTGCTGGCCGAAACAATGACTCGAGAAAAAGTTGTAATGCACTGCATGAAAAATATTTTGCTTAGTGTACAGATTTTGGAAGCGAAAAATGTTGCTAATGAGCAATTCCCTACATATATGGCAACAGAGAATTGTCCATTGAAAATCAACAACTGGCTGCAGCTGGATAAGTCGTCGCTTTTGGAGAACAGCGACAGCGGACTAGTACGTCTTGTTTATACTGCTTTCGACACATTGGAGCATGTGCTAAAAGCACAACCAAATAACCCAGAGGAGAAGAAAATCAACAGCAAAGTACTGTCCGCCTCATTGGGTAAAGGAAAACATATCCACCTAGCGCAGCCAGTTGAATTATGTTTGCAGCACCTGCAAACTGAGAATGTCAGCAATCCAACTTGCGTATTTTGGGATTACAGTGAGAAAGAGTGGTCTCAAGAAGGTTGCTCTCTGGTGACCACGAATGAAACCCACACAATTTGCCGGTGCACCCATCTTACAAACTTTGCCATTTTAGTTGATGTACGACCAACTGTATTTTCAGATCGCTCCAAATCATTGCCCTCGCTGATATTGTTGTTCATCGTACTGCTTATACTAGTGGTCCTTGTTGGTTTCTTATTTGTGAGGTACCTGCGCAAGAAATATATTTGTAAAGAATACGGATCAGCCACGTTTGCACCGGATGACAGCAGCTGGTTCCGCAAATGCTACGGCTGCTGCCAGACATCCGCTGAATCAGAGAAGACGTTAAACTGCAAAGAGCCAACGCCTGCTATGTACGGTAATCCACCCGTACAGAGTATGTCCTCAGTGGCGGATAGCAATAGTGTCGCTATGTGTGCGAAACACGTCATCACACATCCATCAAATACAATGCCTAGGTCATTTGTGACTGTTAACGGCATAGAAAATCATTATCCCACTTCGCATCAGAAGCTCAACCATAATTATACGACGTACAATCGTAATGGCAGCATTCGAAAGATGCGTGAAGCTCGTCGATTAGAGCATCTGGAAAATACGCTGCAACTACGCCATAAAAAAATGGCTGGTGATTCGTTGCAATCGAATAGTACTCGCAACCACACGTACAGTGAGATCGCATCAACTAGTCATCGAAGTGATCCTGTGTATGAAGAAATTGAGAGACAGAGAACGCAATGCGGTCAGATTTCAGATATCGGCAATGAGGATGCAAAACGCAACAATGACAAGAGTTGGCAGTCATCAAAAATTTATGGAGATCATCGATCACTGATGCCGTACAATCCGGTTACAGATCAAAATTTCCACGCGGCCTTAGATGCTGCATATCGTCAGCAGCTGAAGGAGCATAGTGCCAGAGCAGTATCCGTTTTGGATGGCCAAACGGTGGTCTGCCATTTACAGCCGTCAGATCCACGAGTATATCATAAATCCATCAACCACGTGTTGCCTCCTCATCATTTCTGAAATGATGATAAATTTGATGAAAGCAAGTATTCTCTTTTCATCTCAAGGTACGAGTATATTTAAGTTGAAAATTTACTGGTAGATGATGAGTGCGTTCCTGTAAATGGAAATATTGAGTTTGCAGTGATCTGAACAGTAATTTCACGCTATGATTGTGGAAGTAGAATGGTTTTATATGCAGTTCTACCTTCCAAACTTTGATTCTATCCAAAAACACACAACAGTAGAAGCAATTGGTTTATGAATTATGATATGATGTTTCAAATTTTTTTTCAGTGAAAGGAGAATCGTTGAAAAATGCGAAGGTTATTTATATGTCCAATTGAAAAGAATTTGATATTTTGGGCTTATTCTATGTACCTACGATGAAAAAATTGAATGCATTCAGTTACATTTAATAGCATGGCTGCGTTGGTGAGATAGTGCTCTCTCTTTTCAGAAGTTGAGTGTTCAGATTATGTCGAATCTAAACAATGTTTGTTGGGAATGATTTATTTTCGAGTTTTCATTATTGATAAAATATGTTCATAGTACATTTGAATGCCAAACAAATGGTTATAAATAAATCAGAATATGACAGTGAGGTATTGAAACTTGAATTTTTCTGCTCATGAAGAACAGAGAGCTGTCCAAATCTGTCACACAACATAAATCTCTCTAACCTAGGCCATAGTACTGCAAAACTCCAATGTCCCAAGTTATTTGGTGGCTAGTCATCTCTTGAAGCATTTACTGCCGAAGAATCTCATAAAATAGATTTTTGGAACTGTTAACTGTTTTCGATTTTTATCCTATTTACTCGTAATTTTTTAAACTGCCATATTTCATTTTGTCCCTTTATTCCACTCTGTAGCAATACTCGTTCATTAATCAAGTGCAGATAGTTGTTTCAGGTTACAAAAAACCCTAAAGAAAACATTTTGGCGCAGAATCGTCAACGACTATCTCCAGAAACACCCTCTAAAAGTCCCCTAAAATCTTACCAGCAGCAATACCCTTAAAAAGGGTCAAATTTATCCATTGGTTATTTGGCTGTAACTCGCAAACATTATGTTATATGAAAAAATCCTTCAAACAAAAAATACTATTCGTCAAATTATTTACAACTTTTTTATACAGCATTTTTCAAATATCCGTCATAGGACCGAAGGTAGAAAGCGTCAAAGATAGGCACTTTTCTTAAATCAAAGTAATTTTTTCACTTCACAAAGTTGAATAAACTTATTAGTTATTGGTTTTTGCTGTTATTTTTTCGAAAAACCTCAAACTTATGAAAATTATTTCGTTTCAAATACCCTGCTCTCATTTCCCCTTCCTGACAATTAACCTCATTAATAAAGCTTGAAATACCCTCCTCACACCCTCCCTTCCCAGTTTCCACGAGTGGATTCTAGGGCACTTGTTGAGGTGATTCTGGAGATGGTTTTTGATGTTTCTGACTTTCTGCGCCAATTAAGTTTTTCTGTTGGATTTTTTGCATTTATATTGCTATTTTTCGTCTGATTTCCCTGGACTATGTTGGGTTTTCGTGATTTATTTTATTATATTTTTTTGTATTCTCGTTCTTTCTCAATTTGATATTATGGGTGTTCAGTTGGTATTCTATGTATAGTTTATAGCATTTCTGCATTTCTGTTCAGTTTGCGTTTGATTATTGTCTTGTTCTCGAAATTGAATTTTTATTGTATTTTTTTCCATCCTAGTGGATGAAATTCTTGTATTTATTTTTTTCTTCTAAATGATGAACTATGTAGGTATCTTTATTGAGTATCGTGCTGTATAAGATAATTTACTGGTTTTAAAATTTCACCAGTATTATTTGTATCAAATGTTTTTGATCAAGTTTTTCAAATCAGATCTATTGAAGAAATAGTCTTCTATAGCAAGTTTACTTCGAAATATACTCAAAGTTCCTCCTTGAATAATCTCTTGAATAGGTACTGTATTATTTTTAGCAGTAAATACCAGTTACGTATTTTTCAGTAATTAATCTCTGCTTTTATTCAAAATTATTATTCCTGCGTTTCAGTGCCGCATTCAAAATTTCAACATGTTGAACAGAAAAATATTGCAACGTTTTAAACAAAATGTTGCATTGTTTGAATTGAAATACATAATAATAATTCTTGATCTTTTATTTATTTATTTTTTTTTTAATCTTCATTACCGGTTGACTGCTACCTTAGTTTGGAAAAAAAAAAAAAAAAAAAAAACAGATTATGTTGACTTATTTTCAATTTCAATTTTTCTCCGTTTCTTAACGATAAATGTTTGCTTTTCAAATTTTTTCTCACATTTAATTTGAGAATACAGTGCAATACAAATTCATTCAGTATTTCATTTGAAGTTTGGTCCTTGCATCCATTATGCAATCAGTATTTTAAAGATACACAGCAGATATTTTGTTTTATTACTGTATCTTCCTTTTTACATTCCAGCATTTGATGTGTTTATCCATTTTTTGTGTATAATATTGTATTTCTAAAGGTAAATTTCTCATTTCTGTTTCCTAAGGAAGTGTTAATTATATTTTGTACTTTTTTTTTTTTTTGTTGAAGGATTGATTTATCGGATACCTAGTTCAAATTTGTACTTTTTCTGCATTTATTTCGTAAGTGTAAAAACCTGTTAAAAATTTTAGTTACCGACGTGTTTTTCCTCCCAGCATGTGTATTTTTTGTTACGGTTTATCTAATGAAATGTATTATACTCGTAATAATTATGTATTATCCAAAGTTAAGATACTCGCAGTCAAATTTGTCGAAAAATATTTTATTTGGATTCAGTTTTTCGTTTTCCAAAAACAATGGTATTACATGATTGTATTATTCATTTTTCTTTACTTGAAAAGTCAAGTTTTAAATTATACTGTACCTATGTTTTACTTTTATGCGATAAAAACATAATATATATTTTTGTATTTTAAAATATTTTTCTAATCTTGAATTATTGTTTCTTCTGCTTGATTCGTCAAGAAATATGTACAACTTTCTATTTGTCTTTGAATATTTTTGCTTTTTGATGAATCCTACAAATTGCATTTCTTCTGTTCCGTCTCCTCTCCCTCCGTATTTCATGATTTTTCTTGGATGGTACGTCGCGAATTTTTGCATTTTCTTTTTTATAGCATAATTATTTGATTTTCAATTTTAAGATGTGAACTCAATAAAATGTGATGTATTTATTACTGTGTATAATTTACACTTAATTCTTGAACAAGAAAAATCTAACATTCGGTATTTATATTTTACTAGGAATCAAATATAATTTTTTACTATTCAATTTTTTATTCATTAATTAATATTCTTATGATGAAGCTATAATATTGAGTCATTATACTCTCGCAAAAAAGTTTGTGTCTTTCGAAACCAACTTGAGTCCTCTTTTTAATAATGATATTAGAGTTTGACTCGCTGACACTGGTCACCGTTTTGACTTGAATTTGTATACTAAAATTACTAATAATTATTATACATATTATTGAAAACTACGGGAGGGAAAGCATTCATTGTGAATGTGAACAAACATGATTTCATACTTTTCTTTTACTTCTATTGATCCCACCGCTCAGTGTGAAAAAAAGTATTTAAGATTAAAATTGCTTCGTATTGGAAATTTGGCGGGCTATTATATAAAATTTTTTTAGTTGAGAGTGCATTTCGAATGAGCAATGCGGAGGAACAACCACATCTCGGTTGTCTATTCTGAACGTTTTGTTGCTATTTAGTGGATTTGATAAGGGATAATGTCTAGGTTTTTGTAAAGACGTAGAGGGGTGTATGACATACAATTTACAGGTATCGAATTCAATTCAAATCCGTTGTTTCGTTTGTTTTGTAGTCTCATCTAATTTTTTGGTTGTTTTCTACTGTTTTATAAACGTACGTAAATATTAATAAGTTTACAATGTTTTTCGAAGTTGAAAGAACAAATCATTGAAGTGAAGCATATAATTCAATACTTAAACAAGAATAACTGGGAAATAAAAACATACAAGGAGCAGGAAGTTGCCATGGTTGTTTCTGAAGATTTGTCGAAAGGTTCCGACTTTTCTCAATAAAAAATAAAAATTGGCTTGGGCCTAGGTTTAATTTTTATATATTATAGTATACATCGGTATGAAAATTAAGTGGATGTAAGTTCCCCAGTTCACGTTGCCAATCCATTGAAAATAGTTTTAAATGAGAGTAGCAATCACTGTGAATGATGTTCTAGGTAATTAACTATACCATAGGGAACTACAATGCAGTCGCATCAGCTAGTCTTCAGACACTTGGTTAGAAACGGCTGAAAAATTTGGCTTCTTTGACGAGTCTTTTCATGATATGGAATTGTGTACTTCCAGACACTTGTTGCTCTCTGTCTTCATTCTTCAGTTGGTATGTTGTATCGTATTTTTGCTTCGCTCTTAATTATATCAGTTTATTATATTTTTGAAAGCAGAACATAAGTTACTGGATCATTGGATACTAATAAATTGTATGTTCTAGGTAATTGTTAGCTGTCGACAGATATTTGATTTTCTTGGTTATATGTGGGCATCGGTTTTAGCCAATTTTTTGTACACTTTGTTCATCATATTCGGTGTTTTTGGAGTTGTGCAATCTAAATCGAAGTATACTGTTGCTGTAAGTTTTATTTCAACATTCCCTTCAAATATTTTTTCACATCTAATACACATATTTTTGCAGTATGTGCTTAGCAGTTTCTATTGGATCTTATGGAACCTAATCGTTATGTGTATTTATTTCGATTTATTCGATTCTAGTAAGGTATGATTGAAAATTATAATTTTGTCCATTGTGAAAACCAATTTAATATTCATTTTAACCGTTGTAGTTGAGAAGTTTCTTGAGCTTTTACACCAACAGTATTACTTGGTGGCGAATCAATGGACCTGGATGTAAATACTTCGTTTCGAATTTAACGCAAGTCGAAAAAGATCCGGATGAACCAATTACAGCAGATTTTATTACAGGATGCGTCATCGACTCAGAATACGTAGAGGGAATTCAAGCCATCGTTCATACGATATTAGCTGTGAGTTATTTCAATCATTTTGATCTGATTTTGATCTTTGATAGTTTTATTTCAAGATTTGATCTCTCTGTAATCGTTTCTATTTTCATCATTAGTTATGCGGATTCGTTTTGGGGATCAGAGTCAGTCACATTTTTTACACCAAAACTGACGATGGTATGTAACTTGATTATTTTTCATGTCATGGTAACTGTTACATTCTCATAAGAAAGTCAATATCATTTCTAGTTGCATCAAACAAGAAGCAAAGTAATGGTCTACCGTTGTATTCTATTGAATATAGCCCTCGTAGACCCGAAGAACTATACGACGATGATGACGAGGATGATGACAGTAGCCGCAGTCATGGAGGTATTTTTTAAATGTTTCGATTTAGACTTGTAATTTTAATATTCTTATTTAATTTCATTTTGTATTTACTTAGGAATTTTAGATTCATTTTCAAAACTTGTGAATGTGTTCATGTAATTTCTTCTAAGTTACATAAGAATTCATTACTTACTCAAAACACCTTATTTCATGTTCTCAGTTCTAATACTCAATTCGAAAAAAAGTTCTCTAGTCTTTTCGCGGATTTATGTACCTTTTCTTTGGAGGTAACGCTTATACTCACCATATTCATTATTTTACTTTTAGATTCAGATAATAGATGTACAATAATGGGAGGTAACAGACCAATGACCCCCAGACGAGTGAAGCGTAGGAACGTCAATTCTAAGAGTTCCCATCCTCTAACTTATCAGCCGCGACAGGATCAGCAACCTCCTCCCTATTTTCGTAAGTCATCCGCTTACGGTAGTACTAGATCTTCTGGGAGATCTTCTACCCGACGACAAAGAGCCACTACACATAATCCTATTTCCAAGTATTTAGAGCAGCAGCAACAATATTCATTTCAACAACGCAGTGAGTACATCCTATCGAATTTTTCAGCCGAATTTTGATTACTAAATTAATCGAGTCGTCATTTTCACAGTTCTAAATGACTCGTCAACGTCAAATGATTCTTATCGGCCACCATTAACTTCTTCACAGTCGCAGTTACTATCTGCTGCTGAGTTGATAAACAGTAACAAGGTGGGTCACGTCAATCCGAACTTTACAAGCAGTACTTCGCTGGATAGACCACCATCTGCTCGTTCAAGTTACTCGAATTATCACGGTGTTCGAACATTGGCGTATAACAATAAACAAGCAGCTGCTCAAGTTCCTTCGAACTCGATTCGAAGGAACTCGAGACCAGCGTATTCTACATTTTTTAACGATGGACCTCCAGCCTATGAAATACAAGGCGTGGTGAATTCGGAAACCGTCATTTGAATGGGTTCATATTCTGTTGCTGAGGGAAACACATGTATATCAGTTGCCAAAGTACTGGCATCAGTGCTATTTTGATTTCTATGTGATTTTGTATTTGTTCATTTTGTACTCAACATTTCAGAAACACCGTCCAGACTATCTCAGGTCTACTTTCTTTTTTTTTTTTACTTAGCTGTATTATTGAAATTTCAGATCATTTTTTATTTCTTTTAATGACGCACGTTTTTTCTAGTATGCTGAATTCTACGCCAGATCAGTCGAATTTCATTTTCTTGAATTATTTTGAAAAAATATGTCCGATATTTTTAGCCCAGTTTATTTCCATCATTCCAGTAACATTCCAAATGTACGTCCTGTAAGGCTGAAAAAACTTTCATATTAGCCCTTCAAAGACTTTGACGACACCTTCACTCAAATAAGCTGTATTTTTCAAACATTTTCTACTCAAATGTTCGAAAATTTATATTAATATCACTATTTTTAGGAATTATGAAAGCAACCCATTTTAGAAGATTTTGTAATTAACAAATTTTTGTTTCTTATCCCTTGAAAAATGTTTTATTTGATGGACCGTAACATTTATGGCTTCTTCTCCGGGAGTGCCTGATTTGAATAAAATTTATTGTAACTATTCAAGGAGAATCTAAAAGTACTTGATGCAACTATATTAGTTGTTTGGTTTCACTTTCTTTTTCTATTACTAGATTGCAAAAAAAGATAAAGTTTAGTTTTTGAAAAATAAATAAAAAAATGAAATATCATACGCCAATTTCAATTCCTGAATTCAATATGAATTTTTCCTGACTTGATAAGTCGTTTTCTACGAGATACTTTTTTTTTATAAACTCAAGTTGAAATCTCTGCATTTTTACTCTCACGAACAGTATTATTTTGCCTATGTTTAGTATCATGCAAATCATAATTATTAATTGTGATTTCTTGTTCGAACATTATTGTGTAACTGTGTGCTATCGAATGTGTCCTATTCACTTTTACATTGCTCTCTTTCAATGTTGGGAGTTATATCGCATGGCGTCTTAAATTTGGGACTCTTTTAAATGTTATAAAATATTATTAGTTGAATTAATTGTATTTTTTGTACAATATTTTACTTATGCGTATCTTAAGACATTTTTGTGTTATGAAAGTGTTCTCTGCATTGTGATAGAATCTCTATAATATAATGCGCCAATTTTTTAAATTATTTTTCATTTAATTTCGAGTGAAAAATTAGTTTTTATGACTTTACAGAAGAGGTTTTCCGTTGTCAAACAAATCAAATTACTTTAACATAACCCTAGTATTTTCTGATAAAAATTCAGATAAAATCAGTAGACAAGAGGAAAAACAAATAAAAAACGGAGAAAAAATAAATCAAATAAAGGAAAAATGAAGAAGTGAATTCTTGAAAAGTGAAAAAATATTCTATAACAATTTACAAAAAAAACATACAGAAAGAATTAAAAGTAAAATTACGAATATAAAATGAAACACAAATTAAAAAATAAATAACATTTTATTAGAAGTTCAAAAATAAGGAAAAAATGGTTAAAAAAACTTTTAAAAAATTGATGGATTTTGAACAATGAAAAGAACAAAACATAAAAAATAAAGCTGCGATTTTGTTTTGCATTTTTGGTGACTTTTTCTTCTAACTTGAGATAACTCCAGCCCTGAAAAAATGACAACGATTGATTTTCGCTCATTATTCTGAAAGCGAAATAAATTAACAATTTACAAGGGAAAAAAAAACGGTAACGGCAAGTTCCTCTGCAATTTATTTTTAATGATTTAATAAGTATCAAACTGGTTCCTTCAAGGGAAATCAATTTTCAAATGATTAAAGAAATAATGGTTAGGGCCCAATGGCACTCGGAAAAGCAGTTAGGGTCCAACATAAATTTCAGTACAACAAAAAAAGGTGGCTAACTGTCTAACACAAACTTTCATGTAAAAAAGAAAGGAGGTTAGTGTCACTCCTTTATTTGACCAGAAGAAACTTAACAAGAACTTATCTAACTTCATAGCTAAAGACTTCATTGCATAATGCCTCATAACATCGACTATTGATAACCAATACTTCGAAAATTGAACCTGTTTTTATGAGGCTCAAAATGTAATATTTTTACGAATTGCATGAAACTGAAAGGATTTAAAAAAATTTATTTTAAATAATGGATTCCACCAAGAAAAATATTTTCAAATATTTCCTCCGTATATTACATTACATGAACTAATTGTAATTAAGTAGGAACTTAAAATGAATCAGTACACCTATACAAACAATATTATAGCCAAAAGTACATGTAGATATTAGTACTGTATTTACAAGGCAATACCTTGTATTACGTGTTTGGTGTTTCGATTTCAAATTTTTTTTGTCCATTTTCTCAACAATTTTCATTTTTGCAAATATTAGCGTATATCAGGCTATCAACATTATGCCACATTCCCAAAAAATGAAAGTTTCCACCTCTGCTTTGCTAAATTAAATTAGCGGAATACCAAGTACCTTCAGCAGCTAAATTCAAGAAAAATTATAATTATAATTTCATTTTATAGTTTAGAAATAATTTTTGTACGTTGTTTCTGTCGAAATTGGTATCGATTCAGTGAGTGCTACTATCAGCTGCTGACGACAGGCTGATTCGAAAAAAACAAGGGTCCCTTCACAATGTATTTTTGGTTTTGCTTTTCCTCCAACCAATCGGGATGAGGAAAAAGTAATTAAAAATAGAATTTCTTCGTATGATTGGTTCAAGCAGAAGCAAAAGCAAAAGTACAATGTGAACGCATCCTAAGACAAATATAGAAAATTTTAAGTTTGGTACACGGCAACATCTACTTATAACAATTAAAATAAGACGAATACAGCATAAGTTGCGTTTCTCAAAACTCTGCCAGGCATCAACAACTGTGTAGGAAAATCCCAACACAAAACTAAGAGCTGATTTAAAAATTGAAAAAATGAAGATTTTTGATTCGAGATCTCATTGTGGTAATTATTTCTTTGAGTGTGTAACCATGCAGGAGAAAATTACTTGGTTATAAGAGAATTTATTAAGATTAATCTAAGAAAGAAGATGTATTCCAAAATATGTACCTAATCTAGAAAAAAAAAAAATCTAAAAACAGACGGAAAATTTGGTTCGCACGAATCAAATCGATTAACAATAACAGCTACGCTTTTTTTGATTTTTTCAATAAAGTCGTTGAGCGAACGAAGTGAAAAGTGTAAAAATATGGAACAATGGAAAAATCCCAAATCATAAATCACATGCGGATGAAATTTGAAAAAGTAACACCATAACTGAGTTAATTAAGCAACTGAGTAAATATTCTAAAACCAACTACTTTTATTACCATGTAATCTAACTACAAGTTTTAATTTACATTTTACTCTCCGATTAAAATTGTATCAGTCAGGGATTAGGTACGGGGTCTGCTGCTGCATAAACTAACTGTGGAGTGTCGGAATCGAAGAAATTTCAGGACGTTGAAGACAACTTCTCATGATGGACTAAAGCGCTTAGAATAAAATGATTGAAGTCCCTTTCCAAAAAAAAAAAGCTTCGTGATAATTTTGGAACCATTTAAAATAGCTATCTGCAATATGCGCCATGGCCCACAAATGTTGAAGATTTCCTCCAAAAAAAATTTAATACATATGCATAGAAGTCTCTAAAGTCCATAAACGAAGTAAATTATGTAGTCAGTGTCCAAATTAAAATACTATAACTTTGAAAAAAAAATTTTAGACCGGTGATTTATTTCAGGTGAAAATTATCAATTTTAAAACAAAATTTTATTTTTACGTCGATTAATTACTAAATAAACTACTTTAAAAAACAATATTATCACAATGGATGCTTTTCAAGGCGGTTTACCAATGAGACCTCAAGTAAATAATAATACAGTACGTTCATTATTTTCATGTTCGTTAATTTTTCTCCAACTCCAAAACAAATTTTATCACTTTTTCAAATCAATTCTTGAAAGATTTAAATTATTTAAAAAATGCCCTCTCACAGAAGAATAATAATATGATATTAAGTTTTAATGAAACCTACAGATAGTCTTATGCTTGACTGACATCAACTATTTCAGTCATCTTCAATGTGAATATGAAGTTAATTTTTTCAATTCTTGGAAACGAACTCACATTCACCAATGATTACTTCACTTTAAAGAGTAAATTATAGTATAGTTGAAGTCGATAAAATTTTGGGAATTGATTTCTATTAATTGAGGAAACTTGTTGAAAATAAAAAGAGATACTTCTCAATCTTGATAATTTCTAATAGCAACCATAGACATTATCATAGATCTATCTGACATGTAAATTTATGTAATAAAACATCTACTTCCTTGGAAGAATTCTTCAATGCTGATTCAAAAATATGTTAGAATTAGCAATACAATAAAATTTCTATCCCTCACTATTCGTACTTTAAGGTTCTTATCTGACATAACTCTTCACTTTGATCGCAAAGAAAAAAATTAAAGACAGTAGTAATGTTGATTATGTATTCCAGTAAAGAACATATTTCATTCTTAAGTTTTTTGAATAAAAAATTCTTTTAACAATTAAGACATCACATGACAATTTGCGAACAACAGAAAGGTTTACGGTTCCGAAAGTGAGAATGAAAACCAAATTTAACTGCTTGACGGATTCGTAACAATGAAGATATTCAAAAAGAACTTTACATTTCATACTGTTGTTCAAAGTTAATTATTGAAGTTGAATTATAAATGAATGAAAACATGAATATTCAGAATTACAAAATTAAAATGATACACAACAATTAATTACCTTAGTTGGAACTCTTGTGACCGTCGATGAAAACTTTATGCAACCACTGCCTTCAGGTCTTCGGGCATTTGATTTTTTGGATGTTTATTTTCAAAGTGTTGCTTATACGTTTTAGGATCAGGCATTTGCGCCTACAGAAAATAAGCATTAGAAAAATAATAATAAAATACATCTGAAATGTTAATTGTTATCAACTGACATACTTTGCATACGACGCAAACATGCACCAATGCTTTTTGTGCGGCCTTTTTCTGGTCAGTAGCACTGTGCCCGGCTTGTTTCTTCATTTTTGCAGCTTTTTCGGCAGCTTTCGCTTGTGATTGAATTTTCTGTTGTCCTCTAGCCATTTTTCTAATCGACTAGTACAACTTTAACGAAATAATTAATGAGTAATCGGTTATGGCTAGGTAAGACGACACGAAAAAAAGAAATTCCACCAACTTCGATTACTTTCAAAACATCAAATTCAGTGAGTATATTCTCTTATTTGTGGTTTGTTTTCGATCAGAAGGACCGCTGAGTAGACAAGATAGAACGGATCCTGCAACGAAATAATAGTTATCAAGTTTAATACTATACCAATAGGTTAAATGATAGAGCCAAGAAATGTTTCTATTAATAATTAAGTGGTGGATTTCCGCGACGGCATCGCGAGATCAGAAAAGATGGTATACGACTACACGATTTCCGAGTTTATTAACGAGTGATTTATTGGTGTCAAGAGAGAAATGATAGAATTTACTATACGCATATAATCAGAAGAAAGAGAAAGGTAACGAACCCGGATATCCACTTTACAGCACTAATGACGAAACCAACAGAGAATACTCATTGAATTGAACACAATTGGACCACGGAATTGAGGAGAGAATTAAAAGCTAAAACATTCACGTTTTAATTAGACATTACATTACACTTTGAAGAACAACTGAACTGGAGTACGAACGACTGATGATCAGAAGCAAAATGAAATTTCTTCTTGATTTTCAAAAAATGAGATTACTGATTTGATTAGTAGAGAAAAAAATATTAACAACGGGTATAATTGAAATTTGACTCGTTCAAAATAAGAAGCTCACAGGTGCAGCTGAGTGTTTCACACAGACGCAACGCAAAGTTTGTTCGTGTAGCTAACTGTAGCCAATAAAACTACTTCGTTTTGTAAGTTGAAGCGATGCATTGTAAAACGTTTGGTGGGATATACACTTTAACTTTTCTGAAAACACCATGTAAAAAAACTGTATTGTTGGTTGAAGCATGAGCTTCTTATTTTGAACGGACTACGGAGTACGGAAATTACGGAATGAAATTAAATTGGGATTTTCGATTTTCCATATTTTCCATTTGGCATCACTGGTGATGAGTGCCCGAGGTTCCATGAGTTCCATGCTTCAAAAAGAATTTCACATGGATCCACAGATTTCCAATCCACTGTCATTTTTGATTTTCGTTAATCGTTTTTCTATATAGTTTTCTTTTGATTCTCTTCTCTTTCGTATGTGATTTTATTTATCAAATTTTTTAAAAATCTCAATTCTTCGTTGTATTTTTCTATTTTCAATTGCCAATTCTCTATATTTTTAAAGAAGTTCTGAATTTTTATTATGAAACTTGAAAATAATTATAGAATTACAGCTTATAGACTTTTCTGATATGTACCAAGTTTATATTCTTTTTCTCGTTATCTCAAATAGGTTGATTTTTCATAAGTTTTCCTGAAAATCGGTATGTTAATTCAAAAATGATATTTTTGACTAAGTCAATTTTACGTCTTATTCCAAAGAGCAGTTGCCCACCATGCCCTCGTCTAATATTCCGCTCGTGTGGTATCAAAATGTTCAGTCCAGGCTTACCCTCTAAATCTATTTTTTCGAGTCATCCTGCACTAAGAAGGTCGATCTCTAGTGTTGATAGTCCGAACAGTCATGCGGATGAGAATACCAAACCCACCTTTTGCGAAAGACTAGTCAAATCATCTGGACCATTAGAACCATACTTCAGATTAATCAGACTCCACAATCCCACAGGTGATGTTATCTTATTTGTTCTTGCTTCTTGTTTCATCATTTTGACTAATGTTCCATCTTGTTTTACAGGTTGTTGGTTACTATTTTGGCCCTTCGGCTGGAGTATTGCGTTAGCAGCATTACCGGCTGATTTACCTGATATCAAGTCTCTAATCATGTTTGGCTCTATGGCTTTCATTATGAGAGGAGCTGGCTGTACAATTAACGATATGTGGGATAAAGAAATAGACAGAAACGTAATATACTTCTCTTTCAACCAGAATGCTTCGAATAAAGACTAAAATTATGTTTCCTCTAGGTAGCACGTACCAAAGATAGACCTCTTGCTAAAGACGAAATGACGAGATTCGACGCATTGGTATTTTTAGGTGGTCAGTTGGGTGTTGGTTGTTTGATACTACTTCAGTATAATTTTTATACTGTTCTTCTTAGTGCTAGTTCACTAGGTAAATTGCAGAATTGCCTTTTTTTACTGTTATTGCGTTCATATCATTTGAATTCATCAACTTTTTTCGATAGGACTTGCCGTTTCATACCCTTTAATGAAAAAATTAATTCCGTGGCCTCAGGTGATTCTAGGAATGGCCATGAATTTCGGTACCTTACTCGGGTCACCAGCTGTTCATGGGTTTTCAGATTGGTCGGTATGCTTACCTTTGTACCTTGGAGGTATATGTTGGACTGTGGTATATGATACCATTTATGCATTTCAGGTAATTAATTTCATTTCCGTAAAAAATAAAAAAATTTAGTCATCATCCAGTGGGCATAAGGCGATTTTTTTATGTTGCTGTTTCGAGAATATTTGGGTGACGATTCATAAGTTATCAAGGATAGACTACTGCGTTACACCAACTGTATTTCTTTATTCAAGAAATCTAAATTTTTGAAACTGTGTAAAGGCATTTTCTACTTTTTTTTACATCGGAGGCGAAAATTGTTGAAAAACCATAACTCTAAAAATATTAAATCTGACAGTATAAAGCACATTGTCTTTTTTCCTTTTGAAGATTACAAAATTTAGTTGAGATTTATTTGTTTATGTTTCCACGCAACTCGGACTTATTCGTCCAGTCTCACTGTTCAATCTTTTTTGTTCTTTAGTGTATAATACTTGTTCATCATGCCTACAAGGTTATCGCCATCAAGGTGACCAATTATTTAAAATCGTGTTTTCCAAATCTGTCAAGTCCTGAATTGTTGTTGTTTTTTTTTTTTTTGCTGTCGTTTCCCTCCTCACACACTCAACACGAAACGCTAGTTTCCACTTTCCTAAGCTATAAAATGTTGGGAAAAATGTCGGGTAGTTGAATCATATTACTACCTATATCGTTAAGAAATGTTCATTGAATATTCAACAGTTCTTTCATCATTATTTCAGAATTTGCTGTTCGGACTTGAATGGGTCTTCATTAAAAATGTTTTTAACGAAAATGAAAATTTTTAATCAATAATTTTATTATACTATAACTGGAACTAAAGGAAACGAGACATATCTATTATAAATAGTTGCCACGAAAAAAATTGGGCTCATTCTCTTAAATTTTTTAATCGTTTATGAATTAAGTTAAATCGATTTACTGTTTCAACTTTTTTGCTTATGAATTTGTTTTAGGATTTGGCCGACGATAAGAAATTAGGGCTCAAATCGACTGCTATTGTTTTCAGTGAAAATCCTCGTTTATGGTTGAGTGGATTCGCTGCCAGTATGATTTCATTGTTCAGTTTATGTGGTTTCATGAACGCCCAAACATGGCCATATTATGTTTCGTTGCTCGTTATTTCTGCTCATCTTGCTAAACAAGTACGTTATTTTAAATGAAACTTGTTTTTCTTGAAAATTACCGATTAATCATGAATGAGGTCATGTTTTAATTCTTACTTGTTTCACCGTGTTACAGATTTGTTACCTTAATACTAGTAATGTGAGAGAATGCGCTCAGAAATTCGTTTCAAATCAAAGAATAGGTTTAATATTATTTTTAGGCATAGTGTTTGGTAATTTATTAAAACCAAAATCGGAGGACAACAACTTAAAAAGTTCCTCTAGTCAAGAAATAGTTACCGGTAAATGATTTTAGTTCCTTCGTAATCTGCAGTTCTTGTTGAGAATTTTGGTAATTATGATCTCGCCATAATTTTGACACAAATGGGTCACTAAAAGAATGACTTTTTTAATGGAATATGATTCTTGTGATGCATGTATTTGCGATCGTTTTCAAAAACTCGTGGTAACTGTTCAAATAAAATTTTTGTTTTAATTTTTCCAACCAATTTTTTTTTGTACGCTTTTGAAAATAAAATTTTCGTTTTTAAATCAACTACCGTAATTACCAGTTAAAAAGCCATTGGAAGAGATATATTATAACTTGCAAACTACTTGTGGCACAAAAGTTTCCCATTAATACTGATGAACTATAGGTTGTACAATCTACACATTTGTTTTTAATGGTTTCACAAAACTTCTGATGAACGACACTTTTTTTTTTCAAAGTAAAATGAAACTGAAAGTTTCAACAATAAATGTATGACATTTGTATGGGCTTGCAATTATAGCAAAATATCCAAGTTCATTGAATTGTTTTTTCTAAGATTGAGATTCTAGAACTTATTGTACCCTTTTAATAAATAAATAAGACTTTTTTTTTCCCAATAAGGATCACTAATCGGAAATTTTTAACTCTTTATCAAGGATAAGAAATTGTAATTCGACTTTTTGAAACTTTTGAATAGAGTATTCCAATAATTCACATTCAGTCTGGGAGAAAGAATAGTCCGAAACATATTTAATTAGATGTTTATATTTTTCATAAAATCGCAAGTACAAATAAAATCTTAAACAAATTGCACATCACATTTGATTTTAAAAAAAATTTGAAAATTTCAAACATCTCCGAAGGTGAGTATACTCTAAAGAAATATAGAGGAATAGAAGGAGACAAACTGCCAACTAATTCCGATGGATAAAAATGAAGTTCGCAAAACGTTACAAATTATTTTCTCGTCGCTGTTACTAAGTGTACTGAAGTGACTTACATTAGGATTCATAGCGTTATAGTTGATTTCTTATTTCTGCGAATTTATTTCCAAACTATTTGTCAGTAATAGTCTCAAATTGGACTTCAGAATTCATATTTAAGAGTAAATAATGTTATACAACTTCAGAAATGAGAATGAAAAAAAAAACTATTCGATAAATCTAAGATAACTCCGCATCATTGAGGCATCACTTGATCTTAAGAAAAAATATTGTTTTCCTTTGTAGAATTTGAGGTTATCGTAATTTCTAGTGATTTCAATGAAAACTGTAGAATACAGGTTAATCTAGAAATAAATAAGCATAGTATACACGGTGGCATTGAAAAGTAATGCGATTACATCGTGCAGATTACAGCACTCGGCTTTCGCTTCAACTTTTCTCTACAGACTCGTAAGTTTCTTCTTCGTCATCCCCTTCATCACCTTCATCACCTTTTTTATTCGCATCTTGAACCCACAAACCAGAATCAACACAACGCTTCATGTGATACTTTGCTTCTTCGGCATCCATTTTCAAAATAGTTTCTTTCAATAAAGGGATGTCTTTTTCGTCAAAGCATTTCTGCAGCTCCTGAAAAAGGAACGAATGCCCACAATAATTAGCAATGCAACATGAAATAAGAATCCAAGCTGTCGACACCCTAGAATTGACCCAAAATTTTTTTTTTTACGAGTAGTATTATGCCTACTTGAGAGACAGCGAAACACATACTCATTTTACAGACTAGTGTTCCAAACAGATTGTATGGTTCTAACTGAAAGTTTTCAAATACTATTCAATAAAATTGATGATAATAAAAATAGAGTGTCGACGGCTAAGTTTTGGAATACGGGGTCTCAGTTTCATAGTACTAACCGGTGGTAACGATTCATATACTTCCACAGGATCCAAGCCACCAGGACCCAATCGTTTTTGTTTTTCAGTTTCTTCGATCTCTTTCAAAGCAGCATCCAACTTTTCTTGTGCCCTTCTCACTATTTTTGCTTTGAAATTTTTCAGTTCTTCTTCAAATTCAGTTTTATAATCTTCGCCAGCAATTTGTATTCTTAAATTTCAAATATTTTATATTAAAAAGTAGATACGAAAGTTAAATTTCTCGATACTTCCGGATCAACATACCTCGAAAAGAATGACGATATACAACTTCTGGGATCTACTTCCAAATGTTTCGACAGTTCTAGTATAAATTGCATACAAATGCACTGATGAGCAACATGTTCCATCAAATTGTGTTTCTGGTAATAAAAAATCGAAAAATACGATGAGAAAAATCAAGTCGATTCGATGAATAAAAAATAGAAATATGTTAAACCTCTTCCATTTCCAAATTGATACACCAGTACACTAAATAATTAGCAGTATCTTCACAGGTCAAGTGAGGATGTTCCAAAAGGAATCGTTTGCTGTCGTCGAATTTCTTCAGCATTCCATACTGTTTTAGTAACGACTCGTTCTCCTTAATGAATGACTTGAATTTCTTTTCTTGTTCTTCTTCAGACATTTCTTTTTTTTGGCGTGGCGCTGGTTTATTAACAATTGTTTTGGTAAAACCCGGCTGACTAATTGTATCGACATTCCAAGGAGTAACCTGCAATCCGAAAATTTGAATCAACGCATGAAAAAAAAAACAAAAAACTATAAGGCAAATTTATAGGATTTAAAATTTTAAAAATGTGAAATTAACTTTTTCTTTAAGCTGAAGTTCCTTTTCTTGCTTTTTCAATTCTTCTTTTTCCTTTTCCAATTTCTTCAGAGTGGTTTCTAACTCGGTATCAGACTTATCACTGCCTAGATTCTTAAATTTTTGAACAGTTTCCTCGTAAAGTTTTTGGTGCCTAAACAAAGTTACAAATTAAATGTACACATGCATAAAGAATACCACATTAAAAATTCAACAATATAGAGTTGTGAATTTGTAAAATGATATTGGAAGTAGTTATATAAAAGCACAGTTTGATATTAAACTTGAAAATTTTTACCCATGTAGTTATCTCCGAGATCCTATTTCTCATACCATATCACCATTGGTTCAAGAGTTTCTTTGACCAACGTTAAGGTTATGATATAGGTATTTATTTGACTATTCTAAAATAGATCGTGTTACTACTGAAAATTGCATTAATTCAAATGAGACATTTCCTATTTTCGGAGGCGAGTGGCAATATTTCCAATATGACCTGACTGAAGACGAAAATGAGAGTATTATTCTGATGAATATCTCATCAACTCATAAATGGGAAATAAGGTGTAATGGGAATAGGTTTCAACTAAGAGACAGTTGCATGCGATTAAAAATGCCGAACTAAGGAGAGCAGTAATATTTTCGATACGTTTACGTTGGGAATTAAAGTGCACTCACTCTTTTTTCTTGTTTTCGAATACTTCTTTCTCCTTTTTCTGTTCTTCCATACGTTCCATCCGAGCTTGATGTCTCCATCTGAAGAGAGAAGGTGTATCGATATTAGGATGAGTTTCGTCTTCGTCATCCGATATCTGCAAAAATAGGGCAAAACACAAATTTAATATTAAAGACAGTACTACAGTTCCATTGATTTAATTGGTTCGGCCAACCCTAAGAATATTTGAATGGACTCATATAAGTTTTGATCAAATAAACAAAAAATATACTAAAGAACTTTGTAAAAATCTACCTCTATGTTTTTCCATTTACTGTAATCAACCATGATTGTATGATCAACTCAAAAACACGAAAACCAATAAGAAATTTTCATTGAATAGAACTCATTTAAAAATAATAATAATATGATGATGATAATAAATGTAATTATTTTAGATGAATAATTTCACTATGAAATTTTGGAAATTGTGAGAATTGATACAAATCGTAAAACCCTGTAAACCACAAAACCATCGTAAAACAGAAAGGTCTCTGTGGAGTCTGTCTCTGTTCAACGGCAACAAGAACGGCAATATAATATTCGAAGTTTACGCAGGCTGCCAAGATCCAGAAAAATGAAAAATCGAAAAAGAATGATTTGAAAAAACCTTATAAAACCAAAAAACCAAGACCAAGAGGTATTTCGTCTTTCTTGATTAATTTTAAAATGAATTTATTGGTTTTTCAAATATTGTACTATTTTATTTTATATGAATTCAAAATTAATTTTTATTGTTTTATTTTATCGTGATGAATTTACAACACGAATTTTTTATTTCTTAATGCTATAGCACTGGTGCTCGAAGGCGCCTTTTATTTTGTAATGTTTTTTTTTTTTTTCGACAAGTTTGGAATCAATCCTCAGTCTCAGTGAACGGTGAAGATTTTCTGATTTTGCATTTGAAAAAATGAAAAACTACGTGAAATAAAGTAAATTCAATATAAAACGTCATTAACATTCTTACTTTTGTTCGGTTTCATTTCATTATGACCCCGGCAGACCGAAAAACTCATTTTTCAATCATACAGGAACAACTGGAATCTAAGAATGTGGTAAGATATTTGAGAAAAACTGGAGGCAAAACCTCTTTATCTGCTTGAACTAAATTGTATCTATTTTTCAGGTTACGTTTAAATGGCTTAGCAGAAAGTGTCAAGTCCATTGCTCCGTAGCGAAACAGTCAGTTTCATGTTTTTATACGGTTTATAACCTTTTCTTATAGTAAATCTTATTTCATCTGATGCAGGTTGCTTCAAGAATTCGCCAAGGACTCGGACAAAAATAAATACTCCATAACCTACGTTGTATTTTGTAAAGATGCCAATGGAAATTTAGTTATTAGTCTGAAGGATAAAAAGGATTTGAATAATGCAGCCGACGGTTTCTCTGTTATAGACACTCAAATTTACAGCATTGAATGCAAGTCTTCAAATATTAGTTCAGATGTTCTTTACAATGAAGAAAAAATATCGTTTCAACTCGAGCAAATGTTGGTTTTTCAGTTAATTTAGTTTCATTTATTTTTTCACTTATACAATCTCTAATTGCTGGGGTTTTCAGGGATTTATCATCCATCAGTTATCCATCGAAAATTAGCAAAAATCCGAACTTGAGAAGACCTAGTCATTCAGTCACCAATAATAAAGTAGTTGATACTTCTTCATTTAATGTAATCTCTGCAGTGACTTCACACTAAATATTTTTCATTTTTTCAAATTTTACAGAAGAATAACGATACGTCAGAAAAACCTTCTACCTCCGATGTTAAATGTGAACCTAAAAAAGAGAAGGTGAATAAACTCAACTTCACTGCAGTGCCTAAATCAAAAAGTGAAGAAAAAACTGACAATAAAAGCGAAGATCAATCACCTAAAAAACTGCCTGCTAAAACTGAACCTGATTTGAAAGTAAACTAATCATTGTTAACATTCAGCACAGGAAGCTTTTTTCGCTTCTTGAAATTGTCAATGTTTATTGTATTTCTAGATTAAAAATACCAAAGCTTCGAAAGCTGTTACTGGTAAGGGGAGTTTATCTGTCCTATTCCAAAATCATCGTATTAAAAATACACCTGCTTCAAGTACGTGTTCATCAAATGAAAATAATGAGAGCGAAGTTAAAACAGAAAACCGTGAACCGAAAGAAAATGTAATTTTTTTTTTCTTCAAAATAGTATTAGTTATGAGAAAACTTTTATTGATATATTCAATTGTTTTTAGGATACTTCTAGAACCGTTGAAGAAGAGGAATCAGAAAAGAGCCAATCTTTGAAACAAAGTAGCCCCGTTAAAGCAAAAAAAACTCAGGCAGTAAGGAAAATTTTATGAAGTGTATCTCATAGCTTCAGCTTTATTGTGGGAATTAACTAAAATCTTTTGTAACATTGTGTTAGAAAACGGCGAAAAAGAGTACCGCTAAATCTAGAAAGAAACCTGAACCGCAAAAAAGGAAAAGAGTTTCTGCTGCGTTTGAATCTTCCAGTGACGAATCCGATAATGAAGAAAATTCTAGTGATAAAGGTAATGTTCCTCTATTTTCATTTCAAGGCGTATAATTCATTTCAATTTTCATTTTATCTCCTTGTTGGGGGAGAGATTTTGATTTTATTTTATTTTCTTCTTCTTTTTTGTTAATGAATGATGTGTTATTAACCAAAGTTTTAAGAAATCGACGAAGAAATTAGAAATTTTCAAATAGTCCTGTAAGTTTTATTCGTAGTTGTTGTTAAATTCATTAGAATTTTTGCTATAGAATCCCCCTTCGATAAAATGGAAGAGGAACCAGAACCCGAACCTGAATCTGAGCAAACAGCTGGACCTGCTGTATGCGTTGTACAAGGGAAGAAACGAAAACGAAAAGTTGTTAGCAAAAGTGTTTTAGGCGAAGATGGATTTTTCTGTAAGTCCTATTTCTACTTGGCCCAATTTTCAATATTTTCTAATTTTATTTTCTGAAGGAGGTTGAAAAGAAAGGCGACTTAAAAAAATCAATGGATTAAATTTTTCAATGTTTTAGTGTATTATGCTTTCACGTCAGTTTATTGATGAGTGGAGTTAATCATTCATATTGAATTCTCGCATTTTTCCTCATCAATATAATTAAGTTTTTTCTACGAATTTTCAAAGTAATATGCAAGAATCTAAAACAAAATTATTTAAAGTTGGAGTCGTTCGACTTGTTTCGCTTTTTAACATTAATGTACTGGAATTAAAATATTCCGTTAGTATTTAAAAAACCTTTTTTTTTTTTTTTTGTAAATCATATATCCGTTGCGACTGTAAAGATCTCTTCTCTAACTTTCAGATACGGAGAAAGAAATTGTATATGAAAGTTGTGATAGTGATGACAACGATGAGAACGATCCGCATGTGAACCAAGAATCGAATAAACGTTTGAAGACCAGTGAAACTGAAAGCAATACCAATGCTGTTTCTAAAACGAAAACAGTGTCTCCGCCAGCAGAAAAGATAAGTAACAAAAACCAAAAAGCAAAGACGAAACAAGCTTCTATTATGAATTTTTTCAAAAAGTCATGATTGTACTCAATTTCAAGATTAATTTTTATTCATAATTTAATTTTCTCAATTATAGCAATGTTTCATTCATTAAAGATGTATAATTTTTGTTTTTTAGTTGTATGAAGTGTTTCATAATTTCCACTTTTTGTGATCATTTAATTCTGAAAAACTCGTAAGGTGAATTACAGATTCATTATTTCGTGTCATGCGAGTAAAATTAATTTTACTGCTTAATGTTTCAATTTCTTGTACCATTTTTCCACAACAAAATAAGAAAGATTCCTTATTCTATACTGCTTTAAAAATTGTTGCCTGTTGCCCAGCTAAACATATGTTTTGTCATTTTAGGTAGTAGATACATAATTGCAATCAATACAGTGAAATAAACGTATAAATAATCCAAATGATCGACCAATACCATAATGATCCGGTCATTAACCTTGAAAAACAACTGTTGATACTCGTTTCAAATAATATCTTGTATATATAATACTCGTAGAAACTGGTTTCATGTCGACAGTCGTTTCTCGTAGCGTTATTGAAATGGACGTGTATAGTATTTCAATCGCATAATCACATTGAAGCCAATCTCGAAGCTTGTAGCTATTAGTTATCAATGGTACCTTTCTCAGTCAGAAAATTTTCCAAATATACAATTTTTTTAGTGATTATTTTTGTCATCGTCTATCGAATGCGCCAAGGACCCAGTCAAAGCAGGCCAAAATTTTCACTCACTCATCTTGAAATTGTACAATTATTAGTAAGTATACATTTCGTATTTTTTTCAATGTAAAAAATAAGATTTTATTTTTTTGTATTAGGCTGACTTTGTTTCGTTGTAATTTTATGAGTCGCATTCTAAAATTTTCTCAATATTTAAATTGATTTTTTAAACAGGTATTTAAAAGTTTCAAACCTAAAAAGTTCATTGATCGTTTCTGAATTCGGATTTAACAATAACTTAACTTTTTCAACATTTTTGTAATTGTAGGATGACGCCAAAATTGAAAATACGAAGAGATTGTTGCATGTAGAAAAAATATGTAAGGAGTATAATTTAGGAAAGTACAAAACTAATTTAAAACCAACTATCTACAAAGAACCACCGACGCCTCACTACGAAATATATTTCTACGACCGGTAAATCTAAATTTTTTTTTTTAATAATAATAAAATCTGATTTTGTTGATTGAAAATAATATTTTCTAGGCCACATAGATTGTCATGGTGCCCTATCTTTAAAGCTGGTTCATCCACTTGGTTATACAATTTCGCTATACTTGGAGGCTCTACTGACGAAGAGATTACCAATTCAAAGTTACAAATCAACGAATTCGTTAGAAGATTATACCCAGCTTTTTCGAGTGAAGAAGCTATTGCTGTAAGTTTTTATACTAAAATAATTATAACTTATAGGTAATGAATCCAGTTTTTTTAAAGTGGCATACTTGATTGATAAATGACGCTCCACAAAAAGCATTAAAGTGAGAAACGAGAAATTTAGAGATTATTCATGTTCCTTTACGTCTGGCAGTCATAAAATGTCGCAGGCAAATGCTTTTTATATCAACGCACACTGTTTTCTTATTCATAAAGGTATCTTTAGAGCCTGAAGAATTGCATTTTGTTTCCACAATTGCATTAAGAAATAAGAGCAAATTTTGGAAAATGGAGTTCGGTGTGAGATGGTTGAGGGTTATTCCAAGTAAATGAGCAAGTTATAGTTATTACTTTTACTCTAATAAGGAATACTCGGAAATTTTTTTATTTGAAAAATATTTCAGTGTGGGAAAATTTATCTGGTTTCCAAACTGCTTGTCCCTACCATTCGTTTTTAATCTTTTTATACGTAGGTAGGAGGCTTACTTAGGTACATTAAAAAAAAAAAAAAATGACGCAATAGAAAAACAATATCTAAGCCTGACATATACGGTGGTGCCTATGATTGTTGAGTAAGATTATGTGAGAAACTTGAAGCTCTTAAAAATTCTATCGTTACAAATTGTAATAAAATATCGTCTTTGAGAGGAATGTATTATTTCAACATTTTAAAAACTATAGCAACTGAGAAAACGATCAGCATATAAATTTTTTGTCATATTTTCGTAGGTATCTTTCAGTTTGTTCGTTTATTTTATTTATTTATTTTTTTTTCAATATTCTTCCGTTCCCAAATTATGATTCACTCTTGAAGTTATAATCACTTGTTCTTTATTTGTTCATATAGTTTCTCCCACAAAGTCTAAAATTCATGATAGTTCGTCATCCGTTCGAAAGAATTTTATCTGCGTACCGGGACAAATTAGAAAATTTTGCTACGCGTTCGAAAAGTGGCACACCATATTTTTACCGAAAATATGGAAAGAAAATCGTGTCCAAATATCGTGTAGATGGTAACAATACGAATAGTCGAAGGATACTGAAAAAAGGGCAATACATATGGAATTACGACAAGGAACCAGTTGGAATAGAGCCTACGTTTAAAGAATTTGTCAGGTAATACTTGAAATAAATGAAACCACTTTGACCCAGTAAGCCGCTGGATGAATTCTTGGCTACGTCACAAAAAACCCCTACTGTTTTCGTTCATTAAGAATTTGAATTATCTGTTTTGTAGGTATTTGATAGATACAGATTTGAGGATGAGAGCCGATGATCATTGGATCCCTTTCTATTTATACTGTACACCGTGCTCTTTAACGTACGACATAATTGGTAAAGTAGAAACTATGATGCAAGATCAACTACTCATCATTAATTGGAGTAGACTGCAAGATAAACTTCAACCTCACTGGCGGCATCGGACAAATCCTTTCCAACAGAGTGGAGGTAGTGTAAGCGAGGTAGCGAAAATTTATTTTTCTCAGCTAAATCAAACAGACCTGAGCGAATTGTACGAAAAATATAAGTTGGATTTTTTACTGTTTGAGTATAATGAAAGTGATTATTTTCAATATGTAAGCAGATAAAAGAACAAAATTTTAGGGTAAAAGGTTTTCTGATTAAATCTAAAAAAAAAAAAATGTGTCAAGAACTAACGATATCAATTTGGATGGCGATTAGCAATATTGTACTTTAAAGACTTTTGTTGAGGAGTTGTAGAGTTAAAGGTAAAACTGAAAGAAAAATAATGAAACTACTATCGGATAAAAACTATTTCACAGAAACAAAAAGTAAAAGAAAAAAAGTATCAAAATTAATGACAATTTCAGTTGTTTCACTCAGATGAAATGAGATGAAGCAATTTGAGATTTTAATGAAAAGTAAAAAAAAAAATTTCAAGTTTTAATTAATTGCAGGAAAAGAATATTATTGTGCTAGTTTTATCTTGTAAATTGAACATCTATATCAAATTATTAACCTCGAGTAGAATTATACGAGATTTTGTTGAACAATTTATTGTAAAATAAACTGAATTTTTTTGGCTGACTTCAATATTTTATGAAATCGTAAAAAAAACAAATTACGTTCATCTCAAATTTTGGTATCGTCGAACGGGGTGACTTTACATTCAAGGGGCGATTTTACCCACTTCGTTTTAGCCCGATAAATAAATTGCCAGGCAAAAATTAAAACCGAAATACGATTTGGATAGAAGCAGGTAGAAGGAGGAAAATAAAAAAAAAGATCGCCGCCCCTACCTCACTTCACCCAGTAACAGAACAAGAAAATGAAGCGGCGATGGTTTTTTTGCTTTTTCTTATTCGTCTTTTCTTTTTAACTACAATCACTCAAAATATTCAATTCGGTTTCACATGGTTGAAGTTTGTACTTGACTAGTTTCTTTCCAATCGTATGTCCCAGTACAAACATCCTCAAATTTTGCCTTCCACCCATCAATTTGTTCAATAACCCGTCAATAACAAATTGATGGGTAAAGTCGCCCCATTGAGGGGTGACTTTACACTAATTTTTTTAAAAATCATAAAAAATAGAAGGAAGGCTGCAAACTCAAACTTTTTTTACAAATGTGTTGAGAAATGTTGGACCAAAATTTTAAAACCAAATTCACTTCAGTAGCTTAAAAATTGGAGGAGTTATTAAAGGACTAAGTTGAAAAACGTAAAAAAAAAGTGGGTAAAGTCGCCCCATTCGACGGTACTTATCAATAAGCCACAGAGACTCAAGCTTTAAAATTGGGTACCTAATGCGAATTTCATACCCGAGTTACTTCTGCTGATTGAATATTGAAACATTATACATCCGTCCCATCTTGATTCCCTGTACTAAAGAAAAAAGCGAAACAGTGTAAAGTATGAAACAAAATTTACTAACTAGAACAAGAAAGCACAATAAAAGACACGAGTAATACCATAGAAGTAAAATAACAGCCACACATATTGATTAAACTGGAAATATTAAATCACATGGCATAATTTTCCTAAAATAACCATCATTTTTAGTGAATACAAAATAAAGTAGACGGAATTGTTCGATATCGAGTAGGTATAAAAATGAAAAAATTTGATTTATCGAAGTAGGTTATCACTGAAAACCCAAAAACAAAAATTTTCGAGGCAGTTATTCAATATTAAGTACTTACACGCGTAAGGAAATTAACGAAGGAGAAAAAAGGACTTTTTTTAGTTGTTCACAAATTAATTTGTAGATTTCTCAGCAATCCAATAAATCATGCTAATCTTAAGTTAATTTTAAAAGGAAAGATGAAATACATATTTCATTAGGTATTACACAGAACTGCAAATGATGAAAACTGAAATACGAGTATGCCAATTTTATGCAATTTTCAGGTTCATTATAAAAATTTTATAGATTTCTTTAAGGTCATTTTGGAATTATCATTGATCAAGATGATTATTCATTTTCTATGGCTTCGTATAAGCTGTACCTCATAGAGCCACAATTTTGGTAGCTTCAAGTCTAGAAATGGGTCTCCAATGACCCTCCAATAGATAGCGCAACAAACTCCTTTTTGTCAAAAATGAACAAAGGTCATGAAAGAATGTCACTCTTCAATTTGTGATAAGGTCATTCTATAAATAAGGACTATCAAAATACTTTCTACGATCATAAAGGCATTTGAGAATATCGGGTAGAAAATAGTACATCCATTATACATATAATAATCATTTACATCAGTAGAGTATCCATCTTCAATTTAAGAACAAATGTGTGAGGAAGAAGTAAAAAATTAATTGCTTTTTTTTCTTCAAACATGAAAAGTTGTTCAGAATAAGGCTATTTCTTAAATGCACCGACGACAGTCGATAAATAAAAATGACTAATGCATTAACCAGTACGAAATTACCGATTCCCTTAGCTCTAGAGTTCGGTGTAACATCATACCAGTGAAGTTGAATAACGAAAAAATTACTGTTTTTACGTTAGTTAAAACCCAAACAAAAAGGAAATGAAGATAATGATAATGAAAAATATAAAACTGCTGACATAAAACAATAGGAAAATTAAAAAAAGAAATAAACAAAGCAACAGCCCCTAAATCATAACAATACGAATACCAACAATGAAAATGTATCGACTAGCAAAATAAAATATTTTTGGTTCAAATTGTTTCGAGAAAACGGTAAATAAAATTAAATGGCTACAAATGCAAATCACAAATCAATACATAATAATAACATTAAGAATCACAAGATTATGTCACACTAGACATTTTCTGTATAATCTTTTTTGACTGGCGTATTAGGAGGATTATGAACGGGGTTTCGAGAGTATAGTACAATCGAAACTGAAATTAGAAAGATCGAAATCATCGTATTGATTTTTATAGATACGCTAAAAAAAATCCAACTGAGAATAGCGACGAATATCAACTCTATAGCCGCGGCTATAGTTTTCAAAATCGAATTCAAATGTTTTAGAAAAAAACTCGTCACGATTCCGGCTAACGCGCCATTACAAATGACTAGAAGCACCTGAAATTGAAAATTCGTGTTGAAAAAATACAGAAATGAGATGCTGAAAATATTCGAGTAACAAAATGACTCACCATAGGCTGCATTATTCGACTGAATAGGTTGCTCGAAAATATCGACGTATCCGGCTGCATTTGTAGAAAGATAATGTTGCAGATTATAGAATCGAAGTACATGAACACGTTTTGGATGAAAATGTCGACCTGGAGGCCTTGATTTTTGAGCAAGTACTCGCAGTATACTCCGGCAAAACAAGAACACAGAACCTGAGGTAACAAAAGAGTGAAGTAATCAGAATTTATAAATACCTTTAAAACTAAAAGAAACAGTGATTTGTAAGAAGGGCATAATTCCACTTTTTTCAAACATCCGAGTTCTTCCAAAATTCAATGGTATACGCGAAACCCTACTCACAGTAAAAATATTATATTTCAAAATGCAACCATCGCTGGGAAAATGAACTTCACAGTTTAAGGTGGTACATAAAAGGGTTTTTTTTTTGCTTTCCTGTAAAATTTCAAACAGTCGACTTATCCTATTCTTGCATATCACAGTTCAAATGTAAGTTACCCATACTAACAGTGAGAAAGGAACACGACATAAATACCTGCCAGTGGAGAAACCCAGTTTTTTTTGTTGTTTAGGGGTTGGCAGGAGAGGCCAAAGAAAATCGAAAAAAAATATCAACATCCAAAAAAATATCAATACTGAAATTGATTTTTTATTTCTTTTTCAATAACTATCCTCTTTTTACTGATTTTTAGTCACCTTTGGGAAAATTCGGTGGGGGCAAAATTTTTTCTGATGGAGCCGTGGCCACCCCTGCCCCCCTGAGTTCCGCCACTGATACCAACCCAAAAGTTTGATAAAAAATAATATATAATTATTCTGATGACTTTTTTTTTTTACTTTTTCCTGTTTAATTTCCGAAAACCTTCTAAATAATCCAAGTAGAGGAGCAACTCTAAAGCCACTATCATTCAATCTCTCAACTCTCACAATTTTAAGGGTTCCAATAAAAGTTATTATTTTCATGTAGAAGTTGCATGAGACCCGGAAAATTTTGATAGTAGTGAGGTCTGGTAAATTAGAGTATAAAGTAGAAAAATTCCTTGGTCCAACATTTTACGAACACTGGTTACCGATACGATTCGGTGTTAAAAATGAGGGCCAGTATTACAAACACTGGTTCTCAATTTAACAGAGCGTTAAACATGGGCGTTAGTTAGTTAAATTAATACTGAATCCACCTACTTGAATTAGTATAAGCACAGTACTATAGTTGATTCCCATTCCATCCATTTTGGTTGAGGAAGAATTATGGACACTCTCAATATTTGGATCGGCACCGAAATGAATGAGATCGAAACTGACATTTTTCACCATGCAGCCGATAGTAAGTAAAATTAACGAGAACCATTGCATACGCGTGAGCATCTTTGAAAAAAGTATCTATAAAATGAAAAAAAAATTAATAGGAAATTTAATAAAACAGCGAATATAATATTATGAATTATAAAAACACCTCAGTTCTTTACCTGAAAAAGAATACCGGTAATTACAACTCGCAGTTGTAGCAAAATAAAATACGTGGCAGGATCGTAATTAAGTAGATTGATGTACGATAGGTTGTTGTACATGCAGTACAAAAACGAGGGTATAAAATACAGCCAAAGCACTGTGAAACAGATTGGATTATTATTAGAAAGAGTCATAGAAAAGCAAAAAGAAAAAGTAAAATTATTATTCTAATTCGATGAAAAGAGAAAAGTCAACATTATTCTAATTGAAGGATCACTTACGTTTGTAATGGATGATACTTTGTTCATAAAGTGAATGAAATGAATTCCTGAAAAAAATACGATAATATTGAATTATAAACTGGTATTTTAATCACTTTTTACGGCGAGTCAGATTTCCAGAACCCCTTTCGTTTTTTTCAAACTACTTTTAAAAATTTGGAATCGAAATTTTGCTGAGTAGTTTTTTTTTCAAATTGTTCTCATTTACGGACATTCAAGACCTTATCAACAGTATACACACTCATTTTTAACGAAGACTAGTCTTACCGTAGGTACCATCAAAATTTCCAACACAGAGGTCAACAATTTCCGAAAATAAATTTCCAACAACCAGAACATGTTTTTCATATTCGAATTTCTAATTTTCAGATCTACTTGAATCACAAGGGAGGAGGGAACAGCGAAAATACAGATCAATAAAAATTGTTCGATCTGCGTTTAAATTCACGCACATCAACAAAATACTGTATTAGAAATAATACATACCTTAAGCAGTATACAAATACGCTAATTACTAATTTTAGCATTTCGGTGACTAAAACAGCCATGACCGGATTATATTCGTAATTCGATGATTTCTGGGACGCGGTAACGAATAAACCTAAAACATTGATGGAACATTTTAAAATTGAAACCACATTAACTAATGCTAACATCAATCAAAATTCTCAGTTGACGACTAACAATTATGAAACTATAATTATATAAACTTGAGAACTGGCAGATTTTGGAGCTCATCTAAAACAGTAGCCCTTCATGGTGTATAAAATTATTATAAATGAAAAAATTAATTATTTCTCCCGACTATTTTCCGTGGACAAGGAGACGAGGGGGTGGTAGCAAAAATTTTCAGAAATTACGTTCTTATATTCAGTGTTAGAGAAAGCTGAGGGGAAGTAAAGAAGGCGTAGGAAAACGGGAGCAGAAGACGATAGTAGTTGGAGGGTGTTTTATATGTACTAGCGATAAAATACGTAAAGGTGTCAATTTTTTTTTTCATTAAAGGGGCTTTTCTTTGAATTGAGGATATAAAAGTCAGTTCAGCATGACGAGAAATGCTCAAGTATTCTTGGCTCCTATTTAGAGAAGTAAAAAGTGACCTCTTCTTTTAAATAGAACTGGTTCTGCATTCTGCGTTTGTTCTCTGTGATTTAATGATGATGGTGAACTTACTTTTGAAACAACCCTCGTATATTTTACAAATTTTCTTTCGTCACACAACATACTGCATACTACTACTTGCAAAGATGGTAAAAGAAGAAACAATAAAAAATGAAAAAACTGCCTCAAAATAACATTTGACAAAAACTACTAACAGGCATTATGTTTATTGACTGTTTTGTAAAATTTATGGATTTGGACTTAGCAGGTTTTGGACTTGGTCGAACGATATCATATTTTTTCTTTCCGAGTCAGAAAAAAAAAAATTAAGGGACAGAAATGATACTATTTTGTTTTCTCTCAATTTTTCTGACCTCTACATTTTCTTAATGAAAAAAAAAAAATTATGAGCACCTTTCAAAGATCACGATTTGTCAATATATCGTCCCTGTTCTTGCAAAACCGCATAAAGTACGAAAAAGTAAATTGTTGAGAAACTGAAAAAAACGTTTTAAAAATTCAAAACGCGGTATTTAATTGAACTTTTGGGTTTTTAATTATCATTAAGTGTATAGAGATCGAGTCTGATCAATTCAAAATTTTTTTACCCCCTCCACTATCTAAGGGAATTTCAAGGAATTTTCCGACATACCACGTAGGTCATTCGATAAGAACAGAAAATCAAAAAAGAAACCAAGTAAGTCGGGTATTTTTTCCGGCTTTTTAGGTACTTTTTTTTTTTCGGCTGCTGATTTTAGTGTGGACCGATTTCTCGATTTTTTTTGCTTAGGAATCAACAAAAATATGAAAATCGTCAAAATTCGACTTACGCGGTTTTACAAGAACATGGACTATATATATTTGTAACTTATCATAATCTGTAAACAGCTTGAAGTACGAAATAAGAAAAAAAAAAATACTGGAAAATAGACAACAAAATAAGCGAGTAGAAAAGTTGACTTTTCTTTGGACAAGTTTTGAAATTCATCGCTGAACGTCAATATTTGAATTTTTAATTTCTGTATTTTCTCTACCTATACCATCAAAATATACATTCAATCTCAATAGTATTATGAAATCATTTAAGCAATAAAATATAGATAAATTTAAAAAGTACTACCGTGGCTGATGAATAAAAATATGTAGGTAAGAAAAACGACTGCGCTCCATTTTGACGGAAATATCTCAAAGAAATTAATTTTGAACATTCTTTACGGCCGACAGAAACACACTCTGAAATCGAATGAATTATAAATTAATGACGAAGTCGACGTATTTATTATTTCATTATTATGAGTTTACTTCACGGACAAGTAGCTCACGATTTCGTGATAGGTTTATCAACAACGATTAATTGTACACTTACGATTAATTCATACTGATGAACGTTTAGGAACTTTATGGTGTTTGGTTTTTAGAGCTTCTCAATACTTCAGTTGCGATGACTGTTGTGCCAGCAAAGTGAGCCTAAGTATACGAAAAATGTAACGAAGTTCACATTTATCAGGAAAGCGTCTGAAAACGAAATGTTGGCTACAATGTGAGCGACTGATTGCGCGCAATTTTAATATCATAATTTCCCCTTCATCCAATATTTCGTAGTAACTGCAGATTCGTAAGCCTATAGCAGATTACTTAGAATACCTATCTTGTTCCAACCGATTTCGTTATTATCGATTTTCACAGTATTTTCAAAAATTTGACAGAAAAAATTTTACATATTTTCATGGTTTTTTCTAAGACATTTTGTTGTGATGAGTAATGAGAGGGAAGAAATTAAGGAACGGCATTTTTTCAACTTAGGAAAGATCACGTGTCCTTCAATTCTCATTGCCGCAATATGAAGCGAGTTCAGGGTATGATACAACAAACTTATTTTGACGTAGAAAATAAAATACTTACACGAAAGTTCTCGAGCAAAGAAATGTGAATTTTGTGATACTGTACTTGAAAGTCGAACTAAAGAGTTCTATAGAATCGAAATTATTTTGATTTTCAATTCCTCAGGGGCAAATTTTTAGTAACTAGGAAGGTCAAAATTAAATCAACTAAGCATGATTATATCCAAAAAGCACGCATTTGGGTTAAGAATTCACCGCGTAAGTAGCTTCACTGGGCGAACAGCAGGTTATCTATAACATGTTTGTACCTTTCCAAATTATCCGAATTACTCAACTGTCTCGTCATAATTTTGCAACTTTCATGTTTGAGTAGTTTCTTAAATTTTAAACTGTAATCAGTATAACACGAAAATTGTCTGCTCGAGTTGATACCGTTGATACCAGTAGTACTGTAACAAAATTGAAATACTGAACCTCAATCTACTTAGCAGCAGGAGCAGATCTCTCTTACTTTTCAGTCACAACTAACATTCTGAAAATTCATCATTTTGTCAACAATTTTCACACAAAAATTGAAAAATCTATTCCATGTATTAGAATAATTAAAGACTGGGAATTAAAAACAATAAAAATAACCTGAGATTCTTCGGTTAAATTGAATTATGCTGTGAGGGGACTCAGTGCGAAAATAAGAAAAATAAGTACATTGAAAAATTCTTCACTAGTCAGCGGCGGATCCAGAGCTCCATTGGGGGGGGAATTCAAATTTTTCAAAGCATGGTAAATGCTAACATGGTGAGATTGTGTTGTTTACAGCATAAAGGGGGAGGGGTTCAAGAAAATTGATTATTTTGTGGATTATTAGTCTATTTTTTTTTTGGATGGGGGAATTTCCCCCTTCCACCACCCCTTGGATCCGACGCTGTCTTGACTTTTCAAAATTACTTATGTCTTATATACGTACATCGTTAGTCCGAAACAATGAAATACATTTATTTTCATTCTTCAATCTCAAAAGTATTCATACAGTATTGACAAAAGGAACACTATGAGAAATTAAAGCATTTAAAAAGTAGGAAGTACCTTGAAGAATCGAAGTTATTAAAAATGGGAATCAACAAATGAATGGATCTATAATTATTATTATTTCCAACATAAACATTTAAATTTTCAAACGATACAGCATCCTCCAGGGTGACTGTGATATCAAAGATTTTATTCAAACAACATCATCCTCAACTCGGTCAAATTTATTGAAAATTTATACTGAATCAGATGTGAACAAAAACTACTCTCAATGTTCAAAGAGAGTACCAAAACATAATACTTATTCGTCAAAATAATATTATAATTAATTGTAATGATATATCGTACGATAAAAATCAAATTGTAAACTTATTCACACAAATTTCTGAAAATTAAGTACGCTTAAATCACTACTTACTGTCACAACTAGGAACATCTCTATCGAACGGCGGAGAATTCTTTTGAGGCTCAATATTTAGAACGGAAGAAACAATTGCGCGCATTAGCAATGAAAAGTTGAAACAAAAATATAACTATACATGAGCATTTCAGTAAAACATTCGAAAAAAATTTAACATTTTAACCGAAATTTGAACTTGAATGATCATGCTACAGAAACAGATCACTGATCAAAGATCGCTCATCACCATTCACCAGAACGAACTTTCGTTTTCGATGATAATAGCATGCAGGTTTGTTCTTTTCATTAATGCCACAATTTTCAAACTTTTACTTGGGTTCAATTCTGGAATTGGATTCAAATTTCAAAATACAACCATAACGTCGCACAACAACCTGTAACACTGACATCTAACATCCAATAAATTTCAAAGGATTAGAAGAATAGGTTTCCATGTGTCGTTTTAGACTTGTGAATAAACTAAAATGAAAAAAGAACGAACTTATGTTATTCGTTTGTTTATCTTCATTCTTCATCGCATGTTGATTTCACCGGCCGCCGGTTCTAAACTTGATAAAAATTACTTTGTCGAATGGAATTGGAAGTGAATTTATATTATTAATCAGTTTATTTGACAGAAATATTTATTTGCACACGATTTTTCAATTCCGTCTGAAGTTGATGCAGTATATTCTGTAGAGTATATCATATTTCACATTCTCAATCATCATGAAGTTAGTTCGGTAAGTGTTTGCTTCATACAATTCAGACTCTCTGATGAAATATTATAAAACTTCATCGTTACAATCACTTGATACCGTTCTGACTTTCCAGTATCGTTTTTAAAACATTTAAAATGTTCTAACAATCTTTGATGTGATTTCTTGCAGATTTTTAATGAAACTCAGTCATGAAACAGTGACAATCGAATTGAAGAATGGCAATGTTGTTACTGGAACTATATTAGGTTTGTTTTGAAAGTCACTCGTACTTATTTGTCTTTATATTTTGTTCGTTCTCATCTAAGAAATGTGAATTCTCGTTATTCAGGCGTTGATATAGCTATGAACACCCATTTGAAAGCTGTAAAATTGGTTGTCAAGAAAGATGTTATCCCATTAGAATCCATAAGTGTACGAGGAAACAACATTCGTTACGTAGTATTGCCAGAATCGTTACCTCTAGAGACTCTTCTCATAGACGATACGCCAAAGAGCAAATTGAAGAAGAAGGATGCCAGAGGAGGTATGTTGGAATATTAATTTTTATTGATGTTCTGTGAAAATCCATTGATAAATTGTGTTTTTCAAATTCAGGTCCAGTTCGTGGAAGAGGCAGGGGTGGACCTCGTCGTGGTGGTCGAGGTGGTAGAGGTCGTGGACGAGGAGGTCCGAGACGTTAAATTCCCATTTTTCCATCGTACTTTTCATTTCTTTGTTTATTAGTAATTAATTTTGCATAATCGATTTTTACTTGGTCCATCATTCAGATAAGAACCGGCGTTATTCGTACTCAGATCGAGCATTCCGATAAGGACTAGCGTTATTCGTATTCTGTCTCGTTTATGAGTTATGCTCATTTTTCAGGGGAATGTATCCTCGAATTTTGCTTGTTCGGTATTTGTTACTATTGGAGTTTTCGAATGTACCTATTTGAACTGCTTGAGATTCGTTTCAAAATCTTTTTTTTTCTTTATTTGTATATCAGTTTCTAATAAAACACTTCTTTTTCTTAAAATCTTCTCAATAAATTTTAAATCACTATAAATTGTACAAGTTTTATTACAAATACTTAGCTATAAATACAAAATATCGTTATAATATAAACATGGAATAAAAGAACGGCATTTACATTTAGTTCATCTCAGCATCGTCAAACTGTCCTGTGGCGTAATGGCCGTTACCTGAAATACAAGCGAATAGAAAATATTCAGTTCATACTTTCATAGTTAGATTCATTATGCAGAAAAAATACGGAAAACCAGAAATTTGTTACGAGTGGATATAAAAAAATTTGTCATAAGTTCTTCACAAAAAATAAACACAAGCCTGCGCAGAGCGTCATCACTTGAGAAAACTCGGGAGTTCAAAAACGAGATAAAGAAATGGGAGACTATAAATTCAAAAATGACAATATTGTCCAAATACAAGAAATCATGACTTACAAGGGAACCATCAGAATTATCCGACGCCAATCCCAATAAAAACACTCATAAATTATGTCCTCATCCAAGTACCTCAACGCCATATTTCGTTTATCTGAAATGTCAATTGAATTTTTCAGGCAAGGGTAAAGTTGAAAATTTGAATGTAAGGGCATATATGTTATATGTATGCAAAAAATAATTCTGATTTTAGGAGCTTTTCTAAATGCAGTTAGTGGAACACCATCACACAAATGCACACAACAAAAATTAGCAGGATGGGATCATTAGAAAAATGGCTGTAGAAGACGAGTCATTTTTTTAAACTTGTTGGCACAGAATTGAAGATTTTCAGAAAATCGAAAATTCTACAGCGTTCTTAAGTCCAGAACTCATTCTAGATCCTCTTGTAAAAACTTTTTCTCTCTTGGAAAATTGGTCAATTTTTTTTAGCCCAACGAAATATATCCCAAGTCGATGACAAATTTGAATTGAATAACGCCCTTTAGTTGCCATCGTTTAGTTACAGTGATAATCAACTTCAATACAACAGAAACCCTACACAAAAGTTGGAAAATGATTTTTTGATTGATTGATCAATATCATAAAATTCGAGTCCTTTACAAGTTCCAGCAATTTCACTGCACTACGTTGACATTTTACTCGCACTCAACAATGAATTCCAACTCAATGAACTACTTTCAATAACACTCACCATTAGGAACTACACCAGAATCTTCAAAATCATCTTCATCGTCGTCTTCTTCGGAATCACCGACCATATCTGAAAACATAGTGCGATATTAACATTAATGCAATCAACTAGTCTGACCAACTGAAACAGTTGTTTTTCCTTTTTTAGGTAAAGTTGACCACAAGTTGTTGAAGCTTAAAAGTTAAAATTATAATCTCGAGTTTCAGTAGATATAAACACAACAAAGGAACCTTACAACGCCTACATGAATGACTTGAATTTTGCTATTTGTACTTCCTCGTGACTCGTTAGTATTACAATAATAATTTTCATTCCTTTAGTTCATCACTTTCGAAACTCGAAACAGAGAAATTAACTCGTGAAAAAATGATGCTAACCATCGTTGGTATTTGGATGCAATTTGTTGCAATCTTGTATAACATTGAACACATCTTTCACGTCCGTCCCTCCTGGAGGTGCAAATCTAATTTCACATTCATCGCAGAAATCTTCGTCTTCGTCACTGTCACCTTCTCCTACGAACATCAATTTTCAGTGAGTATGCGACAAACAAAAACCGAGTGAGGAATAGTGCTTTCTAGCAGTTACCTGCATCTTCATCTTTCACCAACATAAAAATGCAGTCTTCAGCGTATTTCTCACGATCTGTGCATACAGCGAATAATGAAATATCAGGGTAATTCAGGGATAATCCTTGACCCTCACCGTTTATCCAAACAATAACGCTGCAATGGAGAATGAATTATTCAATTAAAAAATATATCTGGAAGAGTGTTTTATAAGGAAATACTTACTTCTCCGTTACGAGTAAGGTACCAGTACCTTTGCTCTCATTGTTGATGTACACCCGAGTGTCATCTTCTGTGAGTCGAATACCCGTTTCAGGGCGTTGGATATCTGAAGATAGTTTCATGGAGAAAATTTTATGCTATTTACTACCTGAAAACTTATGATAATTTATGATTGACAGTAATGATCTGAAGAATTTAAAATTAAAGTTTTGATTTTGATTATCGGCAAAACAATTTCAATTTTCAAAAATCAAAAACACGAGCGTAGAGTACGCGATGACAAACAGTGTCGCCAGGGTAGAAATTTTAAAATTCTCTATAAAAACACCTTGAAAGTTGAAAGAAATTGGTGAAGAATGAAGATTGAACTTCGAAGAAAACCACAAATCACTTGAATTGAAAATTGTAATACTTTTAGTTGAAAAACCATCGATCTTAAGCAGGAGTTTATAATTTATTAGACTATTGTGGAACTTGGAGAAGGGCGGCAGGTGCATACTGGCTTTACTATTTATTTTTCTTATAGGTAATCATAAATAATTTACTTTCTAAGGTAATCCATACAACCAATGGTTTCGTACCTCTTTCACATATTTCGTAATTATAAGGTATGATCCGACCCCAGCCAATAAAATTTCAATGGGCTAAAATATCCAAGATTTTCATTCATATTTCAGATTCACAGTGGAAGCACGGGACGTGAGATACTTACATTAATAGAAATTAGAGTGAACTATGAAACTTGCTTTATAGCAGGACAGGCCTATTTCTTTTTTCTTCAATTAGAGTATAACATTTGCTCGTACTAAAGGTATTAGTTGCGAATGAACAAATTCAGTAGACTTCTCATAATCCCGTAGTAAAATTTTTCGACAGTGACAACAGTGTATGTACACTGTCGTTTAGATAGCTGATGAATAAGGATGGAATTTGAGTTACTTGGTTACTTTTTGCTTGTGCTTACTTTTTTTTTTCGCCTAAAATTATAAACAGGACCTCAATTTATCTCTTTACTTCGGAAATTCTCATTAGGTTATTTTATTTCAATCTGTGAATGAGGTATTCTAAAAATGTTGAAATTACCAAAATATTGTGACACCCTCCCAATTTATTGAGTACTACTTTCGTCTGTAGATATTTCATCATAGACAACTTATTGAAAATAAAAATTCAAGTCATTCACTGCCAACAAAAGTTTCCAGTTCCTTATAATTAATTCACCTAGAGACGCCTAGGTATCTCAATAAAAATTGATGCGAGCAATGAAAAAAACCCGAATAGTAATTGACAACGGATCAACTTGAATAATTATATAATTTGAAAGTTTACAAAAAGGGAAGAGGGAGAAAAACAAAATAAATTTGTGGCACATTAAAAAACAGAAAAGAGAACAAAATAAAAAATAAATCCTTATTTTCAATAAACAAAATACTCTTCTTTTTTTTTACATTTCTACAAAATATACAAAAAGAAAGAAAACCTTACATTATAGAAATAATTTAAATCTATAAAGCGATAAATTTACAGACGACTGTACAAATTCTGCGCGCCACAGTTGAATATTTTCTGGAATGTGCACAATTAAAACGACGCTTAGTTCATTTTCGAAATCATAAATTGTACAAAAATCATATAATTACGGTAACGAAGATAAGAGCAGAAAAAATAAAAAATAAATAAAAATGGCAACTAAAATTTCAAGAAGAAAGTAAGTTATTCGAGGAACTAATTAGTCTAAGGAGAAATGGGTGGGGGGAATGGAAAAACATAACAAAAAATGGTTTTATCGAATGTCGATGGTTAACCGTGTCTTAAACCTAACAAAGTATTATACTACCTATATAAGTATTGAAAATAATAGAAACGATTAAATTTAAGATGGGAGAAAATTTATCAAAACCAGGTACGTCACGTGGGAACTAATTATTTAAAACTTAAAACATAAAGATCAACGTTTTCATTGATTAAAAATACTAATTTTCTAGAGAAAAACGAAAGACTCAAATGTTCTGCAAAATTTAAACAAAACCCAACTTATCCATTAAAAAATGGACGAATATAGTCCCATTACTGAACTTGAACGAACCAAAAAATATTACATTCAAGAAAAATAGAGATGCGATAATTGAACACGAAAGGAAAACCTAGAATTATGACAATATTTAGGACATCTGGATGTAAGATATACTTATAGCAACCCTTGAAAGAGAAGAAATCCGCAAGAAATTCGCTACGAATTTTGATACAAAGTAATGATTAAATTTTCAGAAAATTTATTGCTACTTAATTTGAAAGTGAATGACAAGGAAGAATCTACACAAGAAAATGATATACATTTAGAATAGAATAAGAAGAAAAGTTGTGCTTATGATATTCCTATGGAAAACTGGCAACTGAAAGCCAATCCTTTATAATTTATTATTTTATCCAAATATATTTATTTAAAAAAATATGTTGACAATCGATACGTCTATCAACTTTGTGCCATGAAATTTAGATGTTTCATGATGAATGTTTTTTTTTTTTTTTTTTTCAATTATTCATCTAAAAACCATACTAAAATTATAATTGAAAATCAAAGATCCCATTAAATTAAAGTCTTAAATTTTGTCCACGGAAAGAAATACACAATACATCAAAATAACAATATGATTTGAGAAAATTTTTTAATGATCAAATGATTTGGAGTGAACCACAAAAATATTTTTAAATTATTTCTCAAAACCAAGCCTGGAATTTCGGACAAAGACACAACTAACACAGAAAATAATATTAAAACACAGATTTCATTTGCAAATTAAGTAAATAAACGAATATTAATGATCATAATCGAAAACCTGGTTCCGCAAAAAAATTTTTTTTTGGAAAATAATTTAGAGGCTGAAAATGTTGAGTGAAAATCACGTGAGCACGATTTTGTAAATTCAATTAAGAGCCACCCTAAAATTATTATAAGGAGCCCAAGCTGATAACAAGCCTACCGACACTTAATCCAGATAATTATTAGGTTTAACGTTTTAGTAAATTCATTCCAAAAATAAGGGAAAACATTTTTTGTTGTAAAAACATAATTATAATGAAAATCGACTCTAAAATTGTCGAAATTTGCATCAAAAATCTATAATAAGATTTCAATTTCATACATTCAGTCTGTAATCAGAACTTCGGCAACATTCAAATTGCAAATAAAATTAGGAAAACTATAGTGAAAGGAAGCCGATGTCTTTTCTTACATCCAGAAATATCCGATAGTCTTTTGTTAAAAGAAATAAGGTTCTCCATAGTCAACATATATGAATTTCTCTCAACTTTTCTGAGGCGAATTTACAACCGATCTATTGGCATCGTCATTTCCCACGGACTCCAAATCTTCATCTTTATTTACTGCTCGTAATTTCACTTCACTCGTATCTTCCTCATTTTTCTCCTCGTCATCCGATGACAAATCCGACGAATCGGACGATGAGCATGAGCCAGAGCAAGAGGAGGAAGAGGAGGATGACGAGGATGACGAATCCGAATCATTCGAATCACTATCTTCGCTTGAGACTGCTCGGGCTGCTGCATTGATGGCAGCTAAGTCTAAGCGCAGCTTGGTGCCATTCTTGCGAATCAGATTTTTCGACTCTTCTCTTTCCGATTTTACATCCTCCAGTTCCGTATTGATGTCCTCTGGTTCAGATTTTATATCCTCTGGCTCAGATTTAATATCCTCCGGTTCTGATTTGATATCCTCCGGTTCTGATTTGATGCTCCCTGGTTCTGATTTAATGTCCTCCGATACCGATTTGATGTCCTCCTTATCTTTGTAACAGAGATCATTAGCGATGCCATTTCGGTGCACTGACTCCTCGGTCAAATCCACATCCGTTTCATCTTCCGCCGCCACATCTGCATACATTTCATTTTCCAAGTCGTCATCTTCGTCCATGTAGAAGGCCTCATCATCCATGTCCATCATACTGGAATCCAATCTGGCGGTAGCTCTGCCTGATGTACTCGTCTCCAGCTTCTCCATCTCATCCTCGTTGAAGGAACTGTCATTCTCATCGGCCAGATCGTCGACGAAATCATCCTCATTGAAAGTCTCGTGTTCGTCCTTGATGGTGGCGTTCGCAGCCAACGAGTCTTCTTCATCCAAAGAGTGGACAGGTGAAGTTGACAGCGACGTCGATTGCGAAGAGAGTATACCGTTGGTGGATGCCATTTGCATGGGTGGATGGACGTGTGGCAGAATACGAGGGGCTGCGGCTGACAACTTGGCGCTCGATTCAATCACATCTTCTGCGTTTAACTTCGGTTCGACAACTCGAGGAATGTATTCTTCACCAGTTTTCACATCTACGTACATTTTCTGGAACTGTGCTTGGTTGTCGATAGGTTCGACTTTGGGCTGGAATCGATCTTCGTCGCGAGCTGATGATCCGCTGTCTTTGAATATCAGCACCTGCAAATGGCACACAACAGAAACAAATGAGGATAAGAGCTCGTGTTTTGAAAAAAAGCAGAGACAAAATAGCGGGCATAGAAAACACACAAGACAGACATTTTTTAGTTTTCATTCGAAATCATCATTCAAGTATCATTATGTACTTGAAATTTCCACGTGTTAGCGAGGAAACAGTTGATTTTTCAATTTCAACCTGATTTCAGCTTTGAAGGAAGCCGTTCAAACTTTAAAGTTGGAAAAAGTAAAATTTAATTCAATTCAAAATCTTGAGTAAGCAAATATTACGAGTAACACTGAACAACACCAAATTCAGTTTTTACGTTCTTTTCAACTTGTACTTTTTCTAAGGGATTTTCCCTCTACTTTGGTGGTAATAAGGCTCGACCCCAAGACTTCGTGTGCCAACACGGTGTCGAAGAAAAGAACACACCTGATGATAAGAATGCATCAGTTTTGTTTCGACGTTTTCACAGAAATTGAATAACTTTTACTTGTCAGAAATTGGGGTACAAATTACGAACTAAGAAGAATAACTATAAGAGCAAGAAAAGTGAGCAGTTCTCATCACAATACCGAACCCAAAACTGCGCGTACCTAAGCCCCTCTTTCGTCAATCCTTTTTATGTTGCAAAGTTCACTGAACCGTAGAACCCTGAAATAAAATTCAAAATACACTAACCTTGCCATTTTCAGTCTCCATCCAGATTTCCAGACGGTCGCACTTCATGTACGCCTCCGGTTTGATACCTTTCATGAAACCGAAATGCAGTTTCTGGTGTTCGCGCAGGAAATGCGGCTGCGGCACTGCGTAGTTGCAGAACTCACACACGTATGAACCTTTCGGGTTGATGTGGCAACGCTGCTCGTGAGTCTCTACGGCATCTTTACGCTGGTGACTGTACGGACAGTAAAAACAGCGATGCAGATGGTCGGCCAAGTTCACTCCATTGTCGGTTAACCTTTCCTGCATTAGCACCACAGCCTGTTGGTCGGCCACCGAAATATGCAACGTCTTTGCCGCCTTGGAGGGAGGCAAAAGCGACGAAGCTGGGGTTTTCTCGGGTGACGTTACGGCTATTTGGACAGTGCTTCCAGCACCGACGCTGCTAGTACGCCGATCAGTACTTTTCGGGCAGGACGACATATCTGACGTTTGCAATTGCTGCTCCTGCAGCGAACTTGTGTCATCTGTTGCCTCCTTGGACAAAATACTGGCTCGACGTTCGGACAAAGAGCGCTCATTCCAGTCGTGTTTGCGCATATGCTGCGTGTAGTTGGCGTAATTGCTGACCGAATAATCGCACTTTTCGCATCTAAACTTGGATTTAGCGCCGTGCAACGAAACATGTTTCTTATACTGCTCGCGTTTCTCGAATGCCGACGGGCATTTATGACATTTGTAACGTTTTTCTTTCATTTTACCATTTTTCAAGGTCGGCTGGTACATGAAGTCTGGCGAACCGTGAATGAGATTACCGAATTCTGGGTCTACGGTGAGTGGCGCAGGTGTGATAATTGCGTTGGCGAACGACGTCTGCTCTCTGATCATCTGTTCGGAGCGGTGCTGAAACAGCTCCGTACCTGAGGTAGGGAAACTACACGCAGCACCATTTGCGCCGCTACTTGCGGGATTCTGCGATTTTTTGGCTTTCGAAGCCTTGGCTTTTTGGCGCGGTTCCAAACCGTGCACCGATTCGTGTTTTATTAAATTACCGTACGTTTTCACGCGATAATCGCAGCTACGGCATTCGTACTGGTCTTTACCACCATGCAGCGTCAGATGATGCTGCAGCGCAACACTTTTGAAGAACATCGCCGGACATTTGTGACAGGCAAACTGTTTGGTAACGATTTTGATCCTTGGCGCAGTGGCAGATGTACCAGAATCATCCGGTTTCTTCTGGCTAGTATGTACGACTACCCAGCCCAAGCTTGCGAAGCCCGGTTTATCCGGAATAAGAGTGGTGCGGGGTCGCGGATTCTCTTTGGAACATTCGTAGATGGCGCACATCTGATGCGTCTTCTCCTGGTACTCGTTGGTGTGCACTCTTTTATGCGCCAGCCACTGCGCCTGTTGCGGAGCGCTGTACGTACACGAATTACACTTGAACATGTGATGGGCGCTGTGAAACCGCGAATGCGATTCCAAATCTTTGGACGAGATGAATCGAGCCGGACAAGTTTTGCAAAAATTGAGAATACGTTTTTCGGGAGCTGCGCTGTTCGGAGTGCTGTTCGGCGTGGGAGGGTGGCTGGAAATGGAAGGTGACGAGCTACTCAATTCGCAGTTTGATAAGTCTGTCGCCATTTCAATCGTTCGGTCTGCGCTGTTCGCCCGCCTCTGTTCGTCCGCACTCTCCTCGAGCTTGGGCGACGGCTGTAACAGTGGAAGCGACAGCGCAGTATCCTTTTTAAAGCGCTCGTCTTCCTTCAGCAGTCTTGTAATCTCACGGATTTGCGATTCATCACTGCGCCTCGAGTCTGCGAGCGCGCAGATTTGTCCGAAGGCTCCTTGATGCACCTTGAAATGCGAAGCTAGTGCGCCGGCATTGTTGCACACGTAATTGCACTCGGTACAATGGTGCGTCGACATTTGGTTGCTGGCGATGCTACCATTCGGTGATCGTTGCACACGGTCAAAGTGCATTTTCTCGTGCTCGTGAATGTTTGATTTGCGCAAATTCACGTGCGGGCAGTGACGACATTTGAACATTTTGGTGAGTGCGCCAGCCTTGTGCACCCATACAAGCGGAATATCAGGCAGGTGACTGGTTTCGATATCGGTGTTCAACGTGAAACTTTCATCTGGCTCTTCGCGCTCAACCGCGTCTTTGATGCAGTTTTTGAATTGCGCACGTTTCACGCCGTGTATTTTCAGATGCTGATGCAGCAAATGACGTTTGGTAACGTTATACGAGCAGATGTTACATTTAAAGGGCGCATTACGCAGCCGATGAAATTGTTTGTGGTACAAGTATTGACTTTTGTTATTGGTCACGTACGGGCAGCTACTGCATTTGAAGCGCTTATAAATCTCCATCTGGAACGTATAAAACGAGAGTACTGTCATTACGCAATGATTGATGACAAATAATTATACAGAAAGTTGTAATTCAACTTTTTTCATCATAAAAAAGAAAACGAAAACTGTGAAAAAGTATCATTTTGATTTTCAAACTAGCTCAAGGTGATTCAATTATAAAGGTTTACGAAAAAATGACCCAGTACATAGAGAGGGAGGAGGTATCTCGAATATAAGGTCAAAAACTTCGGACTGATTGTGAGACATGCTAAAGATTTTTTTATTAAATATCAAAGTACCTATAGCTATCACAAATAATAACTGAAAAATCTTTCCATTTAAGTAGTAGAATGGAATCCAAATGCTACGATTATTAACTTCACAATTCTGCATTTAGTTATAATCCTAAAGGAGAAAAAATTTTCAAGTTTCAAGTTTGTACGTATTTTCATATAACTTGAGTGTTATAATTTCATTATCATTACACTAGACTACGTAAAATACAATGAACTTTTTTTCAATCTGGAAAAGTTTGGCGGATTATAAAAAAAGAAAACTTCAGCATAAAAGTTTATTCTTTTTACTTACGATTTAAAAGTGTGATTTTCACTCAGAATAACATTTTCCTAATATCTGCACTTGTTATAATACCCTCATGACCCAATGTCAATTAACTTCTACTAAGAAACGAAGAAGGATTAATCTTCTAAAGTATCGACGCGTTAATACGGAACTAATTTTCAACCGAAAAATACAACCACTATAACCATGACGATAAAGAAGCGAAAACAGCTTAAGAGTATCAGTATTTGAAGAGAAAATGTAAAATTTTGCGTATTTTCATTTTACAGATGAAAATTAAGAGTTAAACTGTTCGACCTTTAAGCTCCGCACGTTTTTAATGAAAAGAATTTTGTGTCAGTGTACGAATATAATTTGTTTCAAACTCATATCATGATGTAGGTAGTTTTAGGAGCTTAGCGATCAGTAAAAAAATACACTACTCGATACGACAGAAAAAATTTTTTCGCGAAAAAACGTCCATTTAAAAAAAAAATGATAACTGTTCCTTCTCTTATCAATGCAGCCTTGATAGAGCGGTCCGAATTCCGAATAAGACGTCATGCAAATTTTGTTTGTATTTCATCTGGTGGGAAGATTGGGAATGGGTGGGGGAAATTACCGTAATTTTTCTTACTTTCGCTTCAGTTCCCTTCCCCTGTTTTTTTTCCCATACAGATGAGCCTTTTGATACCAAATTACCAACCTTCTTGTTCTTGTATCAATGTATCTTGCACATACGTTTCACAGAAGTACACAGAAGTTACACATATTACATGCCATTCAGCACTAGTAAATTCAAATTAATTTACTAAAAGGAACTGTGTATTTTGTATGAGAAACTGATAATAAGTTCCCAGTAGGGTAACAATGTAAGCAATAACCAAACTTCCAGCTGATGAGAACGCTCAACGCTTTATTAATCATTGTTTCGCCTCAAAAATTATAAGCAGCTACGTATACAGTAAAAATTACCTCGTCTCCCACAGCAGAATCTGATTTATTCGTGCCATCATCAGCAATGTTCGTCGAACTGTCGTCACAACTTTCTGAACCTTCATCGCCATTTGCGGTCATTCGATGGTTGATAGTCATGGATAATGTTTCTTCGACATTTTCCACTCCATGGGAAGCAATATGCTCTGACATGAACCTGGTAAAGAGTACAAATACGATTAACCCGAATAGGTACCTGTATGATAATACGAACAGTTTTCAAGAACGTAAGTCACGAGAAAGAAGTTTCAGAATGCTAAGAAAAGTAAAAATGTGTGTGAACACAACTTATGGATCAAAAATCTGTCTCAAGTGATTATGAACAAGGCAGCCAAACGCTAAAACATTAGATTAAATCGTTTGAAACCATAAAAAACAAAAAACACCGAAAAAAGGAACGTTTTGAGCTGGTTTTGAGGTCAATTAAAGAAGGAACATCGATATCGCCGACAAATATGGAAATTGATAAAAAATTATTTTACCCGAAGAACTGCAATGGCTCAACTATCGGAGTTGCTTGGAAACTGTTATGGCAAAACGAACAGAAGTTGTATTTTGTTTTTGTTTTGTTCAAATTTTTTTCATTAATCAAATTCAAAATTGAAACGAACAGTTTCGAATGACGAATAGATTCGTAAATCTAATGGCTAAACGAACACGCCTTACGATTCGTCGCTTTCATGAAAATGCGTTCAGGCACACACAGACGTTATTAGTAGAAAAACTAATTCGACTAACAAGTACAAGAGAAACAAATAGGTTACATAAGTAGGCCACATTATTTGCAATGGAATTCATCAACTTGCATTGGAGGAAGCAACAGTTACAATAAACAAACTAATAAAATCAAACATGAGGCCACGTAAGGAATTTCTGGTACTTACTGCTTCTCGTGTGCGTAAAAAGAGCAAAAACAGCATCTGTATGGAGCTGATGGATTATCCACATGATGACTTTGATGAAACCGAAATGTTGATGAACAGCTAGTCTCAAAATTACATAAATCACATTTGAAATTATTGTCTGCGGATTTTTCTGAAAATACATAAAAATCAGGTGTGAATAAATTCTGAAAAATTGTTACAGAAGTTTTCTGGGGAGACGTTGCGTTAGAGGAATTGATATGCCTTTTCGTTTTCTAACATACATTAAACAAAAACTAAGAATGTATTCATTCATTTAGATAACAGAAAAAGAGCTTTCAAAAAAGTATATAATATTTTAAATAGGTACTGAATAAAAAGCATGTCTATTTTCCTGATTTCAGAATAAAAATATTCAGAATAGATACGAAGATTTGTTTTTTTTAATCGCCTCAGTAAGTCGACTGAAAAATTTCAGTTACTCACTGCAATCTAGGAGGTATAAATATTTGTACTTACCAGGGCTACTAGCATTTTTAGTGGAAGAATATCGATCACTACTCACTGCTTGATTGTCGGTTCGATTCGTTCGCTGAAACATTAAGAAACAAATGATACAAACATATTAAATTTTTTCTGTAATTATAATTAAAAACAATTGGCCCACACATATTGTATCAATAGCCAAAGAAGAGAATGTTGTACAAAGCAACCTTCGAAAATTATCAATTTTCAAACTCGTTTTACTCAAAGACTACTTTTATGGACGTATCGGTATCTACTATCTCTCTGCTAAAAGGTGACAATGTTTTCATCTACTAAACGAAATTTTGTTGAATTCAAGTCGAAAATTATAAATCAATATCGTTTAGCAAAAAGTTACCTCGGGCAGAGCCGGTGATGAAGTTCTGGAAGAATCGTTACGATTTTGCGATCCATTGACGTAATGTTCTTTCACATGAGCTAATACTACATTTCTGTCGGTGTTTCTGGGAAAAATTGAAGATAAACATACGAATTACAAATTTTTCATCTTAAAGACGAATTTGTTAGTAATGTACAAGATATCGCTAATTATTTGCATATTAGGAAATGAGTGAAGTAAACTACACAGTTACCACCATTTTTAAATAATTCTTCCAGGTTTTATCGGTTCACCCATCCCAAATTACACGCTATAAGTTAGCAGACTTATATAAAACGCTCTTCTGACAATTTTACTTTTTGGAAAATAGTGCATTTTACATTCCCTGCTTTCAAGCTTCAATCAAAATTCATTAAAATAATTGAGTGACAATTGCTAATTGGACTTGAATCTAACAGTAATAACATCAAAACAAACAAATTTTTAATTTTTAAATAGGCAGGTATGCAGTTATGTACGAGTAACTAAACCAAAAAAAAGACGGTTTCAATAAACAAACACGGATTTTTTTTGAACGTGTCAACGAGAGGAAACAATTTGTTTGAAACATTGAATAATTTGAAGAAACATCCATCGATTATACATGTAAATGAAAAGGCGTCCATTAATACTTTTCTCAGGTTCTCAGGGGGGGGGGAAGACTCATGACGGCCAAGTTACTGTCAATTTTCCCGAGTGGAAAAGTAAAGTTAAGATGGAAAAACTTATTAAGTTGTAGAAAAAACGTAAAAAATTTTTTTCAACAAAAACAGTGAATATTGATTTTTTCCACTTGTCTCAAGTTGTCAATTAGTTCGGCACTTCACAATTTTCCGAGAGTATAAGCAATTTTTAGCATCTTAGAAATGGGAAGAAATGCCGAAGAAGCAGTCTGAACTTCATTATGCGTCACAGAAATTAAAATAATCGCTTTGGACTCACCTAAATTTACATTTTTTACACTTCCACATTTTCTTCTCCGATGGTAATTTCTTCTTCGGTATTTCGGAATCGTCGCCGGCGTCATGAGGCCGTTTTGAGCCTACGGTTGGATTAGCTGGATGTAGCGGCGGCAACGGACGCATAGACACGTCAGCCGTCGCTACGCCTTTTTCGGTGTCACCATTCATGGACGGAGCTGGAGTCAGTCTGGGCAAAACCGGAACCGAGGACGATGTTGCTGGATTCGAAATGGTGGAGGTAGTCATTGTGGTCGACGAAGTTGACGACAACGCAGACAAGGACTTGGCAACAGACACCTCCAATTGAGGTTCGTGCACTCGCATAACGGTGAGGTAGCGATTGTATTTGGTGTAATTACGACGGCCAGTCTCCATATCGATGGTCTGGATTTCGGCGGTCTCATGTACCGGATCACGTTCCTTTTTCAGCTTTATGTGCTTCGTAACGTCCCATTTCCATTTGGACTGGTACGGGCACACCGAACAGCCGAACGGTTTTACATTCATATGACTCACTATGTGAACGTGGAACCTAGAGGCAGTCGACGCCCAGAACGAGCAGTGCGGACACTTGAACACCTGCAAATCAACGTGGTTAAAAAAATATTAAAGTCATTCGTACAATAAGTTTGCAAAATAAGTAAGCCCCCGGCCCCAATTACAAAGAAAATAATTAAAATTTCGATTTGTTTGTACCAAACTAATACTGCTTTTAACGTTTTTTATTTTTTTGACATGCAAAATATTTTTAGGGCTCCAAATAAATCGAGCGACGCTCGCACCTATCAAGAGGGAAATAGACTGCCGACTAGATCTACAGTTCAAAAATGGGAACATATTTATACTGCAACATAAACCGAATAAATCCCTATATTCTTGGACATTATTTTTCCAGTCATCAGTCGTTGTCATTTCATCAGCTCTCTACAATGGAATCTTCTTTTTTAATTTAAATACCGAGAATCAGTAACGACTTGAATACAGTTCTATATCTACACGGCTGCGCAAATTACGTCCTTCCAAGTCATTACTGATAAACGTCTAAACGATAAATAATGAAATATGTCAAACGAAAGATGACAAACCTTTTTGGCAACACCTTCGGTGCTGTTGATATCGATATTAGCGGTACTGGTTTTGTAAGATTCGGTATTATCTTCGTTGTTATTGGGTAACACTGAGCCGATACCGGGGGCGATTTCAAATCCGACTAAACTAGACTCACTGGCAGGCGATCTGCAGCGACTATCATCATCCGCTATATCGTCGTTATCTTCTGCTTTATCGACGGAAAAATTATTCCACACAAAAACTCTTTGTTCTTCTTTCGGTGGTTTCGAGTCTGTATCTGAAATGATAAAAGAGCACATGTTTAATCAACCGCAATTTCTCTATCGACGATATTCGTGCGAAATTGGGAATCTGTAACATCCACAATGATGATTGTGACTCGAAAACTGAAAGAATCACCATTACAGTTTGGACCTATACGTTTATTGTATTCAAATTCGTGACAATCGTGAGGTAACAACCACAGTCCAAAATTCTCTCTGCGGAACATTCAATAAAACCTTTCAACAGGTAACCCCCGTTTCTATCATTGGGCCATGGGATTTTTTTAGTTGCTCGTCAACAGAACGATTTTGAACGGTCAGATCATCCATTCGCAAATCACTTAAGATGACTTACAAGAAAATAGGTAGATACTAGGTACTTTGAATCAATAATAATTAATACTGTAATAAATTTTCATCTTCTACGTACTCGTAGAATACAAATGGCAAAAAACTTCACTAGGAACGTGAACAATATACATCGATACAGGTACGTGAGGTTTTATACCTCCATTTCTGATCGTCTGACGAATAAACAATGATTCTAAAATCATTAGCCTATTTAATCATCATCGGATAGCAACTGTAGTACCTATATAACTCGAGTCAATCTTCATAAAAATCGTAGGTAGGTAATGGGTATCAGAATAATTTCATGATAAATCACTCAGTAATCAGACAACAGTTCTTCGAACCAATTTCAACTAAACCTCCTATATCTATTTTATCTATTTGCATGTACAAATATAGGATTATGCTGAGTGATTCTGGAACAGACCAAACCTTAGACACCATAAAAATATGACTGAAATTCTCAATTCTCAATTGACATCATAAATCGTTAACCCATATTTTCTTACACTTTACTAAAAATAATAATAGAAAAAAAGTCCCTGAAATAGCTAATATATGACTGATAAGTAACGATGACATTTATGATTACTCACGGTCCTTCCTATTAGCGTGTGGTTTGCATACTAGAGGCGTATATCTACCATAAATTCCGAAAACAACTACAATGTTGAAGAAAAGTGAGTACAGCATATATCCAGAATTCGAAACAAGATCATGAATGTGGAAGGAGTGAAATCGGAATCTAATCCAGCAAAACTTACTTTCGTTAGACTTTTCACCGTCGTCCAGCTCATCTTCCATTTCACCGTCCTCCTCCGGAAGCATTTCATCGACGTGATTCATTCGTGGCAGATCGCTGGTACTCTGGAATGAACCGTTGACGAGATCATTTTCTTTCTTATTCATCTGCGGGCACGACTGCAGATGTACGAACAGGTCTGAGCTGGTTTTACATCGATGTCGACAATGCTGACATCTGTAACACACAGAATGTATTGAGTTATAGACGACAAATATACGAGAAATAATTCATATTCAAATATGAGCTTTATTAGACATGAATAGAACTTTTCACATTATCATGAATTCACGAGAACACAAAGAACGTTGAACCGAACGAGCGGGCAGCGGAGATATATATCGATATGCAAACATATCGATATGTATCGTATCGAGAAAGTCGATCATCAAGCACCAAAATCCCAACAGACAGAATGAATAAATTGAAGAGAGTCTGCCTAAAATAGGAAAAGTCCAGGCGTCACAGTGCTGTGTCCAAGGCACTCTATGGAAAGGTATGATTGGTTACGAATTTAATGGAGTTTTACACAATACCCTTCAATTTTTTTTTTCAGATAAGCTTGTAAAAAATAAAAAAAGTATTCATCTGCGAATGGTTCGATGTAGACTGCAGAGTGAGGGCGGGCAAAAACCAGCACTTAATTTTTGTAGCACTATAACTGTTTTATTTTATGACTAATGCCTGGTAAATTTTTTACAACAACCCATTAATAGAACACTCTTCAATAATAATTACATAATTATTGATGAATTTTAGGCAACTCCAAAGAATTTCAAGTCGACGATGAGTCCAATTATAAAAAAGGAGGAAAACTGGTTTTTGTCTGAAGGGGTGGGGCAAAAACCCGCATTGGGTGGAGTAAAAACCCTTACATGCAAAGACTATCAAAAGATGGCCAAAAGTTTTCTAATAAGTTTTGAATAACGAAGACTCAGAATAATTATTATAATATTGATTCTTGAAAATAGCAAAAAGACCTCGACTTATGCCAAAAAAAAAAAAAGCTACTTCAAATTTTTCTTATTACATTGTAAAAAATCGAAGCATTATCCAAAAATGAAAAGTATAAAAAAAATTTTCAATAAAAAAATAATGTAAAAAGTAAAAATAATCTTTAATAGAAAATAATAGGATTATCTGTAGAAAACCTACTAAAAAAGAACCCAAATAAACTTCCTTGGAGAACTTTCTAAAGATGCAAGCCTGTTTTTAATAAAGATTTTTGCCCCACTACGATTTTTTCACCAATTTCATGTATTATTTGAAATGTGTTGAAAATTGAAATACCTGTAGGAATGGATACAAGTTTTTCTATCACCATAATATCATCCACTATAATTTTTTGCATTTTGTTTGATACAAATTTAAATTTGATTCAACAAAATGCTATTTCTATTAAGTACAAATATTTTACTTAATACACAGTTTTTTTTTAATTTTCAATCTAGCAACACCAATAATGAAGCTAATGCCATATACTTCGCACACAGTGCTAGTACGTAGTCAGCTTCCTAGACTGGTATTAAAAGAAAATTCAACCAGCGCGGGTTTTTGCCCTCCTTTACTCTAACAGATATTATAAGCGCTGGTTACAATACTACTCTCATTATTTCATGCCAGGTAGGAATAGAAGCTGAGAGTTATAAAAACCATCATATCTTAAGCACGAGTTAGTAATTCTCCAGGTAGGTATTTTGGTATATTTTCATTTTTTTAGAATTTCAAAAATAGTTTTTAAGTATCAAACGCAAGCTTGTCAAGCAGCTGGCAGAGAATCGTCTCAGAATGATGAAAACACGCCTGCAATAGGTGATATCGCATCCGCCAGAAAATAATGAACGCGATATCCGAGCGTAAATCAATAACACTAGGCGACCGCAATGGTGTAAAAAATAAGAAAATTAATGAAATCGATTTTCATCTACAATACTGAAATCACAAGTTCGTTGCGGTTCAATTGCAACGAACTTTCATTTCTGCCAGTGAAGCACGCCGTCGACTATAATTTGACACCTACTGCAGCCTTCTTTCCCTTCCACCCACGTTGTCAGGCAGATGCTTTCGCGAAGCCAGCGCACATGAATTCTTACAAGAAAATTATATTTTGCTTATTCCGGAGCTGGAAAGTAGCTTGGAATCTCTTGGGAAGGAAAATTTTACAACGATAATAATATAACAACATAATTATCACCAGATTATTTGGCTAAACCGGGTTATCACGCACTATTAGAGACTTAATATCATAAGAAATAGACAATACGAATGGATTAGGTAGATTTCAAATTCAGCGTGTATAAATGGTTCAAGGTAACTTAACCATTTTTACTTTTTCAATAGATAGGTACCTATTTAAAAAATTAACTTCGGATAGTTCTTGAGGACAAAATTTGTTCAGATTTATCAAAAAGGTTTCACAAAATTTCCTACAGAGGAGCGCAGGGGTAGACCTTCGTAGCAACGAGGTCCCTATTTATAGACTTTATACCGAAAGAAGCGGAGCTGAAGTCAGAGTAAATTTTCCATCATGGAGCGGGCGAGCTGTAAGACCACATATTTTACAAGCGATTTGGAAGTCGCGGAATTTTCCGCAATAATATTATAGTTGGCGTAAAATACGCCATGCCAATGAAGCCAACGACTGACAGTCGCTGGGAGGAGAACATGTTAATGCATCAACAATCAACCTCAGATGACAATATTTTCTTTAAATGGTTGGACGGAAATTAAACCGGACGCTGTAATCGACGAACCGACCCCGACCGACCTCACGCTGAATGAAGTCCACTTTTTTTTTTTTCAATGCAATACACAAAACAGATTGGAGGTTCCTGTTTTTTGACAAACAACTATAGCAACCTGAAATTAAAACCAAAGTACTGATTGTGAGTAAAAAACGTTTCCCTCGAACAGTCATCCAAGGACACAGTACACCAACTCGCTCGCAGCTTCGCCGATTTTTTCGCACACGTCATCCGCAGTCCAATTTTGGTAGATTTTACCATCATATAGATAAACGAAATTGGCAACGATTCGGTGGAAAATGCCGGCAAAAACCCGATCACTGGCCACAGATGGCATTACGATTAAGGTATTCATATTAAAGCTATAGCTATACAGCGTAATGGTTTTGAGAAACGAGTAATGCTAATCGACTTAAGAACCTGATCTTTGTCAACGTCTTCAAAACCTATAACCCAATGGCTAGAAGAAATGGAATTAATAAAAATTGAAAAACGTGAATGCAATATTTGATTATGGTTTCATAAGGGAGGAAGCAGCAAGAATTTTAACCGCTAAGGAAAGTGAAAAAGGTAAGCCGTACTTCTGGTTAAAGAAAAAATCCAACATGTTCGCGCTTAAAACAAAAGTAGGACACTGTACAACAGTGAGAACGATTACTTCATTAGGTTTACCGTGTGAATCATATCGAAAAGACATTCCTACGAATGTGACTCACTGAAGGAAATGGTTGCTGGTTATGCACTACCAACAGCAATCGGAATCATTACAATAAAGATAAAAATCAAATTGTAAAGTATAGAGCGAAAAGCATTCAGCCGAATATTGCTATAGCAGAGCTACTGACTTCAAAGGGCGAAAGGGGCAAGTAAAAATGTATGTGCTTCGTTTGGGCCATGGAGGTATAATTATAACTCCATGGTTCGGGCTGACTCTCAGTCCCAGTTTCCTGAATCGTAAAACTGGGCCAAAAAAATTTAACCGGCAAAACAGCACTGAAACAGTTTCCTATCACGTTTTCTATAGATTTTCAACCAAAATTAAAGAACATTTTAAAATAAATTTTTCAAACTTTGAATCGCCCTGAAAAATTAGGTTTCACGGAACAACTCAGATTCTAATTTGGAAAAAAGCTCTACTGAGTGCAGAGCATTCATTAAAACTCGTTTTCCGACTTAACTATAGCTCAACCAAAACTTTCCTCCGGATTCTGGTTTTAAGCTTATATTACTTCAGTGCCGATTTTAGAAGCCGCATTAGTTTTCAGATTATCCTCATTTTTTCGAATACCAATCAAATTTAGACACTTTGGATCTAATCAATATTTAGTAACTTACATTTTTTTTTCATTTTTGTTCATTTGTCGTATACATAGACAAATGTGTGGTCCTGGTTTCGGAGTCACATTAAAACGGCCGAAAACCAAAGAAGTAGAAATTATGGGCGCTCAGAAAGACATTCGAACTGAACTTACCTCGTTGATGATAACTCAGCCCCGCTGATCATGGGTCCATTTTGTATCGATTTATCGTTTTTATCGCTCTCCGAATGCGTTTTCTGATGTAACACCGACTCTGATAAGCATTTGGACTTGTGGCCACACCAGCACACCAAATTGTTATTCTCGCCAGCACCGCCCATCAGCTTTTCTTTCAGTCTGTCGAAAAACGACGCGTTTTTCTTTTTAAACGAATCTGGCAGCGTTATTTTTCTAGACTCGGCGTCGGGAGACAATTTGGGCATTTCGACACTCTGCACTTGACTGGCCCCCGCGGCCTCGGCGCTCTCTTTCAGCCGGTCGGACTGCGCAGCCGCCTCGTCGGTGCCAATTAAAGAGGCGAAATCCTTCAGCGAACTGCTGGAGCACGATTTGGTGTAGAGGTCGTTCAGATCTTTTTCGGTGATCGACTTTTCAGCGTCGACAGCCTCGGCCACAGCCGGCAGGACGCCATTTCTGGTGGGCGTCGTTTCTTGGCTTTTGGAGCCGCTGTTATTCTGTATGGGTATGAGATTGGGAATGGGCCTGGGCAGCGGTTTCTTTTTAGATTGATCCAGCCCGTGGACACGAGCTTCGTGTCTGATCATTTCGCTTTCCCACGCAGCTTTGTATTGGCAGACGCGACATTTGAACCGTTTCACATAAACGCTGCCGTTTTTGGTCAGTATCACGTCCTCGGGCTTGAGGGCACCCTTGAGATAGGCAGCAGCGGTCGGGTTTTTCAGGTTCAACGTTTTACAGCCGCTCCCACTGTTCGACGCTACGCTGTTCGGTTTGAGCATCGTGATCTCGACAGCAGCCATCTGCAAACAAAGCAGAAAAATACGATATTTAGCAAAATAGAAAATAAGTATAATACAATAATTATATATGCACGAATACAAATCAAACTTATGATAGGGTACTCGTGGAAAGATTAGGAACACGCGAACAAATTGCTGGAATAGCAGACCTCTTACTTTGGTCAGTTCGTAGAAAACGTGACCCACTCATCAATAACCTAAACTGCATTAAACAGAAATAAACTGAGTACTGATGGAAAAATCAATGATATTAAATCACAGAGCAACTTTCCTACATCAAAAGTAATCTTTACCACCATCCACCATCTTGCTACTTCTAATTTAATCTCTGGCCAACTTATTCAATGCATAAATTCCTAAAGGAAACCTGTGAAATTAAGTTCAGGAATTGAAATTAAAAATCCCAACTCTTTTTCGAGAATTCGACGAGGGTATGGAATCCTGAATCCTAGAAGGCGCTCCCTCCCCCTGTAATCACGATATCTGGTCCAGTAATATTATTAAGAAAATTATATAAAGTATTACATGAATACATCACTATATAGGGGCAAAAAAAAATAACAGGCTAAAATATTATAATCGACGGGAAAAAACTCGAACTAATTTCCACTGTCTGATCATCAATAACTTCTTTCATAATCATAACCATAGTGCCATGTAAACAACAATAAAATGGTCCGTATTAGTCAGAGGACCATCGAGTGAAAAAAACATCCATTCAACCAACACTAAATACGACCACTTCTCTCTTCTTAATGAGGAATTCCTGTCCAATAACTCAACGTGGTAAAACTCGCGAATCAAATAATTTCCTTTATAAAAAGCACGCGTTCGCTTCATTAAAGAGTCAAGCCGACGGAAAGAGATACGCATTTCTCAGCGAACGGATTGACGATATGAAGAATACACTTCTTGGATTATGAAATTGTTACTAGTTATGCTGGCATTCCGGTTTCAATTTCATACAGCGAACACCCGTTGTAGCCTACTTAACCATGTTGACTCGTCGCAAACAACAAACCAAGGGGTTCGTAAATCCAGGTCTTCATCATCATAAAATATATATAACTATAGTTGAATGGGTGACAATTTCTTACATTTTTGTAGTAAGACCTCCATATCCTCGGACAAGCTCCAAACAATAGCTGCAGGTATAGGAGGAAAATGTGATGAAGAAACGAAAAATCTGATCAGAGCAGTCTTTAGAAGATTGAAAAATAACACACTCCCACAGGCATAGCTGAAAGAATTTTTTGGAAGGGATAGCTAAGACTCCACGAATCCTGTATTTGATTACCAATAAAATGAAACTACTGAAGAAAACTCACAATTGTCTGGCTCTGGGCATAAGAAGTAACAGAATACCAACAGTAGTGAAGTGGCTTTCATGTAGTTCTCATTCAAATATTATACCATTCCAAATTCCCAAATTCGCTCTTTCATTCTTCACAAATGTTGAGCTAAGAATTTTTGACACTACACCCTCAGCAAAAACATTTTTTTCAAAACAAATTATTTTGCTCTATGCCCAATCAAGGCTGCGACGACCTTGGGGAGAAGAAGAGAAAGGAGCACTTTCGGTTAGTTGTAAGTCAGCTATAAGAAAGCCATCCCTGATGAAACACCTTCCCTGGGTCCTGTTTTCGGTATACGTGGCGGCACAAAAATTCTTATTTCCGGGGAACCCAATGATGTCTAGAGAGAGTCTCCCCGAACTCCAACTTCGGATCTGCATCATCAACCACCGGCGGCCTCTCTGCAAGGGAAACTAGATCTCAGAAAGTCATAATCGTACAAATTACGACAATATATCTCAGAGTTCACTGATGCTGCAATCGTATACTGAAGCAAGCATCGTCTCATGCAAGAAACCGTCGTAACTACACGGTCACCATGACTATATGGAATCGAATTTTATACGCTGTTTCGAGCAAACATCGGTGAATATACTTAAATGTTATAACTGTGGTCGTAATGAGCTTCTCTATTTCTCGCAGCAAGTTCTTTTCGCATGTATACGTACGTAAGCCGATCCTTCAAGGTGACTTGATGAAGGCAAACACATATTATACTGATTACCGAGCAAACCTACAGTCGTTTGGTACTTTTTTTAACTCTATTAACGTTTTTCGACGATCCTTGCATTACATTCCCTCTATCAGTATAGACGTTCATCGCCATATGTTACGATGAAGAAAAAAATACATATAGCTGTTAGGACGGTCGTCGATTCACTATCGATTACTAATTATAACTGACACCGAAGTTTGAATTGGAAATTCAAATTACATCGTCGTTTGCGTAACTCCAATATATATGGTTCCATTGGTTTCAAGTCACTCTTATACAACGCACCTAATTTAGATACCCATTTTTTATCAATTAAGTAACATTATTGCCCGTTTTCAAGTACCATTACCGAAATAGCTCTAAATATTAATATTCTTCGGTCTTCGCCATCATCGAACGCGAGGTCGAGTAGCAATGAACGAGAAAATTAGATGAAAACAAAAAAGTACCTATAATCAAAGAAAATTGAAAAGCTAGGCTTGGAAATTACATATGCTTCGTAAAGAAACAAAGGCCCTGCGGTTAGATTAATACTAGAAAGACCAGGTGGCGTCGTATACGACGCCGTTTGAGTTTGAATGCGTCACTCCTCAAAAGACCAGGTGGGGTCCCACATGACATTCTCCGGTCCTTTGAGGAACTTTTACTTTTGAGTCGAATAAGGTACGCTACCTGGTCCTTTGAGTTATCGAGTAGAACCTGGTTTTTCTAGTGTTAAATAAATTCGTTGCAAAGTTCGTAGGATATGTACATCCTTGAATTATCTTTCTTCCTTATATAGAAGTTCAGATGAGTAAGGACAAAGTTGACGTTAGCACTCGACGGTTCAATATAAATATTGATACATGAGTAAAGTACATGTATAACTATAATGTATATATGTACCATTACTCCATGCATCTAATTTGGCTGGAATTAGTCAAAAAGTGAAACACGTTTCATAGACCACCACCATCCTCTCTTTTAGTCCGCTAAATATCAGCAATGAATGCATATCGACTATCGAGGAATCCTTCGATAGTCTTAAAACACGGGAGGTACGAGTAGGTATATCGAAAAAAACAAAAGAAAATTACCAAAGAAAAATTAACATTTGGTATAAACAAACAAACGACGAATGTCGACTTGGTTTTACATGAATCAAAAATGATAACTAAGTTGTAAATAATTTGTTGATTTGTTAGATAATACATTTGTATCTCTTGTATGAAATTCAGGTCGAAAAATGTAGATTTTTTTTTTCAATTCATTTTTCATTTTATGATGCACGAAGTAAGCAAACGTGACATGTTCACGTTAGCAATACTAGTCTCTAATGAGTAACGTACCAGCCAAACAAATAACCTAATTCAAAACTTGTCAACACAAGATTCAATGAAGCCAATTAGATCGAATTTTTCAACCCCGTCTACCACGTTATGGATAGCCAGTTTTCCACTTCCATTGATAAGCGATAAGTACCTAGAATATCCGGGTTAGAAAAAAAAAAGACAATGAATATGGTACCTACTCTTAAATATCTCTCAATGAAATGAAGAGAATAAAATTATACTTATTCAAGACCAATATTATCAACAAGTATCTTGTCAAGTAGGTATTACGTAATGGTTCAGTCACCTCAGAAAGATTTTTTAATAAAAAGTTTACAGTGCTCTAAAATGAAACACGCACACCCAAAGACTACTTCAGCAACATTTTTCAATTAATATTTCATAATGTTCTAAAAATATTTTAGGAATATGTATTTTTGTTGAGAATTTTCTGATTATTTTGGAAGAAAAATATTTTCAAGAGGTTTTGGAAATATTTCAAACAAAATAATTCGATTTGTCACATTGTGGGTGAAAAACACCACCTAATGTGGCTAATTATCCAAAAGTCGACTGAAGTCTCAAATAACACTAGTTTTTATCATCTTTCTAGCTGCATGTATATATTATATTCTGTAATAATTCATTCAACAAATTATTTATTTTCATATAGGTAGGTACACTTGAGTACTTCTCAACTCAAATCTCGCAGTACAAAATCTTTTGTAAACAACGATTTATCAGGTATAAAGGCACTTCCTTTCAATTCGCATCGCTTACACCTACCGCGCGCCTCGGCTTGTGACAGATGAAAACGCACCAGCTGCACAAGTCCACACCAAATCGACCAATCGCCGAGTTCGAGTGAAACCTGCAGTTCGCATCAGCAAAATCACCTTCATGGTTGTAAGCGGCGGCGAAAACCAGTCCACCATCCGTAACCAGCCAACGTTTTTAGACCGACGTCTAATTGCCAAATTTTCCTTCACATTCCACCTTTCGAGAGAACGTGTTTACTCGAGACCAAGCACTCCACCGTACCTCAAGTTTCTCATACGACCTTCGAAGTATTCCTACACAGCGGTTTGTCAGGGCAGAAAAAAACCACTGGCACGCATATACCTACATATCAATATTTCGCCATCAACGAGCAAGTCTTACTCGTCCAAAGTAACCAAAACCAACAAAGTGGGCCAAATACCACCCGATGAAATCCTTCCATGAACGTTTCTTATATATCTACTTCTTCAAAACAAAAGACACAACAGGTACCCCTACACCACAACCGAGACCCACGTACCATTTGGTACAAGATGCCCACCCACAAGCATACGATTAAACTGAGATCAAGGAATAAGGAGATTTGCTTTTTTTTTTTAATTCAATTTTACCAAGCCTTTTCATCAATCTTCAAAGGGAAAACTTTTATTTCTCGACAGTGGAGCCAAAAGAAACGATCCGATTTCCATGGATCATTTTCTTCATGCAATGTCATCGCCAACATTTGAAAATAAATACATCGAAGCTGAGTATGATGCGTGCCTCATTCTCGGTGGATATAATGTAATGAACATAATAAAATGTAATGATTTTCACTATATAATTCCTACAACAATCTTCAGATATAATATTCATTTTTCTCAGTATAGCTTGGCTGCAAAAATATGAAAAATGACTCATTCTGGAACAGATTTATGAAACTAAATATCCTTGTACTTCATACACTAGATAATCTAACAATCTTTGAATTTAGAAAATAAAAAATTTACAAAAGAAATTGAAAAAAAAAAAATTTGTCATGATAGTAAACGCCGCCTGCAACCTAAAATACTTGTTCCGTCTGTACAAGTACGGAAGGAAGGGTGCGCAGTGGATAATTCACACGTTTTGTCTCACGTTTCTTATTGAGAAAGAGATTTAGAGATATGTGTTTTCATGAATATGAATTACATCAATTATACCATAACCAAGTAACAATAAGATGGCCTCATGAACAAAATCCTTTATTTTCATATAAAGTGCATTATGGCCTTATTGGCTTGTGAAAAGACTGTCATCCTGCTTTTCATGTTCATTAGATTTACCAGTAAGTTGTGGATTCTTTAAACCCGGTTTACGGAAGTGTGGTGAGGTATGGCTTGAAGAGAGTTTCCAAACCCTCGATAGTATAGAATGTGCAATTGAACAGAATTAAATAAAAATGTAATGCTGACAATCAGATCAGCTAAGTTGGCAGTCCCGTGCTTTTACACGATTCTAGCTTTATACCCTCTCACTACCAATATAACGCCACCATATCGGACATCCGTATCAATCAATGCCAGCGACCACCCTCCATATTCTGGCCCCTGAGAACCACCCACGCACATGATCACCCCCCAGAATCGATAGCATATCGAGAATTCGAACACGAAAATATGGCACCAAAATGCAGCCACGCAACTGAAACGGCACCAGCGATCCGCGTAATGACTATCCCTGCCAACAACAGCACCCAGCACACCCGTCCACATAAATGCTAGGCTGGCTACACCACTTGAAAGCTCCTAACCTCTGCCCCTCCCTGGACAATCGTTGGCAACGGCTCTCACAATTGATTCGAAACGAATACACCAACATTCAAATATCTTCTCTCATCTGTCTCTCTGCGCCCCTGCACACCCCCGCGCCATTCACCACCGCAGCCAAGCCATGCACACAAACACACACGGGAAGCACTCGTGTCTGTCTCTCCTTTTGCTCGTCGTTCCCCGGCCCTGTTCTCTATCAAGTCAACGGTGCGGCTGGCGGCTGCAATACAGTCTTTCCTTGTGCGCTCTTTTACTTTACACAACACCAACCAGCCGACCCAAGCGTGCAACCGAGGCAACCTATTTTCGGCTAGTGGATATGAATACGACGACGATTCGGTATGTGCGCATGCAGCCAGCACACACAGCTCACACTGCTTGGAGTACTGAGAACGCTGCACACACCACCACCACCGACACTCGACGATCAGTCGGAGGAGTTGGCCAAAAAAAAAGAGCAAGTCACAAGCGCAGGCGACGCCGACGCTGCCGACAGCAGCAGGGGGGCGAAGTCGAATTGAAGAAAAAATATAAGGAGCGACGAAATAGCAAAGGGGAAAATCGACAATCGGCTGCACTCACTAAATGAGGTCATCCGATATAAAAACTACGTCAGCAGAATGGCCTCATCCAGCACCCGAAAGACGACGAAAAAACAAAATCAACGTAAAAAGTAACGGCGGTGGAAGAGATGTACGTAAAAGAAGTATTTTTTCGGGCAACAGCAAAGGGCACAAATAAGATATGTGCGAGATGGGATAAAAGCGAGTACCATCGTTGAGAGTCATTCTATGCCAAATACTATGAATAGGGCATGGCATCAGTAGCGGAACTAATGGCGGCCAGGGGGGCCAGGGTCCCCCGAAAAAATTCTGGCCCCTTCCCAAAAAAAAAAATTTCCAAATGAGTTACTGAAATATTATGTTACTTTTCAAGGGTTAAAGGTAACATGCGTAAAATATTATAAATGTTGTTAGAAAAAAGTCATTTTTGGCTTTACTAATGAAGCGACGTATCGCTAGTGCAAGTCCAGAATCTCTTAAATCCAAAAAATATCATTACATTTTTTTTTTCATTCAAATGATATTCTGGAGCCTGACGATATCAAATCAGTAAAAAAGGAAGGAAAAAAAAAAGATAATTTTTTGGGACTTGACGGGTTCTGGATTTAGGCAACGATATGGCTTGTTGAGATCACTTATTGAACATTTTTAAGCAGAAGCAGACAAGAAATCATAATTAGGCGTCAGGCTTAAATATCATAACATTTTTCAAGCTTAATCCTCAGTTTAGTGTACTCTGTTCATTTTTTGCAAACCCCAAGGAAGGGGATGATGGTGACCAAGCTACCGAATCTACATCGCTGTATAGTCTCGTAAATACGCTCCGACTCCCAGCCAGCCATATTTCGACACATTCCATAAATTTCCTACGCTAGGTGCTCTCAAAGACACTATAATACATCAAGAAAAAAAAAAAAACCTTCCAGCGAATTTTAACTGACCTACATTCGCACACAAGAACGCAACGTTCTCGCACCAGAATCGTTTCCTCACCAAGGTTGTTCCCACTTCACAGCGGCTCAAGAGAGCGCTCATCTCATCAACACAGGTTGATATTTTAAAATATATTATAGGTATATAGTTATCACGACTGAACATGCATACGGGCTGGCTGTATTCTACCGTAAAAACTTGACTTTCATGATTGACAAAACTTTTCCAATAGAGGGACGACGACGTCTCAATGCGAATAATTATACCGCTACACTCGTTCCTATGACCAGCGTGCATCCTCATTTATGAAGGTCTTCAACAAGAATTTTCACCTTGGACATGTTCGTAGAAACACGACTTCTGTTTAGGTATACGTACGCAACTGGTATAGCTCACAAAAAAATAACCTAACGGCTAACAACAGCCCATGCACAGATATGGGCAAGAAAAAAACTCCCAGAAACGCTTTGACGAATTAATTTCCTTTTCAACGTTAAAAAAAGGTAAGGTCTACCAACAAACTCCCCAATATTACGAGTAAAAATACGAAAAATATGTTCTATCAGAACGAACCTATCGAGGAAAACCAGAACCACATATACTCGCAGGCAAAAACAATCGACTCATTCACGACGTCGCATAATAATTATTATCTTCATCAAACGTACTAATGACCTCCATGCCGTGAAGTATAGCAAGTTTACTCCGTGTATTCCTATAGAGAATATCCATTCACCGTGGGCAGTAGATAATTCTAAAATGTTGAACGGGTAGAATATAGGAACGCATTCCAGATTGACATGCGACGAAGGTGAAATTTTTTGCGTCAGATCTTCGTCGATCTTTAGAAAAATTATATGAGCAGAGCTGTGTCACAAGAAAATGAACCTATATACCATAGCATCATAACTAGAGACCGGATTCCTCGGCACAGAAAAGTGAAAAAATTGGCATTGAAAACTTCATTTTTGGCATTATTTGGCAGTAACCTACAAAAACCCCTCAAAAGCAACAAAAAAGTAAAAAAGTAATGAAATTCTATTTCAGAGATAAAAAAAAATACATTTTTATAAAAATTCATCACTATGCAGTATGAATTGTGCAGTTATGTATGAGAGTGAGAGCTGTCAATGTAAGTCGCTAACTTCCTTGCTTGCATGATTAGGCTTGTGATTTTTCACTATCAATGATTTTATGCGTTATGCAATGGTGAAAATTAGCAAAATCTGCCATTTTCGGCATTTTCCGGTATTTTCCCCATTTTTGGCATTTTTCTCATTTTCGGCATTTTTTGGCAAAATAAAAATTTTATCCTGGGTTCTATTCCCCCAATTTGTGCTTATATGTAAAAATTACCCTCCCGCCCCTTCAGGAACAAAAGTGACAAATGCCGAGGAATCCGGTTTCTAATCATAACAATTAACAAAACCTCTTTACGAAAGCGATTTAACACAAGAAAGACCAGGTGGCGTCGTATACGACGCCGCGTTTGAATTTGCATGCGTCATTCCTCAAAGGACCCGTTGGCGTCATATACGACATTCTCCGGTCTTTTGAGGATCTTTTACTGTTGAGTCGAATATGACGTCACCTGGTCCTTTGAGTGATCGAGTAAAACCTTGTTTTTCTAGTGTTAAAATAAAACAATTCATTCTCAGTATTATTAATCTCGATTTACAATAAGAATAATATGTCATCTGTCTTTTGCTTTTGATCTCATGTTGAACCAATGATAATCCCAAAAAGTAGCAACTAAAAAAAATCACCCACCAACAAAATTGACAAGGGTTCTAAAGCAACGCGTTAGAAAAAAAATCATTCATTAAAAGTAACATGTATAGAACGTATAGATTAAATCGTATACAATTTTCAATATTAAACTATTGTATAATATTTTTACACGTGTTACCTTGGATGGATAGGTGCCCACTGATTTTGGGAATTTATTGACGTACCTATATAGTATAATCTATCTCACGAAAGAAAGCACTGACGTCATGTAGCATTGATAGATGACGTTTTGGTATGTCAGAAGCAAAATTGGGGCCACCTCGCTGCCTGCAACAATCAATGACGTCGGTCCTTTCTTTCGTGAGACAGAGTATAATATGTAATTTCTTACCCATGTTACCCTCCACCACGGATTAACCCTAGGAGAATATCATGTTTCAGTTTCATTAGTTCTGAAGTAACAAAAATCAAATCATTTTATTATAAATATAAATAAGAAATTGGACACCAAAAAAATTGTCAGCGGTTCCAAAACAAAATATTTTCAATTTCATTAGGGGTAAAGTATGTAAAAAATTACACACTAAAGCTGAGACATACGTTTATCTGGTAAGTAGTAGGCTTACTCGGTAAATTGTATTCGACTACTTGCATGGCTCGTATACTTGACAAGTCACATGTTATATTATTGAAGCCCACACAGACATACTCAGAATCTGAAGTTCATTCGAGTATCCACCTACACTTCCGTGAGTTTGACAGGTCACCCAATACTCCAAGTAAGAGCTGGCATCGAGATCGCTATTCTAGCCATTTTTTGTAAACTTAAGTTGCCTGCGCAGAATGGAGGTACATAAATTTTGGTGGCTAGTCTCCTTCACCAGATTTATCTACTTTTTCATTAATTTACCTCAGAAAAATGATAGACCACACCTAGCAAGCCTACTAATACAAAATGTGAGATTAACTTTTCAACACTAGAAAAACCATGTTTTACTCGATTACTCAAAGGACCAGGTGGCGTCATATACGACTCAACAGTAAAGGAACCTCAAAGGACCGGGGAATGTCATATATGACGCCACCTGGTCCTTTGAGGAGTGACGCATCCAAATTCAAATAGCATCGTATACGACACCATGCACCTGGTCTTTCTTGTGTCAGAACACACTGAACTAAATAGTCATCTAAATACAACCGAAAAACCAATTAGTGATGGTTTCTATCATTGCTTCTGTACGGCCAACCTGCAACCACCTTCTAGATCACAAATACATTTATTACTATACATCGGGTGCAAGTGCACTTCAGATTTGAATGCAACTTTTTCATCATCGCTGGCTACTTCCGTTTCTCAAGGTGCCCCAGTAGAATGACTATCATTGTCGAAAAAAATACGACTTGTGTACACATTGTGGCAAAATATTTACTCGAAAAATGCGTAAAAAATTTGCTCAGCAACTGACTAAAAATTTCCGTTAAACCGTGACGACCGCTGATGATTTTACGTAGGTATTTCTACGGTTTGTGTCGCAATTCGCTGAAGACATGGCCGCCTCAAGTTCTCTCAGACTTGCGAAGCCTCAACGACTGGCTTCTACATTTCGCAACTCGCACACGTGTAACCTTGATTATAGCCAAACCAGTAGCGGCCAAAGAGAGAAAAAAATTGTTGACAGAAGTTCTCTCCCTCCGCACATTCGAACGCAAGGCAAAAATCCATCGGCGACGATCCGAAATTACGAGACTGAACATGGCAAAAAAACACGAGCAAAATCAGGAGTGGAGAGTGATCTACATGTTAGTCATCGAAAAAGAATATTCAACAGGTGTAATCGACAATCATGAATACATAAATATTCCTTACATACAATGTGGCAATAAACTCTACTATATACAGTGTAAAATTCATAATACTTTATAGTCATTATCACTCCATAGACTTGAATAATAAATTTCAGAAAATCTATTTCAATCCCATCCTATCCGATTATATCGAATGAATAATATTCGTATCAACAGAACTCAAAATAATTTGCAGGTAATTTTTACAGATGACGTAGGTACCTGAAAATAATTTTAATGGATAGGTATAGGATTTAATTTTGAGAAATACTGACGATGTGAAATTTTTTAGATTCAATAAAGCTTTCAGTTTTTGGCATTTATTATTTTTTGGCCAAAATCGATAGGCTCTGACTTTTGGCTCTTTGTCATTTCTTCTCAATCTTTTTTTTTCTTTTCATCAGGAAATTTTAACCTTATAATTTCGTCGAAAACATTTTTTTGTTTATTTCTCTCAACTTCGAAGTTGAATAAAAAGCCAAAAACAAGTCGCTGCTTTTAGCTTCTGACATTTCGAAGGACATTCCAGATAATGCTTTCAGGTTTTAGCATGCTTTCAAACTCGGATCTAAATATTGTTTGAGCGTGAAAAATTGGTGATAATTTTTTGTTTTTTGAACTTCGTATGTTTTCGACTTACACCAGCGATACGTTTTACTGATTTTCAGTTCACCACTTTCCCATTATTATTCATACATAAAGTCGAGTTATCTTCCAGATAGTGTGCTATACAATTGAATTTAGTGAGACTATTTCTTTTACCATACATACATGTAATTATAAAATCTTGTTTTCGTAAACTCATTCCCGAAGTTGGCAATGATCCTGTTCCTCACCCTCAATAAAAGCACAATAAAATGAACCAACTTAAGTTAGTGATTGATAATGTCAACTTACATCATACACAAAGCGTTCTTTTTACCGCTTCACTTCTCGCTCGGACGCCAGCCCCAGCCAGAAGTACGCTTTTCGGCAACAAAAAGCAAATTTCGAGTCCCACGTGCGCACACAGCACCGATCGCCACACGCATACCCGAATAATTTACACCAAATTGCCGTAAAACCAACGTTTCGCAGGGGTTCGGGCGGTTTCACCAAGGACAAACGCACTTCACTGAGAACCCACGTAACAATGCAGGGCCTCGATGGTGACAGGTAAAAAATTTTTCAACACACTAGAAATTCGCGAACCTGCACTGTCGAAAACACGACGGCCACGTCCAGAATAGCGCACGATAGCACAAAAAATGTAAGAATTGAGAAACCTGATAGGGTGGTGTGACCGGTGCTCATTAGTCGAGCATTAATGACACAGTGCTACCGAAGATATGAGGGCTGAATACTCTTTCTAACGACGAGACAAACGCATATTAAAGGTGCCCATTTCATAAACGTATGTATATATTCACGCACACACACCACGCAAGTAGTTTCATGTATAGCGAGCGTGTACTTGCTGCGCCCATACGTAGCAGAAAGAGAAGGCCAGCAGCGAACGTAGAAACTCGAACCTGACGCCAACGGTTCCAATATGGCGGGGCCGATGGAGAGTTGACGCAGACCTTGCGACCGCAACCAAAGCTGCCACCAGAGAACGAAGCAGAGCAGCAGATACCGCAGGAGAGGGAAGAGCCCGGCTAGAGGAGGGCAGCCTTGTGGCAGACTGTCGACGATGACGAACCGTACGATGACGACGACAAAAATGACGGCGAAGATGGTCGGGCACGACACGCAGTCGGTATACGAAGCAGATCAACACTTCAAGGAAATAATAATTATTTCTTTAAGCAAATAGAACGAAACACTAATAGCTGCAACGTAGTGACAACACCGAGGAGAAACTCGATTCGAGGTAGTAGGATGCAGCTACAGCAGCAGAACACTATAACGACAACCGTCGCTGACGGCATCTGGTACCAGCACTGACTGACTTGGTCAGAGCGACTGCCATGGTTGCTAGCAGAGCGGTAGCGCTTCATTCGATTGCATTCGCGTTCCTCGTACCCCCAAGGTTTTCGGGGTAGCCCGTCCATTAACTGGCGGTGGGAATGTGCCCACCTCGAGACGAGCAGCGAACGACGTACACCACATGGTGTAGCACAAATTATTCCAGGGTAGGAGGTGAGTGAACATGAACTGCTCTCGACATGGTAAATCTGGTAAGAGGATTTGCTGCAGCTGCTCCTGCAGGTGACGATTTGGATAATCCAGCAAGTGGAGAGCTGGAAAATAATGGACGCATGCGCTATTTCTGTGAAGCTGAATTCGTACGATAAGACTAGTCTGGTATTCCAAATCTTAATTTTAGTACTTAATATTGAAAGCTCCGAAGTCGAGGGCTAGAGGGATATTTTAATAAAATATTTTGACACTTTTACAACTTTTTTTTCGAGTTTTACAACGGTTGATTACCGTATACGCCGAACAGGCGGGATATGACTTTTCTGCCTCCCCCTCCCCACCAGTCAAAATTCCTTTTGAAAAAATGAAAACTGAAAACACTAAAAAAAAAAAAAACAATACAAGGTATCGCTGTTTTTTTAAACAATTTTACAACTTCAAAATTTCATTTGTCATGAATATTTAAATCATGATTGAATCAATCAAGAAATCATAATTATTAAGTTTTTTCATATTTTATTTTTTTTAAAAAGATTTTTTCATAATTTATTAAATTATGATTAAAATTATGATTTGGTACCCTAAAAATATGGAATATGCAAATGAATTATTTGAAAAAATTTAAAAAATTATCCATCGTCGTCGTGAATATTCATATACATTTTTAAAATAAATGTGAAACAAAAATTTCAGCCCCAAATACATTTTGTAACTTCATTACTTTGTAAAAGATTAAACCAAATCTACTTATTATTTCGTAAGAAGTCCCTGCGTTGTCAATTTCAAAAATAAGTAAGAAGTCTAGGAGGGCCGGAGTGACAATTTTAAGCACAAATTACGACTAACAAGATAATGGTGGATATTAGTAAAGTTCAAAGACATTATTGTAGACAATTCGACACTACTTTCAACCAATGCAGCCCGATTCTTTTTTTCACTCTCTCGGAAAGTTTGTGAAATCAATTGTAGTCGTTCTCACAACCAACATTTGAATACTTTTCAGGCTGTTTAATAAACAAAAAAAAAAAAGGTGAATTTTATTTCCTATATAATCTGAAGCTGCTAAAACCACCCACTGATAAACTAGGTAGAATTTAGCTAAAAGAAGCCAATGCTTTAGAAAATGACATTAAAAAAAAGAGAGAGAGAGAGTGAGAGAGAGATGAAAAATTAAATGAGTCAGCACAAAGGAGTAGCCCTAAAAAAATAAAACTCGAACCGAAACCCAACTTTTTTTTGGTTTCACTTTCTGTAGGGCTTTCGTCGGTACCAGAACGAACTTCGTTGAGGGAATAATATCGCTACTCACTTTTTATTACATATCGATTTTACACCTACTGTCGCCACTATTTACCACAATATCGTCATTATTACAACAGCGACTACTACCACCACTTTCAACAGCCAGCACGCTTGGACGAGAACCTCGAAAACCGATAAATGGATTACACAAGCAGTGCACTGTAAGCAGTTGTACAAATATACGAAATACCAAACGGCTGCCAGAAACACCGTTGATTGGCCGAAGAGGCCTTAGCTGGGGAAAACCTCCATTCGCATAGATACACATATTTCAAGTTCTTGAGCAAAATAAAAAGAAATTAGCGAATTACATTCTGAAAAAATGAGTCTACGAAGCTGAAGTAGAATTTCTCTCTTGCCAGGCTGAGCTTTTGTTTCTGTGGAGCTTGGAGATTGAAGGTGAAACAAGATTTTGAGTGATAAGACTGAAGTAGATTTGCACACTGCACTGTGCTTTGGGCTTAATAAATTGAATGAGATTCTACAAAGAAATTTTATTCAAAATGAAAAAAATTTTTTCTTGCATTTTCTCACAACACCTATTCCAGAATTTACCCACCCTACAGTACATAAATGAAGAAATAAAAAATTTGAGAAACCTATATTTTTTTATTGTCTCGATGATTTTTACGGGTCTACCAAAAGTTGGGGAAAATTTCGCAGAACACCCCCTTAATAAGACCAAAAGCCATGGGAAACCAGATGTGAAATTAGCACTGATAGTTGAGAAGTATATTGGCCTAAGCCACCTAGTCAATATATTTTAGTGGGCTATAAAAGTCGACGTTTTCTCATTACTTTTTTCGAAAACGAAGCACGAAAGTCACCATTTATATTGTTACTATTCAAATATTATTTCGTAATTTGCCCTTTCATTTTTCATAAATTAACTAGTTTCCATAAATGTCGACTCTGGAGTTTTTGGGTTTGATTATTGTGGGGACAATATTACATTGGCATGCAAATATGTACGAGAACATATCAGCGAATTGTCCGCCACTTAGGCAGGATTGCTGCGTCACAGTCGTGAACCAAACCAGTTCTGCGAACTCGTTGATAGACGCAGTGCGTCTATTCAATGTATTCTACAAACTCTAATTACTGTGATAATTGTGCCAATTACCCACAGACGACCAAGGTCACCTGGGTGTTTATCTGCTGCACTAAGTTGGCAGATAAACCAGAGCTGTTGCAATATACAGCCTATGTAGTTCAGTTGAGGACACAAACGGACGTTTACCAATTAGGTATTCTTATACCCATAAGTTTACCTAAAATTATATCAACTTATTCAGACTTGCCGCTACACATAAACTGCTCACAAAATTTCATTCCCATAAATTTGTTTAGAAATGGAAAAAGCTGAGGTTCCCTCTAAGAGACATTTGAAAATATTTATGAAAATATATAACTAGCTGGTATAGCTCCACCAGGGGTGCCGTGAAGGCACAATCTTGAGGAGCAACTCCTTGACGATTTTGGGTGGGTCGATTTTATTTTATTTTTCAAATTTAGAAAAGAATTTCAAAGATGATCGAATCCTAAAAATGTTTTCTCACGCACGAGGGGAGGGGGGAGGTCATCATTCCCAATTGACCTGGAAGTGGCACTCCTCGTAAGCCATATTGAGGGATCACCGCACCCCGTAAGCTTCTCGTTTGAAATTCGTCATCTGAAGTCAAGTACCTCATCGAGTATTCTCGGCCACAAAAGCGACTTGAAAACGAACAAAACCGCTCCACTGGCTACACATTTTAGGGCGCATTGGTGGAAACGAGAACTTCTTGGGTCTCGCACAATAGACGATTGATACGGGCGTCGTCGTCCAACGTCGTCGGTCGTCGTCGTCGTCGTCGATGATGACGTGCTCGTCCCCGCGTAACATGAGAACCAACTTAACAGTCGGACACATCATCAAAATTGTCGACGACGCCATATTGCCGCATTGATTAAACCGAGGCCAGGACTCCGCACGGTTCGCAGCCTGGTTTCCGCTCTTCGCGCTCGACTGTCGCCCGCTGCCACCGCCTCTGAGCCAACGACCGCCAGTGTCGTCATCGCCGGCGCGCCCTTTTCGCTCGGCGGTGCTCCAAAATGGGCGAACATCCGCCGGGCGAACAGATTTGCCAACACCAAACTTTTATCAACGACCGAAAAAATTTCGTATAATATATTTCGATAACACCCACTCGCAAAGATACCATATGCAATATTACTGACAACCGCAAGCAGATATGGCAGTACAGCAACAGCAGCAGCACCATAGAAACAAATATAAATGATGCGCGGTGGCCTTCGGCGTGAAGAATCAACAACAAAACCGAAACCATGCAAGCAACGCATTTGATCGTAAATTTGAAACCACTGAAATTCATTTACGATACGACGTATTACGTATGACTCTGCGGAAAGATCCAATTTTAAGCGTATCGAGTGCCACTCACTCTGTAAATTAATAGGCTCAAAAACAATGCAGTTATAACCAAACCGAAAACCAAAACCAGTAAAAATCGAGAAAAACGCCTTTAACCAAAAAAAAAAAAAAAAAAAAGCGTATAACTATAAAACAAATGAAAATCGAAACATTTAAAAATTCTTTTCTAAATTAAAAAAAAAAAATTGGCCCCTCAAAATCGTCAACGAGGAGTTGCTTCTCAAAATTGTGCCTTCACGGCACCCCTATATAACAATTTTAATAGTTTTATTTGGATTATTTCCCTTGCAGACTTGGACTATAACCTTATTTATAGCATATTATTGCTTTTCCGAATGCACTGCTCGTGCAAAAGGCTTTTGGGCAAGTTTTTAATTTTGTAACTTGCAATAGTGATATTTTTGAGTTTTAACCAATTTTGAATTTCAAATTTATCAATCAATACGGTTAACTGAATTAAAATCACTAAAAAAACTCCTTCGATCAAAACTAATTAACAAGTAAATTTATTTCGATTAACAGCACTGCTCAAAAATCACCCTTAACATACCCATCACTATCTCTAAAACTGATTAAGATATTGTACTTTCAAATTGGAATATCAAAGAAGTTCGGAATTTACGAGTAGATAATCCAATACAGACAACTTTGTACCAAAGAAAATTTGATCAAAGACAATTACGGACTTTGTAAAATATTATTCAGAGCAGGAATAAATTATAATTTGATGCTATACTCGTATGCTATTAACACTCAAAATTCACCAATTTCGATCCCTCTCTTTGGATTTTTTACCTCCCATTTAATGCCGATTTTAGTAAGTTGCAATTTGAAAACATAAATTTAAAACTCGGGTCTGGTCCAAGGAAGGAACTGTATAATTTGTTCTGTTCTCCTCGGCCAAAATTAAAACTAGCTGTGAAAGATTTTTTTTCATGTTAAAAAACAAAAGTTCTTTTATAAACGTGAAGCCTTTTCCTTTTTAATAGACAGAATTTTCACAGGTTGTTTTTCAAAATAAAATTAGAAGTAAGTACATTTTACTTCTCTTTTTTTTTTTTTTTTTTTTTTCATCTACCCAGTAAATCACCATCTTGCTGAAGCAAGTCAACAAATTTACGAAATATATACGCGCCAGCTTTTAGCAAATTTGCCATAATGACGAAGGTAACTATGACTAAAGAGAGTGCTTGTCAAAAACCCTACGTTATTCTTGGCTTGCGCTAGAGCTATTTTTAATACAGTGTATGTGCTGAGCAGATACTGTGCACGAATGCAACGGTCGGTGCTCATTTCACCGACTAATTTACTCAAACATCACGCTGGTTGACCCCGATTCCAAATGATCATCGTCCACGTCCTCATTAGCAGTTTTTACCAGCTAATAAAGGAAGGTACTGTACGTACTCGCGTTATCTGTTCCTGAAATATCTTGAAATGTTAGGAAATTCCAAAACAGATTATTAGTGGCGTATCGGTATACCTACTCAAACCAACTTCATAAATGGATTCAATTGATACGTCAGAGCGTATGTAGGGTAGATAACAAAACCTAAAAATAACCCAACTAATCTGGAAGGAATTCGACTCAAATATTTGCAAAAGTTATTGGTTATTGGACTATACTTATCAGGACTATCAAGAATAAGTTTTCAGATCATTTAAGAAATTAAATGAAAGCTGACTTCGATAAAAATAACTTTCATGTATTTTGCCAACAAATACATTGAGAATTTAAATTTAATATTAGTATCGAATAGTGAAGTTATTTGTAATCGGGTGACTCAGAATTCAAGGAACCCTCACAGTGACATCCAAGGCGAGGGAGCTTACCGAGTGAGAAAATTTCAGCAGCTAAATTTTTCAGACTCATTTTGAGGTTTTTTTATTCACTCAACGGACAAAAAATGACTAATAGAAATTCCAGATTTGAATATTTCTTGTGTGGTTATATTCGGCTGTGTGAGTTTATCGAGAAAGAGAGCGAGGAACATGAAATTTAATTGATATCAATACTTGAATGATATGAAAATGTAGAGCCCCTCAGACAGACTGCAGTATAGTTAAATACATTTCTGCAGTGTTTGATGGCCAAAAGCATCGCACAAATCAATAATCACGAGTTGGTTTTCATTTATCACCACAGCATACGTATTTAAGGCTATTTTTATTTCAAAAAATCCGTGAGAAGATCCAGACTCCTGTTCTATCTCTTGGACCATAAACCTTCAATTTTTTATTAGCAGATCACCAATTTCAAATCAAACTAACAGCACAAAAATAAGCGAGTTGAAAAGAACCGACCCCCCACGTTTTCATTTTCTCAAAATGAAGACCACCAATTATTATTAATTGTCCTTCATTGGTTAGGCTACACAGGATACTTCCAGAGATACCAGCAGAGAAATGTGAACCCACGTAGCAGACACCTCGAAGCCTGACATCTACCCCACAGAAGCTGGACTGTGCAATTAAAAAACGTTTCGGCAATCAGCAGTAACTAGCAATTTATTAATTCCACTACCATTATCGTCCTCATTCGGACAGCGCATGCCATGACTGAATCATTTACAGGCGGAAACGAATACGTCGTCATGAATCATCTGTAGGACTTGTGCTAAGGTCGTCATAGTAACTCAACTTTTTATTTTTCTCTTCTTTTTTCCCTTCATAACTCACGCAATCTGCGTTTTCCTCTCCGCAGTTTTTTCACCATTTTCCATCTCCACTTTTTACGGCCAGTTTATCCTTTCGATTTTTGGTTTTTTCTGACAAATCCAAAATTGCCCGTCGCACTCGTAGGCTCCACGTAACACCTCTCTCGCATTCTAGTCCAAAAGCTACCATTGATTCTATTACCTATTTTCTATTTGTTTGCTTCGACCCTCCAAAAAATTATATATTATTATTAGATTATGGTACCTATATGATCGGAGAGCGAGTGTTGTGCTTACGCAGCAGCCCACATTCGCAGACGAAAATAACACACCTTCAGATTAACCTTTATACAGCTTATACACATTTTAAAAAGAGACGAGAGGCTTCCTTGTGCCAAACTAAATTTCGAAATGTACGGAGAGCAAGCAGCGAACGACGACGACGTTATTCTTGGACATGGCGTAGCTCTGTTGCTCGCCGCAGAAAGGAGGACATCTTGGAAGGATGCTGAAGGGCTAAGGGGTATGAAATCTCTCGCCATGCAAGCTTGCATCATCCGATTTAACCGCTGTCGAATTTCCTCGCATAACTTTCGCGTACAGATCACGAATGGAAGAAATTGCCAATAATCAAGTAAAACGTAAAGTTCCCAAAATATTGTATGTAGCTCGACTTGAATCTGTCAGAAGTTTAGAGCGACGAAGTGAGAAGGGGAGGGGGCTTCAGCAGCGTATTTGAATTAAAATTTTCAAAGGGTGAATTAGCAATTCGCAGTTTCTTTTTTTTTCCTCTTTTTCTCGCATACCTAAAATGAAACTGCATTATGCTCTTCAATATGAGCTTATTTTTATTTTACGAGTATAAAAAAATCTTGGTTTGTTCTAATGTGAAGAAGCACAAATCAAAATAGAAAATATTTTTTTTGAAGACTTTAAGTATACCTAATACGTTTTGGCGTTCGGATTATTTTCATTTGTAAGTGTGCAGTCATTTATACAGGACAGATTAGTAATTTCAATATCAGAAACTATCTTCCGAGTTCAAATATACGCGAGTTACTGGGGAAAAGTGAATGTTGGAGCAATTAAAAATGTTTACAAAACGCGAATTTTCCCAAAGAAGAGTGAATTTCCAGAGACACAGACGAGAATACAGAGTAACACAGTTAGGCACCGTCCCAGTAATAAGTCGGTTCCAGGTTAACTGTAGCCGCATTGAATTTCGGTCAGAAGGTATAACCATGCAAGCAACACTAACCCACATGATACCCACCCCTTGCATCAATAATCAAAAGGTTTAATCCCATCATTTATCAGCATGCTATATTTATACTCCCACCAAAAACATTATTTATAGATGATTTTATGAGGTCCAATTCTCTGGTAACAAGTCATATTTCAACACAGCTACTTCATTAGTTATGCTTTATTCCGTTTATTTTTACTTCTTTATTTTTTCTCTCTTTCACCTTTTTCAATTTTTCCAATACACATATACGTACGACGCATTCACTGATTTCTTGTGGGAACAAAAAAGGACTGGCATCCCCATAACCCCCCTCCCCGCCACCAATGATATGCACACGAAAATCAAAAACGAGTAAACATACCTGAGCCACTTCATCGGATGTCATCGCAGAACTGTCCAACTCCAGCTCAGCAGGCATCGTTGGTAGGCTTTCTCTCTCCATGCGCAGCAGCTCCAGGTCATCCAAATCAGGTTCTACGGTGACTGAAGTCGGTATCGGGAGCACAGGCGTTGGAATCGGGGTGATAGTAGTGGCACCTTCCTCACGGTCAATCACATCCGAAGCCCCAACCCGACACCTCCGCTTAGCCGGCGTTGGCACAGTGCCTCCCGCGACGCCATTTTGGTTGACTGGTGGCACGTGATGGTTCATCTCATGCACCGTCAGGCTCTGCTTGATGTCAGCCGTGAAGTTGCACTGCGAGCACTTGAAAGCGCCGTTTGCAAAATGGTTCTTATTGTGTCGATCCAGGTTCCACTTGTAGGGTGTACGGAAGTCGCACATCTCACACTTGATCATCGGCATCGAGTGGTACTTGACATGCTTGGTGAAGCGTGCCTTCATGTGAGTAATATAATCGCACTTGGTGCACCGGTAGAATTTCTTCTTCAAATGGACTAGACGTTCGTGACGTGTGACTAGATTCGGATTACGACTAGAGAACGAGCACAGCGAACACTTAAGCGGTCCAGCTCCGTCAGACGGATCATCCGCCACCGGCGGGCCAGAATCCAGCTGGTGGTCCGGCTCCGGCTCAACTGGTAGCGGCGACGTGCGCCCCGAGGGTGGATCTTGGTCTGCGTACTCTTTGGAAAGCTCGATATCGTGGTCGTCGGCGCCAGACGCCACGCTGTTGGCGCTACACTCATCTGCCTGCGAGGTATCTGCGCCTCCTCCAGCGCTGGCGAACTCCTCTCGGGGAGGTGATGGCGGCGCGTTCGGAGTCGAGCCTTTCGCCTTAATCAGCAGCTTCCGCTTGCCCATCACGTGCACCATGTGAATGTGCCTCTGCAGCTTCTGGCTATGCTTCGAAGCGTACAGACAGTGCGGGCACTCGTAAATGCGGATTTTCTCTTTGTGCACATTCTTCAGGTGATGCAGGTAGTAGCGCGGATTCTGCGTATAGTAGCTGCACGAAGAGCAGGCGTAGTTGCGCTTCACCTTGCACTGGGGCAGCTCCTCGTCCACGAGGTTGGCCAGCTGTACGCGGCCCTTATCACAGTCTATCAGTTGGCCCGATAATGACGACGGCCCGTCGTCGAACTGGTCGGCGAGGCAAGCGGCGTCTTCGGCTCCGTCATCGCCACCCCCCATCGCCGCCTCGTCTTCAGTTTCCGACGTGCCGTACAGCTTATCGCCGCTGACCACGCTTCTCACCACCAGTTTGTTGCCAGATCTGTGCACCATGGACGGCGGAAAGGACATCCTGTCGAGGAAGCGGCGGCCCGATTCTGCTCGTTATCAGCGTACCAATACTGTGGCAACGTAAGCGGCGAAGTCAAATGGAACTTCCTGTGTGCCCTATATAAAAAACAAACGAAAAAAATAATAAGTAAAGACAATACAGATTACAGAAGTACTTATTATAAATATTTTACGCGAAGGCTATAGCGACGGAGGTACTGAACTGGGTTGTTGGTTCGCCAAAATGATTTTTTTTTAGTACGTTTTCTTTTAATTGAGACGCTGGAAAATGGGCATACACCAATTTTTTTGCTTCATGATCCACACATTGCAAAACAGATCATTTCATAATTTTACCTATTTTTTATTCATTTATTAATAAATTTGTCATAATGTGAACGGGGTGTATATGTCAGTGGTGCAATAGGGTAAGGGGTTACATTAAAACTCCCATTCTGAGCCAAAGAAAATGCATCAAGAACTTCAATGGCGGGAGAAAAAAAAAAGTTAAAAATTATAAGTTTATTTCCCATCTCCAGAATTTTGGTCTAGGTGCACCACCGATGTATGCCAATAATCATAATTTCAACTTCAAACTTACAACCATTTAAAAAGCACATATTCTATTAGTTACAAACAAATGCTTGTACGCACTACAAAGGCATTTTATAAACAGTAACATGTTCAGGTAAAAAAAATTCTAGCGCAGCAAGCCCTGCTAGAAAAACAGGTTTTCGACTGATAGCGTCATTAAATATCTATCAAGTTCAATCTGATTAAGACTGACCTTTGGTGCAAATTTCAGACCGTAAAACCAAATTTTCAGACACCATGAAACTGTTTCGAAAAATTCAAAGCATATATTATGTATTCTATACCATGAGCTATCTCGCTAAATGTTTTCAAGTCAGTTAAAAACTAGAGACAGAAGGAAAAAGAACCATCATTTTATTTTGGAAACCTCCTACTCGTCCGAAACAATAGCTATGATACACGTATGTTAACCCAAACACGTCCAAATATGATACGATCAGCGTAAAAATAGACACTCGTAGACTAGCAAAATTAAAGTAATTTGGATGAAACAGCTGCTCAACGAGACTTGATTTGACTGCAAAGTCGAAGAACAGCAAACAAAATATCTACGACTAGAAATTATACAGGCAATGCAACCCTTCTAGGAGAATTAGAGAAGGTTGTCAATTCCTCAAGCAGGATTTCATAAGTCTCTCGTGTCCACATACGTCGGGCCTTGGACGAAAAATAGAATCTCATATCGGCCAGAAGGGGATGAGAATGTCGACCAGAAACAACAAAGACAGGTTTGAGGAGTCGAGGCATGAAAATGGATACGATATCGAGTTTTTTGAAAGGTGGTTCTCGTTGTAGTCACTAGTCAAAAGCACGTCTCCGTCCGATTCTCTTGACCATCTGCACTCTGCAGTATTAAATCTGCTTGGTGTATTCGTTTCTCTTCGAGTATGTGGTATGCTGCTGGCTAAAACAGCTGTTACCAAAGAAGAGTAGACGGCTATAGTACGTCGATGGCATCACCACTTGCACAGCAATTTTGTACAGCCTGTTCAGACGCAGTTACAGGCTGACAGCATCACATTATATCGGCTGCCACTAAACCACAGTTTATGGTCGCCGATTAAAATCAGACTTAAAAAATTTTTCATCATTAGCAGCAAGCGATAAGGATAGCGCAAGAACAATGCACTTTAACTGACGTTCAAGTTTTTCTCTCTCCATTCTAATGACCTACATAAAAAAAACCGTAAAATTTTATAATAAACAAAATTACTATCTCATGTGGCCTGATTATGGCAGGAACAGGAACGAAAATATGGTATAAATTTTCTAACTTGCAAGTCCATGCGACGCGTTTTCTTACTTCCAATTTTGAGAAACGATAAAAAGGAAATTATACTAATAAGGACGACAGGACCACTAAGCCGACAAAAAAAAAATATTTATATACATAATGAGAAGAAAAAATGAAGTTTCTTCTTGAAATTATACGTAAAGAGAAAACTTATAAGTTTATGAAATTAATCAAGCAAGACGATGAATAAATAAACAAATGAATGACAATTTTTGAGGTTTTACATCTTCCAAAAAGAGCCCTTTGCCATTCAATTGCGCATCGTATATTGTAGACTGATACAACGGATAAGTTTTGGAAGTTGGGAGAAGGGTGTCGACAAAAAAAGGAAAGGAAAAATAATAATCACAAACTACCCTCACACACTCTTTTGTACGATTCTTACCCAATAAACGTTAATTTTATTACAACTATACTACATATTTACGAAAATGAAATTATGACATTTAGCAACGAGTTTTCCATTTTCAGAAGACCGCCGACTTTTTTTGACCTATTCGACGTGCGCCAGAGAAAACCTCCGCACCAACTTCTTCTTGCGATAATCTTTCTAAGCAGAAAATCTGATTCAAAAAAAGGTCTTCAGTGGCAGATAACTTTGGGCGCGCAAGAGAAAACCTTCACACTCTTCAAGCGCAATATTTAGCAAGAAATCACGCCCATCAGGACCGTAGCTAGAGTGAAATATAGATGGGGGAGGGGGGGGGGGACAAATCAAACTCCCAGCAAGGCAAATCAAACGCCTAAGGGGTGAAATAGACCCCTTTCCCCTCACCGCTCTAGTAGGAAAATTTTCTTGAGCGAGCAAACGACCTACGGCCTTGTTATACATTATACCACCAATAAGATTTTCATTAAAAACTGATACATCGATAGCTAATAACAATCCAGGTGAAAAATAAAAAACACACACGTTCGAACGTGTGTCATGATTCGATCGATACACGTGACCTTGGGAGAAATAAGGTGGAAATCTTAATGAAAGCCTATTTGCGAAGTAAAATACTCTTTCTCCGAACAATGACCACTTTTTCTACGATTTCAAATCACGATAACAACGAATTAGCAATTTATATACACTTAATGCGTAACAAAACAGAAAGATCAAAATACCTATAGACATAAAAAATGCAAGTCAGTAGCCTAGAGTCATGAGCCTCTAAATGAATGATGTTCCCACGAAGTAATGTAATCATTTGAAGGAATCAGATTTCAATATTTTACCGTACAATATACATAAAAGTTTGATATATCGGTATACCATAGATTTTATAACTAAAATTCAAATCAGAATAGGTGACCCAGGAACCAAAAAACGAACCTCAACTGTTATCGAATGAGAGCCAAATAAGATCGTTAAAAATTAATGCAACGATACTAAATTTATACAGACTTGAATAGAGATATTATTGAGAAAAAAAAAACTTACGACCTTCAAAGTTACGTCCATCAGGAAGGACCGTGAATCGATTGCAAAAGTTAGCAATACGAGGATTTGAAACCATGCACAATTCAATTATACTGAATATTTTACCAAATACAAAATAATTTATGCAAGCAAATCGAAAAACTTTGCTGCAGTTTGGAAATCAAAACAGAAGAAAACGTAAAAGTTGAATAATATATGTCTTTGACGACCGAATATTTTTCAAATTTACAGATTAAAAAATTCGAATGGAAAAGGGATCACGAGCCGGCTTTCACAGAAAGGAAATTCCCCCCCCCCTTCCTATACGTATTGCAAAGCATGAAAAAAAGGTTCCATTTGCATGGGGTTTTAGTAATATGCAGATATTGCCACTTTTATGTAACAAAAGTCGATTTTATTCCCTTGAATTACGAACTTTGAACAGCTGTTGACTATCTTCACGAATTTTTGACTTAGAGAGCAGCGGAAGGTCTTAAATTTGGCCAAGGGAAAACAGAAGGAATACCTCAGCGCTGATGTAAGTTTGATTTTCTTTTTCAAAAATATTTACCGGATGAATAATAATCATGGTAGAAGATTTGATCTACCTACTCGGAAAAATAAAATAAATGAAAATATCAAAGTTCAACACAGAGACTCAGTCGTAAAACCCATTCATAATCGGGCAGAAGCATCATTACCAGACTTCTCGATTAGCTTTGCAGTGAACAGAACATTCGATGCAATGATCCAGTTCTTCGCTGCCCATCTAAACATATTATTCCCTCCAACTTCAAATATTATCTCTCTTCTACGAATTCAAACAAAAACCTTGGGATTAACGTATCCGCGCGTGCTCTCTTGAGATAAGAGATGAATGTAGAGTATGCTCTTATAATACTATCACATGCTCACATCTTCACATTTTTATACACAGTAAATGACTACTCCGGTTGCCTCAGCACACAAATTGTTGAGCTACGTACGTCGTCTTTTTCTAACGAAAAATTTTAATGGCTCATTTGAAATGCCAGCGGAGCAGCGTCATTAATCTTTGCCTTTGATTTCCACGCGACAGAACCCTATTAGCATTCAAATGAGCCATTCAAGCCGTTCGAGAGATTTTTCTGCGTGAAATCTGGTAACTTCGACAAAAGAATCCGATAAAATTATAAAATTTAACGTCATATCGATCTATCAAACCCCAAAATTTAGAATAATCACCACTTCTCTCCACGAAATTATTTTTCAAATGGATAGGTGTATATACTTCAGATTCCAAATTTTATTTCTCGTGAAAAGGGAGTTGGGGGCAGGCGCTAAAAATTTTCTGACAAACAAAGAAAAAGTAACCCTACTCAATCCGTCAATAGTGAGGTAGCATGAATGAGATTTATACTGAACACCAATGGTAGCTTGGTGAGGGAATTCCCGTTACTTATCCAAGCATTACCTATATCAAATTTTGAGTGTAGGCATGTTTTCATAAAAATTTTTTTCGTCTATACAAGTTACTCGTACATCATAACATAATCAAAAACTTACTCGCAAGAGAAGCAGCGATACCCTCGCCATGCTACCAGAGAAAATTATGCACCGATGGCAGCATGGTGAGGAAATCCAAATCCCATATCCTACTCCCTTCAATTTTGTGGGTCGGCCATATGTTCTTACTACGTTTTTTCTACCTGAATTGATGTGAAAAATTCATTGAACAAAATACTAACTAATTATTCAATTATTTAGAAATTACCTAGGTAAATCAACTTTTTCAATTTTTCATCAGGTGAACGCTGAATTCCATCTTCTAATAGCTGAATGGAAGCAATAATTTCAACTGAAGAGTAAAATCAATTAATGAAATATTTGCTGCTAGAAGAACATAAAATAGAAGTGATACTTTTCATACTTCTCAATGAGCTATATGTATACTAATGTTACGATACATTGTCATGTACTCGAGTATTTTCTCAACATCACAAAAATGTCTAATTAATGCGGAAGATAAATAAAAAATGAAACATAGAAATTCAAAAGCAATTAAAAACATTGTTTTTCCTACAAAAAACGAGTAGACAAAATGCTACACACTCGAGATGGTTATCCTTTCTAGTTCTACTTATCTAGGTTCTTTTTTGACGCGACGAATAGGTAGGTATATACTTATAATAAGCAGGCAGTTACGAGTATTCCTGCTGTAAAATTATATTTTTCAAGATGCCATTGCATATCGTTGAATTAAATAGACTAGATCATGATTGTCTGTATTTAGCAAGTCAGAACTAATAAAAACATATTAGGTTAGTTTTTAGGTAAAGCAGGTAAGGGTTAATAACACATTTCCAGATTTATTCAGAATTATTGCTGGTCTCTTACGAATAAATTTGTTCAAACCAGAAACTTTTTTCATTTTATTTTTTACAAAGTGTTTCAATAACCTCAACGTGAATCTAAGCTAGAAAATTGATATGCGATTCTCTGAACTTTTTCAAATTATTGAAATTATTATAAGAGATACTGGGAAAATAACAAATAAATTTTCAACATTTTATTTATATTTTCTACCCTACTACAAGACTTATTCAATTTGAACGTTAAAAGAAAATAGGCGTTTGTCTGCATCTGAAGGAAAAACTTTCGATCTGAAATCAAGGGTATAGCCATTAATGAGGTCTTGGATCACCTGTGGATAAAAATTGTGTGATTCAAGATCCCACGATTCCAAGTCTTTCATTAACCTGGAAATCACCACATATCACTACTCTGTAACTATTTTCATTGAAACAGCTTAATAATGATGGATATAAATGAAATCGAGGTCACAGATCAAAATATTCCAATTATAATTTGAATATATGTACCTAACTTATATTATACCTCATTTTCAAAATCAAAGTTAAAGAAATTCATTCGAGATCTATTGCTTACACATCCATAATCTCTTGAATCGTATCGTCATTTCATGTTTATAATTGAAAACATAATAGCATTAACTTTTTACAGTTTCAAACAGCTTGGAAAATATTCAATTTGTCAACTACATCCATTTGCCACAGTAAATGAAAAATTAATCGAAAACCACACGCCTCAGTTAAACCGCCAAAGATGTTCCCCCCCAAAAGTCAATCTCGAGTAACTCCTCAATAATGCATCGCTAACTGGTGGCACTCTCTCCCCATAAAACTCCAGCAATGAACGATTATAAAAGCGGAAGTAACCAATAGACACGAGTCAACCGAGTATTCAAAACTTACTAAAAATGTCGCACATAATCCCGATGAAGTTGGTGGGGAGGGTCAATGAACTGGGTGATTTTCGACGAACAAAATCTTCCGCACCACCATCGACACAACCGAAGAATTTTCACTATCGGCCACTCACGCACTTACACTCAGCGACAAACGTACTTTCATAAGCAACCAATTCTCAAAAAAAAAAAAAAAGTAAGACTCATCAAAAAAACACCAAAATTTTCGGCAAAAAAAAACAACAAAAAACTAGAAAGTTCAAAAGCTTTTGTGGCAACTCATTATTTTCACAAAAACGTAATTTAAAAGATAATGGCAAAGCATTTTAATAAACACCAATAAAATTTTAGCAAAAATTTGAAAATTCCGCAGCTCCTATGGTAGCTGATAGCTGATAACTGTGGCTGCAAAAATGATTTGGCACCAACGTACAAAACACTCGGAAGACCTTGCCAATTGTGAGTACCTACGCTTATAAAACGAAGAAAAAAAAGAAATATATATATATAACGAAGAACCGAACGGTGTTAAACACACAACATCTGTATACAAGTTAAAAAGACACTGTAGTATATATGGTGGAGATAAGAACCAAAATAATATCACAGTACACCACCGAGAACGAGAGCATCTCGTCCCAATTGGCTGTGCAGAGGAAACCGTATTACGTCGCCATATCCACACACACGGACTCGCGAAGAGGGTGCTTAGTTCCTCTATTTAGCTCATATAATATTATTTTCCTCTCTCGACGAACAGTCATACACGAAATCTATGGTATATCGCGCACCAAACACACGACGACGACGACGATGACGACGAGAAGAGGAAAAAACGCAGTGAATTTTCAGACACAGAGAGCACAGAGGCACTAGACCTTTTGCACACGTCCTCTGCACGCGCACTAGCGCCACCATGACCGCCACCAGAGCACGCAGGAGTGTTCTGGCTTTTGCAAATGTCGATGACGACGGCACCCCTTGTGCCTTACCGACTCTCTCGGTACCCGGCTGAAAAAACACGAACGTGGCAACAGAAGCACTTGAAAACTTGGTGTACACAAACCCTTCGCAAGAGTTTTCACCCCAACTGCGAGGGGGTTGGTGACGACGTCCTACGATGGCTCTGCCGATTCTCTGCACACACCAACGGCTGCTTTGGCCACTTTTTGCAGAGAACTCCTTGGGGGTGAGGGGTATGCAGCCGTCAAAAGTGATGGTAACAGCGAGCACACACATAAAGTGGGAGGAAGCCATAGTCGATCCTTTTTTTTTTTTTCTTTTGCTCCAAGTACAAAACAGAGTAGAGGCATGAGGTGAAGAGAAGGTGGTGGTAGATGGTGGTGGCGTTTCTTGTCATCCGTCAGCAACCCACCGACGACCGTCACCCACCTTCAGCTATACCACAGTTGCGCACTGACCCTCGCCTAATGCCATACACAGAACTTTTCACAAACTCGAGCTTTACTCTGTTCGTCCTCGACATCCATTCGCACAATTCCCTTTTCTTGCTTTCTCTGCGCTTCTGTACTCCCCTTCAATGTGTACACGGTTGTAGTTGTACCCTCATTATGCTTTCTTCTTTCCTTTTTTTTTATATATATATTTTTCCTCTCCCTCGTAAATCAATAGGAAGTTCTCATTTTCGATTTTTATATTATACGGTTGCCGCCACCGATGCCGACTAATGACTAGCCGAGAATTGTAATTCTCTTTTTTTCCCCTCGACATAGTTTCTTCTTCGCTGCCATACATTCAACCTCTATCCCATGAAGCACTTCAAGTGAACCATCGACTTTAATGAATCGAATTTATGGGCAGCTGGCCCCCACTCCACTACCTACGTTTGGTTTGACTCGTCAGCTTTAATCGCTATTCATTGGGTAATTTGAACGCTTCCTCATGTACAGAAACGCGATGTACCTACCTAATATCGATGGACACTGGACAGTTCGAGTGTTTACTTTTTGTTAGGGGTATACTGCCACCCTCACTCTATCCTAAGTCTGTAAAATGAGAACTGCATTCAATTTACGTACATTAGAACTTCGAGACTGCAGGAATCAATATTCTCCAATTCCAAACCAAACTATAATCAAATATATTATGATTTTTGTCAATGAGCAGTTCCAACTCTAACACGATTGAGTACGAAACCACGGAAGCAAACTTTTTTTTCGTATCTGTAGGAAAAAAATGCTGGAAAATTTTTCAGAAAAGAAGAGTGAAAAATGGGGAAAAAACAGAAACAAAGCAAAATTATTTTGACATTTTTAAGCCATAGGAGATTAAATTTGAAAAAAAAAGATTGTACAGCAGCATAAGACATACATACTCGTACATATACTCGTAGGAAGAATTTTAAATGCTCATTCATATGTTGGTTACTCCAAAAAAAAAAAGTTCAAAATTACTTCTTCGTGTAGCTACGCCAGTAATATTCGGATAATTTTCATGAGCCATAATTATATATTGTAAATAATAAAATAATGAAAAAAGGCAGGGAAGAGGAACTTGGCAAACTGATATTATTCCAAGTTCGGAGACTAACACTCATCCTCAAAAGTCTCGGAAAACCAGGAAGCAGTGTTTTTTTATAGTAAAATTTTTAAAAAGCAACACAATTTTCAATCAGTCTCACTAAAATGTAGGTACTTCACGTAGCAGCCTTCAAAAAGCCTAAGTCAACTTCACAAGGGTTAAAAATACGCCCAAAAATGTTTTTCCATCCTTATATGACTGATCTTGTCGAACTTGAAAAATTAAATTCATTTCCAATACAATTAAGAAAATTTTGGGAAAAAATCTGGGCTTGACCTTCATTTGTCTTTCAATAGACTTTTCATCTCTGCGGCGCCGAGTTCAAAGTCCAGTTGACAAAAAAGCCTATATAACCTCCGGAGCTATATATTCTCTAAAAAACGTCTTCGGGTCATTATCATATAGCTAGGAAAAACCAAAGGATCATTGAATTATTGTTCACTGCCTTGATTTGTTCGGACTAAAAAAATTGACGTAAATTAAAAAAATTTGTAATTGAAAATTAAGCGCACCCAGTCTACAAGAAAAAAAAGCGATGTAAAATTAACGAAAATTAAAGAATTTTCTTACGTAAATTTTTTTAGAACGACAAGAAAAAAATTTAATGACTTCGTCGAGTTCGAATTTATTGCCAGATTTTCACGAGTATGGAGTATGTGAGCTCGCTCCATTGGTAAACCATGAACCGCTGATTGCCGTTGTTAATTTTGCATTGCATGAATTAGGCAACGCTTAAATGACCTTCCTGACGCGTTGTTTCGAAATTTTCGATTAATTTTGGCGGATATTTGGGAGGACCAGGCCCCCCCAGAAAATATTTTTTTCGGGGGGCGGGGGGAATAAGGAGGCGATCGAATAAGAATCCGATGAATTTAGCAGAAAAATCAAAGAATTCATTCCGCCGCCCCTCACAGATGAAAGAAAACGTTCACTTATAAATTTTACGCTTTCTTTCTGATAGTGAAATAATAATAATAATGAAAAATTTCAGGAGAAATATATAGGGACACGAATCTAAGACGTACCTACTGGTAAGTCTCGGACACTATTTTGTAAATATGCAAGCGTAACAATGGAGAGTTGGTTTTGACAGATTACTGTAGAAAAATTGTACGACTAAGAAAAAATTGATGGTATCTGAGGATAGTGATGTTTAAACCAGCAAGCAGAGGCAGGCGAAGCAGAAAAAGAATATTCAATATTTAAAAAACCGAGTGTACCAGGCCAAAATATAACTAATACGCATTGTAAATTCAAGGCGACAGTATATTCAATGACGAAGGAAAAAACAGAAAACCATCGAAATATTCAAATTCGTTTTTCCTTTTTATTTTTTTTTTTTATTTTTTTTTTTTTGACCAACAAAACACGAATATTGACATCACATCGTCTTTGAGACATGAAAACAAAAGCAATGATTTCGCATAAGTAAACAACCAGACGATGGTAAACTTGGCACCAAAAAGAAGCATCGGTTTCATGATCTTGCTTTCTTTTTGGGGGACAAACTAAAATAAAATACCGAGTGAGAAATACACTTGAAAAAAAAAAATGGTTCATAAAATAGGATACGTAGCGAGTTGGATGGGCATATCTTTAGAGAGTAGGTACTTACTCCAACTTTATGGCACAAATATGCGAAATGATGGCCAAAAGTTTGAAAGACGTACCGAAATAGAGGCAGTCGCTCGTCAGCTTATCGATGAGGAAATTTCAAAACAAAAATTTCACTTTCGAAAATGACGAGTGAGTAAACATGAATCGTCATGTGTTGAAAAGCTTGACGCGAGGAAGAAAACATTTTAGCTCCTCAGCATACATGCCTGTAATCTTACTTTTGGTCGTAGAGCCGAATAACATGTTGCTTTGAAAGAAAAAATTTGAACAGCTACTCGACGTTGAAGGTGACTTCTAACGTTAATTTCATCAAAATCTCAGGATAAAACTAAAAATTAAAAAAGGAAAACTAGGAACTTGCTGGTACTCGGAATAAAAAAGAAGATGTAATAAAAAAAAAAAAGCTAGGTTCCTCAAACTGAAATAATTCAAAAGTAAATAAAGTCAGTATTTGTGTAGTTTTAAAAAATAGGAAAGAACTGCATGATTGCAGTTATAGTAGTTGTTGTTGTTGTTGTTGTTGTTGTTGTTGTTGTTGTTGTTGATGATGCAGATAATAATTTACGTCATTCTTATCAGCATAAAAAAACCTTGGTGCCACGAGGTTTTTAAAAATGCGAATAAGTTGGAATGAACTGCAAAGGCTACCTATATGCAAAATATGTACAAAGAAAAAGTAATGGTGCCCCTCTAACAATATTTTAATACTCGTTTTACAAAATAGTCGAAAAACCAGATAGCATCAGATACATGGCTCTCTTTTTGTAGTCTCTCTTTTCTTTATTTTTCTCTCTATAAATATGGATTCCTATACCAATTGTTTTACCTCAACTGCTCCCCTGCCCAAAATTGGGTTTGCCTGTGGGTAGGGGAGGGTAAAATATTGTATGTACTTAAATAAATAAATAAATAAATATGTATATGTGCTCGATGCTCAGCTACGAAATTTACCTTCGCCCATTATACGTACCCTCAATTTTAGTGATTGGTCAAAGTCGAAATTTTAATTATCAGTCTGTAAAAAAAAATGGCCCAACTATCGACAATATCGATGATTTTATTTTTCGTGGAATTATCATGCAAAATAGATACGACAGACTTTATTTTAGACCCGTGTTTGAATTGTGGCGTTTTCGGCCAAATTTTACTACATTTTACTCATCTTCTCATACAATCGATATTATCGGTAGGTCCAGTCTGCAAATTTACCATCGATAGTTTCAATAATGGTTCATTATCGATAATTATCGATAATATCGATACTTTGACTCATAACTGCTCAATTTGTTAAATATATTGTTCACTCCTATAATGGTGCCACATGCTAACAACAGAAATACTATACGAATAGTCTACACAAGGCAAATAAAACACAAATTTTCATAATTTTACAGAGCCCAGCGGCTGCTTCTCCCTAAAAGTAGATTAGCCCTCCACAGAAGATTCCAAGACATTTTGTATTATTATGATTACAAGAGTCGGGAGAAGAGGTCTGTTGAATAAAACCCCGAACATCGTCAGTATTAATTTACCCCCCCTCCCCCCACCCAACCATGATCGGAAAAGTCTGTTTATAAAGAAGCACCTACCAGGTACGAAATATCTGCTTCCTATACGAACCATAGCCGAAGGATCCCCTTCCGCAAGCGTAACTCACTGTAATTTTATACATTCGACACTATATCCGAATATGACCCAATGGCAGAACTCGGCCGATCGACGTATTGAAATTTCGATTAAGGTTACCTCGATTTGCAATTCTATTACCACCCATTATATTTAGCCGACGACAGAGTACGAGCCACTTGGAACAATTTCTAAAACTGTATTCGTGTTCCTTCGTCATATCACAGGGTCACTCAAATACGTCTGTCACGCAGGAAGCCTATTTTTGAGCAGTAGGGTGAGAAGCTGGAGAGAGGGTTAAAAGGTCAAGCTTCTTTCACCTTCGGCAGACGCGTGTATGCGCGTACACGATAGTGAGCCAGAGGCTGTTGACGACGATGGTATAGTTACATTTTTTTTTCATTTTTGACGGCAAAAGATACAGAAAGAGTGCAAATATAACCAACCAAAAGAAATGGACGTAGAAATGAGCAGGAAGTACAAAAATGAGCGAGGAAGAGGAAACTCGCCCGCCTCAAAAAAAAAAATAAAAAAATAGCAGATAAAAGAATATAAAAGAAGTGGACCACTCTACACAAGGCACAGCAATTTCATCCAGATGTACGTTTCCATAGTAACCTTCGAAATTCTCCGGGTACTGTGCACAGCACTGCTGGAAACGGCAGCAAATACGCCTCGCTTGCCCTTCCTCTGCGTGTGGCTCGCACAGTCTACGGCTCCGCACCCGCAATGTAAATCTCAGGGCACATCGCCAGGAGTTGATGAATCCCTTTTTTTTTCCTTCTCGGTTATTCCAGCTGCAGTAATCTTTACGACGACTGGGAAATGGCTTTACTTTCTTCTTTTTTTCTTTTTTGACCACCTCTTTTACTCTTCTTTCCAAATAGTACTCTCTTTGGAAATGGCGATTAAGAATGAATCGATACAGGAGCCATAGAGTAAGTTTATCCTCGCTCTACGGGGAGCAAACCAAAATGTACCAACAAACAAACTTTTTTATATTTTCCCCACTTTCAACAAATCATCCCTAACGTAGAATACCAAGGATCGACTGATGAACGCGTCAATCCAGAAGGGACACTTCCATAGATTGGGTTCTTATCCATTCAAGTATCTCAGGGTCATAAATACATAAGTCGGAAAAGATGTCTGTCCATTGTTGATGGATTTAACACTAGAAATACCAGGTTTTACTCGATTACTCAAAAGGACCAGGTGGTGTCATATATGACACCACAAGAATAACCTCAAAGGACCAGGTGGCGTTGTATGACACAAGTCTGAGGTTCACAAAATATTGTTCCTTTGAGAAGTACATCTCAAAATTTTGAGTGGTGTCGTATATGACACCACCTGGTACTTCTAGAGTTGAAAAGACAAAAAAAAAATTATGGACGTTTTCGACAGAAAATTCGCTATTTTTCCTCAGTTAACAGCTTCACAAATCAATTTCGACCAATAAGTTGGAATATGGGGTAGCAAAAACATGTCGACCAATTCCAACTTATTGAGTGGTATGAGTTTTTTAATTGAATTGAAAGAAAAAACTTTCGGTTCTTTTTTTCATTCATTTTAAAAGATCGATCGAAGAGCAGATACGCTTTTCTGGACGAATGGCCATTTATCATTTCCCCAGAGAACCCTCAATGTTTTCATTTTACCCAATGTTGCAGTACTTACATAAAATCAACTGCCTAATTCAAACAAATCATAAAAAATAATTTTTCCCTTTCAGCATAATTTTTTTAAGGAGGTTATGACGGAAATGTGAACGAGAAAATTCAGCTCAACTGGATCATTTAGGATTTGTTTCAGAAATGATTTTATTTTTGGCAGCTGTGTCTTTCTAACATAAACCTCAACATAATTTCTATCAAAGGAAAAATAAATAAATTCTTACAAATTTTTAAAATTATGATAGATATAGATGATTATCTCATATGGCTATACTCAGTAGGATGAAGTAAAAAAAAAAAAAAAAGGAATTTTCGAAGATTTTTCAGGAAAATGAAAAATGGCCTTGAGATACTCGTAGATGGGCGTTTATCAATCCTGGATGTTTCCTTGTCAGGGCAAATCGCCAGGAGTTGACGAATCCCTCCCCTTCTATTTTTCTTCTCGGTCATTTCAGTGGCAGTAATCTCTACGACTTGTAAATGCGGCTTTGCTTTATTCCCTTTTTTTTTCTGATGACGACGACGACTTTTTTTTCTAAGCGTACCGTCTCACTCACTTGGCGATTACGAATGAATCGATACAGGAGCCAAAGAGTTATTTATCCTCACTCTGCAGGGGACGCACCAAAACGTACCAACATCTGAGTACACTTTTATTGGATTTTCACCATCCGCTCAGCAAATTATAGTTAACTCTAACGTGCTATGACCCAGTTTCTGCATACCTGCACTCATCCCCCATCGTTCCATAAGTCTTCAGACCATAAAACGCTGCCGCGCCGTGCTGGCGATAAAAGGATAAGTTAAGCCCCATTTTAGAAGACGTACTTAATCTTCGAGCATTGCGTCGACAATGGTTATTGTGCGCAATGACAAAACACAATTAGTACATCAAAATGTTTACAAGCATTCGTTGAGACGCGATCGTCGAGAAGTTTTACAAACAATAGAGAATTATGGTGCAAAGTGTGAAAAAAAATTGCTCAAGTTCATCGCTGCAGTATCAAGAGTTCATCTAGCCACCATACTGAATATTCTCCAATGAAGAAATAGTAGCAGAAGGGGTCCGTCTCAAGTTCATGAAACTTACATATAATTAAGTTATCTTCAAGTGATGCAACACTGATACCATCTTGGTGAAAACTAAGGGCGCGCTACGGTATTTTCTACTTACAACAGTTCGAATTAGGGACATGTACAGTCAAAATTAAATGATAAGAAAGCGTTAGCTGATGTGAAATATATAAAACGATTGCCAATTCGTTTCCGATTCATTTTTCATCAGAAAATCCAACAGAAATCAGTCATTCCGTCGGATTGTCTTTAAGGGCACACCCTTTGCCAGGGGAGAGGCGAGAGGCAGAGTCTTGATTAGGTCATTAAAATCTAAAAATCCATGAAACATTCGCGCAAAGCGCAAAGAAATTTTTTATTCAGTCTATTTTTAATGAACTTACTTTGATGCCAATAGGAAGGCTTACGTCCCTCTAGCCGTCCTTGCACTGAAAAAAATGAATAGTAATTTTTACTTTTTTTTTTATTGGAAAACAGGGACAATGCTTGATTCATGGTAGATATTCTTAGCGTTTGTAGTACTTTCTACCATCATTAGATGGTACGTTTTAATCTTAAAATGGTATATTTGACTATTTTTATGGTAATTTCTACTATCTGATTTGTCCCAGTTTTCTCATAAAAATAGTAAGAATTACTGCAGAAAATTTTTTTCAGTGTAGGTGCAACTCTTTATCTCGCCAATAAATGGTACAAATTTTACAGGAATCGAGTTGATAAAATTGCTAGTAGGTAATTTTGTTCTGCATGAGTAAAATACATTATACCACAAAAGACAGTGAAATGGATAATTTGCCCAGAGGGTGCGCGATTCCAATCAATTTAATCTTCACAAGTCAAAACCGGCCACTAAGAAGGCCGAGATAACCATCTTAAGAATTTAAAAATTTTTTCAATCAAAGCAGATAAGCTATGCTTTATGTAGAGCTGTAAATAGAATCGAATTCACTGAAAAAGTATAATTAAAATTAGGTACTTTATTCCAAACTTGCCTTTCAAATTACTTCCTGCACGCAAAATTTGATCATTTGAATGACTTATTTGATCTTCGATGCTGTATCGTTCTGGAATAATTTTCTAGACAAAAATAAACATGTTATTCATTAGAATTAGGCATGATTTTGTTTCTAAAGAAATGCAGACGAAAAAATATGTCAAATTCATACAATAAAGCAATGGTAAAGTATAGAGGTTTATTGAAAAATTGATTTTACGAGTATGAATAAACCTTGAACACGTTATGAAATAAAATAGCTACAAAACAATGTTTTCATCGCATACACCTTCTTTACGATCAAAATTCATCTTACAAGAATTACTACTATTTTACTAATCTCGGAGGTTAATTTTTAATATAATAGATCATCAAGTTGGAACGATGAGATACGACATTAGGTATAGGTCCACCTGTTTCTATCCGACAGGTGTAATAAGTTGCATAAGTCTGGATTAAAAGGAAAATTGGTGACGCTAGCTGAAAAAAAAAAATGTAACACTCAGAGCCACCCGATTTTATTCGAGGAAATCAACGTTGTTAAGACTTTTGGCATTTCGAAAAAATAGACATGAAATCGCAAATTTTCATAAAGTTCTTCCAGTTTTCTGACTCTTCAAACAGTGTTAATAGTCATCACCACAGACTCGAAAAGGCATGGAAATTCAAAATCCGAAAAAATGGGGGCTCTAAAAAAAATTTTTGGGAAAAAAAAATTTACACTAAAATAGCTTCTCGCGGTTATGGATGAAATACGCCTTCACTGATTTGGTCTCATTCAACTCCATGAAAACATGATCTGTTTATTATTAATTCAACTCATTCAACATTGGCTTTCATCGCTCTGTGCAATAATTTTGAACTGAATAACGCATGTGGAAGAAGGATTTCGTGATCATCCTATGAATTCAACCGTGGTCGAGTATAGGAAATGATTAATTTAACAGGCCATCATTATACAGACGAAAAGCAAACATATACACCCGAATTTCCAAAAAGGTTTTCAACATGAGATAACGAGGATGATACAAAATATTCCATGAATCTGTCGACCATCAAAACCGTTAACACGATATGAGGAGCAAACGATATCACAAACCAGGAGGGAAGAAGCGAGAAAATTGTTCACGCCAGCCACAAAGTATAAATCAAGCTCCGCACAGTAAATCGTTCGATTCGTTATCCAAACCGTCGAAAATACAGATATCTAATTTGTTATCTCAAAAATTTATGAAAAGATGGCAACGATGTTGCCATTTGTTAGAATTTCAATAGACTAAAGTCTATTTCCTAACGCAAAATCAGGGTACCTAACATTTTGATGGACGAGTTGAAATAATGATCAACAGTTCTGATGGAATTGTCTGTCACAAATTATAAAGTGGAGCGTACACTTGCAGCTAAGTGCGGTTTAATAGACCTGAAACAGGTTCAACTTCAAATTGTCAATATACATAATTATATTTTTGTCTCGAACCTGGTTCAAGCTTGAACCCCCCCACTTAAGCCGTAGTATTGTAAACCCCACCCCAACTATAGAATATACTAAGCTCAAACCAGTAATGAAAATTAAAAGTTGTTCAGCTTTTTATAAATTACGAATCGAATTTTGTCTGTTAAAAAATGATAGTCAGTATTGTCATCAAATTGCCACACATATAGTAGGAGACTCAGTGGCGGATCCAGCTAGCTCCATTTTGGGGGGGGGATCCAAATTTTTTCAAAGCATGGTCAATGCTAAAATGATGAGATTGTGTTTTTTTAAGCATAAAGGGGAGGGGTTCAAGAAAATTAATTTTTTTGTGGATTATCGGTCTATTTTTTTAGATTTAGGGGGGGAATTTCCCCCTTAGATCCGCCACTGAGGAGACCAGTCTTTCATCTTCAAGGTACCCATGTATAGTTCTTTAAAATATGAAAAAAGTGGCCTTACTGTAGCCGCATTTTGAGTGTGATAATTCATCTCAACTGAGGTGGATCAACGATTTTCCCATAGGCTGATCAACTTGTGTAACCTAGCCAGTCAGGCCTGGATGACATCATTTACTTGATAGAAGACAAGCAAGTTATAAGAGATATTGATCGTTTCACATTTGGGCCAATTTTCATGTAACCGCATTTATGACTGTTTGCCGCGCTGGATTTAATTTTGTCGCCCTTGAGCTTGAAGGGGGCGGATAGGGGTTTCTACTATTTTGATATAATTTTTTTTTAACGCTCCGAAAATTTGCTACTCAGCAAGACATACGCTCAGCAGTGTGCTTTACGAGTAATTCGGCACCAGAACACATTGTCAAAAGCGAGAAGAGGAGTGTTATCAAAGGAGTTACTCGAATTTGTAACGAAAGTTATTTACTATCGAAAAAATGGTAAAAGAAAAACAATATATAACCGCAATTGAGAATTCTCATAACATAAAAAAGTAACTGTACAACTGCGAGTGCCTCTCAACGTGGGATAGGAAGTCCTTGACCGCACCTTAGTGACTGATAAGAAGGCAACAGAAACCAGCAAATATGACGATAACAAATAAATTACATATATTGTACGAGGGAGAAAGAAAAGAGGCGAAAAAATTAGGAAAAAAGTATTTTATAGATATACGCACATCCACCGCATTAGAGTTTCTCAGAATAGAATTTTACTCTCTGTGCTGAACCCATTACACGACGACGTAGATTAAACATGGTTGAAAGGGGGGGGGGTAGCTAACTAAGAAGCAAATATCATCATCGACGAACCTATATATCGTCTGATGGGTCCATTGTGTAAATTATAGTAGTACTACGATCATAAAAAATGATGTGTAAAACAGTGCACGCGCTTCGGCAAAGAGGAGCCAAGGGTTCATATCAAGAACGGCGAGACCAAAGCTCATATTTTGCCTCGCCTTCCTAAATAGTTCTATTTTTCCTTCTTCGACCAACGAGAAACACTGATGTCAGAATTTAACCTTTGCGAGGAAAGGTTTCTTCCACGTAAGTATGCGAAATCAATGGCGTTTCATTTTTCTGCGTATCGTATCGATCACTATTATGTTGTTCTTTTCTACTTTCGAGTGGAACTAACGTCATCAAAAGCTTGCTTATCCTAACTTTCAAAAAGAGAAATGAAAGGGTCGAGCTTTCGAAAATAGCTCGAGAAGTAATTGGTGTTATGAGAACTGTAGAGAAGCTGCAGTTGAAGAGCACTGATTTTGAAGGCTAGCAATTTTTCACACCGACAGAGTGATTTCAAACAGAAAATCAAGGAGTACATATGTACAGGGATCCACACGCAGGGGAGTGTCACAGCCGCCTATAAGAGATATTCATCAGTCGGAAAAACTGCAACATTAGAGTAATTCGACAAAACTGGGATTTTGTAGGCAACATGACGTGTAAAAAATTATACACTCACTTTTTCCATTGGTGACGTCACATACGACACCATTCAAAATAATTAGGACTTGCGCTATTCTCAAATAATAGCCAGAAAATGTCATATGTTACACTATTATCATGATGTTGTAATTTCTAATCCAAAAATAACAATATGTATAAAAAATTAAATAGGTACGAGCAATGGTAGATAGTAAATTTTTTTCACACAAATCAACTTTAATGAAATAAGTGAGAGAAAAAAACGTTGCTCTGGAGAACTCCTGACAATTTTGCTGCAATAATTTCTTACTCTCACAGGTTACCCTCGATGAAATGGTTTGATTTGCGTCACCTCAAAAGTAATGAAACGTAACTATAATACTTTTCAAAGCTTAGTTGTTTTTTTCAGAAAGATCTTTATACCTATCTTTGAAAACTTCCAATGAAGGTGGATTGATCATTTCTGTTGTTTCTTTTTTCAAACTATTAAAATCCAGAAAGACAGCTCCATTAGAAAATCAGAGAGTACGAGAATTAGCACGAAGAGTCCAAACCGAAGGTCCCAAAACTGATATAGCATACCTGAATTGTATAATCTTCGTAGTGAATTTGCCAGATCAAACGAGAAAAGGAGCAGATATTTTGAAAAATGCAATACCTACACTGTGCAAAACTTTCACAAGAAAACCACTGCGGACGTATAGTCTTTGCACACGTAACCATCACGCTGTATTACATACAACTGGTATAACACCAAAAAGCAACGAGAACGAATTCAATTAGAACGATCTTCAAACGCTTTATCAAGAAATTACTTCTTATCTGAGACTGGCACGTACAAGAGAAAGAATTATAACAACCCAAGTACCTTGCCCTGCCAAGCAAACAGTGACCTGAACAAATCTACTCGTCATTTCTGATCAGCGAGCTACACATTCATCAGTTCTCTCCACTGATAACACGATGGTAACACCAATAATTGACGAATGACTTTTTTATATAAGTATATCGACGATGGTGAAAATAATGTAGTAGTGGCCTTTGCACGAACCCGAAAAAAAAAGAACCAAAAATAAGGAGCAAATATACTACGTTTCAAGTATTCCCACAGAAATAAATGTTGCCTAATTTCATGCGGGAAATCCGTCATCAGGTGTAGGTACTGTAGTACTGCGTTCAAATGAAGCAGTACCTAATTAGACTACAGATATATCTCATGTGTTTCCAAAACCATATATATATTTTTTTCTCACTTCTATTCCAAGATCCCTAGTAACACGCAGTTCATAGGATGAAAACGTCCTTGAACACAGACAAAGGAAAATTTGCAGGGTATCTATTTGTCATTGTTTAGTGACACGTCAAAATTTATTCGGGACACTTTTTGAAATCGGTCAAAAAATGCTGAACATCCGCTTTTTACAAAAGACTGGTCAAATGTACAGATGAATAACTAAAATATGAAAATTTTTCAAAACAATTCTCAACATTAACACTAGAAAAACCTGGTTTTACTCGATTACTCGAAGGACCGGGTGGCGTCATATACGACGCCACAAGAATAACCTCTTAGGACCAGGTGACATCGTATGACGAAAGTCAGGGTTTCTCAAAATATTGTTTCTTTGAGTAGTCTATCTCAAAATTTTGAGTGGCGTCGTATATGACGCCACATGGTACTTCTAGAGTTAACACTAGAAATATCAGGTGGTGTCGTATACGACGCCATTAGAATTTGGATGCGTCACTCCTCAAAGGACCAGATGGCGTCATATATGACATTCTCCGGTCCTTTGAGATTCCTTTATACTGTTGAGTCGAATATGACGCCATCTGGTCCTTTGAGTAATCGAGTAAAATATGGTTTTTCTAGTGTTAGGAAGGGTCCAATAAATAAACAGGATTCCAAACTTTAATCCTATAGATCGAGTAAAGGCTCCGATAAATTAACATGATCCTATTCTTTGACTCTTAATCCTACGTTAGCTTTGGCTTGCGAATCATCTTTTGGAATCATTCAAAATGCTCAAAAAAATAATACATCTCAGGAATCATAACATTTTAGCTCGTAAAATAATCAAGTACACAAAACGAACATCCCATATATATAAAAACTTGAATGAAGAAGTAAATATACGGGTAGAAACTAGTTTCTTCACGTAAACTATGAAGAGAGGACAGGTAGAGGGTCATTTCAAATGAGAATAGAGGATAAAAAAATATCATCATCCAGCTAGGACGCCCTAGCAATATCAAAAAATACAATTTGCATTACACTTATAAAAATACCTGTGCTGGTGCGAGCCAAAAAAAACCTTCGTGCGCCAAGATAAGCGACGCAAGGGTTTCCTCTGACATGAATGGCACCGTGATGCCAGGTTTCAATTTACTCAGGTAGTGCGGTACGCAGAGTGCTAATCAATTGAAAAATTTCAACATTTTTTCAAAAATCAAAGAAAAAGTTCCTTAGGATCTTCCCGTCAACAAGTGGTGCATCTGCACTCTTGCACCCCCCCTCCCAAATTATCACCCAATTCCTCTGATACGCGAACAACGGCGGGTAAGTCACCAAAATTGTCTCCTCAACCTTGGCATTTATGAATTTTATGGTGAAATAAAACAAGAATGGGCTTTCATACGCAGGGTTACCGTATCGCTCACTACGAAAAAGTTCCACTAAGCTTAACCATTTTAGAAGCCCGTTACGAATTAATAGAAAATTATTAATCCGCAATTACAAATAAGTCCGATGTGCGTATAATTTCCTCCTCGTGTACCACACCGAAGCCTTTAATGCTTCGTTTTTTTTTTCTTTCTGCTCGTCGATATTACACGAGCTTGGCTCATGAACAATGAATCCACCTCATTCAGTAAGACTGACAGTGATCAGTAGCAAACATGTACAACACATTCGACATTATATTATCGAGAGACGAATGTACGGCGCACACACACACTGGTCTATATAGATTCCTTCCTGGTCTTTGTGTGTTCGACACATCAGCTTGAAATCGAAGTTCAAAGGTCTCAGCTGATTGTCATTCGATGTATAATAATGAGCCAGTGGGGTGAAGAGGCTCTCCAATAGATAAGTCCGAAAAACGTTGAGTAATATTCCATTTAGTAAAACATTTTCGTCGAACAGATAGGCTGATGAACCGAATTTTTAAAAACTGAATGAACTGGGATGGGGCCAATTTATATTTATGTCAATGAAACATCAAGATGAATTTACTCACTTACTTTGCAGAACGGTTAACCACCAGTAGGTTTAGCTTAGGGAGAAATAAATTCCAAGGAAATACAGCTGAATCATTAATACATTTTTTAAATCATTACAGGAGATCGAAAAAACAACGAGTAAGCAAACAAGTGCTCCAAATATTTTATAAAACTATTTAGTTTTCTATTAAAAATACATGAAATATATTGATATTTTCATGTTTTTAGACCCAAACTGGGCATGTGCTATGCCAGAGGAAACATTTGGGCAAATATCGTTTAAATATATTAGTTTGTAATCGAGAGGTCGGGTGTACTAGCAGGATTATCATGAAAAGTCAATATAAAAATGACGATCAAAGCTGAAACTTACAATGATAATGTAAACAATTGCCACGGTGGGCGGGAGGGTGATGATAGAGATTCTACTTGCATTCCTGAAAGTTGCATTCAGAATCGACTTTAGCGGATTTCAAGAAAATTCTGAAATGAAATTAATAGCCTCAGAAATTTTAAGGTTAAAATTTTTTTTAATTCAAGATCATTTACAACAGGAATTGGCGTTTGTCCTCTGCTTTTCATGATCAACCAATCAGATAGAAGAAATAGTAATTAGTGATTAAGCCTCCAGCAGCACAAGCTACAAGTGGTACAAATGCGTCATTTCGACCCAACCTAAATTATGTTACCCGCTGGTAGTCCTCGATGATTATACATAATTACCCCCTCCCTATTTGGTGAGAATGGGCAACCGCATCAACATCTGGGCTATTTTGATCCACTTGTGCAAGGGTTAAGAATAAAATTTCCTCATACGGACTGGTTAATCGAAAAAATTAAAGGCAAAAGACAAAACACAATTTTCATTGTGAATGAGTTTTGTGGAAACCTGCTAATTTTTTTTTTGTTGGAATGGGTGAAATGAAGGTGTACTGTATCTCTGATTTTATCAATTCAGGTTGAGATTGTTGAGAATTGAAATTACCAAACTATGCGATAATGATATAAATAGAACTGTGACTAAGAATCAGAGTGATCAAAGTTCAAAATCGTTATTTTAAGACAAACACGGTGAAGTTTTCAAGATACCCCAATTTCTCTCGTCTTAAGAACGTCTGGTTTTGAGAGGTTATTTAGAAACTTGAGTTCCACAGGATCAAAGTGCAGGATAAACTACATAAAAAATTGTTAAAATCTCAATTTTCACTAAAGGACATCGACGACTCTTCACTCTCAGCCACAGGGAAAATAAGTTATACTAATATCAGTAACAGAACGAGAAATATAACTCACCAAGTACATTTGCCACCAAATTTCATCCGAACATCTTGCACGCTTGATAACTGTGCGTCAGAAAATGATAATCGCAAATGGAACACAGCCGAAAACACTTCTGCAGATTACACTCGTGGGATATTGAAATCAATTCTGCAAAAATACCGCACATGTGAACTTCGAAGCACGAACAATGTAGACACTTGCACACTTCACAACTCAACACCAAACCATCGTATCATCAGAAGGATAAAAAAAACTGAACAACTTGGACAATCCGCAAACGAACCACTGCACAGCGAATTACGCGGCTGAATCTGTCGAAATACACAGCAATATGGAATAGTATGGGAAGGACTCGACGAGAAAAACTCGAGCAACACGACAAAAAATATGACGATTACACATACGATGACGACGGGATTACGATCGTTCAGCACTCAGCAGAAACCAAGGCGATAGGTTTTTTCATATTTTCCATTCTGCGGCTCTGTGGCTGAAAAACTGCAGCTGTGCGTTATCGTTGTGTGTGCGCATTTTCTCCCTCTCACTCTCTCTCTTTTTTCTCTCTCGTGTACTCCGAAAGACCGAAACGTTCTACGATGAAAGCCACTCAAGCTCTTCTGTACCTCATGCTCGAGCTCGACGTTTGTTCGACGCCACGAATCTGACGTCGCTGCAGCTGCTCATACACCGAAGCCCGAGTTAAGTTGGAAGGAAAAAGCCAAGCGATACTGGCACACGTACGTACATGAGGAGGTTACAGACGACGAGAGGAGTGGACGGTTGTCCGCAGACGCTTTTAGCTGCAGTGAGCAGTCGGTTAAACTTTAGAAGCTGCTGATGCGGCGTGTTGACCATCGAACAGAGAGTTCTCCCAAAATTTTCTGATAAAGGGGTCCTCAATTGTTAAAGTGTTAAAGGCGGAAGGTATAATTTTGAGCAACTTAATATTGGGCATAATTGGGCATCCAGCGAATAGAATTTCGTGGCTCGTGCTGACAACATGGCTAAAGCATTTCACTTGTCAGATACTGGTGGGGACGCGCAGAACAACTCAGTTGACTAACGGTTGACAACCAGATCAACCGGGTTGCCAACCTCCAGTCCTCTACTCGCTTCGATAAATTTGATAGAATGATAAATGGAAAATTTTGTTCCATTTTGTTGTTCTGCGCATGCACATCCGCATTATCTGCAGACGCCTCAGCAATTTTGACAGTACCGGTCCGGTCGACGTCTATTAGGAAAGGAAAGCACGCTGACTCTCCAGTTTCCCCCCCCCCCAAACCCTCCCACCATAAGAAAAAATCTGTCTATATTTGAATAGTGATATGGAAGAAGTCTACTTTTTTGAATTTTACTGGGAGAGCAAAAAAAAAACACTTTTATGTCACCATAGCCGTCATATGTAGCACCTCAACTTTGAAGTCTATTCTCTCGTCGATGGTTGAATTTTGAGACATATTCGTTTTACTGTAAGTAAGGCTTGGTGTACACAATTTGAACCCAGGAAAACTCAATCTTTGAAGGGCAAAAACGTGGACTTATCCCCTTCTTGCATATCACTGTTCATTTATAAAGTCAACTGTGTTGCGCAAAAAGGACCATACTGAATTTTAAAAGCGTATGACCGAACTAAAATAGTTGAAATTATACTTTAAAAGAATCGAAGTGCCAGTCTTCCGAAGCTGATTTATTCTTTCTCTTCATTAAGCATAATTTTAACACAGCAAGAGGGGCCAACCTGTTTTCCCTCTTGTAATATGAATTATTTTACTTCTGTTTCAAAGATTGATTTATTAGCCTATTTCCGTGATTTTATTGTTTTAATTATAACTATATAAAATGGTGTCAGAATGTGAAAAAATAATAAAAATCATCCAATATCCTTTCTAGTAGCCTGCAAAGGTCGTAGCAGAAAGTAAACTTTATATATAACATACTGGAGTGCGCAGGAGAAAAAAGTTGGATTGTTGGACTTTGAAAACAGTCAACTGGAGACTGGAGTGCGCATGAAGATGAAAGCATTTACCTAATAACTTTTTATTGATATTATTAAATTTTTACTGCTTAGACTATCCGCAAGTTAAGGTAGTAGATATTTTTCAAGCATATTTGAGGCCTCGGATTTCAATACCAATTGTACATTAAGTATATATTACAGATACATGAGCCCATAAGGTTAGTTTTAGTCTTCATAAGCAGGCTCCACTTAACTTTCATACTATCTATGTTCTTTATTTTGTAAAGTTGAATGTTGGCGATAGAAAAAAAAAGTAGAAAACAACGTGGTTGATAAAAACGGAAATTTCAAAACGATTCCGCATATAACGAACGACCGGTTCATGGGCTCAATTATCGCACAATATTCTTTTCTTTATCACTGTGGCGTGACCTAAATACAGAGATGAGTAAAATTGGACCGTTCGAGCGAATTCTATGATTATGAAATTTCACCGCCAAAGATTGGTTCATATAGAATTAGAAAAGTTCGTTTGAAAACCATTACATAGTTTCAAAAAAGTACAGTGGCTTTAAATTGTGGAAAATAGATTTTAAGCAACTTTCGGCAGAAGTTGAGGCACTGAGAGGTACAGAAATGGCATTACCTACCCTTTTGAAACAGGCTGTTTGTTACAGTGGCGGATCCAAGGGGGAAAAAGATGGAAATCCCCCCCCCCCAAATCCCAAAAAATAGACCAGTAGTCCACAAAAAAATAAATTTTCTTGAACCCCTCCCCCTTTATGCTGGAAAAAACACAATCTCACCATTTTAGTATTTACCAGCTTTGAAAAAATGTGAATCCCCCCCGCCCCCAAAATGGTGCTCTGGATCCGCCACTGGTTTGTTACAAACAAAGTTTATCAATTAGATAAAGCATTACACTATCCCATTCCAATATTGAACAATTCGTTGAGTCAGTAACTAGTGTATGTAATACCGACCCAAGACAACATTAATATTACTATAACTACTGTGTTCCAAATATGATGGCCGGTTACTCTGCCAAAATGTTGCCATATAACCCATTTTTATCAATTTCATTGTTATAAAACATTGAATTACGGTTTTTGGCAACATCGCATAGTATTCAACGAATCTAATTGCAAGATCCGAAAATTTTTCAAATTTCTTCACCGGTCATCATATTATTTGGAATGAAAATATAACGTTTCTGACAATACAGTTTTAGTTTGAAGAAATCAAACTATGCCCTGGGGTTGAAGAGTTATTTCCAAAAAAGAAAAAATTTTCTGGCATAAATTTCCTACAGGCTGGTGATACGCACCAGGGAAAACCTTTACGCTGATAGTATAACTGAAAATTTTACCAACACTAGAAGTACCAGGTGACGTCATACACGACACCACTCAAAATTTTGAGATGGATTTTTCAAAGGACCAATATTTCAAGAACCCCCGACTTGTGTCATACAACGCCACCTGATCCTTTGAGTAATCGAATAGAACCTGGTTTTTCTAGGGGTAAGAAGCGTGTATTTTTTTTACACATGTTAGCTTCAATGAAATAACTCGTCACTATCTAATTTACGTTTATACTCATACAAATTTACTTTCAAACTAATGAAGCATATTTATTTTTTAGGGATAGTGTTATTTTGATAATATTGATAAGTCGAGATAGATCGGGGTTTGCATTTGAATAAGATTTCATTTAGATGATTGTCACTACTGTCCTCGGTGGCGGATCCAGAGCTCCATTTTGGGGGGGAGGAGGGAAACCAAATTTTTTCAAAGCATGGTAAATGCTAAAATGGTGAAATTATGTTTTTTTCAGCATAAAGGGGGAGGGGTTTAAGAAAATTGATTTTTTTGTGGATTATCGGTCTATTTTTTTTTGGGGGGGGATTTCCCCCATTTCCCCCTTTGGATCCGCCACTGACTGTCCTACTCGATTCGATAACGGAACCTTTGTCCTACCTATTTGTTCATCACGAATTATCACCTATACAGAATACAATATGTTAATTATATTTCGTAATTTACTGCCGATTCGATATTAACAAAAATTTCTCTCATAATTGGAATGACTAATGCGGCAATGCGCTGAATGTGCTTATCAACTAAAGTAAAAGTAGTGAAGTTTTCCACCATTAAAAGCCACTGAACTGTATTAAGAACACTGGAACGCTTACGCTCGCTTATCACCCGACGGTATGGTGTAGAAAGAGACAAGAAATGGGAAAAAGAGTAGATATCCTTGTTTAACGCATTACGTTAATAGGCGACTGATGAGTTTTTCTCATTAATTTTTTAATTATCTCAACTTCTACTCAACTTAAAAAGTTGAAACTAGTCTCATTTGAAAGAGGAAGGTTTGGAGATTGTGTTGGTATGGAAAATGTCAAAATTTGGCCATTTTAATGGATTTTTTTGGGGAAAATAAATTTTAAATCTTCAATTAATGATTTATTTTTTTTTACAATGACTTAGAGATGAGCAGTTTTTTGTGTATCAGTAGATTAGAAACAGTATTTGGCAGAAGGGAGTGCCTAGATAAACTTTTTTTAAAAGAAAATTACTTTGAAAAAAATTATTTTATAATGCTTCCTCTTTCTACCAGTGAAAACAATTAATTTTTTTTTGAATTTGTCCATTCACCTAAATTCTATTCAGTCTCTATGTATTTGATCTGTCAAAAATAATTAATATTTTGCACAGTATAAAATCATTTATTATTTGAAAAAAATTGAGGCACCAGGCACAGCCCACAGGAGAAAATTAAGAATTATCTACTGAATAAAATTGTTTTCTTGTTTTGTTCATTCAGAAATTGTATCTTAAATTATTAGGTAATTGGTATGAAGGTCAAATTTAGCTTTAGCTCAGTTAGCTGAGTAAAACAATACCAATATTGATATTTCCATATTTTTTGCATATTTTTTGAAAAATCATGCATATTTTAGGAAAAAATATGCATACTTAAATTTTAAGCGCATATTATATGCGCATATTTTCAATAAGAAGAGTAAACAAAAAAAATGTATGATCAATTGAAGATTTAAAATTTTTTTTCCCCAAACAAATCCGTTAAAATGGCCAAATTTGGACGTTTTCCATATCAACACATTCTCCAAATCTTCCTCTTTTAAATGAGACCTGTTTCAACTTTTTAAGTTGAGTAGAAGTTGAGATAATTTAAAAATTAATGAGAAAAACTCATCAGTCGCCTATTAACGTAATGCGTTAAACAAAGATGTATACTCTTTTTTCCATTTCTTGTCTCTTTCTACACCATGTCGGGTAAATTTCTATTGGTCTTATGGAGCGTAAGCGTTCCAGTGTTATTAATAGAGTTCAGTGTTAAAAGCACGCTCAGAGAGAGGTCAGTACGGACTACGGAGTAATGTTTCACAAAATAGAGTAAAAAACGTCGACCTGCCGATTTTATGACTTCCCTCAGCCTCTTTGTGCTCTACTCTTTCTTTTCTTAATGACCGTTTTAAATTTAAATAAACATTGCCCACCTGTTGGAAGAAAACGAAAATGTCGCAGACAAATGAAACAATCCGTCCGGGGGTGGGCATTTCTGATGACGAGAAAAACCGTGTTCCAGACACCTCAAATTTGAAAAATTTCACATTATCTTCTATCGGTGTGTCCAAATATAATATCTATTCAGACATTGGTCAACGGTTTAGCGACAGTTGCCAGTCTGCTAGTTGAAATGTAGAGTAGGAAAAAATATTCCTAGTTTTCAAATTTGAATTAGAAATTTTTCAAGTCAGAGTTTTAATTTAGATTTTTTAATAGTTTTTGATGTGATTTTAAAAGACTATTCTCATGATTTTAGTGTCCAGAACCTAAACTAATAATTTGTTCTTGTTTTTCTATTAGAAGTGCCCACCCCCTGAACGAAAACACATCTAAAGTGTTCCACAAAAGTGTAGTTACCGAAGTAAAACATTAACCTGAGAGTATGGAAACCATGGCAAACGAAAATGAATAAAGAATTATAGCATTCCTTATGACATTTCAGACATTACCATAAATACCAATAGAGTGTATACGAGTTAAGCACCCATATACAGTAAATTGTTCTCTTTCTTCCTCATAGCGCAGTAAACCGAGACCGGAGCAAAGTTGAAAGAGAAAAAAAACTGCTTCGCCTAACAATAATACGATTATTTGCAAGGCTAATGTAAACGAGTAATCGAACTAGGGCCCTTCGAGTTCGCTGTCAATTGGTTTGAAGCTCGGAGTCGTACAAATCGTATATTCTTGACAAATGCAGAGCGACAAACCAATGACACACACACTCGCATACGCTTTACAAGACTTTAGCTTCTCGCCATCATATTTAATGTTAATTTATGAGAATGTATTATACACACGAATGTTCGCATGCAGCACTGACAAACAACCGAATCGAATATGACTCCTCGACGAGGGCACAATATTGTAATCTAGAGGACATTTCGACGATTGCTTTATTCATCTTCGTCTCAGTCAGTTTTCACATAAAAGTGTAGAGCCGAGAATGCACGTATGAAGGTATTTTCATCTTCAGTTTATGAGGATCTATTTGTATGGCCATCATTAGGAGGAAAAAAATACTGAATGTTAATTTTACTTCGTCTAATCAGATATTCACAGTGATATGAACATCCGAATAGAAGTTGGAAATAAGTGGTAAATGAAAATACCATCACTTGTATGAACGTATAGTCAAGGGAAAAGAAGGTTGAAGTCTAACCTGTGTCTATTTATTCACCTCCAAAATGCTCCTAACTGTTTCAACAACCTCAAAAAATTAATGTTTTTGAAATATTACAGACCAACTGAAATTACCGAAATTTATTTTTCCAAAAACACTCTCGACACTGCAATAGATACCTGAAAAAAATTTTACTTTTTTCAAAATAGGTGAAAATTTCCTCCCGTGCTCAAACAGACAAAAGCTCAATGAAAAGACATTCGTAAGACCTACCTACTTGTATTATAAAACACCTCATACAAAGATATACTTTTGTCTCACGCTATTATTAATTTTATTTTGGGAAAATTGTTTTTATAAGTGATTTTTTTTTTTTTGGAAAGAAAATATTATTTTTTACTTTTTGTTGTATTTAAAAAAAATTTTCCGTATTTCTTTCAATTTTTAAATAAAAGCATATTTTTAAAAAACTTTTCTAAATTTATTTTTCTTTCAAGCTGTTTAGTGTCCATTAATGGTTCAAAATTATAAAACGAATAAATACCATAAACCTTGGCCAATTGGTATTTCAACAAACAAATTTTGTATACATATTTCAGGTTCCAACCAGCTCACTTATCATAAGTAATAATGAATATTATATGCAGCAGTCTCACACAAAAGGGACCAGAGACCTTTTTTTGGTTAGATGAAAAAGTGAGACCAACCGGACCTTCTTACTTTGAAAATTTCTCAAGTTATCTGGAATGGGCGATTCTCTAATGATAGATGACAATTCTAAAATAATTACTTCACTGTCTATCTATCGAGATTGCCTACCTGTTTCTTTTTTTCTTTCTGTTTTTCAGCCGGATTTTACCCCTTTTGATCAAAATTTGAAAGAAGGACGGAAAGATACGTTGAACAAAGGGCCTATTACCTACCTATAATAAACTTTAAACTCATCCTGAAAAGAACCCACTAATTGTTTCATCAATCTTTTTCTCATTATGATGTTCGTCTTGTTTCGACAAGCAAAAAAATAGAAATACAGGGAGAAAGAAAAAACTTGGTTGAAGTTTTTAAAACACGAATACACTCATTCCTCCTTTTATTGGTAAGTCATAGATGTCATTTCAGAGTTAATGGAGCACTACTTTTGGCAAACGAAAAAAATCTAACTCAAGAATTAATCACTCAGAAGAATTTAACAAGTTACATAAAAGTTATATTTTTTAGAGTTCATACTTTATGATCGCGCTGTTAAATGAATAATAAAAACCTGAACAATATCAAATGATATTTATGATATGAATGTTTAGAAAAAGTTCGGTTACTGTATTTTCAACACAAATACATCAAAGTCAACATTTTTTATGCGAGGATAAGTACAATAACCACGAATTAGAATTATCATTTCCAATAAGATTTGTGGGAAATGACGAATGTGTAGAAGGTTAGAATTGCAACGGTAATAAAAAAAATAATATTTTTCGAGTTGGTTAGAGGTGCAATCGTAGTATTTAATTTTCGTCGATTAGATCGTTTTTAGAGAGTGCAATAAAGGTATCTGATAAAGCCTGCGGTTTCAATGTATTTTTGCTTCTATTGATCAAACCAATCAGCGTGAAGAAAAAGTAATAGAAAAATGTTTCGTATGATCGGTTAAAGCAAAAGACAAAAGAAAAAATACATTATAAACCAGACTTGATTGGATACAAAATAATATCATTTTGAAATGCCTAGTAAAATACATATTTTGAAATTTCTAATTATCATTAAAAAAGAAGAAGAAATAAAATAATCAATAAAATTTTAGAAAATTGCATTATTTGTTCGTAAGAAAATTTTTTCACTAACCATAAATTAGATACCACTTTTTATTAAGAATCAATTCAATGAAGACTGGTAGTCCTAAACAAGATTATCCATTAAGAGTAACCAATAAAACAGAAAACAGGTAGCCAGTTTAGGGTGGTAAATTTCTTACTCACATAAAAGCTAATTTGTTTCTTATTCCAAAAAATTGACTTTTCAGAATTTTCAAAGGCAGTTTTCACTAAATGAAAGCTCAAAGTTTCTACTTGAAATAGCACCAAGAGGTACGACCAAAAAAAAAAATTCAAAAAATGGGGAACTTGCTTAACTGCTCAACTTACTCAAGCGAAACATACTCAACACAACAAGATGTGAATAAACTAAAACAATGACCATGTGTCAAAATGCGCTACTCGTCATTTTCAATATGTTCGTACTAGTACTTAAATGTATAAATGAATTATTTTTTTATGAACGTATATTAAAACGCTGGGCATGGGACGTGAATTATTTCAATTTTAATTACCTATTTCAAAATCAACCATTTTTCTAACATCAATTTCTGATTTCTGACTACAATTCAAGTTTAACGGCGCGGCGTGAGCTCTCACTTAGTTAAAACTGCCCTTCGAAATTCTAAAAAAATGTTGTAAATATTGGAAAATGATTGAAAAAGTGTTGGCACTTATGAGAGAAAAGAATAATCACACTTTTTTTTCTCATCATATCGAACGAGGTCGTAGCGGCAGCTTAGACACCTTCGCAATAACGTCACTGTCGTTAATAGTAATGAGAAAAAATAATTTTTCCATTTTCAGATTGCAGAGGATATGATCACTGTTCGTAACATTGAATGATATGGAGAAAAAAAAAACCCTTAATTTTATTCCAATTAAATGGTCCGATTTTGAACTTTAAAAACAGACTGTTTTGTCAGGGAAAACAATGAAATGAAGTATCAACGCATATTAAAAATAAAAATTATGCTTGATATCATACTCATAATTGAAGAACAAAGGTGTTAAGGCAACAAAACGCTCATTTAACCGAAACTGTAGGTATTACACAAGCAACAAGATCCTTTCGCTGAAAACAAACGTGCTCGGATCAGGAAATGAAGAACCTAAAATAGCATAAACCCAATACTAGAAACAGAAAGATGGAAAAACTGGATCGAATGATTTGATTGTCACGACAATAACGATGGAAGAGAGTAGATCGAAGAGGTCGAATAAAGAGTATTAGATAAAATCCTAATGACAAGTAAATTACTGGGTAATGTGAATTAGCTTTTTGAAAGATGCACGATCAATTTGTGCGTAAAGAATATACTTCGAGAGGCGAGAACAGTCTTCGAGTAACCACACGATGCCTTGAGTAACATGTAACCATGGTATGAAAGCACTTCGGAAACAAAAATCTTCAACGAGTGCGTAACAACGAAGGAAATATATGAATAAAAACAATAGTACCGATGGGAAATAGAACACAAGTATTTCACTGTGGAACGCAAGACGTGGGGCAGCCTTCTCGGGTCTCAAATACATTCCTCTTCATGTGTTCGTTTCTCTGATAGGTGTTATCGTTGTTCAGATCCAAGTCGAACATGTCAACTTCTTCGACATCGTCAGAAGAAGGCATAATAAATTCTGGCCGAGAACCGAGTACGTGTTCAAGCATCTGTATAAATAAAGGGATAAAATACCCAACAGATAAAATCAAGTTTGTCTGATAAAAATGCGAAGATAGTAGATATATGAAGACGATTGAAAATCTTGATACCTCAATAACAGAATCTCTAGATTAATAGAGAATATTTTTCTAGCCACTATCGAGCCTTTAATGCATGGAAACATTTTTTTTTTTTTGACAATTTTCAAAAGTTTAAACATGGCTATATCTTTGATCTTTTAAAAGTAAGAAGTGGATATGGTCGTGTTATGTTTTTCGAAAATAGTAAATTATTCTAACTTAAGTACATTTGAGACACGCTTTGCGTACACACACACACAATTCTTTAAATGTAAGCGCAAAACGTTCTTGCTTTTTCTTGAATGCCCAGCCCATGAGAACCAACGACAATTAATCATGCGTAACCAACAACATAAACCATAGTCTTTACTGGAAAACTATTTTAGTTCATCAGGTATACAAACCTGCAGCTGCGATTCATCAGCAAAATTACTGGACGGAAAATTGACCTTAAACGTCACATAGAGAATTCCCCAGTATCCTGGTTGTCTACTTAGGGGCATTCCTCTACCTGGTAGTGCTCTATTTTTTCCTGAAACACGTAAACCAAGAATACAGTTATTACTCCAACGTGACAAGATTCCAGCAAGAACGAAATGAACTGATTTGCAGACCAGGTTCGACGCAGGAGCCTGCAGGTAGTACAACTTTCAGAACCGTTCCATCGAGATGCTGCAAAGGAAAACTGCACCCGCATAGTGCATCGGTGAGATTTATTTCTTTATTCACAAAGAGATCGTCACCCAAACGGAGAAACTGGTCATGTTGTTGTTCTTCCAGGACGAAAACTATGTTGCCCGGCTCAGCTCCTGGTGCCTGGTTACCTTCTCCTTGCATTATTATGCTTTCGCCATCTTTCATGCCTTTCTCCACGAATACGTCGACAACCACGGTGTTTTCGTAAACTCTAGCTCCGGCACAGGTAAGGCAACGATCGTCGAACGGTATACTAAAGCCTAGGGAGAAAAATACAGTACATAAATTGAAGTTGGAGCGTTTCAGTAACTCATTATTATTTTTAGATATGATAATATCTGTTTAATATTTTTAAAAGCATGAAAAATGTTTTCAATCTGAAATCCTCGATATAATTCAGAATTTAAAAACCGAAATTTTAAAATTATATGCTTTTATAATGATAATATACACTTAAATGTTTTAATTTTTAGCAGGTTTTCCCTTGAAAACCTGCTTATTTTTTTTTAGATTCCCTATTTTGAGTCAATTTTTTCCATCATTAGTGTTGATGCTTTTGCTAAACTAATGAAACAGATTTATAAGCTTTGAACGTATAAGTGGAAAAAAGCTCACCTTCACCGCCACAACTCAAACATGTTCTGGTAAGTGACAATATACTGCTTCCAATAGGATGGCCAGTGCCTAGACATCTATGGCAGAACTGTCTCAATCCTGATCTCGAACCCTTCCTATGTGTATAAACAGAAATAAATTCATTTTGATAAAATAATAGCTATAAAGCAGCATGAAAGGCGAATATGACGAGTAATTCATGGGGAGGGTTGGGAAGTGTTGCCTCGAAGTCGGGTACTCATGGGTTCCCTTTCGTAGCTATCCACCCAGCAACTTCATTTTGCATGGTTATTCGTGATGCCTGCGAAACAAAAATTTTTCAAGAGTAGGCAAAGTTCCCAAATGTGCTTATAAAGGCATGTATGTAATTTGTTTTTTTAGTGGAGTAAGTGGGGGATATTACACAAATGCACATTTAGAAAAATCAGCTTGATCGGATCGTTAGAAATTTCTGTAGAAGAAATTCAGTTTTTATAGACTTGATAAAACAGAATTACGAATTCTTTGAAAATTAAAAATTCTTATTCTTCTAGAGCAATTTCTGATGATCCCATCACTTTTTCATCTTTTTCTTTTTTAATGCTCATTTGAATGATGGCTTCCCACTTACTCCACTAAAAAAAATTCCCCAAAATCGAAAACAAATGTTTCGCGTTTATGCCAATTTTTCAATTTTGCTCGCCTCTATAAAATTTTCATTTCGCGGGCAGCACGAATAACCTTGCAAAATGAAGTTGTTGCATGGAAAGCTACGAAATGGAACCCATGAGTAACAGATTTCGATGCAACACTGCGCGGCCCTCTCTTAATTAAAACCTTCATAACGGATTGTTTTTCACATTGATCATAAAACACTCAGACATACGAACAAAAGTTCATTATAGCAGGCAATGCTAAACATGGCCAGACAGACGCAAAAGATAAAAGTACGCAAGCGCAGCAATTATTTTAGTAATCAATTTGATTTTTTTTTAAATATACCACAACCGAATACAAATAAAAATATTTCACTTTATATAATTACATTAATATTACAGCTTAGTCATGGTCTATCCACAGTTCAAAGCTGGTACAAAGTCACAATATAATTTATATAATCAACAAAAAGAAAATTTAATATGCGGAACACTTAGAGAAGGCTTCGAGAAATGAAGCAAAAAATAATTAGAATCGTCGCCTGTAGCTCATTAAAGAAAGATATGGAAGCCAAAGTACAGATGGGAAGAAGAACTAATCAAGAAAGTAGGCATATTATGGTTAAGGACAGCACAGAATAGAAAAGCATAGCCAAGAGTTGGGGAGGCTTATGCCCAGCAATGGGCTGATTTGAGTCGGGGAGACTAGTACATATCTATGTACTGTACAAATCTGCTTTGTTAAAATAAAGCTGTTTCATCTTTATTATTAATATTATTATTATTATTGTTATTATTATTATTATAAATTACTGACAACATCAAACTTACCCTTGACAAGCAAAACAAATGACTTCTCTTTTCACAGAAAACTTAATCGTTCGACCGTGATACAAATCTTCAAGCGTCACTCTACCCAAGAAATAAAAATATAATACTCAAATTATGAAACTGAAAAGTTGGTTTCAAGAATGACCATAGTCCAATTTTATAACTTTTTCAAAAACAGTAATAAAATATTTTAGCAATGAAGGATGAAGTTGATCCAAGAATAGTGACTGATGCTTCATTTTTACCTATCTCGAGCATGTTTATAAAAATTTGTTGATATGTGTTCAAGTATAATGGGAAAAGATAATGGACTAATGGTCGTCCTAAAAACCAATTATTCAATTAGTCAAGTTTTCACACAAAACAAGAAGCTTGCTTACCCTATTTTATACACAATATCTTCGACGTGTCGATGAAATGGTGGTCGGTTTGTGAACATGCCCATTCCAGGAGGAAAGTCGAATAATGAACCGAAAGACATGTGAGGAAAGAAATCGCGGAGATTCATCGGCGATTCATGGCGAACTCCTCCTTGGAGACCTTCAATACCATATTGGTCATATAAATTTCGTTTTTGCTGGTCAGTCAGAACTTCATGAGCGTAGGATATGTCTTTAAATATGTCACCAGCAGCTGGGTTCTTATCTGGATGAAATTCTCTAGCCAGTTTCCGATAAGACTACAACAAAAACAAAATCAAACTTATAAAAACCAACGAAAATTAAATAATTTCGACTTGAATTTTTCTAGTAAAACACTCCGAAACTAAGTATAAAGAAAACCCAAGATTGAAGTTTGGTATTTCAGTTGCTTAAAACCCTTTGTTTTCAAAGAGTATCAGTAAAAAGATTCAGTTATTATAATGAACTGTCTTAAATTGTTAGCTGAACATACAGATACATGGGAAGAAAACCAGAAATTAATGGTTCAACATCATAATTACGGTGCCAACTCATATCTGCATGGACATACTCATGAATGATCATCAAGGGCTAAAGACCATGATAGTAGAAGAGAGTCATTTATTCTCTTGGGACGTTCACAAATCTGATAATAACGTTAGAATAAATATAGATTCTCCAGCATCTAGATAATTACATAACTTTTACCTGATTAATTTCATGAACTGTTGCTGTTGGAGGAACTCGAAGCAAATCATAAAAATTAATATTTCGTTGAGCCATTGCAACCAGCAGGAGCAAGCGTTTAGAAACAAAAATAATAATTTAAATTAATAATTGTAATAGTTTCATTAACAAAAACCAAACAGAAATTCAGAAGAGACAACATGAACACTAGATGGATTAATGATTCTCGAAAGAGATTCACCGTGGATTGTACTACTTCAGTTAACTTAGTCTACTACATCACGTCGTCATTCTGCTAACATCAAATAAAATCCGAAGTTCTGAAGTCGAAAATCTTTGAAAAAACACGAAACAAGGAAGTAAAAAATTTATAAATAATCTTCCTTTCCCAAAAATGGTTTTGGTTTTCTGTTTTTATTTCGTTTCTTGAGTTTAGAGCCAACACAACAAACTATGGTTATACAGGGTTACAAACCACAGACACATATAACAACTCGTTAAAAAAAATGCAGCAGCAAGCCAGCAACTCCCTTGAATAGTTCTTGACAAATACAGATGCAGCGCCAGCGTTGATTTTCAGAATATTTTTTATAGTTTTTGTGATTTTGTCTATTGAAATTTGAGTCTTACTTTACTCATAATAGTTCCTTCTGACACGAACATACATATTTATGAAATTGAAACAATACTGTAAGAACGACGAAGTGACAAAAAAGACATGGTTTTCAAGGACTGTATTTCAATAAATACGATTCAGAATATTTCTACACAAGTGAATTTAATTACATTTTTTTGACGAATGAAATTTAAAAATCTCCTCTGCCATCGTTTCCAGGCAACCAACTATTGCCTCAAGTCTCGGTTGTTTCAAAATATGTAATTGCAACGGATTATTCATAAAATACATTTCAAATAAGTCGTAACTTTTGCGAAATATCAATTTAATAGATTGGAGACGTTCCTCCTCTGTAGGTATAGAAGTTTTCAAACAGTCCAGAAAACACTGAACCAAATAATGTTTTTTAGATGGTCCGGTTAAAATTTTCTGCCACTTTGCAGAGCGATCAACTTCGAAGTTCCACGTATGACGACTGAATATCCTCGGCTTTCCATACCATTCGAGTGTTTCTAAAATAAACCTAAGTTTCGCAACGTACTGAATGGATTCAAGATTTTCCTGAAAATTCAAACATCAAAATAGTTACTTCAAGAATTAGAAATGAATACGTAAAAATTAGAAATAACGTACCAATAATATTCGTATGTTAATTATTCTACTATCAACTTCTGTTTTTTCAACATCGACCTCTCTTATTAATTTCAGCAGCTCTTTCCTCGACAAATTAGAGTACAACTACGAAAACAAGCATACATAATTTTTAATTCTAAGAGTAAAAAACACTTTTTCGGAAATTTATCAAGAGGAAGTAAAAATTTATTATTCAAACCGAAATTCAGGACGATTTTCATCATTATTTTCGCGGCAGTGAAAAAATGAAGGGATTTTTAGCCCCACCTCCTTTTTTTGAGTACGATTTTAATAATATTTCTTACTTGTTCATCTCTTTGCTCGGCTGAAAGTCTAGCAGCATTCTTCCTTTCGGTATCATCTTGAGGCTGAACGCCCTCTGAGTTACCTGAAATGTTTCATTTGCGCATAAGTTTCGCTCAATCTTCGAGAGAGCAAGGTAAAATGCTCGTACCTGTTTGCGGCTTAGCCGTAACTTCCGCTGTTACTCCTCGCTTATTTTCAAACTCGTCAAAGCGATAAAACATCAAGATGACGTCTTCAATATTTTCAAGGCAACTAACCGCATCGACAAGTTTCTGGGATTCAACCGGAATTTTACTCAGTGGACCGCCTAGAAAATAAATCTGCATCATTCGTTCAGTCATATTAAACATAAATTTAATTAATTCCCAACAATCATCCTCGCGGGGGCTTATATTTTTTAGAGTATTCACAAATCCGTCGACATAAGGATAATCATTAGGTTCTTGGGAAAGGAATCTTCGCCACTTTTCAAAACAAGATGTTTCCAACTCCCAAGATTGACGATCAGACTCGTCCTGTTTTCCAACCAGTTCTATAGTCTCCAGAATGAATTTCTGTTTTAAAGCGAGGCGTAACGGTTCCAACTCATTCTAAAGATGCAATACAACATTACAAGAATTACTTGAATGACAAATAAATCGACATGACATAGAAAAACCTAGAAAAGTACAAATAACGTACCAATGAAGATTTTACAAACGCTAATTTACGTTTAGCATCTCCTAGCCAGAATTGTTTCGATTTGACAAGACCTAATAGATCCTTCATCGAATATTTACGGTACACCTACAAAAATAAGAATATATCATTTTAAATAAGAGTCAACGAATAATTCAGGTTAATTCTTATCAAATTGATTTTTTTGCAGCAGTTCAAGATTGAAGTGATTTTCAGCTCCAGCTCCATCCCCTAACCACGCTAGTGATAACTGATTAGCTTACACGTTCAACTTCTCGCGCAGCAGAATGTTGCGAATCGAGAAAATCCGAAGTTGTCACAGTATTCTTCTCAAAGGATTCCTTTTCAGGCTGAACGCCTTTCTCGGAGTCACCAGAAATATCTAATTCATACTTTTCAGGATAACATAAATTTCACGGGGAATCCTTACGAGAGAGCAAAACAAAATACACGTACCTTTTCTGCGCACTTTATACAACTCTGGTTTCTGCTATGTTCCACTAATCTTTTTTCCTCAATTTTAATTAATAATCGATCCTTTTTTGCATCAGGCATGCTTGGGAGTTCAAAGCATATTAGCAATAATAAAAAACAAATAATGAGAAATTAATTTAGAATTTAGAATCTACACTTCGCGAGAAATTAATATAGGTAAGTAATGTAAATGTGACCTGTCCAAAGTCCAAACCAAACATACTGAACGATCTGGGCCGCTAATGAGACTTAGTCGATTTTGTGCGTGTCCTTGTATGTCCAGTGTTAAGGTGTTAGGATGTTATTGAAGAAGTATAGAGATGTTATCATAATGAGGACGTCGCGTCAGTTGGGATGAAGCTAAGGGATGAAGCTTTCTCCCAAATTGAGCTTGAAAATTAAGTCCAATTTGAGCAAATTTGCCACCCCGTTGGCGCGCTCAAGATGGGTTTGGCGGACTGAAACCTATCTTAGGCAACAAATTATACCCAAAAAAGACTATATAATCTACAAATTTTCCACACTTCGCGTGTATTTTCTGTTCAGTGTTTACTTTTTTGGTGATTTTGAAACTGTCTATAAACACTATACTCTGTTCAACTTGAGAATGCCTAAAACGGAACGTCAAATTCACATTTATCAACAATATAAAAATCGGATGTGTGATAAGAAACAAGAAAGTAAAATCGGAAGCGTAGCCAAATTAATATTGTTGCTGAATGTGAACGAGTACCTTTTCTTCTCCCCGGAGCCCTGCAAACTGCAATCCGTTTTAGGCATTCTTAAGTTGAATAGAGTATAACACTTGTCAAATTTCTGGTTGCTCTCCATTACTCCCTTCCACAGTTGTTGAAAAAAAAATAGGTGCCGGAAAAATAATTGCCCCCTCAAGAATGTCATTCGTCCACTCCACTAATGCGCTCTGGCTAACGGCTAACCCCCTCCAAGTACAGGGGGTTTGTCAGCCGGAAATAAAAATGAATCAACCAAAAATTACGTCGTATGATGACAGATGGAAGTTAGGCAGCATTGTAAAGAAGAACCCGGTTTGAAAAATTGAGAACTAAATAATAATTGTTAAAGATAGACTCTAAACACATACCTCTTCCTTTCCCAGGCCTATAGCTGGGTAATGAAGAGCTGAGCACCCCTTGACCAAGGAAAATCTGAGTAAAGAGTAGGTTAGGGAAGAAGGAGTTGTAGTATTAAGAGATGGGGAGAAAAAAGCCTACCTAGTGAGCTTCAAGTGAGCATCTTTAACTTGAGAAATATTCTAGTTTTAGGCCTATCCTTTCCTTTTCTATCAAACATCACACAGTTTCAAATTTGAATGTCTGGGATGAGCTAACTATACTCTGTTCAACTTAAGAATGCCTAAAACGGAACGTCAAATTCACATTCATCAACAATGTAAAAATCGGATGTGTGATAAGAAACAAGAAATTAAAATCGGAAGTGTAGCCAAATATTGTTGCTGAATGTGAACGAGTACCTTTTCCTCTCCCCGGAGCCCTGCAAACTGCGTTCCGTTTAAGGCATTCTTAAGTTGAACAGAGTACATAAATATAACACCAGTGGGCTTATATTAAAAATAAGAACTCACTGAAAAAATATCTGGCTGTTTATTCAACCATATACGAATATAATATAACTATAATAGAGAAAAGTAAAATGAGTACTCATGCAGTATACGTATTGTATGTGCAATGTGCACATCAGACGAATGAATATTTAATTGAGTGAGCATATAGGTATCTCAAAAATATATTTTTCAAGAAAAATGCATTTGAAATATTCAATTGATCATAATCTTTTTTACAATGACTTGGAGACGAGCGGATTTTTAGGTTTGATTTCTACATTCCTCCTCTATAAGAATTGATAATGAGTCAGTGGATTACTTAGCAAGAGCAGAAATAATATTTGGCTGAAGGGAGCGCCTATAGATACCCCTCTCTTGAAGAAAACTACTTTTTTCTCACTTTTAATGCCAGTGATTTATAGAATGTGTAAGTTAATAATGCCAAATACGTGAAAAATGGCATGTGCAATACTGTAAGATACAGCATGGTAGTTTTTATGAAGATAAGAAAATTGCTGATGTCATTTTCAACTCTATTTGTATTTGTGGAGGGAAAATTTGTGGCTAAATGAAAAACCAAGTATTCCATGGTTCAGAATGTGAAATTCTCTATCAGAATATTTAGTTACCCTTTCATCATAAAAGACAAAATCACAAATCCTTCGTTAAGTATTAAAAACCATGTAATCAAGGTTCAAGCCCATTTCCAGGCGTGGAATTTTTCTGGTCTATTTGCACGGGACTGTTTGCATTACTTAAATATTTTAATAATTCAATTATAATCAAATAAATTGAAGGAATGAAGTTTCAAGGTGATTTGAGTAATTTAAAACTATGTACTAGAATCCTTTTATCATCTCTTATTTGATACTTTTGTTTACTCACTTTTTTCTAGCTGCACCGAAAAAGGAAAAATATTAGGAAAAAAAATTTGAAAAAACTATGTACTTATAGGAATATAAAAAAGAATGGAGTAAAACTTGCGAAGAAATGGAGGTGTATTGGTGCTACAATTTTAGTAAATTTGACAAAAAGAGTTGGGTCAAAATAATTTGTATCTTGTTAGATTGATTGCCTAGTCAAAACCAAAAGGTATTTTAATCCAAATTTTGAGCTAAATAGTATAAGATGATATAGCGTGCGCCCCCCCTAAGAAGTTTGAGTTCCAAGCATGTCATACTTGAATACCAAACTTAGGATTATACATATAGAACTGCAGTGCACTCATGATTTTAAGTCTGCTACTTCTTTTAGAGAAAAAAGTTTTGCAATTATAGCCCCAAATTGACTAAAATTTAAAAGTACAGTTGAGTGATTTTTGTCAGATACACCCTTCTTGGAGAAATTCAATAAAATGATTACATTATACTTCCTCTTGCTTATAGTGAAAACAGCATCCTTCTATCTATTGTCATTGTAAAGATATTTACAAAAAAAGTAGCTGGAATCCTCATATTTTAGTAATTAATGGCATACAAATTTTCAAGAAGAGCCTATGAGAACCTCAGAATTTGAACTAACGTCACATTGGCCAAAATTCAAATTTTTTAATGGATTCTGATAGAGAATTTTACATTCTGAATGGCAGAAAGAGTTTCTCATTTAGCCACAAATTTTCCCTCAACAAATAGAAATGGAGTTGAAAATAACATCATCAATTTTTGTATAGACATAAAAACTACTAGCATGTAGTATCTAACAGTATTGCCCAAGTAATTTTTCATGTATTTGGCAATATTAACTTCCACATTCTATAAAGTGTAGCTATTGGCATTAAAAGTGAAAAAAAAAAAGTAGTTTTCTTCAAGAAGGGTGTAATCTAAACAGTAAACACTCCCTTCACCTTCAGCCAAATATCGTTTCTACCCTTGCTATGTATCTACTCACTCATTAACAATTCTTATAGAGGAGGAATGTAACAATCAAACACAAAAAACTGCTCCTCTAAGTCAATGTAAAAAAAAGTAGAGAAGATATGCTACTCCTTCAACATCATTATCATTTTCAGCTACTTAGTTTTTCGTCTACTTCTTTTTGCTCACTTTTTTTTCGTCCACTTTTTTTCCGTCCACTTCAATTTTCATCCTCATTTCTAGCTGTTTGGCTACAGTTTTTTTCTACCTACTTTTTCGGCTACATTATTTTTTGTCCACATATTTTTCAAATTTACTAAACTTTACTGAAAATTATTTTTCCAAGAGAATTTTTTTTTGTCTCCATTTTTATACAGTTGGTACTGCTAGGTTTCCTTGCCAGTTTTTGTATTTTTTATATCCAGACAAATTTTTCAATCGAAATTGCCAAGACGAAGAATGTTTGAATAACTTTTGAACAAGGAACACAAATAAATTAGGAAGACAAAACAGCATCGAATTTAATAAAATTTTATTTATTCAATGTGATTTTTACATAGCATGTATTTCTATTTTGTTTATAAACATAGATTAAAATTAATTATGCAATAAATATACATTTAAAGATTTATATACACGCACACACAAGGATAAGGGACTGACATTTATTTGTATATAAACACATTTTGAGAACAAAGACTCTGCATGTCCCCGTTACATGCGAACAAAATAAATTCATACTTTAAAAATACTCGAACAAAAATTTAGTTTATTGACGATACTCACAAACAAACACCAGTATTTTGCAAAAAAAAAATAAACAATATATAGGTATATACTTTTTCTTTTTATTAAAAGGAGAAATTGTACACGATATACAAGGGAAAAATGTAAGATTATAATCCGAAACACCTCCTCAATCCAAAAAAAAAAAAACAATAATAGCTGGAAATTCGAGAAAAAACGTATTTACAAACAGAAGAGGCAAAAAACAGAGATGTTGGAATAAATAAAAAATTCATAAAAGCTGCCACAACAAAAGCCAGCAAATAATACTGGAGTAAATTTATTATGAATACTGGGGGGGAAGATTACGTTAAAAAAATTAATCATAAAAATAATAATTAAAAAAAAAGAGAAACAAAAAAGAATTAAATAAAACCATACGTAATCACAATAAGAAAAAGCGTAAATAAAGTTGTTAGTGCACACATGAAAAAAAAAGAAAAAGAAAAAAGAACAATTTAACTATCACAGTGAACCTCAACTGAGAAATACCAAACAGGAATTATCTTCATTTAGAAAAACTCATTAATTTCGATCGTTAACTTCTCATCGTAGAGAGCATAGCAAAATATTTAAATGAACAGAAAGGTAGCGATAGAAGGTTCTTAGATTTCGGTACGTACAACGTAGATACATAACTAATAAGAAAAAAAAATTGGTACTCCTTTTATAGATCGACAAACTCGAAATTTTTTCAAACACTTTGGCACTAAACTATAAATACAAAATAATAACGTAAACGAAAACTAATAACGCTGAGGGTATGCGTTGATGAAGAAAAAAAAAAGAAAAAAAGAAGAAAAAAACAACGAGGGAGGTCTGAAAAACAGAGAAAAATGCAAAATCTGTTAAATATGAAGCTGTAAATCGCAATTTAATTTCGTATAAAAATATTCATCAGTCAAATTGAGAACAGAGTAAAGTGGCATTTTTATGATATTTTTCACAAATGCGTTGTTGTCATTTTAATACTTACGCAACACAACAGCAAAGTAATTTAAAAAAAAAAAAAAATCAAAATATTAAAAACAACTAGTTCTTTTTAATACAAAAGTTTGAAATTCCATAATTGAAAAGTTAAAAGTACACAAGTAATTTGATACTTTACATTTTTATTTATTTATTTATTTATTTACTTATTTTTCAAAATATACATTGAAAAATTTTGATTTTACTAGTTTTGGGGAGTAAAATTATAATTAAAAAAAAAAAAAAAGTAAAACGAAAACAAAAAACTTCAAACTCGATTATTTAAAACTAGGAAAAAGATTCGTTGACGCGCTAACTGGTATTAAGTTTCCAAAAAACTCAAATTATAGTACAAACACGTTGTTCATAAACGACTTCTGCTTTTTCTCTCTGTACACTTGTGCGAATATATAAAACTTTTTGAATCAACATAACGCTTAAGGGGTCAGGGAAATAGGGATGGGAAGTCAAGAGCTACGAAATGTCATTCTAAAAATCGATACAAAGGTTTCGTTACCTTAAAATATTAAAAAGTTACAAAACATACAATTATTATACCTATCTAATAATAAAAACGGGGGGGGGGGGAATATCGTTTACAAATGAAAATAAAAACAAATTTACGAGAAAAAAGAAACGATTGACGAAAAATTAATAATATTAATTTTGAAAGAACAACAATTTCTAAAAATAATAAAACAAATACGTCACAACCCGGAAAGACTTTCGTCGTCTTTTCTGTCGTCCGCCGATTCGTCTTGAGCAGCGGCGGCAGCCCGTGCAGCACGAGCCGCAGCTACGGCGGCCGCGCGTCCAGCGCTACTGCGCAGGTTCTTGCGCTCAATCGCCTCTTCGGGCGCAATCGGATTCTTTTTGTTACGCGGCTTGCGCTTGCGATTCACGCCGCCATCTTCCTTGTCGATGGACGAGGGCGACCTTTGGGACTCGCTGAGTGACGAGCCGGCCAGCGCGGATGACGTTTCTGGCGCTGCGGCCGCTACGGCACTCGAATCGGTTTTCTGGTCGTCGACGTCGTCGGCGCCACCATCGCTGACGTCCATCTTCAAGTCGGCCGCTTCCGACTCTTCTGCCGAGTCGGTGGCTACGTCCGCGCAGACAAACGTTTTATCCGACTCTAACGGCACAGCGCTACTGGCGCTCATCGTCGGCGTCGACTCTTCGGGTAGGAAGGGTGACGGCGCAGTAGGTGGCGGGAGTAACGAAGGCGGTTCGTCGGCTATCGTTTTGCTATCGCCGGCGACAGGGTACTCTGGCGGTGGAAGAGTGGGCGGCGTCGGTGATGGCGACGGCGCTGGCTGCACTTGCACCGGCGCCGGGGATCGCGCTACTGGAGGTGTTTTTGAACGCGATTCAGCTACGATGGTCGTTGCGCCAACACTCGCGCCACTGCTGCCGCTGCTCTTCACCCTCGAAACTGGGCTAACGGTCAGGGAGAGCGCCGACGTGGTAGCTGGTGAACTACTGCGACAGTCCAAGGCAGCGCCACCGGGCGCCTCTTTGCCGCGATCGCCGGAAACGGTGGCCGCGTTACCACTACTCAAATCCATGCCAGCCGACGGAATACTCTCCGCCGTCACAGTCACGTTATTGCTGCTAAAAAGTTTACTCATGGCAGGAACATTCATGCCGGCGGCAGCGGCGGCGGCTGCAGCCGCTGCGGCACTCGACGAACTCTCCTTCGACCGCTTCGACGGCCTTTCAACGTTGAAGTCGATCGACGAGGCGGGCGCGCTGCGCTTCAGTAGCTTCTCCATCAGGTCGCTGCTACCGTGCGTCGACTTGCGCTCGTCGGTGTGCGTAGGCAGGCGGCCGAACATGTCGACTGGGAATTTGTTGTGCAGACTTTCGAGGAACTCGTGGTCTTTCAGCTTTTTCGGGTCGACGCCCAGCCCGGCGAAGTTGAACGGCGCACCGCCGATGTGGCTGATGAGCGTGCGCAGGCTGTCGACTTCGCGCATCCGACTCTTGGCCGACGACGAAGCGGAAGAGGTGGCGGTGTCGGCGCTGCCGCGCGACTTGGTAAGCGTGTCGAGCAAATGACTATCAGGCGGTAACTGGAATTGCTGCGAGTGCGGCGTCGCCGACCGACTGCTGCTTGATTGTCGTTGGCTGCCGGCGCCGCCGCTCACCGACGGCGAGGCGGTCGACGAGGCCGACGACGAGGACACCATGGCCGTGGAGCCGCCGCCGCCGCGGCTGGTGCTCGTCTTGTGGCGTGACGTGGTCGTGTTTGAGGCGCTGCCGGACGACGTAATGCCGCCCAGGCCTCCGTTTAGCAGCGCCAGGCTGTCGTACTGCGGCATCGAGCCGGGCTGCAACGTGAACGGATTCAGTCCGGTGAGGCCGAGTGGCCCGTACAACAGACTCGGATTGGGGAAGAAAAATGGTAGCGAGGATGGCAGGCCGGAGGCGCCCGACACACTCGGTGCCTTGGAATTGCTGCCGGCGCTCGACGCCGCGGCGTTACTGCCGCCACCGCCACTATCCTGCTGTTGCTGCTTGCGACTCTTGCTCGACTTGAGGCCGGCTGTGGAACCGATCCCGCTGCCGCCGCCGCCGCCGCCTGTCGACGAGTTGCCGTGGTCGCCGCCAGACAAGCTGCTGCCGTCCATGCCGGCCAGGCCACCCATTCCCAGGCTAGCTAAATTGGCGAACAGGTTCATGTTTCCGAGGCCGCTCATGCCGCTGAGCGCGTTCATGTTCGACATGCCGGTGAACGGCAGTATCATATTCGTCTTCGGATCGAAATTCAGTCCGCTCAACAGCGAAGACGGATTAATGCCGCCGAGTCCAGCTACGGAGGCCAGCGACGAGAACTGCAGGTTGGAGGCGAGCGACGTGGGCAGCGATGAACTGATCGACGTGGCCACGGACGTAGGCGGACTAGCTAAAATGGGCGGACGGCCAGGTCCTTTCTTGCGATCGATGGTCGGTAAGCGTTTCTGTAGGTCGTGCGGAAGGTTCGCCTTCTCCTTCACCAGCTCTGCCCATTTCGGGTCGATGTCGAACTGCGGATTCTCCCTTAACCAGTCGTGGATCCTTTTTAGCGGAGGCGCTTTAGTACCAGTCAACTGTAACGAGAGGATTAAAAACATTTAGTAAGGACTGAAATCAAATAAATTATTCGCGCTTAGACTATTCGGCAGAAGGCTCGAGTCAGTATGAATGAAGGAAGGCTTCTGACAGCAGAGTACCAGCTGCTAACCAAATGAAAACTCGTAAGGTAAATAAGTATAATTTATTCCAGTTGAGAGTTCCGTGACGTCATGAGATTGGTTGAAATCAAAAATATGTATTTTCTGATCATTCGCTGAAGCATTGTGATGTCATGGAACTCGTAACTGGAACCGACTATAGTCTATTCTCAATGAGCTACGGAGACTTTTCTAAATGATTGGAGCAACGTCTGAATTTTTTCATCCTCAAAAAATATAATATTCATATCCAGAAAGAACCCAGTTCAGTTCACTGATACACGTCACAATGATGTGCTCGCAGCTGTGTCACTCGCTATTGAAATATACGAGTAATATCGTATATTACCAAGCAAAATTTATTGGAATGTGACGTTCTCCATTTGAAAGGCACAGAATCAAGTCTCAATATGGCCAAAAATATTTTTTTGAGAAAAATGTTAAGTGATGTTAAGGTTCAGTTTTTTTTTTTTAAAAACGGAGCAGTTTTTTTTTTTAAAAACGGAGCAGTTTTTTTTTAAAAAAACCGAGCAGTTTTTAACTGTTGGAAAAGAAGTGTTTTTTTTCACCGTTTTTTTTTCTCAGGTTAACCGGAGTTTAACCGGTTAACCTTCCCATTAAACAACAATAAAAAGCCATCGACGTATCTGGTGGAGCATTTATGTGTATTCATTTTTTTTTCTCTCAAATACGGCAGGTTAACCGGTTAAAGTCCGGTTAACCTGAAAAAAAAAAGCGGAGCGAAAGAAAACCGGAAGAAAAAAGTCCGGAGCAAAAAAAAACCGGTAGAATCGGATCAGTTGACCGAACCTTAATACCACTAAAAAACGCAAAAAACTACTTGCGCATGATTGTCGACGATTTCGAAGTTCGAACGCCTTTGATGGGTTCAACTATATTAGAGTAGAACTAGTGAGAAAAATGAAAAACCGAACATGCTACGTTTTAGAGCGTAAATTTCTGTACCGTTATCGATAATAATAAAATTTTACAAGTAACAAAGTTAAAGAAAATACCAAGTATTTTCTAGAGAAGACAAAACTTCCAAATGCAATTCGTGTATTGGTGTTATTTTTCTATGTAACGTGACATACATATGAGATTCGTTATTTGAAACCCAGAAGCTTCAGTACACCCCCAGTATGACAGTAGCGAAACGACTATTACGAACATATTATTATTTCGATAACATTCAGAAATTCACTATAGAAATTATTTTCTACGGTACGCATTCATAGCTGCGACAACATACCTTCTTTCCGGTATCGCGATTTATCACAGCAACATTCTCATCTCCGGTTAGTTTTTTCCAATCCAGTAGCGATGGATCGATTCGAGGACGTCTTCGGCGAGGGGCGGACAAGAAGTCAGTGCTGAGCTGTTGTTCGGGTGTATGGTGTTCGGCCAACCACTTGTTGACCTGCTTTAACCGAATAAAAGTTGAATATAATTCTCATATTTCGAATAAAACTTAAAAAGCCAACGTATGGCGCGTAAGAGGAAAATCGTTCTTATTTTATCACGAATACTGAAGGGACTAAATTTTCTTAATTCTAACGCTAACGTAGTTTAAAAACGATTTGAATTTGTCTGGGACAGTTAATGTTGACGTTCAGAAGAGAAATGAATTATTGTTCAAACAAAAAAATTTTCCCACACCTCAAAGAATAAAGAAAATTTGTTCCGCATGCGCAGCAAACCAAAACACACGCGCTTTTACGTTTAATTCAACTACAACGAGGAGCAGAAAAAAAACTTTATATAACAAACTGGAATGAGAAAAAAGTTGAATTCTTAAGACTTTGAAAACAGTAAACTGAAATGCGTATGAAGATGACGGCATTTATCTAAAAACATTTTTTATTATTATTTATATTAATTGAAATTTTTTGTTCTAGTAATTTTTGTCCAAAAATCATCTACTATAAATTTAAGAGTTCAAATGTCGTACAAATGAAGTCGTAGGCATTTTCTGACGAAAAGTTTTACAATATTAATTTTAATGAAGGGAGGGGGGAGGGTGTAGAATCAATTTTTTTCTTTTCCGATTTTTTAAATGTATGAATTATTTTTTCCCTCCGCTATCTTTCATAATCCACTCGGTAACTTTTGCTCAAATGCGAAGAGCCCTTTCTTGGTTTGGTATTTATGTAAACTTGAAAAAAGAAACAATAATAATCTACGACGTTCCAGGCTAGAATAATGGGAACCTTGCCTTAAATCAAACTGAGCATAAATCACATGAGTCGGAATGTTTGCACTTGGCACAAGATATTGATTTCAGTTTTCTGACACGAGTGACACCGTTACAACAGTACGTATTTTATTTTCTCATTTCTAAAATTTTTTTCTCAAAGCAATCCTACAGCATTCGTCATCAACCCTACAGAGACGTACACCAGGAGTACAATATTATGGGTACTAATGCTTTGACTGTCAACTGTTTGTCACTCAAATGATATTGGCCCCGCCATCTAATTAAATCATAAGTCACCTTGGCGTCGTGAGCAGAGTATACAGCGCTGTTCAGTTTGGCTGTCATGTCATTGTTCTTGGTAAAATCGGCAAGCATTGCTTCGTAGGTTTTGGCGCGACTGGAGAGCACCGACGATGTGGTGCTGGAGGATGCTAACGACACCTTGTGGCCGGACTGCGACTGCTGATGGTGGAAAAGTGGTTGCTGCTGTTTCAGCAGCAAATTCTGCTGCTCCAGAGTGCCCAAATACGACGCCAAATCGACAGCAGGTTTGCCACTGGCTGCGCTCAGTGTACGCGAGAGCAGCTGAGATGTGACGGCGGCTGCCGAGTTCTTGGCTGAAATGTTGGCCGCGTAGTTGGAGCTGGGCGAGACGGGCGACTTTTTGGGCGGTTCGGGCAAGTTGGCCGCCATGTTCGAAGCGCCGCCATTGCTCGACGTACCACCAATTTGTTGTTCCTTGGCAGCGGACAGGCCGAGTACGATTTCATCCAGTTTCTTACGTTTCTTCCCCTCAACAGGCTGGAAATACGGAAGAAATGAATTATTCAAGAAATGAGTTTTTGGTGCGATAGCGAATAAGTACTGCCCAATTAATTCTTCGGTTTAAATGGCAACTTCTCCAAAAGTGATGGCAACCAGCAGTGTAACTAGCCTTTTTTTTTTTTTCTCTTTAGACGAGACCAGGCCCCCCAGAACGGGCCAAGAGAGAATTATCAAAAAAATTAAAAAAAAGAATTACTATCAGCTCTTCTCCCAAATTTACTGTCTCTACCTATATCACGTATGACAAAATTTTGATACATGATGTGTAATCCAATCTATTCTCTTCCCTGCTTTTGTGTTGCGAAATAGCCATCTAATGAATTTTTGTATTCAGTCCGGATTAAAGTTGACTTTTTATTTTTATTTATTTTTTTTTTTTTGCAGAAAGTACCTTTGGATGTCAAAAATACTCGTATCGAAATTCTTTATGAAAAATGGAACAATCAAGAGGTAGTACTTACGAGGCCCTTCTTCTGCATGCCTTTCAACGCCAAGTCGTCGATTTTATTTTTCGACGATGAACCCTGCAGAGCAGGCGACGTTTGATGGTGATATGAATTGGCGGACGATGTATGTTGGCTGGGATGACTAAACTGACTGTGGCGATTTTTGTTTGGCATTGAAAAATCTTGCACCTCGTCCATGAGTGACGACGAATCACCGCCACTGTTTTTGGTACCGGAACTCAGATCAATGCCAACACATCGACTGCTTTCGTTGTTCGATTTCGATACGCTAAAAATAAGCACATAATGAGGAAGATGAATTATTTCAAGACTACAGTAGTCTGTGAAAAGTAATGAGGATAAATGAGTTACTCCGACTCATTTCAAATAAATTCACATGAAAATTCTAAATTTTGTAACAAAATATACTCAGTAACAGCTATTAATATTCAAAAACTTCAATAAACCTTTGAACACTTTTTTCATCGAAGGACTTTTATTTGACGCGTTGAAAAACTAATCTAAAAAACTCCAAATCACCCAATTCATTGGTTTCCACAGGAAAAACTGAAAGTTCGGTTTTAAGAACAACCACAGTCCTATTTCACAACTTGTTCGAAATTAGGTACACAATATCTAGTAACGAAGAATTCAAAGTTGGATTACCTATGCTGAAAGTATTGTGAAACTATAAAATCTCAGAATAATGTCTGAAAATTCATAGTAATTCAACTTAATCATGTTTGTCATTATTTGTCAACTTGTGTTCAAAAAATACGAGAAAAATATTGGAATAATGTCGTTTTTCAAACCCGCCATTCAACTTAAAGGTACTTTTTCACACATACAGGGTGCGAGGACCTGCTGATCCACTTCTCTGATAGCTACTAAAAAGATTGATTCAGCTTTTTGTACAACTCTACCAACGCAACGTAGCATAGAGGAGATTGGCAGATTGCTGGAAAAATAAAATAAAATAAATACACACCTGGCCGATAAATCCATGGGACCGGCACTCGGAGCAGAAGTAGTATTCGAGTTTGTTTTTTGCACGGCATGGAATTTCAAATCGTAAGGATTTGGCATGGGTGGAGGTCGTATACTTGGTTGTGAATGCTGATGTGCTGGTGGAGGCTGCAGCATTACGCCAGCGATAGGATTCGGGCGTCTTTAAAGAAAATAAAAACGATGAGTCAACACAAAAAAAATCAATTATTATTAAAAATATAAAACTTAACAGGTCTTTTCTGATTGCATTACCTGGAATCTTCGGATAGTGATTCATCATTTGGCTCCCAAGTAGGAACGACAGGTGTTTGTTGCTTCGTACTGTGAGCTACTTGGATATTGCTGTTTAGTAAGGCGTGCAGTTTGGCTGAAACGAAATTGTTGAAATGAACAAGTGCCATAAAACTGATGAAAAATTTTAAGTCAGATTTAGTATAAATTACTCTTTTCCAGATGGGTTTTGTCATTCGAATCATTTTATTCGCGATTCGCGCCCATCACTAGTATTTCCTCCTTAACTAGGCCATGAAAAAAAAAGCGAAAATTTTTACAACATTCGTTCCTTTGAATCTGCTTTTCTATTTTTGCCAATCCAAGGCGCGATTTTTGCAATTTCAAGAAAAAACTTTTTCTACCAATATATTCAAATGATCGATGTTTTCCTGACAACGAAAACTCTTAGAACTAGACACCGCATTGTATGTTTCATATTTTAAAGCTTCTTGAAAATTTATACCAGATGATTCGAAAAAATGTACCTCATATGGGGCAATTTTCCTTGAACTGATGTAAGTTCAGTATTTCCTTGAATTTCTCATAACGACGACTATGGAGTAACTGCAAAGGGCCCAACCAGGCAAAGCCTCTCAGTTTTCTCATACTACAATGGTTTTCATGGCTTACCTCGCTCAGTTTCCACGTCGATGGCTATGTGGCGTTTTCGTTTGAAGCCAGTCTGCGGCACTGTAGGCGTGATGGACAACGATGGGCCACTCTGGTTGAATGGCGACTGGTTCATAACATTCGATGTAGCTGTCGCAGAGCTAACAGACGTCACTACGCGAGGGGGATTATTACTCTGATCAGGAGTTATGGTAATCATTTCCGAACCATCGGGTAACGAGCACGGTGTGGATGACTCGCGCTTTGGTGTACTCGAATCACGTTCCACATCGACACTGTTTCCAGGAGGAACGATATTGTACGCTGAAAATGTACGACTAACTGGCCATTCGCCTGTCTCCACACATTCTATGATGTGCTGCAACCTAATGACGATAGCGTGTTCCTGTAAAAATGAAAACAATCGAAGTTCAGTCACAGTTTGAAAAAAACAAAAGTATACGAGCTAATGAATATCCAGATAAACAAATATTGAGCTATCATCCACATGGTTTCTTTCAACATGTTAGCAACAGATTTGATTTCTGAAATCACACCTAATTCGCCACAAATTACGAGGTATGGCATTATCCTGGGCAGTCCACCTTGATTTTTCACCCATTTGTAGATTTTTGTTCGTTATTTTACATCCTGTCGTCACAATTCCAGAAAATTCAGTTTTCAATTGGCGACAAAAAGTGTTCCTGAAATAGTCCTACACTGATCCAGATATATTATAAATGAGTAAATCTCGCACTACCCCTTGCTTTGATCTCTTCATTCTTCAAATCCTGCACGAATTACTTGACTGAGCAATACGAAAATCAACTGTTCACACTTCATATCTGTGCTACGGCGCAAATTAGAATCATGGTCAATAACGGTCAAAACTGCTGAAGTAGTGAGACTTCCCTTCCAGAAGACTTTGATTAATACTATGAAATCAACGCTGGTGTCAACAGTGCGGACAATTTTGTAAATAGAGAAATTGTAAACGTATTTTATAACTTTCAGCAGTATATTGCATCTGCCAACCTACAAACCGAATCGAAATGGAAAAGAACTAATTTCACTCACTTTTGGCCACTTGATCGGATGCTGGTAACTCTGAGCGATTAACTGGGCAAACGTTTTTTCCATAGGTAGCGTTTTATTTAGTTTGTCGACTAGCTGCGGTGTTTGAGCGCTGTCTACAGACGTTTCCGTTCCTTTGTGCATGACTTCGAGTTCGGGGAACATGGCTTTCAGCTTGTCGACGCTCTCGAGAGCGGCCGAATGAGCATCTTCTTTTTTGACCGAAACTGAAGGGTCAGAGACCACGGTCTCAGGCATTTTCTTTTCGACGTCATCAACCACTTTTTCCGCGTCCACTTCGACAGCCGTTTCAACGACTGGTTTCTCTTCGACAGTCGACGGAGTTTCCTCTGTACTAACAACAGGGCTTGGTACCTTTGGCTCATCCTCTTTTAATGGATCTTCGTCGACGACAGTCATTTCCTCGGCTGCCGGTTCGGTCTTCGCTTCGGATACGTCCATTTTGTCATCAATACTCTCTTCTGGCTTAGCTGATTCCACTTCTTCGGGTGATTCTTCAATATCGACATCCATTTTTTCCACTTCTTCGTCTTCTTTTTCGTCTTTTTCAGTTTCAGCCTGCGAAAAAAATTCAAGAAAAATATCAACTGTAGAATTGAATGTAGAAATGTAATAATGATAAGCTACTCTAATACTTCATTGAATAAAAATTGAAAAACGATTCTATATTTCCTTGAACACAGCTCAAAGCGATATAAAATGAAGTCTAAAATATCGGAAACTAGGAATGCAGCTTCATTATTTTCATTTAATACTATTATTGGGGAATACAGAATACTAAAACCAAATTTTCCTTTCGTATTTCTGAAATTCATCATTTTAGAAAAATTTTCCCTCTCTAAAATGCATCATAAAAATGTTTAGTATAACTACTTTCATTTGTATAAAATATTTTGGAATTTACGATTTTTCCCCCGCTCTCCCTTACATTGATTTAGGTATGTAGTTCATTTAATTTTTAAAGATCATTCTACAACTATGTACCTGCTATCACCAAGAAAAATATACGAGTAAACATCAGATTTCTATTATCATCATTCTTATCAAGAGTAGCAAATACTCTTTTGTTTTTATGCATCATCATAAAGTAAAAATAAACAAGCACATGGTGAATTTAAAAAAGAAATAACTAATAATTATTTTATGATAAAAATAATAATCTATACTTAACAATAATAGTAATCAATTAATCGTACATTTCTACCAGAGGTAAACCCTTTCACAGATTAATGGGTACGATCATGACACTTTTGTTTTAGTAAAAAAACATTTTGCTACATATAGAACCTTGCCCTTTATACAATGTCGCACTTCATCAGTATGAATTTTGGAATGTTTTTATTTTTTTATCATTGGTCTAACATTGCTTTTAGTTAATTAGTTTTTTTCTTTCTTCTTCAAGAGTCACCTCAATTTTGAGACTTAACAACGAGATACTTATTTTCAGAATGGAAGAAACAAAAAATTTAAGATCAGATTTCTGTTCGCAGCATTCATATCAGAAGTAGCAAATACTCTCTTCTTCTTAGGCATCATCATTATAAATACAATCAATCGTTTATTGATTACCAATTTTCACCAGAAAAAAATATTATTCAATATCAGATTTTTGTTTTCATCTTCTCATCAGAAGTAGCAAATACTCTTTTCTTTTTAGGCATCATCATTATACATATAATTAATCGTTTATTGACTACCAATTTTCACCACAAAAAAATATTATTAAATATCAGATTTTTGTTTTCATCTTCTCATCAGAAGTAGCAAATACTCACTTCAATTTATGCATCATCATTATAGTACAATCAATCATTTCTAATTTGGAGTATCTAAATATATTAGAGCTCCTCTTTCTTTTACATTAATTTAACCAAATTTTTTTGAAGTGGAATTAATTTTGAAATTGGACAGAACTTATTAACACGGAAGAAAACAAATCATTATTTAAAATCAGATTTCTGTTTCCATCATTGTTATCAGAAGTAGCAAATACTTTCTTTTTTTAATGGATCATCATTTCATAAACAAATACACATATACCCAATAAGTAAAAATATACAGTCAAATCTGCACTCTCAAATCCAAATAATTTGTCATTTACAGACAGGTTTCCGTTTAGTTCAGATATAAAATTCATCATAAGAGTAATCTTAGGATAAAATAGAATATCCCTCATGAACAGGATTCCTCTATAGAAAAGTCCTTTGAATAGACAGGTTCAACTTGTTCAGATAAATAATGATAATATAATATTCAATCAATCATTCATTTTCAACTTGAGCAAACCTTTGAACACATTAACGTGTACGATCATGATTCCTGTTTTGTGGTCGATGATACGAGTCGATTTTGACTCTCACTCGCTATTACAAACAGGTGGCCACGGCGATATCATATTTTTGCTCAAGTTTTTCAGAGTGATGAGGAGAATAAATGAAACGCTACGCGTTAAAAGAAAAATACAAATAATAAATTTTCTACTCACTGTGGGTGCATTCTCCGTCTCAGCGTCAGTTGGTGAATTTTTGACTTCGGCTTCAGCTTCTTGGACAATGGTTTTGTTTTCCACTTCAGACGGAGCCTCGATTTCGTCATTCTCGTTCTCAACCACAGATGGCTCCGCTTTGTCAACTTCTGCAACCACTTCGGGTTTAGGAGTTCCCACTGGCGAAGAAACAGGAGCAGGCGTACTTGATCTTGAAATAGTTGATGTAGACGGCGCCGTAGGAGTGGGTACACTATCTTCGGGCTCCGTTTTTACAAACGAGATGTCCACCGACACACTCTCGTCCGACAGTTGTTCTTTCTTGACGTTGGAACCGCCAACTTTTTCAATTTGCAACGTACCTTCGCCTTTCTCGAGCTTGACGACAATCTGATTTTGGTCAACGCGCAAGATATCGTTTTCCATTTTATCCGGTTTGATGGTAGGCGACATGAATTCCGTTTTCAGTACGTTACCGCTGACGGCTGACATTACGTTTTTGTTCACAGTATCTCTGAATGATAGTTCTGGGTCGTTTAGAATGTAGAAGTCAGTTCTACCAAGACCATGTCTAATAATAAACGTCATAAGTTAATACCGTACTTTCCAAAGTTTAAAAAAAAAAAGTTGGATGACTTTAAAATGCAAATCTTACTTGGCCACACCGATGAGCAAATCTTTGTCGTGTTTGCCAGCGATCCACCAGTCCGGTACATCGGCCGAAATTTGACAAAGTTTAAGACGTTCATCGAGTAACGGATGCGGAAGAATAACTTCGCGAATTTTATTCAGTAAATTTATGCGTTCTAAAGCTCGGCGAGCCTTCTCTTCGTTGATCATGTCGATAGGGAAGTCAGCCAATTCTGTAATGAAGACCCGATTACAGGGAGATGCTTCGAAACCGTACCCCAAACGCGTAAGTTTATTAAACTATCAAACAATTTTTACCTTCTTCGTCGGTTAATTTCAATCCGCATACTTTTTTGCACAGGGAAATAAATGCTTTGTAATATTCGGTCATGGTATCATCGTACTTCTTTTCTAGCCGTGAGATCGATTTAAATTTTGTCCACTCATATCGATTTCGAATCCTGATAGCAAAAGCGATTAAACAGAAGTCGTAATGTACAATTTAACAAAAAAAAAAAAACTGGAACTATTTTCATACAGAAAAATCACAAATATTATGTATGGATTAGAAGGAACCAAAGAAATAATTTTTCTTCCACTTTCAGTAGGTATTTTCGATATTTTTTCATGAAAAGTCAAGAATCATCACATTTGTATGTACTTCCCAAAAATCCTGAATTTAATGACCAGTGGACACTTCGGGCATACATTGGTTACAAATGATTTTTATTATAAGCCCGATGTAAAGTTATTTTGCAACACTGGCTTACATAGGATGAAAATATACAGCAAACTATATTAAAAATAGTCGGTATTTCTATGTCAGTAGGTGTGGGATTACTCTAGTTCTTAGGACCAAAATTTTTTCAATCATTTTTTCAATGTTAATTTTAGTTTTACCACATGCTACGAAAATCCAGATGTAGGTCTCAGCTACATACGGAAAAAATACTTTGATTTTTGTTTAGAATTCAAATTCAAGCACGAAAATTTCGTCTCACCTGTCATATTCCACACCGAATGTCGACACTGTTCGGTAGAAATCTTGTTCCTCGCGTTTGGTCCACTTTCTTTGGGTGATTTCGATTCGCTGTCTCTCTTTTTCGCGACATATTTGTTCGATCTTCTCTTTACGTTCGAACTTCTACAACAGCAAAAACCGACAGACCAAATTATTCGACAACGTATCGATTTAACCATCGACGAATTCATAATGCAACAAAAAAAATTAACAAGCATCGAAATAAAATTTCGAACATGAAATAATAACATAGCAATGAACACCGTCCAAATTACGTTACCCAGACTTCAAATTCAAAAATAATATAAATCAAAATTATTTTTCAAAAAGAAATACAGGCATAGTACTTGAAAAACCAATAATCCAATAAAATAAATAAACAAAAATATAAACGACTAATAATACACATAGCATGCTCAAGATGAAGAAAATAACACTTCGGCCTTTTAAACAACAAAAGATACTAACAGATCACCTAATTTAAGAAAGTATCAGCGGAAGAAAAAAGAAAAAAAAAATGAAGCGAGTTGGGGTTGGCTTTTTGACGGAGGCATTCGACAGATTTTTCGAGTGAATCTATTAGATACGGCAACAATTTTGAAGTATCAGCCATGAAGTACTCGAAATTAATTTACGTGCTTTTCGATTTTGGTTTTACTTTTGATAATCGAGTCCCAAAAGAAATTAAAATCGTCAAAAAAAAAAAAAAAACAAGAAAAAAAATCAAATTCAAAAAAAAAATGGCGATAATTTGCATCGTGAAAGACAGATTTAATTAGAGAAGGCAAAAATACAGACCCAGAAGTACATGGCCAGCTGTTGCAAATCCCATCCGGAGTGTGGATGATTCATTAAAGAAGTCACGTCCACGGGTATAGTGGCCGTGCTCGTGCCAACGGAAACGTGCGAAGAGGGCGGCCCAATGTTGGTGGACGGTGTAGGCCCATGCAAATCGGCCACATAACTCAGCTGCTACACACAACAAAATAATAACAACCCCCGGTCCAAAAAAACAACGAAAAAAAAACAAGAAAAAAAAGAATCCAACTCTACGAAAGTACACTCTTCAACCGAGAGAATACTCGAATATGTTTGGTCCAATTACACAGGGTATCTGCGGTTAGTTCAAATTTGGATATTAAACGTGTATTTTAAAAAATCTCACTCCACGAGTGATTAATTTTTGAAATCGAAAAGGCGATTGCGCGAACAGCTAAAATAATTTTGAAATGCCGCACAAACGAAGTGGGAATAGTAAAAAGGTGTAGCTGTCCTAATTTCCATCTTCATCCCCAATCATTTACCTTTATTATTTTAAATAATGCCGTTTTATCCAGACTCACGAGCCTAAGGAACATACGAAGATGTTCAGAAAATGTTTAGACCAATGCTGACAATTTATTCTAATATTTGGATACACGGTCAAGACTACGAAGAATATTGATCATCTCGAAATTGAAAAAATCATGCGACTGTATCAACAGTTTTACACTCGATACAAAATCTACTAATTGCGAAATAATAATTATAAATTTTTCAGAAAGTTTTTTTCAACAATATTTTATCGACAATTTTTTCTTAATTTTGTAAACAGCCTACAAAGTTACGAAATCGCACGGTCCATATCCAAATTTGAGCAGAGCATTACATACCACACTCACCCTGCACGAACAAAACAGGAAGATGAATGAATCGTACGATATAAGAATTTAGGTTTGCCAAAATGTAAATAAGAAGAATAACTGATGTACAGCAAGATTCTACTTAAATTTTCAAATTTGTCTTGTCAATGGTTGATTTCGTAAATTTCGTGTTTTTAGATAATAATAAATGACGTAAAAGTGGTCGGAAGGACCTGAATTCAACATCGCACTGTTTTCATATTCATTTTCACGTAGGTATACGAGTATGACAGGTACTAAGTGGATTGTTAGTGCTTCTAGAAAAAGTATTTCCTATCAAATTCCTCCACGAAACTTCACGTTTTGCACATTTCTTTGACGGTTGCGAGATAAAGAGCAGGACCAGGTCACCAAAAGTGTTACCAAAAACTCAATTTAATTCCACTTACTCGAGTTAGCCAACAGATTTCTTCAAAATAAAGACAAAAATAAATTTTCGAAAGTAAAATATTTCAAATATAACCAACATTATCGGTAAAAATATACTTTCAAAAACAGCAGTTGAAGTCATCAATTTAATTGATCATTAACTTGCGTAGATATTTGTTTTGTGAAACTATCAACATTGAAAAATGGAAATTCAACTCAATTTTTTTTCTCAAGAAAATATGCAATAAAAATGGCATAATTAAACAAATTTCCAAATTTTATAAATGAAATATACGTAATGATAATAATGATCATCATCACCAAAGATGGAAATAAAATGAAAAATAATAAGAAAATGAATCTTGAATACAAGTTATACTCCAAAGAGGAACAAAATAATTTTCTAAGGAGGTACATAAAATAATTTCATGTAACTCATAAAGACAAGGAATGTAATAATCTGGTAGGGTGAAATTAAATTCAGTTTTTTCAGAAAAAGCCACATTACCACAGAAATGAATGATTTTAGCATTAGTATGAGAAAAGAACCTTTGAATCGAGACTGAAAACTATTTCTTCAATGAATTAATTATTTTAGAAAATCAATGTATGAGAAAGGAGGGGCCTTACCTCGTTCGATAAACAGGAATATTACATTACGTTTTCAATAATAATAAGAGGGAAAACAAAATCTTTTGACAACAGACGCAGTGATGAAAAAAATCGAGAATGATAATGTCGTCTAGTATTAAAACACTTTCTAAACCGGAAAATTAATTGATTCCGCTCAAACGGGAGTTTCGCCCAACAACGGATCAGCGGGAAATCATTTGATTTCAAATAAAACCATAATCTTGTCTCCGATATTAGACCAAGATTTTTTTTTCAAAATATCAAATAATATTATTGACGGTGATAAAATAATAGGTGTGTAACTCAAAATTGAAAGAAAACAAATTAAAATAAAGAATAAAAATTAAAAAGTAAAACCGATTGAAAAGGTGATCGACAGACAGACTGAATACTATGTACTAATTAGGTAATACGAATTTATTATTAGTCGAAAGTGAAAGAAGAATATTTCACTTTACAAATTAAAAATTCAGAGTGCTGTTTGTTACGAGCAGCAGAAAATAAGTAAAAAAAAACACACCTAGATATGCATGCAAAACATTCAGTTTTTAGAGCTCTTTCGAATATTTCTTTCCAGCATAAGCGAAACATGCCCGATCTTTACAGTCCTTTAGCATAGCCATTTAAAATATGACTTCAAATTAAGGACTGTAACAAGAAACCGGTACTGTAGTAACGATGTGGGAATAAATTTTTTCATTTTTTAAAAATTTTTATTCCACTTACAAGACGTACTTTCTTTTTTTTTTATTCCTAGAAAAAATTTAATCACAAATAAATCCAACAACTGAGCAAGCTTGACAGAAAATTGAAACTGATCCTAATTTCTGGAAGAAAATACAATAAAGATAGGAAGAATTACGTGTAAGTAGAACTAACAATCCACCAATGTCATTCAATACCTACGCAAAATTCATGACCCATTCCAAGAATTTAGCGCCTACTACCAGAAATTACCGTACGATTGCACTGCGTACTACCGAAGAACGACAAACCGAGAGGACAAAAATAATGACTAAAATAACTAATTGTAAATATTTCGGTTGTTCGTCGTTTTTCGGTAAAAATAAAATACAAAAAACGAAAAAAAGTTCTAACATGCAAACTAAACTAATCTACGAAAAATAAAAAAGAGTAAAAAGAAAATTATTATTTCCAGTACTACAATAAACCCAGCCCCGCGATCAAATTATTCCTCCCATCAGATAATAATTTCATAATTATACGTATTATCTGATCGAATCGTAATCAAAATCAAAAACACTACTGGAAAATGGCAACATAACGAATAGAAAAGCGAAATAAAAATAACTGATTTTGTAAATTGGGGGAAAAAAATTACTTCCGAAACTAAAAAGTTCATTACAGAACCACGTATACGTCGAAGTAAATAGTTACCTTTGCTTTTTGGGCGAGCTTCAGTTCTTCTTTCTTGAAATTTCGTTGATACAGCGTTATAACACGTCTGAGCCGGTTGTTGAGGTCGCTGACCGACGGCCACGGAGCTCGATTCGCTTCCTCCTCGTTGGCCGGAGTGGCTGCTCGTCCCGCCTCTTCCGTTACGGTCGTCATCGGAGTTGACGGCTGCGACGGAAATTCTTCGGACAGAGCAGGAGGTTCAGAGCCACCTTCGTCGGCGTCGCTCAGTTTTTCTTTTTCTTCCCTAAAACGAATGAACAAAGGGATAAAAACCTCGCTTGAAAAAAAAATTCAGGCAATTGCAGTCGCCTCTTTATCCAAATAATATAAAAGGTGCTTCGCTGTAAGAGTTATGTTACCAGATGCAGCCGCAGATGGATAGGTCACAAAAATTTCACACAACGTAAATGGGTAATTGCAGGATACCCAATCATAGTAAGATATACATTTATGCCAGAATGTAGTGTTTCTTTCAATTACTTACAGAATGGGTGGCGGGTTAGGTCCACAACGATTGAGAAAGCATAAGACTGGATCACTTCGTATTTGAGCGTAGGCTTCGTATCCATGCTTGAAGGTACCAACAAGCAGAGATCGGTCGGCTTCTTTATCCCACCACGCTGTGGGTGCTTGATCGCAGTGCGGTGGATTTATTGGTAACGAGCTGCAAAACAATCGAAAGCATTATTTAATGAAAGCCGATCGGCTTCTCAGCCATGAAGTTCATAAATAACATCGATTTGCGAGCAAAACGATGACTCACTTTGCTGAGGCTCCGTCTAGAATCTGTGAAGCTAGATCACCGATTACACCGTGCCTCAAATAATCCAACATTCGAATTCGAGCTAAAACTCTGTAAAAAAAAAATTCAATTTTTCAAAAAATCCCATTCGCATTGAACAAATTCATAATTATAGCCTGCATTAATTTGAATCGATTACTCACTTATTCGCATGACGTGCCAGATGCTTTCGATAACTACTTTCCAAAAATATATCACAGTCGTATTTATCAGTTCGACTCCAATGTTCCAACTCTTCAGTCGGTGGCGTGTCTGAAGCTTTATTCTCTTTGGTCTTCAGCTTTTTATTTCTTTTCAAACCTCGACAATAAGGACTATCTAAAAAGTCGAAGAATTGAATAGCATTAAAATAATATCAAGTATTCAAGTTTCAGCACGATTGTTTCTGCAAATACTATCTACATTCGACATATTGTAGAACGATATTTTGATATAAAATATCTCCCTTTTTTTCCCTTTTCTTTTCAAATTGAAGAGCTGATTTTAGAACTACCTATACAGAATGACTGGTTGGTGATTGACTAAATAACTTGAAAGCATTATTATGGCCAAGTAAAATACTCCCGAAAAAATTGACATAATATGAGAACAATCTTTCACAAAAATGGAATTTGTCGTATATTACGTTTAATCATAAAGAATATGCATCTCTCTATAAAATAAAATAATGTATAGTTCGAAAAAATTCCGAAAATATTTACTTTCGTTCATGGTATCTCGTGGAGGGCCCGCAAATTCTGGAGGAACATCTTCCGGAGTAACAACATCCCACGCAAAAAGCCTGGTCTTTTCATCACCTTTGTAAAATCGCAAGCAATAAAGAACCTGCAACGAAAGAACATAATATTAGAATAAGAAATCAGAATCGACCGAATTTCAAAGTAAATTAAAATCTCTACTCACGATGACGCGCGCAAGATCTTCGACGTCACTCTCCTTCCAACCATCTCTGAAGTCGTTTTGTTGCAGACTTTCTGTCCACCTTCCCCAACTGCGAATCGGAAATAATATTTTATAGAATTTTACAGAGAAAAATAAGAATCCAGCTATACGAATCTTTCACAATACTCACCCATAGGTGAGCAATCCTCGCTCGACTTTAAAGCATTCGCTACGACTCCAACAACCGTACAGAACTTCTCCATCTTTGGGAACGTAGTCGTCAATCAAGTATTTATTTTTTGCTTTCTTCAATTTATGTTTCGATCTTCGACCTTCAAAACAAATACATATTTATTGAAGGTGCCGAAGAAGAATGGCTGTTGTTATCAAAATAGATGAAAAAGTTAGTTTACCTCGACCGCGACCCAAACCCAAGGCTCCATCTTCGTCAGAATCGGCTGACGAATCTTCTAAATCTGACATATCAACTACCGCTTCATCGTGGCCGTACCTTTTGATCTGAGTTCTTCGGCGAGGTTCTGAGATAACTAATTCAGTCTAAAATATCAAATAAAGCCCGTAAAAATCACATTTTAAGGCGAAAAACCATAAATTTCTCACAAAATTCGTTTCAAAAATCGACACGAACCATTTCGTCTTTTTCAGTAGGATCGATTTCAGCTTTTTTGGCCCATTTTTTCCAGAAATCAGGATCATCGATATCGATATCCTGTCGAATGCCACTGGACGCAAAGCTTGCTTTGGAGAAAGTTGATCCTTTTTCGGCTTCCAACGTAATAACTTGGGTCCGCCGTTCCAAAATTTGGTCGATATCCTCTTCACAAAATTTGTCACCAGCATTATCTTCTTCCATAATAGCACCGTAAGCACCTGAAAAGAAAAATGAAACTCTACAATAAATAAGTCTCACAAACCATCATTTAATAGTTCAACTCGCTGAGAAGCAAAAAACTTGAAAATTCGAGAACTAAGCGAGAGAAGCACTTTTTCAATATTATGGAGATGTTGAGAAATGTACGCATTTCAAACTGTACTTTATAATCGACTGACCCAATTCAATATATGTGTACGTTATTTGGAATACGAGTATCCTCAACAAAAATAAATGCTCAAGTTACTTTGCAAATGGCCCCTTCATATTCCAAAATGAATTCCATAAAATAAAATGGATTTTAAAAATGTTGGATATTATTTAATAATTTTTTCTTTTCCTTCAAATCAAGTGGAAAAATATTACGTAAAACAATAACACTACCTAATTGATAAATATACGTCATTGAGTTTTTCTATTTTTGTTCGTACGAAAAGTACCAATGGAATTAATTCTGACTTACGTAATCAACTTTGATTTTTTTCCATTTACTAAATTTTAGGGTGATTTTGGTCATCCGTACTTTTTTTTTAACACTAGAGAATAAATGGAGGAATGAGAGTACCCACTGAATGATAATCGAAAAAATGGGCTCAACTTATTTTGCTATTTTCACACCCGACATCTCTCCTGAGGGATCACTATAATTTTCAAAACTGACGCTGTTTTTAAAGGATGATGGAATAAAAGCTTCAAACCGTTATCTAGATATCAACGAACCTTTTTTCAGTAAGTCTTCGATTTCTTTTTTAGTCAACTGTTTCTGGCTTATCTCTTTCCCTTGAGCAGTGTTCATGCTCTGTAGCACAGCTTTGTCAAGACCCAGCTTCAGAGATGCTTTATCAAACATTTCTCTTTCGTAGGTATTTCGACAGAGTAACCGATACACTTTCACCATTTTCTGCTGTCCAATACGATGGCAACGAGCTTGAGCCTTATGAAAAAAGAAACCGTTAATTCAAGTTCAAATATCGACGAGTTTCGGTGTGATAAAAAACACGTACTTGGAGATCATTCTGTGGATTCCAGTCACTGTCGTAAATTATGACAGTGTCGGCAGCAGTTAAATTAATACCCAAACCGCCAGCTTTGGTACAAAGTAAGAAGACAAATCGGTCAGAATCCGGTTTACAATATCTGTCGATAGCGGCCTGCCGTAAATTACCACGGATTCGACCATCTAAGCGTTCAAAAGGGTATCTGAGAAAAGCAAAGGCTGAATTAGTACCACTGAAATAGTAATGAGTAGGTTTAACAGCTCACACAAAACTTACTTTCGATACACCAAATAGTCTTCGATTATGTCGAGACAACGAACCATCTGACTGAAAATCAGAACTCGATGCCCATTCGTTTTTAGCTTTGGTAACAGTTTATCTATGAGTACCATTTTACCCGACGACTGAATAAGGGCTTTGTAATATGCATCCGGATCTTCACCATGAGACTGTCTATAATCGTGTTGAATTTGGTCTTCAGCACCTGCATCATAGGAAATTTTAATTAGTAACTCAACGAGAGATGAGGAATAAAAATATTTGACTGCATCCAACACCTACCATTTAATAAATACGGATGAATACAACATTTACGAAGTTCCATCATGGTATTCATTAAATTAGGAATGTTAGCCGAAGTGGTGCCTTTGGAAAGAAAAGCGAAGTTGTGTTCCAAAATACCGCGATAATATTTTTTCTGAATATTCGTCAACTCCACCTTTGAAAAAAAAAAAAAAATAATAATTTTAAAAAATGTTAATTTAAAAAAAAAAAAAAAAAAAGCAAAATCCGATTGAATATATACCTCGACAACAGTTTCTTCCTTCGGAGCAATAGATTTTTCTACGTCCTCTTTCAGTCGTCGTAGCATCATTGGTTTCAATAAAACTTGCAATTTTTGAACTTCGACGTCAGTTTTCAAGGCACCGAATTCTTGTAGAAACGCTTCACTGCTGTTGAACTGATTCGGCTCGAGGAAATTGAGTAAGGAAAATAGCTCGCTCACGTTGTTCTGAAGCGGTGTACCAGAGAGTAATAATCGATGTTCCTATGATGAGAAAATAAGAATTGAGAAGTATTAGAAAAAAAGAATTAAAATAACAGTCGCTCCTCCCCACACATCAACAGAAGGTATTGAATAATTTCATAAAACTGCTAAACTAGGAAATGAACAAATATTATTTCAATTGTTCGTATACATTCTTCTGATTTTACGGATCAGTTTGTTAAAATTTATTGACACTCGACTCTACAACCCAACTACGACTTTCAGAAACGATTAAATTTTTACAATACAAACACAACACGTGAAAAATTTTAAATTAAGACGGTATCTATAATACGTAATTCGTTCCGAAAAAGTTGTTCGGAATTATCTTTTGATGCTAAGAAGACAAGGAAACTGAAAATGAAATGTTTCAACTCGACTTCTACGCTTTTCAGTTTAATTTATAAATTACATGGTGAAAAGATTTTTGAGAAATAGAAACACCTAACTCGGGTAACATTCATCCTCAGTCTCATCAGAATTATTTTTCGTCAAAATACAAAGAACTCCAGTATTTTCAAGTAGATCGTTAACTTATTTAGAATAAAAAATAATTTTAAACAATTAATTAAAAATTGCAAACATCCTCAAATCATTCTTCCTTTGCTCGATAAGTCTAAAATAACTACACTTTGAAAATATTATAGACTATTACAGTAACAGAGCTATTAAAGAATACTTTTTCAAAAAAATATCATCTAAAACTACACAAGACTGATTTTTCAAAAGCATTAGTTGAATCGTATTCATTAAGATTTCAATCACACATAGTGACCGAATAAAGACAAATAATACTTACGAGATTCAAAAGTCTCAGTCCTTCTAACAACTTGCAATTACGATTTTTCAATCGATGAGCTTCGTCGATGACGCAAACACGCCAATTAAAATCTTTGAGCTCCATGCAGTCAGAGATGATGATCTCAAACGTGGTAATTAATACGTTGAATTTGTTGATTTCTTTTATAATGCCTTTGTTATTTTTAAAATACAGTTCGTACTCTTGAACCATGTTTTTGCTGGCCGAGCTATAATTAGGCGGCAACAGAAAGGAAAAAAAAAAGTTCATTAGAAAAACTGCAAACACGACTATTAAAAATAAACGAATCACTAGGTCACTTACGATCCGTGGTAGACAACAACGTTTAGGTCAGTCCACGCTTCAAATTCTCGCTGCCAATTCGGAATCGTCGATAAAGGAGCTATGACCAGAAATGGACCACGAATACCGTACTCGTGAACCGCGTTTATAAACGCGATTGATTGAATGGTTTTACCGAGACCCATTTCATCCGCCAGAATACAGTTACGGCTGAAAAAGCACAAAATAATGGTGATTCAAACAATGAAATCGAAAGAAATAGTCAAAAATGTCGGTATACACGTTTCGGTGATGCTGGCAAAAGTGGAATATTCTTGACAAAATATGAGTTTAGACGACTGGGGGACGATCATTTAATAACGTTCTTTAGCCGATTGTACAACTTATATCCAGTTCCCCTTAACGTTGTCGGCTTTGCTAGTTTTTAGTGCATTTTACTCATTAATTTATGTAAAGACAATTAATGGCACAAAAATATAAGCTCAACAATTGTTCAACAAATTCTTTTATTCTGATTTCACTGAATTAAGGGGCCTCCCACGGCTTTGATTATTCAAGAAATTTTGTAAATATATTTTCCGTTGCGTATGTAGGTACGAAAAAAACCCACAATGGAATTTATTTTATTCGATAGCTTCATTAACGCCAAAGTTTCTCTCACAGTTAGAATTTTATACTTATTTCCGACAAAATTTACTAAAAAAAAGATTAAAATATTCAAAATACGAGTATAAAACCTCCATTCATATTGGCTTTATTCGAACAATAAAAAGTATAGCAACAATTAATAAGAAATTGGAAATAGTGGACTTACCCATTATACCATGAAAACAACAACCAATTTAAACCTTCAAGCTGATATTCACGAAGCGTGTTGGCATTCTTATACACGGGAGATTCATCTAGTTTGACCCATTGGTTAGCATTCGGTTTTTTCTTGGGCTGAAAGAAAACGAATCATTAATTCAAATATCTCAAGATTTTCATTATCATATTGCGTGGCACATTTTACAATCAGACTTCTACGTTCAACTCATTGAAAGTCGAAACTTTCTCGGTATTAGCATGGCTAGGTCATCATTTGAGCAAAAAAAGTAATAAAATATAGGTAATTTCAACTGCACAAACCTTCCACTGATCTTTCGGCGGAATTTTATTGAATCTTTCATATTGCCGAATCTTGATAGGATCTATGTCTTCTTCTAACTCCCACGTGCTATCTTCATACGCGAGCGATCGCCATTTCACCAAATAGTGTTTAATCGTTTTATTCGTGGCTGGATCTACTTGTTCGACTAAATCGAGAACACGGTCAACTTCAATGTAATCCGGATTGAAAGGTTCTTCTTCGAGCTATTGAGCAAAAATGAATACATCAGTTTGTTCTCCTTTAGACTAAACCTAATTTAATTTGTCACAATATAGTGATACGAACGGAGAGAAGTTGTTCTCACATTATAAACAGAATTATCACTTATCAATCCCACTATTTTCATATTATAACGAATTATCAAATAGATGTGTTCGATTCGCCACAACTCTGTGTCATAAGGTTTTCACTCAGAACACTGTGGTGCCAACTTTAATCTATTCCCAAATCCTAATCAATCTCGAATCAGGTATGAAAACCACAGCTGATTTCGTTTATCTAAGCCAAATTAAAAGCCAATGGACGATTATAACGCTTAAACTCACTGAACCAGTGTGACACCCACGTCAAGAAGTATCTTTTTTTTTTGGCAAATCGAACAAACCTAATGAATTTGTAGTAGAAAATTTGAGGTAATCTTATGATGAACAAACTATAATTACGACATCATCATCATGACTTGAAATTACAAACAGAACACTTACATTCTCGAAGATGTTCGTATTATGCGCCATTTTCTGTTTGAACCTTTTCAGTTTGGTCGCGATTCGCTTGTCACCTTTGAACAGTTCTTCTTCGGTTTTCCACTCGCAATGGAGGTACGAGAAATTACGATATTTCACGTAGAATTCTTCGACCTCCTCAGTGTCTTCATCTTTTTTCTCGTCATCATTCGCCAGCTCTTCGCTGTTGTTCTCAGCGCCTTCGGTGACATCTTTTTCAGTTGGTTTCGGTATTTCTTCCCCTTCAGGAAGGTCAACTTTTTCTTCCTCCTTCTCTTTGTCTTCCTCCTTTTCGTCGTCGCCTTTTACGTCTTCATTCTCAGCCTCTTTTTCGGCGCTCTGTTCAAGCTCATTAGTCGAACTTTTTTCGTCGTCTTTTTCTTTGGCGATATCGGCAGGTTTGGTATCACTTTCTTGAGCACCACTCTTATTTTCGGAATTAATTTTACTTCTGGTAACTGTTCGTGACGCTAAAATATATTGCACAACCATCGAGTCTTCGTCTGTTGTATTCTGAAATGAAAACAAATGAACGGTATTAATTAATGTTTAGAACATACAGTAGAGAAAAAGTGAGTAACAGAGTCCAATCATGAAAATTCTGATGAAAAATTAAAAAAAAAAAAAAAAACAGTAGAAATACAAGGTTTGAGAATTATACAGACGGCGACGAAAATTATCTTTCTTTACCACACTTCCCGATGATGAAGAGAATTAATAAAATAAGATTTTCCGCTTGGAATGGCCGAGAAATAAAATTATTGATGAAAAAATCAAATTCAACCCAAAGTTCCGAGTAAAAACGAAAAAATATAATTTATTGGCATATTATTCAATTTTTTCGTACACATTTTAGGACTCCGAAATTCAGCTAGGATCAGGGATAACTTCTCATTTTCAAAATGGAGGTCAAATTCTAAGTAATTTTTACACATCAACTCTCTTGTTTCGCAAACTGATTTTATTAAAACAATTATAAGATGGCAAATAATCAGCCCGAAATTGAATCAAAAATGTAAAACTCTTAGCTCCAAAAAACAAGCGGATAAAATCTGATGAAAATGATATTGTACTTACAACATAAACGAAATTTGGTTTCACAGCCGAGTCAGAAAAGTGAGAGCCAGATCTTTCCGGAGTTGAAGACTTAGTATTATTGGTTCTTGGTCCCGGTGATGGAGATTTGCGCGAATCTTCATCCGATATTGACAGCATAATGTCGTCGACATATTTTTTGCGCTGCGTATTCCTAGCAGATCGCCGTTTCTATAAGGAAAAAATGACATCAATCGTTACAATAGTCGAAAACGAAAATAAGGTAGACAAAATGTAAAAAGACTGCACAATGAATATGCCACGCCCCATGTGTCATCCAAAAATGAAACACACGCACTAAATCCGATCTATTGTTTGGAAAATCAAGAAATGCTTACAAGATAATCGTTAGATTTTTGATTTCAGTAATTTTTACTCACATTACTGTCGTCGTCGTCAGGAGAAGGAAGGTTTTCCACCTCACCTTCGGATTCGTCATTATTGCCAAGAATACCGGGGCGCTTCCGCTTCTTCGACGAGTTGGAAAGGAACGATCTGAAAGAAGAGATTACAATAAAACTTTAGCTTAGCCAACGGACGCGAGCAAAGAGTAGAAAAATTTATTTTGCTACATAAAAGACCTCTAACCAGCTTTTTGTAACCTGAAGAAATTAACCAAAATAAAAAGTTGTTCTAATCAATAAATTTGCTTAACGCATCACTATATCGAATTTCACAGGGAAAAGTTAATAGAAGAAGAAATGACTAGTGATACAGCATACAGAAGTTCCACATATCAAGCAAATTTGTTCGTAAACAGAACCTTTCATCGAATGAATTCGTTTAAACTTCCTCACTTTTATTGAGGTTACGACTTTAAGTAAAAAGGATTTAAAATACCCTCGAAAAACATTTAAAAGTTCATTTTTTCTTTGAAAACAGACAAGTTAAACATAAAAAAACACCTGCCATACGTTCAACTCTGTTGAATCATAAAAATTGAATGAACACTTACTTCGACACTTTCGATCGACCTGCTTTGGGTCTTCGTTTCGCCTTTGTACTTTGTGGTGTACTTTGCGTTGATTTTGGCGCCGATGAATCATCCTCGCCTGGCTCTTCTGACTTTTCTTCTTTGGCCGAAGAGTTCGCAGCTGATTCAGAACTTTCGGCGGCATTCTCAGCACACGTATCGGATGGTTCGACAGGTTCATCCGCTTCTACCACTGACTTGATGATGGCGTCTATACTAGATTTCTGATCTTGACTGGCAGAATCGTCTTTCAGAGCAGACAGCGGCGTATCCGACCACTCGTCAGTTTCTGGGACTTCGTTCAAACTACCAACAGGAGTAGGTGTTTCATTGGCGGTTGTATCCTCCATTGGTAGAAGTGATGGAGCTTCGTCGAACTCCTCTTCGACAACCAACTTTTTCTTACTTCTCCTGCAAAAAAATCTTGTCAGAATTGAAATGGTAAATTCAACTGAAATGACCAAATAAATTGGAACAAAATATTACTTTTTAGATTTAGACTTGACGCTTGATTCTTCATTGCCCGAAGAATTTTCGTCTTTGCCTCGGCGTTGTTTAGATGTTTTGGGCGTTCTTGATCTTCTTGGCGACTTGGTTTTAGTTTCTTTTGGCTCTTTCGGAGCTTTTGCTTCTTTGGGAGGCTTTGATCCTTTTTTTCTAGATTTTCTGAAATTTGAACAACAAATCGAGATTAACACATCAAAATTTTACAAGTGAATACTACTAGCATATCAATGTAAACAACCTCCTTATCAATATCAACCATCAACCTCGCTTTTCGTTTATCAAATATTCATTATTCAGTCATCAAGTCATCAATAAGCATTCTAACGTATTCCACAGTTCCATCGAATACATCAATTTCAATCAAAATGTAATCTAGTTTTCTTTTCAAATATCTTAAACATAACAATACTAGAAAAATATTTGAGATCTTCCTAAAGATAACTAATCGTATCTCCTAAAATAGTCTCGACAATCGTTGAGCAAAGACGCAGCATCAAGTAATCTCCTTCCTTCTTCCTCACAATACAAACAGTATAATAAATTAATAAATTGAATTCTATAATTTTCACGTTCTTTTTTTTTGCTCTTTGGGAAATAGCTCTTGATTATCACTAATACATGCAAGCTTAGCTCTCGTAAAACCTTTAGAATTTCAATCAAAAATTTAAAGAAACGAACCTGGAAATTTTGATTTTTCTAGGAGATCCGTTAATTGACAAGTGCAGCGGTGGTGGAGGCTCTTCGTCTTCGGTGAAGTTAAAGACGCTGGTATTCAAAGGCTCTGTAGGTAACTCTGCAGTCAACATGGGTGGAGGTTCGTCGCTGTTCGAAGAACATCGATCCAACGACGGCGGAGCTTCGCCAATTGGCGATATAACGGCGGGTGACGGAATCGGCGGGCTGTTGTCCAGATCTTGATCCGGCTCGTCTACGTCCGCATCTTCAATATCTGCTTCCTCGGTTTCACCATACCGATCAGCTTCTGGCTCCTCCTCCCGGTCTGACTCGTCTTTTTCCGGCTCAGCTTCGATTTCAGGTGGCTCTTCGTCATTGTTGTCATCAACAACGGGTTCCTGCAGCCGGCTCAGAGGCTCATCATCCTCTGGCTCGGATTCCGGCTCTGGAACTTCTTCGGCTGCTGACTCATAGTCGTTGCACGTGGTTGCGGCAGTGACAGCTTGAGATTCAGGCTCATCGGCGCCGCTCTGCTCCTCCTGCGAGCCCATATCCGACGGCTGCGAGTCCATGTCGTGATCGACTTCCATTTCAGGAGGCGACAGGCACGGTTCTGGTTGATGAGGCGATTGTTGCAGCTGCTGGTGCAGTGGTGGGTGAGCGACAGCGTCGGTCGTTACTGGATGAGATTCTGGAGGCGGTTGCTGCTGCTGCTGCGGCGGCGGCTGTGGCACCTGAATTACGGGCGGCGGCTCGTATTCCATGCGCCGGGGGTCATTAGGGTCTATGCTGGTTTCCGGCTCCAGTATGGGCGGATGCGTGGGAGGAACTGACGTAACTTGTTCATGATGTTGCGAGTGATGCAGATGTTGCGGGAGAGGTGGCTGCAGGTGGGGAGGGGCGGGCGGATAACCTGAGTCGACAACATTAGGTGGCGGCGGGGCGCTATTGTTAAGCATTAAACTAGGAACAGGAGAGTTTAAATCGTGATGCGAATAGTTGGGCGTCATGTGCGGCGGCATTGGTAAAATGGGCGGCTGCTCATGGTACGGCGGGTGAGCGTCATGTGGAGGTAAAACGGGCGGCGAATACGTCATCGGATCCATCTCCATAACAGCCTTTTTCCGACTCTTCCGCGGCCGCGGCGAACCTCGACTTTCGCCTCGCCCTCGGCCACGTCCACGACCTCGGCCGCGACCAGTACTGGGCATTTGCTGCTGCAAACACAGAGAAAATAACAATACGTCAATTTAATTCTTTAATAAACTTTATTCTAGAGGGGACGAATTTAATTCAACTGAGACATTTATCTTTGCGACTGATCAAAATCAAATAAAGAACAAACGTTGGTTTTAGTGTAATGCTTACGGATAAAAACGGGGCCCCGATTACCTCATGAAGACCTCTATAATCCACATAAATGTGAGTCGTTTTTGGTGACACTCTGAACTATTGGATGTTAAAGATTGATGAAGGAACGGTACAGCACCAATATTCCAAATTGCAAGATATTGGTTCTAATTACGATATCTTTTATATAACTTCCCCCTTCAGTTATAGATACTTATTATAAGATCAATTTCTTCGCCTCATAAACAAGAAAACAAAAATCATTAAAAATGAAAATGTTTGATGAATAAATGTCGATTTCTATTTTTTTTAAAATAAATAATACAGATTTTTAGTTGCACCTCAAGTCAGACTATTGAGAAACGAGAAAAGTTAACAAACTGATAGAATCGTCTCGAAAAGACTTCTCCGTGATAGGGATGATGGTGATGATATTTGAAAAAATAAGAATTTATAATGGAAAAAAGAGCGGAGTTTTTCTCACTTTTTCAACAGATGTATTGTGGGAAGGCGAGGAGTGGGAGAACACGAGAAAAATAGATATAGAAATTTATATTCTTACTCTGAAACAGTGAAGTGGGTGATGAATTTTTTTTTTAACGAAATTCGATGCACACAAAATTAAAAAATATAAGAAAATTCATTTCCCTTGATCACTAAGGAAGGAAACCAACGAAATAGTTGATTTCTTCGTTAGTGGGTTTTAAGTTCTACCTGTATTATCGAGTTGAAATCATTTCTACATCGACAGGTCGAATGAATATACAAGGGAACTACATAATATTCACTTCGTACTTTCGTATAATAGATATTTTTAAAACAGAATTTTCTTTTTGAATCACGAATAAAATTTCACGAATATAGCCTCTCGGCGATTATTAGCGGATTATTTAGAAGATTCTTACCATGCCCATTGAAGTATCCATCATATTCATGCCGTATCCAGCCATTGGTGAAACAAAAGGACAATGACCATCTCCCAGACACTGCTCAGTAGTTTCGTGTTGCCGAAGCCTGTTCATGCGGTCTTGGAGATGATTTATCTGAAAAACAAAAAAATACATAATTATTTTTTAAAATTATCGAAGATTGAGTAAATGAGCTATATCACCGAATGTAGGTAGATATAAAAAGCGATAAGAGCGTAGAAAATTTTTTCCCAATTCAAAAATAACTGGGAATTTTTTTCATCAACAAGTAGATGCAGGAGGATATGTTTGATAATGCTAACACACTTACAATTACATTTCATTTCCTACGAGAAAAAACATTATAGCCAAAAGTGCCATTTTAGTACCCATGCAGAGAAAACAGTAACTAGATAAAATATAAAAAAGTCGTACCGAATGTTCACGAACTAAAATCTGAGCTACATTTACTTTTTCCAGAATTCAGGAATTGAAGTCGGGTGCAAAAGAAACGATTGCTCTATACTTCTACATTAAAATAATATTATATTGATTCAATATATTTTCTCACAATCAAATATAAGCTATAACGGAAATTTCAGTTTGGATTATATTATTAGAACTATGTACGTATGTACTTAATCATCACTCAACTTGACACTAAATTCTTTTGAGTAACAACTTCTGTAGAGAGTGCAATTTATTCACTGAAAGAATACTGTTTTTTCATCAAAAGCAAAATCTCTTATGTCCCATTTTCATCTTTTTTTTTGATATTTGATTTTTGACAAATCTTATAACTTGTATTTTTGTACATCTTAGCTAGTCCGATCAACAGAAAAAAATCGTTTTTAAGCTTTGTTTAAAACAGAGCCTCTAGGGGAGAAGAGCTAATTTATAAATCTCTCATACGTGCAAAAAAAATTTTTTACAGCATAAAACCTCGTATGTGTTGCATTTTGTTGAAAAACATAATTTTTTTCGAAAATTTTACTGTAAGTGAGGAAAGTGTGGTACTCACCCTCATTTGAATATCCGGACCGGAAGCCGGCATGCAATATAGTTCTTGTAGCTGCTGGTTGAGCGCGGCCATCTCTCGTTGGTGCGTGATGATGGCGTTACTCGGGTACATGGGATGCGGCTGGTGCTGAGCGTGTCCGTGCGGATCGTACATGTTGGCGGGCGGCTGCGAGGCCGAAGGTAACTCTTCCCTGGTTCGCTCCGAGGAGTCGCCTCCCCCCGGAACTATGTTATCAATCTTGCCGCCGTTCTGCTGCGGGTACATCGAGTCGTTGTACATCATGCCGCCGGGCGCGTACGGATTTAGGGCGCCGTGCATGCTGGAATGTGACGGCGACGACTGCATGCCGCTGCGCACGTCCGAGGAAGACTGGGGCTGCTGCTGGTCCATGACGTCCGACGAAGGTCGCGAGACAGACGGAATGTGTTGCGACTGCTGCGGCGGCGGACCGAGCGCGTCAACCGGCGGCGGATACCGGTTGCTGTTCTGAGATCCGGGCTGGAAGTCGATGTTATTGGCCGCATTTGGTCGGTCGGACTGCGACGGCGGCGCTGGAATGTTTTGCATATCGGCTAGCGACGACAGGCCGGACTTGGAGTCGCCGCTGCTGGCGGCCGCGTGCTCCTCGCCGGACAGCGGTGGCGGCGGATAGCCGGCCAGGCCCTGCTCAGCCATGTTGATGTTATTGGGGGTGCGCGGCGACTGCCAGTGGTGTGGCGGCGTCAGCTGTGGAGCGCTGCCGCTCCTATACGAGGGGTACTCTGTCGGGCTGGAGTTGGTTGCAGGCATCACCATCTGCTCGAGCTGCTGCAGCGTGCTCTGCTGTGGATAGGAGCCGGCGGATGACTTGGAAGGGCCACCGCCGGGCCGCGGCGACATCGTCGGTGGCTGCTGGGCTGCGTGCGGATGCGACGAGTGAGTCGACTTGGCCGGCGACATGACGGGCCGCGGCGACATCTGCGTCTGCGGCCGAGGCGACATCTGCGGCCGGGGTGACATCTGCGGCGACAGCTGCGGGAACGGAGCCCGGTACTGGCTCGCGCTCTGCGGACTAGTGTGCGGTTTGCTTTGAGATTGGGGTGCCGTGTACTGCGGCCCGGCGGCCTGCACTTCGATGCCGATGGGCCGCGAAACCGACTGCTGTTGACTGAAGCCAGAGTGCGGCATTTGTGGTTGCTGCATATGGTTGTAGGTGCCCTGCGCGTTACCAATGTCGTTCATCTGCATTTGCTGCTGTTGTTGCTGTTGCTGTTGCTGTTGTTGTTGTTGTTGCTGCTGCTGCTGCTGCTGCTGGGATGTTGGTTGGGGAGGAGGTTGCTGTTGCGACTGACTCTGCGAATACGGCTGCATATGGTGGGACGATACGCGGGGCTGCGAATTTTGCTGCGTCATAGTACCGTAGCCACCGTATCCGGCCGGAGCGTTGGAATACAACATATTCTGGTAATTGTGGCCGGCCGCGCCCGGTTGCTGTTGCGACTGCTGCTGCTGTCGCTGATAGGTAGACGCAGACGACGATGGAATGTTTTGGTGCGGCGACAGCATCGAGTTCATCATGCCAGGCTGACTGCCGTACTGCGACTTTGACTGGTTGTCCGCAGAGGGCGGCGGCTGCTGCTGCTGGTAGTTCAGGTGCGACTGCTGGCGGTACGAGTTCTGCGGCATCTGCGGATAGTGGCGCATGTTGCTTGGGTAGCTGTTCCAGGCCTGCATGTTTTCCATTGCGTGGCTACCAGCCGGGCCGTACATGGCCTCGGGTGGGCAGTAGGGCGCGTATTGGTTGCTGGGCGGAGGGGGACCGGCCGCCGAGTGCCTCGACTGCGGCATCATCGGGCGGCCGTAATTCGTATTCGCGTTTGTAGGAACCATCGAGGAACTTCGGGTGGCGGAGTCGTAGCCGCCGGCGTGGTTTGGATGGAACATGGACTGGCCGCCCTCCATGTGGTTAGCGGCGGCCGAGTAATCTCCTCCAAAACTGGCCAGTTTTGACAGCGGCGACTCCTGGTGCAGGTCGGTGGTAGGTGGCGCGTGGCCGCCAATTTGGTGCGAGTAAGCGGACGGCGGCACACCGTAGCCGCCCGGCTGGGGCGGTCCGGCGGCTCCGCGTGCCGCCGGGTCGAAGTTGTCGCCGCCGAGATCTGAGAGTCCATCCAGAACGCTGCCTCCAACATCTTCGCCGAATATGTCATACGAGTCCATCATTTAGTACTAAACTCCAACGTTAACGCTGCTGGTCAGCAGATCGTCGCTGGTATCAGCTTCGGTCATTATTCGCGAATCGTGTTCTCCTGGCCGAACTGCTGCTCAACTCATCTGCAAGCAACAAACAAAATGGCGGAAAACGCGCGTTAGTTCGACTGTCAGTGACAAGAAACCACTATATACTTGAACATTCAATCAAAAGGTACTGAAAGATTTCAGAAAGATTTAAAATAAGTAATAATTTAGATATTGGCACGATTCGCTCTAACTTCACGATTATACTACTTCATATCAATTTTAATACCATAAAATAATATTCCGACAGTGAAAAATATTTTAATGATCCGAAATCTACTTGCTATAATGACGTATTCGAATTAAATAGATAATTTATCTTATCAAATCGGGTCATGAAAAGATATATGTAAATATTTCCTATGAGTCAGGGCTCAGGCGATTTCCAACTAGGGGCTTTATCTTGAGAAACAAAATAATCTTGTCATTTTTGAAAAAAAAAAAAAAAATTGTAAAACACTTGATAAATTGTAGAGGACAAAATATTCAGCAGAACTGCAGACAGAATCATTTACAATTTATTTGAAATAGGAGCTCGTACTCGATATTTTTAGCGAAGTCTCATACAAAAATTCAAAATGATGTAAAATAAGTAAGAAAAATTTTAATAAAATTATATCCATGCTAATTATGACGGCAATCAAAAATGCCAGATGTTCAAACTCTTTCAATTCAAAAATAGTTTCCTCTACGTTATGAGCTATAATAATATTCAACACATTCACTCGCTTCGCTATACAGTATACATGATGCTTTATGCAGTGCATTAACTGATGCTAATATTATAAATGAACGTTTCATTTAATACTGAGTGGATGAGTTGGATAAAGGCACAGGTACCAAGAAATTTTATACTAGAAAAACAATGATTTAGTCTTCCATTCTCCAATAAATACCATATCAAGTTATTCAAGTCTGTCCTCTGCCTCTATTTACTCGTTTCATTACTATCTGGATGACCTCGTCTTTTAATAATATTAATCAACAAAATATAGCAATCGGTTATTCTATTCAGATTTTATTATTTAATACGAAATAATCGGTTGACGCGACGTTCATATTCAATATGAGAGGGTTTTCCCTCTCCTGGGGTGGAGGGCCATTCAATATTTTCTCGCACATTCTAGAAAAAACTTGCACATAAAAGAGCGAGAACTCTGGAGTTCGACTGAAGGAGGGTTAAACAGATTGCAAATTTAGAGCAGAGCAGGGTAATCAATATGCTAGCAGTTTCATGAATTTATGATTCCAACATTTTCATTTTCAAAATGCAAAAGAAAATGTCAGGAGTTCGGCTAATTTCCACCAAACACTGGCTACCAACTTTTCTACTCACAACTGATCAGTACTTGATAAGCTATAATTCGAAAACTTTTCCAGTTTCATACATTAACATTTGAGCAGACCGACTACTTTAGCTATAGATACCATTCTAACTATCGAATCACATCCCACACCAGAACACGATAAGGAAACACTGCTCAGCTAACAGATCATCCATATACGTAATTATGCAACTGCTTGATTTTCCATACGTACTCAAAACATTCAACAACAAAAAACACAACGCCAATTTTCAAACAAATATGCACTATATCCATCCAGCCAACTCGCTATCAAACACAAAGAAGCGTTTACCTACAGCAGAAACGGATTAGATGCAGTAAACACAGAATATAATGCACGATCAATTCGACCAAACAGCAATATTAAAATATATCGAAGCGTTAAAAAAATTTCTCAAGTACAGAAAGATTCTGTACGTTTAATGCTTAGGGTCTATAGGAACTATCGAAGGACAATACAGGTAAACAGGTTTTTAGTTTAATATGTATAAAATGGCAACGTCGCAGAAAAAAAAAAAGAAAAAAAGACTACAACCCTACCGTTCTCGCAGTTCATCTGATTACATTTAAACTGACAGCTGTTCTTAAACTCACAATAAATCCAAACGATCAACCGTACAGGAAAAAAAAAACCTCGATAAAAACGCTTTGACGATCGAAATATTTTGTTTTAAAAGTGTGTGAGAATCGAGTGAATGTCCATGTACACGAGCATACGTGCGCCTGTGTGTGCTTGCTTGACTTATTTCGGTTAAATTTAGAAATTTCAAGTTTTCTTGAACGTGTACATCAAGTTATGTTACGTTTTTTTCCCCCCTTTTTTTAATTAATTATTATTTTTTCACTCTTTACACGATTTCATCTCTTCCATCAGCAGCAAAGAATTTTGTAACCAAGATCGAGTATACTGGCCTCTACGTGTAATAATGAAGCTTCGGTCGCAGAAGTAGAAACCAACAAAATATAATGTCCAACACATTGGGGGAAAATTCATGAGCATGAAAATTAGTAATAATATAATTGTTATCGACCACCACTACACAGCGTGATTAAATAATAGGCCCACCAAATCGAATGATTCTTTTTGTCATTTCTGACACCACTGTATATAGTAACTGTTCAGTACGCCATGTTGCCAAATAAGCAGCTGGCAACGAAAAAATAATAATAATAAAATACAGCACAAACGTTAATTACCAACGTTATATTGTTGTAGCCGTTATAATATGTTAACGTGTTTTCTACATATATTGGCGCTTTTTTTTCTTCTTTTTTTTTTCTATATTTTATATTTATGATTGATGACGTTGTTTGAAAATATTTCTATCCCGTTAACCGAACCACTCGTACTTTTTGTGCTTCAATTTTACTCTTCCTCTACGTCACTCCCCCGCCATATTTCTCGATCTGTGAATTTCGCGAATTTTTTGCATAATAATTTTTCTTCAGAAGCACATTATTCACCTCATTCGTATGATTTAATTTTTTTTTTTCAATCACAAAAAAAAGGGGATTTGATGCTAAAATGAACGATAAACATGGTATTGATGGATTAGATTATATGCAAAAAATGATAGATACTTTGGGTTACTCATACTTGATACTTTGAACGCTGAACGTACAATGTGCACCTTGTAAAAACTTTCGAACATAATTGGATGGGTTTCGATAATACCTTCGGTCGAATATGATTTTATTTTGTGTCCTTCGAGTCGGTGATAATGTATGGCCTTCCCCAACCCCACAATTCACAAATTGCCATTTGAAAAATTGCAGACGTTTATAGCCGAACAAAAAATGGTATGAAACAAAAGAAGACACATTCTTGAATCTTTCAATTAATGATTCAAAATTTTGGGGCACCTCATCATTCAATATTATTTATAAATTGAAATCTAAAGTAATCTGTCATATTTATAATCCATCTGCTATCAAAAATACTACCGACTTCCCGAATCTGCTAGTGGAAAACAAAACCCAATATTTTTGTGGAAAGCAATTTCTGATTTGTTAAGATCTTTGTTTCCGTTACAGTGGGTAAATTTGGAAATTTCAAATCGATGGCTACATCAATGGGGAGAATTGAAAAAATGTATCAAAACGCAAATCGAATTAGCCAACTCATATGCGCGCGCAGGTTCAATTTTTTTGAATTTTAAAACTTTCATTACCGTTGAATGGGGCGACTTTACACACTTTTTTTATGTTTTTCAACTTTGTCCTTTAATACCTTCTCCAATTTTTAAGCTATTGAAGTGAATTTGGTTTTAAAATTTAGGTCTAACATTTCTCAACACAATTGTAAAAAAAGTTTGAGTTTACAGCCTTCCTTCTATTCTGTATGATTTTTCAAAAAATTTGTGTAAAGTCACCCCTCAATGGGGCGACTTTACCCATCAATTTGTTATTGACGGGTTATTGATGGGTGGGGAGGCAAAATTTGAGGATGTTTGTACTCAGACATACGATTGAAAAGAAACTAGTCAAGTTACAACTTCAACCGTGTGAAACCTAACTGAATATTTTGAGTGTCTGTGGTTAAAAAAAAAAGACGAATAAGAAAAAGGAAAAAACCATATCGCCGCTTTATTTTCTTGTTCTGTTACTGGGTGAAGTGAGGTAGGGGCGGCGATCTTTTTTTTATCTTCCTCCTTCTCCCTGCTTCGATCCAAATCGTATTTCGGTTTTAATTTTTGCCTGGCAATTTATTTATTGGGCTAAAACGAAGTGGGTAAAGTCGCCCCTTGAATGTAAAGTCACCCCGTTCGACGGTACTTATTAGGTTTTTTATTGAAGATCAGGAAGATGTAAACTTGTAAACACATCAAAGACGAGTAACACTAGTGATTAACTGAAAGTTGAGTTTATTTATTTGTTTGTGGAGGGGAGGTGACTTGGGCGCCTGGCGAAGAAAGTTAAGGTACGCATAATTTGCTGTTGCTAAACTAAAATACCTCATCTTCTTTTCTAATAAAAAAAAATGCCCTCTCTCGAAACCCACTTCCACAATCCCCCCATCAACCACAAAAATCCGAGAAGCCGTGAAATCGGTGAATGGCAACGAACCGACGACGCGGCGGCTACGAAAGCAGAATTCCGCCACCCGAAGCAATCGGTGAATGAATCGCTCCTCGAGTGTATCGCTACCACGAGTATACGAAGCAACCCACAATACACATTTGTTCCACAACTTCCACTCCCCCCCCCCCCGGTTACAAGGGTTTCTCTTCGTCGACGAGAAACCGGAAACGTAACCCTAAAATTAGGCACACCGGGTACTTTTCTGGCTGTATCTCAGGACCAGTGCATTATCCACAAACACATTGACCTAGGTTAAGGTTTCTTCGAGTATAACCAGCCATACCATAGTATTATACAAAAAAAAAAGCTGACGTTAAGGTTTTACTTACTCAACTAAATATTTTTCCCTTTCGTACATAATACATGAAACATATTAGCAACAAAAAAAAAATAAATAAAAATACATACTACATTATACTATACAAAACACACCATAGGTGTCTAAAAATTTTCTACAAATATTTTTACACGCGTTAGGCACCACCAACTTTTAATTTTATATTACAATCGCATTCGCACGTTCTCAACACTTTTTTTGTTAAAACTGCTATCGTCTTTTTTTCTTTGTCTTGCTTATTTTTTTTTTGGGGCCAAGACTTGACACACACAAACACACCTAAAACACTATCACCGGCACGGCACGATACGGCGGAGGAGGCCGGGAAGGGGTAAGCTTAAAGATATGTCTGCACACATACCAAGTAGTAGAATTTATATCAATTTATTATTTTTTTCTATCAATAAAATTTGCACACTTTAGACGCATCACATATACCAGCTACATACACATTGCACCTATCGTATTATTCCCAGCCAGCGATATCGTGGCAATTTCCTCTTTTTCTCTCATTTTCACTTTGCTTTACCTCAAAAAAAAAACAAAAAAAAACGAAGAAATTAATTCGTCATTAAAATTACCGCTAATCGAAGCTTACTTATGTAACCACGAACATACTTTGCTTGTACACAGAGACACATACATTATCACCACATTCACACACACATACTAACACTGACGTACCCATTTAAAAATACCAAAATAAAACTACTCATAAATTTAATATCACTATATTTCGCATTTTTTTCTCTTCCCTTCTCTTTCACACTTCTTTTTATGTTTAATTTCTTCGATGTGAACTATAATTTTTTTTTTTCTTATAGGCCATATTCGCAGTCTTGCCAAATATCAACCGAACATCCCGATTCGAGCGCAAACGACGCATACGTCTTCGCGCCGATTTGTTTTTTTTTCCCTCTTCCACAAAAATAATGTAATATTCGCGTCGTTGATTTCTTCTCTCTCTTTCTTTCTGTCTCTCTCTCTCTCGCTCTCTCTCTCTCTCTCTATGTGTGTCTTTCTCTCTGTGCTCAATTCACAATACTTCCTAAATTACATACCGATTGCTATTCTACTAAATACGTTTTGCTCTTCTTCATTCTTCGCTTACCAAAACTTGGAAAATTCATGATATAATTATTGGAAGAAGGCAGAATAATGCAAGAAGAAATAATTGGGAGCTATACGGTTGTGGTGCGCTTCAGTGCTATTTTGAACTAAATCTTTAAAATAAGAAACAAAAATATAAAATATAAATTCATATAATTTCACTATGGAAAAATAAAATCTTAATTGAAATTCAAATATGTAATAAGTACAAATATGAGAATTTTTTTTCTCGATTTTTCAAGATAATTTTCGGTAGTAAAATTAAAAAAAAAAAAATGTATGCATTACTGTTTTCGATTTTTGAGCTTGTTTATGATTTACTTTACGTTATCAGAGTGGGGTGGGCTGTGGGATCACTCGCAGGATATCACGAAAGTTATCATAATGCCTGATTTATCTGCCAGAGGACTCCCATTCGTTTTATTATCGTTATTATTCATATGAAAATCTACCAGACATCAGCCATTTCATTGGAACTTCCTTGTATAATAACGAAGACACGTAATTTTATTTCCTACATTTTGCACTTCTGACGTTCACGTTTGTGGTAACACTGGTAGAAGCACATTGTATACGGCGCGAATGAACGCGAAGGCGAAGAGAGGGAAAACATTTTAGTAACCGCGTTTTTCATACAACACGTCGTCTACCACCAACAGATTTTGTTGCCCTCCTACTACCTAATGTTCACACATACGAACACACACAAACATAACCCGTAGGTAGGTGCGCAAATTATAGGTTCTCGGTTCTTTATACAGTAGGGCATGACGGTGGTGCTTTTCTTCATTTTTCATTTCTTCCTCTCTCACTCCCTTTCATTTTTTTTCGTTTTTTTTTTCTCATCATCAAGAAATATTAAAACGTTTTCATTTCGGTCATTTGGTAACACAAGGGTTGACCAATAACAGTAATCATTTTGGTTAATCGAATCGATGATCAAGTTGCATCGCAACTGAGGTTGTTGAACATTTGGAGAGCAAGAAAACCTGTTGCAATTTACTTGGGTCTATTTTTTAAGGGTTGCAAGCTGGTCCGTTTCACTGAGCCACTTCTATTTTACCTCAAAAAAATCTACGCAAGTCGAGCTGGAGTATTTTTGGTCATAAAAATAATATTTGTCCCTAGAAGGGAAGAATCTACGAACTTGTAACTTGAGAGAAAAAATTGTAGATGTGGTGTCATGCTTTTAACTGTGTGTAAGATGTTGAAGCCACTTCATTCAACAAACAAAAGGGAAAAAAATTGATCGCAAATTTTCATCAGGAAATGCTCAAGTTATAAAAATATCGATTCATAAATTTTTGAACTATCTAAATTCAAATTAATCAGATTTCAACAATTTACTTTTCACTGAGGTCGAAATACGTAGGTATAATTATAGTTGAAAATAGCAAAAAAAATTTAACCAGCTTTTGTTTCAATTATTACATCATTCCGCACATTTTTCTCACAAGTCATCGAAACAGAATAACAGAAAAATTTAAACAAAAATTGCATCTACCAAGAAATGCTTCTCACATCATGCAAAACTCTTGCTGTTGCGGCTGCCAGACGTGATCACAAATGAATTTATCTGGCAAACGATTTAGGTTAATTTACGGTCCTGAATTAGGATTCACATTCTACGAAGTAACGGCAAATATAATGCGATGATTAAACCAAACACTTCACAATAATTCGCTCAAAAATGAAACCGACTACCAGAAACCGGACTAATTATTTAGTAAATACGACTAACACTTATTGTTAGTGCTACATGTACGTTTACAGTTATTCGTTATGATGCGATTGCATCGAGAGGCGATCCACTGAAATAATAACAATCAATTTCTATTTCGAGAAGCACAAACAAAATATACGGAAATGAGATCAACTCGTAATTTATAAATTATTATGATCATCAGAACTGAAGGGAAAAAATTTTCACCCAACAAAGATATCTGTACAACTTTTCAATATATTTTCATTTTATTACATTATTAGGTTCGTGGTTGAACAGTGCTGGCTGTGTGAAGTGACGTTATGGACTTATTTAAACTCACAGAAATAGGTGGCTCAACTGTAGTTACTTAAAGTACTGAATTTAAATTTGTAAGTAGAAGAGAGCAAATATTATACTAAATTTTAAGAACAGTAAAACTTTTTCAAAATGTTTGAAAGGAGCCGTCCCAAAGCAAAGAAGTAGAATTCGGAGAGAAACAATTTTTCTTTAGAACAATGATCTCGTGATTGTCAGCCGATACATTCATATTGAAAATAAAATTTCTTACCCTTTTATACAAAAAGGAATGATTTTTCTTCTCTCCTGGTGACCATACGCGGGCATCCCCACACAACTTCTCACATTACTTTATCCAGCAAAATAATAGCCTAATTTTTATTTGAATTTTCTAAAAAGTAAATGGATAAATAAATAAATAGAAAACCTGTTATTCATGGATGGCAGGTTTTGATTTTCTCGGTCTCAGGTGGCGTATGGTGTAGCAAAAAAATTGGAAAATTTTCAACATTTATTCAAAAATCTAATGGGCAGCTCCTACCTCCCTACCCCTCCCGAGGGTAATCAGGAGGTACAAAATTCTTCATGAGGCTCAAAAATTTTTTACACGGTGCAAGTTCACCCTTGCACCTCGCCAGCTTGCAACCCATGCTATTATTTGAGACCAAAATGTTCAACTTCTGTTAAGCATATTACTTTTTCTACCTCTGATTACTGATCCAGCTCTCTTCACAACTAATTTCAGTATCAAATAAGGCAAAAATTCAATGATCTACGATGTAGAAGGGGAGGGGAGTCAAATACCTTGCAAACTAATATTTTTTCATTCACAGTTTCACGTCACAAATAATAAAATCAAGTTTAATGCGATATTCAATCAGAAAAATAGTTAATATATTTTCTATTTTGAAAATTGCTATTTTCTCTTTCTCGGTTGCCCGCGTTCGTAAAATGAATGGGCATCGAGTAGAATACGCAGATGAAATGCTTTCACATACTGGGATTTCAGCCAAATTTGATCACCATGTGACAACGAACCGTCTTTGATTTGCGTAGAAGACTATATCGTTATCCCAAGGGCAGCAAAGCGAATATAAAATTTCATTTTTTGCAAACTCGAAATGAAACAATTCGAACTTAGCAATAAGAGCTGCTTACAAATAAACGCGTGAGAGTCGAGAGCCGAGAGGTGATACCCAAAATAGTAATTCCTTCAAGGCCGATAAAGATTTTAGCTCGGTTTTCAGCAGTTTTGACTCCTCATTCTATATTTTACGGTAATGCCAATTAAATTTTCATTTAATTTTAATAAATAATTCAAAATACATACATATGTATGTTTGATTGATCATTGAACGGCGACGAGTTCATTAGTTGCCTCGACTTCTTGAAATCACGACTCTTCGAAGAAGGGTTAACTTAGATATATAGTTACCTCTCAATGATATAGAAATACTGTATCAATTCATCAAAAAAAGAATTAAATCACATTTACAAAAAATTAATTCTCAGATGAATTAATAGGGAATTTTTTCAAAGAATCATGATTATATCGTTATAGTCTAAAAATCTTAAATCGTTATTCGAATTTTAATCTCAAGCCGCGTACACACTTGCGCATTTTTACCCAAATGAACCAAACGAACGCAATATGACTATATGTGTATCAAACATTTTTATCAAATTCTCATCACTACGTTAAAATTTTGCTTGCGTTTGGTTAATTTACGAGTATCTAATACCATAATTCAACATTAGGTTATGGTTTTGTCCGAACACGTAAATGACGATTGTGAAAAGAAGCTCAGGAGTACTGTCTACAAATCAATATTTTCAACATTTAATTGAATTTAATCATATTGAATGATTCTGTTCTGTTTTATAAAATTCTGAAGCAGCTATTATTGCAAAGGTGAAGCATCGTGACATGGATAAAAAGAATATTCGACCTGGTCATATTCTTATTATATTTTATTTTCTTTCTTCGCAAACATAGCAACAGATATAATAGACTCCGAATTTTGAAATCAAAACAGTGCTTCTCATACGAGTGCGCAATTGTTAAATCCACAATTGGTCACGAAAACATTCGTTCAGAAATAAATACGAGAATTGAACAATGAAAAAAAGTGACAATGCATGTTTGGGAATTACTCAAGTCTTATTGATTCGCGTCCTCAGGTAGTATTCATTATTAGCTTTTAAATGTATACTTTTAAACATGACTGCCATTATGGCTTTCTTCCACTTGCCAAGTGTTTATGGAGTTGGCTTGATTTGATGAGTGATTCTGGGTAGGGAAGTGATAAGAGCATAAGTCACGCACAAGTTTATTTCATCCAAATGATTATATCGATAATAGATTTCTATTGCCTTTGAAGATTAAGGAAAATTCTAAAATCATTATAATATACCTACTCATATACAGAGGAACTGTTTGGTTACCATTATTGTGTTCGAGGAAAATTTCTACTGATGAATACTTATAACTATGAGCGCTTTTCATATAACTTGAAACTCTTCTCAGCTGATAAAACTTTCAGTGCATTCACCCTACAGAAATATTGGCCCACAGTTTCCACCAGTCAGGGTCAGTAACCGCAGACCCTGAAATTGTTCAAACTTTCGCTGCAACAATTTTCAGCAAAAAGTAATCGAAAACCCAACAATTTTCCCCCAAAAAAAGCCGACTCTAAAATATCATGCTAAAAGAAAAATAACGGTGCAAAATTGAAAGCGAGGAAATAAAATTCACAAAATACAACAGCCATCGTAAGATTTCTGGACAAAAGCTACACTTTTTTCTTTCGTTCTTCCTAATAACGAACGAGCAGATATGTTTGGTGTGGTAGAGGGGCTAAAAACTCGATAAAAATGACGATGAAAAACTTTCATACGGTCAATACCGGCGCACAAAGAGACACCATTTTTAGAAATAAATAAAAAATAAAAAAAAATAATAAAAAAAGGAGAAAAAGGTCCATGCAAATGGGTGATGTGGGGTGGTAACGTTAACACTTTTTCACAGGCCGCAGTATTGCCGTTTAAAACACCGAATGAATCGATACACATTTCCCATTGTTCTAGCTTTTTCTTCTGCAAACTACTGACAAAAGCTTGAAAATGGTAGTATGGATGTACGAAAAAGAGGTACCTACACGTCATGAGCAAAAGTGGAGGCGTAAGAGCAGATTGGAAAATATAGGAAAGGTATACAGTGAAAACATTTCAAAATTCAGAGTATTTCCAAGTATCTCGACCACCTTTGTCACACTTCGCTCCTTCGTATGGATGTGTGAGTAACCGTGTGTGTATGAGTGTGTATTTTGTGTCATCTTTTTTGCCTTTTTTTAAACTTTTCATTTTCTTCCCGTTTCTCATCCCTTCCAGAGCTTTTCCTCCGTTGCGTTACATTTCGCACGTTTCTACCTATACGCACGCACACAAGCACACACTTACTTACGCACATAGAATACTTTAAAAAGCCTATAGTTTCTCTTCATAGTTTGTCATAGTCTGCTTTAAGCTTTAACCCTCTATTATTTATTCGACTTTCATTCCATCACAGAACGGATAGGTGAGCGAGCAAGAAAAAGCCGATACCAGGAACAAATTCGTTAATCAAAATAAGCCGCAAGATATTTATATTGTACGCGTGGATTCGAAATTTCCACAAAAACAAAAAATTAAAAAACCTGAAAAATATCGAAATTACGGACACGCTAATAATTCTTTAGCCCAGGACTTCAATTATTGCCAGAAAAATCACAGGAACAATAATGTCATGGAAAAAAAGCATCATATTATCTCAAACATTTTCTAGGATACCATCAAGAGGCTCTACTGTCAGAATATTTAAACCATGGAAGACTTCTCATGTTATAGTATCAAGATCAAATTGTTAATTGAACCAGTGGCACATTCAAAACAGGGGCTGAGGGGGATGTTGCCGTCCAACGTTACTTACATTTCAGCAAAAGGGACTTAATTCAGAACCTTTTACGCACTTTGCGCAGATTCAATTTGAAATTTTAAGGGTCAGCCCGTCCCTATTAGAAAAAAACCAAATGCGCTACTGGTTTAAAGTAACAAAATGACCATTCGCGATCTCTTGAAATGAAAACCATTATAAGAACCTAAAGATAAGAGAATTTAGTGAACTTCGAAAACTTCAACTACCTACCAATACTTGAAAACTAAAAATTTGGACTAAACATGTTCTGGCTCTAATGCTCAGGTACATATTATAAGGCCAAATTCATAAGAATACCGACCCATCACAAAATCAATTCAATCATAATTAGAACGAACCGTGTAAGTGAGATCTACCTTCATCATTCCCACCTTTTTTCTCATCCATGAAAGAAATTATATGATATCAAAAAATGAGTATCCAGGATTAAAAGGCAGGATAAGTAGTGAAAACATTGAAGTAGACCATACTAGAAGAGATTATCGACCCTTTATAGCAGGTTTTATTTTTCAGTTACTTCGACAGTTTATGAGTAGTACTATCAGCTACCGAGTAAGAAGATAACGATCAACGACGGACTGAAGGATGGATGGAGCGAGGCGAAACCATAAAAATAAGTAAAATAACATGAAAGAATGATTTTCACTGAAAAACTTACAATAATTCACAAATATTTCTACCAAGTATTTCATAAAATTCAAAGCCAGTTGACCGATCCGGCTATCCACCTTCGCCAAAAGAAAATCTGCCAGCAAGGAAAGACCCTATGGGCAAAATATTTTGAAAACGGATCCGTTTTATTTCGGGTTATAATCCGTTTCTGGATTATAACCCGGAATTTTCCTGTTTTCCGGCTTCTAAAACGGATTTCGAACGGATTGTAATCAGTCTTGCCGGAAATGAGTCCGGATTATTTTCCGTAAAGGCTGTTTTATGATATTTATTGGCCCGGGTTATAATCCGTGAAACCATTTTACAAACGGATTTAGAAAAATTGCCCAAAAATTATCACTGATTATAATCAGGAAATCCGTTTTACAAACGGATTTGGAAAAATAATCAAGATGACAAAAATATCTGCAAATTTTCAGATCCGATGGTCGAAAATAAAAACGGACTGACAACGGATAAAATTCTCATTTTCCGGATCATTTTCTCATTTTTTGCCCATCGGGGAAGTAACCTGCCTTGCAGCGATTTCACATTGAATTTCTACGCTCGCATTTCTTTCTAGAAGATCACTTTGCTGACCAAAAATTGATTACCAAAGCCTCGCAAGGTACTAGCAACAACGTTTTTTTAATATCATCGTGTAAACATACAACGTTATAAAGTGAAGAGGATTATACGATTGACGAGGGGAGAACAAGGAGGAAGTAGAAAAAAAGTAAATGCAACGTGTCACTGAAAAAGCGTCCGAATCACAAATGAAGTAAAACTGGTTTTATACTCCGACATAACCGCATACATACCTGAAAACTCCAAGTAGTAATCGAACGAGCAGACAAGTATTAAAACAACACTACAGCCATCACTACCGCCAACAACCAACAAAATACAAAAGTGTGAAATAATTTTGGACGAAATTAAGCACGATGAACAGCACGTATTGGAAAAAAGTATGTTAATTCTATATTTGATTCGTTACATAATGCCTCTGACTAAAATAAGCAATCTCCATTATAGTAATATCGATTAAAACGAAAAAGTACACGGCACTTAACATTGCTGGATCACACACATCACACACCACACTACAGATTAACACAGAAATCAACAATTGGATGGATGAAATAAATATAAAAATTTGGGTTACCTACGTTTCCATATTTCCTACCACGAGAATGCTGACGAGTGAATGCGTTTCTTGATTATCGACCAGAGGTTGAGAACCATTTCACCGTGTAAACGAAATTACATGTACAAGTTTGGTTTTGACAAAATTATTTCAAGTCAAATAAATAATATTCGGGCATACTTATAATTTACGTAATTTTCTGAGGATAACCCAAGTGTTTTTATTGTTCATATACCGGCTTGTTAATGAGAGCGCCCAAATGAAAAGGGGTTAAGTGCAAAATAATAGTTTCAAGAAAAACGAGTCGATTTAGTCACATTTTAATGTCATTATTGATGAACGATTTTCCATAACAACCAACTGTAAAGAGTCAGAAGTATTGAATTCATCATAAAAGCTATTAATATACTTTATAATAACAGTTAGTAATAATGACCAAAAATTTTTAATCAAAATGAAATTTTAAGAACATTTCCTGGGGAAAAAAATATAAAGTCGAGATAGGTTCGAATTTTTCAGATGAGTAACAAATATTATTCATCGTGTTTACGCTTTTGAAGTATATATAGGGCTTCACAAACTGTACGGCAGAAACAAAAATTATGACTATGTTCACCAATTAAATATGATCATAATTATTGGCATCGTATTACGGAAATGAACATCATTCAAGGGAAAACACAAATTTCTTTGATTATCAATTCAAAGTATAATATTATATGTCTTTATCTTATTCGATTTTAAAAATTGGTAATTCCTGGCATGCAATTTCATGCATTAAAAATGAGAAAATCAAAAATATAACCAATTCAAGTCCAATACCTGCCAAGTTCTAAAAAAATTATCACTAATTTTCAATAAGCGAATAATGTTTCTATGCCTAAATCTGTCGAAAAAATAATGACGATTTTTTGGGCAAACATTGATTAAAAAACTGTCAACAACTTTGTGCAGAAAAGAACCATACTCGGAGAAAAAAAAAATTAAAAATTAGTATGCAGATATTGAAATTTAAAATGCAGTTTTCTCTGAGTGCAGGAATGGAAAAAATAATTCCACACCTACAGCCTGATATGAGTATTCAAGAATGGGAGAGTAATTACCGTTGCTCAGTAATGGTCATCCAACTAATTAGAAATAATTACTATTATATAGTAAAATGATTTTGATTTAAAACTTCGTACAAAATACATTGGAGTTTTGGTTTTTCAATAAATTACTTCCAATTTAAGAGTGCAGAATGGTATTTAATACCTGTGTCTTTTGATACTAACCTTATGCATAATATTCTCACATAAGTAGCAAGTATTATGAACTATTCAGCAGGATTGTTGAATGTAAATTTATTTACGAGCTCTAATGAATTTTATATCATGAGAAACTGGCAATAATTTCCCACCAGTTCGAATGTAAACAAACCTCATTTTCAACTGATAGAATTGCTGTAAACATGCCACCCTCAAAAACCACAATAGTCGATATCAATATATTATGCCACAGTTTGAGGAAAAGATGAATTCCACTTATACTGATTTTTCTCTTTCTTTCGAGAGAAACCGTACAGATGGGAAATAAAAATATCAATCATTTGGTAACACTGCCAAGCCGGCGAAATTGGTGTTCACGAGAATCGAGATGTTGACTTACGTCGTCGTTTGACAATGCCAATGCTCGTTTAATGCAGGGTCGAGAAAGTTCGCCATTTTCATGCCCCCTTCTTATTTTTTCCAATTCTTTCATTACTTCCAACAATTCAAAGATTCAAATCGTAAAGAAACTCGACCATACACACGCATTACAGTGAATTCATTATTTACGCGAAAATTCCTGTAAAATAAATCGCGATTCGATTTCCTTTTTTAACTTTGAAATACTTAGTAATAATTAAATGCGAGTGCGAGATGCGCATTACAAAAGTAACATCGATAATAATAGGTCAATGAAAAAAAAAAAAAACGAAGACATTGTGAAGCGCCGTATAACACAGCTGATGAATTTTTGTTCTATTCTTTTTTCAAGGTCATAATAATATCGAAAAATTTTCGACATTTCCAAGTAAATTTTCTGTATTTCATTTCCCGAGCGACTCGATTTTCCATTTGAAACGAATAAACAACATTTACAAGATACCATCATTAAAAATTTCGCAATTAAGTAGCAATTTACCGGCAAAGGAGGAAAAACCCACGAAAAAGCTTCGAATAAATAAAATTATCTTTTCTACATTTTCAAAATGAAAATATGATTTTCATCAACTGGATTAAAAACACGACGACAGCGACATAAAAGCTGTCGACGAAAATATCCTAAATCTATAGTCAGAAAATTGGCGAAAATTATTCAGGACGCATTGAAAATCAATTCACTTTCCAAATCAAGGTATATCGAGCAAGTTTTCTCTCATCTCTCAAAAATAGCTTCATACACAAATAAATTCATTGCACGATTACAATACATAATTATATAATTATGTATATGACATTCTCAATTCCATTTCATATTTGTTCAATGACCTTGACCTACATAAATGACAATAAACACAAATCAAAATTTGAAGAATACCGCAGAGACTTTTCTGCATATTTTCAAAGTAAAAGTACAAGTTACAAGTACCATTATACTTTGAGGAAACCACAAACTGAACAGGCGTAGGCGTAGCGATTAAACAAGGTCTAAATATACGGCGCGAGATATGCAATAAGCATAGCACGTTACCCATGTTCGTACAGGTAGATCAATGATGATAGTAATGTAAATCGAGCAGAAAAATGAAAAAGTTTTATAAGCTTTGCTAAATGCTGCGAAAAACCTGACAGAGAACACAATTTTAGGTAGAGAAAAATTAACTGAATTGGTTGGACAGAATAGCCGCATGCAGAATGAATGTTGATGAAATTAACTACTTGCAAATCATAACTAAAATTTAAAAACTTTTTTTTATCAACTCAACTGGTGGAAATGGCCGATTTAGTTTTACTTTTTCAGAGCTTCCAAATTTCACATATGTTATGAAAACCCATAACAGATTATGAATTTCTCGTTATCAAAATGCATTCAGATGATTCAAAGGAGAAAAAAAAAAAACAACTTCTGGATTTCATTCACAAGATTTGAATTACAATCGCAATATTACTTCGCTGACACATTGAACTCATTCAAATCTATTTCCATCCTAATAATTTCAGTTTTCCCACTTAAAACTAAATTACAGACTGACATGATCGAATGAGAGTATAACTTCATATCGCTAAGCGGCTTCAAAACCGCGACCGAATTCCAAATTCTCAGATCTTCTTCGTAAACGTTCGATATATGAGCTTTCTAACAACTTTTTTCGCTTTCCTTATAAAATCCAGAAGTACCTACTACGCGTTCTCCACTTACATCACAAATGTAAAAAATCGCATAAGATTTTTTGCAGAAAGGACAACCACAATAACATTTCACTACATACGTATACATTAAAACCCTAAAAATGGTGGAACTATGTACGTCGATTACTACATGCAACAAAACAATTCGATTTTTTTTCTCCTCTTTGGCGCTCTCTTTTCTCGAATTCGATAAACCAGCAACGACGCAAGGTGCTGACGGTGGGGTGTTCTAAAAGAGGGTAGGGGGACAGGAAGCTTATCTCGCGCTCCATCTTTTTTACACTCTGTCTTTTCCTCTCATTGCTCCTAGTTTTTTTTCCCTATTTTCATTTCTTCCACAACAACCCTTCACAGTTCACCCATTTGAAATGAATATTGTCCAACCTCCATCGTTTACAGCATCGCTATATTATACGACATTTCGTATAACAATGCACACAATAATATAAGATACCTCTTAAGGCCAAAAGGTGCCGCGTCCATTTGAAAAAATTAACGAAAAGTTAGCAGAAAAAATGTCATTAACTCGAACGAGGACTATAATAAAATTTCTCATAAAGTTTTTGAGATGAACATAGCACTTTTTGGCATTAAGGTATATCGATATTTTATACGCTAATACACAAAATTACCTGAATACACTCCTACACCCCCCCCCAACACACCCTTCAATATATAGGCTACTTTTTATCTTCAACCATAGACTGATATGCTTGCGTAGACCCTAATACTTATGTACACCAAGTCATACACAAATATTATACAAGTGCATCATCGAATTGCACTCTCACAAACACACTCCCACATAAATATATCCCTCTGACACACACACATAGATAGCAACCGACTACTGGTACTCTTTTTTTTTCACTCCATCAAATTCTCGCTGCTCGTGTGCCGTCTCTGTCTCTTTCGCACCCGCCACCGTTAACTCGTCTCATCTCCCATCACTTTCTCTCTCTCATCCCCTTATAAAACATTTTACACACTTAAATCGGGAGAGAAAATAAACCGAAATTAATCCGACGAGGTCCGATCGATAAACGTGGGCTCATAGTCATACACACCAAACTTACACAGAGGAGAGCACATACACCATGTATATACGTACACACCTCTCTCACTCACACAAGCACACATACACAGCCGCAAAGAGAGAAGATATACACGTAGGCCACCAGGCTTCACCATTTTCCCTCCACCCGTCAAACCCCTTCGGCCCCGGCTCCTGCCAGCCCCTTCCCCCGCTGCCCCCCACTAATGCGTGTGCACCGCGAAGCCAAACGTTCCGAATCCATAAAGTAGTGTAAAGCCATTATTTATACAAACGGACGTGAATTCTTTGCCGAATGCGAGTTTGACTTTTTTTTTTTTTTCAAAAAAACCTCTCACTCCATCTTTCTCTTTCATCATCATCAGCATCATCATTATCATCATCATTCGAAAAATGACGAGAACTCATATAACCGAAAAATGAAGGAAAAAAGTTCACCTATAAGTGGGAGAAAATATTGTATTCGTGTATAGTCATCTACGTGTTTGGTACCTTGGGTATTGTTCCATCATCTTCTTACACCTTCGTGCATAACGAAAAAACAAAATCTACTGTTTATGGACGAATTTACCCGCAGCCAACGTTTTATACAGAATGGTTGATGTTGGTACATTGTGCAGTACAATATTTTAGGGTATGTATAACGCACAAACATAATCACTGCAACAGTTTTGACCCATCAATGTAATCTTAATAACTGACTCTTGCCCAGACCTGAAGTTCGAAGGAGATCAGTGGGTAATGTTTTCTCGCTACTCACATATTATAGCATTGGATTACTCGCATTTAGACTCTTTCAGATTCAATGATATCGGCAGATGTTATGGGTTTGAGACTTTGAGAACTAACAATAAAACTGATATTATATTATTGTAAAAACTTGATGCTATTTCAACTATATCTGTCTTTACACTTCGTGGATTTTATCAGCGTTCAGAGTTAAATGGATATAAATATTATTTATATATTTTATCCCAATAATAAAAAAATTAGCGTGCTGGAAATCCAAGATCCTTAACGTTCACAAATGTAATAGAGGCAAAGCGAAAAAATATTCCATTTTGTTCGCCAAAACTAGAAATAGTCGCGCAGATAAGATTTTTTCTAGGATAAGAGAGGGGAGTATAACATTTTAGTAAAAAATAATAACCAAACAAATAAATGAATAAAGGTACAAGAAAGAGATTGATGTTAACTCTAATAAAATAATTTCAAGTAGAAGAAAATGTTTTGTTTTGGTACCTCTGGAAATTTTATCGGTGTGAGATTTTCTCCACATGTGATTTTACATTTAATAAAATAATATTCTAAATATTTTCTTTTGGTATCGCTAGCAATTTTGTTGGTGAGAGATTTTTTACACATATTATTACCTTTAATAAAATAATTTAAAAAGAAAATGCCTTTTTTAACACAAACAATTTTCCTGGGTGAAATATTTTACACACGTTAACTTAACCTCAATAAAATGATCAGATTTTTGTTACCTCAAAGCTGAAACATGTCAATTTCAAAAGATTATAAGGACATCCTGTTTTCCCAGCTTCTAATCAAACGACGACTTATTCCTTACTAGTGAACATTTTTTTGCAAAATGCCCACTGATGAAATTTTTCAATTGTCAGAGCCACTCGTGTATCCAAAAGGTACAAATAATCTTAGGTAAATCACAATTATAATTATGTGTAACTCTTTTTAAAAGACCGGACCTGAGAAAGGGGATCAAATGTGGGCACCTTCGAGATTTGAGACACTGGCAACATTGAGTAGAGAAACTTGAGACAATCAACAAAAAAAACAAAACAAGGCATTCTCTATAAAATTCGCGGAGACACTAAATCTCTGAATTTGAGTGAAAAAAATGGTCTACAAGATTGTTTTGTTTTGAAAGTGAATTCGGTCAGATACATTCGTCAACCGTTTATTTTTTTGCACTCCCGCCACCTGAAAGTTGTTTTTGGCCTCTGGTCGCGTATAATAACACATGGAAGGAAAGGGACCAAATGTCGGCTCTCTATTTTCGGAAAACAATTTTCTCGTAATCAATTTTGCCAACATTTGGTCTTTTTTTTTTTTCATATACGGTCACATGTATAAGATCCTTCAATTGGTCAATAAATAAGAAGTAAAAACTTGATATTCACAACTTGATATTCACTATCAGGGCGTTTAAATCCATCATTGGAGCTATACGTCAGTCCTTAAACTCGAATTTTCAATTTTCTGATGAACAACATCCCATTATCGTACGTAAATAGGACTGTTATCCTAGCTGGATTATGACGTCAGTGTTGATAGGATCGATTAGTTAATCCTGATCAGTTGCTCTCCCCTCTCACTCCAACAATTACGAGTGACTTCTGATTTCCCACGCCACCTAAACTCACTATCAGTGATACCGCACACACACACACACACACACACACACTTTCGTACAATGACCTAGGTTCACAAAATCGTATACTCGTTCACAAACACAAACATACACACACACACATACACACAAATACTGTACGTTTACACACAAACAAGGTCCCTCTGGCACGCACGCACACACACACGTACACACGCACACAAGTAAACCGAACGTAAACGTAAATGAAAAACCGAGGCAGAGAAACCAAAAGAGTGAGACAGAACGAGTAGGAAGAGAGGCGGAGAACGCCACACGGTTCGAGAAATAGAGGAGACTCCTTTACACGCAGCTGAAGCGCAGCATGACATCATGCGAGGCGAGCCGCCGCGACTCACCGTGTAAATCGACGTCGAGGGCACGTGCTTTTCGTACGCGGGAAACGTATAATCGTCTATTTGAACAGGATCATAGCGGCCAAAAAGGACGAAGGGGTGGGCGGGACAGGAGATGCAACAGGGGACAAATGCAACCGAGAGAAACAGCCCTCGATGGGAATTCTCTCTACCTGCTCTGCCCAAAATTGACTACCTATATAGAATGTGAAACTAACAATAAAATTAACAAAAAATTTGTAGCATTTCATAGCAGCGATTCTGGAGGATCAATGACCAAACCCAAAAACTAAAGCCAAAATCAGAGATAATCGGAAAATAAACTTTTAGTTTCACAGTTTCGTAATGACGACACACAAAATTGATAAAAAACTTTTGAGTCTATGGGTCTCATTTGCCAAAAACTCATTTTTGAGAGTAATGCGAAAAAGTTGATACAACCTATACTTTCCCACAATTTAGAATGCCTCTATAATGGGCTCAAGATAAAGATTTTAGTTAAAATGCCCATTTTTCGACTAATTCCGTCTGGTTAAATGTGGAGGGGAAAGATGGCAAATGTGAGTTTTTATATTCCGACATCGGATATTATCTATTTAAAATGTTCAATTCCAACAAAATAAGTGAGAGATAAACAGAAAAGTATTTTACTTATAATTTATGACGTGACTAAGAAAACTGGTTTTCGGTGTTCACAAAATTTTTTGGTCAAACCAGAGTTTACAACCCGAGGCCTTCACATATAACTAAACCAAAAACTAAAGCCAAAATCAGCGAGAATGAAAAAACCTCAAGTCTCAATTTCTTACCATAGGGACTGGCAAGCTGCGTGACGGCTTTGTATTGTAGGGTAAAGCAATAAGCAGTTGTACCTCTCTACAACCTACAAAGAATATTATTTTTCAAGTTGCTCAATTTAAAACAATAGATATAGTTACAGATACTAGATATAGGTAGATTCTGAATCCCAACAACAAAATATCGAAAAACGTGTCGACTCTTCAAAATGAAAATGTTCAAAAGCGTAAAGAAACAATAAAAATCGTAAAATAAAGTACTCACCAAACAAAAATTACGACTTTTAAATTTTTTCGTACAGTAATTAACACCGAAATTGACGACGTACAAATTTTAATAAACATTTTTAATTCAAACAAAAAATGAGAATAAAATGATTCGTCCACATTCAAGTAGAGGAAAATTAGTAGATACAAGATATGATATACTCCCCAATTGAGATATGATATAAATGATAATCAATTTACTTTTTCGTTTTTCTTTCACTTTTAGCAACTGATAGCGACACAATTTATTAAAAAATTGAAATAAAACAAATAAATACTTAAACGAAATAGTAACCAACAAATAATCGTTACGAAAATTATCAAATTTCATGTTTCCTTATCACACGGCCGTTTCGCAAAAAGACCAAATTTTATTCTCCTCTAATTGTAAATTGTAAAGAAATACGAATCAAAATTATTGAATAACAATTTGCTGACAATGAAACATACTATTTATTCGCAATCGAAAATTTTTCAGATGAAATTTTCGGAATTCCATCAAAATCTAAATAGAAGTTTCTTTTTTCACGTAAAAAAATTGACGATGAAGCGACTAATAGATCAACAAGCGGACAGGGACACAAAAATTTTCTATAATCACTGTGTGAAATACTGAAATAAGAATTTTAGAATTATGAGAAATTATATACCTACTTAATAGAACTTATTGTAGTTCACGTTTTCAAAAATTCGAGCTTGCGGTGTATTTGTTGAGCAGTGATAAAATTTTGGATAGGGAAATCAGCAAATATTCGGACTCTTTGAAAAAAATCAAGAGTATAGCGGTTAGAGTAAGAGAAAATATCAACACCACCAAAAGTTTTTATAGCTCTTAATTATGGACTATTATTATTTTATATTCTCAAGCATTTACAGTCCCAAATTTGGAGATCAATGTCCTTCCTCACGTACGTTATGATAAGTAATCTCTCAGAGAAAATGTACAGAAAGTCTTTTCAAAAGAGATTTTCATTTTTGATTAATATTTAAATGAAATCATTTAGATAGAACATACCTATTTACATTTTCAATAATCAACTTTGGAATCCTGACATTGTGATATAAACGAAACTTGAATGAAATTCACCAAATAATGCAGCGTTGCGGTTTTCAAAGATTACGGTGCACAAGCTCAATAAGACGTATCATGATTTGCTTTTTCATATGGTGTCATTTGAATAATTTAAAAAAATTTCAACGGTTCGGTGCATTATTTCGTAACATATGTCTGAAAATATGGTACCTTGGGAGTAGCTGGTGTAAATTTAAAAAAATCATATTCTTAGAAAAACGTTTTCAAGGTTCAGAAATAAGTCCTGCGCATGTATTACTTCGGGCTAGTTGCTTCCGGATTAGAATTTGGTCAACTTGAATTTTCAAGTATAATGCAAAAAACGGGTTAGGTACATTAGTAGACTATAGAATAAATAAAAATCCCTATCAGATGTCAGCAGTTATCAATAAAATCTATCATCAGTATTAAGTAAATAATCAAGAATACTGCCATATAAGAATTGGATTTTACAAGCGAAAAGTTCAGCAATGTAAAAGAAATAAAGAATATTTCCCACTGAATAAAACAAAATTCACAAGGAATCATCAAAAACATGAATTATCATATCAGTTAATAATCAAACGTCACCACACATACCCTTCAAGTAAAATCAATACGAAGGATGAGGGTGAATGCGGTTTATAAATGCTCAATTTGTAAAAAAAAAAAAAAAAAAAAAATGTAGGCACCTACACAAAAAATATTAAAAATGTTTCGTAGAGTGACTACCCAAATTTCGTGGGTAAGAATTTACCAGTGACTTTTTACAGCTTCAAACAGAAAATCCCACAGACGAGAAACTAAAGATAGAAATAATTACGAAAGCGTCGGTCGATATGCCAGCTTTTTCCGATGAGCGTACCGAATGACACAGAATTTATAAAAGCTTTTTCTTTTTTCTAGTTTTTGCAAAGGCCCAGCCTAATATTCGAGAAAGTATGACGGCCATTTTCTTGAAGATTAACGGTTATCGATTTAAAAAAAAAAACGTATCTCCAAGCACTCCTCAGGATATGGCCCTCGAATTTATCGAAAATAATTGACCGATTGAAACATATAGGTAATAGTATGTCAGTGCATTGTCAACGTACTTAGATGCGACAGTGCAATGGTAGAAATATCAACCATCTCCACAAAATACGTACTAAAAATGATAAAATTACATTTACTTTTGATGCTAAAAAAAATTGAACCCAGCTGAGAGAGCTGACGAATGCAATGTTGCGAAATTAAATCCAAGTACGAAATGCCATTAAAGTTGGAAATAAAGAGAGAAAAAAGGAGAAAAAAACACAAAGTTGGAAAAAAAAGCCGAGGTTCCGATTATTGATCCTCCAAGAGTGAACGTAACCGAGTTGCAATTCTGCCAACTCATATCGAAATATTCATAAAATGTTCTTTTTTCACTCTTCTCCGACTTCTTTCACTTTCCCCCACCCTTACTTTTTTTTTTTCCAAATTGAAAAACAAAAAAACCTGATTCAATTCAGTAAACGTGGAGAAGTATCGATTACTTTCATGCGCAGCATGAGAAAAAAAAACTGTTAACAATTTTTGTTAGGAATGTAATATCTCATATATATACGGTACAAAAGAACGTCCCGCTATTTCATTATATTCACATTTTTTTTAGCATGGAAAAGAAAAAAAAAGTCCCCATTTTCTAATATTTTTCCGTACTGATCAGGATTTCTTCGAGAATTTTAAGGCTGAAATATTTAGTTCATCGAATAAAACACTATAATTTTTACCTATCTTATTCGAGTCAGCTCTGAGAGAGTCTATTTCACGACTCTTCAGCTGCGAAATTATCTGAAATAAATTTTGTATATGAAAATGTCAACAAAATTTTCATGAACTACGAGTAAAAAGTTCTCATCTAAAAAATGATGTACATGAACATATGGGTTACTTCCTTTCCATTTTCAAATAGCATTTTGCATTACTATGGGTCTGTGGTGAATAACTTCAACTAAGCAGTTGTTACCTTCACAATGGCACAGAAATAGCTTCCTAGTATCGAAAATTATTCAATACCTCAAATAATAACCCATTCATTGAAAAATAAGGTCTACCGGTATCAGAATAATGAGGTGAATTACAAACCTTTTACCCGCCCTTTCTCTCTTCCCCCGCCAAAAATATTTATGGACTGTGAAAATATTTTTTAAATTTCTAACTCGATAAAATAGCAAAAATGAAACATTCAACAACCCTTACAAGTGTCTCGCGTCTACGTATGAATAATATACCAAGCATAAAATGAAAATTTCCCTTCCTTCATTCAATCTCTCAGTCCTGGGTGCACAGTTTACGAACCCACGAGGGTATCGTGTGAGTCGTTGAACTACATTACACATTAGTAGAACATGTCAAGTAGGAAGGTCGAAAAGAAGTCTGGCAGCATGAGAGTATTTTGCAAAATTTGTAACACTCGAATAGAACGACGAAATTTGAAGGTACATACACATTTGAGCCAGAATTTTTTTTTTTTTTTTCAAAATATAAATGTGTGGAAGTACATCTGGTTAGAGTCTCACTACTGCTGAATCACTATTTTAGGAAAATGTAAAATGAGTATTCGAGTTTGAGACACTAGTCAGCAGACAATACGTTTGAAAAACCTAGCACTGTAGAAGAAAGAAAACTTACATAGTCATATAATCAAGAACAAATAAAATATTAGAAACTTAGACCTAATGTATTCGGAAAATTTTCAAAATAGTTGAGACGATAAAACCAACAATAAGAATGATAGGTATAAATGATAGCTATATAATCTGAAATCTCAATAGAAAAGAAAGACATCAGAAGCAAAATACATCTCTAAATCGTAAAAAGAATGCCAATAACATATGTTTCTCTTGAAAAATTATTGTATTCGAGTTTTTACTCGCACGATCACGTGCATGAAATATTTTAATTCCGTTTGTGTTTAAAAAAATATTTATAGCATATTATTATAGCTCCAATTCATATTGGTGGATATTAAATGAAGGTAATTTGTGGAGGGCGAGAGGAGGACTTATCAAAAATACTTTTTATACTGATTTCCCTAAGAACGCCTTCAATTCGATAGCTGGATTCATTGAAATGCGGCCAGTTCAAAAAATAAGAAAATATATCGATTAGACGTAAAACTGCTTTGATTTTAAAAACATCAACATGCATAGCCGAATAAAAGCAGCAAACGGTTTAACCAATTTTAGCGCGCGATTCACCGCTTCAATTTCTAAAATTTATGCACAAAAAACTATGACTATGAAATTTTGAAATAGGCTGAACAAGCGATGACCTTGGCGTCTAGCCACGGGAGCAGGTGAACAGCCGTAGTAACGCTAGTTCTACCGACTGAACGACCAAATGAAAATTCGAGCTCTCATCGTCAATTGTTGAATGAAAAAATCATTTGTGGCAGGTTTTCGCAGAAAATCTAGCTATTAATTTTAGTTCGACTTTCACAAATTGGCAAGGGACCTATATGATTATTAGTAAGTTCATATTCTATTCGTAAATAATATCAATTTAAAAAAAAAGTTTTTAGGTGAGTGCTTTTATCTTCATATGCGCTATAAGAATCCAGTATACTTTATCTTCCCCCCGTTCACAGCAATTCGTTTTGGAGCATTTCCATTTTCGAGTAATTAGACGATTGCGGATTGCATAGGAGACGCCTATTTTCTGCCTTCGACGAAGTTAAATAAAATCATTCATTAATTTAAGAAAAAGTGCGACACTAGAACTTTTAATAAGGTTTGATCGAGTTCTGATAAAATTCAAAACAACAAAAACGGAACTCAAAACTGAGTTCTAGCAAACTTTGCTCATTTACATTTCTGATTTCATCAAAAAGAACGTACAAATCTCGTAATCCAAGATAAATGGAATTAAAAACAGAAGATGAAACTAACAAACAAAATATAAGAACTCAGAACCTGCGGATCCTGGAACTTATTCGCCGAGTGAGTTCTAAAAGTGCAGAACACGAACACAATCCAGCAAGTTATCGCAGGTCTGGGTTCTAATGGCTAAAACTACACCTAACTTTAAAAAAAAAAAACTATTTCAGCACTTATTTAAATATTCGGGAAATTTTGTGATAATTATAAGTGCGCTACAAGTGCGGAACTTTTTTACCCACAGATGAAATCTAATACTTTTAAGTTTTAATGGTTCATGAAACCACAGCAGTTCCATTCAAAAACCTGCTTTTCCAGAGGGGCTTGCTGCGCTAGATTTTTTTTTTATTCATCAAATATTAGGCGTGAGAAACTTTATTCGACCAGGTGCCAAAAATAAAAATATAATTATTGAAAATTTTCGATGAAATACGTCAGTCAGGAGGAAGGAATTAAATCTAACTTGTCCTAAGCACTTTTATCCCAAAAGACTGTCGAAATCACTCAAAAATAATACGTATAATAAGAGACATGACGAGTTCTTATGCCTCTAAAGCAAAATTTTTCATAATTTGAACATTTTTATGAAAAAATCTGGAATTTTTTCAGCGAATTTCTGATGAAAGTAGAAAAAGGTAATTACAAGCCAGAAATTCTAACCCTATAAGCACATGAAAGAAAGGAGTTTGAAATTAAAATAGGAGACATCATAAATCTAGCGACTGATATCAGGTACCGAAGTAGTCGAAGGAAAAATAATAAATTATTTAAAAAAATTACTTATACCAGAACAGGCAAGAGGGGGGTTGGTTAACTTTTTCAAATTTTAAAAGAAAGCAAAAAAAAAAACACTTTGTGTTACATAGCGTTCTTATGTAGCATCTCAACTTTAAAGTGCATTTTTTTATCGATGCATGGTTGCATTTTGGGACGCGATATTTTCACCGAAGGTAGGGCTTGATAGAGGTATATCTACAATTATTGAATCTTGGAAGAACTCAATAATTGTTGAAAAAGTGAACTTATCGCCTTCTTCAGTAGTCTACATGCTTGAAATTTGCTGGTCACTGTGAACGAATTGAAAAATAATTAATTCTAGTGGTCAAAAATCGTTACCGAGACCGGATGAGTGGAATAGAATAATTATGGAATTTATAGGTGGTAATAATCTTCGTTCGATGCTGACGTACACAGGGCAATTGTGTATAGTCTTATAGAGAACCGATGTATGCCATGATAAGAATATCTAGTTTACGCGTGCACAGTGGTGGACACGTCATCGGATATGGAGCGATTACCAAATGCGACAGAGTTCGGAGGGGGATACATTCGCATACAGCCATATAATATGAGATTTTAAAAAAGTATGTCGAATATCCTATCCACCGCACAATGATGGTACAGAAACATAAAAACCGTCGTGAAAATGAAATATGTACTATCGAAAAAGTTAAACGAGAATTCGTTCGGATTATATGCAATGTCGGAGGGTCCTTTGCCAGTATTTTTCATAAGTAATTTTGCACCAAGTGGTTGATAGCTGCCCACCGATGGCTGAATTTTTCAATCAAATTTCATCCTCTTCACTAACTGAACAGTGATATGCAGAAAGGGGATAGTCCACTTTTTCAAAAATTGAGTTCTTCTACGAAATGTTTATAATTGTGTACACCAGGCTCTACTCACAGTAGGAGTGTTTTGTCCCAAAATGCAACCACCGCTGAGAAAAGAGACTTTAAAATTGAGGTCGAATATGATAACACTTAATGACATACACAAAAAGTGTTTTTTTTTTCTTGCTCTTCTGTAAAATTTGAATAAGTGGACTTCCTCATGCATATCAGTGTTCGACTACAGGTAGCAAAAATGATCAAAACGTGAGTTTCGCTTCTGGGCAGATTTTTATGCCCCTTGAAGCGGTCTTCTCGCGGGCAATGGCACCTATACTAGCTGCGAATGCAGTTTCGATAACGAATAAAATACTGCAGCTTTTCGCTGTCAGCTGCACGTACAGGTTCATAGTGGCACAAGAATATAATTAATGACTGGAGAGTGAGATTTCAGATTCTCTCAACATATCCAAAAATTACGAAATTTAGAATAATATAATAATCAAGTCGAAAAACACCTTGCAAAGAGAAGCATAAAGAGGAGTACGTGTTCTGGTATATTTTTAAAATTTTTCAATTTTTCTTCTCGTTTTCGTTGACTAAACATGCCAAGTTCGAGCTGCGGTGCTCACAAAAGTGAGTCGAATTCAATTGAATACCAAAAAATTTGTTTAAAGTGGAATCAATAATTGAAAATTCATAATATGGGAAATCGTATCGAATCCAATACACTGAATCCTAACCCGTGCAAACACGGTATCACAGACCGACAGGAAGGCCAGAAATGGAGAGGTTAAGGACTTGGAGGGCGCTGCAACACCGACAGCTAACGCTGTTATATCCCCCAAAGGTCTGTGTACTCTTCAAACTGCACATACAGACCTCGCCGACGGTTGACGGACTGACGGACAGCCGAGGCTGACCGAGAGTGAGAGTCATCGACGCGACGGTCAACAAGAAGACCTGACTGCATCTTTTCAGCTAGATACAACGATGGCGACACAGACCGTATATACCAGAAACGGCTCCATGGTACGAAGATGGTTGGACGGGTGGGGGGGGATGGGGGTATGCCGAGGAGCACGGAGAAAGAGTATCGGTCAACGAATGAAACAGATTGCGATTCTGCTGCTACTTACGCCACACCGCACGCAGAGCCCGCAAGAGAATGTATATAATGGGGTGACAGAAAAAAAAAAAAAAAACGAGATGGAGGATGGTTGGAAAAACGGATGATATCTGGCTGTCGTCCTCTCACCTCTTCGGCAGCGGTGGCGGCCGCATCATCATCAACAACAACAACAACAGTAGCAGCAGCCACAGCAACGACTACGACAATAGAGTGGTGAGCGCACCCCGGGGGACAGGGGAGAGCCTCTTCGGATGACGACGACGGTGTCGTCGTCGACAGAGGCGCGGGAGGAAGGTAGAAGAAAAAAAAAGAGAGCCGAGCAAAAAGAGAAATAAATGGTGAAATGGTTGTGTTGACTTGTGTAGTGGTGTAACTACTCCGCTCCTCTCTATCGCTGAATATTCCGCGGTGGCGCGGTGGAGGTGCACTGGAGCTGGCGGCGGGGCGAAGGGTCGCTGGAGGAACGTGCGAGCGGGGGGAGGCAACGATACACGGCAACCTCGCACCCTCCTCTCTCTGCCGCTATAATATTTCGCGGCAACGCGGCTTTTTTCCTTCTTCTTTTTCACTTTTTTTTTTTTCCTCCTCGTTTGAAAGATTACTACTCTTAAAGGTCTGACGGCCGTTAGGAAAAAAAAAAAAAAGAAAGAAAGAAAGAAAAAGAAAGAGTAGGAGAAGGTAATTTAAACGCGACCGCGGCATGCGTACATTACATTCGTTTTACTCCTCTCACTCCTTCATACTCACTTTATTCCAAAACTTGCTCCTCTCTCTCACCCCCTATCCGTCGAGCTCACTCTCTCGCACTCTCCTATCACGCGGACTTTTCTTTCTCACTCATTTTCCCCCTCGCATTCTCTTTTACTCATCCTGTCTCTCTCTGCCACACACTCCCTCTTCGTCACTCTCTCTCATTCACCTACGGCTTTGTCGATCTTTCTCTTGCCCTTGTCTGTCTATCTGTCACTCGGTCCCTCTCACTAAGTCGCAGTCTCTGTCTCTCCTGCTTGCTTACATTGTCGCCTGCTGTCTCTTTGTCGTACTCGTACGCTGTTCGTACTACACTCTCCTCTGCCCCCCACCAGTTCTCCAGTTCCAGAGTATCTCTACTGGCATGGCAAGTAAATGCACTCGTAATAATGATAATGGTACATCTAAATGCGTGCGCGTAAAAACGTTAAATCTGAAGTACCGATACCTATATATAAGTAGGTATCCAAGGCACAGTACACACTAATCGAGGAAGTACCGAGAAAAACTATATAATAGGCCACGACGAGCGTGAGGATGAGCGAAAAACAAAACAGAAGGTAGAAAGCAAGAAGAATGGTAATTCAGGTAACCAAAATGTATTTCAATTCTTTCTCGTCGACCATCAGCATGAGGTCTGAAAATCAGTTTCAACAACGTGCAACGAGAGACACCAACTTCACGAAACACTCAGTAGTCACTATAGTCAGTCTTTAGTTTGGACTTCTGCGAGCAGTCTTGACACTTGGACGTTTTGGTTACACTCTTCGATGAGTCAGTCATTACTTCATCAGTGTAAAAAGGTTACGAGTTTATCCCCCCCTCACAGTTTTACTTGGCTAATAGTATTTTCGGCCTTGGTGTTTTATTTAGTCAACATTTCAGTGCAGCAAATACCAGCTTGGAAACTAAAATCGGTTCGTTCAAAACAAATTCAAATCAGCTTCCTTCACAGCAGTCATGAAAAGTTTGAATTTCATCTCCCTCATGAGCAATTTTCAAGCAACTATAGCGCAGCTATTTAATCACGTATCTTCATGGTTGATATAAAACTTTCATTTTTAAATCCCCCTCCGCCAATGTAATCAAAAGAAAGTCTATCTGTGCGTATATTGTTTCTGATTCCGCCAAATGCAAGTCAAAAAGACCCTTAAAATCGACGAATTTTCAAGTCAATCGTTGAATATTTGAATTTTCATCGAAATATCATGGCTAACATGGTTACATTGATGTACACAGTTGCATTCATTTCAAAAACATAAATTACCCATGTTTCACACACGGAAATAAATCGCCTATAATGCTTCTTGAACTTGAAGTAGGTAACACTGGATGTTCAATACGAAACTCCCTCTCATTGGCATAAAATTCAAACGAGAAAAATTAATGATAAGACAGTATTAAAAATGAATTTCATTAAAAACGATAACGTAATCAGCTATCTTTAATAATGATGGGTATAAATATAAACGAAGCAATAAAATTAAAACTAATTTAAATTAAATGAGATTTTTGCAGAATCGAAAGATAAGAGCAACAGTTATAACAGTTTAGACGACAAGAGTTTTCATGGCAGAAATTTTTCAACAACCTTCATATTTTTTGAAAAGTCGAAAACGAAGAATCTGAATCCAATTTTTTTCAGACATTAAAACACGGTTAAAATATAAAAGAATGACTTCATTCTATGAGAATTTCAAAAACGTGGCAACTCGTTATCAAAAAATAAAAAATATTCAACTTTCAAGTTTATTTTCCTTTTTCTTTGAAAAAATAAAGGCAATTCAACAGATAATTATCAGACTATAGTCATACTTTCCTTCTAACAGGTTTCAATAGTAAAATGTGTACGTAGACCACTAGATTTTGTCTGCCAGCATAATGCCATAATGTATTTTGCAAATATTCTAAAAAAAAAACCAAAAAAAAAACATGATTTCATTTTATCAATACGACAGTAAGTATTTCAAAATCTGAATATTGGGATGGGTAATTCACAAAATCGTTCTAATTTTCAACCGCATTTTTTCTGCATATCAATTTTAAAAGAAGTTCAAATGTCAAGGTTTGGGTCAGACTAAGAGGAGTTAGGGTTCAGAAAATTACAGTCTGACATATGTTCTTCCAAAGGCATCGCTCAGTAGCTAGCTAAAGGCCTATAGTATCAAAACAGATGATAAAATGGGAAGATGACCGCATCACCGAACATCGAAAAAACACTTGAACCAGTTCTTCAAGAAAAAAAAAAGAAGGTTCTCACGTTCCCATACAAAAACTAAACACTAACCGATGAAAATGATAATAAGTACATTCAAATAAAATCTTCCAATTCAATATCAGTTCTTCTCTCACACCCATCAATCTTTTTTTCATTCCATTTATAACACACACGCAAGAACACACACACACACACACACATACCATGTAATTCATTTTTCATTGGCTTTCAACTTATCAAGACGAGAGATTGTCTCATTAATCTGATCATAACTGAACAGGAAATGAAACTGCAGTGTGTGTCTTTATTCTCATCACAAAATGACACGAGAATCAACTGCCGGACGAAACATTCTTCACTTTTTGCATGTAATTATAATATTTTCATTTCACACCGTTGATCAGTTTACGTTAGAACGTTTCTAAGAAATTGGGGAAAATAGAGAAGCTGTATTAACCTAAGATAGAAATGAAACATTGCTAATTACGCATGAATATCGTCTATATGGTCAAGTTCTCTGATATTTGTTACGTTGCCAAAAAAATTTGTATATTTTGTGTTCAGAAGCAAATTTATTAGAATAACCACAATTTCTAATTTTCAACTTGAAAGAAATAAATAAACACGAACATTTTTAAAATGTTGTCTAGAACCGATAATATTTAATAATGAAGTGAGCTATACAATTGTTAGCGAGTTTTTCAACAATATAATTCAATCTTTCATTTTAATCATGTTCGTGAGTAGAGAGCTGCTAGAATTTTACATACTGAAGAGTGAAGACTGTTTACAGAATTTTCACATGCAAAATTGTTACTTAACTCTTAAACCAATCCTGACATCGATTTTGGTGTAATGCTATACGTCCACACCTGAACATTTTTTCACCGAACACGCAGCGAATTCGCCCTGTTTGGCAAAAAATGTTCACGTGTGGACGGCCGCGCCGGCCGAACAGAGCAAATGTTCGTCGAAAATTTCAACAATTCCATAAAAACTAATAGTATAAATAACCATGTAAAATACTGAGATAAATTAATGACAACCGACGAAAAATAATTCTGGTATGTCATTCCCAGGTTCTTTCCATTCCAAATATTTGTTCAAATTTATGCTCTGTAATAATCGAGATTCGGGATGATATCGATATCAACTAGAGGTGAACTTTTACCATTCTATGAAAAATGTAAAGGTAGGTACTAATAGAGAAAAAGAGAGTATAATTGAGTTAAAATCATTCACGAATATTCCTCGGCTCAAGGTTTTTACTCAATAATGTAAATCGAATTGTGTACAATCAATCACTAATCAGTCACAAATGCATTAACCTTGAACCCTGAAAAACGTACCAATTTTCTTATCACATCTTCGCATTTAATACCAGCCAATTAATTTTCTTTTTTTGTTGAATCAAGAGCTTTGTACTTGAAAACTCGCCCATTTCAATTCTTTGGATACCGTAAAAAAAAAAGGTGAAAATTTTGATTCACACCAACAGCATGATGCTGCGTTGAGTCGCGAGGTTTATGAACACACGTTGATGAAGGAGACAATAATCATAGTTTGAACAACACCAGTAACTACTTATGGTCAAAATCTTGATCAATAGAAATTACTAAAACTTACCCAAGTTTCAAGACATCATCAACAATTTATAGGTTTAAATTGGGAATAGTCAAAAGACAACAACACACAGTAGCACAACACATCATTCAAAACATTACTTAATCAAATGAGGGTTTTCTGATGAAATAGACACTTCTAGTCGCATTATAAGAACTCGGAATTATACCTGTTCACATCGATCAACAAAAACCGAACGAAAAGGTATGGTATATATTATAAACGAGAATTTCACAAATAAACCAACTAGGGTACTTTTTTTCTGGTAAAAAAACACAAATGCATTTTGGGTGCACGACGCACGCACACATTGGCAATACAGAGACTAAAAATCACATTTAATGACAACGGTTTGCAAGGTAACAGCGTTGGGGAATTAAAGAGAAAGAAAGAAAACAGCCTAAATAACACGTGCATTTTGTAAGAGAGGTATTTTGTCTCATGTACCTTATAATGTATTCGATGTATGGTAAATGGCAACATCGCAATCGTCTAAGGTAAAAATGAAGAAAGAATGAGAAGGTTTCTTTTGATAGGAAACAGGAAAAAACAAACAATATACGAACCACACACACACACAGACACATAATAAGAAGGCTGGCGAACTGAGACAAAAAAAAAATCATCAACGAATAGATGAGATGAAAGAAGAAATGAGCAAAAAAAAAAAAAATGTATAGGTGAGTTATACGATATTAAACGTATTATTAGGTATATACTTCATATAGTAATAAAATAAAAATGTAAAAAAAAAAAAAACAATAAAAATACTTTAAAATATGAAAGGCTAGATACCATCATACCGGTCACTTAGACACTGGAAATATTCTTGAATCGAATCGAATAACATTATTTTCGGATTAGATTCGAGGCATTGTACCTAGATAAGATTTCAAATTAGATGATTAAAAACTTATTATTGAAATAAATATTATACATCAAGTTGATACAGCTAACTTGCTGTAGATAATATTCGACTAAAACACAAATACATTATGGTTATAACATAAATTTTAATAAGTAAAAACTAATAAGCTGTGAAAGTATAATACATCCTAGTTGAAAAATTGGAAAATTCACGAATTCGAAATTTAAAAAAAGTTTGCAATGGAAGTAAAAGATCGATACCTCAATAATATCACCAAATTTTATTACATAATTATTCTCAATTTTATAATAGAATTGAGAATTGAAACATTTAACTTAATATTTGTGTTTCAGAAATTAAGTTGACTAAAGATTTTTCATTGGAGATTACCAAAAAAAATTTCCGATTAACCCCAGACATGATTTTTTCTAATCTTTCAGCTTCGTGGTTTGAATTTTACTCCTTTTACTCCTTTGGTCTCGAAGTAAAGACACAAAATTGTAATAAAAAACATCACGCAATCATTGATGAAAAATCAGAATAAAAGGCGATTTTTCTTCTTTGAATTCACATTTTCTGCCACGAATTCGTTTAATTCTTCACTTTTAATCATTGTTTAGTTTATACTCGTATTTTAATGACAATTACTGAACAAAAATTCAACATATTGCGGAAATAATGAAGCATTTGCTTTAAAATTGTTCAATTTTAAAAAGTTTTCATTTCTAACGGCATGAAAGATCAGTGGAAATTTTGTACATTTCAAGTGACCACACAAGGTAAAACCATTTTGCCATAAATTGATAAACTCGTATATTATAAAATGTGACAGAAAATTCTTCCAAAACCTGTTTTGCACGACTGAATTTTGCTTTTGAAGCTCACACTGACACACGTGCTTCATAAGAGAAAGCCTTCGTGTAATTTTTCTATCTTCATAGTGTACATAAAAACTTTTTGAAATCAAATCAAATTGATTACAGAAATTTCTGCATCAGTCCGAGGCGCACATTTACACTCAAAATGTTATTTTCGACAAGAAAGTACTGCATTCTATAATGGGGGGAATAAAAATAACTTTCTACAGTGGACGATATCTGCGTTTAAAATCTGAAAAGCTAATAAAAAGGAAAAAGAAACCGAATATTTTAACAAGTATACTTATTATTTAAATTTCGAAACGATGAGCATCGTAAAAACAGCAACATTGAAATCTGATATAAATATCGAACAGCTTATATCTGCGCTCAGATAAACTCGCAAGATGAATAGCCGAAAGGGGAAAAGCTATACGCTTATGCGAATTAAATATGAAAACACAACCGTCATAACTTTTCCCGCTCGGACATTCACATATGTACCTGACAAATTATGACACAAATGCTGGAAGTTAAGCATAAAAAATGCATATTTCAATAGGATGTTATAGGAAGGAACCTTTATCAATTCTAGTAATAATGATAACAGTAAAAATACTGATAATAAAAATAACAATAAAGATAATAATTTCCAAATACAGGTGGTATAAGTTTGTACGTACAGGTACGAAAGCAACTGTACACATATATTTGAAAACGGAAAACGTTTTTTAAAAATGTTAGACTAAAAAATTTTCAATGACTGTGAAAGTCTCAAGAGGAAGAGAGGAGGAAAGAGGGGAAAAGCATGTGTGTGTTCATTTTATTATGCATGGAAAATTGACATTTAATAATGAATGCATTATTGAATCGATGAATTTTTGACAATTTGAAACTTGGAAAGTTTTGTAACCGCATCAAAATTTTTTTGTACGACCACGGAACATTATCGATGGTGACCTGTAGCGAACCAGATTTTTTTTGGTTGGGGGCGCAAGAAAAATCATTCGAAAATTTTAACATCCAAAAAATTGATACTGAAGCGGATTTTTTTTTCATTACTTCTCAATGATTTCTTATTTTAACCGGTTTTTAATTCAGTTCAAAAAATTCTTGGGTGGACCACAGCCCACCCTACCCACCATCCCCCATTAGTTCCCCGCTATCGATACCAAACACGATTGTAGTTTCTGAAAGCCTCTACAGTTTGATAACAATATCGATACTATCGAAAAACTATCGATAGACGATCAATATTTGGGATGGAAAAACACTATGAATAATTCATGAATATTGTTTCAAATATCGACGCTATCGATAGTTTAAAATGTATTATGTTTACCTAATAATTACAAAATTTATTTCCAAAATCCCTTCAAAACTATGGGCAGCCTTTTCCAATGAGCTTCTAAAACTGAAAAGACTAAACAAAAAAAGTCCTTTAACCATTTTCTGATATTTTTGACAATCTGATATCGCTTGGAAAAAAATATAAGATCTATCAACTAATCTACTAAGAAAATTTCACCAACTTCCATAAATATGAGAGTTTGAAAGCCAACCGAATCAGATAGTTTTAGCTTTATATAGTAAGTAACAAGTATAGTCTCATCATTCATAAATGAGTAAATGAAACGTTTGAAAGGGCCTCAAACAGTTTGAATGCTCAACTCATATTCACCACGTCAATATTATATATTTTATTGAAACAAAAATATTTCAATTTTATCCTCAATCGAAGCAATGAATAGACTACTATGAAATAATTATTTAGAACACACAATATGAGTAAGAAGATTTCCTATAAGTGTCTCGTAAAACTGAATTGATAAAGACGAATAATGAAAGTTTTTCAATAATTTTCTTCAAAACTTTATAACACGATGAAGCACTTGAAAATCTACCAGGCATACATATTCAAGTGAAGTGTGTGTGTGACGTTCAATTAGAAATTAATCTATAAGTGGTTCTGGTAGGTATATATGAATCCATCGTACGTATTGACAAACTTGAAAAAAATATAACGAATTGTTAAAGGTATTCAAAATCGATTGCTTCAACAACCTGCAAAAATAGAATACTATTTTCTCACTATAAAATCTGATCAGCAAGTCACATACATTTTAAATTTCGGACAATAATTAGGACTGGACAAAATTTTCGACCGAAGAAAGAGCCCTATGGTCAATGACTTTTTGAGGAATTCGTCAGCGAGAGAATTTCTGAGAAAACCAACCAGGTTCCAAGGAATAAATCTCAAGGAGCTGAGAAACACTGACGTTAGCTCTAAATCAAGAAAAGTATAGTAAAGTGCAGGCGATTCAATTCTGAAAGATTTTCATTAAAAATATGTATTCAGAAAAAAATCTTCATTTCACAAGAGCATAACTGAGAAAATAATGAAATTAATGATGAGTACGTGTTTCTATTTAATCCAGTAAAATATGAAGACTAGAAACATAAAATAAATTTTCAACGTATACAAGTACTTTTGGTCCATTTTAAATGTATAAATCACGGAAAACTGGCGAAAAGAAATGAATTGCTGAATATTGAGGGGGTAATTTTTAAGTCTGAAATCCTGCAAACAATACAGTTTTCTCGAGTTCAGAGTTTAGCCCTTCAAAGGAAAACACATTCTGTGACTCATCAATTAGGAAAACTTCTCCCAAAATATATGACCCACAGACGTTGCTTCTCATTAGAATTTAATGCAATTTTCATTGCTGTATCGTAATAAAAGCGAAACAAATATTTTCACTTCCTTGAAATTAGATCAATCAATTCAATTTCTGGAATTTTAAAGATCGTACTAAGTAGGTAAGGTACACGAATATAAACCTTTTAAGACACTGGTTAGTAGCCAAAACGTGAATAAAACTCAACTCAGTCACAGTTACACATTATATGAAAAATTTAAAGCTATAAGTTTATTCAAATCATGCTATATAAGACTAGAGGGACCGAGCATTATAAAAAAAGCCTTGTAGCTGCCACTGTTTACTATTTTTTGCAATTTAGCAGCCCTCATAAGATTTAAAAAAAATTATAATTTGAAAAAAAATGAATAGTCGTAGCAATTATCAAAATTCATTCACGAATGTGGGGCTGTCTAAGAACGTAACAAGATTGTTTTTGGCTCGTTATCAATGCATTTAGACATAGCACATTCGAAAAGAGTTAAATTGTACCTATGTAATTATCATAAGAAAATGAATGGATGCATCAAAGAATCAATTTTCATATTCTTCGGACTTATTATAACTAATGAAAACCTTCCATTAATTAATTTTAAACAAAATAATCAATAAAAGCTAGCCATCCTAAAGAAGTGGGAATCATCATGAATCATGATAATTTTTTTTTCAATGTCAGGAATTAGTGATTCATGGTTTTAAAATGATTTTCTTAAAAAATTTGTTATTTGATTTCCAGTTCATTTTCTCGTAACACCGCATAAATTTTAAATTCTTAATATCATCAGTGTAGATGTATTCATATAGTGAAATGTTTGCCCAGTTGTACTCACATTCTAGTTCATTAAAATATACTATCTAACATCCATGGCTACAGATCCTCGTTTTTTTTACATGTTACAACCAGTAAGAAACCCTAGCTAATAATAAGTACATCTTCGACATTCAGGTTACAGACCAGTGTCACAACAAGTTTATAGAAATAGCCTTTAACCATTTCAGCAGTGAATACACCAGCAGTGTGTGTTCAGGATAAATTTTAGAGGACTGTCGAGTAACTGTCAATCCTCGAATCCATCATTATTCAACAAACACATGTAATACCGGTTACGTGGTATTTCAGGTTTCCAATTGAGAATACATGTAACAAAATCGATAAGATTAGCAAGAGTTTATCAAAATATGATGGGGATCTTCCGATGATAATTAAACCATTTACAGATTCTAGGGAGTGATCCTGGTAAGGTGAAAAACACAGACAAAATTGATAAAACCAATAACACTCAATACTCACTTTGAAAGTGGCAGCTAAGATCGACAGATGTAAGTTGAATAAAGACGAACGCTCAGGTTGCATAAACTCATCGACTAAATCTTCTTGACAAACGATTCAACTTTGATAAAAAACGCACAGCATTATCGAGAAAAATATCGAACTACACGTACACGAACGAACACAATCACAGAAATGGAGAAAATTTTAAAATTGAATTTCTTGAACTAAAATCGGTACGAACACAAAAAAAAAAACAAAACAAAACGGAATGCCCAAAATGACAAATCGTCACAAGTCTACAGAACTTGAGGTGCCATCTACAGCTTATTACAATCAAACATTCTATTGACCTGTTTTAATTACAATCTTCCGAAGGTATTTGCACATCATGGTGACAAATTAATCTTCTCGATTCGTTTTTTTCACCAATTCAGCTCTACGATCGACGAACTTAAGAGGATCACAAATACATTTTAATCAACGCACATAACACACCACAATGGTTGGCGAATTCGAGAAAAATCACTTATAAAAAATTACTAATTACACTACCGGAGAGAACAATGAACTTTTATGTACGCCATTTGATGTCCTCCTTTAGGTTCTGATCGGTGAAAAAAACATTAAAAAAACAACACATTCGTACAATCGGTGAGTTATGGTGATTTCAATAACAACACATAATATCAATTCATATAATTTAATTTAACCCGTGTTTTCGTATAAATTTTTAATATCACTAGGCCATATACGAATTTTGTTTTAAAATAATAACAATCACCGATTGTATCCCGTATAAACTTCACTACTATAATGAAACAATCTTGAAAAGAAGGCAGCGTACAATTGGTGAAAGTATATTCTTCCACTCGTCTCCTGCCTAATTAACCAACACTGACAGCCAATCAGAAAAAACCTACAGCATCGGTTCTATGGCGTATCACGCCTTTTCACCAATAAAAATGCCTAACGAAACACATTGTAGTTGAGGGAATTTTTTCGCGTACATGGCGCATCAATGAAATTTTAACATTCTCTCTTCCGAATGCTTCAATCCAACGAAATTCGATTACGAATTACGAAAATGAATGAAAAATTAATAAATTTATTTTTGTTTTTTCAAAGTTCGAATAATCGTGGTAGATTTTTAAAGAAATCAGTGCAACAATCAATTTTCAATTGTTTTAACAATTTCACTTCGCTTTCAACTTGAAAAAATTTTTTCGCAAAACTTCATTATAATTTTGTTCATAATTATTTTCATTTCACTTGAATTTTTCAGTACACTATCAACGAAAATTCACGTCCGGGTCGCGTTCGTGTCAATTAGAAACACTCGATTTTGCATTCACTTGTACCAGCTTCTACCAACTCATTTTGTCATTCTATTTGAATTCTATTCTACGAACAAAATATTCTCTAAACGAGATCTCAACTTTACGGTTGTCGTTTTACTAAAATCAGAATACTATTGAATTTTTATTTTTCATTCATGAATCATGATCAATCATCATTCATTTTTCATCACTGATGATTTCAGGATGATTCTATTCTAGTACGAAATTTTTAGTGCCCAAATGAAAAACACTGAACCGGCATTAACGCGTCAGCAACGAGTTCGAATGAGCTCGGGATGTGTATTTCTATTACTATTTCTCGGTTTTCCTGTTGTATTATTTGAAACAAAAATTATGTTCAAAAGTAATTATTATTATAAATAATGGACAATGGTGTTAGCAATATTCAACATTTTGTATTGTAATTTTCATCTATCCGCAGTTACTTTGATAGTAACGTTTACTGAATTCGAATGGCATAGTAAACAGAATAATAATTAAAAATTTTTCTTTGTAACATTTGGTAAAAAAATAATTTATCCATCATTATTTTCTATTAAATTATTTTTTCACTGATTTTTTAAAATTATTCTGATCGTTTTTTCAATTGAAATGTAGATTATTTTTAATTTGAAATTTTTTCTCGTTTTCCTCGCATTATTAAAAGATTATATTTAAAAAAATCAAAGTAATTTTCTGTTTGGTTTTGAGAATGTTTATTGAAAGCAGAGTAGTACAAGTTTGTTTTAACTTAGAAGCTCACTTTATTCCGTGTTTTATTTTTTGAATTTTTTCGTCGCTTTCAAAAAGCGCAAAATATTTGCGGATGTAAAATATGTTTCGAATTATTTCAAAAACAAAACTAAATATATAAAATAGTCTTAAAATGATTCAAATTTTCGGCCGATTTTCCATATAAATTTCATTTTATAGCGAAATAATGAACTGAAATTTTATTCATTTTTACAGGACATTTTTTATTGGTCGAAATATATTTTTTGCTAATTGATTCTTGCATCATCTTGAATTCATCATAAAAATTCTTAATTACAGCGATGAAAATTTTATACTGTTAATAACAAATGGCAAGGTAATTTTCCAAACGTTTTTCTAAACGCAAATGAAGGGACAAAAACCTGAACGAAGTAGATTCTGTTTGAAATTGATGGGTATTTCAAATTAAGTTAAAATCAATGAAAAATATATTTGACGCAACGCACGCCGGTCAATAAATGTGAGTGTACGTATATACGAGTAATATAGTTCTGACTTCTGATATAAGAAATATTTTTAGCCAATCCGAAATTCGTTTTGCACCTTCATGTCTCTTCAGCTGAACGAACTACCTATATTTTATTATATTAAAAAATTTAATAAGGTCACCCGGGGTAAGTGAGAACCCGGGGTAAGTGAGAACCCGGGGTAAGTGAGAACCTCGCAAAAATCAGTTGACAATGAATAATGTACATATATTGAAACGCTATCTATGAGAAATGTTAGAAACTAACCCAATGCAAACAACTAGCCATCTTTAGTCTATGATGTGGATTTGGGATTTAAAATGTTTTTTATCACACAAATAGTTGCGTTCTCACTTTCCCCTAATAAGTGTGACCCTGAGAAAGTGAGAACATTGAATGAGGGGCAAGTGAGAACTTTAAAAAAATATATAAATTTGAAAAAGCTAATGTATAATTTATTGTATTTTATTATTTCATCACCAGAAATGGTACGCAACTACGTGAGAAAAACTCCAGGACCAGCCTACAGTAAAGAAGACGTCCAAAAAGCTAAAGAAATGATCGAATCGGGTAGAGCGTCTTTGCATGCAGCAGCTAAGTCATTTCACATTCCAAAATCGACCATGTCACAATGGATGACAGGCTCTAGAGGCGTAAAAAGTGCAACTATGGGCAGGCCAACTGCCATACCAGCTGCAGAAGAAAAACATATCGCTGATTGCTTGAAAACGATGAATAAATGGGGCTTTGGCTTGTCGAAAAAAGAATTTCTGTCTCTCGTGGGTGAGTACGTAACCAGAAATAATATTCCTACGCCATTTAAAAATGGAATTCCTGGCGATGAATTTTTTAATCGTTTTATGAAGATGCATAATTTGAGTCTGTCCTCATCTTCTGGCACATCTACTCCATTGTCTACAAACTGCTCTTTTGAAGAATTGTTGCTTGAACAAATAAAGCAACGACCTCTGCCACAAACTACTCGCAAGAAAATTTGTAGCAGAGCTGAAGTCTTAACATCGGATGAGGTTGTACAAAGGCTCCAGAAATTAGAAACTGACAACCAGAAGACAGCCAAAGTCCCACCCAAACACCCCTCCAAGAAAAGAAAGATTATTGGTGAAGGTATCAACAGTGATGCAGATGATCCGAACCCAATTTTGCCCATTGACCAGAGAAGTGAAAAAAATACATCAAAACTTCCACCCAACCGCCCCTCTAAAAAGATAATGACTGTTTGTGAAAGCAGTGATGACGATAGTAGCTGCAGCGATTTAGACCAAGCAAATAAGCTACAATCCATTTTGAAGAAAGAGGCCAGCGATAGCGATTCTGAAACTTTTTCAGACCTGGAGGACGAACAAATTTGTCCTCTAGAGGTTAACGATTTTGTTCTTATTGTGCTGGAAGGAAAAAAAGATCAAAAAGTGGGGTATGTGGCACAGGTACAAGAAATGACAGAAGCCATTACAGTGTCTTATTTGCGAAGAAGCCAGAAGACAAGCAATGCTTTCATATTTCCCAAAGTACCAGACATATCCACTGTGCCCAGGTGTGATATTGTCTATAATTTGAAGAAACCAGTTCAGACAGGAACAAAGAGGCAATCGTCTTTGATGAAATTTAATTATAAGTTTGACAATTCGTCTTATAAACTACTGTAAGTGACGTAATACTTTTTGATGAATACAATTATTTTTTAATATTGCCTACATTCTGTTGGGAAAAAAAATAAATTAAATAATCAGTCTAAAATGGTGACAATTTAATATTAATTGTTTTCACTTGCCTTATTAGATTATTTTTGCAGTTGTTGAATATAGAATTTTCCTTGAGTTCTCACTTGCCCCATCCAGTGTTCTCACTTATCCCTATGGTACAAGAAAGTGAGAACACACAAAACTTTTTTGAAAAATTAAAAAAAAAAATTGAAAGAAGGTACAAAGAGTAATAGAGTATCAAGTAACTGACCACAAAATTGGAGAGCACTGTCAATTTGTTCTCAAGTTACAGGGAATCAAAGTGCAATTAGTGAATTTTGCGTTCTCATTTACCCCGGGTGACCTTACATGCTTACTTCACTTTTCATTGTTAAAACCTGTATGAAGTAGTACTAGCTCATTTATTGCGACTGTAATATGCCGGTCCTTTGTTTTTCGATTTGTTAAAAAAGCATAAGTTAATAAGCTAGGAATTAAGAAAATATACTAATTTTTTTCAAGAGTTCAAAGGGCACCAAAGTTTTGGCTCTCTCACAGATCAAGAAATTTCAGGTTGCAAACGAAGTCTACAGAATACGAGTAAACCTTAGATTGCAAAGGAGAAATAAGGATAGTTCTCTGCCAACTTTTTCATTTTTTTTATTCTGAATTCACGTGAAATGTCTCAATTTTCTGTACTTTAACTTATTTCATTATTTAGAGAAATTAGAAATAAAAATATCAACTGTTTATTTCGTAAACGCACCACACGCTTATAAATACAATAATAAAATATTAATTTGAATGGGAATAATAATCTTGTGATACTTTTATGTGAGTAAGATATCAAAGTCGAAAAATATTCGACGGGAAAACATTAACAATGCAGAAGTTTGCTATAATGATCGAATTAATTTGCATTTGCTTTTATAAGAGAAATAAAACAAGAAAAAAAAAATCGTAAGTAATGGTAAAGAAACAAAATAATATAACAATGTTTATAATACTGCTTAATTCATTAAAAGTAGCAGAAATTCAAATATATTCAAGCAAATATGGAGAGAAAGAAAAGGAGAAAAAGTTAGAAAGAGAAAAAGAAAACAATGGTAAATGAAGAAAATTAGAAAAACATATATTCGTTAAGCCTCAGTAGGGTATTTGCAGCAAAAAGTTCAATCGAAAACGGTGAAAAATTCGCATTTGAGTTTTCATTAATTATTATTTAGTTCAATTATTGGTTTGATTTTCTCTCCTTCATTTTACTGCGTGACATTTTTGGTAAATCAATTTTTTTCTAGATTAATAAACATCTTAAAAATATCACCCTGTAAGAATTAACGAATTTAAACTTCGAAGACCAAAGGACAAGATTGAAGCTTGCAGACAAAGAAGTTATTAAGACAGAACAAAATAAAAAAATGGGTAAATTTAGGATGAAGTAGATTTTAAAATAAGAATAACAAATAGGAGCAATCGACATAAACCAACAAATTATTGTTAAACTGAGTGCAAATATTACTTATAGATTTTTTTCGAGCGTGGTAAAACATTTTTATAAAAATCAGTCTGTGAATGTTTCAAAAATTTCATATTTTTTAGATTTCAGGAAAGTTTGAAAGTTATATTTACAAAATATTTTTACGTTTGGTAATTTATTAAAGAATAAACACACGGACGATGGTAAAACAATTAGCATCACTTAAAAACACGACGAATGAATACAAAATTAACTCGAGGAATGAAACAATATTTTGAACAATTATTATCATTGAAAAACATTTTTACATAGATTGTGTGGGAGCAATAATGTTGCTTGCCTTTTTCCTCAAAATTTCACCGCCAAAGGAAGATTCCACAAGTTTATACAGAGCAGTTTATAATCAATCAAAGTAGTACCACTCAAAAATTCTGATTCGGCTAGGTACTTATTTCAATTTTCCCATTAAGTGTGTAGAGTATAACTGTAAAATAATCATCGAGGACAGATAAAAAGCTGAAAAACAGCCATGTCCACGGCAAAAATGATTCCTTATTCTTTTAAGGTCATCCTGACAATTTTGAAAACATTCTTCCATCAGATTTTGAACAAATGTTGATTTTCTAAAAGCTAAGTACTGATATACTGGCACAGTAATATTTCCTTGTCATGAAAGTATTTCACTTTATGGACACTCAAGTATAACTGCTATAGCAGGAAAGGAAAAATTAACTATTGTAAGTCAGGGTGGTATTAGATGGAAGATTTTGTAAAGAGAACAACAATATATTTTATTTTGATGATCTTATTGCTAATTTTTCCTCAGTTTTCATTTTTTACATTCAAGAAAGGCCATTGAGTTATCTGTCATGTCAAGTTCAAAGTTCTTAAACCATTGAAATTTTCTCCAAAATGAGTTCTTATTCATGTTTTTGCAGCTTATGACATCGCAACTAAAGTTACTTTTTAAGTCAACCCTTCATTTATAAAAAAAAATTTTTAATTTCTTCATATTACCTATATCTGCAAGAATAAGTGCTTTCTGTCGTAAAATGAATAATTTTTTTTGTGATTTTCTACGAGTAGGTAATTGAGCAGTTTAGCCGCAAAACGCAACAAACGCCATTTTCATTTATTAAGTTGTTCCAATCTCCACAAACGACTATCAGAGGAAAGGGGAGTATCACTATAATGAAATATTAGTTCGGTCAACTCCTAAGGAAAATATTGAGTAATTATGCATTAAAATGGAGCAACTGCTTCTTCTTTTATGGACAATTTTTTGGTGATTTTTTAGCATTTTTTCAATGGCGTTTGTTGCGTTTTACAACTAAACTCCTCGATTACAGTTTTGAAGAGATGAGCAATACTGTATTTCCAAAATTTCATCTTGACTATGTGTTGCGCAAAAAAGGCCAATGTGATTTTTTTTCAAGCACAGGGCCAAACTAAAATAGTTGAGATTATAAAAGTACAAAAGGGCCAATCTCAATTGCTCACAGAAAATATACATAATAACCCGAAGATTAACTGTTTTTGCTTTAACTAAGTATAATTTTATCAGAGCATGAGGGGCCAAATTGTTTTCACTGTTACATTTTAATTGTTGAACAATATTGCTGATTATTATCATAAAAATAATATATATTATACATATTTTCGAATAATATCTGAATGGTAGGCTATAAGAATAATTATAACGAAATAAAATAAATTTCCTAATATCCTTCCCAGTACTGCGTGAATTATAATAAGTTTTAGAATCCCCTTTTAGAAATCCAGTTGGGTCTTTTTTGTGTAACACAGTCGTTATAATGAAAACAATCACTTTCTGTCCTGAAAAGGAAGAATCTTACTAGAAACGTATCCTGAAACTTCGTAAAACAGAAGAGCTTAGCTCAAGACGACGGATTTGAAGAAAGGAACATAAAGATTTTGACTTTAAAAACACCAAAATTCGCGAGAAGGACAATATTTTTTTCTATAGATACGATATTTTTAGATGAAAAAGAATGTCCACTGATCATTCACTGTGGGTGCTAGGGCTTCAGCCAGGGAGGTAACGTCCCCGAAGCAAAGTCGTTTGCCACCCCAAGGAAAAATTTGCCCTCGGAGTAGCGATGGAGAGGGGTCCATTCTGCCCTCCTAGGCATTTGATTTGCCACCCCAAGTATTTTAGTCTAGTAACTGCCGTGGCGGGTGCCACCGAGTCTGACTTGAAATCGACTAAAGATCTCCGAGTAACTTCTTCACGGATCTATTATCAGAATTAAGGAATGGTCGTGTGTCGACAACTAGACACTTTATATAAAACACGTGCATAAAAAACCTAAGACCTAAAATACCTACACAAAAATAAACGAAATACTTTGATTAGGTGACTAGAAGAGTTTAGTACTCCAAATTAACATGTCGTACGTAGAAATAACGTGAATCTACCAAACATGAGTGTGTAAATACATTGAAATCTTCCTCAATGCGATCCATCTTTAAGCAGTAAATATAATATGTATACAATGAGACAGAGACTTGAGGAAACGAAATGTCATCATATTTCACGTACGTAATTTTCGCCCTGTGCAGTCGCTTATCATAGCTTCTGCTGAGGTGGAGCGCCAGGAAAATTAAGTCGACTTAAATTAACGCGAACGACTATACTGATAACTGAATGGAACGAAGGCACGATTTTACGTTCAGAAGGGGTTATTACGGTCCGACTATTTACACAACGGCGGGGAAATGAGAGATTTAAGCGGTTTGTCATACAAATGAAGAGCGCAGGAAGCCAGCAAATAGCCACTGGATCGTGAATATCGATGATTAGTCCGACGTGAAACAATACACAGGCCATTCTATTCGAGTTAAAACCAGCTGCCGGGACTGAATTTAGTCGAGAAACCGCCAATTCCTTTTCCAACCATGTCGCCGACCCTTCCGACCACGTTGTTCGTTGCATTTGTCAACATACCAACAATATTGTCATCCTCGCGACCAGGCATTTTAGTTTTCTTACGTTCGCCGTTGTCATTTCCATCGAAACTAAAATACACGTACACACGAACATTATCTTTAGGTACATATATTTATTAAATCACGCAGCCATTTTTATTTATTAGATTTGAAAATTCAAAACTTTCCCTTTACAAGTCTACTTTTATTTACAAAGGCTAGTCCAAAACTTTATCACAGAGACAATGAAGAAATTCTCTAACTTATAGGAATTATACCACTTTTATTTTTACTTACCCATATTTTCACGATATATGTACGTATTGCCGGTCAAAGTCCAAAATCGGTTCAGTACCAAAAAAATCATCACCAATTTTTTTAGCTGATTTAGCATTATCTAACCCCAAAATTTATTTAATTGAGTGCAAAAAAGGTATATAATTTTGATAGGACTTAGCATATTTTGGACCCAAGCCAGTGTATTAACGCATGTTGCATCTTGTGAAGAGTTACGTTTGAAGTTTGGTAAACATTGTTAAGAGTGAACTTTTTAATTCACTATTATATCGATATTAAACAGCTAGTGAGCAGTCTAATAATGAACTACTTGGAGATTTATAAATGGAATACACCATGAATGTACATTCAAAACTCTCCTATTGCAGCAAACACATACAACTTTCTTGTTGTACTGAAATTTTGATTGTACGCTAGCTGAAAGTTTCATTCATACTTTAACTGTAATTGTTTTTTCTAGCTGATCAAATTTTACTCAACAAAAAATTAATGAAGCAGATTTGTTTGAGACATGATGAACGATAATTTTTTCAAGACGGACAATACTCACTCAGTATCCACTCCTCGAGCACTCATGGTCAATGCACAAGTTGCCTCTTCAGTCTGCATTCTCGTCGCAATATTTTGATACGTTTTCGAATTCAGTTTATCCTCCATAACGCCTTGTAATTCAAAATCTGAATATAATTTCTGCAATGAAAACAGAGAGCGATTTAAAATTAAATAATAATTTATATTATCCGTTTCTTCATGACGTAGTTACTAACTTTGACTATATGGGCAAGGCACATGCATTGGTAATAATGAAGCGAATGTTCCATTCTTTCGGATAACCAGTTACAAATAATTTGAACTTGAGCTGCATACCACAACTAGAAGTCCAAATAAATGAGATTGAGATAATTTATATATTTATAGGTAAGTGTATTATTTTTAAAATTTGTTTAAAGCAGCAGTTATTAGAATACCTATGTTTCTTCAAATGGTTCACGATATAGTTATTTCTTCCTCTACATAAGCTAAAATCTGCACTGATTACACCATTTCAATGAAATTTGAATATTTTACTCTCGACTCTTCTGATTTATTTATTCAAAATTTAAAATTTTCAACGAACTCAAAAACTTTCTTTGTAGATTTAAAAAATGTTTTGAAGAAATAGAAAAAAATAATTAATTAGAAGGGGCATGATATGTTCGAGGATAAGATAAGTAAATTTTGATAAAACAGCTCAGAATTAAGCTTGGCCATTGCTGTCACTTCCACACTTTCTGGTAGATCCAACATCGAGGGTACATTTAAAACTACATTTATTCCTTGAATGTAATAAAAAATTAAAGCGAGAATTTATGAAATTGATAGAAACTGACCTCAAAGGCTTTTCAAAAACTTAAAAACCAAGTTTGAGAGCCAATACCTCAACAACAGGAGCAGTAAAAATTTCGCAGTCATCGAAAACTAAAACTAACAGAGCTTGCAATTCATGGATCATAGAAAGTTAGAATCAAACTAAGGAAAATTGAAACCGAAGTTGATATAAGATGGGTAACTTATACCTGAACCTGATTACAACGTGGAAAAAGTTTTACAATAATGTTTGAAAATTGAATTTGGGATGCTTTTGTAAAGGCAAAATTTCAATCTTCTTTACCATTCAAATCCAAGTACCTAAGGTTTGTGAAAAATCCAATTTTCCTAGCCTGTTGGGATTACTTACCTCGAAAAAATTCAAAATCCAAAGCTCGTCGTTTACTTTGCTACGAATTATATCCATGGAATTTCGAATGAAATTTATATATGCTTGACCCATCTCTTTACCAGAGCCGGATACATTCTGAAAATCATTTAAGTCAATTTTTTCAATAAGAAATAATAAATTCAATGCTTTCGACATTATAAAACAATTAACTCACAGTGAAGCTTAAAATTGATCCTATAAGACTTCCCTCGTCGTATCGAGACAGTTTAGACAGAGTGGCTTCCAATACCGAAACTAATTTGTTAATCATTCCTTGAGTCATATTCGTCAACGTTTTTTCTATCACATCGTCGATTTTACTATAGAACTGATACTGCAAAAGCAAAACATGCATAGAAACACAATTTCTGAATATAATGTTATATCTCTCATAACAACCAACTCATTACCATGTCCACGCAGTCAATTGTACAGAGTTTGAATGACTGAATCTTGGCATCCAATATCACATTTAACATACAACATATTTCTGGCGGTAATACATAATCGGTGGATATAAAAGTAACGCCTCGTTTGAGCCACGATTGGAATGTCGTGTCCGTCCTGTAAATAATAAAACAATGAAAAGCAAGATTCTAAATTCGAGGACTTAAATATAGCGTAATCTTTGTTTTATAATACGTGCGGTATGTTGTACGGAAAAAAAAGGTTTTCAAGAAAAAAAAAATTTTGAAAGTTTGCAATCCGATCAAGTAAGAAATCTTATAAGTTGAAAAAATGCATAAATCATTGGTAATGAATTTGTAATAGAACCTACTTATGGACGCATGATTCTATCATCTCGCAGGCCATTAGTTTCAATCTTTGCTCCAAATGCATACGAAATTCTTCGTCAGGCCAATGTAAATCTCGAATGAACGACTGTAACGCGTCCAATTTCCAAAGCAAATCTTCGGATGTACCACAGCCGTTACTGAAAAACAGAAAACAAAACAACGAAAAAAATGTACAACTTTATAAACTACAGAAACGCAGAGGGCCAGGAGGAATGAAGTTTTCTACCCCCTTAAGTATTCCATTTCACAAAAAACATCAGTTCAAAAAATTTTCGTGAAAATAATAAAAATCCTTGCCAATAGCAAATTTTGAGCACTGATTATAGCACGAAAATGCAGCGAGTTGAAATTTCAAACAGAACTTACCCTTTTGGTTCCCATCGTTCTTTCTCGAAACCTTTATGTATCGACTGGCCAATTGAAGACTCCATTAGATCAACATACCGAAGAACCATTGGGGCAAACGCGTCTACAAGATGTTGATGGAAACGGCCATTTTTCAAATTTTCTACGACGTGAAGAATTACAATATTATCATATTTTCATCTTCAGCATTCAATTCTTAGAAATAAGTAAAGTACCATCTAATCTCAAATAGTCATTTAAAATCTGAAATAACTGAAACGTATCCCACGTATCTGGAGGTTGCTCAGCGAGTATACGATCCATATCAACAGCAAACAGAGCCCAAAATATTTCAGCATGTTCCACCAACAAGTCACTAAACCAAGCAAAGGCCTGCGAACAAATAATGCAAAACTCATTACGACTAACCCCATATTGTTGTAATTCAAACTTGAGTTTTGACCTTTGCAACAAAAAAAGGTTTGTAAGTCATTAAAAAAATAAATTAAAGTAATATGAATAAATAAAGACAGGTTTTATAGTGGGAAAAAAATCATAAAAAAAAGAAGAAAAAAGAGCTTTTTGCCTTCTTCAAGTCTAGAGCGTAACAGCTACAGAGGAAGTGATTTTAAAAAGCTATTTTGAGTAGGTCTACGTATTGACTAACAAAAAAAAAAAGTCTAGAACTTTATGTCTGTTGAAGCGAGCCATCAATTTTCGTCATACTTATTGATTTCGTAGCGTGAGTCATTAATAGGTACGAAACAGAGGAGAAAATAAAAAGGGAGAATGTTAAATACTTTTGTTGAAAAAATAAATAAAAAATTTGAGTAAAGCCAAATGTACTATGAAGCCGAATGTAAATTTTTGAAAACTCGTTTGAAACGTAATTTGCAGAAGTGGTTATGGTTACTATTGTTATTTATATGAGGGGAAGGTTTAAAGACAAGAGTAGGACATATTTTTTCGGATTCACTTCAGGATAAAATCAATACTGGACTGTAAGTAGTTCACTACAATGATCATTAATTTCTACATGAGTACTTTGGGTATGCCGACAAGACCAAGGATTTCTACTGTCTATGGTACACAACCGAGGATGGTAGAAAATAAATACAGGTAGGTGTACTAAAAGTTCAAAACAGTCAGACTCCAGACGCACGCTCGACTGAATCAAGTTGATAGAAGATTTTTTGGCCAAATTCATCAGATTTTTTCGATCCCCTCTTTTCCATCATTTTCTAAAGAATTTCTTTTCTTCGAAGGGAGGGGGTTCATTTTTGCTACAGAATGATTGACGAACAGACATGAGACAGTAATAAAATACATAGAATAATATTCTACCGTCCTTGGTACACGAAATGTTAGACTTAAGTGTCTAGTTATTTAAAAAAACATAAATTCAATTGTATATAAATATGAACAATATTACTTCATTCATTATTATGGGTAGCTTTTACTTTACTCAAGTCAGTTTGCCTAATTCAGAGCACCGGCTAGTTGGCTTTACGGCACTTGTCCAGACTAAAAGCGTATAGTGTTAGCAATTATTCGGGCGATTCAAAGGTTGAGATTCAAACCTATTTGACTATAAAGTACACGGACTAGAAAAAGTGATAAAAACCATAATATAAAATATATTCCGAAGACAAAAGGTTCAAACGTCAAATCCCAATGAAGACTGAAAGTTTTTTAATCGTTATTTTTGTCATAGAATAATTTCAATTATACATCAGATAGGATAAAAAAATTTTCCAAAACAAACTGAAGTGATGAAAAATAGTGTATCTGTAAAAATTATATGAGAAACAAAAAAATATTAAACAAAAACAATCAAAGATATATACGCTCATCAACCTCGAACACTAAAATAAGAAAACATTTTTCTAGTATTTACTTATTCACAAGAAATCTTATTGAATTCACGTTAATATCTCTTATTAAAAATAGCATTCATAATATATTATGGTTTGCTCCACAGTCCACACTAAAAAATTGGTTTTTCGCTATTTGAGCGTTCATGGAAAATATAAGCATAATATCGTTGAAATTTTTTATTTTTGTAAAAAAAATTTTTTTCAATTCGATACTGTCTCTTCATTCCTTCAAGAAACTACAAGTATAGCATAAAATCAATAAATAATAAAATGAATACAAGCTAAACACCAATGCAATGTGACTACAGGCATGTGGAAAACAAGCAAAGCAATAAAAAAAAAAACAACGGGCTCGCTACACATATTATTTAAATTAAAGCAATGCCAGGTATGGTCAAAGCCTACCCATTTTTCCTCTCACTTACCTGATCCTATCACGCGAACACAGAAGAAGCAATGAAATATAAAAATACAATCGAGTTAAGATGGAAAACTGGCGTTTCCAAAGTTTTAGGAGAAAAAAAAAAAGAAGATCTAAGTACGAAGAAAATGTGAATTTTTTGTGGGCAGTTTGTGAATTCTACGAAATAGACTGATAAAAGTTTCCAAAATATTCTAACTTTACGAACAAGATGAGCGCGCATTATCAAGTTCTTAAAAGAATTGTTTCCTTATTGAAAATTCTTCCACAATTTAATTCCGTTAATTGGGACGGGCGAGAACAGGTTTCAATGAAAAAATACAAATTCTCTCGATTCTTTATAAATATCTATACTTACATCTAAATAAAAGACCTACAAGCTACTGCTATTAATTTTGAAATGGGTAGAGTTATTACGTTTTAAATGAAAGAACATATTATATTCAAATATAACTTTTCCGTTTGGATTGTGCCACAAAGAAATATAGAAAGAGGTGAAAAATGATTCAAAAATTCCATCACATCACTTACCGATCGAACACTCTTCAATTAACGAATCGTTGCAAAAGCCATCGAACAGACGAGTAAAGAGGTAAATTTTTTATAGCGAAACAGATACACATTCACAAACAGAAACAGAAATAACAAAAAAGAAAAACAAACTCAAATTAGTAACACGCAGGAAAAAAACAAAAGAAGAAAATAGAAGGAGAAACATAAAAATTAAAAAGTCAAACTTGGCAGACAGAGAAGAACAAAATAAAATTGATTTCATTCGACTAGAAGCTCGTTTCCATCAAATTGGTCATTACATGTCAGTAAAAGTGGAAAAATGAAAATAGGTAGGTACCTAATAATAATGATCATAGGTAATAATGAATTTCACATTTTTCATTAATAAGTCACTATTTTTGGTTGAAGGAAAAAATAAAAAACGAATAAAAAGGATAATACAAGAATTCGAAAAAAGAAGGCGAATAGAAGAAATAATAAGCAGATTTTCAAGTGAAAACCTGCCAACGAGAATATAATATTTACAAAAAGAAAAAAAAAAACAGTTTAATTAAAGATCAATAATTTGTAGTATCTAACTCTGCACCAGAATTAGAATTTATAAGATTAGCGCTGACGTCCAAAATCGAATTATTATCGATATAAATTTTGGAAAACATTTCGGCAACTGCATTTGAAAAATTAAATCTTTTTCTTACTAAATAAAAACAAACTCTGCCATGTGTATACTAAAAAAAAAAAAAACTGTGTATACAAAAACACATTAGCGCATCAAAAATCATTTACTCTACCAAAAAACGGCGAAAACCTACTACGGTATCATTTGAGAAAATCCAAACAAGTTTATAATTAAAAAAAGAAAAAAACATCAAAACAAAAACTGCAGCAACTTACCTCTGCGTAATGTTCTTCATTCTGTTGAAGTTGTTCAACACACATCTCAGCTAAACGAATCAAGTCTTCCAATTTCTTGTTGTGATGAGCAACCCCGTCCATATTAGGATCATCTAAGTTTGAACACATTGGAAAATGAATACGAAATAATTTATAAAATGTACTGAATGCGTGCAAGTGAAAGGGGTGTATAACGTACAGGTAATACACATTTTTTGTTTTTCTCGAACAAAATATTCTCAATAACTTAATGTGAATGCGACTTCAGCTAATAGGGCCAAAAATAAATTTGTTGGCCGCAATTTGCAGTCATACCCTGACCTTGCCTCGAAAAATTCTAAATATTACCCCGAACTAAAGGAAGAATCTGGATTTTCTGAATAAAACAAACGAAAACTTCGTCACTAACCATCTAATTTCACTTCGGTCGTCAAGTTTCCATAATTTATGAGCGCCGCTTTCTCTAAACAACGTTTCAGACTGCTACGAAATTCATCACTCACGGCTGGTGGAGACGAGACGTCTTTCATGAGCACCTAAAACACGATCGACATATTATTAGTACTTTTATATTCACGGGTCTCACAATTTATGTGTCAATCACGCACCCTTTCGAGCAAAGAAATGGCTGCTTTTAAAGCTCCTTCAGGTCGGCCAAACGGATAAGAACATCTGTAAATAATCACCATCGATGAATTGTCATGTAACCGCAGAGTTCATTAGCTCTAAGTAGTAGAGCTCACATGTATACCAACCTGAAATGAGTGATATCATGTTCGAGCACTCGGATTAAACGTTCTCTGGTATCGAAAAACTTGTCCTTTTCTTCACTCGTGACAGTTCCTACTCCACCAGGACTGAAAACAAGATTGTAAATTTAATGAGGATGCAAAAAAAAAAATTTCATTCGACTTTACTAGAGTCTACTAACCGATTCCCATGGACGTGACTCACACAAAAAGCATAACTGAAATGCATTAAATGCGGATCGACCATGGTATTCTTTTCTGCGCGATCTAGTAAATCGTTCATGTAATGCAGGTGCCTAAAACAACCACGTACTCCATATCTGGCACAGTATTCATCCAACACGAATACCTGACCAGGACTGAACCAACCCTGGAATTAATTAGAAAAAACTCATTATACGTTCAATTAATATGAAATACGTTGGTGATGAGTGCGTAAATGCTGGTTTACCATAGAGCAGTACGGGTCAGCCAATCTATAATCCAGGGTCAAAGTCAATAATGTTTTAAATAAGGATTTGTGATCGAATTTGCAAGGATCAGCTGAAATATATTCTTCCATTCCGTGTTTTCTGGCTCTGTCGGCGTCTAAAAATGTTGGAAATATTAATTATGTTTGATTCACAAAAATAAAGTGATTGGTGAAAAAATAATAGAAAAAAACGAGCTACGAAAAATTAGTAGGGTTTTTCATAAAGACATCTTGCTAAATGCTTGAATAAGTCCCTGGATGATTGTGGAGAATCTGCTATTAATTTAATGCACTATAAGACCTCTACTTTGATATGGGGGTCTCTAAGCAAATTCATAAAATAAATAATTATATTTATTTCATTCAAATGCTGAATTTCAAGGTAGTAACTTGGAAGTGTTGACTGTTGAGCTAACTCACAGTAACGTCTTTTGAGGACATAATAGTATTAATAGATGAAAACAATTTAGTAAATTTTAACGACACGACGTCGCAGGTCAGTTCCTAGAATAATATACTCGAGATTAAATACCTGCTTGAGTTTTACACAATCCAGCCGTTTTTGGAGTATTCGATGTTAGAGGCGTCGGTTTATGAGCTTGTCCAGTGGCTCTGTATAAAGCCATCACCCATAAATGACATTCATTTTCATCATCACAAGCCCACAGTATACTGTCCCCTTCTTTGACAGCGTTGAAAAAGTATCGTCCGCCTTCCAAATCTGAGAAAAAAAAATACAGTTGAAAAATATACGAATACAATGCGGTTTTTAAAAATGATGTGAAGCTCTCACCCATTCCGACCATCAGCTGTGCTGAAACACAGAAATAAACAAATAAAAATTATACATTTGATATTACGAAAACATTTTTGAATATATTAGCCGAAAAAAAAATGATGCAACTAACAGAAATTTACGGGAAAAAATAAATCAAAAACATGTTATTATTAATAATGTAAAGTCTGCTTTTCAACGGCGAGGCTAAGAAATACGGAATTGCTGCATTTTAGGATACCATAATTTGATTTCAAAGTTTTTTACAGTCAAAACCAGCTATTCGGAGGTCAAATAATGCGTTGCGAAATGCCACTCGTGTTTATTAAAAAGTCTGGACAAGGAAAATAATGAAATATTTACCGTTATTAGCTTCGATATAGTCAACTGTGTAACCGTCAAGCTGCATCATTTCTGTAGGCTCTGACCGTTTTTCTTTGTAGCTGCACATGGCGAATGTATATTGTGAAACTTGAACCAGCACGTAATAACGTTTTTTCCATTTCTTCCACACTGATCTGCCTACCGCATACAAATATCTGAAACCCACATATTCATATAAGAATGACACGGATGAAAAATGACTTAGAAATCACAAAGAACCACAGTTACACTTACCCACAGTGTTTCATATTCAATGGTTTTTCCATTCGACAAATAATTTTTATACGTAAATCCGTTTCTGAACAGTTTTTGGGTATTGTCATTTTGTACCACTCTGGCACCTAAAAGACGATACATTCAGAAGAACATTCACATACTAGTTGCAACCAAGGAAAAAAGTCACTCAGCATACCTTAGATGTCAGTGGTGTAGGTTTAATGATGACTTTACCCAGTTCTTTGTCTTCGAGGGACAGTAATCTAGGATTCTCTATATAAAGTTTGACTTTGACTACTGGCAGTGGATGCGTAGTAGTAAAATCACCTTGGGTATCCCACCTAAATTTCAAAATTCCATAAGAATACAATTTATTGTATAATTATCGAACCAGCTACTTTGAACTTTTAAATGCGTACATTGGTTTCGATGCTTCAGCCTGATCAGTTTGAAGTTTTTCACCACCTTCTACTTCCATGGTGCAGTAAAGTATTCTATTAGGAGCTATAGTTTTTAACCCTTTCACTTCTAGTACAACAATCTGTAAAAAAAGACTTTGTTTTTAAACATGAAAAAAATATACATAAATTCTGAAAGCCATCTAATTCACCTCTAACTGAAAGGAAAGGACAACGTCCATTTTGGTAAGATGCATCTCAGAATCTACCAGCTCGCTGTCTAACTTTGCTAGAGCCGAAGATGACCTAAAAAAAAAACAAATTAAAAAACAGCTATTTACGATGATGGACTTCTAGAAAATAAAAATTAATTTTACAAACCTCGGATTATATCTTTTTAATTTTGGTAAACTATACTTCGCATCTACAGAGCCTTTAGATACGGGTAAAGATTCTAAATTAGCCATTAATGTGTTGATATTGTTTTTCAGCTCATCGATGTACATCGTGTCCATTTCTTTTAGAATAAATTTAGGTAATAATTTCTTGTTCTACAGAAAGAAAAAAAAAAAAAACTGGAATTAAAAAAAAAAAAAATGAAAAGAACAAAAGTAATAAAATTGAAAAATATTTCCTCGACGATATCTACAGGTTTCAAGTTTTAATATTGTAGTTCAAGATATCACATGAAATAAGAGCAATAATTGAAATAACAAGCCATATTCGATGCGAATAAATTCATTTAACATTTATTTCATTCACCTTTTCCATTTCCTGCACATGCTGCATTCGACCATCTAGTTCTCGTCGTATAGCAGCAGCTTGTTCATCAGCTGAATCCAACTACAAGAGTTGAAAAACACATTGATTTAATTTTGCAGGAGTGCAGGACATCAATTATACAATAACAAGATGAAAAACAAAAAATGTAAATAATAGGACGAGCGCTTACTTGCAAAACATTATATAATAATTGGTGTTCAAATTTTTTAACTCCAAGAATTTGCTGAAACATATCGTATAATTGTTCTTTAGATAGTATCAGCTCACTGTTTAAATTTTGTTGCAGTCGCGAAGGTCTTTTTGGTTCTTCCTCTCCAACTGTAAGAAAAATTTATACAATTAATTTTTTGATAAAATAATTTAAACCGAAAATGTTCAAGTGAATTTTTCAACATAGGATAACACGTAACTTTCAAGTCGATTCAATTTAAATTGTTCAGTTTTGTGAGGAAATGTAATTACTCGTATGTAAGAATGAAAAATAATTGAATAGAAATTCATCTCAAATTGAAATTTGTTCTTGTATAAGTAAATTGATAATTTTGGCGAAAAAGAGGCATTCAGCCGTTGTGCAATCTGCTAAGTTTTTATAAATATTATAATATTTTCGAGAAATCACCACGTAGATGCTGTAAAGGAGGTAAATGTGAAAAATAAATAATAAAAACTAAATATAATATTGGGCAAAAGAAAGATTGATACCCGAATTCAGAAAGAATTGTAAGTAGCCCTTCATCATCATCTAAATTCAAGAATTTCTACATAAAGACCCTTCTAATTTATTTTCAAAGTAAAACAGCACAACTGAAATATTTTTGAGATAAGAGAAAAAAACGAAGTCGACGTACTTTTAAAAATACAATCGAACTTTGCCATCCATGATGTCAGAACAGTATCTTTACTCAGTCCATCAATTTCAGGAAGTGATCTGAAAGAAGTTGATAAACAGTAACTAAAAATGTCAATTTATAATATATCGAGAGGCTAAAAACAATAGCACTTACCTCACACGTTTTTCAATATTATTTCTGAACACTTCTCGAAAATCATTTTGACAGCACCCTCCTGACTGCACCATTTTGGCAATTCTTTCCGAGCACAAAAATACATCGTAATAATTTTGAACGGCATTTTGAAACGCTTCGTCCGCCATAATTTGCGTATCGCCTTTTAAAAAACTCTGAAAAACGATTTTCCCTGTATCTATAGTTTTAACAGGATAAAATGTCGATTTTTTCGGCGCCAATACCCCGAATGTAGAAGAAAAATGAGTTATAATGGAATAGGTACTCACGGCGAATCTGGCTTGAATTTGTTCTAACTGAGATCTGGTGATTTTTAAAGGTCGACGAACAAGATCGGTGGGCTGTTTGCAATTGAAAGGATAAGCGACACATCTTGATACGAATACGTAGAGCTGTAGTCGCCGTTTACGTTCTTCCTCCTCTCTTTCTTGCTTTTCCTATAAAACCGAGATTTTAATTCAGAAAAAGCACAATACTGAAAAATGATAACTCTGCGACCAGTCTTCACAAACCTGTAATTCAGCTTCTGTTAGCTGACTGGTAACTGAGGGACTGGGACTATTTGGTCTGGGCGTCGGTACAGCACGTGATGGAGAAGGACTTGCACTGAGAGATAAATTACTACGTCCACTAACTGATTCAGTAACTGAATTGGTAATACTGTTTCCCGGTGATATCGATCTAAATTCAGAAACAGACTTTAGGTTTTGTAGTTTCATTGGAAAGCAGAAAATTTATTAAAATTTAAAATGAGACAAAACCTGTCTTCAAGAAAAGTGCCCAGCGGCATCTGTTTAACTTAATAAAATTTAAAACCAATTTAACTTGACGTTCAAAGATGAAAATATAAATCCCTGTCAACCGTTGACCTTTACTTTTTTTTTATAAATAAAATAAAATCAGATCAACATACTAAAAATTTCAAAAATATGACACTAAATTTTTGTTATCAGAATGAAGATTAATATTTTCTCAAATACTCAAAAAATGAAAGTATTCAGTTTCATAAAAATGTTTTGGTTTAATTTTAAAGAGAATAAATTAATGAGTAAAATACTTCTTTAGTTTAACATTTGAAGAAACTTTTGAAGTTGAACAAAATTATTTTCCATATAATTATTTAATTAATTTTTTTATTGCGAGGACAATTTTCTGTCATTGCTATAATATAAATTTTACAGAAATATTCAATTTTTTGACGAGTTCAAAATGTATCAAAAAGACGAGGATCTGATTCGGAAAAATGTCATTTGAATTATAACTTACCAAAATTGTACTTAGAAATAAATAAAACCTACCGAGATCGAACGGTTTTTCCTTCTGGTTCCTGTATTCGATTGGAAGGATGGGTAACAGGGGGGACATCTGACGAAGGTAATGATAGTTCTTTGGCACTGGATTCTTGACTAGTAAGATTTTGCTTTTTCCCAGTTTTAGTTCGTCGTGGTACAAATTCTTCTTCGCTTTCATCTTCTGTTGAACTGGGGTCTATCATATTCAAGTATACATGAGAGAGACTGTTTTCTTCAACATGTTTTGCGCTTCTGAAAAACACATGAAATAAGAATGAGATAAAAATAAATAAATGAATTAAAATGATTTTTTTGTGTTTAATTAGATGAAGTGAATGCGGTTGAGCTGATTTAATTAAAGTAACATTGCACTGAGGAAGTATTTAAAGGAGAACTATTGATTTCAATATGTCATTTACATTTGGTCCAACTCCTGTAATAGACATTGGACAAATTTAATTTTCACAATGTATGTCAAAAAATAGGTAAGTATAAGAGGAGTAATTTTGATCCAACTGAGCAAAAATTTACACATAATAATGAGTTTGAATTGAAACTGAGTGAACTGACTACTGGTGCAATTAAATCAAGCGGTTCCCTTGCAATTAGCTAAAATGTGAATCAGAAAATGGTTTTCTAGGCAGCTTTTCAGAGGGACAGTTTTAATTCAATTAATCCGAAAACAAAAATTTAGGAGGTTTGTAACAAGCGAAATAGTGGACTAAAATGCACATGAAGTGTAGTTGCAATAATTAAGATTTATGACGGATAATAAAAGTACATGAGGAAACTTCGAATAGACGAAATCTGGGTTTTTTGAATGCGAAATTTTGAATTCAATATTAACAGGAAACTTTGAAAGTTATTTCAGCGCATCAGTTCATAAGTGAAAACTGTTCTCGAAGGAATTTAAATATAACTTCACTTAAAAATTATCTTTCTATAATCTATATTATTGATTTAAAAGCTGATACATTTTGAGCCTAAAATTTTGATTTATTAGAAAAAACTGCTCATGCTTACTTCGAAAGTCGCAGTTATTATCACATGACAATTTAAATCGAATGCATGGACGAAATTGCTGCGACGGTACATCTATCTACAAATTGTTCTGAGCCTCTTAAATCTTGACTTGTCTGTAAAATTCAATGAGAAAATAATTATAATTATTGCGCAATGAGAATGAGATATACGAAAAATAAAATTAATGGATGTAAATGATCCTACATAATATCGAAAATAAAGAAGTGAACAATGTTACAAAGGACCAGGATAAAACATTAATTTCATAATTTATATCAACTTCCAACAGTTTTTTTTAAATAATACATCCGAATCCACAATCACGTTGTGAGTGACGAAAGAACATTTTTCATTTTTCTCGACTATGGGTTTTACGTAAAAATCGATACCATAAACATGTACTCACCTTATACGTTCGCTACGATTTTATTTTTATCAAACCCAAACACACAATATGAACGATTTAAAATAAATTTTCGGAAGAATCATTAAGGTACAAGGGAAATGTAGTTACCGTTCGTATCGAATAATAATTTCACTGACTAATGGGACTACTGCAATGAAAACGACGATACAAAATGAAAGCAGCTTATAGTTGGTGTAACTGTGAGCTTCTGATGAAAGTTGAAAGCCTGCTGGGAAAATTTTCCCCACTCGTTTCTCGTCTGGTTAAACAAATCGATGGTGGCATTGAGTTGTGGTTGGATAAGGCTGGGAGAGGCTGCGATGAGGTAAAAAGTTTACCCTTGCTTGTTGCCCTAGAATCCAAAGGGCTGACATCTCGTGGAGTTTTCCGGAAATTCTTATAATGATACGGGAAAAACTCATAGAGAACTGTTTCTGAACTGAAACGGGAATAGATTCATGATAAGAAACGGATTTTCACCTTTCCCGCTATCCGTAGACATCGATAAAAATTCTTACTGTCCCACTTATTTCTGTAGTTCAGTCAAACTGGTGAAAGCCGAAATATTACAGTGTACAACTCGAAACAGGTCCAATGCACTGTAATAAAAATATATAAACATATTGTTTTCAGTTCGTTTTATAAATAATATAGTCTCGAAGATTTTTTAGCTGTTAGATTTTACTTACCATACTTAAATTGAAACCACTTCCGTCTAGCGTCTATAATAGAAACTATATAAAAATTCAATTTATGTCAAGACGGATTTAAATTTTAAAATATTTTTTTTTTTTAGTTTAATAAAAAAAGTTCATAGCTTCCACGGCTTCGGGCTTCACAAATCACAGTTTAATCACAGTTCACACTTACACACTACTAGACAGGTTGGAGTGGAGTGGACTGTGTTGTCCAGGTGTTGTCACTTGTCTGTCACTGACTTTGTGGTAAGCAAGACCACATGTTCAATGGGGTTGTTTTTTTTCTTCTTATCATTCATCTATCACTTATAAATTATCATCACCCGCTCTGCCCGCTATTCATTTTTTCATTTTATTTTCTGAATCTGATCTGAAAGGTGCGGACTTTCGTAAATGTGCCTGATTGCTGATGAAAAATGTGAAAATGGTGAACCAAAAAAAGAGTAAACTTGTCTTCCATGGGAGCAATTTCTTTCGTCAACGAATTGCCTTGTCAATTCTGAGTGGAAAAAGCATCGAAATTACCGATATTCGAACACAGTCTGATAAACCTGGACTACAGGGTTTGTAATCTACCAATTCCGGGCTGAGTTTCAAAAAGAAACCGGTATCTATTTTTTTTGTCGTACATTTGATATTTTTACAGAATATGAGATCAATTTACTACGTCTTGTGGATAAATTAACGAATGGAATGAATCTTGTTGTCAACGAAATTGGAACAAAAATAGCTTTTCAACCGGGTGTATTAATTGGTGGTGAAATTGACCATGAATGCTGTAAACAACGTGGTATTGGTTACTATTTAGAATTAATCTTTATGTTGGCTCCGTTCTTCAAGAAAGGAGGAAAAATCACCTTGAGAGGTGTCACTAATAATGAAGTAAGTCAATTTGATGTCTTAAATTCTTCGCAGATGCTATGTGCTTCAGTTAATTTTATAATGTACATGATTGTAATATGATTTCATTCTTCTTTTTTTTTTTTTCTTCAGAAAGATCCTTCGGTTGATGCATTTAAATATGGAGCCATTCCAGTCTTGAGAAAATTTATTCTTGTCGATGAAAACTTGGATATTATAATTAAAAAACGAGCTGTTGAACCCAGCAGTGGAGGTGAAATCATTTTCAGTTGTCCAGTTATTAAATATTTGAAACCTATTCAAGTACAGTATTAAGAATTTATCATCGTATTTTTTTTTTCTCAATATAATTACCGATATTACTTTTTTAATTAATTATTTTAGTTTATGGACTATGGTAAAATGAAACGAATTCGAGGCACTGTATTTTCACTGAGAGTCTCTCCCTCAATATCAAATCGTATTGTGGAAAAATCAAAAGGATTATTTTTAAATTTTATTCCTGATGTATTTCTAAGCGTAGATCATGTTGTAGGGCAACGAGGTGGTAAAAGCCCAGGTAATTTAAATGTTTTATGCATAGATGAAAATATGTATAACTCTTTTATTCCAATTGGAGATATATTTATTTTAGGTTTTGGTGCTTGTATTGTTGCTGAAAGTACTACAGGCGTATTTTTAACTTCGGATGTTGTTTCTACACCTGGACATGGTGTTAAAACTGTGGCTGAAGATTTGGGTGAAAAAGCAGCCTTTCTTTTGCTGGAAGAAATTTGTCGCGGTGGTTGTATAGATTCATCCTTTCAGTGCTTGGTCTGTTTGTACATGGCTCTCCAATCGAAAGATTTATCTCAATGCCTTTTGGGGCCTCTTTCACCATATACGTAAGTATTTTAACGGTGTTTTTCGAGAAAGTATTTCGTTCATTTGTATTATAATTACCAAGACTTCGGCAGATTTTTATGTTTATTATTTCATTGTTACGAAGTTACGAATCAGATTCTTATGATTGTTTTTATATTACAGTGTACAGTTCCTGCGTCACATGAAAGATTTTTTTGATGTTACCTTCAAGCTCGAACCTCATGTTGAGCGTGAGGAAGGAATTGAAGATGCAGTTAATAAAGTAGCTGTTACTTGTATGGGTATTGGTTACTGTAAATTGACGTGAATCGTTTTTATTCTTTTATTTTATTTACCTGTAAATGAACGTTATTTTTGGAATAGAATTTTTTTAATGAATTTTATTCATTAGTTCGTTGTTTCAGCTAGAGTAAAAATTTTTTTTGTTATTTTTCTGTCTGAAATTAATCTGAATCAGGATTATAGAAAGCACGAAATACATTAAATTTATTGAAAAATCTTTCTAAGAAACAAAGAAAATGTTTCGACGTATGCTGAGTAAATAACTAATAAACTCGTCGAAAAAAATTGGATTATTTCGGAGTGAGTTCAACTACATATTAGTGATGGTAATAGCGGAGCCGGGGGGGGGGGGTTCAGACCCCACAGTCAGTAAAAATGCCTAAGAAAGTCAACGGTCCTTGATGTTTTCACTCTAGGTTTGATGGTTTTCTCCTCTCTTGATCAAATGAATGGCATTTTTAGTGTTGTTTCATGAAATCGACCAAAAAAAAATTTTACCTGCATTTTTTCAAACAAAAATACCAAAATCAAAAAACATTACAAAAAATGTTTTTGCGCCCTTTGCGCGTGATTTCTTAGCTGATTTCATATTTCATCCTCCCACAGTCCCACTGTTCTTCAAAGTCTCATTTTTTCGGAAATTTTTCCATTATATTTAATTATTTTTCCCTGCGGCTGGTGAAGGACAAATAGGAAAAATACACTTTTTGGCTGTATGAAACCCCCTCCCCCAGAATATTGGTCTAGATACGCCACTGCGACATAATTATGAAAAAAAAGTTTCACTTTTTATATCCCCCCAGTTGATCGTCGGATCGGAATCAAGTCGAAAGTCCGGACATAAATGAAATTTTATTACTGAAATTTTGAAAATATTTGACGGACTCGTAGCGCATTCTCTGGTGATCCGCAGGAAACTCATTTGGAAAAGTCCGTATCGACAGATAGCGTCCAGGGTCCAGCGACGCGACTTTTTAATTTTTTTAACATCATCACGTAGCACATCCACATCCTTCGTGAGTTGTGAATTGTGATTCTTGTGAATCGTGGTGATTCGTGATGTGATCGTGTGGAATTATCTTTTTTTTTCAAACAGCTATTTTTTTTTGTAAAGTAAGGTGAATGCCGAATGGTCAATCTGGGATTCTGGTCAATCAATGGTGATTTATCGACATTAATGTAATCCTTTTCCGTTGTTCGATTTTCAGATTTTATAATTCCTAGTTTTATAATAATTTATGAAGTTTGGAAGTTCATTTAATAGTTCCATTTCCAAAATGTTTCTGGTCGTGCTCTAGCGTTCGAACCATCTTCATTGAGATAATTTTCTGAGAAATTGATGGTACTTGGTGACTAATATTCTTCGTCATCTAATCTTTGTACGAGTTTAATATTTTATCACAGAATCAACGCACAAAAATGGCTGAAGATGGAGAAGAACCTATCTCTGATCAGGAAAAAGTAAGGTCAACATTTGTGTATGTACTGCATTTACTGCTATCTTTGCATCTGCTGGAGAGCCTTTCATCAGTTTTTCATGAAAAATATCATTATGTAGTTTGTTCATCGAAAATCTCATTCAATTTTGTGGTATCACCTCTAGTTTCGTAATTCTCATATCTACTCTGCAGATGTGCTAATTAATTTTTTTGGATGAAGTCCAGCTAAAATTCTGAAACTCAATATTACCGGTCACTGACCTGAATACTTGATGATAAGCTCCCTAAATTCTTCGATACCAATTTCATTTTCAACTCTTCTTCGAATACTAATTTAACGATAATCTGTTTCAGATCCGGATAATTTCAGATTTCATTCTACACTCACCTCCTGGTGAATTCAACGAAGTTTTCAATGGTAATCGCTTGATGTATTATTCTTGTTTTACTAATAGCTATTTTCTACCGAAATTTCAAGTCACTAATTTCATTCGTATTTTTTTAGATGTTCGAGGCTTAATCAATAATGACGCACTTTTAAAAGAAGGCGCTTGTGGGTAAGTTGCACGTAATCGATTATATTTACGACACCCGAGAATTTTGTTTTGAAAACACTCGTACATTCTGCTTCTAGTGCTTGTGCTGTTTATAACAAAGAGCAGCTAACACCAGTCAAAATTAACAATGACAACTATGTTTTAATAACGGAATACAATGACTTAGGCTCAAACAGATTTTTTGATCCTCGATCAAAGGAATCTTTCAAATTCGATCATTTAAGGAAAGAAGCTTCTGACTATGAGGTTTGTGCTCATTTTGAATAATTGTCCCTTCGTTTAACTCGGTTATTGTAAACCGACAATGTTTTCAGGAATGGATACCAGATCAGAGTTTAGAAACTTGGAGAACTGCTCTGGAATTAGAATTCGACGCGTATACATTAACTCACTACAAACATGGAACTTGTAATGTCTTTGCTAAGAAGCAAGATTCTACCACAGTGTTGATTGGTTGTATCGAGGACCATCAGTTTCAACCTCAAAATTATTGGTATTGTATTTTGCATTAGGCAGAAAAATTAATATTTTATAACGGAAATGAATTTTCGAGAGAGTATAGCACCGAGGTTTCTTTATTGGTATTTTCTGTCCTACTCAGTTGAAGGGCATCAGTTTAACAAATAACAATAAGACGTATTGAAATTAGAAAATTTTATCTCACCTGATTACCTTACCAAATCCTGTGAGTAATAAAATCTCATGATTGGAATGTATAGTATGTTGAACGTTGGAGATTTTTATCGTAAAATTCAGATCGTCGGTTTTAAACGATCAAGGAACAGAAAACACTCAGTTTTGTGTATTTTCGTCTTTCGAGTGATCGTACTTAGGTACGTCAAGTTGACGTTGAAATCGAATTCAATCAAGCTTTCTTAGATTTTATAATGCAATTATTATTACTATCTTTCAAAATTATGTATAATGCTCATTTCTGACCAGATATTGTTCAATTTGGGATACAAATTCATCATGAAGTGACCGTTCCAGGAATTCTTCTGTTTAATTCCTTGAACTTTGCCTGAGAATTACATTTACTAAGAGTGATCTTAACAATATGCTTAGCATAGCTGGCCATTTTTGTTTTCCCTGTCTGGTGCAGAGATCCTCTGATCTTCACTCACAAGTAAACCCCCTGCTCACTCAAAAAAAAAATTGAAATTACTTCTCAGAAAAAATGTCAAAAAAAATGATGAATAATAAGAATTATCTTTCGGTTGTCAATTATTTTTTTACATTTTCCGGCTACGTTTTCCCTTTTCAACTTCTTCGAATTATTTGCGTGGTGCATTTGCACTACACAAAATTTCTCGTGTGGAGCATTTTGGGCAGTGCACTACACGTTTCACCAGCCATGATGTCTAGTGAAAATTCTAATTAAAGTAAAAATCTAATGAAAGAGATATTATCACCCCATCTGATAACTAAAAATGACGTATAAATTTTACTATTAAGTATGAATGTGTTGCTCTCTAAAAGTTAATTTTCCTCTTCAAACTTCGTCTCGACTGGCAAGGACAACCTTCAATATTTTTCGATTTCAATTGATTTTATATCAACGTAAAGCATTTTTAAGTTTGTATACCGTTTTTTTTTAAATCTTGCATTTTTAATAATGTCGAGTTTTCGATTGATGAACAATGTAATACGTATAATGAAAACATTGATTCAAAAAGAATTTCTTGGTTCTAAAAACGGTATGTGTAGATTTTAGAGAGTAACTTCCCTAAAATATATTGGAAAAAATTACATTCAAGTATGATCTTGAATGGTAGTGTCAACTTGAAAACTTGATTTCTTTTAAACAAACTTTCATCAGATGTTCTCAAAATTGTTGTATTTTATTTTTATTTCTTGAAGCAATCTAGTCAACAAATGAAATCAAAATGATTAATTTGTATTAAATCTATCCATGAAGATTATGTTGTTTCTCAAAGACGTGTAATTTTATCTCATTTAGTAATTTTTGAAATTTAATTTCAGCTTGAAATCATTTGATGTATGAAAATAACGAATGATAAGATTACATTCAAAGTGCTCAGTATTTACTCGAAAATAGAACAATTTTGTATTTATTTGTGTTGAATTTTCCAATTCATTTCTGTTTGATAGGAATGGACGTTGGAGATCTCAATGGATTTTTACAATTAATGGCAATAACGTCGACGTGAAGGGAATTTTGAAAGTTCAAGTGCATTATTATGAAGACGGGAACGTGCAACTAGTGACATCTAAAGAAATAAATAAAGAAGTTGACGTTGGTGTAAGTAAAAACAAATATCGAGTCATGTCTATTGTAGGGCTGCTTTTTTGATGGAGACCATAAACTTCATTTAATTTAGGATGAAGAACAGACGGTGAAAGATTTGATTAAGCTCGTAGGAGACGCTGAAAACGAATATCAATCAGCTATAACAGACAATTATCAAACCATGTCGGAAACCACTTTTAAAGCACTTCGTCGACAGCTGCCAGTTACAAGAACGAAAATTGATTGGAATAAAATCGTCTCGTATAGTATAGGCAAAGAATTGAAACCGCAACAATGAGTGTAATGTTAAAATGATACAATACTGTGTCAACATTTTATCATAATTTATAATTTGAAATTATTTCTATATTATTTTGAAAATAAACCTACGAACTATGAAATGGAAGCCAGAATTCTATTAACATTTTGTATTTTTACCTTCATTTTTTATTACATGAAAAAAAAACTATTTTAATTTCAATAAATGAAGTACTCACTATCTATGAGCTGTCACTTATTCGAGAGGGTTACTCATAGAACAAACAACTCTGAAATGTGCACACGATGTAAGTAATTTTTTTTTTTTCTCGAAATTTACGACTTTATATCATTTCCGTGTTTATTCTCCTGAAGAGGGTAACGAAGCGCTTAGGAAGCTATCGGTGGCATTTGCTTGACGAGTAGTATTTTGACTAGTATCTTCTTCCTCTTCTGAATCTGATCCCTGTCGAAAAAACGAAATTGATTGTTAAATTAGTCAATGGCGAGTCCAGATGTTCACTCACTTCTTACAAGTTATGAAAATACTAAGAAAAGGAGATTATTGATGGTGATTATTCATTAATTTATATAGTCGTGCTCATGCTCAAGCGCTACAAAAATTTCCAGTTTCTGGCGTAAATGAGGTCTTATTCCAAAAAGTATTCGATTTCTTCACCAATAAAAAACGAAGAGTTGCTCATTTTTTTTTTTGGTACAAGCCCTGCTTCACATAAGAAATTGGTAATTCTGATAGCGCCCGAATATGGCTATGATATTTAATACACCCTCTAACAGGCACAACAAGCGCCTTATCTTGAAGAAGAACATTGTTATAGAATTTGAAATAATTTAAAAATTTAAATACATTGAGCTCATGAAATACATAAAGTAATGTAATTTACCTGTTGCAATGCCTGTAGCATATTAAGTGCATCGGGAAGCAGAGGCCTAATTGAATTAATTTCCAATTGAGTTAAATGGTCCAAAGTTGCATGAATTCCACCGCTGTTAACGAATGTATCGACTGATGATCTCAGTTTAGATATTCTCATGTCCCATAAATCCTGAGTAAATATTTTTGATGAAATTATAAAATTCTGAAGTCAAAGATATTATCGACAGACTCACTTTGATGAGGGTTTTAATTTCATCAGCACGATTTATATCATCGCTGGCTACATTCAACAAGAGCCGAGTGACTTCTAAATAATGTTCATGAGGCATTTTAGTGAAGAACCTGAAAAAAAAGCATTAAATACTTTCCGAGAAAACCACGAATATGAGAGGTAACATTAATTACTTGGAATTTTTCTCTTCTTCCTTCTTTTCTTCTAGCTTGTCGACGTCCATCCATTCTGGAGTTAGTATTCTACATTTGTTACGTTGCTTTAAATTTAAGGCTAACCACAATGGTACGACAATTGGTAATCCGGCTCTGAAAGGTCCTACATCACCTGAAATCAAGTGGATAACACTAGTATGATTGAAATTGGGAATCATCTCTATGCTGGTTTTTTCTGCGAGAAATTCAATTTCAGATGGGTCCATGGTGGAGATTCCAATGAATGACGATGGAAAGGTATAATGAATTGAAAGTTGAAACTTTAAACTAATTAAACGCAAAACAGTTCCAATTCTTCACTTGAAAATGAGAATGAACGGTACATGAACAAAAGTAGAATTAAAAAACATAGATAAAAATTGAAAAACGAGCTGAAATTCAAAATCCAGAACACAGCTGATATCAGAAAGAACAACCGAAGAGAGAAGAATTCAAACTTGAAGAATAGAAACTTGACAAAAATTCTAGTTAGAAAAATATTTTTTCTTCAAGCTCTCAATCAATTATGATGAGTTTTATGAGCTCAACAAGTTTATTTTTGATCAAAAATGGAAATTTAATTTACGCGCGCAGAACGCGACGCAACTCGCAACACAATCCGAAAAATGAAAAATTCATAGACATATTTCTCATTTCTAGTACTTTGGTCTACTTTTTAGTTTTTAAACTTCTGATTCCATAAGTGAAATATGAACCACGTGACTAAAATAAGCGAATCAGCAAACTACTTTTATAAAATCAACCAATAATGAAATGAATATTTGGTCACATGTTTTGTTTTTCTCAAGAGGGAGTGTTCCTCTCAGTTCCCCATCAAATTAATTATATATTTTTTTTTTTGATAACAGATAACCAACCGGCATGTGTTGATGTAGCTGACCGCCGTAAACTACCTTTGATTTTCATTTTCATTTCAAGTTTTAACAGAATTTTGTTCAGTATTCAACATATTTAGCGTTTATTTCTACAGGGACCCAAGAATTTCAGCTGCATGGCAATTGTTTGGGTATGAATGCCATCGGTAATTGAATACTAATTAGTCTCAAGTTTTTTTCGTTTTCGTCATTCAGCGATATGGAAGAAACAGACCTAAATAACTTATTAATAAATGCCGAGCAACTGGCTCTAAATCCTGAAGAAAACATAGGTGAACTTCCGAAGATTGAACGAACTCTGAAACAAGTTTATGACGCTACGAATGAACTGTGGTCTAGATTGACAAGTGAAGGCTTGAAGGATAATGAAGCGTAAGTAATTGATGAATTTTAAACACATTCCTCGAAATTACATGTTCTTTTGTTATTCTCATGACTTACGTGTTTCAGGAATTTACTGTTGTCTTCGAGAGGAGTTGATTTACCGCACCTTTCACAGCGGTTGGAGAGGATTACTGCTAGACGTTCGCTTCAGCCACTGGATCCCACTCCGGTTACCGATATCGACGCATTTCTGAAAAATGAACTCGAGAATTCCATTCTTTCGATCGTAGAATATACCAGCCATTCTGTAAGTATTAGTTTTGTCTCAATACTAACGAGTTTAAGTCGATTTACTAATAATAGAGTTTTCCATTGTTTTCAGCTGGAAGAAGATTTTCAGAAGAAAATGGACGAGGAAGTGAGAAAATCGGCCAGAAATCGTCGCCTCAAATTCTTGAACTGTTTATATGGTTTATCTGAATTGGACCCCGATATCCCCGTTACTCGTAAAGTACGTAACTTCAGCGTTGCTCTTGAAAGTTTTTTGAAGCATCACTACATAATTTTTGCTCTTCGCTTAGGTATACCCGCTGAAAGAAATTTATTTTAATTCCGCTAGTCATCTGGATCAGTATCAAATTGCGTACGCCGAAAAATTAATGGAATTCAATAAAGACGTGTTGAATGGCAAAACTAGAGCTGATTTACTCTCGAAATTCGTATCAGTTATTTCTCCTCAAGATCAGGTGCCAGATTATTCTCAACTACTGAATATGTATCGTTTTATTCAGTTGTTTACCAACTACTTCTTACCTTGCAGAAAATCAGTGAACTGTGGAAAATAACTTCCATTATGAGTCAACTACCTCCAGTGGGTAAGACTTCTGTTCTAGAAGCTCGTACGAGTCCGATGATTGTTGACAAATTAATTCGTCAAGCCCGAATCTATCTGGAAAATCGGTTAGTTCTGTGAAAAAAATTATCGTGTTATAACAGAATTGTGCTCTATTGCCTTGATATTTTGCAGGTATAAAGTATTCATGGAATCAGTTGTGGCCAGTAACATGCTAAAAGCATGTAGAGGAGGAGAACCTGGCATTTATTCGTTGGTTCGTAGCTTTATTAAGGCGAGCAATTTGTCCGAGTACTTGGGAATGGAACAATTATACGTCGACGATTTACCATTCTGGCCTGTATTTTATTATTGCTTGAGATGTGGTGATTTGGATGCTGCTCTCCATTGTATAAGACAACTTAGGTAAACCTTGTAAATATTTTTTTTTTGAACGTTTAGAGATGAGTGAATAAATTAAAAAATAAATTAAATAAAAGAAAAAATAATAACGTAATGTATTTATAGACGATACATGTTCTTTGATTTGAGAATATATTAAATGAAAATTGTAGAAAATTAGTATTTGAAAGTACAGCCTCGCCCACATTCAGTGACGAGCAATTTTTTTGCGGTGATATCTCTTAGAAGATGGAAGTAGGAATTTTAATAGTATGAGTATCTATAACAATATTAATATCTTTCGGGTTGATTTTGTGCAGCTCCGATTTCGGTGATTTGATGAAGATTGTTGGTGAAATGAAAAACACCCCTTCGCGTCGTTTAACTCCGCAAACAGAAAAAAATTTCTTACTAGATTATAAACGAATGGTTAGAAACACACCAGATCCTTATAAACGGTACACCTTTTCATCTTCCGCAATAATCTGCATTTTAAATTTGTTGTACTAATTTATATCTAATATTTAGAATCGTGTATTGTGCTATTGGTGGTTGTGATGTCACGGACAAACATCCGGAAGTGGTTAAAACAGCAGACGACTATTTATGGCTGCGTTTATGTCAGATTAGAGACGATGGCGATGAAAGTTCAAGTGATAATGTTGTACATAATACAGATCGCTTGACCTATTCACTCTTGCAGTCTTTGATATCAGAAGAATACGGTGAATATTTTGATGGATGAAATGTTGTATTTCTAAAAACTGCATGTTTCACTGTTTCATTCTGTTTGTAGGTGAGACGTATTTTAATGCCTCCGAGCAGCCGCACGTTTACTTTCAAATGTTATTCCTCACTGGCCAGTTTGAAGCTGGTATAGAAATTTTGTATAGAAGTGCAAAATTTGCCACCCATTCTGTGCACATTGCTATCGCTATGAATGAATTTGGTCTCTTAGCCTTGTCTGACAATATATCACGACCTGTTGGTGAGTGAGCAAATCGCCGAGTTCTCTGACGATGTGGCCAGTTTTAATTTCGAATTTATTTTGCAGTATCATCAATATATGAGAAAGATCCGAAGCCATTGAAACGACTGAATTTCTGTGCAATGGTTAAAACCTACGCAGGCACTCTACCTGAAGCGGATTCCGAAGTTGCCTTGAATTATTTGTTCTGTTTAAGGTAACTTAGCTTTAAACATTAGTATTTCTAAAGTTTTGAAATTTCTCTCCTATTTTTAATGAAAAATGAAGACGCATTTTCAGTTTGAACGTTTGTAAAAAAAAAAATACGAATACTGCGACAATGGCGATGTTAGATGTTTGAGGAATTGCTACTAAAAGCTAATAGAATATAAGTGTAAAATTCAACTCCTTCTTGGATAGCTATAAATCAGTATTTAAATTTGCGAATTTTCAGGAACGTATCGTACACAACAACCGGAAAAGATCTTCACATGTTCCCTCAGCTTGTTTACGAGCTGGTGTTGAATACCGAACGTTATGATCAAATTTTAGGCTACTTAGAACCAGATGGCTGTCGCGTTAAAGGACTATACGACGAATTTGCTGATTCTAAGGTTACTCATCTTCGTAATGAATTTTTTAAAACAATTATTTCTTCGTTGAAGTACCTAATTGAAGTTGTATTTGTTCAGTTTCGCAGTGAAGATTTGATCTATCAAGTAGCCAGTCATTTGGAATCAAAAGGAGATTATTTTAATGCCATCAAATTATACGAATTGTGTGGAGTAAGTTGATGTCATCATTCATTGTAGATAATAGCTCTTTGCATAGGCGGACCTTGCTTCGACCATGTGTGATGATGAAAATTGGAGGAATAGGAAAAAATGTTTTCCGAACGTACCCGTCCTTCAAGGCTTTGAAATTTTAATTTTCTTCAATTTTCTGCAAGATTAGAGGCTATTATGTGGCAGTGTAGGGAAAAGGATCCTACTGCGTTGGTACGGAATTGAGGGCATAGGCATGAATTGGATAAAATTTTTGACTGAACTAGACTTCCCAGTGTTTCAACTTGGAAATTCATATGTCATACCCTTACCTCTTTGAAATTGATAATTCAAAAAAGTTGAATTTGTGATAAAAGTTTTTCCAAAGAAGAAGGAGAAAAAAAAGGAAGTTGTTTATAATACTGTACTACTATGTAAGCGTATGAGCCGGAATGTTTCATTTCGTCAGAAATTTCATCAAGATTAACATTTTTTATGTCAACCGACGAGATGGCACTATTTTCATAAATTCTGTTAGAATGAAAAAACAATTACAAAAGTTGAAAAACTAGTGGCGAGCTTACCCTATTTTTTAATAATAACTCGAAAATAAGGCGTCTGGAAACATGTAACCAACGTCATTCAAAAGATGAAGCATTTCCTGTCCACACCAATTTGTATCTTAAAAGCAATAATTTGATTTCGATTTCTGAAAATTGCTTTATCTCAACGAATCTGTACTTTTTTCTCTGTACGGCCATTTACGCTTTTTTTCTGAAGTGAGAGGAGGGTTTGGGTTAATTTCAACTCAGAGTTTTAGCCCTTCTCCTATAAAGTTGTTTCTCAAGAGTTCGCTCACAAGCCTTTTTCTTTAGCAGGTTTTCGCAAAAAATAAGCGTTTTTCAAAGATATGTCGTATTTTTTATTTTATTTTACAGAATTATGAAAAAGTTCTAATGGTTTGGAGTAGTCAGATGAGTCGTCATCTTACAAATATGAGTAGCCAATCGGAAGAAATCCGGAATAAATTGTACAGCTATTCTGAATCGTTTCTGCAGCGTACCGACCCTTCGAGGATCACCATGCATGCCGACACAAAATGCTTGTTCGACTCGTTTTATTTGTTATTCACATTTTTCCAATATTACAATAATAAAGAATATCAGCCAGCTCTTTCGGTGAGTTTCAGTCGTGAAATTTTTTCTGTTCGTTGTTAACATACTTTTTTTAAAATTTTTTGTATTTCATTTTGTTTTCTGTACAGATCATTCAGCAATCAAAGTTTCTACCGTTTATGAATGACGAAGTCGAATTGAAAGTAAACGAATTCAAATCTGCGGACATGTTGGTTATTCAAGTTCTTCCTGATGTGCTAATCGCTGTCATGAATATCTTACACTTTCAATACAATTCTTTAAAGTAAGATCGATTTTTAGTTGGATTATAGAATTTCCTACAGTGCTAAAACTCATTATTTTCGAATTGATTTCAGACAAGGATACTCCACAAGGCAAACCAATGATTCGGTCGATAAAGTGAGTACATATTTTATTAATTTGTATCTTGGAAAATTTTCGTACGAGTCGCATAAGCATAAATTTGTAAATTATTGTGTAGATTATCGCTAGCGTTCGTCAAAAAGCTCAAGCAATCACTTCATTCGTTGGACGAGTACCATTTCAGTTTACCAGCGATATTTATTCCAGATTGGTTCAGATGGAGGTATCAATGCAGTAAACCGAGTGTATCTAAATTTTTTGTAATGTAACTTTTTTTTAAATTTTATTTTTCTGTCAGCAAGAATTGAAGATATTATTTTAATTGATTTCTGTTTTTATTTTCTGTTCATAAGGTTGGCTATGTATTTTCAAGTTTCCACATATTACAATGAAGGAGTACAAAGATGATTGAAAGTAAACCTCGAGATTTGAATTTTCTCCATTTTCATTTTGTCGAAATTAACCATGTCTCTAATAATGATATTTCAGACCATTTACTGGAATGAATTTCGAGTTATTTGACAAAGTATGAAAGAAAATAAAAAAATTAGTAGTTTTTTGAAAAGAAGCTCCCCAAAAAAATAAAATCAACGTATCAAAACTAGTTTTTTGTTTTAACAAAGGTAATATTATTTCGTTTTTTCTTCGGAAAATGTATTAATCATTTTCAATCACGAATGTTCTTTCCCCCTCATAATTCAATATTAAATAATGTAAACATCCTCTCAACTTTTTATCATAATATCATTTCAAGTTTTCCGGATCTTCTGTCAAAATTATTTTTGAAGGTGAAAATCAGAGTCGATTTTGGCCATTAAGATTTTACCAAACAACATGAATAAAGCTCTGTAATCCCCTGTCCTATGTGTTAAATTTTTTTCAAACTTTCTCAAAACATTCCTTGAAAAGAAAATTGTCCTTCATTTTGTACTCCTCCATTGTAAATTGCCCTTATACAAAATCAGTAGGTATATAAGTATTATTCGTATCGAAGAAAATGTTGTGACTAACTGCCTTTTCAAGTGTGATCACATCATTGAGGTTCCTTCTTTATAATTTTTGGTTGCCTGGTAAAGAATTTTTGTGACTTGGTGACAAAAATTCTCTTGCTACATAGTTGAAACCGTGAAAAGTATGGTTTGTGTAATGTCGAATTATGGTTTGTGGGTGTTGGGGGAAGTATATGAAATGCTGTAAGTGCGAAATAACAGCCATGCTTCGACAGGAAAGACAAGAAAAAGCGTTAGAGTCAATGATCATGGAATACCTGTACGGTATTAAAGACGAAAAACCTCGTAAGAAGATCAATCGGTACCATTTCTTGGTGGTTCCTATCAAGCAAAATAGAAGCAGCTCTATGAGGAAAACTTTCGCCAACCGTAGAATTCGTCACATCGTCAAGAATCAGCAACTTCCAAGTTGGAAACGAAGACGACTGTACCACTCGTAGAATTAGAATATGTGACTGTATATGGATAATCAAGTTTAATTCTGATTGCTTAGTAATTTTAATAAATAAGTGTTTTAAAACATAACGATTTATCTGATCTTATCAAACTGTGACGTCCACCAATAGTTTCCAAGGGGATGCGAAGCTGGATCTTATATGTAAGCATTACTGAAATTCCATAGAAAGGCATTTTCTTAAATTATTCTGAAATCATTAAAACGATTGAATTGAAATTTCTATTCATTATCAGTACAAGGCAAGCCTCTTGGACTTTGAATGGTACGTCATTCGTTATTTTAATATTTAGAACGCTGAACTTGGATTAAATAAATCATTTTTAACCTTCATCAGTAGTGGCGCTATTACGCAGATAAATTATGATAGTTTTACCGATCGGATTAAATCAAAGTGTGCAGTTAGCAATTAGACAGGTGAGTGAAAATAATTGTCTGATAATATTTTTCATAAAATTTTCGTTCTGCTCGTTGGATGCAAAAATTATCACTTTGATAGACTTCTTTTGTTGGCTTACAACTTTTTCAACATTTTACTGAAAAATATGAGAACTTGGCTATTGCGTTAGTTTTGTTGAATTGTTTTTTTTTTTTTTTTTGTGAACAAATTTTTCTAGTAGCTTTCTGAAGTTATTTTCGATTAGCCTTGTTTTAATACTTTTTTTTTTTTCTTTGGTGCATTAAAATTGTTGGAATACCTATCAAAGTTGATACGTTTCAAGTTCCTCATAATTGAATAAAAATTAATCATGATTTCTGAGAATTGATGCCTGCAGTATCTGAAAACTGAAACTTTCTATTCTTAGGTTTGGCCGGCAAATATTTGAACCAGACTTCCCAGGAGGCTACGAAGAACTTAATATGATGATCACTTTACTTCTTTTACTATGCACTGTTCTTCTCACCCTTTTATATTTACGATCATCTTACCAGTACTTTGAAATTCGACGAATTCCTTATTTGAAACCGAAATTTCCATTTGGCAGTGGCGACGAATTATTTTTAGGTAAAAAATCGTTGGTTGAATTCCAATGTGGCATTTACGAGAAGCTTGGGAGCAATAAAATAATAGGATTATTTATGTTTTTGAAACCTACTCTGTATGTTGCTAACGTCGACTGGATAAGAGACATTTTAATGAAAGATTTTGCTTGTTTTTGCGATCGAGGCCTAAAATTCGACACAGAAACCGAACCCCTCACCAGACACTTATTTCATCTCGAGGGAGACCAATGGAAATTCATGCGGAAAAAAGTCATGCCTATGTTCACACCTAAAGGGATTTCCACATTGCTTCCACTATTGATGGAAAGTGGACTCAAATTAAGAAATTACGTCGGTGAAATGGCGATTCGGGTTGATGATTTGGACCTAAAAGATATTATGAGCAGATATTCAGCAGACATCATTGGAAAATGTGCGTTTGGCTTCGACAGCGAAGCGTTAACCAACAACTACACAGAATTTTATGTTATGACTAAACGAATTTTCGAACCTCGAATCAGAACATTGTTGAAACTTATTCTTCCAAACATTCCACGATTTGCAGTCGAATATTTCGACATCAAAATGATTGGTTCGGATATCTCTCAATATTTCAGCGAAGTCATGAAGGAAGAGATAAAAAATCGTCGTCGGGGCCACAGACAAAATGATTTCATGGATTTCATGCTAGACTTACAGAAGAAGAATACTGACGCAGGTGAGTTAATACCAGCGTACAAAGGAGTTGGCTTAACCAACACAGTGACATCTAGAGTCGAATAGAATCCATTTTAAGCGTATATAGTACGCCATATTTTTTTTTAGCTGGATCTGATTTTTATTCATGCCCCTCCTAAGCTCTGATTGTACACCTCACCTTCAGTCACTAAGTCTTTCAAATAGTGTTTTCTGATACCTCAAGAAAAGAACCTCACAACTCCAGTTTTGTAAAATTTCCAGCAGACATTGCTTGGAGATTACCTACCTTTTTCTACCACAATGCCAAATTAAGGTTTCATGGGTCCCGCGGCCCATTTATTTGAAAAAAAAAAAAAAAACAAATTACCTATAGGTACTACAAGTTTCATTTTTTATTTTAGGTACCTAAGCATATCCACTTACAAATGTACGTCTACTTCATGAGATTTTGATTTGAAAAATTTTTTTACTCTATCTTTGGGCCACCAGACATAACCAGCTCTGGGGCATGGGGCCCTCAGGCCCATAGGGTTAATCCGCGTCTCTACTGGGAATCACAGTTATAATAAACTTAACTTATCGGAGTTATCAGGTTTTCCTTATACTCGTATTAGGTAATAAAGGGTAATGTGTGTGAAAAATTACACACCCTTTTTTTTTCTATTAATAGTAACATAAGCTTGTAAAAAATTACCTATCTGTGAGAAATTAGTGCTTATTTGTGTTATTTTTCACAAATAGGCAAACAATTTTTATCTCTAATGAAATAATTTTGAAAAAAAGCTTTGTTTTGGAAAGCAAATTTTTATGTTAAAGCAAAAAGAAGAATTTCTATTATTGGAAATTCTAACTCAAGTTGATATTTATAGATGAAATGCCAATTACTGACGATCTCATAATGGCACACTGCTTTATGTTTTTCATTGCTGGCTATGAGAATGTCACCAGTGTCACATGTATTGCTCTAGCTGAATTAGCAAGAAATCCAGTTATTCAAGAAAAGTTATTCGATGAAATAAATCACTTTTGTTCGACTACCGAAAATTTATCAAATATTTCATATCAAGAACTTCATAATCTGGTATATTTGGATATGGTGGTATCAGGTAAGAAATTTGATAATTTATATGCTCTATTCAAACTTTTTTTGGTAAACAATAAAGAAGAAAATGTGTTTAATTAACTTTCCCTGTAATTTTAAGTTGGTGTAATGTCGAGGGGGTTTAAAATAGAATAATAAAAAAAAAAATGCTTATGTAAAAGTTAGTCAAGAACACTTTATCCTTGTGTTTTTTTTTTAGAACCGGGTGTTAAATGAAAGAAACTCTGCGATATTTTGTTGTAAATTTGTAACATATTTCGGTTGATTTCTTTGAATTTCTGTAGGTTTTTCATATTTTAGTTTGCCAGGTCTTAGCTCAGATAATTTAACTGCCATTTATTTTTTTATTTCATAAATTTCTCTTGGTAGAAATTATCAGACTATATCCACCAGCTACAGCTGTTATTCGAGAGTGTACTCAGGATTATGTCTTATCTGGCTCTGACATAACCTTAAGCAAGGGACTGCAAGTGGTCATTCCAGTATGCGGCTTACACCGTGATCCTCAGTATTTTCCAAATCCAGATATATTTAATCCGGAAAACTTCAATGCAGAAGCAACCGCTGCTAGGAGTAGATACACTTACATACCTTTTGGTGAAGGATTACGATATTGCATTGGTTAGTAATTATTGTACTTATTTTTCCCATTATCATCATAATCTTTACAAAATCTATTGATCATAAAATTTTTGGAAAAACCTTAAATAGGTACCTACTTGCTTGATAGATCAAAAAGCGTTAATGTTGTATTTAAAATACTTCCAAAATCAAGAGCATTAATTATATAGACAATACATTATATTTAATAAAACAGCACAAAGACCGCTTTAGCCTACATTAAATTAATCATTTGATTATAAATAATAAAATAGGAATAAATATAATTACAAAATCTGAATCGTATAATCAACAGCTGAGAACTTGTTCTAACAATGGGACGATTTAAAATGAGAATTACTTTTCATTTTAGATTTCTATATGGTAACTTATTATCAGTGGCGTAACTAATGAGGGGGCCGGATGGTCCATGACCCATCCAGAATAAATTTTGGCCCAGTCAAAAATTTTTCGAAATGAACTAAAAAGCCAGTAAAAATGAGAAATTATTGAAAAATAATAAAAAATCAGCTTCAGTATCAATTTTTTGGATGTTGAAATTTTCGAATGATTTTCCTTGCCCCCCCCCGGCCAACCGTAAAAAAAAAGTGGTTCCGCCACTGCTTATTAGACACTTTCGTCAAGTTCAATGATTTTATACATTATAGTTCTTTGAGTGTTCTTACAAATCCTTCATATTCCTAAGTGATTTATGTATACCTTTACACTATGTAGACTCATAGAAACTATACACAGTCATCTAAATTGAAAATTCATATTTTTTCATTTTATTTTTAGGACGGAAATTTGGAATACTGAAAGTGAAAATAGCGTTGCTTGTTTTGGTCAGTGCTTATAAGTTTTATCCATCTCCAAAGTTGATCACGCCTTTTCGATTCGAGAAAAGAACTTTTGTTACTTGTTTACAAGGAGGAGCATGGGTTCGTGTTGAGAAAAGAAAAAAAATAAGATAAAAAACTATTATGTTATTTGAATTGGAAAATTTCAAGACTGATTGTAACAATGTTAATGTACCAACATATTTCGTATGAGCATGATTAAGTACATAAAAATTCAATAAATTTTTAATATTTCAGTTCCTTTGGAAATAACTGATTAAAAAGAGTGTTTTTATCTACTTATTCCTTTCGTTATTATCTATCTTAGTGATTTCACAGTACCTTCTCATTTATCAGTATTTTAAATAAAATTAGTATTTTAATTTTCTCCGAATATTATTCTTCATTAAAAAATGATGGTTTAATTTCAGTACACACGTACGTTATATTTGCATAATTTCATAATAATTAATGTCAATGAAGCATTTATACCTAATACTTGGTTGAAAAATATTTCTTACACATCAATCAGAGCCTGTTTCGAAAATAATAATTGTTAGGTGATATTTCTGTTCCACACATGCAGTATGTGACATTAATTATACTTAGATGATTTATCGGGTTGTGAGAATAATTGGGTGAACTGATTCAGCTTAAAAAATTTGTTATTGAAGGAATCGAATCAACTCGTTAATAAAATGGAACTTTTTTTTTGTGCAGAAATTTCGGTTTGGATATTTTACAAAAAAGTGAAGTATCAACCTGTTGGACAAGTTTTCCACATGCATTCTGTAGGTATAAAATACGTACCGACAATGTAACGTTAATCGAGATTCAGTAGAAATAATTTAGAATTTTTCGGAATAGTATTTTTCGAATTTTGAAAAAATTAAAGCTACGAGTATAACATCATTTTATAGGTGTTAGCCACATTTTTGTGTCATTTTTTTAGGTAATATACTCATGCATAATGAATGAATTTTTGATGTAAATAATTACATAATTTTTTCAATTTGGGATCCACTGAATGTGATAAAGAATTATAATTGTAGATTTTGTTGCTCTCATCTTTCATCAACAGATTCATTCTGGGTGCGGTATTGTCAGGTTGCGTAATAGTAAGATGTCGAAGAACACATGAGTTTTTACTTGTTCTTGTTAGTAACTTGAGTTATATTGCGTGCATCGGTGCTTCACGAGATAAATTTTTTTTTTCACTTCATAAAGACGAATAAATTAAGTAAGTAGAAGTTTTCATTTATACTAATTATAATTTTTCAAATGCAATTTAGGTATCTGTAACTTGCATGAAACATAATTTTCTCGGTTAAATTTTCAATGTGATGTAAATAGAAACTAGATTAGGGTTAGAGACTCAGAAGGCTATTGTATAACATAGGGGTTAGGTGGAATCGAAATAGGAAGCTGAAAACTGAAAGTTATAAGCTGAATCTTTGCAGTTATAGCTTCAAACGCTTGAAGCCAAAAGCTGAATAACAAAAATTCTGAAGTAGTGAAGCTTAAGGCTGAAGCTAAAATATGTTTTTCGATTTCTAAAAGCTTCCTCTTATTTTATTTTTCCTCGTCTATAACTTCTGCTTTTATTTTTTGCAAAATATGAAACCATTAACTGTAATAAGCTAACAACTATAAATCAATTTTTTGTTTCGACTTCAAAAAGTGTAGGTAAAGCTGAAAGTCAAAGTTAAATTTTCATTTTTAAAAGTCATGAATCGTGAACTGAAAGCTTGAGCTTTAATTTTCAGTTTTACAACCCTGAGGTGAGAGGGCGGGTGAGATTAATCGATATGAATCTTACTGCTGATATTACAAACTGAAATTTTTTAAAATTGTGTACTTATCTGTATCGTTTTCATTTTTCAGATTCTTATTAAATGCAATGGATGAAATTACTGCTTCTCTTCTAATTTTAATTCTAACGATAATTTTTTACTTTACACTAAGATACGTAACTTGTTATTCTTACTGGAAAAAACGTGGAGTACCAACTCCAGGCCCAATTCTGCCATTTTTTGGTAACACATTCGGCATCACCTGCGGTAACCAGCCATTGTTTCATTTTCATCTGCAAAACTATTTCAAATTCTCCTCTCACAGATTCAGCGGATATTACGATTTTGAAAGGCCCATTCTAGTAATCCGCGATCCTGACCTAACAAATCAAATATTGACTAAAGATTTTGCCTATTTCCAAGATCGTGGCTTTCCTTATGACGAGGAAAAAGAACCTCTGACCGCTAATTTATTTAATATGGGCGGACAAAGATGGAAAAATGTAAGAACAAAAACTACATCTTGTTTTACAACTATCAAACGAAAATTAATGTTCGCCACTATTATTGATCTCATGGAAAAATTAAAAGAAACCCTCGACACCAGCGTGGATCAGAGTGATGATATTGAAATCAAGGATATTTTAGCAAGGTAAGCTGTTTTTATTTACCTATGTACTTGAACGTGTAAAAACAATTATTCGTGTCATTTATTTATTTAGGCGCTCAACTTTTTAGACTACTAAAATCAAATTAAAATAGGTAATCATTACGTTAATTGATTTTAAGAATGAGCACTGAAGTGTATAAAACAAGCTCAAGATTAATAAAGCTGTTAAAGAATTCACTAATTTTTTCTCATTTCAGTCATTTCTTTTAATAAGTCTAACTTTATAACCAATCGAGTTAACAATTTAATGCTAAATATTTGTATAATTCATTCTAAAGTATTAACACTAGAAGTACCAGCTGGTGTCATATACGACACCACTCAAAATTTTGAGATGGACTTCTCAAAGGACCAATATTTTGAGAACCCCCGACTTGTGTCATACGATGCCACCTGGTCCTTTGAGGTTAATTTACTCTTGTGGTGTCATATTTGACATCACCTGGTCCTTTGAGTAATCGAGTAAAACCTGGTATTTCTAGTGTTAAACAATCTTCAAGATTTGGAACATTTTTCTTCAATAAGAAATAGGTTTATGACGAATAAATTTTTATGTTTACTTACCTACCTGATTATTGATAGTACCTAATGAACATAAGCCACAACGCACTATAAAAAAAGTATAGCTATTGCACTGACTTTATCAGGTGTTGATATTACCATTTACCTTTCCGCTATGCACATTACCCTCTTTGACTGTACCCATTTCAATGTTTATTTATTTAGATATCTGCATTAAATTATTTATTTATTTTACATTTCAAATTGTAGATTCTCAACAGATGTGATAACAGAAAGTGCATTTGGCATAAAAGCGAATTCACTAGATAATTCGGACGCCGAATTTCGTAAAATGGGTCGCAGCCTAACCGAGGCAAACAGTCGCATAAGACCAATACTCTTACAGATTTGTCCAAAAATCATGCAGTATTTGGGAGTCCGATTTTTACCTAAGGAAATGAATGATTTCTTTATTAGTTTTGTGAAGGAGGCCATCGAATTTCGTCAGCACCACAGAGTGGAGAGGAATGATTTTCTAAATTCGATGATCGAATTGATGGAGCAACAGAATGCTGAGATTGATGATGACGATACAAAGAGAGGTAAATGATTGACAAGAATTATTTTTATAAGGGCTAGACTAATTTTGAGCTGGAAAGCGGTTGAGATGAAGTGGGAAATCAGTAATTCCTAGTAACAAATTGTGTACTTATTCAGTTTTTTTATGCAAACTACTCTTAAGAATTTCGCTCTGAGATCTATAAATTATCTTCAAAATTCTAGCGCAGCAAGCCCCGCTAGTAAAGCAGGTTTTCGATTGGTAGTATACAGGGTGTCACGAACCCTGAGAAAAGGATCGATTTTTGGTTACATTTTTGCTGATTTCTACTGAACCGTCAAACCGATCGATTTGAAATTTTAATCAGACCTAGATCTGATTGAGATTGACATTTTATGTAAATTTCAGCCCTATTGGCTTGGCTCTTCGTCTGTTCTCGCGTTTCAAAGATATACGGGGAGAAAGAAAGAAAAAAATGAAGGAACACCAAAATGCGAGATGGGTATTTTTGGAATCTGGAGATCATGAAACGAATAACTATGATAGTCTGCGGCCTATTTGTGCAGTCAGACCAAAATTAATAGGTTTTCTCTCGAAAACCTGCTAAAAAGTAGGTACTTACCCTTCCTCTGTGCTAACCAGGAACAAAATTTAGGCAATTATTTTTTTTTAATTTCCATCCATAACGCTGCATACATAGGGTAAAAGTCAGTCAGATTGGGCAGTTCTTATGGTAGTCTGCTCACGTTCAGAATGCCAAAAATTTTCAAGGCGTTAAAAGGTACCTCCACTCGCAAACGAAGTACATATTATTCCAATCAGTTTTCACTTTGACGATTGGTTCCAAGAATTTGAATTTCTATAGATACAAAGTACTTTCCACTGTGAATACTATTTCGTTACTTTTCTCTTGTACAAAATAGATTTGTCCAAAAATAATTAATAACGGGTTACATAAGTACCTTCTGTCGTGTATGATTATTTTTTCACGAATAGATGAGGTTCTCTGTGATTATAAGTATTAAATTTTCTACAAATTCTTATCAAATTTTATAGCTTTTCCAGAGCTGTAGTTAGACCAAAATATTTGTGGTGTGGGGGGGGGTAAATAAAATTCCAGGGGGTGAAACGGACTCCTCTCCCTCACGCCGATTCAGGAGAAAATTCTTCCTCAGGAATCATTGCCCCCCTGGTTATGGCCCTGTGCTTTTCATCAGGACCATTTAAGCTAAAAATTTTCAAAAATCAACTGATAGCGAACCAATAAAATGTTGAAAATTTTTTTATTTTGCAGATATCACATACGCCAGCATAGCTGCAGAATGCTGGTTCTTCTTCTTTGCTGGATTCGAGGCGTCGGCTTTGATTGTCAGTATGACTCTATTTGAGTTGGCCCGACATCCAGAAATACAAAACAAATTGCGAGATGAAGTGGATTCTGTTTTGGAACGACATCAAGGAAAAATAACTTTTGATGCTCTTCAAGAAATGACGTATATGGACATGGTCGTTTTTGGTGAGAGATTTTTTGGGACTTGGCAGGTTTTAAAGTTTTCATAACTCAGTTAATTTATTCTTCACGACTCACAACTTTTTGTAACAGTGAAACAGCGAAAGTCTAACTTTAAGGACCGGTATTACAAACACTAGTTGCTAATTTAACAAAAAGTTGGAAAATTATTCTACTCTTATCTGTATTTGACCCTCCGTTAAACCAGTAGTAACAATGTTTGTAATGTTTTAAATTTTTTAATTTTAACACAGAAATCTATAAAACGAAGGTAGAGAGCCCAAAAATGTTGGTAAATAAATTTTTTTTGGTGTTGTAGAATGCGTCCATGGGTGGAATATCTTATTGGTCGTTTCACTAGTGTTTCACAAATATTATATTTTATTTTTTCTATAATTTCTTGCATTTATCCAACTTTTCATGCTGACTGCAGGAATAATTAAATATATTTTTTTGTCTATTCTTATTCCTAGATCCTTAAAAATATTACTTTATTAAATTTTTCATTGTTCTTTTACAGAAACTATAAGACTATATCCATCACTGCCTTTCATTATCCGAAACTGCAGTGAAAAATATAAAATTCCCGGCTCAGATGTGGTTATCGACAAAGGTGTCAATGTTGTTATACCAGTAGTTGGAATACAACGAGATCCAGCTTACTTTAAGAATCCAAATGAGTATAACCCAGAAAACTTTTCAGATGATAATAAGGCTGCTCGACCTCACGGAACATACTTACCCTTTGGAGATGGACCTAGAATTTGCATAGGTAACTTACATTGAAATGGAATGCACAATAGTCCCGTTCACGATGTATTTTTGCTGTTGCTCCAACCAATCAGCGTGAAGAAAAAAATAAAATTGCTTCTTATGATTGATTAAAGTAGAAGCAAAAGCAAACTGCAGAAGCACATCGTGAACGGTGCTTAAAGTAACCATACTTACCATAGGCGGACTTGACTCCATTTGTTTGAAAAGATATTAGCAAGTTTTCCCTCGAAAAACCTGCTAATTAAAATGGGGTCGATCAGTGAAATAATAGTCGGGATTTTTTTTTCTTTTTTTTTTGTTAGCTGTCGGAAGAAAACAAAATTGTCTTAAAAAATCTGAAAAAAAAAAAACGAGGATAAGATGAGTAAAAGTAAAAAAAAAAAAATCAGAGTTTAGTTCAAATATATCATAATGCTGTCGATTTTCTTCTACAGTGGAGGGGGGGAGGTGATTTTAGCTCTAGAGGGGCATATCCCTCCTCTCACCTCCTAAAGTCCGCCCATGAACGTAACTCAGTGATCTTTCAGAGCCATATTATGACAGTCCATTTCATTTTCAGCTTTCAGATTTGGCATGATGCAAATTAAAAGTGGACTTGCTACGATGATAAGAAACTATGAATTTTCACCATCACCTAAAATGAAAGTACCTTTACAACTGACACCAAGACTGATTCTAACCAACTGCAGGGAGGTTTGGCTTAGGTGTAAAAAAAGAATATTAAATAATTAGAGAAATATTTCCAGTAAGGTTTTGACGGCTGTTACTTTAGGAATGTCTGCTACACAGATTATCAATAAATTCACGTGTTTTTGGCTGCAGTTTAGTTTAAAAAATGGCATTTCTGCTGATATGATGTAAATGAGAAAAAAGTTTCGAGGACTGATTTCAATTTCAAATTTTTGGAATTTAGCTTTCTGATCCGGAATTCTTTAGTTTAAAAAAAAAAAAATTCTTTTATTCCGGAACCTGACGAACTACTGGTTCTCATCTTTCATTTTCTCGCCATAAAAAGTGCCCTCCTTCTGGTCGATCAAAAATTCCTTGTAATTTTCATAACTGTGATAAGAAAAGTTATTATTCTGTTTATAATTAATAAACTTATTCATTTCTGTTTGTGTATGTGAACCTAGTGATATGCAAGAAGGTGATAAGTCCTCTTTTTTTTTTCAAAAACTGAGCTCTTTTAAGGTTCAATATTATACACAAAGCCTCACTCACAGAAAAATGTTATTATCCAAAATGCAACCATGGAAATGGACGTCAAAGTTGAGATGTTACATAGGAACGCCTTGTGACATACATAAGTGTTTTTTTGCTTTCCTGTAAAATTTGAAAAAGTGGACTACCCATCTGGCATATCATGGTTCATGTAATGTGAAAGATTTTTGAAAAACATGCGTTTTTGTTTTGTAGCGGACTATAGTTAGTATACAATTTTTTAGACCTAAAAAACGATACCGTGCTATTTTCATCAATTGAGGCCGAATCGAATCAGCTTTCCATCAATATATTATTATGAGATAATAAATGTACGAGTACCAAAATTAACTAATAAAATTACACTGCCAGGCCTATATTGCTTAAATAACCTCGATTCCTCGAAAGCTTCGCCATTCTAATGAGGCCTGTTCTAGTCTTTTTTTTTTTTTGAATGGACATCAACTAATTATACTCGTAATATCGATAAAAAAATCGCTCTTCTTGTGAAATATTGTGTAATAGCGGTTATTCAAATAATCAAACATCATTAGTTGCAGTATAGAAGATGCAGTTGAAAAACTATTCTTATCAAAATACGTAGGTACGCTTGTTTCTTAATTTTTCCTCGGACAAGTCAAACTAATTATAGGTACTTAGCTTTCTTTTGGTTAAAGTTAAATAGGACCTGATTAACTGTGAAATATAAGATTCCTAATCCATACGATATGGTTCAATGACTCAATTTTATTTTCTAGGTATAATAACCCGTGATATTTGATAATTTTCGAAAAAACTAATTAACTCGAGGAAAAGTAGAGATATTTGAACGAAGAAACCATAAAAATTGTTGTCAGTTGATCACACCATTAGCGTTAATGAGCCTTTACAGATAAAGGATTAAAGTCAAATATCTTTTAGCAATAAATCATCAGTGAGTATTTTCATCTTCTTGTTCATCATTTAAATTTTCTTTGACTTCATCCTGCTTCATCATAGTTTCATTTTTCATTATTAATTTTTTGAAAAGCGTTTTACGATGTTTGTTTCTTATTGGGTCAATATTTTTTCGGATTTGCTCGTTGTTAGCATTTTTATCATCGTAGGATATTTTTACTTGCGGAAACGTTTTCAGTATTGGGCAAACAAGAATGTGCCTTATATTAAGCCCAAGTCTTTGATATTTGGAAGCTACTTGGATCTGATGTTGGGTCGTGTTTCATTTCAAGAATTCCATGCTAAGTTATATACGCAACTGGCGCCTCATCCTTTTGGCGGCTACTATTATTTCCACAGGCCATTGCTCCTACTTAGAGATCCTGAATTAGTGAAACATGTTCTCAGCTTGGATTTCGATGCGTTCTGTGACCGACATATAGATGCAGATGGCTTAGAGCCTTTGCGTATGAATTTATTCAACTTGCGAGGAGAACAATGGAAACTGACGCGTGAGAAACTGACCCCAGCTTTTACACCAGCTAAAATTCGTTTAATGGTGGAACTTATGAAGGAGTGTGCCGATGAGCTGGTCAATGTGCTGCAAAAACCATCTGAAATTGGCGCGGATATTTTTATTACGGATCTGGTATCCCGATATGGTAATTTATAACTTTGCATTAAATTTTAGAATTAATAGGTAATGATAATGTGACTTCTGGATATCGTTTCCTTAATGGAGAAAAATGGTTTCCCAAGAAAAGAGTGGTAGGTATAAATAGTAATACTGGGTTTGGTAAAAATCAATGTTTAAGAAGGGCCTGTCGAGTACCTATTTGCCAAAAAAATATGTTTCTCTGATATTTTCTTTTACTGTATTTGAAAACTACATCTTACGCTTTTTTCAAGATGTTTATAAAAGAAATTGATTGAATTGTCATATTTTTGCCACTCATTTTTTGATTGTATGTAGCGTATCATACCAAAATGCATCTAGTAAAAAAAAAAAATGAATTTTCAGAAAAAACAAAACACTGTTTCCCTTCTTGACTAGGTATTTGTGATAACTCACTGAAAGTTGGCATGTTTATTATAATTACAGTGGAAATCACTTATAACAAAACCGGATAATACAAGAAATCTGTTATAACGAATAAAATCAAAAGTCCCAGCTGAATTCCCATCAACCCTATGTTAAAAAAAACTGGATATTACAAATTCTTTTATAGCGAAATACCTGATATTACGAAAACTTTTTCCCCTGTTTTAATGAATGAAATTATATTTTTGAATGCGAGAGATAAGATAATTTTGCCTTGAATGTGTTATTAATGAAGAAACCTCTTCTCTACAATTTTTGAAAAATTTAAAATCAAAAATGGACTCGGAAATAATTAAAAAGAAAAAGACGCAATTGACTTTGTATAATTTTTTCAAACATTATTGCGTACATCATATGACCTGACTTTTCCTTTTTGTTTTTAAAAAACGTAATAATTGTGTCTTCAGACCTTAATTTTTATTATATTCGTATTTAAATAAAATCTGTTTCTTGGTCCAAATACTCTACATGGGTGTGTATTCATTTTTGTAGGTGGGTGATTCTCCCAATAACACGAAAATTGCTGAAATCACTGTTTATGCTCCATAAATAAACCCTTTCAAACTATTTTTTTTTTTGTTAGATAGCTAATGATCTCCTTTAAAATATACAATAATTTCTTTTTTTCCCCCACCTCACCAAAATTAAGGAGAGCACTCAAATAGGGTAAAATGTCCATGGTAGTGGATGTAATCACTTTGGTTTTCAATCATTATCCACATTTTTGATTAATTTTTTTTCAAATTGAACAAAATGATTCCTAGGGAGAGATACCTTGTCCAAATAAATTAATGGTATTGGTTAAAATTTAGGATGCATGAACATTAATATGGGGAGAGTTGAAGTCTTGTAATTAGTTTTTTTCCATCGTAGTGGAGAAAATTTAAGTCATCCTGGAATAATGGCACTGAAATATTTACAATGATGAAATATAATCTAAGTGGTTTATTTTGATACATATGAGAGTAATCAAGCAAAAAAAAAAATCTTTTTTTCAGAATATTGAGAAGCTATTAATAAATTTTCATCAAAAATGTGTCTTATAAAAGCTTAATGTTCCATGGTAGTGGATGCTGATACTGCAGAGAGCCAAAATCTGATAAGTCCAATCAACATTTTTTCTATAATGATTGACACCCCTAACAACAAATCCAGAGTGGATTTGTTCAGATTAGTTACCTTGGGTTTCTTAGAATTGAAATACTGGTCAATTTTCCATCGTGTGGAGAATTTTTTTTTTCCATCGTAGTGTCAAATTCTATTATTATAAACACCAAAGTGAAAAATATGACACCACTGTGAAAAATATGCATATTTTTGTCAACTTGTCAGTTAGTGATGGAACTAGGAGGAGGTTTAGTGAGGCAATACCCCTCTCCCGCCAAAAATTTTACCCCCACCCCCCAGAAAAAATTTTTCACCAAAATAATTTTTAGTAAAAATTTCTTGCTAAAATTTAATTAGTCTATAAAAAACACCAAAAATATTTGAAAAATGGTCAAAGAAGACATTCATTTTATCAAAGCAATGGGTATATTTCAAGTCACTACTATGGAATTCCATCGTAGTGTGCTCGAAGTATCCCCCCTGCCCCCTGTGGTGAGAATCAAGCTCAACCAATGTTGGGTACGTATTCAGGGACACACCCACTACTATTTCCATAGAAAAAAATATTAAAAAATACAAGTTTAAAATTTTCAAAAAAAAATAGTCAATTTTCTACTCATTGGGAGAATCACCCAGGTATACAACAAACTTCTCGTAATAACTGCTTAGAACAAATAGTTTGTTATAATTGGTTATTACGAGAAGTTTGTTTTATCCGATACTTATAGGATAAAACGAACAACCGCTTATAATGAAAAAAACCTTTAGTCCCTTCATTTTTGTTACAAGCAGTTTTCACTGTACCTATAATTTCATGTTATTTCACTGTATTTACTAATTAATTCACAAGTGAATTATCTCAAAACAAACAATGGTTCTTATAGTGAAGACAAAGCTATAGCCATAAAACACTTAAGACCAGCATCTCTGTTATTTTAAAAAGTAAATATCAAAGTTTGAATATTACAAAAATGTGTCATTCTCCAAAGTATTTATTTTTTTTTTGTAGGTAAATATGCCTCTTTCAAATTTAGTCACTTGAAAGTTTGCTATCCCATAAGGTTACCATGTATAATATTGATAAAAATGTTCTAATTTGATTGTTATTATTATTTTTAACCAAAGGAGCCGATGTTATTAGTACTTGTGCTTTTGGTTTTCGTGCCAATACATTGGTGGATCCGAATGCAGTTTTCAGAAAAATGATGCTAAAAACTGTTGAGCCACATTTTGGATATAAATTTCGTACTTTTCTGCTAGCAATGTCACCAAAACTGTGTATTTGGCTCAAATTACGTATGTTCGTACCTCCTGCTATGAAATATTTCATCACCTTAGTCGATGAGACCATTAAATACAGAGAAAAAAATAATGTGCAACGAAATGATTTCATTGATCTGCTAATAGCATTAAAGAGGGAAGAAGAATCTGCCAATGTTACAAATCCGAATCGAACTGGAAAAATAGGTAGGTCTGATTCTTGTTTCCTAAATACTAACAATGAATTCGATGAATAATATAGGTATTATCTTGAAAGTAGATACATAGTTAAGGGTGGGCAAAAACTTGCTCCTCATTTTTGACGCTGCTGAACCTGATGGTAGAGGGGAGGGAGAAACTTTTTTCTTGTGAATCAATTGTTCAAATTCTTTCCGCACATTTGAAAATATTATTTATAAGTAGAAAAAAATGGATTTAAAGGTTTGATAACTGAAAAATTATTATTTAAATATTAAGGGAAAAAGTGGAACGGGATGAAAAAAATTGAAAGCATGGGTTCAGGTTTTGAAGTCCCAGTTGCAAAAGAAAATAAATAAGCTCAAGTTTCAGTTGCACTGTTATATTTAATGTGTTGACATCTTACGATATGAGGAAGATACTGACTTATAACTTTTCATTTGTGTTTTTTTTTTTTTAAATGATTATTTTGCTCTTTTGTTTCAATCACTCCAAAGTAATAATAAAAACGAATATCATGATTCACGTATTCTTTCATGTCACATACCCTTCTTGTTAGAACCTCAATAATTTGAAAACTGAGTAATTTTTGAACATATTCAGACACGTCAGTCGAGTATCTAGCTGCTCATTGTTTTGCCTTTTTCTTCGCTGGTTATGCAACCCAAAACCTGACCCTTGGCTCAGCTCTGTTGGAATTAGCTCGTCATCCGGAAGTACAGAATAAATTACGCGCAGAAGTCGACGAACACATTCAAAGATCAGATGGGAAAATCACGTACGATAGTTTGAATAAAATGAAATATTTGGAACAAGTTATTCTTGGTATGGTTGAAATTTGTATCAGAATTTCTGCTACAGGAATAGCCCAGTCCTAAAACTTTTTTTTTTCTTGTATTTCCTAGAAGCGATTCGTTGTTACCCAGGTCAACCAGTTCTAGTGAGGCATTGCACTCGGGATTATAAAATTCCACACAGTGACGTAGTAATTGAAAAAGGTACAAATATTTTCGTGCCAAGATATGGCCTGAATCACGAGGAAGCGTATTATAAACACCCAAATGATTTCGATCCAGAGCATTTTTCCGAGGAGGCGAAGGCTAACAGGCATCCATATGCACATCTGTTGTTTGGAGATGGTCCTCGAAAGTGTATAGGTAAATAGAGATTCTGAAATTGCAAATAAAATTAATAAAATTGAGGTTTTTCTGCGGGGTTCCTATGTCATGTTTAGCTACTTGTAGACTAGAGACATACCTACATAATGGGCTATTGCATTTGACAATTGTGTGAAGGTGCGGTACAGAAGCTGTGGATCCTAAAGGAAGGAAAGTATATTGATTTATGGGGTATGGTGTATGTGTGTGTCTATGTTGAAAATCAGGTTATAGCGGTGATGAGTTTCGACCTGATGAGCAATTTTTTATATTTTTATGCCCTCCTTTCACATCACGTTACTGAGGTTTCCTTCACACATTAAGATATAAGGCGTGAAGAAAACCTCAAGTACGCGAGTAGTGGCAGGTTAGGTGGGCTTGAAAGAAGAATATTTTTTGTAGCTTGGGTAGCTAACGTGAAATACTGATCAAATGCTTGCCAGGCAAAATAGAGCCCTCTCCACCATCACTCCTTGCGAGAATTTACCTAGGAAGGCTGGAAAACGATTTTGCTTGGAGGAATTGCCCAGCTCCCAGTCGCTTACCTACACCCTTTTTTTCCCCCACACTTTGATGCTCTTCTGATGTCAACTTATTCATGACACTAGACACTGGTTTTGCAGACATGAATGATGAAAAATTATTTTCTGATTTTAGGAATGCGATTTGGACTCATGCATTCGAAACTTGCACTCACAAAGCTGTTGATGAATTATGAATTTAGTTTGTCTCCAAAAATGCAACTTCCAGTAAAATACTATTCAAATGTAATTTCTACGAGCATTGTCGGTGGTATTTGGCTGCGTTGCAGAAAACGCCTTTGACAGTAGTGGTTGAATTTTGATGTCATAATAGTTAACATTTTTTTCATAAATGTATTATTATATTATCCATGTTTGTGTTTGCATCGCAAAAGCAACTTGTAAAAATTCAGTAAAAAACTACAAGACTTCAAGTACTGTTCTATAGTAACCTTAAAGTGGGTACTCTCTCTGATCAAAACATGAATAAATAAAAGTGAAAGAGACATCCAACTTTGTAATTTATGAAGCTGTAAGTGAGAAGAATAAGGGCGAAAAGAACAGAAAATTATCAGATTTTGTTGCAAATAAATTGAAATTATTTTTTGAAATGAGGGCCAATTTGAGCTCTGCGTTGGTATAGATATCGCTCAACGATTAAGTGTTAGTGAAGACATTTTGCCATTTTATTCATACAAATTGCATAACAACCTGTAAGGGGGACACCATCACTTATTTTATTTTGAGAAATTCTGCATTTGTAATCAAATAATTATAATTTATAGTGATTAGCAATGAGGATATGGTGGTGAAAGACAAATTTTTGGAAGCAAATATGCTCATAACTCAACAAACGAAATTGTTCCTATTCGAACAAAATCTCTCTCTCTCAAAAAAAAAACATGATAAAGTGCACCCTCAAGTTTGTTATGATATTTAAGCGTTTCAGTGTATATGAACAGTGATATGTAAGAAGAGGATTAGTCCACTTTTCTAAATTGTAACTACAGAGAAGCAATAAAACACGTTCATTTCTTTTGCTCTTCTCATGAATCACCTCGGCTTTAAAGTCCATATATAATATTTTTTACTGTAAGTATGGGCTTCGTGTATACAACTGAACCTCAGAAGGACTTGATTTCTGAAGAAAAGGTGACTTGACCATTTTTTCCATTTCACTGTTCATATTTTTCAACAAAGTTCAACGTAACAACATTGAGAGAGTTGCATGTTCATAAGGCAAAAAAATGTAAATTAACATTTACCCCTTATTTTTATTGTTGCACCTAGATAATGAATTTTTTCAATGAGCCGCGGTTTTGACAAATTATTATTATATTTTGATATGTTGCTCTCAAATGTACCGACACTCTATGCCTCTTTCAAGAATTTTTTGGTTTTCAATTTTTAAAAGGCCCCTATCTTAAATCACTGAAAAATAGATTTGCATGTTGCTTGAAAAGTAAAAAAGTCAATTTGTTGGTGAACAGCAGTTCCTCAAACGTGAAATAGTTACAATTGTATTCCAAATTTGACATTACATTAAATAATTCAGCGCATAAAAAGAAATCTTGTGAAACTGTTATAAAAAAGCATACTAAATACGAGTACCCTTTCATTTGTATTTTTACTGGAATTTATTGGTTGCCACCCCTCACCCTCTGAGATTGCTCCAGCATTTACTTTGCTTACGTCTGGCTTAATATTTCATCAACTGAATGTTTGGTAATTTGAGAACCAAATGTATCAGACATATTTAAACGAAGAAACCATACACATTAGGTAACTTACCTAATCAATAGAGTTAATCAACCTTTTCCGACTAGAGGGTTGTATCGCCAATAGTTCATAATAGCGCATGTCGTTTGCACGTTTAATTATTTTATTTTATTTTATTGGTATTGTCACTTGAAATTTTTCAATCACTGTCTTATTAATGACTTATTTGAAAAAGTATAATCATGTTTGGGTTTTTTTGGCCTAGTATTTTGACGTATTTCCTTGTTGTAAGCAGTTTAGTGTATTTTTACTTGAAAAAAAGTTTTCGATATTGGTCTGACAAGAATGTGCCCTATGTGAAACCTAAGTCTTTGCTGTTTGGAAGCAATTTGGATCTTATTTTAGGTCGTGTTTCATTTCAAGAGTTCCATGCCAACTTATATAAGCAACTGGCGCCTCATCCTTTTGGAGGCTACTATTATTTCCAGAGGCCATTGCTCCTACTTAGAGATCCTGAATTAGTGAAACATGTTCTCAGCTTGGATTTCGATGCGTTTTGTGACCGACATACAGATGCAGATAACACGGAGCCCTTGCGTTTGCATTTATTCAATTTACGAGGAGAAAAATGGAAACTGATGCGCGAAAAACTTACCCCAGCTTTTACACCGGCCAAAATTCGTCTCATGGTAGAGCTTATGAAGGAATGCGCAGATGAGCTAGTCAGTGTGCTGCAAAAACCAGCTGAGACTGGTGCGGATATCTTTATTTCGGATGTGGTAGCCCGATATGGTAATTTAACTTTGCATCAAAATAACAAATGATTATGTGACTTCTAAATATTGCCTGCGTTTAAGTCTAAAACTTTTCAAGTTCCCAAAAACATAGTGTTTCACTCATTGATTTTTTTTGCCATTTTCACATACTAGCCAAAAGATAGAAAAATGTTATCGAGGTCAAATTGCTAATAAACTCATTTGGAAAATTTTCAATCGGGACAAGACACATATGCAATCAAAGATCGTTTAAGGAGCCATAAACTAAATTTGATTTATGAAACCTTGAGGCTTGTATTTATGTGGCACGTATTCATAAGAGCATCCTCAAATTTTTTTGAGAGAAATGAAATTTCAATCTAAAAGACCTCTTAACCTCCTAACTGCTCTCTACTTTCTTCTTAAGAAACATTTTATAATAATGGACTTATAAGATTTTTTCCCTCATTGAAGTATATCTGCAGGGCCCCCTTTGTCGAAACCTCTAATGAATGGATTAAGGAATTGTTCATGAATATATTCAGCTCACCCCTGTATGTAATTACATACTACTACAGCTATATGTTTATTATGTAGGTTTCATGAGCCAAGAAAGAATAAATTTTTTTCTAAACGTAGAAGATTCTTTTCAGTGGGCCACCAAAGACAATCTCTTATCTTACAGAAACCACCTAAGTATTGATCTAAATAGATTATCTGTTTGTTCAAATTACAGGAACTGATGTCATCAGCACTTGTGCTTTTGGTTTTCAAGCAAATACATTACTGGATCCGAATACAATTTTTAGAACAATGGTCCAGAAAATTGTAAATCCGCATTCTGGATACAAGTTTCGTTCCTTATTGCTGGCGATGTCACCAAAATTATGTACATGGCTGAAATTGCGAATGTTCAATCCAGATGCTGTAAAATATTTTGTCACCTTAGTTGATGAGACCATAAAATACCGGGAAAAAAATAATGTACAAAGAAATGACTTCATTGACTTGCTTATAGCGATCAAGAGGGATGAAGAATCTGCCAATACTAGAGACGTGAATCGAACTAGAAAAATAGGTATACCGTAGGTCTATGGTTTTCAATTTAATTTGCATATTATATCTTCATTATGCAAGTATTCAAATTAGCTAACACTCTTCAAGAAACTACTTAGAAAATACTTGAATAGTAAACTGAGGAGTTTTGTAGTAAAATGTAACATACGCTATTTTTTATAATAATGTTGTTCTAACCTTCTAAGATGACTATCAGAGGAAAGAGGGAATATCACTATGATGAAATATCAGTTTTGTCAACTCGAAGGGAGATTTCAGGCATCGTGCATTCAGATGGAGCTGCTGCTTCTTCATTTTACAGTTTTAAAACTATTTCTATTATAGCAGCGAAATAAAATATCTACTGGAAAAGATTTTTTATAAACATATTCTTAAGATTTGTGACACGAAATGAGAAAAATAAATTTTTTATGAATCTTAAGTAAAAGTATAGAAATACATCTGGACAGTTGGATAATTATCTATACTTACGTATTATTCCTTATAATATAAAAATTAATTTCAACAATTTTGAATAACTATGATTATAATTTTTTGAATGTATTTTATATAGATACTTCAATAGAGAATCTAGCTGCCCAGTGTTTTGCCTTCTTCTTTGCCGGTTATGCAACCCAAAACCTGACTCTTAGCACAGCTTTGTTGGAATTGGCTCGTCATCCAGAAGTGCAGGAAAAATTGCGCGTGGAAATTGACCGACAAATTCAAAAAGAAAATGGGAAAATCTCATATGACAGTTTGAAAAAAATGAAATATTTGGAACAAGTTATATTGGGTGAGGCTAAAATACAAGAATGTCTGCCAGATTTATAATAATAAATACGGCTGAGAATATATATTGAATGTTTGTATTTTTCAGAAGCGATTCGGTGTTACCCAGGTCAACCAGTTTTGTTGAGGCATTGTACTCGTGATTACAAAATTCCATACAGTGATGTAGTCATTGAAAAACATACTACCGTTTATGTACCAAGATATGGGCTGAATCACGACAAAGCTTATTACGAGCAGCCGGACGTTTTCAATCCTGAACATTTTTCTGAGGAGGCGAAGGCTAATAGACACCCGTACACACATTTGTTATTTGGTGACGGTCCTCGAAAGTGTTTGGGTACGTTAAGATAACTAATTCTTGAGTGATATATGAATCACTGGCGGAAATAGACTCGGGATTTTGGGGGGGCTGTAGCCCCGATGAAGATTAGTCGTTTGTACGTATATTTGTTTGTAAAAAATTTTCACACGGTCCTACCTCCCCTCTCCCCAAATAAATCTAAAAAAATCGTGAATAAAATTTTTTTTCAAACATTTTTGGGGGGCTAATTTTAATTTTGGGGGGCTTAGCCCCCCCAAGCCCCCCTATTTCCGCCAGTGCATGAATTCATCACCGTCAATTTTAATAGTAGAAAAAATCAGGGCTGGATTTAAAGTGTTATTTGTGACCATAAACCATGTACATGGTATAATAATAGACAGCCAGCAAGGTATTCCTACATTAAAATAATTAATTTTAGAAGAAATCTGGTAGAGTTGTCAAATGGTATCCAAAATTGACCTTAATTTTTACACACTTGAGCATTCGAACCCCCATTGCCCCAGAGAAACTTGAGCCATGTTATGTTAGCAACATAGCATTTGGTTTGCTGGCTGTTCAGTGCAATGTTTTAAGCCTGTGCCATTTTTATCGTCAAGCTGACAGGCTTCCACCAATCTAGAATTAAGACCAAAAAATTAACCGCTGAATCAAGCATTTCTAAGAACTAAAAATTGAAGGAACTGCTAAACTATCAACTTGGTAATATCAATTGCAATCTGAAACCGAATTTGTACGATGTTTTTCATGGATCCGTCTGTAACTTGAAATTTATGTTAGGGTTCCACAAATCTAGCCTCGCACCATATCGATAAACCTTTACTCATAATCTTGCCTAATATCTACTCTCAATTTTTTTAAAAATATTTTCAGGAATGCAATTTGGACTCATGCATTCTAAACTTGCACTCACGATGTTGTTGATGAATTATGAATTTATTTTGTCTCCAAAAATGAAGTTCCCATTGAAATTCTCTTCGAATGTATTTTCTACGAGCATTGTCGGTGGTATATGGCTGCGTTGCAAAAAACGTTCTCGACAGTAGTCATTGAATTCTGATGCCATATTATTCGCAACATATTCTTTTGACTTCGCTTCCTCGTAATTAAAATACATACGTAAAATTGATTTGAATCAGATTTTATCTTGTCATTTATGAAGTTAAGAAGATTTTTTGCAATATTACTAAAAATTTTTAAATAATTTAAAACTTGTTTTTCTATTGAAAATGCTTTTTGCAAAATATTTAAGGCTTTTGGTTGAAGAACATAGAAGAAATGGATGTCAATAGTATTTTTAAGCATAGTTGTAAAATTAGAATGTTAAGAAAATCTTCTTGGGCCAATACTTTGTTTCATCACCATGTATTCATTTATATGAAATAAACTGTGAAAAATTTGATCGATAAAAATGGGCAGATCTCATCTTGGAAAAATATTTATTCGCTAATACAAAATAAAAGAACCAATTATTTGAGATTTTGAATAAGTTTTTTTTTGTTCTTGTTTTTGGAAGAAAATGATTTGCATATGAGACGAAAATACAAATTTTCTATTGGTGGAACAAAAAATCCAATACAGCTATGAACAAAAAAAAAACTGTTACTCATATTTTTGGCTGATGTAGCATTAGCCTAGACGTAACGGTATCAAAAAATCATTGAAGTGCAAAACATTGGAGGTAATATTTTCCAAACGGGGCAGGTTATTTGGTAAGGCTAAGATTAAGGCTTACGCTATGTACCTATAACTGAATAGGAAAACTTTGTAACTTGGATTTTTGAAAATTTTTTAAAGTAGTAAATCGATGAATTTCTCATTAATGCTATCAAACAGCACTAAAACTAATTATGTTGAAAAAAAAATTGTACTATAGTTACAAGGTTTTCTTATTAAGGTATCCATATGCTACTTATTAGTTAATACCCCTACCTGTAATCAACTTTGGATAAAATAAAACATTGTAATTGACTTACACGAGGATAAAATATAAAATTTTCATTTATTCAGCGAGTAATAATACAAGTCTCCAGTTCACTTCAGTGCATTAAAACAGCTAAAGAAGAGTTGATCGAAACGTACTGATGTTGGTGATATGAGGTAAGCTATAAAAGTTGAGTTCAAATTCCATCCACCAAAATGGTTTTCAGAGTGATCGATGAAACAGAGTAAGAATCGGAAGCATAAAACATGTGTTTTGATATGCAGAGAAGGTGTATACGTTATGTACTTTTATAATTTTATTTTAGCTCGTAAAATTTGATGAAACGTCATTTTTGATTGGAAAAAGGTTCCTACTACTATCGTAAAATTTTTCTACCAATGTACGTATGTACTTTGATATGTAAAGATTTGACGTACTTATCAATGTTTTTTTCAATTGTGTTTTGTATACCAAAGTCAAGCTAATATTTATTATTAGACGGAAACAAAAGGCACAACTTTTCAGTAAGGAAAAAATCAACATCCAGTCAGTAGTCGGTAAGGTACGTGATTATTATTTTATTCGTTATTATTTAATTAAACGAACGGGCTTTGCCCCACCTAAAGAAAATTTTGCCCTCTGAAAAATTTTGTCCCGAAAAACAAAAAAAAAAAAACTACGAAAGAAAGTTATTTTCATCCTCTTCTATAAAAAATAAAATTTCGAGTAGTTTTAGAAGTTCGATTTTATTGGTCGCCACCATTGCCCCTGCTCACAATAAGCGGAAAACATTTTTGCCCAATTAAAAATTTCGATTGCCCCATCTGACAAATGCTTTGCGTTGAGCCTCAAAGTTTACGAGTGGGTTTAAGAATAATAATTTATACAGTTACAGACCACGCATTAAAAGAACGTGTTTTCAACTACATTTTTTGAGCATTCTATGTAAATTTTTGGCATATTAATAAGAGAGATATTCTTCACTTCATATAGTAACTGTAAGTACTCAGTAAATTAGTATTAAAATAATGTACAAACAACTAATAGTGCGAATTTTTTCAATTGAATGGTTCACTCTTGGTTTCATTGGTCAACAAACTTCAAGTTTTCTTTATTCTTCAATACCATTTTTTTAAAGCCGGCTGAAAGTAATTTTTTTCATATCCATCTCGCAAAAGTTTGCAGATATATTTGTACGTTCAGGTTTGACGCTATGAAAAGGTTTTTGATAAACTTGTAGGATGATAAATTATTAATTGGAATAGTAGGTATTTAGTCTGTGAGGGGTGAAGGAAAGTGGAAACACATTTTCCTTTCGTTCTAAATACATAATTAGATATTATAGTCGAAAAGTTGTTCGTCCACTTTTACGCCACACCTACTATTCTTTTAATTTTCATATTGTAATCTAAACGATGAAATATTTTGTTTTTGAAGAGGCATTCAGTCTACTAACATCGGTAGTTTCTTTTATCGACTCCTTGATGTTGAAAATTTATCAAGTTAATTGGTTCTTGACCCCTCTCAATCAAGTGAAAAAAGAACGTTCAAGTTCTTAGGTTTCTTTTTTTTTTATTACTGTCATTATAATTAATTAATTTTTGGCCATGACTTATCGTTTTAAGGCATGTATAGTGTTCAGTGACAAATATTGATGAAGCTCAAAGGTTTCGATAAGTACAGAATCTACAGAACAGAATACAAATATTTGAGGTAAAAATTTCATGCTTGACTTTTGGACTCCTAGTTTATGACAACTTAAGGCCCTTAGTTTTCATGTGATTATATACTGTAGATTATATTCGTCTTTTTAAAATCAAGCAAGACTTTTAACTTTAGAAAAACCAGGTTTTATTCGATTTCTAAGAGAACCAGGTGGCGTCGTATGACACAAGTTAGGGTTTCTCAAAATATTGTTCCTTTGAGTAGTCCATCTCAAAATTTTGAGTGGCGTCGTATATGACGCCATCTGGTACTTCTAATGATAAACTACTCGTATCTACAAGAATTTAACATGAGACTATTTTTCAGAATCCCTAATTATGTAAACATAAATTAAACATATCTTACAACTCATTTCTGAAACTGTGAATAATGTAAGAAAAGGTATTCGTAAAAGAACACTCATTAGGCTTACATTCAGTTATTGCTTATTTAATTTGAGGATAGAGTAATCCTATCAGTTGAAAATTATATTCGTTTACATTCGAACTGGAGGGAAATTATTATCAGTTTGTCATATAAAATACATTGAAGCTCGTACATAAATTTTAAATTTCAAAGTCTTGAAGGGCTTATGATTTTTTTAACTGTTGTAAGAATATGCCTAAGATTTGTATCAAAAAGTACTAGTATTAAATATCATTCAGGACTCTTCAATTTAAATTAATTTACTAAAAAATGAAAACTCCAATGTACTTTATATAAAAACTAATAACAATTTTAGTAATTTGCCACGAGATGAAAAGCAGTATTACCAAATAATGATGAAAAATTAATTTAGCCAAAAATTAATTCAGCAGTTTACAATATTAATGCATGGGTAGTCTATGATTTATGGCCTCGCATGCATGAGTGAGCAACATATGGTACCTAGTACCTATACTTACTCGAATAAAATTCAGTTAAAATAAATATATATTGCATTACCATTCGAATGTTTCAGGCAGATGAAGAGGACCGAGTAAAAATGTGGCTCATTATATGGGGGTCTCTCCTGATATCATTCTTGGTATTAGTTTACCAATGGCTGAAATTCTTCTACAGCTATTGGGAAAGGCGAAGTATACCTTCCATTCCCGTGGATAATCTGTTATTTGGAAACATACAAGATATGATGATGGGAACACTCTCATTAGCTGAAATAATGAAGACACACTACGACCAACTAGCACCCCACAGACTCGGTGGAATTTATAGCTTTCAAAATCCGATATTAATCGTTCGAGATCCGGATTTAATTAAATCTATTCTAACAAAAGACTGCAACTATTTTTATGATAGAGGGTTTCATTTAACCGTCGAGAATGAACCGTTGACTAAACACTTATTCAATCTGACAGGAGAGGAGTGGAAAACGTTGAGAAGCAAACTGTCTCCAATCTTCAGTTTGGCTAAAGTAAAATCGACTTTACCTTTGATCGAAGAATGCATTGATGAATTAAAATCGGTCTTGGATGAACATAGTATGCTTGAAGAAAAGTCAGTAGATATGAAGGACATATTAGCAAGGTTGGTAGAAAACGTCATGATTATATTACTCGTAATTTAATTAGAGCCAGTCGTCCCTTGGCTACTCACAGACGGCCTGGGGGGAGTGACAGGGGGGCTATGACGTTCAAAACTGAAATTAGGCACCCTAATTTCAAAGAAAATTACCAACAGATGGATATTTTATTAATTTGAGATGTTCTGATAAATGGCCATGTCCTATGAGTAGTTTTCTAGCACCGACATAATTATGCCAAAGGGTTGGGCAAAAGTTCGACCTACTAAATGTCGTGATGGTGTGGTCCTAGCCAAGACGAGGGACTGCTGATGAGAGGGAATACTGAAGATCGCTTCTGATGCCAAAAGTGAAGCAAAAGCGATCTCGATAATTTGACTTATGTCGTTTTTTTTTTTTTAAATGAGTACATACCTAATTGGCGCTAAAATTTTGTTTCAGATTTTTCATTGACGTCATTAGTTCATGTTTTTTCGGAGTTCAGGCAAATTCGCTTACTAATCCTGACTGTGAATTTCGTAGGATGGGTTTGAAAACATTTGAAATGAATGCAAAACTGATAATTCGTGGCCTAATTTATGCTTTCAATGCCGGGTTAGCCAATTCTTCTGGAATTAAGTCTATAAATGATGACGTGAATGACTTTTTCATTAATCTGGTGAAAGATACAGTTGCCTACAGAACGAAAAATAATATTATAAGACAGGATTTTCTAAGTCAGCTCATGAACTTATTACAAGAGGAGAAGATGAAAAAAAATTGCGATTCACGTTATACTGATGCTGATGTTGGTAAGTTGTGAATGAAGTATATGATATGAAAAAAAATTTTTTGTATCTAAATAAGTTTCGTGCTTAACTTCAGTATCTTTTGAGAATACCGAGCCCACCTGTTGCTTTTCATGAGCATTTCATCAATTTTAAGATCATCGTCTTGGGTATTGTAGAATTCATGGCCGCCCAGTGTTTCGTATTTTTCCTCGGTGGTTATGAGACTTCGTCGAATGCTTTGAGTTTCGCTGTTTTGGAAATTGCTAAAAAATGCTTAATCCAAAATCGTTTGCAACAAGAAGTTGATAAAATGTGGAGTACGCACAAAGGAAATATTTCTCATGAATCACTTCAGGAACTGACTTACATGGATCAAGTTCTTTCAGGTGAGTTTAAATTATTAGGCTCATATTATTAGTCTATTAGTACCTATAACTACAAGAAAATGGAGATGTTCAAGATTCTTTCACGAGAATATAAAGATATATTTTTCAATAAAAAAAGAAAATCAAACTTCTGAGTACAGCGGAAACCTCAAAAAAAAAAGTTGACTGGTTCCAAGATATTCTTTTGTGAACAAAGCTGCAGTTTCACTGCACTTATATGTATGTACACAAAATAAGTTTTATCCATTCAGTGGCTGCATTCTCGCCTTGAGTAGAACAATTTATAAGAAAATAAACGAATAATGTGAATATTGACCTGTTGATAAATCACTATAGTTAGATAATTTTTATATTATTTGAAAGTTCTTTCTCCTAATTAAATTAATATGGTTATAATTTTAAGCTAGTGTTAATAGTTGATGAACTAATTTTTTGTTGATAATATATTACTTACAGAGACCATGAGATTATACCCTGCTATTCCAATGTTGATGAGAACATGCACTCAAAATTACCAAGTACCTGATAGTGATGTTGTAATTGAACATGGAACCGTAGCATATATTCCTATTTATGGGCTTCATCACGATGAAAAGTATTATCCAAACCCTGGAAAATTTGATCCGGAACGTTTCTCTGATCAAAATAAAACATCTATACCGCAATTTGCATACCTGCCTTTTGGAGAGGGGCCAAAAATATGTATTGGTAAGTAAACTAAATGTATAGTCAGTGTATTTTGTACTTCTAAGGGTGGTCTTGAAGCACAGTTGACTATGGGCAGCCGAAATATTTTATTTACAAATAGGTAGCATACAAATAAACATATCGCAGTGCGTATTCACCCGGGCATTTGTTGTTTGGAATTACTAATATTAATAAAATTTTTGATGTGTTAACATCTTATTTTCATTCACCCGGGACTAAATTCGAAAATTTTTCCCAAATTTTGTAGTCGACTATTGAAAAAAGGAACGTAACGTGCGCGAAGCGCCTGCGCGCTGCACAGATATACGCAGACGCCATTATTGTCATCGACAAATTTTCAAAATTTTCTTCAACTTTCGTTAATCGTTTTTAATTTTCATTACTGTATTTTCGTAATTATTTTTGATCCATTATAATATCACAAAAGATGTTAACACATTAAGAAACTTGTATTTTTTTTCAATTTTCAAAATAAGTAGTTTTAATTTTATCAAGTTAAAAGTTTTTCTTTTTAACAGAAATCAGATGAATAATATTTGCTTTTGGCATAATATTGGAGAAATTACTTCCTTCTATACATAAATAGACAAATAAAATAAACAGGAATGAAAGTGTAAGATCACTTTAAGCTGAGTATTTTTTTTTTAGAATTCTTAGTTTATGAATAGAATAACTATATTATGCATGTTTCACGCCTAGTCGTGAAAAGCAAACCTAAATTAATACATTTTAGATTTTTAGTGAAAAAAACAAGAAAATTGTAAAAACGGCCAAACGAAAATTATCAGTTGAAATAGGATGACCGAAGACGGAAGACTTTCACAATTCTTTCTCTGTCTTTCGCTTCGCATGAATGGGGGAGAGGAGAGAGAAATAAGATGTCTCGCCATTATCTGATTCAATTCTTCCACAAAAAACTATGCGATTCTAGTAATACAATAAATTTTACCCCATCAGCTATCCTTTCATCGTACTTGTGGGGAAAATCGTAGGGCTTTTAAAAAAATAATATTTGCATACGTATACTTTGTCACCTACCTTTTAATCAAAATCTTAACATTATTGAACTACCTACGAGTATTTAAAGAATGACGTTATGCAATCAATTTAGGAAAATGATATTGAACATTTTTAATGATACAATTCGTTCTTCATCTGCAGGTATGCGGTTTGCTCTGATGATTCTGAAATTAGTTCTCGCTCATTTACTGAGAAATTATACATTTTCCATTGCTTCTAAAATGGAACTACCAGTAAAAATAAAAAAACGTACGGTTTTGGTTTGCTGTGACGGTGGTATTTGGCTGGACTGTACAAAAAGAAATATAAAACCCTAATTTTCTATGCGTGTTAATAATGCTCATTGTTTTTTCGTTCAATTTTTAATAAGTAGATATTATGTATTGTAATTAGCTTTATTTATTCCATCTATAAGCTGCCCTTATGAGATTTTATTTTTCCCTAGTCCATATATCTACAGTTCCTGCATATTGTAGCTGCAATATTACATCTGCGATGAGGATGATATAGTAACCATCAATCAGTGGCGGATCCAGAGCTCCACTGGGGGGGGGGATCCAAATTTTTTCAAAGCATGGTAAATGCTAAAATGGTGAGATTATATTTTTTCAGCAAAAAGGGGAAGGGGTTCAAGAAAATTGATTTTTAGTAGATTATCGGTCTATTTTTTTGGAATTGGGGGGATTTCCCCCTCCCCCCTTGGATCCACCACTGCAATAAATGAGCTTATACCAGATAATACTGATCAACGAAGTAATTTGGTTGAGTCAACATTCTATAGAGTAATCATGTATTTTGGAGAGGGGATGACATGGGCTATCCTCTTAGGGCTGAAATAAGCCTAAGGGAAAATGAAATAACGCTCCTCTATTTCTTAGAAAATTAGGCTAAGTTTACAAAGATTTTGATTTATCTCTACCAAACTCTGATAATTTTTTTAAGATTTTTACTCTTCTAATCAAGTTTTTTTCTTCAAGTTTTGCTTCAGTGACGAACAAAAAAATGATTCTGATTTAGGTATTTTTACCAAACAATCTTTTTTTTTATTTTCTATTCTTTTCTTTCATTTTTTTCAGTGATAAAAAAACAAATTTTTAGCCTCCAAATTCATCTGGCGAAATACGCCTAAGTGTATGGACAAAAATTCATTCCATCAAATTAAAGTTGAGAAACTTCATATTTGAGGTAAGGTACCTTCTTGAAAACAGAAAATGGAACCTCATTTATTATTACGCTCTTTTGGAAAAGTTATTGTGGCTTCACTGGTTTGACGTTAGGAGATTTTTTGATTATGTTATTCAGATGATGGATCCTGATTCCTGAAGCCCTAACAATTTTGGATAGAAAACCTTACTGAATTGAAAATTGATAAAATTACTGACTAAAGAGTCGTAAAATTTTTCCATCTCAAAGAAGGGCTTGTTATGGTCACAATGAATGTTGAAAGGTCTGCTTTGAGATGACTGACTGTGACTGTGAGCACTAAGATGTGTAATTTCAGAACAATGAATTCCTCGAAGGATTTTACACGAAAACTTTCTCGTCTAATATAATAATATTATTATTATAATAAAATTTTTAATTATGTTGAAATGAGTGATGAAATTTTTCACCTGACTCATGTGGCAACACTTTAACACCATTCCGTTTTTATCATCTAGGTACAGACGAAAAGACGAAAGAGTTTGAAAATCTCTTATCAGTGAAAACTGAAAATGGTGAAAAAATATTTGTGAATTCTCTCATGTTGAAAATTTTTATTCTGTTCTCATCGCTATTTGGGTCATAAAGTTTCTAATACCTAATGTTTTCTCTCTCTCAAATTGAATAGTTCCTTTCAAATTTTGTGTTATTCGTACTATTGGTCGACTGAAATATACCACTTCATATTGTACAATTCTGAAGGAAAATGGATGCCATTGATCTCGTTTTGCTGGTAACTTTCATTTTTCTCATCATAATTTATTATGCCAGTTATCGTCGTAAATACTGGGCGAGAAAGAAAATCATTAGCTTAAAGCCCGGCAACATCATCATGGGTAGCACTGGAGACATATTTCTGAAAAAATTATCTTTGTACAACTATCATGCAAAAATGTATGAACAATTAGCTCCTCATAAATACGGAGGCTATTACAATTTTTTCACTCCTGTGCTCGTCGTTCGTGATCCTGACATCATTAAAACGATCTTCACCAAGGATTTCAATTATTTCATGGATCGTGGCCAGCCTCTGGACGAAAAAAATCCCTTATCCCAGAATTTGTTCAACCTGAAAGGTGAAAAATGGAGAATTCTGAGAGCCAAACTTACACCCACTTTCACCTCTGGTAAAATCAAGATCATGTTCAATCTAATGAAAGAATGCACAACTGAACTTATCGAAATGATCGATACATCTGTGGAAAAGGAGGAAATTGAGGTTAAAGAGATGATGGCTAGGTCAGTATCTTAGTTATCCAACTCTGAATTCGTCACTTAAAACTAATTCACCTTTTTTTTTTCGCAGGTATACCACTGATGTAATAAGTTCTTGTGTTTTTGGCCTGCAGTCCAATTCTCAGAAAGATCCTGACTCGATTTTTCGTCAGATGGGTCGTAAAGCTTTCAATCAAACAACTCGTCGGAGTGTTGTTGCTATAATAGCTATGGTTATTCCAAAATTTAGAGAAATTTTTAAAATTTCATTCTTCGAAAAAGACGTTCAGGATTTCTTCACATCACTTGTACGTTTTGGGAAAATTCTAACACTTTCTGTTTAATGTGCCCTAAATATGATTTATATATTTGTTTTCTTCTAGGTGTCAAAAACGATTAAATATAGAGAAGATAACGGAGTTGAGAGAAATGATTTTCTTGATCTGCTTATAGCTCTGAAAAAACAAGAAGTTCTGACTCATAATTCAGCCAGTGGTGAAATTTGTCACGTTGGTGAGATTTATTTTCATTTAATTGCAAATCTCGTCGTAAAAGAATTGTTTCTCTTATTTTCGTGCCTCTTTTATCTCATCATAATTATCATTTACACCTTCAAAAAAGTCTGAAACGTATATTTTGTTGAATTAAAGTTGATTCTTTTATGAGAGAATTTAATAATTACTTACCGAAATAGTTTTTCAAAAATTAATTTTTCTTATTCTTTCTCTGATATGATCTTTGAAAAACCGAAATATTTTTTTTTATCTTCCATTTCCGAAAGTATTTCATCGTGATCTGTTGTGGTATATTGCAATAATTGTTGCTTAGCTGATATTTATTTACCTAACAAAATAATACTCATGAATTGAACTTTTTTCTCAACCTAATTATTTTCAATGAAGTACACGATAACGACAATTTAAAAATAATATTCAAAGTATTTGGATTTTTTTACTAGATAAAAAAGTCAGAATATGAGAAGTTGCTCCCAATGAGATCGAAAAATATTTTTTAACCAGAAAATGGAAAAAAAAAAATTTATAATTTTTTATGAAAGTTTTGAAATCTTGTATTTTTTAATTTTAATTTCTTTTTCAAAATCGTCTTCATTCTCATTTTATTATAATTTTTGTTCTGGCACCTATTATTATTCATTCATTTATTTTTTGATTTTAGTCAACTTTTTTGAGCATAATCTATTAATTATTGAAAGTGTCAAGAATGACCGTTGTCCAAAATTTTGTTCTATAATTTCTTTGCACAAATCAACAAATCATGACTGGACTGATTATGAGTTGAAGTAAAATGAAGCTTCATTCAAACATTAACCTAGGATAGTTCACGAGCACTCTAGCTCGGATATCTTGACTTTATCTTTTGTTACTGAATATTTTATTCCTGGTCGGTTTTGAAAAAGTCGTAAAATTGGATCATGGTCTTTCTTGAAACCACCACTTCAATTATTTTCATATTAATTGTTTTTAACGTCAGTTATATGCTTCCTGTTTACAGAATTCACTGATAATCTACTAACAGCTCAATGCTTCGTGTTCTTTTCCGCTGGTTTTGAAACATCTTCTGGTACTCTGTCATTCGCTTTATACGAGCTGGCGAAGCATCCTGAAATGCAAGAGAAACTGTTCGATGAAATTAGTGAAACTCTAGAACAGAATAATGGGTCATTTAATTATGAGTGCCTGCAACAAATGCCTTATTTAGATCAAGTTGTGTGTGGTAAATTTATTTTTTTAAATACTAGCAGTTTATTCAAATAATTTAATATTCATTAAAAATATCAGATAGGTAATTGGCCAATATCTTCGTATTTTCGGTTGCGATTATTGTTGTTGAGGAGTTTAATTTTAGTCGACAAAAAAATCGAATTAGAATTTTATAAGTCTTTATGAAAATGAAAATTTCCATGCATGAATAGTCATTTGGTTTTATTATGTTAGACTCACGTGGTCTTTAATCAAAGGTAATATCTGATTTTGCCTTTCATCTGTTCCAGAAACATTAAGGATGTACCCACTTCTACCAAGTTTGGTCAGAATTTGTAACGAAAATTATCAATTAGATGAGCACACAGTTATCGATAAAAATACTCGAGTAGTTATTCCTGTGAAAGGATTGCATTATGATCCGTCGTATTATGAAAATCCAACCGAATTTAACCCAGAAAATTTTTCAAAAGAAGCCAGAGCAAAACGACATCATTTTACGTATTTGCCTTTTGGTGAAGGACCTCGCATTTGTATTGGTAGGTACTTTTTTGTTTTCACTTTTATTATTATAAATGTCGAATTTGAGTATTAATAAGGAGTTACCAACTTTTTATTATTTGCCAAATACTTTTCGTCAGTATTACCTGAATTAGTAAAGTGGACAATCCGAATTTGCAGAGCTCCTCGAGAAAATTTTCATTTGATTTCTCTATAAAATAATTTAATTGTAAATTATGATTCATTTTGAGCTATCACAGTCTTCTAATTGCTCAGATCAAGTGCTGATAGTCACTTTTTGTTAATAGGTCTGAGATTTGGCTTAATGCAAGTTAAACTTGGATTAGCTACCATACTTCGAAATTATTCCGTTTCTCTTTCTCCAAAAATGAGTTCCTCATTGGAATATAAACTATTGGCTTTTGTACCGACGCCCAAGGATGGAATTTGGCTGAAATTTAAGAAACGTTCAGCATGAACTTCGAATCGAATTGATGTCTTTTGATTTTTGTTAATCATAACGTAGTCTTGACTGTGATTTTCTGGAGTAAGTATCTACTCAATGATGTCTATTTCACTGTAAGGTGGAGTGGGGTAATTGCAACATAGAATTTTTTTTTTCAACTTCAACACCACCTAGCGACAAAATTTATGAACCAAATTTTACGCAACTTGGAACATAAATACCTTGAAGCATTATCTTCAGGTTTATGTTTAAGTTCTATGAGTAAAGCACTCATTGCGGATTTTCTGTCTGATTTACTAAAGTGTGTTGGTGTAAAATATTTTTCCAGGAAATAGGGGTAATTGCAACAATTCTTTTTTACTCAATTAATTATGCTGTATTTTATATAACAATCCCCCAGACATGAGAGTAGACTGAATTACCTATATTTATACAATTAAATGGCTGCGATATCTCAATTCAGATTTGACTTATGAACTTTGTTTTATTGCATGAGCGTTTTTGAAATTTCAATATCGATAATATCAACTTTATTATAGCCAAAAATATCGATGTAGATAGATATATATTGATATTTCTTCTTCAATATATTTATCAATTCGTTTAAAGCTTGTACAGGCTTGTATTTTGACCATTTTTTGTCAGTTAATTTTTTTTTTTTTTAATTCGGGGTAAATGCAACATAAAGGGATGTCTTTGGGAAAGTTATTGGGACAATTTCTTGTCCTAACGTCTTGTGCGTCATTGAAAAAAGTTGTCTGGACACGGCAAGACACCGTCCCTGAACTACACCATGTAATAACATAGCATGTTTAGTATGTTGCATTTACCCCGGAATTTCTTAAATCAGGGTAAATGCAACAACTCAAAAATTTTGCAGAAATTTTCGTTTGTTGTACATTTCTTAGCCATAATATTAAAATTTATTGAAAAATAAGTAGGAATAAAAAAAAAATCATTAATTTACCGTATTTTTTGAATGAAATATTTCTTTACGAAAATACAGATAGTCAGATAGTCACTCATAAAATTTGATAAAATTTCATCTTCACGAAATTTGAAATTTTCATCACGATGCGAGGTCGGGATATTCATGCAGCCATGTATATCTTGTAGTTCAGTTGTTACATTACTCATACCACTAGAGAGAATTATGTTCCAAAATACGACAGGGCTAGTAAATGGTCAATTGTTGCAATTACCCCGGTGTTGCAATTACCCCACTAAACCTTACCTGTTTTTTTTTTTTTAATTTGTTTTTAATTTTACAGTTTTACAAATTAAAATTTTATTAATTGATGATCACTAATTTCTCCTTCCTTATTTGACGAATTATTTAATACAAGCTGATGTGTGTGAAAGCCAGTGAAAATTATATTCAAATTTTTAATATCTATTAATGGAGGGCTAATCCCGCGAAAAACTACTTAGAATAGTTGATACAGTGAGAGACGATGAAAACTTAGTGGTAAGTTACCATTTTTATCGACGAAAATGATGGTATTTGAAGAAAGGGTTCTAAGAATGATCATTGATCACAACCCTATTATTTTGAATCCAAATTATCATACTACGACGAACGTGATTGAATGGAGCTTAGTGAAGTTCCAGATATTATTCTAGCGTAGTTCTCAAATATTTTAAGCTCTGTTCAGAACTCCAATTCGACGAAAAACTTTTGATTCGGAGGTATTTTTTACATTTTCGTGTCATTTTGGAGCAGTTTGTCCAATTTTTTTTTTCATTCTTACAACAAGAAAAGACATATTTCAATGTTAAATATCCAAATACTTTTATTAAGTTTTTACGTCGTACTTTGATGAACATTCTAATAATACCGGACTATTACAGCTGGTTACCAGTTTATATGGTGAAAATGTCGGATACGTGGTTTTAGATGATTTTACTAGATTGAATTTGTGCATAATATGAATAATTCCGAGTTTCACCGACATTAAGGCAAATCTTAATCCTAAAACAAAAAATTAGGTGTATGAGAAAAAATGTGCCTTTTATTTATCTCTTCCAAAACAATACATAACGTCAAATCTAAAAGCGAAGACTGATCCAATACAATGGAATTAAGTGTGTTCTAGACATTTCCATCAATATAAATATCATAAAAATGAAAATTTGGATTTGGATCCTTTTGGTTCTTTGATGCAGAAGCAAAAGCTCGTAAACTATCAAAAGTTCTTCGCTTCTTCTATAATTTTGATTTTATTTGGAAACAACTGAAGTCTCAGATTCCAAAAAGTGCTAAATGTAAAATTGAAAACAGACAAAAAACAAACTCAAGCTATATTAAAAGTGGACTATGACCAGATCGCAGAAGGTGCTAAATGCATCCTTTGGGTGGACGAAACCATGACGAACCAGCAAAACATTTACCATGTTTGTATGACAAATTGCGTAACAAAATTTTTACAGGCGTCAGTTCTCACCACCAAAATACACATAGCACTTTTTGGAATCAGACTTTTCATAATTACGAGTACATCAAACATTTTTTCCTAGTCAAGATTTTGTTCTTTAATATTTGACTATTTGACCGAGTTCACGTATTTTAAATATTTTTCAGAACTAAGTTTTGATTTTTTTTTTGTTTTCTTTCTCATTTTGAAACTATATTACGAATAGAATAAGTTTTATTCAGACTAAAACGAAAATTTCCAGCAAATTTTTCCATTCATGATTAAAATATTTCCTTTTATCAAATGAAAATATTTGCTTATTAGATTTTTTCGTGAATTTTCGTATATATTCAAAAATATATTTTACCTATGCAATTTCTGGGGCCTTCTCCGAATGGTAGGTATACATAATTATGCCTTTGTTTAGAGATTTCATCATTGAAGCGCTCTGGGTCATATATTTCTGGATTACTATAATATTTTGCATCTCGATGTAAACCTGACACCGGTATTATAACTTCAGTTCCTTTTTCAATGATTATATTTGTTTGAGGTACACGATAGGTTTTCGTGCAGATTCTCGACAAAATTGGAAAAAGTGGGTATTTTCTCATAGTCTCTAAAAAAAATGTCAACATTATAGCCAAGACTGTAAATTATTATCGAGTAATTGAAGAATAAATAATGTAAAAAATGAATATTGACCTTGCACCACTTTATGAAGATATGGCATATTTTTTACCATGTCATACGTAACTTGACCCCCATTTTCAATAATAGCATTATCAATTTCTTCTTGCAACCGTCTCTGGATATCCAAGTTCATCGTCAGTTCTAATAGCGTCATACTTATCACCGTCGACGATGTATCAAATCCACCAAAGAAAAATATGAAACACTGGGCAGCCATTAGCTCGTTTGTCAGCTCTGGAACAATAGACAACGTCGTAAATAATTTAATTACGTATGCCATAATCTTTACATTAATTTCAATCGAGCAATTTAAACCAAGCCTGTGATGTACAGATCAAGTTATTCAATTTTCTCGTTAAAATTTTTCAATATTCAAGCATCAGAGCTGTACCAAATGGCAAAAAAAATAGTTTTGAAAAAAGGCTTCTGGATTATATCTTCTTTCTTTCTTTTATTTATTGGGCTTTCAACTTGGGGGAAAAGTGTCATAAAGGATGGTTTAACCAATATTCCTATCTTAACGAATCCTCAAGCTCGACGATATCCTTGTGATAATTTGGCTTACGAGAATTTAGCCAGTCTAAAAGAAAAATTGCTTTCTGATAGGTGATCGGAAGGAGGGCTTCATCTCTTTTCCAACTCAATCCCTGCTGAATCCCATAGATAGAATCTCGGATCAGTCACTTACTTTTAACAAACCTCAGAACAAATAAACTGTACAGTATAGCAGTACCAACTTACCAAGTTCATGTTGATTATGAGTACGTGGCACCTTCTCACTTCCCACTTTGTCCATTTTTTGCTCATTAAGTGACATCAGTAACTGCAAAAAGTCGTTTCTCTTATATCCTGTTTCCTTTCGATATTGCACAGTTTCTTGAATAATATTTAAGAAAAACTGACGCATAAACGTTGGTAGCATAAAAATATTGACGTAACCTTTTAAAAATGGAAATAGCATATAAAACAGTCGTCTAAATCTGAAACGAGCCGTGCCCCGAATTGCTGTTCGAGAAATTTTTCTCAGTTCCTCATTTGGATTATACATGGAATTTGTTTTCCATCCAAAAGCAGTAGAGTTGATTACATCCATTGCATAACTGATACCAATTTCTTTGAAATCCAGAGAAGTCTCCTGTTTTATTGAATTTTCCAAGATTTTTTGGTAATCTTCAGCACATTCTTTCACCGTATTGAACATGTACTTCATTTTGCCACTGGTGAATGTTGGAGTAAGCCTTACACGTAGTGCTACCTTACAAAAAAAAAAAGAAGAAAAAAGACAGACGCATTTGTAAGCGTGTCACTTAATGACGTGTATATGAGGTGGCCGTAGCATTTAATGGGGTCTAGGCGTATAGGTGTGATAAGTTTTGAGTTTTTATGAAATATTTCGGCTGATTCAAAGCATTCTTGATCAAATATTCTTTAAATAAGATTGTCTATGGTTAGCTGTTGTTATTAAACCAGAGCCAGAGCTGTGAGGCAAATGCTCAAATGAGCCCTTTTTTTAAGGAGCTAGAGGATATTTTTGGTTAGACCCAAATGTGAGGTGCAAGCAACGTATTTTTTAGCATCCAGGAGCGAGTGGAGCGAAAGATTGGGCGATGAATGTTCTAAAGCAGGGTTGTCGCATCAAAATTTCCAACGGTGGTAGAAAAATATCAAACTACCACAATACTACCCAAATTTTTTAAAGATATAGATTTTTTGAAAATGTGGTAATTTTGTGGTAACAGGTCGAATGTGGTAGAAAATGTGGTAGACTATACACCACTAGCCATCGAAATGTGGTAGGTCTACCACCAATGTAGTAGATGTGGTAGATGTGGCAACCCTGTTTCGGAGCACTCGGAGCACTCCGGAGCTTGTATGTCTTAAAGCACCTCTGCATCAATTTGGTATTTTATTTCTGTAAAAAAAAAAATTGAAAAAGAAGAAAAAGCCGTTTTGAAAAGAATAGATTCGGAGCACTGGAGGTGGAGCACTCCGGCTCCAAAATTTTTCCGGCGGACTGGAACTTCTTGTTTGATTTTTTGGAGCTTTTATCAGGAGCCTGGAATATAATATGTTCTGAAGGTCCGGGTCCTTGGTTATTATAATTATGAAAAATAAGTCTTACCTTTCCACAAATCTCCAGGAGCACTGAATAAGTGCTTTGTCAAGGGATCTTGGTCATCATATATCACATTTCCTCGATCACGGAAGTTCTCAAAGTCCTTAGTCAAAATGCATTTAATCAGTTCTGGATCGCGGACTACAATCTGTGGTTGGAAGTTCCAAAAGCTACCCCCAAACTTATGCCCCTGTAACTGATTGTAAATTTTTGCATAGTGATCGAAAAATGAGATTGGATGGTAAATTAGAGATATTATAGAAGAAAAAACAGTTGTCCGAATAAAGGGTATGTTTCGACGTTTCCAAAAATCGAGGCGATAAATTAAATTAAAGTAAATAATTAGACACAATACACCGACGAATTCTATGATCATTTTTTAGAATCTGAATATTGTAAGGCTAAAGTAAATATTCACGTCTTACTAATCAGGTATACTGTACAGTGCTTGTTTCACTTATAGTCTTTACTTCAAAAAATAATCTTATCAGAATGGATATACTGCTAAAACAAATGGATGCCAAGGTTTTCTGCGACAAGAAGGAAAATAAGGCAGCTTTAGTATCAGCAAAATCAGGTACTTTTCTAGACTTCTATCATATTTCACGCTTATCTACTTGAATATTTGTTTTTTGATAAATATATTTGTAGTGTTTTATTCAAGTTTGACAGGAAAATAAAAGCAATAAACCAAAGTAAATTCTCATTACGTGTTTATGCAGCCTATTAAGTTCAAACTGAATAAAGAAATGGAAATAATTACCGTCGAACGGAGTGACTTTACATTCAAGGGGCGACTTTACCCACTTCGTTTTAGCCCAATAAATAAATTGCCAGGCAAAAATTAAAACCGAAATGCGATTTGGATAGAAGTAGGTAGAAGGTGGAAAAGAAAAAAAAGATCGCCGCCCCTACCCCACTTCACCCAGTAACAGAACCAGAAAATGAAGAGGCGATATGGTTTTTTTGCTTTTTCTTATTCGTCTTTTCTTTCTAACCACAATCACTCAAAATATTCAGATCGGTTTCACACGGTTGAAGTTTGTACTTGACTAGTTTCTTTCCAATCGTATGTCCCAGTACAAACATCCTCAAATTTTGCCTTCCACCCATCAATAACCCGTCAGTAACAAATTGATGGGTAAAGTCGCTCCATTGAGGGGTGACTTTACACAAATTTTTTTGAAAAATCATAAAAAATAGAAGGAAGGCTGAAAATTCAAACTTTTTTTTACAAATGTGTTGAGAAATGTTGGACCAAAATTTTAAAACCAAATTCACTTCAGTAGCTTAAAAATTGGAGGAGTTATTAAAGGACAAAGTTGAAAAACATAAAAAAAGTGTGTAAAGTCGCCCCATTCGACGGTATAGTGATAGTATTTATTTCATAAACATACTTTAGAAACATTATTTTATTTTGTAAGGTTGATTCATGTCAGTTCACATTTTTCTTCCTTACATTATTGACTATACCTACCTATGTACTTAGATCATTTTCATAGGTGTACTCTGAGAAATACACTGATTCGCCATAATTTCAAAAAATTAGGTGAAGTAAATACTTTTATTATTCACTTAATATTATAACATTTTTATAAAAGTACTTTAGTTTATACGTTCGAACAAAAAAGTGAAATTACTCAGCATTCAACATTATTTCCTTGGATAACACTGAAGAAGAACAGGATAACGACCCTTAGTAACAAACTTGATTGGTCGGAATGTCATCGGATAAACTGTCTTTGGTGTTCTCTCTAAATTAAATTTCTTCAAAATATGAACTACCGCTAGGTTTACTGTCATAAATCCAAATCGCGAGCCTGCAATAAATAAATAAATAATGAAATATTAATTTTCAAAAATTAAAATAAATAGGTACTGAATTACATCATCTTCTTCTTCTTTTGAAGAAAAACGTTGTATAATTATCTGTAGATTTTAGAGTCTCTGTAAGTGGGCTATTGATTTTTCATAGTTTAATACTTGAAAAAAAATATTGAGTATAATATTTTTCGAGTGGTCCATTATCTGATACTTTTGATACATAAGATAGATTGTAATTGAGAAGCCTGCTCACCATTTATACCAGACCAATGTCATTCACCGAGTTTCCTCATGTATGAATTCTCTCGAGGTACATCAATTTCAGCATAATATTCTATAAACGTCCCTTCATTTACCAATAGCCCTGTACAACTTTAATTAGTCTTACCCATATATTTTGAATAAGAAGCTGCAGATGCAGCACAATTATAAATTCAATTTAATTTTTGTTCACTCACCAATGCAATTTCTCGGTCCCGCCCCAAATGGTAAATACGCGTAACTATGCCTTTTTCGTATTTCTTCATCATTAAATCGTTCTGGATCAAAGACGTCTGGGTTAGGATATATTAATGGATCTCGATGCAAGCCAGAATATGGAATGACGACCTCGGTGCCTTTATCAATTACAATATCTGTACCAGGTAGCTTGTACGCTTTTGCACAAATTCTGGAGATGAGTGGTAAAACTGGATATTTTCTCAGAGTTTCTGCCCAAAAAAGTCATTGTTCAAGTAAAGAGCATAAATGTAGATATATCTTAACTAGATGTCCAACTTCCCTAAGTTCATGTGACAAAATGTCTGTGACTATCTTTGGTGGCAAAAATAAAAAATAAGTTGAACTTTTTTATTAGGATATGGATATGCTATTAAAACAAATGGATGCTAAGGTAGTCCGCGACCTTGGAGGCAAAAAAAAAAAGGTAGCTTTATCAGAAAAATAAAGTATGTACTTTCTTAACTTAATCAAACTTTAAAGTGTTTCTTCTTTTATAATTACAAGTTATTTTGAATAAATCTTACCGCTGAAATAAACTCATCTATACTTGAATGGCAGTGTACCTTTACTCTACATATTTTGGAGATCCTCACCTTGAACCACTTTACGAAGATACGGCATACTTTTCAACATTTCATATGTGATTTCGTTATCGTTTTGAGTGGTAAAAGTGTCAATTTCCTCTCGTAGGGTTTTTTGAATATCTAAATTCATAGCCAGTTCCAGCAAAGTCATGCTCAAAATCAACGATGAAGTATCATATCCAGCCACGAAAAATAAGAAACACTCGCCAGTCAGCATTTCATTCGACCATTCTAGGCAAAGAGAAATTTTTTCATTTCGCCTGGACTTCAAGGCAGGTTAAAATTACAACGTATAAAGCTAAAAATAAACAAATTTCAATAATATTTCCTAATTTAAAAAAAAAAAAAATTAAAAAATATAGGACAAAACTCAGTGACAGAACTGTGGCTAAAAAAAGCTAAAACTGAGGTTGATCAATTCTAATGTATGATATATCATCCCCAATACCAAACACAGGGTAGATAAATGGAGACTTGAACAATACCTATGTGACTTTATCTTATGGTTAAACAGTACCTCCTTTAACCGCAGTTCCTAGAGTTTGTAATTCCGACCTTCACCCAAAATTTTTTAACTGAAATGAATACTTACTCAATTCTGGCAGACTTTCGAGTTTTATTGAATCATTTTTTTCACTTTCATCATTTCGCTCATTCTGTGTTATAAGAATTTGAAGGAAATCTTTGCGACGATATCCGGTTTTCTTACGATAATCAACCGTTTCTTGGACAATGTTGAAAAAAAAATTACGAATCCACGGTGGATGTAAATAAAAATTGAAATACGGCCCTAAAGAAGGAAAAATCGTGTGGAATGTACGTTTGAGTTGAAACCTTAAAGTGCTCGATGCTAATCCACGAGTAACTTTTTTGAATTCGCTGTTCGGATTTTTTATGACGTTGCTTTTCCAACCAAAAGCTGTCGAGTTTATTACATCAGTGGTGTATGCAGTGCACACATCCTCGAAATTCAATATAGTTCCTCGGGCAGGTGGCTTTTCTAGCATTTCTTGACATTCTACCGCGCACTCTTTGACCGTTTCAAACATGTATTTTATTTTTCCGCTGGTAAATGTTGGAGTTAGGCGTACTCTTTGTGCTGAAAAATAATATATATTCGTATTTGTACCTACTCTTATTGTAATTTCAAATGAATGTTGCCATTCCATTCAAATGTTAGTTGTCTGCAGTTGTGAGACATTGGTAGGTTATCCACAATCATGAAACTCTTGTGAATGGGAGGGGGGGGATAAATATTAAATATAATTTCTAAAGAAATGCTTCTTAGGTCATTGAAATTGCCATTCAATAAATACTGCGAATGGACTTACTGTGAAAATCATTATTTATAAAATACATATTCTAACAATATTTTAGAAATTTTTTTCGAAAAATTATTTAAAAATATTGAAATAATATCATATTTAATAAGCATTATCACTTAAAAAATGAGTTTTCCTTTTATTTTCAGGCTTGTTTATTTATTACAAATAATATGATTTTGGAAATATTTTCATACAAAAATATGTTGGCCAATTAAAAGCACCTAATTTGACCTTTCATAAGTTTATATGCCTGTTTTCCAAGTCCATAAATGTACCTATTTAATAATTTAATAATTAGCTCATCTTAATAATGATTCTGTCGAAATTTACCTTTCCATAGGTCCCCAGGACTGCTGAATAAATGACGTTCCAATGCATCATGTTTGTCGAAGACTACACTTCCACGGTCACGAAAATATTCGAAATCCTTAACCAATATTTGTTTTATAAGTTCTGGATCTCGCAGGATAAATTGGGGTTGCAAGAGCTGAAAACTGCCTCCATACCGGTGTCCCTTTAACTGGTCATACGCTTGTGCATAGTGATCGACTAAAGGTGTCGTATAATTGAATAAAGAAACTAGAGACGAATAAACACTGGTTGGTACAAATGGTACATTCTTACGATTCCAATAATTAAGACGGTAATTTAAATATAAATAAACTAGCACAGTTATTAATCCAAGAAAAATAAAAATCATGTTTAAAAAATATATAACATCGACTCAGCACCGCATAATATCATCAAGTTCGTCAAAAAATTAATTAATGCAACGCTGCATTATTCATGCATAGTCAGTTAGTACATACAAGTCTTTGTTAGATCACCTGTTCGTCACGATGTACATAGCCAGAAACATTCAAGATTTTGCCTCCTTTTAAGGATAACTATCTTCACGCTGTCACCGCCCCATGAACTGAATAAAAAAAAAGTATAGAAATCTTTCTTCTAAAACTTTTAGAGTAGCCTACGTCGCAAAAAAGATAAAATCATTATGAATGACTGATAATCTTCTATTTTTTTAAAATTACATAAGTATTTCTAGTTCAAAGTGCGGTTGTAGGGGAAATTACTGGTTTTGAATATCTCTTCGCTAGATAACAAATACGTAGTATGTAATAAAAGAAAAGTAATGAATAAATTATGATAACTCGGAAGTGTATCAATAGATTATAACTAGATGTCTGTATGGGCGTACCCACATAATGTATTAAACAGAATACAAGTTAACTCTACCTACCTACATGTAAAATTTATATGGAAAAGTCTGTGCCATATGATTACTGTATAGGGAGCTGACTTTTAAAAATTAGCTTTTTATAGATTTTTCTCAAAAGGCACATTACAGTGGTACACAGTACACCCAAGTAATATGGAAGTTCTTCTTCACCATTTTCCATTTTTTGCATTATAGGAACTGATTTTCATTATTTATCTACACAGCTGTATGTCAATACTGGGCCGCGTGGTGATAATCTGGGTTGAGTATGATTCGAATCAAAATTTTGGATCCGTTGAATCCGATTTGAGTCGTTTTTGCTAAACGGATTCGTATGAGTGACCAAATCCGGATCCGAATCTAAAAATTTTCAAAAAATCCGCGCAAAGCACTGACAATGTTTTTATTCGGTCTTTTTTCCACGAAATGTGTGGCCAGAAAAAGGCTGCAGATATCCCTTAGGCCTCTCCCATGAGTGCGCCAGCGCCACCGCTACTGAATTGAATTGATGAATTCCTATACCATTCAGATACCTGCGCATGTGTTGTTACATCATGACAAAGCTGAATCGTGTGAAAATTTTCTGACTGGATATTTTTATTTGGTCATTATTACATATATAATCACAGATTCTTTAAAGTAAGTAGGCACCTTTAATTTTTAGAAAATAACAAAACTAATGGAGTTTTAAATTTCTGGGCGAGCACTGAAGCAATAATGGACTTCCACAGTCTGTAATAAGCTTATGTGGTGTTTGAAGTAAGTAAATTCCACAACCTTACCACTACGTAATTCCAGAATACAAAATGATAGACCTAAAAGAGAGGGTTCAGGAACACCTCGTGGCCCTCACAACACAAGTTTAACTTCAGAAAGGAAATGATGCTATATTAAAATCATAACCGCACGCATACACCTTCATAACCGAACCTTCCTGACTACCTAATTATGTGAACAACTAATAAATTAATTAAATTAAACAATACTTTAAGACTAGTCGCCGAGCTCTCCCTGGGACCATCCTTAGGATCACGTGCTTGATACACCAACAACTATCACTTCGGCACAACTAAAACTCAGAAGAGCTCAAATGAAACACAAAATTCACCAGTCACGGGTGTAACACGAACTGTATTAAATTCAACAAAATACATTTTAAAATAAAGAAAATAAAGAAAATTAAAAGTTTGAAAAGACAAGCAAAAACATACAAACTGAGCTCTATAAAAGAGCAAACAGAACCTTCCCATTTTTACAAAAATTGACGATTTTTGAAATTTTGCAGGAGACATGTGCACAGTATGTATAATTTTTCATGCCGAATCCGAATCTGCAGCCCATTTTACTCTACGTCGCAATTAAAGTCCACTTTAGACAGTTTTTCTTTTTTTTTCGGCCATATCTCGCTTGGCGGATTCGGGTTCAGCGACCTCAAAAACCCCCATATCAACGCTAATCTCGAAAAAAATTTTTGGAAAAAAAATTGAAAATGAAAAACAATAATTAAATAATTAAAAATGAAGAAATTAAAAGTGAAAAAATTGAAAACGAAAAACGAAAATGAAAAAAAAATGAAAAGATTGGAAATAAAAAAAATTATAAATCAGGAAGATGAAAATGTAAAAATTAAAAATGTAAAAAAAATGATCGAATAATGCAGGGTTAAGATAGATTGCTGGATCTCGATGTAAGCCAGCGATTGGAATGATGACTTCAGTACCTTTTTCAAGGACAATATCTGTATCAAGTACATTATAAGCTTTTGCAGAAATTCTTGATATGTTACCTTGAACTACCTTATGAAGATATGGTATTCTGTTCAACATTTCATACGTAATTTTATTGTAATTTTGAGTTGTGAACTTTTGTCTCCTCTATCGAATAAAACCATAATGCTCAGTCACCCCTCTCACATGCGCCCCTGCACCTCGTTACCTTACCCGATTACCCCATTCTCACTTAGTCTAGATTAGCATAAGTAGTTAAGTATGGCCGCTGATACTGAGCTCCCCGACCTCCCATTTGGCGCCTTGTTCCATCCCGCCAGCTGGGGCGGTGGCTGGGTCTTCGATCTCATCCTCACGTAGCCAGCAAACACAAGTCGATCCACGAGAGAACACTGTTTATTGAAACTACACGTAATAACATACGTTATTCACATCACGAACGCACATAAAACGAAGATATCAATTAATAATAAGAACATCCGAAAACATAGCTTGGAATACCCGTCGTGCCCTGTCCATCCGTACAACCAAACTAAAACAGCCGATGCGACCTGCCCTCCTCCCTGGCCCTGGAACTGCTTGCCTTCACGCAACAGACGGCGTTGGCAATCATCCCAAGCACCAAAGAGAGCGGCAATGGGCGGATCGCGCCCGCAGAACTTAGGGACGCCACCCAATGTCGGCTACTATCTCCGAGCTCGAGCCGATCAACGAGCTCCGGAGTAGTAGACTAATTTAATATAGGTTAATTACTGAAGAGGATTTCCAACTGATCGGTTACTCGAAAAAGGATATCCAGGGCTCTCGGGGGCCGGCCGAGATTACCCAGAGGTCATCTAATTTAACACGCTTTTGCATACACACTTACACTAGTCGAAAGCTCCAAAATGTTATTTTTAGTTCTCACTCTACAGTATCTAATATCGCATCATAAAATTTACTTTTATTATTCAGTCAATATTATAACATTTTCATAAAAGTACTTTAGTTTAAACGTTCAAACAAAAAAGTGAAATTACTCAGCACTCAACATTATTTCCTTGGGTAACACTGAAGAAGAACAGGATAACGACACTTAGTAGCAAACTTGACTGGTCGGAATGTCATCGGATAAACTGTCTTCGGTGTTCTCTCTAAATTAAATTTCTTCAAAATATGAACTACCGCTAGGTTTACTGTCATAAATCCAAAACGTGAGCCTGCAATAAATAAATAAATAAATAAATAAATAAATAAATAAATAAATAAATAAATAAAATAAATAAATAAATAAATAAATAAATAATGAATTATTAATTTTAATAAATGAAAATACATAGGTACATACATCATCTTCTTCTTCTTTTGAAGAAAAATGTTTGATCACTATCGTATATGTAGATTGTAGAGTCTTTGTAAGTAGGCTACTGATTTTTCATAGTTTAATACTTGAAAAATATTGAGAATAATAATTTTTGAGCGGTCCATTATCTGATACTTTTGATGCATAAGATAGATTGTAACTGAGAGGTCTGCTCACCATTTATACCAGACCAATGCCATTCACTGAGTTTCCTCACGTATGAATTCTCTCGAGGTACATCAGTTTCAGCATAATATTCCATAAACTTCCCTTCATTTACCAATAGCCTATACAACTTTAATTAGTCCTATCCATAAATTCTGAAAGAATCTGATGCAGTACAATCATAAACTTAATTTAATTTTTGTTCACTCACCAATGCAATTTCTCGGTCCCGCCCCATATGGTAAATACGTGTAACTATGCCTTTTTCGTATTTCTTCATCATTAAATCGTTCTGGATCAAAGATGTCTGGGTTAGGATATATTAATGGATCTCGATGCAAGCCAGAATATGGAATGACGACCTCGGTGCCTTTATCAATTACAATATCTGTACCAGGTAGCTTGTACGCTTTTGCACAAATTCTGGAGATAATTGGTAAAACTGGGTATTTTCTCAGAGTTTCTGTGAAAAAAAAAAAAAAAAATGTCATTGTTCAAGTAAAGAGCATAAATGTAGATATACCTTAACTATATGTCCAACTTCCCTAAGTTCATGTTACAAAATGTCTGTGACTATCTTTGGTGGCAAAAATAAAAAATAAGTTGAACTTTTTTATTAGGATATGGATATTATGCAATTAAAACAAATGGATAGGTACTAAGGTTGTCTGCGACCCTGGGAGGATAAAAAAGGTATCTTTATCGGAAAAATAAAGTATGTACTTTCTTAACTTAATCAAACTTTAAAGTGTTTCCTCTTTTTTTATTACAAGTTACTTTGAATAAATCTTACCGCTAAAATAAACTCATCTATACTTAAATGGCAGTGTACCTTTACTCTACATATTTTGGAGATCCTCACCTTGAACCACTTTACGAAGATACGGCATACTTTTCAACATTTCATATGTGATTTCGTTATCGTTTTGAGTGATGAAAGTGTCAATTTCCTCTCGTAGGGTTTTTTGAATATCTAAATTCATAGCCAGTTCCAGCAAAGTCATGCTCAAAATCAACGAAGTAGTATTATATCCAGCCATGAAAAATATGAAACACTCGCCAGTCAGCATTTCATTCGAACATTCTAGGCAAAGAGAAATTTTTTCATTTCACCGCCTGTTGCATTGTTCATTATGGAAATTGAACAGGTCTGTTAATGCTTATATGCCAAGAAATCTAATATACAACGACCACACTGACGAAGAAATATGGATTTCAAGGCCGGTTAAAAACAACGCATAAATAGCTAAAATATACAAATTTCAATAATATTTCCTCATTTAAAAAAAAATTCAAAAATATACGAGTACGACAAACCTCAGAGGCAGAAATGTGGCTAAAAATAGCTAAAACTAAGGTTGATCAATTTTAATGTATGATATAGGCTATCATCTCCAATACCAAACACTGTGTAGATAAATGGAGACTTGAACAATACCTATGTAACTTTATCTTATATGGTTTAAATAGCACCTCCTTTAATCAGTAACTAGTTTGTAATACCGACCTTCACCCAAAATTTTTTCAAATGAAATGTATACGTACTCAATTCTGGCAGACTTTTGAGTCTTATTGAATTATTCTCGTCTTTTTCTTCATCATTTTGCTCATTCTGTGTTATAAGAATTTGAAGGAAATCGTTCCGCCGATACCCGGTTTTCTTACGATACTCAACCGTTTCTCGGACAAAGTTGAAAAAAAAATTACGAATCCATGGTGGATGTAAATAAAAATTGAAATACGGCCCCAAAAAAGGAAAAAACGTATGGAATGTACGTTTGAGTTGGATCCTTAAAGTGTTCGATGCTAATCCACGAGTAACTTTTTTGAATTCGCTGTTCGGATTTTTTATGACGTTGCTTTTCCAACCAAAAGCTGTCGAGTTTATTACGTCAGTGGTGTATGCAGCGCATACATCCTCGAAATTCAGTATAATTCCTCGGGCAGGTGGCTTTTCTAGCATTTCTTGACATTCTACCGCACATTCTTTGACTGTTTCAAACATGTATTTCATTTTGCCGCTGGTAAATGTTGGAGTTAAGCGTATTCTTTGTGCTGAAAAATAATATATACTCGTATGTGTATTTGTACCTACTCTTATTGTAATTTCAAATGAATGTTGTCATTCCATTCGAATGTTAGTTGTCTGCAGTTGTGTGACATTGGAAGGTTATACACAATTATGAAACTCTTGCTCGAGGGGGTTGGGGTGGGTGGGAATATATATTAAATATAATTTCTAAAGAAATGCTTTTTAGGCCATTGAATTTGCCATTCAATAATTACTCGAATGGACTTTCTGTGAAAATCGTTGTTTATAAAATACAGGTATGAATCATTATTTTAACAATGTTTAAGAAATTTTTTTTGAAAAATTATTCAAAAATATTGAAATTACATCATATTTAATAAGCATTATCACTTAAAAAATGAGTATTCCCTTTACTTTCAGGCTAGTTTATAAAACAACAGAAGTATTAGGTGGCGTCATACACGACGCCCATCAAAATTTTGAGATGGATTTCTCAAAGGACCAATATTTTGAGAACCCCTGACTTGTGTCATAAGACGCAACCTGGTCCTTTGAGTAATCGAGTAAAAGCTGCTTTTTCTAGTGTTAATATGATTATTAAAATATTTTCATACAAAAATGTTTTGACCAATTAAAAGCACCTAATTTGACCTTTCATAAGTTTATATGCCTGTTTTCCACGTGCACATGTACCTGTTTAATAATTTAATAATTAGCTCATCTTATAATAATGAATCTGTCGAAATTTACCTTTCCATAGGTCCGCAGGACTGGTGAATAAATGACGTTCCAATGCATCATACTTATCGAAGATTACACTTCCACGGTCACGAAAATATTCGAAATCCTTAACCAGTATTTGTTTTATAAGTTCTGGATCTCGCAAGATAAATTGGGGTTGTAAGAGCTGAAAACTGCCTCCATACCGGTGTCCCTTTAACTGGTCATACGCTTGTGCATAGTGATCAACTAAAGGTGTTGGATGATTGAATAAAGAAACTAGAGACGAATAAACACTGGTTGGTACAAATGGTACATTCTGACGATTCCAATAATTAAGACGGTAATTTAAATATAAATAAACTAGCACAGTTATTAATCCAAGAAAAATAAAAATCATGTTTAAAAAATATATAACATCGACTCAGCACCGCATAATATCATCAAGTTTGTCAAAAAATTAATTAATGCAACGCTGCATTATTCGTGCATAGTCAGTTAGTACATACTTACAAGTCTTTGTTAGATCACCTGTTCGTCACGATGTACATAGCCAGAAACATTCAAGATTTTGCCTCCTTTTAAGGATAACTATCTTCACGCTGTCACCGCCCCATGAACTGAATAAAAAAAAAGTATAGAAATCTTCCTCCTAAAACCTTTTGAGTACGTCGCAAAAAAGATAAAATCATTATGAGTGAGTGATAATCTTTGAGTATTTCTAGTTCAAAGTGCAGTTTTAGTGGAAATGACTGGTTTTGAATATCTCTTCGCTAGATAACAAATACGTGCATGTATGTAATAAAAGAAAATTAATGAGTAAATTATGATAACTGCAGAAGTGTATCAATAGATTAACTTATTGCCAGTATGGGCGTACCAACAAACTCGTGTGTACTCGTATTAAACAGAATACAAGTTAGCTCAACCTGTATGGAAAATTTACATTGTAAAGTCTATGCCATATGAATAGTGTACAGGGAGCTAACTTTTTCAACTTAGTTTATTATAGATTATTGTCAAAAGGTACATTACAGTGCGGTAGGTACACAGTACACCCTAGTAATATGGAAGTTATTCTTCATCATTTTCTATTTTTTGCATTATAGGAACTGATTTTCATTATTTATCTACACAGCTGTATGTCAATACTGGGCCGCGTGGTGATAATCTGAGTTGAGTATGATTCGAATCAAAATTTTGGATCCGTTGAATCCGATTTGAGTCGTTTTTGCTAAACGGATTCGCATTAGTGATCAAATCCGGATCCGAATCTAAAAATTTACAGGAAATCCGCGCAAAGCGCTGACAATTTTTTTATTCCGTCTTTTTTCCATGAAATTTGTGGCCGGAAAAACGCTGCAGATATCCCCAGGCCTTTCTCATGAGTGCGCCAGCGCCACCGCTACTGAATGGAATTGATGAATTTCTATACCATTCAGATACTTGCGCATGTGTTGTTACATCCTGACAAAGCTGATGCGTGTAAAAATTTTTCTGACTGGATATTTTTATTTGGTCATTATTACATAATACATATAAAATCACAGATTCTTTAAAACACCTTTAATTTTTAGAAAATAACAAAACTAATGGAGTTTTCAATTTCTGGGCGAGCACTGAAGCAATAATGGATTTCCACAGTCTGTAATAAGCTTATTAGTGCGAAACGTCATTGGATATGTTACCAGCAAATTGTAAAAATTTGGATTTAATTAAATGACTAGGCATTTAATTAAATGACGAATGAGCTGGGAACTGTACGTCATTTTATAAAAGGACTAGACAATTAATTAAATGCCGCAACACAGTTAGGCAGTTTGTGAAATGTTCGTTCGTTTCTACCTTATCGTACCCCCCATTCTGGTTCTTTCTTATCTGAATTGCCTGCCGATACCTATTTTTCACGAAGAAAAATTTTAAAAATATCAAAATTCAAGTTGAATGTCCACTCAAAACTTTCCTCAGACTCAACCGATTTGAGTGGTCAAAGGCTTAAATAAAAAGTCTTGATCCATTGAGTGTTCTTAGACAAAAACGAACATGATACATTAATTAGAATCTGAGATATTGATGTTTGAGTGGTGGAAAAACTTGGAAAAAGCATGAATTTTGAGTATAACTTGAGTAAGGTTAGAGGTGAGTGAATTCCAATGGGTGATGACTAGAGACCGGATTCCTCGGCACAGAAAAGTGAAAAAATCGGCATTGAAAACTTCATTTTTGGCATTATTTGGCTGTAACCTACAAAAACCTCTCAAAAGCAACAAAAAAGTAAAAAAGTTATAAAATTCTATTTCAGAGATAAAAAAAATACATTTTTATAAAAATTTATCATTATGCAGCATGAATTGTGCAGTTATGTATGAGAGTGAGAGCTGTCAATATCAGTCGCTAACTTCCTTGCTTGCATGATTAGGCTTGTGATTTTTCACTATCAATGATTTTATGCGTTATGCAATGGTGAAAATTAGCAAAATCTGCCATTTTTGGCATTTTCCCCATTTTTGGAATTTTTCTCATTTTTGGCATTTTACGGGAAAATAAAAATTTTTTTCTGGGTTCTATTCCCCCCGATTCGTGCTCATTTGTAAAAATTACCCTCCCGCCCCTTCAGGAACAAAAGTGACAAATGCTGAGGAATCCGGTCTCTAGTGATGACATATCTACACATAAATACCTTTCATTTAAAAAAAAAGAAGCAAATCGGCCGGATAGAACTGCAGGACAAACTTGTATTAGATCCTTTTAACATATTTGACCCGCCAAGCGGAAAGGGACCACAAGGTGGAAAACAAAATTTTGCGCTAGACGCAAAAACGTGAGATCAGGTCAAAATGAACGAAAATTGTTTTATGGCAGTTTTTGGTGGTGAAACATGTAATCTTGCCTGTCCCAAAAGTAGAAGGCCGAATTCGGCCGGGGAATGGGGTAAAACTACGTTCAAACAGCTGGAAAATGTTTTTAATTTTTTCAACTCTCCAATTTTTTTACGGGGGGGGGGGGGGTGTAAATTTATAAATTTCATCGAACGAGCGAAAGACATTCGAAAAATACTATAAAACTATTTTTATCGACGCTTGTTGGGTTCAATAAAGACATAAATTATACTTTAAAAAAATTAAAACAGTAAATTTTGTTTGATTTTCTTTAAACCTCTTTTTCTTAAAATATGATTTTTCTTAAATTGAAGTTCAAACAGTCATAAAACCATGAATTTTATAGGTACAGGCGTCGTTCTGGTTTCATATTAATAGGAATTTGTCCTACTTTTTAAAATGGCCATAAAATTAAAATTAAAATTTCCTACTTGTGGTCCCTTTATGCTTGGCGAGTCACAATTATAGATTTCATTTTGTACAATTTGCCTAGTTAATGTTCGGCATTTTATTAAAAGCCTAGGCATTTTAATAACTGCCTAGTCAAATTATTGAATTTTGTTTGTGATTTTACAATGTGCCTGAAATCAAACCATTTAATTAAATGTCGAAGTTTCACAATTTGCCGGTAACAGATATACAGTTTTTGGTGTCTTCTCTAAAGTAAATTTTTTCAAATTATGAACGAATCCCATCAATAAGGTATTTTCTTTCTCTAAAAAAAAAAAATTGAAAAAGAAGAAAAAGCCGTTTTGAAAAGAATAGATTCGGAGCACTGGAGGTGGAGCACTCCGGCTCCAAAATTTTTTCGGCGGGCTGGAACTTCTTGTTTGATTTTTTGGAGCTTTTATCAAGAGCCTGGAATATATGTTCTGAAGGTCCGGGTCCTTGGTTATTATAATTATGAAAAATAAGACTTACCCTATGGGCAAAATATTTTGAAAACGGATCCGTTTTATTCCGTGTTATAATCCGTTTCTGGATTATAACCCGGAATTTTCCTGTTTTCCGGCTTCTAAAACGGATTTCGAACGGATTGTAATCAGTCTTGCCGGAAATGAGTCCGGATTATTTTCCGTGAAGGCTGTTTTATATTTGTTGGCCCGGGTTATAATCCGTGAAACCGTTTTACAAACGGATTTAGAAAAATTGCCCAAAAATTATCACTGATTATAATCAGGAAATCCGTTTTACAAACGGATTTGGAAAAATAATCAAGACGACAAAAATATCTGCAAATTTTCAGATCCGATGGTCAAAAATAAAAACGGACTGACAACGGATAAAATTCTCATTTTCCGGATCATTTTCTCATTTTTTGCCCATCGGGTACCTTTCCAAAAATCTCCAGGAGCACTGAATGAGTGCTTTGTCAGGGGATCTTGGTCATAATAAATCACATTTCCTCGATCACGAAAATACTCAAAAGTTTTTAGTCAAAATGTATTTAATCAGTTCTGGATCGCGGACTACAATCTGTGGTTGGAAGTTCCAAAAGCTACCCTCAAACTTATGCCCCTGTAACTGATTGTAAATTTTTGCATAGTGATCGAAAAATATTGGATGGTAAATTAGAGATATTAAAGAAGAAAAAACAGTTGTCCGAATAAAGGGTATGTTTCGACGTTTCCAAAAATCGAGACGATAAATTAAATTAAAGTAAATAATTAGACACAATACACCGACGAATTCTATGATCATTTTTTAGAATCTGAATATTGTAAGGCTAAAGTAAATATTCACGTCTTACTGATTAGGTATACAGTACAGTGCTTGTTTCACTTATAGTCTTTACTTCAAAAAATAATCTTATCAGAATGGATATGCTGCTAAAACAAATGGATGCCAAGGTTTACTGCGACATAGGAGGAAAAAAAGGCAGCTTTAGTATTAGCAAAATTAGGTACCTACTTTTCTAGACTTCTGTCATATTTCACGCTTATCTACTTAAATATTTGTTATTTGATAGACATATTTGTACATCCAACCTTTTTTCAGTGATTTATTCAAGTTTGACAGGAAAAATAAAAGCAATAGACCAAAGTAAATTCTCATTCCGTGTTTATGCAGCCTATTAAGTTCAAACTGAATAAGGGAATGGAAATAATTTTAGTGATAGTATTTAGTTCATAAGCATACTTTAGAAACATTATTTTATTTTATGAGGTTGATTCATGTCAGTACACATTTTTCTTCCTTACATTGGTTATACATACCTATGTACTTAGATCATCTTCACAGGTATACTCTGAGAAATACCCTGATTCGCCATAATTTCAAAAAATTAGGTGAAGTAAATACTTTTATTATTCACTTAATATTAAAACATTTTTATAAAAGTACTTTAGTTTAAACGTTCATTCAAAAAATTGAAATTACTCAGCACTCAACATTATTTCCTTGGGTAACACTGAAGAAGAACAGGATAACGATTCTTAGTAACAAACTTGAGTGGTCGGAATGTCATCGGATAAACTGTCTTCGGTGTTCTCTCTAAATTAAATTTCTTCAAAATATGAACTACCGCTAGGTTTACTGTCATAAGTCCAAATCGCGAACCTGCAATAAATAAATAAATAAATAATGAATTATGAAAATACATAGGTACACACATCATCTTCTTCTTCTTTTGAAGAAAAATGTTTGATAATTATATGTAGATTTTAGAGTCTTTGTAAGTGGGCTATTGATTTTTCATAGTTTAATACTTGAAAAAATCTTGAGAATAATATTATTTGAGCGATCCATTATCTGATACTTTTGATGCATGAGATAGATTGTAACTGAGAGGCCTGCTCACCATTTATACCAGACCAATGCCATTTACTGAGTTTCCTCACGTGTGAATTCTCTCGAGGTACATCAATTTCAGCATAATATTCTATAAACGTCCCTTCATTTACCAATACCCTATACAATTTTAATTAGTCCTACCCATATATTTTGAATAAGAAGCTGGAGATGCAGCACAATTATAAATTCAATTTAATTTTTGTTCACTCACCAACGCAATTTCTCGGTCCCGCCCCAAATGGTAAATACGCGTAACTATGCCTTTTTCGTATTTCTTCATCATTAAATCGTTCTGGATCAAAGACGTCTGGGTTAGGATATATTAATGGATCTCGATGCAAGCCAGAATATGGAATGACGACCTCGGTGCCTTTATCAATTACAATATCTGTACCAGGTAGCTTGTACGCTTTTGCACAAATTCTGGAGATGAGTGGTAAAACTGGGTATTTTCTCAGAGTTTCTGCCCCCAAAAAAATGTCATTGTTCAAGTAAAGAGCATTAACATAGATATATTTTAACTAGATGTCCAGCTTCCCTAATTTCATGTGAAAAAATGTCTGTGACTATCTTTGGCGGCAAAAATAAAAAATAAGTTGAACTTTTTTATTGGGATATGGATATGCTATTAAAACAAATGGATACTTAAGGTTGTCTGCGACGTTGGAAGCAAAAAAAGGTAGCTTTATCAGAAAAATAAAGTATGTACTTTCTTAACTTAATCAAACTTTAAAGTGTTTCTTCTTTTTTAATTACAAGTTACTTTAAATACATCTTACCGCCAAAATAAACTCATCTATACTTAAATGGCAGTTTACCTTTACTCTACATATTTTGGAGATCCTCACCTTGAACCACTTTACGAAGATACGGCATACTTTTCAACATTTCATATGTGATTTCGTTATCGTTTTGAGTGGTAAAAGTGTCAATTTCCTCTTGTAGGGTTTTTTGAATATCTAAATTCATAGCCAGTTCCAGCAAAGTCATGCTCAAAATCAACGAAGTAGTACTATATCCTGCCAGGAAAAATACGAAACACTCGCCAGTCAGCATTTCATTCGAACATTCTAGGCAAAGAGAAATTTTTTCATTTCGCCTGGATTTCAAGGCAGGTTAAAATTTCAACGTATAAAGCTAAAAATATACAAATTTTAATAATATTTCATACTTAATTTAAAAATAGGTAATTGAAAAATATAGGACAAAACTCAGTGACAGAACTGTGGCTAAAAAAAGCTAAAACTGAGGTTGATCAATTCTAATGCATGATATATCATCTCCAATACCAAACACTGGGTAGATAAACGGAGACTTGACCAATACCTATGTGACTTTATCTTATGGTTTAAACAGCACCTCCTTTAAAGTAACTAGAGTTTGTAATACCGACCTTCACCCAAAATTTTTTCAATTGAAATGAATACGTACTCAATTCTGGCAGACTTTTGAGTCTTATTGAATTATTTTTTTCACTTTCTTCATCATTTTTCTCATTCTGTTTTATGAGAATTTGAATGAAATCGTTCCGCCAATACCCGGTTTTCTTACGATAATCAACCGTTTCTCGGACAATGTTGAAAAAAAAATTACGAATCCACGATGTATGTAAGTAAAAATTGAAATACGGCCCCAAAGAAGGAAAAAACGTGCGGAATATACGTTTGAGTTGGACCCTTAAATTGTTCGATCCTAATCCACGAGTAACTTTTTTGAATTCGCTGTTCGGATTTTTCATGACGTTGCTTTTCGAACCAAAAGCTGTCGAGCTCATTACATCAGTGGTGTATGGACCGCACACATCCTCGAAATTCAGTATAATTCCTCGGGCAGGTGGCTTTTCTAGCATTTCTTGACATTCTACCGCGCATTCTTTGACCGTTTCAAACATATATTTCATTTTGCCGCTTGTAAATGTTGGAGTAAAGCGTACTCTTAGTGCTGAAAAATAATATATACTCGTATTTTTTATCTACTCTCATTGTAATTTCAAATGAATGTTGACATCCATTTGAATGTTAGTTGTCTGCACTTGTGAGACATTGGTAGGTTATCCACAATCATGAAACTTTTGAAAATTTGGGGGGGGGGGCTCAAGTATTAAATATAAGTAGTAACTGGGTGTCTTGAGGACAAATTTCTGAAAAGTTTGGTGACGCGTTATTGAAGTATATTTGTTTGCGCCAGATAGAAAAGTCTCAACAATTTTTTTAACAGCTTGTAATGGTCCCAAAAAATTTTTTCTCATGTATGCATCATTGAAACATTCTTCTGGATTTTTTTGCCTCAAAAAAATGTTCAAATATTTTTGACCCCGAACTTGAAAAATTTTGAGTAGGGAGAGGCCCCTACAGTGAGACAGTGCTTACAGTGAGACAAAACAAATAACTCGATAGAAAATGATTTTCTTCATACGTAATTCATACTATGCGTGTGTCTAATGTAACCTAACTTTACCATCAGTTCGGTGAATCACCAATCTCGGACATTCGGCAGCCACTTGAAATAAAAAAAATACGAACGCAGCGGAAAAATAAACCGATAAGATTGTTTATGGTCTCGGCAGTTTTGTATTATTCTGGCGAAACTGAAAAATTATTTAGCAAACATATGCTATTCTAGACACTGTTTGAGACATAAACCAATTTGATGATTCCATTTTTTTTTCTATTATTATTTTTTTCTCCGATAAAATCCCCGATACCAACAGTGAGACACTACATAGAATCAAACGGAGATTTTTGAAAAAAATGTTTACAGTCTTTCAAAATAAGGTTGAAGAGTTTGAAGTGTTCCTCTGTTGAGAATAAACCTAGGTATTTATTTCTTTGATTCAAAATAAAAATGAATAAAAGAAAAGTTTATGGTTTTTTAGAAGATAATATGAAAAATGTTACCTCTTGCTCGGATAGTTCTCAGCCCTTTTTCTGACACAGGCATAGAAGATTATTGAGTACTTTTATGCATTAACTGAATGAATTGAAGAAAAATTTATAAAATTAATTTAAATTTACATTTCTCAAATTTTTCCGTCTCACTGTTGGACTACTGCTGTCTCATTGCTGGAGCCTAGGGGCCAACACTGAGACAAAAAGGGGGTAACATTTTTGGACTTCTAAAAAAGGAAGGGTTGAATAAATTGTAATTTTCACAAAGCCAAATTGAAGGTAAAGATTATATAACATTTTTCTTATGAGTAAATTAGTCGAAAAAACAATAATGACTGAAGTATTACAAATTTCCAAAAAGTGTCTCACTGTATGGGCCTCTCCCTAACACTGTCTTATTCCGTTTCTTCGTAGGGGCGTGTTGGCGTGTCTCTTTAAGCCGGGCGCGTTCTTGAGCCCTGCGCATAGCCGATGGTTTACAATCACTGACTTAACCAAGATCGAGTGTAGAATAACCTCATTGCCAGTACCCATGACATCATCAGAATATGTATTGATATTCAGAAAAAATTATACTTGTCACACATAGTTAACACGAACACAAAAACACAATAAATACAAACTTTCAAGATAACACTTTGAACAAAGAACATAGGGTGACACACGACCCGCCTTTTTACAAAAGCGGAAATTTTTTTCAACACTTGGAAAAATTAGCGGACATTCTTCCCAAATTTTTATTACATGAATAAACCAAAAAACATATTTCCCAACTGTCATCACAGACAATGACCGCTCAAAATACACAAGAGAACACTTGGAAAAGCTTGGGGACATTTTCCTTAAATTTTCCTCACCAAAAAAAAACAATAAAAATCACGCACGCCATCATTGAAAGATGGCCACGTGATGTCACATGCGCAAAAAAAGAGAGCTCAATTGTACTCCAGTTGCAAACGTAAGATTTCAACCCAATCAAAACCGGTCCCCCAACCCCTGCAACATCGTCACACAACACCGAAATACTTCAATAACGCGTCACCAAACTTTTCAAAAATTTATCCTCAAGACACCCGGTTACTACTATTAATGCTTCTTAGGCCATTGAATTTGCCATTCAATAATTACTGCGAATGGACTTACTGTGAAAATCGTTATTTATAAAATACAGGTATGAATATTCTAATAATATTTTAGAAATTTTTTTCAAAAAATTATTCAAAAATATTGAAATTATATCATATTTAATAAGCATTATCACTTAAAGAATGAGTTTTCCTTTTACTTTCAGGCTTGTTTATGTATAACAAATAATATGATTTTTGAAATATTTTCATAAAAAAATATGTTGGACAATTAAAAGAACCTAATTTGACCTTTCATAAGTTTATATGCCTGTTTATCAAGTGCACAAATTTACCTATTTAATAATTTAATAATTAGCTTATCTTAATAATGATTCTGTCGAAATTTACCTTTCCATTGGTCCCCAGGACTGGTGAATACTTGACGTTGCAATGCATCATACTTGTCGAAGAGTACACCTCCACGGTCACGAAAATATTGGAAATCCTTAACCAATATTTGTTTAATAAGTTCTGGATCTCGCAGGATAAATTGGGGTTGCAAGAGCTGAAAACTGCCTCCATACCGGTGTCCCTTTAACTGGTCATACGCTTGTGCATAGTGCTCGAATAAAGGTGTTGGATTATAGAATAATGAAACTAGAGACGAATAAACATTGGTTCGTACAAATGGTAAATTTTTACGATTCCAATAATTAAGACGGTAATTTAAATATAAATAAACTAGCACAGTTATTAATCCAAGAAAAATAAAAATCATGTTTAAAAAAAATATAACATCGACTCAGCACCGCATAATATTATCAAGTTCGTCAAAAAATTAATTAATGCAACGCTGCATTATGCATGCATAGTCAGTTAGTATATACAAGTCTTTGTTAGATCACTCAAGATTTTGCCTCCTTTTAAGAACTATCTTCACGCTGTCACCGCCCCATGAACTGAAGAAATAAAAAGTAGAGAAATCATCCGCCAAAAAATTTTTGAGTACTTCGTAATTAAGATAAAATCATTATGAGTGACTGATAATTTTCTATTTTTTTAATTGCATGAGTATTTCTAGTTCAAAATGTAGTTGTAGTGGAAATGGCTGGTTTTGAATATCTCTTCGCTAGATAACAAATACGTGCATGTAGGTATGTGATAAAAGAAAATTAATTAATAAATTATGACAACTGCAAAAGTATATCAATAGATTAACTTTTTACCTGCATGGGCGTACCCAAATAGGTACTCGTGTGTATTAAACAGAATAAAAGTTAGCTCTACCTGTATGGAAAATTTACATTGTAAAGTCTATGCCATATGAATACTGTAGAGGGAGCTGACTTTTACAACTTAGTTTATTATAGATTTTTCTCAAAAGGTACATTACAGTGGTACACAGTACACCAGAGTAATATGGGAGTTCTTCACCATTTTTCAATTTTTGCAATATAGGAACTGATTTTCATTATTTATCAATATTGGGCCGCGTGGTGATAGTCAGGGTTGAGCATGATTCGAATAAAAATTTTGGATCCGTTGAATCCGATTTGAGTCGTTTTTTCCAAGCGGATTTGTATGAGTGACCAAATCCGGATTCGAATCTAAAAATTTACAAGAAATCAGCGCAAAGCACTGACAATGTTTTCATACGATCTTTTTTCCACGAAATTTGTGGCCGGAAAAAGGCTGCCGACATGCCCCAGGCCTCTTCCATGAATGCGCCAGCGCCACCGCTACTGAATTGAATTGATGAATTTCTAAACCATTCAGATGTTGGCGCATGCGTTGTTATATCATGACAAAGCTGATTCGTGTAAAAATGTTCTGACTGGATATTTTTATTTGGTCATTATTACATATATAATCACAGATTCTTTAAAGTACCTTTAATTTTTAGAAAATAACAAAACTAATGGAGTTTTAAATTTCTAGTCGAGCACTTAAGCAATAATGGACTTCCACAGTCTGTAATAAGCTTATTGGTGCGAAACGTCATTGGATATACAGTTTTCGGTGTCTTCTCCAAAATAAATTTTTTCAAAATATGAACGATTCCCAATTTCACTGTCATCAGTCCAAATCGGGAACCTGAAATGAAAAATTAACTTAACAAAGTACTTTGAAAAGTGAAGTAGGTATGTCTGGGCAAGAGTCCGTACCCGAAGTTTAAAAGGCCATCTTTCCGGATATATTAAATTTTTGTACGAGTAATTATCAGAAAGATAATATTTTTTGGGTTTAATGTCTTTAATTATTCTTGAATTTATTATTGCTTATTTAAAACTCAAACTCGATATAAAAATATTTTCAATGTTGACCTACTCACCAATGCAATTTCTAGGACCTTCGCCGAATGGCAAGTAAACGTAATTATCTCTTTTGTGTATTTCATCATCATTAAATCTTTCTGGATCGAATAATGCAGGGTTAGGATAGATTGCTGGATCTCGATGTAAGCCAGCGATTGGAATGATGACTTGAGTACCTTTTTCAAGGACAATATCTGTATCAGGTACATTATAAGCTTTCGCAGAAATTCTTGATATGATTGGCAGAACTGGGTATTTTCGCAAAGTTTCTGAAGATAAAAGTGAAAAATTAAAAAAGACTACCTTCATTAGGCTATAGGTTATGCAATTTGGAGTGAATTTACGCATCTGAAATCAGGACTGGTAAGATTAGATAATGATTTATCTTATGCACTAGGTAGAAACGATAGTAAATATATATGTATATGATTAAAAAACTGTACATAATTGCTTTAGTTCAGTCTTTGGCTCTTTCAACTTTGATTTGAGTGTGTTGACATAGAAGATAAATGCGTAAAAATAAAAGTTGTTTATATATTTACTTATGGTAATAAGAACCTAATTTTAGCTTACAGTTAAGTATACTCAATTCCTTAAAAAAGTCCTTTCAATTGGGTGACTATCCACGAAAATAATATTATTACTAAATTGAATGTATCTTTACCTTGAACTACCTTATGAAGATATGGCATTCTGTTCAACATTTCATACGTAATTTTATTGTCATTTTGAGTTGTGAAACTGTCAATTTCCTCTTGAAGCCTTTCCTGAATATCCATATTCATAGCAACCTCCAGCAAAGTCATACTTAGAATCAATGATGATGTATCAGATCCAGCCACAAAAAATAGGAAACACTGAGCAGTCATCAGTTCATTTGTTAGTTCTGAGAAAACACGAATTCTGTTACCTAATTTATTCTAATGTGGAACTGAAGGGGTTATTTATGGGTGACCGTTAGCGTAAAATAGCTACCATTATGGAGAACCGAATGGGTCAGATTTTATGGGTGTCTAAAATCAGGGAAATCCCAACAAGCAACGAAAAATTTTCGATGAGAATTTAAAAAAACTCAAGATCGTCTTTTTTCGACATTAAATGAAAAAGTATTTTATATCAAATCAATGTGTAGGTATTTTTAAAAGAAAACCGACCGGTCTGTGCTTAACGAAATTTTTTGAAGAAATTAAATATTCTTTCAAGAACGTTTCAATTTCTTGCCTTCTTTTTTCAAAATAAAAATATTAAAAACAATTTATTCATAGGCGGAGTTTGAGGGGTGCCGGGTGGCTAAGCCCCCCCAGAGCTGGAATTAGCCTCCCTGAGAAAATCAAGAAAATCTGATTAGCTCCCAATTTCCAGGAAAAAATGAAACAATTCAGCTTTTTTTTTTTAATGACCTTTGAAAAAATTTTTAGCCTCCCCAAATATTTCTGTTATGTCCGGCTATGAATTTATTTTTCATCGAATTTATGTAATTATCCCAAAACATCATAAACTTCTAATGGTTCGTGACATCCTTGGAGTTTCCTTTGAAAACCTGCTTTTCTAGGGGGGCTTTGCTGCGTTAGAATTTTTTATAGAGAGATTTGGTTGTAGAATTATCTTACTCAATTCATTATCTCTGTTGTGAGGTGTTGTTATTTTGATGTTTTCACTTTCTTCTGATGTTTCATTTAGCGCCATAAGAAGCTGAAGAAAATCATTTCGTTTGTACCCCGTCTTTTTCCGATACTCGACAGTTTCTCGAACTGAATCAAAGAAAAAATTACAAATCCACGACGGCAGGAAACGAATGTTGATGTACGATTTCAAATAAGGAAAAAATGTGTGGAGTATCCTTCTAATGGTGAATCGCAATCTTTGATTGAATATTGCTCGACTAATTTTTTTGAATTCACTCTCCGAATCTGCTATAGAGTTGCTTTTCCAACCAAAAGCTGTCGAATTTATCACTTCAATGGTGTAGCCAATGCTCACATCTTTAAAATTCAGTACGCTTCCTTGGGCCGCTGGCTTTTCCAACAGTTGTTGACACTCTTCTGCACATTCCTTTACCGTTTCAAACATGAATTTCATTTTGCCACTGGTAAAAGTGGGTGTTAATCGTATTCTCAGGGCTGTAAAATAACGAATGTTTAAGAAATTCTCTTATTTATTGGTAGGCTAGAGATAGACTATAATTCACTATCGACCATTAAATTTTAATGAAAAATGTGACCTAATTCAATTATTCTTATCATTATTATAGCTATAGCTTACTTTAATTTGATTTTTTATGTCATCTTTATCCTCTTTTTAGAATAGATAACTGCAATTCTCTGGTTATAGTGGGCTACATAATATTATAATTTGGAGTAAATATTAATTTTTGTGCGAACAATTTAATAGGTAGGTAATATAGTTTTTGGCCATAATTTAGTACCTATAGTACCTTATATCATCTTTCATATAATTTTACAAGATTAATTCCCTCCTCCCCTCCCGCTGGAAATACGTTAATCCAAGCCTACTTATGTCGATGAATCCATAATGTGACAGGATCTGTTAAAAGGGACCAAATTTTGATACCTTTGAGGTTTGAGATACTGGCAGCACTGGGCAGGGGACCTTCGGACGATCATTCATAAAAAAATCAACGCTCTACCTATAAAATTCGCAGAGTAAAAATTCTCTAAATTGGAGTGTGAAAACTTAATTTTTGAGAGAAAAAAATTTAGGATGTTTTTTCCACTCAAACTTCAAAAATTCATATGTATCCGCGAATTTTGTAGTTAGAATCTCGATTTTTTTTTAAAATGATCATCTGATTGTGAAGATCGTCTACGCGGTGTTGCCAATTTCTCAATTCTCAAAAGTGGAAATATTTTGAATTTTCGACAATCGACAAATTGGTCCATTTTATTTTCTTCGTTATTATACGCGATCGAAGGCCAAAAAAACCTTCAGCTAGCGAGAATGCAAAAATTAGACGACCGTGGACTTGACCAAATCCATTAAAAAAAATCCGGTAATTAATCGTGATTTATACGTTTTAAAGATGAATTCTTTATACTAGACCTTTATAGTCGAAATTTTGTCTGTCCGTATGTGTTCAATGTTATCTTAAATTTAAGGTCATAAAGTCAATGTTATGCTATATACTTATTCAAGCATTTTTATTTAATTTTGTTGTGTTGTGAATTTGTGTTTTGGTCGCTAAAATATCAATTTTCACAAATTTTTAGATTGAATATAGACTTACGCAATGTCTTCTTCTTCTTTTTTTTTTTTTTGCCAAGTTTTACATCATTTACTCAAATCGGGATACTTGAAGATATTCTGTGTGTCCGACCGGAGCTTTTTTTTACTCACAAATTGAGGTTGTGTTCTTTCTCACAAAAAGTTAATGAACCTTTTTTTATAATACAATTGATGTGGAAGAGAATTCATGGTCGTGAAAGCTAAAGCTATTTTCAAGTTTCTTAAATTGATAAATTTTGCCAACATTTGGTACTTTTTCACAGATCTTGACACATATCGATATTATATTTTCCGTGTAGAGTTGGACTGAAAATGACATCTCTAAAAATAAAACTTTTTCTCTTTCTTTATTAAACTAAATTAGATGACCTTCTTTATGGTAAATCCAGATAATAATATCATGAGCTCTTAACCTTACATTCAAATTGTTTTTCTGTCTCTTTGTCCTTTATTGAAAATTGTTTATTTTTTGGCTTTCTGTTCTGAATTCATCATTCTTTTGGTATGATTTTAAATTATGTCTTGTTTCCTGAAGTTTGCAGTTCTATTTCTGCTTTCTTCTTGATCAACTCATTCTGGTCCGCCAGTTCTGTTTGTTCCTTATGGGAGCTCAGATCATAGTTTTTTCATGGTTTTATTTGAGCTCATGGAACCCAAAATTTATGTTTTTCTTTCCAAAGTTTTCTTTTGATTTTAAATTGTTATGTTGTGGCTTTTGTTAATACATGAAGTGTTTTACCCGTGAATGGTAAAAGTTGTGCTTTATTTCGGTTATTCTGAATTATCCTTCACGTCACTGAGGTTCACCAACATGGAGTTGGTGATCATTGAGGTTCCAGGGAGAGCTCGGAGACTAGCCTTAAAGTATTCTTTTATTGTTTAATAATGTGAACTAGCTGTTAATGAGGTAATCAGGGAGTAAAGGGACTGAAGTGTGTGTGTGTGCAGTGTGTGTATATGAATGATCTTAATATCATATCATTTATCCTTTTAAGGTAAACTTTTGCTGTGAGGACCACGAGGTATCCAATCCAGGATCTTTTGGTTTTGCTTTTAATTATTTTTGTGTTATGTAGTGATAGGATTTGGTTACTTGCCTATTTCAAACATTACATCCGTACTAAGCCTACTGATATTTTCGATATATTTGGAACAAAATACAAAGAATATTTACCTCTCCATAAATTTCCTGGACTGCTGAATAAATGATTTGTTATAGGATCATTCTTGTCGAAGTTCACATTTCCACGATCACGAAAGTATTCAAAATCTTTGACCAATATGTGTTTAATTATCTCAGGATCACGAACAACGAATTGGGGCTGTGAAAGGCGAAAACTACCTCCGTACTTGTGTCCCTTCAGTTCGGTATAAATGTTGGCATAGTGATCGAAAAGAGGGGTCGGTGAGTAAAATATTGATATGATGGACGAAATAACACTGGTTGGTACGTACGGTACATTTTTACGCTTCCAGTAATTTAGACGATAACTAATAAGTAAATAAATTGTCGCGAATACAAAAGCTGCGATTAGAAAAATCATATTTAGAAATTAATCTCGTATTGTGGCACAAACCTAAATTGATTTGATTTGAATTACAGAAGTAAATTAAAAATATTTACTCGGATCGCGATATGCGCGTAATGAAAACAGGTTTACTATGATGAGCAGAAAAAGTTAATTTGAATGTTTTAAGTGAGGTGGAGTGGGGTAATTGCAACATAGAATTTTTTTTTTCAACTTCAACACCACCTAGCGACAAAATTTATGAACCAAATATTTCGCAACTTGGAACATAAATACCTTGAAGCATTATCTTCAGGTTTATGTATTAGTTTTATGAGTAAAGCACTCATGCGGATTTTCTGTCTGATTTACTAAAGTGTGTTGGTGTAAAATATTTTTCCAGGAAATTGGGGTAATTGCAACAATGTTTTTTTACTCAATTAATTATGCTGTATTTTATATTACAATCCCCCAGACATGAGAGTAGACTGAATTACCTATATTTATACAATTAAATGGCTGCGATATCTCAATTCAGATTTGACTTATGAACTTTGTTTTATTGCATGAGCGTTTTTGAAATTTCAATATCGATAATATCAACTTTATTATAGCCAAAAATATCGATGTAGATAGATATATATTAATATTTCTTCTTCAGTATATTTATCAATTCGTTTAAAGCTTGTACAGGCTTGTATTTTGACCATTTTTTGTCAGTTAATTTTTTTTTTTTCAATTCGGGGTAAATGCAACATAAAGGGATGTCTTCGGGAAAGTTATCGGGACAACAATTTCTTGTCCTAACGTCTTGTGCGTCATTGAAAAAAGTTGTCTGGACACGGCAAGACATCGTCCCTGAACAACACCATGTAATAACATAGCCTGTTTAGTATGTTGCATTTACCCCAAAATTTCTTAAATCGGGGTAAATGCAACAACTCAAAAATTTTGCAGAAATTTTCGTTTGTTGTACATTTCTTAGCCATAATATTGAAATTTATTGAAAAATAAGTAGGAATAAAAAAAAAATCATTAATTTACCGTATTTTTTGAATGAAATATTTCTTTACGAAAATATAGATAGTCACTCATAAAATTTGATAAAATTTCATCTTCACGAAATTTGAAATTTTCATCACGATACGAGGTCGGCATATTCATGCAGCCATGTATATCTTGTTGTTAAATTGTTACATTACCTACTCATACCACTAGAGAGAATTACGTTCCACAATACGACAGGGTTAGTAAATGGTCAATTGTTGCAATTACCCCGGTGTTGCAATTACCCCACTAAACCTTATACTTTGAAGCTAGCCCACCTATGTCTCGAAGTAAATTTTGACAAATTCAACTAAACCTTGACTGATTTTAATTTCAATAAAAACTCGTTAAAGTATGTGTACCCGCCTTATCTTAAAATATATAGCCTGCAGTGAAAATCGGTTACTGTTGTGTTTGTACTTTGATAAGCTATGAGCTCGAACACCACTTAACTCAAGTTTTTCGAAATTAATTGCCAAACAGACTGAGTTGCAAACTCGGACCCAGCTGAGGAGCAAACTCGGACCCAGCTGAGGACATCACTCAGGCTTCCTCATAAAATTCCTTGGGAGACAGAGCCCTTACTTGGATCCCACTAACATTCCCCCATCCCTCCTCTCTCGTTTAACCCACCATACAAATTTAAGTGAACATGATATCAAAATTAAAGGGCTCGAAACAAACCAGGTACGTAACCAAAAGAGCTCATTTTGACACTGGAAATTAACAATTGAAAATAAAACAGTAAATTAACGGGATAACTTTATATGTTCTATTCAAGCATTAAGAGGAAAATTATAAAGAAAATGAAACTTAAAATTCATAGGATTATCCTTAATAAAAAAAAATGAAAAAATTGACATGAGAACGTTCTTCGTACGCTTCATAAAACTAAGTGCCGAGCGAGGCTGTAAATCGCGCGAAGTGCTCCTCGTTACAGTCGAACTTAGAGCCAGTTTTAAAGTTCAAAGTTTGACCGCCCAAAAGCTCAGGTTCTTACTGACAAAGTCTTCGGCCGGTCGAACTTTGCTGTCATTCATAATAATTTGTTTACTTGTATGTTGGTTAAACTGTACATTACATAGCGAATTCGAAGGGCCTAGCATTTCTTCCTGCCATATATCTGATAGCATTGTTATATCCAAATATTACATAATCCGACGGTGTTGTGCATAAATAGGGCTAAATAACTGAATGTTCAAAAAGGAGTTCTAAAATTCGACGCATTTTTTTCAGTAGACCTACTGGGAAGGATATAGGGTATGATTTTTATTATTTTTTTACATTATTTACACAATTTAAGCACTAAGTATACATATCGAAACAAAACAAAAGCAACATCAACAAAGCTATATTATGATAATAATACCCAGCAATCTCATGAAACAGCGAATAAGAAGAGTTTGAGCCCCTCATTTTTTGATAGAATTTTACTTATCGAAAGCAAAAAGTGCCAATCTTCAGGCTACTTTCCATGCGGAATGGAGATTGGCCGTTTTGTATTTCAGTAACTTCTACAATTTCAATACAACCGTGTGCTTCAAAAACATCTACTTAGCCTTATTTGCACAACACAGTCGATACGACGCGACATATTGTTAGCTTTAAATAACTAAAACCGATTGTAATGAGAATCTTTTTAGTTGGTTTTCATGTGAAAACCTGCTTATTGCATTTAAACCTAATCTCAACAAAATGAAATTTAGGAAAATAAGTAAAGGGATAATTAATTTTTGGAAAAGTTCGAAAGATATGTAAGGTTATTGTTTATGATATAATTTTTCCACATAAATTGGTGAAGTAATTTTAAAATTCACACAATTTATGAATTTGTTTTTTAGAGTATGTAACGTATAATTATTGACCTACCCTTACCTTTTTGCCACTGGCTCAGAGGCAAATATATTAATTTAAACTTTTACTCCCTCAACGAGTTCAGGCAATAATGTATAGTATAAGTAGCTAGGACCTAACTCAAAAAATGTTACTTAGTCTCCTCCAAAAGCTTAACTTTTCAAAACATCGAAAATCGGTAGACCTATACTTTTGTAGACTAGGGTATAGGTAGTTAAAGGACCTTCAGAGGAAAGTTTCTGAAAAATCTGTAGAAAAGTATTAAAAATAATTTTTTAAATTACTTATTGACAATTTTCCCAAATATACATACAGTTAGTACATTTTTTAACGGGCTTGCTGCCGTAAAACTGACTATTATGCAAGTAGAGAAACTGTAATATTTCCACACTAAAATAAAAAAAACACATTTAGGTACCTCTGGACAGAAAACGTAGATATTTTCAAAATAGCTTTCGTTGCTAAATAAAATATTTTAATAATCATTATTCGAAAATCGAAATGGCGTTCCCGCATGTGAAGGGCTAGGTCAGTATCATATCGAAGGTAATTGATCGACGAGTTTTGAAGTGAAACTTCTTTTTTCCCCTCTTCGTAATAATTTAATTTTTTCAATACCAACGTTCAATGGCACTCGAACACCTTGAAAAATGATGTGAAATGTTTACAACGGGTCACATTATAATACGCGTGTCAAATGAGAAAGATTTGTAGCGTCTAGATTTGGCTGTACAACCGTTACATCATTGACCAAATGAGAAAAAAGATGACTGTATTAGTGAATGAACTGATGCAGAATCGTGGGTGGCCACTACAAAGACTACTTCATATCCCGGTTCGCCATAAATTATCTGGCGAAGAGCATTGCAAATTTTTTCTCTATTTTTACCTAAAAAATTATTACAGTAGTGAGAAAATATTCACATCTTAATTCAACCGCTGACTTTACCCAGAAAAAAAAATGAATATCCACTTAACAGAATGGTTAAGTATCTTCTGAATGGATACTTCTTATTGAAAATGTAAAATTCGTGAAACGCAATAAATAAGTCTACAGGGTTGGCGACCGTAAACTTAAAATGGTACATTTTAAATATTCGAACCGCATTTATACGCATTGGAATAGCCTGTAAGCTTATTTTGAAATTCAGCATTTTGTAAATATGATGCTGCTCTGACAAAAATCAGTTTTCGTGGGTGTTAGGTGTTTACGTTGTAGACTCAAGGGGCGTCAGTTTCCCGGAAAATAAATTGGCTCACTATAGAATATTGAACTTTTAACAGGAGTTTGAGAAGGGATGGAAAAGATTTAGACAAAGCAAAACATTTTTGGAAAACCAATGTGGCTTTTCGCGTGTTTTTGAAAATGACCTTTTGTTCGATGAAAACAAAGTTACATTGTTATGTTTTCTGTGTTCTCACTATTCGCTATGAATAAAATACGAGTATTATTATGAAATTCACGCCATAAAAAAAAGATGACTGAAGAAAATTTGTAGACCACATAGTCCAATTCGATCATCATTTATCATTCAAATGAATGAAATTAATAGTAAAATTAATTTGTTTTGTCTTCTTTTTCTTGAATATTTTTGTACAACCCGTCCGAAGGGACTGCTTCTCGGACAGTTTTCCAGAAACCATTCTTCGGAAACCCGAGGGAAATAAAATAAATAAGACATTCGTAACACTTTGAAAGAGAAGAGTTGAAAAAGTTGATTATCACTTGGAGCTCTAAAGTACTGAAAAAGGACAGGGCTGCTATGACGATGGTTTTGTGACGAGCAACTTATTGTCAAACAGATTTTAGAGCGGAAAGAAAATCACTATTTATAATGCTGACTTTTTTTCATTGTATAAATTGTTTCCGCTTTGGCTAAATTCCCCTCCCCTCCCCCTTCCACAATGTAAGAAAATACGAAAATATTTTTCGCGCAATATGGTTGGGGTATTTGTTATACTTTTAGCCATACATTTTGTCATTTTATTGATTTCTCACTTTTTGCAGGTTTTTAGGGGAAAACCTGCTTTTTAAAATTTTTTTCAGGTTTTTTCCAGTTTTTTGTCCTATTTTTTGGGGGGGTTTGTTTTTTTTAGTTTCTTTTGGTTTGGACTGTGTGTTTAAGCTGAAAACCTGCTCTTGTGGCGCAGCTGTGCTGCGCTAGTGTTTTTCAGAAATTTCTCACCTGGCAACACTGCTCCGGTAGAGGCGGAGAAAAATAAAATATTTTGGCTTCATGAAACACTCTCCCCAGAATGCTGGTCTAGGTACAGTTTTTTGAAATAGTTTTTTTTTCTCGAAAAAGTTAAGGTGTATCCGAACGTTACAATGCAATGCGTCAAGTTTTGTTGACATGAAAAAGAAATTTTATTGGCTGCACAAACTTCGCGTTGAGTCGATGTGAAACTCTCAGCTGCGCCTGTGAGTTTCTTATTTTGAACGAAGTATATGCTACTCTACTTCATTATCGACCAGCTGATGCCTTGAACTTTATATTACTCAAAATTCGTTAGATTGAATAAAATTCAATTTGGAGTCATCGTCCATTAGGAGATTAAAATGAGACTATTTATGGAGAGTGATAAAATAACTTATTTGATTTCAAGTTATTTTTAATTAAGATCACACATTGTTGTTCCTGCTGTTTCTCATTTAATTGTGTTGTATGGACAATATATATTTACTCCCGCTGAGAAATTCGAGTGTCGAATGAGACTCACATAACCCATACCCTCGCATTCGTCAAAGAAGGACTACGAGTATGTGTATACGTCTCTGTGCGAGCGACGTGTAATAAGAAGTGGCATAGTTCGGCTACTGTTTTATGGACTTGGGGCATAGATTTAGTGATGTGCCATTATAAATTTTAGGAAATTTCATGAACATAATCTTATCATTCAGAAAAAGAAGCGAGTAAATAGGTAGGTTAGGTAATAAATTATAGCAAAATTATCTCAATTTCTCGTTTATGTATACTGCTGATGAAATTAGGGCATCAGCGATGCTGTAAAAATGCAAATCCCAGAACTCCACGTGTACTTAGAAGATATGTAAGTATACCTAGATACAATTATTATACTACTCTAGACGCTACAAATTAGGTTGCTTATCCTGCTTGACTTATTTTCGAGAAAAGGAGAAATGTTGTTTATCAGTAAACGTTTACTGCTTTTTAATGTTTGCTGTACAAAAAAATCAGTACCTGAAAGCCAAAATGAGCGAAATTCAAGTTATAAGTTTGGACATTCTCGCTATTAGAATTTTCAAACCACACTAATGTCCCTTATCTTGGATTCTGTGGTTTAAATTCTGCAGACAATGATCGGTTATTTGATTACTTGAGTTGATGGAATGAAAGGCATGGTGCAGAGGTCACTTCTAATTTTATTAATTTAGGTAGTCGGTACTCTGTAAAGTCATGAATAAGTTCAAGTTTTCTAGATGGGTTTTTTTATTGCAATTTTGAAAATTTCTTCCAATGTTTTCCTTTATTTTTTGTTTTTAAATGTTTTTATAAATGAAGATACTACTCGTAATTAAGTATCTAAAGCACCAATTTTTTAAAAAGTGTTCTCTGCAGTCATCACCTTCGTATTGCAATATTATATTAAAGCCATTATTGCATTGAAATTATATGAGATATGTTATTTCAACCAATTGCTTATACACAATAGAGTATTACATAGTCGAAAATTCAGCATGCGACTGGTACTTTTTAGTAGATTTTGTTATTTATTCGGTGAAAGTACTTTAATTAGAAACTTCCGTTGCCTATGGTACATTTCTATTTAGGTGAAATTTCTTTTTTTTCATTCATTCTCGATCCCAATTGATTAGAATTTCCGGTACCTATCGAAAATTTTAGCGATTGCTCTGAAAGTTCTACAGTCAGAAAGAATAAGTTCATTAATTTGAGATACGTAATTTACAAAATGATAAACTTTATTAAAATTAAAATAACACACGTAAAATTATTGCTGCAAAAATTCGCAATTTGTTCAAAACAGTCTATATCAAAGGATATCACAAAAAATAAAATGACATGCACATATAAAACAAAAAAGAAAAAAATCTAAAAAAAAAGTACAATATTTTTCAATAGGAAAATAATTACGTAAATGATGAGAAAATATAAATATTTCAAAAAATTTCTTAATAAATTTTTTCAAAGATATTTTCAGTCTTTTACTAAAGCTCTAATTTTCATTCGAGAGTCGTAATTTATTTTTTATTTAAAGGTAAAATGGTTCAGCTAAATAAATCATCAAATTTTCGAAAAATAGCTCAAGCACTTCTTACACTGGGTTCTTCACTTGAAAAAAAAAGTTAAGATTAATCAACACACGATGTACTTAATTATAGTTCGAAAATGGTAATTTCAGCCTTTTTGCTTGAAAAATTTGCATATTTAATAACCGAATAAAATCGGGTACAAAGGAACTAAATTAGTTTCTAAAAATCTGGGCTGTGGAAAATGAGTTCGAATGTGTTTTTTCAAGTGATCTTTTCTTCCAAAACGTTTTCCACATTGTTCACATGGAAATGGACGTAATCCAGTATGAATTCTTTTATGTCTCGTTAGCTCTTCATTTCTTGTAAAACTTTTGCCACATTTTTCTGAGTCACATTTGAAAGGTCGTTCACCTGGACATAACGACATAAACTTAGAATTAAGTGAGGTAGGTCATTTTTTTTTTCGATTTAAGGATTATGTGATGAACTATAAATTTGTATCAGTACACTGAGAGAAATTTCAATAGCACTTTTCACTATTTTAGGATAGGGCAACTAGGATAATTCAAAATTGTAGTAGAAATTGCTTTAAAAAAAAAAAAGTAAAATAGGCCTATACTATTTCTTTGTAGTATATTCTACTATCATATAAGAATTTATTACAACAAAATAATAATTTTAGTTACCTCGTATACTACCTTTTGCTCTCAGTATGCCAATTAGTTTTCAATTTGTATTCTCCAAACCATACTATTTCTAGGCGATATTAGCTTTTTTCGAAAATATTTTTCGATATGAATCGGAATAAGAGAAAGTTTGCCTTACTAACCAGTTTTATACTCCCCTGAAATTTTATTTAGAATGATGGAAACTTCTACACAGGGGCAAAAAACTATGCAGAATACTCGCATATGTGCTATGTACATAGTTTTCTATATGTTTTGTTTTTTCAACAAAAAAAAAGTCTAGATTGTACCTACTTATAGAAAATTTGAAAAGTTGTAAATTAGTTAATAAGCTATTCTGTGATACTACTCTCAGTCTGATTGAGAAAATAAATGGAAACACGAAATGAGTGAGAATTCTCTTCTTATTTTTTCTGCATACTCAGCTTCCTCATTTATTAAAATATATATAATTCGATCTACGACTAAGGTACTGAACAAAAAAAAGTAGAATTATTTTTTCGCTATTTGCCCGAAAGTAGTTGCTTGCGCTTAGTTTGGATTTTGTAAAAGATGGCATGAGGAGGGTAAAGCATTTGCTTAAAAACTGTATTGAGAAGATTAAATAAAATTTCAAATTCTGGTTCATCATTTAAAATTGTCATGAAAATGGTCGACGAAGTAATTTTAAAATTAGATGGAAATTTAATAAGCTTATATTCAACTGGAATGTCCATTAATTTTTCAAAAGACTGCCATTCCAATTATGTAACTATAAACTATTGGAATAATTTTGAAAAAACTTATCAAGTTTCAGGCGATCTACTGCTCAAGACAGTAGAAAGTTCAAGTGCAGAAGAGGTTCATTTTATTCGGAAATTTTTAAACTACACGCACATGACTAGCATTTGCAGTTTCACTTTTCAGGTAATTTTAGATGCCAAATCTTAAATATTTATTGGTATTGGATGGGGAGTAGAGTTTTGAAATCTCTCTATATCATAAAATCAAATATTTATTCAAAATGCCAATCTAAATGACGGACTCGGCAGTGCCAAGAATAAAACAAGTAAAAAGCAACAAAAAAAAACCGTTTGTAGGTATTTTCACGTATGGCTTTCCCTACTTTTATCATATTAAAAATATATTCTTACGTGTAAGAAATGAAATCAAGAAAATTTTACTACAAAGATCATTTTTAGAATAAGATATACTCTTGCTCATCATACAATTTTGCCCTTAATTCCTATAGCCATTCTCTGCGCGTCAAAAACAGATATGTTCGCATCACCGTTTTGGGCTTAGAAAATATATCGCAAACCCAAGTCCAAAATTCGCCAAGTTCCTAAAAAATAATCATCCATTGTTTTTATCTAATTTAGCCTCATCAGGCTCCAAAACATCACTTGAACGCAAAAAAAGTTATAAGTAATTTGTTTTGAGACTTAACAGGTTTTGAATATAAGCCGACGATAAGTTTGCTGAATCCGAGGGAATTTTCTTACCCATTTTACAGAAAATAAAACAAAAATTTCTAGCAAGCAAGAAAAATCACTTCAGTGGAGAGAAATTTTATTTTTCGAGCATTCGTATGATGACTATGAAAAATATCTTACTGTGCTAGAACTGAAAGTGAGTTAATGGTGAGTTCAATAAACTTTGAACTTGTCTTGTAATTTCTCACTTTAAAATTTTTATTCAATAAAATTTAATTAGAAGTCCTTACAAGATTTTACATCAAGCTCAGTTCAACGAATAATTAAACAATATACAAGGTAATACTCGTACTCACCAGTATGAATGCGGACGTGTCCCTTGAGCTGGCCATTATTGCTGAACGAGACTTTACAATGAGGACATCTGAACTTTTTTGGACGCTGCTTTAGTTTTGTCATTTTTGAGCTAGCTGCGTATAAGTCAGGAAAAGCCATATTCACGTAGGCAGGATCGAGGTAACTCAAACTTTGTACAAGACTTTCTGGCGTCTGCAGTGGTAATCCGTTCAACGAGCTGGCCCAGTCATCGTAAATAATCGGCAAGCCATTCCAAGAGTTGTCATAAATGGCAGAAAATTCACTGGCGGGATGTCCCGGCTCTGGCACTCGAGTGAAAGCAGAATTTCTTGCTTCTGACTCAGCAGAGGATTTTGCAGCTTCATCATTCACCGAAGCCCACGGTCGAAAGATTTTAGCTGATGACGTCATCGTGAAAGCATTCAAAAATTGTTTTAAAAAATCAAAAAATTATCTAAAACACTGACGACACACGCGTAATCGGGTGCAAAAAAAAAAAGTGTAAACCAGTCTCACACCTGTAACCGAATGAAACCAAAATTCGAACTGACTGCAGTGCAAAAAATGAAGTGAGTGAGATGAAATGCCAAACAGGATTATGGTGAAAAGTGATCGTGTCGAGGGTTTGTTGGGGGTAAAAACGGAAACAAAATAAAATCTGGGCGGCTCGCCGATTGAAGATGAATAGTTTGTGGCAAACGAAGAATCATAGCTAGGCAAAAAAAAAAAAAAAGTCTAAAAAAAGGGTCGAATATAATAATGGTAAGAGGGGAGGGTCCTTAAAGTGAGTACACTCTTTGCATGAGGCCATTTTGTAACATTAACTGGTTTATTGCGTATTATGCCGAATGAAGGGTATCCTTGTTCCTGTCGTCCCTAAATAGGCTCTCTCGCATTCCCCTTTCATTTTTCCGAATTGGCTGAATTGTAATTTCATTTCGCCTTGATTTATCGTATCCCAACTCTCACTTCTAGCTTTTGTAATTATTTTAAAGGGGGTAAGCGATATTGATAGGGGCTGTGTAACGAGAGTCGAAGTTGTGTGCAATTTACGAATTTGGGAACGTTTTCGAGCTTGTGGTAGGCTAAATGATTCGTGAGAAGGTGATCCATAATATTTAAATGTGAATGAGGGGGGCTTCTTTGTACTGGGTGGGGGAGTGGGTTTTTGGCTATCGCAGAGAATTTCCGTCGTTCATATAGGAGAATGTGAAATTCGATATAAATTATCATTGGTTCCTTTTGCACTGAAAAAAATGAATAGTAATTTTTACCATTTTTTATAAGAAAACAGGGACAATGCGCAAGTTATTGTAAATATTCTTAGTTTTTGTAATATTTTTTACTATCTTAGATGGTACTTTTAATTATTTTTATCGTAATTTTTACTATGAAAATTGAATTGTCCCACTTTTCTTTTACAATAATAGCAAAAATTACTACCAAAATTTTTTTCAGTGTGCCCGAGGATATATTGTCGGTGGTCCGATAAATGTCTCCTATGAGCTGAAAAATTTGAAAATCATGTGTTTGGGCTCGTCGAATTTGTCTTTAATAGAGAAATTCAATGAACCCAAACACATGATTTTCAAAATTTTCAGCACATAGGAGGTATTTATCGGACCACCGAAGATATGCCTTCAATATTTTTCTAAATGTGTTCAAAATATACTATGCATACAAGAATATTTTTATATATTCAAAAAGATGACAAAATTCTCCTTACAGTGAGACTTGCTGAAGGAAGTATGTATCTCATTTGAGCGCAAAATAATTTAAAATTGAAGTCTCTCAGTTCTCTGAGAAATGTACAATCAAAATACCGGATTGTTTTAATCTCACAGAAAAAATCTTATGGGATGGATACTTTCATTTCTTTCAAAAGATGTTGCATTTGAATCTTCTACCATCTTGCAGTGTTACCAGTTGCGTACAATAACTTTATGAAAAGTAATCAAGGCGGTTTCTCTTGCCCAGTGCTTCCTTTTTCCCTAAGTAGCCACCTTCCTTTACACATATTATGCAGAACCTCAATAAGTACGTATGCAAATGAAATGTCGGTTGAACTTCAATTTTTGAAATTTTGAGAACAGAGCACCTCTCACTGTAATCCCTTCTTAGTAGCATTAGACAAACATTCCGACATCCATAAACACATAAAATGTTCTTATTCAAAAATTAACGATCCTTTCCAACTTTTTTTAGCTCTAAAAAAAATTTTTGGGGTTCACCTTCAGGTAGGTTTTCTCAGATTTCTTCACATTTTGGAGAGTAGATCTGTACTTACCAGTACTCAAACATCAGTTCTGCTTCTGAAAGTAAGTGGGTAACAGAATTAACTTCTCCAGAAATTTCGGTTTTATACGTTTGACAATTGCACGTTATCATTCGAGGGGTTAGCAATAATGACAATGATCTCATTGAAAATTCAATTAGTTCTTCCTCTTTCAAATCACAACCCTCTTTTTTTCAGAAGTGGGTAAAAAATTACTACCTTCACGCATCGGTAAGTGTCCTACAATTACGATTTTCTTCGTTACTTCAAAAAATCGTTATTTTCATAATTTTTTCAGTTTTTCCCCATTTTTTTGAATCTTTTTGCATTCTTCACTCGCGTAAAGAATCGACGATAATGAACGATCGATCACAAAATTAGATCACAAATAGTTTCTGCCAATTCCACTTTTACGGAAACGCACTCGGATGTCTGCGAAATTTGATGAATGAGATAATTTTCTATTTTTTATTCAACAGTCGTCTAAACGAGTATTTGACATTTTGATGATGGAACACTTACGATTTGTTTCTTTCATCACTAGAATAGGGGGTTCAACGATTGCGTAAATAAGCGTTTCTTAAGCACTTGGAAGCGGCCTACAATTTGTTGCCAGCCTTCTTAAAAGACAGGAAATAACGAAGGCTGGTCCATATTTTGACAGTTTTTTTAAAAATTCAAAACGATTTTGATGCATCGATGTATTGTGCTAATACTGGTTGTATTGTGTGAGCCCCTAACCTTTGCAACCATTCAGTACCTGCCTATGTTCATGTATACATAACAACATTATGGGAGGGCAATATACTGTAGGTTCACGACCAAAGTTAATTTTCAGAAATTTCTACTGAATCATATTAGCTCCACAGTTGTGACTTGACGTTGTTATCAAGTGCAAGGTCTTAACAGCTTGCTAAAACGCCTACTAAAGCGCTGCGACCTAATATAGCCAAAGTCTAAAAATTGCTTCTTCAAATTCATAAATTTCATAAGACAACCGAAAAACATCTGCTGCTCAACTGAAAGAAATTATTAGTTACTATACCACTATATATCTAATGTACCTACACATAAAACACAGTTGCAATTTTTTGTCTCTAGTATTCTCATTATTCACAGGATGAAATATCATACTTACATCATAAATAAATATGACTCTAAGGAAAATTTCTATACCAGAAAATCCAAAATACGTTCCGCCAATCAGTTGAAATTAAATTTTTAAGTCATCTTGCGTAAGTGTTTGAGTGTGAGTATTGAATAGGGTTGTTCTTTTTCCTCACTATTTACTGAATAAAATATGAAATCCCACAATACAAATTTAACGATACCACCAAGAAATATTTCTAGAACACTCAATTTGATCATCATTCAGCAATCCAAATGACTGAAATTTTTTTTTTTTCATTTCAAGAAGATTATAACAATTTTTGAATTACATGTAGGATCTGTTGTTTTGACGATAATTTTCAGAAGGCTGAGGTCAAAGGGTCAGAAAATTCGAATCATGAATATTGAAAACTTCGTATATACGTAGTCTGGTATCGATAATAGTTATCAAAGTTTTAATATCCATACAGCTACATTCATATCTATGGTCAATGCGTTGGATTAAATTTTCCTTCCCTGCACGACAAACTATACGTGTCTCTTGACGATAAAGGCTGCCTTTGTGAGTCTTGTGCCCATGCTTTTGTCGAGGGGCTAGAAAATGCGTTTATTTTAGCTCCGCCTTTTTGTACACGATTGCGGTTACCGCAAATAATTTTCATGACCAATCACGATAAATAAAAATACGTACATATATACGATTCCAGTTTACTCATTTTAATTTATCTTACCCTCCGACGAGTGATGAAAAAGGGGATGGAAATGCAAAAATAGGAATGCACACGTGCACTCAACTTAGATATTTCTCGGGGGTGCGCTTTGCGAGTGTCACTTTTTCAGGCCATTTTTTCGATTTTTGGGACAGAATACATGTAAACTTATGTCTATTTAGGAGCAAAATTCAAAATCTGCGTGAAAAGTAATTCTAAAATTTTCCTTTAGTAAAATGCATAAAATCACGTAATTTTTGTAGTTTGTGGAGTGGAGGGGAATAAATATCACTAAATTTCATATCCCCCAAAGTTATACCCCAATTCCCTAACTTCTCGAATGTTTTTTGTAACAGATAGTAATATCTCAGATGGCTTTTTGCTTGGATTTCATTTGCCTCAATCACTATTTCTTCAAAATAGATTCCTACCTTCTTAGGTCGGGTATTATAAACATTGGTTATTCGTTTAACAAACCGTTATAATGAAAATTCCATGAAATTTCCTGTTATAATGGTCCGTTGAACCAATAACCAAGGTTTGTAATTTTGGCCCTTACTTTTTCAAAATAAGTTATTATGGCATGGCAGTGAAAATATACTGGCTGTAGTTAAGAAATCAGAACAGCAGCATTTCATGTAGAACATTAATATACGAGTATAATATTACGTTTTTCCAACAGAATAATCTTTTTATCTACGATATTTTGCTATTTACATATGAATGTTTACAAAACCTAATGACCTATCCTTGCTTACGGGGGTGGATTCAGTAATTTTCAATCGATTACCTTTAATCAATGGTGAGAATGAAAACTGAAACAAAATGCTGATTGGGTATGTACTATGATGAGAGCTAATTCAGGTGCTTGCATTTTTTTTCAACTTCCTGATCATCATCATTTTAGTTGTTTCAAATAGAATATCAAAAAATATATGCGTACACTTTAAGGACCGGTATTACGAGCTTCAATTATCAATTCAACAAACTGTTATAGCAGGAAATGTCTGAGACTTTCTGTTATAACGATATGTTAAATTGGTAACCAATGATTGTAGAACTGGCCACAAAAATGTAAAAAATCATGAGAGTATGCTGTTCAATTTTGTAAGTGCAGGGGTAGAATTAAGAAGTTTGCAGAATCTAAATTTTTAGGTTTGCTAAACTATTTGTACCCCACGAATTTACATTATGTACCAACAATATAATCATGCTCACCCATTAAAGCATACATGAATCATTAAAATTATTTTAGAAATCTATAGACTTTAGTCTTACTCGTACATAACGTTAGCTATTGTAATTTGCATTCAATCTATTAAATTTGTATCATCTTTTCTCCTGGTGGAATGTGATTAGGTTTGCAGAAAGTCAGGGCTGTAGCTAGAGCAGAATACTTGGAGGATGGGGGCAAATCAAATGCATAGGGGGCAAAATGAACCCGCATCGCCTCCGTCCTTCTAGGAGGAAAATTTTCCTTGAGGGCAAACAACTTTGAGGGGCATTGCCCTAAGTCGCTTCAGGCTATAGCCCCGCATTAAGTTAGAAATTCAAATCACTCGTCGTCATTGTCTAACGTCAATCCACTGAGATCTTCTTAATGTCTTCCGACTCTGCTTGAAATATCAGCTCCTTCAACACCTTTTTAACACTCCCTAAATAGCCTTCATTCCTTGGGAAGCGAACAAACAATCCCCAGAGGTAGAATTAAACGTAATTTTTATTCGGCTTGACTAATGAAATCATGTTAGAATACGTACCATTTTTTGGCTTTGCTTTGGCTGCGCTTTAATAAGCGTGTACCATTTAAAAACTGCCGACTCTATTGATGTGTGGACGTAGAATGAAAAATGGTACAATAGTCGTAGTTCAGTGCCAAAGTGACATCTCTATTCTTGATCACCTTCCACGTCAATGCCCTCGCATATCTAGCGGTTCGCATTTATCGGCATTTGATACAGCAGCGGCTCTTTTTTCCCTCTGACAATGGGCAAACTGCTCTTGTTATCCGATCTGATCTAATTTTGTCACCGTGGGACATCTCATTCATGTCCCACCTTCGCTCTTTTTTCGGTTTTCTTTTTAAAGTGTGCACATTTATAGGCTACCTATAATAAACCTAAAATCTGTATGGGCGCTGGTGATTGTACGACTTTTTAACGACACGAATAAAAGCGGTCTGTTTGTTGACAGCCGTCGGCAAAGGCTTCTTTCTTGAGATGTTATAACTTGAAAAAAATTTTTACAGTTTAGTCGACAGCGGTGTATTTATAACATCGTGACACTAAATTTTCAAGTGACTTTGTCTCTATAAATTTGCCACCAGGTAGCACCATGATCACAGTTCCGAGGAGTGTATTAACATTCTCGAACGCAAAAGAACACCCAACATTGCCAATGCCAGTTTAGGATGTAGTATTAGGAACAATTAAAGAAAAGCAACATTTTTGTACCATTCACCACACTACGTATTTCCTTACTAACAATAAAAAAAAGAAAAAAAGACAGAGGCAATGAAAACACTCGATGGTGTGGTTTTTAAATATTTATGCCTTTGCGTGGAGAGAAATATATATTCACTTTAAGATACAGTAGACTAGGGATGTAGCCAGAGTGTTCTGATAGGGGGGCAAATAAGATTCTTGAGGGGAGCAGTTAATTTTCAAGCCCCGTATTCACATTTTTTTTCAAAGTATAGGAGAGCGAGGGGGTTGTTCCCCAGGGGGGCAAATTGAAGATGAATTCTTTGTACTGGACCCGAGGTCAAAATTTTGTCCACCAAGTTTTTTGTCCTTCCATCAGAGTCCAATGTTGGGATGACGTCATCATACCTACTTATATAACATAGGAGACCCAGATGATGACGTCATTTGTCCGTCCATGATTGCTCAATGTTATATCTAGATGTAATATTTTAGACGTAGGCGATGACGTCATCATACACAGATACAACAAAGGAGCCGCACGTCATGATATCATCATCATATTCAAATAAATTTTTTTAAAGAAATACTTATGTTTATATACTACTATTGTAAAAGAGAATTCATCTTTCGCCCTCACAAAACTTCAGTGAAGGCTGTAGCTATTTTGCTTGGGAGGTGAACGAGAATGCCTGGGGGGCTGAGCCCCGCTGGCTACACCCCTGCTGTAGACTAATATTTTTGATTGAATTTTTCTCAGTTCATGCTCAGCATTGTTGCTAAATGTGAGTTAGGTTTTGCATTTCGGACTGATTAAGGTTTTTTAGGGCCTGAAAAAAATGTATGGTAATTTTTAATATTTTCTATGAGAAAAATGGGACCATTATAAGATTGTACGTAGTGAAAATCACTATAATCAACATAAACTACAGTTTGTTGTACACTGAATCAGAAAACAACAGATTTTAATACTGTCAATCGCTATAAAATCAGTCTTCTGTAGTATACTAACTAGCCCAAACTTTGCTTATTGAATATAGCGTATCCATTGAGATTATAGGCAATAAACTTATGCATTCCACAAGCATTTTTTTTTTTGGGGGGGGGGGGGCAAATTGGTATATGCTGAGGAAAATGGTGTTAAGTTCCTATTGTGGAACTTACACAAAAAATAAAATCAAATAAAAATCGTCAACTGCATTATGACGAACATTTTATTAGACTAAATTCTACGTGAGGTAGAAACAGTCGTGAGTAAATTAGTAGGTCAACGGCGCCATCAGGATACCGTTAAATAATAATATGTAATATTGTTTAGATAATATTGTACTCGTACCGCTGGGCATCGCCTAACGGTACACTAACCGTAACAATGGTAACTTGCGAGTATTCATATTAAGAGTATTTGTGTCAAGATAAAAGGGTCTACTTGGAACCAATGTAATTCAAGACTGCGATAAGAATATATAATGTGTTTCGTTAGTGTTGAGGCACCCTCTTGTGCCCAGAACATTTCTGATATCTTTAACGTGAACCGGCTTTAGTCTTCTACCTACATAGATTTTCAGCCCCTAAGCTCGTGTCTATACTTTTTGAAAGCACACGACAATGTCTGATGTCGCAAACCCAACTCCACCCAAGCTGAGAAATTGAAAATTACATATTTATACAAAGAAAATTTATTATTGACCTTATGAATTTTCGAGTGGCACTCGATACGGCGTTCACACCTACAAAAGTAAGAATGACAAAAAAAAAAAATGAAAGCATGCAAAAGAAGAGCGTATAGATGTCACGGCTCTAATAACAAAACAAACAAAACCCCAAAGCGAAAACCACAAAAGAAACTTTTTCGGTTTCATTTTGTAATTTATGAGGTATCCTTGCGAAGGGTGTTCTTTCTACACTCCTCTTCTCATCTCGCCGTCTCGCTTACTCTCCCTATTTTCATACGTGGATCCATTGTTGCATTTATTGTACATCCCATTCGATTAATAAAAACCGCTCATTCGGCAGCCTCGATGGAAAGTGCTTTTTTCCCTTTTTCTATTTCAGCCAAACCATTTCCAAATAGCCGTAACCTTCGCATAGACTCGAAATTCGTTACGCATTTTTAGCCTTTTCTATGTTGCGGTTTGTACTTCATATATAATATGAAATAAATATGTGTTTATTGAATGTAGGTACTTGGTTTTATTGAGGAATTTGGGTTAGATGTTAGCTGTGATAGAATTTAACTGACAAAATTGAAATGTTACTTTGGAAAACGGGGTATTTTCGTGAGGAAAACGCATCACACTCTACTCGCAAAAAGTTAAGTACCCATTTGGCCAGGAGTAAGTAATACGCCTTCTCTTGAGAAAAGAAAAAAAAGTCTGAGATAAATCTAATTAAATCTGACACGGTGAAATATGTTATAGCCCTCGTAGGACAACATGAGGTTTATATAGGACCACACAAAATATTCAATCTGTATAATATCTGCAAAATGAAGCAAGCTTGCTAGCTATGATACTGAGGTAAAAAAAGTATTATTATTTCCCTGTGAGTAGCATCGCAGCTCTCTTCTCTGTGGAGTTTGTAAAAAAGCTGGAAACATGAATGGGGTCTTGTATATCTCAAGTTGCACTCAGTGTAGTCAAAAAGTAGTCTATGAAAATTAATGGGCTTTTGCGAGTTTTGAAGCTTGCGAGACACCAATACGGTACCAATGAATTCTTGGTTGAATTTTATAATTATAAGACTGCATGAAATTAAATTAAATCATATTACCTATGTGATTATTTACACCACTCAGAATAGAATATTAGTTGTTCGAAACAGCCAAAAAATGGTCATAAGTTTGTGAATTTTGAAGCTTAAGAGCAGGGCCGGATTTAGGTGTGGACAGAGGTGTGGACAAAGTGATGGAGGTCCGTTTCAAGAGGGATAGGGGGTCAGTTATCAAATTTGTTAGACATTTTTTTTTAATGAAAAATTTAGATAATGCTATAATTATTGCTCATTGTACGATCACTTCAAGGTGGAGGCCCTTTGTTGGTAGAGACCCGTGAACATTGTCCACACTGTCCACCACCTAAATCCGGCCCTGCTAAAGAGACGCCCATAGTACGAGTACCAATGAATTCAGCATCAAATTTTGCATAAGAAGCAACATAAAGAGCTATTAACAGAGTATTTGCACTCATGTAATAGAAAAATTGGGGTCTGGTTGATATCAGGTGGCCTTACACGTGGTCAAAATTCAAGTGGACCCATGAGGGTTAGTGAGGTACCGTAGACCTGGGGCAATTTAGAACATTTTGTATTTTTCCAACTTGCACATAGCATTTTATGCGGTTTTCAAGAATTAGCTACCCTGCAGAATGGTTTCATTTTCTTCTCGACAACATTATGCTACAGAATGTTTAAACCATATTATACTGAACAGCTAGCATATTATCCTTTCCTAATAGACTGGTGCTGTCAATACATCGCTAAGGCATCTCATTTGCAGTTGCTGGAACGCATACACAAGACAACATAATTTTCGATTACCTTAATTTATCTTAACTAATAAATCGAGCACAGGTTAGCAACCCTGTCATCTTGCTTGTCAATCATTATCAACCCGTTGTTAACCATTGGTCAATCACGTCAACCTAACACGTTCTGCTCATGTGTTCTCCAATGGCACTTGAGATGCCTTAAACTGTGCTGACAACATGAAATTTTGTATGCTGATTGCTGTTCAGTACAATATGATTCGAAGAAGTTCCTTCATAACTCATTTTTAGAAGCTGACACCTAGTAATATAGGTAACAGTTCACCTAAAGATATCATTTTTTTACGACTGCCATTGAATCCCGAGGTTATAAAATTAAAATATTCTACCAATAATTTTGATAAATATGTATGTATACCATCCTATACTGATGGATTTTCATTTCACCTGTAACTTTATATCTTACAGATACATTGTAGACATTCACTTTTGCATTGGTGCCTAATCTTTTTTAATTTTTTATTTCATTGATTTTACGACCATTTCGTCTCTAAATTGTATTGGTAAACCGATTTTAAAGAAATCCGCGCATATCTTTGTGAGTACAATATTCATTTTATTAAATCATCATTTTATAAAAATTACAATGTAGTCGTAAAAGCCAACAAATAAACATCTTGGTGGATAGAAAACGGTTCTGCTTTTATTCATCAATAGTTTTTTTTTTGGTTATATTATTCTCGTAAACTGCTCATATAGCCCTGTAGTGGGTGCACAGTAGTGTTGTGAAGTTATTGAAATAAGTAGGGGAGGGTCGGGCAATGGGAACCAATTTTTTTTCTAATCTTGTATTTCAGCAACTATTATACTTTGAAACCTGAATTTGGTTTCATTTTAAAGAAAAAACCCTCCTCTTTCCAACAACATATAGTAGTAGGCTATACGAGACTTTTTTTACTATGAAAATTTAATATTCTAACCCTTCCTATTTTGAACTATTTCTAAAATGCCCGGGCAATAGGAACCAGTTACCCGGGCAATAGGAACCATTGTTGGTTAAAAATGTGTATTTCAGGAACTATTATACTTAGAAACCTAAATTTGATTTCATTCTGAAGAAAAAACCCTCCTCTATCCATTAACATACAGTAGTAGGCTATACAAGACATTTTTTCACTCTGAAAATTGAATATTCTAAGCCTTACTTTTTTGAACTATTTCTAAAATGCCCGGGCAATAGGAACCATGTTTAATTTTCTGTTTTTATGACAGAAATAACTTCCCAATCTGCAAAAATCTGCAATGTGACGCACATGTTGAGGAGAAATGTGACTTTTGTGACACTGATGTGACCTATAATTTTTCCAGGGGGTCACATCAGTGTGCAATTACAAAAATACAAATTATTCATAATTCAAATTAATCATTGGTTCCCATTGCCCGGAAATAGATGGCTGCAAAATTATATTGTTATCAAGTTTAAAACAAAGTAAATGAAAAACATTTAATCAACATGGCAAAGTGATAAAATCTGGAATAAAACAAGACGTAGCGCGCATTTCTATCTATTGCCAGTAAAAAATGATTTTGGTTTGAATTTTTTCGTTTTAACGAATTAAACATACACATATCGAGTTCATTCACACAAAAAAAAAAATCGGGCAACGAAAACTTTTTTTGCTGCAAAGTGTGGCGGACCTGAAGCACTATTAACGCGCAGTATTGCGGTTTTTGTTGGACAGTTAGTAGGGAAGTAATGGAGGTGGTTCCTATTGCCCGGTGGTTCCCATTGCCCGACTCTCCCCTATCCCCAATGATAGACTTTTTACTGACTCATTTTCTTCGAGTTGACTTGCAGCGAGAAGGTGATGATGACTAAATTGTAAATTGTATGTAGTATGTGCAGTAATTTTTAATAAGTTTTTTGTCAGCCCTCATACAATGCTGTCCTTGGTCAATCGCAGTGGCGCACCCAAGGTGGGAGCTAGGGAGGCTGCAGCCCAAAATTTCTGTTTCTTGGGGTTAAATAATTGAAGACTCTGTCTTTCCCTTAACAATTTTCTGGGTGTACCGCTGGTCAATCGGATGGAGTAGCCAGAAAATTAAAGCCCAATAACGCGTCTACATTGAAAGAATTGAATCATTTTTTACTACTTTCTGCAGGAAAAATGGCACAATTTAAGATTTATAACAGATACTCTTGGTATTTGTAGTATTTTTCATTATCTTAGATAGCATATTTTACTATTTTTGTGGTATAGATAATTTCTATACTTGGTCCATAATTAAGCTTACAAAATGAGTAACAAATTGAGCTACAAATTGAGCTTACAAAAAAAAGCTTACAAATTGAGTTATAAAATGAGTTTACAAAATGAGCATTCAAAATGAGCTGGCGCGGCATTATAGATTTTGCCTATCAATCGATATAATTCTGCTAGCATAATATACTTCATGATTGATTTGAAAATGTATTTTCTCAAGAAAAGTTAATGAATTTTTTCAATAATGTACATACAATTGATGTAAAAGAGAATTCATATTTGCCTTCTCGACTCCTCGTGAAGGCTACAGCTATTTTTGAGGGTAAAGCAGAAATTTCTTTTGGGGAGCCATCACTTACCCTGGTCTGTCTTTAGTTTCACCTCTGAAAACAGCTTGAAAATTGGGCGATAATTGTTTTGGCACTGATAGTAATTTTCGGACTATTAGAGCAGCGTTATCTTTGTAGCATAAATTTTGCAAATCCAAAAGTAGTTCATTTTGAAATGAAAAACCACAGACGGACTTTGAGGGGTAACAGAGAGGCTGAGTCCCTTCAGAGTTGAAATTAGCCATCCTAGAGAAAATCACGTGAAGGATAAGAACTGACGAATTTTCAACCATTAATCTCTGAATATGGTTTATGAAAAATACAGGTCATATTTCAGAATGATTTTTGATCTTTATATTTACAAGTATACTGACGCATGTTCGCTGCTAGAGAGTTTAAATACATGTATGATAATTTGAATATCACCTTTCCTTCTACAAAAAAGAATGACAATTTTTTTTTTGTTGGAAGAAATTCATTAGAGCAAAGGTCTGAGAATATAGTTTCTCTAGCTGAAAGGACTAAACCGTAAACGAGGCGGTTACTTTCAGTTTCGGAATTTCTCATTCCTCATCCAATTTCAATGTAAAACCATTAGGTCTAATCGATAAATCGTAGAGATTCGAAATTGTCACCATCGTCGTTTGGGAAAATGTTTGAGCCTATTTAAAAAGGCATTGTGTTAACCGTTATCACGTCACCATTGTCCCCTTCTGCGAGTAAATGGCGTAATTTAGGGCCCACCACGAAGTGCTCTTTTCAAAAGCAGGTTGGCGACACCATTCAAAACATTGGCACATAAAACACAGCAGGAGATTCTTGGGTATCATCTCCAAAATTTTTATTTGCATTACTGTCATCATATTGTTTGAATGGCTACAGCTGTTCGACTGGATATATCGATAGGGAAAATATTCGCTGAATAATGACAAGACAGAGTAAACCAAAATAAAGGAATATTTAACCCCAAATTTTTCTTAACAACGTAATTCGGTGGTTACTTCGTATTTCGGATAAACACGTTTTTGAAATATTAGTCTAAATACGTCGACTTGGGGATCCTTTATAGCAATTTGTTGACGTGTCGTTATCCGTTCAGGTCTTCACTTTTGATTAATTATGGAACTTTGTAGATCACATTGAATGTTGAAAGATTACACAGAATGGTACATTTAACTCGACCACTAGGAAGAGGTACTATTAGTTTAACGACTTGCGGTTTTATAGTAGTTTGTAATTTGGGTATCGTCTAGACGTCTTTTCAGTGTTAAATAAATGACATTTTATCAATTTCTTCAGTTAGCTTGAGGTGAAATGTATGTACTGGCGTAACTAAGAGGGGGAAAGTTTAGGGGAGGTTACGGATCCTTTTAAAAACATTCAGAACTCCCCAATAAAATTTAGGAATTAACTACTAAAAATATTTTTGGGAAAAATAATTGGATAATAGACGTCATTATCTTATGGCATTAAATGAGCCAAAGTATATTCAATAAAAACTCAAAACTTGAATTTTTGAATTTTTCATTGTTTTATTGATTTGTTTGGCCCCCTGGCCACTCATTAAAGAAAAAGCAACTCAGTGCATTCAAAAACTCTTCAGACTGAATTTCTACAAAAACAACCAGCGGTGTTATATCTGAATGCAGTTTGTAGGAGTAAGTGGGTATAAGTGTTTCAAAATGTGTTATGTTTTGGTTTATGCCAGATTAATATAGTTAGGTACCATTTGACAATATTTTTTTCAAAACGTTTATTTGCACCTTTTATCATGTCACATTGATTTCGCATGACAACAAGCTAATAAATAAATGAAGAGTCATACCACAAAAACTGATAAGTCCGAAAAAACAATTTTTCAGAAACGACAAAAAAAAAACTACACAGCACCATTAATGTAAGTCTTGTTTCGGACTTATTGGTTATTGCTGACGGACTTTTCACATGTATCACACTATACTGTATTTGAAAATTTATTATGGACAATGCCAAGAAATTTTTTGAGCGCTTCTTTGACAGCTGAATTTTGTCATCAAGCAAGGCCCGAAAGAATATTATTAGAATATTTTTTTTTTTTTAATTTAGGTAGGTAAATGCTTTTATCTTCATGCGCACTCTAGTTTTCTGTTTTCAAAGTCTAATGATTCATCATTTTTCTCCTGTGCATTCAAGTTTGTTTTATGAAGTTTTACTTTCTGCTCGGTGTTGTAGTTAAATAAAAGCATTTAAAAATTGGGCCTGTTCGTCTACAATTATTTTTACGAAAAATTTTTTTGTGATCTGCATTTTCGATTTTTTGTTAGGAGAGAAAAATACAACAAATAAAAAAAAGGCTTCTAAATACTGTTTTTCATATTTTTGTAGGCTAATTAGATTTGAAAAAAGTACATATAAGTTATTTTTTCTCTCTATTTATTTAATCGTGTACAAAAATACTATAAGTACCTGCTCAATCTTCAGAGACTTCCTTTAGATAAACCAACATGTTCCAGGCTTTTGTTTTTTATTAGAATATGTTACTTTTAAGTATGAAATCAAATTCGTTTCGCTTTGAAAAATATTGCTCTCAAAGAATAACTTCTAGCCCCTCCCACCCTTTGCTTAAAGGTCTCGTGTTCCACTCCTCAATCCGTTGTTGTCTTTACACACCGCAAATTTTAAAAATACGTTTTTTTGTATACCACTTAACCTAATAAAAGGTTTTGAAAAATGACACATTCTCAGCCCAGAAGTGGTTGCATACAGACCCATGATATAACGGGTATTCAATTGACACTGATTCAGTTTGTTCGACTGCTACTGTCAGAGGGGCGTTACTTTGGGGCAGAGAAAGAGAGAGAGAAGAAGTGGAAATGAGAAAAAAGAAGACAGACGACGTACTTTACGACGAAAGAGAAACCCTCATCCTGGCTGAAAGGAAAGAAAAATTCGGCCAAGTAAAATTAATAAAGTCCATCCGAGTGTAAAAATCAACTTATAGTTGTCCAAAAGAGAAACTTGAATCTCGCGATGGGATCCCATACAATGTTAAAGGCAGCAAAAACTTTGTCATTGTACAAACCGTAATGTCCCCAATAATAATTTCCAGAGGTTTTTTTTTCCTCTCGTTTTATTGTCCTATAGCCTCTATCAGGCCTAGCGTACCGCCTTTGCCACAGGACTATACGTTCTCATTGTAATTGTTCATTTGATGGAAAGGATCATAGCATTGGCGTTTGGCATGAAAAATTAACATTCGTGTTGATGAATTTTATCCTCCTTTTCAAAGGGGAGGTTACTAAAATATGCCTTGTTGCATTGTAATTAGTTGTCTTTTCTTATTATTTGTTCAACATCTGGTTGTAATAAATTTAGGCACTTAAAAATTGGCTGCAAGACTGAGGAGGTTTTGCTTTAAAGTGGGTTTGGTTTTTTAAAAGATGCTATAGGTGCTGTCAATAATAGAAATTGAGTCGATATAAATGGTGAGTTGAACATAGTTTAAGTTTCAACTTAGCTTCCAGATTCCACTTTTTTTATACCTAGCTTCTATTTCCAGCTTCTCACTTCATCATCATGAGCTTCCAACTTTTAACTTTTCTTTCAGTTTCCAGCTTCTGGCATCCACGCAGCTTCCACTTTTCTTTCTGGCTCCGTTTCTCGCTTCTCACTTCATTACCACGAGCTTCAAACTAAGTATACAAAGGCTGTTCAACGAGGCTTTTGCTTCAACTTAAATTTTTTCTTTATGCACCGAAGAAAAAAATTCTGCTGTTATTTGCACTTATTTGGATCGAAAAACAGAAATCTTCAAGATTTGTAGTAGAAATTACTTTAACACTAGAAAAACCAGGTTTAACTCGATTACTCAAAGGACCAGGTGGCGTCATATACGACGCCACAAGAAAAATCTCAAATGACCAGGTGGCGTCGTATGACACACAAGTCAGGGGTTCTCAAAATATTGGTCCTTTGAGAAATCCATCTCAAAATTTTGAGCGGCGTCGTATATGACGCCACCTGATACTTCTAATGTTAAAAATAGTGAACTATGTGTTATCAGAGTTAATATCAATATGTGCCTACTACAAATTGATGTTGAGAATATCTGTAATAAATTTCAAACGGCCCCTCTTTTCCTATACCTACTTGAAATCCAGTGTTGTATAAAGCATAAACTATTTGACTTGCAAAATCAGTTCTCGCCAAACTAATTCACTAGAGCGCGCAAGTATCTGTCTGGTGCGTGCATTGACAATAGCCGATGGACACGGAGCAAGGAATTAAAATGAAATTACATATTTAAATTTTTATTTTTTCTGAAAGAGGAACACGTACAAGACTGATTGATTTTTAGCTCCTATTTCCGCTTCCGACTTCCAAACCAATGCTATTTCCAGCGTTCGGCTTCCATTAAAATTTATTTATACTGGAAAAGTGTTCGGCGTCCTCTGCATCCCTGCTTTTTGACTAAAATAGTAATTATGACGTCACACGAAATCGGTTTATTAATTAATATTATGATTCGTGTTTAATTTCTGTAACGCTTTCCCACAAATTATATGTTCGAAGCATTCGCTTCCAGTCATACCTTTTTAAATCACATACAACTTCCACCCCAACTTATAGCAGACACCATGCAGGAAGGGTAAGAAATACACGAACTCGTCGACAAGCATTCGGCTCACGTCATACAAGTAAAAAGGGTCGATGCACTTATTAAAAAATATCGATTCACTTTTATAAAGGCTGGACTGCATCGCGACGGCGCTCAGAAGACGACCTACGCGATTCCTATACGAAATTTTTCAACCCCTTAGAATTCTACACCCTCTTTTCTCAATCGTCGTTTGTGTCGGTTCGTTGCTGTGGTAGTGCTTTTGCTGCTGCACAAATTTATGAAAACACACAGAAAAAGTGGGAAAAACGATCGAAAATATGTTTTAGCAGTGTTTATAGTTGAAAGTCTTGATTGATATGAGTGAAAATGATGCTGTAAAAGTGTCACAAGTGAGTAACTATTTCAATATAAATACGAGTAATACCTACCTGCTTTTAGTTAAAAATCGATAACGTAGAATGCGATCCTATCATATGTTCTAACCCTTCTCAAAGTAAAAAACACAAACAAAATCACAGTATTCTGCCCCCAAATTAAGTGTGCCCGCTATCTCATTGACTGAGATATTTCTGCATAAATATCCAAACGATTCCATGAAATCAGGTATAGACCACGTGTAAACTAAAACCTACTGAGTGTGGCTGGTGAGGTTTAATGATTTTGGATGCAACTTTTTAGTCACTTTCATTTGAGAAAAGCTAAGCGCAAGGAGGTGCAACCACACTGAATGCTATACGGTTTGAGTACAGTACGATCGAATGTATTGGATAATAATGTTAAAATCTGTTCATTTATTGTGGCTATATACCTTTGCAATATTCAGGGGTACCGTGAAGGCACAATCTACAGGAGCAACTCCTCGTTGACGATTTGGGGGGGGGGCGGCGAATTTTTTTCAAATTCAGGAAAGAATTTTAAAGATAATCAAATACCAAAATTTTTTTCTCGCGCAGGGGAGAGGGTTGTCATCATTCCTAGTTGACCTGGAGGGAGGGCATTCCTCGTGAGCCTTGGGGGATCACAGCACTCCTGGCAATATTTATGTGATTAGCTAGAAGAAGAGTAATCAAAAGTGGGTGGGTACTTCTTATGGCGAGAAAAACAGAAAAAAATCCTTAGGTCTGGTGTCAGACAACAAAAAAAGGAGCATAATATAGATGATAATGTCAAAACCAAATTTAAGAATTTGAAATTCAGTTTAATATAAAATTTAGTATAAAACTTTTTCCCTCATTTTCCATTGAGCAGGAGGGGCGATTTTCAATAAACTACAGACAAAAATTCATAATAGGCATTGTAACCTATTGACAGTAACTATGAGATGAAATTATTCTACAATAGGGTTGCTGCATGTGAAATTCTGATTGTATTAAAAAAATACAAAACTAATTTACCTACCACAACGTTAACTGCAATTATTTGCGCAAATTCAGCGCATTAGTGCGGAAATTTTTTTTTTAATGTGGTAGATTTTAAGTAAAAATGTGGTAGATAGCATGGCAATGCAATATTCTAATGAAATTCTATATTGAACTCTAAAATTCTATCATAAATGTTCAAAATGTGGTTATTATGGTTGATATAATATATCGTGGTAGAAAATTTTACAACTGTGAAGTTTACGTGGTAACTGAACGAAAAGTAGTAGACTACCACAGGGTTGTCCAAATGTGGTAGATATGGAAACACTATTCTTTAGATTTAAAAAAACATTGGCACTGTAGGTCAGTAGGTGCTCGGAACTTCAGCAAGTCCATTTTTAAAATTTTTACGGCACACCAAAACGTGTAGAGTGGCGTATTCTACCAGGGTTTTGACAATCTGTGGTAATCATAAGGTAGTTCTTTTTGGTCAAGTTGTTGCTTTTTTCATATACCCTCCGACAGTAGAAGAAAATGGTGGTTACTCTTGCATGATGAATTCAAGCTATCTACTTGAAACGTACATTGATGACTGAAATTTATTATGCTCTATTATTACTTATAATCCGTTTTCAGAGTGTACGCATATCACCTTTCACTCAGCCAATCAACGACAACTGGACATGGAATCCGAAATGCAAAAGTTGCGATGCCCACTGCCAAGAAAACAATAAATCCGTCCTCTTTCATCCGGTATGGAGTTGTGGCACATCAGCCATTCGAGGCACCAAAGTTCTGAACAACGCACGTTCTTACTGGGAAATTATCGTCACCGGAGGCCTCGGTGGGACCAGTTTGATGTTCGGAGTTGGCACATGTAAGTCACGCCTTGGCACAGCTGGTTTCACCAATCTCATCGGTGAAGACTGCAATAGTTGGGGTCTTTCACACAAGGGGCTACTGTGGCATGCTGGCAAATGTCAGAAATACTGCAGACCTTTTCCAGAAACCAAACAGGCAACCATAGGTATTCTGTTCGACGGTATTTATGGAACGTTAACCTTCTTCAAGGATGGCGAGAATTTAGGCATGGCATTCCAAGATTTGGATAAAGTCAACGAACCTTTGTACCCAATAGTGAGTTCAACATCTATGAGATCGAGAATGACGTTGAAACGCATGGAATACGAATTTGTTAGCCTCCAAGACCAGTGTAAGGCCATCATTTTAAAAAATTTACACCATCAAGGTATTCAGTATTTAAATTTACCATTTGGCATTCGAAGGTATTTGGAAGAATCTGATACTCAAAATCGTCCTGACGAATGCGAATGGTATGTTCCCCGTTTTTGAGATCTATGTAGAGCAATCTAACCAGTTGAAAATAATGTTTGTTTACATTTGAACTGCATGGAAAAAGGGTGGAAAGTTCTTATCAATTTTTCATATAAATACATTCGAGCTCGTGAATAAATTTTAATTTGTAACGTTTGTGAAAAAAATGCACAGGTATTGAATACCATTCAGAACTTTCAATTGTAAATCAATTTACTAAAAAACAAAAATTCCAATGTATTTTATATGGAAACTGATAACAATTTGGGTCATTTTCCAACAGATGAAATTCAAACGAAGCTTTTGTCCTTTTTCTTAAAATTCTTTAGGGTGGGGTTGGTGAAGTGTTAAAAATATCAGTTGTTGAAAATAATATTATTTTAGGCAACAATAGTGCACAAAATGCTTTATATACTGTATTTTTGTTGCATAGGGGAGGGCTGGGCAATGGAAACCAATTTATGGTTCCCTCTACTCAGTTTTTTTTTTTTATCCCAAGGGTAACTAGATATAATATTTTCAAAATTTCGATAGAATGTTTAAAAATTATAGACATACATAAGAATATTTTTACTATTTAAAAATGTTAGCAAAATCCTTCTTACAATGTGACTTGAAGGAAGCATATATCTGAATTGAGAACTAAATGGTTTTGAATTGAAGTTTCTATTAATTCAATGGATAATGTATCATCTAAACAATTTTCTGTTCCTTCAAAAAAAAGCTCATAGAAATACCTTTTTATTTCCCAAAATGGAGGACACTTAGAAGGCTAGCTTTTTGCAGTGTTACCAGTGCTGTAAGATCATTTTATGAGGAGAAATATATCAGATGGCTTTTTGTCTAGTGATTTCCTTGGTTGAAATTAACTAACATAAAGTAGAATGACTTCAATACGTAATGTTGAAATACATGCATATATTTGCTTTAATAACTTCAAAACTGTGATGGCTAGAACAAGTCCATGAAAGCGACGGGAAAGCCTTAATTTTTTGTTGCAAGTGTAAAACAGTGTCTTGCAATTAAATTTGGAGAAATCTCTAATTTTAGAGTTAAATGTGTGTATCAATTAAGAAAAATTTTGTGAATCTTCATGTGCCATAAATACCTGCTCTTTTTCATTTCATTGTTAATACTCGTACTTTAGACTAGACTAGACTAATTTTTAATTCATAATACGATTAGGTAAATTATAATCATCCAAAAAAGCCATCATCTTAAATTAATTTTGGATAGGAAACCAATATAATATCGAGTAAATAATTCGGTTTAAAAAAAAATTACATTTTTGTCTTTTATACGTAGGTACTAAGAAGGCCAAATATTTTTTCAATATTGAAGCAGTTGGACATTCCCATTGAAGTGACTGGTATCTGATGAACTTTTGGGCTTGGCAGACTATACAAATAGATGTGAATGTACGATGAAAATTAATCGTGCATTTTTATGGGGAGACTTATGGCTTATTAAGTGAATTATCTACCTGTTCTCCAAAACTTGGTCTACAAAATAGTATTTTAAAGAGACGGTTCAAATATTTTATTTTTATCACAGATGGACGTGGCACTTACAGTTGAGTTCGATGTAAGTATCTATCACTTTACCCTCTTAATTGTTGGTAAAATAAAAGACTTTGTCAAATGCCCACCTATTCTACCTACCTATGTAAATTACGAATGATTGAAGTGTGCTGATAATACCTGGACACACGATGATTTTTATTTCGTCATTTCTGTATTACACAAATAAACATTTAGGTACCAAGTACCTCCCTATTTTTATTGAGTTAAAAAGTTCATTCACCGTTTCACTTCCATTTTCGATGAACCTCTCTTCTAGCGGCTATGGGAACTTTTTATATATTCCTAATAATAATATTATTTGCTGGCAAAAATAATAATAAACTAAGTACCTATGTAAATAATAAATGATGAAATTTTAGTAAATCCGATGATTGCAATTGCTACCCAGTAAATAATATATAATTATATTTAATAATTTACGGGATACCATCAGTTTTTTGAATAAATCATCAAGTAGATTAATTTAAATTTTGTTGTAAGCAGTAGGCAGTTTTCGATTGATGAGATGAATAATTATAGGATGTTGTCGACTTTGACTGATCAAAAAATTAAAATTAAAATTACGTTGTAAGCTAAATAAAATTAATAAAATTAATATTAATTGTAATAAATGTTAATTTTCTCTTTTTAATCTAGTCAAAATTGCAATATTTTCACAGCTAATGTACCAAAGAGACTATAAAAAGTTAATGTTACAGTAAGTTGTTTATTATTTAAGTATTTATTAATTTATTCTTCTTCATTATGCTGTAAGATATACCTTGTCTAATTTATTTATGTATTTTTTAAATTTTTTTTTGTTTTCATTTTATTGTTTTTTTGTGATATTTTTCTTGTTCTTAATTATTGTTTTTAAAGTACGTTTTTTTTTTTTTTTACTTCATTTTGGTGTTTTAATTGATTATTTAATTTTTATGAATAATTATTATATTTTTATAAATTACTGTAATTATTATTTTTGTTTTGAATGTTCTTCTTTTCCACTATTCTTTTGTGCAATATAAACTAAAAATACAAATGTTACTATTTTAATTCGGGCCTTGTCATGAAAAATACGCTGAATTCTTCACGATCCAATAACATAAAATAAATTATTTCGTTTCAAGCCTTAAATTTCATGCAATACCTGAAGAATAAAATCAGATCGATGATTTTATCATTATTTTCAACACAAATATCAGGGAGCACCATGAAAAAAAGAAGTAGATTTCGCCTATTCAGTTAGAATATGCAATTCTGTAGACATAAATGATGAAGTAGTGGTTATGTAGCTCTTCGTAGTTTGTATTCGTTCTTCGATAGGACGATGGAGTGGACTTCTCCACCCGAAATCAAAAAGTTTACCAACATTTAATTCGCATTTAAGACAGCACGTCAGTATCTCACCGCGAAAACATTCGAGGAGATTAGGAGAAATCTTTTGATTCGCTTCTAAATTTTTGATCAATTTGAGAATATGAGATACCTCATTCTGAATTACCAGATGTCAATTATGAACACAATAAAAAAATATTTCCCGGTTTAGGAATTTATTTCTGGTTTTTGATTGGCGGCGTAAAATTGCGAGTTCATTGAAAATTTGGCCAACTGCGCATGTGTGAAAGCTAAATTTTATAAAAGAAATATCAACTACTCAAAATAATGGACATTGAAGGATTTAGGATGGCGGAGATACAACTGTTGGTGATGTGGGCGATGTGGCAGTTCTACCTGCAGTTGAGGATGTCGATGTGCTCTCTGTTGGTGTCATTTCAGTTGTCCGTGCTGCTCTGGTTGTCTTTTTGGAGGTTGTGGTTAGACGGGCGACTATCTCATCGTCTTCTGCGCCGCCTGTAGAGTCACGTCCACACTCTTCGTAGTCCTTCTCGAGGGCAGCCAGATTCTCACGGGCGTCGATGAACTCCTGCTCGTCCATACCCTCGCTCAGGTACCAATGCACGTAGGCACGCTTTGAGAACAGCAGATCGAATTTATAATTGATTCGCGCCCAGCTCTCACCAACAGCTGTTGAATTGGAGATGGCGCAGACAGCTGCGTTGCGGTAAAAGAGGCCACTGCCTGGCACTACTGTGGGCGGCTGATGGTTGATCCCGATTTTGAAACCGGTTGGGCACCAGTTCACGAACTTGATGAGACTCTTTTTCACCTCCTGAGTGGCCTGAATGATGTCACGTGGCTCTACTTTACCGCGGTACAGCATGCAAATAGCCATATACTTGCCACGTTCAACGTTGCATTTGAGCATCTGGTGGCTGGGCTCGAAGCACTGCTTGGTCAAATGGCCAACTCTGTAATTGGTGTGGCTGCCGTTGGCGAGCGCTTGCAGCGGTGCGTACGAGATTAAGGGGAAGTGGACGCGTGGGTATGGAACTAGGTTCGTTTGGAATTCTGGCATATTTACATTGAGGGAGCCATCGAAACGTAGAGAGCAGGTGAGGGCGGAGACGATTTGTGCAATTATTTGATTCAGGTTCACGTAGGTCGGGTTCTCGATATCAAGATGACGACTGCAAATGTCGTACAGAGCTTCGTTGTCGACCATATAGACGCAGTCGCTGGTATCTAAGGTACCATGAGTCATAAGGATCGTGTTGTATGGTTCCACCACAGCTGTGGATAGCTGTAATCCGAAAAGAGCGAAAACTATTATCAATATTACAGTCTGGAAATATAGTTTCCATTCAACTATTGGGATGACCAATACGAGGGTCTCAGTCTTCTGGTAACGAAATTTCTCAATAAAGACTTATAAAGCTTTAGAATTCATCTGTATAGAAGCCTAGTTATAATTTTTTGAATTATGAGTTTATCTCCATTCGATTTGCTAATTTCTTCATAATATTGATAAAAAAAACAAACAAAACGAAATCAGATTTTGGCTAATTTTGAACTTATGAGACTTAATACAACAATCATATTATTGTTACCAATGTGTACCAACCAAAAGTCCTTTTTTTCCGCGGACTCGTCTAAATTTTTTTCTCACTTCCCACTATATATAGCCACGTTTGCTTTAGTTATGCTAATGACTATTACACAATTTGCTAGAAATCCCAAATGTGAGTGTCAAATTAGTTTTCTTACCCTTGGGCATGGGTAAATGACCAGTTCTTGTTTGAAGTATTTTGCAAATTCGTTGGCTAATTCGTGGAGTAAAAGCGTTGATAAACCGGAACCAGTGCCTCCGGCCATCGAATGAAATATAAAAAATCCAGCTAAATTCGAACATGCTTCTGCTTGAACCCGAACAGCCTGGTGTAGTGCGTGCGCAACTTCTCGACCAATCGTGTACATTCCTCTGCCAAAATTATTCGCCGCATCTTCTTTGCCAGAAATTAAAGATGCCGGTCTAAAAAGATGGCAGTAGCTGTTATTTCGAATTTCATCTGAAAAAAAGAAACAAATCAAATTTATATGTTTCTGTAACAACTCAATAATTCAGATAAAATCCTTGAGTTTTTGCTTAGGACGGATGTAAGATAAGTGTTGCCCAAACAGCGAGGTTTTTGTTGTTGCATAGCCAGATTAGGGCTGAAAATATAAGCCTTTAGTTTCGTTTTTTTAAGCGTTTCAATTTGGTAGGAGCTTAGACTGGCAAGAGTCAGATACCTATTAGTCTAAATCTAGCCCTGGTTTTCGCATAAGTGTTACTTCTACATGCTTCTAATTTTTATTTTAAATACGTTTACAGAGCAATATTAGTAGTATCTCTTGACCGATAAAAATATTTGCTTTTTATAATCACTTAATAATAATCAGGCACAGGCAGCAGCTATGGTTGGAAGAAGCTTTCCTATAATAACACATATTCGTTCAATTTCAGAATGTGGCAAAAATATCTATTTTTGAAAGTATTTATTTCATAATAATATTTTTAAACTGATGTTTTGAAAATATAAATTTATTTCCGAAATAGTTTTTGTTGTCTCTCACCCCACTCCCCGCCGCTTAATTTAAAGAGTACAATATATTTTTATTCTTCAGATATTTTTGAAGTCAATATTTTTGAAACATCAAGTATCTCCCAGAACATCTGATATAAAATATTCTCGATAGTTTTAAAACGATTTTTTAAATGTGACTTCTCCGATGAGATTAAAATATATAATATTAAAAAACGGCTAGAATTAATAAAGATACTTACCATAAGTGAAATATTTTTGGCTTTTCTTACGAGTAAAAGTTAAAAAAAATATGCTTTTTTTTTTCAAGACTGTTCTATTACCTTTTTTACAAGCAAAAATAACAAGAAACAAAAGAACAGAGCAATTGAATTTGGTTACTGGCCAGTTGAAACTGTTATAATAACCATTGAGTATACATTTCTCAATTGATTATAGTTCCAGAACCTTCCGATTATAAATGATCAATAATGCGCAAAATTTTATTCTTACCAATAACAGAAGGCTCCAAATCTATTAAAACAGCTCTTGGAACATACTTGTTCCTCACAGTTTCGTCAAAGAATGTTCCGACCGAAACATCCCTTATAGCCGCTGAACATATGTCCAGTCTACTTTCATCCAGATTTCCAGCAGGGGTAATCCCCTGCTCTAAAGTGAGTAACTCCCAACAGGCACTACCGATTTGTATACCAGCTTGTCCAATATGGATAGAAATAACTTGGCTCTACAAAAATCAAAATTAAAAATTAATTAAAATAGTAGATTTTAAAAAAAAATTAAAACCTGCAAAAAGTCAGTTTTAAATATTCATAAGGCAATTTTTCAAGTAATAGAAACCAGAGAAGACTTATAATGATAAAAACTAAGAATTTAGATCTATGAAAATTTTATTAGAAAAAAGTTATTTGTTTAGATTTTTTAATGAAAAAACAAAGGTATTTCAATTAGTTTCACCTCATTTTCGAAATTGATCTAGGTAATTATTATTATTATTTTTTCTGTAAGTATCTGGATGTCACAAATTTTCAAAGCGATAACTTCGAAATAATAATGCATTTTATTACAAGCACGATCAAAAATTATGTAAAATTAGTTAATTAATTGATAAATAATCATAAATTATCAGACTTACCATAAACCGGGACGATAATTTTTGTTGAACTGATGATTTTATCCTCGTTGATATGAGAAGAGAAAATTAATTTTTCTCTTTGACGAAACCATGTATTTATGTTAAATATTATGTGACTTGACCTATAAAAAAAAAAATTATGTTGGCTGATGTTGGCATAGTTGGTCCTTATCAAGTTCAAGGTATTATGGCAGTGCTCTTGCAGTATTGAATAGAGCACGTCATGCACATTTGTGCTCGAAACAAAATCGAGGTTTTTATTAATTGCGAAAGGCCAGTTTTGAATTTGAGATATCTATCTAAAAAGCAAGAACTAAGTATACTTATATTGAATTCGTAATCGATTTTTACAATAACGACCCTAAAAGACGCAGATGTCGATTTAAAAAAAATCTCTGCCTGCCAAGAAAAATTTCAATGTAAATTTTTATAAAAAAAACCAAACATGACAGTCTGACTGAAAAGGTTGTTTCTGATTGTTCAAGCATAATGGTAGTTTCTGAAAATACTTTTTTTTTCCCCCAGACTGAGAATTGGAAACACTAGCATTTATGATTTTTAAACTCTTTCACGAAAATGGAATAGATCAAAATCCTTACATAAAAGCCTTTTTGCAGGTCGAGTTCAATTTGAATTAGTATCTGGCAAGTTGGGTTCATTCTCTTGGCAAATTTAAAAAGTAGTCTTAGGTACCTATAATTATTATTTTATACAGATTGTTAATATTGTTTTAAAAAATTGAGAAAAAATTAATGAGAAACGTCAAACAATTGAAATTTTTTTACCAACAAAACTCGTTTTATACTAGTGTTTAGTCGCTGAATAAACTGTACAGAAATTAATCAAGTCTCTTAAAATTTTTGTAAACTTATATTTTCTTTTGATTATTTAAATTATTACATGTTTAATAAAAACAACTTAAATATATGTACACGAACAAGGAAAAAACAAAAATAAAATTAGATCTTATAACTTAAGGTAGGTACTATACATTAAATAAATCACATTTTTTACTTTACCATGTACACTCGTTATTCACAGTACAAAATTTCTAATAAATGGCAGTTTTATGAAAAGACAAAGAGGAGTACCTTTCTTTCAAAAAACCAAAAAAAAAAACCTACATCATTCCTCACTGTCTAGAATCACATTTGGTGTTTAAATAAATTTGAAAGCAAGATTTTTTTGTCAATATAAATAATACATTTTTACAACTTGAAAATGATATCTTCATTTTACTAGAAATGAAATAAGTAACAATTGAATGATAAGCTACCCTACTCAATTCGAGTTTTTAAAAATTTTGTTCAACTTTGTTCATGATTTGTAAAGAAATTTTCTTAATATTTCAGCGAATAGCCCATACAAAAATGATGGCAGTGATGGAAAAGGTTTGTCAAAAAATTATAGCCTAAAAGAGAGGAAGAGAAACTAGGAAGGAAATAATGAGATGATGTAGTGAATAATAAATACCTATATTTAATGACATTTTGTAATAAAAAAAAAATTATCTTAAGTCAGTTACTGCCATTTTGAACATTTCACATAGGTACTCATTAATATTTACATGCTTAAATAACGTTCAAATAAAAAACAGAATATTATTAGAATAAAAAAAAAAAAAAAAAAAACATAACAAAATTGATTTGGTTTAGTAGGTACTATTTTCTGGTAACATACCACATTTCCACATTTTTTGTCTTTATTAAAAAATAACATTTATAGGTAAAGTAGACTAGTTCGATTTAATACACACTTGACACCTGCTGATTCTTGACCTAAGTTCTCCTGCTTTGTATACCGCCTTAACTGGCGCAGTAAACTGGTGGTCATTATCGATAATTGCTAACCAGAAACTAAGACCATTTGCAAAGTAGTGACACGATCCTCTTGGTCCATTACATTCGATGAATGGTGTCGCTCTGAAATCTTCCAGACACGAACCAGGACTAGCTAGAGATTGTCCACCTCCTTCAGCACCAGCAGCAGTATGCTGTAAAATTGACATAATTTCAATACGACATATTTCAATTTTATTTTGTTAGCTCATAGCTTACGCAGTAGATAAACTCTTTAATCGAACGAAAGAATATTTAAATACTGTACCATTGCAAAACTGTAACCTATCCATAAGCCTTCCCAACCAGCTGGACAGTCCGGAATTGTCGATGATTGACTGTGAACTGCAATTACATTGGCCGGTGCTTCGCATACAACGCACCTGAAATGTAAATAATACACATGTAGCTCTTGATTTGTAAAATTAATACAATTATTCATTAGAAGAATATTATCATTTCTCTGAGAGAAAACAATATTGGATTATGAATGTGTTTTTCAACCTATCAACCAACTATCTGGAATCACTAACCAAGTTAAAAACCCACCTAGCCACCAACCAGATCTGGGAAACATTATTTAAAATAAGGGTATTAGGTAGTTTTAATTAGGCCAACCTTGAAATATATTTCTCAACTTCATATTCTTCAGCTGGCATCATAGGAATGTGTTCATTTGTACTGAGCCAGTAAGATTTATCATTTCGACTTGCATAATTGCATACATCGTTGAAGTCACAGAATAGGAAAGGCATTGTTGAGAATTTTCTAATACAGGAACCAGCAAATCCTGAAACAACAGATAAATAAAAATAAAAATATGTATTCTTTCATCTTAAGGTTAGTCCCTGAAAATGATTAATACTGAAATTTTCTATGTTTAACTTATTGTGGAATGCTCTGCTGGGGATATATTTCCTGAACTGAAATAGTGAATAATAATTTATATACTTATCCTAAAAAAAAAAAAATGTACACTCTGTTCCAACAGACAAAGGGGGAGTATATTTTAAAAAGAATGCAAACAAACAATTTAAGGGGAGTGTGATAATAAGAGCAAATGTCATCACACATATCATGAATTGTGGTACAGTGGTACTCGTATATAAGCTGATAAACAATGGCAGTCAACGTACAAAAATTGTATGAATGACTATTAATTAGATGGAGGCGCCTTTACTTATTTACCGTTTCTGAGAATAAACTATAATTTTCACTATTTTTTTATGATAAAAATATTATATAATTCGAAGATTGTAGTTCAAGTCACGAAAAAAATAGTAATAATTATTTTATACTCAGATTTTTTATTAGACTAATGTTGATGAGATACTTATAGAGACGAAAACTTTGTGATTCAAACGGTTTTCAATTAAGTTGAATCTAAAATTAGAAAAAATAAAAATAAAAATAAAACAATATCGAGTTTATTCCAAGTATTTTTAGCAGAATAGTGAGGAATAAAGCTGGGAATAAATTTCAGTGTCAAAGCTAGATATACTCGTATAATCTCACCTAAATCTTGATTATGAGACTTTTCGTTTCCTTCAATGTACAACAAACTGTATCCATCCCATAATTTGAAATGTCGTTCTGGGCATTCTGGGACAGTGACACTTTGACTGTGTTTTACTAACAGAATTCCAGTGTAATAGTCATTAACCTCCGTACAAGGTGCTCCAGGTTCACCCTCTGGCCCTGGGAAACCAGCTGGTCCCTAATATAAAAACAATTTATTTGATTCACAAGTTTTGTTTTTAATACTCTTAGAATGTAGGATGTTTACATTTAATCCAGGCAGTCCAGGTCTTCCTGTATCTCCTTTTGGTCCGGGCTCTCCAGTCAGACCAGGTAAACCATCAGTGCCAGGGAGTCCTCTATCGCCTTTCATACCAGGCAATCCTGGGAAGCCATCTCTTCCTGGAAAACCTTTTTCACCAGGCAAACCAGATTCACCTGTAATTTTGAAAAGTACGGAAAATTAATAAATTTGTTTTATTGAATAAAAAAAGTACATAAGTTAATTTATAAATTGAAAGAAAAAATTATTTTACCCATCACTCCTTTGTCTCCTTTTGGACCGGGTGGTGCAGCAGGTCCTGGCAAACCTTTATCTCCTTTATCGCCTAATAGACCAGGAGGACCTGAGAATCCATTCAATCCAGCTGGTCCTATATCACCTTTTTCTCCCTGAAGACCAGGTAATCCAGCTTGACCAGGGTATCCACGTTCACCTTTCTCTCCCGCAGGGCCAGGGTATCCAGGTGAACCTTTGCATATCAGGAAAAAGATATTAACAACTTTAATATTCAGTTGTATGATTGAAAAGTTCATAATAGGTACCTATAGTTCTATGCAAAACCCAAAGAATTCCTCCCTGCACTCTGTTTATAAAAATTTCCCTAATTACGAGTACGATCTATTGGTTCAAATATGAATATTACTCGTATTATTTATATGATTGACAAAATTTTATAATACTGTATTTTAACTCATTTCTGAAGAAAATACTGTTGAGCTTTCTATGCGTTAACTAAAAATATTTTATTGCACTATTATCGAAATATTTCTTGTAGCATAGAATATTAACTGGAAATTATATTTTGTGTGTACAGAGGAAGATGTCCAATTTTAGTAACGGGTCAACTCTCCTGCACTAAATGAATCGAATTTTAACTCGAATTATTATTTTTTGAAGTGTATAGATGTACATCTGGAAACTGCTAAGGAAAAAAAAATCACTACGGAATTTGCATGAATGGGAATTAGCAATCTTTGAATTGATAGGATTTTTTCATTTTATTTTACCTTCTCCTTTATTCAAATTCCCTTTCAATTAGGTATATTTAATCCCTTTCTTTTCATTTGAACCCTATATTCTTCGAAAGTATTTTCTCAATTTTGATGAGTAAGTATACACTACTTCACTCAGCACTTTCCATTCCCTATCTCTGATAAATATAATACACAGTATTGAAATTTTTTCATACCTTCATGTCAGTTCAATAAGCCAAACTCCATTTTTATTGAACTTGTGACTTATCACCCAAATAAATGAAATGAATTGAGTACATCTCAAACTTTTTCATTTAATTATTTTTGATATAGCGATGAAATTGCAAGTTCAATACTTTTTCAATTATATTTTCAGAAAAAATGAATAATAATAAGAATAATAATAATGATAATAGTAATAATAATTTTTATTATTACTCGTTTTATTATACCTGTAGGTCCCGGTTCTCCTTTTTGGCCGGGAGGACTAGGAGGCGCTGGTATACCAGCGTCTCCTTTCTGACCTTTGGTACCAGGTAAGCCACTAGCCCCTGGTATTCCAGGTGTTCCATCGGCACCAGGTCTACCTAGTGGCCCTGGAAATCCTTGTAGTCCAACATCACCGGGAGGTCCAATTGGGCCTGCATCTCCTTTCAATCCTTGCAATCCTGTCAGTCCTGGGTATCCTTGTTCACCTATAATATTGATTACGATAGTTTAAAAACTTATTTATGTTAATCACAAGAATAATGTTAAGGAAGTATAATTACCTTTTTGGCCTTTCATTCCTGTTTCTCCCAGCTTTCCTTGCTTGCCAAAACTTCCAGGTAATCCTTTTTCACCTTTCACGGTTAGTCCTGGTATTCCTGGTAATCCAGCTGGTCCAGTATCACCTGCAAGGATTGAAGAAAGATTTTCGTAAGTTTTTCTATTTCAAAATCCAAAACATGAACCGATGTTGGCAGATAAATTTTTACCTTTTAGACCTGGAAGTCCGGTTGGCCCAGGATATCCTCTGGGCCCTGGTAGCCCTATGTCACCTTTTTCACCTTGAATACCTGGAGCGCCATCCAATCCTTGTAGACCAGGTGGTCCTGGTCTACCTTCAGCTCCTGGTATTCCAGGTTCTCCTGGTTCACCTTTCACATTTTCAGGTATACCAGGTAAGCCTCTGTCACCTTTATCTCCTATTGGTCCTGGGAATCCTATGGATCCTAGTTGGCCTAGTATAGAAGAAAAATTGTGAGTATTTATATTAGGTTAGAATATAGAACAGGCTATAATATCGTAACGGAAAAATTCAACAGATTTTTTCAGGTTCAATAATCATGTGACAAAATACGAGTACATGCCTTTGAGTGGACAGATTTTTTCCAAAACGACCCAAAATAAGTTTAAAAGTCAAAATAATATATTCCTGATTTTCATGGAAAAAATTGTTATTTATGGTAGTTTGAAGAATATTGCCGAACCTTTCAATAGCCAAATACATTTTTCTCACCTTGTCCCCGAAAAGTAAGTAACGTAATATGTGGAAAATTATTTTTTTAAATCTACAATTTTTGTTTTTCTTGTTCAGATAGCATTCTAAAAAATTTGAGAAGATATGAAGGAACTGGAATAAGGAACCCAATATCAGATTTTTCCTCTAGAAAATGCCAATTTTTCAAGAATCCACAATTTGTTCATAATTTTATTCATTTTAACATGTACCTACCCATGTATCCATAGTATGAATAATTACCTTGAGGTCCACGTTCGCCTTTTGTGCCATTCAGTCCAGGAGTGCCTGGGTATCCTTTATCCCCTCTATATCCAGGTAAACCTGGGAGACCTGGAGCTCCAGGCTCACCATCTTTACCAGCCAAACCATCGGTACCTGGAACGCCAGGTGTACCAGGCGGTCCACGAGGCCCCTAAAATTTTTTGATTGTCGAATCAACTCTGGTAAATGTGTTTTTTATTTCTCAACAACATTGAAAATCTTACAATTTCTCCTCTTGGTCCTAGGTAACCAGGTATTCCGGAAATACCCTTTTCACCGGGTAATCCTGGTGCTCCGTTATTTCCTGGTCGCCCTGGTTCACCTTTTTGTCCTGGTAAACCATCGCGACCAAATCCAGGTATACCGGGTATTCCTTTCTGACCAGGTGATCCTTCTCTTCCAGGTAATCCTTGAGCGCCTCTTATACCAGATAGTCCTGACTCACCTTTCTGACCTTTTTCTGATACGGGTCCTGAGTCTCCTTTAGGACCCTAAAATAGTAGGATTTTATTTATATTTTAGTTGGTTAATATGTGGTAAGAATTTCTTTCATTTCAAATAAAGTCAAATTTACAATTGGCCCTATTGGTCCTCGGTCTCCTTTTTCGCCAGGTAATCCATAAGGTCCCGGTGGTCCTGGAGGTCCTACAAAACCAGTGTCTCCTTTCGGACCTGTAATTCCGGGTAGACCAGGTGGTCCCTCATCTCCTTTAAAACCGGTGAATCCAGGTAAACCAATATCTCCTTTCTCTCCTCTTGCACCTGGAACTCCATCTAGTCCTGGTGATCCCGTTGTACCTGAAAAAATTTACATTTTGGAAGTTGTTTGAAAGCTAAAATTTTGGTCCTCTGAAAGAATAATTTCTTACCAGGTAAGCCAGGTCGTCCAGCAAATCCTTTTGATCCTTGAATTCCAGCAATACCTTTATCTCCCTTTTCTCCGGAAATTCCTAGTATTCCTTGATCTCCTTTTTCACCCTGTAGACCTTGATCACCTTTTTAAAAAATTGATTGAATGAGCATAATTAAAATACATAATAAATGGTAACTTAAATTTCAAAGATAAAATTAGTTATAGTTTTTGACTTAGAATGAAGTTCAAATTAAGGTGTATTATACTAAAATAACTACGAGTATAATGAGTCCTAAGCAGTGATTCTGAGAAAATTTAGAGTAATTTTCTGTAATGGGCTTGAGTAAGTATCTCTTCATGAAATCAAGGTTCATTGAAATTACACTACAAGTTAAATAAAAGTATTGAAAAAAATGAGAAGTAAATGTCAATATTGTAAATAAATAAAAAAAAAACAGGTAAGCACCTAGTTACCTACAATACAAGATTTTATTTAAAATAAATAAGTAGATTGGTAGATATGTATTTTCAATATTCATAGAAAGTACTTTTTACGAGGTATCCTATTTACATAGGTAATACATTTTCCAATTTTTGTATCAATAATGCCGACAATCTTGGATTGTCTCTGTTTTTCAATCAAAAATAGGGAAACTCATTACTAAAATTTGTTTCTATGAATTGTGAAATTTGAATAAAAGTTTGAAAATCAAAAATGATTGATAAGTTTAGTCGTGAAATGCAACAAACGCCACGAGTATAATTTTGAGAAAAAACCATAAAACAGTTTCTCTGCGACTAGTGGACCATTCTTCATGCTTGGTGGCTTCAAGTCTTCCTATAAATGAGTATAATCCGAATTTGAGAAAAAATTTTCGCCCTCAATTCGAGGGGGAAATCTAGGGGCAATCACAATCGCAGAGTCATGGATTTGTTGCGTTTTGCAACTAAATACACTAATTTCATTGCAAAACGCAACAAATCCAAACTAGGTTTACTATCCTCAACTGAAAGTTACTAATTTTTCTTGAAAAATATACCCTAAAAGATTGATTTGTTGCATCTTGCGACAAAATGTCATGGATTTGTTGAGTTTTGCAGCAAAATTGATTTTCAAGAACTTAGAATAGCTCTTAGCAAGGTTTTTCCAGAAAATCTGATCATACCAGTCGATTCCCCGCTAAAAATCCTATAACAAGGAATACGCAACTCAAAATTTTTCAAAATGGCGTTTGTTGCGTTTTGCGGCTAAAGTCCTCAATTGACTGTATATTAGGTAATCAGGTTTCGAGAAAACAATCTCTTTCAAATGCATGTACGAGTATATTCAGATCAATCTAAATATCAGAAGGGAAGAATTGAAGGTTAAAAAGAAAATGAAAGAAAGAAAGAAGAGTAGTTATAATCAGTACTCGCATTGATTTGATCAATTATCAATTTTTTGAAAATGGAAGGCTTTGTGTCTTCACTTTGAAACAAGATTTGATCTCTCATTCTGTAGTTAGACCAAGCCACTACAAAAGTAATCTTATTCATACCCTTTTCCTTCCGAAGAATGCTAAACCAAACAATAGATATATTCAAGCTACATATCATTTCTACCATTACATATTTATTTACTCATAGATGCCTGGATTAATCAGGTGAGATTATACCTCAGCAAAAAAAAAAAAACGTACATAAGTAAAGAAGATTTTCAGAATATCGATGATTCAAAGACTTCAATATAAACAAAATAAAGATTATTAAATATTAAAACGATTACACATTACCTTTAGCACCTTCTAAACCTTGTCTTCCTTGAACTCCAGCTGGTCCAGGAGGTCCAAATGGACCCGGTTCACCTTTTTGACCTTCCAGTCCTGGTAAACCTGACAATCCAGGCTCACCTTGCATTCCTCTTTCTCCATCTACTCCAGGCAAACCTGTTTATTTGGAATGGGAGACAAATATTCGGTATAGCTTATAAATTATGAGAGTATCCAAATGAAAATTCTGCGCGTCAAGTTACCTGCGAGCCCCTTTTGTCCTGGTCTTCCCACTTGCCCGGGTAAGCCTCGTTCTCCTTTAATTCCAGGTAAACCCGGAGGTCCTCTGGGACCAACAGCTGGGCTTCCAGGTTCTCCCTTAATACCTACAAAAAATATTCAGAATGTGAAGTAAGACAACTTCAGAAAGAAGCATGAAATTTACAGTTTTTCAATTCATGATCTGAACTTTGAAGATTCCAAAAATTCACATTCAGCTTATACTTGTATTTTTATTTATTCGTCTTTGAATGACAAAGGGCCAAGGGGTAGTATTCAAATTACAAATTTTGACTTTCAAGTTAGATTACAGAGAAAATATAGAAAAATTTAGCTGAAATGCACACCGTAAGTAATCATACAACTCTCGAGAGTAGGTATATCATCCTACACTCAAAGAAAAAATATCACAAATTAGTAGCCTATGTTACGTGATAACTTTGGGACAATTCAGGGTTTATATAAAGAATTAATGTAAAATATTTTAAATTTTAGTACGAGTATAACTTACTTATAACCACAATATTTTTAATAAATTTTTAATAACTTTTACTGGATACCTGATTCTTAATTTTATATTAATGTTTCACGTAAAACCGGAATTGTCCTAAACTTGAAATGCAGATATTAAAATTTACCATGCAGTTTTCTGTCAGAGTAGTTTCATGTAAATCTATTGTCAACCTTCTGTGGAAAATAATTTTAGAGAGTTGAAAATGTGCATTCAATCAACAGCTTACTTCTTCACCCAGTTCATTGTGTTAAAGATTTTTTTCCTCTCATTACTTCGGCTTAGTAAAAATATATTTCAATATTTTTTCAAAAAAGTCCACGGTGAAGGAGACAATTTTCTATTATTATTCCTCTTCTTTCATTCATGTTCAGCTTTCTAGACCAAATCCTGTCATTTTTCTCAAGGCAAAATTCAAAACCTCAGTTGTCATTTCAACTTACCTTTCGAGGCTGGTATTCCAGGAGGTCCAGGAAGTCCAGGTAGTCCAGTTTCACCGGTAGCGCCTAGATAACCAGATTCTCCCTTTTCACCTCTCGGTCCCACTAAGCCACGAAGACCCACAGGGCCTGGCATGCCTGGTGGTCCTGGAGATCCTGGTTCGCCCTTCAAATGAAAAAATTACATGTAATGGACTGAAAATTATTCATTTTATTCCATCGAAATGAACCTCATCACATAGAAGTACTTACTGCAAAACCAGGATATCCTTTATCTCCAGTCATTCCTGGATTACCGGGTACTCCACGGTCTCCTTTTTCTCCCGGTTCTCCTCTAGGTCCTTTAGCGCCGGCAGCAACATCTTGTGGAGAGGGACATTTTCCTACATAAAAGTGAGAAAAGAATTTGAACTATTATTATGTTCAGAATTCCTATTTCATTCTGGATTAATAATTTTAATATTATTCACCCGGTTCTCCTGGAGCTCCATCTCTTCCTGATGGACCTTTGTCACCTTTATCTCCGGTATAACCTTTTGGTCCAATCGCTCCTTTCAGGCCCAATCCTGGTTCTCCTTTCAAACCTTGATACCCAGGTACGCCAGGCTGTCCATCTCGTCCAGGAAAACCACTGTCACCCTGATTCAATTTATATAGTCAAGTATACACTCGTCAGTTTTGAACGAAAGAGAAATATGTAAAAATAATTTACTTTCTCGCCAGGTTGTCCTATTGAACCCTTAGAACCAGGTAGACCTGTGAGTCCAGGTATACCACGTGCTCCTGTCAATCCTTCTCGACCGGGAGCACCTTTTTCTCCTTTATCTCCAGTTACGAGGCTCAAGATTTCAAGGGCATTTTGACCATCGAGACCTGGAGGCCCCGGAAGTCCTATTTTACCCGGAGTACCCTGTGAGGCAGAAAATTTTGTTACAGGAAAATAGCAATATTAAATCTGGTTATACTAGTATACATTAAATATACAAGGCACAATTGAACAAATACAAATTTTAAAAATATTTTTGTAAAAAGATCATCAAAGCTCAGACATTTTGAATTGAATATAATCAAGCTGATGAATTTCATTCTCTTGACCATTGAAAACCGGACCAAAAGAAATAAAAAAATAATTGTAATTAAGAAAAGTGAAAGTTTTCTGAGGAGAAAGAAATACGGGGAAGAGCTCGATATTTTCCAAGGGCTGGCCACTTCTTGTGACGAGACAAACTTTACAAAATCATTAGATCAGGTTCCGGGCACCAAAAACAGGAGAATGGACTTTCAAAATAACAATAAAAACTACTAAACAAATCCCTACGAAGAATCTAAACTTGAAAAATTCAAATTTCAAATTTGAAAATAAATTTTTTCTTTCTATGTCAATAAAGGGTGTAGTTTACAAATTCTCAAACTCAACATTCTCGTTGCAGAACGTGTAAAAAAAAAAGAAAAAATAATTAGTTTTCAGTCTGTATTTAGTTGATGTCGTTCAAAAATAACCTCCCCTAGGTCCCTCAAACATTATCCGAACACATCATTTTCTATCAACACAATAGCATGGATACTAACGCTATCTCCTATTTTATTGTTTAACTGTTTAGTCAAAAATACGAACAGAACAAATTAAAAGTTTGGTGTATTTTTTGTAAAAAATAGGCTGGCAAGATGCAAGAACTCTTTTTTCTTACTCAATTTTGCATCAATTGATCTGAAATTTTCACAATCTGTTGTCAAATGATGTGTCCATTTAGGCCTGTTTGTGGTACTTCGATATTTCATTTTGTTTGTAAGATATATCATGCCAAAAAATGTAAATTTTTACAGCCACATAAAATTAATTTGAAGCAAACTTTCAAAATTCCACAAACAGGCTCAAAGGGAGACATCCTTGAACACCAAATTTCAGATCAATCGGTGAAAAATTTAGTAAGAAAAAAGAGTTCTTGCAAACTTTTTTTTTTGTCCGGAAACTACAACCTCAACAGAAGTGGCGACTGTTACTAAGCCACCGATGAAAATTCAAAGAGGATAATCGTACATGCATTAACTGGCAACTGGTGATAAAATATTTTCAAATTTATTACTGCATCAGGGCTACTTGTGTCCTCAACTATCCTTCAAGATTTTTTAGTGAGTTTGAAATTTTCACAAAAAATCATACCTAATCAATTCCTATTATGCATAATCTGTGATATTTTCCGAGGAAACAATGTTTCCTTCATATTTTTTCAGCGAAGATGTGGTAAAAATATTTTAGGGGACAAAATATGCAAATATACGAGTACATCAATAATAATATTTGTAGAACATTTTTAAGGGACAAATGGAACTAGACCTGTAGGTAAAGTTGAATCCAAACATACATATAGGGAGCTACTTTTCAAATTGACCAATATAGTTTCATGCATGGGATTTTCATTTTGCTAAAGAAGGTGGGTATATGCCTTGTTTTGAATTCAAAACCTTTCTTGCAATCAACGTTTTTTGAGACGTACCCACTCGTACACTTGAGTTTCCATTTCTCATGATATTAAAATTATTAATGTCATTTGGCACTAAATTAAGTAAATATTGTGGGTTGTCTTTTTTTAACATTTTAATTGAATGTACCAAATTTTTATTGGTTGTAAACAATTTTTAAATTAATAAAAAATACGAGTATCTTATTTTTTTTGGGAAAAAATTATTTACTGTAAGTATAATGTGAAACATTGAAGATTTCAATAATAATAGTATTTGCAGAAAGAACTTACTGATTCTCCAGGTGGACCCGGTGCTCCAGGCCCACCATCACTGCCTCGTAATCCTGGTTCTCCTTTTGGACCAATTATTCCCGGAGTACCAGGAGACCCAGTGGACCCTTGTAACCCAGCTTCACCTTTCTGACCTTTTTCACCGGCCAATGCTCCAAGACAAACCCCACCTTTATCACCTTTATCACCATGACGACCTTGAAATCAATTTTTGAAAGCAACTGTTTAAGTAAACAACAATTATTCAAAAACGAAACTAAAATGATATGTCTTACCAGGCAGACCAGGGTAGCCGGGTATGCCATCGTTTCCTCTTTCACCAGGTGGTCCCATTAAACCCGTATGTCCAGGTATACCATTCAGGGAATCTCCTGGAACACCTCTTTCTCCTGGGTAACCACGGTCACCTTTATCACCTTTAGCACCATCAACTCCTGGAAGTCCATCTGCTCCTCTGGATCCCTAAAATTCAGTTTTCAGAACCCACAAGTATGCAATCTGTGAATTTTATTCAACTTCATTTGTTATATATGTATGATGAAGTAAGCCACTCACCGGAATGGATACTCCCTTTTCACCAGGAAATCCTGGAGGTCCTTGTGGTCCAGCAGAACCTGGGAATCCTCGCTGTCCTGGTTCTCCAGATGAGCCTAATAAAGAAATTTCCAATGAGAGTATGTATCATTTCCTTCTGTATGTATGATTGAAGGAGTTTGACTAGATTTTGAAACTAAAAATTTTCAATAAAACCCTCAGACACAAATATATTTTTATACTTCAATAAAATATAATACCCTGATCCGAATCCGATACAATTTCAATGCAAATAAGTACGGTCCACAATGATAACTTTGACTATTGTCTTTTATTGAAACATTCAATTGTTTTTCTTTCTTATCAAGGAAATGAGCGAGTGGTAATGATCTATAATATCCATCTTTGCGCTAAGCAATTAATCTCAAGTTATAGTTTCACAATTATTGAATTAATATTCTTGTTTCCTTCAGTTCATTGTATTAAGTTTTCCATCATTTTCCCTCAAAATTTCCAAATTTTGCTTTTGAAACATAATGCGTCTGCTGTTCTTTTTCTTCATTTTGCATTATGTTTTTGTTTTGTGGGGTAATAGGGGGGAATAAAAGACAAAAGCAAGAATACACAATGAACCGGGCTTTATAGAAAACGAATAGCTTCTCATAAGAAATAACATAATGTAAACAAAGTTTTTGACATATGTACTTTTTATATTGATGTGATGAAAATATGAGATTTCAACAGAGGATAGCACCTTCCATTTTTTAGGAGAAACTACATATTTAAACCTCAAGTCCACTCTTTCATTTACACTTCAAAATTGTTGTACCTAGCACTGTAGAAATTATTTACCTGGATATCCTAAATCCCCTTTTTCGCCTTTCTCTCCAGGTGGGCCTTCTATACCCGGAGCGCCTGGAGTACCAGGGCCTCCTTTTTCACCAACATGCCCTATTGGTCCTGGTTGACCGTTTGGTCCATCTCGTCCTGGTGGTCCAGTTTGCCCTTGGTATCCTCTTGGTCCCGGAGGTCCAGCAGGGCCGGGTTTACCATCTCCACCCTTAGCACAATTAACAAAAATCGAATTTACCATCATACATTCGAAGCTAAATTTAATAATTATTAAAAATAGAAAGTGGTATTTACTCCTGGAGGTCCTCTTGAGCCAGGCGAACCTGGCGGTCCCGGCTCCCCATCTTTTCCTCTGTCTCCTTTTGGGCCAGGAAGCCCATCTAACCCCGCTAAACCATCGTTACCTCGATCTCCTTTTTGACCAAGTGGTCCAGGAAGTCCAAGTGGTCCAGGAAAACCCTGTAAAATTTTTAAATAATTAATTTTTAGATTACTTATGATTACCATTGTTGTAGACTTTTTGCACATGAATGCTCAACTTACACGATCTCCTGGAGGTCCTATTAAACCCTTTTCACCTTTCATTCCTCGTTCGCCTAGATAACCATCGGCACCATGTTGACCAGGCTCACCTTTAAGTCCAGTAAGGCCAGGTTCTCCCTAACCAATGAAGATAAATGTTATTAAAAAATAATGTTCCAGTTGTGAAAACATTTATGCATCTATGTGGTACTCACAATGTCACCTTTTGGTCCCGGTTCTCCTTTTATCTTGATCTCAGTACTTCCCGATCCCGATGGTTGCTGTCCTGATGCTGGTCCAGGAAGTCCTCGATCACCTTTTTTTCCTTTGTCACCTTGGGGACCATCGTAGCCCACTCCCATCTCTCCCTTATTACCTTTTGGTCCGTAATAACCTCTGAGGCCCTAAAAGAAAAATGTATTTCATGTATCTAGGTATCCAGAATAATTTTCAAACATTTCATTATTTATACCAGTAAAGAGATGTGTCCTCCAAAAATTTCCCATTTATAATTTATCTATTTTGATTCGCTAAGAACCACTAACAAATCCTTTATTTGGCAGCTAATTGTATTCTTGGAGGACTGTAGATAAATTCAGAAAAGATCAAGTATTTGAGTGCCGTACTCCAAACTGAACCATCAAAACTTTTCATTACAGTCGCTGACTTTACTGATACTATGCGCGGTAGGCTACCCAAGAAGCTTTAACCCTCTGACCTTAGTTGCCCGGTTACCCACGTTGCTCATTTCGCTTGCTCTAATTGGACACGTATGGAGCAAAAACAGAAACTTGTTTACTGTCTCCCAGTTTTTATAATTTGATCTGTGAGAAACTGCTACCCACGACTAATGATGATCATATTGTCATAAATTCAACTGCCTAAGCGATGGATAACAGATTCTCAGTCAGATTCTCGTTTGTATTTGCTAGATATTTGCATAAATACTGTTCAAAAACTTTCAATTTTGATACATCGGAGTTTCCAACCTTGGTGTTTGAACATCAGAATTTGTGATTTTTCCCCTTTCTTAAGTTCTATTTGTGTGTGTGCGTGCGTGTATCTTTTTCATATTTCTAGTGTTTTCTAGGGCTCTTTGTAAAATTAAAAGTAAAAAAATCAAATTTTACTGAAAATCTTTCAAAAAACAAACAAAAATTGGAGAGAAAAATGTCAGTAATGTCTTTCATTTAAGACTAAATTTTTAAAATTTTGTGACGCTGCTTATTTATTTATTTATTTATTTTTTGATAACTTCATACTTAGTTGTTTTTTTTAGAACTGTGGTAACCCTGCTACCGATATTTCATTATTCCAAATTATTAATATATCACTTAGGTATTTCAGCTGGGGTTTCAAAATAAAATCGGGATTTATTTATTTCATGGGCACTGGGTGATTATGAATTACCTACATAAACAAATACGGGCTTACAAATAGGTTAAAAAATTTACTTGTATTCCCCTCTCTCCTTTGGGACCTGGTGGTCCTGTTAATCCGACTAGTCCAGATGAACCTGGCATTCCGGGATTTCCATCTCGTCCTGGCTCTCCTTTTTGCCCTTTCTCAAATCTTCCCGGTGTTGCCGGCTGTCCTCTTTCACCTGGCTGTCCTGGTGTTCCAGGAACACCTCTAGGCCCTGGAGTGCCCGGATATCCTTGTTGACCTGGGGCGCCCTGCAAAGTGAATTCATCGATTATTGGAAAGTTGTAAAATTTCATTATATTATGTATATTCCCATGAATTCAGGAATACCTACATAACGGAAAATCAGATTTTACATCTGAGAATGTGAATGGGACTTCGGATTCAGTTCAGTCTATACAAAGACTTATTACATTGTTGAATAAAATAGTTACTCACATCAGTTCCGTTACAACCATCTTTACCAGGTATTCCAGGAAAGCCTTGATCACCAGGTAGTCCAGGAACACCACCGGGGCCAGGAAAACCAGGTAAACCAGGTTTGCCCTGAAACAAAGATAATATTTTTGCAATGTATTTTGTCTTTCAAGGAAATCAAAATAATTATATCAATACAATCTAAGAAACATTATATTATTATTTATTATAAGATCAGTGTTTCAGTGTGTAGATAAAAGTCATACCTCTAAAAATAATTTTTTTTCTGCGAGGGTGTATTATTGTATTTTTAGTTTTCACATAATGAAATAAGATTCTCAATTTTTCGAGTGATTTCAACGAGAATAAAACATTTTTTAGTGTTTTTTTTATAGACTAAAAAATTAAGTTATTCAAATACTTATGAGATTTTGATACCACAATGGCGACATACTGATTAGTTGTAAATATTCAAATATTTTTAGTACTTTTTACTATCTTAGAACATACTTTACTATTTTAGTAGTAATTTCTGCTACAAATCTTGAATTGTCCCAGTTTTCTTATCAAAATTGTAAAAATTACCATTAAAATTTTTCTCAGTGTAGTAGGAGCTATAGTTATGCCACTGGTAAAACCAGTATAATCACACAAGCTTCGAATAATTCACGAGTCCGATTCCAAAAAGTGCTAAGTGTATATTGGTGATGAGAAATGACACCTGTAAAAATGTGTTATGTAATTTGTCATACAAGCATGATATAAATTTTGCTAATTTTGTCATAGTTTTGTCCACCCAATAATAGCATTTAGCACCTATTGTAATTGGTCACAGTTGTATTTTTATTGGTTATAGTTTGTTTTTTACCTGTTTTTTCAATTTTACACTTAGCACTTTCTGAAATCGGACTTTTCAATAGTTAAATTTTTTTACTCTATTTGATTAACACTATTAGCTCGCTGTGACAGGAGGAAGTTGTTTTTTGTCATTGTTTTGTCATAGTCACTGACTCAGAAATTTAAAACTCTCCAACTTAATTTTAAAAAATTTCATTTTCAGTTTTCAAAGAAAGTATTGCAAAAAAATGGAAAGCAAAACCAAAATAAAAAAAAAAGCAACAATTATACTCTGTTCCATTTGAGATTTGTCAGGTTAGGGTACTGCCGTACTGATTGCTATATTTTGAATACTAAAATAATATTGTAGTGTGTTGACTGATGACTATAACATTTTTTATTTACAAATACTATGGCAGTACCTTCACAATATTCTGAATGACTATAATGGTGAGTTGCCCGTTACAGAGTGGGCGTTTCTCAACTGGAATAGAGTAAATTTTAACTCACTTGATTTGTGCTTACCAAACTCTCATCGTATTGCGAAACTTAGGTCTGATTTTACTCTTTTCTTTTTTTCCCTTGTTATGTACCTGTGCGCAATACGAGATATAAAATATACTTAACGGACCAACTTACGAGATCTCCTTTAAGTCCTCTTAAACCTTCTGGGCCTGAACTTCCTTTATCACCTTTTGATCCGGGTAAACCTTCGAGGCCTTGATACCCTGGTTGCCCAGGAGGTCCTGGCAGTCCTGTGATACCAGGAGGTCCCTGAAAAATATGTTCATATAAACAAAATTGTTAATTAACGGTCGTTCAAATTCCGCCACAAATATATACCCGATTTCCTTTTTCTGCAAAGCATTTTGGTGTACAGTTTGATGAATTTCCGCGTTGATCATAGATTTTGAAAATTCCAGTCTGATTTCTCAAATTTGGATACCAGTTAGTTGACGGTTCTCTATTGTAATTTTCATCTGGATATCTGCTGGATCCATTGATAAGGGGGTAAGGGCTGGGATATCCATTGTCAGGTTGGGGGTATGTTCGACCAAGATCTCCTCGGTACCATTTTCTGTCATTTGGTTGTTGCTGTAAAATCAAATATCCAAAAAGTTGACATTGATTGAAAAAAAAGTAACGCACATATTTTTTTTTCTTTGGTAGGCCTACGGCAGGCGAGACTTCCCTTAGGCTTCACAAAAAATAGTAGAGATTGATAGAGCTGGGATTGAAATTATCATCATTATTTTGTATAGTCGCTTTAAATGACAGTTCCTGATAAAGGGTACCCATAATTTCACACTTCAATTTTATGTAAGCCTATTTAAAATTGACCATCTTTTACAATAATTCAGTTAGAAAATTTTCAATAAGTTCATTAGACTGCCTGGGTAAAAAGAACTTCAAAGTTTCAAAAAGTTTTACTGAGAAATGGCTAAATAATCCCGTCCAATCTAGAAGTAGATAAATTGTTTATTGTCTAACTAAAAACAGGTGTCAGTTTTAAATGACTAGTGAATGAAGTTCAGCAGAATTGACTGTACCAATTGATGATCTAATCTTATTTTATATTGCGCTATTGTAGATTTACTCATTGCATTGAAGAAAAAAATTAAAGATTAGGAAAGTGTGGTATAAAACTAAAAAATGAAATACGAATGGCTAATTCTCAAGTAAAAATCATTATTAACGAATTAAAGGACAACTAATATTGTTGGGATTGCTCCCTTCATCCTTTCAACCATCATCGGTCTGCCGTCTGTTGTTTTTAAAAAATTTATAAAATAATATCCTGTCGAACAGCGAACGCCTTATAATTATAGTATAAAGTTGCAATACGAATGTGTAAGAAAAGTTGCATGATCTGCTAGTAAAAGGCGTAATTACAAATACAGCGAAGCCTGAATGCGACGAGCGTTGCATCTGTTGGTTGCATCATGAATTTCTTTTTTGTAGCTTTTATTTATTTCATTTTCTAGTCGAAACGTCTTTTTGGTTTTTCAAGGTTAAAAAGTCAACGTTTTATTTCGGAGAAATGCTTTTTTGATTATAGCTGATCGAATTTTGATTTTTATTTAGTTGCAAATGAAAACATTAGAGATGGAGGAGACGAAAATTAAGTAATTTTTCATAATGTAACGAAGATAAGTTCCTATTGTGATGGCTTACTATATACTATATATTAATTAAAATAATATGTACGTAGTAGGTACCTCTTAATATGATTTCCAAAAGATTTTTTCTAATTAATTAAAAGTAGATCAATGGCTTATTTCAGATTAGGTAGATGTTCATGTTTCAGAGAATTTTGTGTAAAAGGATTCAAATATACGGGAGCTAACTAAATTTCAAAACAATTATCACTCATTTTCTTGACTGACTTGGTATTTCTAAGTACTAAAACTTCATTCAAAGTTCAAAAATTGTTATAGTTTTTCTTTGACTCTTCGAATTAGGAAAATTAAATTCGAAGATGTTCGATTTGACGAAGGAATAAGAATAGTTCAACTATAAATTTATTACCCAAAGTTAAGAATTCCACCAAAAATTCTTACTAAGCGACTGAAATATTGGGAATTAATCCTAATTTTCTAAAGTAATTGCTTGCCTGAGAGAGGGACTTCAAATGCCTATATTGGTGCTTTGGGGATGAGAAAGAGGCTATGCCTCCTCCAAAGCTGAAATAGCCTCCTTCCAACTCGTTCAAAGAAAAATACCAAAATTTTGATTTATTTGTAACAATAGCTGATATTTTTTTATTTTACTCGCCGTACAAAGTGCTTTTGCTTTTTTATTTTTTTTGAGATGAACAAAAATGTTTTGATCTCCCCCACCCAACATACCAAAAATAGTTCACCCACACTGAATTGAAGCCCACCTCCCTTTTGGATGTGGCACTATAATATTATGTGAACTTTTTGAAACCATATTTCGAATAAATGGACTCGTTTCGTTTGAATAAGTCTCAGTTCATCATCTTTCGCTGAAAATGTTGAGAAATTGTAAACGTTTTTACTATGGAATCTTCGATTTTAGCCACCCCTAAATAAGGATATTAATCGGAATGCACGAGAATGTTTTTCATTATAATAGTAACCGCGTGCACTTCAGAATTAAATGTATAGTAGCCCATAGTAAAAGTGAACATGGAAAAAATCTGATATTATTGATGCGGCAGACAATTGGTGCTGCCGAAAAAACCAGTCGCAGCCTGAGGGCAGTGTTGAGAACATGTCTATATCTATATATTATTCATAATAAAATGCTTGCAATATAGGGAGGACTGACCCATTGTGTGTAAAATCCATGAATGTGACACCCGCTTAGGCACCCAAATAATAGGGAAAAAATGCGATTGGAAATTCGTTGTATTTTTTTCTTGCTTTCTGAAAATACATACCATCATCGCTTTAAAATATGTGGTTTTTTATTTTCCACAGGTATCATCTTATAAAGTTGAAAACAAAAGGTAACGAAGAGGGAAATTTAAAGAAAAAACTCTTAGATACTCGCACACCTTACAATATGATTTTTGTAAAAAATTAGACTCTCTCGAATGGTTGGGTCGTAAATCAGTTTGATAATTGGTGAACGCCTGCCGGTTTCTTTTGATATTTTTCTACCTTTTTTTATCAATCTAAAGTACAAATAAAACTGAGGTTATATGATAATCGTTGAAATATTAATACTAGGCCCATAATGATGAAGAAAAATATATTGTAATACGTTCATTTTATTGAATTCTGTTGGAAGTATTTTACATATTTCGTCATTTCCTCATTATCATGAAAATATCACCTGTGTGCCATTTATATTACTTTTGCGAATTTGGTATTTCTGCATGCCCATATTTTAGCCAGCCCTACCAACAGAGAAAATTTTCTTTTGTACATTCCTGCTATTCAAAATCTCTTCCAAATGCATCAAAAATAATTTTTGTCATGATTACTTTTGCGTCAAGCCTTTGCATATTTATGCCTTAAACTATTAAAACATTGATTTGCGAAATTGGCTTTAGTCGACTTTTTTCATAAATTGAGATTTTACCGTCTGATGGTGTACATCGAGTTCCACCTGCAGTAAAAATATCAAGTCCGATGTAACTATATTATCATGTAAAAAAAAACAAAAAATTTTAAAGTTGAGGTAATTGATAAGATAAATACATCTTTGTTTTCGTCACATGAGAGAATATTCGGAAATTTAACACGAAGTTAAAAATCGATAGTCGATATCGAGAATATAAGGCAGAACATATTGATAAGGGCCCCATTTTCAGTTTGTCATCGAACGGTTTGTATCGATAATCTCTTGATTAAGTTTTTCGGAATTTTTAAATTTTCATCGGACTACTGTTATCATTGTAGTTAATTTTTATGCGTTATGTCACGGAAAATGTTTACAATTCACCTAAAGATGCAATAATGTGATTAACTGAAACTTGTATTTTTTTGTTGATTATGCTGGGGGCAGGGGGCGTATTTCAAATTGGGGGAGGGGGCTTGTCAGTGAGTGAAGGAGATTAGAGTACCTCTGATGCGCGAGAATCAATTTTTTTGGATAGGTCTCCTAAAATATTCATGTTTTGATGCGTCGACTCCTATCTTCGAACCATGTCACAACAATAAAGTCTTCAAATAAGCTACTTGGAGATTCTCCCTACTTTGGATGTGTCACAGAACGCAGATACTTGTTCGTAATTTCTCATTATATTTCACCATTGAAGACATTATGCCCAAAAATTTTCAAACGTGTCTTTAAATCCTTAACGACGCATTCGAAAAATGATTATACCTAGGTATTGCATTTTATAAAATATGTTTCAGAGTTTTCGAAAGTCCAAGTGTGACTGCAAATTAATCAGAACTCAAGCAATTTCCTATCGCATTTATGGAAATTGTAGCAATCATTAAGAAAAATGTATGATAAGTCTGTCGAAATGAACAGTTAGATAATTAAAAGAACTTGGACTTTGATTAAGAAGACTGCAATAAAAAATCATGTCTTAACGTACATTTGCAATTCGGTAGGTAAATGTTCTTCATTTTTACTTTTTGCGTTAGAATTTTATCTGTAACAAAGTATTTACTCTTCTATCTATTCCTGAAGATATAATGTTTGATGGAGGTAGAGAAAATGTATTCAAGTAAATTATTCAAGTTCAAAAAAAGTAAAAATGAAAAAAATGTGTAAAAACAAGGCTTCTGCCAAATGGACACCAATAACGTTATTTCCAACTCGGTCACATATTGCCAGATATGTTATTTAAGTACAGTGAAGAAAAGTTCTATGTATTGAATAACAGCTCATCGGATAATAAATACGACATTATTTCATAGAATTAGCCATTAAAATATTTGTATCATAGAACTTTTCAGTCACCGTGGTGTATAGTCGCGGTGAAAAAAAAATCACATTGAAATGTCATGCGCTGATCCGATCCCCCTCTCCCTTCCCTATAGTCGTTGCGTCCAGGCCACTCCTAAGCTTTGCTAGTATGAACGAGTAAATTTGCCTCTGTAAAAATTAAATAACCAGTGCCGGATCACCCGTAAGGTACATTAGGCATGACTGTGACTGAGGCGGCCATGTTTTTACATTGTTTCAAAGAAAAGTAGAATCCTACCCCCTCCCCAAAACTCTATAGGGGCGACAAACACTGTTGTGCCTAGGGGCAACAATATCTTAAATTCAGATGCAATTAACCATGTAGAAATATCAAAATATCTAAATAGATCACTTTATTTTTTAATAAAACAAAAAAGACAAAAAAAACTGACATTCACTCGGACTACGATATATATTTTTGAACTCCTCAAAAATAAATTTCCATACTTTCCTAAAGTAAAAAACGAAGAGTTCAAATGTGAAATTTCTAATAATTTACACGAGAAATCCGTTTTTTTTTTTTTTTAAAGCTAAATATCATAATTTGAGGGAAATGATGAAGCTCTCATAAATATTTCTCTATTCATTACCATTTCATATTCTGTACGTAATTCAATAATGTAGGCGTATTAACACATTCGTAATGCAACTGAATAAGCGGTGAAAAATTTCAATACTTGAAGTTTTAAATCCAATAAAATAGGTAATTATTAATTTTACTTACCGATGATATTTGGCGTATCAACACCAGCAACCCGATTGTTCTGAAAATTAATTTTCTTCAATTTGATTTTTTTCACAATTCGTTATTGAAAAATAAACAATATAAATTTAAATAAATGAAAAAAGAAACTTTGCCAAGGGTGGATTTTACTTACACAAAAATTAAAATGCGGCCTGACCGCATTTTTTTAACAAATAAAAACTGAAACGAATTTTTCTTTGAATTTCACATACGCTGCCGGTACAATTTTTCATGAGCAATAAAAAATAAAGATTAACTCATATTTGTGGATCGTATCCGACCGACCACAACTTTTTGATTTCAATTAATATTTAAAAAATGCTGATACCAAAAAAATCACATTAATAAGTTGAATATTAGCGGAGCTTAAAAATAAAATTTTATAAAATAAAAATTAGGAACTAATGAACCGCTGGGACATATTTCTCACAAATCCAGCGGTACGTTTTGAATGAAAATGTGTTCGCTCCATCTAATGGACCAACCGATTGTGTGCTTCTAGACCCCTGCCATCCTTTCGTCTTCCGTATTTTTTCGTGATAAGGTGCCTGGGGGCGAAGAGGGGCTGGGTAGACAGGGTACCGCACCGTCAAAAAGGAGACGAACTGCCCTCCAAACCTTTAGCAGGTTTCAAACTCGCCGGTATGCGTTTGCTGCTGAGCAGGCTGAGCGATCATCACTTTTTTCAAGATACAGAATGCAGACTACCGGTGGAGGACGACGTTGTGCACGTATTGTGATTTGTTTTATTGTATTTTTGGCTTGCTTTGTTGTTGACCGAACTGAAGCTGCAGTAAGTACCCACGATTTTGTGATTTTTCAATTTTTCAATTTTTTTTTTTTGTTAATCATACGGTAGTACATTGTCGAGTAAGAGCTTACTTAGTGGCCAACCGGTTAGAAAAATGGCGTCAACAATTCATGTGTACGAGCTGCAGGCATTGAAAAATTGTTTTCAAAACATCGTAAAGAAGTAAAAGTTATAAATATGTTGGGTGAAATAAATGTTAGATAAAATACAGTAGTCTATATGTTGGGTGCACATGAAAGTGGTAATAAGTAAGTGTGGGAGGGGGGGGGTGTAAGGGTGCACGTGTACCAACTGAAAAATTTTTGCACCCCTTGATTATGTGACGATTTTAAGTTCGAGAAGATCGAGAAAGAAGGGAGAGGGGTAGGAGCTTCTCGTTTGATTTAAAAAAAAAAAAATGAACATTTTCTACTTGTTTTGCACCATGCTGCACTGAGAATATCAAAACCTGCCACCCATGATAATTGTTACAGCGGAAGATGGACACGAGTTAGGCAACTCTTGTAACACGTGACGTAATTGGCAATTCATTGTAGAGTTCTTACGGAAATTTTTCAACGAATATAATTTATTTCGAAGAGAAATCTTTTTTGTAAATACGGCGAAATTTGTAAGTTTTTTGTCAGCAAACCGTACAAAAAAATAAAGGAATGCGTAAATTCAGCTGTTGGTCTCTTCAAGGAAAGCGCCCAAGAAAGTATGAACCAATCTTGCCAAAATTAATAGAATAGCCTTATGTTGATATTTTCAAAGATCTTGTATATGTTGCTTTTTTAAAATTCAGAGTTGGATTTTTAGAGAGATTTCTATGATGAAAATATCATATATTTGACTCTATTTTTTCTTAATACAGAGCATTTCTACTTGGAAGGAAGCAATTATTCACTGTATATAGCCGTTGTTCAAGGAATTTTTTGTATATCATTGATGATTTTAAGAAATTTATATCTTTGCTTGCAAACAATTTTCAATGCCTTTCTGGACTTATCATTTTAGGTAGCTTGGATTTATTTGAGGTATTTTTGAGCGCTTTTCTTACCCTTTATTATTTTGAATAGGTGCGCTTTCTTGACAGGGTAAAATAAGTCCAAAATAAGATTTTGTGCTCTTTCCTTTTACAGCTGTTTTTAGGTCTTTTGTTTGAATCTAGGAGGGCACCAAAATGTTTTAATTAAAAAAAATTTTTTTGCTTATTTGAACATAATATTAGTTGTATACAATGACATTTAGTCTGATAAAAATGATGATCATTAGATTGTTTGTACCTTGAAGAACGACTATAGTAACTAGATTGTTTTCAAGTCATAAGAAATACGAGTATAATGGTCATCATTTTTATCAGGTCAAATGTCACTAGACAGCCACCTATGTTCAAACAAGCCGGAAAAAAAATTGAATTTAAAATAAAAAAATGTTGACCTCATTTTTAGTTCAAATAAGGGACCTTTAGCTTACTGAAGAGTATCGTTACTGCAGACACCTAATGCTACCACGAAGCCAAAGTTTTCCTCCAGATATTGAATTTAACTGATAAGAATTTAAATATTAAGAAAGCTCTTTTTATATAGGTACCCTGTAAAGAGTACAATTTGTAGCTGCAAATTTGTGCAAATAGTTGTCCGAACACAAATATATATATGTAGCTGCAAATGCGTGCAGGTTTTCCCCAAACACGACTTTCGTTGCTTTTTTCTGCAAATCCAGCAAAGGACGGTTTGTATAGTTCTCCGAATAGAAATATATGAATTACAGCCTGAGCTTTTGACTTTTACCTGTGAAAATAAGACTTTGCCTGTTAGCTTGTGACTTTTCCAATGTAGCTTTCAGCTTTTAGCTTTCCCTTTTCTTGGCTAAAATTGATAGACTTTTGGCTTTCAGCTTTCAGTGGCTTAATGTACTTAAACCCTCTCCCCTTAGCTCCTCCGTAGTAAATTTATAAGTGCATCCCTGCCTTCCAGTTTCTTTAAGAGTGCTCATAACCGAACTGAGAATTTTCCTTTATTCTATTGCCAAACTTCGAACATAATTAAGGTACCGACACCTAAGGGAATACATCAACTTTTGATTACCATGAAAATTTTTCAATGCCACACATTCACACTGATGACATCTTGTTTATGATGTTCTCAGAAACAGTGAGTTCAAATTATAATTTAAAAAACCCTCAAAATATTACCCCATCATTACTCGTTAACAGGCCGTTCAACGAACGATAGGCTTTAAAATCTTCGTAATTAACTGGAACCATTAGGTAATAATGCAATCATATCTATTTTTAATGCCTTCCAATAATTCTCACGTCCTCGAACTTTACAGAGCATGTTAATTTCAATCACAAATGTCTAAAAAATGTAAACTTGTCGATTTTAATCTTTTCCAAATCAACATACATATCAAAACTTCCAACCAAAATAAACAGTGAAACTACTCCAGTTTTGCAAATGCTTGTCTATACGGCATGTGCTTCCTTTTTTTTTTTTTTGAGGTATATTCATCATTAAAACTTATGTTTGGCCTATAATTTGGCCTCAATACCGTAAACATCGTACTCCATTACACGAAAATTAAAGGAAATCATGACTTTGTTTACATATGGAATTCCGTTTATTTATTCGATAGTTAATAAAAATAGTTTGAACGACTTCCGAGTGCACTGCATAGAGCCATAGACTACATTGTACCATGAATTGAGAATAGTCTTCGCGAACCACCACTCCTCAATTCTTTGGCCAGAGTTGAGGTGTTTATTTCATTGCATATTTTGGAATTTATAGTTCGAGCTAATGCAGCGTGTTAATAGGTTTTGGTGAATTCTTATTAGTAGGTATTTTCGATCTACATTAAATTAAAACTTGTACAGGATGCTGTGCTTCAGTAAGATTTTGTCAGAACATTTACCGTAGACTTCTTTACTGATGCTAGACGAAACCAAGGCGAATTCAAAATTATTGAAATTTGCTTATAAAAAAATTTTGAATTTTTGAGGTCTGTGTGGCGTAGTTGTTGAGTGCTTAGCCTTGCGATTGTAAAGTCCTGGGTTCGAGACTCATCACCAACATAGCCTGATCCACCTACCGAGATCTGGCGAGGGACTGACTTGAGTGCTCTGCGCATGACTGAGAAGTTATGCGTCTGAGACTCTCCAATCACCCCCGCACCATCCTTACCGCGAGTTCCACCTCACCTACCAAACCTACAGTTACAAACCCCAACCATCCGCCTAAGAAGGGAAAGACCTGTGTTAAATAAACCATAGTAAAAAAAAAAAATTTGAATTTTCATATCTTACATGACGGGGAGGGGGGGTTTCGCAATTTTTTACCAACTTCATACAAACTTATACCTCAAACATCCTCGTCATATAAACAATTGCACAAACCTTAGGCATTATACTCGAGCAATTATTGAGTAACTCGAAACCTTAGGATTGCTTCATGGAAATGTTTTACCCAGAATCCAATTGAACATTATTTGGACAGGAAGGGTGACAATGTTTAAAAATCAAATCACATTTTTATTGAACAGAAAAAATTGCATGTTTGAGACAGAAACAAAGAAAATGGGGTTGGGGAGACGGCAGAGAAGGAGTTGTAGGATGCAGAGAGCATGGAAAAAGAGGTTAGAGTGGTGGTGAAATGTCATCAAGTCCATAATAAGCTTAGTTTAGTAACCTGCATAAGGAGAAAAAGACAACGTGGAAAAGAGGGTAACAAGATGAAGAATCTGGAGGGGGAGAAGTGGAAGGTAGAAAGTGGAGGAGAAAACAGAGCAAGAGTTTGAAGAAGAGAAGTCGGAGGAAGCGATGATGGTGGTAAGGTAATGTCTGACGTATAAAAGGAAAAAACCTTATAGAAGATTTCTGTATGTGGAGGCTGTGATCAGTTTCATTTGAAAATATTTAGACAATGAAAAATATTAGGAAATTGTTCAGATGCTTTATAACCATTCATGAGGAAATTTAATTTTGAAAAAAAAAGTTTCAGTTGGAAGAAATTGCTTTTTTCGTAAGTTTGGGAAATTATTAAGAATTAAAAAAAAAAATTTTAATTCCATATTTGGTCACTCAATTCCCCAGATTATTCTCCAGATTGGTGAACTAAAAATTCTCCACTGCGTCTACTAAAGTTTCATGAAGCACTACTTCGGTAAGAAAAACAGATAGCTATATTTTAAAACCATTCTACCTCAAATTCAACAAAATAATTGACTGACTGATGTTGGGATTTTCAAATGTTCCTTAAACTATGTGTGATTAAATTCCAAATAACCTTGGAAAAAAAATGTTTACCTAACAACTTTATAGCTTTCTATTGACAGCGATTAGAATTTACCGACTAATATACCTTTCAAGGCTAAAATTACTGAAAAATGCCGGCTGAGACACCGGCGGGGGGGTTAGACACCTCTACCTCCACACCGCCCGTCGCAACATCGTTGGATCTACACGTTCTCCATCAAATAATCATACCACATGAATTGTCCTGCACTGAAATTGGTCTAATCCAAAGGCAAGGAATGCAGTCATTCGATGACAGCCAGCTTGCACTTAAATTTCAGTTTCATTTATACATAAATGAATGATGAAGTAAAAGAAATATTTTTTGCACGTCCAGACTATCAACATAATTAGTACTTTAATGACATTTGCTTTATGACTTTCATAGTATTTCCACGCTAATGGGTTGGTAAACATAAATAGTGGAAGTTTACAGAGACAAAAAAATCAATGTAAAATTATGTAGGTACTTACAGCTTTTCTGGTGCTCCTGTGGATACAACCACATCGATTTTTCAAATAATTACGTTCACTTACACTCAAGGGGATGGGGTACAAGTCAGTAATGAGGGTATTTATAATTTTTGAAAGTAAATAGCGCGCAGATTGTCCATGTGTACAAGTTCTTAATTTAGTGAAAATCTCTTTTATCTATTTTTATTTATTTGATAATTACATTTTTCGTAAAATGATAAGTCACACCCACGTATTATTTCTGAAAACTGCATAATCTGCCGCGATGGGAAAACCTTTTATCGAAAAATGGTCAAGTTCCGGAAAGATTTGATAATGCATATGAGGTGTCCACTGAATGCAGTTCCACAGTTTTACATTTTATCTAATTTTAGTTCAATGACCTTAAATATTAAGTCATTCAAACAATCCGATATTTAGACTTGCTATTTATTATGACATGTACAGTGAAGTGATGAAGGAGATCACGGACCCTTCTAGAAACATTCTGTACCCCCAACAAATTCTTGAGAAATAACTATACTGTCTCAAAAAGAAAGGACACTAAATTTCCAAACAGAAAAGAAAAAATAGTGTCAAACTACATTATAGTTAAACAATATTTTTTTTATTTTTTTATTTTTTGAGAAATAACTTAATCACTAATAATTATGTTTTCTAGCTCTGAATATGGCAAAAACTTTTTTTTGAAAACACTAGCATTCAGTTCAGTTTTTTGTTTCCCCCCCCCCCACCCCAAATGAAAAATATAAAAAAATAAATATTTACTCCACTCTCAATCCTAATTATTTTCAAGAAAATTCAATGTGTGTAATCGACGAGGCGCATCTATAGTTAGCTGTAACTGTAAATTTCAAGAAAAATTTCAAATTAACATTCAAAAGTATTTCTAGAAGCCATAAAGTCTAGCACAATGCTTTTGAAATAAAAGTTTTGTATTTTATTGTCGAAGAAGACCCATCACCGACAGTATCGGTGATTAATGAGTGACCACTAGGCTATTACTGGGATGAATAGATGTAGGTAGTTTTTCTAAACACAATCAAGTATGAAAGAAGAAAGCTAAAATACTGTGTAGAAATTTTATTCCTGCTTCATGTTTTTTACACTGGCAATAAAATCTGAATAAATTCTGATAAATTTTCTGCGAAATGTTTTTCCCTCTCTTTTGTTCTTATACAATGCTGTCAATGCATGATTTATTTGGACACGAGATCGGAACTCTATGATGTGATATACGAAAATTAAAAACAAATATTACCGAAATAACCAACTGATCAAACAGTAGGTATAGAAGAAAATCGTTAAATATAATCTCTAGGTGTGGTTTTACATTTTACTATCCATCCACATTTCTACATTTTTTTTTCTCTCAATAATTTCTCATCGTGGTAATTTTCGCTCCCTTATTTGAAATACCGCCAGCAATTTTTCGCGTTTTAGATAAGCGTTATTATCTTTGTAACTTTTGTAGAATAACTTGAGATAGTTGAAAGGACACTGGTAAAAAAATACTAAATAGACCGGGGATCTGAAACATTGCTCGTGTCAACCATATCAGTGTGTAGGAGTGGAAAAATAAAAGATTGATAATTTCTTTCCGGAAACTAATAGATAACGGTCAGTTAAAAATTTTACTGCTCGCATAATTCAGAAAAGAAGAGAAAATTAGCGCTGACCGGCGGAAATTGATTTAATTTTGTCCAATATCCTAAATACACTTCCTAATCTCAAAGTGTTGATACACACAAAAAAAAAATCACTCTTATGAAAATATATGGAGACATAGATACATTTATCTTTATCATCTTTCATGACAATTAAAATTAAACTAGCTTCAATGAGAATCAACCGATCGAAAATTGGAGCGACGCGACGCTCAATTGTGATTGAAGTTTGGGGAGGATCAATAATTTTTTGACAATTTCGCATTTAATCCTCTCCAGCATTTTTTTTTTTTTTTTTTTTTGTTGGATTTATGTTAATTTATATTATTATAGTAATGCACTCAGCAGATGAAATTAATAAAAAGTACTAAAACCTCTGAAAAATATCGATGGTGACGTGCACAAAGAGCGTAAGTGCAAAAATCAAATTTTCTAGGAAAGCAACTTTTGACAAATGGCACGATAAAAATACTATCCCTGTTCCTAACGACTTTTGTGTATTAGCCAATGTAAGTGGAAATATTAACTCTTAGGCTCTCTGCTCAATGCAGGCTGCTAGTCTGCATGCTTGTGGAACTGTTTACATATCTAACTCATTTTTGGCAATTTTGCACTTACGCTCTTTGTGCACGTCACCATCGATATAAGAAAATCTCATTTTTAATTTTCATCTTCATAACTAATTTCTTCATATTTTCATTTAAAAAAGGGAAAAAGGCTAGAGCCAAGTATTCAATATGCCATTAACTACTCACATTTGTGGGCAACATGGGTGGCAAGTTGGTTGGTATAAGGGTGCACGTGCATCACCTGAAAAATTTTTGCATCCACTGAGAAAGTTGAAAAAAATCTAACCATCTTAACCCGTGACAGGAGCTTCCCTTTTGATTCTTAAAAAAATGTTGAAAACTTGACCATTATTTTGCGCTACTTAAGAAAATCAAAACCTGCCACCTCTGGTGGGCAAACGTTCTTAGATTCTGAGATGCAATTCGTGCAATAAAATTATGGCGCCAGCCAACTAACTTCACCTCTAAAAAATTAACATATTTTTCATGATATTTCATCAGTTTAAATGGAGCGTATATCATTTGATAAAGTCACCGAATTATTGGAAAATATTTTGATTAAAATTAAAAATTATTTTTATTTTTAAATTTACCATTCATCTGTATCAAGAGAGATATATGTAGCTAATTGGATTCTTGGCACGAGTTTTCAATAAAAGTTCGTGTTTGGTATTCTCAGAGTTTGCATTTTCTTAATCTTTGGGTGATATAATTTTACTCATTTTAAAAACGATTCAACAATTGGGTACTATTTATAGTAAATAATCTAATATTAAATAATATTTTTAGTACTTATAACTATCTTAGATAGAACATTGTTATTACTCGTATTTTTTTAGTAATTTCTGCTACAAATCTCGAACTGTCCCAGTTTTCCCAGCCAAATTGTAAAAATTACTATTGAAATATTTCTCAGTGCAATACTCTGACCTAACCAATCAAAATAAAAATAACCCAATGTCAAAACTTTACTGCAAGCTCTGGTATAATAAAATCTATCCAAACTTTGCATCTAAAATTGGCTTTTCAATTATATATCACAGATTATAATGTACTGCTCTGGCGTGGGTGGAACTAAAGTGAAGAAAAATATTGTCAATATTAAATATTTCCTCTTATAGGAATTCGATCGGAAACGGATGTTTGAAAATTATGAAAAACTTATCTATGTAGGTCAGTTTTAGACAAGGACGTCATTATAATATTTGAAGGTATCTGTACAAATGACTGAAGTGAGTACAGGTACCTCTCACCAATTAATGTGTTCGGATCAGTTTTTTGAATCCATAAAACGAAGTCAAATCTTCTAACTCTCAAAATCATAATTCTGTAGGAAAATCAAAAACCAAATTATGACACATTTTTCCTCGTCAATTTTCAATTCAACAGCCAATTAGGTATACAAAAAATGGAGGGAATTATTAAATAATGCTCTTGGCAGATGTCTTGCACGTTTATTTTTTTGGTTTTTAACTGGTACTGAGTTTTGGTTCTAAGTATGACTTTGCTCGCAAAAAAATTTTTTTTAATAAAAAAACCAGGGGTTTATCCCCTGGCATCCAGACTTTGTTCGGGCCTTCAAATCAGTAACCCTAATATTGTTTCGGTTGAAGAGATCCTACAGTAGCGTAGCTTGGTGATTTGCAGGTCCCAAAATCAGGTGCCATCACTGTCTCCTATCTTTGCGATAGGGTTACCCAAACATCATCAAAATATGTATAAGTGACTTGAAAAAGGAAGTAAATAATTGACTTGTTACTAACGCAAATCACCTTCAGCCTCAGTATAAGTGAAAGTCCAAAGTTATATTCATTCTCAGTAGAAGGAAGATGTTAGATACAGCAAAGCATATATCCATCTCATATCTACCTCCAACTTTAAATCTAGAAAGAAATTACTGACGATTGAAAACTCTGAATGTGTTTTTCTCAAAATGCTCTTTTATATGTCCAGGGTTCATTCATAATTTGGTATTAACAGGTGTTTTATAGTGCAATTCTCTCCTTCCTCGAGATATTCTTATTCAAATTTCATTTATTTTCAAATCTTTACCTGGAATTTTTATCAAATTACCAATTTTCTAAGCTATATAAATAGTTACTTCATTGTAATTGTAAAGTCAGTCGAGTTTTATTTTTATTCTCATAATGAGTTACAAAATAACAGGCTTATTTATCATTCTAGGAAGAAAGTAAATGTTTTTTCTTCTATTTCGCCAAACAGAATGATCGTATCTTTTATCCCATGTCAGCGACTACTTTAATAAGATTTTGAAACTAAACGATTATGTAATAATTGACCTCCAAAATAATTGCTATAAATAAAGGCATGACTTCAGTAAGATGTTGCTAATTTAAAAGTAAATTCTTAAATTGTTTCAAAGGTTATTATTAAAAGGAGTTAATAAGAAGAATATAATCGCGTGGAAAATGGAGGAATCAACGAACATGTGGCTCATATATTATATTTTATCAAACTTGTTATTGCTACTCGGGGGTGAAGTGCAATTTTTTTTCTGCATTATGAGATGATGGCGATATACGTGGATAAAACCTGTAAATGGAATTTTATCTTTTATAATGGTTGGATTATTCGCTGGCTGAGGTGATTAGAAGGTTGGATTTCCCTTTAAGAGCTGAAAATAGCTTGTATTGTCACTTCTTGTTTTGCAATATAGTGTGTGGCGCAATATTTTGACCACGTTTTGAACTAACACTTGATGGATTTTAATTCAAAAGGGTTTGAACTATGAATTTATCCGTTGAAAATCACTAATTGTGATCGGAACATTTTTTTTCTTGATTTCCTTGGGAAAAAATTAAAAAAAAAAAACCCTGCTAACTGACACAGTGGTCCCTTTACTTTGATAATATAGAAAAGTGGGGATGGTCCAATGAAAAAATTTTGTTTCTTTCCAGCATAAAAAAAAAGTGAATGAAATTAAAAATGAATGAAAAGTGCGTATTGATTTGTGTTACATTCGTATAGGTACTACAATTACATTTAAAATGTTTTTGTACCTAATTGAATTTGAAGCAATTCAACTTCGTGAAAAAATCGTTAAGAGAATCCGGAAGCTAGTTCAAATCGAGGTTAAAATCAATATTTAAAAAGGAAATGGTACTTCGCTTTATCGTCGTATAGCTTTACTTCCAGGTTTCAGTTGATAAGATAATAAATTTAAATTTTCGGTTAAATTAGCAATAATGAAAGAACAGTATAGACCGGCATGTTGAATAATCTGAACAAAGTTGACGATTTCATTCATGTTTTCCCTCCATCTCTCATTCAATGATTTTCAAAATTACCTTGACCTGTATGGCTACGTAAGCCTATAGTAGGCCTAATGTGTCTCACAAACTGAACTTAAAACCAAGCAGCAACATGAGGAATTTTTCTTTTCATTTTTTCATCTTTCTACTAATATAATTGAGCTCATTTCGATAAGAACGGAAGAGATTTATATCTTTTTTATACGCTACACAAATTTGAACTTAGCTGATAACCTGAACCACGATTCCTCCACGGTTAATTAGATGAGCTTTGATTGTAACATAATACCAAGAATTGTAATAACGTGCTACTTTATGTTCTCATTTTCAATCTTATTAAAATGGATAATCTGCTCTCGTTGAAAATAAGTTATGAAATTTTCAAACTATTTTGTATAAGGTGTTCGCAGAAATCGATTAATATGGGTTATAATTATCTAAATGTAATTCTGTTGTGAATGAAGGATAAATCATAAGTTACTGTTAGAAAATCACGTTTACTGAAACAATTCGATTGATGCGAATCTATGTAGAGGGCTACCATTGTAATGGTTCAAGCTATATTAGATTTAAAAATTCAGGAAGGCTATTTGATTCTGCAATATGAAATTTGTATCAATTAAAAGCAAATTTAAAATGTATACTAATCTTCAGTTCAGACTAATAAAAGGATGTTTAAAATAGGATAAAAAACAAAGTCATTATTGAAACTGGGTCCAAAACGGCAAAACCTTTTTATACAGCCAATTAACAGAATTTATGCATAAAAATTGGAGATGATTGTTCAGAAAATTTGTAACTTTCACTTTTTTCAGTCTCCATAGGCGTGATTGGCTGTTGTTTCGGTCCTCTTCAATGTTGGAACATGGGCTTGTTCGACCAACTGTTTTCATGGAGAGGCGGAAATACATAGTTTTTTTTTTAAGGGGAGGCCAGGGCAGTGGCTAAGAAAAATCGGGAAAAAATTTCAATGTCCAAAAAATTAGTACGGGAAATAATTTTTTATTTTTTGTATTGGTTGTTACATTTATTTTAGAATTTTTTGGCGGGGGGGGAGGAGGAGGAAGGGAGGATAGAATTTCCACAACTAATTTTTCTGGGGGAGGGCCTAAAATTTTTCTGGGATCCGTCACCTCCGCTGGCTTTTCCTTAGTTCCGCCACTCTTCAAACTAAGGTTACCTGTTGATGAAAAAGCACTTACAATGATAAGTAAATTCTTGAAGGAGTGAGTCCTTAAATCATCATTGGAATTCTCCACGGCTGTGGCGCGCTAGTGTGTTGTTTATGTTTTATCTGTTCAGAGTGGTGTCACTCGCAGAATATGACAAAAAAATTTTTGTAATTGCCAAATCACGTCATATATGTGTGCCGCGTGTACCTACCTTAACCCTAACAGAGTAATGATCGGCTGATTCGCGGAATAGGGGAGGGTTGGGCAATAGGAACCACCGGGCAATAGGAACCACCGGGCAATAGAAACCACCTCCATTACTGCCCTGCTAACCGTCCGACAAAAACCGCAACACTGAGCGTTAATAGTGCTTCAGGTCTGCCACACTTTGCCAAAAAAAGTTTGTTGCCCGATTGTTTTTTTTTTTTTGCATGAATAAACTCGATGCGATGCGTGTATGTTTAATTTGTTAAAACAAAAAAATTCAAACCAAAATCATTTTTTACTGGCTATAGATGGAAATGGGCGCTATGTCTTGTTTTATTCCAGATTTTATCACTTTGTCATGTTGATTAAATGTTTTTTCATTTACTTTGTTTTAAACTTGATAACAATATAATTTTGCAGCCATCTATTTCCGGGCAATGGGAACCGGGCAATGGGAACCAATGATAAATTTGAAATATGAATTTGTATTTTTGTAATTGCACACTGTGACCCACTGGAAAAAGTATAGGTCACATCAGTGTCACAAAAGTCACATTTTTCCTCAACATCTGTGTCACATAACAGATTGTTGCAGATTGGGAAGTTATTTCTGTCATAAAAACAGAAAATTAGACATGGTTCCTATTGCCCGGGCATTTTAGAAATAGTTCAAAAAAGGAAGGCTGAGAATATTCAATTTTTATAGTGAAAAAATGTCTTGTATAGCCTATTACTGTATATTTATGGATAGAGGAGGGTTTTTTTTTTTAAATGAAACCAAATTCAGGTTTCTAAGTATGATAGTTCCTGAAATATATGGTTTTAAAAGAAAATGGTTCCTATTGCCCGGGCATTTTAGAAATAGTTAAAAATAGGAAGGTTTAGAATATTCAATTTTTATTGTAAAAAAATGTCTCTTATAGCCTACTATTGTATATTTATGGATAGAGGAGGGGTTTTTCTTTAAAATGAAACCAAATTCAGGTTTCTAAGTATAATAGTTGATGAAATACAAGAATAAATAAAAAATTGGTTTCTATTGCCCAACCCTCCCCTACTTGATCTTAACTGCCAAACGACTCTGATCGTTTTAAAATGAAAATCCACCAGATGTTAGCCACTCTGTTGACGCGTCCCAATAATAACTAATCCGACCATTTTGAGAGCTTCAATGTGAGGGAGACCAAAAATTTTGTAAAGAATGGACCTGGAAAGCTACCTAAAGCCACCTTGAGTATGTAGCACGCATTTTCTTACCAGTTGAGAATGTAAACACATTTTTGGTGGGTGTTTGTTTTGCCTCTAATCATAAATCCAATTCATGAATCTATATCAAAATGAACATATCTTTTATCAAAATCATAATTTAACTCGATTAAAATTTAAAACTGCCAACCTCTCAATTTAAATAATTATTAATAATATTAAAAACTATTTCAAACCAGCTTAGGTACATGCATTTCTTATAGAGAATTGATAACAATTAGCTGGCAGTTCAAATGTAAACAACCCACATGTTCGATCCAAGGTTAGCAAATTCCAAGATTTATTCGAAATTCAACTCACTTTCTAAGTCTATTGGACCCTTATAAAGTTGAATTGGCACTAGGTGCTACGTTCGTGGCCCCTTCGCTCCCTCTTCTTCGTAAATTCGCCACTAGATATAAAATAGAAGATCAGAAAAACGCAGACTATGAAAAATAAAAGAAGCGCAGAGACGTTATGAAAAAGCATGGCATCGTGTGTATTTCACTGATGCATGTTAAATCATCCGGTTACGACTAATTTGAAATGCATTAACTGAGAGATTAATAAAACATTTGCTTTCTTAAGTTAATTTTAACTTACAGGCGATCCCTTTTCGTCGAAAGAAGGAAAAAAAGCGGATCGAAATTAAATGGCAAATGGCAGGCCTATGAATGTGTTTTTGTAATTACATTATTACAAGTTCCAGTAATGGACTTGGAAGAAATTATGAATTGGGTACCGTAGGAATCCACATTACGAGTATTTGCTTGAGTGTAAATTTAGAAACAGTTGAGAACCACTGTGCAACAAAAAATTAATATTTTGTTTTATTTATCTGTTTGGTAGGACGGATGATATTTCCACGCTAGGGTTGAGTTTGCTCTTTGTTAGAATTAATTAATAATTCTGTAATTCATAGGGTGGTGCTTACAATGGTAGTATTGTTTAGACAATCAATAAAAATACCTAGATATGCCTGATTTATTTAGACTTGTATTCATGATCTCTTCGAAACATCAATGTACTGAATGAATAATTAATTCATTTTCTTTGAATAGTTTATTTGACGTAGGTGGGTAATAATATATTTCTCAAAATAGTGAAAGTCTTAAAGTTAATTTTGAGACGGCGATGGCTCAGTTTAGAATTCAAACAAAGTCTCATTCCACTCTTCATATCTTCAAGAATCAATCATTTTACCTACCAAAAAGAATGTCTCATTTTTGATTACAAAACCAGCACCAGTGAATAGAACTCACAAAAACAAATAAAAATTCTTGATATACTTGATTGATTTTTTGAACTTGAAATTGAAGGAGCTACAAATGCTATGAATTTTGAAAAATTCAATATTTTAACCAACAAAATAGCCAAATTAGGTAATTTCAAATAACTTGTGAAAATGAAACCAGCTTAAAATGGGCTTCCAAGTTTTTATAACTTAAAAGTATACATCATGTATCTTAGCCCGTTCAGTTGTAAGATTAGGTACAAAGTTATATTAAGAATTTCAACTTAGTGATTTCTATATTCTCTGTAGCTTGCCAATAGAAACTTGGACACTCAGTATTGTTTTTATTGGCCAAACAGAATCGAACCTTCAAGAACTAAACACGTACACAATCAAGGACATGAAAATAGAGCTAGAAAATCGTTCGAATTTTTGTTTTCAAATTCTGTGTACGGAAGTACCTATTATAACGGTTTCTTGAACTTCTACTTTCGAGTGCTAAGTTCTCAAAGGGAAGTTCTATATTCTCAAGACTGTATTTAAATAACGATAACCTCGTCAAAAGTGCATCACACACCGACTTTGATGTGGTTGGTATTTTAATAGAAATTATTCCGTTAACGTTTTGCAATACCTACGTATTTACATTTTTATTCGCTTATTATTTTCTTTTTCACCAAAGCATTGACATAAATCGACTTCGAACTTGAATCAGGGCGTTAAAACAGTACATATACTCATTCTTGAGAAACAAAATTACTCATTCCTTTTATTTTTGTCAATAATAGCTTCTGAAGATTTATTAAAAGCTGTACTTGGGGTGTAAATCATCGTAGTTTCGATCATTTGGTTATGTAATTACTGTTTTAGTTGTGAAACAATTACCAGGTGGGACGACCATTTTGAAAAATAATGAGAGAAGAGACGAAAGACTTTCATTTTGAATAATACACTGACCTTTTTTAATTATACGTGTTCAAGCGAGAAATAGTTTCGCCTCTAGATATTTTCCTAGGTACCCTCTGGATGATAAGAGGCAGCATACAGTTTCTATTGTGATAGAATATTTGAAAAATCAATTGATGGTTCAAGTGTGCCTCAAAATAGGTTTATCATAAATATGTTAATTGCACCCTTTGAATAAGATGTAGATGCAAAAGGAAACAATTTTATTATGAAATGTGGAAAATTGCCATTAGATGGTTATTTTATGGATTTACCGAAAATTAATTTTAGTATTTATTTCAATCTAAATTGTTAACAAAAATTAAATTCACTTCAGTGATAATAATTTTTATTATCTTTGACATAGGGCAAGAATAATTACCATAATTATCATAGATCACAATTTCAATTCAATATTTTTTAATCCGAGCTTGGTTTCATTCAATAAAATTTATTGATTTTTAAAAGTGATAGAGATTCATAGGTATAGAGCTTAGAAAATATGCTTGCTGGTCATCATCTTCAAACTGGACAAGGTCAAGATTTTTTATATATCTGTTTGGGAGCTTACAATATGATAATTGTTTTGATTGGTTCGAAGTTACACATTTAAAATACTGATATATATTTTTTAATTTCATTTTGTATTTGCATGTGTTAATAATTGAGCTTGAAATTCAGAAAGTTGGTAGCCCTGATTAATAAGAATTCATTCAAATAATTGGTGTTTGTTTTTGATTTAATGGTTCCATGATATTCGATAGTTCAGTAATCAGTAGTAATCAATTGCGTTTTATTTAATTAAAGTACACCTAAATTTTTTTTTTTTTTCAAATCATACAGCATAAATAACAAAAATATGTACTGTACAACCCTCTCATAAAATACAGTTTATTGCAACTCTGTAAAATTCACTTTCTCAAACCAACTTGAACCACAGAAACAACACAGAAAATAATTAATTTCAACCAACGCCACTCAATATCAGTAATATATGTACAAGTTTAAAACCAGGATCAAAGTGGGAACTTTAATTTTGAATATGCTTGGAGTAGTTTAGGAGGAAGGAGCAGATTGAAACACCAGGAGCAACCGAAACCAGGTTTCACAAAAGATAAATTTTTCCAATCACTATTTTTTGCTCTCCTATAAAATTTGAAAAAGTGGACTTATCCCCTTCTTGCATACCACTCTTTGCGCAAAAAGGATGTGAACAGGGTTCTAGAAAAAACCAAGCCCTTTTTCAAACAGAACTTTTACCCATGTATGCTAGTTTAAAATGAATCCTACAGGTGATAATGTCATTTCCTATTTCTTGGCGAAGCCGACTGGACAATGAAGCATTTACTAAAACGTGACTTATCTGCGACTATTTCTGATAAATTCCAAGCGACCTATACGATTTACCTACGCCATGAAAGATGGTTCATGCATTGAGTAGAAGGGGAATGCTGTAACACGTGTTTTGCCTCTCAGGGTACCTATTTTTTTGTCTTGCATTTTCACTGAAAAAAAAAGTAGCCGTCATATTATGCGGTAATTTTAACTAAAAGGTTGTAAAAATGGCAATTATTGAATAGTGGTTACCGCTTAGTTTGGATTTTATGACTTAGGTCATATGGGAGTGAGCACTGACATGTGCCATATGCCGAAGAAAATTTTTTTAATTACATATATATACGAATTGACCACGTACCTTACGGTTTTTAATTTGATTCACCTCTTGTGATTATTTTTATAGTCCATACTTATTCTTCAGCCGAACTTGTTCCATTACTTTGGTCAAACTGAAAAATCAAAGCTCAGATTGTAAATTCAAGTTAAAATTTGAGCCTCTAAGCTTTTACCTGATTGAGTAATAGAAGCTGAGGTTTTTATAAACAATATAATTAAGCTTAGTGATGACCCAGTTTTCTCGATAGGTAATTCATTGATCCGTGAGAAATTTTAATAGAATCATACATGAATAACTTATGACATTACCCATATAATAGACCGAGCCTAAGAAGATAAGAAAATGAAACGAAAAAGGAAAAATTTTTAGTAACTTTTTCCCGTCTAATAATTCTTTAAAATATACTTAGGTATATGTAGAATTTTTTTTTTTTGAATATACGTGTAACCTATATGTACTTGGGAAACTGAAGTACCTATACATATTTTGAAAGTTCTAATACATAAATGTGGTACCAAAAACTTATTTCCAACACTTTTTTAATGATTCTGATCTGATAAATTAATACAAAATCAAAATAAAAACTGATTTTTTTTTTTTTTTTTTTCAATTGCAGTCTTGCAATCATTTTAAGAGCAATGATCAATAATGTGTTATCAAACGGACCTACTACTTATACAACACATCATGTATTCAATGAAATAAAAAAATTAATTGTTTTGTTTTAGACATGCAAAGGGTGCGATAATCCATTCACTTGTGACTGCACAGGCATCAAAGGAGAAACTGGCGATCGTGGCATTCCCGGATTTCCCGGTCCTCAAGGAGAACCAGGACAAACAGGACCTGATGGAGCTATCGGACCAAGGGGTCAGCGTGGAGAGCCAGGAGAAGAAGGAAATATGGGCGAGAAAGGATACAGAGTAAGTGCCCATAGCAATAGTCTAATTGCTGTGAGATCAACATCTATGGCCTATACAACTGAAGTCACTTCTCTTCGTTGAAAACCCGAACAAATGTAATGCAGTTGCACCGCTCTTCCCATATTTAACAGATTTTGCTTCGAGGTAGAAAAAATATAGGTGAGGCTCTGATGAAAATCATGAGCCAAATTACAAGGATATAGCTCTCACTTATTTTATACTCGTATTATACAGAGTTTAGGAACTAATATGATTTCTTGCAGGTACACTTTCGAAGAAATTACTACTGTTTTTCTAGGAAACTGACCCGTATAAGCCCTTCCAATTCATTTTTCCCTTCTCACTCAGCTTATGTGAAAATGATCATCATTTGAATTTTTTTCATTCTAGGGAGATGCAGGACCACATGGGCCATCCGGACTTCCAGGATATCAGGTGAAAGATATAAATTCAAATGATATACGGTGTATTATTAACTTTATTAATTTGCAATTATTGATGGCTGAGCAGGCAATTTTTGATTTTGTTCAACAGCACAATATTGAATATACTGTAACTGGAAAATTTTCAATTTCCTTCATCCCCCCTTCTATCTCTTCAGAACTGATGATTTTCAATTTTTTCAATAAAAGAAAAATTTCTTCTAGAGATATTCATGCATCTTTGCAAGCTTTAATTTTACCGCAGGCGTGGTTAACGGGCTTGGTTTAAGAAACCAGCGTTGATGTAGGTATTATAATTATAGCTTTTTTGAAAATAGACACAAAATATTTATCAAGGACAGATCAAGTGCGAATATAAGCTAAACATTTTGTTTACCTATACAAGAGTAAAGTCTGAAGATTTATTTTAATCTAACCAAATCATTTATGTCATTGTAATAAAATTAAGTTCATTTGAGGTAAAAAATTTTAAATTTTTTTGTTGTCATTGGTATCTAATTTCCTGTTTGCTTGGCTCTGGGACTAGGGTAGATAAGACTAATTCCACCTTTTCCTTGATGGTACGCTTACGCTGGAGTATGTTTGGTATTAAAACTAATTTGTTATATCAACTTATAAATAATTCTGTTTACTCTCAGGGTTACAAAGGAACGCAGGGCTTCGATGGAGTTAAGGGATTAGATGGTTGCAATGGAACTGATGGAAAACCTGGCGTACCTGGCTACCCTGGAACTCCTGGAGAGCGGGGTCCACCAGGGCCTGATGGTTTGAAGGGTTCTCAAGGCATAGCTGGAGATGGAGGAGCTAACAGTCCTCGGATTAAAGGAGATTATGGTGAACCAGGATATGACGGTGCAAAAGTGAGAATAATTAATTACTTACGAATGTCTCACATTAGAAAACATAGAGCCCTGGATAATAATATTTTTCTTTATTTCAAGGGGTTACCGGGACCTCAAGGAATTACTGGTTCTTACGGATCTCCAGGAACAACAGGTGATGAGGTAAGTTATGCTTGTATAAGTTTTTTAGGAATAAAATATACCACTCTTCAAAAATGAAATCAAAAAAATATTCAGCAAAAAGAGCGGGAAATTCAAGATGTAATTATAAGAGCAAGAGAATAATAATAATGACATGTCAGGTAGAAATTTCAACATATTGTGTAGGCTAATCAAATAACACAACCGTAATAAGAGCAGTATCAACAATATTATGTAAATGAATTAAAAGCACATATATTTTACAGATCTGTAATAATTTAAATTAGTATAAATTACAGTAGCCTACCAATACAATTAGAAAATGAAATATGATTCATTCGTCTTTCTACCAGTAAACAGCTGCTTTTTGAAGAAAAACAATCTTATCACCAACTTCAGAAACAAATGACAATGGATCAATTCTTCAACACCTAAGATTTTGCCATTTTAAATAATCTCAGTTCTTCCGGGCAAAAATATAAACATAAAAGTTATCCTCTAATAATTTTCTCAATTTCAGGGCCCTATTGGTGAAGAGGGAGAAAGGGGAGAACCTGGAGATAAAGGAGACTCTTTTGAAGGCAGAAAAGGACCACCAGGAGACCCTGGTGACCTTGGAGAACCAGGTCCTCCGGGTTCTCCTGAAAAAGCTGACGAGCCTGGCGTATTCAACCAAACTGCTGAACCAGGAGATAAAGGAGAGAAGGGAGACAAAGGGCATTTTGGCAGAAAAGGAGAATCTGGAGCAAAAGGACTAGAGGTATGTTTTTTTTTTTTTCAGTTATTCCTTGTTTTGTATTATATGTACTACTTATATGTGTAGTTGAATATGGGCTCATTTCATGAAAATTTCAGGGACAACCAGGATACCGAGGATACAGTGGTGAAAAAGGAGATATTGGAATGGAAGGAGAACGGGGTAAGCCAGGTAAACAAGGAAACTGGGGACCAGCGGGTCTTAAAGGTGTAAAAGGAGCTCCTGGTAATTTTGGTAAACCCGGATTGAATAAACAAAAGGTATAACAGAAAAATTGGCATTCCTTTTCTAAAAATTATTATTGTTGCTGTAAAATATCATAATTAGTGATTGATTTAGGGAGAATTGGGAGACATGGGTAGACCCGGTATCCCTGGACCTCAGGGTCCTGTCGGACCTCAAGGACCATATGACCCTGATCTTGATCAAGAAGGGCAGCCTGGACCTGTTGGAATGCAAGGACCTATGGGTATGTATCATCTAAAAGTTGAAACAAACCCAGGATTATACTGAAGGTGTAAGCAACTGGGTAATATCCTCCAATTATCACATTACGGAAGTACACCCTGTTTTATTTTGTATTGATGTTTAGCACCCTTTTCAAAATTACAGCTCTTTGTTTAGTTAATGAAATAATATGACCAATCCCCCTAAAAAATGATCTCATTTCCTAAAACAAAACAAAAAAATTTTTTTATGTTTATTCTTCATGACAGATGATGGAAAAGTTATATAGGTAGTATACTTGAATCGATTTTGACACATCGGCTTAAGGAACAAATTTAAATGTCCACATATTTTTTTGATCACTTACAGAGAGAAAAATTGTTACAATAAAATTTTTTTCATTTGCAGGATTATTTTATAGTTGGACTTAATAATTCAAAATTAATCATTTTTTAAGAGAGTGATTATTTTTCCGGTGAAATTTTCTTAACAGGATATCTCAACAGACATTTTCCCAAACTGTATTATCAAATCCCTTTTCACAATAATACCCTACTGATAACACAACCATTATCACCTCCATCGTCTTTATCACGCTTCTCTTCTTATTATAAATATAGGATACTCAATCTAGCCACGCACATATCTGATGACACAATCTACCTCTCCCCTCATCTTCTGGTTGTATGGGTACACGTACTAATAATTGTCCCAATCTATCTCTTTGAGAAATGGGTGTTTATTACAAAGGATTTAGCAATAAGGCCCTGTCTGAAAACATTACTTGAAGTTGATTATTCATAAAATCCAGCCCATCCAGGCTACTTTGTGACGACAAACTGTCGGGAAAAAACTGCGAGAAACTATGATACAGGGAACATCACAAGTAGGTCACAATACATATCTACGTCCATACTATAATTAAATGACTTCTGGAGTTGAGAAAAAAATACATTATGATGAATGAAGACTACTCTATTCCTAGATGTTCCTTCAATACATTTACTACAACACAATCCGTAGATTTTTATTTGTCCCCAAAATATTATTGTCAGTTTCATAATGTCTATTCTTCTAGGATTTGATGGGGAGCAAGGAGAACCTGGAAAGCCCGGATTACCCGGTTATCCAGGTCTCATGGGTCCACCAGGAGAACCGGGCCCTCCGGGTTTCCCCGGAATCCCAGGTCCAAAAGGATTATCCATCAAAGGAGAACGTGGTGCAACTGGTAAATTTTTTGCTACTTCAATTTTTGCAATGAAAAATTGAGTCAATGTTTCTTACACGATATTTTATTTTCAGGAATTAGAGGTAATCCTGGCCGTACTGGCATTCCAGGAGTTCCCGGAGTAATAGGTGCTCCGGGAGAACTGGGTTTCAAAGGGGAAACTGTAATTGGTCCAAGAGGAGAGGATGGAATCCCGGGCCGTAATGCCAGGAAAGGAAGTCCTGGAGAGAGAGGTGATCTTGGAATGAAAGGTATATGAGAATTTCAGAGAATGTATTTTTTTTAGATATCCGTGCAATATGATTTACTAATTCAAATACTACTCATGAAATTGCAGGAGAAAAAGGAGTTTCAGGTCGTGGACGTCCCATTAAGGGTCCTCGGGGTCCAACGGGACTGCCTGGCTTCCCAGGACCACCTGGAAATCCTGCATCACCCGGAAATCCTGGCACACCTGGATTGAAAGGTCCTAAAGGAGATGACTGCGGTTATTGCCCGCCAGGTACTTATATTTTTCATTTTTCACTGGTATGTAATATATGTACTATTGAATACTAAATAAGGCTGAAGTTGTGAGCTCGTTTCATATAGCTTGAAAAATAATGAGGTCTCTCAACTTATGATAACAATTACTATATAATTTCTATCACATTGTGAGCAACAGATTGACCAAAATAAAAAAAAGAGATACTGTTTCAAAAAATAATCATAATTTTAATATACGTATTTCTCTTCAATGCATTGGTACATTTGCAATTGTCTAAAATAAATAATTACCTCTACAATGAAAGTTGAATATTTATATTACATTGTCTCAGATTTAGCAGTTGCCTGACTTATGGGGTATACAAATTTACAAATTCATCACACGTGCCAAACATGTAATTATCAAGTACCTAATTACAATTAAATCATGGTACTTATTACATCTCACAATCTCAATTAAATGAATGAAAAGGTACATGGAAACTTTTTATTTTAATAATAATCATTATGTGTAGGCCTACTCACAGCCTCCCTTTTAATATTACATTGTTTGCATAGTTATCAATTTTTTTGAAAGAAGTAAACTCATCCGTTGCTTGCATATTACCTTTATATTGTGCAATAATTTTTCAGCACAAGTGATGACTTTCCGCTGATATTTCTTCCCTCTAATAACATTAAAAAAAATTTTCCGTTTAGAAGTATAGAGGACCACATCCTACATATTTTTAATTTAAAAAATGTTAGTGGCACACTAAAAGTGTCAATAGTCTAGAGTCTAGACCTCATACTCTACTAGAAATTTCAAGATGTATTTTTTGTTCAGTTTTTTTGAGTACTACTTACTTATTCAAAATAATCGCACATTAGGAGTACAAGTACAATTAGTATTTGTATATTACACTCATAATTTTATAATTTTAGAACCATATTACTAGCTCATTTGCAAAATTTTGGCCTAATTGGTAATATATTTAATAGCGAATGAAAGATTCTCCATGTGGCAGACACTCCAGTGGATCTTATACATATTATGTGAATTCAGTATGTCTTAGGTTTATATATTTATAACTTCCAACAATTCGATATTTTCCAGGTATAAAAGGATTTAAAGGTGATTTTGGGGAAGTTGGCCGCCCAGGTTTTCCAGGACCTCCCGGAATTCCTGGTTACACCGGAGAACGAGGAGAAAAGGGACAATCTGGCCGAGTTGGTCCTCCTGGTATCATAGGAATGAAAGGAAGCCCGGGAGTTACAGGTAGGCTAATATTAACCATGAATCAAAAACTATTGTTCCAACATATTACATTCATTAAAATTTGACAAAATATGCTAGGTATGATGGGAGATCCCGGTCTACCCGGACGTAAGGGTATTATCATACCTTCAGTCAGTCGCCCAGCCCCACCAGGTGAAAAAGGAGAACCAGGCTTACCAGGTCCCCCAGGGCCTCAAGGTGGAATTGGACCAGCAGGACTAATCGGAAACTTTGGACCTCCGGGACTACCAGGATTTAAGGTTTTCTCAAAGTCTGATTTCCAATATATGGTTACCTAGATTGATAGTAATTCAATTATTCAATTTTATCAGGGAATTCGAGGAGATGCAGGTATACCAGGACGTGATGGAGATGCTGGAATTCCCGGTAATCCAGGATTTCCAGGAGACTCTGTAATTGTACCAAAAGAATTCCTGATTGGTGATCGTGGAGAAAAAGGATCTAAAGGAGAAACAGGAGATCATGGTGATGATGGTGCCAAAGGACCAAAAGGTAGTGAGGGGCCATTAATATATGCTGATTCGAAGGGAGAACCTGGAATCAAAGGAATACATGGTGATCAAGGTGTGTACTGCTTGTAGCTTAAATGCTAATCAACTCAATTTTTTCAGTTAGAGAAATTTCACAATTTTTTCTCTTCGTTTTTAAAGGTTTTGATGGTCAAAAAGGAGAAAGAGGTATTCCCGGAGACACTGGACCCAAAGGTGTGTCTGGACCTGGAGGTCCACGAGGAGAAACATATCAAGGAGAACCCGGTGCAAAAGGTCTACCCGGATTACCCGGCGAATCAGGAGCTCAAGGAGAGCCAGGAAAGCAGGGGGAACCTGGTTTCCCTGGTCTACCAGTAATAAACTTGGATATAATTTTTTCTTACCATTATTCACTCATATAATTATTTGTATGTTTGTTAGTTTAAAACTACTTCATTAATTTTTTAGGCACCACTAGCCAGTAAGGGTGAAAGAGGAGACCCTGGACTGGCAATTTTTCCAGGGGAAAGAGGTACAGATGGTCAAGTTGGAGAAAAAGGCGAACCGGGTCCAGAAGGTCCAGTAGGATCACTTGGTATTGCTGGAACACCTGGCAATCCAGGCCGTCCTGGTCAAAAAGGAGCTCCTGGTTTTACTGGATTAACAGGACCTTTTGTAAGTAATTTAAGAAATATCAACTCATAAGGGTCACAGCTTAAACATATATATACATATGCTCTTATCGTTAGCTACTATTTCATGGTTCTGAATATGTATTGATTTATATTAGCCAGATGAATAGGCACAGGCATATAGTTGTTGAGGTTTTACCCTTGCAAGTCTTCGAGTTTTTCAGAAAAAGTACCATTTCAGTATTTGCCATTTTCAGAAGTCATATGCTTAACTGGAAAACTGAATATTTGATTTTTTTTTTCTCTTTCAAATTCATTGAATAGTGCCTGTGAAAAATTCCTATGGGCTAATTTTTTCTCAATTTATGACAAGAAAAGGATAATATGAATTAAATTAAACAAATACATTTTTGAACTTGTTACTTCATTTTTCAGTTATTCATTGTAGTTGGATTTTACTTTCTAGTCTGGTTCCTCGAGCAAAATCATCTCCAAAATTAGTTAGGCTATTCTCATAAATAATTACTCCATAATTATTCATTTTGCTTAAATTTATTCTTTAAATTGAATAATGTCTATGTTGAAATATTTTGTCGGGTGTGAATTTTTTGACTGAAGTTCCATCAATTATTTTAGTCCAATTTTAGAAAATAGGCATGGGAAATCACAATAATGAATGGAACTATTGATGTTTCCAACAAATTGAACTGGTCCTTTTTTAAATAAGATTTCCTGTAAGATAAATTTCATATTCAAAAATTGAAAAATGTATCAATTTGATCAGAATGAAAAATTTAGGGCCACTTTCTATTAACTAAACGTTTCAGGCTATTAAAAAAAAAAAAGAAAAGGAAGAAAATGAGTAAATTCATTCTCAAATCAGAATATTAAACACTTCAAATTCTTTTACTAAGGAATAATTGCACTCTATGGGTACTAAAATATTTCTTCTCAATCCAAGATGTCTATTTAATGACTTTTCTAGCCTAGTTTACACGTGTAATATTTCATATCTTTTGCTTTTGTTTCTATTAATCTACCAATTAGCTTATCAAAGTGAATTTAACTTACTTAAAAGTGAGATAAAACTCTGATAAGTTGACAGTTCAATCATTCTAGCTATGAATACCAACAGGTAGTTCATATTTTTCTGTAAACATATTTCAAGTTTTTGGAATAGCATTTGTTCATAACTGATCACTTATTAATTAATTTCACTATAAATAGGGTTCAAAAGGAAAAGTTGGCATTACAAGACAAGGTTATCCAGGACCTGCTGGAAAGGAAGGAGAAAGAGGTTACAAAGGACAAAGGGGTGAAACTGGAATTAGAGGTGAAAACATGTTTTATATTTCTGAGGTACCAAAGAGTTCCCAGACATTTGTAGACAATTCTAAAAATAGATCAATGTAAATAATAATGCAGGAAGACCTGGAGATGCTGGTTATTATGGATTTAAAGGCAGCAAAGGAGATTTTGGTGATATAGGACCTCCAGGGCTACCAGGAGATCTAGGTGCGCAAGGTGTTCCTGGCAGAGATGGTCGCCCAGGGACACTTGGACAGGTTGGATTACCAGGAGATGTTGGCGAATTAGGACCACGAGGTAATTTAGATTTAGAAATAAAATATCAAATGGGCAGCATTAACAATTTCAGAAATACACAGTTTAAAATTATTTGTTGCAGGCGCAAAAGGAGAACGCGGCAGGGAAGGAAGACACGGATTTCCTGGTGAAAAAGGCGAACGAGGAAATATTGGATACGTAGGTTCGCAGGGATTTCAAGGACTCACAGGACCAAAGGTACTGTATTGAGATACATACAACTTTTCTAAAAACAGGGCTGGATAGAAATTAAATTAGGTAATAACAAGTTCAACAGCATACTTACGATAAAATGATATGTACTCTCTGGCCCCCTCCCTTTTTGAATGTAACATTATAATCGCTCAATTGCTTCAAGTTTGGATGAACTAAAATTATCTGGTAAATAAGACATTTTATCAGGCAGTCTTTATGTATTCTCTTAAAATTTAGGCCACTTAATAGACCCCATACTAAGGAAAAGGGTGTTAAATAACCTACACCGAATAAATCCCACACTGTCTCCAACATGCTCCATATGCAGTAAAAAAAAAAATTCAAAAAGTAATAAGTAAGTAATTACGTACCTATTTACTGGTAGGCTGATTGTGCAACTTTCCTATTGTTGCATCATTTTTTTGAACTTATACACTGAAAAAGATTTGAATGGTAATGTTTACAATTTGATCAGAAAAACTGGGACAACTTTTGAAATTTAAATACGTAATATATGGAACGAGCTTCCCTGTTGTTTAAATCCTTAACCGATCCGTCAACATAGGGCGAGAAATATCTCTCACTTGGTCTATAGGGGTGTTTGTAAAAGCGGTCAACTTGTAGTAAGCTGGAGGTTGCTTGATCGAATCCATGTGGAGGCAAAACTTTTTTACTTTTCATTTCAATTCTTTTCAATTTGTTTGGGCATAATTGGAGTATAATGACATTAAGACTGATAAAAATGATGACCAGTACATTTTATCTAGCTTGAAAAACAACTGGTCATTGTAAAGTTTTACAAACACCGCTACAGACCGTGCGGGTGAAGTTTTACAGAATATGTTTAGTGTTTACGGGCGTTTCCTATCAGTACTAGTTATTCAATCGGGACAACTGAATATCTATAGCAGAAATCATTACACAAATGATAAAACACATGTATGTATTATCAAAGATAATCAAAAGTACTGGAATGTTTACAATAAATTATAATTTTCTCAACTCTGATGAGAATAGTTACCTACAATCCTGTTATTAATGTAATTGTAGTACTACGTCTATTCATTACTTTCAGTGCAGGATCAAAAATTAGGAAAGAAGGAGCCTATCTCTTCTGAAATATTTTTACTTTTTAGAAGTGTAATAAACTAATATTTTCTGAAACAAAAACTATACTGTTTATATCTCATGAAATGTAAACAACCAATATGATATAGTGGTGAGAACTTGTTTTATGTTAGATAGGTACCTATATGATATTCTAACATAATTTGACAATTTGTAAATAAAAAATAAAAAATGGTACTTACGAAAAAAATCATTACTGAGCTAAAACCTCAAGTATGGGTAAGAATTCTTACTTTTCGTAAAGTTGAGATGTTAGGATTTCACCAGTTTTTTTTTTTCGAAAAATTTGTTGAGAAAGTTGATTTGAATTTCTTCTATTATTGAAAGTTGAAATTTTGTAGTTATTCTTCTCCTTTCAAGTTGTTTTGCTGAGTGGATTCAATTTCTTATTATACTCATTTTAACAGTTCATACATACAAAGTTGGATAATTCTTCCATATGATTATCAAGTTAGGGTTTGCACTTCACCTGAAGTAGGTTTTTGCGCCATCCTTTTGGACAAAAACCACGTCTTTTTCTAATTCATTCCTAATTTATATATAACTAGGTGAGCTACTTGAAATTACTCAGAATTAACCAGTTAGAGTTAAGGTTGCATGAATGCGACTAGTTTGTTCAAAAAAAGAAAGAAAAAATACAGCTCAGCAAAGTTGTACTCTGGAATTATGAGGCTAGGTATATAAAAAAATTGAGGGTGGCTTCTTGTCTTTTACTCTGATATAATTGCTTATAGGTAATACTATTGAAATTAATTTGACCAGAGAGTACTTCTCAAATGAAAGTATCCCTATCAGCTTTTAGAAGTTCTACGGGTACAATAGTAAAATTCCAAGTTTGAATTTTTTCAGTGGGATTTTTGTCCCCTGTGTTGTACAAAATTATCATTAACGCAGTGAGATTACTTTAAATTCATTATTTTAGGGAGAAATAGGATATGCTGGTTTTACTGGACTGAAAGGACCACCTGGAGATGTATCATTTAGTGGGCCAAAAGGAGACATGGGCGATGAAGGTAAAGTATTTCATTTATGAAAGCTGGTGGGAATAATATGATCTGGATATAAGCTGTGCTGATATATTTATTCCAGGATCACCAGGTCCACCAGGACCCATTGGCCCTCCTGGAATTGATGGAATTCCTGGACCACAGGGAGATCCAGGACAAAGTTTTGATGGAGCTCTTGGACTGAAAGGTCAACCTGGTGATGACGGATTTGATGGGATACCAGGAGAAAAGGGTTTCCAAGTAAGTCTATAACTTTATTTTATCTACTATATAATTTTGTCATAAATTCATACAAATAAACAATATTCATTCCATTAAACTCCAAGCAGGAAACTTTCTGAAAAAAATTCTCTTTTAAAATGCATCTGTTACTGTGTTACATTTTTTATTTACCGTGTATATTTGTCTGTTGTGGTTTTATCTTGGAGCTTGATGTTTGACTGTGTGTAATTTTTGTGTGCCGATGATTATAATATTCAATGAAATTTTTTAATTATTTTTGTAGGGTGGAATGGGTGATCTAGGATTAGTTGGACCAAAAGGAGAAATCGGAGACGTAGGTCCTAAGGGCTACCCAGGCCTGAAAGGACGAGCAGGATTCCCTGGTTTACCGGGTCTGTCAGGTTTGCCAGGAATACCTGGTTCTCCTGGTTCAAAAGGCGAACTTGGAGAATTTGGCGATCCAGGAGAAATCGGATGGCCAGGTAAATTTTATCTTTGGTTTTGATATTTACATGTGAATAATAAAGATGTCTTGTTTCAAGAAATGAAACACAAAAACGTTAAAGCACTAGTTTTTTAAGACAGCCATAAAAATAACTACATTTGGATATAGCAGATCTGCTCATCACAGTATTTTCCATTTTTTGAATTATCAATCGGACCCATATAGTTTATGCCAGGGTAGCCAAGGCAAACCCCTGGTTAGCAGGAAAGTCAGCGTGGCCTGAATTTTTTGGAATCAATTATTATTTGAGTCACTGAAATTCAATAAAATAAAAAAGTTGTTGATTGAAAAACTTGCTCTTTGGAAATATACACACCCTGGTACTCACTGTAGTGCTTAGCTATGGGCGAGTTATCAATCGAGTCAATAATTCTTGGTATTGATGAAACATGATCGTAGACAATTATTGAGCGCAAAAATTTTCATTTTGACGGCCATTACCCACATACATGTATGGACACTTTTTTCAATCTGCTGTTGAATTTTTAGGATTGCCTGGAGACATTGGCCCGAAAGGTTTACAAGGATTTCCCGGTTTCAAAGGACCTAAAGGAGTAACAGGAGATATCGGTATTCAACTAAAGTTTCCAGTTGTGAAAGGAGAACAGGGCGAAAAAGGACGTGAAGGTTTTGCTGGTCCACCTGGCCAGCAAGGTCGACCTGGGTTGCCGGGCTATAGAGGGCTCAAAGTAAGTAAATTGATAACAAGAGCGAAAATAATTCAAGTCATTTTTCTTTTTTATGGCTTAATATTTTTTCTTTATACTCGTATTATTATAATTCCTGCTCATAAAGAATTACTGCATGTGAAAATAATGAAAGTCATATCATATATTATAATAGTTGTGGATTTTCTTTTACTTCAACAGGGTATGCAAGGAGACACAGGACCTCGAGGCGAAGTGGGAGAAGAAGGATTTATTGGACAAAAGGGTGAAATTGGCGATCAAGGTCTAACAGGATTACCAGGTAAAATAATATGAAACATGAGATCGTAGATTGCTGTAGTCAATTGAGGAGTATTGTTGCAAAATGTAACAAACACCATTTTGAAAAATGTTGAGTCAGGCATTGTTTTTTATATGATTTTTAACGGGGAATCAGCTGGTGTAATCAGATTTTCAAGAAAAATAATTCTAAAAGCCATTCCAAGTCACAAAATTCATCTGTTGGCGCATATTTTTCTATAAAAATGAACTTATTTTTATTTTTCTTTTGAGGATAATAAACCTAATACCATAATCATGTCATCGTGATGTGGGAGTATTTGGGCAACGAAAGTATAGGAACTCTTCAAACGATGAATTTGATTAAAAAGTCATCAATTTCTGTTTATATTGAGGTAAAAAAGTTTTTTAATTTCAATTCTTGAAATTTTCCCCGCATTTTGATACCTTTGACAATTAGATTTTATTGAATCTGAACTTGTGTGCCTCTAATAATGTGTTTCTAACTAACATATCATTATTTACTAATTGAAAAAAGAGCTTTAAATAGTTTACCTTTGCTCTGGTTTAATGAAATACGTAAATTCGTCTCATTTTGTTCCAAAATATCTTGAATTTGATGTTTTTTGTTACAGAATGTGTGAGATTTATGGTATTTAGTCACAAAATGAAAATATTAGTGAATTTTATTACAAAAAACTTGAAACTAATAGAATTTTCGAATTTCAAATTTCAAATATATTCATTTAGAAAAAATAACTAAATGTTAGTTTGGATGTTTTGCATTTTGCCGCAAAACCAGCGTATTTTTGGGCAAAACGTGTAAAAAATCCATGGCTCTGCGGTTTTTATGGCCTCTTGATTGACCAGACGGGTTGATAGGAAAAAAGCTCATTGCAGTCTACTTATTTTTGCAAAGATATTCTGCCATGAAGCATGAACATTGGTCCACTGGTCACAGAGAAACAGTTTTTAGCTTTTTCTTGAAATTATACCTATCAACATATGTAATTCATGGCGTTTGTTACATTCTGCTACAAAACTCCTCAGTTCACGTTTCCCATAACAAATTATTTTGTAAGAAAAAATGGTGCGCAGAGAGGAAAAGTGATGAGAGAGCATACATGAATCACATTGAACGTGCTTTCTGTCAAAAGATTTAAATGTCTGGATCCAATTAAATCAAATATTGATGAAATTTCGTGTTTATTAAAGTGTGAAGACACATTTTCAAGCCCAAACAGACTAGTGAAATATATTCAGAATTTTATGAAATATTATTTATTTCACTTCAAGGTTTACCTGGCCAGAATCCAGAGCATGGAGAACCTGGCACTAATGGATTAGATGGAGTACCGGGTTTGCCTGGAAGAGATGGACAAAAAGGAGCTCCCGGTGAATTTGGATTCGATGGTGCTCGTGGACAACCAGGTCCTCCTGGAGACGTTATAAAGGGTGTACGAGGACCTTCAGGTCCACAAGGTAGTCATCAAATCATATTAATCCGTAATGTAATGGAATTACGAGATTTCTTATGGCTATTACATTGAAAAGATTTTGAAGAATAGAATTTGTATAAGTAAGGCACAGTATATTTCTACAATAGATATGCTGAATTGATAACAGGGAGTTAATCTCATCATTCACACTGTTATCTTACGGAAAAATGTCAAACTTTAAAATCTAATTCCGTGCAATCAATACATACAAAATAGAGCTGTGATTTTTCTTATTTTTTTTTATTGAAGATTAATTAGATTGTATAAAGGGCTGTGCAATGCTGGCTCGAGTGTGGTTCAGACTTGAACCAAGTTCAACCTAAAATTATCAACTAATATTTTTGTTTTGAGCCTGGTTTACGTTACACGCCATCCATATTGCTCAATTAAACTGAAATTTTTATTTACAACATTCAAGTAGATAATACCATCACGTTATCTGTTTTTTAATTTTTCTGCCTATAAGTTTGTTTTATCCCAGAGATAGGTGAACTTGGAGGTTTAAATAGCCTGATATCTAAACTCGCTCTCATTGGAAGCCTATATTTTTGTAAATCATTTATTTCTCTGTCATAAATTAACTATAATCATGGATTCTTTTAAATTCTTATTTTATCAGGAATTTCAATACCTGGGCAGGCAGGTATGCCTGGAGCACCGGGAATCAATGGTCAAGATGGACCCTCAGGCGAGAAAGGAGACACTGGTGAACCAGGAGTTCCACAATATAGGTAAGGACAATCTTTGAACAATAATTTTATAATTTTTAATTGAATACAATCGAATTTTTGCAGCTTCAAAGGGGAACGAGGAGAAGTTGGATTAACTGGTTTATTAGGAGCTAGAGGACTGAAAGGTCTCCAAGGTGAGACCGGATTTGCAGGATTATATGGTGTTTCTGGAATTAAAGGCGAAGCTGGTCCGCAAGGCAGACGAGGGATCCCAGGTGTTGCTGGATTACCTGGTTTGAAAGTAAGTCCATGTTTCATTACGCCAAGCATTTATAATGATTCTAACCAGAAAAAACTGAACATTTCATCACTTCTATTCAGGGACCGCGAGGAGACTATGGTGATGCAGGCTATTTTAATTACACCTTACATAAGGGTCCACATGGAGATGCTGGTTTGCCAGGATTCTCAGGTAAATTGAAGTTTAAGTCTTCATTAATAAAAGCTTTAATCATTTGAAGGGGGCTATCCAAAAAGGGCCTAAGTCGACTTGGGCCCTTTTTGGAAATCCAACATATTCATTATCTATGAACTTTCTTCGTTATAAGGAGCCGTCACTCAGTGCATTCTTGTGGAAATTCGTGAAGTTACAGCGTTTTTTATTTATTAATAAAAGCCTTCTTTCATTCCCATTTACACTGTTTTTAATGAAAATCAACATCTTATACTATCAAACTTCATTGTAAACTGCTTTGTGTCGATGAATTCACATGGATATGCAAAAAGGGTATGTAGGGTTTTAGCCAAATGGCTAAAAATCTATTTTGGGTAGTATTTTATGAATTTGCATAATGGGAAACCCAAAACTGCTCTTAAAATACGTGTAAAACTTTCAAAATTATTTTTTTGGATGGATATGCAAAAAGGGCCTATGTAGAATTCTAAACTCCATTTCTGACTGCATTTCATGATTTTTCATATGGGAAACTGAAAACTACTCTTCAAATTCACTTGAAACCGTTCAAAATTGATTTTCTTAAAAGGATATGCAAAAAGGGCTTATGTAGGGTTTTAGCTAAATAGCCATAAATCCGTTTCTATGGATTGTAGAATGGCGAAACATGGCTCATTGTCTAGCCCATAGATTAGACAAACACGCTCATACCCTCTTTGGATTCCATCTCACACGTTTATCATTTTACAACTAAATGAAAACTTCAAACGTTAATATCTCAAAACACTATATTGCCACTTAGGTCCTTTTTGGATAGCCCCCTTCATTTTAATGAAAGAAATTGTCATATTATGTTACAAAAATGCGGATCAATAATGCATCAAAAAAACTAATTTTTTTATTTTTATGAAAGAACAAACTCAAATAACGTACCTAATTGAAAAAATTTCCGAAAATTTTAGACCAACTGAAAACGTACCGAATTAATCACGAAAAAATTTATATATTAATGCATAGGAATGAATTTTTTGGATAGCTTCCTATTTTCCTGAAAAATGTGTATTTTGCAATGATCAGCGGTGGAACCAGCTTTTTCTAGGGAGTACCTGGAGGGCGGGCAAGAAAAAATCATCTGAACAGGTCAACATCCAAAAAATTGATACTGAAGCTGATTTTTTGTCATTTTTCAATAATTTCTTATTTTTACTGGTTTTTAGTTCATTTCGAAAAATATTGGGGAGGGCCAGAATTTTTTTGCGAGGAAGGGGGCCGTGGAGCACCTTGATCTCCTTAATTCCGCCACAGGTACTGATCCTTTTTCGTCAGATACGACCCAATTCTTTGAAAAGCGGTAACTCCATGTACTCGTACATGAGATAAAAGGAGAAGCACCACTTATTTTACATTAATTATAGATAGAGTATAATTATTTTGCTTTGTGGATCAATGCTTACTATATCATTCCAATTTCTCCATAAGTACCTGTGTAAGAGAATGTAAAGAAATGCAATGTATAAAATAGGTAACCAGTAATGTCACAAATCTGATAATTTTTTCGAAAACTTTGATATTACTTTTAATAGGCATATTTGGAGAGGAAGGTGCGCCAGGAATACCCGGAAGACCTGGCTCAAAGGGGCCCCTAGGTGATGTAGGAATTCCTGGAAGACCAGGAATTGTCGGATCACCTGGTTTCAAAGGGGAAGTTGGCAATCCAGGATTTCCAGGACCTAATGGACTACAGGGTTTACCAGGTTAGTCGAATTAATTTTATTTCCAGTCTGTCGTATGTCTATCCGCTTCGAAAAAAATCTGACTATTTTTATTTGCTTTACTCTTGAAGGACCTCAAGGAAGAAAAGGCCCATCAGCCTTACCAGGTCGGCCAGTTCCCAACAGAGGATTCTTCTTCACGTATCACTCGCAAACTGATATGATCCCCGAGTGTCCTGGAAATACAAAACCATTATGGACCGGATATTCATTATTACACTTCATGGGCAATGCTAAGGCGCATGGACAAGATCTTGGTATTTATATTTGAATTTTTGCATTTAATTTATAAACAATATATTTATAAGTGGACGGAAACAAGTTAATGACATTTAATGGTATTTGTAGGAGCACCTGGAAGCTGTTTAGCGAAATTCTCAACCATGCCGTTCTTATTCTGTAATTTGAATAATCAATGTAACTATGCTGATCGTAATGACTACAGCTATTGGTTGAGCACCCCAGAACCAATGAATATGATGATGACCAACATTCCAGCAGCTGAAGTTAAGAAATACATTTCCAGGTAAATACAAATGAGCTGTGTATTTTGAAAATTACTCAAGTTATATCTGTTTTCTTTAATATAGGTATAGATGAAGAATAAAGCTTCATATCATTTAGGTATCACTAAAAGTGTTTACCCATAAGTAAATAATTTTATGTTGTATCGAATTATGTTCATACGTGTAGATAAATCTACATGCATATCTTATATCTATTTGGTTTCTTTTTTTTTGCAGCTTCGTAAAATTTTTCCTTTGTAAGTTGTGACTAATTTATAGACTTGAGAAATTTTCATTTTCCTTGAATTTTGAAATAACTTACACCATTCCTAGTGAATTTCGGAAATTAATCTTTCAAATCCTGAAATCCAGATACAAAAAACGGTGTAGGAAAAAATGTAAAATTTATTTTGTTGGCAATTTTTAGATGTTCAGTTTGTGAAGCAGAAACAAGAATTATAGCTGTTCACAGTCAGTCTTTGTCAGTTCCTTCGTGTCCTAATGGATGGGATGAATTATGGATTGGTTACAGTTTCTTGATGGTAAGTGATGCAAGGAAACTAATTACCCTTTCTCGCTGTTATATTTTAAGGGTGTACGAGTAGTCTATGTATTTTTGCTATGAAGTCAACATTGACGTCTAAAAAACGGCACGAAAGGGTGGAATACAGGCAAAATATAGGCAATTTCTTTGACGCATGTGTTGGGGATTTGCATTATGGTAGCCAAAACGACGATTACTTTTTTTCAAAGCCTAAAAAAAGGGTTTTTTGAAAGCACAAAAAAAAGGCCCAGTATCAGTAGGCTACAGGCTTTTATATTTAATGTGATAAAATTTTCATCTGAATAGAAATCGATTTCTCTCACCACAAAGTATGAATATACCTCTTACATACTATAGATAATTTGCTTTTGAATACAGAAACTGTGTATAAATTTTTCGATATTTTATCGGTAGAAGTGATTTTACGAAGGATATTTGCAAAAAGTTTGCGAAAAAAAGTAACTATCGGACGTAAAACTAAACCCGTGTAGTGAAAATAAAAATGTTATCATATTAAAAATCCTTATAATTTTGAGCTTCGTCTGAGTAAAGAGGATATATTATTCAAGAGTAAAAAATTTTAATTTGAGATAATTCTGTGCAAAACTCAGCGGAAAAAAATTGTAAATCGTGAACTACATTGTATTTCATTCAAAGTCAACCTAGTAGTGATAGTGAAAACGAAAATATTATCATGCCCCAATGTTTTCAAAACTGGATAAGTCAATACCATTTTATGTACCTACTAAAACAATTTGTTTCTCGAATTACATTTTATAACTTGACTTAAAATTAAAAGTGTATAAGTTTTCAATGGTACAAAATACCTTTTATAAAAAGAAATAATATTCCAACAACTTTGCAAGGATGTCTTAGAACTTCTTCTTCTTTTCAATTTCAATTTAAAAGTAGTTTTAGTAAATCATCGATGTTGAAAAATATTTTAGAGAGTAAAAAAATAATTCTTGTATCAATAAAAAATTGTAAAAAGAAAAAAATACAAAAATTGGAAATAATTAAATATATAAATAAAAAAAGGAATCCATCAAAATAACTTGTAAAACCAGCTAAGTACATATAGGCTATCTAACTGGGGTAAAACCACCTCAGTTCTTTGATGTCAGGTAGATTTCCAGAATAAAACGACTCAGACAATTTCTTTTTCAATTATAAAATCTGGAATGTAAAAAGGTTTCAAACGGAGTAGATTTATATTATATTGTATGTACGTACTTCGTGAAACCCATTCCTGTCATTCCGAAGTGCCTAAAAAGTTGAAACTGCTGGGAATATTGAATGAGCTTTCATGATTAGCCTGTTGATCCACTGCAGCTGTGTAAAATATCAACTTTGAAAAATATTTGTAATTTTTTTTTCATTTTAGCATACCGATGCTGGAGCAGAAGGAGGTGGTCAATCGTTGGTAAGTCCAGGATCCTGTTTGAAAGAGTTTAGATCCAATCCGTTCATCGAGTGCCATGGTCTTGGAAGATGTAATTATTTCACCACGGCCCTTTCCTACTGGTTGGCAACCATCGAAGAAAGAGATATGTTCCGTAGGCCAAGGGAGCAAGTTTTGAAAGGAATAAGAGGCAAGACCAAAGTGAGCAGATGTTCCGCTTGTATTCGACGAAAAGAACCTAGAATAAAAGTGGCGCCTAGACCGTTGTACTACGTTTAATATAGGTATCTTAAATCATTTTGCAAATTTCAACTAGTCATTCTGTTTGTACATAGATTTTCGATAAATTATTTGTATTTTTAAAATTATATTTTATGGCTGAGAAAGAAAAAACTGTAGGTATTTGAAGTGTTAAATTTGAAAATAATTTACACGTTATTTAATTTTCATGTTCATACCATAAATCGTTCCCACTATTAATTGAAAATGCAAGTTCTGTATCATATTATCTTTATCTATGATTGTCAGTTCCGCAGAAATTGTAAGGGATCCATCGCCTTGTTTGAAAATCTCTTTTTAAATTATTGTAAATATTGTTTAAATATTAGGTATAGTATTTTAGTTACCAAATTTGAGTTTTAAGTTATTTGGTAGGATTGGTCACTGCCTTCTTATACTGGCAAAAAAAGTTGTTTTTTTGGCGGGGGGAGGGGAACTGAATCAAAAAATTGTTAATTATTTTGGAAATAATAAAGATATTCCATAAAAAAAAGCTGCTCTGTGATCAGCCAGATATAAGAACCTACTTGGTTGTAGGACAAATACATATAGAGTAAATATAGGTTGGGCACCTAATAAATTTTCTTCTTTTGTTGATGTACCTGCCCAGCTCGAATATTATAGGGTACATTATTAGAAATCTACAAGTAAAAGAATTTTAATACCTAATTTTGTGACACCTTACAGTTAGATTGATTTTTATGTATAAAATTATATTGTAGGTATTTTATCGTTTTAACTTTTTTTTTTTTTTTTTATTTAATATTCAACTACCAATTCAGTTTTTTTTTTACTCTCTGCAGGAAACCTTCCATAATGTTCGCTAAAATAATTTTTTAAATGATATTTCGATTTAATAAATTAATTTGTTTGCCATTGTTAACTACTTTGTAAATATTTTTTATTATCGCGTACATAACAAGTATAACAATTTTTAATATTTTCAAAACAGAGTTTTTTTTTTAGGAGGAGAAAAATACAAATCTACAGAAAGTACGGTGTAACATTGGATTGAATAATAATACGTAGTAATAGTAATAATGATAATTTTGTAAACTTATAATCCGAAACTTTAATGCCTTGTAAAAGTTGAACTCAAAAAAATTCGCATAGATACTTTAAATTCTGAAAATTTAAAATGAAACTAAGTTGAGGCCCATCATCAAAACTACGAGTACCTACATTAATTTACGTAACTTCGCTATACGAAGACAAAATTAGTACCTGTCTAAGTCCAACGTCAGATTAACTCAATTCAAAGAAAAATACGAAAAATACGAAGAAAAAGTTTTATTTATTATCGTTATATTTTATGCATAAAATGAACAGAACAATCACGGAACAAAACAAAACAAGTAAATTACTGGTAAATTGTAGATTATCTCTGAATAATAATCAAGGTGTCCTTTATACTTGCTTTTTTGAAAGCCTTGCTTAAAACATTTCATTTAGGTACTGAGTAATGAGCCGATTAGCTTCCAGTTTGAATTTATAATATTTTTAGCTATGAGTGCATCCACACCTATTCTTTTTTCTGACGATGGGATGGTGACTAATACTAGACATTCGTTCATTTTGTAGTCAATTTAAACTGCTAAATTTTTTACTTCTTCTCATATGCCCTGCATTATGCAGTGATGATTAAATTCTGGAATTGATATTACACTTTGCAATAGCAGAAAAATTTATCTCAATAACTTCCTCGCTTAAGCTAAGTATCGGTAAATTTTACACCCAATATATTCATTACTCAATGCCATAAGGGGCAAGCTGAATGAAACATTTATGTCAAAGAATCATAACTGACTCTCCATTTGTGGTCTGGGCTTGAAGAAATATACGACTGAACTTATAATATGAAATGGAAATTCGAAATTTACAAAAATGAAAAAAATTATGCCAAATGTAGCCAATAAATTTAAGGCACTAAATGAACTTCGGTAACCAGAATAAAGAAAATGTCGGGTAGGTACCATAAATTTATTATTCAGTCTATTTTGAGCCATATTTAATGGGCTTAGCTGATCTATCAGGTGATCAAGTTCAATTTTATACGAAAAAAGAAAGAAAATTGAATTCAACAAGAAAAAAATACCATGCATTATTCCATTATAGAAGCTCGAAATTTCACAAACTTGAATCGATTAGACTAGAAATAACTAATCATATTTCACTGTGTACTCGTAAGTTACATACGAGAGAGCTAGAAATACTTGGAAAAAATAATTATTTTCTTATTATTAGCTAGCCCACATTATAACATTGCAAAAAAAAATGGAGCACTGACACTCAAAGCATGATTGAATGTAATTTCTTATGTTTTTTTGTGTAAAATCATGATCAAATACACTTTCTTCAAGTAGGTAAGTAATACATTGCAAATGGATTATAATTATCTACAGCCAATTTAATCAATAGCTGAAATTTGGTGAATGAGCTCTTCGAACGTCTGGTACCTTTCTACCGTTTGCTTGGGTCAAATGTATGGTTAGATTAATTAAAATAAAATAAAATTAACGAAACTCGTCAACTTGTATCTCAAAGTGGACCGATCCTTCTCTTACTTGAGAATTACTTTTGTAGAGTATATTCTTAGCCCAAGCTCTGCATTCCATATTTATCACTATTCCAGCTGAAAAAAGTAAAAAATCAAGTTTTAAATGGAGAACCACGGTCCACGTAGATAATCATATTTACCTGGATGAATAGTTAATTATAACTGAATATTAAAGCATATCTAAGTTATTGGAAAGAAAATTTGAAAAGTGCTCACGTTTAGGACGTAAAAATCTCACTGCAACCAATGGACTCATGTAACCTTTCAAATTCATGTACGGATAATAATAGTGCGGGAAACCTGGAGCTGGAATATATTCAATAGGACCTTGGTTTTCTCTATCATGAGGAGATTGTCCATTACACGATACCCACACGTAATTTGGTTCACCCTAGAATACAAATGCAAAATAATAATACACATTCATAAATAAATACTTATTTTCTTTTTTATTCAAACTGAGTGTAAATTAAAAAATTTTACGTTTTCTATTTTGTTTTTAATAGCTTCTTTTGCATTATCTGGTATTTCACTAGGTAATTCTTTGGAATTATTGTAGAATTCTGGAACCCAGCCGTAAATCTATAAACATTTAGATTAGTTAAACGATCATGAAAAATTTATAGTTTTTCGAGCCTACAAGGTATTTACACTTATAACTGCCTTATTAAAAAATACACAGGAATTTCGATTAGTTGTCGAAGATTGAGTGTAGGCTTTGATTATTTGAGATTAAACAAAAAATTCAACCGCTAAAAGTTTTTCCAAATATTCGCAAAGACAGCGAGCTAAGAAACAAACGTGAAATTCTAATACAAAACAAAAATAAATTCATGCCAGTTCCCTTTCAGACATCCGATTTCATTTTTAAAAAAAACTGAGCTGAAATATTTATCTACCAATGTAGCTTAAAATATCCCCTATTTCATAATGACCCACCCAATGTGTTAAACGATCACAAGTAGGTAAACAATTTTGTTTCATAGCTGTTTCATATTTTTAACTCTGCCAAATAGATACCATAATGTCATGCAATTTCACATCACCTTTTTTTTAATGGATTTTTTTTTTTTTCATTTGCAATACCTACCTATATGGAATTTTTCCATTCAATACTCAGCTTTATCACTGCAAATATAATTTTAAAAGACTTAAAACAACACCAATTAACTCATCCATACATTTTCAATAGGTAAAGTCCATTTCAACACTTATACAACCATTGGTTCATTATTTATGTAACATAATGTCAAAATTATCCTGCAATTCTCTTTAGTGCAGTTATTGAGTAAACACCAGGTTACTCTGTATACCAATTGATAGGAGACCAATATATTTTTTTTTCTTATAGATATTTTAGGTATACTGGAAACCAGTCTACCTAATTGGCAAAAGTTCCGAATGTTAAATATTCTTAAGACTTTTTTACAGCTGTATCTAATGCAACAGCCATAGTTTATTTGGGAAACTGGTTACACAAATAAACTCCCAGGTGACAATAGTTTTCTATGAGTCACAGATACAAATGTTACAGTATTTCGTGTTTGCATACTATGTAAGATAGACGCATTGCGTTTATCTACGAGTATGCAGAACCGGTTGGTTCACGACCGTGAGCAGCATCCTGCCTCGTGACGGACACTAATTTGAGTATGTTCTCGTACATATTTATGAGCTAAATTTATATCGTCCCCACAGATATATTGTATTTTACTAGCATCTCAGTGCAATACTTTCTCAAGCTAAAACATATCAACAACCCTAGTATTCCTTATCAAATAATAATTCCGGTAAAATATGATTGTATGTGTTTGAAACTATTATTATTAGCTTTTATGAGTACGAGTATTATGCTCCATCAAGCCCATTTCTGTTTAAAAAATATAACATTTTTTCAAACTTTTCATAGCTCGAGAAGCAGAAAGTCATGATTTTTGTCTATGTTGTACACAAATGTTTAACTTAAAGATCTACCAAATAGAATTACATTTTCGAATTTTACTCCCCTAAGACTGAAATTTCAGTTACTGTGAGGGTTAAATTTAGGTCTGCTTTATACGACAAATGTAAAAACAAAGCTAGATCAGTAATCAAAAATCCAATTCTGTAGGATCTTAAATCACGACTCTCTACAGAAAATTTTGGCCAGGAATAGTAAGGAAAAATTCTTCATTTTATGCAAATAATATTTTTCTTCCATATCATTTATCAGATAATATGATAACGAAAATGCAATCTCGTATATTTTTGGTTAATTATTAGAAATTGGGTTCATAATTTTATATCTCATCATCGGAAATAGTGCGCTGAGTAGCAGAGTTTGGGCTTCCATAGTAGAGCATATACCCACCCTTAAATAATAAGAGTGTTCTCAAAAAGGAAGTACTAAATATATAAAAGCTAAATAAAAGCTTTGAAAACCCGATAATTCGTAGTTACCCTATGGGCAAAATATTTTGAAAACGGATCCGTTTTATTCCGGGTTATGATCCGTTTCTGGATTATAACACGGAATTTTCCTGTTTTCCGGCTTCTAAAACGGATTTCGAACGGATTGTAATCAGTCTTGCCGGAAATGAGTCCGGATTATTTTCCGTGAAGGCTGTTTTGGCCCGGGTTATAATCCGTGAAACCGTTTTACAAACGGATTTAGAAAAATTGCCCAAAAATTATCACTGATTATAATCAGGAAATCCGTTTTACAAACGGATTTGAAAAATTAATCAAGATGACAAAAATATCTGCAAATTTTCAGATCCGATGGTCGAAAATAAAAACGGACTGACAACGGATAAAATTCTCATTTTGCGGATCAGTTTCTCATTTTTTGCCCATCGGGTATATACAGAAAACGACACCAAAAACGGAAAATTCAATCAAATCAACATAATATTATGTCATCATTTTTGCTATGAAAAGTTAAACCAATGTATTACTTTTTTACCATACCTATCACTACGCAAATTATTCTTCAGTGTTTGGAAGTACTGGCCTTCTGACAATAGGTATATATGATAAAGAAAAATAAGCCAAAATATAATAATTAATATTATTTAAAATTTCATACCCTATTCAACTTAATGAAAACGCAAGGTTGTCCAAGTCCAAAACCATATCCATAGTCTGGGGCACATTTACCAAATGAATCCATTGAAACCCTGCACATCTCATCTTTTAGCAAATCATCACCATACCTACAGTCTTTCATGTAGCTTGAGTTTGACTTATAATTTTCTATTGGCAACAAATGAATATAAATTTTTGTTAAAAGTACTGCCACGTATCCAAATTACGAGCTTAATCACAAACATGTACAGGGTGTCCTAATTTGGCAATGAACAAAACTCACTAAAATAAATCAAAATTCTTATTTCAACTACTTGCCTAAAAGTAGAACTGTAAGAGCCACAATGCTATATGGAATTTGAAAAATGCAGTATTTTATCTGACTTCGTTTTGAAAAATTGAGCTTATTATTTTTCCAAATGTCAATAGCGACATCATAATATAGCTAAAGTGGTCAGTATGGTTTGATACTCACTATCCACAAATTCTTTCATAGTAGTAATCCACTGATTTTTAGTTGTTTTGTTATACCATATAATTGATCCTGCTTCTGTGTCAGTAGCCATAGGTCTGTATCCCAAGCCTGCGAAATTATTTTGAGAAAGTTGATACAGTTACAAATAAGCCTACATAATTATAATGAAAAAGTAATCGGTGTCTATGATTCATTTTTTTCTCTCTGATACATATGTAGGTCATTTTTTCTCGAAAAAGAGGACACTTTTTAATATTATAGCAGAATTTTTCTTAAACCATGAATTCTAACAATGAATTATTCGAATAGTTCGTTTAATAAAATATGAATTATTGATGTAAGTTTACCCAATTTATCTGAATGTATCCATTCAATGTTTTCAACCAGTCAACTAACAAAACAGGTTTATTCCGAGAGAAAAAGAAATGATTTTTCGCAGATATTAACACCAATTCAGTTCTGTTGGAAAAAATAATTGAATTATGTAGAAAGAATTACCTGGACTGGCGCCAATAATTGATTCTCCAAGTTGAAATTTTGGATACTCATCATTTAACGTTGATAACAAAACTTTCATGCAGAGTGTAAATAGCAGAGCCAAGACTGAATAAAAAATGGCGTAGAATAATAACAAAGCAGCTGTAAATAAAAGAAAAAAATATTTTTTTGGAACAGAACTACCAATAATTTTAAAAGTAAATATTTTAAATTGAAATCTAATCTTCTTATAAGTATATAAAGACTTAATTTAAGTACGACCTACAATATGAGAACAGAAAAAAGAACCTGAAATATTCGTGCCATGAAAATACTTATAAGCTTCCTCGATCATCAAATCCATTTCCAGAGCCCCAGGGGGGATAAACTGCTGACCCGGGATAGTAAATTTTTTTTGTGGATGAAAAACATTGTTTAATGGACTTTTTCTATTGTTTTTTAAACCAGAAAAAAATTGAAAATTTTGCATGGGACCAAAAGTGCCACTAGGAGACATTGCCCCTTGCCTCTCTCCTGGCTTAGGGCCTGTCAGTATTGTGAGCTATGAAAAGGTACCTCAAGTCGACAAACAGTTTTTTGAAATGCAGGTATAAAATTATCATCGCTAGTCAAAAAATGACGGACATATTTTCATGATTTCTTTTAGTACATACCTTGGGCAATATTTTTGTGAAGTATCACTTATTTTAGACAAATTTCGCATAGAAATGAGCCTTTTTTCGTGACCTTCATTCTTATTCAAATAACATTTCAACTGCTGTATTTCAAAAACTAATGCCGGAGGAATTTCGACAAAATTGGCGAAATACGTTTGTGTCATGCGTACAGTAACAATAAGAAAATTCGATAGAAATCAATGCAGCAGTTACTGAGAAAGAAAATTATTTTATTGAAAATGAATTCAAATTTTAAATTTGGTTTTCTCGAAACTAGAAGAATTAAAATTGTCATATCTCAATTAATCGTCAAGTGATTAAGGGTATGCTTTACCACACGAAAAAAATGTAAAAAACAAAGAAATTTTGCCGACTAATTTTTGCCTGAATTTTCAACTTGGAGATACGATTTTTGAATATGTTATAGTTATAAGATGAACTTACGGATGTATAGAGTTGAATTTTAAATTTACATTTTCTGGTAGCTAAAATTAGCTATCAAAGTTAAATCAACTTTGCGTATTCGTAGAAGCTGCTTTTTAATTTTAAATAAAAATCTAACTATACATCCTTATAACTATAACATAATTCAAAAATAGTATCTCTTAGATAAAAACTCAGCCAGAAAACAGTAGGGAAAATTCCCTCATTCCATGAAAATATTTTTTTAAATATCGTTTTATCCGACAGTTTGATAACGAAAATCATAAATTTCGTATTGGTTGAGCTAATTAAGAAGTTAGATTAATATTTTTCCATATTTCATCCTCAGAAGTTCTTCCCATGAGATATTCGTAAACCCGAAGTGTGGAGTTCGGGCATCTAGTAAAGCATACCCTTAAGGAGATTTTTCTGGTGAAATGTTCACAATACCAACTACGTATATCTTCCTCTATAAAGAGCAAGCATCAGCACGAAAATAATAATTTTTTCGACTTGAGAAACCTCATTTCATAGATCACATCCCAAATATATCTATACATCATACTTATATTTTTCGAAGTAGGAAACTCATATTAGCACGTGTTTTCTGATGCAATGTGAGTACGTACGGTCTGGGCGAATGTTCTATTTATAAGTATAATGTCACTTTTGTAAATTGTAACGACCATTACGTACAGACTGAACAAAAAAAATGTTTATAATAAAAAACAGGGGGGAAAGGCGTATTTCGAATAGAATATTAATGGAATAAAACTTTTCGAAAGAATATACTGGCTGACGCCTTTAGTCTGCTTTAGTACAGTGCGTTGTAAAAATTTATACAGAAAGCCACAGCTGATTACTTCAGACATGATTCACCCAATCTACACGTTTTATTTGGGCAGTAATGGTAACTGTAAAAGTCAATATTCAACGTCATTTCACACGTCATTCTTTCCCGTTCTCGCCTATATTGGTTGATTATTTAATAATTTCACCTCCATTTCTCGACAACTCTTCCAATACCCCCTCCTTCCAGCATAATAATTGTTAGAAGCGCACCCGCAGAGTAAACTTTTCATTATTTTTACTCGAAAATTTTGGGTACAAGTGGAATTATTGATTGTATCTTCGGTATCAGAGCCATAAAAAGAAGAATAAAATAATTCGAGAATCGCAAGATGGAAACGAACTAATTCTACGATTTATGCCTAGGCAGAAGGGGTTTGTGTGGCGTATGGTGGTAAGTGCTCAGCCTTACGATAGAAATATTGAAATGATTTTGAATTAAAATTTCTCATTTCAATTGGAAATGTGTTTTAGACACAATTATTTCAACTTCACAAAAAAATCTTATGGAATAGACACTTTTTACTTTTTCAGAAGAAGGTGCATTAAAAGTGCTACCATCTTACAGTATTACCAGTGCTGTAAAATAATTGAATGAAAAACAATCAAGATGGTTGCTATAGCCCAGTGGCTCCTTTTGTCCTCCCCTCCCCTATGCATTTGTGAGCATCAGAGAAAACGCTGGCTCAGAGTTAAACCATTAAATTTATATTCATGGAAGTAGGTACTTGAGAAACCCGTTTATTTAAATATTTTTCGAAATAAGTAAGATTTTTTTCTGCTATATTTACCTTCTACATTATAAAGTTGAACATGAGTTGAATTAATTAACTTATTTTGTTTCCACACAAATTTCACCGTAACATGCCAAAATTAATCTACAATCTTTCTTTTTAAATTTAGCCTGTAAAAATGGAAAATAATTTTTTTTGCAAAATTTTAATGAAATTAAAAATTGTAGACTCCGATTCCAAAAAGTTCTGATTGTGAGTGTATTTTAGTGGTGAGAACTGACGCCTATAAAAATGTGTTGTAAAATTTAATATACAAACAATAACAATACGCACCCGATCTGCAAACTGTGACACAAATGTGGAGGAGAATTGCGACGCGAAATGTGACACAAAGTCATAGATGCGTGTACAGAAATTCAACCTATCAGGAAGCAGTGGCACTTTTATGACACTGATATTATTCCCATTTTCTCCGATATAAAAATTATAGGTCACATCAGTGTCACAAAAGTGCCACTGCTTCCTGATTGGTTGAATTTTTGTACACATCTGTGTCACAATAGTGCAACTGCTTCCTGATTGGTTGAATTTTTGCCACATCTGTACCACATTTCGCGTCAAACTTCTCCTCCACATTTGTGTCACATTGCCGATCGGGTAAGTTTTACTGGTTTTGTCATAGTTTTGTACACCCAAAAATTACATTTAACACGTTCTGGAATCGGATCATACTCGGAGTTGTATTTTTATTGGTTTTAGTTGGTTTTTTGTCTGTTTTCAATTCTACCCTTAGCACTTTTTGGAATCGGACTCTTTGAGAAAGATGACTGAAATGTATGAAAATAAAAATTATTTGTATTTTGAGCTAGTATGAGTTAATCGCGTTTTATTAGATTTTACTATAGACTGGCTCACAGAAGGTAATATATTATGCGGCACGAGTGGGAGATACTTGGCACAACACTGGATTTTTTTCAGAAAAATTCGAAAAATCTGGAAAACTAAAAGAAAAATGACTAAAAATAATTTATTCGAAAATTGTTTAAATAAACTTTCCTAAGAGTAGATGTTCTATATACTGCTTCTAAGATTGCTTCAATAAAAAATGGAAAATAAATATTTCTCACAAAGTTAAAGGCACCTATCATTATAGTTATTCATTCTACGTATTTATGTATTCTTATGGAAAAACAAAAAAATTTGATACTGCCTTCGTGATTTTTGTCTAACCAACGCCCCCTCAAACTTGGACAATTTTTTAAGAAATAGCAGACAACGCGTGTAGGTAGGCTATTTAACGTTTCTACGCCTTAAGTAGGTTAAACACAAAGGGAAAAATTCACGTAAGATTAGTCAAATTATTTAATTGAAGTAAATAAATTTCAATTGAACGACTTATTAACTTGCATTTACGATCTAGAAAAATGTATCAAGCACAGAGAAAAAGGCTTCGAGATATGTTACCGCACAAGGGTAAAAGAGATTTGAACTTTTGACCCAGATACAGAGGTAGACGAGGGGTGGGTTTGTTTACGTCATGTTCTTGTTCCTCTGCGTCTTGCACTCGTTTCCCACAAAAATACACATCTGAAATCCTATTACCAATATATTATTTGTTTTAACCCATGCACTTATCACTTCACCTTCATTGCGAATCAACGCGAGTACGCAGACTGCAATTTTTTTTTTTAATTTTTCTATTTATTTTTTAATTTTGCAACTACGCACAACGCCTTTTTATGAATGAGAGCAGGATATGATAATCAAGTTTTTTCTTAGTCATAATGATGGATAGCAGAAGGATTAGCCAGGGAATAAAGCGAAATACGTTTGCACGTAGAATTTAATTAATGTATATACACTTGATTAGCTATTTAAGCTACATAAGACAGTAGAGGAATTAAATGCTCGCGAATGAAATTTGTACCCATTTAACTGTCTAGAGAGGATTATTTACTCGTATTGCATTAGAATTTTATGAAGCGTGACTCGAACACAAGTTTTTGCAGTTGAAGGTTAGCCATTTTTGTTCGCAAAGATTCAATAGTATCCAATTTACTTGATGAAGGTTAGATTTCAATTGCACATCTATTGCCAACCGGTTAAAGGTGAAAAAAATGTGTAGCTGGTTTAAATACCTAATTCATTTTAAAGGTAGGTAAACAGTAAACTTTAAGCTCGGTTAACAAACGGACTGATATTTTCCCTAAAACAATATTCCTCGTGAACATTTTCCCTAATTTTTTCCTTTAACGACTGGTTGGACAAATTGCTCAACACCTCATTATTTTTGAGGAGGAAATATCGAGGTACTCTTTTCAGCGTTGAATCATAAAAAAATGTTGAATATATTGTTAATATTTAATTACATTTGGATATCTCTATACACATCTGCGCAGAGGTAGGCTGTTGAAAATAAATTAAATTTCAAGTAATCAAACATTTTCTATTCCCCTAAAATGAGTAGTAAATGTGGAGAAGTAATTATAAGCTCTGTCAGGAGAGGTGTACGGTAGGGAACGTTTGGAAAAAATATTTCTGAACAAATTCTTCATTGGTTCAGTCGTCAACTACTCAAAGAAAACAGTTTTGTTTGAAAATAGTGTTATATAATATTTTTTTTTAAGAAAAAGAATCCATTAGAAATTTCGGTATTAGGGAAAATGGATTAGGGAAAGTGTCCGGGAATCGTACTTTGTTTATTTTGGCTCATTACTTTTGAATCAGTTCCAACCCTTTCACTTCACTTTCATAAATTTTTCTATACTTTCTTTCTTCCAGTCTCCTGCAACACAATCCACTTAGGGCGAGGATTACAATACTGGCTTCAGTGGGCTTCAGGCTTGAACCCGGTTCAACCTCGAATTTTTCAACATAAATTCCCCTTTAGAACCTGCTTTATGTTTGAACTGCACTGAAGCCGCAGTATTGTGATGCTCGTCATGAATACAGTTTTACAGAAAACCCTTGAAAATCGATAGAGCGAAACTTTTATTATAGAATAAGTGCACTCAAAGAAATTCGCATACTAAATGAGTACAAAATGTGTATTTGAATGGAACCATTGACTCAGGGCTTTCTTCCACCTTTGACCCCACTCTTCAAGGTATACCATATCACTCCCTATGTCTAACTATGAGTACCACTTAATATTAATTCAATGACCCACTGGTTTCCCTAACATTTTAAACATGAGGATTGAATGCAGTTTGAAAATAACGGACGTGTAATGTCGAAGTTATTTCAGATTTCACTGATAAGAGGAAGACATCAAAATATTGCATTCAAAAATAAAGACTACATTATTCACACGTAACAGATTTTGTTGCAGATTTCACATTAAAAATTAGCGAACACTAAATTTTAGTGTGGAGCACTCTAATTCTTATTGTTAGTTAGGCCTATACCTTTAGATTTATTTTTAGTAACAAGAAAAAATTTTCAATAATTTAAACTAATTATTAATATTTTTGCCCAAATTTTACGCATTTTGTTTTCTCAGTAAGCCCACAAGGAGACAGAATTCAAAACCTACTGGAACTGCCTTAAGTAAAAAAAAAAAATCAATTCTCATATTTTGTCGCACACAACTCCAAAAACCGTCTACCACGACCTCCGCGTTGTATAGTCTCAAATTACCGGCGGCCAACATAATTTTCTTCCATGACAAAAACATTAAAAATTATAGGCTTTCAATGAAATATCACACATAAAAAAAGAAGAGATTGAACGAACCCCAACTTTTGAAAGTGCGGCCCAATACAGCATGAGTTTGTGGGTTGTAAATGAAATTGCGAACTTTTTGACCAGTTGTCCTAGTATCCTTTTTTTTAGCGTATTCCCATTCGTAGCCTCCGGTTCCATTTGTTCCATCAGCTGTTTTTAGTTTGCCCATCACGATTCTGTTTGATTAAAAATATTTGTACAAAAAAAATTACAAAATTAACTAAAAAAAATGGTAGACGCACGAATATGAAAGAACGACGAATTTTGACTTTTCTAAAGAGACACTTCACGTAAGTCACATTTTATTGAGTTTTACTCATCTTACGCAGATATTTTAAAAGCAAAATATAGAAATTCTATTTCATGCATTTGCCAAAGAGCAAAAAAAAATCCCTGATACGCGCAATTATTCGACGGCAACGGCGACGAATGGCGCGAATAAATGCGCCCAAGTTCGAACATAGGGCAGGTATTTTTAACCCGTCCGTAGAGCATGGCTAAATTCGTTCGTCTACGACTTAGCCACTGCGAAGCGAATCCTTCGACGAGTCGGCGCAAAAGATGGAATCGAAAAACGAATTTGGCTTGTTTTCTCGCGGATATTCCCAAGGTCTATACCCAAGGACCCACGCTAATGAGACAGACTTCGGACCAATCTTTTTTCAAAGAATCGACAGGGTTCCAATAACTAGGTGTTAGAACAGTCATGTCAATGAACTCAAAGCTAAGTAATTTTTTTAAGTTTTAGAGTACTTGATATAGGACCGTGTGAAATTTTTTTACAAACAAACATACGTACAAACGACTAATCTTCATCGGGGCTACAGCCCCCCCAAAATCCCGGGTCTATTTCCGCCAGTGAGTCAATGAACTCAAAGCTAAGTAATTTTTTTAAGTTTTAGAGTACTTGATATATTATTGTTAAATTAATGGTTCTAGGATATTTAGAAAATGTCCACAAAAAAAAAATATTGCAATAATATTGCAAATAATGTCCTGTAATTATTTTGAGAATATCTTAGTAAAATCTTATTTCTATAAACATGCATTTCTAAAAACATTTTTATTGATCCAACTGTTTTGATTGAGTTAAAATAAAAAATTGAAATAAAAAGTAAAAATAATAATAAAAAAATAAACAGGGAAAAGAAGAAATGAATAACGAACAAGTATGGAAAAAACTAGGAAAAAGAAAAAAAAGAGAAAAATGGAATGAAGGAAGATGAAAAAAAAAACTTGAAAAATATAAAAATATGTGATTAGAAAAAAAAAAGAAAAAAGAAACATGAAAGGAAAAATTCCAGTAAAAAAGGAATGTGGAAACGGAAAAAGTAAGATGAAAAGAGAAATTATTTATTTTGTGAATATTTTTCTCTGAGAAAAATTTTGGTTCAATCTTCGTGTAAAACTATATTTTTGTTAAGAGCCGTTTACAATGTCCTGATTTTTCTTTCTTTTACTTTTACTTTAAAAGATGAACCAGTGTTATCAAATGAGTTAGTTCACTACGGTTGCTCTTGCTTTTGTCTACTATCTCCCACGAAAAGCGAGACAAAAATTGAGAATTCCCCTGCAAGGCACATTTCACCGTCAAATTTCAATTGTACCTACCTCTATTTTGTACGGAAAAAGGTGGGTATTTACTCGGCCACCATCAAATGAGGAAGGCCATTCTCTATTTAAAGGCCTATCGATCTATAGAATGTATTTATTCACCTGTGTCGAACTTGGGGGTCAATACTATACATACTGCACTGGCTACAAAAGATCCAGGATTCATGGTCAATTTATGGGTAAAAGTGTATCACAATTTTTATGAATTTCTATTTTTTATTAATAAATTCGAGACTCGGACTTCTTGCAAAATTTCTAGGTATACTACTGAGAGTTATACTGGCAATTGAGATTTATATTAACTAAAAACTCTTCAGAATCAGTCAAGCTTGAATTAAATAGCTAGAAAATTACTGTAGTTAATGACAGTAATACAAGTGAAATGAGTTCTAAAAAATCTTCCTGTAGGTCCTTTATTTTGAAAATACAGTAACTTACCTGAAATAATATTATGTGATTTTAAATTACAAGAATCTTTTAAAAATATTCGAAACATATTTTTCAAAAGATGGTCCACATACCTATTTTAACAAAATATTTTCAACACAAGTTATTTCACTTTTCAATTTTCGAAATTATTTTCAAAATAATTATTTTTGTTAAGTTGAAACGAAATTTTTTTAAATATGTGTAATATGGTGCGTAAGTTTTCGAATAAAATATTTTCAAAATTAAAAAAAAAAGGCTTTTTATGGTAAAATGACGTATGTTTCTAGTTGCAGATGATTTAAATGATAAAACTTACGAGGAACAAAATCATTTAATTTAATTTTCAAGATTCGTAAACACAGAAAATAATATTAATAGTTGTAATACTTTTCATTTTTCAAATTTTCTATTTGGTGGGGTTTGCCGTTTGTTTTTTGAGTTTTGCTTTAGATCTTTCGAATTCTTTCTAGAGAGTTCCATGACGTCACAAGAATCTGAAGAATTCATTCCTTGAAGCATTGTGACGTCATGGAGCTCTTAAGTTGGATAAACAAAAATAATTATCACAATTCACTACTTTATACAACTCTGCAATCACACATATCTGTCTGCAATTCACAAACAATTTTTTCAAATTCTAATTTTTCATTTTTTAATTAGTACCACTTTGTACAAACTTTTTGAAACTATACAGTGTTTTGTTTCAACATCTTCAATCAATTAGACTTTATTCAGTTTTAATCCATGCTGTGCTTTTTTCATTGAATCTTGCGTCTCCTCGTAAGATTACCTCAATGATCATCTTTTTCTTCAAATTAAATTCTTCGAAGTAAGTATTTCCGATTCTTATGATATCACTTCATCGCCCCATGAAACTTTTGGGAGTTTTGATTGTATCATGCAGTATGTGTTATATGAGCCCATGACCTAAAAAAATTGAAAAAAGTTCTGGAGACATAAGTTGGTTCTCTGCAAAAGGAGGTAATTTCATAATGTATGATTCCCGAAATACGATTGATCCCGAAGTATAAAATAGCACCAAGTTTCTTGGGAGACATTGAAACAAGTTTTCTCTGAGAATCATCTCTTTGTAAATTATATTCGTTGACATGATATTCTCCTTGATTAGTGTTAGAATCTGTTCATCTGAGTAAACGATCTAATTTTATGCAAGGTTTTTCACGATTGTATTTCGTTGAGTTTACCTCCATTCAAGTCTTCCAGAAAGACGAGTAATGATTCGATTATGAATTTTGTTTATGACTTTTTTTTGAACGTACATTCCTGTATGAATTGCAGAATGATAGGACTTCTTGGTGCGTATGCCCGATTTCTTACCCTGCCACTGGCCATGATTGTCGGATATGTTGGAACGAATATTGAAAGTTGGGTCTCCAATAAAGATACATCAGCTCGTCCTAGCATTGTTGAAAAACGCCTTGAGAGGCTGCATCAGGAGCAGGGTGGTGTTAAAGAAAATCTAACAAATAGTCCCCTTAGTATTAGTTGAAAAAACCGAACTGATGATATGAGACGATTGTAGTTTGACTTTGTGTTTCTGTATATTTTATGTAAATAAATCAGTAACTCCACATTGTTTCATTTATTTCATTGTTCATTCGAATTCTTTGTCCTCAGAGTACCAGTAATGTTAACGAAGAGATAATACCCGAATAGCTGTTGGACTGACTCGATTTAGTCACCAGTGATCTCATCCATGATCTTCGCATATTATTTTGGATGCATTAGTTGTGGCCTGTGAATATCATACTGAAGTTAACTTATATATTTGAGGTTGGTTTCAAGTCTTTGGTGACGCAAGTTAATTATTTTTGTCTCACTATCATCTACTGCTGATACTGAACAACTTTGAACTCGCAAAAATCATTAACGTCGTTACAAAAATTTGATGGCAGATTTCTGACATAATGTCTAAAATACATTGTACGATAAAACAAAGTCAGGATCGATGCTCAGCCTTCTACTCTAGATGATTTAAATCTTATTAGGAATCGTCAATTGCTTTGAAAATAATCCGTGCCAAGAAAATAATACGAAAATTCTCGCAAAATAGAAAGCTGCTTCGGTTGCCAACCTAATGAATTGAGGTCCAATGAAGATTATTTAATTTGAAACTACGTTAAAAATTTTTTCATTATTATTTTTCATTTCCCCCCCCCCCCCCAATTGATACATAATTTCAAAACGCTTTAAATCAAATTTTACTAGAAAATAAATAAAGAATTAATTTGTGTTTCATTGCCTCTTGATTATATCGTATATTCTATTTATTATGCTAATAACGTTTACTCTCTTGCTCTTATCTAGCTCTACTCTTGTCTTAAGTTAGTAAATTTTCTATAGAAGCTTAAAATAAGGTCCTAGGTCAAACCGCTTATTTATTACACTCTGTGTTCCGTTGTTTGAGAATAAAATATCAAAATTCATATTTTATTGTTGAAAAAAAAAAGTGATTATTACGTATATTTTGAGGGCTTGGAAATTAATTCTTCATCCTAAGTTATAGGACTGTAGAATGTACGTATATTATTCGATCCAATTCGGTTTGATTGTTGTGGATTGAAATTCTGGTCATGAACGAAGACAAAATTTTTGTGCATTTTCGTCAATTATTGTGATTCTAATTTTTCCAAGGCCTAACGGTAAAATTGTAGCTTCGAATTGTCGATGCTTACTGCCATCAAAATAATGCGTAAAACAAAATTTCTTTTTTTCCTCTCGTAAATTACTTGAAATGGACATAACTATGTTTGGTTTTGGGGTATTGATGTACTCGTAAGAGTAAGTGCCTTTTCATCTAGACTTGGTGCTAGGATATGATTTTTATTTAAAAATTTGGAAATCACACGAGTATACTCGGTCTGTTCTAAATATTATTATGATGGCCGGTTCTTCGTATTAACCGGTGCGATGTTGCCAAAAACCATAATTCAACGTTTCTCAATGATGACATATCTTTCAATAGTTCCTTCTGATGTACGGACGACAGTTTACTTTCTTGATCAAATAACTTTGAGCAGACTAAAGTTGAGTACTTTGATGTACCCAAAAGTAAAACGCTCTTCGTTTCTCAAATCAAATGTGTTTTGTTTCAATATAAAAAAACGAAAATCTTAACAAAAAGAAATGAACGTAAATGTGAGATTTTAATAAGTACCTACGTAAAAAGTACTATATTATGTCTTGATAAGTAACTGTGAAGAAGTTTACAAAAAGATGGTGCTAAATAACAAATAAAAATTGTACATAATTATATGATCATAAAAAAGTAGAAATCGGCTAAAAATGTTCAACCTCAATAGCAAATCTTTATCACAGCCATTTATCATTAAGATAAAACACTTAGATAAAATGAACAACATGTAGGCTAGACTAAGATTAATAATAAATTACAAGAATTGCAAACTACAATAAGTCCTAAAAAGTATTTTTTTAAATTCATAAATAAAAAAGTAAGTCTTCAGGACTTCAAAAGATTCATACTCGTATCAAAAAGTCAATAGTCCTAGATTTAAAAAAAAATAAATCGGTAGAAAAAACTAGAGATCACTTAACTAATGGTACCCTGTTTCTCTGGACGGATCACTTGAAAATATTAAATAGGATAAGAACTCACTGAGCGTGAAAGAAATTGAATAATTATTCTTGGATCTTAATTACTACATGGTCAAAACGGAAGAAGATGAAACTTTTGAGAGTACAAGCCTCCAAGAAAACACAGCTAAATAAAGTTTTTCTGGCACAAGTATTACAAGTGATGGGGATGGGAGGATAAATAAAATATTCAAAAAGGCACAATTTCCTCTTAAATATAAAATTACACATATACTTACAATGAATCGTTTTGAGTAAATTACGTTGACTATACTCCGTTCAAAATGAGAAACTCAGTTGCAGCTGAGGTTCCACACCAACGCGAATCAAAGTATGTTCGTACAGCCAATAAAATTTCTTCTTCATGTAAACAAAAATCAATGCGATGCATGGTAACGGTTGGAGATACCTTAACTTTTTTGATAAAACTATGTAAAAAAAACTATGTGGCGGGTTGCGGCGTGAGTTTCTTATTTTGAAAGGAGTATAATTAATATTTTTGCAGCTATAAAACGTTGTTGAAATAAAATAATGTGGTCAACATGAGTAAAAATCTATAAATAACCGTGTTCATTGTCAAAACATAATAAATCAGTCTATCATCAATTCAAAATGAACAGATCCTTGTTTATCCCTGCGACGATAGTGAATATTTTTAGCCCAAACTCGACATTCGATGTTGATTAAAATTCCAGCTAGAAAAGACGGGATGAAAAATAATGAGCATCTTTTTGTAAAATAAAATTATAAAAATCGGCAAATACTCACGCTTTGGTCGTTTGAAATGTACAGCAACCAAGGGACTGAGATACCCTTCCGAATTTTCGTACGGAAAGTAATAACCAGGAAAACCTTGTCTCGGATGATAAGTAACAGGTCCAATAAATTCAGAATCAGCTGGACTTTCTCCTGCACACGACACCCAAACAGTGTTCAACTAGAGAAAAAAAAAATTATGGTAAAAAAATGAACGAAAATTCGATAATTTTGCCGTAGCAAATTATAAAATAAAAGGTTCACCTCCAAACGTTTGTTACTGTCGCCGGACAACGCTATGTCTGTAATATTTTTTTTAAGTTCTGGTGGCATATCGTCAGGTAATTCTTTCGGATCAGTGTAATACTGCGGTCGCCAACCGTAAATCTACAAAATGATTTTTTTTTTAAATATATATTAGAATGCGCAGGAAAAAGTTGCACTTAAACAGAGATGCAGCAAGTCGGTAGCCCAAAAAAGGAAGAAAACAATGAACTATATTGAGTTAATGTTGAAAAATTTTGGAACTTGAAAACAATGGAACCTTTTCACTGTACTAGTAACTCTTTACTCTAGGTAAAAGTAAATGGAGTGGAACGTTTAAATAGGAATACACGATGAAAAAAAAAAAATTTAAGATATGAGTTAACATTGTGCGGCTCGAGAAATACTCGTACATATCAAAGAATTTTCCAACTTGGTGTATGTTAAATAATAATACCCGGTTCAGTTTTAAAATGATGCAAGGACTGGAAAGATGATACATGTAGAAATTTTCCTCAGTACACGGTCCCAGCAATTTTACATCGACAAAACAAACTTGGCCAGGATTAGGAAGTTGGTTGTAATAACAGTTGAAAATGTTTTGTCCTTGACCAGGAGTTTGACCAGGCTTCTTGTATACTGAAATGCAAAATAAATTACTGAATAAATGGATTGGAAAAATTGAAACATCTCACCTCACTATTCATTTGATCGAATTATAAACGTATGGCATACATTGAAACAATAAATTATTAGATATTTTAATTCTTGAAAAAAGTTTGAATAGTTAAATAGATAATTATCATAAAATTCTAAGCGCGATTAATAAGCAATAAAAATTAAGAAACAGAATAAATAAATGCAAAGTGTGAAGAAATCATTGAAAAACAATAAAAGAAAATTTCTTTCAGACGTTGGAAAAAAAATTCTAGGAAAACAAGCTCCACAAGAAAAGAAATTTTTCGGTAGTCTTAAATTCCCTGTTTTTGATTCATAAGGATTTTACAGATCAAATCCTAAACAGTTTGGCTCGAAACTAGGAATTAGGATAGACTTTTCTCATGGCTTATAAGATTTTAGCTCTACGGGTGGAGAATGTCGCAAGTCGTTTGCATCACATTTCATTCTTACCATCGAGAAACTGAGTTAAGCTATCAACCCAAAAACGGAAGCTGTCATTGCTGGTTCCTTGGTACCAGATCAAAGAACTCAAAACGTTTTCCTCACTGGATGGCATAGGACGGTAACCCAAGCCTATAAATTCAGAATAATAATTAAATACCATAAATACAAATTTAATCGTAAGATTATACGGAGGAAAGCAATACCTGGATTTGTTCCTATCAAAGAATCCTGAATTAAGTGTTTAGGTGTTCGTGGATTGAGGGTTAACGAAAAAAGCCACCATAGACTGAGCGATAAGGCAGCCAAAACCGTGTAAAATATGAGATAAAACAGAAGTAAGCGACCTGTAAAGCAGAAAGAAGAGGTTATTCGAAAAAATATTATCATTCAGGAAGAAAACTTGAAAATTTGAATTTACTTCCAGCATCAAAGGTGGCAACGAATTGAAACAGATTCATAAAAAAGCTCGGTACTGCATACTCTGAGGTTAACCCGATAGTCAAGGATTAACCCAAGGGCTGATTTTAACCAATCTTTCATTTACCAATCAAAAATTTGTTCTTGATAAACACCTTAAACTTGACCTCGGAAGCCAATAAGTTTATAGAATTCACGATAAATTAATTTCATCCGAAGTATAAATATAAAGTTGCTTCTTGAACGACTTCACTTGAGGGCAACACCCTCGCAAGATTTCAAGTGAATACTTCCTAAATCGAATAATGAACAACCTATTTTCAGTGGATGGAAAGAATCTACACAACTTCATTTTTTTATGTCGTGTTACCCACGGTATCATCAAAGAACATGAAATATTCTTGAAGAATTAATTTTACCAAAAATATCAAGCTTGATCGAAGATGGAAAATCAACAATGAAGCACCAGAAGCAGACTGAGTTGGAATAGACATTGAATAAATCAGAACGAGCAGTAGAAAATCTAGTAATCAAATAGAATAATCCAACAAAATAAAACAGATCTTTACCAACTCGATGACAATCGATTCCAAAAACTCTACCACCGGGCTGTAATCCATGAATTAAATATTTACTGGATTCTGAGAATTTTGAACTGAAAGATCCATGAAAAGATGATTTTTCGCTCTTTTCAGTCATGGTAATAATGTTATTCAAATCACGATAAAAACAGTTAAAAAATAGTAATTTAATTAAATGTCTTAAAATTAATGGACGGAAAGGGGGTGTTTCATTCTTTACATTTACATCAGTTTCAAAGAATTTAGGAATTTCTTTTGCTCATTCGTATACTGTTTATTTACGAATTTTTATCACGCTAGTATCACACGCAGTGTAGCCATATTGAAAGTTAAAACATCTCTTTTTAAAATTTTTTTTGGGTGATGGGTTCGACTTGGAGCCATCAGCCCATCAACCCAATTAGCCATTTGATCTTGATTTTTTGAAATATTGTTGAAAAATTTTGAAACTTCGAGTTTTAAATTTTTCTTTGGTGTTTGGAATCATTGAGGAATTCTTGTAATTGCAGCAGGTATTGTCACATTTCAATCAAATCGATCATCTGTTTCTGATTAGTCATTACTCTTTATACTCTATTCATTATTACTTGCAGATCCACTTTATCCCGAGTCCTGACCAACCGGATGCCAATCTGTGATTCAGATCCTGACTCTGATAGTGAGTTATTCTGGCAATTAGCCAAAGCTGTGGTCTAAAATATCGTTGCTGATTGTACCTTGCCATCTTTATTCATCAGCCAAGGTGGTGAATCGGTAATTTCACGTATATTAATTTCTGCGAAGCTTCAAGAAATTACAGTTAACAAAATCGGGTAAGGACTTTGGAGGACCTCGAAATTATAATTCATTTCTTGAAAAAAACAATGTTATCTAGGAATTTCTCACAGATATATATCTGGGTCTGAGAACCAGATGATCCAAATCTGAATTTAGTTATAGGGATATTTCAATTAATCATTGGAAATAGGTTCAGAACTTTTATCCTATGAACTGACTGTTCCAAAATAAACCATTTTCTTATAGTGAAAACCACCATAATTACATCCAAAATCGTGGAAAGAGGTGTATACATTTTGAAAACTCTTTACAACGAATATCTACAAAACTTGAAATTTATTGAACTCGAGTATTCTGGTTCTCAGACTCAAGTTATACAATTTCTTGTGATTACGATTTTTGATTAGATCAATTTTTTTCAGACAAAACTGGTGTCATCATGCCTGTAACTTTCAATCTCGATCACGGTGAAACACTGCTTATTATGCATTTCACAGATGTTTCTAATGTTGCAGAAGTTACCGAAAAATTAACTGAACAATCGTATCCTTTCAATAATTGTACCTGCATTAATTCAAAATTGATCTTGGATTCATTTCAATTGGCTATAGCAGCCAACAAAGCAGTCGTCAGCCATTATTCTAATAATATGATCACTAAATCACTACCAACTGAGTTATTATTCAATTTATCTCTTTCGGAAAATATCACTGGTTCTTTGGAGAAATTTGGGCACGGTACCAGGCATGGTAACGATCTATTACTAGCCATATTTAGTCATGAGGAAAAACAGTGCAACGATATTGAGAACGTCGTGAAAGGCACTTTACAATCAAATTTTGTTCAAGATCCATCTAACATTAATTTAATTAATGAAGCTTATGATATTACTGATGAACAGCTATCATCTTCGTCTTTACTGAATTTAATAGTGACTAAAATTGCTTGTAAATCTGTATAAGTGCCACAATCCTCCATGAATTTTAAATAACTCCTCTAGAAAATCACCAATATAATTCGATCAGGTTAATAATTCTTGGCATAGGTACCTTGTAACAATAAGTAAAAAAATTGAAAATCGGATGAATCTTCAGAAGTTCAATTTTTTAAAATAGTTTTTTACTCTTTAAAGAGAAATTTTGTTACTTGTGCATTTTACGCGTTTTTCTTTTAATGTACCAAAAATATTATTTGTTTTACTATTTTTAAAATCGGCTGGCTTTATCTACAAAACAGAAACTTCGTCGTTGGATAAAAGATCATCAGTTGTTATGAAGCATGAATAAAGATCATTTAATAGTCGACGTGAATTGAATTTTTTTTTCTATTCATACGGAAAATAAAAGGGCAACCAGTCACAAATTTTTGATAAGAAATTCCATTTTTATGGTTTTTATGACAAACTTGTAGAATTGTAAGCCAGGTAACATTAAATGATTTACCTTCTGCGATTGGAAAATTGAATCTGTTATATTAATTAAGATGATAATAATCTGATATGTTTCGCCACCTTCCTTTTCATTTTTCCTTATTTGCCTTGAACGCTCACAATTTGAAATCAAAAGTAATTTACAATAACGTTAGGTAATTTGACTGACGGCTAAACTCCTAAGAAACTATAATAAAAATTCCTTTTCAATTTGCTGTCATTCTGTTAATTCATCGAATTGGGCTTCTAAAGTTACAAATTTATCAGCGTTTAATAGTTTTATAAATTTACAATTAGAATTACTGTAACTGCAACTTTATTTTTTCTTTTCGTACTTTATTATATAGTTAATTCAGGCCTGTAGCTAAGCACTTGTGAGAGCCAGAGCTTGCATGTATGATATTACAGAAAGGGCAAATTTTTCCATCAAAAAAATTTTTTCGCTGCTGAATGCCGGTACTAAAAATAAATATTTTGAATTTTTTCTTTAAAATACCCACTATTTCATTTATTAATATTATACTATTGTTTAATAAATAATGACTACATCTGTTTCGTATGCTACGTTTTTAGGTTAGTCAAATTTATCAAAAAACATATCAGAATATATAGAAAAAACCTTTGCAATGCGCCATCAACTGTCTACAGGAGGCCAATTTTTATAACTGATGAATATTACTATTTTATAAAAAGAAAACGAGCCTTTACTACTTCAATTTTTTACTTTCAATCTAAGGTTAATAAAAATATAATGAATAAATAACCATAATTGTAGCTCTTCTTTCCTTCATTACATTCTGCTTTGAATCTCAGTTGAATTTTATCAAAATTAATTGATACTGCTGTGTCATATAAATAGAGTATAATCAAATACGAGTAGTTGAAAAAAAAAAAACGAATTGTAAGTAAATAAAATTTTGAGAAACGTTCCCGTAAAAAAATGTGGTAACATTATTCAGTTTAAAGTAAATGTTCTCAGCATAGTTTGAAAATATACAAGTACAGGGCTTAAACTGAAAAAAAAACTTCAAAATAAAAACAAAAAAATACTACATTTTTATTTTAGATTCGACATGACTATCAATAGTATTTCGAAGGCATTGCTCAATTTCTGCCTCATTTTTATTGAACCATTCTCCGTGTACTAGTCTCAAAACATTGAAACCCAATTTCTTAAGCTGCCTAACTTTGGGAATTTCCTCAGCTAGTAGGCCACCCTCTTCATTCTCTGATGCTTGACCACCAAAAGAATACACTCCAAAAGTGTACCATTCAAGATCTCGATCAATGGAATTTCGATCCACAATCATCTTCTCATAAACCGAAGAAGTCAGTGGTACGGGTGTACCCTCTTTACTCGTCGCAAACAGTAAGTTAGGTCTGGGTAGGTGCGGTAACAAGTAGCCGGTGTGCACAAATCTAGCACCGCCAAGAACTCTCTCTAATGCCAGTCTAGTGATGTACAGAGTCCGAGTAGTTGCTCTAGATGATTTTACTAGCTTCTCGAAATTCACGCATTCCAAGTTGGTTGACAACAGCTTTGGCAGATTCCAGCAGTAGTATCTTTGAATGTTGTGGCGAACATTCGCATCCAAACGATTCCCCTTGTAGTCCGTGCATTCTATTCCTACTCCGCCATCAATGGTCAGTAATTCTTGGCCGAGAACATAGTGTTTACGAAGTGGAAACTGGGTCAGCCCTTTGGGGTAGGCTCGAGCGATGAATTCCGTACTAAATAGTATATCAAGGAGGTCTACAGGATAGATTCCGACTCTAGAAAGGTAGTACATCGTCATTATGAAGTCCATGGGATGTTGAGTAACCTGTTCGAATGATTTCGCTCTCAAGTTTTTCACTAGACAGTCATACACAGCTGAATGTTCAGATTTTTCATCGAAATGAGTAAGCCAGTTCATACCTGCAGCAAGCTGTCGTGAAGACAGGTCACTCATCTGTTGATTAAATTCGAAGCTGAATTTAGAATAAAATTTGTCAACGATCAAAGACTTCTTCATGCACAAAGAAGCAGCTTCAATGAATGAATTGGCGGAAAGATTCTCGCATTTTGTCATACACTGCAATAGCTCTTCAACTATGGAGTCAGTGAAAACCGTATCAAAACCAATAGCTCGCCTTAAATACAAAATTTTACAGAAATTAGTAATACCGACGGAAGATAATTCTGGCAGCTTCTCCAAAACGAGTTGGCAAAATTGTTGAAACAGACCAGGCGTGTTTAAAACCTGACGAACTTTTACCATAAAGTCCAGGAACACTTCGAAGTCACTAATCGATAGCTTAGTGAGATTATTACAGAGATATATTTCGTAGTCATATTTGGGAACATGATATAAGACCCAAAAATTGCCTTTGTTCATCAGTCGGACGAATTTTATGACCACAGGTATGTCATGCCGAAATATTTTGTGTTGTTTCAATTTAAGTAAGTGGTGTATAAAATCACCTTTCTTTAGCCGTGGTAAATCACTATAAAGCTCGAAATAAACGAGCGACTGTTCCATCGTCCACGATGGAGCTCTTTTGATAAACTCTTGATCGATAGCAAAAGTGAATTTCAACAACTGATCGTCATTCAACTTACTTCCGAGAGAGAAAATATTTTGGAGGAGAATTTCTAGCTGCTCGTCCGTTAACGACGCTAAATGAAACGCACAATTCTGAAGTAAAGATTCCCAGTTTACATTTAAATGGCTGAGATCCGCATTTTGAAACAGGAGGCGATTTTGGTCGAGCTCACTAGATTTCGGTGCTCCACTAGTTCCTAAATTTACAGACAAATTCTCAACAGCATCACAAGCGTCAATGATCGTGGAACTGAAGAATCGATGAACAGAAGTAATGGTAGACGAATAATAATATGACAGACTTACAGGGAGATGCCATCGCTCCTTATGTTTTATAACAACCGGTTGAAGAGCATGACGAGTGAAATGCTCATGAAGAATACATCGACTTAAGAATTTTGAACGCATTATGAACTGAAAATCATTGTTTGATCATGACGATATCGAAGGAACATAAGCATGAAAATTCATTATTATTAAAGTATTAATAAAATTTAGTATGTTGCTAAACTGTTGCTAAACTTCAATTTAACTGGCTTCAAGTAGTCAAGCTTCAACAAGTCCAGCAACTTGTACGATACAATCTTATCATTTTTATTAGTGAAGTTCAGAAAGACTGAAAAGAGAAATTTATATGCATTATGTGGTTGCATTGATACGGAGTAAACAAAACTTCACATTCGTTGTATTTAGTGGCAAGTCGGTTTATATGATTCAATTTTACAACCCACTGTATCTGGGGATATTGAATTGAATTTTGGGTATTAGGCCATTAGCATTGCCATTTTCACTGACTCGAGGAAGTACGAAGTGGTTCGACCGTGTTTTCATTTACGCTGCGTTGGAAATATGTTAATTTGTTTTCGTTTTTGACCGAATAATTTCTTGTATCAAATTTTTCCCGGTCAAAATAATCTCGCTCAACGCCCTTAAGACAATTTTTATTGTTTATCCTTGTCGAAGGAAATTTACAACCGAACTGTAATCGATTTCTGGAAAGTAAGTATATTGTGCAATAACCCACTGAAGTGTTGTATACCGGAATATTTACTATATTTGTTACTATCTCTCAAGTTGACGAATCAATTTGCCTGTAGAAGTTGGAAAGTAATCTCGATTCTCGTGGCCTGTGTTTTCGTTTCACCTCGACGTCATACCGAAATTTTCCCAACTGGTCCACATAATTTTTCAATTTTTTTCTAGGGCTATGCATTATATGTTGCGTGATAAAACGTAGACAGTGTCGGAAAATTTTTTTAACGAATTGTGAAATGCTTTCGTGCGTTTACTGAATTGTGTGATCCGTTTAACTATGGCAATTATTATGGAAAATGCAGCCGGTCAGACAGCCAACGATAATTACGACGTGTTTCCACCGCATGTGGATATCTCATCAATCAGTATTCCTCCAGAAAGCCCCAGTGGCAAGAAAGCCCCGCTGAAAACGTTCAACGATATCAGTACCGCTTTGCAGAATGGTAGAAAGCAGGAGGTGAAGAAAATGCTAAGAGAAAATTCGTGGCCCATCAACCACACCATTCGGTCCCATTTGTGGCCCTTACTCTGCCAGCAACATGCTCAGGACAAACAAATGCAGGAAGGATTCTACTGGGATCTCGTTACTCAGTTGTTCGGAACAACAGGTAAAATCACATTTTGCTAGCATTTTGTAAAATTCATTTATGTATTTGGCGGAAATAGCTACTTGAAAGATTGTTTGTGATATTGGCATATTGAATCATCAAATAACGTTTCCATAAAGTCTATAAACGTGCCACTTCTAGTTCGAATATAGTATATTGAGTCATGAAATGAAATGCCATTGTGATACAGCTATATTACCTCATTTGAGAGCTCATGTCATTAATAATGAAATCAGTACATATTATTGATTGCAATCCTGGGTGTTTTAGTCCACTTTTTCAATTTTGTTTTAAATTGAGTTGATAGTTTTACAGGTGTGTAAAACTAGAAAATATGTTTTACTTTTGCCATAAACCATAGTTCCCAACCGAAACCCATACTGGCCACTTCTGAATAACTGAGTATTGAGTAATATCTGAAACTCGAATGGTGATGCAATATTAATAGTAAAATTGAGCACTTTTACAGAAAAGAGTGGAAGCGTACAATTTCAATTTCAGTAAATTTTACTGGAGTGGGGAAAAAAGTTTGTGACATTTCTAATAGTTAAGGACACTTTTTAAAATTGGTCATAAAATGTGATTGGTCCCCTCTTTGTAAAAGACTGAAAAATGAGTGTGATATCGAAAATTTATTTCTTATTCAATTTTTCTTGAACCAAACCATTATCAAGTGTTTTTTATTGGTCCTAGAAAAAATTAATTCACGAAATGTTAGTAAATCTTTTGAGCTATACGGTACAGAGACAATGTGAGTCGTGAAAAAGTATGTTTTACCCAGTCAAGCAATGAAATATTTATTGCCTTAACCATGTAACTTCAATTTTTAGCGAAGTATTAATTTAGGAGTTCAATTAATAATAATTTTCTGAAAAGAAAAAATCGAAATTTAATCTTATTCTTACCAACAACCATGATTTTATGAATTTAATGCTGTAATAGCGTATAATCACACACTACACAAATCCAAGCCACAGAGTTCCATGCGCCAACGAAAACTGAAATGTACATAACTTAGTCCATTCAAAATAATTATTAGAGACTCGCAAATTAACGTGCCACACAATTTCTTACTTGGTTTTTTCAATAAATTATGGTGCATCCAAATATTACCAAGAATTGTGTTAATTTTTGTTGACATTAAGCATGACTCAAAAAAGTGTTTTGATTGGCTGAATGATGTGCTTAACTTAAACTGCCTCTATGAGCCTCTTCTTTTTATTTTAATAATAATAACGAACAGCTTTCATTTGAATGATATTCACTTAGTTATGATTCAGAGTTATTACATTGTGACTCGAGGTTTGTCCGCAGTACGTACAAGTGGTTACGTCCGAGTCTACCTAACTCAAATCGGCTCATTGTTGGGCATAAGCCTCCCCGACCCTTCCCCAAGCTTTCCTATTTTTTGCCATTTTTGGCTATAAGATGCCAACTCTTTTGACTAGCTCATCCTCCCATCTACATTTTGGCCTCCATCTCTCTCTTTTTTTAGCTAAAGGGGTCCACTTATCTGAGCCATCCCTGACTATGTGCTCAGCAAATTTAAATTTCATTTTTTCACCTATGTAAATGATATCCCTGTGTTTGGTTTTAACATCGTATTTTGCCAGAAGATGCTTTGTCTGAGTTTTATATTCAGAATGGATCTTTCCGTACTCTTTTATTTTAAAAGACCTTATAGAATAGGTGTCGAGACCGGTCGACTGTAGTTCATCGTATCCCCGACTCTGTGTTCCTATATGAAGCTAATTCTACATAATCTGTAAATAAAGTGCGACACTTGAACTTTCTAGGTTTTGTCAAGGTCTCATGAATTTCCAAACAACAGCAGAACTCGAAACTAAGTTCTAAAAAACTTTTCTCCTCAAAAAGAACGCACAAATCTTGAAATTCAAGATAAATGGAAAATAATCGAAAGCCGAAAGGTGGAGTAATCTATATAATAAAATCCAATATCCGGATGTCTGTCACATACTCAAAATTTGTAAACAAATTATTTTTCATTTTGCGATTACTCTGCTGTTACTTAATAATTACTCTGCTCTTACTTAACGTAGAAAGCTGAATTTGGTCTCATTAGAAAGAAAAAACTCCCAGGAATCTATTTCTACATACTTACATTTTTTTGAATTAATATTTTACTTTGCTGTTAATGATTAAAACATTCTACAAAAACGATGAACTTCATGCTATACATTTCACCCTATTTTTTATTTTGCGATTATTCTGCTTTCACTTAACGTAGAAAGCTGAATTTGGTCTCATTACAAGGAGGACAATATCAGAAATATGATGATTTATAAATATTTTTGATTAGAGGTTTAATTTCACTGCTAATGATGAAAACATTTTTGAAAACTGTGAATTCCATTCTACATTTCTACACATTTCAGAATGGAGCAATTTTAATTCATTCATTTCATGATAACACAAAATTTAAGTGGAATGGCACAAAATTTGAACTGGATTGAGCAAAATTGAGCAAAGTTTGAGCAGGATTGAGTGAAATTTGAGGGCCATTGAGAAAAATTTGAGCAAAATTTGAGCTGAATGAGAAGTGAATTACAACAAAAGTTTTAAAATTGCAAGTCCCTGGGATTAGCCGGGCAAGAGGGGGTGTAGCTCCCTCGGGCCACGCTAGTACATAATAAAACCCGAGAACATAGAACCTTGTACGTACTCCACGAGTGATTTCTATAAGTGCGGAACTATTTGGGAACTTGAATTTTTTTCAAGTTCTGAACTGGCAAATAGATCGCCTTTAATCAAAAAGGACTAGTTTTGCCCTTTATCAAATACATGTATAGCAGTCAATTTGAGAACTTTTTCACGAATAGGACGAACCAACTCCACTAGAGATAATTCATGTAATTCAAACAATCCTGAAATGCACTAATAATTGAAAAACCAATTTTATAAATTTGAACAAATATGTTGCACGAGTTATCCGAATGATTTATAAAAATCGACTTCCTCAGAAAACGAAACCACTCATTAAGCTGATATAGGGTTACTTCATCAAAACGTTGGAGTAATTTCTTCGTAGGTATACTAACTAAAGTGTAATCTATAGTACCTAGAGAAGAATTATGATTCGTCTCAGTTTGTATAAGGTCAAATGTAATGTCGATTCGAGCTCGCCCGTAATGAATAATTTTTTTTTCTGATAGGAAGTCGCCACGGAAAAATGTGTGTACTTCGCACATTTCATTTTCGCTTACGGTTTTGGAGACGATCCGTTATTATCTCTTTTTTAAGATTATGTATTTTTTTGAAATTCGATCACATTTGTCTATATTATTATGGATAAAAATGTCAGATTAAATTTCTGTCTGCACTCGCAGACGGCTGTCTGCCCATCCGTTATAATATTTTGTCGATCGATACAAAATACAAAGTGTAAAAAATTTTTTTAATTTTAAATGGTATTCCATCGGATGCTCTGTGCTGAGTAGGACTTTTTGTAAACGAAAAATTGCTAGTACTTTTCCTGTCTCGGACTAAAAATAATTTAATTTACTGTTATTCGAGTCTTGCATTCAACAACAGGAAAATGGTTCGATTTGATTTATTAGAGGTCGGGTCGCGATAAGAATTGAGGTGCAAGAAAATAAGAGAAGAAAGTAAAAGGCATGTGGAACTAAAATTTGTTTTGAATGAAGTTTTGTAAGTGCAGAAGAAATGAAGTTGTAGTGATATAATCCTTTAAATTAAGGAAAAAGTGGTTCAGTTGTAGCTCTAGCTCCTAAATAAAGATCTGATTGTTCAAGAAGACAGATATAGTGGGTAGTTCACTGATTTTTTTTTTCTTTTTAGCAATCAGATTATTTTTGAAGTAGTTATTCATTTTCAGTGTATATGTTTATTATGATTTTTTCAGTTAATAGTATTTTTAAAACGTTTGTGTAATATCTATCAAGATTTAAATTTTAAACCAAAGACTCTGTACTAACCCTTTCGCTACCAACGAGTCATATAAACGAGTATGCGTCGTAAAGAAATTCCATAAAAATGAATAGTTCAAGTCAGTTCACGTTCATTTTCCTAATTCTGATGTATGATGAGTGGTTGTGCAAAACTGTAATTAAAAGTTTTGAAAGTACAGTAACTAGTTGAGTTGGGTATAATAATTTACGAATTGAACATGTTTGAAGCTGTTGAACGAAATACATAAAAGTATAATAAATAGTATAACATACTTACCTATAATCAGATTTATTTGCGCCCAAACTCAATTATTTTCGTGACTGTATTTTTAAATGGTATATTTTTTAATGCTTTTATTTAGCTCCAACACGGAGCAGAGATTGGAGTTTGTAGAGCAGACAGGAGTGCGCAGAAGAAAAAAGTTATATTCTAGACTTGAAAAATATTTAACTAGAGTGCGTATGAAGGAATAAAAAGCTTTCACGTGAAATTTTGAAAAAAATATTTATTATCAATTCTGAAACTTTCCAATTCTTCTGTTTTATTTTATATTAATTTTCAATATTCTTCAAGTTAAGAAGAGTAAAGCCCGAAAAACGGGACAGGATTTTTTGTGAAAACAAATGAGATCATCAAAATCCAACGAAGTAAGGAAGAAGGAGAAATTTTTGGGCTAATAAAATCTTTTGTCTGTCAAAAAATTTTCAAATCTCCAATACTCTGAATGTTGAAGATTATGAAGATTCTATTAATTGACGTTACCTGATATTGTGCTAATTGTAGGAGAAATTAAATTAATGTGACGCTTAATCATCCGGTTTTTTAAAAGGTCAACATTTTTCAAAGTATTTTGTACGAAAAACAACTCATATTTTGTACATATTTCATCTCTTCCACCTGGTGAATTTAGTCAAAAATTAAATTATGGATGAAGTTTTCTAGAAACATACTTTGTAAATAAAAAACCAGCCCTAATAAGGATTTCGTGGGTATATTTATTTGGGTTTTATTTTTCAGTCATTTTTCATTGTTGTTTTTTTGACATTTCTGACTGACATTTTTTACTTATTTCGAGGTTTCTGTTAATTTAATTTACAGAGAAATATGGAGATTTTTTGTTTTTTAGTTTGGTGCGAAATTTTTTCCTTCGCATCCGGTAATGTTCCGGAATAGCAAGTGCTCCGAAATTCCGACGAATTTATGCGATTTAAAATATTGGAACGAATAATTTGCATTTTTTATTCATCCCCTTATTTATAGTTTGATCCTAGATTTTTTTTATACGCCATCGCTAAATTATTATTTTTTTTAAATGAGGAAGCACATACTTGTTACAGTAAATAACGTTTCGGGGTTATAAAAATTATTCTAATTCAGCGAACGATTATTTTTTTTCTCTGTTTGTTTCTCAGCACGAAGTTGTACAATAATTTGTTTGTGCATTTAGTATGTGCCAACTTTCAACCGGTACGATGGTCTGAAGATTGTTCATGTACTGAATCACAGTATAAAATGAGTAAGGTTTAGCAGGCGATGGGAAACATTTTTCGTCGTCATAATGTTATAAGAGTATTCTCAAAAAATTATATATCAAGGTAAATTTAATATAATGTATTTTTTTTTCTTTTTATTTCAATTCAAACTTCGAAAGTGTCGAGTTCATCGTTCATTTCTTCCTACTTTGTATGAAAGACAGGGACAAATTCGTCATGCTTTTACTTATTCGTATTTTTCTCAGAATACAGAAGTCTTTTCGTGATTATAAATATACGTATTCAGTATTCACGGAAAACTGCTGTGATCTGTGTGAAGATATAGCACATTGTCTTTCACTATTCTTTTAGACTTTACTATTGAGTTAGCAATCTTTATTGGAATTATTATTGCTGTAACTAGTGTGTACTTCCTCGTGAGGAAAAAAAAAGTTCATTCAGAGATATCGAATAGAAAAAACAATGATTATTATAGTATAAAATGAAGGAACAAATAAAAAATGCAAATAATTATTTGTTCCACCACTTTAAATTGAATCTTGGTATCCCTTTACTAATTTTCATTTTTGAATGAACAGTGTTACACCAGAAGGGAATACATGTAAGTCCGCTTCTTTCAAAAATTGACTTCTTTTAAGGCTCAATTATTGTATACATCCAAAAACTACTTACTGTAAAAATATTATGTCCCAAAATACAATCATCGCTTAGATAATACACTTCAAAGTTCTAGGTGACAAATAAGAAGGCTATGTGATATAAAGGTATTTTTATGCTCTCTAAAATATGAAATAGTGGACTTATCCCCTTCTTGCATATCAGTGTTCGAATTGAAGAAGTGGTATTGGGCTTCAATGCTACCAGAACCACTAACCCACCGTTTTTCATGGAGAGTTTTTTGACACACTCCGGAGGAAATCTCAACACTGGATTGATAGTATGGAAGTTTCTTCTAGGTTTCCTCTTGAGTGCGTCAAAAAATTTAACGCGGAGATATCCTCTGGGGCGCTCAAAAATAGTTCTGCTATATTATGGTTTTGTCTTTTGTGGCTTATGCCATTAGCCCAGTCTTATGATCTCATTCTCAAAGATTTCAACATTCAACAGTTTTAGTTACCTACAAGTTTGAATTTTTTTTCTTTTGCTATGGCAGCTTTTTATTGTGTAAGATAACAAAAAGAATTTTAGTTTCAAATTGAACTGTTCTTAAAGCACCCACACTGAAAGAAATTTCTGTTGTAATTTTCACTATTTTGTGTAGGAAAACAGGAGCAATTTTGTGAAATGTATAAAATACGAGTAGTAGAAAGTGCTACAAAATGTAGAATATCTACGAGTACAATAAATCTTGAACTGTCGCTGTTTTCCTAATGGTGGTGAATATCACTACTCATTTCTCTCAGTGCAGAAAAATTCAGCTCGTTTTTTCTTGTCTTTGAAAATCACTATACCTAATATCATCGTCAAAATTTAACCGAAAGTCTTGATGTTCGCTTGTTCAAGCTGTAGTACAGATCATTAAAGTACGCATAATATAGTAGATACTCACATATGAGTCTTTATTTTTCCAACTTATTGCTTTTGATTGGCCTTGAAAAAGTGCCAAATTATAGATTTTCATCGACTGAATAGGTACATCGTTTACACGTTGGAAACTGGCCAGTAGTTTGAGAAAATTTCATAATATTCTGGATTTGAGCACTTTTTTGAATGCTGAAACACACATTCATTTATAGTGTCTGCGCGTCCAGTTAAAGATTTCAGGCATCTGCATCGGCTCATTATTATTATTTTTTGTGAAGTTTGTAGAGTCGGTGGTAAAAATTACTCGCAGTTTTTAATCTAATTACAAAACCCAATATCTTCATCTTCTTACAGCGTTCGTAAAAAAAAAAAGGGAAAATAGACCAATTATTTTTATGCATTTATTCAAGTTTGTATCGCATTCTAATCGGGCGCATATCGTTCTTAAATTCGCAAATTCTAACTCTTCTTATGGTAAATAGAGCTCTCGAAGAGATAGAAAAGCAAGAACAATAATTACTTATTTTTTATATTTATTCTAGGGGAGGGCAGAAGACACCTTTGAAAAAAATACTTCTAGCCCTAAGCCCCATTCTTATATTATTATTTAATTTTTTTTTTTCATCTGCGTCGAAGGCCATTGAAATTATATCACTATGTAGGTGAGAAATAACGTCAGCGTCCTTTCATACAAATAAATAAACAAACTCTCGCAAGGTGTATTGGTAAATTTTTACCGACATTTCAAGGTATTTTCTCTTTTTCTGTGCTTGTCTCTGGTTTATAAAATTCATCTTGGATGTTTTTCGGAGGATTTAAGGTAGGCTACCTATAGCCAGTCTAAGAATTGAACGACGTGTCAACGTATTACATCGTATTATCGTGCATAATTATTTGTTGTGTGCTCTAGTGGAATTAAAAAGCGTGACATTTCTCAGTGGCGAGGGGGTAAAAATGACGGAAAAAACGTTTTTAGTTGTGTATTTTTTTCTCAACGAGCATTTCCCATGTAACGCTTTCTAACTTCGTTTTCCGTTGATATACTTTTTTCTCTCTTTCCTATCGTAATACTATTATTTCAGCAATTAATTAATACATAATTCGTCCCAAACCTTCGATTTCCTTATGAAAATTCTGCGAACAATTTTCCGCTTCAAATATATTTTTTCCAGTTACTTCCTCAATTTGTTATAATTTGTTCACCCTTTGTTTCTATACTTCTCATTTTTTTTCAGCATTTTTCCTTGAAAAATTGGTAGCTGAACGCTGACTTAAAGTCGTGTTTGAAGTTTCTTATGGATAAACATTTTTTTGGATTTCTTTCTTTTTTTTTCGATGTTTATTGATCTGTATGAACTTGTTAACCTTAAGCCGAACGTATAACCGTCACTCTCATTCCCTAATTTAGGCTGGTTTTAATTTTTTGTTCCGTTATTGCACACATAATTCAATCGTGTTGGAGACACATCCGTTCTTATAAATTTCCATAATTTCTGACTGCCATGCCACAAATTTCTATGTCAAATGGCGATTTCAACGGGTTACCTACATTCGTTTTCGGGTTGTGTAATCGATTTTTAATATTCATACCCCAATGATATTGCCTTGTTGGATGATGAGTGTCGGTGCACATTATTCTTGTTGGCAATATCAACAATTTAGAATGCAAAATAAAAATGATTTATATGCTCGTTAGTGTATGTGTGTGTGTGTGTTTCGAGTGGCCAATGACCCGACCTTGTATTAAATCAACGATGCCGACTAACTTCACGGTTTGATATATTTTCCTCCTCTAACTGACAGTTCATATAGTTGTCCTACCTACTAGTTTCCCTTTAAATGAAAGCAAAACGATGATGTTCAAGCTCAAAGGCTATATATTGAGACAAAGGTCCAATTTACTGAGGTACCGTATTGTTACGTTTGCTGTCGAATAATTTCACCTAATGTTGGAGGCCGAAAATTATGATCGAACTTATTATTTTGTAATATTACTCGAATAATATAGTCTTAGATAATTAGTTGATAATTGATACGATGATATTAGCTCGAAAATGTTGTTTCTATTTTAAGCGGTCTTCCTGAAAAAAGTTCTCAGGTCAGATCGATAGAATATTTTCTCCGTTTCGCTGCGGGTTTGATTATATTTTTGTTATTTTGAATCGAAAAATGATACAGATAGTAGGTTTACGTATCGCATGTTGTTCACACTAATACCTGTTGGCCAACGTGTGTTATTAAATTTAGCTTTCGGTTGATAGTGGGTAGCGTATATCGCTTCAATTTTTTTCTTCTTTTCATTTCCATATTATATATTTTATATCAGTTATCCTTTTGGGAGTATTTTCCGGAAAATCTTGTTGCTCTTTTCCACCAATTTATTTCGCTTTTAGGTTGTATTTTGAAATGCTTTTAAAAACTAGATCTGTGAGCAGAGATCAGAGTTTGTGTAGCAAATTGGAGTGCGCACGATAAAAAAGTTGGATTCTTATTCTTGAGCTTTGAAAAAATCTAACTGGAGTGCGCATGAAGATGAACGCATTTACCTGAACATTTTTATCAACTGTATTATTTCATTTTTTTATTGGTAAATGTTTTTTTTTTTCTTTCACGGATCTAATCGGTGTGGTATAACTTTGTGAAAGTAAGTTTTATTTTTCTTCAAGTTCGAAAGAAATGTATAAATGTGGAACATTCAATTAGACTATGTCTCGAGTTTTGTGGAAATTATCTGCTATTTACTTGAATGTTTCATCACCTTATCGAAAGTGCATACTTGGAGTGAAAAAAAAATTTAGTCAAGTTACATTTTTATCATTGTTTCTGTGTGTCCTGCATTTGCATTTATAGATATTTACCGTGAAAATTATTTTTTTTAAGTGGGTGACAGCATTTATAATACATATTTGTTTACTTTTTTCTCACCATATCTCATGCTTTTCACTGTTCAACGATAACCACTGAATGGTGAGTGTATTTCATAAAAAACATATGAATGTTTATGTTGGCTTTTAGAGCTACTAGTAGCATATATTTTACTAGAAAAAAATTCTTGTCGATCGTGGTACCTAGTGATAAGTTTTGTTGAAAGAAAAATTCAGTGGATTAAAACTGGCGCAAATAAATCGGTTAATATTAGTACAGTTAGGGAGATAATATTCGTACAGTTAGGGAGATACACAAACTAGAAAAAGTAGACTAAAAGTACGATAAAAATTTTGCGGATTTTTATGAAGGAGCGTTTACAATGTACTTTTGTCTTTTCCTTTTCCTAGGAGATGGTACGAGTATTTATAGCAAAAAAGAAAGAACCGTCGTGAACTGGCCCATTTGATTACACTGGTTCAACTTTTCAGGCAAAAGCAAAAGACAAAAGTATAATATTGTGAACCATCATTGAAGCTCCTATTTTGATGTTCCAAATAAAGAAGCATCATAGAAAGTAATTTTTACTCTTTTCGTGGAACTATGAAAAGTTGTGTGTAGTATATCAGTTGTCTTGAATAATTTTTTTTTCCAGTTCCACTCGAGCCTTAAGTCGTCACTCGCCTATTACTGCTTCATATTTTCCTATGGGCAACGCATATACCTACATCCAGCAAGATTAGGGGAAGGGCGAGGAATTGCTAATACATTTTTTGTTTTTGTAATTCTTCGCAAAAATTGAGAAAAAAATAAATTCATAATTTTGGTAAAGCTATTTGTCATTCGGAACTTGGCAATTATTACGTTTCAGTGACATATTTTGCATCGTCTAATCATTTTTCAAAGTTCCCAGTACTCGCGCTTTTTCGGGATCTGACGTATTTGTTGTTAGAAATTCCTTCGTTCATTCCATTTTGTGTGTGCGATACGAAAAAAATTAGTTTTTACGACAAAGCTATCGTTAGCACTTCACAATTACTCAGAACTATGTGAAAATGAATGAAATCGGTCTTACTAGTTTCCGGCTTAGATTTACAGTATTATGTATATTATGTTTTATTTTTTACTTAGCTGTCGTTAATGAAAGAGAAATACTGTTCAAGTGAATGTGCCTGTATGAGGGAGAGGTAATGGAGAATTGAAAGAGAACCACGTCGCAGAATTATTTCAAATATGTTTCCACCGGATCAGTTCCCGGAATTCGTGAAAAACTCAAGTTTTCTCCTTCATGGAATTATTTTTACGTCGACGATTACTTCGTATTATCTAGTGAAACCCGAACCCGGGACACCGTTAGATATGGTGTAGAATATTATCCTCTATATGGCCTAACAAATGAGAAAAATTTTGCATCCAGAGCACTTGAACTGAAACGCTATGGGTCATCTAATTTATTTAGTGGATGGAGATGAATGGAGTGTCGCAGTTGCTGTGGATATAACTCGCATTGAAACAAATCGTAACTTTTGATGCAACTTTTGACCTAACTCAAAAATTGAAGGGATTGCAATGCCATCAAGTTGAAAAGATATATTATTTCAGCTTGTTTCATTCTGTTTAATGTTATGCTCGATATTATTCTTCTGTGTGTTGCGTAGATGGAACTTGTCAATGTGAATCAACAAAACTTGTTTGCAACTTTTTGGCTGAACTTGAAATTGAAGGGACTAAATTATTTATAAATCGATAAAGTTCAGTATTTTTGCTAGCTGTATTCTGAAAACTTATACCTGTTTGAATTTATAATCTCTTCAGTGTTAAGTGTTGGTAGAAAATGATGAGGATAGTTTTGATTCATGTAGACATTTTGGTGGTGAAAAATGACGCCTGTATAAATGTGTAATGCAATTTGTTGTATGTACAAACGTGGTATACGTGTTGCTGGTTTTGTCTTAGTTTCGTCCACGTAAAAGTTTCATTCAGCAAAATTATGCACTTTCGGTCGTTCCACATAGATATTACGTTAATTAATGATTTAGAACAACCCAGTAGCTGATCCTTAATCAGTGTTCGTTCACTTACTTTCTCATCGGATGAATGTTTACGTTGAATGTTGATTTTACAATGTATCGCGGCGAGCTCGATGAAAATATTAAATATTTTTCTCGTAAAATTATTATTTTCTTCGACTACGAAAGAGAGATATCGTGTTCAAGTGTGGGTGGAGTGCGCGCATGTGTACGTTGTTTTTTTCTTATCGACACCGTATATCAGTTCGACCTAATCTGCAAACTGAAAAAAGTTGATAGTTATGTAAAAAAATGTTTTATCGAGCTTACTTTCACTTGTTATAATTGTACTTTTTTTTCTTGGTCCTTTCTTTTGAGGATTTAGTGTAGGTACGAGTACATGTACTTCATTATTTGAGGAAACAGATTTATTGATAGCCGTGTAAAGTTAAACGTAGTACTTATTATCGAATCAACTACCTATACAGGGTGATTCACATTTCTATGCACCAGCTATAAGAATACAGTAGCGTAACCTGTTTGGTTGGTGGGCCTGCAAGGGCGTTTAATAGGCCATGCCCACCCAATGCCCGCCAAAAAATTTTTCTTGGTCAAGTTCCTGTTCTTGCAGAGATGCGAACTGCAATGATTAATCTTAGAAACCATTTACCAGGGATTTTGGGAATTTCAGCGACTGGAGGGATTTTTCTGATTTTTAGGAATTTGAGTGATATTTTCGAAATGTAGGATGTTTTTTTGAGAGCTTGAAGGATTATGTCTCACTTTTACAATCATTATTCCTTAAACAAGAGGTGATATTATTTTATCGTTTGGTATTTTAGTTTTCTACTTGGAATTCTACTTTCTTTTTTTTTTGTCGTGGCTAAAATCCAAATTTTCAACGGAAAAACCGATTTTAGGGATTTTATAAAGTTCCCAGAAAATGGAGCCAAACTTCCACGTGTATCGTAATCAATGTTTAAGATACTCATAACGCTCTCGTTTCACCAAGAAAGTGATTAAATAATAATTGAATAAATGAGTAAGTAGAAAGTTACCATGGCTCTTACTAAGCTTCTGATACTACACAGTATGTGCCCGCTCTTTTTTCATCCCCAATTAATTTTCAATTTTCTGAAAAGTTTTTCGTTTCTATATTTCAATATGATTATTACATTTTATCCGTTCCTAAAACATTTTTCCATCATCGAATTCGGTTTGATCCAAAATGAGCCACCTAATAGATGCTGCCTTTTTTTTTCTCTCCTTGAAATGCACGTATGTTTGTGATACGATAATAGCGTAGTTTGAAACCTCGTGTAGCGCACCAATAATATTTCTATCTGGTTTTCCGCAATCTTAATGAGTGCTTTTGAATTGAGGAAGTTAAAATCCAGGTTTATCAAGATATCTGCGTGTATTTTCGAATTTCTATTTGTATCAGTTCATTTGCGCTAAAATAGCAAGCGGGAAATCAGTCGATGAGTTCAAAATAATGGTTTGTGCTAAATTCATGTCGGTACACCTTATCTGCTTGTATATTCATTTTCAAATTTTTTACATTTTCAACTGCGATATCTCAGAGCTATTATCAGAAAATTATCATTACGAAATTGTTGAAAAACATTTAACCAGTGATACATATTTTTAAGTACTTAGCACGTACCATCTGATGCTCTGTTGATATTGAGGATTTTCTCAGTTTATTTAGAAAGTCAGGGCGACAAATATCAAAGCCGTTTATTTTAATCTGTTTCTCATTTTGCGGTTGTTAGTAACAAACTACTCGTAGATGGTGGGATAAAAATGTTTCACAAAAAAAAAAAATAAATAAAATAAAATAAAATGAGGGATACCAAAGTGTTAGCAGATAAGTTACTCAATTTTAACATATTATGTCCTTCGTCATTGGAAAATCTTCCGGCCTGTGAAAGAATGAGGTATTTTATTGGTGGCTTTTTGGCTATTTACATAGACGGACTTTGCTTCATGTGTTTGGACGGACTTTGCTTCATGTGTTTGGGGGGCTAAAAAATTTTCAATCCGTCTAAAGAAAAAAAAAATGGTTTTCCATCAAAAACCTGCTGAAAAAACCTATTACAAATAAACCAAAACTTTTTTTATTTTCATTGAACTGACGGGAGCTAAGTTGATTTTTTCTGGTTGGAGGAAGGAGGGAGACTAATTTCAGCTCTGGCCGTCATAGAACCCCAAGACTGCGAGCTGCAGCAAAAAGTCATGTATCACCGACCGAATCACAAGATAATATTTAATTTCGTTTTGTTGTCGTTGCACTAATAATCTCTCAATCAAATTAATTGACAGAATAAACATATGTGGTGTGATACTTGAATGTTTTAAGTCGAAGTGTTTTCTATCGGATAACAGATGTGATTAATTTCAATAAGCAGTATATTACATTAATAGAACGAATTATAACTTCATAAAAATAAAGATCAGTTTTGGCGAACAGATTTTTGTGAACAAGTTATTTATTCACACGGTAGATCTGTAACAGGATGAAATTGTTGATGCTACCTCTTTTGGAAAATAGGAAGCCTCGAATAAATATTATGTTGTCGGTGCTGTCTCTATAAAATTGAAAGAATGTTGTATCATTTTCAATTCCGAAATGTTTCTTATCCTCATTGGTGGACGTCATTAGAAAAAGTTTGTTTTGTTACAAAAATTTTATATAGTCAACGTTGAGTAAGTTGGCTCTCTAATAATATAATTTATAGCCTTTATTAGAATTCTGTCAATCTTTGTAATTTTACTGTTTTAAAAACCGTGAAAATATTCAGTCGATATTGTGTAAAAAGCTGAAAGTTATGCTTTATTTTTTTCACTTTGTCGAACACTCGATCTAATCAAATCGGTACCATCGACTCCAATCTGTCATGTAGAATTTCAAACGTCCTGACTTAGTGCAGCATCACCATTTTCATTGGTACCTATCCTTTCATAATGTTTACAGTTTTTTGCCTTGAACTTCATTATACATATTATGTCACTTAAATCTGGAACTATTTCCAATGTTTTCATCCCTGTCAATGAAAAACTTATTTAATGACGGTCTCTCGCAAATGCGATTACTTATAATATTATACTCACCTTAGTTTTCTTGCCAAAGGCTTTTTATGGCTTCCTATTTACTATTTTCTATCCGAAAAAAAAGAATCGTATTTTCCTTAGTGATCGGCACACTTGTTTTTTGTTTATAAATATTTACTGCCTATACTTGTGATGTAATTTTTGAAGAATTACGAAATGTTTGTTACAATCCTTGAAGAATTTGTAGGAGGAATGATTGGTTCGTACTTCGTATTTAAAAAGAAAGGTATTATAATTATGTATGTTGTCACCTTGACGCTTATTTAGGCTGAATGTTTTGGCCGTTTTTGCTCGAAAGATCTAAAAAAGATGAGCACGATTAGAAAATACCCCTCCCTTCAGTTTTTTTCCCCTCTTATCCGCCTTTAAGAAATGGGTACTACATATTTTATTCGTGATAATGTAGATGAAACGCTGTAAGAAACGTTACCATGGAAAAGGCTTTTATGAAGCATTGCAACGATTACATTTTACTGATAGAAAGCAAAAGCTACATTATAGCACCATCGAGTACGTCACTGAAGCCGGTCCTACATTTTCCCATTAACGCTAGAAATACCAGGTTTTACTCGATTACTCAAAGGACCAGGTGGCGTCGTATGACACAAGTCAGGGGTTTTCAAAATATTGGTCCTTTGAGAAGTCCATCTAAAAATTTTGAGTGGTGTCGTATGTGACACCACTTGGTACTTCTAGTGTTTAGGGCCGGGGGTACAATCAGAGCTTAAGTGTGGCTCAAACAAGAACCACGTTCAACTTGAAAAATTAGGGTGTACAATGCGAGTTCAAAAGTTGAGCTCCACTTAAACCCGGTTCAAGTTAAGTGCAGTCCAATCGACGCTCAAGACAAGTTCAGATAAAAATCGAGAGGAATACTATTGTATTTGCACAGGTTGGGTAAACTGCACACTGCAAAGATCCATTTTTTTTATCAGTGTATCTGGATTTTGCGCCGGTAGTTTGGACTCACTGCGTTACCGCACGACACAAAATAAACAACCACAGATGCGAATACTCAGAATTCCCACTATTTTGTTGCTGCATCAGCGATTATGATGGTTTAGCTGAACCACAGTCTATTTTTGTTTGTACATACTCTTTATGCCTAAGCCGAGGTTCGTCGTTTGAACCTGGTTCCGTTTAGGGAAAGCTTAAGCTCTGATTGTACCCCCGGCCCTAAAAAAATGAAACACCAAGAACCACAAATACATTGAGCAATAGCCAATTAATGAAAAATATGCGGCACTTCGCGTAGTGATTTTTTAAATGCCTTTATTTAACAACGTCGCGACATAGAGCAAAAGATATAGACTTATAACAAACTGGAATGCGAAAGACAAAAAAGTTGAATTCTTATAGACTTTGATATCAGTAAACTGGAGTGCGCATGAAGATTTTTTTAAATCTACAATATTATTATTTTCCAATACTAATTATTAGGTTTGGCAACATTGTTGCCAAGACCTATTACAATCACTTTCTTTTCATCTTCATCAACGTTTTCGTCTGACCAGTTCTAGGTTTGTTTTCTTCATATTCATCATTTTCATTTTCATTGTCTTATTAGTTCTAGGTTTGTTTTTTTCACGAATGAAGGGTTAAATGGAAGATTTTTGGAGTTGGCAGACAAGTTTGAAGAATGTTGTTATGCACACTGTATTATGCACTTATGCTAAAAGGATTTTATTTTTTTATTTATTAAAATGCAATTTATTGCTTTGTACATTTTTTAATAATTTTTTTTTTTCATTTTTCATTTAACAATGACTCGTACACGTGAAGAATTTAATAATCATTGATATTGTTTTTTATACTCTTCGGAGTTGAAAAAAAAGCTATTAATTATTATTTGTTTTCAGATTACTTTACTTATCCCTTTTTGTTACACTTTTGGCATCTTGGCCCTTTATATCGATTTTCTAGGTATTTTCGTTGTTTTTGTCATTTTGTCAATTTCTTGTGTTAGGTATTTTTGCTCTTTTTTTGTAGATATCTAGATTTTTTTTCCTAGAATATTTCATTATTTTGAGTTTTGACACTTTTTCTCTGACTTTTTGATGTCTGGGCTTTTTCCTCGTTTTATTTTGCTTTGTTGATTTTTTTTAATTTCATTCGTTTGATTTATTATTATTATTTAAACAATTTTTTTTTTCTCTTATCATTTTATCTTTTCCTTTGCCGTCGACTTGCCAAACCTCTTGTTATTCTTGCGTTCGAAAAAATTTAATGGAAATTTTAAGACCTACCCATATAATATTGCCTGTAGCTTGAATGCGTCATATCAAAGGCATTTTAAACGCTAACAAGCGTATAAAAATCCGTGTCCAACATTGATTAGCGACTCCTCATCTATTCACAATTTTAATACTCTGTTCTGATGGGTGTGTTTTTGTCGCATCGAGTTGTATTATTATTGTTTTCATTTTCTACAAGGCGTAAAGTAAACTTCATGGTGTTGTGTTTCTGTTAGCGATAAATTATTCGCAAAGTTGGCAGTTTTCTCGATTTTTCAGAAATTATTTTTATTGCAACGTAATTTTCTTGCGGAGAATAATATTCCTAAAAACGTAATTTTTAAAATTTTTTCGCGTAATTCTGCTAAGATTGCTCATTCCAAACGGCAGGTGGCGAAAAAGCCAAGTGATTGAACGCAATGCGCGGAAACTTGAGCGCCGAGTCAGGTACTCTGCTGATTCAATTGAGCGTAGCTATTGATGGATACTGTAGTGGTGGGAGGGGATAACTTGATTTTTTCCTGCCGAAAATCATATTTTCTTGCGCCCATTTTTGATAACATTTTTGCCATTCACACTTGATTTTCTAAATTTTGACTTATTCTTAAGATCGATCGGTACTTGTTTTCTTGTCACAATTATCACTGAGAAAAATGTCTCAAATAGCCTACTCTGCACTACGTGTTAGAGTTGAGGTAAAAAAAAAAAAAGGCGAAGATGTCGGTCGTCTGCGTATGAAGCATTACTCTTACGCATAATTCCTCTTTAGAATATCGTCGAAATTTCAAGTAACTTGGGTATTATTTAGATGTAGAGTTGTAGACCAACAAATTAAAACTATGCGGAGCTGGGACCACACTTGACCCTTCGATTAGTAAAAGTGAAAACCTATTAGAGAGAGGAAATAAGTATACTGTTCCTATAAATAGAAATCTTAGATATCATGCTTGTATATATGTATAAAGAATACTGGAAAAATTACATTCGAACGGTGGTATAGGAGAGATAGAAGAGTAAACTTGTCAAAGAAAACCTTTGAGCATATTATTTATACAGGCTATAACTTTGTTGCTGTTTTTTTTTCGCATTTCCAACATTTATAAAATTAATTTATATGACGATGTTGTTATTAATGAAGCCAAGTGGAGAAATTAGAAAAAATATAGGTAATAAAATCGGTGTAGCAAAGAAAAATAGTTTCTACATTTTTAGCTGTGGAGAAGAAAAAGTTGGTTATAAATTGAGAATTTTGTGGTTTGTCGAAAATGGCGAAGGGCATTTAGCAATGTGGGGCATGTACTCATATACTGCCTGATGTTCCGCAATCGCTCATAGCGTCATACGCCAAAAATGTGTTGTTGACTTCATCTGTCGAATATATATATATATATATTTTTTTTTTCTGCACTGTTATGTGTAGTACACTTTTGCAATCAGCTACGGGATTAGCTAGAAATCTACTCGGAGTTGGTAATTGAGAAAATTTTAAACGACGGTGAGGAGGAAAAAATCCGTGTGCATGTTTACATGCGTTACGCACCAGTGCTGAAACCAAAATAATGTGTAATTTTGCGAATGCGCCCAAGTACTCGTACTCTACCACCAATACTCGCCGTTGCCCGTCTACCTGAGTACTTTTAGCTGGTTTGCGATCGCCAATTTTTGTAGAATTAGCTGAGTTTTTTATAAAGCAACAATAGGCGCTCGGTCAATGAGTTTCTTATCATTCGACGTTCAATCAGTATTGTACCTAATTAAAAATACCTGAATTGAAAAATATTATTGTGGATCACAACGTCTTGTCAATCGAGTCTCAAAACATCATAATATTTAATAAAATTGGGAAGGGACTCAAATAGCTGAATATCAGAAAATATTTGGATTGATAATAATTATGCCACCTAATTGAACCGATATTTCAAGGTTATAGCAGTCAGATATAAGTGAGTGCAGTGCTAGTTCGTTATAATATATTGGTGATTTGGGTCATAATAACCCTCCTTGTCCTGAATGAAAAAGATAAATCTGGAAGAAAAACCGATTTACAAGCAGTCGGTTAACAAGTTACAACCACCAGCTCCGGACCTCGGATAAAAAAGAACATTATTAGTATGCACTGAGAGAAAAGGGTAGTACTTATTACTAGGTAGTATAGTAATTTTTCTCATCGAGGTGATATAAAAATTATTATTTTGTAGCCATAAATTCTTATATTATCATAAATGTACTACAAAGATAATATAATTGTTTCTCTTTTTTTTTTTTTTCGAATTTCTGCTACAATTTTGAATTGTGCCAGTTTTCCTATCCTAAAATAGTAAAAAGTACTATTGGAATTTCTCTCATTGTATCTAAACACGAAATTCATTGTCTACCTGCCTTTACTATTTTCTGCACCCACTGCAGTTGAATCGACTCAAGTACATATCTCATCTCGCTGTCCATTCCTCAGGCACTTGGTAACGAAAAAAATACGAAGTATCTTTTACCGCTGCGCTGCAGAGAACATAAAAAAGTGATCATACAACGAATTTTGTGTTTGGACTCGAAAAAGTTGTTTTGTCCAAGGTCACACTGAGTTCTTTGAACGAATTTATTTAAATACCATATTATGATCTAAAGTAAATTCGAAATGTTCGCTTAGATGGAGGGAAAGGATATTATAGTAATTGATGATCCACATTTGAAATTTATTATTACTTCAGTTATCTGAGGTATTCCCATTTTATAATTCAAATTTGCTTGCTAGGTACGTTCTAGATTGAACGGATGACGAAAAAGTGCTCATTTTTTCAAGTTTGATTAAAAATATTATAATTATGAGGACAAGGTGACAGCACTTTCAGACTGCAAATTTTTCTCAATTAAACAATTTGAACCGAAATAATAAACGCATTTGTGTTTTCATATTCTTTCCGCCCTCGTTGGTTTCGAAATTTCTCCTCGAAATTGCATTAATGCTCAAAGAATGTACAGTCCACTGCCAAGAACTTTTTTCATCGGTCAATGCTCCTTAATTGGTTCTTATTGTTGGCTAATCTTATTAATTTTGTTTTTTCTTTCTTCTATTTTTTTTTTAATCTCTAACGGCCATCGTTGGGTATATACATATATGTGTACACGTATAATAATGTAGGGTCTAGGTGTGCATCCGCATGTGATTTGATGTATTGTTTCTTCTGTCGAATGTGCGAGTATTTAATTGTGATTCGATTCTGTGTAAAAATTGTCATTAGTGTTTTACTTGCAAATTAAATGATAATGTATACTTACAAAACCTTGAATATGAACTTGGCTGCGATTAGAAGAAGCACAGTTACAATATGTCTAGCTTAAAGGTGTCAATATGATCCTGGTAAATCCTAATTTTTGGAAACTTATCTTGACGGTCTTAATTTTGTCATTAAAAATAATCAGTCCTGATGGGGAAAAAAAAAGATTTTTGTCGTACACATATGAACAGTGATATGCAAAAAACGGATAAGTTCAATTTTTATGAAATATCATCAAGTTCCAAGGTAAAATTGTATTCACCAAGTCCTACTTACAGTAAAAATATTATGTCCCAAAAAGCAACCATCGCTGAGAAAAGTGACTTTCAACGGCGTTAAGTTGCTACATAAGGAAGTTATGAAACATGAGAAAGTGTTTTTTTTGCTCTCGGGTAAACTTTGAAAAAGTGGACTTGTCTGCTTCTTGCATTTTAGTGTTCGAATGCAAGTGTAGTATCAGGCCCGTATTAAACGCATTGGGTGGTAATTTTCACAAAAAGGTGAAATTTCAGTACCTAATTTACAAACTTGCGCGCTTTAATTTTTGTGAAATTATTGTGTAGTGATTTGGCAGATGGTCAGCCATCCAAGTATATATCTAGAGATAGCTGCTTAAAATAAGTATGTGTATTGAGACTGCAACCTTCATGGTGGTCGGAGTGTAGGCTTCTGGTGCAACGCACTCTTAAGGAAAGATTATCAAAGAGGATTGTGTAATTTGAAACAGACCAAAAAAAACAAAACAAAAAACAAATAGGTAATGCAGTTAGTTCTTACGTTAACTACTTATCTAAAAATAGAAAAATACATGAAAATTATGTTTGGAGTATCTAATACGAAATCACACTGGTTTAATATTGTTGATGTTTAAGGAAGTGCAAATGTGTGTATAAATTATCGAGTAATTCATTTTAATACTCATCAGCAGTCTATTTGTCTGAGAAATGGCTACGTGCTCTATTTCACGAATTTGTATTAAAATCTGATTGCTGTTCATACCAGTAGAATATAACAGCTGTCATTTTTTAGAAAGATCTAAACTGTTACGAATGATGGAGAAACGAATGCGTGAATCATGAATTATTTTTAATTATTAATGAAGTTTGTAGTGGTTTATTTGTTCAAATTATCCTGAATCAGTTCGAGACAATCGTGGATAAATCTCATTATTATTTACTCATATTATGATGCGTGCAATTTTCCCATTTGTCGTTTAAAATTTAACATGAGAAGTTAACAATCCTGTTCTACATCATGCAGCGAAATCATAACTACCCGGATACCTGATGCTTATGGAATTTCCTTCGTTTGCTTCAAAAAAATGTATCTGTATATTTATATCAGTTACCTAGTCTTCATAACGTGTACGAAAACCGATTCCATTTTTTGACCTGTAATTTTCTAATATCATCATTGACGTCATCTCGGTCGTAAAACTAAGTTAGAGAATTATTCTCAGATCGGATAATATCTGGAATCTATTCGTTCAATTAGAGGGAAGATGAAAAATGGTAGTTTTCTTAATTATGCGACCTATTGACGAATGGAATATTTATAGTTCTTCTCTTTGCTATCAACGTACGAGTACATTTCGTTACCATGATTTTTGGAAATTCGGTACGTCGGTAAATTTGTGAGGAGGAGTGAACTATATAATTATTTGGCCCCATAAATTACTGTATTATTCAGTTTGATATTTTTAACTCACCAAGTGTACAGAGCGTTCTACCTCGAGTACACCACGTATGAGAATAGTATTACTTTACACAAACTAAGGGCCAAAATTACAAACCTTGGTTATTGGTTCAACGGACCATTATAACAGGAAATTCCATGGAATTTTCATTATAACGGTTTGTTAAACGAATAACCAATGTTTATAATACCCGACCTAAGAGTAATAATAAAAATATTATACAGGGTCTTTCACAATAAACGCTCACGAGAAATATGTGGTTAGCAAGGGTTTAAAACTATTTTTTTTTTTTTATCGCCACCACTGTATTCTCCCAACCATGACAATTCTCATGTGCTATGGAATCACTTAATTCGGTTTGATTTATCGAGGATAAATTTATTCTTCCGAAAAAGTATTTTTTTATAATATAAAATACGGAGTATTTTTTAAATAGGGCTCATCAGAAAAACGAATTGCATGATTACGTGGAAGAATTTTTCACTCAAAAAATTATACTTACCACTGTATCCACACAACCATACCAATCATGAAATACATGGGGGGTTCCACTACGGAAATGGGATCTCAGGGTGAAAAAAAATTTTTTTTTCTTTTTCTTGAAAAAATTATTTTTCACCCTAAGGTCCCTTTTTGGTATGGATACCCCATTATGAAATTGACAGAGTAATTGTCATGGACTCATGGTTGGGAGAATACACTGGTGGCGATAACAAAAAAAAAATTTTTAACCCTTACTAATCACATATTTCTCGTGAGCATTTTTTGTGAAAGACCCTGTACCTTTTTATTTTTTTTTGTCGCTTCGAGATATTTTGAAATCTTGATCGCATGTAGTTTTCATTTTCATAAATATGGGTATAGTCTATTGTTGATAAATCAAATATCGTTTGTTGTTGTTAATCAATGCTTACAATTATATAGTTGCTTCCAGTCCGCTCGAAAATCATAATTATGTCAAAAATTACCCACCAAATCTAAAATCGATTTTCTCAATAATTTTCCTGTTTCCGCTGCTTTTTTCTTTTCCTACTGGCCATATTTTGCCTAGAAGACTTAATTTACATTAGAATAGTGTATACTTGTATACGGAAAATATTGAGCAGCCCGAAAGAGGCGGCGCGTGCATGAGGAAAATTGTGTTTGTGTTGAATTTTCAAATCACGTTCGTACTATAAATAAGTGGCTGCTGCAAAAACGAGTGAAACTAAATTTCTTGGGTAGAGGAATAGGAAACTTGGTGGGCGGCGAGGCTTAGTCCAAGGGTTTTCCGAAAGTAGGTCGCATAGTTTTTGGGGTGAGGGAAAAAGTCGATTTGAGAACTTCGTGCGAAAGAGCAATGCGTTTAATTTCCGCCGTTGGCTGCGCTCGGTTTTTGCTTCTGAAATTTTGGAGTTCAAGGTTGTCGTGAAGAGTTTTTCTTATTTTTTTATTTTCAGGATATTAATCTTTTTTCTTCCATTTTCCTTTATACAGTAATACGAATATATTATAATTATGGTACAATTTGGCGAATGAAAATAACGAGAGAATTTTCACGCTTGTTTCTCGGTTCCATTGCGGTTTCTTATCTTATTTTTGAATTTTCTAAAAATGTAGAAGGATATCAGTAGTTACATGTCTGTTTTATTACTATTACAAACACATGGTGACCTTATTTTTGTTCCAAAAAGTACTTCATGACAAAGAATATAATGCCTCGAATTTTCGTAAACAATTGATCTGCTATATTGCTTCGTGTGTAGGTAAATACTGCGGTGGAGCGGGGGAGGGAGCTTTTTCGAACAAACGCAGCTCTTTGAAGCCTCTTCCTCATTTTCTGCAAGTACGTTGAATCTATATTGACTGAAAATTGTACGAAAGACTTGAAATTCTCAGAATAAGTGGAATAATATGACTGTTGCATTGATTTTCACAAAACGAGCGTACACTTTATTTTCGTCTCGTGTTATCGATCTAATCCGTTTGTCGGTAGCCTTTTCAATTAAATGGTCTGCCAAGATAAAGTTGAAAAAAACAGAAAAGCGTAACTTAAAATTGTATAAATTGACCGAAATTTTTTTGAATTTAGAAAATATTCAATTTATATCCAGTTTGATCCAGAATTTCCATTTCTCCGTTGTCTATTCTATATAATGCTCCATTGTCTAATTTTATTGGACGTAATTTATTCGTATCCTTAGCTCACATCATATGATGTGTATACCTACGTAGACAATATAGTCATTTTTCTACCACTTACTATCATTTTATGCTTCTTTTACGAATAATATCTCGCATTTTTGTTATTGTTGTTTTTTTTTTTTTTTTTTTTTTTTCAATGGGTTCTAATAAATTTTTCTAGTTTTACAAAATTAATGTTGTACATTTTAAGGCGCGTCTGAAATTTTTTGGCATATAATAATAATAATAATAATAATGTGGTTTTCATTTACACGAAATTCAAAAATTAATACGGTTTTATTTTCGTGCGCATAATGTGCTATTATGATCTTATATTATACCCACATGTTATATAATCCGCGCTCAAAAATTAAATTAATTACTCACAAACGGAAAAATTTATAGGTACGTGCCTTGCCCAGATTTCGAGAGCATGTCTTTTTTATATGGCTTTGCCGCGGGCGCTTATATTCGCCGCAATTACGTGAAATCTTAGCCAAACATGTCGAGTTTATTGATTTACCTGGCTGAGCGTTTTTATTATGATTTTTTTTTTTTTTTTTCGTTGATTCGTGTATCTCTCGGAGCGGGCGGAACAAAAGCGTACGTAATTTTTGAATCGGTGGTGGAATCACATTATATATAGGGTTTACAAAGATCATTCATACCACATGAAACAGGTGTTTTGTGCATGTAGGAAAACTGTATCGAGTGTTTTCACCTGAAGCCAATAACACGTGGTATTTTATTTATACTCAAAGCGTCAAAAATTGTCAGCTCCTCTTACCTGTATACAGGGTGTTCGGCCTCGAGTTCACCATCAAGCTATTGTAGATGGAGCAATATGAGTTACATTCATTTATGATGGCTTGGCTACACTCCGGTCGGTAAGGGTAGAAATTATTTTTTCCTCCCGATCTATTCAGGTGATTATTTTTTTTAATTTGAACATTCGCGAAACTTATGGTACCTAGTTGAAAAACTCAAGTTTTGCGCAATTATTCAGCAAATTTATAATGTAAATTTTTTGTTTCAAAAATTAGGGCAATCGAAGCAAGCCAAGAAAAATGATGAATGAAAATGTGAAAAATTGGAGGTAAAAAAATATGTCTTCAATTTTTCACCATGTGAAAGAGATTTTTTTAGAAGATAATCAACTGCTGTATCATTATATGGCATGAAAATAATTTTTAGGTGAAAGTTGCAGACTGTCTAAAAAAAAAAAATTCAATTCTAGCCTTTTTCTTAAAAATAGAGAGAGAATTAAAAAATTCAGACTAGCTTATTTTTTTACAAGAAAATTAATTTTCTTTGAGAAATTCTTTCTATGTCATATAATACGGCAGTTAAATCTTCTTTCAAAAATAAATTTTTCAAGTACGCCTTGAAATAAAATTTTTTCATTTAATTTTTTTAAAAATGCAAAATCATAGACGTTTTCTAGCTCTAATTTCTCACTTTTTCATACATAATTTTTCTCTGCTTGCTTCGATTGCTCCAATTATTGAGACTTGAGAAACTACGCCGTGTACACATTTGCTAAATAATGGCGCAAACTGAAGTTAAATTCTACCTATCCGAATAATAAATGCGTGAATTTTTAGAAATACGAGTAATTACCTGAATCAGTTTGGCGAAAAAATGATTCAAATACGAGTATTATACAGCCTCTTATCACTGGAGAGTGTGCAAACTATTATACTTGTACATGAATATAACTTGTCTTTCTCTATCTGTAATTACTCGGTAGTGAACCCGAGGCTGAACACACGTCTATACTTAGCGAATTGTAAATTGCTTCAATCTACCGTCGGTCGCATTAAGGAGCTTCTCTTTTGCATGGTCTCATTAATTTGGGCTTTTACGAAAAACCAAGAGTAAGTATGCAGGTATTTAATTCATTTTATTATGAAAACTGAAAGAGGAAAAAAAAGTGGATTTCATCAGATTTCATGCGACTTGAGGTATGTTACCTGATTGTGAAACGATAATTGTCAACATTTCGAGTGTCCTTTACGAGGTAGTCTAAGCAACTGTGATCCAACGATAAATGTTGTTGCTCTTAAGACGAAATAGAAAAGATCACATTGATTTTATCATCAAAAGTAGCACCTTACTAATATGCGATTTCCAATCGGCCGAGGTTTTGCAACTTAGAGAATAGAAATTTTGTTCCACTCTTTTCCATTATATAGTACTTCTAGCGCAGAAAATGAGAAGTGTTCTACTTTCACCCAAGTTAGTCGTGTTTGATACATCTATTAGTAAAAATAAGAGGTACCTTTCTATTTTTTGGCCTAAAAAAATCATGATTTATGAACTTATTCGAGTTTTTTTGTTCAGAGCTTCAGCAGACTTTTCTGGTTATTTTTTGAGGAGCCAAATTGATCATAGATCAAAAATTTTTTGCTTTATTTAGCAAAACTCCTCACCCTCTCTCTAACACGTCCTGTGAAATTTTTCATTTTCTCTGCAAGGCGATCTATCAAATCGGGGGGGGGGGGGGGCAATATTCTCTGGTTGATGTTCCAGTGGTTCAAGTCGTGTTGAGAATGAATTTCTGTGCACTGACGAACTTATTATTAATATGCAAATTATATATCATTATATTGCCGGCCCCAAGTATGTACAAAAGTTGCTAAGTTACGAAAAGAAAAAATTTATTTTTTCACTGGTTTGACCCGAATATCCACACCTCCGATTAGTTATTTTATTGTGTTAAGCAATGCTGAATGGATCAGTTTATAAGTTTTGGACTTGGACCAGCGATGTGGTAGTTCCAATACTGATAAAGTCTCCTTTAAAAATTTCATTTCGTTGAAGGTATGAACTTTATTCTATGGTCTATCGGAAAAGTTTCATGCCTAGGATTCCTAGGTGATACACGGAGTTGGTGGTAAAAAATCATCGTCTACCTCTTCTGCTTTGCCACAGAAAGTTCGATTTTGAAAATTGAATAGAGTTTCGAACACTTTCATTCATATAATACGAGTATGTTTAATTTTCCTCCTATACGTACTTAATTTAATGTAAGTTATACAAAAAAAAAAAAAAGAAAAATCGATTCTCATTTCCTATACAATATGCATGATACATGTACATATAGTACGCATAGCTACATACATATATAGAACATTTTTCTTCTCAGATAGTATCAAAATATTGTTGCGACCTCATTTTTGAAAGCTTTTATTGAAAATGTATATTTTTTTCCAACTGCTAAAAAATGCATTCGTTTGTCGCCTTTCTGAAAATCCATTTTAAACCCCAAATTATGTATAAGTACATGTAGGACTATAATGTATACTTACGACATTTTTTTTCACGAATATAATCTACATCGTCGTCGCTTTGTCTGAACTTTTTTTTTTTTTGTGAATCTTAGTATTTCGATCCAATTATTAGAAAATTTTCAAATTTTGTTCGGTATTAATTTTCCAACTTCATATTAAATTATGGAAATAGCAGTTGCGCGGGGGAGGGGGAGAAAAAACGCATTGGAGCCTTGGAAACTGCCCTTTTATCATGGTGTGTTCTATAAATAAAGGAAAGTTGAATTTATCACTAAAATGAATATAGTGTCTTGGCGCCTAAATTGCTAGACATGTACATATTATGTGTATACGCGTATCTTACTTATTCAGCAGAATGCTCAGCGTGTGCTTCAAATTAGAGAATATCGATTTCGAGGGACGATATATTAATCTTGCAGAAAGTGAAAAGCATTGAGATTACTGTCGAACGAGACCTTTTTCTTCCCAATTTCAATCTGTTATACGGTTTTCCGCAGCGGCCACTTTTATCCATGAGAGGCAATTAAAGAAAAGTTATCCACACGTCGTACCTTACCCATTATTTCTGTGAGAAAATATTCTTACGAGTATGTCTGTGTCGTGAAAAATTCAAGAATGTAAAACATCGAGACTGAAAACGGACACCATAGTCATTAATGATTGGATGATAGAGAACTAAAACATAGCTTGAAGTGGATAAAAAATCATGGAAGAAAGGAAACACATTTTGAAGGGGTAAATCACGATGGAAATTATCATATCGTGTTTATGAAAACCGAAAAAGACTATTTTGATAGAGGAGATTGACTTCTTTCAAGTTTTTTAGTTTTATCCAACTCTTATTGCTGCGGTAGTACAAAGCACTGGCTGTAACTATTGACAGCGCTAGCAGTGGCTCATCTGAGGGGGTGCTGGCAATCTTACCTCCTTTAGTGCATTTTTTTAAAAGGCTTCATTGCTAAGTCTTATATCTGATAATACTTAACAATCTCAGTTTTTGATTAAAAAAAGTCCATTCTTCGGGCTATTTCTCTCTGTATGCATAGTAAAAAAAAAAACCTTGAGGACTTCTTTGTTGCTGAGCAACCGAGGAGCACAATGAAGTCATCAAAGTATGATTTTGTCATCAAATCCTTTGGGTAATATCGGTCAAAAAAAGACTTTGGGACTTTGAGGGAAATATCGGCCTTTCACTCGGAGGTCACTTTCCGCTAGAAGGGGTTGGAGGGCTCAATCATAGATATACCTTTATTATATTGGGTATCCAACTACTCGTGCATGAAATTTCTGTGGCATGACATGTCCCTACGGGCAAAAATTGACAAAATGATCCGGAAAATGAGAATTTTATCCGTTTTCAGTCCGTTTCGATTTTCGACCATCGGATCTGGAAATTTGCAGATATTTTTGTTATCTTGATTGGAAACGAACAATTTTTCCAAATCTGTTTGTAAAACGGATTTCCTGATTATAATCAGTGATAATTTTTGGGTAATTTTTCTAAATCCGTTTGTAAAACGGTTTCACGGATTATAACCCGGGCCAACAAATATGATAAAACAGTCTTCACGGAAAATAATCCGGACTCATTTCAAAACAAAACTGGCAAGACTAATTACAATCCGTTCGAAATTCGTTTTAGAAGCCGGAAAACAGGAAAATTCCGAGTTATAATACAGAAACGGATTATAACCCACAATAAAATGGATCCGTTTTCAAAATATTTTGTCCATAGAGGTGCGTCTGCCTTTGGCGGAAAAAAAATAAAAAACCGGAGCCTTTTGTAAAATTTTTGCATTTAGATGATGTGAAGTACGGAATACTGAAGCAAGGAGCACAATATGGCAATTTTCAACACGCTTTCTCCGTCCTCGAAAATAAGAGAGGTGCACCACTGCGATATTGCTCTTTCGTCACAAACATGCGCAGACAGATGCGTCACAAAAATTTTGTAGGGTAAGTGCTAGTAAATGGCAAGTTAGACATCTATAGTTGTATAAATAAAATACATATATACATCTATGATATCAAGTGACAAAGACGAAGGATTTACTCATCTATATGTATATGTTAGTATTCTTTGTATGAGTATATACCGATTTGCTAAACCTGTTGATGAACGTTGAGGAGGATTTCTTCAGGTTGAAATTTAAAAAAAAAATTGTTAATCCTTTCGATCCCCGTAATAAAATTGATTACGCATATGGGTACAGTTCATTCGTGGTCGAATTATTTTATTTTTAATAAACTACAGTGAAGTGTTTCTGCTCTGTTATTTTATTACCCATTTGAGACAGTTTTAATTTTATAGCTTGCGTATGTACTAGGTAATTAACAGGTTTTTATGCGCCAATTTCTAAAGTTTCCTGTGTCGATGTCGCATAGAACTGGTTATCGTACGATTTCTTCTGAATCCGTCACTTATTTAATAATAAGTTCAAGTTGAGTGCATCGTTATATCCACGACCAATTGTCATGAAAAAAAAGTCGGTTTTAATAATTTGTAACCCTAAATTCGTCGGTCTGATTTTTTTTATTTTTGTCGATGACGCCAGAGAAAATAGGTCGAAACTTGAGTAGCCTTTGATGACTGATTAGATTGTGAGAAATAAAATTTTCCATAAGAGCAGTCTTTGCCTCGAAATTTTATGTTAGCTGGGTTTTGTCTGAAATCATAGCAGTAGTAGCATACCCTTTGTGATTTGTTTGATTCAAAGCACTTATAACGTCCAAATCAAGAATCTTGGCCACTTATATACTCTGTAACGAAAGCACGTAACTCCATTTGAAATTGGCTCCATTCTTGATTTGTATTTTTCAGATAAGTAGCCAGATGCTCTGTTAAGAATAGGTCAGCATCAGTACTTGAGTTTTACCCGTTTAACTGCATACAGGGTGTTGCGTTTCAAACTGCCCCTTAGGAAAATACATGGGATATTTGGTTTTTGTTTTAGGAAATGAGTTAGATCGAGGAAATGAATGAGTTGCCGAGCGATTTTTTCTTGTATGAAATTGAACGAGAAATCTGATGGTGCAAGTTTCGAATCGATCCGAGCAATATATTCACGGAGTTGTAGCAAAATAACGTACCATTATAGAACTTTCCAGTAAAAAACGGAGAATGAAGATACAAAGTATTGAAAAACAAGGGTGTATTCTGCAGCTACTAATCTGAAGAATAAAGATATGACTGTAGAGTACAGGATCCAAATAATTTTTCCGTTTTCGTATGAGCAGCTGAATACATCTTGGTTTTTCAATACTTTGCATCATATTTCTCTTACTTATAGTTCCATAATATTATGTTCGAATGGTTATTTCGCTGTAACTACGTGAATATTTTTCAGATCCATTCAGTATTTACACCATTTAATTCCTCGTTGAATTTCACGTGAGAAAATTCGCTTCCAACAAATTTATCTTCTCAGTCACACGTCAGTTATAGGTAAGAAAATTACTTTCCCTTTGTTGAATTTTATTCGTATTTCATGTAATGCGTTTTTCTTCACGTGTTTGATAGGCTTGTTTTTTTCCTTTTGTATGCAAATTTACTTCGTATAGCTTCAACTATTATTCGGCGATGAGTTATTAAGGTCGTGGTCAGATTGGCTTTTCTCCAAAAACGAAGGAAAAATACAAGCACAGTCAACGAATCTGAAGAAATGTTTAAAATATTGCATGTATAATAAATGAGTGTTGAACATATGTAATTAAATCTTGGGTAACGTGAACTTTTCTAATCATTTTCGAAAAGTTAAGCTGATTTTCGTTGTTTTTTTTCTTTTTTTCTTCTCCTTTTTTTTTTTTTTTTAGGAAAAAACGTTTTTTCGTCGTTTTATGGGTTGTGAGTGTTTATTTTGTGGCTCATCCACGATCAACATTTTTTTGTTGTGTTTGTGTGAAAAATTAATCGAGTTTATTTGTGTGAAGGTACACCTAAGTTTTTGCGAATTATCTGTTGATTATCACGATAAATGATAGTAACTGTATAAGGTGCACCTTGAAAAAGTTATATTTTTATCATTTATTGCTAATTTTACGTAAACAAGAGGTCAACTTTGGGGAAATTATTGGGAGGCATACTCCGTTTATTATCCAATGCGATAGCCTAATGTTTGTTACGTTTATTCGTGAAAGTTGATATAAATTATTTTTTCTTATTCCTCCGACGAACCACCGCGTATATATTACTCCCTATTATTTCTACAATTAATACGCAAATTGAAGCCCACGTGGTGTCGCATTTGAAGACGAACTCAGTTCGGTTATTTTGTGGTTTTTTCATTTGAGGTTACCTGCCCGTATTAACCTGCTGTAAAAACTAGTCACGTTGTTATTGTGTTATTCCGTGTTTTAATGAAAACGTTTTAATATCATTATAAGCTTTCAATTAACGCATGGTATGCACTTGTTCCTTTCGTTTCGAAGATTGCCAAGTTGTCGCAGCGTCTTCTTGTCGTTTTCGTTCTTATATATTAGTGTGAATGTTGAAAGCTTTATTGAAAATTCTTACGCACGTTTTACCTGTGCTATACGAGTGTTACCCGACGGATTTTGCTCCTCTGGCTTCACTCATTCTATTCTAGTATCCCTTATCACTCGCTTTTCCACGCATTGGAGAATGCGACGCACCGATAGGAGCGCTGAACAGTAACCGAAAACTGATGGAATTAAAAATAATACGATAATATCATATTCTTGTGCAGTTACACACTTTTCCTGTAGAGAGTGAACTTTTGTTTTGCATTCGCGATAGAGTAAATTCAGTAACCTATTCGCTTTGCTTTTATTTTAAATGTTAAGATTGAATGCAGTTCTTGAAAAAGTGTTGTACCTAGTATATGCAATGGTAAAAAAAATTGGTACCAATTGGGACTTAAAGTTAAAACTCAAATGTTGGCAGCCTTGCGTGAAATTCGTACTGAAAACGTCGAATGGGTGTACGAATTCTTTCTCCCATATAACGCATTGTATTTTTCATCATTTTTAAAAATTCACCAAAATATTGAATTTGAAGAATTTTCACATAAGACTTGAGCAAAATTGAAGCTTGAAACTTGCTCTTTAAGAATCGCAGTAAACAAAAAAAATCAAACATTATTATAAAAACAGTTTCAAGTAGTTTTAAGTAACACATGAAAATTCGCCCATTTTTGTCTAAAATTTGCGTAAATCGACCACCCATTTGCTCTTAGAAGTGGTAAAGCGACTGTAAAGTATACTCTAGTGGTGCTGTAAATATGGTCAGCACTAGCGCCACCTAGATGACGTTTAAACCCCTGTTGAGTGGGTCGCTCTAAATAACATATGAGGTGCGCTCAGGGAAACCATACATCAAGTCACTAAATGAAAAGTCGAGAAAAAGCAAAAAAAACCAAAAAATCTGAGAACTATATTTTTTTTTTTCATTATTTCTAAATGTATTTTTCACGCTCTTTCTAATGAGTCAAGTTTTATGATTTTCAAAATTGTTCATTTTTCAATGTTTAAATCGTTCTAGAACAGTGAATTTTGATCGGAGCGGCTTAAAATTTTTTGTGTGAAAGCTCTGGATGTGTTCTACGAGCTCCATTAAAAAAAACGAAAATTTTTTTTACGACTCGACTTCCTAGTGGCACAAGTGGGTGAAAATGGCCCAGATGTTGATATGGTTGCCTATTCTCATCAAATAGGGAAGGGGGAAATTCTGTATAATCATCGAGGACTACCAGGGTAACATAATTAAGGTTGGGTCAAAATGACCCATTTGTGCCACTTGTGTATAAAATAGCTTGTTTCGCTGAAGGGTTAATATAAATGGTTTTTCTGAGCGCGCCTCATATTGAGAGTTTCCAACACCACCGCACATGGAATTTTCGATAGGAGGGTTGACATAACCAAAAATTCAGTTTTTCGCTTGTATCTTCGCAAATATCAGTGTTGGGGGGAAAGGTAAGGATAGTAGAGAGGGGTTCAAAATTAAATTGTCTGTAAACAATAAATTTCCCTATCTTTCACAGTTACAAAGTTACAGGCTTGCAAAAATTGAAAATAAATACTCAATCGAATCAAAATTGCACACGCCAAAGCTTGAAGAAGATTGTCAAGTTTGAGCCCCCCCCCGCCCAGGAGTTAGGTTACAAAGAACTCAAATTTTTAAATTATTTTATACACCTGAGGGGACCTACGCGTATTTATATGACGTTAATCAAAACGGTGTACATTTTTTTCCCTAACAGATGAACGATTTGTTTGAATTCCATTTTTGAACTAACTTAACCTTCTTGCCCGAATTAGTACTCCATTATCTAATAGATGAACCGTAAAAACTTGATTTCATAATAATTAATTTTCGTGCTTCTGTATAGTAGTCGCCTGTGGAATCATTGAATGAAAATATCATTTAAACGTCGAGGAACTGAAGAAGAAGTAAAATGTTTTTGCAAAGATTATGATGATGATGATGATGATGTCTGTAACTAAATTAAATTTTAACCAATTAGCTTAAGCTATAAAAATTTGAAATTATATTGTTGACTAGTTAGGTTTGTTAGGTAGCTAGTAATTTAATTCGTAGCACAATCTTTCTATATATATAAGCGTTATATTTCTCTCTTCTCATTATGTAGTATTGAATTTTTCTGCGATCCAATTCGTGTTCAAGGCTGAAGGTCTTATCGCTTTCAGCAGCTTGTACGAATACGTAGTACTCCCATGCGCTTATTTTTTTGTAATTTTTTTTTTTTTGTAAGAATCTATAAATACTGATCATTGTTCATAATTTTCAATGATAAATTATACATTGCTGTATAATCTTGAGAAGATCGAAAAGAACATTTTTTTCAAGAGGATTGTTAAAATTTTTTAAAGATAAAAATACGTACGATTTGAAGAATAGCTGTGAATCACTAGCTTCAGTTGCTCTAATTTTTGAGACTTGAGAACGTACCTACATCATACTCGTGTTTGCCAATGACGCAAATTGGGGGTTTTCAACTGTCATAGTAATGAATTTATGAATTTATAAAAATAATTACTCGAATCAGTCTGTGGAAAAAATGATTTACTTAAATATTATACTGCCCTTGTCAACCGGAGAGTATGCAATCTATCATACATAAATATACAGTGGCTCAATAAAGTATTTGCACACCACGTAAAATGACGAGAACAGTGCAACCATAGCATGCAGGAAAAAAAAAAAATACGCGGCATGTAGGGAATCACCTGAAACGTTGAGCAGCACAGCACATGGTCGAGAAAAAAAAAATAGGCTCCGCCTACAAATAAGAATGTAAAAATTCGATATCAAAAAAGTATTTGCACACCGGCGAATTTAATGACAAATACATGGCTGCATGCAATTTTGAACTTGACAAAACCCAAAATGTACCTTATCAGTTACGTAAGAGTGCTGCAGTTTATTTTAAAAAACGAAAGTACACAAGTGAATTGTTATGGGGCCAAAAACTTCAGAAATAGCGGCACCGGTTCGTTCGCGCATTGTTACCCTCCATGAAAAGGGTGAAAGTTACAGAGAAATTGCTAGGAAAGTTGGTTTTTCATTTTCTGCAGTGCGGTATGTGATAAAACGATTTCAAGCAACAAATTCACTTGGAAATGAGTTTCGCAGTGGCCGACCGAAGAAGTTGAATCCAACCCAAGAGAGATCAATTGTCCGTAATTTGCGGAAAAATCCATTCAGGAGTGCTCCCTCACTGGCCGATGAGCTTGCTTCAACGTCAGGAATAACAGTTCACCCAGAAACTATAAGAATATTACTCCGTTCAGCTGGCTTACATGGAAGAAGTCCGCGTAAGAAACCTTTCATTTCCGAAGTAAATCGTGTCAAACGGTTGAAATTTGCAAAGGAGTATGTAAATAAGCCAAGTAGTTTCTGGCAAACTGTTATATTTTCTGACGAGTCAAAGTTCAACTTATTTGGATCTGATGGGCGTGGGTACGTCTGGCGGAAAAAGAATTCTGAATTAGAAGCCAAAAATTTGCTGCCTACTGTTAAATTTGGAGGAGGCAAGGTGCTCGTTTGGGGATGTATGGCAGCCAAAGGGGTGGGAAATCTCGAGTTTATCGAAGGTAATATGACAGCCCAGATGTACATCGATATTTTGCGCACTAATTTGAAGAGCAGTGCACGTAAATTAGGCTTGCAGAATTCTTTCCGTTTCCAGCAGGATAATGATCCAAAGCACACTGCCCACATATCTCGCGAATTTCTACGTATCAATGCGCCTCGCCAGCTTGTAACCCCTCCCCAGTCTCCAGACATGAATCCTATCGAAAACCTGTGGAGTCTGCTCGAGGTGGCTATTCGTAAACGCAAAATCTCCAACAAGGCAGATTTGAAAAGGGGCCTTCAGACTGCCTGGTCCGAAATTTGTCCCAGAGTCACTGCTGCTTTGGTTGATTCCATGCCACGACGTCTTCAAGCCATCATCGACGCTAAAGGAATGCATACCAAGTATTAAAACCTCCTTTTATGCACTTGGTTCTTTTTTTTTTGCATTTTCTGCAGGTGTGCAAATACTTTTTTGACTTCAGGATTTACCGTTTTTGTTTCCTACAAAGTTTTGCTTTATTTTTTGCATACTTTTATGTTATTGTTTATGTTTTCTTTTCATTTACTAATAAACAAAGCATGTTTTGTTGTCATATGTCATTCCTATGCCGCGCGGTAGCCATTTTACGTGGTGTGCAAATACTTTATTGAGCCACTGTAACTCGTGCTTTTGATTGATGGTGAACTCAAGACGGACCACCCTGTATAGTGGTTTGGATGACACCTTGTCACTTTTCAAGTTGGCAAAATTTTTTCGAAGCATAGATATAGATATAATTTAAAACTGATAAGGAAATATCTCCTTTATCGATAATTACTCTTGAAATTCGTATTTCATTCTATTTCTGAAAAATTGGAAAAACGCCGTTTGCGGTATTTTATTTTCCATTCAGAAAATAAATTTTTATCATCGCTGATGAAAAAGTCATAAGGTGGTTTTCATTTAAAAGCTACGTTACTGCGATTCCAAAATTATCACTTATCAGTAAGCTAATTCATTTTCTGTATTTGACGGTTGTTTCTTCTACTCATGCCATTCTAAATGACTTGACTGAGCTAAATTTTTAATGGTTTCTTTTCGAAGTAGAATTTTATTTCTCGGAAGATACGGCACTTATGCCACTCTACTGGGGGAGGGGGGGGGGTCAGTAAATTGTGAGTTCGACCCCGATCTAGTGGCAAAGAAAAATGAGGATTAAATTTTCACGTTACGAAGAAATGAACGTACTGCGAGTGCCTCTTGAAAGTTATCATTAAAGTCTGCATACGTACCTATAATGCGGTCGTATCGATTGTTATAATTTTATTGTAGGTACACATATTATTTTTTAAATTGTCTGTTTTTATTGTTTTTATTTCATTGTTTCGACAACAGTTCACGAGCCTCTTCAGGTGCTATCATGTATAAATATGACAAAATTATGATTTCATCATAACGTAGCCCAATACATTTCACTGTATTAAATACAATGCTGTTCGAATGAAATTATGTGAATTTTCGAATTGGGTGTATGGTGTCGAATAGTATAGTATGCGATTTGATTTTTTTTTTTCACGAATTAGTTTCATATCTAAAACAACATAATACTTTTTTCGTCCATTTTTGTTTATTTTCATTCTTCTGAAATTTGTATTCGTACATAAATGCATGTGTGTTTTAAAGTCATTTGAAGGTCTCACTGATAAGAAAAATTCAACCAAAATAATGTGGTGTTCGATGTTCTGACAGAGGTTTGGCATACATCGATTAAAAAATGGCATGCGTGCGAATTAATTTTTTATATCTGCAGCGTAATGTTTATATAAAAGCTCTCCGCTTAGTTGGGCGTTGCATTCATTTTTTTCCCCTCTAGCAGCTTCGAGAAATTGGGTTAGTGGTTGAGGCCTTTGCGTGAAGTCGTTTCTCCTTTTATTTTAATTGGCACGATGTAATTATCTGCTCGAAACGAGATGAAACTAAGCTGCATCCGTGTTTGCTGTGTTGAGGTGTATAGTTTCAAAATTCACGTGCTTCGATTTCGGAAAATGTGAAATTTCAATAAAAGGATTTTATAGTCTTCATAGTTGAAGCTAAATCATGATGTACTCGTATTAACACTAGAAGGACGATCCCAGTTTTAATTTTTGGATGAACTACTCGAAGGACCAGGGTGGCGTCACATAAATGAGTAATTTTTCATTCGATGAAAGTCAACCCTGATATTCAAAATTCAAACAGCTGCACCGTACAATCCTGGGCAGATAGTTGTTGCATTTTGACTATTTTTTTGTCTCATTTAATTATTGTAAATTGTGCTATCTTAAACGCTTGGAATTACTGTACCTATTCTAGTTTGAGCAACCCTGATTTGCGTTAGTATACAACGCCCGCTGATCTCTTCAGCAGTCGAGTAAAACATGGTTTTTCTAGTGTTAATCAGAATATTTAATCTTCTAGTTTGTTTGTCGGGTCTTTCCCTCTCTCCAAATTGTAAATTAATAAATAAATAAGTTACAATCCACAGGATTGAGTTGGACTAAAGTGAAACTTCAGGCATTAATGAAGATAGTTCAAGAATACTTTTAGCTATAGTTGCTGGCGCATATCTCGTAAATGTTATTGTACAGTTAAACCTCCCTTAACGGACACTCCATCAAGCGGACACCCCCAATAAACGGACAAAAATCTAGGTCCCATTGAGTGTAATGACAAAAATACATTGTAACCTCTGATAGATGGACATTCTATTAAACGGGACAAAAATTTTGCCACTCATACTGTACATGCGTAAAAATGAAGAAAAAAACAGATAAAAGATTCGGTGTTTTTGCTTCTAATGTGCTGGGTGTATCGTGAAAATTAGTTTGAAACGTAAATGTCTCTCCTTATCCGATAAAATTGAAGTTTGAGAGGACAGCAGTACAATCTTCATCAGGGTTGAAAGAAACAACTATCCTTTTTCAAATAATGTTCATATTATACTGTTGTTCAAGTTGCACTCTTTTTTTCTTTTTTTCTTTTTTTTTTTGTTTAAAATTCAGAAAATTTTAAAACTTATTAAAAACTCTATTTGGCGGACACTTTTCTTATTTACACTCTCATAGCGGACACTCGCTCTAAGCGGACACCTCCAATTAGCGGATATTTTCTCGGGTCCCTTGATCTCCGTTATTAAGAGGTTTTACTGTAGTTGCTTTTAAAGAATTTGAAAAATTAGACCTTGGTCGTTCTTAGAGCGAAATTTTTAATTGTTGACAATATACATATTTCTTTCTATAGGGTTTATGGATAGTGCTTTTTCTTGATTTCGCCCTTTGCGATCCCAATTGTTGGGAAAATGTCAGAAAAATTCATTGTGGTACCTTGTTATGCGTGCGACGACTCTCTTTTGTGTACTCGTGGTTACATACAGCACCACGCTATATATAATTACTAACCATTTAGTTCAGTTGACCTAATTGACTTAAATTAATTTTTCCTGCTTACACGAAGCTTATAAGGTTTTTCTTTTTATCTTTTTTTTTTTCAAGTTTATTATTCTCTTTTTCTTTCATGAATGACTTTTGTATTGCCTTTATTTTCGTGGAAAACTTTAAAGCTATTGACCAGCTGCTATTTGCTCATCAAAGGTGCTGAGGGTAGGATGGCTTCGAAACGGAACTCGCCAAATTTCGACTGGCTGGTATTTTCGGTTTGGAAAGCGCAACAGTGGAGCATGTCTCGTATTATATTTTTCCCCCTCTCGCCCCTATAAGTTGAATTTCTTGGTAAATCGATTTTCATTGTTTGCGTTGACCTTTACTTGCCTGCTGCCACCAAGTGGAAGAGCGTCTCCTTTTTCGTTATTTTTACGTATGTACTTTTTTGCTGTATTTTGAGAATAGAGTTACAAGAAAATTGCAAATGCTCCCTGTAAAGGAAGGTCATACGGGTACACGCTTTTCTCTTGTTCACGAATTTGCTAAATTTAATTCTATCCATTTTAGACGACTAGAGTGCTTCAACCTTTAGTGTAGCTATTTATTTAGTGGAAGCCATCAACAATTTGATGGTATTTCCTCGTTGAGATTTTTCTCTTCGTGTATGATTATAAGTCTTTTCAATTTATAAGTAAGTACCTGTGCAACTCGCCAGAAATTCTTTGGTGGACAAAAGTTGAAAAAATTTAGGAGTAATTTTTACAATTTGAATGAAAAAACCGAGATAATTGAAAGTTTGTGGCAGAAATTACTACAGAAATAGTGATATATGTTATCTAAGATGGTACCAAGTACTATAAGCATTAAGAATGTCCACTATGAATAATAATTTTCATTACTACGATGAGAAAAGTTATTAAATTGTTTGTAATTAATACCTAGTAGGTATTAAATTCCTCTCGGTGAAGCCAGTATAAAGAAGGAAAAGGCAACAAGAAGGTATTTAATGTGAAAGTATTTTTTTTCTGGTGATTAAATATTTGGAACGTATCAAATTAAAATATTGATAAGAATGTATGCTTTGTAGAAGTGTGGAAGCGTCTGTTTTTGCGTTTTGAAAATTTTCTAATTCTTTTATGCATCTCGTAACAAAGATTTTCGTTAAGTATTCGATATGTTGGTTGGAGGGAGGGGGGATGAAATAGCATGCGAGTGTATTCTCCCGTCTCCGTGAAAATGGTATGCATTTGAAGATTCGAAAAATTATCATCATTTTAGGTGTGTTCTTTTCATCAACACTGTTAACCCACAGAGCAAAAAGGTGTGGACACCTTGAGAAAAATTTGTATTCTTTTCATTTTGGTGTTGCCATACCATGCGTTCTTTTCAAGCATTATTCGCGTAACAATTGGTGTAACGCTGGTGTTGAGTAATGTTGAAAAAATTCTACCTTACTTGAGAGAAGGGTTAAAAAAAAAAGTTTTGGAGCTGCGGTGCACGCGAGTTTTAATGATAACATCGCTTGGTCCCAACACCAGCACAGCAATACCCGATCACTAAAATATGTCATTGTCATGTCAATACGGTTTCGATGAAAAGGACATCCCACATTTGATTGACTTTTTAGCGGGAAATACGAACTGATAATTGATGAGAATATATATTCTTGGTTGTTTCGGTTAATGTGTGTGGAGCCACCGTTTGACGACGAAAATTTTCGATATTCTTCACGCGGAGTATAGCTGTACAACATTATAATGCTATTCGGACATTGTGGTACACATATTCTGTGCGGGAGTAATATAATTATACTCGCATTTTTTGATACGAGTATATTTTAACAATTAACCCCTCAGCTATACTCTGTTCAACTTAAGAATGCCTAAAACGGATTGCAGTTTGCAGGGCTCCGGGGAGAGGAAAAGGTACTCGTTCACATTCAGCAACAATATTTGGCTACGCTTCCGATTTTACTTTCTTGTTTCTTATCACACATCCGATTTTTATATTGTTGATAAATGTGAATTTGACGTTCCGTTTTAGGCATTCTTAAAAGTTGAACAGAGTATAGATTTTCTCCATGACTTGTAAGAGTGGTGAATGAATTAAGTATGAACCAAATTTTTGTTTATTCCACTATACAGCCAGCCATCAGGAACTAGGTCGTTTAAAAGGTCATCAAAATGATTACAGGGTTTAAAGGAAATGATTGTACAGGGTTTAAAGGAAACTGAGATTCTCTTTTTATATCGACCTTCTTTCGGTTCTTTTGATTGTAAAATGAAAACTTACTTTTTTTATAATTTAAATGAAATGAGAATTTGGTAAGTTTATTACTCATTAACCAAATCGGACTGAGTTAAATAAAAGCGTAAAAAAATGGAAACATTTAAAATTAATGTAGTTAAAGATGATTTTTAATTGCTTTACAAAACCTTCACGATGAAAGCGTTAACTATAATATAGACTTTACTACTAAATTGAGCTATTTATTTTTTTTAAATGTTTGCCAAAGGTATGTAATTTAGATCAGTTCAGTTTTAGAGTTCTCAAACGGATATGGTATAGTGCTATGTATGTGCAACCATCTGACACGCTTTCCAAATCATTTTCCTTGATGAAATCTTTGGCTGGAAGGAAGGCGAAACCGTAAATCCTCTTTTCATTTCAAACGTAATAATTATGCTCATTTTTTTTTTTTTTTTTTTTGGCGCTTTTAACCGCATATTTTTGTATATTTTCTCGAAATGAGCCTTCTGTGCGCAGCCGCCGACAATTTGAACGGTTTCATTCGATAATTATTTATTTCCGCGATTTGCGCTTGAATTCCTCGATAGTATGTTTAAATGTTGTCATTATGAAAAGTCGCATTTCCAACTTATGACTCGTCATCGTAAATTTGTTACCAGCGAAATGTCCGTGCAATTTTCCACATAGTTGTCGATGTAAAATCATAATTAAATTTGATGGTTAGGGTCGAAGCAATGTGCTCATTTTTCGTGTGTTTTTCAACTTGTAAATCGGGTACTGGCATTAAAAATATTTGGCACACCCCCAAGTACCCTAACTTTTTCTTTGTCGTGGCCCAGAGAATCGCCTGCGCACCCAAGTTCGCGTGAATGAAAATGACATTTTCTACGATCGTGCGTGAGCTGTATTCGATGGTGAAGAAGAAAGTAGGGGTTCGTTCCAGGGCTGAATAAAAAGCGTGTTAACCACATGCAAATGTTTCGTTCGCTAAGGAGAGAAAAATGTGTATAACACTTTCGGAATGATGTGATGCACAGAACAGAGCATTGTATGTATATATTATTGCTCTTCTATATGGACGAGCAGTGCAAGGACGCACAAGCAAAGCTGAATGGTTGGTGCTCATTCGAGGCTTACTTTTTGCAGAGGTTGAGCTGCGTAGAGAAGTCAGAGGAAATTCTTTGAAGGAGCTATATGATCTATGACAGACTTGAATCGAATCATATTATATCTGTTATGTCCACCATACTAACTTGGGTTGTTCAAAAGGTTAACTGTTTTCTTATCGCGCAGGTCTTAAACATGTACCACTTGTGGAAGCCACCGATTTTGTATCTGAGGAACTCGTATTATAAGCACTTTTAAGCCTTTAATTTTGAAAATTAACCCATTTTGAGCCGAGCTTATCAATTGAAATTTTCTTTAAATTCTTTGCATAATCCCAGATTATTACGGAAAAACGTTTTCTCCCGTATAAAAGTACTGCATGTTAAAATGAAGTTCTTCAGTGATTTATCTGTGATTTTCAGATTACCTGCTCGTATTTTGATGGTTGAATTTCGATATTATTGAAAACGGCTACGCTATTTGGCTAAAACTTTGACTGCAACGTCACACGAAATTTGTTCTTCGCATTTGACATGCAGCCCACAAAATTAATGACGAATAAAAAATATTTTCATTTTGAACGAAAGTCGTGAAAAAAAGAGAGCTATAATGTACGATTTTTCTTCAGCTTCTACTCACATAATTAACCATGAGAATCATTACTATTTCATTATTTTAATCCAGATCTAGATATATTATTCGGTGAAATTAAGTGTCGAGTTTTATGAACAAAACAAATTTTCATCAATTTGGGTATGCCAACATTCCTTCAGTAACGAGTTATTTTTTAATCCGTTCTAATTAACGCACTGGCAGAACTTGCGGAGGATTTCGTTTCATAAATTACTACTTTTTTATCGTATTTCGATGTTGACCTTGTTTTTTTTTTTATTTATTTATTGACAATATTTATGTGTGCAATCCTAAAGAGTTGAGTTTTGCTTACTGAATGAAAAACAGAAGTTCGTTGAACTCTTCGATATTTTTTTCACATTCTCTGTTATTATTATTTTAGTTTCTAGTTCATTTCTTGTGTTCTGATAAGATTTTTCGCTTCTTCACGAAGATTTTGCTCTTGACTCGAAATCGTTAGGTAGGTAGTTCTGATGTACGTTTGTCGAATCGAAATATTCGAAGACGTGTTCTGCGGTGAAGTGACATTTCCAGCATGACAGAGGAGAAAAAGAAAAATGATAAATATCGTTGCCTCTAATTCTAAAAAAAAAAAAGACGCTGCGTTAATCGTGTTAAACTTACAACCTATTTTAAATTTAAATGAAGGTGTGTGACAGTGCAGACATCATTGTAATAATTACTGCGATGAAGAGAGAATTGGCTACTCTAGACGTTCAATGAATCATTTTAGTCGTCGTTGTGTGAATGTAACGGTCGACGCTAACCATATTAATTTAACTTCTGCACATTTAATCTTACTTCACAACGACCTTCAGTCATTAGCAAAAACAATAAAGCTCATAAAATCACTATACTTCCTCGCACACTGTCGGAAATAATATGTGTATATGACTGTCGAATAAGCCAGACAAATGTTTACATCTTCATTTTTTTTTCTCTCTTTGTAATCTACCATCATTTTTTTTTTCACGTATTTAAGGACTCGTGGGCGATGATTTAAATGTGCATCGTGTAATCTTCAACTTTTTTCACCCGCCCAAAATTAATAGAGATTAACTCTGATAAATTCATCCTATTAGTTTGAATCAATTATCTTTTTTTTTGACTGTGTTTTTTTCAGACTTTCAAAGCGTTTTTAATTATGTACAAGTTGTTTGTTGGGCATAGAATCTAATTTTCTGCTAGCGCATTCATAGCGTATAGAGATGAATTCATTTCGAAGAAGAAAAGAAAAAAAGCTGCTTTTGAAAAATATTAATAAGTCCGTAGGAAGGTAATAAAAGCTGGCATCGCGTTGACTCGACTTGAATGCTATAATTACTTCCTCATTTGAGAGTTCGTTCAAAATTTAATTGCATTGTAAAATTTTTGTACGGCTGGCAAAATAGTTACATCGTAACCTAATTTCATCGTTTATGCTTTGCTTTGTATGCTTATTACCGATACCAACTTCTCGGATTCTCTATAGCCTGCTCCTCTGCGCTGGTGAAGTCGAAATACATATTAGTAAAATGTTCGAAATGGTAATATTTTTCACCGGCGGTCTGCTATAATTGTAATTATATTCGTAGGGCAAAGTATTTTGCAGAATTAGCGAATGAGAAGGATTTGATGAGATAACTGCGATGGAATAATTTAAGATATTATTCGCAGTTTTCCTGCCTTTTTTGTCAATTAAGCCATTCGGATACGTACATCATGTTGAAAGAGAAGTCTAACGAGTTACTATATAGGTACTGATGGAAATTAGGTGTAAGGTATTGAAATAAATGCTACTAAATGCCGCAAAAGAGGAAGCCCTATACTGAGCACTACTCAATTTACATAGTAAATTAGTGAAACAGTGTCGTGAGAATTTGTTTTGAAGGAATCTAATTGATTAGGGTCTCTCAAAAAAGCTGCGTAGCTTTTGATTCAGAAAGAAGTAAATTGTAACTATTACATTAAGATCTACTAATAATTGAAAGCGAAGTAATTGAACTTCTTCGAGGTATTGTTTTTTGCATCTTCGTTACATTTATTTGAATAATATGACATCTATAAAATTATACTGTAGGTCTATTATTCACTTTTTTCATATTAAAAAAAAAAATTTAAGAAAACTTGAGAGGGAGCTGAAAAGATGGATCCGACGTAAAATCTGAATCAAGTGAATATACTCGTACTTCAGTTGGTGAAATTAAGATAAAATTATGAATCATGCAAAAATGGAATTACAACGGCGGAAAGGAGGGTATTCTGATTTGAATTACTTCCGTTCTCAAAACATTGACTCAGACTGTTTGCCTTAAATTACTTGGACCATGAAAATTTTGTTAGAAAATTGAAAATATAGACGTTACTTAGCACTACATTCGCCGATCAGATGTGATATGAATGTCGAGTCTGTGTTTTCTCCTGGAACTAGATGGAATTAATGTTGGAGCAAGGGCACCTTACCCATAGATAGGTCAAACATCACTAGGGCCAGTTTTAGTTTAAAATAACATCAGGTAATTACTAAGAAAGTTAATTTAAAAATGAGCCCATCGCATAAGTGAAGATACACTGCATCAGTCGTATTTATACATTATAGGTATAATCGTATAAACTGCAGTTAAGTTTAATTCTCTCGGTGGTAGGGTATTTCTATATTCAGGTGACCGAGTGTATTGGTTTTGTTGCAGAGTAGCGACAGTTTTGGGTAAGGCAACCCAAAATTTCCAGCAATTAACAATGTCTCCTTGAGAATTTTCTTAAATTCGAGTTACAAGGTTTTCTTATCAGAATATCGATTTGTGCCTATTTCCTCTCCACAAGTATTGATACTCCGAAATAACCACTTTGTCAACAGTCCGATACAATTTGGTTGAGGATTTGATGAAAATGAGGCACCGCAGTTCTGTAGTGCTTCGACAAATATTTGAAGTTATCCAAGTTGAAATCAGACAGAAAGTAGATAGTAAACCCTCAGCTGTAGAGAAAGGCTGCGCTCGATTTCTCATATGTTCAGTTCTTGAACTTTGGCATTGTTATTTGTGTGTATTTTTTTCGCCCTCTCGTTCCTTCTTATTATTCTCTCACTGGTGAATACCATGTATTTATACTTGGCTGCTGACCAATCAGCCTGTCGTCGGTTCATGGTTATTATATCCCTGTTTTTTCCCCTTTCTGGCTTTGAAAAATGATTTAATATACATGCTTGAACAAACAATAGTATAAAATGTGAAGCTTCTTGTTTTCCAGTCGGTCGCCTCTGTTGCGCCGGTCGGCTTTAGAAAATGTGTGAAATGTTCGATGAAAAACATGTGATATTGGTTTGGTACTACAAACTTGCTATCTGCGAAAACAACTGGCGCCATTTTATTAATAAATGTACTGCAAAAATTGTTGCCATCGAAATAATGTAAGGGACATGTTGTTCTTGAGATCGCTATTACCGTCCTTTCCTGTCCCAAGTGTGTATAATTAATTCAATGCGAGCTGCAGTCTCTCTGAATGAATGACGCCTCAATATTCAATAGTGCAAGAATACAAAGTTATGTGAGAATCAGAGGATACATCGACTTTCCATAATTGCCTCCTTCAAGTTTCAAATTCAAGCCTCAAGCCTGTATTTTCAGCAAATATAAGTATTTCAGCTCGGGGCTTCGCGTTTATTTCAATAGATTTGTTAACATTAGAAGTACCAGGTGGCGTCATATACGACGCCACTCGAAATTTTGAGATGGATTCCTCAAAGGACCAATATTTTTAGAACCTGATTTATGTCATACGACGCTACCTGGTCTTCAGAGGTTATTCTTGTGGCGTCGTATATGACCCCACCTGGTCCTTTGAGTAATCGAGTAAAATCTGGTTTTTCTAGTGTTAATGTCTCATGATAGTTATCTACTCTGGTCTCGACTCTACACCGACCAAATGGTTTTTTTATCTGTACCAAACCTCAAATAATATTATAATATTTTTTATTACTATTTAAAATATTTTAATCGTATTCTTAGAGAAATAGATTTCGGTCGTACTATAAGAGAAGTACCTATTGATAATTTATTTCGACACGTTGAAATGTTAACCACTATGTGACTTCATTCTCGCGAAGTCCTTACGCTAAATATGAAAAAAAAACATCATTAATGACTGTAAATTTTGAAGATTTGTTTGTCTTTCCAAGGTGAAAACATTTTACCGTGCATCGTAAATTAACCGGAACCGTGGAGTAAATTTGAATTTCTTCAAATTTCTTCAGTCAGTTCGTATTTTTGTATTATGCGTTGGTTGTCAGCTTTACCATTTCGATCAACTTTTTCCCTGTGAGGAAAATAAGGAGCTGTAGTCAACTATTGATGATGCAAATGATGATACCCACTCCTTCTGTTAAAGACTATTTTTATTGTACTTACCAGATTAAGATTCTGTGTGAACAATGTTGTAGTCAATTGTAATAAAGGATGTGTAAATCCTGCAACTCTTATCACTTACAGATCTAATCTTTTGGTCAACTTTCTTTTGTTGCAGAACTTCCGGAAAAACCTTGCGTGCTACCAGAGTTCGTGGACTCCTCGCATAGACTTCATTATCACCTTTCGAAAAGAGGAAGAACAGTCACGGATAGAGTGGTCAGTGTTTTAGGCTATGCGTGTCCGGATATTACTTATTGTTCTGCCCTCTATCCTCTCGCTGCCCTGTTTCTACATTATATGCCAGGTAAGTGGAATGATACCACTTGTTTGTGTGATTGGTTACATTTAATGTATTGCGATATCTGCAAGTCTGCACATATCTAATTATATGAAAAAATAATGTTTTACTTTACTGAATACGAAACTGAGCTACTCAACTGTCTTACTCTTGAGACCGTTCGCCACTTGTATGTACTTTTGCCTTTGCTTTTGCTATTGCTTGAACCGATCATACAAAGAAATTACAAAGAAATTTTATTTTCAATTAAGTACTTTTTCTTCGTTCTGATTAGTTGGAGGAAAAGCAAAAGCTAAATTACATTCTGAACGGTCTCATATCTACTCCGTTTCCATTACACAATGTGAAACACAAATACATACAGGGTGTTCCGCCTCGAGTTCACCACCAAGCAACTGCAGATAAAGCAACACAAGTTACATTCATGTATGATAGTTTGCATACTCTACTGTAGACAGGGGTTATACAATGTTTGAATCATTTTCCCTCCAGACCGACCGAATCTTTAAAACCTTTTTTTTTTTAATTGGTACTATTTGTTCAAGTTCTTTTCGCTAAAGGGGAAAAAATACTAACAAAGTACCTATATAAGTATATTTTTCTTGAATGTTGATAAAAAAAATTAGTGAAAAATCATCATAAACTTATTGAAAATCTGACTTTGGTAGGTGAACATGATGACATTTGTGATTGATGTAGTTTTAATAAATCGAAAGTAGTACATAGATAGACCGATCTTTTGTTATTTACACTTTGTTCATTCACTTACTTGACTCTTTCATTCTGACATAGACTGCAGTATTATTTTTTTTTTTTTTCATATGCAATAATTGTTTTTTTCTCGGTACTAAGAGAAAGGTAGGTATACTGTGGTTTGTTGTTTTTCGTGTTAATTTCGATGTCATTGCTGTCAAAAAGTTCGTCGGAATTTATTCGATTAAAAAACGTTCTATCTTCATATGAGACAGTCGCTGTTATGCTCTGGATATGACGAGCGTAAATTATGTCGACGATATAATATTATTATTTTTTCCGCACCGTAAATAATCAGAGAAATTGAATCGTTGTCTTTTCTAACTCCGGAAGAAGGGATTAAGTTTGATCAGTGAAAATATCGTGGCGGTTAGTGGATTCGTTTGTACAGTTATTTTTGTACTGGTTTAATTTGGTTCTGAAATGGGGGTGGGGGTGTGGTGGAGTATAGCAGAAATTATTTATTGAAGTAGCTTAAATATAAATGTGAGAAAATGCGGTTCTAATTTTAGTTACTGTTATTGGCTATAAAGAGATGGGCTTATGAAAGTGACAAGAATTTGATTTCAGAATCTTATTTCAAAGTTACTATAAAACGATGATGGCAGGAGCACAGGTACATAGAAACTAACAAGTCATTGCATTTGATTGAAAAAAAAAAAAAAGAGAAAAAAAACATGTCTACCGGCAATTCACCACCGGAGTTCAACTTCTCCAAGTTCCCAATATTGATTATATTATTACAATGTACCAGTTTTTCATTCATAACTAACCATTTTTTCGAATAATAATAATGTATGAGCGATTAATATTTAGCTTCTTACATTGCCTATAAAAATCATCACCATCTTCTTAAATTTGATTTATTTTTTAAAAGAAATACATTTTTTGAAGATTCCTTGTTAAAAAATATTAGCTACTATTATCTATGAATCATATAGCTACAGTTGATTTAGAGGCAAGCAAACTGCGAAGGGGGAAAATCCCATGGACTTCTCGAAGGACCAATATTTTGAGAACCACCGACTTGTGTCATAAATGACACCACCCGGTATTTCTAGTGTTAAAATTACCATAACAGTTTGAGAAACCCCGATTTGTGTATAATACTTGACGCCACCTGCAGGTCATTTCAGCAGTTGAGAAAAACATGGTTTTTCTAGTGTTAAACTATTACTTTTCGCGATTGAAATACAAAAAAAGAAAAAAAGAAAAAAGAAAAGAAAAAAGTATCCAGTTGTCACCCTGATAAATGTTACTACCTACTAGTCGCCCATTTCTTCTGCCAGCTTAGTCTCCAGTCTGAACAGATCGTCGTTTTAGTTTTTATAATTATGTAAGTATTTCAATATTTATGACGGAAAGAAGCAAAGTTTACCGACCCAGCGCTTACAAACTATGCGCGTTGTTTTTGCTGTATTTTAAGTACACATGTGTACAAATATTTCACAGATACATAAAAGTAATATATTTCATTTTTGCACCTTTATTTATAGAATGCGTAATTAAGCCGCCGCATTAATACCGAAAAATGTTCGCGATTCGCGTATCGCGGCTCTGACAGGGTGAACACACATCTAATGAGTTTGCGGAAGGCCAGTCTGCCAATCACGAATGAGGAAACCCGAAATATCGATATACAGATGATAGACGAGAAAGTAATGGGAGGGTGGTGAAAATGAAATTACCAATTTTTTTGCACCTGAAGCACGTACCTACACATATTTCTCTTATGAGCTTCGAGAAATGCCAACGACTGCGGTAAAAATAGTGTACTCGTAGTGTGCGTGTTTTATAAGAAGAAAAAAAATTGTGATTGATGGATTTGTTGAGATGATGCGTTTGACTTTTCAGCACTTATTTATAGTTATATCTTCCCTCCATACCTCAAATCATGTCAACTGCTTTCCGATTGGTCCAATTTGCCTTGTTATTTTACGTACATTTTATTTTATTTTATTTTTTATTTTTTTCTAGAACATGTAGGTAGGACTGTAGGTAAATGAATTGAGGACTCGAGTTCTACATGGGTCTATTTATATTAAAACAAGAAAAGAAAAAAAAAGGCAACCGAATCTAGTTATCATACAGTTCTGCTATTTATGATCCTCCAAAGCTGTGAACGTTTAGTGAACTGAGAAAAAATTCAGGGCCCGAAGGGATATTTGGTGGAATTTTCCACGGACGTCATAATAATAGCTTAACAGCTTGCCTGTGTCAAATATCCTCGATTTTTGAAAGCAGTAGAATATTTTGGGTATTAAAATGGTGTTCCAGTTCCCTTTTTACTATACGTACCCTACCAAGAATCGTTCTTCAAATCGGGTGGAATCCATAATAATGTACTTGTTAAAATAGATAGTAATCATATATAATGGTAGCCATGTTTATATAATGATAAATTAACACCAAATTTAAATCATTGGATCTATAAAAATATTTAGTATTTACCAATACTGGAGTGTACAGATAATGAAATCAATCCTTACGTCATAATAAATAGCGTTTCAAAATTCAGTTACGCTTTTTTTTTTTTTTTTTTTGTCCTCGAATCGATTCAGTGATCTCAAAAACTCTGGCAATTCCAAAAAGCAGAAGCTGTTAAATTAAAATAATTGGTGTAGATAATTACTGCTACACAGAGCCACCTAATTTTATTTAAAGATCATTCAGGTTTTTCCAAGTACTTTCAGTCAGTTTTTCCAGCAATTCGTAACAAAATATGTTGAGTACATTTTTTTGCAATTTTTTTGTCAGTATATGAGTCGTTATCCTATGTTAAAATATATTTAATAGATTGCACTCATTATTTACGGTCGATGCTGAAGGAGATCGTAGTGATGAACCGTTTTTCCTTCGCTAAGGATGAGTCAACATCGAACTATTATTGCACCTGCAGTTTCTCTTATTTAGTCATGGTATTCAGGTATAATGGTTTGGATTTGGTGGTTCCTCGTGCATGTCCTTTTTTGGGTACTTACTTAAGATTACGTTAAATTTCATCATTCATTCCACTTTATAGATGAGTTGTCAAGTATTCTCAAAGTAAGTAGGTAGGTATATGAAGAGAACAAGTCTGAATTGGAATGACCATGGATGACCAGTTCCGCGAAAAAATTGATTTTAGGAAATTTTTTCCGTACGATCAAACTGATGCAAATCCATATCCTGTATTTGTATTAAAACATGTAGGTATGTTTTTCGCTTACATGGTGCGAGTTTAGAATGCAGAGGAAAAGACGACTAATTGTCAGATAAGTGTTCTAGCAGTGCTGAAAAACAGGAATTCGTCATTGCACGAGCATAGTAACAGATGGAACAGTTTGAAATTTTCAAATTCATAAATATTTATGGGATATACTCGTAACAATATTGTATCGCTCGATCAGGACAGGGAGAAATGAATATTCTTTATCAGGATTCCAAATTCTTACTTCTCGATTTTGATTAAGGGAATATTGTGCTTTGAATATCTAGTTGATATTCAAAGGTATTGTGTGAGAAACAATGATGAATTACGATTGATATTTTATACTCGTAAAATCAATAATATGTATCGATATTTGGAGGCGTTTGGCTTTCTTATCATTCGCACCGTGCTGTCATAATTGAAGATATTTTCTTTTGAAAATTATTTGAAATGATTAATTTTGGGGCAAATGCTTTTGTTTGAATTAAAATATTATAATTATTAAATGTTCCAGTCCGCATAGACCCTAGAACGCATTTTTTTGTTAAAATTCTCAACGCTTTTCCCTCTTCTATTTATTTTTTTCGGTTACTATATATAGTTGTCTAAAATAATTTTCAGTTTTCTTAAAGCTCACTTCTATTTGTTTGTTTGTTTTTTTTTTTTTTCTAATGAATAATTTACTATTTAGGTAGGCACTGAACGAATTATGGAGGAAATAAACTGACGCCATTGAGAAAAAACGAAATCGCTGATTTTTTTCTCGTTAATTTATTACTTTTGGCACTTGTGGAAATACAAAAAAATGACCTTAAATTTGTTTGAATTCGTTTCGTGGCATTTCATTTCTAACATACTCGTATTTTTTTTAATTTTTTTGTTCATACGCAAAATTCTTGAATTTTAATCCAATGATTCAACAGTATATCCGAGAACTTTCTTTCTTTTGGATGTAGGAAGTTTGATTATTTCCGTTGTCATTTCCTATAGTGCACATTTTGTGTGTAAGAAAAAATTGTTTTAGATTGTAAGAAATGTACGAATTTTTATGGAGGTATGTTTATTCTTTGAAGTGAATCATTTCTTTTTATTATGTATTTAAAAAAGATAGGTTATTCATAACTCTCCTAAAATTCGTACAATCTTCATTTCTTCACAGTAAACCAATTTGTGAAAGAAAAGAAAAAGAAATTGTACATTCTGAAGCACCTATTTTAGAATCATTTTCCAGGAAAAGTACTGTTTTGACCGGTTCAATAACCTGAATTTCTTCTGACCACCGTGCACTTATGTGAAAACCTGCGTTTCTAGCGGCGCTTTAATAGTTTTTTTTTCTCCCAATCTTCGTTTCATTCGACTTTCGAAATTTTTTTTTTTCGTCTGTATTTTTAATCGAAGAAAAGTACATAATTTTAAAAATTCACTTTGACCTTGATGATGTTTTTTCGAGCTTGGGCGATAATATTGAAGAAAAATGGTAGACATGTTTCTTCTTTTTGGAAGTTACTCGTAGTTGAATTTCTTTTCCGAATTTCACGCAATTAATATTATAGTTTCCTCTGTTTATAGTTTTGCGTTTTCTATGATGTGTTATATTTACAAAAGCTACCGTACTCCAAGTCGTTAAATTGGGCGCCAGTTGGTCGAGATATGTTTAATGCAGTGGTATAATATGATTAATGTTTACGTAGATGCAAAATTTTCTGTCTTTTTTTGGAAGATCAAATTATCTGTCTTTTCTCATTGCCGGTGGCTGCATTATATTTACTCTACCTACAGCAATTGCGCAAGGAAAAAGTAATAAAAATAAATGAATAAGAAGCTTTTAGAACAAGTCTCTTCAAATTTGATCATTACGGTTTTAGTGAAATTAATTTCACTAACATCTCTAATTACGGGACCATATACAATTTAAATCTGATATTCGACCAAATTCACGTGCACTGCGAGAAATGAACAGTATTAATTACAAAGAGGATAGTAACTTTGTCTTAAAACGTTGTGAGAAAATTATCATTTATTGTAGAAATTCTTAATGTTTGTAGTATATTTTACTATCTCGAATAATATACTATTTTACCATGTTTTTGTATGTAGTTTCTGCTACAAATCTTTAAAATATCCCTGTTTTCCTATTCAAAACTATTCCAACTTACTGGAGTGCTCTAGTTGAATGAAAAACTCATGCGGGAATAATTTTTCTTATCGTTTATGTTATATATGCCCTGCGTCCACCTCCAAGCTACCCTTCATTCTCATTTATTAGGATTTGAAAATTTTGGCATGAGCTCGAAATAATATTTTGCTATAAAGCTTAAAGTTTCGAATTACATATTTATTTTCCTTCGAGATTTAAGGCTGCCATGTGCCATTAGTGATATAGAAGGTTGTTTCTGCTAGATTGAGAATGATGCAAAACTTTGAGAATTTCGAAAACCTTACCTACGCAGTAAGTATATCTACTTGGAAAACCACCGTAGCCCAATTTATCGAGATAGATAGAAGTTTTCACGCCGCTGTAAGCAAAAGTTCGACGCGAGTGTCACTCACCTCACACCTGTTCCCTTACTTTCCTGGTTCATTAACGAATATGCGTTGTCAATTAAGTTGTGGTTCTGATCGTTCGTATAGAGGTGTAGAGGTATTCCTATACTTAAAAGGAGGTATGGGTACCTATATTATTGAGATATTATTTTCAACTATTTTTTAAGTAGGTAGTTGTTTACCGTGATTGTTTTGCAAACACTTCACAATTTTGAAATTTATTATCGACGACGGTATTCGTGTGACTTACTTTTTTTTTGACATAGTTTTCCTTGAAAGTTGTTAACTCGCTGGATTCATTCGTTTTTTAGCAATGCTTGACTATCTTCAAGTTAATTTTAATTGTTTACTAACACGTGCAGTTTGATTTATTGAAAATCTTCCATTTTGTAATTCAGGAAGTTGTTTAAATTGGCCTTTTGGTAATTTCGTGTTGCAGCTGATCTGAGATGGTCATCTGCTTTAGGGAAAAGTGGTACCTTTTAATGCTTTTCTGTTAGGAGGGAGCACGTCGAGCAATCGCTCCTATATATCCTCACTAGACTCCAAAAAGGTTTTCTAATCGCAGAGAGGAAAATTCGTGATCGTTCGTTTGCCATTTTTGTCTATTCTTTACCCATTACCGGACCATTTCTTATCAATAATTTACACTAGAAAATAGAAATACCAGGTTTTTACTCGATTACTCAAAGGACCAGGTGGCGTCGTATGACAGAAGTCAAGGGTTCTCAAAATACTGGTCCTTTGAGAAGTCCATCTCAAAATTTTGAGTGGTGTCGTATATGACACCACCTGGGTTTCTAGTGTTGACGCTGGAAAATTAAGAAATAAAAAATCAAAGAGAATGGGACTTTCGGCTGTGGGTACCTTTGATTCCTCTAATTAATATAGCTACTAAAAGTCCCCATCCCTTCGAACATGCTAGGTAGCTACAATTGTAGGTTGAAGGGGGTTAAAACTGGTTTTTCGTCTATAACTTTTCAGCTATCGATTTTTCAAAAAAAGTTTTGAAACGAAAGTTATTCCTCATCAAATTTTCTAAAACTTGTATTTAAGATTTTTTTGTAACTTCGTTGAGAACGAAAACAGAGTGTACTTCAAAATACAGCACTTTTTCTTGGAACAATCATGGGACTATTGAAATAATGGCTTATTCGGGCATTCAAGAGGCACTTTTTTTCATCCAGAATTTTTTATAGAATAACTAATATTTCAATCATTTTTCACGTAAATGAAAACCTAGCAAATTATTAAGAAAAATATGACATAATATTAAATTTTTTGTTTGAGAAATTGTGCTTTTTTTTTCAAGTAGGTACTCTATCTCAGTCCCTAATGAAGATATAAAAACATGTCAAGGTTTTTCGACAATAAGTAATTGTATTGGTAGCTTTTTTGATGAGGACTAACTTTTGATTCAAATATTTTTTTGAAAAATTTCAAAAAATTGATAGTTGAAGAGTTATTGACTGAAAACCAGTTTTGACCCCCTTTAACCCCCGACTGTGAATCTAGCGCGTTGCTCGAAAAGATGGGTACTTACAGTACGTTATTTAGGGGTAATAATTATTGCTCTAAATCTCATTGAAAAGACGAGATCCGTCTGTTTGATGATTGTTAGATGATTATGAGGGTGCGCCAGCGCTTCTATCAAATTTTCAAGAACGGAAGAGTCGTTACAGTTCCCTTCTTGATCCCTGATCGCAGAAAATAACAGAGAGGGCTTATTTTTTATAAAAACAAATTCCCAAGGTCAATTAAAATGTTTCAATTCATCTGTGGAGTATACTCTGCCCGCCCTTTTCTGTACACATTCTTTTCTTCTTTTTTTTTAAATAATAATTATTCTTGATACACACGTCTAATATTGTTATATTAATAATAAATTTTTTTCTTTTTTTCGTTTTTATTCGCAGAAGAAGAATGTTACAATAGTTTGGCCAGTCTAGTATCTTCAAAACATAAAGTATTCGTAACGCAAACAAAACAGTTGTATGAAGTCACGTGGAGGACAGTCATGCATATCACGAAAAAACACGTGGTAAGTTTTATTCGTAATGATTGTGTTTTGAGCTTTATATAGGAACTAAAATTTGGCATTGTTTCGGATGAAAAATAAAAAAGGTCGAATGAGAAAAATAGATTTTGAACACGTTCGTTTTATAAAATTGATAATGCCGTTATAGTTATTATGCTGAATAATATGCTTACTGGTCTTTATTAATAGTTTTTTCTTCTATTGCCTATTCAAATTCACGGACATTTCAGACAAGTATATCATGTTTTTCAGTCACCGTATGTTGGAAAATCCAAGTTTATTTATTTGTTGGGGAAGTTCGTGTCTCGTATAAATTTTAAGCTTTCAATGTATAGAAATATTAGTACCAGTAAATAATGGACTTTACTTCATTTCAAGAAAGAAAAAAAAAAAAAAAACGCAAAATGAATGAAATCAAAGTTCCCTTACTGCTTATATTGGTGAGTTGTAGATTGCCTGTTTTGCGCTTCTCTCTCAAAATGAAGTAGAGGGCTTAGTTTTATTTGTGTAAAATTTTCAAGACATTTTAGCTATTCCTTCTCAACAGTACCACGACATTTTCTACAGCGCAATTTCCCTAAAACCACTGTTCCTAATTGCAAATTTTTCAAACATCAATTTCTCTAAAAATCATATTTCCTAAAACAAATTTTGCTAACGTACTTTTTACCCTAAAAGTTCAGGGCAATATTTTGTAAAACAAATTTTTCTAACATACTTTTTACCCTAAAATTTCAAAAAATTGGTAACTAGGAGGGCTGTTTCCTGTAGTTGTGCGCTATTGAATTATATGGACCGATCATATTTTTCTCAGTGCATTAAAATTGTAAAGATTCTTAGAAAATTAGTTGAAAAAATTTTTAGGAGGCGAATTATGCTGGAGGTAAAAAGTCCCAAAGGCGAATTTTCTGGAGGCGAATGGCCGAAACTTTGTATCTTACTTTAGATGACATGTTGTTAGAGAAAATACGTTCCAGAATGTGACATTAAGAAAATTGTCATTAGTAAAATCGGTTTTGGAGAAAATGACTTTAGATAAAATGTGTCATTAGGAAATTTGCGTTAGAGACAACGTCACACAATCTTTCTCAACTTCTAAGTTCCAACTGGGGCGCTGTAAGATTAAGGAAACCCCCTCCAATAATTCTTTAAAACTATTATTTTGACTAAGTGACAAAACTTGTATTAAATTAATATTGCGCCTGGGTTGATAGTATTTTAAACTTGAATAGAGTCTTAATTCATTGATGTCTTTAATTGTGTAGTTTGTGCAGTCATAATCGTATCTGGTTAATAGTTATCCACCTCTAAAATAATCACTATAATCTGTTATCCCAGTTTCATTTATTTGATCTTATATTCACAAGAAATTTGCAGTTGATAACTTTCTCAGGATTTTTTTTTATTTTTACATGACAGTATAACGTTCTTATTTTAATTTTTCCTCAACGTCACCAATCCCAAAGTTACTTCAAATGGAAATCTATTTTGATGATTATTCAGTATCGAGATAAGATCTGTATCAGTGTTTGCCAGCAAAACAAAAAAACAAAAACAATAAATCATTTCTTCATGTTCTCTGTTAAAATCAGTCTTTATCTAATTTCACAATTCTAATTTGATTCTCGAATATTTTCGATAAGTCATAGTGCAATTACAGTATGAGTACTTGATTTGGGTGTAAAGAAAAATGAAAGATATTTCAGGGTTAGACTGCGTCGACTGATACTTGTAGAAAATACCAGTACTTATGTTTTTTCTCCATTTTTTACATTTTCCAGAATTTCGACTTCAAAGTTAGTCAGATTTATCAATCATCATGAATAATTGTATCGTTTCATGGCATATGCTATATTATAGTGTGAAAATATAACATATTTTTGAAAACATTTCGGAAAGAGGGGTGAGCTGTGTGAAAATTTTTTGATAAAATTTATGTCCCAGCATTTGCAGCTTCATTTTGACTCCGCTTCTCTTCACTTAAATCGTAGTTGAGTATGATGGAGACATTATTGTGAGATGCAGAGACAGAAACTATTTTTATCCGGTTGTGACAACCAATTTAAATTCGCCCGTCGACTAATCTGTGTCTGACTTTTTTTACAGAAATCGGCATCAGCGCACGTAGCAAGGCATTGTAAATCAAATCGACTTGAACGACTGTATAGTGACTGGACGTGGTGGATTTTACAAGGTCTTCCATTTAACCACTTGGTAAGAAAATATATTTTAATACTATCACCATTTCCATTGAGTCAATTAATAGTAAATGAAACGTTTATATACATCTATATGTATATCAGTCATAGCTTCGAATATTTTTGAATTTCGCAACATAGAGATGTTTTTGTCACTTATGAGACCCAAAACAGATATTTCATAACACTTGCGAGACCCTTTTTGACAAAGTGAGACCCTTTTGTGGGTCTCGCATGTCCATGAGGTGTACGTATAGTTTTTCTTACTCCTCCCACTCCGCAGACTCCAAATCTGCATTTTTTGTCTGGGACTCGCAAGTGCCCCAAATATCAATTGTATGTACCCTTGTGGTCCTCTCATTTCATTTTACTCTCTATAGACTGTACTGTACACCTAGCCAACAGCTGTGGGCTTCATTACATAGCCTAAGGCATCTACAAATAGTCACCAAGCCATGTGAAGACGAAGGTTTCATTTTTGAGTACTTATAAGGGGGGTCTCGCAAGTGTCATACTTTATCTTGGGTCTCACATGTGACGTAAAATAACTATATATATGTATAAGTATGTATGTACATGCAGTGTCGAATCATGACGTATGCATTCGAATATTCGAAGAAAAAATCGTGTAAAAAGAGATTTTTTTTTGATTTTTGTATCATCCAAACAATCCTATCCACCCCCACCACAATTTTTCACAATTTTTGGTTTCGGCGCATCAGTTAGCTCGACATTGTTTTTTAAATATGTACTCAATAGCTACTAAATATTGTTTGTACTCCACATAAGTACATATATAGGGTACGTTTAAGATTCTCAAAAACATAATTATTATTTTACCTGTATTTGCCGATTATAGATACTTTACAGAAACGTATTTATCAACCAATACAGTTTCAAGATTTTCGTTGGAAATCAGCTGTTTGTTGCTTGCGCATTCATGTCTTTTTTAATGGCGCGGCGTTACTACGCCACACTAACCGATTTTACAAAAAATTAGCGAACTATTTTCTTTTTCCATTTTATTATTATTATAATTAGGGGAGAGTTGATGAATGCTTTTTATTTTTTATTTTTTGTTTTCTACTCGTCAAATTGTTTACGATCGTGAAACGCGTATTCACAGAATAGGCTACGATGGAAAGAGTTTCTCGACGCGCTTTTGCCGGAAGTTTCATTAATAATTTGAAAAACTTTTACGTCGGTTGTTGGTAACCGAAAGGAAGACATCAATTGTGAAAAATTGTTCGCCGAAGGAAATATTAATCCCTAAAAAGGGTGGAAAAGAGTGAAAAAGAAGGAATGAAAAAAAATGTAGTTTCATTTCTCGCGTTTATAAATAACTCGCTTTACATTGACTTTGAATTGAGGTACGAAAAAAGTAGACTTTTTTTTTTCTTCGTCAACAAAATGAAAGAAAATTGTCACGAACCTCGTCGTTCCTACGATTAGAGCACAAGCGCTTTGAGCATAATATTCAAAACGATTATAGGTACATGCTTTATCTTATGAAGGATTTTTTTTTTTTTTTCAACTGTTGACATTATACTGCATATTTTTATTTGCGACGCGACGCGTGGAAGGGATGAATAGATGACGCCTGCATTTAGTCGACGAAGATGTACTACAATACTTTTGTTTGTCTAATTAAATTTTCTAAACTGTTGGCTAAAATTAGGCATTTAAAACGTTTCGTTTGTAAATAAACTGTTTTAATTATTATTACTAACCCGTAGCAGCAGAAAATGCATCATTCACTTACAATTAGAGACTACATAATTTCAACTCGGAAGATAATAGAGCTTATTTTAGTATTCATTCTATCAGAAATTGAGAAAAAATAGGAAAATAATTGATTGTGTTTCTGTAATAACTACAATATTTATGTCACTTAGGGCGAGTTGTACAATCCTGGCTATGTGAACCGGGTTCAAACGCTGAACCGGGCTTCAATTAAAATTGGGTTGTACAAATGAAAACTGAAAAAGATGGTCGGCTAAATTCACAAATTTTCCACGTACCAAGATTTTATAAATTCTTATCAGTTTTGTGTTTAGTTGAAATAATTAGTGTAATGTTTACTACGGTTATCAACATTATTAGATAAATTGAACCGCTGCTGTATAATTTTTACCTACGACTACATCAATAACGGAGACGAATTCATTTTTGGGATTTGAATCTTTCATACGTTATTCACCATTGGTTGAAGTGGCTTGATAGCTAAAACTAAAAAAACACAATAATGTCATTCAAATATTCTAATTATATTGTTTGAATGTCTCGAACTGTAATAACAAATAGTCACTGTTTCTCATTAACTGTTGGTATCCAATTCTGATACCATCAAACGTACATTATTTATCAGTTTTTTCAATTGTTTTTGCAGTTAATTGGCATACAATATTAGCATAACAACAAACAGTTTGACACAAAAAAATCAGTTTCTTACCCTCAAAGGGGATATTCGTTGGTACCAGAAACGTACAGTTTTTATCAAAAAAAAAAAAAAGTACCGTCACTTTGCCCATTGGGACATCTATTTTTGTCTTGAATCCGGTGCCCGCCTTCAGTAATGTTGCCCGTACAATGGTGAAGTTTTAATTAATTTAACAGTAAATTGTTTGTGTTGCATTTTGTAGTATAAATGCAATATTCTTTTACATGTTTCTTTTTTCTCTTCTCATCTCCATTTTACTTTGGTGTACTTCACTTAGATAATTATGTAAATGCGTTGGCGAATAAATGCAATCCGTGTTATCGCCAGAATTGACAAATGAATTCAAGTTCATGGGTTAAATTGACCGCACAGTCATTGACCGTTCTTTTTCATAACTTTCTCATTTTCCGCCCCAAAATCTTGTTCACTTATTCACCCGTACTCGTATACGTATATTTCGAAAAACCACACTCCCTTTGATTTTATTTTAGTATTCGTCATGATAAAACGGTATTTTTCGGTTGCCATATTCCATAGATACCCATACAGTCCTAAATCATTTTGTCGATGAAAAAGATAATGGGTGGTGGTAATAGCATATCCACTGTGAGATGACGTACCCATTTCATGAATTCTTATTAAAAAAACGAATAAATTATCCGGCGAAGAGCTTTATTAATCCTACAAATTTGGATTAAGCCTTTTACGAAATGATGAAGTCCTTAATTGATTTTTTTTTTTTTCGTTCAATGACTCGTATTGTTTTTTATTGACTCGAGTCACCAACGAGAAAACAGTTGTTCTATCGAAGAACTCTACTTTGTAATGCGCTCAATCGTTCGTTCTGAAGAAATACTTTTTACATTCTCTCAGATTTCGCTGATTTTTCTATTTTATTCATTTTTGTTCTTCATTTTCAGGTTAGATTAATGGACTGTTACCTGCACGAAGGTATCAAAGTTATGTACAGAGTGGCCATGGCTATCCTGCAATTGTTTTATAAGCACTCAGTTTCTCAAAACTCGCATTGGAATCAACAGATGCAAAGTCAAGGCGTCGATGTTACTTTAATGTCCTTCTGTAAACAAATACCGGTAAATTTCTTAGTTCTATATAATATTTTTTTATTTATTATTATCTTTCTTTCTATTCTTACTGTTTTGTAAAAAAAAAGAAAAAAAGTGGCTATTTGCGTCAGGGTGTTAATTTAATATCCACATACCAGAGACGTATGTCCCATTAAATTTTTTTTTTTGCTACTTTATCGCTGGGTTATCAATTTATTTACGATTTTGTTGTAAAGTATGGATGGTTTTTTTTTATTATTATTTAGTAGTTGTTCCGTTGTGTTTTTTTTTTTTTAATATAGCTCCTGTGTTACTACAGCTGATAATTTCGAGACGCATGTCTAAAATGTCGTAAATCGTAGGAGCTTACTAAACTTACTTTGTGAGTAGATAATATTGTTATAGAATAGCGTAGGCGAACTGCTGATCCTCCGTTGTCCATAATTCTGAATTATAATCAAATATCGAATCATCTATTTGCCAAAGAACAAAAATCCACATGAGATAATATATTGATTTGATTACTGATTCTCAATTGTATATTCGTTTGAATGCTGAACTTATTCCATTATACTAAATATTCAAAGGCTACCACTCTGTTTGCCATTAATGCGTATATTTGTTTGCCTTCTGTTTGCAGGTTAGTCCGCAGAAAATGTTGAGAATAGCGTTTGGCATACGTGCTCTCAGCTCCTCGTACATACAGAGGGTTTTCATAAAGACTGAAATGACGTTAAAAAGTCAGCACGCAATTTCTAGTAGTAAAACTTTAACTCGATCTAAGTCTAGTGAGAATCTCCCGAGTAGTCAATCGCAATGTAACATACAGATGGTGTCTCGCACCTTAACGATTAGAGAGGTGAGAATCTTCGTGTTTTTCCTAATAACTATAAATCGTAATTTTAATGACGTATGTAATGCGGAAAAAATGTTCGGTTTCGACGAATATTCCGTAGTACTCGTAATATGAAGCGATGCGAAGGAATAGATTTTCTTCCGAAGTATTGGAGTGTTATAATTTTGAAAATCCCAGCTTCGAGAAAGATTCGAGTGAAAATTTTATACTACTTACTCGGTCAGGGAAAAACCAAATCATTTGTATTCTCATCTCGAATACTTACCTATATAAGTATATGGCTATGGAGTTCTAAAAAACAAAATTGAATCGTCCCATTGTTGACGATTTGTAAAACTTCTGTAGTCTTTTCTCGGTTTGAATCATATTATAGTACTGAACTGTCAGTAAGAGCAGTTTTCCACTATGGTGGCTAAAGATGTAGATAAAATCGTATAATTTATGGAAATAAGCTTCAAACTTCCATTTTCAAAATATCGGTTGATATTTCGATAGTAAATTTTTTGGGAAATGCTATGTAAGAAAAAAAAAGTACATACGTTTTGTTGTTGGAAAATCTCGTTATTTTGTCGATGCGTAATCTCGCAAACATGGTCCATTATTTTCATCAGTTGTAAGTAAAACGCCACTCTGTATTATTGCGTATCTCTTTTGGGACGTAGTAGCCCAAAAACCAATATCTGAAAGTTGGACAGGGTTGGGTACTACGAATTGTTTCATTATTTTGATGATTTAAAATTTTTCACTCAAAATCTTTTTTAAATAAAAATTAAACGTACCTATATTTTTGTGGTTCATTTATAAAGAAATGACTTTGAAGGTTAGCTTTTTGATCTGCCTCAAACGTTGTTCTATTTTCTGCTGCTCGTGAATGAAACGCTGCTCACGTAGATTTCTTTCCCTTAGAAGTACGATTCGAATGATTTTGTAAATTATTTGTATTTGGTTCAATACTCCGTACAGGTTTCTACTTTTTCTAAGACTGATACCATCGTAATTATTTTTCCCTCGTTATAATACGTTATTTTGAGTATACTATTAGCTATATTTTGTGGTGGTAAAATAATGCAAATGGCTTTTTTTTTTTAAATTGCTGTAAATACTGTTACGCCTTCTTCATTGGTGGAGTACCGAGTAATTTTAGAACGATTTGTGTGAATATTAACTGTAATTTATAGTTTTTTTTTATTTAAATTGCTAACCGAAGGAAAAAGTTATTCGGTGATGGGAAAAATATTTTTTTTAGGCTGTATCACCTCGAAGTTTAAGGTCTCGTTTGAAGAATTGTTACGGTGCTAGTTTGAGCTCTTCGGTATGTGCTATTTTCTACTTTCCCTTTTATCTTACTTTTTTTTTTTTTTTTTTTTACTTCAATTCCATATTGGCTGGTGATTCTGTCGCTTACTGTCCATTAACAAAATAACAAACACTTAATTTCTCGGTTTGCCAATTCACTGATTAATACAATCCGCCCTCTTTATGAAGCATTATCAAGTGTTTTCCTCTTATATGTCTTGTGTTTCATTTAATATTATACTTACCTAATATTGTTATGGATATTTTGTCAATTTTCCATTTCGAAATCACACTCGGTGGGCGCGATTTCATCTTTTGAGTTTTGAAAGAAATTTGATGCCTTGATTTCAAGTTAATCGCATAATTCCATTTTGCTAATTAATTGTGTGTAGAATCGTTCTTATATATCAAGCTAGTGGTGTTACTTTTCACATTGTCAACCGGTTATGCGCAAAAAACAAATATTTGGAGTACATATTTTTTAAATTCAATACTTACTTATTTTATTAAATCAATTCCGTAGCTAGGATATTTTTCACTCATTCAGGGGTCACCGGAGGTTTCTCTCTACGTGTCTCTACCCCTTTTCCCTCTCCTTCTCCTCTCCTTTTTCATCTGGAAGGGGGCTCAGCCCGGCGCTCCCCCTCCCAATGGCTACGGGCTTGCGTATTGTTCAGTTTTACTCTACTCAGAAAACCGCGTGGAAAAATTTACCTGTATTATTGTAAAATGTGTTGTATGAAATGAAAAATGAGTGAGCTAGGAACCTCTGTATTACTGCAAAAATTAATTGGCACACAACACGTTATCGATGTGCGCAAATGATTAAATTTACTTCTATGTATTTGCTATGGCCGCTCTCAGGGGGAACGATCACCAAGTCCTCGAACAGCAGCGATGGGTCCGTATCCAGTCGGTAATGTGAAGTCCTTAATTGTCGATCACGAAAACGTAAGTGCATTTCTGTCTTTCTGTCGTCTTCGTTGATAGTAAAGCAAAATTTGTTGATCGAAAACTACACACTACTGTATCGTTGTTTCATTTGTTGAACAAACGGATTGTATAGCTTGTTGCGTTTGAAGCTGATACACGCTGATTCGTATTATTATTTTTTTATTTTATTTTTTATTTTAGTTACTTAGTTATTTCTTATTTGATTTTTGATTTTCCCGTTTTTTTTTATTCTTTATGTTTTAATTAGGAAATACCCGCAAAAAGATGCAATTGATTTACTTGCACTGGGGTTGTTGATCGTGTTTTAGAGTAATTAATGCCCAGGCAAGTTAAGTGCATTATTGTCCTCGTTTCCTCGTCGGAAAATTTGGAAGTACTGTACTTCGTATATATTTTTATGTCCTTCGCCCCTTTCCCCTTTGGTGTGTTGTAAATAATAAACGCGAATGTTGAGCTATTTCATTCACTGGACGTTGTATTTATTCGTCTCCTTCTTCATTTTTTCTACTGTACACTGTATTCCTCACTCCGTCTGTAAATTGGTTATTTCTGTATTTTTTGTTTAATGCATGCAGGATTTTGCAATTTTGTTGACTATTGCTCTTAAGAAATGCGCTAATTTACTCTCATGCGCCGAAAGAAAAAATTAGATGAAAAAAAAAAAAAAATCTAAGTAGAAAACAAAAATATGTAGCCTGTATATTATTTTATTTGGTTGTGAATTTTATTTTGCTTCCGCGTTGGATTTCACGCTGCTCTACGGTTATTGATTAATACTTCTTTTTTTATTATTGATGTAGAAAAACCACATTGTGATAAGAACCATAATTATGATGATACTTTGGTTTGAATAAAAATCAGTTCTATAATAATTAGTTATAAATGTACTCCGAGCGCCTTTTTAATTTGCGGAATGAAAATGAGCTACCAATAATACTTTTAATTATTCTCAATAAAATATTATGTATTTTCAACGCTTTTCAAGTTGCAAAGAAAGATTGTAAATGCCTACCCACTAACTTTCTCATGCGATTTCTTTACGTATTTCTTCAAAATTCAATTTCATAACGAATTCATCTATTTTCATGTTTCTAATGGAAATTTTCATGATTAGTAGTTGTATGGCTTTCCGATGCTTGATTTTTACATTAAGTATATAAGTAAAAACTTATTTTTCAATATTAATTTTGCATTTGGCTCGAGCATTACATTGTGGAATTTATGCCAAAATATGAGAGGATTCACGCTGAAGTTTGATTTTAAGTACATATCGTGCATTATCCCCTCCCTCCCTAAAAATAAATATGTACTTTATTGAACGAATACAAATCTTGGATAATGATAAGATGTCTGTAGTTGAATCTTATAATGTACTAATTGTTCTACGTTTTGGAATATTCTAATTCGAATGTTCGCGTGTGCTGTTTCCTTCAGTTCTTATAATTATGTCATTTTTTAACTCTTGTTGCCAATATATTTCTTCTCAAGACAGTAAAATTGATGGTTTGATATTCTCATTCGTTGATGAAATGTTGGAAAGCTTCTTTATTTGAAAATGTATCTCATGTACAGTATGACAGAATTTTTCTCGATTGTCTTTCATTTAATTTCACCATCACATTTCTCCATCTGTTCTATTTATTTTGCATTTTGTATTATTGAATTTTCATTTTTCATGTACATATTTTTTTTATCTGCTTTCACATTTGTGCCTTACAATTCACTTAACAGAATAAGTAACAAAAAATTTGGCTAATAATTTTTTTTTTCGTATTCTCATTAAATACACCCTCTTCTCTCATAATTAATAACAACTTCTTTTCATTTTTCTTTAGCTGATCACACTATGGACTTGGCTGCCTATTAGGATTACAATGTATCAACCAGTATTACTGTATACGACTGAAGAACACGGATGTAGTTTAACTACTTTTTACCACAGAGTAGAACAACACGAGCCAACGTTGCTGATTATAAAAACTTGTAATAACGAAGTGAGTATTTTAGTTTGCATCTTTGTGGTTTGATTTTTCGAGCTCATTTCTCATTTATAAGTTATCAGTCAACCATAGTCCACTTCTGGTATTCTGACTATTCCATACATTTTTTTTTTCTCCAAAAGTGTTGTCGTGAAAAAATGTTCAGTAAGTATTCAATTACGATTTCGAAATTGATTTCACCCTTGAAACTTTTATATAGCTACAGCCATTTCTAGAACTTTTTTGAAAATTGAACGATATTCTACTACGTTTGCTGATCTAATTGGCTTTGGTGCAGAATTGTATCAACTTTATATCTCGACTAATTCTGTAGATGGAAAGCTGCTATTTTCTACGAATAAGGATTATAAATTGAATTTTTTTTATTTTCAATTTTTTCCTTCCATGTGATTTGTGTATGCGATTATACTGTATAATATTCTACATTAAAATTCGTCACTAATTTTGTGATTGCAGATTTTCGGAGCCTATTGTTCCAATAAGTGGTTAGATCGCAACCATAAAGATGAGCGTGGCAATCGAACCACCTATTTCGGTACCGGTGAAACGTTTCTTTTTAGTTTACAGCCCGAACGTCGTAAATACCCGTGGGTGGGTATCGAAAACGATAATAAAAATCATTCCAACGAATTATTTATGGCTGCGGATCCGCAAATGATTACAATTGGCGGAGGGTATGCACCGTTTTTTTTTTTTTATATAATGAAATATTACAAAATACGGTACAGAAAAAGAAATTACTAAAACTTTGCCGTTGTTTATTTTCAGCGATGGCCAAGCCATATGGATGGACGAAAATATACGTTTTGGCAAAACCGATAGATGTTCGACTTTCAACAATCCACCGCTATGTCCAAGCGGTGACTTCGAAATTAAAGTGCTCGAAGTGTACGGCTTCGGTGGAGTGTAAGTATATAGAGACACTTGAGTTTATACCTTTCATATTCCAAGTTCATACAATTAAGCATGGACGAATTTTGCCTGTATAACCTAACGAAGGAAGTGGCCAAACTGTCAAAAGTTAATTTTTTTTCTGTTTTAATTTATGCTCATTTGGTACCTTTTGTAGATACTCAATCCAATTGGGTCCAAAGCTCCAAATATTAGAAGAAAAAAAAAAGTTTCAGTATTACTATAATAATTAGTTTGGATCTTTGATTTTTCTTGCGATAAGTCATCTGCAACCTTCTTCAGGCTCGCTCTTGTAAAATTCGCCCATGTTGAAATTTAAAATATGGTTAGGGTGTGAAAATTACCCTCTTAATTGTAATGAGAAGAAAATTTTCGGGTTCCCCCCTTTTTTTTTCTACTGTTACGGTTTAATTTTTTTTGGTGAAATTAAAGTTTGTACAATATACGAATTATGAAAAGATCGAAGATATAAGTTCATTGTGCTCTGCATGATGCGCTGGATCGAGTTCAGAAATGAAGAAATAATTAAATTTTTGTTGCTCGTTAAGTGTTGCATGGGTTAGATTTTGTGTTCTTTCATTCGGCTGGTTTATTTATGTATTTCCACCCATATTTGTGATATTTGCAGACTCAACGAAAAGTGGTGCGATTTTTAGTCGGTAAACTAATATTGTAAATGTGGTCGCCATAAGTTCTATTGCGTATCAATCGCACAGATACATCCGAGCTCATACAGGATTATAGTAAAATTCCTACTGGGTTGATAGTTTTTTTCGCAAAAAATGAAATAAATATTCCAAGCGATTGTTCAAGTTTCGGGGTAAATTATGTCAGAAATGTTGGAACATTCGGTGCTACTGTCAAGTTGTAGAAAAAAACCAATAATTCTCATAGCTGAATTTTATTGAATTTACGGGGGGGGGGGGGGGGGGGCACTTGACAGTCGAGGTTGAAAAACGTTTTCGTGAGCAAAAATATAAGAAAAAAATGTTCTCAGTTCTTGCAAACTTGAATGATTTTTGAGGTTGAACAAAACATACAAATTCCAGTTGTGCCCACCCTCGGGCACTTCGTTAAGTTCATATTTTTGTGGTCCCAGTGTTGGAAAAAATTACGATTTATTCTCCAATTTGAAATTGTTGTAACTTCCTGCTACCTTTGTTCCTGCAAATTATCTAAACTTCATCAAATTAAGAGCAGTACGTGAGAAGCTTTTTTATTGTGTGTATTGTCTTATATACTTACGTAAATAAAGGATGGAATATTTTGATAATGAAATAATCGACAAAAATAAAATGATGCTAATTATTCTGTATCAAATACAGATTATGAAAGTTAATTATCGTCGGTCTCGCTGCATCAGAGAATGTTTTAGACTATTCGATGAAAATGATTTAGGAGGTACGATTCTTCAACCAGCTTACCTACCTTTGAAATTTTTTCGAGTATACGTTTGAATTCAATATTAATATAATTTTCATAAAATGCCCATAATTACTTTCTCTTTTGGTCTGATTTCAAGTTGGATTTTTCACTTGCGTTTGAATTGAGGGACTTTTTTTAATGATTTTATTTTATTTTATTTTTTCCACAAATAGATAACCTTATGAATCCCTGAAAAAGATTATGAAAGACTATTTTCATTATTTGAATATTTCTAATTTTACTCGTATTAATTTAGTTTCAAATCTTTTTCCTTTTCGCACCATCTAAAAACATTAAATAGGTACCTACTTACCTACATTAATTTGTTACTAAAAGTAAGTTATTTCGATTTTTTGGATGCGAATATAATTATGGAATTTTATAGTCGGGTGCTTTACTGATGAAATTGATGGAAGATTGTTTCATTTTTGATGTTGATTTCTTTTCTTAGAAGGTGAAATGCGGAAAAAAAAACATGACAACCCACTTTGGCACTATTATAGAGATGAAAATAACTTGGAAATGGTGGCTAGAAAGGTGAATAAATGAAGAAACATTGGTCGATAATGCTAATTTTACTTTTCTATTTATCAATTATGAGCTTGGTTTATGTGTCTGTTCTGCTGATTGATATTCGTTGGAAAGAAAGTTCTATAAGTTTTGACTATGCGGAAGTGATTTGAATAAATTGAATGGGTTTCGGGTATTTCTTGATGGCATTTTTCATTACCTCATTTTTGTGAGGAAACAGCTGTCCTACTCGTATATCGTTTCGGATCTAAACCGAACTTTTCTTCTACATCGATTTTATTTGCACTATTTTTCAATTTTTGTGTTCAATGGTTAATGTCTGTCATTTTCACTTAATTCTCTGATCTGTTCTTATGTATTCCAAAGTTTATAGTTTGAAAATTATTTCATGCGACTGCTGGAAACTGTTGAACGATCAGTTGCACAATTTGCGACAAAAACTATCCAAAATATCGAAGTAGATGTAACATTATTGCTAAATCTATGTCCAAATCGATTAAAAAAAAAAAAGAAAAAAAATTTTTATTAATCTCGAATGTTTTCAAACTTGAAAGGAAAAAGAGTTGCTCTTGTGGAATCTAAATTGGTCCCTTAGACTTGGTATTTCGTTCTTCCTCCTGGTACTCTTTAGCTTTTCCCATCAAAATGTTTCTCCAATGAGATTTCTGCAACTTTTGTGAAAATATTTTGTTCTCGATTTAATTTTATTTCGATCAAAGTTCTCTGATTTTTGAAACATCAGTTTGTACCCTCGATTCTGTATAATTGTCTTTTATTTCGAGATTCGATCTACAATCCTGCTCGTCATTTCAGCCTTCAGTTGGGTATTTGGAGTGGCTTAGTGAAAGAAATTGAAACACCTTTATACTCTCCTTTCGTTTTTTTTTATGCTATAAGTTTTTTTTTTTTTTTTGGTGTTGGATAGCTATTCGTAAAACGAATCTTTTTTGACGTTAATTGAAAACTCTGATATTTTTTTTTTATGTACCTACGTATATTTTCTGCGTTGAAGATTATTTTCACCTTGTTGTATGATTCTAGGAACTTCTGAAAGAAACGTTAAGAAAAGTTGACGGATATTCCCCTTTGTCTTCCTTTGAAAGTCACTATAAAACAGCGCCGACAGTACGTTTTCCCTATTCGTTTTTCGTAATTAACAAATTTTTTTTCATTCCTCGTATTTTACGAACGTTTTATCAGTTTTATTTTTATTGTTTCAACGAAGATCTAGTGGTATCGAACGGAGTTTACATATATACTTATTAAAAAAACGACTAAAAGGCTCCAATGAAAATATTTGTGTTTTACCTCTTCAATTTTTGATCGAATATTAGTTTGCGACAGTTCGTGAGTATAGTTACCTAAGACGTATCTGATTTGCTAATTCTTCATGGAAAGAAAAAAAAAAGAAAGAAAGAAAACGGGGAGAATATTCATTAAAATTTCGTGGTAAATTCATCAGATTGGGTCCATTCACATTCAGACTGCATCACATACTTATTTATGCTTTCTTTCAAGACCTCAAACTTGATTTTCAAATATTACATTCCCATGATTGTTATCCCTACAGTCAAGTTTAAAAAAAAAAAAAAAAAAAAAAAAAGTTTGTGCAGTATTCCACAATAATTGATGTTTTTGATACTTTTAATTTTTTGGTCACAAAAAGTATTTTTGACGTCGAATCAGAACCGTAGTAATTTTTCTGTTCGAACCAAATACTCGGAATTATTAAATAAAAAATTAGCTGAAATGGAAGAATCATACATTTTTTTCATTTTGGTTTTTTTTTTTTTTTTTTTTTTTATTCCATTTAGGATATTATACTCGTATGTACATTAATCAGATTATAGACGTACTGAAAATTTCATAATAATTTGTGTCAGTATTGTAAAGAATTACCTATTGCTGGTTGAAAATCTATATTATTATTTTGACCTACAATTTGGCGAATTTATGCTGTATTTTTAGATGAAATGGGAATTTCATAAAATTTAAGCGAGATTTAAACCCCTTATTTAGCCAGCTATAGAAACGTTCTCGAGGCCAAAGAAATGAGTAGTATTTGTATCCATAAATATCTGCTTTTATCGTGTTTGGTTTTTTGTTCTAGTCAAATTCCATGAACTGAGAGTCAGGGAATTTCAGAAATTCATAGAGAGATGAATGTAATTTTTATTCTGTCCGTCGAAATGACGCGGCAGCTTTTTTATTCAGAGTCTCAGTTGATATTATCTATAAAATCCAAACATAATTCTCAGCTGCTTTTATCTACTTCACGACTAGTCAGAATTTGGATTTTAAAAACGATGACAGTTCATCTACTCATTCGAACAGTGTGTAATTTCAGAAATTAATGTCTTTCAGCGAATACTCTCATTTTCAGTTCAGATGTGCTCGACTTGTTTTCAATCGCGTTCTTCTCATTTTATAAAATACATACATTACGTATAATTTTTTGGTACAGGAGTGATCTAATAAGAAACTTCGTCTTCGTGTAAACTCCGTGTTCGAAACCACCAGTCTTCAAAAAATGGCCTAAAATTGCATGGTGTTTCTCTTTATCCTTTCCAATAAAGAAAACATAGGTGTTTTTGGTGTATTTTAACGCTCTTTTATTCCTCTTCCTTTTCGTTCTTGTCAACGGTGATGGGTTCACTTCGAATACCAAAATAAAAATACATTTTTTTCTTTTTTTACTTTTTTTTTCCTTGCCTTTTACCGGAGCTATATTTTATCGATTTTTCAAGAGCGCGCATGTTGCTCGCGTATTTTTAGGATGGAAAATAAAAATTGCGATTTATTCTAGTAAATACATATATAGGTACCATTTTTTTTTCTTTTCTTATTGAAATACCGCTTTCCTTCTAGTCATTAATCAAATTACGCGGTTATATAGCTATATTATAGTCCTTCTTTTAAATACAGTTATGTGTTGGATGGCAATATTAAATTTTCGTTGTTAGTTGTTAATCTGGTTCTAGTTACCATTTTTTCGCCAGTGGTTTTTCAAAAATATATACTAGGCGTCTAGACAAGAAGAATTTTGAAAATTCACTTTTCGTCTTCCTTACCAACAAATAAATTGATCGGCCTCCGCCCAATTCTTTTATTTCAAAACCCAAAAATTACCATTAATAAAGTTACCTTTGAGAAATAATTTATATAATATATTTTTTTTTTTCTTGTTCATCCTACCCATATTCTGTGTGATATTTTAATAGTATTAGTAATATTAATATTTTAATATTTAATTTCCTTTCTTTTTTTTTTCTTTTTTTTTCTCTTTTACTATCTTTTATTGTGTGTGGTTTCTCATATTTTCTAACGTTGCTCAGGTTAAATCCGCTTGGTTTCTGCTAGTTAATGGACAAAATATGGATGTTTGAATGATTTGAAAAATTGCCTACTATAATATTGCGCTTAGAAAAAATTCGGCTAGTATGAACGTAGTAGCTTTAAATTTTACTAATGGTAATGTGCGAATAAAAAATTTTTTTTTAGATATTTTGTAATATGATTAACTGTTTAATTGGTTTCTTATTGTTTTTATTTCTCTCTCTTTAACTCCCTCACTCTGTCTCTCTTATATAAAATATTCTTATGTGTAAATTTCATTTCGATGTTATACGTTGTGTGCATTTATTTTCTTACTAGGCTTTATCTCTTCTTGATTTATTTTTGTTCGTTTATTTATTTATTTTTTTCATTTTGTTTTTATTTCTTTTCTTTTTTTTTTAGGCCTACTTAATTCCAAGAGTATATGACTTCTTTTTTCGCTTTCAAATTTTTTGTTTTAAGTTACGGTTTTGTTTTTTTTTTTTTTTCTTATCGATTTTTTAATATTTCCTTTTACTCTCCTTTCATCTTGTTAAAAGTATGGAAAAAATTCGTGTTAATACTATTTTTCTAGATTACTAGTCACTTTTTTTTTTTTTACATTATTGTTAATTTTTTTCTTTCGTTTGCATGATAATGCAATAATTTTTTTTGTTTTGTATTTTGTAATGAGTCGAAGAAACGAAATTTAAATGCCCGAGATTTTCGTCATAGTACCATTATTTTTTTTTTAGATGTTTTTTTTTTCTTTTTGTTGTGCATTGAGTATTAATTTTCAATTTTTTTTTTTTTTGTTTTTTGTTTTAATCGAAACTGAAAAAATATCAACGAATATTTTTTTATGAATTCATAAATTTTTGTTAGACTTTTGAAGTCGAAAATTTGAAGAAATGAAATTCTCTTTCGTGGGAATAGTACCCAACCCCTCCCTGCTCTACCCAAAAAAGTATAAATATCCTCGATGTAACATGCGTACCAGCGTTTGTGATCATAATTTTGTTGTAAGGAGAAAAAAATTTACGCATGGGTACCAATTACGTAGAAAAGAGAAGAAAAATAAATCTTGGTTAACCACGAATAATATTATAAAATTGCCTTTTTTTCTGCCGGTTTTTATTTATTAGCTATTCTATTAATTTATTTATTTTCTATTTCATTAGTCTATTGAAAGGATGTACTTTGTTTTTTTTTTTTTTTTGGATAACGTTTTTTCTCGTTGAAATATTCCTCATTATTGTTAGTGTTTTCTTTTTTTATGCGTGATTTTTACCAAAAGAAAAAGAAAAAGAAAGAGAAAAGTCTTTGCTTCAGATGCTCCAAAATAGCCCACCACATTGGCACGATGAGGAGCAGAAGATAAGGAGTAGGCAAAATTAAAAGCAAAATTTACCCTACTTATAACTAATTGCTTCTTTCAACGTCTCTTGCCCGCTGAAATGTTGGAACTCATGATTTTTCTATTTTCAATGGTAACCATATCACTTTACTCAGGGGTGCGTTCAGAAATAAATTGCGTTTGTCCAGACCACTTTTCATTAGAAAATGTCTGTGACGTCATTAGTGCAAGACTTGAAACACTTTCTTTAGAAACAAAGGGACAAAATCTTTACAACAAAGAATTTTAACCCACAAAAAAAGCGCCAATTTCAGAAAAGTCTGTTTTTTAAATGCGCACGCAGGATAAATTTTGACCAACTTTTGTGTAGGAGAAATTTTCTTAGTCAGACAAAACTCGACCTCTGAATGCCAACAATAATTTCTCTCAGACGAATTCTATTATTGTTCTTGAACGATGTCAGAACAAGAAAATTTTTTATTAACAATAAGTGTGTCCGGTGGACAAAGTTGCTGAACGCATCCCATTCTATTTAAATGTGACTATGTTCAAATGTGTCACTATCCAAGATTTTGAACCATCTAAAAAATTAATTCCCTTGCACTTACATGTTTACTCGTGACTGATGTTTTCAATATCTTTTATTTAATATCTATTTATTTACGTATTCATTTTCTCAAAAACTAATGAATCGGTTTTAATGAAATTCTCATAATATGTTGAAAACACGTGCACCTAAAATCATCCTGCAAAATTTTCAAAACATTAATCTGTTAATTTTGTAGTACATCAGTTGCAAGGTTAGTAAAAATGGAAGGGTGGTAAAGAAAACAGTTCAATTTTTTAATGAAATTTGCCTACACTAAAGACTAAAATATCATTTGGTGGTCTGAAACTTCAAAATGTTGCCAAGGGAATATATACATGTAGAGAGAAAACATGAATTTTTCATTATTTGACCCGACAAATTTTTCAAACAGTTGCTGGCCGACTTGAGGTACTTTTTCATAGATCACATCACATTTATGAATTTTACGTGCAACATCATGTGAAAAAGCAGGTTTTTTCCAAAGGAATTAGAACGATAAACGAAAATCGCTATGTCGATGCTCGGGTACCGTTTCTAATTGAAAGTCACAATTGAAGAAATATTAAAAGATAATAAGTCTACGTAGCTCAGTGGTGGATCCAGAGCTCCATTTTGGGAGGGGGGGAATCCAAATTTTTTCAAAGCATGGTAAATGCTAAAATGGTGAGATAGTGTTTTTTTCAGCATAAAGGGGGAGGGCTTCAAGAAAATTGATTTTTTGTGGATTATCGGTCTATATTTTTTTTTTTTGATTAGGGGGGATTTCCTCCTTTTCCCCTCGGATCCGCCATTGACGTAGCTAGACTGTTGAGGCTGTGGCTAAATTACTACCCGCATTCGTCATGCATTCTTAAGAAAGAATCAACGATACTTGACTAGCTACATAAATAAAAACGTGTCAGAAAAACTAACCTGACCTGTTGATTGGCAAAATTAAATAACATGACTGGTCAGTTTTTTGCATGTTGGGTAACAGTAATTATGTAGCTGCAGCCTAAGCCAGGGAGCATCAATCAAAATACCAGGAAAGAACTCAAATTTTCGAGGAAAAATTGAATAGATGAACAATAGTATACTGCATACCAAGAACTAGGAGTAAGGTATTCCATGAAGAGTATAGAATTTGCTGGGTGAGCTGTCAGCAAACTGGGATAACTGTACGAGACATGTAAACTTACTTTCGGTTCTTGCAATGCAATTTTTTTTTTTTTTCATTTTTGGAGCATCTGTCGCCAAAAAAATAGTATAGCATTATGGCTGCTTATAGTGATCTATTTTATACTTGTTCAATATTGCAGCGCTTGTTTTAAAACTTGTGCTATAAATTTTGCCCTTGTAAAAAATAGCTTACGTTATATTTTTGTTGCGTTAATATTTTATTGTGTTTTTATGTTTTTTGAGAAAGCTGCATCGATTTTAAAGTTTAGAGTATTGTTATTGTATGACATTTTACATTGACGTAAAACTCATTTCGCTGTTCTTGTCCTATTTTAATACATTTATCTCTTCTTTTTTTTTCTGGTGTCTGTATTGAGATGATTGCCAAAAATTATTTTCTTTTCATCTTCCATTTGAGAAGTCAGTTTTCCCGAATCATTTTTTTTCTTGCCTTCCCATATTATGAATGTTTTGCATGGTAATTCTTAATCATTTGATAATTTTTTTCAAATATTCCAGCAATAAATAATTTATTATAGTTAATGAAAGAATAAACGTAGGTTGCGTTTTTCTCTTTTTCGTAGTAGATATATCGATTTATTGGCGTTGTAACGCTGTAATCTACTTTTTTTTCACCTTAGTGTAAGAAATAATATACTTAATGTGCTCGTATTACCCATCGTCAAAGCCATTTTTTTATATTTAAAATAAATATACAGAATATTCATTCGAACGAATTCGAGACTAACGATCTTATTTTTAAGACCGTGTTTTTTAAATTTTGATACGAGTGAATAAATTGTGGATTTCTAGTATCCTGAGGACTGTAAGTTTGATATTTGATTCTGTAATAATTATCAGAAACGTGTTTTCTGCTTTGGCTACTCTTTGTGCTTAGATAGTTTTTACAAATTCTTAAATATTTCATCTCATTGACCGAAGAAAATAATATTGCAATCGTGTAGCTTAAAGTAAAACCTTGATATTTTAAATAACAATTAATTTATCTTTTATAATAGTCATAAAATTTTAGATCAAAAGAATTCAAGCAACACTTATTGCCTCTAAGGTCTCGTAGTGTTGACGATTTAGAAATTGTACTTATTCCGCAAACTTTGGTAAAAATTAATTGGTATAATTTAGTGGAAGAATTTCAGGTGCTATTTTTCTTGGCATGCTTGGAATATTAGTTTTTAAACATTTTATGTTACCTTTCGTCCAATCCAAATCAACATTATATCGAAATTTTTCTGACCCGTTTTTGAAAATTTTAAATTAAAAAAATTGTTGTCTAGCTCTGTAAGAAAATTATTTTATTCCATTTTTTTCTCCAATTTAATCATCAAAACAATTGTCCCCTTTATTTGTATCAAAATCTATATTTTCTCCCATCTGACAGTTTTTTTTTTTCTAAACAAGTGACCAGCACTCTGGACTCTGGTTGTGTTCAAACTTATTTTGTGTTTCTAAAAATTGAAAAACTTAGTTTTTTAATGTAACCACTTGGCTAATTTTACTTACTTTCGTATAATGAATACTGACATTCATTCGTGTCATTTGTTCTCAACAGTTCGATAATTTCAATTTTTCATTTTTATTTATGAGCGTTCAAGTTTAATTTGTTTATATTCTGTAATGTTGAGAACTTGATTTTTATTTTTTATTTTTTTTATTCAGTAATAAAACAGATAAAATGTGGATAAATTAATTTTATAAATATCAAGCTTTCATTCGTAATTTATTACCTCCAAGAAACACGGTCTGAAGAACAACGAATATAATGTGTTTTCAAAGATAACCGCTTTGTAGAGGCTTTTCTTATCCTGAATTCTATTGATTTTTGAGACTGCTTGCTTCATGGTATAGCGACGTTTGTTTTTTCAAATGCTTGGAATTGATTATTTTCATACTTTATGGGATTTAATGGTCAAATAAAAATTCAATTTTCGAAAACAATCAACAAAATATGTCGTAAAATAAAATAATACTTTTTTAAATACGATTTTCTTTCACGTCTTTTCAGTTTTGTCATTACTTGACTTCATGCAACTAAAACTCAATATTTTCATAATCTAATTCAATGCTGTAACTAAACAATTGGAATTTTTTCGATTAATAAAATTAGTTGATCATAAAATAAAACAAGCCTCGTATCAGGAAATTTAATTCTATAAGAAATGTTTCATTCCAATGGTTATTTTGTTGATTTTTTTTTTTTTGTTATTTATTTTTCCTTCGATGTTATTCAAAGACTTTTTTTTTTATTTTTATTTTATAAGAAATGTTAAGTTTTTTTGTAATTCATGAAATTTACCATATATTAATGTGATTATTTTTTTTTTTTTTTTGCGTACTTATTCCGAACATCACGTAAAATGATTTCAGAACAATTACGAAGTTGCAATATTGATACGTTTTGTATATTAAACTTCTATTAAAGTTGAGATTATATTGTTTCAAGAAAGATATATCATATTTATATGTTCTGAATAAAAATACATGAAAAATGTGATCAATTCCTTGTGTAAGTTTTTTTTTTTTATGTGCGTGTGTGTGTTTACAGATTTATTGTTTTTGTTAGTTGTTACAGTAATTATTCGTGGCGGTTTCAGAGAAACGCATTATATATTTTTTTTTATTTTTATGCTGCATCTCAAAAAAGAAAGTCGAATTGATGACAAGTTATAATTTATATATTGTGGAAAATCCACTCATGTGTTCGATTACTACGTAATTTTTCATTGCCAAAATTATTATCTTTTTTTTTTTAATACTGATTTCAATTCAAATTCGTGATCATATTTTGATTATTATCTATTCATTAAAATTGTCTCGATTCGTTATTATATACATTTCATAATTTTTTTAAACCTAGTTTATATCTACAAATTTTTCGTTTGTGCAGTCAGGAAAAACCCCTCTCTAAAACCGCTTCTTATCGATACAACGTGAATTACTGTCTACGTACGATTATTATGCTACGATTACTTTTATTATTAAAAAAAAATTATTTTATGAATAAGGTTACCACGCTTTTTTGTACATACGATGCATTTTTACTTATTTAACATGTAAAAAAAGAGTTGAAAGAAAGAAAAAAAATGAATAAACAAATTCAGTATCATACTTATTTTTTCTGACTACTGATTTTTAAATTGTTCAAGCGACAGAGTATTACAAAAATAAAACGTAGCAAGTAGGCATTAAACTGCGACTCTTATTGATGAAGCTATTTCATCCAGAATATTGCTTAATTTTTTATACCATGATTCATGGTATTGAAAAATTATTTTTTACGATTTCAAAAATTGAAATATTTATACCACTCTATGCTTTGAATTTTGAAGGGAATACAAAAGATTTTCTCACGTCAAAGATGAAGCAACATAGCTCGTTTCAGAAAGCATAAATCTGTTTATAAGTTTGATTCGAACGATTCTTCAATACTTTCGAAGCCATTGTCTTAGATGTCATTCAAGTCAAAATATTGGAAAAACATTTTTATTGGTTACCAAATAAGAGACCTCTTGAGAAAAATAGGCTGAAGTCCGAAGACATATTGCAATAGCTGCAGACTGCTGAGAACTGTACTGTAGCTGAGCAATTGCTTCTTGCCAACATTATTATATAATTATGATAATCGAGATTCGACTTTCGATTCAAAAACAAGGTGACCAATGGTCTTTGGTCTTTGAAATAATTTTTTGCTACATTAATTAAGCTGTGAGCAGACCTTGCCATTTTTTCTTTTTTAGCATCCACGAGATATTATATTTTCTTCTATCGATATGGCAACATCGCGCACAATCAATCGATGATGTTGCCATTGCGATAAAAAAACGAGAAACGACGCGCTCGACCTTTTTGTGAAGGCTTCAAGTTTCCGAGGCTTCTATCGAATTCCCGAATACAACTTTTTTCTCGCGGAGTCGCGGTCACCATTGTGATTGTGTATCGTTAGTTATCGATTTGTTGTTTCGATTTGATTTGATCAGATTCGATGGATTTACATGTCTACGTATCAGAACGTTAATCAATTCAATTCAATATTCAATTATAGATTTCGATGGTATTTTGGTTGGAAACTTCATTTAGAGGTGAGATATTGTAATCTACGATATTTCCATTTTCATATTCAGAGCTAAATCAAGGTTCTGGCTTCAAACCATTAGACTTCTTTTCGATAATTCTGTGCATGTTACGATACGATCGGCTTCAGCATAACTGTATCTTGGTTGAACTATAACTGACTCGAAATCATTTTTATGGGAACCTAAGGACTAGAAGGATAGAAGTCTGTGATAGTAGTCAAACCGATCTTTTTATATTGACGAAAATTGCAATCCACTGGCTTCAGAATTGACTTAAAATCATTCACGAAATTTCCATCTCTGGTTAACACTTTTTTTAAAAAATATTCACCTTGACGTCAACGGTCAAATCGCCAATAACACTAGTTACTCGTACATTTGAGGAATTGGTTCAAACAAATTGAAGTCTGTGATGACATTGACGTGAGTTACAAACATAGGCATAGTAAGGGGGCTAAGCCCACCCAAGTTGTGTCTAGCCCGTCCAGAAATTTTTGAAAAATGTTTAAATGTTGGACAAAAATGTGTAGGTGGTTAAATGATGGAGTCGAACCTAGTAAGATTATTTTTTCGTGAATAAATCGTTTATATTGATCAAGAATATTGAAAAAAACAGAGCAGTGGTGACAGCGTACAGTTGAGGGGCTTAAAGCCACCCTGGGCAGTACATTTTTCTCCAACTGAATCAAAAAATTTTCGCGCCAATTATTCATGTACATATTTCTGTGTTTGTGTGCCAGCAAACAAAGCCATTTGAATTGAATGATTCATTAGAAAGAAATGGATGTAGAAGAAATTTCATTTTTTTGAATTTGCTATCTCTGAGAATCAAAAATATTTCTAAAATAACTTCTAAACAACCATGCCGATTTTTTCATGTGCATTTATGCGATGGTTTTCCACTTACTCCACTAAAATAAAAGCTTCGAGTCAGAAATTTTTTTGCATAGGTATATATCATTTCATGCAAATTTTAACTTTACCCACACCTGAAAAATTTAAGCACTCGGTGTAGAAATTTTGGTCACTAGATATTCGCCCAATTCAATTTCCCTAAAATGCTTTCTCCCTAAATGTTTTCCTCTTGAAGCCATTTCCATAAATTCCTTTTACTCGATTAACAACTCGCCGAATATTTTTGAATATTTATTTTTGGACTTCCTTAGTTTTTTCTACCACTTCCTCTGTTGATGGACTTAAAAAGGTGGAATACTGTTTCGCCGAACACCTTTCCTTAATTCTAAGTTACTAGACCAAAATCTCAATAATTTTTCTCTGAGTCTATGCTGTGACCAAGATTTAAGTTCTTGAACCTTTTTCTAATTTCGTGTGCTATTGTTGCTGCTATTTGTCTTAAAAGACTTAACGATTAAATGAGTTCTTTTCTTGTACAATTGAACATTTCCACATTTTTAGTCTGTTAGCTTTACCTATCCAAGTACTTCTAAAAGCTTTGGTAATACACATTTTGGATTTCAGTTTTAATGGAATTATCTAGTAGTCTATCAAATTTTTTATTCTATTTATTTACCTGACATAATCGATAAAAATTAATCTTCATTATTTAAATTTTGTCGATTTTCTGTCCTCAGAACTGCTCGTTGATCAAGTGTCTTCTGTTCAACATTGCCATTCAATTTCATTGTTCAAGCCCACTGAAAAACACCCGCCAAAATGAAGACCGTCTCCGAGAAGTATCATGAAAAATACAAAATCATGGATTTGCCATACACGGCTTATGAGCCTACAGAATCGCTGAAACGACGGGTGATCCCGTATAAAAAACTGGTTGTACCGCTGAGAATGCGAAGCGTGTACTGGAAGTACTTCGGCTTCCCGGCGTCCGATGACGGATCAATCATCACAAAGGACAAAATAGTCTGCATTTTATGCAAGAACCAAATGATTTATAACCGTAATACCAGCAATTTACGTATGCACTTGACCAGCAGGCACAAAAATGTCATGGCGAAAATCGATCCTTCAGCCCTTATACCGACTCCTAAGTCGCTAAAACCGAAGAAGCCAAAGAATGCGGTACACGAGGCCAGCAGCAGCTACGAGTTTGGCAGTATGGGCATACCAAGGAAGAGCGAGACGAAAGAAGTTCAAATGGTGGTTTCCGAAGAGGGAAACGAGCAGGACATTTCGAATATCGCGATCATCTTCCCAAATGACGTGGTTGGAGAGTACAGTCAGAATAAAGAGGTAGCAGAGCCGACTGAGTCGAGTGAGATTACGGACACGGTCGTGAATTTCATCATTTCAGACCTGATCGCACCGGATGTGGTCGATGGCAAAGGGTTCCACTGTCTGATGTCAAATCTGTCACACAAAGCGGTCGTCATACCAAACGAGAAGAAACTGGTCAACGATATTATACCAACCATGTTCAACGCATGCAAAGAGCAGCTGTATAGCTCGATGCAAATTAGTTCGATTACCAACCTCTCTTTTAGCATGGAAGAGTGGACGTGCGCAGACTCGACCAAGTGTATCTCCATTTACGTGCATTTCTCGCAGAATTCGGAACCGTCTTTAAATACCAGACTGCTTTCCACGGTGTCATATACGGGTAACGAGACGAGTAGCTACTGGTCGGGCATTCTGGATAGGTTGCTGCAGGAATGGCTGATCGATGTGAACTACGTTACTGCGGTCATCGTCTCATTCAATAACGACGGCTTGTTGCGAGCAATCAAAGCAAAAAATCTGATCACGGTGCCTTGTTTTGTATTTGTCATTCAGCAGCTGTGCAACGAGTTCTGTTTCCACCATTACCAAGTGGAGCCGGTGATAGAGAAGTGTCGAAAACTAGTCAAGTATCTGCAGGATAATCGCATAGAATTTCGCGTGGAGAACGCCGGTGATGCATCGATGGATGATGACGACGACGAGGAGAATGTGGACAGTCCAAGCTTAGACCGACATAATTTATGGCTGACCACGTATTTTATGCTCAAAAGTCTGACGCGCAAGAAAAATGCCATTGACGAAGCGATTTTGAATCTGGACCCAGAGCTCATTCACATAGTGCCCACCGAAAATGAGTGGAAGGACATCATGGATATCGTTACGCTGCTGGAGCCGTTGAAGACTATCGTCATCACTCTGTTCGAGGAAAAAAATTCGCTGATTTCGTTGCTGAAACCTCTCGTGTGGAAGGTTAACTCTAGCAAGTTCGAGTTGAATGACAAGGACTCGAAACTAGTGCAGGAGTTGAAGCAACAAATTAGGTTAACCCTGAAGGACGCTTACGAAGAGCAAGAGGTGAACAACCTGACTCAGATTGCCACAATTTTGGATCCGCGTTTCAAGAATTTCGTCCAACAAGAAGGTAAAACAGATATCGAAGCTACCCTCACTGAGTTACTCACAAATTTTGTCAATTCGGAAGGTTCTACTTCTCCACGAAATTCATTCTCTGAAGCAGAGCGTACGCCCAAAAAAACCAGTCGTATCTCTGGCATTAATTCGTTGTTGGGCAACATTTGTGTACACAAGCCAACCATGACCCTAGAAGACCGCATTAAGGGAGAGGTTAGCCATTACCAGACTGAGTGTTCTGCGCTCTTGGAAGAGTGTCCGCTAGACTGGTGGCGTCATATGAGCAACAAGTGCCCAAATTTGAGTCGACTCGCCTATCGATACCATTGTGTGCCAGCAATCATAACGCGGACTGGAAATCATTCGTTACTCGATTATATTAAATTCCATCAGAAACGCTCTGTTCTTAATGTTAATATAGCTGATGCGTTACTATTTTTACACTCAAATAAGAGTGAATTGTAAACTTCTTTTATTTTTTAGTGGTCATTTTATAATTTTTCCTCTTTTTCTCCTTTTGATTTTCTCTTTGAATTGCATGATGTTCCATGTATTTTTATAAAATCATTGTAATTATTTTGTTATTGACTTGCTTTGCATTAAAATGTGGATCGTTTTTGAACTGGTATTTCTATTATTTTTATAAATATAATGTCAAAGACAATGCAAGTAAGGGGGACTACTAAATTGTTCAGATGAAAAAACGAGTTGATTACATTTTATAAATCTTGGTTGCGAAAAAAAATTAAATCTGTTTTCCATCCTCCAAATTACCAGTTTGCAAAAACTAATACAAATTTGTGGTTCTTAGACTAGGTCAGTCATTCACTACTTCCCAAAAATGATACCGCTAGATTGTATTTTCTAATTCATATATTCATAAAAATTGAGTCCTCTTTCATAGAATGAAATAAAATTTAATTACATCTTCCAAAATGACCGAAAAAATTTGAAAGTGATAGGAAAATATTTACCTTTACCAAAACGCATTATGAAGACTAGAATCGAAACTTTCATATCAGTTTATTTTGGCCAAATAAACAGAATTTGATGAGGAAGGTCACTGTTGTCATGAAAATTTGCTTTTAAAATGATAGGTCACTAGAAATCAACTTCGAAAATTTTTAAAAGTTTTAATAATCTTTGAAAAAAATGAGTGTAAATATTTGATAAAATTAATTTAAAAATACGATTTACAAAATTAATTCAATTGTTATAGGTAAATCAATATACAAAATACATACACGAAATTATGATTCCTATACAAAGTGGTTCATTTACGTTCATCAGTATGTAAACCATACTTAGTTTTGACTTTCTCCAATTCTTCTTTTTTCTTCTCAACATCAACTTTCTTGAATGCTTTATTCGGCTGCAAGAGAAATGAACAAATGATATGTCACAACATCGAATGTTTTAATCGAAATTATCTTTTATATTATTCAGGTATTCGGCACTCAAAAAAATAACAGACTCGCGAGAGGAATGAAGACAATTTGGATTAATATCAGAGTATCTAAAAGTTATTGACCGCGAAACTGTCCACTCACAATCTGATTCATGTAATATTTTTTTAATCCGAATATTCGAAACATTTTTCTGTATTTTTCGAAGAAATACGAAGGAGTAAATTTATGCATTTCTGGGCCAATTTTTCTTTTAGACAAGGCATAAAAAGAAATGAATTTTTTCTCCATTACAAGAGCTTCGATCAGACAGCATTCTCTAAATTCCGAACAGATTTCAAGGCTTTGAATTGTTTAAATTACAAAGGGCCAGGATGTCAAAAATAGCGTTATTTTCTCTAAGATTAGAATTGCGCAGAAAAAACAAATAACTTGGGAAAAGCCTGGCATAATTAGTTCACCACGATCAACGAGAACTTCGGTTTTTCAAAAACAAAAATGAAGCATCAGTTTACTAACCTGATAGTATAAAACAACGAGGTAACGATTGCATACGTTAAATCCACTCAAATGATCGCAAGCATTTTTGGCATCGAAAATATCTTCGTACACAACAAAAGCAGTTCCTCGTGTGTCCGGTGTGTTTCCCCTGCAAATGATGAAACATTTATAAAATATCGCTTTTTACAAATTATGAAAAAGCAATGAAAATTCTTCAAAAAATTATAAGGCTATCGATGAAACTCGAGAAATATCGATTCAAACACTTATTTCTATCTAAAAATGATTCAAAGTGGAGTGAAAAGTTGAAACTAAAATTATCTTGCAATCTTGCTCAAATTTTTAAACCTACATCATATTTGTTCAGACTCAAGAATAATTCTTAAAAATTCTTTACGGAAAGTGCGAACTTATGTATCAGCAAAAACGTCGGAATGTATCATTTTTCATATACTCAATGAAATCATCATGATATGGTTCCTACATTCAAACCAAAAATGTATAAACTTAATTAATTTGCTTACACTCTGATTTGTCGTATTGCTCCGTATTTGCCAAATATATCGTACATTTCTTCCGCCGTTATTTTATAAGGTAAATTTCTAATATACAGAATTCTGTTGACTTCGGGTGGCAATCGAACCTGTAACATCAACTTCAAATTAACTTATTATTCAATTAATATTATAGAAAACGAGAAAATAGTACTCACGTTTGTTCTTCTCGCTAACGCCATGATGAGTAATTAAATATAGTAATACAATTGTAAATACAACTTGAAAATTCCGAAGAGAAAGAGAGCGGTTAAAATATTTTTGTATTATAGAATCTTCTTTGAAATGAAAGTTTTAATTTCAGAATTCGAATTCTCAAGTTTCTTGTGCTTGGTTTCGGAAATAATTCTTTTTTAAATTTGTTTTGAAGTTGATAAAAAGATCATTGGTCTGTTTTTTGTGTATAACAAATACAAATCATCTACAAACTTACAGATTTGATGCAGTTCTCTGTAAATGCTGTCAGTTAGTTCGTCCTCGAGGCTCGAGCCGACCTCGACTCCTCGTCGTTTCTTATCATTTATCAGTTATCAGTTTACTTACATAGTACATACATGACAAATTTTTCTTCACTTGTGCGAATTACGAACGTGAAAACGGCATGATAATTTTGTAAAAATTCATTTCTCATTTGATCCGAGTTGAAACTTAAAAGGTTAATCAAGTCTTCACATCCACCAAACGTGAAATTCAATAATTCAGTTATTGCGTAAAACTTTGAAAGCATCTTTAATTTTGAACCACTATGTGGTCCACATTATAGAACCATAATTTCATCATTCCAGTTTCCTCGTTTCCATTCTTCTTGAATCCTAGCGGTTTCTAAAATGGTGTTCTACTTCAAGAACAACTGTAAGTATTTCATGTTAGCCAAAAAAAATGTTGCATTTAAAAATGTTCGTGATTCATTTTTCGATTCATGTGTTTCAGCTGTTGATCCACCGGTCATCTATTTCATGGGTAAAGATAAATTCGAAAGTAAGTTGCTTTTTTTTAAATTGAATTTACACTCTATTTCAATTAGATCATTTTATAATTTGCCTAATCCTGTTTGAATTTTCAGATGAAGAACTCATAAAATGGGGATGGCCAGAAGATGTATGGTTCCATGTGGATAAATTATCTTCTGCTCACGTTTATATGAGATTGAACCCGGTGAGTGATACCACAAGCTAATAAATTCATTTCTTCTGACTAAAGTAGTTCTCTTGGCCCACCATCGCTCACTCAAACCCCTTATTGGATGATGGCGCGCTACAGAGATTTTCTTTATGAAGGTTTCCCCTGGTTGCGCCCTCGAGGTGTAATGGCGCATACTAGAAAAAACCATTACATTTATAATACGCGAGCAACCTAGAGTTAATTGACTGTCTCGACATTTTTTGTATTTTCGACAGTATTAATTGTTACCTATTCTGTATTTAGGGTCAAACGCTCGACGATGTTCCTCAACAGGTTATCGATGATGCATGCCAATTAGTTAAAGCCAACAGTATCCAAGGACATAAGCTTAGTGAAGTCGATGTCGTGTACACTATGTGGTCCAACTTGAAAAAAACACCAGGCATGGAAGCCGGTCAAGTCGCATTTCACAATGATAATGAGGTACATATTTTTATTTGCTTTTAATCCTCTTGTAATTCGTTTCATTTTCATATTTCTGGCATTTTCTTTTCCGAGAATCAATTTTTAATATGAAAATTTCCTACTAACTACTTGCTCTACATTTTCATGCTTTGGACAGGTTGTTTCAATAAGAAGATATTCCACTTGAACTTATTTCTAAAGAAACACGAGTTCTGAGTATCATATTTTACCAGACTAAAAAATTATAAAACAAGTTGTAAAACAAACTGAAACATTCGTGACGTAAAAATAAACAAATAAAACTTTCGTGTAGAATTTAGATTTTGAAACAAGATAGGATTCTCCTTATTTTTTTCAATACTAAAAATAATGCCAGTCTGAAGCTGCTAGAGATTGATTCATTTTTCAAACTAGCGATTAAAATATTGCCTTTTAGAAAAATATATAATGTACTTTTGAATTTAAAAAAAACGAGGATTGTGTGTCTTATCTGACTCGACTTCAAGTTACCTGACGTGATTAGATCGCCCTTATTTCAAGTATGCTGATTTCTATATATTATGATAAAATTATTTCCAAAGTTAACTGAAATAGATTTAGGCTTCAAAATAACGATTCAAATATTATTGAAAGTGTTGAAAACTTTTTCAAAACTGTACTTAGCACAAAAGTCTTACTTTTTCATTCCGTAGTACATTAATTCTTCATTTGTACGTCTTTTTAGGTGAAGAAAGTTAAAGTTGAAAAGCGGAATGAGGTTGTAAATAAACTAACCAAAACAAAGACTGAAGAAAATCCTGATCTGAGAGAATCGAGAGAAAGACGAGATGCCGAAGAGAAAGCCAAAAAAAATAAAATCCTGCGCGATCAAAAAGAGAAAGAGAAAGCCGAAGAAAAACGAAGAAAAGAAGAAGCGGAGCTTAGGTAGATATACTCGTAATTTTGAATAATTTTTCGTAAGCTATTTTGCGATAGTCTGCTAACAAAATTCGTTTCTGTCTGTATTCCAGAAGTTATACTTCTCTCATGAAATCAGAAAATATGCATGACAACCAAAGTGGATACGATTCCGACGAATTTTGGTAATAGTTACATGTTTCATTTGTCTATGGGTTTGCGACTTCATGATCTGAAGAGACGTTTCTTCTGTGTTACCACATTATGTACCAATGGAAATATTGCCATAACTTTTTTTTTTTCACTTTCATACAATTTCTAAAATAAGTATTATACGGGTTATCTACAAAATACGTCAGCGTGAAGAATATAGTCACGCAATTCACCGTTAATGAGTTGAAAAATATGTCAAACAAATGGATTGAATAAAAACTGTACGAACTTTGCAGAATTTTTTTATTCCAATTTTATAATGGCTGCATTATATGAATTTTTTTCTCTAACTTTGGTTTCGATAATAAAAATTGTCGAGTGTTATCGTTCAAAATTTCTAGGGCTTGGGCTGCTTGTATCCGAACTACCTGATCAGCATCTGTGGACCGTATCCGTCTTAAAGTCTGATACAGGTCTACTAAATGAGATTCGAGAACCTGTGAAACATGAAGAAGAAACCATAAGACTTGTATATTAGAATTAGAAATCTGAAAAATATTTCTGGGGAAGCAAATACTGACCGTAAAAATTAAGGTTTTCAATCCGTGAAATAATCCAGAAACTAATAAGATGGCTGCTCGTCTGGGTTCAACATCCTTATCGAATTGTGCGATACTCAGAGCGCAAGAAAGTACCTTTATAAAATAGTTTACTATAAATATTAAGGGTAAATTTAGAGTAAAATAACGTATCTTAACTGATTTCTGTCCTCGGATTAGATTATTTATTCGTAAATGTCACAACTATCAATAATATGTTGTATTTTTGGTACCGGTATACTAATTATTACAGAATAAAATCCTTTTGCACTAAAAAATGAGTTTAGTCTTACAGATGACTAATGATCAATGAAAACCTAAAAATTAGCGCGAGATTCAGGGAAATAATGTTACAATCTAACATAATTACTCACTTCATATAACATATCTTCCACATTTCGCTCCAACATTAAACAAACTTCAGCTAGATTCGATAAGCTAGATGCTCGAATTAGACTGTCATCGCATTTCACACCGTGCATGAAGGTGCCAACTAATAAATTCTTATATGGATGAACGAAATCATCTGGAATGTTGAAAATAAGTTATAACCGACAAATTTGTGAAAGTGGAGGATATTTTTTCGGGCTTACTAAGGAGTTTCGTGGTTCGCACCAACACTTCACCAATTTTCATTTGCGTTGTGGAAATAGAACAAGAAATAAATTCCTGGCAGAGTAGAGGGAGAACTACATTCGGCTTCAATGTGGCCATACAAGATAAACCTTCGATGGCTCGCAAATAGAGGAAACTGTCTTGATCTTTAAGATTCTCCTGGAATTGTAAGTAGAAATAAAATATAGAAAATACCAAAAAATAATGGTTTCAAGCACCAAGAATGGTTACACATGAGGTGGGCTCGATCAGTCGAGTATAACCAGTTTTTCATCATTGGAGGTGATGGCTTCAAAAATTTTTTAAGGTAAGAGACTTTTTTTATTCTTTCAAGATGTTCCCTGACAGTCAAGTGGTAGAAGCTGCCAGATACTTTGTATCTGATTAAACTCGCAGCAAGTCAATATTTCATGTAAGAAAATAAGGAAAAAGTACAAACTTTACAATCTAGATAAGAGGAGGTAAAATTTATAAATCAAACCGTCAAGGTTGAAGATTTATCACCAAATACTAAGATTGCTACGTTATGAGGACCTTTTAAAATCTGTCGTTGAAGAATTTGTTTGAATATATTTATTCTCAGTTAGTTTCAGGTTCATTGATAAAACGATGAAGGAAGGTTAAAAAGAATAATTTTTAAAAAAGGATTAATCTTTCAAATAAATAATATTACTAAATACTTGAATTTCTTAAAGCTTCCACAGAGGATATAATTTTGTGAAATTTGTTGAATTTCAAACGAATAAAAATGTACGTAGCAACATTTCAACTCTCAAAATAATCCTCATACAGAATGCAATATTAAACATATTATACTAACCTCGAATAAGCAATATATTTTTTCTTTTTTCGCCAGCGTCTCTGGATCTCCTTTCTTTATTAAGGAAATTAATTGCATTAAGGCGTGCGCACGAACTGGGAGCAATGGATCACAAGCCTCCTCAATATAACGCTCACAGTCACTCCGAATAACATCTTGGATTAATGGTCCCTTCACTTCTTCAGCTGTATCGACATTTCCAATCAAACCATGAGTCTTTATCAGATTGCATACCTGTTAGAAAATATAATATAAATTCAACTTTCTCTCATTAGTATTCGTCAAAGACACTGCAAAACCAAAAACTTACTTCTTCAGCTAAAAATGTCACTTCGGGTGCAGAATGCCGCTTCAATTTTTCCACAGTAGGAAGTAATAAACTAAAAATCTCCCACTTGACACTCTTTTTCTTTTTTACGTCGTACAAGACCATAGTAAGGAACGTCAAACCCACGCAAATTATGTCAGCATGATCGCTAGACTCGGCATTCGTACGCAATAAATCTCCGACGAAGTTTATGATATTTTCAGAATCTTTTAATATATGTCTATGAAAAAAAAATTATATCTATTAATTAAAGAAAATTGAAGCGTCGATACATCATAAACATATGGATGAACACTCCCCAGGTTGAAGTTCTCAAGACTTCAATATATGAATTTGACTGTTCGCAACCCTCATTTGAAATAGTATGATGTTCACTAAATATAATAACTTGAATTTTAAGAAGCATACCTCAACGTTATTGGACATTGCGATAATTCTGTCAGAAGAATGCAACTAATGAGACGTTTCTGAGCGAACTTTTCGTCTTGACTCTCATCAATGAATGTTCTCAACAGATGAATGAAAAGTGAGCGAATAACTTTCTCATTCTCAGGAATGGCCTGAAATTAAAAACAGAAAGTGCTACAACAAGAAAATACAATTGCGAAGGTGAAATAAAATTACCCTTACTTTTATTAAATCTAAAACACCAGTAGCAGAATCCATTTCTAAAAGATCATTGTCACTATCAGCAATACGAACTCCACCAGATGCCGATAAAGAAAAGCACTTTTTCGAAGGCATACAGTAAATATTCTCAACTTCTGTATTAAAAATAAAACAGTTCATCACGGTTTTAAATGAATCTTCATCAATTTCGCTAATAAATTTCAAAAGTAATTCTTTCACATTTGATTTGAGGTAACATACACTGTTCTGAAAGAGAAAAGAACACTCATAGAATCTAAGGATGTACAGGGTCAATCATTTGGTCAATAACAAAAATTTACTTTTATTCGACAGTGCAAGTGAAATAGAATTCGACAGCTTGGCATCATTTCACAAACAGGTACCGAAAATAGATCATTGGTTGGTACCACAAATAAATTGTACATCTGATGAACTACATTACAAATTTCGTCTTCAGTGGAAAACTCCAGAAATTTGAATGGTTGGTAAATGTTTTCAAATAAGTGCACTTTAGCAAATTCAGGATCATTAGAAAAGATACTGTTTATAGTAAAAGCAGCAACTTGAATGAAGGCCAGATCGTGAGGTTGTTTGATTTCGTTCTTCAGAATATTCAGAAGCTGCATCAAATTACAAATTATAAACTGAAAATGAAAAGACAACATAGAGAGAGTGATTAAAAAGAGATTACCTGAGGAATAACGTGCGCATGCGTGGAATCAATAAAACATTCATGAGCAATTAATTTAGCAACAGCTACACCATGTGATGAATGATCTGGAGACGTAGAATCCGTTTCCATTAAAGCTCTTATGGTAGCTGTAACACCATTCTTATCTTTCAGTATGTCAGACAAAAATTTATTCAGCCTTTGTTTCAACCATCGAGGGGCATTCTACAAATTAACATACGAGTCAATGGAAAAAAGTTCAGAAAAATTTCGATTACTGCTCGTTAATTTACCTTTGAATTCAGTAAGGAAAGTTTTCGAATTAGTAGTGGTTTGTAAATTTTTTGAAGTAAACACGTCAAAAAGGTGCTGTATTTTCTCCTATTTTCTTCCAATCTTTTCCATACTGAAAAAGTCATATTTTTGATCTCAAAATTGTCGTCGACAGAGCTGAAATCGATGGATTCCTCGTCATTATGATCAACTGGTTTCTTGAGCGGAGCAAAGGACAACTGAAGAAGGGCAGCTAACACATCTTCTAAGTATTTGGCTACGATTAAATCGTGAAAAACATCGACGTCTAACAAATAACACACGTCGTCCATTACTTGACATAACCTTCTATACTTCTAAAAACAGAGAATGCGATATTAAATTTCAGGGAAAGCTTCAGCTGAAAAAAAGAAAGTGTTTTAAAAACTTCTTCCCTACATTTGTTGCTTGCTACAATATTGAAACAGATCCACCACTTGTGATAAGAAAAATTAATTTATTACTTTTTTTTTTAATTATTATTTTTTCAATGAGTCGCTGCAAAAGAAACTAGGTTTTAGTAGCAGAAGTCACAAGTTATTGGATCAAAATCAGTTACTCATAAGACCCATAATGTTGATACGAAAAAATAATGAAATGATTTTTAAATATTTCAATTAGGGAGACGGGCAACTTCAAAGTATCGTATTCAAGATTACTGAACATCATACATTTTTGAAATAGAAGAAAAAAATGTTGATTTACTCAATAAACACAACACAAGATGCATAAGTCTGAATTTCAAACCGATTTCTTACCGCAAATTCGGTTAAAGTTTCACGCGGAATACTGAGAATACGTTTGCTTCTAGATTCCAACGGAACTCCAACACCTGGTAACAAATTTTGCAATATTCCGAGCGACACTACAAATTCAAACGACGCTTCCACAATTTTCTTCTGAGAAATACTCAATAATTTTACTTTCTCATCGTTTGACCCAGCGAAAACATCGTGAATAACTTTCATGAGTTGTAAATTGGTACAAACAAATTTCCATCTGAATCTACTCCTAGAAAATTCCAAACGTCAAGTCAAATTGAACTACACTGTCAAAGATTATAATTTATAAATAAATATAAAATATATGACAAACTTTGTATTATTAATGGGCCAGGTAAATGTTTCATCAGTTTGTATTAGTTCAGTTAGCTTTTTGAAGGTATTAGATGTGTTCATTGAAGATAATCTGGAGAGTAGAATATCGTCAAACTGGGGGGCATTGCTTTCATCTATAGACAAAATTACAGTTAGCTAAAATAATGAATGAACATGAAGTACACAGAATGTATTACTTTACTTTACCGTTCTTTCTATCGGCTGTATTCGTTAGAAACGATAGAAGTTCAAATGTAGTTTTAATAATCTGTTCTTCGGTATCCTCACAAGCCATAAGTTTGGAGAAAAAGCAGAAGGGAACACGAACAAGAAAAAAATACTCTAGAAGTAGAGCCTAGTGCTTATCGATATCAGCGATTTTGAGCATAAATTGAGCCCGTTTTGATTTGAGCAAAAAAGTGAAGAGAAGACAAGACAAGAGAAGCAACAGAACGGGAGAGGAGGAGTGATAGAGTAGTGAACTGTGAAGTGATGAGCGTTGAAAGTTAGCGCATTCTATCATAAAATTAGTATGCACCAAGCTTCAAGCGGTTTTTTTTTTTTAATTTGAAAAATGAAAGTGCCGCTGCCGCAGTGCTGTCTCTTCAATCTTCCCTTCCTCTCCTTACACCTCCCACCCTTTTTCGATTGTTGTTTATTGGTTGTTTGCAGTAGTTTGTGGCGTAACTGTTTACAAATTTCATTTTATGGGTTTCTTCTCAACGCTTTTCAATGATAAGGTGATTTTCTCGAAAGATTCTCTTTTTTGAATAAGAAAAAAGTTAATTCTAATTTTTTGCACATTTTCTATTCATAAAATATGAGTCGAATTTCAGTTGTCAATCCGTATTTTCTATATAAGTGATATTGCATCTCTTTTAACGCTGTGACATATTTCCCGTCGGGAAGAGTCGAAGTAGAAAAAAGTAAGTAATACTCTACATTTTTTTAATACTCGTTAAAAATATTGAACTGTATCTTTGGAATTGTTTTTAGTATGCAATGTGTTACATTACCACGTATTACCGAACTGAACCCTCATTTGCTATGTGTTTTGTGCGGAGGTTACTACATCGATGCTACGAGTATCATCGAGTGCCTTCACGCCTGTAAGTATAAATATTTTACCTTAAATTTACTTCAACCTTCCGAAATTCACTATTTTGATCCATTCCTTTTTACATGAATATGTCACCTATAATTCAAGATAATCCTCCAAAATTTTATTATTTTATTTCGTTCTTGTTTTAATAGTTTGTAAAAGTTGCATCGTTCGTTATTTGGAAACACATAAATACTGTCCGATATGTGATGTTCTGGTCCATAAAACAGAACCTTTGCAAAACATACGACCCGATGTTATTCGTCAGAGTATAGTTTACAAATTAGTTCCTAACTTGTACAAAAGTAAGTAAAATTTTCTCATACTTATGTGACGCTAATAAACCTTTTTTTGGCATTTTCAAATCAAGTAAGTGTTTTATTTCAGAGGAAATGCGAAATCGACGCAACTTCTATGTGCAGTTGAATCCGCAACAGCATCCAACATGTTCTGAATTGAAAGGGGAGATTACGGAATCATCAAATTTCTTTTCAATGGACGATCTAATTAACCTGTCCCTCGAATATGTTAATTCGATAAATGAGAAGAATTTATTTTTCGTGGTAAGGATATGATCAATTTACTGTCATCATCGATAGTTGTCGATATTAATTGATTTGTGAAGATGTGAAACGCAGAATGTCTTGAGCGCCGTCATTATAAAATTGGAGATTATAAAGGGAAATTGTTGTATGTGCCAAGATACTACATTTATAAAGTTATGAAGTAGTTCGATGAAGTAGTACGCATATGACATGAGCTTAGTCCAACCCGATAAATGCCGCGTAAAACTTTTTTGGGCTCGCGACTTTTCAGTTCTCCTGTCTTTTAGTTGTTTTCTGATTAGTTTAATTTCATTTAACAGGCGAAAGGCAGCAAACGATATTTTCGATGTAGAGCTGCGGTAACTATTCGAAGTCTCCGAAAATTATTAGCAGCTAAGTATGCTCTTGGTGTTGAGCATAAAATTCATTTGTTCCTTGATGGAATTCAGTTACCAGATCATTTTAAACTGCTTGATATTGCTTATATATCATCGTGGAAAAGAGTAAGTTGTTTTATCATGTCCTAGTGTCCGTCTCATTAAAATATATTGGTATTTGATTATTTTTCCTTTAAAAATATGTTTATTGATCTATTTATCCCAATTTTGTCTATTGTACCGTTCTATATTTTTTCGTTTTTTTTTCCTGTCATCTAAGGCAACGAATTTAGAATTCATTATTTCCATTCTTGTAGTGTTCGTCTGTAGCTTTTATTGAAAGGGCTCATGTCTATTCAATTCTAGAACTGAGTCAAACTAAGAAATTTTGCAATTTCTTGTTCATTGAAAAAATTTTTACACATTGACTTCTTGAAATGCGTTTATTTAGTTTGTTCTCCTTGTTTAAGATTTCAGTGGATTCAAGTCCAGTCCTTTTTATTTGCGCATTGCTTTTTTATTCGATTTTTCTACAGTGTTTCTAATTTTATAGGTTGGTTATATACGTATTCTGTACGAAATTCTAACCGCTGACCAAAGCGTATCATCCGCTGAAAAAATTGATCTCTCCGAAATAGAATCGTTAAAAGATGGAAATAAAAAAGAACATGTAGAGAAAACGGTCGCTATTGTCCCAGCAGTCGAGGAGAATACTGAAAAATTCGAAGATTTAAGCTCCACTTCGAAAACAGAAACGATCGATATTGAAATCTCGAAAGATTCTCGTCAAAGTCCGATAATTACTGTAGATCTTCTGTCTCCGACGTTGGAAGTGTCGAATGTAAATATTTCAAGTCAACCATCGAATGACGTTATTATTATAAATTCCAGTCCAGAAACTTCCCCACTGGCTAAGTCGTCTCCTAAACTCATTCCTGTGACTGTTGACGAAGTACTACCACCTGCAGCAGAGAAGGACATTTCGGTTGCATCGGTCGACCAAACAGACGTCCAGCTATCTGACAAAACAAAATCACCGCCGAGTGAAGAGTCAAACTCGAACAATAAGGAGGAGACGAAAGCAACGAAAGAACCCAGCGTGAATGAGCCATCAGATAAAACCACTGGTGAGACAGATACTAGCACTGCTGCAAACAGTAGTGAGAAAACGAATTCTTTACCACCACCTCCGTCTACCGCGCCTGTCGCGCCCCAAGAACAGGTGACGAAGAATGCGCCAGTCAAGTCGCCGGTTACAAAAGATACGCCTAAAATTAGCACCAAGAAAGAACGACGTAGTGAACGTTCTGAGTCATTACCTCCTGTGCCAGCGTTACGCATGATAAACGCAATGCCAAAAACGTCGAATACAAAATCTTTAACGACGACGGTCGCCAGCGGCCTTGTCCAACCTATCGTCTCAATACCGCGAATACAGAGTTCGCCTCGCATGTCCAGCAAGTCGACCGGCAGCTATCCTGTGGCGAGTATCTCCTCACCTCTGAGTTTAATTCCACCGCCGATACCGGTGGCCACGGATCTCATCTCTTTGTACGCGAAATCGCCGGTCGTGCGCCAAGCTGCGCCCAAGAAGCCACCGCCGTCCGGTTTATCGATACTACGTATTGATCCAAAAACACTTAGCCCCATCGAGGCGACTGGCTCGCCTTCAACAACAGCTATCGTGCCAGTCAGCAGCAACTCGCGAAAAATGTTACCCTGTCGTCCGATAACTTCGAGCGCGTTCAGTAGCGTTTATTCGTGCGCTGGCGCACCGGCTCTCCATCCGTTCAGCAAGTTCTCGTCGCCTCCGCCTCTCTATCCGACTTTCCCACCCAGCTCGTTGGATCCGATGAACGAACTGATGCGACGCATGTTTCCCTTCTCGTTTGCTTCGATTGACGCGCTGAAACCGCCGCTCGATCCGAGTGCCCGCGGCCTCGCCCCGTATCCGCAGTCCATATCGTCGGCTATGAGTCATTTCTTGACAACTAAGCCGGCGTCGTCGCCTGCCAAGCAGGCCAAGTTCGAGAAAAGTCGCCGCAAGCCGATCGTTTCGCCGCACGTGGCACTGTCGCTGAACGGCGGCGACAAGGCGATGCCCAAAGGCGGCGTTGCGGACGCGAATCGCGGCCATAGGCGGACAAACGCGGCCGTAACGAACGGCCAGATTAAAAGCGCCGTGAAACGTAAGAATTCGGAGCTCAGCGATTTTTCCATAAACAATTTGATTCCGGTCGACGAAGTGAAACGGCCGCCGCCGGTGATGCACGCGTGCTCGGCCGACGGCGTGAATCAGGTGTGCGACCAAATGCAGCCGATTTCTGCGGTGCCCAAAAGCGAATCTCGCAAGTCGAGCTGATTCGACGTTTGACTCGTGGCCATTTCGGTGTATTCAGTATTTCGATCGTCGATTGTGCGACCATGGTTTTGGTTTTTTTTTCGCTTTCGTTTTCACTTCGCTGTTGTGACCAGCGCTAAACAATTGTTGATCCAGGTTTATCAGAGATAAGATGCGATAGAAATTATATTTATTTATCGCTGCTATTCTCTTTGTAGAGTGCCTTCCGAGCGGTTTGCCAGACTTCACCAGTGGATAGCGCATTTGAAGAGAGAAGAACGTTGTACAAACATGACCTTTCGAAGGCTTCAAAAGTAAATTGAAATATTTTTTTGAACTCTTAAAAATACCTAATTTTCAAAAATTATCGAAAATTTGGATTTTTACGCGTAAAATAGACATAATTTCATCGATATGTAACGACACCTTGAAGAGTCTGGTATGATTGCACTCGTGAGAATAATATGTTTTCCTTATTTTCTGAAGATTCATTTAAAAAAAAAAAGAAAAAAATGAAATGATTTGTAAAGTACGAGTAATTTCAACAATTTTTTGAAAAGCTTCCTTTGCTTTTTTAAAATTTCAAAAAACCCTGTGTTTAGATTACATAATATTATTTCTTTTCGTATAAACTATCCATTGGTGCTCTATAGCACCCCAAAGTCTACCATTTCTATATTGAATTCATGAATGAATAGATGTTGGAATTTTTTTTCCAAAATTTTCATATCTAATTTGTGTTGAACCTAAGCTTGTCAGTAGAGTACTTGCATCTCCATTTCAATCCATTTTGACGATAGTGTTTTGAAAGCTGGATAAATTTTTTGTGAAACTTCTCCGAATGACGTGAGCGAAGCTTCAAGAGACTAGTCTCTGTTGACGAATAATTGCTCATTTTTATTTTATTCTTTTTTTTTCTTTAGATTTAAGAATGCGCTCCTTGTTTGAGCTTTCGACGATGTTGTACGTTCGAATTATGAATAACGACGATGCAGTCGCAAAAGGTTTTTCCTAGGGGGTTAAGTTAATTTTTTTGAGAATTTATTTGGTATATATTATCAGTAATATTGTGACGATTTAATAATTTCAAAATTGAAAGATCTAATTCTAGATGGTCTTAACTCCAAAACATCGATTAGCTAGTAATGCTTTTCAGATTTGTTTTTATCGGATTGAATTTTGAGCGAAAAATGACTTCCTTGGTGAACTTGTGGACTGAATTAATTTTTATAATTTAGTATTCATGGACAAACACCAGTTTATGAAAATGAAAAGCAAGAGATTTTTTCTAAAATTGGTGGGAGGATGAAATTTTTTTACTCTTGGACAGTTATAATTTGTCTTGAAAAAGAAAAATAATCATAAATATTACTTGAAAAATAAAATAGAATAAGGAATCACGAGAATAACTAAAAATAAGAATTTCGACGAAACTTTGATATTCCTGGATAAAAAATAATTCTGTTACCTCTTATTTTAAAAAATTGTCCAACTTTTCATCTCATCTCGTATTGTTCTTTTCAATATCAATTTCTAATTTTTATTTTGTGTTTCATCGTTTTACTTACCTCTATTCCCTTTTTGCTGCTGAATCATCGATGTTTTCTGCATTTCACGCAGTGGACAATGGATCTTATTTTCTAGTGATTTGCCCCTTCCCCTCCCATGTATTTTATTTGTTAACATCACATTTTAATTTTTATTTCTCCATCTCTGTTTTGAGCTTAAGAATCGAGCTTGAATTTCCAACTGTTAATTATTTTTAAGCGTGTAAATTTTTTTTGACGTGTAAGTGTTGTGGAACAATTTTTATTTCTATATATATTTTTTTTTTCATTTTGCTAGTCAGTTATTTACTTGTACATAAACATACCAGCAATACCCAATGAGTTTACATTTTTGAGAAGAAACTTTGTTAACCGGTCATGGGAAGTTATTTTATGTCAAAATATGTGTTATTTTTAACTATAATTCTTAAAAGTTTTTATTCTTTAAAAACTCCAGTATTTTAAAACAATAAATAAATTCATTACAAAAATGGTAATTTCGTAATCTTACATAGTTTTTATTACATTTCCTTCATCTTGAAATGGGAGGGGGTGTGTGTGATTTGAGTAGCACATTTTCTTTTTCACATTTTATACATCTCCTGCACGATTGTTACTCATTTTTCAATAATAAGGAGACTGAAAATAAGTCTATCACTTTCAGTTGTATTATAATTTTATGAGTTGAAAATAAAGAAGAAATTACCAGTTAATAAGAGTAAATCTAATTTTTTTGATTTTCCTCGAGCCTGTAGGGCTAATTTGGATTTCCCTGAGGAGATTGGGAGATTAATTTGAAAAATGACTTAAAATATTTTAGTTTACTGGCGTCAGCACTACCTTGTCCTTGAAATGAAGGCTATTCACGAGAATAAATTGAATTAAACTGATACATGAGAAAACATTTGTCGCACAATCTGTTCACTCAATGAGTTGTTTTGGAGCTTTACTAGATTTACCCTTGAATTACTTTAATTTTACTGTAAATGATTTACTACCAGTTGTAGAATTTACAACTAAACTTATTCTGGAATTGATAAAACAAGAAAAATTCGCCCAAGGCCAAGTAAATGAGATATAATTCTATTTTCAAATAGTTTATTTTGAACTTTACGCAATAAGCATCTAAATTCTAAATCTTCAGAAAAAAATTGAGGAAAATGATCATAAATAACAAAAGTAAAACAAAAAATTTTCGTAAGTATAAATTAAATGAAAATGTAACAAAGAATGTAAATGGAGCGCAGACAAACCGATATAAACATAATAGTGCATGTCTATTTAGATGGAGTTATAATTTTAGTTACATGTCTAGCTGCTGCTTTCAGCGAACAAACTAGTTCTTGGAGACCTTCCGGAGTACATGAGAATTTAACGATTTTTTTATTATTGGAAGAGGTAACAGTCACCAATTCGATGATGAAATACGGCTGAAAAGCTCGTTCACCTAAATAATCAGACTGGAAGAAAAAAATGCGTTACATTCTACAACTCAACATCACACATGATAATACTGACAAAAATTTACCTCAATTCGTAAATCCATTCTCCAACGAACGTCTATTATATGAGGTAAATTGGTTCCAATTTTTGATAAACTTGTTTGTATGTTACTCTTGCCACTTTGGTACGCATCCACGATTAGTGAGATTCGGGAAGTATCTAAATTGTAACCTTCTAACACAGTTTTCAGCTTAAAGTTATCTAAATCGTGTCTTGCAGCTTCAATCAGCAGTACTGCCAAAGAAGCGTAGGCTGTTTTCAAGACATCTGACTTGTACTCATCGATTTCACCTATGCAGACAGAAAATTTAAAATGAAAATAATACGAATTTAAGAAACTTGATAATGCTTTTCTGTGAGACAGGTCGTTGTTTTTCTCAAAAAACTGATTATAATTCTACAAAATTTTTCGACCAAGTATTGTATTTTTGCTAGAGTTATTCAATAGGCACATGTTATTTGGGATTATGGGCTAGAGTTGTTCAAAGTACAACTACATAATGAATGTTATAAATTGATAAGAACAATTGAACATCATTCTTCGGCTTCTCAAATAGGATATTTTTCTCCTTTTACCATGGTCTGCTATCGACCAATTAAGTATGAAAAGGGATGAAAACTCGTGATTTATTATCAATTCTTAGAACAAAAAATACTCAGATTAGAGTAAAATTATGACTGCAAAACATTTTCTTTTTGGTAAACAAACATTCTTAAAGACAAAGCGAAGTTTATTTTTTACTTCATTAGTGGAAATTTGATTAATAATTTTATGAGAAACTCTTATGTTCAAGTAAAGAGGTTAGGTATTCTTCAAGTGTTTCTGAAGAATACTACTCTCACAATCAGATGACGGTTTTATAAAAGTGAAATCGATCACCCGTCAAGTATATGAAAAGTATGCAAAACTACACTATTTAAAAACGTTTGGATTTAGAATATACGTAGCAGAGCAATGAAAAAGGTCCCACTTGGGGGGGTTTCAGTTTTCGAAATATCGCCGTTTTGAAGGAACAAAAGTATTTCTTCTTCCTTTGAATTACTAATTTTGTATAGCTACCAGAGAGCTACGGAAGGGAAGTCTCATTTGGAAAATAATTTTATGGGGTATAAGCCTGTGCCCGCAACTCCATTCTCCTAAGTGGGATCATTTTATTTCTGCCACATGCATTAAATGAATCAAGTTTATGAAATAAAATATATATACTTTTATCCTTCTCTGGTTTCTCAGCACTGCTTTGTCCAGTCTTTAAGAACTCCTTCAGCAATCGATAAAAATAATCTTCATTCACCAATGATCGATTACATAATCGTCTCAGACCCGTAAGTGTTTCATCTGACAGCCTGATTTCCATTTCTATGTAAATGAAAGTATTTTACAACAGATTTCTGAAAATATGGATTCATTCGACTTACAATTATGAAATAAAACACTAGAAGAATTATTACCTGAAGAAGTAATTATTGGAAACAATTTCTACGGCCGTTACAAAACCAGAAGATGAAATACCATTTGAAAAGTTGTAAGAGGACTACTTCGGGGCTCGGGCTACTTGGTACTTGGATGAATTTTTTTTTCAAATTTGGGGGATTTCGGATTTCACGTTTCACCAAAGTTGCATGAAATTTCACGTCACGAAACTAATCAAAACAAAAACTATTGATAAAAATTCAGCGTGAGTGCGTTCAGAATGGACAACCTATAAATGATGGTTAACCACGCCATTCGTGATAGTTGTCTTATCCCTTAGTCTTATCCATTGCTTTTAAAGTGGAGAGTTGACGATGGGTGTGGTCAATCAAGTCGTAAGTGGAGACGAGGACGAGCGTTGAAAGTTGGAGCCTCTGGTTGGAGCCTACGGTTGGCATGCGAATTTGATAAGAATTCAACTTCCTACAAATTTCCACAAGATACAACAAACTTTTTTCTAAAAACGTATCTTCAACTTAATTTTTATTTTTTAGGATAATATTTATATTTTATCGAACCATTTGAAATTGAATAAAATTTCGTTTCTTTTAGTGAAACTACTTATCAATTTATATTCTTCTTTCTTGGTGACTGAAGATCTTCCTTGATTTTATTGTTATAACCGGCGTATTCACTCGTGTGAATGTATACTTGATACAAATTGATACTACGTAGAATTAATTCCTATTCGAGTGAACAATTGCTTCTCTAATGACTATCATAAGTGCCAGATTTTCCTCTAGAGCTTTTAAGCGAAGTTATTGTACCCACAAAAATGCTCTCAACTCACAATATATTCGATCCCGATTTCTTGACTATTTTGTTAAAGAAAGAGATCATACATTCATTAAATCGACACCTGTAGCTCCGTATTTTGACCAGTCAATTCCATTTATTAATGCTGGAATGTGTCAGGTACTATACTTTCTGTATTATGACAGTTTTTTCAATATTTTCATCACCTCTTTGTATTTCAGTTTAAAAGAGTATTCACCGGTGAAGAAGAAATTGACTGTAATAAAGCTGCCAATACACAAAAATGTATTCGAATTGGTGGCAAACATAATGATTTAAACTTGGTTGGTCTTGATTCTTATCATCATACGTTCTTTGAAATGCTGGGAAACTGGTCCTTTGGTGCATACGATAAAGTAAATTCTTTCGCTGAAACATATTTTTCACGTTTCTCTCTTAGTGACTAGAATTTATGTTGATTTACAGAAAGAAGCTTGCACCATGGCATGGCAACTTCTCACTTCAGCACCTTACAGTATCTCCCCGAACCGACTTTTTGTAACATACTTCGGCGGAGATGGAAATCTAAATTTACCTGCTGATGATGAGGTTCGTGAAATTTGGCTTGAGCTTGGGTAATTAATTCGTTTTACTTGATTTTATGAATTAATGGAAAAATCAGTCAACTGTTTTTATTGTTTAGTGTGCCTGCAGATCGTATTTTACCATTTGGTATAAAAGATAACTTTTGGGAAATGGGTCTTACTGGACCCTGCGGAACTTGCACTGAAATACATGTTGCTTTAGACGACAGTGTTCGCTCAAGAAACGATCTCGTGAATAAAGATAACCCACTACTTGCAGAATTATGGAATATAGTTTTTATTAAGTTCAATAAGTAATAATTATCAATTTTTTATGGAGTGTATTTTTCTCACAAATGTAAAATAGCTCTTTTGATTTACAGGACTGAAGATTCTTTAGACAAGTTACCGAAAGAATTCATTGATACCGGTATGGGATTTGAAAGATTGGTTACTCTTTTACAGGGAAAACTATCCAATTACGATTCTGATCTTTTTGTGCCTTTACTTGATAAAATTTCCAAGGTACTGAAAAAATCTGTCTGTTTTTATTTATGCTACAATAATCTATAAGAATGATTTTTTCGCAGATATCTGGAGCTCCAGCTTACTCGGGTTCATTCAATTCCGATAATTTAGATAGTTCTTATCGTTGTTTAGCAGACTTTAGTCGAATGATCACGGTTGCTATTAGCGACAATGTATTTCCTGATTTAAAGTAAGAAAAAATTATTATTTTTATGAAAAAAACGAAAATTAGTGGAATATTCCTATTTATTTTTATTTTATTAGATTTCCTTTGAAAATTGAAAAATCAGTCCGTAAAATTTAATTCCACTGACTTTAAAATGTAGAATATTAGATACCGATAATAATCATTTCCTTTAGTAGAATCTGTATTCCAAGAATTCCACTATAATTAATATAAAATTTGGGTTCGTATAAAAAAAAATTTTCCTTTTTGTGAAAATTACCTAAAAAAAGTAAAATTTTATTGGTTTTGATTGATATTTACTTGAAAGAATATAGTTCATTGATAACTGCTGAAATACATTCTTTATTCCAATGAACTCTAAAAAGATTTTTTCGAGTTATGTAAAAAGAATCGTTTCTTTACTCAGTATTCTTGAAAACTGAATAAGGCAACTCGTTATTTTGTAGATATTTACTTCGGCTTTCATCATTTTTATTGCATGTAAAAAAAAAATTATGTCGCTATATTCTGTCACAAATAATTATTCTACGTCTTATGCTGCTATAAAAATGTGCATTAAATTAATTTTTTTATCCCTAGTCCTAAACTGAGACGAGTTCTCCGCAAAGCCTTATATTTGGCTGAGTACAAATTCAACTGTCATGAACCATCTACGTTGTTAAATGAACTATCCCATCATATTGCAGAAAAATACCAAGACACATTTCCAGAAATTGGAAATAATTTGAAAAAAGTATATAAAATTTATTCAATTTCGCTACTCATGTATGATTTTTTCTCGTGCAGACCCTCTGAAAATTTCTTTCTTCTTCAATTTAGGTTCAACTGACTGTAGAATTTGAAGAAAGAACAGTGCATCATATGACGAACAAAAATTTAAAAAAGTGGAAACAGGAAGTATCGGAGCATCCTATTCTAGAATCATTTCCTCTTATCGAGTATCCCGGTTTAGTCGTCGCTTATAATTATGTTCGCGATGAAACTAAATCGTTGAAGAAAGGAGACTTTGTACCAGCTGGATTAATTCACTACTTATACGAAACCTATGGTCTTGATCAACCAGTAGTTGAAAAGTTGATGGATAAACTTGGTGAGTGAACACTTCTTGGCTAATGCTGCCAGAGTTCTATTTCTTCGTGAATTTTTTGATTTTTCAATTTAGAAAACAACCTACAAACTTGAAAAAAAATTAATTTTACTACGAAATCCCAAAAAACTCAAGTTCAAAAATGTGATCGTAATTTTTCAATCACATAATTTTCTTAGTTAGAACTTTCAATGTGAGAAAAATGTTCAAATTTTTCTCACAGAAAATTTTTTAAAATAATATTAATTTTTTAGAATTTAAAGTAAACTGGAGTGACGTGAAAGATCATATGGAACATGTGAAGGAGGCCAGTCGAAAATTATCGTCGCCAGATTTCCTAGATGTTGGAGTTTTAGAAAAAGCTGGAATTAGAACCGATGACTCACCAATACATTCGTTCACAAAAAGCAACGATGTTTATTATTTTCCTGAAATCAGAGCTAACCTCTCGGCTATTGTGAAAGGTGATAATGTTGTGTCGATTTCGAAGCTTACGGATGAATTTACATCGTTATACTTGGCCGAAGTGGAATTTAATTACGATAGCGAATTTGGATTGATTTTCGATAGAAGCAACTTTTTTTGTGGAGATAATGGAGACTGCTGCGACATCGGCGAAATAACGATTTCATTTGAAAATGAAAGTTTCCCTTTGAATGTGCTAAGAGTAGAGAGGATAAAAAATAATATCGTTCATTATATCGAACCTCGAAGCAGGTGAGACAAAATAATATTCGTTGTTATATTTTTAAAATGGTCTAAAAACTCCCTCCAACTGAATACCATAATTACTAATTGGTAAACGAAGCGTTCTTCTATACTAAATGTGACTGTGAAAGCGAAACCATGTCTTCGAGTGAAAAAAAAAAAAGAAATTAAAAATGCGATTTTCGGCGTTTACAATGAAGGTAAACACTGAAAATCGCATTCTTAATTTTTTTTTTCTCCCAAAGACATGGTTTCGCTTTCACAGTCACAAATTTTTTTTATGATGAAAATGTTTTGCATGATGATACTTCTATAAGAAATAAAATTATTTTGAAATTTTATTTCAACTTTTAAAGGTGTTTTTCCCTTCCTAAAATTCAATTTCTTGAAAAGTAAACAAAATTACAACTTCATTCCTTGTCTGCCTATCATTTTCTCCCTCTCAAGTAATTTATTATTTACATGGATTATAGGGAAAATCAGATTGTATTTAAAAGTGGTACTGATGCTGTACTCAAAATTGACGCCACCAAGAGACTGTCACTTATGCGATATTTCACATCGGCTCGTCTTTTACTCAAAATTTTAGAAGACTTATATCCTTTGGTATACTACAAATATACCGACCTGCAAGCAGATTGTATCAAACTAACATGCAGAGCCTTAGGAAAAGAATTTAATTTTGTGGGTAAGATACAAATTTTGCCTTAATATTCCCTTCTCTTTCTAATCTTTCCTCTGAAATATTATTTGACTTTTCAGAGGACAAACGATTCATGGAGGGAAAAATGACAAAATATATTACCGAAGGCGTTTCAGTGGAGAGAACTTTCGTACCAACAGTTAAAGAAGTGCTCTCGTCGCCTCACCTTAGACTGGGTGCAGGAGTATTCTATCCTCCGTCGAATTTACAGGTTATTAATTTTGTCAGTAACAATGGAACCATAGTGACGAGGTATTTGTATAACTTGTTTCATAAAATTATTACAAATTTTTTTTTCTTGGAGATTGTAAAGAAAACATTTTTTCAACTCATTCATTTTTTTTTTTTTACCTACAGTGACTTAAGCCCTGGTGTCTACTTTACGAATGTTATGGACTTGAAAAATTTCGAAATACTGAACCTAGAAAGCAAAGCCGACTTGAGTATCATCTGTCGTATGGGACATTATGTCAGTGATGTATCGGACGAGGAACGACTTTTGGAAAACGATTCCATAATATATGCAGATCGTGCTAAAATTTTGTTGAATAGCGACGATGTTACTATTGGGCAGGTAGTCAAAAATTCTGGAAAAATTGAAAATAAGTCAGTAAAGAGTTCGCTCATTATTTTTTACAATTTTTTCAGATTTTAGATTTTACTGACGAACTGTCCAAGTATCTTTTCAAAGTGTCCTGTGATATCCAAAATGAGAAATATCCTCAGTCAGATCGCGTAAAGACTTGTTTATTGGTATTCGAAGCGCTTCAAAAAAATGCTTGTAAACGAGGGCAAAAATTTTCTCAGTATGGAAATTTTGTATTATTATAGTTATTGACCCTAACAAAACTTCATTCAAAATTATGAAAGAAAATAAAACTATTCAAGATTGGATAGCCAGTAAGCTATCCCTTTTCTGATAGATCAGAATATTTAAATGATGTCATTACTCATTATAGCTAATAACATAACAGTGACAGACTCAGAGATAGTTGTAGGTGCGCATGCGCCAAAGAACCATCATGCGTTCAAATTAGCTGATGACAAAGACAGTCTGGTTCCCCAGAATTTACCTTTAATTTTACGAAAATTTTAAATCGGTGTCTCTTTTTTTTTCTAGGGATGTAGTCATTGACGAACTTGCGTCTCGAATTGAGAAGATAGGGACTAATCAGCAATTCGCTGTCTGTTTCTGCTTTTTCGATTCCTTTTGGTTTCAATATAAAACCTTCAAAACGAATGTTGTTAATCGAAATGAAATCCCGACAACGATGTTTCATTATTCCAAAAGTCAAAAATTATTAACTGCTATTACCTACGTTCCTGAAGTAAGTATCTAAATGATTACTATTGATAATTTATGCTTCAACCAAGTGGAAACCTGCTATAAAAAATGTACATTTCAAAGCCCAATTGCCCAAATTAATGCATATTTTTTCTATTTTTGTATTGTTTTAGTCCTTCGTCAAGGAAAATTTCAATGCCAACGTGTGGTTAAGAAGTACTTGCGAAACATTCGGCTTCAATGTTGCTGAAAAGGGAGACTCGATACATTATTCTTATTTAAAGAAAAAAATTTCCAACCACTGCATTCATAAATTCATAGAACCTCTGTTGAAAACTAGCGCTGATATATTCAAAAAATTTGTGGAATAAATTTTTTTTGCATTAATAATTTGTTCATGATCCATTTCTCTCATGACTATAGCCATGAAAAATCAGAAGACTGAGTACAGTTTTTAATCATCGAATAAGTAAAAAATGGCGCGATCCTTTTATTTTACCAAGTCACGAAAATTCAATAGCTTAGTCCATTTGAATCATGAAAATTCAAATATTTTTGAAGACAACAAATTTTCTTATTTCAATGGGAAAAATAAATCAACGAAAGAATGTACATATAACTAACAATAAATCAGTGACAAAGTTTGAGAACTTATAGATACAAATTAATTATAATATCTTCTTACATACCTATGGTCAAATTCGAATAATATCCTAATATTTATAAAAATATACATCATAACTATATATAAAAGAAAAGGTAGATGAAAAAAATCAATAGCTTCGTCCAAACATCAACAGGCTCCTTTCAAAGGTAACAACATTTTTCAGTTTCAAAAATAAATTTAAGAAATTTGAAAAATAATCATATCAGTTGATAATTGTTTTTGACTCGGGTAATATGAAAAAAATTCAATAAATTACTGAAATATCGCGGCGGGTGGAAGGGAAAGAAGGGATCAATAGATTTGTTTAAACTTCAACTATGCCAAGAAATACCATACGTCAGAAGGTTTGGAGCCTTTGAACATTCGAGAAGGAAAGATTTTCAATTTCTTCCTATCCCATTTTTCAAATTGTGGTGACTTATGCGCTTATTAGCGCGGATTGACCGCATACTCGTATGAATCAAAAAAATAATCATGACAATTCTTATAAAATACGACAAAATATATTCTTAATTTAAAGGAAGAAATTAATAAACAAAGCGTGTAATTAACAATGTGGGACAAAGTTTGAAAAAACAAAAGGTTAGATTTTTTTTTTACAGTCGACTAGAGTAATATAAAAAAAAATAAAATAAAAGTCAACAAAATGAAAATATTAACCATGAAGGAATCAGTGTAGCTTCGTCTATCTAAAATTCTTAGACAAGGAATTTTCTTCACAAATTTAGTTTATCGTGTATAATTGATAATATGAGATGAGGTCTAAGAAATTGTGCCTGAGGGTGGGAGTAATGAATGAGGAATCCAATGATTTCAAAAACATATCTTATAATACAACAATTCACTGTGAAGGAGGTTCTTGAAGTTGAGAAATGAAAAACTCAATTTCAAGGAAAAGATATTTAAATTCTTGTATCCCTAGAACATCTATACATACGTATTACCGAAAAATTCGACTTTTCCATTAAAAAAATTGTACCAACTGAAACATTCACCGTAACACAAATCATCGAAGACATACTACGATTAAATGACCAGAGAAATTACTGTTTCATTTCAGGACCGTGACTGCATTTTGTCAGCCAATACTTCTAATGCAGAAGCAATTTTTTCATATGCGAGTGCAGCTCGTTCCCGCCATAGTTGTTCTTGTTTTCTTTTCTTCACTTTTTCTGCGTCCTTCAATATGGATAATTTATGCTTTCTTTTCGTTGTATGAGTAGAAGAGGATTGTGTTTCTTCAGAAGTAGACTCGCCATTATCGGATTCATTTTCAAGAAATAATTTATCTGGCAAGTTTTTAGAACCCTTGCTTGACGAAGCAGTGCAAGGTGAACACGGTGTGCAAGGTTGAGTTGGTAGAGTAATTTTACGAGGTTTCCCGAAGATCAAACTCAGTTCTTCAAAAAATTCACAATAGATACGTCTGCTGCCGGTTCCCGTACCGCGCATATTTTCAATTTTTTTTCTATAACGACTTTTCAAGTATTTAAACTTATTCTCACATTGGATATCCGAATATGGAGGCAACTTTTCGGCAATCTGTTGCCACAATTTTCGTTTTTTCGTAGTTGGCGATTTAAATAAAGGTTGAGCCTCTTTGTAAAGAGCTATGAGTTTGAGTACGTCTTCTCGCTTCCAGTTTGCAGTTGAAGCTGCTAACTGACTACTACTTTCCTCTTCAGGCATATCTTCGTGCACTACTACAATGTCTTGATCTATATAATAATCGTCCATTTGATCCTCCTTTATACAGGCAGTTGCAGGATCATTTGACTGTGCAACGGTGTCCTCTTCAGTAATCTCAGTCATTTTTTTTTCATCAATTTCTGGATATACTTCTTCAGTCTGGCTATTTATTGCTTCCTCAATTGAGGATGATTCTACTTCTAATGGTGACGACGCTTGAGCTTCCGACACTTGTTGCATATTAGCTGTAGCAGGGAGAGTGTTGTCCATGGAAATTTCTAGAGCGTTATTATCGTTGAACCTATATAAGCACCATAGCATTCGATCAGCTAGAAGAAAACAAATTAATATAATTAAAATCTTCATCTTCATGCATTTGTAACGTGATTTCAGGACCGAGTTCATAATAAGTTACCTCAGGGAGGTGGTTCAGCTTAATTAGAGAGTTTTCTGACTCAAATTAGATAATAAGTTTAGAACTCTAAACTTACGATTTACAAACAAATGTATCCTTCATATAAGTATAGATAAATACGTAAGAATTGTACAATACTTACGATTTTCCTTTTCCTGAACCAGCACCCGGTTGTCACACACAATCGCCTCATTGGTGTGAGTATTTATCATAATTGTATACGACATAGTAATGCACTTTATAGTCTGAAAATATTGAAAAACATATAAAATTTTTTTATCGTATAAAAAAAGTTGAGCTGCGAATCAGAAAGAGTCAACACTTACTCTGCTCGAAGAACATGACCGTAAATTCGAATTGAAAACTGGGTTTGATAAACAATTTGACAAGAATTATTTCCAAGTGTCTATTACCGACGAGTTACCTACAAGAATGAAGAAAATGAAAATGATAATATTAAAATAATAGATATTTTATCATCAACAATAGCAGTCGAATTATTAATCTGATCGTCCACAGCAAAAAGCTCACCTACATTTTTCAGTTGAAAACAAAAAAATTATTATACTCTATTCTAAACCGGGGTAGCAGAAAAATTTGATATAAAATATTTCAAAATATACACAACAGGCACATTACCAACAATAATCGTGAATATGAGGATTATTTATTCCATTAAAATCCTCTTTCAAAAAATTAACATAAAATACGTGATGAGAAACTCATAATTATGAGGAAAAAAATGCATTTGCGAAGATCATTATTTGAAAATTTTTTTTGAGAAAAACTTATGTACGATGCAAAAACATTAGAAACAACTTATTTTAAGTCGCAGTAATCAAGTTGGAGGTTTACATTTTACTCCATAGATAGTTCAATAACCTTTCTAGCATTTTGCAAATAAAGTTTTTCCAATGAATCTTCCAGTTATGGTCACTTATTTTATAATTCTCTAATGAAACAGTGTTAAGATGCGAGTCAAAATATTGATAATTGTAATAGGTATAGTCACAATATAGGAGTTCGAGTTGTGAATAAAGAACACTTACATTTATCGCACAATGTTATCAACAACTCCAATCCAAAACCAGAATTGCAGAAAGATTCGACTTGAATTATTTAAAAATCCTCACTACAGGCTCGTTATCTAAAACAATCATAAAAATTAGAATAATTATAATAAGATTCTATCACTTGAAATCAGAGCCAAATAATTTATCTTTGAAATACACATGTAGAAATAATGAATCGGGTAGACTCAAACTTTGCATTTATTGAAGAACGCAGCCAAAAAATTGGCATTGCGGAATGACTTAATAAAACAGGCCACCGGCCACAGCACAGGTACGTAACCTATAATAATTAAGAAGATGAGAATATAGATTCTATGACTATATCAGCCGCAATATTAATAATATCAATACAATCCAGTAGAACAAGAAGTTGAATAGTTGGTTTTAAGAACAACGAGTCCATTATGTTTTCAATCATATTTGAACACAAATTAACAAATCATGACCAACATGACTGACTTAAGCACTAAGAAGAAGCTTAAGACATTACTCTAAGATAATTTAAGGATACTTTCAACTTCTTCCTTTGTTACCAACTATTATTACTCAACTCGACTATTCTTGAAAAAGGTGGAAGTGTGATCTAAGGTTATTCTTAAATCCAAACCTTCAAGAAGTAGGAAAACTGAATTAGTACCACCGGAAGATCAACACTGAAGGAAAATATAATTTCTTGATAATAGATTCATAAGAACTCACGTATTATTAATTTCACCTTGCAAACTGCACCATGTGAATGGATATTGGATGAAAAGCAAATTACACAGACGGATAGATCCTTTAGAACAATTAATTTAGTGAATTTGAAATTTGAATTTCATTTCACTGTGTACACTGAACTGAATTCATGAAGTGTCAATTGAATTGATAGTGGTTGATATAATTATAAAATATAAAAAATGCCGCCAATTCAAAATCAACTACAACTATCAACCCCAACTAAAAATCGCGATGGTCAACTTTGACCTTATGTCAGTTTCCTTTTGCACAACTTGGATGCAACTTAGGTTGATCGCTGATCCACTTTTGAATTTTTGTTTTTTGTCTTCGCTGTCTGCGGTGCTGCTGTGCTGAATGCGTGGTTGGCGTCTGGCGAGTGGCGATGGCGAGTTGCGGTGTTCTTCGTCTATAAATCTGAACGAGAAACGAGCGGAGCAAATGCGCACAAAATAAACGCGCACCTTATTACCTCTCCTCCTCTCCTCGTGCCTCGGCCATCACACCAGCGACCAACCTCGAATCTCGATTAGAAAAGTGAAAAGGAAAAAGAAAACGTAATTTGTGGTGCGGGGTGCGGTGCGTTGAAAGTTGAAACGAAGCTCAAACTGATAAATTCCATTTACCATTTTTCTAAATCACTTTTTGAATGAAAAAAAATAGATAAAGAAATTCATTCAGTTTAGTTAGTTGGTGTCTGTGAAATATTATAGATTACTCGGATTGAAGTAAGTAAAATCCCAGTCTATGTAATTCAATTTTCTATATCATACCTGTTAGCTAATAGACTTTTGATTTTGACAAATTTCAGAACCACTCTTCTTGAAAGACGATTTTTGAAAAGATACCGCTTTTGGAAAATATTAATTCATGGCTGCTGATTCTGCTTGGTAAGATGGTAACGTTAAATGTCTTAAATACCTGAGCAATTCGTTTACCAATACTTCAACAATATGAAGCTGAATTTAACTTTTATCTCGCTCTCTCGAAGAAAAAAATATTGTTTGGCTAGTGTTTACTCGGTATTTCTCATCCTGTTGTTGGTTTACCTTTATATTTACGAATTCATCTATGTCATCTCCGAAGGAGATATTATAAGTAACTTGGTTCCTATCGATTATTCTCATCTTGGAAATGCATGTCCTCTCAGTCGTATTGAAGTTACCAATTCATTAAGCAGTTGTTCGGTTTCCAACAAGGATAGTGCATATCGGGTTACAAAATCAGATATTGTTGGCGGCGAATGGCAACCAAAACATTGTACAAGTCGTTTTCTAGTTGCCATTATTGTACCCTATCGTGCACGAGAAGAGAATTTACATAAATTCATGTCCTTTATGCATCCGTTTATTCAGAAACAAAATATTCATTACAAGATGTACGTAATTGAGCAAAGCAAGCACAAGGAATTCAATCGAGGCAAATTGTTCAATATTGGATTTCTTGAAGCCCTAAAAGAGAAGTCATTTCCATGTTTCATTTTCCATGACGTCGATTTATTACCTGAAAACCCAAATAATATTTACGCTTGCACTAGAACACCTCGTCATTTATCGGCTGCTATCGATAAATTTGAATACAGAACGCCATATTATCGTAATTTTGGTGGAGCTCTCTCTATTTTAGTAGACCAGTTTCGTCAAGTCAATGGATTTTCAAATGAATTTTATGGCTGGGGAGGAGAAGACGACAATTTTTACAATCGTCTGAGACATGCCCTCATAAGACCTGTGCGATTTGATTATTCTATATCTCGTTATTGCGCTTTACCTCATGAACAAGAGAAACCTAATGAGAATCGACACTATTTGTTGAAGGTTTCATCTAATTATGTCTTGGAAGGACTGAATTCAACCAAGTATACTGTTATTCAAAGATCTGATGATCCTTTGTTTGAAAAAATTTTGGTTGACTTGTAAAGTCTATGAAATGGTTTTACTTTAGCACCAAATGGAAATAATTCATGTAGTGACGAGAAGCCACTCGATCCATTTAGAAAGCTTCAAGCAGAACTGAACTTCTAAAAAAGTTTTACGTAACGCATTGTTGAGTCGAGTATTTATAGTCATTTCTTACTTTATAAGTTTTGTAATATGTAAACTTGTTCTTGAATCCAAGCTAGAATCTCACTCCAAAATTTTTAAGCCCAAATCTTGAGGATGCTCAGAACAAAACGTTATTTTTTTCTTTTAGTTCTTGTATTGCAGGATATCAATTTTTACTTAGGTACTTTCTCATTTGAAATTTTATTGAAATTTCTGGGCTTTGAAAGTGATGATTCTAATAATCTTTTCTTGATTAAATTTTTTTGTACATACCGGTACTGAATTGTTTTTTTCTGATACTGATGAATTCACCGTATGAACTTTTTTTAATATTACTCGTATTTTAGGAGCGATTTTTTTCGTCAATTTTGTTCATTTCAAAAGCCATAGGTCAGAAGTACTTTGGAAATGTCTTTGTGATGTACAGGGTAGACGGTACCTCCATTTTCTATTTTTTTATTTTTTCGTGTTTTATTGAAAGATTTCTTCGCGCTAGTTTCCTGTTAGTTCAGTATTCAGTCAACACTCAGGTGGAACTGGAAGGCGGACTTAGCCAAATTATTTTATTTGAGAAATGCTTGAAACAAAAATTACTAACGAACTTTTTTTTTTTTTTTCTGAGTGCCATAAACGACCATTGTTACCACGGGTCATACTTTAAATTTTTCATCAAAAATTCTTTTCTACTTCTCAGAAGACTAATATATCGAGATGAATCAAAATAGGTATGTGTATAATTCTGCTAACAAATTTATATTTTGAAAACGATAATTGAGGAATGTACCAAGATAATCAATGATAAAATGTCCCAAAATATTGGCCAGTTTATTTTTTAGAAATTAAAAATCAGAAAAAAGCGAATTCTTGTTGTAAAGAATCTTATATTGTACTATGGTCTGTTCCAGTTGAGAATTCCATGACGTCACAAAGCTTCAATGAATGAGGAAAACGTATTTTTGATTTCAACCAATCTCCTTCTTCAAATCCTTTTGATGTCTAGGAAATCTTAACTGGAACTGACTATACCAGCTGCGGAACCAACTTGCCCATTGGTCTAAATATTGTAAATCTCAAAATTCATACTTTAATCCATCATTGATGAGGTTGCCTATAAGGCGTAAGACTGTAAGAGGATTTTTTACTGATCACTGAGGCACTGATCAAGAACAAATTCTATTGTATACTCATATTTTACCATTTTCCTCAGAAGAAACTTAGTGTACTGAAAGTGTACTTGAAAAAAAAAAACAAAAAACAAATTGGATGGTATTATTGTATTGATTGTATTGTACTAATTATTATCTATACGAAATGTGTGATGGTAATTTTACTTAATTTGAATATTGAATGGGCTGGGTTGACTCAGAAATAACTGTAAAAATATTTTTCTTTTGTATTATACTCACAAAGCTCATATTGGCACAAAGGTAATATAGATTTCTGAATGAGGAGTAAAAAAAATTCTTTCATTAATTGCTTATTTCTAAACTGATGACGAAATCCTTATAAAAATGATGATAGATACATAATATTTTCATACACATTAATTATATAGAATATGGATTGATGAGATATCCTGATTTTTATAAGCTACAGGAAAGCATTTTTCTCAAATTGCTTAGCTCTCATACTGAAGAAGCTATCTCAGTAAAAATTATTGATTTCTAAAATATTTGAATAAACTCCTCCCTACCTAAAAAAAAAAAAGTTGAATGGTGAAGTTGCCCATTGGGCGGAAAATAGGCTTATCGGATAGAATTTTGTATGGGAAAAAAAAACGGTCCTCTCCTCTTCAAAAATTATCAATCATCCAAATGGAAGGAGTTATAAGATTATGAGACCATTCACAATGTACTTTTGCTTTTGCTTTTTCCGTACTTGAACCGAATCATACGAAATAATTATATTTTTGTTTACATTTTTTTCATCCTGATTGGTTGGAGGAAAAGAAAAAACCAAAGTTCATTATGAACGGTTCCACATTCTACAAGCTAATCACTTGTTCCACCTTACTTATTCTACCTGTAATATTGTTCTTAGCAGCTGACGTCAGCAATATTTATTCAGTCGTGTTTGGCGCATGTTTCTTCTGCAACTTGTTGGTCGAATAGATTTTGCAATACTTCAATGGATCAGGAAACCAAAACTTCTGCTCGTGGCAAAGGAAAAGGACGTGGTCGAGGAAGGAAAAAGGTACGATCGTGTAATATTCTTTCTCTTAACACGCAGTCTATTGTTTCTCTGAATGACCGTTATCGTTATTGAACATTTATAAAATTCTAATTTTCAGCCCACAGATCAGGAAAAAAATGTGGAAGAAACGAAATCCGTAATTGTAGAAAAATCAAATGAACCTGAAGCTATCACATGTAAGAATTCATATTTTCATCCAAAAGCATTCGTGTATTTTTAAACTAATATTTGCTTTTATAAAACATTTATTTAGTGGACCTGGATGCTGATATTACTCAGCTTGAAGCGCCAACATTTTCGACAATTAACAAAGGTCCGCCAGAACCCATGTTACGTCTTAACTGGGATCATAAGACTCATTTAATCGGAGAGAAAGTGATTAATCCTATGATACATTGCTGTGATAAATGTGAGGCTCCCATTCTTATTTATGGACGAATGGTACGTGATCTTAAAAATCTTCTTTATTGTTATCAAATTGAATCAGTGTTCTGATTTTCTGAACTCGAAATTTCATCTGCAGATTCCGTGTAAGCATGTATTTTGTTTAACCTGTGCCCAAGTTGAGTGTGAGACATGTCCCCGTTGTCAAGAAAAGGTTGTTCGGATTGAAAGAACCGGCCTGGGAACAGTTTTCATGTGTACTTTTGGTGGTACACGCTATGGAAATACCGGTTGTAGACGAACCTATTTGTCACAACGCGATTTACTGGTAATTTTTGAAAAAACCTTCTTACGATTTCATTTGATACTCGCATTTCACTAACAATGATATTTTTTCAAGGCCCATATCAACCACCGCCATGTTTCCGGAATAAACAATAATAAAGAAAGCTTGAGCCATAATCCAGCAACGCCGGTAGCGAAATTAATACCAACCACTTCTTCGCGTACAAAACCGACCATTACTCATCATGTTGCTGTCGCTAGTGATCCACGTATTCAAACCGGTAATAATCCTGAGTACTTCCACAAAATGCATTCGACATCTCCACATACGTCGGTATTGTCTCAACTATCTCACAGACAACCGCATCATCATTCAACACCTCACCATCTCAATGAACATCAGCCAGGTCCGACTCAATCAAACTCACATGGTGTTCCTCATCAACAAGCTGTTTTGCAGCAACCAAACCAACGTCACTTAGTGCCTCCGTCGCAACAGTTATTTCCTCCTGTGAACCAAATATTGGTTCCCAATTTCCCCCCACCAACTCCTAACTCGGTTACAATGCCAGGTATACGAAGTAATTTAATTACAGTTCAGACAAATGATTCTAACTCGGACTCGGGACATCCTCCCATGGGCTTAGCGTTGGCTCCAAATTTTCCGCATCATCAAACTTACCCGTCTCAATTTACTCCCGCTTCATCTGCAGGTATTCCATTTCCTGTTCCACCTCCGAGTCAGTCTGCTATTAACTCGTTATCTCAGATAACTTCGCAGTTTTACTCCAATACATCAATCAGTTATCCATTAACTTCTTCGCAAAGGCTACCTGCTACCCATTTCAGTCCCAATTCTCCCGGCCAATCAGTAATGAATCAGTCACCTATGATACCTAATCAACCATCTACACCGCAAATGGTGCCTCCTCCGAGACGAAATCAATTTTCTCGAGAAAATGTAATCCAACAGCAGTTCCCAGTAAATCAAAACCATCGATGGCAGCAGCCGAATCAATCTCAATTTTTCTAAATTTTCTTTTCCACCTTTTAAAGTGAAAGGTTAATTATTAGTTAACAATGATAATGTCAGTGGAAGAAAAAAGAGCAGGTACTTTTTTTTATAAGAATACGTTTGTAACTTTTAGTTGAATATTTTTTTATTGAAATAAAATCTGAATTTTTTCCTCATGCATTTTCTCGTTACCTTTTTTTAATTATACTGTTCGTGACAGAAAAAATTTTTTCACAACACATGCATGAAAAGTTTAGGGAAAACGTGACAGTTTTTAGTACAGAAATTGAACACTTATTCCCATTATTTTTATTCGCACTCTTTTTTTTTGTCTAGCACTAAAAACTGGCTTTTATCATTTTTTGTTGCACTTCATTGATAATATTTTTAGGTGGCCGTATGATTATTTCTCCTTCAATTATTGATGAAATTTTCCTCCACTTGTGCTGAAAAGTTCTTTTCTGCAATCTGTACTACTTTTCCTAAGCTTTTCTGCATTATTGGGCGGAAAAGTTCATCACTTATTTTTGGAATGATGAAATTTTTATTTTAAGTACATTTTATTATTCTAATTCGTATAAAGTATGTGTAGTGAAAAATATCGTTCACAACTACTTCGTATTGTCAACTATTTTATACTTGAGTGAAAATTTGCTGCATGAGCCAAAGGCGAGTGCAACAATTTTCGCACTCGTACGAAATAGCTTATTTTCGTCGCTTGTTGTGAAATATACTATTTCGACTTGATCCACTTGCATAATTCGATGGTGATAAGAGAAAATAGACGTTCACTCGAGTGACACTACGTCTTCTGCAAGTTTCAATTTCCATAATATATTTGTCCAAGTAGATTTTCTTCTTTTGCTGGAGTGCAGTTTTTATATTAATCGTTGGAAGAAAAAAGTTGATTAAAAAATTAAAGTGAAGAATTTTTTAAATACGTATCCAACCAAAACCTAAATTCAATAATATATTGCAACTCACAACTGGTTTTGGTTGGTTGATATTTTCCGAGCTGTCTGGTTGTAATGATATTTTTCCAACCCTTTGTGTAATTTTTTTATTTATTTTGACTGAAAATTCGAAAGTGTACTATTGAACTCTTACCCAAGTTAGCCTTAGCTTTCCCAAAAATTTATCTCATTAATTCATTTTGACTCAAGAATTAGTTTTTTTATTGTGAGTGCGAATTTATTTCTTACTCTGGTAATGAAAAATTTTTCTGAAATCATTATTATAGGTCTACGTATAATTTCTTCTCTATAATTATTGTCATATTTTGATTATTTTTCTCTCCAGCCAGACTCTCCAGTTATTGTTCTTGCAACGTCATGGACCTCACAGACTATTATACAACCTACGCAAACTGCGTAATAACAAAAGAACGTTCCTACTATTTCCTTGTTTATTTATTTTTGTATTTATGACGACATGAGATATGAATTCATTTCAATTATCAGTATTCAGTAATCTGTTTCGGTAATCCGTACCCATGTTCTTGGAATGAATCATAAGCGATGATGGTGTAGTTTGAGTTCGGTACATTTCTTTTTTAAAGTCGTGTAGTCAGTGCATTATGATCCCCAGTATGGTGTAGTCTAAACGTATCGCAAAATTCTGTAATTTCATCATGATGTCACACAACCGATACACGCCGAAGGCTAATTACATTTCAGATGAATACGAAATATCCGGCGACGTCCTCGGGCTGGGAATCAACGGCCAAGTGGTCCAGTGTGTGCATAAAAGAACCGGTACAAGGTATGCCCTTAAAGTTCTACAAGACAATGTAAAAGCTCGTCGTGAAGTGGACATCCATTGGAGGGCCAGTGGCTGCAAAAACATCGTCAGCATTATCGACGTCTTCGAGAATGATTACCGAGGTAATAAATGTTTGTTAGTCGTTATGGAACTGATGGAGGGTGGTGAATTATTTCAGCGTATCCAAGAACGACAAGACGGAGCGTTCACCGAACGGGAGGCTGCGCAGATAATGCGAGAAATATGTACTCCTGTCAAGTACCTGCACGACATGAACATCGCCCATCGCGACCTCAAGCCTGAGAATTTATTGTACACGTCGAATGAGCCGGATGCCATACTAAAGCTTACCGATTTCGGTTTCGCCAAGGAGATAAATTCGAAGGCGACGCTCCAGACACCCTGTTACACGCCCTACTACGTTGCCCCTGAGGTCCTTGGTTCCGAAAAATACGACAAAAGCTGCGATATCTGGTCGTTAGGTGTGATTATGTACATTTTGTTGTGCGGATTTCCGCCATTTTTTAGTAACCACGGGCAGCCCATCTCGCCAGGAATGAAAAATCGCATTAAAACCGGGCAGTTCGAGTTTCCGGACCCCGAATGGAGTAACGTGTCGCAAGACGCTAAAACGTTAATCAAGGAGATGCTATGCGTTGACTCGAATAAACGGTTGACCATCGACCAGGTGATGCGAAATCGTTGGATCGCCAAGTACACCGAAGTGCCACAAACTCCGCTGCATACAGGACGGCTGCTCAAAGAGGGCGAAGAGAATTGGCCAGAGGTGCAAGAAGAAATGACTCGGTCGCTGGCTACCATGAGAGTCGACTACGACCAGCGTCCCATTAAAGCCCTCAGTAATTCGAATAACGCCCTTTTGAATAAACGCAAGAAGAAGAAAAATCTTCCTTTCAGCGCTTGAAAAAAATAAAACCATAATTCTTGCCTTCGTCCAGAAAAAAGTCTAAGATTTGCACCATCGTTTCAAAACAATGATTCATTTCCGTTTCCCAGAAAATTCGCTGCGATTAAATATGCGAAGACGTGAATAAACTTCCGTATGATCTAACAAATTCTAGTAATTCTCCTTATTTCGAATTTAACGTACGTAAAGGGTTTTTTTTTTTGTCAAGTAACATCTGGGAAACATTAAAATTGCTGAGTTTTTATCTACGTCAAAAGGAAAACAAAGTTGGATCTCAGTTTTAATGCAAAATTATAGTTTTTGTGCAATAATGTAATTATGTTGCAAATTATGTCGTAAGATTATTGTTTCGTGTGCTCGTTCCACAGTTATAATTATTTTATTTTCGTCATTATAATTGAGGAAAAATTTAGTATGTGTCGACATTTTGTGTTAATGACGATTAAGTTGCATCTTTATACCATTTTACTGGTTTTTAAATGTATTCCATCATTATAGGCCTTATATTTTATATGATTGTTCATGAATTATACGTGTACAAACATGCGGAAGGGGGTTAGAAGTTGACCCTAATTCATTATGAAGCTAAAAGCAAATACCTTCGCAATAGACCTTGAATATTTCTCAAAATTGTTATTTAGTACCGACTTCTTTTAGTGGAAACTTGTCTCCGCATTCACCCTGATTACGAAATTGAAGATCTGATTACAGGTGGATGCAGATGAAGGAGAGAGTTGAAAATTTACGCCTTCATCTTAGAGCCAAAAATAATCCCCTCCCAGTTAATGAAGTCTTGAATTCTTTCAAGTTTTTTATTGTTTTGTTGACAGTGGGAATTCGCTTTTGTCTCGTGCTTGTATAAGCAGATTTTTGTTCGGATATTTCTCTCATTTATGTACTTATCATACATCTTGAGAAAAATGAAAATCCTTAATTTTCAAGATAGAAATCTGAAATTCACGTTGTTTTCTAATGTGTAGACTTGAGCCAAGCCTAATGAGGCAGTTTTTTAAATTTTATTCATAGACATTCTTACAACCTCCTTCCTTGACGAATTATCCGCCTCGCCTATGGTGTAGATATGTAGCAATTAAATTCTAGCTGCCAATATGGGTGGATTAGGCTGTAAATTGATACCTCATTAACGATAATATTTTTCTGTAAGTTTAAAGTATTAATAAACTAATGAATATTCAGTCAGTCAATCGGATGATGCAATCTGAAACGTCACTTAACTGTTTTTTGTAGTCAACGAATTAATGTTCAAATTTTCTTCATTTACCTACTAATTTCTTTATTGTGACCATAATTTGTTTTTAATGTTATATATGTTGTAGCTTTTAATCGTTGACTGAGTCAACGCTCTTGATAATGTCAACTGTGCTGTTAATTACATCTTTTTTAAAATTCTATACTTTGTTTCAGTTTGTTTGAAGATTATGGTGAGAAGGGTTTTAGGAGAAAAAAAAAATACTGCAAGTATTTCGCTATAGTTTTTTGATCTGATGTAAGAAAAATCCCTCGTGTTATAAACGATCACCTTGAAAAAGTCGTCGATTAATGGGTGTCATTTTTCAAAAAAGTACTCGAATCACGATAATGGCAATATCTCAAGATTGTCTTTCAATTTTGAAAATTGAAGTCTCTTCTCTCGATTTGAAGTATATTTTCAACGTTATTCGGAATACTTGAAAATTTTTTTGATGACTTTTTTCATTCTGCTTCAAAGTCGATTATTGTTGCTGTATAATTTTATCGTTTATTTTTTTCTTCTCGGCACTCATTATTTAAAATGTATATATTAGCTTCAACTTGGGTTTCAAAAATTCGGCTGTTTTATATGATTGAAGTTCTCCCTCGCAGACATGAAAAATGAATAATCAATAGGTTTTAGTGCTAATATTAGTGTATTTTTTTTTGCATACCTCTATGATTCTTTTTTAAATTTCCTACTTCTTCTTCAACTAGGTTTACAGTTGGAATAAATCTATCATCTTTGGCTTTTGCTTTAAAATTGAATCAATGATAATGTATGCGTTTGTTCACAATGAATATTTTTACTTGCAATATTATGAAAAAAAACAAAGATGTCATTGAACCTTCCAAACGCTTTTCACTGGAATTAAACTGCAAAAACTTCCAGGCTTGAAATTACAATTTACATGAAGGCTGCAGATGGATTTTTTCGAATCCAGAGACCATGAAACGAAAAAATGTGCATGCCCGTGCCATGCCTATTTTCCAAAGCTAGACCTTAATTTTTTCAGTTTAACCCTGTGCTCCCCTTTTTGTTTTTTTTTCGTTGACGCGAACAAAATTAAATTGGTTCTTACTTCTTAGTAAAAGAAAAATAATATTGATATTATAATAATAAATATTGAACGGAAAATAACAAAAAAATTAGGTTTTAAGACAGTCATTTTTTTGCTTACAAAAATAGTCATGTTAAATTATAATGAAATGAAAAACCAACTGGCCTGGGTTTAATTATTTTCATAATTTTTTTATCCTTCCAAAAAATCGATTCTTCAGAATCATTATTTTGTTTTTTTATGTTTTTCGCATTTAAATTATACATTATGATGCATGAAGGTGACAGAAAAAATGAGTCATTACATGAAAATAGGTGGGCACTCGGTGTTACATCATTTTTCTATTAGTCCAACGCGAAACCTCAAAAATAGACTGAATACGAATCGTTTTGCATTTTAGTTGTTCCTCCAATATTGTTCGTGACATGAAAAGGTTACCAGAAAAATTTGACTTCATTTGTACAGATTACAAACTTCTGAATTTCTTTATAAATTATTATCATTTTTTTTTTCTTTTTTTTTTTCTTGTAAGTGCTCAAAAAATCAATTAGGCTACATTATCAAAATATTGATGCATTTGTAAATGCAAGGCGAAATCGTAAAGGATAAACAAGTAACCTTCTGATTCTTGCATTATCATTGACTTTGAATATCGTCATATTGGACAAATTATTGTTAGAATATAGGAAAATGAGAAAAATTTGTTGTTTTGGTGAAGTGACGAGGAAAACTCGTAGGATCGATTTTCATGTAACCCTGAGTTGTCAATTGGCATAGAATTGGTTGATTTTTTTCCTTCGTTGACAAGAAATAATAAAGAACCATATTTATTTTCATTATTCTTGAAGGTTAGGACTGGGAAATTCTATTTAAATGTACCAGTAATGATTTCTTTTTTCTTGTTAACCAGAACCGATTTGAGGGATACTTAGAAAAGACTATTGTCCGAAAAGATTGACGAACTATTTTATCTCAAATTTAAAAAACTAACTCGAAAAAACACCATTCCTAATATTTTTTGACATATTATTGTGTGTAGTTATACCTGATCGGAGGATTTCAAAAAAATCTACATGCCTCATTATTATGACAAAAGTATACGATGAATTTTGACATTCTCTAATTATTATTTTGAAATTCTACTTCCTGTCGTGATAATTGATTTTCTGGTGGAACTAATCTTGTTTTGTAATAAAAAATATTCAATAAAAATTAATTTAAGCAGTTGATTTCTATGTTTCCTGAAAATATTTATATTGAAGTCAGACAGCAGAATTTGTGAGAAAAATGGCGAACAAAATAATTCATCTTTAAATAGCAAAATGTCTGAAAGAAAATTTTTGGAATTTTCTCTGCTTTCATGACCTAAGAATCAGAATATTTGTCTTTCTTTTTTCGAAATTTTTTCCTCATTAGTCTACTCGATTATGTTTGCCATAATTTGTGAATTTTAGTTAAAATCGAAAGTCACCAACTTCTTTGATTTTACTTCAACTCAAGACAGTAAAAATTCATCGTAATATCATTAGTTCAAAGCTGTAAGCAAAAAATAAGATACCTACATTCCCATCGCATCGATCTTTTAAAAAATGATGTGAGTAGTACCTATAATGAAATTCTTCAAAATAATATCAATTTCAAGGTCAGATGACTTGAATCACACATTATGAAAAAAAAAAAGTTCCATTTTCTCAAATTTAGATATTTTTTGGAATATTGATCAACAGGTAAGGTATAAATACAATTTTTTAATACGTAAACAACGTATTTCTGTTACATGGCTAAAAATATTTTTATCACTTCATATTGACAATTTCCCTGTTGACTTGTAATATGTGGATAAGTACATCATTATTTCTAACAGTTCACGTGTTATTTGGTTGTTTGAACTTTTTTTTGTTCAATTTTAAACTTAAATTTTTCTGCTGAACTCGCGATGGTTGACATCTAAATTTCTGATACTTGACTATTAGAGAAAAGTTCGAGAAGAAAGGAAAGAATATAATCTGTAATAAATGTTATCATTAAAATAATTTATATAGGTCGGCCCAGGCTTCTTATAGAGTCTTGTATAATTCAGTGAGACTAGATTCATTGTCAGTTTTCTGCGACAGAGTTTTTGCTTTGAAATGAAACACTGGACCAGAACCGTTCCAACTCAACTCTTGCAAAAAAGCCTAAAAAAGTTTGCTATTATAAAGAAATAAATTAAAAAATCAAACAACCGATTTTAATTAAAATAGAAGAATATAATATTAAATATGAAAAATGAAAATAATTAAATCACACGTAGGAAACAATAATTTTATTAGGTATATGACTTGTAAAATATTTGTGTACAATCAAAAATAAGGTATGTCAGTATTTTCCCCCTTTATTTCTGTAACGCATTAACGCTTATGGTAAATTTGCAAATCTTATTAAAAAAAAAAAAAAAAAAAAAAAGAATAATAATCTATTTTTTACCTTAAATTAATTATGGACGGCTTCTGATTACTATTTTTCCACTTTCAAAAGTGACATGCGTAATGAAACTTAATAAATTAAATTAAATGAAAAATTTTTCTTCCAAATCGGTAAGGACTTATAGCAAAAAATGACCGCCACTTCAAACACAATATCGAACATTTTCTGAAATTTTTCATTTTATAAGAGTGTTTTTCAACTGAAATCATTGAATTGCACGTAAAAGCAAGTTAACTTAATTTCTATCTTAAACAATTCTTACAAATATTAATGCCCAAACGCTCGTATCTCTTACATTTTTTTTGTCAGTTCACTTGGACAATATACCAAACCATAAAAATGCATTATAAACAAATCATCAATTTTTTTGTATAATTTGAAAGCTAAGATTTCGAAAGTACGTCGTTAACAGAAAATGAAACTTGGATTTTAATTAAGTTTACAAAATGAAGAGTATAAAAAAATGATTATGTACATACCTACATCAGATTTACGGTAGTAAAAATACAAAAAATTATAACGTACTTTCTTGGCTTACAATTAAATAATAAACTCACGAAAAAACAAAACGAAGGTAATTTTGCGAGAATGCTGAATTAGTAATAATTAGAAAGAAAAAACATAAATTCATAACATTTATAAAAATCTTAACTTTGAAAAAAACACCACCGCCGGTCCAATAAACGATGTGGCTGAAAAAAGCGCAGGTGCTGAATTGCAAAGATCTGTGGTACATGTGCTGCAGTGCTCAACTCTCAGGTATTGTTGCAGTTGATTCGCAGAGCAAGGATTCAATTCACCATCTCCTTCAGCATCGCAGGAACGAGAAATAGCGACTTCATTGTTGGCTGTAAACGAAAAATAATTTTTAATTACCAACAAATTCAAAGAGAAAAAAAAAAGTAGTAGATAAACACTGAAATTGAATAAAGCCAGCTCATTTTCTTATCGAGGATCTTTTTAGCAGGTTTTCGACAGAAAATAATTATTTATCTTTTAGCCCTTCCAAAACCTCAAGCAAAGTTTGCCTGTAAATCATTTAAATATGGAGGTACAAAAAAATTAACATAAAACTGGATAAGGGGAAAATGGAGACTTGAGAGTCTGAGACAGATGAGACACCCTTTTTTCTTTTTTCCAAATCAAAATTTTTGTATATAACTACTAACTGATTTGTAGACTATAAAAATTTAAAGAATAACATTTCTAAACAGTCTCATCAATTTGCAGTCATTTTTCCACATACAATCCTCAAATCTGGCATAACTATTCAGATATCCGTCATGATACTCCAACTATTATTCAACTTCAAGCATATTTCAACTGTTAAAATGACTTAGTTCATATTATGAAATGTGTAAGTCTATGGCGATAATTTATTCAAGAAGTACATAATTTTTCAACATAGGTACTCTTAATTACGTATTCAAGACGGATGTAGCCTCCCGATAATTCATAATAATTCATAAAACAGAAAAATGAAAACGAGTTTAAACTCAATAGTGTGAGAAATACATTATTTTTTAATGAAGTCTGTTAAGAATTGTATTCATTATATAATTTTGTCACTAAAATTTAAATACGAATGAGAAAAAAGGATACTTGCGTGTTTTTCTTTTTGTGAAAATTATAATTACACTGGACTCGTGTATTTTTGTTAGCTTATTATAGCCTATTTATTTTCAGTTCGTTTATACATATATGAATTGTCCGTAAGTTGAACTGCGTATATTCTTCTACCTATTCGACCTTAAAAAATTCGTAATTTTTTTCGTATAGGTCTCGGATTCGGTTTTAATACGATAATTACACCACATATAAGAATATTTTACTTCAGGTAGTCAGGTACGTCTAGTAAACAATTACGTCATACATTCTTTACTGGATTCGTTTTCACTCCTACATAAAATCGGATTTGGATATCAAATTCTTTTAAATCATGATTTATTTTCGGTCGTTATAAATAGAAAATATCAAATTCTTTCAATTAGATTTGGAATCATTTTAATTATGTAGTCTTTAAGATCGGCTTAATTACTGCAAATGGTCCCTCAATCGATCTCAAAATAGGGGAATTTTTCAAATAACATTAAAATTGGTCTAAAATGGCCATTTGGCTATGGATATTCACATGACATAGTTACTACAAGTACCTCACAGAACATCTGCACATAGTTTGAAAAAAAGAAAAACGTCAAGAATACTCCGCCAAAAGTAGGATAATTCGAGACCTTTTAAAACCGTCGAATGTTTATCATTTTCTTTTTCATCTGCCGCCAAATGGTCTACCCTACCGTAAATAATGACGTAAGCGTACACATTTTGAGCACAGTAAATATCTGGCAGAAATTTTATTTCATCTTTACACATTATTTAAAAAGTTAAAAAACATTAAAAGCTGCATAAAAACGTGGTTGCATTTGTACAAACAACTTTTTTGATGTAACTCTGAATGTGGTTGAATGTAAAATATCAGTATATACGAGTATGTTATTGGAAAATCATAGGTATAATATAGGTATTTCATGAAATACCTAACTCAAGTTAGACTAATCATGAAATAATGTTTTTCTTTTGCTCATAATAACATTATGAAAGGGTGTGTCAAAATTCTAAATTTTCATCTTTGAAAGTATAACTGCCTCGTATAAAGGTCCATTTAGACCCTTCTGAATTTTATGGTTTTATTGAAATGGAAATGTCTCATGGCTGGGGATCATTCTGCCATATAATGTAACTTAGCTAACATATGACACATGTTAAACCACAGCCAAAATATAGATATTTGCAGAATATCAACATTTACCTGAAGAATATACCTTTTGTGGTGACGCAGCAGCTCTTAGCCTGTGCAAACTTTCAAATGTTCGCACAGTTTTCAAAAAGGCCCATGTGAAGGGGGCTGCTTCGGTTGCATCGATTTAGGGGTGCTGACCCATGCCAAAAAGGGTCAGATCTTGATCGGTGTAGGGGAATGCCAACCTATGCCAAATGGTTGGATCTTATGAATTTGGGGCGACCAGCCAAAAGGTCGTGTCCTATGGGCAGTTTATAGCACCGACATTATGCCAAATAATTGGACAAAGCAAGACTTGCCAAATGTTGTACGGAAGGGGCCATGCTGCCCATATCCTGGCCAAGATGGGGAACTGAGTAAAAAGCGGTAGATCTGAGTTTGCTTCAGAAGCCAAAGAGAATCAAAGTTGTATATACACTGTACAAGCCAAGGTGATGAGATCCCAACGTACCTTTCAGTTTATATGGAATTAGTCACCTCAGTCAAGGCCAACAGTTGTGTTTTAACATCTGAAGAGGGGGGGGGTCCTATTTGCAGGAAGCTACTAGAGTGCATGAAGAATATACCTAGTTACATTATAAACCATACAAAGTATAACCAACAATAAAAATAGCGACATCCTGGTTAGCTAATGACAGTATTGTTTACCGCTATATTACTATATATATCAAAGATAATATATCGATATATCGATATCCACCAGTATATTGATATTTTTATAAAAAATTACTATCATCATTGATATTTAATAGAAGTTGGGTGGGGGTAGGATGGAAAGAGGCAAGATTGGGATGTATCTGATGCCGTCATCATGGTATTATTAGCATGTCAACAAACAAGCGGCAGTGATGGCGTCATCACGGATAATATGACGTCATTACTTTGAGGTGAACATGAAAAATCATTGTTGCGAGCTTTGTTCACACGCTACCAGGCAACCTGTAAGTACAATTTTCCTGGTCTGCAAACTGGCCCAAGTATAGGCCAGAAAAATGAAAATGTTCGAACAATTTTCTGGCATATTCAACAATCTCTACCAAATTAACCAAGCAAAATTTTTTTCAAATATTTATGAAGAATAAAAATATCTTACTCTTCTTTTCTAGAATTTACTAAAAATCAAACCAAGTAACGTCTTCAATGTTTCCCATAAATACAAAATACTTCCTCGCATATTTCATTATTAATTAACAAAATTAAGTCAACTCTTTGATTTCATTCATAAAACTTTCGACAATAGTCAAAATACCTATACTGATAAGTGATGAAAATTTTCAAGATGAACAAATTTGAGGTGAAACAATTTTTCCTGGTCCGTTACCAGGACGTTTAAGCTCCTGGCAAATTATTACCAGGAACTGTTTCCTACAATCTTCCTGTTAGCGCTCGACCAGATGAATTGTTTACAAAGAAAAGCAATTGAACAGTTTTCTGGCATATTTCGCCCAGAACTGGCTCAGGATTACCAGTCCTGGTTGCGTGCGAACAAAGCAATGGTTTCCTTTGCCTGAGTGGCTACTTCAATCAAGTTTCATATGTCGATGATTTTGCTTTAAAGATGGATCAAAGAACAAAAATAACTTCGATATTATAAATTTATTTATTGTTTTAGATTAAAAAAAAAAAAAAAATAGTCTATGGTAAAAACTGAAAATTTAAGATAATGGTTTCTTTTACCCTCATACCTGGTTCCTTTTGCCCGGGCATTTTCATAAGGGTTGGAAAAAAGGGGGAGTGGAATATTGGAATTTTGGGCCAGAAAACCTGAAGGAATAACTACCACATCTCATCAGACGGAGCAGGATTTCTCTTTTCAAATGAAACCAAATTCAGGTCTGTACAGTATAGATGTTCCTGAAACGTCAAATTTTGTGAAAAAATGGCTCTTTTTGCTCGACCCTCACCTATTTTGAAAAACCACGTTTTAAATGTCATACTCCCAATGTGTTTTTCGCTATTCACACCACAAATGATTAATATTTTTTAGTCATACATAAAAATGAATGAGTATGGATTTTCTGTAACACAATATATAATTTTTTATTTTCCATCCTATCATACGCAGTATCATTTTTTTTGTTAAATCAAAATAATTTTTTCTGTGCAAAACGTCATCTCTAGTCTTTTTCTTACTTACCTCATCTATGACTACTTTTTGAAATCGTTAACCCGATCAGTATTAGAAGCGTGTAATAACGTTTTTTTTTTTTCTCTCTGTGAATGTCGAGCAAAAACTTCATTCTTCCGTATTATTAATTCCCCGCTAGAGTGAATTTTATTTGAGATTCATTGAAAACTGTACTTGGAGGTATGATGAAGAAAAAACGCACTTTTTTAATTTACCTTGGAGGCGATTAGTTTCGCATTTTACGCTTGCGGAATGGTTTCGTTATACATTTTTCTTTTCCTTTTTGCAACTCCTGATGTTTCGGTCACTGATTGTACCTACCTATTTGTGTGCTAAAACAATCTCTCAGGTAGCAAATGAAGCATTACAGAAAAAACTCTCGGGCTAATGCAGCGAACTGATCGATACGCAATAATAGGCCACTATATATAAAGAATGGCGCGTAGGTAGAGAAGAGTTGAGGAGAAGGTAGAATGTCCTGCGGCAGCCCCTAGCACCTCTATTATTTTTCCAATACAGTTAAATGATTATTATTCAGCTTTCAGAGTATAATGTTGGCCACAACTGATGATATAATAAAGGTGGGAAATGCAAAATGCCTTGCCAATTTGTAACGAATCACAACTTCAATTTTTTATTCGTTAAGTATATATTTTCAGACAACAATTATAGCTCGACCACCTCTCATAGACTGCTTCATACTCTGCCACCTGACGTACATCCAAGCGACAAGTGTACACTGCATGTTAGAGTGCAAGTTGCTGATTCTGCGGTTCCCATGGCTGCCAAAAAACCCTTAAACCATAGTACTGAAAATCCAGCAAGCTAGTCCTCAGCGAACTAGCTTTTGTTTTTTTTTTAAAGGAGGCCAAGGAAGGCCAAGAAAACTAAGAAAAAAATGTCAACATTCATAAAATTGATAGCAAAGTTGATTTTTTCTTTTTCTATAATTTCCGATTTTTTTTCACGGGATTTTAGTTTATTTTGAGAAACATAAATTTTTTGGGGGGTTGCCAAAATTTTTGCCAGGGGGCATCGCTTTAACTGGTCATCTATTAATTCCGCCGCAAGCTGCTATTCCTAGCGAAGAAATCTGTATTGGGACGTCGCAATATAGTGGCTAGGATATCTGGTGAATTTTTTTAATGATCCAATTATCTGTCATTATCTTAAAATCGATAAGAATGGACTTATTACTTTTTGAAAGAAACTCGTCCTAATAAGAGTTTTTGTGGAAAATATGCGACAACTTTTTGGTGATAAAATAAGGATTCTACGTTTGGTTTTGTCCTCCAAATAAAATTCAGTTTCAACCATCAAAACTCGGCTTCTCCCCATTAAGCCTTCATGAAAGTATATACAAGCTTCGTACACTCATTTAGCCCTTTTGCCCTTATTACGAATATCTACAGGCAGGGTACCATAATCAGCTTCGTTAATAACACTTAAAGCGTAATTTGCTTTCATTACCATTCCATATACCCGTTTATTCCTGAATAACGATAAAATAAAGAAACCCTCGTCTATTAACCAAAACTTCTCCTGTTGACCAACTTGAGTATTAGTGTCCGCATATTATAGAGTGTATGATGCATTTGATATTAGGTTACCGTGTTCAATTCGTAACTTACAATATACACATGTAAGGCGTACCCAGACCTTCAAACGTGTAGGAGTGAAAAACTCGAATAATATACTTAATGAATACACTAATTATCACTCTTGTTTTTCTCCTAAATGTTACTTTAACTTTACAATGACGACTATTGTTTCTCCCTTGTCAGCGATGAAGTAATAAGTATGAGTAACATACAGGGTGGTTCATATATTGTTCCATCTTGATCTGTCTTAAAAAATGTAATATAGAAAACAGGAAATGCTTACATTAGCCAATGTGAAATTGATAATGGCTGTTAGAAATGACTGCGACGTTCAATCAATATTTTACTCAACTTCACAAAATTATGTAGCCTATCTGTTTCTTTTTCACTCCCAGTTTCACACCAACAAGACAGAGATGCCAACTGCAGAGATTGATCCCACAAATCAGGGATTTTCTAATGTCTCGAAAAATGGCAGCGTTAAAACCGAAGATTTTTTGGATTTTTTGAAATTTCAGCGATTTTTTCTCAATTTCCAACTGATAATTCGAAAGAGATAATATTAATTTTATAGGAATTTATTTATTGTAGTTCCGAATTTTAAAATTAAAATTTTATTCTTTTTAAAGATATTGTTTTTGAAAATACGAATAAATATGTCACACTGCACAGAGATATGAATAGTTTTAATTATAAATAGAATAGTAACTTTTCTCATCACAGTTGTAATAATCTAATATTTTCAGTACTTTCTTACTTGCTTAGAGAATACATCAGTTGCGGAATCAAGGCGGGGGAGGGTAGGAAAAAGATTTCTGGCCCACCTAAAAATTTTCTCGAAATATTCTTCAAACCGAAAAAAAAAAAGAGGAAATATCTGATAGAAAAATAACAAAAAAGTGACATCAGTAGTCAATCAAGTTTTTGGATGTTAATATTTTTCAGTATTTTTTCTCCGCCCACCCTGCTCCCCCCCACGCCCACCTGAAAAAGCTAGTTCCGCCACTGTAATACATATTATTAATATTTTTGTCTTAGTAATTTTGAGCTAAAAATCTCGAATTAAGTTTTTCAACATTCAAGTTGTAAAAAAAATTACTATTGAAATTTTATTCAGTGGGACAAAAAACAACAACCACAACAACTACCTATAGAACTATACCTAAAACTGTTTTGTTTATTTTAATCAGTCTGTTTTTTTTTTTGTTTTTTTTGTGGTTCTTATAAAGAGACTGTAGCTTCCATTTTTACTATATAGCAGGCAATAATAATTTGAAATTCGTAGCAAAAATAATGGTCACAGGGATTTTTTGTACATGCATGGATTTTTTTTTTTTTGTTGAAAGCAGGGATTTTTAACAATTTGTGTTGGCAACGCTGATCTCGGTTTTAGAGCAAAAGGACTATAGGGAAAAAGAAATTACGGGAAATGTTTACTGACGAAAATTATACTTAGGAAAAACGGATTAGTGAAAGTGTTTGGGAATCCTATAAATGTACCTTGTACCTATCTTGTATTTTCACGAAAGTAACACTTTTCGGTTGGTGACTTGGTGTCTATTCATTTTTCCAAATGTTTGCATTTTCATTAAACCAGTACAACAGAACTGTTTCTTGACTAAAGGCTGGGAAAGAAGTGATGCCACTTCTATTGAAATTCATTCGAGCGTGGCTTCCAATTGCAAGGTACGAGTAAACGTTTTAAATCATGAAATTGGACGACGCATCGAGTTTATTCGTGCACGCAGTAAAAAGAAATACTGGTCAAAGAGGAAAATAATGTACAAGCAATCTATAAAAACGGAAGTAAGCTTTTTAGATTGACCTAAAACCTATTTTAATTTAAATATTCATCGTTTTTGATTGGTAGAAGACTTGGAAATGGTCCAGTAAATACCAAAGAATCTGAAAAATCAACCATCATCTCTACTTTAATTAGGTACTACAAAACTCAAAATATATCTGCGTCACTTTCTTTTTTCAGAAAATTTTTAAAATACCTAATTATTTGTTCTAATAAAGGGCTGTCACAAAGTAATTATAGAAAAAAGTGCACTCTATCCGGAGGTGATGGTGGTTAGTTTTAAAAACCCAATAGTCCGAGTTAGAAGAAAAAAAAAAAAAATTCGAGCGATGATGACTATCTCATTAACATTAATAAACATTTTCCCCTTCAGACAAAAGCAAGATATATGTTAATTGTGACTTTTCACGTTAACGTCTCAAGAGTTGAAGGCAATGCCTTTTTACTGAGTTTTTAATCAACTAATGGGTCATCACTATTTATGTGCCCGGATGATGTAGGTGGTCCATAATTATCTCTTCTTCTTATATTCTTCTTTATTATTTTTTCTCCTTTCTAAAAGTATTAAAGCATTAATTTCTTTATTCCTTGCTAAAGGTACCTCATATTTTGACAAAAAATTGAAATTCCAATAACTAAAATAAAACAAAGAAGCTTAGTTATAGAAGGGTTTAGTAAGATAATTTTTCTTTAAATTTCAATAAGTATGAAGAACTAACCTCTTATTCCATAACCTGAAGCCTCTCTTTCTTACTTCCTCCAAAGAATTAAACTTAAATTTGAAAAAAGTCAAATTCTGTAGTTCTTGTTTTTATTCTTGTCATTTGAAAATTAGGTTATTATAAGTTGCTGACTGGGTAGTGGCCGAGCTTCGTATATTGAGACGTCATAAATACATTGATTAATAAAAAATGCGGTATATGTGGCTAGAATGGAACAAGTACATCGATTGATAAGAAAGAACAATAGAATGACGTCACAATAAAAAGCCCCACAGCATATTTTCTATCGGTACAGCCATATACCTAAATGTTTATCAGGTTTTATTTGAATTGGATTGGAATTAGAATTATTTTACTCTGATTACTTTTTGTGAATTTGCAAATGCAGTAAGACGAGAACTGAGAATTGAATTCTATGCTACTATAAATAAAATTATTTCTAAAATAAATTCCAAAAATCCGTTTAGTTAGACTTTGTTTTTTACGATATGTTTCTATATCATAATCTTCAAAAGATTCCCAGAAAAAAGTTAACTCGTTGAAAAAAAAAATAGTTTCACAAGTTTTTATCAATTCTCAAAATTTCCCATCCTCTTTATATTACTCAAAAGAAGAGATGGGTAATTTTTGCTTATAATATTTTTTTTTATTTTCAAAGAGAATTAACTAACTTGAATCTATCACTGAGTAGGTTTGGGCAACGATGCGGCGAAAGCTGAAAGAAAAGTTAGAAGCTGGAAGCTCATAAGCGAGAAGCTAGAAGTGGAAGCCAGGGGTGCCGTGAAGGCATGATCTTGAGGAGCAACTCCTCCTTGACGATTCTGGGGGGCCCATTTTTTTTTTCAAATTTAGAAAAGAATTTTAAAGATAATCGAATACCAAAAATTTTTTTCTCGCGCCCATGAGGGGGGATTGTCATCATTCCTATTTGACCTGGAGGGGGGCACTCCTTGTAAGCCTTGGGGGATCACAGCACCCCTGGTGGAAGCCATAAAGAAAAATACCAGTTAAAAGCGGAATTGATCAGCTTCCATATCGCTGGTTTGAGGGCTTTATAGTCTTCAGTTCCATTTGAGAAATGCCAGTATATGTAACTGGCAACCATGGATGATAAGTTGGGGGTGTAAGGGTGTACGTATACCATTTGAAAAATATTTGTACCACTTGGGAAAATGTATAAAATAAGCAGGTTTTCATGTGGAAACCTGCTAAAAAGTGACCATCGAGGAAAAGGTTACTGGAGCCTAGTAAAGTTGGAGTACACCTCAGGTCTAGAAAATAATATCTATAATTTTTCTGTACGGAGTGATGAACATCACTAATGACAGCTTGTATAATAGCTTTGGAAATTATGAAATCCTCCTTACTGTCGCCTCAAACTGACTATACTGATAATTTCTAAGAAACTTTGTATGATTTATCTTTGCTATTATAAATAAATAAACATAAAAATCCAAGTAGATACAGTGTTTGAAAGCTTCGTCATACATAGGCTGGTGTTGTGCACCCAAAAAATTGATGTAGGTATTTGTTTCTCATTTTGTACTTACATTTATGGTATTTAACTTTACGACACACATATCTTATTCCACCGGAATATGGGCTTTCACAATTTTCATGTCTGACGTGAGACGTATTGTTGAAAGGATCTCCGCAGTTTCGATCATTTTCTGTGCTACACAAATAGCATCTGAATCCGTGTCCTGGAAAAATACGACAAAATATTTGAAAGATTGCCAAAAATTGCGTCCATATATTTCACAAACGAATTTCGCTATGCGTAAATAAGTAAAATAAAAAAGTGGGCTCCAATCAAAATAGCCTTCAGCTATATCTTTACAGCTATATTCTACATCCATAAAAAGATAATTCTGATTCCAAATTTTAGTCTTACGCATTTTATACTTGTTTTTTTTTTTTTTTGTTATCTAAATCAAGAAGATATAAATGATAACCAGTTTTAAATGTCATGCTTCAGATGACCTTCGATGGTTTCCTGCGTTGAAAAACAATTTATAGCAGCATAGGTTACTTCCTAACCTTATTATTTAGAAGTACGACTACGTTTTAATTGCATTGTTTTCGTTTTTTTTTTTTTCTTTTATCGTCATATTGTTGAATTCATAACACGAAAATCTTAAATTTGATGATTCATTTTCTGGAAAGGTGAGAAGAGGGGGGACTAGTCTATATACTTGTATCATTTTATTCATGCCATTGGAGTGTATGTATTTAAATGCACGTACCTATTTACGTAAAAAATAATCGTCATATTTTGTTTTAAAAAATTATTGTTTTGTTCTCCAAATATTGATATTATAAAGAAGAAACGCTAGAAGTAAAATGCGTTCTTTCAAAACTTAAGCTAGATTTAAAACAATAATGACGGTGGAAGTCATAAAATAACATTTAGGGGTACCTCTTCAAAGATTTTTACACAAAAACCGAAACGACTGAAAAATATTTTGAACCCCTCATTTGTCTCCCCTTCCAATGGCGTCCTACTGTTTTTATACAAGTTTTTTAAAACTTCTTTTTAGTAAAGGATACATTCAAGATTTTTTCCCCTAATTGGAGGTTTTTTTCACTTACTCTCATTTTTTATTTCAACAAACCAATAATAAAATTGGCTTTGAGGGTGGTCACACCCCTTTACGTATCCTGTTGCCTTTCGGCCACAATAATACCTTAGACAACATAAATTCAAACATTTTCGAATAATTTTCTATCTCGGGGTTAATTTTCTTTGAACCTTTACGGATTATGAAATAAAATTTCAATGTAATTCGAGCATTGCACCCTGTCTATCACATTGAAATATATTTTCATCATTCAAGAGCAGGTCTGTGGAGGGGAGGATGCAAAGAAAGAAATGTGAAGAGCATTCAGAGTTACCTTTGCTATTCAAAGTTATCCAACTTATGGTATTGAAAAATCAGAAAAAGAATACCTATCACTATCAGAACTGAAAAAGGTGATAGAAATCCCAATATAATAATGCTATTTAAACAGTGATATGCCCAAGGAGAATAAGTCCACTTTTTCAAATTTTACAGGAGATCAAAAAACAATATTATGTCACATAACCTTTTTATGTAGTAACTCAACTTTGAAGTCTATTTTCTCAACGATGGTTGCATTTTGGAACATATTTTTACTGTTAGTAGGGCTAGGTGTATACGAGTATGTTATTAAATCTTAGAAGAATTCAATTTTTAAAAAGGTGGACTTACCCCTTCTTGCATGATCACTGTTCGTTTACATAAAAAAATTACTGAGAAACCAAAACTGAATTTTTAAATAAATCTAATAAAAAAATTTTTGAAGCCTTTTGTGTTTTATCGAATTCTTTTGTAATCAACTAATCTCCACATGGAAAGAAATTGCAACAAAAAAAAATTGCTTCATACTGTATGGATGATCACAACAAAAAATATTTAAAAAAAGACAAAAGATGAATTATTCATTTTCATTGTAAATTAGGCTTTAATTTCATAACCAACTATTTTCATTTTTCTAATGAAAGACTGTATGAATAAAAAAGTTTATGCTCTTATAAATTTTCAGTTTCCATTTCCATCCCTTTTTCTTCTAGCGACATCGAATTTTCTATTTTCAAATTTAATATTAAAAATAAATTAAACTCACGTGACATGTTGGATCCATTGTACCGAGCAATAGTTTTTTATTCATACTCGGACCCGAATTTAAAAAAAAAAAAAGCTGATTCAAAATTCACTATTCATTCGTGTTCGAAAGGAGAATAAAGAATGATTTTTAATTTTAGACTGTTATGAAATACGATGGTACAATGCATGAAACCTTATAAAAACTATACTGCTGAAACCCTTTATAATTACCAAAATGCTCGAGATATTATATTTTCTTCCATGTAGGTAACTTATTTACCAACCAAAATATAGAGTATAATGTTTCACGATTATTTTAGGAGTATTTTTTTATAAGAGGAACTTTTTCAAGAGATCTCTTGTCAATATCGTAGTAGAAAAATAAGTTCAATGCTACAAAAATTTAAAAGGATTAAGTAATATCCCTATAATTTATAATGCAGTTTATTCTAAAAATATTTATTTGATATGGTCTTAAATAATTTTTCACCTATTGTACATAAAATTAGTCTTTAGTGTATTATTTTGAACATTCGTATAGACTCTAAAATTTTTTCATTCTTATTTTCATAGAGTTTGTTTATTTGAAAATGAATGTGAACCAATTTATTTTCCTTGCTCTTCAAATAGCTCTTTAATCCACAAATATGATCGATCTAATCCATAAAATAACATTTCTTTGTATACTTGGAAATAAAGTTCATAAGAAATTCTTTGGAGATTAATTTTTCACTCTTAAAATTATATAAGTATTGCAAAAATTATTACACACCTGTTGGTAAATTTGTAAGCATTACAAGTGCCACAGTAGCAAAAATTGTACAAGCGTACATGTGATTCATTTTGCTGAGAAATTTGCACCAAACCAACGAAACGAAAAATCAAAAATTCACGACGAAATATAGAAAATGAACTGAAAACTTTGTCAAAGGCAGCAATGTATAATTTAATATGGGAAAACGTAATGCAAATTAAGACTTAAAACCTCGCGATCGTAACTCGACGAAATAGAAACTGTGTACAGAAATTGGATACATACTCCATTCTCACACAAATCCCTCGTCACGTATCCCCCCTTCCAACTGCAGCTCCACCTTCGAATCAAAGAATTAAGAGGGATTCACCTTATTATTCATTATTGAGTGAGACATTTTGAGGATTGCGACACTAATTAGGAATAATTTGTTTCAGTGTGTGCATCACCATCAATTTATTTTTTTTTAAAGCTCGCTGTAAGACATTTCTTAACGATTAGCAAATTATAGATCTTCAAAAGACTCGTCCGTCAGAAAAAAGGGCACACGATTCTCAATGATTAAGACATAATTTTTGTATCGTCGATAAGGGTAGTAACTGGTTTTGCAGCTTTCTTACCAACTTTTGAGACGCAGCACAGTGAGCCAAAATGGCATTTTTAAACATAATTTATTGATATCCCGATTTTTGTAGACATTTTTTTGGTCGGACTGTTTTTTCAGTCATAGGAGCTCAAAAAGAGGAAAGCAGAATTTTTGTATTCGCGCATTAACGAATTTTTCGAAGGACAATACTCACCCTATTTGCAATTCAGGGTGGGGAATCTGATATTGGCAAGAATTTGGTCCGATACTTTCTTCAGTCCCAAGGACACGAAAAGGAAAAAAAAGGATTTTTTGACGTGTTTACATCTTTGTTTTCTCCTACGAGGTTAAAAATCGATTCTCGATATCGTGAAAGTAGGAAAAAACATAATGATAGGCGCGCGCCGTTGACAATTGTCATTGAATGGTTCTTATCACTTGATTAATTTTCTTAGTTCTTCGTCAGCAATTTTCTTATTTTCATTACTGTATTATTATAGTTATTTTTTATGCATAATTATGTATATTTATATCATGAACTACTTGTAGTTGATAGTGGCGGATCCAGAGCTCCATTTGGGGGGGGGGGATCCGAATTTTTCAAAGGAAGGTAAATGCTAAAATGGTGAGATTGTGTTTTTTTCAGCATAAAGGGGGAGGTGGTTCAAAAAAATTAATTTTTTTGTGGATTATCGGTTTATTTTTTTTGGATTGGGGGGAATCCTCCCCCCCCCCCGTGGATCCGCCACTGAGTTGATCGAGTACAAAACTTGAATTTTATTCAAATGAGAAGGAGCTTGTTGAAAAATAGACTAATGGCATAAAGACTTAGAAGTATTATCAATAAGTAATTTTTTAAATTTTTAAAATATTTCTATATTAAACTACTTTTTAAAGATTTTGCCCTTGAATTTTTTGAGGTGGTCCATAATGGTACCTTTGGTCCATTATTGATTCAATTTTCGCCATTTTGAAAAGTTAAGCTGTTGGAGGGATTAAATAACTTTTTTTGAGTTGGATCTTCAAGTATACTTATACTACGCAATTATTCAAACTTCCTAAGGGGGTGAAAATTTGAATAAAGATATTTGCCCTTTAGCTGGAGGTAAAAAGGTAAGGTAGACTCATATTTTTGGGCGAACCCGAGTTGAGTCCCAAACCAGAATTTCTATCCGATTTGAGTCCCTGTTTTGCGGAGCTAATTAATATGTAATATCCGAGTTGAGTCCCAAAACTTGCGGAGAGAAGATAGATGACAGCAGGGGGTATTTGCGGAGCTCATTAGTATGCAATTCCGAGTTGAGTCCCAGTTTTGCTTACCTAATTAATATGTAATATCCGAGTTGAGTCCCAGTATGTTTTCAATTCCTATTTCCCTTCTCACTTTTACAGACTTAGGACTGTCGATATACATTGGAAGAACTATGAGCACAAACTAAACGACGTGAAATTGACGGACTGATTTGTATCAGGAGGCTAAAAGTGCATTATTCTGTTGTCATTCTTATCAACAGAGATAAGATTGAGCATTTTGTATTCAAGCAAGCAAAAAAATATTGCACACGAGAACGTCAAGTTACTTGAGGCTACTTCTTGCTGCTAAGTAGAGTTTGACCAAGATATACTAAAGTAAGAGAGTGGGTTGGTTATGGGTAACAATGTTGGTGCCATTTCTCACCATTCGTCCATTAATGCATGCGAATAAGCCAAACTGGGACTCAACTCGGAATTACATACTAATAAGCTCCAAAAATACCCCCTGCTGTCAACTTTCTGATCTCCGCAAGTTTTGGGACTCAACTCGGAATTACATATTAATTAGGTAAGCAAAACTGGGACTCAACTCGGAATTGCATACTAATAAGCTCCGCAAATACCCCCCGCTGCCAGGGACTCAACTCGGAGAATATTTTACCTCTAATTTCCTGACGGGACTCAACTCGGTTGCAGCCATATTTTTACCATTTACTCTAATGATTCAGTGATTGTACCTGTGATACATGAAATACATTTGCTTTTAAGGGCTGAATAAATTTCTTATCTTTGAGCTTGGCTCAGGAAATAAAATTCATCCTTCTACAAATTCTGGGTCGCATTATATTAGGGCTATGAGGCATGTGAAATGATATGATTTTTTCAAAAACAAGGATACGTATATTTGTTGATGGTAGGAACTGCTTGACAAAAATTTGTCTGTATGTATTGCTGAAGAAAACACAAATTACTCCGTGACATTAGCCCCTTCATCTTTATTTCTAGTATAATTATTGCCTCCATGAAATGATAATAAAAATATCAATTAAATTTTCTGACGATTATCTCATCTAACAAAAGCGAATAAGTTCATGTTATGAGTCAAAGCCAAATGTTTGGTCACAATACCTGAAAAATTCTGTAATCTGTGTACCTGGTCTGGCATTTATGGTAATTTTATGACGTTAGTAATGGCCAATTTAGTTTTATCTGTTTTACAATTTCCATGTTTCACTCTCATTCCGCAAGTAGGTATATGTACTTATTCCGTAATTATTATGAAAATTTTTACGTTCGCGAGTATATGTGAGTACAGAAATTTACAAATTGAGTATAGTGTTTACAAATGACTGTCAGCTACGTTTTTTTTTTTTTGCTTTTTACAATTTTCCCATTTGGTTCAAAGACGTAGGAGGAATTAATTTCCATGTTAATGGGTGACATTGGGTAAAAACTGAAACACTTTTAATTATTTAGACTGTATCAACCTATTCGCTTCTCTTAACAGAGGTAAAATTTAAAAGTCTTACATCAATGGAAGTTTGAAATTCTTGAATTTTGAAAGTTTTTGTTTGAATATGTTTACTCTTATTCTACTATACCAATATCGTTTCCTTACATTAGTCTGTTTGTACCATTATAACGTTCCAGCAAGATTTATGTCGTCCAATATCGGACGCCATAAATCTACATTTTCGGTTTACCTACTGAGAGTGTAGGTGTTTGATGAAATTTGCCCTGGATGCCAGATATTGGTAGCCAAGGACTCCAGGGTATACTTGTACATTTCTTTTAAAGACGAATTCTTTTTACTAGACGTTTAATCGAAATTTTGTGCGTCCGTGTGTGTCAAATGTTATTGTATGATGACGTCATCATACATAAGCTTAATGAGACTTTTAGTTGATTTTGTGCATATTCATGTGTGTCCAATGTTATCATAATATTATGATGACGTCTATCTGGACGAAGCTTTTTTTTTTCCCAAATTAAGCTTAAAAACTGAACGACAAATTGAACTACAAATTAATCTTTCAAATTGAGCTACAAATTGAGCTTACAAATTGAGCTTACAAATTGAGCTTACAAATTGAGCTTGCAAATTAAGCTTACAAATTGAACCTACAAATCGAATTCAGTATTTTATGTAAAACATGAAAAGTTATATGCTTCAAGTTTGATTTGAAAATGTTTTTACTCAAGAAAAGTTAATGAACCTTTTTAATATACTCGTAAAAAATTGATGAAAAAGAGTATCATCTTCGCCCTCGCGACTCCTCGTGAAAGCTACAGCTATTTTATTCAACTAAAATTATGACTTGCCATTCTATTGGTAAATTATCTTCTGATTCTTTTTTTAAGGAAAGTCTGAAAAATATTCCGTCGATTCATTATTATACTTATGAGTTAGTAATACTTTTAAAAATCTTATCAAAATATTCATTTTTTCTCATGGGTGCCATAAACCTGTCAAGTGGAAGGACACCATGATGGTAGTTATGTTAATAAAATTTTTAGTTGTTTTGAATGTTTTTTTCATAATTTTTATTTATTCATGCGCTTCGAGTGTTTTTTAAGGTGCGTACTACATATAGTGAGAACGATTTATCTACTTGCCTCATATATTTACTTGTTACAAGTAAGCATATTGGAGCCATAAATAGATATACTAGGAATCTATGTGAGGATCACAACACGTGCTCTCGTTCCATTAACCTAGCCTTTTGATCTTTCAACATTTATCAACGTCGATCAAGAATGGAAAATCTGACTTGTCAAGCATAGAATCTATTAGAGAACCCATCTGCACATTTATACACTTGGCAGGTCACTCAATACTCACCAGGTACAATTTATCAAGTACACATATGTGTGGTCCCACCTTAGATGAACAACAAACCGCTAATGTTTTATCAGTAAGAGTCACCACACCATAGAACTATAAAAAATTTCTACCTGCGATTGACTTTAAAATAATATCTTTCTTAATGGATGCGAATAATTAACATTTTTTGTTCTCCTCCATAAAGTATGACTAATTTTGTTAATGTGTTACGCAGAAAAAAAACCCATAAAATACGAGTAAATAAAATGAAATAGTTGCAATCAGCAAACTGAGTCATTTGTCCTCTGTCCCTTCAAATTAATTCTTTTTTCTTTTCTTCTTTTTTTTCTCTCAATATTGAATCCTAAATAGTAACTAAGCTACCCAAGGAGCTACAAGCTGAATTTTAGCAAAGCAGAAAATCTTTTCATCCATACCTACCGATTCGTTCACGCTTTATCTGCCCATGAATTTTTACATCGAGTGCAATTGAAAGAATCAATTGGAAAAAAAAAAAGACTATAAACAAACTTTGAGCAGGAACTGCGCCTACAGTGTAACATTGGTCTTCCTCTTTTACCTTTTTTACTTTTTTTTTTTTTTTTTTTCATCACTGTACAATGAAACTGTTGCGCAAAATTGTCTCCAACGACCATTTTAATTACCATAAATAATGAAACGACGTATTTTTACTACCATTTTTTTTACCATCCAATTTAAGTCCATATTGTTTTTCTATTTTCACTTTTTAGAAAACGTTCTTCGTAGGTAATCTATTCTTTTTTTCCACGTCTAAATTGGAATAGAAATTTTCATACGCAATAGTAAAAAATAGCAGATGTTGAAATGCATCAGGAAAAAATACAAAATGATTTTGATGAATGGTTGACGGCGTGTTTCATATAGGTATACGAGTAGTAAATCTGGTAATTTTGACACGCTGTTAATAGATTTGGAAATTTAACAGAATAATTGTGGAAGTCTATTTTTAATAAAATTTATACCAAGTAGCCAAATGATGGATATGTACATCTTTGAAAGGATCATTATAAATATACTTTTTCGAACCGTAACAAAATAGATTCATTTTGCTTTCAATGTGTGGACTAGGTCGACGCATCTAACGTATAACGAAGTAATTTAGGCCTTTGTTATGTACTTACCGACCAAATACGTGTGAAATGAAATTCTAGCTGAGGCATAATTGCATACATGCAAACGATTGGAACACATACATTGTAGAACTGAGTAATTAGAAACAGTCAGAACAGTTACCTAGTTAACATTAGAAGTACCAGAGGTGGCGTCATACTCGAAATTTTGAGATGGATTTTTCAAAGGACCAATATTTTGAGAAACCCTAACTTGTGCGTTATACGACGTCACCCGGTCCTTAGAGGTTATTCATGTGGCGTCGTATATGACGCCACCTAGTCCTCTGAGTAATCGAGTAAAACCTGGTTTTTCTAGTGTTAGCCTAATATATACGAATTATTTTTATAAAAACGTGGCCAACATATTATTATTAGTGCACTGTGAATTGTTGAAGAAAAACCATTTTAATCCGATTTCTTTAATAATAGATTGCGTCTTTATCGGGTTTTAACTTCCCCCTCTCAGCTGGACTCTACCTATTTTGTATCAGTTATGTTTCAAGATTTATTATTGTCATTCAGTTCGTATTTTCGTTGACTAGAATACAAGTTTACAATAAGTTTGCTTCGTCTTTCTTTTTAATTCTTGAGCAAGCTACAAATTCACTTCTCAAGGGTATACTTTACTAGCGACACCCGAACTCCACAATTTGGCTTTACGAATAACTCGTGGGAGGAACTTCTGAAGATGAAATATGGAAAAATATAAATCAAACTTCTCAATTAGCTTAACCGATACGAAATTTAGGATTTTTCTTATCAAACTGTCCGATAAAACGATATTTGAAAAAATATTTTCATAAAATGAGGAAATTTTCCCGACTGTTTTCTGGCTGAGTTTTTATTTCAGAGATAAGATTTTTGAATATGTTATACTGTAGTTAATTATATGATGAAATATTTTCATAAAATGAGGGAATTTTCCCGACTGTTTTCTGGCTGAGTTTTTATCTAAACGATTTTTGAATATGTTATAGTTATACCTACTTGTATGATGAACTTACGGTTGTACGGAGTTAGATTTTTATTTAAAATTAAACAACGGCATCTACAGATACACAAAATTGATTTTACTTTGATAGCTAATTTTAGCTACCACAAAATATAAATTGAAAATTTAACTCGTAAGTTCATCATATAACTATAACATATTCAAAAATTATATTTCCAAATTGAAAACTCAGTGAGAAATCAGTCGGGAAAATTTCTCTGTTTTTTACGTATTTTTCAAGTGGTAAAGGTAAAGCATACCTACCCTTAATGGAGAAACATTTTTGCTATTTATGTACTCGTAAATAACCAATAAAGGCAAATTACGTCACAATCTACTTTTCCATTAATGGATACATAAAAGTCAACCTTTTACTGTAGTTCCACTGACTTGATTATACTGTACGTATAGCATATAGAATATTTTGATCCAAATAGCTCTTATTAAAATAAAAATGGTCTGATTTGTTATCATAACTGGATTAATAACGGAGTAAAATTTTCAGAAATAAACAGGTAAGTATAAATATATCCTAGTTGCTATATGAATAAAGAAAAATCAACAGGAATAAACAGAATTATAAAGGAATAACAGGAATGAATAAGATCAGGAATATCTACCTTAAACCTAGATACAGACAAATTGGAATTTTCTCTTACACCAGTAATCTATTCCACACTGAGAAAAATTTCAATAGTAATTTTTACAATTTGGATAGGAAAACTAGGACTTGACAAAAGTTGGCAAAATATGTGATGCGATCTGAGATACCATACACAAACCCGAGATTCTTAATTTTGAGTTTTTGATTTTATTTGATAGAGGAGACAAATGCGAGTATTTAAAAGAAAAAATCATCCAAAAAGATCAATTAGACGGAGTTATAGCGTCGCCGAGTTATAGCGTCTTTACGTTTGAAAGCTGGAAAAGCTCATTTTGAAAAAATCAACTTCAAAGTTTCTTTAAGTTAAATTCCAAGAAAGTAATGATAAACTTTTTTTTTGTGAACCGAGCAGTGTGAGGGAGGGGGAGAGAACTGAAAAAACTGCACGAAAAATATTTTTGATTTTTTGCAATTATGTTGCCCAGCACCGGGTTTGTGCATGGTTTCTTATTTTGCGATGTGTACAAACAATTCGACTGTATTCAGCGTAGAACACAGGGTCTACCAAATTCACAAAAATGTTTCTGGACAACCCCTCCTTCCGTTTCTGTTAAAACTGAAAACTGGTATTTTTGACCCCACCCGCTTCACATCGTTGTAACGCGTTTTTGAGTTTTCCGGGTTTGTGTATGGTTTCTCAAATCGCATCACATATATTACAAAATTCACACCATAAATAAATATGGTCACTTCCCAAGATACATTTCTGGAACATATTCAATTCGATAATCATTCGGCAGATAAATGACTCAAATTAATAAAATTGTTAAATTATAATATTTTTGTGGTCTTCACTCAAATTTTTTTGTTTATAAATGACCCGTCGGAAAGGAAGGGGGTTTTCATCTTGTAGAATTATCTGCATTATATCAGTTTACATTTTCCAAGATTAGGTACTTAGAATAAATTGTAATTCAAATTAATGTTTTCTTAGTAAAGGCGAGAACACTCTTGTCATCAAAAAGGAGGACATTATTTCGTGTCGAAGTATTTGACATTTGCTCGTGTCGAATAATAGAGGCTGGTCATTTCCGGTTTCGTTTCATGAAGTTGGACACCACTGGAAACGAGCTAATATGCGAACAAATTTCATGTTATGGCCTCAACACTTGGGACACACAGAAAATACCGAGCAAAAGTGTAAATATAGGTGCTTCTCTGTCCTTGTGAGTCGTCTCTTTGAAAACCAACAATGAGTTTGTATTGCGTTGATTTTCCATGACGTCCTCTAATCGCGTACCTGCGCCTCAATTTTTCACTGCATTACGACCTCGGCCAAGTTATTCACGTTCACGGTTTTTATATGTGTGTTATTTACGCTCATGGTGTACCTCTTTGAGCCATAAAAATAATCGAACTAATTCCAAACACAATGTAAACTTTATGCCGTCTTTGTGGTCTGTTAAATGGCAGCAGAAACACAGAAACCAGGGCTTTGTTCTTGAACAGCTCAAGAACACTTTCCTTTTGTGGTTAATATATACCAATGTTATAATTGGCATTTTGTCAGATAAAATCACTCATTTTAAGAGTTCTCAATCGGTTTAAAATTAATTCAGATGTGACGTTTAGAATTTTTAAATTTAAAAATCCTACTTTTGATAAAATTAAGTTTGGAATTTATATAATTATTTTCAAAAATAAATTTTTTTCTCTCAAAAACAACTGAATCGATTTTAATTAAATTTTCATACGTTATTATATCATACACATGACCCTAAATGTGCCTTGCGCAAAATTTTTACAGAATTAATCAGGTAGTTTTTTTCATTATTTAAGTTGAAAAGTTATTTAAAAAAGAAGAAAAGTAAAGAAAATGGATCCATTTTTCTATGAAATTTGCTTAAAATAAGGACTATAATATCATTTGTTGGAGTGAAACTTCACTAAAATGTTGCCAAAGGAATACATTAAAACTAGAAAAACCAGGTTTTACTCGATTACTCAAAGTACCAGGTGACGTCATATACGACGCCACAAGAATGACCTCAAAAGACCAGGTGACGTCGTCTGACACAAGTCAGGGGTTCTCAAAATATTGGTCCTTTGAAAAATCCATCACAAAATTTCGAGTGGCGTCGTATTTGACGCCACCAGGTACTTCTAGTGTTAAACGTAAAAACATGATTTTTTTTTATTTTCTGACATTGATAATCATTTTTTGCTTATTTTTCAAAAAGTTTAGGGCCGACCTTTTCATAGCTCAAAGCGCAAATGTATGCGAGGTAATAAAAACATAAAAGATTCTTTCCTGCTTCTATTTAAACTAAATTTTTTATTATAATTTTAAAATCATTATAGTTATTGACAGTTGTATCCTGAGCATTTTTACATCAATATGACAGCCACATTACAAAATTGTATTTTTGCACTCGGAGATCTGCAGAAGCGATTTATTAATTAACAAAGCGTTGCAAGATACGATTCGAACGATCATCGGTCACACTTTCGTTATTTCGAGAATTTGGCTATTTTTCTCAATTTTATGAACGATTTTTTTCCTCTCAAACTATAACAATATAGTTTTTTTGATCAGTATACCTGGGTATTATATAACATAAAGAAAAGTTATTCAACAAATTCTCACCAAAAAGAATACGTAGGCTACCTTACAATGATTTGGTTGAAAACTAACGCTGGCCACTCATGGTGAAAGTGATCAAATTACCCGTATCGGAAAAAAATAAGGAGAGGAAAACCGATTTTACACAGTCCATGAAGAAAGTGAAATCATACACTAAAAGAAGTGAGAAAAAAACACAGCCAAAAATAAACGATGGAACCATTACGATTAATCTGAATATCATAACTTAGACAAAGGAATATAAACTGTGACCTACCTGCAGAAAGAAAAAAGAAAAAAAGAAATCTCTGCAGTTAGCATTTGTTACCGAGATCCAACATGATGGAATTTTCCAGCTGGGAAAATATATTAAATCGTATTTGGCGTGAAAAATTTCCTATTATTTGTCAGTTGAAGAGAATTAGCTATTAAGATAATTTTGGAAAATTGTGAGCCATTGAAATGGATGAACGATAAAATTGGCAAATTATTGGGACGATGTGATATAATACCATTTGTAAAATAGATTACATGAAAAAGTTGTCAAACTAGAGATAGCACAATACAATTCTTACACTGGATATAGAAATAAAAAAAAATATCTCTAGCCTGTAAGTCCAAAACTTTTTCAAGTCCATTGGTGAACTTTGAGAGGCGATAATGGGGCTATGCCCCCCGACCGGTAATGATACATTTTTCCTAACCCAAATTTTCTAATGCCATTTTTCCTGATGCTATTTTTCCTAATGCCATATTTCCTAATTTTTTTCCTAATAGACATTTTTCCTAGTGGACATTTTCACTATAAGGGCCATTTTTCCGTACGGACATTTTTCCTGTGAGTATGTCCTGTACTGAAATTAATCCCCCCAGTTTAAAAAAAGAGACAAAACGTTCATCTATTTGTACAAAACTCTGATAATTTTTCCATTTTATAAAATTTTGCTCATCATTATAACATCTTATAGTAAGTGTTTTCGTAGTAAGTTTTCTTCTGAAAACTTTTAAAGATGAATTCTTTGTACTAGACCTTTAATCGAAATGTTGTCTGTCCGTGCGGGTCCGATATTAATTCGTCTATCTCAAAGTAATAAGGTCAAGGTCATAATATCAAGGTCAAAAAAAAAGGGTTAATCAAATGCAAAACTGGATAATCAGACACAAAAATGGATTACCAAATGCAAAAATACACGCAGACCCGTTCCAGGATCTTTTTGAAATCTCTCATTCGGACTTATTACGTTTTGGAAAAACATTTCTCCTATTTACTTATCTTCTCCAGCTGGAGCATTTTTAGACAAGTTTTCTGTGCCAGATAATTACTTTTCCGATTAGGTACGAAGAAAATTACTGAACCTTTTTCATGCTTTGAAATTTATTAGCCATTGATATTATTGTTGTGAAACAGACTGACATTTGTATTTTTCTCGATTTTCCAACGTACCCACATTTTTCTGAATAATATATTAACTCGAGTCATGTTGGCTGAAAACCGAAATAAGGAAATTTAAGCCGTCAATCTTGATGGCATGTTACCCTAGTTTAGAGAGAATTTTTGATTTTCAGTCGTACGAAATTTAGTGAGCTACTTTCATTGCATTCGAATGCTATTTTCCATGGCTAATTTTAAAATTTTCGTATCCGTTTTGTTCCTTCTTCACTTTCACCAAAGTAAGTAGCTACTCTAACTTAATAAATGAGTACTGTATTTTTATATCAATTGTTTTTGTGACAGAATGGTGGACACTATAATATCGCATATTGGTAGTAAGTAAAAAAAATTACTCGGTATAGAAATTCAAAAATCTTGAATTTGTATGATTCTAGCATTTATATCAGGCTTTTTCAAGTTGGGTTATAAATAGGTGCAAATACCTATACTGAGACTTTACCAATTGTTTGCTACAGGGAAATGATGTTGAATTCTAAAGATATCTATGCCAATCGTGTTCTGAAGTTTGATATATTTTCATTTTAGGTGAAAGTATCAAATGTGTATCATGCAGTTCCGAAAAAGAAAAAGAATGCGCAGATTTGGTGGGATTTAACTACACAGGTAGCAGTAGTGCATCGATACAACTTATTGATTGCTCTGATGAGGCAGCAACTCGCCAATTTATCGAATATTTCTCAAATCTTCTGTCAATATTTGGAGTACCAGTTGAAGTCGGTGCCAAAGTTAATAGAAAACTATCCAAGAATGATGAGAAGCCTGAAGCGTGTCAGAAAGTTGTTATAAATCGTAAGTTTTCAGCCATAAAGGTAGGTGAGGTAATCCAGTCTTTGAAGAAATCTTGAAAATCAATATTTTGAAACTCTTAAAAGTATTTTGTTTGTTTTTGCTTTGCACCTTCTCCAAGACCCTAAAATCGGCCCCGAGTTACTCCACGAAGATGGAGTTTCTGCATTTGCCAAATGAAACACATCGCAGGTGTTTGTAAGAAGTGAAATGACTCTGTGTTTATATACTCGTAATGTTGAGCAGGTTAATGTCCTTATTTTGCCACGCTCTTTTTTTGAATACGTATAGGCACCATATTTAGAGCAAACTATTAAAACCAAATCATTTCTACCTACTACGACAATAACACAAATAGCTGCGTATGTTTCATACCTCATTCAACAAGAGAAGTGCAATAGAAGCACCTGTAGATAGAGCAAACAAAGAAAATTCCATTCAAATAACAGCTGCGACAGAATTTGGAGCAAAAAAAACTGTGTTTATGTACCTTTCAGCATTTAGATATAAGTCAAAGTGAGACTTCCTATTTCTAAAAGTTGCTTCTATCACGAAACGAGTGAATAATGTAGGTTGAATTTTAATGTACAGGTACTCGATGAAGGTATTATCTGCAGTATAATAGGTCGACATTTCGCCGGTCTAAGTCCAAACCCTGCAAAGTTTCAAAAAATTTATTACACATTATTTTGGCTGATTTAGCAGTATCAGGCCTCAAAATATCATTTGAGCGCATAAAAAGTTGATAATGTTTTTGGGCGTCGGTTGTTGAATTGGGCTGGCGATATCGTGGGCCGAAAAAAGGTTCCTGGACATTTTCCCCATTCCACCTACCCTAAAGACATTTTCCCTAATGGACAAAATCCCTAATTTTTTTTATCCCTAATCCTTTTTACTCTAAAACTAGAAATTCTAATGTAATTAATATGCACGCTGTTATTGCAGTTTACAGCATTTCTTCTGACCCTTTAGATGATTTTAAAAAAAATGCTTTGTTATGAAACCGCCAAAATTTTTCTGGTGAGTGATTTTCTACGCGTGAATTACTTTTCAATGGTTAAAAGGTGTAATATTGATTTCTACCTAATATAAAAAGCTTTTGCAAAACCTAATAATAAAATTTGGTCACTCGCCGAGTGCTTGTTGTTAGCCAGATATCTACAATGACATGAGGAAATCAACTAAATCTTAAAAAAAATAATTAGGAATGAAAATAAAGGGTTATGGTACATTTTTGCTAATCCGATTTTTCTAATGCCATTTTTCCTAATGCCTTTTTTCCTGATGCCATTTTTCCTAATGGACATTTCTACTCGTACAAAGGGCCATTTTTCCTTATGGACATTTTTCCTGTGTGTATATCGTGTATTGTCATGGTAATTGGGAAAAAATGTTGAGCAGTTGAAACTCATTACGTAGCACAGTACAATGGCCAGATCCATAGTCAACAACATAATAAATTGTTAGTAGGAGGGTATGTCTACATAAAAACTATCTCGAAAATAATACTGACATAAATCAACTATTTACAACAACAAAAATTAAGAAGATTTTAATAAAATTTAAGTAATAATAAACAAATAAAAGTAATATTATAAAAAGAAAAATTTATAAATATTTTATAAGCTTTTCAAATTCTGCATTAGGAGTGTTTGTCATTTAGAAAAATGGCATTATAAAAAACGGTTTCAGGAAAAAGGGCATTAGGAAAAATAACAATAGGAAAATTGGATTAGGAAAAATGTCCGGAAACCAAAATAAAGAATATTTGTAATTCCAAAATAATAATTCGTCAGTTACTCGGGCAGCCATTTTCAGTAGTGATATTGTAAGCCGGTATACACCTCAGTATTTACTGTCATTATTTTAACTTATTTTATGATCAATTGAAGGGATAAAAGTATTAGGGATTTTGTCCTGTGTGCAAATATTTTAGGAGTTTTGGCATTAGGGAAAAAGAATTAGGTAAAATGTCTTTAGGGAAAGTGGCTTAGAGAAAATGTGCAGGAATCCAAAAAAATACCTGCTATGTGCGAAAATAAAAATCATTCAGGAGGTGGAAAAAAGTCAAAAACTCATTAGAAAATCAGAAATCCTCTCAAGAAGTATGAAAAGGAACACATGAAGTGTAGAAATGACTTGAAAATATTTTAACGACTGTCAAAAAACATTAGAATAATAGAAATTCAATGCACATAGCATGTTTTGGGCTAGTTTAGCTTCGCCCTCATTTTTTGTAATCTTGAAACTGCACATAGCAGTTATACAATTTTTTGAAACTCGCTTTGTTTTCTCATGTTTCCATCAGAACTCTGAACTATTTTTTTCAAAGAAAGTAAAACATGTTCTAATTTCATCAAAATTCTACGAAAATTTAATTTTTTTAATGATAAATCACATATTTGTTGGTTTTTGGCTTGCACATAATAGCAGGTATTTCCGACCACTTACACATAGCAGGTATTTTTCCAAGGGATTTATCGGCATAAAATGTGAACCAATTTACAATATAATTGCGATGATGGTGATAATTAATTCGCCGTGGAAGAAGGTATTTACAGGGTGCAAAAATGTAAATTTTGAAAAAGTAACTAACATTTTTTTTCGAAAAATTATGCGTACGTAGGTCTATTTATAAAAACCTTTTTTTCACATTTGTCAAATATCCAAAATAAAAATACGGATTTCATTTCAGATGAATCTAGTCAAACTGTAATTCGAGACTGCGCTGTATTGTCTGAGATTGCTTGTGATTCTTTGAAAAATGAAGCCGAATTGCACATTTCAAGTTGTGACGTTTGCGATACAGATTATTGCAATTACTCGACCAAGTCTGTGACTAATTGGAATTTAGTAATTATAGTCGTACTAGCGAGTGTTTTATGTATTTAACTATCAGCGTTTCCATTTTTATCGCTATAATGCTATGTGTAACGTACGTGGCCAACCCTGGAATACCTGCTTGAGGCTTTAATTTTTTTTATTTAGTAGAAAGGGGAAGGTTGTTATGATGAGTCATATTTTAATTTTTTCCTTAAAATTTATTATATTATCCTCATATCTAGTTCATTTTCAGGCTCAAAATAACAGGATGGGCCAGGGGAGGCCACGACTCCCCTAGAAAAAATTCTGGCCCTCCAAACAATTTCCCAAATGAACTATTTAAAAACTAGTCTAAAAGAATTATTGAAAAATACCAAAAAATCAGCTTCAGTATAAATTTTTTGGATATTAATATTTTTGAACGATTTTTCTTAGTCGCCTGGGCTGCCCTAAAAAAAAAACTGGTTTCGCCACCGCCAAATAATAACCCCAGTTATTTACCAATTTTGGGGTTGCTGTAGCAGGGAAGAGGAGGGTAAAAGTATGCACTTAGTGGAAAAAGTAGTCCTTAATTATAGATAGAGAGTTATAAAATTTTGATATAACTTCTTTGAAAAGAAAGTTCACAAACTCGAGTTAACAGAAAATACAGATCTCAGGATTACTACTCCTTTTCTGAGCAAAAAAACTGCATTTCAAACTCTTACCTTCCTCTCCACTTCTATACACATTGTATAACTGATTTCAGATAATTTTTGTCACAGAAAAATTTTCAAAATATATTTCTTTATTCCTGGTCCTTTTTTATTCTTTCACAGTGCACGTAAAAATTTTTACAGTTTTTGGTTAAAAACGATAATTTTACAAATTCCAAGCTACTCCCTCGTATATTTCCCTGGTTACTTACATATTTTTTAGGTTTCTAGTCTATTATGTGTCATAATTATTTGAAATGTGTAGCTTCCGAATAGTGTAGGAGGTATTTTAGCATGGCTTGCAAAACATTTGTAATTTAGGTGCCCACAGAATTAATGAAGGTCTAAATGGTACACAAGTGCGGATTAAACTGACGAAGTTTCATTAATTGAGGTTAAATAAGGTAACGGAAGCACGGAAAAAACTTCAATTATCATTCTTGTGGAGAAACAACCGCAATGCCATATGGACCACCGTGTTTTGTGTACTTTGAGAAGAAAAATACCACGACAATTGCTGGTAAGTCAAAAATTAAGGTTAATGCGAATTACTTTTTCTTTTCTTTTAGGTAGGGGACTCGTGCTTACGTACTTGGAAGTCAATTGACGGTTTTATAGTCTTTGTTTAGAAAAATGTACAAACATATAGCAAACAGAGAAAAATTATGAATAAAAATGTAAGAAATTTGAGATAAAAAATTTCCTCAATTTTTCATTATTTTGAAATTAAATGAAAAATGATTATTCTTCAAGGAGTACTTCAAAAGTTAATTTTTGAAAGACCATATTGTCCTGTATCATGTGATATAGAAAGAATTTCTGTAAGAAAGTTAATTTTTTTATTACAAAATAAAAAAATAGTTTGTTCTATTGTTAAGAAAAAGGTCGAGGAATTGAATTTTTTTTTAGACGATTAACTTTCTACTGAAAATTTTTTTCATACTTTATGATTCAGCTGTTGACTCTCTTTCAAAAAACATTTTCAATGAACCCTCTGATATAACATTTTTTCATTCAATTTTGTAAAAAAATAAAAAATTGACATTTTTCATTTCAAAATTTTTACATTTTCATTTATAATTTTTTCTGTTTGCTTCACTTGCTCTAATTTTTAAAACTAAACAACGTATTTTCTAAACAATAGCACAAACCAGACTTCAACTATCATAATTTTGAATGTATGAATTTAAAATAATAATCGACTGAATTGGTCGGGGGAAAAATAATTTCAACGCCTATCAACCAGAGAGTAGGCAAGCCATCATAAATGAACGTAACTCATGTTGCTCTATCTGCAGTTACTTCGCGGTGAACTCCAGGCGAAACACCCTGTATCAGGATTAGTCATCATCATTGTTAGAACAGTAACACTTTGTTTATTGATAACCAGAACTTATGTACATACTAATTACTATGTAGTCGCTAGTCAGGTTTCCAGGCGATTGAAACAAAAAAACAAATTGATTATAAGTATAAAATTTCTATGCATAAGTGTACAGTAAACAGTCGACCCATAGAGGAGGCGGGAGTTTAAAAAAAAAATCAAGCTGAAATATCAACATTCCAAATTTGAGAATGAATACGGCTAAAGTTCGCATAAGACTTTTTATTTAGAGTTGAAGTATAACATTGAAAGCGATAAAATACTAAATAATAAAACAAGAGTTGAATTCGCATATATCTGTTCAGATGAGTTACAACCATCTGAAAAACATTGACAAACAACCTCCTCATAATCATCATACCTGGATTCGTAGCAAATATCTTCTTCACTATGTTTATACAGTTCATAACCACAGGAATGAATGGTGACTTTTAGGTTGTTTCGAACTTTAACTACATAACAGAAAACCATAAAAGTGTTACGATCACACTGAAATGCCACTTACACAGACAAAAAAAAGTAGTACAATGAATTTTCTCGAATTATGCCCAGAGTTTAAGTCCTAGTAAGTCCAAGCGTAAAATGTGTTTCTGATTTTAAAAAAATGAAAAAACAAAAACAAATTAATAAAAAAAATATAAAAAATTGAAAGAAGAAAAAATTTTTTTCAAGGGAAAAAAAATGAAAAAAATTTAAAAATTTAATAAAAGAATAAATAAATAAAAAATTGGACCCAAAATTTTTGTCAAGATACATGCCATAACACAATATACCCAAAATAATCATTAGATATTATGAATAAAATTATACTATACTTTTCTGCTTAATTTTTCTGCATAGTGGTTTTTTGTATTCAATTATGGTGTTGTTTTTAGCTTTTGGTGGCTCACAAACGTTGTAGTGTGAACTCATTTTAGTCATATTGAAACACTGATCCAAACTCGTAAGTGTATTGCACTGATAGCACCATAGTGCATTTACATCTATAACGCATAATAGTAAAGAAGTTATCATAAAGTAAAATAAAGTCAAATAATAAAAGAATAAGATATTATACTTACTCTAGCTGATTTTTCGAATAAACTATACTTAAGTTGGGTTTACAGTGATAATTTGGTTTGTATTTTACAGTCTTTATGGATAAGAATTTTTTGTTATTCTTTGGTAGATTGCGACTTATGAAAATATGCTCTTTCATTCAAATGGCTTCATTGAATTTTTTTTTTTCTTTTAATTCCAAACAAAAGGAGCAACTAAAAACCTCATCAATCACAAATTAAAGTATTATCATTTTTTCTTATTTTAAATGGTAGCTGCATAACTTTCTTACTTACTTGGTGTCAAGTACACGTACATCATGCTCAGTGTGAGATAAATAATATTCTTCATGTTCAATACCTACCGTTAAATAGGCTGAAAAAAATTACAAATTGTTAGAATTTAATCCAGCGAAATCAGGCACAATAAAAATAGCTCAGGCTAAATAACCTTAGAGGGTAGAAGGGGGTAGTTGAGACTCAAGCAAGGTTCAAGACAAAAACAGACGTTGATGATTTGAAAATGAACTTGGTTCAAGGTCTAACCTCACTTAAGACAGTATTGTAGCCCTTGCCCTTGGGGTTAGTCCCTCCAACAGTCATATAAAGTGTTTTCTGACTAAACTTATATCTGAGCAATTTTATAAGAGAGGGTAGGAGTACATCTCAACACTCAGTTATTTGTATTCATTTCTACGGAAGTGTGGTTTATAATGGGAGTTTACTTGCACTTTTGCTGTTTCTTTTTTTTTCTTTTTTTCTTTTTTTTTCATCGATCTGTCGATCAGATTGAAGAAAATTATTGAAAAAAATAAAACTTGATACTAAAATAGATTTTTTGTTATTTTCATATTAATTTCATTTTTTTTTCTGGTTTTCAGATTATTTCGGGAAAATTTTTGGGTGGGCCATAAGTTTTTTTTAAAACTTTGTCGGCCCTGTAAATGATATTCCTTTTCAAAAAATTAATTCATCAATTAACAATGTTGACCCGCTCAAGTTTGTATTTTTTTTCTACTCGTAAATAGGAATGGTCACGTTTAGTCTCTCGCCCGAAAATGTATTTTGTTGACGAGAACTCTTCAAGTTATAGTAAATAGATAACTAAAATAAAATCTACCTACTTCTCACCAAACGATTAAAAGCATTACGTTCATAGGAAAATTTAACCCAGTTTTTAGTTTTACAAGAGAAAGTGGGCTTTAACTTTTGAACTGTTTCTATCAGCAATAAAAACTGATACCATACAAATATAACTTTCGATAGTTCATATTCTAATATTCCCATTAATTATGATCGTAAAAGCTAGATAATCTATCAAAATGTGTATTTGCAAGTTATTTGTATTTCTTATCAGTAACCTAGAGAAAAAGATGAATGGAAATTAACGTTTATTTTACTCATTAGCAGCATTATTTCTCGAACGGAGTTACAAAACAAATTAAAGCAGAAAGACTTGAGCACTTGGATGTTTGTATTAGATTTTTTTTTTTTCATCTTCAGCGAAACCAAAGCCTCTATTTGAACGAAAAATTCTCACGTCTAGTCAAAAACATCAATTGTTTTTGTTATCTAACATCGTATATGTGTACAGTTACTCTCCATTCAAGGTCTGTTATTATTTTGGCAAATGAATTGCGTATTATTTTGTATTTTTCTTCTCCAAAGACATTCGTTTAATTCATACGAAAATCTGATAGAGCTTTCATTTTTATTTGAGGCTAGAATTGTAAGTCTTTTTCTTGGTTGAGGAACTGTGGGAGGATGGGGAAATATAGTAAGGTGCAGATGATCTGCTAACATTTGACATGAACTTCTTAATGCATGAGAATTTCAGAATTCATTCAAACTTCGAAGTAGGTCTTCGCAAAAAAAAGAAAGTAGGAATGAAAAAAATTATCTGATGACCAAACTCAGATTTTATTGATCGAGAACGTTATAATTATATTATGTAGAAATAAAAATAAGTCCCTATAAATTGCAACGAAGATTTATATCTTGCATATCTTTTTCAAATAAGTTTTTAACGGACATTTAATTGGATAAAAATCATCACTTTCATTAATTTTTTTCAAATAAAATTGTGTTAAATGTTAATCTACATTAAGGAACATAAGTCCTCTCTAAACAAAAAGAATTCAAAATGTTGCTAATATCAACAAAGTAGGCAATAAGTCATGTTTCAAAATTCAAATATTGGAATTTTTTCCTTTCTTATTCTACTCAAAATAGGGTTCTTATAGTTCTTTAAAAAAAAAAAAATTTCAAAAAATGTTATAAATGAACTCATTTTGATTTGCCAGTGTATCTGTAATCCGTAACAGGGCCGGATTTAGGAGTTGAAAAAGGTGTGGACAAAGTGGTGGAGGTCCGTTTCAAGGGGGATAGGGGGTCAGTTACCAAATTTTTTGAACAAAAATTTTTTTTCTGGCTCTTTGTTGGTGGAGGCCCGTGAACACTGTCCACACTGTCCAACCCCTAAATCCGACCCTAATCCTTAAGTAGAGGTAAGTCAAACTGCCGAAAACTTCTTTCAGCCCCACAAAAAAAAATAGACGATGTCCTTTCACTTAATATCATCAAATTTTAGTTTACAATAAGACGAACTTTATTTGCACTTACTATAAAAATATTGAATTTGGGTAAAAAGCTAACTTTGATCTACAGTTTTCTTTTTCAATAGAGGCAAAGTTGAAAAAATTTTTTCTCAAGGAGTCAGCATCGAAGTACTCCGTAGATAATATATCTGAAGTTCCTCGATATCTAAATGCAGCAAAAAATCATCTTCTACATAGGTAGTACCTCAACCAGACAAGAAAAAAGTGTTAAAAATTTTTTCTACTTACTATTAGCAAATGACTAGAATTAAAAAATTACCAGAGAAATGAACGAAAATCGACTCGAAAGCTACGTTCACGAAATTCACCTTTGAAATTCGATCAATATTATGAATGAGAAAAGTGATATCAAAAGAGCACCGTGTCTGCGAATCGTGAAAGCGTTATGATTTACCTGTTTCAAAGGGGATTATCATAATACAATTATACAAACGGTACATTAACACAATTAAGAAAGAAAAAAAAACAGCGTTGCGGTTTTTCTTTTTCATATATTCTTGGTTCGTTTCTAACAAAAGTCGAGTAGATAAGGTTTTTGAACTTAGCTATTTCTAATTTCTTGGAAGAAACTAATTCTCTTGGAACCTGAACGAAGAAATACGAAAACGTTATCAAAATAAATAATTTTAATTAGGAGTGAAAAAAAAAAAATTTCTAGCAATGGGTACATTTTGACAAATAATTTTTCCGAAGCTCAAAACTGTCGTTTTTTGTCCGAAAAGAATTTTCGACTATGATTAGCGTGCCGAGCTTTATTAACATTTTTGTAATGTCTTTCCTTTTCATTATTGGTATTTCCACGATCGTCGTTACTCCTCCATGATCTATTTTCATACGAGTTCCTGCTTTGTGACGACTGATCGTACATTCCTTGATTTTCGTACGTGTTTCTATTTTGCGAATTCGGTTGGTCGTATCTTTCACGATTTTCATGCGAATTTCTCGGTTGCGAATGAGGTTGAGTGTGCTTTTCGCCGTTTTCATACGAGTTTCTATTTTGGGACGAGGGTTGATCATTCCAGTCTCGATTTTCATGCGAATTTCTATTTTGCGGAGAAGGCTGAACGTGCCTATCTTGACTTTCATACCAGTTTCGATTTTCTGAAGGAAGCCGATCGCGCCAGTCTCGATTTTCATGCGAGTTTCTGTTTTGGGTAGAGGGTTGATCGCGCCAGTCTCGATTTTCGCGCGAATTTCTATTTTGCGACGAAGGCTGATCATGCCAGTCCGGATTCGCATACGAGTTTCTGTTTTGCGAAGAATAGTTATTGTATCTATCTCGATTTTCATACGAATTTTTACCATGCGGTGGATATGTTTCCCGTTTTTCGCGATTTTCGTGCGAATCTCTAGGTTGCGAAGGTAATTTATCACGTCGTTCTTGCTTTTCGTACGGATTTCGGTTCTGCGACGAAAATTTGTCGTGCCTTTCGCGGTTGTCGTACGAATTTTTATTTTGCGACGAAAGCTTATCTCGTTTCTCTTGCACCTCATGAGAATTTCTGTTTTGAGACGAAAATTTGTCGTGTCTCTCGCGACTTTCGTACGAGTTTTTATTTTGCGAAGATTTATCGGGTCCCTCAACCGCGTTATTTTCGTTGTGCGAATCTTTGCGATTATTTCCTGCAAAAATGAAAAATTTTCAATTTTAAAATTCGAACATGCTTTTGCAATACTTTTACGACTAACAAAAGTCTTAAGCATATTATAAGATTTACATTGTAAGGACAGTAATCAAAGAAAATTAAATTTCATCAAGAAATAATTGAATGCAAGCAACGTACTGTTTTTATATTTTCGACTAAAGACAAAATTTAGAAATATTTTAAAGCGAACAATACTGGCTCAAATAGGGTTCACACTGGAATCAGATTTAACCTCAAATTATCATCAGATATTTTTTCATCTTGAACTTGGTTTAAGCATGCATCCCTTTAAAGCCAGTATGGTACATTCGTACATCCCACCCTTTATCATAACCTTTTTTTTTTTTTGCGACTTACAGAATCAATGAATGGCTTAGTGCGCAAAGGTCATAACTGGAATGAAAAAATTCAAGAGAGACTTTAATTTAATTTTTTTGTGCTGGTATTGGATTTTTAATTTCTTCACTGTTGGTTAAAAAAAAAAAAACTAGATTAAAATAAGTATTGACATTTGAAAGAGGATAAAATTTTTGGAGAAGTTCATCCAAATGAAAGATACCTTACAGCTTACGGATTTTGCCGAATTAAGATATTTTGCTTACGGTTGTTATAAGCAGAGTTTCTCGGATGTTTTCGGTCAAGTTTAACTTGTCGTTGATGATCTCGACGAGCTCTGGTGATTTCAGGATTTTCGCAGAAATCTAATGGTTTTGGTCCATTCGATGGCGGTTGAACTTCCTCTTTTTCTTCGACCTCATCATCCGATTCTCGCCGATTAGGCAGACCTTTGTTCGGTCGGTTGCAGTTATGCAACGGCACTTTCGTATATTCCGTAAAAAATCTGTGAAACCGAATTAGAAATGGTAACTTTTTTTTTCTAAATGGACAAAATTATACTTTTTAAAAATACGCACCCTTCGGGATCTACTTCGAGAGCTGCAACCGGTACTTCGTCAATTTCCTCGTCGAAGTCGTCATCGTAGAGTTCATCTTCTTCGACATTTCTATAACTTTCGTATACATTTTTGGCATCACGAATCTCTTTTTTGTCATTCAACATTTCAGTGTATGAAGAATACTCGACTTTTCTGAAAACGAAAATACAGCAATATTTTAGATTCTAAGTACATGTAATATACGATTTCTCAGAATTAACTGTGACGAAAACTTACTTAAATTCTTTCAATTTATTTTTATCATCACAGACTTCGCTATTTTGGAGAGTAGCATCAATTTTCTGAAAATTCCATTTCAAATATAAATAACTTAGGCCAAACATTATTATGAAAATCGACATTTACGCGCAAGGTATTACCTGCTGAAGGTCAGCAGTAATTTGTGGAAGACTGAAATCCAGACTTTTTAAATACGGTGGCAGGTTTTCTTCGAGAACAGCATTTATAACTGCCGGCGAGTCCATTTTATAATACTCTAAACACATCTGTAAAACAATATTTAGTAATTGATACATTTTTATTTTAAGGGTATGTGGTTCTATTAATTCCAAGCCCAACTTTTGTAAAAAATGAAAATGCAAATTAAGAAATTTAGTATGAAAAAATATTCGAATGGAGGCGATATAAGGCCGCATTAGTACTTTCTTTTCAAATAATTCAAAGAAAACTAATAACACTTTTAGATATTACGAATACATGGGTTCATGATGAATGTTTTTCAAAAAACATCAAATAAAATTTTAATACTGAAATTAAAATGCTCATTTCCGAGAACAAAAAATAAAATTATCAGAAAAATAAAACCATAATAGAAAATAATTCGATTGGATACATACCGCAACAAATCCATCTCCCAAATGAGGTAGGAAGTCTTTGACGTGAGCAATAGCTGACTGCAACTGAACTTGTGATAACTAAAAAATAGAGACAGAAACGTATTATTTTTATTTCATTTTGGCACTGGATTGAGGAGAGCGCTCTTACCGTCATATCAGGAGTATACGTAGATGATGTAGAGGCAGGTTGCAAACTGAGATCACCGAATTTCGAACTGATGTCGTTCTCTTTCGAGGAACCAGCATTATTCTCTGATGAATTGAATTTTACAGGAAGCACACTATCGTCGTGTTCTTCGTCGCTCGCAGCCAAATACTCTTCGTATTCCGAGTTACTGTTGCTATCGTCGCTCCAGTTGCTGTGGTCTGATAAAAGGTCGTCAGAAAACATGGCATCTACTACAAAAATTAAGACAAAGAATTAGCTAATACCGAAACAATAAATTTATTTTTAAAATTTCATTTTAGCCATTTTTAAAAGCTACAAAATATACAGCTCAACGAAATTTGGACAATTTTCGAGTTTTTAGTCAATTAAACATGAACAAAGTTAGAATCAGTAAATTCGTCTTTTTTCATCCAAGAATTTAACTTAGTGGCAAAAAAAAAACTCGTATGGAGAGAACCGAAAAAACTTTTTCCACATAAATCCCAACTCAGCAAACGAACAAAAAGAATAGAAAAAATTTGTAGGAAAATTCATACCTCCATTAGCATAAGCATTTTCACTGGCTGAGCATAAATCATTGTCCGAATCGTAATACTCCTTTACATAATCAATGATTTCATTCCATTGGACTAATTCACCATCCACATCTGGCGACTTTCTTCTTTCGGTCGGCGTGTCACTACCTGTTTTGCTTAGGAACTCTTTAACTGTTTCTGTGATGTGGTCTATCTCACTCAAATCCCTGAAATCAGAGCATATATTTATTATTGTTTCTAAATTAAAGGTAACGGTAGGTTAAATTTTTGGATTGCTATATAAGGCTACTATAAAAATTAGAAAGGAGTATTTCCTCAAATTAATAATTTCTCATCAAATCGATATTTTTCAAGCAGTAGGCAGTAGTTATACTCACAAATTTCCAGGACATTTTCTCCTGATTTTATCGATGACATCCACAACGTTGCAATAAGAATTCAAATCTTGTAAAAATTCTTCAGTCTTGAGTGCAAGTTTCATTAATTTGATATGACGCTGAATAAAATCCTGCGTTATTCTCGTATCACTGCGGAAAAAAGAAGAAACATGTACGAGTCTGTTCATAAATATAATAATACACATAATCACTACACGTACCTCATATTATTCAAAGTAGTGCATAAGCAAAATTCAAATGTTTTCATCAGCTCTAATCTAATTAAATTAATTAATGAAGACGTTTGTGTTTGATGGCAGTCTTGAAACAAAATATAAATTTCTTGGGCCATTGGAATTAATAATTTCTCGTACACGCGAATTATGCTGAAAATAATTATTCGATAAATATTTGTGAAGGAGGAAAATTGTTGGAATATAAACTGAAACTCGTACTGAAAATCAAAATCATGATTTAGGAACACTTGGCAACCTTCTTGGTAGATGGACAAAAAATTAGAAACAGTAAATGAAGCATTAGCCAGAAACTGAAGAGTGGCATCTAAACATTCTCTGTAGGCATTGGCAGCATCTGTTACATCATTACTATTTTCACTACACAATAGATTTCTTTTTAATTCTCTATACGATACCTTTAATTTCTTTTTCAAATGATCGAAAAGCTGAAACGATTAAAGATAAGTTTAGAAAAAAGGGGATTGAAAATTAAAACAGCTAAAATGTCTAATAGGAGACCTGTATCGTGCGGACCACAGCTCGTTCGAATTTTAAATTACTATTCCACTTGAAAATTTGAGATACGATCGTATAAATATCTTCTCGATACTTTTTACCATACACTGAACATATGCAAAATACTAAAGAAATTGGAATTATTTCGTGGTCGCTCATAATCTCACGGTATTTCGAATCACTTAAAAAATGGAGCTGTAACATGTAAATCAATTATTTATGATTCCAATAATGTAACAACACTGATGAGGTAAACGCTCAAAATACCTCTGATTCTTTTGGCCTAGATATTCGTTTTAAAAACTGTAACACAGCTTTTTTAACTCTTTTGTACGTAGACAAGATATCATCATCTTTGGTTCTGCAGTATAACTTTTCCAATGGAGCTAAATGTAGAAACGATTTAATTCCATTAATCGAATTCTTATTGTAAATCACTTGAGACCAAAATCTGGAAACAAACAAAAATAAATCATTAATCTAGAAGAGTATAAAAATACACTATGTAAAAGCCAAACTACAGAACTAACTTATGATAGGGTAATTCACACAACCACCAAATATCATCTAGTAGACATGATATGGAAGACAACCAAGTTTCTTTAACACCAGGTATATAAGAACCATTTTTCAGTTTGGTCGGTGGGAATACGTAAAATGCAAACTTCCTATCCTGAACCCATCGCTCATCCTGCAAATAAAATAATAATTCATGAATTTTAATCCGCAGACTCGAGTATCGAAGATAGAAATAGCTTACCAGAGCTGGAATTGTGACAAACACATGTTTGCTTTTACCCTTAATGAGCTGGTGGTCGATTGGTTGAATACTATCCTCCTTTTCTTTTGTCTGCAATGGATGTACATGACAATTTAAAAATAAGACCTAAATAATACGTCGAATAATATCACGGAACAAGTCATCAGTAGCAACTTTCCATAAGGTGGTACCAAAAATACCATTTCACTCAACTGAAAGGTTTTGAATTTGGGAAAAAATCACACAACTTACCTTTAATTTGGTTGCCATTTCTTCATCAACTGAGAAAATAAAATAACACTGAAATTCGACAAAATGACAATTAATGCAAATTCTAAAGAGGAAAAAACCTGAAAATGCAGATGTGGAGATTCCAGATTCCTGTATTATCAATGTGATAACGACGAATTTTTTGTTCCGATGATAATTAACGACACCTAACAATGAAACGAAGCTGAGCATGCGTCTTCCACCGACAGCTTCGTTGAAGTTTTGCTCTGCTATGTTACTGAATGTGAATAACCTAAGCCACGCTCTGTACGAGTTCCTGCAGAAATATTTTTTGAACATCGAAAAAAGTAGCACGTGCAAAGAAAGTAGAAGGGATTGAAAAGTTGAAAAGGATTCTAATAATTTTATTCAATAGGAAAATATTTTAAAAATCTTTTAATTCTCCTCTAGCATTACATTCCTCCTTGGATATTTTTAATTCAATCGCATTTCAACTTTTGTTTTATGCGATGTAAATTATAGATTTAAAAAAAAGGATTTGAAAATGATGTCAGTGAGTCATTGACACAGTTTTAACTGACAGCACTTTATAATTTACTAAAGGAGAATATCACTCAGTTTGAAGTCCGTTGATTTATTCTGGGAATTTCTTCTATTTTTTTGCTGTTAGTGTTTTCTTTGATTAAAATTTTATTTTCAAAAGGAAATTTTAAAAAGATGATTTCATTAGAGTCGTTCTCCATAAGATTTACCTGAAACTTAAATAGTCAAGGTACTACACGCAAATAAAAATTGAGTAAGTACTTATTTGCCTGAAATGATTGTTATGCAGGTATAACTACGAGAAGTTTTACGTAGGTATTGCGTTTGTTATGAAACAGCGAGAATTTCGTCTATTTCTCGACTTGTTCTTTAGGAATCACCTAAATAATGTACTTCAAAAATTTTACAAATGAATAAAACACCTCAAAATAGTTTCAATCATTACAAATTCATCATATCAATGTATCTTTTATACTATTTTTCCAATACTTTTATTGGGAAATCAGTAATCATCATTTCTACTGTAAATCGTACACCACTGGTACTTTTTTTAACGTGTAAATCTAAAAACAATATTTCAGGTTTTGAGGGTTATATTTAAAATTAATTTTAACACGTTATTAAATAAGGCACAAGTTTCTAAAAAAGAAAAAAGAAAAAAGAAAAAAAAACAAACTGAAAAAAAAAATACATACAGACATTTTATACACCAAAAAAGAAAATTAGTTACGACTAAAAAACGTTAAAAATGAGAAAAGAAAAATAAAAACAATAAATACCTAGAATAAAAATAAAAATGATTTACATTTAAGACTAGTACATGGCAAAGTAAAAACTAATTATGTTTGCAAACACAGTTCACACTATGGATGCAAAAATAGGTAATAATAATTTTCCTTTCTCATCAATTCACCGGGTTCAGCACCATCGAATTAATTATTAATACTTATAAAATACAAAAATTAAAAATTGGTTAAAACCGTTTTTTGTTGACTTTTCCATCGAGGAAAATTGGTAAGTGAACATCAGGTTATTCGTGAAAAAGAAAAAAAAATTAATTACTTTCGAAGTATAGAAATATTACACTTAAGTACCAGGCTCGTCATAAGCTCGAATTTAGTCCGTCTAAAACTGCCTTAAATAAGAAAAATTCGCATCTTTTTTAAACACATAATATAGTGGTATTAGAACGAAAGAAACATAAAAATGCTATTAAATATCACGGTTAATTAAATGCAGACGAAAAAATTCTATATAAAATATTTTAAAAAAGATAAGTGGCAATCGCGTGACATAAAACTGATGGTATAGAAAAGAAAACAGGTGAAAGTTGAACGAAGATTTAAAAGAAAAGGTAAAAACGAAGTAAAATGTTAAAAATATATTATTTCACTGCCACATAAAAAATTGACGATATTTTTGTCGAGAAGTACAAAACTTTTGGGTTGTGAAAATCTAGGACGATCACTGCGTGTCAAGTTTGAAAAATTGGATAAACGAAAAACAATTTTCGCACCAAAAAAAAAAAAAATTATCTAGTTTTTGTGCAAAAATAAAATTGACGTTAGCCATTTTGTGGGCTAGGCAAGGAACACTTGAGGTTAGGTTCGAAAAAAATTTCTACGTTTTTTATTTGCGACACCGTCACAATCACGGGGGAGGATGAGATCTCTAGTTATTACGTGCCACAGTAGGTAGGATTTTTGAACGTCGATGTAGCTTGTTTGTAGATTGGATTTTGACCCTGAAAACAAAAACAAAAACAAAAATTATGCGGGTCAAATGCAACAGAAGTAATAATTAAGAGACCTTCTCATTTGTAATACGCATACAAATCAAGTCTGCAAAATTTATCACCACTTTTTCGGCTGATTTCGCATTAGCAGATATTTTAACATTTTTTTGAAGCAAAAAGTTGACGCTAATTTTTCTGGTACTTGGCAGATTTTGAACTAAGGCCGACAAAATTTATTTCATAACTCTCAAAAGTCTCTCTGCTTTCGCTACTAATAACGTTCTACGTAGTTTTGGTCAAATTGGGCATTTGGCTAATATCGGGCAAGCAAACCGACGCCATTTTTTCCAAAATGAATACGAACTAAGTAAGTATACGAGTAATTCAAGAGAAAAAGTTTCGATTATTGTAATCGATATGAGCCGAAGATAGCTATTCCGACAAACTGAGTCGAAAGACTATAATTCCCAAGTAGAGTTTATCAATCCTTTATGTCGTTATTAATACAATAACGACAGTTCTATACTCCGTTCAACTTGAGAAACACTTTGTCACTAATTTTTTTGAACGAGTCGTCCACATAGAAGATAAGAGAGGCAGCAGCGTCCATCATACCTGTCCCTGAATTCATGACCTTATGTGTTTCTCAAAGTAAATCGAGCATAACGGCTATCGAAAAAGTGACTGATATTGATACTCACAGTGTCCCACTTGGCCATCATTCTTTCTTTTTCGAATTTGGCAAACTCGCGACGATCGCGCATCGATGTGAAGAACTTCCACATCAGCAGAAATGCTAAGCCAATAAGCACGATGCTTAAAATCAAAGAAAACACAACGCCTGAAGAAAAACAAAGAAAAATATCAAGTTAAGGTTTTACAAAAACGAGTTATACGGGTGTGTCTTGAAATATACAAAATTTTGTGGACGAGGGAAAGGTTAACTAATCTCATTTCCAAGGTGCCATTAATTACAAGTGAAAAATCCATCGAATTCATCCGTAATAAATGTTTAAAACCTTATACTAACCGGGAATTCGAGCTTGAGGCGGACACTTCAGATTCTTGTCAGCTATCACGTCGATACGTTTGCCATGAATTTCGTAAATATAAGTAAATCTGCAGTCTTGATCGTCGTAATGTGAGCAGAAATAGTCGTCATCTTTCACTGAGGATAAAAACATGAAATTATAATGTGATTAGCATTTATTATATAAATTGAATAAATTAAGAATAAAATCAATTAATTTGTTTGCAGATTATATACTTTTTTTTTTTTTTTTGGTCAGATATATTTTTGTTCCACTACCTTTCTATAAAGTGGCTTCGAGCCGCTGGAGAGGTCATATTTAGATAAATAAGTAAATAAATAATTATTATAATACGAAGATAATAGGTATCCGCAAATTCAAAGAAACTTAAGGTATCTCTAGTAAGTAGTTGAAATATAACGTTGGAGGCAGTGGCGGATCCACGGGGGGGGGGGGAATTCCCCCCATCAATCCAACAAAAAAAAAATAGACCGATAATCCACAAAAAAATCAATTTTCTTGAACCACCTTCCCCTTTATGCTGAAAAAACACAATCTCATCATTTTAGCATTTACCATGCTTTGAAAAAATTTGGATTCCTCCCCTCCCCCAAAAAAATGGAGCTCTGGATCCGCCACTAGATGGAGGACGATGTTACCAATTAGTTTTGTAAAAAATTTCTACTTTCAATCACTATGCAGAGAAAATACAAGAGAGTAAAGTGCCGAAATGGCGACACAAAATGCCCATTTCTTAAATATGTAATTCATACACAAAAGGCTAAATTTCATTTGGGTCTGATCATAATATTTAAATTGAATGTTTGCAAAACTCATAATATATTACCTTCCAAAGTATCTACAATGGTAATGTTATAAGGGCATTTGTCACACTCATCCTTGTTCAACACACCCGACTGATGAACGCGACATTGAACACAATCTTTCAATTCGTTACATTTGGTGGTGCATCTCTGAAAAAAAATCACAAACGAATCGAGTAAAAAATATTCATACTTGCAACTAGTTTTGGTAAATGAAATATTCTCAACAACAGGGAGCTCAATTCAAGAAAAATTTGAGTTTGACTTGTTCAATTCGCCAGATACAAATCCCATTGCAAAACGTTCTACGTATACGGAAATTTCAGTCATTTTCAACCAAAAAACTTGTCAAGACTTGCGTATTTTTTGAACTGGCTCCCCTCCACTATTAATGGCCAACGCCAGCACCTACCGGGCACTTGTCGCAGAATTTTCCGGAGTACTCGCTGTTCTCATTGCACACGCATTTGTTGCACACGCATGTACCATGGCCCGAACAAATTTCGTCGTCTGGTCCATTCACGCAATTCGAGGTGCTGTTTTCGCAGAAACAATCATCACCGATCCAGCCTTCGTGGCATTTGCAGGCACCACACACGCAGTCTCCATGGTTGGAGCAGAGGACGCCGCCGCTTTGAGGGCAAGTGAAATTATTACACTCGCAATACTGGCCCCAGAAATCCTGATGAATAACACGCCATGAAAAAATCATTTTTCAATAATCAGGAAAATGATTCTGAGAAATCAGGTTGTGAAATGCGTTGGAAAACGAAATGAATTCTGTCTAAGATTTTATTTTGTTACGGGAGTAGTGTACGTTCGACTTATGAACTCGACAGCAATTAGCACAAAACAGTATTTGGCAGACGAAAATACACAATTTTAATAGTTCAGATTTCCCAGCTCATCAAGACGTTCACTATATTATTATTCAGAAATTTCCACGAGAATGCACAATATGAACACTTGAGATAATCAAAACTAGGTACCCAAAACTAAAAGTAGATGCCAACAGATTTGATTTTATACCAAATCCAATAACATTTTTCTTCTTTGGTATCAACGGATTGTGCTTATTCGAACCTCCTCGCATATACTATATTAGCATCGAGCTCAACGAATCTCACCAGAGTAGCTGAGTATGACTCGCAGTAACACTTATTGCATTTGCAGGTACCGTGACCCGAGCAACTCGGAGCATTTGGTTCCGGTCGACAGCGGTCAGTTCGGTCATCATCCGTCGTACAGCTACAGTCTTCACCTACAAAACCAGGGTCACATTCGCAAATACCGCACTTCAGCGTTCCATGTCCGGAGCACCTTGGTGAATTCTCTTCGTACGACTGGAAACGTCAAAGCAATAAATTAGTTCACAAATTTGATTGCGTTTCCTCGATGGAATGATTTGTGAAGGCACAATAGTTAATGAGCCAGAACAGGTTACTAATCATATGATAGTTAGTAGATAGTGAGGTATTTTTATTGTTTGCCCAAGAAGATGCCAAAAAGTTTGGCCAAAATATGAAACGTTAGATAAAATATTATTTGAAAGTATGAAAAATGACGATCTTTCATTACCGAATGCGATGAGTTGTTACAGTCACAATCACATAACATATCCACGGTTATAGTGAGATTCTCGCCAACACCAATCGGATAGATGGTGAATGATTGACGCCACTTCGTCGGATCTGAAGGGCAAGACAACAGTTCGAGGTTGACTTCGAATTCCACAGTTTGGCCCACCTTCAGGCCATCGCATTTGTTCGTTTCCTCGAGTTTGCCGTTTGGATTGAGGCACTTGGAGTAATATCTCACTCGCATATTGTCACCCAGTCCGCTTTCTCGCATTTCCACGGTCGATGTGATTTTCTACAAAGATGCGCCGTTGAAAAATTTTTACATTTAGAAAATAATTCAAATAATACGCAAGCGTTTTCAGTATCTATGAGATTTGGAACATCTGTCTATGGAATAGGATATGGGATTTTTTTTTTTCTCAAGTTGATCGAGCGTAGATTTTACTACTCAAATAAAAGAAACGGGGTGCCGATAACTCATTTCGGATTATGGGTTCTTAATTTGTAATTTGCAATTTCACGTTCTTCTGAGAAAAGTCATATCTACTGAGGAGATACCAGAGTATTCCATATTATGTATTGCTGCTATCGTGCATAAAAATCAGCAAATATCGTGACTCGAGTTCAAAACAGAAATACAAATATGAGTGAAAATTTTTACAGCACTACCTCTCAGACATCAGCTATTTTGCATGAGATTGCAGATTTTATAACTGCATCATTAGCATTTTATTATACCTACTATGATTACAAGACAATTAAAATGAAAGTAACAGTGCCGCTATAACGACATTGTGATCTTCAAATGGAGTTAGAGACTAGGGGGTAAATAAAAGCTTATTTGAAAAAAAACTCGTTCAGAAAATATAGGTACATAATTGTACCTATCCATTGATGGCGATTAGAAACTTACTTCGTATTGATCCCTAACTAATTCTACAACATTTCCAGAATCTTCGCTGAGAATACCACAAAATGATCCTTCGATGTGGTCACTGAGTCGTTTGTACAGATCGTACTGAGGAGCAGTAACAGCGAATATTAAATTAATCGAGTTCTCTTTGATTTTCGTATTAATCTGAAAGAAGGAAAAAAATAGTATCAACAGATGATCATCATCATCGTATTCCCTTCTTACATTATAATTTTTTTGCCTTCCAAGGCGAGAGTATGGATCAACTTTCGCAAAATTATTTTATAGACAAACACAGAATCATGATTGAATAAGAGGTTATTTTGAAGAATTCATAGTATCATTTTATTAAGATAATTTTTTTTTTCCCCATGACAAACCAATTTTACATTTCTAGATGTCCTATACCGACAAACCATAATTACTAAAAAGATTTTTGAGCGTTTTGGCATTATTCATCTTATAAATAAGTACCTGCGAAATAGATGGGTAATCTTGAATTGTGGAATGGGTGTACATGCCACTGCTATCCAAATGACAACATCCATCATTGGGTTTTATAATTCCTGCCAGCTGTCAAAAGAAATAAAAAAGATAAATGATAAATGTATAAGTTATTACCTCTAAGAAAATAAAAATAAATAAAAAAAAAACTAAACTTTCATAAACATTAATTTAAAAAAAATAAATAAATATAAACAAATCCATAAAAAAAAAATAATAAAAATAAACATATAAAAAAATAATAACTTATATAATTTTAAAGCACGAAGTTTGAATAATAATTTCACCGGAGTGTTAATTCTGGATAACGCATAACTTAGTGTAAAAAATTACATTTTATTTCTTTCTCTCTCTACTTTTTTTTTTTTAAATTTCTTCTTTCGTCATGAGATTTCATGACCCGCAGATACTGGCCTTATTTTTAGCCCGAAAATTGGAAACCATAATGAACAATAAGTATAGCCTCGAGTTATAAACAGCACTGAAGCCGTGAATACACTAACCTTTCCATCGCCAGCATAATGGAACGACGAGTCTGTTGAGAATACCAGAAGCTTACGGACTGTTCTATCTCGCCAACCAATTTGCTCCGGACAAACGATGGCTTGCATGATGGCATCGAAACCACCCTCGGGAGCATCCAAATTACCGGATACGTTCGCTGATTTCACTTGTCCCTAAAATGAGTAAAAAATACGTCAAGTTGACCGTCAAGCACAACGAAGATACATTCTTTAGCCAGCAATGACATGCAAAATATTAGTAAACAAAAAATACGCATATATTAATCACATTTTACGAAAATAGCCAAATTTACAAATAATTTAGGCTGATTATAATTGGCGAGCCAAAGAAAGCAAGAGAAACGCTAAAAACTAAACAAAGATTGTGAAGAATGCAGAGTTAATAGCTGCACTGCATTTTGGTAAAAAGTAAAGGCAAAAAAATATTCAATCAGGTATTTAAAATGGTCCCAATCGCGAATCGATTAAACAAGATTCATCCTACTAGAAGATTTGAAAACTGGAAGATCAATCAAAACAAAATTTCTTTCATCAATTTTCCTCTCAAACATTGAACTCACGAGCTTCGAAGTTGAAAATAGAAATTTCGGTTGAAAAAAAAATACTTTGATGGAGAAATTTCTTTTAAAATTATATTTTTCATGACGATCGATAATTACTCGTAACATTCGAACTGATATTACATATTACTGATGATCGGGACCTTTGAGAACTACGAAATCCTTATACTCAGTCATCTCTGAAGGTGAGTTGACATGAAAGGTTGACAGTGAAAATCGAAAGTGGAAACAACATTAATTATTACGGTAGTTTTGGATATTTTAATGAAACGCATTACACCAGTATTTCCGTTTCAGTCATTGAATCATGAATTATTTTATTATCTTCACGGATGAGAGCTAGGAAGTGATGCGATAGTTTGAGTAGGTAATAAAATAAGGGTAAAAATTATATTATCGTAATTGATAATTTGTTGAAAAATCCGAGAAGAATTGTACAATTTAATTTCAACTAACCACCACGAGACAGAACTAATTTTCAGAAAACATATTCCATGTCACTCCCCCTCCCAGGTCATTAAACTAAAATATTATCTCCAATTAAAATATACACGAGGCACAACAGAAAAGCCAACATCCTGACCACATTCTCGGTTTAACCCCTCCCCTCGCTTTACAATTTGAAACCAGAACAAAAATGTATTAATTTAATAAAACACCACCAAATTGGAAAAAATATCAACTTTTCCGACTCAGATGATGTTTTAGCACCGGGGTAATGCTAAATCACCCGAAAAAATTATATTTTTTTCAAACTTTGCAGTTTCTGACTCAAGGCCGGATATATGATGCTGGAGAGAAATATTAAGATTATAAACTTCGAGGATACTGGGGTATTAGGGAATTCTATTATCTAACCCTAGACTGAAACTAAGTGTAATATTCTCAGATGAAACACCAGAGTAGCGTTCTAATACGGGCCATCCAGTCACAATTTTTTTTTTAATTGACAATATTGCGCTAATTTCAACAGCTAAAACTTTCTACATGGTTATATGCATTGATATGATACGATTTTTGAGGCTCGAGTTTTATGTTTCCAGGTTTTCCCATTGTCAAAATTATCAGTTTTACACGATTTACCAAAAGGTGATATTTTCTTTGAACCGCTTCGCACACGTTCAGTTATGGAAAAATTGACGAAGAAAAATCGGTAGAGATAGTAGTATACGTCCAGGTAGATGAATACGTGAAAGTATGGTGAAAGTATATGACTATCATGAGTAAAATTAAAGAAACGCAAACTTACAGCAAACCTGTAGGTATCCTGGCTAAGAGACATAACATTCCGAAAGCCATAAGGAGCTGCACAACCAGGGCAAGGTGATGCTAAACTGCGATTAAAATAAATGAGTAAAACAAAACATTAATCTACATAGCAACAAAAACTAATAAGATTGAAATAAACAAAAAAAAATAAGAGAAAATAGTACAATATGTTAAACACAAACACTTTACATAAATTGGAGTACAGATTATAGTTTATTAGACATTGAACATACATGTTTTTTCTCTACAAGGCTGTGAGACAAAAATTTTCCATACATCTTTTAGCTCACTTTTTAGCTATTCTCGATAAACTCTTTTCTCCAAATTTTTATTTATTCATTCAAACATCATAACAATATACTATCTTCACTCGTGTAATAAAACACCAGATCCAAATTCATTTTCAAATAAATTTTCTCAACCATTTCTGATGCGGAAGAACCATTTCAACAGGAACATACCTACTGGCCGACATTCAAAATTTCAGGGGTAGCCCTGATGCTTTATAAGAGGCAGGAACTGCCATACTATACCAAGGTAGATGTCCACTGTCCATCTCATTCATATTATCATTCAAGCGTTAGTTTTTTTACACATAAAATCTGAACGGAGGAGGGTTCATTTGCATTATAAAATATTATAACGTATTTATCTAATCGGTGGTACAGTTTTTTCTACATTTTTGAATTTTTGCAATTTGGGAAGATTAAAAAAAAAACGAATTTGGTTAATATGATTCGACGATAATTTCCCGGACAAAATGGCAATAAAAAATCAAATTATAAGAAAATATCGAGTAAAAGATGCAAAACTATACGCCAGTATCGGAAATCCATCTTGCTGAATCGTTGGGAATAAATTTACGAATGAAGAAAACGTGTCCATTTCAAGACTAAACGATCAATCATTACACAAAACATGGTACCTACACTAATTAAGACGTAAGCATAAATTATTGAAAGGAATATACGAATAGTAGTCTACAGAGCACGTACAATACATACACGAGTAGTGACACGCAATGATAAAAAATAATGTGCCAACGATGATTGTTAGGAGAAAAGAAAGAAATTTCAATATACTTTGTACATTATTAATGTTCTAGCCACGACTTCGTTTTTCTTCGACACTAACATTGACCACATACACAGAGATTATAATTGATATTATTATTTACACGAGAAAATCAACAAAAAGAAAAAAAAAAACCTCTAATTATTCAAATCGCCTAAACCTTTGTGACTCGAGAAAAATCAAGAGGATTATAAAGGGCGCATGCGTATTCAACGAACAATATCATTTTGATTTAGAACTCGAATAATTCAGGTTTTAATGAAATACGAGAAGCGCTATTTAATGACCCGATCATTTTTGGTAATACGTAAATAAAATTATACGTGGGCTAGAATCAGACATTGCAGTCATTCAATAGACTAAAATATTGGAAAAAAAATTTTTTTTTTTCATCAAAACAAAAGTACGGTTGATACTAAAATAAAATAATTAATGATTTCATAAGAATCAGCACTACCACCAGACTTTTAATACAGGGCGTACAACAGCCAACGAAAAGTTAATCGAAAATTTTTCAGTCAAAAACCTGCCGAAAATACAAACGATGCGATGCTTTTTCTGTTTTAGATCATAGAAATATCGTCTATACAAAGCCCATTTAAAAAAAGTTTTACTAGCTAACTCATATTATGCAAAAGGTATACAGCAAATCTAGCCTGCACATGCGCAGTGGTATTAAATCGGTATCAGCAAATATAATCATAGGTCTAAAATTTACATAACAAAATTCCACCTAGATGGATACCTCGTAATTAAACGTTGAGTTTCATGGCTCCAGAATCCCGCAAATCTGAGCAGATGTGTTATAATAAACATTAAGATACCACAAGTATGTCCGTATATTTTAGAACATTCATCTCGAGTTACAAAGACATGCATTTATCTCGAGTCACAAAGACATGGAGAGTATAGTAAGCACAGCGACAAAAAGTTCTCAAAGTGTCTACTTTCAGGCAAGTGCGATATCTAGGTATGTAAAGTTTCCAATCTCAATTTTATATAAATTCCTGAAATTTAGCCAGCTTTTGTAAAGGCTCTCCTTTCTTCTCATCAACTTACAACAAAGAATTTTGTATTGACGCTAAGCGACAAATGATTACGGAAACCATAAGGTGGTATACACTGGTAACTGTCATCGTAATCACACGGATGTACTAATCTAAAGTACAATAACATAAGAAAAAATTTAATGTCACGACTTGTTTACAATTTCAAAAGGAGTTATAGATACGTTAGGACGCTATAGATTTGCATGGAACTGGGCTTCTCATGAAAATTTGCGAAAAACAGAGATTTTCAGTATTTTCCATCAATCAATCTATTATTTAATTCGTTGAGAACCGTCTTTATAATACACTAGAATCGATCAAAATTTGAAACTACTCAAATCTTTTCTACAGAACTGCTTTCTGACTTTAGAACAATACTATGCGTAACGAAAGACGAAAGAGTGGGATAGTTTTAGAAGATAATCATATTTCCATACTAGTGAAACAAAATCAGTCTTACAATATTGAGCTTGATTACATAATATTTAGCTGGGACGAAAATATCGTCATTCCTGTAAAATCGAAAATGTGCATCATACTCGGTGCATCAAATATTTTCAAAGAAGTGTTAAAAACTATAGCCTCTCTGACTAACCCATTTCTGAATTATTTCAAAGCCTGTCCGAATTCTATTGTAATGAACCTTCTTTGATTCCAAGTCACATACTGTGACTTGCCATTCATAAGTATGACTCTCTTACAGTACTACAGTCTAATTGTTATTGAAGAGATAGAAATTGAGTCTGAAGTGCTCTTACTTTTTCGGCACAATGCTGACATATGGCATAGCCACTTTGTCCACGAAACTACCAAAACCGAGACGGAAATTTGATGTCAGCTCCATCATGGTTTTAGCTAGAAGGTCACCCAACGATGACAACTTTTCTTTATCATCCTCCATCGACTTTGACAAGTCCATTAGATAGTAGAGATCAACAGGATAATCGACGGCTTGGCGATAGATCAATGGGAACCGGTACGGATTGTCTTTATCTATTTTAACAAAAAGAAAAAACAAATTACATTCTCAATTAAAAAGTCTCGCCTACTTTCAGACTGCGGTCACACTTATAAGCGATGAATGATTAGGGGCAATATTATAATTCTGCACGTGCTCGCTGATAAGCTTTTGAGTATTTCCTCATTATATTCAATGGATTCATCGAAAATATTAATTACTCACAGCAAGGATGTTTCTTTTTTAATTTCTTCTCAAACACTCAACAATTTGTTGCTGTAGTATAACCACCCTTACAGAAGAACGCTATGACAATTTGTTGATGCTAGTTAACGCTCATGGTCATAGTAGCCTCGCAGAAAAAAAAAATACGAAGCTTGAAAATTCTTAGCAAGCAATAAACATATACAAAATATATGTATAAGATATGAGCGAAACCAAAATGACTCACTCGGCCGCATCTTCAAATGCAGGTGCTGGGGAGTAACTTGGGTGATACTTTCATGACTAGAACCCGACGATACCTCAGAGCCATGGCTACCACCGCCGGGATTTCTCGGTTGTACCTCCGTCAGTGGATTCTGCGTGATTTCAACGATATCAATTTTTGGATCCATCAGAAACTTGGCCGCACATTTCGACTCGCCTTGTCGCTGGCATCGTTTTTCATAGGTGGCATCCTATAAAGCAAAATAAAACTTGTGTCAACAAAATAATTTTATTCATTTGGCAGGTTCATCAAAAGGATCAGTTTCTAGACCTGGACCGTAAATAGTAAAAAACTGGCCTAAAATCTGATACTGGAAATTTTATGGTAATTTGAGTGTCAAGCATTTTCATGGTTAAGGGTATGCTTTACTAGACGCCCAAACTCCACACTTCGGGTTTACGAATATCTCATGGGAAGAACTTCTGAGGATGAAATATGGAAAAATATTAATCTAACTTCTTAATTAGCTCAACCAATACGAAATTTATGATTTTCGTTGTCAAACTGTCGGATAAAACGATATTTAAAAAAATATTTTCATGGAATGAGGGAATTTTCCCGACTGTTTTCTGGCTGCGTTTTTATCTAAGAGATACTATTTTTGAATTATGTTATAGTTATATGATGAACTTAAGGATGTATAGAGTTAGATTTTTATTTAAAATTAAAAAGCAGCTTCTACGAATACGCAAAGTTGATTTAACTTTGATACCTAATTTTAGCTACCAGAAAATGTAAATTTAAAATTTAACTCTATACATCCGTAAGTTCATCTTATAACTATAACATATTCAAAAATCGTATCTCCAAGTTGAAAACTCAGGCAAAAATTAGTCGGAAAAATTTCTTTGTTTTTTACATTTTTTTTCGTGTGGTAAAGCATACCCTTAAGCCTTCTCTCAAGAATAAAATAAAATAAGATTATAAAGAGCCACGTAAGCTTACACACGTCCGAAGAAAAATACTTTTATTCTCACATAATTCAACCTGATTGAAGTGACTGTCAGATGCACATTTAAGAAATAATTCTCTTCAGCTCTTATCGGTATGAATAACGTATTCTTTCGTATTTCCAACAGTCAGTGAATAGTAGGCACACAATGCTGTGCAGCCATTTTTCCTTCAGAGCCAATACATATGAGCATAGTGGAGCCCTTACCTTCAAATTCATAAAGTAAACCTTTCATATATCCGATTAAATAAACCTATTGATAGAAACATACAAACGAAAATTCAATCTAGAGGATTTTCTTGCTCCCATCAAAAAATAAAATAAGACTGAAATGAAATCAGATTAGTATAGTATACTTTTGAAGAATCCCACCATTGCAGTTGTTTCTCCCTCAATTTTTTTTTTCTACTTCAATGATTAGTCCATTGTTGCATAAAATACTAGATATAGGTAAATAATTATGACAAAAAAAAAAAAAGTCCTCACAGGATCCGAGCACCAGACGCATCCAAACGTTCTTATGCATTCGTCACATTTTTCCTTCGTCGTACACGCGTAGTCTTTGGGCTGCACTTGCTCCACAGATAAGTACGGCAGTGATAAGAGAGTAATTACGAATAATTGCAAAAATATGACAGCACTCATTTTGCGTCCGCGGAAATGACTATGCACGTGGAACAAATTCATTGAAATCTGAAACGAAACGAAGAAAATAGATTGGTTAGCATCCAACTCAATAATATTTACAAGCAATGCTCGTTGAGATATAAATTGATGAACAATGTAAAGTTTTATTGTTGGAAAATACGTCCATGAATTTTTTAGCAAGACGCTTTATTTTTTTTACTCGTAAAAATATGGTCGTATGAATGTTCTCTACACAGTGCTGCTAATATCTCGAGACTTTTAGCTCGAGGGAGGGCGAGGAGTGTATTACATATATAGCGGGCAAAGGGAACTTTTAATTCATCAATGTGGAAGATTTAGAGTAGATTAGCAGAATTTTTTTTCAGATAATGTGCACTTTTTTAAAATTAATAGGAAATGCAAAAATGCTAATGTCCTAATTTTGAAGCCCTTTTTCTAAAAAAAAAACAAAAGGTTTCCTCGTATCTCAACCAGTGGCGTCTGCTCTGGGTGTGCAAGGTGTTACCAGCACACTTAACCAAATTCAAAAACAAAAATTTTGTCTGTGATTATGGTGATAAATAATTGTGTGTATTTTGTAAGCATATGGCATATCATCCCTGTTCTTGTACGTATATGACTACGTAACTCGTAAGTCGGAAAAAACAAATTGTTGGAAAAGTGAAAAAAACGCTTTAAAAATTCAAAACGCGGTATTTAATCAAACTTTTGGGTTTTTAATTATCATTAGGTGTACAGAGATCGAGTCTTATCAATTCAAAACTTTTTTTACCCCCCCCCCCCCCACTAACTATATTATAAGGGAATTTCAAGGAGTTTTCCAATAAGTTGGGTATTTATGTGGTAAACACCACGTTTACCACGTAAGTGTCTACCACGTAAGTCAGTTTTTTTCTTGTTTTTAGACTTTTTAGGTACTCTTTTTTTGGCTGTTGATTTTAGTCTGGGCCAATTTCTCAATTTTTTCTGCACAGGAATCAACAAAAACATGAACATTGTCAAAATTTGACGTACGCGGTTTTACAAGAACAGGGACGATAATATATTAGATGGTGTTGTGACAGAAATTTAGACCTAATAAATTTTAATTGAAGACGACAGAAAAACTGCACCATATTGCCCTATTTTTGAGTTGGAAAATAACCATTTATTTTGATGATCTCATAATGAACGGAAAACAAAAATGCTCAATTGCGGAAAACAAAACAGTGCAGTTGCGGAAAGCAAAAAGGTTCAATCGAGCCTTACTTTCCAATGCCATCGTGTATACCTATTACTTTATTTTCCTATCGTTTCAAATTAAAATAGCATACACAATGGCATCTAAAAGTAACGTCATTGTAAAGTCATTGTAAAGTGCAATAACAGCCCTTGGCTTTGCCTCATGCCGCAAACATTGCACTTGGTAATCGCAAACATTGCACTTGGTAATCGTATACTTTCCTCTGTCATCGTGTAATCTATTATTAATAATTTACTATGTTGTCTTTAATTCATCAAACTTCCCAGAACTTTCGTATAACTAATTAGCATATTATATATTTATTGGTTTGAAGTTCGACATAATAAATCAAATATACTGAAATAAAATTTATCAGAGACAGACGTAGATTTTTTTTTTATTTCTCTTTTTGAAGTTGAAAAGGTTGAAAAAATGATCTTTTTACTAAGAAAATATAATATGTATGAGTGCAATAGTGCATTATTGCAATAATTTTTAAAGTTACAGTAAGGTAACTTTTTTACCAATAGATGCAATTAATCTGTTCAAATGTGACTTTTTAGTTAATTAGTGAAGAAAATACGTACATACAAAAAATGGATGATAAGATAAGGTAATCCTTTTGTTAAGTAAAAGCAGTGTAATAATATCATCTTATCACTAATTGTTTTGCAATGCAATGTGTGTTTTTTTTCATATTTTTGAATCCAGAAATGTTAGGTAAAAGTAATTTATTGTGATTTTCACCAATTGGGATTTGGAGGAAGTTTTTTCCTCAAAATTTGCAGGGAGTTTAAGCTATCGTGCTGATATCCAAAGTTTTATCATCAAGAAACTCATCTTTTTTTATATTAAATTGAATTTAATTAGGGTATTTAAAGGTAAATATTTCCGTGAACTCCGTTTCTGGAATTTGAGGAGCCTTAATCTGTACAATCTACAGATTTCACTAATCAGGATTTCAAGGAATTTAACAAAAAAATCATGAATTTTGAGGAAGTTTTTTCCTCAAAATCCCCAGGGAGTTTAAGCTACCGCAGATCAAAATTTTCCTCATAATCCAATTTTTCTTCAAAGTTTTGGATTTTTTGTCAAAATCCCGGAGGATTTTATGCTCTCGTACTGTTCAAGATTTTTGGGGAAAATTTTCCTCAAACCACCAGATTTTGAGGAAAATTTTTCCTCAAAATCACCAGGGAAATTAAACTATTGTAAGGATTGGGATATTGAGGAAACATTTTCCACATACTGGATTTTCAGGATGAATTTTCTTCAAAATCCGGATGAACGCTTTGACATAACTGCAATGGGCAGAAATTATGTCGAGAGGAAAGAGGAGTTCTTGTTAATAGTATGGTAGGGTGTTCAGTCAGTGTATGTGAACATATTCTTGCATTTCTTCTTTTTCTCTTTCCTTCAATTTTTGTTAGCAGCTGAAGATGGAGTGTAAGTATGTGTGGGTATTTAAACGGCAGTACTTCCTTCACATTTTATGATTTATCATAGCTCAGCAATTCCTCTTCTGTTTTCAGTTTTGTATTTTCCTTTCTTTTTTTTTAAAATTTTCATCATTTTTTAGGGGGGAGGTGAGGGGGAAATAAGAGGAGAAGGACGGGTTTAATTTTTGCAGTTGAACCTCAGAGTTGAACACCCAAAAAATATTATCACGCGACGCTACTGATCTCAACAACAAAAATTGGACATAAGATTTTTCCTCTTCAGGGAGATGAATTGTTGTTCGACAAAAAGTCATACAAAGTTTAAATCCAATTCAAAGTAGTATAGAATGAATATCTAATGAATAGTTGATGAAACGCTTTTTTTCAACCTCAAGATTGGATACTCTAATCACATATTCATGTTGCTCCACGAAAAGCAGGCAGGAAGAAATGGTCGTCTGTAGCATCCTCCAAGCACTGATAAAATAATTATGGCTCCACCTACTTTCCTAAAAGATATGTTTTGAACTTATCTTAGATTTAGAATAAGTTTGAATACAGACTTATCAGTCATGCAGCGTATTTCCACATATCTACGAAATAAAATAGCAAGTTAGAAAAATATTCATAGTAAATTTATCTTCCTCGAACATTATTAGCTTTAAAAGCCGAATCCAAATTCCGGAACTTCGCAATCAGTCATCAATAATGTTGCATTCATTACTCACACATGTTGAGTGGGTCGTAATTCAAAACCAACGATTTGATAGAAAAATATATTTTAGATGTAACGAGGGCGTTATCGTTTGTTTCGAAAATGGAAGTGAAACCGAGCACATGTTCACACAGTCATCTCTCATGAATGTGTGTCGCATCCAAGGTTGTCACCAGTCCAAAATAGAATTCGCTCGGATATCGTAAATTTCCAAAGTCAAATTTTGCGTAAATTCGAGCGGGAAAAAACATATAATAGGCTAATAGCAGCTAGGGTCAGCTCCAAGTTCCAAAACAAATAGCACTTCGGAGCCGAAAGAATGACGTCCACACGAGTCGACAAAAAATTCAACGAAAATCACGGACTGTCGATAATTTTTAGATCATACGAGTATACCTAGGGTTCGCGTTTCGAAGCATTTTTAAAACCACTCGTACGAAGCATTAATGGACGAATTTGTGTATTTATATCGAGCAAACACGAACGAGCAAGCGGGGAGGGTGCAACAGGGGGAGTGCACAGAGTTCTCGTAGACCGTAGTCAGTCTATGCACACTACAATCGCTTCGATATTATCCACACCCAAACCCACGGGTACATTTTGCCATAGCATGGATACTGAATTGGCAAGAAAAATAATGAATTAATGTGGCTTCAAAGTTATTTTTTTTACAACGAAATCCACGCAATCCGTTAATGTAATTGGTATCCGGAGTCCGGATAAGGAAATCCTCTGAAGATACGAATTCAAAGGCAATAAGTAAATAGGTACAGTCTTTCCAAAATAAGAAAGGTCAGACGCCACAATAATTGTATCAATGCACTGTGGACGTTTTTGTGTTTCAAATCTAGATACAAATCCGCCAATCATATAAAAAAAATAAACTCAACACCGTCGGTGTTGAAATACGCGACAAACATTTTGATAGTAAAAATCACATTAAAATTCTGAACTTCTTCACTTTACTTCTCTAACAACACATTAAATTTAGACACGTGCATAATGACGAGATTATTTGATAAGCACTGCGAGTCATCGACCAGTTTAGCATCTGAATAAGTTACTAATGATACCCAGCTGATAGTTTCTGTGTATCTAACCATACGGTAATATGCACCAAACAAAAGAGAAAACATACTCTAAGGTGAACAACAAAATTTTTCATTACAGCCGGAAACAAGTGGGAAGGTCAAAAGTGTTGAATTTTGGATTTTTACAGAAACTTGCTCCTTATACTCTGAAGAACATTTTATGTAATCATATGATAATCGGAATGATGGCTTAACGCCTCTAAGAAGTAGTTACAGTGAGAGGTAGTCATCTGTTTCCAAAATTCTAAAAACTGAAATTCAAGAAACATTTCATTTGTTCGACAATCTTTATTCGTACATTTATTCATTCATTAGTGTGTTCGTATAAAACAATGAGCAGGTTTGCTACAGAAAACCTGCTAAAAACTTCAAACACGTACAATGCAAATAGAAAGAAAAACTTCTCAAATGCATTTTTCTCAAAATCTTTTTTTTTTCATTTTACAACTGTTCAACGAATGTTAGATTAGAGGGTTGAATCTTGGAGTGTAGGATTCATTATTGAATAGTCAACCAGAATTTTCGAAAAACTAAATTTTTACCTCCTTTACTTTGGTAGGTTTTCTCAGATTTCGTAATGTATGGTAATTTAAAAATCTAGTAGGTATTATTAACACAAAAAATAATTCAAGGGTGTGTTTGAAAAATCTATCAGATGCGGCGATAATTCGAGGGTTTGTTCGAAACATAATCTCCATCAGATGTGGCGTAAGAGGCGACTACCTCCTCTCATTTCCAAATTGATCATAAAATTCGATTTTGAATAATTTAAATCAATAGTAAAATCGAATAATATCAGAATCATTGCGCTTAATTTGGCCAAAAATTGGAATCAGCTCCAAACAGCCACAAGCTAAGGGCTTGCATGGTTTACTCAACTCACAATACGTAGATAAGAGTACATATATTTTAATATTTTTCATCACCTCCTTCAACTTTTAAAAAAGCATTCTAATGTATCGATCGAATTTTGAAAAATTTCTGATGAAAAAAATTTTCTGAAAAGTTTCTTTGGCCATGTCATCAGACCACTTCTGTAGAAATCTAGTGTTGATTTCCGACAGTTCACATCGACTGATAATTTGTTCCCTTTTCTCTCTCTCATCCTCATTTTCGTTTCAAACAAATTTATTCTCTTTTTTCTCCAAGGCACCTCATCCGTTTACCTTCTTTTTTTTTTTTCCAATTCAAATTCTTCATCGAATATTCCTCTGCCTGCACAGACACAAGCACACGATTCTGGTCATGAAACGCATAACGTCACTCTATTTGTGAATACCTATACGAGAAAAACAGCAAACATAAAACCCACTCTCGCCATAAATGGTATAATGGTAACGAGGTGACTTCCATCGCAGAGGAAATGAAGTACCAACAAAATGAAGAAACTTGGAGAGGAGGTAGAAAAAATATGAAGGCGCGGCTTCCCAGAAGACATGCTTCATAATCGGCGACGATTTGCTCGCAACCACGAAGTAAAGATCGAAAAAGTTTCATATTTTCCCCTCGAACCAAAGTACGAAAAAGGCCAGCTTTTTTCGAAAGGTAAAAAATTTCCAACCGTTGGAGAGCCTTCAGGGCGCTGGAGAAGATTGCTGAGTCACGTACGAGTGCATATGGCAAGGATTGTAGGTGGCCTTGTGCGGTATCGATGACGATTGTCGACCTTATTTACGTGACCGAAATTGCAGATGGAAAGATTCTTCCTCGAGCTGCCAAAGCTGTGTAAGTGGGAGGATGGAGGTGAAAAGTTATTGTAGTGGCATGAGACAGCTTTCGGTTCAAGATTGCAAAAGAACGAATACGAAATTCAAATTCATCAACAATATAAGTATCAATCAATGTGATAAGACACAAGAAAGACGAATGAATACAAATAATATGAAAATCGGAACCATAGTCATTTTATGGTTACTGAATGTAAACGAGTACGTATTCCTCTTCTCGGAGCCCTCCGAATTGTACTCGTAGTTCGTTTTTTTTTCAATTTTACAATCAACAGAGTTTAGGTAAGCATTTATAAAGTTATACACAATTTATTGGGAATTTCTCGAGGCCATTGGTATGTCGGTTTTAAAGAACTAACAAAATAATTTGTAAGAAATAAAATGGGCCTGCCCAGTAGCAACAGATATCGCAGGCTGAAATTCAAAACTTGCTGTCTCAGTCTCACAAAACTTATTACTCATTTTCTACCCAATTCAGCGTTACCAGTAGCGTAATTTTTCGGTAAGAGTCGCATACGAACTTGAGAAATGAGGTTGGAGAAGAAATATAGGAATGAAATTCCAATAACACTTGAAGCTAAATTCAAGCATCGAGACTAAGTATATCAAGTTGGCAAAAATGATGAAACATAAGAAAATTGGTCCCACACAATAAGTCTACCCATTCACACCCTTTGTCATATGAACCGCATGCGCAAATCTACGTTCTACTGATAAGGTAACCCAGATTAATCAAATTGTCACACAACATCTTCCTCCATTCTTCCTGGTTTCAGTTCGCATCGCGGCGTGATCTCCTTTGCTCATTCGTCGCTGACTAAGGTCAACAACTTTTTCGCTGGTGCTGCATTCAGTTCCGTCCCCTCGGTGCATCGGAATTCCAATTAATATCGTCACCGTCCTCATCGTTTACGCGTGCTCAAGATAATATGCATGCATACAGCAGCGGAAAAATATCTCTGTATATCTTATGGTCCTAGTAGAATGAACTTGAGTATGAACAATAGACTAGCATCAATAGTTTCTATTAAAAAAAATTGTATTTTCTTAAGAGCATCTTCTGAATAATTTGTAAATGAAAAACAACGTCATTGGAGTTTTTGTTATGACGTCACAAGTTGTAATTCTCAATTCCCATATAGCTGCTTCTGTACTGACTACTGATTGAAAGCAATTACCGGATCCCAAATCCCAACAGACACGAGATAGAAGACCAGAAGTTCCAATTCGACACCCTCAAATCTATATTCGATGATGTATTTTGCACTTGAAATAGTCGACTTATTTCTTTCTCATCGTACGTCTGTATTTATGAATTTAACGAGCCGCGAATGTAACATTAACTTCAATCAGTTTCATCACTTTTTGCATTCCCCGCCCCCCTCATATTTCAAACATCTGACCGACAAATTGAAATAATTATATTTTCAATACTATCAAAAAACAGAAATTGGTCAAGAAAAGAGGGCTCTTCTGTTCTCCACTGCCACATATTCTAAAATGATGAAAATATGATAAGCAATTTGAGAACAGATCCTCATTTTTTATCACTGGTAGACTTAGATACTACTTTATTACTATTAGAGTGCCCTGGTGAACGAAATTAGACGTAAACAGTATTTTCATTTTTCGTTTCCAGATCTCAACATAACAAAACATTTCCTAGCGAGAGTTAAATGAAAAAATATGAACGTCAACCCCCCTCTCTCACTCACAACTAAAAGCTTCAAATTTTCATAGTACATCATCGATACTTCAGACTGCCCTCTATACATGGATTTGAGCTTTTTTCATTCTTCGACTCGATTGTTCCGTAAGTTATTTGATCTATATTTAATAGATTCATACGAATACTCACTCAATATTGTAACAAAATATTTGGCTGCTAAACTAGAAAAACCTACTCTAGTCAATGTAAATACAATTTCGGCTACATAATTCGGAAGATTCTTCTCAGGTAGTTAACATATTTCACATCAAAACCAGAAACGGAACTGTACTGGCCAACTAACCATTTCGTCATTCTGCTACCCATTTCGTCATTCTGCTACCTATACCTTATTGAGACAATTTTTCATGCTCTTTTCCACAGACTTCAGTCATTTGAATGAAACAATTGAGAATTACGTCAACATACCAAACTGAAAAAAATCCAGAGAGAAAAATACGCTAGATCCGAAGGCCTTCTCCAAGTGTTGTCTCAAATCTTTCGCAGAACACACACGTCATTTTTTGCATCAGCCTTATACTTATCAGCCAACGCACAATTTTTAGCTACCTCTCCATCGGTCTGTTCATCTCTCTCTGTCTCTCTCTCCAACTCCCTCATTTAAACGCTGGTTCTCAAACCAAAACTTGATTCAAGAATCAAGATTTCATTTTCGAAATGAACGTTTATTTCGAAACATCATGTTTTACCGGTACATGGTGTTAAAGAAATGAAAAAATAAAATAGAAAAATAAAGAGAAAAAAACACAGTATATCGCCCACTTGAAAGACCACTACTGAACGAAGGAAAGCAAAACACCCACGCATTTTCAGAGGACCAAGCCAGCCGTCAGTACTAAGAAACTCACACCGGATAAAGTAATCCATTAGTTGAACTTGAAGGGGGGGGGGACAGAGAAAAAATTATATTTATGTATGTAATTTACAAACAGTTTTTTACACACCTTAGAATGCGCGCGCATAGGCAGGAATTACGTAAGATACAATTTTTAAACATAAACTTTTTCATGAATGAACCGACCCAAAATATATAATAATTATTCAAATTGGATGCTCTACGGAAGCGCGACTGATCAGCACATGTGATTAGACCTAAATCTACAGGAAGCACAAAATCTTTCAGATGCATCTGCAAACAATGGGACAGATTTCGTGATTTCAAAAACTATCGATATCGAATTTGGAGGAAATTGATCAACGATAAAATGTTTGTTTATTTATTAATATAATTTATAAACTTATAATATTCAACTTGTATATATTTTAGTTTCTTTCAAAAGCCACTCCACTCAATATCACAGCGCTACTATTTTCGTTGCATCAAGGGGACTGAGCTCATTTTGAAAACACGTTTCCATACTTTTTCATTTTTGACTGACACTGAAAATGTTGAACTGTTTGGTCAATGGTCTTCCAACTCGTTAAATTCATAACTAATACAAACACATAGATCTCGTAACCAGGAAATAAAAATCAACCGATTTTGAAGTGTGGAGGATACTGAATTCAAATTTCATATCGAATTTAAGCTACCTACCTCCCCTATGATTGAAATGAAGCTTAAAATGACTGAAGCATGGAATGACCAATTTTTAAAAACAGTGAGATTAAAAATATATACCAACAAATTAGGTTCATGGGGGAAAAATATTATTTTTGAACAAAAAACTAATTTGCAATGAAGCTAAAATTATGATATAGTAAAGATGATAGAATTATAAATCAAAAGATTCAACAAATAGTGTAAAATGGGGTAACGTTCATATTACTGCAGGGCTACTTTAACATTTTACTTTTTGAACTTCTAGTAGATTATAATTAATATAATAATATACTGAGAATACATTTTGTACATAGATTTGACTTATCACTACAAGGCTACTGGGTCTTAACTCTTACTTAAATCATTGACAAATGGAATGACGTCAAACAATCCTTTTTAAAGAAATTGGTTTTGCTGTTTCCTTTCAATGGATTCGAAAAACACAGCTGCAGTTCAGGGACATACTATATGAACTAGTGCAACATACAAATTCTATAAACGTGTCTTAAACCATCCTATCAAACTTTTTACCTCACCTCCACACAGCTTAAGGTATCATTACCCACAGAAAACCTAAACCATCCAAGTAAAGAAAATCGTCTTTGATTCCAGCTCCGTATAATTCCGAGTGAGAGAATAATTCAAGATTACAGGGCCAAACGCACGGGCGACGATTTTGAAGATATCGTTTTTTGGGCTGTAGCTGGGGTAAAATACTAGGGAGGTTCAAATTTTGAGGGGGAAATAGATCCCCTCACTCGTTGTTCCAAGCGAGTTTTTCTTGTTAGGGGATGACTTTGCTTGGGGAGTATTGCTTCTCCAACCCCTTTTATTGTTAGCTACGGCAGTACACCTCTGCCTCATGGAATTTATTCCAATTTTGTCAAACGGGTTCAGCTCTTCTAGCTGCTTCTCCGAGACTATTTTCAACTATCATCGTTTTTTAGGTATAAAAGCAAATGTGCTGAAAATCAATAAAAGCCATTCATTTTATACGAAGAAGTTTCTTTTAAAGCCTATAAGAGGTACATTATTTTAAAATATAGTACAGCACATACAAGAAACTTGTGATAAAAATTTTCTGATAGAACTCATACATCGTCCCTATTCTTTTAAAACCGCGTAAGTCGAAAAAGTAAATTGTTGGGAAACTTAAAAAAAGATTTTAAATTACAATACCCATTTTTTGAAAGACCCGATTTACGTGGTTTTTTTTGGGACTTATTTTTTTTCAACTGCTGATCATAGTTTGAGCCAATTTCTCGATTTTTTCTGCTAAGTACACTGCTAAGGAATCAACAAAAACATGAAATTCGTCAAAATTCGACTTACGCGGTTTTACAAGAACAGGGACGACATACTGTGTGCACATCAGAGGTACTTCCCATCAAATAATGCACATAAAAGGTATTCATAACAGGACTATTAGATCCATATCACGCTCTTTTAAATTGAGTTCATCCATACCCAATATGATGTGATTTATCAAGAAAGAATTTTCCTTGATTATTAAAATTATATCTTTCTAGACCAAATCCAAAACATTGGTAGCTCATTTACGATCGAAGGTAAAATAAAAGTCAACAATAGCTGAGAACACTAAATGACAAATGTTAATAAATTAGGTACTTCAGTTCAATTGAAAATAGCGTTTCAACTTTACTAAATAACAGATCAGCAGTATTTCTGGAAGTTTTCAGCGAAAGAAATGATTCTATTGAAATTCATCATTAATTTCGCATTGTTATAGGAAGAAATGCATGTGAAAAATAATTCCGCTTACCCATTCATGAAAGGTTCCATATCAGAAAACAAATTAGACATCGGTACATAGAAATTGAAATTAAATTCTTCAGATTCACTTCACCAACACACGAGAATAAACAGCGAAACGACACTTCACATACCACTCACCAAAACACGACCACCATTACTACTTTATTACATTTGATTACATTGCCATTGCCCACTTTGCAGTTTGCACTTTGCAAATTAAAAATTAAAACATGAACGAAAGAAACGTGAAAACAAAAAACCGAAAAAGAATGTTGACGTTTGTTCGGCGTTCGCTCGTCTATCTGTGGATTCTCTGTCCTGTGTCCTCGACTCTTCCCCTTCGGTTAATTTTGGATGGTTGTTGGTTGACGGACGAGTACCCCAGTCATGTCAACGAGTCAACGACGCAACCAACGCGAAAGCGCTATTTTGTTTTTCTCATTTTTTTTGTCAATTAGGATCAGGTTTACCAGATTTAGAAAACTAAAATTCTCACACTCGTTTCCACTCCAGCTTCCAGGCGTAAACTTTGGTCTGTGGAGAGAGAAAAATGAAAACGATTTTCCAATAATGCTTATGCTCCATGGCTAAATTTTGTACCACTTTTCATTATGTTTGAAAAACTGCCAGAATATTTACAAATTTTATTCGAGTCCAAAAAATTATTTTCTATTGTTGCCAGTTAATAATAATTTATACTTTGTTATTTTTGCGCACACAAATCATTTTAATACCGTAAATGCCATCTAATATTACCAGAATGAAGAAAAGTACAAAACAGGCAGTCATATAATGTGATTTTGTTCACCTTCAATGCTAAATCTCCAATTTCACAAAAAAATTGTACAGAAAAATAATTTTTATTTTTCAACATCACAGCAGTAAACGTAAAACGCTGAATAAAAAACGCCTCTATATTCTCATTTCAAGATTTTATTCCATGTCTCGCCACAGTAACGCTTTGCCTTCCTCTTTGATCTGAAATTTAGAATATTGTGTACATAGATAAATCGTAAACTATGAAACAACTTCAATGACATAATCAATTAGGTACCTCTTCAGAACAGTGTAATAAAACCGGCCTAACTTCAAGTGCTTTGGTAATGGACCAGGAGTACAGTCTATTAATGAGTTCAGAATTAATTAACCACGAATCTAATAATAAAAATATATCTAAAAACTGATTTTCGAACCTGGGTAAATGAGAATGCAAAACTATCGATACCGCCAAAGTTTCTGAGCTCGTTCTCGTTTGTGATAGCTTAGCGAGTAAAATGGTAATCTCAAAATTTCAAACGTCTGTTCAAGTCCATACCAGGCAAGATGATCCTACGGAATCACAGCTAAAATAAAAATTTAGGTTAAATAAAACTGAAAATAATGACCATCATTCTTAGCTGAAAATACAAAAATTATTGATGAAAGGTTCAAATTGATATCTGATTATTTTGAAAATGTTAATTGTTAATTTTTTAAATTTAAAATTTTTGTAAATGGGCTTAGTTTCATTATATCGAATGGAATTAGTTGGGGTAGTTTTACTAAAAATATTTCAGGGGAAAAAATTCCACTTCTATAAGCAGCATAATCGACTGTTTTTTAATAACAATAAAGGTACTTAGATTTTTTTCCCCTTAACAATATTCTACCGAAGTGAAGAGTAAAATGGTTAAAATCTGTTGAAATAAACTCAAGACTAAAAAGTATTGGTAAAATTTTCCTCATTATTCTTGTAATATACGAGTAATTTTAGATTTCCAAAAAATAATTTCTCACCGAGCATATTCACGAACTGGGAACAGCGCAGATGACATCAAATGAGTTTTTATATAATTCAGTTCTGCCAGCCTGAAATATTAAAACAACCAAGATTCAGCACGTCAGCTTGATAAATATATAAAAAAAATATTTTCAACAATTCACAGAAAACAATTTGTACTTACCATCTTTTTAAATAAACGTGATTTCTTAATCCTCACTCGTACGCAAAATTCTGTCACTGAATCTTAATATCGAGTAATGCGAACAGAAACGAATTTTTTCTTGATAATGGTCGCCATTAATCTTTCTATTTTGAAGTTTGACAAAAATCTTCGTAATTGAATGACACCTGCGAATCAGTCAAAACCAACAACATTGTAGAAAAATTTACAGAACAAAAGAAGATTCTTAATCAAAAAAAAAATTTCAATTGGTTTTAGGGGTGTAGTTTCGAAAATTCCAAACTCAATATTTGAGGAAAATAAAAACGTAAACGAGAATATTAAGAATTAAATAATTTTAATAAAGGCGATTTAAAGCCCTGCAAGCCTTCATATAAAAAAGAAGTAATAAAAATAGACTGTTTTTCAATTCATTACGTGCAAAATACTTCGGCAAAAACTCTCCTCAGGGACTCAGTTCTGCATAGATTCGTGAATGACTTTGGCGAAACATTACCGCAAACTGCATTTCGGCTCTCATTAGATAAAATTTTTATATTTTAGTTTGTGAGTTATAATTTATGAAAGGCTAAAAAATGCCATTCGTTATCGAAGAAAATTGAAGTAAAATTGAACCCTTGCCTTATACTTGAAAACAAAGCATCCACGTCCTTTCTCTACTCACTAGTGTTTCGATACCATCAACAGAAAATGAAAAGAAGTTATGTTGAGTTTTGAATTGAAATAAATTATTTCAGAATTTTTCAACAAGAATAGAGATTAAACTTAAGAAGTCTGAGAAAAAAAGTATCAGCTTTTCAATTCCTAAAATTGATCTTGAATATTTCAAAAAAATTTTTGGGTTAATTTATACAACAAATTTGCAATTCAAAGAAATATTTTAAGAGGCATTTTCTTTTTAAAACCTTCAAGTCTTCTGCTATATTTTACTCCTTTTTTTAAAATTACAACTTTAGTAAACTCAAGTTAATCATTAATAAAATAGTTAATGAGTTCAACAAGACAAGAGAATATAACAATTTGAAAATTTCCAGATGTATTTTTCAGTTCTACACATGCCAGCTTAGGAACTTCGATTAAAAACATTAGTAAAACAAAATAATGGAAAGTACAACTGGAAGGTTAGTTTCAAGAATGACCGTGTCTGGTTTTATAATTTTTTAAAAAGAGCGATAAAATATACTTACAGTACTTGACAAAAAATACATTTTGGTTACATTGGCCAAAACTATTCTTGAATTATCCTAAAATAATGAACGAAGTTGTATTAATTTATTTCACCACAATCATGCACGTCATGATTTATTAATTTGTACTAAAAAATGGTGGAGAAAAAATATTGGACGAAGATCATTATTAAAACCAACCCTGCAACCATATTATAAAAACAAAAGCAAAAAAAACTGAAAGATAAAATATCACAGAAGATGTAATATCTTAACCAAAACTAAGTGAAAAAAAAAATACTGAACTGACGCGAGTTGTCAGAATGCCATAACAGAATTGATTCAAGAATAAAATAAGTAAAAATGTACAAAAAAGCAAAAACAAAAAATTCAAAAAAAAAAAAAAATCAAAAAGTAACATCACATAAAAAATAATCGAACTGTACACTTTCGATGAATAAAAAAAGTAAACGATAAAAAAATAAGATAAGCTTCCAAAAATAACAGAATAACTAATCTACACGTCTGAAAAAAAAAAAGAAAGAAAATTCCTTCAATTAATGATTGAAGAAGAAAAAGAAGAAAAATTAAGACAAGATACCAAATAAGTTCAAGTTACCAAGAGAATAGTATTAAAATTTACCATTTAAGCTGAAAATTCATTTCGTCTGTCTTCTTCTTTAATATCATTAACAATTTCTCGTTTCATCTCAACAACTCCATCACTACCCGATTCATGGTTCAAATCTGTCTGATTGAGTACGGATTCTCGCCCCAAATTTCCGTCCAGATTATTGTCAGGCAATGGATATTCGTTTCTGCTAATATCACAGAGTTCTCGATCTGTTTCTGAAATCCTTTCGGGCACGATCATCTGCTCATACGAAGATCCAGGATGTTCTATATGTTCGATGGTCTCAATTCTTCGAAGAGGAATCAAATCTCGAAAAGACGAAAGTGACTCTTGGTTCTCGCCTGCTGGGAAGCCAGCAAATCCATCTTCCGAGTCAACACACATCGAAAGATTACTGCCATTCGATAACATAAGCGAGTGCTCCTCAGAGGTGACAAACACAGGCGGAGATGATTTCGAACCAACGTTCTCGTACAGATTAATAGGTAATGGTAGCTCAGAAGGTGATTCGGAGTGAAAAGAAACTGGTACAGGAGTCGTTACTGCAGTTTTTTGACAGTCATTGGATTTGGGCTTTGCTGTAACATTTGATTTTTCAACGGATGCAATCTTATTGATTTTCCTCAGATTATAGTATTTGTATTTGAGCTGATTAGCTGTTTTCTCGGTCATAATTTCACCGATTTTCTGGAAATTAAGACCATGTTCCATTAGAAGCGCTTTGAACTTTTCTACGTCGTCGTCAGTCCAAACGGTTTTTAAGGAGCTCAATTCTTTCGTTCGTTGTTTTTGTTTTCGGGAAGCATTAAAAGAGGCAGTGGACTTTTCTTCCGCAGAAACAGCGTCAGAGGAAATTTCAGGCGGAGCAGAAGGAACAACAGTAACTTCCGAAATGACAGCCGATGGATTATCTAAGGGGTCCACATCTTCACGTTTCAAAGTTGATTGCTTTCGCTTAGTTTTACGCGAATTTTTGCAACCTGCAACTACGCTGGGAATCGTAGAAGTTTTACATTTCTCGACGTTAAAATCTGGAACTTTTGCTGGAAACTTAGATAAATCCCATACGTTTCTCATGCTATAATACTTCCATCGCAACTGCTTAGTTGATTTATTCGGCATAAAAGATGAGATTTTCTTATAATCCGGACCATGAACCATTAATAACTGTTTGAAATGTTCTAATTCAACGCTAGACCAGCATTTTGAACTAGCTGTCGATGGCTTTGGCACTGATGTAGCGAGCTGAAGAGTTTCAGGACAGGGATCAGCTGAATTTTCTTTCTTCTGGGACGATATGGAGAGTAGATCAGACGTTGATGCAGATAATTCATAAGACGTTTGCGAAGACGTAGCTGAGAAATTATGCGTACTGGATACGGGTGCCAAGTTTTCAAACCATTCCTCGGGTAGCGTTAAAGTTTGAGGCGACTTTGAGACGTATGTCGCTGGTATAGATGCGGAGGAAGTAGAAATGGACTCATTTTGAACATCACATTTTGGTTTTCTATTACTATTACCAACTTTATGAGCAGATTCTACGACTGAAGGTAACGACAAATTCCATTCCTTCTTCATGACATAGTACTTATAACGTAGCTGACAAACGGTCTTTCTGGGCATAAATGGGCGTATCCGTTTATATTGGGTACCATGTACCATAAGCAATTGCTTGAACTGTTCTAACTCTTCGTTGGTCCAGTCGCATTCGGATTTCCTTTTACATTCCATTGGATCTACCAACTGCCGGAATTCGACTTTATGCTTCATACGATGATACTTGTGTCGAATTTGATCACGAGTTTTTGTAGGCATTTCTTCTCTCATTTTTCTAAAATTTGTGCCGTACTTAGATAACAATTCTTTAAACATCTCATTCTCTTCTTCGGTCCAAAAATCTTTAGGCGCTCGTGTACCCATCGTAAAGCGTTGATTATTTTTTAGGTAAACCGAATACTTCAGTCGGCACTGACTACGATTTCGTGTGCCCAGCTCTTTGCTAATGGTTACCCAATCGTGGGTGCCGTACTTCTCAATTAGCTGCAACAGCTTCTCTTCCTCTTCCGAGGTCCAGTTACCGCGACTAATTTCTTTCTGCAACATCACATCAAAATGTGTTCGAACTTGAACGCAAGAACGATTTTGCAACGTTTCTGCGATTTCTTTATGTGATTTGCCATCGTTGAACATTTTCAGCATCAGTTTCTTCTCCTCCGGGGTGAACCGACCTTTCTTCAGACGAGGCTCCAGCACGTATGTCCAATGCGAATGGACCTGGGTATAGGAACGATGAGGAAAATGACGACGAATTTTTTTCCAAAACTGAAAACGACTATCTGATTTGGAAAATGAATCAGCACTGATGCATAAGCTGTGAAGCAACTCATTCTCCTCTTTCGTCCATGGTTGATTCTTACCCTTCTTTTGGGTGTTCACGTACTTGGTGAAACACGTGAAACCTGATCTTTTGGTGGGCATTTCATTGGCGATTCGATCCCAGTCTTGTTCATTATACTTTTTAGCAAGTGACTGCAATTCGGAAACTTCCTGTACGGAGAACTCTCCTCGCGTCAGTGTAGGAGAGCCGATTAGTCGCCAAATTCGCTCGTAGTCTTCAGCAGTGAAACGTGATGATTGGGTTAATGCCATGAAGTCGATTGGAATATTCCATTCTTTGGTAACAGAGATCTGAGTGATTTCCTCAGTCTCTTTGATGGTTCTGTTGATACAGCGAGTCTCATCGGCCAAAGCTGTGTTATTCGGGTCACGTTTCAGGCGATCTTCAGCATCTTTTCGACATTTTTGAAGCTGTTCCACTCGCTTAGCTTTTAACTGCTTCAGTATGCTCTGCTCCAAAAAGGCAGCGTCATTGGGTAGGATACGTTTAATACGAGGCAGGCGTATATTCATCGGCTGGTTTGTCCGAACAATCTCCTGCAAATCAGGATTGCGATGAGCAGGAAACAAGTTTTTCGTTTTGAAGTACGGTGCTCCAAACCGGTAGAAGTATGTTCGCTTTTGGTGACCGGTATTGGCACATTCAGTGCCCTTTCTACGTTTTATTCGCTTAATTCGTACTTCTTCTGGTGAGAAAGTGGTGATTTTACGTTCAATATTCGTCAGTTTTCGTTTCAATTTCAATTCCTCTATCCTCAGATTTTTGGCATCGTCAGACAACGAACGATTTTTGGCTAAATTCAGTCCGATGAGCTGGTTTAAACGAAGAACTTCGGTTTTGACATTTTCATCTTGAATGAAATTAGCAATGGTGTTGTCAAGTTCAGCGTTACTCGGTTCTACATTTTCTGTGGCCAAAGATGGTTGCTCGATAGCTTCGACGTCAACAAAATAAACGTCAGATTTTTGAACAACTGACGAATCCACATGAATGAGATCGAACCAAACAGGTGGTGATCCATCGATCGCCTCAGATTTTGACGGAGATTCTTTCGAATTTGAAAAATCGACATTCTGGAGAGTATGAAACTCGTTACGCAGCTGTTCATGATCTCGCAGAATTTTTTGGTCTTCTTCGGTGAGACTGTGCTTCTGCTCGTCCAGCACGATACGAACAATATCGTCCACATCGGATCCCTCTTTAAAATCGTCGAATACATTGTAATTTGAAAGAGGAATTTCGGCCATAAAGTGTCGCTGTAAATAAGTTATCACATATTAATAAAAATGTCTTCAGATGGTAATGAGATATTAGTACGATAATTTTATTGATGACCCTACAGTATTTCCAAGGCATTAGTAATATTTTGGCAATATTTATTTGGTAATATTGAGAATATTTCAAAATAATTAATTTCTTGAATTTCATAAAATGCAAGATGATTATTCAGTTATACTAAAATCACAAGAGATTTTAACCTCATTTTGAAAAAGCGATTCTGCGGAATTTTTTGTACATCATTCAATGAATAATCGGATTAAAAATTTACAAATTGAATTTGCATAGTGGAGTATATTTTTCCTATAAAAGAAAATCTTTTTTTTAAAACATTTACAAAGAGATCTAAGTTTACATAAATGATTAAAATATTAATTTCGGGACGAACGAAATGCATTCAGAATATAATAATAAAATCTGTCACAATTTCGACTATTTTCAAGATCAGTGCCAAAATTCAAGGACTTCATTCCTTTATGGGGACTAACTCTGAAGCGACTATACCAGACTCTTAACTAAAACTGTTTCTTCTCAGTGTGACGGAAGTTTTCAGTAAATCAAAATCAACTTACTTGTGAATGTAAAAAATTGAATTTCGTACACCTGGTTTGTCCACGTTACAAACGACTCTTACGTTCACGCAGATCTAGACCGATCTTGACATGTAAATGGAAGCAACTCAGCAGATAACGTCGTTATAAACACCAAATAGGAAGCTGTGAAGAGAAACGTAAATTTAGATAGTTATTAATAATTATTAAAGCCCATTTACATTATGACATTTTTATCGCGAGAGTAAATTCAAGAAATACGTTTGATTTGATGACATATATTTTTACAGGGGTCTGCGAAAAATTTCATCGAAGATGATGAAATTCAAGAAGAGCTCGTTGAGGTTAGTGTCACTGATTTTTGAAATAGACACTAATAAAAAAAGAAAGCGAAAAGATGCTGCTGATAATGGTAAAGATGTTACTTAACAAAGTTCTTTAACAGTGGAAGTATTGGAATCCCTGCAACAGCAAAGAGCCAATAAAACAGGAAAAAGTGAATTTGTTCTATTTGGCGAAAGTGTAGGGAAGCAGTTGGAAGACATGCCTAAGAAAAATGCTATTCGCCTTCTATTACAAATTTAAACATTGATTTCCAATGCTAGACTGAGCAATATGGAATAAAACCTCGTAATACTACATTTTTCCTATTATTATATATAGTATTTTACAAATCTACAGTGCCGGAGAATACAGTATAAGTCAAAAATCAGATTTTTCAGAAGAGGTTTTTCAAAGTATAAAAACTGTTCTGTGTTATCATTTGTAAAGCTTTCAGTACTTTTAAAATATGTATTCTTATAATTATAATACTCAAAATATTTCAAAATTATTTTCAAAGTGCAACGAGTAAACTCAAAAATTACAATTTTTGTAACCTCCAAAAATCTTTTGCGAAAAAAATGATTTTTTGACCTATACTGTTACTCCCTGACACTCTGGAAATACACATGTGATTTCATGAGTACCTCTAGTTGTAGCTGTTCGTATTATTATAAAATATTAATAAAAACACATGTGATTTCGAGAGTACCTCTAGTTGTAGCTGTTTGTATTATTGTATAATATTAATAAAAACACATTTGGTTTCATAAATATCTCTATTGTAAATGATTACCTTCTATACACATTTTGCAGTAGTAGTAAAAGTTTCACAAAGGTTCATCATAAGTAAATAAATAAATTGAGAAATTATATTGTGAACGAGGCTTAAAATGTCGAGACATAGTTTTTTTTAAAACGTGACTACGAACATATAGTTTTTCATTCTATCAAACGCTTTTGCCAAGATACAGCTCCATCATTCATAAAATAGTTCGTCAATTTTACTCGTGTATGTTTAGCAGCTTGTGTGGGATTTCTTTGATCTGTTGGGGCCCAATTTACCATTAGGAGTAGGATCAGAGCGCTACGAACCATTAATGATCGTACCAGATTCAGTATCCTCAATATCAACAGATACTGCGTTTCCAACTGAAGTCTTTGAAGTTTTTATGATCCAGTTGTGCAAAGCACAAGTTATCCTATCCAATTTGGGGACAGTGTTGGGATTTAAATTAATGGGACGATGAAAAATCCGAAAACAATTAGCCAAAATACCCAAGGCATTTTCTACGATCCGACGAGTACGCGACAGTCGATAATTGAAAATTTTCTCCGCATCTGTAAGATGTAATCTACGAGACTGAGGCTTCATTAAATATGTTTTCAAAAGAAACCCTTCATCTCCTAAGATAACACTTTCAGGCGGGATGTTTATTTTATTATTCTCTAATGCGTATGTGAAGCGTGAGTTATTGAAAAATGTTTCCATCAGAAAGACTACCATACGCACCTACGTCAATACAAATGAAGTTATAATCATTATCGACAACAGCTAGAAGTACAATACTGAATGTCGCTTTATAATTATAATAATTGCTACCAGATTTTGGAGGACATGTAATTACAATGTGATAACCATCAATCGCACCAATGCATGATGGAAAATTCCATTTATAAAAAAAACCATGAATGATTCGTTGCCATTCAGCTTCACCTTTGGGGACCTGTATAAGATACAAATTGATAAGGTATTTTAATTTTACACCTGTATTAAATTCTTTACGAGCCTCATATTAATGCATCCAATGTTTCTGGTATAAATTTACTAATAGTACATCTTGGAATTCGAAAGTAATATTCTAATGAGGCTAACGAATCACAAATTACCAGCATATGGAGAGTTACATGTAATTTCGATTCTGCTGTAATTGGGTCCCGCAAACCTGTATATCTCCTTTGAATTGTTGCAGTTACCTGATTGATACAAACAATACGAGTATTTAAAAGTAAAAGTGTCTTTAGTCTTATTTAACAACTTTTTCAGAACGGGTGTATAAGTTGGATGGCAAATACCAAATGTGGAAATTGTGTTAAACTGGCTGGAAGTATTCTTTTTGTTTATAAACTGTCATAGAATGATTTTCAGTCTATCACACAGAAAAAAAAAATGATGAACAAAAAGTGTACAATTGTTTTTTCCCAACAAATCTTCAAAAGATCAGATTTTCAAAAGCTGATTTTTATGTACAATTAAAATGTATGTACCTTTTCTAATAACCACTTGAACATATCTGCATCCATTCGAAGGAAGTTGAAGTAGCTAGCAGGATCTTCGTTAATAAGCTCTCTCAAAAGAATATTACTGGCACCTAATTGTGATCTACGGCCAATCCATTGTCGTACCCACATTTTTCTGTTCTTTCTTTTTTTCTTTTGCAATTCCGCCCCTTGCAATTTGATGATTTCCAATGAAAAATCAGTTACAGCATCGAATTCATCTTCAGAAGATGACATCTCAATCTAAAAAAATACCTCAATGTTCAGTTCAACCAATATAATACTCGTTACCATTTTCTGAATAGAAGCATATTACTTACCGAATAAATTGGTAAAAAAACAACTTCAAATTAGAATAATTTCATTGAAAAAAGTATACGAAATTGGAAACAATTAAAGTTTTGTAGCACAAAATTTTCATATTTCTGCTGAAAAATGATAGGAAATATCGTTCGCTCTCACGCATTTCTCCAACAAATGTTAACAGCTACTATCACGATAGTAAAATGTCAAGTACTATCGTGATATTTTTCTACAGCACTCTCGCGATATTATGTCATAATGTAAATGGGCCTTTAATATTATAATTCATCATCAAGATTTAATCAATTTACCATGCCACGGACGACCTTTTCATGATTTAAACCAACGACTGAAAGACATTACTTGACTCAAGATTCGAAAGTGTGTCAGCCAAGTATCAACAATTCAACATTTCTGAAAAGACATCGAAATTCAAATTCAACGAAACACAAGCAAACTATTGGTATTTTTCACGAAGAATATGATAGTGAAACCGGTTATGTACCAAAATTGATACTTGCGCGTTTCTATTTTCGAGAACCATGCAAAATGAAACTGCACTCAAAATTAAATCGAAGAACCCGCGAGATATGCACAAGAACTCAAATCAAAAATTACTCAATGACAATAACTCAAAATCAAATTGAGAAAGCGGGAACGGTGTGAGAACTGTAAACTCTGCGAACTTTTAAACCTGAAGCTGAAGGCTGAAGTGAAAAGAAAACTGGTAAATATCGACCAAAAAAACAACAACTTTGAAACTTTTTGGCTTGGGTAGTACGGGCTTTGAATATTATAAGTAGATCATAGATGGAACGAGCTTCCCCACTGTTTCTCATTGTTTATTTCCTTATCAGCTCTGTCCACATAGGGCGAGAAACGTCGCGTCGGTCGCATTTTGAGGCAGGAAGTTTTTGTTAATTTTTCAATAAATAAAGCATGTTCTTTACAGATTTTTATTACAATTATTCAAACGATTCACAAGATGAAAAAACAAAAAACAAATAAATCAAAGCAAAAATGAAAAACAGTATTATACTCTGTTCAACTTAAGAATGCCTAAAACGGAACGTCAAATTCACATTCATCAACAATGTAAAAATCGGATGTGTGATAAGAAACAAGAAATTAAAATCGGAAGTGTAGCCAAATATTGTTGCTGAATGTGAACGAGTACCTTTTCCTCTCCTCGGAGCCCTGCAAACTGCGTTCCGTTTTAGGCATTCTTAAGTTGAACAGAGTATAGAACATTAATATTAATTTCAAAACAATTATCATTCAGTATACTCGTCTATACTTAGGTAGGCTGTATTGGATAATTAAACTCATTTATGTTCAAAGCAGCTAATCATATTTTCTCCTTTGTAGTTTTTGAAATTTTTGATGGCCAAATTTTCATTCCACGCTAATTCTTCAATACAACCATTGAAGCTCGAAGAAAAAACACCATTAGTCTCATTCGCGACGGGATTGTTAGGAGAACCTCCTATAAATCCATTCGTGAATAATTTCAAAGGTAACTTCAATATTTTCCTCTAAAGCTTGATTTACGATGGAAATTTGTTTTCATTAATCAACCAATTAAAATGAAGCAATCTTGATTTTGATTGAAATTTCTTCAATCTAATCGGCTGATGAATAAAAACAAATGACAAAAGTAAAGCCTAAAAAATCAATTTATTTAGAAAACTAAAAATATATTTCAGAGGTACTTACCTAAATAAAATAATCCATCAGTGGCAACCGAAATTTTTTCTTCATAATTTTCGACGAATATTTCTGCCTCGTCAATTTGTTACCGAGATTTTGGTGTCCCTGAATTTCAGCATTATAGTGTGCCACATGTCATTGCTTATGGTAATATTTGAATCGATTGAAAACTGATGTAATGAATTTTCTACTGACCAAACAAATTTCAAGTATCCACTCTCCATACCTAATCCGAAAACTTTCCCATCCTACAAAATATTTTAATGTTTTTATAATTTGGGGCGTGGGAGAATATTATACTTCAAACTAAAGGTTTTACCTTTGTATGCTAAAGTAGTAAACCATTATTTTCAGTAGTTGAAAATTTTATTCGAATAAAATCAGATGTTGTATTCAGTAGCTGTCGTCTTTTTGGGTTGGCTGATTTTTTTATCAACGATGATAATATAACTATCCCCCTTTAAAAATGGCATTAGGGATGGCATTTCTGTAAACGACTAACCGAATATGAACTTGTGTACAAAATTAATTTAAATGATGTTATTGGGGAAACAATTTTCAACTCGTAGAATATCGAGCGAAAATCCTATACGCATCAAAAATTATAAAACAAAATTATAAAAATAAATTTATTACAGGATATGCTGCCGTACAAATACATAAAAATGAAATCAAAAGCAAAAATCAAATGCATACGAAATTTAAAATCGTAAAAAAAAACTACGATTTCAGTGTTGTTCAATTTTACAACAAATTTTCAATTTCGAATTATTACGAGAAAACATGATATAACGGTTATGAAATGGGACAGATGATGGCAAAAAAGTTTACAAATGTTTAAAAGGAGTGGCGAGGAATAAAATACATAAATATAACACAAACAGCTACTTATTAATTTTTCGTCTTGATTAAAGATTTTATCGAAAAAAACGCATTGATTTTGCTACACATTTAGACAAGAGATCATACAAACGGAGAAAAAGGGAAAAAGTCCTAAGAAAAATTATTTTGTAAAAGTTTTACACTTAGTACACAAATTATTTACAAATTTTTTTTTTTTTCATTTTCAAAAACACAACACGAATGTATTATCAATTTAATTTTATATTGATGGATAATTCAAAAAAAGTTTGCATTCGTACTTTCTTTTTCATTTTAAATGAGAAAAATACATTCACAGGACTGACTAGTCGAAGTAACCAAATGCGTTGCTTCTTTATTTTTAACATCAAAAATAAATACAGTAAGTTTTTTTTCTTTTCTTTTTCTTGAACGCATGCAAATACACGAGGCGGTGTGTTGTGTTGAAGGAGGCACTGTTGAAGTGGTATTTAACCACAAAAGTGAAAGAACATCTTATAAATTCTAACTCTATATGTCACATTATATTTGTTCAACTAAAATCAAATAGCTCTATACATGTAAGGGAGAGCTGAAAAAAGGAAAAAAATAATCAAGGTAAACAATCATTTGGGTAGCTTGTACACATACGATACACGAGTTTATTAAAACTAAAATAAAATCGTTACTTCAAAAGTAAAACGAAGACTAAAATTCATATTGCACCGATATCAATAATACACTAGAGGCTCTAGTAATTCGCTTAAAAAAAAAAATTACAAAAATGTGACTCGATTAATGAGAGAAAGAAGATATTCTAGATGGTTAACAACGAAGTAACAGGACAAAATTCTGATAAGGTGGAGTGGGGTAATTGCAACATAGAATATTTTTTTTCAACTTCAACACCACCTAGCGACAAAATTTATGAACCAAATTTTACGCAACTTGGAACATAAATACCTTGAAGCATTATCTTCAGGTTTATGCATAAGTTTTATGAGTAAAGCACTCATGCGGATTTTCTGTCTGATTTACTAAAGTGTGTTGGTGTAAAATATTTTTCCAGGAAATAGGGGTAATTGCAACAATTTTTTTTTACTCAATTAATTATGCTGTATTTTATATAACAATCCCCCAGACATGAGAGTAGACTAAATTACCTATATTTATACAAATAAATGGCTGCGATATCTCAATTCAGATTTGACTTATGAACTTTGTTTTATTGCATGAGCGTTTTTGAAATTTCAATATTGATAATATCAACTTTATTATAGCCAAAAATATCGATGTAGATAGATATATATTGATATTTCTTCTTCAATATATTTATCAATTCGTTTAAAGCTTGTACAGGCTTGTATTTTGACCATTTTTTGTCAGTTAATTTTTTTTTTTTTTGATTCGGGGTAAATGCAACATAAAGGGATGTCTTCGGGAAAGTTATCGGGACAACAATTTCTTGTCCTAACATCTTGTGCGTCATTGAAAAAAGTTGTCTGGACACGGCAAGACACTGTCCCTGAATTACACCATGTAATAACATAGCATGTTTAGTATGTTGCATTTACCCCGAAAATTCTTAAATCGGGGTAAATGCAACAACTCAAAAATTTTGCAGAAATTTTTGTTTGTTGTACATTTCTTAGCCATAATATTAAAATTTATAGAAAAATAAGTAGGAATAAAAAAAAAATCATTAATTTACCGTATTTTTTGAATGAAATATTTCTTTACGAAAATACAGATAGTCACTCATAAAATTTGATAAAATTTCGTCTTCAAGAAATTTGAAATTTTCATCACGATACGAGGTCGGGATATTCATGCAGCCATGTATATCTTGTAGTTCAGTTGTTACATTACTCATACCACTATACTCTGTTCAACTTAAGAATGCCTAAAACGGAACATCAAATTCACATTTATCAACAATGTAAAAATCGGATGTGTGATAAGAAACAAGAAATTAAAATCGGAAGTGTAGCCAAATATTGTTGCTGAATGTGAACGAGTACCTTTTCCTCTCCCCGGAGCCCTGCAAACTGCGTTCCGTTTTAGGCATTCTTAAGTTGAACAGAGTATAGAGAGAATTATGTTCCAAAATACGACAGGGCTAGTAAATGGTCAATTGTTGCAATTACCCCGGTGTTGCAATTACCCCACTAAACCTTATAGAAAAAATTATTTCAATTTTATTCGAAACTTGTTATCTTCAATAAACGTCACTCTAAATTCAGGGCAAATGAAACGGGAAAACTTTTTTTACAGCCATAAAACATTTTTCATCATCAGAAATATGGAGCAAATATTAGGACACCTGGAGCTCTATCCCCGAATATTCTTTTAAAAAAATGAAAAAAAAAACAGCACTTGGTGGTTTTTTCTTCGAAACGTTGTACTTTTATTTGTTTGAAAACGTTGACTAGTGAAGCCACAAATACGATATTCATTGAAAAAATAACGCACACAACATATTTTGCTTTCTTTTAGTAGTTGTCTGTTAAAACAATAAAATGAACTAACACCCGAATTGTACGACTTCTTTATAATTTTTTCAAAGTAATTTTTAAATGACTTGCGCAAAAAAATTTCACCAGGTTGGACGAACTACACTTAAGATGGATGTTTATTCTGTAAATCTGAATAAATCAGTTCAATTTTGTAGAATTGTTTTCGAAACAGAAAGTTTGTAGACCGAAAATTCCAACAATGCCTCGCATAAAAACATCACACAGGCATTCAATGTGAAAATTCATTTTCATGGGTGCACATTTCTCACAAACGTTTTTGATTATGTCTCGCAATAAATTATAAATAAAAATACGTAATTTAAAATAGCACTCTTGGTGGTCAGCGAAAATAATTACTTTCATTGACAAGTGAGTTGAATAACAACTTGGAAAAAATGAAGCTCAATTTTTTGCATTAAGCAAAACGGTCATAATATATCTAAAATTTTCAAGAAACAAATAATTATTAAATCCGGCATGACCCTAGAATAACATTAATTAAGGGGCATTCTAGTAAGTTAATTTTTTCAAAATTAAAACTTTAAAATTGGTCTGTTCCCAAAATTCCAATCACTTTTCTCGAAAATAGAGCATTAAATTGGCTTCAGATTGCCTCTACCGTATTCAAATGTTATTTCATTTTGACCTCTCTGATTTGCACTTTCATTTTCCACAAAATGTTGAGTTTGGAATTTTTGGAACTACACCCTCGAGGAAAGATCGAAATTCATTATAGCCGTTAGAACCTGCATCATAATATAAGCAGTGTGTACAGAAAACATGACTGAAAATTCAGCGCGAATATCAAAATTTAGATGAATCTTTTTCACCGTCGACCAGCGAAATATTAAAGAGATCAAAACAAAAATATCTCCCCAATATCTCTATGGCATCTGACCTCATACCGTGAATGATACGTTTCAAAAACAATAGTCACCCAGTCGATAGCCAGCAATTCGGGAGAATCGAGATAATTTCATAGACTACACACTGTCTTTCCAGTGTCATTAAACAACATCAAACAAAATAGAATTAGAAAAAAAAAAATGATTTGCGAATATAAGTAGGATATGACTGAATTCTCTCTAGACGCAGCCACAGTGATGTGATCATATAGAGTTAGAAAAAAGAATGAAATACAATACAGTAAAATGAGATGATAAAAAAGAAAGAGAGAAGTAAAGAAGATACACTTATTCCGTAATTAATCTATAAATATGATGTTGCGCTCCGTGTTCCGAAGTTGAGACTTCAAATACGTAAGCTGTACACAGAAGTGTTTCTTGAGTCTCACGATTCGTAACAACCTATAAAAAATATTAGGAAAAAAAAAAAGAAAAAAAAGTTATAATCAAATTTAAAATTAATAAATAAATTCCGAGAAACGTAATATCCTACAGGACAAACTTTAGAATTAATCGGGCGCGTGAATGGCAACTGCTACAAAATAAAGCCATACTAATTCATAAATTGACAGGAATTAAAAAATTCGGCGTCGCTCAGCTTTTGAGTGGAATCAGAGGGAAACATTTAGCTCTTGGCTTAAACTAAAAACAGAGTACTGCGCACGGCTAACGGCGCGTAATTTTTCTAACGTCGAGCATATAACCAGTCGACTTTGGTGAGAGTTGTAAAGCATAAATTCAGATTGCTGAATAACCTCAAATTTTGGATGCGATCAGTTTGATCATTTTCAAACGAAAAATGTCAAGAACAATCAAAGAGGTAGATCGCTGCTAAAATTATAGACGCAATTCAAAATTAATAGTACCTTCGACGACTCGACTTGTAGGGTATTTGATTCGTCAGTGGTTATAAAAAATTACCTGTAATATAGTGAAGTTTTCAAGGACGGAATTCATCATGTATTTCTCGGGTAAACATTTTAGCTTGTGAATGAAATTGATCATGTACTCGCACATAGGTGATCGATGGATACGGTAAACGAATCTACCGTTTTCAAAGCGCGCGTATTCGGTTTCGACTTTTTCGACGACTTGCTTGCCGAAAGAACAAACTTTCGTTGAACAGGTAATCGTCATATTTTCGTTGCTTTCATACCTGTCAAGAGCGAAATACACCACACGGCATTAGTAACATAATATAAGAATGAAAAAAGTTTCGTACTAGCTACTTTTCTTCTTCTCTAATGATACACCACTATAATAGAAATACCAAGGGATTAGTAATTATGTATTCTTTATTCTCACCAGGGCCGGATTTAGGGGGTGGACAGTGTGGACAGTGTCCACGGGCCTCCACCACTCGTCATAAAAAAAAAGAAATTTTTCATTAAAAAAAAATTTTTTCAATTTGGTAACTGACCCCCTATCCCCCTTGAAACGGGACTCCACCACTTTGTCAACACCTCTTTCAACTCCTAAATCCAGCCCTGATTCTCACAGCTAATTGCGATAAATAATATCTTGAAAAATGCAAAAAACTAGAAAAATTCAAATAAGTAACTTGAAAAATCCAAATTTCAAGAGAATCTCATTTTATTGGGGTGACATACAACACATACATATTATAGTCAGTGGCGGATCCAAAGGGGGGAGAGAAGGAGAAAATTCCCCCTCCAAAAAAAATAGACCGATAATCCACAAAAAAATCAATTTTCTTGAACCCCTCACCCTTTTAGCATTTACCATGCTTTGAAAAAATTTGGATTCCCCTATCCCCCAAAATGGAGCTCTAGATCCGCCACTGATTATAGTTGAGTTAAGGTTGCACTTTGATGAGTTTCAGGTAGGTAGATTGCTTCTTGAATTAAATATTCCAAGGAAACGACGTCATATCAGCTGATACGAACAATAATGTGGTTCTACATGGGTTCAGCGCATGCGAGCAACCCTCTGGACAATTTAGCCAATACCGGCATACACCCTCTACTGCATATAGATTGAGATTTTATATTCTTAAGTCTCAACTGCTCCTATAGCAGTGAAAATAAGACCGAGTATAAGGACAATGGAATATCAATTTGTTCATTCTCTTTCCCGTCAAGTCCAAATCAGTCTGCTGCTCCACAATCAACAAAACGAACGGATCTATTACCGGGTCAAGTTATGATTTACGTTTTCATATTAGACGTACTTAAAAGATTCCATTATCCTTAAACCCAGCCTTTACTTCCCGTTCTCATCACTCAGTGAACTGTAAGACAGAGGAGGGCAGTATCGATAAAGGTACTTAAAAGTATAAATGCATCGGCTACCATTATAAATAGTTAAGGTCTATGCAATACCTGTCTACAAAGTAAGGATACTTTGCTCTCACTATCCCGGAATTATAATTATTATGGTCTAACGATGAAACAAAGCTAACAATAAGACCTTCTGCAGAGGTAAATCAGAATATTTAGTAAAAATATTATAATTACTGGCTGGTAACGCCGTAAAAAGCGCCTGCTTCGTCCTGGATATTGGAGTTGAGATCAGCCCAGAACTTGACAAGGAAGAACGCGTTTTGAGGTCCCCGATCGTACAGCTCTTTCAGTCCGCCCTTTTTCTCCGGGAATTTATCGTATATTTGGCGAGCATCCACAGCCTGCGAAGCAAATTACGGAATTAAAATATTATCTTTATTAATATTACTGATCTAATTTCAGTTCGTTTGAGAAAAGCCACCTTTTGCCACCTATCGTCGTAGTCGAAATGTTGAAATAAAGGGATTGCACGCGTTTTATGTGTGTATGCGGGTGTCTTTCAAAACTTTTTGCCAAATCATTATTCAATTTGACGCTTTAAATTAAATCTACATCGAGTAGTGTTTCTTTTGCATGAAAACTTGACTCGAGTTAAAACTGAACAGAGAAGTGAGAACAATCGAACACTAGAATATGAAATAACTAATAGTACTTACTTCTAAGAGCGGATCTGAATAGGTCACTGTACCCCCTATATGTACGAACAAATGCTTTTGAAACTGTGGAAAAATAAAACGATAAGATTAAAATTAACGAAAATATTACTTACTCGCTATAATTAAACTGAGTACTACCAGGGCAGGAGATAATAATTTTATAAACATGTACTATTTTTAATCAGGGTATAAAGTACCAATATCAGAATATGATTAGAGAAAAGAATCTTGGAAATTTATTTGCTTAAATAAAAGGGGGTGCGTAACCTCAGTAGTCTACAGTTTATATAAAATATAATATAAGGTTTAGTGGGGTAATTGCAACACCGGGGTAATTGCAACAATTGACCATTTACTAGCCCTGTCGTATTTTGGAACATAATTTTCTCTAGTGGTATGAGTAATGTAACAATTGAACTACAAGATATACATGGCTGCATGAATATGCCGACCTCGTATCGTGATGAAAATTTCAAATTTTGTGAAGATGAAATTTTATCAAATTTTATGAGTGACTATCTGTATTTTCGTAGAGTAATATTTCATTCAAAAAATACGGTAAATTAATGATTTTTTTTTAATTCCTACTTATTTTTCAATAAATTTTAATATTATGGCTAAGAAATTTACAACAAACGAAAATTTCTGCAAAATTTTTGAGGTGTTGCATTTACCCCGATTTAAGAAATTTCGGGGTAAATGCAACATACTAAACATGCTATGTTATTACATGGTGTTGTTCAGGGACGGTGTCTTGCCGTGTCCAGACAACTTTTTTCAATGACGCACAAGACGTTAGGACAAGAAATTGTTGTCCCGATAACTTTCCCAAAGACATCCCTTTATGTTGCATTTACCCCAAATTAAAAAAAAAAAAAATTAACTGACAAAAAATGGTCAAAATACAAGCCTGTACAAGCTTTAAACGAATTGATAAATATATTGAAGAAGAAATATCAATATATATCTATCTACATCGATATTTTTGGCTATAATAAAGTTGATATTATGGATATTGAAATTTCAAAAACGCTCATGCAATAAAACAAAGTTCATAAGTCAAATCTGAATTGAGATATCGCAGCCATTTATATGTATAAATAAAGGTAATTCAGTCTACTCTCATGTCTGGGGGATTGTAATATAAAATACAGCATAATTAATTGAGTGAAAAAAAATTGTTGCAATTACCCCAATTTCCTGGAAAAATATTTTACACCAACACACTTTAGTAAATCAGACAGAAAATCCGCATGAGTGCTTTATTCATAAAACTTATACATAAACCTGAAGATAATGCTTCAAGGTATTTATGTTCCAAGTTGCGTAAAATTTGGTCCATAAATTTTGTCGCTAGGTGGTGTTGAAGTTGAAAAAAAATATTCTATGTTGCAATTACCCCACTCCACCTTACTGTAAATGACTCAGTTCACAAAACTTAAAAACTTATACTTCAGTAAGCTTCATACAGATTTTATTTCGAAAAAGTTGAGTATATTCTGTTATTGAAAACACGACTCATCGGAAGTCGAAACAAATACTTATTTACAAAAAAAAAAAAAAAAAAAAGTATACAATATTATAGAAGTGAGCATTTATTTGTCTTCTTTTTTAAATTATAAATGGTGAGCAACTGAAATAATTTAATATTTGGTGGATAATTTTTAGGTCTCTTTCTCTCCAATAATATTAATACTCGTCACTTTTTTTTCTTTTTTTTTTCTGCTTAATTCACTCGTATAAAATGTAAAATATGTAGTCTCCCTTCATGACCTATCCATAAAGCACGGTCAAGGAAAGCAGCGAATACTAAATAATAAATAAAGTGGATAAATAACTTAAAACAATTAAATTAAAGTAGGTAACTTGAAAGCTTTCACACCAGTTTCCTAATAGTTTGAAATGTTTCGAAATTTATTCCGATATTCCGCACTGCACTGGCGAAAATTGATGATGATTAGAATTTTTGGTAAGATTTATCCAATACAAAAAAATCTAACTACTTAATTGGATACTTCCCTTATGGCAGCAATATCAAATCACAGAGAGCCGTCTTTCGACTCATTAACATTAAAAATTAATTGAAAAGTTCTGAAAAGAATGCAACAGATTCCACCGTATATTTACGATAATTTCCTCCAACTAACTCTGGATAACTAACTATCACGAATACTGAAGCAAATTGCAAACACTTACGAGTATCCGCGACGAATTCTAAATTACCTTCGCTCCACCTACGCGAATTAGGCACCACACTGCGATCACTCGGGTCTTATAGCCGCATTCGTCTCCATATTTTTCACACGAATACGTAAATTAAGGTAAAAAAATAAATATCACAGTAGCTTAAAACGTTAACACTTACAGTATCTTGCTCCGTCTGATTTTCCATAAATGCAGAAAATTCGACCAGTCTTAATTTATGCGTAGCGATTGCTCTACCTTCCCAGGGAGGTAACGTGGGCGGTGGTTGTAGGTCAGCGCTAACTGCAGTTGCCGGCTTCCCTGTTGCACTTGCCGTATATGGACCTTGGGCAAATGGTTTGATGCTTCAAACAGAATAATGAAAATTAGTTACACCATATAAATTTGAAGAACACAATAAGCCATCAAGCGATAAAACTAATGAACTTACTCTTGCGACGTTCCAGGCTGTAGACCCGGTTGCCAAAACTAAAACAAATCAAATACAAAAATTAATAAAAATATCCTGGATATCCGTAGAATTAAAAAAAAAAAAAAATTCGAGGAAAAAATAAATAAAATCAACTCTTCGTTTCCTTTCAGTATACATCAGAAATGTCAATATTGCCGTTACAAAATTTCGTGCAATGTTTTGATAAAGCTTCCAATGCAAATTAATGGGAAAAAAAAAAAAAAACTTTAATTACGAATTTCGGATATCGTTCAAAGCCGCAGAACCTTGAATAAAAAATAATTTTCTCATTAAAACCTGAACCAAGGGAAATATTGTAAATAAGAAACAGTCGAGTAGAGAAAATTCAAAAAATTTTCGAATACGTGCATTAGAACCTTGAATATCTGCCCAAATTACTTCAAATAAAAAACTCGAATTTTTGAAGCTTCAGCATAAAAGAATTAGAAAAAAATATACTTGTACGTTTAAAACTAAATTCGAGTAGATTCTGTAACTCTTCATTGAGTATTCATTAAAATTTTTTCCAGGACACTTTGCTACTGACACAGTTCATAATAGATTTATTATTAGTACATATAATTTTTAAAAACGTAATTTCAGGTGTTGCCATACAATTATTAATTTTACAGAACCCATTTTACTCACTACATTGTTTAAAATAAAATAAATACAACTACATGATATACCAAACAAATCAGAATATTCAAAAGGAAATAATATTATACTATGCAACCAAAATCAAGCAAAAAGCATACACCATATTTCAAGTTGATTTTCAATATTTTCAAGTTAAAATAATAAATTGGTGAAAGTCAACAGCAAAAAGGCTGAAGTGACTAACAAGTTAACAACGTTTTCTCTGGATTAGAATTTGCAGAATATTCGGCCAATGGCAGAAATGGAATAATTATTTATTGGTTAGCAATCACGCTTATTTTTGAAACTTTCATCTCATGTTTCAACAATTGATTTTGGTTTTAATTTTGGCTCGTTACATGTTTTCCAAAATTTCATCTACATAAGCACTACTATTGCAAAATTCATAATTTTGCTGGTGAACATCCAGTCACCCCCACCCCTTTGATAAGAACGAGTTTACTAAATCTCAACGGTCGTCTGCAGCTCTGCACTCTACACTAACTTCCAACTTCTAAATATTCAATCAGAAGTATGACTTATACCAAACTCAGGCTGTTTTCCAAATAGACAGATATTTTACCATAACTAAATGCTCCCTTCTCATTTTGCATAGGCGGACTTTGCTTGATATGTTTAGCCGGAGTAGAGGGACTGAAAAATTTTCCGTTTGTCACTAAAAGAATGAACTGGTTTTCTCTCGAAAACCTGCTAAGAATATACGCACGTGATAAGACGATGAGTAAAATAGAAGAAAAGAAAAAATGAAAAAAATTATACGAGTTCAATGCAAATAATTCAAAATTTAGTTGATTTTCATAGAACCGGCGAGAGGGGGGCTAACTCGATTTTCTCCGAGGGGAAGGGGCTAATTTCAGCTCTGGAAGAGCACAGCTTTCGTGTCACCTCCGAAGTCCGCCTACGCCATTTCGGACGAATGGGTCAAAGTTTTCCACACATACGTAGTCCCTGCTCGAACGTAGATTTCTATCCTTCGAATTAATCCCGGCGGAACCGACTCGTGCAAATTCCGAGTCCCGAGAGTAACGTCGATAAAGTGAATATAGCCGTAGTATCTAGTATCTACTCGTATACTTACCGCTGGAGCCGTATAGGAAACCGCCGAGGAAGCAATACCCAGCGAAGCGAGGCTTGCAGCGGCTTTGTTATGAATAGCGGTGGCCGAAACAATTTGAGCACTCGACAGCGTCGACATGGATTGTAACGTTTTCTCCTTTACAGCAGGATCCGCAGGTACTACCTGAAGCCCCCAATTAAACCCGTATTCAATTACTACAGTTTCGCAAAACCGAAAATACACAACGATAATATAGGAGCACGAAGAGAGTTAGCCCACGACAAAGTTATTTTCAAACAAGCTTTAAATAACTAAGTAGTACCTATAATTTTGAAAAACACAACCGAAAAAAAAGTACCAAATACTGCTTTCGTCATCTTGGACACAGAGTACTACAATCAAATGTCTCGAGGCCCAAATCGATAAAAGCAGTAGACTATAATACTACTAACGAAATACATAATTGTAATAAAATTCATTGTCACCCATCTCGTACATTTTCCAAAATTAATATACTTAGCTACTTTTCGCTTCAAGGATCGATTTGATATCGTTGCACTGAGCGTAGCAATCAAACTGAGATCCCATATTCTAAACTAATCAGAGCAGTCGACACTTTTTGTCATCAATACTAATTTAAATCATAACTGTATCAGCAAAATGAGTAAATTTTTGATTTACTTTTAATTATGTTGAACATGAGTCGATATAAAGAATGAATATATAGGGGTTTGGTTTTCTCTTAAGCTGATTTGGCTACAGGTGTTAGCAGTGGTGCTGTGATCCCCCAAGACTTACGAGGAGTGCCCCCCTCCAGGTCAACTAGTAATGATGAAAACCTCCCCAGTGCACGAAAAAAATTTTTGGTATTCGATCATCGCTTTAAAATTCTTTTCTAAATTTGAAAAAAAATCAGCCCCCCCAAAATCGTCAACGAGGAGTTGCTCCTCAAGATTGTACCTTCACGGTACCCCTGGGTGTTAGCACTCAAAATAAGACGAGATTTAAGGTCAATTTTAAAGTGTCGATAGCCAGGGATGTAGCCAAAGCGTTCCGATAGGGGGGGGGGGCAAATAAGATTCTTTGGGGGGACAGTTAATTTTTAAACCCCCTATTTAACTTTTTTTTCGAAGTTTAGGAGGAGCGGGGCAAATTTTGCTAGGGGGCGAACGAGGATGCCAGGCAGGGCTGAGCCCCCCTGCCCCCCTGGCTACACCCCTGTCGATAGCTCAGTTTGGAATACGGGATCGGGGATCTCGATTACGATTTATGAAACTTTCGTTATAATGTAATTCGATACCGCACTTTACGAAAAACGCAAACGGAAAACATCTGATTTATCTACTCATTAGCAGAAAAAGCATTGAAGAAAAAAACTTTGTAAAGCTACATCCACCACTCATTAGGTAATAATAATAATAATACGAGTATATTCGATTAGAAAAATGATATAGGTAAAGGTATCTTACAAATTTCGACATGTGATCAAATCAAACTCCAATATAAAGCACTCACAAATGGGACTCAAAAGTGTTAAATTTCAATCAGATAATATATAAGACAGTATAAGACAGTTTACCTATAGTAGATTCAGTATGCTGTAGTCAGATTTTCACAACTAACCTATCCAGATGGAAAAAAAACAAGTTCAAATTCGCAAAACCAGCAAAATTCAAGGGCATTTTCAACGATTTTTTTTTTTAAAATTAAATTTTACAAAACAGCTGAGAAGCTTGAACGAAAAAAAAAAAAATTAGCCAAACAAAATATCACGTGCTTTTCCTGCCTATTCTTTTAACATCCTCTGAATTATGGTTGGTATTTTTATTTGGCATCCAAACCAAGTTTTCACGTCGAAATGAAAATGCCAAAGAAAATAATATTCTAGTATACATTTTTATTGATTTAGAAATACGAACAATTTGTCCTGCCCCTCCTCCTCTTTTATGAAAATTTCATTCGTCCGTAATAAAGAATACAGGGTAAGCGAGTACACGCGTTAATTTTTCTGTAGTGGTCCTCACAAAAAAAAAAACATAATGTCGTCAAATAAGCACAAACGATGAAATAATTATTCGGTAAAGACGCGGTTTAAAATTCATTCCACCCTTTTGAGGTGGTCAATTTCGTATTAACATTTAATTGGCTGGCATGGATCACCATGAGCTCATCATTTTCCTGATATGTTTTACTGAAGAAACTAAAATTAGTATGCACCTACTCTGAACCGTCTTATCTGCAGATTTTTGCAAGCCATAAAATGAAATTCAACCGCCATTAACTGTAGACCCTTCTACACCCACTACACTATTCCTCATCACAGTCGTATGAAAGCATGCATTACAACACACACAAAACCAGCAATCTACCGACCAAGCTACTGACCACAAATTACTACTGCACAAACACGCGTAATTTCGTGTTTCAATACCTATATGACTAGTAACTAGCGATAAAAACAATGGCTGAAAAATCAGGGGACAAATCAATTTTCTAATCGAACACGTACTACTTTTAATTTTGCCTGGATTTCTCTTAATTTTCGCCTGGCTAGAACTTGAATGTGTGAGCTGACTTGTTTTCGAGTTCTCGTCTTGCCCGTTCGTAATTTTATATATCGTGCTATTAATTCGTTTCGTCCTGCAACAATCAATTAGAACAAACAGAACAAATTAGAACAAATGCATAATATATAACATACCCATACATTTATAACCAGAAGGGAGATGGGAGAGGGGGAATGTAGGCCACATTTATTGGCTGCAAATCGCTATATAGTTCTACAATAATTATGTCCTATCGAGAGTCAAATTGACTTTGCTCATATCCCTTAACTACGCAATAAGAGTAATCGTTTTGTAACCAACAACTAGCCACCATGTTGCAGATGCAAAACTTGCTTTTATCCGATATTTGTATTACCTTTTCGTCATCAATATCATTGATAGGGCAAAAGAAAAGTACAAAACATCAACTCTACAGCAAGACGTGCCAAAAGGGGCAAAACAGACATATCGCACCTCCTCTACAAAACTGATAAAATTCAAAAAAATTAATTTTCAATTACAAAATAATGAAAAAAGTCGTTGAAAGGGTTTTATCTTAATCCCTTAAAATTTCCCAGGTCAAATTCCACTCCCAGACTCCTGACAAAAGTTGTATTATTTTACAACATAAGAAGGGACCATTCGTTATGTACTTTTGCTTTTGCTCCACCCAATCAGGATGAAGAAAAAGTAATCAAAAATATAATTTCTTCGTATGATTGGTTTATTCGTAAGTAAAGACGAAAGCAAAAGCACATTGTGGACAAAGTTTAAAATGTGGTCGTTTAATGGGTATATAATCTTTTTCCAATAAATAGGGATAAAGTTGGGTATACTCAACGAAACCGATACAACATTATAAATAAAGATGTTAAAAAATGAATCATTTGGCTTTTCAATGAAAAATAGCTGCAGCCTTCACTGAAGTTTCGTGAAGGCGAAAGATGAATTCTCTTTTACAACAGGAGATTATAAAAAGTATCCAAAAATGTTTCTTATAAAAACAAAATTGTTTGAATATGAAGCGCATAGGGACTTATAAATCTTTCATCATAATTCTTTCCTGAAAAATTTTACTTGGTTACTTTTCCAATCTTATAAGTAAATGTATAATGACGTCATCAACATCTTTTGAAATGTTATAACTAGTGTTCTATGTTATACATAGGTATGATGACGTCATCTACTCAGTTATAACATTGAGCTATAAAGAAATCTTATAAGTGTATGATGACGTCATCAACAGCTTTTTAACAGTTATAACTAAGTACATATAACATTGAGCAATATGTTATATCTAGGTATGATGACGTCATCATCTGTGTTTCCTATGTTATACGTAGGTATGATGACGTCACCATCTGCGGTTCCTATGTTATACGTAGATATGACGTCATCATCTACGGTTCTTATATTATACATAGGTATGATGACGTCATCATAACATTGGACTATCAAGGAAGGACAAAAACTGGGACATTATGTTTTGAAATTGAAACGCCCAGTACAAAGAATTCATCTTCAAAACTGGTAGAAAATTGATTTCTTTCAGATAATTTCAAAATTTTCAAAACTTCAAACGACTCCCAAAAATAGGATTTTTCGAGTTGTATTAGTTTTTTTTTTTTTTTTTTTTACTACACCTCGAATTGAGTTTCGCAAAATTCATACCTCATTTGAATAGATTTTGCATGCAACATATTTGCGACGTATACACGAAAATAGTAGTTGAGTTAATTTATCTTCCATAAGTGAACCGATAAAGCCATATGATTTCTGCACGATAAAGCCTTTGCAAATATTCGAAAAAATGTGTTTCCATTTCGTACACCATTAGCACCCTTCCAGAACAAAAGCTCGAAATTCTCTCCACCACCAAGCTCCTCCACCGACTCCTCAATATCGCTGCGTATGCAAACGACAAACGTCCACTAAGCCCTAATTTTCAGCCGCCTCCTCGCACACTTCCTCCAGAAAACAAAAGGTAAGAAATATTAAATTAACGACCCTACGATTGTCGTAACTTTTTCGAGATTAAAAATAAAACAATGTCAACGGACGGCGGCGAGCGGGAGGCATAAGCAAACGAAATTGTTACGTCAAAACTTTAATTAACTTTTTTCACGGTAACTTTGGCGCGAGTAAAAAAAACTAGGGCCAAGAGTTTTTTTCCCCAACGCGTTGTTTTGGGGAATAAAATTGCTTCATGAATTATTCATACGAGGCGAAATTCCAAAGGCGAGCAGGGGGCGATATAAAATCACTTATACTTCTTTTTTCCGCTTGCGATTCATACACTATATGAAAGTTCAATGCCAATTTTAATTTATATCCTTGATATAGTCTTTTGTTTAAAAAAAAAAAAAGCTATATTATCTGGACAAATTTTACCGAAGTATGTACTACAGAAACACTTCATTTGGGACAAATAGATCTTTAACCTCCTTTAACATAAATGAACTTCCTATTTTCCTGACATTCATTTTCACCAACACCAAAATTAGTGTGGCTGAACTTGCTCTAGGAAGGCGAGTTAAAAACTCTCCCAAGCCCAAGTGGTCAGCTACAAACACGTATCAGGTCTATTGTATTGGATTATGACTAGAGACCGGATTCCTCGGCACAGAAAAGTGAAAAAATCGGCATTGAAAACTTCATTTTCGGCATTATTCGGCAGTAACCTACAAAAACCCCTCAAAAGCAAAAAAAAAGTGAAAAAGTAATGAAATTCTATTTCAGAGATAAAAAAAAAAAACATTTTTATAAAAAGCACGATGAGGTGCAGTTATGAATGAGAGTGAGAGCTGTCGATATCAGTCGCTAACTTCCTTGCTTGCATGATTAGGCTTGTGATTTTTCACTATCAATGATTTTATGCGTGATGCGATGGTGAAAATTAGCAAAATCTGCCATTTTTGGCATTTTCCAGTATTTTCCCCATATTTGGCATTTTTCTCATTTTTGGCATTTTTTGGCAAAATAAAAATTTTTTCCTGGGTTCTATTCCCCCCAATTTGTGCTCATATGTAAAAATTACCCTCCCGCCCTTTCAGGAACAAAAGTGACAAATGCCGAGGAATCCAGTCTCTAATTATGACACATATGTAGAAAATGCTGAGGAAATTGAGAATCTGACGACATTAGCCCACACTATAGTTCTGTCATAAGAATGTTAATAAATGAAAAATAAAACAGTTAGAAAAACGGTGTCAGGAAAATAAATGTCAGGAAAATGAATGTCAAGAGAACAAATGTCATGAAAATGAATGTCAGGAAAATATAATTTCAGGAAAATGTTATGTCGGGTGGATGTCATGTCAGGAAAATGTGTTCAGGAAACTGAACCGAAACCAAACTTCCTATAGTAAATTATGCTTATGGTGCACTCGGAGAAAAAATATTAAAAACTGCAGGTACGCTGCAAACTAACTTTGGGACAATTATTCAGGTTTTGTATGAAAAATAAATACAAAATACATATAATTATTATTGAATTTTAGTGTGCAGAACATAATTTTCAATAGGATTTTGTATTAATTTCGAATATTTTTCACTTATTTTTACTATGCAGTTTTCTCTCAGTATAAATACATACATATACATTCAAAGAAGAATGAGTTCTACTAAATAATTGATTTTTTCATTTATTCAGTTCGTTTATTCGTAATGTGCCTCAAACAGTCGGCTCTGATTGGTGCAGGTGAGATTGTGGGTCCAGCACACCAAGAAAACGATCGAAATACAAGTTAAAAGGACGACGATAGCGACTATAAAAAACGTCCATATTCGAAAGTTTTGAAATCGCAAAACAGAATATCCGCTTAAATATCGTTTTTATTCCTCTTTTCATTTCACAATTTTCCTTAATACCCAAGACCCAAAGGCTGGTGGAGGAAGGGACGAGGTTTGTTGAGGATAGCAGCGAAAAGTGGTGCGACTAAAGAGAAGCGAGCGAGAACGCGCCACGCCGTAAACGCAGACACCGCGATGGGGAAAGGATTGTGAAAAGGGTGGCTGCGAAAAGGTGGGCTGGGGGCAGGGTGCTTTTAAATGAGAGACAAAGCGGCTCTCCAAGACGCGGGAGCGAAAAAGGGCGTATGTGTTTCTTTGTGACTGTGCGCGTTAATTGCACATTCCTGGCATAGTTTCGTATTACTATAATACTCCTTTTCTCGCAGCGCTATAAGATTCACCCTTCCCCCCACCACCCCACTAGTCGCCCCTCGCGTCCACCGCAAGCTATCACGATTTCCTTTTATAATCCTTAATCGTCGCCGCGTCCCTTTTTTCTTCCTCGCCGACTTTTACTTACCCCAACTTTCGCTCTTCTTACCACCCACCCCCGCCGCTGCACTGCCTTACTTTGCCATCCTTCTGTCACGCGCCCCCCGCCCCCTAAAGTCCTTCCAGTCCTCCACGCAATGCCTTTTCCACTTTGCTTTACGGTACGAAGCGACAGAACTTTGCACGCCTGTAAACAGTCCTTTTCTCATTCATTGTCTTCCTCTCTTCATCCTTCCCGTCACTATTTTCCTTCAAGCCCCTACTCGTGTTGTGGTCTTCTTCTATATACACACTGTCTTTGACTATATCTAAGCCTGCTTTCCTTCTTCACTCAGCTATGGGCTCTCGGTTTAGGTGTATCTATATGTCTCTGTCTCGCTCACTTTCTCAGGTAAGTACATAATATACTGCTCTTCTCATTCTCACCCTTATCCGACATTATCGTTTCGTTTTTTTTTTTTTGTTTTTTTTTTTCACCCAGAAAAACTGATATTTTCGCGGACAGTCGTCGGTTTTCCTCCACCTTATCCGGCACTTACCACTCGCACCACCGTAAGCAGCAGAAGCAGAAAATGTGTTTACAGGTACCATCCTTACATAGACCCACGGTTATACTATCATCGTGTCGTAGCTGTCCACCATTTTACTCTTCGTCGGACGTGTCTCTGCCACAAAATATAATCCGATCTGAAATACTACAGTGATGTTCGAAATTCTACATCCATGCGACTCTATTGGAAAAAGATGTCCGGAAAATGAATATCAAGAAAAAGAATGTCAGGAAAATGAATGCCAGGAGAACAAATGAGAAAATGACATGTTGGGAGGATGTGATGTCAGGAAAATATGTTCAGGAAATTGAACCGGAACCCCCAACAATACTTGTGAGACAATAATTGTCTGTTATTTATGATAAGCTGAGGGTATTAGGGACAGAGTTGAGAAAATTTCAATCTGATTAATGATTATGATTACTCAATTGACAGGCTGGTTCGAAGAAAACCCAATCAACGGTGTCCTGAACTGCAAACGCATGAATGAGAGAGAACTCATTTTGCGACAAAGTATGGTTTCAGTATTTATGATTTTATTCAATAGATGATCCAATGACTTTTCTTGAATTTGAAAATAAAAACTACACAAATATTGGCGACACAATCCTCAGAAGGAAATATACAGTTATATTTCTATGAAATATACCAGTTTATACCAGCACTGACGACTGATTTAAAAAATTTCTGTAGTAATTTCAACTACATATTTTGAATGGGAAAATAGAGATGATTCGAAATTTATAAAATAAATTACAATAAAAAAATAGTCGACCAATATTTTCTAAGATAGTGAAAAGTACTAAAAATATAACGAGAATAATACGTACAATAAATCCTGAACTGCCCCTAGTTTCCTATTAGCGAAAATAATTCATTTCGCTGAGTGTATAAATGGCATATCTGAGGAGAAATCACTTTGGAAAAATTCTAACTCAAACCCAATCCCTGTTTTGGTCAATTTCTAAATCAATCGCAGTGGTATTTGTTAATCACTTTCCAACAGGAATGATTTCGAGACTGTCATAGCAATCACCACAAAGACAGTGATAGACATTATAAAATGTAATCTGCACTTTTACTACTTTTTCAGTACTATTTCAACTACAGTCTTGAAATTGTCCAAGTTTTCCCATCTAAAAATAGTAAAAATTACTAATTATCATTTCGAATCTTGAAACCCAGAATAGTTACTGAGGTTTCGCCATTTCAAGCAACTTATTTTGCAACTTATACAATTTCACAATTGACATAAAAAAGTCTTCCAGTTTTCGATAAAAAACGTATGAAAAAAATAAAACAAACGAAAAACGTGACACATATTTCTGCTACATTAACAACGCATCCGACAGTATATTAGGCATGGGCGCATGGCAAATTTGGGAACGATGTCAAATGGGAAAAACAGACGGAGACACACACACACTCGTTTTTAAATAGCGAAAAATTCAACGACCTACATAATCCCGATGCAACGAGCAATTTAATGCTCCAAATTGAATAAAATTCGTCTCATTAGAAAAATAATGAACTGAAATTATGGCAGCAGCAGGAGAAAATATATAGTATTTTTCTGCTGCAACGCATACTTAATAAGTTGAATTAATTTTTTCGTGCACATCACTCGTCTGATGCCAGCAGAAAAGTAATTTCGCGAATCGATAATTCAGAAATTTTCTTCATTAGAACTTAGAAGCTCGAAGCAATTCTGTTATTACGCTCGATAAGAAAGAAAATGGTTGAAAAATTATTTTTAAAAGTAAGCTCCGTTAGAGGAATCGCAACGCAAAAAGAAGTCAATGAAACCCACCTATTATTTACTTCACGTTCTGAACTAAAAGATGTATAGGTAGTATTCAAGGGTACGAATTAGTTCCAAAAATTTACCAAGTAAAATTCCAAAAAAATTAGAATATAGTTAAGGAAATTTTGAATCAGGCTTCATAATATTTGAAATTAGGATAACTGGATTTCATGTTATACAGCAGGATTCTATCCTATCGATTCGAATTCTTCAGGGTATGGTGGAGGTAGGATGTCCTAACACCTGCTATTTTATAAATTTTTTACATCTGGTCTCATTCAATTCATTGCATATTAATAAATGGAATTTCAAACTGACTATAGCTGAAATTTCAGCCATTGTTCCTAAATTTTACGAGATGGCGAGCGACAGCTCCCGATGGGCAAAAAATGAGAAAATGATCCGGAAAATGAGAATTTTATCCGTTGTCAGTCCGTTTTTATTTTCGACCATCGGATCTGGAAATTTGCAGATATTTTTGTCATCTTGATTATTTTTCCATATCCGTTTGTAAAACGGATTTCCTGATTATAATCAGTGATAATTTTTGGGTAATTTTTCTAAATCCGTTTGTAAAACGGTTTCACGGATTATAACCCGGGCCAACAAATATGATAAAACAGCCTTCACAGAAAATAATCCGGACTCATTTCCGGCAAGACTGATTACAATCCGTTCGAAATCCGTTTTAGAAGCCGGAAAACAGGAAAATTCCGGGTTACAATCCAGAAACGGATTATAACCCGGAATAAAACGGATCCGTTTTCAAAATATTTTGCCCATAAGGAGGGGTATAGCCAGCGGGGGCTCAGCCCCCCTGGAATCCTCGTTCGCCCCCCCTAGCAAAATTTGCCCCCCACTTCCTCCTAAACTTCGAAAAAAAAGTTAAATAGGGGGCTTTAAAATTAACTGCCCTCCAGGAATTTTATTTGCCCCCCCCCCCCCCCCCTATCGGAACGCTCTGGCTACATCCCTGGCGAGCGATCAGATATCATTCCGTCTATATCTTCCAAGCAGTTTGATTCGATAGGATGAAAACTTGCGGTATGATTTGAAAGCTTGGGAAATCCTATTTCTCGGTGAGAGAAAATAATACTAAAATTAAAATATTCCATTTTTCAGTAAAGTGATCATCAAGAGCAAAATACTCGTAAACAACAATTTTTTTTCTATAAGGGCTCTCACAAAACGGAAAAATGAAAAAAATTATGGGTACAGATTGCAATTAGCAATGATTTAAGAAAACAACTTCATTTGAAATCCAAATTGTCGCTTTGTATCCTATAGCAAATATAATATCCTGCTGGGTCAAGCAAATTGGAATGAACTTTAGAAACATAATACTTGCGTATATTGCCAGCATGAGTGAATGAGTTTCTGACCAACTCTGAAATTTTTGTTTACCTTCAACTCAATTTCACGTGTGGTTAGCTTCAGATATACCTCTGAGCTATTTTTATTTTTTCGAAATCTTGATAGAATGTCACATTCACATGATTTCCGTACCCAACTGAAGTTCCTTTTGATGTACGCCACTCGATTTCCGACACCTTTCAGCCACACAGATTCGAGATTTTGTAAACCGATAGTTTTTGGCGGATTCGCGTCTGGAAATATATAACTTGTGCAAGGACGAACCATTCAAGCATCCAAAAAAAAATTCCATCTCGTCGAGGATGCAAACCAAACCGAAAACACAAGAATTCATATCGTGGCCACCTAATTCGAGCGTTTCAATGACTTTTCAGAAGTTTATACGACAGATTAATTCTATGACATTTTAAAAAGGGGGTTAAACGAGTCTACATTAAGTATGTAAGTTTCAAAATTTCCTTTACTATCTTTTGCAAAATATTGCGAGTTTGCTATTTTGTTGTCAGGTTTACATCTTTGAGAGATGGCCGTTTTTATCTATAATGGTTTGAAAATATACGGCTGTTCGATTTAAATTCATAACAATCAATCATGCAGTCATAAATTATTATGGAACCATAAGGGCAGCACTTCCCTATTCCCTGAGAAAAAAATTAAGAGGAATCTGTGATTCTGTGAGATCCCTGCGCTTCTCTCAAATAGGCAATTTAGAAAAGTGGTTGAGCTATCAAAGGTTAGAAGAATTTCAAGTTTAAATAAGTCGAGTATAAGAATGGGATACGTAACGTACACAGATGTAAAAACAGTGATACTTTGAAAAATTCAGTTTCCAAGAAAAATATCGTATTTCACGGAACTGGTGTGTCCGGTTGGCTAAAAGTGAAAAACAAATTGTTTCATAAACTGTCTAAACAGACGAAATATAAATATTTTATTGCCATCAATTTCCATTTAAATACACTTTCAAAGATTCAGGAACGGCCGACACAATGACCTCAGAAGGCGAAGGTCGTTTACCAGCTGGTTGAAACAAAATTCACAAAAGTGGAAAATGAAATTTTTGCTTCTTAATGGAAAATGTGGTCATAAAAATTCGAATGACGACGGGTATTTTAGAAATGGTACATTTTTCCGACATAAAAAAATATTTTTCAAATTTTTCTAACCAACTTATAATGAGAGGAACGGACATTTTTATCAAAGGTTCAGGGTTATATAGTCATCCATATTAGACACTTGGTAAGATAAAATATGCGCTCAAATTAATAAAAAAATATATGAATGAAACGGACAAGGTGAGTATTGGTCAGTGTGAGCATTCAATTTTAAAAGTAAAATTTTTTTCACCAATTATTACCCTGAAAAAAAAAATTATATAATTTTCACGAAATCTATCCTTCTCCTAAGGTGAAGGAAGTCAAAATTGATTTTTAAAAGAATTCTTATAGACTACATAAAATAACGAATTCAACAGTGCAAGATTCAACTTTCTAAACCCAGAAATTCACTCAAATATGGTCAATCAAAGTTGAAAAATGAAAAAATACGATTTTGAGGAAAATACATTTCAAATTTAAGAAGCTTTTCTACCGATTAGCGATGTAAGCGTTTCAAGTATTTTCCTATACTTTTTTTTGTTCGACCAACACACTGATGACTGAATAAGTAAATGAAATGTTGCTTGCGTCGCTGCTTGAACTTCATTTTTTCGTATTTTGAAAATAAACCACCTCTCACTGTAACCCCTTCTGAGAAGCATTCGGCAAACATTCCGACATCCACAGTCACGTAAAATGTTATTCAGGGTATAGGGAGCACTTTTTCTATCGAAATACAAAAATCAACAATTTTCACCTTCTAATTTGCTATTGGCTCGACTGAAAATTTATGTTTTTCACCTTAAGGTAGATTTTCTCACATTTCGTCACAATAAGCGATTATCAAAAAACAATTATATATTTCTCATAGCACACGACAAATTCTTTAAAATGACAGCAAATTAGAGTCGGAATAAGATTTTCAGCTAGAAATAGATACTCAACTCGTTTTACATGGAATTTTCATTGACTCCCATTTAGCACTACCCTTTTTTTCATTCACATTTTTATCAGTTGAACAATTTTCACGAATAAACTCCACTGTTTCGCGCAAGCATCAGTACTTTAATAAGCGAGCCAGCATGAAAACATAGGTTCATTTTACAATTTTCATTGCTGAAGGTATTAGAAATTAGAATACAGAATTATTCTATTCGAATTTTCATCATTATACCGCACACTCGGACAATTATTCTGCACACATTCGATTCGAGAACCAAAAATTTACCTAATTGTCACGACTCAGCCATCCGTGCGCCTAATGCCCCAATTCTAAGTTTCTATTATTCGAAATGGCTAACACCCTGTTTTATCGAATGCCAAATAATGGCCAAACTTCTCAAGATCTTCGAACGAACCTCTACTATAGCTCACGCACCAACAACATAAATAACCTCCAAGAAAATCTTCTCAGCAACTCGTTCGATAAAAATCACCGCCAATTTGTTTGAAAGGAATTATCGATATAACCATCTCCTGGCTACTCTCTCTGCTTATTTTCCTCTTACTTCACTTTTTTTTTACACAATTTATATTTTTCTTTAATTAATAAAATTTGTAGTCGTTAACTATTCTATAACGATGCCTTTATTCGTTATCTCGATGTAGTTCCTTTTATTACGGCGCGTATTAAGGCTGCAAATTAAATCTTTCATTTTGAACTTCTTTCATTATAAAGATTACGACTCTTTGCTTATACTTGTGAGGAATATAATTCTTTGTTCTAATATCTACGAAATGAGTACGACGACTATCCGACAAAACTTCTTCAATTTTATAGTTAAACGCATTTTTATTTTCCTCCCTCGCACTTTCTTTTTCTTTTCACCAGCTATCCCCGCGCCCCATTGCCACCATCGCCTGCTACGATGCATACAGCAGCGAGCTTCTACCAAGTTTTTTCGACAAAATGTCGAAAAGGCGTCTTCGACAAAACTTATTAAATCGCGCAGAAAATGCACACAACTTTCTAAAAAGTGAAAAAAAAAATCTCAAGTGACGATTCTATAATCTGTTCATTCTTTGAGATTGTAAAAAAAAAAAGAAAAAAGAAAAAAAAAGAACGGAAAATGAAATAATTAACATTCATCAACGATAAAAACTGATAAAACAAAAGAAAATATTTAAATCAAACTCGCAGCATCCTGCATAATGTTGTTGTCGAATGCGAACGAGTACCAGGAAGAGCTCTCAAGTCCTCGTGAACCTCAACAATCTATCAAAAAGTAACAGCTATAATTTTGTCTCACAACACGGTATAGTCTGTTCCGGTGAAGAGTTCCATGACGTCACAATGCTTTAACGAATGAGACAAAAGTATTTTCGATTTCAACCGTGTTTCAACCAATCTCTTTCTTCAAATGCTTGCGTGACGTCATGGAACTCTCAACTGGAACAGACTACAGAGTAATCCAAATTTGCGAAGTTGTACACGTCATTCAATAACAAAACTGAGCAAATTAATGGCTATCGATTGATTAATATGCAAAATATATTCGTATTAGGCAGTCGAATAACTTGTACTTTATACGACTCTGGTCAGGGACTTGAGTCACAGGCTCACAGCACTAATGTATCTAGCACATAGGTACTATTACTATCGGTTCTTATCGACTTCCTGGGTCTCTACCATCGATGTCTGAACATATAACTCAGGGACCTGGTACATATAATCAAAGAGACATTGAACAGAGATGTATAACAACTCGCCATTTATCAGCTACCCTCTGGTAATCAAGACGTATATTATATCAGATTTCTATGCAATACATCAAACATTTTCTCTCAGATAATATAGGTCCTCCCCAGTTGTCACATACAAGTAATCTCTTTTTTAAAAGTTGTCATTCAAAATTTCTTATTTTATGAAAATATTTATCTTAGGAAAAGGAATATACATATCTACTTAATAACTCCAATTTTGGATGTCTTTGGGTTATTACAAAATACATATATGTACCTACGATACAAGTTCCTCCAGAAATGACAAGGTTATATTTATTACTTGCACTGCCCTATGGGCAAAATATTTTGAAAACGGATCCGTTTTATTCCGGGTTATAATCCGTTTCTGGATTATAACCCGGAATTTTCCTTTTTTCCGGCTTCTAAAACGGATTTCGAACGGATTGTAATCAGTCTTGCCGGAAATGAGTCCGGATTATTTTCCGTGAAGGCTGTTTTATCATATTTGTTGGCCCGGGTTATAATCCGTGAAACAGTTTTACAAACAGATTTAGAAAAATTGCCCAAAAATTATCACTGATTATAATCAGGAAATCCGTTTTACAAACGGATTTGGAAAATTAATCAAGATGACAAAAATATCTGCAAATTTTCAGATCCGATGGTCGAAAATAAAAACGGACTGACAACGGATAATATTCTCATTTTCCGGATCAGTTTCTCATTTTTTGCCCATTGGGTGTGTCCATTCTCACCGTTTTTCCTGCTTAACTTTTTCAACTTCGGTGCAACAGGTCTCGCGCATGTTGCAGCAACAATTAAGTCAATTGCTCTTCAAATAATACGAACGTAAGTTACACAAAAGAACGTACTTTGAGTCGGCCAAGAGCTATACTATTTCCTATCTGACATACATCCGGAGAAATTTTTCTCTCGTTTGGAAATGAAAAGGAAGAGGAAAATATTATGCTGAAGCACAGAGTTGGCAAAATTGATATTAACTTTTTTTTTATTCTTTAAATGTATGCAGCGGCGCCGTCATGAGCGACTATAATGACCAAAGAAACCCTATTTTTATATTAATTTGAGGGGTGAAATTATTGAAAGGGTGTAAATAAAGACGGGAGACAAACAATATCCGGGACAAAGTACGAATGACCATTCGCTATTTACTGTCGTTGTGGGTCGTAATATGCATACGTAATACGAATTATTATTGCTCCCTCGTTTGGCAATAATTTTCGCATGTTCGTCTGTATTTTGATGTCAGACTCAGAATAGTGAAATGGGTCGAGAGTGGAATTCATCTTGAAAATATAAATCAATTAAATCTGGCTAATTTTATAGCAGATAAAATATTGTTTGGTTTCAGTTTTATCGTAGCTCTGCAATATTTTCCTCAATTGCGCATGCGCTTCCTCAACTGAAACTGAGAAGAATGTAAATTCTAAACGATGAGCTGGTATCATATAAATATAGTAGGTACCACTAAAAAATATTCAATTATTGGCGATCCACCAATATATAATTCAACAGAAGTTCTGTACAGGAGCATTTATATTTTGTACATGAAAATTTTGACGAATGTTTGCAAACGCTTGCAAAACTTTTTTCTCTTTAAAGAGACCCAATACAGCTTTCTACGTTAAGTAAGAGCAGAGTACCTAATCGCGAAATGAAAAATAATATTATTCTTTGTGAATAATTTCTCGGTATGCCCGAGGGTACGTTTCAAAAAAAAAAAAAAAAAAAAAACGATACGAATTTTAATGAGAATTAATTTTTTTGTAGATTTTAGGGAGTCAATTTCACGTAAGGCGAAGAAAAATCTTAAGACGAACTACCTATTGTTCCAAAAATGGTAATGTAGAAATGATTGTGCGAGAAGAAATTAAAGTGGAAAAATTATCATTTTGGTGGGATTTGATTCAGAAAAAATAATTTTTTTCCTCACACATAAATTGTATGTATGTATATGCATCGTGCCTCATGTAGAGATTCATAGCTACAAATGTATTTTCACGACCTTTACAACACTCAACAGGATGTTGCTTGTCAGTATAGTGCTTTCATTAGCCAAATTTCAAGCTTCTGTGTAAATCATATATATATATATATCTGTTTCCTAGTGTGTGTGTGTGAGTGTTTATCTCTCTTAATCAACTTTTTTGTTCAATGTCTTTCAATATTTTGGCTTTTTACCAGTAATAATCGTATAATCGTCGGCGTGAGCTGCTGCTACGACACCAGACAGGCATTGATGAGAAAAACTATAAACGACTCGAAAATCTTCATCAGTTTTCAAAAAATTTATTCCTACCTATTCCTGCTGATAATTTTCACTCTTTAACCTTGAATATTTGAAAATGTACTCACTCGACAGTTGTTGCCGATTTCACTGCATCAAAAAAATGTAAATGTAATTTTTTTCCCCAACTTAATATTAGATTCGGTATTTACACATATTTATTTTGTTCAAATTTTGCTTTCTCGGCTGAATAAAAAATTAGCTCGAGAATAAGTTTACGAAAATTTATCATCTATCCCTGCTTCTATAAAGAAAACCAGTTCTTTCCATATCTCATTTCAAAATCGTTTCATCTATGCTAAATGTTCCGGGCAGAGTTTTGCGATCCTTCATCCGTAATCGATGAATATTTTTCATAGATCCGCTAATTGAGTCTCGTTAAAATGATTTGTTTACAAGGAAATATCTACTTGGAGATTGGTTTATGATTTAGCCAATGAACCGATTCACACTTATCAGCAGGTCTGATGCAGAAATTTCCTTTTCCAGCCAAGCAGTGGACAAGATAACGAGTTATTTTTATTCTAATATTGGAGCATGTATTTTCCAGTTAAACTTCAAATATAAATATTATAATTCAGTTTTAATTTATTTCATTAACATTATTTAATTTGCGAAATTTTTGCCCTGATCTACAACCACCCAACGACAATAAAAACATTTACGTCCAATGGAAGGACCTCGAAACTTGGAAACGTTGTGACGTAAAAATTACTATTTTATACATGCTTTCAACCACACAAATAGTACGTTTTGAGGTGTTAAAACCAAAAAAAAAAATAAAATATATATTGAAGGTCTGTGAAAATGGATAGCTAGTACGACAATTCCCATGTTATGGGATACTTCAAACTATAAGTATATAATTATGTATAGGTAGCTTAAAAATGGAAAGTATAAGAACTATAGATTGATATTTTTTACCTCTCCTAACGAGACAATTAATCAAATTCAGTAAGCAAACGTAAAGATATTCGTTAAATACTAGCAGCTCAATAGTATAGGTAACTAACTATATTTGCTAGTTCAAGTTCTCAGGATCTCTCTCGACTGTCAATCAATCCTTCTCGATGGTTTCACATCCTGAAATCGGGCCAGCTTTCGTTCTAATTTAGCCAAATCGTTTCCCAGTAAACGTTTCCAATCTATTTTCTCCGCTCGGCACGGCTCTATATTTGCTCGGAAACGATCGCCCCAGGTAGATCTAATTTGTGGTTGGCCACTCGTTCGATTCGTATTTATACCTGAATACATTTCCCCCCCCCCCCGCTCAACGTTCGCACCACGTAAATGTACGAGTACGAGTATATAAAATGTGTATAAATCCGAACAAGCGATGAGTCATACGTGGACTTGCGAGACCTGCGGCATCTCTGAAACTGGTTTCTTCGTCCGTAACCGGTCCCCCGAACAGTTTTACTGTTCTTTTACTTCCACTCATCCGCTGCCTCTGCTGCTTTTTTTTTCTCTCTTCGACTTCTCGCCTCTCTGACTCACTAAAGCGCTCGATTTTCTTATAGCAAATGAAAAATCACTACTGATCACAGATCGCGATTGTAGTGTTGGGTAGTTGAGAGAGAGAGAGAGAGAAAAAAAAAAGAAAAAAAAGAAATTAAGCGGGAATGGCAGATTGTGGCCGATTCGTCAGCGGATCAATTAGCATTCGGACTCGAATTACGCTTTTCCTCCCTCCATATTATATAGACGCTAATTCACCATAAAAAGAGAAGATTTCAACGATATAAAGAATATCCTAATTTGTGTACTAAGGTGGTATCGCCGAAAGGTATACGCAGTCAATTATAATGGAGCGAAAAACTACTTCTGTGCATAGAGGGATTTATTACGGCCCGAATGGAAACACAGAATTAATCGTGTGAATTCGCACCACTGAATATATGGGTTTGAAATTGAATGAAAAAACATTTCAGCTAGCCTATATAAGTGAGCTAGGAGTTATTATTTGAATTTTTTAGCTCTCGAATACACCCCGCATTGTAACTGTTAATGAAAGTTCATATACTCGTAATTAAAATGAACCAAATTATGAAATTATTTACAATCGACGTCTCACGAAGAGAAGGATGTTTGATACTTCTGTCTAGAGACTCTCTATCTTTCAGTCACAAATAACTTATGTCATTATTTTTCAACTACTTTAGATTAAATTTCAAATTTAATTTCCAGAAAAATCGTTAGTATAGTTTATGAAGACTCGTTAGAACTTCAATCTAAACATTTGCTGCTTCCGAACATATACATAGATATTACAAGGCCCAGCTTTATGAAAATGAAAAAATCCGCCAGCTAATTGATCCGACACGAGACATCATACGTACAGCACAGACCGACGAAAAAAATTTAAATTATCTTTCTTGCCTACATTGGAAGTCTTCAGGATCGACAAAATTTATATAGCAGAATTTCAAACACAATCGGAAAAGTTTCCTAACTTTCACATAATTATACCTATCAGATATATTATGAAGCCAATAAAAAATCAGCACCGGCTCAGAGGCCCCAGTCGCCCTCGGTAAAAAATTTTTTTTCTATACTTAGTTGAAAAAAAAAGTTATTGTCAAATTTTTTTTTTATTTTGGGTAATTATATTTGCTTACAAGTCTATACTTTCCAAGGATTTTTCATTATAACCATTTTCTTGCTCCGTCTTTGAACCTGTGCGTTTTGAATTAGCCTGACGGATTGATCGTATCTTACATAGCTGAGTTCGTAGATGAATGAATCATTTGAAAATATCGTTCGCGCACTTACCATACATTTTTCCTTCGTCGGAGAGTATGATTTTTCGGCGGCCGCATGGTGGGTATATGGCTAATGCTTCCTGGAAACTTTGTTCGATATTGGGACTCCATACTCCTTCGGCATCGGCCGCTGCTAAATCTTTGTCGTCGTCGCAGTCGCCGACGTCTAAATTGTTTTTCGAATCGACTGAGCCGGAATCCGGAGTGGCGCTGCCACCGCTACCTGGCGGACCGGGACCCGCCGAATTCACGGCGTTCGTACTCCACGCCGACGAAATTGTGCTGCTGGAAACCACCCCGAAACCTGAAATACAGACAACATTTTCATATAAGGTTACAATGAAATGCGCACAAATTACACGAATAGCATATTATACGAGCAGATGAGGACTGAGGATCAAGGCTCTATAAGGTCGCATTTTACCAGTCAACAATTTTTCCCACCCGCTCTCACCTCGCATGCAGCCCAGGCCGACAAATTTCGACTTTCTCTGGGGATGCAATATAACTGGAAAATTTTCGAAATTTTCCCTAAATGTTATGATACCCGTTTAGACTTAGGAAAAAAAAAAAAAAAAAAAAAAAAAAACTCACTGTGAAAAAATAGCTGCAGCCTTCACTGAAGTTTCGTGAAGGCGAAAGATGAACTCTCTTTTACAACAGGAGATTATAAAAAGTATCCAAAAATGTTTCTTATAAAAACAAAATTGTTTGAATATGAAGCGCAAAGGGACTTAGAAATATTTCTTCATAATTCTTTCCACAAAAAATTTTACTTGGTTACTTTTCCAATCTTATAAGTAAATGTATAATGACGTCATCAACATCTTTTGAAATGTTATAACTAGTGTTCTATGTTATACATGGGTATGATGACGTCATCTACTCAGTTATAACATTGAGCTATAAAGAAATCTTATAAGTGTATGATGACGTCATCAACAGCTTTTTAACTGTTATAACTAAGTACATACAACCTTGAGCAATATGTTATATCTATGTATGATGACGTCACCATCTGCGGTTCCTATGTTATACGTAGATATGACGTCATCATCTACGGTTCTTATATTGTTATATTGTACATAGGTATGATGATGTCATCATAACATTGGACTATCACGGAAGGACAAAAACTGGCGGACATTATGTTTTGGGCGGACATTATGTTTTGAAATTGACTAACGCCCAGTACGAGTACAAAGAATTCATCTTCAATACTTGTATTGAAAATAAAATCAGCAACAGCAAAAAACGGAGAGAACAAAATACTCTACCAAAAGTTGGAGCCTGGACCAGAGATGAAACAGAAGTAAGAGTTGATACAGAAGTGAGCTATGAAACAGAAGTGATTTTTCGATACAGGGACACTTTCAACCAGAGCTCTCCAGAGGATGAGCCAACCCACTATTTAATTGGTGGAGGGTGACAATTGTCCAATCAGATTTAATGAATATAAAAAGAAGAGAGGCTTTGATTGGAAATAGGCTTAATTTCTGCATCTAGGCATTTTGAGGTAAGAAGCGATAAGAGACGTATGAGAAAAAGCCTATCTGCGGAAAGACGGGGGAAGTGGAGAGTGTGATATGATTTATGATGACTGTGGGTAATTGTGGAAACGGATTTAATGGGCATAAATTTTGGAATATATGGAAGAAGAGGGCGTGCAGGGACAGTAGGACAGTTTACTAAGAAAATTTAGAGCTGGTCAAAGGTTAGAAGATGAGAAGCAAAGTAGCGACGGCTAATCCAAGGCGAGAGAAATATACCGAGATAGAAAGAATGTACGTCGGTTGAAGGTGGAGAGAAGTGCAGGGGGATATAGGAGATTTCTGTAGCGAGCTTGAGAAATACAGTAGCTGAGAAGGTTTTTTATAAGGACGATTTTCGGTCAAATTTGGGTAGACGTAACAATGAGGGACATAACATAACAGTGGTGGACATTGGGGGACATAACATAACCACCAATGGGAGACGTAACAGTGAGGGACATAACATAAAATTCAAACAAAAAGCACTTTTTCTTTAAAATACCATCTTCTCAGGAGATGCATAATTCTGATTAAGAGGTGCACGTGTATCTTAGCTCCCCCCTTAACTTTCCAGCTCGGCATGCAACTTTTATGAGGAAAAAAAAATTAAAAATATCAAATGGTAGTTGTAACGTGTTCCACATCAATATTGATCAAGAATACAAAAGTGTTTGCATCAAAATGATTTTTCTATTTCCCAGTCTGTCGATATATTATCAATGGTCCGACTGCAAGGCTTGTATTCTACCCTTGAAGGTCTGGAAAAATTCGTCGCACACATTTATGTTCCCAATTAGAAGCCATGACCATTTAATAAGGAAAGGACTGAATAGTAGATTTCTATCGAAGATATGCGTTTATAAATTTTTATATTACAATGCAGAAATTCGACTGCCTTCCCTAACAAAAAGCTTTCTAGCTGAAAATCTTTAGAATTAATGGATGTTAATGACTTCATCATGCTGGAAATTACCTGTCCCGAGAAAACCAATATTATATTGTTATTTATTTTCTTTACATACCTGTTCAATTGGTATTTACCTACATACTTTATTGATTTATGAATTTTTATAGAAAATATAGGGAATTTCTTTATCTCGTCTATCATAAATATGGAGTAGCATCGTCCATATAGAGCTCCGGCAATTTACTTTGCAGATTAGTAGGTAAAATTCTTAGCTCTGTACATATACAAAAGCACTCACACACACACACACACACACACCAATACATGAAACGCGAAACAAGCATAGGTTAGTAGCCTCCATGGAAAATGAACGCATCTGATTCTGTATAGTTACCTAATTCGAGCTAATTGAAATTAAAATGAATAATCTGTTTTACGTAAGAAGTAAAGAGCGTGAACAAAAAGTTCTTTTTACTCGCACGTGAAAAGAAAGAAAAAACATATATGAGTCCGAATTGAGAAACAGCATAAAAACTCACTAAGTACAGGTAATCGAAAGTGACCTGCATTTGTTCAGTAATTTCGTAACTAATTCAGAAGAATAATATAATATAATTTTCAAGCATTTTACCACAGGAAAGAAGAAAGGTTCTTTGTACGAGTGACGGTAATAATGCATTTTGAAGAAAAGTTTCAAGATCATCCTGCCATTCTCCCCCCCTCCTCCTCCTCCTCCTCAAGAAAAGGGCTAGTAACGTTACTTAGCTACTCTCGATTAAATGATTAATGCTACTTCGTCAAACCCTGATCTATCACAAAATCATAAAATAGATAAGAAAATAATAAATATTAATAAAATAATCGTAGAAATATTTATATACGTATGATTCAGAAACTCATTCTTTCCTGCTTATATCACCTCATCATTTCAAGTGTTATCAATATATTAAAAACGAAAATTGTAATTAATACAGGGATATCTGCTCGTGAGGTTAAATATCACCACAAAATATGATTATCATGGTTCTTATCAAAATGTTTGGTACATATGACTCATACACAATACAACAACTCATGCATTCCTTTTATTATTCATGCATGCTTTTCAAAATACATATTCGCACACACGTTTGGTGAAGCTAAAAATGAGCAGCTTCTGTGAGCAAATCTTAAGTGAGATAACGTTTCTGACCAGCTCACAGAAATATACATTTTCCAAGCAGTAAGATTGTGAGAAATTCTCTGTAAATGGTTATAGCGAACTACTCATATACGCGATAAGCTGGGCTCCAATAGTAAATAAATGTCAATATAGAATGAAAATTAATTTGGAAATCGGTAGAGTGTATGAAGCAACGAGCTTTTCAACTTTCATCAGCTCAAGTTACAATTTTGAAAACAGCGAATTACACAAAGCCAACTTCTAAAGTATGTGTCAAATTTCGAGTGGCACTTCCGTTTTCCTTCAGATGCTTATAGTTGACTAGGTAAATTTCAAGGTACCTATATATTTTCAAAAAATACTTCAAATCGTAAATACTCGTAAATTCGTCATTATGGTTGACGCAGACCATCAGAAATTCACTATCTACAGCTATTTCTTCAGAACAAATTTTCAAATAATTAACGACCAAGGTAGCCTATAACATCACAAACCTAAAAGAAAAAAAAAAAACCGAAAGAGAAAATACAGCTGAAGAATAGATTATCACAATTTTTCGGGAAGGCATTTGAAGTTGAAAAGGGTAAAAGAAAAAAATTTTCAACCGATGCACGTACACAAGCTCGAAATCGAAATTTAAAGCACTTGACCATGAAAATATTTCTTACACAAAAAAAAAAAAAAAAGAAAATCCGTCGATGTACCACCAAATGTAAAAAAAAAAAAAAAAATCGAAAAAATCAAAGATTGAGAAACAGGTCTGAACACCGCCGCCTCCCATCTTAAACTTAGGAAGGTCATTTTGGAGGCACAGAATAAACTTAAAAAGATACAAAGTAGTGTGGAAGAAGAGTTCCATTAGTTTTAAAACTTTGTAATGAAAATATCATGGGTGATTGTTTCTGGTACAGCTTTTTTCTTCAGAACGTTTATAGCAAAAAATTATAGACACGATGCTCATTATAAATTTTTTATCATACAGTTAATGGGTAAAATATTGATACATTTTCACTATAAAATTTACTAGAAAATCGAAACAATATTTTTTTTCCTATCTGGTACACATTTTCACTATAAAATTTACTAGAAAATCGAAACAATATTTTTTTTCCTATGACATCAGGTAATGCTAGCAGGTGCGGAAGGTATTAGCATGTAAAAGATAAAGTCATAAATTAATTATGACACAAAATAATTAAGACATCACAGCAACAAATTAGATCGTTTAGTGACAAAATTTTATTCTGCCTTTGCATAGTATGCTCTCAGATGAATAGCACGCCCACAAGTTTTTTAAGGGAGGGAGCTGAGTTTCGGTTTTTTATTAAAAAAAAAAAAAAAAAACAGAAGTTTACAAACAAAATCTGCGCAAAATGGTAAAATTTTCAATCCTAAATTTCTTGATTAATTTTTACGCGTAAGAGGGTTTCAGCTCTATACAAGCCCTCTCCTTGATGACCTAATATGAAAAAGAAAAAGTATAAATTATAAAATGTAAGTTGAAAAAAAATCAACTACTCGTAATTTAGTAATACACTGGAAAGGCAAAGTTGCACACAGCAAGTCATTCAAATGTGAACACGGAGCACTTTTAAATCAACCAGTGCAGCGATCAACATACTCGTATTTGCAGCTTTGCTCTGAGGGCTATATAATGTAATTTTCAATTTCCCATTTGGTCTCTCTAGACCGAAGTACAAATTCTGAAGTATTCGATTAATCTTTTTAATTCAAGAATAACAAAAGGGATATAAAGTACCTACTTGATTTTTCAACCGTGTTGATCAGAATTCCATGAAAAAAACCAACACGACTTGCAATTAATCAGAATTGAGCTCTATTATTGAGTTATGTAACAGGTACTATCCAATATGCTACAACATCATACGCTACACCAATTAAGGATGGAAAAGTACTACAAATTAAAATTATGTTAATGCCAATTTAAAATTAAACGAGTTGAAAAGGCGAAAAAAAAAATGTAATCACATTAAAAATTGAAACTACTACCTATGTTTCGTATTTCCCCAAGCTTTTAAGACTTTAAAATTTTCCTCCATTTTTTCTTCGATACGCGAATGCAGAATTTTAGAAAGCATTTTCAGGTGACATTTTCGTATTTATTACGGGGGCTCGCAGACCCAAATCACTATAATATGGGTACACTGTCTACCCTTTCACCAGCGCTCCGGACCAATGATCGGCTGAGCAGCACATTTAGAAAAACGTTTTCGTGCTGAAAATTTTGGCATTCGGCCGAATTTCAAGCTAATGACGCATTTTCAAAACAAAAATAAACGATTAGCGGTTAGAAATATCGTACACGCCAAATCCGAAGAAGACGACGGAAATTTTAAATGTCAAATGGTTTTTTTTTCCCCTTTCTATTTTCCCCGCACAGAAGTACGTAATGAGTGTATAATTCTTACTTTCCGATATACAAATGCGCGGAATGAATTGAATTTTTTTCCAAACAGTGTTTTTTTTTTTTTTTTTTCAATAAGCGCACGCTAACAAAAAGGTCATATCAGCTAACTTTTTTCCTTGCCGACCCCCTTCCACAATTTACATTTAAATAAAAGTTGACATTTCCGATAACCGATTCCAAGAATCGTTTGCATTATACTCGTATAATATGTACCAAGAAACATTCATCAGACGAAAGAAAAAGTTTCACTGCTGCGATTAAGAACTAAATTTATTATTATAACTTGATGAACGAACATAATATTATATTATGCCAGAGATAAGGAACAGGTAAAATTACTTTAATTGTGATTAGTATCTGAGAAATCGTATACCTTTACATAGAGAGTTGAAAGTCGAAACTATTTTTCTTGAATCATCATATTGAACAGTCGCAAATTATGCAAAAGTACAAAATACGCCCAATTCCACTTGTTTTTCTTTTCTTTTTTTTTTTTTTTTTCGGTCAAGAGAACTAGTTTCCAAAACGATGAATAATGGATACATAGATAGGTATATCATCATTTCAACCGCGAAAATTTACAGGTTTTTCCGAGGCAAAAATATAAATACGAGGGAAGTTCAAGAAGCGCATATATAATATCAGTGTTGCCTCAAGAAAAAATAAAAATGTACCGGACCTCAGTTTTTAAACATTCCTTGTAACCGGACGGCTACGAAATGACTCAATAGAAGTCGGCTACTTTTTTCATGCCAATTCGTAGATTCACAGTCTACAACTATCACTTTGTTTAGCAGGGTCATTCGTGCTGTCTGCTGCGAATAAGATTTTTCGGGGCTTGCTAAACTTTAAAATTTGCGCGAATTAACATTAATATTATGCATTTTTTGTTTTCTTGGCTCTTACTTATTTTGAGGAATTTTTTCCTTGGATAAAGTGGGGGGAGAGGAGGGAGAGGGGAGGCGTCATACAAATGCACATTAAAAATCAGCTAGATCGGATCGTTATAGAAATGGCTGCGTAGAGAAAATTTTGATTTTAATTAGTACTTAGCAACGCTGAATTTCGGAATTTCTGAAAATCAAAAATTCATCCAGGTAGATCAACTATTCACGATCCGATCAAGCTGATTTTTTTCATGAGTATGTGTCTAACGACCCCCCCCTGCTCCTCCCATTAAATCTATAAAAAAATTACCAAAAATCAGAATTTGTTCAGTTGGATATAAATAGGGATCGGATTTATATGCTCTAAAAAGTGGAAAATATGCGCATATTATTTTTTTAAATATGCGAAAAATATGGAAATATCAATATTGGTATCGTTTTACTCAGCTAACTGAGCTAAAGCTAAATATGACCTTCACACCAATTATCTAATAATTTAAGATACAATTTCTGAATGAACAAAACAAGAAAACAATTTTATTGAGTAGATAATTCTTAATTTTAAAATGTCGTTTTGGTATAAAATCTTGATACTAACATCACAATTCATGACTACATTAGAGATCAGATCACAAATTAAAGTATGAAAATAGTAATCCGTGAAATATGCATGAATTTTTTGTGAAATATGTCGACATATGCAAATATACCTCAAATATGCGAAATATGTGAAAACAAGTTGGGCTTATTTTAATCAGAATGGCGTGAAACGAAAAACTATCTGACTCTCACCCTTCCATGTGAATTACAAAAAAATATGAGTTTTCATATAAATCCGATCCCTAGTTATAAAGTAGGTACCTATATGTGCTATACATACACACGATATTGAGCATCCAGAAAACAGGGTGAAAATTTTTTTCAAATTATTAATTCGGGGGGGGGGGAAGAAAAAACGAATTCATTTTCATATTTCAAAACAATATTGTAAGATATTTTTTCTGTTTTATAGATGTATACCCATTCGTCTAATAAGACAAATAGGACGCTACAGATAAAAGCAAACGAAACTATAATTCTTCAGTTATTGCATTATGGTACACTGAAATTCATATCTCGAAGTTCAAACTTATGAAGAAATACTATATTATAGTCCCAAAGTTTCGTAAGTTGTAAACTAATAATAACTTCCCAAGTGCAATTATAGCCTATAGTCAAAACGAAACGCATCCGTGAAAATCATCGGCAACAAAATGCAACTGACCCGCTTCACTTCCGCGAATTTACGTAGGTGCATGAAGTAAATGATAATCGAGCTAATCCTCGTATTCCTACCATAGCGAATTCAAACTCCAAAACATAATCTCTTCGAATCAATCATTTTAGCAGCAAATGTCCAAGTTACACTTTTACGCTACCTACACCTATACACCTACAGGTATTCCATTTTTCGACTGCAAAGCATTTCAAATTATTTCAAAATGCTTTTGTTCGTTACAAAAATACAGCCATTCTCTAAAATACCGTATTACCGTTCGCTAACGGAATAACAAAACAAAAATACTAAATCCCAGGATATGAAAATTGCAAAATAGCAGCGATAATCTAACTTCGTAATACATTTTTTTTTCTCTTTCTTTTTTTTTTTTTGCAGCAACAAACAATAATGCATTCAAAAAATACGGTAACGATCATAAACAACTCGATAAAATTGAGCATAATGACGACGGTATTAATGGTTGGGGTCAGTGAACATTGATGGAGCAAAACATCGGATTTACAAGGATTACCTATTTTAAAAAGATTCCAGCCCACAAATGGAGAAAAGAATTGAGACAATTGAATAGGAAAAATAAAAAAAGGGTTGAAAAGGTTAACGGTTATATAGTCAACACGAAAAACGAGATTGAAATATAGAAATGGTAGGACATCAACCTGGAGATAATACTTTTTAACACTAAAAGTACCAGGTGGCGTCATATACGACGCCACTCAAAATTGTAACCAATATTTTGAGAACCCCTGATGACTTGTGTCATACGACGCCACCTGGTCCTTTGTGAAATATAGAAATGGTAGGACATCAACCTGGAGATTATACTTCTTAACACTAAAAGTACCAGGTGGCGTCATATACGACGCCACTCAAAATTATAACCAATATTTGAGAACCCCTGATGACTTGTGTCATACGACGCCACCTGGTCCTTTGAGGTTATTACCACCCTTTCCCAGACCCTCCCTCTTCCAAAAGTCCAGATCCTCTACTCAGTTGCTCACATTACAGGCATCCTTACACTCCATCCATCAATTCTAATCACATATCTTCCCCTCTTCCCTCTCCCCCCCACACAAAAAGAAAAAACCCACAGTACTGAATTGTTAGATTATAATAAACGCTAAACAATCTTGGGAGGGAACCGTGACTTGAGGAATCCAGCAGATCCTGTCCTAGGATATTCCAATCAACTCGGTTGCAGAGTGCCAATTTTTGGTACCTATAATTTACCCCCCCCCCAAAAAAAAAAAAAAAAAGGATACATTATTCTTTCTTTTATTCTTTTTTTAATAACCTTTCAGCTGATGAGATACAAAACTTTCCAGATTAATTTTGTCAAAAACTTACAGGATGCATTTCGGATAACGCATACAATAACGTGCGAAAGTTCCACTAAAATAATGTTCAACAGTTCTCGAGGAAAAATCATTTCATTTTTGAAATCATGAAAATGCAAACTTTAAATTTGATTTTCTTGAGAGAATAATTTTTCAATTAAAAACATACAAATTGTCATATCGCTGTCGATTTCCAACCGATTGAAATAGTTTCTGTGAAATTTTCACAAAACCTTCATCTATCAAACGTAAGCATAAGCTCGAAAATAGTTTTTCCGACTGAAGGTACACACATTCATAGATCATATCGCAAACAGGAGCCAGGTGACTGAGGACCATCGCTACAAGTAAATTTTCTTTCCTCTCCTATCAAGGATAAATTTTCACTTGGAATGGCAAGGGAGGAGGGTCTATTTGTCCCGTACCACAAGTATTTTTCCCATATTATGGTCCTCAGATAAAAGTACTATCAAAAGTTCGGTTCAAGAAGCTTCAACTTGCCCTCATCGCTTCATCCCTACTCCCTATATAGCTATCTCACTCATCTGCCATTTAACTTTATACCTATAGTTCATTTAATTTTATTTTTTCTCATAGCCGCAAAAGTGGTAAGATCCCAAATCAAAGTAAATATTTTCAAGGCGCAATGGCGCGACATATGATTGAAAACGACGATAAGGTAAAAAAAACAAAATGATGATGCAGTCTGAGAGAATGTGATAATGTACTCGTATTTATGATAAGATACTCTCTTTTCCGCCTTTCTTTCGGTTTCCTTCGCAAGTCTCACCACTGTGAAAGAATTATAAGAGCAAAAGGTATTCTTCCCACGACCGAAATTAAAATCAATTGCCCATCAATCGTTTTTAGTTGAGTATTTGGGTAATTGGCTGAATGAACCGATAAATAATAGGAGGTCAACAAACAACACCAACGACGTTGAAAGCCAAGTAAAAATCTGGCAAATGAACTCTTTTTCCAGCCTCCTAATTCTGGTTAGGAGAGAAAAAACAGTTTTTTTCTTCTATAAGTAGGATTTTTTTTTTTTTTGTATGAATTACGAACATCATTAGTTATACACAGATTACCATCGAGGTTCCGCTTCGGATTAACTAAGATTATCGACGCATTTAATTACATAATTTTACTCTCATTACCGCCACCGACATGAAACGGCCAAGATTTGGGGCTATACAGACAATATTTTGGAATTACATCGGTAACGGTAATTTGCAAAACGCTTATAACTATGAGTTCAAAAAGAAGTCCGAGCTTGATAAAATGAATAATAGACTCATTTCTTTCGTGGACGTGCGATTATTGAAAATTATTTCATCCGTAGTCGTACAAAAAGTGCATCATTCTCAATGAGAAAATTAAGTATACAGTCCTTTCAGATGCGACAGGTAATCGCTTCTCTGTGCTTCAAATCATCTGCATATTGTTAACAATATAAATACTCCGATGAGGCCAATTTTAGAGCACTATTGGGACAGACTGACACAAATCCAAGAATTTCTACAGACTGCACTGCTCAGTGGATAAGTCCAGGATAAGATTATAATACCGAATATGCAGCTAGATGTGAAATTTATCACATATTAAGAAACTTAAAATATGGTTCATCGATTACTGATCCAGAAGGAGTTCACGAAGTAGAGACAATTTTCCATCCTAAGTATACAAACAAAACTGCTAGCTAAACCATCTCGAATATATAATTGCTACATTCTTGAAAAAAAAAAAAAAATGTATTTCCAACCCGTTTTTGGAATTGACTTTTCAAAAATCAGGTTTAAAGTCATATGAGCATTGGAAAAAGTTCTAAACCATATCATAAATATCATTATCAAAACAAATTCAACAAGCCAAATAAAATACAGAAATCTAAATTGCAATCTAAAAAATGCCATATTTTTCTTGAAGCATAAGAATTACAAAGGGCATCTCTAAATGCATGGGAATCAATATTTTGCTATCAAATTCCTAAGTAATTCGGTGTTGATGCTAAGGTCCTCAGTTTGTGACACGTCTTTACACAGCCTACGATACTAAAACAGAGCATTCCTAACACCAGAAAACATTGACCGTCATATCAAGTCAACGGTGAAAGGAAATGAAGGTGTTATAGTCCTTATAATGTTCGGCATCATTCTGTCGAATTACGTCAGTCTTTTTTTGCCAGTTTCATACTTTAAAAAAATATACATGTATCTAAAAAAGAAAGGTTCCCTTAATTAGAGCGCGTAAAATTTTAAAAATGTATCTTCAACGAGAAAACATTTGAAAAAAATTTATACTTAATACATTTTTTGTACAGCCTAGGTAAGTATATAATAAATAGATGAAAGTAAATCCGAAGTAATAAACAATATTATTTATATTTAGGTACTTAGTGAAAATTTTTTTAATTTTTTAAATAAAATTGCAAGAGGCACTGCTGATAAATAATCACGAAAAACAGAAGCAAGGAAGCATAAATATTTTAACTGGCTGGCGAAAGTCGTTAAAAAACCAAAACTGCTCGACTCGGCGCTGCAGTTACGGTAGCAAATTCAAAAGCCATTAAATTCAAAAGAATTTTGCAGCGTGCTTCAAACGACAGTATTAAAACAAAACAAAAAAATGAAACAGAAAAAAAAAAAACAGATTCATTCGAATATTTCAAACAGTGTTTGCGTGAAAAAATATATGTACGTTCGATTCGTGTAGCAAAGAAGAATAGTTTCAAAAGAATTTACATAAGGTATTTTGCAGGTTAATAAAAGAAAATTCTTTAGCACTGCAGCAATTCAAAGGCGAGGATTGTAGGATTGTAACATACTTACGAAAAAAAAAAAAAAAAAAAAAAAAACAGAAATATTTTCTTGCTAGTGTACGAGTATAATAATAACTCTTAGGCATTGCGCTCATCTTTTGCAAAATTACCTCGCTGTAAACGATTGCCAATTCGATGGCTCTAGAAGTCTAGACTCTAGCTTCATATTTTACGAATAGGTATTACCAAAGTGATGCTCGTAATTTACTCACAAATGTTATCTCCTCATCACTCACACGTCATTGCACCGAAAAACATTACCATATTCATTTACATAATTGCGCCAACCATCCGTACGAATTTCATCCAGCTCTTCGAGAATATAAAATTACTGAACAAAAAAAAAAAAAAAACTAACATACTAAGGAAACGCATAACACACTTAAACCACGATTCGGTATCCGTAAATTCACACTTCTTGCATCCTGATTAATCTCAACGGAAAATTATGCGAAATCGAAAAACCAAAAACTGTTTCATTTTCCCCTAATTTCTATTTATTTATCTATTCTTTTGAAAAATTATCATTCTATGATCTTCAAGTATACATTTTAATGAATTACTAAAAAAAAAAATTTAGACAAAAAAAACATAATTATGCTAAACGTAAAAACAATACAGCTGATGATCAGAGCTAGTATAATACGTAATAAAAATTAGCATCACATAAAAAAAAAAGAAGTGGGTACCCACTTACTAAAAATTAATTCTGTGGTATGCAAAGTTGGTCGATAATATCAATATAAATATGCCGGACTAACTTTGATAGTTTTAGCTTGAATTAGAATCTTTAAGGTGGAAAAAATTATTTTCAAATCAATTCACAAATCTTCGAAAGTAAAACTGATACTGTCCGATATAAAATTGAAATTATTTAAATCTGATTGATCTTTCATAGGTACTCCATTAATCCTCTCGAGTAATGGGTATTTTTCAATTATTCGTTTACTGTTGATGTAATATTCTATCGAATTTAATTTTCAATAATTTTGGTTTCTTTTTTTTTACAACTTTGAAACATTATAATATACCCGTGCTTTGCCTCTGCTTCACTCGATTCTCTCAGTACAATTAATTTCACCTCATTCTGGTAATTTTCAATAATATTTTGGAGAATTTATGATACTATGTTGGACCGACAATACCTATTGTAATCAGCATTGTAAGATTAAAAAAATACATGACATTCTTTCGTGTTTCCAATAAAACAGAATTTCCAGTAAAGTTGATAATTCACGGCAAAAATAGGTGGTCTTCGTCGAAAATCTGTATAAGCTACCTATCTACACTACAAGTTGTAATAACTGTTTCAAATAACACTCGTGCATAAATCTTAGAAAATAGAAATGCAAGCTATTAAAAAAAAAAAAAATACGAGTAGTACTAATAAAAAAATATAAGTAAAAGGAAAGAGTGAAAGAAAAACCGAACAAAGAAATAGCTTGATAATTGATACATTTAAGAGCACATAAAATAAAAAATAAAAAAAAATAAAAAATAAAAAAAAATAAAAAATAAAATGGTACAATGTCACACGCGCGAATTAAATCAGAGGAATACAGGTACGTTGAATTACAATGCTTCTGTTTGTAGGGTATTGTTCAAAGTAAAATAAAAAAATTAAAAAAAAAAAAAAAAAAAAAAACAATAACAATCATACGATCATTCGATAACGATAGGTAAAACGTGAGACCTACGACAACTTCAGAGATATACGCAAGCATGCAGACGAAGAGTAATTAAAATAAAAACTAAACACCCCAAAACGAAGAAATACGCACACATTGTCTGCAATACACGCATTTATGTGAAGAAAAATCAAAAATCCTAATTAGAAAAAAATAAATGCATCAAATTGAGAATTTAAAAATTTAGAGGAGGGACTGCAATTTCACGATCGATAAGTATAATTATTTTAATAACGATGAAAAATAATACAACAACATTGAGTATACTTCAGAAAATTGTCATAAAGTCAACAGAAACGTGGAAACATGTAACTTAGGCAGATAAGATACGAGTATAAGTGCGCTATCAAAAATGCAACAAGTCCCAAAACTGACTGAATCGCGAACTTTTTTTCTACCAATAAAAAGTACAGGGCATCATTCAAACTAAGAAATTAGTTTCTCGTTATGAATTACAAAGTTTTTTTTACTCTCGAAAGAGCGTCGATTCATATCAATCGAATTTTGTGCGAGAGAAAGACGAAAACCAGACGAAAAGTTCAACCGTACCGCTTGTAGTATAACTCGAATATTTACGGCACTAGTTCTCGTATCGGTCGAGTTCGAATTGTACGGATTGTATTTTGGCTCGAAACCGCGTACTTTTAGAGCCATTCGTCGACATTCGGAAAAATTCAATAGGTACTTATTGGGAAAAAAAAAAAAGAAAAAAAGAATAAGTAATGAATTTTACCAAGCGGAAAAAATTTCCGAATACGTATATGTGTTTGATTTTAATCAAAATAAAATTCGAACGACTGAAAAGGAGAACCAAATCAATTATGATATTCGTAATAATTTTTGTAGAAGAAACTGACCATCGGACATTCGCATTCACAACCGCCAACAAGTTTGGCACTGATCATAATACTGCGTAAGCAAAATACAGTGTGGAATTGAGTGAGTAGAAAAGATATTAAAAAAAAACGGCTAATTCGTTTTAATGGTTAAATTAATAATAAAAGAAAAAAATAAATAAATAAATTAGGTAAACGTAAAGCGAGATAAAGACGAAAGAAACAATGTAAATTCTCATTATCCACGCTTTCGAGCATTTTAACAGCAATAATTTAAAACCTAAAACGAAAGACCTTTCCGAACACCTTTCTCGATTGAATATAGATCAAGGAGATTGTCTATGACCTTTTCTTTTTTTTTTTCTCTCTCTCTCTCCACTACCTTCCTCTCGCTCTTTCTTTTTTCTCCTACTGTATACTATATACCTAAACCCATAACGTTCGTCACAGAACAATAATAACGTTCTTTTTGTTATTATAAATATAATAAATTTATGAATAAAATTGAAGAATAATAATAATAATAAAAAAAATAAAAAAAAAACAAAAAAAAAAAAAAACGAAAGAGAATAGGTCTACAACAATTTCAATTTAATCCAATTCAATAGCAGTCGACAAACAATATAAACAAAACTAGAGACAGGCCTCAGAAATCGAGAAAATATCGAATTATAACACAAGTACCCAGGTAATTGAGGGGAGGGTGGGGAAAGAAAATGAAAAAAAAAAAAAAAAAAACATCCTTGAATAACGACGACAAAATTCGATGGCATATAGAAACGAGATTCGTCTTATAAATGGATTAATAATGACCTATGACCATCATAGTAGCCCATCAGAAATGAAAAAGAAAATGAAAAAAAAACAAAATGAAAAAGTGAAAAAAACATCGGCGAAACCGGTTGTTGCGCTTCTCATTTCCTTCCACACGGTTCTTCTGGGTACTAAATTAGTAGGTTAGTTCATATAATTGTTTTTCGATTACCATTAATTCGTGCAATCGGGAAAATTAGGTAGATTCCAATAGTGACAATAGATATTATGTATTAACAGGCATATTAACCATTAATACGGATGACCATAATATTATTATGAAAACCAACATTTTCTTTAGATCAACACGAACGAACAATGACTGATTTTCTTTCTATTTGTTATAGCAGTTTATTCATTTCTGAAACTGAGCAGAGGATAGTATCGTAAACTATGATATTTTGGTGCTCTATATGAAAATTTAACTGGTGCAGACAAGTGGCGCAGTCAACATGTCGACGTTCTGAACCAGGCAAAATGAATTAATTAAGTATAAAATAATGTGAAAAAAATGAAATACCTGACATCGAATAATACAACCATTTTATTTTTATTTTTCACCTCGTATGAATTTTAGTGTTATCACTTCTCAGTAAAATTATTGCAAGTAGTTCACCGCTGAATACGCCCCTTCGTTATTAAAACTTTTATCTAAATTGGAGAAAATTGTTTGCCACTGTATTATTTGAAAATGCGTTTTATTAACGTTTTTACGCAATAACTATTAGGAGAAAAAAAAAAAAATTGAAGGATGAATGATACAGTCGTTGAAACAATTTATTGATGTCTGGTGTCTGGTTATCAAAAAATAAACATTAGATTATTCACACCACCACCGTCTTTCAACATTCGTGTAGTTTTTTGTTTGCAGAATTTCCCTTTGTCACCTGTATTTTCGCATTCGTACCTATATTTACAATGGGTATTTCTTTCACATATTATGCTAACACCTTTTCTTGGAATGCAATATTCCTCTTACGTGAATCTAAATCGTAGGTATAGCCATCGTGAATTCATGACTTATACGATATCCATTTTGTTGTTTCATTTTCATTATCAACTTGAATTAATTTTCTTATCGATTATATAGGTATGTTTATGTGAATGGTTCGTCTTGCAGATATGAATCATATAAATTTTGAATAATTTTTTCAATGTTTGAGACTGTATAATAACTTTTATTAAGAATATTGTAAGTAAATTGAAGTCGGTTTTTATTCTTTTGATGAAAATTACGCTTCTATACGACCAAACAGATGATAGTTTTTTATCTTCATCTCATCATTAATAACATCTTTTTTGGGAAAAGATACAGGTATATTCGTGTTGTAAACTCCGAATTATAAATTTGTAAAGAATAAGCTTGTATAGTTTTACCGAAACACAACCATTCGCAATTTAGTCCTTATTTACGACTTTCAAAATAAGACGCGAGAGCTTTATACTCGCTAATCGCTGTTTCGCCCATTTAATACAACAACGTCACAACTCAAAAAATCATAATTTTTGAGTTATATACATGGAAAATAAATTTTTTACGTTTCCTTTAAAATGGTATAACATTATAAGAAAATTGAAAATGTTGAGATGTGACGTTGTTGTATTAAATAAGTGATTTGAGGAAACCAGTGACCAAAAAACAAAGAAAAGAGAAATATTTGGAATTTCGGGTCTTACCAAGACATACCAAAATTGCCGGATTGAATGATGTGCTACAGATTCACGAGAATTATTATATGTGTACATACAGATAAAAATTCAATTAGCTATAATCAATCAAGAAACAGGAGAAAATTTGGGAATTTTTCATGATCCACACAGAGTCCTCTAGTCTCACTTCGGTCCTTGTAATAAAGTACTTCACTTTGAAGGTGAGAATGAGTCATTAAGTTTGAAAATCCGCAGGCAGCTTCATCATCTACTATACTTAGCGAGCCTCTTATTTTATTTTGCAGACAGTTTTTCTTACTTTTGCAAAATCGGAGTTTCACAACAAAGTACAATGTTGCAAAACAGTGGTTTCGAAGCACAAACGATGAATTAAGGGTGATTATATAGTTCTTGTCTTCTGTAACATGGCACTGATCGAATTCATTCACAACCACTAAAATAGTGGTTTAATACGAAGTCAACTCTGAATAAATTTTAGATTTTTGACGTGCCAGAAGGAAACAACTACCACAGGAAAATTTTGTGACTCGAAGGTTGATTTATATCTGACATTCGCCACCATACCTTTGGTGGCAACTCGCATTAAAGCACTGCACCACTAGCCCCAATGAGATCATTTTAGACCGCAGTTAGAGGACTGATAGAGAATGAATCCTTAAACCTCACTGCCTACCAAACATTGAAAGTTGACTTAATAATTTCTTCTGTCACAAACGGATTATTATAGAGCATCGAGCAATGTACATATAAAGGATTATATAGGTGCAGACTCTAGTCCCACAGTAACCAGTCCCTTTTTTTTCTTACGAAGCCACAAATCCGCAATAAGCACCAGCGGTGTCATCAACTTCTACCACCGACTGCGTAATTTGGATTGCTGCAGTGAATCGCGCGTGCCATCGCATACATCCGAACGATTAGCCCACAACCTTCCCAAGCTACTGCCAGCGTATTGTGGACACGATTCCAGCCAGTCGTGTTCTGAAAACCTGGCGGACCTGAGCGAAAGCGGCCACCACGACACAAAATTCTGAAAAGGTTGACGCGCAAAATACGCGGCGAACAGGTACCTTCCTTCCGGCTGACGAACATTTTCCGACTACACAAAGAGAGGGCAATTTGACAACAAAATATTCAATCCGACGAACCGATGAGAACCGCGTGGTCGAACATCAAACTACCAACACACACCATACAGAGCTGACGATAAGTAAAACGATTAGCATTCACGATGCAGTCCCTGGCTGGAGAATATGACATTACAGCTGTGGCTAAACACGACCTGATCGGCATAAATTAATAAGAATGCTGACCAGCAGTTGACAGGTCATTACATCCACAATAGGTCGGACACATCATACTGTACCTCACGACATTGACATTCGCGTCCCACAATTTATTAGGTATAAATAAATCTGGACCAGAGAACCATAGAAGAAGCCGAATCCAAATTGTATCGTCAGGTCGAATTTTCGAAATACACTATACGCTCATTTTCCTCATACCATACGTGTGCTTACGGTTTTCATTTCAAGGGCAATGAGTTGTTATTTTGCAATATCGCGAGTTCATGAGAGGTGAACCATATCGAAAATATCATCATCTCTTTATCACTGAAATTGGATTTACATTGGAAAAATAACTTTCCCAGATATTCCACTGATGCACTGACATAGTATCATCCTATGTGAATAGAAAAACTTTTTTTTTTCCAAAAAAAAAATTGATCCACCCTGTCACGTCGGAAATTTGAGAAATGAAATTAATTTGCTTTCTCAGTCGATTGTCACGGTAATTCTATTCATTTTTCATGCAAGTAAAATGAATCTACTTATACGTTGATCATTGAGGTTTCAAGGGCTCAATCGTACCAATATTTTTCAAATTTCAATAATGGAAAAAAATCGTATAAATACCATTTTCCTCGGTCCTGGAATATTCAAGAAAATGAGGTACCAAATTTGAGCGGTCTTCAACTTACCTGAAACAGAAAAAAGTAACAAATCTAATTAGTAAAAAAAAATAAAATGTTGTGGGTAGGTATATTATTCGATTTAAAAACATAATACATCTGTTCGGTGTTTCTCTAAGTTTTCATGAAAGATTTGCAGCAGACAATAATAGATGTCTTTCTTTCCACACTTTATTTATGTAAGCAGATTTCTAAAATAAAAACGTGCTAAAACAGCAATCAATGCCGTCGGCATTTTATTCGAAAAATGATCCATTTTATTTTACGTGAAATAATGTAAAATATAAAACAGAAATAAAATGTAATATAAAACCAGAAAGTCGAAAAAAAAAAAAAACTAATTCGAATATCGAAGACAACGAAAACTGACCAATAAATTGGACAAACACCTCGGATAAAAGAATATGATGGTGTCTAAAAGCAAAAAATTTTTATTTTTCATCCAAAATACGATACAAAAATGTAAAGCGTATTCTATACCTGCCAAACTTGAGAAGAATTTCATCAGCAACTTCTATTACTCTGATAAAAATTTAACACAGGTAAATATAATTTGTTCACACTGATCCCTAAATAATACACCATCTCCCTCAATAAGATCATTTTTATGTGCTTTCAGCATTTCACCGAAACAGCCACGTAATACATATACAATTATTATACTGAAAAATATACTCATATATATTTTTATTTACAAAATCCAAGGACAACCGCCAACCCGAACCATCAATACAGCACTTGATAGACACCTCCGTACAAAGAAAAACAAAATCCTGCCAACAACTTCAAATCGTTAAGTCTGCAATTGTTTTACAGAATAGCCCATTAGCACTGGAGTAGGCTCAATAATTGGTCGCTGTCCAATTCATCAACGATGTAAAGAACGATCAATCAAGAGACTCTATGCCCCTTTAAAATTGTAGTTAAAGATTGTAGTTCATCAACTCGTAAAATTTTTTTTTTGTGTGTTTCGTAAGAACAGGAAACCAAAGCGAAATACTCTCTTCGATCTGCTTCTATTGGATGCCATGCGTCAATAAGAAAATTAATATTCAAATTAACAATACCAGTCATTTCCTTCAGAACATCATGCTCAACATAAAAAATAATCGATGTTAATGCGTATAACAACAATCGCTTTGTCGTAGTGCCACACGATGTTGCTGCAGATAGAGCTGGTGAACTCTCAAGAGGCCATTAAACCCCTGTATAGTATAATAGCCAATAAGCTAGGATAAATCTATACATTAGTCGGAAGTCAGAGAAATTCTAATTGAAGACGACACATTATTATTGTGAAAATTCAATAGAAATCCTTTAAAATTTCAGTCGTCTCAACTTTCCTTATCGCTGACACTGAACCTGCTGCACTTTTTCCCGAGGGCGAGAAGATAGCTGCACGAAAACATTTTCCTCTTCGTTTCTCCTTCATCGACTCCACAACAAATTCATTTCATATACTTACCTACAACTTTGATAACACGTAACCATGAAATTTTTCCTCCATTTTATTGGTACCGCGATAATAAAAATTTACAACTCGGATGAAAGTTTCTACACGCACCTATATATACCTATATTCTAAAAACGGACAGTATAAGGAAAGAAAAAAAAAAAAAACCTCTCACTAATCTGAACGAGGCATGCCGGAAAACGAGCCTCTTGAACGAGCTCAGCAGGTTTTAGTCGCACCATAAAACTGTCAGCGAAAAAATAATTTTATGCACACAAAAATAAAAGTTTTTTTTTTTTCCATAAGGTAAAAAACCACGCCAACAATCCATCGAATCGATAAATACCAATTAATTGGTCAATTATTTCGAGTTTAACGACGGTAATTTGGTCATTTGTGTAGAAAGCGAAGTGGGTAATATAAATTTTTCTTCCTCCATTCGCGGTCCTTCGCGTGAGAGTAAGATCGAGAAAAAAAAAAAAAAAGCCATACAAAAAACACACTTGCACACATCGGCAGTCGCACTTGGACGAAATAAAAAAACGCACGTGAAATCATTAATAATGTCTTTAGGTGAGGTAATTAGGTCGGTGAAACATACAATGCCTGTTGACACTTCTGTTACATCAGCATCGGCACTCGCAAAGCGAGTCGCACGATTTACAGCACTCTGGCTAATCAATAGATGCTTCATAGAGCTCGGTAATAAAATTTGACTGAGAGCACATAGGAAACTATAATCGTTCATACGTCAAGGTGAACCGTAGGACGAAAACGTTTCCGAGCTTTTCCAAGCTGCACAATGCACTCACAGCGAGTATCCACCGAACTAGATTTTATTTTGACAATTTTTCAAGTATAGAAGCAATAAGACCGAGATCTGAGTGAACGATGGAGACAAAAAAAATCTAAGCTGTGCCTCAGTCAGCGATGCACCCAGAAATTACCTAAGGAAGCGAGTGATGTCTTGAATTAAACGCCAAACGATAGAGGAAAATTTCTTTATTCAACCTTTTTTCGATTGAGAGCTATAAGGGGGGACCTTCAGCCTCTCTAGCTCCTTTGGGTGCACCACTGGCCTCAATAAATCCGCGAAGGCTCGCGGTAGACTAAATATGAAATCAATAGAACCCATTCCGATTTCAGACACAATCCTACGAGCAGAGCTGGACTGAATCATGTGAACTTGGCTCGATTTCAAGCAGCCACTTATTATTATCTTCAAAATGAAAACCAAGCGTATTCAAAATAAGCGAAAGAGGTATATCACCAGAAATACCAGGTTTTACTCGATTACTCAAAGGACCAGGGGTGTGTCATACATGACACCACAAGAGTAACCTCAAAGGACCAGGTGACGTCGTATGACACAAGTCAGCGGTTCTCAAAATATTGGTCCTTCGAGAAGTCCATCTCAAAATTTTGAATGGTGTCGTATATGACACCATCTTGTATACTTCTAGTGATATTTTGAAAACGTCAATGAGTGCGAATATCTCAAAACTTGAAATTAGGACTTTTACCACGACCGGTTCTTACGTCCATATCTACATATTTTACGAAAACGAAATTCTTGGGCGAAGGACCTTTTCACTCTCAAGTATTGAAATATAGTTCGTCGACCCTAAGACCAATCTTCACTAGCAGGGTTTGTATCCATAGAATTTAAATATTCGAGCCAAAACTTATCGATGTCTTCATACCCATTTTGAAACCATACAGTCATTTCACAATACAATAATATTATGCTACGATATTAGAAATCTAAGAAGTTGTAAATGGAACAATAGCACAATGAAACTATAATATCCATCTGCATATGTGACCCCGAAGATTGGTGTGCTTCGACTCCGTGTCTTCATCCACTGTAACATCTCCAGCGTCGCATTTCCTAAATGGAAAACATGACCAACACCAAGTCGACTGTCACATTTATGTACAGAATAAAATGAAAAGTGAATACGGTTTTTCATTTCAATTATATCGAACGTTTTCAGGGTGGAGTTCATATACAAACGGGAGAGATACTGGAGAGAAGCCATCATGCCTGCGGTCGCAGATTAGCATTTACAATGTACGCTGAGAGATCGTGAACGCAGACAAGGAAACTTTAAACTAGCGGTGAACACACGACTTCAAGACCTCTTTCTTTCGTTGATTTGAATCAGTCACCGTTCCTCCTTTGGCTTCCTATTAATTTTTTTCTCTCTCTTCATTTTTTTAAAGCTAATCTATTACTCTTTTTTCCCCTTTCCTCTTTTCGCCCCAACAACAGAGTAAGTAAAAGAAGCACAAACAGATATACATATATATACATACACACACACAAGTGCGGCAGAAAAACGCAGGGGATAGATGATTACATCTAACACATAAAAGTTTACCTGACCAACGATCAGCATACTGCATGCACTGTCTAGTTCTCCTTGACTAAGTAAGGAGAAAAGAGAGTGAGACGGACGAAGCAAAAGAATTATACTCGAAAGTGTGGGCAAGAGAAAGATGAAATTGAAGAGAAAAAAAAAAGAGAAAAAAAGGTGAAAAAAAAACAGAAGAGGAAGACTATAAACCAGAAAAACGACTTGAAGGGGGCAAAAAAGAGAGAGACAAAAAAAAGGAACAAAATGGAAGGAGCGGCTCTCCAGAGTGACTTTTCAAACATATCGGGGCAACCAGTTCACGTCGCTCAACCAAACCACACAATACAACCATTACCTGCTCGTTTATTATCTCATTTGTTATACTCACTTTTTTATTCACTTTTCATTTCTCCGCTTGACATAAAATACAGAAGCAAAACTACTAATTTTCTGCAATGATGCTGGGCATTAAATGGCAAACTGGGTCGGGGGGAGCGAGAATAGTTAAGTTTTATATTTCGTACAGTGTACTACAGCTATACCTATAGTTTAATATCGATGAAACACATTTGAGGAATGGGGTTTCATATATCTTCTAATACTAAACACAGTGGAAGAAAAAAATTCATTGACATTGGAAAGGTTCTTGGTTTCGATAAGGGGTTACATTTTCATATCATCGAAAATTGTAAAATCCTTCTGTACTATACATTAACAAGAAAAATGGGCCAATGAGGGTAAAAACTGAAAATAATATAAATAATGAAAATGAGAAAGGACCGACTCAAATTGTTCGAGCTCTTATTTCACAATAATGCATGGCAAATAAACTCATCACAAATTTAGAGAACAACAGTAAAATCGGCGATTCTCAAGCTTCGAAATAGTAGCTGACGCTTTAGCAAGACAATTTTTCGCTCTGAAAAATGTCTTTTGCCGACTGCCTATATATCGGTGAACACTGAATTCGAAATGTCACCCAAAAGTTCGCACTCACAAAAAAGTGGGTAACATCACAACACAATATTATGCGATCATTTTCATCCTCATCGGAGTATTATACACAGTTATTTTTCCTTTTTTTTTTTTAACATTTTCTCATTCAATACAAGGATTCCGTCAGTTTTTTCATTCTATTTTATAAAGGCTGGTACCTAGTATAAAAATTTCTGTAAATACCGTTTCATAAAGATGAATAATTCTTTTGATGAGGATATTTAAAATGCCTCGACTATGAAATAAAACAATAATTTTAAAACTGCAGATTTCAAAGTACAAGTACTCGTATCTTAATAAGTTATACAAGGACCAAAATGAGTTACTGCTCCACTAGCCCTGATCGGCCGCTTGCTTCGCAAATTTATACTTGACCTGCAATAACTGACTTTCAGCCTTTGGAAAGTGATATATTGTTTTACTTTAAATAATAGAATACTGAATACATGTATGTCATTTTATAATGGAAGAATAATATAAATTTGACCGGACCCTAAAATCTTATACCTTTAAATTTTCAGTTTAGGTCGTATGTTCTGATAATTTTTTTTCTTTGTCAAGTTTTATTATTGCACAATTATAAAACTCGCCCACAAGAAAAGTGAGAATGCCCCCGATAAAGTATTGGGCGGCAGTAAAAAGAGCAAAAAATTCCGAAAGAGGGTCGAGTATGATGTAAAAAGAGCGAAAACCTTGGGGAACATGGGTCGGGTACGATGTAAAAAGAGCGAACACTTTACACTTTATAATTTGAGAGGTATGTAAAAAGAGCAAACAACATTTGCAGAAATTAGTTATTTTGTTCTAAAAAGTTAAAATTGTCAATGCAAGTATAACGTTTACATGGCATAATATAAGAAAGAGTAAAAAGCAATATAATTAACAGGTATGACTGTAATAGTTTTGATTAAATTCTTCCCTTGCTGCCCAAGCATTACTCTGACACCATTTATACTTGTAGAACTCATCTCATTCACATTTGACATTGTATAAAAAGGTTGGCAAATTTAAGATGAGAAGTATTAAAAAGAAAATTGATTCTAAGCATAAAACTTAGTTGAAAAAGTATTTAACTTCTCTGTAAGACAAACATCAAAATACTGACAGATGAGGGTACAAAATGAGAAATTTGAAGACAAATCATGAGTGTAGGTTTTTACACAGCAATACAAAGATAAGACCACAAACTGACGAACTTGAAATTGAGGGAAAAAAGCAGGTTCGCTCTATTTACATATCAAAATTTAGGAAAAAAAAAGTAGGTTCGCTCTATTTACATGTCCTGTGCAAACTGGCTTACTTTTCATTCGCTCTTTTTACATCGATGTGAACCCCTAATCTTGCAGATGTCTCTCGGAGGGTCATTAAATTTTCTCTTTTTACAATCGCCCAAAGTATTTACACTAATGGTTGCATGCTCGCCCACCCCCTCTACAATTTTTTGTATCTATGTATAATATGTTTGTACAATTTTTCTTTTCTCGTATTGACTATTGAAAGTGATCCAAAAATAGGGCGGCGATTCCCTCACCTTGCGACCATTACAGGGTTAAAAGAAAATCTATTTTATGAAGAATTATGACTTTTAACGAAATCCCATAAATGACCATTGCAATTCTGCTTGTTTTTTTTTCTCGCCATTTTATTAGAAAAAGTTGAAAATTTTTGTCGATCCTCGTCTCTGAATTGGTGTTAGGGTGGAGGGTGTGTGTGTGGAAGAACAGAAACAGCTGAAGGGGGTTATTGTCGATGAAAAAGTTTATGTGGAATCGTTTCACGCGGTCGTATAATTGTCTTTTCAGGAGGCTGAAACCAGTTAGCGATGCAATTAAAAATGGAAAGAGATGAGAGAGGGACAAGAGTACGGCGGTTTTTATTAAAGGTAGAAAATATTAAAAATGTGTGGTATCTGTCGGAGTAATGCGGTTATCTTATTTTCAAAAGACAAAAAGATGTGTAGCGTCTTTGAACCGGTTTGATAAAGAAAAACTGAGTAGCGAAGAATGACTGAGAAAACTGGTACGTTGTTGTGTTAACTGGTTCTGTGGGATCGATTCAAATTTCGGAAGCTGAGTATGTTGCAAGTTGTTGTTTTTTTTTCTTGAAAAAAAAAAAAGAAAAAGTTATCGCGTGAATATACATATAGGTAGTAGAGGTGTAGTTCTTAGTTCAGTCGATGATGACGACAGTGATGTATGAGATGTGCACTTTTTTTCTGTGTCGATGTTCGCTGCTAGAGGATGGATTTCATTGTTGAAAATTATCTTTACAAATTTGAAGTACGAATGCGATTCTCTAGGTTGAATGTTTATATGGACTGCAACGTATAGACTTACATAAGTTCTCAGAATATTTATTCTCAAGTTTATTCATCGTTTTCATGATTGTGATTTCAACACGTTCTGTGCTATGATCTAAACAATGATGATAGGATAATGATTTTTGATATTGGTATAATATTTTTTGTCGACTATTGACTATACGCGTACATTATTCATTTTTAAATTTATTTATTTATTTTTCAAAATATACCTAATATGAGTTTTCAATGCACGGTTGTCGACTGAATTTTAACCTATTTTTCTCAGAAAATAAGGTCACTGCCACTAGTTCACCTTGTAGCTGAGTCATTTCGTGCTCATATTGAGCTTCGCGATTAGGCAGCTTTGCCAACAATTTGTGTCTCGGTATGACTCGGGAATACAAATTTGAGATAAATTTCTCAAAGTCAATCTTCTCGACTGAAAAAACCCATTTCTTGCAAAACTCGTCCGTATTCATTGTATAACTCTTCCAGTATATACCTGCATGCCTTTTTCTGCGTAGGTAGTTTTCCCATGTATAATTATGTAAACTTGGGCTGCCTTTACCCATTTCTAAGCTAATATTGAGGTGTATGAGGTTAATTGTTTTCAAAAAGTGGTAAATGCAACTGCATCATACTGCAGTACATAGTACGAGTATTTGTAGACTGTATGGTTTGCTATAGATAATAATTATGATAGCCCGACTCTGTTCCAAAATATGGAAAATGCTAAACAGACAAATTTTTGCAGGTGAATATTTTCTACCGAAATTAATCGAAAATTTTCGTATCATATGAGAAAAGGATTAGTGTTATCTATTATGTGTAATAAACTTTCAAGCATCGTGATTCAAAATACTATAGGTATACGAAAAACACATACTCTTCAATCAATTTAGGAGTTATATATTAGTATTGAAACTAAATTTAAATGGTCTTGCTTATTCCCCAACCCCAAAAAGAGGAGGAGTGACTTTTAAAGTTGATAAGAAGCGGACTTATGTTTATTTCGGACTGAATGGGTGGAAAAATTGAAATAATATAACTGTCGATAATTAATCATCTAAAACACAATCTTATTTCTCTCTACACCTATTACATCTTCAACTTCCTAATTTTTAGTCGTGTTGTCATTTCAACTTTACATACAGTACTTGAGGGTGAATTGTGGAAATTTGCTATTGCTTTGTAAATCTTGTATATTTCACGTCTATATGTTCCCGCGTGACTATTGCTATTGTTTTTGTGATCGTTGTTGTTGTTGTGATTATTGTTGTATAGAAGTCACCTAACGGGTTGGAATTTTAAATTTAGGAATTCCTATACAGCTTTTACGGTTTCGACATATCGATAAGCTTCCTTCGTAATCTCGATTCACGAATCGCGGAGTTTACTAAACACCAAAAAACAATACCTGCGTACTTTCATTTGTTCGCTTTTCTATTCCTTCACCGTGTATCATAATATCGATATAGGTGTAGGTAGTTTCAACCGAACAAATACGAGTATAAACCTATTTTCCTCGCATTTCACGATAAGTACCTACCTGCAGTATTGTAAAAATATGAATAGTTAGTTCTGCCTATATATGAAGAAATTAAATGATACTCTAAATGAATAAAAAACAAAAAGCATACGACTCTTAACCGGATCCTATAGCATTGTTAAGCGGGAGTCGTTTAAAATAAAATACCAAAAATCTCCTCCCCCACCACCGTTCAATTATTGATAGGGGTGGACGGGGCGACTTATAATTTTTTCGGGTGTTGCCTCGATGTACTTTTTTATATGGTGGGGGGGGGGGAGCTGGATGAAAGAACCAAAAATCTAAGAATCATATTCTGATTCATAGATTCCTCATATAAAGACTTATCTGAATAATTTTATTTTTGGAAGAGATGGCTTTTATGCATTAAGCTATTTTTATGAGACTAAAATATATTATGTTTTTTTTTCCTCTCAGAAATTCTTTATCTGTATAAAAATTATTCTTGTTTTTTTTGGGGGGGTGTTGCTCAGCCTCACCCTTTTTCTGTCGGGTGTTGCCCGAGCTACAGGACAATACCCAAGTCGCCGCCACTGGGGGTGTTAATATGTCACGAAATTCAGTTTTCAACATACTCGTACATCGTAAAAACAAAAAAAAAAAAAAAAAAAAAAAGCTTCGACAAAAAATATTGGAAATTAAATTCTCTACTGAAATAATCCGTTGTAAAATCTCTTATTTATTGATTTCGTTCAAGTTTTTTGCAATCTTTGCAAGACCGTAACTTTGTCACAATAAAAGACCTACATCAGTTGCAACAGGCCGAAGTCACGTTGTGGAACCAACACTCTGCCACCCTCAAGTCTAGGAGAACTACACCACCTGCTTTGCTGCTTACTATAGGGTTACTGTTCTGAAACTCGAAACCCTTCCAATTGACAAGCATTAGATCTTAAGTTGGTTTGTTGTCGCGACTCCTCCTACAGCTAAACCCTTTACAGACCGCAAAAACATATAATCGAACAATACGAGTGGGAATCTACCTATACAGTATACATCGATATCGACAAATTGCTCTTGAAATGTATCGAAATTCACGGGGTTTTAGGCCTCAACTGTATAATAATGCTGACCAGATAGTGCATGAAGAGGAGACAAAAAATTCCTCACATACTGCACACAAGAACGGGTGAAATAAGCGTATATGAAAGAAAAGAGAGCTGACAATCAATTTTCAATACTTGATCGAGCAAAGACCAGCTCCACTGGCAGCACAGTGGCACAATATTGTATCAATAGACGAGGAATTAGTTACGCTAAAAACTCCGTTCGTCGCACCTCTGTTCACCGTTTTTCCCGCTCCATCTGAGAGGCAAATTGTCCTACAGGCATTTTTTAGTTTTCCGATACCGAGGCCAAAGTATCGACTGCTCTGCGATATGTACCTACATTGTAAATTAAAGAATGCCCGAAATACGAGAGAAACGTTTTACTGATTAATTCTTTTCTTTCTTTTTCATTGGCAAGATTTTTCTCTTATAGTTTTTTTCCTCGCGCGCATATAAACTCTTGCTGTCTTTTCATTTCGGCTTCTTTGGCGCAATATTGGACTCTTCAAGGTCGAAGTTTGTAACAGGTTTGTCCTTGCAAAAAACGTAACCAATGCGACCGCACCAAAACGGAGACAATCGGCGATCATAATTGCTTTTTATGACCGCTGCCATCAGCAACACCTAAATAACCTGTTCTCTCTCAGTTTCTCAATAATTAATAACATTATCGCGAATTAAAATAAAAATATTGGTTAATCGACCGACGTCCGTTGAAAATCACCAATCACGGGCGGACCCCGGCTGCCGAAGCGATAGCAGTTTTTTGTTTCCCCAGATATTCACGTAGATCGAACCATCGATTATTTGATAAGGTCGACGCAACCAATGCTATTTTGAAAATGACGCGAAAAATATTTCGAATAGCTTATAATCAGTAATACGCCAAAATAAAATTGTCTGTTCATCCTGGTTCTGAGGGGCTATCAATGGACCACGAAGCGCTCTCTATAAGTATAGCGATTTTCTCAAAAAAAAAAAAGAAGATTAAAAAAATACTTTTTTGAAACCGCATTCGGATCTGAAAATATAGTCATTTTCAGCAAATATAACCGACCTGAATGAGATGAAATCAGAATGAAGCGATTATACTTTTCCTTCCTCGAAAATCACGACTATATTTTCTATTAAAATAAGTTTCTACGAAACTGGACACATCATAACCATCAGGACCTCTGTAGACACCTTGCCACTAATGAAGCTCTTTCAATTATAAGTTGAATTGGATTAGTTATTAGTTAATTTTATATACTTGAGAAAAATTGCAATATAGTACTTTTTACCATTTTAGGACAGGAAAATTGGGACAGTTTAAAATTGTAGCAGACATTGTTAAAAAGATATTAAAATATACTACCTTTTGTAGTAAGGTTTTTGCTATCACATAAGAATTTATTACTAGCGGTACGAAATAATAATTTTTGTTACCTGGATGAGAAAAATTACTATGCTACGCAGTAATAAGTACTACACTTTTCTCTCAGCGTACAAAGGAATAGTTTTTGGTAATCCCGCAGATTTTTTTATACATCAGGATAGTTGCATTTTTGATACCCCTATTTGGGAGATTCAAAAAAAAAAAAATGGAAACCTCAAACTTTACTCACATTAGCCTCAGTTGCTACCACTGAAAAACATTCAAGCAGTTATTTTGCTCAACATTATTTTGCTTTTCCTCAATTACGTTTTAATGAGCTACACTTTCAGAACAACTGAAAAATATTCTAAGCCTCGTATTATGCTACATCGTTTATTAACTATCCGCTTCGAAATAGTAATATTATTTTTCAAGAGAAATTTTCCCAACGACACAATTGTGATCAACTTGAAAAATTTTCAAACAAACCCTCGTCATGAAGATAAAAATGTTAAAAAAATCTTTCAACAAAAAATACTTTCAAATTTCATCATTTAATTTTACTTTCCAATTATTGAAAGGTTCAGTTTTTCAACTTTTTCATAAACAACTATACTGATGAGTATTTAATACAGAAGGATAAAGTTTGATCACATTGTGCTCGCTGATGACCTCTTTCGACTTAGTTCCGATTCGAAAAAAAAAAGAATAAATGATGAAAAAAAATTTATGAAGATATTCTCTTTGCAAAAATTATAGTTTATATAATTTTCCTTCCTGCCAGCTCAAGTAGAAATTTATCCAAAATTATTCATAAATATAAGTACTACCATCTTCTATAACTCACCAATGACCTGTAACCTGACAATGAAAACGAAAGATCGATCCCAGTAGGAAGCTCTTTTCGCATTTCTTCCCCTTCTATCAACTTCTATTACTTTTTCACTCTCATCCATTCCTGCAAAGTGTCGGCAAAAATAAACAGGTGTGGGTAAGAAAGGTGAACGTAAACGACAAACAAGAACAACTTCATCGAGGAACCGAATATAAAGAAAGAAATATCCATGCCTGGGTATTAGAATCATAGGTTATAGGTACAATAAAAAAAAAAATATTAATAATAAATAAGACAAGTAAAATAGGGGGACAAATATAGGTAGGTGCATCAAATAATATGGACAAGCACGTACATATTGTATTCTGATGCACACAATACAAGTTCAAATGCAGAATACAAAATCGACGGGCGTGTCTTCGTCGTCCACAAAACAGCCCAACTTTACCTTCATCTCGTCCTCACTATAAGGTGGTTTTAATATTTTTCTCAACGCAACGCCAAGAACGCCAACAAGTCGTACAAGTTGAAACGAAAATAAAGGATTTGTTCAGCCTAGGTCCATAAATACTATCTATAGACACAAGAAATGGGATGAGAAGTAGATGAACTCAGTCCACGAAAAGAAATTCGAATTTATAGTCGGGAAAAAAAAACATACTCGTAATTATGCTATTTGGCAAAACTAAAAGAAAATAAATCGCCAGGAAATATTCAACGGGGATTATCGGAAAAATTTTCGCCACAAATCTCCAAAAAGCGGATAAAATTCGTTAATCACACAGCATCCTGCAGTCGGTGAATGTCCCTATGGGCAAATTCTATGGACTGGAAAGTAGTGCAACGAGCACATCGTTGAGGAAAATGAAATGGCCGCGTCGATTATAATTCGTCCTTAGCACGAGGGAATTTAATAAACCATTAAGTTGGTGCATTTTCAAGGTTCGAACACACGATCTATACACTGCAACTATACCAAGCTGACCTATTTTCCACGACCAACCGTTGCAACTAATTCGCATTTATTATATTTGTATTAATATTATTACTTAATTGAACTTGATTCAGACTCAATTAATTGTTACGTACGGTAGGCGCATAAAAACAGAACTCGAGTCGGAAGCACACAGCACCGCGTCCAAATGAAAATGCACCAAAGAATTATTATACAACTTTATCTTCGTGACACATAGCAGGAGAAAGACCAGATGATTATTCGTTATCGTAGCCCAATGATGACAAAAAATTAATTTTATTATTCCTAAAAAGTCAGAAATATAAAAATCCTATTTTCGAACATTTTGGACATATACCTAGCTTACCATCTTTCGTCGTGAAGGTACCGTCATATCGATAAGATATAGGGGAATATAACACGTACCTTAAACGTGGTAAACGGGGGGGGGGGGGGAATCAACTTTGTAAATCCTTATTATTCGTTCTGTCCTTGTGCGGTAACACTGAAAAAATGAAGATACGACCTTTACGCACTGACTCATTAATAGGGGCTGAAAATAGATCTAAAACAATACGAACGACAGATTATGTAGTATTACTTCATACATACAGACATTCGAATAGCTCCTAATATTCTGATCCATAAATCACGAACAAGAATCTCCATAATATATGAATGCCAGCAGCAACCTGGCAGCTATCACATGTTATTCATCAACTACCGAAGACTATATATATACTCGGATCGCAAATTACAAGCACGACTAATGCACCACCTATATATACCTGTCCTCACCTCAGTCCGTCTCGACCTTTCCCCCCCACCCCTCCTTCTGTACTCAAATTCAAAACGGCATAAAATAACAAAACGATGCGTCCGCACGAATTATCCGTTAACGACGACTGATTTAAAAGGACGCATGACTAAGCGTAAGTTTAATGAGTCAGCTAGAAATGAGCTTCGAGTTGAAAAAAAGAAGAAGAAGAAGAAGAAGAAGAAGTAATCGGGCCAATAATGAAACGCCGCCAGTGCCCATAAACCGCATATAATGTACTACAAACACCACTGAAAACGCAGAAGAAAGAGAAATGAACAGAGAGATAGGCATGGAGTATATACCTGTATAGAAGTTGTTGCCGTCTTATTTGCAGGGTGAAAAGAAATGGAATAGAAGAAAAAAAAAGAAGTACAGCTAGGCTCACGATTCTCAATTCAAGCTCATTTAAATGCACTTTTTTCTCGATTACTCTTCTTTTTCTCTATGTACCTCCACCCCCATCCCACCACTCGGCCCATTTACTAACGGACAGTCAAACAGCATGTGCGCAGATAGATTGGTCCACGTTGCATCCAGTAGATACAATTTTTTTTTACGCACGACCGCAAAATTAGATTGGAAAGTGAGGCGCGGGGGTAGGGTGAAGTAACATTTATTCAGGAACAGTCGAGCAGGTTCAAATACATAGACGGTACATCTATACGAGATATACGTGTGCCACAAAAAAAAAAAAAAAAAAGGAGATACGTCTTCCAGTGCAAGCAAGCAGCGGAAACCGAGGTGGAGATCAATGTCGCGGCTAAACTGAAACAGGTTGAGTCACAACCACATATATGCAACGTGTATAATTAGAAATTTAACCATAAATTTATATGGGCTAAGACGGTAATTGCTAGGTGAATATGAGGTGCTGAAGACTCGGCGACTCATTTCATCAATTGGTAGGGCGGTGGGGAATACTGAAAGATCAGTTCTAACGGAACAAGCACCTGGCAACGAGAAACTTTGCGAATTTTTATATCCAAATTTCCATACAGCAAAGGAGAAAAAAAAAGCAGAAAGAGGACCATCTCACAGATAAAGTAAAATATTGGGAGCCCAGTTACTTAAAATAACGATATTAACAAAAAATACCTCGCAAAAGGATAGGAGAATGTGACAAAATTTTAAAAATTGACTTTTTGGTAACTTCGAAGTTCAGGTTTAGTGCAGCTAGCAATATTATACTAATAAGCTCAGGGGAAAAAAAAACAAAAAAACCAAGAGCATATTATTATGAGTGATAAAAAATTACACTTCCTTACTTGCGAGCAAAATCTTATAAGTGATAGCGATGTTCAACACATGCCACCACGCGTGGCCATCAAACAATACATAGTTCGAAATTTATAATACATACAAATTTTTCATACACGCACACTTTTTTTTCAAAATTCAGATCAATGTTTAACACGCATACCAATTACCACCACGTTGGCCATCAAAAATATATTGGTTCGAAATTTATAATACTAGTTTTTCATATCCACACGCAGCATTTTTTTCAAAATTAAACACTTCGTATAAGCCACGCATTTGTACCTTGTCTGTTAGGAAAAATTCTATTTCGGACGAATCCGATTTCATTATTTCCAAACTTTCTTTTATTTTGAGAAAGGAATGCAAATAGCGAATGAAAAGCAACATTTCCTCATTCAAAATACGAAAACACACCTTCGACCATCATTTCAGGTCTTTCGCTTTTGACGCGCTGACCGTAGCTGAGATTCTGTCTTTCGTTTTCAGAAATATGCTGACCGTTTTTCATCTGACCCTTTCTTCGTCTTCTGCACTTGTTTCGTCTTTTTTTTCTTTCTTTCTTCCAGTCACATTTCATACTTTTTATTGATTTTCTTATTCTTTTTTCGTCGACGGAAGGAAAGTTTTTTTCCCGCGACAGGCTATCTATGTCGACGAAGAAAAAAAATCTTTAAGGCGATTCATTTGAGAAATCTGTTTTCACAGTTTGGGTCATCGATAGAACATAATTCAATTTTCGACGGATTGGTCGAACTAGAAATAACATGGCAAGGGAAACAACTGACTGGCGCATTTTATAGGTTCTGTATTCGCAACGCAAACGTAGGAATTATAGCTGACTATAATGGAATAGAACTTTCTATAAAAGAGACAAGTTTCGCCGAATTTATAGAAGGTATTTCTGAAATATGCAAAACGAAATTGGCAATGAAGATACACTACCTACCAATAAAAAAAAGTTGAGGAATGCAAAGTTAAACGTACATAAAAGCAGCCTTCGCTCGAGACGGTATTAAAAATAGTATTGACTCATCGAGTGAAAAATATTCATGGGTGAAACCTCTTCATCAGTAAAAACTCTTGAGGGAAAAAATTGTCAAGACGAAATCATAAATAGAAAGTTATTCAACACTTCATTCTCGAATACATTAATATTTTTTGGTACTACATGAATTTGACAACTCTGACAAACACAAAAGCGTAAGATTACCACGATAAAAGCAAATAAAATGTATAAAAAACACTAGAAATACCAGGTTTTACTCGATTACTCAAAGGACCAAGTGGTGTCATATATGACACCATAAGAGTAACCTCAAAGGACCAAGTGGCGTCGTATGACACAAGTCAGAGGTTCTCAAAATATTGGTCCTTTGAGAAGGTCCATCTCAATATTTCGAGTGGTGTCGTATATGACACCACCTGGTACTTCTAGCGTTAATAATGGAGTCTCCGCGAATTATATAATCTCTATTCGGATCCATGTACTTTATCAGACTGCTCTCTGATTGATCAACTTTTTCAAACATTTACATCAATTCTTTGCTGATAACGTTTACACTTCGTACTACTATAATAATTAAGGCTGACAATGCACCAAGTAACTAGAGTCTGTCCCAAATAAAAAGTGCGTGACGTCACGGGGATTTGAAGAAGGCAATTGGTCAAAATCAAAAATAATTTCTCCTATAATTTGTTGGAGCCGCGTGACGTCACGCATTTCTTATTTGGGACAAACTATACTATAACAACTATTCCTTATCTCGTATAGGTCTTGAGCTTGAAAATGAGAATTTTGTCCGTCGCGTCGCCCCAAAATCGTCAATGATCTTTCACGTGTGAAGACGATACTATAATACGTAAGACTTCGGACAAGAGTCGACATTGTCCCAAGTAAGGCGGTCTGGGAATCGAAAATACAGTAATTAAATCCGGATAAACAATATTTTCCTTGGCTCTTAGCTGCGGAGAAACCTCGCAAGCGTTGTAAATCTGATGCCATGTCCTCTTAAACTCCTGGGAGGTCTATTCGTTTCAGTTGACGAACAATTCCACATTACAGTCTACACATATCATAACTGAAGTACCTATACACACACGTTGTCGTTAAAAGTGTTGAATCCATTCAACTTATACTTTCTATAGGTATACATGGGTAATGGGCAAGGTTTGCTATTAGAAAAATAATTTTTCATTGTTCGAAACACTTGTTCGCAGTCCATAAAGGTAATCCAGAAAAAAACCCCAACTAAGTAGTTTTGTAAATGTTTTCCTGCGTCTCAGCTATACACATCGATACTAGTATATAAATGTCTACAAATATATGGGGCTCTTTCATATACTGACGAGCAGTGGGTACATTAAAAACTGCGGTACCACCTGTTCGTTATCAAACTGACTACTGCTCTTCTATATATATGTACATATTTACTCGTCCAAAATGTATTGAAAAATTCTGCACATCCTGGACCAATTCCACGAGACCCTATCACGCTTCTATTTTTTTGCACTCTCTTTTTCTCCCCTTTAAACTTTCCTCTTCTCTTTCACAAACATATATAAGTACTGGCGTTCTTATAGATGTTGGAATACTCACCGAAATACCACACATGCTTCTTTACCCTCAAAATCGTTCAAACGAGTTAATCGGACTTTATTTTCACTCCGTGTATAGATATATATACACACCAAAATGATCCACTTTTTTCTCTCTCTATCGTTTCCCTTTTTTGCATTCGTGGAAAACAAGATTCCTGCAGTAAGTACATATATATACATACACCACATATATGGAGCCCAAAATCTTGGCGAATTTGTAAAATTGTTTTCATTATTCGCGGAATACCGATGACGTAATAGAGTGTATACTGAGAATGGTAGCAGCGAGTGGAGGTGTTCCATCTTTTTTTTTGATACTTTTTGGTTCACTTTTTTTTTTCTTCTCCTCTTTGGATATTCAATGTAAGGTTAAATTTGCCAACGAAGGTCTTTATTACGTAGGGAAAAGCTCGGTCGACACGAATAAACCAATAGAAATGGTAAAACAAAACAAGCATTCCACGCATTGTTACCTCCCCGTTTAAATTCCTTACCCAACCCACCCTCAGCGTGAGCTTTTTCGATGAAAAGCTTTTGTTTAGTTAAAAGTCGTTTTTGAAAATTCCCCTTTTAACGTAGTTTTTTTCCCCCTCCAGGCTTTTCTTTCATCTGCAAAGGTGAGGGGAACAAGTCGCTTGCGTGTAGTTGGGCGTTTTATTAAACGGTTTAACGAGCTTTTGAAACGAAAAATACAGAGGATTTGCTTTTTACCGCCCTTCCTCGCTTAAGACACTTCTCTTTCCTTTCCTCCTTCTCGCTCACACGCTCGAATCGACGAGAAAAGGCGACTATAATGTATACAAACACTCGCTTTTGGTGCTGCATTTTCAGTTTGAACTCGAGGAAGTAAAAAGAATGTGCGAATATATTGGCATTGATTGCGCGGGAGCCATAATTTTATAGACTCGTAGATACAAATGAAGGTCGATAAGGCCCTTTTTTGAAATCCATTTCGTCCTTCTATAATAAAATTATAATCAAATTGTAGCTAGTGATGTATATTAGTCGAGTAGAAATATCGATGATACGAAATTTTAATTACGAAAATTGGTAAATGAATGATGTACCTTTTTTTCTAACATCACTATAAATAAAATTGATCATTCTATTTTTAAAAAATTAATTAAAAACTATAGATAAAAATTATTGCACCTGTTTTGTGAGGGGGTAAGTCCTAAATTGACGTATTTCGGATCAAAAGGGGTATACCGAAATAGTCCAACGTGTGATCTATCGAGAGTTATATACGTACTTCGAGAACAATAATATAATAAGTTAGTCGTAATACTGATCCGTAAAATCTCAATAAGTACTCCCTATGGGCAAAATATTTCGAAAACGGATCCGTTTTATTCCGGGTTATAATCCGTTACTGGATTATAACCCGGAATTTTCCTGTTTTCCGGCTTCTAAAACGGATTTCGAACGGATTGTAATCAGTCTTGCCGGAAATGAGTCCGGATTATTTTCTGTGAAGGCTGTTTTATTCTATTTGTTGGCCCGGGTTATAATCCGTGAAATCGTTTTACAAACGGATTTAGAAAAATTACGCAAAAATTATCACTGATTATAATCAGGAAATCCGTTTTACAAACGGATTTGGAAAAATAATCAAGATGACAAAAATATCAGCAAATTTTCAGATCCGATGGTCGAAAATAAAAACGGACTGACAACGGATAAAATTCTCATTTTCCGTATCATTTTCTCATTTTTTGCCCATCGGGCTGTTGGGAGTAGCATGAAAAATAGATTTTATGAAAAATATAAATAGGGCAAGTGTAGCCCGAGTATTAACGACAACATTAAGACGACACTCTCAAATTATACGAGAATCTGGTGATTTTGAAGACGAGAAATCATCCGAAATATGCAAATCGTTGATTCATATACAGCCTCCTACACTGCACAGAAGAAATTCAGTGAATTTTCACGGTTTTACTAAATTTATCACATAGCAGACGAAAAAAAAGTAATTATTCGTTCTTTTGATTGCAGGTCATTTAACATCTTTGCACAAATTAACGGCATAACACCATTAAACGAAGAAGTACAATTGCCACAAGTAGAGGGCGCGACACAGACGACTCATCGTTCATTCTCATATAATTTTTCATCGCCGCATACCTAATATACTTTATGTGATCTCTCGTCTTCGACCATTTGCAGTGACATTCAACACGGTACATTTCCTGTATCTCAAATATAAAGCCGCGACTACACATACGCGTACTCGACGAGTAAACTCTTTTCAAGTTTATTTATCAATAGGTTATCCAAAAAACCTCCAATTGAAATCGCCCTCGTGACAAAATCCGGATTTATGAGTATGACAATTATTCGTTTTATGACCCCAGGTTTCCAAAAATACTCACATCTCAAATTCATAAACAGTTACTTAATATACAAGTACACGGCGAGTATTGGGTGACCTGCCAACTGCACAAATGTGTGGCTGGATACTCGAATGGGCTCCTACACTCCGCGTATCGCAGTACTCGCTATTCCCAATCGACATTGCTGGTAAATTTTGAAAGATCAAAGTGTAAGACCACTTGTCCCATTTAGATATAGGTTTTCACGAGTATAGATCCCAATTATGGCTACGTGCGGTTTAATATACCAACAACAAGTCTAGTAATGAGACAAATGAGCAAGTGTACTATTCACTAAAGGTAATACTTGCCAAGTACACATATGTGTGGTACCAGCTTAGGAATAAAAATATTAAAACCAGACTAAAGTGAAGAAAAAATTTAACAAAATAATTATTTTCTTTTCTCTCCACACCTATACGCTCCTAAAACGTGTTAAATTGTTACCATGGTAATTAAAACTGCTAATATAAACGGAAACGGAACATTTACAATTTCGCAGTCCACCGCGAACGCGAAAATATATCGTACTTCGACGACTGCATTTATCTAGACATTTTACACTGTACATACACTTTTCACGTTACCATTTTTCCTGACTATGCTAAAATGAAGTGGAAAGACGAGAGGATGTACATGGCACTCGAAGGGAGACGACAATCGTCGGTATAGCAGGAAAAAATTTACCGACAGTTTTCTAATTTTAAAACGTGCAGTACCTTTGAAAAGGAGATTATACATTTTTCTAATTGCAATACTCAGATAGAATTGAGGGTGATAAGAAATATGTACTCATATAATCACACGTTTACTATGCGCTAATGCATACGAATTTAATAACCGAGAGAAAATCATAACGCAAATCCGTAGACCCTCAAGCGGACAATACAGACAGTTCTTGCCCCGGAGATAAACCACAACCAATAATGATCAAGATTGTAATTTTTGGTTTCAAAAATTAATCCCGATTTAACTTTTGGATAAGATCAATATAAAATTAAGATTCGTTTATTTACAACTTGAAAATACCTTCGCGCTCGTATGATCGAGATTGTACAATAAGATTTACACCGCAAGTTCAATGACAACAAAAAAGTCAAGAATAACACAATAAACAGACGGGATGATTCTGTGAGAAAATTTTGTAAACGGGTTCCTGCCTTCTTCAGTACAGAAACGGAACAAAAAAATTTCGATCATCTGCATAATTGCAAGGTAAGTATGAGAAAATGAACCGGTTATTTCGGTTGACAAAATTGAAGCACATAAAAATACCGATGTTAAAAAAGGAAAAAGAAGATGTATCTGTAATGAAAATATGTATAAAATGTGTAAAATAAATAAAATAAAAAAAAAAAGTGAAAAACATAATTCAATCCAAAACGACGGGAATATTCTAAAGATGTACACGTCTGAAAAATAACTTTCATGAAATACGAAAGGGATTCAAGATTCAAGTAAGAATGGAAATAGTGAGTAATGAAATTCTTTTGAACAATTCGTTACTAATTTATTGAACTTATTAAGTTAGGTTATAGGTTTCAAAATGCACAAAAATTCCTACAACCTATATTATGTTCATTTGATCACTACAATTACTGCAGTTAATCGAAATAAAGATAATTATGATGATAATAAATATTAAATTGACAAGTCCGATGCCAAACAGTGTAGAGTGTAACATTAAGAAAAAGCAAGAGAAAAACTAAAACTAATTAAAATACAACTATGACCCGATTCAAAAAGCTTCTAAAAGCAACTTTTAAGTGGACGAAACTATGACAAAAATAGCAAAACGCGTATGCCATGTATGAGAGAGCGCATAAACACACATCACATTTGTACAAGGGTCATTTCTTACCACCAAAATAGACTTATAGCACTTTTTGGAATCGACCCTTCAATTATAATGTATCATTCTTATCGTACTTCCATCAAAATAAGAAACACACGAACATTATAAGGCGCTGCTGGAATCAAAAACACTTTCTTCTTCACACATAAAAAATACTCTACTGTACTACTATAGGAATAACATTTTTTAAATTGAATAATGATTTCTTTTAAACAGAAAACATAAATCTATATACGAATAGATAAAAATGTAAAAAAGTAAAATTCAAGTATCAACTCGGACGTATAATAAAAACTCTAAATCAAATGAGTAGGAATTATGCAAAATATGATTTTTATTTTATTTTGCTACCTCAGTTGCACTATGCACTGTGTTATACAGGAAAAAAATGTTACACCCACGCAAGTATTGTTTTTTTTTTCCTTTTCCAAGTCAATACTCTTTGCTACTGATATAATTCGCGATTATCTCACGGGTGGCGAGAATTTTAAAAGTATCACAGGTATATTCGTATACACCAAAGGATCCGATTTATCGAGTTATCGCACCTTGCATTTTGCAAAATGTCATCATAATATATTCAATAGAAGCAACCAAAAAAAATTGTGAAAAAAAAAAAAAAATCTCTTAAATCGTAAATGAATTACAAGTTATTCGAGATGTTCGATGCACAAAATGTAAACCAGTTTTCCCTCATTTCCAGTGAGAAAAGCATCAATGTCATCGATTAGTAATCCGCAACATAGCCATGCGTAAAATATATGGGCATAAAAAATCAAATGACTCACGTCTGCACAAAAAAGTTCAAGTTGGCAGAGTTGAAAATCAGCATTTCCCATGTAGCCAAATTTTAACCAGATGAGAAATATAGTTGGCTCTCACAATACTTCGAATTTCTCGAAATCCAATATTTAACAAATTAATGATAAATAAAATAATAATTAAATAAGAATGAACCTTAATTTCAGACATCAGCGCACATTTATATACATTTTTTTTTTGCGAATAATTATCAATAAGCAAATAATTTTTTTTTTCAACTTTTACCCACATTTACGGCCTTTACAGTGAAAAAAAGTGACTTATGGCTGTGGGGCATAACGATTACCAAATTCATTCGCAAAAAAGGATTGTATATGTTCTGGCAAAAGGATATTTATAATCGAGTGTATTTATCATCGACAATTAATCCCTTGGTGAGCATTATAGCATTCAGCTTTCAGTTATCGAGGTTTAATTGCCCGCATATTATTCAAAATTATTTATTAACACAAAATTTGTAATTTTACAAATAAAAGTTTAGAAGCAATGAAACTAGAGGCAAACGAATCAACAAAATTAATTTTTTAGTGCCATGACCAAGATGATGTCATATCTTTCTACTTCTCATTTGACAGGGACTAAACGTAACTCTTCTCACATCGTTCAGGAAAACTGTCACTAAGCTATACATACAATGAGACCTTCATAATGACAATTGACTTCCAGTAGGAAATATCTAATGCATGAGTAAATCAATTAGAAAAAAATTAATTAAAAAAATTAATACCTAATGCTCATGTATTTTCCTTCAGGCCAGGAAGCTATAGCTCTTATTATAAATTTCCATGTCCATTTCGAACATTAAGAAAATGATCAGATTTACACAAAAACTAACATCGATTAAAACGACTGATACATTCTAGAAATGAAGAAAGTGATAAAACGTTGTCATTTATTCGGACGTAAAATCCAATTGACCATCAAAATATATGGAGACGCCATTAGAGGAACTGACGCCTTGCAGCGAAATTTGAGACGATACGCATCTCCTTCAAAACTTTCCTTTCTCTCTCTCTCTCTTTCTTTCTCCACATCTTTGTATTGATTTCGAAAACAAATTAAAATCAAAACGATTCAAGTTAGCAGATAAATAGATAATTATTTTTAACTTCAGGTTTATAATGATCATAAATTTCGTTAAATACGGCTACTGAAAAATTAACCGAGCTACAAACTGATGAAGGGAAGCCGGAAGAATGACCATAAATAATACATTCTAGAGTAGATATCGAATAAATCAGCAATGAAATTCATATAAACACGATGAAAGAAAGATCCAAAAATTAGGTAGCTCACATTTAAATATAGATAATTAGCAGCCAACATGACGATCAACACATTAGTAATTTTCCAACGATCGTTTCGTAGAAAAAATGCAAATACCTCGAAGATATTTTGAGGCAGATCAGGGCGCTTGGAAAACACACAAATGACTGGGAAAGAAACAATTTGTAATGAATACAAAACACAAAAATGTTCATTACATTGAGATTTTATTTAACCAGAAATATGTATACCAAAACGTGGCGGCCGGAAGTTGAGCAAGCCAAATATTTATAAAATTTATTTTATTTTTTTAAATCGTCGAACAATTATATTTCAGTAATTCATTACAAAATTATTCGACATTCCTACTTAATTTTACTTGAAAACGACTTATTCTTATCAACCGTGAAAATTGACGAAGCAATTGACCAAATTAATAAAATACAAAGTTAAAATCCGACTTCCTTTTCCACGTAGGTCACAGGCTCAAAGTTTGATCAATATTCAAAAAATGAGGAGGCGGGGCGGGGCGTGGGGGATCTGAGTACATACTTGATTAACATGATGAAATTGAACAAAATTTTTCGAATTATGAGATACATGTATTTAATCAATACCTACCTACTAATTCTCTTACTCAGTCAAATTAAAGCAAAAACTGTAAGATACTTTTCGAAATTAAAAGTTGAGGTAGAAACTGCAGAATTATTAGCATACTAAAATTCTTCAGCGGTTATTAAAGATTTCAACTGACATTTTATTTTTTAAAGCAAATTATTAATGTGGTACACATTTTCATTATTTTCATGCTACGATTTCCATTTATATACCTAGTTACTTTTTCGATAATATGAACTTCAAAAAGTTTCGATAAAGATTCGTCTTGATTAGTCACAGAAAATTCTTATTTATGGCTCTGGTTTAATCTTTATATAGCATTCGATAATATTCTATCTAAAAGATGAATAAATATAAGTAAAAACAAATTTTTTCGAGATAAACTTTTATTAAGTAAAATAAAAGTACGAATTATCAATTTTATTGTGTTTTTAAAAAACTCTCCACGCTTTTATTTAGATAAAAGGTTATCATGAAAAAATTCAGTTTTGATATTAATAATACTTTTTACAAGTTCTCATTCAACTCACAACAGCCGTAAATCATTAGTTGATACCGCTACTCACCGAACAGGACTATAAATGATTATTCTCTCCCTCATAAAAGCTTCTTTGAAATATTTATGTTCGAATTATGTATAAGAACTTTGTCTTACCATGTTTTTTTAATCAAATTTTATTTTGGTCTAGATTTATATTTATTCCCGAAATCATAATCGCAGCAGGAATACATGAATATTGCCCATTCAAAAGACGTGCATTTATTGTAACATTCAACTTTCACCAAATACATAATAAAATTTTTCACGAACTTTCAGAAGTTGATTAATATTTTTCAAGATTAGTTGGAAAATACAGTTTCATCGAAAATTAACGTGATCGCGTACACAATACCTTCTTCATATAAACTAATATTAGAGTTGTTAAATTTTTGTGTTTCTCCTTTGGGTCAATAAAATAGATACAAGCAGGGATAACTAATATAGAATTATAGACAGGCAAATTTCGAGACGATTTTTATTGTTACTCAGAAATTTTGGTTTACGGACTTTCACGTTGCCTCAGAAACACGTGATTCATTATATACTCTGCAGAAGTTCATAGCCGCAATACTTCAACACCCTGCACATGAGACGATAGGAGGGAGGCACCTACTAAAAATCCCACTCAAAACCATCAATTTCAATTCTACGTTTAACGGATTTCCCCATAGCAGATACAACAGATAGCTCATAATATTATCTATTATCGCAAATCTTGAACCACCAGAATGCTAATAAAATCCGGATTCGCAACGTTACCTGGTGGAAAAACTGAGGGTTCTCGACGAAACATGTTCCCGTCACTTTTGTAACCGCACATTATCATCCGTATTGTGGATGCACAGCCACCACTTCAACCAAACACATGACTTTTGTAGACAGACAAAGTATATTAGAAAAAAACTAAATAAATATTAAAACAATCCGCCGGAAACTATAACGACCAAGATCAAGGCGAAAAAGTATATTCATTCAGAAATTACTATACGTAAACTTCGTCAAAAGTGGAAACGTACAGTTTCACGAAAATTCTCAACTAAGATTATACAAAAATACCCGAAGTCTCCAATAACAAATTTACGATAGTTCGTCGAAGTCTCGAAGATTACAACGGGACACAATCATCATTTTTCATTTTTTGGGGAAGGGTGTCACGGGGATGAGAGATTTGCAACAAAATTATAAAATTTCCAATAAAACGATAAGCACCAAAAATTTTCAACGAAGGTTGTAAGAGAATTTGTCAGAAAAAAAGAACATACGAAGACGACGCACACACACGCACATTACACACAAACGCATCGAGAAGGTAAATGCATGCAATTTTTCAGGTAAGCCGTCGTTGTTTTGTTCGTTCGTTAGGATTCGTTCGTACGAACATTCGTTCAGTTCCCTACGAAAGATGGGACAACGACTATGGGCTACGGTGGCGACAACAGCAACGACGACGACGTCGAAAACGAAACGCCAAGTCGTCGTCGACGACGACCAACAGAAAGAATTTGCTGCTACTGTTCCCCCATACCTCATAGCGTACGCTCAACAACCAAGAAGAAAAACACGTGTACTTCGGGAAGGAGGAAGGAGAGGAGACTCAAATTATTTACATTTTACCGGCACACCGGTACTCTTCACTTCGACTTCGACGGCTCAGTGCGTCAAGGTGATGATCTTCGAACAAACTTAATTATTCAAGAGCGACTTTCATTCGCATTTATTTAATTGTGCTGAGAACCAAAGTGATCTAGGTTCAAATTCAATTTTCACTATTATCGATACCAAGCAATTTCATCCTGTGAACTCGATCCGCCCAAATAATTACTCATTATCTTTATAAATTATAATGAAAACCATATTATAAACCCAAACAGAGCGAATTGTGTATTTTCAAAACTTCAATTGCGTATTCCTTAAAACTGTAGAGGTTCACTCCAGTTCTCAAGTCCGGACTTGCATTCGTCATCGTCATATTAAGCTATAGTTGGTTTTTTGGGCTGTTATTGATGGAAAAATAAAGGGTGATCGATATCAGAGAGAGTAGGTATTTACTTAAGAAATAGTTCAAGAAAACGAAAATTTGAGAAAAACTAGGCGATGAATTTTACACACCCAGTAATGACTTTTTGTGATAATCGTTGATGTTCTATTGTTCCCATACCAACCTTTAAATAAAAGTATGAATTTTCATAACTTGAAACAACCTGAAAGAAGACTTAGAGAGTCAACGCCTAAATTAATCAAAATCCTATCCCAAAGAAAGGGATACAACCGACGCAGAACTGTACAGTGAATTTCACTACGACAGCTAAATATTATTACCCACGCACAGAGAGAAAGATTGTACATTTCAACACAAATATACCTGCATCAATAAAATGTACTTAAATAAATAAACTTCTCGGGAGAAGAATCTTACAGGTACTCGTCCAATTTATGACTTTTCCAAACGAACGAATCGTTCGGCACCTGACATGATGAAAAACATGGGGAACGCTGATGAGCCAAAGCAAGCAGCAAAGATGAAAGAAACAAAATATTCGAATGAGGGGGGGGGAAATATCCAACGACAATGAAACAGTGTAATCACTGCCGTGGTAACGCACTTACTGATAAGAATATGATAGCAGAGCCTTCACCTCACCGGCACGAATCATTTGAGGTAATCAGTGACTATGCTTTTTTTTTCCTCTCCCTTCTTTTCACTGTCTTACCATCTCTTTTACACTCTATGGAACAGTAGACATGAGCAACCTCTCTCCATCCCCTCTTGCTCAACCGCTTTCTATCTCTCAGTTTGTCTGTCTCGCACCCTTTTCACACCACCGACGGTCAACCAATCGAATGTGATTTATGCGCCTTCAAGTAAACGTAATACTGCAAGTCGAGACGAGAGCTCTGTATGGTATACTCTTTCGCTGCCTCTTTCTGCCACCACCGCACCTCCTCCCACCATCGCACCCATTCGCCACACGATTCTTCATAATAATAATATATTTTCTCTTGCTCGTCACCTGAGTTTACGAATACGCCAGCCAGCCAACGAACACGTTGGCTTGGCTTCATATAAACGCGTATAGGTACACACTTTTTACGACTAACGGTTTTCCACTTCTGCCCATTTACACTAAAATGTGCAACTAGGTCGGACAAATACTGTGATTTTCCTCCGTTCAAAGAAAATTAATCAAGTAACTCCTCTTTCTTCATTTCCACTCTTTTTTCCAGTTTTACCCCCCCTCTGTTGAAGAATCAACTAGATTATCATCTTTCAATCTTAATCTAGAGAGTGTATAAAGAAATGGATAGAGATATAAGATTATTGTAGCTCAATCAAAATCAACTCATGGAGTGTGAAATCGAAAATGGTACACGATGAAGTTTTGCACATTTTCACTATTATTGTATTATTCGTATGTGGGTAAATAGTAGTATTTTCAATTTTATCAGGAATAATTTGTTGGTTTTCATAAATAAATCATTAATTTATTAAACTATTCATGGAATTGTTCAAGAATAAAGTACTAACATCTATTGATGATATAATAATTATTATGATTACTACCACAACTCAATGGCGGATCCAGAGCTCCATTTTTTTTTTTTGGGGGGGGGGGGAAATCCAAATTTTTTCAAAGCATGGTAAATGCTAAAATGGTGCGATTGTTTCATTTTCAGAATAAAGGGGGAGGGGTTCAAGAAAATTGATTATTTTGTGGATTATCGGTAAGTGAATTTTTTTTGGATTGGGGGAATTCCCCCCCACCCGTGGATCCGCCACTGCCACAACTACGAGTATTATCACTTTAATTGCAGTCGGATTTACCGAAATTCTCCATTAACAAGTTTTTCTCTTTCGTTAAATACATCTCTTTTCAAGATTTTATAAATTATAATAATATCAAGCAAAAGAAAATTCATGTTCAATAAGCTTTTTTAAGAAAACAAATCATTATCTTATTTTATAAATTTGTAACACTTCATTTCAAGGTTTTCCACTAATAATAAATGAATTAGCGCTGAAAAGATGAGCAATGCTGTCGAATTTTGCAAGTAACTTTAACATCAAAATTTCGTGATATTACCAAGATAATATCCATATATTTATTATTAACCTAACGGCTGAATATTTTTTAGGACGTTAAGGTTCAACTTAAATCAAGCCCAAATTATGAAAGATCGGAATTATTGTATGAGAGACTATTCTATGAAGGGGCACTAACACATGGGCGACAAGAGGTATAATATAGTAATAGCTGAGAAGAAAACTTCGAGGAGCGAATCTTAGCAATGTAATGCGACATCAATTTTCATTTCAAGAGCAATAAAAATGTACCTAAATTTGAAGATTTAGATGTTTTTGTTCGGCTATATCTTCTAGGCAATCTCGAGTTATATCACTACATTTATGAAGGAAACTTTTGTCGACGGTTTTTATGAAACCACCGAGTAAAAATCCACTTGCTGACTCTCGGTTTGTAAGGAACTTTCAAGGGAAGAAGTTGGTCCACACTTCTTTTATTCTGGTTCAAATGACACCACTATTTTTATCAAAAATTCCGATGCGATCTAGAAGAACGTTCAATACGTAGGCAGAGGAAGTCATATTTTTGGTTTTGATACTTTCATATAATTATGTAGAATATACTGTGAGCAACTGTTCATAATGCTCATAGCTTTTTGAAGAAATACCAGTGCTTGGATGGAATTGCTCCAACACCTTGTAAATACACACGTCGTAACTTTCCTTCATCTTATGGCGACATTTTTTGCCACTTTCTTGGTATAATGCCTGCTTAATTCATGACTTTACCAGTGCTCTTTAGCGGGGCTATTATACGACGAAAACAATGGAGTGAATGCCAAAAATGCTCGTAACGACTTTATAAAGGCTATTTCAAATGTTTCAAGCAAAATTAATTTGATTTTATACACAGATTTTGCGCTGGAAACTATCTAAAAATGTATAATTTGAAACGATTGTTAAATTTCAGGGATAATCTACAGATATAGCAAATAATACGTTTCAAACAGCATAAGCTACTGAGTCAAGCTATAAAAAAAAATAAATAAAAGCGTAAAGAAATGCATCTGTACCTTCTGTCGAGTATGCCATTTATACTGCAGTTCAGGAAACACACAACTGTTTATAGGTATAACCGTTCATATTTCACACACACAGTAGCAGAAACAGTAAAACTTGACTAGATCGATCCACTCACCTGAAACAGAAAATAAAAGTCATTTTTAATATAAAAGTAGCCTACATATTATTATGGATGAACAATATTTTGTATTTTCATCAATCGTTATCCTCTGAAATTCCTAATAGTACGTAATATTGATAATCTATCAAAATTTCGGATAATTTTCAAATTAAATGAGGGTTCATAAAACAATGAAAACGTTCTTAATTTTCAAATATTGAAAAAATTAAATCAAATGCACTGTATCTGTATCAATCGCATTATCAACTTCATCGAAGAGAAAAGAGTGCAGTGGTCAGAATTGGATTAGAGCAGATATTAGTTATGTGCTAAACAAAACTGAGCAAGTAAACCAACAATAAAAAATGAGAAAACAATCAACAACATTTTTAGTTGGTGGATGATGATTTTCGTGTAAATCAAAATTTTGATTTTCATTATTAGCTGCAACATAATTTTTACAACTACTTTAAATTTAGAAAAACCAAATGATACTCTGCACAATTTTTTGGGGACTTAGAATGTCTTTGGACTTGAACAGTAATATAATTTTTTTTTCAACTGCATCGTAAGGCCAACGATATAAATTTCATCAAGTGCATCAAATAAGTCAAACACTTTATTCAGGACCGTCCATGACACCAAACATGAATATGGTTGTTGATAATTGCATACTGCCAAAACTGACATAAAGGTAGTCAACATAATAAAAAATCGTTTTGAAATCAACGAAATTAAAAGTAATTTGCCAGTCTCCGAACGAATTAATTTGAAATGCATCAAGACTTTTGACGTGCAATTTTTTTCATGCACTTCTCTTTCTTCATCCTATTCTGGTTCTGGAAGAACCACTCGCGATTGCCACAACGCCATTGCATCTACATCTGAGACTTTTCCACAGCTTCGCACCAAAACTCAACAAACAAAGAACGTACATATAACCTGAAGAAGATTCGAAGACGAGGAGAAGGGAAACAGGTACACCATAACTTGGTACTCGGCAATACAATGCTTCTCTTCGTTTCGTTTATTATATAATAATAAGAATAAAAAAAAATCACACACACACACATAATAACATTATCTCCACGTATGGAAACACATGTCGTTTCCAGGTATTCTAACCACATCCCAAGAAATGATGAGTACGTGTGTGGATGCTGTTCGAGTATAAATTGAACGAATAAGTACAACAAAAAACTGGGCAACATTGTTTTCTGTAAGCTAGAAGATGTAACTTTTCAATTTTTCTGCACTCACATACACTTCCAACAACTTAATACTGTTGTGTATGATTCAGAGCAGCATATAAACACCGCGCGGTAAATGATTTTTTTCTATCTTTTTTTTTTGAATTTGTAAAAATCTGATTCTACTCTGGCACTTGTTCAAAAAACACTTTTTCCACATGCACCAACTCGGTCAATTAATTTATTTTTCTCCCCTTTTTCCTTTTTCAAACTTCGGTGTTCTTCGTAATTGTTAACACAAAAACGACATACATTAATTTCTTTCCGCCTTTTTTTTTTTTTTTTTTTTAATATGTCTACCACAGGAAAATTTAATATCTACACAACGTCCTACGAATGGTATACACCGCCCTCTTCCGCGAATTTGAGGCTACAAAATTCTGCTCAGTTCTTTTCTAGGAAATTATGTAAAGTTGATTAATAATATTTAAAAAATCGTTGTTTAATCGAGAAAATTAAAACGTTTTGGCACATATCCTAAATTATACGGTTGGAAGTAAGTAACATGACAGTATTTTTAAGAAACTGACTTTATTCTGTACACTCGTATTTTTCATCTATTTTCATTCATTTTTTTCCTCCATTAAAAGTAAATTCATCCGAATTTGGAGACGAGTAGGTGCATAAATTCACCGAAAGATTACAGTACATAAGTCAAAAGTACAGCACCGCAAGCTAAAAAAATTTCACATATTTATAGATGTGTGCTTTTTTTTTATTTTAGGTTATATCGGGCAAAATTGGGAGGGTTTAAACAAATATTTTAGTAACAATATTGTCTTGTGGTTACTCCATAATGGTTGAACATGAGCTTTCATAAAAATTTTATTTGCAACTTATAACACATTTTAGACATAGTTTTCGAATGTCACGCTACACAAATGACATGTTCAAACTCCAATAGAGGGAGACAAAAAAATATTACAAAAAATTTTGTTTGAGGATTACTTCGCACGTGAACTGAAATTATAGTAATTCACAACACGCCAAAAACTGTATATGTTTAGCCAAATAAAAAAAAAACATGTTCCACAGTATCAGAATATCATTCCATTAATGAAAAGATAGTTACTTTACCGGGTAAAACAATATCCTTATCGAAATTAATTACATTTAACAATGACACGCGGTCATGTATGTTTAGCGATGACATGCAGCCATGCATTATGCGTCATAAAAGTCGAATTCCATCAAAACAAAATATTATCACTAGGTACTACATACAGTACCTACATACTATTATACGTTATCGCGTTTTTTGAATATTTTCTAAAACGACAGCCGTCGTAATAGCGACTGAAAACAATTCTATTTAATCATGGAAGTAACCACGGAAAAATGTTTCAGTTAAATTAAATTTACGCATCAACTCTTATTTGGCCTACATATGACTTTGATCTCAGAAAAAGTTGATACAGAGAATTTTAAATTTAAATATATTGCTAAGTGTGTCCAGTATGAGTTTCCATCCTCATCATAGATGTTTCTTCGGAATATTAATTTGAAAAAATTACTTCCTCAAAACAAAAATGCCGGGACGACCTATGTGTAATTCAAAATTTGTCATCCCAATAGGTACGGGGTACAACCTAATTTCAGGGAAATATCGAAAGAAATTCATTTTAAGAGAGAGTAATTTACTTATCATCATGATACCGAATATAATATTCGAAGATGAACTTGAACAAGCCTGTGCCTGCATCACAATGAATATACGTAACCAATCCTACAGTTTCTAAACTGAATTTTTCCCTCTCCAGATTTACTACAAAATGCTACATTCATCAAATCATAAAATCACACCCATATTAATGGCGTAAAAACTTGTCAGTTTTCACGTGTATAGTCATGAGACAAGAAAAAATTATTTATTTATTGTTTGAAAATACTTTTTCGAAGGTACTATACACTCTGTATTCGTCAACTCGATTTTCAAAAATCATTGATTAATGATTATATTGCTTTGTACGAGTCAATAAAAAATATTTTATTGCAAAAACAAAACGAGTAACATTTATTTTTCATCCTCCCTGAACTGTAGAAAACAGACAAGAGCATCTCTGGGCTTTGAAGCCGAGCCGTACTTAAGGGGGCGGGGGTTGCACTCCCTCCAAGCAAAGTCATTCGTCCCTCAAGCAAAGGCATTCGTCTATTTTACCATCTTCGCATTTGATTTGGCCCCTCATCCCAAAAGTATTTTGCTCTACGTGATTACGGCCCTGCTTTGTATTATGAAGTGCACATTAGTTACGAAGGATAAAGAAATTATCAGTAGAACGTTAATCTGTATAGCTCCATACGCAATCGACAATTTCCTATTCACAATTGCATATTCTGAAGCCACAGCTCCTACCTACATTTGCACAGTGCTCAAGGCGGCTGTATATTCATACCCTCAAAGACTAAATTTTTATCAACTCGTTACAGTATATGTAGGCCAACTAACTAACAATCTTGCCCATCAACGATCCCACAGAGCAAACAAAGTTCAAATACGAATGCTTCTGAAAGCCAGCTACCAGTTTCCAACTGATTTATTTTATTTAGGGCCTGAAACCGAAGCAATAAAGTTTACCGCCATTCGCCGATAACTTTTCTTCGCGTATAAAAGTCGACAAACTGATAACATTCTCAAGATAATTTTCCAGGTATTTAATGCCGACAAACGATAGTACATTGCTCAGGTCGCAATTAATTATGCCAATGGGGTAGAAGAAAGAAAAAGAGCAATTAATTCTCTTGAGAAAGTATTAAAAACTCCGAGAACAGTTGCCAGACTTTTATGAAGGCGACGATAAAATACACCATAGACTATATAATGAATATAATATGGTTCGCCAAATGGAGACAACAGCTACCAAATAGCGGTAATGATTTTTTTTTTCTCAATGTGAATCCATATGAATGACCTCATACATCATACTAACGTTTGGGTAATGTCACCAGTTCTTATTCATTATAAATAGAAGCGAGCAGAATGAGAAAAATGTAACATCTCTATACACGTGAGTACTGAGTATAGGAAATTAAAACAAACTAAAGGCCAGCACCACTTCAATCTGTATTATTAGGTAAATAAGATGGGAAGTAAAAGAAATTAATCTCATGCATGAAAATAACACGAAACTTTCAAAACACGACATCAATACACATGATAATATTTATTCTAGAGTTTACGAAACTAAAAAAAAATTACCCGAACCTAATTTTGTCTTAGTTACAACCATTTGGGATTAGGCAAAAACCACAAATATTCAGAGTTTTAGAAAACACTTCAGCTTAATTATTCATCAGAGTAGAATATAGCAGAAAGGATATGAATAGAGAACTACGTAAAAACTTGATATGATGATTAGGATTTTTTAGGTGAGGTCTACGACAAATGCCACACCATAAACTACAATCAAACGATCTGCCTCCAGTTCAATAAAAAGACAAATTGGCAACTACTTTTGAGATAAATTCGCAAACAAACCACTTTTTCATAACGATTTATTGAGAAGATACAGAAACGGAGAAAAAACTGTTTCAAAGAAATGAAGGGAAACATCTGCTAAGCGCTCTCGTTTCCTCAACCATATTTTTACGAAGTTTCACGAACTGCTCTCAATGTAACTGAATTTTGAATCAAACAAACCTTCTATTCAAAAATACATTATAATGTACTCGCAATGTATAATACAGAAACAGAATACAACAAATTAAAAGGAAACACTAGACTGTGCACCTGTTGATGCAACAAGCGTCTTAAATCTTTCTTCGTTCATTCTATCCTATCACTGTCGGATTCTAAAGAATCTACAGACCTTTTACTTTAGACCTTGACGCACATTGAATAGAACAGAGAAAGACTCAACTGCTCACCTAGCCCAAATTCGAATGGTGTAAACAAAATCGACCGAGCATAATTATTATCGCAGAAAATATATGGGTAACTAATAAAATGATGGTTGATAAAAATGTTGTAGGTATTTCAGCAGTACATTTTTATTTTCCATCGAGATTGAGAAAAAATTCGATAAAAAAGGAAAAAAAATGAAGAAGTCGAATTTAAATGTTGGTATTAATCTTAGAAATTAGAATATTATGTAATACTCGAGTAACAAAAATATACACTTCTCCTGATAATTATCTACATTCTGGAACACTGATATGCAAAATAGGGATAAGTCCATTTTTTAAAATTTTACAGAACAAAAAAAAAAAACACTACACACTTTTATGTCCCATACCTTTTTTATGTACCTACGTATAGCACCTCAAATTTGAAATCTATTTTTTCAGTGATGGTAGAATTTTGGGTCAGAATATTTCGACTGTACACATAGGTATAATAAGGATCGAAACTGAACTATTGAACCCTAAAAGAACTCAAAATTCAAAACAAATGTATGTACTTATCCCTTTCTTGCATATCACTCTCCATTGATGGATTTTATTTCAGATAAGCCCTGTTTCACACGGTGTCGGATATCGGGCAATATCGGCCGACTTTTTATCGGGTGAAATATTGGGACATGAGAATATATGGATGCTTTCACACTCGAACGATCCGACCCAATACCAGTGCTAGTCGTTTTGGTGTCGGGCTTCCCCTATGATAACCACCGATATCGGTCCGACAAATTATCGGCCAAAGAGATAAGGGCTATGTATTTGTATGATTGCCTTCACACGACAGCCAATTATCGGCCGATAATCAATTCGATACCTGCTTTGGCTGTTGAATATTTGTCCGATAAAAATTGGGTGAAATCGGCTACGTGTGAACAGAATTTCATCCGATATTTCACCCGACAAAAAATCGGCCAATATAGCCCGACATCCGACACCGTGTGAAAAGAGGCTAACTGAGCCATCATTACCTAACTTGCTCCTACTAGATATTCTCTTATTAGTCTTTACCAATTCATAAAATTAACATTTCCTCCAAAAATAAAGTTTTCCAACTAACTCCCTTCTTTCATCTCGCAGCTCAATTACAAATCAAAGTTCACATCGTACTGCAATGATTTCTGCCATTTGTCTTTTCCTCTTTTTCGTCTCCACTCGTTATCACCTTCCAAACTAACTGTATCTCTTTCCATTCTACTTTTTCTTCCATTCCATTTTTTCCCATTTTTCTTTACAAAAATTGATTTATGTTTTCACTCGCGCACGTCATCCAGAAGAAAAGCCAGAAGAAAGAATACTAACGATGATAAAACGCAGGTGTTCGTAATTATAAACACAATAGTTTCATGAATAATAAAAGACGTTGTCGTAGACGTAGAGAGAGAGAGAGAGAGAGAGAGATAGAAAAAAAAAAGGATAAGTTAAAAAAAAGGAGAAACGTGCGACTGAGAAAAAAAAAGACGAGGAAAAAAGCTTGGTTGTGTTGACTGACATCGAATAAATACTGAAAATAAGGCTAGGTCACGTGATTCCAGATTTATATTTTGTCTGTGTGTTTTTACCTGTGCAGAGAAGAGGGAAAAAAAAAAGGTAGGTACGAAAGATGTGGGTCGTTTCAAAACTCTTTCTCGGACGTCTCTCTGACTCATTAGGTACCTTCACAAACGTACAGCAGAAAAACAAAAGGGGAAAACCTCCAACACGTATTTTTGAATATACAAGCCACTCGTCTAGCAGCAACGTTAAAAGATCAAAAATCTTTGATAAGGACTTGAGCAAAAAAGAAGAAAGTTCAGTGTTCAAAGTGAATGGATTTTTCTGAAAATTATGTGATTTCCGCACAAACTTCCTTATATTTTATTGCATTTCAAACAAATACGAAGTAAAGAGTAGTATCATTCTAACTATTCCACATTTTCCACACACTCCTACAAAATTATAGTAAATGACGATGACAAGATTACAATTTTACCAAATTGTACTCGTACTTTCTATTTCTTTTTTCAGTTGACTTTCTTTTGCTCAACTGTGTCAAGTGATTGTCAAGTAAATACAACAATAAAGAAAAAACAACAGCAATACCATTCGAGGATACAATATATTAAAAATGTCATTCGCCAGGAGAAACTGGAGAGAAAAAACTAAATTTTTTTCCAGCAAATCTGTCAAGTAGTTTCAAGAGCCGAAAGTTAGTGAAAAAGTTTGAAAGAAAAAAAGCGAGGGAAAAAAAAGAGAACAGAATTTTATTAGAACAAAACGTTATAAATTTGAAAACAGCCAAAACATCACCGTTTCCTTTTCATTATCATTGCAAGGGTGAACGGGTTATTCTCATTATCAAACAGATTTTCACGAGTTTCTGTTTTTAGAACGTAGAAAATAAAAAAATATAGATAATACAAATGATATGACAAAAAAAAAAGTTACAAAGAAGGATCGCAGGTTAAAAATATAAAAAGATTTTTTATTCTCAAATAACTGTTAACCCCGTTCGATAGTTAAACTCGTACAAAAATTACAGCCCTTTCGAAATATTGCCGTACTAAAATTATAATATGGAAATAACAGAAATCGAATGCCCAAATTTTGAGGTCCCAGGTGCCTCCTGCGGGATATGGAGATATATGGCTTGAAAACAAGAATTTTGAAAATAATTTTTTCAATTTCCATTCAACCAATTTAGACGAAACTTGGATAAACGATAAAATAATTATACTATGTATGAGAAGCATCGTATCACACTATTTTGGTGGCGATAGCTTAATTAAGAGAGCCAGGAGACTGTTTTCAAGATTTAAAAGTGACGTTCAGATGGGTTCCCTTTGTTGAGCAAAAATGAAAAAAACGTACATATAATTACGTAGATTATGTAAGTACACTACATATCTACAACCAGAACGACTTTTCATCAAACTTTTTAAAATAAGGCGTTCTGAGAAAATTGTAAAAAATTATCATTTTTGTGGGTTTTTAGTCTCTACAAATTGCTTAATAATGATTGTAGACAAAAAGTGAAGACGAATAGAGCCTAAAATAGAAATTAATAAAAAGGAGCGACAAAATTCACTCATAAAAAATTATTCATTAACAAAAATATAGTTGATCCTCTCCAACCAAGACACTCAAACCCAAATTTGGAGGAAGGTAAAGAGAAGGGTAGTTTCCCGCAGAACTTTTTTAAGAATGGCTTTTTGGTAGTTTTCAAGCATGGAGAAAGGGACCACGTTCTTATGGAAGTAAAGGTCGTCATCGACGAGAGTAATTCACAGAGTAACTCATCTTATTTGCTTTCATTTAGTATGCGCGTATAGTTCTTCTCTCTGGCTGATCCACAAAAGAGCTAATGCCTGCGTGCGTAGGCAGCGAAATGGCCATTCGTTTAAGAGTAGTGGGCGTTTTTGTTCACTCGCTCTTCTGTCTCCGCACTGTGTATTTTTCTCAATGCATGCGGCGCACAAGAGCTGTGAGAATTTATAGCAGCTTGTTGCATGCCCTCAGCTCAAGCCCTGCATCTACTCTGTACTTATTCACCACTTCACCCCTCCTATCTGTAATCTGAAAACAACTTTTATCTTTATCTTGGCATATATATATGTAGTATGTACTTCAATACTGTAGGCACCTATTCAAAAATAGTACTTCAACGGACGAGCATAAAATTTTAATTGGACGTTTACGATGCGACGTAGGCATTCGTTGACTGGCCACATTTGTTTTGTCGGAAGTGCGTCCATTAATTGACTGCGACATCGCGTCGGGGAAACTGGCAAAAAAAAAAGTCGCACATGGTGTTCCTCTCCGAGAGGATATCGTGCCAATGAAATTGGCGCGATACTAAAATTTTGTTTAAATTGTGTATTTATCAAATTCATTCATTGAGATCCGATGATAATAATAAACTATTCGTAGGTACATATACTTTCTTAGCTTTAAAATTTTAAATTTTACGCCATTTTATTGACAGAAGGAGGGGAGGGGACACGTCTCTATGCCTAACAATTTAGACTTTCTGTTTCGATCGTACTTGTAAGAACCATCCTTACACAACATCCAAGTCAGAGCTGGATTTAAGGAATTGCCCGTGTCATCGCTACAGCCACCAATTTGGGTTATCACCAAATTCATTAAAATAAAAACAAATAAAATGTATAATTATTTATTTTTGGGCCACCAAAAACGAAAGTTCATTTCCGTCGTCTACGCCGCAGAAAAAGATCCTAATTCTAAGGCAACACCACTTTGAAATCTTAACCCTTCAGAAGATGTACATAACTTGAGTGCATGCGTACACCTTGGCCTGAACACCAAAGTGACCTGACTTTTACAACGAACAAACATTACCCCTCCCGATCGGCAAAAAATGAGAAAATGATCCGGAAAATGAGAATTTTATCCGTTGTCAGTCCGTTTTTATTTTCGACCATCGGATCTGGAAATTTGCAGATATTTTTGTCATCTTGATTATTTTTCCAAATCCGTTTGTAAAACGGATTTCCTGATTATAATCAGTGATAATTTTTGGACAATTTTTCTAAATCCGTTTGTAAAACGGTTTCACGGATTATAACCCGGGCCAACAAATATGATAAAACAGCCTTCATGGAAAATAATCCGGACTCATTTCCGGCAAGACTGATTACAATCCGTTCGAAATACGTTTTGGAAGCCGGAAAACAGGAAAATTCCGGGTTATAATCCAGAAACGGATTATAACCCGGAATAAAACGGATCCGTTTTCAAAATATTTTTGCCCATAGGGCTGAGATGCTATTCGCTTCTCATTCCACCTACCCTAGTCATTTATATTCGCTTTGCTGGCCTTACGTATAACATAAATTCAATGACCTGCTTGTTTCGCTGACATTTTTTACATTATGAGTGACTACATGAAAAATAATAATATAACGATCAACATGAATTTTATCATACTGCGGACATGAACATAGAATATCTTACCCGGATAAAGGATAACACGGGAAAAAAATTATGGACTCACTTTTTTACATTAAAGGCGAAGCATGTAAAAAACAAAAGCAAATGCTTGCCTTTAGTGTATAATTTTTTACTCGGGTTACCTTTAATGAAATAATCTGATTTTTGTCACTTCGAAACTAATAAAACATATATTACCTCTTAAGAGTGAGAGAAACTTTCAAATCAGTGACGTCATTTACTTATTCGGTTATTCCTGACCACATACATATATATACTGTCAGTTCGACGAATATACGAGGATAGAATATACGTCGAGTGTAACTTTTTCACCTTCCCCATTTTGAATTTAGTTTCGACTTATTTTCACGTTCGCACGCCCTTAAAAAGAACATCCAAACCAGCACACGTTTTTCATATTTTCATCGAAAAAAAAATTTTTTACAGTCCACTTCAATGCTTATTTTACCTTTAACCTATATGCTTACAATTCTGAGACATTTTTAGAGAAAATAATTAATATATAGGTAGTAAAAATTGTTTTATTTTCAAATGAAAACGCGACCCGAAAAAAATCTAGCCGGCCTACGGTATGATGAAGTCATTTTTTTAGTTTCTACTCTTCAACATGAGTAACTTGAAAATTTTTTCATAATGAAACTTGTCTCTGCAATGATCTTCACTCACTCCTCGAGTATCAATCGTTTAATTATCTATACAGCATTAGTCATTCTTTTCATGCAGCAATCGTGGTTTCAACTTTCAACTTTTTTTTTTCTAATACAACGGTTCATTCTTACCGAAAATGTTTTGCGTGAAAGATAATATACGTCTTTCAACAGTCAACAAATTATTTGCGTTCATCAAGGACTTTTCTACTCGATGTCACGGTTTATATGTATCAGCGGGCAAACCATGAACAAGCGAATCAAATTCAATCGTATCTACATTAATTTCAGTGTTATTCCATGTACCACCCTCTAAATCCTAAAGAGTCAGTGCAGTATGAAGAACAAGAGTAATTGCGTGAATTTATCGCTCATTTCTTTGCGAAATGGTTGTTCCAGATGCAATTATTTAATTTCATACAATCGAAATGAACGATCTATAGATGGACATATTTTTGCAACAAAGGGTAGACGCACCAACTCAAAAGTTTGATCAAAAGGAGAGCTTACAGGAAAGACGACCTTGACAAGTACGGCAAGTTAAAATCTGCAAAGGTATCGGGACTCTTATTTAATGGTAAAGAGTTGTTTGCATAAACACTAAATATAACTGTGGTCAACAACTATGTTCTCCCAAAATCAGCATCCAAATTTTACCGGAAACTCTTAAAATCTGTATACAGAATGAGAACCGTATAAGTACCTAAAATTACAAGAATAAACCCAACGCATTTCCTCTCGCTGATAAGAAACCTCAAGAATCACCTGTTTAAATGTAGACATTCACCGTCGACACGCACCTTTCCACCTTATAATATTTACACAAAACGCAGGGGAGAATATATATAGTGCTTTTAAGAATATATATAAGACCTTTTCTTCTCTATTCAATGCATACAAAAAATAACACACCCAAGGAGGGACTGATTTTTTCCCCTTTCATTTCTTTTTTACCTGGAAACTTGTTTTCAGCAAACGATGAATGAAATTAATAGTACATCACAAACTGAGTTCACGAAGCACTTATTATAGGATACGAAAAAGATCAGATACATCTAGGACCCAATAGTTGAGTCAAATTGAATTTGGTTGGTTACTATCGCAAAATAGGTAAATGTACTGAAGAAGCTATAAGTTTTTCCTCTTTTACACGTACATTAATACATGCAGATGAATACAGTATAGAATTTTTATTAGTGATTCGATTCAAGGATCACAATCTCACAATAGCCATAAGCTGCCACATTGCACGAACTCATAAACAGGAATTTTATTTTTAAAACGTCTCTGGAGCATTTCTATTGATTAGAAAAAAAAAATTAAAAAAAAAAATTTTTCATCCACAAAGAAATTATTAAAAATGCGATTGTCTGGTGAACGATAAGAGAAAAACAATTTACGCCATCATTTTTAAAAATAAAACGTTTACTATTAACTTAGATTATATTATTTTCTTTTTATGCTTCGTTATCTAATTCTCTTTTTTTCGCGCGTTCCAGCGTTAATTTTTCATCAATGACGAAAGGTGAATGCAGGCAAATTGTGTTTCAGAAAATACAAAAGTGGGTGGAAAAACGAGTGCAACAATTTCGAAGTAGAGGAATCCGTTTACTTATTTAAATCACGAGTAAAATAAGAAAAGGAGGCTCCACAGTATTTGAACAATAAATTAAAAAAATAGTACGACTGAACGTACCTTCACACAAAAACCTATAGACTATAGACTTATGACACTAATCGAAGAACGGCAGACTTGAGTTACCTCATGAATGGTGGAAGGTGAAGATCTGGCAAGTGGAGAAAGACCTGTAATTTTATTATTAAAAAAAAAAAATCCCCCACTACGCTTGTTGTTGGAAAAAAAAATATTGCGGCGAAAAGCAATATGCATGTATAGCACTAAATATTTTCAATTTGATGCTCATTTATGTCCTCACTTTCAGAGTGTTTATATTCAGGCTAAGAAAATAAATTTTTATAGATACACTATGCTGTACTGAGAAATATTAAGACGGTTAAGCGAGGGCCACAAATTCAGAGCATTTCAATATTCAAGTCAAAAATATAATTCCGGCAAAAGAGTAAAAGTGACCCAGGGTTGAACATCAACTCTCCGCTCCAAACCTTGTTGATTACTCGCAAAATCGAAGTATTACATTTCAGAGAGAATAACAATTGATTCGGTCAATTCCATAGATATCTGTGGTCAATTCGAAGATATTTTTTCAACTTCAAAACATACTACATACGAGACAAAGTCTATGACATATTTACTCACGACAGTATAGGTACTTCGAAAAAAAAAAAAAAAAAAAAAAAAACTACAGCAAATAAGGACTAGCAAAACAACCAAACAACAAATCGTATAACCCACACTGCATCTTTTCTGTCCGCCACCTCGCGCGCCACCGGTTTCTGTCTGCTCGAGAACAGCACAAAAACGTCATTCGCTACTTAAAAAACTGGTATACGCTTGAGCTGGCGATAATTTTCGCGAATTTAAATGAGCAACGAGAACTAGTTCCTCAACACACGTAGGCGTTATTCTTCTGACGACGACTTATTTCTGGGCCACTTCGACCATGAGTCGTGGAGATACTCGATGCCCTACAGAAGAAAAGAAACCGAAGTGCTCAACGACATACTTCATATTCTGCAGCCAGCAGGGGGCAAACTACACGCACGTTGTACATACTACTGCTGGCTACAAATTTGATTTCCGATTGCAAATCATTATTTAAAATACGCACGTTTTCTTCTCCTCAGCAGCAAACATTTTTTCTTCACCTTTGCAGGCGCTTACTTTCGATTTTTCATTTTTTCTCCCGTAAATATATACCTAATATAACTTTTAATGGCCTCGACGAGAAGCTTGCGAAGAGAATAGGAGCCAATAAATATTCAAAATAAAAATTTAGCTCGCAAAGGAGATTTCGTTTGAAATATATTACTGGTCGAAGTCCGTAAACTGCCGAGGTTTCAAAGAATAAGCACCCGCAATTGTTAGCATTCAAAAATTCCAAAACATCAATCCAGTAAAAAAAAAAGGAAAAATTTATCAACTATAAAAACACTCTTCGCCTACGCTAGAATAATGTCCGAAGCGTCAGGTTAGTCCAGCTCAGTAAAGTTCGTCGTGATTTTTTAATTTGGGCCCAAAAATTAAAGTATATAGGTTGGTTTCCTATTTATAACATGGTTGTTTTTGAAACCAACCTCTAAATTCAGTTGACATACAAACGACTAATCAACTAGATGAATAAAATACAAGTGTTTACAAAATACCAATTCTCGAAATCACCTCCAGTCTTCCCCATCCGTTCCGACTTAACAAATTTTATCAAATAAGATACTATAATGTATTGAGAAATAGCATTATAATTATGCAGTACTTTTTTCGACAAATATCATCAGCCAACAGAGCACTGATCAACTTTGAAATTACTGAGTCAAAAAAATAAGAAAATATTATGTTCTCACAGAACTCACAGAAACTGCTTCACCGCAGAATAATAAGTAAATCCACATCATGCATCCGAATTTAGCATTCACAATGAGAAAGAGCACTTCAGTCAGTCACACAACATTCGAGTGCGCTCTTTGGTGCTCTTGCTAACGTAGGTACACGAGCTATTTTCTCATCTAGGTGGCAAAAAATATCGATGCTTCCACGTTATTTTTTTCGCCATGACTCATTTACGATGGCTCGATAAAACGTTCAAATACGAAAATAACATGCAACACAACTCGAGTAGTGCTAGAACGATGAATATAAGTGTACTTAATTGAGAATAGGTAGGTACTATTTTCCATTTTAAACGGATATAAATGAGCAGAAAAAGTATTGCATGAAATTATACCAGTCTGAAAAAAATTTTCATAAAAAATAGCGGTACCTATATTTTTGGGCGTACCTAACCCTAGGTCTAAAAAAAAATTTATCGAAGCTAAGATTCAACAAATAAAACCTTTCAAATTATTCGAAATCATTTCCAAAACATCAAGACATTATTTTTTAGAGGGAAAAAAAAAAAAAACAGAAAGAAACACGACGTTAGAGTTATGGTTAGCATGAGTCAGCAGAAAGTGTAGGTACATAGGATGATTAAAGTGGAGAAGATTATAAAATGAGATAAAATAAAACGAAACACAAACACGAATGAAAAAAAAAAACTTAATGCCTCTACCACCAACAAGAAACAGTTTCCAACAGACAACTTTAGAAGCGACTTTTGGCTCTGGGCCCTGGCACTGGAACAATACTTAGTGATTACTAAAATAATTATTTTGTGTTTCAAAACGTTTTTTTTTTCTCTTTTCCTTCTGAAAAGCAACCTAATTATACTGTTATAAAAATTGTAAAATATTTTAACCTTGAAATGATTCATTTTTTCACCGCTCTTCCTTTTTGTCTGTCGATATTTAGTTTGCGTAATTTTTCTTTCCTCCATTCAACACTTCACAAAAATCATCATAACTTGAATGGAATGAGATTTTGAAAAAAATGTCAGTTTGGGCAAGGTAAAAAAAATTATAACGTCACTTTTTTCAAATGAGAGACACGGACAGTGGAAGACTGAATGTTGTAGACAGATAAAGTGAATTAAATATTCTTGGAATTAAATTTTCAACAAATAAATTTAAAAATAAAAAAATTAAGCAGGTTTTTCGAATGAAAACCTGCTCATAATATTAAGTAATACAGAAAGGTTTCAAATAGAAAAAAGTTTAAAAACTTCAAATAGAAAATATTCAAGATTGGGGCGTATAAAAATGATAAATCAAGCAAAACATAAGCTTTTTCAAAAACTTATTAATATTTTGTTACGACATCGACTAATTAATAGGTACCCTAAAAGTATGATGAGGGCTAGTAGTACCAGATGAACGGAATTCGCAGGCAAGAGTCGAATAAAGGCCAACAAAAAACGTATAAAAATTACTTTCTGGCTCATCCAACAAAAACAACCTTTGATTCTACAGGGCTCTCCATCGCTCGATAATATCGAAAAGTTGCAACAAAAAGGTGTCATTTGCATGTTTAGAGTTTTTTCAATATTTTTATTTATTTTTTCCAAAATACAAGATTTTGTGAAGAACCAAGTAAGTATCAGGAAATTAAGAGAGACTCTCATATTCACTTCTTCATCATAATACAGCGTGCATGAGAAACATTGAAGAAAATTTGTTTTTGCTCAAAAACATGAATGAAGAAAACACTTTTTTGCTTTTGGCCATCGAAATATTGTAAAGAAAAAGGACTGTGTGCCACCTTTCTTTTTCCTGATAGTAATTTTTTCCAAAATACCAGCAACCAATTACCAAAATGAAATAATAGGAGAACCATTTGTTTGAGTTCTGCTTAGCATTCCCTCATAGGTGAAAGCTCAAATTGAATTTGGTTGAATTTAAAAAGCTTATCAGCTAACAGAAGAAGAAAAATAAAAAAACATTGAAAATTTTTCAACAGAAATGTCATTAAAAGGTTACTTTTGTTCTTCAAAAATATTGATGGAGTTCATTATTAATTTTCTGTATAATTTTACGCGCACTCATACAAGAAAACAGGAGATAAAATCGTTAAGCTGATAATTAAAAAACATATTTTCCATCTTCTTTTTATAGCATAACATCTCTCAAACCAGTATCAACGATTATTTTTTTTTTTCAACAGCTGGACAAATCTTTTTGAAGTTGTACATAATTCGAACTACCTACCTAGAATTTACATCAAAACTATTTAATAATACTTAATAAATCTGTCATTAGCACTTGAATGTAGAATCTTTGAAATGTAAAACAAAATTTGGAAACCGACCTTAATAAGTTGAGAATTATTCAATTATGAATTTAATCGTTCTGTAACATATTTTCAATCAGTAGGTATTTTTACAACGCATGATTCAATATTTCATATTCTTTCCTACACACATTATTTACACTCAAATAATCAGAAACGAGATAATATTTATCTCCGAGCTTCCATATCATACCTGATGTGTACCAAAAGAAGCAGAATAATTAGTGTAAATTATTCACAGAAACCACAACAGTCATTATTATCAAATTCAGGCAGAAATTTGATATAATATAAAGCATAAAGCCTCGTTTCAAATACTTTGAAACGTGAATGACAATATTCTGAAAAACGATTTTTCAAACAAAAAAAAAACAAGGTTCAAGATTCCAGGCAATGACAAAGTGATAGTTAAATTCAACAAGAAGAATTGAGAAACGTTTCGAGAAATGAAACTATTTATCGAATGACAAGATGCTAGCAAATAACCAATAACCGATTGAAATTTTTAAAACAAATAAAATCATAATAATATTTCCCCATTTCCATAAAAAGAAAAAAAACAAAAAAACAGTGGATTGTAGAATTCATTATCTGACAAATCAGGGCAACCACGAACAGAACTTAGATTATAGATGCTAAGGACGTAGAAAACACTGGAAATTTTGAGTCATAGAGCTTATTATACCACTTCCACAGTTCTACGTATCTTTCAAGAGTGGAGTGTGTGAGTAATGAAATCACATCACTTGAATCAAAATACTGAGGTCGGTAAAATTATTAATTATTCAATTCAATTCAACAGCATGTATTTTCACAATTTGTGTTATGAATATTGGTGAAAATAGATGTTTCACACAAACATTTTAAACTCTATAGGATCTGAGGTTGAATGAAGATGCGGAATTTCTGAGATTCAAAATGGTGGAATTTCTCTTTTACCTTTTGAAAATTGACTACGAATACAGAGTACAATGAAGTGTTTATCTTAAAATTTTGTAGAGTTGGTTTTAAGAATAACAACAGTCAAATATTTTTGTCTACAATTTTTAAGCAGAAATGAACAACTTACAAGGAATCATGTGACTAGGTCGAACTTTTTGACATTATTATACATAAATCAAAAATGTTTTGAACCAGTATAACTCAACTTAAACCTTCGTTACTAAATATTTTACAGCTGTTCTAAAAAAAAAGGTTGTAACAAACAACCCATCATTAGTTTATCACGGGAAGTTTGGGAGAAAAATCTAGCTAAGTTAAGAGGAATTTGCATAAAATTGTTTTAAATGTGTGACATTTCAAATGAATACGAGAATTCATCTGAATTTTCAGCAAAACAGAAAGCGTGATTTCTCCTTACAATTCTGTGGATTCTGGCTTAAAAATTTGAAATAAGCAGACAACCAGTGCACCAATTTTTATCAATTTGGCGAAAAAAACTACTTTTCCATAACGAAAAAACAGCGCTTTGCTACAAGTACTTATTTAGAATAAAAAACAAACGTTATTATCCCTCCGTAGCCCCTTCCAAGTGAAAGTAAATGTATCGACACACCAAAAAAGCAGATGTTAAAATCAAAATAAAGAGGGTAAACGTTCATTGCCCACCCTCGCGGAAGTAAGTAACTGAAAATTGAATTATTTTGCTTTGTTCTTTTTGTTATGACGTATGCCGGCATTTAAATGAAGACTGAGGGGAGGAGAAATTAAATTGATGCAAAGGTCTGAATAAAATGTTTCTAAATCAGTTGAATAACCCGATAACAATTTGTACCCAACTTTGAATCACTTTGAAGAGAAATTCTCGATGAAATCTAAAATATGAAATATTTTCAAGATAAAGGATTACCAGGACGTTTGTATCAACTGACCTCACTAACTTTCGATAACATGTTCGCGAAGCGAGGGTAGTGAGCATACAACTTGAGATGACAAATCTGAAATGAAATTTTTACAAGACTGAAATAACTAGTCTAGGTAAAATACAGAAGAGAGGATAAGACAGTTATATCAAAATGCTGAATCTGAACAAATTTTCTGAATGAGCCGAATTGCTTAGAGGAAAAATCACGTTTCAGGATCCACATTTTTGGGTTTCTGAAAATAGAATTTTTGTTTTGCGGTATTCTAGAATTGACTGTTTTGTAAAAAAAAATGTTTAGGAAATTCAGGGCACATGATCTGCAGTAAGAAGATCACTAAGTATACAAATTGCTGAAGAGAAGTTGGACATGTTCGTTACTTCCTCTAAGCCAGTAGCTTAGAGTAAATAATACAATAATACAATTGTGTCAGTAGGAAATTGAAATGTTATTTTAAATTCCGAAACAAACCACTCCAGTGGAATACAGACATACTCATTTCTACATCTTACTAAGAAGTAGCAGTATAAGTCATCAATTCATCGACTTAGATTAAAAGGTATAAAATCAGCTCATTTCATGTGAAAATTACACAGATAGTAAGCTCCATGTGAAAGTTGATACCGTATAAGGAACTCACATTTACAAACTCAAAGATTTATCATTTTGAAATAACTTGGTTTTTTTCAAATAAGCAGGTCAAATTACAGATATTCTACAGCATTCAACAGTGAGAGTACATTAATTCTGGATTAATGAATACAAGGCTTGATTTCAGTCAAGTCAATTCTTTCGGTATGTAAGAAATTTCTACAAGAGGGTGATATTTCAATAATTTTGGTGACTGTATGGTAGGTACTGCAAGTCACTTTCATTGATAAAATTCTAATTACATTCCTCAAGTACCAGAAGCTACATGAGATATATCATTTATTAGCCAGAGAAATGTCCTCTTGAAAATTAATTTGATTTTAAACTTATACAGTAACTCTCGGGCAAGGTATTGAATCTTGCAATTTTTAACCTTAAGTACTTACGGGAAAAATAGTAAAATATGAAACAGCGAAAATCTACTCACTAACACATCTAAAATCGACACACACAAACACATTATTCACTAGGAGTTACTAATTTTATATCGCGTCCTAAATGAAAAATTATCGAGATAGACGAACGAAACGAAATCAAAACTCATCAACGTCGGAAGAACTTTCACATGTAAAAACTGAAGCTTTCGATATGCAGGATTAAAACTGAAATACTCGATACTTATTCACATTTTAACACACATTTAACACCAAAACGTAGGAACCAAAACTGTAGAAATCACACGAAAGAAATTTGCGAACAAACAACGGGTAAAAATTTCAAAAACTAGCAATAAATTGATAAAATCGAATCAATGCAATTCCGATTTTTGAAAAAAAGCAAATTTAAGTTATTTAAAATTCAAAACAAAAGCAAAAACTCGGCTAAACGCGTAAATATATGTGTGTGTAAACGCAAAACAGTAACGAACTTCTTCGAAGGCAGCTGATATCGCCGGAAGCTCGCATATATGTGAAACACAAATATGTTAAGTATTACAAGAATTACGATATGATATCCGCTGTTTTAGCGCCCATTTCCAACCTAAATTTGGGTAAATTAGTAAAATATTAATTGAAAATGATAAATATACTCACCAGAAGAAAAATTATCGGCCTAAACGGCGAATTTCGATGAAATTAGACGTTATTAAATCACTAAATATAAAGAGGCACTTTGTTTGTGGAATGCGAAGAATGGCACAAAGAATCTAGACGACGCTCGTAGTCACCGCGCATCTCGTACTGCGCAACCGATCACCGATGCCAGCGAAATGGGGATGTTGAAAAACGCGTTCCTCTACCTCAGTCCTCACTTCTCCTCAGACAGTGCTTCTGCGAGAAGCGAGAAGTTTTTCGTGTTCGAGGTTCGTTATGGATGGTTTTACGGATGTGGAGCGCACGTTGGCAGCACTGATTCCTTATTCGAGTAGATTCGATGTTAAAAAACAGCGAGACCGCAATCTGGCAATTACTTTTTCGACCGTTTTTAATCTGAGTAAATTATAAATTTTAAGAGACGAAGAATTTCACTTTTTTAAATTCTTACGACGAATCAATTTTTTCTAGAAATACAGTTAATAGTCATGACTATTATTAGTAAGCGATTAAGCGTAGGTACCGAAAGTGTGAAAATTCTCAGCTTATAGCTGCTCATTGGCTCGTAATTTTGTAAATTTTATTATAAATTCCAGTTTTACCAAATGAATACATTGATTTGATCAGAACTTTAGTTGAATTTAAATTTAGCAAAATTATGACTTAACGCTAAATTAGGCTTTGATCATGAGTTCAACCAATTTAATCCAGCATGCTTTATTAAATATTAATATTAGATAAAATAAAAAATATTTGAAAAGAACTCTCGAGCTCGACATATATTTATTTTTTAAAAATTTAGGAATTGAACTAAAGTAACAAAAAAAAAAAACTTCTTTGAATGCCTAAAATCATTTTATTCGTTATTTGAAAGTCTCATAAGTCGATTCAGATTTCTGGAACGTTGACTTCTCTTTCTCGTGATTCAACATTTTCAATGGGGATTTGGTATATTACTTTTCTAAGTCTGAAACGAAAAATTATAAATTACTGAAATATCACCCTCTTGTTTGAATTTCTTACATTTCAAAAGAATTGACCAGACTGAAATCACGCCTAGTACTCATAAATCCGGACTAATTGTATTCTTATAATGTTAAATGCTAAGAACAGAACATTGAGAAGAAAAGTATTGGGGTAAATTTTTTGAAATTGTTCAAAGAATCCACGATATGACGGTAAATACAAAAATTTGTATTAAAGAAGCTATTAAAATATTAACACACCATCATCGGTTAATAGCAGCGTTTAAACCTTTTTCGAACTTCATTTCTCACTATTTAATATATTAAAAATTTCCAATGTAATGGGGATATCGATATTTCCAAGAAATTCAGTTTTTGCCTCTCAATAAGAAATCTATTTATTAGTCTACATTGGATTTGGTTGTCGTTTTGTACTTATTTGTAATAATACACAAACAGAATGAAGGGAATTGAACACTCACACTTTTTTATTAAAGTCCTTTCAAGTTTGTTTAGAAATTCGAATACGAATATTTCATCTGTATCCACAAATAAACGCCTTGTTCTGAACTCCGGTACACATTCGTGCTTAACGGAAATCTAGTTAAATCCTTCCGAATCCTGTAAGATGATAAATTTAGGTTCATTTCAATATTTGAACACAAGTCACAATTACGTTTAATTTCAACTAATACTAGATTAGTGCACTTACATATAGTAGAACTCGAAATTTTCCAATCGTAGTCTCATAAAGTACGACAAAATTGAAATATTTTGTCTGGAAAATAAAAGTAAATTCGTTTCGTTGTCTCCAATGGTTTATTTCGATGATTTCAGTTATTCCTTCTTGAAATACTGAGTTTAAATTCATAAGGTAAGGTAGAACCGTGTAGGTACTTGATTACATCTAGTTTGTCAACGGGTAAATTCGATTGACGCAGTTCTTTTGAATACTCTGTAGGCAGAACAACCAAGAATATTGAGTAACCATAAACATAAAATGCTTAAATAACTCACGTGTCCACGTGAACAAATTTTGAATTTTACCTGTTGTAAGATGCGCTCCGGGCAGACCTCTAATAATTTCAATTCATTAACTGATCTCCCGTTTCTTTTGAAATAAGACAAGTCATCTCCGCCATTACTTTCGTTCATAATTTGTAATCGTAGTGTCCGTACCGGCTTTAGAGGAATATTTCAGGAAACGGCTCTGTGACGAATATCTATTTTCTACACCGCACAATAAAAATCGAAGAGTGTAGAAATTATCCGATTCCTGACAGATTGACTCAATAACGATTTTCATCATTTCTATACTATAACTAGTTGTCTCATGGTTGCAAATATTTACGACAAACATTATTCTCCGTGAAATGTGAATTATGAACCACATAACACATTGTTCTATTTCTATTCTACGTCCTGTCCTGTCCTGTCCTGTCCTGTCCTGTCCTTTACGAAATGAAACAGTCCAAGATAGTCGTAACATGGAAAGAAAGAGGTTTTACACACAAAGAATTTTACAAGACATGCTGTTCAAGTTCAAGGCTGGTTCAAGGATTCAATCAACACTCCTACCAGTACCAAAACCAAGCAAAAATTTTTTTTCCAAATATTTATGAAGAATGAAAATATCTTACTCGTTCTTTTCTAGAATATACTTGAAATTAAACTAAGGATGACGTCCTCAATGTTTCCCATAAATTTTTTCTTTTCTTTTGTCAAAGGAAAATATTAAGACTATGTACATGGTACACAATATAGAATTTAAGGGCTATACTAATTGACACAAATAAAAAGTTAGTTTAGAGAAAAAAATACTTACTTTCATATTGGATTATTAAATTTTATTTATGAAATTCAGTCTACTCTATAATTATTTCAAGTTTGAAGATAGTCAAAAATCAAAATACCTACACTGTGATAAGTAATTAAAATTCTCAAGATGCACAAATTTGAGGTACTTATTTCAAATTTTCAATTCTTCCTGATCCGTTACCATCATGACCTTGAGCTTTTGGCGAATTATGACCAGAAACTGTTTCCTGTAAACTTCCTGCTTGCGCTCAAACAGATAAAAATTGTTTACCAGAAATGTATTCGAACAGTTTTCTGGCATATTTCAGCCAGTACTGGCCCAAGTATTACCAGGACTGGTAGCGTGCGAACGAATAGCTAGACAAATACATTTTCTAATGATATGATGATGATGATTTTTGGATATGATACATTGAAGTAGAATAAAATAACGAAGAATGAGGTTCAGCGAGTAAACGAGAGAGTCAGGAATCTTCGCTTCATCCAAGTACCTACAAGAAGAATTCCGCATTCTTTGATTTTCCATCAAAAGTTATTTTGCGAAGCACCGAGAAATACCTCAACAGTCAATTATTTCGTCTGTTAGATGAGAAATCGAAATAAATTCGTAATATTCTAAATAGCTAACAAGTAAAAACGTCATGGTATTTAATAATCACAAAATGTCCGTAAATTTCCGAAATTATAAAACGGTTTGACTCTCTTTTTCAACAAAAAAAATCACGTTCTTATACGTTGAATCTGAAATTCTTAAATAATTCGCATATTTCTATTTTATACGAATTTGAAAATTGTTCACGAAAAACTGGATAAAATGAAAAATATTTGAAAACAACTGTTTTGTTCTTTCAAGATAAAAATACCTGCTTCAAATATTTTTTTTTTAAATGAAAGTAAGTATAATATTTATTTTTGTCAAAAATTTTGAAAAAAAGAAAAAAGAAACGAGTTTGGTCACTTGTGAAATTTGAATGACGAATGAAGATGAGAAAAATCAGCTTAATGGAACCCAAATGAAACTTTTGGCAAAAATTTAAAATATTCGAAAGAAAATGTTGAATTTGAATGCAGCAATCTAGTGGCCTGATTTATATATTTCTTGTTTAACCGGTGCAGGTGACAGGTTAGCTTTGCAGGGTGTCCGACCTCCATTAAACATAATATACCTATTACTGGAAATGTACCTATGGTATAATATTAGCATGCATTCATTGTCAGAAATCAAAAAATTCTTGAAGGATTTTTCCCATTCTTGTTTTTAATGGAGTATGGAGAGCTAATGTGAAGATTAATCGACTCCCTTAGTTTTTTCTTTTCACTTCATGCATTAGTCAAAAGTTTATGTGGGATCCTCCAAAATGTTTAATGATCAAAAAAAATTTTTTTTCTCAATTAAAAAAAATTAATCCAGTTTGCAAACATTTTTGAAAATTTCATCTATTATCGTAGAAATTGAGACCGTGTATTGTGATCATGTGATGTGGTTCATGAATCTGAGTCGGAAATTGATACAAGGCCGATCAGGAAATAGTGAAATCAGGTTTCATTTTTCAGTTAGTTTATAGTTATAAATGTATCAGAAAATACTCAAAAATATAACATTTTTCCAAAAAAATTACCTATGAAGACTTTTGAAATACAAGCAAGAATTTTTGAATCAGATTTCATTCATTCTGACAAAGTGCGTTGGATCTGATGGGCTGAGAATAGTTGATTTTGCATTGCAGTCTCACATTTTAATGAGTTTCAGTCTCAAACTGTCACACTCTCTTCTTCTTCACCCTTTTAGAAATGAAGAAATCTTCCTTGGACTAGCAAAATACATTTACGGCTCATTAAAAAACAGTTATAGAAATGGAAGTAAATTTTTTTTCCTTTTAAATCAACCATCAAATTCTTTCTTCTATTTTTCGAAAAAAATTGGCAAGCTGCTCTAAAAAAATGCCTTTTTGCTTTTTAATATACTGTTTTATACCTTATTACACCTTTCCCGTTATAAGTTATTACATTCTTCAACATTCTTCTGTTGGTTTTTCAAGAATAAAGCTGTATATTTCATTTGCGAAAGATAATAAAGCTCCGAGTATTTTTTCACCTCATTTTTTCCCTTCTTTTCCTTTCACAAATATTTTTGTTATGTCAAGTCTACTCACGAATACGTTGTTCGTACTCAATAAAAACACGTAACATTTAAAGAAAAATGTTTTAAATATTTCAAACGGGGAAGAATACACGTGTACAGAACCAAACAAAAATCTTAACATTTTTGAAAGCGAACTAAAAAGCCTGGTCCTGGCATTTTAAATTGTTTTACAAGCAAGGTGAATACTGAATCGTTTTTCCGCCGAAAAAATGACTCTCATTTAGATTCATCAGATTTTTGTTGGATAAAAAAACATAGGAAACCACAGTCATACAGGGTGTTTCGCTTCGAGTTCACCACAGAGCAACTGCAGGTAGAGCAACATAAGTTACGTTCATGTACAATAGTTTGCCTACTCTCCGGTTAATAGGGGTTGAGTAAGATTGAAATGATTTTTTTTTGTTGTAATATTTTCATTTATAATTTTTCTAGAATTGCTTCGATTGTTTTGATGTTTGATACTAATAAACTACATTCTATTTGCTAAATAATGACGCAAACCGGAGGTTTCTAACTATGTATCTTAGTTTTGATTGTAGAAATTTTTAAAAGTAAGTACCCCAGTTGGTCCGAAAAAAAAAATCATTTCAATCTTACTCAACCACTATTGACCGGAGAGCAGGCAAACTATTGTACACAGTACATGAACGTAACTTATGTTGCTCTACCTGCAGTTGTTCGGTGGTGAACTCAAAGTGGAACACCTTGTATATTGTTTCGGTTCTATTTCGAAAAATTCTATCGCCGCGCCAGGAAGGAGGGTCCAAACTATTCTTAGGTAATTCGATTTTTAGCGTTCATCACAAAAAAATGACGAACTTTAAGAGAAAACGAAGATGTAAAACTGTTTTGGGTTCAGGTGTAGATCAGGAGCAGTGCCCTGCCTAAAAACGAGTGATTCGAATTTTGGTGGCAGATTATTTTTCTATTTTTCAAGTGAAAAATAGTTTTGCTGTGGTAGGCACTTTCTGAAGTTATCGAAGAAAAGATTTTTGAAGCGCTAAAAAATGGCTTTAAAAATCGAAATTCAACACATCAGATTCGAGAGGACGTAAAGGATAGATCTACAAGTGACAGTAACGCATCAAAATTTTTGTAAATCACTAAAAAAACTCATCTCGCAAAAATCTAAATCGCACTTGACCACTCGGCGGTTTTAAAATTATCTCCTGACTATGGACAATCAAATTCCACAAAAATTAGAAAAACAATGATTTTGACTTAAACAACTTATTTTGGGTCATTCTGAAAAAAAAAAATTTTATCCGAAGATATTTTTTCTCAGATTTCGTCACAATTATACCTACTCCTTAAAATTTTATCATCCAATACGTGAAAAAAAAAAAAATCGTTTAAAAAATCGAGATATTTTCTCACAAGTTCAAACACGCGATAACATAAGTAAAGAGTGAAAAGCACTAGCAATTATTCATGATACCTATACACAACACAAAAACAAATGAATACAAACAAAACAAAAAAAAAATGTAATTTAGTTAAGGAAAATCAAAAATTTCAGGCTTTTATAATTTTATTACTTAAGCAAAAATAACAGGGTCAACGATTTTCTGATAAAATTTCCTCAATTTAAATTTGGCAGTCTGTAAAATGTCACTTTCCACAATTTTTAGTTATAGCTATGAATTTAAAAACTCCGCAGTTACATAAAGATTACGAGAAAGTGAACAATTTTTGAAATTTACTGAAGTAAGTAATTAAAAAACTCAATTGAACAAAGTTAATAATCATTTTAAAAGAACGAACAAAATAAAAAAAATGCGAAACATTTGATAAAAGTCTGATGAGTAAACGTTATGAATGACTAGAAATCGATTTACTAAAGTACGAAAAAAAAAAGAGCTGAGATATCACATTATAATTACATTATTCATCTGTATATTTTTCATCGAAGTTTCAGCACTATATTTTTATTTTTGTAAAAGATGAAAATAGAAATGCTAATGAATTTTTTGTCAACACTGCAAGTTTAACACTACCTACAATTATTGAAAATTCATACCTGCCAAAAAGGAAGCTATATTATTTCAAAAGAAAAAAAAAGCAACGAAATCAATTACAAATATTATAAGAAATAAAAATTACAGAAAAGCGTCGATTGCACCTGAAAGCCTCACACACCTAAAGTAAAAACTTGGTAAAATCATAACACAAAGAAAAAATTAAAGCTCAAGTTAAGATAAAATAAAGCGAAGTCATGATAATAATAATCCAACAGAAATCTGTAAAATCAACATGCAAAAATTCAGTAAAATCAATTTTAGCTCAAGGGAGAAGGGATAAAAGAAATTTAAAAAACAGAAAGGAAAACTAGAATGAAGAAATTATCTTCATTTTTCTACACGTTACTTACATTCAAACATCGAATCAAATAAAAATAACACGTAAATTCATAAGTACTACTTTTGATGAGATTTTTGTTAATGTTCAAACACGATTTTCATACATAATTATTTTTAGATTAAAGAAAATCGTTTCATTATTTTTTACTCACTTTCTTCAATTTTACAATTAACAGAAAAAAACTGACAGAATATTAGCATTTCTGTCACTAGAAAAAAAGACGTATTCACGATTGACCATAACAAATTAAAAGGATATGAAATCTAAAAAACTGAATTCAAAAAAGAACTAGTAAACATACGTGCTTATAAATTAGATTCACGTAAGGGTTTGATCTGACGTGGATAGTCACTACTTCGAGTTGAAAATCAAAACCAGCATCGACACTCAAGGAAGAATGCACATCCATTTTGGTCCAAAAAATCAAATTTCAGTTTTCTACTATTTTTGATTATTCATTATTTTCTCTTCAAAATTATGTTATAATTTGTCATTGACTTCTTTTCTTAGGGTCTGAAAATTGTGATTTTGTAGGGAAAGAAATTCTGAAAAATCCATGTATTTGAAAAAAGGTACAATACTCAACTATTCAAAACGGAGCCAAATTCATATCAATGCTATTTAGGGACTAGGACATTTGAAAAATATACAGATTAATCGCATTATAAGACTAGTTCTCATTAATTGTGCTATATTTTCAACAATAAGGGAAAATTTATCCTATAATTTGAGGGTTGTTTTTTTAGAACATACTTTTTCTACACTCAAGTTCCTTTTTCGGAGGATTGACTGCTCCGAGTGGAAGGATTTAAAAAAATTTTTTTTTCACAGTTGTACTCCACAGACACAGTCTTTTTTACTAAGCACTATTACAAGGCGCTGTATGTTTTTTTATGTCCAAAAAAACGTGATTTTTTAAGGGAGTACTCGAAAAGTGGCTATAATTTTTCAAGTTCCAACTGAATTTCAATATCCCTGTGTAGAAATTTACTCTAAGGTTGGGCAAAGAAGCCTTTAAAATTTTAGCTCTCTAGCTATGTATATTAGGCTCTGAGAAAAAGGAACATGAAAAGGGCCAAAAAAGGATGGAAAAAACCGATTGTGCAACCTCCCTCAAGTGAAAGAAAAAAAAAAAGCTCAATCATCACCTACCTCAGATTGTAAGGTGAGAGACTACGAATTTCGACTAACTATTAAAAAAGTTCCAATTTTCCAACTCTACGAAAGCTATCTATTCTCTGGCAGATTAATTCACAACAGTGGGTAATATGCCAAAGGTTATGACTTATGAGTTTGAATGCAGACAGATCGTGAAATTATTTCAAAAGACATATACCTCATCACGAATCACTCAAGATGATATCCAAGAGTCAGAACAAATATGTACATTCATTAAAATAATTCTTGGACGTCAATAGGACTGGAAGTCATTTAAAATTTTTAAGGAGCTAAGGAGGCTTTAAAAAATTAATACAAAACTTAATAGTTGTTCTTTACAATATATTACTTACCTACTTCAGAAATTTTGAAAATTAAACAAAATTGAATTGTTCAAAAAATCATTATTTGTTTCTTAGAGCCTCCATAGCACCCTTAAAATTTAGATTAAACTATAATGTGTACATAACATTTTTGTTCTTTTCCTATTCACTGGTATAGTATGGGCAGACCACTGAGACTAAATTGTGAGCATATTATATTGAAAGATTAAGAATAATGAGGATAGTATAAATGAAGACATTACCTATTTGTCATTCTACATTCAATTCTTCATTCTACGTTTAAACAACTAGGGGAACATTCGGAAAGTGAAAAATTATCTGAGGAATGGTTTCGGTGGTTGAAATTTTATATTCCACCAATTTGGCTTTGAACTACATCGGTTGATTAGAAGGAGGATAAAAGAAAACTAGAAAAACTCGCAATCGTAGTTATTCAAAAGTCTTGAAATGGATGGTTCACACACTAAGCTTAATAGTTAACATTTAACAAACAGGTTAAAAATAATTGTGAGAATTAGGAGCACTAAATATTTTTTCGGTACATTTGACATTTAAGTTAGACTAAATTATTGCACAGCAAATGCGACAAAAACCATAACTAAATTTCTCACAAACGAATACTTTCAGCAAGTTTTGATTGAATTAAAAATATCTATCATTCCCACAGAAAGCTTCTTCAGTAATAAAAAAACGTCAATATTTCGCAATTATATTACTGAATGTAACTGTTTTTTTTTTCTTCATATTCCAGCTGAATCATCAAAATGAAATGTAAGTAAAGGTAACCAAAATGAACACAAAAACGAAAAAAGAAAGTAATATACAAAATAATAAGGAGCATAAAAAATTACGTCATCACATCGAATCCCAATTCGTTCCGACCAAATTAATCAAAGTACTTATAATTATAGTAAAATGAATAGGTACAAATCCCAGGCTGAATGTCTACAAAAATCGAATAAGAAACCATCACAGTTCTTTCATTCGCAAGAATCTGCCGATCCGTCACGAGGCAACTCGCCTAAGCCTTAATAAAAATCAGCATTTAAAAAGGCATGCACTGATTTCGAGTAGAGAAGTACCTACTGCGCTTTCATAAAGTGTCATTAGAAAACTTCTCTAAGTCAGGTTTTCTCATGACATTACAAAAAATATTATAATTAATAATCAGAGAAAATCTAAAATTTTAAAATACGTCTTTCTCCCCTATTTTCTATGAAAATGAACGCCAGCAAAGACTTCTTTTTCTGTTCATACGTGATACAAACAACTACTTCACGAAACAAAATACATTTAAAAAATTAATATGCGACATCAAATCTGTAGATAAAAATCATAAGCTAATGAATTTTTATTTAAAATGTTATAGTCGCAATAGAACACCATAAATAAAAATCAACTATTTTCTCGAATTTAAGTCTCAAAAAATTTTATTCAATCGGACAAAATGGTATACTCATTCTCCTAAAACACTGAAAAGACTTTCAGAATTTCTTATTTCATTATGTCTGTCATAATGCAACATTTTCTAAAGACTTTAATTTTTAACAGATACTGAATATCAAGTCGATATATTTGGATTTTTCTATTAAGGAGCAACATGTACCTATGTATACGGAAAATAGTACGTACAGGACAAGGAAGTATTCTTATAACTAAAGAATCTGAACAACTAATTCAATAAAAATGTCGTATTATGACGTGAGTTTTGAAAAATTAAAAAGTGCAAGGAAAACCTTTAAAAAAAAAAACTCACTGGGGAATTAACATTTTAAAAACATTTTCTACTTAATTTTAAGTAAATTAGAGCTCAACGAGAGCAGCTCAATAAGTTGAAACGCAACCCATCTTCGCAAAAAACTCAGTTTATGATTAACGTTTTCGTTAACTTCGTAATTTTCAAATATTTTATGCAAATTTTACAGAATTCGAATACTACATCAATTTTCATTCTAATTGCTTCTGAAAGTGAAAATAAGATGCCCACATGACGATTCCACAAAACTCATCAAGGAGAAAAGCGCATCATTATTATTATTTTTTTCCAAACAATGAGTAATTGTATGATAGATTCCGATATAGCTGAAATCAGTAAAATCTGAGCAACTGATTAGAAATTACGAAAAATTACCATGAAGTATGAAAACTGATCCGCTGATTGAGAGACAAAATCCGACCAAATAATTTTAAACATCTGAAAAATCATTTTTTTCGTGTTTTTCATCTATTATTGATAAATACGATTTTCTTTCCTTCTTTTAGAGATGAAACATATTCCTAGTAGCAAATGGACAATTCGAGAATAATTATATTATTTGAAAATTCGAAATATGACAGAAAATATTTTTCAAACAATTGAAATACCTACTCTGAAAATGTGTAGCGGGCAACTTACTGAGAATATTTTTTCATTACCTAAAAATATTCCTAAAATAATTCAAAATGTCAATTTGGAATTATTTTAGGAGATATTTTCCAATATTTTCAAAATATTCTGTAAAAATATTTTCACAATATTTTCAAATAATAATTTTAAACAGTTTTTACGAATAATTATTATCATTTTTTTAAAAATATTATTAATATCACTCGATGATATCCAAAAATTGGATATGCTGTTAGGGATTTTGTTGAAATCGATAAGCAAAAAAACATTTTTGAGATTTTGAATTTTGGTAACCGAAAAATTTTCTTAAGGCTTTGGACTAAATGGTGAAAGATAAATGGAAACGTAATAAACCGAGTTTTTTCAGAATGGGCCAAAAATATTTTTAGCACTCTACTGCAACAACCCAGCAATGTAACTGACGAAGAATGAAAAAAAAAGAGAAAGTTCTAGCTGTTCATAGCTAAAGTTTGATGACTGAATGAGTACGAAAATATGGCAAAATAACAGCAAGAAAAAAGTAACCAACTGCTCAGTAGTCAGCAGTGAAGAGACAAAATTGAGTTCAAAAAAATGAAACGTGAAGAACGAAATTACAAGGAAGATTAGGGGGAAAAATCGGCGAAAGGTGATCCAAAATAATATTCGATACAACATAAGACAGAAAATGAAATCACATGAAATCTAAAGGTGAAGGGTTTACTCATTTTGTCGATTCATCTCTTACTTTACTGTTCGCTGGTACTGCTGCAAAAGGTTTCCAATTCAAAGAGCAGATTTCGGCTGCTGACTGAAGTTAGGATCCGTAACTTTACGTTCATGAAAAGTTTATGATTTCATCATTAATTTAAATATGTCATCATCCAAGGAATTTTTTTTTTTTACTAGAAATGAAAAAAAATATTAGAAAATTTAAAAGTGTGCATATACCAGCTATTCCAAAGGAAAAGATGATATGACAAATTCAATAATATTACAAATATAAATCTCCAAGAATTACAATGCTTATTTTCACTAGACACAGTCAATAAAATTACGTTATCAACAAAATATGAACTAAAAAGATATGACCAACCAAAAGTTTCAGGATAATTCCATTGAATTTTCACATTACAGCGAAAACAAAAAAAATATATCTGGTTGTAGATTTTTCAAAACTAAGCTATTATTGACTTTCATTGAACGAGCACAATATTGAAAAAACGAATCGTACATGCAAGCATGGCTCATAAATTTAAAAACACTGAAAAAAAATATTTTGCATAAGGAAGACTAACAACGTGACTAGATTTCGTTAAAAATGATACTGTATAAAATAAGTATTAATCTCAAGCAAATAAAAATGGGGAAAAATTCAAGTTTGGCGGGTGAAGAAACGAGTGTTCGCTCAGTGGTTGAAAATATTCTGATTTCAGCCCAGCTGGTCTGTTTGCATAAACGGAATAAGGAGTACTGACTCCTGCGTTACTCAAGTCAATGCACAGATGCAAAATCGAGAAATTCGGATCAAACGTCAACACTTCGACAACTCTATATTCACTAAAACTTTATCGAAGCCACTAACGAATTTGCTACATACTCAAACTGCTCACATTTACACAATTTTTCAATTTTTTTTTGGATTTTATTTTTTCAACGCACGCCGGGACTCGGAAGGCATCCTGATTCACTAAAATAACTCTTCGAGTTAATGGTGTTTGAAGTTCAGCTATGGCTGATACGTAATGAGATATAATAAAGACGAAGAAAGTAGGATTACACAGACTAGACTAAGTAGCATTAGAACAGAGAGAGACTCAATCACTTTTTGCATTTTTTTTAGCCAATGACGAATTCAGGCTTGAGTTAATTACTAAACGCTCATCTGGAAAGTCCATAGCGACGGTTAAATGAAATCCCATATTACAGGAGGCGATTACGTATTCACTGAAGGCAAACCACGTAAAAGCTAGACAAGAAAATAATAAATTATATTAATAAAAACTTTTCATTCAACTAAATAAGTATTTTCAAGCATAGTTACACTAAAACCATTGAATAAGCGACATTTTTGGGATTAAAATATTCAATATTAAAAATTGATTAAAATATTCAATATTAAAAATTGATTAAAATATTCAATATTAAAAACTAAATCTTTTTATTTTAATCAATATCATGTTTCTCACAGTTTAGTTTATCACAAATCCTGGAAATCACTTTTTGTAAATCTCTAGTTGAAATCTTTCGAAATGAAAATCGAAGTACCTATATTTAATTTTCCAGGATTAAATAATTTAGATTCAAAACTTGAATAACTCATGTTTTTATACGGATTATATTTCCAATACTATTTCTGACCATTTCATGAAAAAGATCCATGCAAGGCAGTTGTGCACAAGTACTGAGTATCTTCATATTTATTCATTTAGATATCTATTTTCTAAGACAAATTATTAATGGCGGCTGCTAACAGACGAGGAAATAGCTGTAATAATCAATTTTAAAAACTCACCCAGGTCATGGCAATACAGTCGATGTTTCAAGAAAAATAGCACCAAAGTACAGGTGGAAATAAGTGATGTGATCAATAAACCTCTTTTCAGTGAGTAAGACCAATTCTGAATACTTGTCATAGATGGATGAATTACTCTATATGACCAGGTCATCGCACACATATACATCAGCGAGCACACCATAAATATAATAAATAACTTTTCGTGAATGGCTGAAACAGAAAAACAGAAAATCTATAATAAGCGACTACTATGTAACCCGCGCTATATTCATTAGAAAATACGAAAGTAGTATGAACTTAATTTGTCTGATAAAAAAGCAGTACATTAGAAGATTAACTGAGAAGTAACAACATTGAAAAGCGAACTCTTCGGAAAATATATATTACAGACCTGAAATGCTACTACGAGTACTATATCATGATTTTTGGTAATTACTCATAATAGGTAACTTCAACAGAAAAATAAAAAATTATACCATAAAACGTAACCTCAGAGGGTGGTATTTCGCAGAATAAGATCCAATTAGTTCAAAAATTAAAGAGCTATGACGATTTTGAAGGGCAAAAGCAACTGTCTTGTTTATTATGCGTTTCGAAAATTTCCATTGGCAAAATTCGTTTAATTTGAACGTTTGATAAATAAAGTAGGTACTCCATAATCTCTCGAGCAATAATTTGTAAAATATGAAGTCAAATGGCTAGATATACAAGTAAGTTCAATTTTTTCTTGACAGACACATACGAAGTAAATTAGCAAAAATATTCAACAAGACATTGGCCATGTTTACAAAATACGTAATTTTGAAACCAGAATCTTTTTAGGTAAAGATAAAAACAAATTGTGAAAATTGATGAAATGTTTCGTGTTTCCTATGATTCTGTCTTGTTGGAAAATGCAAAAAACTGAAATCATTTTAACATTCTTATAACAGGCCATTCTACTAATTCAAAATGATTATCAAAATAATTTCATTGAATAGACTTACGATAATTTTCTCGATTAGATATATATGTAACTCCACAAAGCGACGTAAGTTCTACGACATTGAACCAGAAACATGAAGATACGAGAAGTTTCTTCAACCGACATCCCGAATCGAAGGCAGCATTCGCGAGAACGGAGAAGTAGTTTTTATACAGATGTGCAATAATAATTCTAGGTCCAATGTGCAATGCAACACAAAATCTCCAGATGTACATTTGAGGAGAAATACCGGTTATGGCGCTAATCGATGGAATAACATTGAATACCTGGAAAAATAAATTACTGCATAAAGTAGAGAAAAGACAGGTTTCGAGTTATTTTGAAAAACTATCTCGGAGGTATGTAGTTTTTCAACGGGGTGGATAAAGTTTTCGGTTGAAATTATTCAAGACTTGATTGAAGAATTCTACCAAACTATATGATGAATCGAGCTTACAAGTATCTAGAAATTCATTTTGAGGGTAAATGTTGAAATTGAAACAAGCAGTTGCAAAATGAATTATACGGAACCACGAAGGAGAGTCAAGATAATAATTAAAATTAACGTTACCCAAATTTCGAATTTTCCAACGTAAATAAGTTTTGTAAATTAGTTTTAGCCCTATCAATAAAATAATAGCTCAAAAATACTCACTCTACAATGTGTTTCGTGAACATCATCGTATCGAAAGATATATGCAGTAATAAAACAAATAACAAGAGCTGAGAATGGAAGCGCAATGGTAATGAATGCCAGTCTGCGAACACTCCATCGACAAAGACTTATTTCTTCATGTTGAAGACTTTTACGATCAGCTGGAACCTCCGCTGTAGTTTTTTCCATAGCAAAATTCTCACATTTGATGCAGAAATTCACTGAAAAATCAAAACAAACAATGAGATTTTCAAATAAAATGAAACAGGATTGGTTACCAAAATCTGCTCTTACTGCCTTATCTTCGATAAATGTAATCCTTAGAAATACAAATTGAAATGAACAAAAATATCGAAAGCAATTTTAAAAACATCACTTACATAGATTATTAGTACTGAGGACTGCAAGGATATTTTAGAAGAATCTTATTTTCCAGAAATATTCGTAAGCTCTAGAATTAAAATACAGATTGACTAGTTGGAAAATTTTCGATCATATCAGCAACTTTGGGCTGTCAAGGGCTGATTTAGGACATAAATGCGCTTAGAATCACAATACAGTTCAGAATTTTAACTACAAGAAGCTTCAAAATAGAACGAATTTCATCAAGTTTTTAGAGTTAGACATACCTTCTTCGAAATTTTCAAAGAGGAATAACAGCCTCAATACTCTGCTCAGGGTTCAACTTACGACTGGCTCTGAATAATAAGTCATCCAGCGTTCAAACATAAACTTCACGATTAACTTTTCTGGTTTAAAAAGAGGAATGAAAATTAATAAATACTACTAAAATTATATTACGAAACACGGAAACAGTCGTAACTTCATACTTTTACATGACAAAAAGGGCAAAAGAAAGATTTGGTGTAGGTCTTTGTAGAAAAGACAGGAAAAAGTAAAAAGGGGGCATTCTTGGGGCTTTGGGCGCTCACTCACACACTGACACATGAATGCATGATATGACTGTGTTTGCGTCTGGTCTGCGTGTGTGTACACGTACACATGATGATCCTTTCTTCACAGTTCTCCTCTGTCCTCTCAAGTCTCAACTCAACATCTGCTCAACACTCTCAACTCAAATACGAATACGGATAGGCCGATAATGAAGGTAATGTATGAAACAGATAACCAAGTAGGTAACCGTAACCAATTCTCACTATCTCGATGGCGATTCTCGACTCTCGAATTCTCGAACGCTCTCGACGAATGCTAAAAAAGAATCAAATCAAAATAAACACAACAAAACGATACGAATGGCGGTTAGCGAGTTGATACTTGATCTTGATTGTAAAATTTTTGAAAAATGAGAACTTGATTTTTTCAAGTTGGAGACTCTATACATAATTTTTTTTATCCTGTAGGTAAGTAAACTTTTGGAATTGAATTGTAAAAGGTGCTGCGTCTTTTTGTAATTGGAGTAATTGTTGGAAAATTGGGTACAATTGCTGCAAAATGTTGGATACACGTACACCGTTAATTATCTAATTATTTTCTACTGATTTTACTGAAAATGATCATAATTTTTCAATAAAATTCATTCGTATCGTGCAAGATTACTGTTCTTTGTTTTTTTCGCTTCAATGTTTTAGTTTTTAAGTGAGTAAAATTATTGAAAATTATATTATTCAATTCGTAGAATCACGGTAACATACCCCTTGCAATGTTGACTCTTGGTGACGTCGTTCTACCCGAACTTTCGGTGGATTATTCTGCTTACTTGGAAAAAGATAAATATACAACCTTTCCATTATTCACTCGTAATGTCGCCGAAGAAAATGCAAGTATGTTGACGAATTCCTAGACTGATATTCACATGTTTCAGAAAAAACCTCTTACAGTACTTACAGACTTTATATAGATTCTTCTACATCGTTACGTTTTCTCTTATCTAAATAATTAGAGCGCTGTTTTTTCTTTCAGAACTTGAACTTGAACTGAAAAATATTAGCTCAGTATTTGAAGAAAGTAAAACAAAGGAAGTCATAACGCAAAAAGAAGTCGAGAATATTTCAGATTTGTACGCTCAAAAGATGAAGGAACTTGTAAGATTTGTTCTATTTTTATTCGAGTAACCGTGATTTCAATTTTAATCAAGCCGAGTGTTGTCAGGAAATTGTCGTAAATTCCAAAAAGGAACTTGAACTTCTCATCAAGGATATTGAAGACAGCAAGAGTAAAGAAGAATTAGAATCTCTTGAAAATGCCAAGTAATAATTCACTTTTACAGTTTTATTCTCTAGTCATTCTATAGTCATTATTCAAGATTCTGTATCTCCAAACTTCAATATTGAATAAATGTTTGAACTGAAATTTAAGAAAAATTTAAATGAATGAAAATAAATTAAGTCATAAAATAATTACATTAGGACAGACACAGAGAGCAGAAAAATAATTCTTACTTCTGAAACTATTTTTTCAAAGTTACTCTGTGGAGTACTGATGACGACACCTTGAGTTTTGCTCCTCTTAATTTACATTGCTTAAAAATCTTTAAATTATTACAGTTTGAAGAAAATTATGTTTTTAGGTTTATTAAAAAAAAAAAACATCGTGGAGTTTTTGTCTGCTGAAAATAAGCAGTTTTCTACAGGTGAGAGCTGGAATCTGAGACAATTTTTCAAAATTCCAAAAAAAGCTGCTCTCCTAACATCTTTTCTTCAAAACATTCTGAGTGAAAATTGACTTGAGTAAAACTTGTGATCTTGATGAGACTTTTTTCTGCCAGTGGAAGTGGAACTACACCATTAAATTTTGCATGACAACGGATTTTCCACGACATGCATAAACTTAGTTCTTTTTCTGAGTGCAACTGATTTTTTGCTTTCAGAAGAACACTCAATGTTTACAAACGCTTGCTGAAACTGAAATGGCTGTATTCATCTCGAGAAAATGTGCTTGAATCAGGTAAACTTTTGGATTGTAAAATTTAAAATAATCACCAGAAGGACTTGCTGAATCAATAACCTTTACAGTCAGTGAGTTTAAATAGTCTTTCTTTATTGACATCTCACTGGTGGACAGAGTTATCCATTATACAGATACTTAATTCCAGTTAAGAGTTCCATGACGTCACAAGCATTTGAAGAAAGCGATTGTATGAAACACGGTTGAAATTGAAAATACTTTCTTCTCATTTGTTGAATCTTGCGACGTCATGAAACTCTTGAATGGAATGAAGTGTAATCATTTTGAAGACAAATGCCCATAAGTAAAATGTGAACAACAGTTTTGACGTCATTATAGAAACACTATATAGTTTCTAGCCTTTAAAAATGAAACTGACCCATATTTTATGAACCAGTCCTTCGAATTAAATTTCATTTACAAAAAATGCAAATACTTTTCCTTCATTTTTTTTGCAGTTATTTTCAACGACAAGAATGCTTTTTTGAAGTACATAAAATTCGATAAAAACGATGCCCACATTGTGGAAAAGGTGTGGACGGAAATTAGCCAAGCTTGTGACACGAGTTGGAAGGATCTGCTCCGTAAAAATTCTCCCCATGGATGCTTATAATTAAGAAAAATTTTAAATTTAAGTCATAGGTGAGAAGAACTGAGAAGAATGTGTTACTGGAATTACTGAAGAAAAAATTTCCCCGAGAATAGTAGTTTACATACGGGTTTAGAATTTACCTCTAACTAACAAAAATATGAATTGGAGTGAAATTTTATAATTCGAATCTTTCTAAAACAAATTGTGCGCTGTTCGTAGTTCCTGATTTTCATCAATGACGAAGAGTTTTTGCTTATTTTACGGCGGCAATTACAAGTAACGAATTATGCAAATGAAGCATTATTTTTATTTTCAATTAAAATATTATGCTTTTATTTTACTTGACTCAAATTTTCAATTGGAAAAAGCGTAAGTCACGCTTATCAAAGCGATTTACTCAATAACAAACATATTTTAACCAAAGTGTGTATTTTACTCTTCCCGAATTGGGGTAATTTTTATTGTTTCATGAAGCTGCCTTCAAAATATTTGTATACTCAATTTGGAAATAAGTCGATGATATAAGCCTTACATTTCATCAAATTACTTTAAATCCTTTTTAGCAGGTTTTCAAGGGAAAACCTGCTTATTTTTTTTTTTCATGTCGAATTTATCATCTATAGACACTGTATTGGGCAAAAATCGATTTTCGAATTTCTGAATTAACTTAGGGATGAAAAAATGTAGTCAACACATCAAGATGTAGGAAATTATAACCGATGAAGCTAAGCAGTAGTTTGAGCAGAATGTAAAGTCGGTGAATTTAAAAAATGGAATCCTCAGCAAACCTAATAGCCGGATAACGAACATTCAACATTTTTTCAAGAAAATCTCTTTTCATAGATATCTTAACAGCTCATTTACTCTGTCAAAGCAAACTGAGATATACCTACAAGCCACTTCTTTTTGTAAATACGTAACAGAAAATTCTAAATTACACATGACTTTAGAATGTTTCAAAAAATTCAAGAATAAAATTTCTGATTCAAGTCCTAAAGGGCAACGTGTGTAAACAATTTACCCATTTAGGCCCCCACTAAAATTAACAAAAGTAAAAAATTACAGAAAGCAATACTTCCCTTCCTCACTGGCTTCATATTAATGAATAATTCGATTACATGAAGGAGATAGAAAAAAAATAAATAAAAAAACGGATGGAGAACTTCATAAAGCCATCGATAAATAGAAAGTCTTTTATTAAAAGTTTAAAAACTCAACATTAATTCCAACTTCCAGTAGCCGTGGAACTGCCCCAGTTGCCAGGTCCTCCTTGGTTCCAATCCGGATTCTGAAATAACAGAACAATCAAGACTTAGATAACATTTAAAATAAGAATTACAAATGATATAAAGAGTAAAATTACCGTAGAAGGCGCAGTAGTAGCATTCCAATCATCAACAGGAACAGCAGGTGCTGCAGCTGCCGCAGGAACATTAGCAGCAAAAACGGCAGCGGGAGCAGGTACAGATGATTCGTCAGCCCAAGTCATATTCTGGTCAGCTATTCCTTCATTCCATTCACTGTTTTGAGCGATTCCGTAATCAATTACTTCTGCTTTTGGCGTCTGCTGCACAGCAGCAGCTGCTTCTTTGGCAGCTTGTTCTTCTTTTTCAGCCTGTAATGGAAACAAAACGAGTAAAGTATCGAAATATGAAATGAAAAACCCTGGAAAACATGATTTTAAAACCAACCTCCAACTTATTTTTTGAATTATGTAATACCTGAATACACTTATATCTAGAATATAAATGAATTTGATTTGATTTCGCAGTCTGTAAAATGATTCAAAGACCTCCGTGTTCCTATTTCTATGTATTTTCAGTTGCTTTCAATACTTTTTCAAGACATTTGGAGACCAATTGCATTGCATAAGAAATTCTGCCCATTAAAATTTCTCAAGCCTTTGAAAGAGACAAGAGTACTGTCCTGTTTCTACAAATGTGAAAAAATGTAGAACATATGTCTCACACCCTCAAGAGAATTTTTCTCAACAACAAATACTCAAGGTTGCCTAGTATTGCAATGAACTTGATACAAATTTATCATTCATCTGACTAGTTGTACTACTCAACTCTCAAGAGTATAGAGGGAGGTGTATCAAGATTCCAGTTGAAGGGAGGCGAAGTGAAATCTCATTTTACCGTTAATGAAGAATATAAAACTGGTAGTACTAAAAATAATGATGGTGAATTTGCTTAGTAATTTTCCCAGAAGCAAAACCAAATCAAACTGATTCATACTTGGTTTTTCATTCACAACCAAACGAATAATGTACCAAGTCACAAGTGTGGGGGCAGATTCAGAAAAAAAGCTTGAATTCGTTGCCCAGAGCGATGAATGAAAACAATTTTTCAGAACTTACTTCTTCTGGATCTCGATAGAAGAAAAGATCGACAACAACATCCCATTTTCCTTCACGCGAAACGGTGCCACGTAAACGTAGAACTTCGCGAGCTAGAAGCCACCACATTAATCCGATTGAGTGAGAATTCTGCAATAGAATAACAATAAAGATGAAGATGATGACATTATAACTTATATTTTTAGAAGAGAATTAAATTCTAAACTATCCAGTAATATCAACGATTAATATACACAATCCCGATAAACTGCATATTTTTTACACCAAGACAAATTACATAGAAATCGGCATAAGCAAATGTATGCACATAACAATCAATAACTTAGAACACGTAGTAGAATGAGTTCGATTTGAAAATGTTAAGCTTACGTGGATAAAGTACTGATTACATTCAAAAACTAGAACTATGAAACATTGATAGGTGTAATCCTGTTAAAAAATTAGGCCAATTTCGATCATTCTAAACAATACTCTTATTCTTTCTCCTACGAATCATAAAAGCTCCATCAAATCCTGAAAGGGAATACAACTCATGCTAAGACTATTATTCTAAACAGAGTAACAGGAAATCAACATTTTCTATTTTTGGAAAAACGAATGAGAAACTCGACACTAAAAATTCAAATTTACATTCTTCTGTAGTCATGCCAGATGGACAGCAACTATAGTAAAATACAATTTCAAGAGAAAACTACTCAAAATTACCTTGTTATTGCATGGAATAGCAATATCAACATATCTCAACGGCGAATCTGTATTGCACAATGCAATTACAGGGATGTTCACGTACGATGCTTCCGTAATGGGTTGTTTATCTTCAACAGGATCAGTAACCACCAATAAACGAGGTTCTCGGAAAGCAGCCTACAAATAATCGCGTCATTAATATATGTGAAGGATTGGTTCAAAGAACAAACTTTGATTTCGGACAAATAATTCTTTATAGCTTTGCATTTTATCCTGTAAATAGCTCGAAGTATTTTTGACATTTTTATAAAGAAAAATAGAAATCTTCAGATGAAAATGTTCAGTTAAGAATTGTAAAATGTAATATCTAATGCGATAATCAACCAAAGTTATTACTCAAAATAAGTCTCGATTAAAAATTATAGGCCAATCCATCAATTCAAACCTGAATTTGATTGGTGAAAGCACCAGGGGTAAAACGTCCAGCAATAGGAGTTGCTCCGGTGTGCGCAGCAAATTTCAATACGGCTCTTTGACCATAGGGTCTAGATGAAATGACGAAAACTTCGGCCGCATGTTCGACAGCAACGATGGCACGAGCAGCTAGCAGTAGCTTCTCCCATGTTTTTTTCAAGTTCAAAATATTAATTCCTTGGAGACAGAGAAATAAGTTAGAAGGATGACAAAAAAAAAGATGAAAAAATTCAACTATTTCTTACCATCGGTACGCCTTTTGAAGATGTACTGTTCCATTTGGAAGTTGGTGTTTTCGGCACCGAGATGGGTAGTCGCCGTCAACATTTTAGTAACATCCTCCTGTTGGAGGGCCAACAGATCCAATCCACCAGACATTTTCACGATGAGGGCTTAAGATGAGATGAGGGTAACGATTCACCTTAAAGTCCTGCAAACGAATTCAACCGGCTCGTGTAAAGAAACAACTAACCACCTACTAACTAACTAAAGGAACTTCGGCAGCTGCCACATGGTTAATGATAAACAAAACGAAAAAAAAAACGACTTTTTTTGGTCTTCATGTGACTTTCGATTTATTTTGAAAATATCGATCTTTGTAGGAGCGCAATTATAGTTCAGAATAAGCAACCGAATTTGAACAGAACGCTAACGAGTCATCTTCTCAGTTCTCACAATCAGGTGTCCAACGGGATCTCTGGCTTTCGTACCTGTGGCTGTGGGTCAGTGGGAGTGATTAACCATCAAGTTATAACTTGAGGAAAAAAGTATATATATATATTATTTTTATTAAAATTAGATTTATATCAATATGATATCAATATAAGAATCTAGAATCCATCGATATAGTTACATCGCATATATTTTTTCAAAAAATTCCTGTTTCCTGATAAGAATTTCAGGTAGGCGCTTGCCGTTTTTCTTGCTGGAAAAAAGTTAGAAATTTAAAAGTTTGAAAAGATTTACCGAAAAATGGTACTATTGTAATAGATTATTATTTTAATCTCCACAATGCAGTAAGTTCCTGTCCTAAGGAAATAAGATAAATCGATTTACTCTTTTACAAAAGAAGGAAGTAACTTCTCAACCAAAATAAAGGTAACATTGAAGGTATAATCTAAAAATTTTAGGTCAATTTTTAGTTGTTCTTATTTCCAGTCGTTTTCATCACCACCTATTGAAACTATAGCCGAAATATTTCGAATTACTTCTCCTGTTTCTTTTAATTTTCTTTAAAAAATAAACCGGTCCGGCGTCATTATATAACATTTCAGATGATTTTATTTGCTTCCTTTTTCCTGATAAGTTTTATCTGTTAAAATAGTTGGAATAAAATCATTGCATTAGAATATACCACTAATGAGAATGATTAATTTAACTCTTGGAAACACAGTTGACCCGCTTAATGAAGATAAAATTTGTTTTCAGACCTTTTACTGCTCCCAATTATACTGTTATTGGAGTGGCGTGATATATTAACTCTCGTTCATCCCTTCATCTGATATCTTATCTTACTTTGTAAGTATTGTTCATTAATTAAAAGATGATATCTTGTATCTGTAGAACAAGGTGGGGGAAGTCCAGAGTCTTAAACATTTCTTACTCTCGTATCATGCACTCCGACAGTTTCACTAGAATTTAATTTCTGTTTTTCTCCACGTGTCTCATATCCAAGATTTTTCTTGAGCTAATTTTTGCCCAAAAATTTTCATTTTCAATCACCATGGCTCGGTAAGAATCTAACGATATTCATCACATTTAAATTATTTGATTTATTTCGCATTCGAATCCATTTTTTCCCCATTTATTTTTCTGGAGATAACTTTTTTTTTTTTTGCAGTATAAATATGGATGCTTTGAAAACTGGCTGGTTCAGTGAAGTCAGTGATATGTGGCCTGGGGTGTGTCTGTCATTCGAAGTTGATAAAGTTTTACACGCAGAAAAATCAGATTATCAGGATATAATGATGTTGCAAACGTAAGTGTTTGAATTTTATATCCAACATGTCCTTTGAAGATGGATCGCGCCATGTACTATAGCTGTAGCTTTGTTTTTCTGTACATTTGGTATAGCTTCATTCAGTTCATTTAATAAAAAACATGAAAGACATTAGAATTATCATGAACAGTCTTTTGCAGAAAGAAAGTAAGTCTAATTTCTGCAATTTTTAAAGGATTACATAATGCAATTTCAATGACATTGTTTAGCCAGGGTAATCGTTCGAGTCAAACGCTGTTCTCTATCTAACCGATTGTTTTCTTATCCTAGTATTATTGTTGCAGCAAAAATCACGGAAAAGCATTAATATTGGATGGCATTATTCAATGCACTGAGCTTGATGAATTTGCTTATCAGGAAATGATTTCATTTCTACCACTATGCAGCCATCCACAACCAAAAAATGTTAGTAATGTATGAGGTTATAAAACAATTTTGTGACTATTTTATTGGATACCTAGAGTAACGGGTTGTAGGGATGGCAGTGTAACTAAATAGATCAGTAAAGTTGATGCAATATGGAGATAGAAGGTCCTATTATGTTGAAAAAAACCTTAGTTTCAGTTTCTCGTCGTTACATCTTTTTAATGTGTTAACATCTGCCTGATATTCAAATAAAAACACCTAAAATAATGAAAATTAGAAAATTAATTTACAGAAAGAAATAGAACCTGAGCGCGTATCAGAGGGAGCTCATTGACGCAATAAGTTACGTTGTGGCATGTTATGGTCAACTTTTTCGATCTTCCCCTTCGATTTGAAATTTTCAAAGTTTAGCACCGTAATGCGATAGCAAAGATCTCAACTCATCAGAAAAGATTCTTAATAAAATTAGAGAGTAAGGAAACATTGAGAAGACCAATTCCATCTCTTTTTATTTTATTGGTTTATTTATACTTTTGGAAGTGCGTTGAGCCTAGCAGTTTTAGAAATAATAAAATAAGTACTGAATGATACAGCAACTGGATGCAAACGAATAATTTTGTTTCTTCTTATGAATCCCTTTCAAAAATATTCGCCAATTACAATTTTACTAGTTACGCTTATCATTTGAGGAGCTGCTGAGTGAAAAATCCAACGTGCTAAGTCGTAACAGTATAAGTTGGAAATTTTTTTTTTTAAAGCGGTTTTTCAATTTTGAAAAAATAATGCAGTTCAAATAGTTTTTGAAATTTTTTATAAATTTCAATATATTTTATACAATTCTGAAATCAACATAATACAGCAATATTTTTTTATCTCAACAAACCTCTCTTGAAAATATGATTTCTAATTTACACTGTTATTTCTTGGCCACGCCAGAAACTATGAGACATAAAATTAAAATCATTCTCATCCATATTTTTGATATTATTTCGGTTGTGCAGGGTGTTCTATGAGCAATCCGCTCTACTGCATCGGTTCAGTGTACGGTATATATATGAAGAGAAAAAACAAATTATGCACCTGATTATGGTGTCTACTTTGAATTTTAAATGAGCTGCAGAAGTTTAAAAAAATGAATATAATCATGTTTTTTACTATTTAATTTTTTCTCCCTTAATTTTTCAAAAATTATGTCAGGGAAGGCTGGTAAAATGATACATTGAAATCTGTTGATGGATTTCTGTGATGCTGTTTATTAGTTTCTATTCGTATTCGCAAATCTTTCAGGTATTAATTGTTGGCGGTGGAGATGGTGGCGTCGCTAGAGAAGTGGCAAAGCATCCAGCCGTTGAACGTATAGACCAAGTTGAAATCGATGATCGGGTTGTCGAAGTATCCAAACAGTATCTGCAGTCTATGGCTGTTGGATTTAAGGATCCAAAATTAAATTTATTCATTGAAGACGGACTGAAATTTATGGAACGAAATAAAACCAAATATGACGTTATTATAACCGATTCTTCAGATCCTATTGGTAAGTTTTGATCAAAATATTGATCTGAATCGAAAAATTAATCTTATTTTATGTGCGTATTTTCATCGTCGAAAATCTGTGCAGAACCATTTTCTGTGAAGCCAACGTGATACTTTCACACAGATTATCAATTCATTCGGCACACTGACGACGTAAATAATTCTGGCAAACTATTTTACTTTTCAGGTCCTGCGGATTGTCTGTTCCAACAACAGTACTACGAGCTTATGAGAGATTCATTACGGCCTGGTGGTATTATTTGCTCCCAAGCTGGTTCGTTCTGGTGTAATTTGGATACATCTGTACGTAGTTATAAGAATTCTAAAACTGTGTTTGGAAATGCTGCCTACGCGTACGCATCGGTCCCTAGCTACCCAAGCGGTGTGATTGGTTTTGTGCTGGGAAGTTCGAATCCGGTGAGTCGACTGGAGACTTTTTGCAATTACTAATTGTTTGTTTTTGAATGGTTGGAATGACTGCCGTAAAATTGTTTTTGAATTGTTGGAATGACTGCCGTAAAATTAATTTTGCTATAAAGTATTTAAGCCTCATCAGTGATTTGGTATACTGTTTAAAAATCTATCAGTGTTCTCGTTGTATGACTACCAAAGCTTCCTAGTGGGTAGTAATGAATGCCTTTTGTTCGCTTATTATTGCTTTAATGTTTTGATAAAATGTTGTCCACTGAAATATATTATACTGATTAAATCGATAATTTGAACCAAAAAAGTACAATGTCCATTTAAAAATTAATAATTATGCTATGTGAAAAAAGAAATTCATCGTGCTGGTTTTAATACCTCAAACATTTTTCATTGCTGAAAGCATCAACACTGCACAGTTTTTTTGGCTTAAACTCTTGTCCTCTTCTTGTCGAAATAATTGACAGTTTTATTTTGATTTAAAAAAAATTGTTTTTGTACTCTCATCCCATTTTGGAAGTTACATGATTTGTCGAATTTTATCCTTGTTCATTAATTTTGAATCATCTATTATAATTATTAATCTCATTTTTCCAATTTACAGGAAACTGATTTCACAAAACCAGCTTATGTTTTGTCAGAAAGTGTTTTGGAGAGTAAAAACATTCGTTATTATTCTCCTAGTGTTCACACCGCTGCTTTTATTTTACCTCGAAGTTATCAGAAGTATTTCGTCTGACACTCGGAAAAGATGTGAAGTGACCAATTTTATGATTTAGCTTTAGAAAATGTACCAAAAATAAACGTTTATAACGATCCTTGTTTGAGTAATAATTCAGTCAAAAATAGCTATGATTACTCGTATTTCGGCACTTCTTGATTTTGCCAAAGTTTAAGTTTTATTCGTGAAATTGTTGCTGTCTTGAGATTTCAAGTAGATTTTTTTTACCCCAATCAAAATGAACTTTGATAAACTTTTGAAGAATTAATTGACGGGATCAAGCTTCAGACACTGGTGAGAGCAAAGAACTTGAACCCGAAAAAAAAAACGAATCGAGATAATAAGTAAATATTTGCACAGATATATGGTACCTTAACATTATGATGAATCTTTTTGATAACTAATACTGTCGTACCTACTTATAAAGAGTCAAACTGGCTGCAGACCTACCCATTTTTATTTCGAACTTCTGCAAGCAGTTTCGACACGTGAGTTGTCAGCGAATAAAAATTAATGTTTTCAAGATAATTTTGAATAACAGCAATTTATAACAGACGATATTAAGAGCTTCAACTTTGAAAAAAAAAAAGAATAATAAAATACGTTAGCAAACTGAAGTATCTATTGTCTTATGTCAAACAATCGAAATTACGTAACTGGAATTTAATTTTGATTCTTTGCAGTTACTATTTTGAGCGAGCTAAAAAACGTTTCATAAGATTGTGTTAATCAGTTTTCAAATGTTTCGCATAAAGATCTCATTTTGTGGAAATATTCTGAATCAGTTATAACGAAGGGGTTAAAAAATAAAATTGCTCAATATGTCCATATTTAGAATTTTGATTCAATTGCAGCCTATTTGACGAACAATATTTCCTCTGATTTCATGTCAGCCAAAATTATTTCATTGTCATAAAAGTGAAAGACCATCGAAGAAGAGACTTCTGTTAGTTTAGTTATGATGTATTGTGCAGGATGTATTTTTACCAAGTCTGTGCTCACCTTCCATTGGTGTTCGAAATTGAAGATTGAGTAGTAAATTTTATCAAATAAATTCACAACGAAAATCTTCGATCATATTGCTTCTCCTTTGAGCTCCTTCCTATTAGCCCCATGTGGAGCACTACTAGATACCAAATTCAAAGGCATCAGTTTAGCATCAAGATGATCTTTAAAAAAAAAATATGCAACAACTAAAATAAGTTCGTAATAATTTATAATTATAATTACACATAATTTATGAATACAAAAAAATTCGTTTTTTCTTTCATTTACAACTACATTCATATACATCACAATTGGTAAATTATACACACATACGTGGGATATATTTGTACGCGCTGAAAGATTCGAAGAAAAAACCAGAGACACACGACGAAAAAAATAATAATTTAGAATTTGACAAAACGCAAAAATGAAAGTGAATACTGCCTTTCTTTTTCGAAACGGTAGGTTGCCGCTTTACGAAATTCAGGCAGACACGATTTCTTTTCGATAATATTTTTTCGTCATTCACAAAGTTGACCACCGTCAATGCGTATAAGCGAGGAAAGTGCTTTTCCTCCATAAACATTTAATAATTATTGTTCCTGTGACTGAACAAGCTCATATTTTTCTCCGTGGAAATAGGTTTACAAATTCTGTCAGAATCGTTTTTCTTGTTCATGCTGAAACCACATTCGCCTACCCAACGAGCTTTGCCACTGGCGTGCGACTGTAAGCAGAAAAAAAAACATAAAAGGTTAAATAACTAGTACAAGTCACTATATGCCATAGGTCTTGTAAACATGATTTATAAATCGATGGATAAATTAAGCGAAGGTTGAAATATAAACATCTTATGAGAACGCAAGTTGAGGATATATTTAGCGGCGAGTATCATTGAAAGACACTACCTACCTATATTTTATTGAGAAAGAAACGTTATAAATTAAAAACCTCTGTTACTAGAAAAAAAAAAAAATGGGTAACAAGTTCGATATTTTCCAAGTTTAAAGACATTCGATAAAAATATTCCGAAATTTATATACTTAAGTAAAAGTTGATGAGAATAGAAATTTTGATTGAAGGGGTTTTGAGAACTACACCGTAGTCTAAACAACTTATTCATTCATTTATTTTTACTTGAACGTTTTTCTAGGGGGTGGGGGGAGGCAAAAGCTATTATACTTATCGAAGCTCATACCATTCGAAAAATCAGAAATTACATCATTAAAATCGAAATCTGTCAAATGAAAACAATGAAGCCTGAATTTTAAAATGTGCAGAATCATTAATCACAATTCTATTTATCGACGAAATTCGGAACAACTCGAACACTACACTGTACCTTTTTTCAAATACATGCATTTTTCAGAATTTCTTTCCCTACAAAATCACAATTTTCAGACACTAAAAAAAGAAATCAATGACAAATGACAACATAATTTTGAAGAGAAAATAATGAATAATCAAAAATAGTAGAAAACTCAAATTTGATTTTTTTTTGACCAAAATGGATCTGCATTCTCCCTTAACAATAGAAAACCATAGTGCAGTTAGATAAATGTAATGACTCTTTCAGATCTAAATTATAGCTGAATTTCAATGAAATCTAATCCGATAAAAGTATTTTATGCTCGTTCACTAATAGCCTGAAGGGGTTCTTCCTAACACTTCAAAAGATTATAAAAATTGCACAAGAAAAAATAGCTAAATTGAAACGATCAGACCACCTGAAACGCAGTGGTAATTAACGCACCTTACCATACAACCTTTCAAATTTTTTTCTTTACATTAATTACCAATCAAAATAGAATAAGAAACTATGATTTAAAAAAAAAAAAAAAAAAAACTTGAAACTTGAAGTAACTCTTTTTCCTTTCCATTTTCGTCCGACCTTGCTCTCTCAAACTGCTGAGTAATTTTAGCTCACATCTGAAATAATATTTAATAATTATTTTGTTAGTTTATATATTATATAACAGAAAATCCATCAAATGGAAAACAATGCCTATAGTTGTGGTCAACACGATCCTCGCCCCCCTCCCCGAGAGTAAATTCTATTTACCAAAAATTCTTCGCCCAAATTTTCAATTTATATTATGAGTATTAATCCCAGCCGAGGATATACGAGCTAAAATTATTTCCGAAGGCTCTAGAAATTTTCTGGCGAAGTGAAATAACGTCCTTAAAATAGATAGGGTTAAATTTCCAAGGGTAGGTATATCCTTTCATCGAATTCATCATTTCGAGCCAATTTGGAATCATCATTTTCCACTTTAAAAGCCGAACACGAAACTAAGTTTTGGCACATCGGATAACGGGGCGAGGGGGAAACGGATTTCTGTGGTAAAAGGGTGACAACAGGGTGGGATTCGAAGAGAAACTCCAATATTTTCACATCGAAGGCGGACGTGCGTGGGATAATCAACTCATTCGAAAACGTTTTTTCCAAAAATACAAACAGAAAAGAGATTAAATTTCGAAGTAGTCAGAAGCAATTTCGATTTGACAACTGACATTCGAAATACGAGTAGGTATAAGGTACCATATAACATTACTGATACAATTCGAAAATGATCGAGCGAGAAGACAATTTGGTGTTGATTAGAGTCGAACACCTACCCATACGTTAATTCCACTCTGGTGAAAATCGTACGATAAACTTGATTTGAGCCAAAAAGTGCTAAGTCCAGTTTGAAAAATGTATGAGAGGGGAGCAAAGAATGGATGTTACATGCATTACGTTGGTAAGGTAAATGAACTGCTTTTTGGTCAATTTGGATGAAGAAGTTGAAGAGCTGAGCACATACATTGCTATTCCAACCAGACCTTTCGCAATCTTTTCAAATCCATTTTAATTGCTCTATAAAACTATAATACCATACGTATAGCTTCTCGAAGTTATTTTCTTCCTTATAAGTTTTAAATAATACAGGAATATAATTAATTCGTACTTTTTTAATGGTCAGTGTGACAGTTGAGTACCCACTGACACTTTTCATTATGTTCATTAGTGTAGCCAAGTCACGTGATTTTTCCAAATATCCTAAGAAAATGGAATAAAGTTTCAAAATTTCAGGCTAAAATTTTAACATCGTAAAAAAAAAAAAAGGTTCGAATCGGTACGTTCTTCTAAAATATCAATAAAATCTTGAGGATATTCTTCAACATAACAATGTGATCCAAAGAAAAGGTGCAATATCTTGGCAGAATAAATTGTCAGTTCAATTATACGTATGTATAAATGTGATAATTATTTAAATAAATTGTCATGTGATCTACGAAAAGGTAGGTACCTTGAGTCGGAAATTTCATTTCTTAGCAGATGAATGTTTTGGCTATAGTAGAAGATTTTGTGAGCCTTTTTATCTCCATCGGTTGAAAATTGATTGAGATAAACGACATTTTGAATTTAAAAATCCTACTTTAAAAAAAAATCGAATTTCAAGTTCAAATCATAATGTACAAAAATAAAATGTTTTTGTCTTGAGAACTGGGGGAATTAATTTTGATGAGTTTCATACGTTTGTATAAACATGACAGTAAAATTCAAACAAAATTAATAAGGTAGTTTTCGTATTACAGCAGAGGTTATTAGAAAAGGAAGAGATGTTAAGAAAATAGATGAATTTTTCAAACGAAAATTGTTTAAATCTAGAGCTACAATAATATCATTTGGTTGTGTGAAACTTCACCAAAATGTTGCCAAAGGAATACATAAAAAGACAACATTGAAACCAATTTTCTCATTTTTTTGGGGGGGCGATTGTAAAAAGAGCGAATTTAATGACCCTCCGAGAGATATCCGCAAGATTAGGGGTTCACATCGATGTAAAAAGAGCGAATGAAAAGTAAGCCAGTTTGCACAGGACATGTAAAAAGAGCGAACCTACTTTTTTTCTCCTAAATTTTGATATGTAAATGGAGCAAACCTGCTTTTTTCCCTCAATTTCAAGTTCGTCAGTTTGTGGTCTTATCTTTGTATTGCTGTGTAAAAACCTGCACTCATGATTTGTCTTCGAATTTCTCATTTTGTACTCTCATCTGTCAGTATTTTGATATTTGTCTTACAGAGAAGTTAAATGCTTTTTCAGCTAAGTTTTATGCCTAGAATCAATTTTCTTTTTAATACTTCTCATCTTAAATTTGCCTCACTATTACAGTCATACCTGTTAATTATATTGCTTTTAACTCTTTCTTATATTATGTCATGTAAACGTTATACTTGCATCGACAATTTTAACTTTTTAGAACAAAATAACTAATTTCCGCAAATGTTGTTGGCTCTTTTTACATACCTCTCAAATTATCAAGTGTAAAGTGTTTGCTCTTTTTACATCATACTCGACCCTCTTTCGGAATTTTTTGCTCTTTTTACTGCCGCCCTTTTTTTTAATTTCCCAAAATGTTGTTGGCCAACTTAAGGTGCCTTTTCATAGAATGAAGTTTAGACTACATCATCAAACTTCATCATAAATAAATATAATACATACTTATTTAAAATGGAACAAAAATTACATTTTCAGCTTTGAAAACAAATCTATATAATTGTTTCTGCCCACTTATTTTCACCTTATTTTTATTTTTTACATTATAAGTTACAGCATAGAAAAAAAGAGGTAAAATTTTCAAGCACCACACATTAGCAACGAAATTTGACTTTTTGCACATACTATATGCTAAGGCTACTAGATATCTGAAGTCTAAGCTACGTCTCAAAGAAAAGCAGCTAGTCAATAGACGAGGGCCACCTAAAATGGATTTCAGCCACTTGAAATAATTTTAAAATAGGTACTTTTAGTAACAGGTCAATCACACTGAATTCTTTTATTGCACTCGTGCGAATATTTTTCTCCATTGCTATTCATTTTAATTAACAAATTGTACGAGAACTCTGCAAACAAAATCCGCAAACACGTATTGACCCTTTCCCACAAATCTTCTGAGGACAGAAAAGTATAAGTACTTATTTTTTTTGAATCGCATGGCAAATGTGGTTCGCGTGCAAATGACCCAACCACCACGGCAAAATGGCGTCGCAAACAATTCGACGCCATAATATTCGCGTGACTACAGCCATAGAATTTGTCGCAGTTCACTGCAAAGGCAATGAAAGAAAAAAAAAATGCAAAAGTATTATATTTACCGTCACTCGTCGCAAATTAAACGTACAGGACAAGAACGCAAGAATCAGATACCAACAATCCTCACGAAATAAAGGTATAAAGGATGGACAAACTAGAAAATGTCTGACTAGTTTTTGAAATAGCTTTATCGAACTAATCAAGCAATTATATTTATTATTCATAGAAGGATAAAAAATTCATGGATCATCAGCACGAAAATGTTAAATCAGGATATTTTAATTTTAAGAAACCAGTTCCTTTAATCTGAACAAGTTTCAAAGGTATCCTCAGTTTTTTATGGTTAAAAAAACAAAAGTATAATATAATTTGTACGTTGAATTCTGAATAAGTTAATTTTATTTTATGAAAATATAAGTACTCTTCTTCAACAGATAAGGACTTAACAGAAAGATGTATTTTGAAAACTTTAACTGCGACTATACCTCAAAACTGAAATGGACTTCGATCACTCTACATGTTCTCAGGTTCAGAATTACTAAACGGATGAAGGTGGAAAAAAATTGTTCGATTTATGATTTGGTATAACACGTCAATCAATAATATGTTGTACTTCTTATCATCAAATTCCTGTTTACAGCCTTTATCACAGATGGTGTACTTCCAGGTAACCAGCTATTGGTTCTTAGGTAGGTTAAATATTTGTGGTGTAAAAAAAAAAAGTCGCAAATACCAGAGTTTGGAAGCCGTAAGATATGGCTTTAGCTTTCGGCTTTTAGCTTCTGACCTTGAAAATAAAACTTACGCTTTCAGCTTTCGGCTTTTATGATAAAGCTTTCGGCTTTCGGCTTACCAGTTTTTCCTTAAAAAATCGATGGCTTTTGGCTTTTAGCTTTCGGCTTTTGGCTAGCTTCCAAACTCTGCACTTTACACTTTACTTTTGTGATTTCATTTCACTGATTTGCTGATTTGTGATTTTTTTTTTTGTAAAAACCTAAAAAGCCGTATAAAAGCCATAAAAATACGGCTTTTGCTTTCAGCTTTTGGCTTTTTTGATAAAGCTTTCGGCTTTCAGCTTACCAGTTTTTTCTTCAAAAATCAATGGCTTTCGGCTTTTAGCTTTCGGCTTTCGGCTAGCTTCCAAACTCTGGCAAATACTACCAGTTTCTTTTTTTTAAATCTCTTTCTTTCTTTCAATTATAATGAGTATAATCTACCAGTTTATTCATTTTCTCGTGTCCTCGTGTCCCGAGGAAATAAATAAAAATTATTTCGACTTGAATACTAGCGATCAGATAATCATACTATAATATATGTATTTAAAATTATGAATGCCCAATCTTTTTTTAGATTCTGAATTTTTCAAAATAAATGATTATCAGAAGTTGTTTTTTTCACTTTGTTTAAAAGAGGCAGCAAATTTATTATTCGAAATTGGTATATTTTTAGCAAAAATGAAAAAAATAACGAATGACCGAGGCATATTAAGAATATTACTTACTTGTTTTTTAAACTTGAAAAAAAAAAAATAATAATAATAAAGTAGTTATGAATTTCATGCGAAAATGTCGTTCAATGAGTCTATTTTACAAAAAAATTATCGAATTGTGAATGTGTTTTCATTGGCAACCTTCAATTACAGATAATCGTAATGATTGGGATCAATATTTTTTTTCCCTTTTAATTTTAATTGCCACAATCACCATATACTAGATACTTATTCGAAGATTTAGAATTTGTTGATCTTGGGAATGATAAATGTTTCGAATAATAAGATTTAATCTTAAATTTTTTAACGCTTAAAAGAGGGCAAAGAAACAGTAAAGTACTTAGCCTTTCATTACCTTCACCAATAAAATGTAGTTTTTTCATTAAGTTCTGCGGACCGATGCGAAATTAAATATAAAATAATCACAATTTTTGTTTACTGAATTAAAAAATGATTTATTCATTATTATAAGAGGATGTAATCAAAAATCGAATGATCTTTTGATGACAAATTTCCTCTGATTCAAACCCTTCCCCCAACCCGTTTATCAAATTTAAATTTTGCTTTTATTTTCAATACAAGGAGCCTTTGAGGCATCACTCCCCTTTTAGTGAGGGGGGGTGAAACATGGAGCAAATTTGTTTTTCCATGAAATGAAACCACTTTGAGGGGTGAGAGTTGGAATGGCAAAAAAATTTCATCATATGCAAATAAGGATCACGCTGCTTCTATAGTAACCCTTGCTGCTTACTTTTCTCACTCCAGGATAGTAATAAATTCAAAGGTCCATCCAGTGTAATGTTCCCACTGAAAGAAATGAATTCTGTGAGTAGTGTCGAAGTTATTTTAAATCTGACTAACACACGTGGAAGGCTTCAAAAATTTTACACACTTATAAAGAAACTTCATTGTTCACGTATGACAGATTTCTATAAAAATATAAATTCTCTCGGCTAGTGATTCCGATCATACAAAATTATTGGGTCGATATTTTCGATTTTTGAGTCACTCAGAAAATCGATTTGATCGATCGATCGGATGAAATGATCAATAATTCGAATACGTCGATTTTTTCGATGATTTCTCTGAACAAAATCGGTTGTCAGCCAAAAATAAATTATTCTGACCACATAAAATCGAGGTTATGGCACGTAATATTATGATGATATAAAGCGAGATTTTGACGAAAAAATGAGAATACCCGATCATGACAAATTGGATTGATCGATCATGATCAATTATAATTCTAATATAATCGCGAGAAAAACTGATATTTTGGCCCAGTCGATCGAAAAAAAAAATTAAAAAATAAAACTATTACACACCATAGTGAGATCCCTTTTCCAGACGGTGTGACATTTTCCATCACATTGGACACATGGCCTTTGCAGGGAATATCCACCGCATTCTGGACAGTCAAGAGATACATGATCCTCGTGCCAGCTGACTCCACATCTGCATCAGAAAAAAAAAACAGTCATAAGTTTTTCTCTTCCGAATAATACAAGTATATATATATACTAGATGTACTGTATAACTACTGTAAATTTACCATAGAAATAAATTTCTAGTTGTATAACTTGGACGCAGTAAATCAATCAAATTTGTCTACATGAAAGAAAAAAAATTATGAAAAAATACTTATTAGTGGGTTACCTACGAAATCTGCATACAAATTACAATAATAAGAAATTTTCGCTGGTACCCACTTTTTTCGATACCTTTTTTCCTTCCCCATAATTTTCTTAGAACTGAAAAATACTTTTTGCATTTTTCTTCATCTTTTTTTTCTTTCTTTTTTCTTCAAAACACACGCGAACAATTCTGCAGGTTTTTCAACTTGAAAAACGTCGAATGAATTAAACATGAAGTGCTGTGCATCTATAGATGCGACATGAGGTCAATTGTAGGCGATTTCCCCCCCCCTTAAAGCATGCGACTAAGTTTTTTAAAAATTTCAATACACATAAGGATACATGTAACCTATACTTTTCCCTCCATTTATTAAAGTAAACTTGCGAGGCACTTTATATAGCTACATCATACATGCAACCAAATGAAAGATTGATGACCTGCAGCCACAAATCCACATTTTTTCAAAATGGAATGAAAATTTAATCATTCTGGCTCCAACAGTAACTACACCTAGTCTGATGAGTAGAAATTTTGATGCATTCTTTTTAATATTGATTATATTGCGTAGGCCAGGCACTAACATGGGGCAAAAACTTGATATACTTCAGTTAAGGAGATAGAGGTGTGGTGAGGAGCTTCCATGTGTTTAATTTTCTTATTGATACGCTAAAGCGCGCTGTATTGCTGTGTGTCTATTTTAATAACTAACAAGAGATTAATGATGGGTTGAAGTCAATATCGATAAAAAAATTGCCTCATTATCGATATTATCTATAATTTTATTTCCATGTATTTGTGATGCAAAATGGGCATGAACGACCATTGAAACCTTCTTTACATTCGATATTATCGATAATTGTCGATAATATTGATACGTTGACCTTTTTTTCTTCTTCTTTTGTGGTGACGCAGCAGCTCTTAGCCTGTGCAAACTTTAAAATGTTAACACAGTTTCCAAAAAGGCCCACGAGGAGGGGGTTGCTTCGGTTGCATCAATTTAGAGGTGCTGACCCAGGCCAGAAGGGTCAGATCTTGAACAAAGTAGGGCAATGGCAACCTATACCAAACGGTTGGATCTTATGAATTTTGGGCGACCAGCCCAAAGGTCGAGTCCTATGGGCAGTTTATCGACATATTATGCCAAATTGTCGGGCAAAGCACGACTTACCAAATGTCGAGTGGGAGGGGCCAAGCTGCCAAGATCCTAGCCATGACGGGAAACCAAGTAAAACGGGGAAGATCCGAGTTTGCTTCAGAAGCCAAAGAGAAGCAAAGTTGTATATACACTGTACAAGCCAAGGTGATGGTATCCCAACGTACCTTTCGGTTTATATGGGACTGATACTTTGACCACATATCTGTGACTTTGACCTATCACTACAAGAGAGGCTAAAAAATACAACAACCTAAATTACAGTAATAGTACTACATAGTACCACCATTTTGAATATCTCTAAGAAAGATACAAATCAGCAGTTCTTTCAGTGTAATTCAACAAAAACAGAGCTACATAATTATGGAATATTTATTAATATTTATAACTTTTTTTGTTGAAAATCCCAACTCGAAGTGGGACATCCTGTATATATTAGACAGTAGTGATAACTCCAACAGGTCTTTTTTTATAATGAAAAAGAAAATGCTATAAATGTATAAATAAAAAATAATATGTCTCTCAGATTGTATTCGCAAACAGATAATTTTAATACATATAAGTCGCTTCCAGAAGACAATATTCTACTATCGAATGATACTGATTCAAAAGTTTGCTAGTGTTTATGAAAAGAAAACAACAAAATTAGGTATTTTCACAAAATACAAAATACGCGGTAAATAGATTTTTCGCAACATTTACAAGTTCATATGCAGTTTTTATTAGAATGTTTTGAAATGGTTTAATATATAGTTACCTACTAGAAAAAACTCATAAAAGAAATTTTTGTAAAAATCTGCTACTCTCATGAGATACAATGGATTCAGGATTGGCTACTCTCATGAATTTATTTGTTCGAAAATTCCCTTCCCGAATAAAAGGCTTTTGGATGGCGGCCACTTACCTATTTTTGTTTCAACACGCTGTAGGTCTCACCAAAAAACTGATAATGTAAAGGCAAACGGAAGGTGGAATAATTAAATCACTTGACTAGCCGTTTTTTTGAAGATATATAGAGACGAGAGGAGAACATTTTTGGCACAATGAAAGTAAATGGAAATTAATGTCGTTAAAGCCGACACGTCATGTATTAGCTCAATCTATTAATATAAACAAATTTTTTTTGAAAAAATTCGTTTTAATAGGTACAACCAATTATAAGAAATGATCGTTTTAATTGAGCCAATTACGAATTTTCATCTTTGATGTGAAATTCGCCGAGAGAGACGTGCATAGACTGTATAGAGGGAAGCTGTAAATTGAACTTTAGAAACCAGCAATAGTGGAGGACTTTGAGAATTACGAGTATAATATTATACGTATTAATGAAATGAAACGAAAACATTCACCCTCAAAATTTAGCGTAGATGTTTGACATTTGAAATTTATCTAAAATAAAAGTATAAATGGCGGTGTGTTAGTTGTCTGATCAAACTCCAAAATCATTGTTGTATTTGTGCGTCTATAATTAGAGATTAACAAATTCACATTTTTGATGTTTTTGTGATGGCACCAACAGTAGTTTTTTTTTTTTTTGCTCGTTCTTATAGTATGGATTTCAAAGTACGAGTAGTAAAACGCAAAACTTTTTAACAAAAAAAAAAAAAAATTAAAATGAAACTAAGAAAAACTTCTCGGGATGACAGCTATATAACTAGCTTTCGTTTTTCAGTCTGTTTCAAAAATTATAAGAAAGGTACGTATAGCCCTGACATGCAGAATACCCTCTATTAGCCAACCACATCACTTCCCAATTTGAGATGCAAAACTGAGTTATTAGCCACGAAACCAAAAAATAAGGATACATTTGGCCCGTTTCGAGGGCCTGTGGCAGGTGGATTTTAGGGTAATGGGGTGATTCTGGAGATAGTCGTCCTTAACGTATCAGCGCAAAAAATTTTTCTACAGCATTTTTGCAATCTGAAATATGTATCTGTAATTGAAAATTTCAACAGCGAGCATCATAATAAATTTATAGAAAGGACTTGCATCATTCTGGTTCGCAGGTGCAGAATTAATTTTCATAATTCAGCCCAAATATAATATGTCAAAGAACAAAGATTATAGTCCGCATGTATACCGGCAATCAGAAAAGCTTGTGTTTAAATCGATTGGAAAATTTTCCATCAAGCTCTATACCGTCTACCACAACAATGGACGAACTTTGCAAAATATCAAATGCAAAAAAGTTACGATAGTTCATCGAACGCTAACGTATATGCCACGAAAAACTAGAGCTGGTTTCTTATTTCTAGGTTGCCAGATCGATATCGCAGCCTCGCAGGTATTTTAGAATCAGGCTAATTGAAATGCACGAACTCGGCGTGAATAATATGTTGAAAAATTTTGCAAATGAAAAAAAAAAAATAACAAGCTATTATATTGCTGATGACTATCCGTCCCATAGGATAATTAAAGAGTATTCAATTTTTTTCTATTGTAGAGTGTATGTAGACAAACCTGCAAACGTAAAGTTCGAATAAAAAATGAAGCATGTACCTTACTGAAAAACTTATTAGATACTACATCAGTAGCGTTGTTCAACTTCTTGGCAGAAGCCACATGAAAATTTTGTGGTATTACAACCTTACGTAAATTTACTGTGAGAAAGAATTCATCATGGTAGATTACAGAACTGGAATATTTATACGATAATTCAACAATAAATCGATGATCTGCGAGATGATCAGACAAAGATCATGTAATCGCTTACTTTACGATGGTAAATATTGTAATGAAAATATTTTTAGTCAAGTATTCGACACTGAAAACTCAAGTTTGTGATAGCTTATAATAAACAGTTGCGACACATTTGGGATACAGTTTTTCATATAATTAGAGTAATTAAATTGGCTATATACTAGAAGTACATGGTCTGTCAAAAAAGTTCCCGGACAACTCCATAGAACCCTTTATTTTCAAAAATTAGAGAAATGTAATTTTGTCTCCTTCAAAGGGGTCTCCTGTGAAGCTATATACCTCCCCTATCCCCGCTCCCCCCTTCAAAAATATTTTTGAAAATCGTTTTTAGAAATGCTACGTGAAATTTGCGCCGATTCAGCTTTTATCCCCTCCACAGACCCCAAATAGTCTCCCTGCATGGATTCATTCAGCCGATCAAACATGAAAACGTCACAGTAACTATTTGTGATGAAATTCCATCCACCTTCTCTGCCTCAAGCCAGTCTTCACCCATTTATTTGTATATACCTAATCTATCAAGACACGTAGGACAATTTTTTGAGAAATTTTATTGATGTGGAAACTTTGCTTCAACTCTATATGAACGTTTTTGGGACTGATATTCACACTACTAGCTACATCTCTGAGAAACTGACGGCAATTTTTGTCCATTATATTCTTTATTTTTGCTACGACAATGTCGATTTATGTATGCGGTACAGAGACATTCATTACTTGCGTGTAGTCCCCCCCACAACCCACTTCAGGAAATCAATGTTTCCTCTCCATACCATTGGTACTTGACAAAATGATTTCATTGTTACCTTGACTTTGGCAAGCTAACGTGTGTAACGATTCGTCAAATCAATTAAGTTCAAGAGAGATTTACAATTTCATCAATTATGCAGCCGAAATTTCCTAATACGAGGAGGAGAAATAAAGTGGGCGAATAATCGAAATAGTTACACAAGGCCATCGCATGTGATTAAGTTTATTCTTCAAAAAAAAAAGAAGATAATATGTAACGAGTAGAAAACATGTAGCATCCGTGATCGGTTTAGGAAAAAAAAACAAAAAACAAATTCCTAAAATCCTGATAACCTGCACTGCTGAAGTAAAAGCTATTTGTACAAAAGAGGAAGTAGCATTGACCGTTTAATGCATATTCGAGGTACTATGGTGTTCATATAAGAATGGGTTCCATTATTTGCTCTAGTTGTACTATTGGTTTACATTTCAACCGCGGTTTTCGACAGATTCATTGGTTTGGTGGCCAGGGACGTGCAAGAGGATTGGGGTGCCTGCCTCCGCAGAGACGTGTTTTGGGGCCGCATTTCAATGAGTTAGTGCCCCATTCCTTCTCGCCTCCTTCATAGCAATTTTTTTTGACGCCCATGTTGGTACACGATAAAAATGGAAGCCACACATGTCCAGCAAATCCTTTTCAGAGGCTGGCGTACAGCGTCAAAACATTACATCCAGGTCAAAACAACCTACCGCGTTGATGAATGAAATTTCAATTTAGACTGAAAACATTACAGGTCATGGCTTTTTCACACGATAAATGGAGAAACTTTTTGGACACCATCAAATTTAGCACCCCTATTTCGAGAATAGCTCAGACTTCTCACGTGTACTTAAGAGATTAAAATACGATATGGCCTTCTCTCACCTCTGGCCACCAAAAATTGTCAGCAGCTTGATGAAACGTTTTTCCCATAAATCCTCCAAAATACTTGTCTAAATTGCCTTTACCGTCACCAGAAGTTTTCGTTGAAGGTGTACACATCGATGACAGGACTCGTAGGTTGGACTTGGCAAAATGAAAACGAGCCCACGCAAAATTATACCGAATACTGGTATTATGCGACTATTTTTTTCATTTTTTTTTTAAACTAAATTATTCAAAGTTTAAAAGTACCCACAAAAGGGCACGGAGAGTTACCCCACGCATCCAAAAAAATTTTCAGCTGTAAAATTGGTATTAAAAACTTACGTGAAACAGGAATTTAAATGATCACGTAATTCTTCAATGGAAAGTACTGTGGGTTCTGACTGGTAGTGTGAATCATCGAATGAACTGATGCTGCTAAAACTATGGCTTCTGTTGTTGGCCTCTAAACTAGTGAGTGACATTGCGATTGAAACTGTAACAATCAAAAGATACATACAAGTTAGTATTTATATTGTTCTTTATTCTCACTGGGTACACTAAATAGAGATGTTGAGAAGGCACCTATATCTGATATCACTCAAAGGCGTACCTAAACCAACATTGGAAGGGGGGGGTGTTTGGTTCATACAGTAAAAATACTCCATTCTATTCCATTTTTTTCTCCTTTCTACCGGAGAAGGCGGCCAGATCATAAACGTGAAAAAACACTAAGACCAAGAAAATTTTCCAAAAATGGAACACCAAAAAAGCATTAAAACAAAATTAAATGTAAAATGCAGGAACAATTTTTTTTCTTCAACAAATTCGTAGTAAAATATGCCTTTTTTTTGTTAATTTTATGAGAAACACACGTGAAAAAACAAGTATAACATGATCAAGACAGGGAAAAACTACCAAATCTGATGTTTCAACACCTAGTGCACAACATTTGTTCGACTTGTACAAGAAGGGCAGAATTCTTATTTTCAAAATTTCCTTACGTTCTAAAAGTTACACTCATTAAAGAAAAACTTTCCTCGTCAAATAGAACACATAAATTCTGGTGATCCAGGATGAATAAAATGATAGATGAAAGGTGAAATAAACAACCAAAAAAAAAAAATTCAGAACTCAGAACCAAGAACTTACTCGTCGAGTGATTTCTTAAAATGGAGAACCATTTTAGAACTTGAGTTCATGGATTGTTTATGTTTGATGCAAATTACAAACACCGAAGTTCCACGCACCTTTTTTAAATAAAATCAGCGAAAAAATCATAACCATACCTATAGCCTAACTGAATATATTTTGAAATATACTTATTATTATTATTACATTTACCTGTGCCTAAAAATTTAAAACACTGGTTTCTATCTTCATATTATCCTGTATTACAAACTCAAATAGGTGCTTTCATGTCAATAAACAACTTCAGAGTGAAAACTTGAAATTTAAAATATTTCACAGACGTCCTACAAATTTTGCTACCTATTCTATTTTGAAAAATGTAAAATTCTGATAAAAAAAAAGGTGATAAAACATAGACCTCTTTATAGCTAACTAAACTCAGGTATACCACATTATACAAATTTGTTTTTTACATGGAGACCTTGACGCCAGGTAAACACTATCGTGATAAACTTTCATCAGCCAATAAATCAAAACACAGTTTCGTGCTAATAATAGCTACATACTTTTTTTTTGCAAATCCTCATTTTACTATTCGTGTTTTTTTTTTTTTCTTTTCAATTTTAGGCAATCACTTCAGGTTTACTTCCTGCTGAACTCTTTAATATTTTACACAATGCCATGCTGTAATAAAGATGAAACGGTCCGAAAATAGTTGTACTTTGATAAATTTAATTCATCAGCAAATCTCAAACATTATTTAATGGAAAAAAAAAAAAATCTAAAATAATAAAAAATATGTTCACTACAACGATCACTCTTTGGGTGCGTGATTTTTTCACACTGCCATAAAGAAATTACGAGTGCGTTATTATTACCTTCTTTTTTTTTCCTTTTCCATTTTACCTCTTCTGAACACGAAACGAGTGGAAAACTTTCTACTTTTCCATAAGCCATAAAGCAAGGCTGACATTTATAATTTATTCGCACTCTAAGGACTTAGTGTACACACACACACACACACATACATCATTTATATATAGTGGACGAATAAAATGAAAAATCATAACTTTTTGATTCGCAAAGTAACGCAAGTTGATGAAACTCTAGACGCCAAATAGGCGACACGACAATTTTTATAGAGAAAAAAAAAAAAAGACAAAAATATATGGTACCCATCGAGATAAAAATGATAGCAAAATACTGAACGCAACGTTTAATAAGACAATACGCGTGTATATTTGAACAATAATGGAATCATAATGACCTCGACCTTGATTAATTTTTGCTAAGCAGACAAGCTAAAAATAATTAACAAGCATTTAATTTTCATCAACAGAACGAAGGAAGGCTTATTGCGAGAATTGGAGCAATGCACGTATAAGTACGAGTAAGTATATTTCAGGTAGGAAAAGTCAAAAGTGACAGATACTACAAAGAAGGTGACAGCCCACGAGCACTTTTTAAAATCAGAGTAAACTTTTCTCGCCCGTTACAAAGGGTCATTCAACCAGAAACCATTATAATCACATAATGAGTATCGAGGAAAGCTAGCACTTATCCAAGTTTCCTTTTCTTCGACTTTTTATCAGACCAGCAGTGGGGTAAGACAGAATTTGCTTCTCAGGGCTTACAGGGGAACCATCAGAACTGTCCTACGCTAATTCTGATCAAACCGTCTATATCTCAAACGGACCGGTTTTCATAATAGATATTATAATTATGTATCACAGTATAACAAATTGCCCAAAAATGGCTTATAATTCAACTTGAAGAAGACAGTGGCTTAAAGTTGCGAATACAAAAGTCATATTCTTATGAAGGCTAATTTTTAAAGTAGATATCAAATTTTTAGTTTTTTTTTTCTTTTTTTGATACGGGTAGGTGAAAGGGCGAAAAGAGAGGGGGAAAAGAAAATATTTTATCAAAATTTATGATGTTGTGTATTGAAAGTGACTAAATATAATACTCTGAATTCAAATCGGAGGTTGTTTTGGCAATCAAGCTGCATTAACACTAAAAGTATCAGGTGGCGTCATATACGACGCCACTCAAAATTTTGAGATGGACTACTCAAAGGAACGATATTTTAAGAAACCCTGACTTGTGTCATACAACGCCATCTGGTCCTTAGAGGTTATTCGTGTGGCGTTGTATATGATGCCACCTGGTCCTTTGAGTAATCGAGTAAAACCTGGTTTTTCCGGTGTTAAGAAAATATAGGGGAAGGAAAATGAAAAATTTTGCCAAAAAAATCATGTTGTTTTATTTTTTGACTAGATAATCATTTTTGGCATGTTTCTCAAAAACTCGTTGACTGATTTGAGGTACTTTTTCCTAGATCACATCATAATCAATGTTGCAGTGGGTCTGTGGGTAGAATTATCACACAATAATAAATATTAGTCTACTTTTTTCAGATTCATATTTTGTTATCACATATTATTTCAGGTACATGTAAAAAAGGGCAAGTTGTAGCAGTCAATTTTTTTAAAATTCGTATTAAAAATTGCTATCTAAATGTTGGAATGAATTCCAAGATCGGCCAAAAATGTTATAGCCTAAAATGTCCTAATTTTGTAGTAAATTGTAGGGTAACTACAATAGTTTATTTTGAAACCCACAATAAAGTTGGCATAATAGAATCAAAAAGTATAGAACGTATTTTACTTTCAAGTTACAATTTTTTGCTTACGTCTCAGATGGAATTCAAAACAGATAACCCACACATTAGAAATTCAAAGCAAGAGCATCGACACAAAAACAACTGAGGAAATGCCCAAATGCCATTTTTAAACGCGTTTTACGTCTGCTAAAAGGAGTTGAAGAGGAAAAAAATCGAGAAAAAGTTGTCTCCATACTATATCTACTAGTTGAGGCAACCATTTTTCCAAGTTTTTATACAGTTTGATTTAAGCCTTTTTTGAATGATTTGTTACACTGTGTGTATATCCTGTGTTGCCACTTACGAAAATTCACTTTTACCAATATAATATCTAGGTAAGTACATTAGTAAAAATCAATCAAATGTAAACGAGAATCTGCCCTCCACTTGTGAGTAAACTTTGTAACAACCTAATCACTATAATAAAGTGATGCGTTGCGTGAAAAGGTCCCTTGTGGTGATATTGATAAGTCCTCCTAGAATGGCTAAAAAGTATTTTCACACCTATTTTTGGGATTTTCGCGGAAATTCAATTTTTCACCACAAGGGAAGTTTTTACGCAATACATCACTATTTTGTAACATTTTTACAACTACAATCAATCATCATGAGAAATGTGATAGAAGCAAGTGAATCACTGCATTTGAACCAATGAGAACAAGGATCCAACTCAAGTTCATATTTTGCTAAATTTCTTTTATAACAGACTTTATGTTTACAGCTTACTGGTGGACAGTTATGATCACCTATCACTAAATTCATACTTATAAAAAATGGTGCTTTTTTTATGGGAAAACTTTTTTTTAATGGGAAAATATCGATATTTTATCGATGTAATCTCGCATGATGTCACAAAAACATGGTCTATGGGTCCATAATCCATATTCTTTCACAGAGCACAATTTCAAGGAGAAAGTGTTACTAGAAAAATTATACATGTACATAGTACACAAAAAATTACGTATAATTATAGCATATAGGTAAATGTTTTTTTCATGTCGGGTACTGATAAACGACCTACAACAAAGTCTATGCCAGACAATATTTTTGTCTCAAATAATCGATAAAGTGTATTGTAGCAACCTTGTTTACACCCATGCAAACACTCATATATAGTCAGATTCTCAATCAGCACCGAAAATATAGGTACTGAATTAAAGTGACGCACAGTATTTCATAAAATAGGTATTTTCAACTCGAAAAATGAGAAAAAGAGCGGAAAAAGCACAGGTTATTAAAAATGTCGCAAGTTTGTTAAAAGTCATCAAAAATGTATTTCAACGGGAAATCAAGCCGAGAAAACGTTAAAAAACAAATTATGACACCGAATTTAAGGTAGGTAGGTATATATTTATAGGTACTTAGATGTGAAAAACACTTATCATTCTGTCACTGCGAAACATCACATATTGTTACATAATATATAATAACAAATTGGTGTCTTAAAGACGAATAATAATTTTTTTTAAGGCTTTCGAAGTATTTTTAATTTTTTTCGTCGCAACTATTTTCAATTGTTTTTAAGAAATGTCAAAAAATAGGTAGGTACTCGACTTTTGATCCGACGAGGAAAACGAATAAATATAGGTAAGTAATTATGTAGATAGCCATTCGGACAGTGAAATTCGTAAGGGGGCCCAAGAAAAGGAGAAAAGTAAATTAATTGAAATAATTTATATTTAACAAATCACTTTACGACTTCGCAGAATGGTCTGAAAAATTCGATTTCATCTGTGAATACACACAGTGAGAAGATAAAATCGAAATGCTCTTCCATGTACAAAATTCTAATTAAACAGATTTAATGGGAAAAATCTCATAAATTCGAGGAAAAGTAACCGACCATCAATACAGTAAACTGTAGAACAGTAAATCAGAGTTCACATGGTTTTGCTTTCAATTCTGTGAAGCGTTTATTGGCACGAGACAAATTGCATAAAAAATCTTACGAATTGCTGGATTTTTATGGTTGTATACATAAACAAAAGGAAAAAAAAGTGGAGGTTCTAAGAAGGCTTCGACCTGTCTTTAGAGTAATATATACGTTATTGTTCGTCGGTACTCCTTCACCTACATTACTCGAAAAATTAAGCAATTTTATGTAAATTTCCCTTCAACGAAATGGTAATAGGATAATATACAGACAATTATTTACGTATTAATTAACGTCTGAAAATTTTTACAACTTTTGATGACCAGTCGGAGGCTAAATGCCGCGTCTTCAAAAGAACTATAGATATATTTGAAAGAGTATTAAAGTCGAAATGCCTAAAAAAACACATCAACATCAATTTGTTTTTTAAACAAAAATTTTTTTGCTTTCATTATAAGTGAAAAAAAAATTTTACTACACCTTTAAGATTTAAATATCTATTAAGTATAAAGAAATTTCTTTTCATCTTGTTTCTTGTTAGCACTAGAAAAGCTTTTACTCGATTACTCTAAAGACCAGGTGTTGTCATATATGACACCACAAGAGTAACCTCAAAGGACCAGGTGGCGTCGTGTGACACACGTCAGGGGTTCTCAAAATATTAGTCCTTTGAGAAGTCCATCTCAAAATTTTGAGTGGTGTCGTATATGACACCACCTGGTACTTCCAGCGTTAATAATATAAATAATAGTGGTAAAAATTAAAATCGAATAGGTATACATTTATCATGGTTTTAGACGACTTGAAATACAAATCCTTGATTGATAACACAACTTATAGGAATAGTGCGGAATGCTGTTTACTTAAACTGGAAAAATTTCAGCGTCGGAACTAAGCTGAGGACCAAGGGAGGCGACGTACCCTTAAAAAAATTTCCTTGAATTGACTAAAAACCAATCGAAAAAAAAAAAACATAGAAAAAGAACTAAAATCAACTTCAGTATCAATTTTTTTGATATTGACATTTTTCAATGATTTTCCTTGGCCACGAGGGTTTTATTCCAGAGAAAAATAAAAATATCCTCCAATTACAAAATGCGCAAAAGGCAATAAGACCCTTAAACCGACACTGGTCTAAGGAATGACCAGTAAGAGCACTTTTACATTCGGTGGTCTTTGAAGTCATAAATATAATCAAATTAGATTATAATTAACTGTTCCAAGGTAAGATTAGAGCCCACTATATCATGTTCTCAGACTACACTTCATTATACAACTCAATTTTGAAGTTGACCGTGATTATCTGCAGTAGACAATGCTACAGTATACACGGATAATTATTGCAAAATGAATGTCAGTGTTTGTGAAATGCTACAAAATAAGGAAGTACCATTACAAAATAATAATAGCGTCTACTCTTCCATCCATTCTTTTTTTTTTCATCAGCAAAAATTCTCACATTGCGATTTTTAACCGCAAATGGAGCAACAATTTGAATTTATTCGACAAAACCACGGGTAAAAACCTGAAAGGATTATTTTCTCGCTAAAGCCTCGCATATAATTAATTGTAATTGCAAATAATCGATATTTTTGGTTTCTATAATTTCAAACGGAACGTTCGGGAAATTTTCACCATTCCTATATACACCTCAACTAGGCCAAACAGAAGCCAAAAAATTCTAGTTCAAGCCAATTTGACTGATGCGACTCGAAAAAAATTGTAGAATTTTTTCCAACATGAGAAAAAAAAAACACGAGTTCTCAGTAAGTAGAATTGTTTTCGCATCTGATAATATCTATGATACAATAGAAACACCGATATTTAACGCTTCATTTGTGGGATTTTCCGACATAGAAATAAATTTACCAACATAATATATCTTGCTTCCGAAGATTAAAAAAATTGTTTTTCCAATTCGTACATACCATTATAGTTTCAAATCGTCCTACCTCACGAATTTTACAAGTTCCATGAAACAAAATGTGACATGTTTTTTTTTTTTTTTTTTTTTTGTCAATATAAACTTTCCTCGATGACGTACATTATTGTGCTTCTTAACGAACATTGTACTATCTCTGAAAAACAACGCGTACGAGAGCGTAATCGAGTCCAAAAACCGATGACGACATTGAAAAAAAAAAACTAATTTGGAAAAATTTTTAAAACCATTTACTTATTTACAAAACTGATTTCAGTGGCAAACCCCGGCCAATTTCGTAGATGCACCATCAAAAACGTATACGTAAACCAGCCTTCTTCTTAATGCGGTCTGTGCGCAGGTAAACAGGAAATATGTACAGGGGGGGAAGGTAGAATTCAGTTATATTTAGATAATATATGGTCTTTAGTGGGCACGTATTACAGGAAGAGCATTAATATGTTGAAAAATGCCGAATTATGACGTGAAAAAAATTTTTACTATTAGAACACAATGTTGGAACGAGTAGGTGCCAAACATAATAATAATATGATGTAGGTGTGACCAGGAACGGGAACCTGACCCTCGACTGTCTGCCACAAAAATTTCTTCCTCCCCGATGAAAAAGAGTAGAGTTACCAGTGTGTGCACCAGTGTGCACCACATAATTACACGTTTTTGGCAACCTTGTTTATAGATTATAATTAATATACATATGGACGGCTAATGCTCCATGAACCGATGGTCATCTACTATATAATTGGCTACATTTTTTCTTTCCTCGCTGCATTCTAGTGTGTAATGTTACTACGCAGTAACAGGAGGAAGAGGAGTTAAAAAAAAGGCGAATCAAGAGGATTGATTAATGAAGGATCAGATGCTCGTAGAAAATAACTTCAATTTCAGCTGTATACTTGCCAGGGTGAATCGAAAATGTCGAATAAGTATGCTTTTTTACAGTCATTCATCAGATGCGTATAAGCAGAGAGTCCGAAATAGTTGCATTCAGTTAGAAACCATTAACATCATCTCCCTGAGTAAAATTTTGATAATTACACTCGATACAATAGTATAATAAAACAAGTGCCTACACTTGTTCATAATATTGTTCTCTGCATCCAAGCAATTCAGTAGATTTTAATAGGTAATTTGAGTTACAGAAGCTAGAAATAGGTAGTAAAATCAAAGTAAGTACCTAATAGAGGTATTCTTTTAATTTTACCAGAGGGCCAATTCTGATTGAGGCTATATAGCTTCGATCGATACTATTTTTGATTTTGGTGACTGAATTTGTCTTGGTAGGATGAAAATAGTTCAAGTCATAAAACTATTTTATTGTAGTCTTAGCTATTACTGATTTACTTATCTATACTGAAGATCATTTTCAAGGTCAAATAAAATCATCAACACTTTAAAGTCAAAACAACTATATAAACTTACGTAACTAATTACTTCAGTCATTAAAAAATAGATAATTTTTTTAAATGATGACGGTATATGGTGTGACAAGCAACATGAACTGTAATTAGACGAAGAGATAAGTTTACTTCATTCCTTTTCCAAGAATTTGAAGTCACTCATAACCCGAGTCTTCGTCGATAAAAATGAAAGTAATATTCTTTTTAAGAAACCTCTTTCGTTATAGGGTTACCATTTTTTTCAATTTGAGGGTCGGGGGAAGAACTCAATTTAATCTTCCTTCTTTAGCATATATTCAACAAATCACTGTCGTACTCGATGGAATACCATAAGGAACTATAAGTGAATTAAGAAATACAAATTCTTTCGAATTTTCACTTTTATACAGACGCACATACTTTTCCGTCATCCTATAAGACCTTATAGCTCTTCAAATTCTCTTTTTTTTTTTTAATTTTCCAATCAAAATATCAACAGTTTGATTTCATAATAGGTATATGTTCTGCGTCGCCAACAATATTTCTGAATTTTTCCAAAAACAAAACGACCCAATGTGGAATTACTAATACATACAAATTTAAAATCCAGAATTTAATGATTTCTCAAACAAAAATCCGAAATAAAACTCCACACTAAAAACAATTTGCAATTTGAATAGGGAAACTGGATTTTTAGCAAAATTGACTACAAATAGGTATAAAGAATGTTTATAATAAATAACGAATTTCTCAGGCGTGATCAACAATAAAAATAAAAAAAAAAGCAGCTAAAAAGAACATAAAACAGGTAGGTAGGTACTACCTTTTAAATAGTAATATGTGTATGTGACTATGTGTGTACACTGAACACCTAGAACAAATTGAGAAAATGGATGCAAAAGCATCTACCCTTTCACATTTATAGTAGAACTAATTACTAAGCAAGTATTAAAAAAGGAAAGAAAACAAATTAAAAAGTCGGTATATTCTAATACTTCATATTCATAATGGCCTTTTTATCGTTCGTGGATAAGCTACAAAAATAATATTAGTTTGAATCTGATCGAAAAAATTTGTAAATCAAGTAAAAGGCCCAATTATGATGCCAAGCAAATTAGATATAAGCAGGTAATAATTAAAAAAGAAAAATAACACCTTTACTTTTCCAATTGAGAAAGGGCCATTTGAAATGAGATGCAAAAGGAAAATAAACTCACTTAAGAAAATTACACCCAACAAATTTGGCATTCACTTTTGACGTTTGTGTTACACGAGCACAAACAACTGAAAAAATTTTAGGAAACTTTTTCATAAATTCATGAATGACGACGAACGATTTTCAGACTAATGCAGGTAAACTTTACACCCGACTATGACCGAACGTAGTACAACTATTTGGCTTCGTTCGACGTTTTTTTTCACGACTTTTTTTAAAGCATTATTATGGATAAACGATTAGCAAGAACACAAAGTCTGAAAGTCTTGTAGATAAAAAAAAAAAACAATTAGACGGATATGCCGATGTCAAGGTCATGGGAAACTGGGTGTAGAAAATCGGATGAGTCAAGCTTGAACTGAAAAAAATTTGTACCCACGGTAAGAAATGTTGACGACTTCAATACAGTTTATGAAAGAATTACCGAATTTTTCAAAAGTCAAGGCTAAAACATTACGCCATCTAATTGGATGCACAACTAGTATGGAGAGGGGGTGCAGATTTTCTGGTTTGCAAAAGGATATACAGTGAAACCTCGTTATAACGCTCTTCAAGGGACTGCCAAAAAAAAACGAATTATAAGCGAGAAATGTGAGAAAAAAAATTATAGCTTAGAAAAACGGGTGTATTCATCAGCTAAATAAGTATAATATGATAACCAAAAGTAAGGAAAATGTACAAAATTATCAAAAAATTTCCCAGCACTCAAAAACTAATAGAAATATGGTCAGTATACTCTCCTCAGCGATATATATAGCTTTGATTTTATCGTTAAAAAGCTTTACAAATTTACAGAAAGCAGGAAATTCCTCAAAGTGAGTGAAGGAAATTATTTCTTTATTTTATGCTCCTCACGACTATGAAAACCTTTTCTTTTTATTACTGAAAAATGGTATAAAATCGTATCATGTTGAAAACTTTTTAAGAATTAAGAACGTTAAAAGCAGGAAATTAGAGCTATAATCAACTAGTTTTACACGTAATATTTTCTCTGGGGACTGGGACCAACAGAATTCAGTGTTATAGGCGGGATAGCGTTATTACTAGGGATCGGATTTATATGCTCTAAAAAGTGGAAAATCGCTTAAAATTCGAAAAATATGGAAATATCAATATTGGTATCGTTTTACTCAGCTAACTGAGCTAAAGCTAAATTTGACCTTCATACCAATTATCTAATAATTTAAGATACCATTTCTGAATGAACAAAACAAGAAAACAATTTTATTGAGTAGATAATTCTTAATTTTAAAATGTCGTTTTGGTATAAAATCTTGATACTAACATCACAATTCATGACTACATTAGAGATCAGATCACAAATTAAAGTATGAAAATAGTAATCCGATGCATGAATTTTTGTGAAATATGTCGACATATGCGAATATACCTCAAATATGCGAAATATGTGAAAACAAGTTGGGCTTATTTTAATCAGAATAGCGTGAAACGAAAAACTATCTGACTCTCACCCTTCCATGTGAATTACAAAAAAATATGCGTTTTCATATAAATCCGATCCCTAGTTATAACCGTGAGCGTTATAATGCGGTTTCACTGTAAATGATTAGTGATGAATCTAACAATTGCATAAGGGTGATTCTACATACAAAAATATTTCAGCTTTAGAAATAATTTTGCGCTGCCATTTTGATATTATTTTATCAGTTTATAATCCATACAATACGATATATGATTGGTAACTTGAGGCGGTACGGGAGGAACTTCTAATACAGAATTTTAAAGTGAAATTGCCTTTATCAGAAAAAGCTCTTCAGACAGCAACCAGAGCAAAAAGAAATTATCGGCCAAATTGTACTTATACTACCAAAACTTGAAAATAATTACCATTATTTCTTAAGCTGATACACTACTTCAATATGATCTCATCAATGATATTTACCTGTAACAAAGAAAAAAAAATTCTAATATTAATATTTCGTAAGATACATGACCTACAGCACTTATTAATACATAATTTATTTAATTAAACTATAAATAAATGATCAAATTCAAAGTCAACGCTTAAATACCGAGTCACCCAAGGTTTAGGAACGTTAAACCTTTGATTTTACAAACGAACTAGGGTGAAAATATCCTAAGTTAATTTCTAATACGTCATACTCAAGCTTCGCTCACACTTGCGCCATTCTGCATTAAAATAGTGACCCGAGTTATTTTCACACTCTCTCATTTAAATATAATTTTTTGCCTGTTTTTTTCCATTCTTCATTTCATTATATCTTTAGTAATATCATCCTAGGGTGTCTACATTCAACACTGATTATACATATTATACTTTGATAATGCCTCAAACGTAATTCTAAATATACACTTTCTTTCTTCTTCAATTCTCACAAGTTACAAGCACCTTCCTTTTATCTTATCTGTCCACTTAATACCCACAGTACTTTATGACGTCCAATTTCGAAAATAATAATCTACTTTTCTTTGTATGAAAAGACAAAGTAAATTTGAATTTAATCTTACCCATAGTTTTTAGATAATAATATATTGTACTTGATTCATTATTATAAGGTTAGTAATTTGTACATCTTGGTAACTACGGAAATAAATTGGGACCGAATAAAAAATTGATAATAATGAAATACGGTTTTCAATCAACAATTGAGTGCCTAAAGGAGGGTATATTGATAAATAAATCAACTTCTCCCTTATTTACCACCCCATCCACAACATAAACTCTTGAAAAAAATCAAAAATATTATTCTTTTTTAAACCTTATTAAACGCTTGGAGGGGTGAAGGAAATGATTTTTAGTGGTATTTGTAGAGAAATTAAAACTTTTTTTAATATTGGCAATAGATTTATCACGATGTCAATGAGAATTCAGAGGTTTTTTTTTCCCCATTACAATAAACAGAAATTTAATTCCTCATCAGGCACATTTAATTAAAGACCATAATATATATTCCCAATTGAGTAATGGACACCCTAAAATTAATCTTAATTTTTACATTACCGAGGGGACACATCATCAGTGTCATCATTTGGTGGATGAAGCTCACTATCTGCATACAATCAATCATACACGCATCACTAAGCTTACACACACTCTTGTTTCATTTACTTAAATGCATACACATTGCACACAATCTGAATAACCCATTCTAATTAGCAGAATGAATGTGGAAGGAATAACTCAAAAGAGCATGTGGGAAACATTCACACTCAAAACACTGCCACTCTGCCAACTTCAGTAGTTATAAATGAAATCAATGATGATAAGAAATGTCACTATAGCTCAACTTGAAACACATCATTTCATTTTTAATACCTCAGTCACTCTTACGAAAACCCTGACAGCCTTCTTTTTTGATACCCCTCAACGGTCTTTTCATTGCTGTGTTATTTTTTTTTAGCAAACTTTCCACATACAAATTACAAGTCTCAGCTAAAATGAATCACATTTTTACACAAAGAAAACAGGACCGTGCAACCGGTTGTTATTTTATAATATATGTGTAACAATTGGTGGTTCAGAAGTACATAAGTGCAAATTATCTATATAGTAGAGTGAAAATTTCATTCCAATACGATCAGAAAAATATTTTGAAAATCCGGAAACATTTTACCTTACAATTTGCAAATAAGTTTTAAGCCTACGTATAGAGGCAGGTTTTCAAAATTTGCATTCCGAATTAAAGTGTACATATATATGCAACCGGTTTCGATTTGTTTACTTTGAACTAAATCAACTTGCGTATTTATCCGCGAAATTATTAATTATTCTCAGAACTAATTATATGTACTCGTAGGTGTAATGAATTGGGTGCACAACAATCATGCTCATGGGACATGGTTCGTTCAGTTTTCCAAGCGAATCTTTAAATGTCAATGACTAGCTATAGCTAAACGTACAATGACCGATGTTTCTGTTGCAAAAAAAAAAAAAATTCCGACTTGATAAGCTGAAGAAAATTTTGCGTGCCGATTAAAGACGACGTGAATTTTCACAATGGCGCCCCACCACTATTTGCAAATTAATTTTGCTTGCGCTCATGTCTGTGCCGTATGGAGTGGAACTTTTTTTAATTAATTAGAGAAGGGAAAAGAATGAACTCAACAGAATGCCTGTCTACCATTATGGTAACATGTGGAGTGAGAAAGTGATGGAAATATAAATGTTATACATGCGATTTCCTTTTTGACTAAAAGTGGCTAAAGGTATGTGCCTCGAACGTCGGATCTACGATATTCTTGTTTCTTCGACTGAGATTCTAGAATATTAATTAGACCTGTGGAATAATCGAAGAGTACTTTCCGTTTAAATTACAAATCGTTAACTCATTGCACGTCTCATATTCGCAGACTTCGAAGGTAGTAAATGCACAGCAAAGCACCGGATGAAGGCTATAAAAGAGGCTTAACGGGGTACTTGTTACCAGCAAAATCTCATCAATATTTACATCGATTGTACACAATTGTTACATTGACAACAATCAGCCGTATTATCTTTATGATATCTCTAAAGAACAATTAGAAAATAGAAAATTAATGACCATTATTCTGTTGCAGGTAAATAATTCTTGAAGAAACAGTTTCATAATTGCAGAGTTAAGAGAGAAGATTATGGAAATTAGAATTAATTGTATCTATATACAAACGGCTCACAATTGTTAATTGTCAAGACTTATAAGCTTAAATCTATGATATCAAGCATGTGTCTTGGCTGTTTTCTAACACACTAATGGAACTCTGACCATACTAATTACTGAGACACAAATAAACTTTCACACGAATAAGGAAGGTAAGCAATGTGCTCAAAATTAAATCAAAGTAAAGAAAATTATATCACATAAAAGCTTGACGCCAAGTCCACTCTTCAGCAGAGTTTGGGGGCAAAAAATGTAAACTAGTAAGTAGGTGTACCTACTATTTTCCTAATGGTATACTATAGTCTTCAAATAAAGGTTTTCATCGGTAATAAGATTTCTCTCTTTCTCTCCAAGACTACAAAACATGTTTGTCTGCGGTCAAAAGGAAAACAGGAAAAAGTCATATGAAAACATGATCTGTTATATAATGTTTGTATTTCCTCTGAATAGAAATACACGCTTACACGTGAAAACACTCCCAAAATCTATGAATAAAAATTTTTATAATATCATAATATTATTCGGACACACATGAATGGCGAGAATCGCTAAAGACTGCATACGAAAACAACCATAGAGCGCTATATCGCCACAGAAATTATAGCCCTTGATATCAAGGGCAAAATATGACTGACAGAGAAAAATAGACGACGACGAACAAAAAATTTTATTTACGTTTTTTTTTTTTTTTTTTGTCTCTCCTCGCACAGGTAGGACCTAGCCATTTTTATGATTGTTATTTTAAACTTGACTTTGTTGATAAAAAATGTTTTTCTCGCAGCCTTATATTGAACTTGAACTTATACATCAACGAGCTACGATTGTAATGCACTACTATAATTGTATTAATAATCTATGAGCATAGACCCGAAACGTAAATTTAAAAAAAGTACCGTTATATTATTGAACCGATTTTGTTTTCCACTTCGCTGTTTTAGAGTCGAGAGAAAAACTTCAAAAATGGAATTGAACAGCGAAAAGTGAATTGGCCTCGAAAAACTAAATCAATGACCCGCGGCTTATTCTGAAAACTCGAAAGTGAGCTTTTTCGACCATGAAATCTGTAGTATAGTACCTAGTCAGCTTTGACTGTTTTTTTTTTTTACCTGATTCAATAAACATATTATAAAAACACCAAACATGCACCCGATCAAATTTTGAACCATGTTTTTTTTTTAGGGTATGGGGTGCAAGGAGCATCTTTTCAAGTTATTATATGGCCGACACGAGTTAATGGAAGACGAAAAATCCACATATTGAATAGTACATTCCTTTACAGGATAATAACAGAGAGTGAAAAATAATTGGTTTTAACTTACAGCAATCTCTTGTTAATACAAGAAATTTATTAACTATCGTCATTATGTCAGTATTTTTCTAAGGCTATTATATATTTCAGCTACATCAGCGAAATGTCTTTAAATTGAAGCATAAGCAACCACATTATTTGAGAGCGAGGAGTGAGGGGTGAAAACATCTAAGCCATAGAATAGGCTACTCAGCTTCATACATCCTAAATTATTGAAGAATAGATAATTATACGCTAATCATAAAAAATTTGTTCTATTTAGACTTACAGCTATTTGAAATTAATTAGTTTAAAAATTGAACGTAGTCTTCCAAATTTTGGAAAATGTTGAAGAGTATTGTATAAGTTACAAAAATAAAAAATAATAACATAAATTTCATGGTAAAGTCAGAATAGTTAAAAAGGCAATAACCTCTCAACATTTTATCAATGCTAAGAAAATATTATGCTCTTAAAGCATTAGACGACTTTCAAATTCACGTTTTTCTGTCAATTCTAAAATCTACTGAAAACAGTAACTTAAAAAATTTTGGGTGTACAGAGTCTTTATTCCGAGCAGTTGATATGACAGCAAGGAAATGAGTTGATTCTAGAATTATCATCAGCATAATTGAAGGCAATTAACGAATATATTCTCATGTTAGAGATATATTAACAATATGTCAAAATATTAAATACACCCATCCTGTAGAGGAAACATTGTTTTCATTTCCCGTGACGCAAACATTTTTCCTATCCCACAAGACACGAGAGATTTTTGTCAATAAAATATTATCACGTACAGGTTCAATTCCGGTAAGACTTTCTGGATAGTAACTTGAAATAATATTATGCTAAAATCGAAGTCTCCTTACATAATAAATCAAATTTGAATATAAAATCTAATGGCCATGAACTTCTTTCATTTGAAAGCACAAAAAAAGAAGGAAATAAATAATAAATAAATATCAGAATACGCGATAGTAAAATTGTCAAGACAGGATCGATTTTTTCCGTCTTCAACTAGGTAAAGGACAATTATAATTTAAAAAAAAAAATGCTTTTCCAGCATTGATTTCTTACTGTCTATTGTAGAACAAAATATTTACAAATGTAAGCACAGCTTGACGAAAAAATCGATGGCCTTTTTTACCCTCCAGTTATTATTGTCTAAATATAAATAATGCTAGAAAACGATGAAGAATAATATTATAAAGATTTGAAGAAAAAATGTAAACATAACAAATTTATACGAAATAAAAAAATTTTAATTCCACGGTTGTTTAAGTAAAGTGATTACAATTAATTGTTTCAAACGTACAAAAAGAATTAATACCGTACTCAGCTATAAAAAATGGAGGAAAATAAGGCAAGATAAAAAAAAAGAGAAGATGAATATCAGTTCATTTTTTTTTTTTTTTTTGCAGTAATATTGAATAAAAAAGTTGTTTTTACATAGTTTGTAATTTTATTCATTCATCATAGAAAACAAAAAAAAAAAGGAAGAAAAAAGAACTGAACTTGGGTAAAAGATATACTCGTAACAATTTTGAATAAGCGACTAATATTGTAAAGAAGAATAAAATAGTTATGACATGAGAAACATTTCCTTTATAAATTCAAGAAATGAAAAAAAAACGATTTTTCATTTTTTTTGAACCCTGAATACTTGATTAGATCCATTATAATTAAATCGGATGTAGTTTTTACACTCATCAGCTTTACACTCGATTAAAGAATCGAAAATATTTTCCAATCACTTTGAAGCTACAATCAGTCGTTAAAATTTAGATTAGTTGATAAAACTATGAGTGCCTCTGTACTGATGCAATACATTGAGGAGACACCTTTTTGCACCTTAAAAAATTGTTTAAGCAATTTCTACTAAGCAGACCGTAGTAAATTGTATAAGTCACCTAAGTCTCGAGTTTTCATGTGAGTACATGCTAGATGAAATTTGTTGAAATAATCTAAGAGGGTAATGGTTATTTCATTTATTTAATTTTCAAACAATCGATTCGCTAATTTTCGATTACTAACGCTTTTTAGTATGAATAGTGTCCAACTTGGAATTAATTGGAAGAATAAAAAAATCGGAACCTTCAAGATCGTTTATGTAAGTACAAACGAAATGAAATCACATACAATCTTCGAGTGAGTATAATCGATTTTTATTTCAAAAAGAAAACTGCGGCAATGTTTTTCTTCTAAACTGAAGTCAATAATTTATTTTTAAATCAATAATCAACCAAAAAAAAAACAGTTGGAATTATTTCACACTGCAAGTGTTGAATTTGTCAAAACACTTTTGCCGGGACATTTAACGAGTAAAACCAATAAAATTGAAACCTATTTTCCTTGTAAAACCAATTAATAATGGAAAACACCTCCGTCTCTAAGAAACAGAAATCAACCCAAAACCACAGTTCATCAAAACTGACCAGAAATGTGAGAATAAAAGGTGGTCCTCGAATAAATAAAATTACAGCACAAAATATTTTTAGCACAGAAATGATAAGATCATCTAGATTTCGATATTGAAAATTTAAACTTCTCCGGGATGCTGTGACACTATAATATCTTGACGAATGACTGAGAAGAAATATTTTTTTGAAGAAAAAAAAATCAGAATAAAAAACAGACTCATTTTCTTTTTTTTTTCTTTTTGGGAGTTCGGAGAGTGGGATTTTCAAATATTCAGGCGGTGACTTGTCGAGGAGTAAAGAGTATCAGCATTTCTGAAACTTCTAATTTTTCCATAGTTCCACAATGTACCAACCCCCGCTTTTTGTGGCATATTAGCGACAAGAAACTTGAATATTGAAAAGAGTTTTAAAATTTACATACTAGAGATCCGCTTAAAATTTTTTTTTTTTTCATCTGACCTATCATTATTTTTGAACTTCACGGATCGAATGAGTTCTCTTTCAAGTTAACTCATTCGAGATAAATGGCGATGAGCGCCAGTTTTTTTTTTTTTTGCAACTCTTTCATTTCGTTTAATTTTATGGAAGCATGTTTAAAAGAAACGATAACAATGGAATATAATTACAGATCGAGTTTAGATTTTCGTCAACTAAACTATAACTGAGCACATAAATGACAACGACTATAATATAACTACAGGACTATGAAAAAAAAAATTTAACAATTTGGACTCGGTAATCTCAAAAACCTATAATAAACGCGCTTTCGCCATGTTTTATGTATTTTGACGTAATTTACTCGTTAGTCGTAATTTCAGACGTGAAAAAAAAGTTGAAAAATTGTCTCTTTCGTTGTTGAAATTTCTTTGTTAATTTGAAACACACGTGATCAGAGACTAGAGATCCGTGGGATTCTCCTATATAGTTTCAATATATTGAACAAGAATGCAGTGATGAATGAATATTTACTCAACAGTCAAAAATATTCTTCCTGGTGACCTTTACAAAATGTTAACTGACTGAAAACTACACAAAGCATTGAAAATGATTTTTCACAAAATATTTATATTAATGGAAAAATTTCTCATCTTGTAATTTTTGTCAGCCCGCAGTGAAATGTCAAACGTTAGGTACATTAACTTAAATCTCACGCAGAATAGTCTTTTTTTTTTTTTAGATTTCAAACACCGATATAAATAAATTAAGGTTTCCCTCACTTTTGTTCTAGAAATGTTCACTCAAAAAAAAAAATTTCGAATTTCACATGTACTTACATAATTTTTACTTCTTGCAAAGCAAAAATGAGTGAATTTTTTTTGTTCAATTCATACACGCAGTTTTCTACACTCGTTATACAATAAAAAAAAAGTTCTCAAAATAACCAAGGTTACACTGATTAAGCAAAATGATCGATGTATTTGAAGCAGAAAAATGAACAGAAAAGTATTCACTAATTGCCTGATTTTACTTTCTTTTAATGTGATTCCAAAAATGAAACATTTATTAGAATATAAAATACTTTTAGGAGCAGCCTAATGTTGAAAACTTGTAAATTATAAAGAAAACTAATCGCTGAATAAATGGAGTTCGAAAATCGAACAAAATAAAAAGCATTTGATTTGGAAACGTGATTTACAAACAGTTCAAACCAAGTCTTAGTCGAAATTTTTTCATTTCTGGTAAAATTTTTTTATAAATTGCGGGTAAAAAAATTTCCAGTGCTTAAAATTTTCTTATGAGAAAGAAACCTTTCAGTGATTAAAAAATTATGACTAAGAAGAAAGATAGAAACTATAACATTTTTTGAACAAAAGATAAAATGAATTCTTAAAATATAACAGAGACAACCTTTCAAAGCTTTTTATTATCAAAGGATTACGATGTTCGAAATTATAAATTGAATCGAGAGTTGGGGTCAATGTCAACCTTTAACGAAATACTGGAAGAAATATAAGAATAATAGCGAGTTTTCTGATTTGGAAAAAACTCCAAGTTTAAAATTAAGCACAGTCGAGAAAACGAAAACTTAAATTCGCTTAATTTAATATTTACTTTGCATTAGATGTTAAATTAATATTCAAGTCGTGAGCAATGATTAACGTTTCACTTGGTGAGGAAAATTTATGAAAAAGCAAACTGAGACTAAAACAAATAATTTAAAATTATATATTTTTTCAAAAGTAATCATCCCACAAATAAAATAAGGCCAGTCATATTTACGCAAATTTTTCGAGTGTTCACGGTACATCGCCGTGAAAAATATTATAATCAGACAAAATGAGTAAACAAAATACGAGTACATAAATGAAAGGGAAAAAAAAAATTGTGCACCATGAAGCACTTATACCAAGAGAGAAGTACCTTGAATTATAGATACAGAATTTAAAAAACCCATCGTGGTATTATAATTCTGACGTCTGTGAGAGCATTAGCTTTTCTAAAAAAGAATTTTGGCAGACGAAGATACGTCACGAATGAAACTTCACAAATAATAATGCACACAGATTGTATCCGGGTTAGAATGCAGGAACTTTTCCATAATACAGAAGCAATTGTATAAGGAATGATTTTCAGCGTCATTTTCACCACAAAGTTCAAACAGTTCAAAACATTTTTGAGCAGTGGAATTAACTCATGAAGGGATCACTTTCAAAGTATAAATGTAAATGTAAGTTATTTTTTGAAAATTTCAAGCAAAAACGTGTCAATACACGGAGTTTTAGAGGCGTTTAGATTTTTTCGAATCACCTGTATATTTGGTACAAGGTGAGTATAATAATAATTTTTCCCTTTATATTAGGCACTATTCAGCTAATTCCACAATCAGAAGTAAAAAAAGTTCAATGTATATGAAATAAAAATGGTTTTTTATTAGTAGATAGGCCTTAGGTACTGCATAAAGACGACCAAATTTTATGTATAAAAGCTCGAATAATTTGGTAGCAATTTCACGAAAAATCAAGTCAAGAAATAATTATTATTTCTTCGAAATTTTGGGTTTCAAAAAATGTCTCACAACTTAAATCAGGTTTGAGAATTATACGAAAAACATATAAAAATTCAAGAAAAATATGCAAGTTCGACGAACATGACGAAAAGCAATAGGCGAAAAAACTCTGACCACAATCGACTTTCCACAAGAATGTCAATAATATGTGAATTCTTCAGCAAGGAGAAAGAAAAGAAGGAGACAAAAAGTGAAATCCATTCTAATATTTCAAACTTTTGGTCAATAGTAGGTACGAGCATATGAATAAGACAAAAAAGTGGTTTTCAATTTCAGACTCATATACCCTTCTCTTTCAAGTGGCTACTTAAGATGAAAGCTACGCTATATCTATACAAAATGCTAATGAAAAATCTTTTTCAACAATTTAGCCGGATATCATTAAAGAGTATAAATTTTACGTGGAAAATTTCAAACTTAGCAAACGGATTATTTCTGAAACGATATGCGGCTCATGCGAAACGTTCTTGGGGTCAAACATTATCGCGCGTCCAAAAGTTGAATTGAAAAAACTTCACGCGCAATATTTGAGCACGACTTCGGCGAACCAATTTGTAATTCACATGCGACAAATTTCGTTTAAAAATAAAATTATATTCACCTCGACCTGAACGAATTGAAAAAGGAACGTATACCGATGACATCAATAGATCGTCAATAAACACACAACATATATAATATCACTATATTGGAAAGCTGCGGCATATGTATAGTAAATGCGCAGCAACCATATTCCTCAGATGATAGGTATATGTGTACGTTGTATAATTGAAAAAAAAGAGGCTATTTTGGTTACCGAATTAAAGATCGTTTAAAATTCCAACATTAGCTTCCAGTAGGACAAATGTAAGTTCAAAGACGAAGGTGCATGAATACTAGTGTCCAGGATGCAGACTGCAGAGTACGATAATAACCTTTTCAACAATGCCAATGGAAGCGATGTTGTCAATACCAGGAGCATTTGTAAGTTTTCAATCATTAGGCTGGGGCAACACATTTATTTATGTACGTGTTAACACTAGAAGTACCAGGTGGTATCATATACGACACCACTCAAAATTTTGAGATGAACTTCTCAAAGGACCAATATTTTGAGAACCCCCGACTTGTGTCATACGACACCACCTGGTCCTTTGAGGTTACTCTTGCGGTGTCATATATGACATCATCTGGTCCTTTGAATAATCGAGTAAAACCTGGTATTTCTAGTGTCAGGTAATTAAATGACAAGTTCGAGCTATAGGGGTGTTTTTATCGATAAAATACTTAATTATTTGCTGCTAAGCAATTGAATATAAAGAAAACTTATTCATCTTCTTTAAAATTCCTTAGCAGCCGATAAATTCAAAAATTTCAACGTCTCATGTACCTAGTATCGGCATTAATTTATTAATATACCTATACTTCATTCCAGTTAAGAGTTCCATGACGTCACAAGCATTTGACGAAAGCGATTGCTGGTTGTGACGTCATGGAACTCTTAACTGGAATGAAGTATAATAATTATTATAAGTCTGTTGCAGTTAGTATTTCCATGACGTCATAAGGATTTGAAGAAAGCAGTTGGTTGAAATCAAAAATACTTTTTTTTCATTCGTTGAAGCTATTTGACGTCATGGAATTCTCAACTGCAACAGACTATAATAATTGTATTATACTTCGTTTCAGTTAGAGTTCCATGATGTCAAGAGGATAGGTGAATAAGGCGATTGGTTGAAATCAAAAATATTTTCTCATCATTTGTGGAAGCATTGTGACGTCCCAGAACTGCTATAACTGGAACAAACTATACTTCGTATATATGGACTATAATAATAGAAGCTCCTACGTTCACGTATTTTTCCAAGTACAAGATCTGATAAGCAGGTTTCCAAGTGTAAAACTTGCTAAAACCAGCAATTTTCACGGAAATTTTTAAATTCCAATCAACTGTCTTGAAATTGCTATTAGGAAATATGGTACCCGAGAATTTTACAATTTAAAATTGCAAAGGCCCGTACATATAATTATTGGTAACTTGACAGGCTAAACTGGCCATGGAAATTTTCTATTACACCACATTATTTGTCAACGATACGCTTTTTTTTCATCCGTCTCCCACAATAATCGATTTCAGAATTTCCGAATAGTTTTCTGTTCTAAAATAGAATTTTTTTGTATCTTACATGGGGCAATATAGGATAGGAATCCCCAAGACGAAGTTCAATGCAATGGGAAAATTGAAACAATGAATGAGATGCTATTGCATTAAACTATACTTCACATAAATTGGTATTTGAAACCGTATACCGTTATACGCATCGAACAAATTTACAATTCAAATTAAATTATAATGAATCTCATAAAATATCTTTTGTCTTCCTATTTTTTTTCTCTGGCTCCAAACATTTAGGTATAAGGTACCTATATATTACCTATTCAAAACTTGTGTGAACTTTGTTCCACCTCACCCTCTCACGAGTCACGACTCATTTAGAAAATTGATTGTATACAAACTACTCTTCGAACCATTGAATCATCAAATTTTTGTCGATTAATGAATGAAAGAAGGATTCAAGGGTTATAAATTTGAAAGAGCATAGTCAAAAATTTTTATTAATCGTAATAAAACGGACCATTAAACGAGATATACGCATAGATAAAATACTTCTTTCTTCTAGCCGAGTACTATGTACGCATAGGTACAGGTAGACATATTGAAATAATTTTTTTTACAAGAACAAAAAAACGTTGCCAAGAAAATAAGGAATATTATTCAATTCTTTCATAGATTTCATTTCATTTATTGGCATAAAAAATCATTTATAAATTAAAATTTGTATACATCCCCCCGTGCCCACCAACGGGGGAGCATGGAGGATTACTATTATTAGAAAGTGTTTTGTTTTTTTTGTTTTTTTTTTTTCTCTCAACGAAAGGAATGAAAAAAGCATAAAATAAATTTTCATGTAGGAACCTAAAATGACACTTTATGGCAGGTTTTCATTTAAATAGTTTTTTCATGAATTATTAGATACCAAGATCTTTGACTGTAGAAAAAAAACTTAGACCATAGAAAGTTGTAAAAAATTGAAGAGATCGATGATGATGAGCTAAAAGGCGCGCTAAATGAAATTTTATTTATAAAAAATAAAATATTTCGTAACAGTTTCACAGGACTTGTTTGAAACGTAGCGTAGGTAATTTATAATATTTTTTTATACCTATTTCGAAAGATACGAATAGATTTTAGAATTTCTAATCTAAAAATACCAAAAATATCAAGATAGCGGGGAAATGAATGAAAGACTCGCACTAAGCCACAGAAATGGTGAATGCGAGAGACCACCTAAAAACTTGAATCAAAACACCACAAAAATATTCCCAAACTCTGTAATTTTTTTGTAAAATTATCAGTCACCAAACAGACACAAGAATTACAGAGACATAATACGGAGTATCCTCCTTTTGTCCACTATTATTTCTCAGACATGACTATTTCAAAGTCTAGATATAGATAGCTATAATTTTTATAAATTTCATACACGAACGCCAAATTTTCCCCCAGGTGTAAAAATCAACATTTCCATCATCAAGATGATGGGCTTGATACAAAATTTCAAATATGGGTACAGCCTACAGCGTCATAAACTGAAAATTTCCGTAGCTGCGAAACTGGTTTTATCAAAATAATTATCAATTCAACTTGTCGTAAAGAAAACATACTTTTAGGAAGTATACTTTTTATGGCATTTAAAACCATGTTTCGAGAAAGTACGCAACTAGAAAGACCGAATACCAAAGAACAATTAGAATTTTAAATTTTGTCAACATTTTTGAATGAGAAGACCTGTCATTAAAACATCAAAAAAAAAATTCCACAACTGACTAATTAAAATGAAGAATTACACTCCAATTAGGTACCTTCCCCTCTGCAATAATTTGTGATTTATTTTCAAGGCTAACAAAAATAGTGCCCTTATTTTTAAAAGAAGTGTAAATCATGGCTCGAGTTTCGTTATCTCATCATAAGATAAAAAAATAACAAAATGTCTAAAAATATAATGACTGATATTTTTCAACGATAATAAAAGTAGCCGGCCAAATTTACCTTCCTCATCTAGACAACAATCAAATTAAAAAAAAAAAAAAATGTTATCTCAAAACATTAATCGTTTACAAAGAATTTTGTGTTCGTAAAATTGATATATTCCAGTTTTTTGCCATTTCGAGTCATTTTTCTAGAGCATCGAATGTTTGCATAATTTTTTTCACATAAATAAATTTACTTACAGCGCCCCAAACCTTGAGTGATTTTTTTTTGCCCCTTTCTAGTGTTAATAAGTTTCTTGCTGATTCGAATAGATAATGACGACAATAAAGCATCCACAGATCAATCAAGAAAGAATGTTGCAGCTCGTATTCGTTCGCCCTCCTACTTTCTACTCAATTTCAGGCAGTAACGGTAGGTAATTAAGGAAACAGTTTTGATCAAACCGTTATCATTCAATTTTTTTCAAGTAAAAACCAAAACTACAAAAGATTTATGAATCTCATCCCATTAGGACTTATAGGGGAGAAAAAGAAAAGCATGTAGGTTGATTCTTTGCGACTACTCTGACCATCAGCTAGTAACAAATTTTCCACTTAAAGAAGTAGTTTAAATTCATTTTTATGAAAAATGTAAATATCAATGTACATCAGACGATAAAGAAGCGACGCGACATTAGTTTTCTCAGATCATTATCTCTCCCCTTTTCTTGTAGGTATAAAAAATTAAGTCTGGCCATTCGGAGAGCCACCAGTACAGCAAAAAAGTAGAAAATTTTTTTCTAAAATACGAGTAGCGGTTTCGTTTTTAAAGAATTTCAATTTGCAAAAAAAAAAAAGAGATAAATTATGATTTGAACGAACTTGAAATAGTCAAATAAGTTCATGCTTGCCAAATTTGTAGTCAAAATATTACATAATGCGGGGATAAATGGAGAAAAAGAAAAATAAAACTGAGAAGACACGATTTTTTTCGAGAGAAATGAGAATTTATAAAGTTGAACAGCCATATAACGTCTGAGTCTAGTATTAAAATTTCTGGTTTTAGAGTCTGATTTTCGTGTTTGTTTTTCAGCAAACTTGAATCGAAAGGTTGGGAAAGCATTTAAGGACAAAGAAATTCGTCTTACTTCTGGAAACTCCCAAAAATAGTTGAAGAAAATGGAAAAAAACTGCTTTGACAAGTATTTCTCAAGAGAATTCAATATAAAAATTAAAAAAAAAAAAAAAAGAAGGAGAAATTGATAGGTTCCTACTTTATTTTCTTTTTACGTGAAATCATCTTATAAGACAAAAAAAGTTGAAAAGTTGAAATAAAATCATCGGTCAAGTTAATATAATTCGATAGAAAATTAAAAAAATATATCGGGAAAAAAAGTGTCAGGGTGAAAATAATGATATTAAATTCTGAGTAAATAAAAAGTTATGGTTTCTCAGAATGAATATTATTTTCATGATACTTTGGCAACGATTATACTGGTCATGACTAAACGCAACGATGATTCGGACACCCCTCCAAAAAAAAAAAAAAAAAAAAACAGAGTTTAGCTAAATTTACGCTTATTTATTAGAATACGCATACTAATTCCGTCTCCAGAGAGAAAGATACGATAGTGAGACTACACAATGAGTCATTTAATTTCTTTATGCACAACAAAGTTTTTATGATTGTTTACTCTATTTTAAAAGATTCAGTAGTGGGATAGGGCATTAACATTGAGTATATCTATAATATTGACGCGTGCTTCCGATTTTCGCGCAAAAAATGAGAACAAATTTTAGGTATATCTGAGAGAAAAAAGAGTAGAAAAGAAGACACCGAAGGGAATTATAGGATGTCACTCAAGGGAACAAATAGGTACTTATACTTAATTTTAAAATAGTGAATTCATTTTTTCCACGTTTTCTCGCGTATGAAATGTTTCTTGTTTTCCAGTTAAAGTTTGCATATTTTATTTCTTCGAAGACAACGCATTAAGCACGCACGAAAATATTAATTAAAATCAAGGCACCTGTGCAAACAGTGTTTTATTTCAAATTTTCAATTTTACTAAATTTTTGTAGCTAGTAAAGCAAAGAAGTGGGAAAAACAAGAGAAAATATTTTCCAGCCATTGAATGAAAAAATTAATAATTTAATTAAAACCGAAGATTTACTTAAAAGACTGGAATAAATGGCGAAGAGAAAACAAAATTTCATAAATCAATTATTTAAAAGCCGACCTGCCCACCAGAATTTAATTTAAAACATTATCACCCCTCAGTTTCCCCTCAATATTTTAGGCGAAGTAGAAAACTGATCTGCACAAACAAAGAGAACAAACTCTATGGGCAAAATATTTTGAAAACGGATCCGTTTTATTCCGGGTTACAATCCGTTTCTGGATTATAACCCGGAATTTTCCTGTTTTCCGGCTTCAAAAACGGATATCGAACGGATTGTAATCAGTCTTGCCGGTTTTGTTCTGAAATGAGTCCGGATTATTTTCCGTGAAGGCTGTTTTACCATATTTGTTGGCCCGGGTTATAATCCGTGAAACCGTTTTACAAACGGATTTAGAAAAATTTCCCAAAAATTATCACTGAGGAAATCCGTTTTACAAACAGATTTGGAAAAATAATCAAGATGACTAAAATATCTGCAAATTTTCAGATCCGATGGTCGAAAATAAAAACGGACTGACAACGAATAAAATTCTCATTTTCCGGATCATTTTCTCATTTTTTGCCCATCGGGAAGAGAAGAATAAAAAACACAAAATTTAAGGATGTAAATTAATCAAAATTTTGTAACAATATCAGCTGAAATACAAGAATAATTGAAACCCCACTGAAAAATTCAAAGTGTATCTGTAGAGGAAAAAATGAGTTCGTCACATAAACAACTCTCTGAAAATGAGGGAAAAATATCACCTACCTACGTCAGTACATGAAATCAATTATTCTTTTCCGTACAACAAATTAAAATAATATTTATGTGACTTGAATCGTAATACCGCGCAAAAGGTAAAAAATTTGAAACAACATCAAAAGTGTCTCTAGAATTATTATATTCATTACTTTACATGCAGTTGAAAAATGGAGATTTGAGACTTATCACACCAGCATATCTACAAAAAAAAAAAAAGATTTAAAAAAAAAAAACAAGATTGATATTTACTGAAAAACTGATACTTGTCGAAAAATAATTTTCTAAATTATTCTGTACTGAAAATGTTGCCAATGAGATAAAAACATAGACGACATATAAAACGTAAAATTTTCCGATAATGATAATCTGCTGATGTTGATTTCTCAAGTCATTACATAAGACGAAGTTAAATAATAATCGAACTTCTTCAAGTGCAGAGATAAAAATATATCAATAATGTAATCCCAATAAGGGCGATAATGAGCGTAAATAAAAAGGAAATAATGAATTTCTTAAATAAAACTATACACACAAATTACATTTAGAAAACTTTTAAACATAAAATATGGGTTCCAAATGCTGTAAGCTCAGCTTTTTAACAAGTTATCAGCCGTATTTTTCAACGTTTCAAACAATCTAAACACAGATTATTCAATTATTCGAGAATTCGATCACGTGTTCAAAACTCAAGAATATTCGACTTGCTACGCTACTGGATGAAGAGTGTCTTCCAAACCATTGCTCGTCAATATAGTTATTATTAATTTCATAAGATTGCAAAAAAGAAAAAACAGAATATGAAATTCACATTCAGTAACTATCAACAACTGATATATTATTATGAAAAACAAGGGAATAAATAAAAATGAAAGCATAATATAGCCATAAATGGGTTGTTTTTCGAATAAAAAGGAAATCCCTTAATTTCCAAAAATTCTTTAATTTTTTTTGTTGAGATTTTGATCTTTTGATTTCCAAAATCTTTTTTTTTTCAACTACGTTAATTTGAAAGTAATATTCAACCATTCTAGTTTACTGGGGGAGTTAAGAGCAGTGGAAAGAAGCGTCAATAGCTTTGCAAAAGAAAAAAAAAGAAAAATTTTCCAGTATTTTTAGTTATGGAGGTGAAAGCGCTCAGAGGTATTTCTGTTTTGCTATCTCAGAGGGTAGCCCAAAGAGTCAATCTATGTGTATTGATTGATAGAATGTGATCGAATGTACGTATTTGTGACTTATTCTGTGAGACATATATTTTTCAATTTCGTAAACATCACTGTTATGCAGCATACAATCTTTGGTGGTCAAAGTAGACAATTCGTAAACGCCACCCTGGAGAGTTACTAAAGTGGTATTCCTCTCCACGAAGCCCACAAATCGCAATCCACGTTTTTCAGTCTCAAGCCTCGTTTATACCACCATGATAGCATGTGAAAATTTTTCCACTATCACTATATCTTTAACTCTCACGCTATCACGCGTGCATCTGCATGATAATCGCGTGATCGATCTCGTGAGAGTTATTATCATCACAGACTATCATTAATGTTGACAAGTCTCTCATACAAACAGACCATACTCGGTTCAAAATCAGAGATAGCAAGCGAAACCTGCGTATCATCGACTGCACATCTTTCTCTTTTCACATTCAAAACGAACAAATATTGCGGGTTGCGAGCTGCATTTCTTATTTTAAAGTAAACCTTCAACAAACTAAATAAATTCTGCAACTCGTTACTCGACTTGTTCTAACAGATTTTCAATCATTACAAATTATAATGTGATTTACAGAATTTCAAGGTTAGATGCATTGTTCTCATCTTTTCTAAGCGCAGGCTCAACATAATTGCACTTGCTCTCAGCAAGTTCTACCAATAGGCGAATTATACTTTGAAATCTTCTAGGCAACTTGAGAATGTCAACAATTTTGGAAAAGTGTTAATCAAGAAAAAAATAAAACGCCAACTTTCGCCCACATTTCATCCAAAAAGATTTGCCAACACTGTTCCACTTGCCCAATACCACCATTGTCTAACGATTACCACAGGTATTCTGCCATTTGACCTAGAACTGCATCCACACGATACACAACAATAATCCAGAAAATCTGACTGAGTGACTAAAGCTCAACTCATCCATTATCAGTGTAATAAATTTTACTAAGATGACCTCAAATAGGTCGAATGATGGCGAATCTTCTAGCAAAACAAAAACACAGGTTGTGCAAATACAAGAGAGCGAAAAGAAAAAAAATGGAGACATTTATCATTGACAGCACCCAAATAAAAACTTCTGGCAGAACAGTAGATAAAGTTAGTATACTCTGAAACGATTTTTTTCTCTATTTTTTGCTTTCATTTTGTGTGTAGTTTATAAATAGTATTTACGTGTGCCCGCTGGCAATCGCACGTAAAATTAAAACAATTTATAAGCAGTAAACGAGCTAAAGAGCATGAGTATCACTATGACCCTTCATTTTGTCACCACTAAAATGCTTGATTGCACAAAATCAAATGTCTCATCCTACGTAAGCGTGAATTCCATTGCGACTAAAAAACTTTGCAAAAATATCGCACAGGACATACAGACACAAGTGCCTGCCACGAGGTGGAAGATGAATCAAATGAATAAGCAATAATTAATTCATCATTCATTTTCCAGAGCACAAGAAGTGGTAACTATTATTAACAAAAAAAAACAGGAACATCTTAATTGAACCTGACAGGGTTGAAAAGGGTAGAAGAAAAACGACAATGAAAGCTATGAGCATATTTAAAAACATTGTTTTCATTAATCTGCAACACATTAATTAGAATTTGTTGGGAGACTTGGATCTCCTCTATGAAGTACTGATTGCTTAAGACTCGAAGGACAAATAATTTAGGAACATAACAACGTTCAAGTGAAATCAATTATACTTTTTTATTCAGAACGATTTAAACAAGAAACTCGTATATACACAGATCACATCAGAATATTGAATCACAGTGATCTACTATCTCCAATTTTACCAATATTTGAAGACAATAAAAGATAATATAAAGGGATGATGTATTATTGACAATTCGAATATAAGAAGTATGTACATTTATTGCATGTACAAGGTGTTCTTCAATCTCTCAATAAAATATACGCGAAACCATAATGTCATTATTTTGAGAGAGAAAATTTAATGGTCTTAAAGAAAATTCAGGGGTAACGATGGTTTGCTCGAAATCTCAATTCCTCAGATAAGCTTCAGAGAACAATTTCAAAAGGCTATGGTTAACAGATAAAGTGCTTTAATTTGTAGAAAAAAGTAAATATGTAGTACAAAAAAAAAAAAAGCTCAGGAAGACCTTTCAAGTGTGAAGAAGAGATATGGATTATATTTTTCTCAACAATTTAGTCGATTTTTTTGGATGGTTTCAACATTTTCAGATACCGAGGAGTCGAACCAACAATAATTCTCAAGAATGAATATGGATTAGCTACTTTTTTCCAACTGAATTAGGAAACATTCGAGTATTAAAATTTGGAAATTTTGCCAAGTGAAGATAAAATTCTAGAAAAATTTTCATCTACATATCTGAAATGGGTTACTAAAAATAATTACCTATTAGTGTCTGTATTTAGACTGTAAAACTTGGAATTTTTCTGATTACTAATGAGCAGTAAATGGAAATTTTTTTTATAAATAATGATCAACCAATCTTTTTTTTGATTTTCATAAACTCATCAACCGAAGGAAAAACATTTAAAGATCTAAAACAAAATTGACTTCGTTCATAATTATTGTTTTACTGAAGTTCATAAATCACATAAAATATCAATATTACCTTTTGGAATGGGGAAAAAAAAAAAAGTTTTTCAAAAACTCGAAGAACTTACCTATGTTTTTTAAAATCATTCAATAATACTTTGTGAACAGTTGACAAGTGCCTGCCCAGACAGCTAGGTGCAAATAAACACAAATGCAAAATTACAGTTATAACAGTAACAACACTACACTAAATAAAATATGAAAACTCGAAAATATATTTTTCGCAGGCAAATATATTATACGTTCAAATTGAATCGCTTTAAAAAAATGAAAATATTTTTAAAAACTTGACAGCGACAAGTTCTAAAAAAAATAATAAATTCAAAAAATTATTGATTCAGTTTTTTTTTTTTTTTTTCTATGTGACTATAAAATAGAATCAGCTTCACAACTTTCAACGAAAAAACAATTAGAGAATCTGATTCGAGGTTGCGTTTCGATATTCAAGTCTTCGCTCGACGATTCGAATCGAAAAACTGAACGTACAAATTATCATCAACAAAATTATGAAGTGTGATATCAACTCTCATCAGTGGCAATAACAACAACTTTCTCGCCTGCATATAAAAAATCTCGTAGGGCAACTTCAAGTTAGTGGGTCTTTCCAGATACTTCCATGTTAGGCTAGTTAGCCAAATTGAGAAATGTACGTCAATAAATCACTACCTATGTGACCAAAATTATGAATCAGCAACTTTTTGCCGTGCTTACAGAATAAAAATAATTGGATGATCAGCCTACAGGTACTATAGATGAAGGAGAAACAAAATTTTTAATTCATCAATTTTCATCAGATTTGTTTTTACTCGGAAAATGAGTACAGGATGACGCGCGAGTAGGATAAATGCATCGCACTGAGCATAATATTTCATCCCAGTTAAAGGGTTTCATTTTCATATGAGGAATAATAAATAATAAATACCACTATCTAGGTTATTCTATTGCGTCATTGGAAATTAGGAGTTTGAAAGTAGTTGCACAGGCAGTTAAAGTACTCGTCTCATCATTCAGAAAGCACGTGATCATTTATCAGTAATTCCAAATCCAATTAGACACTAGAGAAACCCAGCGAATGAACAAACGCCGCTGGTCCATTAATTTAGCATATTATTATAAAATAGGTACGTATGCAGAAGACGTCGAATTTTTTTAATTTGCAGAAGGGTGTTAATAATAAGGGCTAATATTTTCAAGTCGGGAAATCAAATTATATTATGTTTCTTTTTTTCCATATCTCGCAGGCTTATAATATAGAAACTTATTAATGTGAAAAACATTCTGTCACAACTTCAAAATAAGTCGTCCAAAATTAATACGCTCCAATAATTTTGCAGATGCTCCAGGAACATTGTTCGACAGTAAAATCAAAATTCGTCACCAAAAATTTGACACAGGTACGCTTTGATAATTTAGCGGATTCAGATTTTCAATCGAATGATTAAAATAGAAGAACTAGAAATAGAATCACATAAAATCGTCACAAAAACAGCAGAAAAATTTATAACTGCAGGCTTAAATTGGATTCACTCTTGACATTTTTTACTCATTCATGAAGAAAACAAGGTCATATACATCGACAATTTCATACAGGTCTATACTACTTTTTTACCCAAGGTATATACAGTACGATAAAAATAGGTAGGTATCGTGAATTATTGGAGAACTTTCATTTTGAAAAACAATCAAAATGACACGAAAAACTTTCAACTTTCTACAAACACCTAAACATTTTTCTTTTCTTTCATTTTCAGCCTTACCACGTTTTCTTTCTAATTTAACTTTAAAAATAACTTGAGGTTCATTTTTTGTTTTTGACGTTACGGTACGTTTAAAAATTGCGAGAAAAAAAAATCCTCCTAAATTTGTTTCTCAAAGTATGACACCTACGTACGTGTCTCAGTTATGAAGTAAATGGTAAGTTTACACTTCACACACTCGCCAAAAGCTCAACTTGTAACTTTGTAATAGATCTGATGGTAAGCTACCTGAAACCACTTCAGCTATTCTAGGATATGCAACACAATTTCTTACCATAGTTGAAAATGTAAATAAATTTTTTGGTGAGTTCGTTTTGCTTCTAAGCATTAATCAAAGTCATGAATCTGTTGCAAAAAGAACATACATAATATATAGAGACCGGATTCCTCGGCACAGAAAAGTGAAAAAATCGGCATTGAAAACTTCATTTTTGGCATTATTCGGCAGTAACCTACAAAAACCCCTCAAAAGCAACAAAAAAGTAAAAAAGTAATGAAATTCTATTTCAGAGATAAAAAAAAATACATTTTTATAAAAATTTATCAGTATGCAGGATGAATTGTGCAGTTATGTATGAGAGTGAGAGCTGTCGATATCAGTCGCTAACTTCCTTGCTTGCATGATTAGGCTTGTGATTTTTCACTATCAATTATTTTATGCGTGATGCAATGGTGAAAATTAGCAAAATCTGCCATTTTTGGCATTTTCCCCATTTTCGGCATTTTTCTCATTTTTGGCATTTTTCGGCAAAATAAAAATTTTTTCCTGGGTTCTATTCCCCCCCCCCAATTCGTGCTCATATGTAAAAATTACCCTCCCGCCCCTTCAGGAACAAAAGTGACAAATGCCGAGGAATCCGGTCTCTAATAATATATCTTTTATGAAAATCATCACATAACTCGTTTTCTGAGGCTACAGACAATCAGTTGAATGAGAATTTAAAATTTTAGGTACGTGTTCTGGAGCATCAAATTGAAATAAATTTTAACCTACCGACCTCTTAGGTTAAATTATTCATAATTAAAAACTAATTAAAACCAGGTGAAATGCATTTCTTATCCAAAATGTATAACAATTACCAACCAGTTCAAATGTAAACAATATATGAGTTCAGTACTAAGGTAAACAATATCACAGATTTATTCGAAACTCAACCAATTTTCCAGATTCCACCCTTGTTGCAGAATATACGAGATTTTTCTTTTACCTTTAATTCTCTCCAGCTAATTATGTAACTGAATTTATATACACCACTCAAACTTTCAATATTATAAACCAATACAATAGAAAATATGGTAAAAACATTTTAATAATTTTCTGAAAAATTGAAACAATTTTCAAAGAAAATTCATAGCGAAGTGAGTGAGACGGAATATGACTAGTTGCTATTGTGATTTCCAAGTATTGAATTTGCAAACATGTATAGGTTATACAAAATATTGGGAAGACTACGTATAATCAAATCACTGAATACGGTTCATCTTTTCAATATTACTAAGGATGTCAGCCTATTGAGAATCCTATTGACAACTAAAAAGTGAGTTTTACGCTTAAAAATGATGAAAAAAAGTACACCTCTTAGGAGACTTAAGAGTGACAGTTAATCTGATGAGATGGATTGGGTAACCTGACCGCAAGGTACACTATTGAAATAGAGAAAGGACCTTACTATTTAACTTTTCAAAGCCTGACGACTATTATAAGGTCTGCATAACCATGAATCGCCACATAGCTATTGCGACAATAATGAATAAATTTCTGAAACCTATTGACGAACTTCTATGCACGTTCACAGCCATTAGCAGGTATTTGCGTTCCATACGTTTAGTAATCATGATGAAATTATTTTCTCAATTCTTCGAATTCGACCTGTTGACCATCTGACCTATCCTGATGGTAGTCGAAATTAATTATTCTTTCTTGGCACCACATACAGTGAATGAAATTTACCTACATTAACAATGCTATGTCCATCCACAGAAACATAATATATTGAGCCAAATTCACACAAACAAATAGGCCGCGTTATTCGAACAAATCTGATATATTTCTAGGTTAACAGACTCACTGAGAGGTGTAGAAATTCTAAGAAACAAAGAAATATATTATGCACATTTGCTTGAAAAATTCCACAATATTTCATAAACAGTGAAATGAAGCTTAGTGTGCTAGTATTTTTTTCAGATAAAAATTCAAGAAAATATTATACTTAATGAAATGCACATCAATAATAAATAACATTCACAGGTATAGTAATTTGGCTATTATTGAGGCGGACGACCACCTTTGGCTAGCCACAAGTATGTACTTAAGTAGGTGTCCATTCCAAGAAAATTACCAACGGAGGAATTTGCATTCAATCGATTCGAGAAAAATAATACCTTCAATATATTTTCTCAAGGATTATAAGGAAAACCCAATAACCCAAAGTTTCCAACGTAGTTTCCGTTAGTTTTAAATGAACTAGAGATTTGAAAATCCATAAATTATTTGAATAAAAAAAAAGAATAATTACAGGTAAGATACCTATCAAAATTATTCACAGAGTATGTAAAAAACATTATCTTGTTTGCGAACATCAATGAAACAGAAATTGAAAAAAAAAAGTACAGCACGCATTATTTTCATTAAATTGTAAATGCAGTACGAAAAACTGGTTTATTTTTAAGATCACAACCTAAGAAAAGTATTTTTAATTGCAAATTTTAATTTTTTATTCCTCGAGAATGTTCGTTTTTTTCTATAGAACTTCCGGAAACTTTTGCAACAACATTGCAAACAGAGAAGTGAACATTCTACAATAAAAAAGGAAATGAACGTAATTAAAATTTTAATCGATATCGAGCGTATTACGAAGAAATATTTAAAATTATTTTTAAAACTATAGCCTGTATGAATGCGCGGAGTGAACAGAAAAACAGCGCCGATAATACGAGCAGAAAAATAAAATTATAATTCCAAGTATTGAGCACAAAATTAGGTAGCTATTTAAGATATGAAATTATATTTCGGCTCATACGAGGTAAAAAATTGGTCAAGAATTTTTTTTTTCTAGTTTCATTAAGTACTCAGCAAGACACACAAAAAAGTGAATTAAAACTGGTTGTGGGGGAAAAAATCAATTTATTCTCATATTATGTCTCTCTGTTTAAAAAATTACTCGAGAAAATCAATAACTAACGACATCGTGGATAATTTTTTACTTTTCAGTCATCAAAAATTTTATCTATTTAAAATTTGGCTTCGCAAAAGCAAAATTTCCAAACGAAATTTCATAAACAAATATTCGTTTTCATTTTCATTGAAAAGATGAACTAAGTATAATATTCGCTATTTGGTGCCGAAATTATTCAGAATCTAATGATGACTAGATGATAATAGAAAAGGTGTTTTTCAATGTCTGTTTTAGGTCCCAGCTGAAAAACTGAATATGGTTTTGTAGATTCGGTATAAGAGGGAATCAACTTTTTGCGTATCACAAACCTTAACTGCTACCTACCATAATCCAAAAAGACTCTTTGCCATTTTCTTTTCAAAATTTTTTTATGGAATTTAATTCACGCGAACGAGTTTCGACTAGATAAAACCAGCTCTCGCGCCTTCGTTAATTTACTGCAATATTTTCGCCTTAACTCAATTAAAATATACGTGACAAACTTCCTTATCATTCCCCATCGCCAAAAAGAAGCGAATTAAATATTTTATAACTCTCATTTTCCTCGGAATTAACGCGCTCACTACTCAGACAGGACGTGAAGAGGGCGAAAATTGAAAAGAGGATACGAAATTATACAAGCATTGTCTGCTTCTCAAGAATCAAAATTGATGCCTCAACATACGTGGTCGCATAGTCGAGAAAGAAAATTGACCTAACGCACGATTTCCTATTATTAAAATAAAGAATTCAAACCTTCCACAAGCAACAAAGATGACATCCTTTTTAAAATAAAGTGTTTTGATTCACTGATTCACGTTACAATTGGCATGGTGAAAGGTCACTTACTCAGGATATATTCATCATGAATGTTCATGGTATAATTTAGAGTGATTATAAAGAGTGACGTAAGATGAAGTTGTAAGTTTGCTCCACGGAGATACAAAGCACCATGTGGGCAAAACTAATCTTCATTTCAGAAGAGGTGGAGGTGAACAATGACGGTAGTTTTAAAGTAAAGTGTAGTCTAACTTATTATTTTAGGGTTCAGTTCTATCTCCTTATCATTATCATGGGGTTGGCGAGGTATTACATCCTACCTTCTCCCTTCGCCTAACGATCATATGTTGACAACTGAATGAAGAAAAAATGTGTAATAATCATATACAGTCTGTTCCAGTCAGTTCCAGTTAAGAGTTCCATGACGTCATAAGTATTGGAGAACGGCGATTAGTCGAAATCAAAAATACTGTACACTCGTTTGTTAGAGCCTTGTGACGTCATGAAACTCTCAACTGAAACAGCTATAGATCACAACCGAATTTTGATAACTTACAACAGTTCATTACTTATATGTGCATGCCCGTTGACATTATTGGCCCAGCTGACAAAGCATGCTGATAGCACTATTTCTATCAGTAAAGGTCTCCAACCAAATACTAGTGATAAAATATTGAATGGCTTCAAAGCAAAACACAATAACCACTCACATGCAATAGAATATTTAGAACAATTCAACCATTACATTAGTGATTTACCCTTCAGAGGTATCGATTTGTATAGGGTTGGTTCCGAATCGCATGAATATTTTTTTTGTGAAAACTAAAAACAATAATTAAGTATATTGTCATGATTCATATACGAAGCAGATAGTTACACGTAATTTGAGTGGGTTGCTGGGTCGCAGCCTCAGTGGTACTCATTGGAATATAAATTTTTACGATGACGTCCATTGCGAGATACGCTCATTATAAGTGTAAGACAAGCTGTCTGATGAGCAATGGGGATCAAGAAAGAAGGAAATCTTAACAACAGAGATGGTAGGTAATTAAAATGAAATAAATTTTTTCAAATAGATCAGAGGAGTATAACTGTCAAGTAGGTAGGGTTTTTTATACTGAAGATCCTCTCGTCTCCCCTTTTATTGGTCATCTACACTGTACAGTGTACAACAATTTTAAAAACTCACTCTGTCGGGAGTAATAAGGTTTTGTTTTCTATAGAAGATAGCAATTGATGCGTGGAAATGGAATTCAGACTTAATGAATATAATTTTGCAAAACTCACAGTAAGTTATTTTTTTGATTATTTTCAAAGAATATACAAATATACAGCATCTTTTGTTTTCTGTAAGCCTGCAATTATATATTTTGTTGACGAAGTGGAATCAGTCGTCCATGACTCAATTATCAAAAATAAAAGAAATCGAGTAATTTTTTTCTTAACTTATATTGTCTTCGAGAAATTTCAAAAATTACGTATAAAAAAAAAACCAGAACAATAATTCATAGGTACCATAACACTCGGCGATCGACTTGATCAAGGTTAATTGTCGATCTAACAATTTCCTGTCTCCTGTTTTATTTTCTTGCGAAGTACATTGATTACGTATACCTAGGGTTGAAAAATTGTGGAAAAATTCAATTCTTCACAGAGAAAGAAAAACTAAATAGGTGTATGCTTTTAACGAGTATTATGTTTTCTAGAATAAGCCAACAACTTACAGATTAAATATGAGAACAGTCTTTGATTTTATATGCAAATCTGTTTTATAAAATTGAACGAATTCATTCAACTCAAGAAGAAGACAATTCTAATAATAAAAATTCTAGAATTTGAACAAAATTACAAGCAAGAGCAACGAATGTTTTGCTTGAGAATAGATGGAAAAAGAATAAATTGTAAAATCATGAACCAAGTTCTGTACCAGGAGCAACTTATTCTTCCCAGAAAAATGTTTTGTTTTATTTTTATGATACACTGAAAACATCATGTTTTTCACTGAATAAGACAGAGTTGAAAAAATGGAAACCAGAAAAATTAGTACAAAATTGAAAAAAATATCCCGACCCGAAGTGCTGAACCTGCTACGTCCTCAAAAAGGTAAAATTCATTTTCTTGTAGACTCGTCAAGAATAGATTCGGATACATCATTATGATATGGAGTAAACAGGTTTCCAAGTGAAACCCGGCTATGAAAAAAACCACCCTTTCATAATCTATGTATACTACTATTAGTCAGTAAATATGCTCAAGTTTGAAATAAGTAATTAAACTTAAAAATCTACGAATTAAGCAAAGATTATAACATCCACGCGCCATTTTCACAAAAATCACTTTGGGTTGAACATGACAAATTGTTAACCATAAAAAGGGGGACACACAATATTAATGATTATGTTTTTCAAACAACATAATTTTTCGTTTCAATGTTGCATGCACGATTGGAAAATAAAAACATTCTCAGTTCGATCGTGTAAAAGAGGATAAAACATGTATAATAAACAAATAAATCGAAGATATAAAATTAAAATTAACTGTTTTTTTCCTCCTTTAAAATGACATTCAGTCGATACAATTCGTATTACTCCCCCCCTCCCCTTATAATATGCTATTCTAATTATTATTCTATCGAAACACGTGCATCTTTGCTGCTATAAGTACATAAACACAAATGAGACAAAAAAAAATTGCAGTTAGCAATAATGTACTGTGAACTTAATCAGACGAGAATTTTTTTCGTCTCGCAACCATTTTAAACAAATCACGTGTTAAACCTGTTTTTTTTTCTCTCTTTTTAGGTGAAATACTGTAAGCAAAAATTTTACAATGATGTAATTTCAACAACAATGTAAATCCACGAAGTTAATATTTTTTTCTCATTTCATTGCCATTTATTCTATTCTGCGAATTCATTCAGAACCAAACATACTTTCACGAATAGAAAAAATTATTGTATCATAAAAATTGTGGACTTCTTATGTTGATTTTTTTTTATAGACTATCCAAAGTCTATAATGACTTACTGTAAGATTCCGAAATGGTGGTCTCTAGTGGGATACCTTAATTTCTAGAGACGCAAACTAAAACTATACACGACATGAAAGAATCTAACAAGTAGGTCAGAAATAGAAGTAGGAAACAAAAAAAAAGCTTCAAAAAAATAAATCCAAGCCGACGCGACGTGGAAAAGCGTGAAAATGAAATGAAAAAACAAAAAACCTTCGTTAAGGGTAAAATTACTCGAAAAATAAGTTAGAAGTGGTTATAAGACAAAAGAGTATTAATGAGCTTTCGCAGACACTATCAATCACTTGCGCTACCTGTCACATTAAACCGAAGTTAAAAGAGGGAAGCAGAGGTTAAGGATAAATTTACCTTTTAACGGTACTTTAAAAGCTTATTTTTATTCGGAAAAAGAAAAAAAAAACGGTGAATTTCAATTTCTGCAGTCAATATCTACGAGTTCAAAGAGCTAATAACGGCTTTGTTTAGAATATACTCATTCACCGTAAGTCCCAGTTTCCTGGTTGGTGAAACTGGCCCACAAAAATTCGACTGTAAAAAAAGTGTTCTAACAAATTAAAAAACTTTTTGAAAGGTCAAGTCTTCCTGGTCAATAATCAGGTCCTTTTTAAAACTCCTTATAATTTTATCACTCCAGACTGATTATTACTTATTTATTAGGTATAGTGGCAAATCCTGGCCCAGTATTAGCAGTGTCCTACAACAGCTATCAAAAATTAATCTTCACTGTTTTCTAAGCATTCTGTATAATACGATAGAGAATAAAGATAATAATGGCAATTGAAAATTAGTCAGAGGTTATTTACTAGAAAAGTGAGAATGGGCGGAATCGTTCGTCATCAATGGACAGATGAGCGAGGCATCCGTTTTTTAATTGAAAAAAAAAAAAAAAAAAAAAAAACTGTACGATATTAATTATTGTTTTAAATTATTGATTTTCTAATTTTCAACAATGAATAAACCAAAATAACAATTTTTTTTTTACTTTCATCTATCAGAGAAGACCGGCATTTCAAAATTTAGAGGTTGGCAACCCTGCACAATGAACTCAACAGAAAGAGAGAGAAGGCTAATACTTACTGTTAATATAGACAATTTTTCAACATGGTTCTCAACGACCTCTTTTAGCTCCAAAAATATCAAATCTGAAATTTTACTCCTTGTTTTTGAAGGAAATAATCAAGGAGATAAGGTTAATACTCGTACATACGTACTCTGTTTCATAAATATCTTACACTCAGAATGATCAAAATTTTATGAATACAATTATCAAACATAAGGTTATCTGAAAATCTGACATGTATCTTTTTTTTTTTTGTCAATAGAAGAGAAATCAAATCGTTGACATGGAGGAGCAGACTAGTGTCCTTGAGCTTTATCTACTACACTTGCACGGTTTCATTGTTCATTTGACACCATTACATAAATTCGAAAACGTTTGATTCTATCATTTCACGAGACATATGGCTTCGTACAGATCTCAATTAAAAATTTTTTCCAATGTAATTGATGAATGTCAGATACTGCTGTATTATTTCAACAAAGAGAAGCCCAAAAAAAATTCACACCAAAATTCGAAATCACAGAAAAATTGGACAATCGCTAAATGCGAGATATTGCCACCATACGTTTGATATTTTTGAGGCAGTCCAAATTTTCCACAATCTAATTAACACATCGGGTGTTTATTAACATTTTAGAAGAGGTTAAACTTGTTTAAGTGTAAAGTGTTGAAATTCAATTAGGTAGTATAGTTAATTTACGAATCGACTGGCTGAAACTACATTAAAGTGGTAGATGATTTGAGTCTAAATTTTCTTCCACTATAGACAGGTACGTAAAATATTGCCGGATCTAGTTAGAATATTATAGTTACTCATCCGAAATTAAAAATTGAAAAAACTCAATCCAGTTGGTAAGCAATAACTGTACCTGCCCACATGAAACTTTGCCAATATTCACAATCTGATCGGCCTACTTATTTTGGAAGTTGACTGCCATGAAATTACCCATACGTACTTCTTTAAACGAAAGAATATACACAAAAGCCTTCGGCATCCACACAGTAATTTAAAAGATAATTCAGTTCAGAAAATTATATACGAAATTAGCATTCTCATGCAACAGAATGAGCAGGAAAACTGATACAAAATTAAGGTAAGATCGTTAAAGCGAGTTGCAAGGAATGCAAGCGGACTAAATAAGGTTGGGTAAATTGTTGGAAAAGAAAACGTTCAGTTCAAACCAAAATAATTGTTCATTACAACTTGCAAATAAAATGTAAATATAAAGCGGATCCGAATTTTTTTTTGGAGGGGGGGAATGTTCGTAGTTTAGTGATTACATTTTAAAACGGGGTTCTGTTTTAGTAATCAGCACTCTGACATCCGAAGTCCTAGGGTCGTAGGTAGGTGGGATGTTAAGGCCCTTCCAACAAAGTTATTTGACCCCCTTCCAAGGAACCACCCCTCCCCCCGAATAACTCCCAAGTATTTAATCTCAGCTGTTGCCCTGCAAAGTTCAAATCCTGCTAAGTTTTGATAATATACATTGAAAAAGGTTGTTTTTAGATAAACGCTTTGATCTACATACGCACTCCAGTTTACTGTTTTCAGAGTCTATAAGAATCATTTAACTTTTTTCTCCTGAGCACTCAAGTTTGTTTTATAAATTCAACTTTCTACTCCGTGTCGAAGTTATATAAAAGCATTTTAAAAAAGTAATCGCTTGAGCTATTTTTGGCTGATCTAGCATTACCAGGTACTAAACTCTGTTTAACCTAAAAATCACATAAGTTTCCGACCATAACCACATTTGATAACAGAATATTATCGAAACGTACAGCTTTCTCTGATGCTGCACCTTGCTCCTAACTTTGAATTTATAATTTTTTATCACAAAAATGATAATTTGTTTTTGTCATTTTCAAGTTCAACAGAGTATAAAACGTCGTTTTGAGTGAAACACGCACTGGCGATAATGTGTAGCCCAGACAACAAAAACGAGAAAAGAGAATGAAAAATCAAAGAAATACGAAAGAATTTACAAAAAACATGCTCCTCTTTTTTAGGCGTTTTTGTCCCTAATTTTATCCCAAATTTCGTGATTTTTTGACATGTTATCAATGAGAGTTGACTTGCTGACGCTATAGAAATAGAATTGTAGACAACTTGGAGCCGAGATTTCAGCAAAACCAAACTAAAATTCAAAATTCTAACTTTACAGCGCCAACAGGTCATCCTTTGCCTGTAACTTGCTAAAAATCATAAAAGGCAGAAAAATGAGGGAGAAATGATCCAATGAGTAAACAAAATCGACCGGTATAAAGCACAGCCTTATGTTTTATTTGAATTCAAATTCTATAAATCTATATATTATCCAGACAGTTAATTTATTTGAAAAATCACTATCTTATACTTCTGAGAAAACCAATCATTCTCCATTTTCGTGCGTACACTACCGCCCACCATCTTCCGCCAGGTCTCTAAACATAATAAGGAAGGATGATTTTAATGCAAATAAATTCAGAAAAATCATTTGATTGTGTCTACCAAAAGATGTAAACTGGTTTGTAATAAGATGAACACCATGCAGAAAACACGAACTCGATTATGTGGTATCAAGAATTACAAAACCAACGTGCTTTGTTCGTGAAAGAAAATAAGTACGAATATCAAAGGAGGAAAAAATCAGAAATTTTCAAATTTTATCTCCAAAAGAAGCCGCACTTATTCTCAGATCACATATATTTTAAAACAAACGCAAAAAATTTTTATGGGTACATGAACAGAATGAATAGAGATTTCGACCGTAATTTAAGTAAAAATTCGGCGATAAGAAAAGATAAGATAGTAATTGGCGGCAGAAGTTCTTTATGGCGTCTAATCAGGGCCGGATTTAGCGGGTGGACACTGTGGACAGTGTCAACGGACCTTCACCAACAAAGGGCCTCCACCACTCGTCATAAAAAAAAGAAATTTTTCATTTTAAAAAAATGTTTAAAAAATTTGGTAATTGACCCCCTATCACCCTTGAAACGGGCCACCACAACTTTGTCCACACCTCTTTCAACTCCTAAATCCGGCCCTGCGTCTAATGCTGAGATTAACAGAATTCTGTAAGAGCATGCAGATTCGAGAGAACATTTTCAAAGGAAAATTTGAAACTAGGAAATAAATTGTAGAACATCGACAGATAACTGAAGTGATCCAAATTTAATACAAACGTGGCGTAGGTTTGTTCTTCATCTACCATAACATTGCCAAATTGGAGACGATCCATGAGCAACTATGATAAATTCAAATAAATGCTAATTACCTATACACTCGTGTTTCAGAAATATAATTATACGAAGTTTTAAAATCTCATTGACTTTATTAGCATTGGCCAAAAGAAGGAGGGACCGATCCGACCATATAGTAAGTCTTCTCACAAAGTCGTGTATTTTCTTCCTCATTTTGCTGCAAAATTTTCAAATTCAACATCTGTAACTTCAGTTGAGAGACGAGTAGGAAGACTTTCAAATTCATATTTTATTTTTTGCACAAGTTGTAGTAATAAGCTATAAATCACTTGCTTTACTTTCATAAGATTTCTTGAATTCAACATTCCGAACTTCACAAGGCACTCTGATCTTACCTTCTAATTCATTATCAGACAGTATAATACGTTGTATGATGCTTCAAAATGAAACTGAAAGTGTCTGTGGGACCGATGTGTTACTTATGTGTGATTTACAGACGAAATAACTCTATTTTTATATCAGTTAGATCGATGACAAATTACCAAACTATCCCACCTTCACAGTCTTTATCAGTGAAATCGATACAAACACAATCTAAGCTTGAACTGTTCTAATAAAGGAATTGAAAAAAGATTAGAAAATATAGCATTCAGACAATTTAGATATACAAGAAAAAGTGATTGTTTTGTATCTGAAGTGATCCCATTTAAATATCAACTCCTCCAAGATAACTCAAATGTCAACATTTCAAATCACTGTAGATGAAGCCAGAGGCTATTCTCAATACTTCAAGCCTTCGGTTTCTAAAATTAACTGTTCTCAGCCGAGTTATGAACTTATCAATTGGGATTTCCTCATCATTTTTAGAATAATCACAAATTATAATAGAAAAATAATTATTTGTAGTTGGACCTGAAAACCAGAATGATGCAAGTCCAAAAGAGATGAGGAGAGTTTGACTATCTTCGCGATGTAGAAATTTCTTATCTTTTAAATGAAAACCCTATGAGAACCCAAAGTAAGGGAAACGGGAGTGTATTGAAAACTTCAACTACGAATATCTCAAAACCTTGGAATCTGGACTTGAATCACTCTGGTTCTCAAGTCAGGAGCAAAACTGTAATATTTACATTAGAAATAACCGCACTCAGGCGACTTACCTTAATGAAGATTCAAAGCAAGAATAAAAGGTGAAATCGAAACTGAGTTGTGAAGGTAGATATTAAAAATGATAGTAAAGTACTCTGTCTCTGAGATTGTTACACTAATTAATTCATTACACGACAAGATCACCAAAATTGAAAATGCGAAGAACCAACGAAAAGTCGAACTGATGAAATTCACTCGAAAATGCTGGATAAATTACTTCACCAATTCTGGTGAGAAAAACTACGAGCAATGTACGAATAAATGATCGAAACAATTTCGAAAGAAGTCGAAAAAATTATTAACAAATTACTAATAACAAAATTTTTCTCTTTTTTTTTGAAAAATAGTTAGCGCAGACTACAACAATGGAAATCTAAACGCTATCTTCATACGACCGTAACTGTACTGTATTGTATTCAATGAGCAGACGTTACCATTGTGAAACCTGTAGACTGTTACATTTACGATTATAAAAGAAGAAAAATGGAATAAAAAGCAAAAAAAAACGAATGCGACACAGCGTTGCGCCGCTGTGTTCATGAACGCATGCGCTGTAAACTTTCGCACTCCAAATTCTTGATTTTTTCCAAAACGAAAGAAACTTTTGAAAGCTAGGTGTACCTACTTGGTTGTTTCTTTTTTTGTTTGATGTATAATGCCATTTGTATATATAGTCAAGAAATGTCAGATCTATTTCTATTACAATATTTCGACTTTAGATGGTTAAGGGGTAGATTAAAAGTGGTTTATCAGCAAAGGGAAAAGGGGTTTCTCGACTGTATAAATTATTTATTCAATAAGGATTGAAAGTAAGGGTTTGCGTAATAGGTGTAGGTTTGCTGAACCAGCAGTTGGTGAGTCAAGTAAATGTATTTGTTATGCAAACTTATTTTGACCCTCGAGCTAGGACTTATTTCTCTGAAAAATGCGTAGCGTTTTGCTAAGGTTGACTCATCTACATCAGGCTCGTAGCCAGGATAATCCTTGTTTAGGGGTGACTCACTTGGGACACACCGGAGAACTTTCTCTCCTCCCTTAAATTTTCCATACCCGAAGAAGGTGCTTAACTTGGTTGAAGAAGGAGCTTAGCATGACATAATAGACTAGCTACAGGCCTGATCGGAACTGTGAAGAAATCAAAATGCATTTGATTTCATCACAAAGCACTGTAAAGGGTCGTGACTCCGTATAGTTGAACAATATAAAGCCCCGAAGTCCTTTACCGGCGGATCATTGAACTTGATTCAATTTTTTTTCCTTCAAATATTATATAATAAATAATGAGATAAATTAATAATTTTATATGAATGATTTGAAGAAAAAAAAAGTATGAAATTTTTTATCGAAGGTTTCCTCGAGGGTGATTCACCAGATTGTGATCTTGTCCTAATTTTCGACTATTTTATTAATGCGATCACGTGTTTCACTCTCAGCTAATCATATTACATGTTTCTTTCTTTATTATTTTTTAAAGGTTTCGTCAAGGAGTCAATGTATTTATCCTATGTCGAAGTTCACACCTTTATTATCGTACCATCTGCTTTAATTCGATGCTTAATTTAGGCTATTTCTGGCATCACGCACGTGAAATTAGTGTTTTTGCATTAAGTGATTAACTTTTCTGAAAAACACGCGTTCTTGAAGATCATTTGATATATTTTTCTCTTAATTTTCGACGAAATTTTAGTCTTTTTTCGCTTTCTTACTCGGTATAAGGTTCATAATTCTCTGTTATGCATATCAAGAAGATGAAAAATAATTAGGTAGTTCGTTTCATTAACTTCACTCGTTAAAATTTTCTGCTTATAATGATAAAATTGTCTTCGCATTTTAATCGTGCGAATTAAAATTTTTATAGATCGTACAGAACGTGCTATTTGTGACATTGACTATGGTTTTACTTTTATGGTTTTCGGATTTATAAGTTTTTCTGATAGTGTTTATTGTATTTATAAGATACCCACTCAATAGATGGCCTCCTCCTGGGGATTTGTATTTCAAGAAAATTATTTCCTAGAAATTTAAAATACCAATTAAAAAATTTTCAAAGAAAGAGAAATCCATTAAAATAAAACGAAATAACTTTATGAAAGCTTAAGATATTTGGGGAATTTGGCGAACTGGTTCTAATACACTAAATAAATACAGGAGTTGGTTGTTTTCTGTGATTCTGTCTGTATAATAAAACTGAAACTGACTAAAAAGAATGAATAATATATAATAATTGCTTTGAAGTGAGGAGGAAAAATTTCAACTATCATTTCAAGATATTGGTCGAATTTTCTTTCATTGTTTTCATTAAGGCTTATAAATACAATCGGTAAGTACATTATGAGAGACAGAATTTCTTAATGAAAAATTCACACTATTTTCGACCTCATTGGCAAATAAATTAATTTAAAAAAAATATATATATATAACACTAAAGCTGTAGCCAGTAAAATATATGAATTATTTGAACCATAAATCCTAGTCTTCATTTTCCTACATATAAATTTAAAACATGTTCTAGAAAATATGAATGAGAGATACTGGCGAAGTGAACGCCCCAAAGATAATATATTTTTAATATTATGAAAGAGTTTGTATGCAGATAATTATTTGTTGCCATCGGAGTTGTAAAAAAAAAAAACGGCGCCTGAAAGCATATTTAGGGTATTTCATACACATATTAGCCTCGTGGGAGCCACATGAAGCACGCAGTTTGTGAATGACACAAATGAAAATTTTTTCATTTTTAGTTTCTACTGATTAGGACTTGATAGTAATTAATTTTATTGTAAAATAATCTTGTTCAATCAGACTGACAGGCAGAATAAAATAACCGAAACTTGAAAAAAGAGGAAAGTGATTAAATTAATTCATGACCACAGTCATTTCTTTTGAAACGGTAATAACTGAGGGGTAGCAACATAGTTGAATTCATAAAATTATTCACAAAGCAGAGATTTTCTGACAACATCCGTCTCTTTAGTCTGTATTCTCAGCTACAAAAAAATAAATAAATAAATAAATACTAAAGAAAGAAAGAGAAAAAAAAAATAGATCAGAAAAAATCATCAAAAAGGAAAAAACTGCAAGATACTAGAAGCTATAAAGAAAAGTTGAAGCTGTATTATCAGCTTCCACATCCCCGACCTCGAGTATTAACTTACTTATTTTATTTTTTTTGCCAATTTCACAGTTTCAGAAAGTTCAAAATGATTCCAAAATGAGAAAAAATTTACCCAAGAATCCATCTGGATATTAGGTTTTTTTTTCTCAACATTACTGCACATTTTATTACAGTCTATTAAAAACTGAGAGGAACGGCGCAAAATGCGTACAAATAACTACGCTTTCTTTTTCAACATTCCTTTCACAGCTGAAGAGAAACCATAACTGGCTGAATGACGAATGTTTCGGGTAAGGTATTCCTTCCTATTTTTGAGCAGACCATTCATGGCACCGTTATTTCTTTGGCCATGCCATGCCAATATCAAAGTAAGGTTACTCATGTTAATAATTTATACTGTGTTTTTGGTTGTTACATTAATGAAAAATGTAGCTGACAACTAAAGGATTTCCTTTCGCTAAATTTTTCACAGAATTTCAAGTAATTTTTGCAAATTTTGCTGAGAAAAAAAAGAAACAACTTTTAAAAAACAAGATTTTTTGTAGATATAACAATTGCGTGACTAATAAGAGAACATTTTATCCAAACACATTTTTCAGAATTAGCGAGGCATACAACTTTTGATACCAATAAACACTTTTCAAAACTTGGTGAAAAAAGTCACATTCTCCATACTATAGAATAATGTATTTTTTATCTAATAACTTACTAACTTGTGTTTTTTGTTAACAATTTTCAAATTAATCTTCTCAAATTGAACAAATACTGACTTATTAGTTACAACCCACAACTGTCCAAAACTTGACTACAGATATAATTCTTTGTAACAAAATGTATGATATAATGAAGTCTGATGGAACGTTACTCCTTGTTTGACCTTTGCCATAAATAGGCAGCTACAAAAATATTTCATTCAATTAAAAATTTTAGTTTTAATTGAGAGTTTGTAATCCATTTTCCCCTTAGCTTGTAAAAGTTGATTAAGTTCCTCTCTTGACTAAAATTTTTAAGTAACATAATTGAAGCATTTCTTTTCTGAACTTTCTTCGCCCTCAATCTTGAAAACAAAAATACTTCCTTCTTTTATTCAAGGATAAAAAGTTGATGTTTATAGAGCTGAGAACCAAACCATTTATTTCAACCAGATCCTACGAAGTAAGGGTCTTGCAAAATTTTTAAATTCAGAATATAATTATAATTTTGCACTAAAAACTATGTACCGTTTATGAAGAATTAATTTACCCAACAACTTTAATGAGAGAAGAAATATGTAGAAGCATTAAAATCGATTAGCAGGCAGACTACAACCTCGAGCGATGTTTTTAAAAAGAGTATATGAGTAAATGGAATTTTTTTTTTTCACTCTTCTACTGAGATCTTCATCGTCCTGTATTTTCCCCAATACACTGAAATATTTCCATTGGAGATGAATATTACGTCAATTACAACCAACACGAATTAATACATATTAATAATAATAATATGTAGTAATTCGGTAGAAAATTATTCAACACTGACAGCCTGATTTCATAATTAACGAGGGAGTAGGTTCAATGCTTGTTTTTTTTTTTTTTATAAATGCCTAATGAAGTTAATTAAATTTTTTCAACTGATAACGAGAGTACTTGCATTAAATAAAACGAAGAAAGATGAGAGACAATTACTAATTCAAAATTTTGAATGGTAATCTTTAGAGTTCAACGACTATTTACTTATTTTATTTATAATCATTTATTTCAGTATTTACAAATAGTTTTTTTTCTCCTCCAAGTAAAAATGGTTTATATGAGGAAACGATTACAAGATCATGTCAAAAATATCATTTTTATTCTTTTAATTTCAGGCGAAAATAAAATGACATGAACAAAAATTACAAAAAAGAAGATAGGTAGGGTCACAATTTAAGTTTCTGAGAATCTAATCTATAAATTAATTAATTAAAAAAACAGCACTAAAAAGATTTATAAGAATAGTATTTTTCCTTAATCTTTTTTTATTTTTCTGAAATTTGACCGTTCTTTCAAAACTTCGTTTGTTTCTGCAAAATAGCCCGATTAATTTGTTGAATTGAAATTTTAAGCAAATAATTGTTGAATATTTTTCATGTTATTTTATGTTTTCTGAGATTAAAAAAATACAAGAACATGTAGGGTAATGTAATTTTTCCATAAATCTCATAGAATTGTGCACAGTAAATTCAAAGAAGAAAATAAAATTAAGAATGGGGAACCAATTAAAACACATCCATAAAGGGGAAAGCTGCAGTTTTGGGGTCAAATAAATCTAGGATATAACATACGGTTCCGGCTAAACCTTCGTACAAACTATAAGGACAATCAGGAGTTCTGGCTCCTCTTTTAAATTCGGGTGTCGTCATGAACTGGGCAAAAGTATTTGCTCGAAACAGATATTTTTCGTCCGCAGTAAGTCTGTATAAAAGAAGGAACACATATCCATTTCCTGCTACTCCGTGACAAAGACCTACATGGAGGAAATGAAAAGTGAATTTGTTAGAGTAGAGAAGTGATTTGAATGGTATTTTTAAAATATACACTGATTCTAGCTGAAATAGGGAATATTTGATTTACCTGGTCCTTTTTTCAGTAATCCTTTTTCCCAGATAACATCACCACATTTAATACAAGATTCCAAATACTTTTCGTCTTTCCACCGAAGGCTGGCTTTAGCCATCATGTAGACCACTCCTGCGAAGCAAAGGGACATATAAAAAAAATCCTGGTGTAAAATTTATAGAAAGAAAAAACGCACCAGGAGCCCCATGACACCAGTGAACGAGTTGGTCTTCTTCGTCGCGTCTTCTTCGATGATCAACTTCATCGAGGGCGCAAGGAAAATTACCATTTTCCGTTTGGAGAGATAAAATAAAATCGACACATTTTTTAATATCCCGTTCAGCGTCTGGACTTTTGGACAGATAATCTTCACAACAAAGAAGAACAAACAGAATGGCGCTGATACCATGAGCCGCACCTAATCATAAAAAAATACTGCATTAATGAAAATAATTAAGAATTGAAAGTAATTACAAAATGATAAAATGTTAGTAAAAGCTATAGAAAAATAAAAGAATTTGATAATAAATGTTTGAAATGTTGTTATTCGTTTTATTGACATTCTTATGAAATGGTGTATTTTTGAAATTAATAAAGAAATTGCATTCTGTTTCTCACAATAATTAAAATTTCATACGGAGCAGACGAAGTTAAAAAATATAAATAAAAATAATATGTAAATTTTATAATAGCTTTTTTAGGAAATTCATTACGATAGAATTTTACAGATAAATGCATTTCCTTATCTTTCAAAACAATTCAACAAGCAGAACAATGGAAAATATCAAAAAAATGAGAACCGATTTTTCTGGTTGAACTAGAATTATTTTTTCAGTTTTTCTTGAAGAAGTTTTCAAATTGTTTTCTTTAAATTTAAAATTAATTTTTCATTTTATTTGTCTGAGATTAATGTCATCAGAGCCCGAATTAATTAATTTTAAATGAGAAAAATACGCTCTATATAATATTGATTCAAAATGATACGAAAACAAAATGAATCTTTCTCAGATAAGTGTCCACAAATGTCCATAACTTTTCTGATTCGGATTTGTTTCAGTGTTGAATTATATTCTTGATAGTCAAACTAAATGAATAAAAAATAATTTTAATGAATACTCCATTATCAAGACGTGAAATGTAGGACTATTGCCTGCATGTTAATTGAAGTTCGATGTTTGTCTCAGTCCTCTGAAATGTCAATCACCGAATTTTCAACATTCTTACCAATATACTCAGTATCATAATAACTGTACATTAAAGGCATTGGAGATCGATGAACCGAGGCATATTTTCTTCCATCTTGTACAATGAAGTGACAAATTTCGTTGATTTTGTCTACAGGTAAAATCGGCTTCTGGAGTTCTTTTTGTAGCCATAGCACTCCGGCAAGATATCCGGCACGTCCAACGAATAATTCATTGCCACCAAATGAAACTGGATACAATGGACTACAATATGTATGCAGATTAACAAAATGATTTAAGTGTTCGTCCGCTTTTGTACTGTCACCTGAAACAAAAAGCATATAAATTGGTTACTCAACAGTCAATTCGTGGATATTCTAAATGAATAGCGAATATGAAGGGAGATTTTTAAGAAACTCAATAGCGAATCGTACCAGCAACAGTATAAAATGCAGCAGCGATGGCTTGAAAGCCTGCTGGACCCAAGATGAAGCCAATGAAATCAGTTGCATTACGAGCTCGTTGAGACTCTACAAAGGACTGAGAAGAGGTTATGTACTTGATTCCTTTGCTAATAAAATCGTCTTTGTGGCTGGCTGTGAAAGGAGACTTCATCAGACGATAAAATAAATATGCAATACCCGGAGTACCCACGTATAATCCACCATCGGCAAATTTAGGTACAGGAGGAACTCTATCTTCTATTAATTGAGAATATTCTGCGAGAACTGCACGCCAGTAGTTCCAATCTAGAGGAATGTTCGTTTCTGTTGCTGATAGTAATTTATTGACGAAATATCTTTTCGGCATTTTTTAAAAATTTACCGACGATTAGACATTGAAAAAAATAATTGAAAACAACTGAAATTCAATCAGTGAAATAATACCCGAATTTTGGAATTATCTACCACACTACCACAGGTAACTGTACTCGATTGTTTGTACTGTAATCATGTAGACATGTATGATTCATTCTATTCACTAATCACAAACACAACTGACGTGACAAGAGAGAACTCGTCACAAAGTCTAAAGAATATAAGTAACGTTCTGATAATGGTAACACTGACATGAACCTAATAATAGATCTCTGCAGAGACTTAAAATAAAAAGATTTTTTCCGACTTTCGATTTTGAATGAAATAAAAGAAATAAATGGGTAAAGCTGCATTTTCACAAATCACGTTGCTCTTGAAATCCATACGAGGGTTATACAGAGATATGGGGTTATACTCGTATTATAGTCTTAGTTCCTTCACTCCATAATCGTGAATGAAAATTAATTAAACGATTCAAGAATGAAAGCAAAATTCTACGAGCCCGTAAAAGTCTCTATAATCTCAGGAGATTTAAATCGAATAACGTTATTTAAATGAATGAAGGAGGCAGGAATTAGTAACATTCCTACAAAGATCTCAAAAACTAAAAAGAAACAGATTTCAGTACATTGCAAATTGAAATCAACATATTATTTCTCGAGAATCAGAAAGTTTCGGATTAAGAATGAATATGTCAGCAAATAACTACGACAGAATAAAAACAGCACGCAGAACTTTATTGAGATGGAGTAGCAATTCATTAATGTCCGTACAATCGCAAGAATGAATTCCTCATACAATCAAAATAAAAACGAATAGATCTGGTGTTGAATTGAAGATACGGTCGAATGTAAAAAATTTAGTTTTTTGAAGGTATCACTTCTCATACACCCAAAATTCACTGTTTGGATTGTATTGAACTAATTCTTTTGGTTCAAACCATAAACCAATTTCTTTTTTGGCAGATTCTACAGAATCGGAACCATGAATGATGTTTCTGAAACATTATTAAGTACATAGAATAACATTCTTTCGATTACTGATATCAATAGAATAAAATATCGGTTCCTTACCGTCCAACTTGGATGCATAAATCGCCACGAATAGTGCCAGGTGCTGAATCCTTGGGATCGGTAGCACCGAGCATAACGCGACCAGTTTTTACAACATTTAAACCTTCCCAAACCTGTAACATCAAGGAAAGTCAATGAAAATGGAAAAAATATTAATATAATGAGGTTGTCCATGGGTTGACGAATTAAAAATAATAAAACCAAAAAACAAAGGTCCATAATATAGTTAATCCTCATGATTCAAAGAGTTCAGAATATTTATCACAGACGTTTTGAAAGCTGCTTCTTTCAAGAATTCCGGAAAATAAGCCGAAGCTTTGGTTAGTCGAAAGTTGATCATTTTTAATTTACTGAACGAAATAAGTTTAAAAACTTCAAAAAAGAACCCCAAAGAATAACGAAGACAAGAAATTCCGGGAGTTAAAATTCAAGCAGTGTAATATTAGTTTTCATGTAAGTATTTTTGAAAGACTACAAATCAGAAAATTTTGGCAATTGCAGTTAATGTAGTTCAGGGTATCCAAGAAGAATTGAACACACACTTGAGCTAAATTATAATGCACAATTTTTTCGATTAGTGTGTCTTTTTGTTCCAGTCTCCAAGAATACTGAGTCAGGAAGTTATCAAACTTTAACCAAACAAGAACCAGAAACACTCAGATCGTCCTCGAAGGTGTCTAAAAATTTCAAACTCAATAATTATGAAGGCGATACAAAGCTACTTTCGGATTTCGTTTTTGAAACGAGTGATCAAACTTTTGTATCATACCATTTTTTTAAATTAAAAAATTCTTTCGCGGAAATATTTTTCAATGACTCTTTTCTGGCTGTTTATCAGTATCTTTGACGAAATAGTGTCAAAGGATGCATCTAGGACTGTCATTTGGGAGAATTTTCAAATTAAAATTAGTTTGTAAGTCATGTAATCCTGAAAACTTCCATTTTTGCACGAAGTTATTGAAAATCCTTTCGAATTGTACTTAACACTGCTAACAGCAGCCTTAGCGGCATCCTTCAACAATACTTCACCAAAGTTTCTGATGAATTCGTATGAAACTGAGTCACAATGGAGTATTACTGCAAAAATCGAAACATATTTTTCCAACATGTCACATGGAACTAACACTTCTTAAGAATAATCATACAACCCCGGAAGGCATTTTCTTTGGTATAAATAAATTCATGAAAATATGGTGTGATCAATGGTGCGGTGATGGATGTATTCGATGAACAGCGATTAGTTAGAATAACCTACCTAGTCGAAATATTAGGACAAAAACGGATTAAAATTTGGATTAATATATAGCTCCAGAAGTTTGAAATAATGTAATACGGCAAGTGTTCACAAATTCGAATGCTCCGAACATTAATCGGAGCAACTATTACTCATCCTGACCATTAGAAGCCAATTTCTGAAGACAGATTCTCGAAGTAAACTTATCCATGTTAGTACGTTCATACTTATAACGTCGAATTTGAAAGAAGATCTGAAACAGTCTACAAGTTGTCTTCGATAATAACTCACCATAGGAACGACTGGGCCACTGGACATATATTTTACTAAACTCGGGAAAAACGGTTTATCTGCTAATTCGGCGTAGTGTTTCTGCAGGAGTTCTTCAGAAGGCTAGAGCAATACAAGTCGACTTTCAGGAAACTAGTGATAAATTTGGTTGGACCATTACTGAACATTGTATAGTACATACCCACATAAATTTCATTCCAACGAGCTTGAAGCCTTTGGATTCAAACCGTTTGATGATTTTGCCAACAAGGCCACGTTGAACTCCATCGGGTTTGATCATTAAAAATGTACGTTCTTCCTTACCAGATGCCATTGTGTACTTCCTAAGTAAATTAGATAAGTAATAAAAATAAATTTACTCAATTAGTGAGAAATGAAATTGAATTGAATGATTTGAAATGAAGGATGCCGGAAGGAAAGAAGGAAGATTGGTGTGACTTCAATAATTGAAAGGAAACATGAGACGATACTATATAAGTATAGACGATACACATTCAACACTACTATGGTTTTACAGACACAAATTACTTAGTACATTCGCAAGAGCACAGAGAGCAGAAAACGAGGGTGGCAGTGTTGCTCAACAATGAATAAATAAATTCGTAACAAAGAAGTAATACAATACAAGCAACTTTTAAGATCTGATATTAAAATTCCAGGTGTTTATGATCCATATAAATTTCAGAAAAATAGTAATTAATTCTATAATTACTACAATAAATCAATTAGTTCTAATAATCGAATTCAAATTAATGATTACCTTATATCTTTTGTAAAACCGAATGATTCATCCGACGAATAAAATTATAACTACGAGTATTACGCGAAATTGAAAAGTCTTTTCGTTTTAAAATAATTTAATAATTTATGAGCGAAAAACATAATTGGTGGAATAAAAAATACCGTCAAACTGGGTAACTTAACCCATGGAGGATAACTTAGCACACTTACGATTTTTCCAAAATTTGATGAATCAGTCAATTTTGTTTCAACGAAAATATTCTGTTAGGGTTTACACTTGGTGTCCCTAGTCATTTGATTGAATTTTTTATATCGTTTTGTACCTAGTTTGTCAGAAAAATTCAATCATACACAAACATTATTTATTACTGATGAAACATTATAATATTTTGAAACACCCATTATGTGTTTGTAGGTTTTTAATACTTTTTTCTGTGATTCCCTAATATGAAAATGTGATATATAAATATTGTTAAATTAAATAATGCATAATGTTTTTAAATTTTTGGAGATTAGCTCGCGCTGAATGAAAATCATCTTTTATTAATTTTAATTGAAATAATCACTCATCGGAACTTTTCAGAACATAATAATTCTTTTGGAATAATTTTTTTCAAGTTATTTAGTTGGTATTAATAGAGGTAAATGGTCATTTATTCACAGCTACGTAAAATTTGATGATCAATTTGTTGCTTTGGAATCATTTTAGTTGTGAAAGTTCATTTTCGAGTTATTTATTGTATTTATTACAAAAGTTCGAGCTCAGAAATACAAGATAATATAAAATCTTACCTGAAACTTAGAATATTTTTAAATTATTTTTAATGATACATTCAGCTTCAAGTCCAGTCTTAGTTATGAAAACAATATTGCAATTACGAGTCGCACGGCCGAACTAATAGGGCTGAAATTTGCTCCATAGGTCAATCTCGACTAGTCTTAGGTCTGATTAAAATTTCACGTCAATTGGTTTAGCGGTTTGAAAGATATTAGCAAAAATTTAGCCAAAAATTGATGCTTTTCTTTAGGTTCATGACACCATCGAAAACCTGCTTTTCTAGCGGGGCTTGCTGCGCTAGAATTTTTTTTTCCTAGTTTGAACTTGTTAACCACGAAAAAACAAAAAACAAATAAAACAAAATAAAAATGAAAAACAGAACTAGAACATTATATTAATTTCAAAACATAATAATCATTCAGTATATTAGGTACTCGTCTATGCAGGCTGTATTGGATAAGTAAACTCATTTATGTTCAAAGCAGCTTCCCACATTTTCTCCTTTGTAGTGTTTGAAATTTGTGATGGCCAAATTTTCATTCCACGCTAATTCTTCAATACAACCATTGAAGCTCGAAGAAAAAACACCATTAGTCTCATTTGCGACGGGATTGTTAGGAAAACCACCTATAAATCCATTCATGAATAATTTTAAAGGTAACTTCAATATTTTCCTCTAAAGCTTGGCTTACGATGGAAATTTGTTTTCATTAATCAACCCATTAGAATGTAGCAATCTTGATTTTGATTGAAATTTCTTCAATCTAATCGGCTGATAAATAAAAACAAAAGACAAAAGTAAAGCCTAAAAAATCAATTCATTTAGAAAACTAAAAATATATTTCAGAGGTTCTTACCTAAATAAAATAATCCATCAGTGGTAACCGAATTTTTTTCTTCATAATTTTCGACGAATATTTCTGCCTCGTCAATTGTTAGCGAGATTTTGGTGTCCCTGAATTTCAGCATTATAGTGTGCCACATGCCATTGCTTATGGTAATATTTGAATCGATTGAAAACTGATGTAATGAATTTTCTACTGACCAAACAAATTTCAAGTATCCACTCTCCATACCTAATCCGAAAACTTTTCCATCCTACAAAATATTTTAATATTTTTATAATTTGGGGCGTGGGAGAATATGGTACTTTAAACTAAAGCTTTTACCTTTGTATGCCAAAGTATTAAGCCATTATTTTCAGTAGTTGAAAATTTTATTCGAATAAAATCAGATGTTGTATTCAGTAGCTGTCGTCTTTTTGGGTTAGCTGATTTTTTATCAATGATGATATAACTATCACCCTTTAAAAATGGCATTAGGGATGGCATTTCTGTAAACGAATAACCGAATATGAATTTGTGTACAGTATTAATTTAATGTTCAAATAATTGACTAGTATTACACACTTACCATTTTCGCAAAATGAACCTATCCATCCCAGAGGGCAATGGCACGATAAGCCATCCTTATCCGATACGCATTGGCCATTATTTTTACATGGGGCTTCATTACAAGATACTTGTCTTTCGCATCTATCTCCTCGATACTCCTGCAGAAAAAATATAATATTTAGGAGTAACTTTTGAAAATGAAATTTTGCAATTTTCTCGATTCAAGTTTACTTGCGGACAGACACAGTGAGGTGTCAAAGTAGCATTCAGCCAGCAAGTTCCACCATTTTCACAGACATCAGCGCCACAAGGAGTGCCATCGCAGTCAGCAATATTACGTCCAGATGAAATGGTCGATTCGTTTAAGATAACGTGCTTGTAGTTGATGAAAATTCTTCGGATACATCCAAAATATGGAACAGGTAAACCAGATGTCACTTCTACAGGCAAATTGGCCAAATTCTCTGTTCCTCCTTCATAATAACAACATTAAGGTTTATATTTGTATAAATTCCAATATTAGAGCAAAACATTAAGTCAAGTCTAGTTTTAATTCAATTTAGGTATAACATTAGGCACAGTTTATTAAAATTATAATATGTAATATAATCAAATGGCATTTGATATCCATTTGATACAAATTTTGTATTTTAAACTAGGTCGATGTAATAATACACCATTTGAGATTTTCCTTAAATTATCTTCTTCAAGAAGAACAGCTCTCAAGAATATGCCTAAGAGCCGTTAATGTCGGTTTGTTTTAGAAAATAAAATAATTTTAGTGCGCAGGAGCCTTATTTTGAGAAATATTCTATTCAGATTGAGTTATTATTAATTGTTAATTTTTTACAAAAAAATCAAAATGTTCTTCACACAACTCACCTACATACATAGAGATATTGCTGAGTTCGAAATCATTATCAGCTGGTACAACACGTGAATTGGTGACTCCGTTTACTGTTAAATATAATTTTTGGCCATATCTTCCAGCTCTAACGTTGGTCCATTCACCTGTTGTCAGTATTGTACCACTCTTCACACTTATGACATTACCTTCCGTATCCAATTTCTTATGGTTCCCTGAAAAATAATTCATTTCAGAATTGTTTTCTATTCTCAATATTGCAGGCAAGTGTACAAAAAATGTTGAAAAAATTATATTACTTTGTACTATTGATACGATGATACCTTTATTCAAAATTTTGCATCCTATATCTCCGTAAAAATTCTTCCAGTTTTTGAAATTTCGATTAGAATAACTTAATTTTATGAAAAGCCTAATCTTATACTAAGTTGAGTCTATTTATAAATTAGAAATCACTAACCAAATATGGAAATACGGAATTCCAGAATGCTTCCTTTCAGTACTATTGACGAGAAGAATGTAGACTCGCGTTCCAGAATGTACATGACTACAGCTTTATCATTCAATGGTTTCAATTCGAACTCGAAGAAAAACTGTTTTGTGTGGAAAGTTTGCTCCAGTAGTAGTAACGAATATGATCTTTGCCCCGAAAAATACAAGTCTGATAGATGACCTTCAGCTGGAAAAAGTATTTGAAAGTACTTTTACTCCTGATTACATTTTACTTGTTCAGAATAAGTGAAAAATTGTAGTTGTAAGAAATTTCTATTTGTATAAAATTTAAAAAAGTAACTTTTATGGTACCTCAAAGTATAATGCATTATAGATTTATGAGTACCTATTTCACAGAATCTTCCAGTTTGACCAACAGGGCAATCACATTCGTAAGACTGAGCTAAAGGTATGCAGGTTGACCCAGATGCACATTTGTGGTAATTGGAGTCGCATAAATTATGGCGGTAACTACAGATTGGACCAAACCATCCATCTTGACATAAGCACCTGTAAAATAGCTTCATTTATTGTAGTCGCCAAGATATGTGGAATAGGTGGGTTCGGGCTAGAGGTCTTTAAAATCTGATTATATAGATAAACTAAATATAAGTCAAAGTCAAATACATGGTTTAGACAATTTTCCAGAAGATTGGCTTTGTAAATATCTGCTTTTAGTTTCAGATAAATGTATTTTAGTTTAAAAGATTGGAACTGTATAGGATGTATAATAGAACTTTTCATATTGTTAGGCTATTGCTAAAGTTGGTTTTTACTTCATGGGTTTGGGTATTATTTAAAAAAAAAAAACTGCTTCCATCACAAAATAAGCATAAAAAACAAAAAATGAATGACGTAAAGGTTTACATATCGCCTGCCCAAGTTTAATGACGCCAAAATCTCAAAAGAATAAACTTTTTTTTCACCTATTTACTAAGAATAATATAGACTCTCTCAAATTATTTTACTTTCCTAAACAAAAAAAAAAAAAGAAAAATTCTTTCCAAAATAATCACAGACGAAAAATTGCTAAAGCCAACGGAGATGTTTTTTGAGCTGTTGTGTGAAATTTTTGAATTCTCAGTCAACAGTTTTTGGACTTGGGTGTTGGGCCGGCGATATTTTGCGTTTCATTAAAATTTTTGGTCAACTTGACCAAGGCACAAAATTCGAAAGACCTGATGAAAATGGAAAATATTCAGCACTATTGAATAATACTTACGAAAATGTGGAACCATATTGCAGACAAACGCCTCCATGCTGGCATGTGTAGTTCGAGCATTCACTGGTCCCGCATTGAGCCACTGATCTTCCAGTAAGGGGCTGTGTTTTGTGTAAACCTAGTATCACGTGATTTGTTCGCAGTTCCACATCATAAATGCATCCAGAAAATCCTGTATGGAGCGGTAGGTCGTGTGGTAGAGTCGTGAATGAGTGTGAATCATGGCCACCTGTTGGTGGAAGATTACTTTAATGCAATTAGTTTAGCAAGAATGAGAGGAAGAGAGGGTATTGTTTTTTGACTCTTACAATTGGTGTGGGACCCTCTGTACTTTCGATGCATATTTCTTTTTTAGTTTAAGACTTTACCTATATAAATAATCGGTGTTACATTCAAGTGTTTGTGTCGTCCCAAAGATCTGCCAGTTATATTCTTAAATCCATCGACGTACAACCAGGCTCTAGTGCCACTTCGGCCAATCTTGATAGAATGCATCTTTTTTCCTCTTTTTGCTATTGGATGTGGAGTAAATATTCGTCTAGGACCTGAAATAAATCAAAATCTAGTAGCTCGTTGTGTCCCTAGCCCTGGTTTTTACGCATCGCACATTAAAAGAAAAAGAAATAGTAATTATTAATTAATTTCAACGACAGATTAACAAAAAAGTTATCCAACCCAAATAATTTTGAAAGGTGTTGTTTCACATGTTTTTATGAAATTATGAATTTCTTCATTTTCTTGTCATTAGAAGAACAGCTCTAGCTCTACTTTAATTTTGGATTTAAACAAATGTCCACGTGGAAAAATAGTATGCATGCAGTTAATAAGCAACTTCTTTATATAAATCAGGGAGCCGAATTTTCAAATTAAAAAATTTACCTGCACCTAAATTCCACGTCAGTGCGATGTATCCTTTTATAAAACTCAGAGATAAATAATCTGAATTGGGTCCGTGGGCACTTTCCTGCCCAATAAACACCATTAAGGAAATTTGTTCCATAGTTTCTGGAATAAATTTCAGTCTCAATTCGAACGTGTGTTGAATGGAAGTCAGAGGAAGACGATAAGCAATAAATGATGAATATCCTCGAACAGTAGATGAAAAAGCTGGTTGACCTATTTCCAAGTCTGGAAAATGAAGAAAATTTTTCTAACTTTCCAAGATGGATTAAACCACTGCTGTATAAATGAAACGTACCTTGTTCACAAAATAGGCCATGTTTACCTAAAGGACATAAACACAGAAAACCACTGTTCGAGTATGGGACGCAGGTGGCTCCAAACTGACACGGGTTATCGTCACATACTGATATATTGCATAAAGTTCCTACAAAGCTGTCAGAAATGTATGAAAAATATTTTATTTAACACCGATGCAAGTCTTTAGGAAAAATGAAATTACCCAGAGGGACACAGACACGTCCACGATTCTCCATGTTCAATACATGTAGCCGCCTGATGACAGGGACTTGAAATGCAAGCCAAAGACGAGCATTCGGATATTTCTTTTCCATCTATGGCATCCATAAAAATATCCCGAGGAAAGCCATCTAACTGGTTTAAATGAAGAAAAAGTATGCATGAGGTAGGAAAATGGAAACAAACTTTAATACAAACGACACCACATAGCTGAATAGAAAAAATTTGTCAACCTGTAACGAGTGCATACAACCAATAATGCCATTAACAACTGGTAAATCTAACTGACCAACCAAATACCGAGGAAAGCCACCAATGTATAAAACTGGGGGAATAGTAAGCCTTTGTTCAATTGCTGTAGTTTGTTCACCGCTCATAGCGACAGTATTGTTAATTCGAAGAGCTGCGCTGCACTCCCCTTCCTCCTCTTTATGCAGACTTCCATGAAAAGTGATTCTAAAAAACATTACAAATCGTGGTTCTAACAAATAGGTGGAATCAGTAGGTCACATAAGAGGAGCTATGCCCCTAAAAGCTGAAATTAGCTGTCTAGAGAAAATCAAATTAGTTCACCCCTCCTCCCCTCCTTCAAGAAAATGAGTTATATTTTGATTTATTGGTACCAAACTCTAGTAGTTTTTTTTTCTTTTTCCCTCGTTTCGTCAGTTTTTTTTTTTTCTAAAGGATAGACCACAAACATAATTATAGAAACCAACAAATCTCTCCACCTACAATAAAACCAAATGTAATCGTTTTTTCTACCGAATTTTCATTCCAAAACGGCCACCAGAGTGAAAATTTAGTGATTTTTCTGTAACTAGGATTTTAATTTTCTCATAGTCTGCTTATTTTTAGGTTAATTGTAGATAATAGTAGCCAATATTCTAATTGGAAATCTTCTAAAAAACGAAATATTTCTCTAAAAATATGAATTAAAGATAGTAATTTTTTTATAGGCAATATAGTCTCCCCATGGGTATATTCATTTTTATAAAAAATAGGTAGTTGCGAATAAAAAACTGGCATTGTATTTTGCTCAATGAGAACTTTGGAAATGTAGTTTCCTGGCAGCGATTGCCTAACTAAATTGCTGTAACGTGTTTTTCATCAAGTGCATTAATTTGTCAATTTCTAGGTGTCTGTGGGATAGAAAAAATATTCGTTAATTTGAAACTTACGTAGCTAATACGGAGGTCTGGAAACCTGTGTTTATACGATACTTGGTTTCACTGAATAACATTGTCTGAACTCCACATGAGAATTGGAATTTTAAAAATCCATCTTGGACATATAGATGCATATACATGTTGAAGGTGATTTGAGCATAAAAAATGACTCCATTTTGGGATAAAGTTTGCAGCTTCAATTCGATTATCGTTGAGGTCGTGTTTACCAAATTGTGAACCAAATAAGAGGGTCCCGTAAAAGCAACGACCTTCATTTTGACCAGTTCTTCGCACAGTTTGCCTTCCCACCCAAATTTGCATTGACACTGAAATTGAAGAAATTTTAATGACTTTATTTTTCAGTATAACTAGACACGGTCTCATTCAAAACCTAGAATTCGTTTAACCTTTGGTCCATCTTCACTTATGTAGCATTTCCCCTCATTTTGACAAGTGGTGTTCAAACACTGGTCTGGGAGCTGTGTAGTATCTTGGATGAATTTTGTCACATTCCACTCGTCATCCGACCAAATGACATCAGTTGTTTTTGTCCCATCTGGCAATGTTTCAGTGCTTTCATCCCACTGGGTAGTTTGATTGAATGCAGCACTTACTCTCTCATCATAGTCACTTGTAGTGTAAATATCATTAGCTAATGGTGAAGTCTCATAGGTGGTGGTGTCAAATGTGGCCAGCTTATCCGTCCAGTTCGTTGGAATAACTGTGGAGTATTCTTTTGGCACAGTAGAAAATATTTCATCTATTTCTTTGGTCGTCTGTTCAATTTTTGAAGTTGCAGCAGTTGTTTTTACAGTGGCCGATGTACTGTTGTGGCTATTTAACTGAACTTCTGTAGTACTTTTAGTGGAAGAGCTGGACTCTTTGCTGCTATCAAACCAAATCAAATCAGTCTTTGAAATTTCGGAAGTACTAGAAAAAGAATCGTCTTCTTTTGCCTCTCTACTTTGTGTCGCATCTGTTTCAGTAGTCTCAACCACAGAAAAATTGCTGGAAGGAATGGTATTTACTATTTCAGTCGACGGTTGGGAAGTTCTACTGGTATTACTAGAACCAGATATTTTGGCAGTTGTCGAGACTGTAGTAAATGTGGTTATGGTGGTAAATTCAGTATCTTCAGTGACAGTCTGAGCGTATGTGGCAGTGGTTTCATGCAGAGTAGTAGTCTTTGGTGTTGTAATATTACATCGATACTCGTCATAGTCCAGAATGCATTCACAATTCATTCCGGATACTTGAGGAGGGCATAGGCAAGTATAGTTATCTACTCCGTCGATGCACGTTCCACCATTGAGGCATCTGAAAAAAGAGATATAGCTGTGTATTTGAATGCATAATTTATACCACCGGGAAACCATAGGCGATGAGAAAACTTTGAAAATGCAACAAACTGTGAATGGTATATCTTTAACCTATAGCTGGAGGGGAGAGAGTCCAAGAAGAAGTCATTTATAATGTTATACCTAAAATCACGTCAATTATCACAGATAAGTACGACATTTTTTTTCAATAAAATAAAAAGTATAAAGACCTCTCACCGTGGCCCTTAAAAAAATAATATGTTTCTTTAGTTTTAAGGTGACAAAATCAAAATCATTTTATTCAAGGAGGCGAGCGTAACAAATTACACACCAGTAAAATAGTTTCGGATTTCAAAAGCACTTTTTAAAGAATTATATTTTGTCAACGGTAATATGTGTACAAAATTAAAAACCAATAAACTTTTTAATTATGTTCATGTGTAATATTTATACAAGTTACTTTTAAATGGGCACCAACTGAACTGATTGGGTGCCACCGGAAATCAAATTGCAACAGTGGCGGATCCAGAGCTCCATTTGGGGGGGGGGGAGAAATCCAAATTTTTTCAAAGCATAGTAAATGTTAAAATGGTGAAATTGTGTTTTTCTCAGCACAAAGGGGGAGGGGTTTAAGAAAATTGATTTTTTTGTGGATTATCGGTCTATTTTTTTTGGATTTGAGGGTCCCCCCCTTAGATCCGCCATTGAATGGCAACCAACTGAACTAATTGGATGCTGACCAAAATCAAATTGGCACTAATTGAACCAATAGGGTGCCACCCAAAATAAATAGAAAAAAATGAGCGTATTTTCTTCACCATTGTAACCCTTTACTGGTTAATTCACTATAAAGCCCAATATAAATTTTATTTTTGGTACTATTGTTTCAACTATACCTGCCTTTTGGTTGGCACTCATCATACTGATATTGACACTTATCTCCATGATAATCTGGTACGCAGTAACAAACGCGAATATCATCTTCTAGTAAGCAGAGAGCACCATTCTCGCATAAATTCATTTCGCAAAGTTCGAGTTCAGTTTCACAGTTGTGACCAGTGTATCCTATGATTAAAAACATAGACCTCATATATATTCTCAGCTTGTGCACATTTTACCTACAACCAGTACAGGCAGCATAGTGATTTCGTATAATCAAGATAGGCCTATTTCAAGTTGGCTTGGGTGAAAAGAATGAAGGGTAAATTGTAAATAAGTTCCTAGTTGAAATAGCAACTTTTTGAATCAATTAAGTACATTATTTTTTAATAAAATTGTTCTATGCAATAACTCAACTACGAGTATAACCAGTGGCAAATTAGACTAATCAGTGTCAAATTAGACTAATCAGTGGCAAATTAGACTAACCAATGGCAAATTATAGACTTTAACTCTTGCTAAACTTTGATGCAATAATTTATTATCATGTGAATAAGTTTTGGCATTTGCTCGAGTGAACTAGATATACTATCATTCAGTTAGAAAAGGTTTGGATGAAGTATTTAATGGTTTAAACTCTTTATCTCCTCATTTTTTCCAATATTCTTACCAAATAAACAGGCGCACGCATAATTTGCGTGTAAATCAACGCAAACTCCTCCATTTTTGCAGGGCGAAGACAAGCACTCGTCAGTTGGTTTTTCACACAGATTTCCCGTCCAACCTGTTCACAAATGATGAAACGCAAATATAATATAAAACACTTAATTTTAAGTACACTGAAAAAAATTTTCAAATAAAATTACATTACATGAAGGTAATAAATACATCCAAATAACTTCAGAAGAAAATAAATAGTGATAAAAGTAGGATAATTCATAAGTAGAAAGGTACATAACCATTTCAATATATTTCTACCCAATTCATGGTAAAATTCTAAGATAGTTCATTTTCTTTTCAAATTTAGCCGACAAAATGAAAGATTTTAATTTTTTTTATTATATTTATTTTGAATAAATAATCTTTATTTTTGGATCTTTCAGACAATAGAGGTGTAAACGTAAGGAAAAATTTGATAAATAATTGAAATTCCTACAAATTCTTCCTAATCTTAACCCTTTTATGTGGTTTTTATAGTATGTAACTAACACATAGTTAACATTTCATGAAGTGACTAAAAATTTTAGTCAGATGGTGAAATGAAAACTGAATTACGTCAACTGACTACACTACACGAAGTGCCTTACTTACTTTGCGAAATGACAAATTATGTCACGTGATAAAGACAGATATATATATATAACCAAAATATGCAAATAAATGTTAATTACATACGATAAGATCAGAAATTCAGGGGTCAGTCCCATCTTTAATAAGAGCTTTAAGTTTTCATAATTAAATTATGATTGGTAAATTCATGAAATGTCTAGAAAATAACTCGTAGAATGAGAAAATTTCATTTCAAATTTTCAGAATATTATTCCTTTCTATCCTCTCTCCTAATATCTGATATTTTACCTGTTGAGCAGTTGCAAGTAAAAGACAATCCTGGTCCCTCCAGGCATGTGCCTCCATTTTGACAGCGTACCTCATTGGTGGTGTTGCATACAGCAAGATCGATATCGCATGTGTCTCCTTCAAAAGAATACAAACATCTTATAATTATGTCTTTTTTTATTTTTTTTGAAATTAGGTAGTTTTTTTATGTGTTTATTTTAACTGTACTACTAACCTGAATATCCCGGTTGGCATTGACATTCGAAGCCATTCAGCACATCTACGCAGAGTCCTCCATTCATGCAAGGAGCTGACATGCATTCATTAATATCTAGTTCACAATTATTTCCTATAAAAGAAGCATAGATTAGTTTTTGATGTAATCAAGAATTTAGAAAAAAAATCTTTTTGTGCGATTATAAAATTTTGAGTAAATTTCATTATTCTTTGTCAAAACTCGGAAAGTCATTTTCTCAAAAATCAGGGGTTACTATAGGTTAGCTGATGCCAACATCAAAAAAACCTAAGAAAGCTTACCTGTAAAGCCACTAGCACAGGAACAATTATAGGATGCAATGCCATCAATACATGTTCCACCATTGAGACAAGGTGATGACCAACAATCATCCCAATTAGTCTGACATTCTATGCCAGTATAACCATCGACACAGTAGCAGGAGTATGTGCTAAAGAAAGAGTAATTTTAATAAAATTTTCTTCTTGTTATCGAAAATAATGATGAATTTTTCCCAAAGAAAGTACAAAAAATTACAGAAATTTATCCGTTACAAATCAAAAAGACAACAAAATTGGGTTAGTCACACCCTAGTCACACTTATAGCCTATAGACTGCTATCATTTCAAGGGTTTATTCAAGTATCACTTTCGTCACTGCAGGCAAATGTTTGAAAAATTATTCATTATTTCGAGAATTGATACTAAGGAAGTTAATTATAGTTCCATACTTATAGGCGGATTTTGGGGGCAGGGGGGCTAAGCCCTCCAGAGCTGAAATTAGCCCCCCTGAGAATTTTTTTTTTAAAAGGAATTTTACAAACTGATGCGAGTGACACCCCTCACCCCCCGCCACCCTCTCTCTATATCTATTGAAAAATATTTCAAGTGTTTACCGCGGATAGATAGAAAATTTAATAACCTTTGAAAACATTTTTAGCCCCCCAAACATTTTCTGTTCAGTCCGCTTAAGTCCATACTTCATTCAATAGTACACGTAATGATTTTGTATTAATTATTAAGGATAGAAGTGGTAGTAATTCTCAGATGGAAAAATATTGCTTTAAATTACCACAAAAATAGTAAAATATATCATCTGAGATGGTAAAAATTAATACAAAATTATAAATACTAAGAATATTTATAATAAATCTTAAATTGTCCCGGTTTTCCTATAGAAAATAGTTAAACATTACTATTCATATCTTTCAGTGAACAGCAGGACTTGAGGCAAGAAAAAAACCACTAACCTGTTCAAATCATCTATGCAAACACCATGAACGCAGGGATTGCTAATGCAAGCAAAGCCCTCCTCAGATGTAAAAATCGAATTAAAAACAACCAAAATGACTACTGCAATCCACCGCCGGTTAATGAAAAGCCACTTCATCAGCTAGGTTTCTCGAAAGCTAAAAGCTCATCACTTTGTTCTTAGCTTGCAAAAATTGTGTCTAGGCCAATGTTTGCATTAAGTTCAATGTTCGGTGGAGCAGAAGTTGAATAGACTTATAATAATTACAATAACGAAAAAGAAAGAAAAAGAATGTATGGTGAAAAGAAAAATTGGTGACTATAGGTTAATAACCACAAACCCAAGTACTTCCTGTATCGCTAACCTTAACAATGAACCCCATAAATACAGTGCGAATATGTAAGACTGTGATACCGCAGATTGTACCATATGAAAAAAATGATTTTCATTACCTACTTTCTGAAAAGCTTTAAAAGACATCGCCATAGTAACTCGGGTAACAACATTATTCCCCGCTTCAAAATGAATGTAAAAATTTCTTACCTTTCCTTATTCTGCAGTGTTTGGCAAAAAGTTTTCATGAAGAAAGGGGTGTATAGTTGGCACGTGTTCGACAAACTGCAACGATCTACAAAATCATTTTCTAATGAGGCTTCAGTTGCGGTTTTGATAACGAATGACTAATTTTCACTGGTAGTTACATTGTATCAACCACATAAAAAAACAAGATTGGCTTGAAATTTTAAGATTTCAAAATATCACACAAGTAGACACGTGGCTATAGGACAAAATATTTGGAAAGTCAAAAAAATTTCAAAGGAGCAAAGACGACCTTTTTGAATCTCTCTTGAGAGGGCCAATGACTCGACTAAGGGGCCAATGCCCCTCTCTTCTGGCTACAGCTATGCAGTAAGCAACGTCGGAAGAAAATTTATTTTTCTCAAAAGAATGTTAGATCTAGGAATCAGAAATGTATTAAGAGTGAAGGTCAAAAGTATTTTTTAAGAAAAGAAATTACGTTATGGCGATTATGGGGTTTATTCCTTAATTGGGGAAAAAAAAAAAAAGAATTTTCATGAAAACTGTTTTAAATGCCTCTTGGAACATGAAACCCGAAATTTTATATTTTTTAATTTTATCGACTTACTCCTAATTTATTCATTCTGCTATCTTCAAAATATCACTAGGCTGAGGAGGGTCACACACCCAAAATCGATAAGTTCCTGGTACTGTGCTGTAATGAAAACTTTATTTTTTCAATCAGTTTGTGTCAAATTCTTTTGTGGTTTAACATTAAACCTTACTTGATAAAATTCAGAAAATCTTGAGATATTATTAATAATGTAGGTCAAGAATTTAGTAATTTTATAAAATGGTTGAAAAACCATATTGCATTATTTAGATGTAACCTATACATATAATAAAGGGGTGCGAAAATAAGGTAAAAGCAGGAGCAGATAACTGTAAAGTCATTCTATTAGATTTTCTAAGTAGGATTTTAAAACTTTGATTTTGTTTTTTTTTTCAAATGGAAAAATATTTTCAAAAAATGTGTGACTATTTTTCCATCCTCTTCCTAATACGGCTCAAAAGCAATGATGAGTATCGAAGTTAAGCTAATCTTTTATCAAATTAAAAAACCCGAAAGGATTGTTGCATAAAAATTTATTTTGTAATAGGTACTTCAAAAATTACATAAAATTAAAGAAAAAAAATTGAATAAAGGTAAAGAATTATTTGAAAAATATAAGCAGTATGTTACAACTATTTATAAGAACAGTAGATTCTGTTTTATCACCAATATTAAAGTAACTTATGTATAGTATAGATATTTGAACTTTTTTTAGTTTTGTGGAGCAGAAAATTTTCTACCGGATTTATTGAATTGGAAGTATTCTGCACTTCGGATTAAATTTTGGTAAAATTTTGTACAATGATGTGAGTAAGAAAAAACCAAAAAATAATTCGCCCATAACTCCGTAGCAAGGGATAAAAGACTGATTATAAATTAGAACTCTGGACAAAAAATTGTATAAGAAAATAAGTTTGGTTTTTCATCTTTTCAACAAAAATAATAGCTTTTGGGAGAACAGAAAAACTCAAAACTCTGATATAACGAGCTCGCACATACAAATGTAGAAAATCTTCTGAAAAACTTGGTAACATAGATTTAAAAAAAAAGTAAGTAAATTTTAGGATAAGAATATACAAAAAAAGAATCATACAACTTAACGAATTCAATACACATATACATTTTATAAGGACATAAATCACAGATACAAAACACTAAGCCGAAGAAGAATGCCGACTGCCTAATCAGCAGCCCATGTTTTTATTCAACTTTCGTATGAACTGGGCTACGTCTCGGGAAACTAATGATAACAATGGCCATTATTAAGGATGCTATGGAGACAAAGTACCCACTGTCGTAGCCATATTTATCGGCCAAGTAGCCGGACACCATTGGCAACGCAGATCGGCTGATAGCCGTCACATTATTGAATGCTCCCAAAATGATACCTTTATTGTGGCGAATTTTTGTTCTTTCTACCAACACCTCATGGTTCGCGATCCTAATGAAGGATAAAAACGCGTTGAATGGCACCAGAAACGCTAAATATGAGTAAAAATTAGGTGCCAAATAGAGAGCTCCCAAATTGCTCATCATTAATAAGTAGATCACGCGAATTTTGGCAGAGGTGCTGAAGGTAACTGGAAATAAATTGTAAATGGAATGAGAAGTGAAGCCGGTAATGGCTCGCACTATCCCTTGCAATGAAATCGAATATCCTAGAGCTATCGAAGAGACCCCATATCGAGTGGAGACAGACATATTGTAGTTCAGGTAGAAGGAGAAAACTGCGAAAACTGTCAATAATTTCAGCAGAAACAAATCCCAACACATCGACCATGGAATGTTTTTGAAACTACTGATGAAACTGGGGGGCGGATTTTCTGGCTTGGATGCCACTGGTTGAGCCTTGGACGGTAGACAGCAGGCGAACCAAGAGTTAATAGCACAAATGGTGCCAGTAACGAAGCACATGTACGTGAAACCGTTAGGCTCGTCGATAAGGTAACCTCCAATAGCTGGACCAACGATGTAGCCGAGTGACATGAACGCACTCAACTTTCCAAAATGATGGGTGTTTTCCGTTTTGTTCTTTTTGTCACTGTCAAGGCTGCTATTCGAAGCAAAAGTAGTACTGTCATCATAGTTACGATTAACTGGGTCGACAATGGGTACAGAGTTTGTGGAGCCACTCAAAGTATTTGGTCTCTCTTCGATGTAATTTTTGCACAGTAACTGGGTGTGCTTGACGATGCCGAGGAGCATTCGAACAGCAGCGATGGCTGCGAAAGATACCGTTAGGCCCATGATGGGATAAGAGAAAGAGCATATCAGTAAAGAAATGATTAACATAAATCTGCTGCCATAAACGTCGCTGAAATGACCGATGATTGGACTTGCGAAAAACTGCACTCCCGAATATAACGAATTGATGAAACCGATGCTCACGTTAGAGAAATCAATTGATTTGAGGTATTGAGTATATAAAGGGACAACCAAACTAACCGCGAAAATGTCCGTCGTTGAGATCAGATATATTAAATTACGTTTAACGCTAGACAGCAACATCTCTACAGTTCTTCTTTCGTTTTCGGTTTATCACTCTGCGAAAAAAGAAACAGAAAATGAATGATAAATTTATGCTCGAGTATTTATACAGCGTATACAATAAATCAACAGCCACTTTATCTGAAGGGCGTAAGTCTATAGTCTATAATATAATTTATTTCATTGAACAATGGCGGCAGATATGCCAGTGACATATTTCGTGTCATGTTGATACAATTTTTTCGGTTGAGAAGTTACAAATTTGAATAGGGTATTGTGAAATTCTCGAAAATATTGATGAGCAAAATGTGATATGTTTCAAGTGAGATTCAAAAAGATGGATAGTTAACGAACAATTATTTGTATCAAGAAAACTGCAATGATTCTTTATAACAGACTCGAGTATTTCTTTTTCAAGTTTTTCCACTGCTTACGTCAGTAACTCAGAAGTATAAGATTCTTTCATTTAGCTCGAGTACAGAACCTATTATTCTCTTCGAGCTGATTTACCATATTTTGCTATCAATTCAATAAATTAGTTAAAATTCGTAAAAAATTTAATTCTTGCATTAATGTTTTACTCTTGAATTCGGGAGGATTTCTTTTTCAACCAAATGATGAAGAGTAGCAATACGATCATCAAAATTCGTCACAAATACGTCTGTCACTTTTTTTTTTTTTCATAAAGCAGTTTTTCGATAATTTTTGTCACTCATAAGTCTAAGTCTAAAATCTTGAATTATGATTTCTATAATAAGGAACTGGTTACAACTCTCAATACAAAATAAAGGTCTTTAATTTTCATTCAAAATTTAAAATTTTCCAACAAAACTTATTTCATGATCATAATGCTTTACTTTTCAGCATTAGTAAATGTGATAAATCAATGACAAAAGTTAAGAAGAGCCTCACGCATAAAGATTCATCAGTTTAAAACTATAATTAAACCTACCTTCTTATGAAACTTTCCTTCGTAAACTTTGCTGTCAATGGTGACAGATTCACATCGCTCTTCGTCGACAAGGTATTGTTTGGCTTCCCAAGCTTGGGAGCCGTCTTTATACATGAAAATAGCACGATCGTCTTCAATAACAAATCTGCAAAATGAAATATTTCGATAAGATATCGTCAAGTGGATTGACAACGAAGTCTGTCGAATAAAAGTTGACGCACAGATTTCGTAGCGCTTGTTGGTGGGGTATAGAAAATTACATATTATTACAAGTATAATTTCATGACGTACCACACAAACAAATGCACCGAAGTGGCATGCGCCTTCTTTTACTAGACAGATTGTAGTAGTAGCTACATAGAAAATTATTTTCAACCTTTCAACAGGAATATGATTATTCCATAAACTAGTCTGCCAAACTTTGGTAAGTTCTTCGGTTTGTTGCCTGGTAGGATTACCCGATACTTTCACAAAAGTCATCAACGTACGACCCTTTTTCGTTAATTTCATCAGATCCTCAGGATCGGAATCTTTTATCTATAAGGAACGATCAAATAATAAACGAGTATTTGCAAACATGTACCAGAAAATTTGGATACGAACTTTAGTGAAATCGATTTGAGGTTGTGGTCGAAGATGTTCTGGTAACTCATCAGGTTCTAATGGTTCTTCGTCCTCCTGAAACAAACAAATAAATCCTGATTGAAGGACGCGAAATCAGACGAACTTTTTTTAAAAAATAAAATAGATAAGAGGACACAAAGGATATGAATAGAGTGATATTTCATACATGAAAGGATAGCTGGACAGACACCGAAAACTACCAACCTCCCACTGATCAAATAATCGTTCGACGTCAGCATCGGAGAAATCTCTGATATCCTTTTTAGCCCAAGCTGGTTTCTCGTCGTTCTCATACTTTTTGGCTGTCGCTGTCAGGAAAACGAATATGCCGCACAGTAACGAAATGATGATCAGTTTAGACATCGTGGGTCAACTTCTTTACTAAACGGCTAGCTAAATTCTGCCCTTTCGCTGACGAATGATAATTATCGTTTCAAGAAAATACAAGTTCCACCAATAAAAAACGAATTATTACCTGATAATTATTACAATACCTAAGGACGTAAGCGTAATATGTAAGCCAACGTTGACTGCACAGTTACGTTACGCACCTTTTTCTTCAATTAAAAAAAAACACACGGAAAAAGCTAGAATACTTCGATTAAATTACCAATTAAAAAATATCACAATAAATGAATAAAATATCTGCTATCCATCGTTGATCCATCAAAGGATCCATCCCACTGATCCATCTTCCTCGTTCAGTGTTGCCTATTTAGAGAATTTAAACTGTTCAAAAATGAAAAAAAATAAAAATGATTCAAAAGGTTATAATCATGTGAATGATGAATGTTTAAAGTTTAAACAAAATGTAAATTAAGGGAATAATTATTTATTGAGAAACAAAAATTACGTACCCTACCGAGGACCACCCAGGACCGAAGCCAACCTAAGGCCAAGGACCCAGGGATTCACAGAACTAATGTATGACGTACTCCCACTCTTCCAGTCACAAAATAAGTTACATTTATACAAAAAACGTAACGTAATTTTTTCAAACTTGGTGCGCTATCAACGCTATCAAAACTCGAAAGAATGACAGGAGCGCGGACGTCGCGGAGATGAATGAAGGAAAAATACAAAATCGTAGTTTTTACAAATTTCGTATGTTCTACGTTGTCGTTATATACTCTGTACACATACGTTTTTCTATTTAGCTTCTACTATCAACGTTTATGTTGAATTTCTTTCGTTTCTTTCTATCGTTGTAGAGAATATTGATTTTCATACTTTTAAATAATATTTCATTTTTCTGTAGTTGTATTTATATTATAATTTCGAGTCAAATTAGAAATGTAGCGTGTAATTACGAAGTGTTTACGTTCAAATCCCCTCAAATTTACTATATCCTTACGTTTTTGTTCCATTTCGTATCATTCTGTTTAATTCGTCGGACATCATTTTTTTGAACTGTTCATGAGCTAGGTTCGCCAGTTCTACTTTTCTACTGATAGATCATGGGAATATCGAATTCGAGAGAACATTCGCCAATTGTACGCATTCCCGTCAACGATAGAGAATCAAACAACGAAGAGGAACTTTCAGATGTCGCTGAACTAATAAATTACCTTATTGTAAGGTGAGTATCCTTCATCGTTCTTCTGTTGCCCCGAAACTAAACTGGCTTTGTTTATTTTATTCTCATAATTGCTGGCTGATTGATGGAATATTTGCTTTTGCAATGGTCTCAAGTCTATTAACACTAACTTGCTATTTCAATGTTTCAGTGGCCAAATAAATGTTCGCACATTTTACGATTTCGAAGAAAGTGACGATAGTGATTTTGATTACCCAATGCCTGCGGTTGCTCCTCCCCGTATTCAAATCCCTGTGAATACTGTAAATCTTGATGTGAGTATTTTTTACCTTATTATGAAGGTAATGTTATGTAATATGTCACTTTCTATGAGAGTAATTCAACCAATTGACGCATCATTTTTACTCTTACAGCGAAGTGATGTCAAAGTAATAACCGAGCAGTCATGTGGTTTAACGAAGAAAAGAAAATTTCCTCGACCGGGAAATATTGTGAACATGTTACAAATGCAGAAGGTATTTAGGTTGTACATATTATGTATCTTACGTACATGAATAGTAACTGATTTTGGTCATTTCCTGTAGAATGGTATGCCAGGAAGTGGGAATTTCACAAGCGCTGATAGATGTCAGATTGCTAATGACCGTATACCTTGCAACTACGCTAAAGAAGTCGATAAATATCATAGCAAAGCGTTCATCAGTCTCTTCTCAGATGATGGATCAAGATTACTTACTGTCAGTCAGGGTTAGTTGTAAATTGTATGTCTAAACGTTTTTGAAAAAAATCATTTGAGCTGCAGTAACGTAGTTTTTCATTTTTAGATCGAACTTTACATCTTTATGATTCGTCGACTTCGCATTATACTCGTCTAAAGCAAGAAAAAGGTAAAGATATCGATTGGAGTATTCTAGACGCAGCCTTCACTCCCGATGGTAATACAGTCATTTTTTCCAGTTGGTCCAACAATAGTAAGCATTCTCGCAATATGATGTAAAATTGTGTTAATTTTATCTCCTGATGTAAATAACGAAACAAACGTCAACTTTTTATTTGCAGTACATGCTTGGCGAATACATGACGACAGTGATCAGGCCGGTAGTGCGCAAGATAAATTAGCCATCGACGTCGAAGAAAGCAGATTTGCCTGCTTCTCCGTTTCTGTTTCTTATGATGGACATTACGCTTTGGCTGGTGCTAATGATGGATGTATTTATCTATACGATCGACATTCGGATAAGCTTACGCTACGAGTAAGTGGCCAAAAAATATGGTCAAATCTACATAAATTGCGTTCATAGGTTGAAAGTACTACTTATCAGTTATCACTAAGTTCGTACTTGGATTCTTTTAGTTCTCAAGTCCAGATTTATAAATTACTACGATCATAATAACAGCAGTAACTTGTACAATATTCAAAAACTTTTGAAAATGTGCAAGTACTGAGTGTAGGCTATTATTTTTGTGATATCCTACACATATGTAAGTGTCTGCAATAACTTTTTCTGAATACTTAGACAAGAATTATTGATTTAAAAAAAAATATTTAAAAAATCTATAAGTATGTTTCGGAATCGGAATTTTCATCGATTGAAAGAGCGTTACTGTCAGCGGCTGGGGATTCGCTGATTTAAGAAAAATGTATGGAATATGGGAGTCAGTTGTTTAGTACATGGTAACATTATTGACCAAAGTAAAAGTTCACTTTTTACTGCATAAATTTTAGTTTCTCAAAAAAAAAAAAAAAAAAAAAAAAACAGCTCAACAGCTTGATATCAACTCCCGTTTGTAAAAACCTCAATGCCAACTTTTTGTACTGAAAAAAAAAAAAAAAACAGAAAACATGTACTTGAATACCCGAAGAAACAAATTGAAACATGCGATTAAATACTTGAATAAGCAAATTGTATTTGCAAAACTGACTCATAGTTACTGAGTAATTGGTCTCATGTTTTGTGATTCTCTTTAGATAGATACCCACATGAATGCATTTTCCTAAATATTCGGCGAAAAGAAAGTTTGCCAAATCCCATACAAAACGTTCGGCGTTTTCTTTGTTTGCCAAATATTTGGGCAAAATATTAAAATGGGTACGCAGATTTTTGGAGCAGAGTGTGTTTAGACTGGGATGCAAGAACAATTTATTCTGTAGTGATGAGTTGTGCTTTTCCTTTTTGCGAAATTAACGCACATATTTAATAAGCAGCGCGTTTAACTTTAAATTCTATTTTTCAGCTACGAGCTCATGGAGAAGATATCAATGCAGTCAGATTCGGATCCTACGGTGATGATGTTATTTTGAGTGGTAGTGATGATGGACTCATTAAGGTAAATACCTCTTCGTCATCGCTGAAAATTTATTTGTAACGAAAAATTGATTTTTTATAATTTTACTCGATATAGGTGTGGGACAGAAGAGTTCTGAAACAAGACTCACCAAAATCTGTCGGTATCTTCATGGGCCACAAAGATGGTATTACGTACTTGGATTTAAAGGGCGACGGCCGACATTTCATTTCCAATTCGAAAGATCAAACCATAAAACTTTGGGATATGCGTAAATTTTCCAGTACGAAAGAAGAAAATCGGACGAGGGAATCGCTGACTGCTCCCGATTGGGATTATCGTTGGCAGCCAGTGCCAAAACAATGTAAGTTTCAAATATCCTTGATAAGTAAATGAGATTTTCTTGCTGCATCGTCCGCTGATGCGTACCAACTCGTGAAATTTGTTCAGAATAACGATGAGATCTGATTATTTTTTGTCGTTGGTTCACCTTCTTGTACAATAGACAGCTATTTTTCTACTATTACCAGTTATAATAGTCCCATTTCTCTCCCAAACAGTTTTTTGTACACTGTTCGTATTCCGTGAAAAAATGATTAATCTTAATTTTCGCGTGGGAATTGATTCTTTCATTGATTTTGTCAATATTCCAATTTCACTTTTCTTCATTGATTTTGTCATTTGCAAACTACTTGAAGCATTCATTTTTATTTAGCTGCTTGCATTTTTTCTCCGACGAATATTGGGACGTATGTTATTTTCATTCTATTTTTTACTTCTGAAATGAACTTCTCTCTTTGCATAATGTCAAAATCGATCATTAGTTTTTGATTGGTGAAAAGTGATTTTTCTCGATTTTTCTGATAATTAAGCATTTAATTTTACCGTATGTAGCTCATTAATTTTCTTGTTTGTGAACGATAATGGTTCTGTCTAATAATAAAACATATGTATGTCTTATCAAAACTGTACTTGAAACATTATGGTAGGTGGTTGAAAATATTTTAAAATATGAACTTTTAAAAATATTCCAAAACTTGGACTTTTACGTCGTAAAATACTGCCTTCGTAGATCTGTAATATTGCCTGTCTAATAAATTTTATTCTACCTTAAATGTAGCCACACTGAGATTTGAAGGTCAGATTTAAATACAAATGAAGTATACTGGTATTCGAGAACCAACTACAAAAATAGAACAAATTTTTTCGAGTTGGGCGAATTTGTTTTCTCTAGCTACCTATTTGAGTTTGGTAGAAAGGCTGGTTAATTTCACCTCACTTATTCTCATATTGTTCTTTTTTTTTTCGTATTTCAGTTAGAACCAAAAATTCGTTAGCAAATGATACATCCGTAATGACTTATCGTGGCCACGCTGTGTTGCAGACGCTAGTTAGAGCTAAGTTTTCCCCTGCCAGAACAACTGGACAGCGATTCATTTACACAGGCTGCGCTAGTGGACGTGTCGTTGGTGGGTATTGCGCTTGTATGATTTGAGACTGATAGAATTTTTATGCTCGTATTAATGAATCTCATCATAACATAATGGCATGAGATAGTGTTTTAGGAAAAAGTCTGTTGATAAACTAGGTGTAATGCCGAAGTTAAGTGATTGTATCGAGTGTCTGTGTTTGAGATCTTATTGTAAATTGAAAATTAATCTTTCCTTTTTGTGGATAATGGATGCGGGCCTTATTCAAGTAGTTACTATGCTCAGAAACTTCATCAATTGATGAAAATTCATTTATCCTGCGAGATTGCTGTGTGAAAAATGTTTTCAATTGAGCATATTTCTTTGATTCACATTCACTGTTACGCATAATTTCGTTTTCGCTTATTTACAGTGTACGACCTGCTCACTGGTAAAATCGAAACTCTATTAACGGGACATAAAGGTAATGTCCGTGATGTTTCTTGGCATCCGTATCGACAAGAGATTGTTACTGCATCGGTAAGTATTTTATCATTAGAGGCGTTGTTGTTATTACGTATATGAATAAAATCTGTCAAAGGTATGTCAGGATCTGCCCTTCACGTATCGATAAAATTTCTAATAACCGAATTACTACTCTTAGTTCTATCTTGACTTGCATCGAGTCATAATCTAATGCGATCAAAATGAGATACTTTAGGAATGGTTAAAGTTTGCAAATCGTGTCTAGTAATGTTTTTTGTTTATAGCCCAGACGCTTTTCAGAAATGATTTTATCCTTTTCTTATTATGCCTGTGAAATGAGAATGAGTTTCTGTCATTACTTGACTTCAGTCACCAGTTGTCGCAGATGAGTACGATTAAATCGTAGAAAACATGGGCGATCATAGGGAAATTCAAATTAGTCGTAGCTAAACTATGTATCCGAATGATTAAATTTAGTCTCGAATAGCAATTCAATTTGATTAGTTCTTTAGTCTGTCGATATGATGAAAGTCTTACTTGAATCAACAATTTTTGTCTAGATGGTTTCTACTCCGTATTGTTTTTAGGGCACACTTCACAATGCCGTTATGGTTCCGTTTTTATAAATTACTAGGGAGCTTCGCGGCCGAACCCACCTCGAGGGTGCATAGAAAAATAATTAGCAACATCTTTTCTTCTCTTCAAAGTCTTTCATTTTGCTTTCATCCCCAACTATGTATATCTGTTGTCTCGCACGTATTTGAAACCTTTCTTCCGCCAAAGGTTTATTACTACTTATGAAAGGATGTGAGCATTTACTCACACTTGTCCGTTTCCAGGTTACCCATTTTTTGCAACTTGAAACACAAAATACGTGTAAAACACGTGTACTTGTTTCACACTTGTCCATTTCCAGAAAGTAGTCGAGTAGGTTTTGATTTTATAATACAGAGAGATATCGTCATCCTGATGATGAAAGATGATACGTCCATAATTTCTGACTTCTTAGAAATCAAAAAATTATTCATTTTTTGTCGCCACAAGTTTGAAAATAATTATGTATCAGCTATAATAGCAGAGAAAAAATTTTACATTGCAATTTTTTATGAGATGGCAAATTCTTTAATTCGTTTTTCTCGTAAAATGTTTTTATTTTTGATACCTCCTTTCCTGTTTAAGGGTACGATATTTTATTCATTTTTCTAAAATTAATAATATTGTGTCGAATCAGCCAGTTTTTTTTGTTTTTTTACCATGTTCCAATGTTTGTTTCGCAGTGGGACCATCACGTAAAATTGTACGACAGTACACCGGCCGTCATCAGCGAGCAATACGACGAATTACCCAGCAAACGCGTGCGACGTAGTTCTCGTATAGCGGCTCGGAAACGAGTCGAAGCCGAAAAGATAAAGCAGAATGCTATCCGACTACTCAACAGCGGCGCTGGCCCTTCGACTACTTAGAAAATGAAAGATTGACCAACTTTTTTTTCCTCGCCCGCCAAACTCATAAGAAGAGACGAATCAAAACCAGCCTCCGAAGAAAGGCATCCAGAATTTATTCTTCGCACGTCTCGGTTAAGTATAAGTACAAAAATTTATTAATCGTTCGGATTTCAATATGCTACCAGACGGTCGTATCTTTGTGCACATCTGTTTCCAAAAGGGTTGACGGTTTTGTGTGCGAGGCGAAGTAACGAAGGAGTATGACATTAGTGTTTTTTAAAGATACTACTTTTTTTTTTCTCTCACTCCGTAAAAATTTATTTTTGGCGACGAGAACTGGACTTGCGTTTCGGTTTTGTAGCCAGTTTCATGTTAATATATTTTTTTTCTTATTCTATTTTCTCGCCCCCGTTATAATTTCGAGCACTCTTCGAGGAACTGATTACATTATTTCTTCTTGTTCTACGTTTAATTTGTTACTTCAAGATTTATTTGTATTTTATTATTTGCCCCTCTCCCTTACTGGTTCTCTGTAATATATATTTGCCGTTATTATAGCGAGACGTATGTGTAGCGTCGTTTTTTTTTTTTTTTTTTCGTTTTGTCGAGATTCATTCGTAAATTTGCACCGTATTTTCTATAAAAAAGTTTAGGGATTTTGTTGAAGGATATGGTTGCGACTGATACTCGTAATTGTAGTCGATAATTTTTTTAGTTCTCTAAGCTTTTTAATATTCTCCCTTATTTTGTATGTATCGGTTTTATTTTCTTGTTGCCTCTTCGTAAAATATGATGAAAATTTTGTGGTGAGTTGAACAATTTTCTTTCCTTGTTTTTCACATTCTTTTCTACTCAAGCCTTCCTTTCTTATTCCTGTATTCGTCAGTGATTTTTCATTTTTTTGTTGGGCTATATAATGATGACCTCAACTGTAGTGTTAAGAAATTGAGAAAAAATTTTAAATTAGTCCTTTGCTCTTTCCGTGTTTCATCATCAGTTTCATCGTTACCAACTTTAAATTCGTTGATATTTGAGGTATGATATTCCTTTTGGTGCAAATAAGACGCGAGGGTTCGTTAAAAAGTGATGCTATAACGAAAAAATACAATTTTTATTTGTTATGTTCATGCTGAAAGCAGTTACAAAAGAATTAGGTACTATTTAAACGTCGTATTTATTTGTTAATTCGCGAATCGTGACTGTAAAAACTGAATGAAATAAAATCGTAAAATGTTTTGTGGTTGTTACTTTTGCAGTGTTATGAGTACAATATTGTTATTTCAAAGGGATAGGTGGTATTTACAAAATGAGCATTTTTTGAGAGAAACGAATTTGAGACTGTTATTCTGTATTCTTCTTGCTCCCACCAACTGTTGATACTTAATGTTTGACCAACCAAAAATAAACTTCATGATTTTCAAGAAGTCGAAAACGCAAAAATCTGAAGAAAATTTTGGACTTACCTCGTTTTTCCTTTGGGGGTATGCTATTACTTGAAAAATAAAAAATAAAACATTCATCTAGCATATTCGTGGCTCGAGTTTTTTACAGAAAGTTGAGAATCACAATTTTCTTTTCAAAACTCTGCCCAAAAACAGACGGAAAAATTCCTCACTCGCAAACTAAGTATAACAAAGATTGTTAATTTGGCATGTGTTTCACCAAATTTGGCTCATTGAAAAATTACATGGTGATGCCTGATTTTAATGAATGTTGAAACATTCGATAAGTTTTATTGGATGTTGGAAAATCAGCTTCGCTTCTTTAATTTACCAGTATTCTTGAATCCTACCACAAAACAGAAAAATATTTGAATAGGTACCTACTTGTCAAACTAATCAGTACAATATTTTGATTATAAAATGAGAATAAGTTTAAAAAAAAAAATTGAAATTCAAAATATAGAAATGAGACAATCAAAATGGAACCATTAATGTTTATTTCGTTTGTATAAACTGGTATAGCTTTAAAATAACTCTTTTTCGGTATAAAATACAAAATAAACGCTATAAAAATATACTCACATATATGGTACAATATTAAATAATAACAAAATAATACAAGACGTGAACAAAGAAAGAAAAAGAAAAAAAAAAGAAAGAAAAGAAAATCGATGAAAATCAAAAGAACAAAAAATAAGGATGGCCAATAAATCACAACGTGAAAACCACGACACTTAGCTAAAATAGGAACTACTGGAAATATTTATTAAAAATCTTCGAACAGTTTCTGTTCTTCTGTTCCTAGACAGGACGGTGGTTTCCATTCAATTTCTGGATATTCATCGAAGTTACGCGTGTCCCCTTCGAAAGTTATTCGAGGAACAATGGGGGGCTGCAAAAGATTAAATTAAAATTCATTATTATAAGTTCTAGTAAATAGAATCGAATTATAAAAGGAAAAACAAATCGTATGAAGTTGTAAAAAAAAATTTTCTCAAATAATTAACCAGAAAACAAGAGTACAAAAAAACGAAAAAAAAAAAAAAAGGTACCATTACCGAATAGTTTGAAATACAGGTTAGTTATATTTTAATTTTTTTTAATATTTCGAAGTTATTTTTATTAGGTCAATTATTTTTTTTGAAATTACAATATAACCGTGCTGATCGTGAAAGTTTTCGTTTTCTCTTAAAATTATTATTCTGGTGTTTGCTTATGAGAAGTCATGAAAAAAAATCAAAATTCTGATAATTATTTCAATTGAAAAAGATGTAATAAATATAAATTAATTAAAGTGAATTATACATAAAAAAGTTTTTTGAAGGAAAAAAAACAGTTCCGCTAAAATTCTACACTGCATTCATAAATTTAAGAATTCCCTCTCCTGAATTTTCCAACTCAATATTAAGTAGAAGTAATTTTATTAAGAATAAAAAAAAAAAGTTCTTACCTTTAATCTCTTATTGTAGACATCTTGCCAATCTATATGCTTAAACCAACGATGCCTTTTAACGTCTTCGACTCCATTCTGAAAAATATGAAAAAAGTTAGAAGTTATGCCCAATTGTGAAGTATAATGACATAATTATGTCACGCATAAGATTTTTGATTCAAGTTTGAGTCTGTTAGAGGTACCTCCAATAAAAATACTACTATTGACTACCCATGTATTTGCTTAAAAACGTTATTTTACTCACCTTCATATTACCCAAACGTTTGGTACGATCTTGAACTAATAATTTCTTAATCAAATCTTTTGCAATTGGATCGATAAATCTGGTCCATTCGATTTTACCGGCTAGAATTTTTTCATAAATGCCGAATGGGTTATCGTCGAAAAATGGCGGATAGCCAGCAAGCATTTCATAAATGAGGACACCTGCAAAATAAACGAGTATGATATTGAAATAAAAAATAGTTACATTTTCAAAAATAAATGTTTTATGGTCGTATAAGATAAGCAAAATGTAGATTATTTCTGTGAGCTTTGGTATAAATAAAAGAGGCGGGCACAATGAGAAGTTTTAATTTTAAAGTAAACTGTTTAGAAAATCTGGTAACTATTTTTAAAATTTTGGAGTTCTCATAGACCCTTCAACTTTGAGGTCAGCCAGCAGCCTGTAATGTTCTGAAGGAAGTTTTACTAGTAAATGGACACTGGGTATTCTGAAAAGAGTTTTGTCATAATCTCTCACAAATTTTAATTTTCAAAAGCAATTATATTTATTGTCAAAAAATGAGAGCCAAAAGAGAAAAATAAATAAGGTTACCAATTGAGTTTATGACGATCTGTGGCGTATTTTATTCTTTTTTTTGTACAAACTACAAAAACCTCAAGATTGGATGAAAGTTTAGCACATTATTATTTCATCTACGTATTTTTTATGCCTCAAACAGCTCTCCATTTTGTGCCTCGTTTTAATTTTTTTTAAATATCTATTTATTTTTGCGAATTTTCGTTCACGTCATAACTTGCCATTTTTTTTTTCTTTCACCCTATGGTGAAACTCGCTGCATGACTATTCATAAATTGAAAACGGACTTTAAAAATTTTTTAAAATTTGCGCAAACTTTCCCCGCTATAAAGTTTTATTTTGAAAAGCACTATAAAATACGAGTAAAGCAAAGTTCCAAATACCATTAAATTCTGCAGAATTTTTATCAAAAGAAAAAAGAAAAAAAAATCGAACTCACATGTTTGATTTTCCAGTAAGTTTAAAAAACTTTCATTCGACAATAATTTTGAATTAATACACCATGAATTCGAATTAGACGTGTATTAGCCATATAAAATAAATAAACTTTGAAATTTTTATCTATAGTTCGTGATTATTCGTCGCCGAAATTCGAATAAATGAATTAAAAAAAAAAAAACACTATATGCGAAAGTTTTGTCCTTGCCCTTCGTTTTATAATGTACGTGTAAAATAAAAATCATACACATGCTAGAAATTTGAAACAACTCCAAATAATTAAAACATAATTTTTCGCTATTGTCTCTCTCTTCCTCTAGATTTTTAAATTTTAGATGCTTTCAGAAAAATCGTCTGAGTGTCTGATGAGAACAATTTTTTTTCCATTTTTTTTTTTTCATGATAAAAACGTTTAATTTTTGAACATCTGGTCTTCATTTGGGGAGACAAAACTGAAGAACCGAATTTGTCCCATAAATATTTTCGCATTGCTAGACAAACCAAAAAAACAACAAAAAAAATAATGCCTTTTCATTAGAAATTATATTTTCTCGAGCCAACAAATCGTCATAACTGTTTCCTATTTTCTTATACTCTACCCATCTCCTTGAGGATAAATCATCCGTAATTTGTCGACTGTACGATATTTATTTTCAAAACAAAAAAGGTTACCTCGTGTTCCAATCAATCATCAATTTTTTTTTATTTTTAGTTTATTTATCGCTAGCTAGTAAATTATTTTTGGGGCTGCGGAATACCTATCAATTATAATTACAAGAAAACATACGTTCTTCGATCAGAAAAAAATAATATCGATTTGTTTGGTTAACGTTTTAAATAATTTCGGGGGGCAAGCTGGTAAATTATGGTTAAATTGATAGACTCTTACCTAAAGCCCACCAATCAACTGCTTTATTGTGACCTTTTGACTGAATTATTTCTGGGGCTAAATATTCTGGAGTGCCGCAAAGTGTCCAAGTTCTGAAACATAAAGGTAAACAAACTCTTAATTTATAAAAAACGTTAAGACAACTTGACATGTAGCGCACCTGCAGTTTTACTATTCTGGTTCTGGAATTGAACCAAAATGCTGCTAACAGAGGTTTCTCGAATAGATCTATCTTTTGATTTTCAGAGAATCCTAAATTTTGTGCCAAGTTCAAAATACAAAAAATATGAATTTCTTCAACAGATCAAGCTGATTTTTTTTTTCATGAGCATTTTTGTGATGGTCTACCACTTACTCCACTTGAAAAATCCTCCCAAAGATGGAAATTTCTTTTCGCATGTGAGTACACTATGACATGCAAATTTTCACCTTTATTTCAAACAAGCGAAATGACGTAGTGTTAAGGTACTTGGGTGAAGACATAATTTATGAGGGGGGTTTCATTGGGATTGGCGTTGGATAAATCTGATGATTCCCTTATTAGATAATTGAAGGAGTCCGATTCTGAATAGTGCTAAGTGTAAAATTGAAAACAGGCAAAAACCAAACTAAAACCAATAAAAATACAAATATGACCCGATTTGAAAACGTGCTAAATGCAACTTTTGGGTGGACGAAACTACGACAAAACCAGCAAAATGAGTTCCATATTTGTATGAAAAATTGCATAATACATTTTTACAGGCGTGATTTCTCACCACCAAAATACAATTGGCACTTTTTGGAATCGGACTCTTCAATTGTTGTAAGAATAAGTTTTTGAACAAAATTCTAATTCAAATGGTTAGGGGTTTTCTATTATCTAAAAATCCTCCTGTTAGAAGTTTTTGAAAACAGTTGCAATTCAAAAAACAAAATTCTTCGAGGCATAGAGGGTACGCATTCACAGACATTATTTCCAAAAGTAAACTGGTACTAATTTCTGCGCAGGAAATGAAACAACGCAGCGTGAATGTTAAATTAACTGAAATTTAGCAGGAGTGAGAATTTATACCTTCAAAATTTCTTTCTAAAACCAGAAAAATTTATGATTCTGATGACAAAGATCGCAAAAAGACCAATATAATTATATTTATGGTGTAAAAAATATAATAATCTTAATGCAGTAATGCAGTGGTTGAATGTTGTTAGGTACATCACTCTAAAATACATCATTTTTTTTTTTTTAGCTAATAAAGTATGTGTTTTTGTTTTTGTTCTTCATCATCAAATTATATTCGTTCATCAAGCTGACTCACAATGTGTGTTGTGCCATTGAAAACAGGAAAGTCGTATCAAGTATAATTTTTCATAATTATCTGCCCAGAAATGACCAAATTTCAGGAAGTTAAATGACCAAATTTCAGGAAGTTTCATTCAGTAGGATGGAATAAGAATATAACAATAACAAGTTGCTTTTGATGCCAGAATTTTTTCTCGAAAAAAGTTTCTTATTAGTATTCCACAAATAAAAGAAAAAAAATTAGGCTATAAGTCAATAAAAAAAATCAATTGGTCGGAATTTTTCAAGTTCGAGTCGTCTACAGATGAAAAAAACCCCAATACTATGCTTCAGCAGCTAAAATTAAATACGAATAATATATTGGGCAATTTTTTTTCGTATACTTTCAAGATTTATACAATATCTGTATTTTTTTGATAATTTTATTTCGTTTTAAAAATGCGAAATATTTTTCCAGCTGTTTGCATTAATTTTCGATTCCTATGAGTGTTTTTAATTAACAAAAAATTTGTCTCCGCTTTATTTTCTTCATTTGAATTTTTAGTTTGATTAGGAAAAAAAAAGTATGTACATTATACGTAAGTTTAATATATTTTTAGTTCTTCAGTCATTATTACTTGATGGTGGCTTTGTTGCAGAAGACTTTATTTGAAATAAAGTTTCTAGAAAAATTATATAAATTAAAATTATTTTTCCAAATGTTCAATTTTAATAATACACCAGTATGAGAATATTTTCTTATAGTTACTACCTGTAAATTCCATCACATATTCTACCGTACAATATTATCTTTAAAAAAAAATGCATTCTAATTTATTCACTTTTATACCTAATGCAGGATATGAAAAACTCGTTCATGAAGTCAGCTTCAAAAAAAAAAATTGACTTTGCTAAACACGTCATGACAAGTAAACAATTTTAAAACTATTTTTAAATTTTCGCTATATTCTGAAATTTTTGGCGCCATTAAACGCTTCTTCAGAGAAATTACTAGAACTCTGATTATGTGTGAATATAATGGTTTAAAATGAAGAAAACATTTGGCTTATGCAAATTTGTTCCTTTAATTTCGAAAAAAATAAAGGGAGCCAATAGAAAACTAATTATTGGTATAAAATATTCACTAAACAAAATTTACATTCGATTTCATAAGTTTTTTTATGCAACTAATAACAAAGGTAAATTTTCACTTAGTTTTAGAATTTTCAGATACGAGAAGAGAAATTATTCTTTTTTACAGAGGACGTACGCGAGGTGTGTGATTTCAAACTACCCCACAGTTTTATTAATTTCAAAATAAACTGATGAATTATTACATTCAAAAATTTCTAATTTTTTATTAGCTATCTGCGTTATATGTACCTCTGTCAGTTTTTACTTCAGCTTTATGAAAACATTCCAATGGATATGAAACAAAAAAATTACCGTGATGACTGTTCATATTTCTGTACATCTGTGCATCCTGACACTTAAAATCCATAATATTATCCTTATCAAAACTTGATCCATTCGATGAAAATAAATTAGGTCCCCTCTTCCTCGCAGCCAATGTACCAAAAATTTCGAATGTGTAGGTAAAGTGAAAGTGCCCACCTACGTGATTTGTAAGTACAGTTGGAACAATAAAACTGAAAATCACTCAAATTAAATTGTTCCGTGCTAAGCGACAGGTTTTCATTAAATATTGAAAATAGTTATTTTTTAAAATTATGCATTGTTTACATTGTTATTGTAACACCCACCAGAATTTCGTGTGGTTTAGCGTACCATAAATGAGAGGGAGCTAACAAAGTTCAACGATTTCTGTTTTTCATCATTTCGAATTTAAAGAGCTAAATTAAAAAATGCAAAGAATATATATTATCATTCAAACAACCCAACTTGGCAGATATTTCCAAAAAACTTTTTATAATTTTGAAATGGAGCCCATTTTTTACGGCTTAAGTTTCAACGCAGGTGGTGATTAAATTTTTAACGACCAAGTTTTCTCAACAAAAAGCCAATGACCCTGACTTTATAGAAAAAATTTCTGTACTTTTGCCTTCTTAATTTTTTCTCTTGGAGTTAAAATTACCATACAGCTGTCCGACCTTAAGACATTATTGGAAATTTTTATTTTCATTTTTTTAAAGTCAAGTTATTAACATTTCCTATTATTAGAGTATCGAAATGAATTTACCTGTTTATTTATTTTTAAAAGTTTATTGAACTTATACATAGGTACGGATGATTATCACTGGATGCGAAGGAAAATGTGAAAAATGTAACTTAAAATCTCTGAAATTTAATCTGGATTTTAATCGAATAGGTTTTTCATTGACTTTTTGCATACGCTCATGCCATATATAGGTATACTTTTTAGGTTTAGGTATTTCGAACTTTCAACTTTCGTCACGAAAATGTCAATGTGTGCCTATCTGGTGCTGAATAATACATAAACTCATCAATTGACGTCAAACTGAGGTGACTACATGACTGCAGTGGCGTTTCATATTATGGAAAATTATATTGACCTTGGATCTCAGGCGGTGACTTGAAAAATTTTAATTCCATTTGTTTGTCATTTTCAGATACTTTTCATTTGCCATTAATATATTATGTAATATAGTAATTTTTTGTCTTACCTATCAGTTAGTTTTTTGGCAAAACCGAAGTCTGTAATCTTAAGATGACCATCTCGATCCAAAAGTAAATTTTCTGGCTTCAGGTCTCGGTACACAATATTTCTTGCATGCAAATAATCCAATGCGATTACTATTTCCGCAGCGTAGAAATTTCCTGCAAAAGTAAAAAGTAAGTTAAATGTCGGTTGGCCGAGGAAAAGTGGAAAATCAAAGGTTCCTTCTGTTGGGAGGGAATTTGAGCAGACGGCTCAGAGAGCAGTATTTTCAAAATACCAAATAGCTTTTTCAAGAATACAGACAGACACCAAACAGTTTTCAATAAAATTATTTTTTCTCATTTTCACCTCTTAATTTACATATTTCCTTATCAGAGGAGAGTAAAACAACAGAAACATTCCAGCTTTAGAGTAAATATAGATCCAATAGCCAGATGACGTTGTAATAATTTCGAGAATAGGTAATTCTTGTATTTGTTCTTTAAAGTAATAAAAGCTTAAAATTTTATTCCAGTATTAGAAAAATTTATGAAATTTAAGTAAGTTATTATAGCTTTCTAGGCAGAGCCTTTTAATTTTGCGTTTAGAACTCTTTGAAAAGAAAATATTTCTTATGGCTCAAGTCAGAATAACAAATATTGATAAAGGAAATGATTAAAATATTTTAATCGCAATTGAGGACTTTGGATCAACCGAAACAGAAGAATCTAAAACATTTTTTCATCTCTCCTTTTATATCAAAGGCATTCTATCAATAAATGGTTCATTTAACGTATTTCTTGTACGATGAAAAGTGCAAAAACTGCAAGGTATAGAAGTTTCGGAAGCTTCTCCATTTACTTTGTAGGCCCTATACATATAAAAAATATTCCAAAAATTTACCAACCTACACTCAACATTTTGCACCTAATTTAAAATAATTTAACCAATAAACAATCCATAAAGTATTTCCGCCAGAAATATTTAGCATCAAACTATAGAAGTTTTGAAAGTTTTTCTGCTCTCTATAAGCGAGCCTGCAATATCATTATAACTTCCTTTACAAAAAGTATTTTCAGGAAAATCTTCAACTATACCTATGCGAGTAGGTAAATAAACACAGTAAAGTAGTAAAATATAGAAAATATTTCATTAATTTCCTTTACAAAATATTCTTCATAAAATCTTCAACTATGCGAGTAAACAAACAGTAAGATTGTAAAGTACAGAAAATATTTCATTAATTTCTGGTTTTTTGCTCTTTGTCGTTTAAAGTACCTACAAAAATTTATAGATTGATGAAATTCCAGTTCCAAAATTATTCGAGAATTTGTAAATTTTCTTTTGCACTAAAATTTAATTAAGGTACGATTCATTTGATTTTATGTGTAGCAACCCACAAATACAGGTCGTGGACTGAATGCTGTTAGAGATTTAATCAAAAAATTTCAAGTTTACGATCTAAACGCTGCCACTGCTGGTAGGTGTTACTTAGAATATGTAACTGAAGGCAAGGGGAAAAAAAAAATGAAAATAAATAAATAAATGGTGCGTAGGAAAAAAGTCGTCAAAAATAACGTCGTCTAGATGGTAAATTTTAAAATATCGTTTCAATGTGGCCTTTTTCCAGAAACTGCCAACTTGGTCAGATTTGTACAGGCTTCTGCTGGCGTCGTAACCACACACAAGAATTAGAACGTCCGATATATTTTCAGACGAGAAAAGCAATCTCAGCGTATAGAATGCAGTCATAAGAGGTGGGTTCCAACATTTTTGAAGAGAATAACAAGAACAACCGAAATTATATACGAATATAAATCGCACTATTCCTGGTAAAATACCCATAGAATAAAAAATTGAATTACTCTTTTTTATACACACTGATGTGTGTAGGCTAATCCACAGGGAACTAACTTTCGTGTAAAAAGTGAAAGATATTTATCGTAGAATTGAATTTCAAAGCTCCATGTCGTCAGCACCAAAATTGGTCCAAAATATGCTAGGAATTTTGTACTCATTTTGTACTGTTTTGTACAGCAAAAAAAAAATTTGTACCGGCATCCACAAAGAGTTATTCAAAGAAACGTTATGGGGTGCTGGGGACATGCTAGCCCCCCCACTTCAACCAATCAACTAGAAACTAATCTCATCATTTTGTACTCATTTTGTACCGCTATTAGAAAATTTTGTACCACCTCTCATTTAAAGTTATTAAAAATATTGATGAGGGTTTGTGCTGGAGCCGGCTAAATGTGGTGACTCTTGCAACCAAAAAACTAAAAAAAAAAAAGGAACATGCTAGCACCCCCACTTCAACCAATCAACTCAGTGTTGTTCCATCAAATAAGTCAAGTTATTTTACCATAATTTTACTGGTAAAATTACGTAAAATAACACACGTCAAAAAATTAATTATTTGACAGTTTTGATATTATTTCACGTCAAAAAACTATCAAAAGAGACAATAGGAAAAACTTAGGAATTCCTTAATTATTGCTCGAGTATTGATTGAAAATTGCAGATTTTATATGCTCTATCTTTCTCAGGGCAAAGAAAAACCTTTTCAGTTTATTTTGTAAATTCTAACATAAGCAAGATTATTATGTGGTCTTTGAATAATATTCTCTCATTTTTACATTTTCTAATTTTCTTCCGACAGCAGTTGGCTTTGAAACTAATAAAAATGAAATTGGAAATTTGAAATTTGAAATTTAAATAAATTTGCCTGCAAGACTTTAAGATTAGGATTTAGAAGTTGGTTCATAATAGAAATTGATAATATGTCTTGTTTGTTTTTCTTTTTACTGATTAACATTGAAGCGAAGGAAATGTAAACAATAATTAAAGTATACTTTGTAGTCATTAATTTGATCAATAAAATCAAGATATTCTCTATGTGAGCTTAGCGTCGAAATCAATTTTTTATTTTTTATTTGGAGTTTGGTTGTTGGGCCTTCTGACTAAAATAATTCAAAGTTTAAAATGAAAATGAATCATCCAAAACCAAACCAAACAAACTCGATGTATTACAAAACTCATGATGATAACAATAAATTCAGTTTTCACAAAAAAATTATTATCTGACGTTTTTTGACATAATTTGACAGGAAAATTTTTTGACTGTAATTTTACGTTATTTGACGTTTTTTGACATCAAATGTCAAAAAAGTTATTTGACACGTCAAGGAACAACACTGAATTCAACTTCAAACTGGTCTCATTATTTTGTACCTACTCATTTTGTACTGCTTTGTACTGGCAAAATGAGATTTTGTACTGCTACCCTACCTAGTCTTAGACAGGGGGCCGACCTTTAAACTTCAGAAAAATGCTAGAAAATGGTCTCATTATTTTGTACTCATTTTGTACCTGGCAAAATAACATTTTGTACTGTTCCCCTACCTGGATAGGAGGCTAACCTTCAAACTTCAGAAAAATGCTCCAAAACAGTCTCATTTTAAACTCATTTTGTACCATTTTGTATTGGAAAAATAACATTTTGTACTGCTCCCCTACCTATGCTCAGATAGACTGTAGAATGTCTTACATCTCAAAATTTCACTCAATTATTTGTTTACAGCTTTGAAAATCAAATTATATGTTATATTATACGAGAGAGGTTTGTTCGTTACACAACAGATTTTTTGAATTTGATTCGTGAATATGCGGTAAAACAAACACACAGAAAATTTTCATCTGGTAGAAAAATGCGTAGCACATTGCATACTCAAGGTACCTTAAGGTAGATTTCCAGGTCTATCGTAGATTGCAGTTCTACAATTTCTTACGTGGGACAGACTATAATGTCTGCACAAGTGCAGCAAAATAATTAAAACATATCAGTCCTTGATGCCGTGTAAAATATTAAGAGCGCGTGCTGATGGGGGGAAAAATGTCATTTTCTGTACAAAAAATCACATGAAATAGTATTCATCCATGCATGTACTTAGAGTGGCTTCACAGAATTATCTTTATACAATTTTAGAAGGGGGGATGAGGGTATGAGTGGCATCCATTGGCTGAAATCCATTCCACATCCTATGCCCTTTAGAAGCTTTGGTTGTGATTCTTTAAAAATTCTCATTTCAACGCACTTCCCTTTGCAGCTGCAATATTTGCATGCACACTGCAGCCACGTGGCAACAAGACTTTGGCTTCGAATATTTTTATCTCTTACCAATCATTGTATTTCTGTATCTTTGTCTTGCCAGAGAGAAGAAAAAATGCGTTATTCTTGGAAGAAAAAAAAAATGGGAAGCACCGTTACTAACCTGCGGTGGATGTGAATCGTCCAGAATTCCGTAGGTATGAAAATAATTCTCCGCCACAAACGTAATCGAGTATCATGTACAAATAGTTGGAATCATGCCAGTGCCATTGCCTGTAAAGTAACAGAAACAAAAGTGCACTCATTAAGAGAGAGAGAAAGAAAAAACAAAACCGAAAGTACATTGATGTCATTAATTTTTTTTTCTACACACAAAATTAACTTAAGAAATATCCTTCGCAACTATAATGGAGTTGACTGATAATAATCTTATGCTGCCTTATTTCCGCCATTTTTTTTTCTCTTCAGTCATAAAGAAGTGATGCGCATCAAAAATAATTTGCTTTTTTGCAGATTTTGTTAATTAGCTTAGATGATCACAGGTAATTTTCATTTCGTCAGTGTGACATAATTTTTAGCCTGTAGCCAAGCTGATTGCCAAAAAAAAAAAGTGTACACTGTGCTCGTTTGAGCATTACTAATTCTCGTCCAAGACGTTGACCTTAATGAGAGGATATCAACAAGTCCTCATTTTTGCTCAGGTTAGATCAATTAACTGTTATAAAAATGTATGTTATAAAAATGTATTGGCTGAAAACAAAAAATTAACACTGCCTTTTATCCGTAGTTTAATTTATTTATATTTCGGAATGTGAATTGTTGGAAGCCAATTGCTCGCACATTACAGCATTGCCATAGCAAAAAAAGGTATCGAGGTTAACGATACTAATCATAAGGCTTAAACCATATTATATTGGATCTTTGACTATGTAGTGGATAGCCAGCAAGGTTGCCACATCTAAAATTTCAATTGTGGTAGACAAATACAAAACTATAAGTAGAATGCTACTTCAATTGTTTGATCAAAGTGCAATCTAGACAATTTGTTTGAAGCTATTAACTAAATTCTTAGTAAGTATATTAAACACATAATACGTAGATAAAATTCACTCAAAAATTTTCAATGTTATTAGGGTAGATGGTGGGTACAAAATTTTGCATGGGTAATGGTTGTGTGGTATTTCACTCGAAAGTAGTAAAAATTAAAGGTGAATATATTGGTATATTTCAAATGAAAAAATAGCTATAGGTACTCTAAACTTTGAAAATCAGTAGGTACCTCCATAAACTTAATACCAAAATCCACGAACGCCCCAGCACGTCATGTTAAACCTCATCAGTGGGATTGAAATAGGTAGGAAAACAAATCAGAATGTTTAAAGATTATTTAACAAAACTTACAGAAACCAAGGACCATAAAATTATTAATACGAATGACGCCATTTATTATGCAGATGCATTACGTAATGGAAATACTGCAGCTAATATGTTTTGAAAAATTAATTATCTGTCAGCTTGAATACTTCAAACATGTGGTACATTTTTTTTTTTTTTTCATCTATTATCCACGTCTACATAGTGCCCACCTAATTAAAAAAAATTTATTAACATTTTCCTTTTTCGAAACACTGGGCAGTCTGCGGATAGTAGCCCACAAATAAAATCTGCTAATGGTTTTTACCCTCGGGCAGTATTCCATATCGTTCAAATAATTATCCCTTCAATATTCTGAAAAAAATTTAAATAAATATCAAGGTAGTTATTTCATGAAATGTCGGAATTATAATATGATTTGTATTTTAAATAAAAAAATTAATTGGTAAGAAAAAAATCAGTTATTAATATTATAAAAATGACTCCTGAACTTCAGCTGATTTCAAACGGGGGGGGGGTGTGGGATTTGCCTCACTTAAAAATGAAATGCTCCTCTCCTAAGAGAAAATAAAATTTTCCAGAAAAGAATGGAGAAGGGTTGAAAAATCTGACGAATTTGGACAAATAAATTTTCAAATAAATTTTCTCCTCCCCTCAGTGTGAATGTGGAAAAAAAAGTCTGCCTACGCTACTGCATCATTCATTTTTCATATTATGAAAAACGGAAAGCTGAAAAGTAAACTATAACCAGAGGATATAAATAGTCTGGCAAAAGAAAAACCTGAACCAAAATAATATTATATTTTTCGTCTCAGAAAATCAGGTGGGTTTGGAACAAATAAAAGCAGTAAACCAACAGACGATAGGAAATGGTCGATATGGAAACCTTGAATAAAATCATATACGTTACGTAGGAATACAAAAAGAAATTTATACCTACATCCAAAAATATAATATCGAGTGGGACGAGGGTGATTATATAACGCTTGATTCAATTCCGTTGCTCTCTGTTCTGATATGATAACTGGTATAATGTTACAAAGTTTATTCTTAAGCTAATTATTTGCTATATTCACAATCAAAACATTGACAAGCCGGAATTAGGTAGATCTCTATCAATTTGGAATATACCAGCATATCAGCTTGTAATGGTTCCCGAACACTTTCCCTAATCCAGTTTCTCTAAAGACATTTTCCCTAATGGACAATATCCCTAATTCTTTAATCCCTAATCCATTTTCCCTAAAATAAAAAATCCTAATGTAATAAATGAAGGGGGCTATCCAAAAAGGGCCTAAGTGGCAATACAGTGTTTTGAGATATTAACGTTTGAAGTTTTCGCTTAGTTATAAAATGATGAACGTGTGAGATGGAATTCAAAGAGAGTATGAGCGTGTTTGTCTAATCTATGGGCTAGACAATGAGCCATGTTTCGCCATTCTACAATCCATAGAAATGGATTTATGGCTATTTAGCTAAAACCCTACATAGGCCCTTTTTGCATATCATTTTAAGAAAATCAATTTTAAACGGTTTCAAGCAAATTTGAAGAGTAGTTTTCAGTTTCCCATGATGAAAAATCATGAAATGCAGTCAGAAATGGAGTTTAGAATTCTACATAGGCCCTTTTTGCATATCCATCCAAACAAATAATTTTGAAACAGTTTTACAAGTATTTTAAGAGCAATTTTGGGTTTCCCATTATGTAAATTCATAAAATACTACCCAAAATAGATTTTTAGCCATTTGGCTAAAACCCTACATGCCCTTTTTGCATATCCATGTGAATTCATTGACACAAAGCAGTTTACAATGAAGTTTGATAGTATAAGATGTTGATTTTCATTCAAAACAGTGTAAATGGGAATGAAAGAAGGCTTTTATTAATAAATAAAAAACGCTGTAACTTCACGAATTTCCACAAGAATGCACTGAGTGACGGCTCCTTATAACGAGGAAAGTTCATAGATAATGAATATGTTGGATTTCCAAAAAGGGCCCAAGTCGACTTAGGCCCTTTTTGGATAGCCCCCTTCAAATATATTGCCTAAAAAGCACAAATAGAAGAAAAAGGAAAGAAGTGCATTTATAAATTTATATTATACGATAAATTTCTAAGATATTCCAGTGAAGTGTTGTAGGTTTGATACATGGAGGCTATAGTGTGAATACGTTCTTGTAATTCCAGCCATTTTTTCCATGGGGATGATCTCACTTTTTTCCCAATTGCGAGTTCCGCTACACAGGCTTCCACATATGCCTGTTCCTTTTGAAATTTGACAAGGGCACTGCACTGTACAAATTGGGATCATGTTTCCCCTCCACAAGGTGAAAACGGTTGTGCCAACCCTCACTACAGTTATTGGTCTTATGAGACTTAACTCAATATTTACCTTTCACAGTTCAAGACCCCAGGTACCACCAACATGCAGATTGTTATTGACTACTCAGGCAGCCATTATCAGTTGTGATATTGAAAGGCAGGGTACACGTCCGTGTACACTGTCATTACTGCATTGCATGGCAATAAACTTATTCCATGGTCAATTAGGGATAAACGCATTAGCAATTTTGTCCATTAGGGATTTTGTCCATTAAGGAAAATGTCTTTAGGGAAACTGGATTAAGGAAAGTGTCCGGGAATTGCTTGTAATTGTTTTTTTCTGAAGTACAGGTATGTCTAATTGTAAGATGATCTATGTTGAAAGAGGTATGATAAAATTACAAAAAAAAAATCAGTTTTGGAAAGAATCAAATTGATGATTTTATTTGAAACAAATTTGTTTCTCTCCCCTTAATTTAACCTCGAAATAATTTAGATTTATTGAAAAATGATTGCTTATTTTGCAGTTGAACTAGAAATATATTTCAATTTTCAACTTTAAAAACTATCATTTAAAATGTAAAAAAAAAAAAACTGAAGCTCGACTTTTCTATTTGTCATTACATAATGTTATATAGTGTTAAGTATACAAACAATTTTGATTGGAGTTATGTTTAGTAATTGTATTTAATTTGACGGAATCAGAATTGAAATTATTCAGAATTATCGATGGTTATTTTATTCGTCAAAACAAACCAATTTCCATTACAAATCTTCATAATATTATTTCTTTAAAAAAAAAAAAAACAGCCATAATAGCCATAATGAGGTGTAAATTATAACTGCAGTTAGAACAAAAATACTGAACGATAAATTTCAAATAAAGCATGACCAACGAATAAAAAGTAGTTGAAAAATAAAACTATGGTAAATCGATATTAAAATATCGACTCACAGTCACATATAGGAACGTATAAAAATAAAACTTGGTTGAAAATATACTCACGGATCAATGCACAGAATGATGGTAGGAGCAGTGCATTGATCCTTAGGTGTATATCTTTGTTTCTTATATTAGTATTTAGTTTCTATTTGAACGATCTACAGCAATCTATATATATATATAAGTGGGATGAGGTACTACAGAATTATTTGCATATTTCTGCCCATAATCGTCTATAAATATTCGCACAACATACCTACCTGCTAAAAGTAAATACAGTGAAAAAAATAACACGACTTTTATGACCAATTAAGGAGCACTAAATTGAAATTTCTTTAATCGATTAATTCTTCTTTCACGCTGAGATCCATCCGACCTCTGTATAGCACAGTTATTCAAATACGAACGAGTGATCTCACATCTTCAAGAGCATTTGAAAGTAGGCTGATATGCTTACATTCTTGTCTAGGTCAACTTTTCATTCTGGAAATAGTGAGTCATCCGAATTTTACTCATTTGATGGCCAAACCTTAATTTGACGACGGAAATCAACGGCATAAAGAGACTTGACAAAATGGATGCATGGTATTAACCTACATCAAATAATGTGATCTAAGTGTATGAGACGAGCAGAATTATCTTTTTATTTCCATCCAAGTTCAATATACCTAATCTAGTTTGGTCATTTTTTTTCAGGGACAAATTTTCAGCACCTTCAATACCCTGTAAAATCACCAGATGAAAATCTTAAAATTCTACAAAAATGCTCAAAAAAATTCCGTACTACGGGTATAATAACTATAGGGAGAGGAAAATAGGCAAATTACTAAACACTTGATATTGAGTTCACTGAAAGAAACTGCATATAAAATCTTAATACAGATTAACCTTGAATTGAAACAATTCAACTTTTATATGAAAAATTAATACTGAAAATTAGTATAAATATATTGAAAATTAGTATGCTGCATACTAAAATTCAATATTATAATTAATATTAATTTTTCACATAAAACCAGAACTGTCCCAAAGTTATTACGCAGCAAACTAATTTTTAATATTTTCTCTCTGAATGGTGGAATTTTTTTTTGTTTCAATAACTCTCAAAAAATGAATATAGATCCTCAAAGTAAATATGAATTCTTTGTAGAGACTTTTAGTCAAAATGTTGTCCGTGTGTCCGTGCATACGTGAATTCGGTTATTCGAGGTCAAGGTCATCAAGTCAAGGTCAAGGTCACCACATCAGGGTCAATGTTATCGAGTTAAGTCGATATCAATTCCCCTAGTAGACGCCTACTGATGGACAATGGTACAATTCAAAAGTGAAGGAAGGAAGGAAGGGCAGGAGGGAGGGAGAGAAAGTTTGCATAGTTGAAGCTATATTTGTTATGTTTGGTTCGTTACTAATAAAAGTTTCTTCACAAAAATTATGTTTTTTCAATTAGTAATTCGTGTTTTAAGGTCATTGTTTGATAATTGAACTTCTTTACAAGACTAAATTTTGGCTGGTTAAAGATTGACTATGGCGGTGGACAAGAAAAGTGTGGGACAGGCTTCAAAAATGGCAACTACGCCATCATAGAAATGAGAAGTGTGGCTGTGATCCTGCATCATATATTTCAAACAGATTATGATCATTAAAGTAATAATGGTCATTTTGACTATCCTAAATACTGGATGAATTTCACCATCAGTGCAGCTTCAGAATATTTTTGATACATGCGAATCATCCAAGTAAAACCCAGTTGTGCTTAACTATATTACAAAAAAAACAAAAAAACTCCTAACTATTTTCGTTGGCAAGATAAATCCTGGACAGGAATAGTAATATTCTGATAGAATCACAACTAACATTCTCTTCATTCCTACGTAATATATTTTATCTACTTTTTAGCAGGTTTCCGAAGAAAACCAGCTCTTTGCAGCCGATCTGACAGTCAGTGGGGGGACGGGACGAGGGGGGCATTTTTTTAAATTTCAATTCTTTATACTAAACCAGTGGTAAATTACTGAATTATACTCGTAAGACTGCGAGCATGAGATTCTGCTTATAATTTAATGGTAGACTTGGTTTTATTTGTCGACAGAAAAACCATAAAATTTCTACAAGGTAAAGACTTCACAAAAATCACCTATATTGCCTACGTGAGACTTCGATAAAATTTTTGGGTGTTCTTGAATCTCACCGTCAGATATTTTCATGTTGTCAAAAATAATTATCTAGTTTCTAATAATTTCTCGTCAAGCTGTCAGCTGTCATTGATCATCATTTTTTTTTTCTCTCAATTAGGCCAATCCAACGAAAATGTGTTACAAGTTCGTATCGTCCTTTCTGATGTAGATCGTCCGATTTTACATGTTTTTTTTTTTTTTTTTTTAATCGAATCCCACATTAGAAAAAAGAAATTGTTTTAATATGTGCCAAAGATGAATCAACAGAGCTTGAAAAATTGGGTACTGAGTTCAAACGAAATCACTTTTTTTGCTACCTAAGATGGATTTTAAAATTTTGTGTGAGCGTTTCAGTATAATATAATGATAATTGTAATTTCTTGGAAGAAGAAAGATTTCACCTCTATCAGAGGAGAAATGAAAGACGAATTTCAAATACATTAGTTGATGATTCCATCATAATTTGTCAAAATGACCGCATGGATTTATGGACACTGTATTTACTGTCTAACATAAAATTTTTACGAGCGGTGAAAAATACGAGAGAAAAAAACTAATGGTAAAGGAGAAATTAGCCTGAGATTGCCAATTGAAGAATATTGATGCTTGATTAAAAAATTCTTATGAAAGAGGAAGAAAATGGTCATTACAAAAAAAGAGAGAGGGAGATATAAGAGGTAGATAATAAGCTCTTTTTGCTTTGTCAATAAGTAGCTGTGGATCAGATGTGGATGAATTTGGTGAAAAATGACTTTGCTGCAACATCAGGGAACAAGGATTCTGCGTGAGCAGTACACTGAACGACAACACTGTCTTTTTCTTTGGTAATTTTTGTTACTTCAATAAGGACTCCTTTTTAAAAAATTTGAATTTTTTCCAAACAATTTGTCTATTTTGAGGAGTGAACCTGAGTGGCCTTGGGTATTAAAGGTAGCATCACCAGTTGGGTTTGATCGCTTTTGCCCAGGTATTTTTAAAATACTTTAAATTACAAGAATTGAATATTTTTAATTTTTTGACATCATAAATCCATTCGTTTGTTTGTTTTTATGAAAAAGTTGGATTATTTATTTAATCAAAATAGGCAATTCTGATATTTCAGGCCAGAAATAAATATTGGAAGTACACTGGACGTTTCCAGCTCTCTCTTGCCCTAGTCTCGCCTATAAAATATGATAATACATTTATGATGTTTAGATCGATATGGGCATGCAAGCGATTGGATAAACTTGTAACATGTCACTTATTGTGACTTGCATGTGACATATGGGCTCAATTGTGATCAATTTGTGACTAGAAGTTCCTTAAAAAAAGGTCATTTTTCTCAAGACATTTATATCACTGTAATCCCAAGAGTCATTTAATGCTGCTGTGATCTCTCTAAGTTATTACACCTGCTCCCCCACTCCCCATTTGAAAATGATGCATTTCTCAATCTGCCTAGCAACGTCTGCTCCTCCAATTCGAAAATTATGCATTTCTCAATCTGCCTAGCAACGCCCGCTTCTCAAATTTAGAAATGATGCATTTCTCAAACTGCTTAGCAACGCCTGCTCCTTCAATTTGAAAACGATGCATTTCTCAAACTGCGTAGCAACGCCTACTCCTTCAATTTGAAAACGATGCATTTCTCAAACTGCTTAGCAACGCCTGCTCTTCCAGTTCGAAAACAAAGCATTTTTCAATCGCCGTAGCAACGCTTCCATTCTTTATTGCAGATAAAATTTATTGCTGTGTTTTCATTCGAGTTTTGTGATGAAAATTTGACAACAGCATGATACTAAAAAATTATTATAATATCGGAGCTCAAATCACACAAAATATTTTTCTCTTACCGCAAATCCGATAATCTGATCCCTTTCATAGGGATGCGAGTGTAGGAGAGGAAGGTGCGGGGTAAATTCAAGTAGATTAATAAAGTGGGTGGGGGCGATGAATTCAGTCAAAATATAAGAAAAATTTTGTATTGTAAAAAAGTCAGCATTATCTAGGAATTTTCTTATCCCCTTAAAATCCGATGACAAGTTGCTCGTCAGAAATACATCGTCACAGCAACCCTGGAGTGTACTATCGAGATGAGGTGTTCGTCCGTATTCAACTTAATTTTATTTCACAATTTGTGTCCAGAGTAAGTACTCTCTCAGCCAATTGCTCTAAACATTTCTGCACAAGATGCCATTTTTAGTGCACAGTTTCAAAACATAGGTACTTTTATAATTTCTTGTAAATTTTAAGCCCATATACTAGATTGTAAAAGAAGATGTACCTATAGTATACTTTCTCCATTGGGGTACAGTATCTTTTGTATTCGTAGAAAAAAGATCCATCCACTTTTATACATATAAATGAGTTCTCGTAGACATGTAAAATAGCAGAGCATTGGTGACTTGGTGTAGTTGAGCGACATGGAAGGTCAGTTTGTAGGCGAATGTACGGAAAAAAAAACAAAAAAAAAAAAAAACAATTATTCAAAGTGGCTTGAAAGTACTAGAGATTTAATTATATGACTAGACTAACATCCGAAGAGGTAAACACTTCCCGATCTCCTCGAATTAAAACTGGTGGCATTAGCATCGTACCAGTGCTTATAGTGAACTGATTTGCGAATTTATTGGAAATTTAGTTGGTGACTAACCGAGTCTTTATACTGTATAAGTAGGTATAATCCGAGATAATGAAACATAATTTTCGTGAGCAATAAAAGTTTTTTTAAATACAAAAATAAATAGAAAAATCGTAAAATTCGTGAGAATGTTTTTCTACGACTGAAGGTAAATTTAACGGAACTGCTACACCTTCATACGAGATGAACATAATACCAGTCTTTACGAAGAAAAATTTTTGCAACAAGGGCGACACAGCATGAGACAGGAAGTTTGTCTTCTCGCGAATTTTCATCAGTGTTGAATGAGAGAGAATAAAGTAACCGGCCACTTATTTAAGTGAGGCTGAGCTGAACGTGAATTTATCACTTAAGAATAAAACGAAATAAAAAGTGCATGATTTTTGGTATCAAGAATATCAGTCAAAATACGTGAAATGTTCATTTAAAGCAAACTTTATACCTCAATAAAAATGCTTGAAAATTTGATTCAATTCGTATGCCCTGGTGCTGGCCTCTCCTTCTCTGCCTCTTAGTCTTTCCTCGCCTTAAATAAATACCTCTGATCTATTAAGAAGTAAACAATTATTTATGTATACCTGTCCCTTCTCGTCATTTGAACCTACGAGCACCCATATTTAAGGGGGGCTTTTACACTAATGTAAATAAATGGATGAATAAAATAAACTAGCGTGGCCTGAGGGGGCTACGCTCAATTTTCCGCTCAAAGTTTGCTCAATTCCGCTCAGTTTTCCTCAAATTTTACTCCAATACCGCATAAATTTCGCTCCCATTCCGTTAAAATTTATCTCAATTCCGCTCAAATGCCGCTGAATTCCGTTCAAATTTTGCTCAATTCCGCTCAAATTTTGCTCAAATTTCACGGAAAAAAAGGGCTGCCTAAAGAGGAATTTCAATTTGTGGGAAAAAAGGGGCTGATTAAAGGGGAATTGCCATTTTCGAGAAAAAAAGGGCTGGTTAAAGGTGAATTTCCATTTTTGGGAAAATAGGGGCTGGCTAAAGGGGAATTTCAATTTCCGGGAAAAAAGGGGCTGATTAAAGGGGCATTTCAATTTCCGAAAAAAAAAGATATGAATAATGCAATTTTTATTGTCTAAAAAAGTTTTGGAATTTAGGAAAATCATTCAACCTTCAAAATTATACACACCCCTGTAGCCAGCCTACTTTGCCAAAAATATTTATATGTACATATAATTATAGACGCAAAAACGATTCGCCAATAGCATAAATAGACATTTAAAAAGAAAAATCACTGAATATTGTTTTAATCAAATGAAAAGAAAATCCTGCGACAATTGTAGAGGATTTCATCGACACAAGTTTCCCAATCCATTATTGAGTTTGTCTTCATAAATTAATAGTTAAATTATCTAATAAAATGAGAAATAAGACAATAATCGTCGGGTTTCCAATCGATTTGCATGCGGACGAGATTTAAATACAGGGAATATCCAATAATTGTAAAATGATGTAGCATTTCTTGAGGCTACTTATGCACAGCGTGGTAATGCTCTGTTGATCAAATCAGGGTCATTTAGATGGCAGAAGGGTAATTTCCATGGCCAATTAGAAAAATATGCGGATGTGGGGACATTAGTGGGGTGACTGAATGGACAAAGGAACAAGATTGGAAAGACGTAAAGCAGCATTATACCAAAAATTAATATAGATAGGCTGTGTATTATAATGATGTGCATTATAAATCAAACGCAAAAAAATTTTCCATTTTTCGCAAAACTTACCTGGTCCTAAAGGGTGAGGCCACTGGAATTTTAGAAAAATCTCTCGCCAATATTTCGATAAACACTTATTTCTCCGAGAAAATATTAAATGATTATATTTTTCATAACTTTGTCATTGAATGAATGTTTACCAGAGACAAACAAATGAAAAATGAATAAATCGTTAATTTCTTTCTCCTGCATTACCACCTTCGTTCGTTTAAAGAGTAATTTATTTTGTTGGAAATAATTTCCTGTGGGTTTCAAAATGCCAGTGTTTATCACGCAGTTACATATTACCCCATTAAGGATAATTCATACATTTCCTAATCGATTGTCTATCTCAATGTATTTACCTGTGCATCTATTCATCTTTTTTTTTTTTTTTTTTTAAAGAAAATTTCTCAATATTCTTTTCCATCTTACGAGAAAAGTTTCCAGCACAAAGAGAATTATTGTTCAAAAATACATATTAGATAACACCGTCAACCTTGAATTTATTTGCATGAAAACATATCTACTGATTTGCAGTGAAAAAAATTCTGTTATTACATAGGTATGTGCTCAAAAATAATCGAATAAATTTTCTTACTTATAACTTTTTTTCTTTTTTTTTTTGCAAAATATCAGTTTTTCACGGTTTGTTTACGAAGGAGTGAAAATTAAAAATAAATATTAATGAAATTTGTACTTACAAGGAGACTAAAAATGGATGTTTGATTTCGCTAAGAATATTTTTTTCATTTTTCACATGTTCAACTTGTTTTAATCTAATTACATCGGCAATGGCGAGTATTTTCATAGCATAAAATTTACTCGTGGATTTTTCTTGGCATAGTAGCACTCGTCCAAATGTACCAGTTCCTGTAAAAAATAAAAATAATAATAAAATTAGAAAATTATGACAATAAATAATCAACAGTTTACAAAAAACTGAAAATTTCCGGTTTGAATTAGGTAATAAGTATATAGTTATTTTTCAGTATATGTGTTTGAAAAAATTCGATATTTTTTCAGCATTTGCATATATATAGTGTTGAAATTATAGGGTTTGTCTGTGAATTTTTTTTTCATTAAGTCATTTTGGTTTGAAAAGTTCATTTGAAAAATGGTGCTTTCAGGAATAATACATGTAATGAGATTGCCGGTAAATGTTAAATACTGGGTATTTTTTCGTAGAAGCATTTTTTTGGCACGTGTTACCACACAATTGAGCAGAATTTACGATTCGTACGAATGCATGAACGGCGCATGATACGTTGCGAATTGTTTGAAAAATACATGACTGATAGTGTCATGGAAATGATTGTGTTATGCATTAGAATCATGTCCGACCAGAGGTCATCGCATTTTTCAATTTTATAACGTAAATATACATTCTCGCGAATTGCACGGAAAAAAATTAAGGTGAATTTTTTATTTTTCTGGAATGTCATCGATGAAAAGGTACCCAGTCGACAAATAATTTTTTGAGAAATAGGCAAAAATGACGTCAGGTCAAAAAATGCGATAAAATCATGTTTTCATTTTTTTCTTTTTCCATGAACAGTGATATGCAAGAAGAGGATATGTCTACTTTTTTCAAAAATTAAGTTCTTTTAAGGTTTAATTTGTTGTACACACTATAAGCTCCACTTACAGTAAGAACATTACGTCTCAAAATGTGCCCAAAATGCAATCATATCGCCGAGAAAATAAACTTCAAAGTTCGTAGGTGTTACATACAACGTGGTGCAGTCAGAAATTTGCTAAAGAAGGGGCTGAATCTTGAATATATCGCCAAAAGACAGAAATTGAAAATATTTTTATTCCGTCTCTTTTTGATGAAATTTGATGGCCAACAGGTGAGCCCCCTAAGCCTTCCTTAGCTCCTGTTAGTTCCAAGGGCTGGATTTTGAGATAATACTGTATACTATAATTATACAGAGTTAATTCAATTTTATACGTATCTTCAATTTGGTAACCTTGAAACGACTAATAGCAATGGTGGAGAGCTTACCTAGAAGTTCAGCTCACATGGATATATCATCTTATTAACTTTACTTTTTACTTCCACTCCTTTATCTAACAATGAAATATGAACGAAAAAAATCGAAATGAAGTTGGTCTAGGTTATAATCAACTTCCATAAATGGACGATGGCCCAAAATTTTTTTCTTCATAATCTGTACAGTCATGCTCTTTGTGTATGAAGCCGATTTCGTGGGACTTATGGGCGTCATTCAATTTAGCGTGTCAAAATTCTGTCCATAAATTCTTATAATTTCGTGAAAAAAAAAGGAGTCTACAAAATCTTCAGTCATTTATAAGCATCAGATACGTGATGCTGATTTGTGGTCTAACTGTACCACTGAAATTGTTTTTCTCGAGTTCATTAAATCGATGAAGCGAGCATTAACGCCTCCAACACACACTTCTCAAAAGACAATGCGTGAATACGTAGAAATGAATCGTTTCACCACGCAATTACTCATAAATCAGTTGTTAAGTGCCAATAAAAACGATATTCCTTCGAACTGTGCGGTTTCAAAATGCAATTAAAAATCAAAAAACCCCAAGACTTCGGAGGAAAAATGTGAATACGATGACATCATTGGGCCATAGTAAATGAGGTAAACAAACTCGCAAAACTGTATTTGAGTATTTCATAAACGAGGTAGGTAATACTAAAGATATCTATAGAAAAGTCATCTACTATGTACCAAGACCAACCCATAAAGAACCCATATGGTTGAAATCTGAAGAGCCGTCGACATATTTGTATCTACTCAGAAGAAATATTTGCAAACCATAAAATCCAAGAAAAAACTTGAGTTTAACCTTCAAGAAAATTTGAGAGAAATTGAAACTTTATCAACTTTTGCTCACTTTGTCGCCTTAAGTTTTAAATTTCAGTTTAAGCCTTCAATAATCCATTGACCCCTCAGAATATAAAGGTACAATAATTTGTGCGAGATGGAAAAATAAAATATTGTCATGGGTATTACCTGAGAATCACTGTTTTTGTTTACATGCAGACTGACCGTAATTTAATGGACTTCACTATCGCCTCGAAGTCAAAGTTTGAAAATTCCTGATATACTCATCAACAGCAATAAGACATAGGGCTCGGAAAAATCTGCGAGTTTTTGAAGGCTAAATATGCCATATTTTATGCTTCTTTTTTTTTTTTTGTGCAAAATATTCGAACTAAAATGCATTTTAAGGCAAAATATGCATGAAAATACGCTAGTTCAATAGGGGTATTAGTTAGCAAGTATTTTTGAGCTACATCTCATTAATCTCTCATTACTGTCACTTTTTTAAGTAGTGATTTTAAAAATTGTATTAATTAAAAAGAGAAAAAATTAAATACTCTTAGCACTCGTGCCAAAGTTACCATACTGGTAAAACTTTTTTTCTCTAATTTTCAAGTTCAAAAAAATAAAAATTGGAAAAAAAATGTAAAATATGCGGAAAATCGGCCAAATGGGAAAAATATGCAAATTCGTATGCTCAAAAAATAGGCCAAAATGGATTTCCCATCGTTGTGATGGGTGAGAAAGTAAGTAATTAATGCTTAAAGGTTCAAGTCTAGGTATATTAGTATTACTCTATTCTTGGTATTTAAAGAATTTTTTCTAAAAATATTTAATGATTTTTTTGGTTTCTTTCCAACCAAATATATCCAACTTTATATTTACCCAAATGGAGAGAATTCTTTTTTTTTGTTTGTTTATAGGATGGATTAGAAATGTGTCTATATTTTTAATTAAACAAAAAATCCTTAACTGGTTCTGGTTAAAAATGAATTTTGAGAAATCAACAAAAATTTTTTTGAGTATAAAAATCTACTTAGAATGCATATCTACGTAGTTATTCAAATTATATCCATCAATTGAAAATAAGTATTTCATTAGGTCGCAAAATGTCGTTACATAATTTAGAAAATGATTTTCACTAAATCTACAAGCTTCCTTAATTAATTTCGTCTTTGACTTATGAGAAAAAAAGACACCCTGTAGAAACACCAGGTTGCTTACATAACAGTCAACGCAAATAGTTGACAAAATTCATTAGGCAGATAGCCTAGGTACTCAACTAAAATAATCAATTACAATCTCCAGCCAGATTTCTGTATAATGGCTAATCGTTAATAATCTTAAATAATCTTCGATTGTGTTCCGGGTAGAAATTACACGAGGATTAGATGTTTCCTCTCCTGAGCACGTTTTGCTAAATCTATCTCAGGTTTAACATTATTGATTTTCCACGACGAAGGTCAAATGTTTTATAGAGTAGTAGGAATTCAGATGAACACCCGGAAAAAGTTCAGATAAAATGGTGATACGAATAAACGTATAGTTTGAGTGATAAATTCTTAACATTTTGTTAAAGCATCATTAAAAACAAAATTTTATAGTGACGTCAAAATGAAGGTGCTGACCTATCTACTACTTCGTTTTAACTACTTATTTGATTCGATTCCGACACTGAGGCTGTATGTAAGCTACTCGTACACTTACAAAAATTTTAAAAAGTTCATTCACAGATTTTTGATACTCGTTGATTAAATACGAGAACAACAACATATACGTGGAATAGGGTGAAACTTAATTCGAATTTTTGAATTTTTTACCTTCCACCCTGCAGAATATGTGACCTGGAAAAAGAAAAAGGAGTTAAGGTTCGAAAACAAAAAATACGTAAAAACGCGTTCATAGTTTGATAATTTGACCCTTTTATCCATCAGAATCGAGAAGAAAAAAAATTCATTTTTCGAACCTTAACCCCTTTTCCTTTTTCCAGGTCACATATGGTTCTTTTTCATGAAAAAAAAATTTCCCTAAAAAGTTCAGCCCCCTAGATTGAAAAAAGTCGTGCCTCAAGGGGGTTGAAAATCCGTACATGCAAACCATGCAAACATTGGCATTATTTTAAATTTATAATCAGCATTGCGTATAAGTGCATGTATTTTTTCCTTCAACTTGCTGCAATAACCCAGATAAGGTAATTGAAAATAGGTCAGGGGGATTTGAGACGGTTTGAACCCACCCTTATGGTACTTAAAAAAATACTTTATTTAATCGTTGAATTAAGAAATGCTATTTATTTCTCATTAAGAGTGGCACTTATCAAATACGGAGCCATCTTTTACAGAAAAACTTCCCCTGCTCCAACTTTTCCGCCCATCGTCAATTTAAAAATATCAATTTTGCAAACGGCGTAGCAAGCGGGTGATTTGAAGTACCACTCGTGGGGGCAGTGGCGGATCCACGGGAGGGGGAAGGGGGAAATTTCCTCCCCAAATCCAAAAAAATGGACCGATAATCCACAAAAAAATCAATTTTCTTGAACCCCTCTCCCTTTATTCACCATTTTAGCATTTACTATGCTTTGAAAAAAATTTGGATTCCCCCCCCCCGAATGGAGCTCTGGATCTGCCACTGTGTGGGGGAGGGGGGACTGGAGTAGAATTTTTTTTTCAATGAAAACGAACCTTTCTGAGAGGTGGGAGTGTGAATTACGAGAAAAAAAAAATCATCATTTATAAATAACAACCCTAATGTGGGATTGCATTCTTCACTAAAGAATTAATCCTTTGGGGTACACAAAAACACTACGCAGATTTGTCAGTTTGCTACTCCGGGTAGATAGGTAGATGTGTATCTAACAATAGATACCCAATTTTTAGCCTTTCGCTGAATGTTAATGAAAGTACATAAATATTCTTTAGTATTCTTTCAATTTATACAATTTTGAAATGCAGTCACTACCTATATAGTATGCTCAGTAAAAAAAAAAAAAACTGAAGCGCAGAATAAGGTCACAAAGAATTTCCAAATGTTTACGCAGTTTTATTATCTATTAAGTTGTTTGTACGCCTAGGTTTCCATTTACGATATTATAGAAGATGAAGAGAACAGACTAAATAGATATAGTTGCCTCAGAAAATATAGGTACAGGTATTAGAACGAAGCCAGTAGTCGTATGGAACGTAAAACCCTACACTAATCGTCTAATGCATGATTCATACTAGGAAAAGAAAAAAACCTACTAGCTCGGGGGAATTCACATATTTTCAGAAATTTTTTTCAACTCAGCAAGACGTGTGCATAGGCGGTTATAACTGTTCTCGTCGATAAACTTGCAACGATTATAAATGTTTAACGACAAAATCTAAATTACAATTCAAATCACCTTTTATTAGTTGAATTTTTACTACAAGATTTTCTCTCACAAAATGAGCGATAAAGTTACCTTGAGATCAGGATGAGATTCAGGTGGGGTTTTATTTTAAAACAAAATTATACAAATTGCCTTGTTCACTTCAACCAATCAAACATATTTTTGGAAACTGATTCATAACTGAAACCAAGCAACGTGGTTTACACGTATTATTATCGGAATAAATATAAACCAACATGGACAATATTGTAATTAAATTATAATCAATTAAAACATAAGTATATGACCTAAATCCAAAAACTATCAAATCTCAAAATAATGATCACCCAATTTTTTGAGCTCGAATGATGTTTCAGATATATAGGTACATTATGCTAATGCTAAAGTAGCCGAAAAAATTGGAGGTAATTTTTTGGGACTTAGCAGGTTTTGGATTCATAAGCCGAAGATTTGTAATAATTTACGTGTTGGAAATAACCCGATGAATGTTTTCATTTAAAAAAATTCATTTTGACAGAACAATGCATAAACATAAATTTATATTACACCAAATGCTAAAGTTTGAATGTAGGAGTTTCAAATTAATTTTGTCGGAGACCCCCACGAGGGACCTTTTCTTGAACTTGGCTGCTTATTTGAAGGCCATTATTATAACACTACATCAATTTTGTGAATCATTTTCATTTGGAAAGAAAGGAGGAATGATTTTCGGAAAAACGATTAGACATGTGCCAAAATTGTTTTCTTTGTACCATCTCTTACGTCATACAATTCGTAAACCAACAAAGAGACAACATAATAACAAATTATTATAAAATAAATGAAAATGTGGTTTAACAGAGAATAATAATTAATGGATGGTACGAAAAAATCTTTTACTCGTATGGATGGAAGAATATAATATTACTTGACTTGCTGAGAAAGTTGTTATCTATTCTCCTGAGTCTGTAGCTAGGATTATTTCTCGAGGGTAGGCCTCGCCAGAGGCTTCTGTCTTCCCTTTTCTCCCCTTCTCCACTCACTTTTTTCCTCTTCCCTACACCCTCCCTCATATTTTTCTCACCCAAATGGGAAGTTCAACTAAGGGGGGGGGTCGGAGTCTCCCATAGCCCCCCCTGGTATACGGTGCTGTTTATACTTGGAAGTGACCTTCCAGAAAAATTGAAATTTTAGACTTAATGGTACTATATCTTACCAATTATGTAAGTATATATCTAATTGTATTATGATATTGTATGTAGTTATCGTTCTAATAGATTTCATCGGTGGCGTCTGCTCTGGGTAAACAAGGTGTTCATTGCACACCCAACAAAATGAAAAAAAAAAAATTCACTACTCATTAATTAATCATTAATTAATAAGTTGCTATCAAATAAGAAAACAGAAAGGAAAAAAAAATTTTTTTTTAATTTAAAAAATCAAAGAAATGAAAAGGCACTTGTATTCTTGCGTTTCTTCTTTTTCTCCTTCCTTCAAAATGTTTGTTAACAGCTGAAGATCCTCTTCTCTTTTCAGTTTTGTATTTTCTATTTTTTCCGCAATTTTTATCACTTTTTTTTAGGGGTGGTGGGGAGGGGGAGAGGATGAGAAAAAAGGGTTTGATTTTTCAAGTTGAACCTCAGAGTTGAACACCCAAAAAACAGTACCACGCGACGCCACTGGATTTCATCACTGACCCAACCTTATAAAGCCATGTATCGGTTATTGAGAACAAAAAGACAAGTATATCACAATCCCAAAGTGATCCTAACTTTATAAAAATAAGAATGTTAACACAGAAAAATGGGTATTTAAAGAGTTAACTTCGACAGGAGTAAAAGTCCCTCATAAATTTATGTTCCTATTCATGTCTAAATACTTGATCTCCTCACTAAATCTACCTAAAAAACAATCAGTATTTACATAATACTTAATATTGCTATATTGGAAAATCATCCTGAACTTAAGAAAAATCATTATTTTTTTTCCTATGTGAGTGCTTGGTAGAGTCTGTAAACAGGACTTATAAAAACGTATCCCAATATATCAACTCCGTTGAATCAGCAGAAGTGATTTTTTTTCCAATCAGGTACTATCAAAAATAGGAATTACAATCACTTTTAAAGTGACCCAAGTGACAGATTCATTGTTTTTTAAAACACTTTCTCTTCATTTAGGGTACTTTTGTGTCCTAACAAAAGATAGGGCGTTGTAAGCATATTAGTCACTAACAAATCACACTGGTTCTATATTATCAGGGTCATTGAGGAACTTTCGAAGAAATGCATTAAACTCGTAATAAATTATCAATTTTTTTTACAAACAGGCTTTAGCTACGTAGCTATTTTATCAGCTATTTATTTGTAATTTGTGGTTTCTGAAGGTTTTCTGCATGTGATCTCCATTACCAATGAGGAACCCATAACATACGTACATTTATAATATTAGCAGTGACTGGGCTCAACCTAGCAACTTTTAGCTTACAAAGCTGAGTATTTTACAAGTGAACAAACAGACCACAGTTCTGGTACCCATGTATAACTACATATAGGTATAAGGGTTTCTAATATAGTTGTTCATCAAAAAAAGAAGACACGTCAATATTCATCTATTTTTGGGAGGAATAATTGTAATGTTAGCTAGAAAACTTGGCTGATAACAAAATTTTATTTCAGTAAGAAACAAAACCAAGTATGTGTAAATTAAAAATTTTAGTCAATAATTTTCTATTATTTTGAATTTATGTAATTAAAAATAACCTGGTAAATGGATTTAGGTAGGTATAGACGTTATGTAGTACTTAGACTATACCTAAGATACTTTTTCAGCATTCAATATTCGATTATAAACGATTATAGTTACTCGTAATACTATTTTCTTAAATAGCGGCTGTATGTTTTTTTCATTTAATATCAAAACAAAAATATTGATAGAAAAAATAATTTTCTCATTTGAGTAATAATCGTCTGGATAATTTTTTCTGCTTAAATAAAATATCATTCAGCCAGAGTTCAAGGGCAAAAAACATTTTACAAGAATTTTTGTCTTTTAGCTCAGAACTTCGTTAATATTCATAATTTTATTAATATGTTTTCATCTTTCCACTTTCTGTGAAATCAACTCGGGAAAATCGATACGTGATCGTCACGTGAAATCTTTTAACCATCAAATTACATAATAAAATACTTTTTTCTTCAGCATCAGTGTCATTGAATCCTTATGAGTGTTAAATTTGGTCGTCGAAGAATGTTAAGTATATAGGATCAAAAAAGAATTTTCATGAAGAAAGTTTTTTACTTGGCTTCTAAAAAATTGGTAAGTATGAATTTTAAAAGCTAGTCAACTTTTGTCTTTTCATTTTATTATTCAAATAAGAAAAGAAAATGAGAAGACTGCGAGTACTAATTTATTACTCAGACGAGGAAGATTCCAAAAAGAAGTATTTTGAAAATATTTGGCCCATACTTATTATTCTTAAAATATTTGGAAATTTTCCTGCATTTTAATTTGTAGTCAAGCAACTATATTGTTTTTAGAACTTGCTTCTGGAAAAGATTACAAAAATGTTGTAAATATAGAATGGAAATATTTTTCTTCAATTGATAGAAATTCGCTAAAATGACAACCGGATTCCATGTTATTAAAAAAAAAAAGAAGAAAAAAAAAGAATTTTGAAAGAAAGTTTTTTAAATGTGAATGATAAAACTTTCTAATTAGGTAAATATATAGGACTTATTACTGGGGGCCAATAGCAGAGGTATTTCCAAAACCTCATAATCGAAGTTCCAAGCCTTGACCTCATTCCTTTATTCCGTCTCTTATTATATTCATCTAATTTGTGGCGAAACAACAATCAAATCGGTTTCCTAATTTAAGAGGAAGTTCAGATTGGGTTTTTTGAATGACAGAGAATAGCAAATTATGAGCCACTAATACATTGCACACTCCAAGGAAATTTTTTTCAAAGCTTTGCAAGTTAGTATCAACGTTTTCACTCGGACCATATTTGCTCGACTTTCATTCTTATTCTCTCATTTCAATTATGGAGAAATTTTCCAAATTGCGGTTGATATTTTTCATATTACGTCAGAATTTATTCCATTCTCTCCTCAAAAAATTAAGTTAAGTCTTTGAATGTTCATTAAGAATTTCTTTTGTTAATAATTCCTTTGGACATATTCAAATGGAAAATTTCCTTTGTATTCGAATTTTTCAAAGGTTGTTTACAATTTAATGAAAACAACAACACAAACCCATTGTTACAAACGAATTTTATTGTAAAAATTCTTAACAAATGCAAACAAACTTTGCACTTCATAAACACTTTCTCACAATTATAACTACCATGAAAATTATTTACCACAGGCACCAAGACATAAGAAATTGACAGGGTATTACGAAAAGCCGATTGTTTTCTTTCTGATTTAAATGAGGTCCTTGAATTACAGGTTTTTCCTTTTCTGAGATCGGTGCTTTGACGTGAAAGTGAGATGGAAAATCAAGTCTCAATTATTTTTTAACTCGACTTATGCGAATATTTCCAACTTGTTTCAAGTTTGTTTTTATTTTTGACTGACCCTGATGTTCTATTTATTTTTTTCCCAACTAGGTGAGCAAATTAGGTTGCATTTGTGTAATGAAATTAGTGTAATATAAAATAAAACATATCATTAATTGGAAATTGATAAGAATTTACAACGAAGATTTTTTTCAAGGTGAAAATATTCACTGTTACAAGGCAAGATAAGCTTAATTAAAATTTAGTTGAATATTAGGACTGAGTCGAATTTCAGGGATGTAGCCCATCCTCAGAGGTGGCAGTTTCTACAAAATTTCTAAATGGCTTATTTATAGCTAGATTGCTATAAAATCATTACCACAGATAGTAAACTAGCGACACGTATAGGTCATTGGATATATTCAATAACTAAGCAAAAATACTAATACTCTCTCAGAGCTCAATCTCACACTTGATTATATCTTACAACTAAACAAAAAATTTTTTTACGTAAAATGTCTGAAAACGCTGTTTTCCTACACAGGTCCTTTTATCCTTAAATTTATAAGAGCAATGGCAGGTAAAAGATTGCGAAAATTCTTGGGAATGTTTTGAGATAGTTAGTCGTTGGGTCACTCTTTCTCAAATTAAAGTCACTTTGGTCTAAAGTTAAATACCCGAGTAAGCTTAGGGTAAAAAATGTCGGTTAGTCGTTGGAATTTCTCCTTTGTAAAACACTCTACAGGCTGTAAATGTTCATTATATGAAAATTAAGTAAGGGTAAATTCCGCTAATTCATCCTACTTATATGAGTCATTCAAGTATCTCTAATTACAGAGTCAACTATACACGCGTCTATCATTTAAAATGCGCAAAGTTCAAAAAATTGAAAAATTTCCACAATTATCACGTCTCTTGACCAATTTATTAGGTACGTTGAGAAATTTCTGTAATTTTCGAAAAATTATGCCACTTTCAACTAATAATTTCAAATTTTAAATTGCGCAGGCAGCGATTATAGGCTTGTATATACAGTGAATAAAATCTATCATTATAAAAGCCTATCGCCATTTATATAGCTCAGTCAAACTGTCCACGTATCGTGTGGTGGAATATCAGAAATTTTCCAAATTACTTTATGTGGCACGCGTGATTATAGTGTACATCGAATGGTGCAATTTCGAAGAGGATTTAGATAAAATTTAACCGTGTTATACAGAAGAAAATATAATCATTCCATTATCTTTAAAAAAAATCTTAATACGAATGAAATTGACCTAGGAATGGTAGTATCGATGATAGAACAAGTAAGAGGTATAATTGCTTATTGGAAAATACGAGTAAATAACAAAAGCTTGTGGTTACACACTAATCGAATTTTTTGGCAATGAAAACTCCGAGACATTTCCTGAATAAACTCCAGTCAACCATTTCACACCATAATTTCACTTTCTATACGAGACAGTGGCGCAGCCAAGAGGGACTGTGAGGCCTGAAGCCTCCTCTTTGCCATTATAAATTCCATTTAAAAAAGACTCAAAAAATTCAAAAAATTTTTTTCGCAAAATTTTGCTCCTTTGGAGATAAATTCAAGACTCAGCCCTTCTCTTAGCAAATTTCTGGCTGCACCCCTGATATTAGACCTATTTATAGGTGCGGTATTGATGAAAGATGAGCACCACTCGAAAAAGAATCGTTTCTTCAGGTTTAATGTCATTTGAGGCAAATATATTTTCAAGGGTAGACATTTATAGTAAAAAAGTAGTATATTTCAGCGCTGAAATTATAATTTCATTTCAAAGTAATTATTGTGGCAATATAGGATATCAAAGCTTATTTTATATGTCAACGTTTAAGAAAGTTTAATAATATGTATTTTCAACATACTATTGTCCCAATAAATTTTTGCGTTGATAATTTTCCATTTTAATTAATTTGGCGGTTATAAATTTCAAACGAATTTTTCATTCCTTTGAAAATGATAAATTCCTGAATTTTAATTCTTCAGTTGTAAATTTCAAAGGGTACCTATTTTTACTTTGTAAAAAAAAAAAATGAATTTGAGAAGACCGTATGAAAGAATTAAGAATGCTATCAACAACTAAACATTAAAGCTGAAGAATGTCATTTTGGATTATGTGAAGTTTTATTTCTGTTTGTTATGAAGAGCAATAAAAGCTTATGTCTAACTTTATTAACTTACAAAATTTTACTCCCTAATAAAACACAACACTATTTTATACCAAGCGAGAAAATTTCAACCAAGGTTTCGATACGTTTTAGAGGTACGGTACGTACTTTTAAGCACATATACCAACCCGATTCTATTATTGTGTATATTACGGTCTCTAGTTTTACGTGAAATATTCCTTACAGTGAAATTAGAAAGAAGATATGACTGAAAAAAAAAGTCAAAAAGTTCAAACCACATCTAATTTTATGATATTGGTTTTTAAAATGACAATAAAAATGGAACGTAGCTGATGGAAAATACGAAACTTTTTTGAATTTCAGATCCAAATCCATTGATTAATTTTCCAACAGGGACATTGAGCTCTGTGGGTATTTGTTAATTTTTCACAGATTACCTTTTTCAACCAAAAATAGCATTTGGAAGTTGCAAAACCCAACCAATAAAACAGCTATGATATACCAACCTCGCTAAGGTTTTTTTCTCACAACATTTTCTAAAAAAAATTAATTTCTAATTTCAGATTTAAAGACGAAAACTTGGAAAAAGTACTACCTAACTTTGCAGTACTATTTTTTTTTGTTGAAATGAATTTTTATGAACCAGATTTCATTAATACAAATACAATATCATTTTAACATCGATAGAATTTTCTAAAATATTACAAAATTAATAATTTTTGGAAAGAATAGGTTTATAAACGTCATCTCTTATTGACCTGATTTAGATGTATGTATTTAAATTTTATTTTTTGAGCGTGATGAAAACTTATAATTGAATAGAATCGTGTTTTTAATACATTTACGCAGACATATTATGCAAAAATCTAAGCTAAATGATTAATTTCATATCATTGCAGAATAAATAAAAAATTTCATCATATGCGTGAACAAACATAATAAATTGCAAATAAATGTTAGATGGTAGACAATATTATCAGTAAAATATAAATAACTCCAGTTAGAATAAATAATGCTGGCTGTATGCTGGGGAAATTCATTAAAAAATAATCCAATTCATCACGCAAAAAGTAAGCATGTCACTCATAATTCATTCATGTATGAACTTTAATTTCTTCTTCGTAATGATAGAAGTACCTAGCACTAGACATAGCAGTTGGGAAAAGAAATATATACATTTTGGAATTCGAATTTCTTTAATTTTATTCCTGTTTGCTGTCTTTTGAAATGTTTTCATCTCTTTTTTGAGGATTCAATTATTTTTTTATTTGAAATCCTGAAAAGTTCGTTATAATGCGAGATTTTAGAAAAATTTCACAACCTGTACATAATTTATGAACTTATTTTATGTACTGGTATTTTGCGATATTTTATTAACGTAGGTATATCACAGACAGGCCATCTAATAATAATTCATAGGTAGTTCTGAAAAATTCAAAGTAATTTTTTTAAATAATAATCTAATCCTCATTAAAGGTTCCCAATACGGACCATTTTGTGGAAATATACAGTTTATCAAATGCTTTCGTTCAATCTTGGTTCAAGAAGTATATAATTCGTTGGCCTTTTTCAATTATTAGTCATAAAGATTTAATCGATCGTTGATATAGGTATACCGAACTTAATATAAATGTGCAACAATGCAAATATAGAACATCTTGTAAAAATGAATATGTATATAGGTCCATAAAAATATAAGTTTTAGTCCAAATGCAACATATTATTCCTTAATGGATTTCATTTACTATAGCCCAAATGAGATTCCAGGTATTTCTTCGAAGGTTGTAAGTACTTGACGATATTAATAATATTTTTATTGTTCATAATTAGTCACAAAAAAAAGCGACTCAATTTTTTGTGAGATTATTATCATTTTTTTCAATGCTATCATCATTTTACCTAAGGCACTTGGTGAACGCATATCGTTACGTATTATTTTCTTTGCTAAATGCCACCATTTCAATGTTGGGCTATAAAATTTTCACTTCCTGGAGGTATACGAGTATTATTTCCGATGGTAATCATTTTCGGGTGAACAGAAGGTCAAACGTCGAATATGAAATACTAAAAATGTGACAAAAGACTTGGTGTTCAAAAGCGTGGTAAATCGTTAGAGCACAAAGAAACAATGTGCATTTTGCCTGAAGAAGTTATTGAACCCAGCAGCTATAGTGCATTAGTATGGACAGACAAAAAAATTATCTAATTTTATGTACATTCGAAGTCTTTATGTTGAGTCATCTTTGCATCAAAATTGAAAAAAAAAAGTTTTACATTTGGACAATTTACATTCAGGGTGATTATATGTACTCACAGGATCTGCTTTGCAGGTCCCTATGGGCCTTGGGATTGCCTTAGTCCTGTGGAGATGTTCCATCAGGTAGGGTAATTTATTCTTGCTTTTTTCATACCTTATAATCATTCGTACCCTTTCCTCACACCTCTGATTAAATAAATTTGCTATAAGCTTGCGAATGATTTCATGTTCTCACTAGCTTAAGGTTTTATGAGATGAAATAAATGCTTGTCAGAGAAATGGAAGTTACACTCTTTAATTTTGCTAACATATTTCTTGTGAGTGATGTTGTTCTTAGATAAAAACACAGAGTTTTGAATTTAAAAGGACGTATCTCGCTTCAGCCCTCACTAATTCTGTCCATGCAAAATTTTCAAATAGTCTTCCTTCTTTTTAAACTTAACCGTTTTGATACATTAAAAGAATCAATCATCTGAAAAATACGAAAAGGTATATTTCCCATCGAATGTTATTCTTTGAGAGAATTCTAAAGATTTAATCATCCATAGAATGCGTTTCTTTTCCGTTCAAAGAGATGAAATATTTTCCCGCCAGGAAATTCGTTTGGTTGCGGTTTAGTTTGGAGAAAATCCAGAAAAAACCTTCGACATTCCACAATAAACCTTGAAGTTAGTAACCCGCAACAGAAACTGTATCAGAAATAATTTATACCTTGAATTATTTAGGAAGTGTTACGGGAAAATATATTTTTAAATATAGATAACTGCCGCAGCTCTTCTTCAACGAACGAAAATGATAAATAAGTACGCCATATCAGTAATTTGTTAAAAATATGATTTTTTCAAAGTGGCTCCAAAGGAAAGCGCCATTCTGTATTTCTCCTCCCCTAACTATATTTTCAAATAAACTAATTTGTGATCGGATCTGGCCAAAGGGACCAAATGTCGCCACCTTTGAGTTTTGAGATACTGGCCACATTGCGTAGAAAACTTCAATCTTTTTTTTTTTTTTTTCAAACCACAGCTTTATCTATAGAGAGAATCCGAGGAGATATAAATTATCAAGTTTGAGTAAAAAAAATTTTAAAATCTACTTAAAAAAAAAAACAGAAAAATAAAAAAAATTGTTCGAAGAGATGTTTTTTTTCAAAGTGAATTTGGTTAGATCTGTATCCTTGAATAATTAATTTTAAGCATTCTCGACGACTGAAAGTTTCGAAAGTTTCTTCGTTTGGCCTTTGCTCGAGAAAATAACAAAATATAGAAGAAAAGGGCCGACCAATTGTCTGCCATCTATTTTAAACTCAATTTTCTTAAAATCAATTTTGCCGACATTTGGCCCCTTTTCGCAGATCCGGTCACAATTTTTACTTTCTAAAGTTTTCTTATTATGTCAAACTACGTATAAATTTTGTATTTCCTCTCCGATGAGTGATAACAATATAATTTTTTAACGCTTAACATTTTGATAACCAGCCAATTTTAATATTTTATAATCTCTATTGTTACATCGAGGTCTTTCTTTTTGACTGACTTTTTTTCCGAGATTTTCTTCCGTCATCCTTTGAAAAGACAATTTCTAAATAAATGAGGCGAATGAACGTAACACATAACTGTTGTCGAGACGATTAAATTTTTTTTTGGAATAAGTCCCGTAAGTTGGCACCGTGATCAAAGGGCCTTGAGTTTGTAGTAACTATCGAAATACTACCCCATTATAAATAGAAACTCTCGTAGTAAATAATCCTAACTTGAAACAAAACCTCTGAAATATTACCTAGATTCCGAGAATATATAACTGAATTGGAGATTAAATTCGAAGAAATATGTTCAAGTTAAAAAATCTAAAGTAAGAAATAAATAGGAACCAGGTATTTATTTTCAAATTGCCTTCAGCTAGTTACGAAAACTATAATTCTACAAATCTTCCGGTTTGTGATGAATAATTATCTTCTGGTTTTTCTGATTGCAGATCAAGACTGATTCGTTCACAAAAAATTAATTAATCTGAAGAACTGGGCAAAACCATATTCTCATTTTGTAGCTATGGGCACATGGTGTTTTATTTTGAATTTAAGCATAATAGAAAAACATTTGATTTTTAGCACCTAACATTAAGAACAAAAAAAGACTAGGAAGAACTCGAGCTTAGATTAACCTGCATCCATTAGAAAGTGCAGTCGAAAAATCTTGAAGGAGATGATTTTCAACACTTTTGACTATATTTTCCATATTTTTCTGGCTCAAGTTATATTGATTTCAAAAATAATTCATAAAATGAAAGGGTCGAGTTTTCTGTTCTAATTCTGTCTCTAAGCAGTTGCCGGATCTCGTAGAGTTGAAAAAGCGATGCTCAATGTCACCCCGAGATGAGGGATTTTGAACACCTTGAGATCTAACCTATTTGGACCAATTTATTCAATGACAATCTATGAGATATTGTCCAACTAGTGTATAAGTACATCTACTTTTAATTTTAAAAAAGTCCAATCTTTTATCTGTATCGCTAACTCAGCCAAATGTAATTGAAGCAGTTACAGTTCTTTCTTTGCTTTGACTAATCTCAAACCAATTTTATTTAATAAAACTAAGAAATCAAATAACAAGATGTGATATATATGTCTTATACTCGTAATTAATAGTCTACGTTTTGAAAATGAGATCTATATTAGGTATGTGGAAAATACAATAATCTGTGATAGCTCCAGAAAATTATTCAGTCTCACCCCATTTACGTTATTCTTAATATTTAACCTTCAGTATAGGTGAAATTTTTAATTTTCAGAGGAAATTAATGATGACTAATAAGGCTATAAAAATATTCATAAATGTAAACTCGTAGAGCGAAAACTGATTATTCATTCCAGTATTTATTCCTTCATTTTGCGAGGCATTTACAGCTCAGTACTGCAGATGACATTAAAACATTTTCAGTTTTTTCAGATCAACAGAACACAGAGCATGCAGAAGTATTTTGGCTATCTTCTGAGTTCTGACCAATACTTGCCCTCTCCTCTTAAAAAATATCTGGCGTCCAACGGCGAGACAATACTAAATTGTAGTTATAAATAAATAAAAAAACATACCTATAGTTCTAACGATGTCAAAATCTTCTAACTTGTCATCTTTCTTCTTCACGTTATTATTGTTAATAATTTTTTCATTATCGACGTCAGAAACCGCATTTGCACGGTCTGTATCGTTGACGGCATTAATTTTCTTCGACATTTTTTTCTGTCCAATTTACGTTTTAATTTTGCAAAAAGATGATCATATTTACTGGATTACTTGGGCCGAAAAAATTCAAGTTTTTAAAAATACACTACCAAACGACGAAGTTTGTTCGATTAGCTGTAGCACAATTTTCACCTCACTTAGACAAAACAAATCATCACTTTAAAACTTGACGAATATTTCGTTAAGTCCACTAAAAAAAAAAAAGTTGATTTCACACAAAATAAAGTTGAAGAATTTTTAATTGTTACTTAATTGCCAGGGCACTGAACTATCTGCCCGGCATTTGTAGATTGATGCACGTATTTTCTATTTATACGAAGATAAAAAACCGATGTATATAAGAATTGAGAAAAAACAAAATAAGGAAACGAATGTTGTTACTATCTGACGACCGGTGAACGAATGGTCGAGTCAGCAGAGAATATCGTGAGGACTGTTTTAAAACAAACTTCAAACCCTCCACAAACCCAACGAACGTTTCAAAGTCAACATTCACGATTTTCTCTCCTCTCCTCTTCTTCGTAGAAAAAATACGCGTGCATATGCGCAAGAATGCATGTTAATCTGACAAGCTTGGGATTTTTGTGCAGGATGAATGAAATTTGTGGAAGGGAAACGAGTGATGGGAAATTTGAAATGGCTGAGGGAATTTCAGGAACGTGTCCTATTAGTTACAAAACCTCGTAAATACGAACCTTAATATTTTTCAAGTAAAAGACAAAAAAGGTTAAGAGAAATTGATTTTTACCATGAATAAATTACATCGCTATTCAATTACTCAAGTACTTACACTGAGAGCAGTAGGGTGGTCTGGTCCTTATTTGTTTACAGCGAATTTTTTCATTTGTAATTCCTGCTTACATCCCCAAAGTGGTTTTATTTCATGAAAAAAAATCTGTTCATGTTTTTCCCCCTCGTCAAAATGGGAGTGGTTCTCAAAGGCCCATTTATTGAAAATTATGGCCAAATTAGAACAAATGCTGGGGGAGGGATCGGACTAGGGGATGTTTTTCTTTAAGAGATCATTCATGTTTTTAATTATATCCACTCCGAATAATGATTAAATCATTTTATTTTTCTAGCACCCCCAAACATATATTAAGTAATATCCACCGATGCGTACAAAATTAAAATTTTTTGAAATTTCTATTTTTGCTGTACGAAAGATATAATTGTTCTTATTTACAAGTTTTCGATACCGCACTGATTATACATTATATGAAATTTTTAAATGTGTTCAGTGAATTTCATAAAATCAACAATAAGGGTGTATAGTTAAAAAATTTATAAACCAAATAGGACAAAAAAGACAAACGGAATTTAGTCATATGAGTATAATTTAGGCTAATTAGTAATTAAAACGCTTTATTTTCTAGTAATATTGAAGTGAAGGGTGGTTATGGCTGGAGGAGACAGAAGCATCATAAGGGCTGGTTGAACAACTCATCTTCATTTACATGTACTTAAATACTTTTTGCTTGTGTACAATAAAACACTATTTGTAACTATTTTGATGCTTTTGGGATAAATTTCCAAAAATTCCACTTTGTGGGTTACAGTTGTTGAGTACCAATTTTTGTTGTGGAATTGAAAGCTTCAAAAGGGTATATTTTGAAAAATTTTAGACATAGAAGACTGTGGATGGTTTCAACTAAAAGAAAATTTGTTCTGCTGTATATGACAGAATCCAAAACACCATATTGAAAAAGTGAGACCTTTTAAAGCCCTTTTCCTACTAAGTAACGTCACATATAATGCCATGCTGAGTACTATTGGTGCTATGTAGTGATTTTATTTCATTATTTCATTAGGTACTTGCGGTCAGAGCTTTCTAGGTTTGATATAGTTAGTGTTAACAGATGATTAGAAACCGGGTACTTTTATTAGACTTGGATTTTCACATTCAGTTGGGTAAAATATACTTACATCTAGTGGAAAATACCAAATTCCATCAACTGTTTTGGTTAAATCAACTTTTCGATAGTACAGTTGACCTGAACAAGTCTTCTTTGATCGAAATACAGTGTGTTTATACAGGTTGCAATACTCACAAATAAACGTACATAACGGTAACCTATGACGTAGAATCTCTTGTGTACACTCTCTACTCTCCACTTTGAGTTTAATTCTTGCGCTCTTCGTGATATAATCTATGGGCAGTCTCCGTGAGGAAGAAGAGTGAAAGTAATACAGTTGGAAACTACATACGACTATTTAGAAATAAAAAAAAAAAGAAGAAAGAAATGAAAAAAAACAAAAAACAGACGGATGGAAAAAAAACTGAATAACTAGTTGTATTTTTGGTATTTTTTCCTCCATTCTCTATTCATAATAATTATCGAGAGCGTATATAACTTTCAAGATTTCAATGGCACAGTAAGATTTTGAAGAAAAAAAAAAAGAAATGAAAACTTCTGAAAGCGCTTTTGCATTATACGGAGAACCTTATTCATTTTGGTTCATTGACGAAAGTAATCTGTATTATGTGTATTTCGAAAGTTCTAATGCATTCACATTATATGCATTATTCTTTTAGTAATAAATTTTGTTGTCTCATCTAAATAGGTATGTCATCCGTGTACACTCTCTTTTTCAGTATTTGAAATGTACCTAATTTATTGGAAAAAAAAAAACTACCTAGGTTCGTAATACAAGGTTTTTGTAAAATATATTGGTAAAGGGCAATTCAAATTTCTGATGGGGAAAAAAATATAAAAGTTTCTTTTTACATTTAGAGGCATTTTTAGCCGTAGGCGGGGCTGGGAGGTACATTGGCGTATAATAAACCAAAATATTTATTCATTTCTTCTTTATGATTTTTACATGTTTATGAAGGAGAAAAACAAATAATTTTTTGATTTTTCTATGAGCAGGGCAATATTTTTGCTAGTTAGAGCAATACCCTAATTGCAAGTACTAGTGTTACGTACGAGTATGATCGAGTTGAAAAAGAATTTCATGAAAAGAAGAGACTGAAAAAAATTTTCATTTTTAAAGGCTTAATTTAAAAAGAAAGTTGATCATTTCAGCATTTTACAAGAAAATTTATGTGAAAACATAATCAAAATAAAGTACTCGTAATTCTATAACTAGCATGTTTTATTTTCAAAGCTGGAGTGGTCAAAGAAAATTTGAGTCAAGAGTTAACATATATTTAGCTATTTAAAATTAAAGATAACACATGTAAAAAATTACTTACACACCAGCAAAATTATTAGGAGATCTAAAATGAAGCATTTAAAAATAAAATTATTCATTAAGGGTAACACATGTAAAAACTTACACACTAATAAGCATTTCGTAGGCCAACATCCGAAATCTGTTAAGTCCCAAAAAATTATCGCACCTTTGCTTTTTCACTCAAGTATAAAGAAATGGGGTGGTGATGTTTTTGGTACTTAGCTTGTTTTGATCTTGGACTATCGATTTGAAAGCGTGTAATTTTTCACACAAGTTGCTTTTAATGGATATCTTATGGGACCTACCAAAAACTTATTAATTTTGGGACCTAATTTTTTACACATGTTACCCTTCAGGGTTAGAAAGGGGTAATATCATGTAATCATGTATCTACTCTAATGTTCTAAATCAGGTTTACATAAATAAATACTGTTTTTTAAAAATATCTTTTTATTTATTTATAAAGGAAGGTTGTCACTATACTATCTTTTTGAATTCGAGTTTTCTATCAAAAAATTCATGTAGCTCTAAGAATGTTGAAAAAAAAAGGAAAAAATTGTCCAGAAGCTGTTTAAACTTAAAAAAGAAGAAATGATAAATCGTCGGTGGCTTGCTACCTCCTATGGAATGAAATTTAAAAAAAATTATGTGTTGGGACTCATTTGATATGATATATCTTATTCTCAAAGTCATAGACCTTGTATCTATTTATGGGTTTCAGCTCCATGGCTACTTTACAATAATAGAGAAGAATTGTGTGGCATTTTCGTGATCTATAGATTACCATGTTAATGAGGATTCCCAGCAAATGGATGAGAGTAAAGGACGTTGGTGGTGATTGTATTCGAACTTTGAACTCATGCCTTTAATGATTCTTAGTTTGCTCAACTGAGAATCTAGCTATTGCGCTAATCCGACCACCAATAAGTAAACCGTTTAATTGGTCACTTAAGTTTACGTAATTTTCAGATTTCTGAAATAAAATGTATTACGTATCTCATTTTAAGCTCAGACGTTCAAATTACGAGTCCTCCATTTTATTAGTCAGTATACCTGGCTATAACTTATAATTAGCTATACTGAAACCATAAAGAACAGATATGAGCGCGCTACCGAACTAAGTAAATTCAATTAAGTGTTAAAAAAATAGATTTGGTTCAGGACTCACATTTTTCTACAAAATTTTAGAACTTTCAGGAAGACTTAATAGGTACTCGTATAAATTGTACTTCGAACATCAATGACGCAGATTGTCTACGAGAGTAATCTGGCTTTATTGATTTATTGCTTAAAAATCGAATCGTAATGATAAAAATGCACAAAACTTGGGTTTAAATGCAATTTGGAAAAAGTCCGCTTGTATTAGTCATATTAAAAATTTTCTTCGAACAAAATTTCAAGTTACCAACACGTGTCTACCCGTCTAATGAGTAATTAAGCTATTTTACAGAAACAAAGATACAGAATTTCTTCAAAATTCAAATACTGTTTCCATCTTCAACTCATGAGTCATGTTGAAATAAAAAAAGATAAATTCGTAACTCGAGTGTTAATTTTATATTTACAAAATCTTATGACACATACAAAACATTCGTATTTATAAAAAATATACAATAATTCTGAAAAAAAAAAGGAGGAAAAAAAATGGTTAACTAAAAATACGAAATCAATAAATTAAATTCTCTAAGACTGCATTCACTTTATGGAAAAAATAGACGAGAAAAAAATATAGGTAATGTAAAAATTTGCAGTTTTTCAAATTGAAGAACTTGATAAAATTTTCTGCTGAAACTGTATCGTCTATTTCATACTCGTATAGAACTCAATTGACTTTGATTTTTCCAACTTCAAACTTACGGACGCATCGCATTAATTTCTGTTTATCAACCATGTATTAATGATTTCAATTCCATTTTTGTTTATCTTCTTCTTGAGGTTGGAGGAGCTTGTGTATGATGCATACAACCTTCAACATTTTCTGGCCAATCACAGACATTTTCCTTTGGATTGAAAACTAGATTTGAAGGGCATGGCATGTGGTGTTTGCGTTCACCTTCACACATATAGTACATAGTGCAGTCTGCCTTGTCTGGATGGTATGATATGTGACCATCTTCTTCTTCACAAGAAACAGTAGTGGCTAAAGATGAGAGAAACTGAGTATTAGAAAGAAATCAAAAAGGACGTTATCTCATAATTTGTGGCAATATCAATCAAAAGGACCATTTTGTCAAGTCACCAGTATTTTGAGAAATCGCAACCGATGTTCAGGCCAGAATAATTGATTTTTGGTTTTCATTGGAAATCCCTCACATATCAAAATCTTTTGAAGTTTAGTGTAAAATGTGCTCAACATAAGGCGCTGCACGCCATGTAAAATAGCAGAAAAGAGAGTTATTTTTAGCATGAACAGGATCCAACTCACCCTAAAACTTCTTCTACTGTCTCCACTTTAATTTTATTGGTATAAAATATAAGTTATTGACAAATTTCGAAAATTCAGTGTGTGTGCCCTTCCCTTTCTCAATGGCCTACGCGAAGGTTTGAGAAAATAATTTAATAATACTCACGGTCTTTTGTAGTGTACAGGGTATTGAGACTAGAAGATTCGTAGGGTCCGTCGTATTCTAATTTCACTGAATAACCATCGAGTTCTTGTTTCATGGCCTGCATCAATGGATATTTGCCTGAGCCACAAGTACCTCGGAAGTCATCCATGTCAATGGACCATACCATGATTCCACCGAATCCTTCCTCTTTCAACCAAGCCATCTGAAATAAAAGAAATTGAGTTCCCATGGCTGAAGTTTATTTTTATAGGTTGAGCATTGAATTTTTATGGCCCTGGAGGCTGGAGTACAGGTAAAATACGATACGAGTTAGAAATGTATGTTACTTTATAGTAAAGTATACCTACATACAAAGGAAAATTTTCATAATATATTTTGTATTGAACTTGGGACGTTCAAAGTTACAATTGGTTTTAGTGGGTATAATCTATGAATGCACTCGATTCAACACAGTCATATAATTATATGTAGCTAAAATAACTATATTTCTGGTGTAACTGATTTATTATGTAGATTATGACTCAATCATTATGGTGCTGCCATAGTCTGAAGTATCGAAATATTTCCTGATTATTTCTTCAGGGAATCTCGTTATTAAATAAACGTTATTTTCCATTAATTAATTTTATTACTTAATCATTAATCAATTTATATTTTATGCGAGTAAAACGTGATTCATTTAAAAAGAATAATAAAATCGGAGATTTTTCTACGCAGACGTTACTTGTATCAATATTTAAGGAAGTGTATGTCCAAAAATTTTAACGGTTGAACTGACACTATATTTATTTTCACAAAATCTCAATTTCTAACGGTAGGTAACGAAAAAAATAACTTCCGTTTCTACATATAAGTTCTACATTACGTATGTACAAGGTGTTTGACAGGTTAAACAATTAACTATAGAGAAAAATTGGTAAATACCAACGAACAGCAGATTTGTGGCCAATTTTCTCACTAGCACAATAAAAAATTTGCTAGGTTTTTAAAAAAAGTGGGTTATTGTGCAATCTGTTGGAATAATTTGGCATAAAATCATTTTTGTTCGATAAAAAGAACATTAGTCTCACTGCAAGATAAATAACTTCAACATGAGCTATTATAAATTTCTTCCACACTGAAAAAAAATTTTAGTAGTTATTTTAAATATTTTTAGGAGAAAATAAAGACAATTTATTCAAAATTTATAGTAGAAATTATCTCACAAATGGTAAAATACACTATCGAAGATGGTAAAAAGTGCTACAAACACTGGGAATATCTATCTACAATAAAATGTGGAATCGTCTCTGTTTTCTTATAAAAAATAATTAAAATTATTCTTTACTTTTTTTTAGCGAAGATAATCGGTTTTCGATTCAGTATGATCAATACTTAAATAAGTACCATAAGTTTTTCCTTTCACCTTAACTGGGAGAAGTAGCGCGCTCCTGTAAACCGAGCTAAGGTGGTTCGATTCCTCGTCCTCTTATAAGAGGAGACTACGTTGATGACATGAATGGTGAGAAACCCACCCACCGCTAGAATTGTTTTACGTAATTTAAGCTTATATAAAATATTTTTAATTTTTTTTTTTTCGCACATGCCCAGGAATTTACTATTTTGTATTCCAGTCAGATTATACAATTTTATTTTTTGAGACGAGATGAGTGAAAAATGATTATTATTTTTCAACATCTACATTTTGAATTATACGAATGTTCTATGTTTTATTTTATACTTACAGATATTGTTGAGATTGATTTTGATTTGGAATCTTAGATATTTTTCAAATGACCTCGAATTTTACGATTTAATCGGTTTTTTACTCTGCTCATATGTGATTCGCAATGAGTATTTATTACTCATTACCTATAAGTTCAATGAGCGATGAGAAAATATTAACATACCTTCGTTTTCAAGCTTCTCTCATCGTCGAAACCGACCCACTGATCTCCACGATAAGCGAATGGTACTTGTTGTTCGTTGTCCCATACAAGTGTAGTATTTTCAACTCGAAGGAATTCACAAATCTGAAAAGTGAATAAGTTAGGTAGATATGTCTTTCTGAACAAAAACACAGTTGATTTAGTTACGTATTTTGAATCGGATGATTACAGCTTATTTTGATCTTTTTCATCGTAGGAATGTGTGACCATTGAGAACAATTTGAAAAATCAAGCCATTCTCCATTAATGTATGTGTAAGGAACACACACCAGGCGTGTTGGGATCAAAGAGAGATGACCATTCTCTACATGTAGCTAGCACTACAGTATGTAAGAATGTTAAAATTTCAAGAGTGAAGAAAATGAAAATTACGAACAAAAAAAAAAAAACAGGAGAAAAGTGTATGGAGTAGGTCGCAGTGTCCTATACGGGCTTCAGAGTCACTTATACACACGCGTTACTCTATTTTTTATTGATGTATATGTCTGTCACCTCAATTTAGGGTTGATACTAAAAGTTAAATAAGTATAAAGATAGTGATTGCATTGAGTGAGTGAAATCCTCGAAGGCCATGATGGCAAACTTCATATTATCTGTTGAAGTTGGCATAGTAAGTATATGAGGGTAGAAAAGGTTAGAAAATTGTTTTATTGTATTCAAGTATGGCACAGCTGTTATTCCACAACATATGTCATTTACCTCGTAGTAGGACATGAAACCAGCTTCACCAGTGTATTTACCAGGAGTTCCACCACCCGAAGCTGGAGCTCCTATGTCAAACTTTGTTGAGTCAACTAAAGTAAATGAACGACCATACGTTGGCATTCCAATCATCAATTTCTCCTTGGGTGCTCCCTGTTTGATCCATTCTTTGGCGCTGTAGTCCTATTAATGAATAATACATAAACTTACCATTCATGGTTCCAGGGCAATTAAATGAAAAAGTGCAATATAAATGCAACAAATCCTGCAGAAAAAATTTTTGCGCAGAATTACGTTGAGGATCACCTCCAGAAACATCCCCTAAAAGTATCTTAAAATCCACCAGCAGTAGCCTCCAAAAGGGGGGGGGGGAATGTATATCTATATTTTTCTTATTTTGTCTATAACTCGCAAACGGTACATTTCATAAAAAATTGTTAGAGACAAAAAATATTTTCTATTAAATTATCTACAACTATTGTTCTTATCATTTTTTTTTTATCTGTCATATGAAAAGAGACAGAGAGCGCCGAAGGTTTGCACTTTTTTCTTAAAAATAATTTAAATTACACTACGTATATTATGTAAAGTTACATAGGCCTATGTGTTTTTGCTGTTAAAGTTTTTCAAAAACTTAATATTACTTGATTTTATTCATCAAATATCCTTCTCCCAATCCCCTTCGATTGTAATTAACCTCGTTAATAGAGCTTATGGGAAGAGAGGAAAAGAGTCGATTGAAAAAACAAATTGTTTTTACAGCTTTCAAAGGCACTTACTACTGTAAGTTTCTTTTGGTAACTAGTAGCACTTTCCAATGGATGCAGAGGACTATTATGTCCAACTTGGCGTTCCCACTGGCCATGGAAATCGTATGTCATCACGTTTATGAAGTCTAAATATTTGGATATTTCTGGTACATCATATCTGTAACCAAATATAAATCATGTTTATCCTTTCATCCAACATTATACATACTTCAAAAATTGACAGTAGGTAGTCCTAATAATCCTCACCCAGCAGCAATGGCTTCAAAGCTGGCAGGAACTGCAGCTGTCAGCATCAATCTTGGCTGGCCTGAAGTTTTGGCTTCACCTTCAAAGGCAGTTCGCAATTCTTTGAGTAGATTGACATAGGCTGTTTTATCTTCTGACCCTCTGAATTTAAAAATAGAATTAAAATATAAAGTATTAAAGTTATCTTGGCTAGGATACTACTAGTTTTAACTGATTCTGACTAAAAAAAGAGCCAATTCGACAGATTTATGACGTTTGTTTATTTTCCATTGGTGACTAAATTATGTATTATTTGGAATAAGCCTTCCTTACAATATACTGTATAAAAAATCAAAACTTTGAATGTATCCCCCTACAGCCGTTATTCAAAATGGTGCTATAATACTCTCAGGCTCTTTTCATTTGCACCCATTTAATTCCTCTCAGTTTTCATTTTATACAAATAGGAATAAGTGTGTATAGAATACCAATGTAACTCTTGTAGGTATTAGAACTAAGTATCTTACCTTGGATATTCCCAGTCCACATCTAACCCATCAAATTTGTATTCCCTTAAGAATTCTATGGCTTCATAAACAAACTGATTCATTCGGAAAACATTGCTGGTCAGTTCTTTAAATGGCGTCGAGCCGAAAGCCCAACCTCCAATGGCTAAAAGTATCTGTCAACAAAAATACATTAATCATTATAGACAGTCCAAAATTCAGCCTGAAAAAGTGAAAGTATTTAAATAATTTGGAGAAACAGATTTACTTTCAAAGTTGGGTTTTTCTCTTTCAGTGCAGTGACTTTAGCATAGCTTTCATCCTCCTTGTCATCTTTATCATCACTGATGGTTAGTCTGTTGTCTTTCAGTGCTCCAAATGCATAAATAACGTGAGTACATAAAGAGGCATCTATATTTTCTGGCGTGAATTTACCAATTCCAGGTCGTTTCTGAGACCAGCTGGTCATGTAGCAGAGAATCTGAGATGGACGTTCTGCAATAGCAAATAAAAAATAAAGGATTTTCAGTTTATTCTAATTCTAAAATGATATTTTACCAAAAAATTAAAAACACATTTTAATGAATCAAGTTACCATTTTTAGGAGCAACCACTTGTATTGCTGACTTCGCAGCAGGTTTCAAGTTTTGAAGGATTTCATTGACATTAATTTTAATGGGTGCTGGTTTGGTAATGGTTTCCAGATTAATAGTGTTTGCCACTTTGCTCCAGTCAACATCTTTTGCATTGTTGGCACGTTTAATTCCACGTAACTCTTCTCTAAAAAGTCAGGATTTTAATTATCTGTCCTTATAATAATTTAAACTAGACAGTGATAGAAAATTTGCTGGAACAAGTCCATAAAAACTAACCTCATGGCACCTATAAGAGGGTATTTGACGTTGCCACCACAAACATTTCCGGTAAAGTCATCCATATCGACTGTCCACACCATGGCTCCACCGTAACTGTTGTTTTTCAACCAATGCATCTTATTTCTGATAGACCTTTCATCGTCAAAACCAATCCACTGGTCACCAGCAACTGCAAATGGGACTTTCATTTCATCATCCCAAACATACGAGGCGCCATTCTTGAGCATTTCGCAAATCTGAAAAATGAAAACGAATTGGTAAATGTTTCAAGTTTTTTATATGTGTGCCGGCAAAAATAGGTTATTATTAGCAAATAAACTTAGGCGCATTTTCAGTATGATTCATTATTGCCCTATAGTGATGCACCAGAAGAGGCCAATATTGCGGTGCCTTGGGACAGGCAGACCCTCAATGACGTTTGATTAACAGACAATATTAGAGTTTGAATGCAATTATAGATTTATCGTATGAAAGAGTACCTCGTAATATCCTAGGAAGCCACTCTCTTTTGTATATTCTCCAGCTTTTCCTCCACCACTGGCTGGTGAATTGACCTTGAAATTGGCCGGATTGGAAAGGGTGAATGACCGACCATACGTTGGCATACCAATGATGAGCTTATTCTTTGGAGCACCTAAACGAGTCCACATTTGAGCTGCATTATCAACGCTTAACTGCTTTCTCCATTCAGAATCTGACGATGGCGAGTATAGGGGAGCATTGTGACCAGCTTCCCTTTCCCATTTACCATGGAAATCGTAGGCCATTAAGTTCATGAAGTCCAAATAGCTGCAAGATATGAATCATTCTTTAAACTATGTGGTGCAGGGGTGTGGTCAGGGTACCTTAGTAGGGGAGGCAAATTACATTCTTACGAGGAGAGATTATAGTTTCTTCAGTTACCCATTTTTCATTACCTATGTCTGGGTGGGGGGCATAGTGGCTCATCCAGAAGATTTTTAAGGGATTGGCTGAGTATCAAATTATAAATTTAAAAAAAAATGAAAGAGCTGAAATTTTGTTAATTAAGTCTTTTTTGGATGGATTTTGATGCCGAAAGGGGGCTTCAGTCTTTCTAGCCCCATCTTGGTAGTGCCACTGGAGGGGACAAATTTTACTGCGGTGAATGTAGCTGAAATTTGCAAGGGGCCAAACGATTAAGCCCTTCTGGTTACACTCTAATGTGGTGAGTGAAAGCTAATTAAAGTATAAAGTATTTTAACTTTGTGTTAATCCAAAAATGCTCTTGTTTTTTTTTCCATAAAGAAAAAAAGATTAGCTGTGCATATTCTTGCTAGAATCGTCACTTACCTACCTAATATTCGCAGTAAATTAATTCACTGCTCATTTATAGACAGTTTTTCAAAGTGAAATTCTATCTAAAACAAGGTGGCGTTTTCTTAAGAGATTCAAAAAGTTATATGTGACGGTTAGAAAATCAATACCTGGCAACAGCTGGAACATCATAACCAGCTTTAATTGTGTCTGGTCCTACAGGCACTGCAGCAGTTAGCAGTAGTCTTGGTTTTTTTACCTCTTGAGCTTCAGCCTCAAATGCTTCTCTTAATTCTGAAAAAGAGACCAGAGTGAGTTTCATTGTTAAGCAAATAAAAGCAACATATCGATCAAAAAATCATTCGCATAAAGGTCAATAACCGAGAAATGATTTCCAATTTTAAAATTGGAGGCTTCCTAATCAATTTCTAATTTTGGAAGGCTTTGATAAGTCGAATCATTCTTTCGATGAATGCTAGATGGAAATTACAAAAGAAAGGAGCTACAGTTGAAACATTCATAACAGACACGAGGAAGATATTAAATTAGTCATTTAATGATAATAAATATTCGTAATCAGCGCCAACTCGTCTAACTCAAAAACATCTGAACTCCGTGTAAATCAAAGATGTTGGTAGAAAAAAAATCTATTAAAAGTTGAACAATAACCATATTTTTAGAAGCTAATCGTGTAAATAAAAAAATGGAAGGAGAGACATTAAGAATATTATCTTTGATACACATTTATGTAATCGTTTCCAAAAAATGAATGCTGAGAATTTTTCTTAATTTGTGCGAGTTACTTATTATACTCGTACGAGTACACTTTTAATACACGTGTTTGTCGTGTTATTAAAACAGTAGTTTTAATTGCGGAAATTTTTTCAACTTAGCAAGAGGGGAGGTATGAGTTAATATTTCGTCATCCTAAATTAAAATTTTAGGGTGTATTAAACGCAAAAAAAGAGAGGGTAGTAGTTGGAAATGTAGAAGAAAAGTGCATAGTAAAAATATCCCATATTGTATAATGTTCTCACAAAAATACCGACTATAAGCACTTATTTCAAAACCAGGAAATGAAAATAGAAAATCCTCATCCCACTGAGTTGATAATTTATGAATTACGCCAACTTGACTAGAAATAGACATGGCTTTTGAGTCATTTTGTCAGAAAATTATTTGCAAAAATTATAATTTCTCTTGTCATCATCTAATTTAGTCGAAAACTTCATTGAGAAATCTCGTACAAATTGTCGATGTTGGAATTAGGAAACATATTTTTTTTTTACGTCACGAACTAATCATAATTCAGGTATAATTCAGGGATTTCATGCAATGTTTAAAATTCATGGAATGCTTGAAATGTTGATTCAATTTAATCAAATAATGAAATAATGTTAATTTTTTCTTATACTTAATCATAGCTAATGAATAAATCAAAAATGGCTGGAAATAATTTTATTGAAGACATTTTCGTATGATAGCCAAGTGAATTATTCTTATCGCATCGAAGATCTTTAACACTAAAAGCAAAATTTTGAGATGGATTTTTCAAAGGACCAATATTTTGAGAAGCCCTGATTTGTGTCATACGACGCCACCTGGTCCTTTGAGGTTATTCTTGTGGCGTCGTATATGACGCCACCTGGTCCTTTGAGTAATCGAGTAAAACCTGGTTTTTCTAGTGTTAATATCTTGGTAATCAGAAGAGCAATTATTTTCTGTTTTTAATATTGTGAAGCATCACTAATTCTACTTGATCCATGTATGTGTCAGAAGTATACTGAACCACTTTTTATAAGGGTAAAATTTGCCATAAACAGTAAAAATGTCTCTCAACCTGGGACTTGAGGCTAAACTGGTGTAGGGATATGCCTCTAGTTATAAGTATGTACTTTGAAGAATATATACGTACAGCATTGAAAGTAACTTCACGATTGTCTTGGAAATTTCTATATTTTATACCACCATCTCAGAATTTTGCATAACTGCTGAGGGAACATTTATGAAAAAAACTTATGTATGCTATTGTACAATTCAAATCAAGAATTTTACTCGAAGACAAAAAGTTACAGCCTCAAAATCTTCTCCTGTGTAAACTATTTAAAAAAAATGTACGCTTCATTTATGTTGACTAAAATGTAAGATGAGTATTTCAGTAGCTCGTACTGTGAATACTGGCAACTTCACGTACACTGATGTATGATTAGTTGCTTTTTCTCAGCAAAATACAAATGACTGAAATACGTGCTTTGCTTTTCGGCTTTCCAAATGAAAATTTCAAGCATTTTAAATGAGCTAAAGTCAAGCTAATTGAATTTGTTACATCACTTATGCCCATGAAATGTACTTTAACGCGAGAGAAGCTTTCAAAAGCTTTAATTTTGAGACTGTTCAGACTTCTCACTACTTGGTAAAATCTAATTCGACAATATTTATAACATTCTTTATGTAGCGAGATAAACTCTCTTTCATTTTTTTAGCTAAATTTTATTAACGATGACTTCATTTAATACGTCACAAAAGTAGAAAAAGCTAGAAATAATTTTTTTTCTACTTTTTCCACCCCAGACGACATCATACAGCATTGCAACAAACGCCAAACAATTATCGTTTTCGTAAAAGATAGCGTAGAAATGTTATTTTTATGTTCCATTTAACGCACTAGCACACATTTTGTAAAAAAAAAAACAAAAAAAAATTGCTAAAAAAATAAAAAAACACGAATATACATATGCTGTCTGATGGGGGCGTAGCACATAAAAAATAAATCATAAAAAAAATGTAGAAGAAAGCACTGGCAGACACGCAAATCAGCATTTCATCTAATGACGTTCGTAAGAAGAAAAGTGATATACATTTATGTAAGGGGGAAAAAAAAAGAAGAAAATTTACTTGTATGATTTTTGGCAGACTATCATATTAGTAATGCAAGAGAAATACTAAAAAGTAAGTAATATACTCGAGTAAGCCTATAGTGTACCTTCGTGGCAATTTAATCGAGTCTACGTGTTATTTTTTCAATTTTTTTTTCTCTTGTAGAAAAAACTTAGTTTAAGTACCTTTTAATAATTGCACGAAATTCTTTTTGTCGTCGCTGCCTTTTGGATACTCCCAATCAATGTCCAAACCGTCAAAATTACGTTGACGTAAAAATGGGACAGCACTGTAGATGAATGTTTGACGAGTGTATCGAGTGGCGACCATGTCTTTGAACTTTTGTGTGCCAAAGGACCAGCCACCTGTTTGGGAACACATGAATGGTGATTATGAGATGGCAAATATACGTCAATGTGGCATACATTACATAAACGTAGTATAAAATTCATGCTTGGTGGTGGCCTGCAATGCATTTAATACTGTTCGACACATAGGTGTAAATAGGTTCTTTTATTACTTAATGGTAATAGTGAAATCGATTGTTAGATGAATGTAGGTTTGTAGACTTTGTTGATACTCCACAGATTAATTTTTGTTATGAAAAACTTCCTTCAGAAGAGCAGAAGAAATATATATTCGGATTGAATTTAGTGGACTAGTGAGACGAATGATTATTGATAATTTGTAAATTGAGCTACTCTGTCAATATCTGCATAATATGTACATAAGAGTATAGTTGAAAACTGATGAATAAAAATTTTATGCCTTAAATCAATAAACTATGATAATTCGCGTTTTCCAGCAAATCGAGGAGTGCCAGGTCGATGGTCTGTTGAAAAAATTTGATAATTTGCGATTTCCAACTCTGCTAGGAGCAATAATTTCGTTATTAAAAAATGGCTTAGATTTTATTTTTTTCCCATAAAATGTGAAATTTTTTCAACATTTTTTTCGCCCTGATCTGAATTTTCTAAATGAGAAGGGAGTTCTAAAATGAAATATTTTCGTAGATACGCCAAAATTAGTCAGATAAAAAAAATTAAAATTACAAAGTCATTTTCTCTTTTAAATGGACCAGGGTAGACTATGATATACATATATAAGCGTCGAATATTATCTAATTTTAGTCTGTTTTGGAACTGAGTAGACTGATGTTACCGGATTTTGTAAACAATATGATATCTAGATAGTTAGATACTATACAGGGGGTTCCGCTTTCAGTTCACCACAGAGAAACTGCAGGTAGAGCAACATAAGTTAAACGTTTTTTAAAAATTCTTTATACACTATAAGACACAGTAGTTGGTCCTCTTTCAAAAAAAAGTTTTTAAAGCACCCCTTGATAAAACATTATTTTATTTTATTTTTAAAAAATGAAAAATTTAATTTTTTTTTACCACAATTTTTTAATATTTTTATTTATAATTTTTCTTTAATTGCTTCGATTGTTTTGATTTTTGATTCTAATAAACTGCATTCTATTTGCTAAATAATGGCGCAAACCGGAGGTTTCTAACTATCTTAGTTTTAATTATAGAAATTTTTAAAATACCCAGTTGGTCCGAAAAAAAACATCATTTCAATCTTACTCAACCCTATTGACTGGAGAGTAGGCAAACTATTGTACATAAACGTAACTTATGTTGCTCTACCTACAGTTGCTCGGTGGTGAACTCGAAGCGGAACACCTTATATGGTCGAGAAGAACTGATCAACCAGATTTTACATATTAATTATTTAAAAAAACAATATTTGAAACAGTCTCCCAGTTTACTGAAATCAACACTTTACCAGTCATTTTGCAGTGATGCAGCTTCCATTTATTTTTAGTGAACTATAAATTACAATGCATTGGATAAAATTCTCTAACTCCGCCCAGAAATTATATGAAAAATATTTACTGATGGTAAGGGATTTTTATGCATTACAGATGCTTTATCGAATATTTTTACAAAAATAGATTAAACCACTGAGACTAAAATAAAGATATCTTCTTGACGTCTGACCTCAGCTCATTTTGTACATAAACTTTCTAATAATTATTTGATCTTCGATAGCTAGATACGTCAGCATATCTAAAAGCACAATTTTACCCTTCAAACGCCAATATTACCAGATAAATTCGCCATGTGTAAAATATTAGAAAAAGATATATAGGTGTACAGCATGATATTCAAGCTCATAAATCCATGCATTTGGGAAAAAGGTCAAAATCTTGTTAACTACCACTAAAAGTTGCATACCGAAGTAATTTGTTTAGTTTCAATAAGAAGCAAACGTTGTTTATTAAGCTGGATAATCACCAGTAATAAATTTTTAATATTCACTTATTTTCTTTGCAAAAGGATTTGTGATGTTCGATTTTATTATTTTGGCTTATTTCGAAACTTGACATTTTAAACAATGAACTTTATTCTGATGTAAAAATAACTTCTATTCTGATCGATATTTATACGTTGCTCGCGTAATTTATGGCTTCGTTTGAAGGGTGCTTTATCTAGGTGAACTGAAAATTCGCCCACACTTTGAATGTGGTACAGTGTAATGTTAGAAGTCGAATAATTAGTGGTGATCGAATTTTCACAGGGTGCTGGTGTGGGGTGTTGTGAACATAGGTTGGCTTTCGAACTACAGTATATAGGCTACCGAATACATTATTCATACGCACTCAAATTATCCTTGGGGAAGGTCTAAACTCTGAATTCCATTTTTGCTGAAAATAAGGAATTTAAATTTTTCGCTATATTGCAATGTCTTACACTTTTTTTTTTGAAATGGTAAAATTTGTTATAGATTTTTTGTTTTTAAAATTTGAAAATTTTGATTCTGAAAATCAGAAAAGTACTTATTGAAAATTTAAAAATTGAAGAAAAAAAAATCATAAGAAAGATAATAAACCCGTAAAACTAAAAAATTCAAAAAATGAATTGAAAAAATAAATAAATAAATAAATAAATAAAATGAACAAAAAATAAAAGTAAACAAATAAATGAGTAAGTAAAGTGAATTAAAACTGAAATGAGTAAGAAAATGAAATAAATTCAAAAATAATAAAGAAATAATAATGAATAAGTATGGAAAAAAACACAAATAAAATACTTACATGTATTATAAAAATGAAAAAATTTTTTTTATTTCAAGTCGAAAATAAGAAAAATTGTCAATTTTTGTTTGAAAAATGAAATGAATTTAAAAAGTTATAATACCTATGTGAGGAAGATTGCAAAATTTTTTCAATTTGAAAGTTGAAAATCCAAAAATCTAAAAAGTCAATGTTTATTTAAATCAAGAATTACCAATTAAAATTAGAATCCTTACATAATTATTACTCTATGTACGTAATAGGACACTCAAAACCACCTTTTGAATAAGTTGACCATTTCCATTCTGGATAGCAACCCTTAATTAATAAAAATAATTCATTCAATTCGGTGTCGAAGCTTGAAGTGTGTTTGTATCCACCTCAATAATCTCCCTGTATAATCTATATCTTTATCAAGTCCGTCCACCATTCGCGTAGCAATAAAACAGTAATTTAAATCAATATATTTTCAAAATTAGTCTTACCTATAGCCAGTAAAATTTTCAATTTCGGATTCGTCTTTTTCAAGCTCATAATTCGGTCGTATAAACCAATTTTCCCATCTTTGGTTTCGTCATTTGACTCGAAAGACGAAAGTCGTCCTTTTTTCAGCCATCCGAATGCAAAAATTATGTGCGTACACAAATCGGGGTCAATGTCTTCAGGCATGAATTTACCGATTTTGGGACGATATTGCGACCAATTTGTGTAATAACATACTATCTGAAATGAAAAAGACAGAATAAAATATTATATTTAAGCTATAAGAAGATCCACGAATGAGAAGCAGAGATGGTGAAGATGAGATTTTGGTACACTTTTATAAGTTCTTATACTTTGTATGAAAATTGATTATGCTCTAAGATACTGAAAAAAAAAAAAATGTATCTCTCTTGTTGTGGTTGGAAAGATATTTAGCTGAGCCAAAAATATCAACATTCTTGAAAAATTACTCCCATGATAATATTATTATGTATTTTCTTGAAAATGTTTCTAGCGTTCCAAAGCATGTGTTTTTCGATGAAAGACGATCCAAACTTATTTTATGGTATTATTACGCCTAACACGTGTGAGTTTACAATATGTGCTTCTTTAGTGTATCTCATATTGTGTTCTGATATTTTGAAGGCCATAGAAACACTTTCATATTCTTTTCGAGTCGGTTTTCGTTTCTTTTCGCATTATTTTTGAAAGAAGGCCTTAGGTTTCTCTTTTTTTTCTAAATTTTCAATTTTTTCCTCCTTGCCTTTTCTCATGTTCGCACTCAAATAAAATATTACTCTCATTTCATTGACTTCCTTTCGATTTTAATGATAGTTCAAATCAGTAATAATGTTTATACTGCCTCATTCATCACGTTTAAGTCTACCTTAATAAAATGTGAGTGTAAGACAATTAAAATCGAGGCTATGAATAACGAGGGAAAAGTTAAAAGTACATAAACTCATAAAAATAGTAATTTGTCTTTCAGTCGAATACCGCCAAATAATGCATTAAGTTTGTGTTCAGTTTTTCTATTTAAATAAAACAATGATTCTCTCTTTCTCTACAAAAAATATGAGTACTTTTTGGCGGTCTTCAAGATGGCGTGGGTGGTCAGTGCAAAAAAAAAAAAAAAAAACGTAAAAGCTACGGAAACGTAAAAAATTATTCCTCTCTGTTTTTATTTGCAGGCCATAAACCTGGTACGAGTACAAATGAGACCAATATCTCAGAGGAAATGGGGGCGAACGGATATTGTGGTCGTTGCATTGCAATTTCGAAGACAAAAGTCTTTGGGCTTTAGTCGAAAAAGAAACAGTCTAGTGTTTCAAAGTTTTATTCTTCGACTTTATGCGTACAGGATGTGGTAATGGAAGAATATCTGGTTATAAAATAAAAAAATAAAAAATAAAATAGCAGAAAAATGCTCGAGTTTTTCCTTCCAAAATGAAATTCATTTTACTCTCTCTAGCATAAGTCGAAAGCAGGTAATTGTGTGGGTTTTGTTACCCTTGAAGACAGAAAAGGTCACTGGTTCAAGACCTTTTTTAATTTTAAACTCGTATCTGTTGCATTCTTTTTATTTTTGTTAATTATGGATAATTCTGGATAACATCTGCTGAGGTGAATATAATTTGCATATTTCAATGGACAAAGTGCAATTTATAGATTCCATGAAACTATTTAAAATAGTTAGCATTCTACAAAATTTGTCAGATAAGAACAAAATTTATCACAGGTCTAGTATCAGTACCGGATTAACTTTGGAGGCCCAAAAATGGAGCAAAAAAATGTCTATGATTATATTTCTCACCTTATATCCGTCATCATCTTTTGGTTCCTCACCAGATTTGCGATTGACAGACGAACTGGAGAGTCCGTTTAGCTTTTGTCGAATCTTGAAACGACTACTCAAAGACGATTCTTGATCTTCCAGCTTTACCTCGTCGGTCGCTGAATTCAAGTTTTCTGGCTTAGAAATCCGCCTCCTGATCTTCAGTCGATTTGTGCTGGACAGATTCTCCTGATCACTGGTCTCACCCTCCAGCAACGAATTTCCTTGGCTGGGTTTCGATATCCTGCGCTGAATGTTATTACGGTTGATGCTTGGCGAGGTCTCTTGGTCGACTTCTTGTATGGCTTCTGGTTTAGGCTTTGGCCCTCTACGGCTCAACAGTCTGGTCACCTTTGGGACCGTTTCCTGAGCTTCGATATCCGTGAGGTTGGCATTGTGTTTGACAACATGGCGATGCAGTGCGGTGGGTCGATTGACACTGGCTGCTGTGTCCAGATCGTTGCTTTCGGTGGTTTTACTTTTGTAAAATGGCTTGGAGGTACGGTGGTATAACTTGAAACGATTGGCAGTAGAGGATGCCTCCAAGTCTGGCAGTACTTTGCCATCGAGAATGTTATTCTCGGATGTCTGTGCTTTAGTGAACGATGAGATCGGCCTCCTGAATCTCTTCCTTTCATTGTCTGTTGAAGAACAAAAAAAAAAAGAAATTAGAAATCTCAAATACTAAGCTCAGAGATAAGAATATGACAAAGTGGAAGACTGTGTAAAGATTGCAAGTGTTTATGACATGAAAATAAGCATTGTAACTTGTACATTACAAAAAACTAATACTGAAGTAAATATTTTTATTTTTCGATGATTTTTCCATTTTTTACTGATTTCTATACCTAGTTGATTTTGGAAAAATTTTAGAGGACCAGAATTTTTTCTGGGGGGGGGGGGGATATGTTCCGGCACTGGAAAACCTGCTCATAATAACACTCAATTTACGATAGATATTTTTCGGAATTTCTTTTCAATTAGAGGACATAGGAGGTGTTAGGAATGTTTCAGACAAAGATGGATTCAATCATCGGATGTGGTTTTAACTGGTTTACTGATAATGCGAAAAATCTTTTGATTAGTCTTTCTCTTTTTGTCTTTTTTTCCTGATATAACTTCACTATAATGCCGACAAGGCTATGAGAAATATGTTGGAGTGTAATTAACCAAACTTGGCTCATATTCTCTGCGAATTTATGTCTTCACTTTATGTGAAGAAGCAACGAATTTTACAATGATGAATGCTCTTTTAATGAAAAAAAAAAAATTCACGAGAACCTACTTTTTGAAGATGGAGATAATTATGCTGCAACCTAAGTTTAATAGGACGATTACCTAGGGTTGTAGCGAATTTAAGATTTTAATTGGGCGTGAAATCATGATTTGAAGAATGACAAAATTATTGTTCTACGTGAATTAAGTGGGTGAGAAAAACTCCGAATAGAAATAATGGGCAAGTAATGTAAGACATTGATGTTTTTATGCAAGTAGAGGTATATTTTAGTATAATAAATTTCAGTGTTAGGTTAATTAGTGTAAGACAGATTTAACTAGGCCACATGAAAACTTTCAAATAGAGGTCAATGAGCTAGTTGGGCTTGTTATAATCGGCCTACATTTTTATGGTTGAAAACCATTCAACAATAAGTAAAATTTTGGTATTCAAACATTGGCTACTATTCATGGCTTGCTGCGTAGATCATTGCACACTTAATAAGTGGGCACTGTGAAATTTCTATTATAATTTTTACTTTATCCGAAAAAAATTATTCAGCTACACATATCAGTATTTGAAAAATTATGGTGACCTGAAAATACGACCCTATGGACAAAATAAAGTACAAACGAACTCCGTTTCTAGTCCGTCTCTTGTCACATGTATGTCCAGTCCGTGATGTTATCCGTTCTCCATTACAAGAATCCGTTTCTCCCCACTTTTTTTGTGATTTCAAGCAATTATATTCTATGTTGACGTTCCATGAACTGAACCTCTGGTATCAGGGCAGTTCTAATCCGTAAATGAGATCCGTAACGGACTCCATTTATTCAAGCGAAGTCCATTGATGGAATCCGCTTGAATGTAAAAATGGAGTCCGTTACGGATTCCATTTACGGAACTTCGATCATGAGGATCCGTCTATATAATCCGTTTTCCGGATCCAGTACGGACTCCGTTAACGGACTAGTTTTTGCGGATTTCGTAATCCGTGAAACTAGTCCGATTTTACGGAGTCCGGGCTCGACTCCGTTTTTTTTTTTTTAGAATTCGGACTAATTTTACCCATAAGGGAATATTACGTGCTGTTTTAGCCTTCAACCTTACTTCATGCTACAATTTTTGCTCTCATGTAAATGATTTTGCTCGGTTTACTTATTTAAAAAATATTGTAGTTGCAAAAATTCATTTTCAACTTTGGCTGTGTCACATAATATACAGGCACTATTTTTTTAGTCTCTTTTTCTCAGGTACAATTTATTTTTGATATTCTAATCGACACCATTATTCATAGATTGCAGCACCTACTATACCTATAACTGGTTATTCGCACAGTAATAGATATTCCTCGAAATTACGTAAGTGCCAAATGTAAAAAAAATGTTCTGCATTCTTCAAGTTTTAATTACGCCTCTAACGACCGATACGGTAACGTGCAAATTCACCAGCGACATCTTAGAGCAAATACAATTATATCGACGATGAATCAGGAAATGGTCCTAATTGTTGCATTGTCAGCTCGCTCATAATAAGCTGCCCTAATTAAAGAGAAGGAAAAGGAAACTATACAAATCTATTTCTATCACAGCAGTCAGTTCTTTCACCTAATGGCGTGAAAATAGCTGCATTATGAGTCTACCGGAAACTAATTATCCAATTTTTAAGGTAACCGAGTGTATGACTACTGATCAGTAGGGCTAGAGAAGTGCCAGGCTATCTGGAGCCTCAGACAGTGACGATGAATAAGTGAATAAGTGAGTCATTTTCAGAAAGAAAATACATACAAAGTTAATATTAATTTTTTTCATAGGAAAGAATAAATAATTTTATTATTAGGTAGATGAAAGTAAGTAGAAATTCAAATAAATTTCAAAATTTCTGACACAAAACACTCATCCACCCACCCAATTATAACAGTTTGTCTTTTTGGGAAAAACAATTGGTCATAGATATATTTTTTGGCTGATAGCAATGATGATTGAGCTAACCCACCGACTATCAAGGTACCAAATCTTTGGATAAATATCAATATTTCAGTAGATATAAATATTCTTCGACATATCAATATAGTTCTTCAATTTGGTTATAGTCTATAGACTATGAGGAGTTTTGGTGCAAAATGCAACAATCGTCATTGAAAATATGCTGAAAAATCACAGTGGTTCAATTCTCATGTTTGATGACTCGATTTTTTCCTCAAAGTTAACCGAACCAATGTTTCATCATAATAATATTTCCACCTCCTCTGATAGTCATTTGTGAAGATTACAACAATTTAATATTACGAAAATGGTGTTACTACTTTTTGCACCAAAATTTCTAACATACAACTCTAAAGCTAAACGTTAAGATATTACACTGATGATGTCACCAATAATAACCTGTAATGACGTCATCATTGTGACATCCAGATTAACGAACACAACATTTTGGATTAACCTCAGCCACAAGACATATCCATGTCTAAAAATTTGGCAAAGCGGCCAAATTATGGGAATGCTGATTCACAGAATAGAATGGCTTTTTATAACATTTCAAACTATCTCAAGCATTAGAAGACCTGTAGCTTTACAGTGACTATAGAGGCCTGCAGGGATAGTGACCCCTTCAGAAATATGTTCGTGCACTTTGAGAATTTCAAAAATAACATCGAATATATGGGCCATAATGTTCTCTAAAATAAATTGAATTTTCAGCATTCAGAATTTCACAAGCATCTCTTGGGTTTGCTTACGATCAATCTATATTTTGTTTTTATTCATTCATTCATTGGTTTCTCGAGCACCCTTCACTGGTCTTCGCAATTATTTTTAATTACAGAATACGAATGTAGCCCATATTTTTCTTCATTTTTCTTTCCTCCTATTTTACTGGCTATTCGAGAAACGTTACAGTATTATGCTTGATAGTTCTGATATATGTTTCACTTTCACTTAAACAGTAAAATGAGTAGACTACTTTCTTCCAGCTAAAGTAAGCCAGTGCATGATTTGGTTCATGTGTATTGGAAATCATGCTCATTTTTTACTCAAATTTCAAACGGTACATTCTGCGATTTCGAGGAAACATGAATATTAACCAGAATAAATCAAATGAAGAGAAAGGATCGTGATGTAGAAATGAAAATTATTGTTTCAAAAAATGAAAAATGAAATCATACAAACCTAATGGAAATTTAAAGTTGGGTATTCAAAATTACATTGTTTTGTTTTTAACACATTGATTATGTTCAAAAAGGTTATATAATTTCATGCAGAGTCCAAAAAATCAATTTTCATCATTTTTATATACGAAAATTTTAGGACAAGTTAATTTATGGGTATATATCTTGAAAGTAATAATTGATAAAATTGAAAAAGCATGATTTGTATAAATTTTGCATAATAAGCTTGACAATGGCAAGGATAGTGTTTCTAACCAATCAGTCATAGAGGAGAAAATAAATCTAGCTAATATAATTGAGACATACAGTCTACATAATTATATTCTCACAGGAGGCAAATGAAGATCTATAGGCTCATTTTATATTTCTCTGAAATCAGTTGGGTGTAGAGATCGAAAATTTTATCACTTAATACAAGCTCACCCATTTTAAGAATAGTGTTATTTAAACATTACAAATTGAAATTTGAGTCTCGTGCAGATATTTTCAATGAATACAATTCATATATTCTTCCATAAATCGATATTTATAACCAAAGTACGTCAAATTTACCTTAATGAAAACATCACCTAAAAAAAAAAATCTGTATAGCTAAGAAACCGGATTTTCATAGGCTAACCAGAATATTTCTGCTGTCACTATCGAGAAACTGATTTCATTTTACGTAAGAAGTTGTCATAAAATTAGTTGAAATTTCGTTTTCTTGATTATCATTTTTATTTGAATATTTATATTGACTGTAATTTATATCGAAATTTCATACTAAAACCACTAAAGAAAAAGGAGAGAAATCCTGATATTCGGTGCAACAGGGCCAGTTAAAAAATTCGCAAACTGTGTGATACCGGAACCGAATTTTGCCTGTGTCTCATGAACTCTTTGCAAGAATTACAGTTAGAGTGTATAATCAGGTTGAAATAGAGCAGAATATACTCTTGTAAGCTGATTATATGGTACTTTGATGGATTTATAAAACTTTTGATACAAGTGAGATAATTCAACTCGCCGGAGCCTCTTAGAACTCGCGGATTAAAACTTTGGATTTTGAATGTTCACTTGACATCTCTAGGGTAAGCCTCAGTCCAACAAATAGCAGTATTTAAAAAATCAAATTAAAACGTAGACAAGCTGAGTAAGGCATGGTAAGTAGTTGCAAATGAATTATCAATATTATCGATATTGTTGGAGACTGATGTATCGATTACAATACTTTTTTTTGTTTTTTGTTTTGGTGACGCAGCAGCTCTTAGCCTGTGCAAATTTTTTAATGTTCATACAGTTTCTAAAAAGGCCCACGTGGAGGGGGCTGCTTCGATTGCATCAATTTAGGGGTGCTGACCCAGGCCAAAAGGGTCAGATTTTCATCAGAGTAAGAGAATGCCAACCTATGCCAAATGGTCAGATCTTTTGAATTTGGGGCAACCAGCCAAATGGTTGTGTCTTATGGGCAGTTTACAGCACCGAAATATGCCAAATGGTCGGGCAAAGCACGACTTGCCAAATGTCGTATAGGAGGGGCCAGGCTGTCAATACCTGGCCAAGAGGGGGAACTAAGTAAAAGGGGAAGAGCCAAGTTTGCTTCTGAAGCCAAAAAGAAGCAAAATCGTATATACACTGTATTAGCCAAGATGATGGTATCCCAACTTACCTTTCGATCACCTCAGCCAAGTCCAACAGTTGTGCTTTAACGTCGAGGGGGGGGGGATGATAATTCAATTGCGGTCCTGTTCGCAGGAAGCTACAAGAGTGCATCCTGCGATTATAGCAAAAGTCCTTATTCAGGGCAATTGCTGTGACGGGGATCGATTACAATACTGCCTCATTAAAATTTGGCGTCATGGCCGATCTACCAGTTAAAATATACCTAAATAACCAAGGTAAAAAAAAGTCAAAGATTTATTTGAAACTCAACCCACTTTCTGGATCTATAACTATATAGAGCTCAAATAAATTCTATTTTAGTCGAGGCAAGGTAAGACTCTACATTTGACTATTTTTCGTCCTATTTTTTACAGGGCCAAAAAAAGTAGTTATATTTGAGGCTTTTGGAATTGGTTAATCAGAAGTCCACATCTCCAGAAAAGAGAAATAATCGTACCTATCACGAACAACTCTGAAAATAATTTGTGTAATTCATCCCCCGATTTGCAATGTGACACAAATGTGGATTGGAAATGTGACGCAGATGTGGCAAAAATTCAACCAATCAGGAAGCAGTTTCGCTTTTGTGAGACTGATGTGACCTATAATTTTTCCACCGGAGAAGAATGGAATCACATCAGTGTCACAAAAGTGCCACTGCTTCCTGATTGGTTGAACTTTTGCCACATCTGCGTCACATTTCACGTCACATTTCCCATCCACATTTGTGTCACAGTTTGCAGATCGGGCCTTAACTCATTTAGAAGATTTTATATAAAATTGTTTCCCATTTTGGAATAATTCGATTGACAACCAATTAGTATAAGGGCCAGTGAAACGTAAAATTTTTTCATCTAATTTCGATTTATTTATTTTTTGTTCAGATCGTTTACTCTCGCAATTTTTCTAATCCATTTAATCTCGATTACCTTCGAAGATGTATATGCGAATATAGAAAAAGTGAGTGTCGTCAAATTGAGCGATGGAAATTATGGTTCGATTCCCATAAAAAAATTTCAATTAAATCTTTAAAAAGTGTACGCTACCAGCCGTAAGAAAAAGTACATATGAAGGATGCAGGGGGATACGAGGGAAGGGGCTTTAGTTGAACGTGGTGTGAAAAAGTGAATTTCAAAAGATACAAGAGTGCATCATTATCTACAGCTGATGTGTACCTGAATGTAAATTATTCTGTGTGCATATACCTCAGTAACGAGCTGAACCTGTTACCCAGCCTTGTTATTTATTCATAATAACCTATAAGAGCTTCAGTTTTTTTTTTTTTTCTTCTTCTTCTCCATTCTGTCAAGTTTATTGTAAATCGAAATCAAATACAAAATTATATTGTGAAATAATCCTTCGGTCTAATTTTTTCACCAATCCGCATTTTCGTAATGCCCGTTGTAAACGTAAATAGTGACTTACCTACGAGCATTAGAAGAACGTCGAAATTATATGAAAACGTGAATGAGTCAGTAATAAGGCAATTTTTATCTCTTTTTAATGAAAATGAGGCCGATTTTTATGTAATTGCACATCAGTGACCTGAAGCGTTGCAAAAAATTATACTAATGGTACGGTTCTGGATGACTTGGGGCTGGACTTTGGCTAGTCAAAAGGATATTATAACGAGGCAAATATAGGTACCTTAATTTCATTGAAGAATAACTTATTGTTTTCTTATCAAGTGAAATAAAGCAAATATTTTTTTTGGGGGGGGGGCTCTGCATCTCTGCATGCAGCTCACTCTGAGACAATCGCAAATGAAAAGATTATGGTGTAGGTAAAAATCTGCAACACTGATACACATTTATGCCACTATGAAACACCAATCCATTGGTATCTCAGAAAATATTAGCGCCCTTTGTATGAAAAGTAACTTTACAATAAGTACTAATAGGTGCTAATATGCACCATTTAAGAGTCAGCTAAATTCCAGTTTTTTCAATGAAAATATTTTATGATAGCTGGGTTTTAGCTCTTTATGAAAAAAGCTAAAATTTATTAAGTAAGTATATCATTTTTTCACCCTAAATTTTTTCAAATAATTCTGAAGGTATTTGAACTATATGTATCTACTAATGGATTTGTAAACGTTTTATTTACATTTTAACTGCATAATTTTTCAAATAAGTTGTAATTATAAGGGAATTAGATACTTACTTTGTATACTTAGACTAGCAGATATGAATATCAATAATATTAAGCATATGAATATCGAATTCCTGGTCTGGCTTTTGAACCGAACGCTCTTCACCTGAAATATAAGAAGAAAACTTCTATAATTTTATATAATTGTTTTATTTGTATGAGTTCGGAGTTAGGATTGTACGGAATTGATCCTAAGAGGATACATCAGTCCTGTTTTATAAAATTATAATACTATATGTTTGCAAGCAGTAAAATATCTATCATAATGAATTGCACTGGATCCAGAAAAATGTTCTCCATGACTACTGATGTTCAATCCCAAGCAGCAATTTTGCCTTGAGGGATAATGTGACACTCTGAAATATATTTCATATTGCAAAGTTTGAGGCATTGAGACTGGCTGCCTCGTTAAATGCAGTATTGCAAATGCAATATATTGATTTGGGGCAAGTTTGAAGCAGTTGCTGCATTATAATTTCGTACTAGAGCATTTGCTTCAATGTGCACTAAATACTTCTACTGTATGAAATTTGAAGCATTTGCCCTATTTTGCCCTATAAAGTAGAGCAACTATGGGAATTTGCTCCATTATACGTTTCTATGCAGCAAATATAGGCAAATGCTTCAGAGTATTTTGTTTCAATGAATGAAACTTGTGCTTTATTATAAATTAATTACAATGTAATGAAGCAAAGTAGAGCAATTATGTATATTTGCTCCATTATAAATTTTTATGCAGCAAATATGGGCAAATGCTTTAGAGCACTTCATTGCAATAAATAAGACTGTAGCTTTATTGCAAATTATTGACAATGCAACGAAGCAAAGTGGAGCAATAATGGGAATCTGCTACATTATGAATTTTTATGCAGCAAACATAGGCAAATGCTTTATGTTAATTTGAAGCATTAAATAATGCTCTGGCTTTGTTGCTGTTTAAGTACAATTTCAATAGATTGTAATGAGGCAAAATACAATCTTTGCTGCGTACTTGATAAAATGAGGGCATTGCTTCATTGTGCTACATTGACGTATAAAGCAATTGCTTTAAAACTGTAATATTTGTAGCATTTATCTCATATTGCCTACAATTGCTCTAGCGAAATCTGAAATTTTTGCTACTTGGGAACATGTACATTCTTAATGAGAATCTTATTGTACGTCTTCAAAACTTGATTTTGAAGTAATAATTGGTAGATATCTAGACTTTCTACTTTGTATTCGATTCGGAAGAAAATAATAATACCTATACACGCTAAAATCAACAGAAGGCACTTAGACTATCTTGAGTACATTTTGATTATCTATGAGTAAATATTTGACTTGCATACATTGCTGGATACCTGCCTATTTAATACATGAAGCAGTTGTAGTTTAAACTTGATGATTCACGTTCACTGAAATTTTCTTTCATTATTTTTCTAATAGGGCCCTACAGTTGTCAGAGAAATTTTTCTCTACACTCGATATGTTGTTTTTTTTTCTAACCTTCTTTTGTATAGGTCAGCTAATTATAACTATACCAATTTAAACGTCAGCAAATTGGCAGTAAAATGCAGCAAATATAATTTGTACCAATTACTCTTACCGCTATACGGATTCTGTAAGAAAGAAAACAAGAAAAAAACTGGTTTCCCCAAGTCAGCCATAACTAGTGAAGGTGTTTTGTAAACTGAATACATAAATCAACGATATCAAAATGATGGTCGCAGTCACAAAATGTATGTACTAAACAGGTATACAAATTCGAACTCATATACTATGCAAGCAGCAAGTGTATATATAAGAAATTTGTGCCTTATGTAGCTTGGCAGATCAAATAGAAAGCTTATTTATTCATTTCATCTGATCTAGTACTTTTTGAAATTGGTGTCTCATTGAAATTTTCACAGACAATAGTCCTCTCTTATTGTTTTTCAAGGACTCTCTTTCTGGATGAAATCAATTCTATCATTTTGTCAACAGCTGTGTATCAGCTGGTAATATTTTTGTAAATAGTTTTTTATAGTGAAAGTTATTTCACTACAAATTTTAAAGCTAACTGAAAATTTAGAACAAATACACTTGGGTAAATTGTAGGATTGCTTATAATATAGATCTTAATCTAAGTTTACAACTTTCTCATAAATAGCCTCAGAATATGTAGTAGCGGAAGATAAAGTTTCGTTTCACTAACTGGAAGTATTTTTGAATTATGTCTACAAGATGGGCAGTTAGTAGATTCTGGAGTTGCAGGCAATATTATAAGTTTGAACTTTTCATTGAATTAAGTATTCAAGCACTCAATTTATTTGTTGAGCTGTTGGGTAATGGGTATTATGGCTGAGTTCTCTGTTCTTGTATATTTTAGCTTTATCATTCTTGGCTTCTTAGGGTTGTGATGTAGTGATTTTGAAACTTACCCTCTGAGATAGTATTGATTAACCGCATTCAAATGTGATGCTAATTTTTATAAAAATATAGCCAGGCCCGTAGCGAGAGGGGTAAGGGGCAACGCCCCCCTAGTGGCGCACTTTTCCCTCCCTGGCAGAATTTTTAATTTTTTCTCCTGAATTTTCAATATATAGGAACTACCTGTAGAGGCTTATTAACATAATTTTTTATTTACAGAAATATGCGTTGCCCTCCTTGGTCTGCACTCTGCAATTTGCCCGCTTGGATTATATTCTGATGGCTATCGGCTTAAATAAAGTGACTGTCCTTTGTTCATTTCTGTTTATTTTCTGAATTCTGATGATGGGACTTGAGAAAAAATGATTGGAGTAAATGATTTCTTATAAACTATAATGTAAGTCGAATGATTTAAAAAAATATATAAGTACACTTGTATTTGGTTATAAAAGGTTACGGAACATTTACCCCCTTTGAACTAATCTTAGTTTTACAATCTTCAATTAAAGATACGAATAAAATGGTTTCTATATCGTGCACGCCATTTTTTGCTGCATTGCATCTCAGATCTGAGTCATTCAGTCAGCTGAATGAATCGAAAGTTATGCAGCCACTCTTTTCTCGGTGCTCAATAGGCGTTAGCGCGGAAATTTTCCTTGTCACCCAATATCAAACATAATAATATCTCGACACTCATTAAAGAATTTCCATAACATCGTTTTTCCTAGATTTTTCTTCATCGATAAAATGTCAGAATTGAATTAAAATGTCACAAGAAAAAGATAGTGAAAGCGCTGGAATATAATCCCAGAAAGTGAGTCTAATCAAGCATGTAATCACAGATCGACTACCGTTACATTAACTTTGTCATTAATTACGCCTATAAACTACCTGTAATAAAATTTTCTTATATGAACTATAAGGTGCATCTTGAATAGTTCCAAAAAACAAACATAAATACATTTGAGCCAATCTTTGATTAACTTATGTTTTTGGTGATGGAATAAAGACTTGAAAAAGAAGGGATTTCGAACTAGCAAATTAAATTTCTTGTAGTCAACAATCAACATAGCATAAGCGTCTCAGAGGCAGTTGGCGATGCGCATGCTCAGTTGGACAAAATATGTATATTTCAATTTAACCAAACCATAAACCAAAATCATCAATCGACATCACTTATTCTACTTCTCCAACCAAAACCATAGTGATTGAAAATTAAGACCAAAACCAGAACCATTATTTCAGTTTTGTTTTTGTTTATTTATTTTGTGTGCCACTTATAAGCTCCCTTAACCAAAACTAAAACAGAAAGAAAAATGATTGAAAATCAAAACTGAAATGACGTTCAAAATTCCAAACCAAAAATGGATTGTAGCCAAGGGGAGGGGAGTGGAGCATGCCCCCAAGCGGGAGAGGGGTTCATTCTGCTCACCTGGGTATTTAATTTGCCACCCAAGTATTTTACTCAACTGAATAAAACAAATCAACCAACAAACCAACATCAAAACCCAAATGTTCGAAATGATTATAAAACCACAGTCAATTTATTATTATTTCGATTAGAAGCACTGAGTCTGATGTACGCTGCGTCCAAAAATAATCAGTATCCCCTTATATTGGCCGCGGGGGGGGGGGGGGGGGGCTTAAACAAAATAAATAAATCACAATTAGTTTAGATTTGGATCCTTGTGGTAATTCTTTATCTTTCTCACACATTGCAAGTCAAATTTTGCTATATTCAGACTGCTCAGTATAAATGCTCAATTTTTTGTACACAATTTTTCTTCTTCTTCATGATTTTCGAGATCCGCCAGCAGGTATATGAATGCGATAATGAAACTGGTTGATTAATTTTTATCATTCCACTTGTTTGAAAAGTCAATTAAAACATTAATCCGGCAAACCGGTTCAATATCATCATATTTTTATCCCGCTGAAATCTTTCGGTGCCCATCGATCAACACTGCTCATGAGAGAATACCAGTTACCTGTTCCAGTTTCACTTCGTTATAATGTCCTCTCTGTATATAAGTCATGATCGCACCAAAAAAAAAAAGCATTACTTCGTGAATTCTACACCAGAATGCATTGGCAAAATAAAAGCAGAAGATATTGCAGGTGCAATTCTTTATGGCTCACCTTTGCATTGTACTGGCGAGTGGCGACGGATTTTAAAAAAAGATTCCAGTTTATGGAATTCCATATTCTGTCAGTGTATTAGTTAACAATGGTACAACTCGTTATGAGTAACAGGAAGCCATGGCAGAATGCATTTTGTGTTATCGAACCGAAGACACAGAGGACGATGACATATACAAATTATAGAGAGCCTATCGGTTTGAATTGTATGGATCACGAAGCAGTGAAGATTAATTGTAATTAAAATGCTGTACTCTCATGAAGAAAAGCTTAGCCGTGTTTTTAAGAGGATTAAGAAAATACAGGAAAACCAAGGTCGAGTCAGTCTGTTTGTTCAATTGAGCGAAAGAGATAGAAAAAAGTGAAAGGAAGGCGAATACATTAAATGTATTTCATGTTGCATGCACAACCGTAAAATATGAAGTAATATGAATTCCTAGATACCAATTTTCAGAAAATAAACTATAGAAAAGTTGAACAGATGTAAACATGCATGCTGATGTGCCATTCATACCGAATAATACGATAAAATTTACGAATAGCTGTTTAATTTATGTTGGAAGTTTCAGAAATCATTGGCACGATACCTTTGGTTGAAAAGAGTTAAAATTCATATATTTTTTATTTATTCATACATTTTCTTGTCGCTATACTATTGATTGACTAATTCACGAGTCAAACAGGCATACATTTAACTGAAAAATGCTGCGTTAAAGATTATTGAAATTAAAAAGTCATGTTTGGAAAAAACACTTCAAATTTTGGAAATCCTAGTCTTAGCATTTTCTCATTTTCTATAACCACAAAATCAGTGGCGCACACGTATTTTGAAATAGATGGTGCAAGATCACTTGTGAGGCCCTTTTCAGCAAGCGAGGCCCACTTACAATTTTTTTTACTTCAATTTTTTTCAACTTATTTGGTAGTAAGGAGAGACCAAAATTCGTATCTGATGGGGCCTCTAAATTGTGAGGCCCGGTGCAACCGCACCACTCAACCCCCTGAGTGGGCGCCACTGCACAGAATGTAATTTAAAAATGTTTTTAGTAGATATTTTTATCTTCATGCGAACTCCAGTTAATCATACAGAGTCTATTTTCTGCTCCATGTCGTAGTTAAGTATACGAATATTTAATAATGATAATTTTTCAGAAAACAAATTTGTCTGTTGGAATTTTCATCGATGAAAAGAAAATCCTTTAAATATCTAAAGGAGGATCTCTTCGGGTGAAAATAGTTTTAAAAAATTTACCATAAAATTTATATATGGCATTTTTATTTAAATGGAACTACTTTGTTGGTCGAAAAAAAATGAGTTAAGCACACCATATCAATAATACATCGTAGTATACGTATAAAATTTGTAGACAAATGAGACCAACCAAATCTTCCTACCGTGATAGTTTATAAAGCAGCAATGTTTTGAAAATTGATTAACCCCTTCTTGAAGAAAATGGCTTAGAATATCGATGAAGACCATCAATAATTGTCTATAATTTCGATATTATGTCACAAAAATTAGTACCATCATCCAGTTCGATTCTTGTGGTATACTTAAAGCCAATATAATAGAAAAAGTTTTGGGTTAAACTGGTTGGACGAAAGTCTCATTTATTCCAAAAGTGAAAGGGTGAAATAACAAAGGCACTCTCACAAACATCTAATGAATGGGCATTCACCATCTGTTGAGAACGTTTTGCACTATAACTCGATGGAATCTGTTCATAAACGAGGGTTCGTTCATCAATTTCCATTGAAAAATGCAAATCCCATCAATTATTTTGAACTAATTTAAATCTTTTGTTTTGTTTTTTTCTGCTATTTCATTACGAGTTATAATTTTGTCCACTTAATAAACATGAGAGTCGATCTGGTAATTTCGACTTTTAATAAAATTTCCAAAACTACAATTTTACTAAAAAGAAAAAAAAACGTATCTTTTAAAACTTCAATGTCAGCAAATAAATACCCACTTTCTCATCCCCTACTGAAAGATAATTCTCACGTCACCAGCAGATTCGAATGGTATTATCATTTCTTGGACTGAAACTTTCCCTCTGCAATGGAAAACTCGATTTGCTGTCGATAATGCAAATTTGATTTCTTGGCAATGTATGGGTACATTCTTAGAAACGTGAAATGATACAATAGTTTTGATGTAAAATTCTTTGCCGCAGTTTAACAGTTCAAAATATTTAATGCAGCCTGAATGGATTTTCTTACATTTTTAGAAGTAGATTAGGAACTTCCTGAAATGAAATACTAGCTGGAAAAAGGTAGGTCAAACTATATCAACAAGCTCTCGAATAAACGAGAAGATCTGGATCATTTTATTTTTCATTGGTCGACCTTGAAGAATCGTGTTACCAGAGAATGAGAGAGAGAGAGAGAAAATACTGAATGTGTGAATGTGAGGCAATAATTTAGTATAATGCCTGTTGTACTTTTATAATAAATTGATTGAGTTTTTCGAGTCATTTTCTGGGAGAAGCACTCTAGCATATAGGAATCACGACTTTACGAGCATTATGCTTATGCCTTAATAATGTAAGTAAGAAGATTTTTATCAGCTTATTCAATTACCAATAAAATTATTGATTCTCTTTGGATTTGAAATTGAACTCTTGTAAACACGTTTCTTGCAGTCCAAAACTACTTTCGCTTACGGTGAATGGTCGTTGATAGGGTTTACAGTTTACACGAAATGAAAAGTGAAAAACTGGAGATTAGAGACACTATACGAAGCTAACGTACGTATTTTGGTTGAATGAATAAGTCAACACTTCAGTCATTTAACCTTGGTCAGAAAGGAAGTAGCTCCAAATCTCAGATAGGTAAGGTTGGAATACTGCCGTAGTACGTAATAAGAATTCTATGGCTATAAATGTAAAGACATGACTGGAATTTTTTCGAATAACTCATTTATTTTCTTCAAATTCTAGCTAAAACATTTTCATGTGTGATAAAATAATATTTAGAAAATTTTCAGAGATTCAGTTTGGTAGAATTTGGATGTGTGGTTGTTAAAGCTTTTTTCTTCATAAGCAAAACAGCATATTTATTAATTTACTATAGCGTAGCCCAAGGGGGCTATGTCCCCTTTCCACTCAAATTCTGCTCAGATTTTGCTGAAATCTCCAATCATTAGCAGTGAAATCAAATCTCTCATCAAAAAAATTTATACATCATCATATTTCTGAGATTTTCCTCTTTCTAATCAGATGAAATAATCTCATTCGTTTGAAAACTGACTGAGATATGACGATTTGAGTTTTTTAATCAAAAAATTTTACTTTTGAAAATGTCAAGTTTGAAGTTTGAATAACTATTTTCCAAAAAAAGAAAAAAAATTACCCCCCAAGAATTGCTTAATTTATTTAAATTAAATTTTCGTAATTTTAATTATTCGAACAAAACTGTGGATTCACACCTGGCACCAATGCTGACCAATTATTGTAAAAATGGAAAACTAAAAACTCGTATAGAACAATTCGAAACGAATTCCGTGTTTTCTCGCAATGCTTTTTGCCTAACCAAACGTTCATGCGGCGAATACTGACTTAATTGTAAGGCGTAAATAGGAAACGAATGTTTTTTTTATTTATTAACAAAAGCGAAAGAAAAAAAGATAGAGACTTGCTGTCAGTTCTAAGTTGAAATTTATTTCTTAATATCACATAAATTTTAACCATTCTGTTTAACGCATTCTGGAAGACGTAATACAAAATTGGTAACGTCATTTTAGCTATTTTTTCCTCTACTATACGTCAGAGATGTAGGAGAATAGATGGGCGAATCTACTTCCCCATACTGCTAAAGGAATGTCAAGCTTGCATATTCGCCTCCCTCTGCAGTAAGTCTTTAAGGAAGTCTGTAATTTCGACTCTAAATCTGCGACGTTGACCTTGAAGTTTGTAGTACCAAAAACACTCAAAATTGACAATCAGGTTGTGTTGGGTCAGGGTTTCATATATTCTTACTCTTCCTAATCAGAAGTAAAAAATACAAAAATATAGTTAGGTACAGAGACGTTTTTATATAATATTTACCGTTTTGCATCGGTGACATTACACAAGGTAAAGTATTAGCACAAACAGCTTCCATCGTCGACCAAATAATATGCTAATTATGAAGCAGATATTACCATAATCAACTTTGCATTTAATTCCACAAAATTTGTACAAAACGGGGAAAAAACTGCGTATTCGATCAAAAATATAAAATTGGGGAAATGAAAAAAACTGGTCGAACCAGGTATGGTATCTGTTGATTTTTTTTTCCTGGTAAAACCTTGTGTTTTTATCAAGATAGGTATTCAAAGCAGATCCCTTCGATGTTTGAGAAGCGAACATATATGAGATTAGTTCTGCTCAACCGTTCCTCTAAATCTACATTCAAAGTTATCTGATAAAAATAATGTAAGTATAAACTTGCTATAATATATTTTGAAATATGAATCGAAATCACGTATTCTTTGCCCAAAAGGAATTACAATTAAAATACCTATAGCTGCGGTCGAAAATGAAAGTAAAGCCACCTGTTGCGTAAACTACCCAATAAGGTAAACGATTTACTCCAAACAAGAGACGCACCAATTGAGATTTAATATAGAGTAAAAGAGATATACAGAAGAAGTGAAAGAAAAAATGTAATTAATTACCCGAAAAATTATTTATGTACTACAAAATTATACCCAGAGACATGTGATTTGAGAAATAAATCGCCTATCAACCGACACTCTATACCTGTCTAGGGAGGAGATCTATACAGTGTGTCCCAAAAGTAGGTTGGTAAGGTTCATCAATAATTAATTTTATTGAATACAGAAAAGTTGCATTGATATTTAGGTACAGAAAAGATTTCATAACAAACTGATGAGGTAAATAATGGTTCACTTAGCTTCTGAATGAACAGACAACTAGAATTAAACATCGAATCAGAGCAGGATTCATCAGTATTTTTGATCGGTTGATAAGTTAACATACTTAAATTTTTATCTCAAAATTTTCAACTTTGTGTTGCACTATTCCGGCGGTTGACCTCTCAGCCACCACAGAGCAGTATTTTGTATCTGCTTTTTATTAGCTGAAAAGTCAGCAACGATTTTTGTATTAAAGAATAAGGTTTCTCTCGAAATCTTCAATTTTCATAACTATAGCAATCGAATTAAATGATCAACTCTAAAAGAAATTGTTTAGCAGTAATCTTCATTAATTGAATGATCCTCATGAATTAAGTATAACTCTAACCTGTTGCTTCTAATCGAGATGATCTTCAATCAGATATACGATTGAATATATCCATACCAGCAGAAATATACTGCGTTTTACTGTTGCTATTTTCATTAATTTATGCAACAATAAATCGAGTTAGTTTTCTATTTTTTCTAAAAACAGCATTATTTTATTTTTAAATTTCAAAAACCTCTGTGACGCCCAATATTTATGATAGAGGGATGTCTCTTAGACCATTAGATATTTGTCATTCAGTATTCTATGAAAAATGTAGAAAAATGAATTTTGGTTCCCTTTATGTCGGATTTATCAGCATTCGTCGCAATAGATCAAAAATAGATACAAGAATGTTTGTTTTTTTGTTCAATTTCTCTAAAAAACTCGATATTATTTTTACAGTCACCAACTTTAGATACACTTCTCAAACCGTTAGTACATGATTCATATTATATGCTATACAGAAAAAATAACTTTTTTTTTATGGAGCACCAAGGCGAACAGGATAACTGTGCGCCATGCTGCACCACACCCTTCGAATGTAAATTTTTATATAAGTTTGTAATTGACCAAGTAGCTGCGAGAAAAAAATAATAGGTAAACAAATATTTGAAAAAAATCTATGGTGACGACTACTGAAGGGGGAAAAAAAAAGGTAATCATGCTTTGAATGGCTGTATTGACATTGTGTGGACTCGTAGAAAGAGGAAGTCAGTGTTTATAATGAGTTTGAAGCCTATACCTTTCTACGGACTGGAGAGTTTCCATATATTGTTGCATAATTTTCTCTTCTAGACTACAGTCCGGCACAAATTCTAGACTTGAATAGAGCTTTTTTTTTTTACTCTTTCTTCATCCTCGTTGGTCGTTAGCATTCTAATTATCGAATATTGGCTGGCAACAGTCTCCGAGTAAAAGCATAACTATCGATGGTTCATTTGTGTAGACCTGTATGCGGTTCATATAGTCTTCACACTATTAAAAATTTAATCGTTTTTCACCGCATGAGACACGTGCAACACTGCACATACCATGAGAGACTTATATCAAAGTATACGGCAGAGTATTATAAATACTCTCATATATAAGTACACGGGAAGAATATGTACCTACATTACAATAATATGTGTCAAGGTCTGGATTCATGTAATCCTATAGCACACATTAGTTTACTTTTTCTATTTTCCTGAATCCGTGAAAAAAACAAAAACAAAAAAAATTAACTCAACCAGTGAGAATAACCTAATAGAGAATCACTTGGTCAAAATACCAAGTCATGGCATACTATAAGATGGATTTGCCTGAATTTTCAATTTATAGTCAAAATTTTCTCATTTGTTGTATTTTCTCCAAAACTGCAGTGTACCTATTGCTGAACAAAGTTATGAAACTGTTATTTCAATTTTACTAATTGGAAGTAATATTTCTCACTCTCCTTGAGTTAACACTAGAAGTACCAGGTGGCGTCATATACGACGCCACTCAAAATTTTGAGATGGATTTTTCAAAGGACTAATATTTTGAAAACCCCTGACTTGTGTCATACAACGCCAGCTGGTCCTTTGAGGTTATTCTTGTGGCGTCGTATATGACGCCACCTGGTCCTTTGAGTAATCGAGTAAAACCTGTTTTTCTAGTGTTAAGCTATTTGTATTGAGCCCTTATCTCCATAAGCTAAAAGGCTCAGAGCATTTTTATACTGGACCCTTTGTAAAATTAACAGAAGTCATATTATATCTATGAGCATCTTTCTTATAGACCAAAAAGTAGGCCAACTAAATAATGAAATAGGTACTGGATTCACAACTTCCATCACTTCCTTCTATCAGAACTAAACGCTGAATCATTGTTTACTTTTGAACATAATTCCCATAAGTACAAGAAGAAACAAAAATTTAAAAAAACATAAGTCTTCCTCTGAGGTACTATATGACACCATGCTCACAGTATAAATTAAGAAACCTTTATTTTTTAATTTTGATTTTGTTTTTAAATTAAAATAAACTGGCAATAAAAAGGGCATAAGTGGATTTGGGAGGTCTAACGGGGGGGCTATGCCCCTCGGAATTGAAATTAGCCCGCCAGAGAAAATCAAATCATCAGTTCAAAGAAAATTAATAAAATTTCGATTTATTTGTACCAAACTCTAATCATTTTCCCATTTTTTAAAAATTTTACTCATCATCTTATCAAAAGATTTTACATCAAGTTTTCAATTAAAAAAAAAACTAAACTAGTTTTCAACAGAAATACCAGTTTTTTTTTGTTTTTTTTTTAGAAAGAAGATCAATTTTTAGCTCCCCAAACAAGTCTAGCAAAGTCCATCTATGAAAAAGGATGGAAACAAAATGAGAAATATGACACAAAGGGAAATTGAATTGTAAATTACATAATTATGTCAATTAAAACTACGAAGTACGAACTGATGAGATCTGCAAAGGGAGACCTGCTCCAATGAGGAAAGTTAAATTTCAGAGAAATTGAATCCGTGAACTTTAGAAGTTGTACATGTATGTATCCATTAACATTATTTTGTCTGAGCTATTTGCTTCCTTTGACGACTTATACAAGCCTAATGAATGATGACGTGCTTTTGGAAAATATATTTACGTATACTCATTTGCGTGGCTGCTCAATTTTTTTCTCACTTTCAAAGATGTGTATCAAACGATCGAAGTGAAAGTTGGTCTCAGTTAGAAGTGACCACTTCACTGTGGATAAAGACGCAAAAGTCAACCATAGACAGCATTACGAATGACGTACAATACATGCACAGCATTCAAAGTCACCACCTCATTACGTGTTGATTTACCTACTCATTAGCAAATGTCACAGTTTCCTATCAATAAATATAGTGCATTTTTTTCCCATCATACGTTCTTAATATTCAGGTTCCAAAGTGTCATGGCCTGTTTTTTATTGTATCTTTCTATCACTTGACTATTGTCAATCGACTCATTTGCTGAGAGCAAGAAAATTTTAATGACCAACATATTGTCGTCGATCCTCTGTGGTTAAATGTCATATTTTCTACTTTTGACCGAATTTTTTTAATGCCAAACGATTTCAAGATCAAACTGCAAATAATAGATTCACTTCCTGCTGAGTTGGTATTTGCCTGATGGAGAGCACCTAGTTGGCTAATTGACAGTTACATACTATGGTGGTATATACACGAAATACTAACCTAGAATCGTGAAACGTGATCAAATCATGAAGATGGGTTGCGAATTTGAAAAGTACAGTCACCTACTTTTGGAGTTTCCAGTCACTGATTTACATGAGAAGTTGCTATGAGCTGAACTCAAAATTATTGTGTCAAAAGCAGATCCATATGGGTAGAACTTAAACAAGACTGCAGACATAGCAGAATCGGCTTCAAAGCTTCTCAATGGATTGGAATTTTATTCCTGTAGTGAGGAGGCTTGAATTGGTCGCAAAAGAGGACTGAGCCTTCTTGCTGTTCCTCCAGTAGGATCTCAAGAGTTTATACCTCCGAAAATTTTTAAAAAAATTTATTTTTCTCATAGAATAACAACGAAATCAGAGATGTACCCAAGAGTAGCGTAGGGGGGGCTCAAATTCCCCGCTTAAGCTTTAAACTTCTCCGAAAAATATTTAATTTAGAAAATTTTTTGAGGATTTCCACATTTCAGTATAATGAATTTAAGACCCGCAACCCCACCGTTAGAAATCTTTTAGGTTACCGGGTGTCCGATTGGACGAAATTCTCAAATTAAAATTTTTTCATTTTTTGACTCGGCAAAACATTGCAGAAAATTTTTACTTTCTCCTTTCTTCCAACTTGTACAATTTCCTTCAAGAATCTAGCTCTACATTAAATGACTGTTACAGTACCTATATAATGACTAAGTAAAGACTATAATAACTAATTTATAAATGCAATAACTTAGCTTCAATTGGCCTATATAATTAATGTCGATCAGTGTTTAATTAATTTTGAGCTACTCGGTAAAGTCAGCGTAGGTATATTGCTGTACATCGTTTGGGGAATATTTCACAAAATTTTTACTGCTTTCTCTCAAACAACCGGACTGCGAAACGTTTCACTAATTGCATTCGGCCATGAATCATTCTGTTTTCTGGCAAAATTTTTTTCGTACCCGAGTATACTGACGATTTCTTTAGAGATCGAGAGTGCGGTGATGGGCCTTACTTTACCTTCATTTGCTCGTAAAAATAAGTCATTAATAGTTTCTACGCAACTCCTACAAGATGGGTTTATCGGAGAGTTCATACAGTTTTCGGCTGCTACACCAAAATGTCCATTTTATCAAATCGTGCAGTAATTTACTACTGTACCTATACACTGCTTTTTGCAAGCATTATACTGTTTTCGGTTCATAATAAAATTACTAGCGTAATACGAGTGGATATTGGTGCTGAAGAATACATTTACCGGTTGCCAAAACTAAGATAGCTGTCGGAGCACTTAGCTAATCTTTATTTTATAGACACCTGTTTCATATAGCCAAGGAACTTTAGATATAGGTACATAATATTGAGACAAAGAACTTGAACATTTGACATAGGTAGTGCAGTAGGGTGGTTCTTATTTATACAGTGGAAATCACTTATAACAAATAAATTCACAAGTGCCAGCTGAATTCCCCTTAACCCTATATTAAAAAAAAACTGGATATTACAAATACGTTTATGGCGAAATACCTGATATTACTAACACTTTTCCCCCAGTTATAACGAATGAAATTATATTTTCGAATGAGATAAGATAATTTTACCTCAAATTTTCGAAAAATTTGGAATTAAAAATGGACTCGGAAATAATTAAAAAGAAAAAAACGCAATTGACTTTGGATAATTTTTTAAACATTAATACGTACATCATATGACCTGACTTTTTCTTTTTGTTTTAAAAAAAAACATAATAATTGTGTCTTCAGACCTTTATATTTTATTGTATTTGTATTTTGAATAAAATCTGTCGTCTGGTCCAAATACTCTACGTAGGTGTGTATTCATTTTTGTAGGTATACAACAAACTTCTCGTAATAACTGCTTAGAACAAATAGTTCGTTATTAGATAAGTTCGTTTTATCCGATACTTCGGATAAGACAAACAACCGCTTATAAGGAAAAAAACCTCTAGTCCCTTTATTTTTGTTATAAACGGTTTTCACTGTATGTATAATTTTTTGTAATTTCCACTCTCACCCCCCACCACCAAGTGGTTTCATTTCATGGAAAAAAATCTAAGCGAATTCCACCCTCCTACTAAAAGAAGAGTGGTGCCTCAAAGCCATCCTGTAATGAAAATTAAAGCAAAATTGTAATTTTTAAAAAGATCGAGGGAGAGGGGTTGGAGTAGGGGAAGTCTTTCTTTAAACGATTTCATTATCTGATTGCATCAACTTATAATAATAAATTAATCATTTTTTAATTCAATAAAGAAAAAAAGTGATTTTTTATAGTTACCTTAAGGGTAGGTCTAAATCCTTTCAAATCCCCCAGACCTCTGATCACATCACTGTAGGTTGTAGAGGAATAAGTTAAAGGAGAAAATACATATTTCTATGCAATGCTGATACTGTATTTTAATCTTCGTGAACAATAATTTTCTAGTCTAAAATCAAACTTATCAGATTAATTCTTTAGATTAATTTTGTTCGACCAATTATTTTATTCACTTCTGAGATGAAATACACGTTTCAATGAATTTTAATACTTTACATTACTTAGGTAAGTATAGCTATAGGAATATTCGTAATTCATTTTCAAAACCCTTTGAAAACAATAGCCACAGACGGGGCAGCAAATGGATTTCGTCCAACATTGAATTACGAATATTACAAACCTCGACCATTATTTTTTTCTGAATCAGCCGCATTGCGAATTTGGTGGCAAATTACGTGATCAATACAAGAGTCCCCGTATGCGATTTATGGTATCGAATTCATAATCAATTTCTTGGTACTCATATTTTATTATTCCTTACACGACTGCTCTCCTGATTATTATTCAGGGTTCGATACACTGGCCACTTTCTACTTATTGAAAATTCATAGGATAATAGTTACAAACAAAAAATGAGAAAAATATAAAAATAATGAACCATATAGCAACGCTGGTTGGTAGTCTGATCGTAAGTCAAAAGATGTCCCTGATGTTTGATGTGCCTCAGAAAAACATAATGCTTTGGTTCCTTTTACATAAGTTTTCGGCCCCTCCTCATGTATTCAGCAGAAAGTTACGAAACTTATAAGTATATTCTTTTTTGAGATGTTCGATTTTTGATTAATTTTTTGGAGCTGATATAAAATTTATAATAATTATGTAATTAATTTTACTTTTGTAACCCGCATGCGGAATTTGCTTGATGTTTTTTTTGGGGAGAGGGGGTAAGAAACTTTTAATCCATCATCCAAAGAAAAAAAATTTTTTCACTGCAGAGTACAAAAACACTCACAACAGTTTTCACTCGATTGTGCATAATGAAATTTCATTGGCGTTAATTTTTTCTGCGCAAAGGAACAAAAATATAGGAACATCACGGAAAATGAAACAAATCGTAATTTCGTTACTATAGTCCAAACTTATTATAGTCTTTATTCATTATTTCTCAGTGGCTTCTCCATTCTCTTCGTCAGAAAGCATATTTAGGACTTTCGCTTCGCACCGCTGCTCCTCGGACACTGGTTATTTTTTTTTTTTTTCATACGATGATTAACTATAGTCTTCTTATCCTGTACTTCGAGTTAAATATCAAAAGTCAAAATCAACAACCGAGCATCGTGCCCGCAGTTATATGGCCACGCAGCCAAAACTAATTCGCGTGCTATCACGCCTGCACATATTATATTTCGATTTAAGGTGTATGTATTGCGAATAATTAATTTAGTATCTATGACTGGTGACTCGATTGATGGTTGAATAACCTCACAAGACGATATTGTGGTCGCAATAAGAGAGATGATGGAGAAAATAATCGACACTCTGCAGGAACAGAAAGAATGCCCTAGGAGAGAGGTAGAATTCCACAATGTCATGAATTGGAATTTTTGTGAAAAATCTGATGGAAGTAAAGATTTTTCTTCTTCCTGGTTGTCTTGCACACCTGCAGTATGCGGATACAATGTTTGGTCACGAACGCTTAGCTACTCTTGGATACGAGTTTTCGGGTCAATAACGTTTTGCACAATTTCGATGCGTGTACTATTCTATTATTACCATTATTATTATCATTTTTTTCATTTCATTTTTTTATGAAACAGTCAACCAAGTGTAAACCGATATCAGATTTCAACTAGTTGATGCCAAATTTAGCGGTTCGTTCGTTGACAGGAGTACAGAAACGTTGGGTACTGGCTGAGATATAAGCGAAAGTTTATTATTTAAGAAAAAAAAACACTTGAATGCAAAGCAATGGTCACGTTTAGAGGATAATTAAAGCGACGAACGCGCGGTTGATGGGAAAAATCTGGACATTCTTAGAGAAATGAATGAAAGAGCAAAACCATCGTTTGCTGCAAGAAAAGCGTTCGCATTCGAAAGCCTGTACATTTTTATTGTCTTATTGGACCTTCAACTATACATTAGGTGATATGTTTTGGCTCAATTCTCAGAAAAATTTCTGAGGTGAAATTTTAAACTCTTAGAATTAGAGAGTCTTTTAGCAAAAGACGTAGTGTATTTGTAATGATACCTATACCTATATCTTATAAGAAATAGCATCTTTGGACAGCATCAGAGACAAAAAAAAATTGTAAGATTCGACCTAAATAAGATATGAAAGCTCATTAGTGCTCCGTGCTGTGGAACAATTTTATCAAGCATCACGAAACGTGAAAATTTTTTGTTTCTTCAAGTTTTTATCTGGGCTTGGCATTCTAACTGTCCAACAATTTGCTTTGTTATGGCACTTCTAGAGGTTATCATTGAGCGATGCAAAAACCTAACAGTCCAGAGCAGTTAGATGAAAAAATGCAATAGGTATAAATGCAACAATCGTGCAGAAACGTCAAGGACCATCTCCAAAAGTACCCCCTAACTAAAATCCACCTGCAGCAACCAACCCGTCCCTACGATGAAAAAAAAAGCAAATGTATCCATATTTTTGGTTTTTCAGCTATAACTCGTGAACGGTACATTTTATTAAGAAATGTTTGAAACAAAAAATTTTTTTCCTCAAATTATCTGCAATTCTTATTTCTATTATTTTTTTTTATCTGTCATAGGAACCAAGATAGAGAGTCCCAAAGGTAGATACTTTTCCATGAAAATATCTTTTGCACGATACAAAGTAAAATAGTCTGTTGGTTTTTGCTGTTATTTTTTTTCGAAAACTTGTTACCTGGATCTCAGACAAATGAAAAATTTTATTCACTAAAATATTCTTCTTCCCATCACGTACCTCGCTTTCAATTTACCCCATTAATATAAAAGCTCGAATTTCAGATCGAGTCGAGTTTGTCCTGAAATTATTTTTATTTCAGTTTAACCAAGCACTAATGACCCAAAGGAAATTTTTTATTCTAAAAATTACAGCCTGCAGGCTAAACAAGCAAATTATCGCTAAATTTGATTTCACGTTGGGTAGTCGCGTTTGGCAAACCTGAATAATGGTGAATTAAAACTGGGCGAAATGAAACCTGCATTGTAAAGCTTGCAGGCACAAGTGACCTCTGATTGTGTAATTTCTTAACATATTAGCCAGTTATATAGATTGTACAATTGTGGATTCAAGTGGGCTAAATTTTATCATTAATTTTTAACGACCATAAACATTCACCATAATGATTTCACTGCACAACAAAAATATATTATTCAACTTTAGCAGTAGACATGTGACAATAGTTTTTCAAGTAATTAGAATAATGTATTCTGAAAAAAGGCGGGAAAATTAGGTTATAACGTCTACCAGCTGATGATTTTCTCATGTTTCAGAAAGTTTATTGAATTCTTCTCACAGAGTAGATATTTTATTGGACCGAATAATAATCCACTTTCCATTTATCGTCATGACCACGTATAAAGTAGTTTTATTTTTTGCTACATCTTATGCTCGAGGTATAAGTAATCTGGGCATTCGTCATTGTAGATCCTACTCTTGATGCATTTTTTTTTCTCTTTTTTTTTAAACGTTTCATAAAGATCAAATTATCATTTCTTTACAACTGCGTATACAGGCACTCTGGCAGGAGAATGCCTATAACCTTGGAGTGAAATTCGTATTCGTGATCGTAATCTGGGTGCGCAGTTTTTACACAAATTTAACATTTTACGCATGTTTATCAGAAATCTGGTTGTAGACGTAGATAATAAAATTGACACGTAACTTATCAACTGGTTTTGCAATTTTGCTCGTGATTATTTGGATATATGGGCACGAAGGTTTGATAAAACCTGCATGAGAATGCTAAAAAAGTGACTCTTTTATATAAACGATGATATGCTAGAGGGGGATAAGTCCACTTTTTCAAATTTTACAGAATAGCAACAATAAAAACACTTATGTTACATAGCCTTCTTATGTAGCACCTCAACTTTGAAGTCTAATTTCAATCTAAAATAAGTTAGAAGGTCAAAATCATTGTTTTTCCAGTTTTTATGTAAATCAGTTTTACATGTCCTCGTGATCTAAAGAACATTTTAAAATCTTTGAGTACTTGGACAGTTATATTATTTACACCTATAACATCTTGTCTCAAAATGATAAAGTAAAATGAAAAATATTTTTAAAATAACTTCATTAATATTTCTGCTTTTCTTGATCAGGTAGCTTTCTACAAAATTAGAGAAAACATGAAAAATTTTTAGTACACTAGTCTGGGGGATGAAGAGATGAGACAATTTTTTTTTTTTAGAAAAGGTTGAATTTTCCGGGAAAAAAAATTCATTATATCAACTACGTATTAGATTTTGAAGGTGTTTTTTTCCACAAAATAATAATTCAGTTTCAAAAACGCCAATCAGTCCCAATTTTTGAGATAGAGAAATACTATTAGGACAATTAAATTCGCCCTTCAATATTGAATATAAAAATTTAATAATAAAAATTTTAAAAAAAAGTTTTTTTTTGGTAAATGCTTTTATCATCATGCGCATTTTAGTTGACTGTTTTCAAAGGTTTAAGAATTCATCTTTTTTCTCCCTCGCACTTCAGTTTGTCATACAAAGATTTATTTTTTGCTCCACGTCGTTGTTGAATAAAAGCATTAAAAAAAGAATTTCCATTCCTGATACCCTTCACCTGAAAGTACAATTTCTCAGATTTCGTCACAATTTTCAGATAAGTGTATACTTTTATACGAGGTCATCGACCTTGGTCTTTGGGCTCTCAACCCTTCACCATCCTTGGCGATGGGGGGGAGAACATGTATGTACATACATACTACATATCGACTACACAGATTGCATTCAAGATGAAATGTTATTGCTGTGAATAGAAATTGTATTGTTATAAATACTCAAGTGGAGGACACCCTTGTTTGATTTTATTGAACAGATAATCTTGAATATTGAGAAGAAATTGAAGTTCATGAAAAATGTTCATTAATAAGACCTCATAGTCACTCTGCAATCTGCAACATACATACAATTATACTTCAATATATCTTAAAAACAGTGACGGATCCAAGGAGGGATTCTCCCCCCCCATTCAAAAAAATAGACCTATAATCCACAAAAAATCAATTTTCTTGAACCCCTCCCCCTTTATGCTGAAAAACACACAATCTCACCATTTTAGCATTTCCCATGCTTTGAAAAAATTTGGATTCCCCCCCCCCCCCTAAAATGGAGCTCTGGATCCACCACTGCTTAGAAAGCAATCAGCTGAACATTGTTTTACATAACTATTAACTTTAATACTAACTAGGTATACTGGAAGACTACACCCATCCACTTTGTCTAGTAATAAAAAATGCCGGAATTTGTGCATTTCACTAGCTTGCACGTATAGTACAGCACTTCATCTAATCTATATTTACGTTCACGTGCGAAATTTCCTCGTTAATAATTATGTGAAATGCTGCCACCAGTAAAATTGGATAAGTACAGTATATTATAAAGCTTCCGGAAATGACGACTGACTGCATCTGCGATTTACTTTGTTATTTAAAGCTATTGTTTTTCCGTCATGTCATTTTCTTTTCTTTCCTGCACAAAATAATTGTGCTTGCTTTTGCAACAGGCTTTTAACACTACAATGGGTTAGCAAGTCTTGTAGCTGCAGTTTGCAATAAAAATATTTTGTATTAGTAACAAATGAATTTCTTTTCGGATATTGATCACATAAGAGGTGCAGGAAGTTTTGGGCTACCATATTGTTTTTGACTTGATTATTAATTGATGGAGATGAGTACAAGCGAAACCCGCAGATTGTATTGGTAAAACTGCTTTTGAACTTCAATCACCCCAATTTAGATTAATACTCGTAAAATATTGACATTTTATTTTAAAATTTACAGCTTTTGTTTACGCTCGGACCAGTGTTATAGGGTGTGAGTAGTTCATAAACTTATCCATAAACATTACCAAAACAAAATTCATCTTTGCTAAAGAAAAATAACTCAACTTCCACGAAGGAGCACGTTTTGCAAATGATTGAAGCAGCGGTGGCACCAAGCTCATATTTCATTTGAGCCAGACAAAAATGCTCCAATTTGTCGAGGAAATTTTATAAATTTTACTTATACAATTTTATGAGACACGCGTTTATACCTATATCACTGAGTTAGACGAAGAACAGAAAAATATGAAATCATGCCTCAGCGAAAGTCCATGACAAATGTGTCTTGAAATATGGTCAGAAATTACAATATGTACCTATATAAGTTTCACTTTTTCTGTTTCAGTTTTCCTCTAAGCCTCTACCATAATATGTACGCAGTATCCTCCAGAATACTAAATGATTAGCCAAACAGCACTCATAGCACGGTCCTATTATAATATTTATTTCTATTATGGAGAAAAAAACAACAATAAAGAATATGGTCGGTCAGTTGAACGTGTACACTCAAAAGATTATATGAATATGAGCTCATATCCGTTGACAAGAACAAGCAGTAAGACGAATATTGAGACAGACAAAAGAAATAGCTAGTTTTGTTCGCTGAATACACAAGTACCTATACCATTCGACTCGGAGGAGTTACTGCAGCAAATTATGTACAGAGAGAAAAAAGTCATTATTCTTAAAGAAAAAAAAAAAAATTTATGTAAAAACTCAACCGCATTAGTTTTCTAGCCGAGTAATTATGCATCCGGAAATTGGAGGAAGCTGAAGACATAAAAAGGAAAGGAGCTAGGCAATTACTTTCTTATCGAGACATTTTTAATAATTGTGAATAGATGTAATTACTGTAAAAATTGATTGATATTCGCAAAAATAGAGCAGCTAGATAGTAGATTGTATATGACAGAAGATGACAAAAGGGAAATGTAAATCGAAATAGTTTCAGTTTGAAGTCAAAAGCATTATATCAGCATTGAAGACACTATAATATATGCTGATATGTTAGACTATGTGTCTTTTTAACAGTTTTGTTTTTTTATTAGTAAATATGAGTATCATTATCTCATCAATAGAATCAATAAAAAGAATTTCTCCTAAGGGATCGGTAAAGATACTTGCGAGGCAGCGAATACCAAAATACCTACGGCGCTGAAAGTTGAGAAAATTTTGTGTTACTTAATATTTGAATTAAGGTCATCTTATGTGATGTGATCTATCCACTTTTTGAGAAGTAGACAAAACATGATTGGTACTGGTCAAAAAATGATGAAAAAGAATCATGTTTTCATTTTAAAAAAATACTGGAAAACCGGTGCTGCTCCGCAGCATGAGTTGTTAATTGCAACTATTTTTTTTCCTTCTAAAATTTCAACAGGTGAAGTTGAATGTCCACTAACAAATTTCCACAGACTTGACTGATTTGAGTGGTCAAAAGCTCAAATGAGAGGTCTTGATTTACTGAGTGTTCTTAAAGCAAAACGAACTTGAGATGTAGATCTTTGAGTGAAGAAAAATCTTGAAAATATCAAAAGTCAAGTTGAATGTCCAGTCACAACTTTTCTCAGACTCAACCGATTTGAGTGGTCAAAGGCTCAAATGAAAGGTCTTAATCTACTAAGTGTTCTTAAAGCAAAACAAATTCCTTACCTGAATTAGAACCTGAGATATTGATGTTTGAGTGGTGGAAAAGCTTGTAAAAAGTATAAATTTTGAGTATAACTTGTGTAAGGTCAGAGTTAAGTGAATTCCAATACTTGATGACACATCTACATATAAATACCATTCATTTTTTTTTTTAAATGAAGCAAATCGGCTGGATAGAACGGCCGGACGAACTTGTATTAGATTCTTTTAATATACTTATATAGATTTATACGCATAATATTCCTTTGGCAATATTTTTGTCAAGTTTCACTCCACCAAAGGGTATTATAGTTCTTATTTTAACCAAAATTCGTAGAAAATTGGACCTATTTTCTTCCCGATTGAATAACTTTTGAACTGTTGTAATGAAAAAACTACCTGATTAATTTTAAGGTGGGATATTGTGTAAGTATAACATATTGGTATGAAAATTATTAAAATCGATTCAGCGGTTTTTGAGAGAAAACACTTTACCTACCTTTAAATATTATGATTTAAACTTCAAACTTAATTTTCTCAAAAGTATAGGATTTTCGAAGTTAGAAATTCTAAAATGTCATATCTCAGTCAATTTCCAATTGATTGAGATATTTTTTGCAAAATGTTCATAAAATGTTCTTATACCTATCAGTAGCAATCATCAGGTCGAAACTGGAATTTTCCACTTAAGACGCCTTTTCGTTTATCACATAGTCCAAAATCAAAGCTATTATCCAAAAATGAAAAGTAAAATAATTTTCAATAGAAAAATATTTGAAAAAGTAAAAATAATCTTCGATAAAATAAACAGAACAAAAAATAAATTTCCTTAAAGAACTTTTGAAAGATATAAGCTTAAATAAGGGTTTTGGCTACAAATTAGGTTGTGGGTTTTTACACCAATATATATGATTTTTTCACCAGTTTCATTCTTTATTTAAAATGTGTTAAAAAATGTGTATAAAAATTGTATTAAATACAAGTTCTTTATTTTTCTATGATCAAATCATGAACTTTTTGCATATTGTTTGATACAAATTGAATCTTGATTCTGTATGCTATACTTCTATTATAAGTGGAAATATTTTAATTGATAGTTTTTTTTCTCGTTTCAATCTAAGATCATTAATAATGATACTAATTGATACAAAACTTTGTACACGGTGCTAGTAGGTAATCAATTTCCTACTGGTATTCTTAAACATTTTCAATACTTCATGTAGACGGAGCTAATGCCTGTGCGGGTCTTCCACATCCTTCAAACTTGGGTCTTGCGAGATTGTCGCAGACATCTAAGACCGCTGGGTGTTCTGTATGTAAGGATTTATTCATCTTTCACTTTTTGGGCTTTAGCAACATAATTATTTTAAGCAGAAATGAGAAGTTCTGCCTATTCGGCCATTCCTAATAAAGATCGTTATATAAATGTAGGAACATTTTTGTTTCGATCAAGATATGGACTTTCTATATTAACCCAGTCTAGGTTTGAATGCACGAACTTTGAGGTACGAAGCTGGCCATCTAACCAGTGAACTACAGAGACCCCCTAATCCAGTACTTCGTAGATTTGTATTTTTGAAGAAACGAATATACTTGATTCACTTTTCAAAAGACTTTACGTTTTCGAAGTAGATATAGACTAACTTGGATCAGAAATACGCGGTTTTATGCCAGAGACTGCTTGGGATTTACAACTAATTTCCTCAGACCAATTCATACCATTATAGTATATTCGGTTGTTGGAGAAAACCAAACCTTCATGATTAATGTAGACCAGATGTAACATTATGCTCAGTCAAATTCTGAAAATTTTCTCATGATGTTGAATGTGAAATTTGTGCATTCGTATATCTGCACTGGTTATCACTTTCAAGGAGATTTAGCTCACCCAAGATAACAACCTATCGACTAAACGAATCTGTCTTTGGCATCAAACACATCATAAGTCGAACAATATTCAACGCTCAGTTACATCGACTGACTTGTTGACCTCGAGGCAGTTTCAATACATAACTCGATATATCGAGTAAAATTTGGTTTATACTTTGATTATACTTTCAAAAAGAAATTTATTTTCTTTGACATTAATTTCTTCAAGCCTTATGGGATGCCATATAAATTATTGAAGTGGCTGAAGTGCGTGAGATAAATTCTCATCATTATTTATATTAATAGGAAGATTTTATTGGTCGTTTGGGGTAGTTGATTCTTGGTACATTGGGCTAGTTATTTTTGACTGATGAGTGATGATAATGAAAGTATAGTGCAAATCGGCTACTTATTCATTAGATTCATGAGAATGTGGATGGCCCCTGCGAGTCTTTTTAGAGGAAAATTGAAAAATTTGTCAGTTATTCAGCTTATATAATTACTAAATTAAATAAAAATAGAACAAAGGGAAACTAATGACCTCAATTCGAATATAATAATGTGAAGTTACTCAAAATTTCCATAGATAACTGCATTTTTATTTTTCTGGAATTTGAGTTTGCAGATTTCTAAACTACACCCTCTTGGCTTTTGCTTTTTATTGATCCAACCAATCAGCGTGAAGAAAAAGCAGTCAAAAATAAAATTGCTTCGTTTAATAGGTGAAAAACAAAAGACGGAAGCCAAAGTAAAGCATGGAGGAGGCATTAAAGTGAAAGATTTTGAACCAAAAACTAAGATAGCTACAAGATCACTTAGAATCTATAGGTACTCGTACTATTGGAGATACCTTGAAATATTTTTTGAAAAATATAACAATATTATTTTCAATGCTTTTATATTATAGTATTTGTCAATGGCAAGATCTCGTTGGACTTTATAATACAGATCTACTTATTTAAAATAGGAATTTCCATCAATTGGGGGGCTGGGTCGAAGCTCTTATGAAGCAAAATAGCCATACATCTTTTCTGAAAGGGTTAAAGGTCTCACCCCTCTCCAAGTGAACTAGGCCATTTTCCGATCTTACTTTGTGCTTCTGAATTATGATTTAAGAGGACTGCCTTGTGACTGGTAAAGGATCCTATGTCAACTATACCTTTTTTCTCGGCGAATAGACACGAACGGCACGATTTTGTACTTCCAGTTGGCATAAAAATAATTTTCGACCTAATATCATTTATGTGGGTAATGTTATTTCTAAATACGTGCATACAATATTACATGAACGAATAAAAATAAGTAGACTAAGTGTGCCATTTGCATACGCATGTCGTGATAAAAATGAGCGAAAACTCCCTCAAGGCGTTTGCAATATGACTGCAGAGGTTCAAAAACAAATTATTCGACTGCTCCAGATTAAATTTCGCAAGCAGTATTCTGATCAGACTGCTAAAAAACTATTCCATGTAATTCTACATTTTTAAAAAAATTTTATGAGCTTTAAATACGATGCTTTTTAAAATTTCAGCGATAGTATTAGAATTTCAAGGTAAAAAATAACTTGAAACAGTCATAACTTTAAGGCAAGTAATCAGTGATGATCTTAGTCAACATTTTGGAGATAAGGTAGTTTTACAATTTTTAAAGTAGTTAGACTTTACACTCCTTAAATCAAAATCATATTCTCAAACGGTCTTGGCATTTGATGGATTTTTCAGGTATAATACGAGTATAATGAGGAATAATTACCTAATTACGAGTGATTACCAACTTATTTTTGTTGAAATCCACAAGAAATTATGGATTATGTAAAGTATGTACAGAGAAAATCAATAAAAGATGAGAAAAATCAAATATAACAACGGGTCTTGTATGGAGTCCATGAAAATAATTTTAAATTACACTCAAATTTTGTCCAAATTGGTTAAATAGTCTGGAAGAAGGTACAGTAATTATAGCATAATTAAGAAACCACATAAAACAATTATTTTTCATGTTACTATAGTTAAATATGAGACCCGATATATGAAAAAGGACCAAATGCCAACTACAGTACATATAAAGCACATTCATACGAATATCTCTAAAATGAGAAAATATAAGGTCTTTTACTTCCAGTTCAGATGAGTAGTAAATTAAAAAAAAAAAATGGAAAATGGATTAAGAAATTTTATCTCAGAAAAAGTCATTTCCAAAATTCATAAATCTCTTATAATTAGCCATAGAGGACTCACTTGTTCAAAATCATTCATCATAATAAGCTTCTTACAGTGTTGCCAACTTTTAAACTTACATTCTTGTTTTTAATTTTCTTATCACTGACCACCAATATTAGTTCATGTTCCATATTTTTCTAAAATCAAAAATTCTATTCACCACTGACGATGAAAAATGAAAATTACGTATGATTTATTGTTCTTTTGATTGTGTTAAGGAATAAGACAGCATTGAAAAAGTAATTTTTTCTGACTTGAATGTAGTTAAATAGTTGTCTTTAGAATCACTAATTTCAGGTTTGGATGGACTCATCAATCATCCTCCCAACTTCACTTATGGTAAATGTTTATAGTGCTTCAATATAAAACTGACTCCACTAATTTCACTAACACTGACTAAAATTTCTAACCGACTTCGTGAATAATAATTTGTGCTCATCACGCCTGACTGGAATTTTTGGAGTACGTTCTACAAAATAGCTGAAATTGTACTCAATTTCTTAATATCCTTCGTGCAGCAGTGAGAATATATAATATCGCGGCAATGAAAATTATTATGTAATTACCATTTTTTTTCGCGATTCGGCAACACTTGGTTAACGGATCAAGACACCATAAGAATGGATAAGGGGGCAACGAAAACTCGATGGGGGTGCAGATATGAGTGGAAACGCACTGCACGAACACCAGTAGCAAAAAAAAAAAAAACACGATCAACGATTTTTTATGAAAGAAAATGTCGATCACTATTATATTAAACCGTCGTCACATAATAGCACATAATGTAGCAGCCACATACAGACACGATAGAGTAACCCAGGAGAAAAGAACTAGCAACAAAAAAAAACTGCTATCATTAATAAAAAAAATATTGGTAATCGAAATTGTTGAATTGTTAAAAGTTCGGCGTCAGTCGATAGGCTAAAATATACGCACAGAGATACAATCACCAACTGAAACTGGTCCTCAAGAAGTATCAATGTGATAGCATTTAACAGTCTTGTAAATCGAGGACACATAATCTCTCTCTTGCACTGGCACATACATAGTAGCCTCTACCTTCTGCCCCTTCTCCAGTTGATCTTTCTTGCTCACACCATGCCGTTTTCACATTTACTTCGAACCTTTTGCTCTCTCACTTCCACTACACTCTCTCTTTTAACCCATCTCCCTCTCACTTTACCAGCCACTCTCGTTACTCGTCAGACTTGCTAAATATTCACAATTAAATGTGTATAAAATCCACTTTTCAGTTTTTATGTGACATCAAAAAAGTGGCATTTTTTTGACATCGTTCGTCCATAACTACCCTCTTCTATGTATTTAACATGGCAATCTGAATTTAGCGCCATTGAAAAGATATATAGGTCAATATTTTAGTAAATTAATCGCAAGTTTCAGTTAATCTCTTAATTCTGAATTGTATGATGCGCTCGAAAATTGGGTATCGGTTAACCTGGTGAAGCTAAACCATACAGGGAAATATCGGCCATTTTTTCACTTTTTAGTACTGTTAATTACTTCAGTCTAATAAGAGTATGCATGTGAAATTTCAGCCTTATTGGATCATTGGAAATTATTTAAAATATATTTTTCGCAAAAAGGATGCATAAGTTTATAAAATATTTTAAAAGCAAAAAGTCGTTTAAAATGACTTATATAATGATACTCGTATAATTGATCTGAAATTTTTTGAACTTCCCGATGGGCAAAAAATGAGAAAATGATCCGGAAAATGAGAATTTTATCCGTTGTCAGTCCGTTTTTATTTTCTACCATCGGATCTGAAAATTTGCAGATATTTTTGTCATCTTGATTAATTTTCCAAATCCGTTTGTAAAACGGATTTCCTGATTATAATCAGTGATAATTTTTGGGCAATTTTTCTAAATCCGTTCGTAAAACGGTTTCACGGATTATAACCCGGGCCAAACAAATATGATGAAACAGCCTTCACGGAAAATAATCCGGACTCATTTCAGAACAAAACCGGCAAGACTGATTACAATCCGTTCAAAATCCGTTTTAGAAGCCGGAAAACAGGAAAATTCCGGGTTATAATCCAGAAACGGATTATAACCCGGAATAAAACGGATCCGTTTTCAAAATATTTTGCCCATAGGGTTACTTCTGTCATCATAGAGCTTTTAAAAACCGAGCTTACAAATTGAGCGACGAATTGAGCTACAAACTGAGCTTATATTGAGCTTACGAATTAAGCTACAAATTGAGCTTACAAAATGAACTACAAATTGAGCAACACATTGAGAATACAAATTGAGTGAACAAATTGAGCCTATAATTTGGTTCGAAATAGCGTGGAAGAGAGAGGGTGTTACATTGCTTTATGTATATTCGTTATGTAGAACTCGAATTGGGGCTGCTGTAAAAAAAGAACAGAGATCTCATATACCTATGCTAGGTTGATACAGAATGATAAAGATTTTGGACTAAATGTGAAATACCTAGACAGAATTGTATAACGTAATTGCAAGGACAGCCAGAGCTCAGGTGTATTATCCTGGTCAAACCAGAAGCTAACGGTCACGTTGAGGTGAATTACGACCAGACAAGAGTACAATGTGTCCTCGGGACAGATTACTCATACATTAAAATCTGCTTAGGTGTAGAAGTGCTAAGAATCATGCTAATAAATGGCCAAATTGTTCTTATGAAAACTTGTAAACTCCAGTCGAATAAATGGTAGTTCAGGAAAAGATCCTCTTCTTCTAAATGCCAGGGGTGTTCATTTTTGTATCTATGCTGCGTGTGTTTTATAATAATGCAGCTTGAAAATTGAACCAAATAAGAACCCTGCTGCAAAAAGCGAATGAGTCACATTTTTCAACCAAAATAAAGTAAGTACGTGTACCTACGTCTAATAAGAATGCCACAAACAGTTTTTTATTTAAATTTTGTAAAATGTACTTACAAAAATAGTTAGATTCATCATTTTTTTTTTTTCTTGTAAAAGACTGTTCACATTATAAAACACAACATCTAAAGAACATTTAGAAAAATAAGTAGATAGTTAAAATATTTTTTTGGTTCTTTATTTCCATTTATTCAAGTATTTAAATAAACATTTGAACAAACCTTCAAAATAATTTTGACAAAAAGTGCTTGTATTCTGGTAAACATTCTTATTCTTAATAAAGATGTACGTAGCGATTAATCTTGTTTGTTCTCCAAATTTTGGGTAAAGAGAAAACATATTTTTAAAATCTTATTCAGTGATTTACTGTCGTTCTATTCCTGAAAATTGAATCAAGAATGGCAGAACCAGGCTTGTACTCGTGGCTGCTCATTCTGAATTGGATTAAGAGAACCACATACGTTGCACTGACGGATATCAAACTGACCAGAAGTTTTCGGTCAATTTTCAAACATGTGCAAATGCAAATACTTGGAGCTGTCAAGTTGATTATTTCTAGCATTTTCCTTACCTGTAAACACAGGTAAAATAATAAACTAAAATTGTTAAAGAAATAAATTTTCTGAAATTACCACAGAATGAAGGAGCTGCAGTGCTTTGTCGACATATCCCTAAATTCGGCATAGCCATAGGTTATACATAAATGACACACGAAAAAAGTATCTTAAAAACATTAAAGATATATCTTCCGATTTAAGTGGGTACTGTTTCTCCACCTAAAGACGATTAGGCTACTTAATGATATTACTTGGACTTACTTTGATTAATAAAGAGACATCTGAGTTGAGTGTCCTGGAGAACAAAATTTCCATTGGAATATTTGATTTTATCTGAAATTATAATAATAGAAAGCTCTCAAACTGATATTCAAGTTGAAGAAAAAGAGTTGCACTACCACTCATTTTGTCTTTTAAAAAAATAAAATATTCATATTTCTGGACTAAGAACCATTTTCTCCCTTCAAGAATAAATGTTTCAGTCTATCCACTGCGGAAGATTTTCAATCATCCCTAATTAAAATTGAATGAATTGATTTCTTGTACGAAAAAAAAAGAAAAAGCTATAAGCACTCACTTGCTTTGTAACATGATGTGAAATGTCACATATTGAGTATATATTCCATAAAGTGAAAATCATTATTATCGCTGAAAGTGGGGTACACTGACAATACTGTCCAGTTGTTGTCAGCAGTAAACGAGACAGAACTGAGTAAGAATTTAGTACGAATAAAACACCCTGAACACCCAGCAAAAGACACAATAAATGCGAAAACAAAGCATTCGACGTATTGATAATCGGGCAAAATTCCATCCAGTAATGGAAAAGAGTGCTCAAGTCTTGATGCTCAAGATTAGGCTGCACAAAAAACAAAAATCGTCTAATGAAAAAAAAAAAACTTCTTACTAAAATATTACACAAAGGTAATAGTATAGATTATTTGTGCAGAAAATGTACAAAAAAATAACCATTTATCTACTCACATACCAAAAAAGAGAAAAATGAATTATAAAAATTGAACCAGTTTGCCCATCAGGACAGCACGTCAGAAATTTATGTAAGACGGTATGTAATTATTTCGTTCACTGATAAGACGTGATGAATTGAAAAAATTCAGTCATTTGATCAAAAATATTTAAACAGTTTGCGTAAATAATGATTGGATACTTTCGAAAAATATAAAAAAATCTTCACAGAAATGTCACCAAATATGCACAAAATATGCAAAAACATTAGCTCAGCCTCAAGTATGTTACTCTTATCATAAAAAAAAAAATATATTATGCATTATGTAGTATTTTGAAGAGAAAATCAAACTCGGTCTTGATTTAACTTTTCATCACATGTTAGCATTCCATCTCTTACTATTTTGTTCTTTTTCTGGCACAGCAAATAAGGTTAAAGGGTAAAAAATAGGGGCTGATTCAGTAATTGAATAGATGTAAGAAAAAATTGTGACCTGACCTAAAACTGCTTAAGAAAATTCTATAAATTCTGTAAGAAGAATAATTTCTTTACTGTGTTGCATATATCAGGCACCATTAAAAAAGATGAAAGGAAAAAAAATAGGTTCTAACCTTGATAAATCGATTCAGACGTCGAATAAAGGTATCGATGATGATGCAGTTTTGCAACCATAAACATAAAGTTAAATAAAAGGCTGCCATTAAACCATAGATGAGTAAATATCTAATTTCCAACGACTTAAAAAAATGTGCTATCATTAATATGGCGAAAAATAGGCCACTTTTCTTAACATTTTTTAATGAAAAATGTTCATCTGATTTTTCGCCGCCGATTGCATCCGGAACTAACGTCTAGAAGAAGTGCAAAATTATCAGTTTACCAAATTTTAGAATCATAGCTGATGTTACAAAAATTACCTACCTCAAATGTAGCCCACATTGACAAATAATTTGATAATTTCCGAGACCAGTTCCAGAACATCAGAGGGGTAAGAATTACCCAACAAATGCATGTCATTCTTTCAAATAATTTTAAGGCAGTGTTGAAACTGAATGTTAGAACCATGGTCCGGAATATTGCTCGATAATAAAAGAAAATCAGGTATAATAAAATCGTATACAGCAACACTGAATGTAGTACGAAAATACAAGTATTTCCACCTGAAAATTATAGAAGGAAATATAATTTTTATTAGTCCTCTGATTAGCTAACTGCTCTCTTCTTATAATGAAGTAAATACTATGACCAGAGCTCAAATTTAATTTGTTGGTATTGAATCCTGTCAAGGGGCTAGTCTATTTTGGATAAGAAGTTATAATAATATCGACATCGAAATAACTGTCGAATATAGGCAACTCCTTTGACGTATATGTTACGGATTTGTTTTTTAGTAGAAAAAATAACGAAGCGTTTTTAATCTCAAAAGTGCACTCACAATTTGTTTCGTTGAGTTTTGATCCGAATTTGCATAGAATGTCTATAGTGCTGTAGACAGCTGGATCTGAGGGCCTAGACTATGGGTCCGTGATCTCTGAGGGTCCCAAAGATAGAGAAAGAAAATTTTCCAAAATTGAAAATATTGTTAAGGGATGTAGTTTCCGGGAAAAAAAAAAAGATACATCAGCAAGAATTTTTTTTCTCACACAATTTTTTACCGATTGATCTGAAATTTTCACAATCTATTGTCAAAGGATGTCTCTATTCCGGCCTGTTTTTTGAAATTTTGAAATTTTGCTTCAAATTCATTTTGTGGAGTTGCAAAAGTTGTCAATTTTTGGCATAACATATCTCACAAACGAAATGAAAAATCAAAATTTCACAAACAGGCCGGAATAGAGACATCTTTCGACAACAGATTGTGAAAATTTCAGATCAATTGATGCAAAATTGAGTGAGAAAAAAGTGTTTTTGCAAGCCTATTTTTTACCAAAAAAATAGGAGGTAGGGTCAGTATCGACGCTATTATGTTAATAGACAATGATGTGGATGGCCAATGTTTGAGGGACAAAGGGAAGGTTATTTTTAAACGATTTCTACTAAAATCATGGAAGCAAAATTTTTATAGGAGAGGGGAGGCTATCAGATAATGGGCCCCGAGGCCCATGAAACATAAATCCGACGCTGTTGCGGCTCCTTCCTGAGGTTTAGCAATTTTTGTATTTTAGTTTGTTCTTTAAATATCTGTGGAATTGTTTAAATTTCGTTTTGGTCGTACCGAAATTAATAAGTTTTCTATCGAAAATCTGCTCAACACTAAAAGTACCAGGTGGCGTCATAAACGACGCCACTCGAAATTTTTAGATGGACTACTCAAAGGACCAATATTTTGAGAAACCCTGACTTGTGTCATACGGCGTCGCCTAGTTTTTTGAGGTTATTCTTGTGGCGTCGTATATGACGCCACCTAGTCCTTTGAGTAATCGAGTAGCACCTGATTTCTCTAGTGTTGAAAAGCTGTGAATAGTGATGTTTCAAATTTTTAGCTGATCAGTGGAAGGCCTCAAAGCTCAGATTTAAAAAAAAAAAATTATTTCGTTTGAAACATTTTATTCCAGAGATTCCATCAGTGGCTGGCTCATTGTTTTTCAAAAATTTACCTGCTGGTTCTCATTATTAGCTGGATATTATTTTTTCGAGGAAAAACTTTTTTATTACCAGACGCATTCATTTCGGTCAAAGTGAAACTGTGAAATAAATGCCCTTCATATTTTAATTAAATAAAGCCTATCCCACCTAGTTTTCAATGAAAGAACAATATATAGCCATCGGCGAGGCGAGTTACTATAAGGCTAATTCCATTCTAATTGGGTATCTGAATTAATCTTTTAAAAAATGAAGAAATATCATTCTAGGTACTTACTCGGCCCATCTGAATAAAATGGGCATAAACCGAAGAATTTTAAAATTCTAGCACTTCTTCTCAAATAATTAGTTGGAGAAGTGTTCAACATTTCTGCTTCATACTGTCGATTTACGAAACAAATTATGAATGGAGGCCGTATACCATTATGGTTCTGACAGAAAACTGAATATTCATTTGACCATAAAGCTTATATTGATTCAACCGTATTTGAATCAGTTGACATTTGTCATTTTACTTCATTTTATAAGCAAACATAAATCACCCACTTAGTTTTTCTGTTTGTTTCGTCACGAATTATGAACTCAGTCAATGAATGAAGTATGACAAGTAATTGGAAACTAATTTCTAAATTTCTTGTCAAGTTATGAATATTCTTACAAAATAAATTTTACCCTGTAGTGAAATTTTTTAGAAAAGCTAAACAGAGTATTTAATTTATTCATAGAAACGTCGGGTAAGAATTAAATTCTCTCTTAACAAATTGTCATAAAACGGAACCTTACTTTTAAGATCAATAAAAAATCGTAAGTAGACTTGCAGTAACTATACTAATTTTTTTGAATAGCCATATTTTGATAAATTTGTGTTTTGATACTTCTACCACGTTTCCGGTTTAAAATGACCAGGTATTCAAGTTAATTATAATTTATAATTCTCAAACTAATATTGAAAAAAAAAAATTGAAATGACGACTACTTTTTTGAGCTAATTATTTACTTATACCTATTCTTGAATAGCATCTCAATAATTAAATATCTCGATTATCTGATTGATTATTTGAATCAATGAACATTAAGTTAAGCAATTTCATTTGTACGAATAATCTTAAGTGTGAGGGTATGTACAGTAGGCAGACGTTCAATAATTTATTTGACAAAGCATTTCTCAATTTTTTCAAATTTTCTTATAATTACTCTCAAACCTCTCACAAATTTCATCCAAGATTATTGTTTATAACTTCACAAAAATTATTGAATTTGGTGGGGTTACTTTTTCTTGAAAGTTGAAGCAAAATATTAACCAAAAAAATAAATATTTTTCGACTTGATTTAACAGACTCGACAATTTCTTACGCTTGCATGAGACTGATAAAACGATTACAAACTTTATTTCTGTTTGGACAAATTCACTTAGCAACATTCAACGCAGTGCTGCCTTTTATCAACAAACTAATAAATAATAGTAGTTTACATTAAAGTTGCACTGGCTAAAAAGCGAACAAAATGACCAATAAAAATATTTTTACAAAAAAAATAGATTAATTAAAAGGAAAAACCAATTTTCTTACAATGACGTCTTATAAATTAGTTACAACACGATTCGTTCGATGCAGCATTCATAGCAAGATGACCGAATAAAATTGCATAAATAAAATAAAACTTGAGGACTATAATGACATAGGTATAGGTAATAATTGCCTATTTAAGACATGTAAGAGTATACGAGGAATGAGCTAAGAACTGAAATAATTTTTTAATCAAGTGTAAGTAAACCTATGTAGGTATTGAAATCTTCGTTTTCAAAAATTTCTATTCGCCATGATGAATGTTTGAATTATTTATCGAAGCATTTTATTTTTAAAAAATTCACCGTATCATTGAATCCTTTTTTTTTTTTTTTTTTCAGCGTTAAGGGTGTAGTTTCCCAATTCTCAAACTCGAAATTCTCGTGGCAGAAAAGTGTAAAAAGAAATTTAAAAAAATCAGTATTCAGCTTGTATTTAGCAGACGTCGTTTGAAAATAACCTTCCCTTTGACCCTCAAAGATTGGCTGTCCACATCATTGTCTATCAAGTATCAACACAAGAACTCTTTTTTCTCACTTAATTTTGCATCAATTAATCTGCAATTTTCACAATCTGTTGTAGAAGGATGTTTCTATTCCGGCCTGTTCGTGACATTTTCATTTTTCATTTCGTTTGTGAGATATGTTATGCCAAAAATTGGCAATTTTTACAGCCCCATGAAATTAATTTGAAGCAAAATTTTAAAATTGCGCACAGGCCCGAAGGGAGACATCTTTGAACAACACATTGGGAAAATTTCAGATCAATCGGTGAAAAATTGAGTGAGAAAGAAGAGTTCTTGCAAACTTCTCCTTTTTTTTGTCCAGAAACTACACCCTTAAAATAGTACCTAGTTAATAATTGACTTTTTCCTCGTATTAAATGTATTGGCTAGAATCTGCTACACTCTTTTTAGATGGATAACTTTATTCATAAAAGACCATTGTTATCTATGTGAAATGAAAATGTATGGCATAATTATAGACTAGGGTCAAAACTAGTAAAGAAGGCTTGAGTAAATAAAAACCTTTCAATGTAATTCTATTACTATTTCATAAATAAAAAAAGCATAGGTACATGATCATATTTCATGAATCCATAAAGCATCTGGACCTTGTGAGCCTCTCTGAATCTGTCATTCCATTTGAACTATTTGGATGGTTTGATGCCTCGATCATCTCACCTCCCATCATACGGACCAGTGAAATGGAGTCATCTAGGCAGTCAAGTTCAATAATCAATAATTGACTAATATAGTCCAGATGGTAAATCCATAATCTTTCCATCGCAAATATTCAAATTGATCTGCTTCAAGCCATTTAGACTACGTTTAGGATATTCAGATGTGATTGTGATCACCTGATGAAGATGGGTACTATTGGCTGGCCCATGATTCTTTCCCGAATACAGTCCAGCATTATTATGTCTTTTCAAATTGAAAGGTTGTGCATTTACAGGAAAGAAATTCGTTTTTGAAAAATAAGAGTTGGGAATCTTCGGAAAGGGTTGCGCACCCTTAACCGGTTTTGTACTCACTGACCTCTTCAGTTCCTTCTCAGCATTATCGTTATTCTGCAAAGAGGCGTGGCTTCTACTGTTTTTACCGGTGCCGTTACTGATACAGTTAGTCTTTGGTGTCTTTTGCTGCCTATCGCAGGTGCCTTTAGCTGCAACTTTTTCCACCAGTCTTGACTTCTGCACACCACGATGCGCTGAAGAGGTATCTATTTGCAAATGATGGAAGGTCTCGCTACGTCGCAGATTCGACCTGGCAACGTTACTGCCATTCAAACGAGCAGCTGGTGGCGACTTTGGCAAGACATCTTCAATGGCTTCGTAGGAATGACTAAACCTTGAACTCTTTGGAGTCTGAATCTCTGGCTGCTCAAAGCTGCAGCATCTTGAAATGCAGCTGAAGTTGGAGTTTGCCAAGCTTTCGTCCTCGAAGAAAGGGTTGGTCTCGACAATCTTACTGTCGACAGCGTTACCATTGAGATTATTACCAAGAAAGTGCAGACTGCGAGACTTTTTCGGGGGTTCTGGCAGGATTTTGGTGGGCACGATGTCACTTTCCTTGTCCAAAATCAACGCTTCGGACAGAGACTCGGCACTAGATTTAGAGGTACGATGTCTGCCATTGATTGCCTGTTGGTAGCTTTGGTTTTGCTGGTAGTTCTGATTTTGCACGTCATTAATGATATTCTGAAAGTCCTCCATCACTTCGTCGATGGTGGGCTCAGACGGGCTGATTTTTTCAGAATAGGGGCGGCAGACAACATCCGGCTGTGGGTAATGCTCATAGTTGGTGAATTTGTTGGACGGTGCTGCCATCTCATCGCTGTCATCTTGGTCTGAGGAACTGATCCCTTCGTCCTCAGCAGGTGTTGAGTTGCCACCACCTCCTACTCCAGGACAGCCACGTTTTGCAACGTCGCCATTCAGCGCAAAGGATTTGGTAGTGGAGTTGGTGCGAGATACTGCGAGACGGTATTCGAGATCATTGAAACGTTCTTTAAATGAATTTTCACGAGCTGTTAAGGTTTCTTTTTCATTTTGTAGAAGCTGCGAAAGACAGAAAACAAAAAATTTAATTCGTTTAAAATTATTTACAAAGCATGAACAGCATGATTTGGTTTGTATCTGGGACTGAGATCCAGAAGGAGCTACTGGAGCTGGAACCGCGAAATTTTGCTGGTAGATAGAGCTCATAGAGGACTAACTACCATAAAAATTTCAAATCAAATGAACAATTATGAAAAAAGTTATCGGCAAAAAACCTTCAAAATGGCCAAAACACACGTTCACTCCCCAGGGGGCAACCAGTTGAGGTGGGAGGCTGAAATTTGGGCTGAATTAGTTTTTTATCATTTTCAACCTGACCCCCAAGTTTCAGGTTAAAATTCGAGAGGGGTCATTTCACCTATCTTATCCTGGTAGACCCTTTCTCTCGCTTCTTCACTATTTTATATACTTACTTACTTATATATATTTTTTTTTTTCGAAAAGAAAAGTCGACCATTTAGATGCATTGTATTTCAACAATAAAAATTAATCTATTTGATTATTTTCCTGTAATTTTTAGTCTACTGACTTACTTAGCAAAAATTTGATAAAAATCAATCCACTCACTCTCATTTCGGCCTCAAGCTGAGCAATTCTTCCTTTTAATGCGGAAACTTCTTTGCATTTATATTCGAAGTCGTTGGTTAAAACTTCAATGTTTATGTACAACTTGGACCATCGATTGAATTCATCCAGAACAAGTTCATCTTGATTTTCTTTCACCGATAAAATCTGGAAAGTAGAAAATTTTCATTAATATTTGTAAGTATGTAAATTTTGTTAATTCCATTTAAACTCTTATTTTTGATGGCTTCAGATGCTTTACAATTGAATTGTTACTTCGTGTTTAATATAGAAATAATGAAAAAAAAAGAGTTTCACCTTGTCAAAGTAAAATAAGAGTACCCATTATTTAATTTTCCTAAATTTTTGGGCACATAGAGTTTCTTCTGTAAAAATATAAAATTTTATAGAACCTGAGGTTTTAACATAAATTACTGCTATTTTTAAGTTCAAAAAATGAAAATTGAAAATTCTGTAAAAATGAAGCCCAAAAGTTCATAATCAATATTTCAGCTAGTAATCTCACGCAAAAATGAACTTTGGCAATAGAAAACCTGTCTCGTGAAGTTAGTTTATGAACTGAACTACACCCATTGGCCAGAAAAGAGTTTTGTGCAGGCCCGTACCGCTCAACAGGGCATTGCCCTACCTAACTAAAATATTTCCCCACCTAGAAAAGTTTAATTTCGCACCGAAAAACAAAAGATGACGACCCCATCCCACCTCCCCATAGGAGAATAAATTTTTACCCGACCAAGAATTTCACTTGCTCTACCTGACGAAGGCCTTGTGATACGGGCCTGGTTTTGTATAACCTAGAAAGAGGAGGAGAATTCTCTTATTATCTCTTCAGATATTCGTTCTAAAAACATTTGAAAATATGTTTGAAGATAAATCAATAACAAAACAGACAAAAATTTTTAAAAATAAAATCGAATTTTTAGAATCTATGTACGGATGGTATATACGAGTACTAGCCTTATTTGAGACTGTTTAGCCTTATTTGCGACTTGTTATGATGCATAAAAGTTCATTTTTCTAAATCAGTGAAAGAAAAAATTTTCACTTTTTGGGACTTGGCAGGTTTTGTACTTGGACCGGCGATTTATTTCATGAGGAGTCTAAAATCAAAACTCGTGCAACTAATAAGAAGAGGAGTTTATAATTATAGTCATAAAAAAAGAATTGTTAAATCCTTTTTTCATAAGATTTTTTCAACATTAAAGTTGTAAGTTTTGTTTTTACACTCCTCAAATATTAACCAATAGAGGTTTAAGCTTGTATAACAATTATAAACAGCAAACTAACTGACGAGTTCTTACTTTTTTGAACGTTTCGCAGTTGAGTCCAGCTTGTTCCAGTTCAGCTTGAATATACAACTGGATTTGTTTATTGGGTGACGTCTCCAGAAAAGTATTTATAAATTGTAATCCGGCTAACAATAAATCTGTTGACGCTCCATTTAACATACTAACCAAGAATCGAAATCGAACGGGTTCGCCAAATCGCAAACGCATTGTTGAGATCGCCTCTGAAACTGCATTATGACCACTGGTGTGCGAATAACGACATATTTCGCTTAGTAACTAAAAAAAAAATTAAAAAAAAAAAAAATCAAAATCAAATAAATGAGAAAATAAGAGAACTGGCGAAATTTCTGTCTCATCGATGGTAAAGAATTATATTGATTGATCACTTGATGTCTTTGAAAAAAATCGACTGGTAGTTGGAAAAATTCTTGTATGATCCAACTGAAGTTGTTGGAAAAATTTTTACATATGTTCCATAAGGATAAAATATTGAAAAGTAAGATCTCACCTCTAATGCAAGAATCCGTGACTTGCTGACACTGCTCATAATACAAACAGCTAAAGTAAAAAGTCCAGCGGAAGACATAGCCAGGCGTCTGGTCGTCTCTTCGCATCTCAAACAATATTGCAAGCACTGTAGACAGGAATTTTCGTCCAATAATGCTCGCCTATGATTGGCTGGAGTTACTTTAATCTGTTGATTCGAATCATTGAGTTGAATAGAACGCAGCAGTTCAAGAATCAACGTTATACCATCGATTGGATCTGACACGAATTCTTGAACAAAACTAAAATAAAACCGAAATATGAAGGTACTTAGATTATGTATAATTTATATTTTAAAAGGGACTGCTTTTACAGTTGGATAAAAAATGAATTAAGCCCATTATATTATGTCAAAATACATTCAATTTTCCATTAACTGAAATCGGCTATAAATTCACGAAACGGCTAAATTTTAAAGATAAAAAAAAATGGAAAAATCAGTTTTTGGAAACAAAAACAAAGAAAAAAAAGATGGCTTTAGAAATTGATAAAATCCCTGAAAAATTGTCTTTAATTTCTGTTCTAAATGAGTTCCTGCTATGGTTAGATTTCTCTAGTCAAGGCAAATACATACAATGAAGGTTTTTTTTTTTACAACTAAAATTAGGATTTTTTAGAATCTATAAAAAAACTCACCTTAAATATGCTAATCTTAAATCTGTCTTTAATTTATTTAAAAGATCTGAAATGCTGAGAAACTGTCGTAAACTCATCTCCCCTTCGTTGGAGACAGTTTGAGCTGTGACATCTGCTTGGTCGGGAACTTTTTGCGATACTTTTCCAATCCATTTTTTCAAAGACACAGCATAATCTTCTGGATTGTAGATTGGGGGTCTTGAAAATTCCTGCAAATTCAATTTAATAGTGAACAATGAATGTGGCAGTTGAATTAGGTAATATTTAATTACAATGGAAATAATAGTTATTTTATGAAAGGTAAATAATTGGATACTCATTTAATAATATAGGGGAAGGTCTGGCAATGGGAACTTTTTTTTTGAAAAGTTTTGCTTACATTTCAGAAACTACTATTGTTAAGAGACCTGATTCCTGAATTTGAACTATTATTAGTTCATCTTTCCAGAGTATATAATGTTTTTCAATATTTTTATGAGTGTTCAAAAATTACAAATGCACCAAAATATTTTCACATTATTTGAAAAGTTAACAAAATTCTTCTTGAAATGAGACTTGAAGGGGATGATTTTGAATTGAAATATTTTATTTTAATGAAAAATGTGTTATTTAAGCAATCGCATTTCAATTTCATATCAAAAATCTTATGGAATGATTATATACTTTCTTCTTTTTTCAAAAGATGATGCACTTGAAATGCTATACCATCTTGCAGTGTTACCAGTTCTGTAAAATGATTTTATGAAAAGTAATATTAAGGCGATTCCTTTTGCCCCACCCTCCCCTATTTTTTGAAAGTTTAACTTCACTTGAAAAGAATTATTGTATGCGAGCCTTTACCACACTTATAACTTATACTACTATCTCCCCCTCCTGGCAGACACTGAATTGCTATATAATATGAGTTTGTGAGGATATCTATAATGACAGCATAATTGCCACATACAGCAGATAATGGTATCATAATAGCCAACCGAAGTAGCCAACAAAACTCATTAATTTAATACTATTAAATAGAAAACTTAGATTAATTCCTCAGATTCGAAATCGACCTGAGAGTGAATGGGAGTGTAATTTGTACATTTTTTACATTAGTCACAGTCTTACTTTTTTCACCTTCTCTAATACGAAGTACAGTTCTTTTCTAATACAGTAGGTATATCGAGTGATTGTAAAATAATGTATAACGAAGTATAGACTCGTAGGTATATTTTTTCACTTCGGTTTGTTGACTTAATAGCTGGTTATTACAAACAATAACTTATACTGTTTATTTCTCTTAGGTGTACCTACATCATAAGGATAGTTATTTTTGCGGATATATTTCCTTTGTTTAGACAACAAATAGAAGAAAACCTTGTTCCATCGTTTTATCATAGCGTGAGATTATTCTCATAAGACATGGGATTAAAGAATGATGACCTAAATTTCATATTGCAGCTCACAGCCACCTTTATTTCGTCTTCGATTCATTTTTGCACGTACAAAGTAAATTATTGTAAATGGAGTGGATTTCCGTGCGCTGCACAAAATGCACCGCATGAGTCACCAGAAATTTTGGCTGGTGCAATGCGTAAATTCGAAAAAATTAGACAAAATTATACAGAACTGGATAGACAAAATTGGATAAAATTGGACTTATAAAAAATTGGAGGATTGAATAAAATTGGAAAGATCACACAAACAACAGTTGAAAAAATTCTTAATTGAAAATATAGCCTCAGAAAACTTTTCAAAAAATTAATAAACTTAAGATATAGGTAGTCTGTTCCAGTTAAGAGTTCCATGACGTCACAATGCTTCAATTAATGAGAAGAAAGTATTTTTGATTTCAACCGTGTTTCAACCAATCACTATCTTTAGATGTTTGTGACGTCATGGAACTCTTGAGACTGGAACAGACTATAATTCTTATTATTCATAAGTTTTGTTGAATTTTTTTCGGGCTAGTAATTTAAATTTTTTGGTAAGGAGGGGGTTCGTTAGTGAGTGAACGAGATCAGAGGAGCTCTGTACCACATAGGGAAAACAAAAATTGCCACCCATGGGCCCATAGCGGTAGTTTATTGGTCGTTAAATGTCCAAAATGCATGAAAAATTTGTCTATAACAAGCGAAAAAACTGTCGCTATATGAGCCGATAACGAAGTATAGAATCGGATGGCAAGTTTTGTTATAAGCGATTTCCACTTATTTTCAAGTCATTTTTACTCTTTACGTGCTCGCTCTTATATTTCTAAAGAGAGTTTCTGATTTCTAAATGAGTTTTTTCCACCTCCTGAACAATTTTCATTTTCGCACACATTGCAGATAGAAGTCCCCACCCAGGTGGTGCAAAATATAAAATATTATTTTTGATAGACTACCCTTCGCTGATCTTAAAATTCACTTTTTTCAATATTGGCAGGTGATTTAAAAAAATTTTTCAACTTTGAAACGTTGTTTATTCCAAAATGTTTGAGACAAAACCGATAGGTTTTATTTATTCATTTTTTTTTTTTTACTATGATTTATTTATAGACGTGTTATGACATCAGAGATCATCTTTCACATCTTGAGCGGATGGTTGGGCTTTGAAACTGTAGGTTTTGTAGGTAAGGTGGAACTTGTGGTTGGGGATGGTACAAGGGTGATTTGAGAGTTTCAGACGCACAACTTTTCAGTCAATGCGCAAGTCGGTCCTTGCCATATCTTTGTAGGTGGATCAGGTTGTGTCGGTGATGAGTCTCAAACCGAAGACCTTTCAATCGCAAGGCTGAGCACTCTACCACTACGCCACGCAGACCTCTTTGATTAGTTTTATTTGATGGCAGAAAGGGACCACAAGTAGGAAATTTTCATTTTCACTTTATGATCATTTCAGGAAGTAGGACAAATTCCCGTTAATATGAAACCAGAACGACGCCCGTACCTACAAAATTCATGGTTTTATGAATGTTTGAACTTTAATTTAAGAAAAATTGTATTTTGAAAAAAAGGGGTTTAAAGAAAATCAAACAAAATTTACTGTATTTAATTTTTTTAAAGTATAATTTATATCTTTATTGAACCCAATAAGCTCGTGGGTACAGGGGCGTATCTAGACTGACCTCAAGGGGGAGGGGGTCCATCATTATGACGACACACTCTCCCCCCTCCCGTAAAACAGTTGGAGAATCGAGAAAATTAAAAACATTTTCCAGCTGTTTCAAGGCAGTTTTACCCCACTTGAGCCGAGTTCGACTTTCTACCTTTGGAACAGGCAAGGTTATATGTTTAACCACAGGAAACCGCCATAAAACAATTTTCGTTAATTTTGACTTGATCTCACATTTTTACGTCTAGTGTAAAATTTTGTTTTCCGACTTGTGGTCCCTTTCCGCTTGGCAGGGGTCACAAATATAAATACCACGACATGCTATATTTGACTAATTTTTCATCGAATCATCAAAGTGATCATTTTTGGAATGAGAATGCCACATTTACTTTTGATATGATGCTTCTCAAAACCCGGCCACAAAACAGAACCACTTCCTCATTTTCTCCGGAAATTAATTTGCGTTTCAAAAACAGCCATTTCATATAGGTGTGCTAAAAATACAGCCTAATAATTATTTTTACATCGATTTTGGAAACTTGATCGGTATAAATAGTAGGCCTATAACCGCTGTCAGGCCTACATCCAGCGTGTACAGCCTATCATTATACTGTATTCGCTTTTCGATCAATTAAGATTTTTGTTTTAAAAAATTTTGCTTCTCTCAATACCTGCGTTATATTTATAACCAATGGATAGAAACGATTTTAAATGAAAATAGGAAATAAACTGCCAAATTACATAGTGATAATGAACGCTCAAGATGGAGATCATGTTTTATTTTCCTTCTGTGCACCGGATTCCGGTATGATTTAATGAGTTGTTTCATTTTGCATTTAGCTGTTTGCGGTCATTTTTATTTACGAGTTGTTATGTCGAACGAAGCCATACTAGGTAACACTATAATGTATAGTAACAGGTAAAATATACGGCTGTGGAATTCGTATTATGAGGAAAAATAAAACCGTTACAGTTTATTTTTTTGATAAAAACATCGAATTATAGTTGGAAAATAGACGAGTGTTGTTCCAAGAAGCAATGCGATGCTCTCATTATATTATGAATCCATTTTGTAGATTTTGACAAATAAAAATTATGATACGTATAGCTTGTGAATTCTTTTGCAAAAATTTTTCAAGTTCGCACGAATATAGGACATACATATGTTTTAGATGGGTCAAAATTTATGAATTTAAAGGTAGCCGATGAAGATTTTGTAAAGAGATACTGATTTCGAGTGTTGTTCTGGTTTTTATGGTAACACAGAAAAAAATCGTAGCAACGTATAAAAGAATTCATTGATTTGACAAGTTTATGGAGTTTCGATTAGGTGGGCGCACCCACTGCGCAGATCAGGCCAGGACAATTATGTGGACGACCATCAGTTAATGAAGACATTTCTTTTAATGGAGCTTTATTAATAAACAGCAGTTGAGGGACCGAATTTTTATTTGAGAACAAGAATTGCAGCTGTTTGCATGTAGCGTGTATAGATATACAGGGTGCGGCAAAATGACCGGCTACATTTGTTTTTTGAATTATACGCATAAGAAAAAAAATAAGCACATGCGGTTGCTTCTAAATAAAACTTCATCTCTGAAGGTTACGTATGAAATACAATCAGTGACGCACCCAAAAATTTTTCAAGGGAGGAGCTAAGGCATAAATTTATTCCCAAAAAAATCCCAAAAAACTGAAAATCTTCTATTCAGCATTTTTTTTGATGAAATTCAAGGCCTAATGAGAAGGTTTCAGCTCCATATCCCTACTTTGGTGCGCTACTGAATACAATTTCACTTTCTCATGTTGACCATTTTGCCTAACACATTTCTGAAGGCGTAAAATCCAATTTTTTAACTTTGCTAAGCAATGGTTACATTGTTTTGCAATTTCTTCCGCTAAATGCTACCAGTGATGGATAAAATTGACCGGGGAGGGGAATTTAGCACGTGTGGCATTCTTCGTGGTTAGCGCAAAGAGGTAAATTCCCTACCGGCTGAATACGTAAGAAATTAGTGGAAAAAATATGATTATTGCTCAGCAAAGTCTTGAAAAGTTGAGTTTTACGCCTTTGCAATTGTGCTAGGCAAAATGATCAACATGCGAGTGAAATTTCATTTCATATGTAACCTTAAAGAATGGATTTTAATTTAAAACCAACCGCATGTCTTTATCTTTTGTCTTACGCATATAATAGGAAAAACAAATGTGGTCGGTCATTTTGCCGCACCCTGTACTTATAACTACCAACGAATTTGAAACAGAGTGAGGCAAAACTTCAAACTAACCACCCATTTTTGACCTAAAAGACTAATTTTTTTCACCTATAGGTAATTCGAAACAATTTTTATTTTTGAAAAACTTCTATTTTTCCTTAACTTTTTTCCTACCTACCTCACTCCTTTTAGACCACCAACCCCAAATCAAGTAAGGCGGCTGCCTCACTTGGACCCCACCATGGGCGCCACAGTGTCTATAATAGAACAGCAGTGGCGGAACTAAGGGGTCGGCCGAGGTGGGCCACGACCACCCCAGAAAAAATTCTGGCCCACCCAAAAATTTTTCGAAATGAATTAAAAACTAGTAAAAATAAGAAATTATTAAAAAATAATAAAATATCAGCTTCAGTATATCAATTTTCGAATGACTTTTCTTGACCCTCAACCCCCCTCCCTTCCGGCCAACCCTAAAAAAATCTGGTTTCGCCACTGTAAAACAGCTATATTGTAATTAAGAATGAATCTAATTGCATTTTGTTAATGACTGATTTTTTGTTGTCGTTATTGTTTTTTTTTTTCTTTAATGAAAATTAGTAAATTTTAAAAACAGAGAATTAAAACTAAATTATGAAAGATATTGAGGATGCCTTTTGATCGCACTCCAACTTCATCACCTCTCCTCCTAAATACGAATGAACGTTTTTCATGTAAACGCTTTCTGAAAATTTCTGGAAAATATTTGAAAGTCTGAATAAAACAGTCGAATCTATGGTTACCTTCTGTGAGAGTATAATTTCAAAACCTCCAGCAGATCTTGAAATGGAGTCTCAAACTCCCGCAGTACATTTTTAATTAAAAATTACTGCATTTCTACACCTTATATCTCGCTGAACGACATATTTTATCGTTTTAATAATTATTATTAAAATTCAAAGAAAGAAACTTCGCACCAGGCTAACCAGTTCATAAGTAAATTAAAACTTTTCTCTGTCTCTTTTCTTCTCTCAGCAGATAAAATATTTGGAATATTCTTTTCGCATCGACATTTACTTTTATACTGTATTTTTTTCAAACGTTGGTTACACGTCATTTATTACAGGTAGGTAGTCATTTTTAATATTACCAGAATAAGAACCGTTTTTTTTTTCACTTTAAAATTTTTCGTTTCATCTTTATTTTTACTGAAACAGAGTAAACTAATGGTGATCGAAAGTTTTAATTTTCTGCTTTCAATCGCAGGCCTACGGGCTGTAATTACAGTTTACGTGTAAAGTAAATCGAGCAGCACGCGAATTAAGTGGAAAATTTCTTCTTTTTTTTTGTCTACTTTCTACATCATGCTGACGATATTTATATTATTCTTCTTTTTTTCAACTTGGAATGGTAATTAAATTTAGTTCGTACGTGCTTAATTGTTTTTAGGTATACAAATCCGATACCTATATAATTTAATTTACCAAAACCATCAAGATTGGGAATCGTGTTCGAAAACGTGAGGTAGACTATATGTAGACAAAATTTTAAAGATATATGTAGACTATAAGTCTGATCTTCCTATACACGAATTTTTTAGAGCATTCACTCTGCAACAGAATTATGATCGGTTTTTCATTCAATGTCTGTGAAATGGAAGGTAGTTTACATACACCACCAAAATCTGGCATCTTGCCCTACAATTAAGACGTCTGTAAGTCTTATATTGGTGGAAAGTGAGAAACAATGTAAACGCTAATTGGTTGGCAAAAAAAAGTTGTGTAAATTTTATTTCGAAAAACTTCAAGACGTTTCGCATTGAAACTGGTTTTAGCATGGTTTTTGTTTCATTAATGAAATAAATTTTCCTCATTTCTACGGTGGATTCGTCTAGTTATCTATCTTTAGAGTTGTATAATGCTTAGTTTTACAAAAAATTACATGATTTTTGCCAATCCAACTAGTAAAATATTCATGTTCGTTGGAAACTGAAGTCATAATTATACAATTTTCAGAACAGCTGAATTTACAAGAAAAATCATTTATTTACTTATTTTTCAATGGAATTTGATATTTCAGTCGTTTATCTTTCATGGTGAATAGAAATGAAGTTAAAAAATTATTAACATACTTAACAAATTTCCCTTTTCTCATGAGTTTTCTTCTCTCATACAAACCTTTACAGCCTTTGCAAATACGTATTACGTAGTATGGGATAAAAAATAAAGTCAGATTCAGATTCTACGTGAAATTTCACCAAGGTAGATCTAGATTATATTTTCATTCTGCTGAAGAATGAGAGGGTAACTTATAGGTAGATTGTAAATGGGACAAACTAAAAATAAACTTTAAAAACTGTTTTCCTCAGACACTTACTTTTTCATCTTTTAAATTCACGTACTTCAAAATAGAATTGTTTTGAATTTCTCTTTTCAAACCTTTATCAATAAATCTCAATTCATAAAAAAATATCTTAACATATTACTGAAATAATATACGAGTACTCACCCTGGATTTGCTACTATTCGAATCTTGAGATCTCCAGCTACCTGCACTGCTGCTGCCATTGCCTGACGATAATTTTCTTATCGTTGGCGAACTGTCAGGACTTGGCTTGGAAATCATGCTTCTGGGGTCCACTTCATCTTCTCACATTATGCATCACCTATAAATAAAAAGTTTTTATTGAACAACTATAGGAATAAATATAAGTGTTGACATTTTTTTAAATTGTGCAAAAATTGGACTTATCCTCTTTTTACAAAGACTGTTTATTTAAGAAATCCCATCTAGTTGAGTGAACAATGAAGAAAATTATAGTTTAAAATTAAATCTCAATTGGTAAGCAAATATAACCGTATTATCCCCTGTTAAACTCCATGTCTGCGAAATTAAAGCTTGTTTTTACTTAGGTAATAAAAGTAAATCCTTATAGTCCACTAAGTGCTTAGAACTATTTTATCATTACTTATTAACTGCCTTATGCCTTATTTTGCCAATGTAATAAAATTAGTTTGCATGTAACAACAAGAGTGTTGAACCAGTTTTTTTTTTTTAAGAGGCTTTATATTACGCAGTCTCTTGCAGAGATAATTATTTTTTCTGCTTTTTTTTATTTCATAATAAAATGATGCTCAACGACGCTTTTAATTCGCATGAAAAGTATTTTACTCCGTAAAATGATAAAAACGAATCATTACACAGAGTACTTAAGACAACTGTAAGTGCTCTCTTGAGCTTTGCTTGGAGAACATAAGTATACCTATACGTATAATGTGAAATGTAAATTTCTTCTACCCAAAATGAAAGTTAATTTTTGTTGGAAAGTATATCATGTACAAAATTGAAACTTTCAACAAGCAGACACTATTCTAATTTCGGGGTTCTACCACAAATATAATTACAAGGTTAGGAAAAATTTTAATTAAGGAGTCACGAATTCTGTAGATTGCTACATTAAAATGAAATATTAGATCTGATGTATTTTTTGGAAGTGATGATATCGGTTCTTCTGCTGCATTCTGTCGAAATTTAATTACCATTCGTGATTTAAAACTCTACGGTGAATTTTTTTTAGATAGACGAAGCCTCCAATCCTGTCCTCAGTAATTCTCAAATATTAATATCTGTAGTTGGTGGACTTAAAAGAGGAAAAATAACTCCATCAGTGAGTAAAACCAACCACCTTTTCGATTACATGTTTGGACGTTATTCTATTTTAACATAAACGATTCAGGCAGCCAGAGTTTGATAAGAGAGAGGAGTAGATAAAACTCAAAGAAGAATTGTAGTTATATTCTTATTTTTGTACTTCCATTTTTACAGTTTTTTATTGAAATTATTGTAAAGATGAAGTTAATAAAATATGTGTATTTTTGTCAACAGCTGGGAGTTTATTTAGATGAACTATTACAAAAATATTGTATCACTAGCAGGTATATGAGACAATAGGCCAATTCTAGGTCAGCAAAACAGACAATTAAGAACTGAAACAAAAACGTTTGAAAACAATTCTGAGAATTATGGGTTTACTTATGTTTTTTGGTTAAAATACTTCCAAGAACAGTGAATCCTAAATACGAGGTCAACTACCTTATATATTTCTGATAGATTTGTTTTCGCAATACCATTTTAAACTTTATTAACAAGAAAATCCAGCATCAGTTTTTTGAAGAAAAATTTAATACTTTTCTCGTACATCCAAGGTAGAAATTATTTTTAATTATTCACACCAGAGAAAATCTAAACAATGGAGAATCTTGACATTACGTAGACGAGTTAGAAGTTAGAAAAAAAAAGTTTGTTCATTAACAAAGAATAACATGGTCTCATTACATGTACTAAAGGTACTAAAGGGCGGATTGGTCGACCATATGCATGGCTGTATGCGAATAAGAACAACATTAACGAAATAAATGAATAGGTATGAGAACACGATGTAATCTATTTTACATCAGTATTTTACTTCTTTTTTTTTTTTTTTTTTCTTCTTCACCAAACGACATCGTTTAGAATGGACGATGCAAGGTTCAGCGACCTCTTCACCTTAACATAAACAGCATAGGCTACCTAGAGATATAGGTGTATGACGCGAAGGTAAAACAAAGGTGACTTATGACTAAAAGATAGATCTTAATGCCATTGATTGATTTTCACGCAGCTATCCAGTTACAAAATGTTTAAAATCATATTTATACCTTATAGAGAATGATGCAGTGCAAAAAAAAAAATGTTATACTCAGAATGTTTCGAGAATGAGGAGAGAAAACTGAAAAAATTGTGAGAAAAATATATCAAATAGATGAATCTGTTTAATATAAAAAGTGATATGCACAAGACGAGAAATAAGTCCACTTTTTTCAAAAATTGAATTTTTTAAAGGTTTCTGTAGAAATAACATGTAACCATCACTGAGAAAATATACTTCAAAGTTGAGATGCTACGTTAGAAGGTTATGTGGCATAAAATATGCTCTTTTTTAAAATTTGGAAAAATGGAGTTATCCCGATCTTCAATGTGACACAAATGTGGATAGGACATGTGTGGCAAAAATTTAACCTATCTGGAAGCAGTGGCACTTTTGTGACACAGATGTGTACAAAAATTTAACCAATCAGAAAGCAGTGGCACTTCTGTAACACAGATGTGTACAAAAATTCAACCAATCAGGAAGCAGTGGCACTTTTGTGACACTGATGTGACCTATAATTTTTCCACCGGAAAAGAATGGAATCACATCAGTGTCACAAAAGTGCCAATGCTTCCTGATTGGTTGAATTTTTGCCACATCTGCGTCACATTTCCCATTCACATTTGTGTCACAGTTTGCAGATCGGGATCTTCTTGCATATCATTGTTTAAACAGTGAAGCTTTTTTAGCTGGTTTTCGACTTTTTTTTATTGTAAATATTGAAGCCTTCCACTTATGTGCAACTAAGTACAGTATAAAGCTTCGTTACAACGCTATTTATCGGAGAAGAAGAAAATCGTGTTATAAGGGGGCAATACTAGTTACAAGTGGGAACATAGAAAATGTTTTCTAGGGGCAGGAACCAACTCTATTCAATGTTACAAGTGAGAAAGCATTAAAACCATAAACGTTATAAGGAAGTTTTACTGTATTTGAAACATTTCAAACACAGTATGTATAATTTTTTTGGCAGCTTTCAGTCTTATAACCACTTATAAAATTATTGTGTATTTTCTCGCAAGCCAAGCGAGAGATATGGTATTATGGAATTGAAATCTGGTAAGTCCGAAATTTTCTTGTAACACTAAATTAAAAGGCGATGAGCTTGTAAGTTAAAAAATTCAGTTCAGCTTTTATCGATAACTTTCTTCAAACCATTGTGAACCGTTATCAGAAATTATTTCACAAATATTTTGAGTTAAAAAAGTGAAAAATTTCTCAAGTTTTTAATTAAATTTTGTTGATTACGTAAGTGTAGAGGAAGGAAATGGAGAAATAAGAATTACCTCATTGTAATTTTGTCTGCATCTGTCACTGCTTCTCGAAAAAGCAAATACTTGGGGCCAATAAAATGAAATCAGCAATTTTCTCATTAAGAGAAAATATATTACCAACCAATTAAAATAAATGGTTAGAGGTATCAAAGCTGGGCCTCATCGTGAGAAACATTTTTTATGCGGAAAAATGAGGAAATGATTGCGTTCTCCAGTCAATTCGATTGTAAAATTGGTTTCACTGGTCACAAAATTCTTTGGACCTGTGGAGTAGCCAGTCGCTAAACCTCGGTTCCAGCAGTTCAATCCGTTCGTATTCATCCTCTCTTTTTATTTTCTAAAACCAGTCAATAAATTACAAGATGAACGACAAAACGAAAAATCTCACATAAGACTCCACCATCCAGTATAATTAGCTGCTTATTTAAGCTCTTTATTTATTGCTAGGTTAACTTTCAGAGAGTGACCGCAGGAGTATGCCTAAGCAACATATGAGTGACTTTCAACACCAGATTTGAAACAGAAAATTCTAAGCAAGATTATTCGAACAAAAGAGGTTTTTGGACGTGACCATGAGAATTACGTCATAATATTCTTGAAAAGGTAAAACTGTATTACGAATGCAGTGACGACCTACACGTTTTTACAGGTTTAAAGTTTTTTTTTTGTATTCTTTAATTTTTTAGTTCTCTTGTCTTGATTTTATAAAATATTAACATCGAAAGTCGAAATCATATTAAAGGTTTCTGTAGCATAAGCTCTGTCGTGTTCGAGTCATCTATGGTCAGTAAATTAAAAATGGATCCTATTCCACAATCTTGAGCTGTCCAGTTTTGTCACGATGGCCAGTGTGACTGACATGCAATGGGTGAATGCTACGTCCATTTAGATGGAAATTAAAGTAAGAAAATGCACGAAGAAGGTGCTGTAAGTTTCGTGAATTGTACAATCGTCTCGAGAAATGGAAGGCACAGAAAAGCTATTATATGCACGATACATGGCTCACAAAACACTCTGTAGACTCCTTTTACTGAAAAGGAAATGAAAGCAGTCGACCATTAAACGTAATTTGGACAGATGTGTCAAAAGGGAAAGAAAATGAGAGGAAGATTTGTCGTTTTGATGAGCCATTAAAAATAGATGTCTATAGACCATGACATGAGAATAATATCATATATGGTCGAATTTCACTTAATTCTGCAAACATTGCATGAGCTACAAAAGTAAATATGAGTCGACAAACAAAGTAAAATATAATGCGTATACCTAATCTTCATTCTCAAAAAGTTAGCAAAACCTGGCGAATGAGAAGGTATTGACTATAATAAGGTTTTTTTTTTAATCTATAGGAAAAAAGGAGAATAAATTCCGCATTCGGTTTCGAATCTATATCTTACATAACTTATTTTTCAAGAATTATAGCTGAAAAATAGCCAATTATTTCCTGTTGTAAAGCACAGGAAGCGAGGGCAATAATTTTCAACCCCAATTATTCTTTGCACCATCTAAACACATTCCACGCATAAAACCTCTCACATTTACTAAGTTTTATGGTTTTCTTGGGATATATTCACCATTAAAACGGTCTGTACAGGAGCATTATTGCACCAGTATCAAAATATCATGGTGAACTTCTCATTATCACCCCTTATAAAAGAATTAATATTTTAAAATAAAATTCTTTAAAAATAACTGGATAATTAATAAATTTTGTTGTGTTATGTGCGTTTTGGGAGCCAAAATATCAATTTTCACGAATTTTTAGCTAAAAAATGTTGATGTCTTCTTCTTCTTTTTTTTTTGTGCTTATTTTGCATCAAATTTACTCAAACTGGCATACTTGAAGATATTTTTGATGTCCGGAGAAAGCTTTTTTTTTTTTGCTCCCAAATTGAGCTTACAATAGAAAGCTTACAAATAGAGCTGGACAGAGCCTACAATTATTGAGCTCATAAATTGAGCTTACAAATTGAATTCAGTGGTTGAGGAGATCACTGATGAGGAATAACTTTTCAAAATGCATTGAGTCAATTTTTACTAAAAATGAGTTGGCAAGACTACCAATAATTCACTGAAGCCACGAACAATTTTCATGATTTTTAAATGGGAGAATATATTTTGCACGCTAGAATTGGTGTTTCCAACGACAGATATTTAACACGACAAAATAAAGTTTTAGAATGTCAGAAAAAATGAGAAACGCACGACAAATCATGCCCAACAATTCATTCATTCTGCCCAGATTAAAAACTAATTTTCACACGTCAAAATAAGATAATGCATAGTTGAAAATGATAAGTCACAGAAACCAATAAATGCCAATAATGAAACAGTTCCTTACACGGTTGAATAATTGATAATTGAACAGTTTTAAAAATTTTTCTTTTGCAAAATATGGTTCAAATTTTGTTTTTAGAAAAGTTCTCAGAGTGTGAAGGTGATAATTTGGAGTGTGATGCTCCAAAACCAAAAAAAATGCGCCGGACTAATCGTATTTAGCTGAAAAAAGCTGTTTTTGAATGCACCAAAGAAGCTAAGGAAGCAGTTGATAAAAATATTTTGAAAAAACATTCTTTAGGTATGCAGATAAGACTAAAATTAGTTGATGTTCCACCTTCAGTGAAATCAGCGCCATTAGGGCAAAAGAGAAAAAGAGGCCAGCCCTCCAAGGTAAAAAAAGCTCTAATTGTTCAAGAATAAATTTTATATAAGTATTTAAAAGTCTGTAGTTTACTCTAATTATTTTAAATGCATTGATATCCTGTGAAAAAAATTAATTTTGACGTTTAAACCTAATTGTTACTGTTTATTTTTCTTAAATTTTGTTCATTATTTTTTTCACAGTTTTATATATTTTTTCTCCGATTATTATTTTTTTTAATCGTTCAAATAATTTACAAGTGTGAAAAAGTATTAATTCACCGTGATTCACGCATTTTTCTGTCGTTAGAAACACCTATTTTGTCATGCAATAAAATCCCACCCTTTTTAAATTTTAAGGGGCAAAAGAGGAACAGGAACTTGACAATTTTCATTTTTCAAAACGCATAAAGTTATTGAAATTTCTGTATTTAGGTTGGATGGTGAGAAAAATTCTTTCATGAATTTTATGTAAAACATGGAAAGTGTATAAATGAACCTTTTTTTTAATATACAATTGATATAAAAAATAATTCATCATCGTCTTCACGATTCTTCGTGAAGGCTACAGCTAGCTACTCATTGCCAGTTTTTCAAGAGTCATGTACCAATATAAAAATGGACACACGGATGAAATTTCGGAAAATAATAACTCAAACAGCCTCCAGTCGGAATGGACAGGAAAAAACTGTCCAACACTTTCACAATGGAATATAAAATTATGTAGGACTCTCCTGTCCATCAATTGAAATGGCATATCAATTTCACACTAAAACCGATTAGAAAATGACTAATAATGTCAGATCGATTAACACGTACGCCGTTAAATCAACTTTTTTCTGCTTTTTCATTTTCGGACCAATCTTTTTTACTCTCTTTCTTCTTTGACCTGTGTTAAACAATAAAATTTTTTGTTTAACTCCATGATCTGCAAAATTTTCACCTCACGAGAAACTCCCTAAAGCGTGCCTCAGCAGAGATCGCATTCAACTTCGTGTCTACTTTTTGGACTATTAGCCTACACCGCGTGCAAAAAAAGAAAAAAAAATTCATAATGCAGAAGCATGAAAAAAAAAAAAATTAATTATTTTATTCCTTTAAGAAATTATGCAAAACGATGATAGCTAAAATATATTCGAATATTATTTGAGACGCACACGCAGCAGTAAGGTTTAAATTTATGCTTGTCATTCCCAATCTCATCTTTCTTATACAAATATAGTATGCTGTCAAAAATGATTTGTGGTTTCAGAACCACGTGACTGCTGCCAATTCAATATTACAGATTAAGGTACGCGTAGTACCCACTCATTAAAATGAATCAATATTCAAAGATATTAGGAGAATTATATTATAATGAATAATAATAATTTCATTAATCAGGGTGACTCATTGACTTTTGAGAAATTGTAAAATGTGGAATTTGGAGTAATCTTAAGCGGGCTCGGGAAGGAGGGTGTGGAGAAGCTGAAAGCAGATTTTAACAGAAAAAATCTAATCATCAAAAAAATCTTGAAGGAATATTTATCGTATTTTTTGAGCATGATGCTCAACGGGATTATAGAATTTGGTTAAGTATTGAAGAGATATCCATGATCCACGATCGTAATTAGTAGATATAAGCTACCCCTCCTACTATGGTTAGCATTGCCAGGACTATACCCTGTATGTAATTCACGACTGAAAAGAAGATAATATGCTTCAAGTAACTACTCCAAATCAACTCTTTATTATTTTTTATCACGAAACTAATTAGCATAAACCAGAGACTATTGTCGAAGTATTTATAATAATCGTTTATTTATAAAGGTATGTATTTTTTTGTCTTGAATTTTCTTTTTTCTTCACCTTGTCACCGACCAAATTTAGACAATTGCAAACGCAAATACTATACTCCTACGATTATTTATTCATATTTCGTTGCTAAACGCTACCATTATTTCTTGCCTTTCTCATTCATCATCGAATTGTAAGTAGTGCTGCATCAAAGAGTCTTGTCTACTTTGCTCACGCAAAATTATATGAACTCAAATATGAAGGCCAACCAGGAAGTTACAATGTGGGAGCTGTCTCCCACTGGTTATGAAACTTCCTTAATGCTTTGATGTGTGCGCAGCCTACAATGTACATGCGTTCAAACAATTTCAATTATTCGATAATAAAATTTATTATCGGAATACCTTGTTGGAACTGAACCATTAATCGCAAGTCGGACAGAGAAGAAGTTTGATTGGTGAGAAAGTTTTTTTTTCAAGATATAATATAAGCCCATTGTGGGAAGTTGATTAACTTACATTTTTTACACAATGTATAACTTGTCAGCTGGATTCATTTTTTGAAAGTGACCTTGATAGCTTATAGGGAAATTCGCATTTGCATGGCTACTCTTTTTATACCAGGTTTTTCCTTTAAAAACCTGCTTATTTTCTACCAAGTTTTACTCGCTCCCAATTCAAAAGACAAATTTTTGTGCAACTTTGTAATTCTTTAGCAGTAAATTTTATAAGTATTCATAATGTGGTATCAAACCATGCTTCATTCCGCTAGGAGCACTAGGGATGAATTAATAGAGAGAGGTGGGCAATATTAGTTGGGTTTGGAGACTTAATGGCTCTAAAAACGCCACAAAAAGGCGCTGAAAGTGGACTTTTATTTTAATTTAAACTGCTCTCAAAGTGCTCTAGAAAAGCGGAAAATGCTTTTAAATGCTTTTTAATGCCCCAATACGGGTATCGGTTTACAGGGAAAATTGAGCTGAGTCAGCTGAATTCAAAAATATAACAAATTTCAATAGAAAAATCAAAATATGGATTGATAATTTTGAATTGTTCACTGGCGACTGTAAACATAAAAAAACATTAATATTTATAAGGATAAACAAAAGCTGTAGAAATTACAATTTGAATTTGTTTTTTCTTCTACACAGAATAAAAATGTTTATTGTCTATAATTTAATTTGTTGAATTTGGTTTTGGCATTAACTTTTATTAATTAATTTGAAATTGAAAACAACATTTATCTAACTCCCCTTTAGCCAGCCCCCTTTTCTCGCTAAATTGAAATTCCCCTTTGGCCAGCCTCTTTTTTCCGAAAAGGTGAATTTCAATTTGGAGGGAAAACTCTCATCTCCAATTGTGAGCTAAATAAGTATACTTACAGGCATAGGCACCTATAGACTCATTCCTCTGAATAAATCAATTTCAATCCTTAATGGGACCCAAGAAAATCTCTCCGTATACTAAACATAAAAATGAATTGATCGATAAAAAAATATTATTGGTTTTCCTGACAGTAGCTATCGGTGTGCTCTATAGATCAAAATTAATACCTACTGTATGTATAGGGCAGTTTGAAAGACTAATTTCGATATCGATTTTCTAATTCCCGAAAGATTATCTAGTTTTTAATGCGAGTTGATATTATAGTTAATGGAGAAAACATAACGACGATCAGTCGAATTTCTCTTGTCCACTTTTTTACACTGCATGCGGATGATATTTAGGACGGACAATCGATTCTTATTTGTAGGATTTTGAAACGTCGAGACGATGTTGAATTTACTAAAAATAAAATAATTGGACTAACTGCGAACCAGATAGTCGAGAGAAATCAACCAACTAATACTTTCCTCATTAAAAAAATTATTCACAGTTTCCATCATCTTCGCCAAGAATTTAGTTAAGTTATAACTTAAATGAAAAATGCAATATTTCTAAAGAGAACACCATTTCTTCCTACTTTTCAAACGAGATTTTTTTTTTCAGATAATTTTTCTCATTTTAACTGATATGATGTTTAACTATAGAGAAAATATTTTGTCATATCTGCAGTTTACATCTTGAAAAACTCGATAAATAAAATTATTGAAGGTTTGGTATTTTCCATAAAAATAATGTTGACAAAGATGATGAGAAAGAATTTGCTCACTCGCCCGTCAATAGGGAAAATATTAAAATGACTGCTGACCACCTTTTACTTTGAAGCAGCGTCTAAAATATTTTTCCCCCATTTTCAGACTTTTCTAGACGCAGTACCTATATGCCCAAGTGACTTGCTAATGTTTCGCTATTATAAAGATACCAGTGCACATAACGCTAATTAGATTCTGCTGTGCATAGCATCGAGTTGAATGGCGTGTCTTACGATCGTCGGCCATCAAGACCATCCCAAAGAGAATTAATATCCACAGAGGTTTATAGGTATAGTGACTCTGTAGGGAAGAAAATATAACGGTGTATGCTATATCGGAGACTTGCCACATAGTTTTTCGATTGCGTAAATTAAATAAAAAATTATTATGAATTAGTAACACACGAAGAGAGGATGAATTTTTCCTCAATCGCGGACATGCGCATACGACTGGCAAAGATGGTCACAAAGATGGAGACGCTGTGCTGCTGCAAAAGAAGAACAAGAATCTGGAACGAGCTGTTAATATTTTATACAGAGCATGAATTTCGGTTACTTCGTGTTTCAGCGATGCAGATAATATTATTAAGAATACATCGACTCGATTTCATACCTCGTAATTGCTGTTCACTCGTCGAATGAAGAAGAGAATGAAAAAAATTCTATAATATTCGTCGGAAATCAGCAGATCTGCAGGCTATAAGATGTATCGAACAATAACCCTGACGGATATGCAAATTGGTCGACATTTTGCTTTATTTTGTGGAACATTACGTCCATTAATGGAGTATAAAAAGGTGGAAAAAATTCGGAACGGATGTTAACACTGTGAAATTGCAGGAGGTAAAAAGAAAATTGACAGCTGTATAAGATATGCACACAGGAATTAGCCATAGGAACAGAAAAATTAGCTCAGATTGGAAAATAAACATGCGATGAATGAGAAGAACGAATTCGGAACGATTTTCGAAGACAGAAAAATTATTACGTAAATTATATGACGAAACAAAAGAGAGCATTCACGCTGGTCAATCAAAATTTATTATTTATGTTGAGGCTGATACGAGAGATCGTGAAAATGTCTCGGCCAACAAAGTTGCCAAGCCTGGAGGCTCATTGATTTATGACACGTCTCGGGAGGAGGCTAAGTCTTGTTATGTTTAATTTGGGAAAGATGTAATGAAATTGTTCCATGAAAAAATTATAAAAACAGTCCGAAAAGTTGCAGGAGCAATGCCATCTCTAAAAAGATGTGGTGCACAGCTGTGGTTTTTTCAGAGAGCATATCTTATTATTTTTTATTAGCCAAGTTTTGAACAGATTGCTGCCAAATTTGGATACGTACTACCCTTGAATGTACCCTTCCTGCCCTCCAAATTTCTGTTCCTGAATTTTCAAAGCCCAGTTTATTGGTGTTTGTAAAAACTATTTTTCGAGTTATCTATTAAAAATGACTCCGGTAGTTAAAATTGAAAAAAAAAGTAATCTTCATCATTAAGTATCGCTTAGTAATAAAGAATTGATTAAGGTTTTTGAGATTGAGGATTCTGGAATTTTATTGAATTAGAATTAGAACTTGAGTTTTAACAAACATACTGACCAAACTATGTTCGAAAAGGTGACCAGTTGGTCGGTTTTATTTAGGGAAACTCGAGGAACATTGCAAAAGTGAAGACTCAGGGCCATAGCATTACAGTTTGAGCTCGAGTGGAGCTTAAACAAAAACCAGGTTCAACATGAAAAATGGGTTGTATAGAGTAAGCTCAACACTAGAAGTACCAGGTGGTGTCATATACGACACAACTCAAAATTTTGAGATGGACTTCTCAAAGGACCAATATTTTGAGAACCCCACTTGTGTCATACGACGCCACTCAGTCCGATGATGTTATTCTTGCGGTGTCATATATGACACCACCAGGTCCTTTGAGTAGTCAAGTAAAACCTGGTAATTCTAGGGTCCAAAGTAAAAGGAGACTTAAACCAAGTTCAAGTCAAGTTGAGTCCGATGGAAACTTAGGACGAACTCATCTAAATACGAAAAAAATTAATAATATAATGTAAATAATGATATGCCATAAGGGGAATAGTCCATCAAAGGTCTACTTATAGTAAAAATATTTTCCCCGAAAATGCAACCATCGATCATTGAGAAATAGACTTCAAAGTTGTGGAGCAACATAAGGCTATGTGACTTATAAGTGTTTTCTTGCTCTCCTGTAAAATTTGAGAAAGTGGACCTATTTCATTCTGGCATATCACTATTGATTTATAACATTTCTTTTCTCACTTCTTTTTAAAATAAAAAAAAATGGACTTAGCACCTTCTTGCATTCAAAGTATGTGATGTGGTTTCCTCCAGTACGCGCCACCAAGGGCAAAATGGCATCTACTAGAAAAAACCTTCATGAAGGAAGGCTTCTATGGAGTGCCAACATCACGTGAAAGATTTGAGTCAGTTGCATAAATACAGTTTCACACATTTTTTAAAAGTTTTCTCCATGATCTGAAGCTGATTTGATCAGAGCACAACAGACGAATATTCAATTAAATACTGTTATGGCCTCGTAAACTCCATTTGAAAGTACTATTCTTAGAGTATGAACATGAAAAACAAATATCGTTTCCAATACGAACAAACCGAAAACAAAATTTTAAGAACTCACCCTACATCTAGAGTTGAAAAAAAGGTACGTGAAAATTCCAACAGCCCAAGTTATCACTTAACACTTCACATTTTGAATAAAGCACAACATATTCATCACATTATAAGCTACTTGTTGATCGTAAAATTCTATTCAAACTTTACACGCACATTATTATGACGGACATAAGAACAAGAAAAATGAATAATTAAAAAAAAATGTAATTCCGAACTTGCGCAATTATTGCATGAAAGGGAAAAAAGGTAGCATAATACTTGAACTTTTTACACACACTCAAAACATAATATTTCTTTAATATTCGGTTGTATTCTGTTGTTACATCAAACCATCCATCCGTGCAAGCGGTCTCTACAACAACTAAAAGTCTTGCTCTTGTGTTTTGATCCCACTTTGCTGTGAGTCAGAGACGAACGTACAAAAAAACTGGTTCAATCTTCTCGAAGTAGATGCTCACTGTTCGGCCAGATACATAACCTGAGGGGGAACCAAGGCGTAGTGTATTTTTTTTTTCATAAAGGAAATAGCGGTAAAGCGAACTACTGTTGGAGTTTATAGACGTATTCGTAAAAAGTTGTTCTTACGGCTATGCTAAGCACCGGCTAAAAAGTTCAGCCCAGAGCAGCGGTGTCCTGCCATAGTGAAAAATCTGCATAAAGTCAAATTGGTAAAATAAGTACGAAGCAGGCAGAGGAAAATTTAAGGTTTCCTAGCAAAAAAATTGTTACAAAATAAAGTATACGGTGCATTGCATGGTTAACGACTGGTTGGATCGGTCATAAAGGCAATTATTCACACATACACATGCAAAACTACCCTTAACGAGTCTATCGAATGAGAGAAAATGTAGCCATAAATGCAACAATTCCGACATGATGGTACCTACTGAAAAAAAGTCATAAGGTTTGACATTATCTATTTTTGTCATCACTGTAGATATTCCCTATTATCAGAAAAAAAAGAAAGAAATGCTGGACTGAAATAATTTTTCGTGCTTTGAGCAGAGTTTGGAAGCTAGCCGAAAGTCAAAAGCTAAAAGCCAAAAGCCATCAATTTTTGAAGAAAAAACTTGTAAGCTGAAAGCCGAAAGCTTTATCAAAAAAGCCAAAAGCTGAAAGCAAAAGCCGTATTTTTATGGCTTTTATACAGGTTTTTAGGTTTTTACAAAAAAAAAAATCACAAATCAGCAAATCAGTGAAATGAAATCACAAAAGAAAAGTGTAAAGTGCAGAGTTTGGAAGCTAGCCAAGAGACAAAAGCTAAAACCCAAAAGCCATCGATTTTTGAAGAAACAACTGGTAAGCCGAAAGCCGAAAGCTTTATCATAAAAGCCAAAAGCTGAAAGCGTAAGTTTTATTTTCAAGGTCAGAAGCTAAAAGCCCAAAGCTAAAGCCATATCTTACGGCTTTCAAACTCTGGCTTTGAGTGGATTTATGACAAATTTCTGTTTTGAGGTAATGAATATTCAAGATTCAATTCTGGGTGCTATGCTAGCTAATTCCTACAATAATTGCTTCCACCGGGCTGATGAACTACAATTTTGGAAGCGAAACCTCATTATGTTTTTTTCAAGTTCTTGAATGTTACAAGGTATGAAAAAATTGTGGGCTGATTTTCATTCGGAAGTCACAAAAGTCAATTAGTTCTTGCATACCGAATGAGTCAGTTTGACATACACTACAAGGAAGCTCCATTTGATGCGTGTCGAACTGACTGTTATAGGGTGTGAAATGAAAAATCACCCTAATGAGTCCCTCATCGGGGCACCAATTAAATATTTTCAAAAGAAGGGAGGTAAGTATAAAAAACTGGAAATCATCAACATGGACTACTTAAACAAAATAATCAACGCTTAGAAACAAAATGGAACAAAACAAAAACCAAAAAATAAATGAAAATAATAATAAAAAAAGGTGTAGAATATTAAAATTAAATTCAGGTCATAGAAAATGAAAAATTAAGGGGAAAAAAGACTCAATAATTATTTAAAAAAAAAAAAAAAAAAAAAACAGAAAACTGAAACTGAAAATCAAAAAATGAGAAACAAAAAACAAAAATTACTCTTCGTCAAAAAATGAAAAATAAGTATCTACTCGAGTAAAGTTAAATAAATGCCAGCGCATTCGGTTACATTTACGCAAGATACCAAATTATTGTCCACTATTGCTCACAGTCAACCTACTCCTAAGAAACTAAAAATTAAAAACCGGAACTTGAAGTTTTTTAAAATTGGACCACATTTTTCTTTATTTTTTGCCAATAATTATAACATTAGTTCATCACTCAACACTATTCATAACTTCTAAATTAGGAAATTTACTACTTGTTGATTATGGCAAGACAGAATACAGAATGTTTTGTTGACATTCTAGTTTTGTTTTTCTTTTTTTGTGTCTTTTTGTAAATACATAGCAACTTATTGCTTTTAGTGCTAATTAAAATGATACAAGATACTAAAATTATAATCCTAATGCGCGAGATCAACTACATAATTATATTACGCTAGAATAGAATTAAATACACTACCCTTGTATTTTACCTACTTATCAGTTATTTTCTTCAGTCACTTTCTACATAACTTGGTCGCTATGAAATTATAAATTATTCAAGTTTCTAATTTTTGTTTTGCGTATTATTTTGTCTATTTTTCTTTCTTTTTTTCATTCATTTAATTTTTATTTAGGAGACATCACTTTAAATATCGGTTCATCTTTGAACACTGTGTAGAACCCTAGAAATACAGATAATTTAGCTTATTCAACAATTTTTATTCCTCAAAAATTGAATTCAAGAATGAAAAAAAGGTGGAGAATGAATAATGCGTGTTTTGTTCTTATTTTTTCAGTGATCCAAAACAATAATTATTAAATCTACTTGGATTATAATTTCCAATTATTTCATCATTGGATATCATGGAAAATAAAATCAATACCGTGATATCCTCAAGTAATGATGATAACAATGATATACCTAATAAATTTGTTAAATAGTAGTGAGAAAAAAATAGAAATACTTATCAAATCTTACGATTTTTAATATAAGTATTTTTGTTCGTTTTTCGTTCATAAAATACGACTCAAGTTGAATAAACTTCATAATTAAAAATATTAATGTAGATTCATTAATTTTTTCATATTTATTTTTCATTTTTTGAATGTACCCATCATTCTCACTTAATTTTCTACCTTCCATTCCGATTTTTTCTAATTTGATGTCCGGTTTTACGAACTCACATATATGAATTTTATCCATCAATAACTGGTGTTTAAATTTAAAAAAAGTCACTTGTCACTGTGAGGTCTAGACTCAAGAGTAAACATGCATAAGTAATGATAAAGCCTATTACGCCACTTTGACTACTATTTCATTGTTACTTATCATGAAAATAAATAAATTTAAAAAATACCGAAGTATCCATAAGCAATGATGATAATAATGACACATTTTTTAAGAATCGTAAAGAAAAAGTGAAACCCAATATTGCAGAAACGCAGAAACTAATGTACTTTCCAACGAATTCTTCTTTTTTTTTGTGTGTTTCCCAAAGAGTGGAAAAAACAAAATATATTCCACCAACATGGGATACCTCATCTCAGCTCACTTCACATAAAAAAATTATTCATCATTACGTACCAATAATTCATTAAAAGCTGTTTCACCAATGTATTGATTACCCGGCAGTTGAATGATTTGGTTCTTCATAGTTTCAATTTTTTCCTGAGCATATCTTAATTTTCTCGTCAATGATGCTATCGTTTTATTTTTACTCTCAATAACTTTTTTAGTCATGTCAAGGCATTCTTCAGCGCGTTTTGGAGTAGTCAAGTGAGGAGAAGAGATATCTCCAATATATCGTGGTTTTCGTATATTTTTACTGGCACCCGTAGCAATGTATGAATGGTCTTGTACATAATCTGTAAACATTTATAAATTATTATTTTTCGGGTTTGTAGCGAATGTAAAGGCTTGAATGATGCATAAAAGTCTCCTTTTGAGACTGGTAACTTGAGCGGGGAAAAATATTTCCCAAGAATGGGTTGCATTAATAATTTTTTCAGAACTTGACGGGCTTAACAGTTTATTTTGAAGTACGTACCGACATGGTTGTTAGGAGTAGTAGGTGTTACTACGACAAATGGTTGTGCGTTACATGCAGTACATTCCTCGTTTGTTATACTTTTCAGCAGGTCATCTTCAGTTAGACATGCTTTATCTGAAATAGATTTTACCAATTTCATTGTTAGTCATAAATGCAACTATATGAAATATTAATAAATGTTTTTAAATAAAACCATTCAATCGATCTGTAACATTCATTTCAAGTTTTCTATTATAGGAACAAGATGTAGATGAACTTATAAGTATGCTCAACTAGAACCATCTTAGTTTAAAGAATAGAACATTTTTTCTGTCCATTTGTAGCTCAAGTTTCAAATAGAAAGTCGTGATTTTTGGATATGTAGTACATGAATATTCGATTTGAAAGTATAGGATTTTTAATGGAACACACCATCAATCATTACAGCTAAAGAAAAATGTTTTGGTTGTTGTTTGTAAACGGGCAGAAAATTATTAATATCAGTTTTGATAATACTTCACCATAATTTATAGAGAAAAATAGACAGGTGAATAAAAATAAAAAAAATAAAAAATACTGAAAATGCAAAATAATATTTGCAATGAGGGACGTACGAACTTCAGTACAATATAACTACGAGTAAAAATATTTTTATATATTTACCTGAAGTACGTATATCATTGTCAGAAGTACTTTGCGAATGTATTTGAATACTGCTACAATTATCTTTCAATGACGAATTTGAATTCCTGCATAAAAATTAAAAATTATTTAAGACTCATTTATAAACAACATTGCAAGGATACAATTATCGTGAAAACTATTCACGTACGATGAAATTTCTCCAACACCGACTTCAATTTCCATAGGCATCTTTATTTTAAGGTTTATTGAAAGGTCCGTTTGTACTGAAATCCTAAAAAAAGACGAGAGAAAAATTCAGGATTTATTTATGAGTGATAGAAGTTTTAGCAGATCGATATTTACGTTGAGATTTACTCACAATGTTAAATTTTCTTCAGTGTTTACTACCACAAGATCATCGTTCAAACTGTTTTGAGAAGTTGATCCAAACTCTTTTAAATAACTGAAATGAAAGGAAAGCAAAAACTGTAAGTAAAATAAATATGAGAAAACTGAAGGACTGATTCATGGTAGAATATTTACTAACATGGGCACAGCATCACGTTTTAAATATTTCATCTTAGTTCGTGGATTTACAATAAAACTATCCGGTGAAAAATGAAAACTGCACAGCCGTAAATTGTTCTTGTTTTGCGCTGATGACTGTCTTCCACATTTTTAAAGCCACACATTTTGATTATCGACGTTTTTTGGAAATCTTTAAATAAAGAGATCAAATTTGCAGATTTTTTACCATCGGTGAAAATGATTAACCTTATATTGCTCGCACACTAGAGGAAACCTTCATACAGGAAACATCCGTGACGCGCCGCAATCAGAGGGCAAAATTGACTCATTTTCACCCAGGAAGTTGAACCTTTAGCATAAATACCTATGTAACGATCGTTGAGAATCTTTCACAGATCCACACACAAAACACCACCTATACTGTAAGGGTAATACAAATGTACTGGACTCTTCATTATTGAAAATTTCATCATCACTGATTCTGAAATATAGAATGATTCGTATTCTCAGAGATAGATTATAAATCAAATTTAGGATCTAAATTTTTTGAAGGAAATATTTATTTACTTACAACGGTTCCAAACACTGAGATGGCACCGCATCAACTTTAAGTCTTCGCCTGCGCTTCAACTCATTCAAATTCTTGGTGAAAGATTCAGGTGAAAAGTGCTTAACACATAATTTGGCTTTTTTTGGAATTTCCCACGTTATGTTGCATAGACGCAGCCATTCACTTCTTTTTTCATTAGGAAAACTGTAAAGTTCGAAAAGCAATCATATTTAATTTTTACAATAATTGAAACAGTTAGATTACTAAATAAATACACAACATTATATGATTTACTTACCCAAAATATGAAATTGTGGAATCTGTGGTATCGCAAAGAATACAATACAAACCATTTTACATCTTTTTGCCTTATTCATGATGTTTGATTTATTTCACTCATAAATGCGATCGGAAAGTATTTATAAATCCTTGATTTAATTCATAATTGAATTAATAAATGAAATAAAAAGCATACATCATACACATCGCAATCGCATCATTTCAATTTCAACATTACCGCCAAAAAAAATAGATAAGATATCACATCCGATCAGCGTAACTATTTTGCTCTATGTTTGAGCAATATTTTGATACCGACGTTTTTTTCGATCAAACAACAGTCCATACTATTCTGTCTATGGTCTATAGTCAAAGCGAAGCGTTTCCAGCAGTGTAGCATTTTGCTCAATTTTGCATAAATTGGCAGTTTCCAGCCAGACTAGATTTTGGTCAGATGCCAGAGGCCCAGAGTTAAACTTCTGGTCTTCTACGTTAGACGTAAAAAGTTGTTCCGAATTCCAGACAGAAAAAAATTGTCATTTATAGTTGGCGAACCTTTGTAGTCGTTAACTTCGTGTTCGTTGGTTGTATTGATTTTTTGGGGGGAAATTTGTACGTATACGTAATAGATTTTTCTTTTGTATTTCATTTTCGAATAGAAACAACGTGCTTCTAGACAGGTAACGGTGTCAGAGTGCCGAAAACATATGGAACGTGTTTTCTACTTCTCCTGCAACCTCCCTTACCCCTTATTTTGTTGGCTATGGAATTACTGGAATGTGCTGCAGACAAGTTAATGAGTGCACGTCGTCGTTTTGAAATTTAATATTGAAAAATACTTTATTTTTCATTCAGTTGCCGAGTAAATGTGTTCGATACTGGTATCGGTTTAATTTGAATGAAAATTTTGATATGTGACGAAAAAACGGACACCACGTTTGTTGGGTAAGTGCTTTTATGTTTATTTTTTTCCGTTTATGTTCTCAGAAAAAAAAACAAAAACATAGTAAGTACCTATTGGTAAATTCTAGTCGTATGAAGAAATTCATAAAAACAAATAACTTTCTGACTTTTCAGCACTTAGAATATTTTTAGATAAGTTTCACTTCGTTTCGAATCATAGTAATTATTTCGAATCGCAGGGCGATCTCCTCCCTGAGATGTAAAATTTTTTAGATCTTAGCCAATTTTTATAATTACAGAAAACATAATAATTATAGATGTTGGAATATTCACAATTGAATTCTCCCAAAAAATATGTCCGGTAAAATTTTCCTGGATCTCGTGTTCATTTAGTTAGTGATATTCAGTGATTTAGAACATTACAGAAATATTTACTTATTACAATTAGATCCGACTCAAGTATTTACCTATAAAGTCCAATTAAATGAATTTCTTAATATTGATTTTAATACAAAAGCCAGAAAATATAATTATATCTGATGAAGTGAAATTTTTTTCCCGTTTTTCTAGTTTTTTGGAAGTCCATAACTTACAAACAATGCGTCTTATGAAAAAATTTACAAGTGATTCTTTCTGGCAGATAATTTGAATTCTAATTCAACACTAGAAATACCAGGTTTTACTCGATTACTCAAAGGACCAGGTGGTGTCATATATGACACCACAAGAGTAACCTCAAAGGACCAGGTGGCGTCGTATGACCTAAGTCAGGGGTTCTCATAATATTGGTCGTTTGAGAAGTCCATCTCAAAATGTTGAGTGGTGTCGCATATGACACCACCTGGTAGTTCTAGTGATAATATTATTTTATATCCATAATTTTCCCAAAAAATCTAAATTGAATGAGATAAATATAAACAATGAATTTATTTTTATATGACAGCATGACACCTTATTTGAATATTAAAATAGCCGAAATTATGAGATGATAAATTCTTAGAAGATTCTGGGACCCACTTGACAATTTTAAATGGTGAAAAGTCGGTTATTGACACACATCACCAAACTATGCCAATCATAGCAGAGTTGAAGATAGATTCAATTTCACCAGTAATCGAAATGACTATGAATATATAGCCATGCTCATAGACTTCCAACACCAGCCAGACTAGTTTGGCGTGCCATGCAAGTTGCATGCCCTAACTAGTAATGGCTTGTCACCAAGGCGAACTGGACTATACCCATGTATTAAAATATTTTATCATGGAAGCCTATCCCAATAGGTGGACCTGAAACATAAGCTTACCACTACATTTTCTAAGCTAATTTTAAAATTATTCTCAGATTTTGGGCATGAATTAAACGCTGAGGAATCTCACCATTTTTTGTGATTAACAGGTCTCAGAAAGATATTGAGCTCGTTAATTACGTACATACGTGATTATACTGTCCTACTCTGCGACATTATCTATAACTATTGAGATTATTTTTCTCTTCAATCTAATCAATAATTACAATATCTTCTATTGTTTTGCATGACTGCTAGAGAAATTGAAGCCAGGTTGGAGAATAAAGGTTTTCATTGTTTGAAGGAACATAATATGCAAAGAGCAGCGCACAAAATTTGAATAGGTTTAATAAATTTGACATAATGTTGGCAATACCATTTATAGTTGGATTTTTGCTGAAGGTTTCATGTGTTGACTGAATTTTCAATTAGCTATAATCTTGTGTTAAGTACTTCACAAATTATTCATGTTTTCTGATTGGCACCGCAAGTAATAAAATTTTTTGCGCGAATATTCAGGAATTAATTTTATACGCAATAACCAAAATTAACACTAGAAAGACCAGGTGGCGTCGTATACGACACCGCCTGAATTTGGATGCGCCATTTCTCAAAGGAACAGATGGCGTCATATATGACATTTTCCAGTCCTTTGAGGTTCTTTTACTGTTGAGTCGAATATGACGCCACCTGGTCCTTTGAGTAATCGAGTAAAACCTGCTTTTTCTAGTGTTAACCGACTGAAATTTGAGCTAGTAATTCTTTGATAAGTTCGATTGAAGGAATTAAACATCATTTATCACAATAATTATATAGTCAGAGATTTTATTATGAAGACAATTTTTCTGAAAATTTTGGCTCAATTTCTTTCGATAAAGTAAAAAGATAAAAAAAATCTAGAAAATATGTGGAAAATTTTTGAAGTATTCAAAATAAAGTTGTTTTCCTAAATACTCTCAAAGATTGCCGTAATTTCTACATAAATTGAAAAAAGTAACTTCGTATGTATTTACAAGTATAATATTACGAACTTAATAGACCATATCTGACGAATTTCTTAAGATAAAATGTTGATTTTTTGGCGTATGTTACCAATTCTTCAGTTTATTTTCTAAATTTCACGTTGATTATGGCCATTGGCTTAGTTATCTACAAAATACCGACTATTCTGGTGATAATTTCATTTTGTGAGAATTTAGAAGTTTAATTTCTGGAATTACCTATTAAGTACCTATTCTACATTATATTTCTATTCATCCATCCTTTTGCATTTTTTATAATTAAAAATCCGTATTGTTTGGAAAATATTTTTGAAGAATTCTCAATTTCCAATTTATTTCGCGCCAAACGCTTCGAAAAGTTAAATTTTCAATTTTCAATTCAATTTATTTTGATAATATGTACAAGTGTTTCTCCTCCCCCTTCCTCCCCGTCCCCACTTGATATAATATTGAAAAATTCTTTCCACCTTTTCACGCAATTTTAAGCATTATTGTTATCATTGAGCCTCTCATTATTACCATAATTCGGATTCCAACTACAGAGATAGAAAATGATGGAGAAAAAGAAGACGATATTCAATTAGTAGAACAAAGCAATTTTGAAATACAGCTTGTGATTTTACTGGTATTATTTTTGGAAGAGAGTTTATAGCAGACTAATTGTCGTTGATTAAAAGTGGGATGTTTTTTATAACTTCGAGTACAAAATTTAGTAAGCCGAGCTATCAATTTCAGTTGAGTAATTAATTAAAAATACATAACCTCAGAGGTTCGAAAAGTAAACATAGAAAAAAAAATTTTGCTCTCAATTTTTCTAACCGGGGTGCTATAAGTTTTACTTAATAATTGTTTATTTTTCGTCTGGACTGAAGCTAAAATAGTAAAAAGATTTGAATCAATTTTGTCCAATTTTAACTGTAGCTTGTTCTTGTGACTCCCAACTTTTTAGAGTCTCAGGGGTAGTGGCCTAGCCCCCCTGTCAACCCCCAAAGTTTGGCTATGACTTCATTAAAAATACCTGTTTTTAATCAAGTTGAGGCAAACCTTTTTAGGCACCAATAATTATGACTCTGTCATAACACGCATGTTTATAAAATGGTAATTTAAATTCATTAAAGGCGAAGCATTTTTCATACTGTTTTTGAAACTATCAATAAGTACGAGTATAATATTCCCATCCACGAGAATATGCTATTCAGGATGAAGTCATATCATTTACATTTTGCTGAAAAGTTGATTTCTGTGAAAATGGCCCCCTGTTTATGCCTTTGAATAATCTGACCTTATTACCATTCGAATAGGGTGTCTGATACCCTGTCTAGCAACTGATAAGCTCTTATATTCTTATTTCGTGGGTCCTCTTGTCATTTAATCTTAAATTAGCCTCCTATACGATTCATTGTTTCATATAATACTGTCGTGAAAGTGAAAATTCATTAAAAAATTCTCTGCATACTAAATCTCTACTTTATTGAACTGCTGCCAGTTTCAATCCGAGTAGTTGAACTTTTTATATTCTCTATCTTTCTGAAGGTAAAAAAAGAACGTCAGGCTGGAAACTGCAGTTATAGTTAATCCTCGACACACGAGTTAAGATTGAGTCATGAAATGCCCATTCACATAAAATTATCTTAATTTATTCATAAATTACGTTTATTCAGGATGAAGTTAACCATTAATTCCATATTTTTTATGTTAGTTTTCAAAATATACGTATAGGTATAATACGTAATTACATACAAAATGTTTTAAAATAAAATGTACAGTTAATTTCGTGCAATATATTTTTAAAATGGTAGATATTTTTTTTTTTTCAGTGATTATATTATTTCCAATTATAAATTCATTACATTTCATTTTCTCTATTAACTTGAAAAATTTCAAGGTTTTGTCGATCAGTTCAAATAATTTTCATGTTCGAATATAAATAAATTGGTACTCGTAGTCATGAAAAAAAAAAGAAATTTTTTTCAATCCGAGAAACCTAACCAATGATTTTTTTTCAACTTTGATTCGACTATAAGACGCGATTACTATTTAGTAATAAATATTTTGTTACGTCACTTTTATTGCATTGTCCTCCAGTTCGTATTGTTTCACGTATTTATACATTCCCCATCTCCATAGATTCCTGTGGCGATATTCGAAGTGCTGAATTGTAAAAATGAATCTAACAAATGGCAAATATCGTTCCTCTCAGTTGAATAGAAATTTTTCTTTAAAATTAAGAAATATTTCGATTTTTTATTATTTTACACGCAAAATACGTCAATTTTAATTAATGAGCTGTCCAATATATTTCTTTTTTGGACTTTTTAATTACACATTTCTAAACGAAATATGCATCGTGTATAATTATGAAAAAAAACATTATAGCATCTACTTTAAGAGTATTGCAAAACTTGAATTTATGTATACGAAAAATTACTGTCAGACTTTTTATCTTCATCTTTATAGACGTGTAATAATTCAACTTATTCGTTTCTTTTAATTTAATTTAATTTTTTTACTGTTAGAAGAAGGTGGTACTCATCTTTATTTATTAAATTTTTTTTCAACTAAAACAATTCGATTTTTTTCTCTTTTTGACTTTAGACTGCGAGGATAAGAGGTTTGGATAGGTTTTATGATTTTCAGATTAAATTGTTTTGTAAATTGAAGAATTTTTTAATATTTTTTATAAATTCTAATTTAGGCATAAAATTCATTTTATACTTTATACACGAACTGTCGATGTCTTTTCTCCTCAATCGAATCGTTCACGAACTATTTGTGTAATCCATCTCATTAATATTTTTCTTTCCCCTCTAAAATATTTTATTTTTGCAATCGATTATAATCGTAGTTTAGAATATTCAAAAATATGTCTTGACGTCGCATTAAAATATTAAAAATAATAGTTTTCTTTTCTTTTTTTGTTTGTTTTGGGTTCCAGTTAATTTGTTTTCAGACGTCGTTGATTGAACTGCTCGGTTTATTTTCAAGAGTTTTCGTATACAGGAAATCAGTCTGTCAATTTGTAAGTACCTATTTTCGTACACATTATAACATTTTTTTTTTTTTTGCGAAGTTAAATGCAAATATTGTTAAATATGTCTCCAAGTTATTTGCGTTGTTGCCTAAATTGAGCTTTAAAATCGATAAAACGTTTATTTGCAATTAACACACTAAGGTATATCTGAATTTATTTTATTTAGTCACAGCTTAGCTGCGTGAACAGTAATATTAATTATATTGCAGGCTTCCCAGAATGGACTAAAATTTAATAGAGACAAGAATTAAGTAATTATGTTTTATAAAGAAATTATTAATTTTTCTTAAAAATTGAATTAAATATTTTCAGGTAATAAAATTTTATCATTAATACACAGAAAACCACTTCGGTACCTCAGGTTACGGTTGTACGACATTTTTCCGACGCGACAATTCTCCGACACAAACTTTTCCAACTAACATTTTTACAGACACTACATATTTCCAACACGACGATATTCCTACTCATTTTGAAATGAAATTTCTTTATCAACTTTCAAAATTTAAAAAAATTATTATACAAATGTATTTCAATGTTTGGAAGATTGTGCTTTTCTCAATGTACTCTGTTTCCGTTCTCCAATCAAGATGCAAAATAAAATGTAAAATACAAACGCGCGTTCTAAAAAATTTGATAAGGAACAACTTTTGTTTGAAGCATTTTTCTGAAAAATTGATGATTAATGAAAAACAATAGAGGAAAAATTAGTTTTGACCCCTTTCAATTCACTGCAAAGGGTTTAGTTTACATCTCTCAGAAAGCAGCCAGACTTACAGAATGTTAGTTAGGCAGTGGCGGATCCAAGGGGGTTGGGGGAAGGGGGAAATCCAAATCAAAAAAAAAAAATAGACCGATAATCCACAAATATAATCAATTTTCTTGAACCCCACCATTATAAAATTATGAAAGGACAGATTGAACCATTGAAAAATTACTCATCCTAATGAGAAAGTAGCCACCGAAACGCTCATATATACAGGGTGGTACATGTGTCAGTATAAATGTTAGTTGGAAAAGTTTGTGTCGGAGAATTGTCGCGTTGGAAAAATGTCAAGTCGGAAAAATGTCTGTTGGAAAATTGTAGTCGGAAAAATGTCGTACAACCTCAGGGTTACAAAAATATAAATAAAAACGAGAATATTATTGTAACAACTGGATGTTTTTTGGGTAATACTTGGTTGTTCTCAGTGATTCAGTTCTACACAGATTCATTTTAAACTTGAACTGTGTTTATTTTTTAAAAAACTGCACTTGATAAACTTGGGAAACAAAATGAAAAATGAAACAATTAGATATGCCCCATAACTCCATCAAGAAAAAATGTTCCATTCAATTGGGTACACACCATGATACACTTGTTGAGTGGATGGAAGTCATAATATTAGTCATGTTTATAGAGATTGTTGTTCACTTTTAAGTAAATGTGTTCAAGAATTGAGGCACGCTTTCAAAGTAGGTACTCGGGAGACGGGAATAATTCTGTAACTTATCGTGGCATAGAGTTTATGGGTGTTTTATCAGTGAAACACATTTCAACTTGTGGATAATTTGTGATGTTTTAGAAATTGACTGACATTTATTTTCGCGTCTTTTCGTGAAATATCCTGTAACGCAAATTTTCAAGCTAAAAATTGAATTTTCGTGAAAACCGACCATCAAAGTTCATTTTTTTCCCCCACGTTTCGATTTGAAAAATGAAAATTCTTTCCTCGGGACTTTTATTAAACTTATTTACTGTAGAAGCACAAGTAAAAGCTTCGATATTTTTCGAAAATTCATCAGTTGATAATTTTAAATTATATTTTACTTCTTGATTTTCTTCTATTGGATATTTCATGAGTTTCATGTCAGCAGGGATTAAAAACAGCGCTTATCTTGCAGATTGTGGTCGAGTAAGTGAAAAAATAATCTTCTACTTCGAAATAATAATATAAGCCAGGGGGTAAGATAGTCATATGAGCTCTGTTCTGGTTCAAAAATTATGAAACTAGGTCCGTGGGGTCTAAACTCGAAATGTATGGCAGAAGTTTCCAAAAGAATCAGTATAGTTTATAAGTGAAAGAATATTATTTTGTGGTGACTTGAGAAAGTCGGATGTAAGTGTAAACTTAGATTTTCTTCTTATTTTTATTTTAAACACATATATAAGTATAATCCAAGCCATTAAAGTTGTGGTTCAATTCAACTGATTGGAGCAAAAAAAGTCATAAGTACTCTGCAAGAACTTTTTTTCTCACTAATTTTTAGTCCATGACAAGTTATTTTTAGAATGATGTAGGTATACTATAATTTAATGTAAAATTTTATACTTCTTTCTGTCAAACTTCAAGGGTGCTTCAGTTCAGCTTTATAATATTGTTTTCATTTCAAAATGCTAACCAAATGTGATAATTTTTTGCTGCAGATTGAAGCATCAAAATGAATGCCAAATCAAAAAAAAATGGGCCGAGGTGGAAACGTAAGCTTTATCAACGTTTATCTATTTTATCATGGCTGAAGGACTACAATACTGATAGTGCAGTAAGCGATTTGATTGCTGGAATCACTGTGGGTCTAACAGTTATGCCACAAAGTTTGGCTTACGCTACTCTAGCTGGATTAGAGCCTCAAGTAAGCATTTTATATTGAAAGGCCTTCAAGTTCAGCCACTTTACAAACATTTTTATGTTGTAAATTTCACTAATTGTAAATGTCGAACACTAATATTGAAGGCACATTTAAAAGTTTGATTATTCGCAGGTTTCAGTCGAAATTCTCCTACTTTTGTGGGACTTACATTCGATTTTGGCGGGTGAAATAAATATTTCATGCAAAATTTAACGATACGAGTACATCTTCCATGAAAAAAAAAATACTCGTATTATTCGATTTCACAAATTCTCTTTCTAATTTAAAAGATTTCACATAGAGTATAGTATGGATTTTTTCATTTTTCAATTGGTTATAAAGTTGAATTTTAATAGGATGTAAATTTTATGTATCATCTTCAAAAATTTTCCATCTTGGAAAGTAATAGTTTGTTTGATGGCTGAGTCAATTTTGGCAAATTGCGTAGAAAAATATTTCAGATTATTTAGGTATCGGTTGAATAATTTCAGCTAGTTAATTCATGCAATTTTGTAGTTAATATAACTATTTAAATTTTAAATCAACATCGCGCCGTCAACATAGTGGAAAAATCATTTAAAAAAAAAAAAAAAAAGGCAGACATTAATTTGAACTAATATTTTTTATCTTCCATTCTGAAAACAAATAACAAAAACCAATGAAGAAAAACAAAATAGTGGTATAAATAAGATGTTACCTAATAGCGATTAATTGGTTTTTTGTTAACTTTTGATTGGGACAAAAAAATGGATGGGTCTTTCTGCAGTTCAGAAAATTGAAATGTTAAGTCACTCTTTTGCTAAATTATTGATACATATCAAGTTTTTCTTCAACTTCGAGAAATAGCCAGGAAATAGTCTAATTAATCGAACAGTTCTAGAAACCTATGTGGCAAATGCAACATTATGATAAGTATGCAGTAAGGAAATACTTCTCCAAGTTTCATAATTTAATATAGTGTTTTTAATAGCTAGAATTTATTGGGGTTGTAGAAAATGCAATGATGTTGAAATTTTAATTGAAACAAAACCGGTTCTAGCTGAATGCATTTAAGATACAATCACTTGAATTCGTACAAAATCTACTATCTGCATGTCAAAATCGATTAAAATATTAAAGTCGTGGCCAGCGTGAAAAAACTAAAAAACTATTTTGGTCTAAATTGCATAGGAATAAAGGTCACGTAAATATCTCTATAGGACGTTCATTTTAGAAAAATAATCGAAGCTTCAGAAATGAATGCAGTGGCGGATCTACGGGGGGGGGGGGGAGAATAAATTCCAACAAAGTAATGATAAATTTTTTTTTGTGAACCGAGCAGTGTTGGGGAGGGGGAGAGAACTGACAAAACTGCACGAATAATATTTTTGATTTTTTGTAATTATGTTGCTCAGCACCGGGTTTGTGCATGGTTTCTTATTTTGCGATATTGTACAAACAATTCGACTGTATTCAGCGTAGAAAACACGTGCGGGTCTACCATATTCACAAAAATGTTGGTGGACAACCCCCTCCCCTTCCATTTCTGATAAAACTGAAAACTGACATTCTTGACCCCACCGACTTCATATCGCTGTAACGCGTTTTAAGTTTCCCGGGTTTGTGTATGGTTTCTCAGATCGCATCACATATCTGGTATTTTATCGAAAACTTATAGTAATTAAAAAATAGTCAAATAAAAAATGTCACGTACAGAAATACAGTTATGGCAAAAATATACGCTCAGTCAAAAATTAATTTTGATGACGTTATTATAATGGACAAGATTTTATTACAATAGAAACTAACCAAAAGTTGAAGAAAATAATAGACAAGTTGATTCGAACATTTTTATAAATCTTCAATTATTTAGAAGCAATGGCTTCGTTTCGCTGGTGATGATAAATTTAATAAATTTTTGGTCGTTTGTATCCATCTGTGTGCATATATCTTTGTACTCTGAGAATGCCCATATAGCTCATAATCAAACTTCTTCGCTCAAACTGGGGAGGGGGAGAGGCGAGGCGAGTTCATTGACAAAACAAAATGTTACTCCATTTATGATACCTCTTTGGCGTTCTTTCCATTAGTTTATGAAAAATATAATTTTACATGGACGGTATGGCTTCTCATTTTTGGGGGCAGCCTCCGGGCCCCTCTTTTCAGACATCGATTCATGAGAATGCGCCCATTTTTATGCATAACTCGATGGTATTTACTAATACACTGTTTATCTTTCTTGCATCAGGGAAATGCAATTTTTACATAATTACACTTTTTTAATGCAAAAAATTGTAAGTATGTAAATGAATTGAGTTTAACCTTGACCTTACCTGACATGAAAACTGAATATATAAATTAAATTTGTGCAAAATTATTTTATAACACCACTAAATCGCTTATTTTTGAAGATAGGTTACTTCATTTTATTTTTAGTTTATCGAGATAATTGCTGAATTGAAATAATAGGTTCTTAATTGCTTTCATAAAGTACATAAAAAAGAAAGAGAATGGTATTTATAACGAAAAATAATGTATTTCATCTGACAAAGAACCCTATATTATCGTCTAGAATAAGAAAAATACTATACAAAACAATATTGCTGCACGTAACGAGGAAGAGGAGGTGGTTGATTGAACAAATTAAAAAATTACTTCTATAATTATTACGAGTAGGGCGTTAAAACTATTTCCTTTTTCAAAGTGAAGTACGATTTTGCCTTCGAGGTTTCGAGAAATTGTTGATTAAATACCGAGTTGTTACTCTCTCTCTCTCTTTCAAATATTTTCATAGGGTACAGAAATACACATTCAAGTAAAATGCAAACATAAAATTAAGCTAGAAAGTTTTAGTGAAATGTAGAAATGAAATTTTTCCTTCTCTTTTCACTTTTTACTTGATATACCTACCCTTTAAGATACTATTCGTAGTCCATCTAAGGGTGTGAGTCAGTTCAAGTTGATAAGCCAGCATCAGTGAATTGCATGACACAAATAAAAGTCCTTACAATTTCTTACCCACATTCAAAATTTAAGCGGATATAATACTATCTAAACTTGAAAATGAAGGGGTTATAATAATTAAAAGATAAAAAGATTATAAGTATTGTTTATTGGTTTTTGTTTTCAACAACATGGTAAATTCTTAGAGACCCATTTTGTGTGACGTCACACTCAAAATTCCAAACATTTTTGATTTATTTCTTTCCTTTCTTTAACATTTATGGTACCTATCAAATTATAGTTTACAAGACCAGAGCAACATTCTTATTTCAAAAGTATTATTCAGTATTTAAAAAATAACGGAAACAATAAGAAGGCGGCCTTAGTGTAACATTGATTTTGGCATTGCGACGTCAGCACAAAATCGGTTTATTTTTAACAATTGTTTTCATTTTTGATATTCACTTTTAAAATCAGCTGCTTGATTTTTTTGTAAGACTGAATCGTTGAATCTTTTCAATAATCTATTTCTGTTTTCTATAAGATCTTATTTTTGATTTTCCTCTTATTTTCTCAATTTACAGTACGGATTATATTCTGCATTTGCCGGTTGTCTGGTTTATTGTATTTTTGGCAGTTGCAAAGACATAACCATTGGACCCACAGCGTTGATGTCGTTAATGACTTATCAGCAAGTCATCGGAAGAAATGCTGACTTCGCAGTTTTACTGTGTTTTCTAACCGGCATCGTACAAATTCTGATGGGTTTCTTCCATTTAGGTACGAATTGTATAAGAGTTTTATTATGATTTTTTAGATCTTATCGAAATTACTAACGTGCCTAGCTTTCTCTTATATTGTTTCCCATTAAGATGAAATTCGTTGTTTGCTACCAGTACTGAGCCTATTTGATATTGACTTTCATCTTCCTCTAAAATATGTAAAATCTCTAATATAACTGTGGATTGATGATCGTATTATAAGATTACTAAAGACATACAGTCAGGGATGTAGCCAGAGTGTTCCGATAGGGGGGCAAATAAGATCCTTGGGGGGGTAGTTAATTTTTAAACCCCCTATTTAACTTTTTTTCTTCAAAATTTAGGAGGAAGGGGGGCAAATTTTGCTAGGGGGGCGAACGAGGATGCCAGGGGGGCTGAGCCCCCCTGGCTACACCCCTGCATACAGTTGACTTTTTAGAGGAATTAATTCGACTGAATGATAGTCCAGCGTATCTATAGGGTATTTAGACCCAGTAGAGCTCTAATTTCCAAAAAGTCATAACTTTGAAACATCTTGTAAATATGTAAAAATTCCACAGTACGTTGATTATTTTTAGATCGGACTTCTTTCCGATTTCCACCAATAGTTAAATCCATTGTCGATTTTTTCATTACAGGAGTTCTGATTGACTTCATCTCCATACCAGTTACTGTTGGTTTTACATCTGCTACTTCTGTAATCATTGCTGTCTCTCAGCTAAAAGGACTTTTGGGCTTGAAATTCGATTCAGATGGAAGCTTCTTCACTGTTCTAAAAAATGTAGCTCAGCATATTCATGAGACCAAAACACCTGATGTGTGTTTAGGTGGAATTTGTATAATCGTTTTACTTGTCCTTCGAGTAAGAATTTCTTTCTTCAGTGTCTATATTTCTGGACAACCAATTTCAGAAATGAAATGATCAAATTATCATTTGTTTGTGCAGAAAATTAAAGATTTGAAATTGGATATGATGAAAGACTGCCAAACAAATCATAAAAGAATAGTCAAAAAAGCTCTTTGGCTGCTGTCCACAGCTCGAAATGCAATTGTTGTACTCATCTGCTCTGTTTTCGCTTACCTGTATACTGAGCCTAATGCCAAATCAATTGTAGTTTTAACAGGTAAGGATAAACTGGCTACACAGCTTAAAAAACTCGAGTTTTTACTTTTAGATGCCAGAGTTATTACAGAAGTAAGTTCGCCATCTTCATGAAATCTTATGCAGAATGCTGAAACCAGTTTTATTTAAAAGAGCAGGCCCGTAGTCAGGATACTTGCATAGGGCGGGGGGAAGGGGTTTCACTATGGTCGCTCGATGGGGGGGAGAAAAACACAAAAGATGGTTTTAAATACAATTACCGAGACGCGCGCGAAAATGTTTTTGCAGTTTTTTGCTATTTGCTGTGGTTCTTTTGTAAAAATCGGTTGTAAAATTTGATTTTTCTTCATCAAAGAATAGCTCCATGGGCGACTGATTATTACAATACGAATTTCTGAATTAAACTTCGGTATCTTTTTCTTACAGGTCCTGTAAAATCAGGATTACCAAAACTGGATTTGCCACCCTTCGCCACAGACGTTGGTAATGTGCACTTGACATTTTTTCAAATGTGCACAGAATTGGGATCATCGATAGTACTGGTTCCAGTTATTGCAGTCCTTGGAAACGTGGCCATTGCAAAAGCCTTTGGTGAGTAATGCTTCGGCACTCACCTGGAAGTAAATATGCCATTCTGAGAATGTAGCTTGGATTTTGTGCAGCCAGTGGTGCGACTGTAGATGCCACCCAGGAGTTATTCACTTTGGGTATTTGCAATATGGCCGGATCATTTGTGTCCTCGATGCCAGTCACCGGATCATTTTCCAGAAGTGCTGTGAATCATGCCAGTGGAGTGCGAACTCCAATTGGAGGTTTATACACAGGTGAGATCGATGAAATCTGATTTACGTCAAGTACCTTCGTCGTTAATTTGAAAATTTGATTTATTGGTTATCGAATGTCAATTTACCATTACAGGAATTTTAATTCTATTGGCTCTTGGATTGCTTACACCATATTTTTACTACATACCAAAAGCATCTTTGGCTGCTGTGATTATTTGTGCCGTCATTTTCATGATTGAATACGAGGTTGTAAAACCCATGTGGAAATCTAGTCGTAAGTATTTCTCTCATAAACACGATTTTTGACTGATTTATGTACGCTTTGCTCAGGTTTATTTTTAAACAACTTATATTGGATACCTGATGCAGATAAATTTTTAAACTGTCAGCTAGATTCTATTGGTAAAGTAAAAAGCTTCTTACACAAAAAACTGAATGACTAGATATTTTTCTGTGATGTTTTGGGGTAAAATATTTTCTAAAAAACTGTTGAATGAGAAAAATGAAAAAATTCTTTATAATACAGAATTTCAAGTTGCAGATAGAAGTTCCGATCCTTATTAATTATATTTTCATAAAATTGACAGAATTTAAAGATTTTTTTTTTAAATCGAAAACTTCAGCGATACGAACTATGCGAATTAAAAAAAAAAAAAAAAAAAAAAAAGATAAAATCTTACCGTGTAACGATATTAAAATATAATTATTAATATTTGAATAAGCGTTAGAAGCAAGGTGCGTAAATGATATTATTTAGCAATTCACAAAATGATGATTCGTACAAAAATAGAAAGTTGGAATTATTAATTATAGGAACCAGTTTTATGCATAATAGGTATGTATTCGTATTCTATCAAGAATTTCACGTTAACATGTTTGCTTCAAAGCGCTTGAAAAACAAATTAAATGAAATTATTTATTTTTGAAATTAATTTACATACCAAAATATTTAATTACCTACGAATGAAACTAAATCATTAAATATATTTATGTTGAATTTGTAATTCAATAATAATTTATAGCCAAATTATATCACGTCACAGTTCGGTTATAAATTATTCCTGCAAAAATATTGGTTGGGATGGGGGAAGTGTTTTGAAAAAATTATGAGGTTAAAATAACCACAAGTAGATGGGTACAATTTTGAAATAATTTTAAATTAATTTTTCTTGATTTTTCACATAAAAATATGTACTTCTATGTTTAAACGAAAGCAAAATTCTTCAGGTTAATTCAAACTTGAATTGTACTCAATACTTATTATAAATTTACTTAATCTACGATCTAATTCTTTTTTTTTTTTTTTTTCAATCAAGGTTATAAGTATTAATAAGTAATACATATAATAATTATGAAAACTACTACAGCTTTTCGGATTTTAATTAAGATTTTTCTGACAAAATTCGGAGGCGTTTATGAAAAAAGTTCTAGTGATATTACCTAATATGTGCTTTTCTTTTTTTTTTTTACCTTCAGGAAAGGATTTAATTCCTACTTTCGCGACGTTCGTTTCGTGTCTGTCGTTAGGAGTTGAACTTGGAATTCTGCTGGGAGTTGGAATAAATATAATTTTGTTGCTAATTCCATCTGCTCGACCATTTTTACATTACGAGAAAACAAAAGTAAGTCGCTCTTGAGAAATCCTTTCGTTATAAAATACTTGTACATTAGCCGAATTATAAATAATATTCTAAATAAAATACCGAAAAAGTTCTAAATAAATGTTAGATGCACCGAAATGATTTACAGAGAAAGCTTGAAAAAATTAAATTAGGTGCCGACATGAAAAATTTAGACAAACATTTTAAATACCTAGGTAAATAATTTTTTGCAACTCATGATCGAAAAAGTACTTTCAACGATTTTTTATAACGAATGAAATGATTAATTATTATATTGTGAGCATAAAAATTATTACGTTATTCTGAAGTCTGCAGAAATGATATTATCAGTTATCTGTTATTATTGAAAATGCCAATTTAAATATGGATTAAAACTGAGAAGAACAACCCTGCAATTTGTTTAGGTACAAAAAAAAAGTTTGCACTAAAACTTTTAGAAAATTGAGAGCAACTTATGTAAAATTTAAAATTTAATTTGCCCCCATTCGCACGATGAGCTGTATTAAAAATTTTGTAACACTCAAAAAAAAAAAATGCAATGTTTATTTTACAGACAAATTCTGGACTAGAGTTCTTGATGATAATTCCCGGAAACAGTTTATATTTCCCTGCTGTGGATTTTCTGAGAACAAAAGTCTGTAAAATTAGTGTGAAAGACGATTACTCACATTTACCAGTGGTCATCGACTGTCGCCATATTTTAGGCGCAGATTTCACTGCTGCCAAGGTGAGATTTACTAATATTGTTTCAATAAATTTGTATTTTCATTACGTAAAATAGATACCAATGCACTTTGTGAAAATTTTTCATTTCAAACTGTTTTTCTATTCATTTTCTAGGGAGTGAAAGGTTTGATAGATGATTTCAAAAAACGGAATCAGCCTTTGTATTTCTATTGTCCCCATAAGCATGTACTAGATGTACTGAAATGTGTTTGTTTGGATGATTTTGACGAAATATCTTCGATGCATGATTTGGATTCTGCTTTACAAGGTAAGTAAAATTCATCATTTGGTATAGGTACTCTAGCAATTAAGGGTAATTTTATAACACTCCTCAGTACAAAGGGATATGAAAGAATTATGAAGGGGAAAAATAAAAAACTATAATCATAGGTTCTACTGGTTTCGGCAGTTTTCTGTCAAATATCATTTTGAAGGAGTAAATTCAACTTATCAACCGTTTTCTCACACTAAAATGATTCATCAGCAGTCTTCTTGCCGAATCAGTGAAAAAACTATTTTTCAATTTTTGGAACTAAACAGTTTTGGACTCGAGCCGGCAATATAGGACTTATCAATTATTAATTAATTATACCGTAAACAAATGATTTCTTTCTTTTAGCTCAAATACAAAGAAGACCAGAGGCAAGGAATGTAGAACTGCGTGAAATTACAACATCAACCAAAAGACAATCCATTCAAGCAGACGTTGCTGAGCCACTACTAAAATAAAAATAACTATCAGCTAGTTTTGCAGCTGATAAAGGAAATGTTTTGCATGATACGATTTTTCTGATACCAAGTGATAGAGCCAAAAGTACTGCCAATTAATTTTTTTTCCCACTTTTTTTATACCTAGTATTATATAAGTAACATGAATAATTTTTTATTTTGGTTTGTACAATGTTTGAGGAAAAAAAAAAATCATATTTCATGAGCCAGAGCTCTTATCCTTTATTTAAAATGTATTCTTAATATTGTGTTGAACCATATTATGGGTATATTTATGACGTTAAATGTTGTTTTTATAAGTTTGTTTAGTTATTTCTGATTATAGATGGGGAACAGTAGTTCTATGGTGGTGCAGTTGCACAGTGATAGAAGTTTAACTTAACGGATAGACATTGTGATAGGATCATTATCATGGCCGGCGACTTTTATTTTTCCAGTGTGTAACAGAGTTTTTTTGATGGCTGATATCCTTCACTCACCAACTACACCAACCCCCCCCCCCCCAAGAAAAAAATTATAATATTTTGTGATTGGGAAGCACATTTTTTTGGCTACGTTTTCCTTTTTCAACTTTTTTCTGTGTAGCAATGATACATACAAAATTTTCCCTTTTTGATTTTTTTCAGTGTGTAGCAGTTTGTGCTCCGCTACACACCGGTTGCCGGCGGTGATCATTATACACACGGCTAACATTATGACTTCCATTTACCTACTCAACAAGTATTATGGATATCATCATCTGATAGACTGATTCTTGGTGGAGGAGCTACGTGGAATTAGCACATCTGTTTCAATATTGAAAAATTCCACTGCCTTTAATAATCGAGGAATTTGGTTAAACCAACATACTCTCAAACTGGCGAGCTGTTTGGCTACCATTGAAAAATTTCACTAAACATCTTACAGCCCCCCCCCCCCCTATTGGAAAAAATACTTCAACATAGTGTTTGTTTATGGCATCCGAAATTAGATGCCATAAACCTGCCCGACAATGGAGGGGTAGAGAAAACGCAGATTAGATAGAAAAATTCATAATATGCTTTACAATACTAAAGAATTATCATTTTTCTGGTCATAAAAAAATTCTGACGAAACGGAAATGAAAATAAATATTGGGTAGTCAATTTTTCTACTTTGACATTACACTAAAAGATCAAGATAAAGGCAGGTATCCCATTGCCATCAACCAGCATTCAGAGCTAGACCTTACAACCCTACCACTTCCTGTAAACTAAACATTGAAAGAAATGACCAGTAATATTCATTATGTTTGATGGGATATAAGGGACAGTTTAAAAATTATTGTAGAAATTCCTTAGATATTATTGTGTTCTGCTGTTTTTATGTAGTTTTCTATTGTAAATCCCAAATCATTCCTGTTTTCCTTTCTAAAACAGATCATTACTAGTTAATGAAACTTTTTTACCTTGAAGAATGCTCAATACACATTCTAAATTTAGATTCAGTGCCCTAAAAACTATAAGTACATGAATTTGTAATTATAGAACTCTTAAAAAGGTTTTAAAAATGTTGAACTCTAATTCATGACCATGTGAGGTAAAAGCGTGAACTTTATAGAAAATTAATCAGGGATAACCATCATTTCAAGTATGCGAGATTGATGATTAGAATTACCCATCAGAATTTTATTCATGGTGTTATAAAAATTGACCGCGAAAACCTTAATTTTAATATTTATCGGTTTTCCTATTAGATACCTCGTACCATTTGAAATGCACGAATGTGTGATTGGCGCTACGATTTGGAAAAAAGGAAAAAAACAAAACATCAATTATTCTAATACGAAGTTTACATCTTCAATAACAGCCTGTAAAATGTTAGCCAGAAGGTTGGACATTTCAAGGTCTGTTTGGCCAGTGGTCCCTTAGCAACTGTTGGTGAAAGTGTACTCTTATGGTCATGATTTTGAATCCTCCCACCACCCTCCTTAGCCTCAACTAATATTCCAATTAAAATGAATTGTATGTAAAATTTTTTTCGTTCTGCTAATGCAATTTAATTTTTCATTCATTCTTTTCATTGGAAACTTTTTTCTTTTTTTTTTCGTTTCTAAATCTACTTGTGAAAATTATCGTGAATTATCGCGGACATCGGTACAACATTTGGCATTATACACTTGAACTTTAAAATTTTCTAGTTCAATGTGCCAATCAATATTTTCTTTTTTCTGTTTTTTGAAAATCATTTCGGCGTGCTCTTCGAGTCATTCGTTCGCATTTGCTTTTGTGAATTTATTTTTGTTGGATTTTCGGTACAATGAGGACTGCAGTATTTCTGTATTTTTGCGTGTATTGGAAATACGTTCTGTACCAGAGAAAACGAGATCATGTTGTGTGAAACTTCTTTTACCTAACAAGTGAATATGAATTTCAGCGTCACCAGAGAAAATCATGTCGATTAAAACCAGCGATCATTCATCAGCATCTACCACTAGAAATAGTGACGGGCTCAATGACTCAGAATCTGGTCCAGGGGAAAGTAAAAAAGAGAGAATTAAGGTAGGTTTGATATGGTGAAAATTTTCCAAATACGTATCTGCTAATAAAAAGGGTATATTTCTTATTTGGGGAGTATATTATTATTTATAGAGGTAATCAGAGGCGTACCAATGAAGAGTTAAGAGTTCAAATCACTCTTCCTCCCCCTCAATGTAAACAAACAAAACAAAAAACGAACAATGCAACTTCTTTGCTATGTGAAACCCTTACCATCCTATACATTAAAAACAAATTCTGGACCGGATATACTATTGGAGGTAGGAATGTGTCATGTCGCTGGACTTAGTCCAAAGCGAACAAATTGAAAATTATTTACAAAACAGCCAAAAAGTATTCACATGTTTGTCCAAGTAGCACGATGTGGAGACAAAACACGGTTTTTGTCAATGCGCTGTTCCTCTAATTTTCCTTCTTTTCGACTGTTTTAAAGGGAATTATTACACAATTTTACAAATAGCCTGTTTAATCATTTTACATTGTATAGAGGGTAAAGAGACTAAGTAGAATCGGGATTGATATGCATTTTCCTGGAGAGGGGTCAAATTGAAAGCCAGATAATTGTTGCCTGGAGAAAGTCAACATAAAATCTATGGAAGAAAGACCTAAATGAGGAGAATAGCTTTTGTAAAAATGGAATTTTAAAGATGGAAATCTTATGGAGTTTGAATAAAAGAGTTCATTGGCAAGATCAACTTTGTGGCCTATGGGTAACGTTTAAGAACAACAGGTCTCAAATCAACTCTAGTACCTGTATTCAAGTATTAATACGCTTTTAGCTCTCATCATTATATTGTTCAGCTGTATTCTTCACTTGCAGGTAGTGGTCAGGATAAGACCTATGGTATCTAAGACTTCCAAACGTTGTGTTTATGCATTAGACAATAAAGTAAGTTATATATTAGATATTATCATTATTAGCTGAATTTCTCTCAGATAGTGGTAATGCTAGAGATTTTCATGTTTAGTCTTTTGATGTAACTTAAAAATATACCGTCATTATTCTTACGTTTTTTTTTTAATATTTTTTCTACAATTTTAAAATTTCCCATTTTTCTTATAAAAAATATATACTTACATAGTAAAAATTACTGTATAAATATATTTTTAGTGACGCTATCGGTTTTTATTACATACTCTTGAGGAGATACCTGAGGCCAAAAATTGATGAACATTTTTTGTATTAAAAATTTTATTTTTGTATTCAGACGATTGTTTTTGGAGAAAATGGAATTTCAGCCGACAAAAATAACTCAGATATCGGAAAAATTAATCAACAAAAAAATATTTTCAAATTCGACGCAGTTTTTGTTGAAGATGCAACTCAGGTAAGTGAAATACCTGACAGAATGTTTGCCAAAAAAAAGAAAAGTGAATACGATTGAAATGTGATACTGGCCCGTCTAATCCTTAAAACTTTCCTCTTTCCAGCCACTGCATTCTGTTCTGAGAAAATTTAATTTTATCCTCACTTGATTTTGCAGAATCTTTATCCATTTTTTAAAATCAGAGTTTCCAATTAACTAATAGGCAATACAAAGCACAAAAACATTAGTAGGTCTACTTTTTACTTCTGACTCAAACACTTGAATTGCTTTAACGTTTACAATCAAATTATTCAAGACGAAATGTAAGTACTTCCTCAAATTTTTAAAATTATTCTACTCTATATTACACAGGAAGAAGTTTATCAACTGACGACAAAAAATTTAATCCATGAAGTAATAACTGGTTACAATGGGATGATTTTTGCATATGGAGCAACTGGTTCAGGAAAAACTCACACTCTGATGACAATGAATTCCTTTAGTTTTAAAAAACCAACACAAATAGAATTCTCTGAATGTGGTATTGTGATTCATGCTATCAAAGACCTATTTACGTCTATTCAAGAGCAGCAAGATCGATTTATTGTGAGTCCTCTGTTTTAATTATTTCATTCACAAAACTTTTGATAATATTCATTCAGTTTTTATGTTTTCAAGATTACCTTGTCCTACATGGAATTATACAACGAATGTATTAAAGACTTATTCAACAGTGATTCAAATTTTTTGGAACTTCGTGGAAACAATAATGTTCAGATTATTGGCTTAACAGAGGTTGTTGTTACATCTCCACTGCAAGTAAGAAAAAATGTATTATTTAATTTCTGTCTTGGAAATAATTTTTTGACTCGCTGTTCAATTATCAACAGTAGATATGTACATATGAGGCTATACTAACATGTGTAGGTATTCGTCAATAGAGTGATCATAAAATTGCATTTAAGCTTAAATGCTAATGGTCCCCTCGACCTTAAAGCTGTAGTCGTGACACTCATTTTTACTACCCCTTAATGATTAAAATTAATCTAACCACCTAAAATCTTCTAAGAAAATAATTTCGATCTATGGCTCAAGCATCCATATGCATACATTAGGCATACTCTTCTTGTTTTTTTTACCCACTCAACTCCTTAATATAAAAATAAGAGTGACTAATTATTTTTATTGATTATTAATTTGTCATACACACTGATTCGCAGGCTATTGATTTAATAAAGAAGGGCAATGAAATAAGGTCTGTAAGATACACTGGAGCAAATGCTGTATCATCAAGAAGCCATGCTATATTGATTATCGTCTTGAGAAGAACAAATGAGCAGCATGAGTACGATGGACTAACAACAAATACTCGTCAGAGTAAATTATTATTTGTCGATTTAGCTGGGTCTGAAAGAGCAAAGCATACTAAGGTAATGTTCTATTCATAAAAATGCTGATTTCTGCAGTCAATGCTATCATTTGAACTTCTGCAATATACCTATCTAAGTTAAAATCCTCTAAATTAGTTTACTCCAGCGAGAAAAAAATGTACCTATTCCTCTCTTTTTAGGCACAAATTAACAGAGTTTTGATTCCTTATTAAATAATTTGGCTTATTACTTACAGAACAGAGGCAAGAGACTTCAAGAAGGAGGCCATATAAACAAATCATTATTGGCATTGGGAAACTGCATTAGTGTTCTGAGTAATGGAACAAAAGCATCTCACGTGAATTTTAGAGACAGTAAATTAACACGAATTTTGAAACAGCCATTAAGTGGAAATTATCGAACAGTAATGATTGCTCAGATAAATCCTGCCTTAGAATTCAAAGAAGAAGCAAAAAATACACTGATTTATGCTACCAAAGCTATGGGCATCACAAAAAAGGTACTTTTTAAAACTGATATAATTTCAAACCTACGCCTTGAAATGAAGATTTTTCACTAATGGTAAAGTTTTTCTAATTGCAGATACAGCGAAATGTTATTACCGTGTCCAATCATGTCCCTCATTACCAAAGTGTGATTGCTGAATTAAGAGATGAGGTTGTTCGTCTGAAAAATAAAATTAACGAACAGAGTTCTACAAACAAAAATCCTGTCAAAAATTTTAAAGCTCAACAATTGAAAGATGAAATGATCTCTACTTTTGAAGAACGTATGAAACTCAGGTAAGGCCTGTTCCAGGCAGATAAATTCAACTTTTTCAAATCAAATGTTGGTTGTTTCATTCATTAAAGTTAGTTGTATACAGACGTGAACTACTGGATGTAGATAATCATCTACTGATATTAAGAACGGAAGCAGAAAAACTGAACCAGTCTATTAGCTCATTACAGTCCACGACTAACAAAATTTATGATTTCAAAAGTTCAGCGTCAGGTAAAAGAAATGGAAAGAATCATGAAATTGTTTATTCGTCTACTTATTTATGCTCTCGAACGGAACACTGTTTTAGATGTCAAGAAAAACCTGAATAATTTCGATGCGATGCTTAGTACAATTGAAGATGAACAAGAAAGGTACGACCAAGCAAGAAGTGAGATTCTTGAAAAACTTGATGTAATGAAAGATAAAGCACAATGTTTGGAAAATGTAAAAAATTATCTAATTTCACAATAGCTGTGTTTGAACACTGCAAAATAAACAGAAAATTAATTTGACCAACAAAAAACAGTGTGTAAGCACATATGCTTCAAAAATTCACCTAAATTGATTTTCCAATCGAATAAAATAGTGTATCAAAAATTACACCAATCAAACATTCATTCAAATTAATTTTAAAATAAAATAAAATACCTAATGGATGAATGAGAGATTCACTGGTTTAGTCCTAAAGAATCATCATTATTTCAGAGTTCAAATACAGCTTTTACTGAGATCGACTAGAAATATTTTTCTCAATTCTCCAACTTATGCATTACAGGAATTACATGACAGTGTCGACGAAGAAGCAGAAAAAGAATTATTAACCTTATTTTATCGAGTTCATGAATTGGAGGCTGATAAATTAAGTCTCCAAGGAGAACGTATGCTTGATACTTATGAATTACATCGTTCAGAACAGTTGCTCAAACGATATCAAGAACAACAAAAAATTTCTGATTGCATCATAACGAAGCAAAGGCAGCTAATAGAAGGTACAATAATTATTGTGTCAGTAAGAACCATATTTCACATAAATCAATTTTAGTCCCTCGTATTATAACAAAATACAAAGATCACAAATTTTTGAAATAAAAATGAAAATATTTATATTTTCGAGACCAAAAAAATGCTGCCGGCTAAATGGGAATTAAAATTTTCGAGACCAAAAAAATGCTGCCGGCTATACTTCATTCCATTCAAGAGTTCCATGACGTCACAAGATTCAACGAATGAGAAGAAAGTATTTTCGATTTCAACCGAGTTTCAACTAATCGCTTTTTTCAAATGCTTGTGACGTCATAGAACTCTTAACTGGAATGAAGTATAAATGGGAATTTAAATTATTGAGACCAAGAAAATGCTCCCGTCTAAATGCGAATTTTAATTTTCCAGACCAAAAAAATGAGGCCGGATAAATGCAAATTTTAATTTTCCAGACTAAGGAGGCTGGCTAAATGGGAATTTAAATTTACGAGACCAAAAAAATGCCACCGGATAGAAATATTAAGATCTTTTTTTGTCTAAGGAGGCCTCCAAACTCCATAAATTACCTTACTTACTGATGAAAATTTAGGAGAACTGTCAGGGTTTGTATACTTCTCACAAATGAATATCAGAATGCAAGTGTTTTTTTAAATAAGTATACTTTTTTTTTTTTTTTTTTGAAGAGTCAGTAGTCAGTTGAAATTTCTCCAGGAATATGCGATTATTTGATTAGAATTTTACTAGTAATACTCATTTTTAGGGTCATGATATTAATTTTTTTTTTCTTTCAATTATTCATTACAGAAAGGAGGATTAACATTCCTTCGGATTTACAAACTTTGTATCATTTATACCAACAAGAAATACACGCCACAACTTTACAAAGTTTCAAAGAAATCAAAAGTTGCGATGAAATAATTTTTCCTTCAGTAAAAAGGTAATGTTAAAAAAAAACAACAATTTTGTATTAGTAATTTGTAAGTTATCTTGTGGGTAAAAAAACTGAAGAGTTTAATACATAGGTATTTATTTTATAATAGTTTCAATAGCTTTGTATATTATTGTTTGAGGTAAGTGTTCTTGCACTTGGCATTTCTTTATTCTGAATGCAATAAAATATCAATTTTCACACTGGTCTGTAAAAAAATTGCACTCTTGCCTATGCTAGAAAATATTATGTTGACCAACTATTTGGCTTCAGAATAGATAAGAATACTTCATTTAGTACCTCATAAAATAATAAAAATGGGAGATAAAAAGCTGAATAGAAAAATATTCAAATGATATTGAGGTTCGAATTGAAAGTGAATACTCGCAAGCTAATTTTTATAAGTTAAAAGGCACATTCTACTGTCTAATATAGGAAATCAGTAACATGTCAACCCATTTTGTTTCCAGCATAACAAATTTAAAAATTAATATTTAGCTCCAATTGAAAATTTTGATTTTTCTTTCAGTACGGATAACTCTACGGTTCTTGAAGGAAATGATTTTGAAACAGAGATGAGAATTGATTCTGCCTCTAAGTGAGTTACTTGAATAATTCATTTTGTTTTCATTATTACTGGGAATAATGAATATTATTTATTTTTCCAGTACGTTTCATGCGCTGCATCCAAAGAAGACTATTTCTGATAACTCATCGTTTCATCTTCCAAAAGTTCGATCAACTTTAAATGATAAAAATGACGAAAATAATCGATATTCAAGTCCCTCTCCAGTACCTGCTGCTGTATTATTTCCACCGATAACTTTTTAGTTTAGTCATGATCATAAAATGAAAATATTGAATTTTGTTTACTTATTATAACAGATTTTAGGAGAAAATCTTTGCTGCCAGGCAATCAGAACCCAGTCCGAATCATGAAAAATTTTGAAATCTATTTGATGTAGGTATTAATATCTTTATTTATTGAAGTTTACAGATGAAAATGTAAGTTGAAGGAGCCATTTATCATTACCATACAGGGTGTCCCAGTTTGGATTGGAAAAGCTGGTATCAGTGAATATAACGTGAAACTAATCAAAATTCTTGATATAATTTTTTCATTTTGCCAATACTTTAAATTGATAGGGTAATAATGAGAAGTATCAAGTAGTATTTAAACTTATAAACTCATAGTTCAGACAAAAAGCTGTATTGCCAGATACTCACGTAACATTAAAAAAAAAAATTTTTATTGTTTTTTGAAATGAAATTAGAAGTTTATGTAGCTAAAACATGATTTATATAGGATTAATTTTACCCGAAAAGAATTAGACCCCTTAAATGTGCAAATTTAGGTGGAACGAACGAATTGTCGCAAAATAATGACCAAACGGGGGCGATTTTGTTAGATATTAAGTGTTGAATATTTATTAAAACGTATAAAAAATTTTTTGTTTTTTTGTTTTTCCGTTGTACCTAAAGAAGTTGAAGTTCTGGAACTTGTTACAATCTTAATAGTCTTGAATATTTATAATAAACTGTTTATTTCAAACATTTTTCAATATTCTGTATATAATTAAATCTACAACAGTGAAAAAAATCAAGCCTTGAAATAGGATTTAAGAGAAATGGGCTTTGGGATACATATAAACAAATGACTGCAGTGGCGCTAAAAAATACGAATAGATTTTATTTATTTTAAATTTTTCACAAAAGTAGCGGTAGATCTGCATATTCTATAATAGCTGCAGCCTTCACTGAAGTTTCGTGAAGGCGAAAGATGAATTCTCTTTTACAACATGAGATTATAAAAAGTATCCAAAAATGTTTCTTATAAAAACAAAACAATTCATCTTCAATAACTGTTTTAACTCTATGACGTCATCATCTGTGACGTCATCAAAGAATGACAAAATGTTATATATAGGTATGATGACGTCACCATCTGAGGTTACTATGTTCTATCTGGATATAATGACGTCATCATCTGTATTTACTATGTAATAAATATATATGATGACGTCATCAAGGAAGTACAAAAATTGTAGAAAAAATTCTTCTTCAATTCACCTTCAAAGAGTGTATGATGACGTCATCAACCACTTTTTAACATAGGAACCGCAGATGGTGACGTCATCATACCTAGATACAACATTTTGCCCTTCCTTGATGACGTCACAGATGATGACGTCACACAGTTAAAAAGCGGTTGATGACGTCATCAAAAGATGACGTCATCAAGGAAGGGCAAAATGTTGTATCTAGGTATGATGACGTCACCATCTGTGGTTTCTATGTTCTATCTGGATATAATGACGTCATCATTCTTCTTCAATTCATCTTCAAAGAGTGTATGATGACGTCATCAACCGCTTTTTAACTGTGTGACGTCATCATCTGTGACGTCATCAAGGAAGGACAAGATGTTGTATCTAGGTATGATGACGTCACCATCTGCGGTTCCTATGTTCTATCTGGATATAATGACGTCATCATCAGTGTTTACTATGTAATAATTGGGTATGATGACGTCATCAAATACGAAAAAATGGGACATTATGTTATGGTGGGACAAATTTAAGGCCATTATGTTTGAAACAGGAACGTCCAGTACAAAAGAATTCATCTTCAATATGCAGTTGTAACTGATCTTCCTTGAGGTTAAACTTGGTATTCGAAGAGTATGCAAGTAAAAACTTCAAACTTATCTTTCTTTTTTCAAGAAAGGTTACACCTCTTCCTCTGTCCCTTTATTTTCCTTACCCGGAATGAGGTAGCTCGAATTGGTCAAAGGGGGCTCAGCCTCATATAGCCCCCTCTGCGTTACGCTAACGGGTCTGTTCAAGACTTTTTCAGTATAATTAGTTTTGCAACTCTGAAAAGCATTCTGCTTATTGTTTATGAAAACAAGAAAATCTATTACATTTAATTTAACAACGAATAATCAGCGAACTAAACGACCAATAGCGTATATTTTCACGTCTCAGTTGGAAATGAAATTTTTAATGAATGCGTTAAACAAAATAACAACAGCAAACGAGGACGATGACAAAAGTTTGCTCTAAAATAAGCGAAAGAAAAGCCACCGCAGCACAATAGCCGCAAAAGAAAAAAAAATGCATTAAGGATTAAGAGCGGGAAAAAGTTATTCGTCGAACAAAGGCCCCCTTTTTTGCGCCTAGAAAGTGACCCCAACTTCGTATTTGTTTTTTAATCGTAGAAAAAGGGGGTTGATATGGCATGCAATCATCGTCAGCTCCTTGCTTCGGTTTTCGGAATGTAGAGGCGATAAAAATGCCAAGAGTTGAATGGGGGTGGATCGAGAAAGTGGGGCTGGGGAGAGAATCGTAAGGACTAGGAAGGGTTGGTGGAGCAACAAAAACGTATTATGAGTCTTGTAAACGGGGTTTAGAATGCCAAGGAGTATGTTCATGCAAATGATGTTTAATTTTTCACGAATAAATAACCGAAATGTGTAAACAAATTAAAATGAACCCCTTACCGCAAATATGGTAAGGATACCGCTCAATGGGTTGCCCAAACAGTTAGACCAATGGCAATTATGATATTAGATCTTGATCATTTTCTGAAAGAAGTAATTTTCGTATCCTGCACCTTATATTATACCAAAGCTCTACAACTCCTTCGCCAATTTTCTTCTAAATATTTTGCCACAAGTCTAATGGAATTTGAACTTTTGACAAGCGATTTCGAGAAATTAAATTCGAGTGAATAATGAATAGAGAACTTCTTGGTTGCTTAGTTTACAAAATACAGTAGCATGTTGGTGGATGAGAGATAAGCTATAATTGATAATGAGAACCAAGATGCCTTTAGGAAACAATATAACGTCGAATAGGACATTTGAGAAGGGTAGAAAGATTCATCTTGATGGTCAACCCCTGTGAAAGTAAGTTCTAAAACAGGGGTAGGTAGTTCAAAAGTCTAAAATATTTCGTACCTATAGGTAAGATATTTTTATTCTTTTAGAAAGGTTCTCTTGGCTTCGTCAAGAATACAGTTTTTGATTACTGATAATAGTGCAAAAGCTTTCATAAGGGTCAGATTTGTCAATAAACATGAAAAAATTTCAAGAAAAATCACTAGAAATTAGTTTGATTTTTTCTAAAAAAAAGTTTTAAAATTTAGAGTCCAGTTACATGTTCGCATAGTTTGTTCCATTTTGAGATACGACAAACCCAAAACATTTATTTGTGCCAAAAGGACAAGTTGAAATAATATAAAAAATGTGTCAAAATTACTTCGACTTGAACACTTTATTTATTTCATTATTATTTCTCGCAATTCTCTCGAATACTCTCATTTCCATTTACTCTCCTCGCCCAAGTGTGGACATGCATTCGCTCTGTGTGAAAACAGCGCTGCATAGAAAATAAAAACTTTCAAACCCATTATCCAGTGCGCTGGAAAAATATCGTGAAAGTTTTTCGAACCGAAATTTACTCGTTCGAAAATTAGTTTTTAAGAATTTTAAGCCTTTTTCCCCTTCTTTTTTTCTCTCGTTGTCGAGTCGTTTTTTTATTCGTTTTGTTTTGTAAACTCGCTGAAAATAGATCAGAAAATGGTGAAAAATAAATTGAACGAATAAACTGGATGCTGTACTCGGTAGAGCCACTGAAAGTGCAAAAGTTTTTACCAGAAAGTTATTTCATTTAGGAAGAAATTAATAATTCCACGTCGAAGAGAGGGTAGGCAACTATATATAGGTACCGACATAACTTAATTTTTACTTAATTCAAGTAGTCCAACTATTAATAGTCTATACTAGCAATCTGCAATGAGTGATTAAATCCAGTAATTGAGTGATTAGAAACTAGAAAAAGTAATCGCCATTTCTAATATAATCATGGTTATATGTGGCAAATGCCAATTGTAATCATCGGAATTATGATTACTGTTTGCCAAATGCCATGATTAACATATCAGGTGTTAGTTGTTGTATGCAATACTCTACTCATAACTCATCATTGCATGAGTAATTGTGGTATAATATAATCACGGCAAAATTAATCATGGTATAACTAATCATTGTATAATCATAATATAAGCATACTGAAGGTAATCATGACTAATATGCCTGATTTAATCATGACTGTTAATGCCTTATGTAATCATGACTGATATAATCATGTCTGATGTAAACATAACTAATATATCATGTCTGATGGAATCGTTAATGATGTATATCAGACATGATTACATCATGAACGATTCCATCAGACATGATTATATATCAGTTATGATTACATCAAACATGATTATATCAGTCATGATTACATCAGGCATGATTATATTAGTCATTACCTTTCACTATGATTATATTATGATTAGGTATACAATGATTAGTTATACCATGATTAATTTTGCCATGATTATATTTATAGCCTACCTCAATTACTCATGCAATGATGAATTATAAGTAAAAATAACTACACATAAATGCTCAGTAGTATTGCATACAATAACTAACACCTGATAAGTTAATTATGGCATTTGACAGAAAATTTTACATTTAATTATTGCTCACTTCGAGCTAAAAGAAGTAAGTATGAAAAACAAAAAATAAAAACATTTTAAAAAAATTAAACAACCTGATGTGCTGGTATATAACAAAAAAAGAAAATAAAGAAAGAACAGAATAAGGAATGATTCCATCATTGATGGAATTGCTGAATGATTCCATCATTACGATGGAATTGCTAATGATTCCATCAGCGATGATGGAATTGGTAATGATTCCATCAGTAATGATGGAATCGGTAATGCTTTCATCAAACGATTATGGAATTGGTAAATGATTCCATCAGTAATGATGGAATTGCTAATGATTCCATCAGTAATGATGGAATTGTTAATGATTCCATCGGAATGATTACATCACTACTGATGGAATTGGTATCATACTAATATACTTCTTTTGAGGGAAAAAAAGAGTCGATTCCATAGAATCGGCTACTGGATATCGGAGTCTCAAGTCAGACTCGATTCTAATATTTGATTCTAAGAATCGAGTCTGAGAGTCGGGTACGGGTGACTCGAATCTGAAAATTTTCGATTACGCAATATGAGAATTGGGTACCCGGGTTTTTTTCACAGCTCTAAAAAAAATGTAATTGAGGCGTAAAAGAGTTATTTTATGACCGTTGTGGTTCCCGTTAATTCGACATTGCTCTCGAGGTTGGAAAATAAATAACGAATATAGGCAACTGTCTCAGCTACCGTGTATGATTAATTAAGACAAACTTTCGGCTTCCATGCATCAGAATGGAATTTTTATCGGCCCATCTCATATAGGATTTTTTAATGGCTACCATAGTACCTCGATCGGAATTTAAATTTTCACCTAAAAAGCTTGCAGGCCAGTTTACACAGTGCCAGTAGCCTCTTCGATGGAGAACGAGATCAATAAGCCATCGACTCTAACGAGTTATTCACAATTGACTGCATCAGGTGTACTATTCTGCTGCTCTCTCAGTTGAAAATAAATATAGGCTTTAGAAATTACATACATGCTACGGGCTACGTTCAACGATTCTCCATTAATAATTAAATGTATAAATAAATTGAGAAATGCGAGATGGTCGAACCGGTTTACTATAGTGGCTACAAGTTTATATATGGTCAACTCTGGCTGTACCTTCAGGCAACTTGACAAAATAGATAATATCAAAATTTGATAGACGAGCGTCAAAATATTACACTACTATCTAAAATTAAAATCGATTGGAAAATCGTTAAAATAATAACTAATAAGCGACATGAAAAACATTGGAAAGACATTTTTTTGGTATTCATTCTTGAGAAAAATAAGTGTACTCGTAGATGTTTTCAAAAGTGTATCTATTAAAATTATCTGGAGGATGCCTTTTTTTTTTTTTGCATTCTTTCTTTCAAAACTAGTTCTACTGATTTTTCTGCCTTCACAGGTTCTAATGAAATGGAATTCCATTTGTAATTAACGTATACCATGGGTTGTAGTCGGCTTGTCAGAGAAAATTGTGTTTTTTGGAATGAAGGTGCCTTTTAAATTTTCTAACACAGATATACGAGGTAGGCTCTACTCGTGAATAAATCAAAGCAAACGAGAGTCTTTAGTCTGTAATCAATCCTAACGATGTGGTACAATTTTGCGCAACAGAATTTGGTGCGAAGGAGAGGAAAACTATAGCCTCTAAAATATTTCAAATTAAATAGGCGTACAATGTATTCGTGTAATTTATTTTGAACATGCGCGATGTAGTTAATAATGGCTCATCGCAACAAGAAAAACAAATTACTGAAATTTAAAATGATTTCAGTGACACGTCTTGTAAGGTATTTTAGAATATGTGGATACAACATGTATGACCAATAAAAAATAAAGCTAACCAGAATTCCAATATGATAGACTATGATTTGTACGAAAGGAATACATGTAAGTCCACTTTTTCTAAATCATAACTCAAAATGCAACAATCAGTAAGAAGACTTCAAAGTATGGTTGATTTGTAAGAAATGGATAACTCCACTACAACTTGTGATTACTGTAATCATAACTTTTCACAAGTTTTGGAGGATCAATAATTTTTAATTTTTCCTCCAATTTTACCAATTAAATTTTCAGCTTCATGGCCAATAATTATCCATTTTAACAGACAGTGTTTTTTGTCCATTTTACATTTTTAAAGGTTGATTATATTGAATTAACATAACTTTTTAAGACTTCGATTCCATTGTTATCTGAAGTTAGGAGTTAGGACTGACCATATTCGTTTTTTTTACTCAGACTTTCAATTGATACGTAAGAAGGGGGATAAGTCGTTCAATTTTCTCAATTTTTTTATTCCTACGTCAGAAGGAAGATACAAAGTATAGTTAGGATACTTTTTTCAAGGTCGAACCTCTAGCTTCATATATGGGTATACTTAAACATGTCCCAGCTTAGTTCAGTGCAACGGAATTTCACATGAAAGTGTTATTTTGTTCATTTGTAAAATTTGCGAAAATGGACCTCCAAAAACTTGATAAAATCACCAACAGCTGTAGAACGTTGCTATACTCCCATCAACTCGAAAGATATGATTTCAACAATTTCCCATTAGATGATTAAAGAGAGGCAGCATTTCTCGTATCTGCGTCCTTCAAATGGTCAAGAAAATTTTAATTTTAAAACGAGCGAATGAACGGTGTGTGAAGGGGTTGGATATTGAATAGACCAAAAAATTTTCTTGTCAACATACTTGACACAATCGAAAAAATTTTACATAAATGATTCAATTTATTTCTGCAGCACTCGCTACTCCTCGATATCTGATAGGGAATTTTATGTATTTTCCAACGATGTTTTTTTAACGTTCAACATTATTTGTATCAACGCATCATTAACATTACTGTCAAAATTTCTCTCGCCCCTCCCTGCCCCTGCAGGCATTTTAACACTTTTTCATCGCACAAACGACAAATGACCGACAGCTCGACATATGGGTTTACATACGTCGTTTGTCGGTTATGAATTACACTTAAACACCAGGTTACAGGGTTGCCCATTAAGGCCAGCACTGGGGGGACTTGGGGGATTCATGACCTCCTTTAATTAAAAAAATAGGCGTGCCATGTCATAGACGACACAACAAACGTCGAATTTTCCTCGACCACCTCCTTATCCTCGTCTACCATCGTCGTCAAACGTTCGTATATATGTATATACCATACCAAGCTGAAGAATGCTTCACTTAACTTAATGAAACGAAAGGGCCACAAAAAGTGAGCACTCGGTTGTTCGATACAATCGGAGAGTGTCACACGTTAGGGAACTCCAAGACGGGCACAGACGACATCAAGTTAAAAAAAAAAAAAGAATAAAAAAACAAAATAAGCGGGCAATGTGATGATGAAGAAAAAAAAGACTAGAAAAAAATGCACAGTAATTACATCCACATGGGACAAACATTGGTAGACTAAAAATAAAGTACTCGAAATGAGTGCATAAGGGGTGCACTTAAAGGGATTAGCAATGCAGTAGCTGGCTCACATTTACAATAATTTGAAATAGTTACCTTTCAATCAATCGACAAAATTGTTTTTCATGTTCAGGGTGGCTGCTTATTGAACATCATTAGTTCCACGATGGAAGGAAACTGATGACAATTAAATGTTCAGGAAACTTTTCTCTGAAAAAAAAAAATATTCATATTGAGGGTGTCTACGTTTACTGTTTTGAGTGGTTCGGGATTTACTGCATTTTTGACATTAAGTTTTGCACCGAATTTGCTCACAATCGTACATGGTGTCCTTGAACATATTCTCTATGCCTGGACGAAGCCATTTTCAGCAGGTTTTTGCAGAAATCCAGCTCGTTTTTCGAAGTTCTAGCGTATTTCTTTAGGCTATCAAAATAAACTTTTTTTTAGGCTTTGAAAGAAGGCTTAAAAAAATGAAATCGCAAGAAATAGCTTCGTCTGCAGGACATAGAAAATACGTTCAAGTATAACATATCCGAATTTGAGTAAATTTGGTGTATAATTCAGCGGAAAAAAATGGTAAATTGTAAGAGCACTTTTGAGTTGAAAACTCGTGAAAATTGTCATTTTGGCTGCCGAAATGCAAATCCGCAGCGCATGTATCGAAGAAATAGCCTGTATATTATTTTGCCCACATTTCGACATTTTCATGTAGTTTTTTTTACAGACGTCGATATTGACTTCGTAGCAAACGTGGACTGCACCCTAACTTCAAATTTTTCACAATAGATAGGTCTATAATTGAAAAAAATAGATAGAGATTTAGTAATGAGCAGATAGCAGGGAGCAGGTTTGTCGACTTCTATAGATATCAAAATACCAAACAACTCGAAAAAGAAGGTGGAATGGATTCGACTCGGTTGGTCTATTGCGATTTTTCAGGTACTTTACCATTAATTTATAAATTGAAATGTTTGAAATAAAAGTTGTTCGAGTGAAAAGCGTAAAACAAATTTATTTATACACAAATCAGAGCAAAAGTTAAAAATAATACTTTCAGCTGTGGTTCATCACCAGTTTCATTCCTTTTCCCTGGAAATGTCGAGGAAAAATAGTTAAATTTCATCTTTACGTTTATATTTTCACGTCAAAAACACCGAAATTAACTTCTCTTTCGACTATCCCACACGAGATTAAAAATAACTTTTCACTTTCTGATTTCCTTTGTCTTTTGCAGGTTTTTGATGCATTTTTTTCCACAGCCATTTTTCTGATTTTACAAACAACCCTGAAGTATGCTTTTTATTATACTCTCTCGAAGCTACAACTTAATAAACGACATCAAGCAATTTGCTATAAGCTTCTTTTTTTTTTCAAGAAGCGTCTGTGTTTCTTTCTCAAAGTGGCTGTAGGTGAGTTGCGGCCCAAATTGATTTTGTACCTTTTTTATGAAGTGAGTTGCGGCCCAGACTTTCTGCAGAAGTGAGTGACCCAGACTTTCTGCAGAAGCGAGTGAGTGGCGGCCAATGGGTTTTTCCAGCTCTGCATTTGTATAGTCCACCCTCCTTATTTTTATTTCTGAGTTATGACGGTTTCCTCTGGCATGCGAGCAATATAGAGTCAGGCACAACGAAATGGCTGAGTGCATAAAAATTCTAATCTAGACTTAAAATATTAAAAGTATAAAAGTAGGTATTTCTTAAACCATCTTAAGAAACTGATAGAATATATACAAATTACTTTGGTTTAACCAATTTCAAAATGGTTTGCTCTATATAATTACTAAGGAAAATATAAGCAATATGAAATTAATGTACGTAAGAAGATTTCAAAATGAGCATTTGAGTCTGGCTGAGATATCTGCTTTCCATATTGTATTTTTCTTCTTAATTTTGTTTTTTTTTATTTATTTGACACGAGTTTTGAAAAGTGCTTTAGATAATAATTTTATGTTTATGATGAAATATTTTCACACATTTTGGGAGACTACTCAGTCAACTTCCTCGTGGCGTCTCCTGAGTCACGCTAATAGACTGAAGGTTGGCCGCAATTAACTGGGCCGCAATTAACTGGCCCGCAATTCACCCACGGGGAAAGAAAACCTGGGCTGCAACTCACCCATGGGGAAAGAAAAATTGGGCCGCAACTCACCCCTATTTCCAGCATCTGGCCGCAACTCACCGACACCACTCAAAGTTACGCGATGAGAAGGATAAATGCAACGTTTATTTAGCTTAAATGCCAAAAAAAAAAGTAAACGTTGATAAAGTAATTAAAAATGTTCACTTTAGTGATTTGAATTACTCGGTGTCGGTGAGTTGCGACCAGACACTGGAAATAGGGGTGAGTTGCGGCCCAGTTTTTCTTTCCCCCTTGGTGAGTTGCGGCCCAGGTTTTCTATCCCCCTGGGTGAGTTGCGGCCCAGTTTTTCTTTCCCTATGGGTGAGTTGCGGCCCAGTCAATGGCGGCCAACCTTCAGTCTATTAGCGTGACCCAGGAGACAACACAAGGAGGTTGACTGAGTAGTCTCCCAAAATGTGTGAAAATATTTCATCATAAACATAAAATTATTATCTAAAGCACTTTTCAAAACTCACGTCAAATAGTTCTGTAATTTAATCAAGGCTTTGGTAAAAACTTGAAACATAATATAAGTAAATTGTTTAAAAAAAATTAGAGGCTTGCCTTTTTCATTTTTTAAAAATTCCATTTCAAAAATCAATCATATGAAGCAAAAATATTTCACACACTGACTGAAAACGAGACCAAAAGGCTAGTTTATCAACGTACTCAGATTATAAATTAAAAGATAAGAAAAAGGAGAGTGGACTATACAAATGCAGAGCTGGAAAAACCCATTGGCCGCAACTCACTCGCTTCTACAGAAAGTCCGGGCCGCAACTCACTCGCTTCTGCAGAAAGTCTGGGCCGCAACTCACTCCCTTCTGCAGAAAGTCTGGGCCGCAACTCACTTCGTAAAAAAGGTTCAAAATCAATTTGGGCCGCAACTCACCTACAGCCGAATTACTGAATCATAATTTAAAACAGGTAAAAATAAAATCTTTCTGAAGAGACTCCCAAATAAAATGGGTCTGCTGGGAACACAGTTACTTCTAGATTCTGCCAACAGCAAATACAATTGTGGACTCTGCAGGGGGTAATTTTGGCGAGGAGTCAGTTGATTGAGCACTTTTTTGAAGGGAAAAAAATCCAAATTATGCTTTTTTAATAATATTGTATCTAGCATGATAGACGCTATAAAATTAATGATATTTTATTATATTATATATGTAAGCTACCAGCAGGCAGACCTACTTCTCATGTTCATGAACTGAAATATCCTCGTAAAAGTAAATACCAACAATAGACAATAAGGCTGGTAGCTGGTTTTGAGAGAATGCATTCATACTGGTGTCATTTAACGTTTGTCTTTCCTATATATCTGTTCCAAATAAATTGAGTACTCCAAAAAAACTGACGCGTACACGCGAATATTTTCTTTACAATCTACAAACTAAACTCAATATTCTTTTTTGTGTGTTTAACAATATAATCCGACGACGTTACGCGCGAAATATAAAACCGCTGATGAAAGAAGAATGAAATTTATATTGGGAAAAAAGTACTCAAAACTGCGTTTCTTTTCTATTTCATCCCCTCCGGCAGTGCTATCTATCTCGCTTTTCCTTATGTATTCCTTCTTGAAGATGAAAAAAAAAAAAAAAAACCATAATACAGATTCGCCCCAGTAAAAATGGGATAAGTTTACAAAAACCATTTCTTCCAAGCAAGTAGTTTTTTCGCATAAGTTAACAAATTTGATAAACATTTTTCATGTAAGATTGCTCATCATTCTCGACAGGGGTTGGTTTCGTCTCTTCATCCCCTTCCAAATGGTGGGTATATAGTAACGTGTGCGCATTTTTTGTCTACGAGTGTAGATCGATGTTTTTAAGAACTGATGAAATTATTTTTACATTCCGATGATATGATAAATCGGCTGTGTATTGTTGAGGCTATAGCATGTTTCTCTATATGGGGAGAGCTTCTCGATTTTTTCTCTTCTTTTTTTATTTTCAAAACTTTTACGCCTCAGTGATTTCCTTTAGTCGTCGGTAATTGTTGGACACAATGAACGAAGACACTTTTCCGAAATTTCGTAATGGCTGTTTGCATCTGAGGGGTAGTTAAATTTTATGCTTAGCTTTTATGGTTTATATGCATTTCTTTTTTTCCTTTTTTTTAGTGTGTTTTTTTAGCTTGCTTTTAGCATGGCTTCAGTTTTACTACTTATCCGATAATATAATATGTTTACATAAAAAGAGTTCAAGGTGTAGGCACTGATAATAATCTAATCTTAATTCGAATAGAAAAGGCTGGTCTAAGGACTTTCAAAGAGTCTAGCCAAACGAGAATCTAATGAAAGGGTACCTACTAGCATTTGTGCTGTTAGCCAGTAAGAAAACATCGGGGAACCATTATTTGGAAAATAAATGTGTTAAAAAATTCTAACGCAGCATACTCCACGAAAAAAGTAGGTTTTCGAATGAAATTTCAATGGTAAGTCTGCTTGTTCCGCATTAAACAAGAAATCTGAATTTTACCGAACATTCTCAGATCGAACACAAAAACAAGGTTGTGGCGAATGCAAAATACCTGGGAGGGTGGCAAATCAATTTCTTGAAGGAGCGAAGCAAATAGGGGGGGGGTAAAATTGACTCTTCTCCCCCACCGTTCCAGAGAAGTCTTCCAGGAGGGTGGGGGGAGAATGTGTTGTAAATACATACACGAATTAATCAAATGCTTAAAAATATAGATCGGGGCGGGGCATTAGTATCAAATGTCAAGTCACAGTTTTGTTCGACTAATTAATGTTAAGCAGCCATTTGAATGACTGTATTCGGATAGGTGACCATTTCACTTTCCCTTCAATATTTCAGAAGTAAAATACAACATGATCTGTGGCACTTCAGTAAACTTTCATATTAATAACAATACTATCAGTCAGTGATTGAAGCAGTTTCAAACAGATAGCACCTAATCAGAGTTTTGTTGAAGTTGAAGTACCAGGCTTCGTCATTTGAGTACAAATGAACATCAGGATAGCCGAATTTACAGGAAAGATATTTTCATGAATTAATCAAATGCTTAGTAATCTGTACCAAATGTCAAGCCGCAGTTGTTATTTTTTTGGCTCTGCTTGGATGAGTGACCGTCTCACTTTCACTTCCAATAGGAGCGAGGGCAAACTACTTTGCTGGGGAGGGCACTGACCCTCCAGGCCACAGCCTCGCACAAGAATATTACTTCAATATGGAATCGGAATAAGTCTTTTCAACTTGGAAATTGAGCATTCTACAGAAGAAAAGCAAGGAAATATCAGAAAAATGACTCATAAAAGACTACCTATCGTCGTTTTCCTCATAGTCACGAAAACAAGTCAGAAAATGCGACCGAAAATCCATTTTTTAGCAATTTCAGGGGTGAGGGTGGGAAAAGGGGCTTATGGGTGGAGGAAGAGATTCCGGCTATAACGCTATTATGTTAATACTGAAGAGAATAAACCCGGGGTGTAATAAATTTGCATGTTTATTTATTTCAGGCACCGAAAATACAAACCACCTCCTGGTTGCTATCATCATTATCTTTACACCGTAACGTTATAACTTCCTGAGTAAATCCTTCAAGAAGGGATTGACTAGCTTCGAGGGATAATGAGATAATGAACGACGAAAAAAAAAAAAAAAAAAAAAGAAGTCAAAAAAATGAGCAACAACAGCGCCATTATCTAAAACAAAACAAAAAAAAAAACGGAACAAATTTTTTTTTTCCTCGAAAACCTTTCATTTTCGGGGCGGACATTTTTGAATAATTAAACAAGCTCGGGTATACGATTTTAATTTTATTTATTTTTTGTCAGCCAATTTGCCTTCTCCCAAGGGCCTTTCAACGATGCAAAAATGGAATAACCAACATTTTTAATAAAAGCGATGTGAAATTACGAGCCATTCGGAAAAACGAAATCGATATAATATTCGTTAGGCGCAATCAAAAAATTACAGTAAAAGTTGCGAGTTTTCTTTAACTTTTCCTTCTTTCCATTTTCTCGCGCTCAATTTCCGCGTATTTCGAAAGGCTGAAAGAAATTTGTTTGGCAGCTCAAATAGAAATGTATAATCCTGAAAAGCTTTTTCGAATTTATTCAAAGAAAAAACAGACGGTTAAATTTTTTTTGAAAGCAACCTACTAGACGATATTATAAGCACTGGCCTCTATAGTTATCAGATTCGAGATATTTTACGTCTTGAGAGATGAATAACTGATTCGCAAATCGACGCTGACTGAAGTTGAAACGGTATTCAGAAATGATTAGATTTCTTTTATAAATCTCGAGGAAAAGGAATAAAGGAAACATTCGTTAATAAAGCCAATTCAAGGTTCAATTTACAAATTAAGTTTAAAATAAAATATAAACGTTTCTTGGAAAAAAAAAAAAAAAATGGATAAAATCTTAAGCCGCAAAAAAGTTTAAGAAGGTGAGATGTGTTCTAAGTAAATGATGCAAACCAACCAATTCTGCCAGCTACTCTTGTTCAGATTTTTTAAATCTTAATAAAAAAAAAACCTAGCACATTGGGTTAGTATTGGAAATGAATGGTTGACTTGTACAGAATACCCACTGCCTAGCTCTGCTGAAGATATTGTTAGCTACCTCTAAACTTTATGCTAACTTGCATTTTATATTTTGCTATAACTTATGTCACTGGCCAATGGTTCATTTAGCAAAATCACACTCAAGGCTGTAGCTACACTGAGAGAAATGAATAGTATTTACACTAGAAGTACCAGGTGGCGTCATATACGACGCCACTCAAAATTTTGAGATGGACTTTTCAAAGGACCTATATCTGAGAGCCCCTGACTTGTGTCTTACGGCGCCACCTGGTCCTTTGAGTAATCGAGTAAAACCTGGTTTTTCTAGTGTTAATTAATAAACAGAATAATAACTTTCGTCACCACAGTTGTGAAAATGACTATTTATTGTGAAGTCTAATATTTTTAGTACTTTTTACTATATCTTAGATAATACATCTGCTACAGATCTCGAACTGTACCTCATTTCCTATCCAACTTGTAAAAATTAACATCAAAGTTTTTCTCAGTGTAGACCAAAATACTAGGGCTGGGGAATCAAATTCTTAAGGGGACAAATCAGACGCTGGAAGGAACAAAATAGATTCATCTTCTTCGTCCTTCCAGGGGAAAATGTTCCTTGGGAGGGCAAACAACTTTGCTTGAAGCGGGGCATTGCCCACCAGCCTCCTTGGCTACGACCCTGCTTGCACTCATCGTACAAACAAAGATTTGCAAGAAGGCAGTAAATCCACTTTTTTTCAAAAAACTGAGCTCTTCTATGTACATACTTACATAAAGTTATATGAAATTGCGAAATTCATGCCACACGTCATATAAAAAAAGACATGAAATGAAAAACTATCACACTCTCACCCTCATATTTGCCGATCACCCCAATTTGAATAAGCAGGTTTTCACTTGAAAACCGCGTAAAAAGACAAAAGCCTTTAATTAAATATTTATACTTGTACTTGTACATATAAGAAACAATTTCTTGTCTTCGCATCTCTAAGAATAATATTTATAAAATTGAAAGAATTTTTACGCCGCGCCGACCATAACACAAAGAATGGAAAAGGGAAAAATTATCATTTTGTTCCAAGTATACAGCCGAAGAAACGACTACAGAAAATTAATGAAGTATTGTATTCTAAAATATGTAAATCATTATGGAGGGAAAAGTTGTCAACGTAAAATGGGTAATGTAATTATTTATAAAATAAGAGAGGAAACAGGAAAACGGATTTCTTAATTTAAAACATGAAATAAAATAAAATAAATACGTAAATAAATGAGACGACAAAAAAAAAAAAAGAATCAGTCAAATTTGTAGGATATTTTGTTATCTGGTCTCGTACTGATACGGCCGAATATAAAATTTTGATTTTATTCATGGCGGACGTGACAGTGATACCCAATAGTACCTACAGATACATATTGCTAGTATATACCAAACAACAATAAAGATATTTTCCTCTGCAAAACAATACAGGAATAAGCTGAGGATCGTAGGTAGAGCAAAATATTGGGGGAATGAGCAAATCAAATGCATATGAGGCCAAAATGGACTTCTCTCCTGAATATTTTTCTTCATGGTGGAGATGTAAACGATTTTGCTAGAGAGGACATTGCTCCCAACCCCCGTACCTAAGGCCCAGGGTAGACTAATAAACTGACCTTGAAAAAATTGCCATCTTGAAATAGTAAGTTAGAGGAGAAGAGGTTTATTTGTACCTCCTTCCCCAAGGAATTTGATAAGCCTTTTATAATGTTTTGCCATTACTACGAGTATGGTCCTGTTTGCACATTATGGTCACGCCGACTGTTCAAAATTTCAGAGTTATCGAGAAAAGCGGGAGGTAAAGCTAAAATAAATTATATCAGATATTTTATTCATAGCTTATTCCGCTGGCTGAGAGCTGAGAGTAATCCAAACCATTATTATTCGCATGCTTTCATAAAGATCTCCCATAAAATATGGCTAAGTGTAACGTTTTTCCATCGCCATTCGTCTTTTCATTCAACCTCAGACAATTTTCCAGTTATTTCCAATCGAAAAATTTCTCCCACCCACACTTCATGCATCATTTTCACGCACTTTTCGTTGAAAAATAATAAAACCGTTGCTGGAAAATTAATATTTCACCGCCAGCCAAATTCGATTTCCTCGTTCCTTCCCCTCAAAAACCACGAGTCCATAAAACCTTCCAATAAATCACAATCGCGATCCATTCGATTGCCTATTCAAATACGTATTCAGTGGGCAATGCATTGAGGCGGGGGGGCTGAATGCAATATTATACAAATTTTAATACTCGATAAAACCAACTATACTAGGTATACCAACTTTAAGGAAGATCATAATTCTCCTTAGACGAGATAAATTTATTTGATTTGGGTGCACCCTACCCCCTCGCCGCAACTTCCTTTAGTGCGGTGTGCACCGATGCCAGAAAACGAATTGTGTAACTGTCAGAAACAAATTTAAACTTCTAATTTAATTAAATCTCGCATTTTCGCTCGATCCGTTTTCCAAGCCCAAATTCGTGTACAGAATCTACCTTCGCCAAAAGTTGTAGACAAAAGACAGCAGTGTGTACACGACTATACGTTTTAATGGATTATGCGAGTACGATGGAATGTACATGAATGCGTGGAGAAAATCATGAAAGTTAGTCTTACAAATTTTGACTACGTTACGATTTTTTATAGTTCCTCGTTACAATATACGTAGCTGGTTGAAAAATACCAAAAATTTGTACTTAATTAGGATACCAGAATTTACATCAGTTGAAACAACTTGAATTAGGTATTTGTGTAAAAAAAACTGTGCCCCTAGCTTTGCTTTAAAAAAAAGTAGGATTTCTTATACAGAGTGACGTAATAAATCTACAATTTTCCATTCCCAAAATTTGAGAGAGCTGTGCCTTTTATGTCTCCAATAAGTATTTAGCATGTTCGAAGTTTCGCTCTGATCTCCTGGTCCGTAGCCCGGGGGTTCTAGGGGGTTTAGCTCCACCTTTGATCAGTTGGAGCCCCCTTTGTTGAGCATCTGGTTCGTTGATATTCTTATGGTGTTTTGTCATGAGATTGATAAGAAAAAAAAATTAATTTCACCAAGAATTTTCACAAAAGAACCATCAAAAATAGAAAAAAAAATCAAAAAAAATTTTTATTGTATTAAATTTTGTTTACTTTAGTCCTGATAATTTTTTGGTGTCTTTCTTTTGGGAAATTTTTCAATATTTGTGATTTTTTTCTTCGACCTGACAACTCTGGCACCCATAAAGAACCCTCAAGGAGCTCGCTTTATAAAATATGCTTTATCATAATAAAGTTCTAGTTGCATGTTGTGTTTGGAACTGGCAAGTTTGAAAATCTTCTTATTGCATAACACAGTGCTAATGGAGGGTTTTCAAATTCATTCATTTCCTTGACTTTTTTGAAGTTGTTTTTTGTCAATTTAATCGACAGCCAAAAAAGATCCGATTTTGAAACACCTGATTGATGAATGTAAATTTCACGTTACATTCTTGGCTATTAGGAACAGCGAGGATAAACGTGCAAATTTGGAGCGAAACTTGGCAAATTCAAAAGTTGCAGCCGGTATAAAGAAAATTTTTGATTTAACGAATTAAAAATTGTAATGTTTAGCGTTCTCTCTAGAGAGGGCCAAACCTATTTTTGGTTGAACTCTGTATAATTACATTCTTTATTGGGGGAGAATCGAAAAAAAGTCGTTTATTTTCTTTCTTAACCCCTTATATAAGATTCAATATTTTTTGTAATACAATATTAACTAAGAATTTAGCTTGTCTGCTAAGTCTAAATTCAAGCTCATTTCTATATTTAGTTGCAGAGAAGTAACAAAACTTTTTCATGGTTCATTGGCCTCCTTATACAATTTTTGGTAATTGTACATCTTACTGATCGTACTTTATATTTAGTCTGTAAAAATGCTATGGTATATTTTTAATGTAAAACCATTGCCAAATTGTCGCACTATAACTTCTACCCAACTCTGTAACTTGTTTCCTTTTGACAAAAGCTGTAATTCGAAAACTTTCTACATAGATGACCTTTTTGCTCGGAATTCACATAGAAAAGATAATCTGCCTTCTTTGTAAAAGACTATTCTACCATAATTTGCAACCCTAACTGATTCCATTTAGGACTCGATCATTTCGTTCTTAGTAGACTTTTATCAGAAAAAGAAAAAAAGAAAAAAGAAGCCATTTTGTACAACTTTCAAACTATATAATAAATTTTTACGCTACAATCGTTTAAGATTTCCTATTTCCACCCCTGATCACTTCCTCATTTTGCAATATTCGTACGTATTATAGTGCTTGTATTTTCTGTAAACATTGTTTACTTCCCTCGTTGATCTTAGCAACCACCCTGCAATTAAATCACCGAGAAATCATTTCCTTTGAAATGGTATTCGCATGATTAGTCCAACCCCACGCAGTTCTGCTCCAAAAGCTGGCAATCTAATCCACCGGATGCTCTTTTCTCGCAAAAATCTCCTACGGCTGTGTGATTTAAAGCAAAAACCTTTTCTTTTAACTTTCATAAATATCACATTTTTGTCAACTTGCCTGGCTCTCTGCGTATCCACCCTTTTTTCGCCATTTTTCGTCCTCATCCATTGGCACTTTTTCTCTGTCACTTACGGGGTGACTCACACAATCGTTTGGTCACATTTTTACATCAGTGTAAAAAAAGCTTGTCGACAACGTGCACCAAATGGGGGAGGGTAATTTGAACGTCGTCATTTTTTCAACCCCCTCCTGGTGCAAAACAATATATCTATATATAATGTTCATAACGAGCAAAAAGCCTCGAATACTCAAACATAAATGAGAATTTACACACGCGTTTCATGTCATCGGATGTAGAATGAATTATCGACTTGATGAAAAATCATATATGGCTTTGTTGGGGTAGGAGGAGGGTTTCACAATGGAAATTCATATCGATATTTTTTGATAGGTTATCCTTTTTTTCTCATTTTTGGTGTTTTTCTAACTTTCTATTGCAGCTTCTTTTCTTGTTTACAAAAAAAATTCCACTATTCAAAGAAAAAATATTAGAAATTAGTTTGCTGCATACTAACTTTGGGACAGTTCAGGTTTTACGTGGAAAATTGATATAAATAAAATATATTAAATTTTAGTAGGTACCTAGTAAACTATAATTATTAACAAATTTACAGTAGTTTTTAATATTTTTCATTAATTATCAACATTTTTTATTCATAAATAAATTTATAATAATTTTTCATCTAAAACCTGAATTGTCCTCAAGATAGTATGCAGAAATTAAAATTTAGTATGCAGTTTTTTCTCAGTCAGTGCACTAAAAAAAGCATCACTATACATTCGATTAAAAATAAAGGAACAATGTTAAGTATCAAAGTTACTCTAGAGAAATAATCGCACCCCCTTTTATAGATATCGACTTGATGAAAAATCATATATGACTTTATAAGGGTGGTGGGAGGTTGTCAGGGTGGAAATTCATATAAAGATTTTTGGAAGATTTTCTTTTTTTCATTTTTGGTGCCTACAATCTTGCTAACTTTCTTCAGTGCTCCCCATCTGGCTTCTTGTTCACCCTTTCTAAATCATTCCTTCACCCTTCCTAAATCATCCCTTATTTTTTACGTTTTTTCGATACGCTCGTTGAACACCAAATTTAGCAATGCGGGTTGTACATGAGATGCACATTCTTGGGCTAATTGTCTTTAGAACTCATTCATCAAGCTGCTCTCTGTTTTGGGACGAAGAAAAAGTTCACCTCTTTTCACTGCTGGTGATCGTTTATCTCGTTAGTTTTAGCAATTTTTTTTTTCCTCTTTAGCTTTTCTTTCATCTACTGCATTGTGGAACGAATCCACATTTGAAATATTTGCTCGCTAAACGTTAGGGGACCGGATTTATTCGATTTAAGGGAGACTGTTTGTGTTTTTTCTCTATTTATTTTTGTTAGTAAGTGCTTTACGATTTTATCTTCCAAATTTCGACGACGTAAAAGTTTAATTTACGAGTGGTTTTTTTTTTTTGGATTTTTTCACATGGGCGAAAAACAGCTTTTTGGAAGATGGCTGCGGCGAAAATATTTTGATTTATATGGTGCTTGACCGACTCGAACAGCCACAATGAGCAAGTGTGAAAATAAAAAATTGCTAAATGAAATGAAAAGGGATAAAATTTTCAACGTATCCTTTGAAAAGGTACCGTATATGGAATTGTTCAACCACATGCGAAAGAAATTTATGGATTTATTAATTGATTTTAATTAATGATTCCGTTTCAGTTGAATGATAATTGGAAAGTTTAACTTTTGCAATGGTTGTTCTGAACTTTTTTTTTTGTAGTGGAGTAGGAGGGTTGGCTGCATTGAGAAGGAAGTATCTCAGAGAGACGATATGAATCATAAAATAGACCTCACAATTTTTCCATTGATAAAGGAGGTCTGAGGATGGTTCTCTAATTTGACTTGTAAATCCAGGACATATAAGTGAATAATAACCAGACTGTCAGGTAATCATTATCAAACAGAAATTTCAATTACTTAGTGAGTTTTAAAAAATGATAATTGTTTAGTCCCTTCTCCTCTTTCGCGCCTAAAAATATCAAAAACCATGGAAATGATTCGTAGCTTCAGTGAATTATGTAGTCAACATAGTAAATTACCAATCCAATGGCATCACGAACTCATTTTTTGTAAAAACTGGCTTAATGCGTTTTGGGAAGTTACTCCTCTTCAGTAATCTCCTCAACCACTGAATTTAATTTGTAAACTCAATTAGTAAACTCAATTTGTAAGCTCAATGTAATGACCTTGACCTTATGACCTCAAATTTAAGATAACATTCAACACACACAAACAGACAAAATATCGACAAAAGGTCTCGTATTATAATGAATATATCTTAAATATCATGTCCCAAATGCAACCGTCGCTGAGAAAACAGACTTCAAAATTGAGGAGCTAATAAGAAAGCTATGTGACATAGAAGTATTTTTTTGCTTTCCTGTAAAGTTTGAAAAAGTGGACTAATCCGCTACTTTGATATCACCATTCATGAGTAAAATTACTTTTTTCAGCTTGGCAACCAGTCCCATTCAATAAATATAAAAACAAAACTTGGGACAGTTTGACTAAACAAGTCACAAGAAAGTAAATCTCACTATTGGGATAAATGAAAAATGTCGCGAGTTATACACAATGCGAGCACACACTTTTTTTTTAGCTGCCTGAAAAATTTCATACCTTGGGAAAGAGCATTGATAACACAAGTTAGGAATAACATTACTCAACCCTCCCATAAAAAGATGAATTCAACCATAAACTCACACGCTTGATTTGTTTTCCAAGTTTTTTATGCCTTTAACAATCCCGTCGAGCGTACGCGTATGCAACCATTATGCCACCTTTTGTTAATCTGCGTATAGTTCAGGTGAGTATATTGCAGTCGTATAAACGATATCGTGCATCACCTCTTATGAAGCTAAAAAAAAAAATTTCAACTTAACGGTTATACACCATTATAGTTACGTAGCATCATTTTAGAACGCGAGCTTTTTGTTGGAAATTGTTCAAAAAGCATCTTCTGATAAGAGGGCGGAAAAGTTAGAATACAAATAATTGTACACAAAACTGGATTGCCATAAATGATTAGGTGACGAATGTGTTGATACCAGCAAAAACTGAATTTTTAGGCCCATATTTTTCGTCTTCGAAGAATAAACCCTTTCACCTCGAAATTATTGTAACATAAGCATGCTCGAGCAGATATAAATTATTATAAAAATCTGTGAAACCCAATCCTGCGGAAAAGTGCTCTTTAGTATATTACCCGTCCTCCCTACCCCTTTGAAAAACATAATTTCTCAAGCGCAATATTCTTCAACGAACAAAATATTAGAAATTTCCCTTTGAAACAATTAAACTCAATTCTTCCGTCTTGAAAATGATTTCTTTTGAATTCCAATTAATCATACCGAAAGAAATGATGTATAATTTTCTCTAATTTTCACAGGAAAAAAGGTACCATATAGGTCATTTAAAAAAAATAGTCGTGGTATTTGTCATACGAGTACATAATTATACGTTTTACCATCTCAGATAGTATATTTTACTATTTTTGTGTTTATTTCAACTATAAATCTTGAATTGTCCCTGTTTTCTCATAAAAGTAGTGAAAATTACTACAGAAATTTTTTCAAGTATATTTGTGAAGCGATCTGAGAAACCATACACAAACCCAGGAAACTTAAAAACGCGTTACAGCGATATGAAGGCGGTGGGGTCAAAATGTCAGTTTTCAGTTTTAACAGAAACGGAAGGAGTCCAGCAACATTTTTGTGAATTTGGTGGACCCGCACGTGTTTTCTACGCTGAATACAGTCGCATTGTTGGAACAACATTGCAAAATAAGAAACCATGCACAAACCCGGTGCTGGGCAACATAATTGCAAAAAATCAGAAATATTTTTCGTGCAGTTTTTTCAGTTCCCTCCCCCTCCCCCACACTGCTCGAGTCACAAAAAAAAGTTTAACATTACTTTGTTGGAATTTAACTAGTTTTTTAAAAGAAACTTTGAAGTCGATTTTCTCAAAATGAGCTTTTTCAGCTTTCAAACGTAAAGACGCTATAACTCTCTCGGCATCTAATTTATCTTTTTCAATGATTTTTTTTTAAATACTCTCATTTGTCTCCTCTATTGAATAAAATCGAAAACTCAAAATCAAGAATCCCGGGTTTGTGTATGGTATCTCAGATCGCATCATATTTTCTCTATAATTTTATTTTTATTTATCGGCGGCCAACCGCGTTGAAATTAAGAATTATGACCTTATCTGGTCTATATGTAGAAAGTAAAATATTAAAATTCATTAATTTCTAAACAGTTTTTGATGCATATTAGAACCTTTTTTGAACATGCAGAGAATAGCAAAATTTTAGACGAACTATCTCTCTATTGGCAAACATTAAAAATGAAGTGTTCCAAGATGTCGACTGCTTTAATTTCAAACACCACTATAGAAATTTATTTTAGATCTGAAGCGAACTATGTTTTGTTAACTAGGTATATGCTAATGATACAAGCGCACATTCAATAAAAAGCACAGGAATTAATTTGGCGGTAAGTAAAAGTAAAGCAATGCCAGAAAGTGAGATAAAAGGAATCGTTGAACACTTTTTCTGTCTTGAAAGCCAGTGAAAAGATTAGCCCTACAATTTTTGGTTTATTGAAACAAAATAATTAGGTTTACTTGTCTGCACCACATGCAACCCTCGTTTGCATTCGTTTCGGTTGCAGCATTATATGATTTGAGAGAAAAAAAAACTACCTAATAGCTTTTTTACTAGTATCTGTTTTCCGCTACCATTTTCATTAAATTCGTCGATAAAATGTCGGTACCATGATTATACGGTGACAAAAAGCAGGCGCCAAATGCAATGCATTTATCACGTAAAAGGGTGGCTTTCAAAATCTCCTGGAAAAAAAGTTCAAAAATAAAGAGAATAACTATCGTTTATAATATTTGTACACTTAGTAGTAAAAGGGCATCAACTGGGTATTTTTTTATCTATTTTTTTTTGTTGAATGAATATCCTATTGCTGACTGTAAGACAATTTGGAAAACCAGCCACCCTTCTTGCTCACATTTACTTTTTCAGAAAGAAAAAAAAAGCTGGACGAAGAAAAGAGAAAGCTGAAATACATTTGTCTTTTACCCATATTATTGTGAAAAGGTCGTTAAAAGAGTAATAAAATGTAGAAAATGTGAGGGAAAACTTGAAGTAGGTTTTTTCATCAGCTTTTCAAAGTTCATGCTGTGAGATTTTCTTTTATCTTTTATATATACCTATTCGATTATTTAGCCATTTTTAAATTCCCTTTTATAAGCTTTTGTTCAGCTTACTACAAACAAAAACTTTCCAGATAGAGAAGTCCGAACAATAGTTCTATTTTTTGCCACACCGCTTGGGTAAGGTATGAGGAGCTAACTCTTCTCTTGTTCAATCTGCCCACTGTATTCAAAAAAATCCGAGCTGTTCAGTGAGTAGGTACCGCATTGAATCAACTTAAATTTCAAATAGGAAATCTTTCTACTCAGGGCTACAAAATTTTGAATGTCACTAGCAATGGTCACTAGAAAAAACAACAGCAATTATTATTATCTAAATTAATTTCAAATAAAGCAGAATTTTACGCTTTTCTCTGAGAAAGCGAGGGTGTGAATGGTATTTTAAAGTGGGGGGAGCGAGTAATAGGAATGTGCGTTGTATTTGAGATAACAGCTTCTCTATTACCTTCGTAAGATCAGTTAGCTCGACTGTGAAAGAGGTGCATTTAAAAAAGTATGTAAAAGTGTGGTCTAATAAAAAATACATTTTATACAAAAAATCATGGCTGACACATAGCTGACTTTCAAGTTGAAGGTTTCAACTAGATGGTTATAGCTAAAATATGTATTTTTCACGATTCTGTAAGTGAAAAAAGGGCCGCACTTGCGAAATGGTCCAAGTTTTCGAAATGATGCTAATCTAATTTACCAACTCAATGAACGAAATGACAAATTAGAACTGAGAAAAACTTTCTCGGAAAATAAAAATGCTTAGAGAAAACAAAAAACTTATTTTTCCGTTTTCCATTCTCATTTTTCGTCTCTCTTTTATTATTATTTTTCCTTCATCAATACACTTCTCCGTTGACAAATTTAATCACAATGTCAAAATCATTTTTCGTCTCAAAAATTGGAAAGTAATTCTGGGGATTGTTATTTTTCGGTCAATTTAACGGTTTTTGGTGCTCTTCGTTTTTTTTTTCTCACTGAAAAAATAATTCCTTTTCTTTGTTTTCGTTTGGCCAACCCTCGTGCACGTATTCAAACTTTTCCCCTCAATTTCTATAATAAAATGTAAATGAAAAAGGATCCTCCTCAAGGCCATGAAAATGAAGAATTCTCAAAAGAAGCACGTGAAAAATGGATTTAGCAGGAAAATATAGAGACGACAGTAAACCTATATGAGGTTAACCGAATTGACTTATATTTCTCTCAAGTTTTGTTGTTCTATTAATTTGATTTTCTCGAAACGTAGGAAGGTCAATACTAACATTTTCAGTAGATTTTCCTGGAAACTTACCATTAGAATTACTCTCCTGAATAAAGTTAGTTTTTCGTTTCATGAATTCAGAATTTATAAAAAATCCCAACGAATTTAAATTCAATAATAATTTATAGTCTATACTTCAATTTATAAACCCTTGAGAGGTCTTTGTTTTAATTAATGACTCGAATCAAGACAAATTATTAATTAACTAACTCCTTATGAATAATCTAGTAATGATCGAGACTCATCTTCGATATTTTCATATTGATATTTTATCGATGTTTCTTTTCTGTTCCAGCAACGCACTTTTTAAAAATTATTTTACATAAGAAAAATATATTCATTTACTTCATTTCTTGCAAAATTATAAATATTAAGTATCATACATCCAACATTACGGTATCCATAAGGGAGCCAATAGCTTCGTTTCTGGATAAATCAAGTTTTTGCAGTTGATTAACTCGAAAGAAAGAATAAAAATTGTTGCTCTCCTTCAACAGTTGAAAATAAAGCAATATGAAGTATACACTTTTTTTTCGACCAGATATTAAATCCCCCATATTTTGGATTAAATATTTATAGAAGAAAATTATAACAAGAAAAAATTTGTATGCAACACAGAGGGCACATTTAAATTTACGCTTTTGTGCCCTGTATAATTTTCAATACTTGTCCTCTGTTCGTGTAAATACTCGATAAATATGTATACATATAATGTTTGTTTTACGCGAAACAATGAATAATTGGTTCATTGCGATTTGCATACACACGAGGGGTTTCAACATAATCCTGGGTCGGATTAATTCGAAAAGATATATACGTCATATCCCATTAGATTTTACCCCACGTATTTTGTATTCGTATGGAGTTGAAATTGTGTACATCTCGTTTCTTATAGCGATATCAGCAATGCGATTTACGTACAAAAGAAATTATAAAAGAATAAGATGCCGAGGGGTAGATGGGGGGGGAGAGTGAAGAAAAAAAATAATTTATAAACAGGAATACCCACATTTCTCGAGAATATCGATCTACTTGAAAGAAAAAGTTTAAAACTCAGCAGTAGCCAGTAGGATACTTCAGCAGAGAATTAGCTCATACCAAATGATCGATAGTCTGTATATTATTGAGTTGTAAACTCTCGTTCCTCATATGGCGCCATGTTCGACCCCTTTTCAAACACCATACCGAATATTCTTCACCATTATCTGTCAAAAAATCGCAATTCGTATTATTAATGTAGCGGAGGCTGATTAAATGATGCTTTATATCCACAGGTAGCCACCTACGCCAGGAGGAGTAACGCATGTATCAAAAGCCAAGATTCGTTTAAAATCATTTTCAAAATGAAGTACCCAGCAATTGGATGAGTAGCACCCAAACGCGATGAAATTTTGATGCTGGTTTTTATATTATTCGAACAAGTGGATTTCTTTTCATTTTCGAAAGACTCAGCACAGGTCAACGTCTACCACCTACACTATATACCTATAGTTGGTGCTTTTTGAATTCACCGTTGAACTAACCTAAAATATATTTCATGTACAAACGTGGAGTAACTCTCTTAGAATAGCATACAAATCTGTAAATTATATATACGTTAGTCAGAAATTACAAGTACCCCGGGTAATTTATAATGATTTGTGTAGACACTGGAAACATGTTAACAGCTTGAAAATTCCGAAAAACTACGTTTTAATAGGTATTTGTTATTGGTGTTCCAATATTCCAAAAAAAAAAAAATGATTCGTTCAACATAAGGACTACAGCCAATTCTAGCATTTATTTAGGATGTGAGTAACACCTTCTTCCAGTAGGTAGGTGAATGCAAACCTAAAATTTAATCTCGAATGGAAAAATCAATAAATTGGGTAGCACCAAAATTGAATTGGCACAAACTTAACCGATTGTATGCCACCCGAGATTAATAATTTGTACAAACTAAAGCCATTGGTGCCATCTAAACTTGAATTGGCGCTAACTGAACCAATTTAGGGCAACTCAAAATTAAATTTGCACCAACTGAATCAGTTGAGTATCGCCAAAATAAAAATATAGCAAACCGAAGCCATTAGTCTAATTCAAAATAAATTTGGCACTAACTGAACCAATTTAGGGCAACCCAAAAATTAAATTTACACCAACTGAACCAGTTGAGTATCGCCAAAATAAAAATAAAACAAACAGAAGGCATTAGTCAAATTCAAAATAAATTTGGCACTAACTGAACCAATTGGTTGCCATCCAAAATCAAATTGGAGCCAACTTAATGCCATCAAAAATTAAATAGGCACCAAAGGCCAATGGCGTCATCTAAAATTTAACAGACACTAACTGAATCAATTGGGTGTCACCAAAAATTAAATTGGCGCCAATGGAATCAATTTGGTACAACAAAATTGGTGCCAACTGAACCAGTAATTTCTACTATAAATTTAGAATTACAGTAGAAATCGGTTTAACGAACACTGGCTTGAGCAAACAGCCTGTTATAACGAACGAAATACCTAGTCCTGGCAAAATTCCATAAGGACGTGTGAAAAAAAAATCTGATAGAACAAACATCGCATTTAGCAAACAACTGGTTATAACAAACCTAAAAATGATGGATGTTTGCTCAAACCGGCGGACAATTGCTAGAAAATTCTGTACAAAACAATTTTTTTCAGCATATTAAGTCGAAACAAACAGATAATTATAAAAAATTATTTTTCACCTGTTTGAAAGTAAGACTATGTTGTACTGTATTTGTATTTTAATTTCCATAGGTAACAAAAATTAATTCAAAGGGTCTAATATGTACTCTTTAATTTCACTGTGTTTCCATTTGGACAAACAAAAAAAAAAATCGGTTTCAAAGAACAGTTCGCTGTAAGTGATTTCACTTTCAACGAACTCCTGTTACAACGAATGAAATTTGCAGTCCCCCGGAGTTCGCTATAACCAATTTCTACTGTATTTTCGTTTTCTCATAAAAAGAAGGAAAATTATGAGAAAAAAATAATAACTCTCATGAAAATTTTATAAAAACTTGAAAAAAGTAATAATGCTAATTTCAATAGCTAAGTTAGCTCAAAGTTTGCAGACGAACTGAGTAGAGAAGAAATTCAGGCTGATTTAGACTTTTAATCTGGTATTTGTTAAAGAAAAGTATAAAGTCTACGTGTAAATGTGTTTCAACTATGTATCTAAATAAAAATGAACATTATATATTGTACAATACAGTAGATCACCCCTTTGCATTTACTATATCGTGACTTTATAAATCTGTAGGCTGTATATACTTCCCTTGACAACTCTTTTTTCCTCCTTCTTTTTCATCTTTTCTATAGTCTGTGACCAATTAGTTAAACTCGAGCTGTCGGTTTCTTTTCAAACGATACTATAATAATATCACGTGCGCTGGAGAAGAACCAGTTTTCTTTTTGAGGCTATACCCAGTAGGTAAGTTGCATCCAGAGACTTTAGGTACCTAGTTGATGTAGAATTGAACGTTGAATAATTTAGGATACAGAACATTATGTATATGAAGAGTTGATACCAAGAATAAACTGTGTACCTATAATTATACTAATGTATGAAAAAAAAATTTGTTTCACATATTCATGTTACCTCTCGCAGTATTACACAATAAATAGACGTGAAATGTTTAATCGACTTATGGCTTATGACTAGAAAATATGAGGGAAAATTTTGTAGAAAAATCGCTGAATGTACATGAAGAGAATTGGTTGAGCCTGCCTGTCGAATTTTGTGAAATACAATTTTATGATGTAGTGAACGAAAGGGTATAAGATTTTAATTATATTCCCTCTTAACGACGAGGTATTTCCATAGTAGATACTGGGTCCCATCTAAAATACCTATATTCGATGTCGTCTAACGTCAAAATTTCAATTATCTCGACTGAGAATGAAAGATAAACTTGGAGATACAGAACTTATAATGCGATTGTGTCATTGACACTTACTCAACACAATATAAATACGAATCTCTAAACATACTTTCATCTTCAATTTTGAATTCGCGATTAGGTACTCGAACGTCGAGGACGGTTTGCATTTGCATCCGTCTGTAAAACGTTTTCCAAATACGAAAATTTTAATCACATTTCAAATTGCAGCGGAACTTTTAGCGCAAGATGAAATTTATTCACTCCACATTATTCTAAACCTTTATGTCATGGCTGTAATAAACCTACAATCTTATTTTGGATTGGCTTATTTGAACAGTGACTTGCAAGAAGGTGGATAAGTCCACGTTTTTCTAAATTTTACCGAAGAACAAGAAAACCCTTTCATGGGAAATCCATTGCACTATGAACTAAGCAAGCACAAATATTTAGGCTTGCAAGGTCGAATTTCGGAACAGAATTCCTATATGACATAAAGAATCAAAGTTTTGGACTTCATGTTAATATAATATAATCAAGCTTCAAGTGCCAAATGAACAAAAAACATATTGAAACTTCCTTTGCTTACATTTCACAGGTGGAAATCTATCATTCACCAATCAGCTATTACCCAATTTACCACGTCATACTGAATCATCCACCAATCATTTTGAAGATACATTCCTATCAGTAAAAAGTAAACAATAATTTGACATCATTTGTGAGCGTTCTATCCGATTCGAATTGGATAATGGCTAACAGTGTTGGTTGGCAGCAATTCTGACACTCAGCAAAGTGAAGATTATTTTAATTTATTACGTACGGAAAATACCACCATACCACCTTATTTTCGGGTTGGAAAACCGCAAATTATCAGAAGCGGGATTTTTTGTTTTCCGCACCTGTATATTTCTGTTTGCGGTTGATTAATTCGTTTATCATGATAATATGCGTTTTTCCAACTCGAAAATAGGGCGGTTTCCGTTCGTAATAAATTAAAATAGTATACACGATTAGTTTAAAAAGTAATCGCGATTGCCTCATGCAAATATAGGCACTCGGTAATCGCTTATTTTCCGCATCAATCGTGTAATCTACTAATTGTCACGAATATCATAATCATTCTAATACGCAGCGATTGTCGTAGAGATTAATTTCGTCAAACTCCCTTCTAAAACACCAATCAGAACATCTCAATCATCTGTTCCTATGACAGGTGAAACTCAAAATAAATGGGTCGTACTCGTTTCATACAAGAATTTCGTATCAGTTTCGCTCAATAACCTGACTGAAAATCGTATTAGACGATACGAACTCAGACTTGAAGACCAGTAACGTAAGCGCAATGCGAAAGAATAATATGTGAGTACAACTTTCGAATTTCATCGGTGAGTACTAAGAAGAGTCACAGACTAATTATAACTATTTCGATCAGAAATGAATATAATATTTATCTTACGGATTTACGCCATTTTATGCGCCTCAGTCGAGCATCTTCATAGGGCGATGCTAAGGTCTGAAGAACCTGCAAAGCAGGTCCCAACCCTATTGACAAAGCTAATCTAAATTTATCACAGATGAGATAGAAATTCCATCCGTGGACAAATTTGATACAAAATATTTCTATTAAAATAAAAAAACTAATTATTATTTTTGTAAAAATGTTTTTCAATCATTGATATAAAATATTATTGTAATATTATAGAAATTTCTGAACATTTGGGTAGGTATACGATGCTTGTCCACAGGGAGGAGTATTCGTAATCGCCTGAGTGGAATGTTTACCTGATTTGTAAAATATTCAACATATAACAAGGGTGTTTCAAGGATAAAGTTGTTGAAAAATCTCGCCCGTTTTTGTAAATAATAAAGTTATTATAACTACCAAATTGAAGTTGAAACTGATGAGTGCGTTTATTATGTGGAAATTGTAAGTTAATAATTTTCTCATAGCAGATTTGACAAAGTAAAATACGGAAGAAAAGATATCAGAGCTTAAGGTTTATTGTTTCATTGGACCTAATATAGATCCAATGCATGATCAAACTGAGGAAAACCCTTTAGGTTATTTAATGGGTAAGATCATTATTCTGATGAAAAATTTAAGAAGATTTTCTTTGAACATTTCTTTTAACACTAGAAATACCAGATTTTACTCGATTGCTCAAAAGACCAGGTAGTGTCATATATGACACCACAAGAGTAACCTGAAAGGACCAGGTTGCGTCGTATAACACAAGTCAGGGGTTCTCAAAATATGGGTACTTTGAGAAGTCCATCTCAAAATTTTGAGTGGTGTCGTATATGACACCACCTGGTACGTCAAGTGTTAAATACTATTGGCCTGTTTCATGAACAAAATACATTAATTGGTAGGTTTACAGTAGGTGTGCCATTTGCTTGTTGATTCATTTTCCCTTATATATAATAAATTATATAACTCCATGAATAATTCCATAAAAAGCCCATAAAAATGAACTGTGCAATTAAACCTTGCTCATTTAAGCACTATGATGCCTGTAATTGCTTTTTGTAGTCCAGCACCCTCTTCATTTTTCATTTTCGCACGTTTTATGATTTCTAAAATAGTTGTTTGCCAAAAAACGATTTGCCACCCCAGTAACGTTTTCAGTCACGTTTCTGTTTCCTTTTCGGATCATCGTCTACAGATTAACGACCACATCGAATTTTTCACTTTCTTATATTACAGAAGTTGAGCCTCATAACTGAAAAACTGGTTTTCCCATCTAACTCTTTTTTGCGACTTGCCAATAATTGGCATGATTTTTTAGAGCCACGGCGCGAAATAATATATCGATGACCTCTACACTCGCTCTTTTTTGTGGCAATTCCAATTTTCTTTCTCCACTTCTTGCGAGTATTTGCCTAACTGAAATTGATTAGAAACGCGTATAAAAATTTTGACTTTTTGCTCATACGTGTTGTGGAAACGATGACAGCTCATTAGTCTCGGTGGTGTGAAATGTTTATGAGCACTTGGTATAGTTCATGACTTTTTTTTAAGCGTATGCACATGGATTCTTTATTCTCTTTCTTCTAGGATTTATATTACTGTATAGTTTCACAAAATGTACTTTCGATGACTAAAAAAAAAGGGGGATATTTGTTCGCTATATTGTACCCATTCGACAAATCTTATGGACGTGGTCGGCTCAGCAAGTCACGACGAAATATTTCGTATTTGAATTTTGAATTCGTAATGAAGCTCTTAAATTAGCCCAAAACAAGTCAGTGAAATCGTGCGTGAAAAATGGATGATACGTTGGGTTGACTGTAAAGGGTGAAAGGTTCGATGACATGAGAGAGAGTACATGATTGAAGATCGAAGATCAAACTGATGAGGACAAATAATCAAAATACAAGTGGAGCTAATCCCATTGTGCAAAGCGCAGGTGTCACAATAAATGTTTCAAGTGAGGAATTATTGTATTTTATAATGATTTATTACTATTTTTGTAGTAATTTCCACTATAATCCTTGAAGTTATTCAATTTCTTTCATGACTAAACAGTAAAAACTACTACCAATTTTTTTCAGTGCACTACCACTATAACTAATAATTTTTAGACCAACCTTATGCATACCAGAGCTAGCAATTTTTTTCTCCATAATCTAAAACAAAATATCTTAAATCGATATAAAGCTGTTTTGCAGGGGGAAAAAAAATTTGATGGTGAAAACTACGATTCCAACATCCTGTCAGTATAAAGAGTGCACAAAAGTGAATAAAGCAGTGGGCCAAGAATACAAACAAAAGATTCAAGGAAGTTCACAAAAACAGTTGAGCGAAAAACTTTTGCTATGCCTTATATAACCCATGCAAAAAAGTTGAATGGTATATTCGTTAGGAAATTGGGAGAGAAAAAACTATTTCTATGAAAGAAAATGAAAACTCATTTTCAAGGCAAGAAAATGAAAAAGAAAGGGTCCTATGGTTTGGAAATAATATCCGACCTCTATCGGAGCTCACATTTATAATTGAAATAATGAAATGGGAATTGCGAGTAGGTATGGATTATGGACAAATAGAAAAGCCAATAATATTTTTAGACGCATTTTCCAAATAATCGTTTTCAAAACACTGCATAATTTTCGTACAAAACGATTTGTTGAAAATATATTTCCAGAGTGTTAAGAATTAAGATTGTCGGGTATAAAAATAAATTAGGAATTCGAAACATAAACTCCCTCTACCCATCCATTTCTGAGCATCCTTCCAGTGAACTGTTGGCTATCGTTGTATGAATTACTTATTACTTCGTGAATTTTTCAATATTCCAAAAACTCATTTGTAGTCGAAAATCGAAAATTGGCAAAACAAACGACAAAATGGCTGAACTCGGGTGGTAAAAAGAAATCGTGAGAAATATTCGATAAATTTTGTCTTGTTTTGACATCGATTATGGCTATGGGCCAAACCTACTAACTTATCCTCCAATACTGTTGATTAAGTAATTTTTTTTTTTTAATTCGAAATATGTTTGTAGACTTTATATGAGAAACTTTGTTAGCAAAACACTGAATTTAGTAAAACGTTTTACTATACACAACGATAAAAGGAAGAGGGTAACTTGGCAATGAAAGTATAGCTACACGTATATTTTATTTACCCCAAAATATTTGTTCAGAGAGTAACAAAAATTGCACGATCATCTTTTCTTCTTCTTTTTCTCCTATCTGACTAATTCCAACCCATTAAATTTGTGTGAGCTTAATCAAACTTGGAAATTTAGTTCACCGTCCCAGTAACTCAATTCTGGCTTCAACTTGATTATGGGCTAACATGGAAGGTTTGGTGGACTCATTGAATATTAAAGATGAGTCAAAGTATCGCTCTATAATGGACTATCATCAAAATTATCGATAAAAATGTTTATTTTATCGTTAATATGAAATAAAATGTGCAGAAAATGTTGCCAAAAATGCAACAACGGAAACATGGAGGTAATAAAAAAAAATTCCAATTTGGCATGATAATTCCATGAAAAAAAAATTATCAGCATTATCAATAATGAGGCTAATTAAATTTTAAATGGACCATTTAAGTCTGAAGTGAAGAGTTTTGAATGTAACACATTTTGTGAGTTATATACTCCCATTTCCAAAAAAAAATAAAATTCAAAACAAAGACCAAATTTCTTCCTAAAAATCAAGCTAAAATGTCAAAATTTTTGTAGAATTGCCCATACATGCACTTTCACTCAATTTACTACTTACATAAACGAATAACTGATGGAATAGGTAAAATGACCTTAAAATGTATTCTTCAAGTGAAAAAGTCTGTGAATTGTCTGTTAAATGAATTTTGTAGGTCAATTATCAGTCGGTGAAAAGGTATATCGTGGACAATGTCAGCACCTGAGTAAATAATGCTAAAAAAATCTACAACTAGGTCTACGAACAAATAATTTCGGGTCTGACTTGGATAATTTAAACTGAATGGATTCACATCACTGTGGCTGCTTCTACAGGCCACAGTGTTGATTTTTCATACAAGTACTAAGTACCTGCATTGAAAAAATATTCCAACAGATTAATGAGGAATTTCATAATCGATGTTAATGATCGATTTATATCCAACCATAAAGTTGCAATCGTCTTTTCTCACACCACTAGATTCATCGAACCATCTCAAGCTAACAAGCACAACCGAAGTAACCGCATTAATGACCTCTCTGCAGTAGTCAAAAACTGCTGACATGAATGCATATGCACGCTTCAAAGTCGACTACAAACTTGGAAGAAGAAAAAAAGTGAAAGAAAAAAAAAAGAGATAGAAGAAAAAATGTGAATAAAAAAGAAAATGATTTGTCGTACACGGCTCAATAACTGCACTTAACGAGAGACCAAAAGATGTGCATCATCATCTTCCATAAACGCAACACCCGCAACTATGCAAGACGATTACATCTGAAGATTTTTTTTTTGGTCCCTCATTTACCTTCTTTTTTGTCGTGTATTTGATTTTAAAAAAAGGACCAACACATAGAAAAAATTGTTTTTCACTTTTTCACAGATTGGAGGGAGACGATAAAGGAGTGATGAGTAAAATAGACAAAGAAGGGAGAGGGTTTGAGAATGAGAAAAGAAAAAGAGTAGGAGCATAGGTGAGAGATAAACGAGTGAAAGAATTACACTAAAATAAGTGAATAGATGGATAAAACAACCTGTGCAACATCAGAGTAATAGAATCAATAAAATCTTGTTTAGATTTCTCATTACAATTATTTTGTTACCATAATAGAAATAAGTTGTTTGTAATATACACCTCTCCTTTTGAGTAGTTTTTCATCATTAAGCATTCATTTGCGGTAAAACATGAATCAAAAAACATAAAATTTTGCGAATAAATCGCTCCGACTCGATTTACTCTTAATCCTTTTGCTCACTGTGAGTAAATTTTCTCGAATCAAGTACACGTGCTCGTGTAAGCCCTGAGACAGATATTGGGAGATTCAGTTCACCTGTAAATAAGAAGGAAAGAGAATGAGAGTGAATGTAAGAGAGGCAAAGGAGAGACGTTGAGAATGTTAAAGACAGAGATGGATGTAGGGAGTGAGAGAGGCAAGAGGGAGAAGATTAAGATTAAATTAAGTCGAGTGTGACGCAAAGCTCGTTTGTCACGTACCACGTTCCGTACCCACCGGAACGGACCTTAATAACAAAAACCAACAAAAGGCACCCTCCACTAACTTTAAAAGAATCATTTGTTCGGCTCCTCTGCCCTCTGAGGGAAAAAAATGATAAAAGATGAACCAGTTCGTTTATTAACCGCATCTCTGCTGACTACTGGTAATGTCTTCCATCTTGCTTCACACTGCACGGTCTTCTTTCTTCACTTCTGGTTTATTTGTTCTACAGTTTTCCTGTTTTAATAAACGGTCAATTTCGACGATGATTGAATCACGTTTTCATCGTACGATAAACATACAATAGACACCTTGTCCTACATCCTCTCTATGGTCGCACGTTCTTTATATGAAGAAAAAAGTCTCCAAACAAAAAATGATCAATGCTGGAAGAACGTGGAGCACGAGGTTACGGTTTATTGGAAAATTTTTTCTTTGAAAATATGTAAATAACCGTTGAAGATAAAAAAAAGAAAAATGGACAATGATGGTACCGTGCAGTATTAACCTTGGTATGGAGAGACTGCAGGAGACAATGTCCGTTAATTAGTTTGAGCAGTGGTGGGCTACTTATACAAAGATGCTTCACTGAAAACTGAAGGCGACAATTTGTCCCAAAAACTGATAATACCATGGCTCTCGATACTCTGAACAATGAATAACAAATTACTTTATGATAATGTCATCGCATAAACTAAAAGAATTTAGGTTATAGACCGGTCTCACTTAGGGCAGGGCAATACAGTATGTCGTAGCTAGGCCGAGTAAAGTGCAGAGTTTTCTCAGCCCACTTAACAAAAACTGTCAAGAATTGCTATACGCTCTAAAAATTGCACATTTCTTAAGATACCAACCCAAAGTACCATCGTTTATAATTCAAAATTAGGAGGAAAAGTAAAAATTTAAATTCTCTCCAAGGATAATGTGGCTTCTAAGCATGTTAAGAAACTGTTTAATAGCTAACTTGTCTCAATTATGAAGTAAAAACTAGTACGGAATTTTTCAAAAATCAAAACATAATACTTGAATTTCCAGTATAATTTTATACACTAACTAAAATTAACTTGTTCAACCGCTTTGGCTAACACAACATTCAAAATTTATTAATTTCAATTACTTTACTTATATATGTTATGGTTAATGTGTGTAATTGGTGATTCTATAGAATAACCGGCGATTTTATAGAATCACCAGTAACACTGTTTTAAGTTCGGTGAATGTATGAAATTTCATACATTCACCGGTGATTCTACAGAATAACCTAGGGTGGTTGGTGAATGAATAAAAAAATACCAGAAAATGCATTTTAAGATAGCATATTATTACAAAATTAATACAATTACTCACAGTTTGGACAATTGGTAAAACTTTGAGAAAATGTATTGTGCCTTTACCAGCTAGTCTGGTGAAAAGCCTTGGAAATTGAGGAGAGAGGGTGATTCGTGATGCCATTTCATGTTTGGTCTTCAAAGTCTGTATAGATAGATCTGACTCTCTACCAAACAAACAAAATGATACCCAGTTGTAAGACTGGTCTGCTCATCTTTTAAGACAGGTATTACCATGAAAATGTCCTGACTACATACATTCCCCAAGAAATACAGGCGATTCTATAGAATAACCGGTCAATGTGTGAAATTTTTCTTCATTTCATACATTCACCAAAACACTAGGCGATTCTATAGAATCGCCGGTGATTCTGTAGAATTACCGGATTATACACATTAACCGTAACATATATAATTAAACTTTTGATTACAAAACATTATTAATTTCTTAATAAGAAGAAATTATAAATTTTTCAATCTTCAAACAACCAAGATTTTTCATTTCACTATTTTATCAATACCTAATCAAATTTTTCCCCAACAGTAATAATTGACAAAAATTTGAGTTTATTTCACCCATTCTTTCCTAACTAAATTTTTTCACCGTGAGAGAGTTGGTTTATTTAATTTAGTGGTAAGTTGGCCCCAGTCTCCTTTAGTGAATCTGCCAATGCGTGTAATTTTGCTATTCGTCATGAATAATTAAGTATATTATATCTCTTCCAACAAACGCCAGAGAAAATTTTTGAATTCATTCCTTAAGAAGCAACATTTTTAGAACTAAAAATTAGTGCCATCAACTGTTGCCAAAATTGTAGATTATTAAAATAATTTTTTCTACAATTTTTATTGAAAATTTTTCAAAATTCATTATGCAATACATTTTCGCGCTCATTTTTATGTCTCATTACTCTTTTCCTATTGTCCAGCATGCATAATCACATCTTCGCCGCTTCATTAATTTCCTATTCTACATCTCGTTGGTTTTTTAATTACACGCATGATAAGCTGAAAAGATGAAGGTTATTTTTTTCCCCTCGCTATATCACCTAGCCGTCTCTCCACGAACACAAAGAACACAAAACCCCGTATAGTCTGTAAAATTTCTTTCCACCTGTTACCCATCTCTTATAATATTCGATTGCCCTGCAGCCATCGATGTACGAGCCATCTTTTAAGACTTAATATGCATACATGAAGTGTGGTTTTTCAGCACGAATACACAGAGAGGCTAAGCTTCCATCAGACTAGTCTTCACTGGGACCTAATTTAATTACATCTTCGACCTGCTAGCAGTAATTTGCGTGATATAAGTTCCACACAGAATGCAGAGCACACGCAGGTAATTCAAATCTCATGAAAAATCAAAAAAATAGATAAAATCGAACTAATGCATTGTTTTAAGTAAATACTCAATTAACTTAAGAGGAAATGAACAACAAGTTCATTCTATAAAAATGATGTTTCCAAAGAATTAAAATTAAACATTTTCTAACATACACTTATGAGTTTATACATTAGCTCATAGTAAAAGTCAAAGAAAATGATTTTTTATTGAAGATGAATTCTTTGTACTGGGCGTTCCAGAATTTCAAAGCATAATGTCCGTCCTTTCGTGATAGTCCAGTTTTATGCTGACGTCATCAGAGCCCAATGTTATTATGACGTCATCATACCTACTTAAAACATAGGATTTGAAGATTATGCAATAGTCCAATCTTAGGATGACGTCATCATCAAAGTCCAATGTTATAATTACGTCATCATACCTACTTATAACTTAGGATTTTAAGATTCTGTGATAGTCCAATGGTAGGATGACGTCATCGTCAGAGTCCAATGTTATGATGACGTCATCATACCTACTCATAACATAGGATTTGAAGATTCTGTGATAGTCCAATGGTAGGATGACGTCATCGTCAGAGTCCAATGTTATGATGACGTCATCATACCTACTTATAACATAGGATGAGATAATGACGTCATCATAAGTCTAATGTTATGATGACGTCATCATACATACTTATAACATAGGATTTGAAGTTTCTTTTTACTGTATTTTAGTCAAGTTCAAAACATAATGTCTTCTAGTTTAGTCCTTTCGTTAAAAAAAAAAATTTTCGGATACTTTTTATGATATCCTGTTGTAAAAGAGAATTCATCTTTCACCTTCACAAAACTTCAGTGAAGGCTGCAGCTATTTTAGATATTTTCAATATGTATTTGTATTACTTTCTACCATCTTTGATAATATTTTTTATTATTTGCAGGTTTTAGATAGAAAACCTCCTATTTTTTTGAAGTAATTTTTACAACAATTATCTTGAACTGTCCCTATTTTCTAATTCATATTATAAAAATTACCGCCTAAAATTTTTTCAGTGCATGAGTCAATCATTATATGAATTTCAGCTTAAAAAGTGAATAACATGATTTTAAATCCTTATACTATACCTAGGTATATTTTAATGAATCCAACATGTGACAATTATTTCTCTCCGTCGCAGCATCACAACAATCTCACTCCCTTCCAACATCATTATAAACTCCTTTTGCTGAAGTGACGTCTCGAAATGATGAAGGGTGAAGGAATTAATTATGGACTCGTGCGATCATAGAGACGATATACGTCGTTTTTCGATTTTAAACGTATTAATGAAAAGATTTCCTCTTCGAAATGCAAAAAGTTCACCTCTTCACTCCACAAATGCACTGACATTCTATAGAGACAAACAGAGACAAAGGGGTTGCTGGAAGGAGAGTTAGGGTGAAAAAAAAAAGTACTCTTGAAATGTAAACACAAAAGTGACAAGAACCTCTTGATTCATCTAAATGGCAAAATTATTCATTCTAAATGCTACTGTAAAGTACTTTTTGAGTTTCTCGTTTTGTGTCCTTGAGGTCCTCTACGCCCCATGTACCATCGACAGCTATATATATAGGAGAAAGATAGAAATTTAATCGAAGTGGGGGCTCGAAGAAGGGGCTTATAGGGGGCATCAGTGAACTTCCCTTTTTCTCGCAATTGCTTCATTATCGTAAAGATTAACACGCGTCCTCCGCTGTTTATTTGCATTTCTTGTAAGTCCCGAATTTTCGACAAGTTCCAGCAGCATGGCGGATGAAAATTTCCATTTCAATGCTAAATAACGGTTTATCCGAGGACGGCTTACTCATCCGTTAGGATGACTGCGACGTCACCCTAGCAGCTAATAATAATTTAAATAATCTTAAATGAAGGCATAATTGCTAACTCCCTTCCTCCGCATTCACCAAATATTTAATTGATGAAACAGTCGAGCCAAAGCTATAATTTTTGTTTCGGAATTTAACAGAAATTCTGGCTTGAACGATTTTACTCTAGACTTGCAACTAAAAATGCTTTGTGGGATGAGGGTAAATTTTTCAAATAAATAATTGTACTTCTCAATCTCACTGTGCAGGAAAGCTAATTTTAATATTTAAAACGTAACCGCAAAATAATTTATTTTCCTAATGTTTGTAGTACATACTTTTTGCATTTTTGATAATATATTTTACCATTTTTAAAGTAGTTTCTGCTAAAATCTTGAATTGTCCCAGTTAATCCGTTCAAATAGTTGAAATTAATTTTTAAATTTTCTTCAGTGTAACATAACTCTGATGAATTCAAAAAGTTACCAGATACTCGTAGATTGCCATTGAAAAAAAAAAAAAAAAAAAGGAAAACAGTATAATATAGTCAATTTTAAACGTACATACCACTTCTATGTACAGCTGTAAAGGACCAAGAATACATTAGAAAATTCCTCTTTTGCAATACTGTTCAATAGCATAATATCACATCACCTTTGAATGACTCTAGATCAGGGCTGCTGTTAACCCTTCACGTATTTGAAATCCTCCTTTTATAAAAATTTTCTCTCAACAGTGCTCCACATGGACCAAAAAAAAAAAATGAACCATTATTTGAACAGTGATATATAAGTAGGGGATAAGTCAATTTTTTTCCAAAAACTGAGTTTATTTAAGGTTCAGCCTTACTTACAGCAAAATTATTGTGTCCAAAAATGCAACCATCGCCGAGAAAACAGACTTCAAAGTTGAGATACTACATAATATGAAGGTTATATGTGACGTGTGTTCTTTGCTCTCCTGTAAAATTTGAAAAAGTGGATTTCTTCCCTTCTTGCATATCACCATGTTCAATTTAGATTGGAATAACCGAAATCAATTAACAGGGCTTAGGTCCCAAAGTAGTCGAGTTTTTTTTTGGTCACTATCAGTAAAACAAAACAGTCATCATTTTTGCTTTATTCTGCAATGGGTTCAACTAAAAGTGCCACGAACTCACTGATTTGTAAAAATATCTAGGTACTCACTAATGCAGGTTTTGTCATTTTCCAAGCTACATGTAGTGATAGCAGTTATTCAGATGGGGAAAATCTTCAATTTTCAGGCTAAAAAAACCTGCTAAAAATAACTCGTGTTTCTTTTCTCGGCTGTTTCAGTGCTTTTTACTACCTTCGAATGTGTATCTGATATCTTCTTATGTTTTATCTTTCCCATTACTACGAGTATATAACAACCATCCATTATCGAATAATCGAAAATGGAAAACTCGTAGTAAGATTTTGTAAAAACAATTTCAACTTTGCTTTTAAACTGAAACACGACTGCTTTAATTCTAAAGTGGCCCAATTATTTGAAAATTATACATGAAAGATCGTGTTCTCCATACATGGCCATATAACATTGTGTAGGATTAGCTTGGATGAAGCTGCGAGTTGTAAATGGGTCTACATAAGCAGAATTGATTTGACGGTGCACTTTGTTTTTATTTACTCGCTGCAATAGAGGCGATACACAAATTGTTGTATCCATTGTAAAATTATTTACTTTTTTCCACATAGTTCAACTTATCCTCAGAACAAAAATCATCTAAGAGTAACCACGACTGACCACTTATAATATTGTAGACCAACTATTAATATCAAAGTTTCGAGAACTATATGAGATTGAATATATTTCTACTGAAGCTAAATAGAGTTGAATGAATTAATACGAAGATGATTTACACATTTTAACAAAATACCTGGATGCTTTATCGAATAAATGTAATTGTTCGAAGAAAAACAATAAAAAAGGTAACCAAAAAGAAAATACCGAGCATACTTTTTTTCGCCGTCTTCTCTCTCTTTTAATATTGCCAACTATTGGAACCTTCTAGCCGAGAATTTTGCCATAGGTACTTCGCTGACCAGACACCCCTTACCTAAACTATAAATAATGATGACCCAGAATATTTTCGACGAAAAGTTATGAAACTAATTTGAACTTACTCGCTGCTGTTCCCCAATAACACAGACACGAAAATTTCCTCTACCAGATACCACTAACTGCAGTCAATTTCTAAAATTAATGATTATCTCGACTACCAGACCAGAATTTCAGTGAACTTTGAACCACAGCATGAGGATGAGAAAATGACAAAAAAAAACAAAAAAAAAAAAACAAAGACATCTTTCCCAGGAGTCATTTGAGAAAATATCCTCTCCCTTATTTTGTTCGTTTTTTCATTCTGTTCCGCTTGCGTTTTCCTAGATTTCCTTTTTTTTTCTTCTTTTTTTCTTTTGTCAACCACAAAATACAAACCATTTGTCTAGAAAATTTTCAATTTAGAAGCGATTGTTTTGGAACGTTGTTTAATACCGTTTTTTTTATCGCCTTATAATTTTAGTAAGAAAAAAATTTACAGTTAAATATTCTTAAATATTAATTGTTCAAATTGCTGAGATCAGAGATGCGTAAGTTGTTTTGAAATTTGTTCAACTCCAAAGAGCTTTTATAATGTTGTAATAATTATTAATAACTGTACGACTATAGGTCATTGACATGCTAACCCCTCCCCCCGCCTCCACCGGAGCCAAAAAAATTGTACAAGAAACACCATAGTGTCCTTGGTTTTAAACCTCAGATTTAGTAGTTTTTTCTCTAAATAAACTTAATTCTTTTTTTGGCACATTTTTTTATATTTCTGATGTTTTTTCAAGAAAAAATCAAATTTTATCAAGAAATTTTACAAAAAAAATTTTGTTCGCTTCGCAAGCGATTCATTCTCAATACTTCTATCTAAATTTTGTTATGGTACATATTTTGTTGGTGTCCTACTTTATGTGCAATTTTTTTCCAGCAATCTTGTTACATAGATAATCCTTTCTTGTCTGAAAATATTATTCGTCAAAAAGAATTCATATATTGTATAAAAATTAGAAATTTCTGTTGGCTAAAATTCTTCATTGATTCTTTTTTCATCAAGCACAATATCTGTAAAAAGATTTCAAATATTGTTGGAATGAAAAGCTAAATGGCAGAGAAAAATAATCAGAGACTCTTTGCGGCAGATAGTCTAATCCAGTTCTGTCAATATGGAGCATGGATGTTATACACAATAAAAGCTTAGATTTGTTCGAATTCATTTTTCATATAGGTACCATACATTCCTTAGCTCGGTTCTATAGAGAAAATATTTTCCGACGCTTTGTAGAAAAAAGAACCAGCAAGGCTTTTTTTCAACATTTTTTTATTTTATTCCAAGCTGAAGAATCATTAAGTAACGCACGTGCGATCGCTCAACTTCTAGTTTTATTGTGAAAGAAGTCGTGTCCAAAGCGAACCAGTTCCTCTGGCTAAAGAAAACCGGATGAGGTTTTTTTCTACCTTCATCTACTTGAGCTTCTTTTATATTTTTTTATTTTCTTGGTTTGCGTTTTAACAAAAAAACCAACATAAGAAAGACGTGATCTTTTACTAATTCGAATTAAACATCCATTTGTTGATTTTTCCTTTTTCACTTGTACCTTGTTTCTTCTTCAATTTTTTTACCTCGGCCTTTCTTCAAATTCTCTCATCTTTGCGCCTCTTTTCAGCCTTCGGTCGTGGTGTTTACTTTTTCTTTCATGCTGTGTAATCCGTCGAGACAGTAATGATAGAAGGCTAATTGCGCACCACATCCGAAACTCATAGGTTGATCAAATTTTATGAAAGAAAATGGATGGTCGCGTACACATCCACAATAAAAAAGTTTTTCAGCGAAGATGCGAACGAGAAAAGTACTTATGAGAGTTGAATAGTTAGCTAGGGAGAAGGTGCAGTAGGGTGTTTTTTATTTCCTTCGCTATGCTGGTGAACCAAAACTTTTTGTGTTGAGTTTGGTGAAAAAATTTGATACACTTCCAGTAGATTGATTTTAAGGATTCATGATATGGATGAAATCTCACCAAAGAATACATCTGTAATTGGCGCAAAAAAAAGTATGGCTAATGGTTAATTGAAAATTCAACAGAGAGTTTTGAAAAAGTCAAGTTCTTCCTGAATTTCTTGGAAAAATGAATAAGCTATGGAGTTCAACAGTCTTGAAAATGGGATGAATCACACTTTTTCAGAACTTCACAAATGATTTCTGTATTATTTATAAAAACTGGGCTTGTGTACCTTTTGCAAGTTCAGTTGGAGTTAAGAAAAATAACTGACTGTACTCATTTCTATATGCTGAGACAAAATCAAGTATTGACCACATTTTTCCTACGTCATGTCATAATAGTATGTATTCACAATCAATAAATCATTGATGTTTCCAAAAGAATTGAAGAAAATATACAGATTTTTGTCACAAGATTACTCATAGGAAAAAATTTACCTTAAAAAATCAACTAATATACTCATATTTCGAAAATGGAGCATTAATAAGAAGTTTAATATGTTCATTCTTATAAATTAGTTACTACCTATATTAGTTTTATTTTTAATCATCATACAATATTTGACACTAAATAATTATGATTTAACAGGAAAACATCGAAATACTTCAGAAAAGTGTCCTAACCCATGGATGATGAATTAAAGTTGGATTAAAGTATGAACGCAAAAAGTTGAGGTGTAGCATATTGTATAATATAAATAGTGAATTTTTTTTCACAAACATAAAACGTTAAAACCAGTAGTGTGGTTTCAAAATAAATCTTGATTTGGTAAGAATGATAACATGCTATATCTGATGGCTCAAAATTAAACTAAAAGTATCTTCTTGTACTCTAAGAGAAAGAACTTTATATTTCTTCTTCTGCTATATTTTTGAAACATCAGTAGACTTTTGAAGGTGAATTTTTTCTTATGGAAAATCCTATGTAAATTGAACTATAAAATTATTTTTTCTTTTGGAGACATCAATATCAATGTTTTGTTTTATCTAGCATTATGACGTCACAATTACATAGTTCATTAGTGTTGTATGAACTTGACGCTTATTAGACCATCCAAATAATATATTGGACCCAAGGATTTATCATCACTGTTACAAATCTCATTCTTCGGATAAATGAAACTGAAATATTTCTATACCATAAAATTGTCATGTTAAAGTCTAGAAACTTTTCTTCTCTTAACTGTTATTGATCAATGATACATATTTTTGAACCAATGTAAGGACAAAAAAACGAATTTCATGATTCTGAAAAAGTATGAAATACAAAAATGTCATTTTGAAAATTTCGGACTTACCACTTGTCCGCTTACAGTTGAAGACATGATTACTTATTCAGTGAAAATCCTCATCTGGGGTGGCAGCAGAAACATAATATTAATGAACAATCACAATCATGTATCTTTTTGGAACGTTGATTCGCACAATTGATAACAACGCGTGAACGATACGATATGACACTGCGAGCACATAAAAATCATTTAAGTAAAAGGCAGAGTTGGTAAAAGGACTGAAAAATATCGAGAAACTAATGAGTAATATTAATTCATAAATGCCCGTAATAAAACACTAATTGATAATTAATAGATATAAATTTCAATTAAAATCGAAAAAACACACCGAAAACCGAACGCCTTTCAGATAACGAAGTACACACTACACCCCAAAATCCAAAACCATAAACCAACACCAACCAAAAATTTTTAGCTGGCCGGCAACTTGTAGGCGTCGAATTAACCTGTAACCTTCCTGTAACCATCAAGAACTCAACAATGGAGCGCTAGTGTTCACTAAAGATAGGAAGAAATAATTTTAATATCATTCATTCAATTTGTTTAACAAATTAGAAAGGCACTAAATAAATGGTAATTGAAAGGAAAATTTCGTAATCTACAGAAAGTGTACCTCTTGAAAATATTATGAATTTCTTAACTAAAAATATAAGAATTTTTTAATCAATTTTCTTATCTTATTCAAACCACTGAACTGTAGAGTTCAGTGATTCAAACTGGTTCACTGTAAATGGAAAAGAAAACAATGTTTCGAAAATATATCAACAAAAATTACAAAATATTATGCTTCTCTTAATCAATAATTTTCTTTCAACTTGATTGTTAATTCAACAATGATAATATAAGTTCACTCCACAAATATATTATACGTCAATTACATATCTTCAGATCTACAAACCTTTAACGTAGATGATCTGTGATGGTTTACTCATACTCACAAAAATCAGTATTAGGTCAATTTTTAAAGTAATTTCATGGAAAAGATTTTTCTCGCCAGCCATTCTTCATTCCCCTCTTAGTTCTCTTAATTTTTTCTTGGATAATGAATTTAGAATTGCAGACCATCTAATTAACAGAATAGGTAGAAGATTTTAGATAAGCGAAGGGAAAAAACTGGTGTCTCACAACGATTAATTTTTTAAATGCAACAAAAAAGATTACGTAGAACATTTTAAAGTAGATGGGCGTTTTCCCTCTTCTTTTCTACAGACTAAAGAGAACCTTACTCAGAGTGTATCTTATCCATTAGCAGATACGTTGGAAAACAAACAAGGCTAATTAGTAGTCTATCGAATAAGATGAGCGTTTTCACACCATCAACAAAAAAAGCCTTTATGCCCTCGAGTCATTTGAATGTCTGGTTGCGTATAGAAATATCGAAGTGATGGTACTTTTTTTTTTCATTTAGCATCGCCATTGTACTGTCATATCTTGTCTATCAAAAATTCGACATACATAACCCATCATTGCTTTCATTTTCTTACTTCCATTTCCAGCTTACGTATTCATTTTTATTTCATCGTGCTTTCGCTATTTTTTTATGCACATTATCTTCTTTTCAGTCGACGAAAATCGAAACTTTTACTCGACTTCTCGTCCTTGATAATGTCAAAAATGTATACAGCAAGTTGACGTCTACGAGGAAGTCTACTGCGTGTGTTTTCCGTTTCGTCGAATCAAACATTCCCTCCAAGAGTTTCCTTGCATTCCTTCTTTTGGTAGAGCAAGTTCGAAGGGGTTAAAATTCCAGTACTCATTCGAGTGCAACTCCCAAAAAGTACGTAGATTTCGAGACAAGCATGATATTTTACTCGTGTTCCCCAGTGTCATCGCCAAAATTGTCAAAACTAGAGGCAGCATAAGGTGCACACAGACGGATGTGGTGCGAAGAAATGGTATGAGAAATTTTGCTTGTAACGATACAGTGTTTCTCAAGTTTCAAAAACTTCTGCAGTGATATGAGAAAGCTCTTTTATGCAGAAATATATATTAAGTGAATTCATCATAAAAAAGCTTCCTCTTGAGGATCTGAGATAGGCATGTTGAATTTGTGAAATGAAACTTTTTTCTCTCAAAAATAGGGAGAATTATGACGTCTATAATAAAATGCGGTTGGATGTTCGTTTTATACAGAGAGCTGAGCCTTCTCAGCAGAATTTCATATGTCCTGCCTTTCAAATTCGAGTATGAAATACATGCTTATATTACTTCTCTGGTATCAAGACCCTAAATATCGACCATTTGTTTGAAAATATTATGGTACTTTTACTTTTAAAACATAAAAAGCTGAAAAAGTACTAAAATGTGGAGTTCATTTATGCTCACATATGACTTTTTTTTTAAATTAATTAATTAATTAATTTTTTGATAAGTTCACAATGTTCCATTGCCTGCTGAGCAAGTTCTGCACCAATCTCTAACAAAATCAACTATTAAAATACAGAAGCTTTATGCAAAAATCAGTGAGCTGCAAAAATGTTTTCAATTCACTTTTTTTTTAGGGGAAGGAAATAGAACTTCTAAGGAGATGGCTTCATCTAGGCCAAAAATTAGGTAATACTTTTTTTTTAAATTTAGCTGGTTACAGACTTAAGGTTGCTGTAAACCGAAGTCAATCAAAAAGGCAAGAAGAAAAATAAAAATCATATTAAAACCACACCAATTTGATAAATGAATTAATATTATTCTGATAGAAATATCCTACGAGTGGAGATGAAAATTTTAAATTGTACCTAAAATTTTCTATTCAGTTTTTATACTCAAGATAGCAATTATACTCGTCTCCGCTTCGTTTTTGTGGTAAAGAAAATAAATAAGATGATATTTTTCTCCCAAGGCTAAGGCTACTTGTATGGTAGAGACAATATTGCACTACTCGGTATTTAACGACTTTACTGCTAATTGGTATATCGCCATAGCCCATAAAAATAATATAACATTACATTAACCTATGTAAAAGTAACAATGAAAATCTATTACATTATTAACCATTAGGTACGCTGCACGAATTTTTACACACGTATATTAACTAATCCTACACTTATCTGGTTTTAGTTATTATTTTACATTGCGTAACCAAATGAATTGAAATTTTTCATTTTATCACGGTCGTTAAATTTAACTGATTTAATTAGTACAAATACAAAATTGGTGTATGCAATTACCTACTATTTAGCTATTTCTTAAACCAGACATGAAAATCGTTAAAATTTATATTATACCTACTTTCTGACGATAAGAAAACGATCTAACACAGGTTTTGTTTAAAACAATGTCACAAAGAAACACAGTTTTTCCTTTTCAAATATAACGACCAATATACGTACCAAAATAATTTTCACTTTTAATAATAATCTTACTAAACTATACACACTCGCAGAAACGAATAGTATCCCAATTAATTATAAACAGCTCACTAATATTTCTCATCACAGTCACAAAATTATCATTTACAGTAGACATTCTTGATTAGTATTTATTTTACCAACTTGAATATTTGAGTAGTTTTGTAGTAATTTCTGCTACAAATCTTGAATTTTCCCTGTTTCCCTATTCAAATGGAAAAGATTACTATTCAATTTTTTTTTAGTGCATTAAAAATGAAATTCTCTTTTTGGAAACGAAATATTTTATCTCCTATCCGCTGGTAAAGATACTGGTATACAATTGTTGCATGAAGAATATACCTACTTGGAAGGCAGAGGCAGACAGTGAGTATCAGTGGAAATAACAAATCAAATTGTTCTTGCGGTAGAATAATTTTTAGTAGGTACTATCGTCATTCAATAAAATGCTTTTCAACTCAATACAACCATATTGTAGCCATTTTGCAGAAAATCCTAAGCCGATTAAAAAGCCCATCTCTTTGTCGAATTATTATAAACGGCTTAACCAAAGGATTACAAGCGTTTCCCTATTTATTTTACAAACTGTCGTGGTCTTGTTTCTCAAGTCTTTCTTGGTGATACTTTATTTTAGTTGACGGTGTATTTTGCAAAATACCCTAACAATTTTGTGAGGCACGAAATACACGTCGAAGATTCTAATAAATTCGTAGAAAAGACGCCTTGAGATGTGACAAATTTAATACTCAATGTAACAACTTCTAGCAGAGAAGTGTCTCATAGGTAGCACTTTTTTTTATAGCTGACTTTTATATAAGTTTATGTGAAAATCCATTTCACTTTTAAATAAAATGCGAACTAATAGAAACCATTTCAAATTTATTTATATTTCAGTTGTCAATATTCACACGTCTCAATCTAATTATACATTATCTTGACAATATTAGGACTGACGAGGTCAGACATTTTTTCTTGGATGATGAGCTCTTATGAATAAAACTAAAATTTGAGTGACACAAATGTGGAAAAGCTTTTTCAGATAGACTGATATAAAAATAAGAGCAACTTCTTAAAAAACACAAAATTTCATGTTTTTTGCTTGAAAAAAAAAAAGAAGAAATTGTAAGTAATTTATTTGAGGTTTTTCTGATCTATACAAAAATCATCTTGCTGACTGTCTAATCCTATCAAGTTTGAAATGTACAGCAGAGAGATGCTCTGATCCCCTATACTCACTGACGAGTTTTCCCCCCAAATATTAAAAAATCCCTCCCCCCTACGACAAAAATGAAATATAAGTACGTTTTCGTTCGGATATTTTGTTGAAATGGATATTGCTTTTTTATTATGAAATTTTCGATACCAAATTTTCAATAGGGAATTTTAATATGGAAATTTCTGATATGAATTATCAATTGGGATTTTTTTCATGGGAATTTTTCATCTGAGTTTTGAATAGGGAAATTTCATTGAGATATTTTTTTTACAGATTTTTCAGAATAGAATTTTTGTATGGGAAATTTTAATGTGAATTTCTTGAAATTTTCTCGTTTACCTCCCCCCTAAATCGCCATTGATGAGTCGAGTTACTCGTCAAAAATATAGTCTCAGAGCACAACTAATAGCGTAAATGAGTGAACCAATGATTTTCTACCACACTAATGTCACTTATAGACATAGTTACTACGTTAATATTTGATCGAGAATAAGTATCTGAAGAAATTCGAAGTCAAACAATTTTCAACGAATTAAATTTTGAAATACTACTTGATATCGTCGCAATTGTACCATAAAAATAGCTTTTAATAGCCCACCAACGTCTCCTCTCTGTCAATTCGAGCTTAATGAAAATAAGCTAAGAGAGGCTAAGAGGAATTTCAAAACAATTTTCAGGTCTTTGACATAGGTTACGTTTGTACGATTTGATTCCATTGCTTTAGAACGTGCATCACTCTCGAATTTGAGCTAGCAGCACTTTTAGCATTTATTTCTCTCGATTTATTCGCATTTGAAGAGAGAAATAATAATAAATAACGACCATTTTACGATATATACAGAACCACTATACGATGAAAGGGTAATAAACGTGCAGACGGATCGTAGCAAAGTTGCTTCGTATGACCGTGAAATAAAAAAGCACATTCAAATAAAAACTAGCATCCATGGATACAAGTTATCTTTTTTTTTCTTTTATAAAAATGATCGTAAATTTTCGCGGATACCTAGTTTTCATTTCCTGCAAACCATAAAAAATTTTCTTCCCCTTCTTTGAACTTGCTACCCTCTCACAATCCTTCGTCTCAACATTTTTATAAAATATTTTTCCAATTTTCCCCAAAACATGGCTTGAAAAGAAGAAGCTGCAACTCCTGTGGAGTTGAGCTCCCCTGCGGAAGTAGCCGAATTCGTCTTGACAATGGAAAAAGAGGAAAAGTCACCAAGTTGAAAGAAATGCAGGAAATTATCGTCGATTCATCCACAATCGTGTTTTTCTTTGGTGTTATTTTTTTTTCTATCTATTTTACTCTTACCGTAATGCATTTTGCTTTGATATTGCACGATTTAGGACGTCATTTTACAATGTATGTTTTCCTTTGTCTCCTTATTGTATGGATAACGGGTTTTTTAAACAGATTTTTGTTTGTGAAAAATAAGAAGTAAGACTGTTTTGTCATATCGACTGTCTTCGTGTAATTAACCTTCGGAAATGACTTATATGAATTAAAATAATGAGAAAATAATCGAAAAATTACAACAACAAAGGATAGCGGATATGAAAAACGTTTGAAAATCATTTAGTAAGTATAAACAGTTGGAAAACGGTTAGTTTTTATTTTAATCAGATATATAGGTACGATAAATCGGCCTTAGTAAATACTTACTTGTAATTTGACGATCCCATTTATTTCTCTGATTGGTCAACATGAATATTTCACATGAAAACTTTAAAATTCAAGATAGGTAGTTAAATTTTTTTTTTAGTTGTAAAATGTGATTCTAAATAATACCCCACAGTAGAATCCTAAGAGAAGGAGATGTAAATATTAGTTTCAAAATTGATGTCTCCCTATATCATCAACTTACTCAACTGTATTAGCTATACCTGCGCCCTTTCCTGGAGTGCTGAAAATTTTAGTCATTGCATTTTTTTCTTCATAATTCAACATTCTCCAAGAATAAAGACCTGCAATTAAAAATTAATGAAGTTTGAACCACCCCCTTCCCTTGACTCACAGCTACACTGGCAATATCACCGTGTGGCGTGTCCTTAGTAGAGAATTCTATATTTAATTGTTTATATCTGAGGCGCCATCATCTTAAAATTTGTAGAAAAAAAGGCACGTGCCCATGTAAACATCTTTCGAATTCATTTTTTTTTCTCCAGCCATTCAGTATCATTTTTTCCTCTTTTAATCTAAGCTTCATTTTTTTCCTCCTTCTTCGAAAACCTGTTGAATTATTCAACACTTCTTGTCGATGATTTATCCTATCTACTGAAAACATGAAAGTAGAATTAATAGGTTCGGATACACCACCATATATCTACCAGAAAATATGTTGCCTCTACTATATCCTTTTCGTGAAACAACAGTAATTCAAAAATAAGGTTTTAACTCTCGATGCTGTGACTTTAATCAGTTTGAAATTACCATTTTCTTACAAATGGTCTCTGTTTTTACTCTGAAATTGCTATAAAAATTAACAAAACTTTGCTTACCGTGGTACTGGCGCTCCTTTCGATTCACGCCAAAACTCCTCATTTTATAGAATTAGCACAGATAATTAAAATTATGTTACATTTGATTGACTAAAGCTTTACTCAAAATACGTATTTTGCAGTCATAAATAGCTACCACCGTGAACCTACTTATTTATAACTATTTTTCAAAATCAAAATTTTCTTGAAATGCGAGTAATTGTACGAGGCGCATTCCAAAAGTCCGTTCGCACGTTTCATATCTCAGGCCCTGGTAACACTGATGCAACAAAATTTTAACTGAAGTATCAGCACCCTCATGACACATCACCATAAAAATTTTATGGCCCTATCATGTTTCAATCTTGAGTTATGATAATTTGAAAATGAAGAGTAGAATAAAAGCACCGTCCAAGAATTAGATGTAGGATTTCTAATATTTTCCCAAATTAAAAGGTCAAAAGTGATCCGCTACAGAGTCGTCAACATGCATCAGAATGTGTACAAATATGAGAAATTGTTGGCCAGGCGCGGTGCTCAAAAATCAAGGAAACAGTGTGAAGGAAGAAGGGAGAATATTACCACAAAAAACCAAACCAATAGCCCAAGCGCTACAACGACGAAATAGAGGTGTATGTGTGCGTGTATGTGTGTGTGCGCACTTGGTGTTGACTGTAGGCAGACGCTATGTGCTTACTGCAGTACACCAGCACACATGTGTGTGAATTTTACTCAATATTAGCCATGAAAACTTTTGCATAGCAATATTTTTTTTATTCTGCCAGTCTGGATGGGCGCCTTGGGAAAAATTTGATGTGAGCGACCTTTTACCACCCCTCTTTATTCACTGGCCTTGCCCCATCTAATTACCATTGACTCTAGCCATTGGAAGCTGAATTTTGTGGGGAAAATTTGCTTTTAGTAGTGCTATTTGGGAAAAAGAACAAATTTTTTTTTTAATTTGGACAGGACATTTCATCAAGATTACATTTAAAAACTTATACTGCCCCATAATAGCTGCCTTGATCGCTTGGTGCATGGTGTGGAAAAGTAGCCTGAAGTCTCCTCTTTCCAATGAAACTAATTGCAGGTCTCTATCTCTGTTAGCTTTCAAATGGTGGGGGGTGCGAACCGACTTTTGGAACGCGCCTCGTAGAAGCTCTGACTTCTGAGTGACACATTTTTCTCTTCATCTGGGTCCAACATTCAGAAAATAAAGTCTTAGCTTCCAGCTTGCAATGTCTTTCAAAACAACACATTTTAGCAGGGAAAATTGTATCCTTTGAAACTAGTTGGCAAAAAACATTTCGTCAGAAGAACATTATTCATCGAAGGAAATCGCCTTTCCTCATCTTTTATTTTCGTTTTTTTCTTCTCAGAAAATGATACTAAAAACTATAAGGGTAGATGTTGGCGCTTCACCGAACGACCAATAAAAGATTATACGAGCCCATCAAAAACTTCTCCAAATGTTTCAAGTTTGGCAAAATGTCTTACAATAAGTTACTACATTTAAGCGTTTAGTGTATCACTTTCTCAACTGTAGGCAGTTAACAGTGAATTTCTTGAACAATGGTGATAATTTTCTTATTTTTCTTGCAAAGTTTTTCGGAAAAATATCAATTCTTTGGCAATAAGTCTACGTGAGATCTTTTTGATTTATTTTCTTCAAATCATTACTGCAAAAAAAAAAAATATAAAATTAGATAAATTGAAAATTGAAAATGTTTAGTAACAAAGGTCAATTAGGGAGGCCAAATTTTTAGTTAGAAGTTTTCAAAATATTCATATGACTGACGAGACTTGTACGTTCATTCAGATTTGAGTCATAATGCATGACACTTGTTCCACGTTGAATCTAGCCAGGTTCGTTGCTCTTAATTATATAGGTACTTTTTTTTTTTTGCCAAACAATAGTTACGCCTGCCACCCAATTCATGGGAATTTTTTTGACGACGAAAACTTTTATTCAAGAAAAACTCATTTCTGCGCATACAGCAATAAGAAACAGTTGCCCTTGACCGGAAGTGGATAAGACTTTATTTTGTAAACGAGCAGCAAGTGAGAGGGGAGGGTTTATGGAGCTGCAAGTCTATCCGGTGTACACTACTTCCCAGGAGCCAAACAATACTATCGTAATTAACGTAAAAAGATTTATTATAATTTTTCATTTGTAGACTACATATACAAGTAAGTAATATTTTTGAAATCATAAATACAGTAAAATGAATCGAATGACGTGGGGGAGAAACGTGAATAGAGCAGGAGAAGAAAAGGACATTGAAAATACACACAGAAGTAAAAAAAAAGAAAAAAGAATAGAAAAATAGAAAATTGTATTGTTTATTCCGTATAAGAATACAATATTACTATGAGAAAATTGAAACCATTTGCCACTGTATGCATGTATTGATTTTAGTTTGAGACTATATAGGGAGTCACAGCTGAAATCGGCCAGCCATTGCCAATAAATAAAACTGATACAAATTAATATTCAAAATGCGCCTTTTGGCCTAAACTTAAAACTGAAGGGACTTCAAGTTTGCTAAGACAAAGTCAGTATCTTCGCTTCATTCTAAAATATTGGGCTTGAATATTTTTCTTCGCGTTGCATAAGTTGAATATGTCGCAGGATGAACTAAGACTGTCTTTTCAACTTTTTGCCTGAGTTTGAAATTGAAGGAACTGTGGTAATTGCAAGCAGAAGTTTGGAGAATTTGAAACATTTCTAATTTACAATTATTTTAGCCCCTTCATTTTCAACTTTGGATAAGAATTTCTAATAAGCACTAGTTTTGATTAACCTAAATAAATTTTACCCACTTGACATTTAAAAAAAACTCCAAAGGTAACTTTTCAAAATAAAGCAGCTAAAGTACGTTTACTTACTGAATTACTAACAAATTATACCTCATTTTTAGGCAAAAAGTTATAAAAACAATTGTGATTTATCTAACAGTAAATTATCATTCTCTAACATTAAAATAGTAGTTTTCTAAGCATAAATTTATGAAGCTACAACTAAAAACTGAAATTTTTAAGCTCTAAGTACGTATGTAACATTGCCCCCTTTACTTCTAAATTTCTTTTGAAATTATTACTCATCAATCTGTTCACTAAATTATGCAAATATTAGCAAAGTTATTCAAAAATTCATTTCAGTTTTGTAGTCGGCTTTTCATGTCAAAGAAACATTTTCATTACTTTTCTGATGATTAATTATCCAGAAACTTCTTTTGAATTCGTGAATTTTTTCGTCGCACGCAACTTATTCCCAAAAATTATGACCCTCTTTTTAATTACCTATTTGCCGACTTTTCAATCAGACTAACCTAGTTTTCCCCTCTCATTTTGCTAATTCAAAGTAAAATTTGCAAGATGAAATGAATTCCAAAATGGTTGTAGCGAGTAAATAAATGATGAACTTCTGCTCTCTTGGTCGAACAAAAAATATAAAAAAACATTAAGAATTTCTCACTTAATTATCATTCAACTTGATAGCTTTATTTATTCATTATTTACATTTAAGCGCTTTAAAGCTCAACGATAAGCTGGTGAAATGTTCTTACATTGCTTTTTCAAATTAACTTTTGTAAGCGAAAGCAAAGAGGTAAAAAAAAAAGTAAAGTGCAATAATTATTGTAAAAATAAATGAATTGGAGTCGGTACCTATGTATTTTATTATGAACATGAAATTACTTTGAAAGCTTAAAAGGAAAAAAACGTGTAATTAGAACAAATTGATAGAGAAAAAAAAATCCATTTCTGATTCTGAAAATGAATTCCTTCAACAACGATACACGTACAAAACACTGATCGCAACTGAAATACATATTATTATCTTTGGTCTGTGGGTATAAGCATCAACGTCTCAGTTTAGAGTGGCAAATAAGTATAAAATACTGCTAATTAATTTTTTTAGTCTGAGTTGAAATTCGGGAATGTATGTATTGGTTGACATAAAAATTAAAAAATTAATACGCTTAAATTGAATTTAAATTGATTGGGCGAAGGAGTCAGTGTTTTAAAATTTTTAATTTTTTTAATTTTTTTAATTTTTAAATAATTTTTGAACTTGAATAATAAATTTTTTAAAATTTTTATTTCACTTCTGAATTTTGATTTTTAGTTTTTGAAATTTTGTTTACATGTGATGGTTTATATTTGTTAATTTTTCAAATATTTTTATAAATTTATTCATTTCTTCTCCCCCCCCCCCCGCAATTGGTTTTTATTTTTATAATTAGTAAGTTTTACTTGTTTACTCCTGGTTTCTTGTAACTATTCTAATTTTCATTTATTTGGTTCCATTGGTTTTAAACGTGAATTTATTATTGAATGAAAATCACTTATTGTAGGTTTGTTCTTTGTACTGCCCATTTAATTTCTCTGAATTTTTCTTCCCCGTCTCCTCATGTATTCTTTCCACCACCCGTGTAGAAATTTTGCGGTCTACGTTCGAAGGGTGATTTTCAATTTAAAATAATTAGCGAGTTATCGAAATTTACCGGCAAGCCGTAAAAATTCTTTTCAAATATGAAAAAGAAGCAGGCGTTACGAAAGCAAAATAAAAAAATCATTATTTTCTTTGTTAAGAGCTTTAAAACTCGACGATCTGTAATAATCAGTTTGGGATAAAATTTAATTTTCTAAATCCTCGTCGAAGGAATTTTCGTAATTATTACGTAAAATGGCGAGAGTGGATTCCTCCCCGTTCAGCCCTTGTCTATGAAGAAAAAAGTAGAATGCATTCTCTCCGTCTGACTCTAAGCTCCCTTTCTCGTAGAACTCCTCCCATCCTATTTATTACGTACAGTTATAGATATTTTATAATCGTGAAGCTGGCAGCACACAAGGGGTATATAACCATGTCTGCCAGTCTGGTGATTAATTATTGTAATATTATTGCCAGCTTTACCCCTTTTGACTTAAATTTAATATATTTGGTAGCGTGTTTTTTTTTCTTCTGCATATTAAAAGAGCCAACAAAAATTCTAATTGCATGATTTGACGAAAAGATGAAGTCATTTTTTGCAAGTTAATGCATCGTCATTAGGACCGTCCCTATGGTGAGTGCTTAGAGTGCTTAAAATGAGGACTACAATGAAACGTTCTTCCAGAGAAACAGTGATTTTTGATAAAGTCGTGAATCGTGATGGTTGATTCTAAGCATAAACAGTTTCAAAAATTGATCAGGGCAACAAGAAATTGAAAAAGAAAGTAAGAGTATGTAGCAAATTTTTGAAATACTTGAATACTCAATTGAGCAAACTATATCGATCCTTGCCCATGAAAAAAAGGAAAATTTCAATAGGGGGTAAAATTTAGCTTCGTCCTGGAAGAATATAAAATATCATCCACAGGCTTGTCCCAAATTACCTCAATTCATTTAATACATAAGGAAAAAATATTGTATAGACTTTGAAAAATGAAAATACGAAAAAATATAATCTCGTCATAAAATAAGCTAAGTAGGTAAGTGGAAAATTGAACTAAAATTACTTATCCTATATGAGTACAATGATAATTGTATATTTTGTGCATGAGTAAAAAAGTCTTCTTTTTATCACCTGTTGGGAGAGCAGCAAATGACGCTGGAAATCACTTTATGATGGTGTTTAATAAAAATTAATTATATAGGATTATTTCATTTGCAAGTGATTTCATATGAAGATACGTAATTAAGAATATTACCTATGAGTTTTTAAATTATTTTGCATGGGTGTTCAACTATGGCCAATTACTTTCAGCCCTTTGACATGAAACCATCAACCTTTGACCTTAAACAATATAGAGGAAGATTTTTCAGCAACTTTAAGAGGAACTAACTATCAACGAAATTTTATTTTGACTTCAGTTTCGCTATTTGAATTTATTATTCAAGTTCGGAAGTTACCAAGTTTATAACCCCTTAATTCACTTTGAAATCTCAATCTAGTATTCGTGAGTAGTGGATACCTACCACGTGAAAAAAAATTAGCATTTTGATACACATCTACATCACAAGAAGAAAAATCAAATAGCACCATTGATTTATTTAATTTATGCAAACCTAGGTATCAATTGAAACGGGCTAACTCCAGGCAGTTTTCAGAATTTTGATAAAATGAACTGAAATGAACTGAAATGAACTGCATTCTCTCAAAAGCGATTCAAATAAATAATGATTTTATTATTTAATTACTCGATAGAAGTAAAATAGTTCTGGCTTGCATATTATGGTAGTCTTTTTGGAAGAAGCAGCTGTAAGTCAAGGAAAAAAGGGGGAACTATAAACTGTACAGAATAAAGTAACTCAACAACTTTTTCATCAATGACTGGATCACGAATCCATTAAAGAATGTTTTATCGCTATCTAAGGCTAAGCTGATTTACTACCTTGACTAACTATTTCGAATTTGGAGATCAGGCACATAAAATATATTTTACACCCAATGATGGATTTTTTGTAAAGTGAATTCGAAATAGGAGTAGAATACTGATTAAAAAAATTTTGAACCACTTAATTTATCAAAAAAAAATTATTATTTCGATCGATTAATTTGATTCCACGTGAATGAATTCATAACTAGCAAAATCTTCATTCATTCCTAAGGGATTTAGTTTACTGCAATGATTCGTCAACTTATTTTTTAAATCAAAGTGATGGTTCAAGTTGGATCAAACTTCTAATTTGCTGCAAAACCATGGAACATCAAAGAGAACTATATTTACGACCTTCTCCCTGACACAATATAACGCCATGTCCATTAAAGCTAAATCAAATACAGGTTCATCATTATGAGGCTAAATGAGTGAATAATTGGTTCCATTTATTTCTTGTAGAGATATTCCTAGATCAGAATTCCAGTAAAAACTCTTGGCATCATCATCATCGATTTGATGGTAAGTCCTAGTCCTGACTTCTACATAGAAGCGAAAGAGTGATGTCTTACAGGTTTCACAATACATCAGAGAGTAGAAAGAACAATTTGATTGTCAGGTTCACAATCACATGTTCACGTTGTTGATGTTGACGTTCGGATGACGTCATAGAGATGAAGCTCGGTTGAAAAGAAAAGTTTTGACCCTCAAAATTCAAAAGGCAAATGCCAAATTTTGCAAACGAGAATTCAAAATTAAATTTGAAATTGAGGGATTTTTGACTTCGTTGCCAACCCGATCCCATTCCCTTCCGATCAATTTCGCCCATATCGATATTATGATATCGATATATTCGTCGCTTTTCGTCACTCACGTTATCGTTCGTTATCACACACGTACGTCTTTTGTCTTTTAATTAAATAATTCGTTCGTAATTGCTGTTTTATTGTTCATTTCGTGGTTATTTCGCTCTCTGGACTCGATATATATCATAGCGCAATTTGTGATTGTACAAATTTTAATTTTATGTAAAGTATCGTTTGTATTACTCGCGAAATCAACCAAATGAGGTGGTATAGTGATTAGTGATACCAGAGTGATACGTAGATACGTAACTATTTATTGCATGTAAAAAATGTGGAAGAATCATGAGGAGAAGGTTAGTATACAAATTTACAAATTTGAACGAAAAGAACAGAAAAGAATTTAAGAATAAGTATATAATTTTCCATTGCATATTGCTCAAGCCACAATAAACGAATGAACATTACTTTCTTTGCTTTGGTGCGACAGGTCATTTTTTTAGAATACAACGCTGTTTATATTTACTCATTGAATCATAATTAAGTTCTTGGTTCTTGTAAGTTGTACTCAAGTTCTGTTTTTATTTCTGAAATTTTCTGAAAGTTGTAGTTTTGTTTCGCAGCGGAATTGCTCTACGTCGGTCGCGAAACAAAATAACTATCTGCAATGATTTTTTGAATGCCCTTGTCCACTTTCCACAAGCTAAAATGGGTAGATACTTGAAACAATCTCATTCATTTTGAAGCTTCTTTTTTTTTACTACAGCAATTAACGACTCGGAGTGAGTTATCCCTTTTTCATAGATAACAAAATGGCCATTTTGAAGGGTATACTGTACACCAGATACACTCTTTAGTCAACTTCATCGTACTTTGATGAAATGATAAAGTAAGGTATATTCCTCAGACAGGTTGTTTATATTTGAAAATGGATCGAAAAAGTGGACACAAATACCCACCGAAAAATAAAGGAACCACGCTAGCCGACCGGATGTCATGTAAATTGTTTCCTGTCTTCGGCTGTGTTTTTCCCCAATGCATTTTACGTATATTTGTCGAAAGTCATTGTTATTTGAACAGAAAGGGGCTTTACAGGGAAAAGAGGAAAATAAAAAATTCTTAAAAGGTATCCTCAAGAAAGAACACAACTCGTTTTCTGAGTAAACAAATCGACGACAAAATGGCTTTAAAATAACTGAGATATTTTGGTTAGAGGATGAACGATCGGCGCCATACATCGATGGAAAAAAAAACATTTTCCTTTTACTTTTTCCTATTCGATATTATCTATCCAGATATCTATAATAAAGGATACGGAAAATGAAATTGTAAATGCAAAACCTTTGGCCAATCTGTAGTTACAGGGAAAATTCTTGGGAATATTTATTGATATAAACTCATTTCTATTGGACAAATCTTGATTATAAGAATCCATGGTTTGTTTTGATTTATCAAGCTCATTATAATTAACCAGTAACTACTTGTGTAAAAATTACCCATCCATATTTTTCTATTGAAAGTAAAAATGTGTTAGAAATTCATATTACCCATCATCAAATGCTCATTATCATTGATACGTTATTTTTTACAAATGTTACCTAATGGAACAATTTTGTAAAAAATTCCTTTGTTTGAGAACTCCTGACAATTTTGCTGATTTTTTATTGTTTGCACATGTTATCTTCAATGTTTGAAAGGGACCGAAAATAATAAGAATGAAGTACTCATATGTATATCTACTCTGATTAAATAAATAGTCCCCCCCCCCCCCAAAAAAAAAAAATGCAAGAAATTTAATTCGAATAAATCCAACTTTGAATTATTTTCTTTCAACTGGAGAGAATTTGCATTTCTCTGGGGAGCTAATCTCAACTTTGGCGGCATAACACTATCTCTTCAAAGTCTGCTTATGCAGTTGGTTGGGCATTCACTCTCTACATTTTAGAATAAAAATTTATTATAATAATTTGCAGTACACTTATGCCGTATATAAGTGTGATGGAATATGTACCTATTATAAAAACCAGTATGTATTTTATGTACGAGTATTAACTACTTAATGGGAGTACTGGTTACCAAAAAGTAGTTGTTATTTTTAAAATACGAAGTATTAACATTACATTTCACTGTTTATAATCTTTTAGGTCATCCAGACTCCTGAGTTACGTTGAGATATATTGGTGGCAGAGACCCGAATCCTTGAGCTTGATGTCAATATTCCTGTGATTATAACTGCAAGATACACAAACAGCAATGACCCTATTACCTGAGCTTTGCTCCAGAGAAACTCAACTCACAAAACAAAAGTGTAATATACCTGCTATGAGGCTCTGCAAAAGCAGCAGCCAAAAATATCCCAAGGATGTGGTGATTGTCGAAGAGCCGATTGAAAGCGAATATTGCATGTACTACTTATAGGAATCTGATATGCCGGTTATACTTGAGGTAAGTCCTGATTATCAACTGTATTATTATTTGACAAGGATATGTGATGATATATTTTACTATCCATGGTCTTCTGGGTTGCTCAGCTTCATGAGACACCAATCCCTCCTTTTTGAGCTTTGTAATGACATGATATACCCATGGCTACATAAGTGCCTCTAGTTCCTGCACTTAGCACGTGAACAGTGGCGTAGCCAGAAATTTGCCAAGGGTGAAGCTGAGTCTTGAATTTATCCCCAAACGGCAGAAATTTCGCAAAATATTTTCTTACTTAGGTATTCGTTTTTTTGAAAATATTATTCATTTTTCATTTTTTAATAAAAATTGATGGCTAACGGAGGGAACTTTAGCCCACTGGCGGCACCACTGCACTTGAAATGAGTTCTTTTTTTTGCACTACATTTACCTAATATGAAGTAAGGTATCTATAAGTCATGAAATGAAGATCTAAGAAGAACATAAATGACTCAGGTGAAGAACTAAAAATTGGCTATAAGTACTCTTAAAACACCCGGTGCGACCGTTTTAAGAAATCAATATTCAAGTTTGCTCCTAAAAATGTTCTTGTCATTTCCGCCTTCCACTAAATTGCTGTATAATGAGCTGTGTGTGTTATTCTCAATTTAACCATCCACAATTAAGAAACGTTAATGAGTTACGGCTTACTAGTTTCCGTTTTTTTTTCACGGATCATCGATTTTCTCGCACTCATTGATCACCCATGATCAGAGTAAACACCTTTTTTTTTGTGCTCAGTTCCTTTCTTTCATTTTAAAAAGTCTCATTAATTACACATAGTCTGGTATAACTAGAGTCATCCATTAATTGAGTAGGTGCTGGAAAAGCGGAGAGAATGGATTTGGAAATCGTCACAATGATCGAGAAACGGTGGTTTTCAAATGAGTTTTCACTTTAAGACAGATGTGGTATTGTGCAGGTGCACTCTGGTCGTAAATTTTTGCAATATAAAAATGGAAATAGGAAAAAACATTCGAACGAGTGGTTGTAAAGACGTAGTTTTATCTCTTGACTCTTTGGAGCACGCACTTGAGAGCATAAAAAAAGGAATCAACAGGTAGACAAGGTTTATAGACAGTTCTATTGTTTGAGATGAATTATATGAGATGCGTGTAATAGATTTGAAGGGACATGAGCTGTTTTATGTATACTTTAAGGATTTATGAAAATAGTTTGTAATCTTCTGATTTTTCTATCGTTATTTTGTATAATAGTAGCTTGGCTTTTGGAATTAGCGAGGTGTAACCGCCTGACCACTGGCAAATATTGGGACACCTTTTCTCTCAGTTGGAAACTGACGGTTTCAAATAAGGGCTATACGGTGAACCTTCGACATTTCTTGGTCAGTATAGTAGAATTCAAAAGAAATAAGAGGATTTATTTTTTTTATTATAGATTTTATTTTTATGATGTAAGAGGGCTTATCTGAAGGGCAAGTCAGTTGAAAAAAGGGATGTGTATGAGAATTTATTTATTTATATTTTGGTATAATATATTTAATTTAGTATGTGCAAGTAAACTGAAATGTAGTAGACCTGATCTCAGTTCCAGAGACCCAAAGATTTTCCTAAATAAAAACAAAATTATGGATCTATTTATAGATCTAATTATTACCAACAGAAAACTCACCTCATGCTAAATAGTTTTAGTGAATTGAAAGTTTTGTTTTAAGAACAACGTCCCATAATTTTTGCAGACAAATTGACAGAACAAGAAAACGATTTAATCGGACCAAAATAAGTTTTAGACATTATTCAAGTACAGTTCAAGAATATTCTTACCTAGCATTTAACTAATTTTATCCTTCGGTACAATTTATAGCAGTTTTTGAAAAGTTGTAAAATTAGACTATCAACGATCATTTTTAAAACCGAACTTGTAATTCTACAACTGTTTATCTGATTAATTGGTAAAGCCAAGATAAAAACAGCAATCTGAGCGGACTTTGTTTGATGATGTGTTTGGAGAGGCTGAAATTTGTTTGTCCAATGCTAAAAAAAAAGTGGTTTCCTATTGAAAATCTGCTAAAAGACATCTTAATAAAACGATCACATGAGTAACAAGAAAAAGAAAATGAAAAAATTACCCAAGTTTAATACGATTAATGATATCGAAATTTTGGTAATTTTATTTAAAGGGGAAGGTCTAATTTGATTTTCTCTCAAAGTTCATCTACTAATATGTTCTTTTACAATTTTTTATCCCCTTCATAAGTAGCCTCTAGGAATCCGTAATTCTATGCTTCACTTTTAACAAATTCATGAACCCGATGCACTTTTCTGTTCCCTCGAACAGCTTCTGCTTCTGAGCAGAAATTAGAAAATTAAGACGTAATCGACGTGACACATTTTATGGGCTCTAGTATCGAAAGAATTACAACCCAAGTCTCGAGCAACCTGTTAGATACAAAATTAAGAAGCTTGCTGGTTACTCCAATAAAATAATAAGGTGGTCGGCGAGAGAAGCTCAGTAAGCCTATACAGCAATATTGACACGCGTTTAAAAAATATATCTACTCTTAAAATAAAATGTAGAGAATACTTTACTCCAAAATGGAGTAATACTAAACTCCCATCTTTGAAGCCCATTTAAAACGAAGTACTGTAATCGTATTTAATCGACTGTATACGGAGACGTAAAAATTTTCAGATAAAAAATACAAGATACCAGTTTCAGGTTAATAAAAACGTTCAAGAGGTGCGTTCGTTAATGGATAGTTACCAAAAAAAAAAAAATCATAGAAAGGAGGAGTTGAACTGCTATTAAAAATAAAGTGTGAAATAAGGTCCGATGTACCTTTTTCTTTCCTTCTTTTTATTTCAAAATAATTAAAACTTTTTTTTTTTTAATTCATTTATTTATTTCGGTGGGGTTTTTTTTTGTAGACAAAATGGCTAAAGGCAATATGCTTAAAAATGTTTTAGGGTTGGGGCACATATAACTATAAATCATACAGAAAAAATGTTTATTTTTTTACTTAGTTTTTCCTCGTTTCGATTACAGAAGCGAAACTTATTAACTGTTGAACGATTTTGTGAGAAATAATGGAAGCTTCGTACCGAAGTTTAATTAAATGGATGTAGGTGCGTTGGTGTAACTTGGTACAGAAAAAGCTGAGAAACAGCGAGAGACAAAAAAAGAAGAAAAAAGATTAAAGGTATACTCGCTCAGTTTGATAGCTTCATGCAAAAAGTTTACTATTGCTTTTTGAAATTCGAATTCGAAGCTCGTGGGATTTGTCTTTAGTGCAGCCAGCTTTTCTGAGATTTTTTGAAGTAAAAGACATTGTACAAAAGAAACGGCCATAAAGCGTACGAAATTGTTTGACTGACGAAAGTGGAGAAATGGTAAATGTTTTCAGTGACAAGATGAAATTAGGTCAGCAGAAGTTCAGTCAAGAAGTTGATTACTTTAAACTTTCCTCTGAAAAATTGTTGGTGCTGGGATTTTTTCGTCAACATTTTTAATTAATTCACAATTTTGTCAGTGTACAATATCTATATCTGAACGATAGACTCGTTCATTCTAGGAATCAATTGAAAGAAGGAAGAAGGCAATACTGAAGAGAGTATTATTTTCAAATTTTAGACGATGTCCTCATTTAAAAAAATTAATTCCATTAGTTTCGAGGAAAATTTCGATTTTGATACATGTTTAGTTAGTCAATATGATGTTATTTTCTTCTTAATTAATTTTTATTCGCTCAGATAGATAGACTGATGAAAATATAAGCAAGAGATGAAAGCAATCTTGTTGTATTGTATACCAAGTTGTAAGTGGGACGACGATAGGTAAGTCAGAGCAGCATATTGATATGAATCACCAATCAATTAAGGTTCCAGGTGTTGCAGCCTCCCATGTTATCATTGTCTAATTTTCATGTTTCATCAACCACAAGTATTTCAAAAATTCTCTAAAACTTTGACTTGAGTAAACGATCAAATATTTTAGTCTGTTCAAAATTTTGAAAAGCTCAGTAGTAAACCCGCATATTTTTCAGTTATTTTGCAATGACGATAGAGAAAATTCCATACTTCCGAATACTTTTCGTAGAAATTTTAAATTAAATTACTCATCGCTTCGGGTACCACAATCACGTCCGCGGTATTCTAAATAGAATTTTTCGCATCGATTATTTTCGGTTTCAAATTTCAGAAATTTTAGTCTGCATAATATTATAATATTTTTGCCATGTGAAGGTAAATATCGATTATTTGCAAGGTGAAGTTTTTCACATAGCTACCGAAAATTACGTACCTGCTGTACCGATATTTTAATGACGAAGAAATTCGTATCATTGGCGTTAAAATATTCATAACTGTTGAATTTTTCCTAAAACCAAAAATATTTGTATTTAAAAATCTATGCAATATCAGTCTAGAGAAAATTTTATTTGAATAACATGACCAAAATATTGGTAACTTTCCAGCTTAGCATAGTTACACTATAAGTGATAAAAATTTAAAATATTTGGTTATAAATATTATTTCATTATTCACATAATATTTTATAATGTACGCTATAAACATCTTTATCAAAGTCTTATGTTATTGTCATACTTAAATGAATTTTTTAGAGCATATGCTCCCACATCAAATAGGGGTAAACTCAGGTGCTCTAAGTTGAGGACGAATTTTCTTTTGCACGAATTCATCCGACCATAACCATCACTATACAATAGAGCACCTTCCCATTTACTTCCCTTCGAGAAGAAAAGACGTGATCTTGCATAAATCTTATAGCTATGTCGATGTTTTTGTCCTTTTATGATTATTGAAATCACGGTAATTCTAAGCTCAACTTGGATTTGACAAAGTTTTTCAACTTTGCAATTCGAAATAGGTCATCTTCATTTGTCAAAATGGAAATCAGTCAGACCAATGTTATCTACTTATTTTTCTCCCTATCTTAAACCTTATCTTCCTAATTTCTATTGATAGGTTACACATCATAGAATTTGCCCCTAAAAGCACCCAGACTCTTAACAAAATTTCAGAAATGATTTTCTCCATAAAGAGTACCACAAATATAATCTACAATTTGTATAATAATTTCCATATAACGATGATAAGAAAAGTTACTATCTCTTATTTATGGTTAGTACTACACCCAATTCTCTCAGTATAAGAACTTAAACTTCCACTTCTGTTTCTTCTGCAGACAGCGAAATACACAAAGCCATAGTCTCGAATGGCATTAACAAAACCTAAGGAGAAAAGAACTAGTATGGAGGCTGGCCGAAATACTGCTATAACTTATACACAGTACCTATTTTACCATTTGTTTTAATTTGAAATAGCCTGGAAGCTTTAATTAACATTAAGCAGCTAATTCACATTTCTCGGAGGTACAAAAAACGAAAAAAAAAAAAAAAAAAAGAACTGGTAGGAAAAAATAAAGAGAAAGAAAATATATACGTTTTGGTTTAAGGAGACGTACGAGGCATTCTCCAAAAGGCAATTTCTTTTATTTTCGATATCAACGACGTTCACGCCCCCTACGTAATTCACTGTAGCCGATTAATTTCTTTTCTACGTTTACACCGTACAAACGGCTCTCTTTCACTATATTTCACCTCTCCCCTCCCCCTCACGGCCTTTAAGGTTCACGTGTTAAATGCTTTTCAAGCCTTCTTAAAAAACGATTTAAATGAATTAGTTACCCGGTGAAAAACGTTAATTTTTTCATTTACAAAAGAAAAATCGTCTTCTAAAAATTTCTACTTTTGTTGGCATATTTGCCAAAAAGATTTATTTTTCTATTTTACGTTAGAAAATGCCAGTAGAATAGAGCAGAAAAATATAATTTTCCCAAGTTTAATCTTCTATTTGGTTTTGATGAAATTTCTATAAAATTTTATCTAGGTCGCAGCTCAGGAACCAAGATGAATGGTTTTAGTTTTGGTTTCGAAGCTTTTATTTTATTTTTATAGATGAAAGTACTTAAAGGCGCACCCAGATGGCTAGAGTGGCTAATGACCCTCTTTTAGACTTGAAATATGGCAAAAAAAGACTTGATTTAAGAATTTTTCAATCTCCACCCGGATTTTTCTTGTGAAATTTCTGTCTTTTGTAAATTTATTACTCGACCTTTTTGTTGGAAAATTTTTGGGTGCGTAAATGACAATAAGGCACCTCTGAGAAATCGTGTTTTATTTGGTGAAAATTGATTTATAAGTTCTTGTAAATGTCAAAACAGGATTCTACATTCAAGCCATAGGTCGACTGGGGGAGATCTCCAAGGTCCTGGTACAGCCAGCGAACTACGAGTTTTCAGCATGACTTAAGCTTCTCAGAGGAATGTTGGGATGCGCATGCTCAGTTATAAAGAAATTAGTTTCGATTTTGGACGTATTTTAGAAATTCTGGTGGTTGCTTCCAGATTTATCTATTCCGAAGACGTCACATCAGCTAATTTGAACAATTATGTGGTTCTGCGCATGCGTAACCCCAACTGCTATTAAGCCGCATAAGCGATTTTGACAACACCTGGTAAAAGTTGATGATAGCTTGCTGGTTGTCCAATACAATGTAGCTTCAGGTTCCATCAACTCCTAAAGAAATGTGATGAGCACGAGATAATGTTATTATAATTATAGTAACCATCTGGTAGAAACATTGTTTTCTTCATTTTTACTTTTTCTACATTTGAATTATCTGGAATGCATACACTGTCATTCTTTTAGACTATTAATTCCTTATGGCTTCAAGATAGGCAGAAGACTTGAACCGGTATTGTCAAATAATTAACTTGCAAAAAAAGTAAAAATTAAGAAATTTGCACAATGCTATCTGCCAAGTGGACACAATACTCGTACTCTGTTCCTAATACGATGGCCGGTGACTGCTAATAATGTTGCCAAATGACTCTTTTTTATCAACTAGCAGAGTTCGAGGGGGCTACGCCCCCTTTCCACTCGTTATCAATTTTCATCACTGTCGTAAACTTCGAATATCTAGGATATTCAAAGAGGTCGCGTAAAGTATTGAATTACATATACAAATTTTGGCAACGTTGCCTAGCATTCAACGAATCTGATTGGTGAATACGAGAATTTTTCAAGTTGCTTCTCCCGCCATCATATTTGGAACAGAGTAGGTACTCGTATAATAACGTTACCCGATGGGCAAAAAATGAGAAAATGATCCGCAAAATGAGAATTTTATCCGTTGTCAGTCCGTTTTTATTTTCGATCATCGGATCTGAAAATTTGCAGTTATTTTTGTCATCTTGATTAATTTTCCAAATCCGTTTGTAAAACGGATTTCCTGATTATAATCAGTGACAATTTTTGGGCAATTTTTCTAAATCCGTTTGTAAAACGGTTTCACGGATTATAACCCGGGCCAACAAATATCATAAAACAGCCTTCACGGAAAATAATCCGGACTCATTTCCGGCAAGACTGATTACAATCCGTTCGAAATCCGTTTTAGAAGCCGGAAAACAGGAAAATTCCGGGTTATAATCCAGAAACGGATTATAACCCGGAATAAAACGGATCCGTTTTCAAAATATTTTGCCCATAGGGTACCTGTAGCTATATTATTAATTAATCACTAATAAAAAAGTTGAGAATTTTCTGAAAGACTTTGTGCCAGCATGTGCTGTTTCTAAAATAGTTGACTTTGCGGAACTGAGTGAAAAGTCGTTCTGAAAGTCGAATACGCAGTTAAAACATGATCTATAGGGCCTTTATAACCCCAGTGGAAGACAACATTTTTCTTCATAAGTATTACATTATTGTGCGTTCTTGTATAGTACGTAATTCGTTCTCGGTTGAAAAGTCTGAAAACTTTTTAGCCAATTTTTCGCTATTTTCTATTCATGCACTTAGACCTTATTTAACCAACATATGGATAAACACAGAGCATGCACATAAAGTAAACGAGAATTGAAAATACGACACCATTGGTAGTTCTATAATTACACCTAGGAATCGCGTGCATTTAACGTTTTTCGCAGAAGTATTTCGTTGATTACCAGCATTTTAAGTGAAAATTTATGAACAAAGTTCGCTGGTTAGACATTTTCAGCAGTTGAACTCTTTGCGAAATCGCTGCGACGCATAAATTTCACTGAAAATTTACGGGGGTTGCAACCAACAGTGTTTACATAGACTTGTCAATGCGAGTTAGAATCCACGATAAAGCATGCAAAAATTTTCAAAAGAAAACTAATACTGAATTTTCATAGGTGGACTTCTTTAGTCTTTATGATCTGAGTACACATTAGCTTTGTTCGCACGCTACCAGGACTGGTGATCCTGGGCCAGTTCTGGGCAAAATATGCCAGAAAACTGTTCGAACGCTTTTCTTGGTAAACAATTCATCTGTTCGAGCGCTAACAGGAAGATTACAGGAAACAGTACCTGGTCATAATTCGGCTGTAGCTTAGACGTCCTGGTAACGGACCAGGAAAAATTGTTTTACCTTAAATTCGTTTATCTTGAAAATTTTCATCACATTATCAGTGTAGGTATTTTGAATATTGTCAAAAGTTTTATGAATGAAATCAAAAAGTTGACTTAATTTTGTAAATTAATAATGAAATATGCAAGGAAGTATTTTGTATTTATGAGAAACATTGAAGACGTTACTTAGTTTAATTTTTAGTATATTCTAGAAAAGAAGTGTAAGATATTTTTATTCTTCATAAATATTTGAAAAAAATTTTGCTTGGTTAATTTGGTTGAGAGTGTTGAATATGCCAGAAAATTATTCGAACGCTTTCATTTTTCTGGGCCAATACTTGGGCCAGTTTACAGACCAGGAAAACTGTACTTACAGTTGCCTGGTAGCGTGCGAACAAAGCTATTGCCTATATAGGTCTCTAGTAGAACTTACAGTAAATTCATACATGAAAAATTAACTGATGTTTTTACAAGTTTTCACTTTAAAAACCTAATATATCCGGCGGGACACAACATTCTACGTAGAACTATTAAGTTTATTTATTTATTTGTTTATTATAACTTATTCTTATGTTGACCCACTCCAAAGGCTCAAGCCAGTTTGAAAGAAGGATTTTAACATAATATACCTCCTTTATTTTTCTCTTCAAAATTTCTGTTACGAATGCACGAGGAGGAGGAAGAGAAGTTCCTATTGGAGACAAGTTCTGCATGACAATAATATTTTAGACGGGTAATATGCAAATTATGATACTGTATGACCAGTCGTCAGAAACGTGAAACAGGTTTAGTATCACTCGACAAGAGAAATAACAGGTGCATATCATTTTCAACGATCTTCACTCATCCTCTGTAGTCTCGACAGTGTTTACTTTTACACAAATAACCTTGAAGCCAAAATTTGTTTAAAATGAAAAAGAGAAGTTTTATGTTGCAGCGATGGAACTGAAATATAATGGCGAAAATATATATTTTGTTTTTATATCGCAAACTTTGAAACTCCTTCCATCCTATCAGTTACTCGAAGCTATTACAGCTTTTGTGTCTGGGTGCAAAATTATTTTTGCCTTTTACTACACACAAAAAATAAACAAGCTAAGGCACTTTCCATCGTATTTTTGCCATGAAAAAGTTTTTATATTAGAAAAATTTACCAACTTATTCGCTAAGAACTTGCAACTTGCTAAAGGATTTATCAGCGGTTGATAAATAATAAAAAAAAGAGCAACGAGGGGGTCCGGGAGGAGAAACCTGAATTTATACAAATATAACTGCGGTATATTATTAAAGGACGGAAATAATAGAGCTGTAACGGTCTTGTTAAAATGTATAATCACCGGATGTAAGTCGGTAAAAAAACGTTGGCTAACTTTTTTAGACGGTTTTTCATTTTATGCTTATTATCGAGGAAAAAAGTAACCGTTGAATTTGACAAAAAACTTTCATATGATTATGTAGCATTTTTATACAACAAGAAAACTGTGGACTTGAGATCTTATCGAAAATTTGCATTAACTGTTGCTTTGACCAGTGCCATCGCGTCGAAGAATTTTTGGGGTATGCAACTGCCAAAAGGTCGCATATTTTTCTGCTAGTAGTGATGGGTGGAAGTCGAAATAGATGAATAATTGCCTCATTATCGATAATCTTTCTTTTCATGGAATTATCATGCAAAATGAGCCTTAAAGACCGTGAGACCTTCTTTTTTTTTTCATGTTTGAATTGTTGCAATATTTTCTAATTTTTTCACCACACATTTCATATCATCGATAAATAAAAATTGCTATCGATAATTTCGATAATGTCGATTTTTTGACCCATCATTATCAGTACATAATTTTTTTACCGAATTTTTTACCTTCCAATCCCTCCTTAGTCCCTGTATAATTTTGTTCAAACGACACTTGAGTATTAATTGTGATCTTCCTGTGCTATTTCTATATAATAATATAAAGATTTGTATTATGGTTAACCCTAGAAATACCAGGTTTTACTCGATTACTCAAAGGACCAGCTGGTGTCATATATGACACCACAAGAGTAACCTCAAAGGACCAGGTGGCGTCGTATGACACAAGTCAGTGGTTCTCAAAATATTGGTCCTTGGAGAAGTTCGTCTCAAAATTTTGAGTGGTGTCGTATATGACACCACCTGGTACTTCTAGTGTTAATCCATTGCGATGAATAATTTTGCGACGAATGATTTTTTTTTTCACTGATTGGCCAGCATCCCTTCATTCTGATACATATCTAAATCATCATCAAAGTTGATTGTTGAACCTTTCTAAATAATATTTTACAAAAAACTGCCCAAATCAATAAAACCTAATAACGTTTGATACTGCAACTTTGCTTTGATAAAATACTCAAAAACACTAACCTACCCCCTTCCAGTTTGCAATTTAACGAGTAGTCTCTCCGCATAGTGTACCACAATGAGATCCTGATGTTATAAGACTTTGAGCATATAGTTATTATTAGAGCTCCCTTTTAGTATTTTCAGAGCATTAAATAATTTCTAACTTTTGAAAGGTGTCAAATTAAAATAGGATAGAATTATGATTGTCACATTGTTTCAGGAACTTCCTTATAATATGGGCCTGCTAATTAATAAGACAGCATCTGATGAGTATTCTACCATTACAAACAAAATATCACTCGTTTCATTTAATATTCATAAAACACAAAAATTATGGAATTTTAGGATCCACCAGATGCTGTTAGTTTTCATCTGGTTAGAAGGTGCACCGCCAAAGGAGTTCAACAAGTTTCTGAGCCTGAGGTCATTAAATACAACACAATCGGTAGGAAGAAAAAAATCATCGAACATCTTTCAAAAAGTGGATTAAAATCTGTGCGTACGTGGAGCACAGATTATAATTTTTCTTTCTAATGCCTACACATATCTTTTCTTCTCTTAGGTCTCTTTTGCATCTTTTTCTGTTTTCTATTTCGTTCTTACTCGCACCTGCAGCTTAATAAGTTGCTAATAACCATGCCCTTGGGTTAGAATACATTAAATTAGAAAAGTGGACGGACACAAATGTTTTGCCTGAAGCCATCGCAACACTGCCCATGAACTTGAATCTACTTGTTTTTAGTGCAACCGTTCATTATGAATGCTAATTCATATCATTGAGCCTCTTACTAAAATACAACACCTATATTAATAGTTACTTATAGAAAACATAATGCAAATCAGACGATTGTCCATTAATGTACATTTTACAAATAAACTGCAAGCTAGGAGGTTGAGTAATATTCACGTAGGTATTCATTTTTTGTGGAAATATATTTTTCAATAAAAACTTCAAAGATTTGGAAAGTCTGTGGCACTTGTTTATGCGACATGCGCAATACTTGCTCACGTTTTTATTTCTTATCAGTTATATCGATGAAAATAAGTCATCATATTTGAAACAAATTCTGTATTACTTATTAAAAAATAAGTCAAAATTGCCTTTTAGTTAAATTTTGTAAATATTATGGAATTGCAACTTTCAAATGAACCCTTTATATCTCCAGAAACATTTTATTCAAGTTTCAATATTCTTAAAAGGATCGTTTTCAAATCCAACCAAAAACTAGGTTTTGAGGTGCTAAAAGCAGCTTAAAGCGTGAGGTATACATGAAAAATGAAAATATGAGGGCATCAGAAGATACATTTCAGGGTAAAATATCCAAATTTGGAGTCAACTGTCAAAAATTCAGCTCATAATAGGAAAGATGGTGAAACTATGAAATAAGGTGTGGTAGACCGTTGATGAATTTCTTTTATGACCTTTTAACTTAACACCCACCTGTAATATTTCTTCTGCCCCAAACATTCATTGAAAATCCTACATACCGCCAATGATGCCTCCTCACTGGAGAATTCAATTCCGTGACTAAAGATACAAATGACGACTACTTCAATGAAAAGGCTATCATGTCATTCTTTGTTGAAAGTATCAGTGTGCGTCCATAAATCTGTTCACACCCATGTCGAACCAATTTCTCTCCATCATTAGGCAAATTTCTTTGAAACTTTTTTACTATTTTTTAAAAGATAGGTATGCTCATAATTTGCGGCAAGCATATGTTACACATTTTTTTTCCATTTTTATTTGGCCCCTATTTATTTTCCAGTACCTAGGTGCTCCATTACTAATGATCGACAGCTTCTATAACCGGCATCCACTTCCAAAACAATCAACAATTGCCTTTATCGTCCATGTACCATTTTTTTTATTTATTTCTTACTCTTGACCTTAGCCCTCATTAGTCGAAAAAGTAATAATCACAATGCACTCGTATAAATCTTGTCTGCCAGTCCAATCGGATTCATTTTTTAAACAGCTAATAATGCTGGAAAAAAAAGAGGAAAATTTTGACCGCCGACAATAAATGGCATGATTTAACAACGACAATGATACTGCGGCCATAAAGTTATATATTCTACCTAAATATGGAGTAAGTACTAAGTACAACTCACATGAAAAAGAACTGTAGTTGTGATTGATGAGAATAGAATCGTTCAAAATCGGAATGAATGTTAACGATTGATATTGTGGTGGGTTATTCGTGTAATATGAGTATTTTGAATGTATTGAAAGATGCCCACTAACTCGAATTAAAATTAAGTATCAGATTTCTTTCAGCAATACATAAAGTTGAAAACATTATTTTGTTCTCTTCAATTATTGACAATAAATCTATTTTTATACATTTTCATGTCTATTTATCCTGTTCTCGAAATTCGCAAAGATTTATTTTTAATTTTTGTTGTTCAGATTATGTTCATGTTTTTTTTTTTGGTTGGTAGCGAGGAATAATCATTTTCACTTTAGAGGTGTCAAATGCAAATCGTCAATATTGTTTACCTGATGGAGAATAAACGAGTTTGAAACTTGTAGTCAATGTTCGTCTTGGTCTGATACACATGCAACACATACCCCAAATGCTCTATTGGCTTTGGCTTATCTCCTTTTTCATTTTGTGGTTCGTCTATTTCGGCTGTTTCAATTTTCGGTTCTCCTCAGGTTATTTAAGTGTTGAACAAGGATGAATCGCCTGCGAATAATACTTCTGTAGTAGGTGTATGATGAGCTCTTTTTGGGGAGTGTTGAATGTGATGTGAATTGCTTGAAGATTGAAGTGACATTGCCTATCCATGTCTGATAGCAAGCTACTATGATCAGTGACAATAAAGCACGAATAACCTTTGAGGTGTGTACTGAAGCTACGTGTATTTAGATTTATGATCGGTTGGTACGTGTCGTTAAAATCAGTAATCTTGTAACAAATTTAGTTATTCATTCATATCATCAGATGAATTCGAAGATTTAATACACTGCCTGATTCAGGGATGTAGCCGCTGTTTTAAAATTCTGATGAGGGGAGGGCATTTAATTTTCAAGCCCCTTGTTTACCATTTCTTTTCGCAGTAAAGGAGGAGGAGGAGGGTGTTCTAAGAGTACTCCACCTCAAAAACTGTTTACTGTGAGGGGCGAACTTGAATGCCAGGGGGGCTCCCCTCTGGTTACACCCCTGGCTTGATTATTTGGATTAGAGTATAGTTAGACTGCACTGCAGAAATCTATCAAGTGCCTGAAACATGAAAGAATTTGAAACCTCTGTCATATTAATTACGTAAGATTTCACTCGAGTAAATATGATAGTGATTTGAATTGACTATTATTATCTACAGTATGATAATCTATTTTGACTTTCAACAATGGATTATATTCCTATAAATAGTCATGGGTCAACGTTTTGATATAGATTGTTGATATTATTGATAATGGGCCATTATCGAAATTATAGATAGCATGTTTGATTCTTTGATAATATCGTATTGTAAGAGAAATATTCTGGAAAAAACATATATCATCTTTTTATCCTTATAACGCATTTTAAAATATGGTTTGAGGGTTTTCATAAGCTTTGATTTACTGTATTAGCTAACTCCTTATGAAGGCTACGCAACATTGTCTTAGCATTACGTGGTTCTATGAGGGTAGGTAACAGAATCGTGATTAATGATAACGATAAGTATATGATTTCAAATGAGAAGGAATGAAAATTTTTGTATTTTACCTTCATTATTCCTCATCAACAATAATCATATTATTGTTTCTTTACATTAATTTGTCATTCCTCCTCAATTATCCTTCGAGTAACGCTGATAGAATACATAGCCCTGTTATACAGTTGTAGTTACGCTACTTCAAAGTTGTCCGAACTATTTTTGATAAGTTGAATAACGCTCATAAATTAATTACAAAATAAAAACACGAATAAGCTGAAAAATTGACAAAACTCGTTTTGATCGTCAAGTTTCTCTTTCATCCCAACTTTTGTTTTTTTTTAAACAAATGACAAATATCCGAGTCTGTTTTGTCGATTTCACAATGAATTATAAAATATTCAAGGGAAGCATGTTCTCAAGTACAAACTCTTACCTTGAACGAGAAACTTTCAGTTAGGCAGTACAGTGTTTAAAACTTATGAATACAAATTAGGCCGAAGATAGAGGAGAAGCGTACAAAAAAGTGGCAAACTTTTGATGCGACTTATCGCAGAGCACTTGCTGAAAAGTTTCTTCATATTTTCGAAACGAATTGTTTTTGCTCACCCGACAAAACGAATAAAATATTTATCACACTTTTCAATAAGGATATACCTTCGGTTTTAGTTTTCATGCATGGTGAAATGAATTTTTTTAAATGTAGGACTGGATTTATTTTTTCAACTTCTCAATAGTGTAAGGAATAGTGTATGTATGCAGTGCTAATCATTTCTTTGTGGCATCTACAGGTACTATTGTAGTGTTATCGGTGATGAAGTGATTTTTGTGTTGGAGAGCTAATTTGAGAAATCATTTTTATAATATTGCAGAAGGAATAATTAGGATGTTTGAATGTGATGATTTGTAAATTCTAACATACCAGGGAATATTTTTGAAGACTAAGTAGGTTTTTCAAGGTTAAAGAGATTGTTCGACTTGTAAATGTTAGATTTTGGTATTTCAAGGATAGTTTTATGACCAACACTTCTGAAATTCTGAAAATAGTCCGTAAGTCCGCAGTGCTGGATTAAGGTTTCTAGTAGCCCCCTCCCACGGTTGAACTTTTTTTTCTATAATTAAACAAAATTATCAGTCAATTTTTATTTTATTTTGGGTAAGCATACCTACCTACTTACGAGTACAAGTATGTTTGAGTCTACTTTACAAGATTTGTTTCTCCATCTTTGGGCCCTCAGAGACCAAAGGCCCAGAGCTCGGATCCCTCAGGCCAACAGGATTAATCTAGCACCACACATGAGTACCAATAGCTACAGAAACAGCCAAGTTTTCAGTTATTTCAGCTCAAAAAACTTATTTTGAAAAATAGTGGCAAGCTATGCATGTAAATCGGGAATTAGATTTTTGAAAATTTCTTTTTGAACAAATTGACATTCTTTTCAGAGAAATTGACCAATATTTTGGCGAGGGAGGAGAGTTACAAATTGAGGAGCATAATTATTTAAGCTAAAGGGTGAGACACAGGGCCGTGGCTAGAGCAAAATACTTTGAGGTGGGTACATGAAGCTGTTTCTGGGGGAAAATTTTCTTGGGGATGGAGGCAAACGATTTTGTTTTGGGGGCATTGTCCCTTCGCCTACGGCCCTGAGCAAAATAACAAATCACATATACGATTATGCTGATGTGCGCGCGCCATCGATCGAAAATTATGAAAAACGTATTGTGCTTTTTTCCTTTTTTTTTTTTTTTTTACAGTAAGGTTTGGAAGTATTTTTCTTTCTCATTTTCATTATAATTTTAGTTGTTTTCCATATTGAATATCCTAGAGATGTTAACAGATTAAAGATGGAAACAGTGATCCACTGAAAATTGAATTTTTTTCATGTAAAATTGAAATAGGTGAAATAAAAAGGTAATAATCATGTCTGCATTGTTCCGCGTTCTCACTGATGAAATGAGAAACCTCTTTTTACTTCTATGTGTAGAAGTACGATTATTTGCATTATGACTATTATCACTGACACGCAGAAGATGAATTGTGAAATTCAGTTGACTTGTTGCCCATCTAAGTTTGGCATATTTGTAGGGAGTGTTGTGTAGGATGTGATGGATGGGATCAGGAACGGGAATTACTGAAATTCTGAATCGAAGTCAACCCTATGGGTTTCGCAGGAAATCCACTGAGTGAGTTTCTACGGAACAGCAGGATGTGTCAAGACTATAATTTGTAGTCGAATTCTGGTAATGAGATAGCGTGCGATAGGTTCCAAGGGGATTGGTGGGTGCTTCGCATTCCCTATGACATTAGCGAATGGATCAGTAATTTTATTGGGTACATTTTTCACTCTCCAAATCAAACATTTCCTGGGCTATGTATATGACTGTGGCATCGTAAACTGCACTCTTGTACTTACACAAGTGTCTTCAAAATGGACAGTGATTTTACTAAGAAAATTATCATTGGCCTCTCTACATGTCTTCTTATTGAGAATTTGTACACGAGTACAATGTGTTTTCTGTGTGACGAAATCCGAGACTTGGACAAACAAGAAATTTTTGGAGACGTTTATTTCTAAACAATAGATAATTAAACTTAGTCAGAGTGTCACGTACATTTTGTTGCTTCTCGTGCACATCACCCTCAAGCATTTCTAAGGCTATTTAAATTCTCGCTGCAGCGTTAATTAAGCTAACAAAGAAAGGGCAAGGCTAAAAGTTTTGGACAAAAGTGTAAAATTCACCAAGACAGATGTAATTTCCTTGCTGTACGTATATTTAAGTACGTAGAAATTCTGGAAACGGAAATTAGCATAGAAGTTGAACATTGGCAAAAAATGTTGATAATTACCAAAATTCGTTAACTCGAATGCAAAATATTCATTAGTTTAGTGAACTATTCAAATATTTAGTTTTTGTTGTTGCTGTTATTTTTGTGGCATCACTTTCAGTTCATTTCTTAATCTTGCAATTTTTGAAAATGACTAACTTTTAAAATGAATAATGTAGACACATATACTGATACAAGTATGTAACAATCCATTAACAAGCAGCTTTAATTGTAATATTTGCATTTTCACATGAATTAGTATTTTACGTAGAAAAGGGTGTCAAAAATTAGATTTTGTAAATTAGTGTTTTACTTGAGTCAGAAAACACTAGCTGCAGAACCATGAATGCAAAAGTATAAATCTTAGTTAGACTACAGTCAACCAATTTGCACAGTATATTGAAAATAATTTTCTTTATTTTCATCTAAAAAAAGATTTACCTAAGATGCAATCTGGTTTCCGAAATTCATTTCCACATGCTTTTCCTTATTTTATCAGTAGGATTCTGCAGATGCGAATATCTGTAAAACCTAGAAGTACAAATGTGAATTCATAAATCAGGTCGTTGTCGAGTCATACATTTTTAAACTGCAAGCAAAAATTTCTAAATTACTGCCCATTTCAGTAGAATTAAAAAATTAAAGCTCAACTCAAAACTTCGCATTAAAATAAGAGAAGTTCTTCGCAATAAAAATTTCTAATCTTAAAAATTGAGAAATGCAAATTTTTCAAGCTACCTTCACCGATTATAGTTTTTGTATTGTTCAAAAAAATAAAAAATGAATAAAAATAGTTGCTACTTACCGAAAATATTCAGAGATGAGAAATCGAATCTATTGAAAATAAAACTTATCTTTTCTTAACGATCCTCGGGCTTCCATTTTTATTCGGTGTAAAATGGAAAATCTTTTTTCTGCGTATATCATCCACACTGAAATGCAATAAATGTCGTGCTGCTATAATGTAATTGAATATTTCACACCAATAAAACAGCATTACTGTCAAAGTTCAAAGAATTTTTGGTCATTACGTCTATGAAAATAATGGTACAGCTTACGCTGGCTGTAATCGAATTTACATAAAACTGATTTTTTTTTTTATGAGGAGTGGGATGGAAGAGAGCATATCATCATATTTAACAAAATATAAAATAAAAACGACCTTTATGGCCGCTGAGAGCTTTATAAAATTATCGAGCTTTTAAGATAATCAGTCTTGTAAAAACACTTTTGTGCTTATGGCGAAGCCATAAAGCCGTTCGACTAGCAATAATGATGGAAAATTTGTCTCTTTCAGTACTAAATGAAAGAAAAAAAAAATAAGTCGAAGGTGCGGCTGCTGAAAGTATTTATAATAATAAAATAATGATTCAACTACGGAGGGGGTATCTTCAGAATCGATAAATGTATCAACTTGAAGAAAAAAAAAATGAAAACTTATGTAATTTATTTATTAACAATTTGAGCATAAAATGTAATCTATTTTTCTTATTCGTGCTTAATATTAATTTTTAGGATTTCAATTTAAATATCCAGCCTATCAATAATAGAAATTCTTCCCGATAAAATTTGTTGCGATTTGGACGTGAGAAAAAAAACTAGATAGCCAGGAGACAATCTATATATAATATATTGAATGAAAAATGTATAATATTCAATTAATTTGCTGTCTTGGCCCAGTATGACGCTTCCTTCGACCACAGGCGGATGCTAGGTGGAAGGCTAAGTCCCCAACGCTTGAGTAAAAATCAAATCTGTTAGTAAGTGATGGAAAAATCTGATGAATTTTTGCAAAAAAAATTTTCAATCAATTTGCCCATTTCTCTCAGAGTTGAAAAAAAAGAGTCAACCTCTGCCTACAACATAATTTTAATTCATTTTAGTTATGACATTTACTATTTTTTCAAATCAACTTTTTACTGGTAATCCAGATACCCAAATGATTTGGCCCAGCACTGAACCATAATCTATTACCATTAAATTCTATAAAGTTGTTCCAGTGGGGCAAACAATATATAGAATGGCTTATGGCACTTGAACCACTTGGAGCTGGTATTATAATTTAACTGGGCATTAAACAATACTAAGTATCTATAATTATTTCAAAATAAGCCACTCGTCTTGCTTTGAAATTATAATTAAGGATTATTCAAGTTAATGACACAAAATTCAAGAGACTCAAGACAGAAATTTAGTTTGAAATTTTGAACTGCGTTTTCCCAACAATCGTAAAAATTGAGACTGAGACTCTTTTATACTCGTAGCTATATGTTGACGTGATAATGTGATTTTAGTTTTTCCAAAAAGATGGCATATTGTTCAATAAATATGTAACTAAATTTTTTGAAAAGCTATTGAGTCGGCCATTTTTCATAAGCACAAACTAAGAGAAGATTATATTTTAGGCTACTATTTTGCTCAAAATATGGACAGAATATTTTGGAGCTGCTCTCCATTATTTTAATTGACTTTACTCGTTCTTTGTCGAATTAAAATATTAAAGTGAATTGGGCGGGCAAGAAAATTCTGTCAATCCTAATTTCTTCCGAAAGTTTTGACAATTTAAGGCAGGAAAATTTTGGACGTGACCCTTTGGTACAGATTATAAGCCTGTAATTTGCACATTGATATTAAAAGGATTGAAAGTTGATACATTTGGAGTTGTACACGTGCACGAAACTGGAGTTATATTGAACACGAAAAGAGCACTTCGTTTTCATTAAACATTTATGGCGAGCGATAGACTGAGAAATGAACTTTCATAATAAGCTTGGGAAATGATACCCGGGTATTTTGAAAGAGATGCGACAAGAAAATACCCTCACACCCACGACCATCCTCCAGCTCTGAAACCCCATCAACCAATTCCATCCAACCTAAAATTAAAATTCAGCATGTTAAACTGTTTCTCGATAAACGCGACAACTTGTTGAATATTTGAGTAGCTTCGACGTCATCAAGATGAAGAAATTTTGATAATTTTTCAAACTCCCTTGAATGTTATAAGTTTTTTAAACGTAGTTATAGAATCATCTTGAATAAAGTGAAGTTAAGCCTCAGATACGCAGTCAAAAACTTTGGAATACTTAAGATAGCGCCTATCGAGCTTAGACTATTTAAAAGTTGTCAAAAATTGCCAAAGTTATCGAAAATTAGCTTTAATCTATGGTAGGCTTTGAGAAGCCAGAATTCTTTCGCGTTTTCATTTTTTCGACGCAACCTTGAAAAATTATTTTCTACCTATTACATCAAGTAAAGTTTTTATGGCCACCACGAGGAGGGAAATTATTCTACCATAAAAAAATAAGCTGCTGACGTCAAAAATGTTTAATTTATTGGAACAGTGTTCTAAGAGAAGCGGATAAGTTCACTTTTTCAAATTTTTCAGGAGAGCAAAAAACCATTTCCAGACTGCACATAGTCCTCTTATATGTCACCTCGACTTTGAACTTGAACTTTATTTTCTCAGCGATCGTTGAATTTGGGAATGTAATATTTTTACTGTAAGTATAGCTGGGACTTAAGAGTATTCTGCAGTTGAAAGTTGGAAAAACTCAGTTTCTGAAAAAAGTGGACTTATCCCAATTCTCGCATATATCTGTTTATTTGCTAGACTAATGGCATATTTTTATAAGTGAAGTCAGTACAATATGGTATTCTGTAAATATGCAGAAAATGCTCATCATGTTTGGAAGAGGTAGGAAAATTCAGATTTTACTCTTGAAACTAAAACTGAAGATGGCAGTTCTTCGAAAAATATAGAATCTCAACATTATTAAAGCTAATAATTAATTTTGTTTTAAAAGAAAAGTATAAAGCATGAGACTTAACTACTCAATTATAATTGATTGCGTGTTTTTTCAAATACCCGCTTTGCTCATTCGAGTATTCAATTACGTGTTTCATGTTTCTTTTTTGGAATAGAGTATAGCACCTCGGATGTAGTGAATTATGATTTTATTAATAGCACAAGTATATATATCCCTTATTAGAAATTTCATAGACTCAAGGAAGTTGAGCCAGTGTTATGATAAGGTTGAAAAATTGTAGCTAAAAAAGTGAAAGTATAAATATCCATCAAGAATGGTCGCATTCAATATTAAATTTAAAAAAGCTATTAAATATTCTGCCAATAATTGCCTCGCATTTTTCTGTAGTGCCTGAATGCTATAGAAGTAGCCAAATCAAAATTCAGTGAAAAGAAGATATACCCTTGGAAACTTCCACATCAAAATACAAATACATATTTTCAAGTCTGAAAATTCAAACTTTTGACTTTACTGCCTCTCCACCCCGGATTTAGATTACAAAAAATTCTGTCTAATAAACACACCTAGTAGAAAATGTACCTACTTTGCAAATTATCTACTATAGGTAGTCCAGAGACTACAGACCAGGGACGAATGAGATCTTCGCTGGTGCTGCAGCTGTCGTCTATATCAATTATCAACATGACAGTTGTAAAACAAAGCATACACGAAAAATAAAAATAAAAAATCACGTTTAACCGTTCTGAAACAAAGAACACATTACCGTAGAAAAAAGAAACCTTTTTTTTTTTTTGTGTTTTTGTTTTTCCATTTTCGCGCTCACGGCTGGAGTTCTCAAATTAAATATCGCATCCACCATAAAGTTGTCACCCTCCCCCTTTCGTGCTGCCCCCTTTGAACCAGTGTGGACGTATACTTTTCGTACGTACTACAACCTTTTTACCAGTATAGGTACTGAAGTTGGCGAAAATGGTTTACCTCAAAAAACGATACACAAACCAGAAACCCTACCGCGTTTACAAAAGAGAAAGGTAATATCGGTAAAAGCTTACTTCTTCATTTCCTTTTGCATTTTACGAGTACTTTGTACTTTCGCAAACATTGATTTCAGATGACAAACGACAAGCAAAAACCACAAGGTTTATACTTTTTTGTATACTCTCGACAGTTTATTCCTATCTTTTTATGTGTGAGATTAAAGGTAGCACCCAACAAAAAAAAGTTTCTTCATTGTTGAAGACAGAACCACAATTCCCCTTCCTCCAGTCGCTTTATTGTTTTGTTTCTCATCAAACTCGTATACTGAATATTTTACATAAAAGTTCTTTATAAGCCCAAATTCAAATCTACGAGTTTTACAAAATGGTATATCCTTTTGAGGACATTTTCAGATGAAAATAAAGTGGAACAGTGCCGATGAAAAAATGAAAAGTATTGAGCTTTCTAGCATATCCTCTGTTCTGAAAATAACAGTAATTACTTTTTAAAAAAATGTGTCACTAGTCCAAAACTCCATAGCTAGCTTATTTTGACCAAGTAACTTTGCTTCAGCTCCTTTATTGAGCTCCGCTGCAGCACTTTTTAATCAGTGATTAGCGTATTTCTACAGTTCTTGAAAATTGGTGAGCCATGTAGCTGTCTTAGCTTCAAATATTCCGTCTATTTAATGAATACCCATAATTATTTTATCTTCACAAAAATCAGCCATTTTCGATCAAAAACCCACATTTTAAACACAGACTCAGGTAATACGGTCGGTCTTACTTACTTCTTTGAAAAATTAGCTTGGGAACAGTGGCGCACCCAAGGGGGGGTTAAAGTGGCTGGAGCTCCTTACCATCCATAAAAAAAAGGCTGAATAAAAATTGTTTCCGATTTTTTACTGAGTTTCTATTTTTGAGGGTAAAATTAAGACTCAGCTCCTCCCTCAGCAAATTTCGGGTGCACCCCTGCTTGGTAAATAGATTATTATTATTTTTTTTTTGTTATTGAAGACTATTATATATTTTTTCAAATGATTTTTCATTTGAAACACTTTCAATATTACGTATGATTTCTCAGTCGGTTAAAATTTGGCGGTTCATGATAAATTGACCTCTTAATTCATAATTTCTACCCTCGGGAATTTAAAATTGAGAGTTAGAATTGCTACTTTATTCAAATGTAACTGGTCTTCACTCAAGCACGAGTACATTCAGTGTACTGTACTGTGAGAATTCCAATGAGCCGACTCTGAGACAAAAATAATCTATTAGGGTAAAATAAGGTTTAACGTTTTACATCCAATATCGAACTACACTACTCGCAGATGAACTAATTACCATTACACTTTGTTAGAAGCTTTCCTGAACTTTTCTCTTATGACCTATATTAGTATCATCTATTCCTAGGATGAAGTTCATTGTAAATTAATTGATGTTGAATCTGCATCGATTGTAAAAGACTAAAATGAAGTTGGCTTGAAATTTGTATTTCTCGGACTGTATGCTCATCTTTTTAACTTTTTACGTAGTGAGACGCTCTAATATCTATTGTAATATGATACCGACCGTATCTACGAGTTTCAAAACAGAAACTATTGGCGTTTCATCCTAAGATTATTGCCTAATTGGCAATGCAAGCCACCGAGACCGACAGGAGTGAAAAACAGTAACCAAAAACTGATGAATTGAAAATATGATCTTGATGCGTGTTTTTATTGAACAACGGAGAAACCCTGTATTCGATCTTGAATTTACACACGTGAAGATCATCATTTCGGGCAGTTACACACTTTGCCTGTAGAGTGCGAACTTCTGCCTCGCACTCCCAGTATCCCAAAAAGTAAAATGCTTCAGAAGAGCGCTCATCAAAATTTCACTGAACGCACTCCTGAATATGTGATAAGAACGAAATTTAAAGGCCCACAGCCAGATGAAGGGCAGGTGGGCAACGCTCCGTAGCGGTACTTTTTGCCCCCTGGCAAAATTTTTATTTCCTGAATTAAAAAAAAAAAAATATTCAAAGTTGTTTTTATTCACAAAAACAGATGCCCTCCCTGGTCTGTAGTGTGCCCTTCCCTCTCAGAATTTTATTTTAGCTACGAGCTGGGAAATTTATTTCATTTAATAAAGATTTTCGTACTAAATTATAGTTCCAGGTAACCCAATTAACTCTAGAAGTATCAGGTGGTGTCATATACGACACCACTCGAAATTTTGACATGGACTTCTCAAAGGACCAATATTTTGAGAACCCCTGACTTGTGTCATACGACGCCACCTGGTCCTTTGAGGTTACTCTTGTGGTGTCATATATGACACCATCTGGTTCTTTGAGTAATCGAATAAAACCTGGTATTTCTAGTGTTAAAATCATTTTCAAAATTTTGATGCACCTATCTGCTAAAGGGAATGGCGCGTTAACCACAAAAATGTAAATTGTGCTGAAAGGCTAGCTCGAACCGGACCAAAATAAACCAAAACTGGTTTTTATTTTTTTCTAAACACATTATTTTAAAAATCGAAACCGAGCGCTCAATTAACCTGCGTTCGGTTTTGTTTTTCAATTTACGATTTTTTATTTTTGTCTATATCCTACACATGGGCTACCTTAACCTTTTTTTTTTTTTTTAAGCGTACGCGTGACTTGGTTGTAACTTTACAAAATCTTTTAGACTATTATGAAACAACAACTTCTAAAATTCTAATCTTACATACACACGTATGGAGTATTTAGAAGGAAAATTTAATAACATGGTAACGCTAGATGAAGACAGAAAGAAAAAAACGTAATACATTTAGGAGATCGATTTTCAGGTACATTCAACATTATATTCAGGGGTTGGTAAAGCAGCATTAAATGATTTATAAGTGAAAAATAAGGCAGAAATTATTGATTATCAATATTTCTATGTTCTCAACCAGTGATGCACCCGAGGGAGGGGTCTAGGGGAGCTGAAGCAACTCCCTCAGACATAAGATTTCATTGAAAAAAGGAAGAATTTAAAAAAAAAATTTGCAAAATTTATGTCTTTTAGGAAAAAATTCAACTCGGCCTCTCGCTTGGTAAATTTTTAGGTGTGCCACTGTTCTCAACTAAATTGAACAACTACATAATCATAATCTTTTACCATGAAGTTTGCAAGGCGTTCACAAAATTGCCGTAAAATTTAGTAAACGTTGAAGGCAGTTATCTTAAGGGATGGTACGAATGCGTCACAAAATGATTAGATAAAATATACACCGAAAAAAAGTGAGCTCACATAACAAAATAGAAGAATAGAAAAAGTTTCGCCCACAAAGAACTCGTCAATTTTTGGGGTATCACATATTACACGCCGCAAGGGTGAAATGTTGTTTGGCGAAGGGTTATTTGAAAATTTATTTTCACCAGGGGGATTACGAACGCAGATTTCTCTAATCCAAAACCACCGCCATTACCCTCGCCAACTATTATTCAATCGAAATTGTAAATTTGGTATTATTGTCGCGTTTATTTTGTAACGTGTCTTCTCTTTTTTAAGCAGATTTTGCTTCTTTGTTTTTCTTTTCTCATTTTTTTTTTTTTGCGAATGTATCGAGGCGATTTTGAGAATGTATAAATCCCTTCGAGCTACATGAAAGTATTTCAACTTCCTCCTCACGCTTTGCGTCTGTATCGAATTAAGGTCTGCTTTTTTCATACCATGCTTTTCTTTTTTCCACGCGGTGATAGAAAATTAGACACATGAAAAAGAAAATTAGCAGAAAAAGTGGGATGCTAGTCACTGCCAAGATAAATAAACACCCAAAAAATTTACTACAAGAGCCAAAGTAGATAAGTTGCTAATAAGTCTTACTCTCATTGGTGAACTTTAGGGGGCAACAGGTGCGCTCAGCTTCCTTAGAGCTGAAATTAGCCCACCGGCAAAAATTAACCACTTTCCAGATCAAATAAATTCAAAGAAAATTACTGAACTGTTGATTTATTTTTACCAAACTCTTGAAGTAATACTTCTGGCTTTAGTGACGAATTTTCTGGCAGCGATTTATTCAGGTTGTGAATTACCTCGCAGTAAATAGTCGTAACAGCAAACACTTGCAACCATAAAATCTCTATCAAACTGCCAGTCCAAATCCAAAAACTTGTCAAGTCCCAAAAATTCACGACTCATTTTTTTTGACTGATTTTGCATTGTCAAGCACTGAAAAAATGTTCTTGGGGCAGCGAAATGTAAACAAAGCTTTTCTCAAATGTAACCATCGAAGGCTCTAAGCAGTATGAATTAGAAACTATTTCAAGACTTACTCGCAGTATTGTTTTTTAACTCTGCTTTCAGTCCTAACATATAAACAGCTATTCAATATACTCTGCAACTCCCTTCAGCCCACCTACATTCCATCACACAGAAATCAATCTTCCTTTCTCTCATGATCTAAGTTATCAAAATTCATAAACTAATAACCAATTTCGAAGTTTTAAATCACAAAATGTCACCGACTCCACCAAATGCAATCGATTACACTCTATCGAACTGAATATTTGAATAACTTACTCGTATTAGATACGAGTACATTATTTCAAGGAATACTGTGCCCACTCGTTGAAGTCGCCAACACTGAACTCCACTTCCTTTCTATCTGTTTTCATTATCAACCATCATTAAACTAAAGCTACTTATGCTACTTGAAATTTTGCGCGACAATCGTATTTTGGCTATTTCCGTCCATTTTGCGTTGGCCGAGTTAAAAGGAAGCTATATACGAGTACCTATAAGAAAAAGGAGTATGAAATCGAAATTTACAACCGAATAAAAATCGTATGCCTCCTCCAAAATGCGAGAAAAAATAAAGAAAAATGAAGGTAGTTGGCGCCGACGAGTAATCTGATAGTTGATGATAAGATGACGATGAACCATCGACGAACATCTGGCTATCAACAGAAAACCAGTAGGTAGCTGAGCTTTTTCTTTTTTTTATTTTCCTTCTCTTTTTACAGTATGTTCTCTTCTTTCTATGTATATAAGTGTGGTTGGTGCAGGTCGAAGTTAATGCGTTTTCTTTAGGAGACTGCAGAGTGGCTTCTCTGTAATTAGTTACCTTTCGTATACCCTCGAGGATTATAAGGAGCGGTTCAAGCATCAGCCAAGTAGTGGTTACTAACCTCTAGCTGACACGCGAGATTTTTCGGTTGGTAAGAGCAGAAATGCATTTGTGCAGTGGATGTTATGGTGTCTTCTCTGAACTATCAAGGATAAAATACCCTAGAAAAACATAATCGAGAAATGACAGGCGAAGAGGGTGAGCTATCCTGAATTCTGCATGTTGAATACAAACCATTTAAACGCATTAATTGGTAAGAGTGGAATCAGTTCATTTAATATTTGGTGGCTTCATTTTCAAAATATTGATCTGATTAGCTGAGATTGGTGTACTTTGAGCTGAAGATTGGCGTTTCTCAGATGGAACCGAGTATATTATGCCAATTGAATATAGCTCTAAGTTAGCTACATGTTGTATTCAAGTACCTATATTTTTGGCTGCAACCGAGTTGTCCGAGTTGAGTCCACGGCAGCAGGGGGTATTTGCAGGGCTAATTAGTATGCAATTCCAAGTTGAGTCCCAGTTTTGCTGAGCTAATTAATATGTAATTCCGAGTTGAGTCCCAAAACTTGCGGAGATAAGAAAGTTGACAGCAGGAGGTATTTTCGGAGCTATAATTAGTATGTAATTCTGAGTTGAGTTCCAGTTTGGTGAGCTTATTCTTAAATATGTTTTCAAGTGGGAAATGCCAAGCAAGTTATTGTGCAAATAGATTTTGTTTAAAATGTTTCAATAATGAAACCAGCCACCTTATCTTTCTCAATAAGAAAGATAGAATAATGCACTTTTAGCCTCCACCACTCAGGTACGTTTGTATATCTGACACAAATCAGTCCGTTAATCCAATACTCCAGTTCAATCGCATGTACTACCAATCCCTGTGAAGAATTTCACTTTCACTTCAACTCTGACTTTTACTCTGCTCATCCTAATATTTTTGTGTTTCTTGAAAACATTTTAGAGATACAATATGAAACCTTCGCTAAAATATTGGACCCAAAAAAATAAAAAAAAACAGTAATTACATATTACTTAGCTCTGCAAATACCCTCTGCTGTCAACTTTCTTATCTCCGTAAGTTTTGGGACTCAACTCGGAATTACATATTAATTAGCTCCGCAAAACAGGGACTCAACTCGGATAGAAATTCTGGTTTGGGACTCAACTCGGGTCCACCGATATTTCTGTAAACTGCCCAAGGACTATATTTATCAAGCTGATCTCATATATTGAAGGAAATAGGGACTTCCATATACATGTATGTACTTGTAATGTGAATGATGGCTTGTCTCAAACTCTTCAAGTTTGTTTTTTGGACTTTTTCAATATTGGTTATTGAAAAAAAGAATTTGTCAGTTGTGAAGCTAGCGTTTTCTTTAGGGGAGGGAGGGAGGGGGCAGCAATGTAAATCGGAAAAATTTTCAGCATTCGAAGTTAATTTTTTTTTCTTTTTCTATAAATTATATTTTTTGATAGTTTTTGGTTTATTTTAGAAAAAAACTTTTTTTCTGTGGTGGGCGTCGCCTTCATTGGCCTCCCCTTAGTTCACTTGTGGAGCATGTTTGCGGTGTGTCAGTTTTTCAAATTATTATTCAGAATCTAGATGATCACCTTCTTGGTTGCTATAACTGCAGTTTCATCAAGATTCAAGATATTTAGATACAGACAGAATTTATAAGCTTCTTTTATTTATTTAATTTTTCTAATAAACCTAAGTTACTATCAAAGCCCAACAATTATTCCAGAGGAATCGCCACTGTACGTCATTTTCAGCTAGAGAGGGAAAAGATATGAATATTATACTGATTATTGTGTGACGTATAAAATTTTACCCAACAGCATAGTGTTCAAAAATATTGTTTGCCATCGGGAGTTTTATTATGATGACAATTATTGCTTTTCAAATCTGGTAGAACATTTGGACGAAACATTGCCAAGTCACGATAATTAATTCCCATATAGAACGAGTTCATTCGCATTTAGTTTAGGACCAACATGAAAATGTTATACCACTGCTAATGCAGCGTAAATTTGAAACATAAAATGCAAAATTACTAATTCATATATTTGAATTTTTTTAAAGATTTATTACAAATACTCCTTGTGTTTAGTTGCTAAGCTAAAATTTTGAAATAGAACTAGGACATTTTTATGAGTGTTTAAGACACTGTGCTGGTCTTTTGACAAAAATTCAATTTACAAACGACTGGTCGAGCACACACTTGGCAGTTGTCAACAAATTCTTAAAGACACGTAACAACCATTTGCATGAATAGCCAAAATTCGCCATCGATTCCATAATAATATTTTTCATTTTTCTAACGCGTACAAATAAATACTCGTAATATTTTTTAAAAAGCACCTCACGTAATTCTCGTAAAACGTTAACAGCAATTTTGTCGAGGTATGTTCGTCGTTTCTAGACTTCAAAATGAACTTCACCTCTGCTTAAAACAAAGGAGAGACGTAAAAAAAAGAAGGGTCCACTTAAAACCTGATCGCTTCCAACTGGTTTTTCTTTTGGATTGTTTTTCTTTTAAAATGTCAACAAGACGGACAAACATAAAGCACACTTCAACATCGTCCACATTTCAGAAAACTTGCAACGAATGCTAATAAATACCTACATGGCTGCCTATAGATGGAAAAACGTGTTTTTTGTAAGCTACATGTTTGAATGCTTAAGCTTTATGAGTAAGCCTTCTCATTTTTAACAAACTTGTAAAATAAGCGCATCTATGTATGTTGTCTTGAAAATGAAAGTCATAAGTATTCAATATTGAGGAAATATGTGTGTTTAGAGAACTGAAACTACAAATACATCTGAGAATTGAACAGTTGAATTTTAATCCCTTTGTGGTTTTCATCTCAGGTCCAGATAAATCAATAAAAATGATAAAAGATTCTAAATATCACCAATAATTTTTTCTTTTTTATCGATAATTTTATTTGTTTTACTTTATTTTAGTTTATTTTGGAAAAATTGAGGGGACCAAAATTTTGTCTATGGGAACCGTTGCCTCCCCTGGCCATTCTTTAGTTCAGCCACTGACTGGTTGTAATATTTCAACTTTTTTTTTGATACGAGAAGAGAAAATACCTTCGACATACAAAGTGTGTTGAAATGTTCGCAGTGTTACCCTATCTTTCAATCCTGACAATGTTTCTCCCTCCTGATGGTTTTTTTTTTTATTTTAAAATTCAACTTGAGTAAGTCTGTCATTTTGGGATCTCTCTTTTCAATTGGAAATTGGAGGCAAGCGGGACTAGAGAAAAAATCTATATAATAAAATAATTTATACTCTTGATAAGCAAATATTAGCAGCTTATTGGATTTTGGTAAATTATCTATGAATTATTATGCACATATCATATCATCAGTATGCTTTTGGTTAATCCGTGCAAAATAACGTAGAACTGCGCTGATGGTTGTTCATTTTTATTAGCATTTGTGATACTCGACAATAAGTTTTTTCATGACAAAAAAAATCTGAACTTTTTCACTCGAATATATACTCGTAGCTTGCAACATATTGGAAACGACTTTACTGAAAATAATCAATTGAATTTTTTTTCTTCTAAATCCATTGGGGAAGAGAGTGAGAAAATTGCCAGCTGGAAATGCTTTTGTCTTTCGATGGGAAGCAAAAAATAAAGTCATATTAAAATTGTTTTTCGGTGCGAGCGTTCAAAATGGTCATTGGAAAAGTCAACGACACGAAAACTATCAATGGCTAAAAACTCTTTTCAGATGTCACAAAATAAAAGATGATGTATCTAGCCTACTGAACAATATTGCAAACACGATCTTACAATTCATTTTTATTACGAGTATATGTAGGTTCCTAATGAAAAAATATTCGAGAACAATTTTGAGTTATATTAATATCTACTCGAATTCACCAATTCAGCAGTTACACGCAAATTAGCTAACTAAAAAGCTACCCAATCAGACCATATTGTAACATATTATAGAGTTGGTGGCACTTGTGCCACCCAGTGGCGAAGTAGTGTCTCCCAGTAAAGTATTTCAAAATTCCTAAAAATTGCAATAAACATTTTTTCATGTCAATTACCAATTCCTATAACTATCAGTTCCAATGAAGACTCAGACACCCAGACTGTTGTTCTCAAATTTGAAGTGTTGCGAAAGCCGCCTTGGGGACTCATTGTGGGTGCCATGGTTGCCAGGTCGAAAAAAAAAACAAAATTTTGTTTTGAATACAATGAATGAAATAGTTTTCTCATTTTTTGTTACGTGAATTGTGAAAATCCGTTGTAAAATTTAATTTTTTTGTTGTTAATTTTATGAATTAACACTAGAAAAACATTAGAAAATCAGAAGGGGGCTCAACGAAGGGAAGCTCGAAGTAATTGAAGGTGACTCAGCCCCTCATAGCCCCCCTGTCTATGGACCTGCTAAAACCAAAAGTAAAAGTACGAGGTGATTTGTGAACGGCTAGTTACATATTATTTTGACATAAATTAGTACATAAATGTTAATCTTTTGAAATATTTTTCTTTCTCCTTCTTATCATAATTTTAGATGTTTTTAATTAAATATCCTCAAGGTGTTCAGTGATCGACTGTTACTGGAGTATTCTTTAAATGCTTTAAACCACTACATGAAGCAGAGAGTAGACTATATAGCAAACTGGAGTGCGCAGGAGGAAAGGTTGGATTCTATATTACCTAAAAACTTTTTTTAATTTATCTCATTATTCGTAATCAAAATTGAAATCGGTGTAATAGGTAATTACGTTTGGAGTTTGAACTGTTCTTCGTACTCACCAATAAAATGCTGAACCTCATTGTATTTACATGTGGAAATAAGTTATGTGTATTATTACACCTTGTGAACATAACGGATGCTGTCGTACCTGAAGAATTCATGTATCCGAAAATTAATCCTATTAGGGTGGCGCAGCATGGTCTCAGTTGATGTAATGTTCAAAAACTACTTGTTTGACCATAGATTTGAATGTGGTGAAATTAGGATCGTGGTTAATTCATCTTTTGAAAAGTAGGCAAGTAAACGTGTAACGCTACTCATAATTTGGGTGAGTTTGAGTGATACAGAAGGTTAAGTTAGTGTCAAGAGGCTACAGATAAAAACTGCCTGCGAGAGAGTATGATGGGTTCAATGGTTGAGGTGGATTGGATTATGGTGCCGTAGAGTATACCAAGATTGTTTCAACTTGTGGAAAATTTTCAGTTTCCCATTACTTCATGTATCGGTCTTAGATAAATTACTCCAGTAAAATATAAAATTTAACCAACCGCAGAAATAACATTTAGTTTTGACCATACTACACGCGGCGACACTATCTACGAATAAAACCTAACGTAATTTGAAAAAGTTTCACACCTCTTCCCCAGATGAGTTGAATACATTTTCAGCTATAAAGTCTAATGACCAAACCATAACCAATTCGCCAACTGACCATAAATGAAGCAGTTATAAGGAGGGACGGTAAATAATTTATAGTAAAAAGACATAACCGCAAAAACGAAAGTAAAAGTCTTTTATCCGAAGCTCCATTTGAAATGCAGAAAAGAAAATGCAAAAAATTAACAAAGGGTGTTAATAAACGAAACACGAAACAATTTCATTTTATGAGACACCCTTGATTACTACCACAATAACCCTAACCCCTTTCTTATAAATTATGTATACACGTGTGCAATCATGTTAGAGTTTACCACAGGCAGTTGTAATAACGAGAGAATAAAATTTTAAAAAACTCGTGTTTACAAACAGTGGCTCATAGTATACGAGTATCTGTACAAATAATTTCGTATAATTCACCAGAAATTTGAATAATTCAAAAATGAGATGCTAATTGACGCCTAGTATACGTGTTGTCTAAATCTTATAGATTCGTACGAAGAGCCTATATATTCATACGCACAAATAACATGTTACCCATAGAAATCTCTACAAAGGACTAATCAAGAAGAAATGATCTTCCCCGGCGTAATTGGTTGCCGAGAGCTACAAAAACAAACCCCGATCTCAATTTAAGAACCAGATGAGATTCGAATGTAGCTATAATTTCGTTTTTTTTTTTTTGCTTTCTTTTTTGTTTTTGATTTTTCAACCGCAGCGAACTACATCTATGAAATATTATTCTTATGAGTTTTAAAATTTTTTTTGTTACATTGAGCATGTTGATACCCTATGAGCTCGTATAATCAAATAGACTTAGTTGTTGGTACTCGTAAGATGGAATTTTTTTTTTTTTTTGAAAAAGAAGATAAATTATTGTTTTTTCGGATTAATTACATTTAAAAAAAAATGTTTATTAATAATTTTAATTTAATTTATTAAAATTAAATATAAATAAAGCACTATGATTTTGAATAGACTAACATGAAAAGCGATAGTAAATTTCAAATTCTGCGGTTTCCAAGTAAATTAAAACAAAAATTTAAGTAAGTAATGAAAAATTAGTCAAATAGTCAAGCAATCGATTTTCTTCCTTGCGGACATGGATATGAAAATAATTTGACATTGCTCTCAATAAAATGCAGACAAGCAAACAGGCTTTTTAACCAATCATTGCTTGCTCAAATGCCTTATTGGATGGTGATAAGTAGTCTGAGTACCAGTAGAAACGTTCGAGGATAAATTGAGATGTGAGGATTTCCATCTAGAGTTGACATGATAATTTTTTTAAATCAAAAATTTCAAAATCAATATTGAAGCCCTGATATAAAAAAAAACGTGTAAATGTCAAATGAAAAATAATACACAATTTTTTTTAAGGCAATTCTATTAAACTACTCTCAATGAATAAACTCAGTTATCTCACAGGGAAATACACATGTTTTTTGACAGGATATTGTGATTGTAAAATTTTCATTTAGTACTTGCACTTGTTTTGATGTCAGGACTTCTGCTAACCTCTAGATTTTGAACTGCAGATATTATTCTCGCCGTTAAGAAAGGGGACTTGAATAATGAGTAGACAATGGTGAAAAATTAATTTATAAGGTCGCTGTAGGATTTTGTTGAATTTGATGAGAATTCTTGAAATTTTTCATGCTGAATCTGAATCTTCGACCCATTTAGCTCTACTTCGCTATTTAGACCCATTTGGCTGCATTTTTCACTTTTTTTTGTTGTCATATCTCGCATGGTGAGAGCCGCCGTCAAAAACGGCTACTGGATTCGTGTTCAGCGACCTCGAAAACCCTCATACCGGTGCTCAACTTTCAAATTTATTCCCTGAGCAGAAAATCAGGAAGTGAAAAGTTTTTGAACATAGTATATTAGGAGAAATTTTGGTTAAATTGAAATATATTGACAAATTATCGAATTATCTGTCTCTAAGCTACTGAATGATGAAAAAAATTCGACTAAAAAAAGAAGTGTTCATTCGGACATTGCGAATTTCAAAATAATTTCCGGATAAAAATCAGCATCAGGTAGTACCCAGTCATCAAATTGATCCAACACGTTTGTAATTTATTCAATTTTTTTTTACAATTCATGAAAAATTAGCTAAAATTGTAAACGTGTTATAGGGTGAATTCGCCAATGAATAGAAAAATGAGAATCGGTAAAGTCATCCAATAGGGGTGACTTTGCCAGCTTTTTCATGACCCTCATAAAATATTCAGGAAATTTTCCTCTCTCTCTCTATCTTTTATGCCCTTTCTTATTCACAAAGATCTTCCTACCAGAAATAAACCGTTATTAGTTTTCCAGTATCTTTAATAGATAGCTCAGTACAAATAGCCTAAATCGCAAAGAAGCCAAAACGGTAGCTTAAATTTTCATCCAAAATAATATCAGGAATCCATTTTTAAATTCAACTTTTAAACAGCCACATTAATATAGAGAAGTCTACCCACCAGAACCCACATTTTTAACAATAAAATTGTTGATTCTGCAATGTTACTAGTTTATGTTCGATATTTGTGGCACTGAGTCTTCTTACATAAATCCTATTATTCAGTTGTCAACGTTAACCACAAAATAGAAAAAGGTTTACTTGCTACGTATAAGTGACGCCAAATTTCTCTTGAAACTGGATTTGAACTGATTTATAACGGTCTGCAGTGTAAAGTTCCTAGAAAAATACAACAATACCAGCATAAATGCTCGACCATTCCACTATTATGCAAATTAGAAAAGCGAAATCAATGCAAAACTAGTTTCGCAATTTCTGCAATTTTTTTCGTTTGGTAATTTATTGAAAAAATACAGATTTTCTTTAAACGACCATTGTCTGCAAATCTCGCCAACGCAGAAATCACGATCAGTTATTGTGTTAGGACTTACTCTAATTTCAATTGTTAATAAGACTGTATAAATCCCGTATGTAGCTCGGACATACGAGTACAAAGTAAAATTTCAAATTTTGCTTTTATATGCACTAACACGCGAGTTCAAAAAAAAAACTCAATTTCTGTTCGCAATCAGATCTGCATGAATAACTTTCTTTTTAATATTATTATTCTTTCTTCTGCAGTAAGATTTAATAATTGATTTATTCAGAATTGCACGAAAAGTTTATAGATCCAGCATTTATGTTACACTGCTTATTGGAGAGTAATGTATAAGTCGAAAATTATATTTTTCAAATGAGGTTTCTAAGCTGCGTTTTTAAATTGAACTTGGTATTTTGAGAGAAACTGTATACAGTATTGTCTATTAAAAATTTTATGGATGTTCTAATTCTGAAAATATTCTCAAGTACCAAAAGGCGGCACAAATTACAACAATATTTTAACCTTGAAAAAATTGTCTCCAGTATTATAATGAATTTTATTTACATACACTACTATAGTTCCCAAACATGCTAGATTTATTTCATCGCGCATGCGCTACTTTATATTATATTGTATTATATTATTGAAAAAATAATGCTCCATATATTTTCCTACTTCTAAGCAACCTTATATAAATATTTATCCATCTCGATTTTCATAATACGAGTACTACATAGCTATATCTACAATACATGCACATTGCACACCTACTCACTTTTTTGTTTTTGGTTTAACGGATTTTTTTTTTTTCACTCCTCTGCTTTTCAGTTCATCAGCTGATAAAACCTTTAATTATGTCACCAAATGTATTTTTTATTTCAACCTTATCGGTATTTTCTTGATCATTATTACTGTTTATTATAAGATTTACGAGTAGACTTACAGCTTAGGTAGTTTAAATACTGACCAAAAGTGAAACAAGCCTTAACATTCGACATTTATCCTATAATCGAAAGATCTTGTTTTCTATACCGATTGTCTATTCATCTCAAAAAAGAAGCTGTACTGCAGCTATATCTCTTTCCAAAACTCGATTAAAAGTAAATTATCAAACAAATATTCATGTAAGGATTCGTTAACATGGAATTGTATTCATTAGCCATCGGCCTTAATTGGATACTAACCAAAAAAATATTTAAAAAAAAAAGAAAGAAGAATAAAATGGTTTCATTATAGTTTCTAATTAAAAGCAGTGACTGTATAAGACGACGATTCCAAGTGTATATATATTTTATTTTCTCAATTTATATACGAGCCTACCTGTGCTCCAGGCAGTTGATTTTTAAATCAAAAATCTTATTTTACATTGTGTAGAAGAAAAAGCAGCTCACAATAGCCGACTTTTAAACACCTTATTGTTGGCTCGTTTACACCCCTTCAAAAAATCTTTTGGTAGACAAGCTGTGATCAAAATAACGCCTCCAGTACGACGATAATCTATTTCAAAATCACTTACAAAGGTCGAATATGATCCTTTCAAAAACTGATTATAAGTGGGTTGAAAGAGCGCGCCATATTTTGAAGGCTTATTTGTGTAGGTATATTATTATTTTATAACACATTACATGAAAGAGGGTTAAAAATTAGTTTCGACGATGATCGAAAATCAACCGAGCTGTACAATTCCTACAAAATGTTTTCGCTGCTTTGTCTATTGGTGTTTTTCCCTCACATTTCTGCGGTTAATTATGTTGTTGATATGGAACAAATGTATTAAGGTCTTGAGGGACTGAAAAAAATTCAGTGATGCATGCAATATCACTTCTTTCATCTTTCGCAAATCCTAAAAAATAGACGTGGAGTAAACTTGAAAATAGCATTTCTTGGGCTTTCAAATCATGCCACAAGCTTTCATCTTATCGAATAAAACTTTTCTGTCTTCAGAATATTGTAGAAGAAAACTGTAATAACATCCGCTGCTTTGAGAACTTTGAAAAAATGGCTGAAATGTTGGGTTTACTCGTATTCTGTTAAAAATTCCCTACTTTCAACACGCAATAGATACATTGAATGTGATGATGAGCCCGAGTCAAGACACATCTCGTCTATACGAAAACTGTATCTTAAATTTTAATATCTGCATACCAACTTTAGGACAATTATTATTCATGTTTTATGCGAATAATTTATATTAATAAGAGTTATTTAAAAAAATTGATACAAAATATTGAAAATTAATATAAATTACATTTGCATATTGTAATGTGCGAACCACATTATTACATGTTATTTATCCTATTTATAAGAATATCTGGCCACCAAATGTCAAGTGCTACTTTGGTCCATCTAAATGTTTTCTTTCCTTCTTACCTATTGATAATTTTCTCTCGTCTTTCTGCCAATTTGTTCTGGTGATGGATTTCACCTAATATAATTTACATCTTCAGAAATTTCAAATTATTTAATTTTCACAATCTTAAATATGAAGCTGAATCACTTAATTTACTGAAATGCTGATTCCTGCTTTGCTGAAATACTCTTGTTCCAGTTATGTAAGCCAAATTAGGGATTGGCGCTGAAATTTATCCTTCATATTTAATTTGTTTTGTCATAGTTTTTTAATGCATCTCTTCAATAATTCTCCAGTACTTTTTATTTGTTTTATTTTGAGATGTGTTGTTAAGATTATAACTAGAGACCGGATTCTTTGGCACAGAAAAGTGAAAAAATCGGCATTGAAAACTTCATTTTCGGCATTATTTGGCAGTAACCTACAAAAACCCCTCAAAAGCAACAAAAAAGTAAAAAAGTAATGAAATTCTATTTCAGAGATTAAAAAAAAATACATTTTTATAAAAATTTATCACTATGCAGTATGAATTGTGCAGTTATGTATGAGAGTGAGAGCTGTCAATATCAGTTGCTAACTTCTTTGCTTGCATGATTAGGCTTGTGATTTTTCACTATCAATGATTTTATGCGTAATGCAATGGTGAAAATTAGCAAAATCTGCCTTTTCCGGCATTTTCCCAATTTTTGGCATTTTTCTCATTTTTGGCATTTTTTGGCAAAATAAAAATTTTTTCCTGGGTTTTATTCCCCCCGATTCGTGCTCATATGTAAAAATTACCCTCCCGCCCCTTCAGGAACAAAAGTGACAAATGCCGAGGAATCCGGTCTCTAATTATAACAATGGGGTGAAGTGAAGCTATTTACTGGATGAAAGGAGGCTGCAGGTGTTATTTAATTTATTCTTCAATTTTAATAATTTTAGAAGAAAACATAATGGTGATTACGTAATTATTGCACTCCTTGGGTTCTTACATCTTCTTTTATGAGTTCTGATTTGGCTAATTTTCTTGGATTTTCTTGCTTGTATTAGTTTTGAGAATTTTGGTTTTCATTATTTCTCAAACACTACAATAATATGTTGAAAATTAGTGTGCTGCATTCTAAAATTTAATAAACCTAAATTGTCCCAAAGTTAGTATGCAGCATATTTATTTTTAATGTTCTGTTTTGGAATGTAAATTGTAAAATATCCTAAAAAGTTTGAATTGACAGGAGTGAAAACTCGCGATTACAATTTGAAAGTTGTGAGAGTTCTTGAGAAAAAATTGATAAAAGTCGTCAATTATTTTACTCAATTATTTCACTAAAAAATATAATAATTATCATAATTACATCACCTGTATGACCTTAATGACAGTATTATGGTATCCAAAATTTTTATTTTTCTTCAATTGAGATATAATATGTTTAGGATCTACACCTTTAAGGCATGGATCATATATCTACTATCTATCCTTATTCCATGTCACATGTTGATTTTCATGATGCATAGTAAAAGTTTACTAGTAGAATTAGTCACAAAATTTTTATGGATGTCATTTTGAAAATTATTATTTTTAATTAGGTGGACTGTTGAAAATTCCAATGGTTCATTTTTGAATAAAATGTTTCTATTTTTATTTTCAGTGGCTTCATCAGATTCTCGATTAATTATTGTCGAATCATGCTATATTAGATTCTCTTTGGCACTGCAAGTAGTAAATTCGTCATTTATAGTAGCCTGCAACCCAGCAAATCATCATGGGCTAACCTTTTATTCAGCTTCTGGACGCGTGTCTGTCTCGTCGTGATCAGACAGTTCACGAATGCATTGAAGTGGCATTCATTTAACCGCTCATTATATTTCTACTCGTGCATCCAAGATTCGAACTTACAAATTATAACGTTTTAAAAAATAAAAATCTATGAGATACCAAACTTAGCACTTGGGCACGCAACTGTCAACAATCCACTAATCCAGTGCATTCTAAACCCGTCCTAACTCCACAATGCACTATCAGTCGCATCCAATCTGATTTCTACTTCATGAACCCGTCGGGTAATTTCTATTTTATTGTATCAGAAGTTGGTGTGTAGGTTTTTCAAATGCTCTGAGAGAAATCATGCGTCAAATTACTATAGGTAGGTACAAAATATGTTCCATCTTATCTTTGAATGTTGGTGCACAATTTTTCATTTCATCTCCAAATTCGGTACCTATTTTGTTTTTCCACTTTGATCCAAAACTGGTTTTAATGGTCAGCGATGTTGATCAAAACGTTCCCACTTGGAAATAGTTTTTAGAAAATTAAATTTCGTTTAGTAACATTTTTTCATATTTTTCATTTTGATGATCCAGTGATCAATTATTTAAATTATAATTTATTTATATATTCTGTTGAAAAAATTAAACCCAAATAATCAGCTTGTGAAAAACGGTAGGCCTAGTTAACTAATTTAAATTCAAAAATTTCTACTCGAACTGAACTCATTACCTATCTGGAAAAGAAATCTCAGTTAAACTCTGTGAGGTACAGCAAAGTAGCGTACAGAATTCAAATCTACTTATGCACACATACTCTACATCATCATTTCAATTCAAATTTCCCACTTACATTTTTCTTCTTTGATGTTACCCTATGAGTATTTTTATTGTGTCAAACATTATGAATGCGCTTGAGAAAGAGAACTTGGGATTTAGAAGTGTTTTTACATTGGTTGACTTTTGGTAGTGACAGAGGGCTAAGCCTCTCCAGAACTAAAATAGCCCCTTCAGAGGAAATATACCCCTCTTCCATCGTTCAAAGAAAATTACCAACATTTTGATTCATTTATACCGAATCTTAATAATCTTTTTTAGTTATTTTTCTTTTTACTCGAGTGTTTTTATTTTCCTGAAGAAAGACAAAAACATTTTTAGCACCTCCCCACAACAAACCAAAGTACGGCTTTGGTTTTTTAATATTTTTATTTCACCAAAATCTACAAATTTTAGCTGAAAACAAAACAACATTCAACTTTTGAGAGAAAAGTATTTGCTGAAAAACTATTCAACTGTAATACCTCATGATTATAAAATTATATTCAAGCATTATGAAGTAAGAAAAAGAATAATGGTAGCTTAAATTTTAATGTGAATAAGCTGACCCATTACTAAACTGATGCCTTGTCCGAAGTCAATGATCTTCCTGCAGGCTTTGAGAGCTTAGCATTTATTAGAATTAAAAAAAATCCATGAAGTGGTATTTGCATGGTCGTCCCTCTTATAATTGGATTGGGAAGATCGATTATTTTATTTCTCCACTGTGTAAATTAAACGCTAATGGCTGGAACCAGTGGTAGCAGAACTCATAATTTTTTCTCGAAAATCGAGTAAATACAAACAAAAAGTGAAGAAAAAAAAAATACCAGTTTCCATTCGTCCATAAATAAATGAAGAACACCTATATAAACGCAGAAGAGGAATTAAAAAATCCGAGGTTGAATATAATTTTAATAATAATAATAATGAAGGAGAAAAAAAGCAGAAGCTAAAATCTGTGCAACAGTAGGTTTAAGAACTCCTGATTTATTCTGGTCGTGTACAATCACAGTACTAATAATTACTTTTCAAGAATAAGAACCCGGTTTCTATTCATCTTGCCTTCTCCTGCTTTTTTTTCCCCCTTTCTTTATATCCTATAGCTCTCTCGTTCAACTATTCTAAAAAAAAAAAAAAACACCTGGTAAGAAAAATCATCAAGAAATGCATTCATTTTTACGTTTATGAAAATTTTTCTAACGAGCTATAATTTGTTAGTGGATAGAAAAAGTTTTCTTTTTGTCATTTTTAACGCCTTTTATTTCATCGACGAATACAAATTTCTACTAGTGTCCAAGTTATATGAAGTCAGGATGAGAGATGCGGTTGTTAAAAGATGCATTTGTCAATTTTCTATCATTGTAACTGGAACTCCTATTTTGGAACCTTCTCTTGTATTCCTTCTTTATACTCGTATATGACAAAAAAATATATTCTGCTGTCTTTTTGTCTTTTCAACAGCGAAGAATAAATAGTGAAAATTAGGAAAGACGATGTGGGCGTATGATAGCTGACTCTTGTAAACCTATTTTTTTTTTTCACTTGTTTGGATTTTGAATGACAAATAAAAAAATTATTTTCTGATTGGAAAGTTATGATGAATTCGTTAGTTTTATACTAATGAACACTAATTTATAAATCTATTATTTGTGAGCTTTATTGGTCACAATTTTAGTTTATTTATTTACTTATTCAAAAATAATCCCGTCGAAATTAGATGTTTCTTAAAAATTATTTTCCTCAATTACTTTTGAAGTTCATGCATTTAAACTGAATTCGCTATGCAAGTATTTTTGAAAAACTGCTGATGTATAATTTGTGACTTGTATATCTACATTCACTTCCTCCATCATTCCATTATTTCTTTTATAATAATTTTTTTTCGAATTCACATACTCACTAAGTCACTACCCTCACATTCTATTCTTATTATCTGTTAGTTATTCGGTGAATATAATATATTTTACCTTGAAAATTATTTGAATTCGCACAGCTGCAAAGTCAATTGGAATCATTTCCGTTTGTGATTTGGGTAGCATTTTTCGTGGTCACTATTTGCTTTTTTTACTTGTAGAATTCCTCAACACGGTAAATATTGACATAGTACCATCTGCAATACACAAGAAGAGAAAATAAATAGAAACTGAAGAACTGCACGAATCGACATTTTTGAAAAGCATTTTTGAGAAGGTCTTCTTTATAAACGCCGTTTATATTTGTATCGCTATTTTAGCTCATTAGAAATTCTAAAAAATCCTAAGTATAGCTTCAAGATTCCTGCAGATACGAAGTTCTCATCAGCTGAATGTTTTTGTTTTTTTTTGAAATGAGAAAAATAATTTGAGAAAAAGTACCTATATATTTTACTCTATGCTCGGAATCTTTTCTCTTTAAAATTAAATTTTGATTTTTATTCGTTGGTACGCCATATATCGCCTTATAATAGGCTTATAGATTGAAATATGTATTCGCAGTTATAAAAAAATTGACGAATTTTGTCAACATAATAGCCTGAAGGTATGTTTTTTAAATCCATATGTAAAGCTCGAACCGTCTAATAAAAAATGAAATCGATTTTTACCCCAAAATGGAAAAAGTTCTTTATTATATTCCAACTTCCAACTTGATCAAAACAAATATAGAAGGAAAAATGTGGAAAGCGTAGATTAAAATATCCCAAAAAGACATCAATATCGGAGGAAAAGTCAAAGTAAAAAAACGAAACCCGCATAGCGAAAAAAAAAAAACAAACAAAAAACAAAATGCAAAATAGCAAGAGAGGAGAAAAGAGTATAGGTAACTAGAATAACTAAAGGAAAAAAAAAACTCTCAAAATTATTATTTAATCAATGAGAAAATTGATATCAATATTATGATGAGGCCTTCATCCACAGACCTTGGGTATTTTGTGCTAAATGTTTTGTGCTGAAAGAACTGTGCGTAAGGTAATCATGTACTTTTTAGTTTTCATCAGATAGGTAGTTCTCATTGTAAAATCGTGCTTATTCTAGATTAAAATATATTATTTGTGTAATACTGACACCTAAACTGGTTTTCGCACTCACTGATGAAATACAGAATCTTTGTATACTTAAAATCAGATGAATTTCTGGTAATGGTAATGAAGACTCAGTGGAGTGGTTCTCGATCATGAATCGGACTCTTTGTTGATTGGTTTTGTTGCATGACCGAGTGAAACGTAGATTATCCAACATTGCGATAATGCGGCATGGTACATGGAATGTATGAGAGTTTCTATGAAATGAGGGATGTTGTCCTGTGGTTAGCATAGGAGAGTGAGACTTAGACACCAAAAAGTATCTTACGAATTATACTGATAGTACCTAATGAGTCCTGACTGGTCCAGACTAACTTTATTCTCAATTGATGTAAAGAATTTCTAGCTTACTCGTTTTGCCTTAAGTTACATTTTTGCTCACGAAATTCTTGACATTTTTCCCTTCAAGGTAATTTTTTTGCATACGGGCCTCAGATGCGAGTTGTAAAGAATTGGAGGGTGGCCATATATGCCTAATTTGTCAGTAAACGTAAATCATTGAAGAATGTCGATGAAAAGATTAGGTAAGTACTCGAAACATGACCATTAGTACGTACATCTATAATAATCAATCATTTATTAAAATTGGGCCTGAAACTAATAAATCGACGTTTTCTCACGTAATTGACCCAACTTTTTAAAGGGATAACATTTTCTTTTTGCCTATAAGAGATTTGTTTTTGGATTTGATAAACGTTTATCTTTCCCATTTTTCCTACGCATTATCGACTCTAATTTGCCGGCTCAAATGGCAAATACTGACACACTGATTCAATTCAAAACGAGCATGAAAATTTTTGTATTTTATTGCATAAATGTGATTCAATTCAACGAGCATTTATTTATAACTTACCCATTTCCAGATGAATACAAGAGCCAAATTCCAAAACAAGCGGAGTGCAAAACCTTAAAATTGTTTAAATATGAGAAAAATATACAGCTCCCAACCTGTGATTTTTTAAAAGTAGGTTCCAGCACTGTTTTTTATCTACTGACCCCACAGATTAGCAAAAAAAAAATCAGTCTCTTGGTTTTGTGGAAAAAAGTACTTTCGAAAAAAATTATCACCTAGTGCACTTTGGAATCTGATTTCCTTCCTCAGAAAATTGAAAAATAGCCTTTCACAAAAATTCTAATCATTTTTCTCAAAAATTAAACCATGAACTGGCTTTACTATCCCCTCTATTCAAATACTAGTCTATTTTATTTCTAAATTCCTCAATTTCATTTTCATTTTCTCCAAATGCTGCATTGCTCATAGCGTTTTCCCGCTTATAACACGTTTTTTCTGTCAGTCCCTTGAAGAGCGTTATAAAGAGGTTTCACTGTATTTGTAATGACTCATTCATCAGTTTCCCGAGTAACTAGGAAAAATCTGCGGCTGTATTTGGGAAGGTATCAAAAAATCGAAATAGAAGTAACTTAATTTAAAAAAAAGTTTTCTAAAAAAATTTCACTGCTATTATGTACCTTGATTCGCCCACCTCATATTTTGATACTTTTCTTACAGTAAGTAAGCCTTCTACGTATTTAGTGTAATAACACTAAAATATCTGTTCCTTTCCTTCCTTTTCTAGCTCAAATTCTTTAATAATAAAAACGTTCTCTTGTTTATGTTCATCTGTAAGCCCAAAAACCGCTATCACTTTAGCCAGGTAAAATTATTATTTTATGAGGATGGTAAAATCGAAAGAAAAAGTTCGTAGCACCGATATCTTAGAAGTATATTTTCTACCTTATGTAAGAAACGTAAGTATAAAAATGCGGGGAAACTTACCCTAAAATGTAAGTAAGTTTACCCTAGTCACTAAGTAAACATTGATAAAAACGTGTTGATCTTTTTTTCATTTCTAAAAAATTACAGGAGTGTAAAAAATAGACACGATGGAATCAGTACAATTTATAAGGATAAAAAACTAACAATTGAATAGAATGCAAGATAATCCTTTTTTGTGTGTTGAAAAAGGCGCAAATACCCGAGTAGATTGTAACTTGATCCTTTTACAAGTATTTTGTTCGCATTTTATTACATTGTACTATCGACAAACGTAGACTAACAGTTCTCAAGATACAATTTGTTCGAAAAGTAAAAGCGTCAAAATTAAAGGAGGGTTTAATTCGAGTGTATGTATCCCCACGACATAAGCAGGTATACATTTTATATCATCCACGCGTGAAGATTTCAGAAGAGTGAATCGACTTGAAGTGAAGTTTCTATTCTCCATTACGCGTGATTCCTCAATCAATTCGCTAATTTTAATGAGTTCATCAAGTTCATTACAAGCAGATTCTAAAACTGCGGCTGAGTGTGATCTTATGGTTCCATCGGCGAATTTTTGGATGTGACAGGAGGGGCTATGCCCCCATAGCTGATCAAGGTCATCCCCCCACGCATGTTCAATAAAAATATTGCCAAATGTCAACTCCGTTGACAAAAATTTTCACCTAAACTTTAATGTCATTATATTATTGCATAATTTTGTTTGTCTTGATGAAAAAGGCCGATTTACTCTGGCGAATGATTGGTTTTTCAGATATGAAAAACATATCGGTGGTGCACTAGAATTTTTCAAAGGAAATTCATCCCTCACCCATGTCTCCGCCTGGTGAATATCACTCTACGTTTGGAATAAATTCCTGCATTCTGCCTTCAAGTATGAAGTCTCCTCTCGAAGCCACACTGCACCCTCCGTCAGTGTGAAAGACGCCTCATACTTCCTTCGTTTTGTTAGTTCCGTCGATCGTCGCTAGGTGCGTCGCTAAGAATCTAAACAACTTTTTTCAAAATCACGTTTTTCATTAGCCAAACGGTCGTTCGTTGATGTGTTTGTGTGCGGTGCGTCACTTTTGGTCGTCAATTTTATTCTCGATTTTCGTTCGTAATTTTTGCGAAAAAGAGAAACGTGAAATATTACGACCGGTTCGATGTTAAACTTCTGTTTAATTTGTTTACATTTTGTGTGTGTTTGATTATGATCTTATCATTCGTGCCCAAAAAAATGCGTGTAAATTGATTTACGTGTGCGTCTTCACTGTCACTTGAAATTTATGTATGTTCGCCGGCTGTGATATATTTCCTTTTTCACGTGCATTTCTCATTCATTTGGTGCAAATTTGATAAATGTTGACATATTTTCGTTGATTGATAGTTATGTGCGTTTGAAACGTTAATGTGTTCATAATTTTTGGTTCTGTTGCGGTGAATATCCAGTGAACTGAAGTCATGAATCTTCCAATTAGGATCTCAATTTGGTTTACATTATTATATGGTGAGTTTTGTTTCTTTATTTTTCTGGAGAGTAGAAAGTAGATGATATCAGGTGACGAATACTATCGTATGTAGCTTGACGTTCGTGAATATATTGAGAATACTAAAAAACTTGCATGAACCCAACAGACACTTTGAGGACAATCTTGCGTTCATCGACTGGAAATTGGTGTGAATATCTATTTTTGAATCTGAAAACAAGAATTAGACTATCCCAATTCAAACCTTAAGATCAGTAGACAACCACTCATTACCCTTCAAATAAATACCATGTATAGCGACTACCCAAAACGATGGAAATTGGTGTATTTTGAAAACTTCAAGAGCAAATACAGAGCATATGTATCAAAACTTGAAGTTTGAGCTTGGATTACTCTAGATCTCAAGTTGAAATTTAATTTTCTTGTACTTCACGCAGAAAAAATCTAGACTTAATGTCATACTTATATCACGAAGATCTTACTTCTGAATTTGTAATTTATAATTTTAATAATTTTACTCATGACCTCATACTTTTCAATCAGTTCAAGATACTGAATTTTTTCGATGATCCGGTTAGCTAGTTTTCATAAATAAAACTAAATCATATTTCCGTTGATATATTGTAGGTGTATTAGTAGACTATTGAGACTTAGTATGAAGCTATATTTTAACATGGTGTACCTGTTTTTGAGATCCGAATAAAAAGAGTGAAAAGATTGAAGACACCTATAAGTGGAAAAAAAAAAACCGGTCTGTATTTCGCCTGGATTATGAAAAATTTGGCGAAATGTCATCTAAGGGAGAAACTATTTTGCGTCTAAAGATTTTGAATTTTTTTTTTTATTTGCGTACTCGTAAAAAATTTGGAAACTTTTCTCTACTTCATTTGAATTTATCACATTATTTATATTATTCTTGTATTATGTAGATTGCCTCCCCGTGCCATCACTTATCTAGAAATGGAAAAAATTTGTCGAATAATTCTCTCCACAGTTTTGAGATATTGTAAGAGCTTTTTGAAATATTTTTTTCAATTGTAGCTAAAGTAAGAGTGTAACAATTCATGAAGATTGAAGAATTTTTTTATTTTTTTGAAAAATGATGGTTTCTCACCTTACTTATAAAATCCTAATTATTTTTGTTTTCTGTAAAATCTGTGACAACGTTCTAAATCCTAGGTAGTCCTGTAAATCGATTAAATCAATTGTCAGTGAAAAAAGTAGATGAATTACTTTAAAAATAGTTGAATGTGGTGCAAAAATGCATACGAATAACACAAATTTCATTCCATCCTCCCTGCTGCTAAGTCGCCATTTTATAAAGGAACTTGACTGTGGGCTGAAATAAATCGTTCAAAATGACTATCAAACCGAAAGTCCATTAACACCTGCTGAACGAATTTCAATTTTGTGACGTTTCTAATCTTCGAAAATATCAGTTCTTTGTTCGACTCTCACTTGAAGGTCTTTTTTTTTTGACTGTTATTCTTCTCTTTAGACTCACCTGTTGCGAAGGTAGCGAAGGTAAACTGTTGAAAGAATAGGATACCTTCAATTTATTTGATCCCAAATGCTTTTTCCTTTGTCTTTTTTTCTTATTTTAAAAGGTTGATTTTTCTTACAAAGGAAAGATTTCTTTACAGAAACATTGAAAATACTTTTTCTTAGTATTTAGCCTTTTGAAGTACTTTAACGGTTTTGGTTCTCCTCGTATTTGTTGGTTGGTTTGTTTATTTTTATATTTTTTTAAATTCATTATTCTTTGAGTACCTACCTACCTACGTTATAGAGTTTCTGCAGAGAATTCCAAAAATTTCTTCAAGTACGCAAGTTCTGATAAATCTGTTTGTGTGAAACTCAAGACTGGTATTAAAACAAGAAAATGCAAAAAAAGTTGATCTCTGGTTCATTTCGAGAGATTTATAGTTTATTCTTTTGAATCGAGAAAGTACTTCAAGAATCTCTGGAAAAAATAGGTCCAGCAAAAAGCTGAAAACGAAACATTTTTTTCTGAGAGTATGTAGAAAAGTTCCTCAGACTTACCTCCCGTCTACCTAAAATAAATTTAGTCGTATTGCAAAAATAGATTTTTCAATTCTCATTTCCTCTCTGTGCTTTTGAATGGCTAAATCCGGCCAAAGAATTGTGGTTGGTAATTTTCTTTCCCGGAATTACAAATTTCATTCGAGAGACGACGGATTTTGCTTTCGTCTACAAAATTAAAAATTTAAAAGAACTTCGAAGTTGGCGAATCGGAACACAATAATCGGAGCTTGGAGCCCATTAATGCCACTTTATATCGTTAACAAAAGCTTTAATCTCTCTTCATTGCGATTGCCTGCTGAAACTGAGGCAATCTAAATGAATATTACTGTTGTCCAACTGTCGAGTTGCAGAACAATTAAGAAATTATTTTAATTTGGGCCAGTTTGCTTAGATAATTATTGGTTATCTAAAGTTGAGTTTAAAATGAAAAAATATCCATGGTTTCAGCATCTTGGGGGAAAAACAAAACGAATCAAATCTATTAAACAAATTAAATTTATAAATTAAATACGATCCTACATTATTTGGTCAATAGCATAAAATTTTTTTAAAAATATGCAAAGACTCTTATTTCTTCAGAGGAGAAATTAAAAAAAAAAAAAAACCTAATCAAACTTGTATAAATTGACTTGGTACCTTTTTCAGATTGAGTAATTAAAACGTCAATCATTTCAAACCATTAAGCCAATCTTTCAACAAGAAAAAAAAAATGGCTTCTTCGCTAATTCTCAGCTGGATTAAAAGTAGAAATCTTCACGAGGGCTTAGAGAAGGTTTTTTCGACCAGTTTTTCTTTTCGGAGAAACTGTCCATGTATTAAATTAATGATGAGAACTATAGTAAACGATGAGGAAAATAAAGTATAGATAATTAATGTTTAGTTCATTTTCTTTCATTTAGCTTCGGCTTGTAAACCAAAATATTATGAAATTTTTAGCTGTAAAAAACTGCACTGGGTGGTGATTTTTTCTAACGCGGTGGTTTAATCTCAGCTAAAATATTGGATATCACATTAGGGTCTACATGGTGTATTGGTAATGTTCTGATCAATATACCAAAATTAAACGAAGTTCTAGACTCGAGACCAGCCCTCTGCTCGGAAACTGGATCTCTAAAATGAGCATTAGTGCTGTGTGATTCAAAAAATGAAAACTCTGCATCCGTCTCCTGTTTTATATTCGAATCTATTATAGCTATTCACAAGCTGAATAATGTTAATACCAGTACCTTGTCTGATAAAAACGAAACCGAGCTTAAAATGTGTGGTTGATTAATTTCTATCATGTGAATTTCAAAAATTTTTGTTTGGGCTAATTTTTTTGTTTTTTTATTTTATATTTGTCTCCGAAATGCAAACCCTATGAAAAGTAACGAAAAACAGCTTTTTAGCTCTTTTTCAAGCCTTCGAAAAGTTTTTTGCCCGCATAGTAAAAAGGCACTAATTGTTCATGACTACGGATATGAACATGTTTGAATATATACGAGTTCTTATCTACATAATTAAAATGAGGAAAAATAATAGGTAACTATATTGCGCGCAATATTTACTAATCGTGAGACTTCCTTGTCACTATTGAATTTTTTATTAGTAAAAAATGAGTTTACAAAATCCTAATAATGAATAGCTAATAAAGTGAGGTAGAGGTGCCAAATATTGCCCACTTTTTTTAGAAACTTGATTGAGAGTAAATGAAAATTGTGAATAAGCGCACTAACTCGCTGAACCTTTCAAGAATTTTATATCCTCTGAGTTTGAGTAAGAAATCTGAATATTTTAGAGGTAGGATTAAAATACTTATCACTTTTGTTTATCCGAGCTGTAGCCAATTATAATTGAATAGCCCAACGCAACAACCAGCCAACTGACATATTTTTTAAAATTGTCTTTTTTGTGGATTTATTGTTCTAAATATGAAAACACATACCCTTGTGCAAAAAAAAAGTATTTCCCAAGCTTTGAAATCTTTTTTATTTGCAAATTATAGCAAAAACCAGCCAACAACCAGCCAAGTGCGAAAATTTTATTTTCATTTTAAAATAAAATTAAAAAAAAAAATTATTATATTCATTAAATTGATTAATTCGTATGCAAAAGTAAATCATTCCAAACATTTTGAACATCGCTTTCGAACATTTGAAAATATAAATGTCAACTCAAGGCAACTAAGGCCAGCCATTTATTTTAACTTTCATTTGTTCAATTCTCTGCGAATTTGAATACTATAATTTTCGTTCTTCCGGGAGTCTGATATACATCGAACAGACATTATACTATCCAAGTTATGAAGTTTTTTTCGTTTTCTCAACAATTTACAAAAATGCACTTGACTATAGTTGTTGCATTGAGCTACCTATTCAATTGGCATTATTCTGGTTACTATACAATTGATTACTTGTGAGGCACTTCAGTTGCATATGAAGATGGTGGGTGGGTGGTATAATACTGAGCAATATTTGACGTATCTACCTTAATCCTTTATTTTAGTTGAAAAGAATTTACCACTCAGTCACTAGATCTATCACTATATATGTTGCTACCAAAAACAGATGTGACCAAATAACTGGTCTTTGGTCGTATTTCATACTTACACTATAGGAATTGCACAATTTATTACAGGCTTTTATACTTTTGTTACATTATTTACAGCACCTTAAATTGGAACCAAAGTATTGCTCGCCACGTTTGAGGACATTTTATAAATCGACTCTTAATCTTAGCGCCATTTTGGATCCTTGTAGTATATATAATATATATTTTTTTTTGTCTGAAATTTAATTAAAAAGTAGTTCACCACGGGTACAAGCTTACGACTATATAGTTGCAGCTCCATCCAAGAGCACGAATGTAACAGCAATTTTTTATTCTTTTACTTTGTCTCTCTCTCCCTCTGCTCGACTTATTATCCACGTTCCTACAGTAGGCTTCGACCATTTCGCTGCTACACGTGCGAATAAATAACCCCCTCCGGATGGGGGAGGGCTGAGGTGAGGCTGGAAAATGCAACGGATATATCATTTTCGTATCCGCAATAGGTGAACATAAATCTGATACGAGGCACAGAGGAGGCGAAAAGACGAACGTTATGAAATAATAATATTTCTGACTCCAAACAGACGCGTATAGGTCTATATTCTATAGGTAGATTTATACGTCTCATATCGCCTTCGCTATGTAAGCACAATTCTTTTATAGACTTTTTTTTTTGCTTCATACCTACCTACCTACTTTTTTTTTAGCTGCGAGGAAAAACAATATTTCCCCTCTTCCCTATACTCTCTGGATCTATTATAACGTTTAATCATTATAATATTTTGCTAACCTTGCTAGTCGTGCTAATCGTACATTGTGTTTTTTTTTTCCATTTTTTTTCCTCGTGCCAAATTATAGGAAATTACGTTGAAAACGTGACGCATTTTTGACAATATATCGAACCTGTTCGAAATTTTGAATCATCTGCCTGAACATCTCCCGTAGCTTAATTTGACTCATTTCCAGCCAACTGTTGGTTAAACCGTGCAATTTTGAGATGTTTTTCAAATATTCTTGAAAATCACGACGGGTTTGTTCGACAATAATTCTGAGGCCATTTTAGTGGGGGATTCTCTTGCACAATAATAATCTTTTTTTTGTTTTTAGAAATATTTAAAATTAGTTCTAATTTTTGGAAACCTGTCCTGATTATCCTGTATGAATGATGAATTTTTATGAAAATTATGAAAAATTTATAATTATAGAAGAAACTGAAGATTAAATATTCTCTTTGATAAAAATGTACTTCGTGTATGTCTAGGAAAGGAACTGATTAAATGAAAGTTGAAAAAAAAAACATGCATATAATATTCGAAAAAATCTTTTTCTACTGAATTTCTTGAAACTTTCTCGTAACAATTAAGTATTTTATATTTTGTTTTCACAAAAATATTAGATATAATGTAGACTAAATGACGAAATAGAAATAGGTACATAATTATATCCCCGAATTATTATCTTTTAAATAAGTATTATCATTTTCTTGAACTCAATCTCACGTTTTCTTTGTATAATATGTACCAGTACCTATTATGTATCTATTTATTTAGTTCAATATTATTTTTGCTAGTAAAATTATTAGATATTTTGCGCATGTCAATATTTTTGATTATGCGAAACATGAAAAAGCTCATTTAAGGAGTCAAAAAATATCGATACTTCATGTACTAGGCTACATTCCACTAAATCGTTTACAGTGCATATTTTGATATTGAAGAAAATATTAAACATGGAGATTTTTCCGGGTATGCATATTTTTACGCTCTTTTTGACTTGTTTTTTTCGCTTCCTATCAGAAAAAGCCTCTGAAAAAGACGTCCTTTGTTATCTGCTGAACCTTTCTTTTCCTTTCAAAATCTCAGACTTTTTCTGTGAAGTATCGCATACCACATTTTTATGGCGGAAAAATGTGGTGAAAATATTTTCGCTGATTTTTTAGCAGAGTTGATGGCGGTTCGTCATCCAGCGATTCCTTTTTATTTGAAGCAGAAAACGAAATCAGCCAACCGTCGTTTTCGAAAAATTATTTTCGCTTGTAAAGTATTATACACATTTAAGACATGGCTTCTTTCAGCCTGAAAAGCAGGCTAATATTACTTCGCGTTCGACTTAACCTTACACCGTTTTTAAAAGTTCAACTCGATAAAAAATGGTGTAGCAAAAAGTCATATCGTGATTTTAAAAAGAAAAAAAAATTAATGAGACGTGAAATGGCGAAAATTTTTACTTCTTTATGGCTGGACACCGGGTGTCAAGTGTTTTCCTCATTTATTTATTTTTTTCCTTTACCACTACACACCCTTGTGTAATTTTTTAAGCTTTGCTTCGAATCGGTGCAGAACAGCATTTTTTTCTCCTCTCGAGTATATCGGGAGTTAGATGGGTTTTAATCGCAGTAATTATTTTGATGGTGAACGATGACTTCGCGGCTAAGTCCTTGGAGTAATGTGAAAAGAAGGCGACAATGAGGGAGGGGGAAATGGAAACTGGGTTTGGAGAGGAAAAAAAAAAAGCCAGTAATTAGAGCGGTATTTCAACGTCGAAATAAAAGCAATGAGAAAAACTACGAGATTTTCCTAAACCACGAAATCGATTTTCGTATTTACTGTACGGAAGTTGATACAGATAACGAAAACGTGTTGAAAAAAAATTCTACCATGGTTCAGCATTGTTGACAGTGATTACACGTGATCAGGAAGGTATCAGAAGGTTACCATGAGAATTGTGTCAGGTTCGATTTTCTTTGCCTTTTTTTCATCTACTGCTCGATCATCGATGCTGCAGCAGTGGTTCGTAGATGTATTGGAGTAGAATGTTCGGCGATGATTCTGCATTATAATTGCTTGGCAGCGAACGAACAGAAGTGGTGCCTTTCTTGCTTCTAGAACTTTTGTTCTGTTAGTGTATCAAAATGTGAACTTTAAATTTGAGTTATTTTAAACTGGTTTCCATACAAAATTTCCTCCAGTAGAATAATTGGACGGTTCGGTGCGTAAAAGTCATACCTTGAAAAAGCAAAAAGTTTTCAAAAAAGACATATTAGGTACTATTTCAATTTTGATGAATTTGGTGTAAGATTGTCGATTTTTAGAAAGAAAATTTAATATTGGACGAATATCTATAACGTCATTTGAATGAAAAGAAATTTTCTTTACAAGTAATCGAAAATATAAAATTGGAGGGAAAATAGATATAAGTATGAATTTTATATGTATGAATGATAAAATATTAGACTCGAAGTAATTTTGAATTAAAATTGTTGGATAAAAAAATATTTATTTTGAGTATCATTATCATTGTGCTTGATCTTGAATTCCTTTTGTAAGAAATTTCATTCTTTTAAATTCACTGGAATCTTTTTTTGTCTATGAAGGACAAATTATTCGGTTCTCTGCAGCTTTGTTCTGGAATGAAAGTTCTTCAGTATCGAAAATTCGATTTCAAGGTATAGAAAAGGCATTGATGAATTAATTTATTGTCTTCTTCCGACTTTTTTTAGAGCAGCTGTTTACTGATGGCTGAATTATTGTTATTTTATTTGAATAAGGAAATTGGGAAGAATAGACGAAAAAACAAAGCTTAAAGTAAAAATTAGAAGAAAAAAAAACATTTAGAAGCAAAATGAATGTTTCATTTTTACAAATAAGTTTTGATTTTGCGAGGAAAATGTATAATTGTTTTTCTCGTTTGAGGTTAACAACCCGCTGTGGTCTTAGACGATAACCAGTAGGTAGGAAGAATGAAAGAAAGAAAAAAGTTTTAATACCCAAACTTTTCTGCAAATCATTGTTGAATGTTTACTCTTCTACGAGTTTTCTGTTTTATTGAAAAATTTGAAGAACAGGTAATTTCATTCTTCTTAAAAAGCGAGCTTTTATTTTGAATTGTGAATTAGTGAAGTCTTAATAATTTCATTTTCTTTTTTTCATACTGCACTTCATCTTACACATGAACTGGTTTTCTGAATTTCGTGGAAAAAGTCAATTCATTTCAAGCGTTTTCTGGTGTCTTCGAGCTTTTGTGAACACTTTAAAAAGAATTCCGATATAAAAGTTAATCTATCAAAAAATTCATCAAGTATACTTCCCCTCCCTCTCATATCGTTCTTCAATAATTCGAATTCTGACATCCTAACAGACGATGAAAAGTGGCAAAACATAGACCAGTCGTACCAGTATTTGAATATTGTCAAAGTACATGCCATTTTCATCTCGCAAAAACTTTGCTAAAATATTTGCTTTCCAGACAACAGTCGACGTTTTTTCTTCAATTTTTTCCACTCTTCTTCAACCTCTACAAATGCTGCTTCGAGAAAGTTTCTGTTCCTCTTTTTTTCAACTCTCAAACTACTTCACCCTTTCTCCCTCATCGTGAAACTATAAAGTTTGCTCAACTCCTTGTTCGATTCGTCAAGTTGTGCAATGAACTGTAAATATCCGAAAAGTTTGAATTGGTAATTTAATTATCGTACGTAATGAGAGGTGTATGCCAGCAATGCAGTTGGTTTCTTTTTGTGACAGACCCATATCTTGGGTTTTTATAGCTGCAAGTCCACATCGTCATACATGGCTGCATATGCTCGATTCGACGTTTGCATTCGTGTGTGGATGCGCTCCCCTTATTTTACCTCTTTAAATTCTTTTTCCCCTTCTCACGTTTGGTAAACACAGATTCTGTCAGAATTGAGATAGGGTTTGTGATAACAATGCGCAGTACTTTCTGCAAAAGCAGTTACTCGACTGGCTCTGTAATGAGGTAAACATTGAAAATGGCAGAGGGTTTGATTTCTATAAATATACTTACTTTCAGTATATTTTATTTACTTATTTAGAAAAATATGGTCGATATCGATTTCCTTCAACTACATGTCTTCTGTATCAGTATATTCTTTTTGACTAGTTTTGAGGCAACTAGGAGCTGTTTCTGGAAGTTGTCAGTATAATCAAAGAAGGAATGAATAAATTATAAATATCGGACTTTTGAAAAATTTTTGAATCCTTGACAAAAGTTATAATCTCTAAATTACATAAATTTTAAAACAGTTGGTCTTCTATAATCGTTTCGAGGGTGTGAAAACAGTATAATAACGTTGAATCAACACAAACACCAGAGACTGTTTATACTCTGAAAAAATTCAAAATTATTTTGCCTATAATCGAGTTGTTCGCGAATCAAAATTAACCAACAAAAGTGGTATTCGGGTAAATGAGCATTATAATGAGTATTTTTATGTATTCTTGATACACTTCCAACCCTTAATGAGTGCGAAAAGTCAACCCCTATTTGGCGAAACATGTTTCCAAATATCCATAATATAAAGTCGATTTCTGCAAATATTGGTACAGTTTTATCTGTTTTTACATTATAACACGTGTGCTTGGCTGTAGGCCTTTATAAAATTTTGTGCATCGTTTCGTTATTATATATGAAGTCAAATAGTTGCATTATGTACAGCAGAAAAATGGGAAGGAAGTTCAACCCTGCACACTCGTTGCCGTTTAAACTTTCATAATGGCTAAAGTTCAAAACGTATAAACCTGCAGCCTTTTCAAAGCAAAGTTTTTAGTATAAAGTCTCTCGTCGTTTACTTATCTCGTCATTATATTGCGGAGCAGTTGGCCCTGCTCATCATAAAGGATCAGAATGGTTTAATTATTAAAAGGCGAAGGTGAAAGTGATTTAAATCGCTTTTAACGTTTCTGAATAGTAATTTTCGCGCGTATTTTCTTATTTTAGTGGGAGTCCTTTAGAAAATCTAAAGATCTTAGATTTTGTGAGGGGCCGAGAAAAATACCAACTATGAGTGCAGAATATCAAATTTAAAAATTATTTGTAAGAAAAAAGGAAATCCAGAGAAGTTTTAAATTTCAGTCCATCAAGGGATCTGTCACCTGTAATTAATTTGGCCTCGTATTCGAGTGGAAAATTTTCTCGTGAAAATTATGGATATAATATTTATATCTAACTTGAGCATCTCTACAAACTCATCACGTGATTAATTTATTACCCAAATATATTAATATTTAATTTTATTTTGATTTCAGGTGAGTTTCGGTGTCATATATTTCGGTCGAAAAATTGAATACCTATTTTGTAAGTTATTTTTGATTTTATTTCAACAAAGATACTTTATAAAGCTTTTGAGGCTTTTCGATTCTGTTTTTCTTAGAAAATCTAGTATATATTGAAAATATTGGATTTTTTAAATTTTATTTTTTTATTTCAATGAGGAGGAAAAATTGATTATTTTTCTTTCGTTTTTCTGGCTGAACTGAAAATTTGAGCTCTGCAATAAACTGTGGAAAACGTTAGCAGGAATTAGATTTTCCTATGCTTAAATTTTTTTCTCAAATTTTGTACGTTTACCTTCTGTATAATTTACTTGAATTATTTTAATTTAGTTGGCAGAAGTTCAACTATAAACATTAATTAATTTACACTAGGGGGAGCTTGTGTACGAGTAGTGTGAAAAGTATAGGGTCATGTCTGAGTGAAAAAAAAAAAAGTCAAAATGATCCTAAAATTTCTGTACATAAAAAGTATATGGAAGGATTTTTATTTCTAACGCAGGGCTTTCCTATTCAATTTTGGTGGACTATCTTTATGCGAATATTATTCGAAGATTATTGCAACCTGAGCCACTGATTCCCTCCTCAAATTTTAGATGAAAGTTTACTTCATGACACTCTCACCATCTTCAATACACTCCTTGTAACTTTACGTTATGCTCGTATTTCTTAAAATACCCACGAGGCATCAGTTAATCAATGAACACCTTGTATATAGGTAGGTATACCCAGCCTTTGAACTGAATTCTAATTTTAAGTGAGTTGACCAAAAACTCATCACCCATGTAAATATTCTTGTATTTACATTTAGCTTTACACTGATATGATTTCATTTTGGTACTTTTGTTCGTAATATGAGCATATTCCAATAAGATTAGTATTTCTGCGACGAATGGCATACCTATATTCCTACCAAAGTGTTATTTCATCTTGAATTTTAATTCACCTTTTCAGCCTCAGCATTTCATCACACTTGCCAAATACCCACGAAATGCATTTCGGTTTCCTCTCCTATCCTATAATCATGTGGAAAGAATTGCTTTCAATTTCCATTTTGTGATGGCCATTTAGAACTCGCAGCCAGAACCATAGTCAAACATTAAAACGCGGGCGAAGCAAGTAAAGGGGTTAAAAAAAAAGACTATAATCATTTTATTACCCATCAAATAGTTCAATGAACGATTTTCTGTTGATTTTACGCGAATTTGATTTGTTTTTCTTTTTTTTTTTTCCGCATCTTCTGACCAAAGTTTGTATTTACTCGGTTTATTTTTACCTTCTTTTTCGCCTTTTTTCATTCGTTCTAATCGTGTCTTGTATACGCAGCTATAGCCACATACACGATTCTTATAAACTTCCAATAATAAATTCTTTGCAGTGGTGATGAGAATTCGAGAGGGGAAAAGTAAGACTATTATGTATAGAGCTACTTGTGAAGTACTTATAAATGTCGAAATTTTTGATGAAGGTTCTCATAAATGTTTTTCACAGTTGAATAAGTTATAGAAATTTTGCTGAAATTTAGGGCTCTGACGTACAGGGACGTCTGATGGAGCGTGGAAAAGAATTCCAAATAAGAAATATTACATATTTCCTATAAAAGAACGATACATTCTTGAAAAGCTTTTTAAATAACTATCCAATCGTCACGCGAGTGCGCTCTAAAGTCTAAGCTATACTCGAATATAATGTCAGAGGTACCTTTACTAATAACGAGTTCCTGTATTTCATTAATTAGATCTGTTCATTATGATTTTTCAAGTTCTCATTTGCCATTTTATGTGAAGCTCTTTTGAAAACGAGTGTTTTTTTCTCGATTTTTCAAAGGATATATTCGTCAAAGTAGACAGATAGGTAGTTGGCCGGTTCAGTTCATCAATAAATGAACCAATATAGGTAATTTACCCCTTGTATTCTATTCTCAGCAAATACCCAAACATTTTCACATTTTCTCACGCATTCGATATTATCGATATGTAAATCAAAATTAAGTTATAGATAATTTCGATAAGGGCCACTATCGATAATATTGATACTTTGACCCATCACTGTAGTAAATTCTTGGGAAGAATTATTTCAGTCGAATGAAATGTTCAATAGTTGCTTAGGCTGCGCAGTGCGCATACTTGTGAAATATTTAGTATGTTTTCCCCGCTCGAATTGTTCTTTTCTTGAGTAAGCCATGAAAATTTTTCAAAATACTGTAGTGACATTTATATATATCCTTGATTTTACTCAGGTAAAGCTGTAATTTCTTCCTCGTCACTCCTTAATAAATTAATGAAGAAAATTCTTTTACGTGTCCACAATATACTGAAGTTTTTTCTTCAAGCTCGACCCTCATTCTATTTACAGCTAAAAATCGTACAAATGGAAGGAAAAAATGGTGAATAGTGTTACATTACCCTTCGTGTCAACGCGTATTGAACTTTACAATAATGTAAATCGATAGATGTTTGATTGGTATCGAATAAGTGAAATGCTGTCATTCTTATATGTGTCCTAATTCAATCACACAAATTCGTAGCAAAAGAATAGCTAGCTGTTACGGCTTGGATCCGCCCCTTTCGAATATTTTTGCCCAAGAAATGCTATATTTTCGTCCCTTTTTTATATCGAAATGAAATGCCGCACGTATATTTTCCTTTTTGTTGTACAAAAAGCCGAAAGCTGAATTTTTCGAGTGTTTTGGGGAGGAGCTCATGCGGTGAAGTTGAGATGATTTTTTCGAGTCAGCTGCATGGTGAAGACATTGAAATATATTATAGATTTTTTTTTCCTCGTATTTTGTTCCTTTATTTCTCTCCCCTATATAAGACTATATAGAACGTATAATTGGTTCAGAATGTTATCAAAGCAGAAAAAGATCATTAGAGACTTTATACCTGCGGGACATAATTACTTTCCAAAAGATTAGCAGCCTTTTGTCAGGGAATTGGTTTTTTTTTTTATTTTACTCGAAAATTTTTAAGTCTAGTTTTTCAAAATCAACGATATAGCAGTGAAAAATGATTTTAAAAACAAAAAATATTTATTGCTTTGAATTCCGTATAATGGTTATAACAAAATCAGTCAACGAGATAAAGATTGGTAGTTTTTAGTATACCGGAGGAAATAAAAATATGCTATGATGATTGGTTTTTTTGGTTTTTGAACTGTGGACGAAGTTTTGCCTATTCCAATCCCAATATCCGTGCTTTCTAACTTTGACCTACTATCATAGACCACGAAGGTTGTCAAATTCGTCAACTCCTACGTTAATGAATAAAATTACCTAACCCAAAGACAAACAAAAATTTTGCAGATCCACAACATACACATATGTATTTCTATGGTACCTATTTTCTCCTTATTTTTTAACGATCCCGACAAGCGTAACCTAACCTTAGATTATACTCAACTCCGTCGTTATAAACTCCATAGATTTGTTTTCCTTTTATACCTCCAGATAATCCGGTTTTTATTAAACGATACCATGTTTTTTTTTTTTCTCTCTGCCTACTTCCAACGTCTAAAATCCTCGTTAATTTCTTCGTCTACCAGTAATATCTCCTCTTCCCTTCTGAAGTTCGACGATCTTTTGATACCGTACGTGTAATCTCCGAAATATCTCGAAAATATTCTTTACACTCTTCTTTTTCTACCATTCCTGTCGTATTTTGTCTATTTACTGAGAGAACTAAACTGTTCTCTCTCCTTCGAGACGGATATGAGTATAAAGTTGAGAAATCGAGGAACTTATCAAAGTCGGTTTATTCGTCAGCGATTTCATCATACAGAAGGAATTTCATTATAAACGGAACTGGAATAACGGATCAGAATCAAAGAAAATTGCTATGCACTCGCTCTCGTCACATTAACATAATTAGGCTATCGTTGAAATTAGTGTCAAATTTTTAGAGTTCTTCTAATCCAATATCTACGCGAGAATATCCTTTGAGCAAAGTTGAAATTCACTCTAAATTTAAAAGTCATAAGTAATTTAAAAAAATAATAATAATCTGCTAAAATGTATTAAAAACGACCAACAAACGCAATTTCAGTTAAAATTAGTGGTCCAAGTCCAAAACCTGTGTCAAGTCGCTAGAAATATAACCTTTATTTTCGAAAACTGAAATCTGAAAGCGTGAGTAATGACATTTGTTTTCTCATCGTGCTGATGGCTTCCGTTCTGTTGAAGAAAAAACTGTAAAAATTGCAGATGACTAATGAAAAATCCTAAATTAAGGAATCGTTGAATGCTATACGCTCAAATAATGTAATAAGCTATAATACTGCTATAGTCTACCTAAATGGATCGAATTTTAATGGTGAAGCACCTATCTACATCCAATTTGGCAAGGGTACAAATTAGTTAAATCCTCCATCATTCGATTAAATTACTCCATTAACGAACGACGAAGTGCGATTTTGTTTTCGCTGTGTATGAAAATGCTTTGTGTTCGAGCATGATAAACCAAAGAATACATATACATATACTGAGAAGATGAAATATGAGTGGAGATATTGAACGATATTCTGCAAAATTCATTCGAGGACAGGCAATAAAATTTTAGCTTATAGAGTTGACGGACAGTTGATTAGGTTACGTATCTTTGTGCACTGAGCTATCGATATGAATTCATATAAAGACGATATATATGGGCCTTTGGTAATATGATAAACTAATTTCTATTTCTACATAACTATTTATAAAGAAGGAGTCATAAACTCTACGATTTAAATTAATAATTTCATAAAGAAAATACTTACGTTTAGTCTGTTCCATATGGGTCAAATTTCAAATAAAAAAATTCATTTTGAAATCGAATATTTTTAATTTCGATAGAAACATAATATTACTCTAAAAGAAACGAGAAAAAAAAATACTCGGAACAGTCGTCAATATTTAAAGAAATAGTTTTATATAAAAGAAAAAATATCGAACGAAACTTTTCTCAACTTTTCAGTGTGTTGATCTCCTATGTATAGTATTTTTATTTTAATTCCACTCAGTTTTCGATACACGTCTCTCTTACATGGTATAACTTTTTTTTTTTTTGTCAAATGTTCTTACATATAATTCAAATTCGATTTGTCGTAACTCAGTTTAATCGAAAGCACGCCTCAAGTATGTTGTAAAAAATAGTGAAAGGGAAAGCTTCCCTCATCTTGTCGCTGAATCATTTTGACGTTCTTCACTATATACTTTTTATTTCTCTCCCCAATTCTCTCGTCAAGTCTTTTTTAACTGCGAAAATTTTTCGTCCTCATAACATCAGAACGTTGCTAAATTCTTTTCACACGTAAACATATAGCGACGAGGACTTTTTTTTAATGACTTTTAATGACCGAGCATAAACGTTACGCAATTAATGTGAACGATAATACTGACAGTATTTACAGGTAAAAAATATTCAAAAAATATTTTTTATATTCGGATAATATAATATTATAGTCTATTAATGAGAGGAAAAAATCGTTTTAGAAAGCAAAAATCAAAAAAAAAAAAAAACTTGAAAATAAATTTCTGGAAAGTTTGTGTATAATACTGCCGAAAAAATGTGCGTAGGTATCAGTGAAAAACGTCGATCTTTTTTTTCCTTCAAAATATTATTTCTGAAAGTTAGGTATTCTGAAACAAATAAATGAAAAAATATAAACGAAAGTTTGAACGATTTGAAAAATTAATTTCAACAAAAATATACAGCTACAAAGAAAAAGAATATTTCATTTTTCAAATTGTGTAGCTCTTTTAACCTTATAAAAGACGAAAAAACAATAATAATAATTCTTGCTGGAATACTGTTGATTTTTGGAAGTATAAGCAGGCATATTGTTCATTTTTTTTTGTTTTTGTTCTTGCTTCGTAGATAATTTTTATTAAAATTATAAATGGGTATAATAAAAATTGGAAGAAATTTTCTCAGTCGGTTGCAATCTTTTCTCTTGTGAATTTTATGAAAATATCTAGTTATTATTTCGAATTAATCTTTCAAGCAGACAGACCAATTTTATGTGTTGCAGTATCAGTTAGCTCATCTTTTTTTTATATTTCTTTAAATCTTAAGATAAATTTCGTCTGGAATAATCTCGTGCTGTCCGTATTACAAGCGTTTTTTGGGGTACTCATTATGTCAACTAGAAAATTTTTTGCAAATTATCTTCTCTTTATAAATTCGTAAGTTAGGATACTTGAAACTTATCAGAATAGAAATTTCAAAAGTGAAGAAAAAAGGAATAAGTAAATTGAAAAAATAATTCAAGCTTTTTTCTATTTTTTAAATTCTTTTTTTTAAATTTTTTTTGCAGATTTATGTTTCTTGATATCAGTGTAAAACTGAAAATTAAGTTGTTTTATACTCGATTTATGAGAAGCCAAAAAAAACAACCTCAGTCATGTCCCATTGATTCGAAATGGTTGAAGTCGACCAAGTTCACAGATTATTGTTCTTTTGAAGTAAACGTATCACTTAATTTTCATCTAAAACTTATTTAGTCCTCTGTATCTGCGAGCAATTTTTTTCGATAGATAGTGAAGTTCAACCCCTCAAATGCTTAGATGTTTTTTTTTTAGCTTTGTAACGGCATACCTACCCTAAGAAGAGCCTGTTGGAAAATATTCGACCGCTTTTGATAGGCAATGTCAAAGGAACTGAAAAACTCGAATAAAATTATCTGATAGAACCTTGCAGACGGAGTACGCCTCGTGTAGAAAATTCTTATGCTAAAGCTTATTTTCATTAAATTCGTAAAATATTTTGAGAAGCTTTGAAAATTTTTTTCTAAAATACTTGAAATTATTTATTGCTTGTTCATTGTGAATAATACGAGTTTCTTCAAACAATTTGTGTAATTAGTGAACTCCAATGAAATTGTTTATCAGAATTTTGGAATTTCTTCTTTCTTTTTCTTTTGGCTTTTTATGTTCTCTCATAACTTCTCCTCTTGTTGACAATTTTGTAAAATGTAGAGCTGGTAGGGTTATAATTGATTTATCGTATCGATAGATTGAGTGATTTGGTTTTCTTATCCCATGCAGGTGCTGTTGCTGAATTAACTTCTTGAAAACAAAGTTAATTCTATCTAATAACTTTGAAATGAATAAACGTATTGGTATCTGTGTGAGATTGTGGATTTGTGATGTGCCTACCTATGTAGGATATGTAAATTAAAACACTATTATCACAATTAAATTTTCACACATCTATAGCATGCTGAAATGGATGCGCTTTCTCTCTAAACATCTTGCATTATTAAGTTAGTCTTTGCTAAGCTATGTTGCATTGAAAGATGAGGCATACGATTTCTGAAAAGGAGTGGAAATTGGTTTAAATAATAGCCTGAAAGAGTTTTTTGGTCCACAAGGCAGAATTTTGCTCGTCTAAAACTTCTTGGAAAAGAGCGACATTTTGAAGAATGATTTTAAGCATGTTCTGTGGTGCCAGCTGAAACCACCAAAGGAGCATCTAGCAGGCAACGTAATCCACGATTTCAAAAAGCAAATCGAATAAATTTCGCGAAGCTGTCTCATTTTGGTTTGGTTGTCCTTTCTTCGCAAAAAAAAAAAAGTCTTAACACAATTTCGACCCAATCTTAGCCAACTCCCAGTTGAGCAATTCGTATTTGCAAGTTATTTCGTCATTGTGGTTGGATGTGGCAGCAAGCTCCTAAAATGAAAAAAATTTCTCGTAGGTGTGCGATTCGACAAAGCGGCAAAATTTAAACTTAGTGGTGCTGTAATTTGACAACGAACTAGAAACGAAAAGGGGAGATTTAATATCGACGTACGCGTTGGACGAAAACTTGAAAAACTTTGCCAATCTTTCAACCAGGCAGCCTTGAAGTTATAGCCTCATGTTTTCCAAATTTACCTCAAAGTTTGGTCTTCGAATTAAAAAGTCGATCGTGATTTTTTATGGTTTCGCACGTGGGAGATGATGGTAGATGAAGGGGTGAGAGGACGTGTGATGTGGAATGTATATTTGCGAGAAAACTGAAGGGTTGTCAGTTTTAGTCGCGAAATGGTCGTCCAGGGAGCATTAATTCGGTTAAACGTTAAAGAGGTTTGCATCCTCGATGGTGGTGGTCACTGGGGTAGAGTTGTGCGAATCCTTCATCTCTAGTTTACATCGTAGCTGACCGGTGTAACCTCGAGTTATGTATATGAGGTAACTTCTGGATCCAGGAAGTCGGGGGGTAAAAGTGTAACCAAGTAAAGTAAGGAGTACAAGACGGAAAGAAGGGCAAAGTGTGGGCAAGCGAAGTGGGGGTATCGAGGGAATTAGCCAGATGATTTTTCATTGTTTCTAAGCTGTCGTGGACAAGGGTTTTTGTTTTGATAGCCTTAGCTTGTTTTCGTAAATTTTTGAAGTGGGTATAATTTTCTAAAATCCCCCGAGCCAGTTATAAACTTTTGCTACTCATCAAAGATTCTGTTTCTATGTTACTCGGTTAAGTTGCCAACTCTTAGTATGAGTTACGCACCATAGGGTCGTTCAGAATACTTTTGTTTGTAAATAAAAGGCTTACATATTTTCATAACAGCTTGATATATGGTCAACATGCAAGATACATACAGGGTGATCTATTAAAAGGATATCCAAAAAAAAAATTCCAAACCAGTTGATTCGATGCTTTAAAGCTTCTTGCATAGAGCTGTAGGATATTTGCCTCCCTCTCCATACCAACTTATGTGGTGATTCTTCGATCAGAGTTGCCATTTGCTTGATCATTTGTCTTTATTGATGACCAAAAACTATGAAACACTTTTATCAAAATAATACAAATGGGATTGTCACTTTTGAATGTGAACGCCGACACAAATAAATTCCACTTACTTCTCACTCTCTTATAAGGCTGTGCTCGGTGAGTTATACTTTCTACATGATGTGCCGCTTTGATTCTTCAGAGTTGGACAAATGTATGGTTGCTTTGTAAATAGATCACCCTCTATAACTGTGATATTTGATACTAAAGACAAGTTAAAAAAAAACACATTTGCATATTTGGGAACTTGGCAGTTTTCGGAAGGCGAAAGATTTGTATTTTATTTAAATTATTTGTTTAAAATATTTTCAATAATATTGCTTTAAATGCGAATGAAGATTTGTTGCACCCTATTGATGTCACTCCGAAATATCGCTATTATTTTTGAGTTGTATAGATATTTTCAATTTTGTAGTGTCAGAGGTTGGACTCATATTGAGAGATTTATCCGTATTAGCGGTGAGCATAGAAATAACATCTGAATCATGATAAAGATATTCAGTTCGATGGCAACCTCCTCCTTATCACTTCGGACAAGCATCCGTCTTCAAAATATGTGGCACTGACTGAAGGCAGAAGGCAGAGCTCGGCACTTCGGCGTTAATTGCTGGGCGTCATAAAAAGCACGCCTTCGAATTTATGGCGCAGTGCTGCTAATAAATGCGCAACGAGCAGGCACACAACTATTTACGCTATTCGTGACGGTCATGGTCGCTTTCTTTCTCGGCTCTCCTCGTGTGCTCGATTAGGCATACCTGTCCTGGCTTCCCAGTCGATATTTGCTCTGTACTTCCAAAATGAAAAAAAAAAAGAACCAGTACACCTCTCCAGTTCACTCTTTTCTGGCTCTTGACTATCTAGGAAACTACTTCTTTGGCTTACCTTCGCTCTCTCCGGCTATCTCTCTTTCTGACTCCGTCTCTCTTGCTCCCACTTGTTGAAGTTGAACGGTACAGCGAGTAGCGTAGGTTCATCGTCAAAATTTTGTAAACGTCATCGTGGCAAACCGAAGTAGTCTGCTGGAGTAGGCAATAATATTATGGAAATTAATTTGCCAGCCAGCCGTTAAAAGTGATTTCGCGATGGCGGGCGTTTAATTGTTTGAAGAAAGGTGCAAAAACGTATAAAAATGGACGGTAATTTGGAATCACAGCGTTAATTTGCGCCCGCTCTTTAGTCTTTATATGCATTGCAAGGCATTAAACTAATTGCCCAAAGGAGGAACTTGGCAGAAAAAATGCAGACAGAAAGAAGCTGAAAAGATGGTTTCAAAACTGTTTAGTTTTTTATTCATTCGTAGTGTTTGAGTCATATTCGTGTAGGTAGGACCAGAAATCGTTTTTTACTATGCATTTTTCATGCGCTTCTATTTACTCGTATGTTCTTTTTTCTCCGAGTCCATTATACTCGTAGCATGAGAGCTGAAATTTTGAAGGAATTATTCTCAAATCTTAAAGTGGATTTTAACTCGCGTAGGTGTTTTATTTCAGCTCGAATTTGAAAAATTATCGTGAAATTTTAGTGTTTTTCTCAAGCAGACATATGCCTTTTTGAAAACACATTCTTGACAGATCGCAGAATAACTGTGAGAACAAAATAAAAAAATTAAAACAAAACAAAACAAATTGGAGCAGTCATTCCGAGAAAAAAGAACATGAGTGTAGAAAAATAATATTGAAAAAAAAAATGCCCTCAAGTTATAAGACTGATATTTTTACATTATTATTGAAAATACAATAACACAATGAATGGAAACCAGCCTGATAATATATGCGATGGATCTGCAGATCTTCTTCTAACTCTTATAGTTTGTAGATAGTATTGTTATGAAATAATTGGCTTTATTTTGTATAGCTGAGTATTATACTTTTTTTAAAGTTATCTGATTTTCGAGAATTTCTCGCACTTCAAAATCACAATTTAAACACTGAAAAAACAAAAAATGAAAGATAATATTATTACATCATTTTGTTGAGGAAAGTATGGATATAATTCAAAAAAACAGTTAAAAAGTAAAATTTGGTTTTTTTGACCAAAATAGATCTTTATCCTCCCTTATTGCAGAATTTTATTGCTTTTTTCTAGTATACTTTTGAATAGTGAAAATTTTTTTACATTTTTAGAGGTATGGTTCATCAAGTTAGCACTTTCAATATCGTTGCTTGTGTTTGTTGTATTATTAATTACACACCAAGTGTCTTATATGTATAGTATGTACTGTTTTTTATTTTATTTTAATGCTTTTGTTTAACTTCAACACGGAGCAGATAGTAGACTTTATAATTATAATAAATTGGAGTGTACTGGAGAAAAATGTTGGATTCCTAGACTTTGAAAACAGTAGATGAACTGGAGTGCGTATGACGATAAAAAGTATTTACCTAGAAACTTTATTTTAAATTTATTATTATTCTCTTGAAAATATTAATCATCAATGTCAGGCACTCTTAATATCCAAATAATTTTCAAACTCGACGTCAAAAAAGGTCGTCAAAATTCCCAGCATCATGAAAACTGCTGCAACATATTATCCTCTTTTATGTAGGTATGTATTTAAAATTTTGTACAATGAATTTCATATGCATCGCCTCATCCACGAGCTGGATGCCAAATTCCAACCGAAATTGTAATCGCAGTTATTCACGAGTTTTACCAATATAGACGATATATTCGGTTACATGGTCTGGAAATTTGGGTGAAATGCAAATTTCTTTCAAAATATTTCATCGTAAACGTGGTATTTGTGATGAATAATGGCGTGTTTTTAAGGTCATACGAATTATATTAGCATTTCATTTCTACAAATAATATCAATATACCTCATATACGAGTATGAATTGTCTTCGTAATTGTGTATGAGTTCGATTCGACACATTCTTCATTGTGCACCGACCAGCACTTCAAAAATATCCCAATGGCCTGGATTTTTTTTCTTACCTACGAGCAACAGCATGTTATGGCAATGCTGTTATATGATTGAAACATTAATCATTTTTGTCGCTAGTGGAAAAAGGTAGACTGTTGGATCTATTATTTGATATTTAGCCTAGATCTTGAGAGTTTGAGAGTCTAATGATTTTCGCTGACAACCATTAGTCGATGTATTGTTGGTTTTGGCTGTACACCAAATGTGTACACTTGATACCCTTTTTCTTTCACTTTCGAAAGTATTAAATGCATTAACAATAAAGAAAAAAAAAGAAGGAAATATTATAGAGAAATGGCGAATCTGTAAGTTACATTATGGTAATGGTTTCAGATTTCATTTCTTTTGTCGTTCTCGGACCTAAATGGTTAACTTAAGCTTCAAGCGATCAGTTTTTTATTGGTTATTATTTTCAGCTTGAGATGTGAGCAAAGTAGGGAAGGTGAAAATGTTTTATTTTCGAAATATTTGAAAAATTTCTGTGTTTGTAACTTCGTATATAATTATGTTTACCTACGTCCTTTAGCACTAACAATTTTTATGATATTTAGTATTCGAATAAAAAAAATAGATGGCCATAAATTTTAAGCTGAATACAAACAGAATATTACTGCGTGAGGGCGGAAAGTAAGAAATTACATTATAAGTTTATCGTTTACATAAACTTGCCTTGGGCTTCAACGTAATTTCACTTTGTGGCCCAAAATAAACAAGAAAGTGGCCTTTGAGAAAAACTTGAAAACTTGAATTATGGAAATGATATACCGAAACATTACCCTCACATTATATTCAATCTGCTGAAATTCGCTCCCGAATCTGGAACAAATAAAATAACTGAGGATTTTATTCCCAGACATTAAAATAAAAATTCATTTTATGGAAGACACATCTTGAAATAATTTTACTTTATTTGAATTTGAATTATCAATAAATTTCAATTACATAGTAAAATGTATCACTTATAGTTTTTAGACGTCTTTGGAGACTACTTCTTCATGAGCCATTGCATCAACAGCTGTTCATACGAGTGAAATTTTGCATTAATCTTGAATGAACTTTATTTTATTTGTAAAAAATTTTAATTAGCCTCACTATGATTCAGACTCTCAGAGCCATTATGTCAAATAGCTGCGTATTTGAAATTAGTGTTATCTCTCTACTGATAAATCGCAGATGTTGCCAACTTGCCTAATTAAAATGAAACTGTAGTTGAATATTTTAGATTCACCTGCACTTGAAACCATTTATGTCCCATTAAAATTCTAATTTTTGGCAGTCAGCTGTAAAATGAATCATTCGCTCATGGTGCAATTTCTCGGATGACTGCTGGATAACTATAATCACCTTTTTTTGTGGTAGGTATTTTCTTTTTCCTCGTGCTTCTGTTGGGCTTCATAAATCAACCTTTGAGCTGTGATTCAGTCCTCTCTACTATTGATTTTCCAATTTTTTTTACTATAAAGTTGAGGGCTATCTTTACAATTTTGAGATCAGTAATAGATAGGTTTTTATTTTTCGAATTTTCTATCATCTCATCGTGATATTTCAATGAAAGTAATCGTTCGATAAGATTTGCCAGGTGCATGTTGAAAGCACGGATCCAATAAAAAATTATTTGTCACCGGTGACAAAATATTATAACTGATTCATCGTTAATAATCTCTTCCTGTTAAGACCACTGTTTGAGAAAGAGTGTTTCATAGCAGTTTGCAAGGTTATTTGGGATTTAAAATAAGTTTTTTTATTTCTAAAAAGATATGATATGTACATTCTTAAAAAGCTTATTCAGATTATTGATGATTGTTGTATCATTTTCTCTCAGGTGATGGAACAAGCTCAAAACCAAAAATGAGATTAAGGCAAAATTCTCCCAACTATGAATGCTAATGCACAGTTTCTATAATTTTTCATTGCCATAAAAGCCAGAAGGGTTCTGATGACTCGTTCCACTGACTATAGGTGAATCTTATGCGATGCAAGGCTGTCCAACCATCAAAATGTAAATAGAATTCCACTTCCTCTGGGCTTTGAACATTTTACAGGCGATGCATAAATACAAGCGTGTACTTCTTGACTAAAGCCAGCATTAAAGATTGTCTCCATTACTTGAACCAATAATAAAGAATTCGTACGTGTTTTTCGGGACGGCCAATTCAAAGTTATTAGCAGGGAAGCTAAAGAGGAGAAGAAGCTGAACGGACATCGTTCGAGGCTGCACGTAGTAACAATACCAACAAACTTCGTTCGTGGGAATATAATCGAAGCCAAATACAATTGAACTGTGAAGACGTGAAGATACCAAAAAAAAAAATCAGAAGTGAGATGCGACCAGAGATTTCGACGCCTTTAAATAGTGTGACGGTATGAGGATCTAAAAAATAATGTACTGTTAGACGGACCCGGAGGAGTGTGGAAAAAAATTCATTTTTATAGTTCAACGCCAAACTTGTTGTGTAAAAGAATCAATTTTCAGGCGTTTTCTGTGAAACGGACTGCTGAAGTAGCACATTTTACTGGCTCAAGACAGAGTTCATCAAAATGACTGAATTTTCTGAATGACGATTGGAAGCAAAGCATTGTCAGGGCCTCGGGGGCAAAAAATTATAATCAATTTATAAATAATATTTTCTAGAAAGTGGGGAACACTGTGCGAATAGATATAGTAAAGTAAGAGTTCAGCAGTTGATTTTGTGAACGAGAGAATAACAATTTCATAGAATAAGTTGAAATAATTGAAAAATTGATGATCAGCCTTTGAGATGGCTCAAAAGAATTTTTCAATTGAAATATGCAAATATACAGCAGTCCTGATAAAATGAGGCCCGTAGCGAGGGGAGGTATGTGCAGCTGAGCCCCCCTTTGACCAGTTTGAGCCCCTTTTTGATTTTCTAATGTTCTTCTACTGTGTTTTCTTAAAATTAAAAAAAAAAAATCATAATGAGAATTTTTTACCAAAAAACCTATGTACATATTCGTAAGTCGCAAAAAACTCAAAAATTAATTTTATTTCACTTCAAATTTTGTCTCGTTTTGTCTTGCAGTTTTTCGGTGCCTTTTTTGAAGGAAATTTTTCAATTCTTTTCGAACTGGCAACTATGGCACCCATCGTGAGCCCCTAAGAAGCCTCCCCCGTTACAAAATATCCTGGCTGCGGCCTTAATAAAAAACCCTTCCAATTCTTTCATTGTATATTTGCAATGATCATTTGGGTAACGGATTAGAAGAATATACTCTAATGCAGAAATAAGAAATTGATGATTCACAACATCTTTTCCAATAGTATATAGCTTATGCTCAAGTTAATATTCCCTTTTGAACCTTTACCCCTCGCTGTTTGCAAATGATTAATTCGGCATTTAAACTGTTGGCCAAACAGTTACCCTGATTTCAATTAACGTTGATACGTACGAAACCACCCTATCAATTCGCGAAAATTTACGCAATGAAACAGCAGCTGGCCACTTAATACCATTCACTAGCATTTTACCACCAAAAGCAATTATCGATTTCCGTTTACGTATATAGCCCCAGAGTGTACTCATCGGGGACGTTTTGATTTAAGGAAAGTACTAGAGTGGGCGGTTCGCAGTAGCAGAAACAGAGAGAAAAAAGGGTGGACTGAGGTAAAGACGGCTAGGACTGTAAGTTGAAGTCGATGTATAGAAGCCCAAGGTTGACAGCTGTGACCCCTATGCGAGAGTAAAATGTGTCATATTCTGCAAACGGTGCGAAGAGCACACACACATCAATTTCAAGAATAGTATGGTCCATAACTCCAGACTGGGAGCTGAATTAGGCAGGATTCAACATTTGGTATTTTTTCTAATGAAGATTCCAATTATATTTTGAGATTAGATAGTTACTTATAGTCGTTGTTTCATCTTATTTCTCAAGAAGCATTTTTTGCTATTGATTTCGGTCTAAAATAATTTCCAATTTGTAAACTGCAGTTCAAGTTGAAAATTCTGCAGAGTCTATTTTGTGTAAGGCGCAATATAATATTTGTATCGCTGGTACACAATTTTCCCCCCAATATGTTCTCATTTTTACGTCCAAAATAGCAGAATACACTTTTGTTCTGAGCATCCCTCTAATATCAACATATTTGAAAAACTTTTTGCTGAAAATTTCGTCACAATTCGACCATTTTCCAACACCACATTCACTGATCTGATGTACAAAATCTAATATACATAAATGTTACTTGGGAAAAACTGTTGAAAATGTCGCAAAAAGTTGTATAGCTATATACTCGAGTACATATTTTGGAAGAAACTCTCAGCCTAGATTGAAAGCATTCTATACTGGTTTATGAGTACACATTTTTTCACGCCTGCAAATAATGGTGGTCAACTCATCGAATCATGTGTGTTCGAGGCTAATATATTCGTTACGCTAATATAGAAAAATGTCGATCAAAAAAGGTCTTTGTCTTCTTTTTTTCAGCTTCTCGCTCTGTCCACTGGCATGCTTGATTATTTATTATAAAAGTTATGCACGGAGAAGATTCTTTTATGTCAAATACAATATTTACGCTTCTAATACACGTTAGCGCAAAACGTGATCAAATCTAGCAGAGAGTTGAGAAAAAAAAAAGCCTTTAAAGTGAACAATGTGTGAAGAGGTCAAAAAAACATAATACATCATTATATATGCATATGTACAAGTAAAAGTGTTAAAAAGAAAATAAACCTTCTTATGAGCGACACCGTTCCGGTGGACTCTTAATTCCCGCTAGGCTTAGTATGACAAAGATTTCAAAATTGAAAAAAAAAAAAAAAAAAAAGAAGTTAATCTTTCTACGACATTGCGTAACGAAATATAATTTGTTCGAGTAGAAAAGTGTAATCTTTTTTTCACAGCAGTATATGAATAACCTACCATAGCTGTTCTCTATATTTGTGACTAGCTCAGAAATCTCTGGTCATTGGATTGGAGGTGTTCGCTTGTCAGATAGAACAGAATATTTTGTCCAAAAGTTGTCTAAAATGTGAAAATTTGTGTTGATGCATATCCTACATACGTACATATTCTATCCAAACCGAAATTCGTAAAAAATTGTAAAAAATAAATAATTCAGATAGAATGCGCTAGCATTTTCCTATAAGCTTTAATATCTTTAATCTCACAAATACATATAGCTAAATTATAAAAATAAAAATCTTAAATCCAATCAATTTTAGTGATTTAAAAAAGAAAAGATTCAGCAGCTTTTTCAAAACGTCCAACGCTGTGTGAAAAACGGTTTTACCCAATAAAAGCTACAAACATAACGTCTACTTGGTTACTTCCGTTTTGACGCCATTAATTTTCAACGTTGGTCTCTATTTTAATGTTTAGTTTGTTAATTTCTCACCTTTAAAGTCTGGGTAAATGGCTTGGTGCAGCCAAAAAAAAAAACTCGTAAAACCACCGTTCTTTCGTCTCCTCACTGGGTACAAAGATGGTCGTCGAAGGTTAAAAAATGGTGAAAAAAATTGCAAACCTACTCATTACGTATTCACATGTCATGAACGAGAGAATGCATTAAGAAAAAAAAAAGGTCGTAAATAAAAGCAATAAAAGTGTATATATAGGAAATTAAAGAAACTTTGCCATAGAATGGGTTGGTATACGTATATAGGCTTGCATAAAGATATGACAGAAGGTAACCGAGTGGAAGACGTTCAAATAAAAATATTAACTTGCCTTCAGTGTGCCACTTGGAGCTTGGAGACGATGGCGACAATTGCAACAGAGCGTATGAAATGCCAACAAAAGATTGCAATTGTGAAAATAGAAGAACGGCGCTTTTGGTGTATGTGGATGTCGTCAGAATACAACCTATGTACGATTAGTTACGCTTAAAAGGCTTGTGTACTAGAAGTACTGTCACGTGTGCAACTGTTGGTTTAGACAACGAGAAAAGGGTTAATTGAGATCCTAGACAGGCTTATATTTGCAAAAGATTCAATTTATTCTTCATTCGCTGTTTTAAGTACCATATAGAGCTCTTTCATATTATTCTTCAGTACATTTTAGTGACATGACGTCAGAAAAAATATTAGAAATGTTGTTTGATTAAGACCAGTTTTCTCATTTGCAAATAGCCATTGACCAATTTTATGCTTTAGGTTGTCTCAATATTTACCATTGATGTCTTGATGGAAATTTTCAATATGTAAGTGGGTGATTCTACAAGAATGTCGATACTTTGGCTTGAATTTTTCAAAAAAAATGTTGGCTGCCATTCTGAATTTATTCTTGGAAAAGTCAGTATGCAACCCAACTCCCAAAATATATCATTAACACTAGAAAAACCAGGTTTTACTCGATTACTCAGAAGACCAGGTGGTTTCATATTTGACTCAACAGTAAAAGAACCTCAAAGGACCGAAGAATGTCATGACACCACCTGGTTCTTTGAGATTGCCCATAAGAAAGATACCACAATCATAAAACTGGATTCATACTTAATTGTTGATTAAAAATTGTTATACTTGTATGATTTTTTTTTTTTAGTTTTATTAGTAGGTCAATTTAATTATATTTATTTTAAACTTGAAGTTTTTTTATTATTTTTGTTTTAGTAAACTTTTAATTAGTAGGGACCGCTATTGCTAGCACAAAATTGAAAATTTATACCCTTGTTTAGTCTTAAGTACTTTCAAAAAACTCGCAGAATTGATCATAACATTGAAAACATAGGCTGGGACAGCTAGGTTGAGAGATATTTTAACCATTGAGAGCACATTTTACCCTTAAAAAAAGAGGTTCAGAATACTTCTGATATATGGATCAAGTATAGTGATTCTCTAAAAGATGGGGGATGGGAAACCTGTAACTCTTCATGGTTGGTAGATATTAAGCCCTGACAAGAACATCAACATTCTTGTCGAATCACCCAGTTGATCTGTGGAATAAAGAAACCAACATTTGATCAGCAAGAACTTTGAGAATCAAATTGATATTTTTTTCACATTTTTCAACGTTTTTCTTCGTATATTGGGGTACTGGGGATGAAATTTTTTCCTTTGATTTTGGGTATCTCTGTCTACAGGTACTTTGGAGACTGTTAAACATTTTAACTGAATTTACATACATATATACTTCGAGGAGATGTCTTTTGAAGGGTAAAAAAATATTATCCTAATCATACACGTATAATAATGCTAGTTGAAAGTGAATACTCGATGATTTAAAAATGATGAGCAAAATATCGTGAACGATCATTCCGAGTATGCCGGCTTTATCACCATCCATGTGAAACCTGTGCACTTCCATCGACGAGCACTCCACTTTTGATGTTGGGCTCTGCGACAAAGGAAATTTGAACCGGATTTGGTAGAAAAAAAAATAGTTGCGTGTGCGGAAATATTAATAGCACTTTTCGATTCGATTGTTTCTTAGTAAAAATCTATTTAGAATTAGACGTTATACTTCACCCTGAATGTGTTATCAAATTACATTGTGTTTGATCACGTCGAATTAGCAACCTAAGATCTAACGTAGTTATTCACACGTTTTCCTTCTCAGTTCTCACCCTTATGTCAGATTTGCACAGCCAATTTGTGAATCATTAAAAATGTTACGAAAGGTCTACTTCCTTTTGGAGCCGTTTTTGTTCGCACTAAGTGGAACTCCCTAAAAGAGCAAACTGGTTACATTATACTATACTTTCAAAAATTTTTGCTCATTCAGTTGTACTTTGTATTATGATATTGAAAACTGAAAATTACAATGAATATTTTAGGTAGCCATTGAAAATCATAAAATAAATAGGCTCATTTGTTAGTCCCATGTGTGAATGAAAGGAAATGACCTGGTGTAGGAGTTGGAAGAGTTGATGCGAATCAAACGCTCATCTAGTGCAACGACTCTTTTGACATTTGGTGTAATAAGTATAACAAGACTAATTACAACGTACACTGGAATAATGTACGCTTCGAATTAATTTTTTTAATTTGCTTGTTCCGTTAATGAAGAATGCGTTTTTTGTCAGTTGAGATGAAATTTTTCTTGTTTTATTAAAATTAAATGGTTGAGTACTAGAGCATCGTTGATGGAATTGACACACCCAAGTGAGTTTTATATGGCAAGCTATATCATAATTATTATGAGTAATAGTTTATCTCACGAAAAACTACAACAATATCGCCGAGTTATATGAACGATGCCATGCATCAAAAGTGAGAGAAGCTATTATAGTTGAAATTTTTTATAGTCTGTCTACTCTTTCGTGATTCAGCTCATAAATTTTAATGGGAACTTGTCTTGAAGCCTTCGAAATTTTTTTTTTTTTGAAATTTTTACACTGTGCAACTGAAACAAAAAGCTTTTTCATAGTACTGATTGTTTTTCTCATAATAAAAAAGAAAAACGGGCATAAATTGATAGACTTGAAAAAAAATTAAGGTTTTAAGATTCTCTCAGCCGATCTTAAAATCTTACTGCATGAATATCCTGAAGAGTAAGTTGCTACTATATAGATATTGTAAAATAATGGCGTGGTAGGGATAATCGAAAAATTTTCAGACGCATAGAAAAAGCCGTTGTGATAAAAATTTAACAAATAGAGAGATTTTAAAGAATTAAAAATTCAACTACATTCATTTAAAAAAAAGTAGTGGGGGCTTACGAACAAAATCCCAACAACTTTTGGTTAAAACCTGAATTTTGCATTCATTAGACTGTAGTGGTAAAATTTAAGCAGCAAACTGTTTCCTAAAATAATTTAAATGCAAATTCGACGTCGTTAATTTCTGTTCTCCCCATTTTTTTTCCAAAATGGTTTTCTTTTTATAAACGGCCGAAGAACCTGATAAGCATCAGTTGACATTATCTTTGAAAATTAAAAATTTTTATTAAGATTTTGGCAGGAACATAAATATACGTTTGAAGAATTGGCTGGAAATTTTAGGTTGCTTATTAGAATAATTTAAAAGTTGGTTCATACTGAACCAGTCGCTAGCCAGCCTTGGTAAATGTCATTGATAAGGCTTTTTATAGGTTGGGATAGTTCTGCGTTTTTACTTATTTTAAAACACGTTTCAACACTTCTTGCTCCTGTCGTTTATCAATATGTGCAACTATATTTTTTCAAAATTTGCCATTATATCGAATAGAATGTGTATGAAGGGTCCAACTGTTTCTTACTGTGATCTTGACATGTGAGTGTGCTCAAAAATTATCCTTGAGAGGAACTAAATTCAGAGATGTCCGATCCGATGAATGAATTGGAAGGGTTTGACTTTGTACTACCCGACGATAAGAATATTCATGATTTGAATCAGAGTTCGGAAGCCGTAAGATATGGCTTTAGCTTTCGGCTTTTAGCTTCTGACCTTGAAAATAAAACTTAGGCTTTCAACTTTCAACTTTTTAAATAGAAATTTTAGCTTTTGGCTTTCGTTTGTTTCGACTAAAATTGAATGGCTTTTGGCTTTTAGCTTTCAGCTTTCCCCAAAAATATACTTTTTTACTGGAAATTTTATGCTGAATTTGAAAATTTAGGTGAAAATTTTTATTTATATTTTTTTATTAATTATTTGATTAATTTCTCTGTTTACGCTTTACTTTTGTGATTTGTGATTTTTTTTTTTGTAAAAAGTTAAAAAGCCGTATAAAAGCCATAAAAAATATGGCTTTTGCTTTCAGCTTTTGGCTTTTTTGATAAAGCTTTCGGCTTTCGGCTTACCGATTTTTCATTCAAAAATCAAGGACTTTTGGCTTTTAGCTTTTGGCTTTTTGCTAGCTTCCAAACTCCGATTTGAATTGCCATTTTTTAATGAAATGTGATCCCGAAGGGAGGTCCAGTCTCCAAGATCTCTTTTGAGTGCGTTATTGGTCATCTTTAAAGACCTTACTAACACAGATTACCAATTTAATGGACTGTTTAATAATACTACATGTGTGTTGAACATTTACCAGTGTTTATAATATCGATCCTTAGAACAAGGATTGTTCGAGCTTAAGTGCGACTGGAGGGTTGAGTTGTGGACTTTCAAAATTTCATTGGTTGAACTAGGGTAGAATAACTTCACCATTAACAAACCCATTGAGGATTCCAATCATCAGATGATTCGAACGATTTCATAGTTCTTTGTATTTGATCTGTAGTACTGTATGGTTTAAGATTATATAGCTCAGGGAAATATGTGCAATGATCGTTTTATCTCAGCTGAATATATAATTAGGTTTTCCTAAACAGTGGTTTTGTAGTATTGCTTGCTTCAAAGAGTTTCCTCTTAATCAAGAGAAAATAGCCTTTGAGGTGTGATTCTGGAGCAAGAACTGTGAGATGTCTGCGAAGCCAATTTGGCCTGTATGTATCTCTGAAACAATAATTTTCGAACATAAACGGTTGGATGAAAAGAGAAACTTGACGCATATAGGCCCGCATGGAAACCTGACCAGCCAATGAACCTCAACCGGACTCTGCATTTTCAATGATAATGGCGTTATACAATTATTTGTGTGCAAACATTTTAATAAGCACACATCACGCATTCGCCAGCACCTGCTCCACAATGTTGCACGATTTTATTTATTTTTCGTTAACGAATAGATAATTTTTATCACCGATGGTATCGTCATTGTGGAGCACAAGTCAAGGAAGTGCAGCCGAAAAACTTTCATTTTTTCGCCAGCTCTCTCGGAGAGTAGAGAAAAAATTAACAAGATTCTTTGGACGTAACAATTGCTATATGTATAGCACTCCAGCAAATGATCCAGAATAGGACTTGTTAGCTTATGTCCGTTGCCATAGACTTAGCTCTTAACCGCAATCACGTTCCTATTTCTCCACATTTTTTTTTTTTCTGACTTCACTTTTATCATTTTCCGATTGTCACGACTCCCATCCAGAAGGCAAAATCACGACTTCCAGCATACCTTTCTGGAAGCAGGCGTGTGCCAGCCACTCCGTCGCCATCCACAGTCAATAAGGAGCAGAAGAAAAAAAAAAATTATTAAAAAAGAAATAAAAAAGTCTATATAGGTACACGTTCTTATATTACGCCATTTTCTATTCGCCTTTTTTCTCTCTCGAACCAGTTTGTGTGTAGCACTCGTATATCCGTAATTATTTGTATGGCGTTAAAAAATCCTTTTTCTATTTACCAGCCCGCGATGCCGGACATTACGAAGCTAAATTAAGCGATTAAAGCGATAGTGTAGGGGGCTGAGGGGATTACAGACTATTGTATGAGATAAATCACCCACATAAATGGAGCATTTTTTACTCCGTGCTTCTGATACACGTCGCACATGCCAGTAAAACAAGAAAAATTCCATTTTCAGCGATGAAAAATGCATTTTGCTGAACGCATAACGGCCATACAAAATGGAAATAATTAATTCTAATCCGCTAGATTTCTGTTATATATCGATAATTAGTCTCGCTATAGGCACATAAAATATAAAAATGTCAAACTGTCGTTCGACTGTACACATACGAAGGAGTTCGATATAATTGGAGAAAGGAAATAAAAATCCAGAATCGGGGGATAGGTTTACCTGAATTAAAACGCTAAGAAACCAGAGAGCGAGTGTAAGTAACATTTTTGGAAAAATATAATTGAACAGCGGTGCGCGAGAAGGAGATAAGTCCATATTTTTTTCAAAAATTAAGTTCTTTCAAGGGTCAATTATACTAACTAAGTTCTATTTACAGTAAACATAATATGCTCTAAAATGTAACTATCTATATAATAAAATCGCTAATAAAATTGACTTCAAAGTTGAGGTGCGACTTTTACATAAGAAGGGTATGTGATATGAGAGTGTTTTTTTGACCTCCTATAAAAAGTGAACTATCCCCTTCTTGCAGATTGGTGTTCAATTAATTCATAAAAATATGGTTCTCATACTTATGTCAACTTCTTTATTTTCCTTGAAATGTCACTTAAACCCTATGGCTTCTTGAAATCTCTACTTGTAAGAAAAGTATAATCCCTACCTTTCTCTTAACGGAGTTTTAAAATTCATTTCTAATAGACCTTTTTATTATCATTAAAAATATGATTTAAGAGCTTTCTAACTAAAAGCTGAATCATTCTTTCTCAAAGGGAACCTGCTTATGTTCCTAAATTTTTCGCCACAACAAAAGATTAGTTTAATGAAGATTGATTTTCAGGAGATCCTTGTTTTGAAAAACATTATATATCATCTTCCATATCTCTAATGAAATTTTATATTTTCAATCAGATGCGCTCTTTGAAAATCGTTTTTACAGCATTTAGTTGCTGTACAATAGTCGAAAACAATAAAATAGACATGTTCCATTATAAACTGTTCAGTTAATAAATATGTTTTTTAATCGAGTTTTAAAACAAAACTCACTTGAACTATCCATATATTTAAAGTATAGGATTGAGTTCAGGTTGCTATTAGAGTTATAAATTTGTTGTGGTCTGATTGAGGTATTGGTCTCATGATTAGCTTTGTAACTTTGAGGTTACAAGTTCGAGCCCAGTCATGCGCTTAACATCGCCATATTATTAGAACTTCAAATGAAAGCTGTCTTGTTTGGCTTCGGGTCTTTGGTGTACTCTATATGTGCTTATAAAGCACTCTTGAACTGTTTGAAATACAATATAGTATTTCTCTTTCAAGTACGAAAATAGCTCTGTGGCTAAAGCCCATTGAAAATAATTAAATTATAATCAATTGCACAAATACGAGTATGTACGCGAACTGCTCCGTCATATTTTTATGTTTTCGAGTTTCTCAATACATTATCAATGATGAGATTATAGAAGTATGAAGCCGTCTGGTTGATCGAATTGATATGTCTCACTGAAAAAATTTTCAGTTGTAATTTCTACTATTTGTAGATGAGAGAACGCAGGATCAACTATTCGAAATTTGTAGAAATTATATACTATCTATAAGATGGTAAAAAGTACTTCCAATACCTACTAAAAATGCTGACCAGATAAATCTTTTAATTTTAGAGAAAAATGAGCAAAAGGATTGAATTATAATACCTATACTGAACACTATAGTTATTTTATTATTTTTTGTCTGAATGGCGTTTGTCCATTTTGAATATACAATTATTTTAAAGCTTATCTCAGTTACCTATGGGTAGGTATACTAATATTTTATTTTTCATTCATTCATATTTTACTCAGCTTTCTGAATCCATCTTTTAACTGACCTATAAATGAAAAAATATTTCTCTAGGAAAGAACTTGAATATTGTTTTTTATGACAATCTTGTCAAAAAAAAAAAAAAGGAAAATTTAAGCACCTTCAGGATACCTCATCGCCTGTTGAATTGCCAACAAACATCAATAAAATATCAATTCCCGCTAGACTAGCTACGAACTCTGACCTGAATTTCAGCGAGGGATTTGTGGATGTGCCATTTTCATTTTTCTGTAATACTCGTACTTCTTTTAGGGGTGTTCGGAAGCTACTATCAAAAAAATTGAATCTCAAATGCCTACCACCTGTTCCTTTTATATAGCCATTGAAGGCACTTCATTCGAGGCATTAAAACTGCTTTAATTATAAAGCACGGATGTCAAAACTGAAATAAATTCTCGATTCGTAAAACGTTTTCAAAACGAAGATAAATTCCAGCATCCAAAGCCAAAAGAAAACGATATTAATTTTCGACGAATGTATCGTTTTTCGCAGCATAGGTATATAGCATCTGCGAGAGTAGAAGAAAGAGCTTTTTTCTTTGTCAATAAGCCATCGATATCGACGAATGCTTCAAAAAATGAAAAACGGTCCAAACATCTGTGAATTTTCCATTAAGAAAATTGATTTCGAATGTACCTGTTTTCCTTCCCTGCTAAAGATTGTTCTGACTGAGAGATTAGTTTTCATGTAAATTTCTTCGCCTCTTTTTTAATGAATAGTTCGTATCGTTTTCTTATTGGCTGCAAAGGAGTCGAAGAAATTAATCCCTATCCGTGAGGCATCATATCCGTTTTAGAGGGTTGTTAATATCAAGTCCCAGGGGAATATGGTTCCGTTGTGATAAATTCTCACTTTGGCTGAGAGATGCGTCCTTTATGTAAGAAAAAGATACAAAAGAAATTACAGTTTTATAACTTCATGTTTGACAAATATTCGTGAAAAATTAATTTGTAAGAGTTTGCTAGGTTCTGAATCTGATCAGTTCGATTCATTTAGTCATAAACCTGATAAATGAGTAAGGGAGACTAATTGAAATGTTTATAAATGATTAAATACTGAAGTATTTGAATTTGTTATTCGCTCTCCTTCATCCGCATATAATATTTAAATAACTTACCTATATCCACGCGTATAGTCACGAAATTACTAGAAAACTTCTAGTTAGGTGAAAAAATGTATCATCATTTCTTGGAATATGTTTTCGAAACAGTAGAAGCAAAAAACCCAAGACAAATCCGTTGGTATTTTGGAAAAAAAAAAAAAAAAAAAAAAAAACAGAAAGAGACAACTGAAAGAGTATTAACGAGGATAAGAACAGAGAAAATCTGACATGTTTATTTTTTTTTCCTATTTTTTTCTCCTCTTTTAACTTTTTAAATCCAATCTTCTTTACCTTGAAGATGAAACTGGAAATAAGTATGGTGTCGCCCACTCTTGTGTATAATGACCACTGCTCGATGTATAAAATGATGGCATCTGGCTCCTTGAGAATACTCGTAATTAACAGTCAACTGGTATTTATAATCCAAGACGCTGCCTTTTTTCCAGTAGCCCATTTCTCCTTAGTCAACTCTTTACTTCGTACATTCTAATTGGTTTCTTTGGTAGCAGACATGAAAGTCTTGTCATCAAGTATTTCGAGTAGATATAGTCTCATCTGGAATATACAGTAACTATATCGATTACATTGTACAAAAATTTTTTCATAAAATGACGCTTTCGCTGGAAGGAATTTGTGAATTCAAAAATTAAAACATTTAGAAAGAGCAGATATTTATTTTTTGTGAGTATTTGACGACTTTCTCTTAAAAATACGCGTTTATTATTGCTGAATGAATTTTTACTGGTTGATGCACTGTATATTTTAAGTAAATTTGTTTATATCATGTTGTTTGCATTAATATGTTGACGTTGGCTGTATAGTTGGCAAACCACCTATGTGCTAAAAGTTTTTATAGTCCGAATCTCCATAAATATTTGTAGAACTGTGTCTGCATTCGCACGATACTAATTCACGTGTAATAAAAAGTAGATTCGACGAAAAGTCGGATTATAAATTGTTTAAAATGGCCTTTAATGCACAGAAGTTTGAAAAACTCAAACTGACATTTGGTACCTTCCAGGAAAAAAAAAAAAAAGGAAAAAACTGGAAGAACAGTCAAGAGTTGTCCAATTGAATTCCGCGAAATTGACCTTTCCATTTTAATTAAATTAAATTGGGCTCAGCTCTTTTTCGATTAAATCGATTTCTTTTTGAATTGAATATTTTATGAATTGGCGTGCGTTCTCCTGATTGTACCTAAATTACCATCGAAGTACCACTGTAATTGAGAAATATATAAGTATAGGTTAGTAGCTATCCTTTTTTTATGCGATGTAAATCTGTGACAAACTGAAATGTCTTGAAATATTTGAAATGAAACTCTGATAGTTGATGTCAAAGATTCAAGTTATGAGAAACACGCAAGTGTAATTGAAGAGTTCTGAATCAAAAGTCATTTCCTAAAAAAAAAAAAAAAAAAGAAGAAGTTATTTAGTATGGATTCTGGTTACGCTCCACAACGTGGCATGCTCGGTTTGTTATTGCTCTTACCCCTTACCCGCTCTCCCCAATTTGCTCTTTAAAAGTCGGATTGGAGTCAAACCTCAAATTGTTCATTGGCAAATATGAGTTTTGATCCCAAAATTGATTTCGAAATTTATTTATTTATTGAAAACAAAACATTTCTGAAACAATTTTTAATGATTCAATTCAGCTGAAACGATGATTGTGTAGGTAAATTTCTGTGAAAGCCTTTGAGGTAGAGTTCCTAACGCATTCCTTCCTCTCCGATGAAAAAATAAAAATTATTTTCGATTTCTATTAATAGTTAACATCACATTTTTTATAACTGAAAATTGTTTCTCTGTACCGTAAAGACAAATTTTTTAAAGCTATATAATATCACTATAATATGTACCTTCCTGCTTCATCATTTGGCTTATTTTGTTTGGAAAGATTTAAAAATTTATGTTGGGAGTCAAAACTCACATTTGCCATTTCGCCATCCACTTTTAAGAACACTGAATGGTCTCAAAATGGGCTACTCAACTACAATCGAACCAATTGGAGGCATTATAAATAGTGGAGAATCATGTTAAATTTGTTTTTCGTGTGTTTCTCAAAAATGAGTTTTTGGCAAATGAGACTTCGGATCAAAATGCGACGATGCCACCAGTCAGCTGCTTCCACTAGGTAACTGCAAACTTAGAACATGGACTAAGCTCTGGCTACTTTAATTTGTTCGAAATTACAATAACGAAAAGAAAAACTTCCAACCAATTATACTTCGCGGGAAAAAAAAGTGAACTTGAAACTTTTCTATTATAAATCTCAACTATTGCGAGTCATAATTTTCACACATTTAATTCCACCTTTATTTTACCTTCTAACTTTAAATTAACCAATTTTTCACTGAAACAAAATTACCACGTCTTCCATTCCTCATTATTTTCACTATAGTTTCATGCAGCATTCGTTGTAGAAAATGTTATCGCTTTTAGAATCTTGTCACTGAAACAATGTATCTGACACGTACTCATCTCTCTCGCTCTCTTAAATGGTGCCTAAAATTCAAGACATATAGTTGCAGAAGTTGGTGAACGAAATTTTCTCATAGAACCCTACCTATATGTTCTTTGTACTAGGTGTCTAGGGCGCAAAATGAATGTATTACAAAGTTTGGAAATCGTCCAAAATGAGCAACCAATGTACTCTTTCTCGTGACAATTTTATTCTTTCTAATTTGAATTTTATAATGAAAGCGAGACTGCATATGTTGCTATACGCTGTGGTTGGAAAATACTGTGTAAGTAAATCGTGAGCCTAATTAAAATGCAACTGTGAATGGTGCTGTATGCGGTCATTATTTTTTAAGTTGTGCGATTTGTTTGCATTAAGAATTTTGTTGAGGAATAATATAAGAGAAAAATATTACGTTATTTAAATTGGTTGGTTGAAATTTTTATTCTTTACTTGAAAAAAATTTTTCCAAGGGTCTCGAATTCATTAGTAGATCAAAAAAAAAAAAAAAAGTTATTCTATACAAGATTGCCAGCATTCTATATAATGTATTCTTTATTGCTATACACACAAACTTCTAAATTTATTTTGGAGATTCGTCAAAAAATATTTCTGAATGTCTGAGATGTTTTTGAGTATCCTATAATTTACTTCAAATAAGTTGGCCTTTTCCGTTTTTCGTTCCCATTTTTTATCGAGTTCTCATAGTTCGAGGGTCAAATTCCATTAGCCTCACCAGATGATTCATTTTTTTTTTTAAACATTCTCTGAGCTAGTAATTTGGCTATTTGCTCGTCTACCAAACTCAATGAGCTCAACCTTAACGGAAAAGAGCCTCTCATTACTATCTGTTTTTGTTTCCCTTTTTAACAGAAATTCTACCTTCGTATTCATGTGAACAAGCCAGTTCAACGAACCATTCCAGAATTAAAGTGTATCTTGACCGTTCAAGTTACTGACAAAATTTACATAAGATATTCATTGTGAATGCAAGACTGTACATTTTGTGTACGAGTATACAAAAAATAGTAACATGAATCGGTTCTTTTGTTTTTTAAGCCACACTTTTGTGCATTTTCCAACATTAGAATTTCTATTATATGCTGTAGTTTTCAAACGTCTCTTTATGCCGTTGGCCAATTGTAATATTCCAGTAAAAATGATTTGTTTATTTTCTGCATATATATATACTACATGCATATAAAGACGTGAGTGAATTTGCAAATTACTAAAGTTCTTTTTAGTTGGATTGAATTTGGGTTGAAACATTGATATTTAGTTTTATGCGGTGCTTTGAGCGATTCTCTTAGTATCTGCTGATTTAATACGTGTTATTACATCCGAAGAGTTTTGTTGCGAAGTGCAACAAACCTATTTTCAAAATAGGGCGAAAATGGCTTCATGTGAAATGGTAAATATGGGATTCTTTACGGATGGTTTTTCGAGTCTTAAAAGTTGCGAAGAATCACTATTTTTATATTTTTGAAAAAAGGCTTCAGAATTAATGAAGTTTTTCAAAAGTGCTCTGCAAATAAGAGGAGGAGAATATTCGAGGTCAACATTTATAAAACATGTATTTTCAAAATCAGACAATAAGAATCTTCTTTCTCAGACTACCTTTCATTAATCTTTTCTTCATTCAAAAAATTAAAATCTAGATGCATGCAGGCGACTAAAACGGTAGGTAGTAAAGTTGGATTTCAAGAATTTAGTGTTTCACTATTTCCTTTTCTGAAATACATTATCACCATGAGTTATTCATCTTTTTATTATTGCAAAAGTAACAATTCCCCAGCTCATTCGCTCTGAGTGCCTCATTTTTCAATTTATTTAATTTATATTCTTACTATAGATAGGTATACGTTTAGAATAATTATTAAAAACTGTTTGTTCCTCTTTTCTCATATTATCTGAAAAGAACAAAAGACCGGATAGATAGCAGTATCTGATAAGGAGGTACCAGTACCGACAAAAAAACTGGACAGGTACTCTGAAGGGTGCATTTTCTTTTGCTGGAGGAATATAAATGGCGTCTCGAATTTGTGTGTCTAATCGATAAGAGGGCTTGGTTAGGGTCAGTTAATTTCAGGTACCAACCCTCATTTTCGAATTCAGCAGGTATTCTTCAACAATGGGAGAATGTATGCAATAAAACGATTGCTAAAAGGTGTTTTTCTCTGTAGACTGTATGGGTAATCACCTTGGTGGAGACTTCTTTGAGTGGACGGTGCCAGACTGGCCATTGAATTGTGAAAACTTTTTTTTTGTCGCCACAGAATTCGAATTCATATTACTAGAACTCACTGGGAGGATATCCTGTCTCATAGGAAATATTTTCACTGCTGTGATTCTGTTTTACAAAAGAAAAAAGAAGGAATTTTCAATTCAACACTGGGTGTGCGTGAGAGAAGGACGATATTATAACGTTTCGTATCTACCAGGTTTGAAATTTTCTGTCTTGGGGATAAAATATTGTACTGAATTTAGTAATTTAACTCCTTGATTCAATATATACACCTTCCAAATTATAAGATGTGAAAATTACTCGTCAAAAATGTTATTTGTACGAAACTAACCCGTTAGGATAATTTCATCAGTAAGTTGCTGTATAATTGAGATTCACATGGCGTATATAAGTCTCCCTCACATAATTATAAAAAAACTACCACCACCGACTAAAATTTACCACTTTATACAAAACAAAGTTAGCAACAAATTTTTATGTTTATCAATCTCGATCTCGAAGGCCCTCTCAAAAACGAGTTTATAGCAGGGGATGATTTTCAAAACTTTCCAATTATTGTCACCCTTTCACCATAAATTCCTTGTTATTAGACGCGGTATAGCGTATCTCGCGTATGCGAAAAACGTGACTTACAACTAAAATAGATCCCCCACCCCAAAATTCAAATCTCTACGAAACTTTAGTGAACGTAAATTTGAATAATACTTGAGTAAAACTTTCAGGTTGAAAGATTCGTTGAAGAACGCCTTACCTATAAAAATTAGAAGCTACCTTGTAAAGGGCATTAGATATTTTTCATTTTTTTTTCATCTTTTTTTGGTCGTTATAGTATAGAAACCAGTTTTTCAGCTTATCATCTTTTCAAAAAGGAAGAAAAAAAAATACGACTAACGAGCATTCGAACTCTGTCGATGATGTAGAAAAAAAAAAAAAAACTGGTAAACTGGTAGTATAGGAATATACGTTCGAGTAAAACGACTGGCTGTAAGTCTTGAGGAGAATGTATGTAAAGATTTTTTACTACCGTCTACTCTTTTCTCGATTAGAGGTAAACGCGAATAAAAATGGTGGTCATAAACGGTTAGATCGATAGGAGAGAGATAGAAGAGCACCAAGACTCCAGCAGATAGACGGAGACGCACGTCGGAATGAAGAAACTGGTTCCGTGAAAAATTACACGAATATTAAACGTACATACGTAGTATGGGTATAAATCTGTAAAAATGTTCCTTTACCTTTATAGTATTTTCTTAAAGTCGACGTCTTTTATATAAATTACACGTCGATTTCGAAACTCTGCGGCGACATTCGCGCACTGGTCGCCTCTGCCCATTAAAATCGAAACGCCATCTATTTGATTACTTTTTGCTGGTTAGCCAGCAGAAGCCACTTGAACTCATGCTGTGACGTAGAACGTGGATGCTACCCCTGGTCGTGTATTACATAGGCGTTTGGAGGTGTCAAAAATAGCTAACAGACAAATTCCTGAGAAGCCACTGTGTGTAAGCAACCCACTGTTAAAGGTCAAAAGTTAAAATGTGTATATAGATTTGCTGGAAAATTGAAAAAAGTGGAAAATGGTATTAATACCAAAGTGCGGAGATACTCTGTTAGTTTTTTTTTTTTTTACAATTTGGGATAGGTAAAAGAATGAGTATATGTTGCTCCAAGATTATCGAAGTTTATATTTACCTATAAGCTTTGCAGAAATTCTTTGGAAGGGGAAGGAGCTCTATTTTTTAGTTGTAAAGTTGGTGTACGAGTGATTATCTTATAACGAGGGATTTATGATGAGAAGGTGTCAATAATTTTAGACCTTATAACCTGAAGGATTTAAGTCATCTAACGATGAGGAGGAATAATGAAAATGTGGATTAATATAGGAACCTAATATTTAATAAACTCTCTCCCCGTCCCCAACTTTAACCATCCTTCAATTCCCAACATTTTATGAACGTCAAAAACGTCTACTCATTACAGAATCTTTCTATCCTAATTTCCGGAAGAATGAAAAACAGACTGATGAAAACCTCATTTGTCAAGCCACTGCCTTTTGTAAGCTTTTTTAAAATAGGTTTTCATAGAAATGACTTACACGATTTTCCTCAAATATTTATTCACTTCGATTTAGGAAGGTTTAAAATGTGTAAATGATACTTTAATTTTAATTCCGAGCATCTATTTGATACGAGTATATAAATGTTAGACATTAAATAATCAGACTATTTATGTGAAAAGGTGCAAGTATCTAAGTTAATAAATATTTTTAATTACTCATAAAATTCTCTCAACTGTAAGTTTTATGAAAATTCTAATTTAATATTTTATTCTAACGTTATTTATCTGCACCTCTGAAATGTGTTTTTTATAATTTTATTGGAGAATCTCATCCGAGCGTAACAAAAATATCCATATTTTAGAAAAAATGTTGCTACACAACTTGGAAGAAAAAAACAAGTTTTGTATACATTATAATAACTACATTCTATGTATCGAATTCTAACGGTTCTTTTTTGTGATTTTTCTGTTTTAGGTAAGTGGACACTTCTCTGCTGACACAAGTTCACCAAGATATACCTATGTATGAATAATCTAATCCGTCGACAGAGGATATGAAACCAACAATGTTATGTGACTAGAGCTGCCTCGTAATATCAGATTTTTTATTTTTTATGAGTAGATTAATGATTTTTTGTGATGAGATGTAGAGGTAAAAAATTATAACGTAATCGATAGGCAAGAAAATATAAGACGAAGTCTAAGGTCATAGATGGATCACAGGTATGTAGAAAATGAAAAGCGAGTTCCTATTGTTGGAAAAAAATTATGTTTTTGTCAGAGTTCGGAAGCTAGCCGAAAGCTGAAAGCTAAAAGCCAAAAGCCATAGATTTTTTAAGGAAAAACTGGAAAGCTCAAAGCTCAAAGCTTTATAGAAATAGCCAAAAGCTGAAAGCAAAAGCCGTATTTTTATGGCTTTTATATGGCTTTTTAGTTTTGATGAATGAAATAATAATTTTCACCTAAATTTTCAAATTCAGCATAAAATTTTCTATGAAAAAGCATATTATTGTGAAAAGCCAAAAGCTAAAAGCAAAAGTTTTATTTTCAAGGTCAGAAGCTAAAAGTCAAAAGCTAAAGTCATATCTTACGGCTTCCGAACTCTGGTTTTTGTTCGGCTTTTTCATCGTTTACATTTTGATTTTGAATCAGAATAGCAGATTAGACCTTTGCTCTTTACGTAGGCTCCCTATAATATCAAACCATAAGTTGCCATTTTTCGAGACTGTTCGACCATCGAGGAATTCGCCCACTTATTTCCGGGTTACCAGGATTTTAAAAGATCCTTCGGTCTTTCCAGACTAATAAGTCTGCACGGACAAACCGAAGGTGCAGTAAAATAATGAAAAATGTATCCAAAATTTACTCATAGATATGAATTGTATAGACTCTTGTATCAATACCAGATGCGTTTAAACTGGGTGCGTCTAAAAGAGCGTTTGCATTTCACCATGAGCGTCCCGAAAAGTGTGAACGTCTTTAACCAGATGAGGATTAAAGAAAGGGGGAAAAAAAGTTGAATTATTTAAAAATGTACACCCACAAAAAAAAACAACGATATATTCGCCGTCTATTAGGGCAATATGGCGATATTTGTGTTCGTTGCTGCAAGGTCATTGTTCTGTCTGAACCCGTTTAGTATGCCTGTAAAAAACCATAAAGACGTATATGTAGGCGGTTTTTTACTTATAACGTTTAAAAAAAACGTACTTTGAAAACAAATAACTAGAGGTTGGAAAAAAAAAACCAAACATATATTATAATAAGAGAATCAGTGAAAGAAACGTGTGGAGGAAATGAAACGCTTTTACATAATAATATTTCCAGTTGCGTACTCCTGGTAGGGGGCACCAAAGTCGTGATCTAATTTCTATATAAAAATATCAATGCCAAAAGTGGAAGCAAATAAGGTAACCCGTACGTTCACGCAGTGGATTAGCTTAAGGGTACGTCTGTGCATATATTGCAGAATTAAATGGATTTTGCAAATAAAATTATACCTACATTGTGTTTTTTCAAAATTATGTTCTGCATAAATCTTTTGCTGCACGTATTTATCTGGAATGTTATGCTAATTAGTATAGTTTTGCTTTTCCTCTGTTTTACGATAAATTATTTGCGTTTTTTATGACGTGTTTGGCTTCGGTGAATTGATACAGAGCTAGAGTCAAACCGATTTCTCGTAATTATTGAGCTCATTAGTTAGGTACTGTACCAACTAGTATATATATATATATACACGCTTATGATATTATCCTCATCGAATTTTTATACGTAGCTTGGGAGGACAATCCAGTTTCACGTGGAATATTATTAGCAAAAATATGAAAAATTAATGTAAAATATTAAAAACTTATGGAAATGGTATGTTGATAACTACACTAAAATTCAATGTAAGTACATACATAATATATTTTACATAAATTTTTCACGTAAAAATTGGATTATCTTCCAGTTAATATGGAGACCATAAATTTTGTATATTTCTTTTCTCAGTGTAAGCTCATATTATCAAATTGTTTCAAAAACAAACGTATCTAATAAGAATATTTTGAAGAATAGGTACATGAATTCAGTTTGTGTTATTTAGCGTCTACTAATTATACATTTCCCAATGTTTAGAGAGTCATAATTGGCTTTGTTTTCATGAAAAAGTGAAACTATAGCTGACGTGTTATAGTCGTGTAGAATAATTCGTTTTCATTCTCAGTAGTTGACAGGTAATTTTGAATGAGAAAATTTTACAATTTTTTCGACTTTCTAATAAATCAGAATCTATTTTCTTGTTGAATAGGGGGCAATAGCGTCATGAGATTGTTGGGTTTGTTGCGAATACGAAGGGTGCCAATGTGAAAATAACTAGTTACCTTAATATAATTTTACTTGTAAGAAACATAGAAAAATGTAAACACTAAGCAGATTTAATACGCAACCTCGTCAGTTGGGTCACTACTATTCAATCATTCTAACCATTATCCATCTAGATAAAATCTATTACACGCCTTCCATACCAAACTGGTGACTTACGTAATGTTTTTAAATTATTTTTCATCGACGAATTCCTTATACTTACGTATAAATTTAATTATAAGTTGTACATTTTTCCCTTGTACTTTTTAACTTTTTTCCTCAATTTTCCTCTCATTTTCTTAGCTACACCCCACTATATGCCCACCAGTATTTACCTATTAATCGCTGGATAATAAGAAAAACGTTAGCCAAAATGGTGGTCGTTTGGAATACTATAAGAGTAACGACGCACGCTCTTTCGCATGTTAATTTCAAATTGACCGTCGACTTCCTTCATCCCTTCGCCGAGTATCGGGGGTGGTAGGTGGAAGAGGACCAAAGCAATTCCTCTGTGCAATTGATGAACCACGTGCGTTCGTACCTTGTTAAAGGAAAAAAGATCTACGAAAGCAGATAATAAGAGGAAAGTCGGCGACAAAGCTGGTATAATTTATGAATGCCACTCTAGCATATATTATCTAAAATCTCTCATAATATAGAGGTGGCCATTTTCCGGCCCTCCAAAAAAATTTTACTAACGAAATTTTACCCAACTTTTCACTTCTCCGCTACCCAGCACCTGTTTTTTTTTTTTTTTTAGCCTCGCGATGCTTATCGAAAAGTGTAAATAAACAATTTATTTTATGTCGTCGTGTGACTGAAAAAATTACCTTAAGTCGTATAATGAGCGGTTCTTGAAACCCCCTACCCCCAAACGAGAAAGCGAAACTGTAACGATTTCTCTGTTTGTACAAGGTGTACGTAATTTTTTCAAGAATTAAAAAAAAAAGCGGGGAAACGTACCTGTAGTAGCATATAAAGGGGGAGCAAAACGTGCACGAATATTAAATTAAATTTCGCATTCTCGCATGAGAATGCGAAATAATGGCGACGAAAGTATGTTCAAAGGGAAGCCCTTATCGATGTCGAAAACGAATATGTTCGTTAGAATTTGTAATTTTTAATTGGATTTATTAGGGGAAATATGCGCGGTGTGCCACCACGAAAGTAGATTAGCTGTAATTTGGAAATTGGGAAGCTTTGATGGGATGGCAGACTGAAAAGTTAAGCGTCAAAGTTCATAATAGGTATATGAAGCCCTGAAAACGAAATAAGTGTAAGTGCCAAAGTTTTTTTTTTAAATTCATTTTTTCATCGATTCCTGAAGAACTTTTTGTCGCCAATAAGATGCACTTTTACAGTAAATATAGTGTCAGCGCTTCATATATTACGAATTTTCATTCACATATCCATAAATTTTCCATAAGTACAAGTAGTAAGGGGGTCCCTTGAGGACATATATGGGAAAACGGTTCCGGTACGTGTGGGGTGCAGGTGCACTGCGAGGGGGGTGTGAAAGAAGGGGGCGAGTGACCGTTAGGAAAGAGGGGGGACGGCCAGAAAGGGGGTTAGAATTTTTAACGGTTTTTTTCTGGCTGTCCAATAATTTTAACGGTCATTTTCAGATTCAAATTTCAACTGATTTTTATTTTTCACTATTTTGACCCAGTTTTGATTTTCTGACCATCGTCTACTTTTTTACCGGATTTTAAACATCGTCTACTTTTTAACCATTTTACCATTTTTATTTTCTTCTCTTCACCCTCTTTTATTAGCCACTCGTCGCCCCCTTTTTTCATCATTGTCTGCAGTAGTACGAGTATTTTGACAAAATTCTTTTGGTGGTCTGGTTTGATTGTGGGACAGGCAGGCACGTGCTTATTTTTTCTGCTGTCTGGTTGAATGACTACTGTTTTGTCAATTTTATTAGTTTTGTACCCTTCATTACTATTTAGCCACATGCCAACCCTTTTTTTAATGCGAAGCTTTCACTCTTTGATTTCTATTTTTTGGTCTCGCTATGTTAACCACTCGTCTTAGATATTGACTCTTTTAACCATTTTAACACAAAAAATATCTACTCGACTCACCCTTTCCATTCATCTGACTATTGTATTTTTTACTAAAATATTTTACCTCCTGTTTGGTTTAGACCATCTGGATCTTTACTGTTTCCATATTTACGGATAATTTGCGGTTTTGTTGCTCATCTCTTTTTATTCATTGGCAGAATATGACTTATTTACGATCTGGATCTAGTCACCCCTTTTTACGTCATACCTTTTTAACTACTTGTGTATATCAGAGTCTTCTAACTAGCTATTGCGTATTTATTAAATACTCCACCCTGGAGGTTTACACTGGGCTTTCTTCAACAAAGGTATGACCAACACTCCGACTACATTGTTGAGTACCAGGTAGTGCAAAAAGAATAAGGCCATATAAGATATAAATGACAAAAAGAGGGTGCTGCATGCCGATTCATCTTGCAAAAAAAGGGGGACTCTTCGTACTGCAAGTAGTGAAGAGCATTTATTTCCAAAGGGTGCCTCCACAGAAAAAAGGAAAAAATGAAAAGGTACATACAAACTGAACTATAGATGACGAAATTAGAAAATGACAAAATCTCACTTTTTTCTGTTTCCATATCGAGTTGGTGAAAAATGAAAAAAACGTTGGCTCCATTTTGTGTTCACCTGTGTCAATGAGGGGGAGGTGGACAATGAAAAAACCGTTGGCCCCCTTTTATTCACTTGTATGCATGAAGAAGGGGCGGTGGACAATGAAAAAACCGTTAGCCCCCTTTCATTCACTTGTATTCATGAAGAGGGGGTGAAAAAAAAAACCGTTAGACAGTCACCCCTCTTTTTCTGTCCACCAAAGGGGGTTTGAGAAGCTATAAATATAGGTGTACCTACACTGGGAGCTCACTGTTGCTGCAACCCTCGCTGAAGCTATATCGGTTTGCCTAGCGATCTCTCTGCTGTTATACCATTGCTATATTGCGTTGTACCGTGCTATATTACTATTCTAATACTTTTTACTGGTTTTAATTTTCAAAATTTTAATCCTTTCTTGAAAAATCTTTCAAATGGATTTCAAGACTGCTGTTGATTTACGAAAGCATTTAGAAGATATTTTAACTAAATTTCGGCCAACTCCACCCGAAGATACTATTCAAAAAAGGTCAGTTTTAACTGCCATCGATGTCCTGGTTGAAAACTGTTTTGGCAAAAGCAAGTTTGAAAAAAATTATACCCACCAATTTCCCAAAAAACAATCTGATTCAAAATTGAAAAAAGTAGATATTTCACCTTTGGAAAAAATCCAAGAAGAATTTGTTTCTCGAAAACCAACTTGTCCTGCTCCACTGGACAAACGTCAAGTTTTGGGTAAAAATATTTTAAATGAACTTCCCAAATTACAGTCACCCATTTCTCTCGGTACAATTCTAGCTGATTTAGATTTATCCGACAGTGAGTCGGATGAAGGCGTTGTTCCAAAAAGGTCCTTTTCAGGACCAAATGTAAATAATAAAAATAAACGTGTGCCTACTAGCTTAAGAACACTTTTTCCTTTTAAAAAAGAGATATTTGTAAAAAGTAAGACTAGAAAAATTAAAAATAAGCGTGTAAATATGGTCAGTTTTAACTGCCATCGATGTCCTGGTTGAAAACTGTTTTGGCAAAAGCAAGTTTGAAAAAAATTATACCCACCAATTTCCCAAAAAACAATCTGATTCAAAATTGAAAAAAGTAGATATTTCACCTTTGGAAAAAATCCAAGAAGAATTTGTTTCTCGAAAACCAACTTGTCCTGCTCCACTGGACAAACGTCAAGTTTTGGGTAAAAATATTTTAAATGAACTTCCCAAATTACAGTCACCCATTTCTCTCGGTACAATTCTAGCTGATTTAGATTTATCCGACAGTGAGTCGGATGAAGGCGTTGTTCCAAAAAGGTCCTTTTCAGGACCAAATGTAAATAATAAAAATAAACGTGTGCCTACTAGCTTAAGAACACTTTTTCCTTTTAAAAAAGAGATATTTGTAAAAAGTAAGACTAGAAAAATTAAAAATAAGCGTGTAAATATCGTTCCCAAATTAGGTAGTATTTTTCCTTTTAAAAATTCACTTTTTGAACAAAATCTTCCAAAGGCCACAAACAAGCAATACACATCATTTGTTGATGATTTGAGTTGTTTCGTTGATGATTTTTTGAATGACCCCGAGTCTGTAGTTTCTATTTTTGACCCAGAAGTAGAAGTGGAGATGGTTGCTCCAGAAGACCCTCTGTATCAAGAAGCTATGGTTTTGTTGAATGAATATGTAAATATTCCCGCTACACCCACTCCTAATATGCCTGTAGTAGAACCTCAAGCCCCTCTAAGGGAGTTAAATGTTAGAAATAAGAGAGAAACACATACAGCTAAAAGAAATATTTTTGAAGGAGAGTCTGATCCACTTATGAATGAGTTGGAAGAATTCTTACATTTTAACGATCCTAAACCAAAAATTATAAATAAAATATTCGGTCCATTGGCTAAAAAAGAAAAAAGAAATGTAACTTTGAATAATATTTTTCCCTTTCACGATGACATTTTTTCAAATGAAAAACTTGGACAAGGGCTAGACAAGGTCTTCCCGTTCAAAAATGACTTATTTACCAAACCTAAACCAAAACGTGATACTTTGAAATACATCAACATAAGGGAAGTTGCTTCCCGCTATATACAAAAATATACAACACACAGAAAAGAATACAAAATTACATTTAAAAAAGATTTACCTAAAGATTTGAAAAGTGACGATTTGGTTGGAAAAGCATTGAAAGAAATGGTAAAATTTGCAAAAAAACAAACCGACTTTAAAGAAAGTGACAAAATGAATATAGAGGTCGACAATCCAAAATTCAACTATCCCATTTCAACAGGGTACGAGGGCAAAGATTTGGTCAAAAAATTACAAGACAAAATAATTCAAATTCTAACATCCGACGAGTCTGTAAATTTAACTGAATGTACCTTCAATATCCACGTTGTGAACTTACCAAGGGGTGCTAAACCGACAAAAATTCTAAACTTGGCCACCGATGTGAGAACAAAACGATGTATAGTACAAATAAAAAATAACGATTTTCTCTGTTGTCCCAGAGCTATTGTAACTGCTTTAACTTATCATACGAATGTGATATTGGAACGAGAGTTGAGTGAAAATGAAATTGTATCTGTACGCAAAGGTAGAAAAATGCAAGAAGAGTTGGCACACGAACTATGCTCATACCTAGGGGAGTACCCAGTAGAGGGCTTCTCACTCGAAGAAATTAGAGCGTGTGAAGAAATATTAGACGTCCAGATCAAGGTAGTGTGTGCAGAAAACTTCAACTCCCTCATTTACAAAGGACAAAAAGAAAGAGACTTGAAAATTTACTTGTACAAACAAGGTAATCATTTCAATGTCATAACCAAGATGAGTTCTTTTTTAGGTGGTGTGTATTACTGCCACAAATGTGATGTGTCATATAACACAAAATCACACCATACATGCAAACCAAAAGATAATGCGTGCGTTCTATGTATGAAGCCTGCACATAGTGAAGCGGAAAGAGACAGTAAATTTTGTACAATCTGTAATCGATATTGTTTCAACACAGAGTGTCTCAGAGCTCATATTAATACCGTTTGCCCTTTTGTATTGAAATGTACAAAATGCTGTAAAATTATGCGGAGAGCTGGTTCATCGGCTCATAAATGTGGCTGGGGTAAGTGCAGAAACTGCTTGGAATTTGTCGAATTAGCTGTTCACAAGTGTTATTTGCAGAGGAAAAAGTCAAAAGGAGGACGTTGTGGAAAATGCGGAAAGTGTACACCAGGAATGCCGATGCCGAAGAATAAAATGGAAGACAAATGCACGTTCACAGAAAAGTACCTGTTTTTCGACTACGAAGCCATGCAAGAGACTGGAACACACATACCCAACCTGGTTATTGCTCAAGATTTTGCAGGTGAGAAACATATTTTTGATACAAACGAAGAGTTTTGTAAATGGTTAATTAGTAAGGAACATAAGGGTTACACTGCCATAGCCCACTATGCCAAAGGTTACGATAGTCAGTTTATATTACAATATTGCTTGGCCAACACCCTCAAACCCTATACCATTTATAACGGTAGTAAGTTGATGTTACTAACAATACCTTCTATCAAATTAAAAATAATAGACAGTCACAATTTTCTACAGGCACCTCTAAGTTCTTTCCCAAAAACATTCGAATTGACAGAATTGAAAAAAGGATACTTCCCCCATCTTTTCAACACACAGGAAAACCGAGACTACGTAGGACCAATGCCAGATAAAAAGTATTACAATTATAACCGCATGAAACGCCCGGACCGTGCCAAGTTTTTAGAGTGGTACATTAAGAAAATCCAGGAAAATTATGTTTTTGATATGCGCAAAGAATTAGTCGAATATTGTATGTCAGATGTCGATATTCTGCGCAAGGGATGTATGAAATTCAGAGAACTCTTTTTGGCAAATAATAATATAGACCCATTCTTATATGTGACTATTCCCAGCGTTTGTATGGCTATTTTCAGGTCAGAGTACTTGAAAGAAAAAACTATTGCTATTTACGATCCGGATTATAAGGACAAATACTCCAAACAGTCAATTTCCTGGCTAAATTCTTACGAAAACACCGATATTGTTCATGCTCTAAATGGAGGGGAAGTTGTGATTTTAGGCAATAAAGTTGATGGGTTTGATGAAAACACAAATACAGTCTACCAGTACCACGGTTGTTTTTGGCACGGGTGCCCCAAATGTTACAAAGACAGTACTGTAAATAATGTTAAAAAAGAAAGTATGGGCGACCTGTATGCTAAAACATATCACAGAACAAAAGTACTAAAACATGCTGGGTATAATGTAGAAGAGACCTGGGAATGCGAGTGGACTAAATCCAAAGCGTACAAAATATATAGCAAAAATGTCAAAATTGTAACACCTCTCGACCCTCGCGATGCCTTTTTTGGTGGTCGAACCGAGGCATTTAAGCTAAAAGTTCTGGCCGATGGTAAAAAGAAACAAATGAAATTCGCGGATGTATGTTCACTTTACCCAGATATAATGTATAACGGTTTGTTTCCTATAGGTCATCCTACTAAAATAATCAGTCCCAAATATTACAATGAAAATTGGTTCGGACTTATCAAGTGTGTATTGCAAGCACCCAAAAATTTATACATCCCAGTTTTGCCAGCTAAAGTGAAAATGATTAAAGCCAAAGCAAATAAATTAGTATTCCCTCTGTGCTCAACTTGTGTCCAAGAATGCCAGCGAGTGTGCAAACATAACGATTCTGAAAGAGAAATTGAAGGTACCTGGGCCACAATCGAGGTTAACAAGGCTATAGAAAAGGGGTATAAAATTACTAAAATTCACGAAGTTTGGGATTTCGAGGCCAGCGACCAATTGTGGAAAGGTTACATTAGAGATTTTATTAAAATTAAATTGGAAACCAGCCCCCACAGTTATGAAAGTAATGAGGCTTACTCTCGCGATATTAAGGAAAAAATGGGTATCGATTTGGACTTGAAAAATATTGGCGAGAATCCGGGAAAGAGGGCTCTGGCCAAGCTTTGTTTAAATTCTCTATGGGGTAAATTTGGTCAAAGAAATAATATGCCTGCTACAGAATTTGTTACCGATGCTTGCAGATTTTATGAGATTCTGTTAGATGACAGGCTTCAGGATATTAATGTTTTGTATTTAACAGACGAAATGTTGCAGGTAAACTACAAGTACAAGGATAAGTATTTAGAGAATAAGTATAACACAAACATTTTCATTGCTGTTTATACAACTGCTCAAGCTAGGCTCAAGTTATACGACCAATTATCGGCTTTGGATAGAGCGGTTCTGTACTGCGATACTGACTCTATAATGTATATCGATGATGGAACAAATACTATCAAGTCTGGAGAAATGCTCGGAGAATGGACGGACGAGTTGAATGGAGACTATATCGACAAATGGCTTTGCACAGGACCCAAGTCATATTTCTACCACACCAGCAAAGGTAAGACTTGTACAAAAGTAAAAGGATTCACGCTGCACCATGCAAATGCGGAGAAAATAAACGAAGAAGCGCTCGATAAGTTGATCAAACAGGAAATTGCCCAAGTTACTGTGGAGGATAACCAAATCACCAGAGACAGACTTACAAAGCAGTTGGTAAATAAAGTTCAGACCAAAACATTGTCTTTCAATTTTGATAAACGGATCATCACTTCGGACTTTGACACACTGCCCTATGGTTACGTGGAAGAAGAGTAAGTTTGTTACTTTTGTCAAAATTAGAATCTTGGGTGAGTATTCATTTTTTTAACGGTTAATTTTCAAAATATTATTCTTGTAACGGTTTTTTGTAACGGTTATTTTTTAAATTTTAGGTCAGTTGGTACTCCAAGTTTTTTCTGAAAATATTGAGGTCTTCGTCGAATGTGAGAAATCCGTATTTTTGGCGCCAGCATTTCTCGCACAGTTTTTTAAATTTGTCAAAAGTAGTGCCGGTTACGTGTTCGTTATAAATTTGCCTCAAATTGACGCTATCCTGTCTGAAGAGAATAAGGTAATTGAAATTCTCTCTTATGCAAGATTTTTTCGGTATTTTTGTATATGATTGGGCCAAGTAAAAACAAGAAATGTTTCTGTGACGACCTCGAATGAAGAAATTTGCAATTTGGTTTTGGTTGTCGGTCAACACATCGTCAAAAATGATTATCGAGTCTGGTTGGATGTCTTCTGGTAAAGGTAATTTTTCAACTGTTAATTCGTGATAATTTACTTTGGTACTGGCTGTTAGATCTTTCAACAGTTTGTACTTGTCTTGGAAATTGGTCCTCGAACATAAGTAAATGTGGTTGACGGGTCGTTTGTGCAAGAGTATAGTCAATAATACGTTTGTTTTACCACACCCGCTAGGTCCAAAAAGGCCACATCTCATTGTGTTGGGAAATGCAGCTACTTTACGCGGGCCTTGGGTGGAACTCTTTGTATCAAAGTTTATAATTTTTATTTTTGCATTAGCCATTGTTAACAATTAGTTTGTCCCTAAGACCAGATGTATTTATAAAATTTAACGTCAGGTGTGTTCTATAAAAATCTTGATCCGCCCCCACTCTTTTTTTTTATCCATTATGATTGTGAAAAAGTTATAAATATAGGTGTACCTACACCGAGAGCTCACTATTGCTGCAACCCTCGCTGAAGCTATATCGGTTTGCCTAGCGATCTCTCTATTGCTTTATTATTGTTATATTTTGCCTCGCTCTTTGCTCTTTTTGTGACCATGGATTACCTCCGAGAACATTTTCTTTACAACGTTGTCAGGATCGATCCTCTATTTACAGCCAACAAGAAAGATTTTGGTTTGAGAGTGGAAATTCAGTTGGAAGATAGAAGAACTACACAGGGTCTGATACTTTCACCCAATGACATACAAAGAATGAAGAGGTTTGAGATGTACCCAGAGTATGAGAATTTTGTCAAGAATTTGAAGTATTTTCATTTTGTGGAATATTTTGATTCGTCAATTTATTACTACCTCGAGGAAGAGAGACCAATTTTGGTTGAAAAAGATTTGAAAACAGACTGGTCGTACAATATTGAAAAAGTGTGGAATTACTACGGTGAGACGTATTTCATCAAGTTTACAGACACAGATTCAAAGGTAAAGTATTTTAGCGTATCGAGAGAGGATTCGAAGTATTATGAAAATTATAACGATGAGTACCTCTGTGCCACTAGTTTCGAAATATCTGAAAATTACGTTTTTTGTTTTGGCGAGTGCGTTTGTTAGATGGAAAAATGTATAAATACGAGTATGTTTGGTACAAAACTAAATTAAACTATTCAATCTACTTAAAGTGTTCACCATGGACGCGGTAATTGAAAGTTATGAATTTTATGATTACAGACCCCCAACTTCGGTCAATATTAACGATTCTGGTAACGATATACCCATTATTGTGTATAATGAAGATATTGTTACCCAACCTCATAAAAGTTTACTCGTACTGACTGGAAAAATGACTGCAACAAATACAGTTAATGCCGTCACTACAGCTGTAAATGCATTTGATTTGAGTAATGTCAAAACTATTAATAACGGTTTTCTCAACTTTTTTGATAGAATTGATTATTACATAGGCGACAACAAAATTGACACAATCAGAAAACCAGGTATTGCCACAACTATGAAAGGTTTAGTGTCTTTTGAGAATGACGAGTTGTTTTGCGATGCTGGATGGAAGATTTCAAACAATCTGTCTGAAACGGTTATGGATGCTTCTGGCAAATTTCAAGTTATTATCCCCATGCGCCTGGTAATGGGTTTTTTTGAGGACTATAACAAATTTTTGTACAGAATGCCGCAAAAACTGATTTTTTACAGGTCTACCGACCCCGATAATGATGTAGTGATTTTATCCGGTGATACCACAGCTGGTTACAACGTTAAATTTACTCTGAACGATATTACGTGGAAAATGCCACAAATTAAATTTGGTATAGAGTATGAGACAAAAGTTCGGAATGAGATTTTGAAAAATACAAATTACGAAATGCATTTCAGACACTGGCTGTATACAAGTACTGTGGTAGGTGGTTGCGCAGAGTATACGTGGGATGTCCCTGTTGCTTATGCTAAAACAAAATATGTACTTTTGGCCTTTCAAAATGGTAGAAGTAACGACAAACGGGTAGATAATTCCATGTTTGATTTTAGTCAGTTGGAAAATGTTCAGGTTTTACTGAATAATAACGTTTACTACCCCAGGGAGAGACTGAATTTGAATTTAGCCGAAAATAAATGCACTATGCTTTATAATATGTTTAAAGAGTTCAAGTTTTCATTTTACCCGGATTTGCAAAAACGTGCTGCCTTGCCTTTGGTTTCTTACAAAACATTTTTAGAAAAATATCCAGTTATTGCCGTGGACTGTTCTAACCAACCAAATGTGATAAAGGAGTCCTTGATCAGTATTAAAATTAATTTCAACTGGAGAGTGGCATTACCTGCAAATACTTTGATTCACTGTGTCATGATTATGGATGATAAAGCGGTCTACAACCCTCTAAACAATAGGGTAATCCACTAAAAAACTATATAAACGATACATTTTTCAAAAAATTCCACTGTTAGTTGCAATCTGGACACGCTGCTGGTAACTTGTGCTCTCCAAATGGCTGTCTATATTGTTTCCTACCAGAATTTCAAAAGCTTGATTAACGAGACTATTTTGAAAGAAGTGGCTATTGCTAGTGTACACTCTAATGCCAAATACCACTGGATGATACGTCCACCAACCTGTTACAACAATCTCAGGAGAGAGTTGCAAAAAAGAGTAGACTATCTCACAAATCAAATTCATGGAATCCCATGGTATACAGGCTACATCGATCAAAGAGACGTTTTAGTACATATGAAAAATATTTTAAAAGATGCCGCCTTTGTCTATATAAAGGGGTTGGAAAGAGTCAAATACCTTAAATTTTTGTTGAGAGACTACAAGAACGTTACTGTGTTGGATTTGGATAGTTTTGAGTGTTGCGATAATTCTGAAAAACTAAAAAATTTCCAGTGTAGATATAACAGACCACAACATAGCAACAAACGTTGTTCTTTGGAGCAAGTTATTAGGTTTAGGAATATTTTACGCCGAGATTTCTATTCTGTGTACAATTAAAACAGTTCTTTTCAGAGCTACTTGTAAATATGAGTTTCAATGAACCTTTTCAAATTTCTCTGACTAGTACGGAACCAGTGATTGAGAGAGTCTATCACGATGGTATTAGTCTTAGTTGTAAATACTATGTAGGTGTTAAAGCTTTTGTAACATATAATAGCATTGCAAATATTTCTAAAAAATATAAACAAGCTTACACCCTCGATTTTGTGTTGAAATTGGTGGTTGAAGGTAAACCTTGTCCCAAAGAAATTCAAGTGGAAATTCCAACCGGTACTTACGAAATGAAAGAATTGTGTGAAATAATCATCGATAAAAGTAAGGCTCAAGGTGTGAAAATAGAAATTGCCTTAGATCCAAAAGCTACTCAAAAATTAGTTATGAAGAGCGACCATTTGGTAAATTTCACTACGCCAAATACAATCGCAGAATTGTTGGGTTTCAAAAAAAGAATTTATAACAAAGATGTGGAACACGTTTCCAACCAGGTGCCTAAATTATTTACTATAAATACAATCAAAATAAAGTGCAGTTTAGTAAATAGCAACATTAACAACAACAACTTGCGTGACAACACATTGTATGAATTCCCGTTGACTGGTAGTCCTGGTGAAAAAATTGTTGAGAGACCAAATCCCATTTCTTATTACAAAACAAATACAGACGAGATTCACGTACTAAGTCTAAGAGTGGTTGACCAAGACGACTTTCTGATAGATTTTCAAGGTGAAAAAATTACAATAATCTTGGATTTCAGACCATGGACGTGAATAATTATGTAGAGGTTAGTCAAGCTCTTGCTGAAAGGTTTGACAATTTGAAGAGGGGTAAATATTTGAAAAACCAACTAATGTCCGAGAGATATGCGCCTATTACAACCCCGCTAAGGACTTTGAGTTCGAATATTAATAATTATGTGAGCCAAACACCAATCATTTCCAATATCCCAAAAAAATTTAGCAGTACTCCTATAAAAAATGCTGAACACTACAATTTTAGCGATGCGGAAGATGAGCATTGGGTAGATGATGACGATGCAGCAACAGTCATCGACCTCTCTCTCGTCGAACAACCTAGTACATCTATTTTACAGAGCCCTAGACAGAGTAAAAAATACCTCAAAGATTCGAGATACAGTTTGAGAGTGGTTAAAAACGAATATAAAATAGGTAACAAACGTGTGAAAATTTCTGACGATAATAAATTGATTTTTGACAAACACACAAAGTATGATCTAACTCCGGGTCTTGTAAATTTGTTAACGCAAGCGGACCTGGTGCCTGAAGATTATACGCCAGATGATTTTGCAAATTATGGCGAAATAGTAAAAGATTCATTTTGTTATAAATACCGCAATCAACCGGACACTAAAAGACTAAAAGGTATTAGAACAAAAAAGTTTACTTCCATTATAGCACCTATTTTAACTGAAGTTGACAATTCTCAAGTACACTCAACACCGAAAAAAGGAGGCGGTTTGAGAAAATTACTTACAAATACGCCTGTAGAGTACGTTTATTGGAACACTTTGGACGAATTACTCGAAAGACTGTACATTTTGTATGGTGAAATCAAAGCTGGCAATAAAAACCCAAATTTGGTAAACGAAATTGTAAATATAATTCAAGAATTTCGAGAACTGTAATTATGGACATCAGTTTGAAGAAAAAAGAACAGATATTAAACGAACTTTTACCTCAACCTGTAACTGGTAAGGGTTTTGCAACATTTCTCGCCTCTACACTGCCTTCACCCAAGGAGATGGGTAAAAATGGTATTCTCAATAGTGTCATAGACTCTTTACCTTTTCCACTTCACGCTCCTGGCACAAATTACCTCGGCCCTGGTACACCTTTGGCTTATAATTTGAGAACGGGTGTGAAACCAACGAATAAATTAGACGAAGCCGCTATGCGTCATGATATTGCATATTCTCTTTCCAAAGATTTGAAAGACCGCCACGCTGCGGATAAAATTCTGCAAAAAGAAGCCTGGGCGCGATTTAAAGCCAACGATGCTAGTAAGCTCGAAAAATTATATGGCTTAGCGACCGCCGGTACAATGAAATTAAAAAGGACTTTAGGTGCCGGAATGGGTTCGAGTGGCAAGCGATCCACCGTTACGTATCAGAAAACAGCTGTAAATGTTGACGATGCAGATTTGGCGCGCATCAATAATGCTATTGCCCAAAAATCTGCCACAACACTCACAATTAGGTACAAACGTACCAAAAATTCTGTAGTAGGTGAAACGTCGCTACCTCTGACAAATAGTCAGGTGACGCGGTTAAAAAGAGCTCGTGAAAAAAGAAGAAACGTTAAAATCAATCTGTCTGCAGCTCAGATTGCTTACTTGACGAGCCATAACAAAACTGGCGGCTTTTTACCGGTTGCTGCACTAGCAGCCATTCCCGCCATAGCGGCTGTAGGCTCCTTCATTACAGGGGGTGTAAGTGCCTACAATAATAAAAAGGCCAACGATCGTTTAATCGACGAGCAAATTCGACATAACAAGGCCATGGAAAGTCTAAATTCGGGCAAAGGTATTTACATTTACAAAAAACCATCTACAGGTGCTGGAGTGAGAAAAAGAAAAAAGTCAAAGACCGTTAGAGTTGCCAAAAAACAGACTAGTGGTGGAAATGTGTTGATGGATGCCTTACTAAAAAAAAAGACACTCCGCTGAGTAATTTTGACATTGAAAAGTTTGCTAAAAGTATAAATATACCGAATTTCAGAGGAGTCTTTATGAGATCTGATTTGCCAGTTAAACCTTTGAAAAACGAGTGCGCAGTTGTGAATTTGGATGGTTCTAAAGGACCCGGCACACATTGGGTTTGCTACATAAAAAGGGGCAATTTTGTCACATATTACGATTCCTTCGGTGTACAGCCACCACCCGAATTGATAAAATATTTTGGTAATCTGGTCACAATTGATCATAACAGCGATCAAGTACAACAAGTTGATCAAGTCATTTGCGGACACCTCTGTTTAATATTTTTAGCTCAACAATGAATGATTACTGCTGTGAAAAAAAATGTTTTGAAACACCTCAAGACCATGTTGACGGTCTGGCATGCACCGTTTGTAAATCATTCAACTTTTGTAGATGTAGATGTAAAACATATATGGCTACAAAAAATGATACCTCCTCTTGTAAAATTTCTTGCGGAGATGGTATGTTTTACTGCAAGTGTAAAACGTTTGTATATAGTAAAATTAGCACTTGGTACTGTAAATGCTTTTTTAAAAAAACCTAATTCAAATTATAAAAACTAAAAATGACCGTTTTAGGTTCAACAAAAAAATTATAAAATTTTGAAATGAAAAAAAAGTAGAATTAAGTAAAAAGGCCCTTTTCAGGGCCATTGTAAATAATATCTTATAAAAAGGTTCTTTTCAGGACCAAAAAAATTAAAAAATCCAAAATGGATAAAAAATTAGCTTTAGCAAAAGAACTGCACAGGCAGTCGAGAAGAAAATTTAAAAAGAGAAAAATAATTACAAAAGGCATCGATGACTTGTGGGCTGCGGATTTACTGATTTTGGACAAGTATGTCAAAGAAAATAATGGAAAAAAGTATCTACTTGTAGTCATTGACACTTTTAGCAAATATCTGTTTGCTGAACCACTTGTAAATAAAACTGGGGCGTGTGTAACCAAAGCCTTTGAAAAAATAATAAAAACTTCTGGGCGCCAACCTCATTTACTACACGTAGACAGGGGTAAAGAATTTGTTAATCAAGATTTTAAAAAGTTAATGAAAGAGTACAATATAACCATGTACCACACATTCAACGAAGAAAAGAGTGCCATTGCAGAGAGGGTGAACAGAACCTTAAACCAAAAATTTAGACTCCACTTCCATATGAATAACAATCATTGTTGGACGAAAATACTGAAAAAAATACTGGAAGAATACAATCAAAATGATATTCACAGAACTATTGGCATGCCACCCGCTCAAGTAAATAAGAGTAACGAAAGAGACGTTTTTGAAAAGATGTTTCCCTTACAAAAATTTGACTCGAAAAAACCTAAATTGAAAATAGGGGACAGAGTAAGAATAACCACATACAAACACTTATTTGCGGATAAGTACCAACAAAAATGGACAGATGAAATATTTACTATAAATAAAATCAAATTAACTGATCCCACTGTCTATTACATAAAAGATGATAATGGGGAAACTATATTAGGTAAGTTTTACCAAGCAGAATTACAAAAAACTGACTTTTAACAAAAAAACCCTTCCAATATGAACCCTTTTTGTCAAAAAAGGGTGAAACACTCCAAAAAGCAGGCACACTCTTCATTCTCATTCTGTTTTTCATCTTCAGTGTAAACTGTTGGTTTTGTGGTGGTTTAGTGCTAAATATTTTAAAATGCATTTCTATGAATTCATTTTCATAATTGCCAAGGCTGTTTTGCCAGCAATCTTGATATACTCAAAGAATAAAAATCTACACCCTGTCAATGCAGCCAGCACACCAATAAGAGGTCAGGCACCGCCGTTTTTTGCTGTGGAAGATGAAATTCTGCGCCCCAGACGAAGAATCCTTAGAGGAAGGCGAAGAAACATACGTCGACCGCTGGCCATGATATACCCTGTTGAGCAGGACTCTGGCTATTTTTCAGCTGAAGAAAACAACCAGCAACCACCTGCATTCGTAATATACGAAGACCCATTTTAATGGGGTCTGTGTGTGTGTGTGTGTGTGTGTGTGTCTTTTTTTCTTTCTTTTTTTGTATGCTCATATACCTAATGTCAGAATTTAATTTTGTGTCTATTTTTCAACTATTCGTGATAATATAAATTTTAGTGACAGTGTGTGTTGCTTTTTTCAATTTGTGGTACCTGACAGGTAATATCTGTCTTTTTTTTTAAATAAAAAGTCGAAAGCGCGTCATTTTTAAATAAATGTAATGAAAAAGTAAAAAATTGAACTTGGTAAAAATAATGAAAAAACGAATGCATATTTGCACTGAGTAATAGGAATTAAAAAACTTAACTTTGTAAAAATAAAAAAACTAAACTGGGTAAAATATGATGAAATAAAAACGGACTTTTAACAATAAAAACCGAGTGCATTAAGGTAAAAACATTAGCCAGAAAATGAAGTTTGAAAAAACAATTTCATAATATTCAACTTGGTAAAATAAAGTGCCACAGTAAAATGTATGGTAAAATAATTTTGAAAAAAGTGCAATGAAAAAAACAGGTGAATGAAAACTTACAAAATGATCAGTCATTCAAGTACTCTTCCAAGCTACCCCATTCAGCTTGCTCCTTCTCTGTAGTTGTGGAAAAGTTCTTTTGGGTGACAGGTTCATTGTCAGTTGGTACAGCAGAGGTGTAAATAGTTGTACCTCTTTCAGTTGTTGTCATGGTAGATGTGTTGAAAATTACACCACTTGATTCAGCTTGCTCCTTCTCTGTAGTTGTGGAAAAGTTCTTTTGGGTGACAGGTTCATTGTCAGTTGGTACAGCAGAGGTGTAAATAGTTGTACCTCTTTCAGTTGTTGTCAGGGTAGATGTGCTGAAAATTGCACCACTTGTTTTTTGAACTTTACACTCATTTTTGTGAATTTTATAAAAAACTGTGAAAAACGTTGTGAAATAAACGAAAATAAAAGCCACTGAAAGGACTGTGACAAAATACTTGGCCATTTTAAATGAGCACCAAACACAACCAATACCAGAGCAAAATAAAATCAACTGCAGACTCAAGACTTGAGAGAAACACATTTTCAAAGCATTGACATTTTTCTGCTGACAGTCTATTTCATAGTGTCTGATAGTGAGGGAAAAATTGCCAATAAATTTTTCAGATTTCCAGACACAAAATTAAGTTTATCGAGTGTAGCAGGAAATAGGCTATCGAGAGAAGAAGCAATGACCCGCCAGAGTTACGTACATTTTGCTGAATTAGTAAAATACACCAATACAATCTTTTTTCTCTCGAATCCTCGTCCTTCATCACCTGCAGTCATTTCTCTCTCGCATACAACCATATAGCAGCAAAAAATACGCACGCGCCTGTTCCACGATCAAACCAGACCACCAAAAGAATTTTGTAGAAAATAAAATCCGACCCTATTACAGACAATGATAAAAATGTGTCGATGAATACAAAGAGGTTAGAGTGCATGGTGTAAAAAAGGGGGCGACGAGTTGCTAAAAGAAAGAGAAAAATAAAAATGGTAAAATGGTTAAAAAGTAGACGATGTTTAAAATCCGGTAAAAAAGTAGACGATGGTCAGAAAATCAAAACTGGGTCAAAATAGTGAAAAAATAAAAATCAGTTGAAATTTGAAATGAAAAAATGACCGTTAAAATTATAGGACAGCCAGAAAAAAACCGTTAAAAATTCTCACCCCCTTTCTGGCCGTCCCCTCTTTCCTAACGGTCACTCGCCCCCTTCTTTCACACCCCCCTCGCAGTGCACCTGCACCCCACACGCACCGGAACCGTTTTCCCATATATGTCCTCAAGGGACCCCCTTACTACTAGTACAGAATATAATATCAATTTAAAGAGAAACGCTGGCTTGTCCAAAATTTTCAAAGATGACATTTTCGCATTTGAATTCCTATATATTCCGAATCAGAAAAATGAAAATTTTAAAATATTCGGTGAACCGCATGCATGTTGAACCATCTCGCAATGTCCTCATTTTTGGACCACTAAATTCTTGGACTCTATAAACCTTTGTTTCTTTCTCGAATAAATCTACTCGAATACATGTAAGTTACTCAATTCCTAAATCAATTTTTGGTTTTCTTACCCTTCACGGTTGGTCTATTTCCTCATGCCTTGTCACGTGTAAATATTTGCAAATAATTTTTCACCCTGATGATACAACTGGGGCTGGTATCTCGTGACCGAATCCATAAAATGGCGCTCTTCTTTCGTGCAGAAATCGCGCTCCTCTTTCGTGCAGAAATTGCGCTGGAAATTAGAAATGGTTATGCGGTAGTTGCAAGACCAGGACGTGCTCGACGTTAAATTATTCATTCAGCTCGATGCAGAGAGCTTTTCAAAATGCAATCTCGCACTGCATATTATAATATTGGTTTCTGCTGATGGGCACGTGGTAATGTAATTTGACAAACCAATTTTTTATGTGAACACTCGACCTCCGATTTATAATAGAGCTGTTTGTCGTCCTCGTCTAATGGAGTAGAACCGCGGCGAACAAAAGTCATTCTCGACGAAAAATGCGAATATAAATTCATATATAACCCTCGCCTTTTTCTCATCTTAGCATGTGCGTCTGGAAGCGAGCGAGAAAAATTAAATTTCGTTCGCATTTATTACCATAAATCCGGCGCTACCAAGAAATAGCTCGCAAAAAAAAAAAATAATAATAAGTACAAAAATACGCCATAATTTTCGAATATATATGGTTGCGAATGTATTATCACATATTCTTCAGTATTGCCGACCGTAAATCAAAAAAATGGCAGAAAAAATGTCTGCGAGCAGGGTACGGATTTCCGGCCTTTCCAAAATTTTCGTAGTTTGACTGTCGGCGAGGACGACTTTTGCAGAAATAGTTCGGAACGCACCTCCATTTCGGTTCTCCTTCAGCTTTTTACAAATGATTATTTAGAAGCATCTCGTCCGTTCATGCCTCATTTGCGAGCGGTGAAAGCTTTTTTTCGATTTACTTTTCGTTGAACCCAAAACTCTATTCACACCATTTTTGGAATATTGTAAAAAGTTTTAGCTATATTTTTTTGCCCACTTTGGTATAAGTTGAAATACAACGTGAAGCTTAGAAAGGACTGAAAATATTCAAGGGCTATAATTTGATTTTCACAAACTATGCAGGGAAGGGAAGTCTATACTCTATTGTTACTTGTCAATCTGTACTTTTTGAGCATGTATGTATTCACTGTAAACTGAAGACAGACTGTAAACAGGGGCGGATCCACGGGGGGGGGGGTGTATTTCTCCCCCCATCCAGAAAAATAGACCTATAATCCACAAAAAATCAATTTTCTTGAACCCCTCCCCCTTTATGCTGAAAAAACACAATCTCACCATTTTAGCATTTACCATGCTTTGAAAACATTTGGATCCCCTCCCCGATGGAGCTCTGGATCCGCCACTGACTGTGAAATTGATAAAACAAAATATATTTTAAGGAATGTGTCTCACTATAAATGGAAAATTTTGATAATGGTATGAGTGGTGTTCAGAAAGTCATTGCGCTGATACTGCTTAAGATAGTAATTTTTACTTCTTTTTTATTCTGAAAATTGGAAAATTTTAAGATTGTGCGAAAAATTACTTCAAAAATAGTAAGGAATAAAATAGTAGTTTACATTTATACATCATACAAATATAACAAATTTTGCTATTTTTGTAGTCATTTTTACTTCAGTCTTTACGTTGTCCAATTTTTCTCATAAAAAAATAATAAAAACTACTGTTAATTTTTTTTTTAGTTTAGGTACAATGACTGCAAAGAAGTAGGTCAATTTTACACAGGGCTAAGAAACCCCATAATATTGAAAACGAATGCCAAATAATCATTTCTTCTTTGCGATACGAATCCCAAAATAACAGTTTACGTTTTAGCCAGTCGAATGCCAGTAAAGTTGGAATAATAATGTGACCGTGCCCGAAAGAAGGGACCTTTTATGGCTAAATTTTCGCATCGTCGGTATTTTTGGTAGCGGCCAAACGGGCTAGCTCTCGGCCGTTCAAAGCCATTTTTCTTGAATTGTTTTTTTTTAGCCATAAGGTCCCTTTCTTGGGGCACGGTCGTATGTTGATAATAATATAGTTACCCATTCTTTATTTCGAAAAACTGAATAGGTGCATTCAGATCTTGCATATATAATAATATCATTAATAAAGTATTATTGTAAACGAGAATTTCACTTTCCTTAAATTTTAAGGTAAACTTATTCAATTTCTTTGCTTTTCCTGGTAAGAAAGAAGGAATGGGCTAACTGAAGAAAAAATAACATTTTTCTTCAATTATATATCTTTCGAAAAGGACTGCTGAAATTTCTATCAGATAAGCAAACGTCGCTATCGCGAAATGGTGACCAGAAAAAGCAGAAATGTAAATTAGCACAAAGGAAAAGACGAGAAATAAAAGTTCTTTTTTACTCGTTTAAAATGATTACAGTAATGAAAAAATGAAACTGCAAAGATTCGTTTTCCGCTTATTTGGAGTGTATAAACTCTTTAATGGTGAAGTGAGGGGAATAGGAAAAGGGTGGATATAAGAAGGAAGTTGAAAGGCTACAAAAAAAAAAGGGAAAAAAAAAATAGAAAGCAGAAAAAAGATGTGCTAGGAAAAGTTGCATAATAAAGTGCTTATTTTCGTTTTCGAGGAAATTCCTTTTCTACACCAACACTATCGGAGTGGGTTAATAAAAACTTACCATCATAAATTAGCGCAGAAAAAAAAAATTGTGTTTCTACACTGCTAGCGAATACTATACGGTGAGAAAGTTTTTAAATTGAATTTTTTGAAAATTGTTCGCATTACTCACATGGTTTGATGTATGTATCTACACGATTATGGCTGTTATAATGTTTTTAGAACATTATACGGGTAATGATTTCAGTGGGAAGTGCATCGAATAATTGGGTCAAAAATGGTTTTTTGTGAAATTATATTAGCTACCTAGTTATATATATTATGTGTATTCAAATTAGACGTTTCTCTAGTTTGCTTTTTGGTGATAAGAAACTGCAGGGTGAAAATTTGAGAATTAATATTTATATAGCTCTAAAACTTGGTTTCAGTTCAACTTTTGACACGTAGGTCTCCTTGATCAGTATTAATGATGAATTCTTCGTAAGAAATGGTTAGTCAAAATTTTTCTGCGACCAAACGTAGACTATATCTGCCCAGGGTAGACATTAAAAACAAAATTTGATTAAATTTTTATTGTAGTGTGCGAGTTTGAAATCAGCAAACTGACACTAATAACATGAAAAAGGTGAAGAAATTAATATGCCAAAGAGATAAAATACAAGAAATATGAAGGAATATCGAAGGATTTCAGCCTTATCTCTCGTGATCAAGGAAAATAAGAAATATGATTATTAAATTTCCATTTTCCAAGAAAATATCTAAACCATTGCGCAATTCAACCCTAGATTCACATTTCCTCCTCTTCAACCCATTATATAATTTTAATTATTCACACATTATCAAATTAAAGAAAATATTGCGCAAATATATTAACTTCAGAAATTACAAAATAATTCATGATAAATTCAGATGAAAAATACATATTATGCAAACCCAACGAAGTAATCATATTCTGCATGTAACTGCTTCATTGAATCTCCATAACAAAATACATTGAAAAATTCATTGATTCCAAAATTAACGATGAAATTCCATTAAAATAATATTTGTATTTCATCTTCAAAAGTACAGTTGACGAGAGAAAAGTTAAAAGAAAGGAAGAATGGAACAGCAGATGATAAGAAAAAGGAAAAGAAATTAGTTTGACTGGATAAATTTAGGTCACTTGATGGCCAGATATTATAATTTTACGATATAAAACTTGGAATAGGGTTATTCGCACACTATATTATTTTTAAAGAAAATTCATTCTTTTGAAATTAAAAAAAAATTACTTGTACGAACACTATCGATATTAGATATGAGTAACTTGATTAAAATATGTATTCAAAACTATTATAATAATATTTCTTCCTTATATACTGAATTAAACAAAAAAGACTATCAGTTGTATAAAAAAATCTTATTTAGATTCATTGCCCCCTTCACGATGCTTCGATGAAAGCTAGGTACCCAGCTATTGATACAAGGATTTCAGTCTAATCTCCTCTGGTAGCCAGCCATTATTTTCCAGTATTTTTCTCCTTAAATGCAGGTAATTTTTTTTTTAAAGCAGAAATAATCAGCTATATATCCAATTGTAACTTCAAAACAATCATAATATCTCTTTCATTACTTCATATAGTCTTGTAGAAAAATATTTCCATTTCACTGGCGGTTACGTCTTCGTCGAATCGTATAATCGATTCTCTGTCCTCATCATTCGTATGTACACGTATATAATTCTTATTACTGCATTTTATTCACGTATACATTGGTACCTACTACCTACAGCATCATATTGTTTCAAAATTTCAATTTATAATTCGGATTACATGTGGCTTCTCTGGCACCTCTGGCCGCCTATAGTATATGGAACTACGAAGACCCATCATTTTGAAAATTGCGCTCTATAGTGTTGCTCGAAGAATGCAGCGTGCTGTAGATATAAACTTGGTAGACAGTTGTGGTTTTTATTCGCTACATGCTCGCTACTTCTTTTGTAGCCGCGCCGCATTTACACTTTTTAATGCTCATTAACACCCGTCGTAGGTTACTAAAAAGAGAAGAAAAACCGTGCAGCCAGCCTCAGTCACGTCTTTTGACCGCAGAACTTCCAAGATTTATACCACTTTGCTTTGACATTGTATGTGCATTAATCTGCTACTCGCGGTGTTTGTATATACTCATACAGCATTCATCTCGCCGATTTGTAAAACCATGCAAGTTTGAAGAGGATGTTTAACTAACGAAAAGCTCTAGAAAAAATAAATACCTAAACGAAATTTTAGAAACTTATATGCAGCTTAAATGACCAGAGAAGTACACTGAGAGAAAAGGGTAGTAGAATACATACTTAAAGTATAGTAATTTTTCTCATCGAGGTTACAAAAATTATTATTTTGTAGTAATAAATTCTTATATGATTATAAAATATCATAAAGATAGTATATTTTACTAATTTATTTTAGCGCAATTTCATCTGAAATTTTGAACTGTCCCAGTTTTCCTATCTTAAGTATAAGTAAATAATTTAAACTCTCAAAATGATCCGTCGACGCTCATTTTTTCTACTTATGCTTCGTGTAGATTTTATTTTCACTCTATAGCTAATATGGTTAGTGGGTTTTAATCAATGATGCAGATTTTAATAATACTCTTGACGTATGCAGAACTTTGCGTCCAAAATGCAGAATATCCACTGTCTGAATCAAAACGTTATGAGTTATTCGTCGCTCTGGCTATATCTTGGGCTAGAGCTAAGGCAAATGTAAGTTGGTCGACTAATTTAATTTTTACACTTAGAGTGACAAAACCTTTCATTTATGAAATTGCGTTAAAAAAAAAAAAATGCTGAATATCTAGAAAGACGTCCTATTGATTTTGTAATCATTCTGATGAATACGCGCTGAAAATTCCATTTTTTTTTTCTATAAAAACTTTATTCTGTGAGGATTACGGATAGCTTTTCATTTTACTGTGGTCTAAAAAAGGATTTAAGTAAGTGCTTGACTTTCTATTTATCTACAAATCCTTGCTTATGAGCTTAATATGCACTTGGCTTAAGAAGTATTATAGTATTGATTTATCTAAATAATACGTATAGGTATAGTGTATTTATTTGGTGACAAAGCATTTTAAAAGGAGATAATTATAATGGTTGAGGAGGTTTGTTTTTCTGTTATGTTACATGCGCTATATTACATAATTTATCAACTTCTTTCTCTTTCTATATAGGTCACTAAGTATTGGTTAATAACTTATTAGGTGAGTACTATTTTTCCATCGACACGAGCAATTTTTCTTCATGAAAAATATACCTACTGACCGTTTTCTTCTACCCTCGATATGATGATTTTGAATTAATGCGATTGCTAGTGGTTATAGAATGATATTGTCATTTGCACTGTTCTATTCTAGCTTCCGTTTCGTGATAAGTTACCTTTTGCATACTCGCGTAGAAATAGGTGGTAAAACTAGTATAATTAATCTGAATTAAAGCAGCAGTTGTGTATTTAAACTTCAGCGTTGGTAGTTAAATATTTGATTCTCCTTTACGATCATTTATAGTTTTTATATAATATTTATCTCGGAATATTAGAGGAATCCAAGATTGTTATTTCGATTATTCATAAGAATATAAGAACAGAAAAATTCAATTCTTCTGTCTTGACTTAAAGTAAGAAATTACGTCCATTGTTTTATTAATCTACCTCTTCATCCTCTTATTTCTATTACCATAAAGTTATAATTAATGTTCATATTTTACATTTTTTCTTCATGATACTCGTAGTTATCTATAGTTGCATAATTTCTGGATAGTAAACGGTATTGCACTTCATCAGCTGAAATTAATTGAAAAATTTATTTCTGTAGTTGATGTGATCTAGCTGTTTTTCTGGTAAACTTATCAATTAGAGGAAAAGCGAAGAAAGTTCCCCATTTGTACGTAAAAGTGTCCCCCACCCCTCTGGCAACCACTATAATAAGGCGCCAAAGAACACGTGAATTTTTAAAAGTATTTTTCAACGATCCAAGTTGCTGGGAAAATATTCTTATACGAAGTCAAGAAAATGTTGGTCTCCCCCCCCCCCCCCATATCTCCTCGTCTATATCGAAAATGAAGATGGAAGAGCATGAAGATGTTATATTCCCGGAACTACGATAATTTTCGTAATTTTCGTGGCTTCGAAAGCTTCATTTTTGTATAGGTGGAAAAAAAATGCGGGACTAAAAAAAGAAAAAAAAAAAGAAAATTGAAGGTAAAAGTTAACGTTATTGTTTTTTTTTCCAAGTTTTAAAGTACTTTTTTTTGCCTTTTTCTTAGACGGTATCAGTGTTAGGCAGCCTCGATGTTTATTTTGAAATTTTTATATTTTTTTTTTGGTGGCTACAATTTCATCTACTGCCTTAATGACTCCCCCTTAGTCACTATATATAGTCGACTCTAAGTAAAATGAAGATATGGATTAATCTCTTGAGTTTTTCTAAAATTAAAATTTTGGTTTAAGCGTTCCTCTTCATAGCTTAAATAATACATGTACGTAGGTACTGCGCGAATGCAGAAATTTAGTCGTCTTAGTAAACTGGAAATATCTGTCGCGCCCATTCGGAAGTGTTTCATTTTTGATATGAAGATGTGAAGAGGATTTTTGTATTATTGTAAGCACTAAATATTCGATTTAGTGAGAAGATAGAGAATAGGCCGCGCGTATGCCTGAATGATATTAAATTTTTGTATTTCTAAATCACTTGTCTATTTTTACTCTAAAATCATATACTACTCAATAATTTGTAGTGTATTTGTTCGCTTACCCTAGTTATATTCTTCCAATTAATCTTCAATTTATGAGAATTTCTGGAAAAAATGGATTTTTTTGTCTATTTGCAAGTTTGTTCTTTTTGCGATGATATTTTTCTAGTGAAAGTCCCATCTTTATTCCAATTGTATTCGCAATTCAATTTTGTTATTTCACGCAGTTTCCGTATCGTTTATAATGGCTGTAATATTTTTATGTCTTACGCGACCAAGTAGCCTACATAATGCAGAAAATTTGTCAACGATTTAACACTAAAACGATGATTACCTTAATCACTCTCCTCGTTCCGCCGAATCTTTTCCAGACAGATGGTTGAAAGCAGAAAAGAAAGAAAAATGAATGATAATCTTCGACTCAATAACCCAGATATTTGCCATTGGTAAACATTATAGTTAAACGAACCTTGAACTGGCGAATCCGTTAATTTTGTTGACAAATAGGCCGATGTAATGAGCGGTTAAGTATAGTTTCGATGGAACTTGCTGACAGGTAACTGAATGCTCGTGTACGATAGTGCGAATTTTTGTGGTTTCATTATTCAACGACGCAGTAACGAGTCGATGAAAAATGAGCAGATAATGAGATTTTATGAGAAAATTATTAAAACATTAGGTAAATATAGTTGCAATTGAATAGTTGATGATTGGGGCTTGGCTCTTCGACGAAAAATGGAAAAATGGTCAATGATATTATTTCTTAAAGTAGACTGACTCATCATTCGCAACGTTTTGCTGCTGTTTCATAGATGATTCGTCAGTGTATTTAAATAATTCTTTAATGTGTCTAGCAGCTATAAAATTGAGGGCTATAATATGCATTTTTGAATACATATTTTAAGCAATTTATTTTAATTTTTCATACAAAACGCCTGAATTGTCCGAATTGGTATGCAGAGATATTAAAATATAATTTGCAGTTTTCTTTTAGTGTAGATAGTATTTTTTCTTAGAATGTATTAAGTACACAAAAGGTAGACATCCTGAATAATTTTACAATTGAGCTAAGTCCTCCCCACAGTTGAGATTAGCCCCCTTTTGCTTCATTTGAATGACAATTAACAACATATTTTTCATTTATTTGTACTAAACTCTGAAAATTTTTTTCATCTTCTTTTTATCTTATTTTACTCATCTTATCGTCTTATCAAGTGCAGAAACCCCCCCTAAAAAAAATTGTAGCCCTCCTAAACACATCGAGCAAAGTCCATCTATGACGATTTTCCAATTATTTCTTCTTTTTTTAACGGATTTCAAGTCCATAATTGTAAATCTCATGTTGTTTTTCAAATTAGGACAAAATGTTGGTCAACTTACCCTCCTCTTCTTCAATCCAACGAAAAGAGACTGTATATGCAAACTTGCTCGTTTTTTCGACTCCGAACACTTGAGCACCTCCTCCATACCTGCAGTTGTTTGGTTAAAAAAATATGTATGTGCAGAGAAAACCCATAAGGCTATGCTTGAGCGTTGATCAAACAAGGTGAACCCAAAATCGAATAAAAAATTCACGCCTTATGACTGGGTAAATACAATACAATACACAGAGCTAAAATAAACCGTGTCATTGTTTACTTTTCAATTTCCATACTTCCTGGTGTCTTCTTCTAAGTCTCTCACCTCTAAACTTATTTTCATGCCCTCGTCAATAACGGGTTGTCGTCCTCTATAATAGTTTATTTGGGAAATTATGGAAGATTTTTCTAAGTATGGCTCTGTTTGTTCTGAAGCTTCAGAACCGTTTTTCTTTCATAATGCTCAGTAACGCTTTGTACACACAGGAAGTATTCGGCTAATTTGGTTATAAAATGAACGAGCGTAACTAATAATTGATAATCGTCGTTGAAAATTGAAGGGAAATAAAAAAGGCTACATAGCAACTCTTTTGTAGACATAGCTGATGGTCTTTCCGCCAATATCGATTGTCATCGATACAATTTGTCGCCAGCAAATCGACTTATATTTATTCAACGGATTTTTCCGCGAAAATGGCAAGATTTATTTATTTTTTAGCAGCAAACTATAATAATATAGTTCTTTTGATCACCTTAAAAATCATTAGACGGTTTATTCGAGCACGATAAAACGATTATTGTACAGCGACCTCGATTTAATACCATACGCAGGACACGAAAATTTTCTCTCGTATTATCCTACACGAGCGTTCAGTTCACCAAAAGTGACCATTGAATTGGGTCGAATTATTACGTGGAGCTTGGGAAAAAAATGTTTGAAAATTGTGAATTTTTGTAGATTTAGCTAGGATACATTCATCTTCGCGCAAAACTAAACGGTTTTTTGGTACATACTATAACTGCATGAAACTGCTACCCAAAAGTGTTATCAAATGTATAAAATTTTTTGAAGGAGGGATGAATGAAGAGGCTAATTGAAAAGAAAATGCATTTCAGAAAAATAAACTTCCTCCATAATTTTTTTTACGTGCACGAACTTTTCAAGCTATAATCGACGGTATATCGTTAGCAGAATCGTTTTTGTCAGTATTCTGTGTGTAATGCGGATTGCAGCTTTATTCGCCGTAAATAATTTATTCGCTCGGTAAATGAGAAATTCTGACAAATAATTTTTTTTTTTTTTCATTTACACGATCTACTTTGATTGTAATTTTTTTGGTAACGTGGCCAGGTTGAGGTTGTTGAAATTTCAGATCCCCCCCCCCCGGACCCCTCCGTCCCTTGATTATAAAAAATTTTTCTTCTTAATGAAAAATTATGATGTGTATAATAATATGAAAGGCGAAAATAAACCATTTCAAGTGTTTGACTCCAGCTCCCTTGATCACTGTTTGTCCATCCTGTTATAGTCCCCGATCTGCAAACTGTGACACAAATGTGGATGGGAAATGTGACGCAGATGTGGCAAAAATTCAACCAATCAGGAATCAGTGGCACTCATGTGACACTGATGTGATTCCATTCTTTTCCGGTAGAAAAATTATAGGTTCCATGAGTGTCACAAAAGTGGCACTGCTTCCTGATTGGTTGAATTTTTGTCACATCTGCGTCACTTTTCGCGTCACATTTCCTATCCACATTTGTGTCACATTGCAGATCGGGGTCTGTCTCCATGAAGAAATGGCTGAAATTGATGGACATTCTGTGGTTTATATCCAGTTTCCTTTAAAAATCAACATAGGTACACATACCGGGAGATATGAGCAACTCAAAATTAGAAAATAAAATGACTGCTTATTTTTAAAAAAAACATAATATGTCGATAATTTAATGCCGAAAGGTGCTATGTCCATTTTAAAAATTTTATGAGAGGCAAGAAAATAACCGCTGTTACATATACATAATACTTTGGTGGTAACACTGCTTCGTGTTAGGTTGGATAAAGACTATGATCGATTTTTTTGAGATCTAATTTAAATTTTAGTGGGCATCAATGGTAAATTTACCCCGAGGGGCCAGGCACACTCAGAAAAGATTCATTTTTTTACATTAACGTAAAGTATGGGTGATGAAGAGGTTTGTTGATTGAAGCAAAAAAATTTTGTTATCAAATTTCGACTCTTCCACCAAGGAAAGCCGGAGAAATACGCCCATGGTAAGCATACCGCAATCATACCCATATAATGTACACAGTGGAAACTTGTCTCCAATATATTACGGGTATATATCTAATATAATAATGTAAATATACAATTCAGTTTGAAAAAAAGCTCCAAAAATATATACCTCGAATTACTTATACCATTGAATCGAGCCCTTTTTTCTTTTGTAAATTAGTAATTACAAACGGCGAAGGAAAAAGTTGTGCACGAGAAGCAAATTTTTTTTTCTCTCTCATCCGTGTACGGAATATATTAAACGGTAGCTATATTATGCTTTTGGTGTACAGGTGGTATTCTGGATTACAGCAGATTTTAGATTGAAGGGAGCCTTGCCTTATCGATATCCGAAAAACGTGATTATAATTTTTTTGGGGGGCAGAAGGAAAAATACACGAAAGCAGATCTTGGAAATGAATGCGCAGACACGCGCTTATACCTCGTATAAATCACTCACGCACGCACGCTCTCATTTCCTAGATGATCGACTGGAATTCTTTTCGTATTCATTTTGAGCTCGTTGATATTGAAATTCGAAGTGTAATGTCGTTTCGACCGGGCACATAGGAAGGTGAAAGAAGAAAAAAAAAGAAAAAAAGAGTATACACCTAGAAGATATATACAGGTATATATATTTTTTTACGTGTACCTGGGCAAATAGAACCGGAAATAAACTTACAAAAAAATGTACTATTTTTCATTTTCGTTTTTGTCACACTATAAGGTTTGCTGGGTGATTATGATAAATCGTCAAACGTGATATTTTTAATCGCAAGTACATTCGTGTTCATGAGATAAGCTTAGAAAATTAGTATCAGCGCTTTGGAAAGTTCGCCTCAAAAATTGGATTGTCGTTGAAGATCGAGGGCAATGACCTGAGGTGAACTCTTGAGAATTTTTTATTTGAGATTTCGAGAACTAAATTGAGGTCTGATATGATATCAATATTATACTTTTGGGCTATGAAATTCGTCTGTTGCTGGGGTACCGTGAAGGCATGATCTTGAGGAGCAACTCCTCCTTGACGATTCTGGGGGAGCCCATTTTTTTTTCAAATTTAGAAAAGAATTTTAAAGATATTCGAATACCAAAAATTTTTTCTCGCGCCCTTGGGGGGGGGTAGGGTTGTCATCATTCCTATTTGACCTGGAGGGGGGCACTCCTCGTAAGCTTTGGGGGATCACAGCACCCCTGGTCTGTTGGATGCTTTCACTCCATCCAAAGAGGGTTTTTGTCCTGCCCCACGGGGCAAAGACCCGTTTTTCCCTTTTTTCATAATTGAAATCATTATTTATAAAAACTTATCTTTGGCATTGCCTAAAATTCATCCACTATCGCATTGAAAATGATTCTATTATAATGGGTTGTTGGAGAAAAAAATTGCCTAATAATATGAAATTGGAAAAATGCAAAAAATTAGAGAATTGGAAAAAATAATTATATTGGGCTGTAAAAGTTGAGTAAGAGTTCATTGCTCTTCCTTACTTTATCATATCAAAATTACAGGTAAGAAATTATAGTTTGAGAATCCAGTAAATTTCAACATTTTTAACTTATCTTGTCGAGAGAAAATGAACATTGTTTCTTTCACTATACACTTTCAAAGCATTAGAGACTTTGTCTCGATGTCGGCCGTCTCAAAGAATTCACATCAGATTAGCGATCGTATTAATGTCGAAACAGTCAGAACAACCATATAGAACAAGTAGCCACTGTTTAATATAATCGTTCCGATACTTCACTTTTTAATCAATTAGGCTACGGATGGAAACGCTTGTTTTTCCAAACGATCAAACATTCTCACCATAGGAGCAGCAGCAGCAATGGCTGCAGAGTTTCCAGTCGTTTCACGTTACACTTCAAATAATGCTTCCTAATAGTTGGAATTTCACGAGTATACTATTTCCGTCAGTGCGTTATGCAAGTCGATACGCGTCTCTGTTTTCAGAAATATTATTGACTCTTGAAGAGAAAAACAAAATCGTACAAATAGCCGCAAATATTAACACGTATAGCTATAAGTTATTGCTGGTAGTACTGCAATAATAGACTGAAAACTATAATTGGAACGTAATAGTATTTCGAAATAGCTTTAGTTCAAAAACATAACTATACTCAGGGCGGGGGGTACAATACTCACTCAAGTGGAGTTCAAAGATGAACCAGGTTCAAGAGACGAAATTACGTTGAAAAAGTTAAGGTTGAACCTGGTTCAAGCTTAAACCTCCCTTAAGCCAGTATTGTACCTCTCGCCCTCAGAATTGCGGGGAAAAAATTTTGAAGTGATAAATGCTTTATACGTAATTCAGTTGATACTTGACATGAAGAATTATTTATTTCAATAACAAACTTTCACCAGAGCCCAATTTTACAAGTTTTGCAAAAACAAGTTTCGCTTTATTTTATTTATTTACTTATTTGTGATGTGATCTATAAAAAGATACCTTAAGTCGGTCAACAAATTTTTGAGGAATAGTCAAAAATTGAAAAAATTATATTATTATTTATTAAGTTTCCTTGAGTACCGCGTTTTTCATGAAGTTTCACGCACCACCAAATGATATTATGGTCCAGTAGTTCATATTACAGGTAGATTTTGGAGAAAAGTATAGATATTATTTTCTTTACCTTTCTTCCTTTTTTAATAACCTTACAACTGTTGTAGATTCAAAAACTAGCACTTCATCAATTTTGTCAAAATTTTGCAGGTTACATTTGGGGTCACGTGTATGATAACGTACCTATGAAAATTTCATTACAATCAATTCGGCAGTTTTGGAGAACAATTATTTCATTTTTGAAAATTATGATTCAAACTTCAAACTAAGTACATAATTAATTTTATCAAAAATAGGATTTGTAAATTTAAAAATTCAAAATATCTTATATCAGTTTATTTTCAACCGATTGAGAAGATCTTTTTTGCAAAATGCTAACAAAACCTTTCTCTACCAAAAAGCAGTCATCAGTTTGAGATTGCAATTTCCGACTGGAGGTTTTTTTTAATAGATGACATCGTATTTGTACTTGTTTATTTATTTATTCACTTATTTACCTAATTCATTTAATTTGTACGCCCTCCAGCTCTATAGCATTTTTATGGTACCTCCGCGATATTGTAAAGGCTTTCTTTTGGGTAATTTCATCAGTAAGGACCAATTTTAGAGAAAAATATCTAAATTCTTACATTTTGCTTCAATTTTTCATTGCATAATCTCATCATTTTCAGCGTTTGGAGATTTTTGGCCAAAAATGGATTTGTCAGTATTGTTAACATGGCTTTTCAATTCCAATTACCTGCAAATGTAATTTATTTGGCTGAATTAATACACATGAATGATAAATCGCTATAGCTAAAGAATTTTTCACTTCTTGAATCAGTCTACCATCTCTACACAAGCGTGCTGTTGTGGTTTTTCCATCGTGCATATACACACACCGTCCATTGATTTACACGGGTTCTAAACCTACACACTTCCATTTTGCGGCTGGAAAACACTCACCTGGCAGCATTACGTAATGATCATGGTAACACTCGAAAGTGTATACCATTCGGAATCGGCCGTGAAATAAAATGAAATTGTAAATTGAATTCAAACGTCGACTATTCCCAAATCTTTAACATTTTTACAGACAGGTGTCAAGGCCCCACAGAGAAACGACGTCTCGACTCTTCCTCGATGACAAATTGGTCTTTCAGTAAAAGAGACACAGAGAGGAAAAAACCATCTCTTCATATCACAAAAATTTGAACAGTTGGACTCCTCGTCTGCAGTCTGGAGATGCGTAGGTTTGCAAAAATTACAGTCGAAAGGAAGTAAAATGGGAAAGATTTTTCACACCCTTGAGCTAGATGGGCTACCGGTTTGCCATCCAAGGTGCTACCACACCCGTATTTAACTAACGGTGAATGCCAAATACAATTAACGGTCTATTCGACAATACGGAAAGATGCAGTCAGATTAGTTCTCCATGATTTTGCGTAAATTCCATTTAAAGAGAGAGAGAGAGAAAAAAACACGAAAATGAATTGTGACTTTTTCATTGTATTTGTGACTAATTGGGTTGTTTAGGTTACGCCACACTAAATTGCATACAAAATTGGAATAGATTCGAGTCAAATTATCTGTGAGTAAATTGTCTGCTGTTTATTGAGCTGGGTGAGCGATTAAATGTAGATAAGACTATAATAGATTCTTCCTATTATTTTTATGCGGATTCGATACGTCCTTTTTAAGGAAAGCTTAAACTTAAGTTATTCATAATTACATAGTTTTTTGAAGGTTGATATCAAAGAAAGGCCCAATTCGACTGTAAGATCCTTTCTTGAAATCAATTATGTGGCCTTTCTTCTCCCTACAGAGACATCTTTTAGCCCACTATCTCAAAAATTCATGAAACTACTCCATTTTTTTCAAAGGGTATAGGTCAGCTCATTTTCCTTTAGTTTTTTCTATTTTTTCAACACTAATTACGAAATTAATTTTTGTCATGCTTTTCAAAGACTACCCATGTATGATATGTCTTCCTGTTGTCAGTTTTTTATTATTCGTATATTTTATGAATTTTAAATATTTTCCATATAATTGCTATGTGAACACAATTTCAATAGTTTCATACATTTTTTCATTTGACCAAAATTACTTCCAGTTGTCAATTTCTAATAATTTGAGAAATTCTATAGTTTCTATATACTAAATATAGGTATAATATTGTGGTCCTGCTGTTTATGGTTTTTGATCATAAGAAAATTAAAACTATGATTGAATTTTTCTAAACTGGCTCATAGTGAAAAGGATACATGTATGCTAAAAGAGCTTATGTAGAGTTTTATTTAAATCACTATAAATTCATACGAGTATTTACGAATATCAAACTTGCGAACAAATAGCTCATTGGATAGTTAATAGACTGGGCAAAAATACTAATACCCTCTCATAGCTCAAAAGCAGACTGAGAAATAAAGGTGAAAATTTGAAAATTGAGAATAGCAATTTGTGGGAAATTGTAATAAATAAAAAAAATGATAAAATTGCCTTTTTCTTTTTTAATAGTGGCAAATTATGAGTGAATGACTCATCATGTATGTGATTTGTTTAGAAATACCTATAATCTAGAAGTTGGAAAAAATCAATTTTCAAATATAAATTTCTTCTGCAAAAAAATGTCTACAGATCAGCAACCTTATATAAAATCCCTTCGTTCCATCAAATCGCTCATATTGCTTAACAACGACAGCCTTATACTATACAAAGGCTATTATGGAAGACGGTTGACAAAACAATAAATCTACTCGAATGCCGACTTTGGTGACATTATATAGTGCCTCGAGGGTTACTTTGATTTCGCATTCAGCGTTCTCGTATTTTTGGAGGGAAAGTGTTCAGATCCACTTTTCAATTTCTAATATCGCCGAAGGAAATACTGGGATGTTCGCTCAATCTTTCGGCTATTGTTATCCCTCCAAAAGTTACGGTTAAATATTTGTCGAACGTATTACTTATAATGGATTTCCTTTTTATTGGGTCAGTTTTTCATTGGTCTATGTTTATATTAAAGCGCCTATATTTTGTACATTGGTTTTCTCGTTATTATTTACTCAGTTCGCATCTACGGAAGTGACTTTTAAGTAAACAGAAGAAGAAAAAAAAAGGAATATGTATTTCTATGTGGGTGATCCCCGCTCTTCAGCTGGTCTCCTTTCTTATTTGAATGCTGCTTATGAAAATGGCTATGGATTAACACAAATTTTCGTATTCGTCTGGATAGTCGGATGGAATGCTTTTTCGGGCTCATGAAATTCCATACGGAGCTGATGAAGAGCTGATAAATAGAGGTCAGCTTGAGGCGCCTGAAAATTATAGTTATTTGAAAATTTTCTGGAATTTCTTCTGCAAAATGAACTCGTCGCTTTATTATACATTGATTAGAAGAGAAAAAAAAACGTAAACACCAACAAAATTATGTTTGTAAATTAGAAACCGGTTGAACGAATTAGCGATTCAATTTTCAGACTGCTGAACAGTTGTGTTCGAGGTAACTTTTATCGGAAATTCGATCTACAGGTTTAGAATAACCAAAAATTCTATCCATTTTTCTACGAAACTAGTCTCCCATCTACGTCGAATAATATTTCTTTCCTACCAGACTACGTTGATTTCAATATTTTGACCACCATTTTTTCTGGCTGCCATGTTGTTTGAAACCGCACATATGTTGATATACGGTGAACCATCATGGCATGGCCAGACAATGGAACTGCAGCCATTATACATGTAGCTATTTGTTGAGTGAAAAATTCCAGTTCCAATTTGGCAGTACTTAAGCTAGGAGGAACTTTGAAAATGAAACTATTTCATATCCTTGCATGCCAATTAATTTTACTCATTTCTCTTATTTTAATTTCGAGTACTGATTGAAACCGAGTTGCTTCACCTTATTTTTTATTTTTTTCACGAAAAACTAAATAGGTACATTTTTGAAAGTCAAAAAAGGGCACTAAATTCGATTCGGTATAGCTGCGTAGGGTGTAGAAAAGTTACACCATGGTGGGTGTTTTCTTTGTCTTTACGAACAAGTTCTCGAATGAAGTATGGGGCGTGTTGGCGAAATGAAGAGGGTAAAAACATAAAAATTTCGTAAATGAAAGGTTTTACGATGCTTATTTTGAAAAGCCCAAAGAAACGGTTTGAAGAAGTTTTTATATACCTGTGAGACAGGTGAAATCAGGTGAGAGACGTTGAAAATAAAATGTGAAAAGTGGCGCGAAGAGTATTTTTGGTTTCTCCTGCAGGGATATAAATGAAGGTTTCTTTAAGTCATCTGGGGGGGTGTGTATATCTCTTGACGATGTCAGCTTGTGGCGTGTTCAAGGATACGAGACTGGGCTATATATAATTATATTTACGACCTCGCCTTTTTTTTTTAATTTATTTCATTTTCCATCCACCCATTTCAAGGGCTTCGAAAAGAATCAAAAATACCTTTTCAAAAACCAAAATAGATAGCGTATATAGGTAACAAGCCATCGACTCGTAAAGTAGACATAGACCAGGAATAGACCGAAGCAAATATTTTTGCTCGAAGGGTAAATAATAAAACAGTCGGAACTCATCTCTTCTATAGGAATACAGGGACAGTTAACGAGTTACTATAAGTCTGTAAATATTCTCAGTGTTTGAAGTACTTTTTACAATATTATATGGTATATTCTAATCTTAACTATTTTTGTGCTAATTTCTACCATAAATCTTGAATTATCCCAGTTTTCTCATACAAATAGTAAAATTACTTCTAAAATTTTTTTTCAGTATAAGAACATCCACGCTCGAATTGTCTCTGTTTTCGTATAAGAATTAATAGTGAAAATTACTTTTCATTTCCAAGATTTACATTTTATCAATGATAAAGTGTGCTTGAATTTATGCTACACGTTCCAAAATAGTTCTAAATTTCTGTTCTTATTCTGTGCTTTCCACACTATATTTCTGGTATTGGAATTCATACTTTGGCATTATACAGTATAGCCAAAGAATAAAAAAAGTTTCGTGTGCCGAACAAGGGGGAGGTTCTGGCATCTCTCGAAAGTCTAGAAACGCTATGTAATGTTTCTTTGTACGTTTTCAGTACAACACTCAACAATCAACAGTTGGAGGGTTGTTCTGTACACTCATTTTCATTCTCTACCTGCCGGTTAAAACGTATAACAAGGGTGTAATTTTTTTTTTTTGATTTTTTTCCACTCTCTTCATAATATAATACGGTTTGCACGCGGTTCTCAGACGCATAATGATACGCTCAAACGAATTTCTACAATGACTTTTAATACCAATCACCTATATATATAATATGATGGAAATCTTTATAGCCTACCGCAGGTATTTTTCTAAAGATGGTTTATAAGAGGTCGGAACGAATAAATTTTCGAATAAAACTATTTTTCTTTTTACTCTGCAATATTCGTATTTTATGCATTTTTTTGGGGGGCTTCTAAATACGCGATTATTTAGATGGCTGCACCCGTATATATAGCTGAGAAGATATGTTCGACATGGGTCGTACGTTTTATTCAATTGACACCCAAAAAAGTGGATTCGCTTTTTGAAAACCGAGCCAGGCCAAAAATCGACGGAAAATAGATTTTCGATAGATTTTAATTGGCATTCGTGCTCGTTGGGTGAAAGAATTTCTTAATTGGGCCTAGGTGTACGAAAACTGGGGGAATTTGACGTGCCTGTGGTAGCATATTTTTGTAAAGTATTATAGACTTGTGATAGCTTGAAATTTGTAGTAAAAATCGGTGTGATGATTTGTTCGGTTCGTATTCGCTTTCTATAGTGATTTTCTGCGATTTCATTTCTGTCATTTCTGAAGACTTTTAGTAATGGGTGAACATATCGCTAAGTGAGCATTTAAAATTTTGCACAGGCTAAGAGCGGCTGCGTCACCAAAAAAAGTTGAAGTATCGATATTATCGATATTTATCGATAACAATTTTGATATATCGATAATACGGAATGTGTGCGAAAATGTAGTCGAAAACGCAACCTGATCATGTTACTTAGAAAAAAGTCTTTCATGCCCATTTTGCTTGATAAATCCATGTAAAAAAATATTATCGATAGTTTGGTTATTTTTTATCGATATATTATCGATAATGAAAATTTTGGCTTTGACTAGTCACTACTTTCAGTCACTACTTTCATTTCACTACCAACTTTATTTCACTTTTCTGGTGAATTGAAAGCTTTTATTAATGACTTTAATAACTGCAAGTTTCTGTATATTTAACCGCTTTTGTATTATCAATTTTGAACTTTGATACTCAAATTTGCTCTTTTATCAGACTATAACCCAAAGTCATGTATGTTTCCTTAGCAATTACTTCAAAAGACAACTTCATCCCTTAACTTATTACAAGTCTCTAATGCAGGAGCTAAAAGAATCAGTGTCCCTTCCAAGACTTAGTTATTACTATTTCCATCGTATATATTTTTTGATTTCCTTGGAAATCTACGCCCACAAAAAGCCAAGTTGCTTTCGTGGTACTTCTAGATTCATCCCGAAGCCTGCACCTTTACTTCAGTCCCTCTACTTAATCTATCATATTTCCCTATATGGTTACCATTGAGGAGTGCTATCTCCCTCTTAATAAGCCAGACTCAGCAGCTTTGCTGCCATCATTTTCAGACGCGTGTTTGTCGATTCCGTATGTATGCAGGGATAAGAGCTGCGATTACTTTACCTAAAAATTCAATATTTGCTCGGGCCGGATCCGAAAAGAATGAAATTCGATCCGCATCTCTCGTCTATTTAGGAAACACTAGAACAAATTCGAAAACGATTCGAAACCGGTCAGGTAGACTAATTGAAAAAGGGCATTTTTCTCTCTCCGTTCAATGCAGGCTGGCCCATGGCTGGCCCCTCTCGTTTTCCTTTCAACCGAATTTCAATGCTTTTTCGAGAAGAAGCAAAGAAATGGTAGAAAAAAAGAGCTCCGAACAATGGATGTGTCAACTTTTTCTCGTTCCCCCAATTCTGCTGCGAAAACGAAGTAAAACCATTGTACCGATGAGCAGAACCTTATGATTGTCAAAAGAAATTGACCGTTTGTTGGCTTTTGAGGGTGAAGAGGGGGGGGGGGTCGATTGTTGCTGAAAATCCTCCAGCCGGTCATATAGTATTTCCTTGAATGTTCACATTTTTTCGAGGAGAAAATGACAAATCTGTATTGTGCATGTTTTGAGTGTACACAGCAAATGTTTGCTGGAATTGTGTAGAAATAAGTGGATATAAAATATTGTCTGCAAGAACTGAAGCAGATGGAGATTTTGGAAAGCACGAAAACAATAAAGAGTATGAAAGGATTGCTATATATGTAGCATGCCGATGTCAGCTTTTTGCTAGCTTAGCTATTGTCATTTGTTTTATAGACGATTTACTTTCTAAAGTTTGGTTCTTTGTTTTCGTGAGTTTAATTTATTGTTTTTCTTTTTTGTTTCAGGTGAGTTTCACTTGCGTTTCAATAACCTTTGCTAAATATCGGTGAAGAGTGAGTAAAAACATGTTCCGATGTTTTATATTTTTAGAGTAAATGTATGTGGCCTCTGAAGAGTGGTGATAAATCCAGTTGAAGCGACCCTATTTTAAAAAAAAATCTTATCTGTAAGGGATGTTAATCTGTTTGATCCAAATAATTGTTTGTTGGAATTTTATCGCCGAATTCAATGAACATCTCAAAACACTTTCTTTGAAAAATGAAATTTTTCACAGATACCTTCTATGTTTCTCCCTGCGAGAGCAACATTTTGTTCTAATTTTTGTAACCTAATGAAAAATTCTTTTCCAGTTTGTAGGGTTTAGTCTATCCAACTTTGACAGTATAACTTTTATGCCAAACATCGAAATCGAACCGCGCTCAAAGGGAGCAAATCGTCGCCGCACATATATTTATTTTTGCCATTTTCATAATCCAAAATTCAAAGACATTTCGATATCAAACACTCCTCTGTGGCTAGCATTTCTTCCCCACGCGACCATTAAACCAGTAATATATCAGCCATACTCATTTGTGACCATATTCACCTCCTTCCTCCCACTCCTCCTCAAAACCCTCGTGTATTTTATTTTAACCCGCGCTTTTGGCGAAGCCAACAAATTTTCGATTGCAAGCAATATATGAAAGAGTCGGTCGAGTCCTTGCTACGAGTATTTTGTAATTAACAGGAGATCGAGCCAGCGTAAAAAATGAAATCAAAAAACAAAAAAAAAAACAAAAAAAATGAAAATTAAAATATACCTACCCAGGGAATATATAGGTATACATAATATAAAGTTTGAATAATGACATTTTTATTTGGATGAGAAACAATGTCATCTAGTTATCTAGAATGTATATGCAGGATCTGTTCTTTAGAACAATGGATGGGTTTTTCTCCTTCCTCGAGATTAATATGTTATCGTTTTATTCGACCATATGCAGTCTCATTTCAGCTCCTTATGGCCAGACAATGGACCTTAAATAAGATGAAGCTATAGTAGATGCGTGAGATACGCCCACAACAAGTCGACACTCATTCGGATTCGGTGCTGCAACTCGAATGTATTAGAAATAATATTTTTATTTACATTTTAACACGTTCTTCTGTATTTTCTACTCGTATCTATCTAGTCATTTTTTTCCCTTTTTATCGAGATGTTTTGAATAAAATAGTGAAAGTGCGGCCACTCCCGACTGCTTGTGGGGATGGTTTGGAATTTTTATGAATATGCGGCTAACTAGTCGCTTGTGTGGAGCAGTATTGTATAAGTGTGCCATTTTTCGTATACAAATATCTTATCAAATTGTCTCCATTCTTTGGCTGGGAGGAGGAGAAAACTGTGCCTATTGTGATATATTTTGAAATAAGTGTTCCGAGTTTGTTACGTATACATACAGTAGCATTAGTCTTCATTTTGAATTTGTAAGTGGAGATCCTTATTGAAGATTTTCATAAATCATTTTCATGAGGTTTAAAAAGAATTGCTATAGCTAATTTTATGAAGTATGATTCGAAAATAAAGGCTAAAGCTGGACTAGAGGAGAAAGATAGTTGACTCTATGCAATGGTAAAAAGTAGAAAAAATCAGGTTGTTGAACGATTACAGCACTGTTTGCCCTTTTGAAGTGTGTACGCGAGTGACTTTTTTGGACTAGATTATAATATTTCGACGAAAGTGAGCAGATAAGTGTAGAAATCAAAAAATAGAGAATAAAAAACTAAGTATATTTAAAAACTATTGAAAAAAATCTCACGTTGTCTTCACTGTTACCAGTTCAAATATCGCGCAGTATGATTTTTGAAAAAAATTTTTTCTTCAAAATTATAAAATTATATTTCTCGAGTGCTTGTCCCATCGATTTACTCGTATGTATAGTTCAACCTCTTTTTTGAACGGTTCGTAAAAATCATGCGGATTTTCTCTACAACTTAGAATCGTAAGCGTGATTCAAAAGTAGGATAATTTGTGTATTTCGTCCAAAAATGTTCCAGTATACCATTTGCAGAACTCGAATTTCATTGCAATTTCTCACTTGTTCGGTTCCACATATACGTAGGTTATGTCATGGACTCCCCCACATGCGAGTTCAGCCAACCATGTGCTACCCTCGCGATGACCACACACTTTTTCCTTGCAAAAATACGTAGTACTCTTAGTTGTAGTTTATGCAACCCTCGTACGTACCAACTGCTACTGCATCCCCTATCTCACCAATATCAATTCAATTCCTCCACTCATCTGTTCATCTACTAACGAGTTTCCACTTCCCCGAATCATTCCCTTCGCAATTATCACGTATTTCGGCCAAAATTAGACGATATTTCTTTCTTTCTTTTTTTAAACTAATTCCTATCGATGTCAAAATTATGGTGGTGCAGAAGACGACTACCATATTGGCGTGGACAAATCTCAGATTAAAGATTGGGTCTTTTGTGGATGGTGCGAGGATGACCTCAAACCGCATTTTAACGCTGAGCGAAGGGATTCGGAGAGAGGGGCCGAAACGTTAAAGAGGGTTATCTACAAAATTGGATATCTCGGCCGAGTGCACACGTAAAAACGAGTACTCGAAGGAAAACAATAACTGACGCGAGGGAAAATTGTGTGTATTACATGCAGAACAGCATAAAACTGGGGTGAATAAATAATAATGGTGGCTGAAATGTAGCATGCAGACTGGTGTACCTGTCTACATTGTGTGTAGGATACGAATAATATAAAAATGCTAGATTTGTTTATTTTCGTGTGAGAATGTGTAAATCTTATTATGTAAATACACTATATGTGTCGTCGATGTTTGTGGATATACAAAGTATACTTCGCGAATATACCCTTTTTCTATACAATGAGCTATATTATATATAAGATGAAAACGACCACATATAAAAAAACCAACTTCTAAACTTGTAACGAACACCAAAGCCATTGCCATTATATCCTTTTAAAACATTCGATTATTATTATTGGTTCAGTTCAAAATTAAATTCGACTTTTACAAAACCTTGATCAACTATGACCAAAATTGTATCGTGTGACCATGTTTATGTATATCTACAGGGCCAAAAAGATACGTCGTCATAAGAATGGTGACCTGAGAATTTATAGCATATTATTTCCCCCCCCCCTCCATCAGCCTTCAGAGAAAAAAACGATTTCTGTCAGTTACTGTAAAAACAGTTGCACGTGCGGTGAATACTTTGGAAAATTATAGCAAATTTCAATATAGAAAAGTACGTTACCATTCATAATGAAATCCGAAAGAATAAATATTGACAAAAAATGTCAATAAAAACGGATTTTAAAAGGTCCGCATTTTAGACAGACTGAAAATTTTTTTTCCAAAATTCGATAGATTCAATATTATTATTTGTCAATCTCTATGAAAAGGCTCTGTCCTGTCGTTATTAACGATCTGAATTTATATTTTTAGAATCACGCTGGAAATTTACTTCTTTAAATTTTAATCCCAATTTCTGTGCTCCAGAATCAGAAATAATAACGGATCATTTTGTGGTAATGGAAAACTCGTCTTTTGAAAACACCTTTAAATTTTTTTTCTCCAATGATACTCCCATTTTAGAATAAATATTTAAAAACTTGTAATGGCCGTCGGTAAGCGTTGTGCAGTGAACAAACAGCACTATGCAGCTAATTTCACACGACTCTGTTCTTCTTTCACTATTCCCACATGTTATCAAAAATCAATTCATTTTCAGCTAACGTTATAAATACAAATTCAAAATTATTGATCGTCACCATAAAACTATATAATATCTATAACAGTTAACCGTTTTTCTTTTAAGAAAGTAATCTATTTCTACTTTACTGGAAAATTTCATAGATACAACGATGAGAATAAAAATGTTACCACATTGTTTTAAAATTCAAACATTTGAAATTTATTTTCATTTTTTAAAATGTTCCTCATATTTTTTATCCAAATTTTTATCAGGTAACACTGAACATTTCATACTTCACGAATTATCTTCTTCCCAATTATACATCCCAATCACCCCTGCAGCCATTTCGTTTTACAACAGAAGCGAAATTTCACACTAAGATTAAAAAAAAGCTGATTCGTTTCCTGTTATTAGCCTATTTTATTGCATTTATTTATAGTTTTTGTATTACACTAGATAACTGGCATATCTTTTTTGTTTTGTAAAGCAACTTATGTACAGTAAGTGGACTATTTTGTTTTTTTATTTTCGTGTAAAAAATGTTTATATGGTCCACTTCACACAATTTAACATTTCTACCACCATTTATAGATAAGTCACCAAACATTGAAACAGGGTGGAAAAAAAAAAAAACAGTTTCACGCAATGTGCATGTTATAAACGCATTCTGCAGACAAGTAACCATTTATATGTGATAATAATAAAAATTATGTTCACGTTTCGTAGGTGCAAAAGTGTAAATTGCAAGTTATACACTATCTAAATATGATGTAGTTCCGGAAAAACGGTTTTTATTCGTTTTATTTATTCATTTTTTGCCCTTTTAGCATTAAGCATTTTAGGTCATAGTTCTGGAAAAAAAAAAGAAAAAAAAAGGTTCATCGCAATAAGAAACCGTAACTTATTTCTAGTATTATATATCAAATTATGCCAATTTTGAATAAAATTCATTGCTCAAAATCGTCATTTCAAGTTTTGTTAAAGATGAAATTAGGAAACAAAATTTATTTGAATTCGAAGAAAATAATTAAAAAGAATAAAAAAACTCGGTAAATATTTTAGAGCTGGAAATATAAGTGACCTTCCAAATGGAAAACAGCGTTCAAGTTTCCATTCGACTTTAGAAAAAACGAAAAACTTTCGTTATACTTTTGTAATTTTGAAAGTTTCGACTGCCTGCTGGCGTAATACGCCATATATACGTACATTAAATTTCTCATTCGTCAAGTAAAACTACGTTAATTTTCAATTATATCTTGGCGCCAATCACAAATAATTTGCAATTCAAATTCAGGCTTGTTTAGCAACAAATGAGAAAATAAATAAAAATTCATCTTCGATCTGACAATCTTTCGTTGATAAAATTACGTTGTAGGTATAGCCGAGTAACTGTATTACAATCATGTAAATTCAGTTTTATATTCGATAACCTTGAACGAATTTACTTAATTGTGTCTCCATCTTTTTTTTTTTTTTAATTTTCATTTTTTCTCTTTACTTTTCCAAACTCATTGATAATCCGGTCCCGGATTATCAGAATATTGGCTACCCTAGTACAGTTTTTAGGAGAAGAGAATGTTCTTGTATTTCTCTGAAATATTACTAGAACAATTCTCTTTTAACTATAGAAATTTTAAAATAAGTACATAGAATGTTCACAAAGTCACCCAAAATTTTGCAGCTCTAGTCACGTGCCTGTAGGTTGCCTTACGGTTAATCTGGCACTTCTATAAAATCGATTGCACAAAATTGAAAAGAAGAAAATATGAATCAAATAATTTGTAAATTTTTAACACGATTATATTTTTCTCCATTTTCATCGAATATAATATTAAGTATAACTTAACATTTTTTAGAATTTTCAAAAATTCAGTTTTCGGTTCAGTTGTAGACTTCCAATTCGGTATAATTAGCTAGATATTTTTAATTTTCTTATTGCTTTCTAAATCCGCTCCAAGTAAAAAATGTGTCTATTGTAAATTTTAATAGATGAGTTAGGGAAAAGAATTTAGAAGTTGGTGACAAATGAGGAAGATTTTCAAATTGAAATTACGAATTGATTTAGAAAAAAATATGAATATTTTAGAATGAAGTAGGTAATAATAATTATTACTATTGATTAAAATAATTATTGATTTTAATTGCTAAATTAATTATAAGTGTCAAGGCTTTCTATTTATTTTCACTTAGTCCATTGATTTCGAAATAATTACTCAACTGTGTACCTATTGTGGAAGAATTTTTTACGATCACCGTTCATCTAATCAATTATTCTGTAAATTGAAAATAATTATCATAATAATTGAAAGAAATAGAAATATGATAATGAAAAAAAACAACATAATATGAAAATTTTATTCGAATTTTCATGTAAGTTTTTTAATTCTTTTGTAATTCTTCGAGTTTTTATTTATTTACTAGCGTGGTCCAAGGGAGCTACACCCCCTCTTGCCCGGCTCATCCCGAAGACCTGTTATTTTTTAATTCACCTTCAAAGTTGAAATTTTTATATAAGTTATATCTAGAATTTCACTACTTATTTTTTTTATAAGATAACCCCAAGTTTTTTTTTTATTTTCTGAAGAGGTGATGAAAATACAGATAACTTTTTTTATTTGAAAGTATCGCAAAATTTTCCTCTTCTAAATAGTTTCAAGTTCTACTTTATAAGTGGAATAAAACTTAAATAATGGAGTCAAGTACCTACTAATAAGTACTTTTCATATCTGGAAAATTTCATCATATTTTTTGCCTTAAAATAGTTTTTTATATCTTCTGCAGTTTCCGAGGAACTATAGGTATATGATGAAAAAATATTATATATTCACTCACATTCTCTCACATTCACATAGGTATATTCGAAAATTGCTCCGTTCTGAAATGTGTAGAAGTGTCGAATAGAATTAAGGGTTTTCAAAAATGTTTTCATCATTATTAGTGAAATTAGATCTCTAATCAAAATGATTCATACATCATCATATTTCTGAGATTTTCCTCTTTCTAATGAGACAAAATTCAGCTTTCTACATTAAGTAAAAGCAAAGTAATCGCAAAATGTAAAATAATTTGTTTACAAATTTCGAGTATGTGACAGACATCCGGAATATTGGATTTTATTATATAGACTAGCGTGGCCCGAGGGGTCTACGCCCCCTCACCGCTCAAATTTTGCTTATTCCCGCACAAATTTTGTTCAATCCCGCTCAAATTTCACTCAATTTTGCACAATCCCGCTCAAATTTCTCTCAAATGCTGCTTGATTCCACTCAATTCTAATCAAATTTTGCTCAATCCGCACAAATTCCGCTTGTTCCTCTCAAAGTCCACTCAAATTTTGCGTTGTCATGAAATGATTGTGTAGAAGTGTAGAATAGAATTCAGTTATCAAAAATATTTTCATCTGGCTGTGAAATCAAATCTCTAATCAAAAAGATTCATACATCATCACATTTCTGAGATTTCCCTCTTTCAAATAGGACAAATACAGCTTCCAACCTTCAGTAATAGCAAAGTAATCGCGAAATGAAAAATAGCGTGAAAAGTAGCATGAAGTTCATCATTTTGTAGAATGTTTCGATTATTTTCAGGGAACTAAGACATCAATTTGAAAAAGTGTACGCAGTAAAAGATTTCTGAGAGTTTTTTCTTTCTAATGAGACCAAATTCAGTTTCCCACCTTCAGTAAGAGCAGAGTAATCGCGAAATGAAAAATAATCGCGAGATGAAAAATAACATGAAACATATAGCATGAAGTTCATCGTTTTGTAAAATGTTTCAAATATGTACAGGGAAGTACCACATCAATTCGAAAAAATGTACAAAGGAAAAGATTTCTGATAGTTTTTTCTTTCTAATGAGACCAAATTCAGCTTCCTACCTTCAGTAATAGCAGAGTAATCGCAAAATTAAAAATAATCCCGATGAAAAATGACTTGAAACATACAGCATGAAGTTCATCGTTTTGTAGAATGTTTCAATCATTTACACTGAAGTAAAACATCAATTCGAAAAAAAGTACACAGAGAAAGATTTTTGATAGTTTTTTCTTTCTTATGAGGCCAAATTCAGCTTCCTACCTTCAGTGATAGCAGAGTAATCGCAAAATGAAAAATAATCGCGAGATGAAAAATAACATGAAACATAGCATGAAGTTCATCATTTTGTAGAATGTTTCAATTATTTATAGAGACTGAAGACATCAATTTGAAAAAGTGTACATAGTAAAAGATTTTTGATAGTTTTTTCTTTCTTATGAGGCCAAATTCAGCTTCCTACCTTCAGTGATAGCAGAATAATCGCGAAATGAAAAATAATGGCGAGATGAAAAATAACATGAAACGTAGCATGAAGTTCATCGTTTTTATGGAATGTTTCAATCATTTACAGGAAAGTAAGACATCAATTCGAAAAAGTTTACATAGGAAAAGATTTCTGATAGTTTTTTCTTTTTAATGAGACCAAATTCAGCTTCCTACCTTAAGTAATAGGAGAGTAATTGTAAAATGAAAAATAATCTCGAGATGAAAAATAACATGAAACGTAGCATGAAGTTCATCGTTTTTATGGAATGTTTCAATCATTTACAGGGAAGTAAGACATCAATTCGAAAAAGTGTGTATAGAAAAAGATTTGTAATAGTTTTATCTTTCTAATGAAACCAACTTCAGCTTTCAACGTTTAGTAAAACTAAAGTAATCGCAAAAGTAAAAATAATTCGTTTACAAATTTCGAGTGTCGTACGGACATCCGGATATTGGATTTTATTATATAGATTTATTTATTTATTAGTTTTTTCCTATTTATTCACTTTTTGTGCCACTTTTTGAGTGAGTGAGAAAGAAGAATGAATGATAATTTTTCCTTTGCTGATTAAATTTAAACAAAAATTAAAGAAATGAAATCTGATAAAAGAAAGCATTCTAATGACGTATGTGGTAAACAAATGCACTAGAAAAAAGTTATGAAACTGTAAAAGCTAAGAGCGTACACGTAAACCCTTAACGTAAGAATGAAGGGGTAAATTGAGAAATCGATATGTCCTCAGAGAATAAGAAACACCCTCGAAATAATTTCTTTTACCATACTAAGTGTACGTAGATTAATCGATCTCTTCAAAATATTCAACAGTGCGTGAACTTGGGGTTTGTTTTGGGAAACCCACGCAAGCTGTAAGCTCGAATAAGTTGCATTTTTCAATGGAGCTTACCTGTTAAGCCTTATCAAAGGGTAAAGGAGTGAGTGTAAAAGAGTAAGGGGGGTGAAGGAAGATCTGAATTAATTTGTTTTGCTTTTCCCTCGTTTTTTTTTGTGTGTGTTTGAAAATGTCTTTGGTTTCGTTCAAAAGCAATTTATGTGTTTTGTTGTTTTTTTTTTTTAATTCTCTCCAGTCTGAGACCTTTAAAGAATATCGAATGTCATTAATCACGTGTACTTAATATGGTCGGAGGGCGATAAAGTCTTCAATACTTTGATATTTTTTTCTTCACCTTTATCCCTTTTAATTTTTTTTTCTCCATTCTTTTCCTACTCTCCATGTTCGAGTGTTTCCTATTGTTTTCCTGCAAGATTATTAACGTTTGGTGTTGATGACTGTTCGATATCATTATTGTAGATGTTTCGATTTATTATTCCAGTTCTTTTTTTTTTTTTAGAAACCCTACGGATTGAAAGTATTGAAATTTTATTGTGTTCCTGTTTCCAATTATCTTTTTTTTAAATACTTTTTCTTACATGAAAGTAATTATTTTTTGACGATAAGATCGGGTGGGAAAGGTGTTTACTCGCTGTGATGGACCAAAATTTTGGTTCGTCGTTCTCGACTTTATCGAGGGCTTTGAAAAAGCATTATTGTTACGATGCAGTGTTGCCAGTAATATAGTAATGGAGAGTTTTCAAAATAAAAACCACTATAAAAATTAATGAAATCTTTTCGCCTTTTTTTTTTCATGAAATAAATAGTTGCAGCTTCTATATTTAAAACATTTAATAAACTTTGATTAGTATTTGCCCGCATAAAACTTGGCAAAAATTGAATAAATAATAACAAAATACTTTCAAAAATGAATATATTTAAAAACATTTTTCTGCAGTATACCGAGTATGCCAACTTTAAAATAATTTAACTAGAGGAGACTACTGAAAACGATTATCAAGTCATTTCTTTTATAATATTTTTTCAAGGCAAGTAGATACTAAGGAAAAAAAGTTATAAATTTTGATATGGTGAAAATTAATTTCTCGATGTACGAGTACGAATAAGTAGGTAGCTATAGGTTGATTTTTTTATCCAGTGAATTTTTTTTTTGGCAAAAGCAATATAATTATACTTTAGCAGATATAATTTATGGACTAAATCAAATATTAATGCTTGTATACCTATACATGTCTTATAGCCTACACTATATGTTCATTCTATTGCATAATTTTCGTGACAGAGAAATAGGCATATACATATGACATTGGGTAATTCGTACGAAAGTTAGCGAAGACCCAAATTATAGCAATCAATATTATTGACAAGCGCTAATGAGCATTGTGAAGACTTTTTTTTTTTACTTTTGGTTTTGCGAACACTGTGATCAGAAATAACGAAGGCTTACCTAATTTGGGTTAAGGAATTCAATTTGTTCTGTCTGGAATAGGTAGTACGAACGTTATAAAATCTAAAAGTTCGCATAACCCCCTTCTTATTTACTGCAGCCAGCGACCCATCGTGTGTTTGTACACGATCGAAAATCTTGGAAAAGCTTGCGGTAAATACCTCGCTATAAGTTAGCGATTTTGTTTAATTTTCGCCACAAAATTTTGTAATACGAGTTTAGAATTACAAATTTAATTTAAATTTCAGGTCTAACCTCTATACGGTTTTTCACCGATCACATACTCGTATATAGTTTCGTGTTCGAAGATTTTTTGTTGTTGTTTACCTATACTTTCCTATTTGTTTGTTTGCTTCTTTTTTTTTTTTTCAACTATCATACCTACTCTTTATTCTCTCGATGAGTATTTGGTGCGCTCAAAATGAAGAATAATGGATCGATCCAGTTTTCTGTGGGTTTGGATTTTTTTATAAAATCGAATTTTCTACATTTATCATCATCAGCATTCTGTATTACCGATGAGACAATGAAAATGATAATTGCGATTCGGTGCAATTGAAGAGTCCGATTCCAAAAGGTGCCGAGTGTAAAACTGAAAAAAAAAAAAAAAGGCAAAAAAGAAAAAACTAAAACAGCTAAAACCAATAAAAATACAACTAGGTACGACTCGATTCGAAAAGGTGCTAAATACAACTTTTAGGTGGACGATACTATGACAAAACGGCCGTCATTTAATTGAGTCCCGTTTTGGGGCTCATTAATATTCCTATGTGAATTGAGTCCGGGGTATTGGCGGAAATATTTTTCAAGCTATGAAATAATAAAGGTATATTATTTTAAGTTCCTCTACCCAATGTGGTCAGTCTCTTAAAACACGAATGTGCCGCTATTATTTGGTCTCTTTTCCCAGATCCGGTCACAAATGAAAATACAATCTCTTTTACAAAATTAAGAGCAATTTTTTTTAATTGTTCGGAGGAAAGTTAATTTCTTTTCAACACGTCATCCTTCAGCTGAAAGGTGACTATTGGAGTTCTTTTTTTGATTCTGATGGTAACCACGAATTGTCTGAAGTTGGATTTCTAAAAACATCAGAAGATTCATGCTTTTAGATAGTTAGAAAATATTATGTTTCCACAAATTTTAGCTCTATCAATATTCTTATCTAGATGGTGTTTTTACCACATTTCATTATCTATTCTCAATCTTGAGATAGCAGCAATTTAAGAATTGATTCCTTCCATACCCCGGACTCAATTCACATAGGAATATTAATGAGCCCCCGATACCCGGGACTCAATTCTAATAAAAAAACCAATTTGGGACTCAAAGATCGGCGGACAAAACCAGCAAATGCTATGTTTGTATGACTACATGCGTGACACATTTTTACAAAATACACTTAGCACTTTTTGGAATTGGACTCTTCAGTTATTTTTGGCATTGAGAGCTAATAAATATGATCAGAAAAGATTTATTGATTAATTTTAGTTTATTTTATTTGCATTATGGTATTTCTATTTGTTTTCGTCCCGACGATGCATTTTTTCACTTTTTTGTGTAGGTATAGAGAGATATCTGATGCCTTTTCAATGTCGAGTTGAGTTTATTTATGAAAACGTGGGCAAGCGACTAAAATTATGGAAATTTATATTATGGCTTCTCTCACCTCTGTATCATTTAATAATTTATAATATTTTTACGAATATCTTATCTTAGAGAATACAATTATCATAATATAGTTTCAAACAAATCGAGAATTTTTTAAACCTCTTATTTTCTAAGAAACCCAAGGCCTTGCGCCATTTTTGCATTATAGCATTATAGTTATCCACGCATAGCCTTTAGGTAAATTTTAAAATACACGTGGTAATTGTGCATTAGGACTTGCCCACATACATGGAAAATAAGTGATCCGTAATAATTTTTAAAACGTGTTTCACTTTATGTACACCACAATTGTACCTACTTGATAATAATTTGTAATGTAAGTGCCGTGTACCAGGTATTAAAGTCTTAAGATCCATTTTTGACCAACAGAATCATATTATAATATACACTATCTGCATAAATAGGAAATACAATAAAATGACTTCAAGCCTACTCTTTTAATGGACTTCAGAATGGGCTGCGGCTAAGTAGAAGTAAGTCGACACTTTTATAAGATGGATGCGGAGTTGCTATAAGTCCTCCAGGGGAACTTATTATGGCGTCTTCGATATGCGGAAAATTAATTTCAATCGAAAAAAAGTACTTGTAACAGGAAACGATATGCCACACGTTTCCTCTACATAACTAGTGGCTTGTTTTTCATACATATATAGGCGAGAGGTACTTGATAGGACCAAACAATGGCATTATATTACTATTTTTTTTTTTTCATATGGTACTTACACGAGTATACTTCTTTTTTTATTTTGTTGCTAACACTTTTGTGCAACAGGTTTCGGTTTCTCATGAATGATGAGAGTGCGGTTAGTTTTGGTTGTTGTTGGTTTTTCGACTGTAATCAGTTGTGATTTGTGTTTTCAAAGTATAAGCGTCCTTGTTTATTTCAGTTCCAATCAGATATTCGTGAGAGTGGTAGAGGTGTCGATATTTCCTTTCACGTTTTCCTTTTCCAAAATTCAGAAATCAGTTATTTTATGAGAAGGATGTGAAATTCATCGTTTTCTTCTACGAAAAAAAAAAATCACATATACACATTCACGTATAAACATTGTAATTTTCGACCTGAATTCAAATTGATGTGTAAGAGCAGTCTTCTGAAAAGAAAAAAATTTATGAATAAAATAATGATGAGTCGCACTTTTTGACCAATTTTAAAAAGAAATCATACTTTTGGGTAAAGGGTATCAATATTTGTTTCTCTGTCTTTTCATATAATATCCAGTAATGAAAGACTGATCCAATGCCAAGAAGTATCTCTCAATCTCTAAAATTGGGTTTGAAAGAGCTTTTTAAAGTTCGAAAACAAAAAAACTAGATTTTGAAGCAAAAGCTGTTTGAAAATATGAGAATTAAAATTATTGCTTTTCCGTAAACTCCAGAAATGTGGACAGCTGTTCCTGAAAAAAAAAAATTTATGGTAACCTGATACTTGGTCTCTTAATCCTTACATGCTTCTGAAAACAAAGTTCGTCAGGTTCTTTCAAATTTTATGAAATACTAACTGGGTAAAAAAAAATCAGTAGTTATTTTAAAAATGATCAAAAAGCTTATCACTTTACTTTTTTGGGACGAAGTATAAAAAATGTATGAAATTGGCTACTGAGACACTTTAAAATGTTCTTGGGACTATGTGTCCTATCAGCTTCCATGGAAATTGCAAAAACAATAATTTTGACCTTGAAATTTATTTTTTTCATGATGAAAAAACAATTTTTCTCACCCAAAGGAGGGTTTCCTCAGATTTTGTCTTATTTTATTTATTTATTCTATTCATTTATTCATTTTCTAAAAAACAAAGATGAGTTTGCAGCAATGTTTTATTACCTTCTGTATGATGGGTGGATTATATTTAAATGGGTTAGTAATAAAAGTGCTTCCAACATTTTATAATTTTCAGTTCATCATAAAACTTGATCGACGTATTGGAAAAGATGAATAAAGTTGTAGAAAAAACTGCAATATATCCATGATCTTTTTTCGCTCGTATCTGGACTATTGGAATGGTAATTCAGGTAAATGACCGAAAGGCCGAAAGAATTAAATATTCTGAGTAACTTAAAACCTTAAAATATCCCTTTTTGATTTTATAATCGAATGATTTCAATTCTCTACGGCAATAATTCGTTTCAAGTATACATTTACTGGAGAAAGTTTCAAAGTCTCGCATTCAAAATTGATTAGTTAATTAAATCATTGTATATCGATATAACCTTTTATCATTCAATCGCACGTTCACCAAGGGGGAAAAAAATCGACAACTAATAGCTCACGATTGTGCAACACTGAAAAATTAACACCGCTATTCTTCTATACAACTGAATGAATGTGTAATTACTGGTATCCACATAGAGATACGTTCGTATTATGGTAGGTACATTCTCTGTACTCGTATTAAATGCCAAAATGAAAGGAACAACAAAACGTGTAAGTAGAAAAAAAAAAGGTGAACTTTTATACGGTTACATAATCTTTGACGAGGGTCACTTAAATCTTTATAACGAAGGCAGGGGAAGTGGAAAAAAGAGCAAGGAAATCGGAAAAGAACCTTTGAAGGAAATTACGTCAACCTTTATTATATCAACCCCGTTTATGTTTATCAACCCTTCGGTTTTTTTTTTATCCTGAAAGTGACGTTGCTGACACAGTTCACGTAAAGGATGGCACGTCATTAGGAAAGGAGGGGGCAGACCAACAGGTGTTTGGTAAAATATTAACTTATATCGTGTGTATAGCGTGTCCCTGGCAACAGTCCAAATGTTTCCAATCCTTTGTTATCGTTAGCCTTTTCCCCCTTTTTTTTTTTTTTAAACGTCTTTCTAGGGGGGAATAACGTTAAGACTGTTGTGTTTTTTTTTTTTCGAAGGCGTCGTGAGACACGAGCTATGATGTTGTGGAAGGTAAGTCGTTGATGAGGTATAAAGCTATGAGTAAACAATAATAACTTTTAATAACTCCTTCATAATGCCTATACTTGAATTTCTATACAGTTTCAAGTGTTATAAGCAACGTTTCTCGGCAGAAATCGTGAATGGAAATATGAATTACGTCACCCTTATGTTTGCATATAGGTGAATATGATCTCGTAGTTTAGAAATGAAAAAATTGATTATCAAAAGTTCAAGGTACTTGATATAAAATACTTGGTAACAAATATCAGGCTTATCTCACGGCGATCTATCGAATAGAATCTATCAAATGTAAACAAAGATGCCATTCCGAATACGACAAATAGTCAAATATGGTGAGGTATAATTATACTTACTAGCCCAGGAAAATTAGTCTTAGAAGGTGGAAAAGAAAGAAAAAATTGGTCCAACTGAACTTCAAGCCTGGGGGCTCATAATTTGGTGGAAGGGAGTGGGGGGGGGACGGAAATGGTATATGGTGAACATATCAAAAATTTCGTGACAATCGATAAGAAATACAGTTCAGAAAAGGGTGCAAACTTATAATTTGAAAAATTGTTGGGAACTCTGAAATTTGAGGAAAAATCCATTAAACTTTGTTTTCGCTGCATGTATCAGCAACTTTACACACATTTTACGAACTTTTTTATAGCATAATAGTAAGTCCTTAGAGCTGAATATGTGTATATCCGTCAGTTAGTGCGCACATAAACTAATTTTCAGTAAGTATTTTGTTATACTTACCTACTCGCTTTCTCTCGAAGCGTAGAAATATTACGTATACCTATTTGATTTTTGGTGCAATATATTTGTTGCAAAAATATGGATTTAATCTCCTTGGCTTCTATACTTTAGTTCTTCAATCTCGTTCATCAATACTTGCGAAGATAACTGCATTAGATACGTCATTTTGGCATTTACTATGGTGTCTTTTTGGCAATATTCGAGATCTGCACAGTTGGTGTGGCGTCCGAACACCTTATTCGAGTCTGACTGCCAAAATCCGGCTCACAGGAGGTGTTCGCTGCCTACACATACCAGAGTTCATCGCAATTATGGGCAGTTTGCCATTTCTCCATTAATTCTTCGGCTGTGCTTAGCACCAAGTCCAAGATGAAAATTCTGTGGGTACCGTGTGTAATCGATGTGCATCTCAGTGCGTATCCCCATATCCAAACCCGCCCTCTCATTTATTTCTACGATGTAAATTTTTTTTTTCTCTCTAAATTAACATGCTTAATTATTTCTTCTGCTAGACGAAGGCATGACGATTATTTACTCCTCGAACGGATTAGATGAAAACTTTATTGTATAAGTCGTGTAAATGCGAAATTATTTTGGGTACTCGGCTTGCTGGAAGAGAAAAATTTTCGAATCAGTCCTGGAGCTACGTTGAGTACGGTGTAGAAAGTGGGACACTTGGTAAAAACTGGAAACTGACTGTATCCTAGTATAGAATATTAGGAAACCGGTTAAATGCGTGCCTTTGGCGGTGACAGCTACGTTTATGAGGTAAAAAAAAAAATACACATTGGCTTTGGAAGTTGAGGAAGAAGAAAAAACTAAACGCGTGTTCGTGTATGTCATAAAGAAATGGCAGAGGGGAGTGGAGGGGAAAAAAGTAAGAAATTATATAGACATTAGTCTCCTTTTCTCGTCCGGATACCGTTAGACTATTGATATTTGCATTTCTTCAGAATTTTTTTCAACTCTTTGCTAGAGGTATAACGGATCTCGATGTACCCATACATTGAATTTACACTGGGATCTGATGTCGAAAATTACGATTTGATGGCGAATCTCGAAACGTCGAAAGCTATCATTATTTTTAATTTGCGTAATTTTTCGCCTTCGATCGCATATAATTTTCAGTATTATTTTTATGGCCAGCTTTGTGCTGAATACGTTGAAATGTCTTGCGAGATGCTAATTTATGGCCAGCAGTGGAAGTTAATTTGTTGCTCCAGAGATGTATAAAAGATAGCCACCTCCCTTTTTTTTTCCCTCTTCAACAAGGCTTTTCTCCGAATCCTTTGGCCTTTCCTCTCACATTTCCACCTGTTTTCCGAGGTAATTATGAATTAGGAGTGGAAAACGGAGGAGATTTATTTTGCTTGTTCACTCAAACGCGTGCCTACTGGAACGAATGTGGGGTCGTGGTCGAAAAATTGGCCGGTTTGGAAGGTTAATTTTTTGAAAATACAAGGTGGTCAGAAAGTTTGCAGGCTGAAATAGTTGAAATGAAGAATAAACTTCCGTTGTCGAAAGGGAAGATGCAATTGTCTCCTCTTCTTCTCAGTTTCTCAACCTAATAAGGCATTTATTAAATTTTATTAAATTATTTTGTATAATTAGCTTTTGACACTCAAATCCACTGATCATTATGGTTTTATAGTGTCTATAATATCTTTACTTTAGTTCTGTTTCACTAAAATAAATTTTTTTTTCTTTTGTTTCAGGTAAGTGGCAGATTGTTTTATGTCTCAAAGGTCTCATACTTTTAAATCCAGAGAATATCGCATTTAGTAAGTTAAATATTAACATTTTGGATTTGGTATTTTGATATCTGTTTCTGTTGAATGCGAGGTTATTAATGATAATTAAGGCACGAAACGAAAATTACTTTTTTCATATTGTGCACATTACAAAAATGGATTTAGTACCTTTGCGCTTTGAAGTATCTGCATGAGGTGTTGAGCAGTACAAATCTCTTCAGTATATGTCTTTGAAAGTAACCTAATTTTAAAAAACGATTCAAGTCCATCATTAAAAATCTAATTTCAAGGGCAGGTAAATTTATATACCTATATAGTACTTCCCTATAGCTCCTATGACAGGTCTCCAAGCTTCCTATGAAAAACATCAAGAATAAATAGTCAATTTTATTGGAATATCTGAAACTAATTAATAACATCGCTGCTGGCGATAATAACCCAACATCGAGGATATAATTTTTCCTCATTATCATCAGAGATTAATAGTTTTGCTGCGGTAATGGCTGCCTTAGACTAATTATTTTAATGCTTGTGTTCGTCCATGTTTAATATCATATTCCGTCTGCAGTTGTGGATCGCATCAACAATAATCAGAGTATGGTCATCAATATTGCAGAACAAGTATAGACATTGGATAAACTAGTTTATATTATACTTCAATTAATATCATTATGCTTCTTTTAGGTTTCATTATATACGAGTATTAATTTTTTTTTTTTGCCACAACAAATCGAAGTACCTAGTTATATTTGTTTCGTTAATCAAGATGTGTGGAAACAATTTGTCATTTTTCCTCTATCAATATCTATCTATACAAATAAAAATTACATCTTCTTTCCTTATCAGGTGGAATTCAAAGTTTTAGTACTTTTTTATGGCTCGATCAATAATAAATTTACCTTCACCTGTCTTGCAGAGCGTTTAAGATGAAACTGGTTTTTGTAGTGCGCAAGTGAGCTTTGCAAAAATGAGGTGGAGTTTGAGACAAAAAGAAAAGTTGTTTTGTAAAAAATATAATTATCTTCATTTGAAAAGATCTTCGTTTCTGGTTACCATAATGACGCGCCTACGGTGCGAATTATATCAATGAAACCTTCTCATTATTCTTCAATTTTGGGAGGAAGAAAATAAGTGAGTTAATAAAAAAAAGCATAAAGTGAAAGCTAACATTATAACAAGTATATAAGTACAAATTGGTAAAATTCATCCGATGTTTTAGAGGATTCGTGCTTTCGTGGCCGCTATAATAAATATACTTAAAATATGATGTACATGTATACCCATGTAATGAGTAAGGTTGGTAATAGAAGTTTCTTTGATTTTGGTAAAATTGAATTTTCTCTGTTATCGGCTTTGTAGATTAGAAACCGAATGCTAAATTTTGCCAAATTATTTTGTATGAAGTTATGAACTCATGTGGTCTTCCTACCATGATTAATATATAATGCAATAGATATACCTAATGGAAGGAAATTGTTGTTAATCGACCATCTTTGAACTTTGTGCACCGAGTATGAAATCGCAGGACTTATACTCGTATATTTGCGGTGAAAATAAAGAATTGCCGAAAATATGAGCGAGTTTAATATAGCAATCTGTTAGGACTTTGATAAAATAACTGAATTACGACGCTGCTCTTTGCTTTGATATTTTTTGGCATCGCATCGCAGAATTTCCGGGTTTGCTTTAAGGTCAGTAGAATTCTACAAAATCGCTGCTAAATCGTATGTGAACTAATAAGTGCTGATTTTCACTATCAAATATATTATCTATTTTTAGTCATGAGAAAATAAGATTTCATACTAGAGAAGATCGAGCCAGCTTTTTCTATATCTACGTGACGAAATCTGTGAAATCATACCTTCGGGTGATGAGCGCAGGCCCGTAGCCAGAGGGCAAGAGGACAACGCCCCCGGCAAAAATTCTAATTTTTTTCTGAGTTGAAAACAAAAAGAAGCCCTTTTAACATTGTTCTTTATTTACAAAAAAATTTTTTCCTTCCTGGTTTGCAAATTGGCCTTCCTCCCCACAATTTTACTCTGACTATACAAGGGTATCTATGGTGGTGGGAACTAAAATTCATGGATATTCGTAGTGAAAGTGTTTCGTGTCAATTAGATTCAAATAACATGGAACTATAATCAAATTAAATGGTGATGAGAATTATAGTGCTTGAAGTGTGGAGGCACCTCTTCAATCTTTATCACCTCATACAGAATCTCGAGGCAAAGTTTGATAAAGTTTTAACTTTAACAGCTAATAAATCCTAGGTCTAATTAGGATCGCGAGTTATTAAAACCATAATTAGAGAAAAACAGCGTACCCACTGGAGAAATTTGAAGACAATATCAGTACCTAATTTAAATTATGATTAAATTAAAAAACAGTAACTTGCATAAATTTCTCATTAATTTTGCATAATCTATAAGCTATACCAACGTGGTCGATCGAAATATTTTGAAATTCGGAAAAAGTTACGTAACTCCTTAAACTACCTTCGAGGAAAACTTGAAAATCCTTTAAACTTCATCACTGTGCATGGCATAAGGAAGAAAGTTACACACGTACAGTATATATATAGCTGCTTAATAAAAGTGTACCTCTAAAAATGAGAATCTCCTAACTTTTTTCTCTCGTTCGTGTCTGACGAAAAGAAATCCACAAGTTTCTCCCCCTCTCCAACTCTTTCGATTTAACCCGTAATCTCAAGATAATTAAATTTGTAATCGATGTCGTCGACAGGGTAGATAGAGGATCTGATTAACATAATTACACGATTAAACGATTTTTAAGGTAGAAAATGGCGAAGGGAGAGGTGTATTTATAGGGGGAACTTATTTCTCTTAGCTACTTCTTTGTATTCTTACTCGTCATTCTTTTAATGAAAACGATGAATAAACAACGACAGGAAACATTCAAAACAGAAGAAACGAAAAAAAAAAATTATACTGAAAAAAGAAATGGGGAAAAGTTCCACTCGACAAGGGCTTTAAAAACTAGCGGTGGGAATAAATGCAGAAATAGGATTACGTTTTCCAAACCACTGAGTTGTTTCCTACAGCCGACGATAATTTTTATTTCCTAGGAGAATTTTCGAAATGCGAGGGGGAGAATGAGTTCGAAGATGGAATTTTTTAATCATTTTCTACAATCTTTTCTTATTTATTTTTATCAAATACGTACGTATGTGTGTACGTGAATACGATTTTTTTTTCTTGGTTTCGAGTACCCTTTACGCCCCACCCCAGCATTTACCACTTCTTTTTACGATTACAATAAAAGCCGGACCCTTCGCCCCATTTCGATGTATATGCAGTACGTGCGATGGGCACCGAGAATCGACGACAATCGCTTAATAAATGAGAATGCAAGAGAAACCTCCCCTCCTTTTTGTAGAAAAGCCAATTTTAAATGGCTGCTGAATGACTAGCTGGAATGATAAGAGTGATAAGACGATCGTGCAGTTCGAAAAAAGCGGTCCGAATAGGTTATTTCAGATGATTTCGGCTGCTTTGGAAAAGGGTTTGAAAATTTGAAAATTGATTCGAGTGCAAGGGTCACGTGTGTTGACATTAATCCTGAGTGATTTATCGGATGCAGAGAACAGAAAATATTGGCTAAATTATACTGATGGCACTGATGTAATCAATAATTGTGATCCATGGTGGTGGGCCGACAGGTTTTTTTGGGTCTTTACGGTTGCAGTGATGTACAATCATATATAGTGAACTCTCCTCAACCCTCCTGCACCTGTCGGTACTTGTGAGTCACTTTAGACAGTGATAATGTTGAATTTCCACACTGCAAAAAAAAAAAAGAATTGTAATTTTTTTACTATTTTTTATAGGAAAACGCAGTGACAATGCACGAATCACATTGTTTTTCTACTATGAATTATCTAATAAACTAATTGTTGCAGAAAATTTGCTTGTATTAGAGTAGCAATTTCATTCACCGAATGTGGTAAAAGTTATTAAAAATTATGGATCACCATAAAAACAGAACCACCTCATTTCAAATAGCTATATAGTGTCTCCAAAAACGTCTTTCTCATCTACTCACTTCGAACTGACTATACTCCTAATCTTCTCAAATATTTGGAAAAAAATATCCTGCAAGTATTTAAACTTTTTTATACTACTCTATAAGTCAACACATGGTTGTCGTAAAGTGGATAAACGTGGAAAATGATGGGACGAGGTATATGGTTGCTGGTTGTGGAAAAAAGTTGCGGTCAGACACGTACCACAGCAGACGTTCCACAAAGTGTAGGAAGAGCTCACGTACCTTGACTGGAGTAATGTCACGACTCGACAGTTTTATAAAAACGCAGGTGTAAATGCACCAATAAAGATTAGAAAAAAGTCGAGTCTGCCTCGTGTAAAATACGAGTACAGGTACTCGAAACTCCAGAATATTTGCTGGCGATTTGTCGTCGTGTTTGTCTTTTGATAGGACGTATATATAACTTTTGGTAAATCATACAGAAACTATACCCTTTAGAGTGTGTTCGTTGTAAATTGGAAGGGGGCAGCAAAGGCAAGTATAAACCTATAGTCAGATGGGAGAATGGAATAAAAAAAAAAAATGCTTTATAAAAGAGCACGTGTGTTATCCCCGCCGGAGAAGCTTTGGCTTCGTGATGACTCCTATTTATCCGAGCCTCTTTCCTCAAACATCTGTCATATTTGAAATTCAGTGCGTCTAATTCGATTATGAATTTCGATTTCCACACTGAACAGCAAGGATATGACCCCAGAGTGATTAAAAGCAAACCTTCTTATATACAGATTTATCGAATTTCCAGTACATACAGTTAATGTCTCAATTGTTTGTTGGTTATCGAGAGAATACTGTAGGGGTGGTTTCAGTGGCATGACGTCTTAGGGGGTTGAAGCTTGTGTTTCGTTGCTGGCTATCCACGGTCATTATCAGTTTGGGGGGAGAAGTGGAGTTGATTTTTTTGTTGACCTACATGAGGGTGGCTTTGGTATTTGAATCACCTGCTCTAAGGGTGTACTGATGTACTTCTTTATCCTATATGGCGCATTATCCTATATGGCGCATGATGTATGAAATTATACTTATCAAACTAAGACCCACACCCACCCCCACCCTCTTCTACTAACATTTTTCTACGGCGAAAAAAAATTTCTGATGAAAGTTATTATTTTTTGAAAATGCAATTCTAAAGATTTCCAATTTGAATTCAAGAAAAGTGGAAATACGATAAAATAAATTATTCAGAATCATGCAGTATTCGAATTAAAGTCATTTATGATGTCACTATTTTTTTTTTTGTCGAAATGATTGAGAGTATTTTTGTGCTCCTGCTAAAAGAATTTCCACGTAAAAATAGCTTTTTTTTGTCACCTCGTCTTCTTGATTCGTGCAATTCATAAAAAGCTAGAAAATTAAGAAATACTTTATAAACTGGCGCGTATCTAGACTGACCTCAAGGGGGGGTGTCCATCATCATGACGACACCCCCACCCCCGGTAAAAAAATTGGAGAATCGAAAAAATTAAAAACATTTTTATTTAAAAAAAAAGGTCAAGGGGGGTCCGGACCCCATGGACCCCCCCTAGATACGCGCCTGACTTTAAAAATAACTTGTGTTTATTAACCACGAAATTAGTTGAAGGTTCTCGAATTCATATTTTTCTAACACATGTTGATGAAGATTTGAAGACTGATGTTTTCTTTTCAATTTTGAATGGCCGTCTTGGCTTTAAAAAATAAATAAAAACACAAAAAAATACCGCCAACTATCTCGGGTATTCTTAGGTAGATCTCCATAAATTTTTTTTCAATCTGATTGTTATATTTTCCAATTGGATGAGTAAATATTTTCAGAACTTCTGTAATCAGCTAGCTAATAGCAGTAGAAGTTAGACATCTTTTAGCTAATATTCCTATTGATATGTATCTTAACACGCAGTTACAATATTTTTTCTCACATTTCACCAAAAGAATTTTGTTGATTAAGATATGCTACTGGATCTATCGTTGCCACTTATATGAAAGCATATTTTTCAAAATGCTTTAAAATATCATTTTTAGCATGTGTCTACTGCGTACTTTCGACCGTAGATTCCTTGAAAGTATCGAAAATTTTCAGAGTGTGAACCAGCAAGTCATTATATTCCCATTACAAACTAAAAATTCCGACAGTAACATTGGAAATAGCAAAGATCCTTGAAAATTTTTCAGCTAAAGCTTTAGAAAAGCCAGCATTTCTTATAAAAAATGTACGCATCTGCAAAACTGCATCGTAGAAATTATGCATCTTCCAAGTTCATTAACGTCGCCCATTTAATGTGCTTTAGCCGAGACATTGAATCTTCTCTCTCATTCTACACGATCTCATTTTAAAAAATCCACTTACACGGTAGTTCCTTCAGCGGGCTGCGGGTCAAAGTGGATAAAAAAGTCTGTGGTTTCCTCCACTCGTTCCGTACCATCTTTTTCCTCATCTTTTGAAAGAACTGGATTCTGACAGCGCAGAAGGAGCGAAATGGAGATAGAAAGAGTGGCGCGAAGATAGAGCCTACTTGCTTTGCTATCAACTGGCATCGTCGAGGAATAAAGAAGAAAACTGGTTTGTGCTTTGGCTGCAGACGTGTGTGCTTGTGGTGGTTGGTGTTGAGACTATTTTATATGCGTGCCAGAATGTGATATTAAAATTACTTTTAGAAACAAGGCGCAATAACTGCGAATTAGAGCTCCCGATCAAGCCGGTCGTCCAGGCTCTTTTCTACGGGCAGCTTTACAAGTGGGCGTACATTTTATAAGAAGTTGTTCTCTGTATAAGGTCACAAAAAAATGAAGGAGAAGAAAACGATCGTCTACGACACCCCACACCTCATCTGTGGTGGCTGCACTGTATAGTCTTTGGAAATCTAGCGAATGCACGCAGGTCAAAGTACCTGGAACTTGTTGTGGTTGTCAATGGAGGACCAAGAATCGAGGTGTGTATGTGTGCAAATGAGATGAGACTGCGTGTGAGATGTGGTGAACGTGAAAGAAATTTGCAGAAAGCGAAAATGTGTTTGCTGAGGGCACTTATATAGTTCCTGGAGGAAGCAGAATGTGATCATCTGGAAGAAGACGTGACTGGGGCATATTGACTTCTTCAAGCACTTCATTGTGGAGACCTTCTACCGGGTGGATCGTGTATAATTCTGTAGCACTTTTACGATAGAGATGACCCCACTTCGATGGTTTTGAGAGTAAACAATTGATAAGGTTCAGATTTCAAGATGCACCTATAGTGATATGCAAGAAAATCTGTTTCAACCCGCCAAATTTGTATGCATTCAGCCTGTTCCAGAGGGTAGGAGGGTTAAGTTGGTGACTCCATGTATTCTGATTTATTTACGAGTATGAATTGCATTTATTAGTATTTACTGACCAAAGATGTGACAATGTCATCAATGATTGCTGATAATTGCAGTGATCAAATCATCACACTTGCTATAGATGCTCTGTTCATTTTCAAATTGCCAAAAATCGATTACAGTTTGCTCGACTGTGAGGAGAAGAAAAGGCACTCGTTCCCATTAAGCAACAATAAATGGCTGCACTTCCGATTTTATTTATTCATCTTTCTTGCGTCTTATAGGTACTCTTATCATTCAGATCGATACTTTTATTATTGATGAATGTGAATTTCACGTTCCATTTTTGGCAGTCTTAACATGAAAGGAGTAAACTGTGAATTTGATATTCCGTTTCTTGCATTTTTGACTAAATTAATTGGCGAACTTTGCTTGACATGTTTGAGGGGGCTAAAAAAGCTGAAAAGATGCAGAAAAACGAATAAATAACTTGATGAGATGGCTGAAATAGAAAAAAATTAGTAAAGTATCAAAAGTCTGGCCAGGGCCGGATTTAGGGTGTGGACCGTGTGACCAGTGCCACCGGGCCTCCACCACTCGTCATAAAAAAAAAAAGAAGCAATAACATTTTTTTATTTTTAAAGAATGTTTAAAAAATTTGGTAACTGACCCCCTATCCCCAGAGAAACAGGCCTCCATCATTTTGTCTACGCCTCTTTCAACTCCTAAATCCGGCCCCGAGTCTGGCTCAAAGGTATTAATAAAAAGTTGAGTTATTTTCATTGAATTTCTTTGAATTGGTGGGCTAACATCATTTTCTCCGGTGGGGAGTCCTTTTTACTAATACCATTCTCATCTATCCTGAAACTGGATTGTTCTTTCATGAGATAGGCTAAACAATATAATATTGAGTTGTGATAGATTCTCTCTCTTAATAAACATCACGAAATACATTTGATTGTGAGGTATTTTCATCTTCAATATTGTTGCACCATGATTAGGTTAACGTCTTGCATCTGGGATTGTTTACCTTTGCTTACTTTTTTCGAGTATTGTCATAGAATTTCATTCCGGTTCGGTTGTAGATGACTTTGGTTGGATAAATTAATTGATGTAAGCGCAGGTTTGGCACCTTATCAGTGAGTGTGAAGAACAGTCTTAGAGTTGAATAAAAAACATATCTACCTTATAATTATACCTTAGTATAGGTATATTAAATATAAACAAAAAGAATGAGTTTATTATAATTGTGTAGATGTATGTATGGGTAGAAGTTAACTGAATAGTTTTCTCATCACAGGTTCGACAGATGGAGAAAGAGATGAAAGAGTGCTCATTTTTGTAGGTAAATGAGGAGAATCTGATGTATTATATATTTTGAAAAAATGATTTACAAAAAATCTCTATTATGAAATATGACAGTTGAGTAATGAACTTGTAGCTATAGGTACGTATTGCTATAGCACGTCGAAAGTATTTTGAAAATCTCGCAAAATATTGTGCAGATATTCGATAAATAAAATTATTACAATACATCAAAACAAACCACACTGTTACAATACCCTGGAAATTATTGTGAGAATAACCTATTGAGATAATCATCTCGAGAGCCCTCTTTATAGAACTATAACAATATTTCATCTGAAATATTTTCATAACCTCTCAGAAATATTTCCTGTCCTACTGAAATTTAAAATTCTCAATGAAAATGCCAACAAACGAATTTAGCGATTTATGTATTATCAAACATTAATCTAAAAATTATTGTCAGAGACTTATTATTATACTCGTATTTTCAGAAATCATCAGAATTAATGTATTAAAAACATCCTGTTTTAATATTTTCACTATCTTTCAAGAATATTTCAAATAACTACCTATTTTTATAATATTTGTCTAACATTACTGTCATGTTAAGTTTTTTTAAAATATCAGTCAGTAATTTACAAAATTAGGTGTGCTAATAAAACAGGTACCTATCGTACCATATTCGTAAGTTGATAAAAAATAAATAAAAAATAAAGAGCGCTGAAATGTCTAGGATTTTTTATGAAAGAAAAATAACCTTTATAATTTTCCTGATAATAAAAACGTTTTGTGTTGAATGTGCTACAAACAAAAATCAGAGTAACTGAATAAGTAAATACTTAATAAATAAATAAAATATTTCTATGAGATAGACGTGAAGTGTCGACGGTTAACACTAGAAAAAGCAGGTTTTACTTGATTACTCCAAGGACCAGGTGGCGTCATATACGACGCCACGAAAATAACCTCAAATGACCTGGTAGCGTCGTATGACACAAGTCAGGGTCCCTCAAAATATTGGTCTTTTGAGTATAGTCTATCTCAAAATTTTGAGTGGCGTCGTATATGACGCCACGTGGTACTTCTCGTGTTAAACTTGAACACCCTCCTATTTGGGAGCGAAGCAATATCATCTAACGCAAAACTTGATAAAATTAATGAATTCCCTTCTGAGGAAAAACATTCCATTAAATTGAAAACCGTACAAGTTATGATTACCTAATCGACTGAGTCGAAATATTTGTGCAAATATATCGCATTGTTTACTTCCCATTCTCTGTGAAACTAATATATATAACTGCATGAGTGCATGACTGATCATAAATTCAGTCGACATTTTATGAGAACAATCATAATCGAATTATCAGCCGATTTCCACCACCATAACCATTCACTGTACGGTTCTCATGTGAGTGAAAACTTTGAAAAATGTGTTAATATATTACTTATGTATTGTTTTCTGCGTGCAAAATGTAGAGAGAAGTGGAAAAAAAAAAAAGCGCAACTAGGTACATCGTGCAAATGTTTAACGCTTCGGTGGACGATTTAATTCTGGAAAAATGACCTACGAAACAATAGAAAATTATAGAGTTTCTGGAATATGATGGAAAAAAATCATTTGTTAATAGTAAAATTTTCCCAAGGTAAATAGGTCTTCCTTGAAGAAAAGAAAAAAAAGTGCATTCATCATCAGAGCAAAATATTTTTTTCCTGGATTAGTAGGTATATACATCGAGGGCGAGAAATAAAACTAGTGTGACATGGCTTTTTTTTTTTTTCAAATATATCAATCTGTCGAGAACAAAATGTGCAATGCTTTCGTAACCCCCTTATATAAGACCCTTAGTACTTTTTTTCAAAGGTCTACCAATAGTGCTGATCGCATAAGAGGGGTTGGTTACCGAAAGGATTACAAAAGAAATACATTAGAATTGTATGGAAAACAAGTGTCGCAAAAATGGGAACAGAATGTATGTACTTGGTGCAGTAAAAAAACTTGAATCGAACATTTGTTAAGAGTTCTCAACGGGTAATTTGAAAATTATAAGGGGCACTTGTGCCTTTACGTTGTGGGTGCACTGTCATAGAGCTGCGTGCGTAGGGTGAATCACTTAATTAGCAGATATTTCACATTTTCCTCTCTAAAAAAATATTCAAATTGATTTCGTTCATCAACATTTCGGTCTTTTTGATACGTATAAGCCGACTATTTCTAGAGTGGACTGAAATCAATGAATTAACTTTTCGATAATATGAAAGAAACATTTCTATGGCTAAAATGTATACCGTATGACAAATTATACAAAATATTTTTACAGACGTTATTTCTCACCACCAAAATACACTTAGCACTTTTTTTGGAATCGGACTCTTCAATTCGAATTTTATATTTTCAACAATTTTGGTAATTTGAATTTTAAAATGAAGAAATTGATGATTCGGTGAGAAGTGGTTAATGCAACAAAATGTACCGTTTCTTTGGATGTTCATCGCTCAAGCGATGAAAAAAGTTGGTTAGATTACTCAAAAAATATATATTTCTGGTGTTTTAATAGTCAATAAGTGTAGGATTATGTATTGATACGTACGCAGCTGCAGTTTTGATTTGGGCATATTTCCTCTTTATAAATAATTGTTCTGGAACTCTAGCTATGCATGGACCGATTTGGGCTTCGTTGCACTTATGCCAGCCCACTCTCCCATCTCAGTCTCTAGACAAGGTACTAATATCCACTTATTTGAAACTCTTTCTTAACAAACGCTACTACATATTATTAATTGTCCAAATGTGTATTCGATGCCAAACCACCCTCGCCTCAGAGATCGATTGGTTCTAATATGACCTCATTTTCTTTCTGAATGGGTCTCGTTATACCGGCATGAAATTTAGTACCACCCAAGAAACATATTTCCAAGTGTGCCGATTGTGTGTATTGTACCATAGCTTAGCGAAGAAATAATGAATATTAGTACAGGTTTCCTATTTTATCAATGAGAGTGAAAAAACATTGTGGCCGTCATTATTATACCTATTTCAATCTTCAATGAAATATGTACCTTATGATTACCTTAAATGTAGGTAAATAAAAATAATACGCAGGTTTTGAAAACCTGCTTTTTAAAAACAAAAACGAGAGTGGGTTTATTTTAAGACAAGAATTTGTTGCTTTTGTCTGACTAGGTAAACAAAATAATAATATGAATTACAATAATTTTGTAATTTGCTCTTCAATTTTGTACTAACTATGAATTAGCTCAGAATTGTAACTTAAATTCAATTTTATCGACAAAAAAATTGCCTCCTAGGTAATACACCACTTTTTTATTTTTGCTTTTATGAAATATGCAGATACTTTCTAACGTATCAACTTAAACATTTTTTTTCTTTTTTTTCCGACTTCAGCTCTCGCCTTTCTTCAAAATGCAGATGAACAGCTTTCCTTGACAGTAATCTACACTAATTATAAACTTTTTTCAATATAATTAAGAAAAAATCAACCACACATAAAAATTCTTATTGATTTAAATTTTAATGATTGATGGATACATTTTTTTTCTAAACTTTTAATGCGAAAAATAATTAATATTATGTTTATTTTGTCTAATTTATTTATTTTTCTCTGTTTCAGGTGAGTGTTATGAAACCAAAATCATCATTAATTCTCTGGTCATTTTTTGGAATAATATGAAGAAAAAGTTAATGAAAGATTCCAAGCACTGGATATTGGTAACAAATCGATTTTTTAAATTTTCTTGATCTTTTCTGATAGGCATTTTCTCAATATTTCACATTCTAATTATCTCAGTCTTCCATTATTTTTTGAACTAAATAACTTGAAATTTCTTCCTATTCTACAGTAAACCTAAGTCATTTTTTCGTACTTACCATGATAATTATTCATTTCTAATTCAAGTTTATAGTCGCGTTTGTTGTTTACTCAAGCAGCCGGTTACTGTTAGATATTTTGTTTTCGTTAGTTGGAAAGTCGTGGAAGGAAAATAGTAGATATTAGCATTTGAATATTTATGAAAGAAAGAACTAAAACACTCAAATCACCCTGAGAAAGTGACATTTTGACACCAATAGCTAAACTGGATTAATCAGAGGATAGAATGACAAAATATACTTACCTAACTCAACTTTAGAATTGAATGTCTATGAAAATAAAAATCGTTCTCCAACGATGAGAAATTTTTATTCGGGTCAACCTTTTTTTTTTTTTTTTTTTTTTTCCACAAAAGTCAAAAGGCTGTATTTTACATATCTATCGAAAAATTACTATTGGTCAACAAGAATATTTTCTTTTATACATTTTCCAACATTTTACCTACTTCCATTCATTCAACGCAACTTTTCCAGCCTTTACATGTTATTCGACATTTTTCAAATAAAAAGGTAAAAAAACCATTTCGGGAAACTTATTCGAGTGGAATTTTTTCTTTTTTTTTTCAATGCACAAAATAAAAGTTCTTACCAACACAGTGGCTGACTTTCAACCGTCTTTCGCTTCTGTATATTTTTTTAAGTGAAAAGAAAAAAAAAATTTAAGAAAAAATGCGGAAATAAACATCGCTTACCATTCAAATATGAATCTGTTTTCTCGCACAGAGGAAAAAAATGAGGCAAAAAATTTTCAAAGACCGTATTTCATGCATACGATAACGTCGTCATCTTTTTTTTCTTTTTTTTCAATTATTCGATTGAATCGACGAGGTATTTTGTGCTCGAATTGGGTATCTACAGGCAAAGGAAAATGAGCGAAAAAATGCATTCTATTGGATACTCGGCGATAGTATATTTGTATCAAAATTTTTTCTAGCCTTCATTTTTATCTGCTTATCTGCTATTTTTGAAGGGTTAGGAAAGAAGTAGAAAGAAAAATAAAAAGGCGTTACAAAATACAAAATTTTTTCGTCGAGACGATCGTTACTCAACGAGGAAATCCGTTATCGTAACTCAAAGGCTGTAAGGCATTTTCTGATAAGTTTTTTCAGCTTTGTTTTTTTTTTTCTCTTTGCTTATTTTCACGAATTGGCTGTGTTTTTGAATTCTCGCGAAGTACTCGTTTTTAAGATGATTTATGTAGCGGTGTAAAAACGAGACGCTGGTTGACATTTTCTTTTGCATTCTCACTTCGTGTTCTTGTTTTTTGTGTTTGTTTGCAAGATGATAGCCTGACATACATGGTAGCCTCAAATTTCACCTTATAGCAAATGATCCATAAGGCTACGAACTGAAGTTTTGTGGTGGGGAAGTCTCGCTAGGATGCATATTTATGATGGGTGTGTAACAAAATATGAATTCGAGTTCCAGACCTCTCGGAGGATAATAAAGGATATTCAAAATCATTAGAAAATATGAAATAATGACACTAATTTAGAAAAATTACCAAAAAAATAGGAAGAATTCACTACCTCACATTTGTCAGTAATGCTACGCTTGTAAATTATTTAAAAATTTTTGTACATTGAGTAATCTCACATATGTTTTTGGAGTAAATACTCTTTTGAGTGAAGTTTGTTCTACTTGATATTTACCAAGCTATCTAAACAGAAAGAATAGGTACAGTATGACGTAGTGACTAGAGAAATTGTAGTAATTTCAAATCAAAAATTGGTCTAAAAATTTGTTGTTTTGGTCGATTTTGTCCATTATCTAATTTACTGTTACTGATTTTAATAAGCTTGTAGTAAATGAAAATTTTTTTACGAATTTCACTACATTTTCATTATTTTATTGAACACATTTTTGTAACGTTCAAATAGCCAGGCTTCACGAATTTCTTACATACATGTACACAAAATAAATTAAAAATTATAATAATGAAGAAAATAGTTTTTTATAACCTAATAAGTTATTTTTTGTTTTAAAATTAAAAAAAAACTTTCTAGTGTGACAAGAAAACGTATCCAAGTATCAAAATAATAAATACTTAAATAAATAAATAAATAAATAAATAAAATAGAAAAATATCTTCAAAATTAGAAAAATAGTATTTTTTTGAAAAACTGCTTTTTCATTTATGATTGCATTTGATTTTGCGTTCATAAACATTTTTGGTTAAACGACAATGAGCCCTTTTTACATTTTACTCATCAATTTTCTACTTTCAGTCTCTCTAGCAGTGCTGCCAGCTTTCATCCAAAATTTTGAGAAATCATACTTGCGAAGAATTCTACTATATGGAAAAAATTATATGGAACAAAGTCTGTCTTTTCGATAATCAGTTTATTTCGTGCAGAATTGTTTAAAATACACAGAATTCGATTCTCAAATAATTCAAACAGGGTTGTTACTAAAAATGCCTTTTGAATTATTTCAAACCATTTCAAAGTTATGTTGGGTTCTGTCATAGAGAAAACGTTTTATTTACATTATTGTCCCTTTATATGCCTCTACATGATTTTACTTCAACCAAATCCCTTTCCCACCTTACTGCAGTAAGCGTTCCCAAAATACCCCAGAGACAATACTCCCGTAGGTATTTAGAAGGGTGCAAAATGAAATCCATTCGTATGATATGTGAGAAATAAGGGATGCTGACGAGGCTGCTATTTGGTTGTAAAAAGAAGTGTGCGACCCTTCAGTGCACTTTCAGACAACCTGACCGTTAAAAGATTGGCGACCCTATGAGAAAATGGTGCGAAGCCCAAGGTTGACGCGTGCTAGCTGACACACAAATGTTTGAAATGTTGGATGTTGCCTTCGTTTTACCCTGCACCCTATGGGGTGGTGATTGAGAAACGAGACCTTAGTTTATGGCCGGATGTAAACTGTACGGAAATTTCGTTAATTATCAGCAGAAAACCGCACCCCACGATGGCACTCGACAAACGTGTGTACCAAATCGTTTGCCACTGCAGATTTTCGAAGGCACATCTGTGTATGGGTGGATAAAAAGTGCGTCGACAAATTTACCGACGCGAGGATTCATTGTCAATGTCAAGGTTGGCTTTAATGGATGGTCTGATAAATTATAGTGAGTGAAAAACAAATTCGTACTTCGAGTCGACAAAATGATAATATCTCACAATCAGCTGTACTGAAAAAAGGGGGCGGAAAAAGGCTATGAGGTAGATTTTACAACATATAAAAATTTTTCCATTACTTGGATTATCTAATTGTGATTATCAAAATGTATACCAAGAATGCAGGTGTTTTTTTTTAATTGAACAATTTTCTATTCTTAAATTGGGCCTGAAAAATCGATTTTTGGATCAATTTTTTGAATTTTGATGCGATCACGTGTCAAAAAACGATCATTCGAAAATCAGAAAATCGAAGTTAACTATAAATAATATTATGATGTCCTCCCCAAAAAGTGTATTTATGTGATTTGTGGGAGCGAATTTTCATATTTAAAACACAAATTGAAAACATTTTGAACATCTTGACTAAAACTAAAGGAAATTGAAAATCAATTTTTCAGCTTTCAATTTTTCTACATCCGATTTTCAATTGAATCGCTTTTTTTTTTCAATTTCGATTTAAATAAATCAAAATCGATTGCAATATTTTGTAACATTATTGCATAGAATATAGATAGCCTATCATGAATCAAGGCAACTTGGAAAATTTTGTGTTTTTCTTCCTCAATACCCTTTAAAGAACGCATATAAATAATGTAAAAATGTTTCTCTGCGAATCCATGGATAACCGTATAATTCACGTGTAAATGAAAAATTTCATTGAAACGTTTTTAATCCGACCCTTTGGTGTGTTGTAAATTAATGGATTTTCTTTCTCAAAGATAAATTCGTTCTTTTAATATACTTTCTTAAGAACGGTGTAGTAAATTATTAAAGAACACAATCACCACTTTTTTAATTAAAATCAAACTAAATTTACAATAAGAAAGAGGAAAAACGAAAATGCACGGTAGATAGGCATTTCATCATTCCAATTTCCTTTGATGCTTGTAAAGGCGAAAAAGTATATAGTCTAACAGTTGATTTTAGTAATGGTTTGTAAATTTTTGTTGAAAAAGAAAAGGAATTTCGATTCTGAAATTTGATGTAGAAGTGGCTAAAAAAATTGAAAGCATCCAAACAAGAAAAATAATGGACGGAAATTTAATTAAAAGTAGGTATTTCATTTCGTCTGCTACTTTTATTCAAAATTTGAAAGCACTACAGGCAGATATATTCTTTCTGACGTTTTTTCTTTTTGAATTTTTATCTAAGAAACTTTTAGCTTGAACGAAATTGAAATCGTTTTTTCAATGTTTTTTTTTTCTTGTTAGTGAAAATTTTTGCCGAGTCAATTCATCTGTCTCATGAGATTCCGTTATTCATCTAACGCCAGATAAAAATATTTTTCCATCCTTTGGACTGAAAAGAAATCTTTCTATACACAACTTTAGGATAACCTGATTTTTCGTATTAGCTCTGTTCACTCTCAGTACATCCCCCATTTCTTCAAGCATATCTAATAGAAAATTTTCTCGAAAATTTGGGAATCGGAAAACCACTATCCTAACAAAAGTGAAAGAACTTATAGAAAATTTCAGTGTCACTCCTTGTTGACGAAGGAGTTATATCTCTCTTGCTCAAAGTATATTTTATTATTTTTCATTTCTTAATCATTCATCATCGTTGAATCATTGGAATTTGTCTTCCTTGTATCCACTAAGGTCATTGATAAAAAATTATTATATATGACGGAATGAGTTAGCAATGCATTACTTTACTTCTAAAAATTTTTCTCCTATCACTTGATTTCCTGTTCTGGAAATGTAAATTACTTAATTGAATTTCAAATGCAAAAGCACAAAATTCATCTTAACCCAAATCATAGCCTCTACCTTCCCTCCTCCACCATTTCTCTCGTATACCTATGGGTTAAAACCCAAAATCAGAATACATTTCGTTTTAAACGGCCTCCAAGTGGAAATTGAATTTTTTCCCTCAGAAAATAGGTACAGTTTCTATTTCGTCTAACTGCCGACGATCGAAAAATATGTCTTGTTTGTGTAGAACTGCGTAATCCTAAAAAATTTTTGAAAACGAAAAAAAAAAAAAGTATTTTCAAAAGTCTGAAAGTCCTTTTTTGCCCCAAGATTATACGGACGATTGGAAATTAAAATACTGCGAATGATGGTGAGCTTCTTGGTAGGAGAAAAAAAATCATCATAAAAAAAAGGTCCCTTTCAATTTGCACAAAAAATATCGTAAATATGAAATTGGCTCGAATGCAAAAAGTAGGTAGTGAAAAAAAAAAAAATGAAGTGCTCCCAGCTTTCTCTCTCTCTCTCTCTCTCTGTCCATAAAATAGTGTGCGACCAACGACCATCGTGATGAAAAATGCGAAATTTACGAAAATCATTTCCCACAGCTATTGAGAGATTATATTGAGTTTTTTTTTTCTTTTTCGTCACATTTTTTCCTCATTGGTTGTATAAGGTGTTCAATGTTCTTTTTTTTTTTTTTTTTCATTCTCACGTATATTACCGGTTACACGAAAACGCTCTTCTCGTATTCGAAATTCATCAAAATTGCTTTTAAAAGTGGAGAAGGGTAGTGGGGAGAGTTGCAGCAACGTATCTCTAGTTTATTGGAAAATTTTCAATTTTTTCCGCAATATTACCGTTCGACATTTTATATTTAATTGACCGACTTATTTGGGTCATGAATAGCCTTTTTTTTACCCGTTTTTGGTATGCCTATACACCCTCACATCATTTTCGCTCTCATTCTGGAAGTTAGCTTGGGGGATTTTTAGCTTTTTATTTTTTATTTTTTTGCTTTAAGTGCCGATAAATGCGAAAAAATATTACGAACCTCGAACGTGTAAGCTGTCTCTAATAAAGTGTGCTGTGTGCATACACATACGCAAAAAAAAATAAAAAATAGACTGTTCGATGTTTAAAAACTGTAATATTAATACAGGCTGCATTGAATCGAGGAAGAGTCAACAATGTTAAACGAGCTTTCATAACGTGTTTGAGTAAAAAGTGAAAATTCTAGTAGTCGATATTATTAAAGGGACTTTTTCCAAAATCAAACGAGTTTTTTTTTAGCAATATTTTAAGTTGGCCGATAAAAAGTATACATGGAATATTATGCGGTTGGTAAATCGATGTTCAGTCTTCAGATTCGCATCACTACGACTGATTAGGAGATAAAATTTTGGGTACTTAAATAAGTTTTGTGAGCCTACCAACAAGCTCCTATACTGAGATAAAGACATGATCTGTAGAATTTAGACGCTTAAATTTTTCAAACTCGAATCTGATTTAAAAAAATACATGTGTGTAAATGTTAATTATAATTGTAAATTTTTCTATGAATTAATTATTTATCGCAGCTTAATGATTAGGATGATAGACTGACACACAGTTATAATATGTTGAGATCTTTCAAAATTAATTCGCAACTTATCCTGCATCACGAAATACTAAAATTATACCTAATTTTTGACTCTCAGCTTCTCTAATACATAAATTATGCTGCGAACAAAGTCATAATTAAATTAGCAGTTTTCAATTATACCGTTATACTGATTTCAAATTGTATTTGTTAGACTATACTTACCAATAAATTATCGCAGCAATGAGGAATAATACAAAACTAACCAGATAAATGGTTGTTGGCGTGGTATGCATGGTTGTTTTAAAAATTATATTGTAAGTGGGATGACAAACGGGTATCAAAATCATGAACATCAGCGTAACAGCGAATAAATGACCTGAATAACAGAAGGAATGTTGTAATTTCTGAAATTGTAAACGAAATGTCAGATTAAATAATTGACTCTTCAATTTACCCATTTCTGAAGCATCACAAAATTTGGTAAGTAAGGATATGCAAACGGTAGTAGAAACTCCGTAAAAAACATCCAATCCAGAGACTAAATAGTTAAACATCTTTACTTAATTAAAAAATAATCACCATTGAAATTAATGTTGTGGTTATATTTCCAAGTTGATGCAATTTCTTAAAAAAAATTTTGAAACCATCAGTTTTCATTTGTATGCCCTACGGTCGTAGATTTTAAACTATACAGAATGATATTAATTATAACGCGTTATGGAAACTAAATTAGCTAAAAACGCCTTTTTCTCGCAATTCTTTCATCAATAAATTCTACTATAGCAATTCATTTTCATAATTTGAATAAAACCATTTAATTCAGAAACACATTTTTGCACTATTTCCTAAATTCCAATCCCAAAAGATCAACAAAACTAGAGATACCTGTAGTTAATCACTAACCTTTAGAAAATAACCACACGATCAAACCATAGTAAAAACAGTTTTTTCTTACTGAGATACAATTGCCAGGTCTGTAATGCGAAAGTATAACTTAATGCAACAACTGCATCCCAAAATGCAGCAATAATTCCAATTAATGCATCGTGAATTTTCAGAAGCTTACTCAAAATTACAGAAGAGAATATTGTACCTGTAAGAAAATAAAAAATATGCGTGATTTGCGGGGAAAAAATTCGCTGGGTACTCGAGCCTATATGTGATTGTTGGTATACTGATTTATAATTCTTTAAATTTCACCCTGTAGCTATAGAAAATTTTTCCGAAAGTTTGTTCTCACAGATGAGTGATACGCAGTACGCACATTCTTCAAATCAGACAGGGATGTAGCCAGAGCGTTCCGATAGGGGGGGGCAGTTAATTTTTAAGCCCCCTATTTAACTTTTTTTTCGAAGTTTAGGAGGAAGAGGGGGAAAATTTTACTAGGTTGCGAATAAGGATGCCAGGGGGGCTGAGCCCTCCTGCCCCCCTGGCTACATCTCTGAAAGCAAATCCGTGCGGACAGAGGATTCGATCCCTATTTATAATGGACGTATAGTAGGTTTGTCTGTAGAACCCTTCTCTATAAAAGGTGTATAATCTAAATGACTCGTCTGACTACAGTGGATAATTAGAAGTCTAATGTCTATATAAGTGTAGCTAACTCATTTTCAGTCTGTTTGATAAGGTATACTTGTGAAACTTTATTATTATACTACCTCTTCGACATACTCCATATTGCTTGGTAGAATATGTGTTTTTACTTATTTATGTTGCCCATTTTTACAATCGTATTTGAACAGAGATATGTAAGAAGGAGATAAGTCTACTTTTTCTACAGGAGGACAAAACAACTATATTATGTCACATAACCTTCTTATGTAGCAGTAGCACACCAGCTATTTGAAATCTATTTTCTCAGCGATGGTTGCATTTTAGGACATGATATTTTCACTGTAAGCAGGACTTGGTATGTGAACCTAAGAAAAATTTAATTTTTGAAAAAAGTCGATTTGTTATCTTCTTCTTGTGCATCACTGTTACTTTATTTATTACGAAAAATTCTCCGAATTGTCTGTCTCAACCAGACATTTCGTGCGTTATGGAAAGCAATGCAGTGTTTAAATTTATTCAGCCAGCGAGCCACCTCTCAACAAAGATACGTTCGACGAAAACTTACCCATAGCCATGCCAAAGCATCCATAAAATAAAAATATACCAAACATCACTTCATTCCAGTCAAACCTGAATTTCAAATAGAGATAAATTACCGTAAACTCTCCTAAAAAGTAAAGAGAAAAAAACATGATCATGAAAAACAATGAATTATATTGCGATTGAGCGGGACTATTCTACCCCACCAAGGGATGAAATTATGCTAGACCTTCTTCAATTATATACAAAATGAACCCAAATTCTGAGTAGTTTACTGTGCATTGTATAGTATTTTAATTTATGATTTGCAAATTGCAATTCTACTGATGGAAAAAGCTCTAAAAAACGAGCTATACATTTTTATAATTTATCTTTACTCAAAACAAAAACCGCATATAACCCTTTTTATAAATTAAAAGGAGATGAGGGGACAAATCAGACGAAAACAAGTTTTCTTACCTTCGTGAACAAATATCAATAGCGAATAAGTGACCAATAACAGGTACTTGATCGTTTTTTCTTTCGCACTACCTTTGCCGAGAATGATTTTGAAAGACCTGAACAAGTGGCTCACATTGTGCCTCGAATATGGCAACATTTTCTTCTCCATTGGCACTGATGTATCTTCGATGCATACATATGCCAAAATTAAGGATACCAATGATATTACAGAGCATACAGCATAATATCGATAGAATCCAGCTGCGTGCAGTAAAAATCCGGAAACACCTTTTCCTACCAGAATTCCAAGGATCTTCATAGATGAGAAAATTCCCAATCTCATTGTTCGATTTTCCGAATCAACAATGTCAGAGAGATATATATAGCCAAATATTGATATCGTGACATATTGACCAAGCAGAACTTGCAAAGCAGCAGAAGTAATGGCTGCATATATGGGAGGCACTGACCACCAGTACACGTGGCAACATACCATTACACTTTCCAGCAGGATACTCGCTGTCGTCATTACAAGAAAGAACTTACGTTTTCTGCCAGCTAGGTCACTCCAAGATGAATATAGAGCTGTGCAAGCCAACACCAGAAACATTTTTACCGAGTGAACGTATGTGTTGATATTCGCCACCAAAATCACTCCTTTCTCATTGTCATCGCAAGGTGTTTCTAAGTCTGGTTCTGTAGTGTGATCGATGCGACAGGCTTTCTGCAAATACAAGTTGGTATTTCCAAACTCCACCAAAGTGAAAGCACACATGTAAAAAAAAAATGCTGGTTCCACGGTTACAAATTTCAGCCAATGCCATGGCAATGAAAAAGAAAACGGCCAAATCATTTCGCAATAATTACGACAAAATAAGTTCACCGAGAGAAATTCAAGTAGCCAATGTAAATGTGGAAAAAGCTTATAAATCTAAAAATTCATTTATAATTCGATTTAATAACACTTATATTAGACTGACACAAGTATGAGACTTATCAACACTTTTAAAGCACAGAATACACAAACGTACTTCACATTTGCTGATCCTTAGATAAAATATCTCTTAAATTTTGTATGTCGTCGTCGACCCGCCATGGGAAGTTAGTCACAAAAAAGTACCTATTATGATTATTTTTTTTTTACAGGTAAGTATTTCAGTTTCTACATTATTGCAAAAATTTTATTATTAATAAAAAATGTAAATTACAATGGAATGACGAGTATAAATGGTAACAGACAAGATAACAAGCAAATATGAGGTAATTGCTTCATCAAACATAGATTACTGACTGAATTGTCATTGCTTTTATTATTTTCAAATAGAACTCAAAATAGTCGACTACAAACTACCGTAAACTAGAAATGAAAAAACAAAGTATTTGAAAAATATTAGACAATAGTCAGGTGACAAACGCTTGGACTTTTTTGTTTTGTTTTTGTATTTGTATGATTTATTCGTACTCGTTAGATTCTAAAACCTAATTAGCTGAGGTTTGTTCATTCATTATGATTAATGAAGCTGTGTCTGCTGAAAGAATGAAAATTTTACTCAAACTATATCTGCAGCATTATATGAATTTAGTATTATTATTATAATGCTAATTCTCAATGAATTTTCCTCAATATAAGATTTTTGTTAAAATCCCCTTCTTCCGTCAGTGCTGGAATGTGGAATTTTGAAGTGAATTAAAACACTGAAACATTGACCAGTGATATAACAGAAGAAAAAAAAGAAGAAAATCATAAAGAAAAAATAAACAAGAAGTGGGGCAATAGCAACCTTTGGTTAAAAAACGTATCTCCCTAATTCTATCATGCTCGTCTTTAATTATATCTCAAGACCTCAGCTAGTCAGCACTTCGAGGACCACGCATGTTAAACCACCGTTGCCAAACGTCCTACCCTTTCTTTATAAATTAACACCTGTCTCTCTTTATATGTTTTGAAATTTCAAATGCAGATGTTATACCTATTTATGGACTGTATGAACTCCTTTTCTTCTTTTGTCTCCTGTGGTGGCTAAGATGTAGAGTATTGTTTTCCAATCACAAGAGATAGGTACTCGTCTGAAGTTATTGATGAGTCGAAGTGAATCTGGAGAAAAAAGGGTTCGATCTAAACAGAAACAAAAAACACTGCAGGGGATGATTGTAAAGATACAGACTTTATCAAAGGATTTTGTCGGAGTACAGAGCATATGTACATGTAATATTTATGCATGTATGTCCTGGAACTTCTTTATCCGTTGAGGCTACTTTGTTTTTGTAGACATCGTCCGAAAAGAAGTTGTTCGGAGATGAGATTTTCTTATATTCAAATTCAAAGTATCTCTAGCAACGGATGCTAATGAGAATTCCTTCGTCTCGGCGGAATGCCTATCGACGACAAATTGTAGAAACATTTATTTGATCACAAAAAATTTCTTACGGCTTTTTTGTCGTCTTCGATTAAAAGATGAAAGCTACAGGGGAAAAAATCGTTTAAGCCTAATTAGTCGGCTAAGATCAAATAAAATATAATGTCCGTTTAATCTAATACACAAAAAGGAACATGTGAGCACCGAAAAGTATAGATATTCTGTAATTTGAAACTTTTCTCAGGTGAGCTGTTCATTGCAATGTCTATACTTAACTCCTTACTCATTGTAAATCTCGAAAAAATATAAGTGCCCTCACATGAGGTTGTTCCAGAATCTTCAAGTTTTTACCATCAACTGAGTTGAAAATATCGACATAAATTGATACTCGTATTAGTTGTATAGGTACTTGAACTTTCTTAATTGTTTTTTATAAAAATTTCAAAGTAATATAAAAAAATTACTTGAAAAAAGTTGATAAATTAGCAAATCTTGATTGAGAAAATATTGGGAGTAGTGGGTATATTAAATTTTTTTTAAATATTTTTTTCTATTTTTTTATTTTTTTATTTTTTTCAATTTTTTTATTTTTCATTTTTTTCTTCAATTTTCTTATTTTTAATTTTTTTCTTAAATTTTTATTTTTCATTTTATGTATGATTAAATTTTTTAAAAAGGTTGTAACTTCTATAAAATGCTTTAGCAGTTGTTTTTTTTTTTTTTTTTTTTTTGTTTCTGAATCAACAGAAAGTGGTAAAATGAAGAAAGTGAGCCTCATTTTAAAAAACATTAATGCTTTCTGAGCTAATTATTCAGAGGAATTAAGGATATTTTTTCAAAATGACTCATGAAAATCCAGTAGATATCAAAATAATTTGAGAAAAATAAAATTGTTAAATTTTCAGTTTTAATCTTGATTTTTAGTTTGAATTACATTATTGTTCTTGACTTATTATATTTTTTCAATTTAATGAAGAAAACACCCATGTCTACCCATTCAAAATTCTAATTCGATAAAAGTTTTATTTTTCTCTCTTCAGGTCGATAATTACTATCTTCGATTCATCTTTTTATTTTTCTACTGTCAATATGTTTGAAAGGTTCTGTGCAAAAATATTAGTAATAGCGATGTACAGAGAACAAATGAAATTAATTATATTTCATTTTATTTTCATAAAATTCAATTTCCGTCTTCACCTCTTTATAGTAATGAAAAATCAACTTGAAATATAACATTTTTATGATACTGTTTTGGCAATATACTCGTAACTGAAAAGAATGTACCTGCAAGTTACTTTGTTGAATAATTTTTTTTATTTTTATTGCAAGTATACGGAAATTTTCAATTTCTATAAGTAATCGAGTAATATAACGCTAGTAGGTAGATATACTTTTTTCTTTCTGCCCCCCCCCCCTCCCCATCCGTTGGAAGCCTACATCGATAAAAATAATATTTTCATAGCGTGCAGCTTTCATTCTTTCAATATCTACCTTTACTTTCTTATATATTTTTTTTTTTTGCTTATCTATTTGTCAGTTCATGTTGTCCTTGTTAAAGTTGGGTGTGCATTTTGTTGCTACTTCTGTCACGATTGTATATCATTTCCCCAAATATTACTTCACCTTATGAACGATCGTGCTCTTTTAGCACTCAATTCTTGGGCTACAGGTATTTACCTTCGAATTTAATGATTGTGAATTTTTGTAACAATTCTTATGAAGTCCATTCTTTTTCATTTCCTACTATTTTAATGGCCTTAAATTTGATAGGGATTGTTGGTTTGCATTCTGATACAAGACTAGGTCAAGGTATCGTATTATGTTTCTACAATTTTTACGATACTCGTAATTTTTTCCTTCCTTTTTATATTGATCAGTCATTAATCATGGTCATTAAAAAGCCGTTGGATTATGCTTTTAGTGATCGTCTTGAGTCGTTAACCGCCTGTATGAAAATGCTAACGAACTTAAATTTCTTATGAGTTTCGTAAAATATCGTCTAAGTAGGCAGATTTTTTTAATTTCTGTGAACGATCGCCGGAGGTGGGACTACTTGTAGTTTCAAGTTCTGAGAAGGTCTTCCTTTGCCTGTCACTTTTATGTGGCTTTGATTTTTTTTTTTTAAAAAGCTAAAATCTTTATAAATTAATATCGAAGGCTTAATTCTTTCTTGTAGCCTAAAATAACTGAAAGGAGCCTGTCTTTTTAAAAAGCTTCTTGTAAGTTTTCATTTTATCAAAGATCCAAAGCTGGAATCTTGAGGTGAATATATTCGAATGAGCGCATGTTTAGAGAAACTAGAGCTTGAAGTTGGAGCTGGAGCTGATTTCTTCATAGATGGAGGTAAAGGCAATGGTAAGCGTGACTAATGTGTAAGTATCAGGAAGCTTGCGTGGAGAAATGAGCATCCAGTTTTGCTTGGAGTGCTCCGAAACACTCTAATAATGCTCAGGAGCTATTCTCTGAAGATATATAAATCAGTGAAAATCATAACAGACAAGAGATCACAGACCTAATTTGAAGCGTCTCAAAGGGTTTACAAACTCAAGAGCACTGTGGCTTCATAATTTCTCTAACGCATGTAGAATGTCTCAGTAGAATTCTTGAAGATCTATATACTTCAAGTTCCAGCTCTGGAGATATTCTGAAGCTGGAGCTAGAATGAAGCTTTTTTCAAAGTCAATTGTAATTTTCAACTAGAGTGGTGGTTCTAAGATCTAAATGATCTTATTGTTAGACTATCTGGAACGAAGTATAGAAGCTACTTATTATGAATAATGGTAACTTTTTTTAATGTTGTGTTACACTTACAAAAATACTTTTTTTTTTGTTCAAATTACTCCTCTCTTTGTGAAAGCTAATTTAATTTCAGCTGATCAATTAGATGAAAGTTCTTATAAAAGCGAAATTACATTGTGTACTAATTTAGTATTCTTTATCAGAAGTGAGCATAATATGATGGGAATAACCGAGTTAGATATCGGATTACTTTGTGTGACTCAGCATTGTCTGCTATGGTTTTATTTATTCCATATACTTGGTATAGAAAGAAAAAAAAGCATAGTTACACATACAGAAGAAAAAATTGCTCTACTATTTTGTTTGGGAACTTCTGGTGATAGTTTGGTGTCATTATACGTATACATTCCCACCGTTGGTCTCACTTCTATGCCACGTATTTGAAATGAAGACAAGACAAAAAATAATACTCCTTATATTATAATATCCTAATGTGTACACCTACGTTTGTAAAAATAAAAAAAAAAAAAAAAAAAAAAACATCTGTGCTTTAACCAGAGTACTATATTAAGATTTTAAATAATTTAATTGGTGCAAGAGAAAATTTGCAAAATAAATAATATTATGTCGTTGAAAAAAATGTTTTTGCGACTGTACGATGGTACATATTATGTAGAAGATGAATAAAACAAATGAAAAGATTTTTATGTAAGCTCAACTCTTTGTTTACTACGGCCATTTTTTACCCCTGAATTTTCGCGCCAAATAATTCGCTTCGGCGATTTTATACATTCTAAATTCTCTCTCTTTATTACGTTACCATGTCTTGGTGTTTTTTTTGTTTTTTTTTTGGCTGAAACATGTCTGCAACTAATATCTTGGAAGCTCTTTTGCGTACTGAATTGCGTATTTATCGGTTCTTTTGCAGTCACGTTCAGCAATTTTTTTTTTTTGCTTTCCTTTAATTGTCTCGAATAGTGCGCACGACGTAAAAACAAAAAACAAAAAAAAAGTTGCTGTTTATGAAAATTGTATCGAGTTAGCAGAAAGCCAAACGATCTCATTTTACCTGGAAAAACGAGTTAATGATCTCATTGTGTATGAGTGTGGTGTAGTAAAAAACTGCTTGCACACCATTTTGCGCAGAGGTTGAGGAATCGGTCGGGAAATTTGATATGCGTTCAATAGTTGTAACCGTCAGTTTTATTGTATTTTTGGTTCACGCTGAAGCGAAATGGTCGATTTTTTCGTAAATTGAATAGTTTTGCGGTGAATGGTGCGGAAAGTGCACACATTCTGTAGCAGACGTTCGTGTCTTGTCCTTTCGTGTGGTTGCTGCAATTAGAGATTCGTGCAGCTTAATCAGGTGGTACTTGCATGTTATTCGAAACTTTCTTGAAGGTTGAACACTTTTTGTAAGCTGGTTCGTTTCGTGGTTGCAAGCCTACAAGAGAAGTCAATGAAGAGACGCAGTACGTTGTTAATCAAAAAATGGTATATCTAGTAGAAGAGAAACCGTAGAATTAACCTGGACTAGAGATTTTTTCATAGGAATAAAGTTAGTAAAAATCTGCTCCGGCTCCGAGCTTAAACTTTTACTAGTGCTGATTTATACCGAATCTTATAATCAACGACTGTGGCGCACCCAAGCGGGGGCCAAGGAGGCTAAAGCCCTCCCGAGACCTCAAATTTCATCGAAAAAAGGATGAATGAAAATTTTTTCGACCATCCGTGATTACAATTTATTATGTTTTATACATACACGCGATTTTTATTATTTTACAATTTTGTATTAGTTGAGAATTTCGCTAACCCACCGCGCCGAATAGTTTAGAAATTGAAAATTGTACTGAAGTAATAGTTGAATATTCAATCAGACTCGACTCGAAGATCACATCTAGTTTCATTGTCTTGGCTAAACGTTTATTACATTTCTGAGATATATAATGGTAAACTATATAAAGTAAAATGTCAACAAGATATTGCAGTATACGATTCTCGCAAATGAGCTATTTTCCAACGTCATTTGCGATTAAAAATACTTTTGCTGATTTGGAGTTACGACATTTTGAAGAGCATTTCGCTGTATACACAGACAAGTCAACGTGAACCGGAAAAGAAAAAGCGTCGTAAAGTCGCATTTTTTCTCGCCTTCAGTATGATAGGACATATACATGTATACGCTGCTAGACGAGAAAAGCTCGACTACAATAATCAACCAAGTGCTTAACGAGTGTAATAGCAAATTTTTAATAATTTTCGACGATGCACAACCGATGAGCTCGAGCGACATAAAAAAAAAAAGGTGGTAAGAGGGGTGGACGAGACAAAAAAAAAGAAAAAAGGGATATCTCGAAGTACAATTTAAAACGTATCACATCCCGAAACATAACTTTTTATTGCGTTTATATTAAAAATTCTAACCCCATCCCCTACGTGGACATTTTTTGCATTTTTTTATTTTATTTATTCTATAACAAAAGGGTAATAAAAATTCGTTATGACGCGTTTTTAATAACTATTTTTTCACCGCCCCTCCTACTGTATTTAATGTGAATGGTTCTCGTATCACCAGCACAGAACAACTGTTTATGCAGATGTCATAAATTCGTTAACGATATTCGTACATACTAATTTCATTCTTAGCATCGTCAGTGCTGGCTGCTCATTTCGTGCAGAAAAACGTATACACATATATGTACATAATATTAAAAGAGAGTTCGTGTAATTTGTTCTCCTCGTAAGCTTATTAATTAATGTACGCTGGCGAGTAAAAAAAAAGCATTAATAAATCTCCATTATAGACGAGTATAGGAGAGTGCAATGGCTATAGGGTGAACGACTTGGAAAAATATATGTGAATGAAAAAAAAAAAAACATAATCCGATTTGAATGCCATCATCATACGAATGCATGCTATTTATTGATGGTGTGGATCTCCTCACGTGATGATGGTTGTAGAAACTCGTAAGTCCAACGGCCTGAAGCCTTGAGTTTAGAAAGTCAATTTTAAAGATTGAAACTTTGACTAGAAGCGTTAGCCATTCACGTATGAGAAATTTGAAATAACCTAGTATTTCATGTATTTACCCATCCTCATGGTTAGCCGTCTGCGTCCTTAGTTCAAAACCCGTATAAGTCCCGGAAAAATTGTCTCCTATTTTCTTATTGATTTAACATTTCTATGTATCGAATAAGATCGAGTAATAACTTTTTTGGGACTTAGCAGGTTTTGGACCCATGCAGTGTACTAATAAAATTCTAGTACTTGAAAAAAAAAATCGAAGAGCAAATTCAGTTTCGGAAATTTCATTTTTAGGCTTGTTCATAATACAGAGCCATTCCTCACTATATGCTGCTCGGAGTGATCGTTTAAAGCCTTTCAAATGCCCTTTGAAAGTCTACTTCTTTAGTACATTTTCGATTTTAAAATTATTGATGTCTAGTTGAACTTGATGGTCTCCCGCGATCGTCTTATCATTCGCTTTTCAACGCTATTTTTAGCTTGGGAAATGAATGAAATCCTACTAAGTCCAAATATACGGAGTTCGAAGGGTACTCAAACACCGGGACTTGTTTTTTGTATTGAAGTTTAACACTAGAAGTACCAGGTAGCGTCATATACGACGCCACTCGAAATTTTAAGATAGATTTTTCAAAGGACCAATATTTTGAAAACCCCTGACTTGTGACATACGACGCCACCTGGTCTCTTGAGGTTATTTTTGTGGCGTCGTGTATGACGCCACCTGGTCCATTAAGTAATCGAGTAAAACCTAGATTTTCTTGTGTTAAGCAATTGTCTACTTTGTTCAGCGCATCAGTGAAACCATTTACTTCAACGATAAAAAAAAATTACACAAATTTGCGAACCACCGCGTTAAACAAATTTACAGTTTGTAGCAAGTTGATAAAAATTCTAAATACCCAGCGAACTTTTATTATACGACCTTGATTTGGTTTTTCACGTTCGGGGACCTTGGATAGTGTAAAAGTTTACTATGTGAATAATATATCATGGCCAATTAATGGATTGCTTTAAAATTATTTTTTTCAAGATTGATTCGATAACTGTCGGAAAGCTGCGTAGACAGGATCTCAAAAAGTTTTTCGAAATCGGTAGCCGCCTTATTTGTACTTAAAGCTTACACTCAACACACAAAATGTTTCGTTACTCAATGTAAAATAGGGTAAACGAAGGAAAAAGAAGAAAAGGGGGCTACTGCAGGTACGCGTTTACTTTGAAATAACCGTCAATACATCTTAATAAAAATAAACGATAGGCTATAAACTTCTTCGCACTCATTTATTTTAATTAACGTTTCCTGTCGTAATTGTAATACCTTTTTACCTACTCTTTCTTTTTCCTCAATGATCGACGATAATTTTCTCATTGTGGTACTACCTTTATTTTTTAAAAGTGTTTAAATTTATTATTTAGTCGCGTTGACAGCATGGGGAAACACGAACTAGTCAAAAAGTAAGGGTAGCAAAATTCAACATTTTCCTCGTGCTTTAGAATAGGTATAAAGCAGCCAAAGATCTTTTTCCCTTGGATATCAGAATGACAGAATGGTTAGATGAAATGGCTTGATTTCCTAGCGGATTTTTAGCCGAGCCTCCATGGGGTTACCATGAACCTTGGCTTCCAAATTCTTTGTTAACCTTATACAGTGTACTTTAAGGGTGTCATTTACCCGCTTAAAAAGTTAAAGTTCGAAAGAATAAAAATTACATCCTTGTTTGCTGATATTAAATCAACTCTTCTAATAATGAAATGAGATGAGGTAAAAAAACTGATCACGATTTTCAACGTCTCAAGATCATTGGGTGGGTTGCATTGGTCACCATTCTGAAAGTCGGTTCCCTCTCATTTTCTCTAATTCTTTTTCACCTAAGTGTAATTTTCCCTGATGAATATTTTCCCTTACTTTTTAGCCAAATTCTCTTTCCCCAATCTCATTATGCCCAATCAATTTTCCCTAAAACCAATATTCCTAATAGATATTTTCCCTGATTTTTTTCCCTTAACCGCTGGTTATAAAAATTGCTTAGCAACTCATTATTTTTGTGACGGAATATTGAGACACTCTCTAGTATTAAATCACTGTAAAATTGTCAAGTATATTGTTGATATTGTAAATTATTACCCATGGATAAGATAGCTATGTATGTACCTACACCTTTCGGCAAGGACAGATTATAAAAAAAAATTTTCTTATCTTTTTCAATTTTCTCTTCATGAAGATCAGATCGTAAGGTGGAAAGGTAGTTGAGGGAAGTGGAGTGTGGTTAATTAGAAAAACACGTTTGTAAGAAAATTCGTCATTGGTTCACTCATCAATCATAATTATTTGAAATGAAAAAGCCTTATTTAATGGAGTTGATCTACTGAGTACAATAAATAATATTAGCTGGCATAAAAAAAATTGAGGAAAATGTCCATTGGAGAAAATTATACTGAGGGAAAACGGATTAAGGAAAGTGCTCAAAAATCCTCAAAGTTTCCTCCTACATCCCTGTTGGTATTTTAGATGGGAGGCTTAATATGGGTTAATATTTAGCTACTGCAGTTTCTGGTTTAACAATCTACTTTGCAGATATTGTTCCTCTCCACCATACCGCCACCCTTTACTAAGAGAAAGAAAAATTTACATTTTGTCGCACCAGCTCTTCAACAGTTTTATTTTAAATATATTAGTACCCCCTCTTGCATCGAAACCATTAGAGACACATTTTTAATTGGTACAAATAATGGCCATTATAGTATCGATGAATTTGAGGGGCTAAATTTATTTATCGTGTTTGTCTGGCCACGAATGAGGAAAGGGGTGGGTGTCCACAAGACTTCATGTGACTGCTGTATGAAAATTTATTCGTTTTGCAATTAACTGGTCTGTACATGTACGCAGATAGCAGTTGAAACGTGTTATACGAGGCGTCGAAAGGATTTTATGTGTGGTTAAAGTTGACTCGGTAAGCTCTCTCTAATGCAGTTTTCGTATAAAGCATAATCAAAATTTAATACCCACGTCGCAGATTATGACGATGACTTTTTCCGAGGGGGTTGGCTGCAGACATCAACTTCGTTTAAAAAGTGACAAAATTGTCATTTTCGCCCTGTAGGGAGGGGTTATAAGATAATGGAAGGTTATATATTCGCCTGTCATCGAACGTTATTATTATATGCTAATGCCCAGAAAATTAACCTAAATGAGAGAGAAATTTAATTTGGTGTTTCGGTCTTCACTGCGTTCTTGCCGGAGTCGAGGAAAAAATTACTCTTTAAATTGGTGTGAAAACCTTGGTTTTGGGGTCGAACCGTTTGTTTTATTGTTACATGAAGATTACTTTTTAAAAGAATGTGCACACGTAGGATCGCATTTGGACTCATTTAGTCTACTGCACATTAAAAATCGATTATGGTGAACGCCTCGCGATGTACCTCAGAGCAAATAATGTAGCATTTTTGGTGGCTGCATTGTGCGCATTAAAAGGCTGATATCGTTTTGTATTGTATATCTTTACATGTTGATCGTACACAAGCTGTGGCTCTTCAGATGGTGGCGATAGCAATTAATTATTCACAGTTTTTAGTCGTTGATCATTATGGCAACTATACCCTGTACTTAGTTTTATAAAATTCGGCAGTACTAATGATAAGGTATGTCTTGTTAGGTCGACATTTATTTCTTCCCCTTCTACATGGGCTTTAGTAGTTTCGGCTATTTTCCCAGTATAATTTCACGATACGTGGTTTAATGTTCAAGTGATGTAAGGGAACTGATAGAAGAGAGAATTAAAGCGATGAGAGGTTAATCTGGAGAGAACTAGCCAATAAGAATTAAACTCCTTATAACTATTCTGTAATCTTCTATCCGAAAATTTAATAAAACAATGATAACAGATAGTGGGGCACCCGCGGTGGCAGAGGCTAAGGGAGCGGAAGTCCACCCCTCAAACTGAAAATTTTTCCCATTTGGCGCAGATTTTTCACGAAATTTCTGTTTTTTGGGATAAATTTAAGACTCGACAGCCCCTTTTTAGCGAATTTCTGGGTGCGCCACTGATAAGAAAACAATTGTAGAATGTAAAATCTTATTGCTCTGAATCATATGATAATGCCTGTCGAATACAGTGGAAATCACTTATAAAGGTGGCACCACACGTGCGCTTTATTTCGAGTATTCACCAATTGAAAGTGCGACACAAATATTAGCAAAACTAGATTTCTCATCATTCCTGTAGTATATTATTGTTATTTTATTGCAAAAATCCTGTAACAGCCTTCCATTTTAACCAATTTTATTACTATCGATAGATTTCCACTATGTATCTCAATGAGAATTTGGACTCGCGCATCCTTCTATAGTGCTCATATCCAGATAGCTTTACTTTTGCCTTGTGCTTTTATATCATATATCACGAGATCACTATAATAAAATTGGCTTGGTTAAAATTAATTTCTCCCTTTTGCAGCATTTAGATTAAATACAGAGGAAGTGGTCCTAATTAAATTTTGTATTTATTTATATTCTGACTTGCAGTAATCCTGACATGCGCGCACGTATCAAGGACGACAAATTTAAAGAAATTGTCATTAAAAAAAAAAATGAATGAACGAAGCCTATTTTTGTTTGAAATTGAAAAAGGAAAAAGATTAAGTTATCTGGAAATTATTATTTATTTTTAGTCGTCAAAGATAGCCTCTTATAGAAACGTAGGTAGCAACCTGATATTAATTTGAAAGTTCAGCTGCCACTTTTTGTCAAGGTAACAGAAAAAAAGGAAAGAAGGAGAAAAATCCAAAAGCTTATTATTTACGCCCTTGAATTTCTATTTTTGGTATCGGTTCTCTAATTTTCGGATTAATTCATTAGTTCATAACATCTTTAAAATTAATTACATTGTAAATAACAAACACACGATCGATAGTCGATACATCATTTTCTTTGATTAATCCATCTTCGCCATTTGTCTAGTAGTACCGCAGAACGCCTAGACTTCCAATAATGCCATTCTTCTAGAAGGTCATTTATGTACCCTTGTACAGCTCGGCGGCTTAGCCTTTTGCAAAAGCTCATCAAAGTTAGGTGCTAACAACGAGCACGAAATGTGTTCGATGCGAAGCTACATAAGAAGTTTACCTCAAACTTAATTATTCAACTAACCCCACCGTCTGTTCCATCATTCTTCATCATCGAGCAGGGTGATGGTTGGTGAAGCTTCACGAAGACAAATAGCTCCCTATACAATTCTGTCGAAAATTCGCTCAAATTTTGCCTTTTACGACGTTGAACGATTAGGTTTTTATTCAAATTAAACGACAAATAAGCAGCAATCGTCTATTAAACCATAGTTTCCACTAGCACACTACCAACTCTTCTGTATTATAGAGTTAACGAATGCACTACAGGCGCAGCATTCATCAACCTGAGCAACAGTGTAGGCTTAAATTCATTAATAAAATATGGCCGCCAAAACGTTGATTGAATTTCAAAGAGACGAATAACCCAACCATGGTAAATTACGTGAAAATAGTTTTAATCGTAACCTGACCTCCCCTATTCGCCCTTTTATCCGACGAGAAAAAAAAATAAACAAAAACTGTATATAACTCCTGCAATATTGACGTATACTCGTATTATGTATTTACTTTAGGGTACTTTTTAGCCCATTTCACGTTTTACACGAGTATAATATGGAATTTGTTTGCTTTTTTGACAAATTTTACGAAACGCTCGGTTGATTTTGCCATTTATTGAAGTCTAACTGACCTAAGTCAAAAGATCGTTCGACTTCTTTTTCCCCGATTGGTGTGTGTTGTGGTCCGAAAAGCATGTTCAAACGTATCATGATTGTAACAAAGCCATAAATAAGCCCTTTTCGACTCGTAATTAATCTCTCTAAAACAAAATCAACGACCGAGAGTTGAAAGGCAGAATTTCACAAATTTTGTTGGTCACTATTATTGCCTGTAGAAATTAAAATTTGGGGCTTAGAGATTCGAAAATTTGGTGATTATTGTACACTGAAAAAAATGAATAGTTATATTTTCATTATGTTGACATGGATATGACTATGCTTGGGTACCATTCAATGAACTGATATACGTTACTTAGAATTTACTCAACATATGACATCATCTTCAACAATATATCGATATCTGGACTATATATATCGATATTCTTTCCAACCAAAAGCAAAAGTATAGACTTTGGTATGGACATATATCTACTCGGCGAGTCGAATTTGCAATTTTTAGACACGAATATACAGGGCTAAGATTATAATAGAATATCGATATGTAGCCAATATCGATTTATTTTGAATGATATATCGATATATCAACCGAATTATCTCTATATTTTTATCCAAATATTGGTATTATTATTGATATTTAATAGTAGGTGAAGGGGGGAGAGATATGGTTGATGACGTCATCAAACAAACGAATTTGTCAAATATGTCATAAAACATACCTATTCGTATCTAAAATCAATTTTTTTTTCCTAAGTAAAAAATGTTGTTGATATGTATATTTGGATTGTTCTCGTTTGCGAAATTTGGAATTATAGTATGGAAATTTTATTTTAATCTGGTGGTGCTCGCTTTTCCGATTCTTAATTTAAATCATGAAAAAAAATCCTGACGAAGCATCGATTTTTTACATAAAAAATGGGACAATTAAAAAAACTATAGATATAGTAAAAACCACTACAAAAGCAGTAAGAATTAGTGTTATTTCATGAGATTTATTGCTATTTTTCTTAGTAATTTCTACAATAGTCTCAAAATTGTCTCATTTTTCTCATTAAAAATAGCAATAATTACTATTCATTTTTTCCAGTAGGTATAGCTATGCGGATTATATTATAATAATTTTGAATTTTATATAAATATTTAAATACTTCGAAAAATTGTTTTTGCAAGATTTGATTCGAAGTCGTTACGAGCATGAACAGCCCATTATAAATAAATCCGTCTAATTATACTTCTGAAACAGAAACTGCAGAGATATAGCGATTCCTCTAGCAAACAGGCACTAATTTTCTCGATACCAAAACCTCCATAAATCTCATCTATAAAGTTTTCACTCAAAATCTCACGTTTTCATTCAAGTATATACAGCTAATTCGTTTCTCACAAGTTTTGTCGTCTGGAGCATTCCATTGTAGGTAGTTCAGGCCGTCGATGAGTCTGCAGTGGCGAATTTTAGTCAAAAAGATACGCCAAATTCGATTTCCGCTGGCACAGGAAGCTCAGCTCTCGCATGCAGCGTGCAGCCAAAAACATTAATCTATCACGATTCGAATTAAACGCGTGTTTTGTCTCATTATAAAATCATCAGTTTTCCATCCGTCAAAATCAAAAGTTGAGTCGTTTTCCACCTCGTCATCTGCGACACAACTGCAGCACGCCGCAGTCGTTATTCGGCCATTTTGGTGCATTACCGCACTCTAATATCATTTTACTTTCTTCTTTCCCTATTTCACCTGTACACTGTTGATGTATGCTTATTTACCTGTCTGTAAGACTATCCTCTGATTTCCTTGGTCTACTAATTATCTGAAAGTGTATACTATTCAGTTTTGTACTCCATCCGGTGAGCATCAGTTTTGATTCTCTTTTTCTATAATAATCCTATATACTTAAGGGAAGTTTTTCATTTGGAATTCTGTTATACTTGATGGACAAAGGCGGACTTTGGGGGATGAAAATCGAATTACTCCTCCCTCCAGCAATTTAATGAAAATTAACAAAATTTTGATATATTTTTACTTCAGTAACTCATCGATAATTTTTTAATTTGTTTTCCTTTTACTCGATATTATTATCATCTTATCATTGTGTCTAAATTGTAGGGTTTCGAAAGAAAACCAGTTTTTTTTTTTTGTGATGACATCAAACAAAGTCCATCGATTTCAATATGGAATTTGAAACTCTATACTTGTTTACTTATAAGACTTATTTTAGATGTATGTTGAGAAACAAAATAGGAGATCTGGTTGGAACAGTAGTCAGGTACTCGACTTCTTGACCAAAAAGTTGTCTGTTTGAAACCAGCTGCTTCCATCATTATTCCCCTCCAAGTATATTCATGCTTCATTTACATTTAAGGTCCATAATCTGCAAAAGTACTCAGCGATTATGGACCCGCAGCTGAATAAGATTCCACAATCCATCAGACAAATGTTCCCTTCACACTGCAGACTGACAATAAAATTGGAACTTGTCCTTACTTAAGAAGTCTGTTAGGATCGGACAAATTTTCATTCCAGAATTTCAAAAATAGCAATAAAAAGTTTCCACAGTTTTGTTTGAAGCTATGGATGCGTAACTTTATATAGCTTTTGGCTTTTTCACTGTACGTTGTGCTTTTGTGAGCATGGTTATATTATCAATCTGCAACATGAGGTTTAGTCTTACTATAATATCCTGTAAATATCAAGAAGAAACCTCTTCACTGACCCTCTTGAAACAGTTTTTGGTCTGTTACTCTTTTAGGTGCTTCATCTCATTTGGGAAAAACTCTCCTCGCTTGATGTAAAACCTTATAAAATCAATATTGTTGAGTTGAAAATATCTGAAGCCAAGAAATTTGCAATAGAGACTGTACTATTCAGAGGCTGTGGTGTACAAACTTGAACAAAATGCTTCATTTCCTTCGACTTTTTCGACCGAATAAAAGAACAAGAAAACTCTATTATCGTCTGTATTCGGAAAAATAATGCCTGTTCCGCCATTCCTTCCGTCGGCCCGATTCCTAAACAATGCCCATCGTTGCATAAAAGCCACCCTCCTCCTCCTCCTCCCACCTGGAAAAAAGTTAGAATCGAATTCGCCTGTTTTATTGAAAAATAAAAGTACCACGTTAGAATTATGTACGTAGAAGATCTTCGCTTGATTAATCCTCATTATTTGCCTTTTACTCATTTTTAAGTCGCTTACGGGGGTTCTCTATACTATTTCTTTCTTTTTTCTTTTTTTTTTGCCTTCATTTTATTTATTATTATTTTTGCTTTGTTTTCTCAAAATTTAACTTCCAACATCCTCTTTCACTCTCATGGAAAGACGAACTTTGCAAAAGAATTTTCTCGTTCAGCAGGGTGTTTTGTACGTTAATTTTAGACATTTTCATTTAAGGCCCAGCAACTTTTTGGTTTATTTTATTTTTTATTTTTTGTATTTTTGTTGCTTTTCTTCATTTTGAATGAATACCGAGTGGAAAATTACGGTCGACTACGGGCGTAGACTGTAAAATACTTTTACGGATAATTGCCAAAGAAACAAAAGAGCACTTTCTGGAAGAAAATGAAAAGAAAAAAAAAATTGTTCCCCCTCTTCGGTGAGTAATTAGCGGTAGCAGCAACAATTGTGAAAAAATCTTAATTTTCACCTTTTTTTTTTGTCTTCGTACTAATTGAAAGAAGGTGGAATAAAATATTAGCTCACTCCAACTTCATTTTGGTGAGACCAATTGTATGGTATTAAGGGTAGACATGCTTTCTTGGTCAATATGAAGGTAAAAAAGATAGCTTTTTCTGATGTCCTACAAATTTGTTTTTTCGTTTTTCAAATTTGAAGATCTCTTTCAAAAGACTCTAAGAAAATGTTTCTTATAGCTTTAAAAAATAGTCTGGAAATAAAAATTTGAAAAAATAAATTCAAGGATGCCAATAGAGTTTATTCAAATGAAACATCATTACATTTAACTTTGAGAGGAAAAAATCAATTAGAATTTTACTTTTAAGATTGCGAATGACCTTGTGAGCTGGAAAATCTGGACAATGGCGTACATTCACCAGAATAATATCATGCTGCAACCGTTAACCCAAAATATACCACCTAGGTTCCTATGAAGCCCCAAGTTTTCATTTTACGTGCCACCTTTGAAACACAACAACACAACTAAATTCAAGCTTTTGAAAAAATAGCTAATAAGATAGAGAATAAACGTAAAAGAAATTTGGGGGATAGGAATTCTAGGATAGATTGTCAAGTGAAATGCCAAATTTCGACAAGTAGATTTTTTTATTAAAAAAAAAAAAGTGCAAAACTCAAAATGTATATCCGCGTCTGTTAAATATCAAGTTTTGATGCAAGTCATTCGTCTATCTGATATAGAGGTTAAATATAAATTTCACCTTCCAAGGGCCGATTGTACAGTGCATTAACTCTGAGCTAACTCAGTATCGTAGTTCAGAGAAGCTAACTCTGTACAGCTGCGGTTCTTATAGTAAGAAAAAAAAATGCTTCGTCAACTAGAAGAATTTCACATTAATCAATGATGAAAGAGAAATGCCAAAACCAAACTGCAAATGATGAAAATTGAAAACACGGAATTCACAGCCTCATAGTGAGTTCTCGAAAAGCAAACCTCCTTTTTCAGACTTTTTTAAAAATTGCTAAAGACTTTTGAAACAATAGCTAAAGACTTGAAACTTGCTTTCAATTATAGAATGATACACCCTATTTGTGGATTAAAACTTCCTTCGCACCTTTTCATAGTGGAAGCAGCCTTTGTTAAAAAAATCAAAAAAAAAAAAATCAAAGAAATATCAAAAAAAAATCACAAAGAAAAAGGTTGGTTTTTCTTCATAGTAATCACTGGTAGTAGCAGTCATGGAAAATCTTATTTCTCACCTATCATCATTTTTTTTTTTAGCGAGGTCAAGTGGAATGAAATTTTACTATTATTTCGTCTTCATTATTATTATGGTAAGATCGATTTATATGGCATTACACGAGTAAAAGAAACGAGTGTAACATTATAAGAATATCAACCTGTAATAAACGAATTCGTGTTCGTGTACTAGGGTCATAAATCACACTTGCTAACATTTTAAACTATGGAAGACGATGCAAAGGGGTGTTTGTATATCGTTGTTAATGGCAGGTTTTGTTTTATTTTTATTCCTTTTTTTTACAACCTTTTTTCTCTCTACAGCCGTCAATTTGAAAAGATTGCAACACGCCAATCAGAATTTCGTGTGTAAAAATTCGCCGTCAATTCTAATTTAGATAAGTGAACTTGAAAGAAATTTCTAAGAAAATTCGTTCCCTAACTGCAGGCTAACAGAAGGGTGAATAACCAGTGAAAGTGATGAAAAAGTTTCACTGCTGTTTTATAAAATCGAATATAGTTAGATATTGAAAGGTCGACATAAGCCTCCAGCGAGCCACTCTATTACAAATTTTTTTTCTCGAATATCTAGTGTAATCCAGGCCCGTAGCTAGAGTGATATCCCAAGAACATATAAACTGCAGATCAGGGAAGGTAAAATTTTTCTATAAATTAGAAATTTCGTGAAAAATTTTTTTTGTTCGAAAATATTTGAGGGCAAAGAGTGCCGCTTTGAAAGCGTTGCCTAAAATGTTTTATTTGTTTTATTAAAATATATAAATTTTATTATTATGATAGATCTATTATTTAAATATTTATTTATTTATTATTCAATCTACCCATAATCCTTTTTTAGCTGATGATAACGAGTTAAATATTTACTTGACTATAATTTACTAATTATTTTCCTTTGTTTGTGTTGCAGGCATTAAAGCACAAAACACGAGGGATGCGAGAGAAGGCGAAAATGTTGCTCTTGAATGCAGATTTTCACCTGAAATAGCTGATGAAAGTACGACGTATTACTGGCTTCGAACCAATAAAAAAGGCCAGGATAACGCGGCTATCTTGGGAACGACGCTGGAATCAGGCTACAAGTAATTACCACTTTTTGGCAAATGTGTTTTTAAGTCCTTCCTTTTTTTATCCCGCCTTTTGGCTGACACTATGAAAACTCATTATCCTTGAGAAAACTGTGCTTAATCTTTTTCATTCTGTCATCTTATCGTTACAAATCCGGTATACCTATTTTGTCAATGTTCTGTAAACATATAATAAGCTTTAGATTTCAATACTGTGCTTCGTAATCGAATTTTTTCCGCATTTCACTGAAACGAACGTAAAAGTTCGAAAATTGTTTGCTAATGTAGAAAATTTTTCAAAGTCATAATAAGAATTTGCTAAAATTAATGGCCGATGAAGTTCACCTCAGCCTCTATGACATGGAGCAGAAATGTATTTATACTGCTGCTAGGTATTTTTTATCAAAACACTGGACAGTGGCGTACCTAGACCAAAATTCCTAGCTTTCATAAGAAAAACCAAAATATTAGATTTTTCAATTTTTTCCCCTTGGCGCATTGGAGCAGAATAAAAATGACTAAAACTGATATTAAAAAATGATAAAAATGTTCAACAAAGAAACAGCTTGATAAAATTTCGAGTGAAATGAAAAAAAAAAGGGCACGCTTTACGTGTATTAATTGTTTTTTTTTTTTAATTTTCTATAAAATTCGATTTTATTTGTTATATCATTATAATTTCATGAAAAAACACCAAAAAAAAAAAAACACTAACTTAATCAAGCAAAGGAAAAAACCACCAAGTTTGGTATTCAAATGCCAATTAAAGGCTCAGAACTTTCTTATGCAATTTTTTTTTTTGAGTCTACCTCGCCCCCAGCTAGTACATCACTGGCACAGAGCAAAGAATACAGAATTGTGTTCTATAAAAATTCAGTATAATATAGAATTTTTTGTATTTTAGCAACCCTTATTTTTAGCCGACCGTTTTTAGTTGAAAATGATCTTTGGGAATTCCATAGATTTATAGCTATTTGTTTCATTAGAAGTACATAATTATAGTTATCATCTGAAGCACGGTACGTTTGTTTTATTATCGTTTGCAAATTTACAAGAACTTTTATGTAACTCTTGTAGTTTTTAAGAAAAAAAAAAAAAAAGGAAAAATAGATATATAAGTCAGACTAGCTATGCCATATATGTTGCTAGAGTGATTTTCAGGATTAAGACTCTGTAGCCTTCCATGAAATACTATCAACATTATAATTTAGAGATAATTTTGCTTCATCTATAGCCACACTGCTTGTAAATTCCTAAAATAATTGTCGTGTAATGAAATCACACCATTAATTTTATATCCCTATAATGGTATATCGTATTTGTGATTGCAGGCTTGACTACAGGCCAACTTTAGGTCGTTATGACTTACTCATTTCGAATGCCAGCTACGAACGTGACAATGGTCGATTCGAGTGTCGCCTCAAGACTACTGGAAATGGTCGCGACCTTCACTCGCAGACGTACGTCGTGACCGTTCTCACACCTCCAGGACCTCCTCGGATCTACCCAAGTCCGAATCCTGTGGCCACCGAAGGAAAACCTTTCGAATTGACGTGCAGCAGCGCTGGTGGCAGTCCTGAACCAGTTATCAAGTAAGAAATTATTTTCATACCTAAAATTCACTGTATATATTTTCTCCAATATTGGGTCTTCTTCTCGACCTGCTGTCTAGTGCGGTGTCTATATTTTTAGTTCAGTTCACCGTGTAATCAAATAATATAAGTATAGCCATTTATAGTAGTTCAGTAGATACTTCAGAGGGGGGAAACAGTTGGATTATGAGAAAACGGTTTTGGATATTATGGGCTGTATGAAGGAACGAATAGTTATAGGCGAGTATTCCAGCTGTGATAAAGAGTTTTTTTTTTTCTTGTCTCTGTCTTGAATTTTCTCCCTTTCTGCGTGTCAGGTCGATTTGTCCTCATTATAGCGATCAGTTTCACCGAGACCGTTCCATAACCGTCTTTATGAGTTTAGACGACGAGTTTGAATGTGGAATAAACGACTTTATTCCTCGCTTATTTGGTCAGTGGGTTGGGGATGTTGAAACGAAGCCACAGGTATTCGATTTTGGAGGAGCTCATGATTAACGTCTTGGCTTGGCGGAGGAACAGGTGCATGATGGTAGAGTTTACATATGACGGGTTCTTTCTCCTGTAGATCTGCCTTCGTATGTAGGTAGGTACTTGAAAATTATTTGTGTAGAAGGGGAAAAGACTTGCGTATAGCCTTTAGCTAATACATATAAATGTATTTCCGAAAGTAAATATATTGCATACAGTGGTGAAGTGCCGTAAACCCTCCAATTCTTGGCTAGTAAAAATATGTACTCGTATGTAGTTAGTTATTTTATGACTCATATGAGACCCAAGATAAATTATGATACTTACGAGACCCCCCCCCCCATTAAATACTCTGAAATGAAACCTTCGTCCTCACAGAGCTTGGTAACTATCTTCAAACGTGCCTGATATACAATGCATACTCTACATGCGGAAGAATAAAAGTAGTCAACAACTACAGTGTGTTTATAATTGATATCGAGAGTCTCGGGTAAATAATTCAGATTTGGGGTCTCGAGAGGGGGAGGGGGTTTAAAAAAACCTTACATACACCCTTTGAACATCCAAGATTCCTAAAAGGGTCTTGCATTGTCAAACATCGAGCCTCCCCAAGTGTCATGATATAGAGTTTTGGGTCTGACAAGTGCATATATGTGTAGTTGAATCATGTTTATACGCAAAGAAAAACCAATTCTACTCTTATCTTTTCCACATTGATAAGACTAGACATAAAAGCAAAATCTGCTGTAGCTCATTATTTATTTTCTACTCTTTGGTTATGGCTAGTTTTTGAAGGAAAAAATATTTTTCTCGTTATTCTAATCTAGACTGAGAGAAAAGTGTAGTATACTATATTATCACTACACGTAGTATAGTAGGTAATTTTTCTCATCGATGTAACAAAAATTATTATTTTGTAGTAATAAATTCCTATATATGACAGTATAAAATGTACTACAGAGATAGTATATTTTACTTTTTTTTTTTTTTTTTTAGCAATTTTTACTACAATTTTGTATTATTCCAGTTTTCCTGTCCCAAAATAGTAAAAAGTACTATTGCTTTCGGTATAAAAATGAGTATCACTTTGGCTGATACAGTATAGCCAAATAGAGAAAAGATTTTATATAACGAGCTTGTGGACTTTCTTAAAAACATTTTTGTTTTTTTCGGACACTGGTTATAAATTTTAAATAATCAAACAATATCACTCTACGTTCAATGCTCCGTTAATTCGGTAACCAGAAAGTGTAATACTGATCTTAAACATTAATTAATAATTCTGGCCAAGTTTATAGCAATCTATGAATTTCTATACTGACTACCCATCACTTTGTATGAAATAATAGGCCTCTATATTAAATAGGAAGCGCTCGTTGAAAGTAAAACAGTTTTTTTTTTTATAAAAAATAATTATAATTAATTAACATTATACTTCTATTTATTAGAATATATTCTTGTCAGTACTATGTAATTTCATAATACTTAGATAATAAATAGATAGTGACGAAGTAGCGATGAATTTCAACTGCAGAATGATTTCCTCTTCGCTTATCTCGGCCAGCATCTTCCTATATAATTTAACAAATTTAATTTCGCCAGCTTATTGTGTGAGAAAATTTCTACATGGGTTCGCAATTTATCTAATTTCGTGGTCATCGTGTTTCTTCATACGTCAATGTGGCCGACATTTATCTCAAGGTCGAATTTTAAATTTTAAACCGGAAGTAATTTTTCAAACTAACAAAAGTCTATGATAAATTATCTCGACCGTACATCCGTAGTGGCTATGTATAGATGTATAATTAATAGCAAAATTTTATTTGTCTTTTCGGAAGCGCGTCGTCAATCTTGCTGCTTTTCAATCATTTTCACTCGAGTATTCTCAAGGATATATAATAGAAAATGGTGAGAAGGGTTGAGTGTCTGCGAAAAAAGTTTCGCTTCCAATTTTTTAAGCTCTTATATATACTGTTCGTCGAAACTTGGAGCTTTTCCACTCTCAATTATTCGCTGACTTCGAAAATAGGGCATCTATTTACATGTTGCTGTTTTTTTTTTTCGCCATATACACACCTCCGTCATGTATTTCGCATTTCTTCGTTTACTCCGCATCTCATTCCCCGTCTATACGACGATGCTTGCTGTTGAAATCGCTAGAAAATATTATAATTTTAGCGTTTGTATATCGAAGTACCTAGTATATAGGAAGAACATCTTCATCTTATACACCGTGAAATATGGGCAAAAATAATGTAAAATTTATGATCGAAGTTGATATAAAGTATGTAAGGACGAGAAAGTTGGAGTAAAAGTGGAGGAAGGCAAAAAAAAAAAAAAGAAACTACTAAAAGGAGAAGAGCATTTGCATACATAGACGGAAGAAACTTGAATGTCATTTCGTTGGAAGGCGGGAAAATTTGTATTGCGAGTAGATTTTTTGCTGTAGCAAATAAATATAGTGGAGAAAAAAATTTAATACGCAGCTGTTTATTCAAAAATACACTCCTTCGCCTTCGTTTGATGTTCATTGTCTGATAAATTCTGATTATGTTGCAAAAATTTACATCTTATATGCAAATCTGCGCTGCAAAATTTCCATCCAGTGCTTGGTTCTGCGCCAAATTTTCCTCCAATCTCTATGTCGTTTATCGATTTAGGTATATAGTGCAAGGCAAAGATATAGGCATTGCAGAATGTGGAGCAGATTAGTGCACTTAAAAGTATTTTTCAAATTTATCAATTTTCGCCATTCAGAGTTGAAGTCATCGGAGAAGAAAACTGTTCTCGTGGTAGTAATCTAAATAATGCGTGAAAGAAATTTGCGGTTTGCCATTTTCAACGTGTTTATTGGTTTTCAACCTTTTCATAAAATATTCAGGTACTTAAAATGTAATTTCAACTCTTCAGCCTTATACACTGGGAACAATGAATTTTTCACGAACTATAAAATAGGGTAAAGAGGACCACTGGGGTTAAGAGAACCGATTTCTGTGCTTCTTATTCGTTTTTTATCGGTACAATTGCTGTGAATGCATAATATTACTTTCTAACTTGAAATAATCGTACAAGCCAACCTAGTTCAGTTTTCGACAACAACATTAGAAAAAAAAACTATTTTTTTAAATTTAATATAGGTATAGGTGAGAGCTAAATCTTCAAAATTGAAAAAATCTAGTCCCTTTTTATAATAATATGTAACTTTTAATTTCGGACCATAATGTTCTAAAATTACATTTATTCACTTTTTACAAAAAAGTAGACCTTTGATTAAAAAATTTTCGAGACACATTCTTGGGCCATTAAACTATCCAAATTATACTCTGTGAATATTGTACGAAGCCCCAGAAGGAAGATATCTTCATCAAGCATCATTTTAGAATAATCTTAGAAAATATGTGAAAATTTTTATATTTATCAATTATCTGTTCAGGATGAACGATCAAAGTAGCAGTTTTTGTACTAGAAAATAATGATGATAATAATAATAGTCAAATTTTTAAAGGATTAAAGCATTAGGTAGTCACTTTCTTCATTTTTCTTATTTTTGCTGTATATTTGAACAATTAAATTTTCGAATGGAGACCATTTTGGAATGTTCCACTTCAATCATAATTTTGCTTATATTTGTTCAAATATTTATTAGTGAAACATACAAAATTTATGACTGATAGGTACTTTTGTTGATTATAGGTGGCGTAGGGTTACCTGTAGTTCAAACTATAATAACTATGCTTGCATAAAATGGAGTCGGTTTTGTCATTCACAATTTAATAATAACCTATAACTCTGTGCATTGGAAAAAATGATGAACCCAAAAAGGAACCTTATGGTCTTATCGTTAAACCCTCCGTAGTATTTTGGCTCAATATTCGTTTATCGAGTTTTCCTCTGCCTTGAACGCGCCCCTCCCCCCACCGCGCCGCTCCTTTTTTCTACAAAATACCCCAAAACTCTTCTACCAATTAACCAAAATTACGTTATGTTTAGATTTCACAGTTGACATATCGTGTTTTTTTCTCTTCTTCGCCGCGCAGTCCCTTCCTGAATATCGGCTCGTGACGACTGAGCGAATAAATATTTGTTTTTAATTTTCAATGTTTAACGTGGAAAAGAAATAATGAAGATGCAACGGATATACTCGTAGCTGGAAATCAGCATTTATTTGTCGAGCCGGTTTGGTGGTGTTGAGGGAACATCAAAATGTAGGGTTAGGTTGGCGAATTTTCACTCGTACATTAGGTATATATATTTCGTCGATGTGAAAAAATTTTTAATAATTCGTCGGGGTATTAAAAGACACAATATTTTTATGTGAGGGGGTGCGTAGTGGGGAAGGCTAAAAATCGAGAGGGAAAAAGTCGTATTAACGATTCGACGCAGATCCGTACTCGAGACGAATAAATTTCGTATAAAATATTCATAATATTCGAAAATATAGTCGACCATATGTGTGTGTGGAGCGGAATATTACCACAAAAATAGAGACGAAAATATAGGTACGCTAGATGGGGGCAGGGGGCTTGGACGTACACGTTCTCGTGATTTTTTCTGTCATATTATTTTATACACATCTGTAATATGAAACGTACTATATATGTATGTGCGTACGAGTGATGGGACAGCGACTGCCGATTCGCTTCGGATTATATATTATTTACATTTTTTTTATTATTACTATTTTTTTTTTGCGCATTTCACATTCCTTTATACATATTGTATTACCTTTTATATATATTGTATTCGGTGAACTCGAAACGTGGGTGTTTCTTTACATTTTTACCTGTGGCGAAGGAAGTAGAAAGTCGATGGAAGTGTTTGGAGGTTGAAAGTGAATGAGTGAATTTTTTTTTCTTTTTTTTTTTTTTTGGTTGAATTGACTGGAATACACGAATACCACATATCCAAAAAAGGTTTTCTTAAAAGTTACTCTAACGGAGCTCTGTGAAAGTAGAAGATGCTCCCACTTTGCCCACTTTTTCCATGTCAGAGCGAAGAAAATACGAGAAATTATAGACTGTACGTTTATGGTATCAGCTTCGTCGATGATTTTTGTTTATTGATTTTCATTCAAGTCTTGTAAATAATGAAAAAATCGCTTATATTCGTATGTAATATGCATGGAAAAATCATATAAGAAAGTATATCAATAGTAGCTTAGAGAGTGTTTATGAATCACCTGGGTTCTATACTCTTAACTTCTATTGAAGATGAATTCTTTGTACTGGACCCTAGATCAAAATTTTGTCCGCCAAGTTTTTTGTCCGTTCGTGATAGCTCAATGTTATACATCAGGCGATGACGTCATCATGCCTACGTATAACATAGGAGACGCAGATGGTGACGTCATCGTACCTACGTGGCTGCGTATAACATAGGAGAGGCACCTGATTACGTCATCAACCCTATATATAACATAGGACATGCAGATGATGACGTCATCAAAGAATCACAAGCAATACTAGAAAATTTTACAAACAGCAGCACTTCAGTAACTTCGACAATGACAAGCCTTCCTGACAGTTTTGATGAGTTTGTAAGAGAAGATTCAGGAGAAGAGGATTAAAATTATTACTTGATTTGTAGTTGAGATAATGTTTGATTTTTCTATTTAAATTTTTTACGCATAAGTTATATATCCTAATGCAATTATTGATTACTAATTAATTTAGGATAAATATTTCTTTTTCACTTTTTTTTTTGGTTCTTTGTCTATATTATGCTTAATCTGGAAAAGATTTGTTTTTAAAAGAAAAAGATCTGGGAATTTTTTTATGCAATGCTGTTGTCAATGAGAATTCATCTTTCGCCTTCACGATACTTCAGTGAAGGCTGCAGTTATTATTTAAGAGCTTGTATATAACTCGAAAAAGTCCTTCCTGGTAAATAGAAATGATGTAAACCAGGTGAATCTCATTTCTGATGACATACTTCAAGACAGGTCCATTATTATTTTAATGGGATTTTTTTTATTTATAGGTGTAAGTAGGACATGTAAGTGGACTTTTAGCCACCTGTAAGTGTAAGGTCGCTTCGTCTACTATTGGAAACCGTTTAAGCCACTGAGTTGCTCTTTAAAAACATTTTATGCGATTGCCTTTCCGCTCATCCGGTGTATAATTATCCTACAGTACGCCAGTCGGATGTCTAGATTTTCTCATAAAAATTGACTTAACGGTGTATTATAATGGTGGAAAAATTAAAATAGCTTCGGTTAATTACTATTTTAGTGCATAACTCGTAAAAAATTCCCAATTACGAATCCCCCATATAAGTTATACTTTTTTCGTATTTCTTAACTCCAACTCCTCTGCGGTTACTATTACTCATGACGTGTCGTAGAATTGATAAATTGGTAAAGTTGCATTCTGGGATTCGTGGATAGTAAAATACAGTGAGTGCAAAGTAATTTGGAGGTGGAAAAAAGTAATATTATTGCAAAGTGCTCATTACATCTACAAAATATCCATTTCAGCAGTCGATTTTTTTCAACCATTTCCTGGTACATTTTTATTTTTTTCTCTAAGAAATTTCATTGCTCGATAACGTCGTCTCTCTGCTCATTTCAACGATTTAATTACACGAATTCTTACGTCTTGGTATGTACCAATGAAAAAACATGGCGATCATTTCACAAGGTGCTCATGGCACAAATGGGATATAGCTAGCACACGTGTATCCAGAATAGATGTACTCGTATGTGTGCTTCTATTTACGATGCCTTTGGGTAGGGTTAAATATGTTTATTGCATTTATACAGAAATACGTAATCTCTGGCTGTATTTCTATTAGATGATTCAGTTTTGTGACTTCACTTGGAAAATTTAACTCATTCAATAGAAATTTGATCGTAGATGGCGAAAAAGTAGATAAATTTTAGTAGGTACCTATAGTAAAACGAAAACAAATGTTAGAGTTGATAAATTGTAATGTCTGTCCACTAAGTAAATTTAATTGCTGTTGTTTTACACAAGTTTCTCAAAATCAAAAGCTTTTAAAAAGAAAAATCATTTTTGGCTTAAAGGTATAGAGGTATATAAAGAGGTGCATATCAAAGCGAAAACGGAAGGAGAGCAATTGAAAAATAACAAAAAATAATAATATTAATTGTAATAATAAAAAAATAATCACGGGTTGAATAAGTATCAACTTTTTCATAATTTATGAAAAATATTATATTGGGTCTCATTCACAAGAATATAAATTAATTCACTTTTGGTGTAAATAATTCGGTTGTCTATTATAATGTTTTACAAATTTTATACTTTTTATGGCTTGCAAGAATTTCAAAAACAACGCAAGAATCAGTGGCGGATTCAGAGCTCCATTTGGGGGCGGGGGGAATCCAAATTTTTTCAAAGCATGGTAAATGCTAAAATGGTGAGATTGTTTTTTTCAGCATAAAGGGAGAGGGGTTCAAGAAAATTGATTTTTTTGTGGATTATTTGTCTATTTTTTTTTTGGATTTGGAGAGATTTCCCCCATTCCTCCCTGGATCCGCCACTGGCAAGAATGCATTCCCATTCTCTCCCACCGGTTGATTAGAGGGAGAAATCTCTTTGGGGTTAGAAGAAAATACTCGTTTTGCTAACCAGGAAAAATCTTATTGAACTGTAACATTAATCAGATTTTTTTTTCCTGTTTGTTTTTTTACAGATGGTTCCGTGAAGATCAAAATGAAATAGTCGACCCTGTGAGTCGTAGCACGAATCAAGATTCAGTCACCTCGGCTGTGCTCAAACTGAAACCCTCGCGTGCTGATGATGGTGCTATTTACAGATGTGTGGTATGGAATAGAGCTATGCCTGATGGAATGAAACTGGAAACCAAAGTCACCCTTGGAGTTAACTGTGAGTATATTGCGCATCTTATAAGGACTTCTAAATTCACAAATTCATGGAGTAATAACTGACTCTACTCAAACTTTAAAGTTCCCACAAACTTTCGTTGATTTTCAACATCTTTCCCATGCACAAGCTGTGGAGTGGGAGTTGAAATAGATGTTAAAAATTAGTCAGTCCAAGTATCTCGAACATTTTCCAATTTATCGCTAATATAATTTTTTTTTTTGCAGACTACCCTCGAGTGGAAGTTGGCCCTGAGAATCCCGTCCGCGTCGAAAAAGAGGGCTCCGTCACACTGCAGTGCAATGTGGACGCTAAGCCCCGAGTTAGCAGCGTCAGGTGGATGCGAAATGACCGTTTCATCGCCACCTCCTTCACTCATACCATCAACAGGGTAACCCTTCAAGATGCTGGCAAGTACACCTGCACAGCCGACAACGGACTCGGCCAGGTTGGCACCGGAGAACTGATGCTGGATGTGCAGTTTCCACCGCTAGTCACCATCGAGGGTCAAGTGATCACCCGACAGCGTGACGCCGAAGAAGGTGGGAGTATTAATATCCAATGCAATGTCACTGCCAACCCACCACCCATTACCGTAGAATGGCTTCGTGAGGGCAAACCTGACTTCCGACAGCAGGGCGACGTATTGAAAATCCATCGGGCCACTGCTGACTCGGCTGGAACGTACACCTGCAGAGCGGTAAACATTCTGAGTCCCACGTCAATAACGAAGCAGCGGTCACACCGCATGGGAAATGCCTCCGTAACGCTTCTGGTGCGCCACAAGCCGGGTCAGGCTCGCATAACGCCAGAGAAGCCAGTCGCTATGGAGGGTACCGGAGTGGTTTTGACTTGCTCGGCTACTCCTCCCGGCTGGCCAATGCCTCAGTACCGATGGTGGAGAGACGATCTTGGATCTCCAGCCACTCAAATTCTGTCAACTGGTTCGCGGTACACCATCTCCTCTGTGACGTTAGCCAGCGAAGGCAAGTACCATTGTCAAGTTACCAATGAGATGGGTGAGGGAGACGCTGCATCCATTAATCTGATTGTGTACCAACCACCTAAGTTCATTACGAAGCTACAACCTCACGTTACCAAAAAGTATGTGATCTAGTATTATTTTTTATCAGTATCTGCGTATATAATGGTCTGATAACTTATTAATGTTTTCTTATTTTGCAGAGACGGAGACTACGAATTTAGTGTTATGTGTGCTGCTCATGGTAAACCAAAACCCTCCATTAGGTGGTTAAAGGGGAACAAAGACGTTTCTATTCAGCTATTTGATATAGTTACCGATGAATCAACACAAAGTAAGCATATTATATTGAACACGTATCTCTTAGTGAGCAGGCTGCTGTCATCAGAGATACTCTTCACTCTTAAATTGCGCACAACTGACTCGCATTTTGTTTTTCTCGTCGACTCATCCTTGAAAATGAGCATACCTGTGTTTCCCCCCCCCCTCCCCCAGAAGAAATTGACAATATTTAATATTTTTCAGTAAATCTACATAATTATGATTTTTTTTTAAATTCCTCTCATGCCAGTATGCCTTTTTGATTCTTTATTCAATTTTGAATTTTCAATGTCATATTCTAGGGCCTTAATTAAAAAAATTTTTTTTTTTCATTTTTATAAAATAGAAATTTGAAAAAATTATTACATTTTCAGTATAATTATTCTTGGCTATTGCACGTCGTCTATATTGTGGTTTATGCAGTGTTCGTCTGAAAAATGCCAAATTCAGTTCCATGGAAAATACTTGTAAAATTATTGAAGGGCATTTGCCAGCCGCAAGTTGGCTTTGCAAGTGCAATTTTATATTTTCAAGTCCTTCAATCTTTAAATTTAAGGTTAATTCTTCGAAATAAGGATTTTTTTTTTCAGTTCCATAATTATTATGATTTTTGTATTTCATCTTCGCAGGCTTAGATGGAATCCACACAGTTCAGAGCACGTTACGATTTTCTGGTCGGGATCGTCCGAATGGCAATCAGCTGATGCCCATCGATAGTGGTTCATACGCTTGTATTTTCGAAAACGACGTCAAACGTGTAGAAAGCACGATGAATTTACGAGTAGAACGTAAGTTAGAAGAAACAAAATATTATTATAAAAAAAAATTGCCACCTTCTCTGGCAGAAACCATTATCCCGACAAAATACGTTTTCACTTCATTTAATCCGTGCGTGCCAAAGTTGGCAACAGCACGTGCTTCTAATTTTTCTGCGCACCCTTCTTGCCTATAGCTTCCAATTTTATTAACGCACTATTTGCTGCCCAGCCCCCCAATCACCCTTTCGACAAAAAAAAAATTATACCTACGTATATGCTTTTTTTTTTTTTACAAAATTATTACTTTTTCGTTGTAGTTTTATTTTCGTCATGCCCTGTAGTGGGTCATATTTCTATAACCTATTAATTTTTGACGATGCTTTTTTTTTCCCCTTCATAGATGCTCCGATCGTTTTGCATAAGTATAATAAAGTGGCATACGATTTGCACGAGACGGCTGAGGTAATCTGTAAAGTTCAGGCGTATCCGAGACCCGAATTCCAATGGAGCTTTAGCACGAATGGTGCCGCATTAATGGCGGGCAGCGACGGCCATTATGAAATTAATACGACGGTTAACGAAAGTGGAGGAGACATATTCACCAGCGTACTGCAAATTTCCAACGTCAGGGAATCCGATTATGGAGAATACCATTGCAAGGTATGTTATCACAGCATGTGCTTGACGTTGAACCGATAAACGCGGATGCAACTTTAAAGTGAAACCAAAGGGTCTGGCCGGGTAAGGAGGGTGTTAGCGGCCCCAAGCCGGATTTCAAATTTTTTTGGTTCCAGTTGTTGGTCATGGTGAGTAACTATTTTGACCAAAGTTTCAAGTCTGTAGCTCCTTTGGTTGCGGAGATATAGCCTTTTAAAGGTGTTGTATAGTCATTTTAGCCAAATTTTCATTTCAGGGTTTAAATGGACAGAAAATTTTCAAATTTTGGTTAGTGCTAAGTATGAATGAGATAAATCTATGGTATTTTTTTGGTTCATCTATGTTCATTTATTTTGGTGTTTTTGACATATGCAATTTTCAACAGGCCATAACCCTAAGAATTTGGGGTTGGCACAGAAAAAGTTTTATATCAGGGAGATTTCTACCAAAATATACTTTCATTCCATTAAAAAAATATTGGCTAAACTGACTAAAAAACACCTTTAAACGGCTATATCTCCACAACCAAAGGAACTACAGGCTTGAAACTTGGGTCAAAATAGTTATTCAACATGACCAACAACTGGAACCAAAAAAATTTGAAATCCGACTTGGGGCCGCTAACCCCCTCCTTACCCGGCCAGACCCTTTGGAAAATGGTCGAAATTTTCAAATCAATGACTGTACATTGAAAAACATGCGTTGCAATATTCATTCTTTTATAATTGGTACCCTTAAGAATTATATTAGCGCATTCGCTATAAAGCTTCAAATATACTAAATGCCTTTTAAACCTCGACCATGCTGAGAGAGATGCATCCTGTATTTGCTATCTATTTATCTAAGCACATGGCCTTAGAAAAAATTTCAAAAAAAATTTTTTTATTTAAAAATGATGAAAATTTTTTCAAATACCTTTAAAATAATGGAAAAATGAAGCATATTATACCGTCAAAATAATAAAGAAAAAACCTTATGCTTCATTAGAAATCCATCATCGTATATATAATTCCCATGATGAAAAATTAGAAAACAGACTTTTTGTCATTCAAACAAGTTGAAATAATTCTAATTCGTGTTTTCAGGTTGCAAATACACCGGGCAATACCAAAGCTACCATAAGACTGCAACCCAAAGGTGCACCAGAACAGCCGGAATTTTTAAACACTGTAGCTGTGGGCCACAATTATGTGACCCTGCAATGGACTCCTGGATTCGACGGTGGTGTGCAAAATACACGTTTTTTGGTGGCATACCGTCAAGCTGTCAAGAATTTGGACAATGAAGTGAACAGCGACTGCTTTGTACCGAGAAGACCTGGAAATGGCGGTGACAACTGGTTCGAGTTCGACTGCCAAAGAAACAATCCGTGTAATATCACTGTCTTGGATCAGTATCAGGCATATACTTTCAAGGTTGGTAACTTTTAATGAGATTTTATACGTCAAAACTATAGGTAGTTTCTATTCGTACTTGAAATTATTTCGCTCTTATCAAAATCACGATAAAATATTTTTCATATCAACAATTTTTGCTCAACATTAATTTTGAAGAGAAAAAAAACTACTTAGATAAATCCTTCAATGCAGAGTTGGCCTTTTACTTTAATTTTAAATGCTTTTGAAACTTCATCCATTATGATGTTACGTGTAAGTACTCGTACATTGAGGTTAATATGAATCGCCAGATCGTCGAAAAATGTATTAATGAAATACTTATTCTCAACACTGAGAGGCGGGAAAAATTATGAGCTGGTTAACGAACGAAAATAAACGATCGTCGTTTGTTCTCAATTAGTTCCATTAAATGTCGCACTATTTTATGACTCTAGAAATTAATGTATTCTCTTTTGCCGGCAGGTTAAAGCATATAACAGCAAAGGTCACAGCAACTTTTCCGAAGAAATAAGTGCCATTACGAGAGTGGACCGTATTCCAGCTCCTCAGAGAGTAACATTTGATCCTGAATCACACGTGCTTAGCATCTATATCTCATCCACGTGTTTACAATTGGTAAGTGCTACGGGCGAAGCTTTTATACCTAGTTGAATTTTAATTACCTATCAGATTCTCGTTAACTAGAAGTTAGAACTCACGAGGGTAGTTATTCGATAATTAATCTCATAAGAAATTAGAATGAAGCTGACTAAATACAAATAATTCGAATGATTTATTTAAAAAAATATATAATTTATTTTGAAAATAAATTGGAGTAAATAAGTAGAATAATTCGATGCAAATTAATAAGTAGGTGCCTTCGTAATAATACTTCTAGCATTTTATTGAGATGAAAAAAATCAGTTTCAAAAATAATAATATTATGTATTGCTTAATTTACCATTAATTTAACAAAAAAAAAAAAAAAAAGATAATAAAAACTGGATCAAGCTGAATTTTACCCGATTCATTTTTCTAAATGAGATTCTTGGCTCGATAAAATTATGAACTCGTGAATAAAATAGATAAAATTTTTCTGAAAAGCTCGAATATTTAAATTTATTTATTTTATGCCATTCCATTTTCATTTTCAATCATTTTGCCCAAAAAATCTATGTAATTTATAGTTATGATGACGTAAACTTATCTTTTTTTAAGAATCTTATTTTTTAACAGCTCAATAATTAAGTGACCTGAATTTTGTGTTTCCAAACTGAAAACCATTTTTAATTTTTAAATACTGAAGACAAGAAACATTCAATTTCTTATTGTTGAATAGCCGAAAAGAATTTTCTCAATAATTTGCTCTATCATCTGTCTTGACAGGTTGGAAAAGTAGAATCTCTACAGAGTCGTACCCACGATCCTAGCTGGCAAAAAATTGAGACCATACCTTTAACTCCGTCTGGTTCTACGGAAATCCACCACGAAGCTACCATATTGACTTTATTCGGTCATCGGCAGACGAATGGTCGTTCCTTGGACGAAGATGACCTGCAAGTAGCTTCTGATGGCTTGGTTGTGGAGAAGGCAGAAAATATTCGTGTACGTGTGAAACTGTGCTTGATGACTGATTATGATGTTTGTGGCGATTATGCGGAAGCCGAAGGTAAGCTTTTTTTTTGTTTAACAAAATTTACATTTACGTGGTCGAGTTGCTGGGTTAAATTATTGAAGACGAATACAGCTTTTACTATATTGCACATCATAGCTTTTCACTGTTTCGTTTTCGAGTTTCAAAATTCTCTCCTCGCTTACTTTTCACTTTGTAAAATAATGAACTGAAAATTCGAAGAACTAGGTAAGTATATTAGATTTATGAATCAAAAATTTTTAAATAATACCAACGTCAGCTTTTTCTCACATTTTTATAACAGCTAGATTTTCTTAAATAAAATTGAAAAAAAAAACACATGACGTAATTCAAGATCCTTAAATTTTTTTTGTTGAAAATATAATATTCATTTTTTTCATCCGTTTGGTTCTACCAGATGATGATCAGTAATATTTATGACAGTAAGTTTATGAGAAAAATTAATATTATAGTCTTTCAAAGAGAAATTCTTACCAAGTTTCTTCGAATGTTCGAATTTTTGTTCTAAAATTTAACTCTTCATTTTCCAATAGATTTTTTTGAATACATTTATGAACACCTTTCAATTTATTTGATTTTGTTTCATTGTTTCAGTTGGACCATCGTATATGAAAGAAGCATCAACGATCGCTATGCCTACATTAATCGCCATCACAGTTTCCTGTGTCGTGTTCCTTCTCTTCATTGCATTAGTTTTTGTATTTTGTCGTTGCAAACGAGCTCATGTGAAAAAGAGCAAAGCCAAAGATTACGAAATGGATAATTCAACGTAAGTTTTTTCAAAATTTACGTTACCGAGCTCCACAAAAAAAGAAGTTAACTTATTTCCTCATTTTCAACATCTTACCTCCCAGAGGAAGAAAATGAAAAAAAAAAAACTTTTTCACAAAATTTTTACGTAACGTGTATTTGATTATCCACTGTTTTTAACTTTTCTTCCTTAATCTGTCCTTCTCTGTCCTCGTATAACTTTTTCATTAAAGAAGAAAAAATTAATTTAATTTTAGACCGTCAGTATTTCTAAACGTGATATAAACTGACATAAACTACGTTTTTTCGAAATTAAATTAAAAAATATTAAATATCTAAGCGTATTTAAATATTAAGTTTACGATTTTATTTTAAGTAGATTATGGGTATTTTTATAGTGTAAATAATGTTTCCTGTTACACTCTTTTTTTTTCTTTTTTTTTTCACTTTTTTTCTTATAAACTCACGTTAATGTTTTTTCATGCCACGACAATTGAGAGATTTCTTTTATTTAAATGTGGTAAGTGAGCTACCATAATTGAAAGGCCAGTTTTGCTTGTAAAAGGATACTTCTTAGAAAGCAGTGACTTTTGAAAACCAAGTCTCCCGGCTAGGTTATTGATTTTGTTTCAACAAAAAAAAACAGTAACGACTTATGAATTTCACAAATAAGTACCAAAAAAATTTTACACTTTTCTGTAAAATTATTTATTATTTTACAAAAAAAAAACAGTAAAAATTATTTCATGGTCCAAGAGACGTACTGAAAGTCAGCCTATTTTTCAACTCCTCTCCTCACTCAGAAAAGTGACAAGCCAATAATTATAAAAAAGGGCAAATTAGTGTCCCAACATTTTTTCATCTACTGGTAAATCAAAAATAATTCTAAAAAAGAATAATGAAAAATCTAAAATTAATGCTTGCAAATATTCAACGAGACCAAATTTTTTATTTTTATATTTTCAAGTCGTTAATTTTTTTTTATTCATTTTTAATTCATATTTTGAGTATGTTTTTTATTATCTTAAATTTTTAATTTTTAATTTTTTGATTAATTTTCAATTTTAATGGGCTGTTTTTGTCAATTAAAAAAAAAAGAAAAAAAACTCGGAAATTATACAAAATCATCCCCTAACAAGATGAAAATCCATAATTTTACAAAGAAGTTTTGGTAATTTCTTGAAAACTTTAGAGTAGGGGTATGTAAAGAGTGTCCTTGGAAGACATATTTTGGTCTTTGATGGCAGTAAACATGAGAATTTTATAAGAAAACTCTCCCATTACGTATCTCATCAACCTAACTAAAAACTGGGCTTTTCGTAACCAGCTTAAAAGATGCTTCGTTTTCAAAATCTTCTTTGTCACTGATTTCTTTAGAAATTCCAAAGTATGTGCACTAAACGCAAACGTGTATTGGCTTCGAGTAAAAATTTTTTCAGCAATTTTTTGTTCTCAATTTTTGTTTATTTTGCAAAATGCGTGCAGTAGCTAGCAATATTTTCTGTCTCGTATTTTATTAAATTTTTATTATATTTTTTATTCCAGCGTACACCCTAGTATCGTGCAACAGCCCCCACCACCGTATTACTCGACTCCTGGCTTAGAAAATAAAGCTCTGGAGCATTCGATGGACCTGGTTATGGATGATACGTCGAAAAATGCGCTGTATGGAGGTCACGCTTACTCGCCATATGCGACTAATAGACCACATTCGAACGGAAATGAATGTAAGTATTTCGAAATGATGGCGTATTCGGTTGACGTACTTTACATTATAGGTAATTATATGCGTAGATATGCGTGTAGGATACACCATCCGTGTAGTTTTGGTTTTATGAGAACCTTTGGAAGAGTAGCGGTAGCAGATGATTTGTTGTGAGAGCTTGCCTATCAAATTTCACTTTTTAATGATTTATATATCTAGACTTTTGATGGTTAATTTTTTGTCCAGCAAAATCGTTGCATTTGAGGTTATTTTTACTGTCAAAACAGAATTTAGATTAAAAATTTACGTCGGTAACCAACAAAAATATGTTTTTGAATGAGCCTAAAAATTGCTTCAATTTATGATATTGGCTTGGATTATTTATTCCTATTTTAACGTAGGGGAAGACTTGTGGTGTTTTGTATCTACATTAAATATTTTGTAAATTATAAATATCCGCTAAGCAATTTTGAAGAGAGTAGAAAAACAATAATGTCAATTAAAAATAAGTAGAAGATTTATTGATTTCTATCTTTCTTGTACTTTTCTCCTAGTCATAATTTATTATAATCGTCTTATAATAGTAAAAATAGATTTCAAAATGACAAATAATAAAAAATACAATAGGTACTTATTATTAGAAGGCACATTTACAAATTTTCAACGAGTCTTTAACTTATTTTCATTTCAAAATTTGTATTTCGTCTTAATTTATTTTTCTTCCAATTTTGACTTTTTTCATTTTAATTATTTCCAACAATTTGACATAATTACCAAGCTCGTATTAGAAAATTTTCAATTCTTGAAAAAAAAAAGTTCTAAAAATTTATCAAAAGCTGAGCTATCTTATTTCAATCTTATTAAATTTTTCTTAAAAGACAGGCAGAAATTATTATTTGAAATACAAAGACGCGTTAAAGTTCAATGTACCTGAGTGGCATTTATGTGCAAAACAGCTGCATACGAAAAAAAAAAGATCAATATTATTGTAGGTTCCATTCAGAGAATATAAGTACGGTAACATTGTCATTCACATGTAAAAAATTTTTGCAATACTTACATAATAAATATACTAACCATTTCAGTGACTTTATGCGAAAAAAATTATGAAGATTCTGCAAACATAATAAACGACAGACAAGTCTTAAACATTTTAATGTACTTTATACACACGGACCCGTAAATTCTGAATTTTTACGATCAAAATTCTACCAATAAATTGGCATTAAAAATTTTAGCGCTGATATTTATGTAAAATAATATTTTTATTCGCAGGGGTAAACATGGGATATATGGAGAACAGCTATTCAAATTCGAATAATGGTGGCTCGGTGAATTCGCAAGATTCTCTGTGGCAGATGAAAATGGCTTCAGCGGCATCAAATGCTAATTCGGTCTCCAATGATCACCCTCCACGTATTACCGACCAAGTTAACCATTATGGTAAGCAGTCGAAGCAAAGTTAATTTTGTGTCTGTTTAAGAAAATTTAATAAATTTCAAAAAAACAATACAAAGATACGAAAATATTCTAAATTAGAATAAAGCTGAGGGAACAAAAATAATGTATATTTACTTAATTGAATAAAATCGAAAAATTAAAAAACGTCGCAAATAAAAAAAAAAAAATTAATTGCATCAATTGTTTTAATACAGGAGGATATGATCCTTTAACGCACGGAGGCTACAGAACTATGGATGATTATGCTCATTACCCACATCTCACCTCTGCATCACCAGACTACAGTAACCATGCACCATCACACCAAGATTTTGCATCCGTAATGGATAAACGTAATTTAAGAGATCCAAGACTAGGTAAAATTTTTTTCATTTTTTTTTTCTTCATTTTTTAAAAACAGCAAAAAATTACATTTTTCTTATTCTCGACAGAATCCCCATATCACGACGTAAATGGTTTACCCAATCCATACATGGACCACCATCAGCTCATGGATGGTGAAGAGAATAATATTAAGCAACAACCAGGCCAACATTTATCCATATCATTCGATGAAAGTTTGGAATCAGGATTTTCGACGCCAAATTCAAGAAATCGAAGGATAATTCGAGAAATAATAGTATAGACTTGAGAAAGCAATGTAGTCTTTAGTATTAATTTTTTTTTTTTAATGCAAATCAATTCGATCTCATCGTTTTGAATCTTCCTCCCTCTCTCATTGTTCAGCTTGTTTTTCTGTCCCTTTATTTTCAAGATCTGTTCAAATTTTATTTTTATTATTCTTTCCTGAAAACTTTCATTTTTGTTAAAAATTATTATACATCTGCGGATAGGAAAAATTATTATTTTTTTACTTTTATTATTAAATTTCATAGTGTAACTCTTGTGTAACTGGAGTCGTAAATTCGAGCAAAATTTAATTTAATCATCAGTTTGAAAACGTAAATGCTATTGCTTTTTAGTTTCTTGTTTTCATATTATTATTTTTTATTTCGTTTATGTTACCATTCAAAAGTTGTAAATTAATTTTGTACATTGAAATGTACATAAAATAATATTTTGGATGGACTTCTCTTCAATGTTCCTAAACAAAATATTAAGATGTTCGTGAATATTTTGTCTTTAAGTGTACATTTTTTTCAATTTAATTGTTGAATGTATTAAATAATTTGGATAAAACAAAAACAAATAAGTAAAGGATAAATTTAAAAAAAAATCCATTTGATTGCTCGTTTTCGTCGTTTTGGAAAAAATAAAAAACGATGGTGACTCAGTGTGAAATGATTTTGCTATGTTGATCAAATACATATAATTATTGTAAATGTGCCATTCATTTGATAGTATTTTACTCATGTTTTTTTACGTGTGTCTAATTTTTGTATATTATTTAAGTTACTTCAGTTTTTTGATAAACCTTTGTCACTCCCTTCCCTCCCCTATTTTTGACTGATTTTTCTTCAACTACTTATCATACGTTTTTTTTTTTTGTTATGTGATTTTCTTTGTTCTATTTTTTTCCTCTATAAAATTAAGTTTTTTTTGCTTTTCTGCTCAAATGTAAATTTTCTTTATTATTTATTATTTTGTGCATTTCTTTATTATTCTTTTTCTTTGTTTTCGCTTCGGAGTTTGTATTCGAATGTTTTGTCTCCTCCGAACATTTATTAATGTGGTGTTCAAATGATCGATTTTTGAGTGATAATATGTACGCACATTCTTTCGATCGATTCGATAAGCATGAAAAATGCCAACGGTATACTGTTTTTATAATCGTGCAATTCTTTTACGTTATTATATTGTTGCTTTTGTAAAAAAAAAAAAAAAAAAGTTATTTAAGTAGCGTTGTATGATTAAAAAAAAAACAGATCAAATTTTATTTTGTTACATTTTTTCTTATTTTGTATAAAAAACCGTTCGATTACGTGTAAATTTAAAATTTAAGTTTCAAAAATATATAATCGAGTTATCGTAATTTTCAGTTTACTTATTCTCTTTACCTTTTTTTTTTACCTCGCTGAATTATCTCATGAGTATTATTTTATAGTTCTCTAACTGAAAATTACGTTAGGAAAATAAAGAGTAAAACGTGAGATTCAAATTAATCAGGTTAGTTTTTGAATTATTTTGCCATTATTGGGTATTCTTTGTCCTACAAGAGTAGGTAAACAAAATAAACCACATTATTATTATTTATAATGAATATATCTGTTGTTCAGTGGCGTAATCAGACCAACATTTGGAGGGGGAGAGTGTTTTGTAAAAGCAAAACACTTCTAAATTTTTCCTTTTACCACCAGAGCAGGTTTGGTCGATCAAAATTGAAAATGCATTAAAAAAAGCTAACTAATACAACAGCTGAGCAGTAGGACAAAATTCATCCACAAATATAACGCATAAAACGCCGCGAAAATGTTTTTGATTTTTTTTTGGAAAATTTCTAGGTAAAATTTGATTTTCTGCGAAGAAATACTTGAAATATGAAAAAAAAAATGGCAAAAAAAGACAATTAACTTGACCAAGAGAAACAAAAAGCCACCAAATTGGGTGTTAGAATCATAAGGCAATTGACTTTCGTAAACAATTTTTTTCAGCTCTGTCAAACACCCCCTCCCCCGCAGGTACATCACCGGTGTTGTTACCGGCAGATCTTTCGGTTTTTCGTGGGTATTTCCTCTTCAATGAGACAACCGAACATGAAAATGATCAAGAGATCAATAGAGGCCAAAAGCCACCAAATTGGGTGTTAAAAACATAAGGCAATAAAGTTTTTTGCACCCCCTTCCACCCACCCTCAATCAGATACCACTGGTGTTGATACCTACTCGTGAACTTCTTTAAAGAAAGTTTATTCGCAGATCTTTCGGTGTTTTGTGGGTATTTCCCCCTCCATGTTATTTAGTCGAACTTAGATCGCTCCAGTTTCTCTGTAAAGGAATACAGCATGAATAGTACAGGAACATATTAGGTATCTAAGTGAATTGAAAATTGATAAATGTTCTGTCCTTTGTTAGTGTCAAGGGGATGGCAAGAGCCAGTTTCAGCATGTCAATCGTGATTAGTGAATCTTGTCTCAATCCGTGATTTATTTTATTGCAAAACGAATGTAAAAATAACTTTCAGAATTTTTTTGTTTCGCTAAAAGAACCCATTTTTCAGCGTAAGTGTCATTCAAGAAGAACAACAAATTGTATGAATTTTATTCTCCGTCGATTGTCATAATGGATTCCTTACCTGACGAGGTGAGTACGGTTAATTTCTTCTTTAATTTTAACGAGGCATGACTATTGTACTTTATTTGGTTCAAAGCTCAAACGTCATTTTAACCCTTAGAAAGTATATTAATAGTTCTATTCTAAGCGGTGACAAAAATCAAGTCATTTAATTGAAGATAATTGTATGTGAAAACATAAAAATACATACTTATCAGTAAAATTGTCAGTGGCACAAAAACGAAGCTTTTTTTTTCCATTTAGAAAAAAAGTACAGTTCGATTAGTATAGGTACCTATTTAAAAAATGACTAATGCAAATTATAATTTTATTCAAAATGAAACCATCGCCAGTAGATTCATACTTTTCAATCGGTATAGACCTTTATAATATGTATTTCAATCAGAACTTTATTGCAATAAATATGTAAATTCAGAATAGTGAATAGGTCCACATCTATGTACCGGTCTATGTGGCTAATATTTATTCACGAAAGCATAATTTTTCTTGCAGATCTTGGTTCGCATTTTTAAAAGTTTGCCGCTATCGAGTCGAAATCAAGTTCGCTTAGTCAACAAAAACTGGAATCAGGCTTGCAATGACAAATCCATAATAAAAAAAGAAGTCCTCTTCATTGAACCATTGCTGAGCGTGTCCCACCAATATTTCTGTGATGTTTTCTCAACACTGGCAGAAACTAGAAGAAGTATTATCAACATAGATATACTTGGGATAGTTGATGTGTATTTAGTATGCGACGCAGACCTGAACAACTTTTGGCGATGCCATGGAACCAAAATTAGATATCTGGCTCTAGAGAAATTGACCGGCAAAAACAGCCGTCATCTCATTGAATTTTTGAGCTTGTGCCCAAACGTAAAGGAGCTTAATTTTCCCAATCTGTTCCAGGAAGATGGTATGTGGGAAAAACTGTCAACTGTTGGTATAGCCTTGAAAGAAGTCACTTGTCTCACTCTTGACATAAAATTTGACAGTTTCAAAAATAGCTGTATTAATGAAGCTCTGCCTAAACTGTTCCCAAATGTTAGAGAACTGAATATCTCGTTCTCTCCATCGTACCATTTATATGAAGATGATGACTATTCTAAATGTATAATTGGTAAGGAGATCTGCAGAATTATGGATGCTGTTCTAACATTAAGTGCGAAGTTGAAATGTTTGGAATTACACATACCTGCAAAAGAGGAAGAATTTATATTGATACTGCGTCCGACTGAAGAGGAGAGAATTCGGCAGACACTAACAAATATAATAGCAGCAGTTGAACAGTAAGTAAATTGTAAAATTTATAACGTAACTTGTGTAAACAGGAACTTGTTGAAAAAGTGATCGATATTGTAACAGATCCCTTTTCAAATAGTGATTGGTGTAGGTAAAGTAAACAGTCACGGTTACAATTTAATGCTTGTTTTATTCCTAGTGGATTAGGAACAGTCAATTCTTCTGACCGATAGTTTAGGTAATGGCCAGGTATGGTTTTTTGTCTGATGACTCGACTGTTTTCCACAGGATCAGTCTGAAAATGTATCTGTTCCTGGTTCCGGGTGGACAGGATGGACTCCATTCCTGTCACACTGCAGTTCACATGTGCTCATTTCCTTGTATTCCACACACTGCAGGCTTTCCTGAATGTGTATCATACCTTCCTGTGTAATTGATCTCACCACATCACCCTCTCTTTTCTATTCCTATGCTTGCAAATTCGCTCCTTTATACATTTAAAAAGTGTTCGGTAAATTAGTACTTTCGGCATGCACTCACTATAGTCACTCTTTCCTTTTCTATGCAATTCTAATTACAAAATTTCTTCACGTATGGGCAGACCTAATAAGTTTTAATTTCCTCGGTCCATGTATAGTAGGTGAATATAATAATTGTTACTCTTTCTTACAGGATAAAGACTCTGAAAATTGCAGTGAATGGTTTTTCAATTTATCAAAATATCAATCAAATGAAAAACCTGAAGAACCTCACAACTCTTCATTTCTACCGTAACACGACTTCATATTCCACATGTGATTTACTAATTGAAATCCTGGATCATCTACCTAATTTACGTCATCTATTAGTGAGAACAGACAATATTTTGGAGAGTGATAATAAACGATTTTTTCTCGAAAAACTTGTATCTTCGTCCCTGAAATCGTTGGTAATCCGTGGAAGTCAGCACAATTGGTCCGTACCAGAAAACAATGACTTGTACAATAAGACCTTGGAAGTGATGGACATAGACGTCTATTATACAGCCGTTGATTCACGAGCAGTGTCATTATTTTTGATAGAACACTTCAGTAATTTACAAACTCTGTCAATCAACTTCAAAACGACGACCAGAAAAGAACTGCAAAGTATGTTCATTCATCAGGTTAGTAGATCTGCAGCCTCATGAGATTTCTGCGAAGCAAAATTTTAAAATTCCATCCACCTTGAGACATTCTTTAAAAAATATATCCTCGTTGGTTGGGAAAATGCCAGCTACATAAGTGACCCTTTTTTTTAATTTCTGGATACTCTTTCCCACGCCCGATCGATGAACACGATCAATTTTGTATTTGTTTCACATTTTACCCCCGCCTACCCCTCAAAATTCCCTCGAAAAACACGTGCTATAATATGCAGGTGGTCGGAAATACTTGCCATGTGCAAGACAAAAACCAACAAAATACCATGTGGTTTAATGGTTTATCATTTTTTCAAAAACTCATTATTCTGACAAAATCGGAACATATTCTATCAATGTCTTTGAAAAAACAGTTTGAGTTTTGATAAAAACATGAAAAAAAGATTGTATAGACCCCAGTCAACACGCACTTATCAAAATAGGTGTTCCAAAGTCATTTCTACACTTCTTGGGTTCATTCTCATACTTCTTAAGAGTATTTAATTGCGATTTTTAAACACGTACGTTTTTTCTACTCCCTCACAAATTTTCAATTTTGCCCTTATAGCATGTATTTTTAATTTTCCCAATCAACGATAATCTTTATCTTCGCAATTTACATATCATTTATTATTTGAATAACTTTTTTACAGCAGAAGATTAATATGAAAAATTTTATAATTTCGAGTTTACCGATACGTTCTTGTGATTTTGACAGAAAAATCTGAAAAGCCTAAGTTTGAAGTTTAGATCAAGCATGGACTTATATGGCGCAGTTAAATACTGTCCCGAATGTGCCGGTTGTGAGGATGGTCCGCAGCGGTCTTACACATTTAACGAGTTTGCATGTACTTTAATTATAAAATTGAATTATTATTTCGCTTTTCTGCGGTTTGCTGCCTTATCATAATATTGTTTTCTGGTTGATTATTTTTTTTTTTTTGCTGTTTGCTATAGATTTGCAACATTTGAAATTCACGTTGAAGATAGACTCACGCAAGCGATTTCCATTCTCCGGTTTAGTGTTACCTCACCTGAAGTATTTATATGTTACGCTTGAAAAGGTACAATTTCGTTGGACACGAGTTTAAAATATTTATTATTATATTTTAGAAATGGCTAATCAGCGTGGGGTTGTTCTAATTGAAAATTCCCGAGGTAGACAATATGCCTATATATTAGGAAGGAACAACTTTCTGAAATAACTTATTTCTTCGATGTGTAATTCGTTGAGTAGGGCTGTAAAGCCAGCTGAAAGCTTTAAGCTAAATCCTTGCCGTTTAAAAGCCAAAAGTTAAAAAGCAACAATTTTGAAACTAAAAGCTGAAGCTGAAATTTAATTTTACAGGGTTTTTTCAGCTTTTCGGATTTTTCCTCTATTTTATTTATTACTTTTTCTCAGAAATGTAAGCTCGGGTGAATGAATTTTAGAGATTGAGCATGTTTGTATTACACAGTCGAGATTCCATAAAAATATAACTGCGCAAAGCATAAAAAATATCTGGAATTAAATAGAATCAAACTTTTTTTTTTTTTTTTTTTGAGAAATTGAGACAGTTATACTCGTCTACTTTGTCTACAGTTCCATAAAAAATTGGTTTCAAATAGGTACTTACAATATTTTTTAATCATAAAATTGGATAGTCCAATTCCAAAAAGTGCTAAGTATATTTTGGTGGTGAGAAATGACGCCTGTAATAGGTAATGTGTTATGAAATTTGTCGTACAAACACGGTGTACGTTTTGCTGATTTTGTCATACTTTCGTCCACCCAAAAGTTGCATTTAGTATCTTTCGGTATCGGGTTATAATTGTATTTTTATTGGTTTTAGTTTTTGTTTTTTTACCTGTTCTCAATTTTACACTTAGCATTTTTGGACTCTTCAATTAGCTACACTACATAATGATTTCCCCTTTTTCTCATTTTTTAATTTTTAATTTTTAATATCTCATGGAATTCGTCAATTTTTCTTTAATTGCTGCAATAATACTCGTTAGTTGAAAAGTAAAAAAAATTCAATGAACATTGTCTGGGCAAAAAAAAATAGAAAAAATTTAGTATATGTACTGGCAAATCAAGTACCTACAAGAAATGAAAAGAATATGTCATTGGTAATGAAGGAGTTGAGTATACTGGCAAAAAGTATTGAACTACGCAAGAATAATGTGTAAGGCTTTTCATTTTAGTCCCACCTAATCATCCTCCCTAATCTCTCCACATTATAACTTCAAACCTGCTAGAATTTGTGTTTTGTGCTTAATAATGATGCAAAACCATTTTGAAAAATACACTTTCTTGGAACCACCCTATTTTGATGTAAATTTATTCCAACTTTGCATTAAAATTAAAATTAGTTTTTTGTTTTCTGCTGGTTGCAGGCAAATCGTTACGAAAGCAAAGAGATAGAATCTTACACTTTATTAGCTTTCTTCCGTGCCGTCGAAGAAATGCCGTGCCTCGAATTTCTGAAATTGCATTATTGGATGACAGTGCCATACAAATTAGTTCTCAGACAGTGTGAATGTCATAAAAATTTGCAGTATTTATGTTTTCAGGGTGATTATTCCTGCAAAGTGAGTAAACTAAACGTACTTAACTAGTGAGTACCTAAGATTTTCGTTAAAAATAACTCTGGCTTCGAATATTTTGTCTGTTGAATTTTTTAACAGACAGATTTCATCTGATATATATTTGCCATATCAGATGGCAAAACCGATTTCCATCAGATAATCAAAATTAGTAATATTAAAACCCTAAATTATTATTTTGTTATTGATTTGTGTCACTTTAGAAAATGCTAGATACATAACCTATTTATTTTTATTTTTAAATTTGATCCGAACGATTCATACAAATATAGGTAAAGTGAAAAAATTAGAAGCAATTGATAGATCTCTATTTTTTACCGTCAGGCGTCAGGTCAAGATTATCTGGATTTTGTCAAGAAAAGGGGGAAGAAATAAACTTCCAAAATATAAATAATTTCATGCAAGTAATAATAAATTTTCTTGTCTTAATTAATTGAAAAAAAAATTTTTCAGATCAGTGATGACTTGTCGGAGCATGAAAGCTTTTTCAGAGTGAGCGAATCTTTACAGTATGTTAAATACAAACAAAAATCACTGTGCAAAAATGTGATAACCAAAGAAACGCAAGATTATAACCATTGTGGGTATGGTCGCAAATTCCAGCACAAGAAAATTGGTGACGAGCCTATCAAATGGATCAAAAATGAAAATTATGATAGATGTAAATTCCTAAACAGGAAATTTAAAAATTGCTCAAAAAAAGGTTAAGTAGCGTTGTGTGATTTAAAAAAGAAGGTAAAATTTTATTTTATTGTAATTTTCTTTATTTTGTTTAAAAATCCGTTCGATTAAGCGTAAATTTAAAATTGAAATTTCAAAAATGCTTATATTATTTTTCGTTGGTATTTTTTGGCGTAGATACTTTCCCTTATTTTTTTATTTTACGAGTACTTATTCATTTTTTTCATTGAATTATCTTACCTCGGATTATTATTTTTTTTTAGTTCTAGAATTGAAAGTCTTCTGAAAAAAAAAGAAGAAAAAGAAGAAAGATTTATTCGGCTAATATTTGTTATCGAGTATATTACATATCATTATTTTAATATTACAGTCTGCTTATACATAAGTACGTAAACAATAAAGTGTTCCGTCGCGTCATAAAAAATGTTTTCAATTTATTGTTTGAAGAAAGAAATTCATTTTTTCAGAATGATCCTTACCAAAATTTGAGTACCTATTGATCATTTTCGATCGATTGGACGGAAAAATAGATTTTTTGTATCAGAATTATGATCGATCAATATCCATTTTGCTTCGATTAATTATTTTCATTTCTCATTCAAATTTATGTCAAATTATCGATAAAATAGAATTAATAATTCAAAAACAATCCGATTGTTTGGCAATGGAAATGATCAATCGAAAAGATTAATCTTGAAATTCTCTAGATTTGTAAGAGTGTAAGGAGAACATTGAAGGGTAACGCAGCTGTATTTAAACTTGATCAAAATTATCACAAAGCTAGGTACCTATGAATCTGTAAGTTCTAATTTGGTTCTAATGTTGAATTACGAGTAACAAAGGAATCTATCCGAAGAAAGTCTTAATGAGTAGCTTTGCTTTGTTCTTGCTAAGAAGCTATTTTTTATCCAACCACCTGCCGATATCAAACGATCAGTAGCAGAAGGCCAATGAGATCCGAATAATCAAAATGACAATCAAGACAAAAATTACACGTATAAAAAAATACTCTCTATTTCAAATAAATAACAATATGTACAAAGAAAAACACAGTGCAAAAATCTATATACCAAAGGGTAACTTAAATAATGGAACTTATGATCCTATTTACACAAATTACAGCGTTATAATTCGCCAAATAAATAATCTCAAAACGAGTTACATAAAAATGAGAGAGATAGGTAGATATCAGATTATCATCAGTGGCGTACAAAAATAATTAATATTATTAAAAACAGAAAGTAATGATTTTCAAAATTTTAATTTTGGTTTAAAAAAAAAAGAAAAGCAAACCATTATAGAAACAAATGAGCAAAAATTGATATCAATTGTACGCTTTTTAAAAACATGTGTTGCAGTTCAGTTCCCTGTAAGGTTCAAGACAAAATTATTCAGAATCCTTCAACTATTTCATAATTTATTACGCCACTAATAAATACAAACAAAACACATCGACTGGAAAAGTACATATACGTATATAAAATTTTCGCACAAAAATAAATAAATGCCATTTTACGTTTCATGAGAGCTAATGTTATTTCTCAAGTCAATGAAAGGTTGCAGACTTTATCAAACAAACAACATTATCGTCAAATGTATCATTAAAAAAAAAAAATGAAGAAAAAAAAAGAAGAAAAAAATTCTTTGGTTGAATACCTAATGAGAAAAATTTCACGCAGGTGTATTATAAACACCGATAAACAGTATCGACTGGCTTACATTGTCATAGATGAAGTAAATGAATGGATGATTGCAAATAAATTTAATCGGTTCCAAAGGTCTGGACGAACGGAATGTAAATACAGCAGTGGCAGCAGCAGCAACTGTACCCTCTTCATCGATGGATACCTTAGCTTTGTGAGTGGCATCGTTGAAGAAAATGTCGCGGTTTCCAGTAAACGATGAAAGGTCAGCAGATTTATTGAATAGATCACCAATGCCCATAGATTGTAAAATCTGAAAATAAAATATACAAAAATTATGTTAGTGGAAAACTGTAGGGGTACAGATTCGGCTTTAAAAATTATCAAAAATTCCTAGAAGAATATGGATAAAGGTATTTTAATTATCTATCAAGTATATCGGTGGCCGGCTGAGCGCTGCACAAATTACGTGTATTTATAATGAAACTTGGCCATAGCCGCAAGAAAAGCGGTAAACATTTGCATTTTTACTTGCATAAAAAAAATTGCTGACACAATCTGAATGACAAATCATGTAAATTGTAAGCGCTATATGTAAACAAATTATACCTAGTATCAAAAAAAAAAAAATCTAAACCAATACAACCTAATGGAAAGAAAAAACATTACTCATACGTCGTAAATTAATCTATTTTTACTTTATTCAAAATTTTCAATATCAATTTTCTCCTGCTATCCTAAGAAATTATAAATTATATTTCGTAGTATTTTTATGGGATCATTTTAAATACAAGTTAAAAATGTCTCTAAAAATCCAGTTATTAGCTACTTTTGGGTGAAAAAATTGATTCGACTTAGAATTTTTATCGACTAAATTGTTTGGCTGACAATATGAAATGATGAAGAATATAAAATAGTGAAACGTACCGGAACTAAATTCTCTAATTTATGCTCAACAGTGAATTTCGGCACTCCTAATTCGACTGGTCTTTCGGTCATGTAATTGGGTTCCACTAATTCGGCGATGACGTCAACATTTAATTTTTCTAACAGGAATTCTATACCGTGAGGATCCACAAATGGTGGCAACAGAATAAACATAGAAATGTCATCGCCTTTGTACGGTATCTGAATGACGTGTGTACTGAGCTTTTCAGAGATCACTGTAAGAAAGAAAAATTCGAATTAAATCAAACAATAATGGAAGTAAAATTAACCTAGACTGAATAACTCCAGCTTTCCCGAATTTAATTATCTGCATAACTAAAAGAAAAAAAAAAAACAGCCAATGAATGGGTGTCAATAAAATGCTCATGAAATAATAATAGAAAAAATCGCTCGCTGCTGACACTCATTATCAGAAATAATTAATGACGAGTATCAAGAGTATTGAATATGAGCTCATCTCATGTTCGCACTCTTGGTGAAGCATAACTACACAAAATTTAAACAATTCGTTCCAGAAGGCCGGTAACAAATTCGGATAGTAAGTATTTAAGTGTATACCTACTGAATTATCTTAAAATACAAAATATGAACTAATGGTTGAAAAAGAACCACCACTGAAACCGATTTCGTCTCATAAATCAGAAATGTCCACTATTCTCTATTTCACTATACCTGGGGATGTAGCCAGGGGGGCCAGGGGGGCTCAGCCCCCCTGACATCCTCGTTCACCCCCGTAGCAAAATTTACCTCCCCTCTTCCACCTAAACTTCGAAAAAAAAAAGGTAAATAGGGGGCTTAAAAATTAACTGCCCTCCCATAAATCTTACTTTCCCCCCTATCGGAACGCTCTGCCTACTACATCTCTGACTATACCCACGATTTATATCGATTAATTATTTGCAATTGCAGCTCATATAAAAGTTTTCAAGGAGAACATGCAGAGGATTTACAAACACAAGTCATATCTTGACCTATAATAAAAATCTCCCAATTTAGAGTAAAAATTATGGAAAACAGTTCCTAGTCCAAAAGATAATTTTAAAGAGGCATAAATTTTAAAATGTAGTTTATTTAGAGGCGACTCACAATATCTGAAATTTCCTTTCTGTCTCATCATTGGGACCAATGTGTTACGATGACGTGTATAAAACACCTCCTTTTTCGTATCTTGAGGTAAGAATTTAGACGCCCACAGACCTTTGAAGTACATTGCATTAACCTGAAATCAAAAGAAAATAATTATAAATATTTCTAACAAACAGGCATTAATAAGTATAAGTAATAGTGATGGTCCCCGGACTGGTTCCTGAATTTATTTTTAAACAGGAAAATTTCACAAAAGGATATTTTTCAAAATTTATTTTACCGAATCTTTTTTCGCAAATAATCCTTTTCTCAACAAGCTGTTTGGCAGGGTCTGATATTACCCCCTTCATCTTCCCCTCCATTTGTTAAAGGTACACTCATTATAAATAAAAAATTAAATTCAGTTAAAAGGCCTGCCAGGAAATTGGCTTCGAGAAAATCAAATTTAAAGTTGGTGCTTTCTTCAACTTTGTCACCAACGCTTGGAATGTAATTACAAATAAGAACCACATAAGAATTTAAATTAAAAGGTGCTAAAGTCACAGACAAACACCAACGTACAAGAAAAAATTCAATGGACAGCTCACCAAGAGCATGAAAATCATTTTTTTTCATACTCAGGTCTACTGTGGACTTGTTATGTCATCCATTCTCCTTATTTTATCTACATTTACTTTCATTTTCTTTCTGTATTCCTCCAGTTCATTAGTTAAACTCAAATAAAGAAAGCTGTTTTCATGTACATTCCGACAAAAAACTGAAGCTGTAAAATCAAACGAGACTTGTCTAGACGGGCTTTGTAATATATTTTGCGTCAAAATATTAACTTTCACAATAAATACATAAAACAACGACCAAAATTCTTTTTCCTCAAGCGTAAGCGAGTCAATTATCGACTTATTGTCGAACACACGCAAAAAAACTTTTTTATCATTGACATAAGTAATTTTACTCTTCCATCTTAATTAGGCACTTGAGTCATGCGATGATTTTCACATGGTTGATGAATAACCTGCTGGGAATGTTCATTATAATAGAAATTCAGCAAGCTGATATCTAATTAATTTTCACAATAAATCTTAAATTCGAATTAGATTCTTACTTTCGTTAAAATTACAAGACTGCCTAGAATTATAAAATTTTTGATAAGGAAATTCAACACTTGAAATAAAAAATTCACGTCATTTGATACGTAGTAGGATAGATAATCAAGGCCATATTTTTAATTGTTTTCAATAGCACCAAAAATATGGAACATGTTCCAGTATGCGAGTATGAGCCTATAATAGGGATATCTACCATCCCTTAATGTAGGAATAAAACACTATTCGTCTAAGGCAAAATAGAGAAACCCATCAAAATGCAGTAGCAGTAGCCATAGTAGCTACACTTGAAAAAAAATAGGAACAATTCGAGATTTATCGTAGATATTGCGAACGGGAAGCGAGGAGGGGGGTGAAGTACGAGGAAAAACCTTTAACCGTGGAATCAAGTCGAAAGGCAAAAAAGAGGTTGGTAGGTGGTTACGTGCAGTTAACGGTTGACAATGTCCACAAAAATAGTAAAATATACCTTCTAAGATGGTAAAAGGTCTACAAATACCATAAGAATGTCTACAATAAATCTAGAACTGTCCCTGTTTTCCTATAAAAAATAGTAAAGATTACTGTTTATTTCTTTCGCAGTACCTATGGAGAATATCTAGAATGGATTAAAGAAAAAACATTTTTCAAATCAACTAGTCAATTTTTCATACACATGTATGTCGATGGTATAAAGAGCAAAAAAGGTTCGTCTACATGTTTGTGTTTTATCCATATTTTTATTGATCGTTTCTAAAAATAATAATATTCGGTTTCATGAAGAACCAAGAATTTAAAAAATATTTAAAAAATAAACATGGGAAAATTTTTTTCTGTTTTCTCAAAAAAAGCAAAATAAAATGTTTTAGTCTATTCAACAATCCTCTTTTACATACACCTCCTCTTTTTCAAAAATGCCAATTTTCTTAGAAGAACGAGGCTAATTTCATTTCTGGGAGCTAACTCCCTCCCCAATAATTTCACTAAAGCGTTTAAAATACTCCGACTAATACTTTTTCAATCACATTAACCAGTATCAAACTAGACTAACCAGTGGCAAATTAGACTAACCAGTCACCAGTGGCATACAGTGAGCATGTAAAACACTACTCAAGATTATGCAATAATACAAAAAAAAATGAAGCCTTTTCACAAAACAATAAAAATTATCCATTATGTATGGGTATAATATTATTTTAACTGATACAAGTGAAAAGGGCTTAAGTGATTATGGCCAAACCTAATCATAATAATTATTTTTGGCTACATTCAATTTCTACTTCTATTTGCACACCATCTGCGGATCCAGAGCTCCATTCGGGGGTTGGGGGATCGAAATTTTTTCAAAACATGGTAAATGCTAAAATGGTGAGATTGTGTTTTTTTCACCATAAAGGGGGAGGGGTTCAAGAAAATTAATTTTTTTGTGGATTATTGGTCTATTTTTTTTTTTTTGTATTTGGGCGGGTTTCCCCTTGAATTCACCGCTGTGAGTAAAAATTAAAAATTATCAAAAAATCATAACTCGAGTCGTTTCCATTCTCACTGGTTCCTAATACTGTAAAGTCAGTAATTTTGAATAATCTGCAATTTGTCTTGTTAAATTAAAATCGCCTTTTGTGCTGCGCACTACACATAAACAATTAATTCAGTACGAAAATTTCTTATTTACATGGACGAATAAGACAATTACGTTGCTATAGGTAGCTGCTAAATAAAACATCTTTGAAAATATGTTTTCTGTGACATTTCGCTCAATTTTTAATCAAGTACATACGAATAGGCACATAATGTAGATGTACCCATGTATCAAAAAGAAAACTAGATACATTTTGCCAGTTCCAGTTTCGATAAAAATATCCATGTCTGGAGGACACTCTGTGACGTCTCAAGTAAAAATATAACCTTTCTAGGCTAAGAGTACCATCAGACAGTTTAGCATTAGCACACAAATCGAGTAGCTAGACGGGTGGTGAGACAACAAAATACAATATAATATGATTAATGGAACTCCTGTTGTAAACCATCAAACCACTTAAAACTTATATCTGTGCGACTACTATAGTAATCGAGATTTTTTTTTAGCTGAATAATGCACGTTAAATTTATTCTATGCAATTTTTTTTTTTTTCGCATATTATTGTTCCCTTGAATTTTAGTGGCCATTCTTAAATAATGGCGAAACAGGGGGGCGTTTGGTTTTGTATAATAATGATGTAGGCTAACTTCTATTTTATATAATAATTTTATAATTATCCTCACTAATCGTTACGGACGACCATATCGATGATTTAAATCGAGGATGCTTCACACAAGGTTAAATTAATGTAGGTTGACTATGATTGGCCAGTGTGAATCGGGCGGAAAAGAAAAATGAAAGTTTTATTGCATTACAAAAGGTCGAGAAAACATTCACTCGAGTTTTTCACTTGAAAATTATCAACCTACGAGCTTCGTAATAGTTGTGAATGGGGAGAATGTAAAAATAGCATGAAACAAAATATGGTAATTGGCTTTGACTACAGGAAGAGGTGTTGTTGCATTCATAAATAATCTTAACTTGAAACAAAATATCGAGTAAATCAGAGAACGTTCCCTGTATTCCAAACTCTCATCATTCATTTCACTGATATCTATATAATTGAAAAATTTGGCTGCAGCACTTCTGTTTATAATTTTCTGGGAGTATCAGTCTATATAGAGAAGATATATGACTATCATTTTCTGTCAAACTGAATGATCACAGGCGATACTCGAATAAAAAATTCTAAGTCGATTTTGGAGTATCGATGACTCAGTTTGGAATATTGGTTCTCATGTATTTTTTTTAGGTTAGGGGTAAAACTCTATCCAAATTTGGGTTTCAGCTAAAATCCTAGTCCACGAATAGGTGTTATCTTCGATTAATCTCATCTAATTTTTGAATCTAAGTGCCTATAGTTTTCCCACTAACCCCAAAACACCAAAATAGGGTCAAGAAATCACCTTAATAAAATTTTATCCTCACTTTTCAGTCCACTTTCACCTTTGACATAATTTAGCGAGTAGGTGGAAGGACTGATCTTAGCAAATCAGGAATTAAAACTTCTCAGAAAAAAAAATTGCTTCAGACCTATCTATTATCCATATTTTACAATAAATTAAGAAAAATCTCCTAACTTCAAAACTCTGCAAAAAAACTTTTTTGTTTTTTCACCTGTAAATGCTTCGAACTTTTATTGTACTCACAACTGCAGTAAATCAAACCTTCGTAATAAATTTTCAGCTAGCTTCAACAGACATTATGTCCAAATTTACTTACCAACACTAATTTGGAATCTTCAGATAAGTCCGAGTTGGACAGAATTTCTTTGATCTGGTATTTGGTCTGATTGGAAACCCATTCGTTAATTTGTTGCACGCTTTGAGAAGGCTGAGTTTTGAAATCCAACGGGGCCAACTCATCTTGGAACAGTTTTCCAATGCAGTCTCTCACAGATAAACTCTGTTCGTAGAAAAAACGATTGACATTTCGCACCTCATAACTGACAGAACCGTTCAGTAAACGCATTTTGTCAAATTCACTATCCAGTTTGAATGCTTGCAGCACATCCAGCTTGTCCTGTGAAAGAAAAAAATATGAGTAGAATTATAGAGTTTAATGATATTGGAATTTTAAAACTCATTTAGGGCTATGAACTGTCTTTTATCAAGAAAAAAAAAATGAGTTACATTTTTCGCCTTTTTTTTTTCACTTCTACAAAATTTTTCTAAATTAGAGTTCCATTTTTTACAACAGACTGTTCGCGGATAAGAAAAAGACCATAAAATAAATAACACCGCTACGAATTTATTGGAAGTGTAAAATTTTCAAATCTCAAATCATACTTGACATTTTTTTCAAACCGAAATGTTGATCATTTTAGAAATAATCAAAAAGTTTTATAGGTATCCCAATTTTGTAGTAACCAATTTTTTACATCTGCATAGAATGAGCGAGAAAAGAAACAGAAGCTGGACAAAGGATTTCCCGCCAAAAATCGATATTTCAACGAGAATTTTATAGTTAAATCAATACGAAATTTCAAATACTTTCAAGACCACTTACAATATGCGCAGGCAGCTGCAGTGCTGTCTTGATGTGTTTTTCTGTGTGATCATTGGAGATGAACAATGCCAAAAGAAGGGCTTGGTAAATGCTGTGGGGCGAGAAGAAGAAATTGTCGCCAGTCTTCGTCTGCTTCAACACTTTTTTCATGAAGTCGATGCTAAATTTCAGTCGACTCTTGGCCAACAGCGTCGATATACTTTGCGGATCTGAGGCGGACAGCTTATTATTTGGAAAACATTTGAGAAACTGCTCAGATTTATCTGACTGAAGCGACGCTGACGCAAGAGCGCCCAACACAAGAACAACACAGCATATTTTATACATTCTCTGGAAAAAAAAAAAATTACAAATCAATTATTCAACAATTATTCTGAAAAAATAAAGGGTTTCATTATTATGATTTATTTTGGCTTTTATGATTTCAAAAATGAAAACATTTCACCCTTAAGTTTTTTAAATTCTTTTCTCAACCATACCTGAATAACAAAAATTACTCCGTACAATAAATTGTTTTTCTTGGAATAATATTCAAAATCACTTATCGCATTTACCAAAAACAAAATCTAGTTTTATTAGTAGGTAGGTAGGTAAACAGTTATTTATTCTGGCTAAATGCAACGACGAATAAAAAATTTTAATGAGAATTTCAACCACACGAGCCAGTCTATTTATTTTGACTTTTGAACAATAATTCGTATCTTGACTTTTCCTCAAACTATTGACGAACTTCTTTATCAATTTAGGTTATCTAATTAAAAATTTTCCTTCTTTTCTAGGGTCAAGATTTCATTGATGCAAAATTAATTTCATGACATAGGTCGTCTATAATTAAAACGTCTACTCGTATTTTATGGTGAACTTGAAACAAAAAATAAGTACGTATAGAAAAGCTTTTATCTTCTTTATTTTTATTTCTATGGTTTTTCCCTCATAAGAATATTTCTGTTCATTTTGTTAGACTTTTATCGTAAATGTTGTAAAACAAACAGTACTTTTGCAAAAAAAATCATATTATCAGGTAAGTATAAGGAAATGGAAAAAAAAAAAAAAAAAAAAAAAAAACATTAAAATAATGTTTAAATTATAAGCTCCTCACAATACTTACTTGTTTGGCGGAATTTTTTTTTTTTTTTGTCTTATTTCATAAGAATAAATAATTTGAAGTGAAAAAAACAAGTTTCATTTACCCACTTTTACATTTTTAATTGATTAATTTTTTAAATTACTAATGGTTCGAAAATTGGTCGACTAGTTTATTACAGTTTTCAATCTTTAATTTTCTCTTTTCCTCTTCTTTTCTACTTTTTCTTTTCTTTTTTTTCAATCATAAAAATCACTGGAAAGCAGCTTTTGTCCCTCTGGTCATGATCCTTTTTAGCAGATTTTCAGATTGAAAAAAAAAAAAAATGAATGTGAGCGTGGGTATGGTTTTTATATTAAGTAATTCTTCACCGTATCATTAATAATTAATGAGTATTCAATGAAATGAATCTACTTTTGTAGCTCATAATTAGCAACTATAAAAAAATTATTCATTAAATTTCAAAAACTGTAAAATGTCTGTGTCAGTTAGACTGCAGGATCAATGGGGGTCAGATTTGTTTATAAACAGCTCTATCAAAGACAAAAATTTACAAATTCAAAATTTAAGACATAAAAAATAGACAGACTATATAAATATTGAATTAATCAGAAACGATCGAGTGGAATAACACCAGCCTTTAATAAACCATCGACTAAAAAAATTATTAATCACAAACTTTCGTGACAATTTCTCAAAATCAACCGTAGATTCTCATATAATTACCTACTGTAAACATTTTCTCAATACCATTCCCCATGAGTGAGTACCCGTATCTACGTCAAAGTGTCAAACCAAATCTGTTGTAAAATATTGTTGTTCCAACTTTACGAAACTGTAACTTACAAAACTTCTTTGTGTTTTTTTACATAGTCGAGATTAATTTTTTTATTACTGTCCATCAGTGTTTTAGTGTCATCACAATAATAAAATTTATGAAATCAACGTTCTTTATAGCGCAATTAATGTAAAAAAATAATAATTCATAATTTATAACTGCTGCTCAGTTTTCATAATTGATTTTATATAGGTATTTCACGTTTCATAATTCCCATATTAAAATGGTTCATTCAATTGTTTCCACTTTTTTCTCATTTTGTTCATTCTGTTCGACTATATTTATCTTCAGAAATAAGTTTAAGAATATTATAATGAATGAGGTTTGCACAAGAAAACTATCCATTTCTGAACAATGATTAAGGGGATTGATGGTTACACAGCCATCTAAGAAACGAAATTGGTCTCAGTGAAAATCTTTCGTCTTCATTCCAATTTACGATATTTTCCTATCATTCATTGCTAAAATAGGTAAGTTAAAATACCAATTTTATGGGCAAAGGTAATGCGAGGGTAAAAACAATAAAATCGAAAGAGGAAACACAAGATTATATACCAGCATCATTCATACCGACCTATACAAGGAAAACAATGAAGAATAATTTGCATTTCCGGGAGAAATTTTGGTAACCACGTAATACTAGATATTTATTATACAATCGTTAGGGTTTTTGGTGAACAACGCCAAGAATGAAAACCTATGTACTTTAGAATTAAATAAAAAAATATATAATTATATTAAAAGGTAATACTAATTAAAGAATCAACTTTTGTAAAAGAAAAATTTTCATTTATTAAACGTTTAGAATTATTAAAGAGGAATTGTTATTTTTCGCTCTCGTTTGATTTTCATCAAATTATTGTAATTACTCCTATATTTTTTTTAGATGGATTCTTTGAATTAGGGATTCATAAAATAATGGAGGTCCATCAGAGAAATTTTAAACGAATAAATCTAACTGGCCTTCATTGAGAAGGGCAGAGGCCGGGGAGAGCTTAATTACAGCTCAGAGGGGGACATACAGCCCCTGTCGGCGCCCCAAGTACCTCTATGATAAATGTTGATCTTTCACTATCGACGAAATATCCAAAACTTGGAAAATTCTACCAAAATTACTATTTATAGTTCATATGTTCATCTGCTGACATAATCCATTTGTATATATGGAAGACTGAATTAAATGTTTCGCATCACCTGTATATGTAAACAAACCATTAGAATCCGCAGGCACCAATGCCATGAAATTCCCTCTGTGCCTCATTATCGCCACTTACAGACCTTGGCCTATTCCTATCACCTCTATATCAACTTAACGAGTATTGTTTTACGTATATTCAAATGAATTCCCATGACTTTCGAAACAGACAACCAGTAACTTTGGTACAAAACGTTCAACGACCGATTAATAAAAGTAAATAATATTTTTACTCGTTTCTTACAAAATAATAGCCTGGAAGAACGGTTTTTCCTCTCATTGTGGACAAAATACGTGCTTGATGGCCACAAAATTTATACGTATAAAATACGTGTTTCATACAGTAGGTAATAATATGGGTCTGCTTACACACATATAGGTACCCGCCATCATGTTCAAGGTTAACAAAGGATACAAGCAAGTCCACATTTTCGACGAATTCATTCAGATACGCCAGCAGATGGGCTTCTGCGATGTGTAATTATAAATAAATTATCCGCCAGGTTGCCTTGCCAAAAACCTGCAGTGCACAAATAATCGAGTTTGTGTACAATGAAACTGGTATCTCTCTCTCACTCGCTCTCTCTGACAGATACACAAAAATGAGATGAACGGGAAATCCTGTGACTATGTGTACCAAAATGACACGTCAGTACACAAAACCTTGAGAAACTTTATTTCTAGATTCGTTTGCTCGTGTACAAATTAAATATTTACGAGGAAGTGGACGTCAGATGGTGGGATGCGGTGAATAAAGCCACAGCTGAAAAAAGGTATAGGTACTTAAACCGAAGAGACTGAGTTAGAAAAGAGTCGCCATTGACATGGAGTCATGCCAGCATTTCAAAGAAAGCAAATATACCTATCTGATAAGAAATCATTCTGGGAACTGACACATCTGACGAAAACAGCGACCAAAACTACGACCTGATGGCCCAGTTGGATTCAGTTTCTGGCAGAAGTCAATGGAAGCTCTAATGACAGAGGAAAATAAGCTGGAAGTGGAATGGTTTGGTACTTTTTATGATCAAAGTAGAATAGGAATTAAAAGAGGGAAAGAGGAAAAAAGGAAACGAAAAATATAGATTTCTATAGTGAAGGGCCGAAATGATAAGAGGGTGTCTGTAATATAAATACACAATTTTAAAGGCGTCTAAAAATCATACCAAGAAAGAATACATTAATGGTGCCAAAATCTCCATAGTCGAAGGATTGTTACATGTATACTCGTACCTAAACACTTAACCATTTCAGTTTTTCAATTTTTACCTTGCCCTCCTCAAAGGACAGTTACAACTACAGGGTTGCAGCAAGGGGGTCTGGGAGGCAATGCCCTCCAAGCCCAGTCGTTTGCCCCTCAATACAAATTTTTCCTCTCAAGCAACGGCGGAGAGGAGTACATTTTCCCCCCAGGTATTTGATTTATCCCACACAAAATTTGAATTTACCACCCTAAAGTATTGCAGCAACGGCCCTGCACCAAAACCGATACACTTCTAGTTCAAGTCCAAAACCTGTTAAGCTCGAAAAAATTAAAAATAGATTTTTCTCTGATTTTGCAAGAATGCGGACATTATGACACATCATACTTTTGAAGAATGAAAAAAAAACCTGAAAGTTGAATTAACATCTTCAAAATAACATTTGTGAGAAAAAGACCGAAGGCAATAGGACCTATAATAGGTGAATATGAAAAATTTATGAATTTGGAGTAAAACGGATACTACGCTAATCCCAGCTTCCGGCTTCGAAAATTTTTTCCGACAAAAATTAAAAAACTTTTGGCTCCGTTTACCAGATTTTTTCTCCATCAGTTGAAAATTTTTGAAAATTTAAAATGACACTGCCAACATTTATTTATTCATTTTGAAATTATAAAAGGAGTGGGGGGGGGGGGGGGGATATCTCGATATATAGTCCAAGTCTTCCAGTTTGAACAATCATATTATGCTGCAGGTAAAGGCGGTAAAGCCTTTGAACAGATAGATACATTATAATTTTCTAAAACGGAATGAAACAAGCATATGTACCTATTCGATTAGAAACGGTGAAAGTAATAATGTCGTAATACAGTCGTACCGAGTCCATTCTCTGATATAACGAGTACGCGTTTAGAAACGATGAACAAGAAAGCCATTCTCATAAAACGCAGCGGGGGGGACCATATTACCTCAATTAAAAACGTAGAATCGAACCGGTGCCATTGAAGCATAACGGTACCAGTACAGTAGCTACACTTATATTGGTACTTTACTCAACAAGAGAACAGCAAATTCAACATCCAATAGAATCTACCCCCAATTCTATTTCTCCGAATGTGACTCTGTTAACTGACGCAGTAATAAAGAATTTCGACAAAAATGCTGCTACCTATGGGCTACTTATTATGTTGTCACCTGATGACTGCAGATGACAGAAAATGACCAAAATGTTACAAACGTTATTAACGTCAATAGATGAATCATCAGAATAAAATGATGAAACAATAATGTAACGTAATATTTTGGCAGAACCAATGATGACATGGGTTTTCAATCCGGTGAGAAGGCTATTCTAAATTCTTGGATGCTTTTCAAGTTTCGCCCAATTCATTCTAATTCTTAATAAAGCTACACTTTGGCTACCTACTTAGATAACTATCTATGCATCTAACTTAATTTCAAACAAAGTTGTACCTACATTTTAAGTTCACAGACTTTTGCAAGAAGTGGCTAAAAGAGGATGAGTAGCATTTTTGAGCAGTTTTAAAAACCGTCTGATTCAATAAAAATATCTAAAATGAAATTTTTTTTTTGATAGAACTATTTTATAAAATAAGAAAAAAAATTGGACTAGTCACTTTTTTTTCTTTGTGATCAAAAGACTGTTCGACTATAAGTATTTATTTTGAAAATGTTCTCAGCTCCCTCACTCTTGAAAAAATTTTTCAACTACTTGAGTAAAAAGTTTAGATATTATGCTCTTATATAGATTAGATTGTTCTATATTCTGGCAGATATTTTCTTTTACTTTTGTACATATACTAATTTCATTAACACCAAATAACCTGCTAAGTAACTAATTTTTGAATTTTCATACTCTCAGGCACTATCTGAACGATTTTCTGCATTGCCTCTTAGGGCAGCTATTTGGTGTTCAATACATTACCTATCTATAAGGAATTTAGAAGTGAGCATATGTGGTAATCAATACCACCAAAAAATTGAATATTTTAGTAAATTTCGAAGAGCAAATTAATTGTTAAATTATAATGTATCAACACTAGAAGTACCAGGTGGCGTCATATACGACGCCGCTAAAAATTTTGAGATGGACTACTCAAAGGAACAATATTTTGAGAAACCCAGACTTGTGTCATACGACGCCACCTGGTCTTCAGAGGTTATTCTTGTGGCATCTTGTATGACGCCACCTGGTCCTTTGAGTAATCGAGTAAAACCTGGTTTTTCTAGTGTTAACACTAGTCTGCACATGAGATAATACTTGGAAGTATATATGGAATTCTGGACCTGAAAACCAGGGTGATCCAGGTCCAAGTTTAGGGATAAAGAGATTTTTTACTATTTTTTTGATCTTGTTTACAATATTTTCCTAAAAGAAAAGTACTGTCCTGTCCATATCGCGCAGACTCAGACGTTTCATTATCAGTTGGTGGTGCGCATGTGCAGAATTCCCATAATTACTCAGATCAGCTGATAATATGAAGTCATTGGAATAGTTAATCCTGGTAACAGTCTACTTGGATCGCTCAAATGCAACCATCCAAAATCGAACAAGAACAACTATATTTTTATGTTATAACTGGAGTCTGAATCTGAAAATGTTGAAGCCTCGTTGACGATACAAAATTCGGCTTTGATGGCTGTCCAGAACTACATTGGTTTAAGAACAAAATTCTAGTTGAGTGATTACTTTACTAGCCCACTGGGTTATTTACTTTGATCCAAAAGGTCAAAGAACGAAAATCGTAATTCTTTACAAATTCCTGAAGATGCGTTCTGAATTTGTTTCTGCTTTTGTTTTTCACTTTTACTTTTCCTAGGGGATGGTGTGTAGTAAAAATCCAAAAACAAATGCAACCGTTGTGATCAGGACCAATTGATTACACCAGTTATCTTTTTTAGCGAGAACAAAAGACAAAAGTAAAGTAGGTACATTGAGAACGTATCTCGAGGAGTAAACAATGCAGGAACAATACTACAATGATCCATTTCACATCTTTACAATTAACAAGATGAATTCTGATGTACAACTTAAACATTTTTACAACTCTCTTTCATTAAGAAAGTTACAGAACCTAACCGATGGATATTTTTGATATTGGTATCGAAGTCAGCCTCAGGAGGTAGCACAATTACTCGTAACATTCCCAGAATATAACTTATAGAAGAGAGTGAAACATCAAATTCCACCAGCAATACAGACAAAACCAATCCTGCAGGCATTCTTATCGTAGAATAATGTCTACTATAACCACAAATTAAAATCGACGAACAGGTTTTTTGATTTTTCAGACATACCATCTAGACGACGACGATAAAATATAGTAAATTACCACCAACAAATCACAATTCTATGAGTGAAATTGTTAAAATTTTTCAATTCACTCACTGCGATTTGAAATAATTATGCAATTCTTACTTCACAATGAATTTAGAAATTTACAAGTTGGTACACTATGAGATTTAAATAATGCACTGGAATGCGAATAATGTGATAATCATTATTTTAAGGTTAACAGCAAATCACTTTCAAAAAGTTGAATTGTATGCAAATACATACCATAGATGAGAAATATGCACTTAACTTTGAAAAAAAAGGCACTACACAAAAGTACGTCTTCGACACAACAATTAAAATCGAACACTAACGACCGGAACAACAGATTGTTACCATAAAAACTAAATTCTCAAGTTGTACGGTTTTCCCAGAGCTCCTCGACCAGTCCAACTACTCGCGAACCATTTTTAGCAACCGGTTCGTAAAAGGAAACAATGATGTACTCAATGCCAAGATACAGTGCATCAAAATCGCAGCATCGTTGGATGTGTGTTGCTAACAAAAAGCGTAACAAATCAAAAAAATTAAAAAGAAAAAGTTTCATTTCAGCACAACGGGTTTTTACGTGTTTTGACATTGATTTTGTAACCATAATAACAATAAATGCTCTTTAAGGGTACGTTCATAGATAAACATTTTTCTGTTTCCTGTTTTACAAAACCTTTCGTATTTAATATTTAATATTATTCCGAGGAAGAATCGAAGAAATGAGGGGAAAACCAGACCTTGATAAATTAAAAAGATTCGAGTGGCTTTTGATTTTGGCAATGATTCGTGTATGTGTGGTAGTATTTTCGAATCTGTAGGGATTGTGATATTCAGTTGAAAATAAACACGTTTCTCTAAGTCTAAAATTATCAAATTTTAGTTTTTTTAAATATTATTATCAGGTATTGTATTCGATTTTGTAATGTAAATATGTCTAAATAAAGGTATTAAGATTCAGATTATCAGTATTTACAATTAGTTGATATAATCAATGGAATGAGTTTTGAGAATCTGAAAAAGACAAACATATCCACTTAATAAAAATAGTAAATATATAAAATAGAAATGACGAATTTACCAAACCTGGTTTGGTTTAATTTGATTGACTTATTACTACTGGAAACCAAGTTCGGAAATCAAAAAACTAAATGAATTTTCATAAAGAGGTATAAGCCAATATTTTTTAAAAAGTGACTATCTCAAGATAGCTCTTCTTTAAAGTTATTCATTAATCCCATTCCTCTTTCTCGCCTCTTTCCTAATTTGCCTCTCATATCGTTCGGAGACGGAGCTATTACTGTTCCCTTGAACTATCAATATTTATATCATTAAAACATCCTCAAAAATACTTTGAAATGCAAGAATGTAAGAATCTAATCAATTAAATACATTCTGAAATATTTAGTTACAGATAAGCTTCCCCATGTAATACTGGATAGGCAGCCATCTGTCCTCACTTTGTAGACTGAAATTGCTAAAACTGCGCCCAGAGAAGCGGCATTTTGAAAATTCTGTTTGCGCATGCGCAGAACCATATAATTGTTAAAATTGCTCAAATGGTTTATTTTGAAAGTAATCTACCACTCTACCACTACAGGTTAACATTTTCCTTTCGACTCTCGAGGACCAAATTGATTGAAAAAGTTTTTTTTTTGCCCAAATTCATCAGATTTTTTCACCTCCTCTATTTCCTGTAAACAAAAATAAATACTCCTAGCATTCAATTCTTTTATTTACTTATATTAATTTATTAATGTGTCTCTTGCGTATTTAAAAATTACAATTGATTTTTCTGTCCAAAGATTATAATATACCCATACGATAATTGGGCTGGTAGATGGTTATTCGGAATTATTATGCTTCCTTTCGTACCCCTTATTTTTTTTTTAATTTAAATTTTTTGTAATTGTTAAACGTAAGTTAAGCGGATAAACGAAGTCATGGCCTTCTACCCAAGTCTTGTCTCGTTTACAATGACGTCATTCATACATCATGACCGGAGTTGAAAAATTTAACTTTCACTGAATATTCTAATATTTAAATTCAAGAAGTATTTTGGACACAAAACTGCAGGGGCAAATTAATAAAATAATAATTTTTCATCTTTATTCGAAGGTCGTTCAAAAAGAAAAATCAAGAGATGAAATTTATAAGTTACGTATTTTTTAATAATCATTTTGAAGTTGAGAGATAAACATATTGGTCAACATTTAAAAATAATTCCAGTTAAATTTACTAATGGCAAAGAATAATGAGAGTACATACATACCTGAATGAAAATGACGTAACTGAGTTCTTCAAAAGGAAATTAAGCGCCGTAAAAAAATACCTTAACGTTTTTCTTATTTTGTAATGTAATCACACAGTATCCAGGCACAAGTTGAAATGACAGCAGCACAACATGACTGTGTTAAATCTTATTACGATTTATTGGCTAGGAAAATCCACATCCAAGGCAATATTCTTTCCTTTTGGAAATGTTGATTAAAATAAATAGCTTCATTTATTTAATTTCAAATTCTATGAATTTTTTTTGCATAGTTAGTCTTTTGCAAAAAAGGGTGGATCCAATTTTTGCTAATTCTTCAGAAATGTAAAAAAAAAATAATAATTTGTGTCGTCTTAATAGCCTTCAGATACGCCTATTCTTTTGCACTAAATATTTTCAATAATTAAAGCATAATTATTTTATATAGGTATTCACAATCATTATTGCATGTGCCAAGGTATTCGTAGGCATTTGGAATAAACTGATGCACTTTTATTATTTCATTTTAGTGTTTGAAAAATGCCCGAAGAGTTATTCCCCTTCGAAATAACATTTATAGCAGAAAACCACCAAAGCCAATAGAATCTAAAACGGTGATTGTTATTTTTTTTTTTTTTTCGGCTGTTTTGTAAATTTACGAATTTTCAATTAGCAGGTTTTGAACTTGAGTCAGCAATATATGAAAGCACGAAGAACTTCCAAAGTTTTTGTGGGAGAAATTTTACACAGGTAATATGAGAATAATCAACCATGTGTTTATGAAAACTTATTTTATGACAAAAATATTATTTTTCTCCATTTACCGAGGGAGCAAGTAGTAAATCTTATTTAAACTGATAGGAGGTATCTCAAATTACATCTGCTGTATATGTAGCTACTTTAGTATTTTAAATTATACTATTTTATTCGAATTGTCTGCGTAGGAGAAGAAAATCATTTCTAAACTGGTTTCCAGCAGTCGTAGCCCACGAATATATCATGTACAACTATTATTTCGTGATTCTCAAATAGGAAAAGAAAAGAAAAAGTTGTTGAGCATTGACAATAAATCACCGTGGTCTTGACATGGTTTAAAAGGCATGCTTCCAAGTATCAGCTAAAGAAAGTGAATTTCAAAATATTTTCATTCATGTTGAGGAACTTTCACGGACAAAATTTCAAAAAAACTGAATTCGCTGAACACATGTGCAGGTACACGAGTAACACTGAAAAATTTTGCTCGCTAACAGGAGGACACTTCAGCTTCACTCTAGAATTATTATTTAAAATATTAAGAATTAAGTTTAATAAACCTTCAATTCCGCACTCAATTTTATTGTGCTATTATATCGATGACGTGGAATAAAGAAGTACCATATTATTATCCTTTTCCCTCTCTATATAAAAAATGAATTTTCAACTATGTTTCTCATGCACATGGTATAATGGAAATTATCATGGCAATTGAAAATATGAAATATTTTCTGATGTATAATATATTATGGTTTTTCACAAATTCTGCATTGAAGTAAAAATAAATCAACAATATTATAAAAGTACCTACTAGTAGTAAAAATTATGAATCATAACGACATTGGGAAAAAAATTATTTTTATTGAAACATAAAATTTATGCGAGGGCAAATTTTTTCAAAATATTAGTCAATCTGTGCGACGAAATTTTGCGATAGAAACAATACGATATTGAGATGTATTTAAAACGATAACGATTTTCAAGATTATGAAATTGAAAAAAAGTAAAACAGTAGAAAATCACCGTAAATAAAAAATTAGCAATACAATTGGTCACACGTAAGAAATTTAATTATGGCTAAATCGAATGGAAAATAAGTTGCATTTAATAATCTTAACTTTATCACATTTACATCAAGTGATCGATATTTAATACGAATGAATTTAATGTAAATTACCAATAGAATATTAAAATATTATAGTTACTTGAATGGGAGCAACATTCTATGGAATCGGTGGAGCGTTGAAAATTGAAAAATGTATAATAGGTATGTATGCCATGTCCATGTGTCTTCGAGAAAAGCACGGTATATTTTAAAAGCTAGCTGGATTCATTTCAAGATTTTATATAATTTTAACAGGACACAAAAGAAAGAAAAAAATAATCAGCAGTTATTGCATTTCAATTTCTCATGCAGAGGTTCTTTCAATTTCGATTTGCCTAGTGTTACATTTTGATCTGCCAATGGAGGCTCTTCTATCGATATCTAAAAATGATTAAACATAAAAATAAGAATTAAATCTTCGCACTTAAAAATTAATAATACAAAGTATAAATAAAATTGATTTACATTTTGGCTGGTTCTTTCTTTTATCATTCGTGTTAAAGTTAAAAATACAGCTTCTACATTTACGTCATTTTTGCAAGAAATTTCAAAAAATGGCATATCAAAATTTTCAGCCATCTGTAAAAAAATATTAATAATATTAATTTAACTGAATTTTTTAAAAATTATTTATTAAATATAAATTTTTACACCCTTTACTTTTTCTCCATTCGCTCTTTCAACAATTCGTTGAGATTCAGCATCACATTTGTTTCCAGCTAAAACTTTCACAACATTGGGAGACGCATTCTGTCATATTTAACAAACAAATAAATGAAAAAATAATTTCTGTTTATGAACATTAAAATCGTATTGGTAGGTATACAAATTTTACTCACTTCTTTGATAGTTTTTAACCAATAAGGAAGATGGGTGAAAGAGTCAATATTGGTAACATCATATACTAGAAGAATACCCATGGCTCCACGATAGTAGGCAGTAGTCAATGTGCGAAATCTTTCTTGACCAGCAGTATCCCTACAATACCAAAAAAAAAAACTTACAAACTTATTGATAAATCATAGGTGAATTATCCAAGCACTTAACACTTTCTTTTTTTTTAATTTAGTTTTTTTCCTTCAGGCAATATTTGAATTACTCTTCTCTATTGAGGGGACAGTTCAGTCTTCTAGAGGAATATTCGTGCATATTTTTCCTATTTTGAAAATATATTTCACCATTTTCACAGATCAAAAAACTTGGATAAAATACATAATTTCTTTATTAGAAAATTCCAGTTCAGTTTTAGGATAAACTAAAGTTTCTAAACATGGTAACTTACCATATTTGTAGTTTTATTGGAGAACCATCTACTTCTACTATTTTCTGCTTGAAATCAACTCCTGGAAAACGTTGAAAATAAATGTTAGACATTTCCATTTTTTTTACAGCTATGAGTCATAGTTTTCGAAGTTTGAATGATACGATACAAATTTGGTTACCACACACAAAAAAAAAGCAACAATAAAAAAACAACAATAAAATCAATAATGCATACCTAACCTTATTCTTTTTATTACTCATGAAAAAAAAGTTATTCGCAATTTTAAAAAATGTCTTCATTTTTGTATAAAAGTTGGTAATTAAGTGAATTTGAAATAAGATCTCGCCAAAAGTCGAGCAACTTATAAATAGCTTTAGAAAAAATTTCAACTTACCAATTGTGGATATGTAAGTATCGTAGTAGGCATCATCGCAATACCTGTGTACTATGCAAGTTTTTCCTACATTTGAATCTCCAAGAACTAATATTTTATAAGTAGCTTTACATTCGACAGGCAATGAAACTGTCATAACGTTAAACAGGGTATACGAAACAGTCTGCAGCAAACTGAGAAACAACAAATACGATGAGGTGTTTTTCCCAGTCGCTTGCAAAATGACGTCATGCGCTTTCTTACTATTTTCATCCCTTTCTTTTCCATCATTTTCTCACGACAATTTTCCGACTCTTCAATAATCAGTGTTGCCGTTTACTGTAAGCTTTGAGCTTTTCAATTAATCGATACTATAACCAATGTTTTCCTCTGGAAAATACGTGAAAATTATTATGATAAATAAGAAAGAGGGCCTACTTCAAATTACTCGGGGTCTAGTCTGCTATCATTGAGAAAACCATCTCTAAAATTAATTGACGCCGACATTTTTTTACAGTTCATTTCTCATAACGAGATCTTATACATATAAGTCGACGAACTTTAGCAACCAGAGTGTAAAATGATTGTTTTTAAGCCTACATAAATGCATATCTTTACAGACAGCCCCTTTCCCCCCTTTTCTTGAAAAAAACAAAAAGTTGACGCCATTATCTACTCATTCTTCTTTAGTCAAATAAAAAATATCATTTAAGTATAGCCTTAAACATGAAATTTTTATTATTTTGTAGATGAAACTTAATTTAATTAAGAAACAAATAAAAAGTTGATGATATTTTAAAATAAGGTCAGCTTTATGAGAGCAAAAAATGGAAATTCTCCTTGCTAAATAACAGCTTAAAAGCCAGCCACTGGAAAATTAATGTTTAAATTAAAAAAAAAAAAATAAAACAATATTCGATCATTAGATGATTTCCTATATAAAAATATAGTTATTAAAACTAATTATCAATACTTAGGTCACTCTGGCCGAATAAGAATCCAATTTTCAAAGGGGGAGAGGGGTTGAAATGTACTGTCACTTTAGGTCCCAAGATTCCTAAACAGTGTTTTATGATTTGGTTTTCTTCTCTTATTTTGCTGGGTATCATAAATTATTGTGGCGATGCTGGTGTGCATTAGTAAATTCGTATTTCATAGTCTTTCAAAGAAACGCCAGCTAAACAATTAATATGTACTACGAACTAAGGGTATCATTAAAACTGACAATTATTCTTGGGGAAATACTTAACAATTTTATAACAGAATAGCTTTAATCAGATTCATAATTTTCAAATTGAAATTTCTTAATACATACTCGTATTACCAAACTTAGATTCAATCTTTTTTTCAGGACGGGTCTCATTTTCGAAGCATAGTTTTCAAGACTGAATTATTTTCCATCACATCTTCTTCAACATGCTCTGGAGAGAATGTTATCTTTTACATAATGAGTTGTGGCTAATAATTAATATTTGGACAGTTTTTAAAGTATAATAATGAGAAATATTTCAAATGTAGTTATTTGATGCATAAAAATACAGACTAAGCTATTAGAACTAAATCCTCCGATCAATAAAACTGCTCAAAAGAATAAAAAGAACTGAATTCCAAAATATTTCATTATTAAGTAACAACAATCCACCAGTACAATGATTATGTTAGCAGTAGAGGAACAGAAGATGTAACAACAGAATTAAAACTGCACAAGTATAGCCAGGTTTACAACAAATTTGTACGAGAAAAACAGGCATAACAAAATTCATTGAGGAATAAAAAGATCTTATACAATAAATATCACAGGATGGAAACGAAAATTACAACTTTCGCAAACACAAAATCATTTACGTACTGGACGTAAATATTAAGCTTTTACACGAAACACAAAACACCCTGGATTAAAGTTCGTCAACAGGGTGTTCAATAACCTCTTGGTCACACAGCTGAGCAACTTCTCCGCAGATTTTTGCACTCAAATTCTGACGTTCCGCTCTCAATTCATCCATTAAAGTTTCAAGATACTCGTCGACGATATCTTCGCAATGGTATTTCAAACTTTTATTCAGGTCAGTATCTTGAACCAAGTCCACTTCGCTCATGAGAGGATTCATGCCTCCATCTGCCAGCAGCGAAATGATGGTTTGCGAACCATTCGCCTTATGAGTAGCACGAACATAGTTCTCCATCACATTACAAATATCGTCCAACATTTCGGTTAAATAGATTTCAGATTTCCAATAAGGTACGACTTTCTCGTCGTAGTTACCTTCGTTGTCCAGACGGAAGCCCCCAACGTTAATTTTTCTCGTCACGTCGACTCTCGAAATATTTTTCTGTATTTCGTCGATAATACTGGTACATACTTTGCATTTTAATTCTCGAATTCGCGAATCGCTGAGAACTGGGTAAACACCGAAACTAATAAGCAAGAGAAATACACACAGGTTAGCCATTGTTGAGATGGAATTACTCACAGTATCATCACAGTTACCAGTGCGACAGCACAATGAAGTCGATAGTATACTAGTTTCAAGATAAATTCTATAATTTCGACAAAATTTTGGACCAATATCTAAAATTTAGGTAAAAAACACGTATCAATTCACAATTGGTGCAAGAAAGTTTGATTTGTTATCAAAAATTGTTTTTAGTCAGTGTTACCAGATGGTAAGCGTTTAAAAATGTTTCGATAATTTTATTATATTCGAGCCCTGTTCGAGCCTAGGTATTCTATTCGTGATTGAAGATGAAGAATGAATAATAATTATGAAAGTAACGATAGTTTCATTGAATCGAAAGTCACTAAAAATTTTTCTAAAGGTGAAAACTCAATGCAATTTCAGAGCAAGCTTTTGCTTTCGAAGAATCGACGTTTTTAATTTCGATACTTTTTGTTTTTGGAATGCGAAAGAAATTTTTTTATTCATAACCAATGCAATCCAGTGATGCAATCATCATGAAATCCTTATCACTGTCAACACTGATACCTCTCCAGCTCCTGACTCCTATCGTGTTCGTTGGTGTTCGTTTTGATGCCAGGATGCCAGTTACTGGCTACCGGCTACCGACCGATACCAACCAATTTCAACTTCTGTCATGTTTCGTATTCTTCTTATTCTGAGCTTTTTTTGAATGAAAGTTTGCTACTTCAGTTTATTGATCCATTTTATTGATATAAATTTTTTCGTAATTCATTCCACTAAACTTGTTGTGAGCAAAGGAAGGGTTAGTTTTAATTCTTTAGGACTGTAAGTATGACCATAGTCAATTATTGTTCTCTACTATTATTTGATAATAAATTTATGAATTAAGACAAATTTAATCAAGTTTGATTGAAATTAAGCATCAAAAACTATTTTATGATAGTTTGAGAATACGTTAGCTAAATACTCCGGCCCAATCGTAATCATAATTAAATCGTCTTGACAGACAGACCCTTTTATATCTTTACTATGATATATGATGGTAGGAGATGAGTAAATTATAATTTTCAAACTAAATAATAAATAACATGCGTCCGTTAGTGAAATAACCCAGATGAAACGCACAAGTATTTTTTGTCCATTTTCAATTGCCCAGTGTACTAAATAGTCTTACAAATATTTTATTGAGTTTTTAAGGAGAGCGAAAAGGAAGTTAACATGTCTCAAAATTTGCATTTTGTTATATTTGTTCTCGATTCTATGTTCCACGAATACAAGTCAGACCTAATTCTTATTTTATGTTAAGTAATTCAAGGCATTCTATTGCAGAGTTCAAAAACTTCGATGGCTCAAACCAATCCTGAGTTCAAGACTAAAATTAATGAAGAGCTTGAGAATATTGGCGAAAAATTTAACTCGCTTTTGACAGCTTCATCTACCCGTAAGTGTATAGGGTTATGAATTTTGTTCAACGAATTCTCAACTGGTAGTATCTTCTGTAAAATAATATTAATGATCTATTTTGATGGCAGTTGGCACTCATTTTCAATTTACTATTGAAAAACGATGGGATGATTCGAAAAATTTAACCATACCTTCTTATTTTGTGTTAAATTTGGAGTCAGTTGCTGAGAATTTGTCGAAAATTCCATTTTTTGAACGTCTCCAGATAAATAAACCATTTTTGGTGAGTAATACTTCTCAAATCGAACAGTAAAATGTGGTGTGAGTTATAAGAAACAATAATATATTTATTTGCTTATTAATTAAATGAATCTAGATACAAATCTGAGGAGAGTTATTTTCATTTTTTTTTCTGTGTGAGTTTTTCTTTTCTTCCATTAATTTATTGTCAATTTATTATCTGCTATTTTCGATAAAGTAATATCGAAGAATGAATTTTTGTTTTGTGAATTGTATTTCATATTTGAATTTATAATTATGTATTAATTAATCTTTACATTTCAGGAAGATGACTTGCCCGTAAGAACAACCGCAGTTTCATGTGGTGAGTGTTTTTATATCAGTTCTATTCAAGACTTGTTCCTTTAAATCTATTAAATAGCGAAAAATTTTCATTTTTAAGGTTCCAGACCAACTAAGGATTCAATAGCAAAATGTTTGGAAAATGCCAGAGTTTCAAAAGATTTGAATACCCCAAAGCACAGCAAAAATGATTCAAAAAATCACGCACTAATTGACGGAGATGAAAATACGAATACTTTTCATGAAAATGAAGATGTCACTAGTACCTCGAATGACTGTATACCTGAAAAATCTCCTGTGCCTGATGAATCACAAGAAAATGCTTTACTAGACGACTGGTTGGATAGTGTGTTGGATGATTGAATGCTGGAATTTTTTTCTGACCCAAGGTGAAAAGTCAACTTGAAGTTGAGGAGAATTTTGAATCCCAAGGATGGAATAATAGTTTCGTGGATCATTAGAACGCGGCTGTATCGCTGGTATTGAACAACACTGGTTTTCTACTAGCCACCATATTTGAGCTAGTTATGTGCACACGCTCATATTCGGGGAATTGAGAGAACTCAAATCGGCACGATTTATCGCTAACTTGATTCTAAAACTTGCTAAGCCCCGAATAATTGCCATCCTCCATTTTTTGACCGATTGAGTATGAGCTGGTATCAAAATGTCATTCGAGCTTTTACTTTGGTGATTTTTTCGGAATTTATCATATTTTTTTCGTAGGCCAGTGATATACATCTAGCGAATTTCATATTTACACATTTTTCCTTCGAGAAATGAATAGGAAAAATTTTTCAATTCAAAATTAAAAACATTGGAGAAAACGCAAATAATTCTGCAGGGAAAACGTACTTCGCTTATGAATGCTATGTAAAAAAAAAAAAAAACATTGTTTTTAGATAAGTAGTAATTTCATGTTTTCAATTTGTGGGATGTTAAGATTTTGCATAGGACAGGAAGGAAGCCACAAATCGACCATGAAAACTGTCAATTATAAAATCTCATATTATGATTTTGTATTATATGAACAAAATTCATTTTGCTTTAAATAAACTACTAAAAAATTGTAGAATCGAACTTAGCCATCTAATTCTCGAACTTTGATTCTTATTCACTCATTTTTGTGGATACGAATTTTTTTCTAAAACAAATTATTGCACGTAATTTATGAAATTAGTTATAAAAATTTTATTCGTGTTACAAATAGCATACAAATGAAAAAAATGAACGAAATAAGATTGCAAATTAACAATTATCGTCATTTTCACAACCACAACCGTTATTTTTCTTCTTCTTGTCACAGCTAAAATCGTCACCTCCGAAGTCACAATCATCTTTTTCCTCTTCGCAGTTACATCCATCATCTTTTTCCTCGTCACAATTACATCCATCATCTTTTTCCTCGTCGCAATTACATCCATCATCTTTTTCATCGCCCCAATCACAGTCGTCTTTCTCTTCTTCGCAGTTACACCCATCGTCTTCTTTTTCCTCTCCGCAGTCAAAATCATCTTTTTCTTCACCACAATCACAGTCATCTTTCTCTTCCTCGCAACTACAGCCATCATCCTTTTTCTTATCGTCACCAAAGTCACAGAAGTCTTTTTTTTTTCGCCACAGTCGTCTCCCTTTTGGTTGTCACCAAAATCGCAGAAGTCTTCTTCTTTGTTCTCATTTCCGCAGCCGTCGTTCTTACTTTCCTTGTTGCTGAAGCAGTCGTCTTTATCAGCTCCACTGTCGTTGCCATTCTGTTGAACCTGGCTAGCACTAACTATCGCTTTCTGCAAGCATTCGCCTAGATCTCTGAAAGCATCGCTGCAAGCTGCCTAAAATAAAAATAAAATGAATTATTTTATAATGTTAGGTATTTTTATCATTATTATCTATTTCCTACCTTTTGATACTTTGCAATGAATGTCTTGCTTTTTGGAAGAATTTCCTCAAGCTGTGCAATGTCTTGTTTTAACTATACAAAATTAGATGGCATGGCAAGCAAAGTCAATTTATAGCTATAAATGTGTCAAGACAACTCAGTTGCTGACTCGATACGATTCGATTTTTGGCTTTTTCAAGTTAGCAGACGCTTTAGTTGAGCTGCATATTTGTACCCCTAACTCTAACCAAGTGGATTAAGGGATGTGTGGACGTTTTTGTTCTATCTGGAAAGAATAGCTCGTTGGTCGTTCAGTATCCAAAGAGTGTGATAGGCTACCGAAATTGATAAATTCCATAAAAAAATAATTGTACTATAATATTTTTATTTAATAATTTGTACCAACCATTCTTCAGTTTTTCTACCAATTCAATTTTTCTAATAATATGTTGGCTCAACTTTCAACGTTTTTTAATATTTTTTAAAAGTAATTTTAGCAGGTTTTCACTTGTTTTTATTATGATCGTTCAAACTCTTGATACTTTGCAGTCCTTGGTAAGTCATACTAAGGTCATTTGGAGTGCGAATTATCAAGAGATTTTATTATAAACGTAATACAGCCTATCCATAATCTTTTTTCATGTATCACGTTACACTGAACTACGTACATTTATTCAAGTAAAGACAGGTAGCTTGTTTATTTCACTATTCAAAGCTGCAAACTGAGATTTTTGATTTTCTTCTTTACCTTATAAGTTTTTTCATAAAAAGCGACTTTTTGTCTTTTTGAAAGCAGGATTAAATTAAATTAAATCTTGTATGATGAACGTTATCGAAACCAATCATTAAGAAAAATTTTTCTTACTGAATGGGGGCATATATAATAATACTTACTTTCTCCTGTTTCTTCTCTTCCTTCTTTTTACAGCATGGAACAATTTTTTCTTTTATAAAACATTTCATTTTTGTGCATTTATCTTTCTTTGCCGCACTCATCATTAATTTCTGCAAACAAAAAATAATAATTCATTCGAAGATTTTGAAGAAATTATTGTCAAGCATTTTCAACTTTTTTTTTTTTTAGGAATGGTGATCTTTTTTCTTTGATTTGAATGTTTCTCACTTTACATTACTTTTCGTCCCCTTCAAATTTAAAATGAAAATTTTTTGTAAATACACAAATACTGATGTTCTGCTTTTTTTAATGGAAATCTTTCTATTTATTACCTACGTCCTATTTATTGATCATAATTTTCACTAATATTATTTAGATAAAATATTTTAAGAGAAAAAAAATTCAATTGATTTTTGTGGAATAGTGATGGGAAAGTTAATAATTTTTTACTTTCTTAATTTTTTCAGTTTCATTTATTCTTACGCTTCATTTACAATGATATTTTCATCTGCAGGGTGATAAATTCTCTAAAGTAATCAAATAATGTATAAAATGAATTTATTCTAAATACTCATCTATCTATAATAGAAAAAAATAATAATAATACGTATATTTTCAATATAGAGGTAGTTACCTGCTGTGGAAATATATTAATGTAGTATCACCTTCAACAATTTAATCATGAATAACTTGGCCTATGGTCAATAGTATTTTTATAAAGCAAGAAAACTTACCTCTTCCATACACAAAATGAAAAATTTATTGAAGAAAATATTTCACGATTGAATAAACTGAAAAATACTCGAGTTTCTTCCGATCTTTTCAATTTATAGTGTGAAACTAGTAAAGGAAGTACAATAATGTTATTGAAGGGCTGTTATTACCGCAATATTAATGTAAACTCTAGTATTTCCAATTCATGAGTCCAACGTTATTAAATTCAACATCATTGTTTTCAGATGTGCAAGAAAATGTTTGGTTAAAGATACGGTGACATTTCCTTTATTTGTAAATTATGTACATCCGTTAATTTTGTTGAGATTCGTTACCCGTTTTAAAAAAATTAGTTCTTTTGCCAGAGTTTTTTTGAGTCAACTCTTCATTTTTTTTCAACTAAATATACGTTTTCATGGCGAAAATGTGCTGAAAAATTGAACGTTGTACCTACTTGAATTTTTTTTTTTTTCTTTGCAAAAATTCCTCGTCAATTTCCAATTTCATTTTTTGTAATTATTATAGACTTATTTCCTCTTTTACTCATTCAGTTTAGTTATGCATTCGAATATTGTTGAACTTCATCCACTTCTGTTAAATTTTTATTATTTTCATTGCGCCGGAATGAAACTTATTTTTAATAACTATACACTCATTTATCGATAAAAATTCCACGCTGATCTAAACACTTGAGAAAATCAAAATAAGATTAAGTTTTGGGCAAATGTGCTAGCATAGATTAGATAAGACTACATGCGAAAGCTTTTGTAATTTGATTTTAATAAAAATAACCTACCTATGTTGCATCATAAATATTCATAAGTTGATGAAAAGTATTGTCATTTTATTCTTCATTCGATTAAAATTGATATAGTCTATTTAATTTATTATTTGAATCATGGAAAACCAATGTGAAATAAGACAATACAAAAAGAGGTGGATAAATTTGGTGGTGTTTGTGATGTATGCAGTTAATAATGGTGTTCACTGGTCACAATTTAGTATCATTAATAATGTTATATCTGAATATTATCATGTCTCTTCGACAGCCGTGGAATGGACGACTTGCATATTTATGTTGGTTTCTGTGATTTTGGTGGCTCCAGTTTTGTTCTTGTTAGATAAGATTGTAAGTAGATATGGATGATATTAATGTATTATAAAAATTTCTTAAGTTATAAAATATTGAGGAATACAGTATGTACTCCACGTGATCATATTAGTAAAGCTGATGTGTCAGGTTAATAAACAAAGCCATTCAATTATGGTAGCAAATGCTAATAATGCCAATAATCGAAAATAAAAGTTTTTTTTAAATTGACGTTTTCATGATTTTAATGGGAAAATTTAATAGAAAAAAAAAATTTCCTCCTCGAATTATGTGTGGTTTCCATTTAGGTCACCTACCTAAGAAAAATTATTTAAAATTTTCGTTCAATTCATTTCAATTTATTTTTTACTCGGTGATGAATATCCAAATAGGTACAAAAGATTAATGCGAAGAAAACTCATTTCTTTAGGACTAAAAAATTTCTGGTGTTAAAATTAAAGATGAAATTACTCTCTGCTGGAATATATCCGAATCAGAAATTTTATTAATAATTTCCCCAACAATTTTTTATGATAGCAGTCGTGTAGACTGCTAATTACTGTCGGAGTAAAACCACAGTAGAATAAATTTACAATCAAACAAATTCAGAAAAAAATGAATACATTTTCTTGACCTTGAAGATAGAATGTATGATCGCCCGAAGAGATGGTAATAATTGTAGCTGTCAATTTCTCGTTTGATAAGATAAGAAACTACTTGATAGCTTACAATTGGTATAAATGACTTTTGTATTTTATTAGGTAGGCTAAAATAAAAATCGGATACTTGATTCTTCGATAAGCGTATGGGGATTCCCCTTAGATAGGTAGCACTACACTGTTGGCTATAAATAATCATCATTTTAGTACAAACATAATCAAACCTACAATAATGTCATTGCACTTGAGTGATAAAAAATTGAAACTGTCGTGAAATAAGTTCTGATATGAGTGAGATTTGTATTTTTGTTTTTCTTCAAATTTTTGATGCGTCAACATCTTTATTTGGGGATGCATTGTAAATTTAAAAATACGTATTTTTAGGGGGGGGGGGGCGAATTTGAGGTTGTTGCTAGATTTTTAGAACAGAATATGCCTCAGCAAGGATACCAACTGCAGGGATTTTACTTACTGTCTTTAAAAATTTTAGGAATAAAACCAGGAGTGGAATTTCAGGAATAAAACCAGGAGTAGAATTTCAGGAATTTTTTGGGGATTCTAGTTTTTTTTTTTATTATTAGGGACTTTTTCTCTATTTCCAAATTATTCAAATTAATTCAAATAAGAGATGGTATTATTATAGGTATTTTGCTCTAGTAGTATCCCATAAAATTTGTTTTTAGTGGCAAAAATTCGAATTTCCAACGAAGAAAAGGGGTTCAGGAATTTTCTCCTGGGATTTTTCTGACACGAAGCAGCGATTTTCAACAATTAGAGTGGGCAACGTTGTGCGTCAGTCTTTGGAAAATAATTTATTTTTATTTTTATAAATTTTCCAATACACGAGACTCCCAGGATTACTTTGAGAGGATTTTGCTTGAAAATAATTTAGATAGACTCGCCTACACTTGCATAAATCACAAATTGGATTACGAAATCGAATTTTTATTTTGTTTTTGAGTTGACTAGATTATGATAATGAATATTAATTCAAATTTTCCCTTCATAAGTGAAATTTTGGATTTGAGAAAATTCAAACCGATTTCTTTTCACAAAATACTCGTACCTAATGATGATACACTACTCGGGTGAAATTCACGAAAATAAAATGGGCTATAAGCACATTTTTTGAGTGGATTTAATGTCCTAAATAAATATTGTAACTTTGACAGACACTGTCATAGATATATGATCAATAATTCTGACACTATAAATACTCTAAAGTTTGTCTTAGATTGTGAACATCCAAATTCAAGAAAATTAAATTAGGTGCCAAATATATAAAATAAATTTTGTATTTTGCGCAGAAAGTCAGGTATATTCTGATATTTGTAAATGTAATGACATGCCTTGGATCATGGCTGAAATTATGTTCGGTTTTTCCTGATCGATTTTACGTGGCATTCATTGCTCAAACTGTAATAGCAATTCCGTCAGTGTTCACTTACGGATTAGCAGCTCGTTTTACAGCAGATTGGTTTGGTATTCATGAGATTTCACGTGCAGGAGCTCTTGCTATATTTGGTGATCAGGTAATAAATGCTACGAAGAGAAATATTTATAGGTATAGTGGAAAGCTTTAACAACATTTCGGGAAAGGTAGAGAACATTTTAATCAAAGAAGTCCAATGTCATAAATGAGGTTATAACATTTTTTGGGACTTTTCCCATTCCTCAGGTTTATTTTTCTTTTCGTGTTTCCATTATCGAGTTTTTTCACTTTTTTATGTCATAATCGTTTCACTTTCAAGTCCATTATTACTAATATTAGTTATTGCTAGACCTTATGTTGATTCTGGCGAAAGCCCTTAACTTATACGAGTAATTATTTTCTTTCAGTTTGGAAATGCTCTGTCATTTGTTATACCAGTGCTTGTCGTTCCTAACACTTCTGATATTGTTTCAAAGGAAAATGGGCTCATGAGGTTACATCAATTAAATGCGGCAGTGTCAACTATTGTCCTGATATTGGTGATTGTTGGTAAATTTTAAACTTGTTCGAGCGTCCTATAGGGGGTAACAGTAAGTTTCAACTCAGAAATTATCTTTTTCAAAAGATATTTCTCGAAGCTGTAAAAATAATGCTGAGTTGGGTATTTTTAAATTTTCATAAATATTTAAATCAGAAAAATACCCCTGAAATATCAAAATACTGCAGTAGGTACACACTGAACCAATTTTTCAACTTCGCAAAATTTCTGTTCAAAAATTAGATTTTTGATATACCTCCAGCTGTTATGCCCTAACATACTAAAATTATTTATCTTGCTGTAAATGGAATAATTTTCGATACCTATAGTCATTTTCACTGTTTTGGCTGGGAAACAAAAATAATTTCAGATTTATAGTAGTTAAGTAGAAATTACTACAGAAATGGAGTAATATAATTATTATCTAACTATATGACAGATTAAATTACCAACAACCAATCTATTTTTCCATTTAAGATACTGAAAATTTTTTTCTAGTTCACACATACTTACATAAAATCTTTTCGCAGAAGGTATTCCATCCAAATATAACAGTGAGGTTAGGTTTGCCTTTCATAATGCTTCTATGATATTATAGTGTTTGAAGTTATTTTATTTTTACAGTTTTCAAGGACCAGCCAAAAAAACCACCTAGTGTAGCGCAAGCTCTAAAAAAAGATTTAGAAAAAGAATCACTAATAGTTTCTTTGGCCAAAATGATGAGAAATCGAGCATTTATAATGATGTTATTTGCTTATACGATAATGGGAAGTATCTTCAATGGGCTGTGCACTGTCATTAATGAAATTGTGCTAATGAATTTTCCAGTATGTAATTTTGATTAAATTTAAGTCATCTTACCTACCCAAATGATCGTTAAATTTTCTTTCGTTTTCTTCAAAGGATAACTACAAAGATGCAGGAAATATTGGCTCTTTGATAATGGTTGTTGGAATGTTCTCTTCTCCAGTAACTGGTTACGTTCTGGATAAAACACGAAAATTCAAGTAAATATTCATTAATGATTAACTAGTCGCGTATTAATCCTGAAATTAGGGATTTCATCGATATTTTTCACTTGCATAAGAACTTATAGGACCTGTATTACAACCACTGGCAAATCATACCGCTCTGGACCTTTGGCTATGATATTTTAAGGGGGCGGGGGGCTCACTCGACCTCTCTCCAGCGTTATATCATGCCTGTAGTAGAGGAACTAGATTTTGTTTTTGGGGTGGGCCAGGGGGGAGGGCAAGAAACATTATTCGAAAATTTCAACATCCAAAAAATTGATAATGAAGCTGATTTTTTATTATTTTTCAATAATTTATTATTTTTACTGGTTTTCAGTTCATTTCGAAAAATTTTTGGGTGGGCCAGAATTTTTTTTGGGCGGGCCACGGCCCCCATTAGTGCCGCTACAGCATGCCTGACATAAAAACAGGAACATAGGACTTTTGTTACATTTGTTTTTCAGAGTTTCACCAAATGTCAATAAAATAAACACTACTTAGCAATTTTACCAATATTTCTTAATAATTGTTTAGTGGCCTGTTTTCAGAGAGATTTCAATTTTCCTGTACGCTGGTGGACTGATTAGTCTTGTATTATTTTCTGCTGCTCTGAAAACAGATAGTATAATTTATGTTTATCTAGCAGCGATAGTTGCAGGGTAAGTTGAAAAATTATCAATCTCTGTATTCATTTAATTTTTAGCAGGTTTTCGATTGATATTAATTTTCGACTGAAATGAGAATTTCGGATTTTCTTTCCCCTTCGTTCAGAAATTGCAACTTTATAAATACATTTTATTAAATTTTTGATCACTTTTAGTTTTATTGTCTAGCTTGGGAGCTTATTTTCTTGATTCCAACTTTGTAATCTTGTTCATAATGTATTTACTATAATTTTTCGCTAGAAAGCTAAAATGTCCTTGAAGTAGGGTGTAGTACCTACATTGATTATAATTTTCATAAAGGTACCTATTTATTTTTACTGTGAAGTTGTTAGCGAAGCGCCCTATTGAATTTGTCATAACGTTTTATTTCACAGGGCGTTTTTCGTTTCAATTTATGGAAATGGCTGTCAAATAGGCATGGAGATAATCTATCCGATATCAGAAGAGAAATGCACAGTCATTATGACTTGTGCTAACCAACTGATGAGTTTGATAGTTACTTTCTCTTATAGTTCCTTATTTAGACGTTACAACGATATTATAGCCAATGTATTTCTTTGTGTTTTATGCATCATCTCTGTTATACTTCCTATATTTGCACCCATCAACCTAAAACGTCAGAAAGCAGACGCCAAAATTACAAACGAGGAATTGAAGAAAGTATTGAATAAATCGTCAGCAATTTATTGAGTTTAATGTTCTTTTCGCAAAGCTTAGTTACAGAAGAAAAAAAAATTGGTGGAAACCTTTATATTATTTACTCGCAGTTCTGACTCAGGGAAGGTAAAAAGTCTGATCAATTGAGTTTAGAACTTGAATTTCATTTCATGTAAGAATTATCCCACTTGAAGTAAGTATACCCAGCCTTTGAGTTGTCCAGGAAGGACTGAAAAAATACAAACTGTAAAAAAAAATTTAGAAAAAGAATCACTAATAGTTTCTTTGGCGAAAATGATGAGAAATCGAGCATTTATAATGATGTTATTTGCTTATGCGATAATGGGAAGTATCTTCAATGGGCTGTGCACTGTCATTAATGACATTGTGCTAATGAATTTTCCAGTACGTAATTTTGATTAAATTCAAGTCATCTTACCTACCTATATCTATATATAATGTTGTTGCTACAGAGCTGGAATAGATTGTTGATGTTGCAATAGTTCAGTCAAATAAGGAAATATACAATCATAATAATTTATTCTAGAAATATGGGAACTTTTAGCACCATACGATAGTTAATAGTCTATTTTAATATCTGAGAATATAAAATTTATCAACCAGAATATAGGTATTTTTATTATTATTATTTATTGGAGTTAATTTTCTAGGAGCTTTTTTAAATTTTTGTATGAGAAAAGCTGCGCGTACTGCAGATGTCGAATGTATTTTTTTCAATACACCATCACTACTACACCTGCAAACATTTTGAAAAAGGGAGGTTAAAATTAAAGATTTTCCCAAACAGATGCTACGTTAATATTATTTTGACGGATTTAACTTAACTTTTGGGCGATATTTTTCATTATGGATAGTAATAAATGGCGTATCTTATAGTCTACTTCTGCAGTATCAGTAAAATAACGAATTTCATTATTCAAGACATCAGTAGGTTTTGAACTTAGTCGGCGATGTTATATAGGATGTCCCAGTTTGAGTTGACAAAGCAACTATTTCAACGTAAATAAAACAAATTCGTGAAATTCTGCGTAGAAATAACGCAGTCGGGGGCGGGGGCAGATTAGAGCATGAAATTGTTCAAAAAATGGAATTCACTGAATTCGACTACCCGATCGCGTACGAGTATAAATTTGAACGTTGCGGAGATTCGTATTTCGTATGGTATGGCAGTGGGACACGAACACACAAACGCCAGTCTAACCAATCCGAATCCGAATCCGATAGGATGTCCCAGTTTGAGTTGACAAACCAGAATCAGTAAACAGAACTTTTTAACTGAAACAAATCTAAACTTACTGTGCAACTTTCTGCCCAAACCAAACGTTGAAGGAGTTACATTTTTCTTACTTGTAAGCATTATAGTCACTTCAACTCAAAGTTTAGACAAAAAGTGAGTGATTGAAAACTTTCATTTGTTCCAATATTTCATTCGCCGATGCCAGGTTGCTAACCCTAACTAGGACACCCTGTATACATTAACAAAACAATAAAGGAGAAGAGAGAATAGTAGGTATAGAATTCTGATACTTGCAGAATGATTCACACAGAGTACGTTAGAGAAAGAAATTACAAAAATAAAACAGTTGAAAGTTTAATTTCAATAAAATTGTTGGAACAAAGTAGAGCGAGAATTTCAGAAAATTTCGGCAGAAATGCTGTAAAATAATTCAACAATAAATTAACAACTCAGTATCAGTGTCTATGCATAGATCCAAGAAGATTCCGATAAATTCACAAGAACATTTTGCATATTGTGTAAACATTTACCGATGCGAAAGGAAAAATACCTAATTCGAGATTGAAAACGAATTTCGGAGGAGACTATCGTTCCCAGAATTTTTTTTTTTCAACTAAAACATAGTCGCCCATGATTTTTTTAAAATGTAAAAAAAATAAAAAGAAGAAAAAATACACGTAACACATTAATTTTGGAATAATAGAATAAGTACCTTCGAGTACAACCGTGATGAAAAAAATTAAAAATAAAAACAAACGACCGACACACATATCACCTTTCAACAATACTGAAATGTTTAAGCATCATATTGTAGTACAATATTATTGGGTATTTAATTAGAAATAGGGGAGGATGAATAAGATCGAGGAAATAATTGTGAGGTTATACTCGTAGCACCTGTTTCCGCTTGAAGTATGAGGCAGTTTATTTGGTCCATGAGAATAGCAGACTTTGAAGGATCTATTTTCCGTAACTTCTCGCCAACGTAACAACCAAACTTGCTAAATTGATCGTCAACTATCTCTCCACTCTTCGAAGTTTTATCCTTTTTTTCGATAGGATGACGTTTTTTACGTAGCGTTTTTTTTTTTGGAGATTTGGGGCTTCTATTTTGGCCCTCTGGCAAATCCTCTTCTTCTTCTAAGTCAGAAGTATCTGAACCAGGAAAAGGAGAAATGCTTTCATCACGATCTGAGTCAGCATCTGAATCGGTCTAAAAAGTAACACACAAAATTATTTCCGGTACCTACCTTCGTGGCCAGAGTAGTGGATCAAAATAACAAATTTATCTCAAAAGAATTGAAATTTTCCCTATTGTATACGTGCCCAATAGGGGAAGCATATTTTGTTATAATGTCTTATAGATAATGGAAGTGTATTTTATAATATTATGAATACAGCATCTTGTTGATGACACTAGTAGTTACGTAGGTTTATAATTTCTTACGTTGATGCCCTTCCTCATGCAATATCTCTACGCCAGAGAAAAGTAAATCGTCAGTTTCTGCAAGTGAAATTAGGGATATATTTGCTGACTTATATTTATACTACCTAATTTACAATAATATTTTTAATTGGTTTTAAAATTTTTTACTAATTCTTAATGTGCCGATATTTTATGGGTAAAGGAAATGACGATACACACCGCCAGCTCGTGTCCGAGCTGACAGCGTATTTTCAGGAAAATAACGGCACGATGTTGCTGAAAAGACTGCATATTAATTTTCGGCAATGTACTTGTCTTTTATACAGAAATGCAAACTTGCTAAATTTATAGAAACTTCTAGAAGGTTATGACCAAATATAATGCATAGCCTGCAATTCATGCAGAAGACTCTCGATGCTTCTGGAATAAAATGACATAAATTGCTTATTAATATGAAGCCTACCAGCACTTTATATTGTCGTCACATTTTCTACTAATTTAGAAGTTAGTAAAAGTTATGTACTCAGTGTAACAGTTAGTTTAATTTTTTTCATTGTACTAGCATCTTGTCTTGGCTCTAACCTTAAATTTATTGAAAGTGTAAATTTTTATTATGTTAAAAGCCTAGAGTCACGCACCTTCAATAATGAGGTTCTGACTCTCTTTCTATAACTGTACAGAATAATTGAAATTTAAATATCAAACCCTTAAAATTCTGTACATTTAACAACTGAACTGTTTTCAAGTTATTAAAAAGATATAAAATTTAGGGCTGTGAAAGTATAATAATATTTTATGATGAAGTATACTTACACTGATTGTTGGAAAAATTTCTTCGGAGTCATCTAAGAATTTCATGCTCTCCCATGCGAACCATTTTGGAGCGTAAATTTTCTTTCCACCTGAAAGGATTTACAAGAACTTAATTACTTAAATGAAAATATCATGTTGTTACAGAGTTTGAATAGACTGTTGATGTTGAAATAGTTCAGTCGAATAAGGAAATATACATTCATAATAATTTATTTGAGAAATATGGGAACTTTTAGCACCGTGCGATAGATAGTCTATTTTAATATCTGAGAATATAAAATTTATCAACCAGAATATAGGTATTTTTATTACTATTATTTATTGGAGTTAATTTTCTAGGAGCTTTTTTAAATTTTTGTATGAGAAAAGCTGCGCGTACTGCAGATGTCGAATGTATTTTTTTCAATACACCATCACTACTACACCTGCAAACATTTTGAAAAAGGGAGGTTAAAATTAAAGATTTTCCCAAACAGATGCTACGTTAATATTATTTTGACGGATTTAACTTAACTTTTGGGCGATATTTTTCATTATGGATAGTAATAAATGGCGTATCTTATAGTCTACTTCTGCAGTATCAGTAAAATAACGAATTTCATTATTCAAGACATCAGTAGGTTTTGAACTTAGTCGGCGATGTTATATAGGATGTCCCAGTTTGAGTTGACAAACCAGAATCAGTAAACAGAACTTTTTAACTGAAACAAATCTAAACTTACTGTGCAACTTTCTGCCCAAACCAAACGTTGAAGGAGTTACATTTTTCTTACTTGTAAGCATTATAGTCACTTCAACTCAAAGTTTAGACAAAAAGTGAATGATTGAAAACTTTCATTTGTTCCAATATTTCATTCGCCGATGCCAGGTTGCTAACCCTAACTAGGACACCCTGTATACATTAACAAAACAATAAAGGAGAAGAGAGAATAATAGGTATAGAATTCTGATACTTGCAGAATGATTCACACAGAGTACGTTAGAGAAAGAAATTACAAAAATAAAACAGTTGAAAGTTTAATTTCAATAAAATTGTTGGAACAAAGTAGAGCGAGAATTTCAGAAAATTTCGGCAGAAATGCTGTAAAATAATTCAACAATAAATTAACAACTCAGTATCAGTGTGTCTACGCATAGATCCAAGAAGATTCCGATAAATTCACAAGAACATTTTACATATTGTGTAAACATTTACCGATGTGAAAGGAAAATACCTAATTCGAGATTGAAAACGAATTTCGGAGGAGACTATCGTTCCCAGAATTTTTTTTTTTCAACTAAAACATAGTCGCCCATGATTTTTTGTAATATTTACATTAGAAACATAACAAATGTCCATTTTTTGCAGAGCCATTAGTGTAGCGTAAACGATTAAGTATACTTATCAACTCCTGAAATATTTGTAAATAGGAAATGGGAACGCCAAAAAATTTTTATATCAACTAAATGGCTTGCCGTCTGGTACGATAAGAATCCGGAAGATGAAGTTTACTGTACATCGGTGACTCAATTAAATATTCTATAGAAATATTCTTATTCAAATTTCTCTATCTTCAACAATTCCCGAGTTACGAGCTTCATACCAAAATAAAAAGAAGGTTTTTTCGTTGAAAATCAGCTAACAACAGATTAAGTACCAATTCTGAACGGGACCGAAGACAATGGTGTCTTTGACGGGACATAAGCAATATTCTAACTTCTGGGTGTACTTACGTTTCCCCATTTTAATATTTTTAAGCATTCTGGATTTCAGTTTTCGACGAGATCCACGCAGGCTGTTTATTTTCCTTTTTAGGATGCTAATGTCTGTGTTCATCACTGCGGCAATGTCACGCCATGCATTTTCTTTCTGTACAATATTACGATAATTTTTATCATTTGTTTTCCACAGTAATTGTCTGTTTTGATATTCCCTGATGAAATTTAATACTTTTTCGTTATCCCATTCCATATCATCAAAAACAATTATACAAATTTCGTTAATTTACACAGCGCATACTCGCAGCTCGCACGATAAACCCCGGAACAACATTCATTCGCGAACTGAAACGAGGCAATTACAATAGTGCACTGTTCATAGTTCATACCAACATCGTCATACCTCATGTGGCGATTTTCTTTTGAAATACCGTCGTCATCTGGGAACCGGTTCGTCTGGTTTCCGCCTGTTCGGTTGTTCACCGAACCAATTCGCCTCGCCTCGAAAATCGGTTCATACCTGCACGAATGCCTCGCCTCGCCTTGCCTGTATGCATTCCTTGTTCGCGGGTTTTTTATTATTTGTGGTTTCTAGCTTTCTACTTTCTGCAATAAATTTTTAAAAATCTAATAAAACGAACGTAGTTATTTATGTTTTCTGTAATTATTTCAAAAACTGAACCATGAGCTGAGGTGTAATTTTATTAAAATGAAATTTCGTTGGTGCCATTTATGTGAAAAAACAAACAGCGTTTGCTTCAGGTAATTAAATTATCATATTTTGTATGAAAACCTCCTAATTATTCAAATATGTTCTGAATATTTTATATTGAATAATTTCCAGTTTTCCGAAGCAAAATTTGGAGCTGCGAAAGGATTGGTCGCTATTCAGTAAAGATGAAATTAACTATTCTTCAAGTTCAATTTCTGTCCCTTTTTTATGCGAGAAACACTTCGACCCAAAATTTGTCTTCAAAAAAGAGAAAAAACAGTGCTCCATGGATACGCAGTCCCAAGTGCCCAACAATCAGAGTGGAGTCCTCATCGTGAGTATTTATTTTCGGTTCTCATGTTGACCATAAATAATATATTCGTAAAACCAGTGGTTAGCTATTTTTATTTTATTTTTACTTTTCAGTCCCTCGCAAAATGAAATTAGCCACCCATAAAAAAAACCGTGAAGAATTGTTGTGTGTGTGGACCAACTGATTCTCATTTACATCGGTATGTACTCAAGTATGTAGTACTTTGAATTTATAAAGTAAACATGAATTGAAAATATCTAATATCATTGTAGATTTCCAAAATATGAAGTTTGTAAGAACGAATGGTTGGATGTGTTGAATATGAAAGAGAAAACCGCAAAGATTTACGACTAATGTAATATACATTTTCCGGATGATTGTGTTTTTAAAACACCTATGGGAAAAATTATCCTAAAATGTGTTGCTAAACCTAGTTATTGAGAGGTAAACTGATGATAAATCTTTCAATTGAGCTTTCGTATTGAGTAATATTGACTGCTGTTTGTGAATCAATATATAGGCTAATCTCATTTCTGAAAGTTGTCAAGTGCTATTAGATTTGCTAATCATTTGTCATTATTTATGCAGGAGAAAAATGAATGATATTTGTTGTACTAAGTAGACAACAGATTCTGCTCTATCAACAAGTGATTTTGCGACATCTATAATTCATACAACAGCTTCTTCTTCTCCCCCGTTGGAATCGAATTCTATTTTATCCTCAAATCGTGCTGCGATTGAAAATGATTCTTCTACGTCTACATTCACATGAAATCAAATTAAATTGACAAGTTCGACAATCACTTCCACAATTATTTAATCCTGAAAGGTTTGTTTCTGTTTTATTACCTTTGAAAATACAGTTATTAATTTGTACTAATTTAGGATTGGTGCACAGAAATTAATATCATACTTGAATCACTAACAAATGGATTGCGTGTAAATGTGAATTGTGTTGTATGTCAGTGCAACTTTTGAAGCTGATTATTCTAAATTTTTAGTCACTCAGTTTGTTGATTTTAAAGAAAAACGTCTATGAACCTTACAAACGAGAATGCTGATTGAATCTATTATAACCGGTGCTGGAAATAAATAATAATTAATGCTACGTTCACAGTCAAAAAGAGTTTTACACTTACGTCATCTTACTAATTTTATTAGATGGGTTTCTAAGATTTAATGAAACACAATTTAACTAATCAATTTTTCTCAACTCATTCGCCGTTGAAATAAAATTCCAATTGAGTTCATTATCCATCAAAATTAAACTCTATTTTTCATATTCAGAAGTTTGTTTCCTATACACATCAATTTTCAGAGTTGAAGTGGAATCTGTTTCCGTTGAATCAAATAATGGTGCCTTGAAAGAAAAAATGGACTTCAACATTAGAGTGTGAGACGTCCGAACCAAGTACAAGGTAACTTGGACATTTCAGATTGAATTTCATTTCAAGTTAAAGCTTGTCAAATTATGTTGTAATAAATATCTCAATCCGAGGCAGCGCGAGACAATCCGAGGCAATCCGAGGCAGTGCGAGGCAATCCGAGGCAATTCGAGGCAGTGCGAGGAAATCCGAGGCAGCGCGAGGCAATCCGAGGCAGGGCGAGGCAGTGCGAGACAGGGCGAGGCAGTGCGAGGCAATCCGAGGCAGGGCGAGGCAATCCGAGGCAGCGCGAGGCAATCCGAGGCAGGGCGAGGCAATCCGAGGCAGGGCGAGGCAATCCGAGGCAGGGCGAGGCAGTGCGAGGCAGGGCGAGGCAGTGCGAGGCAATCCGAGGCAGGGCGAGGCAATCCGAGGCAGCGCGAGGCAATCCGAGGCAGCGCGAGGCAATCCGAGGCAGCGCGAGGCAATCCGAGGCAGCGCGAGGCAATCCGAGGCAGCGCGAGGCAATCCGAGGCAGCGCGAGGCAATCCGAGGCAGCGCGAGGCAATCCGAGGCAGGGCGAGGCAATCCGAGGCAGACTGTTCAATCACGTGTGATTTGTTAGGTGCCTGATGCCTCAAATATTATATTGCAGAAATATTCAATTTGACCTATTTTTAAAGAGTATGTGATTTTTCTAATAACGCTTTTGACACCATTATTTCATTTTCAGCTAATGTTCTGTAGTGAAAAATGTCAGAGTATTTCCTAATCGACCACCGAGTAGAGTGCAAGATACTTAATGTGGAGCAGTTTGTTATCGTCGATGAAATTTGGTTGGCTGTGCGCTGATGATTGTGACGAATATAGAGTCAGGGGCCTACCCAGCCTTCTTTGAATGGGGGGGGGGTGAGCATTGCAAAAATGCCGACTACATCTCAAACATTTGCCGAGTACAGTAATAATGGATAAAAAAATTTTCCATCGTTGCTTGAGGATAATATTAGGCGGCAAATTGGTGGCGGCTATCTCCCAATTTCTCAATTTGCCGACTGATGAAGATTTTGGAGAATTTGCCGACTTTGAAAACTGACCGAGGGGGTGATTCACCCTCCTACCACCTCTCTCGGTAGGCCCCTGCCGTATAGTGGAAAGCTTTAACAACATTTCGGGAAAGGAAGAGAACATTTTAATCAAAGAAGTCCAATGTCATAAATGAGGTTATAACATTTTCTGGGACTTTTCCCATTCCTCAGGTTTATTTTTCTTTTCATGTTTCCATTAACGAGTTTTTTCACTTTTTTATGTCATAATCATTTTAAGTCCATTATTACTAATATTAGTTATTGCTAGACCTTATGTTGATTCTGGCGAAAGCCCTCAACTTATACGAGTAATTATTTTCTTTCAGTTTGGAAATGCTCTGTCATTTGTTATACCAGTGCTTGTCGTTCCTAACACTTCTGATATTGTTTCAAAGGAAAATGGGCTCATGAGGTTACATCAATTAAATGCGGCAGTGTCAACTATTGTCCTGATATTGGTGATTGTTGGTAAATTTTAAACTTGTTCGAGCGTTCTATAGGGGGTAACAGTAAGTTTCAACTCAGAAATTATCTTTTTCAAAAGATATTTCTCGAAGCTGTAAAAATAATGCTGAGTTGGGTATTTTTAAATTTTCATAAATATTTAAATCAGAAAAATACCCCTGAAATATCAAAATACTGCAGTAAGGTACACACTGAACCAATTTTTCAACTTCGCAAAATTTCTGTTCAAAAATTAGATTTTTGATATACCTCCAGCTGTTATGCCCTAACATACTAAAATTATTTATCTTGCTGTAAATGGAATAATTTTCGATACCTATAGTCATTTTCACTGTTTTGGCTGGGAAACAAAAATAATTTCAGATTTATAGTAGTTAAGTAGAAATTACTACAGAAATGGAGTAATATAATTATTATCTAACTATATGACAGATTAAATTACCAACAACCAATCTATTTTTCCATTTAAGATACTGAAAATTTTTTTCTAGTTTACACATACTCACATAAAATCTTTTCGCAGAAGGTATTCCATCCAAATATAACAGTGAGGTTAGGTTTGCCTTTCATAATGCTTCTATGATATTATAGTGTTTGAAATTATTTTATTTTTACAGTTTTCAAGGACCAGCCAAAAAAACCACCTAGTGTAGCGCAAGCTCTAAAAAAAGATTTAGAAAAAGAATCACTAATAGTTTCTTTGGCCAAAATGATGAGAAATCGAGAATTTATAATGTTGTTATTTGCTTATACGATAATGGGAAGTATCTTCAATGGGCTGTGCACTGTCATTAATGAAATTGTGCTAATGAATTTTCCAGTATGTAATTTTGATTTAATTTAAGCCATCTTAACAACCCAAATGATCGTTAAATTTTCTTTCGTTTTCTTCAAATGATAACTACAAAGATGCAGGAAATATTGGCTCTTTGATAATGGTTGTTGGAATGTTCTCTTCTCCAGTAACTGGTTACGTTCTGGATAAAACACGAAAATTCAAGTAAATATTCATTAATGATTAACTAGTCGCGTATTAATCCTGAAATTAGGGATTTCATCGATATTTTTCACTTGCATAAGAGAACTTGTAGGACCTAGCTAGCTGTATTACAGTCACTGGCAAATCATACCGCTCTGGACCTGTGGCTATGATATTTTCAGGGGGAGGGGGGCTCACTCGACCTCTCTTCAGCGTTATATCATGCCTGTAGTAGAGGAACCAGATTTTGTTTTTGGGGTGGGCCAGGGGGGAGGGCAAGAAACATTATTCGAAAATTTCAACATCCAAAAAATTGATAATGAAGCTGATTTTTTATTATTTTTCAATAATTTATTATTTTTACTGGTTTTCAGTTTATTTCGAAAAATTTTTGGGTGGGCCAGAATTTTTTTTGTTCGGGCCACGGCTCCCATTAGTGCCGCTACAGCATGCCTGGCATAAAAACCGGAACATAGGACTTTTGTTCCATTTATTTTTCAGAGCTTCACCAAATGTCAATAAAATAAACACTACTTAGCAATTTTACCAATATTTCTTAATAATTGTTTAGTGGCCTGTTTTCAGAGAGATTTCAATTTTCCTGTACGCTGGTGGACTGATTAGTCTTGTATTATTTTTTGCTGCTCTGAAAACAGATAGTATAATTTATGTTTATCTAGCATCGATAGTTGCAGGGTAAGTTGAAAAATTATCAATCTCTGTATTCATTTAATTTTTAGCAGGTTTTCGATTGATATTAATTTTCGACTGAAATGAGAATTTCGGATTTTCTTTCCCCTTCGTTCAGAAATTGCAACTTTATAAATACATTTTCTTAAATTTTTGATCACTTTTAGTTTTATTGTCTAGCTTGGGAGCTTATTTTCTTGATTCCAACTTTGTAATCTTGTTCATAATGTATTTACTATAATTTTTCGCTAGAAAGCTGAAATGTTTTTGAAGTAGGATGTAGTACTTACATTGATTATAATTTTCATATAGGTACCTATTTATTTTTACTGTGAAGTTGTTAGCAAAGCGCCCTATTGAATTTGTCATAACGTTTTATTTCACAGGGCGTTTTTCGTTTCAATTTATGGAAATGGCTGTCAAATAGGCATGGAGATAATCTATCCGATATCAGAAGAGAAATGCACAGTCATTATGACTTGTGCTAACCAACTGATGAGTTTGATAGTTACTTTCTCTTATAGTTCCTTATTTAGACGTTACAACGATATTGTAGCCAATGTATTTCTTTGTGTTTTATGCATCATCTCTGTTATACTTCCTATATTTGCACCCATCAACCTAAAACGTCAGAAAGCAGACGCCAAAATTACAAACGAGGAATTGAAGAAAGTATTGAATAAATCGTCAGAAATTTATTGAGTTTAATGTTCTTTTCGCAAAGCTTAGTTACAGAAGAAAAAAAAATTGGTGGAAACCTTCATATTATTTACTCGCAGTTCTGACTCAGGCAAGGTAAAAAGTCTGATCAATTGAGTTTAGAACTTGAATTTAATTTCATGTAAGAATTATCCCACTTGAAGTAAGTATACCCAGCCTTTGAGTTGTCCAGGAAGGACTGAAAAAATACAAACTGTAAAAAAAGATTTAGAAAAAGAATCACTGATAGTTTCTTTGGCCAAAATGATGAGAAATCGAGCATTTATAATGATGTTATTTGCTTATACGATAGTGGGAAGTATCTTCAATGGGCTGTGCACTGTCATTAATGAAATTGTGCTAATGAAATTTCCAGTATGTAATTATTAAATTCAAGTCATCTTACCTACCTATATCTGTAGTAACAAATTTATCTTCATCAGATTTTATACTATAAATTTTGAAACAGATGTGGATCTTCAAATTTCATATTTAGGTAAAAAAGCTAGTAAATTTTTCGATTAGTGAAGCAACTTTTAGATCTATTATTCCAAAAGCTTCATTCCAAAAGGATGGAGACTTGAGCTAATTTCTTAAATAGAAACGAGGAAGAAAAAAAATCATTAGGGATGTAATCAGTTGTAGCTGAGTTGTAGAATGTGTTGATGGGGTTTCAAGTGCGAGGATTTCTGAATTTTTTCCACATATAGCTTCATGTTCTCCATTCTCGAATTTTTGTAAATTTAGTCTCCGTGTACCTACAAGTGCTCTTTTTTCAAATATTTTTGAATTTATTTCACGTTTACTTCCCGAACTATGAAAGTCATCAGTCGAATTAAAACCAAATTATATTTTAAATTGTAAAAAAAATAAAAAGAAGAAAAAATACACATAACACATTAATTTTGGAATAATAGAATAAGTACCTTCGAGTACAACCGTGATGAAAAAAATTAAAAATAAAAACAAACGACCGACACACATATCACCTTTCAACAATATTGAAATGTTTAAGCATCATTAATTATTGTAGTACGATATTATTGTGAGCTAAATAGAGAAACAAAATGTCGTGTCCGCCACTAGGCAGGATTGCTGCGTCACAGTTATGAACCAAACCGTTCTGCACACTCACTGATAAACCTAATGCGTCCGACACACATATCACCTTTCAACAATATTAAAATTTCACTTTCCGATTCACGCAAATTGTTCATTTTTTTTTTCAGGATGCCTATTGCGGTATTCATTGCTGCGCCAATTTCGTGCCATTCATTATCTTTCTTTGCGACGTTACGAAAGTCTTTATCATCCTTCTTCCACAGTAATTCTCTTTTTCATATTCCTCATTTCCTTGATAAAATTTAATATTTTTTCACTATTTACTATCCCATTCCGTCTCATTGCCAGTGAAAAACGAAAAACAGTCATTCAAATCACCACAAAATTTCGTTAATTTACACAGTACGTATACTCGCAGCTCGCACTATACGTATACACCCTGGAACAGCATTCGTTCTTGTTCACCGAACCAATTCGCCTCGCCTCGAAAATCGGTTCATACCTGCACGAATGCCTCGCCTCGCCTTGCCTGTATGCATTCCTTGTTCGCGGGTTTTTTATTATTTGTGGTTTCTAGCTTTCTACTTTCTGCAATAAATTTTTAAAAATCTAATAAAACGAACGTAGTTATTTATGTTTTCTGTAATTATTTCAAAAACTGAACCATGAGCTGAGGTGTAATTTTATTAAAATGAAATTTCGTTGGTGCCATTTATGTGAAAAAACAAACAGCGTTTGCTTCAGGTAATTAAATTATCATATTTTGTATGAAAACCTCCTAATTATTCAAATATGTTCTGAATATTTTATATTGAATAATTTCCAGTTTTCCGAAGCAAAATTTGGAGCTGCGAAAGGATTGGTCGCTATTCAGTAAAGATGAAATTAACTATTCTTCAAGTTCAATTTCTGTCCCTTTTTTATGCGAGAAACACTTCGACCCAAAATTTGTCTTCAAAAAAGAGAAAAAACAGTGCTCCATGGATACGCAGTCCCAAGTGCCCAACAATCAGAGTGGAGTCCTCATCGTGAGTATTTATTTTCGGTTCTCATGTTGACCATAAATAATATATTCGTAAAACCAGTGGTTAGCTATTTTTATTTTATTTTTACTTTTCAGTCCCTCGCAAAATGAAATTAGCCACCCATAAAAAAAACCGTGAAGAATTGTTGTGTGTGTGGACCAACTGATTCTCATTTACATCGGTATGTACTCAAGTATGTAGTACTTTGAATTTATAAAGTAAACATGAATTGAAAATATCTAATATCATTGTAGATTTCCAAAATATGAAGTTTGTAAGAACGAATGGTTGGATGTGTTGAATATGAAAGAGAAAACCGCAAAGATTTACGACTAATGTAATATACATTTTCCGGATGATTGTGTTTTTAAAACACCTATGGGAAAAATTATCCTAAAATGTGTTGCTAAACCTAGTTATTGAGAGGTAAACTGATGATAAATCTTTCAATTGAGCTTTCGTATTGAGTAATATTGACTGCTGTTTGTGAATCAATATATAGGCTAATCTCATTTCTGAAAGTTGTCAAGTGCTATTAGATTTGCTAATCATTTGTCATTATTTATGCAGGAGAAAAATGAATGATATTTGTTGTACTAAGTAGACAACAGATTCTGCTCTATCAACAAGTGATTTTGCGACATCTATAATTCATACAACAGCTTCTTCTTCTCCCCCGTTGGAATCGAATTCTATTTTATCCTCAAATCGTGCTGCGATTGAAAATGATTCTTCTACGTCTACATTCACATGAAATCAAATTAAATTGACAAGTTCGACAATCACTTCCACAATTATTTAATCCTGAAAGGTTTGTTTCTGTTTTATTACCTTTGAAAATACAGTTATTAATTTGTACTAATTTAGGATTGGTGCACAGAAATTAATATCATACTTGAATCACTAACAAATGGATTGCGTGTAAATGTGAATTGTGTTGTATGTCAGTGCAACTTTTGAAGCTGATTATTCTAAATTTTTAGTCACTCAGTTTGTTGATTTTAAAGAAAAACGTCTATGAACCTTACAAACGAGAATGCTGATTGAATCTATTATAACCGGTGCTGGAAATAAATAATAATTAATGCTACGTTCACAGTCAAAAAGAGTTTTACACTTACGTCATCTTACTAATTTTATTAGATGGGTTTCTAAGATTTAATGAAACACAATTTAACTAATCAATTTTTCTCAACTCATTCGCCGTTGAAATAAAATTCCAATTGAGTTCATTATCCATCAAAATTAAACTCTATTTTTCATATTCAGAAGTTTGTTTCCTATACACATCAATTTTCAGAGTTGAAGTGGAATCTGTTTCCGTTGAATCAAATAATGGTGCCTTGAAAGAAAAAATGGACTTCAACATTAGAGTGTGAGACGTCCGAACCAAGTACAAGGTAACTTGGACATTTCAGATTGAATTTCATTTCAAGTTAAAGCTTGTCAAATTATGTTGTAATAAATATCTCAATCCGAGGCAGCGCGAGACAATCCGAGGCAATCCGAGGCAGTGCGAGGCAATCCGAGGCAATTCGAGGCAGTGCGAGGCAATCCGAGGCAGCGCGAGGCAATCCGAGGCAGGGCGAGGCAGTGCGAGACAGGGCGAGGCAGTGCGAGGCAATCCGAGGCAGCGCGAGGCAATCCGAGGCAGGGCGAGGCAGTGCGAGACAGGGCGAGGCAGTGCGAGGCAATCCGAGGCAGCGCGAGGCAATCCGAGGAAGGGCGAGGCAATCCGAGGCAGGGCGAGGCAGTGCGAGGCAGGGCGAGGCAGTGCGAGGCAATCCGAGGCAGGGCGAGGCAATCCGAGGCAGCGCGAGGCAATCCGAGGCAGCGCGAGGCAATCCGAGGCAGCGCGAGGCAATCCGAGGCAGGGCGAGGCAATCCGAGGCAGACTGTTCAATCACGTGTGATTTGTTAGGTGCCTGATGCCTCAAATATTATATTGCAGAAATATTCAATTTGACCTATTTTTAAAGAGTATGTGATTTTTCTAATAACGCTTTTGACACCATTATTTCATTTTCAGCTAATGTTCTGTAGTGAAAAATGTCAGAGTATTTCCTAATCGACCACCGAGTAGAGTGCAAGATACTTAATGTGGAGCAGTTTGTTATCGTCGATGAAATTTGGTTGGCTGTGCGCTGATGATTGTGACGAATATAGAGTCAGGGGCCTACCCAGCCTTCTTTGAATGGGGGGGGGGTGAGCATTGCAAAAATGCCGACTACATCTCAAACATTTGCCGAGTACAGTAATAATGGATAAAAAAATTTTCCATCGTTGCTTGAGGATAATATTAGGCGGCAAATTGGTGGCGGCTATCTCCCAATTTCTCAATTTGCCGACTGATGAAGATTTTGGAGAATTTGCCGACTTTGAAAACTGACCGAGGGGGTGATTCACCCTCCTACCACCTCTCTCGGTAGGCCCCTGCCGTATAGTGGAAAGCTTTAACAACATTTCGGGAAAGGAAGAGAACATTTTAATCAAAGAAGTCCAATGTCATAAATGAGGTTATAACATTTTCTGGGACTTTTCCCATTCCTCAGGTTTATTTTTCTTTTCATGTTTCCATTAACGAGTTTTTTCACTTTTTTATGTCATAATCATTTTAAGTCCATTATTACTAATATTAGTTATTGCTAGACCTTATGTTGATTCTGGCGAAAGCCCTCAACTTATACGAGTAATTATTTTCTTTCAGTTTGGAAATGCTCTGTCATTTGTTATACCAGTGCTTGTCGTTCCTAACACTTCTGATATTGTTTCAAAGGAAAATGGGCTCATGAGGTTACATCAATTAAATGCGGCAGTGTCAACTATTGTCCTGATATTGGTGATTGTTGGTAAATTTTAAACTTGTTCGAGCGTTCTATAGGGGGTAACAGTAAGTTTCAACTCAGAAATTATCTTTTTCAAAAGATATTTCTCGAAGCTGTAAAAATAATGCTGAGTTGGGTATTTTTAAATTTTCATAAATATTTAAATCAGAAAAATACCCCTGAAATATCAAAATACTGCAGTAAGGTACACACTGAACCAATTTTTCAACTTCGCAAAATTTCTGTTCAAAAATTAGATTTTTGATATACCTCCAGCTGTTATGCCCTAACATACTAAAATTATTTATCTTGCTGTAAATGGAATAATTTTCGATACCTATAGTCATTTTCACTGTTTTGGCTGGGAAACAAAAATAATTTCAGATTTATAGTAGTTAAGTAGAAATTACTACAGAAATGGAGTAATATAATTATTATCTAACTATATGACAGATTAAATTACCAACAACCAATCTATTTTTCCATTTAAGATACTGAAAATTTTTTTCTAGTTTACACATACTCACATAAAATCTTTTCGCAGAAGGTATTCCATCCAAATATAACAGTGAGGTTAGGTTTGCCTTTCATAATGCTTCTATGATATTATAGTGTTTGAAATTATTTTATTTTTACAGTTTTCAAGGACCAGCCAAAAAAACCACCTAGTGTAGCGCAAGCTCTAAAAAAAGATTTAGAAAAAGAATCACTAATAGTTTCTTTGGCCAAAATGATGAGAAATCGAGAATTTATAATGTTGTTATTTGCTTATACGATAATGGGAAGTATCTTCAATGGGCTGTGCACTGTCATTAATGAAATTGTGCTAATGAATTTTCCAGTATGTAATTTTGATTTAATTTAAGCCATCTTAACAACCCAAATGATCGTTAAATTTTCTTTCGTTTTCTTCAAATGATAACTACAAAGATGCAGGAAATATTGGCTCTTTGATAATGGTTGTTGGAATGTTCTCTTCTCCAGTAACTGGTTACGTTCTGGATAAAACACGAAAATTCAAGTAAATATTCATTAATGATTAACTAGTCGCGTATTAATCCTGAAATTAGGGATTTCATCGATATTTTTCACTTGCATAAGAGAACTTGTAGGACCTAGCTAGCTGTATTACAGTCACTGGCAAATCATACCGCTCTGGACCTGTGGCTATGATATTTTCAGGGGGAGGGGGGCTCACTCGACCTCTCTTCAGCGTTATATCATGCCTGTAGTAGAGAAACCAGATTTTGTTTTTGTGGTGGGCCAGGGGGGAGGGCAAGAAACATTATTCGAAAATTTCAACATCCAAAAAATTGATAATGAAGCTGATTTTTTATTATTTTTCAATAATTTATTATTTTTACTGGTTTTCAGTTTATTTCGAAAAATTTTTGGGTGGGCCAGAATTTTTTTTGTTCGGGCCACGGCTCCCATTAGTGCCGCTACAGCATGCCTGGCATAAAAACCGGAACATAGGACTTTTGTTCCATTTATTTTTCAGAGCTTCACCAAATGTCAATAAAATAAACACTACTTAGCAATTTTACCAATATTTCTTAATAATTGTTTAGTGGCCTGTTTTCAGAGAGATTTCAATTTTCCTGTACGCTGGTGGACTGATTAGTCTTGTATTATTTTTTGCTGCTCTGAAAACAGATAGTATAATTTATGTTTATCTAGCATCGATAGTTGCAGGGTAAGTTGAAAAATTATCAATCTCTGTATTCATTTAATTTTTAGCAGGTTTTCGATTGATATTAATTTTCGACTGAAATGAGAATTTCGGATTTTCTTTCCCCTTCGTTCAGAAATTGCAACTTTATAAATACATTTTCTTAAATTTTTGATCACTTTTAGTTTTATTGTCTAGCTTGGGAGCTTATTTTCTTGATTCCAACTTTGTAATCTTGTTCATAATGTATTTACTATAATTTTTCGCTAGAAAGCTGAAATGTTTTTGAAGTAGGATGTAGTACTTACATTGATTATAATTTTCATATAGGTACCTATTTATTTTTACTGTGAAGTTGTTAGCAAAGCGCCCTATTGAATTTGTCATAACGTTTTATTTCACAGGGCGTTTTTCGTTTCAATTTATGGAAATGGCTGTCAAATAGGCATGGAGATAATCTATCCGATATCAGAAGAGAAATGCACAGTCATTATGACTTGTGCTAACCAACTGATGAGTTTGATAGTTACTTTCTCTTATAGTTCCTTATTTAGACGTTACAACGATATTGTAGCCAATGTATTTCTTTGTGTTTTATGCATCATCTCTGTTATACTTCCTATATTTGCACCCATCAACCTAAAACGTCAGAAAGCAGACGCCAAAATTACAAACGAGGAATTGAAGAAAGTATTGAATAAATCGTCAGAAATTTATTGAGTTTAATGTTCTTTTCGCAAAGCTTAGTTACAGAAGAAAAAAAAATTGGTGGAAACCTTCATATTATTTACTCGCAGTTCTGACTCAGGCAAGGTAAAAAGTCTGATCAATTGAGTTTAGAACTTGAATTTAATTTCATGTAAGAATTATCCCACTTGAAGTAAGTATACCCAGCCTTTGAGTTGTCCAGGAAGGACTGAAAAAATACAAACTGTAAAAAAAGATTTAGAAAAAGAATCACTGATAGTTTCTTTGGCCAAAATGATGAGAAATCGAGCATTTATAATGATGTTATTTGCTTATACGATAGTGGGAAGTATCTTCAATGGGCTGTGCACTGTCATTAATGAAATTGTGCTAATGAAATTTCCAGTATGTAATTATTAAATTCAAGTCATCTTACCTACCTATATCTGTAGTAACAAATTTATCTTCATCAGATTTTATACTATAAATTTTGAAACAGATGTGGATCTTCAAATTTCATATTTAGGTAAAAAAGCTAGTAAATTTTTCGATTAGTGAAGCAACTTTTAGATCTATTATTCCAAAAGCTTCATTCCAAAAGGATGGAGACTTGAGCTAATTTCTTAAATAGAAACGAGGAAGAAAAAAAATCATTAGGGATGTAATCAGTTGTAGCTGAGTTGTAGAATGTGTTGATGGGGTTTCAAGTGCGAGGATTTCTGAATTTTTTCCACATATAGCTTCATGTTCTCCATTCTCGAATTTTTGTAAATTTAGTCTCCGTGTACCTACAAGTGCTCTTTTTTCAAATATTTTTGAATTTATTTCACGTTTACTTCCCGAACTATGAAAGTCATCAGTCGAATTAAAACCAAATTATATTTTAAATTGTAAAAAAAATAAAAAGAAGAAAAAATACACATAACACATTAATTTTGGAATAATAGAATAAGTACCTTCGAGTACAACCGTGATGAAAAAAATTAAAAATAAAAACAAACGACCGACACACATATCACCTTTCAACAATATTGAAATGTTTAAGCATCATTAATTATTGTAGTACGATATTATTGTGAGCTAAATAGAGAAACAAAATGTCGTGTCCGCCACTAGGCAGGATTGCTGCGTCACAGTTATGAACCAAACCGTTCTGCACACTCACTGATAAACCTAATGCGTCCGACACACATATCACCTTTCAACAATATTAAAATTTCACTTTCCGATTCACGCAAATTGTTCATTTTTTTTTTCAGGATGCCTATTGCGGTATTCATTGCTGCGCCAATTTCGTGCCATTCATTATCTTTCTTTGCGACGTTACGAAAGTCTTTATCATCCTTCTTCCACAGTAATTCTCTTTTTCATATTCCTCATTTCCTTGATAAAATTTAATATTTTTTCACTATTTACTATCCCATTCCGTCTCATTGCCAGTGAAAAACGAAAAACAGTCATTCAAATCACCACAAAATTTCGTTAATTTACACAGTACGTATACTCGCAGCTCGCACTATACGTATACACCCTGGAACAGCATTCGTTCTTGTTCACCGAACCAATTCGCCTCGCCTCGAAAATCGGTTCATACCTGCACGAATGCCTCGCCTCGCCTTGCCTGTATGCATTCCTTGTTCGCGGGTTTTTTATTATTTGTGGTTTCTAGCTTTCTACTTTCTGCAATAAATTTTTAAAAATCTAATAAAACGAACGTAGTTATTTATGTTTTCTGTAATTATTTCAAAAACTGAACCATGAGCTGAGGTGTAATTTTATTAAAATGAAATTTCGTTGGTGCCATTTATGTGAAAAAACAAACAGCGTTTGCTTCAGGTAATTAAATTATCATATTTTGTATGAAAACCTCCTAATTATTCAAATATGTTCTGAATATTTTATATTGAATAATTTCCAGTTTTCCGAAGCAAAATTTGGAGCTGCGAAAGGATTGGTCGCTATTCAGTAAAGATGAAATTAACTATTCTTCAAGTTCAATTTCTGTCCCTTTTTTATGCGAGAAACACTTCGACCCAAAATTTGTCTTCAAAAAAGAGAAAAAACAGTGCTCCATGGATACGCAGTCCCAAGTGCCCAACAATCAGAGTGGAGTCCTCATCGTGAGTATTTATTTTCGGTTCTCATGTTGACCATAAATAATATATTCGTAAAACCAGTGGTTAGCTATTTTTATTTTATTTTTACTTTTCAGTCCCTCGCAAAATGAAATTAGCCACCCATAAAAAAAACCGTGAAGAATTGTTGTGTGTGTGGACCAACTGATTCTCATTTACATCGGTATGTACTCAAGTATGTAGTACTTTGAATTTATAAAGTAAACATGAATTGAAAATATCTAATATCATTGTAGATTTCCAAAATATGAAGTTTGTAAGAACGAATGGTTGGATGTGTTGAATATGAAAGAGAAAACCGCAAAGATTTACGACTAATGTAATATACATTTTCCGGATGATTGTGTTTTTAAAACACCTATGGGAAAAATGATCCTAAAATGTGTTGCTAAACCTAGTTATTGAGAGGTAAACTGATGATAAATCTTTCAATTGAGCTTTCGTATTGAGTAATATTGGCTGCTGTTTGTGAATCAATATATAGGCTAATCTCATTTCTGAAAGTTGTCAAGTGCTATTAGATTTGCTAATCATTTGTCATTATTTATGCAGGAGAAAAATGAATGATATTTGTTGTACTAAGTAGACAACAGATTCTGCTCTATCAACAAGTGATTTTGCGACATCTATAATTCATACAACAGCTTCTTCTTCTCCCCCGTTGGAATCGAATTCTATTTTATCCTCAAATCGTGCTGCGATTGAAAATGATTCTTCTACGTCTACATTCACATGAAATCAAATTAAATTGACAAGTTCGACAATCACTTCCACAATTATTTAATCCTGAAAGGTTTGTTTCTGTTTTATTACCTTTGAAAATACAGTTATTAATTTGTACTAATTTAGGATTGGTGCACAGAAATTAATATCATACTTGAATCACTAACAAATGGATTGCGTGTAAATGTGAATTGTGTTGTATGTCAGTGCAACTTTTGAAGCTGATTATTCTAAATTTTTAGTCACTCAGTTTGTTGATTTTAAAGAAAAACGTCTATGAACCTTACAAACGAGAATGCTGATTGAATCTATTATAACCGGTGCTGGAAATAAATAATAATTAATGCTACGTTCACAGTCAAAAAGAGTTTTACACTTACGTCATCTTACTAATTTTATTAGATGGGTTTCTAAGATTTAATGAAACACAATTTAACTAATCAATTTTTCTCAACTCATTCGCCGTTGAAATAAAATTCCAATTGAGTTCATTATCCATCAAAATTAAACTCTATTTTTCATATTCAGAAGTTTGTTTCCTATACACATCAATTTTCAGAGTTGAAGTGGAATCTGTTTCCGTTGAATCAAATAATGGTGCCTTGAAAGAAAAAATGGACTTCAACATTAGAGTGTGAGACGTCCGAACCAAGTACAAGGTAACTTGGACATTTCAGATTGAATTTCATTTCAAGTTAAAGCTTGTCAAATTATGTTGTAATAAATATCTCAATCCGAGGCAGCGCGAGACAATCCGAGGCAATCCGAGGCAGTGCGAGGCAATCCGAGGCAATTCGAGGCAGTGCGAGGCAATCCGAGGCAGCGCGAGGCAATCCGAGGCAGGGCGAGGCAGTGCGAGACAGGGCGAGGCAGTGCGAGGCAATCCGAGGCAGCGCGAGGCAATCCGAGGCAGGGCGAGGCAATCCGAGGCAGGGCGAGGCAGTGCGAGGCAGGGCGAGGCAGTGCGAGGCAATCCGAGGCAGGGCGAGGCAATCCGAGGCAGCGCGAGGCAATCCGAGGCAGCGCGAGGCAATCCGAGGCAGCGCGAGGCAATCCGAGGCAGGGCGAGGCAATCCGAGGCAGACTGTTCAATCACGTGTGATTTGTTAGGTGCCTGATGCCTCAAATATTATATTGCAGAAATATTCAATTTGACCTATTTTTAAAGAGTATGTGATTTTTCTAATAACGCTTTTGACACCATTATTTCATTTTCAGCTAATGTTCTGTAGTGAAAAATGTCAGAGTATTTCCTAATCGACCACCGAGTAGAGTGCAAGATACTTAATGTGGAGCAGTTTGTTATCGTCGATGAAATTTGGTTGGCTGTGCGCTGATGATTGTGACGAATATAGAGTCAGGGGCCTACCCAGCCTTCTTTGAATGGGGGGGGGGTGAGCATTGCAAAAATGCCGACTACATCTCAAACATTTGCCGAGTACAGTAATAATGGATAAAAAAATTTTCCATCGTTGCTTGAGGATAATATTAGGCGGCAAATTGGTGGCGGCTATCTCCCAATTTCTCAATTTGCCGACTGATGAAGATTTTGGAGAATTTGCCGACTTTGAAAACTGACCGAGGGGGTGATTCACCCTCCTACCACCTCTCTCGGTAGGCCCCTGCCGTATAGTGGAAAGCTTTAACAACATTTCGGGAAAGGAAGAGAACATTTTAATCAAAGAAGTCCAATGTCATAAATGAGGTTATAACATTTTCTGGGACTTTTCCCATTCCTCAGGTTTATTTTTCTTTTCATGTTTCCATTAACGAGTTTTTTCACTTTTTTATGTCATAATCATTTTAAGTCCATTATTACTAATATTAGTTATTGCTAGACCTTATGTTGATTCTGGCGAAAGCCCTCAACTTATACGAGTAATTATTTTCTTTCAGTTTGGAAATGCTCTGTCATTTGTTATACCAGTGCTTGTCGTTCCTAACACTTCTGATATTGTTTCAAAGGAAAATGGGCTCATGAGGTTACATCAATTAAATGCGGCAGTGTCAACTATTGTCCTGATATTGGTGATTGTTGGTAAATTTTAAACTTGTTCGAGCGTTCTATAGGGGGTAACAGTAAGTTTCAACTCAGAAATTATCTTTTTCAAAAGATATTTCTCGAAGCTGTAAAAATAATGCTGAGTTGGGTATTTTTAAATTTTCATAAATATTTAAATCAGAAAAATACCCCTGAAATATCAAAATACTGCAGTAAGGTACACACTGAACCAATTTTTCAACTTCGCAAAATTTCTGTTCAAAAATTAGATTTTTGATATACCTCCAGCTGTTATGCCCTAACATACTAAAATTATTTATCTTGCTGTAAATGGAATAATTTTCGATACCTATAGTCATTTTCACTGTTTTGGCTGGGAAACAAAAATAATTTCAGATTTATAGTAGTTAAGTAGAAATTACTACAGAAATGGAGTAATATAATTATTATCTAACTATATGACAGATTAAATTACCAACAACCAATCTATTTTTCCATTTAAGATACTGAAAATTTTTTTCTAGTTTACACATACTCACATAAAATCTTTTCGCAGAAGGTATTCCATCCAAATATAACAGTGAGGTTAGGTTTGCCTTTCATAATGCTTCTATGATATTATAGTGTTTGAAATTATTTTATTTTTACAGTTTTCAAGGACCAGCCAAAAAAACCACCTAGTGTAGCGCAAGCTCTAAAAAAAGATTTAGAAAAAGAATCACTAATAGTTTCTTTGGCCAAAATGATGAGAAATCGAGAATTTATAATGTTGTTATTTGCTTATACGATAATGGGAAGTATCTTCAATGGGCTGTGCACTGTCATTAATGAAATTGTGCTAATGAATTTTCCAGTATGTAATTTTGATTTAATTTAAGCCATCTTAACAACCCAAATGATCGTTAAATTTTCTTTCGTTTTCTTCAAATGATAACTACAAAGATGCAGGAAATATTGGCTCTTTGATAATGGTTGTTGGAATGTTCTCTTCTCCAGTAACTGGTTACGTTCTGGATAAAACACGAAAATTCAAGTAAATATTCATTAATGATTAACTAGTCGCGTATTAATCCTGAAATTAGGGATTTCATCGATATTTTTCACTTGCATAAGAGAACTTGTAGGACCTAGCTAGCTGTATTACAGTCACTGGCAAATCATACCGCTCTGGACCTGTGGCTATGATATTTTCAGGGGGAGGGGGGCTCACTCGACCTCTCTCCAGCGTTATATCATGCCTGTAGTAGAGGAACCAGATTTTGTTTTTGGGGTGGGCCAGGGGGGAGGGCAAGAAACATTATTCGAAAATTTCAACATCCAAAAAATTGATAATGAAGCTGATTTTTTATTATTTTTCAATAATTTATTATTTTTACTGGTTTTCAGTTTATTTCGAAAAATTTTTGGGTGGGCCAGAATTTTTTTTGTTCGGGCCACGGCTCCCATTAGTGCCGCTACAGCATGCCTGGCATAAAAACCGGAACATAGGACTTTTGTTCCATTTGTTTTTCAGAGCTTCACCAAATGTCAATAAAATAAACACTACTTAGCAATTTTACCAATATTTCTTAATAATTGTTTAGTGGCCTGTTTTCAGAGAGATTTCAATTTTCCTGTACGCTGGTGGACTGATTAGTCTTGTATTATTTTTTGCTGCTCTGAAAACAGATAGTATAATTTATGTTTATCTAGCATCGATAGTTGCAGGGTAAGTTGAAAAATTATCAATCTCTGTATTCATTTAATTTTTAGCAGGTTTTCGATTGATATTAATTTTCGACTGAAATGAGAATTTCGGATTTTCTTTCCCCTTCGTTCAGAAATTGCAACTTTATAAATACATTTTCTTAAATTTTTGATCACTTTTAGTTTTATTGTCTAGCTTGGGAGCTTATTTTCTAGATTCCATCTTTGTAATCTTGTTCATAATGTATTTACTATAATTTTTCGCTAGAAAGCTGAAATGTTTTTGAAGTAGGATGTAGTACTTACATTGATTATAATTTTCATATAGGTACCTATTTATTTTTACTGTGAAGTTGTTAGCAAATCGCCCTATTGAATTTGTCATAACGTTTTATTTCACAGGGCGTTTTTCGTTTCAATTTATGGAAATGGCTGTCAAATAGGCATGGAGATAATCTATCCGATATCAGAAGAGAAATGCACAGTCATTATGACTTGTGCTAACCAACTGATGAGTTTGATAGTTACTTTCTCTTATAGTTCCTTATTTAGACGTTACAACGATATTGTAGCCAATGTATTTCTTTGTGTTTTATGCATCATCTCTGTTATACTTCCTATATTTGCACCCATCAACCTAAAACGTCAGAAAGCAGACGCCAAAATTACAAACGAGGAATTGAAGAAAGTATTGAATAAATCGTCAGAAATTTATTGAGTTTAATGTTCTTTTCGCAAAGCTTAGTTACAGAAGAAAAAAAAATTGGTGGAAACCTTCATATTATTTACTCGCAGTTCTGACTCAGGCAAGGTAAAAAGTCTGATCAATTGAGTTTAGAACTTGAATTTAATTTCATGTAAGAATTATCCCACTTGAAGTAAGTATACCCAGCCTTTGAGTTGTCCAGGAAGGACTGAAAAAATACAAACTGTAAAAAAAGATTTAGAAAAAGAATCACTGATAGTTTCTTTGGCCAAAATGATGAGAAATCGAGCATTTATAATGATGTTATTTGCTTATACGATAGTGGGAAGTATCTTCAATGGGCTGTGCACTGTCATTAATGAAATTGTGCTAATGAAATTTCCAGTATGTAATTATTAAATTCAAGTCATCTTACCTACCTATATCTGTAGTAACAAATTTATCTTCATCAGATTTTATACTATAAATTTTGAAACAGATGTGGATCTTCAAATTTCATATTTAGGTAAAAAAGCTAGTAAATTTTTCGATTAGTGAAGCAACTTTTAGATCTATTATTCCAAAAGCTTCATTCCAAAAGGATGGAGACTTGAGCTAATTTCTTAAATAGAAACGAGGAAGAAAAAAAATCATTAGGGATGTAATCAGTTGTAGCTGAGTTGTAGAATGTGTTGATGGGGTTTCAAGTGCGAGGATTTCTGAATTTTTTCCACATATAGCTTCATGTTCTCCATTCTCGAATTTTTGTAAATTTAGTCTCCGTGTACCTACAAGTGCTCTTTTTTCAAATATTTTTGAATTTATTTCACGTTTACTTCCCGAACTATGAAAGTCATTAGTCGAATTAAAACCAAATTATATTTTAAATTGTAAAAAAAATAAAAAGAAGAAAAAATACACATAACACATTAATTTTGGAATAATAGAATAAGTACCTTCGAGTACAACCGTGATGAAAAAAATTAAAAATAAAAACAAACGACCGACACACATATCACCTTTCAACAATATTGAAATGTTTAAGCATCATTAATTATTGTAGTACGATATTATTGTGAGCTAAATAGAGAAACAAAATGTCGTGTCCGCCACTAGGCAGGATTGCTGCGTCACAGTTATGAACCAAACCGTTCTGCACACTCACTGATAAACCTAATGCGTCCGACACACATATCACCTTTCAACAATATTAAAATTTCACTTTCCGATTCACGCAAATTGTTCATTTTTTTTTTCAGGATGCCTATTGCGGTATTCATTGCTGCGCCAATTTCGTGCCATTCATTATCTTTCTTTGCGACGTTACGAAAGTCTTTATCATCCTTCTTCCACAGTAATTCTCTTTTTCATATTCCTCATTTCCTTGATAAAATTTAATATTTTTTCACTATTTACTATCCCATTCCGTCTCATTGCCAGTGAAAAACGAAAAACAGTCATTCAAATCACCACAAAATTTCGTTAATTTACACAGTACGTATACTCGCAGCTCGCACTATACGTATACACCCTGGAACAGCATTCGTTCTTGTTCACCGAACCAATTCGCCTCGCCTCGAAAATCGGTTCATACCTGCACGAATGCCTCGCCTCGCCTTGCCTGTATGCATTCCTTGTTCGCGGGTTTTTTATTATTTGTGGTTTCTAGCTTTCTACTTTCTGCAATAAATTTTTAAAAATCTAATAAAACGAACGTAGTTATTTATGTTTTCTGTAATTATTTCAAAAACTGAACCATGAGCTGAGGTGTAATTTTATTAAAATGAAATTTCGTTGGTGCCATTTATGTGAAAAAACAAACAGCGTTTGCTTCAGGTAATTAAATTATCATATTTTGTATGAAAACCTCCTAATTATTCAAATATGTTCTGAATATTTTATATTGAATAATTTCCAGTTTTCCGAAGCAAAATTTGGAGCTGCGAAAGGATTGGTCGCTATTCAGTAAAGATGAAATTAACTATTCTTCAAGTTCAATTTCTGTCCCTTTTTTATGCGAGAAACACTTCGACCCAAAATTTGTCTTCAAAAAAGAGAAAAAACAGTGCTCCATGGATACGCAGTCCCAAGTGCCCAACAATCAGAGTGGAGTCCTCATCGTGAGTATTTATTTTCGGTTCTCATGTTGACCATAAATAATATATTCGTAAAACCAGTGGTTAGCTATTTTTATTTTATTTTTACTTTTCAGTCCCTCGCAAAATGAAATTAGCCACCCATAAAAAAAACCGTGAAGAATTGTTGTGTGTGTGGACCAACTGATTCTCATTTACATCGGTATGTACTCAAGTATGTAGTACTTTGAATTTATAAAGTAAACATGAATTGAAAATATCTAATATCATTGTAGATTTCCAAAATATGAAGTTTGTAAGAACGAATGGTTGGATGTGTTGAATATGAAAGAGAAAACCGCAAAGATTTACGACTAATGTAATATACATTTTCCGGATGATTGTGTTTTTAAAACACCTATGGGAAAAATGATCCTAAAATGTGTTGCTAAACCTAGTTATTGAGAGGTAAACTGATGATAAATCTTTCAATTGAGCTTTCGTATTGAGTAATATTGGCTGCTGTTTGTGAATCAATATATAGGCTAATCTCATTTCTGAAAGTTGTCAAGTGCTATTAGATTTGCTAATCATTTGTCATTATTTATGCAGGAAAAAAATGAATGATATTTGTTGTACTAAGTAGACAACAGATTCTGCTCTATCAACAAGTGATTTTGCGACATCTATAATTCATACAACAGCTTCTTCTTCTCCCCCGTTGGAATCGAATTCTATTTTATCCTCAAATCGTGCTGCGATTGAAAATGATTCTTCTACGTCTACATTCACATGAAATCAAATTAAATTGACAAGTTCGACAATCACTTCCACAATTATTTAATCCTGAAAGGTTTGTTTCTGTTTTATTACCTTTGAAAATACAGTTATTAATTTGTACTAATTTAGGATTGGTGCACAGAAATTAATATCATACTTGAATCACTAACAAATGGATTGCGTGTAAATGTGAATTGTGTTGTATGTCAGTGCAACTTTTGAAGCTGATTATTCTAAATTTTTAGTCACTCAGTTTGTTGATTTTAAAGAAAAACGTCTATGAACCTTACAAACGAGAATGCTGATTGAATCTATTATAACCGGTGCTGGAAATAAATAATAATTAATGCTACGTTCACAGTCAAAAAGAGTTTTAAACTTACGTCATCTTACTAATTTTATTAGATGGGTTTCTAAGATTTAATGAAACACAATTTAACTAATCAATTTTTCTCAACTCATTCGCCGTTGAAATAAAATTCCAATTGAGTTCATTATCCATCAAAATTAAACTCTATTTTTCATATTCAGAAGTTTGTTTCCTATACACATCAATTTTCAGAGTTGAAGTGGAATCTGTTTCCGTTGAATCAAATAATGGTGCCTTGAAAGAAAAAATGGACTTCAACATTAGAGTGTGAGACGTCCGAACCAAGTACAAGGTAACTTGGACATTTCAGATTGAATTTCATTTCAAGTTAAAGCTTGTCAAATTATGTTGTAATAAATATCTCAATCCGAGGCAGCGCGAGACAATCCGAGGCAATCCGAGGCAGTGCGAGGCAATCCGAGGCAATTCGAGGCAGTGCGAGGCAATCCGAGGCAGCGCGAGGCAATCCGAGGCAGGGCGAGGCAGTGCGAGACAGGGCGAGGCAGTGCGAGGCAATCCGAGGCAGGGCGAGGCAATCCGAGGCAGGGCGAGGCAATCCGAGGCAGGGCGAGGCAATCCGAGGCAGGGCGAGGCAGTGCGAGGCAGGGCGAGGCAGTGCGAGGCAATCCGAGGCAGGGCGAGGCAATCCGAGGCAGGGCGAGGCAGTGCGAGGCAGGGCGAGGCAGTGCGAGGCAATCCGAGGCAGCGCGAGGCAATCCGAGGCAGGGCGAGGCAATCCGAGGCAGGGCGAGGCAGTGCGAGGCAGGGCGAGGCAGTGCGAGGCAATCCGAGGCAGGGCGAGGCAATCCGAGGCAGCGCGAGGCAATCCGAGGCAGCGCGAGGCAATCCGAGGCAGCGCGAGGCAATCCGAGGCAGCGCGAGGCAATCCGAGGCAGCGCGAGGCAATCCGAGGCAGGGCGAGGCAATCCGAGGCAGACTGTTCAATCACGTGTGATTTGTTAGGTGCCTGATGCCTCAAATATTATATTGCAGAAATATTCAATTTGACCTATTTTTAAAGAGTATGTGATTTTTCTAATAACGCTTTTGACACCATTATTTCATTTTCAGCTAATGTTCTGTAGTGAAAAATGTCAGAGTATTTCCTAATCGACCACCGAGTAGAGTGCAAGATACTTAATGTGGAGCAGTTTGTTATCGTCGATGAAATTTGGTTGGCTGTGCGCTGATGATTGTGACGAATATAGAGTCAGGGGCCTACCCAGCCTTCTTTGAATGGGGGGGGGGTGAGCATTGCAAAAATGCCGACTACATCTCAAACATTTGCCGAGTACAGTAATAATGGATAAAAAAATTTTCCATCGTTGCTTGAGGATAATATTAGGCGGCAAATTGGTGGCGGCTATCTCCCAATTTCTCAATTTGCCGACTGATGAAGATTTTGGAGAATTTGCCGACTTTGAAAACTGACCGAGGGGGTGATTCACCCTCCTACCACCTCTCTCGGTAGGCCCCTGCCGTATAGTGGAAAGCTTTAACAACATTTCGGGAAAGGAAGAGAACATTTTAATCAAAGAAGTCCAATGTCATAAATGAGGTTATAACATTTTCTGGGACTTTTCCCATTCCTCAGGTTTATTTTTCTTTTCATGTTTCCATTAACGAGTTTTTTCACTTTTTTATGTCATAATCATTTTAAGTCCATTATTACTAATATTAGTTATTGCTAGACCTTATGTTGATTCTGGCGAAAGCCCTCAACTTATACGAGTAATTATTTTCTTTCAGTTTGGAAATGCTCTGTCATTTGTTATACCAGTGCTTGTCGTTCCTAACACTTCTGATATTGTTTCAAAGGAAAATGGGCTCATGAGGTTACATCAATTAAATGCGGCAGTGTCAACTATTGTCCTGATATTGGTGATTGTTGGTAAATTTTAAACTTGTTCGAGCGTTCTATAGGGGGTAACAGTAAGTTTCAACTCAGAAATTATCTTTTTCAAAAGATATTTCTCGAAGCTGTAAAAATAATGCTGAGTTGGGTATTTTTAAATTTTCATAAATATTTAAATCAGAAAAATACCCCTGAAATATCAAAATACTGCAGTAAGGTACACACTGAACCAATTTTTCAACTTCGCAAAATTTCTGTTCAAAAATTAGATTTTTGATATACCTCCAGCTGTTATGCCCTAACATACTAAAATTATTTATCTTGCTGTAAATGGAATAATTTTCGATACCTATAGTCATTTTCACTGTTTTGGCTGGGAAACAAAAATAATTTCAGATTTATAGTAGTTAAGTAGAAATTACTACAGAAATGGAGTAATATAATTATTATCTAACTATATGACAGATTAAATTACCAACAACCAATCTATTTTTCCATTTAAGATACTGAAAATTTTTTTCTAGTTTACACATACTCACATAAAATCTTTTCGCAGAAGGTATTCCATCCAAATATAACAGTGAGGTTAGGTTTGCCTTTCATAATGCTTCTATGATATTATAGTGTTTGAAATTATTTTATTTTTACAGTTTTCAAGGACCAGCCAAAAAAACCACCTAGTGTAGCGCAAGCTCTAAAAAAAGATTTAGAAAAAGAATCACTAATAGTTTCTTTGGCCAAAATGATGAGAAATCGAGAATTTATAATGTTGTTATTTGCTTATACGATAATGGGAAGTATCTTCAATGGGCTGTGCACTGTCATTAATGAAATTGTGCTAATGAATTTTCCAGTATGTAATTTTGATTTAATTTAAGCCATCTTAACAACCCAAATGATCGTTAAATTTTCTTTCGTTTTCTTCAAATGATAACTACAAAGATGCAGGAAATATTGGCTCTTTGATAATGGTTGTTGGAATGTTCTCTTCTCCAGTAACTGGTTACGTTCTGGATAAAACACGAAAATTCAAGTAAATATTCATTAATGATTAACTAGTCGCGTATTAATCCTGAAATTAGGGATTTCATCGATATTTTTCACTTGCATAAGAGAACTTGTAGGACCTAGCTAGCTGTATTACAGTCACTGGCAAATCATACCGCTCTGGACCTGTGGCTATGATATTTTCAGGGGGAGGGGGGCTCACTCGACCTCTCTTCAGCGTTATATCATGCCTGTAGTAGAGGAACCAGATTTTGTTTTTGGGGTGGGCCAGGGGGGAGGGCAAGAAACATTATTCGAAAATTTCAACATCCAAAAAATTGATAATGAAGCTGATTTTTTATTATTTTTCAATAATTTATTATTTTTACTGGTTTTCAGTTTATTTCGAAAAATTTTTGGGTGGGCCAGAATTTTTTTTGTTCGGGCCACGGCTCCCATTAGTGCCGCTACAGCATGCCTGGCATAAAAACCGGAACATAGGACTTTTGTTCCATTTATTTTTCAGAGCTTCACCAAATGTCAATAAAATAAACACTACTTAGCAATTTTACCAATATTTCTTAATAATTGTTTAGTGGCCTGTTTTCAGAGAGATTTCAATTTTCCTGTACGCTGGTGGACTGATTAGTCTTGTATTATTTTTTGCTGCTCTGAAAACAGATAGTATAATTTATGTTTATCTAGCATCGATAGTTGCAGGGTAAGTTGAAAAATTATCAATCTCTGTATTCATTTAATTTTTAGCAGGTTTTCGATTGATATTAATTTTCGACTGAAATGAGAATTTCGGATTTTCTTTCCCCTTCGTTCAGAAATTGCAACTTTATAAATACATTTTCTTAAATTTTTGATCACTTTTAGTTTTATTGTCTAGCTTGGGAGCTTATTTTCTTGATTCCAACTTTGTAATCTTGTTCATAATGTATTTACTATAATTTTTCGCTAGAAAGCTGAAATGTTTTTGAAGTAGGATGTAGTACTTACATTGATTATAATTTTCATATAGGTACCTATTTATTTTTACTGTGAAGTTGTTAGCAAAGCGTCCTATTGAATTTGTCATAACGTTTTATTTCACAGGGCGTTTTTCGTTTCAATTTATGGAAATGGCTGTCAAATAGGCATGGAGATAATCTATCCGATATCAGAAGAGAAATGCACAGTCATTATGACTTGTGCTAACCAACTGATGAGTTTGATAGTTACTTTCTCTTATAGTTCCTTATTTAGACGTTACAACGATATTGTAGCCAATGTATTTCTTTGTGTTTTATGCATCATCTCTGTTATACTTCCTATATTTGCACCCATCAACCTAAAACGTCAGAAAGCAGACGCCAAAATTACAAACGAGGAATTGTAGAAAGTATTGAATAAATCGTCAGCAATTTATTGAGTTTAATGTTCTTTTCGGAAAGCTTAGTTACAGAAGAAAAAAAAATTGGTGGAAACCTTTATATTATTTACTAATTTTATTAGATGGGTTTCTAAGATTTAATGAAACACAATTTAACTAATCAATTTTTCTCAACTCATTCGCCGTTGAAATAAAATTCCAATTGAGTTCATTATCCATCAAAATTAAACTCTATTTTTCATATTCAGAAGTTTGTTTCCTATACACATCAATTTTCAGAGTTGAAGTGGAATCTGTTTCCGTTGAATCAAATAATGGTGCCTTGAAAGAAAAAATGGACTTCAACATTAGAGTGTGAGACGTCCGAACCAAGTACAAGGTAACTTGGACATTTCAGATTGAATTTCATTTCAAGTTAAAGCTTGTCAAATTATGTTGTAATAAATATCTCAATCCGAGGCAGCGCGAGACAATCCGAGGCAATCCGAGGCAGTGCGAGGCAATCCGAGGCAATTCGAGGCAGTGCGAGGCAATCCGAGGCAGCGCGAGGCAATCCGAGGCAGGGCGAGGCAGTGCGAGACAGGGCGAGGCAGTGCGAGGCAATCCGAGGCAGGGCGAGGCAATCCGAGGCAGGGCGAGGCAGTGCGAGGCAGGGCGAGGCAGTGCGAGGCAATCCGAGGCAGGGCGAGGCAATCCGAGGCAGGGCGAGGCAGTGCGAGGCAGGGCGAGGCAGTGCGAGGCAATCCGAGGCAGCGCGAGGCAATCCGAGGCAGGGCGAGGCAATCCGAGGCAGGGCGAGGCAGTGCGAGGCAGGGCGAGGCAGTGCGAGGCAATCCGAGGCAGGGCGAGGCAATCCGAGGCAGCGCGAGGCAATCCGAGGCAGCGCGAGGCAATCCGAGGCAGCGCGAGGCAATCCGAGGCAGCGCGAGGCAATCCGAGGCAGGGCGAGGCAATCCGAGGCAGACTGTTCAATCACGTGTGATTTGTTAGGTGCCTGATGCCTCAAATATTATATTGCAGAAATATTCAATTTGACCTATTTTTAAAGAGTATGTGATTTTTCTAATAACGCTTTTGACACCATTATTTCATTTTCAGCTAATGTTCTGTAGTGAAAAATGTCAGAGTATTTCCTAATCGACCACCGAGTAGAGTGCAAGATACTTAATGTGGAGCAGTTTGTTATCGTCGATGAAATTTGGTTGGCTGTGCGCTGATGATTGTGACGAATATAGAGTCAGGGGCCTACCCAGCCTTCTTTGAATGGGGGGGGGGTGAGCATTGCAAAAATGCCGACTACATCTCAAACATTTGCCGAGTACAGTAATAATGGATAAAAAAATTTTCCATCGTTGCTTGAGGATAATATTAGGCGGCAAATTGGTGGCGGCTATCTCCCAATTTCTCAATTTGCCGACTGATGAAGATTTTGGAGAATTTGCCGACTTTGAAAACTGACCGAGGGGGTGATTCACCCTCCTACCACCTCTCTCGGTAGGCCCCTGCCGTATAGTGGAAAGCTTTAACAACATTTCGGGAAAGGAAGAGAACATTTTAATCAAAGAAGTCCAATGTCATAAATGAGGTTATAACATTTTCTGGGACTTTTCCCATTCCTCAGGTTTATTTTTCTTTTCATGTTTCCATTAACGAGTTTTTTCACTTTTTTATGTCATAATCATTTTAAGTCCATTATTACTAATATTAGTTATTGCTAGACCTTATGTTGATTCTGGCGAAAGCCCTCAACTTATACGAGTAATTATTTTCTTTCAGTTTGGAAATGCTCTGTCATTTGTTATACCAGTGCTTGTCGTTCCTAACACTTCTGATATTGTTTCAAAGGAAAATGGGCTCATGAGGTTACATCAATTAAATGCGGCAGTGTCAACTATTGTCCTGATATTGGTGATTGTTGGTAAATTTTAAACTTGTTCGAGCGTTCTATAGGGGGTAACAGTAAGTTTCAACTCAGAAATTATCTTTTTCAAAAGATATTTCTCGAAGCTGTAAAAATAATGCTGAGTTGGGTATTTTTAAATTTTCATAAATATTTAAATCAGAAAAATACCCCTGAAATATCAAAATACTGCAGTAAGGTACACACTGAACCAATTTTTCAACTTCGCAAAATTTCTGTTCAAAAATTAGATTTTTGATATACCTCCAGCTGTTATGCCCTAACATACTAAAATTATTTATCTTGCTGTAAATGGAATAATTTTCGATACCTATAGTCATTTTCACTGTTTTGGCTGGGAAACAAAAATAATTTCAGATTTATAGTAGTTAAGTAGAAATTACTACAGAAATGGAGTAATATAATTATTATCTAACTATATGACAGATTAAATTACCAACAACCAATCTATTTTTCCATTTAAGATACTGAAAATTTTTTTCTAGTTTACACATACTCACATAAAATCTTTTCGCAGAAGGTATTCCATCCAAATATAACAGTGAGGTTAGGTTTGCCTTTCATAATGCTTCTATGATATTATAGTGTTTGAAATTATTTTATTTTTACAGTTTTCAAGGACCAGCCAAAAAAACCACCTAGTGTAGCGCAAGCTCTAAAAAAAGATTTAGAAAAAGAATCACTATACTCTTTTCAACTTAAGAATGCCTAAAACGGAACGTCAAATTCACATTCATCAACAATGTAAAAATCGGATGTGTGATAAGAAACAAGAAATTAAAATCGGAAGTGTAGCCAAATATTGTTGCTGAATGTGAACGAGTACCTTTTCCTCTCCCCGGAGCCCAGCAAACTGCGTTCCGTTTTAGGCATTCTTAAGTTGAACAGAGTATAATAGTTTCTTTGGCCAAAATGATGAGAAATCGAGCATTTATAATGATGTTATTTGCTTATACGATAATGGGAAGTATCTTCAATGGGCTGTGCACTGTCATTAATGAAATTGTGCTAATGAATTTTCCAGTATGTAATTTTGATTTAATTTAAGCCATCTTAACAACCCAAATGATCGTTAAATTTTCTTTCGTTTTCTTCAAATGATAACTACAAAGATGCAGGAAATATTGGCTCTTTGATAATGGTTGTTGGAATGTTCTCTTCTCCAGTAACTGGTTACGTTCTGGATAAAACACGAAAATTCAAGTAAATATTCATTAATGATTAACTAGTCGCGTATTAATCCTGAAATTAGGGATTTCATCGATATTTTTCACTTGCATAAGAGAACTTGTAGGACCTAGCTAGCTGTATTACAGTCACTGGCAAATCATACCGCTCTGGACCTGTGGCTATGATATTTTCAGGGGGAGGGGGGCTCACTCGACCTCTCTCCAGCGTTATATCATGCCTGTAGTAGAGGAACCAGATTTTGTTTTTGGGGTGGGCCAGGGGGGAGGGCAAGAAACATTATTCGAAAATTTCAACATCCAAAAAATTGATAATGAAGCTGATTTTTTATTATTTTTCAATAATTTATTATTTTTACTGGTTTTCAGTTTATTTCGAAAAATTTTTGGGTGGGCCAGAATTTTTTTTGTTCGGGCCACGGCTCCCATTAGTGCCGCTACAGCATGCCTGGCATAAAAACCGGAACATAGGACTTTTGTTCCATTTGTTTTTCAGAGCTTCACCAAATGTCAATAAAATAAACACTACTTAGCAATTTTACCAATATTTCTTAATAATTGTTTAGTGGCCTGTTTTCAGAGAGATTTCAATTTTCCTGTACGCTGGTGGACTGATTAGTCTTGTATTATTTTTTGCTGCTCTGAAAACAGATAGTATAATTTATGTTTATCTAGCATCGATAGTTGCAGGGTAAGTTGAAAAATTATCAATCTCTGTATTCATTTAATTTTTAGCAGGTTTTCGATTGATATTAATTTTCGACTGAAATGAGAATTTCGGATTTTCTTTCCCCTTCGTTCAGAAATTGCAACTTTATAAATACATTTTCTTAAATTTTTGATCACTTTTAGTTTTATTGTCTAGCTTGGGAGCTTATTTTCTAGATTCCATCTTTGTAATCTTGTTCATAATGTATTTACTATAATTTTTCGCTAGAAAGCTGAAATGTTTTTGAAGTAGGATGTAGTACTTACATTGATTATAATTTTCATATAGGTACCTATTTATTTTTACTGTGAAGTTGTTAGCAAATCGCCCTATTGAATTTGTCATAACGTTTTATTTCACAGGGCGTTTTTCGTTTCAATTTATGGAAATGGCTGTCAAATAGGCATGGAGATAATCTATCCGATATCAGAAGAGAAATGCACAGTCATTATGACTTGTGCTAACCAACTGATGAGTTTGATAGTTACTTTCTCTTATAGTTCCTTATTTAGACGTTACAACGATATTGTAGCCAATGTATTTCTTTGTGTTTTATGCATCATCTCTGTTATACTTCCTATATTTGCACCCATCAACCTAAAACGTCAGAAAGCAGACGCCAAAATTACAAACGAGGAATTGAAGAAAGTATTGAATAAATCGTCAGAAATTTATTGAGTTTAATGTTCTTTTCGCAAAGCTTAGTTACAGAAGAAAAAAAAATTGGTGGAAACCTTCATATTATTTACTCGCAGTTCTGACTCAGGCAAGGTAAAAAGTCTGATCAATTGAGTTTAGAACTTGAATTTAATTTCATGTAAGAATTATCCCACTTGAAGTAAGTATACCCAGCCTTTGAGTTGTCCAGGAAGGACTGAAAAAATACAAACTGTAAAAAAAGATTTAGAAAAAGAATCACTGATAGTTTCTTTGGCCAAAATGATGAGAAATCGAGCATTTATAATGATGTTATTTGCTTATACGATAGTGGGAAGTATCTTCAATGGGCTGTGCACTGTCATTAATGAAATTGTGCTAATGAAATTTCCAGTATGTAATTATTAAATTCAAGTCATCTTACCTACCTATATCTGTAGTAACAAATTTATCTTCATCAGATTTTATACTATAAATTTTGAAACAGATGTGGATCTTCAAATTTCATATTTAGGTAAAAAAGCTAGTATATTTTTCGATTAGTGAAGCAACTTTTAGATTTATTATTCCAAAAGCTTCATTCCAAAAGGATGGAGACTTGAGCTAATTTCTTAAATAGAAACGAGGAAGAAAAAAAATCATTAGGGATGTAATCAGTTGTAGAATGTGTTGATGGGGTTTCAAGTGCGAGGATTTCTGAATTTTTTCCACATATAGCTTCATGTTCTCCATTCTCGAATTTTTGTAAATTTAGTCTCCGTGTACCTACAAGTGCTCTTTTTTCAAATATTTTTGAATTTATTTCACGTTTACTTCCCGAACTATGAAAGTCATTAGTCGAATTAAAACCAAATTATATTTTAAATTGTAAAAAAAATAAAAAGAAGAAAAAATACACATAACACATTAATTTTGGAATAATAGAATAAGTACCTTTGAGTACAACCGTGATGAAAAAAATTAAAAATAAAAACAAACGACCGACACACATATCACCTTTCATTTCAACAATATTGAGTGAGCTACATAGAGAAACAAAATGTTGTGTCTGCCACTAGGCAGGATTGCTGCGTCACAGTTATGAACCAAACCGTTCTGCAAACTCACTGATAAACGTAATGCGTCCGACACACATATCACCTTTCAACAATATTAAAATTTCACTTTCCGATCCACGCAAATTGTTCATTTTTCTTTTCAGGATGCCTATTGCGGTATTCATTGATGCGGCAATTTCGCGCCATCCATTATCTTTATTTGCGACGTTACGAAAGTCTTTATCATCCTTTTTCCAAAGTAATTTTTTTTTTCATGTTCCTATTTCCTTGATTAAATTTAATATTTTTTCACTATTTACTATCCCATTCCGTCTCATTGCCAGTGAAAAACGAAAAACAGTCATTAAAATCACCACAAAATTTCGTTAATTTACACAGTACGTATACTCGCAGTCGCAGCTCGCACTATACGTATACACCCTGGAACAGCATTCGTTCTTGTTCACCGAACCAATTCGCCTCGCCTCGAAAATCGGTTCATACCTGCACGAATGCCTCGCCTCGCCTTGCCTGTATGCATTCCTTGTTCGCGGGTTTTTTATTATTTGTGGTTTCTAGCTTTCTACTTTCTGCAATAAATTTTTAAAAATCTAATAAAACGAACGTAGTTTATGTTTTCTGTAATTATTTCAAAAACTGAACCATGAGCTGAGGTGTAATTTTATTAAAATGAAATTTCGTTGGTGCCACTTACGTGGGAAAACAAACAGCGTTTGCTTCAGGTAATTAAATTATCATATTTTGTATGAAAACATCCTAATTATTAAAATATGTTCTGAATATTTTATACTGAATAATTTCCAGTTTTCCGAAGCAAAATTTGGAGCTGCTAAAGGATTGGTCGCTATTCTGTAAAAACACTAGAAATACAAACTAACTTGATCAAGAAAGGGAAAACACCACCAAATCCTGTTTTTTACACTTTTTTTTGGCTTTTAGATGAAAATTTAAATTCACTTTATTATTATAAAGCGGAAAATTCATTGTAAATGCCGAATCGACATAACGGAAAAGTTTATATTGGCTACTTTAGATTTCACCACTTCCAAAAACGTAAAAAATTTGTAACGTTTGAAAGTTTGAGTGCTTCAACATAATATTCAATTCAATATGCTGAGTTATTATTCATTTTCATTCGAGATAGAGCTATCAACAGCTTCAATTAATCTTCGAAAACGTGTATCATTCCATAAGTAGGGTAATTTTCACCTTTTAAACTGCAAACAGTTTATGTGTGTCGTGAAAAAAGAGTGATTAATAGTTCCTCTTATTAGTGAACACTTGAAATTATTCGTGATTCCTGCGTGTAGAATCATCGTGATTTTATAGAGTACCTGAGTAATCCTATCCATGTCTGAGTCAAAACCTGTCAAGTCCTGAAAGAAGATAGCCCAATCTTTTGCGCTAGAATGATGCTTTAGTAACTTACAATTCTAACTAGCCAAAATAAAAATACGAAATATTTTTTGGGACTGGATGGTTAGAGTAATTGTGATTAGAGGCAGCTGTTCATCTCGATGCAATTTACATAATGCCCATATAGTCAGAATTTTAGGAATCCTAGGATCATGAAACAAAAAACTATGCAGGTTCATAGGTTTATTATTTCAAATATGTAAGAAATTATTCAGATGACTTTTTTTTTTTTGATGCTCTTATGCAACTTCATCTCGTTTATAATGTTCATTCAATGTTAATGCAAATTTTTATTGAAATTGAGAATAAAGAAAGCGATAAAAACATCAAAGTTTCCAGAATTGCCAATTCTTTTTTCTTGTAGATTTTTCAATTTTCAAAGTGCAAATAAAAAGTATCAAAGTGGGATTAAACTAATTGCTACATTAAAAAATTTAAGCATTCGGTATGTAACATGTACTATAATTATCAAAGTGCTTTAATCTTAACGACTCGAAAATATTCTACCATTATCACCACTTCTCAGGAATTATTATGTTCAACAAAAAAACTTGACTTACAATATTTTGTTTCTCCTCATTAGGATAGTGTTTTTTCTCTGTTAGTTGTTCATTAACTTTATATAGAAAAAAAACTTGGTTTGACGTGGAGTCGTTCTTGTTATTCTACATTATTCATTTTAATTTTTTTTTTTACTTTTTCAAAATAAAGTAAGTAGGTACCTTAATTTTGATGTATCGTTTATTATTTCAGCGATTGTTGCATTTTGGGACATAATATTTTGACTGTAAGTAGGACAATATGGTGTATGCTATTGTTAAACTATAGAAGAACTCCACTGTTGAAAGAAGTGGACCTATCCCCTTCCAAGCGTTTAATTTTGCAGGACGATGGTAAAGTATTTATCACAACGATTACCGACTCGCCTAAAATATACCTTCATTACCTTCAATTATTTCTTTTGGGAATCTTCAGGGGCACAAATTACAATTGCTTCAATGGCATATCCAAAAATGCTCTCACTGCAATACTTCGTTCGTGTAAGTCAGGAAAAAAAAAAAAAGAGTTCAAATTCATACGAATTTTTTAAAAGTCATTATCAGTGTTTGTTTTTATAGGTGACTGTTCGGTTCGAATGACTAGAGGGTTTGATTTGGATTTTCGTCCAATCAGATTTGAATTTAGAGCAGATGAAGGCCTTCCATGGATGTATGTACATATATATTAAAAGTTCCTCGCTGTTTACCATTTACCGTAATGAGCGAAAGAGAGAGAAAATATTCGCGCCACTTTTTCTGTCTCTTTTTAACACTAGTCCAGTCAGACATTTTTAGCGGCAAGTGGTCGTTCCAGTCAGGTTCCAGTTATTAAATCCAGTTCGATGTGCCCAGATCGTTCGGTATGTTTGAATTTTTCAAAACATAAACACACGATTTGGTTGGATTAGAATGTGAGTGAAGATAGTAGAAATGTGATTGTAGTTCTTTCCGACTTTCTTACTTTTGAGTACTTTTGAGTTTTGATTTCTGGTACTTAGGGGCTTGGGGCTTGGGCCTTTGCATCGATATACGTTCCTCTTTTCTACCTCGTTCAAAATGGATATTGAAAGTCATGTAAGTGAAGTTGGTGAAAAGAAGTTGGCCCTCAGCTTAAAACATCTCGGTGAAATTTGTGAAATGTTGAAACTCAGCGTAAAACGCTCGGAGGACGTTTCAGGTAAGTTCCTCATTCGAAATAAATTTCATAATTCATCATTCATCTTATTTTTCTTTATACTGATTGTTGATATTTTAATTAGATGCGATCGAGAGTCCAATAATGTGGCTTCTAAAGCGTCCAGTTGAATGGAGTAAATTGTCCTTTTACAAGTACATGGTTTTATGGTGGTTCGTCCAAAAGGGCATCTACATTTTGCTTTCTTCGCACTCAAACCTGTATGGGTCGGAAATTCCATTAGATTGGCAAGGAGAGTCCGAGTTTTATTTACGTCTAAATGGAAATTTCATGAAGTTGACTATCGACGATACTTATGAGAATCGAATTAGATTTTCCTTATCGGTAAGTATCTGGTGAAGTTTTCATTTGCTTAAGGGAGAAATTACTCTAATTTGCTAATTTTTTTCCACGTTTAGTTCGAAAAACCAAACGGTAAGATAATCGAACGTAGTCTTACTTACAAACTGGATGAACTTGAAGATCCGAATAAATATACAGTCGAAAAATTCGACGGACTCGTGCTGAAGTTCGTTAAAATCGAAGATGATTTATCAATGCAGTTCCTCGTTCCGCTGTACGTTATGATAATTTCTGTATCTTATTTTCGACAATCAACATATTCATCCATATTTTTTTTTTACAGGATTGTTCCGCTCAGTAATGGCGAAAAAGTCTGATCAGGATAAACTGATAATTCTACAAAGAAGTGATCGCTGAAGAGAATTGATTTTCATTTTCATTTCTCGTCGTTATTTTTAATTTCAACTTTTCCGTTTATTCTGGAGCTTCGTGTTACATTTAGTGTTCTATTTCAAATCGTGAAGCACAGCACTGCCCTATGTTTTCTTATAAGATTCGTACGATATAATTCATGTATCCGTAAAAAGAATAATACAAAGTTGCCTTTTTTTAGTCCTAAAATGAAATTTCGTCGTTCTCCACCCCAGCACTTCGTCGATGTTCTTTGTTCATCATATGAATCAATTTGATTCATTTTTTAAAACTTGAAAGTCGAATTTGAATGACATCTTTTTGCGCGTGGACGACAAAAAAAAACGAAAATGCCAGAAAAATGCTTGGAAAAACGGTTTTTGAAACCATTTTGAAGCATTTTTCTGGAGTTTGAAGGTCAGCCCCCTATCTGTGCAGTATCGAAACATTTTTACATACAGCCTTTATGCGTCTATATTATTATAAATTAGTAAGGCTATGTGTACATTACATACCATACACCATAATTTATATAGAGCTATCCGAAAAACCTATTTTACAGCTGCTACTGAACCAGAACCAGAGGATTACGAAGGATGCAACAATTATGCTAAATATATTCACCGGTATAGTTACAAGTTTTCTGCGGATGAGTTTTATGGTAAGTTTATAATTTTCATGGGCGGGAGGGAGGGTTGAAAGATGTAAATCAACCTGTTCAAAAAGTTAGGAAGCAAAAATATTTAAGAATTAGAATGAGAAAAGATTTCTACTAATGAGATTTAGTCGAGTCCAACAAATAACGTGTTTGACAAATGTTTAAAAATTAAAATGACGAAGAGAAAATTGTGAAAAAGGGACTGACAAAAGAACATCGTACAGGGTGTTGCGTTTCAATTCTGCCACTCAATAAGAAAGTACCCGTATATGGGATCTTAGTTTTTTGTTATAGCAAAAGTATGACAGGAGATTAGTAACGTGAAAGGGATTTTTATTTCCTGAAATTTAAAAGAAGAATTCAGTGGTGCTATAGTTTCCAATCGATGCGAACAGCAAGTCTAATATTTACAGAGTTACATAGGGAATTGGAAACTACACATGTAACATAATTTATGTACAAGTAGCTACTCATAGGAGAATTAAGAAGCGAAGGAATAAAAAATAAATACGTATTCTGTTGCTTATATTATAAAGAATAAAAATAATGTAAAAGTACAAAACTATCGAAACAACTTCCAATTCAAATACTGCTCAAAATACGCCTTATAATATGCAGTAAAACAGTACCTACGAGTACATACCTTCCTTTTTTCTTACCATTGAAGTACCTATACCTATTAATTTTTTGTTCATTTGATTTTTGAACATCTGATTGTTTTATTTTTTTTGCATTATTATTATTAAAAATATCAACCATACTTATAAGAATGTTGAAGTACACAAACCATAACTTGAGATAGGTACCGTCTGAACTTGTCTTTGAAAAGCGTGAAAAATTTCTCAGGTCTTTCTTTCGTTGGCAAGTTTTTACAATGAGAAAGCCTTCTGTTTCTATTTTTAATCAATATCTTCTTAATTATAGTAGAACATGTTTGACAAGTTTCGATTTTTTTGGCACAGAAAATTTTTATTAAAATGTCATTGAAAAATAAAGTCAACGCGGTACATGATAATGAAAACTGCGCAAATAAAAATCAAATTATTAGACACGTGGTAAAACTGGAGTAGCCTACTTTTATTATACTCGAAGATGTTGTAGCATTCATTAAATTTTATATTTTCTTAAGAATTATATCGTTCGTTTCTTTGATACATATTCTTGATTCAAGCATTCATTTTATTTGTTCAGACGGAGATAGGATTATTCTCTACGTCATTTGGTGAAGTGATGCGATGCAAAGACATGAACAGAAAAAACGTGGATAAAACGTGAAATAGAATTTGATTCCTGCGCTGGTTTGATTTTTCCTTTCGAATATTTAATTGAATTTTAGTTTTTTATTTTTTATTTTATTTTTTTTTCAATATGACTAAAGGAGAATACATTATTAAACAATATAACAGAAGGTGGATAAATTTAATTTTATTTGTGATTTATGCCATTAATAATTCTATACACTGCAACCAATATACTGTGATAAATGACTCCATATCAACATACTACAATGTTCCTCATGCTTATGTCGAATGGACATCTGGATTATTCTCTTTGACCTACGTGATATTTTTCGCACCCGTATTGTATGGAACGGAAAAAATAGTAAGTTTTTAGCAAACACTCATTTTTGTAGAATATATTGACGATCAAAGATTTTTCAAATAATTAACAAATCATTTTTAAAACTTTTCTTATTGAATGTTTACCTACTTGAATTATTCTCAAATCAGGGATGCAGTTGAGAAAATTGGTCGGAAGAGCCCACAATAGTTTTCCTTCTATAATACTTTTTCAAAAAGCCTCATTGAAACCTGATTTAAATAAACCTGCATAATTACAAATTCTATCTACTGCAGATTTATATGACACTCTTGAGAGAACAGCAAACTAAAATTACTATCTCATGAATAGATGGAGACGACGAGTGCTATAAAAATTAATAAATTTTTATTTTAGCTCCAAAAGTCATCATATGCAAATCTGCTTCACCATTAAGAATGTATCAAAACTATAAACCCACTCACCATCCTGTTTAACTTTCAATTACTTTTTTCTTTGAGAAAAACGATTGATTATGGATACATGCCTTATGACTGGAGATAAAAATCTCCCCGAATCGCCCTCCCACTATAGAGAATGACGTCATCATTATTTTTACCCAGTTATATCATCATCAGCATATTTTCCTTTCATCCTAGCCAGCCTCAATTCGACGTCATAATTTTTAATCTGTGATGAAGTCATTCATTGTTAACCCATGATGACGTCATTACTTTAATATCCATCTCAGCGTTGCCAGATATATACGGTATAATTACCATATTCAGACAGTTTTAGAGGGTTGAAAACCATTTTTAAGGGTGCTGCTGGCTTATTCTAAATTGTTCTCAATTTTAAATTCAAATCGTTTTCATAGAAATTGAAAGGCACAATGATACTTGCAAGTTCTTTATCCACAATTGGTTCCTGGATTAAAGTGTTCAGCGTGGAACCGGACCGATTTCTGTATGCATTTATTAGCCAATGTATCGTATCAACAAGTTATACATTCACATTTGGTGTATCAGCTCGCCTAATTGCTGCTTGGTTTGGCGTTCATGAGAGTTCTCGAGCCAGCGCTATGTCTCTATTTGGAGACCAGGTAAATTATTGAATTATGCATTCTATAATTATTCACTGAAACTCAACTGACCACTGTGTATGTATAAATTTCTTAGTTTAAAATTTATTCAACAGTTTGGGGTTGCAGCTGGATTTATAATACCAGTAATAATGGTGCAGAAAAGTTCAGACATAGTCATTTGGGAGAACAGTTTAAGGAGAATGCACATTGTTAACGCTTCAGTATCAACTTTCTGTCTAATTTTGATGGTTTCAAGTGAGTAATTAGCAAAAATAATGCTTATATTTATTAAATACCTATAAAATGATTCTTGCTAATAGTAATAATATATTTCTAATTGGTAAATCATTCAACATTGAATTATACTAGAATGCAAACACTGAATGAAGTATATGACTTGTGCTTTTTCAGTATTCAAGGATAAACCTAAAAATCCCCCGAGCATGGGACAAGCTGTGAAAGTGCAGGAGACGAATGGTGAAACATTTGCACAGTCATTTAAGAAAATGGCAAAAAATCGAGCTTTCATCTTGTTGCTTTTTTGGTACAGTATTTGTGGTGCATTGCTGAGAATACTGGGAGCCGTACTTGGAGAACTTGTCTCAATTAACTTTGTGGTAAATTACTTACTATCGACAGTCTATAAGTCTACTAGAATTATGGGTACAAGGATTGGTTAGACTCGTGAAAAATTGACACTAGAGTAGAAAAAGGAATTGCTAAAAATTTAGATGTTATAATATGTAATTCTTTTAGGTCTTCCATAGATTTAATTTTATACTATTGACAGTGCCGGATTGAAGCAAAAAAAGTTTGATTAGGTAATTTTTTTAAATTAAATCATGGAAGCAAAATCTTTTGATGGGGTAGGGGGATATCAAATAATGGGTCCGAGGCCCCATGTAACCTTAATCTGACGCTGAGTATTCAATTTACTTATTTTCAAAAGGGTAGTATTATATTCGTATATTATAGATGCTTTCATAATTTTTTTTTCTTTTGCAGGACTCCTACGGCGATGCTGGGAAAATTGGTTTTGTTATGAACGTTTTCAGTATGTTATCATCTCCGATTTTTGGCTACATGATGGATAAAGTGCATAAATTCAGGCATGTGAATAACTGTAATCAACTTTTGTTCTTTAGGACCTCCTCTGTAAAAGTCATGGCTACTTTTTTCGACTTGAAATATTGTAGTAACGGTGAAATATAGATTATGTTTGAGAAATGTAACGTTTTGAGTATGGGAAGAGCAGGAAAGTAAAATTATCATTTGATATTCCAAAATATAGTTCGGATGAAGGATTTGTTAAAAAAAACAACCTCGATCAGTGATGGCATAGTATGCAAACCAAGAAGATGAACTCATTTTCGGATAAATTATAATGTTTGACTGAGGAGCAAAATAACTGAAAATATTACTTACTTACATGAATTTAGAATTTTTTTATTCATTTATTAAATTTTATTCTTTTTTTAATGATTTTTTTTAAATCAAGTTTATTACCTTTTTTTTTTAATCCTCGCAAATTGAGCTCGAATTTTATTTGATTAAATTTTAATATCTTTACACTAATTTGAAAACAATTCAGGTATTGAAAATTAGAATAAATATGTGACTTGGAAAAAAGAAAAGGGGTTAAGGTTCGAAATAAAAAAAAAAAAAAACGTAAAAACGCGTTCAAAGTTTGATAATTTGACCCTTTTATCCATCAGAATCGAGAAAAAAAAATTCATTTTTCGAACCTTAACCCCTTTTCCTTTTTCCAGGTCACAATTATGGTGAAAATTAGTGCACTGCATATTTATACAAGGGTAATAGGTACTAAAATTTAAAATATTTTATATCAATTTTTCATATAAAACTTGAATTAGTATCTGAAAGTTAAAATGCAGTACACTAATTTTTAATATTTTTTTTGAAAGTGTACCTTTCAACGCATTTATTTTTTGATATTTTCCTAAAACAAAACATCACTCATAATTCCACAGAATTCTTGTGCACAAGATTTCGGTGTGTTCCCAAATTCTTATATTACACATTTTGTTGTTTTTTTTTCAGACTAGTTGGGATAGCCTTATCCACTGGAACTTTCATTTCATTTTTATTATTTACCTTTGCATTGAAAATGAACAATATTATTTACGTTTATGTGATATCCATCTTCCTCGGGTATGTAATCTTAAAACGTTTATTTTCAAAAATTGTTTTGTTCGGTAGCCAATCCCAAAGTCACTTCGTATTTACCTACACATATATTTGTTCTTTTAGAATCTTTATAACGAGTGCCTACATAAATGGTATTCAATTTGGCATCGAAATTTTGTATCCAATATCCGAAGTCAAATGCTCAGCAATGATGGTATTCATCAGACAATTGGTCAGCACCATTTTTCTCGCCGCTTATGGAGTAGTTTTAAGAAAATACGGAGATATTACTGCGAACTCAATCATTTGCATTTTGACCTTTGCTGGTGCAGTTGTTTGTTGTCTCAGTCCAATCCAAATGAATCGTCATGAGGCTGAACAAGGAGCAAGTGCCAAAGAAGTCAAAGAGTTCCTGCCTAAGCTCGATCCATGAATTGTGGATGACCAAGCTACAAAGTTGGGTTCCTACTTTAGGTCTGAAATCTTCAAAACATTTATTGCTGAGAGTGGTTTTTCTGAGCAAAATAGACATGGACTTGGATAGTTTTTATTTTTATGATCTCAGAATTCCTAAAACACCCATCTGCAGCGAATTTATTTATATTTATTCATTGAGAGGAATGAATATAGTATTAATTATAAACAGAATAGTAAAATTTTTTAATCACATTAACGAAAATTTTTTTTTTTAATTTTTTTAAAATGTTTTTGAATTTAAGTTTTTTGTTGATATATTTTTATTTGGTCGTTTTGCTGTTTATTCTTAATATATGTAGTACTTTTTGCTATATTATTAAAGATTTATTATATTTTTGCAGTAATTTTTGCTACAAACGTTGAATGTTTTCAATTTTTCTATTCACATTATAAAAATTTGTAATGAAATTTGTTTCATTGTTTACTTATTTATTTGGTAAAAACCCATTTTAAGCAAATATTTTTCGAATGAAAGTTCGTAGCAATCGAATGTAAGTGACTTAGAAATTCAACTGAAAAATTAAGAAAATAAGTAAAACTTTGCAATTCCAAAATCTAGGAAAAGTCGAATTACAGATATTGAGGGTGTATAGTATTCTTTCAATAGCAATTCTACAGGAGAAACTGCTTGTTAACCTAGACTGTAATGGTTAATAAGTATTGCAAATATTGATTATGTGGTTAGCGAAGTACTAAACATAAGTGTACCTATCGTAGTTATTGTGTGTATCAAAACCTCGTAATTATACAAATAACTAATATTTTCAGGATATATAAAAAAAGTTCAAAAAAAAATGATACTTGTACGAACAAATGAAGTAATGTTTATTAAATTTCAATATCTATCCAGAGCACTTGAATTTTTTAAATACTGTTTCATTTGTCAATATTGAAATCAGTATCTTTAAATATTTTTTATCTCATATTTATTAGCCTGTTTCAGTACTATAGGCCTAGTTTGGTATGAAATTCTACTATTTTTCATTGTGAAAGAAAGTTGAAAATAAAGTTGTTGAAAATTGGGAAGTGGCATCAGCAAGAATGATTGTAAGATTACCAAACCAAAAATTAATACCATGTGTTTAAAAGTTGATATAAGCAAAAATGGAGTGCCCTGTTGAAGATATTTGATTTGCTTACCGTCCGTTATCTTTCTTGAAGTAATAATTCTAATTTTATCTACGTACCTACGTTGGTGTCTGAAAATTAAAAAAAAAAAAACTACTTTTGATTCTTTATGAAATGATTTCCCTCGTTCAAACTGCTTATAGAAAATTCTTTTAATGAAGTAATTTAGTAGAATACGAGTGTTATTGAAATGTTTGTTCCTATGAGATTATTTTTATAATTGTAGCTTTGTTTTTTTTTTTTTTCTAGCTATGTCCGGTGAAATTTATAATATTAAACAGTATAATAGAAGATGGGCAAATTTATTTTTATTCGTAATCTATGCCATTAATAACGGCGCTCATTGGGCTCAATATTCAGTAATAACAGATTCCATAATAACGTACTATAATATTCCTCACGCATATGTGGAATGGACATCAGGCATGTTCAACCTCAGTTACGTGTTATTAGTCGTACCTGGATTATATGCAATGAGCAAAATTGTGAGTTACTATAATTTTACAGTCATAATTTCACGAGTGCTGTGATTCCCCAAGGCTTACGAGGAGTGCCCCCCTCCAAGTCAACTAAAAATGATGACACACACCCTCACCCCCGTTGCGCGAGAACAATTTTTTGTTATTCGATTATTTTTAGAATTCTTTTCTAAAATTGAACAAACCCCCCCCCCCTCTAAAATCGTCAAGGAGGAGTTGCTCCTCAAGATATTGTGTCTTCGCGGCATCTCTTCATAATTTGTCACACTATTACAGATACAGGAACTCGTGAGATGTTCTCAACTTTAACTTAAGAATTTTACTTTCTTCTAAACACCTTCCCCGGAGAGGCATAGTTATAATAAATTGTTTGAACTAATTTACACACTTCTGGCAACAATCCTGTAATAATTCAAGCTGTAAGATTGGATTGCAACTTATCAACCTTAATTTTTAAGTTGAAAAGATAGACAGACATGATATACGAGTATCATCTAGTATTAGTGAGAAAGTAGTAAGTTACATCTTCATAATTTTAGAATTGGAAAACAGGAATTATTTAAGATATTTTGTATTTGAAGTACTTATTATCTTAAATTATAATTTATATCACTGACAATTTTTGTAGTATAATTTCTATCTACTATAAATCTTGAATTTTGCCTATTTTCATTATTCAGAATAGAGAAAATTTATACTAAAACTTTTTTAGCGTCCTCAAAGACTGGATAGCTGAGTAGTGAGAATGCACAAGCTTAATAACCCAGGTCAGAGCTCAGTGTGAGGCAACAATTTTTCAGATAATAAAAAAAAAAATTGAAGAAAATATTAAAGAAGACTTGTTAATAGTTGTTTTGAGAAAAATTCATTTGAAATATTCCAACGTTGATAAAATCATTTTTATTGATGACTTAAATGTAAACTTTTCCAATGATTAAAAAGAAAAAAAACCTGTGTAACCTGCCAAAAATGACAAAACAAATATGAAATTATTATTATATTACAGAAAATGAGATATATAATGATCATGGCTAGTTCCTTATCAACTCTTGGAGCATGGATGAAAGTGTTCAGCGTGGTGCCAGACCGATTTATACTTGCATTTATTGGTCAAATTATTATATCAGCCAGCTATACATTCACCTTCGGTGGATCAGCTCGTCTGATTGCAGCCTGGTTTGGTGTTCATGAAAGTTCTCGAGCCAGTGCTCTGTCATTATTTGGCGATCAGGTAGATTTTCAATATTTTCTTGCACCTATGCAACAGCTGAATTAGCTTGGATAGGCGAGTATTGCAGCTGTGTTATTGCAATCGGTCTCTAATAATTTAAGTGATCTTTTTTCTCTAATTTTAAAAAATTACTTAAACACCTAATAAAATTCGCCACGTGCTAAGCAAAGTTCTATATTTCTTCTGCGATTTAATGTAATTACAAAATATTAATATTTTCAGTGTGGTGGTGCAGTATCCTTCATAATACCTGTAATAATGGTACAGAAAAGTTTGGATCCTTCGAACATCACTATGTGGGAGGACAGCTTGAGGAGGATGCACATTGCTTGTGCTTCCATGTCAACCTTATTTTTTGTCCTGATTGTTTTCTGTACGTACACCTTCTTCATACTCGTAAATTGATAAATAGACTTCTTTATTTTTTTCCATTTGATGCAGAGCTAAAAATTTTTGTGCCCTGCCCTGGTTATTTAAAATAGAGAGAAGAGATTTAAAAATGAAAAAGTTTTGTAGTATCGCCAAAATCGGTCCGATTAATAAATGAAAATAGTTAAAATATTGCAAGAAGAAAGTATATCATTTTAATATTTTCCTTTAATGTGTTTACATTTTTAAATTCCTTCTGTGTACTACTGGAGCACTACACAAATAAATCTGTGTGATGCAGCTTTGTTTCATTGGATTTTAATGTCAGCTATGATTACAACCTTACAGAGAAGTTTAAAACAAAAAACTCTGTCACAAATAACCGAATACCAATAATGAGAAACATGTAGTGATATTATCTTTCCACTAATACGATGGTCAATTTTAAATTAACTCGCCAATAAAAATAAGAATTCTTTGAGGCCACACGTTACATGGATATCTAGAAGCCTTTTTAAAAATCATTAGATATTATTATGATTTTGTTTGTCTATAATTATGTGTAGGTACTTATAGCTAAATAAAATTTCATCTTCTTAGTGTTTAAAGACAAACCAAAAAATCCACCAAGTATGGTTCAAGCTTTGAAAAAAGGCGAAAAAAGTGAAACTTTTGCCCAAGCATTACCAAAAATGGTGAAGAATAAAGCGTTTCTCATGTTGCTGTTCTGGTACAGCATAGTCGGTGCGTTGCTGAATACCATTGGTGCTGTTATTGGAGAACTAATTTCCATTAATTTTCCGGTAAATTATCGCTTAGATTATTATTTTTGTAAACAATTTTGCAGTGGCGTCTGCTCTGGGTGTGCAAGGTGTTCACTGCACACCCAACCAAATTCAAAAAGAAATTTTGTTTGTGATTATGGTGATAAATAATTACGTGTATTTTTTAAGCATATGGCATATATTAGATGGTGTAGTAACAGAAAATTCAATTTCAACGTAATAAATTTTTATTGAAGACGACAGAGAAACCTTGGTTTGAAGTTCAACATAATAAATTAAATATACGGAAATGAAATTTATCAGAGACAGATGTAGTATTTTTTTAAAAATTTCTCCTTCTTTTGAAGTTGAAAAGGTTAAAACAATGATCTTTTTATTGATAAAATATATGTATGAGTGCAATAGCGCATTATTGCAATAATTTTCAAAGTTAAAGTTAGGTAACTTTTTTACCAACTGATGCAATTAATCTGTTCAAAAGTGACTTCTTAGTTAATTAATGAAGAAAATACGTACATCCAAAAAATGGATGATAAGATAAGTTAATCTTTTTGTTAAGTAAAAGCAGTGTAATAATATCTTATCACAAATTGTTCTGCAGTGCAATGTGTGGTTTTTTTAATATTTTTGAATCCCGAAATGTTAGGTAAAACTAATTTATTGTGATTTTCACCAATTAGGATTTCAAGGAATTTTTTTCCTGAAAAATCCTGGATTTTGAGGAAGTTTTTTCCTCAAAATTTGCAGTGAAATTAAACTATAGTAAGGATCGGGATATTGAGGAAACATTTACATAATTCAATTATTGGATTTTAAGGAAGAATTTTCCTCAAAATCTGGTTGAACATTTTGACATAACTGCAATGAGCAGAAATTATATCGAGAGGAAAGAGGAGTTCTTGTTAATAGTATACGGGAGGGTGTTCAGTCAGTGTATATGAACGTATTCTTGCATTTCTTATTTTTCTCCTTCCTTCAATTTTTGTTAGCAGCTGAAGATGGAGTGTGAGTATGTGTGGGTGAGAAAGAAGGATTTAATTTTTGCAGTTGAGCCTCAGAGTTGAACACCCCAAAAATATTATCACGCGACGCTACTGCAATTTTGTGTAAATGAAAAAATACTGAGCTTCCAAAAACTAAATCTATATTTTGATATCCATTACAAAATCTGTACCTACTTAACACGAGTACCTACAGTTACCTAATAAAAGAATGAAAAACTGAAACTGGGTAGTGAAATACTTTATTTACCAATTGAGCTTACAAGAATGCACTTTCAATAAAACTGACGGATTTAATTGATATAGATAATGCTTACTTTTCACGTGAATGACGTTTAAAAACAATGTTTTTAAAAAAACATTAATTTTTAATAAATAATTTTACAGGATTCCTCCGAAGAGGCTGGTACAATTGGTTTTCTTTTGTCTGCTTTTGGCATGTTTTCATCGCCAATTTTTGGCTACATTATGGATAAGACTCATAGATTTAGGTAAAATACATTTGTATATAATTTTCTTATTTATTTGAATATTTTTAAAATACGTACACGAAGCAGGTCAAGCTTAAATGCAAACTCGTGTATTTAAGTGAAGACTGCAGAATATTGAATAGATGCAAATTTAATTAACCATAAGTGATATCGACATAAAATAATATGTTTACTTGACTATATCAATTTCCCTCCATTACATTTGTTTATTCCTACAATTATGGCGTCTGGCGTGCGGTCTCTGATTGGTGGAAAATTTGCCATTTTTTTGCCAAAAGTCTTGTTTTTGGCAAATTGCTATTTTTTTTGTCATTGCATTCATTTTTGCCCCAATCGAACAGGTTTTCCGACGCCATAAACCAATGTAATGTTGAAGTAAATTTTTTCGATAGGAGGTGGGTGGTGGTGCAGGTTATACTAATCTTAAAGACCCGATTTGCAGTGTGACACAAATGTGGAGGAGAAATGTGACACAGATGTGGTAAAAATTCAACCAATCAGGAAACAGTGTCACTTTTGCGATACAGATGTGATTCCATTTTTCTCCAGTGGAAAAATTATAGATGGCGCTGCTCTGAGATACTGATGTGACAGGTCACGCCAGTGTCACAAAAGTGGCACTGCTTCCTGACTGGTTGACTTTTTGCCACATCTGAGTCACAATTTTCCTCCACACTTGTGTCACAGTTTGCAGATCGGTCAATTTCTCGATTGTTAAAGACAATGGAATTTTTTAAATATTGTAGGTATTTGGATGGATTAAATCAGTTTGCTTATGCCCCATAACTCCTCCACCAAGTATCTTTCTTCGAATCAGGCGGATTCTATAATACTCGTCAAGTAGATGGAATAAGTCATATATAACATGTATTGGTAGTCATGTCAATATTTAAATTTTTCTCTTCTTTTTTCCCCCATTTTTAGGGAAGTTGGAATAGTATTAGCTTCTGGGAGCTTCATTTCATTTGCACTATTTACACTAGTTTTGAAAATGAACAATATTCTCTTTGTTTATTTAAGTGCTATCGTGCTCGGGTAAGTAATTAATCTATTAGTTTTCCTTTCCTTCATTATAAGTACAAATGCTATCTACAGTTTCACCTACCAGGCTATTGGGGCGCTCTAATAAGCTATAGGTGTGAATTGTAGTCTTCGGCTTTTTATAACAGCTGGATTTTATTGTTTTAGAATCTTTATAACGAGTACTTATGTCAATGGCATTCCAATAGGCATTGAAATTTTACATCCAATATCAGAAGACCAGTGTTCAGCAATGATGGTATTCATCATGCAGTTATTTTCGACCATTCTTCTTGTCATATATGGGCCACTTTTACGAAAATACGGCGACATAAATGCGAATTTACTCTTTTGTATTTTGACATTTACTGGTTTGGTTGTTTGTTTTTTCACTCCAGTTAAATTAAATCGCCAAGAAGCTGAACAAAAGACAAATGCTAAAGAATTGAAAGAATTTCTACCTAACTCTATTCCACAAATTGTAAAACATTGAACTGTCATATCTTCATGTACCTGAAACACTTAATTTAACATGTATTATTGAGCAAATATTTTTGTACTCTAAACCAAGTAAGTAAATGTAAATAAATTTACAGTAGCTCTAGAAACTGGATGGGCTACTTCATCAAAAATATCATACTTATTAAATAGAATTAATGGCAGAGAAACAGAAAAATCACAAGCACTGCAGTGGAACCCACTAAAAAAACAATAGTTTTGAATGAATGTTTATAAAATGAAATGCCTAATCCAGTTTTCCTAAAACCAATGTTCCTAATGGGCATTTTACTAAATTTTTCCAAATGACTAGTTATAAAAAGTGCTTAGCTTAGCCCACCACATTATTTCTATGAAGGGAATATCAAACCCTATTCATCACTAAGGGTAGGGTGTACAATGCTGGCTTTAGTGAGGTTCAGGCTTAAACCAAGTTTAACCTTGAATTTTTAAGATTACTTCGTTGACCTCCGCTCAAGAGAAAAACAATTCATAAGTTCAATCTACAACGACTACAAAATCGATGGCTGTGACTCAGAATATGTACGTGCCCGTTGCTTGCAATGTAAACTTTTAATTTAAAAAAAAAACTACAATAAAAATATAATTTTTTAAGGGAATTAATGCATTCGACTTTTTGGTATTAAGGAATAAAATTAAGGAAAACTTTTGTTAGGAAAAATTATACCTACTCAAGTGTCAAGGAAAACAGATTAGGTAAAATGAGTGAGAAGCGCCATTTTCTGATAAGCGATCCTTCTTTGATAGCCGTTTTCAATGCATGAAAGCAGAATGACTACTGAATGACACCAGAGGGAGTGATTAATTATTGAATCTTATAAACTGATATCCCCTATCTATAGGTTCTGCGCAATTTAAAAGCTTAATGGTACATTATTTTCGCACACTACATACCTATTTGATATCACATTTTTATTTGTGTGCAAGTACCAACAAAACTATGACACAAAAACAAGGAAAATTTTCTGTTTTCCTGGCTTGCATATGTTTTTCAACAGAAGGTACTGTTTGTCAAGTTCAAGTTGATGTTTCTAACCTCGTTAAGAGTAGAAACAGACAATACTTGATTGTTAATGCGATTGAAGTGGTTCAATTTCATAATATAGTTCAGAATTCATGAACCTGCTTCTTGAATAATATTTTTGAGTGTTTATTGCGTTTTAAGCTACATAACTACAGCCAAAACCATATCTGGAACAGGAGTAGGTATACAGGAGTACCTACTTTAATTTCAGGCTTAACGTGATGTTTATGAATTTCATTATCTTTTCTCAGAAATTAAAATTAGTGTTAATTTATAAGACAAAAAGCAAACTATTAGCTGGTAAAATATCTTAATTCGTCTACTCAGTCTGAGATAGGACTATTGTTTGTAAAGTATTATACGCACACGGATCTGTTTTTTGCCAGCAGAAGAAAGTTGGACCAAGTGCCATTCATATAATCGTATAATTGCATTTTCTTTTCTAATTTGATTGAATTTTATTTATTTATTTTTCTAAATATGGAATCGTTTAAGGCGGGTTTATACGCGCCGTTAATATTTTCACAAACCCGAAAACAAATTCCCTTATTATCAAAATAAAATCGTCCTATTTATACTGTCCGTTAAAATTTATTGGTATGGGACTGCATTAAAACATTTAAAAAATTTCAAACATGAAGCAATACATAGAAGATAAAAAATAAACATTTCTTATCACGGAGTAAAAACATGTTTCATACTCTTTCCATTATCGTTTTCCCTAAAAGATGGATTAATCCATCTTTTAGGGAAAGTGAAAACGGCTTTGGGAATGTGAAAAACTTTTAGTGCTCGTATGAACAGCAGCATTGCGTTCCATTGATTCATCTTTTTAGGGAATTATTTTTCGGCTTTGTGAAAACGTTAACGGCGCGTATAAACCCGCCTTTACCATAAAACAATACAACAGAAGATGGATTAATTTATTTCTATTTGTGACTTACGCCATTAATAATGCTCTACATTTCACTCAATACACAGTCATAAACGATTCGGTAGCATCGTATTACAATATACCTCACGCATATGTTGAATGGACAGCAGGCCTGTTCACCATAAGTTATGTCCTGTTTTTTGCACCTGCATTATATGCCATGGAAAGAATTGTAAGTACAGCTTATCCACACTTTTTATTTCATTTTTTATGAACAGAATTTATATATTAGCAAAGAAAAATGGTTATGGTCAACTAAATTTCGATCAAGTACAGCTACTATAAATTATAAATAATTTTAAAAGAGTTTTTCCACATCGTAGTAAGATTTTTTAATTTTATTTATTTATTTAATTTGTTTAGTGTCCCCTCCTAAGCTATAATTTTAAGAAGGGCGCGGGAAAAATTATTTTGTTTAGACTATTTTTAATTTTTTTTTTTTCTCAGAAACTGAGGTACATTATGATATTTGCAAGTTTCCTAACAACGACTGGAGCGTGGATAAAAGTGTTTAGCATACACTCAGATCGATTTCTACTTGCACTCATTGCTCAATGCGTAATATCAGTGAGCTATACATTCGTATTTGGTGGATCAGCTCGTCTAATTGCGTCTTGGTTTGGTGTTCATGAGAGTTCTCGAGCAAGTGCTCTAGCTCTATTAGGAGATCAAGTAATTGTTTACAATTCAACGTATGGGTTTCAAACATAGGTGGGCTTTGGGGGGGTAACAGGGGAGGCTAAGCCCCCCCAGAGCTGAAATTAGCCCCCCCCCCTGAAAAAATCTAATTAGCTCTCCAATTTCGAGGAAAAAATGAAAACATATCTATTCCAAGACTCTAAGTTGATTTTTTTAAAAAGAATTTTAAAAACTGACGGGAGTGACCCCCCCCCCCTCTTTCTATGTGTCTTGAAAAATATTTAAAGTATTTACCGAACAGATAGAAAATTTAATGACCCTTTAAAAAAATTTTAGCCCCCCACCCCCCAAACATTTTCTGTCAAGTCCCCGTATGGTTTCCAAAATAGGTGAAAAGCTGAATGCTAATTTTTGAGAAAAACAAAGTAAATGTTTTCAAAAATCTCCACGATTCTTAAAGATTTTTTATGGCATGTCACTCTTTCGATGATAAATTAAAGACTCAATCCCTTCCTTAAAAACTTTCTGGGTATTCTACTGTACCAACGAGTTGTCAACTTGGAAAATTTTCATTATCAGCACGTGTGAGTAAAAAATCCACTTATCCCTCGAGGATAAACACTTTTTGAGCTTCTACTCAAGTGGTGGACGTCGTAAACGTCAATTAATAGTATAAGATTACACTCAATAATTACAATTGTTTTAAAATGAAAATATTATTTACAGTGTGGTGGTGCAGTTGGTTACATAATGCCTGCTATACTAGTACAAAAAACTTCAGACGTTAGCATTTGGGAACATGACTTTGTAAAAATGCACATTGGCAACGCTGCAGTTTCGACTCTTTTTTTTGCTCTAATTATTTTGCGTGAGTTGTAATTTTTAAAAATATTTTACAGATTTATTATTTTTCAACTCTTTAAAAATAAACTTTTTTGTTTTTTCAGTATTCAAAGACAAACCCAAACATCCACCGAGTGTAGCACAAGCCATGAAAACAGATACGAAAAGTGAAAATTTCTCAAAGTCGTTGAAGAAAATGGTGAAAAATCGGGCATTTATCATGCTGCTGTTTTGGTACAGTCTGACAGTGGGAATATTGAGTAATTTGGCCAGTGTTCTTGGAGAAATTATGACGATCAACTTTCCAGTAAGCTCTGTCTTTTTCTATAAAAAGCTTTTATGAAAAAATATAACTGTAATTCATAGGCGGCGGCATGGATTTAGCCAGTAGGGGTGAATTTTCAAGTTTCACTAAACCTGTTCTCCCTCAATCTACCTTAACCTACCTAAAAAATAAAAATAAATGGATGAGTTTTCTTGTTTTATGAGATCTCAAAGCCATTTTCATGGGTTTTTATTTAACTCATTGCCATCATTTCTTTCAAAAATCACAAGGTCAGCGCCTTTTGTCATTTGAGTTTGTTTGTCAGCACAATAAATTGGTTCAACTTCAAAGCAAATAGGTACCTTAAAGTGATAACACAGATTTTTCATTGGAAGCAAAAAACAAAAAGAATCATTTAAAAAAAAAATTATTTATACAATATTTGTTAGTCATTTCAAGTGTCTACTTTTCAATGTTGGTAAAGATTGTGAAAAAAAATTCCCATAATCATTATTTTTGAAAAAATTGAAAAAAAGGTTTTTTTCTCATCCTAAAGTTTCTTTCTGCTTTGAACCTCTTGTGTTCGAAGTTCTCATACAAGAATTGCTCGTGCTTGAAACGCTTGCGTTAAATCTGAATTAAGTATTTATTTTTTCATGTTTTTATCTAATATAACCCCCCCCCCCCCCCACCACCTTCGTAATGAGTCAAACCCATGTTAAACCCACTTTGAAGGCATGCGAGCAACTTATTTACAACATGTTTATAATACATTTTACAAGTATAAGCTCAAATAAAATAAAATTATAATCATTTAATGCCAATATTGATAAACAAACGGAAAAAAGTCTTTTTAAAATTCTTTCTTATAAAAATATTTTTCCCGCTTCTTCGTTTTCTCATTTTGTTATGTATTTTGTTTTTTTGATTTCTTCATTGAGCGGTACCCTTAAATTTTTTTCTAAGGGTGAAATAAAAAGGTTGCACCTACAGTTTTTGCTACCGGTGCTAGAAATATAAAATAGGTACAAGGGTGTAAGTTATACTGCTAGTTAATATTATTTTTACAAGTTTGATGGAAAAAATCTGTTCTTGCAGGATTCTTACAATGATGCTGGAAGAATAGGTTTCATTATACGGGCTACTGGAATGATATCAGCTCCTACATTTGGCTACTTCATGGATAAAACACATAAATTCAAGTATGTACCTGATATAACATCAGATGATTGTTGAAATATCTGAATAAATATATACTTAGATAAAAGTACATATATATTAAGAAATAAACTACCCAAATAATCCAGAACTTGTGAATCTTATTGTTAGCCTTGAAAAATGAAAACCATGAGAATTATTTTGTAACATATCCTATAAAAGTGTATTTTCATAAACGTTTACAATTTCTTTTTTAGCAGGTTTTCGACTAGTTTAGCAGGTTTTCGACTAGAAAACCTTCTATTAATTTTGGTCTGACTTTAACCAATAGGCACCAGACCATCACAGTTATTCGTTTCACGATCTCCTGATTCCAAAAATACCTATCTCGCATTTTGGTGTTTCTTTATTTTTTTTTTTTTTTTTTTTCTTTCCTTCGATATCTGGGACATATATTTCTTTGCTACGCGAAAACAGACGAACGGCCGAACCAATAGGCATGAAATTTTAACCAAAGGTCAATCTTGACCTGGTCAAGGTCTGTATAGTTTTTGAGATCAATCTGATCAGCGGATCCGGAGATATTAGCGAAAATGTAGATCAAGATGATGATTTTTGGGTGCAATTAGGGGCTGCATTGATTGTAACGCAAAAAAAGACAAACAGCTGAACCAATAGGGATGAAATTTTCAGCAAAGGTCAATCTTGACCTGGTCAAGGTCTGTATAGTTTTTGAGATCAATCTGATCAGCGGATCCGGAGATATTAGCGAAAATGTAGATCAAGATGATGATTTTTGGGTGCAATTAGGGGCTGCATTGATTGTAACGCGAAAACAGACAAACAGCTGAACCAATAGGGATGATATTTTCAGCAAAGGTCAATCTTGACTTGGTGAAGGTCTGTATGAAATATGAAGTCAATTGGTTCAGCGGTTCCTCAGATATTAGCAAAAATGTAGTTCAAGATGATGATTTTTGGGTGCAATTAGGAGCTACATTGCTTTGAAACGCAATAACTCATGAAAGGCCAAACCAATAGGCATGAAATTATCACCAAAGGTCAATCTTGATCAGGTCAAGGTCTGTATACATTTTGAGGTAAATCTGATCTGTGGATCTAGAGATATTAGCAAAAATGTAGTTCAAGATCATGATTTTTGGGTGCAATTAGGAGCTACATTGCTTTGAAACGCGATAACTGATGAACGGCCAAACCAATAGGCATGAAATTTTCACCAAAGGTCAATCTTGACCAGGTCAAGAGCTGTATAAATTTTTAAGTCAATCCAATCAGTGGGTGTAGAGATATTAGCATGAACTTAGTTCAAGATGATGATTTTTGGGTGAAATTAGGAGCTACATTGCTTTGAAACGCGATAACTGATGAATCACCTAATCGATAGGCATGTAATTTTCACCAAAGGTCCATCTTGATCAGGTCAAGGTCTGTATACATTTTGAGGTCAATCTGATCAGCAGATCCGGAGATATTAGCGTAAATGTAGATCAAAATGATGATTTTTGAGTGCAATTAGGAGCTACATTGATTGCAACATGAAAACAGAAAAACGGCTGAAGCAATAGGGATGAAATTTTCAGCAAAGGTCAATCTTGACCTGGTCAAGGTCTGTATGAAATCTGAAGTCGATTGGTTCAGCGGTTCCTCAGATATTAGCAAAAATGTAGTTCAAGATGATGATTTTTGGCTGCAATAAGGAGCTACATTGCTTGTAACGCGATAACTGATGAATGGCCGAACCAATAGGCATAAAATTTTCACCGAAGGTCAATCTTGATCAGGTCAAAGTCTGTATACATTTTGAGGTCAATTTGATCAGTGGATCTAGAGATATTAGCAAAAACATAGTTCAAGATGAGGATTTTTGGGTGTAATTAGGAGCTACATTGCTTTGAAACGCAATAACTGTTGAAATGCCAAACCAAGAGGCATAAAATTTTCACCAAAGGTCAATCGTGATCAGGTCAGGGTCTGTATAAATTTTGAGGTCAATCTGATCAGCGAGTCTAGAGATATTAGCAAAAATGTAGTTCAAGATGATGATTTTTGGCTGCAATAAGGAGCTACATTGCTTTGAAACGCAATAATTGATGAACAGCCGAACCAAGAGTCATGAAATTTTCACCAAAGGTCAATCTTGACCAGGTCAAAGTCTGTATACATTGTGAGGTCAATCTGATCAGTGGGTCTAGAGATATTACCAAAATTGTAGTTCAAGATCATGATTTTTGGGTGCAATTAGGAGCTACATTGCTTTGAAACGCAATAACTTATGAAAGGCTGAACCAATAGGCATGAAATTTTCACCAAAGTTCAATCTTGATCAGGTCAATGTCTGTATACATTTTGAGGTCAATCTGATCAGCGGGTCTAGAGATATTAGCAAAAATGTAGCTCAAGATCATGATTTTTGGGTGCAATTAGGAGCTACATTGCTTTGAAACGCAATAACTGATGAACGGCCAAACCAAGAGGCATGAAATATGAAATTCTCACTACAGGTCAATCTTGATCAGGTCAAGGTCTGTATAAATTTTGAGGTCAATCTGATCAGTGGGTCTGGAGATATTAGCAAATATGTAGTTCAAGATGATTTTTTTCGGGTGCAATTAGGAGCTACATTGCTTTGAAACGCAATAACTGACGAAAGACCGAACCAATAGGCATGAAATTTTCACCAAAGGTCAATCTTGATCAGGTCAAGGTCTGTATACATTTTGAGGTCAATCTGATCAGCGGGTCTAGAGATATTTGCAAAAATGTAGCTCAAGATGATGATTTTTGGCTACAATAAGGAGCTACATTTCTTTGAAACGCAATAACTGATGAATGGTCGAACCAGCTACTTGGTTGTAAAATTTCAATTGCTAACTTATTTTTATAAATACAGACATAATCTCCTGCTTTTTGACACCAATATTTTCAATCTTTGTTTTTGCTGGACTTATTTTAAAAATTGTTTCAAACCATAGTTTTTCAAGGAGATAGAAAAGTTTTAAGGGAAGACTTATTTAAACAGTGTTTCAAATATTATTACTGATTTTATTAAACTGAAAAAAATATTCAACAAAATTCTAGCGCAGTACGTCGCACTAGAAAAGCAGGTTTTCGATTTGCCGCTCGGTGGTCTAAAATATAATTAAAATTTGCCACAAGTTAGTGCTTCTGGATCTGGTCAAGAGGAGGTATGAAATTATTTATGCATATTATAAACTGCAATTCAACCTAGCCAGTCGAGAATGAAATAAAAACGCTACATACCTACATAGTAATAAATATGATAAATATTTATTGAATCTTATTATTGACTGGGTCAGTAACACTGGATATGAATTTTGTCGCACAGTGATCAGAATAATACAAAAAATTTGCCACATGTTGGTGCTTCGAGATTCAGTAACAATGATAAAAAAATTAATCTCTGTCGAAAACCGCCGCGCCAATTTGCAAAAATTACCCTTTGGTTTCAATTATTTTTGGGTCACCATTGTATTACAATTAGTATTAAGAAATTCAAAGTTTTTATGTAGCTAACTTAAACGATAAAATAAGTCATTAACCAAATTTTATAATTTCTCGATACAAAGGTTGTTATTACAAGAAATAATGCTTAAATGAAGGCAAACATATATGAAAATTTTCCCTCCATTTCAAAAATTTGTATCTCCATTTATGGTTACATTTGGCTATCAACAAATAATCAACCATATTCAAAATATCCTACAAATAATTTATTTCGTATCTCATAAGACTGAAGGATTTAATTTGTTAATTTTTGTGAATAATGATAATTTGATTCTTAGAGTATTTAATGGGTAATTTTTGCAAATTGGCGCGGCGGTTTTCGACAGAGATTAATTTTTTTATCATTGTTACTGAATCTCGAAGCACCAACATGTGGCAAATTTTTTGTATTATTCTGATCACTGTGCGACAAAATTCATATCCAGTGTTACTGACCCAGTCAATAATAAGATTCAATAAATATTTATCATATTTATTACTATGTAGGTATGTAGCGTTTTTATTTCATTCTCGACTGGCTAGGTTGAATTGCAGTTTATAATATGCATAAATAATTTCATACCTCCTCTTGACCAGATCCAGAAGCACTAACTTGTGGCAAATTTTAATTATATTTTAGACCACCGAGCGGCAAATCGAAAACCTGCTTTTCTAGTGCGACGTACTGCGCTAGAATTTTGTTTTCTTTTTTTTTTTCAGATTAGTCGGATTAATTTTATCAACAGGAACGTTCATCAGCTATCTAATCTTCACCTTCGCAATGAAGTCGAATAATATTTTATACGTTTACATGATAGCTGTATCTCTTGGGTAAGTACAGTATTTTGTTGTTTTTTTTTTCAAATAACCATCAGTCAACTTGAAAAAATATGGAAATTTGAATTCGTCGAGCAATCAAAAATTTATTCAGACTAGAATTTTGCTTGAATTATCCACACAGCTAACTGACTGAACAGGAACAACTTTTCATGGTGGCTGGAGTCTAATGATCACAAAAATATACTTTCTAGACTGATCAATCATACAGCCAAATTATATGACTGTGACAGTGTATCCCATGGCTCAGTCAATATTTAAATTTTGACTGATTTTAATGTATGACCATTGAAAACAATCAAAATTTGAAAAATGGCTAGTTCTGTTAGTCAATTGAAGAAAAAATGATTGGTTTCAACAGGCTTTATTCTCAAACAAAACTGCATGCTGTTGAACAAGACAACTTTCTAAAAGGTCTCGTGTCTTGGAGAGAGAACAGACTAACACTATTTATCATGAAATCAGTGCATCCATTAGAAGCAGTGCAAAAAAAAAAAAAACAACTTGAAAAATATAAATTTTAACCAACTTTGTAAATTAAATAAAAAAGTAAGCCTACTGCTTAAAATTTTCCCAGCAGGACTGCATCTTGACACCCTAATGATTGAAATAATGGTAAAACTAAACATTACAGCTACCTTATTTTACGTTTTCTGATGTATTTCATTCTTGCAGGGTTTTCGTGGCCAGTGCCTACGTCAGTGGCATTCAAATTGGCATCGAAATTTTGTATCCAATATCCGAAGACAAATGTTCTGCTGTGATGATATTTGTTGCGCAGTCTTTCGCATGTATTTTTCTTGCCATTTATGGAGTGATTTTGAGAAATTACGGTGATATAGTAGCAAACTCTTTCGTTTGTATTTTTACATTTGCTGGCGCCGTAGTTTGTTTTTTCGGACCAGTCCAACTAAATCGTCAAGAAGCGGAGCAAGCTGGGAAAGTTAAAGACACAGAAGAGTGTCAGCAGATGGTGAACCTAAAGGTGGCTAAACATTGACACAAAATTCTCACGCGGATTTGAGAATCTAAGAGCTAATAAGGCAAATAATTTGGCTTCTTGAAGAAACCTTCGTGATGATTGTCAAAGCATAATAATTTATGTCAGCTAAAATAGTGACGAGAAAATTTCTGTCTTCATGAAATGATGGCTTATGTTACACAATGAGGATTAGAAGTGATTGAAGTTTTTGTATGGTGAATGCAAGTTTTGCTATAAATTAATATGTACAAGTGAAGAAGATAAAGGACAGATCCAGTTTTCATGCTCGTATCGATGATTTTTATATTTTTTCATAATCTCGTCTAATTGTGGAGTGATCAGTCGTGGGAACACATCTCATTCAATATGAATAAAATCATCTATGTGTGACCATAGCGTCGAGGCTAAAGATGAACCAAAAATTGTGCACTGAGAAAGAAAATATGGAAAATTAGTACCTATATGCTGCATATTAACTTTGGAACAATTCAGGTTTTATATGAAAAATTAATGTAAAAAATTAATGCAAAATAGCTGCAGCCTTCACTGAAGTTTTGTGAGACAGTAGAGTTAATATTACGTTCCTGACAGGCAAAGAAATTTCATTTGTTAAGAAAAAAAATTTACCTACATAAGCTCTATGTTTTTTTTTCTCGAGAAATATCTTTTTGTTATGAGCTCAACAATGAGGAATGATGATCGTTATATTCCATATAAGTAATAAAAATTCTTTTACTTTTTGGAATCTCATTTTATTTCAAGAAAAGTAAGCAGTTTTCAGCTAATTTGGAAATTTTATGACTGACAATATTATATGCTCAAGAAGGACTTATTTTGAACGTAAACATGCACATCGCCACGAGGAAGAAGAGAAAAAATGAATAATAAATTTCCATAATAGAGCAAGGATAAGCTTACTCAGGTGATTGCATATGTACAGAAGTATCCAATATGGGGGGAGGGGGGTGATGATGAAAAATGTGCTTGAGGACAACTATGCACTTCCATACAAAAGATAAGTATGAATAATTTTAATGCACAGTAGGCTATAATGCTCAGGCGCGTATCTAGACTGACCTCAAGGGGGGGAGGGGGTCAATCATTATGACGACATACACACACACACCCCCCCCCCCGGAAAAAATTGGAGAATCGAAAAAATTAAAAACATTTTTATTCAAAAAAAAATGTCAATGGGGGTCCGGACCCCATGGACCCCCCCCCCCCTAAATATGCGCCTGATAATGCTCATTCTTAATCTATTTACCTTCATATTTTACATCGAGTTTCGGTGTATTTCCCTCTCTTTCTTAGCTTACAAATGACTAAAAGCAGTAAAGTGTCTTCCAAAGGATGAGTAGGGTAGGGTAAGGAATAACGAACCACCCTGATTATTTTTCATAAAATTATTTTACATAATGGTAACACTGCAAGATGGTAGCAGATTCTAGTGGACCATCTTTTAAATGATAGATGAAAAGAAAGTATCCGCACTAGGTACTCGTATAAGATTTTTCTCTGAAATTGAAATTATAATTTTAATAGTACGATTTGCATTTTGAGATGAAATACATTTACTTCAATTCAAAATCATTATCCACCCGACTGAGATAGATATTTCCTCCAAGTCTCATAATGATGCGTGTACAAACTTGCACACCTGTCCATATTCGCTTAAATTAATTTTTCCATCACATAAAATCGTGTTTAAAAAATCAACGTGTCCCTCCCAGAGATGAACAAAAAAAGTCCACCTATTACATCGCACTGATGTAGGGGAGGGTCTGGCAATAGGAACCAATTTTTTTTCTAATCTTGTATTTCAGCAACTATTATACTTCGAAACCTGAATTTGGTTTCATTTTAAAGAAAAAACCCTCCTCTTTCCATCAACATATAGTAGTAGGCTATACGAGACTTTTTTTACTATGAAAATTTAATATTCTAACCCTTCCTGTTTTGAACTATTTCTAAAATGCCCGAGCAATAGGAAACAGTTACACGGGCAATAGGAACCATTGTTGGTTAAAAATGTGTATTTCAGGAACTATTATACTTAGAAACCTAAATTTGATTTCATTTTGAAGAAAAAACCCTCCTCTATCCATTAACATACAGTAGTGGGCTATACAAGACATTTTTTCACTCTGAAAATTGAATATTCTAAGCCTTCCTTTTTTGAACTATTTCTAAAATGCCCGGGCAATAGGAACCATGTTTAATTTTCTGTTTTTATGACAGAAATAACTTCCCAATCTGCAAAAATCTGCAATGTGACGCACATGTTGAGGAGAAATGTGACTTTTGTGACACTGATGTGACCTATAATTTTTCCAGTGGATCACATCAGTGTGCAATTACAAAAATATAAATTCATAATTCAAATTAATCATTGGTTCCCATTGCCCCATTGCCCGGAAATAGATGGCTGCAAAATTATATTGTTATCAAGTTTAAAACAAAGTACATAAATGAAAAAACATTTAATCAACATGGCAAAGTGATAAAATCTGGAATAAAACAAGACGTAGCGCGCATTTCCATCTATTGCCAGTAAAAAATGATTTTGGTTTGAATTTTTTCGTTTTAACGAATTAAACATACACATATCGAGTTCATTCATACAAAAAAAAAAAATGGGGCAACGAAAACTTTTTTTACTGCCAAGTGTGGCGGACCTGAAGCACTATTCGGTTTTTGTTGGACAGTTAGTAGGGAAGTAATGGAGGTGGTTCCTATTGCCCGGTGGTTCCCATTGCCCGACTCTCCCCTACAGTATGTATAATCGTGGGAATTATACTTGTAATAATAATATAGCATTTAAAAAGTGACTGTACGATAATTCAAGTTATTTACTAATGACAAAGTAATGTCATTTTTAGAATATTCAACTATAGGAACCATTCATCTTGAACCACGATAGAGAATAAAGATTAGATAAAGTGAAAAAAATATTTCTGAAACAGCAACCGAAATAGTAAATATAGGTTCCAAAGATAAGTTCATAATAAGAGAATTTCACAAACAGTAGGATTTAATTTTGGTTACTGTTCGCATGTCAGCCTCAATGAACTTTGGAATATTATCGAGTTGCTGTTGGTTAAATTAAGACAAAATTTAAAAAAAAGAAGACCTATAAAAATAACTGAGAAGGACTCAATCGAACCTAAGCAGTCAGTGTCGTCCACAAAACTATGGACAAAGGCTATGAAATCAAGCAGTACAAAAGAAGATGGCTCAATATGTTGGTTTTCGCCGTTTACGCCATTAATGGAGGATGCCAGTATGCACAGTTTACCATAATCAAGGATGTAATTATTAAATATTATGGAGTGTCGTCTATTCAGGTGGAGTGGACAACAAATATTTATATGTTGGCTTACGCTGTGCTAATCATACCTTCACTTTACTTGTGGGATAAAGTGGTAAGTTCTTTGCATAATGCTCTGACAGAAATGAATAATTTATCAATTATAAAGAAAATAGTAAGCTCGCTAATTTTCTCATCCCATAAATCTTACTTTTTATTATAGACATTGTTAATATTTGTAGTACTTTTTATTATCTTCCATAATATATTTTACTATTTTTCTGTAGTAATTTCTGCAGTACAAATCTTGCGAATGCCCTGTTTTCCTATAGGTATTCAAATTGTATAAAAATCAAGCCCTTGGCTTAAATTTAGCTTAAATTCGCATCAGTTATTTTTAAATTGTCTTAAAAAACTTATTCTCGACTTTTTCTTTCAAGTTGTCCTCTGTGATTGATAAATTAACTAAGGAGATTTTTTTTTTCTAAGGTCTACCCTATGGGCAAAATATTTTGAAAACGGATCCGTTTTATTCCGGGTTATAATCCGTTTCTGGATTATAACCCGGAATTTTCCTGTTTTCCGGCTTCTAAAACGGATTTCGAACGGATTGTAATCAGTCTTGCCGGAAATGAGTCCGGATTATTTTCCGTAAAGGCTGTTTTATGATATTTGTTGGCCCGGGTTATAATCCGTGAAACCGTTTTACAAGCGGATTTAGAAAAATTGCCCAAAAATTATCACCGATTATAATCAGGAAATCCGTTTTACAAACGGATTTGGAAAATTAATCAAGATGACAAAAATAACTGCAAATTTTCAGATCCGATGATCGAAAATAAAAACGGACTGACAACGGATAAAATTCTCATTTTCCGGATCATTTTCTCATTTTTTGCCCATCGGGTAATCTCTTGGAATAAAATTGATTTCGAAAAAAACGGAAAAAATTTATAATTTATGCACTGAAAAAAATTTCAGAAATAATTTTCACCATTTTAGACGGAAAGTAGTAGTAATGATTCAATTGTAAATATTTCAACAGAAATAGTAAAATGAATTGTCTAAGATAGTTGAAAGTACTACAAATACAGTATTAGGAATATCTAACTTAAATTATGATGTGTCCCTGTTTTCCCATTAAAAATTGTGAAAATTAGACTCATGGCCCCGCAATACGGACTCCATGTATCCATTGAAAAAAATTTCTAGATTCTGTGTGCAGTCCATGTTAGATCATTTTCTCAGTTATCTATAACTTAGTTTTTTGTCAAAATGAAGATTCTCCGTGATTTGGGGGCTATCACGAAATAGAGTTTAGTATTTTGGGAATAGTAATTTGTATATTTGCCTGTGGGGGTTCAATTTGAGAAAGGTTTCATTCCAGATGCCATTCCACACTTACTTAAGTTTTATTGTTATGTCGTTATGTTCGCTCTATTTGTAAAAAACAAAAAGTAAGTACAACACTAGAACTTTCAAAATTTTGTCAAGTTCTGATAAAAATCAAAACAACAACAGAACTCGACACTGAATTCTAGAGAACTTTTCACGCCAACAAAATATGAAAACCGAGAACTCAGAACCTAGAACTTTGCTTGTCGAGTGAGTTCTACAAGTGCAGAATCGGACAAAAACTCAAGACCTCGGGTCTGCAGAAGTAGGGGTGTAACCAGTGGGGTTAGGGGGGCTCAGCCCCCCTAGCATCCTCGTTCGCCTCCCTAGCAAAATTAGCCCCCCTCTTCCTCCTAAACTTCGAAAAAAAAGTTAAATAGGGGGCTTGAAAATTAACTGCCCCCCCCCCAAGAATCTTATTTGCCCCCCCTATCGGAACGCTCTGGCTGCATCCATGTGCATAAGATGTACTGGCAAAAATAACAGCTGACTAAAAAAACTTATTTCTGCACTTTTTCAAATAGAACAGCCATTTTGAGACATTTTTCGAAAAAGTGCTAAAAATGGAGAACTTTTTTACAAATAGAGCAAACCAATTAAGTAGGTAAGAGAAAAACCGAAGTCGGTGCCTGTGCTAATTCCATGCACTTTTTTCATTCGATAAACTATAACAGACTACATAATATATGCAAGCTGATGTCTGTACACTGAGAAAAAAATTCAATGGTCAATTTTACAATTTGGATAGGAAAACTGGGACAATTCAAGATTCGTAGTAGAAATTACTACAAAAATAGTTGAAATATTTTATCCAACATAATAAAATATGTTATCAAAGATAGTAAAAAGTACTACAAATATTAGAATATTAACAATTTAATAGTAATTTTCTCATCTATAATGAAAAAAGTTACTATTCTGTTTATAATGAATGCTATCCATTTTTCTCAATATATTATGTACGATTTAATTGAGCTTAGAAATAATTCCAACCGATTTAACTGACTTCATAGGGAATCAGATCCACGATAAGCATAGCTAGTGCCGGAATATGTGTAGGGGCCTGGATCAAGTTATTTTCAGTGGCACCTGACCGATTCTATCTCGTATTACTTGGCCAAACCTTTGAAGCTGTTTTCACCATTTTTACGTTTAGCTTGGCCGCTCGATTCACTGCCATATGGTTTGGCGCTCATGAAATTTCTCGAGCCGGAGCATTTGCTTTAGTCGGCGATCAAGTAAAATATTGAACAGACATTAATCTTATCATTAGATTTATCCTCAGGAAAAACTCAACTTTCATCTCACAAGTCACGTGGTTGTTCTTTAAACGTGTCAATTTTTGTTTTCTTATCCACATGCGAAACAAAATCAGTTTTGCATTATTTGATTTTAATAATCTAATTGTTTTCCAGTTAGGTTCTGCCTTAGGATTCCTTTTACCCTCTGTGATGGTTCGTGACAGCTCTGATATGTCGGTTATACGTAATAGTCTACGCAAAATGCATGCGACAATTGCTGTAGCATCGACAATAATATTTATTTTAATTTTATTGCGTAAGTATATAATAATAAAATATAAATTGCTGGTTAGAAAAAAATTGTAAGCACGTATCCAAAAAAAAAAGACCCAAAATCCTAGAAAAATAAAATTTTCAAATAATTTTTCTGGCGAACTGGGTGGTTATAGAGTGCTAGAAGTCGTGACAGCCGACAGGGGGTTTATGCAACAGATGGCTTGAATATTTCAGTTAGCTGTAATATAATGCTTAAAAAATGACAACAATAATACAGTAATGAAAAATTGAAAATTGAAAACGATTAACGTACTACCACGAAAATTAATCAAGAGATTAAAAACTAACGGCGCGCGCATCATTCATGTTTTGCCTACATTCTCGATATCGAGAATCAAATTTTTAACCTCGTGATAAATTTCCGAATTTACTCCGATGTCATGAAAACCGAAAATAAATTGATACTAACACATCAATTCTTTGATATCTTTGAAAAAATTAAAATACTGTAAGGAAAGCTACTTGAAATTCGATGGAATAGCCTATGGAGCTACAATAATTACATACGTAACAAGCTGAAAAACATAAAAAGTTAAATATTCGAGTAAGTTTTATTTAAAAAATGTATACTAGAGCATTGACAGTTTTGAATTTTAGTAGAAAAATGTAGATAAGAATTGCTTTGATTAATCTAAAGGGTGACTCCACCTTTGCTACGACGAAGTCAACATCAACGTTTAAGAAATAAATCGAAAAAATATTCAATAATATAGGCAAAATAAAGGCAATTCCTCTGACACGTGCGTTGCGGATTTGCGTTTTGGCCATCAAAATGACAATTTCACTAGTTTTTAGCACAGAAGATCTACAACATGCTATTTTTCCACTGAGTTTTGCATCAAATTTTTCAAATTTGGATATATTATCCACGAAAATATTAACTATATGCTTGGACGAAGCACTTTTTTTTTCACTTTTTACCAAAACATCAAAAAATAAATTATGGTTTTACCCTTAAAAATTACCCTAAAATGTTGGGAATCCAAAAAAGGACTTTGTTCGGGCATAGAGAATAATCATATTCAAGATTAGTTTATCTAAATTCGAGTCAATTCGGTGCAAAACAGCAAAAAAAAAATTGTAAATCGTGAACCACTTGAAAAAAGCAAAGGTAGACTCCACCCTTATAATTACTTTTACCAACTTGACCTTCAAAAACGAATAATCTCAATCGTAACATTTCGGAATAAAGTTAGCTAAAATATTTGAAATTTTCAACTTTGTCGCACTATAATCCTTTAATTCTGAGTTTAGACGAAATGTTATTTTAGAAATTTTGATTTGTTTCATTTAATTCTATTCAACCTGTTGCCGACGTCCTAACTCAACTATAGTAGGATACATGAAGATATGCAACACAAATTTTCAATTCAGATAAAAAGAATAAAAACCCGAAATAATACGTAGAAATATTTCGGTTTATTTAGTTTTCAAAGATCAGCCTAAACAGCCAGCCAGTGTTGCTCAAGCGATACAAAAACAAGCGGAGACCATTAACATACTTCAGTCTTTAATGAAAATGGCGAAAAATCGAGCTTTTGTGATGATAACATTTTCATATTCGTTTTGTGTTGGATCAGCAAATGCATTGTGGACTCTATTCAACGAAATCGTTTTAATAAATTTCCCAGTAAGTATGTAGTTAAAATTATGTATGCAGTCTATTCCTGATTCTCTAAAACATCTTTTTGTAATACAGTATAGTTTATAAAACTTAATATGATTTCAGCAGTCACTTTCAAAATTTGTTTTTTTACCCAACTGAAACCGAATATCTCACTTTTTCCGTAGTGAATCCAGAGTTCCATTTGGGGGCGGGACCCAAATTTTTCTAAGCATGGTAAATGCTAAAATGGTGAGATTCTATTTTTTTCAGCATAAAGGGGGAGGGGTTCAAGAAAATTGATTTTTTTTTTAGGATTATTGGTCTATTTTTTTTGAATTGGGATTATTTCTCTCCTCCCCCCTTGGATCCGCCACTGCACTTTCAATTTTCGCTTAAATAAATTTCTACACCTACATTTTACAGGAAAGTGAAGGAGATGCAGGAAATATTGCTTGTATAATAATGTTGGCTGGCATGCTGAGTTCGCCAATTTTTGCGTACGTTTTGGATAGATCTCGTAAATTTAAGTGAGTCGTCTCCTCACCTATACGTCATAGTTATCTTGTAGACATTTTTAAATTAAAAATCGTCAGTGGCCAGCTAAATACCTCCTAGGTAATGAAATTTTAAAAAATTATCTTTGGGCTCATTGAATTTGTCTCGAGCTGAGAAATTCAACATATCCAAACACATCGTTTCAAAAATTTCAACAGATAAAAGGTATTTAGCAGCCACTGACGGAATCTAGGACTTTTTTTTCTCTTTCTTTTGAAATTACGTTCTACATGAGTTTCATTCTTGTGCTAATATAATGTTTCAGAGAGAATGCTGTTGGTTTATGCTGTGGCACTTTCATCTCAGTTGTACTATTTTCAATATCATTGAAAATGCACAACATGATTTATGTTTACTCTGTTGCAATAATACTGGGGTAGGTTGAGTAGGAAAACGAATAATGAATAAATTTTTCACAATAATGATTCAACAATTTTCGGCCAACTGTTTGAATTAATTTTTTTAAATAAAAACTGGCGATTTCCAACGGTAAAAATATTTCACAATGGTTATGATTAAAATTTTTTAAAATCATTTTATTTTTTATTTTTGATGCAATGAAAAGTGACTTAATTCCAAAAAAAAATCATTTCAAAATCCTTACCATGTTAATATAAAATGAACAAAAACATTAGTGTCCAAAAAATGTAGTATCGAAGTCAAAATTACATTAACCCACCTCCAAAATCATTTTTTTCGTTTTGTTTACAGAATTTTTGTACAAAGTTTATACGTGACTGGTGTTCAGATGGGAATTGAAGTTATGTACCCAATGTCTGAGGCAGTCACCTCGGGTATAATGTTTTTCTGGGCGCAAATCGTTGGATTAATTGTCACACTCTCGTATAGCTCATTGCTTAAAAGCCACGGAGATATAATAGCAAATGGAATTTTATGCAGCTTATTCTTTCTCAGCTGTGTCATTTCTCTATTTATACCTGCCAATTTAAAACGACAAAAAGCTGAAAATAGTGTTAAAGCTCGTGAACTCAAAGAATTTATACCAGGAACCTATTCGATTAATTAATGAATCATATTTAAAACAATTTTCTATGAAATAAACTTCGTGAAACAAATATTTAGTTGATTAAATTATTTTAGGAATATCTCATCTCTTTTAGCTCAGACACTAATCTCTCGTCTTTGAAACAATCAAGCTCAAAATTTTATACACACTCGCACCCAACACATACAAACACATCAAAAATAAATGTACTGTTTTAAAACGTCGGTTTATTACACTATATTCGAAGGATAACTTCCAGGATGTTTTTCTTTAATTATTTCCAATTAAAAACTGTTTTCGATCGAAATTATTACAATAATTCACGCAACGATGAAGGCAAACGCGAATACGGTATACACGTAAAAGTATAAATGAAAATTCAATTTTAGTTTAGAAAACAAAACATTCAATATTCTGAAAATCAATCCGTAATAAAAAGCTTACTAAAAAAAAAAAAAAAAAAAACACAAGAAAAGCAAAAAAAAAAAAAACGAGTGAGAAGAAAAAAAAAATGTAACTTGGCGATTGGAATGACATTGTTTTACATGAAATTTTCTACTAGGTTATACATTCAAACGACAGAGATTTTTTTCTCTCGAAAATATGCAAAATTAATTTTCGCCTTCGAAAAGATACGGGAGTACGAAAAAAAAAAGGGAAAAATTGAACTAATAAACAAAAATCATTACCGTAATAATATTATCTATTAGTTCAACTGAGAAAAAAATTAAGTACACATACAATAATTATTAAGAAAAGTAAAACAACTAAATCAATAAGCCAAAGTCAATTTTTTTAAAGAAATAAATTACACGCAAAATCTTCCATTTTGTTTAAAACTACGTTGAATATTTTTTTATTCGACTTTTTTTTTTTTTTATCGCATTTAACACAATATCACATTGACAACGTCGATAAATTGTTCCTATCATTGCTTATACATTTTAAAACTTAATACTTTCAAAAAAGTTAAATGAAAATCATTTTTCAAAATTAATTATCCGTGTACTTCCGCATTGCTACAAACATTGTTACCGAACTAGAAAAATGTTTACCAAACTAGAAAAATTTGTAAGCTAGTACAAGATTTTAACGCTCGAACATAGGACCAGAAGAAATTTATAGAAAAAATTTGCTGACATGAAAAGAAAACATGCCAGTGTCGATGGAATAAGGCTTTTCTTCCTAACTTTAAAATGGAAAATCAAAATTCGATGAAAGCAAAAAAAAAAAACAAAAAAAATACCTAAATAGATCGAAAGCTAAACACAAAAATTGTTGAATGAGAAAAATTTTTATTTCGTAAATTATATTTATATGCGAAAAGGGGGGAAAAAAAAAGAAGGAAAGAATAAAACTAATGTCATCTTAACATAAGTAAATGTAATCATAAGAACGTATAATAATAAATTACACACATAACCAAATAATCTATAAGTATATAATAATAATTATTATAACTATATTATTACGTTTACAGCGATAACAATTAACGAAATAAAAAATACAATCCCCGAACTTTATACACCAAACTATTATATCGGAATTTTTTTTTTTTGCTTTTTTTTGCTTTTTCTACATTACGTCGAGCTTAGGCAAAACAAAAAAATTAAAACATAAATAAAACAAAAACTATTTCACGGCGGGATGATTAAAATACAAGATATTTACGGGCAGTTGGAAATCCCACACTAAGACGAAAATACAACTTCTACACAGTAGATTATAAGAGAATATAAAATAGAAATAAATGCAAAATTTTTTCGAAAAAATTTCGACTTGCTTCCATCGTCTAGTGACTGAATTACCAAGAAAAATACTTTAGATATTAATTACGCCGACACTAAAGAAAAAGCCTCCATTTCATCGAGACTAGCGGAATTCCATCGACGTCCATTGATTTTCTATTCTTTCTATTTTCATGTTCGATTTTCCGCACTTAAATTCCCCCTCTCCCGCCCCGCCCGCCCGCCCCCGTTTTCATTTCACATATATTATTCAAAACGAAAGTAATTTTGATGATGACGAAAATAAAAAAATATTTCTCACGTTACCAAAATTGATGATGACAAATTTTAAATATAAATTTCTGCTTTATCGAGCCTCAAAATTAATTTGTACGTTAGAAAACAAATTTACGCGTAAACCGGCAAATATGATTTCGAAAAAATTGAAAAGAAAAAAATGCCAAACAAATGGAACAATACTCATACAGGGTGTCAGGAAACAGAGAGAACATGAATAATTATCTACTTGAAAATCCCACATCCGAAGTGCAGGCATACAAAAACGGGAGAGGAAAAAAAAAAACAGAAAGGTATAAATAATTTAAAAATATTTAAAAAATTTACAATAACTTAGAAACTAAGAATGAAGAGTCTTTTCCCCATTCCGCCACAGTATAAAAACTTTCTGGAGCCATTTCGATGAATGTCCAACGAATGTCATTTTATTTCTGGTAATTTCAACTTTCTTTTTTTTTATTATTATTAATATTCCGTGGTAGGTAGATTTATGCGTAGTCTATCGTAAGTTCTTCCACAAATCGTTACGAATAGACATGTCGGTTTTGTGTATATTATTATTACAATAAACTTCGTTGCGGGAAAAAAAAAAAAAAAGAACAGCGACGTCCTCGATACTACGAAATACAGATTTTATTCGTGATATATGGGATGATGTTGAAAAACAATCAGAGTCTGTGATAACAAAAATAAAATTAAAATACAACATAAACACACATACATGTACATACAGATGAAATTTCTGCAGTATTCAAAAACAGATCAGCAGAGCTGGGGAATCGACTATTCAGAGGTCAAAAATTTTATATCTGGAGTTTTTTTTTCATTTTCTTATTTTTTAAATATTTGTTCAGGTTACGCATCGTCCTCTTCGTCTTCTACGCCATCGGCTTCTGCGTCGACTTCGTCGTCTTCCTCTTCTTCTAAAATAAATAGAAGGAAAGTCGTAAAGAAATATTAGAAACATTAGTATGTATCGAAAAAGTCACACATTAGCAAATAATTATTTATGGTTTTCGTTGATTCTAACGAATAATATACAAAACCCTCTTGCGTTCACTAAAATAAAAACAAAATATATAAATCGTTATCGTGTTATGGCATGGTACTTGATTAATTTTCAATTAGAATGAATAAGGGTTGGTGTTCTCAAATCGGAAGAAACCATTTTTATCGATTAATAGGTGTCATCCGAATAATTGCACTTGGGCATCGACATCAGCTAATATGTCGGGGTCAACTTAACACCTGCAACCATAATGTAGTTGTATGCAAAGCGTCACGAGACTGATTTCAACTGAAGAAAACCTGCTCTCTAATTGGTTTCAATAAAAATATTCCAAAAACATCGTAAAGCAACTGGAAGCGTCATTAATTATGAGACAATAAATTACATCCTCAGTGAAGAAACTCGATTGTTTCTTGTTTTTTTTTTTTTTTTTTTTTGTTTCTGTTTTAAATAATTCTCCTGAAAAATTTGGGTTTTGATGTTGCTGTACCTATTCTTATAACTGGTAATATGTCTGTCATATTTGAGCTTTCACAATACAGAAGTGACTTTATTTATTTAGCGCGATTTGCAATGGTCGTTTTTTTTTAAATACAAATCAAACTTGGAAGTTCAGAAATACGTTAGAGTTATGAAAATTAATGTCGGAAAACGAGTATTTGAGATAGGTCGAAATAATAGCCAAGTCGAGGTTGGAATAAATTTTTCAAAATTAAATAATTAAAAACAATAAGATTACAACAAAAAAAAAGAAAAGAAAAAAGAAGCTAATGTAAAGTTGTACCTTCGGCTTCACCTTCGCCTTCGTCTAATTCTTCTTCGTCTTCCCCTAATTCTTCGTCTTCGTCTTCTTCGCCTTCGACGAGTTCTTCGTCTTCGACGTCTTTTTCTTCACCATTTTCCTCTTTTTTCTGTTTTTTAACATCTTCTGATTTTTCCTGTTGAAAAGAACACGAGTTTGATCAAACTTTTTATGCGCCAAAAAAATTAACAATAGCTTTTGATAAAATAAAGTGCTGAACAACTGAGATGGGATATTGAGCAAGCGGGAGTTCCTTAAGGGCTCACTATGAGTGCCAGGCTTGCCGGGTTAAAAAAAAAACAAAAAAACACTAAAATAATTATTAAAAAAGTCTCCCGAAAAAAGGCACACAAAAACACTAAGACAAAACCAGGCAAGAATCAATGCGAAATACAAACGGCCCAAAAAATTGTTTCGAAGCTTTTGCCTTTCTTGGAGATTTTTTTTTTTCTGAAAATTCTTACTTCAGATTTTTTTGGTCAATTTTTTGAAGAAAAAAAAAAATCAGATAACATTAGAAAATCCGAAAAGCGGCTAAACGAAGATAAGTGTACACTGTTCAAAGGGAGACTTCAGCCCCAACAGCCTATGGGCCTGTGGACCGGGGGGGGGAAGGGGCGTAATATCACTTAAACGGAAATTGCCGAAGCATCGATGACACATAAACTGATTCATTTAAATCTCACATAAATTCCACTTTATATACAGCGCAATGAAGCAGATACATTCAATTTTTACTGAATACGTTCTTCCATCAAAAAGGTTCGACGTGAAATCACTTTCTACGTTTCTCTTAAATTATGTAGTTCGACACCATGCAAAATTACATTCCTCATAGCCTTTACTTATTACGAGGTTATTCCGAGCACCGCAAACGCAAGCGACGACCTTGAACTTGACTTAGACTATTCTGTAATTGTTATTTTGGAATATTCCTGAAGTACTAAAATCTAATCACGAAAATGTTAACCCCTTCTTTCCCACCGGTCCAAGTATACGTCGTTGAGTATACTCAAGAAGTTACTAATGATTCAGGTGTGCGCGAAAGTATTATCCATGGACAGAAAAAATATTCTAAATTCAGCGCTGCGATCATCACGGAAATCAGTGGCGGAACTAAGAAGGGGCCAGAGGAGGCAGGCCCCACAAAAAAAATTCTCCTTACCCCTCGAGAAAAAAGAATTTCGCGAAATGAACTGAGAGCCAGTAAAATGCACAAAAAATCCATTTCAGTATCAATTTTTTTGGGGCTGACATCTTCGGATGATTTTTCTTGGCTGTCCTGGTATCCCTTGAAAATAAGCAAGTTTCGCCACTGGCGGAAATTAATCCAATTGGTCAAAAACATAAACTCCATTTCGTTCATGATTCGTACCCAGTCTAACCCAAGTGCCAATGTTTCTTTCTGTTTCGCCTTTTTCTACCTCCCTTTTCATCACCCTTTTGGTCTCCTCACTCCTTGGAAAACGAGAAAAACACAGTTTCCTTTGTTGCCAAAGTCGACGAGCCCTTCAGCACCACCTCAGGAGGCAGTTAATTGTTGTGAGAGGTTTACGCGAGAAATCGATAGGAACATTGTGAATTTTTGAAGAGACGAGCCTAAAATTTGTTAATTTAAAAGTTCCGTTTTATTACAAGGAAAAGAGTAGGGGGAAAAAAAAGGAAAAGCGAGGGGAAAAGCGTTCCACCCTTTTTTTTGACGGGTGCGTTCGACTCGATTCGACGGAGACCCTTCTCGTCTTTCTCATCCGTGGCTTACACCGTACACCCAAACCCAGTTTTCGATTGAAAAATGCCTATACTGCCTGTATTATATTCTTTTGACTCCCCCCTTGCTGAAAAAAAAAAAGAAAGAAAGAAAGAAAGTAAGAAAGTTTGTTGTTATTTTTCGTCGTACGGGCTCGAAGGGTGGGCGTTGTTTTTTTTATTGAAATCCAAACAGTCTATCTAGCATTTGGAGAACCAAAACAGTTATGATGAATGTGCCCCGGCGAGAAAATATTGTAATTTATTAACTTTACCAATTTTTCCCAGCGAGAAAATATTCTTCCCTCTCCTCGATATACATTTTTTTTTCAAATTACGAAATAAATGGCCTACAGTTGATGGATTTTCTTTGATGGATTTCCCTCTGAAAACATACTGAAATTACGCTTATGAATCGACCACCAGAAAAAGATTTGATATTCAATAGATGTCTTCTTCTTCTTCTTCTTTTTTTTTTTGTTTCATCGACACACATACAACAAATATACGCAACCAAATCTATAATATGAAATCCGATTGTCCAGATCGGATGTCTGTCCCACTTCGAATTCATGAACAAATTTTGTCTTCATTTCACGTCAACTCAACTTTTACTCAACTTGGAAAGGTGGAATTGGTTTCATTGTGAAGAAGGAAATCTTGTTTGTTACATCAAGTCTACTTTCTGCTCCGCGTTGTAATTTCATTTAAAAACGGTAACTTTTTACTGGACTGAATGGCTACTTCATCTAAACCTGAGCAAAATGTATGAGCCATATTGTTCAGCTGCGTTAAATTAGTTTACAAGAGAAAATCCGTTAGCTAATAAACTGAAAGTAATTCCCACGGAGGAGGCGGAATAGCGAATAAGGAGTGCGCATGTTCCATTCGTTACGATTAGTTTTCATTTACCAAGACGTGATAATAATTTCATGCAATTCTTTTACTGTTTTCCAAGTTCGAGGTTCTCATCAATCGCCCTAAATTTTTTTCATTTTTTTTCTCAATTGAATACGTAACAATAACGTAAAATAACGTCCAAAATTTCAAGTTCAACACTAGAAATACCAGGTTTTACTCGATTACTCGCAGGACCAGGTGGTGTCATATATGACACCACAAAAGTAACCTCAAAGGACCAGGTGCCGTCATATAACACGAGTCAGTTCTCAAAATATTGGTCCTTTCAGAAGTCCATCTCAAAATTTTGAGCGGTGTCATATATGACACCACCTGGTACATTTAGTGTTAAAACACAGCAACATTCGATTCCAAGACTTTCGCCGAATGGAGCCTTGAGCCTTGAGATTGCAAAACACACCTTCATCACATGAACGGTTTCCCAACAATGCCCACTCTTCATTATTTATCCTACTTCAATGTGTAAGCTTCAAACAATGTATTATGTAGTATTTCAACTCTTTGTTTTTCTCACGAATGACAGTAACAAGCAACATTATCATTCATCAATAATTCAGGATCTGGCCTGACTTTCCACCCACCAAACCCTTTCAACCCAACCGCCAGCACTCGGCCGATCATTACAGCGAAAAATTTTACATAGGGCTCACAAGCGACTCGATACTCGAATGTTTTAGGTCACATGATAACTTCGCTTCTTTCACAATCAGTTCAGCTCTCTTTGCCACTGTAATGAGTAATTACTACGCGATCGCAGTGACCATACTCGTTGTGCATTCACAATACCGAATATCGCTTACAAGGTATTTCCAATACTCCCCGACGGGATTTCCGTAAACATTTCACCGGTGACGATGATTCCGCGACCACATCTAGCTCCATCTCTACCCACCACCAAATTTAACGAGCGGTTGGCAGGTACTGTCGAAGGCAGATGCGAACTTTTCCATGACCGAACACTTCGGCAGACCGACTCGAAACTTTGCCTCCCAACGTACATCGGACGCTCACCAGCGCCATATTGAAATATACTCAATTAAGCCAAACAAACGCACGCATTGAGACGCAGGCGCGTTCACAGTGGAAGCGTTCTACAGCGGATTTGGCGAAAAGACGTTTTTACAACCTTTTTCTTCTTTTTTTTTTTTCTTTTACACCTCTTCTTCACCTCTTCACTCGACAGAAGAGGAGTGCAGCGGCTACATTAGCCAAAAAATAAACGCTAGAGAGAAGTAGAGCCACGAAAAAAAACGCGCAAGACGAGAGGAAAAAAGCTGACGGTAGGAGGGGGCCCAAAAAGTGGGGCAGGGTAAAAAAAAGAAAAGCTGTCGACAGGAAGGCAAGAACTTCCAGGCGGTGGAGAGCACCGTGGAGTCAGAAAAAAGATAGGGAGGTGAAGGAGGCAGACGCTGAGCAAGACAGAGATGAGACTATACTGCACGATGATGCGAGAGTGAGCCAAGGCGAGGATAGAGGGCGAAGAGTTAGAGGGGCAGGGTAGAGGGGAAAGCGTACACAAACTAGAAATGAGTCAGAGTGAGACGAATGCCATTAGATGACGGAAGGGGAAGCGGAGGTGGCAGACACTGAAGCAGCGTACAGAAACCTTCGTCGTTGCCGTCACCGTTCGATAGCCCAAGTACGCAAGACCAGCGACCGGGGCGAGAGTGAGGAGATCGAGGGGCAGAAGATGTAAGGACAGGCAGCAGAGGGAGCAGGCGCATGGGAAGGCGGAAAAAATGGGGTACAGATTTGCCTGGTGCGCGACGAAGTTCGACGGCGTCCGCAGTCGGCCAGTGTTGCCACATTCGAAAAATCATGAGACGAAACGAAAAATAATAATTATTATCTTTCAACATTGAAAACCTGCTGAAAGTGGCAAAAAAAGTGACACCTTCTCTACGCGAGTCTCGACCGCTAAGTTATGCTGTTCTCCTGTAGAAAATACGGTTACGATAGCGATTTACAAGCGAGACGTTCTGCTCATCGTTTTTGCAATAATAACGTAACCAACTATAATAACGGAGTGTCACGGCGCTGAAAAGCCTGGTAGAAGCTAAAACAGCTGGCGAAATTTCCTGATAAGGATACCATATAAAACAATCTTGTAAAACAAAAATCACATTTTCTCAATTTTAGGGGAGAACCAACAATTTCTCATAAAATTACATCCCTCGAATTTTGTATTGTCAGCATGGCTTACAGTTGTGCGTTTCTGTGACAGTTAGGGGTGCGCATGCTCAGTTGCACAAAAACTTGGTTCAATTTTAGATGCACTTTAGCGACTCTGGTAGATTGCTTCCAGAAATAACCATTCTAATGACGTCACAATGATATATTCTCTACTCTATCGCACGTAAGAAAGGACTGACGTCATTGAAAATACCGGGCAAGCGAGGTGGCCCCTCTTGCTGCTGGCATACCGAAATGTCTATAAATGCTACATGACGTCAGTCCTTCCTTTGGTGAGACAGAGTATATTAAAACATTGCTGATTGGAACAATTATGTGGCTCAGCGTAAGCGCAACCCGAACTACTTGAAATATTTATAGTATATGGGAAGAGCTTTAGCACTGTTTAAATCCTCATCAGTTACTTCAACATAGGAGGAATGGGAGTCTGTAAACGCGATTTCTCTTCTGTAAATCGGGTATGGTTGTTCAAATCTAGTTCCAGACATAATTTTTATGATTTCAATTTCAATTGTTTTAGATTTGTTTGAGTATAATTAATAGAATAATGACATTTAGACTGATAAAAAATATAATGGTCATCATTTCTATCAGTCTAAATGTCATTATATTATTAATTATGTTCAAGCAAATAAAAAAAAAATTAAAATTAAGAGAAAAAAAAATGTGGTCTACTTGGGCTTGAACAACCACCCCTAGTTTACTGAAGAGAAATCGCATATGCACACACTTAGAAAATGATACCGAGCGGGAGAAGATTTGATGTAATGTCGACGATAGATTTTCAATATTTATTCAGAGATAAATTGGCACAAGTTTGAAGAAAAGGCTTTCATTTTTTCACTTGAAATCACACAGGCGGCTACAAATATTTCTTAATGGATATTTATTTTTTTTTTAAATATTGATACACGTACAAAGGCACAAAATATCGATACAGAAACATAAATATCAGACCTATAGTTGGTTAGACCGAGTACCATAAGAAGGTGGATGATGAAGGGCGGCAGATGAACAAAAAGCAGTTGATGAAGCGGTGAAAGAGTCGAAAAGGGAAGGGAAAGTCCGAAAGAAATTTCAGGTACGCGAGTAAGGGCGAGTCGATCATTTATCACGGCAAAATCTTCCACCTTGCCGCTTCTCATTCACCACAATCTTCTACAAAATATTTCGCATATCACAGACGAAAAAAACACGATAACCAACATGATAGGAAACGGCCAGACAAAGTACGAGAAATTCATTAGTTCGGCAAAGGAAAAAAATTGAGGAAGCGACCCTCCTACCTTCTCGCCAATCCGCTAAAATGTCGTATTTTTAGCGCGAAGCGTGCAAGACATTTCGCTCACGTGGTGTAAACCAAGCGCCGCCGACACGCACCACCACACATGAAAACGAGACTACAATTTAAAGAGAATTTTCATCCGCGTTGCGTCGGCAATACTGGACGCGCCGCGTTAGTAGCGTCTCTTTTTCAAACTCGCACACGTACATACACACACGCACGCACGCACGCACACACACACAAGGAAGTACGGGTAGAACACCTTCTACTTTGTTTTGCGCGCGCCATAGCGTCGTCGTCGTCGTCGTTCCGACTTTCAGAATCACAGAACTCAGAAGTACGATCACACGACGCGTCGACTTTACGAGATACGGGTGCTTCACACTCACTCACTCACTCACACATACATACATACATACGCACACAATCACACGCGAAAAAGTTGATACACACGCGCGCGCACACGCATACACACACACACACACACACACACACAAGCAGATACTAACTTTACGGAACCCACGACGAGAAAACTCGTTAGAAAACGCTACTGAATGGAGCGGCGAGCAGCAGCAGCCATTCCGCGTTCCGTCGAGTTTTTTTTCTCTCCCACATTTTTCGTGTCGCGCTCGCGCGCTTATCTACCAGAGGAGCCAACTGCCAGTAACTAATCGTAATTCGTTATTCGTACCATATCGAGTACATGAACGCATACTATATACATACATTGTAGCGACGAGTCCATGGAAAAGTTACAAAATAACAACCAAAGCCATGGGCAAAGAACCTCAACAGTTTCCTTCGCAATTTTAATTTTTTTTATAATTCATCCTTTCTGAGGAGAAAAAGAAATGTGCAACGAAGAGCCAGAATACGATCGGAGCTTGAATTTAAAATCGTCAGCTGGAAAAATCAGTACTTTCCAGGAAAGCCAATATGGAATACACTTTTTCATCAATCAACTCGGCTTCAGCCTTAAGAAAATAACGGCAGTAATTTTCATTTTTTACAATACGAATGGGAGAAAATAAGAACACCTACCTAATTCAAGATTTGTAGCAAAAATAGCTACAAAAATAGGTCAAGATAATATAATTTGCGACAGTAAAAAGTGCTACGAATATCGAGTGTTTACAATTTAAAAGTCATTTTTCATAGCTTAAATGAAGAATGCAGCAAGTATTAAGAATGCCTAAAATTTAATAGTAATTTTCATTACTGTAACGAGAAAAGATATTGAAAAGTTCTACAAATAACAAGTATTTAATAGGTAGTTATTTTCATTACTGTAACGAGAAAAGTTACTATTCTGTTCATAATATTAATACTGTTCATTTCCCTCAGTGCATAATTCCTTAAGAAGGTGCAAACTTAACCCAGGTTCAACCTCGAATTATCAAATATTAATTTTCATCTTGAACCTGGTTCAAGTTTTAACCCCACTCAAGCTAGTATTGCACCCCTACCCTCCAATGAACTATTAACACCTTTATTAACCTCCGCGTACGAGTAGTTTCATAAATTATTCATTAATTTCAACAGTTTCAATAAGAGTTGATTTTCCATCACCCAATCGATATTCGATATACTTATAGTTTCTATCAATAGTCAAATACTTTTGCATTGTTCTTTTCCATAAATTGAAAAAGTTTGATTTCATTCGCGTCGATCATATATTTTCCAAGTCTTATCTGAAATTATTAAGAACACAAAATATTTACACCTTTAAGGAAATACTAAATTCTTTCAACCATGGTCGATAAAAAAAAAATTAAGTTTTTGTTATACGCAGCCACGGTGATATTTAATTGAGGTAATACGCATTCCCCAAAAATCTAGCAAATTTTATTCACCAATAGGAAAAAACTAATCGTGGATTAAAACTAATATCACGGATTTTAGTTTTATAACATAATTATGTGCGGGTCATTTCAAAATACCGCCATTAGCGGACTTATTTAATAGGAACTAACTCTCTAAAAAAAAAAATAATTTTCCTTGCATTACTGATGGAGAGAGCTGAAGAAAATAGAGCCATTGATGGGTCCTTCCAGCTATCAGATACATACGTGAATGTGTTCACGAGTGTCACTGCCTGTACCCCCTCCCCTTCATAAAATTAATTTTTTATTCTAGCCATTATAATACGTATTTTGTAATCAATAAAATACAATCAATTCCTGGTATAAGAAGATTACTACATAAGGCTTTATAAGGAATAAAATAAAGGAGCTAAACTAAAAATACTGTTCGTCATCGAAGACGCCATCAATTAACCGTAGCAGGAATACAATTTCAAAATGCGCCGTAAATAGCCTAGGTTAGTCAAAAAGCGACACATAAAAAAGAAATCGCGAAGGTAGGTGCGTTTCTGAACTGACCTACTAGCAACAGTATAATGACAACGATTGATTCGAATACAATGTTCGAAGGGTTTTCTTTCTATTATGAACCGACGATACTCTGCTGCAAAAGAAAAACATGAAAATAAACGCGATTGAATGCTCAAATGAATAAACGGCGCGACCTTTGCAAAACTAATCAATGGCGATAAAGTAATTAATTACATACTTTAAGTTCATCATTTGGAACAGAGTATAACAACGAGAGAAATGAAAAAAACGTCCGTTCACACAGGTATAATAATATTATGAACAATAATTCCGATTTTCATTAATTCAAAATTTTACTTCGGTCGCCTGATCGTTTTTTACTTACGCTGCACTGTCTACTTGTTAACTTGTGTGAGTTTGCTAATTACAGTTTTTTATTACCATATTAGAGTGCATTGTTTTTCAACGTGAATTATCCACATTATTATAATTATGCACTGGGTGTTTCAATTAACTACTTGCAACTCAACAGAAGTACGTAGATATAATCATATCAAAAGTTAAAAAGGTTTCAGTCGCGACACTGAAATTTCCTCAAAGTAGTATAATACTTCGAAAAATAAAACAATCCCACAAAATGACATGCTTGTAAAAGGTAATGTCGGTAATTTTACAAGTTAAATGTACGACGATGAAATACCGAAAAATATGTATCAAAAAATTGAAGAGATAAAATTTACGATTAACGGGAGGAAAACGTTTTTTGTCGATATTAAGAAAATTATTTCAATTCCTACATGAATAAATTGCCCAAAATAATAATCCTAAAGAGATGGCGGAACAGAATCAAATCGATTTTTAGAACGCTCTCGTAGCACAAAAAATCCAAATTCGGGTTTTCTTTCCCCCAAAATCTCTCCAAACTTATGAAATGTCAACACATCATGCAAAACCAAAGAAAATTATAAATAAAATCCACATTTATTCTCAATAAAATGTTCAATCAAAGTTATAAGCTCAATCATGTGACTGCTGGATCAGTGTAATGAGGCATTTAGTAACTGCTGGCAAGGGATATGAAGGAAAAACTAGACAAGATGGAGATATTTACAAAATTATTAAGTTGACAATGATAAGAAATCAAGGACAAGTTTTTAGGGCATGGATTTATTCAACCTTACTAAGTTATAAAACTTGCAAATAACGAAGCAATATACAAATAATTTGTGAAAATTGGGCATAGAGAAAAACATTTTTTTGATGAGACCATAAATTTGTCATTGGAGCAGGCATTTTTATGAATGCAACTTACTCCGTGAGTTTATCAAAATATTAGAACACACTAGAAAAAACAACTTGATAAAATGTTCCAATAAAAATTGTATAAAAATTGGTAGTCAAAGAAACTTCATGTCACATAATAATTGACTGAAAAAATGTTGAAATTGAAAAAGCCAAAACGATAGAAAAAATAAAACGAATAACTCGTCAACAAATAAATAAAATCATAATAATTATATGGAAATTTTGAAATCTGAACTTGACACTCGACGAAGATTTAAATATTCTTCCGCTCGGCCTCTCCAAGACAATTTTTAAAATATTCGACGAGTCAACATTTTCGTCGTCGTGACTTATAATTTCAACAGTCTGATGCATGAATCATTCGTTCTACCCTCCTCACCGCCATTCCTGCTGAATAGAAGCTACAGGTAAAAGGGACTCTGGGTTGAAGAGAATTTCAAGAATGAACTGCTGCGATAGCACAAAAAACTAGAAACGAGATCGAACAAAAGCACCAACACAAAAAGCTCGGGCGACTAAATGACGAACGAATTGATAGATTTTGTTCATTCTAAAAGGTCTCATTCCAGAATCGAGAAACCACGCGTAGTAACATAAATGGGTCATTCGAGTTAAACGGATTTCGTATAAAAAATACGGAAAAGCCGATTTTTCAGAAAGAATTAAACGTCTTAAATTAATCCAAATTCAAAATTCGGTAAAGCAAGTCGATTCATAGTACCCCTAAAATTCACTGATGAATGATGATCCATTTGCATACTCGAATATGACATATATAGGGTAAAGTATACCACAATAAATCAACTTTCAACGGAGTCAAGAAATAAAATGGACAATGCAGTATCTTAGAAAATTTATCTAAAAGTTAATACAATACATTCAGCAGTTATACTAATGAGCAAATCATCGAAGAAGTTTTATCCAAGAACTTTGATAAGGCTGATGATAATTTTTAAGATTTTCTCATAAAATTTTTCGGTTTTATCGCTTAGGGAATCACACCCTCGCAGAAATTGGAAAAAATTACATGACTTCTCTCAGCATGAAAAATTATCAATTTTTCTGGTACAAATTTCAAAGATTTAACTAGAAAATGAAGATCAGCTTTACCAAGTCTTCCATTGCAGGTCAACTAACCAAATCCCACCGCCAAAAAAAAAGTATTTTTTCCTTTACTAGCCCGTTGATGGGATGAAGATGAATCCTTCCACAACCCGTAGTGTACTGGCAGACACCAAATACAATGGATAGATACAGGTACCAGGTACCCGAAGCCAAACGAATCAACCCTTCGATGGACGCACAAGGGCTTCTTTTTCTAGCTTTAAAAATGTTCACACGTTTACAGCCCTTAGTGAAAAATAGTTAGGATCATGCGCGTGCTAACATCGTTTAGTACAGAAAATGTACACACACACACAGCGCACGTGAAAACTAACACCTGCCCAAACACTTGCAACTTTTCCCCCATTCCGTACATCCATTCGCTTCGTAATGAGAAAAAAAAAAATGAAGATATCTGAAAAACCGTTAAAAAATGAATAACGTGGTTTTACTAATAGACGAAAAAATAAAATAAATAAATAAATTAGAAAGAAGAAGGCATAATTACAGTTAATATGATAGCAACAGCAAGGTCATATTCGTACTATAGTACCTTAAAACGAAAATGAATTTTCATAGTAATTCAATAAGGTTCATCAGTCATCAGTCGGCTCATGTCGGAATTTTGCCAAATTAAAATACATTGTGTTGACTTTTGCCGACAGGACCTTGCTGAGATGAAAAAAGTAAGGCTAAAAGATTCGTCAACTTTGCATACACACTCGAAATTAACGACATCCACATGGCTTCTGTGGGTGAAACCAACATGAAAATCCTAATAGTGCTCCCTCCGTTCTAAAGAATCTAAGGCAATGAAATGATCAAAAAATGATGTTTCCACTGGAAACGAAAAAATCTTGAGATGGCCAATTCAAAATTCAGATACGGGATATGGGTAATTTGAGATATAATTAAAGATGTTGACATCAAAAGTTGTCAACTTTTTCCCTCACACATGAAAATATGCAAATTTAAAAAACGTATAAAAATTTTATTCTTCATTAAAAATAGGCGAAAATTATTACAATTAACATGACGACCATTGGGACTTCTATCCATTCAAGTATTATGGAATCTGCCAGATTCAATGGGTGAATCGAGTTACAACAAAATTAAATCTCCTTCAAAAATTGACCAATTTTTTGAAAATAGGTATGTATAATGACTTTGACTTGTAAAAAATATGGTGCAGTGTAGGTTTATAACTTCCAAAATTGGAGTCCTTATGCCCAATGGAAGTAATAATGGGAATTAGAAAATATAAGGACTCTGGACTCCATAATATGTTGAGCAATCTAAACATTGAGGGCACTTTGAGGTCGGAAAATGTAAGTAAAATCTTCAAAAATGTAACATAATATCACAGGAATTTCCGAAACGAAGAATTATTTTCTAATTGTTAGATGAACTCCATTTCTTTTCGTTTCTGTTCAAATAATACAGCTATTATAAGGTACACTCGACTAAAAATTGGTCAGCTCTTTCATTAATAAATAATTAAAACCACATCTCAACATACAATCCGAATACGATCATCAATGCTACGAAGAAAATAATGAGAGAAAAATTACTAGGTGGCAACACTGGAATCTGTTTGACCAAACTCGAGAGAATTTTGTTATCTATCAAGACAAAATGTACAACCAGCAAGCAGTTATGAATCTGACTATAATTTTTATGACGAGTTATAAAAATTGTACACTAATTTGAGGACAGGGATAACTGTTTAAGACTGGTGCTAACTGCTAACTTTCTCAAAGAATAAATATACTCGTATTATCATAAAAAAAATATTAAAATAAGAATGTGAAATAAACTTCATTAACCATGATATCAACAAGTCAAAACAAATGAAAATTCATGATAAATGAATGAGAATGACTTTTTTGTGAATTTTTCTCTCGACTCAAAATATGAAGAACCAAAATAAAACAATGTATGTATTATTTATCGTATTATAGACTGATAAAACAGATAAATTTCAAGTCAGAACATTTCATAAGCAAGATACGGTAGGAGCTAAAGGGGAGCAAAAAGTCGAGGGCAAAATGGTAATAATACCTTCTTTCATTTCCTTCAAGTTTACTAAATCTTGATTTTTTATGCATCACTACTTGTGATATTTGGACCACTCAGTTTTACATTTTTAAGGTAACACTACTAGGAACTTGACAATTTTTGGGCTAAATTAAAGGCGACCAATAACTTGCGACAAAACACAGTCTCCATCGTTTCGCAGAAGAAGCAGTCAAAATTTTATGAGAAGATATGGACCATTTTCCACGTGATTTACCATAGACTTTCATCCTACAACTTAAAAACTGCAAAATAATCGCACTTTCAATATAATTATAAATTTGTATAGAACAACTTCTCTGACAGATAATAAAAATTTTAACTACATATCAAGCACTTTGCATGAATATACAAAAAATTTTCTACACAAAATTTCAACCACCGGTTATCTGATTTTTGATTTAGAGTATCACTTTACTAGACAAGACACCCTGAGTATTATTCTCAGTTTTCATGGCTTTTTCAGAATGTTTGATGACTGTGAGAAAAATTATGACTTTTCAGGTTTTTTATAATGACTTATTTTCAAAATCATCACTACTCGTAAAACAGTATACCACTCATGTTTTTGCATCCAGAACAAAGTATAATACGCTAAAATATCCGAAAATTTAATTTACACCATCAAGTACAGTCACACAGACACACAACTGTTAACTACAAACAAAGTCAAGACTCAAATATCGAAAACTGATCCTTCAAAAATGTTTGAAATAATTTTTTTCCGAACTTGCCAGGTTCAAGAATAATCGGAATAATATTATGGTCAACATTTTGGTGAGGAGTAGGAAAACTCAACCACTCGGAACCTCGTCCATCGATCATAACTGAAAAGAGTCGACATTCTCATTGAATTCCCTCGAAGCAGTACAAAAGCAAACACTTTAGACCTCAACGTTTGACTTAGAAACCAGGCCATTATCAACGACGAAAATGGGAAAACAATACTCGTAAAATCCGATTATAAATCGAACAGCTCGTCGAAAGATAGTATTGACCGACACGGAACGAAAGGGAAATATCGTTCACGTCGAGTGGCACACACTGTCGCCGCCGTTCAAACACAAAATTACGTCAATTGAATTCGTCTAAAATTACCCTCGACCATCAATAATAATTAGAAGCGATACAGATCTTCTTCAACTCTTTTAGCAGACATTATTTCAATATCATAACGTAGGATTATGAAAATCTTAATTCATAACTAATAATTTGTACTACTCGATAAAATGTAAACACAAAAATGGCGCGTATTTTCACCGGCTCTTCCGTAATCACTCAACGAATTCGGCATGCCGATAGCATTCAACTATTAACGCAATTCGTAACTCATTCGAGAATTCATTACAAAACGTGAATTTGACGACTCTAACGATTTCCACGACTTTATATTAAAGTTATTACATCACACGTGCAAATAAACGAAAAATTACTCACGTCCGCCGGCCTTTTCGTTCCTTTTAATTCGCATTTGGCATCGGAATTGTTTTTCTCAGCACCGTCGACTTTGTCTACAGCGACTTCTGAATTATTTTCTTTAGCACTCATTATGAATAAATTTAAAATTTTAAACTAAATATATTTACAAATATATATTAATAAAAAAACACGTAAAACGCAACCGCACACCGCTTTGTTTCTATTCAAGATGACGCCAATATGGTGCTCAGTATACACAGCGTAACAACTAACGAAAAAATTTCAACGAAAATTGACACAACTTTACTAGAATTGTACTATACGTCGATTTCCTATTACTAATTGAATTATATTTTCGATTAATTTGTTTAATTACTCACTTTTTTACCTTTAATTACTTACAAATGAGATATAACGGTAAACGAGAAACAGAAACATTCACCGTTTTTCTAAACATAAACTTCAAGCAGCGTTTTTCGCTTCTGGAAAAACGATTGCTTCGAAGCGATGTTATTCAGTGTTGCTTATTCGCGAGCGTAAACATATTGACGATATCGACGATTAATATTTTGAATGCAACGATTTAGTTCATCATTTTTTCCATACTTTTAAGCCGATATTTAATTGATTGTTTGATAAATATATTTTCACTTTATCTTTACATTTTAAAATCCTGTTATAGTTATTGTAATAAAATAATTTTCCCAATTTCACTTTCGTTTTATAAACACACAAGAGCAAACACTGCTATCAAATAGTTCGACAATGTCCGTACAGAGAGCAGAAAAATCACTGTTTTATCGTCGGTGTCGGCCGTTGGCCCACCAAAAAAAAATTAATTTTTTATTTTTCTTCGCCATTTCGTCTTCGTTCGCTGAGAGATGAAATCTGATGAAATTTTAAATGGGACATTAATGGGATATTTTACGAACTGAATCAACTTTTCAAGTTATCAAAGGTAATATGATTCAAAATTTCAAATGAAATACTGAATTTTTTTGCTTTGTCAACTTGTAAAATTATTTGAGTTAAAGCTTTGCCCACGGAAATCGAAATTCGTGTGATGTCACTCAGCAAATAATCTACTTCGACCGCGTCCTTCATTTTAAATTAAAATAATATTTACGGAACCCAGTAAATATGCGGAAACAATATTCAGACAAAGTATGCTCAGAATAATTTTTCAAGCAATTAGAATCATCTTTTTTTTTTTAGTCCTAAAAAAAAAGCTCATATACTTATAGTGTTTTTTGAATTATTTCATTTTCATATTTTCGCATAAATTTTAAGGGAAAGAAAAATACTCATTTCATCTTTTCAATCAAGGTACATCAAACAAAAAATCGATAAATAATTGACTAAAATGGATATGAATTCTTTGAACAACCTAATGAAGATGACTCGTTCATCATCCCATTTAGAAATTTTTTCAACAAAGTATAACTATTCGTAGGATGTGAGAACATGGTTATCCGATGTTGCTTGATTTTGACAAATTCCTAAATTTATAATTGCGTCAGCTTACTTCACAGTTTTTTGTAAATACTTCACAGCTCAAAAATCAAGAAATTCATCTAGTTCAGATATGTGAAACGTATACTTTAAAATTAAAGGTTTCAGTATTTTTTATTATTATTTATCATATACCTTCCCTAAAATCAGAATGATGATGGGTGTGAAAAAAAAAATTCGAATCAACAAAACAAATCACTTGAGACTGAGTTGGAAAAGAATGAAAAAAATTAAATTAACATCGGATACAGAATTAGCATTAAACGATTTTTCAAAATAAATCTGATGCAAAAGAAAATTAAAAAAGACATGTCTGAAAAGCGAATCAAAGATAGTATAAAACAGATATGAAGAGTTTTTTTCTCTCTTTCAACAATGAAAACTTGTTATTTTTTCTAAAGTGAATTCAATATCTTCATTTCTTATTTTTCAGCTGTGTGATACATTGACCAAAAGATAACCAATTTAAGGCATAGTCATATTTTTCGTTATTTTGGAGAAATATTAAAATGAACTAAAGACTTTCGGACAGATTCATAATTTTCTATTTCAATATTTTCTAATATTTTATGTTCGACCCAAATGCCGATGAATTCTTCCGGTTTTAGGTTTTGTTTTGTTCATTTATTTATATATTTATTTATTTTTTTCAAACATAATATCTAGGGCTTCAAGATTGTCTAACATCACTTATATTAAATAAAAATTCATTATAGGTTCCACAAAATTATGAATGAAATATGATTTATTGCAAAAGCTCTAAGATCCGGTGAATGGTGATTGATGTGTACAAAATAAATTTATCCAATTAATTTTCAAAACCTATAGATAGATATCTACTCAGTACGTATAAATAATTCCACTTCTTATTAATTGTTTACTAATTAAAAAAAAAAAATTATAAACAATATCCAAAGTTTAGATTAAGAGTGCTATAGTAGTTGAACGATTCGTCACAGAAATAAAGACCAATTACTTATTTTTTCAACTTATCCTTCATATGTTGAGCTAATGAGCATGAAAGACCTGTTCCATCTGGTTCCACATTCAATGCTTTGATCTCACCATCATCTAACAACATCGAATACCTCATCGATCGCGTTCCTCCCAAAACAGGAATTTCCGTAGTCAATTCAATGGATTTGGTAAAATTTGCTAGTGGATCAGATAGTAACCGTACCTGCATACATTGTAAACCACATAACTACTGAGAAAAATAGGAAAATAGAAAAACTGACTGTATCTAAAGAGGGAAAAAAGAAATAAACTGGACATATAAAAAAAAAAAGCAAAACAACCAAATAAAAAAATATCATCAAAAAACCTAAAATTAAACCCTCTAACTTTAAATAAATCAATATCTTTTAGACCAAAATTTATAGTTTAAATAAACATTATATTTTCAATATAAAATTAAAAAATTTAAATGAGAAGAAAAATAAATAAAAAGCCTGTGGGTAATACAACTTCGCATGATAATATGAAGTCAGCCAAGTTTAAATTATCTACCGCAGAAATTAAATACCAGGATATTCTGAGTAGGTGTGCTAAAATTTAATTGTATCAGTGAATTCACTGTGTAAAAAACGAATCTAAATTTAACCAAAATTTGTTTGATTTAGTTTTTAAAAAATGGATTTTTCATAGCTACATGCAGCCAATAAATAAAAATTAGCTCATTTCAAAGTAGTCATTATTAATTACTCTTTATTTATAATTAACTAGCTAATTAAAGATTTTGGAATAGAAATGTCCTGTCGTGACGCCATAAGGCTCAAATTGTAAATTGGGTCTTTTAGCAGTAAGCTAAATGAGGGGTTTTTTCACTTCTATTCGTAATATGAACACTAGAATCCAGCCATAAAATGAATAGGGGAAAATATTGGAGAAATTTTGGAAAATAACATATACCTACCTTGCCTTCTGCTTGAGTGTCTTTTGCCCATGCTCCCATTACAAAAGCATCATTTACTGAAATACACACGAGTTCACCAATGCCATGATCTTTTAAATTATCAGCTTCTTTTACGTAACCAGCCAAGTGAGTCTAAAAGAACAAAATTAGACATTGTATAATGGATAGACCTATTAATTTTTACTTTTTTTTTTTCATTTTCTTTTTCATTTTCTATAAAATATATAATATACATACATATTTACCAAACTATAAATGCAGAGTAAATGTACATAGCTGTCACTTTTTTTATTTACTAAGAAAAATCCTGAGTATAGTAAGTAATTCGAAAATTTCCAAACGCAACATTAGAAGAAAATGAATATGCGAGTTAGGAAATTTATAGCTAAATAACTTTTGAGTTCAGGCAAAATAATAAATCTGTGCAGTGTTCCACAGTAAGTAGTTTCAATTTTAATAATTGTTAATGCCAAATTTGAGTAAAATTTACATAACAGTTTAAAAAATTATAAATAAAAATTATGTTACAAAACACTCACTTTAGAACATCCAGGAGTAAAAGCTCCAGGCACCCCAAATAGTACAACTTTTTTACCACTGATAACATCATGAATATTAACTTTGTTTCCTGGAGTATTTTCGTACAGCTCGGCATTTGGCAATCTATCACCAACCTTAAATACAAAAAAAAAAATTCACAGTATTTTACTCTAAAAAATTATTACTTCTCAAATCTTATACAGGCATTTTTTCTCTAACTAAATCAAACATTTTTTATTTATTTTATTTTTTAACAAAATCGAAGTTCATAAAGTAAAATAACTAACAAAACATCACAGCATTGCGTTAAAAGTAATTTTTATATCTGAAACTTGGTTTTCAATGAGAATACATTATGTCTTTTATTTCAGTTAAACCACAATTACATTATGTGTTCGTTCATAAAGAATATTTTCGTGGGCACGACGTACGAGGGTGGTAAAAATTTGTAAAAATGTTGTGAAACCTCAAATAAAATATTTCAAATTTCAAAACATTATAAAAATTTTCCAACTTTTTATTCAAGTTTGAGGAAAAAGTAAGACAAAAGATGTTTTTCTATTCAAACTTGAAATTTTCTTTTTGCCTCATATTTTACCAAATAAAGGTTCAATGCAAAAATTAAAACAATTTCTTCCCGAGTATTCTGCTGATAGTACCTCAGAAAGGAATTTTGTATTCAAATGTTTCATCTACTTATTTAATTTTTCGGCAAAAAAAAACTTCGATAACGGAAAACAAGACGAATAACAATTTAGAGCTCACAAAACGAATATTTATTCAAAAAAAAAAAATTATCTCTAACAGAACGGTTATTGTTGATAGGTAACGTGTGATTGACATAGGTCAAGTTATAGCTAAATTTAAAATTCGCTTACCTTTAGAGGCATTTTGCAAATCGATTATCTTTTTGGTTCGCAAATAATCTGAACAACGGGCTATAGTGACAATATATTTTTTTTTTACTAATCCACTAGCGTTAGAACTAAGACAGCAAAGACAAATATACGCTCAACTATTTTATACTAGGTAAATAAAGACGTAATTTGAAATGTTTAGGGGCTGAAACTCTCATAAATAATTCCATTTTCCAATGGTAAAATTACAGTAGCCATTGAAATAGAAGAAATACTTCTGAGGAAAAACAGTATCATTAGACATATCTTCATCATGTACATACAAAACAAAATAAGAAAGTACCTATCATATAACGAATTTCAAATTAAGAAATTATATAGTTACCTTCAGACAAAGTACACAAAAACAGATTACCTATGTAAAAATTAAATAATTCGTGAAATAAATTATAGAAAGTGCTTCCATTTTATTAATATTTCAACCCATGTGATGCAATAAGTGTTGAATTATAAAATGTACGCCACACCCCTTACCCTGTAAACTATAACAGAGTAAAGTGGATTTGATTTTTATTAAAAGGTTATCAAATGGATGGATGTGGAGGAAAAACAGTTTGTTTAACCTAGTTATTTGTAGTAGATACATAAAATTTTGATTAGTTTGGAGTACTAGGTAGTTACGATTGTCACATATTTTCCAGAGGGTGGTTCTATGACCGGAAATATTTTGTAATAGTGGGTGCGCAGTTTTCAATAATTTGCTAGGCCTACATAAAATATAGCGCCAATTCAAGGATACTCGCAGTAATAAATGAATCAGTGACTGAAATAGATGTTGCTAAGTTTCTTCAGTTGTTTTGAAACTCCGCGGTTTAATGATTAAAAATTTAAAATAAGACGTTCGATTCAAATTTTCAAGTTGCGAAATAAAAGTAGAAAGGGAGAAAGAAATCAAGAAAGGTGAGTACAAGGCTTGTTTAAAATTAATTGCCTGAAATATATTTATATGTATATTCTTTAATTAGTTGTCAATTTATCATGATTTTACTTAGATTATGCTTACACATTTCATAATCTCATTAGAATGAAAACACGAAAAAACAAAAAAACGCATTTATACAATATACACGAATATATTGTCTGATCAAATTTGTAAACGTATTAAAAGATGTAGAAGTCAGTTTTACCCTTGCAAAAATTTCACTGAAAGTCAGCTTCAAGTGAAAGAGATGCTGAATTTTTTTTAAAACTTGTTTTGAAAACGGGGCTAACTTCTCTACACAGTGTATAGAAGACTAGGCTGATTTCTGTACTTTTTATTTATGTATATAATTTAACATAGATGAGTAAAAAAAGTTAAAACAACATTAGTATAAAAAATAATAAATTAAAATAAAAAAAAAATGAAATAATAACAAAATTTCATTACGGTTGATTAAACTTATATTTAACATTTATTCATAATATTAATGTTATAAAATGAAAAGTAAGGGAATGTAAGAGACAAAAAAGGAATGGCAAAATTTTTGTAAATCTAAAAAAAAAAAAAAAAAAAAAGCAGTAAGAAAGACATATTTTTCAGCAAAACACTTAATTGTAAATAAGTACCACAGAATTCATGGACGGAGTGTAAAAAAAACATTATAAAAAATATTTTTTTAAAAACTGTAGAGACAATACAATACGGTCGTTCATTTTTAAAACTTTCTGTCCCTTTCAATGGAAATTAAAACCACTATTTGAGGCAAGAAAAATTAAACTGATTTGATTCAATCAGAAAATTTCAATTAAAATGTTTAAAAAAGTAATGTAACTAAATACTTACAAATGGAAGATTATGTAACACCATGAAATGTTTAACGAAGGCAATTCAAATTGAACGGTGGGAAATTTACACAAATTAGAAAGTTGCCAATATCTAATTCACTATCAGACTACTAAAATTAACTTTCGTCTGTGAATAGTCCGAGTTGTTACGTTCATGATATAAATTTTCTGTTCGTTATAGAATTAACGTCTGTTCTCCAGCGACACCTCTTCTAGTTTTCGCCAAACAACCTAAAAATAAAATTTACATAACATTTGTTGCTACAAACAATTAATAAAATTGTAATGCTCTTTAATTACTTACATTACACATTTCTCTTAATAATGCCTTTTCACCGTTATCCAGTTCTTCTGAATTTAAGTCTGGATCCGAACCAACATCATTTTCCAATTTTTCTTTTACTTCTAAGACGTGTAAAGCTTGAACTACAGCTTCTGGACGAGTACCATACTCCTGCTAAATTAAAAACCAATATTTAAAATGACGCATTTCATTTCATAATTATAAATTCAGTTCCAGTTTTTTGAAACATAATTTACCCCATCAGATTTCCAACATTTCTCGGCAGAATTAAATGACGCTGAATCGCTATTCAGTTTCATTTTTGTCAACAGAAGCTGTTTTTCATCTTCCAACAATTTTATTCTAGATTCAAGCTGCTGAATATAATTTGAAGTATTCAGTTCCGCTGTAAGATAAAAATATAAAATGCAGAATTTTACCAATTTAATTTCCTTCAATTTTGTTGCTTGAAAGTTCTCAATAATATCTTCAGATATATTTTAAAAAGAACAAAAAACAAATGAAGTTTCCTGAAAATTTTACCAGTATAATAACAAGTACAGTTGAGGAATTGAGTAGCAAAATGCAACAAACGCAATTTTCATTGATTTGGAATTAGGAGAATGTAAAGCTATGGACTTATTATACATGCACTCTACAAATCAGCTTTTACCTTCATCACTGAACAGTTGATTTCCTTGGGACCCTTGAGAATGAGCAGACGATGAAGGCATAGCAGAAGATTCATCAACATTGGTGCCCGAGCTACTACCATCTCCTTCGTCTCGTCTCAGTCCAGCTCCACACGAACGACAGTTACCATTTCGTTCTTCGTCCAAGTATAAACATAATTCCTGCACAAATATAAATACGTCAAAAACACAAAAATCAAAATTTTCACAATTACCACAAAAAAATGTAGACTTGCTTTCAATTCCAAATTGTCCTTAATAAGTTCTTGTTGCTTATTATCCAATTCCTTCAACTTATTTTGATATGCTGATACTTCTTGTCGCATGACAGATGCCGTATATCGACCAAATCGTTGCCACTCTCTGGCAAGTTTACGACCCCGTTGACGATCATCGTCCAAAAAACAACATAAATCTCGAAGTTCTTGGTTATCATCGTTCAAACGTAGATTCGCCTCTTTCAAACTACGAATTTCAGCTGACATTTTACGTATCTGAAGCACAAAAAAATTATACCAGATCGTATTAGATCAGTTGGCAACTGAAAAGTGAAATTTGAAAAATGAAGGGGAAAAGTCACCTTCTGTTTTAGTCAGAAAGTCTCTCTATTTTTTTTTCCTGCAGAAACACAATTCAATTGAACTTTTTCTAATTTCGATTTTTTTCCCTTCTAAAGCCAAAAAGAATTTGATCACTCGATTCCACCAAGAATTACTTTTGGAACAGCAAAATTCATAATTATACTTAATATAATGACCGAAAATTAATTATTTAAAAGTACCTAGGATTAATGTGAAGAAAAATTCTGGATTATTTTTCAAGAGAATTAAAATTAAAATTTCAGAGTATTGTATTCGAGTTGCCCATACTATTTTATCATTTCGAAATCGTTTACCCTTTTACAAATAATATTTTTCCAGTCCCATACACGGCCATACATCCATTTCTCTTTGAAGATATTTATATATTCAGGGCCAACATTTCGACTTTCATTCGAAATATTGCAAAAATAAATCGAAGAATTGCCATTTGTCATTTTGTGGTAATTCTATAGCAGTCGTACCTGTTCAGCCATATAACGAGCATTGTCAATCTCAGATTTTCTCACAAATTTCAACATTTCCTGACTGTGAGAATTGTCAGGTTGTGACATATGAGGTACACTGCCAGGAGGTGGTGGATAACGAGATAAATCAATGCCACTGGTAATGTACGGTGGCCTTTCTCCAGTATGATACCTAAAACGATTACCAATCATCAAATTAGCCGAAATTTTTCTCCTATGTTGTTCCAAAGTGCACAATCAGAGAAGTAGATCATACAGAATTGCAAAAGATATTGTTTGGAACGTACCTATTCACATCATTTATGGGGTGAAACTGGTTGTACTCTTCAGCATTTATGGTCGGCGATGTAGTGCCATTGTTAGAATAAAAATGGTTTTGTGATTTCGAAGGTTGTGGCTGAGGAGGAGGTCGATATTGCGGAGGTCCACTGGGCAAAGCATCCACTTTCAAAGTCGGGTGATTTAGGTTACGTTGAGCGGATTTATTAGTCGAACTGGACATGTTAAAATGCTCTACACAATGGCTTCGTTGAAATCATCTTCTCTAATTTACGAATCTGTCAATCTGAAACGTTATCAAATGAGACATGCATTTATATTTAAATCTGCGCTTTGAATACAGAGGATTAGGTTTAGGTTCAGGTTTGCTTTGGCAAGAAAATGTATCAGAAATACACAAAATTTCTGTATCAATATCGTTTTCGATTTCTAGATACTCAGTTAAGATGAAAAATATTTCTTACGTCGTAGTTGTAGGGTCTGCACAAGTCTGCATCAATAAGTAGGTTCAGCAACCGAAACTAAAACGTTAGGAAACTCGCTTTTATAACGTTGATGCGTACAACTTTGGAGAAACTAAATAATTATTCATCACCGACAGGCTTTTGCATTTATATCAACTCGCACGAATCCTTTTTGTTTTTGTCTTTTTCGACAAGTAGAATTTGAAAGCTACAGACACAGCGAAAACTTTTTAAAACTGACATGCATATTACAGGCACGGGTGAAAACTGGTGAACTGCCACTAGACTCTTCTCCTATTCTTTATCATGTTTGGGTTTGTACACACAAACACAAAACACACACATCACGCATCCTCCAGTGAGAAGTGAAAACACAGAGCCAGTTCAGTTGAAGGCCCCTTCCTAAATTTTCTGGTAAAACTTGTTGCTCTACATTAAAATTTCAAGTTTTCGACGTCCCTCTCCAGTCTCCAGTTCATCAGCTTCTGATATTAGATTTTAACTCGTCAGTCGCCTCTACCCAATTACGAATTTTTCAAATGAATTTGCCCGAAAAATAATCAGGAATTAAAGGAAAACCTATTATTATTGTTCAATAAGCTCTAATGCTAGGGTTATGGGTCCTACCTTCAAATATTATCTGCTTTTCGATCCACACTAGAAGATATTTTTTTACTTTTAATAAAAATCTTTCAACATGATGAACGTACCTCTGATTTCACCAAGATCATAAGGATATTCAAATAAAAATAATATTAATTTGAAGATTACTTAGAATTTCTTAATAAATTAATTCCATTAAGTTCTTTTTTTTCCAGCGCACGTTCCTATTGTGTTTACTTATGATACAGGTTTATGGAAGGAAAGGTGAAGAGACGAACCGATGGTTTAAAAAAAAATAATATAAAAACAAAAATGTTTCGCATTAAAATATGTTTTATAACGTACGAATTTTTTTAACTGCCTAATAAATTGATGGAAAGCTATTTCTAGTACTTAGGAAAGTTTTTAGAATACATTGAAATAAAGTTTAGCCTCTCGACTCTGACATACATATTTCGATTATGTTCCTTGATGAGGAAGTATTAAGTTAGTTTCTTCCGTTTGAATCGTATTCTTACAAAATCCTAATTGTGGTCTACATCAAAAGCATCAACTTCAATCTAAATCATGATTTTAGCTACCACACAAAGGATTTTCTCAAGTTCGTAATGAAATTTTTTAGTTTTTTTTTAATGGTTTAATATAAATACTAGTTCGTATACTTATTTTAAAAAATTTTTCATCTTTTTTTTGTCAAGTTTATTCTTTCTTTAGTAAATTATTTTAAATTAAAGTTATTACTTACATATTTTTTTATTTAATTTGATGTTTATTAACCATAGGATTTTGAAGTTAATTTATTTTATGTTTTTACTAGTTCTGTTATTTTGGTTGAGTTTTTTTATATAATTAAATTTGTTTTATTTTATTTTTTCGTTATTTTTGTAAGCACAGAAAAGGTTAGATATTAGAATTTCCAAGGTTCTTCCTTGTACGGGGTTTGGGTAACTGGGTAAGTAGCCTAATGAAAAATACCGTACTCGTTCGCGTTTAATTGAGCGAGTAAATATAATTTGAACGAAGTAACCTTTGCTTCTCGAGGAAACTTATTAGTGAGGAACGGAACCAAAACAAAGAAAGGTTTATTCTTTACCAATAAAAAGAGATTTAATAAAATTTTTACAAACAGATTATACGTAAAATGAAACAAAAATACGAACAACACAATTAACTTCAACTTGATTTTTTGAGTAGTGAAATTTTGTTTTTTCATATGGATAATATAAAAAGATTATAGATTTTTCAACCGCTCTCCCTCCTGAAAGCTAAATTTGAAAAAATCTTCAACAAGAATAATTTTTATGGATTAATTTGAAAAAATATAGAAAATATTTCTAGATATCAGACGAAAAAATGTTAAGTTGAATGTGCGCAGAATGGTTGAACGAATGTGTTTCATTTTTCATACACCGTAATAGTTTCTTGCATAATTAGGTAAAGGATACCCGTCGTTATAAAGTGCTTGATAGTAAGACACAACGACACCAATTACATTCTCACAGGCGTGAAACACTGCAGAAATTTGAGCGCGCTTTAAAATTTCCAAATTATCTTCATCGTTAGAGAATTTTTCAGGGTATGCATCACGATAGGCATCGAACGTTGTTACATATCTATAACAATTTTGAGCTAGTCTGAAAAAGTCTTCATACACAGCATCTCGATGCGAATCAATTAGTCCATTTTTCCAGTACTCCATCATCTCTGAATCCATATTTTCATATACATTATCTTGAGTTGTGACTTTCAACGGATCGTATTGAGAAAAATTGTAGTCAATAAACGGGCAATGAATCTAAAATTAAACTATCCTCTTACATGGATGAACCACCAAAGTAAATGGAAAAAAAAAAAAAAAAAAATTTCTTACCGATGATACAGCCAGTACTAAAAAATACAAAATACGAGTACTCAGTTTACTCCACATAATTCTAATGACTTCACCGGAATAAAAGAAAAATGAAAATTCAAACTACTGTTATTCTGATGACATTGCAGGAGAACGTTGCACAGCATACATCAGAAGACGAAACGCAAATAAAAATTCTATTTCATAAAACGTACCAAATATGATCATAAATTAAAATAACAGCTATAACACCTGCTACAGGCGACGTAATAAAACAAAAAAAGGTTTGAACACAGCCAATTATCAGATCTATTAAGTATCGAATATGAGATTCCATCGAACGCCAATTGATTCGGAGCAAAGTTTCATGCTGACGTAGGCATTCACTTGAGGAGATGTCGCTCCTAGACACGTACCAGACGCCGAATCATAGATAGGAGTATTTTTCTGTAGACAAAAGACGAACAAATCAAAATATTTGAATTTATTTCGAAAATTTCAATAATGCAAAAATGTTTTGGTCAACATTTCAATTAAAATAATGAAACAATAATAGTGTTTTTTTTTGTACTTTGTTTTTTTGTTTAAATAAATAACTACTTTTACCTTTTTACTTCAGACTTACTAAGTATCATCTTTAAACTATTAAATTAATAATTTAGCTTCATGAAGAGCTTTAGATTACTTGCTAAATGTTGCATTAAAATGTAGCGAAAATAAGCACTGCTCCGGTGTTTGAAAAAGTAGGAGTGAGCAGCTCTAGAAACAATTAATGAGCAGGCTTTTATGGTTGAAAAATTGAAATACCAAAATTTCAAGCCAACTTCAGTATTTTATTATGAACCGATAATGGTCATCTTTTTATTCTCTCAAAAATTCTTACAGTCGTTTTTCAAACTAACTTTTCAACTGAAATTAATCTTTGTGAATACGGAGACATACTTGATTATTGAAATGCCATTCTTGAGATTCGCCAAGTTCGTGGCATTTCGAGAGCTTAGGCTTATCGCTTGCAGTTCCTGCGTCCAAGCACAGCATTTGGGCCAAGACTAATTCATCTTTATCAGTTCTGTACCATATCTAATCCATAGAAATGAGGAATTAGTATACTGCACGAAGTTACAATCAATAATAGAAATTGAGTATTACTTGATTCTTCGCTCGTATACAAGTCTTCAAAATTAGTAACGACCCTTTAGAGCGTACATCTTTCTCACTGGTGACGCACAAATTGGTATTTGAAAGTTTCATCTGCAACGAAATTTCAAGAAAAGGAATAAATAAAAAACGAAACAAACAAAAATCCAAAATAAACATACTAATTTCAATAAATATGAAGATATGTTAAATCTAATAAATTAAAAAAAAAAAAAAATCATTCGAATAAAACACCTTTGTGGCAGCAAAAATCGTACCTGGAATCTATCAACATAGTTTCGTTTCCTTTCATCCCATCGTTGGAACGTAGGTCTATCAAATTTATTAGACTTCTCCTCTAACTTTTTCTGATCGTCGTCTGGCAGTATCAGTTCTGGGTAAATATTTTGTAAGTACCAGTCGAATGATTTACATTGCAAGCGTTTTTTCAACTCCAAACGTTCTGATATATCGCCATAGTGTACGTATTTAGCTTCAGGAACAGCCGAAAGATAGTGGTGCTGAAAATGATATTCTTATTTAACTAATGGTAAGATATTCAAAGTATTAATTACACTTAAAACAGTACTCATTTCAGCAGAAAATATGAAAAAAGTTGAAGCAAGTGGACAAGATGCGTAAGTAAAAGTGGTAAATAAACTCCTTCCAGTTAGAAATTTTACAAGCAAGCACAACCAGAAAAAAATGATATCGAAGTGAGAAAAATAATGAAATAAATTTTTTTCAAATTTACTGCCACTCGGTTACTCGTTTCAAATAAGAATATGTTTTCTGTTTTTTACTTTCAGAGCCGAATCAATGAAATTGAATGTCTTCGTCCACAATGAAGGAAATTTTTTCAATTTTTTATTCAAGTATATGGAAATAGCAAACGACCAAAGACATAATCTGATTATAAAAACTGGAGTTATAGATATTTTTTTGGTACAAAAAATTTTTAATAATTCATTTTATTTTTTAATTTTTCAAATTAAAGTATTCTAGCGATTTTAGCGCATTGTTTTGTCTTAGAAATGGAAATGTGTTATTAGATCCTTTTTTGTTAGACAAAATCCTTCAATATACGATTTAAAATAATTTGATAAAAATGAAGTTTCGGAGAATTTGTTCACTTCGATACTAATCACGCCTTAATTACACAAAAATTGAGTTTTGGGAATCGCATAATTTGTCAATTCTATACCTCTGCATATTCATCTTATCTTATCATTACATAATCTTTCATTTTCTTCAAAAATTCAGGATTATTAATTTCAAATTTAAATTTAAATCTAAAAAACATAAAAATATGGGAAAAAAGTACTTTGTAGTTGTCCAACCAAACATGAGCAACTCTCAGAGAATTCTTGGCCATTGTGTTTTCGCCATCAGAATAAGGACGATGTCTTCTAAAAATATGACCAATTCTGGAACAAGGAATAATTTCAAGTGTACCTCCACACATCCAAACCTGCAAAGTAGTATTTTTTAGTCATTAAAAATAATGAATGAAATAAGTTAAATTTCAATTATTCGAACTTCAATAATTCATAAACACCTTCAAGAGGAAGAATTGTAATTTCTGTAAGAGTGATCCAACAAGGCTTATCAGGCCGTTACCTTTAAGGGTAAGGGAGGTACATTCAGAGGAAATAGATTTGAATAAAACGAATTTGCAAGTCAATTATCCCATAAGATGATACGTTAAAACTTTTCTTCTTTTATCTGCTACTAGCCCCTAATATACAGTTTTCAGATAGTGGTGATAAAAAATGAATTTCCTGATTCGTAACTATACATATAATAAAAAATTAGACTTTTTCGTCACCTTGAATTCAAAGCCTCTTTTTTCCTGGCCCGAAGGTGAATTAAGTCTTTTGTAGGAAAAAAAAAATTCAATAAATTTCTTCCAAACGATAAGAAAGTTCCCAATATTGAGACGAACTTTTCACACGAAGAACTTTTCTAATTTAGAGATTTATAATATAAGTAAAGATAATATTTTTCTATGAAGGCTCAACTGTAATATTTTTTAGAGAAAAACAAAATACTGACTCGAAATGATAGTTCAAGATTCTCTCCACCCCAAATATCCATTTGAGAATCGTATTGTCCAAGTTTATTGAAGTATTCTCGATTCATTGCGAATAAACCACCAGCCATTGTAGGTGATCTACACAAAAAAACAAATTAATTAGCACCGTTGCTGGTAAGTATTCATAATTTTCGATATATTATAATCTAATTTCGATAAAAACGTACTTTACAGGTTTAACGAAATCTTCATCGCTCTTGAGAAGAGACTTTGGTATACTTTCCCATTTGAAATGAAGACCCCAATTGAATCCTCCGCGAACAAAAGGCGACGACGAATACTGGAGTGAATTAGGATTTATTATATCGATGATAGGAGTAACGACGTGATTATACGGATCTTGTGCAATACGTGCCAACATTGGCTCCAACCATTTTCTATTCACTTCAACGTGGCTATCTAAGAATACCAAAACCTATAAATTTTCGATGATTACAATGAAAATAAACGCAATTACAAGCGAGAATTTTTAGAATTTTATAATTATGCGCAATCAAAATACAAACAGAGTAAAAAGTAATATCAGAAAAATAATACATCCCAGCGAAAAGAAATGAGTAAAGCGATATGCAATTACCTCTCCCGAAGCCAAGTTAGCGCCGAAAATTCTAGCTCGTATCAAACCCTCTCTGCGTGTGGTTTTATGAAAATGAACAACATGCTTCAGCTCAGCTGAAGTTGAAAGATATTTTCTGACGAGATCGTGCAAACTTTCTGTAAAAGAAAGAAATTGTGAAATGACCAAAATTTTTTCACAAACTACAATGCTTATAATTAAATTATTTAATTTTTTCTAATTTTACCTATGTCGCTAAAATCATCAACTAAAATTATTTCATGCAGCAAAATGGCCGGAGTATTTTTAACAATTGTATGCAACGTTCGAAGTAACGTTTCAAAATGTTCGTTGTAAAAGCAAATTACAACACTGGTACTTGGTAACGTATTAGAATAAGAAATAGAATCACATCTGTCATTAAAAAAATAAAAAATGTTGTGAAAAAAATATAAAACTGTAGTAAAATTACTGCATAACAAATAAATACGATTAACTAATAGGTAAAAGTACACAACGACTTGAAGGAACATTAACTGATTTTTCTAGTGCGAGATTACATATTGACCTTCTCAAAAGAATTCCCTCCATTTCACTAGGATTAGAAGTTGAAAGGTTATGCAGAAAAGGATAGCTAAAAATGAGGTTTGAGGCGATTCTAATTTCACGTGGAATAAAATGGTGAAAACTATAGCTTTTCATTTTCAAAAATGGTCGAAATAGTGCAGCAGAGAAAACTGAAAATGGAATAATATACTTACTAGAGAATTTTATTGCAAATCAGCAAAATTATCGATTCGAAAAAAAGATTTAAAACATCGAATTTGAGTAAGAAGACATTCTCTTAAAAAATACACAAGATCTTTTCCAGAATTGGTTTTCTGTTTATTGCGTCTTCATACTTACTTAAGTCTCGTTGATGACGGTATTAAAAATTAATTTTAATAAGTTTTAATAATAATATACTTATTTTCTTTTGGAGGGCACTTACAATTTATGGCGAGTATCTGGAAGCTCGCGGTAGATTCCTATATTGCGACTAGCTAGAGCATTAAAACCATATTTTGAGTATCCTTCATTTCTGATTTTCAGATCTTCAGCGTCTTTAACTAAACTAAAATCTTCGGTTTCTGCAAATATAAAAGTAGTAAGTGTTTCTCAAGTTTTCAAAAAAATTAAGAAATGAAAAACGTAGCAGTTCCAAGTAAAGGTACCACAATTTCGATTGAAAAAGGAATGTTTTTGGATTAATGATTACGTTCGTGACAAACGAAGACACTGGTCATGAATTAATAATCGGTAGCATTGTTACAACTGCATAAGAAACAGTTTATGCCACACCTTTTTTCCATATTATGTTAAGACAATTTATTACACTTTCGGTATTCGTCATAACATAATCGACAAAATGGTTCCCTTCTGTCTTATGGGACTTTAGAGCACTTGACAGGAAAATAATAAAAATTGTCTATCAAATGAGTTCTTACTGTGAAATATTTGCAGAATCACACACTTATTTAACGTTTGAAAAAACATCTAACACAAAGGTACTTTAACATCTTCTATAACAACTAATTGTTACACTGAAAATCAGCAAGAGAGCTCTCTTTCTACTTCATTTATAATTTGTCTGGGCCACTGCTGGGACTAAATTTCAACGGATCTTTTACTTGGCTATATCAGATTAATATTTAGCAAGTACCATTATAAATTTGCACTTTGGATTTCAAACTTGCAATCAGTTCCTTGCTATTTTTATAAGAGGTGTAAATCTGCAGACGTGAAGCCAACAACTGTGGATCGAGAAACGTAAATATCCAACACAAAGCTTTGAATGTGAAAAAGGCGAGGATGAATATTCCCGTGTACCGAATAATTTGTCGACGACGTAATCTGAAATAAATAAACGAATTAATAAAGAAGTAAACGAGAAGCACAGAGTTGCATTAGTAACATAAAATGAAACTCACAATCGACGTTTGTTACACATATTTTTCAGCGTCACAGAATTACTAAGATCGAATGGACAAGGACAAGAGCAAGAGCAACTTAAGATGATTTTGTAAAATCATAATTAAGGAAATCTAATGTTCCTTAATATTATTCAGATCCCAGAAAAAAATTTCAATTTTCAACAACCTGATCTTCGGCTCCAATCCAAATGCATTAAATAAAAGCCATTGTGATGAGAAATAATTTTTTGAAAAATAACACTAAATAAGAACCAACAAATGGTATTTTACTTGGGAAAAAAAAAACTAAAATTATTTTTCAATAGAATTTTGGAAAAAATTAAAAATGCAGAGAAAAATCAAAAAATTGAAAAATGAAAATCCAAAATCGTAGGAAAAATTTTTGCATTTCACGATCCATCACGATCACTTCGATAAGAATCCAAAAAATCCTAGGATGCGTAAAGCCACGGGCCATAGAAAAATCAGTTTGACCACATAATAAAATCACGAAACGGCTTCAAAATTCATTATTATTTTCATATTTTTTAGATTTTTTTTGCCCTTTCTTTCTTGAGCAGCCAGCAGCAGAGTACAGTATGAGTAAAATGAATAATAATAATAACCGAATGAAGAATGAAGAATTTTGAATTTTACTAATAAGAGTTAGAAATATTATATAGTATTAATTAATGCAGAATAATTATTTTAATTTGGAAGCTGTGTAGTCAGCAGTGTGCAGTTTAATTTTATCATGTGGTCAAACTGTTCTTTATCAAACTCTTTCAAACTCGTGTGTTCGTGAGGTTCGTGAATCGTGATCGTGAAGAAATTTTAAATGAAATTCAATTCACAAGTTGTTCCTTTTAGAATTTTAGACGAATTTTTCATATTTTTTTCTCGGTGTAAGATCAAAATTCAATTATAATTCAATTCGAATACGTTGAAAAAATATCTGAGATATTCAGAACTGTTTATTGTTGTCCTCCAATCATCAGTTGCCTGTACCAATCTGTATTCATCGTTATAATCAGCAACTTGTTTTGTAAAGGGGAATGTACTAAGGTAATTTTTTTACTATAGTATTTTTTACTTTTTAGCTTAAATTCGATCAGTTTGGAATAGCTCTTATACGGATCCAAAACCGTTAATAAAACTTTCAAAAAAGGAACTTGAGATTTGCAGTATTGGTACACATAGCAAACGTAAGCTACACTAGAAGAGTACCTTCTAACTGTCGTCATTTGAAAAAGTGCTGTCATTACTCAATACGATTAAGAATTTTGCTTTGTTATTTCCTGTTTATGTAAACACCGCTCAAATTGAAATCCAATATTGAGTATGAATACAGCCTCGTTGCGATCAACGTGTTCGAGATCGCAGATGAATGTACCTACTTCTAATTCACTATTCTCTATGTTTTGGTTACGCATTAATCCTAGTTCGAAAAAATTGATCAAAATGTTAGTCATTTTCTTTAAATTTTGTTTCAGGGATCATGGCTGGCTTTAACCTTCCTGGGCAAAGTAATCAGTCCACGCAACAAGTACCTTCTTTCTCATCTCCTGGACTCAATACTTCTGCAACTTTTGGATCCACACCAACACAGCAAAATATATCATTTGGTTCTTCCATAACCTCAGGTAACATTGATTAATTGTTTTCTGAACGGCATCGTTTTCCAGTCGCATAGAACTTATTTAATTTTGAGTCGACAAACTTTCAGGAACATCTATATTCGGATCACCTAACGTTACTGCACCTCAGGCCAACTTATCTTTCGGCGGCGCGACGACGGGGACCCCAGCAACTGATGCCACTAAGTCATCTTTCGGGTTTGGTCTAACTGGAGGTTCCGCACCTACGTCCGTTGCAGGAGGGACTTTATCATTTGGCACTGTAGGTTCGAACCCGTCTGCTTATGGCGCGTCAAATACTGCTCAACCAACATTTGGTACTGCGCAGCCAACTTATGGCGCAGCCGCTTCTAGTCAGCCCTCCTTCGGTGCCATAGCAACTGGACATCAAACGTTTCCTGCTGCAACAACTGGACAGCAGTCTTTTGGTGGAGCGGCTGTTGCGCCATCGACTTTTGGTGCAGCTGCGCAACCAACTTTTGGTGCAGCTGCGCAACCAAGTTTTGGTGGAGCTGCGCAACCAAGTTTCGGCGCAGCTACGCAACCAACTTTTGGTGCAGCTGCGCAACCAACTTTTGGTGCAACTGCTGCTGTGCAACCGAATTTCAGTGGAACTGCCACTGCGCCATCAACTTTTGGCGCTGCTGCGCAACCAACGTTTGGTGGAGCTGCGCAACCAAGTTTCGGTGGAGCTGCGCAACCAAGTTTTGGTGGAGCTGCGCAACCAAGTTTCGGTGGAGCTGCGCAACCAAGTTTCGGTGGAGCTGCGCAACCAACTTTCGGTGGAGCTGCTACCACAACACAACCAACTTTCGCTGGAGCTGCTGCCTCAACACAATCAACTTTCGGTGGAGCTGCTGCCACGACACAACCAACGTTCGGTGGTATGGCAACAGCCACGCAGCCAGCTTTCGGTGGAGTCGCAGCTACAACACAACCAACTTTTGGTACTGGGACTCCCACTCAACAGCCTGCCTTTGGCACTGCTGCCACCAGTCAACCATTATCGTTTACAGCACCTTCTACACAACAGTCATCACTCGGTGCGATCTCTGTGCAGCCGTTATCGTTTAGTAGCTCAACTGCAGCTCCTACATTGTCGTATGCTCCGCCAACCACATCAGCGGCACCATTATTCGGTGTCACAAGCGCCGCTCAAACTCCATCATTTGGTTCAACCAGCACTCCGTCGTCTGTTTCCTTTGGCGCAAGTGCCTTGTCTGCCGCCAACACAACTTCTGTCGCTCCTACGCTGTCATTTGGCACCCCGAGTGCAACTCAGCCATCGAGCTTCGGCACCACAACCGCTGCCCAACCAGCATTATCATTTGGAAGCACGAGCACGGCGCCGACGGTGTCGTTTGGTACTGTCAGTTCTGCGCAACCGATATCATTTGCTATTTCAGCCACCACCCAATCAGCCACAACCGCGGCTCCCACATTGTCCTTTGGAACAACGAGCGCTGCTCAGCCATTATTTGGTTCCACAAGCACTGCGCAGGCTACATCCAAACCAGCTGATGCATCCACAACAGCTAGTCAGCCAGCCGGCTTAACGGCCACATCCGCCTCCGGATCTACGTTATTTTCTACAGCCAGCGCTACCACAACGACCACCAGTTTATTCGGTCTTCCTACGATTTCTGGTCCGACTACTTCCACCGGTAATGCATCATTTCTGTGGCCTAAAACCGCCGCTGAAACCACGACCGCCCAATCGACGACCTCTGGCGGGTTAGGTGGCGTTGACCATTCGGCTGTGACGGCTGCTAAGTCGTCAGCGAACACGATTACGTCCGTTAAGGAGCAACCATTGCCCAACGAAATTCAGCAAACTGTGATCCAATTCAAAGAATACGTCAAAACGCAGAAGAGTTTGAGCAGTGAAGTTGCCAGGTCGAGTGCTGAACCTCTGAACAAGTTAACGCAGCAAATTGCTGCGTTGAATAGTTTAATTCTTACATTGGGTGAGTTTTGGCCTTGTAATTTGATTTACTGTATGAAAATTTATCGCGTATAATAATCATTTTTATGAGAAAAGTAAGATATTAGATGATTAAAACAAAACAAAAATTTCATTCTCAAAATATGGTTTTTACTATAACGCAATTTTTCTACAGAAACGAACGATATTTTTCATCGCTCTAACAATTATAATTTATGACAGATTGTTTGAGTTTAGTTGGGGTTTTTCTTTTCAGAACAGACTATTTTTTGATTTTTTAAGAGAAAAGTGCACTTATAAGAATGCACTTTAGTCACTCGACTATGTTATAATTGATCTGAAATCTCCGTCAATCTGTTCTAAAAAGATTCTCCTGGGTACTCGTTTAACGGAATTTGGATTTGCGATTTTATTTATTAGTTACATCATGTCAAAAAAATCGATTTTTACAGCCCCCTAAAAATTTTTGAAATAAAATGTTGAAATTCCAACAAAGGAGCAACCTGGAGATTTCCTTTTCAGAATATAAGTGCTGCCGAAAATTTCCGATCAATTGGTATCTAACTCGGTGACGAATGCAATTTTTTTAAAGCATAGAAACTACACCCTTACGTCGCTACCTTAACTTTCTGGGCAACACATGAAATATTATTTTTCAGAAGTAAGTGTAATCTCAAAGATTAAACAATCGAGGTGATCGCGTTTTCATTTTGCTCTAATTCCCTTTGCCCAAACTTTTTGATGTCAAACACTTGGCGAATGAATGTGACAATACACCAACATTTTTCTACGACTGTTTGTATGACTACACATACTTTGGAAAAACACTTCAAAATATTTGCGTTTTAGTAATTTTTTTCTCCTCTTAGATACACGAGTAAATATACACTTCTAACGACCAGTAATTGACGAGTCCGATTCCGAAAAGTGCTTAGTTTAAAATTGGAAACTAGCAAAAAAAAAAAAAAAAAACTAAAACTAACAAAAATACAACGATGACCTGATTCTAAAAAGTGGTAAATGCAACTTTTGGGTGGATATATCTGTTAGAAAAATTACATAACAGATTTTTACAAGGGTCATTTTTTTCATCACCAAAATACATTTCGCACTTTCTGGAATCGGGACTCTTCAATTTAAAAACATCACAAATATTTTCGAGCATCTGACGGATGTGAAGTTTTTGAAAGCCTTACCATTTGTATCTTCGTATCCCATTGGGCAACAGCTCAGATAACCAATGCTGGAATTTTATTTTTCAGGAAGTGTATTATCTCAGCAAAAGTTTACCGCCGAGAAAATCAAAATGGAGACGATAAAATCGCTGAACGACTACGAGCTCGCCCAGAAAATCAAAGATAGTCCCGTTACATCCGAGGAGCGTTTGCTATCCGTGCGCAAGTACTTCGCTGAAAAGATATCGGCATTCGAGGAGAGTACGAAGGTGCTGCAGGAGAAGATGGAGTATGTCTACCACCATGTGATGACGTTGCCGCAGGAGAACAGCCTGAGTGCGGAGGCGCTGAAGCTGATCGTCAAGAAGCTGCACGACAGCTTCGTGGTGATCTGTGCCCGCGCCTATAAGTTGCACAACGACATGCAGTTGCTGAAGGTGCAGTATTTGACGCTGCGCAATCAGTACATCAAGGATAGCTCGTCCATTTCGTTTAGTCTAAATCGCGAACTGCAGCTGCCGTCCGAAGGTGCTGGCTGTAAACCGCAAGCCGATTCCACCCACGAGGGTCCAAACCCGTTCTCGAGATCCGGCAACGGGCCGTTTAATTCACTGCTGCTGACCTCGCAGAATCGTAACTTCGCGGCTGGCTCGTCCAAAGAGTGGGGCCCTGCGGGTGCGAGCACCAGCTCCGCGAATCAGTTCGGTCTTGGAGATCTTGCCGGTAATTCGTTATTAGATCAAACGTACTCGCTTACAAGTCCATCAACTTATCAATCGTTTAGTTTGCAAAAACCTCCGTTGGGTAATAAACGTGGAAAGAGATAGCTGTTGTGAAGTGGTTGCATCCGCCATTGTGCAACCTCGACACAGTTTCACGCTCTAAAATTCTGATTTTTTTTTTTTTCGAGAGGAAAAAACTGGTTGAAAACGTTAGGAATGTTGATGTCGCGTTGAAAGTGGTAGAAGAAATTTGTACAGAATAAGTGTTGAATTTTGAATATTTTTTTTTAGGATAATTGCTTGAGGGCCGCTAGAAAAGGCCTTCGAGAAATATATTTCCGAATGGTTGGCTCGTCGATTTTAAAGTGGAATTCAGTTGTTCGTATTACCGGAGCTGGTCAGTTTTTTCAGTTCTAAAGTTTTTGTAAAGTTTGTACCCAGGTATTTTCACAAGTTTGTACTGATATTTACGCATTAAATGATTTTTACTGTTTTGTGTTCTTTTGTCCAAAAAATAAGGGTTTTTTTTTTGAAAGTACCGAGCAGTTTGTGCTCATGCATTTGATTGGAAGTTCGTTCGTTACAATATTCGTTCTTTAATGTCATCTGGTTGAAAATAATTGACTGACTAATTGAGGAACAGTTTTCCAAAACGAACTGAGCCCATTCTCATCGGTTTTGTTATTTTGGCAGCGAATTATATTTGGGCTTTGACTACGTCAGTTCGTCTACAACAGTTTAGTTGTATGGGCCTTTTTTGAATTTCCTTAGTCTAACTTGAAAAGGAATATTTTATAATGATTTAGAAGGAAGTAGCTTTATTATTGCGAGAGCCAAACTTTGGAAAAGCAAGAGACAAGGAAATTTGCCCTATAGATCCGCAACATATTGGCAGCGAAGAAGTAGTGGAAAGAGAGGTAAAAAAGTATTAGTTACAATGATTTATTGGGAATGATCTCAACTGTAAACAATAAGATATCGACGACATCTCAGAATGATATAACTGCTTACAAAAAATGAAGTACATAGAACAAAATCAAGTATGCAGACGAGATTTTAAGAATACTCGTAGTCATTCAAAAAATGACAAGTGTAGAATTATTTGAAAATATGTTGCTCGGCCAACTAGCTATAAAATGACGAAAAAATGATTCTTCCTCCTAAAAAATTCAAAATATTCTCATACCTTACGTCATTTACACATAATGATGTAACCAACAATTGGAGTGTAGTAGATTTTATTTGTCCTTTTTCGTTCCATCAAGTTAAAATATGTCTTCGAAGGAAGAAATCGGTTCAAATCTAATTACGTACAAATAAAATCAAACGAAATATCTACGAATATTTAACAGAGAAGTCAAATGCTTCAGTCTTCGTAGTTGATAATAATTATTCAAAGAATTGAAAATTCTCTGAATAAGAAAAAAAAATGTTTTATAGAAACTAATCTTAAGAGTACTAGTATGAAGAAAACGCGAAAAAAAAAAGACATGTTTTCATTTTTGGCATAAAAAAATTTAAAAAAAGATACAACTTCATTTTTTTACCAAAGAACCTCAACATTATGTTCCCTTGAATCCCGTGACGGGATGTGCTATCAAGGAGCCCCTCATCAAGCAACATCAACTTGCGAATTTAATTGTGCCACTCACGAAGAATTTTGTAAGTTCTTAGCAGGTTTTTGACAGAAAATCTTTTAATTTTTGCGAAAAGTCATTTCAAAGGTTAAATAACGTGGATTTTTCTTTAAAACTCGAGATAGGAAGAATTAATACATAAACACAAATAACAAAATCCTGTTCAACAACCAGGGGGCACAAAAAATGCGTTCGTCGATGTTGCTTTTTAGGTGGAAACTTGATAGCATGCGTCCCACAACCAGATTCGTAGGAACGTATGTTAAGGATCTCATATTAATTAGACAAATTATCAACGAAACTATATTAGAAAACTTGAAAATATCAACGAATAAAAATCTTAACTATCTACAAATAAAAACCATTTATCTTTGTAACAGTCGCCAGATTCTAGAATGATATCATGTAGCTTCCTCACATGAGTTTTTAAAAGATACTCGCATTTGGTTAAGAAAGGCGTCTGGCCGTAACATTTTTTACACATAAGCCACACATTGTTGTGCACCAGTTTCTGATGAGTCTTCAAATGTGATTTCTACAAAACATTAACAAGTCATTAATAATATACAAATAATTATCTATCACACAAATATTGAAATACAAACCAAGCAAAATGACTCCGAGCATATAGCACATGAGATGGGTTCATTGTTACGGTGTTTTTGCAAAATATTCTCATTTTTCACTTTTTGATTGCACTTTTCACAAGTCATTAGCATAAAGTGTTGTTGCAGCTCGTGTCTTTTAAGATTCGATTTATGAGAAAATTCCTGTAACAAAATTCATACAAAATTATTAATGCTGTTGAAACTAACACCAATTTTTAGAAAGTAGAAAATCCGAAGATCAAATACGATTTTTAGAGAATTAATAATCTTACAGACGGGCAAAATGCACAATGAAAAGAGGGTTTTTCATCTTCATGAATCTTCATATGTCGTCGATAAGATTTAAGACTTCGAACCACTTTATCACAAATATGACACACAACCTGTAAGAAGACAAAATACAGCATAAGTACATCCAAAATACGAAACTAACATGGAATTGGAAGAACGACAAGTTGAACAACCATTTTTCCATAAAAGGTGAGAAATAACACATGAGCAAATGCTCATCAGCGGGTATGGGTAATTAGTATACATTTTTCTCTTATTTTGGATACTTAAGGTTTTTATTTTGAAGATAAATTTTGAAACATAATTCAAAGGATAAGTAAACAGTAAACTAAATACAACAAAAATATTTGAAATCCCATTTGGACTTGGATAACTCAAGTTTTCAGGCCCAGATATTTTTTTCAATAAAAATAGTTTTTTCGTACTCCATTCCTTTCAACAAAATAAACTGACGAATGATCTTTTGAATAAACAGTTTCAACATAAGAATTACGAGGAAATCTCACGATTTGTTCTTTTATTATTCAGTTTAATCAAGTTGGTCCCTACTGAAACACTTCCCTTCCATCAATCATTCTACTGATTCCGATCAACCTTTCTAAATAAACTCAAGATAAAAGGCTGAATGTTCATAAGCCATTGCATGAGATACTAACTTGCATTCCATAATGAGTCATACGATGTTGCTCGTAATTCTCCCGGCGAGTGAAACTTTTGGAACACGTTTCACAAGAGTATTTGTTGACATCTGGGGAAAAGAAAAAAGAGAGAATGAAGTCGAGATTAACTGCTCATGGAAACAGAACGGTAAAAATTTATAAACTGTACCTTTCTGTGAAACCTTAATTATTTTTGGCGGACGATAAGCAGCTGTTTGATTCAATTTACACCGAGGTAAGTGACTGAGTAGAGCTTTTTTTCGACCTAATACCTGTTTTCATAAAAGACATTTCATTTCGATTGATATTTTTTTTAATGATATAAGTATACAGAACTCGAAACTTACTTTCCCACAAATGTCACATTGGAATCGATTCGTATGTCTATCAAAGTGTCTGTTCAGATACTTTTTACTTGGGAATACTTTGCCACAGACAGAGCAAGCTAATTCGTTCGATTTGGTTTGATTAGTTTGTTCCGGTTTAAGTTCGATGGCTGGTGAAGGATCTTCGTTGTCTACGACCTCATCGATCTCATCTTCGTAAGGGTCGTCCTTTAAAATAACTGATAAGTTAAGCTCATCACCCAAAGTAATAACAGATGGCTTTAGATCTGTAAGCACTAATTGTTTGATGGAATCGCACTCGTCATCCATCGGCAGGAATACAATTGACGTTCAATCAATCTAGGACTTCTTGCCTGTGAATGACAAACACTACTTCACGAAGATTACATTTTGATGTCACACTTAATAATTTTCAGGAAAAAAATTCGAATTTCACCATCTAATTCTTCAATAACAATTTCATTTTCGAATTTGGTTGGAAACGATTTTGAAAATGCAGGCACTGCAGGTCAGGTTTGTTTGTGTTTTGATCAAACGTGTTGATAAGAAATTAAAGCCACAGTGAGCCTCAGTCTCACTATATAGTCACTAGCACTACTCGACTAACTTTTAATTGTTATAACGTCATCAACACATGATTTTGGTGACGTTTGTATTCATTCGTTATTTAAATTGACAGAATTGTGATTCGATGTTAGATAAAATTAAAATTTTGAAATTTTTATCTCTCGTCAAATTCATTATTTTTCGAGCTGAGTTTCGCACCATTGCTTTACTTTGATGATATCCTCAAACAAATTTTGTATAACCCGCCAAAGCTTCTTTTTTTCATTTCAAAAATCAGAGGGCCCTTTTTGATGGTGGCTAAAACAAAATACTTATTTTTGGACCTTTGGAAAAAAAAAAGTTAGAAAAAACAACTTGTTTTGGCTCTAGAAAATATGTTGAAATTACATCCAAATTTGAGCTATTTCTGTACACAATCAAGTGTAGAGAAAAATTAGTTGACCGAAACTATCAAACTATTTTCGTATTACAACATTAGAACAGTATAAGTCACCGATGACCAACCGAGTGTAAAAATTGACAAAAATATCAACATCGCATAACAAATAGTCAATTAGCATTCTAATAAGTTGTAAGTCGAGTTAAAGAAAATATTTTGAAACAAGAATCCCATAAGATTACTCAATTACAAAGTTCCATTTTCAGAAATGAGAGACATATGTAGAAAATTGACTTGAAATACTCAACTTTGGGTGAATAATAAAAATAGTAAAATACAAAACTATAAAGTACAATATCTAATAGAGTTGCTAAAATCTAAAAGGAAAGATCAAGTCAGTAATAAACTTTTTTCTTTTTTCATAAAACATTTATTCTGGCAACTATATGTTACATAAACAAAACCAAATTGTACATTTGGACTTGGAGCTAAAAGTAAAACAGTCTCATATAATTTTATAAACATAAAATCTTAATTATAGAAAAGGCTGGGTCAAAAGTATGTGTCGATTACAACAGAAAGTGATAAATTTTTTCTCTCAACCGACTTAGTTTTCTCAGGAAGTAGAGTAATGTCTCTTCTTTAGATTTCTATCTAAAATTTGGGCTGCTTCTTCACAAAGTTTTAGAGCTTCTGCCATGTCATCATATTCTACTTCGTATGGGTTTAAGCAGTATGTTATGTCGAGTACTTTTTTAACAGCTTCTCGAACTTCTGTGATAATTTCATTGCAATCCTCACTGCAATCTCCACTACTTGTAACTTCTTCAACCTCGAGAATGCAACTTGTAATTTCTTCTACCTCCAGAATGCAACTTGGTTCCATCAGCAAGTTCACATCACCTTCATCACTGGATACTGGTTTAAGGAGTTGATTTAATTGTGTCGAAATGACGGGGTGGTTGTGAGACAAAGACAAAGTGATATAGATCTTCTTTTCACGTCGAACATATTTTTCAGCTGAGAGGTCTGTTCTCAGTTGCGACAGCACCTAAAAAGTTGAAAATGTGTCAAATCAAAATACTGAAAAATCATGTGTCTAATTTAATAATTTGGTATGATATAAGGACTTCGACTTTACAGAATAATTGGTATGGAGATACAATTGCCATGTCTTATAAACTGAATAGCTTAAAGCAACAATCAGCCAACTGCTATTCTCAAAACTTATGGAATTCTCGAGTTCTAAAGAAAAATCCACGTTATTCAACCTTTGAAATGGCTTTTCGCAAAAATTAAAAGATTTTCTGTCAAAAACCTGCGGAGAACTTTCAAAACTCTTCGCGAGTGGCACAATTAAATTCGCAAGTTGATGTTACTTGATGAGGGATTGTAGTGCCTCCTTTTAAGATTTCAAATAATTAAATCAATAGGTTTCCGAATATTTCGCTGAGAAAATCAAATATTCTAAATGACGTTTTGAATTTTGTTGTTTTATTCTCCTATACGATCAATATTTACTCAACTTCGAAGAGTATTAGTATCTTTTTTCTCACTTTCGAACCTAATTTTTTATTAAATTTTCAAAATTAGATGGTTCTAGGGTCTAGGTTAAGAGTTCTCATTTTAGTTGTTTAGTCACCATTCATTTTTTATTCTATTCATCTTGGAAAACACGTTCGTTTCGGTGAGTAAAATTTTTCAGTTATTTGAAACTCGGTTTTGAATTCCGCTCACCGCTTATTCGTCAGAATCTAATAACTGTAGTTCCAGATGTGACACTTTTTGATAAGTAGAATAAACGTAATATTTTACGAGGAATAAAAATATTGATTACTTCTTTCTTTTCACGCCATTTATCACTAGCGACTGCATAATCAACGAACAAATCTAAACTGTATACCGTCATTGTTGCAGGGCATTCTTGCTTTTTGGAATTTTTAAGTCTGCGCATTTTTTTTTGGGCCAAAGATGAATGGTCTGCACCTAACTACAGCGAGAAAAATCAAACTCTTATTAAAACAAAAGTCTATAGATAGACATATTTACGATTACGAGTGAGGAATGAGAATAGATTATATAAACTACATTACCTTATTGGCTTGTAATTTATAATATAATTTTCCTTGGCTGCAGTGGTAGAAAGTCTTCTTAAGTATGCAGAATGGAATTTGATTCTGCATTTGCATCATATCTTTGCGGCGAACTGAGATTTTATCTGTAAAATAAAAGGATTATCATGAGTTTGATGAATAGAATTCTAGTTATTGATCAGTAATTTATTAATCTCAAACTTGAACTTACTTTTGTTGAATTTTTTGGAACTCCGAACAGAAAAGGAGAATCCTTTTTCACGCAGAATTTTTTCAAATGTCTGGAAAGTGGTACTGGTCGATAAATATCCACTCACCGTATTTTCATTTCTAATACATTTTGTAAAACACTCTGTGATTTTATCCATATTTTTTCGAATCCAAGATTCACACTAATTTCATGTTTAATACATTCAGTAAAACACTTTTATCGTATCCATTTTCTGTAAGCTATATTGGATAATGTATGTCCATTTTTCAAATCCAAGAGTGATAACCACAGGTGATAACAGATGATGACGGAAGACTCTACTTATCAAAATTGTATTGAAATTTGAAAAGGTAAACTTCTCAAATGATGAATGAATGAACCTGGAATGAACAGTATTATCTTTTGAATTTGAATTTTGAAATAAAAATCGTATTACGATTCAAGAAATCAAGTGAGCCCCTATTTCTACTGTCTAATCTTCGAGTGTGTGTCTAATTTTCCATAAGTTTGATTTACAATGGGATTATATTTCTGTGTAATTCTTTTGCTCTCAAATTGAATCGTGAATACTTGATTACTAGTCCTTCCAATATTTTTTCAATGTCTTATAAGTTAAAGCAAAAAGCAAAAGGCTAGAGACATACTCCAATTGTAAAGCAGGCTGTAGTAAGTTTAACTTTGATGAAAATATTTCTATATTTCTATGCTACTTTTCAATTTCAGGATACATCAGCCAGGATTCATAGAACACACAATGACCCGCGAATTACAGGCAACGTTCTTCTATATCTAATTGGTAATATTATTTAAAATACTATCCCCAATATTTTTCTGTACGGAATTCACATTACAATTTTGAATTTTAGCAGCCATGGAGTGGAATATTGTAACTGTATTTCCCATTGAAATATGGGAGAAAATTGTTTTATTTTGCGATGGAGAAACTTTACTAGTCCTTCCTCAAGTTAACGATACCTTTCAGAGTATCATTACATCTTTAGACCAGGTGAGTTATAACAAAATCTTTCCTTTCTTATTTATAAATCAAGTACTCAAATTCTCTTTCTGCATAGAGACGAAAAATCTGGAAAGATCGCTGTCTCTGCGAAATTCCCGATGAAGATCGAATAGACATTTTTCACAAACTACACCCGGACCAATCCACTACAAAAGCTTGGAGACGGATTTACAAAGTTTGGTATAAGTGGAAAAATCTGTCGAAAAGTAGTTTTGAAATTGATAAATTGCAGAAACTGTATTTAGATATTACAGACATCAAAGTTTCAAGTAAAGCTACTGCATCTTTCTTTTCTTGCTTCTGTTTTCATATTAAAGCCCTCTTCATGATGCTTACGTAAATTCTTTTTGCAGATGAAATGATCGTAATCGCTGACAAAACTGGATTTACAGTTTTAGATTCAGTTACTGGAAGACGGAAGCAATTTAAAATAGGACCTGTTAAACATGTAGAATTGCTAGTTAGACGGCGTTGTATGTTTCTATTTCTCATACGAGTCTACTGTTGATAGATGATTCTACAAGAACGTTTATATCATTATTCCTGTCCTAGCTAAGTATCTAGCCAATCCCAAGAACTGGAGTAATTTTCGCACAACTTTTGCTAACTAACCCATCTATTAAAAGTATTCTGCCCTCCCTTTATTTTCATGTGAAAATACGGTTAAAATCAACTCCCAAGTCCAAAATATCTCAAATATATCGCTGGCCCAAGTCCAAAACTTGCCACGCTCCACTGCATGTGTAAATTCTTCAAAACATATTTCTTTAGTATTTTGATTAGTATTTCAAAAAATTTCTCAAGTTACTAACATATTTTATGAGATGTATAAGACTTAAAATTCTTCTAAAAATTAAACCCGAATATCAAACATTTTTGTAGAATCGCCCGTATTTAGTGGGAAATTTTTGCTACAAATTCAGCACATGGTTTTAGCTCGACGTCCAGAGGGCACTAAATTCATACACGACGTTTTGGATTGTACTATTGGAACCTTTCATCTCTTCTTTGATCTTCACAGAATGAACCACCTAAAATGTGATAAACACGAAAATCAAGTGTTGAGGTAATAAATGTTCACGGCTAATCAATTTTTTCAAACATATTATGAACAGTGATATACATTCAAGAAAGGGATGAGTCTACTTTTTTCAAAAATTGATTTTTTTCCAAGGTTCTATTGAATACATTAAGCCCTACTTACAGTAAAAATATGTCCCAAAATGAAACCGTCGCTGAGAAAAGAGAAGTCGAAGTTGAAGTGCTACAAGAGAATGCTATGTGACATAAAATAGTTTTTTTGCTCTTTTGTAAAATTTGAATAAGTCGACTCATCCTCTTCTTGCATATCACTGTTCACATTTATATTGCTAGATTAATTTTTTTATAGATATTGTTTTGGGCAGAAGAAATCGAAATTCTCGCCTCCTATTTTCGAAGCCAATGTTTTTGATGATCTAGTCGGTGAACATTCATTTTTATTAACTCATTGTTGTTTAAATCTTGATTCTAGTATTGTTTTCCTGTTTCTTAATAGGTTCTTTATGTGACTGAATCGTACATTCGTCAGGCAGTGCAACCAATGAATGTAATATCCCAAATAGATTATTCGTGGGCAGGAGCTAGAAATTGGTACTTATGGCATGCTAGATTATTGTTTTGTGCCAAAGGTTAGTATATCACTGATCCATAAAGTTTCCAAGACGATGTTATAATTAGTTATTTCTTTTGAAAACTACAAGAAAAACTGAAGTTCTTGATTGATACATTTTTTAGTTTGAAAAAATTTTCTTCTAAAAATTTCTTCTTTATCCGTTTCATGCATATGACTGAGATATTAATTTTATTGATAGAAACTATTATAGTTTAGTTTCTATCGGATTTATTATGACATTTTTCAGCTTTGCCTTCAAAAAGTATACTTGTAATTTTTTTCTCGGAATAAAGTGCATTTTCAAGTACGATCATCCGTTCTGTTCATTTTGTGGAACTGAACAGCCATTAACTACTTTAAAAACTGCAGATCTGATGTAGAGACTAAATTGTTCACGTTTGCAATCACAAGTTTTTTTATTTGCTGTTTTTTTTTTTTTCTCAGATGAAAGTTTGGACATATATTTGGATGGTCGACTAAAAAGTTTTACGTTCGGTGTACATCCGAGAGTGTCTGCCATATTTTATTTTGGAAGTCTTCTGTTTCTTGGAACAATTCATGGTAAGAGACATTTTTGTAAACTACGTTTCATTATTAGCTGTAAAAATGGTGCTTCAAATTCGACAATCGAAACAAATTCGGTTTTAAAAATTCAGAAGATTTAGAAAATTGAAAGAGAAAATAACGGATTCTTGATTAACTTGAGAAAACATCTCGAAATGTGAATCAAAAAAAAAAACTTGTCTAAAAGCAAAATTTCACCTGCTTACTTGAAATTGGTTATTTTACAAAACAGCCCAGAAGTATTCGCATATCAAGTTTTCATTGGCTTTGGCACTTCTCTGTCGAATGTTATTTTGAACTAGTTAACTAAACTGTGGAGGATTTTTCATCCGTCCATTAACCATTCTTACCAAATTAACGAACAGATTTTTATTTTGTTAGGACTTAGCAGATTTCAGATTCGATCAATACTGTACTGCAAATTGAAAACAGGTTTTCATCCGACTGTCGTTGTTTTCAAATAATTTTTCATAATTCTGAAAAGAAAAACCGAAAATATTTTTCTTCATGCAATTATGAAAAACATCGAGGAACTGATATTTGGCAATTTTATTATTATTTTTATTAATAATTCTGTTTTTGGCCTAAAATCATCTAACCGGACTGTCGGACTGTTTGCATTCGATTTTACAAAATTGATTGTTATGGTATTTTGTTACTTTTTCTTTCAGGAACGCTGTACATTTATCGCATCAAAGCGGATGATATTTTTTCATTCAGTTTCGATAAATATGAATCTAAAGTGGACTTGGACTGTGTAGGGATCGTCGGAATTGATATAATCGAAAACGATTCGTCTAATTCATGTATTATTGTTGCCACAAATGATAAAATTTATCGACTGCTACCTCAATCATTTTCTGCAATCCTGCCATCGTAACTACAGACGAAATTTATGTAGTGTGTGGTTGGTTTAAATGAATGTCACTGCTCTGATAACGTTAAAATAAGGTCTTCTTATTTCTAACAATAAGTAGTTCTGTATCTTACCATCAAGAAAAAAGATTCAATTTTGTTGAGATCTAGTCGATTAATCTTACTTTCACTGCTGTAAATGACCTGTTCTCAATATTTTATAAATGTCTGAATTTTACAACACATTCCAGTCATACCAGATAACGTGTTTTCATCCTGAACTTATTTATTTTTCATGAAAGTTTAGTTCTCGTGTTGCGAATATTTGTTTTGGTTTTGTGAATTTCGACACAAATGAAACATTTTATGGGACCGTCTTTTGAAAAATTCACTAGATTAGACTTATTGTTTTCACCTGTTAGTCATTTTGTCAAAGATTTACTACATGTAGCCCTGTAGCCTTTCAAGATAAATTTATTTACATGTAGCCCTGTAGCCTTTCAAGATAAATTTATTTAAATGTATTTTTTATAAGTTCATTTCTTTCACTCAAAAAAATGTGTTATGTTTTTTGTAAATAAAATTTTCTTTTACGTTGAATACAACTACATATTTGAGTCATTTATCTTGAGAGAGAGAAGAAATACCCCCATTCATGCGCACAATTTGGCAATTTTTTAACGAACCTAGTTATTTGAGAATATTCGAACACTTATTGCTTTTTATCGATAATATTTTGTCATGGGTTGAGAGAAAAGCGGCATTACATTTTTTTTTTTAAATATTAATAACCAAATTTTAGAAAAAAAAAATTTTTCGCATACTTAAACGGACTTGGAACATTTTTATTTGTAAACAATAAAAAAATACACCTTTTTTCACTTTTTAATAACCTGGACCCATCTAGTTTATTAATGATCAAGGCCTTCAAGGGGTCTAGGGAGTAGAGATTTACAGCTTTTTATGGGTCTGAAAAGTTTGATTTTTTAAATTTGTCATAAAAAGTCGCCACTTACAACTGTTATATCGTGGGAATTTCAGTATGTGCCTCAACTATGTCTCAAAAAAAGAAAAAAAAAAGAAATGAAATGAAATACGAAATATATCGTTGAATACTCGAATAAGGGGATGGTATTTGCTATTTGCATTCTCATCAAGTATTGTATAATTATTCTGTAGTTCTCTTCTGAAACAAAATATTATAATGAAGGTAATAAAAATGATGTGCTGGCCCAAGTTCAAAACCTACCAGTCGCAAAAAAAATTATCCCCAATATTTTGGCTGTTATTATACTTAACCAGACATAAAAAAGATCATCTGAGCTCAAAATATATTTGATAATTAATTGAAATCCCAGCAAATTTCGGAATTTGTGAGGTCCTAATTATAACTTCAATGCCTTGCGCTCAAATGATATTTTAGGTCAAGTTTGTCTAATGACAATGCTAAATCAGCCAAAAGAAAAAGAAGATTATACAAATTTGAAAGACATGCGCGACGACAGATGAGCATAAGTTTGGTCTGGTTCCACGGAGAGTTTTTTCTTATTTTTCTGCCAGTCAAACATCTTTATTATGAATGAAAGTACCCGAAACTCGTAGACAATTTATGAATTTCATTCATTGAAAAATACAGCCCTACTTTTAGGAAGCTAAAAAGTAAGAATCACCTCCGCTCAAACGATGAATTTCTGCTACCAACATAATATTGAAAGGTGTAGGGCTGTAGGCATCTCTCTTGAACTTTCAAGTCGATTAATTCTTTACCATCTTGTTTGTAGGTCTCTGGTACTTCCTCATAGAATGAAACGTATAGGGCTGTAGGCATCTCTGGTACTTCCTCATAGCATCGGGTATTAACTTGAAGAGAGTGTGTATCAGTGAATCATTAATTCTCCTTGATCGACTTTAGATGAGCGAGTAATAGTCAATACATACCCAATAGCCAGCAATATCAATTATAATTTAATTACACTAATCTTAGCGGTTTGACAAAATCTTTCGTCAACAAGTACAAGATTTCAATAATAAATTTAGCAACTGTTAGAATATCTTACAACTTGCTTTAACTATTCCGAAGACTAGAATTTCAAAATTTTATTTTCCAACTTGATGAAGTTGTTCATGTTCAACAGTCTCAGTGAAAAATTTGGGTTGTTCATTGTTGAACCCGCAATTTCTTAATTATATTAGCCTTCACTTTTATGTTAATCTTACTTCTTTCATATCATTTTGGAGGAAGGAATAATTTTAAAACGCAACTAGTCACTGAAATTTATCATAAAATTTACATTATTATCAATTTTTTAAAAACAAAAGTCTGATTTTTTCACTATTTTTTACTCTTTCTGATCAACATATCTAACAAATAAAAGTGCTCTGACTAGTAAATCTCAATTTAACACTCATTTCCAACATTTAAAATAGGTAACTTAATATTATTCGACTGTTTTAACGTAATTTTGTAAATTTTTATTCAGATTCGTACATTTAAAAAAAATTTTGTTCTCGAGAATTGCATTTCATAATAAATGTAAGCAATTTGTAAGAAAAGATCTCCATTGATTAAAATTTTGAATTTTTGAATTTAAAAATCCTACTTTTGAGAAAATCAAGTTTAAAGTTTAATTTATACATTAATTTTCACAAATCATAATATTTTTTCTAAAAAAACTACTGGATCGATTAAAATGAAATTTTCATACGAATTATTACGAGCATGACCTTAAATTTAAATAAAATTAATCAGGTTGTTCCAGCTATTATTTTATAAAAAAAATCAAAAAATTATTGAAAAAAGAAAATGAGTAAAGAAAATAGATCAATTTTTCTGAGAAATTTGCTGAAAATAATTATATCATCATCTGGTAATGTGAAACTTCACCAAAATATTGCCAAAGCTTGACATATAATGAAAACATGACTTCTTTTTCATTTTTTTACCTGAAGCGGGCCGAAAACAAATTCCCTAAAAAGTGGAATCAATGGAACGCAATGCTGCTGGTTATACGAGCACTAAAACTTTTTCACATTCCCAAAGCCGTTTTCCTTTTCCATAAAAGTTGGATGGATAATAGAAAGAGTAAAAAACATGTTTTTACTCTGTGATAAGAAATGCTTGTTTTTTATCTTCTATGGATTGCTTCATGTTTGAAATTTTTCAAATGTCTTAATGCAGTCCCATACCAATGAATTTTAACCGACAGTATAAATAGGACGATTTCATTTTGATAATAAGGGAATTTGTTTTCGCCTTTGTGAAAACGTTAACGGCGCGTAAAAACCCCGCTTGAATAAATTTTTAGCTTATTAATCAAAAAGTTGTTGGCTAACTTACGGCACCATTTCATCACATCACTAACATATACATGATCCTCATTCAAATATCAGAATATCATAAGACTCTTCAATTTTTCTTTTTTAAAATTCGAGTTATTAAATTTTTCAAGAGGAAATCTTAAACGTCACAATTTTTAATGAAATTTTGAATTTTTCTCAATATTTTATTAATTCACTGTTTAGTCGGCCGGCATTTTGATCTTCAACAGAAGAATTCAACTTGCACTTCAAATTTATGCCCTAAGAAATATTTGGCCAAGTTCTCTCACGAGTTTACTGTTCGACAGTATACGATAACAAAAATTCAGGCAGTAATTCCTGGCAAGGTCGTTCGTCTCCAACACCAACAGCTTTGTCATTGATCAAAAAAATAAAACGTCTAAAATTCTCTGAAAAAAAAAAAAAAAATCAAAACTTTAACAAAATTTGCTTGCATAGTTATCATTATGCTTTAAGGAGTACGAGTTAAACAAAAAAAAAACAACAACAACAATAAACGGCTTAATTAATTTTAAAATCCAAAGCAGGTTGTCTTTGTATCGGCCACCATTGTACCTTAACGTGGTTTACCCCCCCCGCTGTCTGCGTTAATACGTATTTTTGAGGCAACCTACTCGTGTTAATTTCTACTGTTACCTTCCATCGAGAGAGAAACCAGCAGAGCTCTCTAATAGTAGTCCATTCAGTCCGTCAGTCGAATAACGCTCGTGTTGTCGTCATGATGGCTGTGCTCTCGTGTTAATCGCATTTCTTCGAGAAAAAAAAATTTTCAACTTGAAAAAATTTTTCCACTAGCTTTTGTTGATCAGTAAAATCGTCATGTTATTGTGTTGAGTGGGGAAAAAGTGGCCGTTATCGAAAATGCATCGCAAAGGGATTTGTGTTTTGCGTGTGCTAATTATTGTGGTATTTGTGCTGCAGTGTGTGTGCTCTCAAAATGGAAACAAATTTGCAGATTCAGTCAGCTATCAGCCTTTTAGTGGACAAAGTCAACCTCGGTCTGTTCAACAAGTAGGTTTCAATAATTTTTTACTTAATGTAGTAAATGATGAGGATTTCAAAACATATTTGACTATCGGAATCGAAAAAATTCCAGAATTTGAGAATTATTATTATTACGTTTTATGCAAATTCTTCAAAAGCATTTTTAACAAAATAATGGTACCAACCTCACTGAAAAAAATTTAGGTAGTAGTTTGTACTATTTGAATGGGAAAAATGGGACAATTCAAGATTTGTAGCAGAAATTATTCGAAATGGTAAAATATATACGGTCTAAGATGGTAAAAAGTACTACAAACATTTAGAGGGTCTACAATAAATAAAATTCTTCACTGTGAAGAGATAAAGTAATTGCCTTGTTATTAATTTTATACAATTCATTTTGTTCAGTGCCGGTCTCTGGTCACTGGATCTCTCAGACTAATGTACTGAAAATTCCCCATATTCAGTCTAATTTTATAGAATGCTACTTACGCAAGAAAAACACAAATTTTTAGTCAAAAAATATTTCATGTTTCACTTTACCAAAATTTAATTGGCCTCTCAGGCATTTGAAATGAATTAATTTCTATATGAATTATAGAAAAACAATGATTTTGACGTAACAATTTATTCTGATTTCTTTGAAAAAAACAATTTCAGAGGCTAGGATACATTTTCTCAGATTTGATCTATAATATTTCATTATTGTAGATCATAAATATTAGAATGGAAAGATGGGAACGGGGAGATTCCAGAAAACTCAAAGTCTTTGAAGTGAAACTGTGAAAAGCTTTGAGGGGTCAGTGTCATGCGAAGACCGAATTTTTTTCCTAACTGAAACGTTGACCTAATTGAGAGATGAGAAAATTTTAACTCTCAAACAAAATGTTTGTTTTGATTAGTCAATTTCTGTATTAATACATTTTTACGATAGTCTAAAGCAAAAACGTTGATCTACATTTTATAGCAGGTTTTCAAAGAAAACCAGCTCTTCGTTTTTATTTTCAACCGAAAATGAATTTTCAATAAGGTCTTCCATGCCCACTGGCAGATAGGAGGTATTGATGGCAATCTATCACGTTGTATTAGATTTAGTATTACCAAGTACCAAAACATTACTTGAATGCAAAGAATTGTGATTTGGAATTATAGGTATGGACTGTGAATCCTGTATAATGAGATTTTTCTCCAAAAACGTCCTACTTAATTGCTTTTCTTAATTTTTGAGAAAATTTTGCAAGTCAACTCTCCTTATACTCACCTCTTATATTTCACTTCAGACCTTGGTCGTGTCAGAATAATCAAGTCGAAGCTGAGTATTAAAACCAGTTTTCCTTTTCTTTTTTGTCTCATTCATAATTTCCTTCGTTACTCTGTAATTTGCATTTTTTTAGTCGCGGGGTAATTAATAAAGGTGGTACAGGTATATCCATTTGTTGATGTTTGATGTTCTTTACCTTTTTTTCATACCTTTATTTTGCTCGTGAAAATGTACGAGTATGTTTAAAAATCTACAACCAGGAACTTATATAATTTGTTGTACGGACTTGTAATACAATTTGATCCAATCTGAAACAAGACACCAGTCACAAATTTAGAAACTGAAATTATTAATAAATAATATAAATTGAAAAAAAAATTTAGATAAATGCTTTTATCTTCATGCGCACTCCAGTTTACTGTTTTCAAAGTCCACGAATTTAACTTTTTTCTTCTGCGCACGCGCACTCCAGTTTGTTAGTCTACTTTCTGCTCTGTGTTGTAGTTGAATAAAAGCAAATTTTAATAAAAATTATGAAAATTGTGTTTTCCCGCTTTGGACTACACCAAGTCGATATTTTCGAGAGAAAAGGAGCTACGTCTATTTTGAAATATTTAGGAAATATGAGAAGAGATGTTAAATTGGATACTTCTTTTCGGTAGTATAATTTGCTTCAATCAACTGGAATCTTGAGACAATTATTCATAAGTCTCCATCCAATTTCACAAAATCAGCATAATACTATCACTAAAGACGTAATGTAAGAAATAACACTGTTTCTTCGCCTCTCGTAAATTTTTCAAAATGTACTTAGAATCTTTTCACTTAAACGTATCAAAATGGTCATAAAATGGGCTTTTCAACTGAAATTTTATAAATCGGCTAGAGGCATTCCAAGTAATGGGAGATGTTAAGATGGTTTTTCGTGTTTTTCCAGAAAAATGTTTAGGCAAATATGACGTAAGATAACTGAGTAGATAGGTATTCATTTGACTTGAAACTGAGGAAAATTTTTGAACCCTAAAAATGAGTAGGTAAACCTTCACTATCACTACTTTAAAAAAAAATATTGTCATTAAATTTAAAAGACACATAAAGAAATTAATAAGGTAGGAGCACCACTTTGGTTCAATTTTAGAGAAGGTTTTTTTGGTCTATCAAATTACAACCTTTAGATAGACGTTTTTAAAACTCATCGATAATACGATTTTCGTTTTTTATGCAGTAGAGCTCCTACAAATTTGGAATTCAGAGTTCGAACTTGCGAAGAAATATTGGTTATTGAATTTACTGAAGATATTCAAATGAGCCATGTCAATCTGTAGGTGAGAAAATCTGACTGACGCTACAATCAGCCACTACGCATTCTGCATTGCGATACACTGGCTTTTCATATTATCCTCGATCAGTCAGATTAGAATAATGAACAGATGATCATCAATTCATAAGTGAGAAGCTGAATTAAATTAAACAAACTTGGATATATCTGCTCTGCTGACCACCATTTATTATCAATCAAAAAATTTCTGTTCAAAAATTCGAGGTTGGAATAAGTTGATCTAAAAAAAAACTGTATGAATTTTATTGAAACCTGTTATCATCAGAATTAATATAGAACTGAGACTGTAAAATTTTGATGATTTATTAGGTTTCTGATTTCCATTTACCTACTCAGAGCAGGTAGTCTGCAAAGAATTGAAAGCTAAACTTTCAAGTTTAATTGTTTTCTCCTCATTCACTAAAAAAATTATTTTTGTTTTACTCGTGAACATTAATTATAATACTTCATATTTTCATGAAAATCATTGGATTTCCATGAAATGTGCCAACAGAAATTCGAGAAAACCATGCGGCTTTGCTCTTTTCTTAAAATATAGTGACTCGAAGGAAAAAAAAAAAAACTGCTAGAAACAGAAAATTTTGTCTAACTGACATATTAAACTGTGTCATGAAAGACAAGTACGCAGAGATGGCATATCGAATAATTTTTCATGAGTAATGAATAAGAAATCTCTAATAAATGTAAAAAATAATGATGAAATTTTCCTTTTTTTTACGTGTCTTTGAAAAATATAAAATCAAAAATTCTGAATCCTCTCTTCAACTTTTTCAATTTTTAATATTACGTATAACGGTATGGCTGTACTTGTTGGTAACTATTTTCTCATTCCACAATCCACACCTGCTAACTCTATACGATTTGCAAATCTCAACAAAATTAAAAATACTCCACATAACGTTAGAAAAATTGCATAATCGTAAATTACAGATCTCAGCAACCGTCTAGCTGCCGAAGGAGAAGCTGTAAAAAAAATCATGGAGGTCGTCTATTTATGCTAGCTTCTTCTTTTTTTTCTTTTTTTCTTGAAATTTGACGAAATATTTTGTCTATGAAGTAAAGAAAAAGTTCATTTTGTGTAGAATGAATTAGAAAAAAAAAAAAAAATGGATAAAAAACCGAGAGGATGCGTTAAGAAAAAAAAAAAAAACAATAAAACGTCTGTTGGAAGAGCTGGTTAATTTTGCTTTAATGCCATTAACTTGCCAGAATACAATGTAAATTTGTCGGTTTATCACGTTATTTACATCAAAAATATTATTATCATTTCGATTTTCTCAAGAGTCTGGCTGCGGAAGCCAAATTTCTATAGTTCAAAGGAGCTCAGCGTAACAATATTTTTTTTACATTTTACCAAATATGAAGAAAATTTTCCGGTCGTAATAGGTCTGAGAACATTTTTTGTTTTTTTCCCAAGCACTAATAGCAGTCAGTCAGATTTGACAAGTCTATGTAGTTTCGAATATTATATTGCAAGAAAACAGGAACATTTAATAATAATTATTGCTGTTAATAATGTATGACCGTGCCCCAAGAAAGGGACTTTATGGTTAAACTTCGCGTCGTCGGAATTTTTGGTGGCGGCCAAAGGGGGAAGCACTTGGCCGTTCAAAGCCGTTTTTCTTGAATTGTTTTTTTTTACCCATAAGGTCCCTTTCTTGGGGCACGGTCAATACTTAATAATTGCTGGACTATCAAGGGTGGCAGAGATTTCATGAAGAATATAGTTCTTGGATTTACACATTTGGTACATCCAGGATTTCATTAAATGTTGGTCAATTTTTTAGAGTCACTGGTCAGTAGTTGAGGAAAAAAAAATTGGCAACCTCCAGACAAGTTTGGAAGTAAATTGAATAGGTACGATAAGTTTTGATTTATTACCTAATTGAGTCATTATAGTTTAGAGGTAATATTTAAAATTTCGAATTTTCAAATGCTGTTCAGTATCTAGTTATATTTACTCACTCCGCAACCAATTTTTTTTAGTTTTTAGCAATTCTGTTTTATTTACGTAGTTCATTGAAAATCTTTGTGAGGTTACTGACCTCATAAATAGAAGGGTTGAGAGGAATTATGTACGAGTGAAGGCAAATTATTAATTAGTGAAGTGTAATATGTTCTAAATTACACACTCCTCATTTCCTTCAAATTGCTTCCGAAGACATTTTCATCAAATTATTTAATGAACAATATTTATTTAGAGACGTGAAAATTGTTTTACAACGTGTTTCATGTTCTTTTTTCTCGAAGTCTAATAATAACTTTATAAAATAGATTTTAAAGGTTGTCAACTTCAGCTGGAAAATTTGCAGACATTTTTTGAGCTTACCTCAGCAACAACAAATTACACAGTAGATGAAAAAAATATTTAGCACCGTTTGAATGTGCTAAGAAAAAAGCCACTGTCTATTTGTAGAGCAAGACTGTGTGAAAAAATTAAAAAAAAAAAAACATTACGGCGGTAAATCCTCAGAAAATGGAGCATAATATACTTTTTCTCACCCGTCAATTCCATGACTGTAGGATATTTTTAGTGCTGATTTTGACAAACCTAATAATTTGTTACAAGTTTATGGATAGTTTTTTATATTTTCGGATTCAAAGCTTCATCTAGTATAATAATTGACTTAAGCAGGGTTGATATTAAAAATAGTAAATGGTAATTTTTACTACTTTTTTATGAAAAAAATGCGACGATGCCATGAAAAGATTGCATTAAAAATCTCTTTTTAAAAAAATTGTAAAACTAATTATATTTATATGATATACTTACCTACATTACTATTATTACTATGCAAACTCGAAATTGTCATATTTTTCTCATAAATGAATAGTAAAAATTACGATTTATTCATTTTGGTGTTGGAAAAATAAGATTTACAACCCATAATTTTTAGTATGTTTTAGCTGAGAAACCTACACGTTACTACACATTTTTGCGAACTTTCATTTTATCACCTCACTCATCATTTACATATAAGCTACTATAGTTAGAACTAAATCCTCGATGAATGTGAAAGTCTCATGGACTAGGCGCCAAATTAAAAAATGCAGTATACTCGCAGAAATTAGAAAATTTTCGATATGATTTTAAAAATTCAGATAACCAAAATCAGAACATTACCAGATTGGTTCACCTAAAAAATTCAGATAACCAAAATCAGAACATTACCAGATTGGTTCACCTAAGAAACAAAGAAGACGTATGCTATCGATTTAACACATATAATATTTATCTACATTGCAATATTTGTGCCAGTAAGTCATTATCAAGGAGAGAGAAAACGTTTGTAACACGAAACCGTACAAGTGGGTTTCGTTTTTTTTTTTTTTTTTAATAAGGTAAAATAAGTGAGAAATAAGTGGGTAAAAGTCAATTGATTTGCAAAAAGATATTCAAGAGACGAGGTTACACATAAATCGAATGATATGGGAGATCATGAAAAGGAGCTTGAAAATTAATCCTCTTTCGCTCCGCTACTCAAAATGGCATTTTTTTAATGAGAAAAATGGGACAATTTCATGACTGTAGTAGAAATTGAGAAAAAAAAAAAATACATATACATGTAAACCTCAAATTTATGGAAATTTTTCTTGTTTTTGTATGTTTGCAATGATTTCTGCTATAATCAAAATTGTCCTATTTTTTCATCAAAAAGAATTTTAAAAATTATTATTCAATCTTTTCAGTGCTTGTCCGAGCACTTCAAAAGTATGCCCATTATTTCTGTTCTTTTCTCTCCACTTTTTTCATTATTTACTTTGACTTATCTTCACGGTTAACTAATAACTGAAGACAGAGGCGGATCCACGGGGGGGGGGGGAAATCCCCCAAATCAAAAAAAAATAGACCGATAATGCACAAAAAAATCAATTTTCTTGAACCTCTCCCCCTTTATGCAGATAAAAACACAATCTCACCATTTTAGCATTAACCATGCTTTGAAAAAATTTGGATTCCCCCCCCCCCAAATGGAGCTTTGGATCCGCCACAGACTGTAGATTATTTCAAGTGTTTGGCAAAAACCAAGCGTGTTACTTTTCCCAAAATAAGAGCTGAACTCAAAGGTAGCTCAGTTCACAGCTAAATTCACTAACGTTCCTACAAATTTTACTCTTTATCTGCATGAAGAATCGCAAATTTTCAAAAATATTATGAAAACACAAAATACGAGTAGAATCTTAGTCGACTCGATTATATGTAAAAATGTGGATAGAAGATAAAAGTTAAAAATATCAGGTTTCTCTGTTAATATCCTCCAGTGGATGAGTCACTGGCCGAGAAGGCGGTAAAACTTCTTTCGTCTGGATTTGAGAATAATTTCTTATCATCATCTTAACGACTTTGAAAAATATTTGTAGATGACCGTCTCTAGAATGCAGGTGGCGAAATCGCATTTTTTTATTTAATAAAATACACGAGTTTCGACAGTGAAAAAATTTCCGAGATAACAAAAGACCCTCATACGTTCTTGTACCTCAAGTTAGTTCCTGGTAGGAACAAATTAAAATCAGACCATAGGTAGTTTTACATTGTTTTCCAAGAAACGAATCAAAGTAAATTTTTTCAGTGCAAAGATATTTAGGTGAATGTCGCCAGGCGATGCATTTTTGTTAAATTCCTTTATTTTGACTCCGGTAGTGAACAATATAATGACAACATTTTCTAAATCATTTGTGTAAATAGAGAGTAAAAAACCAATGCAGTAGTGGAGAGAGAATATACGTTTAGTTCTTTTGAATGGAGAACTACCTGTAGGTAATTTCGACTTTCCAGTTTCCCTTTTTATTCTTTCACATAAGTGACCTATAAACAGCTGGGGGTATTTTGTTGTTTAAATGTAGATGAGCGATGCTTTTTTCAATGCTATACGAGGTTGTGTATTGTATTTATAACTCTCTTTGATGTGATTTTCAAAAGAATTCACAAGGGTGCGTCAATACTGCGGGTTTAGGCTGCTAATCGAAATGTAATGAAGCTTCCCAATTTCGGATTGATGCGAGAGAACTCTATAACCCATGTATGTGGAGGGCTAACCAATATCCCCATAAGAGACAATGCTGCTAATTGAAATGTCTGTAATTAAGAAAATGCATTAAATTAAATTAATCGTGGTAATGGGATCATTATTGGATAAAATTGCAAAAAGAATTCAAAGGTGTTCTTCAAATGTACTTATAGGTGCAAGCATCCGTTTTTGACTCATAAAAATTTGAAGTTTGCAAAGCTAAGCATGAGAGCTCGAGATTTACGATATTATAATTTTCTAATAATTTTCAAAAAGAAAAATGTGAAGGTTTCATAAAAGTGAATTCAATCCATAAAGGGTAACGTGCGTAAAGAATAACACTTACTATTTTCCACGTAACATGTAGTTATAAAGAATTAACTACGAGAAAATATACTCCTACTTTGTGTAATTTTTTTTTTAAACTTATATTACTTGCAATGAAATTAATTTTATAATGCTTTGTCTTACCACTGACACAATTTTTCTGGCGTGTAACTTTTTTCACACATGCTACCTATAATGAAATAATTTTTAGGGTCGTAACTAGAGTAGGGGGCAATCCCTCCCCCCCGCTGCCTTGGCTACGGCCCTAATTTAATTTTTGTCACCTCAAAACTAATATAACATTATTTTGTAAGGATTAAACATATCGTTGGTGGCTCACTAAATACCTTCAATGTGTTGAAAATTTTAAAAATGGTGTGTTTGAGTTTGTTGAATTTCTCTGCTCAAAGTCAAATTCAATATAAGCAAAAACACGTAATTATACAAAATTTTATCACATAAAAGGTATTTATCAGGCCATCGACGATATTTTCATCCAATGATGGATTAAACCTTCGAGTCTAAGGGGCCCAGACTCCGGGGCCTGTTTTGTATTTTGTCTGAGGGGTTCAAAGTAGAATAAAAGTTTGATTGATTTTGGTTCAAAATCATGAAAGCAACATTTTTTGAAAGGGGGCGGGGCTAACAGATGATAGACTTCGAGGCCCATGAAACCTTAATCCGACGCTGTCAGCATTTCTTTCGATCCTTGCTTCATGCAGAAAAAAATATAGGAGGTATTCTTGACATACAGACTGACCAGGCAATTATGAGAAAAATATTTTTTGGAATTTATCTATGCTTTTGAGTTTGAGAATTCTTTGGAATTTGAATCATCAGCATTCCGTCAATAGAGATGTTGATATAGCGACGAGTGCCATCACAAAATAAAATCTGTAGATCAGTGGATGTGGTAAAATGCACGAGCAGTAATTGAATTCGAAATTCATATGCAAAAAAATAAGGAAAAGTAAACATTATACTCTCATTATCAAGAATCCATTTACTTATTCTGAACGTGTTCAAACGATGTTTTCAATAATTTAAATTGACGAAGATTTCGACGGTTTATGGGAGCGTATTTACCATTGAATTAGGTTTCAACACCACAGATATAACAACTTATGGCCTTGTTTGCAAGGTTTTAGAATCTTCGACAATATTAAAAATTTAAACTATGATTTACGAACATGTACAGAATATTTAATAGACCTACCCTAGTTTTTCAAAAATTCTCCTATACAATTATTATATGTGTAAGTGTATCTATAGATGGCATATTTAAGGGTCTAAGCCCTTTTGCTCCTTCATCTTGTCTACCTTCCATTTTCAAACACTATTTTGAATCAAAATTTGCTCATTTGTGTGATGTTTTGCAGGAATGTTGCCTCGATCCACTGGAAGTCGACCAGGTAAGAAGTTTGAAACAAATTAAACTGGTTTAATGGTGGTATCATTTAATGTGGTGGTGGTGATGATGATGGTATTTTTGTAAAAATATTCAATAATTGCAACAAAAAAAATTGTCATTTTTTTCTGGCACTTAAATGATGTTCTGATACATGATAATGCTAAATCAGCAAAAAAATAAGGTTATAATTTTTTGGACTTACAGGTTTTGGATTTCGGCTGGCAATATACCAACCTAAAGGGCATGCCACTTTTCAAGAAAAATGCTAATAATTCTACATTTCTAGGTTTTGGTTTAAAATTCGTGTTGCTACTATTTTATCGACATTGTTTCTGAACCAGATTACTCGATAATTGTTTCAAAATTATGTTTTCAAAACTCTGTTAGTGCTCTGCCATATAAGATCCGACTTTATTTGTTAGACAAATATTATTCTAACACACAGTTGTGAACGCAAGTAATTCCGTAGATGTCTAATAATGAATTTCTTTTCGGAGTCATACATCTGACAGTCTCAAATGAGTTTTAAGCTGACTGATGAAGTACCTTGGTATGTGAAACTTCAAAAACTTTTCTTGCTCTCTTGATATCCGACGAATATACAATCACAACTTTCTTGAGCACTGTCGAGTTTATATACTTCTCAAAGATTTCTTTTGAAACAACAAAAATAAGTAGCAGTCTCACCCAACTTTGTTGGTTGGGTGAGAAATATGTTAAGCATACTACGAGTATGTTGAAGTGCAGAAAATTTACCATTAAATGTGATTTAGTGGACCTTTGTGTCTTGATAACTATTTGTCAAGTTACAACATAGGCGGACCTTCCCCTTTGATAAGTTTTTTTTTTTTTGGGAGGGGGGTTAAAAAATTCCTGTACATCGGTGAAAAGAAATGATGAGAAAAGATTGAAAATATTTTAGCGCAGCAAGCCCAGCTAGAAAATTAGGTTTTCGATTGATAGTATAGAGGTGTCATGAACCATAGAAAGTTTATGCTTGTATAGGATTATGTAAAAAAAGATAAAAAATGAACTATAACCGCAGGACCAATCGTCATGCACCTATGAATTACGCACTTCAAAATTGAGAGATTGGAAAATCATTTTTTGAGAAAAATGATTCAAAATTTAAATTTGGTACGGGTGTTGATATTCAAAAATTTTTTTTGTTGAAATTGTCGGTTTATGAATTTTTAAATCTTTGTTTGATGGGTAGCATTATTTGTATATTCACTGTGATTTACTTCTGCCATATCGATACCTTATTGCCAAAAGGTGCTATGTCCATTTCAAGAGATATACGAGATTTGAGAGAAAAAAAAGTGTTATTTTATGCATTTCTTCAGTAGTACTGCAATAATCAAGGAGGATTCAAAACTAGAAGTACCAGATGGCGTCATATACGACGCCACTCAAAATTTTGAGATGGACTACTCAAAGGAAGAATATTTTGAGAAACCCCGACTTGTGTCATACGACGCCACCTGGTCCTTTGAGTAATTGAGTAAAACTTGGTTTTTCTCGTGTTAAAAAAAAGTGATTGAAATATTCGTCTCATTGATGTGAGTACATTTCGCATGTTTACTTGGAAGTGATTCATATACCCACGAATGAATTTGTTCAACTAACTTCTTCCTCATTTTATTCTACTTAACCAAACTACAACATGAGACTCAAGAAACTCAGCTATTTGCATCATAAATTTAAAAATATTCGCAATTACTCAGTCCACTCATCCTGACGTCAAAAAAAAAAAAACTCAGGAGGATACGGATATTTGTACAGGCACCCATTTTAGGATGATCTGTTTTTTTTTTTGAACAGTCACTTCAATTAAAATTCATCATTTTATTTATCCTCTCATTAATCGAGTTAAGGATCGCCAAAATAAATTTTCTGCTTGCAACTTTAATTTTGTTGTATATTTTTATTAAAAATAACAAATTCTCTCGCAAAACAAATTTAGCTCAATTCGTGGCGTTAATCTGCTCACAAAAAGAACGATGGTTTTTCTATATTATGATTTCATAATGTCAAACTTTAAATAAAGGATATCCGTACATTGTTGACGATTTAAACTAAGTAAACGATTGAAGAAAAGAGCAAATGAGGATATCCTCCATGTCGTGCATATATAATCGTTCAACTGAAAAGAATGTGCAATATACTTTATTCTCAACAAGTTGCATATTTATGACTATAGAAAAATAATTCAGGCAGGATTAACATTCAGCACAGGGTTGTCACTTCTATTTTCATTTTAAAGCCACCTGCAAAAAACCAGTAGTAAAATAGGATACCTACTCTAAGCCGTGAAGAAAATTATGTCCCCTAATATACGTGGATATTTCGCAAAGTATAATATTTTTTTGTGCCACCATAATATATTAATGTTCATTATACAATGATACCTGTAATTGAATACTCTATGGTAGGGGATCCTCTAAACCAGTTTGGTTGCACAAACAGAAGTGAATTTTCGACAACCGTTTGCCAAATAATTCGCCAGTGGCTGGGCTAAAATGCTTTTTGAATGCATCAATTCGTAATAAATATTTTATAGCAGGTTTTCCCATGAAAACCTGCTTATTTTACTATAATACCTTGTCAAATCTATGTTAGACTTTGGAATGAAAAAGGCGGCAAAAATCCTCAATACCTTTCAAGAGCTCATAAAAATTGATAATATATGAAATGCAGTCATTGTGAGAAAAGTAAGAGTGAAGTCGTCATGCTAATAGGTATTTTGGTTAGATATGTAATGAGCACACCTGTAGTAAGGGGTGCAGTAATTTTTTCAATGGGGGGAGGAGGAGGATGAGGAATACCAAGAACGATTGCAAGAACCAATTTATTTTCAAGTCAACAAAAACCATCTATAATCGCGAGTCATTGGATGTAGATTGATTACACAGAATATATAAGCGTTGCTGATGCTGAAGGATCTATTCTGACTGGAGTTGGGAATCGTTTTGCTAATAAAAGTTTAGAAAAACTTGAATTTTTGCTATTTGATATGTTCTTTCTTAGAGTTAGTAAAATATGAATATTATCAACACACACTCTTCAAAAGTAACAATGAATATTTAATTTTTCTTTCTCACATACTTTTAGTTTGCCCATGAAAAATTTCAACTCAATTCTAACTTATGCCAAACATAATATTGTTATCAGTTTTGTATACCAATATACCATAGATAAGTAAAGCTTACCTTAGCAATGTAATTACGCAGGAATACTTTTGATTAAAAAGTTTTCAACAAAAAACTAAAAATCAACCTTATATGAAATCGTACAGCAATCATTATGACGGTTTTTTCTGATTAAATTCCTGATTCATGTGTTTGAATATGATAGAAATTCTTATTTCATTGTTAAGGAAAATAAATTATTGTCATCTCACGGTCTAACCACTTGTGACGTATTACATGGAAATCAATAAATAATAGCACCACATAAATAATTTTTTGAAGAAAATGCTGTTGACCACTGACTAGATTTTCCAAATGACTCGATACTGTATTCTGAGAGAAATGTTAGTATACTAAATTAAGCAAGCGCTCAGCTAATAATTCTCCTTCATGGAGTTAGGTGAAAATTATTTCATGTCCAGTGTGTGGTCCAGTACCTTAAGAAATTATTTTCAATCAATTTTCGATGTGTCAACATCTTTGTTTTCACTACAGGGATAAATTAAAAAATTTTAAATCGATTAGGAGAATCGAAAATTCAGCAAAACACAAATCGTCTACCTATACCTTATTTAATTTTCATAGTTATTAAATATTTTCATTGTTTTTGATTGAAACATTTGACTTTTTATTTTTTGATGCAAATCAGAAAGAAGATATTGGAAATTTGTTAAAAATTTTTCAAGAAATTTTTTATTCCTTTTGTTTTTTTTTTTTGCATTATTTTAAAAAACAATAAGGAACAGAAAAAAATATGGAAAGTAGAATAAAAATTTGTCGTTATAGCCACTTTTGCACTTTTTGAGAAATTTCAGACATGAAACGTTTTTTTCCTCGACCTTGGTTATTATTTATTATGTTTCTGGCTCTAAAGCTAATTATTTTTCACATATTCGTATTCTCTTTGAAGAAAGAATAAGGAAGAAAGCTGGAGCATCTTTGAGTTGTTATTTACTTATCTAATATTATAATTCATATGATCTTCATAAAAATTCTAAAACGTGTAGGTTGTCAAGTTATATATACTGCATCGTTGTATGAATTTTCCTTTAGAAGTTCGTCTTTATGTATTTTCGCCAATACAAAGGAAATTTGAGTTTTTATTTTTCGTGCAAGAATCATACCTAAGAAGGCTATTGTAATCGAATAAAAGAAATTCTAGATACTGCACGTTATTGGAATGTGAGCCTATCAAATTCCTAAGAGTAAGCACGTGCAGACAAATTGCGAAATCGGTACGGTTGTAAAAAATATCAGGTGGTAAGTGAGATGGTGTATGAGAAACTGCATTTTATAAGAATTTTTAGAATTCAAAACATTATTTTCTAAGTATATTTTCTTCTTCACGTAATTCTAATGCAACTGCATCAAGTGCCATTATCAGTGATAGCGAAATCTGATTCTCAAGAAATTTTTTAGTGTAACCTCAAATAGAGAGCATAATATAACGAGAAGAGCTGGATATAAAAAGCAAATTTGTGTATTTAAAATGTAAAATTAATATTCATAAAATGCAAAAAATCTTTAGATCATCTCTGCGTATTATATCCATGAAGCTTTTGAACAGTAGTTCAAATGAAATTTCTCCCTCTATGCCTATAAAAACAGTGATAATCAACAACTAAACTCAGTTATAAATGAAACACTTTCAATTTTCCAGTGATTTTCATACGGACACGTTCCACTTAATCAATATTACCAGATGAGATTTTATTAAATCTGTGCCTAGATAATTATTTCTGGCAAAAAAGAACCCATAAGGAAATCCGTATTTTTCCGTTCGCTAAAAGGGCATGAAAAATTTTCTGTACGCATTTCTTGTCGGTTTTTTGATATTTTTTCTGGCTAATATAAGCAGATTTCCAGTTGGTTTCAAATGAAAATTAAGTCTCCTCAAAAAGAGGAAATTAGTGATGGGAAAATGAAAAATCTACAACAAAGGACGTGTGTAGCCTCACACTTGTCTGTTTCCCGGTTTCCAAATATTCTCACAACAATATAGAGAGAAAAGTGATTTTTCCCCAAAATCCGTAAATTCCTCATAATTTGTATAAATGCGGTTATGAAAATCTGTGTGTACGAGTACTCTTCCCCAAGTCCAAATTTTGTATTTGTCCGGAGAAATCCGTACATCTGGCAGTCTCAGTCTTACCACTGTAATCACTGTATCATCATCTATTCCTAACCTAAAACCCTGAGATGTTCGAACTATTCATCTGATAATTACTGATACGAGTCGAAGTGAGTAAGGATTGAGTGAGTACACGTGTCAATGGTTACAAACTCATTCATCAGTAATTCATCTTGAGTAATCAAATGATACGTTTTTTTCTCTATAAACCATATTAGAACGACGACATACGTTTCTTTCTCTATAAACCGTATTAGAACGACGAAATCGATGGACCTCGTCCTTACTTTATTTTGAGATGGACAGTTTAAAGATCACCTATTGTGTCTAACAAATCAATAGAGTGGCTGTTGATTTAATAATAAATGAGATTCTTATTGACTACGAGTTTCAGCTACGCATTTTTTTTGAGGCGTTTAGAGTTACAGTCTACATTTCACACGCAGAAAAAACTCTCCCTAGAATTAAATAAAAACCATGTTCATGCTTCGATTTCATTTCATAGGTAATTTTTGCTATAAATACTCTGAAGGGCCGAGAACTAAAATTTTTTTATCATGTCATTTGAAAAAAAAAGTTCTAGAGAAGCAGGCGGGATTCGAATGAATGTGGAATCTACAGTGATCGTATAATGCACCATTCTCTGCATGAAAAAATAAATCTAGAATTTAAAATTCTTGTTTCTTAACCTTTTTCAACACTTTTTACGAAAAGTAGCGAACGGATTGACTTGAAATTTGGATGGTCAACTCTCAAGACTTCAATTTTACAAACGGTTCACGGTTAAATTTCAGCTCAATTAATGGGCTGTTCCAGTTAAGAGTTCTATGATGTCACAATGCTGTAAGGAATGAAAAGAAAATATTTTTTATCTCAACCGTGTTTCAACCAAACGCTTTTTTCAGATCCTTGTGACGTCATGGAACTCTTAACAGGAATAGACAATAGTCAGCGGTTAACCTGAAATTAGGATTCAAAGTCGAAATTTGTGATTGCTATAGCCTCCACCCCCCCCCTCCCGCCAAATAAATGAGTAAGATCCTTATTTCAATTACATATTTTTGGAATCCTGATATACTGAAAAGAAAAACTACAAGTTCTACATTTTATAAATTTATACCTATGTATGTAATGTAATAAGTATGTAATTTTTTTACATCGTGTTACCTTCCATGTAATGATTAGATATTTCAAAGGGTCAAAAACCCTATCTGCAAACTGTGAAAAAAACGTGGATGGGAAATGTGACGCAGATGTGGTAAAAATTCAACCAATCCGGAAGCAGTGGTACTTTTGTGACATTGATGTGATTCCGTTCTTCTAAGGGTGGAAAAATTATAGGTCACATCTGTGTCACAAAAAGTGCCACTGCTTCCTGATTGCTTGAATTTTTGCCACATCTGCGTCACATTTCCCATTCACATTTGTGTCACATTGCAGATCGGGGAACAATGATTTTTTGTACCTCCTATGCACCTGTTTTCTCATTTCATTCACCTGTAGAAATTCTCGGTGAAGAAATGAAATAGTAATTACGTCATTCTTCGTATTTATGGGAAATTCATTGATGATAGTAGTCGACCTCATCAGGTATACTAAGCGGACGTATCTGTTTTAATGATTTTTGGACTACCACTTGAATTCTAAATCCCAATGAATCGTGTAATTAATTTCGGATGGTAGAAAATTTAACAATACTATCAAGGTAGATGTTTTTCGAATGACTCATCCAAAATTATAGCTGCACGTTTTTTTTTCTCGGATTCTCATTTAGGACAAATGACGACCTCTAGGATCCATTTACTATGTAGCTTAAATAGATATTTATCGAATTTGATAAGTCTGATACGGATGCAGTTTTGTTCAAAAATAAAGTAGAAAATATGCAGGTATTTGTGTTGTAATTGAGATATTTATATTTCTTTCACAGGCAGACTTTTAAGATGATTGGGAGACTATACCTCCCACAGCTGCAATTAGCCCCGCTCTCCAGGTCAAAAAAAATTAACAAAAGTTTGATATATTATTTGCACCACCAAATTTCGATAGAATTTAATTTCAATTTTTTAATTTTTACTCGTCTTAACATCGTTTTAAGCAGGTTTTTGATGGATTATTTTTGTTGAAATTTACGTTTTTGAGGAGTAATAACTATCATCATGATAAAACTGTTGTTCAAAAGAGAAAACTATTAAAAAAGTTACGGTCATTTCTGCAATATTTTACAAATTAAAAAAAAAAAAAATTATCAACCAAATTTCATGAATAGATTATATTTTCAGTTAAACTTCTAGCAACTTTAATATATTTATAATGAAAAAAATTTGTAAAATATCAGATTTTCACGTGAAACCCTGCTAAAAAGTCTACACGTACATTTCGATTGCTGAATCACTGTATAGTATGAAGTGAGGCAGCCTATTTCTTCATTTATACTCGTATTTTTATAGTATAAATATCAAGTATGTACATTTTAGATAGAACAGCATCCTGTAGAATTATAAATAAATGATCAAATGAAGTGAATTTTTATTTTCCGATTTCTAATAAATTTTAAGCGTCTTATTTCTTTTTTGTATACACTTCATCTCAATTACATACCTATACGTTTAATAATTACTGAAATTACGTCACGAAAAAATAATATTATGGCAAATTCTACAGAACCAACAATATAAAAATAATTTACGTTTCTATTCTATTTGTTGGTTCTGAGAAAAAATTAATTAATACTAGATTACAATTTTATTATAAAAATAAAATTTAATTGATGGCTGTTTTCTTATAGAAGGTTATTGCATAACTTTGAAAGTCATGTTCGTCAACTGAGATGATTCCTAAACATTTGTGATTTTTTTTTCCTTCGAAACTACCCGATGAAAATGATGAATAGTTTGTTTTATTTTTTTGAAGAAATGATTTCGACATTCTTGTATTATTTTTGTTTTTGAAAATAAGAGTAAGGACCAAGAGTGAAGAGAAGTAACATTACGAACGATTTATAAACCCAAAGTTTGAAAGCCATTAGCCTATAATAGCTTTGTTTGGGCGTTAGCAGGTTATTGGTACCATTTTGCTGGTTTGTAAAACTGGCACAGTAAAACATATGGACCTCTCAGCACCCATTAATTTTATTACCAGGGACAATTATTGTACCTGTAAACTTACTGGTAGCGTTCAAATAGATTATTTATTCACTAGTAAAGAGTCAGTCATGTCATTTTATGGTTTGAAAATTGTATGTAATATTTTATTTTAACCTTAAAATTCTCAAGATTGAAATAAGAAAGCTATGAAATTATTTTAATTAAAAAAAAAAAATTAAGAATTCCTCCCTCTTCATAACAGAGATTAATATATTTAATTCGTAGAGCCCATGTACCAACTTACTGCTTGGCTAACTCACGTCACTGCTCTCTCATCACAACTCATCAATGTTTTCCACATTTTTACAGAGACCAAAAGCAGATCATCAGCGAACACCCAAAAGTATACCCATCGATTTGGCCAGAAAATTGAATTCGATAGAAAATATGGACCAATTTTTTGTGGAATTTGTAGACGTCGAGGGACATTCATCCCTTGCCTCGCCGCCAGAAGGAAACCCTGGTAATAGACGCTCACTCAGTGCTTACTCTCCAAGTATGTGTTTTTTATATTTACATTAATCTTAACAATGGTGGAACTAATGGGAGGGTCAAAGTGTACCTCCACCCAAAAAAATTCCTGATCTAAAAATTTTTCCCCAATAATATTGAAACCAGAAAAAAAAAGAAATAATAGTAAAATATTTTTAAAAATTGACTTCAGTATCGAGTTTTTGGATGTCAACATTTTTCAACAATTTTTCTCGGCCCGCTGCCCCTCCTAAAAAAAAAGCCATAGTTCTGCCACTGATTCTTGACAACAACAACGAAAAAAAAAAAGCATGGTGGATTATTCGCTAAATTCGTTCAATTTATCCTCATCCTGTTTTATTCACATTATTCATCTTTCTTGAGATGGCCTCACTTTATCTTCATTTACCTACAACAGCATAAAATAGCCGCAGCAAAACTGTCGTCTTTTTCAATTTGTGTATGAAACGCATAAAACATCCAGCAGGAAACAATTATTTAAAATGTGTCCGCTTGACACATATTTTTTCATTTGACTTACACCGACATAGAAAAAGACAATTCAGTTTTTCAAACCAAATCATCTGATGCAAGTTTCAGTACGAATGAATGCATTTTACACAACTCATTGGATTTTATCGAAAAATAACTAGCAGAGCTGAGTTCGCGATAAGCTTTGAATCGCACTCAAATTCGACAGATTTCTAATTCCACTGATTTATTTCAGGAGGAGCTCGACTTCTAGATCGACAACAAAATGGCGGGAAAGACGCTGTAATTGAACCGCAATTATCCATGGCTCAAATTCCCCAACTACAGACGAGGAGTACTCAGCGTCAAGGTAGCAGAGTTGGTATTAATTTTCATTCATTTAGTTTTTTGTTTATTTTTGTACGATCATTAGACTTTCAAAAATCCATAAAAATTCAGTCTCACTGAAAAACTCATACCTCCCCAGAAATTCGAGGTATTTATCGATTTTCACAGGGGTGGTAAATTTTCATTTCTCAGTGGGGCAACACCATTAGAAAATTATCAACATTTTTCTAAGAATGAAACGACTAGCTCCTAACACCTCTCCTCCCATTATGGGTAAAGCTGATTAACTTTTTTTTTTTTGAGTTAGTCAGGTGGTACACGTGCACCCTATCACCACCCAACTTAATATAACCATGGACTTCCACTTTCATAATTATAAATATATTAGTTGTCCTACTCAAGCAATTTAATGACTGAATGAAATTGGTTTAGCACACTAAATATTTTTTTTAATGCAGTTTGTAATAAAAAAAAAACAAAAACAACAACAACAAAATAGAAAAATGAATCAAGAAATTAATTAATTATTTTAAAAATACAGTTTAAAAGAATAATTAAAATACAGCCACACATGTATAATAATTACTACACTTTTTTTGCATATTTGAAAAATTTTTAATTCAACTCGAATAGACTTCATTGCAGTTAAGAGTTCCATGACGTCACAAGATTCAACGAATGAGAAGAAAGTATTTTCGATTTCAACCGTGTTTCAACCAATCGCTTTCTTCAAATGCTTGAGACGTCATGGAACTCTTAACTGGAATGAAGTATATAGATGGTGATGAAAATTTCAAATTCCATTAATTTTTAAACAAAAAGGGAAAAAAATATGAACTACTGACCTGTATTAATAAATTTTAATAAAAATGGTCCGTTTTTTTTTCTTGTTAATCCACAAAATCATACCCTAAGCTTCCTGTGAAAAAAAAATAGGCTGTCAGTTTTACTAGAAGAAGTTAAGAGGTAGTAATTCCTAAAACTGTAAATTCATGGTGGTTTATACTCGTAGTAGATAGAATTGACACACCCGTCTACTAATCGGCATAAGTTTGTCTTGTTTTTATTCCTCGTGGGTGTAGTGCATCAAGGTAAATTCTTTCTTTTTTTAAAAAGTTTCTTACATCTAAATATTACGTTATAAAGTAAGTTATCATTTTTTCCTCTTGTTTCACTCTCCTATTTAAAAATACCAACTTATTTTACGATTGTGATTTGGCGCCAGTCTTACTTCAAATATATTAGGGTAGGTAAATGATTTGAAAACAGAAAGAAAATAAAGTAACAGAACCTCGAGAGAATTTACTGGCTGATAAATCAGAGGGATAAGCTTGTACGAAAAGAGAGAAGAAGAAATTAATCTTGTTTAAGTAGCTCATAAATTCATCTTTTTGTAGATAAGTACCGAGAACCCTTTTAGAAAAAAGTAAGAAATAAAGAACCCTATCTTCACAAACTATCATAATTTTTTAATAGCATTATATTCGTTTCAAATATAACCTACCACATGTTCATATGTTTTCAAACTAAAAAAAAAATTTGCTTTCATGTGGAATTTTCGATTAACTTTCAAGTCTATAATTTGAGAGAAAAAAGGAAAAAAGACTACATTCTTGTTCCGGCTTCTCATTTTTCTTTTCTCAACGCAAAAAATTCCTCATACGTGCTTTTTATTTTAGCTCGATTTCATTAAAAAATTTTTTTAATTTGTTCGGTGTTTAAATTCTGTTCAGTCGCAGTCTCCAAAAGTATGACTCAATAATATTTATAGAAAATTCAATTACGTCGCGTTTAATTTTTTTAATGATTTTTCTACGGTATTTCAGTCATTTTTCAATTAAAAATAATTTCTAGCACTTAAATTAGAAAATTTTTTATTTTTCACTCACATTTTTCGATTAGTCGGTTTGAAAAATGATTCCATCTGGAATAATTTTTTCGCTGAGAGGAGAAGAATGAAAGATTGTTTCCTCGAACAAAATACAAAAAAATAAATGCATTAAACATAAAAGAAAATTAATGTATGAGTGCAAATGAATTTCATTTTTCCAAATAAGAAGGAAGCAGGTCGAACACTGAATTTTTTTATTGGAAAAAACTGCTGGTATAAATTAATTATTCATTTCTCACAACGAATTAGCCAATAATTTTATCAGCTTGAAATATAAGAAAAATCGTTCTAATTTTACATAAGTAAAGATGCCGGATAAAAAAATCCTAATTAAAATATAGCCAAGTAATTTTTCAATTTTTAAAATTTGACCAACATCAACAAAAGAATTTTGAAAATTTGTACATCAAGAACACCCAGTAGAACAAAGTTCAGGAAGATTTGAAGTTATTTTAATTTTAATAAACTCGCAATTGTTTCTACTAATAGAAAAATAATTTTCAAAAATTAGTTTTTACTATAGTTTACTTTTCGTAAAATTATGACCACCAATAATGGGGAAAAAATGTAAAAAATAATCTTTCAATTCGCACAATAGTCCTTCAATTTTTTCCTCCAAATGATCTTTTCATGTTTTTCTTTTCTCAATAATTGATTCTTTGAAATTGGTGTATCTTACTCTATCATCAGTATAATTATACGAGTAGTTCTTGGTTAACGAATAAGTTTCTTTTTTTGTCTTTCCTTTTATCGAAAACTATACTCTGCAGAATAAGATACCTGCCACTTGTTCAGACATCTGTTATGCTTGCCAAACAATCTCTCATTTATTCAATCAACGTCTCTATTCGTTGGTTAGATTCATACGTGCAATTTCTTTTTGTCAACTTTTTCAGTATGGTAAAGTTGTTGAATCATACGAAAGAGGTTTCAACTTTATTATCTAGTTTTGTCATTCAGCTGTCACTTTATTTTCAGTGGAAAGGTCATAAAATTTGTGTAATCGTTTCTGCAGGTGTTATAAAATTGCTATAGTGTTCTTTTATGCGAAGGTACAATGTTCTCCTTCAGTTTCTTCAAACAACAATTCAAGCTTGATTTTGAAAATTCATTTTCACGTGGGAATAAAGTAGAGTGTATGAACTTGTTGTAGGTAAACAAATAGATGAACTAAAATAAATAAATTTTGGGTAAAATCTATAATTTTTGTTTGAAGTTATTTCAATTAAAATAATTTTCTCTTTAGAAACAAATTAGAATGGCTAGGTAAAAAAAAAAAGGCAGGGAATAACTTCTCTTTTTTACGTCAAAACACATTGGCTGGAATTAAAATAAGAGATGAAAATTTTACTTATCGCTATACTCCATCAATGTATAATTTCACTCGAAAAAAATTAACATTCCTTTATTATTGTTAGTAACAGCTCAACTTTAATTAAAAGAATTTAAAAGATTTCAAGTAAAATGCTTCTATTTTCATGCGCACTCCAGTTTACTATTTTCAAACTTTTCTTCTCCTGTGCACTCAAGTTTGTTTTCTAAAGTCTACTTTCTGATTCTGGTTGTCAGAGTTTGGAAGTTAGCCAAAAGCTAAAAGCCGAAAGCCATCGATTTTTGAAGGAAAAACTGGCAAGCCAAAAGCCAAAAGCTTTATCTAAAAAGGCAAAAGCTGAAAGCAAAAGCCATATTTTTTATGACTTTTATACGGCTTTTTAGCTTTTTACAAAAAAAAAAAAAAAAACAAATCACAAAAGTAAAGTGTAAACAGAGAAATTAATCAAATAATTAATAAAAAATAAAAATTTTCACCTAAATTTTTGAATTCAGCATAAAATTTCCTGTAAAAAAGTATATTTTTGTGAAAAGCCGAAAGCCGAAAGTTAAATGCCAAAAGCCATTAAATTTTAGTTGAAACTAGCAAAAGCCCAAAGTCAAAATTTCTATTCAAAAAGTCGAAAGTTGAAAGCTCAAGTTTTATTTTCAAGGTCAGAATCTAAAAGCCGAAAGCTAAAGCCATATCTCACGGCTCTCGAACTCTGCTGGTCGTAGCGGTAGTTACATAATAGAATTTAAAAAAAGTATTTTTCCAACATGAATTTTTTTTTCAAACACGTAAAATAATTTTCAAAGCAAATAGCTAAATACAGCTTAATATTAGTTTTAGTAAAATACCTACAGTAAATAGAGTGCATTTCGAATTTTCTAATCTAGTAGACAAAAAATTGAATGGGAATTTTTTGGAACGACAATGATTTTCAAAGTATGCAGTGTCGTGATTCTACGTTCTATGTTTTCACACAAATTTCCTTGGCCACAAAGAAAATGAAAAATTTATGCAAATAAATAGACTAACGTCATTACATTAGCTTAATGATATTCACGATCAAAACTTAGTTTCAAAATGACTAAGAGGTACTGCTGTTTGTTAGTAAAAACTGAAAATTATGCTTTTTAAATGATACATCAAGTTGCGAGGAGCTTTGAATACTGTATTTTTTTGTTAGTAAAGGGAAATTTATTTCATAGAGGTCCTCCATTTATTCTCCCACATAATGTGATCCAATAAAAATGTGAGAAATAATTATTCCTGATAAGTACCTGTACTACCGATTGAAAAATTTTACTGAATTATAAATCTTTAAATCAGTTTGTCAGGTTAAAAAAAAAAAAGTTACATAGGTAATGCAAATAAAAATTAAGACTCAGAGGAACAATTTGAAGCCATATTTTTTTTTCTCAACTAACTAATTTAAAGTCCAAAATTCGAATTTGACTAACTTTTCGGTCAACAAACGGAGGTCAGTGAATGCAATAGATAATCTACTGATCAAAAATAGGACTATTAACAGGTATTCTCAGTAATATTTCTCTTGAATAGTTGGTTAGATTAACGTTGCTGTGAGTAATAAAAAGAGTTAAAAATTAAAAAAATTATAATTTTGCTTCACAAGTCATACCAATGATTCATTATAAAAAAATTTGTTTCTAGAAAAAATTTTAATCTAGATGAAGATTTAAATATTGAACATGTTTTATCGTCACTTGCATCATGTTTTAATCATTTATCAAAGATTGGGGATCTATATCGAAGGATATAATAAATATTTTTTCTAATCTAAATCTCCTAACTTCCCGAAATACCATTTCATTTTTATCTGTATTTTCTAATTCTCAAGTAACTGAATATTGAATTTCTAATCTATTGTCTGAGTCAATACCGGATTTGGGTTTTGTCTCCCCTAAGCACCAAAATATTGGTCGCCCTATACGAGCTTTATATCAAAAATAGATGATACTGATTGGAATAATATAGCATTATTCTCTAATCTAAATCTTCCCATTTCCTGTTCAACTATTTTTCTTTATTAATATTTTTAGTATATTCGTAGTTTACAAGTAAAAAAATACGTCTATCTAAACTTACATCGACTGATATGTTAATTTTGGGGTCCTAACCTTATCCTAAATTGAAGCTCTACATTAGTCGAGGAAGCTGCTGAATTCAGCTGGAAAAAGACTACTGATGGATATTTTCGAAATTTTCTTGCCAAGTTATTGACCTTAATTCAAGGTTAGCATATATTCTAATCTCACACTGTTATTGAAAAACTAATCAAAATGCATTAGATCTCGGAATTTGTAAAAATACCCCTATTTTGGGGTAACTTTCAACGCATTTTTTTTCAGCTCTTAGAAAGCCCAAGTCAAGTTAGAGAAACAGAACCAAAACGACGAGTTGAAGGCGACAGAGAATTCAAACTTTCATTTTATAAATTTTTCTGTATCTTTGGGGCCTTTCTGGAAGAAATTAAAAATTTTGCTTCAAATCAATACTAAAAATTGATATTACACGGTAGGATACGTGTATAATCCGCGAATAGAATTAAAAATCAAAACTCCATCAAATGAGCCCACTGGTGAATCCTCAGTGAACAGATTGGTGAAAATTTCAGATCAATTGGTGCATAATTATAATAATCAAGCGACTAGTGCAGTCTTGTTCGAATATTCTAATTTTTTTTTTTCCAAATGAAACATTAAAGTGGCTTTATATTGCCTTTATTAAAATATTACCCCATTTCAAAATTCCTAAATTACACTTTCAATTTCCACAAATTTGATTTTTTTGCAGTCAAGTAATTTTCGAAAGAATATCACGAATATACTTTTGAGTTTGTAGGGCCACATGAAACAAAAGGGGGCGGAAATCCGTAGGTATGCCAGGTAAATGCCTCATTTGGAATGCATATAAAGACATTCTCGAAACTACCTGCTGAGGATCGACATGGATAGAATGCAAATTGAGAGTTCAGTTTCATATAACTATGCGGTACTTAAGAAAAAAAAAAGAAGAAAGTACTGTAACTGTATGATTCATAAAACGATTTACACGTACACAATGCATCTCTTGACGAGTCCCAAGCAGGTATAGGAGAGTTTGAGGAAATCACGTCTGAATCATTAACGACACTATTCTGTGGTTATGACACTGCAATCGATATGCTATAATTACTTGACCTCGATGGTTATAGAAACGTTCAGTACATACATTTGGTTTGACAAATTTTCTATGACGGCGCCATCTTATAATTTGAATGAAACTTTCTGACCTCAGAAAGGTCGACCTATTGGGGGGACTGGCAATTCATGAAAATGTAGACAACGCAAATGACTCATCTGCGGTTTTAAGGAATCTGTGTAAGTCTGGAGAATCTGAGTGAATCAGTGTAAAAGTATCAAGTTCCAGACCACTGCAAGTCTATTCACAAAATGATTAGCAGATGCAACCATGAATGTTGAATTTCTTTATAATGTACTTATGGGGGAATTTCGATACCCGGACAAAAAATGCAGAGCTTCTGAGTAATTCAATGACAAAATCAAAGAGTTGGTATTCCTAATTTTCCTGGATTTTAGCCAAATTTTTTTTTATGTCATCTTGAAAAAATAACGCTGTCACTTGACTGTTTACTCATTTGAGGATATACCCTAAGAAAAGAGTTACGCTCCGTAGTTACTGAAAATATTTTGCCTTATAATAAATATGGATAGGCAACATATTTGCCTTACAAGTGCAATTTTCCCATATTTCCCTCCCTGCCGTCACTGTAAAGCAAACTCATTTAGGACTTGAGTTAATTTGCACTCACCTCCAATAAATAAATGAACATAGTTTTCTGAAAACTCAATTGAAAACGAAGTTTACAAGTCTGCTGGGTTTTGTCTTTTTATAGCTGCAGGTCCGCCCAACAACATTGTACCAGCATAAAAATATAATAGAATTCGATGAACCCTCAATGCCTTATCCGAGTTAATACAGAAGAATTTTAAAGGCATTTTACCAGCAAGAAAATGTAGTAGAATTCAATAAACTCTAACTGATACTACCTATCTTCTCCGAGTTTCTATAGAATTTTTAATGTTGATGACCTTAAGGCATGCATTTAAGAAACACGAAAAAAATATACCAGGTTTCTGTACTCTTCAAGTAGGTGATAAAACAAACAGTACATCGTTTTAAAAAGAGAAGATTTTAGAATTACTTTAATACTATGAAGAGCTCACAATTTTCTCCCGTCCTTAACCTTCCATCGAAAGAAAAACATAAAATAAATTACTCAACTGGAATATTTCTCGTCAGAATTTATTCGATATTATTTTTACACTACAACTTTTACTTATAGATCCTCCATTATCTGATTTTTCCGCTTTTCGTTTCATTACAAAATAATAGCAAAATAGCAGCAGTATGGTTTCGAAAATACTTCAGATTAAAAAATGTGAAAAATACTGCTAGGTGCAGCAGTTTGATAAAATTTGTTTTCTTTTCAAAAATAAGACATCACGGTGATTTTAGCGAATTGTTTTTGAAATCAAACCGTGTTTTCCCTTCGTATTTATTGTCACAGCAAAGTGAAATTTTGAAATGGTGTTTCTTTTAAATATTCGACAAAAGACAGTACCGCGTAACCTTAAAATAAATGTAAAGCTTTCAGCAGCAGTGCCGAAAAGTTTTCCTACTTTTGAAAAATTAAAATAATAACAAAGACTTTTTGAAAATACAAAATCCCTTTCTCTGGATATTCACAGTCTCATCATGCAGAAATTTGTTTTTCAGTATCCTGCTAAGCAAACATTAACAGCTACCTACGAATCTTAACAATCAAACAAAACTTGAGAATTAAATTTAGCAAACCAATTTCCAAGTTTCTCGACCAAGTGATTTTATTCAAAATTATTACGATCCCACATACTGCCACAGTGCACGAAGTTTTGTCTATGAAAATAAAATCTGAGCGAACAAATTATTTTTAACACCTTTATAAGGCATGTTGTAAAATCAACTAAATTCATATGTAAATGTTCTCTGATTAAGAATACAGAAAAACATGTTTCTCAAATTTCACTTCAAACGTAAATTTGTTTTTAAGATCAGAAAATACAAAAAAAAGTTCATTTAAAAATCTTTGAAGAAAAAAAGTTGTAGACTTCTCTTATTTAAATTTGTAATAATCATCTTTGAGTGGGTTTTTTTTTTTTTTTTTTTTGCCAATTTCTCAAAAATGTATTATAATTTTACTACTCTACGACACTACAGTTATGACAACAGTTTAACAAAATTTAATGACTTTAATTTGTGTTTCAGTGACGATAAGGTCTGTGATTAACGCCAGTACACACGATCCTCAGCCAGAAAAAAGTTAGTAGGTACACTATAAATGAAACCGACCAAATGAAATTTCGGAGAAAAAAAAAACAACAAAATAATGGCACGATTTTTTTTAATGCAGGAAGTCCTGTACTGATTCCAAAGTTTGCTGGATGCAATCCTGAGCAGCGAACAGTAAATTTACGAGACACTGACGATCCGACCTTATTTTACTATCCGAGCTGCACTCGAGTTGACAGATGCGGAGGATGTTGCTCTCACGAATTGCTCACTTGTCAACCGAAAACGAAGCAATATATCAATTATACGGTATGACCAAAAACGAAAAAAATAAAAAAATTCTTCTTAATTAACAACGGTCTTAATTCCTACTCGCAAAATTTATAGCTGCTGCCTACCACAAATTATTCACATTCTGGATGGTTATTGTGGAAGGCTCGTGTATTATGTACGGTACCTATGAAGACATTTTTCTACACAAATTCAAAATGATGATTTTATTTAAAAAAAAAAAAAAAAACGGACAAAATAAGATACTTGTAGATCATACAGAGAAATATTCCACAACATATTTTCAAAATAAAATTATACTGCCCTGTAATATTCAAATAAAATTAAATGGTTTGACATACTTCTCTGATAAATATCAAAATAATAACATGCGTTTTTACCGCTAGAAAAAAGCAACAGAAATAATTCGAATCGTGAAAAATAGTTCAATAAATAACAGGCTAAGCCAGATTGATACATTCTCAAAACCAATACTTGATCGAATCATCAAAACCTATCATTTATTTAAAAAATAATGAAAATTAAAAAAATTCAAAAAAGTCAAATGATAACAAAAATGAAAGAAAATAAAATAAAAATCAAGAAAACAAATAAATAAAATATTGAAAATAATGAAATAAGTTGATGAAAAATGTAATAAAAAAAATATTAGAAAATCAAATAACTTAATTAAAACAAAAGGAAATTTAAAAGAAAACGGAAAATTTGAATAACAGAAAAGATGATACAAAATAAAATATGTAATAAAAACTACGTAAAGGTATGAAAAATAAAAAAATAAAAATTTAAAAAATTTAAAATTTAAATAAAAAATACGAACATAAAATACGATTACTGATTGGATTGGGTACACTTGTAACGGAAAACATACCTAATTTTAATGGCCATATTCATTGCAAAAGATGGACATTATTTAAATGAACCAAATTATGAAGGTTTCTACGTCAGATTCATTTCATAAAATATGCACTGTGCTTTGGTATCATTAGGATGCATGAAAAAATAAAAAAATAAATGTATTCTATGACTGAGTCAACTTTTAATGAGACATTTTGACATTTTGGAACACTTTTATTCGCTGATTTATTATCTTTCTTACATCACAAAATTTTTGTTTAATTGTATTTCTTTATCATATTTTATGTTAATGTTTAGCTACCCAAAATGCTTTTGGCAAAAATTTATTTCTACCAATCTGCCACACGTTTTCATAATTTTTTAGGAAATTTTACTTCAGACATTGGCTAAAATGTAAATAATTCTTTGTAAAATTCATCACACTCAGTTTTCATTAACTATAAATTCGATGTTGAATATTTTTTTCCTGCAAATTATTTTCTCAATTCTTATTTTCCAAAAATCAATAGTGCAGCTTTTTGCTCTTCGACTGCCCATTGAAATTATATCAGATTTTTCATCACCACATATTGTCATTATCGTGGTAATTGGTATTATTATTTTTTGTAAATTCACACTTAATTGAAGCTTATAAAATCTGTACTTCATGTAAGAGATCTATTTTTTTCGAAATAAGCAGCATAAGTTTTATTTCTACCTAAAAGTATAGTTTCTGAATCCAGAGTAATTCATTATTAATTTTCAAAAATCGTGAAAAAATTAGAAATAATTATTCGACTTTTTTCTGTAATAGATGAAAACAGTATTTTACATCAAATGGGTCCAGAAACTGTTATCATGTAACTAATATGTAATTGAAATAATAAATTGAATTACTTTTCCGTTGGATAAAATTCCTTCTAGGAATATCAGCTTAAGAATTTTTTCTTTGATTACCTTCCTCGCAGAATTTGAACTATGTATTTACTTACTTTAATATTAGTTTAAACAATCCATAAAGTAAATATTATTGATTCTTTTGTTTCAGGTTCACGTTTCTAAATACATTGGCAAATCAAAATTAGAATATCGAGGAACCAAAGTAGTAACAGTAGAAAAACACCTTAAATGTAACTGCGAATGCAAAGTCAAGCCAACAGTAAGTTTGGGTTTAGTTTTTCATTTGTTGTGTATTTGCGACAGTAATATTGTGATAATAATAAAGATAATTATACCTATTATTATACAGAAAATGACAAGAAGTAAAGTGTAAAAAAAATAAAAAAGTTGAATTTGATCAAAGTCATATTTTGCATATGTTACTGCTGCTTTTTGTTTTATAGAGGAAAGAATCTTATACTTCATAATATAAAATTAGGTTCGGTGAAATCGTCTGTTAGTCAATTGAAAAAATTTTCTGTTAAAAAAAAAAGTGGAAGTCTTAAAAATAGCAAATACTTGCTATTTCGAAGACTTCCACTTTACTAGAATGTTTCAATTATTTCCACATTTTTAAATTTCTTTGACTTCAATCGATGATATTTTCATTCAACTTTTTTTTTCCTTTTTTTTTTTGTCGTAGGATTGCACATCACAACAAAAGTACGAAGAAAATGATTGTCGTTGCGTTTGCACGAATAAGGAGGAGGAACAACGTTGTACCCAGGAGGAGAAAACCAAATTATGGAACCCATCGACCTGTCAGTGCCAATGTCGTGAAGTACACGAATGTTCCTCTGGATTTTTCTTTGATGAAACTCGTTGCTCGTAAGAATTTCACAAAAATTATTCATTATTATTAGTTAAATTGGTTATTCTATAAATAATATGCTAAGTAATAAAACTTTTGAATATTAGTAGTATGGAAGAATATAAAAATACTTGTTGATCCATTTCGTTATACCTACCCCAATAAATACCTATATATAATCTGTAATAAGTACACTAACAAAGCAGAAAAAAATTGTTAGAACCAATTTTTCAAATAGCATAACTAAGTATGCAGACGAGAGCAAGGAAATGAAATTAAAAATAAGAGAAAATTTGATATACCTATTTATGTTGGACAGCAAATTTTTCTGTTTTAAATGAGATAAAATTCGAAAGAATTCTTTCAATTTTTATGTCCTCAAGTTGAAAGCTAACGCATTTTAAATTACTCATTGATAGAAACTTATGTCCCATAACAGTCACCTATAGCTATTTTTCAACTTCGAAATCGATTATAAGAAATATAAATAAATAGGAATCAAGAGTGAGGTGTATTTGTTTTGAAGAAGAATTAATTTAGCTCAGAAAATATATTTATTTAAAAAAAAAAAAAGTAACTAGTTGGATAGTGAATAATATATATTTGAGAAAAAAAATTCATTATCTAAGATTCCAAGAAAATGGCTTGATTACCACACATTAAGAAAAAATAAGTTAAAAAAACATATCAGCTTATAATCAGGGGAAAAAAATTGAAAATTATTATTTTTACCTATCATGTAGTGGCCAAAATGAAATTTTATTGTTTTTGGATCTACTTTTTTTCATCGTGCTCACAATCAGTAGTTAAAAATAGCACAGTTATCGAAGATGGTTCTTTTACCCTACAAGTGTTTTCAAAGCAAATACTGCCAGCTTGTTAAAAAATTCTAATAGTTGCATAATTCATTTATTTTTAGATGTTCCAAAAGTCAAAAAACACCATCACCACCTGATTTTCCATTCGATCCAAGTCGATATCAAATTGGAGGCTACGGAGGACCTTAAATAATTTTTCATCAGATACCATAATTGAAATACCTTCTCATCTCTATCCCAGTATTAAATCGATTTATATTTTCTTTATGTTTGTGTGTACATGTATTTGTGATTTTTGTAAGTCATTGTACTGACGTGAGAATTGAATTATTTATTTGTACAATTTCCCCACTTCTTCCCGACTCGCCGATTTATTTTTATTATTTTGTAATAAATGTTGTAAATATAGATGTACATAATAGACGATCTAATGGGTAATTTTTTTCATGATATCCTATTCCAGATACTTTGTCCTTGATAGTGAAAGTAAAAAAAAATTATATTTATAACGGAAAATAATAATCAGCTTTGAAGTTTAATCTATCATGTTACATTTTTTTGGACGATATCGGATTCATTTTACAAGAAATTGAGGTGGCTAAATACTAGTACAAATTGGACAGTATTTTCCAAAAACTTAATAAGTTTATTTTTGGCAGATTATGTCTGGGCATCTACGTTATTATTGATGGGCTTACTAACCTTTTTATTAGTAACCGGTCATCCCAAGTGGAGAAATACAATTTTTTTTTGTTGCAAAAACGGACTGAGTCATAACTAAGTGATAGTGACTTACATTTCTTTCAAATACTTTACTAGTTCCAATTAATCAAACTTTTTGAACCGTTTTGCAAAATATAGTTTGGTAATAAGGAGTATTCATTATGTTTTCTGTAACATTCTGGCAAGCAGATTTCATTTTTGTTTGATCTTCATTTAGATAATAATCACCAAGACCCAGCATTGTAGAGTCCGACATATAACATTACTTTAACACTCCTTTCGAGCTCTTTCTACATTAAAATTTTCTCTTTTCTTTTTTTAAGCTTTCCTGGCGCGACCGCCTGGGCCACGTTAGCGCCCATTCGGTCGCCCAGTAGAGAGCTCAGTTACGTTTTTTCTTCCGTTTGAAGTTATGTTCAAATTTATTTTATTTTCTATCTCGTGGTTCATGTTTCTTTTTTGTTGAAATAAGTTAACTTTTCTCGAAGTTTTGAGTTCTTTTGTTCAGTTTTCTTATAATAAATAGTTGTCCCACGAATTAAATGTGTTTTCTCATCATCTTTAATGAATTCCGACTCTGAAAGTATGAGCTCGTGTGAGGACATCTCTCTGACTACAAGTTTACTTAAGATGGTAATGTACTAGATTAATAATGGGTTAGCAGGATAAATAGGGAAATGGGATGAAAGTGCGTCTATTGAGGAGGAATTTAACTTCATATTCCTCCTCAAATTTAGAAGTTCCTCTTATTATATTCTTGTGGTGGATCCTATCTGTGGCTTTATCTTTTGGTTCTTTTCCCATGATTTTGTGTTAAGTAGTGCCTACTTGGACTTTGGGTTTCAAACACTACAGCATCATGAACTGAGCGGTCGATCATTGAAAATTTTTGTTCATACTTCACTAAAATATTTCCCTAGACCATCAGTTTATAAAATAAGTAAATATGTGGTTTATTATATCAAGTTGATAGTGGATTCAGTAAAAATTATATGATTACTTTGGTGGCGTCAACAGCTCATGTCAGTTTGAAATACGGAATCTTACACGTACAAGCTTCTACTTAAAATATTATTTGAAATTTGTAGGTGAAATCGGTTATTTTCGTTACATGATTCTTGTATTTCTCAATTTTGTTAATAAACTGTAGGGTAGAGGTAGCTCAACGGTGCCAGCAGAACCTAAGAAGACAGTTTGATGGTGGAACTCTGACTTGGAAAAATTCAAGAAACTTATTGCGCGGTCACATAGGTTAGGTCATGGTTTGAAGAAATGAACCTAATGAGGAGAAACTGAGAACAACAGCCTTCACGTTCTGAATCTGAGCCGCCTGCGAGATATGTACCCTACAACATGCCCTCTCCGAGAATACCAGATAGTTTCAGGAATACATCCATGCATTCACAGTTACGCAAAGCCAATATACGAGGGTGGTTCAAATATGAAGTGGAAAACTAAAATATCTTCAAGTCAAAGGTAGGGTTGGGGCAAATGGCAATACCATAGGTTGCGGAGACTTATTACTGGCCACCTAATTGCAAAAAATCATTTTTTAGTGAATGAATTATGTTTGATAAAAATGAGTGAAGTGCGAGTACATCCCTCTGTTGCGCAGAGAATTAACATCAAATTTCTGGTCAATGAAAACGTGTCCGCCAACGAAATTCATGGCCGATTGATGGTACAGTTCCCTGATGATCTGCTCTTGAAGCGGAGTCAATTTTACAAATGGGTTAAGGCCTTCAAAGAGGGCCGCGAGCGAGTGGAAAATAGGCCTCATAATTGCCGACCGTGCACAAGCGTAAAACAAGACAACATCGATCGAGTTGAACAGCTCATTTTGGAAGATCGGCGTTCTACTATAAAGGAAATGGCAGAGGAAGTAGGAATTAGTGTTGGAAGTATTGAAACCATCATCCACAAGCATCTGCGTTATCAAAAAGTCTCTGCTAGGTGGGTCACACACTTGTTAAATTTTGATCAGTAGTTTACTCGAGAAGAAATTTGTGAAAGATTGCTGGAGCGATATGATGCAGAAGGTGAAGATTTCATAAAGAAAATTTTTACAACTGATGAGACGTGGGTACACTATTATACTCCGTTGAGTAAACGAGCAACAATGGAATGGCGAAAAAAAAATGAAGGTGCTCCCGTAAAGGCAAAGCGTGTACCGTCTGCAGGTAAAATTTTATGCACCGTTTTTTGGGACATGCGGGGAGTCCTGTACGTGGATTTTTTACGCACACAGAAAACGATAAATGCCGTCTACTATAGCAACCTTTTGGAAAATCACGTGAGGCCAGCGTACAGATCAAAACGCCGCGATATTCTAATACGCAGTGCTATACTGCTTCATGATAACGCACGCCCTCACACGGCAGAACATACGCGAATGTGTCTCGCTAAACTGAGATGGGAGACGTTGGAACACCCCTCCTACTCCCCCGATCTCAGTCCATGCGATTTTCACTTGTTTGGTCCGTTGAAAGAGGCATTAGGCGGGGAGCGGTTTCAGAATGACGATGACGTGGAACATTTTGTGCGCAAATGGCTGGACTTGCAATCACATTCCTTCTACGAACAGGGTATGCGAATGCTTCCACACCGGTGGCGCAAGTGTTTGGACATTTGGGGGGATTACTTGGAGAAAGTCTGATGAATTTTGTGATCGTATTCGTAAAATAAAAAAGCCTGGTAATTTTTCCGTATGTGATGAGCTTTGTGAGTGGGCAGTGGGAGCCCGTGTCCCCCACTACCACCTACGAAAACTTCTTAATATTTTGCGTAACCATGAAGGCCTCCAGGATCTCCCCGCCGATCCGCGGATGCTCCTGGGGATGTGTCAAACAATGGAGAGATGTGAAATGGGCACAGGCGAGTACCATCACTGTGGTGTAGGGAAACAGCTCTTTGAAAATATTCACCTATTCCCGCCAGAAGGGGAAGATGTGAAGCTTGTGTTTGGAATTGACAAATTGCCAGTTTCAAATTCGCCATCATCCCGATTTTGGCCAATCCTGTTTTATATTCATCGGTCGTATTTATTGCTGGGCTCTACTGGGGCTTTGAAAAACCCAGTAACAGCAACAAATTTGTTGAAAAACTACACAGCGAACTGAGTGACCCGTACAATTACAGATTTATAATACAGGACATTTATCATAACGTCGTTATTGATGCCATTTGCTGCGATAATCTGGCCAAGGCTTTTTTGAGACAAACAAAAGGCATCAAAGAGGTGTTTGGACTGATGCCAATGTCCGTTTTCCTGTTAGCAGTAAAGGACAAGTACAAACTCACCAAAATTTCCTGGATACTGATGGGGATGGGCACTGGTATAGTGACCTGCACCCCCTGATATGTCTACTTCCTGGAATCGATAGTGTGTACTCATTTCCCATAGACTATATGCACACGCTATTACTTGGTGTTACTAAACGCCTCATCACAACTATCATGGAGCCCGGAAGAATGAACAAAAGGACAAGAGAAAGGTTTTCATAGAGCTACTCTGACTTGAAGTCATTCATTCCAGATGAGTTTGCTAGAAAGCCGAGACAGTTGGACCTTATAGTACGATGGAAGGCCATAGAGTTCCGGTTATTTTTGCTCTATGGTGGTGTAGTTGTTATGCGGCAGTACGTCTCTCCAGACCTGTTCCAGCATTTCCTCTTGTTACACTTGTCTTTGATAATTGTGCTAACCAACAATTTAGGCCAGTACATTGGCTAGGCTGAGTGTATGTTTGAGCAGTTTATGCAGAACCATGAACAATTATTTGGCAAGACGAGCATGGTGACAAATATACACACCTTGAAACATCTCACTGAAGACTACATAAAATACGGTCCGCTTGACAACTGTTTGGGTTTCCCTTTTGAGACGTACCTTTTCAAAATAAAAAACATTCTGAGAACATACAACAACCCGCTTGCGCAAATAGTTCGTCGAATTAGTGAGCTCAGATCAATGAAAACTGCGTGGAAGCCAAGGAATTCGAATTTTTCATTCAGTCAGCCCCATGCAAATGGTCCAATAGTAGCAGACGTCAATGAAGTGCGGCAGTTCAGGAAAGCTGAATTTTTTGGTTTGTTTACCATCAGTGTTTTCTGGCTATTGGCAAGTAAATTGAATTTGCAACCGGCGCAGGGTAACATCTGCCAAACAGTTATTGATTTTGTGGAACGCCAACCAATACATGTATTTGAAGACACTTGCAAAAATGCCACCCAAAAGCATTAGCTCAAATTGAGAAAAATAAAAAATGATGAATCAGAATCAGAATTGGAATCAAGCCAATTATCCGACGACGATAATGTACAACCAATGTCTGCAGTTAAAAGAAGAAAAAAAGTACTAGTGAAGGGATCAAACGGTTTCTGACTGAATCTTCAGCCTCAGTGTTAGATGCCACCATCCATCTCCGTTTGATTTTGATCACTCATTTAAGTAAATTTAAATTATGTAAAATGGAAATACAAGCTTTCACAGTTCCTGAGTTTCACACTTCACTTGTTTATTAATATTATTTTTTTTTTTATTCATTCCCAAGTTGTCACATTTATGTAATACCATAATACCCAATTATGCTGAAAAATTCATGATCGTTAAAATTAAAAAAAAAACAATGAACGAACCAACGGAACAATGTTCAGCAATATGCTACATTAATTAGAGCTGAAAAAGCTAGAAAAAGGACTCCAGTAAATGTATATAACTGCACTTCATGCAACACACAAATAAGATGCGACAAGTCAACAGTGGCAAATTTAAAACAACATCTAGAAGTAAGTACGCTCCAATATTAATTAATATTTAACAATATAAAGTGAATAAAAACTAAAAACTATGGTCTCTCTCTCAGTCCTTAGCAGTTAGCGCTTCCATAAATAAAGTCAGCAATTCCCGTTTCAAATTGTTTTTATGTTCGCTACAGTAATAAGGTGCGGAGGGGGGGTGCAGATAAACACAAACATGTGATTAGGGAGAAGTGGTTCCAGGGGGCGTGATTATCTGTGTTGTAAATTGAAGTAAAATAATTAGAAAATTAGACATTGTAATCTGCGTTTGTTCGGTATTAGAAGCCATCAAAGCTATAAAAAAAATCAAATTTTGAAAGAATCCGTTACTTCGTACACCCATCAAATATCTACCAACCGTCATTAAATTTCTATCAAACTTGAAACTCATAAAAGATTGACCTCAGGTGAAATTTGCAGCCCTATTGGTTCTGAAGTTTTCCCTGGAGTGCGCAGAATGAAAAATCTACCTTTATAAAGTCTGAACCTTCAAAATGAATTTTCTACAAAACCGACGAACGGATTGACAAGAAATTTAGATGGTAAACTCTAAGGACTTCAATAAATATACGGTTAAAATTTCAGCTTGTAACCAAGTAAGTAACCAAATTATTACTTTTCTCAACTTCTTAAAATAGGGTGAATGTGCCCTAGTTTGCGTCATCGATAGTTTGTGTCACAATTTATGAAAAAACCCTAAAATAAGAATATTTTGGGCTTTAGGTGCAGTTAAAAATCTTTTTAAAAAAATTCATGAGTTTCTGTACTGAGTGAACCATCCCGATATATTTCATCTGTGATATTTTAATTCCAACTTGTTGCTTGAAGATCACTCTATTTCCGACTTCTTATAGCACACGATTAAACAGACATGTTCATTATCTGGAATTAACTTTTGTCTGTTCATTTTTTGTGAAAGGGAATGGTTTAAAAATGGTAAGTAATGTTGTAGAATTACAAATATCAATTAATTTTTTTAATTTATCCTTAATTTTTTTTTAAATAAAGAGAATGCAAACTAGTGATAAAAAGATGTGATATTTCAGTTTGTGCCACTTTCATACAAACTGGCTCAGTGGCTGCAAAATTCCTACACCAGTTTGAATCACACCCATTTTAAAGCTTTTTTACTGATTAATTTCACGAATACTTTCTAATAGAATTTATTTAGCTGATTGAAATTGATTTCATTCGGTTTCAGAGTCCTCCTTCAAATAAAAATTGAAAATAATTATTCCCCCCAAAAATTGTCCAAGTGCACGGCTGATGTTCGAAATGGAATCTTAACACTTTCACAAGCTAGTATTCTATATAATAATGAAAGTTGAAAAGAAACTGGAGGAAGAAGCTGAAAAAGAAATGCGACGACAGAATCGAGCAGAGAAAAGTAAAAAAAGAAAAATGCAGCCTAAAACAGATGTACAAGAGTTAGAAGAAGATGTTGATGACCCGCCTCCACTCAAAGTAAAACGAACAAACACAAAGAAAAAGGATGAGTTAGACCTTTCCTTACCTAAAGTAAAACGGAGAAAAAGAACAGTGAAAAATGTGTGAATAAGACTGCTGAAGAAAAATCGAACTCTATTGGTACTTGGGTAGTTGAAATAGCCCCGCCACTATAAATGGTGCTTACTGCTCAAGTTTTGTATTTGTTTTGATATTTTTTTTATATCGTTTTGTTTGTTCTCTTTCAAATATTAAAATATTGAATTCAATGAGATTTAGTCTACTTGAATTTCTTTGGCTGGGTCTCAAATAGGCCAGCTGATATGCGTCAAATAACAATTTAATTAGAATTTGCTTGTGTGTATATTTTTACCAACATTCACCGTTAATGGAAAAATGAAAGTTGTTTTAGAGAATGGAGGTTTCAGCACCAGCTATTGTTTACAATTTTGAAAAAAACTAAATCAAAAAAGAATGAGTAATACGATTACTAGCTCAAAAATTCAGTTAATTAATTTGCAAAAAATGACGATTACTGAATGAGACCCGATACTAGAAATGTACAAAATAGCAGAGATTGAGACTGAAACATTCATTTTTGTAATATTCTAAGAAATTTGAATTAATAGGTTGAAAACTCAACTGAGAAAAACGATTGCTTTACTGTTTATCAAGAAAATCAACAGAAATAGTAAATATTGTCAATATTATACGAGCTTCATGACTATATTTGTTTGTAATTTCTTCTACAATTTCATATATTTCAACACAAAGTAAATTTTGGCTGAAGAATCTTCAGTATTTCAGTTTGATCCAAGCTTTCTTTGGTTTTAGACACATTTTGCCATTTGTGTGGTGCTCTGCACCACTCGCAAGAAATCAAACTTATCTGCTCCCTCATTTTGAAACTTTCAAGACAAGATAAAAAATATTCACCTATTTGATTTTTAAGAATAATTTCCTGCATTACATGGAGAAAAGGCATGATGCCGGCCATGTACAATAGACTCAGCTTCTTTGTCACTGCCCATCTATAAGAAAATTGAGAATTCATTAGCTCACTATCGCCTTTTCATCGCGATAAAGTAAGTCCTAATTTTAAATTACGTTACTGGTAGCCGAATAAAAAAAGTGCGATAACTTACAAATAAGACAGGTACCAGACATCACCTCTGTACTAATGCTTTTTACAATTTCCTCTTTATTATTATTCCAAAGATGTAGACGCAAACAGCGAAGAAAAATACAAACTTAAATCTGAAGAAATGTGATGCAAGTGAGACGAGGAGGGAATAAAAAAAAAAAAAAAAAAAAAACTGGAAGCAGTGAAAGAAAAAAACCTAGCTACTGGTATTCTTGTCCTCTTAATATTTCCAGTCGACCTGATGCTTAATGGCTTTGTTGTTGTTTGATGCTGGACTATTACCACCGGGGGGACCATTACTACCACCTCGTCGATTACACACAATGAGGGGTGGGCAGGGGCCACAGATTGTAGGAGAATTTACAGTAGCAACTCTCAGACAGTCATAAATCATAGCAGTCGGCCTGTGTTAGGGTTACAACCTCTACCTGTTAATGTTACATACACAATAATAGGTAAGTTTTAATATTTAAAAAAACAAGCCAACTTTTTTCTCCATTTTCACCATCCACAAATCTAACACAATGGCCAGTTTTTTGTTCTTATTTTTCATAGCACGTCGCCTACGCTTACGAAAGACTGATTAACACTATTCTAGATACTTTAAAAACATTTTTCCATTTTGTTTTTATTTTGATCATAAATGATTTCAGTAGACTAATCGAAATTCTACGACCAGAAAATTATTCGACAAGTTAAGCGGAGAGATCAAAAAATTGTGAAACAGATGGATAAAAATGAAGCATAGTTTTTACTTTTTCATTAGTTTTGATACCTGTGTCTATGATAGTTTTCATTTATAGCCTTGAAGTTGTTGTTTCCAACCAGTGCCGGATTAACCCCATGGGCAGACTGGGCAGAGTGCCCGGGGGCGCTGTGGCGCCAAAAAATTGACAAAGAAAGACCGCGAAGTGTTCCACCGATTCCGGTGCCCCCTTCACGTCATTCGATAACTCTCCACCCAAAAATGTCATTCACCGCGGTTATTCATGCTAACCGCCGAAAACAGATTTTTCAGAGACGGACAAAGTAAAAAATTTGAAAACCTTTTTTCTTCAATTTTTGGAATTTTTTTCATTATAATTATATGTAGAGGACCATCCCACAAGTACATCACAAAAAAAAAATCAGCTCGATCGAGTCCATAGAAGTTGGTATGAAACAGTTTTTTTTTTTTTTTTTAATTTGTGACTAATTAAAATAATTATAGGGAAATGAAATTTCGTAACAAAACTTATTTGCTAATCATTGATAATTTAACATCATAGCTGTCCAATCGTTGTGAAGCCTATACTGAAGTTAAAAAACATTTTGGACTTTGTAGTAAAATGTGGACTATATGACAGATGACCAATTAAGAGAGGCGGCTAAAAATCTTGCTGAAAAATACCCAAAAGATATTGATTCTGCAACCTTTGAAGAAGAACTGATTCAATTCAAATACTTTTTTTCAGCCATTGATAATGAAAGTATTCCTGGTGCTACTTCTGCCCATCAACTTTTGAATATAATTAGATCTAAAAAATTATCTTCTTCTTTCCCCAACACCGAGATATCTCTGAATATGTATGTGTGCATGATGGTATCCAACTCATCAGGAGAGCGATCATTTTCTTTTTTTCATAGGTTGAAAGACTTTTTGCGGAATTGTATTAGAGACGAATTAACTTCCAAATCGGCTATGTTATCAATCAATCAAGATTTATTATTAAATTTATTATTTGACGATTTGATTAATGACTTTGCAAATGTAAAAGTTAGGAGAGTATGTTTATAATTTATTTATTTGGATATAATCAGTAATGAATAATAAAAGGAAATCGTGGTAAGTTTACAACTTCAATTTTTTGATTTATTACACATAGATATGTTTGTAACTAACTACACAAGAGATAAAATTATTTTGAAAATTATAACTTGAAAGAAACATTAACCCAATGAAGTCAGAAAAACTAATTCTATAGGAAGTAAGATAATTTTTGTCTTCATGAAACAAATTTGATATGGCCTTTTGCTGTTTTGTCAAAGAAATGAAAAAATTTTGGAGGGAGCAGTAAAATGCAAATGGTATTAAATTTCAAACTAAGATTGAGGGATATTTAAATTGTTAGTTGTTACAATTGAAAAAATATTAGCAGGCCCATGCTTATCACTTTTACAGTTTTACTTCTACAAATTTCAATATTTAATTATTTATATCTTCCAGGGTAACCATGCTGGAAACATGGAACGGCATCTCAAACATCGACATCCTTCCCTATTTGTAGCATATATCGAACAGAAAAACAAACTCAAAAAATGAAGGAAGATGAGTCAACATGGAGAAACAAGTCTATGTCCAGTTTTCAACAAACACCAATTACAAATTTTTTCAAAAAGTGAGAAACCAGAGCCAGATGTTATCAATTATAATATCAAAATTTTAGAAGAATCTGCTGTATGTCTAGTTACAGTTGAAAGGATGTGTCCTCTATACTCCGTTCACGATAAGAATAGAAAATATAATTTCCGAGGCGCAAAAAGGTGCCCTCACACTCAGAACAAAACACGCATTCTTGTCAGTAATAATGTATAGCATTTTCCATGCATGTTACTCGTATAATAGGAAAATAAATTGAATCCGTATAAAAGAAATTAATTTATTGTAAAAAACTTATTAAGTATACCTTAATATAATGTAAGTGTTGATTGCCAATGCCAGTCTATACTCTATACCAAAGCTCTATACTACAGTTATTTTAGGCTGTGCTCCGTGATAATATTTTCCATTTTTTATTTTCCATTAATTTGTAATTTTTTCTATTTGAATTGAATAGTAAATAATCTGTTGCTATTTATAATTTAGTAGAAAAAATGTTAGGAATCGAAGATACTGTTCCTCTAAGATCTAGGCTTGAATTCCTCGAGTTGGAGATTAATCGTTTAAATGAACAATATGAACATACACAAGCTAAGTTGGTAGAAGCACAAAAATTGAAAGAAGAGAATATAATTCTCAAAACGGAGAAACAGTCATTGTGCAATCAATTAACTGATGAAAAGAAAGAATGCGACCAATTGCTTCTGGAAGTTCAGAGCCTGAAGTCAGAAAAAGTAAGTGATATTACACTTTCTACTCATTTCCATATATTTTCTTTCATGATGATTGTGTTTTTGTTGACCAATTTTAGAGTCACTAAGTAGTGGTGACAATAAGTTCTTGTTTGAGTTTTAGTATGTTTGAATATTTGTGTTATTGTTTCAGGAACTATTTAAATTGAAATATTAGGCTACGTGAAGGATCCTGAAGTAGTGAGATTGAGAATTGAGTTTTACAAACGCGAATGGTTATCCACATTCACCAAAAATACTACAATAACAGATAAATTATTTGGAAATGAAGGGAAAAAATAAATAAGACGACAAAAAGGGATTCAAGTCCTGCTTCATCATACGATACATGAATTTAATTTTTCATAAATATTTGCAAAAAAATTTTGTTTTGTTGTTACTTCGATCAACTGAACTCATAATATCAGCATCAGTATGTAAAATTCTCTATTCTAAAATTTGTAGAGTTGGATAATAAAATTCATTTCATTCATACAACCTTCTGTTTCCCAGAAATGTCTGATGTATTAACAAATTTGACTTTGAGCCCAGCAATTTGCCACAAAAGAGGCAAACCCATTAATTCGTCACAAGAAATCTACGAATATACCATTTTCTTGCTTTGTTAATATTGAAATTGAGGTTTGAAATGTAAAGTGAGACTTACCAATGTCCAACAAATTTAAACAATTTAAAATTTTCTTTTTTTTTATTATTTTATTTATTTTCCCTCATAAAATTACACGCTTTAAGGTTTGCGCTACGCTATTGTATAAAATTATCGAATATTCTAGAAGAAATTTTATTTTCAGATATCGCTGGCTATTGGAATGTGTCGCGCCAGTTCCCACGTTTTCCCCTGAAAATTTGTACTTTTGTCCCAACGGTTTTTCTCTTAGCGTCATTCTTCTTAGTTTTGCGAGACGAATACATTAAAATTTTGTTATGCTCTGAAAACGTAAATTTTTATTTCTTTCAAATTTGAGTTTATTTTCCAAATTAATGCTATTCCCGGAGATGCTGAGTTCCTGAATGGGTTTGTGTTAATGAAGATTGTATCCCTTTATGTATTTAATCATTTATGCACTTTTCCATTATGACGACTGGACATGCTATCTGGTTCGTATCTGGATTTGCGTCATTGTGTATTACTTCATGAGAATGTTTTGCTAAGCTTTTAAATATGGGTTAGACGAAGGAATGAGGGAATCTAGGAGCTTCTAGCGCAATGGTGTGACTTTTTGAGAATCTTAGAAATTTAAATATTATGCTTCTAATATTTGGTTACGAGAGATGGGGCAGAAATCAGTTGTAGTCGCTTGTATTTTCTTGACTTCTTTTGGGCTTATTATTTTGGACCTTTCTTGAGTTAAAAGTGGCAAATTACCCCATTTGTGATTTCACACACTACAGAAATCAGATGGGAAATGGAATATGAACAGACACAAAGTTTGTGATTTGGTAGTACTGCTAGGCAGACGCTAAGAGGCATGAATTCAAGAATTTTCTTTCTTCAAAGAAACTTTGTTTGAAAATTGATTGTGTCACAAAGCATAGGCGGTCCTTCGATCTATATCTACAGATGAACGCATTTATTAGGAGTATTTAAGACTTGGATCTGTGTCCGTATAATAGCCACCTCACAATTTTCAGTCATTTTTCAAGAAAACGTTTCCTTGAAATATGCAAAATTTGAGCAAAGTAGGAGCCCATATACTCAAAATGGCCCCCAAGGTAAAGGCTGCTGAGGCCTCACAATACCCTTAGCACGCCATAGTCAGAATTATGATATATCTTGATCGATTATAGTCCAATTTGCTATGATCAATTATTTTTATTTTTCAATCAAATTAATGTTAAATTATCAATAAGTAAACAATATAAAAAAATTCAAAAAAGAATAAAAAATATTGAAAAAGTGCTATCTTCATTCATTTTTTCCCAACTTGACCATCATTTATCGATTGGAATATTCATTCAGTTTTTTCGAAATTATCAATAATTAGTCAAAAAGATCAAATCTATAGCGAGAGAATTGTGGTCTCCCAAAAAAAAAAAATATCTACCAACTACATATTATATAAAAGCTTATAAAAATTGGATCAATATTACCTATTGGAAACTAACGATAAACACAATCGGCTCTGTTTTTTTGCACCAACGACTGGCGACTTCTTAACCAAAGAGGCTCATTTCTGTTTGATTGTAGTCAAATGAAAAACTGCATTGTATAAATTTCAAATGTAGGTAAGCCTGCTTTAAGCGGGCAGTTACGTCTTTTGTTTGGTAAAAGTTAAATGGAAATCTTAATCTTATTTAAATAGGTACTACGGTACTAAAACCACGCTGGAGTTTGAAAGTTCTTTTCTTTAAACTCATTCACGTTTATATTAATTTTCTGTATAATCTTTATCTTTTGGCTAAGCATAAAAGTACTTTGAAAAAAACGTATTTTTTTCCTTACTTTTACAGCTACCATAATCTTATTCCAACAAAACATACTACTGTATGCATTAAAAATTTAAAATAAAACACCCTCATAAAGAAAAAAAACAGGAAGAAGTCCTCATGCACAAATATTATACTCCGGCATTTGTAATAATTGTTTGTTATATCTATGTACTGAGGTAGTGCTTAAACTGAATTTAAAACATTTAACGGTTTCAAAATATATATAATATGTGGTAACTATAAACCAGAAAATAAGAAACGCTACAGCCGAGGCTTCAGACCTCCTTATGCACATTTTTGATTCTTATCTCTCACTTTGAAGAATGTGTATGAATAAATAAGTGCACACACGTAAAGAAGGAAATGTACTAGAAGTGGTTGAATTAATCATTTCTACGTCAGTGATTCGGAGCTCTCTTTGCAAGCTCTCAGTGTGTTAAACAACAACCCCACTTTTGTGTAATATTTTCATGTTTTCAAAACTTATTATAGTCAAACGGTTTTTTCTACGCTAGTTCTTTCACTCTAGTTATGATGCTGGAAGTAGGTTTAGTACATACTGGGTCAAAAATTTTGTTGAAGCATGATAGTAGAAATAGACAGCAGGAAACTGAGTTAGAAAATTAAGAATTTTCCTCCAATAACCGATTAAATTATTCAAATGATATCAAAAATATTCCCCAGTGCCGTGGTATAGATCACTATAGCTAACAAAAAGCAGTTTTTCATATTTTTTGCGCACCGAGTTTGAATAGTAAAATAGAACAACTACCTAAATCGCAAGAAAAATAAAAACTGGGACGTTAAACTATTATAAGAATAAGAAAATTCGAGAATAAATTCAGGAATTTTTTGCAATACTTTTCAGTATTTGGCTGGCACATCATCGCGTAAGTTCAAAACCATTAGGTCTGAATACATTATACGAAAAATATCATTTTTTTTTATAACTTAGTTGGCAGGTTTTGGATATTAGATTAGGACTTACGTCAGCGATAAGTGTTCGTTGAGCGAAAATATGTCTCGAATTTATAGATGACTACAATTTGAAACATTCCACGACTCCAGTCATTGCACGAAAACAAGGCACTGACCATCGACAATGGACATTTTATTGATTTCGATCGACGGCCATGGTAATTGGTATAGAGTCACAGAAGTTGATTTCAGTTTATTTGTTTGTTTTTTTCTTATTTTTTTCTATTATTTATTTCAACTTAAATTCAAAATTTGAAAAAGAATGGAGAGAAAATAAATATAACAATTATACATGAACCTGAAATTTTGATTAATTAAACTCAAATTTTTAATTTTTAATTCAGCAGCCTGCCAAATTAAATTCAATTAAAATGTAAGTAATAAAATAAATGCAGAATGCATAATTGTTTGAATACAATAATTTTTCAATATTGTCTAAATTTTGTTAGTTATTAAAAAAAAAAAATCTGTCTAAAATGGTGACAATTCAATATTCAATTATTTAACTTGCCCTAGATTATTTTTGCAGTTGTTTAATAAAGAATTTTTCTTGCGTTCTCACTTGCTCCATCAAGTGTTCTCACTTAACCCTATGGTATGGAAAAGTGAGAACACAAACTCAACTTTTTTGAAAAATTAAAAAAAAAAAACTGAAAGAAGGTACGAGGCTGTAACTCAGCATACTCATTATAAACAGTGTCAAGTAACTGACCACAAAATTGGACAGCACTGAGTCAATTTGTTCCCGAGTTATAAGGAATCAAAGAGCAATTAATGAATTTTGCGTTCTCACTTACCCCGGGTGACCTAATTCTAATGGATGTTATTTACTCGTCTCCTGCAACACAAGACAGCGTCGAACGTGTTTTCTCGCATGTAAAGTATAGTCTAAATGATTTGCAGGAAAAACTATAGGGTGATATGTTAGATAATACTCGTATAATACTCCTTCGATGCAATTACAATATAAGTAATCTATAATTATTTTTATTATTATTAAAAATCATTATAATTATATTATTAATTGATATTATTATTTTTATATTGTTTATTGTGTGAATATTGTGCATTGTTATGGATTCAAATCGCGATTAAAATCATTAATAATGTGTTAATCCTAATTTTGTAGCCATTAGCCAAAATAATTCATTTTTGGCTGCTAAGTTGCCAACTAAGTTTGTTCAGAACAGTAATCATGGAAAAAACAAAAAATTGATCAATTGAAATATCCGATCATTTCATCCGATTAATTGATCACATCGATTTTATTTCGTAAGTGATTGATTAATTGAAAAGTTCGATCAATTAAAATTTTTTATGATAATAGGGTCACTATAATTTTTCACGTATCACAAAAATTAAAAACTGATTAGAAAACTGAACATTTAAAACGTCACAATCTAAAAATAAAAAATTCCATACCTACGTATTCAAATTTCTGAAATTCAAATTCAACGAGAGAAGCGGAATTAGAGCTCCAGAACCCGAAAGAACCCAAATATTTGGAATCGGAATAGAGTCTGAATCAGAACAAACAAAATTGAGAACCTGAATCCGAATTTGAATCGGAATCATTATAAGATTTGGAAGAGAAGTGGAATTAGAATTGGAACCTTAAAGAATGGAACCTATTCATTGGTACCAGAATCAATAAACGTCAATGGAAGCAGAATAGAAATGGAATCAGAATTGTTATCAAAAGGGTTCTACACCCCTGCAGCCATCACGAGTAATTAGAATTAATTATAGATGACTCTCACTCAGGGAATCGGAATCAGCTTCCTTATTTAACGAAGACTGGCAGGCATTACCAAACTCTCATGCCCATTATTTCCACGTTCAAACGCCATAAAATAAACTAATTCTACAGCATGAGTTTATAGTCTTCCACCAGATCGAACAAAAAATGGGACTATCTCATTAACCCGTAACAGGCTGGCATGTCTGTCAGACTTGGTGTAGTGCTTTTTTAGGTATCAAAACAAATCAATCACCTGTGAGTTCGAAGCACGTCCACTTTTGAATCACGAAAATATTTTTATACTTATTTCACTTATTCAAGTACTTATGGTAATTTTGGATTGTATTTTTTGAACTCGGGTATACGTATAATCATCTGCAGGAACAAAAATATTATGGAATTCATGGAAACATTACAAAATCCCTAAAACCCTCTCTCTTACAGCTTCAAAACTCTTACAGCTCCAAAATATTATTTGAAAAATAGAAATTATAAAAAGTAAATTCGTGAAGACATGGCCGGAACATTCAGATAAGTACCTGAATTTGAGAAAAAATCATTTCAGAATTCAGTTTCTTAAATTAAACGTATTTGTGAATGTCAGACGAATTTTTTCGTGCAGAGCTTAGTTTTTTCCTCATTAAAACAAGATAGGCTTGCGGATATGCTCATAATATTTTGGAACAATTTTTATGAATGAGATCGTCGCTAAAACTCAAAATACTCGATTTTACAAACACCTGAAGCATTTTTTTTTACTTATACGGTCACATGTTACACAATAAAGGCCAAAAAAGATTTAAATTTACGTAAGGATAAAAGAAATCCAGCCGACGCGACGCCCATAACGGTAAAATCTCTCCAGTTCCCAGCATCATCAAGCAGATGTCACATTCAGTGCTCCAAATTTTACAAGCGGCATGGTATCGGCTATAATCTACGATGTAAAGTGATTTAACTTGAAATAAACAAAACTACTTCGCACCTCATTTAACCTTAAATGAATAGGAAATTAATTCCAAGGCAAGGACAGGAAGACGATGGACGCAGCGATTACTCACGTCACAATTAAGACCCGCATAAAATGCATCCAGAATCACAACTTTACCCACCTCAGTTTTAAAAAAATTCTATGTTTGACTTGACTTATACAGGTTTTTAAAACAGTAAGGTTAATGTAACAAAAAATGAGAGATGGAGAAAAATGGTCTGAACAACTTGAAAGATTTATTAGTGAGAAAGTGCGAGAAATTAATTTCTCCTATCAGAATAAACATTTGAGTGAGAAAAAAATTGATATATTATGGGAAACGAATTAAATAATCTAAATTTAGATTTAATTCAACTTAAATACTTTAAATTACGTAATTGAAGAGACCTAATGCCATATGTTTATCATTATCATAATATGAAAGAATAGACGAAACAACAGCAAAAAAGCTGAAAGTATTTGTGAAGATTACGAATCATACTATTAAGTGGGAAAAAAGACCTCACAGAATTATCCCACGACAATTTTTTTGAATGGAATCAGATGGGAGTAATAAGTATTCCATAATACCTTGAAACAACAAACAATATCGAGTGCCTGCAAAAGTTGAACTACAATTTATTCAACATTTATGTTAGAATAGTTGCGTATTCAGAAAAATACAAATTCAGACACGTTTTTGGGTGTCGCGATAAATTGATACATAATATATTTCGAATGACCAGCAGCTAAAAACAATCTCTTTTACGTCACAGGTGTACCCAAAATTCTCTAAGTGAGCGGCCGAGTCAAAAATTCATCACTAGAAGACAAATGTTCCATGAAAAAATAATTTTCCATTCGATTTTAAAAAAATTGAAATCGGATGCCTAAGGTGGGTTCAGCCTCCAATCCCCCCTTAGCTTCGTCCTTGCTCTATGTGGTCATCAGTAATGATTTAAAAGAACAACGAATAAAGGCCAACGATTGAAAAAAAAAAAAAAATGGCAGCTTGATTTGAAAAAAAATTAGAATTTAAGAAATGAAAAAATTATTGTTTATGTCAATTGGGATCTAATAATAATACAATCATGTTTTTCAAGCAAATTTTATTTAATAAAAAATGAAACTTTTTTGTTTTTGACAACCTCAGCCATGGAATCGTGGGCTTCATAACTGGCAGCAAAAAAATAAAAAATAAAAATACAAGCCTACCTATAATGAATCTAAAATAAAATTAACATAATCTTCTTCTCTGTCTCACTTTTTCGTTTTCTCTCTTTCTCCTCTCATATATCATCTTGCTTTTCCCTTTCTCCTCACTGAACACCAATACACTTTTTTCTCTCACTTTCGTTATTCTCCAAATTAAAGTCTAGTCTAGCTTTGCGAAACGAATTTCCTCGAGTGGGTAAAACCAGCCTAAAAAAAAAAGTGGTCGAATGCATTCGGTGTAAATTGCACCGTAGAAGACAAAATCCAGTCTGCTGTAGTCTATAGGCAGTATTACATGAATATAATTAAATAAGAAGAGAGAAAATAGAAAAAGTATAGAGAGAAAAGGAGAGAAAAAATGAAAGAAGCTGAATAAAACTGATTTACCAGTTACTAGCTCCGAAAAAAAAAAAAAGAAAAAAAAGAATTACTATAACTGCTGAAATTTTCAAGGCACAGGTGAGGTATGGGAAAGGAAGTACATGGCATGGGGAATTTATAAGGCTGGCCTCAGGTCTGAGTTGAAGACTTGAAAAACCCCAAAAATATATCACTCGCTTTAATACACTCGAATGATATTATTTATCTGAAAATTATAATAAAAATGCGACGTTGTTGGCACAAAAACCAAACCAACTTAACAAAATATAGAGAACCCCATAAAAAAAAAAAGAATTTACAAAAGAAAACAAGTGAATGATTTGAAAGAGAAAGGTACTTGAGAGTGAAAAATAATTTTGGAGCTACTTTTTTCACCTTCAGCCTCCTTTCCACTTTGAATCAACAAACAATCAGATGAGGATCCGAAGTGAGAAAAGACCTTACAGAGGGAAAATGAATCTTTTGAGAAACTTTAATGTGTTGATCATGTTTTATATTTATAACACTAGAAGTACCAGGTGGTGTCATATACGACACTACTCAAAATTTTCAGATTGATTTCTCCAAGGACCAATATTTTGAGAATCCCTGACTTGTGTCATACGACGCCACCTGGTCCATTGGGGTTACTCTTGTGGTGTCATATATGACACCACCTGATCCTTTGAGTAATTGGAACATGTTGGAAGCATTTTTCATGCGAATCGGTTTTGCCGCGTTGAGATCTAGCTCGTGTATTTTTAGAAACTCTGAGGGTAACATATTTGTTCTTGCCTTTGTGGATGATCTTTTGGTTTCAGGTATCGATGAGGAGAAGACAGATGAAATTATTGGTGCTGTACAGAAAGATTTCAACATCAAAGTCATGGAATCCCCTCTTTCATGCCATTACAGGGGGAAAATTTTCCAGTGGGGCACTGCCCCCAGCTCCTTTGACGGGCTGCATGACAACCCCATTTGTTTTATTATACGAAAATCCACCAGTAGATGTCAAGTCATTCCGTTCGATCTTTCCAATGAAAGTAACAAATTATTGCTACAGCCAACAGTTGTCACGTCAATGAGTTCACGTAGGTAAGAGCATAGTGAAATTTACACACCTCAGTGGCTCACCCAAGCCCAAGTGAATTACATTCCTAGTTAAACCGTGAACAGTGGGTATGTAGTAGTAATCAATTTACTATGAAAATAATTTTCAAATCCAAAATACCAAGTGATGAGACTCGCATTTTTATAATAAGATTTCAATAATACTTACATACTACTCACACTTCACCAACGTTAGCTAATGGTTTACAAAATAATACTTTGGCGAAGTAGAAAGCACACTCAAATGAATGAAAAATTCAATAAATTACACATGTGTTGGGTCAGTTTGATGGCTGCAGGTACCTGATGCTGTTTTTTTCCGGAGATTATTTTGAAATATATTATGTCCAAATGAACATGGATTTATTTTGCCAAATTTTTTCCATTATTCAATAGTTTACAGGCAGATAATTCGATAATTTACCAACATATTTCAATTGAACCAAAATTTCTTCCAATGTAATGTATGTTCAAAAACGTTGAATTTCCTGATTTCTGCTCAGGGAATAAATTTGTAAGTTTAGCACTGGTATGGGAGTTTTCGAGGACGCTAACACGAATCCGGTAGCCATTATTGGCGGCGACTTTCGCCCGGCAAGATATGGTCAAAAAAAGTGAGAACTGCTCTAAAATGGGTCTAAATCGCGACGTAGAGCAACACGGGCCGCATATTCGCATTCAATGTGAAAAAAATTGTTAGAGTCTACGGAATGCACCAAACGAATTATCAATCATTTTCTTGCTAGTTACAGGCTTCAAAAAACTGACAGAAAATGAAAGCACATTCGGAGCATAAATATTATGAATAAACTTACCAGATTTTTTTTTTTCACTTATTCTGTATGCATATCACTCGCATGGATGCGCTATGATAATAGTATCATTATTATTATTTAAAAGACATATTCTCAGATGCTACAGAATAATACGTAAATGTAATTCAAAGATTGTGCCGCCGTAATAAGAAATCCTTAAAGCATTGCACCCCTCGCCTACATCCCCTCCGCACCCTTTGTCTTCGATGCCGCTTCCTTTTGACCATTTCTATAATTCTTTGAAGAATGCCGACCGGTTCTGGAAACAGGGAGTGACAGAGATGGAAAAAAAAAAAGAAAAAAAAGTAAGAGGCCACGAAGAAACAGCCTCACTATAAAAACTGCTTTACCTTAATGCATCCACAACGCGTGCCCCCTCCCCCCCCATCCCTCCCTCCATACCGAATATTAAACAAAATCTTTCAACATTTGTTTTGCTCTTTTGTACAAATTTTTGGATTTTTGTACCTATCTCGGTATATTCTTTTCCTACTTTATCTTTTTTTTTCTTTTTCAATTTCAATAAATTATTGATACTCGACAAAAACTTTTTTTTATGTCTTAATTTACAGATACATATTTGTTTTTTTTTTTGTTTTTGTTTTTTTCTAACACACCTTCGTTGTTTTATGATTGTTTTTTTTCGAGTGTTTGTATTTACTGTTTTTATTCGCATGCTTTTACCGAGTCCAAACATGTTTCTACAGTGTAAGTACAAATTCGTGAGGCACCTGGTACCAGCATTTTATACATAGGTACGGAATTATATCGTAGATCTAATAGTCGTTAAAATTATATGTACGAATGAATGTAGGCTAAGTGTTTTTCTCCCTAATGGATACGATTTACGAATGTAATTTTTCTTGGACTTAAAATAAGTTTAAATAGCGAGTAGATTTTGTTGAACGAATAAAAATTAATTGATTTGAGACATTCATCTACTAACTGACCCGATTATATTGATAAAAGTGATACAATTTCTCAGCCTTCACTGCTGTAAAAACTCAGCACATTTATAGATTAAACTTTCAAAGATCTAAAAAAAAAAAGTCAAAAATGTCTTTTTTGTTTGAAATAAAAGGTACACGAGTCCCCTTGCAGATAAGGAAAAGAGGAGAGAATGGGAGGCAGATGGGGAGAAAGCTGTCTCATGTAAGCCCTAAGTGAGCCACACCTTCATAAAGTATCCTAGTTACAGCCCTGAAACTGACCTTGGCCCAGAATAACTCGAAAGTTGATCACAGTTTCATTACTGAAGAATAATAATTGTTTTTGATTCCATCACAGAAAATATGATTTTTAAGCAAGGTATAGGTGAAAGTAGTAAAGGGGACACTACACCCCAAAACCCATGACGTCACGATCAGCTGATCATGGCGGGTGGTGGGTTGGGGGGTGTGTAGTGCCCGGGGAGGGGGAGGGGGGGTAAATGGCCGACACAAAATGGCGACTTTGGGTGGAGGGAGGAGGGGTAAAATGGCCGATACAAAATGGCGACTTTGAGTGGAGGGGGAGGGGATAAAATGGCCGATACAAAATGGCGTTTTTGGGTGGAGGGGGGGAGGGGTAAAAATGGCGTCTTGGGTAGAAGGGGAGGGGGGTAAAATGGCCGACATAAAATGGCAACCTGGGGAGGGGGAGGGGGTAAATGGGTGAGGGGGCTGGGGGGGTAACTGACCCAAACAATATCATGTACCCTAGTGGTGAGGGGGCAGGAAGGGAAGTGTAGACAAAACATGTACTGACATGAAGTGAAAGATCATGGCAGAAGGTGAATGACCTCCACGAAGTGAGAGATTGTGGCAGCAGTAAACATAGAGGTGGTCTGGGTATATGAAAAGTGCTGCCATGAAGTGAGAGATGGTGGCTGAAGGTGAATGACCGCCACAATGTCTTAGATTATGTCAGCTCAGTATAGTAGGTATATGAAAAGTGCTGCCATGAAGTGAGAGATGGTGGCTGAAGGTGAATGACCTCCACAATGTCTTAGATTGTGTCAGCTCAGTATAGTAGGTACATGAAAAGTGCTGCCATGAAGTGAGAGATGGTGGCTAAAGGTAAATGACCGCCACAAACTCTTAGATTGTGTCAGCTCTTTATAATAGGTATATAAAATTTTCTCAGTGTTTAAGAAAAGATTATGGCTAAAGGTGAATGACCGCCACAAAGTCTTAGTTCATGTCAGCTCTGTTTAGGTACCCACAAGAGCAGAAATATTTTCTCAGTGTTTAAGAAAAGATTATGGCTAAAGGTGAATGACCGCCACAAAGTCTTAGTTCATGTCAGCTCTGTTTAGGTACCCACAAGAGCAGAAATAATTTTTTCAAAGTGTTTAATAAAAGATTATGGCTAAAGGTGAATGACCGCCACAAAGTCTTAGATCGTGTCAGCTCTGTTTAGGTACCCACAAGAGCAGAAATAATTTTTTCAAAGTGTTTAATAAAGTTTTCAAAAGTAAATTTTTATAAAGTGTTTAGTAAATTTTCAAAAGTAAATTTTTTCAAAGTGTGATAAATATTCAAAGTCAGCTGTTTCAAGAAGAATTACTCAACAATGTAAGTATATACTTTATTTTCATTTTCAAATGTTTGTGTAAAATAGGAACTAATACATATACAATTACAGATTTACAATGGAAGTTGATCCAGACATACCTACCAGGCCTGACTTAGCAGATTTATCTAACGAAGCCTCAACCAGTAATGATAAACGGCCTACCGAGGCTAGCAGTTCAGCGCCAAAGAGGGTTAGGATGCGAAGAAGGTTCAACTTTGAGGAAGTACCATCGTCAGCTTTGAAAGAAGAAGATGAGCTGAGATATACCGTGGTTCAAGAAGTTGGTCAACGCACATCACACCGGTTTGGGCTGTACGAGAAAGTCTACAAATTGGCGTTCAAAAAAGAGATAGCTGAGAATCCTCCGAGAGATTGGGATTGGATGACATCAGCCATCAATGGGATGCGGAAGTACGCGGAACGCCGTATGCAGTTTCAAAGCGGTGACAAGATAAATATAATGGTGGATAATAGAAATTTCAATCATCCCGTATCTACTGGCTACAACTGGAGCGAAGATACTGTAGCTAATTTGGTCAACAAGATACGCGACATCATAACATCTGACACGAAGGTATTGCTGAAAGAGTGCCAGTTTCATGTAACAGTGGTGAAGATACCACGAGGACGTGGGCGTACCAGAGTAATCAATCTGAAGGAGGATAGAAGAACCAAACATTGTATCATTAGGATACAAAATACGGATAATTTATGCTGCCCACGCGCTATTGTAACAGGTATGTTGCTATAATTATCCACTCTAGTAACTGAAAATAGATTGCTCGTAACATCAATTGTTTATATTTCCAAGGAATGGTACTGAAAACAGATATCATCGCTGGCAGAAAATTGGAGCCACATGAGGTGCGGTATGTGAAGGAAGGCAGGAACAAGCAACGTGATATGGCTGTAAAAATATGCGAGATGGCTGGTCTTTCACCAACAGCCAGACAAGGCGCTGGATTTACTATCGAAGACATTCACATATTTGAGGAGGCTTTGGATATACAGGTAATGCATACTCCTTACCAAATATTCCATTTCAATGAGACTGGTACTTGAGAAAAATATTTTTTCCAGGTCAAAGTTATCGATGCTCGCTCATTCAACTCTGTAGTGTACAAGGGCTGGGCTGAGAAACCAATCAAAGTATTCCTGTACATGGATGGTGACCACTTTGACGTGATAACGCGGATGAACACTTTTCTTGGATCAGCTTATTACTGCCAAGAATGCGATGCTGCGTACAATACCAAACAGAGACACAACTGTATGACCTATCAGGCGAGGAAAAAGAAGTCCAAAAAACTGCAAGATGAGCCATGTCCATTGTGTTTGGGTGATGCCCACGCATCCGATACAACCAATCCCATTTACTGTGATAATTGTAACAGATGGTGTTACAATAACGCGTGCAAGACCGCTCACGATACAAAAGTATGTCCTGCAGCGATCAAGTGTCAAGGCTGTTGTAAAATATTATCGCGCGACAGAGTTCAATTTCACAAGTGCGGATGGGAATGGTGCCGTAACTGCAAAAACTTGGTACAAGCAAATTTACACGAGTGCTATATGCAGCGCAAACCAACCAAAGGCGGTATTTGTTACCATCCCAAGTGCTCCAAGTGCAAAGAAAACACTGGTACAGATTTTGAATGCCCAAAATGTACTTACACGGAGAAGTACATATTTTTCGATTACGAGGCTCAACAGGAGACCGGTGTCCACATTCCAAACCTCTGCGTAGCCCAAGATTTTGAAGGTAATAGGTGGCGGTTTCCAGATAACGACAGTTTTTGCAGTTGGCTGATATCACGCAAGCACAAAGGGTACACAGCTATTGCTCATTATGCTCGCGGATACGATTCTCAATTCATCCTGCAGTACATGTACGCCAATAGCATTCTTCCAAAAACGGTATCTATTGGTACGAAGTTGCTTTCAGTGGAAGTCCAGCATCTACGGTTACGCATCATTGACAGTCATAGTTTCATGCAGTCACCACTCAGCGCCTTGCCAAAAATGTTTGGCCTAACCGAACTGAAGAAAGGGTATTTTCCACACTTGTTCAATACAGTCGAGAATGCGGGATATGTAGGACCGATGCCGCCCGCAGAGTGTTACAGTCCAGACAGGATGAAGAGCGATGCACGCGCAACCTTTCTCAAATGGTACGAAGACCGCCTGGCAGAGAATTACATGTTTGATATGGACCGAGAGCTGGAAGAATATTGCGATTCCGACGTGGATATCTTGCGCCGATCTTGTTTGGAGCTGAGACGCCAGTTCCTGGATGTAGCCAATATCGATCCTTTCCAGTATTTGACCATTCCGAGCGTGTGCATGGCTATTTACCGAGCCAAATATTTGCCATTGAATACAATAGCCGTTCTACCACTCAAGCATGACTCATACTCTAAGCAGGCGATGGCGTGGCTATATTCTCTACAGAATGACAGTATCAAACACGCCCTCAATGGCGGAGAGCAAATAATATGCGGTGCTCCGGTTGACGGTTATGATCCGGTAACTCGCGTTATTTATCAGTTCCATGGGTGCTATTGGCACGGCTGTCCACGATGCTTCGAGGATGTGCGCATCAATAAGCCGAAAAAAGATACTATGCTCAATCTACGCCTCAGAACTCAGCACCGAACACTGGATCTCCGCAATGCTGGCTATACGGTCATTGAGATGTGGGGGTGCGATTGGAAAAAGACTCGAAACAGGACGCAATGGGAAGAATACGCTTCGAAGAGATGCGTAACACCATTGAAACCCAGAGACGCTTTCTACGGAGGCAGAACCGAAGTATTCAAGTTGAAGGTTCCCAGTTTACCATTAGTTCAGGCTGTGGAAGAAGAAGAAGAATTGGTGGTGGCAGAGAATGCAAAAACAATGTTTGCCGATCAATGCAGTATGTATCCGGGTGCTATGTATTTTAACGATTATCCCATAGGTCACCCAACAGCGATATTTTCACCTACTCAATACGATTATTCGTGGTATGGTGTGATTCATTGCCGCTTGTTACCGCCTTCAGATCTATATCTGCCTGTATTGCCGGCTCGAGTAAAGACGGGCGTTGCTGAAAAATTATTGTTTCCCTTATGCAACGCTTGCGCTAAACACGGCACCCAAGAATGTGCGCATCAAGACCAGGACCGTTCTATCGAAGGAACGTGGGCGACCATTGAAGTGGAGGCAGCTATGCGCCGAGGTTATAAGATTCAGAGTATAAACGAAGTATGGCATTTCAAAAAAAGTGGCGATTTATGGCGCGGATATGTGCGAGATTTCTTGAAACTTAAACTGGAAAGCACTCCGCATACTTACCCCACTCACGAAGCATATGCCCTGGAAATTCGGACAAAATTAGGCATAGAGTTGGATGTAAATGAGATTAAGCCTAATCCGGGTAAACGAGCACTGGCCAAGTTATGTCTGAACTCGCTATGGGGAAAATTTGGTCAACGCACTAACCAGGCGCAAGACGAGTTTGTGAAAGATCCGTGGCGATTCTACGAGATTCTGAGGGATGATACGCTGACCGATATTAACGTACTGTACGTTAGCGAAGAAATGCTGCAGGTAAGTTAGAGAAAAATTGATCATTTCATTGAGAATATTTACAACACGAATATCATGATAGCCATCTTCACTACCGCTCATGGCAGACTCGCACTCTACGAGGCGATGGAGAAAATTGGAAGAAACATGATATATTGCGATACGGATTCGGTTATTTATTCGATACCCAATGGCCAAGTGAATCCTATCGAGTATGGCGAATTACTGGGCGAATGGACCAATGAGTTATCCGGAGATGACTATATCAACAAGTGGCTAGCAACTGGTCCAAAATCCTACCATTTCCAGACCCGAGATGGTAAAAAGGTGACCAAAGTGAAAGGATTCACATTGCACCACAAAAACTCACAGGTAATCAACGCGGAGACTATGGAACGTTTGATAGATGGTGATATACACAGCGTAGCGGTCCAAGATTTTCAAATTATTTGCGATAAGACTACCAGGCAATTAACTAGTAGGACGGATAAGCCTAAAACATTGCGATTTAATTTTGATAAGCGTGTAATTATTGATAACTACGATACCGTACCGTACGGATATAGATCTTTGTAATATTATCGTGTAATAAAATATTTGTTTAAAATGTAACTGATTATTATTATTATTTCGAACATACGGCATAGGTAACTATAAATGTTAAAAAAATGATACTTCAACGATAGAGGCAAAAAATTGGTAAAACTTGTATAAGTACCTATGTAGCGTTCAATTAGGTACCTATGTAGTGTTCAATTAGGTACCTATGTAGCGTTCAACTAGGTACCTATGTAGCGTTCAACTAGGTACATGTTTAGTGAAAACTACCGCGATTACTTTATACCCACTGGAGCAAGCCTACACTGTGGTTCAACAATATCTGTTGATGAGTGAAAAATACTTGCCTCTAAGTGACATTCTGTAAGGGACACCTCGACTATTCCTCGCAATTACCCACCTCTGGTAACCACCTGTTTGAGTAATGAAACATTGGACAATTGTACACAGAGTAGCGCAAAACAAAAATGTGTATTGCACATATACAAATGTACAAAAATGACTAGAACATATATAGAACAAGTAAGGGTTATTGTTGTAGGTTGCAGTTGAAACTAACTCTTCTTCTTCTCCCCCCTTGTCATAGACTCCAGTAGGTAGTCCATTGTTAAAAAATTTTTCCAAGTACTTCCCCTAATATTGCAAATATTTGCAGTATGCTCTGGCCCCTGAAGAGACAAGAAAGCTTTGTGACTCTGTTGGCACCTTGTTTCATCCTCAGTTCAGTCCCTAGGAATTTTGATGGGTAGTGGAGTACCTCAACATAACTATAAATATTCTTAATGCAAATATTTGCAGTATGCTCTGGCCCCTGATGAGACAAGAAAGCTTTGTGACTCTGTTGGAACCTTGTTTCATCCTCAGTTAAGTCCCCATGAATTTTGATGAGTAGCGGAATACCTGAACATTACTGTAAGTATTTGCTGCGCTATATGGGTGTTGGGCGGGGTTAAAATACTATTTTCAGCGTGTCCTAAATTTTTTTTTTTTATTCCACAGCTGAAGGTCTATGGCGAGGGAGACGAAGATGAGTTGGTGACAACAGAGACCTTTAACAACAACCCGAACTTATTTGTTGTGCGTGTTGCAAAGGTCCAGTATGGCTGGTATGCTATTGGCAATTATGGCCAATTTGCATGCAGTCATCGCCGGATCAAGCAAGATGGCAACAAAAAAGTAAAAAAACCTTCACCCAACACCACCACCACCGCCGCCACCCTACGTCCCCTGTAATACCTTCTTTTTTGTATATATTTTTTTTGTATATAATATTGTCTCTTCTTTTTCATCCATTTATGTGTTATAGTCTTTTTTTTTTGTACATTTCTTATATGTGAATACACATTTTTATTTTTCTATACTCCGTGTACAATTTTTTTTCTATACTCTAGCAAGTGGTTACCAGAGGGGGTGGGGGGTGGGATAATAGTAAAGGTCACCCATACAAATTCTTACTAAACATGTACCTAATTGAACGCTGCATAGGTACCTAAATGAACGCTACATAGGTACCTAATTGAACGCTACATAGGTACCTAATTGAACGCTACATAGGTACCTAATTGAACGCTACATAGGTACCTAAATGAACGCTACATGCGTACCTAATTGAATTTTTTTTTGTTACCTACGCCGTGAAATAATAACGATAAGTTACATTTAAGCAAGTATATATATATTACACACAAAATATTTACACAAATTCAAACTTAAACTTAGCGCTTCTGCCATCCATCCCCAGAAAATAGAATTGGCGGACGGTGGTTGCAAATTTTTCAAATTGCTCGTCATTATCCACAAATATCTTGGAAATTCTGCGAGGTAGCCACATCTTCAGCGTAGGCTGATTTGGGCGAGATATGTCGTGGAAATCAATCAAAACGGCCACTCCGTGAATAGTTTGGACGCGCTTGCATTCCAATATTTTGTATGGCGTATATACATCCAAATCACGGCCAATGTTTACAGTTTCTGTGGCAGTCTTGGCCGCTTGGTTCACACTATCGAATAAATTTTCCATAGACATGTTGGTGCGGATTTGCAGAGAGTATTACAAGACTGGTTACCAGCTTCGATATTGAAATAATAATTTTCACCTCGCGTCGGGTCTCCTTTTTATAAGATGATTTTTGCCACCAACTGGCGTATTGTGGCGGTCATTCCCCTTTGGACATGAACAGGCAGATCATGGCGGTCGTTGAACTCTCAGCTATTGCGTCAGCACATATAATGCATATAATTATCGTTATACGTCATGAAGTACGCAAATGGTAGGTGGATTGGCTGTATTTCTCCCGGTTCAGGAAACTCTTCTCGGCGTTTGGTGGGGTAAGGGCGAACTGACTGCGGCACAATGACGCAATATTTTTTTTTGTCATCTTGAAATTCTATCACCTGATACGTATGCGGCGTTTGATCGAGGTTTGGAAATATTTGGGTTGTTCTGTAGGCGTTGGTGATTGGGTACGCTCGTCCTTGATCCAGATCTGATAACTCCTTGAAAGGTGCGTCATTGGGAAGTGAGGAGGCGGCGGCAGCTGCGGCGGCAATTGCTTCGGCTTTTGTTTGTTTTTTTTCTTTACCCGTCAGAACCATCAGATTTTTGGCCTCGTCCATCATTTGCGCGGCTTTCAGCATTTGCGTACTGGTTGTATTGGACAGCAATAAGTTGGTACCTTCTTCCAGGAACTCGTGCGCTAATTGTTGCATACGTACCGCATCACCCATAACTTGAGCAACACGTTCGCCAACCGTATCTCTTTCAAAATAACATTCGTAATCGCTGCTGTTTGTTAGATCATCTTGGCTACCAATACTTGGTTCGTGGCTGCAATCGCTGTCATCTGAATCTGCAAACTTGATCGTCTTAACGCCGTTGGAATCCATATTTTTCATACGCGGAACACACGCTGAACCTCGTAGAGTTTCCAACATCAATTAGTAGCCGGTTTTAGCTTTTAGGTGTTTTTATACCCACAGTTTGTGTCAGTCAACGGCCCTCTTTCCGTATCGAAAGTAATATTTTTATGCCAAAATTTGTCAATTTCTTCCGTATGATTACTCAATACATTCGTAATCATCGCTTCGTTAACCACAAAATCCTCTTTGAGCTTGAAAATATACTTATACCCGTCACCTTCTATACATTTTAGGTTAAGCATCTTATCTACAGTTTTATGCCTTACATGATGAGAAATCATGGCGAAGCAATCCGTATCGTCCACATGCTCTTTCAATTTCTCCAAAGAACGCGTGGTAACAGTCTCGTCGTGCGGAATAAACCAACCCCAGCATTCCCTTTTCCACTTACCACACCCATCTTCCTCTAACTGCAGAATTTCTAAATATTTCAACGTCATGGCGATACTAATATTATTATCTCAATGATACATTCTCTAATCGAGCTCGCTTTTATAGCTGGTATTTTTTTTCTTCAGGTTACTCCAGTACTCTTCATGATTCTGGAGTGGGGGAAAATGTCGATGGCAGAAATATTTTTTTAAATTGAAGTAAATACTTCCTTTGTACCACTGTTCTCTAACTGCATCGTGGCTAGAGGACATTAACAAAGCCACAGATGCTCTATTGAGAATATACTCATCTTTAAGATTATATCTGCGCATATATGTGGTGTTTTCTACTTCGTTTAGATTTAGTAGAAAATCTACAGTTTCACGCGTCAGATCGTACACAACTAATTCAAACGAGTCTGTCGGTAACAAAAAACTCTTCAGGCTTTCCAATATATCCCTCGTTACCGTATCATCGTATGGGATGAAGAAACTCCAGCTTTCACCTTCCCACTTGTTCCAGGTACTTCATTTTTCCACATTACACTGACCTCTTACTGCTCCAAACGTGGATTTTATAGCCAAATCACACTTACCCCTCCACCCCTTCGATTCATTTTTTTCACCCATTCCTTTGATCTCCAAATACAAGTCTTCTTTTTCAGCGTTAAAATAATTTATTTGTCTAGACTACTACTATTTCATCGCAATAAACATACATTTATTTTATACAAACATATAGTTACATATCGCCCGCATTATGCCCAGCTCTGTGTACCTCTTCTTCGTCCGACGATGAATCATCTGAAAAAGTCTCCCAGGCAGAAGCTCGATACTCGATGCAATTCTCGGAATAATTGCGGCACATGGTGCGGCATAAAGTACTCGCCAAATGATGACACCTCTCGCAGTTCTGGTACATGCAGCACCGAATCCCGGAAACCAAACAGCAATGATCGCTGCAACACCATGCCCATTGATGCTCCTTCATCGCAGTCCTGCACTTACACCGGCAATAACTGAAATAATTACACTTCTTACACGCTCTGCCATCTACTTGGTCGTGGTTGATGCGCACACATCTGCTTTTACAACACCATTCTTTCAGGCATCGGTTGGCCTTACGGCGGCGCGCATCTCGGCGGCGTGAGCGAATCATCGCCACTCTCTGCTGTTCGATGCAGCCTGATGCCGCCTCCCATCGAGTGGTACATTTTTTGGCGCAACACCAACGGGTTTCCTTGATCGCGGCCATGTACATCAAACGGCCAGCCTCATCCTCCAGGGCATTGATGATTTCACGATTACCACCATCCAAATCCATTTCTCGCGCCTGCGCGTAGAATGTAGAAGCCAATCTGGACATAGCCACAGGGTCTTCTCCAGCTCTGCGCACTCGGCTCCGGATCACATCCTCCGTCATATCGGTCATCTGTTCGTAAGACCCCTCGTAACTGTTATCCCGAGCATTTGCAGGTATATCCTCCTCCATGTTCTGCGCATCTTGTTCAAACAGAACTGGCGACTCCATCTTGTAAAAATCTGCAAATGTATAAGTATTAGTACGTATTTGACATTACCTTTTTGGAAGTGAGAGTAAAGTGTATACTTACATTTTGTTTTGGCAACAGCTGATTTTTCGGAAAAAATTAACTTTGAAAATTTATTAAACACTTTATTAAACACTTTGAAAAAATTATATTTACTCTTGTGGGTACCTAAACAGAGCTGACATGAACTAAGACTTTGTGGTGGTCATTCACCTTTAGCCACAATCTTTTCTTAAACACTGAGAAAATTTTATGTACCTATTATAAAGAGCTGACACAATCTAAGAGTTTGTGGCGGTCATTTACCTTTAGCCACCATCTCTCACTTCATGGCAGCACTTTTCATATACCTACTATACTGAGCTGACACAATCTAAGACATTGTGGCGGTCATTCACCTTCAGCCACCATCTCTCACTTCATGGCAGCACTTTTCATATACCCAGACCACCTCTTTGTTTACTGCTGCCACAATCTCTCACTTCGTGGAGGTCATTCACCTTCTGCCATGATCTCTCACTTCATGTCAGAACATGTTTTGTCTACACTTCCCTTCCTCCTCCCCCCCTCACTACTAGGGCACATGATATTGTTTGGGTCAGTTACCCCCCCAGCCCCCTCACCCATTAACCCCTCCCCCTCCCCCCTCCCCAGGTTGCCCTTTTGTGTCGGCCATTTTACCCCTCCCCTCCCCTCCCCCTCCACCCAAAATCGCCATTTTTACCCCCCCTCCCCCACCACCCAAAGTCGCCATTTTTACCCCTCCCCCTCCACCCAAAGTCGCCATTTTTACCCCCTCCCCCTTCACCCAAAAACGCCATTTTACCCCTCCCCTCCCCCTCCACCCAAAGTCGCCATTTTGTTTCGGCCATTTACCCTCCCCCTCCCCCTCCACCCAAAGTCGCCATTTTGTGTCGGCCATTTACCCCCTCCCCTCCCCCCTCCACCCAAAGTCGCCATTTTGTGTCGGCCATTTACCCCCCCCCCTCCCCCTCCCCGGGCACTACACACCCCCCAACCCACCACCCGCCATGATCAGCTGATCGTGACGTCATGGGTTTTGGGGTGTAGTGTCCCCTTTACTACTGGTGAATTTTGAGTATGTGAGGGTAGCAAACATTATAAATGATAGCTTCCAGAGAAAATTAAATTTTTCAATAGTTCATACACAGAGAGAAAGGAATAGTAAACAGTATAGTAATCTATTCTCATCACAGTAGAGAAAATTATTTTTCATTGTTAACATATCCCAGTTAGGTACAATATATTCTTAATATTTGTAGCATTTTTCATTATTTTACATGATATATTTTGTTATTTTTGCAGTAATTCTGCGACAAATTACCTGTTGTAAAAATTACTACTTACATTTTTTCAATGTAAGTATAAAAATGAAGAGAAAATTGAAAAAAGTATGTTGAAAAAAAATAAAATTTTATTCCAATGAATTCAGCCTCCCCAAAGACGTTAGAAAAAGTCTGTCCATAAAAGAAGAGTTGGGTTTCTTATTTCTAGTGCGGGTTAATGGGTTTTGAATAAAAAATAAGATTATCCACAGTGAATGTTATAACAAGTTTTTGCTCTTTCCAACTAATCAAGCCTCGTCTTATGCCGAACAGAACCAGCAGGAATCGCATTATACATATTCACTCATCCATAGCTTCTGTTTTTATTAACATTATAGCGTTATTAAATGGCAGAAAAAAAAATGGCAAACAGTAGTAATCCTATATTATACGAGTAAAGAAAAAAAAAAATCTCAACACGCTACTCGTATTGAACTCGAATGAAAACACAATACTGAATACTGCATACCTTGAACAGGTGAAACAAAATTTTTTAGATGACTGAACATCACGAAGCATGTATTTGTATAAATTCCTGACAGAATTTTCGGCTTGGCTAAAATTTCGTTTCAAAAGAATTTTGTAGAGAAAAACAACGCGTGAAAATGATTGTGATAGAAAAAAACTCAGAGCGAGAGGTGAATTCTCCAATTGTTCCTCTCTTTTTACCTTTTAAAGTCTGCATTTTGACCTTCAGTTTGGTCCATCCGAGCTTGAATACGCATATTTCCAAGTTGGACGCCCACGAGTGGGAGAAATTAATTTTTAAGATGTAGGGAAAAAAAATCTTATCCACTGAAACACCCGAAAAAGTGGCCTCAACTCAGGATAGGCTTAGTAATAAAAATGTGTATGAGAGTGAATAAACTTGTATGCACGCAGAGGGCAGTAAAGCACTGGAAAGAAAAAGGCGTTCCTTCGAATTAATTGATGCTCTCCAGAGGAAGAGTAAAATAAAAATATTTCATGTTCGATCGAGACGGTTGATTAGTATATTATATTGAGAAATAGAGGAAGAAAACGCCCAGCTCACAGTCATGAGCCTATGAAGAAAAAACTGCGGCCTTGCAAAGCTCATCTAGATTAGCAGGATTTTGTTTCATCAAACTTCAACTTCAATATAGAGAGGCCTGTGAAAAGTGATTTTCAAGAAGATAAGTCCAATTTTTTGGAAACTGACTTCTTCGATAGTATAGAGGCTTCATCCAGCCTTATACCTTCATCCAATTCAAATATTTTGTAACAAAATGCAATTCAATTTAGATTTTGAACAATTCATTTTCAAAAAACTCATTTGTTTTTTATTTGAAAGACATTTTGTGTGACAAACTTAGAAAATAGCTGTAGCCTTCACTGCAGTTTTGTGAAGGCAGGAGATGAATTTTCTTTTACAATATGAGCGTATAAATTTTTATAATAAAGAATAAGAAATCATAAGAAAGAGTAAGGAAGAAAGCAAAAAAGAAAGAATACGAAAGAGTAGTGAGAAAAAGGATTCAGGACGTGTAAGAAAGAGTACTAAGAAAGTGTAAGAACAAGTAAGAAAGTGTAAGTGTAGTATGCAAACCACCCTATTCGATGTTTTCTTTCTCTTAAATAATAATATCTGGCATTACTCAAAATCGTGCAGCCCCCAGGCATGATATTATGGCCCTTATGCCTAATCTCAAAATAGTCCGCACACGCAGTAACTCCTAAAAACCCAGCCAACACTGCAGCGCATCATATTCATGCTCCACCGTGGTGGCGTAGACTGTTGGGGCTAAACTAATGTAATATGTATTAAGTGATATACCCCCTTCTGTATTTTTAAGAATTCCACCAGCGACTTTATGATTATTTAATCAGGTCAACCTCTGTTTTCAACCTCCTTATTTTCACATGCGTTGAAGGGAATGAAACGTGAATCTAGGGTTGAACTGCGCAATAATTCAGATATTTACTTGGAAGATAGAAATTTAATTATCATATTTCTTAGTTTCAGGACTAAAATCCTTAAATGTTCGTTTGTATTTACTGAATTTCAACTCTTTGGCATATTAATTTTTTGGCCTTTTTTGTGTTGAAAGGGGCCACAGATTTGATTTGTCTGCTCGCACACTACTTAAGAAAGTGTACGAACGTGTAAGAAAGTGTGAGAACGTATAAGAAATCAAAGCTTTCGAATAATCAAGGTTGATATTGGTCAGTAACTCAACTTTTTATAACTGTGAGCTCATATTTATGACCTTGACCTTGTGACCTAGAATTGGAGATAACATTGAACACGCACGGACATACAAAATTTCGACTAAGGGTCTAGTAGGTACAAAGAATTCATCTTTAACACTTCCAGATTTGTTTGCTGTAAGTGAGAATTTCAGAAAAAATTGAAGCTTTTTGTGTCGATTTAATTTTTCAACCAGATACGAGGGAATACATAACCTCTTTCTGTTAAAGAAGGTATCTAACTTCTGGATATATATTTGTGCATGTTACCGATCAATTGTTGAAATTACACACACAAATGAGCATGGCAATTAATTATCAATTTATGCTCTTATTTTCTTTCTCGTTGTAAATTGATATAAAGGTATATTTTATTACTCTTCACGCAGGTAAGTTAGTTAGAGACAGAGTGGAATTAAGAACATAAAAAAAATTGTCGAATACAACAGTTTCTCAAACAGAGAAGAAACGATGCGGGTGGTCTGATCTTTTTTTTCGATTTAACGTTTGTTTACGAGTAATAATAGGCTCCATGAACTAATGTATCAACTCAACCATATACCTATGTATATGAAAATAATCGTATTCACGTCATCTTAAACGATCTTTCAATGAATTTTTAATGGGGCAAAGAAACGGACAGTACAAGAGGCCATTCGGCCAAGCCACACAAGAGCTGAAGGAGTAAATAAAGTAGATTTGTGAGGCACAAAAAATTCGAATCATTTCTCAGTTAATCCCCACAATGGCGTCAAACCTTAGACGATTTTCAGGGCAACCCCTCTTTTTTCTGGAATCTGCATTTTTTCATACTTTTTCAGTTTTCACAGCAGTTTTTTTAGGCATCCACTCACAAATTTCACATCATTCAACCCTAACGCTTTTTATCTGCGAATAAAACCCTCACAAGAAATTAAGAACTCTTTCGAGGGACCCTACATTATTAACTTCTTGCGAAGCAGGTGATAGACTTTAGATATCTGAAATGTACTCGTAGATATTTCATGAACTTGTATGGAAAACTTATAACATTCCATACGTTAAAAAAATAGTAAAGGCATAAAGCATTGCGACCTGCAAAATGGTGTACCTTGCGTTTCATTATGAGTTATTTCCACTATCTATAGTGAAAATCATTAACAACAGCATCGTGGTTACAGCAAAGTCCAAGTCCCAGCAAAATAACTATCCGATACTTCTAAATAACCAGATGGGTAAAATGAAATGCTTAAAACAAAAAATTCGGATATAACAACCGTGTTAAAGGAGACATTCAAACTGAATATTTGAAGAAAAAAAAAATCATTCAAAGACATAGAAAATATCAAGCAATATAAATACGAGTAAATATATCAATGGCGGCTAATATAGAAGAAACACCCATAATCACTCAAGTTACAAAAATCTTAACAAATAAAAACAAATTATTATACTTTTGTGGAATGTTAGTTACTAAATACGAATAGCCATCCCCTGTGGAGAATTAAAATCGTCGTCTCTGCATTCTCATTTTATTGTAATTTGCGAGCTCATATCTACCCTCCAGTATGTCAGCTGATAGTAATCACATTCTGGAACGGATCGAGTAATCTAAAAAATGCCATCATTTCAAATGGAAGAGGTGTAATATTCTGGCAAGTTCACAACAGAGAAAAAAAAAAGAAGACAAAAGGCAAAAAATGAAGAGGACAAACTCATCCTAGGTAAATTGAAATTTCCATCAATTTCAATTTAATTTTCTTTCGTTGTTGTTAACGGAGTATCGCTAAAAGAAACAGACAAAAAATGACGCCCATTAATGTCCAGCTTCCAGCTGCTTTCATCTCAAATTTATTGGTCGCTAGAAAATAAAAGGATAAAAAGCAAACCGAAAGGACAGAGATGACGAGCACGAAATGAAAGGCGTCGAAAGAAGAAAAGGGTGCAAACACTTTGCGTGGATAAAATTATGATACCAACGAGAGATAAAGGTGAAGTGTAGAAGGAACTGGCACACTTTTGTAATTTTCACAGCTTGCTTTTTCAAGGCTATTCAGTAAATAAATTCACCAGTTTTCCGTAAATGCTCGGATGGAACGAAGCCGAAATTATGTATAAGCAAACCTGGGTAAACGTCATATTGACCTCATGCCCACATGCTCTCGATTTTATGGCTAAACATATTTTCACACTGCATGCATTGATGCATTCAAACTACGAGTATTTTCACACAATTCGAAAAGGAAATGCAGCAAAGTGCAACATAGAACATGAAACTGGTAGGAATAATGAAGATAGGGCTGTATTTGATTTGAATTACAAGTATTCATTAGCAATAAGGTTTGTCTATGTGATATACTATCACTTTTTTCAGAAGGATTGAGGAGTGAAAAAAATAATTTTCAAGTGTCGAGCTTAGAGACTATAGGGTTATTTAAATAACATTTCAAGGGTTGTAACTATTTATATCATCTGGAATTCAAATCCGAAATCATCTGTTTTATTTTTGTTTTTCTGTTTCTTTTTATTTCCATTGAAATAATCAAGATGCACTTTCCTAACAATTATGTGAAAATTGAGATACGACATTCTACTCGTAGTAACTAGTGAGCGACTAATCCTCAACTTCTCAAAATACGTATCACACTGTTATCAGCTACATCTTATTTATATTTTGTTGTTGAAGACGTAAAAACCAAAGTCAACGACAAAGGTCACTATATGAATGATTTCATTCAACTCGAGTCTTGAGGGCATCAAACTGATGGGTAAAGAAGACACAGCGGGTATCGTACAATTTTCTATTCATTAGTTCCAGTTTCTACATCTTAAGTACGAAATTCATTAAGACAGAAAAAAAAATTATTGTTTCAATTTTAGCCCCAGCACCCATACAGAAATATATACACCCCACAGATTCGTTTGCACTGCCCATGCCAAAATAAAAATTTAATCGTGCTGTGCAAGAAACTAATTTTGAAGAACACATTTCACCTACACAATAGGCGTATCTATTATGGATGTCTATGTATTTTTTTTTTTTTCTGCAAAAAAGTAATAACAACTGAAATTAATTTTATACCTACGTGCAACAGGTAACATAAAAATTAATGATGATATATAGCACGGTGTATGTTTACAAAAAATACATTCTGTAAGCTAATTGATTTAGGCGGTTTTAATTTGCAGAAACCTTTCTTTGATTTTTTTTTCCCCCTCATAAAAGATCAGGGAATGGATCTGGCGATGAAAATCGCAAAATAGTGAAGCCTGCTGTGAAACACAATTACAGCGTTGACATATTGCTTCCGTTTTAACAGCCAATAGACAGACGGTTACTCTATATAATAATTTTTCTTATACTTATTATTATTATTTTTTTCAATACTGGCATCATCAAAAGTGCATTTAATAAGATAAAAAATAATGAGGCTAATCTGATGACTAAGGAGATTGTACGTGGGAACTGCAGGTATACTGAATGGACCTTTAAAATAAAATTCAAGTTACGTACCTTATTTTCAGACAAAGACGGATAATTTAACACCCACGAGAAAAACAGTTAATTCTCTCACCTTGATGAAGAATAGCACTATATACAGCCATTCTATTAAATCATTATTTTGCCAGATGTTATACAAATTCATCAATCTTTAATACAGTTTTCTTGTCACATCAGAGAAAATGAGCCAGCAGACGGGCTACCATGATAAGAAGGCAAAAGCTCTTCCAAATGATTCAGATTTCTAAAAAGAACAGTGGTAGAAACAACAAATGTGGTGATTTTAATTTTCTTAGGAGGGAAACAGTGAATTATTAATTCGAGCAGATATCTCTGGTAGATTGCTTTTAGAATTAATCTTTCCAATGACAGCTGATTGGAACAATCTGCATTTTCTAGTAACCCAGTCTTAGACAGTGCCCTGAAGAGAAAATTTAATAAGAATTTATGAATTTCTAAACGACGTGACGAACCACGATGGTGCTTTGACGAGATGCAAATTTTAATTTAATTCGTAAAATCAGTACATTCTCACTGGCTCAGCAGCTTACGAAAAATGAAACCAGATTTCACTTTGCTGGAAAAAACGAATTATGTGGCTCTGCGCATGTGCTAGACCAGAGGTGTAGCCAGGGGGCAGAGGGTGCTCAGCCCCCTGGCATCCTCGTTCGCCCCCTAGAAAAATTTGCCCCCCTCTTCCTCCTAAACTTCGAAAAAAAAGTTAAATAGGGGGTTTAAAAATTAACTGCCCCCCCAAAGAATCTTATTTGCCCCCTGTTGAAAATATCATCGTATTTAGAATCGCCGATGCTTTGAATACGGCGTTTGCTAATTGCGGACGCCGAATTCTACCAATACATCGATGCATTCCGCGTTCCGCTGTTAGCAAACGCCGCGCCGATAATAATATGGGGCTACTTGTGACAGCCCCTCATTTGAATGTGCGATGTTTTTGTTCTCTTCTTTCTTTTCTTATCAAATTATTCACGTAGAAGCTCCTTTTGAATTTACGTAATTATTTGAAGTTGAGAATCTTCTTTTTATTTATTTGGAATAATTTTTATTGAACTCTATTTAAATTATTTTCTTGAACAAATAATTCAAAACCAAAGTGCTTTTGTCTTCACTTGCTGTTTGCTGTTATTTGGTTTCTTGGTGCTTGTTTAGAATCTGAATTATAATGGTGAACCCCAAAACTAGAGTGAGTCTTTAAACATTTCTTTTATTAATCATGATTGACAATTTTCTAACTTAAATGTATTCCCAAAATTTCCTTTTGTAAATTTTGGACTTCGAAATAATGACATTGAAATCTTTTGAACTTAGAACTTTTGGCAACTTTGGCTCCTCTTCTCACATTTATTAATTTAGAATAAACTGATGGAAAATTCTTTGTTTCCACAGGAGCCAGAGAAGAGAATTAAACAATCAACTCAAAATAAAGTTTGTGATTAAATTTCTTATTGTTAAATTTAATTTACCAAATAAAATGTTTTGATCTATATTCCACTCTTTGGTGTACTTATGCGCGACGGAACCCCCTTTAGATTTCGTCACTTCCCCTATTGGAACACTCTGGCTACATCCCTGTGCTAGACATTTGAATGATTTTGCAACAACACTCTTATCTGCAAGGTAAGGATTGGGAGGTGAAAGCATCTGTAGACAGCGCTAACGGCGTATTTTGTTAGACGGGATCATGTGTTGATTGATAAGAACAACTTGCATGCTATTTAATGTAATTAGCGGGCTTCCTAACGTGATCTTTAGAAGAGTTTTAACATTTATAATAAAGATTTTTTTTATTTGTTTTTTTTTTCCTAATTAACTTAAAGACTTGAACATTTTATATTTGCGCGATAATAAAATGGCATCGATAGAGTTGCCAGATATTTCAAGTTACGTAGGTGATAATATCCGGCCTTTGAAAGAGGGAAGTCTAATAGCTACCAGCAACGTTATGCCTGTTTTTGGTAAAATTCTGAAAGATGGGGGACTCAAAACTATGAAAACGTAGTGGAATTCGTGGGTTTATGTGCCCAAATTTCTAACAGTGCGGCTAAGCCTCACAAAATTCATGTTTTCAAAGGTGAAGAAAATAACAAAACCACCTTACGTAGTACATGTACCTGTCCAGCCCAGACGGGAAAATGTAAACACATTTTAGGGTTCATGCTTCGGTTACACAGGTAAATAAAAAATGCATATTGTTCAGCTAATATTATTTTTGAGTATTTTGGAGAATTATAGCGCTGGCTCAAGTCCAAAACCTGTGTACTCATATATTGCATTGCCTGAAACTGTGGCTCTAACTGACCACCAAATTGAAAAATCAGATTTTTTTATATCAGTTGGTCAGTTCTCAAAATTGTATACTAACCAAGTGCGAAATTCGGGCATGGATATTCATGACTAACTGGTCACCCGCCGAAAAACTTTTTTTCTCGAAAATACGGGTTACAGTAGATGAAGCTATTAATATCAACTTTCGTACAACTAATCAAGTTTCCATAGAATAGAAAAGAGCACGTCAAGTAAGCACGTAGAAGCTATTTACTGATCTAAAAGATTATAATGGAAGGTTTAAAAAAAATATGGATACATTAGTTCACCTTTTTCAGCTAAAAAATATTAAAAATATCGCAAAAACGTGGAATAACATCGTAATTACAGCGTAATTCCAGCTTAATATAATAAATTTAATCAGCCCATGATCCCGTCAAACGGTTAGTTTGTAAAAGTGCCACCAGATAGCGAACTTTCACTTTCCGGTCCCAATACGTGGCTGGCTGTCCAGCACTACATGGTTTAAGATCAGAATAACTTATTCAAGTTATAGAGAAGCTCATGAGCAGTTAAATAAGAATGAAGTTACTATGAGCAGTTAAATAAGAATGAAGTTACTATCAGCGATTCAAACGATTACGTTAAAATGCGCACACGCAGCCCCGAGTGTAACTGAGATGATTAAGAAACACTGACATGGCCATTCACAATGAAAGTAATGGAAATTTTCACATTTAAAAAAAGTTGATGCTAAATGAACAGTAAGTCTTTTTTTTTTAATTCTTGGAGGGAGGGGGATTTTAGTTCTTCTACAGTCTAATTGTACATATCGATCCATAAGAAATGCATACGACATAAAAATGTTGTTTTGCTTTCCAACTAAATTCGAGCCAAATTAAATATTTCACGCAATTTTTTTTTTTTTTCACCTCAGAAGCAGCCTATAACGTCAAGAGTTTCCATTTTATTATCAATGCTTCATGGACCACCTCCCCTCTGATTTTATGCCTATAATTAAGGGTTCAAACTTTACGGTTCAAATCGATATACTCGTTCGAATTCCAATGAATTTACAAAAACGTGAGCATTTTTCAAATTTCGAACCCCATATTTAAAAGAGCGAAATAGTTGGATGATGAATATCTTGTATACTTATTGAAGTACGTTTTGGTTGAACAGCAAATTATATCGTTTGCGAAATAGGTATTTTATGATTTATGCGAAAACGTGCTTACAATCTTGTGGCTGATTGTGAAGAATATATTCGTGACTTGTTGAAAAAAGCGACTGATGAGAAAAGATGCTGTGTAAAGAATCTTTATACCTAGTCGTCAGATTATTTTACACGCAGCACATACGAAAGACCTTATTTTATAGAAAAATGTTTTTTCAATCTTGAACATTGAGGGGCGTCCTCGGGGTTTTTCGAGAGCAATGAAATTGCAATTTGAACGGGCCCACCACATTCCAAGCCCCCGCTTCGTCCAAATAATAGAGGAAAAATGAACCATGCTGAAATCGAAGTATTTATGCAGGGACCGAATTCGGTGAGCATGCCCCTATAAAAAAACCAATTCTAGAATCAGTAAAAAATTTTAGTCCCCAAAATTTTTCCAAACTGAATTAAAACTGAATAAAACAAATAAAATTATCGAAAAAGAAGAAAAAATCAACATCAGTATCAATTTTTTGGATATTGAAATTCATTTTTTCGATTTTTCTCAAGCCTTCTACCTTCTCTCTCTAAGAAAGAAAGCTAGTTCTGCCACTGTCTACAATCCATAAAGGTTCAAATTCAACTAGATATCTGCAGCTCAGTTTTACTGAAAATAATAACGCTCCTCCTTTCTGTGGCGGAAGTAAGGGGAGGCCCTACAAATATTCAATCCCTCTCCCCCCCCCCAAAAAAAAAGAAAAAAAATCAAAATAAACTGAGAAATAAGAGAATAAATAAAGGTAACTTTTATTGTAAAAAAAGAGAAAAAACTCACTCCAATTCCTGCCGATTTTTCTTAGTCCACCTGGCCTCTACTAAAAAAAAAAGCTATAGTTCCACCACTGATTTTTTTATGAAACCCTTCTTGCTAATTTCTTCTCTTTTTTTATCGTTTTCTACTCGACTCGCGTATTGATTTAATCGACTAATTTACTCAATTTACAACCGACGTACTGCAGTCACACTATTGCCAAATTTTCACAAACTTCCATTTTTACAAACAATATAGTGGTGCACGTGTTTCGTATTATACAATAAAAGTGCCCTTATCACTATCATTAAACTGCAAATATATGAAAGGCACCGTTTGGTAGCAATCGTCCATTGACACTGTTATCAGAAGGAAAAACACGACTTAAAAGGCAACAAAAAAATAGCTAAACCGGTTGAAAATTTTGTAAGATAATGGCAAGCCATCGTAATTTTTTTTTTTGATGGGTAAATAACCGAAAAATTCGATTCTTGACACTCGCAAATTTGAGTGCATGTTGTGTGAATAAAAAAATGAGTTGAAACTATTTTTAAACGCAATTACACGAGTCTGCATTCGATATTCGCTGGCAAATACGTGTAATTAAATAGAATAATGCACGTGTATCATCTGCCAATGAAATAATTTTCATGTTGACATATACCTACTGCCATCGTTTTTTTTATCATTATCTCCAAGCACGAGCAAACATTAAAACTCGTGTATATCCACACTGGAGAGATAACAAATTCCTTTAAATTTTTTGCACGATTCGATTAAACTGGTACTGTATATTATTCTATTTCAAGCAGCAACAGCTTTTGAGACTAAAATGAGAGTACTAACAATAATTTGAATGATCAAGTCCATCTTTTCAGCGATGGCTGGATTTTGGGGCATGATATTTTTACTATGAGTACGGCTTGGTGTATACAACTGAACTTCAGAAAAACTCAATTTTGGATAAAATGGACTTATCTGCTTCTCGCGTATCACTGTATAAATGAACTTTTAAATATAAGGCGTGAGAAGGGATTTGCAAATTCAAATTCAGGGTAACCTCCTGGAGAGCTCAAGGTAGACAATTTTTCATACGTAAGTTCTACAGGGATCAATTTTGGTTCGACTGAGTTGAAATTTGAATTATAGAAGGTTATTATTGATAACTACTTTGTATCAAACTCCAAACAAATAAATTGAGGGATTTATATTCACGTTTATTGATTTTATTCTTAATTTTTGTTTTTGGGCTTTACAAGTCCGTAACTTCCTGACTGGAGAAGAAAGAGAAATTTTACATTAAAAAAAAAATTATACTTCGTAAAGAACTCTCGTGATTTCAAACGTTTTTCACATCCACATTTTTTAAAAAATTAATAATGTTTTTGAGAACATGGGTAATTATACAAGAGAAATTGAATATTTTCGTATATTTACAACCCTACTCGAAATACCAGGTGAGGGAGAGGGACTAGAGTCATTATGAAACTTTCTATTTAGTTTCATCTGACTGACTATAGTGACTGAACATTAAAAACTGCTGAAGGCATAAAAAGATCGTGCTCGAAACACACGAATTTTGTGGTCAGAATTTGCCTCTTCATTATATCTTTCCGTTAATGATAAATTCAAAATGAATGATATACTGTAGTAGAAATACTGGAGGAGATGAGCTAGAAAATTCTTACTTACTGACATCACTATAAAAAAAATTGCAGCATAAAAATGTGGATCTTTTTGATCAGAAAAAAATTGCTGTTCTTGATGAAAATAATAATGTATACAATATAATGATAGGGCTACTAATGAAGGCTTACAAATATGTATCAGTGTATGAACATTTTTCGTGTAAATTCTTTCGACTTGTAGGTATAAAGTGAATTGTAAATTGAATTTTCGAACTAATTACAAATAAGATTAGTAGTTTGATGTAGTCGAAAGTGAATTATAAATGGTAGAAAATTACAATGAGAGCAAATCAAAGTCTGTACTTCAGCTCTCAAACATTTTTTTAAATAATATTTTTTGCGGGGTAATCCAAGAGGATGCTAAAACCTCAATGCTTATTATATTGAAGGACAAATTCTTCAACCTCATGAAAATAATTTCAATCTTGCTACTTATTTTTAGTAATCTTTGAAAGGAATATTTTCCACATGAAGACATATGTTTTCATAAATTTGGTCACCTGGACTACATATTTGAAACAATTCACCATCTCACCCTTCCCTACCTTGTTTTTTTGGGGATGGTTAAAAAAATTTAACCTCCCCCTCCTTCACCAAAAAAAGAGAAAAGTCCGCCTATGTCACTAAGAGGATAAGACCAGAACCTTTGCATCAGTTATCATCGAGGAGGACTTTTAATTTTCTGAATGAGATGAAACCTTTAGAGGGAAAACAGAAGCCGATAGTTCAGCCAATAGAAGCGGCTCTCCCTGCTAAGCCACTTCGAATCTGGGTTGTGCAAATTATATTAACAATGGAGCTCTGCAATGTGCCATTTATTATAGCTAAACAGTAAGAAGAGAACGCGCTTCAAACTCAAAGATGTTATAAATCTTGTTTTGATACCTAAGAAAAGTCTACTGAACATAAGACAATTTCATTCGTGACCGTAAAGAACTTTATGATGGTTTTTAACCTCAACTCTCGTACTTCTCCACCAATGCTAAATCACAAAATGCAGCTACATTTAGTTGAGAAGTCTCTTTATGATGCATTCGATTTGCGAATTATCAAGTGTCTGAGAGGCAAACAGTACAAATGAGTAAACTGGGAAAGGCATTTAGAGGCAACTTCATCTAGTCACAAAACGTGACACAATGAAAATCAAGCACGCAGGCTAGATTTCGTAATCAGAGATCTGTGTCATGAACTGTAGTGCTGGGAAATATCGATAGTTGCTGAACTATCGAATTCTCAAACATCCATGGTAAATTGATGGCATTTTCCAAACTATCATTACCATTCAGTTCTAGTTGAAGGGAGATCTGGCCGACTCTATGATGGCTGATGTGGCTAGGGACTTTTTACGTATTCCAGCTACTTCCGTGCCAGTTGAGAGATTATTCTCTAACTCTGGATACATAGCCACAGATAGGCGTAGTTTGTTAAAACCCAAAAACGTGCAGATGCTGACATTTTTAAATATGAATTATGAGTTTTGTATTGATTAATTTGAATTAATGTTATTTCATTTTTAATTTCTTATGAGATCAGTTATGAATTGAGGAGCTTACCCGCAAAGTCCAAGTCCCAATATCCACACTTGCATGTAGGTCAAATTATTATAGGATACAAAAATAATTGAACAAATTACTTGTAAAATGACTTTTTTAGTTAAATAACCTGCAAAGTGACCTTACTATGAGAGTATATTCGTAATAACCTCATGTGCAAAATTACTTGCGAAGTGATGTCACTGAAAAATAAGATAATCAATTCAATTACTTACTGTGGGGACAATATTATATTGGCATATAAGTATGTACGAAACATAGCAAATAAATTGTCCGCCACTTTGGCAGGATTGCTGCGTCACAGTTGTGAGCCAAACTGGTTCTGTGAACTCGTTGATAGACGCAGTGCATCTATTCAATGTAAAGTAAAAACACTAATTACAGTGACAATTGTGCCAATTACACACAGACAACCAAGGTCACCTGGGGGTTTATCTGCTGCATTTAGTTGGCAGATAAACCAGTGCTGTTGAGATATACAGCCTACATAGTTCAGTTGAGGACACAAACGGATGATTCCCAATTAGGTATTCTTATACCCATAAGTTTACCTAAACTTACAAAGTGACTCAAGTGTTATGTTTTCTTTTATGGTACTTTGAACCAAAAATACATGCACCATTTGAGACATGATTGAGGTAACTACTTGCCGGGATAACATCAAACAATATTCACCCCAAAATTTATCGCAAAAATATTTGAATTTTATAAAAAAATAGCACAAACAACGAGAAAAAACAAATTAAATTACTTGCAAAGTGATTTAAGTATCACATTGTTTTGTTGATGTTGCGGTCTGTAGCAAAACTGAGTGCGTTATTTGAGATGTGGTTGATGTGACTGTGTGAAGAAGAGTAGGCTTAACGAATTTCTGAAAAAATCTACCTCTTAAGTCCTTTTGCAGTCGAGGAACACGTTTTTCTCAAAATTGGTTTTTTGCTCTTAGGATACTTTGCGGGTAAGCTCCTCAATTGGAAGAGTGAGGACTATAGAATTATAAAATAATTGTAGTTTTGTGTAATACTAAGTTACATATTTTCATTTTTCTATAAAGAAATTTTTCATTTAATAATTTCTCTTTATTTGTGAAAACAGCTTCAAAATGATACCCATATTCCAAACTATCGATATATCAAAATTTTGCCACTATCGATAGTGTCCCAGCACTAATGAACTGTGGAAATTAGGGTAGGGCAAGAAGCTTGCGCTTCATACGCTGATTACTATATAGGGTCAATCAATCAAATTTCCCATCAGTTAATTCTGTGTTTCCAAAGGAACAGAAAAATCTGTATAAATGTACGGAATCTTGTACGGTTCTCATTTTTAGTTAATACGGATTAAAAAAAAATTTGATTTTTTGGGCTTCTCAAAAACGTAGAAGAATATAAGATAATCAGAAGGGGGACTCAAACTGATTACAGATGGGATCAGCCAGCAATAGCCTCTCGCTGGCTACAGCTCTGTCTCCCACCCCCTCATTTGAACTAGGAGTTTTTATGTGATATAGTCCACCTTAAGTTATGGATCATAATTTTTACCTCAAATAGGTCTATCTAATTATAAGTTACAATGGGAAAAAATGATAATTGTCTAGAGACTAGCACAGAGAACTAACACTAGAAAAGTTGATGATGTACCCACTAAAGGAAATTGAGAGCTATTACCTATCGATATGACTCGAATTTTCATTATTAGCCATAGACTTGATTCGAACATGGAATAATTGTCTCTGTCATCTGCCAGATTCATCAATCGAAAGAAAGAAAACTAGCCGCCCAAACAACACTATCGAAAGTAATTGAATAAAAATTGAAAGTAGCCTGAGGAATGAAACAGTAGCAATTCTCTAATTTTACTTTTTCATTTTTCTTCACAATGCTTCTGCCCGTAAGTACCAATCATCATTGAAATGACGTGAAAGGAATTAATAAATTGAAAAAATATAAAAAAAATTAAAGAACTGTAAAGATGAATCAATGCCTGCCTCAAGACATGCATCTGTATCTCCAATATAGGTACTTATTTAATTAAAAATAATAATAAGTTGGTAATCAAAATAATGATTGCACTGGTTTTTTTTTGGATGATTTTAGCTTGGAGCATAGAGAAACTTCAGTTTGTGCTTTTCAATCGCTATCTGCATGCTTTGTTAATGTCTTTGTTTTTTCAGTGATGGAAGTCTTGATTTTGTCAAGGAAGAGATATGTTGAAGCTCGAGGCTGCCCACTTTAAAGATCCTAAGGACGGAGGACTTGGGTGAAAGGGTTTTGGTTTTTGTCGCACGTTGGTATGGTAATGTGTTTGGGATAACAATAATGCTTTGTTGAATTTTTTCCATGAAATTGGGCATGATTTCAGTTTTAATGCCTCTATCACCTCAAAGGCATTAGTGGAGTTTTCAGTCACGTCCCTTTCAAAGTTTGTGTCCATGATGATAAACTACCTTCACATCCATTCTTCGAAATGTTGTGGAGATACACGATGTGTTTCAGGCTTTACCGGCCGAATTTTACACGGCGTTGAAATTTTATGTTTATTATCAGAAAGATTTGCCAATTTTAAAGCATTTGTCGAACGATCTGAAGTAAGCGGCTCGGAGTTGTTCACACTCCCAGTCTCGCGCGTCCTTATTTTGTGAAATTATATTTTTGTTTTTGTTTTTGTTTTTATTTTCAGCGCATTTTAAACCCGATAAATTTGATAAAGACCGCTTGATATTACATGGGGACATAGTAATTGATCCTATGAGAGCATGCTCAGGAGTTATACTCCTGACAATTTAAATGACATTATATACTTTCTTCGCAATAATTCAGAAATAATTAACCTCGTACCCAAATTTGTTCGCCTCATGCGCATTATCTTAACCATTCTGGTTTCTACTGCCACATGCGAATGGTCGTATTCAGCCCTTTGCCGGCTAAAAACCTACATTTATAATTCTTTGTGGGCCAAAAGGCTAAATCATACGGCGGTTACACACATCCATAAAAAAAAATTGATCTGGATGCTATTATGGACAAATTTATCATTTGCGCACCCATTCGTGTAAATACATTCGCATGTAATTGAGAAAATTCAAACTAAAATCGAGCAAAAACCAGCGGTAATGAAATCTGAACCTATCGAGCGGATCCAACCTAATCTACCCACCGCAGTTGAAATTGAAATGTTGAAATTGAAGGAACTACCGGTTGAAGCGGTCATATGGTTGAGATTAAACCCAATGCTGGTGAAGAAAGCGATGTGCCATCTTGATCCTGACCTAAAACCGAGTTTTGTTGGACACAATGTAGTGGACCTAGGATAGGTAAGAAACCCTAAGGATGCAAAAATTCTAGAGAAGCCAGTTGAAGATCGAGTGGTAACCATAGATAAAAGACCTTGTGCCGTCGTGGATATAGTGAAAATCTTTACTATCGAGCTTTTTGACCCAGTATCACTTGAAATCGAAAGAGTACTAAGATGTACGGTTCATATCCTGCCGCCAAAGCAACATACTCGCCGTTTTGCCCTAGAAAGGAATAATAATATATGTTACCCTATTCATCAATTTTCAAATTTTTTGACGAGTGGTAATTTCAATTTTTTTGGTGGTGAGGGGGGGGCTGAGTGAAGAATAATATCAGCCATGAGAGAAACTGCTTCACACTGGGAAAACTGAAGTTGTTGGCCATGTATACATAAATGCTTTTTCTTTCATGTTATAATTGTTCTAGTCTAATTGATATTTGTCTGTGAGTTGCTATGGTTTCACTTTGTGATTAAGAAGATCCGTTTCCACATGTTATCATAAACCACCTGTGAATACAAGCTACCTGAAGAGAACGAGAGAGAATTAATCGTGTGAATTCCAGCATATACATAAATTGAATTTGAATTGAATTTGAATTAAATGCTTTTTCTTTCATGTTATAATTGTTCTTGTCTAATCGATATTCGTATGTGCATAGCTACGGTTTCATTTTGTGATTAAAAAATCCGTTTCCACATGTCACAATAAACCACCTGTGAATACAAGCTACCTAAAGAGAACGTGTGAATTCCAGTATACACACAATGGAAAATCTGAAACAAGCAAAGATACTTTCCGCTAAAAAAAGGCACAGACTCTGTTTGTGATGAAAAATATGACCGCTGACCCAAGGGTAAATAATGGCAAGGGGGTTCAGGGAAACCTATTGAAAAATGAAACTCTCACGTATCTAATTGAACCATGGAATATAGCTGATTCACTGTCATCATCATCATCATACCCTACATTTTACTAATTCATTCATTTCCTACACCATCTATAAAAATATTCTACTATTAAACGCCCCCAAAAATATTTTGAAAAAACGTTACTAAAAATATTTTGGAGAAAACGATTGGATTATAGATTCGTCTCATAGGTTAATGACATTAAAAAAAACTCAACCTTGAATTTTTGGAGCTCGAAAAGTTTGATTAATTTCTTTTAGCTCCATCCCTCTGCCTCCTATGAAGAAAAAATTGAATTAGGTCACTGCTGCAATTATTGTAGATGAGATAACATTATCATCAGTGTTTATTCAGCAGAAGCATTGTTCAAATATTTTCTATTATATTTTTATACCTACTAGGATTATCTGAAGTCAGTTTTTACTCATTTCCTTAAAAGCTAGACCTCAGCCTCCTTTTGAGGAGAAGAATGGAGGAGGCGTGTTGTGAGAATTCTAAACTACCGTTAGACGCATTCTCAACTTTTTGTTCTGTAGGTATACAGTAAGTTCTTGAATGTGGAAGAAATATGCGAAGAATATTGCCAGTTTGCTTCCTGTTTCAAACAACTGGATAGAACTCAGTCCCTTCCAGAATATTTGCATTAACCATAAGATAAAGAAGATGAATCAAATTCAAAAGAAGAAGATTTTGATGATTCAGATTTGTTAAATTCTTCTACTGATGGCAATGAGGACGAGGTGAACAAAGAACATGCTGGAACCTTGCCAGTGATTAACGCAGAATCTCATCTTGTGTCTGTCTCCAAGTTTCAATGAAAGTCGAGTCCTCTAGCTTGAAAAAATTACGATTCAGATTTGAAATGAACCTTCTTTACTCAGTCACCCATTCTTTCAAACTTCTTGGGTCAGTATAAATATGCATACTTATATTATTTTAATGCGAGACGTCACGACTGAGGTTTTACTATGTATCTACCATTTAGCTTCGAGGCAATCACCAGGCAACAATATTTTAGAGAAAAATCAAAGCATTCGAAGTAGAAAAAGAAAGAATAATGATTCTATCGTGCTTGTATATAGTATTATGCAAGGTATATTTTCATAGAACACTAAAAATGGGTTCATTCCAGCTAAGACAACCCCTTGAAAAACAAGAAATAAAATAATAATCATAAATAGAATAAGGAAGAGAAGGATAAATGCCCATACACAGATGAGTCGAGGGACGAGGGAAAATATCATTTAACGCACAGCAGGAATTAACCATTAAAATTTTTTCGTCGTTTTTATTAAGGGATCTTTAAAACATCTTTACCAAAACAAAATATTACAGTATTGTACATTACCAAGAAAAGATTAAGTAAGGCAAAACGTCTAACAAACCAGTCACCTTTTCGTTCTTTCAAATATCAAACTTATAATCTAAATAGACAATATAAATTTGTCCAACAAAGACGTTATAACCAACTCAAAACTATATTGACTCTTCATTTGTTGGAGCATTGTGACGTCACGCACTTCTCAGATGAGACAAACTATAGTCGAGTTTTAAAAGTGCAATATGCCCTGTCTGTCGCTGAAGAGAAAAGTACTAAATTTATTGAATCATTCAATTATGATATTGATAAAATTATTCAAACAATATTGATGCTTTTGTATTTTGTAACAGGCTTCAAGGATTTCATTCATCTTTTGAACCCAAAGAATAAAGTTCCTTCTTGCAAAACCCTAACTATGACTATCCTTCCTAAATTGTACGAAAAATGTAAATCAGCTCCAATTGATTCTCTCAAAAAAGTGAACTCTGTTTCCATCTCTGCAAACGGCTGGACTTCTTTAGCCAAGGACAACTACCTTGGCATAACATGTCACTTCTACTCAGAAACTGAGAATTCTAGTATAGAATTAATTTCCTCTCCTTTGGACATCGTATTGATAAGGAAAAATGAGAAAGCTGAAACGCTCGCTGCAATAATCAAGAAAGTTCTGGTAGAATTCAATATCCTTAGAAAAGTATCGCACTCGCACATAATCACTGATAATGGTGCTAATATGAAAGCAACCGCTGAGTTATTGCAGATTAAACATCTTCCATGCTTCGCTCATACTCTAAATTTGGTTTTACCGGTGCTTTAACAACTTCAGGAGCATTTGAGGAAAAAATACGACTCCTTATTAAAGAATGTAAAACGTTTGTCACATTTTTTCATTCGAGTCCTAAAGCAACCAGATTTTTACCAACTGAAAATGACCATCTTATGGAAGAAGGACTTCAGTCGTCCAGCCTCATTTTGGGCAGGCCAGTGGAGCGCAAATTTTGCTCAAGTGAATTTTAGTAAGGGGCAAACGATCACGTCAGAGGGGCAATGTCTCCTCTGGTTCCCCCTGGCTACACCCCTGACGTAAGAAAATGTACAGAAAAATGTATTTAAATTGTCTTGAAAACAACATATCACTCACACTTTCTACTCCTCACAGAAAGGATCTTAATAATTTGTAACGGTACCTAAAATGAGTACCTATATATTTAACAAAGTTACAAGTTTTCTGTTTTCTAAAAGATGAAATATTAATATATACGGTAGATTAAGGCTGAAACACGTATATAGACGATAACCTAAGGTAACATATCCATTGTTTCTTGCGTGTGTTTCAAGTACAGCTTGACTCAGGCATACTCTTTATTTGATTGACTGCTCTCTTTTGTTGGCAAGGGGAGCAAAGAAGAGAAAAAAAATTTCCTCGTGTTTATTATTTCATATTTTCCTTTCTCCTCGGCCGACTCGATGACCTCAGCTCACAATAGAACCACAAATGCGTAATTAATTCGTAAAATAAGCTCTATGTACCGTTGAGAATGCAGTTTCAACTTGTTCGCGAGAAGAGAAACCACTTTTTCATTTCCATTGTCACATATTTTAATATCGGGGATAAAATGGTAAACACAGAAAGAGAGTGAGAGGTAAAAAAAAAAAAATTGAAATAAAAAGTATTTTAAAAAAAAAGGACCCCCGACGTTTCTCTTTCTCTTCTCCGTTTCTTGGGGCAAAGAGGTGATCGGTTTCACATTTAAAAAATGAGCGGAGAAAAAATCTCATCTTACGAGGTTTCTGTGGCCTTTCGATACACGCAGCATCTGCAGCCAGCCACTGCTTCACTTTTAAACCAGTATCTCATTTTTTGGATGCCCTCTTCTGGAGACCACCAACGGAAAAATTTAATCCGTTCGCGTGGATTAATGAAAATTTCCGTTTGAAGAAATCCTGTCGATTGGCCACTGAGCAAAGGTCACAGGGTTACCATTTTGGTCCACAACGTGCTATGGGGTTTAGTTTCTCCACAGCATCCTGGACAAAAAGAATTTGTAACGTTTTTTTCCCTTTCATTTCGATTAGAAAAAAATAATAATGCAAAATAAACGTTAATGAGTTATTATATATTTTTGGTCTTTAGAACTGAGAATTCGACAATTTGAAAGACAAGACAGAAGATTCACTAATAATTGCCGACTAAGATTTGAATACTCTTCATTAATGGGGTAAAAAAAAAATTGGAAAGGATGAAATTTTTCATCTGTTTTTTTGTCTACAGCTTTAGAACTATCGATAATTTCTGAAATAGTGTATTTGTTTAGACGCGAATGAAACAAAATAGACCTAAATAAATTATTTTCTAAGTATAGGTACTATTTATTTTCATTCTGTGACCATATTATTGGCGGCAAATCGAACAAATCGCTATTAATTCCACACGAATAAATGAAGTTGTTTGGCTTGAAGACGGTGACGTAAATTGCAGTCGATTCCCTTGCCCTTGCCCTTATCGAATCTACTCACCAGAAAATGCGTTCTGATTGAGCTTCGATAACTTGAATGTATAGTTTATAACACTTCTTGCGAGTTGCGACGAAAGATGAAAAATTAACTGTCCACTACATCCGAATGGAGTAAGCACCACACTCACTCCCAAAGATAGGATTCCTTGCAACCATTATTCGATGTTCGAAGCACATGCGTATATTCTAGATACTACTCGTACCCACCTGAGAACATCAGCTGCAACGAGTTAGAATTAGCTAAACTAATTAATAATAATTACAGTGTTTACGCATGTAACTTGACACACTGAATTAGGTACCAAAATAAGATATTATCTGTGAGTTTGAAGCCTGTTCACGGTTCACTTCCAAATTAATTATTTTACTTATGCTAAGTGCTAACTCAAGTTAGATTGCACTTCTCGAACTCGACTCTGATCATCATGGTAAGTGTATTATGAGACTATAATGACTAAACCTATGAACTCTCATGGGGAAGTATCATATTTCAATAGCAGTTTTGTACTACCTTGACTATAAGCTGTAGGTGGTCTAAAAAAGATAACTTCATATATTCTGTCAGCGCTGGTTACATTTTGGGTCGTGATATTTTCACCGTAAGTAGGGCAAGATATATATAATTAAATCTTGAAAGAAGTCATTGTCAGTTTTTGAAAAAATGGACTTACACCCTTCTCGCATATTACTGTTCACTTATTTTTTAGACACGGTACGATAAGTTTTAGAGAATGTTGAAAAATTTAAAAAATTTCATCCGGCAACACTGGCAAGCAATTAAGGTTAACCTGGAACCCATAAGAATTATGATGTCACAATTATAAATTATTCAAAATTTCGTATACGTGCCCAATCGAGACCAGAAACATTAGAAATACTCTGACCTCTTTCAGTCACTGGCGAGTTCTTCCTACACCCCTCAAATATTTGAAATTCCCTCCTTATAACAAAAAAAAAAAAAAAAAAAAAACACGCAACTGCCCACATTGCATCTATACGTATAGCCGCCATGATGCAGAGACAAATCACATAAACAGCAACACCAATTTTTAATCCAACATCAGCTAGGTGAGTCCAAAGACCATCACCGAATCGTAGTTTACATCAAGTTTCACCCTTACACCCTCCCTCCAAAACCGCTTAATAAAACACTCGAGTATAGTAAATTTTTACTAACGCAGTTTTGAATTCAAAATTTGCATTCGTTCGAATGATTTGTAAACGTCAAACATTGACCCAAGAGCTGAATATGAAAGAAAAATAAATAAAAAATACGATGATGTAGTAAACTTAACGGACATTTCCAAACAAACGTAAAATATAAACAAGGATAAAACGTACAAATGCTTTTTATGATGGAGAAAAAAAAAACACACCAACATTTATCTACTCTTCGATTTTTTTTTTTACAAGCCACTAATACAAATGGACAAGTTTTTACACTTGAAAATAAAGAAAGAAAAGTTGATTCTTCTGGACTGGGGCGTCGACCTTTTGCAAATTTGACCTCTTTCTTCAACTTCTTCCTGAGGACAACATTCTGCCCCAAAGCAATCTTGGTTCACGTTTTCAAACATGTTTGCATCGTGCCAAACACGTTTCGTACTATCCAATACTCCTGGCGAAAAAATTTCTTCTACTAGCAAAATTTTTTATCTAGAGGTTATTAACCTTTTGTACGTATACTTTGTACACACTCTTATGATAAATGAATATTTCAAGACAATTTGATTAATTTTTCTTCTCCAAACCTCTTTTATACTTGTCTTTCGTATAGGATCCCCTCTCACAATGTCTTTCACGATATCTTCCCCCTCTTCTTCGGTGTATCTCACTCAGCTTATGTGTCGTCTCATTCTCTCATTTGCTCCTCGATCTTTCAGTTAACTCGCTCCCACCTTTCGAAGTTTAAATTAGCAAGACACTTGTCTGAGAACAATTTACTGGGATTAATTAGCAGGCCAAGATTAAATCGACGTGGCGTAAAAACGACCGTATTCTTTTTTCAATTTCGTGGTCCCCTGAGCATAGGCCTATGTGGTGATTATAATTGTCCTTCGAGGTGGTATTCGTGGTGACGCGATGGAAAAGGTAGAACCTCTAGTTTTTTTCTTCTTCTTCTTTCATTCCATCTTTATTTTTGTTTTTTTCTTCTTGCCCTACGAAGAACCACAATTAGTTCGTTCACACGTGCGAAACAAGTTTTGATAAAATGGAGCCAGAAAAGTTGTAAAAAAAAAAATCAACGAAAACAAACGTGAGTACAATAGGCAGATGGAGGCAAAAAATTGCACAAAACAAAAATGAAATAGCTGATGACTTCGGATATGACTTTTCAAGACACGAGCGCAAAAGAATAAGTTCATTCATCATAGTATATGCATTTCAGTATAATTGCTGTAAAATAAAGTCGTTATGGCATTTGTATCGTGGTGGTACAATTAATTTCCAAAATTTTAAACCAAAAATCTCACCATAATTATGAAGATTCGTACTGCGACGTCTCAAGTACATGTGTATACCTATCGATTGATAGTAAATGCACTGAACTCTAATATGGGACAAGTAAATATTGATAAATGAGAAAGAACAATAGAATGACGTCATAATAAAAAATCCTATAAAAATGATTCGCAAGGAAAGAAAAACGAATAGTTATAAGTTATAACGAAAAATTGAAAAATTCGTTGTTTAGGATATTTGTTTGGTGATGGTTATGCACACGGTGCGATGATGCACAAAATAATTGGACGGGTAAAATCACGAAGAGAAATGGTTTTAGTAACTTGAAAGAAATTTAATGATAACAAAACACCGATATTACAAAAAATTCCGCTATTTTAAGAATATTAGATACTCAAGGCCGAGGATACAATCGCTTCTTTAGCTTCCCCTCAACGAAACCAAGCTTAAACTATGAACCAAGGTTTAAGCAAAAGTAGGGTGTATAAACAAAATTAGAAGGTGGTTCGGCTAAACCCACGAAACAGCTGACAAAGCCACAATATATTGAGAATTTTGATAATTCATATCTGTGGTTGTCCATTTGTGTGGTGTATTATGACAAAATTATCAGTCAAAATCGTGAAGTGGTCAAAGTTCTCATAAATATTGTTTATTTTCTAGCTAAACATAATTTGCCCTTGCGTGGTAAAGTTGAAACCTTACGTTTTGCTGGAAAATAAAATTTGGGAAATTTTATTGACATGGCCATTTTAATTTCAAAGTATCATCCAACATTGTTCAATTTCTTATTGCAAATTGAAAAGAAAATGAAAGACGATGAACCAAGCAGAGTTGCTAGAGTAACATTTATGTCCAATAGGATGCAAAATTCCATATTGAAAATTCTTCCTGAAGAAATTAGAAGTAATATTTTGAAGGAAGTTAAAGATGCTCAATATTTTAGTATCATAATTGATACAACGACTGATATATCAAAACAAGAGCAATTTTCCGTGGTTATAAGGTATGCTCGAGTAGATTATGAGAAAAATGAAGTAGAAATAGTCGAAAGCCTCATTGCCTTAGAGATTTGCACCGATGCCACCAGTAATGGCATGTTCATTTTATTTAAAGGGCTCTGCAAAAAGCATGGAATCGATTGGAGAAAAAACCTTGTAGGTAAGTGATTTCTAATGTGATGGCGATCTGAGAAATTATGAAATATTTTAAAAGAGGTGATGGTCCAGGGTGTTTTTCTGATATTTTGACATTTCATTTTGGTATCATAGGAAAGAAAATTTCAGGCTCTGTCATCTAACATTTAAAAAATTCCATTACCTTTTAATAGCGCCAAGAGAATTCATAATTACATTTCTTGACTACATATAATAATACATGAGTAAAAACCAATATTATTTTTGCCATCCTGAAAAATTGATTGAAATAGTGGATGAAAGGCTTTTTTGCACTAAAGTCTAAACCATCGACTTTTGTTGAATACAAATAGAGTACCTATATACACTTAACACTATATTATTCATTTATTCAATTCAAACATACAAGTCAACAAAAATCGTTCAAACCGCAAAAACCAAATAGATCAGTAATTATTTTTTCTTACCTCTTGAAGAATAAAAATTTTTTCGAGTTAAAATAATTATAACAAAATTATGTAGCAAAGCAAACCCTTAGACCTTACCTACTCAATCATTAAATTTTCTCATGTAGGGCAAACATATGATGGGGCAAATTCGATGCGTGGTCAATATGGTGGACTTCGAACATTAGTGCAAAATGAAAATCCTCGTGCCATATACGTTTGGTGTTGCGCATGTTCTTAATTTAGTAATTGTCTCTTTGTGCGATAGTACCCAAGACATCAGAAATTTTTTAGCAACGTGCAAAAATTGGTCAATTTTATCAGAAGTTCTCGCAAACGATTCCAAGTATGTTACATAATAATTATTAATAAGTACCTACTACCTACCTAGCAGAGGTATGCCCCACTTACACTCTAATTGTACACTCCAACCTAAGAAACTTACTGAAAATTTTTCTCTGGATAGCACAAATAATTTCAATCAGTGGCGTACCTAGACCAACAAAAAGGGGGTGGGGGAATGAAGTAAAAAATTTTTTGGTTACATTGATCCAAACGAATCATCAAATAATTATTTATTTTAACAGGCCCAAATTGTTTTTCTCTCCGAGTTATGTTTTCTAAGCAAAGCTTTAAAAAATTAGGAATTCGCCTGAAGATACAGTTTTTATAATTAGGTGGATATAAGAATTTTTAAAATAATACCGAATTACATAGTTGAGTTTATTTCTCAGATGAAAACAGAAAATTCAAGAGAATTTTCGAACGATTTATGTGTTTTCAACATTTTTCTGTCGATTTTTGGAATGCTCGGGATTCTTCTTTATGCCACATATATGTACAGTAGGTATTATGTGTTTATTTATACGTGCTCCAGACAATAAAAATTTTGATTTATTTTCTTTTATTTCTCCTTCAACGTTGGAAAATAATACCGCTGAAGGCTATAAAACGAAATATTTTTCAGTCGTTGATTTTCAGCCGCAGTGAAAAGGATTTGTTATTCGTTTTCAACTCAACGGTATATCCGATTGAAGGGGAGTACCAGATTACTCACACAAAACATTACCCACAAAGAAACGGAAAGTAATGAAATAGCGTTTCCTAAATTATGCAATTAAAATTCACTTTAAATCGCCTAGCCACGATGCGTGCACCAGGGTGGAGAATTTTCGCCTATTCGACCGAATGAGAATGAATAAAATAATCAAATTTATGTAACCAGCAAAATAAAAGTAGCCCTATTTTCGCTCTATTTTTCACTCATGCATTCCATTTTGCTGTTCTCCCCATTTCCATACGTCAGCAAAAGCTACAAACCTGAATGATCGGTGTAAAAAACAGAAAAGGATGTAAACCTGTACATGAATAATTTGACTGCATGTACGATGAACAATGGGCTCAAGTGCGGCATGTCTAAAGGAAAAAGGGTATTCCATAAAAATATAAGGCAATATATAATGTAAAGAAGAATATTATCAAGAATGTAACATCCATCACATTATGCAAATTAAACAAAAAAAAAATCGTAATTTTGTAGCTTATAATACTTTATGCTGATGGCTCAGCAGTTTTTGTTTTGAATAGTTAAACTGTGGCCTACTTATTTATGGGTGCGTGATGCAAACAAGAGGGTTAAAATTTTCTTACATCTAAATTATCAACAATGTGGATAAAATCTAATACGTTCTTTCAATTGAATTAGAAAAAATGAAATAATGAAGCATTTTTCAAACATAAACATCAAAACTTGCACTAACCAGAAAAATTTGAAACAACTTCAACACTACTCGAAAATTATTTTCAAACTAGATTCAATTCTAACATAATATAAAGTGCGAACGAAAAGACTCGACCCTCGAAAGATAATAAGTTCCATTAGTTTCGAAGTAACAAAAATCAAACCTTTTCAATGAAGGTCACGTGTTCAAAAAATTACAACTTCTTAAATTCTCCAGGAGAGCTGAACATAATGACAAAATCTTCTTGCTGATAGCCAACATACTTAGGAGGACAAAAATCCAAAACTGAAAGTCAACAAATGAGTACAATGCATACATAGTTGGATTCCTTACTGAATGAGGCACATAAAATCATTAGAAAATATTTTTTCAACCTCCTCTGACTGGGTCAAAATGGCGGTTGTTTAAGTAGACCAATTCTTGAAAGTAGTGAAATGTTTTTATAAATTACATAGTTGTCTGTGGTTTTTGTTTGATAACTCTGTTGTTATTGTTCTATTTTCAGTGATTTTTTTTTTTTGTTCAAAAGAGGAGAAAATTCTGCACATAAGTTATATGATGGAGTTCTATGATTTCTGCAGGTAAGTAAAGACTTTTTATTTAATAGTGAAATAGACCTACAAAATCAATAATTTTGAGACATTTTTGGAGAATACTTTTTTTGGACATCATTGGACCTCCTAATTTGTTCATAATTACAAGATCACGGCTCAAATAACAGAAGTGGATGAAGGTCTCATTCGGAGATATGAAGTGATCCTGACAGCTGGTCATAATAGTAATGCGGAAGCTTTTGAAGAATATGCGGCAGAAACAGCAGCAAGCCATGTGGAATTATATGGATGGTACTACATGACAATCTCTGTCCATAAAGTACTGATACATGGAGCAGACGTGATTCGCCACTGCAAATTACCACTTGGTATTTTTAACAAAGTAATCTATTTTTCTTCACCTCTGAACTTGTGCTCAGTGCTGGTCACAAGAAAGTGTAAGGGTAAGTAAAATCTGTCTCATCCAAATGTTATGCTAGGTATATGTATTAAGTATTTTGTATAGTTGAAGCTGGTCTTCATATGTATAAATATTCAAACACTCATTAGTCGTTACTTAGTAAACGTTGCATCTATGTAATTCTTTTTATTATACTATTTAAGAATGATGAGCGAGGAAGCTCAAGAAACAAGAAATAAAGTCTTCAAACGAGTAGGAAGGAGCCATAGCTAGTAGTCAATTAGTTACAATTGGACTCATTAGGTGGATGCTAGTGGAATCCGACCAATTTTTGACAGTGAGGAGATCGCAAATAAGAGAAAAGGACTCTAGATGAAGAAACGAGGCGATTATTGGCCAATCCGGAAGTAGATACAAGTGATAACCTTCTAGGTGAAGAAAGTGATGATGCATATTTGACAGAGGTCTCAAGCCAGGTAGACAGTGAGTCAGAATAAGTGAATATTCTTACTGCTTTATATTTATTCTGAAAGTAAGTAACCAGTAATCACATGCGGCATTGCATAAGTAAAGGGTATTTATTTATTTATTTATTTATCAAATTTTTTCCCCTATTTGTTTCTTTTTTTCATGTTAGTTAGTTGGTGGGATATGCCTTTTCTTGACGACCTTCTAAAAGCTTGATGCTTATATTTCAGATTCTCTTCTAATTAATACATTAACCAATTAATTATTTTATGTCTTCATGTTTTTCCTTCTATTTATTCAATTATTAATATTTTTTATATTCATTTATTCATTGCTTAAATTATGTATTATTATTCATTTTTTTAGTTATTTATAGAATTCTTCATTTATTCAATTTTTTTCTAATAATTAATCCCAAATATTAAAACTCGTTAATATATTGGACTTTAAAAAATGACTTTGAAACCTTCGAAACACAGAATTTTATGGAAACTTTAGCTCCTCTTTTCTCATATTTATAATAGAATAAACTGATGGAAAATTTTCTGTTTCCACAAGAGCCAGAGATCGAGAAAACTAAATCAATAATTTAAAGTTCGTAATTAAATTTAAATCTTATTATATATTAATTTAAAGAAAACTTAGACTTATTCATGATTTAAATCTTCCATACGTTTTGTGTATTCATGCGCAACGGAAACCCTTAGATTTAGTCAGCTCCCCAAATCTGTCAATCTGCTCGACTCAATTTGTACAGTTGAATAGTTGAGTCCAAGAATGACCGTAATTCCATTTTACAAGATTCTTTCTAGTTTTCTGGATCAGAAAATAGAAATAAAAAAACTTCACAACAACCTAAAAACGTCATTTGGTTGCTCCTGCCAAAAGCCAGAGTTGTAATCATAAACTAGAAGAAAAGGAGGTGAATAATATTTATTTTGATAAAAGTTTGTTGAAGAAGGCATTGTTGTTTTAGTATCGACATAACTAAACAAATTTACAACGTCGCTAAAATAACATGCAGAAAAAGTGGAAAGAAATTCACAAAAAATAAACTGGATTGGAATAATGTAGAAAAATCAAATTAAAACCTTCAGTCAGAATTGTTGATGCGAAAATTTTTGCCACCTACACTGGTTTTAATTAAAGAGTCTTTCTCATTTACTGTTCCGGAAAATCAACCCATTAGGAGCTTACCAGCGTCAATTACTTTTGGTGCATGTATACAATGTATGTTCATTACACCTAGTTATTTGACTTCTTCATTAGGGCGATCCAGATTAACCAGTATGACAAAAAATGAAAGGAAGCAATTATCGTCCCCCTTCGATTCAACTGAGACGGCAGCGTAGTCAAATTAAGGCGCTAAAAAAAAAGGAATTTCTAGGATCTAGCTTCAAATGATTTATACACACATACATTGACTCTAAATACCCACTGATTGTGAGAAGGTACCTAAGCAATTAGTATCTAGGGAGAGGATCAAAAGTCAAATAATTGAAAAGTCACATTCTAAGATAGTCTCTGTTCAAAAATAACAAAATAAAAGAAGATGACCTCATTTTTGGTGTCAAGCTGTTTTATAATATATCGCCTAGAAATCTAAAATAGCAGCTACACAAAGTAAGTTCTGGTTATTGGGGTGTACGGGGCAGTTGTCGCAATGAAAAAAATTTAGATACTAGGTACTTTTTACAATATCAATGAAAAAAACTAAGAGAATTCAATATTCGTGGCAGGAATTGCCATAAAAATAATGAAATATATCATTCAAGGTGATAAAAAGTACCACAAATATAAAGAATATCTATACTTAGTAAACAACAATTTTTTTTTTTCAGTGATGAGAAAAGTTACAATCCTGCTCTCATCAAATTATAAGTGCAAAAAAATGTCCTCATTGAAAATTTCAGATAGCCATTCTGCGTTCTTTTTATTGAATTGAGTTTATCTTTCAAAATTTCGTGTCACTTATAATTGGCCTTCATTTTCCTCGCTAAATTAATGTACGTACAAACATGTACGATCAACTATAATTTGCAAACCCCCCTGCAGATCTTTTCATTTTAATATCCATTTGAAACAGCGATTTTTAATGCTAGCGAAAAATTATTAGACGTGACCATAAAGGATGAACAAAAAAATTTTTAAGACGTTTATCATGTAAACATCAGTGTTATATCGGTAATTTGTGATTATTTCATTTTATTGCATATTTTGAAGGTAGAAAAACTGCAAAATAATGAATAATTTTTGCATTAAACGGTCGCCTCCAAGATTCCGTTATTAATCAAAATACTACAAGCTGGCAGGAGTAAAAATTGTAATGATTTGTTCACCATAATGGGTACTGGTAAAAGCAGTTATAAAAATTCAGTCTCACTGAATATATAATTTAAAATTTTATGCCATAGCGTATAATAGCAGAAGTAAAATACTCGTACGTACCCATACTCGACATACTCACTGTCTATGCAGACGTGTAATGTATTATTTAATGGAACAAATTGAAAATCGACATTTTGCTCAGTGAATGCACTAAGTGAATGCAGTTCAAGCATTCCAACAAAAAAATTAGAGAGACGACGAAAGTTTGGATGTAGATGGAAAAACACTTATACGTATGTTGTAAAAGCTTTTAAGATACTATGTATATCAAAAAATAACCAAACTTTTTTCAATATGAAAACTAAAACTTGAATTCCTCAAATAGCAATAAGAACTTGAATTCAATATAAACACTCAAAAAGAACAGAATCCCTATTTCAATTTTCACATATCCATAAAACATCATTACCATTAAAAAAACAACACTGTTTGAATAAAAAATTATTTGAAAAGGTTAAGAAAGTCTTCAATACAACAAAAAGAAATACATGGTCGAATAAGTGACTTTTCCAGCAAATTTTTCGAAGAAGCAAATAAAACTACCTACTCGTAAATTATCTATGAAGTCATTAAAAATTAGAGATTGATTCTAATTCGCGGGTCGCCTAAAAGAACTGCTACGAGCTAGTGATATTCCGTTACCCGTAAAATGGCTTTTGAGCGATGAACCATCTAAGGATGATGATGCCAAAGATGCCAGCACAAATTGCTACAAAATGAAACCGATTGTATTCAGCAAAGAGTTCCACGAAGCTCAAGACCGCCGCACTTTTCTACTTCAACATTGTTCTCAAAAAAACAAATCAAATCGTAGAACTGGCCAATGCTACAGTCGGCCAGTTTAACAACGTGTCATATCCATCGCAAATTAAGGGTTCTCAGACTGACAGTCGATAGTTTTGGGCAAATCCTAGGATCAATTAGCCGAAATAGTTTTTCTGAGTTTTTATTCAAAAATTTATTAAGGGTTTACCTGAAAAATGATGCTAATAAAGGTAAACAGAAACATTATTTTTTTCGTATGTTTTTGATATAATCTACACGTGACGCTATTTCTATTAAGCAGATATTATGTGGGGGAAAGATAATGAGATGCTGCATTCCAGGATTTCCTCAGAAATATGCTAAACTTGTATGCTTTTTTCAACTCACTTTACGTTTCACATCGATACTTTTGCCCCAGCTAAGAAAGCATACAAATGTAGTGAATATTCAGTCAGAAAAGGTCTATAGATATATTGGTGATATAATGTTTTATTCTGACGGCCGTTACTGCATTCGAATCGCCAAATCCATTCCTTTACACCTCAATCTCTATAAAATAAAACAATAAAAATAATCAACACGCGTAATGCTCAGTGAAATGGACTCATTTACTTAATGTCTTTTTCTCATTTCCTCTACATCCACCCTCCACCTGAAAATTATACTTTCACATCCACAGTCTCCCACGTTCTACGAGTATATTACGGCTGGACGAAGGGAAGGAGAGTAAAAAAGTAAACTACATTCACATTCGCATATCCTCTGTGTACTTTTCGTGCATTCTGATCGTATGAGACGATTAATAAAAATGTACTTTTCCATCATGGGAAACGGAAGTTGAACTTAATGGAAAAAGCAGTCGTGCAGAAAACGATGTAAAGGATTTTTTTGGAGAGCAAACCATGAAAACAATACCCCATTAATCGTGTTTACAAATGAGTTCGATTTGATTTCGAACAACCTCTACAGCCAATATGCGCTGATGGATGTACCATTTCTTCAGAAGTAGACACACAGCTGAGAGAAAAAACTTCATTCATAATTTTGCCACACGATATTCATTCATTTTTTGATTTTCGTGTCAACGGTTATTTTTTTAATTACATAATTAAAAGAGGGAGGATGTGTTAACGGCTTACGGAAATGACTTGTAAAATTTTAAAAGAATGCGCATCAATCTGTTGAAAGTCGCATTCTTTACGGGTAATAATTCATTTGATTTTTTAAAGAATTTTGTATGCACTTATGCAGGTATAAAATTTATAAATTATCGATTTGCACCTCTTCTCTGTGGCACCACCACGTTTCCGATATTCCTCCAGAATTGGAATGGAATGGAAAGTGAAAAATAAAAAATTAAAATTCGTTCGAAGGTTCGATGCAATATATAAATTGATAAAAATCATAAATAAACATAAAATAAGACATGACCGTGTTTTTTGTTTAAGTTTTGACAGTATTTCATTTAGTTTTTATTTGAAAATAAGTAATTGTATCAGCTTCCTCATTTCTAAGTATGGTCTCCATGGTCTATAACACTGTTAAATGTAAAATAGGTAAGTATATGTTCTTTTTAAAAAATAAAATAAATAAATAAATAAATAAATAACTAAAACAAAAACAAATCCATCATCCATAACCGAATCAAGCTCAAAACTTCTAAGTCCCTTAATATTACCTCCAATTTTTTGACAAAGTAACTTAGAATCTTTACGCACCAAAACACAATTTGAAAGTAAAAAAAAAATGATTGATTTTATTTAGGACTTAAGTTTTAGATTCGAACCGGGTCTCGTCTATAATCACATTTGCAACACTCCTCCTCCTCCTCTTCGACTAATAATGTATGATGAAGTTAATTTTGAAGATAATTCGAGCTTCTGACTCATTACTGCACAGCAAAGCTAAGTTGAATTAGTCACCCATCCAACTGAGACGTACAATTAACGGCTGAACATGAATGAATCAATTCTGACCATTGCACGAAGTTTTTTTTTAAATCGTATTCTCCAGCAGGAGGCTTTTCACAGCAAAGAAGTCGGAACTTTCAGATTTTTCCTTCTCCTTTTCTATTTCCTGAATAAAATTATTACCTTGAAAATTGTTTTAAATCTGCTCTCTACCAGTACGTCACTTCTACACTGAAAGAGACTTTCACTCCAGATGTTTATGAGTAGCATTCTAACAAGTAAGTAAAGGACAATTGAATTTTGTTAGAAAAATTATAACACTCATATGTGTATTGGGTACCAACAATTAATGAAAAATATTAATAATTAATGTGAATATAGTGAGAATAGATATGATGAAGAATAATTTTTTACATAAAAGTGCATTATTGTGTTTCAATTAACAAGTAGCTCACTAATTTAAAAAAATGTTTTTCTCGCAGTGTAACCTCTCTTTTTTGTCTTTATAAGCCATCTCTACAAACTCTGCGTTTTAACTGAAATTAAACATGGACACACAACATATAAACATGATTGTGTAAGGAAAACAGCAATAATTGAGTCATTCGTAGCAACTGCATGTTAGTTCGAAATCTTGTCTATTTCTTTCTGCATTCAATACGTGACTTCTTTAAATGCTGGTTTTATATTTTGCAAAAAGCATTTCGCCGAAAAAAGGTTCCTGCATTCTGTTTTAAAAAGGGGGAGATTATAGAGAAATTCAATGAATCACATGATTAATTTGAAATGATGACGTGGCTTACACCATAGGGATGTATTGTTCCTCAATAAAAAAGCACCTAATAAATAAATAAATACATCGTCTAGTGCATCATGTCGAATGTTTGGACTATAACCTTCTTAGAAAAAAAGAATGAAACACCTTATGACTCATGCAAGCGAAAAGATTATAGTTTCGAGAATTAGACAAGTTTTATAAAGGTTAGTTCGAGATCCAGGAATGCCTTTTGAGCAGGTAAATTTTTTGGTGATTTTTCTTTTCTTTCGTCGTTTTTACTCAGTTAGTCACGAGTAACTGTTTTAAGCTGATGCGCCTGCGCGTGCTGCAGTTTTAAATGTCAAAGGCCACTCGGGTTATAGCTCTTGCATTAAAGGTTGGATACGTGGTGGTTTGTTCAATAAATAATGAATGGAAAAAATATATATATATATATATCTACCTACTTAGCAAATATGGAGGGAAACTTTTCAAACTTCAAATATGCTTTTCCCATAATCATTTTTGTCACTTTTCAAATTTTAACTGATATACTCGTACCAATACTAATTCCATTTAGGTACACTTGGATCATTTTAGCTCTCAAGTCGAGAATCGATTCATACAACAAGAAAATCAATTCACAAATCAACAGTTGTGTGTTTTCTCAACTTTAGCCAGACAAAAGTAAAAAATAAAAAATGCAATGAAAAACCAATTTTTAAAGATAACTTGTTATCACGTAACTGCAACTGCTTGCCTCTTAAGTTTATCGATCTCTCCTCACTCTTTGCATCAATTTCAAGAAAGCTCTTCATAATTTACACTCTCCCCTCTCCTCCTCGTCCAAATATTACGCCTCAGACGAACGTGAAGCTAACATTAAGTGTTTTTTTTTTTTAGTGGCTGCACACATTTCCCTTTCCTCGTCCAACTAAGCTCAAATACTACCATAACAGAATCTTAATGAAGCTTTAAGACTTCGATAAGAACTCGAATGAAAAAAAAAGTTAGTATCGAGTTTATGCGGAGGTGGATCACAGAAGAGAGGGTTGAGCAGGGTTAAAAAAAAAACGTACGATGGATGTATAACTACGAGTACATGAAAAATAATAATCGAAAGGATGGATCGATGGAAGTGCGTAGATGTGAAGATACGAGTTAAAGTTGTAGAAGTTGAAAAAAGAAAAAAAAACACTGAAGGTAACCAGTTCGGTCACTCACATTTTGCAGAACCAAGGTACGCCTTCATTTTTTACTATCTGTGTAGTAGTATCTACAACAAGTTTTTTTTCTTCTACCATCAGACCTTTCCGTCTTCTTTTCAAATCTGTGCACGCATTTTACCCTCAGGCTTGGAGTACTGTCATTACACGGTACCCGGGGATGTAGCAACTGGAACCGATGGAGTTGTGCCTCTTTGCTCTCTATCGATGTACGACCATCCGAGGTCACTGCCTTCGCCACTTCTTGCACAGGGCGTTCAACCTTCTTCTTCCAAACAAAAAACGAGTCACGACTTGTTTTCATCTGCCCCCTCCACCTTTTAGGCACTGCGCATGCACTCGGATTAGGTTTTTTTTTTCTCTTCCTCCACGCTAAGGCCTTTCTTCGTTTTCTTATAGCATCAACAAAAAAAAAAAAAAGGAACAATAAAAATCCAATATTAATCTTCTCTATGTGGATGTACCAAAGAAATCTCCTCTATAGGCTTCGAAATGCACACAACAACGCATCATTCGTGTGTGTAGCCTCGATCGAAACACACCCATTTTTACGTACAGGGTGTTCCATAATTGGTAGATTATCTTTCAATAATTACCGAAATCAGTAAATTACCTACGGCTATGTCGAAGATGAGGGTCTCACTCCAGAATGGTATCTGGTATTTTTGTACCTACTAGCGTAACTATAGTGGTTTAAATAAAATTTATACTCGTACATAAAAAATGTAAGCAGTTTTTTAATGAATTTCGAATGCGCGAATGACTGGGGTAATACATTCGTTAATCGAGATTTTCAATTCTAAATGGGAAAGATATTCAAACATTCGTGGCCTTGAAAAGATGCTCCAGCCATTTTTCAAGTTGATAACGCATCTAGTATTTCCATCGAATAGTATGCAATTTTAGCTTACCAAGTTGGAAATTTGAGTCAAGGTTCAATGAAAATTAGGTTATACAAGTATTTGAAACTGAAAAGTGGTTCAGGTAAATTCGTGAATTTGCTGACTCAGTAACTAGAGTGATGTTCTTATTGTTTTGGTCTTTGATTGTAATAATTGCCTTGGACTCGTTTACCCTGCCCCTGGGATTTTAGGAATTGGATAAGGTGAGCCAGTGCTGCCACTGCGTGCTATTGTTGATATATCAATTGGGAATTGAAGATATGTTCGCATTTTACAGGAAAATTATACTTAATTTCCTAAAATATGACTATATTTTAATTAAAAGTAATTTACTCGAGAATTACTGAATTAATTTTCTTGACTACATTCTGTTTCAATGTGAATTGGAAGAAGAACAGTGTCACAAACGTTACAAATATCAACAAAATGTGCTGCTTTAGCACTCTTAGTAGTACCTTCTGCAGTTCTAATGGGGAATAATATTTATCAACTTGAGAGTTTTGATACAATAGGTTCGTTCAATATGATACTTTGGAGATCAGGGAAATATTACTGATATTTTTCATGAAATTGAAATTGAACTTTTCATTTCTGTGCTTATCCGCCATGTTCAATGTCAGCGTCAGAACAGTGACGAATTACTTTCATTTTGCAGTAGATTTATTGTATCTTACCTTGGAAGATAATGTATTTTGGCCTTCAAGACAAGAAATTGATAGGTGTTTACTCGTATCATTTGCAGCATTTCCTATGTGTAGTACTAGAATTATTGTTGATTGTTCTGAAACTACTGTTTAAAAACCAACTTGTGACTACTAAGGAACTCCATCAAATATCTTATTGCCATCGCGCCCAATGGTCAGATAATCTTTTGCAGTCGGGTCTATGGAGGTCGTGTCAGATAAACATTTGTTCAATGACTGCGGTATTCTTGCAAAAGTAGAACCTGGCGATGGTATTATGGTAGACAAAGGATTCGCTATATCAAATGAATGCAAAGCTCGTGGATGTCATATAAATATATAATTCAGCCCCCTTTTGTATGGGGTAAAAATGGAAAATTCTCTTCGGCGGAAGGCAAATTATAGTCAAATAAGAAACTAAAATTCGAAAGGTGCAACAAGGTGCGTCCACCGGAAAAAAATTTTGAGTTCTTTGATTCAGGTTGACTTCTTATCACTGATGATAATGATACAAGTCGGCGAATTGATGTTTTTTTGATCGTCCACAATTTGGATGAATAAAATTTAAAAACTATAAAATAATAATTGTTTTAATGATTGCTTTAAAAATGAATGAGCTGAATTTCTCCAGTTCATATAGTAATTTAAATTATTTGCTTTTGAATTATATCTTAGTCCACAATTTCTAAGCCCATTATTAATCAGACAAAATAAGTATTTTTATCTCACAATACTCAAGAGCACAATTGTAAACAATTAATTGGGAACATGATGGTTGGAGAGATGAGTTGAAGAAGGAGCTAGGGCCCACCTGGAGGAAGTATACCCGGAACAAGAAAGACTGGAGGGAAAGAGGGGAGGCGTATGCCCAAAAATGGGCAGGTTTAGGAAGGCTGGAAAGGTTGGACCCAAGTAACAAAAATTTCAGATTTCACTAGAGCAGGCAATATGAGGCAAATGCTCCAAATATTACAGTTTTAAAGCAATTGCTTTACACTTCAATGTAGCACAATGAAGCAATGCCCCCATTTTATCAAGTATGCAACAAAGATTGTATTTTGCCTCATTATAAACTATTGAAATTGTACTTAAACAGCAACAAAGCCAGAGCATTATTTAATGCTTCAAATTAACGTAAAGCATTTGCCCATGTTTGCTGCATAAAAATGTATAATCGAGCATATACCTATAATTGCTCCACTTTGCTTTATCGCATTGTGACTAGTTATTGATAAAGCCCAAGTATCATTCAATGAAACAAAATACTCTTAAAGCATTTGCCTATGTTTACTGCATAAAAATTTATAATGGAGCAGTTCCCATTATTGCTCCACTTTGCTTCGTTGCATTATCAAATCTGCTACACACTTATGAAATAACTTGCTTATATTATTCGATCAATGTTGGATTATTCCTTTTTACAGCGTGTCTCCTGCCATGTTATCACAACGAGTGGAATTTGACCAAAAAAGATTTAGCAAGTGCATTCAAACAGTTTACAAGTACCAGAAGACGCCATCATAAAAAATATACTCCCTCCAAAAAAAACACACACAATCAGGAAACGTTCTACCAGATAAAAATGCAGTTCCTACGCCACCAAATTTTGACGCATACTCCGCAAAGTCAGTTAGTATAGGAGATTATCTTGGCAATAACTCAAATAATGAGGTGAACTTCAAAAGTAATCTTACTCATCCCACTATAATGGCGGAGTCATATCCAAACTACATTGCAAACGCCTTAATTGCATCTGTAAGTAATTATAATCAGCATGTTGGTTTAGCAAATTTTAGTGCGCAACCTGATGGTTCCGATTGTACATTACAATCTCTCGAACCGATTATTAATTCTTCAATGCCTTGACTTGTAAGAAGAAAGTAATATTAATTTTCCACTTCTTTCGTTTTTCTATTTTGAAATCACCTACTTTCGTTTTGTTTTTAATTTTTTATATTTACTTTTATACTTATATTTTACTTCGTGTCCTGTCAAACGTGGTTTTTATTCAAGTTTTTGAACCACGAACCGCTCTCATATTTTTATAATTTTTAATTTACAATATTTTACAAGTTTGTTCTTTACGTACTACTTACAATGGCGGAAGCAGCTATTTTTTTGGGGGTGAGTGTCACGAACCAGGAATGTGTAAGACAAGTGAAAGTTAAGAGATGTATGGAAAACCGAATAAAGCTGTTATTTATTTATTATTTATTTATAAGGGAACATTCCACAAAATAAGTGCCTAATGCAAGATAAATGTTTCATTTCCTCACACCATTTTCAATTTCACTTGAAAAAATACAATTATTCCACTATTGTATTTTTCATTATTTTTTTTCGAATATCTTTCAGTTTTCATATTAAATTACCTACACGAAATTATAAACGCATTAAATCATCTCAAATAGAACCCTTCTTTATCAGTCTTTTCCATTCCTTTTTTTTGTATTCAGCGAATATTGAAAGAACCCTTTTTTCATTAAAATTATAGTCTGAAAACGTGTTCTCTCATGTTCGTATATTCCATTCAAAAACGATTTTTCCAACCATTAATTAAATAGGTATTGTATTGGTAAAAGAGACCAATACTGCTTCTAAATGCATAGGTTCTGCTGAATAATTGCTATTTTTTGAAGGCACTTCGATCTTGTGCCTCGGTTTTAGACGCGTGAATTACCTATTATTGAGTGAGCGTGATCGTCTTTGGGGCAATTTGATGTGTGTAATTTTCCATAGACCACTGCTGTCTGATACATGTCAGACGCAGGCCAAAAAAACGCTTAAATTATATTGGTGGCTAGATATACGAATATATCTGTGTAGCTGAGTTGGTAGATATTTGGTACAAGTCAACCATCCATTTCCAGTAAAATTCTACACCCCTGTTAACAGTAAAACTTTTTTGTTTTTCAATAAGAAGATTTAATTTGATAAACTAAATTAGAATATGGTGAACGATTCAAATATAATTGATTTGTTTGGTAGAGAGAGGAATAGGTATTAATTTTTATAATCATACTTAACAATTTTAATGGAATAAAAATATTTTTAAATTATAAAATGCTAGGAAAAAACTAACAAAATAATATTTTAAACATAGAGCAAAGTTAAGGTGGGGAAATATCTCCCAAAATATTTCCAAAAAATACCAACTTATTCCAAAAAAGTTAATGTGACAGTATTGACCTACATTCTTATTGAGAATTTTTTATTTCAGTAGGAAAAATAAAATTATTGAAACACAAATACGTCGAAAATGCATCGACTCGTGAATTTCATTTTCATCCGTAAACTAAACTAACGGAGTGAAAATTTCATTTGCTCACAATTAAATTAATTTTATTTCCTCTGACCAAATTTAATCAATTTTATTTTTATTATAATTATGACGATTTATAGTAACTCGATTTTCGTTTTAGTTGGACAGTGTATCATATGTGTATTGGGAAAAAAAAATTAATCAAAAATATGAAATAAATCACCGAAATACATGCCCAACATAAGTTCATTCACATAATACCTACTTGAATTCTCCAAAATAATCAGATATCAGATATTCAGTAAGATAAATGGGTTCACATCAAACTGGCGTACGGGAATTCAAGTTTTAGTACGATTCTGTCTCCATTAAATAATTTGAGTAATTTGAAAAGGGTAAAAAAAAAAAACCGACCGCCCTGAATTCGAATCGAAAAATGAAACCTTCAGGTTACAGTACCTATTCTAACAAAATGAACGATTCATATGCCACACATTTTGAAAACGACTTTTTTTTTTTGTGAAACAAATGGATGTCAGCTATTAATTACACTCTCGACACGCTTTTCGGATGCACATCATGAAGAATGAGGAAGAAAGAGGCTCTATGAGTCAGAGTAGATGCTGGAATGTTAAATAGGTATCGGAGAACATAAATTTTAACGACAGTAAAAAACGAAATACCTAATCTAAAAAATAAAAATCCTTATTATTGTCGGAGGAATATACCTAATCTGATTTTTTTTACCACGATGGGGAAAGAAAAAACAATTTATGAAATTATTTTGCGAGAATTAGATGACTTAACATTAATTATTTACCTTCGAAAATTGTCAATATAGACCTTTTTCAAAGTCTCATTTTACTCACTTCCAAGGGCTGAGTGTCAATTATATAATATGTGATAATGAAGGATGCGAGTAAATAATCTTCATTACCTACCTATTTTATTTATACGAACATAATTGAAAACCAATTTATAAAAGTCAAGTACCAGGTAATTGAAATTCAATCTTCCACTACCAGCAAATTTTTCTTTCAACTTAATTTTTACCAATTATAAAGTAAAACTTCCACTAAAATCATCCTCGAATGTCAGCCTGTCTCGACTAATAATGACGCTCGTTGTTTACTTTTTCTCACAGTATTTTCCAATCATAGACCTAATGCACCAGACAAATTTTGTTTCATAAAAAGGCTGTATAGAGAATCGTTTAAAATACTCCTGCTATACGAACCAGTCGTACCAGGTCGTCAGAGCATGTGCGTGCTGCCCACCTGAAAAGGAGTCTACAATCGAGAGAATGGGCTTTGGTCGAACAAAGATGAGGCAGTCGTGACCGAAACGATACGTCACCCTGGGGTACGAGCAGAGAGGTACGTGTCCGAAGACCATGAAAAAATGCTCATAAATGAGAACATTGGAGGAGAGAAAAAAAATGAATCGTATTTATCAACGTTACATACAAAGAAGGAAACAATTTTTGTAGGTGAAAAAACCAAAACAAAACTTAGAAAAGGTGAGATGTTCCGCTTCAACGAAAAGAGGATAGAGATGGGCGAGAACGTGCTAGGTGGAGAAGAAAAGATTTTTTTCGTGGCTGTTGCTTATGAAAGATGTGACGTGAAAAATTGGTCACGAAGCTCCATTTCAAGTGCTGGTTGATGCACTTAAAAAAGTAATTCACTAAGTAAAGGCCCATCCGGGCTGAAAAATGGAAAAATACGATTTAAAAAAACATGCATTTGAAGTTTGAGAAGCTCTACCCTATTGACGATTCGAGTGTTTCAGGCATTTCCTATGGTTTTATTTGTTGTACCAACGCACTAATGACTGAATACGTATGAAGATGACAATACAAATAAAATGTTGCCTGAACTTCATTTTTTGGAATTTCAAAAACAGACTACCTCTCACCCCTTCTTGGAGGGATTTGGCAAACATTCCAACATCAATAATCACACAAAATGTTCTTCATGGTATGAGGAACCCGTTTCTACAAAAATTAAAGAATTAAACGATTTATGTGCCTCATGACTTATTTTTGCCTCTACTGAATGCATCCTTTCATTTTCAAAGAATCTTTGTGCTTCGGCTCCACTGAAATTGTAAGAAGCTAGGTATAGACGGGACATTATTAAGATTCAACTTATGTATTCAAATGATAATAGATAACTCATTACACCCATCTTAATTGTGGGCTAAGTTTCTGGGACAGAACTATTACTGGTTATTTCACACTTTCAAATAAATTACAAGGATCAGTTCACAAGCAGTGGTCACTATCAATAGTTTCTGAAAACGTCGATAGTTTAATAACGACATTAGTACCAAAGCACTATACAGATGATTGAAAACTGCCAATAGCCCACATCTTACAACTTCACGTTCACACAATTCACTTCACCTCGTTGATACCTACCTTAATGTTGAACGCAAAAAGTTTATAGTTCTCGACAGATTTCTCAATCTCATTTGTTAAATATGAAGCTTATTCTATCCAAGATAACGACATGCATTATCAATTATCATTCTAAATTAATCATAGCAATTACAGTAGCCCATGCAAGAAGGAATGGTAAAATTATGATGATGATAGTGGTCAATACATTCAAGCACACTCCACATCACATTATTAACAGAAGAATTTTTTATTGAGAAAATATTATTTTATAATTAGATCAACATATTTTTTGCACGAACTTTCAAAGGGATAGGTATATTATAATAAATAATTTGAAAAAAAAAGTTTGCCACAACCCTATGACCATAACATAAATTTGGTTCTGTAACCATAACCTGAATAACCAAATGAAATGACTGTTCAACGATAACGTAATAACTGATAATGATAATCAAAATCGTTACTATTCGTTACGGTTAACACCTCTGTGGTCACAGCTAGGAAATGAATAAAATGAGAAGCCTTTTTTCATAAACAGATCCTTGTGAAAGCCGCCTTATATTGATTTACAAGTACGTTGCTTCGTTTGTTCATGGTAGCCGCTAGAAGTTGGACAGGTTACCAAGGAAGCGGGTTTGTTTATTTTTTGCTTGTGCATTTGATTTTTTTTTCTTCCCAAACAAGTTGCTACAGTGAAAATGATGAATAGACATTCGATGAATATCACTGAAATGATTTTTGTAAACTCGCGGTATTTGTACGTGGCGTTGGTGAAATTTAGATACTCGTTTTTTAAGAGCAGAAAATAAAAGAAGTAAATCAGGTAATTGCCTTCAGGACATTTGAATTGGACTGGCCCTACTTGCTCAGGTTTTTCTGTACGTATTATTCTGTTTTTTTTTTTTTTTTTAATATTTATTATTTATTCATGAGGTCTACCTCATCTCACTATGTATCGCTCATGTGATTCAAATTATTGTTCCAGATATAACCTGTAGCATGGCAGATGTAAAATTCATCGTCGAAACCTTGAACAAACCTCCATATAACAAACACTTCACAGTAATATCATTCGATTCACTAGCTCCAGAGGATTTGTTTCAAATTCTTTCCGATGTTCTTTTGGAAGTCAACGATCAAAATAAATATGACATACACGCTGATGACTTCGAGCAGACCATCACGAGAATATTCAATGCCCTATTCATCTTGAGATACCCTCCCCTAATGGATACATTTTCAAATTCATTCCGGCAGAATTTGATGAGCGGGGAGAAGAACACAATTTATGCTTTGCTCGACTGGTTGCTTTCGAATATGGAATTACTGAGAAGACGAGCCTACTTGGCCAGATTTCTCATGAAGATTGACATACCGAGTGAAATCCAAGGTGATTCAGACTTCGCTGCTCTTTATCAGCAATATACTCAGTTGATTGAAGAGTTCAAGAAGATACACAAAGAGAGCGTGCTGCTGAAAAGTGGCAACAAAATTTCAATATCTGAATTACGTTCGGATGGTGTTACCATGGAGAAGGAAAAGGAAATTGTAACAAATCGTATTTACCAAATTCAGAAGAAAATTGACCACCTGCCCAATTCCACAGCCATGTTACAAAGTTGTCACAATTTAAGGCTCGAAATGGATAAGAAAAAAGAAACTGCATGGCAAATACAGGATGAGATGATGAACACCCAGCAGTGCCAGCAACGATTATATAGGCTAACGCAACAGCTGCAAGAGCTACAAAAATGGTCGGTAGGTTTGTCGTCGCAAGCTTTACTTAAAAAATTGGAAGAGGAAATTCACGTGACCTCGTACATCGTTGACCAAAAATTACCTCGTGAGCTGAGTCAGCAAAAAAAGGAGAAAGAAGTTTATGAGAATGTAGCACGTTCGAGTAACATCACAAAGGCTTCTAATGATTTGCTGAATAGTAAAGTACAAACTTTATCTCAGGAAATAAACAAGCTGTTGGAAAGTAAATTGATGAATTCCAATAATTCGGACGATAAAACAGTTCTGTTCAGACAACAAGCGGCCATCATTGCAAGGAAAAAAGATAATTTGGTGGAGAAATTCACCAAATTGAAGTCCGAACTAAATGATATCAGGGCAAAACTCGAACTGAGGCAGCAAAAATTGGAAGAGACTGTCGGTGAAAATGGTATGTTACACTCCTACATAACTCCTACATATTTTCTTTAGAATGAGCCTATCGATATTTTTTGCAATTTTCTCAACTTCGACTAATTGTAGCAAGCTATCTTTTAGGGTTATAGAGAATTAATGATAGCTGTTTCACACTGGGCAGATTTTTGTGAATAAGACAGAGCCTAAAAGAGAAATAGAATTATTTCTTGAGTGTTCTATTTATATAGAGTGGTTCAACAGAAGGTGGTCACCCCGAGAGTGATCTTGCCTACTTGCCCAACTTGGGCATTTCATTACGGGTGTAGTTTCCGGATGACAAAAAGAGACGTTCGCAAGAACTCTTTTTTTCTCGTTCAATTTTTCACCAATTTATCAGAAATTTTCACAGTTTGTTGTTGAAGGATGTCTCTAGTGTATTGAGGCCTGTTTGTGGAATTTTTTAATTATACTTCAAATTAATTTTATGGGGCAGTAAACATTGTCAATTTTGACATAACACTCTCACAAAAAAAACAACAAATGAAATTTAACAAACAGGCCACAATAGAGACATCCTTCGACAACAGATAGTGAAAAATTCAAATCAATTGATGCAAAATTGAGCGAGAAAAAAGAGTTCTTGCAAACCTATTTTTCACAGAAAAAATACAAAATTTCAAATTTGTTCTGTTCGTATTCTTGATCAAACAAACTGACATGACGTATGCTTTTTTTGTGTAGTTCACGATATTTGTTTTTCTCACTCAAGTTTGCACCTTTACTGTCATTTGGATACGTTATCCTTGAACGTATATTCTATGCCAGGACCAAGCCTTTTTATTTTTTTGGATTTTCAAAATTTAAGGGTTCCTCTTGACGGTCTCAAAAAACTCCTTTTTGGAGCTCCAAAAAGTGGTTGAAGGAAAATGAAAGTGAAATAAAAAAGTGCTCGAAAGGGCTTCATCCGGGCATAGAAAATAACTTGAAGGGTAACATTTCCAAATTTGAGTGAGAAAAACAAAAAATTGTTGGTATACTTTAGAGCTTAAAAACTCACAAAAATCGTCATTTTGGCTGCCAAAATGCAAATGCGCAACGTATATGTGTCAAAGAAATCGCCTACATTCTCCGTTTTTGTACTATTTTTCAAGCGTTGATGTTGAGTTTGAATCAAAGCAGAGGGTGTGCACTCTTATGGTACAAATTTTGCCTATTTTGCCTTTATAAAAAACGAAGTTTTTGCGGTGAACAGAAGCAATATTCAAATTAGCGTGGTCTAATGATCTGTTGTTATCTGTTTTTTTGGAATTGGAAATGAAATTGAATGAAATTTGATTGCTTTTATGCAATATAATTATAATTTTGGTTGAAAATTCGTGAATCCAATTTATATTATTTAATTTTGAAATGGTGAAGATTTATGTCCTGAAACCACGATGAATATCTTCTCAAACTTGGTGATTCCTATGAATTTGGCGTAGAAGCTGGTTACTGATGTTGTGTTTCAGTTTCAACAAATAATTAAGTAAGTTCTGCTTATAAATTTTATGCTCGACACGCTTATGAACACATTCTTGCATGGAAGACAAGACTGAGGGGGTCTTAGCTTCCATAGAATCACTCATTAAGAACTGTAATGATGATGAGGAGGTAATTTTCAAATTTTTAAATATGTTGTATAAGCATCAGCAATGATTCTGTTGTTATTATTTGGGTCATATCTGCAGATGATTAATTGTAGTTTGTTTCAATTAAATAAGTGGCACCGGTTGATGAAACATTAATGAGCTATCATTTTTCAATAGATGATTTAAACTTGGAACCTGACGATGAAGATTGGAATTTAGAAGATATTGAATTACATAATGTTGAAAATGCCAGTAATAAGGTAATATTTAAGTGGATGACCTATATTAATTTTTTTTGAAGGTGTATAAATGTGAAGGTAAAATACATTTATCTAGGGTTACATGGCTCGTTGTTATCTTGCTACATAACAGATCAAATTTGGTGAAATTAAAAAAGCAATTATCTGTATGGTTCCAGTATTTATCTTATACATTAGGTCTGGCTTGGGGAAATGCAGTGCCAATATTCATGTGCACCTATTCTATTGTGCCATTGTACTTTGCATAAATATATTCAAGAAGGGGGAGTTGTATGATTCCTTAAGCTGCGACGATTTTTCACATCTTTACTATATCAAATCATAGTTAAATAGGTTTATATTTTACTTTTCCAACAACTTTATCATGCCAACATCCCATTGTGCCCTATTTCAATTATTCTTTTGAAATTTTTGTATTCTAAATAAATCTCATACCTGATTTTGAAATTTTTCAGGAAATGTTGAAATACATTATAAAGAAATCCACGCGGTATTATTTAGCAGGCTATATGGCAAAACGAGCTTATGAATGTGTTTGTCACTGTTCCGATTGTAAGACTGATTTATTTTCTAACAAAGGAAATGAGTTCTCTGAATGGGTGTTCACTTTGCAGCGAAGTGAGATTTGCAAATTGAAACTCCCGGAGACTACATTTTATGTCTTATTTTGCAAGATGTATGATGTTGCAAAAGTTGCTGTCCCCCAAATTTGTTGTTGGTCTCAAGTGAGAGCTTGTTTAAAACATATTATTTGTAGAAGTTTGGAGCAACAATTTTTGTATTCTTGTACCCAACATCGCCTGTTTGAAATTGTTTTAAATCTTTTTACCCGATTCTTCATTTGCGTTTGGATTCTCAATGTTAATCATATCATTTGGAACAAAGATGTTCGTCAAGTTGATGACGAGATAAAAAAATTAGCCTTAAATGTATTAAACAAACGGAAAGATCGCGTTAAAAAAGTCGTGCGAATGAAGAATTGGGAGTAACTATTATATATTATTTATAGGAATCGGATTTATATGAAAACAAATATTATTTTATAATTCACTTGGAAGGGTGAGAGTCAGTTCGTTTCACGCCATTCTGATTAAAATAAGACCAATTTGTTTTCACATATTTCGCATATTTGAGGTATATTTGAGGTATATTTGCATATGTCGACATATTTCACAAAAATTCATGTATATTTCACAAATTACTATTATCATACTATAATTTGTAATCTGATCTCTAATGTAGTCATGAATTGTGATGTTAGTATCAAGATTTTATACCATTCTGCTTTATTACATATTTTTTAATATTTTTTAATATTTTTTGCAAAACAGTGCCAATTCTATGTTCAATAAAACTGAAATTCCGACAGAAGTAATTGTTTTATTTGTTTCAAACAAGCGTGATATTTCAGTCCTATATCTGGGAGTATTTTTACTGACATTTGAGTTGATTCATTTACTACCCTGCATTCCCAACCCCACCATCCAGCGCTTTCGATTAGGTTCAGCTTCTGTCGGAATTTTGGTTCGGTTTTCTGTCTCTCTCGTTTGAATTGAATTTTTTTTTAATGGAGTGTAAATCATAGGTTTTTCATTTTATTTTTCGTTAATTTATTGAATTTACTAATATGATTGTAGATTTGAATTATTTGTTGAATCCATCTCCGCATTTTTGTAGTTATTTTTCAGCTTGAGTTTTGCTTTTACGTTTTCAGCTTTTCTACTTGCTAAAATTTACATTTTTGCAGTTGTGAGCTAACAAAATTTTTATTAGAAAAATGACGTAAAATATTAATTTAGTAAATCATAATGACGCTGCTGAAAATCATTTCAATTAGTAACATTGAAAAAATATATTAATAATGTTGAAAGGAAGTGTAACTTCTTCTGAGGTTGAATGAGTCAAATGAACGTGTGTGATTGAAAAAAAGTTCTTTTACCATGATCAATTTTCAATTATTTCACCGCGGGCAGTTTTCAATTAATAAATTAAATCTAGCTGAAAACGTAAAAGCGAAACTCAAGCTGAAAAATAACTACGAAAATGCCGATGGATTCAACAAATATTCCAACAGAAGCCGAACCTAATCGAATGCGCTGGTAGGTGGGGTGGGGAATGCGGGGTAGTAAACGACTCGTTACATTTAGCGCTAATAGTGATCCACACCGAAACTATACATGCTTTGACAGGAGAAAGGGACCTTACAAAATTTAACATTGAGTGACGCATCTATCTAAACTATATTTGATAATCTGTGTATCAAAGGTAGACTACAACCCTAATTATGTGATTTGACTGTTACAGGTATAATTTTAAAAGACAATGAGAAATTCCAAGAGTATCTGAACAAAATGCGAACCCGAAGTGCCATTTACAAACGATATCGCAACGATTTGGAAGCCATAAAAGCGGAAGGTGGGGTTCTATCTCGTACTTTGGACATATTGAGGGCTAAGGCGAACCATTTAGGAATTGATTTGGAAAACTTGAAGAATTACGAAGCCAGAAACGACGATGATATTCAGGCTAAAAGCACCAGTGATATAATGGCACTCATCATCCAGTTAAGCTCAGATATAGCCACTCAAAAGGCAAAGCTATCACCCTTGATTGAGCGAGTGAAACCAATGCAGCAGCAAGTCAATGAACTGCTCTTGCTGCATGACAAGAAGAAACAAATTTATGATAGAACAAATATCACTCTGAACACAAATTTGGCCAAGTTGATAAATGAGGTAAATTCACTGCAAGAAGAACATTCAAAAATTGTTTTGGAAACAGCGTTATTGGCTAGTAAAATTCATATAGCTGAGGTTGATTTAGAAAGAGCAAAGCTAGAATTTCAAGCCAGTGTAGACAAAAATAGTAGCACTCCTTTGGTTCGAGACAAGCTGAATATGAAAATTGCTGAAAGTGACAAACTGAGTCGACTGCTGAAGGAGGAGCAGAAACGTATTCGTGAAAATGAATTGCAATGCTTGAAACAGAAAACATCGTGGAACGTTATCCAAAAATTATTTGAACTGAAAATTAAGGGTTGGCAACAGGAGAAGGAGGAAATGAATAGTTTACTGCATTTAGAGAAGGGTGCAGAAACGTTGGTTTTAAGGTAACAATATTTTCCATTACTTACAGGTATTTTAAATGTCAACTTATCCAAGCTAATCTTTGTATGATCATGCAACTGCGATTTTGAGTGAGAATTTTGATTACTCACTTACATTCTGGGATTATCGAATATACAATTTCATGTTTAACTACAAGGAATTATTTTAATATTAGATAGATATTTTATACAAACGGTTAGGTGAAAGAGAGATGGGGGAGTTTCGTGGTCAACATTAAATGAGCAAATCAAAACAATGTTAATTTAAATTCGACAGAAAAATTATAACTATGGTTCGAGGAACAGGTCTTTGGTACTTGATCTTTGCTTCAAGAAAATAATAAACGCCAAGATAACTGATGAACTGTAAATAAATTTCATTTGGATAAGTCATAGGTAGGGATAGGATTTATATGAAAACGCATATTTTTCTATAATTCACATAGAAGGGTGAGAGTCAGATAGTTTTTTGTTTCACGACATTCTGATTAAAATAAGCCCAACTTGTTTTCACATATTTCGCATATTTGAGGTATATTTGCATATTTTGACATATTTCACAAAAATTCATACATATTTCACAAAAAAACATGCATCTTCTATAAAAAAAAATACGCATAAAGGAATATTAGCTGATAACCGCAGACGTTTCACAATTGAAAACCTCAGGCGAATAATGCTCATTAACTGTTACGGCAATAAAATTGATTGTTTCGCTAGTAGATCACCCAACCACAAATGCACTACCTTCTGATGCCAATCCCAGCCCAGGGCAGAAGGATGATTAGAAAACGAAGACAATGAATCGAATTTTTGAAAAATTACTATTTTCATACTTCAATTTGTGATCTGATCTCTAATGAAGTCATGAATTGTGATGTTAGTATTAAGATTTTATACCAAAACGACATTTTAAAATTAAGAATTACTAAATAAAATTGTTTTCTCGTTTCGTTCATTCAGAAATTGTATCTAAAATTATTAATTGGTATGAAGGTCAAATTTAGCTTTAGCTCAGTTAGCTGAACAAAACGATACCAATATTGATATTTTGCATATTTTTTGCATACTTTAAAAAAAATCAGGCATATTTTTGAACAAAATATGCATACTTAAATTTTAAGCGCATATTATAAGCGCATATTTTCCGTATTTTAGAGGATAATAAATCCGATCCCCAGTCATAGGGAACAATGCTATGTAAAAAGCGGACATGTCCACTTTTTCCAATTTTACAGGAATACAAAAAAACACTTTCATGTCTCATAGCTTTCTTATGAAGCACTTCAACTTTGAAGTATATTTTCTTAACGATGGTTACTACATATTGGGTCATGACAGTTTTACTTCAAGTTGTGCTTGGTGTTAACTGATGTTTCGATTTGAAGATGTTGGTAGAATACCAATGCAGTTGACTCATTTTTAAGGGTCAATACTTTCTCTCACTAGCCTTTGGAGAGAGTGGCAAATGAGGTGGTGCCAATGGGAGTAACGGGAGTAAAAATTCAAATCCGGCACTGATTTCTTACTGCATTGCAATATTCTTTCTGAATTTTTACTTATGGAATAATATACTGCAATATTCATAAACTAATGAGAAGCGCCGCTTAATTCACAAACATCTCTTTAACTGCTCACCTTTAGGCAACTTCATAGGGCTACTCTCTTTCGTGAGAACTTCACAAAGTCATCTTCTATATCAAAGAACTCTATAAATTGCTTTCATATGGAGACGAATGAACTGGCAGGAGAGTACGATTGCCTTATAGGTCCATCCATTATGCACACTCTGAAAAGAAGTCTGATACAAGTATAAAGAAGTTGCTATGCTTTGTACAACCAAGATGAAGTATGGAGAGAAAAAAATGATTTTTTAATTTCCAGCAAGAATCGTGTTGCTTTGTCAGGTTAGTGAACTCTTGAAAAGCCAGCTGTATACATTTTTGGCAATATCGTTATATGGCAGACTCAATAAAAAAATTAAAACGTATTATCATTTTGTAACTGCGCATATCATGCACCTTTTTTTTATATTTATTTATATTATAGTTTCAGACAAGTGGCCAGAGACGCGAAGATAATTTTGCTGATAAAAATACTACATAAAAAACGTGGTAAAGTTCACACAACCACACATTCAACACATTAACAAAGTTCATAGTATAGTAGAGAAAAAATTGATAAATTCTTTCGAATTATAAATTTAACTTCGCATTCTATGATTTCAGAACTTCGTTAGCCAACTGTCAAATTCTCAAAAAACTGAACTAGAGCAGTTACTCGTATAGTTGAAAGGTAAATGGTTTTAAGCTATATATAACCAAGAGGTATAGGCACTATTGAGGCTTGGTTTACAATTCATTTTTGCTTTTGCTTCAACCAAGGAAAGAAATTGAGCAAATTTATTTTTAAATACTTTTTCTTCGTACCCATAGGTTAGTTCAACAAAAGCAAAAACAAAAAGACAAAAGTAAAAATACATGTGACGGCTCTATGAAGAGAAAAGTGAGAAAAAATTATTTTCGATTCCGGACAACAACAGCTTCAGTATACAAACTTGAAAAACAAAAAAAAAATTGTTTTAAACTGGAGTGAAAAATTCAAATTTCGATCGGAGATAGTGGCGACTGAACACTATACTGATGGTTGAAAAATGCATAGGTATAGCAAATAATGATCGTGCAAAATTGCCTGTGCACAGGCAGTGAGTGTTGCATTATTTTTCTTTGCGACATTAGCATTTCATAGGTGTCCAAAACCCCAACTATTCCATTTTAGATTTTAGCAGCACACAACAATCTATTTAAAATGACGCTTATTTTGGAGTATAAACTCGTAGATAAAATTATCAGCAGGTGAAACCTAACCTCAATTGTCATCTAAATAGAGGTCACACACACTCGTTTTGACTGAATTCTCGTAAACTGTTGTAACAATTCCAAAACGTATCGTAGAAACATGATGGCATCAGTCTGCGGTTGGAGAAGGTGGTGTAAGAAAATCGCATTAACTAGTTAAATGAAGAGTTACTTACATTATTCGAGAGTAGAATGGGAAGATTTTTGATGAATTACATCAGAAAAAAACTGGGCATAAATGATATTAAATGTGACCACATAGAAAAAACACACTACTTGTGTGAATTCAGGCAGGTTCTTTGAACCAAAACTCTTCAAATTAGCAACTTACTGTCAAATGTGGCAGACACAATCAAAAATAATAAGGCAAATAATTACGTTTAAAATATTACCCATGTACAAATACGAGTATTTTTACAATGTTTTTAAAATATTTCATAAAAGTATCAATTTTCAGAGTAATTATAAATCATTATTGTAACCATAATTAAATATCAACATTGACCTGAAGACTTTACCAAGCCCGGTTGTGCAAGCTTGCCCAATATAATTTGAGCTATTCTCAGCATGGAGAAAACTCATCACAGAAAAGAGAAATCCGTGTCTTCAAAAAAGAAGAAATTATCATTAAAAATCATATTATGTTTCTGATTAATAGGAGAGAATTAAAACTTTGGATTTTTATTGGGCGTCAAATAAAACTCTCAATCCTGGATGCTAATAAAATGCGAAATTATGAAATATGTAGTATACCTAATAGATTTCATAGCCAGCATTCCACACGGAGTTGTATTTGTGTGGTGCTCATCAGTAGGTTATACCAGAACATAAATAGAGAAGTCTTGTTGATAGGGAAAATCAGATCATTATATTACAGATATACTAATAACTCGTATTTTATAGTTGGCTTCTTCGTTCTTGCAATTATAATTTTACTTGTAATATCTGACAAATTTTGATGTCCTCATAAAACTATTTTTACTTTCTCTCGCCCTCCCTATTATGCATACGTAGGCCTACTCACGACAGCGCAAAAAATTCAAAATATTTACCCATTAGAGAAAAAAAGGTTCTAGCACTACACGAGCAAGATAAAGATACCAGCCATGATAGCTTTCTCGAATTCGACAGTTAGGACAAATTTTATTTTCTGGCCAACTAAACAGGAAATTTCAGTAAATTAAAATATAGTTATCAAGCCTGTTCATCGAATTTTTCAACCTAGTTCGATTAATAACACAAAAAAGACAACTGACTCATTCTCAAAGCCACATAATATTCTTGAAAAATAGGCTTTTAGCGATAATCAAGTGCTTGGGTCAATTATAGTATCGTCATAAAGGTTGACGCATCGCAAGAATTTTTCTCAAAGAGGAACAAATACTGGATAACCACGAAGAAAAAAAAAATTCATCATAAATATCCACAAATCTCACGAGCCGCCAATTAAGGCGAGAAATTAAAAATCACTAAAAAACCAGCGCTTTCCCAGGTTCCAACAGAAAAAAATAAATAAGAACTTGTTTCCATGACGCATACAACTGGAACCCTCAACAAAGAGTGAAAAAATATTTATCAGTCATTGGAGAAAATTCTCAAATATTTGTAAGCGCTCAAACAAGCAAGAGTAAATGTTGGAACAAAAAATGTTGACAAAATTAATGAGCAAATAAAAATTGCAGTGGTCTCGATTTGGAGATAGAATTTGGTAATATAAAAAATATAATTATGTTGATGCGATGAGAATTGTAGAAAGAATTTAATAAAAATATAATAAATAAAATGAGAAAACTTTCTGCTCAAACAAGTGACTGAATGCATTCCATTTAAGAAATTCAACTAGTAATTTATAAAATGCTATGTGGTTGCTCATATAAGATTAATCAAGACCTAGGAACTGTTGCGTTTCTTTGGACGATGCTCTATCCTACTGCAGCTGAAATGTACCAATCATCAGTACAAAAATGGTCACAAAAGGAAGGACAACCACACTCTGTCAAAAAAGAGTCAAAGCCAACAGACCCAAAAGTTGTGAATGAAAAAGTTGCGACGGCTATAACCGAGGAAACTAAACGTGCACTATTAGATAAATATATTATCAGTGCAGAGAGAGACCCAATAAATAATGTTTATGACAATCTCAATTTTTCAGCAATGCCCAAAGATACAAGGCAAATGAATATAATAATCCTTCAGCAATACGCGAAGATACAAGGCAAATGAAAATAATAATCCCTCAGTCCCAAAGATACACAATCAAATGAAAATACTAATCAAACATGAGGCACTGTCTGGAGACATGAGGACGTACTTGAACTCATCAATCTCTACAAAGAATCTCAACCTCCAGTTTTCTTCAATAAAAATCCATAAAGTCTGGGAGCATATTGCCAGCAAGTTATTACCATATTCAATTACTCCAAGTCGAATATTTTTAAAAGAAATATAATAATTGAGAAAATGGAAAGTATGGGCAGCACCGATACTTTCGGTTAAAAATATGAATATTCCTGAAATAATTTTTTAATAATATTTTTAATTACTATCAACATGGTTGATGTTCCAGGTTTTTTATTCTTTTTTCCTTCAATATTTTGACAATATTTTGACAATATTTTGACAATCTCAAAATTTTGAGTAGATAAAAGAAAAAAAATATTACCATCATATATTATAATCTGTAATATTTCAAGATTTAGTGAGCTATGAGGAGAACAGAATGAGCTACTATTAAAACTAATATAGAACCTAGTTTGAGTGGTTCGAAAATTTATTATCAATGATTAAGTATCATCTCGACAAGGATATTTCTAATGACTGTATAACAAAAATATAAACAGATCATGAAAAATAGAAGTTATCCAAATCAGCTGAAGCAGAAAAAAAAAAAGGAATAGAATTGAGAGAGCGAGTAACAGCTTTGCTATTGAGAAAATGACAGATACATCTGAAAAATATCTTGATCATCAACTGCAAATACCCAACCAGAAAACTAAGCTTATAATGAAAATTTGTTTGCCAAACTAAGATTTTTCCGAGTTATTGGAAATTTCTTGGGTTAGGAAATTTATTAGTGATCCCAGGCTTGTAGCTAGAAGAAAATCCCCCAAGGAGGGGGCTTAACTATAGACCAGGAAGAGCAAAATTTTTTAAGAATTAAAAATATTGTTAAATATGTGTTGAATGTAAAGGCAAAGCTGGAAAATATTATTAATCAAACCAAACATGAAATGTCACCTTCAGATGATGATTTGAAATTGGAAAATTCATCAAAATATGTTTTTACATTTTGAATGACATTAAAAATTTCAAACTTGACATGTATTCATCCAAATTCCTACAATATTCATTATTATTTTGGTGAAAAATGTTACTCTAGTTCGTGTTAGGGTACTGGTTATAGCCATTATATTTTTGAACTGCTTCGGTACAGTCGCCAAAATTTTAGCGTGGTTAACTATACATAAATACGAGTACTCGTATTTCAGACTGCTTTGGGCGCTAAATTTGTTACCCAAGTGTCTCTCCTGATTAACTTATGAATAGGTACACTCCCTATTCTGTTGCAGAACTCTAATAGGCACTAATTTCTTTCGCCGCAAGCCCTCTTTCATTTTGCGGAAACTCGTTCTAATGAACAGGAACAGCATCTTCCAAACAAAAAAACATTAGATAACTTTCAACTACATTATAATATAATTAACCTACTTAAATGTATGAATGACTAAATTTGCCATCTGTCTACAAATACATCCTTCATAACTTTGTTCGTTGAATTTCGCAAAACGTTATTTTGTTAAACAGCAATCTACTTCCTTTCTTTCACATTTCATTCTTCTCTTTCTCTTCTAATTAATGCCATTTACACCTGCAATTACCATACAATAAGAAATTCGAAAATTAATAAAAAATATTACTGTTGCGAGTGTTAACTATGACAAAATTGAGTTAATTGCTTTGAATTTATTGTAGTTAAACAGGCATTGAATTTATGGTCTTTTGATTACTTGCATCTCGATTGTTATAAGAAGAATGGAGGGAAGAAAAGATTTTATCGTGGGAATTGAACCAGAAATACGAGTCAACTTTGGTTATAGGCTATAACTGAAACTGGATTTTACTTTTCACTTATAGTGAGTGTAAATATCAAGGAACAACCTTAACTTTGTTCCTCAATAAATACATAAAAATTAAAACCGTATAAATGAAAACAGCTGACTTTTCCAAGTCAAATGCACTCGGGAGAGAAAATATTAAAAATTAGTATGCTGTGTACTAATTTTGGGACAATTCAGGTTTCATGTGACAAACTAATAAAAAATATATTAAATTTTAGTATGCAGCACACTAATTTCCAACATAATATTTAAACCAATTTTTCAGTATTTTGCATTAATTTTAAATATTTTTTAGTTTACCTATTTAATTTTAATATATTTATATTAATTTTATTCATATAAAATCTGAACTGTGTTGAAGTTAGTATGTATATCCTAGAATTTAATACGTATATGCAGTAGTCTTATACTCTCAGTGCGTGTATTAAATTTTCCAGAAGAGACAAAAATAATATTCTACCTACAGCACAATATTGAAAGGAAAATAATGAATTAAAATTAAGTGTTATCAATCAATTATTTAAAACAATTATTACAACTTCAAGTAAAGAAACTAATAAATCATCTTGCATATATAACATCTTACAAGCCAATTGGTCTAGAGAGTGCCAAAATATGTCCTTGCTTGTGAACACATTAATCAGAGTTCGCAATTTCGAACCGGTTGGACTGAAATAAGGTAGTCAGTCGTACTACATTGAATTTGGTGTAAATTGATCACGGTTTTGGACGGCAGAGGGTAAGTGAATTCATAAATCTGTGTACCAGGTGATAGTAGGGAATGATGCGAGGTAACTTAAATACAAATTAATGTGAAACTGATCGAAGCTGACTGTCTCCCCGCCCTATATACAGCTACGATCGCGATCTCAAACCTAAAACGGTTGGTTCACGAAGTAGTGGTGGCAAATAGGGAGACTTAATTTCCAGTTACAAATTAGTTGTAGATGGCTGTGAGAAATTATGGCAAGTCCCCTCCCCCTAAGTAAATCCATGCACATAAAATACATCTCGATTGAACAAAGTACAGACACTGAGTCTGAGTGACAACTGACAACTTCCAGCTAGACTAAAAAGTAAAATACTCGTACAATGTCGAATAATCGTATCAAAACTAAGGGTCCAATTACGCATTTGGACTGAATGAGTAAGCACTTTGCCCTAAACTCACTCACAATCAAAGGGATTGATTATAGAATAAACAGCGACTGCGCTACGCAAAAATAAATACATCTCTATGATCAATTTCCATTGTTGCTCAGATTTGGAATATGTATCTTAGTCGCGCTCCTGACGAGTTTCATTCCGTATAATTCAGGACTCGATAATTGTACTGAACTGAAATGACGCTTGCTATGCAGGTACCAAAACAGGAATTATATTATCTGAGAGTTTGAAGCCCATTTACCTTTCAATTACGAAACGCTATTATGTAATTGGCAACTCACTATTTTAGCCAATCACAAAAATACTGTGAAGATAACTGTCACACTAAATTAACAGATTTCATCAATATCAAGTAATACATTCATACTTATCGAACATTCAAACTTGAAAATTTAGTGTGGCTGCACCTCTTTACGCCTCGAGTTGCTCAAACAGAACGAACTATACGAATAATCATCATTAATAATAATAAAAATCAACCTTCAACGTGGCTTCCTCAAGCTCAAATGAAAGAAAAATTAATCTGCAGCAATTTAGTAATTTGTTTCAAAGTACTTTTTATGAGAAAGCACTCATTCACGAGATTTGAAAAAAACAAAAAAATCAAAAACACTAAAACCTACAGATAAGTAGGTACTAGGTACATATAAATATCAAAGTTAATCTTCTGAGAAATTGATCAGTTGAACAGGGCTTATCTATCCTGGAAAGAGTTTTTAATTTAGGTATTAGGTAAGTATATAACATTCGAGTGATGAGAATTTTTTCAGTTACGAGCACGAAATAGAGAAAATATATTCGAATAAAAACAAATGAGTAGTTTCAAGGATGCTAATTTCTGGCTACTGGTTATTACAGGGTAGTATTCAAAGGAGTCTGCTGTACATCATTCGACACAGACTGGATATCGAGCGTGTCATATCATAAATGAAGAATTTGTAACTCTCCTTCAAATTGACCAGAACAAGGACAAAAAATAGATCCATACATTAAGATTAATGTCTTCGAAGATGTGGTCAGGGGGGATGGATAGGCAGTGTTGAGAAGTGTTAACAACACAAAACCAAAAAAAAAAAAAAAAAAAGGGAGGTTTGCGTGTTGAATCTCATTTTTTAATTTCGAAAAAATAAAGCAAAATGATGGATAGAGTGGAGCACGACGATGACGATTGAAACATCTCTAAGTTTTTACACATGACAGATGCTTGGGGGAACATCTGAATGTATTAGTTATGAAATATTTCAAGACACATTTTTCTGTTAATTAAAAAGACAGGACCGTAACCAGGATATTTTATAAGGGGTGGCTCAATTGAGGCTCACCGAGAGCTACTTCTCTCTTTCTTCCACCTCCGTCTCATTTTCCATTCTTAAAGAGGGGCTCGACTTAAGTCAAGGAAGAGAGGGGCTCAGCACCACAGCCCTATCCTGGCTACAGGCCTGTAGAAAGAGCAGATTTTCGATAGAAAAACACTCAACTTCATAATTGATATACTGTTTTCAATTGAAAACAGAAAGATTGACCACTATTTTTGATCACTATCCAAAATTACTAGGTAAACATGTACTTAGTCCAGTGAAAATAGATACTTCAGATTGCAAAAAATCCTGCAGAAAAAAGTGTCACTCGGAAACGTCTGGAACCATCACCAGAATCATCACCAAAAACACCTAAAATCGAACCCGCTTTTTTGAGTTTTTTTCGCAATAACTAACTAATGATACATTTTCTGAAAAAAATACTTGGAACAAAAAAATTGTCCATTAAAATATCAACAACTTTTGTGAATAGAATTTTTTTTGTGTCTGTCATAAAAGTAGAAATAGAGAGCGCCAAAGATAGCCGATAGGCACATTTTTTATTGAAAAAACATTTTCTCAATAGTCGAATATTGTTATTTTTTTGAGAACTATTCTCATCTTCGGCTCTCTCTATCTGTTTATATCACAGATGCAAAAAAAAAAAATTCTGAATATATAATTATTGGGAACTTCAAAAACTGAGACTGATTTCATAATTTCATCAGTTGGTTACTATTAAAATCCGATTCAACAAAAATATTATAAGAGGATTTTGGCAAATCTCTAACAAATTAGGATCTGGGAAAATATTATAGGCTATTTCGAGTAGTTTTCAAATCTAGGTCTATATAGACCTCGTCCTCAAATGTCAAAGTTGTGAGTACGAGAGGAGGGAAAGGGGTTTCGACACCTTTCAAATGGAACAGCTGATTATTTTATTCTCGAATTTTATCGCCGAAATGTATTCTAAATTTGAACTCCATAGGTACACTAGCCACCAAATCATAATTATAGAAGCCTTGGTCGACAGTCTTATGCTACCTGATAGCTACTGACCCACACTCAGCAGGTACCCATTTTTCTTGTTGGTGGATGCCATCAAATCACGGAGAAGAGAGGGTGATACCCACGCGCCACACGTGTTGATTTTGCCATTGCATATTATTGAAAAGAAAATAAATAATATAAAAGGGGAAAATGATATATATCATAACGGAGAAGTTCAGGCATTTATCTTTAACCTTCTGGAATTGTTATAATCGGATTCGAAAGGGCGGCAGTAAGCAAAACACTTCTCGGAATTTCGACCATAGCACGCGGCCAACAGCTGATTATTTTCAAACTGCAAAGTGTAGGAGGGAAAAAATACATTCAAAACAAAAGGTGTACATTCAGATGAAAACATCTGTAAAAGGGACATTTAGTAGAAATATAAGTTTATATTTGAAATTTTAAACTTGTTTCGATAGGGTAATTGAGGCATTACTTCATCTATATTCAGCATCAGTATCCTGAAGACTGAATAGTATGACTATATTGAATCAGATCAACGAGTTAGGAAGGAATTCTATGAAATATGTAAATAAAATTTTTTTTCCAATCTAATGCTCATGCGTAGCAATTCGAAGTTAGAAGACAGAGAATTTGAATGAGAAGCGGTTGGCGAAACCAAGGAGAAATCACACAATTCACAATTAATCTCACAAAATCCGATCCGACAGGAGAGTGACCCTAATATACGATAGTTGCTCACATACATTGGTCTTTGAGCATAGGCAATCTACAGGCGGCAATACGGGAGGGCCTACGCCCCCCAGAACAGAAACTATAGTCCTTCCCCCAGTTAAAAAAACAAAAACGAAACTAGATTATTTGTACCAAACTCTGGTAATTTTTTCTTTTTTACGCGTGAAGTTATTATTTTTATTAATAACAAAATCTTAGCGCCCCCCTCCATCGCAAAGTCCTTGCGAGGGTCATCCATGCAAAACCATATTAAGGATGTGAAAAGGATATGAATCCGTTTATATACTGGCTCGGCAGATTATATCGAAATCTGAAAATGAAAAGATGCTCACTACTCTAAAAAAAAATTGAAGTGAGAAAAGAAATTTTATTACCCACTTGCCACATATTATGCATTATTTTGATGTTAAAATGAACACGGAGCTGAAAAGATCGTATGTGCTTCAAACTCATAGAAGCTATTGAAACCAATTCTGATGATTCTATTTCGTGTAATTTTCATTTTTTATCCTTACAGATACAGATTCACGAAACATTCGAACAAACGTGATCTAACCCTGTAATGTTCCTCGACGTATATTACATTTCACGTAAACTGTAAAAGTAATTTCCGTCTCATCGAGTAAATGAGAACGAGACAATATCTGGTCGGTGGCCCGGTAAATACCACCTAGGTGGAGAAAATTTTGAAAATCATTGCTTGGGTTCGTTAAATTTCTCTGCTCAAGACAAATCCAATGAGCCCAAACACACAATTTTTTAAAATTTCATCACCTAGGAGGTACACATAACATGTATAGCAGGCCACCGACGATGAGCAGGTTCTAGGTGTTATCGAAAATCGAATCGTGTCGGCAAGGTGAATTGAAAATCTGATTGGGAGGTGAGAAACCTTAGACTACACCACATTGAATAATGAATACAATAGTAGTGATGGGATGAAGTAAATATCAAATGTATGGGAAAATTTCATACCCAACTCCGGAGTCGAGTGAAAATTTTCTATCCTGGGAATCGCCCCATAACAAAACCCAATTCAAATCGAACACCGAACTAGGGTCCACCCAGAGCAAATCAAATGCTAAATACGACTCGGAGAGTAAACCCAAGTCGAACCTAAGTCTATTTTTGTGGCTAATCGAACACACCTCATGATTAGGTCTTGAGGTTAATGCTTTTCTCTTCTAGTCACTCTGCTTCCGCCTTTTTCAGAATAGCGTTCAGTTTTACAAAATACTAGATGAAAGAAAAAAAATTGATTTGAAAAAAAAAGTAAGAAATTCATGCACAGGGATGAAGGATCGACATTCTTGAATAATTAGTGTTATTAAACCCATAAAATGTCACACGTTTTATTCGTTCTTTGAAATGACAAGAACCAAATAATTTCATTCAAGGTAACATAGATTTAAAAAAATCACACACCAGCAAAATTGTCATGAGTTCAAAAATTTTTTTAAGTACCTATTTTATTCAAGATAACATGATTGTGTAAAATATTACACGCTAATAAGCATTTGCTTATAAGTAATATCTGACCACATACGAAACTTCAATGGCAAAAAGTGAGTGTATTTTTTTTCACAAATGGTTACCCTTCACGGGCTGAGAACATCAAAATCGAGCTTAAGCAATCGAAATATTTTTGCAACATACGAGTAATTTCATCTTCATTTTCTTACGCTCTATTACAATCACGATCAAGTTCGATGCTTCAAATAAATTAATCTGACACGTGGATTTATCTACCGTCAGGTATGACCTTGAAAGGAAAATATGAAAGTTTATTACACGAATTCGTCAACCATAAATGTGCGAGGTTAACAAAAAAAAAATTTGGAAATATTTTTGATACAGATATATCAATAGGAAAAAAAAGTGCGATAGTTTTAAAAAAGCTGCAAAAAAAGGAAAATAAAATCCAGGTAAAAGTTTAATTCGTGATTCATATTGAAGTAATGATAAGTATCTGATTTTATTTCAAGGAATGTATACAGAAGAACTCAATTTCTATTTTAAAGGTGGTAATAAAATTTTGGCAACAATTAAGAAAACAGTAGTTAAAATTTGCAAGTTTTTTTCCTCAAGCATACAGGGTGTGGGCATGTAAGGAGTGCTCATGGTATTTTTTGTTTCTTACCCATCTTGACTGAAATCATTTTGCAATTAAAAAAATTAAAATTCGAGCATTGTTCAATACAGAATATTTTCAACGGGTAATCCTCTGAACTATGTGCATTAGCCACAAAAATATTCTTTGCTGAAAGGTATTACGCCCGTATCTAGACCAATATTTTGGGGTGGTATGGGTCTGTGTTACCAAAATATGTTCTTCATTTTTCTCATTTTCCGCATCTCCTATGCAGCAAGGTTACCAGGTCAAAAATAGAAAAATTCTTACAAAAATGAGAATAAATCATGAAGACTTAATTTAGTCTGAAGTACAGGTTTTTTTTCCCTGTAAAATTCTAGGTAAAATTTGATATTCCTGTCTCTGCTAGTTTTATGAAGAAAAAAAAATACAAATATTTTTTAAAAATATATAAACTTGATGAAATGAAATACTTATTGTAAACCACTCAAAAAAGCATAAATGTATTGTGAATTAGTCTCGAGTTTAAAGTCTATTCATTATTATTTTTTCAACTTGAAAACAATTTTTGAGTTAATTTAAATATTTTAATCCAGAAGAAAGTAAACGACTAAATACACTGAAATAAATCAATAGTTATTATAACAATTTCTATAGGAAAACAAGGACAGTCGAGATTTATCGTAGATTATTCTTAGTATTTGTAGTACTTTTTTTTCTTAGATGGGAGGTAATTTCTACTATAAATTTTCAACTATCCGTTTTTTCAAGAAAATAAAGAAAATTACTATCGACTTTGTTTTCAGTGAAGATATTCAAGAAATAATGACTCAAAAACACAAGGTACAGCTAGACCTAGACCATCCTGTATGTTTGTGAATGTTGCATTTGCTCCGTTGATATCAAATTAATTCATCAAAATCATTAAAAGACGATTTTTATCAAAATTTAGGGTAACCTGTTGCATTACTAAAATTTCTTTTCTAGCTGAAATAATTTTCCGTGCCATCAAATTATCTACACTATGACTTGCACGTGGAAGCTACAAAAAATACAAACTGTAGATCATATTATTTGATAAAAATTTGTCAGCTGGTTATTATTCCTGGTCTGCTATCAAAATAAAGCTGCGTAATAGAGGAGCTAGCGTGTGGAAATTTTTTTATCAGACAAAAAATTTAGACGATTTTCTTTTCGCAACAGAAATTTTATGGCATCTTAGTGTCAATGGATCAAGGCTTGAAATGAAAGCAACGAGAACTAGGTTATCATTAATTTATATTTTGCAACCTTCAACGATGGATTCACGCTACAAGAAGCTACAAACTTTTGACTTAATTTCATAGACCTTGAAAATAGTTTTTTCGATACCGACACAATTGCCAAGTGAAAAATACGAGACTTTTTCTATTCATACCAGTTGATTGGATAAATGATTTTTTTTTTCTTTCTTAAAAATTATAATATTTCTCTCGGAGCCCATTTATCAAAACATTTTTACGTGGATAAATCTTCAGAGTAAAATTATATTTCTATCAATTTTTCTTCTACAGGAAAAAAAATTCACTTTTTAATTAGCAGCGCACAAACTGGAGGACAATTCCATTTCATATGAAAGATAAAATACAAACAGGTTTGTTGAAAATCAGCGAAAGATATTCAGAATTAAATGTAAATAATATTAAACGTTAGAAATTAATGTAAACACGTTGAAAATTAATGAGCAGCCTATCAAACTTTGACGTACATTTTAAATTAGTTTTCCACATGAAAGCTGATTTGTCTCCCAGCTAGTGCCTAGTATTCTAATTTATGCATAGAATATTTTCCGTTATACTCATAGAAGGTTTTTATTATTAAAAAACTTCTGGACCCCCCAAAATTTTCAGGAACAGAGGGAGAAGATGCAGAAAAACCATTGGACAGATTTGTTAATAAAAAAGTTTACTGATAAGTACCAAAAACTTTGTTAACGGGTATGAAGGCGGCTTGATGGGGATGGTTTTGGGAATAGCTACAGATGACTAAAATTAATTTCAATAATCGACTTTTCATAGCCCTCTTCAACATTCCTATAGGAAGTAGAAAAAACTAGTTATGCCACAGGTCAGCCAAAAATAAAGAAACATATTATGTCTTTCTAAGAAGTGATGGAAACTAACAGGAAACACAGGATGAAATAAAAAGTTGATCTTTGAAAACTTTTTCAATTGAATATTTCCGTCAAATTAATCAAAAAAATGGCAAGGCTGCATTAAACGAGCAATATTGACTTTTTAAAAAGAAAAATTAAATCTGCAAATGGAATAACGACTCAGTCTGTACGACGACGCATTCCCACATGAAAATTCGACTATCAATTCTAAGCTTGGAATACTTTCGACGATAGTTTAATAACCTCTACGGCATCATGCGAGTAAAAGTACTTTCAAGTTTTATAACGGTCGATGAAAATGAGCAGTGCATCGCATGAAATGGTACTATTCGCAGTTATAGAAGTAATTCACACGTGAAATAAATAAAACCAGAAGTTTCCCAGTGAAGATCACTGGGTGAAACACCGTTTTCAGTTTAATTAACTTCCACTAAAGACGTCATAAAATGGACACATAAATCTCTCCCACCTATGTCGACTTTTCTTCGGCACGAATTCAATTGTAGCTGAGAAAACTTACGTCTATTTCTGACAATTTTATTGTAAGAACTACTTTTCATTATCTTGAAAATTATATCTTTTTTTTTTAATTTCTAACACACGACTCAAAGCGTCATTTGAGATCATCTACTCGACAGAAATCAATTTCACTTTCATTGAAAACAGAATACACATAATATTGTTACGTATGTATGGTTTCATTAAAAAACATGGATGAATCATGAATGAGCTTTAGAATAGTGGATACTAAATATATAGCAATACGAATAAGTTTACTCTTGTACATGTTAAAACCAAGATGTTGAATCATCAGTAAGAAGAATTAGCAAGACACTCACCCAATAATAATCAGCAAGTAACAAGATGACAGCTGGTCGAAGGAAGCACAAAACGAGTAAATCACGATAATAACTTCACAAATATTTTCAGACTGATCATCATTGATCAACAAAACCGAATCAAACACAACATTTGGAGAGTAGAATCAGGAATGCAAGAATGATTCCTGAAAATCTATCGATTCGTGATATTCATCGTATCTCGGAACACTGATCCAATTATCAAGACTAGAGAATTTGGTATCAAACTGATCGTCAGGAATCATTCCTACTTCCTGGATTCTGCTAAAACTAACACGACACTAATTCAAGATATGGTAAATAGAAAGAATGCTTGCATGCTCGAAAAATACACGAAATTTGTAGACACTAAGCACAACACAGCACATCACAGGTAAGACGGAAGATATTCATCGACTGAATTTTGAGAATAGTAGTTATTCGTAAGTTGACTCAAAAACAATTTAACGAAACCAGAGAAATACAATAAAATTGATAAATCAGCTTCCTATCGACGATTCATAACATAATTCAACTTAATTAACGACGAGGAACAATCTACTTCACCACAACAGAACAAAGACACGAGTTGAAAAAACGAGATGGCTTCTGTATTTTAGTTTTCTGTTCTGAATTGCATTGTCAGTACCAGAAGATTGTCAGAGATGATTCAAATGCGAAGCGCTGTGGGATAACCTACCTTAGGGTGAAGATTATAAAAATTGGGTTTTCGAGTGAAGTGTATTGGTGACGTCATACGAAAGCCATAAATGGAGATCGCCTGCGTGAGAAATATCAGGAAAACGAAGAAAAAAAAAACGAAAATGCCAGAAAAACGCCTGGAAAACAGCAGACTTTAAAATTTGATAAGTTTTTATCGTCGTATATAGTCCATTCCAAATAAGAAACGCAGTGATTTGAAAGGCGCAACAAGGTGTGTCCACCTGAAAAAATTTTGCGTTCGTTGATTTGCGTTGACTTCTTATCACTAATGAAAATGATACAAGTCGACGTAACGTTTTCCTTATCAATATCAACGCGAACCACATTCGCAAAATTCTCTTTATGTCTTCGTCTCTTATATTTGTGCAGTGATTGGATGAAATTCGTGTAATGCGGATTTCATACGGCGTTTCTTATTTGGAATAGACTATCTGGTCGTATAAATTAATTCTTGGCACTACTAGCGCAGTAAAAATACTTATTTCTGGGGTGAAATTTCATAAGGAATCCGAATTTGAGGATTAGAACATCCGTGGAGCACATCCAGGAGTCATTTTTTGTTGAAGTGTGTTATATTTCAGTATTCTACGATTTTGCTAATAGACAATCAAAAATATTGAGATTCGAAATTGTCATGAAAGGGGAAGAAAGGTCTAACGGGTTTATAAATTCAGATATAAATAAACGAACTTGGCGTTGTAACGTCATGAAACTCTAAACTGGAACAGAAAATAGCTTATATCGAGAGACCATTAATATGATAAAAAAAAATTTGGTAAGTGCATCACTTACTTATCAACGATTAATTTTATACCTACAATACAAGGTTCAAATAGGATGTGAATTTTAAAAAAGTCAAAATACTCGTATTTGGATTTTATTCAATGCCTCAGCAAACCGTTGACTTACGGCGTCCAAAAGGAGAAAAATATTTCAAACCAATGCATAAACTAATATAATTTCAATTCTCACCATTTGGGTTTTTACTTCATTATAACTCTTGCAACATATTTTCTGAACCAATTTAAGAAATTCTGTCACCTCACCACACACTGGTTCCTCTCCAACATCAGTCAATAAAAATGACCCCTTTTTCTGACTAATTTAAAACACATTTGTTTTATTTAGTGTTAATTCGAGAAGGTCATCATGTCTTCAAAAAAAAAAAAATTCACTTCATTCCATTACTCTATTCTACGATCGTTTTCTTTCATAACCTCATAAATATCAAATCCACACAGTTGAAACCGCACTGTCATTTCATTTGAGTCTCTCAGTGCTCCTTTGTAAAAATGAAATCTTTTCTTCTCTCATTAACGCCGTCGTAGACTTCTTTTCAAAACGAAGAAAAACATACCCAGACAACTATAACACAGAATAATGCGCAGACAGCTATTGCAATAAAAAAACTGACTGAACAGACTTTTACCAACTTAAAAGAAACTTATTTTAAATGTACTTCATGTTTCACAAATTCCTGACCTTCCATAATGCGTACTATCTGACCCAACTACCATTTATGGCATTCATTTCTGGTTCTATTGTTCAACTCTCCCTCTGGACAAAGAACATGCTAACGAAAAAAGCAAAAAAAAAAAAGAGGAACTGGATTTTCTAGCAACGATTTCAATTCGATCGATTTTTTTACTCCATCCTTCACTGAAAGGTAAAACCAGTTTGCAAATACTGTCATGTTATTTGCAAATACTCAGCTATATAGCAGAGAATCTGAAAAAACTTGTACCGACGTGGCCAAAACTACCAATTTTTGGCGGGAATATAAATCCAAAATGTTTCAAAAGATGGAAAAATCAGAAGTAAAGGAACATAAAAAAGATACTGAAGCAGATGTTATCTGGAGATGAGAGTCTTGTGTCAGGTGATACCGTAAAGAGGTTCACTCTTTTTGTATTTATATGCACCCATCTGGTGGTTGTAACTACACGAGCAAATCTCTATACCTGCAACCAGTTCTCATAGCGTCTGTATAAAAAACGCCTACATGATGGTGGTGCACTCTGACGGTGGTGCACTCCCTTCTTTCCATCTCTGCATTGCTTTTTTTTTAACAAGTTTCCCTTTATTTGCTCGTACAAAATGAGTATGTACGATATAATACACACGTTTCTCATTTATTTACTCGAGATAAGTCAACTTCTGCTACAGAGAACAATTTTTTTGTGACCGAATTTTGAAGGAAATTTCAAAGGCATTGGGATGTTTGTAGAGGAATGCTTATCTCATTCTTGATTTCACGAAAAATGAAGCCGACAATTGACGTCAAGTGGTTGGAATAGCGTAGATCGCAGTAATGTTTTCACTTTCAGTTTTTACACAGTGAGATTTTTTTAATTTACTCTGAGAAAAAACTTAACATAGAAAAATGTTTTCCCAACAGAAAATAGATAAGAAAATGTTTCACTTTCATAATTTCAAACATTGTGGGAAAAATATTTTTGAATTAACGTTTGTTTTAGTTGAATGGAATGCTTAGAAAGAGGCTTCAGCCTCAGCCTCGTTACCTTCCAAAGTACCATCATGTCATGACTGCACAGGTGCTAAGAAAACAGTATTCATCACATGGTAGCACTGCACTTCATCATCGAGATTTACAACTTAAAAAGGCCCCCACGAGGCACCCACTACTAGTAAACCTTATCTCAAGAATTAATGAATTGCCAAGAAGTCTTTCACATTAAAATTTTTTATCTCCACTCAAGATCGTATATCAAAAAGTGGTTAAGTTTCTTTCACTATTATTTAAAAAAATATTTATGTATTTTATGAATTTATTTTCTGATTTATGGTACCACCTACAGTAATAATGAGTGTTTCAGACAAAACACCAAAATCATTGCTTGGCGCATAACCTTCGTTTATAATGCAGAATGAGTGCGTAACCGACGTTTGAAAATTTTTATCTTGCAGGCATCATGCTGAATTTTAATGTTAATGTTCCTCCGTTTGTTTAATATGCAAAATGATGTTCTTCGTCGAGGCAGGAAGAGAAAAAAAAATGTGTTACAGCGAGTTATACAGAAAAAAGTGATAAAACAGACTTGAATATACAAATAAGTTAGCGGTTCTCTAAAAAAATCTACATGAAAGAAAAAAAATGTAGGAAATTTTGTATACGTTCGAACTTACCCATACCCAGTTTCTGGTAAGTTGTTAAAACAACTTATTCTCGGCTTGGTGAGCTCAGCAAAGCATAACTGTGAAATACGGATGTCCTAGAAGTGTCGAATCAAAAGTTTGGTTGATACTGTAGATGGTGAATCGTTTCTTCAGATCTTTTTTTAAATAAAAACTAGCATAGCAGAGCATTCATTAAGGAATCAAAAAATTTGCATATTTTGTGTTGAAACATGAACATGCGTAAACCGGTACCGACTGAAGCAGTCCAAATCTGTAATCAAAAATTATTTGCATTTAAATAAAAAAAATGCAAGAAGACGAACATAAATGCGGATATCCGTTGTCAGGGAGCTTCAGAAAATTGTTACGGTCTGAGTGCACTACTTACGTAATGTTAATTTATACACGTGCCCAGTTCTATGCATTTATTATGTTAAAATCATTTGAGTAGGAAGAAATAAACTATTAACACCATTTCCTCTACCTTCACCATCATCCAAAATCTGAAAAATATTTAAACGAAGGGTAAGTAGTTTGTGACTTATTTCCAAGGTTCATATCAGTTACTTCAAGTCTCGTGGACCTAAAACGTATCACTCAGGTTTGCACACTGAAAGAAATTTTCTCAAAATTTTAATGATATGAGCAGCACACTAACTGGAGGACAATTCGTTTCTATGTACACGTACGTAAAAATTATATCAAATTGAAATGCTGCCAAATAAAATTTATATCCTTTAGTTTATCATAATATAAAAACTGAATTTTGCTCTGATTGGGGCAGGATAGCATAGCCAGTTACCAAGCCAAAAGCTGAAGGAGAATCTTTACCGTTTTGGCTTCAAAAGCCAAAAGCCGAAAGTGAAAAGTAAAAGTTTCAAAGCTTGAGTTGAATTTTTTTGGCTTTATTGAAGCTTTTCCAAATTTTCTCTTCATTTAATTTTCTTTCTTCTCTGCTTTCAGTTTTTCTAAACAATATGAAATCAGAGGCTGTCAGTCACAAGCTATAAAGCCAACTTTACTGTTTTGACTTCAAAAAGCTGATAGAAATCTTGAAGCTGGAAGTTGAATTTTTATTTGAAGGTCATAAATGTAAGCTGAGAGCTGAAGTTTTCATTTTCAGATTTGCAGATCTGAATGCGGCGAGGGGGAAACTAATTTTTGTCATCTCAACAACAATTAGCTTACGACTGAGCTACGCGTTCAGTTTCAATCTCTTTTTCAAAAGCCAGAAAAATTGACTGTCTTCGAAAAATTTTCAGAAGGGTGCAAAGGAGTGAGTGCACCACTTACATAACTTAAAATTAAATCAGGCCACGAACTGATAAAAATAAATCGAATAAAAATAATTTTCATTATTACAGGAAACAAAAAATGTATTATTTTAGTGGAGAATATTAGTGAATTTATTTAAAAAATGTAATACTGATTATAAATAATATTATATACTGGCTTAAAAAAGGAAGAGTAGGCCACAAAATTTAAAAATTAATTTTTTCAGCGGGGGGAAGCGAAATTTGAAGATAATGTAAGAGAAAAATCTGAACGTTTCAGAAAATTTTTACAACACAGATATCGTTGCAAAAATTTAGATTTGCATGAAAGCATCGATTAATTAGGTTACAATTCGAACTTGATGAGCTGATAAATTACAAGGTCAACTTTGTCAAAAGAAAAAAATTATAAATTTAAATTTAACTGCATGTAGGTATGCAAAATTTGAATGCATTGCGATAAAACTTGGACTTTCATTGGCTTTAAGTGATAATTATCATCAACAATTTTCTGAAATTCAACACTTCACACAAAAATCGTGCACCCATCTTTATTAATTTATCGTTATATGTTATCATAAATGCGAAATGCTAGAAATATAACCTTGAAAAATTATTCGAATATGTAGCTGCACTCGGCTAAGAACATTTTTTCGCACATCCCACGCACACAAAAATCATTAATCATCAAAAATTCACAAAATAACATAAAGAAAGAGCGCAGATAGTCGGTTTAGAGGTACACCAGACAGTAATTATAGTTACCTACTCTACCGAAATGTAAAGATTATGAAGTGAAGATGAGGTTTTCAGGGAGGAGGTATACCTCTCCCACATAAAAATAACATTAGTCTAAACTTAGAAATAATATTTTTGAACCAGCCCATTTACCACTTTATACTTTTATTGGTCATAAATTTCTCAAGAAATATTGGAAATCAATTTTTCTTTGGTGAATTTGAAAATATTCCATTAGCTCCGCATTAAAATATTTTGGACCCAATCATCAGAGTTTGAAAGTGAAGTATTTGACATCTAGCGGAGAACAGTTGAATTTTTGAATGGTTCCTATGGGCAAAATAAATTACAAACGGACTCCGTTTCTAGTCCGTCTCAAGTCTATTTACTGATGTACATGTATGTTCAGTCTGTTATGTTATCCGTTCTCCATTACAATAATCCGTTTCTCCCCTCCATATCCGTTCTTATACTCAGTTTTCCGTACATATCGGTCAAATTACACTCCGCACATTAACTCTAAAATCCGTGTTATCCACGGATTTCCATAAATACAAGGAAACGGAGTCCGATGCTGGAGTGCAAAACAACAATTTAAGAATCATTTTTGCTAAGAGAGGTATTTCGGAGTTTTTAAGGGGTGATTCAGGATATGTTAATAAATATAATTCTTACTGGATTCTCAGATTATATCACTGATACGATATTTCTTCGCTCACTACACTGAATTTTTTGTTTTTTCAGATAGAGAAATGATGAATGGAAATAATAAACTACGTAGCCTATTTACAATACATCTCAAATTGTTGCTACTATACATACTTCCTTCTGTTTGCAGCATAATTTTTTGCGTCGAGTCGCACCTCTTCTCAACTCACAAGAGCGATTCAAGGAGATGCTGAAGGTTATATTTTCGTACTAGTAATTAATTATTACACCTGGCTTGGTATTGGAAAAAAACTATCTTTGCGTGATTGTTTGCCTGTGATTGAGATATAGTTGGTAAGCCATTTTTGAAGTTAAACTTCTTTAGGCTCGTTTGGCGAGTTGAAACAAAATAACAAAAAAGAGTGACGTATTTTTTCCATATTTTTTCCCCTATTTTTTTACAAACGTTTCTCAAATTATATCGATACTTTGGGGCGAGAAACATCGATTAATGAGAGAGTTTTAACTTCCGTCGTGTGTCCCGCGACACACATATTTTTTTTTAATTTTGTCAACCAGCAAATATAACTTACGAAAATATTATAATGAGTACGTACAAAGTACAAACTTACTTTTTTTAAACAGCCTACCTCAAAACAACAAAAATATTTACTTATGAAGAAGAAGCCAAATTTACAGAGGAAAAAATGTATGGGGTACCACATGGATCAACATGGCTAGGGATGATATTTTGAGAAGAGGTACCAGATCATACTTTTTGTAACAATATCTTTATAATATAAATTATTAACAATGCCTCAACTATTCAAGGATCGTTTATCTGGTTTTTCTGAAACTTGAATGAATACATTACAACAGGTTAGGTGTAAAAGGACTCGATGTGAACGAAAACAATTAAATATTATTGATTCAACTTAAGAGCAGCACTTAAAAGCAATAGACTTATACCCATTGTGACTAATCCTCAAGAGGTAACATGCTAAATAAGATCCAACGAGACATATACCTATATGAAATCATTTCATAAACATTACTCGATAACTCAATTGTTAATAATTCAAGGAAAGTATTTTTAACAAAACTTACTTCATTGAAAGTGACAGTCACATAATAATATAAATTCAAGCATTTGCTCATTTAGAATTTTTTACACGTGTTACCCGTAAAAACTGATTTTGAGTATAATACATGTTACCTTTTCTGGGAGGAATCCGTACGGAATCCAAAGTCAGAATTCCGTCAACGGACTCCGCTTGAATGTATAAACGGAGTCCGTTACGGATTCCATTTACGGAACTTCAATTATGAGGATCCGTCTAAATAATCCGTTTTCCGGATCCAGTACTGACTCCGTTAACGAACTAGCTTTTGCGGAAACCGTAATCCGTGAAACTAGTCCAATTACGGAGTCCGTGCTGGACTCCATTTTTTTTTTTAGAATTCGGACTAATTTTGCCCATAGGGGTGAGTTCCAAATGTGAGGCATTTAAATATGCGAATACAATTTGTATTCCATTATTGTGTTAATAGCTGTTGAACCATTTGACAACGACGATTGGTCAAAATGTCTACTTATTTGTTGGAGCTTTGTGACGCCATGAAAGACTTGAATGGAACAGACCATAGATATAATCTACGAAAAAATACACAGACGCGCTGACATTTTTGAAAAAAATCAGAAAAGTTGGCTGTTGCTAATCGGCTAGAAATGGTGATAACTTGTAGAATGTCACCATTAGGACTAGCCATTTTTAAAGAACAGTGACTGTTATAGAAAGTGACTATCCCATAATCACTTCTTCAAAAAAGAAACAAGTTCAAACAGCCATTCTTAATAATAGCGACAGAAGCAGTCTTTTATTACAGAATCACTGTATAGGAGTCAGTAATTTCAAAACTAATATAAAATTTAACTCTAGTCCCTCTGGAATGCGTGTGGTAAAGGCAGAATATTTTAAAACCACTATTTTTGATTTTCATCTTTACACCTTGAACGAAATAACCAAATTCCATAATAATAATAATAGCGGGTAGTAAAAAGATTTATCATAAATTACATAATAGAAACTTTTAATATTCTCATTAGAAGCTATAATTCTGCTTATCATGGAGTTTCGTAACTACTTATGGTCCCATAAAATGTTTAAACAGCCCGAAGTAAGCAAGTATGACGCCAAAATGAAGATGGTTTTGAAATAAAACAGCGTCTACTTTAGTTTTAAAGACTTATCGATGGATTTTTAACGAGTAGTGCACCCAATAAAAAGCCATATCCACCTACATACGAGGTCGTAATGCCTACACTTCTCAACTTTTTTATAACAGTAAACAACAAAAAATTTATGACGAGGACCAAAAAGTACTATATTCGGGGAAAAAAAAAAAAGAATTTAAAAAGAAGCTATTTCTGATCGACGCTAAGTACACGATAGTTGTGCACGAATCGCCTCTAAAAAATTTTTCAAATGCATTTTCAATGTCTGTCGGTACGGAGCTGATTTTTAAGAGACGAGAATCGTGCACCGGAAACGGAAATCACGAGCACAACTTACATCTGGCGAAATAAAGGAAGTACAAATTCGCATTCGTAATGTGCAATAAGCACCCTAAAAGATGGATACGCTGACAATATAGACAAGTAAAATACTGTCCAATTAGATGTATCCTCACATTAAATTATACATGTTTTTTTTTTTTCTAGATTAGGACGGAAGGAGAAGTGGGTAGAAAAAAGTAAATCGATCACTGGTGAAGGGTAATTTTCTAGAACACGTAATGAATACAAGGTTTACTGTATGTAGAATAGAATACCACATTTGATTTAATTCAAACACAACGAGGGAAAAATGTAGCGTTAGTTTTGTCAACAGAATAAATATGTTCGGTTAAAATCATTTTAGAGTTACAAATTCGAAATTGTCGATAGTAATAAACAATGTTCACATCTGCAATCAACATTATTAAAAAGAAAAACTGGATAAATAGCATCAATTATAATAAAAAATAATTGGTCACCTATAGTTTTTAAAGTCAGCTATAAAAAAAAATTACGAATGCTATCTCTGTTATTCCTATTACTTAACAGCTTGCAGATTGCAAATTGTAATCCCTAATCTGCTATAATGGACCAATACTAAAATAAGAACTATAATATTAATTTGGTGGTGTGAAAAAAGAAATGTAATAAATGTATAAAGAGAAAACATGAAAATAGGTATGATTTTTTTAAATTTTTTGATCTGACAATCATTTTTTGCTATAAAATTTATTTTTTTCAAGTAAAAACTTACACAGGCACCTCAAAGAAATATTCATCCATGCCAAAGAATGATTGGTATTTTTGAAATCCTGAATTTATGAAGCAAAAAACTATCGTACTGACCTACTCGTAAATGCAACTTTATTCATGACGCAGAAACACCTTGCATAGCAAAATTTTAGGACCTGAAGGAATGGCAGCTATAATATCGTTGAATGTACCAGTGCAAAAAAAAAAGAACTCAACCGTTCTTTACTATAGTTATCTATTCAGGTTTATACAGAGTACAGACCTAGCTGAGGCTTTTGTTGACGATAGACTTTTTCAACTATTATGTCACTAATCTCTTCTGCACCTTCGGTTTTGTAAAGATTTGGCGCTATTTTCGATGGTATTTTTTGCTCATTCTTCTCTTGCTTTTGCCCTCCACCTTTCCAATGAATCTCTAAAAACAAGGTGCAAATACTATTTTCGTCCTTTATCCGATTGTAGAAATTCCAAAAACGCAGGTGATGAAACTCAAGCACCGACCGACGGATTTTAAAAAAAGGTCCTCGATGGAGCATTACTATTTTTTTGTTGACGCCAGGCACGTGTTGGAAAATAGATCTTCTGCTAGTGATTTACGAAAATTTATGGTTTAGATATTGACCTTCTCCTCTTTATCGGTTGTACCTAAACCGATAGAATCGACCAGAAGACTAAAAATATTTGGTTCTGAGAACATGGACTTCATTTAAAGTATTAAAATGTAATCCCAAAGACGGATTAATAATGGAAATGGACAAGAGAAGATTATAGAATAATTGTATGCAATAATTGAATAAAAACAGAGCTCAATTCTGTTCACATTATGTTGAATTATTTCAGAATTAAATAATACAATATAGAAAGTACTTGAGTATAAAAAATCAAATTAAAAAAAAGTTTTTTGATGGCCTGTTTTCATTACACGCGAGTAAATAAGGAAATTTAACACGCAAAGTTCAAAATCGATAGTCGAGATCAATTTCAATGCCATTTTACATTTTAAGACCCTGTAGGTGGCTGCACTGCCAACTACTTTCTCTCTTGCACTCCCCTGTGGTTCCTAATACAATCGTCTCCCACGGTAATTGTGTTCTTTTATTGTGGTGAAACTCACTCCCTGTAGCACGGTAGGCTGCAACCCCATATCTCATACCATACTTATATAGATGAGAATTTGTAAAATAACTTCAACTCCATTAATTTTTTTCTAGCTCAGTCCAAGTGAACAGTTATATGGAAAAAGTGGATAAGCTTTTTTTTTTTCAATTGATTTCTTCTGAAATTCAATTGTATACATCAAGCTCTATTTATAGCATCATATCTAGGAAAATAGACTACAAAGTTGAGATATTACATAAAAAGGCTATTATGGGATATAAAAGTGTTTTCTTTTTTGCTTTCTTTAAAAATTTTAAAAACTGGACTTATCGCCCTCTTTCATGTCACCATTCAAGTAATGAGGAATGAAAATTTTTCTTGTTCGTAAATTTTTCTTTTGGGCACTTACTCTATCATACAATAGCTTTTCAATTACTGCTCATTCTGGTAACGTAAGTACATTATATTTGCACATTTTAGCATCAGCTGCTGTTCCTCGTATTTTGGCGGGCTATATTCTGTACAAATATCATTCATGCTCGTATTTCCTAAGGCAGACACCACCAACAACAACAACAAAAAAGGAAAGAAAAATGATTAGATGGGAAGACAGTAGTGAACGCATACAGGCCATACACAGGTATTTTTGACTGTATGCGAAACCCCATAGTGCATTTCTTCGGCACGATGAACCAAAAAGTCTCTGTTTGCACGTGCTGCTCGCACCTGGCAATTTTGCCGGCTCATTTTCAATTGAACGAACACAGCGAACCAGGCAGCAAAATGGGAGAAAGACGACTCATATTATGCACACAACAGCAACAAAAATGAAGAATGACGAGTGAGTGAGATAGAATGAGTGAGCAGGTAGAATGAAGAGCTGGGGCAGAGGTAACACCTATACACGCATTCCTCAAATTTAATCGAGCATATCGGTTTGTTTAAGCATTCGTCCGAAATTTTATGGTTTATACATATATAAACGTCCTTCTATATACGTTGAAAACACTTTTTTTTCTCCATCAATCCACGACGGTCGCGTGAAAAATTAATAAAACTGAAATCCATCATCGAGAAACACACCCTGCTATTCGCACGCAACCCAGAAGGTCATCTCGCGTAATTCCAGAATCTAAAAGAAACCTGAGGCGACCGTTTTGGCAGTCGAGGGTTGAAAACGTCGAATCAAAAAGACGACAAAAAATGGCGGGAAAAAAGATGTCCACTTTATTGTATTGCAACGTCACGTCTGTGGGAGGGAGGGCGACCTGGCATTGCATCGTGCACTGAAAAAATTTAGCACGTAATTTTCGCCGGTCTTTAATTGAGTCCCAAATGGTTTTTTTTATTAGAATTGAGTCCCGGGTATCGGGGGCTCATTAGTATGCGTATTCGAATTGAGTCCGTGGTATCGGGGGCTCATTAGTATGCGTATTTGAATTGAGTCCGGGGTATCGGAAACTGCTCTGGACAATCTGGACAGAGCAATATTTACTAGCTCTGAGAGAGTCTAAGAATATCGTCAGCAGCAGAAGAGCCACACTGAAGCAGCCACTAGAGGGCGATGTAGTGCTCATGGTGGATCCATCATTGCGCCGTGGCTTCTGGCGCACAGCAATCATTGACAGACTCATAAGAAGCGGAGATGGGCAAGTACGATCAGCCCAAACGACTCTATGACTTCGAACGGTGCGAGTTTTACTATTGTTCGTATCATCTTATTACCTCCAGCAAGACGGATTTGGGCTGATCGTACTTGCCCATCTCCGCTTCTTATGAGTCTGTCAATGATTGCTGTGCGCCAGAAGCCACGGCGCAATGATGGATCCACCATGAGCACTACATCGCCCTCTAGTGGCTGCTTCAGTGTGGCTCTTCTGCTGCTGACGATATTCTTAGACTCTCTCAGAGCTAGTAAATATTGCTCTGTCCAGATTGTCCAGAGCAGTTGCCGATACCCCGGACTCAATTCAAATACGCATACTAATGAGCCCCCGATACCACGGACTCAATTCGAATACGCATACTAATGAGCCCCCGATACCCGGGACTCAATTCACATACGAATATTAATGAGCCCCGAAGACGGGACTCAATTAAATGACGGCCGTAATTTTTACTTATTTGAATAGGAAAAGTGGAACGATTCAAGTTTTGTGGCAAAAATTACTACAATAATAGTAAAATTGATTAACACTAGAAGTACCAGGTGGCGTCATATACAACGCCACTCGAAATTTTGAAATGGATTTTTCAAAGGACCAATATTTTGAGAACACCTGACTTGTGTCAGACGACGCTACCTGGTCTTTTGAGTAATCGAGTAAAACCTGGTTTTTCTATTGTTAAGACATGTAGTAAAAAATCCTATCAAGAATCTCTACAATAAAAATGATAATTTTCTCAACTGCGATAAAAAAATTAACGGCAGAAAAATTCACCATCGTCAATCATTATTTTTAAAATCACAGATAATCATGGAAAATCACAAAAACTTTATTACTTCCTTCGAAAAATGCTACATGTAAATACTTTGTGTGCACTCCACGCGTCTACGTGTACTAAGATATGATAGTAAATATGAAATAAAAAACTAATCCAATTTTCATTGAATAAGACAAGAGTTCACCCTGAGCGGCAGTAGATCGAAAGAGACGGTTTACGAGTTTGATTATCAATCCAAAATTATTGAATTTAGAGAAGGTTAAATACATAATTGATCAAATAAAATTCTACGATCTGCAAACAAGAACTAGAATAAAAAGAAGAAGTTAAGAAGCTAGTAAAATGCATCATCAACTTCCAGTTAGAATGCGCCCTAATGACCAAAAGAGTAATCACTAAGCCTCGTAGGTTACCCTAAGCAGCACTCAGATCTTCCAGCAGTACACACGAATTGAAATCATGCACACAGAAATGCTAGTCAAGTCACGAACCCTCGGTTAACAACCCGAAAATTATCCGTACTTTACACGAAAGTAATTTACCTTGGCCTTAGACAGTCCGTAGATTTTGGGAGAAGTAAATCAGCGCTGCTTACTGGTAAATGGTCCAGAAATTACTTATTAGAAGGCGCAGCAGAGCGGCATCGTTTGAGCATGTACCAGGTAATTTGATTCGTGAAGGTTCGAATGAAAAAATAATTTCATAAGCAATGTGGCGTGTAACAATCGTCAGCAGTAGCAATCAAATTTCCGGCGACTTGTGGTTTTTTGTCTGCAAACAAAAATGGAGCTTCATTAGTTCATTGTTGAGGCTTGTAGCCAGGCTGCGTTGCCAGGAGGAGTAAACCATTCTTCGGTGGATGCACATGCAAGTCTTTTACTCGTAAAATACAATAATAATGATTTTTCAACTTCGATTAAATCAATTTTTTGCACCAGTCAGAAAGTAAGTTATTATTACACTTTTGTTCAGAGCTAGATCGAATAGGAGATCAAGAATAAGGTAAATGCTACACAACAACAAAAAAATAAATAAATAAGAAAGAAAGAAAAAACAACAACAAAAACAACAACAACAAGAAAGAGATTGAACCTTATACTACGAAAATGAAATACTGAAAAAAAAAGATGAAAAATAAAGATGAATTCGTGAGATAGTAAAATTTAGAAGGGAAATTTTGAAAACGGTGATTTGGAAGTGTCAAGATTACTCAGTCATACCAGAGGAGGCGTATGGGTACACTCAAATGAAACTTAGTTGAATTTAGAGTGCACCCAGTTATAATGATTTAAAACTAAACAATTCATTGTAGATTTCAACTGACCATGAGTCATTGACGCGTACGTATCCCCTGTTCCAAATGTAATGACTATCAAAATTTAAAATAATGAGTTATTTGGCAACGTTGTAGCAGTCACCCGTCATGATATTTGGAACAAAAGTGTAACTATAAGTGATATAACTTAATGAAGGGAAATTCATTAAGATAAATGAATAGTATTAGTTATAAAAAATAGTAAAATTTTTCTCATCATAGTTGTGAAAATTACTGTAACTGTAAATAATTTAATATTTTTAGTAACCAACTTTTTACTACCATAGATAATACATATCACTATTTTTATAGTAATTTCTTATACAAATCTCGAATCGTCCCAGCTTTCGTATATAAATTGTAAAAATTACCATTGAATTTTTTGTCAGTGGTGACATCGCTATTTCATTTGAAGAGGTTTAGTTTCTTCTCTCTAGTAATCAAATAAGTTGCTATAAAAATATTGATTATTTTGTCCTACATACCAAGAAATACGAGTACTACATTAAATTTCTTTCACTGTTGGAGTCAGAAATTACGTTTTTCGAAAAAATGGTTTCAAGGTTGAAGAGTGCTGCTATTCACACTGCTCCGGGTACTTTTGGAGATATTTTAAAATTTTGTAATTTATTGTTTAATTTTTAAAAGTAGTATTCTTAAAATACCAAAAACAGTTTATATTACCTAAATTTTTCAAACCTTTCAAAAAATAAAATTTTTGACTCATACTATTACTAACTGGCAGACTACATAATTTAAATTCTGCACCCAATTACAGATTCATCTTAAGGGCCAAGGCCGCGGAACTCTTGCTCTCACGGGGGAAGGGGGTAAGCGAAGATAGAGCAAAATAATTTTTTCAAAGAAAAATCTTGTTAAGTAGACTTGGACTTGCAACTAAGTGTACTTACTCAAAGTAAAATAAAAAAAAGACTAATAATTTTTTTGTTCACTTATAGACGAAAATTTTTTTACTGAGGGTGGGAGCTATCAGGTAATGGGCCCCGAAGCTTATGAAACAAAAACAAAGACAGATTACTGCTACATCTAGAGACTTTTGCTGCCACAGTTAAGGATTTTCTTATAATTCCTGGAACTTGGTTGTAAATGTCGATTCATTTTTAAAACCCTACGTGTATAAAAATATCAACCACTATCAAAAATCAGCCACACATGAAGTAATTTCATTTTATAGGTAACAGGATCTCCTGCTGGACCAGTATTCTTTTTTTTACCTAGACATGAATTTTTTTGGTCAGCATGTTTTGCACCGCATCTTACCCTAATTGAAAATGACTCTGGTATATTGGGCACCGAAAAATAATGCCGAGTAAAAATAATTGAACTGATACTTCCAACATGTAAAGCGATCACTTTTCATACTTTGAAAGCACGTAGTCATTATATTCACCAAGATACGGGTCAGCAACGACGAGTTATTTTTTGGCTGTAATTATATTGAAAAAAAAAAAAAATCAAACCTTTGATACAAAAATCGAGCCTTGAATAAACACACGTGTAATATAATATTAATTAATTTTCACTTTGAAATCGATGTCAAGGAGTGATATAGCCAAAATATTCAATTACTTTACTCATTTACAACAAAAAAAAAATCTTACTTGAATCCTTTTTTTTTTCAACCTGGTCGAATTTCTTTTAGCCTCTATTTCATGTACACCATATAATTATTTGCAGTCTGCGAAAAGAATGCAGAGTACTCTACACTTACTTTATGTCAGAATATTCACACCTATTACTCCGCAGGTATCCACTAACGGTTTTCTAACGGAAAATTTATTATCTGAATTGAAGAAAAAAAAAGGTAATAATAAAAAGAGGTACAAATCTCGTATGTATCAAGAAATACTCGAGTGCCTCAAGTTTTTTAAAGTTTTTTTTATTTTTTTAAATATGACTCAGCGGGAGTAAAATGATCGAAGCGTTTAAAGGATTTTTCTTTAAATGAACATTTATATATAGGCCATAAGGCTAAATGTATTATAATATTTTCGAGTATACCCTCATGGATGAATATTGAGCATGGCTGCGGGTGCAATCAAAATAATAATAGAAAAAAAAAAGGCAATTTTTTCCACTAATAGATTACAAATACGATGCCCACAGCTGTATGTTCTTTTATTTGGTTTTCTGTAGCAAGCATCTCTTATCGAAGATAAAAAACTATCAATTTACAATCATGATCTATGGAGTTTCTCATTTTTTCTTGGGTGTGTACTATATAAAATCGAAATTGAAACTGGTAAATGAAAAATGACAGGAATAAAACGAGAGAAAAGGGCTGTGTACCGTTAAAAAACGACTGGAATTATCGAGACGTTTAATGTCTTTTATGTGAGGTTCAAGTGCTATCCACTGACTGAAGACCAAGAATTCAGTGAGGATTCAGAGTCCGTTGAAGAAAGGTCTGCAGAAAAATCAATCAATAGTGGTAGCATTCCAAAACGGTTTGCTTTATTTTGCCACTTCAACCTTCAGTCAGTATTTCCAAACTTATTTATTCTTCTTAAGATTTCTCTTACTTGACCTGTTACCAACGCAACAACTGAAAGATCGTTCTCAAAACTAAAACTCATAGAAAATCATCTTAGAACAACTATGTCCGAAGATCGCCCAGAAATTTTGATGGTAATTGCGACAGAAAATGACGTTGAGCTGATGAGGAAATTGTAAATACATCTGCTAACAGCAGCGATACTTTGAGAAGAAAATTGATAATTTGAAGAAATAAAAATATTGGAAGTTTATACCTATCTAAAATGTAAAATCAATAAAAATAATAAGGGTTAGTATGTAATACTAAAATTTTATACTTCGTCTTCATACTAAATTTTAATATCGGTGAAAATTGTTCTTGATTAAGTGCACTGCATATTATTAGTTAAAGTTAGTATGCAGATTTTTCTCAGGGCACCAATGAATTCATTTCATTTATTTACTTTTACAAGTTCTATTTTTCATATAATGGTTAACCTATTTTCAAGTTACAAAAATTTTCCTATGATAAACAGCCCTTCAGATAGTCAATAAGATTCTCCCGGATGGAGGGGGAGGAGGGGGGATAGGTAAGTAGGTTTTTCACCGACATCTTAGCAGATGATGCCATCCCGTCATTAACGGATTTCCTGAAAACCCCGAGTTTATAAAATGAAAGTAGAAGAACAAAATAAACTTCTTCCACGTAAAAGAAATCCTTGCAAAATTAATTTTTCGTATTTGTCGTTCATCTAAAGAATAATGTGAAAAAATGTTAAGAAGTTAATGTTCTATTATTTTTGAAAAAGACATGGTTCCAAGTGTCATGGGAATAATAATCTCTCTAATAAATAATAATAATGATCAAATCCACTCATAAAGATCACATTAATGAGGTCAATAAAAAAAATTTATCAAACTCAGTTTTGCCATAATCGTTAGCTGATAAAAAAACCACGTAATTTCCTGCAAGCCGAAAATTTAAAATGTCTTTTTAAAAACAAACTAAATTCCCCACAATGATTAAAATAGGCATACAGTACTTGCGTTCATTACAGAACGGTAACAATCAAAAATTATTTTTTTACATTAGTGAGTGAGAAAATAACCTGTATAGAGTACAGAATAAAAATAAAATAAAAGCAAATAATAATAATGGTCGTTAATCATTATCACTGAAAGACCGACTATGGCTGAATGTTATCTAAAAACATTTGAAACTTTTTTTACAATTGATACGCAGATTACAAACAAATTGCAATTTTATAAATGCGAACAATAGGTAATAAAGCAAAGGTAAAAAAGCTACTTACACCGGGCGTATTTTCATGCAACAATAATTAATAAAGAAACTTTGGAATTAAGTTGATCATATATGCAGTGCATGTACTGAATTTTATTTTAAAAAGGACATATAAAATGACATATCCCCCTTGACTACTGTAAACTTTCTACAAGACTCACTTAGAAAGCCTCATTTATAGTATATTCTTTTGCTTTAGACCTTGGTTGTCATTGATCTTAGGAAAAAGTTATTGAAAATAAACTTGCTTCCTATTGATTGGTTTGCTTATAAAAAGCAAAAATATTTTGCGACTACTAATCAATTTATAGTCATATTTTCCAATAATACTCTGACATTTCATAAGCTTGTAACAAAATTACTCGCATTAATATAAATTAAAAAAACTTTTTCAACTTTTTTTTTCTCAGTAAAAGCAGGAAGTGAAAATAATATTCATAACGAATTCCTAATATATTTAACCTCACTTTATTTCCTTTTCCAAAATCTGTTTCCTGTTTCCTCTAAATTTCTGTTTTTTGGGAGTAAATTCAAGACTCGACCCCACCCTACGCAAATTTCTGGGTGCGTCATTGATAGGAAAAGCAGAATACACGGATCAGGTAGAAAAAAATATGCTCCCAAATTCTAAAAATTTACTTCACCTCTTATTACAGTTGACAAAATATACTTTATATAACTAAGACAGGGGCATCAATCTTCTCGTGCCATTTCAACAGATTTATAATTACTCGTATAAAAATTTAAGAATTTCACACAAAATTGTGAAAATAATATAACGAGAAACGGTGAATGCAATGTTTCAGCATTTTGCTAGATTCGAATCCGTTTCAGTATGATTTTCCAATATTGGTATACCAAATCCGAATTTTTTCTCTCCATAAAATAGCTACCATACTTATTGCAGAATTAAAAAAAAATATATATGATATCCCCAAAGGGCAAATAAATTTAATGCTCGATTACAGTTTCTAAGACAGTGTCTAATTTAGATAATTAACGACTTGTAATGTTTACTTTAATTATTATCTTTGGTAGCCATTAAATATAGTTCGTAGGTGAATACTCGAAAAGAAGTGGACTGTGGATTTTTCTAATACTGAGCCAGTTCTACTCATTTTTCCAAGTAGCCTGTCAAAGTTCGAAAAAACCAGAACACCTCTATGCCTGCAGCCACCTTCGTGATTTCTTCTATTCGTGATCCACCGAGTAGATCCAAATTAACGACAAAATAATAATACACAGCGTTGGGTCTGACTTTGTATCTGTAACCTTAGCTTTGAAAACGATAGTAAAAAAATGTATTCCAACTACAAATTATGCTGGTCAAAGAGTAACTAAGATGAATTTTAACGAAATACAAGAATGAAAAAGAAAATCAAAAAGTGAGAGAGAGTCAAGTTGAAGAAAAAAATTTAGAAAAGGACAGAAATAGGTAAAATTATGTAAGTAAAACCGGCAATTATTTGGAGAGTGTAAACCAGTTTATATTTTCAAGATTAAGCTACCTATAAACTGTATATATACACCATAGCTATTTGACTAGAAGCACCCGCTATTATTATAATTTTTCTATTCTTCTTTTTTAGAAACCTAAAGGTAACAGGTAAATCAGTTGAAGAATGTTCTATAAACCGAAGATAAAAAAAAATAGTTGGAAAGAAAAAGCCCGGTAGCAGAAAACTATTACAATACATAATGAAGACCGGTTTGAAAAGAAGAAGAAAAAAAAGGTTTAGGCTTCACAAATCACGATTTTCGAAGTTTTAAAACGCTTTTTTTTACGATACACCAAGATATAAAAATTGTATTAAACGAAAAAGTAAAAAAAAAAAAAATTAAAAAAGGAAAGAAAATAAATAAAAGATTTCATCAATTCGAAATATGCTGTCATAAAACGTTTATGCTGAAGATAATTGCATTTTCAGCGTAGTCATTTATTTCAGTAGAAAACCGAGACTTTGCTACGGAACATTTCCATTTATGTATTTTCCTATACATGGAAGAAATATTACTGTAGACGGATTTATACTCGTTAATTCATAAATGAAATTAATATCTGCTATAATACGAATGAAGTCGGCCAAAAAATATTTATGGTGGAGCACATTAATCGTCTGATCCATTATTGCCAATAAAAATTCTTGTAAATTATTGGACTACAAATAAAATTTTGTGACCTAAGCTGACCAGCCTCTGGCGTCTAAAAAGGAATAATGTTTTCCTAAAATACGAGAAAATTGAAAAAAACTCAAGTACAGAATGTAGTTTTTATAAAAACACGTAGTTCAGAGATGGATCGAGGGGGGAGTGAGAGGGGTGACAGAGAGTTACATTTGCCTCGTCTAGCCTATTTTAAAGAAAATTTTATGTGATCTGTGAAAAATGGTACTCTTAAGTCGAAAATTTTACTTTCTAACTGATAATTGCTTTTGATGAAGAAATGTGAAAAACAATTTTCTCCAGTCGGTTGAAAAGTAGCTAAAATATGACAATTTGAATTTTTAAATTTAAAAATATTGTACTTTTAAGAAAAACAAATTTAAAGTTTGAATTATCAATTTCACGTATAAAATGCTTTTTCTGATAACTGCTCGGTTAGTTAAAAATTTCAGATGTAATTGACCCAATGTTTTTACCTACACGTCATAATGCGAGATTCAAATATTTTTTTGAATTCCTACGAAATTTGCAAAAACTAGACTTACCTATCCCATTTTGTAGTAGAATGGTCACTTCTCAATTTTTTTTCTATGAAGACAGGGAAAAAAATTCAAGTTTTCTCCCAAATACGTCAAGCAAAGTCCGTATCTGACGGAGTTCGTTTTTTATAAGACGAAAGTAATCTTGGAAAATTCCTGGGTATACCACTGTCTACGATAAGGAGATGGCGTTTAATCAAACTGAGTTCATGGAATGAACTATATCAAAGACAGTCAAAATATCAATTCCTTATCACATTTTGACTGAAACTTCACTGGTTCTCAGGTTTAGATACCAGGATTATAGTCACAGCCAAGTTAAAGGGCTAAATATAGACTATTTTAACACCTTTTCTCTCCTCACGATTCTTTGCTGCTGTAGCTATTCTATCTTTTGTTTCTCGTCTGACTTTACTCTTACATGAAGAGACCTTGAAATAATCAACCATCAGCACCTGCAAAAATGGAAGCAAAAAAAGAAAACAGAAACTTTCGTTCTATTGTGTGTACTCTTTATAAAAGTGGTCGGGTTAGTGCTTTCATTTCAGTATTTCAAGTACTGGGTGCTCGAATAACTTTGAATAGTTTTCAATTTCATCCATACATAATAAACGTCGCACGTGTCTTTTTCTTACTCGTTTTTCTTTTGTTTTACAAATCAGTAGAAGTACTTTATGGTATCCATGATTATATGCTGGTGTGCACGTTACACTAAGCTGTTTTTCATTGCCTACTAGATATGCTGCTGGTGCTGCTGCTTAGTCATACAATACACGATTTATTTTGTAAACAATGAGTAATTATATTAGCGTTGGGTAAGGTCTAGGATCCTGTTTTCAGCTGACATAAAATACATTATTCAATGGTGGAACAGTCTGCGTGCCATACATACGTTTCTTAGCAAACGAGCTGTTTTAATGAGATGGAAAATAGTTGTGGAGCAAAGTATAAAACTCACAACAAAAAATCAGAACCAGATGAACAGATGACAAAACAGAACCGTCTCAATTGTAAACCCCGTGGCCATGAAAGCTGCAGGTTTTTCTGGTGCAAGGTGCTGCTCCCAATATCTATACAGGAAAACCCAAGCAAACATTACTAAAATAAATTCTGTACAATGTTCAACTTCTGGACAAGTACTGAAAATAAAGAAATAAAAATGTAGGTGTAGGCGATAAGAAAGTAAGAAAAATTATCCGAGTTTGTTACAAACACATCAAAATATTGTTTAATAATCTCTTAGAACTGGGGGCTAATTCGATTTTCACAGGGAGTGGGAGGACTAATTTCAGCTCCGAGAGGGGCAATGGTCCTCCTGGAGTTGACTCAGGGTCAGGTCGCGGAAACCAGCACAATAAAATTGGTTTTAAATTATTAAAAAATCAGGTTCTCATCTTTTTTTAAAATAGAAATTGAAAAAAAAAATTTTTGAATAAGAAATTAAAGCTATTTGCATCTCACTACGTAAGCTTTAACAAAAGTCAAAATAAAATAGTAGAAGGAAGTATAAATATTTGAATACTAAGTCACTTAAAAACGAACCTAGATTCTTCTGTTTTTCCGCTTTTTATAATGACATTTCCAAGTCGAAAAAAAGGCGAAAGTACACGCTTTTTCAAGTTGAAAAAAAAGCTTATGAAATCAAAATTTACTAAGCAAATAATACCAAATATATGAGCTATATTAATGATGAGGACAGCAATAAAAATTATTATCACATCAAATCATTGCATAAAAATTCGAGTATCTGACCCTCGCTTGGAATTTCCGTCGGCATTCTTCAGAATTTTTTGCTCTTGAGCTTCAGTCGGTAAATTCTTTTTAGTATTAGAAAATTATAAATCAATCGGTATACATTTTCTACACAATGACATTCGAATTAAAGGATCCTATAAATAAAAATATTTTCTCTGTTTTTGCTCTTTCCTCTTTTGAATTTAGGTATAAGGAAACAATAAAGTAGCTAGTGTACAATGACCTACGAATTATCTTTTTCATAGGTAGGTCATATTGATTCACCAAGAAGTCTATAGTTACCTTGAAAAGAAAAAAAAGGCTGGTTTTCTGCGAAAACTTGTTGAAAAGAACACAAAATAAGAAAGGAATAAAAAGAAAAAGAAATTAAAAAGATCTTGATATGAATACAATTCAAAAGAATCTTTTTAAAAATCAGCCTGCAGCTGCAGGTTCATTGTTTTTTTTTTTTTTCAAATTTTTAGAATCAATCGGAAAATAAAACAGGGAAGAAGGTTCATGATGATGTATTAGATATCTACTATATTTATGCCTGAACGTGACTGATAGATTTCTCTTGAGGATTTGCAGAAGGTTGTAAATTATTGTTAAATTGGTTACGAAACGAGGTTAATGTACTACAATCAGATCACACATAAAAGGTATACTGGCTTTGTGGATTTTTGAAAAGAATAGTTTCAATGATCAACTCTGTTCAGTTCTCTTCATTATAAGTCCAAGTTGCTTTCCTAGTCGTTCAGTAAGAATAATACAGCTGGTTAGGTTTACACACCTGAATTCTTGAAAACTAAATTTTCCATTTTTTCAATTTTCTCAGGTGGTACGAGGATTTTTCAGGTGATGCACTGCACCCACCCTCGAATCTCCCAACTTGCGACCCATGATATAGAAACTAAGACAGAACTTCGTTGATTCTCTACCCGCGAGTGACACAAAACTGCAGCATGACTGAGCAGAATAAAAGAAAATTTGCAAAAGTAGAAGAGAGATTTGAAGTGACACTCACTGGGTGGTACAAATAAACAGCATTATTCTCAAAAGAATGAAGTTGCAAAAAAAAATTAGGAAAAGAGTAAGTATGCAAAAACAAAAGAAAACTAGTTTTTATTTGAATCTAATTTCTTTTGTATTTGCCTGTTAATAAAAACAATAAATTGTGCTATTCATCGGAAAATGTTGGAAATGAATTCCAAATTCTAATAGGAAAGTCATAAGGTCAAATGAAAAAATATACGGTGAAAGTATTGAAATTGTGTATCCGAACATAAGAAAACATTTAAAATTTCGTAGATTATAAAAAACTGACAGTTAGAAGATGTATCATAGTCCTTCGAAAGCATGACAAAAATACTTTTTGAAAGTGTCGAATAGTGAAAACTTGAGGAACCGAGTTAACCTAGCCATTAACACTAGAAGTACCAGGTGGTATAATATACGACACCACTCAAAATTTTGAGCTGGACTTCTCAAAGGACCAATATTTTGAGAACCCCTGACTTGTGTCATACGACGCCTCCTAGTCCTTTGAGGTAACTCATGCGGTGTCATATACGACACCAACTGGTCCTTTGAGTAATCGAGTAAAATCTGGTATGTATTTCTAGTGTTAAGAAAATACAGTAGTCGAATAAATTTGTGAAATATCGGGCAAAATGATGGCTCTGGAGCAAGAATAAACGCTACAGATTATGAAACTGAAGGATTTTAGTAAACGGCTCAAGTCGACTTAGGTCCTCCTTCGATATCCACTTTCATATGGTCCACACCAAAATGAAAACAAAATTTCAACTCGCTCAAATATTTTAAAATTTTCTTTAGCAACTCTCGTCTGTACTCTGTACATCCGTATCAAAAGCAGTGGTGGATCCAAGTGGGTGGGGAAATTCCTCCCCCCCAAATCAAAAAAAAAAATAGACCGATAATCGACAAAAAATTAATTTTCTTGTACCCCTCCCCCTTTATGCTGAAAAAAACACAATTTCACCATTTTAGCATTTACCATGCTCTAAAAAATTTTGTTTTCCCCCTTTCCCCGCCAAAATGGAGTTCTGGATCCGCCACTGATAAAAAGGCACATTGCAAAGGAAACCACTAGTAGTCTGCTACAGCAGCTCATCTTGGAGCAACATCCTCAATATCCTGAACCACCTAAGCCAAGTACCTCTTAAAATAATTCATCGCAGGAAGCATATGACATTGCTTCCAGCCTCCTATTATAGCAGATGAAATAAGAAAAAAAAAAACAAAAAACTATAATACAATTTCCACCTTTTGTCACGAGCTACATACAAAGTACGTTACATTATAGCGTTTAATTAAATCCATTAAACCACCCACAATTGCAGCTTTCCTGCAACCATCTTCGCATTATGTAGCAACAAAAGGTGGAAACCAAAGATTGAAATCAATTAAAATTACGCACGTTGCATGTAATTTACACGATATGAACGCTTTTTGTGTTAACTCGATCTATTTTGCACCGGTAACGTTAGAGAGGAAATAAAATTAATTAGTTCACTGTGAGAGTTGTCATTTAGGATTTTCAGCCTAATGAATGGAGGATGAAGTGACTTTTTGTTTCCACCTATGGGTAGACATTTATAGCTGCGCACTGTAAGCTGGGTGATAACAATAATTTTTAAAGGCTTGCTAAGAATTTAACGAGTTCACCGACTCGTTTCCTATGTAACGAGTTTTTTAGTATTTTATTAGTGCGTTTCTGATTTTCCAATTAGGAGCACTGCAAGAGGACGAGATGAACCTACGAAGATAGGATAATGACTTTTTGCACGTTTTAAAACAAATAGCGAGCACTGTGTGCGAGTGCCAATTAATGCATCCCGTCGTGGTGCAAAATTCGGAGCAAATGTTCGTTATTATCTACCTACCTATTGTATGCCCGCATTCTATGTACCACAAGTTTACAATGGAATTGGTTTTTTACACTTCATTCTCTAACGAACATATTGTACCAACATTATCCAGTGGCGGATGCTGGAAAACGAGATGCACACGTTAGAGAGGTGCCAATCCGCAAGTCATTCGTTATTGTAGTAACTGAAGAGGGTAATGCGTTGAAAAAATGGCGTTAATTGAGCGGCTGAGTTAATGCCCTCTGTTAATTTACCACATAGACAAATACTATCAAGGGGGAAGGGGACCAGGACTCAAGTCTGCTGGATCCGCACCACTGATGTCACATACAGCTTGACGGTTATTTCCAGCTGAAACAATACTGCTGATGTCAGGTATAGTTGGGACATAAAACGGTTAGCATTGGTCGCAATAAATTAACAGCCATGGAAAAACGAAAACTAGTAAAAACTGCTGAAAAGGCTCCTTTTACCAAAACCAAAATTATTAAAAATCAGGCTCGTAGCCGAGGAGGCTATATGTGCGACTGAGCCACTTTTTTGACCAATTTCAGCCTCTTTTTTGATTTCCCAAATTTCTGTCGACGTTTTTTCATAAAATTCCCCAAGAAATTTTCAAAACGATTTTTACAAAACCAATACAAAAAAACTACGACAAATTTTTCGTGCGCGCGACTCATTAATTATCTTAGTCGAAACTAAATTTATGCTCTATTTACAACCAAGCAACTTTACCATCCCATAGTGAACCACGTTATAAAATATCTTGGCTATGAACTTATTAAAAATTAAAATCAAAACACAAAATCGAAACCTCAACATTTGAAAACTAAAACAAAAACAAGAATAATTGAAGAGTTTTGGCGCAAAACGCAACAAATGCCAATGAAAATATGTTCAAAAAAACTCTAAAAACTGCCTCAAAATGAACAAGCAGGGACTCCATTTTTTATGTATGATGACTTATAGTGAAATCTCTTACTGGCCCTCTTCCCATAGTCATTAGCATAAGCTGACTTTGCTTGATGTGTTTAGGGAAGAAAGGGGTGGGCTAAAACTTTTGTCAATTTCCATTGGAAGGAGAGGAGCCAATTCGATTGTCTCTGAGGGTAGGGCTAATTTTAGCTTTGGCGGCATTTCTGACACCCCCGCCTCCACTCCTCAAATCCGTCTATGCGATCATAAGTAAATTTCTCAACAACGTTACTATTTTATATTTCTCAATGAAAATTCGAATGCAGAATTTTATCGAAAGTAGATTAAACATGGATGGATGTTTTTACGCTTTAATTTAATTCATAGAGGACATTATGTAATAAACTCCGGATATTACTGGCAAAAAACGTCTGCATAAATTCGCATTAGTTTATTAGATAATCATTTGTGGTTCTCAATAACGCCACACTTCTCAATATTTTTTAAATAAAAATAAACCTGATTTTATTTATCAGAAATAAACATTTCTGGCAGAATTAAATAACACATTACACAGGTTTCGAAGCTCGAAAATTCAGGCAGTGAAAATCCTTCTAAGTCTTCAAGTCCCCGCATTTATCTCAAAATGTAAGACTAACCAAAATGGTCTTTTCACTTTTAGACAATGCCTCATGTAAAAACTGCTGGTGTTACATATGACCCTAGGATGCCTATCTTTTGAGTTTTCAAGCCGTGTCATTGTACTCTACATTTATCGGAAGTCTTTCACCTCACGAACCTCCAATTATTCACCATAAATAACAGAAAAACAAGCTAAATTCGTTGCCAAAGAAGAAAAATTCGTGAACAGTACGAGGATAAAGATAAGGAAATATGAAAACACAAAATACTTTCGTAAGTAAAATCGATAAAGAGCCGTCAAAGTTCGCAGTGTATTGAAGTTATTTTGCAGTTACGATTAGTTTGTTGACATTGCGACTGATTTTTGAGAGCAAAAACACCGAAAGGAAATACGCGTTGTTTATGAAATATTCTGACCTAATAATTAATCACTTTTAGCAGTCCATATACACTGAAAAAATTTCAATGGTAATTTTTACAACTTGGACAATTCGAGATTTGTAGCAGAAATTGCTACAAAAATAGCAATATGCAGAATCTAAAATAGTAGAAAGAAAAAATTTTAAATTATTTACAATGAATAGAGTAATTTTTACAACGCTATTCACTTTTCTCAGTGAACAAAGGCGAAAACTGAGAAAATTAATCAAGAAATTAACAACGGCGCGCGCATCATTATGTTTCGTCATACATTCTCGATATCGACTATCGATTTTCAACTTCGTGTTGAAATTTCAAATTTGCTCCCTGACGTAACGAAATCGAAAACAAAAAAAAAGATGATTCGATGTGGTCGAGCCTGGGATGAGGAAGGGGGAACTGGTGAATGAGAGCAGGGTACAATTCTTTCTGAAGTTGGCTTCAGCTTCAAACTTGTACAAGATTCAACCTCCAATTATCAACCAATTTTACGTATCGAACTGGGTTCGAATTTGAAACTCCATTTAAACCAGTACTGTTGGTACAACCCACCCTAAAAACTCACTAAAACAAAACTCAATTTTCTATTCATACATATCTGAGTTTGGTACAAATAAGTAACAATTTCAGTAATTTTCTCGGAAATGGAGGCGAAAGGCTAATTTTAACTCTGGCAGCCTAGATTTCTTGTCACCTCCTCGAAGTCCACCTATGGCTTTACTCTGAAAAGTCATACTTGACGTTGTTATTTGAATATGGTTGAAGTAGAATTTATAAAGCAGATCATGAAGGTCACTAGGAACTTCAAGGTCGAATTACGACCAGTCAAGGTCACATATTCCCATACTAACTGCTACTTTTCTACATCGTTAGTCTACACTTCATTGCGCTGCCACTCTTCTACATCGCCAGTCTACACCTCACTGCGCAAAAAAATATCGTAATTTTTCCCGCCAAAAATCGTCGTTTTCTATGAAATCTGAAAAACCTGGCTACGTCTGCGACACCATATGGTCCTTTCTTTTTCAAGGCAGACACTGAAAACGCCTGTAGAATAATTCGACCCACAATAGAAACCAATAAAAAAATACACAACAAAAAAAAAAAAAAGGAAGAAAAAAAGTACGCAAAGCGTATATTTTTATGTATAGTCTCCATCTTCGTCCGACTAATTTTCGAAGTTGTTGCTTTCCTTTCTAAACATTATTGAAAAGACGAGGTGCCTTGACAGGCGAACCAAACCAGGTGCACGTTGCTGCATCCTTCTTCTTCGCAGCACCCACATGAGTTCACTATTAGTTTCTTTTGAAAACGGATTTTTAGGTGCAGGTATACGCAGACAGAGAGAAAGCGGCGAGGAGGGGCTTTTATTTATATATTTTATATATTCTACCTACAGTATACCCGATAACCTGCCGTCGATCACAGATGTTTCGAGACTTCGCAAGTTTATCAAGGATTAACCACTAGAAGAGCACTATGCTTTATCCTCTTCCTCACCCTTCAATCTGATAAGGTTGAGCAGTGTTAAGACCCAGTCGTCGAACCGACCCTATGCACCGAAGATATCGACGAGGAGAATAGTTTGCCCTGATGAGAATACACGTTAATAAAACACGAATGTTTACCTTAATTAAATAAATTTATCTTCCAGGTTGCTGCCTGGTTCACTGCACTAAATCCCGACGAAGATGCGCCAACCAGCATATTAAAAAACAGAACAATGAAAAAAAAAAACTTGAGGGAAGATAATAAAAAGTAGATAGCTCGACAATTTTTAGCAGGTGTTAACTTGGTGGTACTGGCAAGAAACGAGCGGACAGGTTTCAGCTTGTTGAAAGTTTTCGTTATTTGCCATTCAGGTAGTTTTGATTTTTTTCATCAGTTATATAGGTATGATTTTCGGCAGAGTCTGTAGTTTCAAAGAGCATAAATATGTATTAATGACTTGAAGACCAGTCACAAGAAATTTTTAGCTACTCAAAAATAATGTTAGCAGACTAATAAGCGTTCAAAAAGAGAAGAAATCACATTTAAAATCATATTTTTCTAAATAATAGCGGAGAAGAAAAAAAAGTTCGAAAGTTTATTTAGAGGCTTGGCAAGATAAATGAGATATTTATTTTTAATAAAAATTTGTATAAAAGTAGAAAAAATAAACTTGCACTTTTTTCTTGCTCATTTTTCTCACTCAAATACAGTTGATAACTTGATGCCACGTTGCCAACTCATTATAATAGATTACGCAGGAAAAGGTGGTGACCAAGATTATTCATAACCAAACCACACAAGCTCTTTGACATTCAGTTTGTGCATACTGCAGCACATTCAACGTTGGTCATGCTTCTGTAAATTTTTTTCAACACTCAAAGTACCAGGTGGCGTCATGTACGACGTCACTCAAACTTTTGAGATAAGACTACTCAAAGGACCAATATTTTAAGAAAGTCTGACTTGTGTCATACGACGCCACCTGGTCCTTTGAGTAATCGACTAAAACCTGGTTTTTTGAGTGTTAATGCCATAGGATTTCTGTCAGTTATATGACAAAATCAATTTGAATATAATTATAGCAAAAAAACAATATGGCAGCGGGGCGAGAAATTCCGAAGTGTTATTACTGAGTTTAGCTAAGATTCTGGAAGCCCAAAACTTTGTGACATTATTACAGCATTGATACTGGCAAAACCGGGTCACTTTTTCTTACTCTTTCTTACTAGTAGTGAGCTTACTACTCTTTTTTACACTTTCTTAACATTAAATGACCAAGGCGTACGAGTTATGTGATATGTTAATGTAATAAACTGCTGAGATTTGATAATTCACTGTAGAGTTGAACAGAAATTAGTTTGCAGAAAACCTTAATACTCGTATTAGGTACACCCTATTTCTCAACCATAAGTAAATTCTCTCCAATGGCGGAAGTCGGAATTAGTAGGGACGGGGGGTGAGTGGACCATGGCCCACCCATAAATGTTTCGAAATTAACTAAAAACCGGTAAAAATAAGAAATTATCGTAAAATAATAAAAAATCAACTGCAGTATCGATTTTTTGGATGCTAAAATTTTTGAATAATTTTTCTGAGCCCCCCCATAAAAAAAATCTGGTTCCGCCACAGATTGTCTCCATCTATTTGATTTACTTTATTATGAAGATGAAAGTGTACTTCCCCACTTGAAAATCTCAGGTTGATACAAATTATTGTCTCATTCTGTATCAACTCATAAATCCCAACATTTAGTGAAGCTTTTATTTAAGATCTGTCAGACTGCCAGTGAAAAAAGTTCTTTGAGCTAGAGAAAAATCAAATAATGTTTTGGCAATTGGTAGTTTCTAATATTAGTATCGTGTAAATCCAAGTCCAATTTTTTCTCAAATTGCTCGATTAAAGTAGAAGCAATAAGCAAGCATATTAATGTTTGTGTAAGTAGATTCAAATTAAAAGTACCATTATGTAATTATCAATCTCAAGTACCATTTTCAAAGAGCTGAATGTAATTTCCTTGCCTCAAACTATGAAGATTGATTCTAAATAATTTGTTTCAATTCTACACGGTTTCCTTAAAAATCGTCTGTATAAATACCTACACGTGTTTCGATGATATGAAAGAGTTTCAAGTACCTATTTTTATTACTGCATTGGTAGCCGAAATGTCTTTATTCAAGAATATTTTTGGTTATTAAAACCACTTACAAGCAAATTCACCTTCATTATGAACTGATAAGTTTACTAATCGCACTACAAAATTAACAGAAATCAGACTCGATATAAATTCGAGTTGAAATGTACAAGAAGTAACTTACACGCAGACCTGTCCGATCAACTTTACTTTCAAGTATCCAATATCGACTGCACTGCACAAAAAATTCACATTCGAAATAAACGGCGATATTTTTGTACGCTATCTTCCGAGTAAAGCGCAATAATTAAGAAAATATTAAGAAAATTTCCAAAGAAAAAAAAATTTATTTTAAAACGGCAGACACAATAAACAATATTAAATAATATGCATAAACAATCATTTTTTTTTTCAATTTTTTTTTCTTTTTCTAAAAGTTCAACAGCCAGTAAAAACTAATTTCGAGATGAGAATTGCACAAAACGTCATTTTTTGTTTTTTTCGCCACACGTCATCAACACATCTTATCCTGAGGAAAATACTGAGGGAAAAAAATGACGTTTCATGAAGACATGAACTTTGGATTGTGAAGGATTAGGACTCAACAATTGTTGACGAACACATTTTAAAGGAGAGAATTCGACAAGACTGAACTGATGATAATCGTTAGGAAGAAGAAGGAGAGGGAAAAAGTCAACAGAAATAAAAACTATTCAAGGATGTGGATTGTGGAATATTAAAACCAAAATTCAACATCTCTTCCAAAAAAAAAAAAAAAAAAAAAAAACCGAACAATATTACAAAGCGATCATAAATTCCAAGATTCAAGACACAGTAGCTGGAGAGAAAAACAAAACGATAATGTGTGGTACACGAGGTAGAGAAGAGCGAGGGAAAATATGATAAATTTTTCAGGAAAAGAAATTAAAGGAAAAGAAATTGTATACAAATACGTTTCAATATTCTCACGGTTCATTTCCCTGTGTTAACATCTTTGTGATACCATTGAAAGCTACAAAAATAAGTAATAACTCTAGTGGAAAAATAAATATTTGTGAAGCAATCTTTCGCAGCTGTTTAGTCTCAAGGTCTCGACTTTCTGAGGGTAATACAACGTACTTACAAAAAAGATAACAAAATCAAAATTATTGCTGAAATAAATAAAATTGAGACACTGTATCTCTAACTAAGCTGCCGATACCTCTCATCGTGTTTGTTGATTTCATCAACTTATTCTCATTGATGCGCCCCAGAGAAAACCACCGGACAATAAGTTCCAGAAAGTAGACACTCGAGTGTTGCCTGTTTTATAGAAAACACCGTATGATATTATTTTCGAAGAATGTCCTTTCTTTTGCATTTAAATTTCATTTTCCAACAAACTACCTCATGTGGTGAGATTACCACTCGGAGTTAAATTTATCAAAAAAGCTGTACATCAAACTTGGAAACTTTTGATTCGGACACTTTCACTCACAATAACTTTATAAAATCAGTTTCTGATAGATAAGTGGTTCGCTACGTGACATTGTTCAAATATTATTTCAATTTCATTCGCATTAATGATCCGAGTTGTTGATTGTTTCTTAGATTGGACACTCGTGTTTTGATAAAACAAAGACGTTAACACACATCACGAAGAAAACATTGGCTCAATCGGTACAAAGATCTCTGAATATTAAATAATCTTTAAAATAAATATATATGAGATCTTCAACTTAGAATATTGCGTATAAAAGTAATTCGGCTCTAATTATATACATGATTTTTTTCATCATAATTTTTCAATAAATAAATACATTCAAACAAAAAAATTTACAAAAGCCACAAGAATTAAAATTTTTCAAAAAAAAAAAAAAAAAAAAACAGAAAACAGAAAACAACAACAAAATCATACGTTTCTGAATATTATAACTGAAAAATATTTTTCAAAGTTGTTACCGTTGTGAATTTGTCGATACAATCAAGTTTCAACAAAGGGTATCAGGAAAGTTAAATAATTTAAAATTGTCAAAAAATACGTTTTTTCAAGAGAGAGAGTAAAGAATAAAAGAAAAGAGACATCGTCTCAAGTACGACACAGCGACAGAACAACTCACTGAAGGGAACATTAAAATAAAAGAAAAATAAATTACACGAAAAAAAAAAAAAAAATGAACGGATTAATACTTTAAACAAACGATCTAATATTTGGTAACACTGTATTATAGTATAATAATTTATAACTACAAATCAATTATTTATGATAAAACAAAAAATAAAATATAGAAAATAATCGTATTCGACAGAGTAAAATTATGTACAAAATCGATTCACGACAGACGTAATCGTTTCGAGTAATTTTCGTGGTAGGAGTCTTCTGTTTTTTCAGTTACAGGCTCTGCGGTTTGATGGGATTTTTTTGGCTTCCAATAATCTGTAAAAGCAAAGATGAAACAAAAATTTAGCTAGAATTACGGTCGATTGTATGAAAATAATATCAATACATTAAATCACAAAGGTTCCCATGCAATCCCCCAAATTCGTTTCCCCGACAGTGCATTTCCTTGACAGCACAAATTACCACAAACATTTTTTTCTAAGCTAAAGAAAGAAATAAAAAATAAATCAGTGATATAGGTACCCTCTGTGTTCAACTTTGTACGGCTTTGTATCTTAAGAAAGCCAGTTTTTTTTTCTCCAAAAAATATGGCAAAACTGATACGTTCAACTGATAGGGGGAGGGGTTGTAGTAGGGGAAGATTTTCTTGATTGTTTATTATTATTTTGATAACTGCCACTCATAAAAAGAAATAAAATCAGATTATAAATCAGTAAATAAATAGACTGATAGTAAAATGCACTATCGGGAAAATACACTGTCAGTAAAATGAATTCGAGGGAATGGCTTTCAGGTAAATGCACTGTCGGGGAAACGAATTCGGGGGATTGTACCGGAACCAATCACGAGTGCTTATAGTTTTGGATCATTACTACATCAATTTGCCATACATATAGGTATTGTTGATTTTATGAGAACGATAGAGATAAGATGAATCTCTCATCTACACCAACGCATACTAATATTTGAATGCTTTAAAAAAAAATAGTAGTCCATAAGCTAACAATTAGGAGAAGGTGACACGAATCGCACTTGTCAAGGGTCTGTAGAGGGAACAAACCTCGTTAATGGTAGGTACAGTTTTTGGTGTATTTCGGATAAAATGAAAAACTGTCACACGTGTGATAAAGTTTAGCTGCTAAAATATTTCAAATGCATTTTCATGGGCATTTCATGCACGATTCGCGGACAGTATATCATCAAAATTTAGTCTCGGGTAAGTGAAAATGGAGATGTTAACGCACCAAAAATTTTCGCACTTCACTCAGGTTTTCCGTTTTTCACCGATACATTTTGACCCAGACTCTTATTTGGAACGATTCTGGATGCACTATAACGAATACGGACGAGAATAATTTCACAATTTTATCAGAACAGTCTGACGTTTACAGGATAAAGGCTAACATACGGTAAAACTTGGCAATTACGTAATTTCCTCATTACGTACATCATTTTTCCAATCAAATAAATAAAATTTAGAAAAAAATTGAAACATGGCCGTAGCCGAGGAGTAATACCCCCTTCGCAAACTATTTTGCGCCGACAATCTTTTCTCTAGAGCAGGAGAGGGGCCCATTTTTCACCTTAAATATTTTGTTCTAGCTACGACCCTTAACTGAAATTACTCTTCGAATCTTAACTTTCTGAAACAGGCTTAAAGCTGACAAAAAGAGCTTGCACATACGCACATTTGGGTTATTAACCTCGATTCACAGAGGAACGCGTAATCCACCATGACCCCAGCACCATGAAAAAAATGAAAATGAAGCTCTCTCATAGGAAGACATTCTAGCTCGAGCAGCACACATATCTAGCCAAGGCACCCAATTCGATTCGCGTGATTAATTACATTCTCTCTCTGATGAACCCCATAACAACTTCAAATTGATTGAGTTCTTTCCCAACAGCCGGCTCGTTTGTTGCTTCCTCTATCCTCCCGCATACCACGGTGGCACGACGAAAATTTTACGAGAAAGGCCAAAACAACGGAGGAAGGGGCCAAAAACCACCATACATATAAACAGTACTAAATACACGCGTAAAGATTCTTAAACCAGAGAGAGAGAGAGCGCGAGAGAGAGAGAGAGTGTGAGAGAGTTTAATAACCCAACCAACAACATGCACATAGCGTACACATTACTCAATTTACTGTACGTATACTCGTCGTAATAGCATCAATTGCATGCAGAGAGATAAGATTATATATGCATGCAGAGAGATAAGAAGATTATATATGCAATCAGAACGCTCCTCACTTCCAATTCTCGTACATAAATATAGTACCTAATTGAGCGCACACATATGCACACAATATTCTCTCCAAGTGCATGCACTTTCAAGGTTAAATTAATGCTAACTAAACACGAACATTATCATCACAAGTTTAAGTGTGTATAAAAAAAAAAGAAAAGAAAAAGAAAACTACTAAAACAAATAATGAGATACACGAGGCGAAATCATACCACCAGTCAGTGTATAAAAAGAATAATAAAATAGAAGAAGAGTCATTTGCCCTAGAAACTGGCAAATATAAACAGTGGCGTGTTGATGGGGCAGGGAAGGGGGTGGGGTGGAAGTGAGGCAAGTGGTTGAGAAGAAAAAGAAACGAAGGAGAAGAAGAGTTTGCCAAGTAAATCTTTCTTTTTCCTCAATTTTTGTTGGCTTTGAAAAGTATTTATCATAGATAAGTAGATGAAATGAATAAATGAAAAAAAAAAAGAAGAAGAAGAAGAAAATTCAACAGTTTATAAATCGAATGTAGTACACATCATTCGACGAGGTCGGAGGGGATGAGAAACAAGATGACTACAAGCTTATAGAAGCTAATGACTGCATCGAGAAAAGTCACCACCGTCGGTCCTCAATTATAACCAGTGACCTTTATTCTTAATAGATTTTTGCGGCGAAGGAGACGATGATGTGTGACATGAACGATGCTGTTAAGCAGTACATTTTTGGCCTTCATAACTTCTTTCTTTCTTCAGTTTTTAGAGACACGTCGATCAAATTGATACTAAATCAAGGCTCCGTAGTTTGCAGCAGGATACTCAGCCATTCGATTACAGGATGACCTACGATGAAACAATTAGCGAGTAACTCAATTTATAGTTTTGTGGGATTTGTAAGCAGTGAGGTTGAAAATGACTAGTCTATACTCTATACTCTGACACGATAAAAATTTCAAGATCTCAACTTACTGATCGAAGACTAGATGCTTCTAATATTAGCAAATCCAAAATATCAAACAGCAGAATTACACGAGTATCATTTATTTTAAAAAGTGCGATTTACTTATTTACATAAATGTGACTTGAAAAGTGCTAACCATTCCGGAATGAGGACTGTCCAACAGAAGTCTCCACCAGGTGGTAGAAAATGTAACGAATCGTAAACGAGAAAGACTTGTATAAATTTCAAAAATGAGAATACAGATTTGTATAATAATTGTTTTTCATCATTTCTCCAAATTCCATAATTCAATGCGTACGTAATCTAATTTTTCCAACAATTTTTGAAACCGTGTAACTATGACAGCTGATTTCAGTACTAGAAAAGATGCCCTTAATTTTCCAATACAGAGAAATAGAAATGTCATTTTCAAGTACACACATCATAGAATGAACACATCTGTTCGAGTTCTTATAATAGCGCGATTCTCGTCATCGAACCTTGTAATAAAATCTGCTTCGAGTAAATGAAACGAAAAAGAAAAAAAAAAAAAAAATTCACGAAACCCACTCATGCAACTGTTCTATCAGTCGACTCGTGCAGTTTTTTTTTTTTTTTTCCAAAAAATTTCTCGTTTCAATGGCAACCCATTAGTCATCGACACACGACACCGATTTCACTTTTTGGCAGATTGTTATCAGTTGGAATAAAAAAAAATTCGTCGTCACACAGAAACGAATGAGTAGTTACGGGGTAAAGGTAGAAACACCTTGAAAACGACGACCAATTTCAATATTTTGAAAAACTTTCGAATAAAACGTCAACACGGCAGCCACTGTTGGAAAACATACACGTACATTGACAAGATACACTACACACACCAACGAGCATATACTCGTGTACAGTGAAATACTGATACATTATGCACATAACTACCAATTTTTTTACGTCTTTTTTTTTTGTTTTCATTTCTCCACCAAAACCTTCATTATTATCCGAGCGTCGCATTGCTCGACTGTTACTTTGCACCTCGCCTAATTATACACGCCCTTGATACCGATTAAAGGAAATGCAACGAATAAAAAAAAAAAGATCAACAACCGCCGAACGAAGGGAGAGAGATAAACAAGTAAACACACGCAGCATGCACAAAGTGAGAGAGAAAAGAAGTTCGACGACATCATCGTTGAATATCTATCGACCTTGATACCCGTTCACAATAATATACCATCGTATGCATTTGACACACTGTTAAGTTGATTTGCCATTTTCAATGGGCTGTCAACGGGGGGGTAAGGGTTCAGTGCATCATCACTCAGAAACCTTTGTTCACGAAATTATTGATCAGTCTGTCAGAAGTGTTCTTCCTCATTTCGTTTAGGAAACTAAAAGAGTGATAGAAAAATTCACCAAGACCAGCAAATAGACAAATCAATAAACGAAGGGCGTAATATATTTGAAAAAAAAAAGAAGTTCAAAATCACAAAAATTGAGTTCAACAAGATAACTCAAGCACAATTCTATGAGGAATCTATTATTCTTATTCTATTTATTGGCTTTTAAATCATCCTACTAAAATCGCTCCGCTCTTCTAAAATGGTGGCCATAAATGTAAGTGTTTCTGGCTTAACTTGGCGGGAATAATTCAAGAGAAATTTTGTAACTTTTCCTACCTTTTTTACCGACCTTTTGCCACGTAAGCTAGAATTTTCTAGACTTAGTATTGTTTGTTTTACTGCTGCTGACAAATTAAAAAGGGTAAATAAAATACGAAAAATGGCAACAGATGTGCGTACCAAAATATTCACCCCCATACGAGTGTCCGAGGTGCGGAGCAAAAACTGACAAAAAAATGACGGAGAAAATGGTTTTAAATGCGCGAGGTTGCGATATATGGTTATTAGCTATTATACCCGCACATGCGGTAAAATAAGTAGAACAACTGTTGTACGTATACTCGACCAGCAGCCCAGTGAAAATCGATAATTTTGTCACTTTCGAACATCTGTTGAATTTTACGATCTTCATACTCATCTCCTCCCTCTTCCCACTTGCCTTGAGGTAGTCCCGGTAGACTTCGAATGTTGACATTTTTTTTTTCTTCACGGTTGCACCCACCCACAAGAACAGACGTAGAAAAACTGCGAAAACGAACTCATTAATCAAACAATGCAGACGTAAAAGATGACACTTGCATCTAAAACACGTCAGGTCAAACATAAGGGAGTTTTTTGAAACGCAATTTGCGATGCCATATGCACTGAAAGGCCTCCAGGCAGAAAAGCAGACATAGAAAACCTCTGGAACGGTTTTGAAACAACCGAATCTTTTAATTTCATCAAATGCAGCAAAGAATGATTTCGAATTCCATTATATAAATCTTGTAAAGATATTCCGCACAACTGGTGGTTCAACAAAAAATGTCAATGATAATGAAAAACCAGCAGCCACATCCATCGGATTAGGTACTTGAGAATTACATTATCCAAAAATAAGCAAAGCAATCTCATAAGTCATATTTAGAGATCGATGCTATTCATTTCTCTCGAGCCTCGAGTCTTCGACCCAGAATTTACCATGTACTTCAATATTTTCAACATACATATATATGTATTGTTATTTTACGTCACATGTGAGACCCAAGATAAAGTATGACACTTGCGTGACTCCCCCCCCCCCCTTATAAATACTCAGAAATGAAACCTTCGTCTTCACATGGCTTAGTGGCTATCTGTAGATGCCTTTAGGCTACGTAATGAAGCCCACAACTGTTGGTTAGGTGTACAATACAGTTTACAGGGAGTAAAATGAAATGAGTGAACCCCAAGTGTACATACGATCGATATTTTGAGGCACTTGCGAGTCCCAGACAAAAAATGCAGATTTGGGGTCAGCGGCGTGGGGCGAGTAAGAAAAACCACACATACACCTCATGGACATGCGAGACCCACAAAAGGGTCTCGCATTGTCAAAAAGGGTCTCGCAAGTGTTATGATTTATTTGTTTTGGGTCTCACATGTGCCCAAAATATCTCTAGAATAATTTGTTCAGAAATTAATATACTGGTATTGCATGAAGCCAGATGAAGTTAAGCATTCGGTCACCTATAGCAGCGTGATTTCATGACCATTTCTCCATCGAAAATGTTATTATCGATTTACCAGCGCCGACCACCAAAACTCCAGAATCACTACCCTCGTATATTTTCAGCCATCCAGTTTACAAGCCGATTAGGCGTTTTAATCGGCGAGAGTGGCCATAAGTGGTTTCTTCGGACTCGCCTGCGACACTTCCTCGACTCTCCACACACACACACACGACCCGATACGCGCATTCGACCTTTTCTCGCCGGAGTTCATAGAACTGGCAGCAAAGACGAAGGAGGAAGAAGAAGGTGAAGGCAACAAAATACAATCTTTTTTTCTCCTCATCTTTCACGTAGGCAGTTGTAACAACACACAACAACGTCAGGGTCACTACTTTCCGACTATTAACCTCGCCTTTCGGTCGCCTCTTCCGATCTCTCCTGGCGAGGAGCTATTGCACGGGGGGGGGGAGGGAGGAGGGCAACATAAACCCACATACGTAAAAAGTAGGCTCTACCTACCCGAACAAGATAATATTATGACGATTTATAGAAATGGGGAAAAAAAAATATATAATACGCTATAAACAAGCTCCAGCGGAGTAAAAGAAAACGCCTGCAGCGGATCTCGAAGAAAACGAGTATTTTTAGAGACGAGTTCAAAAAAACAGTTGGGCTGAGGCCAACTTGACGACGGTAGTCACATTTGGCTTCGACGTTTATTATTGTCGCCGTTTTTCGTCGTCCACGTACTCGTACACACACACACACACACACACACATCTACGTATTTTTAGAAGAAGGGTTGCCCCCTTTTTTCGCCTGCACATATATACACTTACATATTCATACGTGTGTGTGTAGCATTCATTTCAAAATCTCCCTCGCATCACACTCACCGTTTCTCGCATCCAGTTGTTGCAGCTTTCTTGAAAATATATTTTTCCAAATCAAAATATAAAACCTCGTACTTTCGACCACATCCCTCCGCCCCAGAGGCGCGCACATCTGTTTCGTATAATATAAACGTTTTTCTGTCGTCGTGTACCTACCTCCTACGCTTTTAGCCAAGTCTCTTTCGCTCTATCTCACTCATATACGAAAAATGACAACTCCTACCGCAATATCCGTCGTCTTATTAAGGGCCCAACACCGCGAGAATATGGAAACTATTTTAATGTTGCAGTCGCTTCGTAATGGTTACAGGAAGACACAGTGGTGGCAAGTTGGGTGTAGCAGGCGTGCACGTGCTACACACGGGAACAGTTTTGCTATACTCCGAAAAATTGGAGGAAATAAAAATTCAGCTACACTCGGAAAAAATAAAAATTTTGCACCACCCGAGAAAATTCGAATTTTGCACCATACTTTACAGGGAAAAATTACACAATGATTTAATTATAGACATAATAAATAATAAAAATACGGTCATAAACCAAAGAACAGGTGCGAGGTGATTTCTTCTTTACGATCAAACGCCAATATTTTCAACCTTGTTCAGTGTATAAAATTAATATTTCTAACTAGGTATAGGATTTATATGAAAACGCATATTTTTCTGTAATTCACGTAGAATGGTGAGAGTCAGATAGATTTTCATTCCATGACATTCTGATTAAAATAAGCTCAACTTGTTTTCACATATTTCGCATATTTGAGGTATATTTGCATATTTTGACATATTTCACAAAAATTCATGCATATTTCACGAAAAAACATGCATCTTCTATAAAAAAAATACACATAAAGGAATATTAGCTGATAACCGCAGACGTTTCACAAATTGAAAACCTCAGGCAAATAATGCTCATTAACTGTTACGGCAATAAAATTGCTTGTTTCGCCAGCAGATCACCAAACCACAAGTGTACAACCTTCTGATGCCAATCCCAGCCCAGGGCAGAAGGATGATAAGAAAATGAAGACAATGAATCGAATTTTTTTAAAAATTACTATTTTCATACTTCAATTTGCGATCTGATCTCTAATAGTCTAATTAATTTCGACAACTCCGAATACAGTGTTATCTATCAAACGTAGGACTACATGGAGTCGTAGGTGCCTAAATTGCATTCATTTCCGTCGTCGACTATTTCTAGCCGACCAGAATTTGAAAGATTATTTTCACGCTCGTATAATCAACTACACACCTCCAAGATGGTTAAAATATGTGTTACCAAGTCCACATAAGGTATAAAAGTTACCATTGGCTGTCTAAAGTGATTACACGCTAAAAACCACGAAATCTCGATGATTAAGAGGCTTGTGTAATCTTCGACTAGTAGACTACCTCAATGCCAACCCATACAAAAATGATTTCGGAACGACGAAAAAATACTGAGCAACCCGAAAGGGTCAAACAACAAAAATTAATCACAAGACATTCGGTGTTAAAAGGAAGAAAAAAAAACTGAGCAAGAGTCAATTAAAGTGTGTATTGTTAGCGAATGGATAGAGAAAAAAGGAACAGAGGAGGGAGAAAAAATAAAAATAAAAAACATAATATGAACTTATATGAAGCACAAGAAAGTGTGCCTTTTCATACACGGAAATTGTGATGCTGTGGGCAACAAAGCGGATGGTATACGAGAATCGAGAACCTCAGTAGGATGGTCTTTTATTTGGTGTACTGTATCTAGACACGTGTCTTCTTTTATGACATACACTACGTTTCAGTATAGTGTGATTAAAAGAAAGAGGAGAAACAAAAAAAAAACCTAACCACGTAGAAAAAAAACTGTAGAATTGAGATTATGTCAGAAGATTTTTTCTCCCCAACGTTTTTATTGTACCTTTACCTCGACGTCTACCCATCTCTCCTTCACTCCGATGGTTGTCATCGTGATTTTCTTCGTCATCATTTTATTCGAAAAACGTGGCCACACTCGGGGAGGCACGTCTGTGAATTGTTAGCGAAGACAACAGACTCGATTTTGAAGCGTATGATTTTTTTTTTATTTATCTAGCTGTAAATTAAAGTGACGAGGTATACTCGTAAAAAAATTATGAAAAGGAAAAAAAAAAAACAACACGAAAATGCCTAAGCCTAGTAGTTTAATCAGCCGTAAATGAACACCCAATAAATTCGTGCGCTCGCGTGGATGGATGCCCATCAATTAAAAAAACGCCGATGAACAAACACAAAAGCTTTTCCCACTATTCCATAAATTTTTCCACACAGAGAGAGAGAGACAATCACAAATAGACCCCGCGCATTGAACGCACGCCGTATAATATACATGTCAAGTTTTTCTCAATCATTTTTCCCCATCGTTTTGTTTGTTAGCAGACGATGCAGAACAGCGATGCACGTTCGTAAAGAGTCGATAACAGAAAAAAAAAAACATGAACGAGGAAATGTCATTGATAATGTTGCTGGTACCACTACGAACAAAGAATTTTTTTTTATTACAAAATGTAAATCACTAATTCAAAAAGTCAACTAATTCAAAAAGTCAATCGTGAAAAGGCAGGAGAGCGCAGAAAATATTAAAACTTGGTGAGGAAAAAACTCTGTAATCGAAATCTGTTTCCGACAAGAATCTTCTTCTGATAAAGTTGAAGAAGACTAAAACATTTTTAACACTAGAAAAACCAGGTTTTACACGATTACTCAAAGGACCAGGTGACGTCATATACGACGCCACAAGAATTACCTCAAAAGACCAGGTGGCGTCGTATGACACAAGTCGGGGTTTCTCAAAATACTGTTCCTTTGAGTAGTCCATCTCAAATTTTTGGGTGGCGTCGTATATGACGCCACCTGGTACTTCTAGTGTTCAACTTCCATTACGTAATACAAGTAAAATCTTAATGCTAATGGCCGAGTTTCTATCAAGTTTATGATCATTACATTATTTTATCGATAAGAAACAGAAGTCATCAGCGCTACTAAGTGCGAGACCGATGAACTACACTTTGATGGGCAGTAAAAATCTCAAATAAGTAATAGCATTAAGAAAATATGAAAAATCAGAATCAAAAGAGTCAAGTGTATAGTTGCTATATTAGTTCAGTAATATACTACAGTTTTCACAAATCAGAACGAGTCAACAGCGGAATAGGTAGAACTAAATCTCAGACATTCCGTAAACAATGATAGAACTGTTCCACCTGCTTCAGCTACATAATACTCGTCCATAAATAGCAATAACTGTCTCCACAAATCAGTATTTATTAAAATATATGGCCAGGTACAGTCTCCAGCAGCCGGCAATGTTTCGTAAAAATTTAATCCACTCCGCCCTCGCCAGTCATAACCCATAATTTACTGCTATTAGTAAACCTGCGCAACCATCGACAATCGTGTAAAAGCCTGCATGAGAAATAATTATTTTCGAATTACTTTTTTTTTTCGTCCATACAGACTACTGTACGACACATACGGAGTCCAAACTGCAGGAGGCCTTCAACTGCTATTTTACCAGTTACTAACTCCACAATTTTTCTTCCACCTTCTCCTCCTCCATCGTGGTCCACGCTCGTCACCGACCGATTGTAAATTAACGTATCTGCTAGATTTGGGGGGTGGGAGGCAGTGTAGAAGAAATCCCAAACGACGTATTTATGACAGGTAGTACCCTAAACACAAAACTATTTACACGCCTCGAAATGAGTACACGGTGGCCCTATAACCGCAATAGAAGAACATTTAGCTTCCGACCGAAGAAATAGATTTGATTTTTCTCTTCCACATACCTTTTTTTTTTTCCGTTTCTTATAAATATACCTAGTAGCTTGCAGAACTAATCTTGATACAAGTTGGAAAATATACAGTAAAACAAGCGATAGAGAAAAAAAAAAGGAGTAGAAAAAACAGCATCTCCACTGCACACATTTTCGAGACACGAGCCAGGCACTCAAGTAGCCATCGGCGTCAGCCAAGTGGTACTCTCGATAGACGCGACATGAGAGATAAATTTAGAAAAAAGAAAAATATACGAAAGATATTATATATAAATGAAGAAAAAAAAAAAAAGGTCTACACAAACGACTGCACCCTTTTCTTTCATCCTCACTCACTCTTTTTGTAACTATTTCTCTCGGTTTCTTTAACTTGCTCTTTCTGCCCCTATCCCAAGATCAGAGAGCCAGTCCTGCAATTATCTCTCTGGAATACTTTGGTGCACCTTGAATATAGAAAAAGACACCGATTGAGCACATTGGCTTTTAAAGTATACAGCCACATATGCAAACTGTAAAGGATTCCGTCTCTCAATCGTACGTTTCATTCCGTTTACAGCAGCCTTATCCAGTTACATTTATATCTTTTGGAAAAGCACCTTTATGCCGCCAATGTACTGATCTTTGCAACAGCTGGATGTATGCTGATCATCAAGCGCTCCTTCAACCTTTTCCCAGCACCCAGCTGATGGTCTGCGACTGTACGTACGTCTCCAGAAAATGGGTAAAGAAAGCAAAATAAAAAGCAACCTTTTACCTTCACTTTCAAGGCGAACCGCATATTATTGTTATACTTATAGAGATGACTGGCAGCCATATGGAAAAAATAAAAACTGATTGTGAGATAAAGGGTCAATCTGGAGGTTCGATTTTTATTCAGTTTCATACGGAAAACGCCGTCTGAGAAAGTTGATTTGGCCATCTGTCATCGTCACACACATTTACAAAAGTATCTGCTCGTCATACAGCCGACATATATTCTTTTCTTTTTTCAGTTAGTGTGGGAACTGTTACTTGAAGACGTATCAAAATAGGAATTTAGTAGAAATAAATAGGTAAATTAAGCTATGAGAAAGATTCAGTAAAAGATGTCGAGAACGGTCGAAGGTACTCACGCTCGATTTTGCATAAAAGGAAAAAAAAAAGAAAAAAAAGAAGACGCACAGAGCTGGTTGGAGTGAAATTCCACGCCGGCATTTTCAGTATCTACAGAGAATACAGTTTTCACGACACAAATAAAACGTCTGCTAACAACTCTCTTTCCCCCTCCCCTTCATATATTTACCCAACACCACGCTGATTCTTTTTCACGAAGGCCAAAAATATGCTCGAACTAACCAGCCGCATGGCTTTTCTCGACATGCTTTCGATTTGTTACGTAATCGACAAGAATCGGGCAAAAAATCAAGTAGGAAAGAATTCACCACAAACGCACAACCAAATAGAATACACTGTTAACTGTTGCCAGTCCCCGACAACACATAAGCAGGCGTTAATATTCTCTCGCGAAGGCGAAAGATGAATACAATTATTATTTTTCCTACAGAACAACGATAGATATTTATTCGCACTGATCCTCGCGCTAGAAAAGACACGTTCGAAGAAAATATAAAAAATCAACAGGCCAACGGGAGAAAGAAAAACAAGATATCAAGAAGTCAGAAAAGAGCCAAGTGCAAAAAATAAAATAAAAATACATCCATATCAAATTCAAACAGGTACAAAGTACGTCGAGAAATCTCAAACGCCATGTGCATAGCCACGATGGACGTGCGTAGTACGCTACGCGAATGAATTTGGCTCGCCAAGAAAAGCGCGCGCGAATAACCTGAAGGACGAATTTTGGCGGGAACACAATTTCGCCCACTTTTATTTACCGCGCCACGATCTGACGACGAGGAAGAAAACCAACTCGTAGAGTAAAACGCACCAACTTCTCGGAATGAGAAACGTCGACGACATCGTACTTGCATATTACCTCAGAATAAAAAAATTAGATCTCCATTGCTTCTCGGTGGTGGATCCAGAGCTCCATTTTGGGGGGAGGGGGGAGTGGGAGATCAAAATTTTTTCAAAGCATGGTAAATGCTAAAATGGTGAGATTGTGTTTTTTTTTACAGCATAGAGGGGGAGCGGTTCAAGAAAATTGATTTTTTGGTTGATTATCGGTCTATTTTTTGGATGGGGGTGGGAACCCCCCCTCGTGGATTCGCCACTGTTGCTTCTGCTCACAGATGAGTTAGGGTTTCTATCGAAAAACAGCGCTGAAAAATAAGGACATTCAGACAAAGTGGATAGCGTATCACAGGATCGATAACTAAGAATATTAGTAATTTTTTTTTTTTCAACAGTAAAATCAAATTCGATTAGTACATTATTATTATATTTTTCCACGAGTAAAAATAATAGTCGAACTGTCTACAAGTACTTAGCTTTATTTTTCGATCAATTTTTCAAATAGTGTCTAGAACCAATAAGTATGCAACAAATTGCCACATTCCAATGCCGATTGTGAAAGAAAAATTTCGGACATGAACATAATAGGTATTTAAAAAACCAGCAACCGCAATCGGATGATTGTGGACACAATGAATAAAACACGTCTAGCAAATTAACGGATGAATGGAGAAGGGGATGCAGTTTCAGCATCAGTGAGGTGACCCGAGACATTGTCAGTCGCATGACTGGTACTAATTTACCGACATTCTAAAATTCAATCCAAGTCCCAATTTGATTCTGACGACGAATCATAAATGGATTCAGACTGATTTTTTATTCTTTTCAATTTTATTTCGACTCGATAGTTTTTCCTTTTATTTTTTACCACGAGTCGTTGAAAATTTATAAGTTCTACATATTTTCCGCCAAGATTTCATTATTTGATAGTGACTTAAAAATTCAAACTGGAGCTCATGGATCACATAGTTTCAAGGATTATCCAACTGTTCCTGTCGATAGAGAAAAATCAACAAAATAAAAAACACGAAGACTAAATTGAAAAAGAAAGTTAATCGCGAATTCATTGTTCTCGAGGATAAAAATACAGTTATCTTTTCACATTATTCAAAAATAGTTCGCTCTATTGCGACTATATAATGAATGTTTTGAAGCAATTTGAAAAATCTAACGGTAATAACAGAACAAAACCATCAATGAGAAAGGTTTAACTACCTACTTTCTGTCGCATAACTTGACTTTTGTTCGGTTTGCTTTTTGGGAACTCGACCGAAACGAAGAATAAACTACGCATTTAAGGATACATCAACTAATGCCGACCAAATTGGATCAATCAAACAACTAGCCAAAATGGAAATAGATATTTCAGTTTCAAATATGGACTACAAAATCCCTATCTCCTTAGTGAAGTACCGACTAAAAGGTTCTGCGTATTCACTATCAACTGCACAATAAATTAGCAGAATGAGTTGACAGAAAAAGTTGGAAGATGTTTTGTGCGAAGACTTCGGAGTTAATAGTCGGAGTAAACCAACGACAAAATTGGACGAAGGGCATTGAAGAACAAAAATCAAAATATCGTGCGCGCTGAAGGTGAACGATGAGCATCGAACTGCGAGCAAGTGTTTTGCAAAAAAGAAAGTCTCCCGAGTAATTGCCCTTTAGACAATATTCGGGCTGCTCGTAATATCCGTTCCAATGGGGTATACCTTCATACAGACGAATGGAAAATTACCTACATGGAAAATAACACGACAGATTGATAAACACGAATGAGATAAAATAATTGCAGCGTCTCGCAAACGGCTAAAATTGCTGCGCTGCTCAACTAACCAAGCGTGTAAGAAAAAAAAAAAACTCAAATTACTGGCGTTTTACCAAAGTCTCAGTCCGAATTACATTAAACTAGTAATTTCTATCAAGATTTGGGTGAAAAAACTAGTTTATATGTACGATTCACATACGTGCGCTTACGCCATGATCTACCTCATTACAGTGATAATGTCATAAAATCTATTAATGATAGAAAAAGTAATTGCTCTCGTCTACCCTTCACACTTTTTTCACCAGAAGTCTGTTTGGAAAAATGTCGATGACACCGACCACGAGAGGAGAAAAAAAAGTCAATGTTGAAAATTTACCACGTACAAAAATGGTAACGCAAAACTTTATGACATTATTTTTCAATCACAAATAACGCCAGTTGAAAGAGAAGGTATTAGTAAGAAAATGAATACTGTTCATTATCTAAGCGTTTCTATACCTACAAAAACATAGATAGGTAATAATTCTCTTCCGGCAACCACCAATGCTAATATTGATTTCTCATCCTGATTACCATTATTAGTGAATAGCATAAGGTAATTTTTTCACTCGCCCACGTATGAGGAGTAGATAGTTACTTCGCACTTTTCTCACAGATGTCTTCCAGCAAGCTTACAATAATAGAAGCAATTGCAAAGTATCTTCGTCACCGTATGTTTGCGGCAAGTTTTCAATCCATTCTCACCTCTTCAGCTCGCATATATTTTTCCTATTTTTTTTTTTCGTACTTTCTGCTCTCTGCTTCATTTTTCCAATTTTCTTTTGTAATACTGTTTCATTAATTACAAAGATTCGAGTAGATTATAAACACTGACCTTTTCGACACTATTAAACGGAGCATTATCGTATTTCATCCACAATCAAGATCTATAATACGTAAATTTATCAACAAAACTAACCTGTGAAAAAAAGAGAATAAAAGAATCATGGTGATCCGTAACTGTAGATGGGACACAGTCACATGAACTCGTTTCTTACTAATCGAGATAACCACCTATTCCTCTCTAGATCAAGCACCATTGTTATAAATACTTTTTTTTTTTTTCAATTCCATTTCCATTACTTCCCCAAATTACACACACTACATTGGGGTAGATTAAGATTTAAGGTAGTCGTATCCGAATTAAAAGGTGCAGAGAGGGGTACGAAATAGGAAGAGGAAAAAATCATCAAATGACCCGCATCGTAATTGATTTTTACTCCGATTAAAGCGTACATATAAATTGAATGCTGGTAACTGAAGTAATCCGAAACTGGTTTTCGTATTTTTACACAATAAACTGAACCTTTTTTTTTTCTCCTCCAAGCCTCTCATCTTTTTTACTGACCCAACTAATTTTACTCACGATGAAGATGATGGCAGGTTTCTCTCAATTTTTTTCTTTCCTTTATAATTCAATTTGTTAACGTATAGGACTGTAGCTATTGTCTGTAATCAGTAGAGAAGTAGAAGAAAAAAAAAAATGCAGGTCTTGAAAGAATACATACAAACTTGTATGATACAAAGAACTATTCGAGTGTACACAACCATTTTCCGGAAGCGTGTGCCCCAGTACTACATACTATTTTAGCACGCGAATATTCTCGTGTCATTTGTTATACCGACAGTTTTTATTTTTCATTTTTTTTTCTATTCCTTCTTTCAACTGTACATACAACCAAATAATATTTTACATACGACAATTCCAATTATAAATTAAGATTAGCCTGTGCAGAAAGCTGACAATTTGAAAATTTAAAAGAATGGCAAATGTTCTTTATATTTTTAGCCGCTAAGATCTAACGTCAACCTTCCGGATTTACGAAGTTAGACCTGCAGAGTCTTTTCTCAAAAACGAACCATCCGACTCTTTGGGAAAATACGTTTCTCGTACTGAAAATCAACCTATTTTATCTTAATATTTAAAGGCTGTTAGAAGCAATAGAAATTTGGTGATTTCTTGACATTTCGAAAAATTATCAGTCCATCCTTTCACCACTTTGCTTCCAGCTGTCTTTATTCTGAAATCCTGAATCACACACATATGTACTGGCACACTAAATTAGACGTTATGATAGGCAAAGATACGATATAAACTAACTTGCAGTCATTTAACAGCCATGAAATGTGCCACTCTTGGTAGAATGATAGTTTCAAAACCAATACGTCACCGTTCTGTTTTCATTTCTCTTACAATGTTGACCGACGGTGATAGTAATATCAAATTGAACGACACAAATTTCCTGCGAACGCGTTGCAGAACTCATCTTCTGCATGTCTACCAAGAAAGTTTTGATCAAAAACTGACTCATTCAAATTGCAACTATTTGGACTCGTTCCATTGAAACGCTTCTAGGTGCTCGTATAGTATACACACGCTTACAATGATATATGTTCTTGGCCATTGTTTAGGCAAAATACTTTTTAACGAGTTTGCCAAAAATTTGGATGAGATGATGACAAAATGTCAGCAAACAGAGGGTCTTATCAGCAAAATGAGCGCGAAAATGAACAAAAAAGAAATATGCGAACAAGATCTTCGATAAGGTACACACTCGTATATTTTGGTAAATAAAAAGACAACGAATGCTCCCCACAGATTTTGTTACATAGCTCGCACCGATTAAAAGAGCCGCGAAAAATATGTTGGAAATTACACGCATATTTTCATCAGCACTCACCAGTCGCGACAAGAACATTGAGGGTGTCCTACAGGGTGGTCCATCTGGTCACACTTCGTTTTTATATTTTATATCGTCCAACGAACACAACGGGGACCCCGACGACTTGTGAAGTGACAAAAGCGACTAACAAATTTCGTGGCCGCATGTGACGCAATTATAAAAAAGTATTTTTTGTAATCACGTATTGATTTACCCAAATACAAAATAACTTATGTGTTTGGAAAAGGAGCAGAGACATGGCCGTGGAAAATGATTGACGAACGAGGATAAATATAACATTCGACATATTTCTTAGCCGATAATTTGAATGGAGTTAGTGTGAGGAGCCATGCCAGTTGTATTATATGTAGTCAAAAGTACCAGAAACAACGAGCACTTATTTTTCGTCTTTCTCCAAAATCGAAATAGCTTCCAATGTTATTCGAAAAAAAAGTATTTTTTTTCATCGTGACCTTCATCCATTTCATCAAACGGCACTGATTCTAAAATTATCTTTCTTTCATTCGCCTTTCAGCATTTATTCAGTTTCTTCTTTCCCATTTTTACTCGACACAATCAGTTTTCGACTCCCTTCACATAAGCACACACACCCTCGCACTCACTCCCTCACAAGAAAACAACTTTTTCAGACCGCAACTCAACACAGAATTCTCTTCGTATCACTCTTCGTTTTCAGTAAAAATTTAAAAAAAAAAAAAAATGAAAATTCACGATGCGGCGTCACCAACGAATGAAACGTAGAAGAACTGGGCGATTGTAATACAAATTCGTAGTAAATAGGTAGTAAAGTCGTGGTGGTATAGTAGCTGTAGTAGAGTAAATACAGAAAGGCGTAGTAAAATAAGGCAAGAAGTGCTGCGAGAGGAGAAATATGGAAGATAAAAAGGTTCACTATAATATTATGGTGGGGTTATCAGAAGTCAGTTTGGTCAAACGAAGAAAAAATATGCTATCGCGTTCACGGTACACATTCTTGCGCAAGAAAATTAATAAAACTTTCCAGCACATGGAACTAAAAAAACACGAGCCGAGTCAAACACCATGGTCAAACCACAGCACCCTTTAACCTAGCATAAATTAATGCTGATGATGAGATGCAAGGATGAAGATGGAGGGATAGAGAAAGAAAAACCATAATACTGTATTCTGTGCGTGTGTATGTTTTTCAGAAGTGTGTTTGTTTCAAAGTAGGTAGTCGAGGAAAAAAAACGAAACCCACACATCTATTAATTATCATTGTCACCATTCACCATCTACAATTTTTATACGAGTACCCAGGTACACGAAAACGTGTATAGTCTGTTCAACTTAAGATTGCCAAAAACGGAATGTAGTTTGTGGGGCTCCGGGGAGAGCAATAGGCACTCGTTCACATTCAACATCAATAAATGGCTGCGCTTCCCATTTTACTTTCTTGTTTCTTATCACACTAAATTGTTGATGAATATGAATTTGGCGTTCCGTTTATGGCAATCTTAGAATGAACAGAGTATAGTCGTTTTCCAAACCCTTTATTTTTTTTCTCAGCTTCTACGAATTGCAACATCTTTAAAAGCGGTCAGAAAAATGAAAATCGAGGAACACGTGTTGGAGAATGCTCATTTTTATTCGTAGAATATATATACGTTATTTTTGCGAAGTGATAAAAGACTGAAACCGCCTCCCCTTTTTTTGAATTCCTTTCTGTCAACAATAATGATTTCAAGGGCATTAACAGACGGATACGCACACAAAAAAAGGGTAGATTCGCGCGATAAGATGGTAAAAAGAGAAGAAGAAACAAGTTGATCTAGATTTTTTCAAGGCTTTAGCGACATTTGGCTAACTAATATATTTTTTTCCAAGTCTTGGAAGTTTTTCGAGGGATATGGAAAACAACGTCGAAAACGTAGCCATCGATAAGAAACGAATGTATTTTGATTATCTCTTGAATGGAAAATATTTCAAATGTTATAAAAATAATTTTGTGGTTGATACTACAGTCGTATATTTTCAGAATATTATTCAGAACCTATAGGAACAATTCGAAAATAGTAATTTATTTACACAATATTGCATAAATGGTATTTTTCTCAATGTACCTGTGCTACTAGGATAACGCTGATAAGCTTCGAACGTCGCTCCAATGTCCGCGATCTTTTTTTCACCTTAATTAAAGTATTTTCCATTGTTTATTGTTTGCGCAAAATTATGAACGTTATATACGTTTTCCCTCAAGTCATTAATACATTCACTCTCCCAAGATACACTACAGTGATCTAGCTCAATTTACTTGGTCAACATGTCTGTTCTTCCTGTGCTCGTTGTCTTCGATTTAGGTAAAATCTTTTCACTTTTCTAGAATTAATGAAGTTCGTTTCTAGTTCGTCTTTTGAATATCGCTTTGATTTTTTTTTCTTCAGATCATACCCTTTGGCCATTTTTTGTAGACACTCATGTAACGCCACCAATGAAGAAAAATTCGTAAGTAACCAACTGAAAAAACCATGTTGATGAAATTTAGTAGAATTTACTTGCCCCTTACTATATGTACTCTAATAATGATTGCATTCCATAGGTCCGGACAAATTGTTGATTCTCGCGGCCGAATAATCAAGCACTACGAAGATGTGCCAGAGATTTTAGAATATTTGAAAAATGAGGGAATTAAGATCGCTATTGCCTCTCGTACTGTAGAACTTGATGGTGCCAACCAGCTTTTGAACTTGTTTAAATGGAATAGATTTATAGACTTCAAAGAAATTCATCCAGGATCAAAGATTACTCATTTCGAAAAGTAAGTCTAGTTTTTACGTGTGTTACACTAATTTTCTTCTCTATTTTATTCATTGGGTTATCGAAATTTGCAGAATAAAAAAAGATTCCGGCATATCCTTTTCGGATATGTTATTTTTTGACGATGAAGAAAGAAATATCAAAGATATAGGAAGGTTAGGTGTTCAAGCAATTCATGTTGCAAAAGGAATGACGATGCAAATTTTAGAAACAGCATTGCAGAAGTTTGAAGCGCATAAACTGAGCCAAATGTCTTCAAAACTCTAGTGATATCACTTGAAATATTTATATTAATCGAGTATACCTATAAGCACTTATTTTTATATATGTCGCAGTCAATCTTGATTTTTAGTGGAAATATATAATTTTGGCTCGTTTTATAATTTGCTGGCATTATTGATATATACGTATTTTTTTCCAAGTTGACTAGTCAAAATGAATTACCATAGCCATATTCACAATTCCTGCCTGAACCGGTGGTCAAAATTGATAATAAATCGGAAGGTCATAATTGTCTAACCATTATACATATCGCTAACCGGAAGAAATAGTCCCAATGAAAAATGTAGAAAATAAAAAAACCTGATGTAAATTTACAAATGAACATGTAGACTATCTAGACCATGTTAATATTACCTAGACAAAATTCATAAAATGGATTATATGAATTTTTTATGTAGAGTATCTAGTCAATTTCAATTACACCTAGTCGAAAATTATATCCCCTAGACAAAATTCAGAAGACAGTTTATTAGATTGTCATATGACAGCTATAGTTAATATTAATATTGCCTGTGGTTGGTGAGGTAGGTGTGTATTTGAAGAGAATGTGGTGGTTGGTGAGGTGGGTGAGAACAATTTACATATTATGTTTTGGTGGACGGGTGGGGAGGTAGTTGTTACAATTTAATAACGTTCTCTAGTCTATCTGGACTCTGATTTGTTACACAGGTAATATTTTTTATTTTCATTCTTTTTTTGTACCAAAAAATTCCGAGAAATACGATGCTAAGAGTGTAATATAGTTAATAACTTTCTCAGACATATTAACTTTCATCCCTTTACCTCGAGTAGTCGATAAAATTTGGTTTTGCCTATTATTAAAATAGTCTAGATAGTCTACATAGTATTGTCTATTTTGTCTAGGTATTATTAAATTGGTCTAGATAGTCTACATAATGATGACTAAGTTTACATCCGATTTTAGATGTCTCATGTAAATGTATTTTGCCTAACTCTTTCTTTAGGTAAAATGTAAATTATCATAGGTATTTTCCATTTCCGTTTTTTTCATATATTTTGTCCTCCGGTTCCGGTAGGCATTATTGATATGGCATTGAAAATCAGATCATTCTTTATTTGCCCTAGGCAATATTAGGAAAAAGTTGTAAATTTAAAAAATCTTTTTGTTATTCTCATGTAGAATAAAGGCTGAGGGAATTTTTACGCGCTACAAATAAAGCATAATATTCAAGAATTCTGAATTTTGAGAAAGTTATTTCCATCGAGTTTTCTCGCGAAGTCGAAATAACAGCTAGGTAGTACTTATTATCGTATTCTAAGGGTCACCCAAGTTCAACTGAAAGTAGAGCAAAATCACGCAACAGAGGAATAACGGATTTTTTTTCTGCAATAATCATACTTTTTTTCACATCGAAAACCAAATTAAGGTCAAAGTGCAACGTTTAGTAACGGTCGACTCCGTTGGCTGCCCAAATTAAGTCACCGAGGAAACTCCGCTGACGCCTTCAGAACCACCATAATGGACTGTAAATACACTGTCGACAATTTTTAGCCGCTTTTTTTCTCTTTCAAATGACCAATCTTTTTTGCTTTGCTAATCCAAACAACGGAAAAATTACACGCAACGAGAAGCCGTAAGCGGAAAACTCGCAAAGTATTTTACACGCCTGCATAAATAATTAATTAATACCGTTATCTACGCGGTGTGTATATGCGTGCATGTGTACAGGTATTGCGCGAGAGAAGCAAGGACATCGTCGAATGAGTAAAATACCGTAAGACCTGGGGCACCCATCAGAGGCGAAGGGAGGAAGTCGAAAAACATACGAGATTATCGAGAAGTTACTTATACAAGCATTATAATCCAATAAACTGGAAATTACGCCAATTTTCCAATTTATCAGAGGGGAAGAAGGAAATGAGAACCGAAGCAATCGGGTCATACCAATCGTGAAGGCGAAAATGTACCTACAGCAGCAGCTCCAGGTACGAAGATCACGTTTTAGTAGCTACAAACGAATCTCGTACGTGGAGCATCGAGTTGGTAAGACGTGTGTAAATAATTATTCTTCGTATAAGCCTATTAGCATGACCTTGTTAATCTGTACGAGAATGAATTTGGTATGAACGCTAATGATACAACCAACACAGCAGAGAGTGGGTCACACCAAGGTGGCAAGTTGAGAAAAATTCACGAGCACAGTAGCAAATGCACAATTTGCTTCGCTGCTGTGTTTCGAGATGACTAAATGCGAGTGAGTTTTCGGAAATAAACTACAAAACGAACGAATCACCATCACTAATAAATACAAACAAACTAATTGATAAATGTACTCGTATATATGATTGATAATGATAAATGGAATTACAATGTATGTAATTCAACTGCGAGTATTACATACATGATAAAGTAATACTATCCAAATCAATGTTAGAGAATTCGGAAAAAATACAAACATGTTTTTTTAGTAAGCTTCTTTGAAAAAAAATAATTTAGTCATGTTTTCTCTGTTTTACTGACACCAAACGAAGTGACGAAGAATGGTGTCAACTAAACACGCTGATTAAATATAACAAAATTGTAAAGCTAATTTTCGGTCTGTTTTTACTCTTTACATCGAAATAGGAAATTTTATGCTTTCAAACATGACAAATAGCGCTAAAATAATCTAATATCTCGGTAGCAAGTAAGACAGCACGCGTATGACGCGTGCTGATCATCCAGAAGAGTGACATGCAAGATAAACAAGAATGAGAAAATGTACTCTGCTGCAGTATCGGTTTCACCTTCGCCGCTAACGTCAGTCAAACAAAATGAAACAGTCACAAAAGCAAGTTACCGACTTAATATCCTGACATTTTTACAATTTTCGCGACAAAGCCAAAGTATGCATAATTGAATAATATACTCGAAGATTTAGCTTTTTATAATGATATAAGGCACTGAGACATTTTTCTAATGATTGTAAGTATCAACAGTCATTCATCAATTCCACTTCTTCAAACTGTTGCTTCAAGTTTCAATTTACTTGGCTGATAAATTGGTGAAAAAATGAAACAGAGAACGAATATTTTCGAGTTTGTTCAAAAATTGCTCTAAGGCTGAGTACTGAAAATAAACGGGCATTTTCAAGAAGTACTCCAGGGCATCGAACTCCAGCACGCTTAACGAAATGGAAAGGGCCAGAAAAACTTCCGCGAGATGAAATTTCATCACACAAAAGGATCTCTCTCTCTCTACCTCTAGTCATAGGATATACTGTTGAAAGCATGAAACGAGAGTCCTCAAAAATGTTCGACTTTCCTCTTTTGTAAACCTACGATGACGTAATCGAAGCAGGAAGAGATTACCTTGCTGCAGATATCGTCATCTTGCAATCCGGTCACACACATTTACACGCATCACCACAACACGAAAGGATGAAATAGAAAAAAAAAACATTAAGAGTAAAAAAAGGAAGAAAAAAGGGGTCACATGCTTTCTAAACTCGTTACGTAATAATCGCCATCACAGAGGGGAGCACGCACATCGTAAAAGGAGCCCTTTTCGCGGCTCTTTGATTCGACACTTTCAATTTTTACCTTCTACTATTTCTTCCTTTATCGTTCGCACTATTTTTCTCGATGTTGACCGCCTCCCCCCTTCCGTACCTTTACCTTTTTTTTTTCGAACTTCATGCTTCCATGGACGCACTCACTCACATTTATATGAGTGAATTATCACACGCTCTACCTGTAAATGTACTTGTTTACAAAAGAAGAAATTGAAGAGAGGGGGTCGAATTCCTTTACCAAAAGACCTTTTATGCACATGGACAACCACTTCATATACTCGTACTATAGTAATCGTGTAGGTAAATATTCGGTTCGCAACAACCTCACAATCTCACCCCTTCTTTCACAGCCACCCCCTCGCCAAAAAACATACTTTCATCAGTAATTTGTTTACGGATTTCTTTTTTCCACCAAAAGTTGTTTTTTTTTTTCGTTAATATTTCGGTAAGCCGGGAATACACTTTGCGCTATTTCGCATTTCACATTTCACATTTCGCCATTTCATCCTTTTTCGCGAAAAGTGTGTTGGCATTTTTTCGCGAAAAATTTTTTCACGAAAAAGGGTGAAAAAGATTTTTTCACATTTCGTCATGTTTTTCGCCGTGAGCGGTTTTTGGACGAAATCAAAAGAAAATTTCGGCGAAAAAAGTATTTAAACAAGGAGAATACATGAAGCAGGGTGAAATTGTGAAAAGTGTGTACAGCTTTTTCATGAAAAACAGTGAAAACGTGAAATAGCTGCGAAAAAGGATGAAATGGCGAAATGTGAAATGTGAAATGCGAAATAGCGCAAAGTGTATTCCCGGCTGTAGAATTCTCCTAGCATAATGCCGCTCTGAAAAAAAAATAAAAATAAAAATATCCTATACAAGGCTAATTTCCACGACTTTTTTCTTCCGCACACTCATTTTCTGCTCCACGTCGCGCGTCGTAATTAAATAAAAGCATTTAAAAATCAATCCTAACCGAAGAACGCATAAAAAATGCTCATGAAGTTTTTAAAAAATTCGAATTAAATGCAAAACAACTAACTCGGAACTGTTTTCCCTTCTCGAGAAAGAGTAATTAGGAATTTGAGGTATTCCAATTCTATCACTAGACCTCTCTGCTTACCACCCCTCGCCTAAACCATAAAAAAGTACCTATACGACAAGCTGAAAATGTTGATATGATACGCAATTTTGTTCGTTATTCTTAAGTTTTTTTTTTTTCCCAATTATTATTACCAGCCTATTTTCTGTTTGCCAACAATTTGCAGTACTCAAACCTTCACATCAATTTCCATCGCATGCACGACTTTGCCAGTTCGACTCATTACAATATGGCCGCGTAATTCGTAAATAGAAACATGCAATCATCATGCACGGAGCACTATTCGTTGTACTCGCAGTAATAACGAATTCTCACACATATTTATACATGAATATCGTACAGATTGAACACATACGAATAGTTCACCTTTAGTAAAAAAAAGTTTCGTGTCTACGTAGTGCCAAGTTGGTAAAATGAAAAAAAATTAACAAAACAATACAGTCGAAAAAAAAACCGCAAAAAACGTATAGGAGCACAGTAAGAGACGTCAGAAACAAGATATGCAAAACTTACTTTCGCAAACATTTCCCCCAAATATTTACATACCCAGCGACGAACAAAAAAAAAAAAAAAAAAACCACAAAAAACACAACTGCAACATATGCATACGATGACACAGTTTAGAAACTTTTCGACTTCACTCTTTCGACATGCCCTGCTTCGTAAATAATTAGTAGATATCCTTGAATTCTTTCTTCTTTTTTCAGTCACATAACGAGCAAGTGGCCAGAATCTCCAAACCGTCTCTATCTTTCATTTTCTCCCCAAGGAGAAGTCCTTCAAAATTAATTTTTCTCTTCTCATGCCCTTGAATAATAATTTTGTTAATTATTATTTTAGGACAAGTTATGCGCGAATGAAGAATAATTGCCGGTTTTTGTGACTGACGCATTTATTGTTTCAATGGCTTCCATTAAAAAATGAATCACAAATTGGAAAATATTAGTTTTTTATGCAATACAGGTGCTCTAACACGAAAATTAATATTTTCAATAACTCAAATTTTGAAATAGAAAAAAATTAATAAAATGCGTTCGAATAGAATATTATCCTCATTTGATTTTGTTTGTTTGTTTGTCTGTTTCTAAAAATGAAGATATCGACTTCATTTATCTCTAATTTAATCAAAAATACCTAATCTGTTTCCTATTACTTCCAGAAATTATGAATTTCGGTCGGTTTTTGAAATTTATTAATCACTCGATACCATCACATTTCCCCGATATGATAGAATAAAAATATGAGCACGCTATCATAAGATAAACTAAGAGACTTTTTTTTTCCTCTGTAATCTCGTTCCGAGTATTAATCTTCGGAATTTCCCCAATAATGTTTTTCGTCACAGGATGATCATAACATCAACTGCCTTGAAAGCTTTTACAAATAAGGTGAAACACTTTTCCAGTGTTAACAATACGATACTGGAATTTGCGTTTTACAACTTCTACTCAGTTTTACGGCTCAAGTTTGAATCACATAGGCCTAATATGCTTTTAATTCAGTTCTGAATACCCTCCTCTTCCTAACTAACTTTATAATTACTAACCCTACTCAACTTTTGTTCCAAGACTATAGATAAATACTCGAATAAATAAACTATTCAAACGAAGCCAATGAATCGGTTTGCTAATAATATATAAATACGACACACAGCGAGTACAAATTATATCAAACCTTTCACCAGTACGGCAGTACCACTTCAGCGAATAAAATATCCTTGCCGCAAATACGTGCATTCGAGCCGCTTTACTATACCGGAAGATAATCTCGAATTACACTACAGACTTCAAGTCTGTGAATTTAGGTGGAAGAGAAGGAGGTACGAGAAAACGAAACCAAATTAACTGGCAGACAAGTCAGAGCCACCATTATTATTACGTAACGTTGCCAGATCATTCATTTAGTGGTAATTTCAAACGTCTAGATAAGACCATAATATGATACATAATGAAATTTTATCGCCAATGTTTCTTTCGACTTGTTGAAACCGTTTTGAAATGATCTTGATATGTGCCACAAACCATGATAATCCACCTCGAGAACGTCAATACTACCGCCTGCAAATCGTAAAATATTTATATGGGCACAACACCAATCAGAATCTCGTATCGTCGAAACTTTATCAGTATTCGTAATATTCGTTTTTCACCAACGGATGTGAAGATATTCATTCTGAAACAACTGAACACATTTATTCAATTTGCTTTCAGCAAATAGTTCAGTAGGGATCTAACACGTTAATGTCCAATATTTCCAGTCCAACAGAAAAAAAAAAACTTCATAGTACTCATTTTTAATAAAAAGTCAATTTTTTCAAACATTTAACCTACTTGTGATCCAATTCAAGATAATAAATTGTAAGAATATCGAGAACAACGCCAACAAAGGTTGACTGTTTTTTGTGTTGTTTTGTAGGTACATAAATTACATAATAGATTATTTCATAACATGTACCTAGATACAATTAAAGGCAAAATCTGTGTTAATTTTAAATTGAAATTTATACTGAATTTAATGGTTACATTCAAATTTTGCATTCAAGTTCGTAAGAAGTTTAAAAAAATGAAAACTCGTCCATGGCACATATTCATGATTTTGGTAATCAGGCATCTAAATTTATAACTCGGTTTTCTACGTATTCCCACCCCTTGTAAGATACATTACTCCGAGATTACGTAAATGAAAAACAAATAACGAATTCAAGACATTCGACAGCTTCAATCTTCAGATAACCTTAGGCTTATAATTTTACTCGCCAAAACAGAAGTTATAGCTCAATGGACGAGAGAACGTCAATGAAATAAAACTTACCAACATCCTCTCACTAATACATACATACTTCAATCTATCACCCCAAAAAATATTATTAACAAATTCTATTTAATCGCTACACAACCACATAAAGGCACGCCATCAATTTCCCTTTCACACGAAATACAAGTCTGAGGAATTTTTCAACATACGTCGACGCAATACTCAGGTATAGAATTTCAACTCATGAACTTGAACAATCCACAATACGACAACCGAACTCTTCGTGAGGTCGTGCGGAAAGAATAGCTAGTTTTTCCAGTCTACACATTTGTCAGGTAACATTTCGTATGTAATGACAATTACGAAGGTACTAAATGAGACCTTACAACTACACACGAGACCAAACCAATCGATGAAATGTCGAGATTCGATACCCAATATACCAAATGACTCATGACAGCCTGCAACCGTACCGGATATGGACTTTTTTGGGTACCTTTCTACGATCATATAGTGGATATAACGCATCAAACAATTTTTGACAAAACAGGCAACAGATAGATACATCCGTAGAACCTCTTTCAAGGAAGTTCAAAACAAGTTACATGGATTCTTTACAGATATGCGAGTATTACATTTTATATTTTTTGAACAAAAAAAAAAAAAAAAAAAGGAAAAAGAGTGGACAGGTTGCTACTTTGGAAATATGTTGAGAGTAGGTAATTATCATTGCCTCAGATTGGAAAACAGTGATAACTTGATATTTACAGTAGAAATTACTACCTACAAAAATGGTGAACAAATCAATTGGAGCATTATTGAAAAGGACAATACCAAGTGTTTTCACCTTTCCTCGATATATTATTACGTATTTCTCGAATTTAATTCGTCAGGTTTTCACACAATGAGAGAGCAACGAAATATTCATCAGAAAGAAAGTCAACGTTCGTCAACAAAAGCGATCTCTCGTACCAAACTAGATATTGAAACCGATTGCTACAAATTACAATATTCACGTCAAATATTTTGCATTGCAAATGCATTATAGGTGTGTTCGGATCAAAAGAATACGATGAACCTCATACGCAATAAACTGATGGCAGTATCAGTAGAGGTCGAAGGCTCGAGGGTAGATGGCTGAGCGAAAAACTCGTACCTAATCCAAATTAAAACAGCAGAAATGTCAAATAAGAAAAATTGAAAATAACGACATCGTGAACCAGCATTTTATTGAGCAATTAGAAAAATATATATTCCATAAAAACACCATCGCCCTTACAACAAAAGCGTTATCTCATCTTTGCCATCAACAAGACGTGCCCTACCAACCCGCGTAATTTTGATCATCCACCCCTGACACGTACTCAACAGCCACTGCGTTATGTGTGATGTATGGGGGGATGGACAACAAGGTAAACGTATTTTCACCCGTTAATTCGTTAAATGTCATCATCTCTGCACGTTCGGCGAGGTCGATTATTCTCACGCCAGCAACAAAGAAAATAGACCTTAAGGGAGACACACGCAGAGGAGCGGGGTGCGCACCCTCTATACGTGCATACCTATCGCGAATAAAAAATATTTCAAAAAAAAAGTGTTCTAAATGTACGAGATAATGGAAGGTGCATGGTACTCGCTGATGGCGAACCAATAGAGCATGAAAAGTGCACCCAGTATACGTGTATGTTAAACAACGAGAAGAATGAACCCTCTAAACGAAGGGGCAACAGGGGGCGAACAAGCTGAGCGGGCGCATACGTAAATACTCTTTCTGCCCACCCCCTCCCTAAGGCATTCAGTTCATCAATCCATTTTCACAAAGGCATATATCACATATACACTTTGTATACCTACTACGCAACATTAACGGTCACTTTTGAACACCCTTAACGTCGTCAAAGAGAAAGGGTTTTCGTCCTATCCTAGTTCCTTTCGCCAGTATGCGTTCAGGGCTTCTCAAAGTGGAACCACGTTGAGGGAGGGTGAAAAATTTTCTGGTTTTTAGTTGCACCCTGTGCGGAATGAACAGCAACCTCGCGCCAAACCCAAATCGGCTGATGCGTCTCCAAAAGCTACCATCTCTTCGTCTAATTACTCAATAATAAAAAAGCGTCTCCACCTATGAAGTGTCGCCTAGGGGAAGTGTAGTGTGCAAACTACACTATTTCATATTTTATATCGTTAAAATAACGATTGCGGGAAAAAAATTGACTTGCAGAATAAAACTTCTTCGCAAATTTTTGAAGGGGTAAAAATACTTGTACAAGCTAAGTTTGTACTTCGTAGTCGTACCCACATACATGTAGGTACCTACTCGTAATTTGAAACAAATTCATAATCGTGATATGAAATAAAATGATAAATTCTCGAGAAACACTCCCCATATTTTCAATTGATAGAGAACACGATCCAAAAGATTACTCGAGTTCACCAGAGTACAAAAGTTTCGAAATTACATACTAAAAATGGAAGACATTTCGATTCAATAGATCATATCAAAAGTGATAAAAGTATGGATACAAAAAACTTCAAAATTCATCAACGTACCAGTAAGTCATTTGAAAAAAAAAAATACAATAAAAAAACGTTCTGGAATGTAAGAACGTAAGAGAATCGAACCAGATAAGACCCAGTGATAAGACCTCATGCACTGATAAGCAACCCGTACAACCGAGTAAATATTTTCCATTCTTTCTCCACATTATACTCGATGATGTCTGCTAATACGCACACAATGAAGATTTTGACAGTAAAGCTGCAAGGGCATAAGGGCAAATTCAAGGCATAAAAAAATGTCGATCTTTCTTTCTTCGTAAGCAATTATTTTACCAACTTACTACTCCATCACCTGCTACAACACGACACACGAAGCGTGTCCCAGATAAGAGTAACAAATGGAAAAGAAAAAAGTATGGGATACGTTAAATTGTGGCGAGAATTTTTCAGCACTGATCAGCAATAATATGAACACTGAAAACATGATGTAATTTCATTTAGCATCTCCATCATGGGGACCTTGAATGTATTTTCATCGTCGAATTCGATATTTGTTATCAAGGACAGAGAAGGTAATGTTTTTCATTATTGGTAAACGTATTCGGGATTATAAGATATAAAAAGTCAAAATCAAACGACAAAGTTAAGACTTTCTAATTCTCATTCAGAAAAACTCTTCTCCCAGAACTTCAACACAAAATTGAAGCAGGTATATAGAGGGATTCATCATTAAATGTTTCATATTCTGAGGCGAACCTGAATATGACCAACGTGAAATTCACATAATCATCTATTGTTCACCATTAAATGCCCATTAATTTTCCTTCCTCGACACAATCACAGTGTTGTTAGGTCAGCCTTTGCCCTTCCTTCCCTTCCTTCGCAAACCTCAGGAAAACCAAATCTACACACCTGCTGAAAATGGATACTCGTACTCCTGACTTCAATTCATTTCAACCTCCTTGTGGATTGCCCTTGCGTACAACACTGCGCCTCCCCCTTACATCTGCACATCTACTGGTTTCTGAGTTCAGCTCTATCCACTTTCTCACGATGATAAACGCTCAAACGATCCCGCGAACTGATTGCAACAGTTTTGAGGACCATTCGCGAAATGGAAGGAAAATTCACGCGATGAAAATACAAAAGAGGAGGATACACACATACGAACAATATGCAACGGCTACCCTTCGAAGTTTTAGCACCCCTCGCAATTGATAAAACGGATTACGTACATTCACTTTTTTTTTACAAACGCGTTCTCTTTCAATGTTAGAAATTAGAAACTACATGCACAGCAGCCCCCACATACGCGAAAAAACCTCCATCAGTTCTCACGATAATCGATTTCTTTCTCGTTTATCGTTTTTCCTTTTCAAATTCATTTTTTTTACTCGAGGGGTACATCAATTTTGGTGTCTGTTTCGCTAACGACCTTCTACGTGGGTACCCGTGAAACCTGACGAAATGAATAATTATTGGAGGGGGTGCCCAATTGTAATATTTAGTTTTATCGATTGATACAGCCGGATGATGAACAATAGGTTCTCTTACAAAATGTATAACGGTCGTCCTACACAACAAACGGGTTCAAAAGTTGCAGGAGAGAAAAGTGCTTGGGACATGATGCTAGGGTCTATTATTTTTGCAAGGGGGTTGAAAAGTAATGAACGAGCATCCGCTGCATTTGACAAAAATGTACTTTTACTGTGATCATGGCCCCGCAGAGGGTGAGAGGGAGAGCAATCCTCCCGTAGCCAACTTTAATGAAGGTATGCTTTGAAAATTCACTCTTGTAAAAACTAAAAATCAATGAAAAAACCTCAAACTTGAGAAAAAACTTTCAAATGTCTAACTTAGAACCTTTTATGAGACATTTTTTCATTTATCTTCACTTCTTTAAATCCAAAATTTTAGTAATTTAGATGTATCAAACTTGATGGTGCTTTATTCATCAAGGTGTTGCATGAATAAATCAATGATTCGCAAAAATTAAATTAATAAACACGAAGATCTGCACCAAGGTTTTAGAAAGTCGAGGACTTTTGATTATATTGCAGCATTATAATAATATATTTAAAAAATATGAGATGCGCGATAATTAAACAAATCTCACTGACACTACTGCAGGGCCAATGATCGACTCATTTCATTTTTCTATTTCGAACTGCATAAATAACGATATTCAAAGCAAGGTCAAAACTCAAAAAACATTAGGGAGTAGCCCTTGAAATATTTTCAAACTGCGATGCTGAAATGTATTTCGGCAACAATTGAACTGCGACTAAATCAGACTATAACTACCTACAACATCGTCGAAAGATATCAACGCAAAGACTGAAGACTTGAAAACTGATTGAAATCAAGCGAATATATTACTTCGTTCTATATCAATTAGTATAATCGTAGCTTCAGGAAAAATACGTTTTAGGTGATTAAAATTTGTTAAAGGTCCTTCAAGACGCCACCAGTACTGACAGATGAAAGAACAGATGTCCTGATGATGATGACATGTGAGAATGATATATGCAACAGCATTTGTAATGATAAGATTTATGATGAATGACTGAAAAAGTACCATCACAGAATAAAGTTTCAACGGTTTTTCATCGAATTTCTTTATTTTCGTCTTAGTTTTGATGACAACTATTTATATAATAATTCATGTTTCAACACAATATTCATAATACACACCAATTTCAATTTACTTACTTACTTACTTGCAAGTAAAAATATCCAAAGAAGATAAGTTTAGTTTTCAAACAGATAAATTCAATCAATTACTTCTATACAACCTTTGTACACCAACGTATCAAACAAATCGGTAGCCAAGCACTCTAAAGCACTCAAGGTCGAATAAATAAAGCATCAGAAAATTGAGCAGACGTGCGCCCTCTTAAAAGTATGTACTTATTAAAATTATACGAAATTATTATTTTCTTTTTCACTCTCTCCCGAGCGAATTTCGTTTCAATTTGACGATAAATTCCCCATAAAATACTGTCAGAATACTATTCAAGCTTAGATGCCGATAAAATATATCGCCAACATACAATTCCTGCTTAGATGGCCGATAAAATTTCAATATTCAACTGAAGAAGACAGTGCTTCCTCTCCCGACTTCCGCACAACTATAGCCTCAAACATTATTCAATTACCGATTCAGTTTTGTCTCAACAGTGTTTTCTTCATTAATACAATAGCCTATTTGTACGTTAATTAGGGGAAACCACCAAACACATGCGTATAGAAATTATTTTGATCGCTTCTTCCTGCACACCATAGATCGTTATAGTAATTTTTTACGATTGTGCTGCTAATGAAGAATATACCAAAAGCACCAGCTACCAGAACCAATCGACAATATTTTCGAGGAATAACGTCAACCACTTCGAAAAAAAGCAGCTCCAACGATAGTTGTGGCTAAGAAATTGAATACAGAAAAAGAAGTCAGGATGAAAAAAAAAAAAAAAAACAGCCACCACCTATAACAGGTTGCCTCATATAAAACATTTTAACGCTATAGGACTCGAGGCGTTATACTCCTCTACTATACAGAAACCAGTTTTTTGCACGACCGAAAGAAATGTTTACAGGTAACTAAAAACCAGTAGCCAAACATTAGCATCGACAACAACCATATATTTGCACACACGCATCTTACACTTCCCATAAAACGTTTCAATTCCAGCCACCAAAACCAGCTTTCCATCTCATCGAACCACTTTACAGGTAGCCCCATATAGCAGACATAACGATGCCAGTGCCGAATTGTCGCCATAAAAGTACCCACAACCAACCAAAAAAAAAAAAAGTATAGTAGCGAACCAATTAATAACTGGCAGCGAAAAATGTTGTCTTCATGAGCTAATATAGGCTGTTCGTACCTTCTTCGCCAACATTTCGTCAACTTATTCCAGTTCTCAGATCTCAGCCTTCAGCCTCTTTCGTGCGGATTTGAGAACATCAAAATAAAAAATATCAATTTTTCGGGTTAAAAAATTTAGTAAAACCGGTTTCATATTATACGACCGTACAGAAATGCAATGAATATAGCATGCTGGAATTCAGCAAGTGCAGCTGAGAGCACAAAATATAGAGAAAATTGTTACAAATTATGAAGGGCTAGGAGACTCAACAAAATAAAAATGAGTAGAGATTAATTAATTTTATCAAATACTCGAGCCGATTCACAATACGAACTTCTACTTTTGCTTTAACCAATCATAAGCCGGATTTAAAAGTGAAAAATTGCTCAAACTTTTAGACCATAATTTGCGGCGTAGTATACTTAAAATCTGTGTATTCAAACATAATCTAGAAATCAAGTCAAGTCCAATGCATAGCAAAGAAGCAATTCAATCCCACCTATTCTAAATACAAATTTCAAATAATTAATCATCGACAGCTATGACATTGCATGTCGATAATTTTATTACAGGAAACTGAATGAGAGAGCAACTTGCACATTATAGGTAGTTTACTCAACATTCGATTGTTTCGTATTTTTTCCATACACGAGTAAATGTAACTGTCATTCAAATTTTTACTGTATAGATACAGAAAACGATTCTCGTTCCACTTAGGTAATAAGCTCTTGATTTCATTATCTGCGAACGTGGCTAATTTTCATCAACTCATACATGCGCAATGGTAAAATGCCAGAGTGTATAATTTCAAAATATTTACGCACGAATACTACTACACGTTCATGGACATCAGAAACCAAACCTACATTATCAAATTTGTTCAGACACAACGCCGTCGACGATATCGTAAGAACTCAGCTAAAATATTTATAATTAGACGACACCACATTTTTTTATCGCTATATTCAACTGATGGTGGGGCAAGGGTGAAGAGGACTTCAGATTACGATAATGAGCAAGACAAACAAATCGACGTAAACGTAAAAATAAAAGAAAAAAACCAGCACACATGCATCGCGCATATTATACTAGTCCTACATCAATGTCACACGGTATTATCAGCAAAAAAAAAAAATCATAGAAAATGTCACTTTTTGGGAGTGACATTCTGGGATGATCGGCGATACCATCGAATACGCTAGTCAAAGATACAAACACAAGGCGTATATTCGTTGCATGATTTCGAAAAACAAAGGCCACTAGAATTTTAAATGAAATGAACAGCACAACAATCCACTATCTTATCAATTGAGCCTATGACAAATGTCCTACTCCACGCTTCTGTCATTAGGAAGATATTTCATTTCATCGAAAAAAAAAAAAATCTAATCGATAAATATGTGTATGATTCATATAGTGTGTTTTTTTCAGTATCTGGTCGTGCCCAATTACTCATGCAGACAATGACGTACCAAGCCTACAATTTTTGTCTTATCTTATACATCTTTTCGGAAAAAAAGTATTGAACCATTCGGTAAATTATTTAATTTTAGTGGTGAAACAAAGTGTTCACAAATGAATCAACGTAGTATTAGTTTAGTATAAATTATAAATTATTTCAATTTTAAAAAACATAAGCTGAGATTCGAGAGTTACGTCAAGTGCATCACTAATGAATGCTATTCATTTAACTGATTGAATGGGCGAAAATGATTCTCTCAAGAAAAGTGACAAGTCCCAGTGACGAACAAAAAGTACACATAGTATATGTACATTGATTTTCGTTACAGAAAAGAAGGCAAATTTTGGTTTGATGGCTCATGAACGGGGATAACGAGGTCGCGTTTTTCCTGAATAAAGCGGGGAGAGAAGGAACAATAGCACGGATTTTAATTACGCCACAGCTGTCAAAGGTTGACTTACATAATACATTATGAAAAAGAAAACATCATCATCGCAACCACAAGATATACCTAAACTCGATGCACAATTGAATTATGCTCGCGGTTAATTATTGACAGTAAATTATTTCTCTCAAGAGCATACCATAATCATTTCCCTCCCTTCCCCTCCATGAGCACATCGTAGTATTTTTGCTCAAATGCCTCTGTACAAAAATACAATCAACACACATGCATACACCAGCCACACATAATATTCTGCGCGTAGTGTAACCTCGATTAGCTGAGTTCATTGAACCAGATCGGTGTCCCAGCAAATATAAAAAACGATTCGAAGAGAAAACTGAAGACAACGCAGATGCCACAAAATTGCGACGGTTATAATACATATATACCGTACTTTCACAATAACAAAGTTCGATAAATTTTTTATAGCACGCAGGTAGTTACTTTTTTGGAAGTGGGAAAAGGACAGGCATGGAAGGCATAAGGGTCAACACAGAAGATGAAGAACTGAAAATGTTGGTAGAAACTTGGTTATTCATGATAATAAAGATTCATACTTTCGAATTTCAAAGCAAATTATTGGAAATGTCAGATCCATAAAGTTGAATTTGGAGAAGAGAATTCAGTACTGCTATACAGTTTGTAATACGAGTTTCCAAAGCAAAAAATTATACTCGGTTGTTATGACTTATGGGCACACATTTTGTACAAAAAAAGCCAACTATCGGTAAAACGCCGAGTATTCTTCCATGAAGAGAAACCATAAATTAATTTCAGTCTAATAAATGATTTTTTTACAAGTCGATAATTGCTCGATTTGAGTACACCAAAGTCTGAAGGTCTTTTCATTAATGTGTCAATGAAAATATTTTCTCTTCACGATAATATTTCTTGCAGGATCACTCTGTACAGTCTCTCTCTCATCTGACATCTGTTTAACAGCAGGGGCTGCAGCAGTGTGTCATATCATCGTGAATACATAATTATATATTTTCGATTTTTTAATTTCAATTCTTCACAACCAACGGATATAATTATCAATGAACACATCTTCACACATCTGCAGTAACATAATATTTCACCATTCAAAAAGTCATTCGACCTGAGGCGTCCGTAGAAGAAAATCACACGCTGCTTATGCTCGACACTTGAGCTTCAACAAACTGCACGTTACAATGTGATTCTTTTGGACACAGACAAATTACAATTCCATCAAAAGAACGATAACGATAAATAATAATGCATCGAATACTGCGGTAAAAGAAATAGTCGCAGATGAGGGGAAAAAAACAAAAAACTGTCAGACTAGTCACACTTTTGGAAGATAAATTACTGTAAAAATGTCGATACCAAAATATGAAATAATATCAATTGGAATAATCCACAGAGCGAAAAAAAATTACTTGAATTTCAAAAATGCGAATGAAAACACAATTTGCGAGGTAAATTCACGATCAGGTGATAAATTTCTCACCATTCGTTGGGAAATATAGCTCGTCAATGCAGACCGCGCAACTTCTACATCTCATTTCAAGGGGAAAGTACTTGAAAATGAAGAAATATACCTAAATACGGCAACAGACTGAGGGATAGCTACTGAATCCACAGACATTTTATTTAATCTAAAAGAAATTTGGTATTCAATTCGAATAATTCTTCAACAGAAAAATACAAATTTCGAATTCCAATTTCGATTTCAACAAAATGCTGATACTTCTCCCCTGCTATTTCACGTTTCCATTTCCAATTGAATTCAATCACCGAAAATATTCGAAACAGTATAGAATAAATTTTTCAAACTACATTGTTCATCTACTAGACAGCAGTCAAAGTTATTAAATTCTGTCTTCAACAAATTGCTAGTAGAGAGAGAAGAATTTCACGGCGGCTATATCTTAGCAAATCAACTGGAAACCTTTCATGCACCAAAACCGATTTCCGCCGATATTTCGCGCCAATTTTCGGGGGCTTTCCCGATCGAAATACGACTTCATTCTTGAACAGGTACAAACTTGAAGAAATAAAAAAGAAAGGTAAATAAAACATCTGCTTCACCTACCATCTTATCATCCAACTGGCGCCAGTTTGTGGACCATAAGGAAGAAAAAAAAGAGAGAAACCTTTCGACTTCGAAAACAATGCAAAAGTTTATCACATTTACGGACGGCGTACATCACAGAGAAGACCAGGATATTTTATTCTCCGCTCCTCTCACCTCACCACACCTCACCCAAAAAAAATCGTTCAATCATATTATTATGATAGCTAGGTTGTAATTTCAACAATATTTTGGCTACTTGTAATTCGTTGCCACCATGTTACAGACGATTGTATTTCAAAGATATCTCCAGATTCGCCAAGATACCATGGTGGAAATAGACCAAGGTTAAAAACATGTTTACAACACAAATTTCCCGATCCGAATCCAATCGGATCGCGAGATTGATGTTGCGAACATGTTGACAAAACCGGTCTATTTCCGGCATCACAATTGCCAAATATCGACATTGAATTCAACAAAAACAACATCAACCATAACCCTTCTCATGGAAAAATTTTGAACAGTAAAATGTTTCATTTTCACTTACCTAGAATGGTCCTTTGGACTGATCGCTTTTGCAGGCTGGTTTCGTCGATCACTTCTATTGAGTCTTCTTCTTTTACATCAGCGGCATGCGTCGCTAGGTATGGGCATGAGGGGAGGGCATACGCCTTAGGAATGTCGTCGGATGGCATCACTGGCTGCCATTCGTAGTTAACATTTACAGTATTGGTAATCGGTCTTTCTGATTGGAAATCAAAGTTCCATTTTTCGCTATTTAATCTGTTTATGTTCTGTAATTCATTCTTAAGGAAGTTCATTGCTTCATCATGGTCGACCGCTCCGAAGAGCGATCGACGCACCGGTTTCTTCGATCTGGTCGGCAGTAGTATACTGCGTTTCGGTTCAGGTATAACTTTAACAACATCTAACGTCATTTTAGGATATAATAACGAACATACACAACGAACAAAATTCCAAAATACTGGTAACTACTCACAAAATAGTACGACAATATAAAAATAAAAAACGATAATCAGTATTCAAAAAATGATAGCAAAATTCAACTCTATTAAAAGCGACAGAACTACGACACACCGATAACTCTCGAACTTCACAAAGAAATGACGAACTTCGTGCGAAACAAACACTCATCACTGACTGAACACTGAAATGAAACAACCATACGAAATTCTGTTTCGTTGAACACGGCTTCACTTCAAACCACCACTCTCTTCAGTCTTCGAATTGCCTACACAAGTTCACGCACACACCACTCCGACACTCTTTCAACTACGCAGGGCGCGGGGGGAACCTGACGAACGTCGATGAGAAAAAGTTAGCCCCCACCACTCAAATTTCCCCTACTGACGAAGCCACTCTCCGCTATGTGACGAAATTGTTCCCCCTCAGTCCGCTTTACCATAAACACTACTACACATGCGATTGATAGCGTATATGTGTTAGCGTCGTATGTATGAGTGCGTAAACGCGTGTTGTGCACAGTCGAACGCCGGAAAAATGACGCGCGCACACGATTTCATATCATTCATCGCTGCTGCTGTTGCTTCCAGCGCTCACATTGTAGAGTTACCAAGCGTAGAAACGAAAAATTTCTCATAAATTCTTACGAATATTTTTCATTGAGGATAATGCCAGAAACCAACGTATTTATAATTATGTACTTGTTACGTACCTACGATTTCTTCGAATTTAGGTTTCTCATTCTCCAGCAAAGCGATAAAATTGAGTTCAGGGAAAAATTTTCATGATGTTTCTCGGCAAAATTGAAATTAAGTGTGTTCAAGGTGATATGAAAAGTACCCATAATTAGAAATCCTGTTCTTTTCGATTCCCATTTTTCTCGGTATGAGGTTAGTTTGTTATTTTCAATATCGCTCACAAGGAAAAAAGCTTACCATACCTGATCCATTAAACCATTTATAACTCAGTTTTAGTTCTCCATTTTCAATAGTTGACCAGCGTGATATCAGAAAAACTTCACGATTTTTATTTTAAAAAAAAATAAAATTATTTCTTTTCAGAGAAATCCACCAATGTTTTTGTTCTTCCAAGAAAAGAGATTTAAAAATCTCCTATACTCTGTTCAACTTAAGAATGCCTAAAACGGAACGTCAAATTCACATTCATCAACAATATAAAAATCGGATGTGTGATAAGAAACAAGAAATTAAAATCGGAAATGTAGCCAAATATTGTTGCTGAATGTGAACGAGTACCTTTTCCTCTCCCCGGAGCCCTGCAAACTGCGTTCCGTTTTAGGCATTCTTAAGTTGAACGGAGTATAGTCCGTTCGTAAGCTCACTATACGGTTAATTCAGGTACTGCTTACTATTATTTGTACCGAAATCAAACCATAATAATATCTTCAATTTTATAGTCAATCTAAAATGACTAATTTCTATCGATAGCGAATACAGACTTCAATTTCTTACGAGATATTTACTCCAATTTCCCAGACTGATCTAGATCTTCTCATAAGACCATCATAGGACAAGGTTACATCGGCAATCGAATTTAAAGCAGTAAATAAACGAGCAGTGTTACCATCATCTTTCACGCAAAAAGAAGTTCACGGTAAATATGATCATGTTGTGAACCGAAGTGTATGATGTCTTGCGTTTCTTTGGGTTGTCCGGCAGTTTCTTTGTTGTTCGTTAAAAATTATCATCGCCACCTTTGTTGTTGGCACTTACCGTATACACGCGTCATGAAGCAGAAACTAAACCTACAGTCACCAAAGCGCATCCATCACACTGTTACCATGATGAGTTAAAAACTCAACATTTTTTGTAACTGTTAAGTCTTTTGAAAAACTTGAAATATGCAGTCAAGTATAAGAGAGATGAAGATTAGATGCACTAATTTGAAGATGATAATTGTATTCTGTATACTTTTCAAGTTTGTAGGGAACCAGGGTATTTTGAAATAGAAAGCTTGCGGGATCTTCAAGAAACCATCAGCCTCAACTTCATCATGCCATATAAGAACAGACCAAATAGTTCTGTTTGTATTTCTGGAAGTCATGTTCAAGCGTAGAAAATAAATAAATAAATAAATGGCTGTAACCTTCACGAAAGACAATGAGTTGTGACAGCGAAGAAGAAATTTCTATTAAACCTCATTTACAGGATGATAGTCTCTCACTATAGTTGCTGTAATGACAGCAAATATCACATCACTATGATCATCTAAATGAACTATCACGCACTCTCAGAAGCACTGTGAGAGTGCTATATCTCGAGTCTCAAGATTCTTATAATTGATAGACGTATCATAAAATTCAAAATTCAAATGAATTTTAAGATGAATTTTCTGAAATTTTCTACAGTTTATTGCATTTTGTAATTCTTTATATTTAAAAGTCATTAGAATTATTTACAATGCGTGTATAATAGTATGTGAAAGAAGCGTGATATTTGATTGATTTTCAGTGAAAGTTTTATATATATTTTGGAGCCAAAAACAATTATAATATTATGGAGCTGGATATTCCCAGATTCTGGAATGAATATGAGCAGCATCCCTGCCTGTGACTAAAAAGCCACCCAAAATACAAGTACCTATAAGGTGGCAAGGGATGCTACCAAAAACTACCTGATAGAGTTGTTCCAGTTTCCAGATGCTAAAGAACTAAAGAAATAATAATTTGTAGCTTACATTATGTATATCTTTCCAAATAATTATGAAGAATTGAAGTATCTGTTCTAAAATTTCATATCTTTGTTTCCTCACAGATTAACCTGCAACCAGGGGCATAAAAAAGTCCAAGCAGCGGACAGAGTATATAAGCCTTGACTTGCTTGGTTCGCCGATTCGCTTTTCATTTTAAAAAATGCGGGAGACGCTCCCAATTTAATTTAGAGTATTGAGGCGGAGGAAATGGAGCAGACTAACATTGATGCATGTAATGAGTCGATGATATTTCCATCACCTTTACAAATAAATTGCAAAATTATCACTTTTTTCATTTCCTTCCTTTTTTGTTTTGCAGGACAGTATCAATAATTTTGATGATGATGACCTACTCGAACATGCACGCTATCAGGAGGAGGATCAAGAGCTTGTTGAAACGGTTAAGTTCAATGACATCGTCCAAATCAACTGGCGCCTACTGTACCTCATTTAATCCTCAAATACAGCTCTGGAGTCTAGTTGACCCCATATGATTTTTTTCGTGATTGTATTTTTTACACCATTATTAGAGACTAAAATAAATGCATGGAGGTTCGGCCTTTAATGAAATATAGTACAAACCTACAAGGGATCCCCTTGCCAGTGATGGGCAGTATTCAAATACTTTTTCATTCCAATCATTTTTTTATTTTTTTTTTTGATGATTTGATTTGTATTCAAATACGCTTTCAGGCAAAGTAGGCGAGAAAGTTTTGGATAACGTAAAAAATGGGGACATGTCAAAAGAACAAGTTCTAGCTCTGACTGGCTTCACCACAGCCAATATTACGGAGATAAGTCGGTTATTGACGTCCATAAGAAGCAGCAGCACGGGAGATGTTTTTCAGGCTCTGGTTGTCTTTTTGTTCAAGCTAAGAACTGGGACTTCTGACTTGACTGCCGCCCTTGCACTTTAGATTAAAGACCACCAAAAAATATCTGACTATTTCACTGCAGTGACCAGAGCTTTCGAGGCTGATATTTTACCATACTATTTTGGGCCATCCTCGCTGTCTCGAGACTATTTGGTGGAGTGCCGAACATCTCCAATTGCCAGACAGGTACTCAACACAGAAAAGAAACTCGTGTTGATATGTGATGGCACCTATTTGTGCCACTAAAAAAGCGCAAATAAAATATCATTGATGCCTAGCATTAACCAAAATTTGAAAATTTGCTAAGCCATTAAATGAAAATTTGGCCAAGATTACTAATTTATACCTTCAAAAGGCTATATCTTTGCAACCAGCAAAGCTACAGACTTGAAACTTTGGTCAAAACAGTTATTCACCATGACCAACAACTGAAACCAAAAAATTTTGAAATCCAGCTTGGGGCCGCTAACCCCCTCCTCACCAGGCTAGCCCCTTTTTTATTTGGTATTGTAGCTCTACTATCTATAAATTACTGATGACGGACCAGTAGCTGAAAAGAACCTGACTATTCTCGATAAGAAACTCTTCATTTGTACAAAAATTGATGACAATCCATCTCGCATAAAAGCAAAGTGTCAATCATGTCTACCAAAAATAACATTTGTAGTATTTTGTCCAGTTCTACAAGTTTCATTAGACATTAAAAGGTCAATTTACTTATTCTTTAAATGGTAGGTCTATAGACATACTCATTTTACTATTTTCTTCGAAGTGTCGAAAATCTAGAAAGACCGTTTGTGAGAAGACCCAACGAAGCAGCTATGCAAGCATTGCGGAGTATTGGCAATGATATTATAATATGGATGAGACTAACGAGAACAACAACGAAGCATGCGATGGTACACCTTTCGCCAAATTTTCCGGTTAACATCGCCGGAGAGACCGCCATACAATGGGCTGGGATCAACCCAGACAACGATCGAGATTGGGCGTTGGTGGAATCAAGATTTCTGGATTGGACGAAACCATTCTTTATAGCGACAGACGCATCAAATTATGCGATAGCAGGACTTGTAATGCAAATCGATGACCAAGGAAACCCAAATGTTGTAGCAATGTGTAGTCGAATTCTCACAAAGGCTGAAAGAAATTATGCGACCTTTGAGAAAGAACTTCTAGCAATGGTCTACACATTAAAAAAGAACTATTATATGTTGCTCGGATATCCAATCAAATGGAAAACCGATCATCAAGCGTTAACACACTTTCTGAAATGCGAAGACTCATCTCAACGAGTAAGCAGATGGCGAACGTATATGAATAATTACGATATAATTGGTATCGAACATATACCTGGAATCGAAAACGTTGCACCTGATGCCCTCTCGAGATACTTCGAAGTGTTAAATGGCCCACAAAACCTTACTCACCCTCCAGTAATGTTTATCGGAAACGATGGTAATGGTGGAAATACACTGAATAACCTAATGAATAACATGAAAACACTTCAGAGAAGAGATCCAGAAATTAGAAAAGCTGTTCGAGAGCAATCCAAAAACGTTGAACTTATCGGCGATATCTGCTATTATAAGAATCGAGATGGTCACTCTAGAATATACCTACCTCAGTGTTTCAGAAACGAAGTTATAAAATTGTACCATGAACGTTACACACATCCCGGTGTTAAGAAAACCATACAAATTGTAAGACGACATTACGATTGGCCACATTCCAGAGACCAAATCGTAGATTATTGCAGAAATTGCATGGACTGTCGCAGAAATAAGGCAATAAACTATACGCCCACCGGAACATTCAAATCTATAGTGGCTAATAAACCACTAGAACTTCTATCAGTCGATATTTTTGGTCCGATTACCAGAACAGACGATGGAAATTCGAAAATAATAGTAATCATGGACGTTTTCACCAAATTTTGTGAACTCTATGCAGTGGCAGACTCGTCAATGAAAACCTGCTCGGACAAAATTGAAAACTTTATGACGAAATATGGTAAAGCAAAAACTATTCTGACCGATCGAGCGTTAATGTTCAGTAGCCCAAAGTGGATGATTTTTTGGGCTCATTAAATGTATATTATTGATTTCTTGATATTACAGGCGGAACGAAGTTTGCCGGGTCAGCTAGTTATGAATATAATTTATATTACTTATTCATTTGACAATTCATCAAATTAAACGTCGTCAACTTTTTACATTTTTGCTGATAAAATAAGTTTTATTTGAGAATTTTTTTTACATTTTTTTTAAATTAGAAAGCTACATTCCTGGTGCAGATTTTTGTGCATTGATCAACTCTTCAACTTGGAGCGTAGTTTGTTCTAGTTGAGATTTCCATGATGTGAAATCAAAAATTCATTTTTTTTCATTCGCTGAAGCTTTGCGACATCATGGAATTCTTTACTGGAATAGAATAGACTATTCATACACAAAGATCATATTAATTATTTTTGTGCAGTCAGACTTTCTTCTAGTGCAAATTTTTGCCTCACATTCTATTCTAACTCACGAATACGAATGATGAATTGGCGTCCTGCAGTCTGCGATGCGGATGGGAAGTTGCAGACTCAGTTGTGGGAGGAAACAGGAAAATTTTTGAATCTCTAAAAGAATAATTTTATAAAATCATCGGTCCAAATCTGTCTTAAATTAGAGGAAGAAAATAAAAAAATAGTACATATATAATAATCAAGATTTAAAATGAAATGAACTCCATTATTTTTCTTTTTGGCTGAGTGCCTAATTCTTATTAATGAGAATCTGACTTTTCAATGGCTGAGAGCTTTTCCACCTTGAAATGTCTCTTACATGTGAAAATTCCTTGATATTTTTGCATCACTTTTTATCAAGGCAGTAGGGGTGCCTGTGGACAGATTCCTTCTTCTATAGCAGTCTTCCAAATAATATATTCAAAACACAAGTTACATAAAATATACAGCTGTTTTTAAAAAAATATGATTGGCATGATCCTCTGATAATGATTAGCTTGATAAATAAAATAAACAAATTCAAGTGTCACAAACGCGATAAATTCTCATATAATTTACCAATATCAACAAACTGATTTAAGACATAGAGACTAGAGAATGAGAAAAAACAGAAGACACCTACGAAATCTTGTGAATAATGATTAATATAATTATAATTACGTAGTAAGACACAAATGCAACACCCAAATAATCAACAATAGAAAAACAAAAAATATAGATAGAGAGAAAGAAAAAAATAAAGCAATATCGATTCAACAAATAGCCTTCCTTGGTAGAAACGCGCTTAGTAGACAAAACACTCTGGGAATAAAGATTCCAGCATAGGTTGGTAACAATCCTTTTGTTTGTAGTAGACTTTTACTGGCGTATTCACACTGCCATCTGCATTCAGCTTCATGAATATCTTGCCAAGCTTATAGGGTATGGTTTCCTCTTCATTACGCGAGCATAGATTCATCAAATCAACAAAAGACAAGGACTTGTATTGTTCAAATATCTGGGCCCTGCGGACCGCTTCTTGTTTGCAATCCTTTTCAGCGCTCTCTGTAAATGCTCGTTTCATTGCCTCAAAAGTGAGGTCTTCAGCCGGGAATCTGCGCTCAAAGCAAGGTGACGATGAGGAGCTATTGAAATCATGGAAACTGACGTCCGACAGATTGGAGATGGGCAGGTTTTCCACCCAGCTGTGGCAATGCGTCAATGACAGATGCTTACTCACTGCAGCTGCGCCACCACCGCCACTCACAGTGCCATTTTCCGTGGCCACAAGCCTTGTGATGTCGATGCCAGCCTGGTTAAGACACTCGACCAGCAACGCCTGATTGACAAGTACACCAGTGGGCAGAGCGTGCTCTGGCACAATTTCATAATGGATGCAGAGCTCAGGCAGCAAATGCAATGCTTTTGCCTCTTTACGCGTGTCAATGATAGTATTGACAAACTCTCGCAGTGGAAGCAAGGCATACACATAACCAACCAATGAGAGCAGACAGATGACAATAGTATGCAGCTGGTACTTGAGCACCTGTGGTAGGGAATCATTGGACAAGGCCAGGTCTTGGATGTTCATGACAGCGTTGAAGAAATCGCCAATCGTCTCTTCCGAGGTGAGTTTGACGCATAACAGTGCCATAGTCTTATAAATGGCTTCGACATTGTCAATAGTATTATTGTTATGCTCGAGCGACTCACAAAGCGAAGTATAAATTTCAGGTCCGTTCTTGCTCATGAAAATGGTGTCGCTGCGTGAGCATTTTTCAAAAATGAGGCCAGAGTACGTGTAGTCGAGTAGCGGCTTGGAGAATTTTGCGCCATTTCCATGGCAATCAAAGAGCGTATGCAGAACCTGCTGCACCAACAATCGGATTTGGGGATCAGTGACATGAGAGCAGCATAGCAACGGATCGAGGAAAGATTGGGGCAGGGTGGCAGTCATATGTATTGAGCTATATTTGGAGCAGACCATCAGCAGTGATTTGAGGCAAATGTGCTGTATACGGTTATCGATATTATTGAAATCCTTGATAGTTTTGGATTGCACAATTTTTGACATAATAAACATCATGATCTCAATCTTCTGGTAGTTGGGAAGGTGGGCAGAAAACTCACCAAGGGCCAAGATCAATGCTTCTTGATAGTTTTTCTCATCTTCATCAATTGCGTCACAGCCGCCATTCATTCTATGGCTACTCTGCCCAGTTATAGAGGTATGTAAATGGGTCAGCAGAGAATTAATAATCTCGAGTACAGTTGGGCCAATACTCTCACCAGCAGCTATGGCAATGATCTTTGATAACACATCTGCAACATTTGTTCGCACCTTTGAGGGTAGTTTTGTATTCTCATCCAAATGCACTAGAAGACTTTCAACAACAGTGTATAGGTATTGCGACTGTATTGAGAACATGATCAACCTGCAAAAACAAACAAACAATATTAATAAAAATAAGTTAATTAATAATAAGTAATATAAAATGATTAATATGGTAATCTTGGGAAAAAGATACAACTTTGTTTGTCACAGATTCTTGTTATAAAATATTTTTCCCCTTCATCGAGACACTCATACAAAATACACCTTGGAATTTAATGAATGATGGCACAATGCCTCTATTATCGCAGCAATACCTCTAAATGTTTAGTGTAATAAAATGGTCTGAATATTTCAAAATATGTATTTGCAATGTAACTAGGGGAAAAAAGAAGAAGTTACCACAATATTACTATTAAAGTTCAGTAATACTGTCAGTTTAGGGGACTGTCTTCAAACTTCTAAGAATACACACCTAGTAGAATATTTAATAATACTATAATGTTGCAGGGTAGAGTGCTCATATTTGTTTGTATCAATAAGTACTAATTAGTAGACTGTAATTGTCATTACAAAATAATATTTTTCCCTCAAAAGTATACTACCTAAATGTACCTACTCAAAATTTCCCTCACTACTTTCTTCAGTGGTAAATCACTGCTGCGTACTCTTAGGAGACAGTGGCCTACTTATTTATTTCTTTTCTACATCATTTTTTTATAATGATAAAGTTTTCTTCACACCACTTTCAATCAAATTATAATTTATGCAATTAAAAATCGCTACTTCTTTTATTCTATTTCATTTTTTTCTTCAACATTCAACTTCCCTTCATTTTTATTAAATTTTCCTTGAAAAGTACCAAACTACTGATATTCTGAAACTGAACAATGTGGCAGCAATCATGATTTATATCAATCTATCTCATCATAGATGGCTTGTATATAAAAATTTATCTTTATGCAAGTATTTTAAATTATAATTCAAGATCTTTTGTTTTGTATAAATTACCTAATAATTTAAAAAGTCTACATTAATTATAAAAAGTAATGAGAGTGTCAATACGAATACATACCTGAAACAATGAATGGCAAAAGATTTCAATGTCCACAATTTGTGTAAGTCGAAGTGACGAAGTACCGGACGGATAACGCTTTTGACGTGACCAAAAGAAGCTCGCCCCATGAGTTCTCTAAAGCAGGACTCGGCTAGAGCAGCTGGATCTTTTTCTTCAGTTTCATTGCAGTTGAGTAATTTCTTTGGATCAACGTTGTCCATTAGAATCTCTTCTTCTCCTTTGTAACGTGGATTTTGCATATTGTACAATAATGACGGAATGATCTTATCCATATGCACTGGTTCCCAAATATTCTCCACCAAATCATCGCTCACTGTTTTACAAATGACACCTTGCAAACCTTTAATACCAGCCAAACAAATACCTTCTCGAATAGACGGATTGTTGCTGTTATTGTGGCACATGGACGAGAATTTCTCAATGAAGAAATTGTAACAAAGATGATACGAAGGAGTATCTTCTTTGATGTTTGCAAACTTGACAAAAGACTGAGTTGCCAGGATCTGCAGTTCAGGTTCCGAGCACTCCAGCAGTTTCTGAACCATACGAAGGAAACTCTCGACAAATAAATTCAATGTTTGGGAATGACAGGCAGCCAGTAGCTGATCCATTGCTTCCATCGCAATTTTCACGTAGCTCTCTCGTTTGCAACTGATGTCTCTGCTTGCTCTTTGGTAAAGGTACTCACCAATACGATCGAGTTTTTCGGGAGACGAAACGGCATAAAACATGAGCTTTTCCATGTTACTCTTGATCAGCCCATCTTGAGGAAGAGCAGGAAATATATCGTTGACCAAGCGTTTGTATCGAGGTTGGATTTGAGAGAAGCAACTAAAGCACATACTTCACCAAATTACCAATTAAACTTCTAGATAAGATTTGAAAGTTTTCACAGTACCAGTTATTTTCATAGCTATGGAACTTGAAAGTGGGTTTTTCTTTTTCATTTCACAATACGAGTACGTAGTCTTGAACAAAATGAACGATTGTGTAAGAAAGAGATACAAAGAGGAGCAGTCTGGAATCTCTGTAACTAGGCCCGGATTCCTGATGATCTACGACGCTCCTGATTTAAACAAAAAAACAGATAATTAAAAACCCCAACTTCTACCAGGATGGTGGTATATATTAAAAAGGGGAGAGGAAGACAAACATATATTCCATCAAGTAAACAAGCAAAATCAGAGTCTATATCACGACTTAGAAGATGAGGAGACTGTGTGTGATGTTTGTGTCAGTAATAAAAAAGAGGATTTGACATACCCCGCTCACATGCAAGATGAAATTGAGGAATTTGGATCTGTATGTTCAGGAAGTAAAGGATTGAGTTAACAATATACCCACCACCTAGGAGTAGAAAGTGAATATCACCCTAATCTTTGCAAGTATTATGATTTGCCATTAAAAGTTGAAATGGAAGCAACGAGGAGTTGCTGAGGCTTGGTACAATCAGGTTATCTAATTTGCCATATAGAAATCCATAAGTCGCAGCAAGAAAATCAGACCAGAGTGTAAGGTTATGCGGAGATTATAGGATACTCAATAAATACTTAATACTACGAGGGAATTAGGCTACTAAAATTGATACCCTAAAGGCTAAATTTACCGGCGCAACAGTCTGTAGCTGCCTAGACTTCAATAATTCGTTTCACCAGGTTCCTCTCGATGAGACAGATTAATGAAGAATTAATATTGTAAATTACAGAAAATTTGTAGTTAACAATCGAATGTAAAGTTTTTTTACTATCAATCGAGTATTAAAATAAGAAAAACAAATCAAAATGAATCCGCAAGAAAATAGAGATCTCATCCGTAAGTAATTTATCTTATTACGAGTAGTCAAAAGAATATTGTAAATAAGAGATTTTCAAGATCAATGTTTTGTTGTGCAGATTGTGTCGGGATACGACTCAATATGCGATTAGACCCAAAATATCCTTTTCTACTTCAAAGACACCTTCCAATTTCAACGGACGAAATGGAAAAGTTCGTACGCTGCTCCATTTGAGGCAGAAGGAATTAAAACTCGCGATATTCAATAGCTGCCAGTCAGCCAAACTTGGAACTGGCGAGAAATTTCATACAGATGGAATTGAATACAACAGTTCGAAGATCGTAAGAAAAAAGGGAACAGGTGGCGGAGAAAATGAAAAATATGGCAAATTGTAATAATCAAAAATTATTTAAAGAACATAAAAGATAAATGTTCACGAAAAACCGTAAATAAAGATTCAATGTAAAACGCATTTTTTAAAATTATTGTTTGTCATCACTTCTCTTCAGTTTTATTCACATCATATTTCTTTCTCACCACCAAAATACAAAATGAAAGTTATTATAATGTAATTTCGGTGCATTTTAAATTGTAGTAAATGAGATATATCGAGCAAAATACGAGTATTATAAAGAATTGTTGCAAAAAAATTAAAAAGTATAAAATAAAAATTTTCCCAATTTTCAATCAATTTCAGAGTTATTATGATTTTAAATGCTTAATTCGAACTCAAAGACAGCAGAAAAGTGGGTCAACAAAAAGAAAAGAGAAGAAGCGAGGAAGAATAGCGCAAAACGTCAAACTTTTATCCAAGCCTCCACGTCGTAGTTAAATAAAATTCATTTGAAAAAACTAGCTACTAAATCTTTTCAACTATGAAAGAACCTTTGAAAAACATATCTCTTCCCCACGGGATGGTATACATTACATAGCTCTTATTGAGATCTTGACAACATGAGACAAATGACTCACTCGTGTCACAAAACCCTAAAATCAAAAATGAGCATGATGTGTATCAAGTCAAACACCAATTCTTCGCTATAACAATTCGTAATCGACCAAAGGCCACCCAGCACGCTCTTTTGATTCGTTTGAAAAGATTTCAACAAAACAGAGTAAACAAAAAAACAAACATACTCGTAGGTATTCTTCCTAAAACGTAATCTGTCATTTGTCGCAAGGTTGACTTTAACCTTACGCAGTCATTAGAAGCTATAATTAAAGGTGAGTTAGTAGATCCTCTTGCGTAATCGTAATGAGACATCAAGTGACTGACGAGAGAAAAAAAAGGGGAGAACTGGAGTGAAATTTTCACCCGGAGATTTTCTCATATGATATCACTAATTCGCCATACCCAATTGCTCTAAATTAAGGTTCAAGCACTCGACCATAATTCGAGTGTCTTGGTATCTGCACATCCACGTAATTACTTTCTTCCTCTATTTGGAAATCTCCGTATAGATGACAAACATACACGTTCAGATATACACTACACATCACTGTTTTTCAGCATATGTACTTGACAATGCAACCAAGTTGATATGATAGCTTGGTTCGGTGGGCAGCTCTGTGCACCACTTATAATTTATTAATAATTAAATAATATTTCTTCACATTATACAATCGCAACCCCAATACATTCAAAATGAAGGACCATCATAGATTCATTCTTGAATTATGGGTCTTCCAATGAGCATGAATTTTATTGGCAGATCGACCAACTTAGGTCGAATCGACCGGTGGATCAACTTGCTGCTGATAAACTCGAAGAGAAAAACAATGCAGTGCTTGGTTAGAGTTCTTATTAATTTGTTAATTTCGCCTTTTGTTTTTCATTATATTCATCTTGGATTACAAGATCTCTTCCCCTTCTTTCACTGCTTTTTTTCCCCATCCATTCCCAAAGTGGAAAATGAAACAAATTGTTTCTTAAATTGATCCGATTGCAACTCTCAAGGAGGCGGGTACTTCAGCCGAAGTACTCGTATGTATCTTATATTGTTCACCAAAAGCTCAGATAAATATATAGACAACCTCTCAAGATCCGCGATAAAGATCTCCAACCACAGTCGTATTTTTTACATCAATCCTACGAAAAATAGTAAATTAGTCGAAAAATTATAACCTATTTCACTGATGGATTCAGTCAATATTTATAAAGTTACAAAATCAACACAAAATTCAAGTTACTAACAGAATTCCCATTTGCATTTTTCCTGCACCTATACCGAAGTCAGAGGACTGAATAGAATATTAAGAAAGATCAGTTAAATTTTAAGGTAAAAAATATCCTTTGCAGTCTCATTTCAGGATAATGTTCTTCGGAAATGAGCCTTTTGCTTGTACTGTTCCATCTGGCCAGCATTAAACCGACATTAATGAATCACGCCACCCAAAAGAAGATAATAATATGTAAGAGAAATTAATTTTTTGCCCTCTCTCATCGAGTAAATCATCGACTTTACAACCACTTATCCTACTGTCCAGGTGAAAAACGATTTAATGATAGCTTATTTAGGGTATTATTACTGCTCGAGAGTTGTATACTGTATGCCTCATGCGTGACAGTCAAGAAACCCCTATACTAACCGAACCAGTAGACTTGTTCACGGAAATAAGGACACTGTAAAGTAGGAAAGAGACAATTAGACCAGATAAAAATCTGGAAAACACGATGAAGACACAAAAAATGTTCACACCGGGTTCACTCGAGTCAGTATATCTAGTGGCTCATCTCCAGATTTCCAGACCTTTCACCGAGGTTCCGAAATTATTTTCTCACACCCGTACGTCAGTTGGTGTCTACCCAAGGGATAAAGAAAAACTCTTCCAAGGTTTGTGTGTGCGCATTCTTCCACCTTTCATTTTCTCACAGGAGTAATTAACGTCGAAAATAAACAATAACAATCTTACTATTCTCCAGCTCCTTCAATGATTACACCTTTCAGACCAAGCTGCAAAACGTCTACACAGTTCTCAAACGAGCCATCAAATTTAATGGTCGCACGAAAGTCTTTTTAGTGCAATTTGTGAAGTGCAATTGGCAAGCAAAAAAAAATGATGTACGAGTATTTAATAGCAGCCATTAAAAGAATAAAAACATTTCAGTCAAGGACAAAGTTGACACATTTTGGCCCACATTCTCTCATTCGTGTGTCATTGCAATAGACGTTCTTTTCGATACGCTCAAGATTTTTTTGCAACACGATGCCACAGATGGTGGGGCTGGATGAGGTGGTTAATTATTCGAAATTTGTTTTCTTTCGACTTCTACGAGTACATTTTTTTTGCTCTTTTTCAATTTGAAACAATTTTTGTTTAGCAATGAGCTCGAACCTGGGGTACAGCTTGGTTCGCATAATAAACCAGCATTCTCATCACGCAGGTCACTCAGCCTCTAGTAGAATAAAGGCGTCTACGTATGAACATTTTCTAACTTCAGTAAAAGTTACATTTCTTCTACAAATTCAAAAAACAGTCTAAAATCAATGAAATGGACCAAATAAAAATTTACGTGCAAAATCGACACAAATTGGACTTATTTCTTTTGGCAAAAGAATTTGATTTATCAAACTAAAATTAAGACATTTATTATCTAGCTACTGCACCAATTAATCCAAATAAGGGCGATCTATTTTTGTGATATACCATCCCCCCCCCCACGATTTTTATTTTTCCATCACCATCCATGATTGCTCGACTGATATCTAGACTTCATTGTTGGAAATGGGGCATATTTCTCATAAAAGATTTTAGTGAATTGGTTTGGGTTTTCGACTAGTCTACTGTCACTGTTCATTCAAATGCTTCAAATTTGTCACGAACTTACATAAACGCATAGTTTATAAGCCAGGATTCTCACACCACCACTCCGTGACTCAGCTACGATGAGAATATAAAGCGTGTAAAATCACCGACCAAAACGTTTCAGTCAAGGCCAAAAATGATGTATTTTGGATTATATTTCTTCGTTCATGTAAATTTGAAATGAATAAATTTTTTTCGCTCGGCAAAAAATCATTTTTCATTACCACGAGTCTTTCAAAACACAGTATCACATACTAAAATTCGCGAATAACCTTCCAACTCTCCAATCTGTCTGCAATGTCGATATATATGTATATATTCGATTCATTAATGACCACTCTGAGCGCAAATAGAACAGCTGGAAACTGCAGCACGTAACGAGTGTCTCTTATTTGCATTCCGCCTACGCTCACAAAATGCACATGCATCGCATTCGCTCGAGCAGCAGGCAGGGAACGGGGAGGGATTCGTTTTCTGGCAACAGTAAATCATATTAAGTACCCTCATAATCTTTTATGCGTTCCGAGATTGCGGATGCATTCAATATATTAGATACGCTCGAATCAGTGATTTATTCTATCAAAGCTAGTTTGTGGATGCGCGAGAAGCTCAAATGAACTTCATCCTTCAAACCCAATCGCAACGCTGAATTTTAATCAAATCAAATTGCAATACGATGCCTATAAAATCGTGATAACTGTAAAGACTAAATAGGCCGGAATCTAACGGTTAAGAATAGAATTTAAAAAAATCTAGAAAAAATACAATAAGCCTAAAACACCGCACATAGGCTTCTACGTGAACGGAATCATAAAAAAATATTATTCCACGAATTGAATATTTTTTTTTTTGGCTCAGATAGGCAAGCCGGTAACATCAGCTAAGTTAGAAGAAAATAATATGCTGAACTGGGAAATAATAATTCATCCAATAAAACATTATAATTACTTTTTAAATGGTCTGTTTCGAATTTGTGACTTTTTTCATTAGATCAGTTTGAGGTAACAAAAAAAAAAATGAAGAACAGTTTATCAACATTACTAGTATAAAAATCACAATATTTTCAAGACGATATTTCTTCAATGATAAAAGCTGAAGAATTAAAGTGAGATGGAACTGTTCCCTATTAGAGCTTCAGTTCTTAGAGGCTCTAAAAATTAGATGTGAAACTGAAGCGACACCATTCGAATTAATATTTCAAGAAGAAATTGAGGGGTATGGTTTTAGACTTTATATTCTTTTTGATGACAATAATTATAAGTTTTCACTATAGAAGGATTTTTTTAAATATTTTCAAGAGAACAATTAATATTATTAATCAGTACCAAATAGGGAAGATGCGGCACTCCATGAAGCGATGGAAGAAGGCACGTGAATTGGCAATTTTTTCAGATGCAATTATGAAATACGGGTAATTGAGAACAGAGTGGCCCAATATTTTTGGACAAAATCAGCGCAGATATGGGTTCGCTAACCTTTCCTCATTTACACATTGCATTGTCAGGTGTAAATTAAATTACCAAGAACCAAGAAAGACAAAGTCTACAACTGACGAAGAAAGGGAGGAGATCGCAATGAGAAAAACAGCCATTCAACAAAAATTGTATCAGGAAATGGGCATTAGGGTAGAATTGGTTGAACAGGTAATAACTTTATTTCACAGTATCTGAACTATTCAATGTTAGTTAATAATTTAACGAAACTAAAATTTCAGGCTAAAAGAAACTCGCATACTGGGAATGTGGGAAGACAAATTTTCAAAGATTATCAAATCACTTCACGAATAACTGGTGTGGATGAAGAACTGCTGCGTAGATTTGGAGCAATATTGTCTACACTGGCGAGTGGTTATGACATTGATGCGGACGAGTTTGAAAAGTATTCGTTAAAGACAGCAAGAAGATACTTGGACCTGTACGAGTGGAAACCTATGATAGTTGCAGTTCACAAAGTTCTAATACATGGGGCAGATGTGATACGTCTTGCCCAATTCCTATTGGTAGACAAAACAGTATTTAGCAGACTTTAACTTTTTCAATTTGTGCTGGTCACATGATACGCTGATGTGAGGAGAATAACAATTTGTATGTATATTTACATTTATTCCAAAATTGAATTCTACGATGAAAATTACTTAGGAAAACAGACGAATTCTGGTTTCATAACTCGTCTAGAATTTTGGTCGCCTAAATTGGCTATTCCGTGCACTGTGCGTCGCGCGACGAGAGCACAGCGCTCGAATGTAACAAAATAACAAAAATTCAACTAATTTATCTTTGAAATGAGAGAGCTTAATTGATTTAATCCGAGGGAGTTAATTCCAGCTCTGGAGACTATTGCCTATCTCCTCTTGTAGTTCACCCACATACAAAAATAAATATTCGTTTTTCAACTCCGCAGCCCTCCCCTTCCTACAAGGTTTCACGTGAGAGTAAGAGATTAAATTTTAAAGATAGCAAATTCATACGATGGCATTCTCAATGAATGATCATGAATCAAAAGGTGAAGATCTTCATCTCTAGTATTAATTTATTTTCGAATCGACTAGCAATTTCAGAATACACAGACTAAGAATCAGAATTTCATTACAAAAATTAAAGAGCATTCGCCTCATTAAGAAAAAAAAAGTTGATTCAATAAAAAATTTCAAACACTCAAGCTCCAAATTACTGGCCATTAATTCTTGGCTAATAAACAAGACAGCAAGATGATTTTTGCGACAGATTATGAAAATTGATAAGAGAGTTGACACCAATTATGATTGTGGCGGCGGCGCAATTTGGTGGGTCAGCTGCTTATTACGTCGCAGCTCTTCCATTAAAAGGTGGATAAACCGATTTTTTCTTCCAACATCGGAAAATCGTTCGGATGGAAAACTTAAAACATCGATTCTCGATGAATAAATCAGTTTAATTGCGACTAACATAACCTTGTACCCTCTCACAGGTTAATGACAGCCGCCAATAATATTCTCTACCTACAAGACATTAAGGAAACCAAAAATACTGGGCGTCGTTTTAATACTTTGAAAAGCGCTGGCTCAAAAAGTCTTTTATACATTCATTAGGCCAAAGTATTGAAAACACCTACGGTTGTGAGATTTTGTTGGCATCTCGATAAGCCATAAAAAATCTCTTCTTACTCATGTTGCCGAAATTTTCGGGGAATTTAAGAACGAAAACGGACATCTGCCGCCTCTGCATACACCTCTGCAATGAAGGTTAGGTAAATGAAGTGGGAAATGGCTTGGTCTCATGTCGGTACTCGAAATCTGCAGAGCCAACGAGAATTTCAACATTTCAAACGACTGAGAAAGGAGAAAAAATTATTCATCATCTTTGGTCCAAAATTTATCATGCTCAACAGAACCGCATTCAGGACCAGGAGTTACAAATAAAAAGGTTGGCTATGAGAACGACTACTTCAACTTGAAGAATGGAGGGGATTGGCCCCCTACAGTTCAAGTTAGTCCCTCTCCCCCTCAGAGGAAATCAAATCAGCTCCCAGTCTGAAAGGAAATCTCTTTTATTCACGAAATTATAACCTAATTAAACTGGAAAGGCCAATTTCAATGCTAAATAATTCTGGTTTTATTAGAGGATTTTGTCCTGTTTTAGCATGCGGATTAGTCTTGAACCGTCACAATATAGAAGATTATATAGACCAAAAGTTATAGTTTTCCCTCATTAATAAGTATTTAACAGGTTCTTGTAATATCTTATTGAATTCCACAGGAATGATGAAAAACACATTCCGGGAGGGTGAACATGAAAAATTCAACCTGGAATTGGGTGACAACGTCAGTAAATGGCTTTCAAATTTCCAGGATCAATATACAAAAAAATCAAAAGGTACTAATCAGTGTCCTTTTTTGTTATTATATGTTATACACATATAATGTATAAGTCATTAACTTTTCTCATATTTACAGGAAAAGAATCGCTGGAAAACAAAGTTGAAAAAATCAAAGTTACTTGTAAACGGAAGGGGCCGAAGACCGCTCAATCATCAAACAGAAAGAAACAGACCATTGACCTCTCCCCTCCTGATACCATTGACTCCCCTCCTAATAACATTGACTCCCTTCTTGATACCAATCAGGAAGTCCGAACAAAAAGTTTCAAAAATTTTTCAAGGAAAATCCGGATGCAAGTCCCGAAACACGGGGGCACAGATTTCTTTACATAAACAGTTTAGAAGCCGTAAAACCGTAGAAAAACGTATTCAAAAATAATTTGAGTAAAAAACCGGATTCCAATCAGGAAATCCAGCGGCCCGATTTGCAATCAAAAACAGTTCAAAAGCCGCAAATCCGTACAAATACGGATCTGAAAATGATCTGAGATAATCCAGATTTTAGTCGGACAATCCGGTGGCCTAAATTTCTATCCAAAATGGTTCAAAAGCCGCAAAACCGTACAGAAACTATCTGAAACTCAATTTAGAGAATGAAAAACGGATTTCAATCCGTTAACCCGGTTATCAGATGCACGAACAAAATTGAATATCATTACGAGCCTTTTTCCTGCAAAGGAAACTATCTGCTCTTTTCAACGCAAGAGCCTAACAGAAAAAACAAGAAAAACAGACTGTTTTCACGTTTATTTATGTCTTCAATTACCATTAACATCTCCTCAACAGCACTAGTGGTGATTCTCCTGTAATGCACTGGTCAATTATTACTCAAGGCGTACACCGCTAATAATAACTGAAAATCTCACCGCCAAATGCCACGTTCTCAGGATTTAGCGTTATGAAACCTAAATACATTCTAATCGGGAAATGACAAAAAAAAACAAAACAATTTGTTACTATGTAGTTTTCAAAGTGTTGAGAATTTCTTTTTCATTAGATTAAATAACAAAATTCCATGAAAAAATATTTACCAGCATATTTATTCAATGCCTCTTAAAAACATGTTCAGTTTCTCTTATAAAGACACTTTGAAAGGATGACACCTGGGGGGACAGCATATATGCCCCTAAGCTGAAATTAGTTTGCCAAAAATCAAATTTGCCACCACTCTCAAAGAAAATAATTAACATTTTGATTCATTTACACTTCTCACAAATTCTGTAACTCAGAACCAGAGTAATTCCGAATCCTCGTTCAGTGATAAAACATTTTGACCATTATTGATGCAGTTTAAGTTTTGAAATATTTTTTTGACAACTGAACCTACACGGTTTGCCCAATTATTTACTTGAAAAATTTTTTAATACAATTCAATAGAACGAATCTAATTTGAAAGTAGCGACAAATTTTTCTACGAAAGTGAAAAAGGTTTTTGGTTACCTGTTTTGTGGAATAGACAGTTCTTTATCACAAAATTCGAAAATTGCTGGAGCCAAATGTTTTGTATCTTCGGCTTGCATAGGATCAGTGTTTTGAATTGTGGCCAAAGCGAAAGTTCCAGGTGTGGGCCCCCAGCACATACTAACTCCGGCTCTCATGCTGACCAATACATTCTATTTATTTAATAAGGCGCCTTCGTTAATATTGATTCTTTTAATATAGCCTCATTATAAAATAATTTTCGAAACTGAAAAACTTACTTTTTCTTTTTCATCAAATAAGTCAGCTACAAATTCGGAGGCCTTCGCTATTACATTCGGTGTTATCTTACATGGTGGCAAATTTGTAGTCAGCGTAAAAATTGGCATTTTAAAAATATTGAAATTAAACTCACAAGTACTTGAAATGAAAATTCTTATCTTCTTTTCTCATAGAAGAAATTGAAATACCAACTCTCTCTCCTACACTGACACATATGCGAGTTATCGATGAATTATGCATTTACAACTCATGATAAACTATAGTCGTAAATTTTCAATTTTTTTGTGGAGCTGCGATAAAAATTTTCGAGATATGTTATAGACAAAGTGATAAACAGTCGATTATTTGTAGAAAAGCAAGAAAATATTCCAATTGTTATTCTTGTTCCAAGTTTGCTGTTTGTAAGTTACAGAAGATGTCTTTATTCAGTCTTCAAATTAATTTTGAAAAATCAAAACTTCCTCGAAACTGGAACCATGAAATTTCTCGAATTATTGGCGAATCGTTGCCTGACTGTATTAACGTGAGTAAAAAATATATAATACTGGTGGAATTATAACAACTGTAATGAAAACTAAAAATTATTGCACGGGCCAATTCTTTTCTCAAAATTTGTGTCTAGAAGTTATTCATACTCTCACCACAAAGTCGACTTTTCTTGTTTTCGGTGGGTGAGCTAAAGTGTACAAAAATTTTTTCTCTCTTTCTATTGACTTACGAAAGGTTAACTGAGTAATTTTTTGTCAAAAAGCAAATCATTCACACATTTCCAGGGTCTCTCATTAAAAAAAAATTTAAAAAAATAAAAAAAAATAAAGTGGAAGTCGAACAAACTACGGAAGGACCAGTTGTATGTTTTCGACTCTAAATTTTGCGGTTTTTCTAACCTTGTTATTGGTCAATTTGAAAAGAAAAAAAAAAAAAAAAAGAGTTAGGTAGTAAATTTAACCGTTGAGTTAAGGCAGAGCTTGAGGAAACGAGAAGATACTAACATTATTAAAAAATTTTTGAAAAGAAAAAACATGGGAGAAAAATTGTACAAAAAATTAGAAAAAATTCTACGTAGGTTTGTAAAAAGTCGAAAAAAAAGATATAATCAGTTTTTTTTTTTTTGTAATTTGTGTAGATGTGAAAGGTGGATTTACTCAAATTTAACTTCACATAAAATCTCTACAAAATTTGACTTTTCCATTAATTTTATGAAAAAACACTAGAAAACACACAGAAAAAGACACTAAATAATAGTAAAAAAATGTGAAAAAAACACCACATCTGCAGATGAATAACCAATACTGGCAACTCCGCCGTGAGTCAAAATAATTTTACCCCTCCTCCCACCACGATAGACAGGTATGAAAAAATATGGTCGTGATCGAAGAAATGAAAGCTACACTCAGCAACAAAAGCTTCTTTGGACATATTTTTCTTAGTCTCCAGGTTATGACAAACAATTTTCAGTAACTACGAAATTTTTGGGTTTCAATTTTGAATTTTTTCAAATTCAAGTCCTCATCCTAATTTTATAAAAATTTCACATAGGTACGAGTAATTTACTGACTGTAATGAAATTTTATTTTGACTGATAGAATATATCGGGGACAGTAGCCGACAATACGAATATTTCATGGCAAGGGAGTATGGATGATGCTATAATCGTGAATATTCAAACAATACAAAATTTAGAAAAAGACTTGAATCAAAAATGTGTTACCGCGTTGACGAAATATCTATCCGAAGAGACAAATGTGCCCGCCAATCGGTATGTGAAACCAAGTTTTTCAGAGACATTTAACTTTAAAATTTCAAACTCGTACTTAATTGTCATTTTTTTTTCTTCAGAATTTTCATTAATCTAATGGAAAAAGTATACAGTGATATGGCTACGAACGGTTTACTTTTATGGCAGTACATGTAATCATTAAACATTTCTGATTCAGAAAGCCTTGTATATCTGGCTGATATCAAGAATAATTATAATATCAATTCTCATAACTTTTCGCTCTTCCCGAGTAATAAAGAAAATTCAATATGTACTTATTAGAAAATCATACTTCAAATTATTATTATTCAAACATTTGTAAATAGGTACCTAATCATAAATTAAATCAATTAATATAAAATAAAATATCGGAAAGTTTATCAAGTAAATTTACTCAGGTTAACTCAGATTTTTACTTGATTTACTGTATCATCACATCTTCAGTATCCTCCGAAGAGAAGAAAAATCAAGATGAATGTTTTCCTGATTAATTGGGAATTTTAGTAGATGTACGAGCACACTATTGTGTTCTATCATAAAAAGATGATCAATGTCAACTGGTAATGAGTTAATTATATATCAAGTTAATGTGTTTTTTATATTTTTTTTGTAACTTATACAAATAAGAAGACTGAAAATATTCATGAATTCGTTTTGCGAGTTGAAATAACTGTAAAAAACGAAAATTATGACCGAGTTACCAGAAATAGTTGAATAGTATATTGGTGAGATTTGTAGAAGCTGGACATGTAATCGATTTGAAAATTGGCAAAAAAAAATTGCACATCATTCTATCAAATAGATTGAGATCTGCATGCTCTTTGCCTTCAAACTAGTCATATAGCTGGGAGACTACTGGAAATTTGTGTTTCTCTAAGTAATAATAAAATCAAAAAATATACTAGCTCCTGTAAGGTCGGATCTGGATGATGTAAGCATACAGCAGCTGTTCTACTTGTCATTGGAGCTCGTCGAATGAATGAATGGTTTTACTCTGATTTGTTTAGATCACCAACTGAGCAGAAAGGCTGCTGGGTATTATATTCATGATTTTGAAGGTGTCGCTGTCATAAACACTTGAATATTAAAGTCACATTCTCCAGTCACTAAGTTATACACCATTTTATCATATTTTCACATTGTAGTTCAAGTCTGAAATTCATTCGTAATATCTCGTGGTGAATTTTAGGAAGAAGGAATGGAAGATGTGGTGAATAGATTATCTTCGAACCTTTCTCCTCTGTTCCAAAAATTTTCGGAGACTCGCGGTAATCCGAACACTCGGTCAGACAGCACGAACTTGAAATCTCTATGGAAATCCAAGTCGCACGAAAAATTTCTGATTTTAAGCGAAAAAATTATGCCGTCCAAGGTAATGGGTTGACAGATTTGGCGTGTAAACAAAGAATAATAGGTTCAGTTTTACACGTATCAGCTAGGATTTTTCAGGAAATCTATAGACAGTGCAAACCACCATTTCCCTTTAATTTAACATAACGCCTGTAATGGGCGAGTTAAAAATTTCCACAATCATTTTTCAAACCATACATCCTATATGCCAATCGAGCAGTCTCCTCAAACGTACAACAGCTGTGAACAAAAAACTAAGAGATAATAATCGGTTCTTCAATCTGATACATACGACATCTGAACATCTGCACTTTTCTCGTCTTTCCCTGTTTCACCTTTCCCCATTTTCTCCCCAACTCATTCTCTCAGCACAAGAAGTGGCGAAATTGTTTTTTTTTTCCTATCGGACGATCGAGCCAAAGACTCGACTAAAATAAGAAGAAAAAAAAAAAGCATAAAAAATCTTTTTAAAAAAAACACCATCATGTACCTGTAATTGACGTCCACGGAGTTCTTTTTCAGCTTGGAAAACCGAAGGCGTTATAATGATCGTAATAATTCAGCTCGAACGAGTACCAAAAAAGGAAACATTTTTTTTTTTCTGTAGATCATACAGAAAAGTACAGTAGGTGTAGAGATTGATAATCAGTCGCGTCTGCTTGTCCACAACCTACGATAATACCCAATTTGGTGTACGACCAGTAAAATTGCATTTGTATCACATTTTCTACCAGTTGAATATTTCGCCAACACATTTCCCAACCGCAGTGTACTGGCTGAATTTTTGCGCATAAAAATCAAGCTACCTATCTACATTATTCGTGGATGTGCGTAGGCTACAGACAGTATTTATAGTTGGCAAACCAGCAGACATGCAAACTATTCATATATGCAGTCATAATATGGAAAAAATATTATTATGAGAAAAAGTTTTCACTTAACTCAGCTATTTTGCGCAGCCCTGTGCTCAAAGAAGAAGAACAAGTGTAATAAAAGAGGTCTAACTATATAAGGGAATAATAACTGAAAAAATGTTAGAAGACTTTAAGAGAAGTAGGTAAAAGAGAGAAATTACAATACTGCGAAAATAAATTGGTCAGAATAATAGTCGAAGAGACCTATATTGAAAAAACGGAAAACTAAATGAGATTTTATTAAATTTAAAAGAATTTCCTTTCATGGCAGCACTGATGTAACGTGTGACTACCCACCTTGTCGTATACAGAAGTTAGTTTAGACATGTAACGAGAGTCATAGTGAGTAGATGTAAAGAGAGATATGTAATAAAGAGAGTAAATAAGTAATGTGAATAAATGCTCATTCCACCGTAAGCTTTTTATAAGGCTGTGCTCCCCTTTGAGGGACAGTACGGTTTCCTCACGTTGAAACCAGTGGTTTCATTTCTAACTATATTTTATTATGCGAGTGTTTGATTGAGTGATTTATTGAGTTCAAGATCTCTATAAAAACAACAGATTTTGCTGCTAATAAAACTCAAACTAAAAAAAAACCAAAACCAAAATAGATATTCCTTAGCAGTAAATTCATAAATCATAAGCAAATTATCAAGTAGAGGCATTTTATGGAATGCTACACAAGCAAATCGACCAACAATTTCCATAAAATTGGGGAGACAATTATTTCGATCTAAAAACTTGACCAACCTAATTGATGATTAACAGCGACAGAACTAGAAATGGAATTCAGGCAATTTGCAAATCACCTTCCACTTCTCGAAGCCAATGCTGTAATAAAGAAATCGTGTTCCATAATGTTGGGAAGTTGTTGAATAATTTTCCAACTATTTTTCTCCTCGCTGAATAAGAGACATGCTAATTTATTAATTTTCATTTTCAAGACAAAGAAACCCAATGAGACAGAAATTCAAACGACGAAGATTTTGCCATTTCCTCGTTATCAACCTTCTTTTCATTTTGTTGCACAAAATGCAATCTCCAGTTAAGTTATCTTAATGTTTTTGCATTATATATCACTGCCAATTAGTTTGACATCAGCTGAACGATCTTTCTCAGCTCTGAAGATAATAAAGACAAGAGTTCGGTCCACAACTTCCAAGGGGCATTAGGAGCATGTAATGTAGATTTATTGCGAGTATGCGGTCTACTTGGATGGCTAAGTAGTAAGTTCTCAAGAAAACAGGAACCAAACTCTCGAAGTTTGAGAAAAAAAATTGAATTATTCAGGCTTTGTTGACAAATAAAAAATTATATCATTTTTTGTCATACTCGAAGTGTGAAATGAACAATAATTTGGATTCCAAGCAATGTTTTCTCATATCAATAACATATTTATGCAGAAGGGATTTGGAATACCTATAACCCTGTCTGGAATTCATAAAATTACCTTCGAAACAAACAATATTGAACCTAAGAATCTTAGTACCTTCCACTAAAAACGATATCATTCAAAATTCACAAAAATTGAGAGGAAAAAAGGAATTATAGCAATGCTAATATTCTATTTCAAAATTTTCAAAAATGCGTCAACAAAATTCAAAGGTCTTTTGAAAACGATTTCATGCAACCCTCCACCAATATCACGGTCGAGGCGTGCCACAGATAGAATGTCTAAGTCAGCTACATCAATGAAATTAAAGAAGTAAGTAAAATAATTCTCTTTTCGTCATCACATCTTAAATAATCAACCGATTTCAGGTTTTTTCTACAGACTCGAGGTATTCGTCGACGGCTCAGGTATCTACGAATAACGCATGAGTACGAATTAGTGCATATTCGATGCATCCGTGCAACAGATGCATCCACTTTTACTCGTCTCTAATATCGTTCAAGATCTAAATATAATTCAAATTGAAACACCCCCAATTGCGCCATTTTACCATGTTTTCACACACCACCGTTGTAATCCCTTTTTACACACTGATGTGCTTTAGCATTATTTGGCTTTCGCATCTGCGAAATAGTCTTTAGGCTTATAAAACTGCATTCAAATACTCATGAGGAGTGCTGCAGAGGCGGGAAGCTTCGTGGGAAAGGAAATGTCAAATTTCTGTATGATATTTTACCTAGTTACCGTTTTTTTCTTTCTTTTTTTTTTTGTTAATGTCCTTTTCAATAATGGTGTTATTTTTTTTCTTCTTTTTATCCAAAATCTTGTCAAAAATTCAAATACTGCGTATTCTTATCCAATTTTTCAGCCATAACGAATACATACTGAATCCCCAGTATCACGATTCGATGAATGGCACAATATTCCTTTTCTTCTATGGTTAGCGTTTCTTAAATTATTACATCTTTTTAGACGTTTTAAAGCCAACCGATGCACAGGTGTTCCAGCAAGGATTTTATTTCTCCACTGCCCCTCTTTTCTCGTATTGTTAAAATTGGAAATCGTGCAAAAAGAGCGTGAAAAACGTGAGGACCAAGGTGAGGGAGGGCCGAGGGGTGTTAGTATGACGGTTGATGGCTCGGTCAACAAAACTATCTCACCTTCAGGCAGCATTATGAACCGAAATTGGAAAAGAGAGGAATACGTGCGGATACACTTTTATACAGAGGACAGTCTAACCTTTGAGACAGCGTGGCAACACCAACTTCCCCTTCACCTCTTGGACTCATTTTAGCATCCTAAGTGTTGAAGCCAACTAAAGAAAAGATACCTGCCGAGAATTTAATACGGTCTGGAGACAATAATGAGGTGTGAAGATGTTTAAGGTGATTCATCCGCTGTACATAGTACACGAATAGACTACATGTTTTTTTATATATTCATTATTTCAATAATTTGTTTTTCCATTTTTACTCTACACTACATTACCAGCGATTGGAAAACCTATTACCAAGTCATCAGCATCAACATCTAGCATGAGTCATCGACCGATATTCTTTTTTGTGTAGAGTTGAATCATTTCTCATTCAAGTAAGGCCTTGAAACAGTTTTTTCGGTCGTCGGAAAGAAAATTCGTCGTCTTTACAAACTAGTCGACGCGAAAACCAGCCACCTCTAAATTTTGGCTCTATGAATTCAAGGGTATGCCACCAGACCCATTTGTAGACAAAAAAAAATGGTACTTTTAGGAATTTTGTGATTGGCTGTTTTCCTCCAAAATTCTAATGTATAATATATTTTTAAAATTCAAAAAAAAATGTTCATCAGCTGACCGGCATTCATTTAAACTCCCATCATTTTGAACCCAAATCATCTAATCGATTACCAGGAACAGAATAGAATCAATGCTTGGATGAAGAAGTCTTTGCATTAGTACTGACGCTTCTCCCGTCTTTGACGTAAGTTAAGACTTTCATTTGATTTTATTCCGACAATTGTCCCCAATGTCGGTCCAATGTTTCGGAGGACAAAACAATGAAACTATCTTTTCACATGAACGCAGCTCAGTGGTCAGTAGATGCTGACAGTTTAAAGCAGGAGTTGCGGAATTTGACATTGAAATACAATTTACAAAGTTTGGAATTTTGGGAACTTAATTGATGAAAACAAATTTTACCGGTCATCTGTTACAATTACGGTTTTTTGCGTTCAAATTTTTGGTTATCGGTTATTCAGGTAATTGACACAAATTGTTGTAGTTATCCGTTGTTATGTTTTTTGCCTCAAAAATAAGCGGTTGTTATCGGTTACGGTTATGGTCAACACCTCTGTTCACTGCACATCAGTGAAAATTTTGAGATAGAAAAAGCCGGTTATGAATCGAAGCTAACTATACACACATACCTACGGAGATCATAACAAAATATAAAAATCAGGTGAGAGTATAAAAATTAATTCAATGCAAACTCGAATGAAAATTCTAAGGCACGCTCAAATAAAAGATTTTCTATCTTTTTCATAAAATTAGCCCATCACTATTCATTAACAAGAATTCTGTTTCATCTAGCAAAAAAATTATGTGACTAATTTTTTTTTTATTGGTACATAGGGGTAAGTACACAAAACCCACTAAGATCAAACTAAAATATATTCCAACCGTTTTCCGTCATAACCACATGGATCAAAAATAATTTCAGACACATCATTTCCCACGAACTTCAACTGGTTGACTATACGTTGACGATAATCGAAGCTGACATTTTTAGGATGATTATATGCAAATGCCACAACATTTCACGTCTTTTAGCCGCTAATTTCCTTAAGTAAACTTCAAATCAACTTGAAGCAAAAAAAGATAAGAAATAAAAAGCGGAAAATCTCGACGAAATTCGTCAAATTTGTATGCAAAGCATGTAAAATGTTGCAACAGAGCTGCATCCAAAGTAAATATACAAAAAAAATTTTTCGTTTCACTGCCATTGGCACGCATATACTTTTTAGAGAATTCAAACCAGGTTAATAAAATTAAATAATTAAAGAAAAAAAATTTGATATACAACACGAATGGCAGAAGTTGATGAAAAAAAAAATGTAGGTATACAATAGACTATTTTTTTGCACCATTTTTTAGTGCGGTTCCTACCCCTGAAAGTACGCACGAGACCCTCAACAATGTACCATCAGCTATGAATATTTTTTTCCACCCTTCGTGTGCTTCGCTTTTATTAAACTTTTTTTTTTTGTTACCATTATAGCACTTACTCTATTCTTGTAACCCTTTTGAGATCATAAAATTTGTCAATTTTCTGTAACATTTAGTCGTAAAACTGGATGTTTATTGGCTTCTTGTCATAACAGATTTCGAGAACATATTATACGCGCATATTGCACGAGTATCGTAAAAATCTTCGGAAGGAAAGGGGGTTATTGCACTGAAAAATAACAACAGACTACAATAATGTATACAGTATATAATATAGTTTATATATTAAATGGGGGAAAAAAAAAAAGCGAATGCAAAAGGGTTGAAAATAGTGAGTTATTATATTATGGACCTGAGAAACACATGGCTTTTATCGATATAATTATTTTTTTTATCGAAAGACCGGTTGGAAAAATGGTGTTTCATCATCGATATATATATGTGTATACAGACAAACCTTTCGATAATTTTCCAACCTTTTTCACCTCAAACTTCGGGAGGTAAATTTGAAAAAAGATACCCACAAGCTGCAAGCAAAATCAACTCGACCAAACAATTTCTGAATAAAACAAGTGTGAAACAAATACGTACAATGTATTTCACACGTATTTTTTGTCTGTAGTTGTGAGTAAAGGCGGTGGGGAGATTAGGAATAGAAGAAAATATGTTTTTATTTAATTAAGTACTAATTATGCCAAGTGACTACAAAATGATAGTTCAGAATTCCTACATTGCCATAAACCTCAGTGCGCAGCAAATTATAATAATCTAGTAAATGATAAAGATGTCTCAAACGTCAAAGTTCCATCCATCCAACTCTCCGGATGGAGATCGCTGCAGTAGACGAATTAAGTCTATCTGTCAGATTGCTGTTTGGTAGTTTGTCAAAGGATCAATGGCCGATCACTGACCTCCACATCTTACCTGAAAATCCAGAAACTGAATTTTCAGAACCTACGTTCGTAGGAGCCACGTTACGTCTACGCCTTTATGCCTGTCCACAATGAGGTAAAGTTTCAAAAATTGACTGCTCATTTTCTCCTCAAATTTTTTGCGATGTCGTGCTACTCTGTAGTTTCAGGTATTCTCTCACTGTTTTTGTTGCCGAGTTGCTCACATGCAAACTCAAAATGTGAATTATCTCAAGATCATATTTTATGGGAAATCCTCGTCTCGTCTTTCAGCACTACTCAATTTCAATGATTTCATCAATAATATCAGCGGATAGGGTTTATTAATTGCCCTAAATAAACATTCAAGAAAGGCACTCTAAGAAATAAGCAACGAGGGGTCATCGATCTTACTTGGTTGTATTTTTCTTTCTCGATGACTCCCGATTTTCCTCCTTCCTCTATTCCGCTCGAATACGGCACACATACATTAGGGGTTAAGGTTTTTTTTTTCCCCCACTGTATCGTACATCTGTCACTGATACCCATATCGTGACACATTTCACCACGTGTTGAACAGGAAGTGTTTACAAGTAAAAATAGAAATAAATAACTTAAAAGCTTACTTATGACGTGTCTCTGCTACCGTTTTAACGCCTATACAGGCATTGTATTTGTCATACGATTATCGTTCTTTCAGGCTCAACTAATCTATAATTTTTTCACATAACTTCGTGTTCACCTCGTTTACTACTAGATATTGCCAGAGGACTAAAATTTCCAATTCATATGGGAGCTAAGTACCTACGAATTGATCAAATTCCCCAGATATTGGTAAATTACTAGTTCTACGATAGGATGAGTGAAAATTGAGCACAATAACGCCCTTGCGTGGGCACGAGAGGGATGACGCCCTCATAAATTCCAGATATTTCCAATAAATTATTATTATTAAAAAAAAAAAAAAAAATGTTGACATAATTCTGTAAAATTAGTGTTTTCTAAAGAACAGCTGTTCTTTATTCACCCTTAAAATTGATGAAATCAATTTAAACGAATATTAAAATTTGCATCACTGACATCATATGATTATGAATTGTATGTACTTAATTTGATTAATATGTCGATCAGCAAATGCTGCGTTTCTTACTGCAAAAGCGGCTACGCACGTGCGTAAACTTCTCCGTAGAAAAGCTCTTTAAATCAAGAATTTGATCAACAATGGGGAAAGATCGGTTAGAACAGTTGATGCACATTCGGTGTGAGGGGGACACTGAACCACATGAAGAATTTCTTGAACAAGTCGTCAATCAGCTTGCAGAAAGTCAAACTTTTACACCATTTCTACGTATTTTATGAGTAATAAATTTTTATGTTCTAACTGGTCAGTTTTTTGAGGTTGACCATGCCAAATGGATAGAAAATGACTAATACGACTACCAAAAACACAAAAGGAATAGAACACGAATAAAACAACAACAAAACATGAAAGTGATCAAAAACATTGTAATGAATAAAAATTTCATGATGCAAACCAAAACTAACTCTCATTCTCAAATACCCAATGGTTTTTGGATGGTATAACGTAAAATTAACCTTATTTTAAACAGCTGAGTACTTTTAAAAATATTCCCCCCCCCCCCGACAAACTGATAAAAAAGGCTTCACCGAGCCAAAATATATATTCACAAGGCTCAGTTTTGAGGGGCCTCTGGGGCCCTCAAAATTATGGATGTGCGTGGGCCCCATAGAACGCTGAACCCGGCCCTAGCGAAAGGATAAGAAAATTAGAATTGAAAAGAAAAACAATACAAGATGTAGAGCTAAAATGGTATCTAGAGGCTTCAATAATCAAATGTCTATAAAATACACAATACTAAAACCTTCAGAAACGCTCCAAAATTTTACCTCAAGTTATTGTACATACTCGAATAATTCGCTAAAATAAATGATTTACAGGCAGTATGTAGTGGTTAAAAACCTGGCAAGAAAACATGTAGAACCAGTAACTTAGATTTTCCTGTTACATTTTCTCACTCTAAGACTCTAAACTCTGATCAAATTTATTCTTTCAGGGCCAGTCAATTCCGAATGGTTCTATGAAAATGGAAATGCTTCCACTTCCACACTAAGACCACGAGTCAACATCCGATTCCTCAATCCACGCCACCATTCAAAAGCAATACTTGATCCTTTTTTTCTTCGACAGGAGATAAGTTGGCAATTTTTTAATCACGTTTCTCTCCTTGAACTTGGATCAACCACACCCCAGAAAAAAATGAGAAAATTTGCTCTCCCATTCGGAACTAAAAATTACGTGCTCGTGCAATTCACCATGACGTAGACGACATTACAGTAACCAGACATCCAACCAGCCACGTAATGTGCCAGGTAATTGTAAAGAAATTCAAAGTCTAGCATCAATTGTCTGGGAATCTTACCAAAGATTTTGCACAATTACCGGAGATAATTACCGCATTTGAAAAATTGAGAAGATTGAAGCAGTAAAACAAAAAGTAAGACATGAAACAAAACGTAAAAAAAGAGTAAATTATAAGTCCGACAATGCAGCGATTAACTTTTCAAATCAAAGATGGGTTTAGTACAATTTAAAGAATGAATACAAGAAAAAAAAATATCATCATTTGCAGCAAAAAAGAGAGAAAAATGAAGGTATTGCAACGTTTACTTGTGAGAACCAAAACTTGTAGTTGGCTGACAAAAAGACCATCCCACATTAGTGAAGGTTAGAAGTAAGATTTATCCCCCTTATCTTCGAATGTAAAATAATTGAAAAAGCAGTGTAAGAACATTAACTTGACTACAGAAATAAGATGCATTCACTATCTGATTGTCATAGAAGTCTGTCACTGTCCATTTAGTAAAATATTCCAATAAAATATGACGAAACCAATGTCTCCTGTTCAAATTATACTTTGAAGAATGTTTCCTACCACTTTCATTTTTAAGGAACACAAGAGACGTTTTCAAGAATTCAAGGGAGAAAATTAGCAAAAGTGTAAGTGTGAAATATCCTAACTAACTTTTCGAGTTGGAATTAGGTTATTTCAGAAAATGTTGCTTCTGATGTAATGATCAAATTCCTGTTAATCTCAGAAAACCGACCTCTCGTGTTTTAATTTTAGCATATTGCCAACATCCAAGAGGAATTCAAAAGTCACTTGAGGTGGATGAAAATGATTTTTGTTCATTTGTGTTGCACTTTTCTCTTCTATAAAGAGTAGGTACATGTGCCTTGGATATGTCAGTAACTTTGTCAGATATACCTACAGAAATTGAACTGCCAAAACAGCTAACTAATTACAAATTGCGAGGGGCCATTTCTTGTATTGCCCCAAACTCGAAGCATGTGAGTGCAGTTGGTCATTATGTGGCCTACTGTAATCGTCATGACGAAAAAACTTAGGAACTGCACGATGACCAAACTGAACGGGCATGTTGCGTGCATCAGTTTTGTACCCATTCCCCTTGTTTCTAGATCGGTAATCTTGACCACCAAATTTGTCATCCTGGTAGCTTCCACCTCCTGTGGCATCACGGCTTAGGAAATCAGGTACGGGTTGTCCCGCCTGTTTCAATATCTGAACTAGATTATTTACTAGACTGCTATCCGCACTACTATCGTAGAATGAAGTGGCTTTTCCTTTATTGCCCAACCGGCCAGCTCGCCCAATACGATGAACGAACTCGTCGATTGAATCGGGTAAATCGAAGTTTATCACGTGAGTTACGCCCTTAATATCCACTGATGTAGCGACTAGAATCTTCATTTTACGACTTCTGAAATCACGCAACGCTTCTTCACGTTCAGATTGGAAGCGATCTCCGTGAATACTGGTGGTCAGAATTTTCAGTCCTGATAAATAACTCGCCACAAAATCTGCATTTCTTTTTTGACCCACGAATACGAACGTTCCTTGAACATCCTCTTCTTTATCCAACACCTCTTTCAGCTTGGATTTCTTATGCGTTCTCTCTACTTCCTCGAATTCTGTTCAACATCTTTACATGCGCCTCCAACAATGCCAACTGATATAAATATCCACTCATGTAAATATTTTGAGGCCATTTTCTGTACATCTTCACCCAACGTAGCTGAAAACAGGAGTGTTTGACGATCCTTTGGCATACTTTCATAATTCAAAAACTTCTCCATTTCACCGCGGAAACCCATGTCCAACATACGATCTGCTTCGTCCAGCACTACAAACCTAACTCCACTAAAATTAAGCACGCCACGATTCAGGAAATCTCCTAAACGACCTGGAGTAGCGATCAAAATATGACAGCCCCTTTGTAATTGGCTTATTTGGTAACTGACGGAAGTTCCACTATAAATTTGTTGCACTTTAACGATAGAACCACGAGCAAATTTACGACCAACTTCATAAATTTGAGTGGTCAGTTGGCGAGTTGGTGAAAGAATTACCGCACTGGGTCGACATCCAGAACCATCATCCGGATCGACGTTTTGTTTTTCCAACAGCTGGTGAATGATTGGTAGCAAGAAAGCCGCCGTTTTTCCGGAACCAGTTTGAGCCGAGGCCATAAGATCACGACCATTCAAAATTCAAAATCACCATATTATTTGGCTCGGATTTAATCCTTACACATCGCATCACCGTGACGCGGATTTATTGCAAAAAAATAAACAAAAAAGTAATAAAAATTAAGAAGGACATGAAACGACAGAGTGTCCTGAACCAAATAAAAAAATTTCGTTCTATATAAATTTTTTTATATTTTATTGTATTATATTATTATTGTGGGATCAATGTAGCTGGTCGTGAACCACAGTATGCTACACACTCGCGCACAGAGTTTGCCAGTCTCTCCGCTTATACCACAGTCAAAACGGAGCTCAACAGAGCCTGGTCTATGAACCAGGCAGTTAGGGAAATTAGTCATTCATACCTGTGGTCCCCACAGGTAACCTGAGTGTACCATACTCACAATTATATTGTATATGAATAGAATGGTTTCATTTTGACAGACGTCCAGTATGTATCGCGGGGGGAGAGGCGACTATAGTCCCCATTCTCTTCCACCCGCAAGCTGTTGCGCACGTAAAGTGCGCAGCATGCAGCGACTAACGTTTCTCGTTATTGCGCCAACTTGGAAGTGGCGTTCCAAGTTAGTATTGAAACTAGTGATTGTCCTCTAAAGTAATCTTAAAATTTATATCGAAAAAGAGTTGTATCTTAACATACAAATATTTGAAGTTTTAGACAATTAGGTATTTGCGTACGTCACGGGGTATCATACCCCATTAGCAAAATTTTCCCCAGAAGACACGGTTATAGCACAAGACCTCAGTACAAGCCAGCCGAATCAAATCTGTTTTCCCAGCGCGATGAGTTGCCGAATATAGAAGTGATTATTCCCAAAGATGAACCCGACTGGGATGAAAATACCAAATATCGACCGCTATGTACATTCAATTGCTGAAGTCCTTGTAACATTAAACGAATTAATTATAAGAATAAACTTATAAGTTTTTCCCCTACCACCACATTATGTACTACGTTCAGGCGATATAGCCATCAAGTCAGATTTTGTAAACAGTTTGGCAAGTCATGTTATTATAGCTCTAAAACCGGTCATATCGCAGAAAACTGTCATCTAAGAGGAATGTTTAAAGATTCTGTACCTGATATGGTTCACAAAATATCAGTCCAATAGGACTATGCCACCAATTCCTAAATATCTAGGAAAAGATACCAAAAACCGGAAGCACTACATTATCAGAAAATCGAAAGGTGACAGCTTCAAAATTGAGTAAATTACCAATTTTTTCTGTTACGAAGCGAACAGACTCGTGTCTTTCAATTTTAAGAACTTGCGTGCGGGCGGTCGACTCCATTAATTCCACTGTAGATCAGCTAAAATTATCAAGTAGCATTCCAGAACTACGCTTTTTCCAAAGGGTTTCTAATTCACCACCAGCATTACCAAAATATGACGTTACATGGGATCCGGAACAGGTGTTTCAATACTTTCTTTCTCAACCACCATCGACTCAGCTATCACTTCCCCAACTATACAAAAAACTAATCACTTTACTAGCGCTTGCCACTGGACACCGTATGCAGACGCTAGCTGCCATTCGTCTTCCGTAAAAATTGATATTTTCATCGCGGCCAGAATAAAAACAAATACGCCATATATGCTCCTAACACTACCTTTTTTTTTGGAAAATCAAGTTACTAATTCAATCATCCGAGAAGATACCGATCTCTGGGAGCTCGATCTCACCATATTTCTCTCTGAAGATACTTATATAAGTTTATTCGATCCTGATTTACCCACCATAGTTATGACTAGAGACCGGATTCCTCGGCATTTGTCAATTTTGTTCCTGAAGGGGTGGGAGGGTAATTTTTACATATGAGCACGAATTGGGGGGAATAGAACGCAGGAAAAAATTTTTATTTTGCCAAAAAATGCCAAAAATGGAGAAAATGCCAAAAATGGCAGATTTTGCTAATTTTCACCATTGCATCACGCATAAAATCATTGATAGTGAAAAATCATAAGCCTAATCATGCAAGCAAGGAAGTTAGCAACTGATATCGACAGCTCTCACTCTCATACATAACTGCACAATTCATACTGTGCGTTTTACTGCACCAGAAAGTTCATCGTGAAGTGTGAAATTATCATGCCAAAAATTAAAACAGCGTCGGATTACGGCAGTGGATAGGACCATACAATAAAAATAGAGAAGTGTTGAGGACTGATGGACGTACAGTATGTATGAAAATCTGTTAACCGATAAAAGGTTCAATTTGAAGGAAAGGAACATCGAGAAGCACCTCATCGTGCTGCATAATGATAAATTTTTCTGAAAATGTATTTTTTTTATCTCTGAAATAGAATTTCATTACTTTTTTACTTTTTTGTTGTTTTTGAGGGGTTTTTGTAGGTTATTGCCAAATAATGCCAAAAATGAAGTTTTCAATGCCAATTTTTTCACTTTTCTGTGCTGAGGAATCCGGTCTCTAGTTATGACTGATGCTAGTCCAGTTGGTATATCATTTTACAACACAAAAACGTTAACATCTATAAACAACATTTTGCCACTAAGGCTCTTCTCTGATGTCCACCTTCAATTCTCTGGATACAGATATACCTAACTGCAGTTGATTTGATCGGTTCAAATACTTCGGATGAGCTAATCTATGTTTTCGGAGGGCCAAATCCATCCTGCCCCCTTCTCTGTTCACGTCAAGAAGACCCACAAATTATTCCCGAACCGCCATCTCATTTATGCAGACGCCGGATGACGTGTGCTGTATATGACCTACATCCGGGTGCCTGAAAGAATAGATCCCTCTCTCAAAAAATAAAAATCGATCGCAAGCTAGCCTCGAACCTTCGACTGTTAGCAGTGGGGTGAGTAATTACCGTTTTGACGTTAGACTAAAATATTGACGGAATTGAAGGAAATTCAAGGGAGGTTGCAAGTCACCACAGAGAGCGAGCCCCCTCCCTCATAATAACGGCTTGCGTCGATAGTTGGCATTCCTTGTGCTTTTAAAACGTCTACGTACTCCATACACGTATCGTGTATTAATGACAGTGTCTTTTAAAACCAAAAAGGTGTACCTAACTTTTTTCTTTCTATTTTTTTCATAAACACACGAACACGCTAGCCTATATCATATTGCAGAACAGAGTTCCTGTTCGGTGGCATATGCTTTTTGTCTCGGCTATTATCGATAATAAGTGTAATGCACCGCAGTCACATCCCTCTGTGCATTAGTTTCTATATAATTTTTTGATAAAGGCTCACCACCGGCTGTCAATTGCACTTTTTTTTATCCATTTTTGTTCGCGTGTATAGGTTTTAGTCCAAATATACGTACCCCCTCCCAGTATGTGTACGATATGGCTACCACATAATACGTATAGGGGTGTAACGGTCACAATTTTCGTGAACAAAAAACAATTTAACGGCCACCGCGATATGCTCTGTTATTGTTGTTCATTCACCCCCGACTCCCTTTCAACCCTATTGTGGGCTACGAAGAAGGTGGTTAAATATACAAAAGCGGAAAATGAGTATTTAATTAAAAGAATAGACCACACAGACAAAAAAAAAAAAAGAAAGATGTTGAGTGAATGGTGACCATTATTTTGTTGGTTACGGTCGTTTTACTTTATGGCTTATTGGTGTCACATTTCGAGTGGATAATGTTTTGGGGAGGAAAAAAAACAAGACGAAAAAACTGTCACACAATAGAAAGGCACTGCTTAATATTTGCGGTTTTGGCCGACTTCCGTCAATGAAAAGCTGACCATTTGAGTATGACCATTTTATTTTTGGTACAGGGAGACACACAGTTGCAATTGTTCCGCATATGTGGAGCACTTTGTTCAGATTGGATATACTCATTTCCAAAGTAAACCAGGTGAATAAAAAACAAATGAAATTTAATTACATCCACAAAATTGGGTTCAATTAGGAAATACTAGTATTGAATAATTTGGAATGTTTGTGCAGCTTCTAATTATGCACGCAATGGTAATCCTGGTAGCGTTATACCCAAAAAGGAGAGCTAGCAAGACATGGCCTTATTGAAAGAAAACCGGTCTGCTCCTTGAGGATGATTCTATTTTGAAACCAGGGATGTGGAAAAAACTGGAAACCGTACTTAATTTTGTACCTTTTTCGTTCACTTTTGTGACATACAACTTTGTTAAAATTTAATCCCATACTTAAATCGAAGAAAAACTTGATTTGTTGAAAGTGAGACGATGATATGGAAAGTGCGACGTTGAATTAGAAAGTGCGACGTTTTCTGGAGCAACGAAGCTCTGGGACTAGCCAGGCTAGAAGGAGCGTATCTCCCTCAGGTCACGGTAGTAATTCTAATATTATTTGGAGCAATTCATGAATTACCTTCTGTTGTAGATCGTCTACTTATCTTTCATTCTCGTCAGAGCTTGCTTTTCTTATTTATTTTCTTCGGTACATCTACCCCCATTATAAATACTGTACTATCATTAAACTTAGTATTATTATAGTCGAGTTATGATCAAGTTGTCGCGTATTTTATTTAGCCTCCAAACATAACACCTTTCGTTTTCAACTATAACGTCAGAGTTAAAATGAGTCAGAGAGATAAAATAAAAAATATAAGAAGGTAATATTTCTCAATATATCTGAACTTTTAGGAAGTCTCCGGATTCAGAGCATAGGTAAATTTGTTGTTTTCACATATTTATCATCATTTAATAAGCATTATTCTATCTCTGTACGACGGTTGGCACGCACGCGTATAAAGTGGTGGAGGCTGGCTATGAGAAATGGTATCGTTTCATTTTCCCTGAGCCAGATTTATAAATTACTTTTCAAGTACTTCCGTTCAGCAGAGTGTGTCTCCATGATAAATTGACGCTACATCATAAAATGCATACAAGACAGTGTCACAATATGGGTAACACCGGGTTTGTTTGTGAGAAGACAAACTTTATCAAGGTAATCATACATAGGTAGTGTGGTACCCGAACAGGGGTTAACCTATTTTAAGAGAAAAGTTGAAAATCAGATGAAGACTGAAGGGGTTTAGATAGTAAAAAGAGGAGAGATTCGGAAAAATAGAAGATTGAATGAACTAACACTTTAGAAAACAGTAAAATCAAAAAGTTTGTCAATCCTATCTAGTATGTCGGATTACCTTCACAAATAAAAAGACAAGAAATACATAACTTACAGTTTTATTTATGTGCTCGTAGACTCCAGTTTGAAAATCCCGATCTTCAACTTTCGAAGTTGAAGAAGCCTTTCCCAGCCTGAATTCCGCACGTTTGAGGTTCCTTGTCTAGAACTCAAAGAACTTCTGCTGTTATTACCACCATACATGGCAATCCGTTTTGTCATGGGTGAGGAGCTGAAGGCATCGGAAGTCTTTTACCCGGTTTACACGGACACTTCATTCCATGCGTCCATTGTATCAAAGCGATTCGTCAAAGCGGAAACCATCAAACAGTAAGCAACGAGTCCCTGAAAAAATCTTCCATCTCTCATGGGGAGCTCAAGGTCGTGAAGCTCACAACCTGGTTGCTTCCACTGAAACGGTCGACATTTCGTTGGTCAGCCGTAACTACGATGCAGTGTTCAAGTTTACTGCATACCTCATTGACGATGACCAATATCCGACCATTACTAATAATCGACTGATATTAGGCCGTGATTTCTTGGCTATGTACGCCAAATCCATGTCGGGGATGCACACCGAAGGCCATATGTACTTCCTCAACCCGGATAATAAGGCATACAAAGCTCAATTCCAGAAGAAACACATCAGTAGATACTACAGACTACTATTTTTAGGTTTGTCCCTGTGGTCTTAAACCATCCTCTGACTCTAAACCATCCAAAAATCGGATGGTTCAAGGTTGACAAAGGTGTAAAAAGTCGAAGCGCCGAAGGTTCGTATCTTCGTTCTTTTTTCGGCCTTTCTTTCCTCGACCCAAGCCGTATCGGAGATTTCTTTCTGGCAGGACAGTCGAATGCACGAGTTCAGTACGTACGTGTACAAAAACTACATTTCCTCGACGTCGCGCTTTCCACCACCCCTCTGGACAAGTTACACACCTCATATCAGCCGTACGACCAATGCGTGTGAGTCGCTGCATAGTCGACTTAACTCGATGTTTTACCACGCTCATCCCAACATATTCATTCTCACAGACTCACTCTGAGAAGTTCAAGAGCGCGGTTACACAAAAATCTTATGAAAATTATACTGAAAGTTGGCTCCATGTAAAATTGGAAATATGTATATAGCATTCAAAATTTATTCATTTTTCATCTTGAGTACGTGAGGGTCTTATATCTAAAAAATATTTCTTTTACAGCTCCGTTCAAATATCAACGACATCTGTGATGAGGAAGTAGAGGTGGATATATATGTCATAGAGTTAGGTGACTTGGGAGTACATGCCGGCGTGGTTTGTGACTCTAATTGTTAATAGATTTATGTAGTATTTAAGAAAGATATTTGTAGTTTTGTTCAAATTGTTTCTTCTATGAAGTGTAAAGTGTAAACAGAGAAATTATCAAGTTGAAATCTAAAAAAAAAAAAAAACAAAAGAATGGAAAGAGTATTACATCATCCATACGATGCAATTGCTTTGCTTGAATGCTTCCCGACGAAATTCAATGGTGTGATTTGTGAATTCGTTTTATAAGTGAATTGTTGAACTGTTTACTGTTCAAGAATTTCTCGTTTTTTATTGAAAAGTTAAAAATTAAATTCATGATTGTAATATTTTAACGACGAGACCCAAAAATAGTAATGTTCGAAAGTACTTTACTTACAATATTTCACTGGTCAGACCATAAAACAATTTACTTAGATTTGTACCAAGTTGCCTCTGTCATACTGGTAGTACCATGTACCCAAGTAAGTGTGGAGAGGCTCTTTTCACAGTTGCAATATATATATTACACCCATTGAGAAATCGTCTATCAGAAGAGATTATAGACATTTTATTTTTAAAATCCAATATCCAACATTTTGTGTAAGTGTAACATTTTGAATTTTGAACAAACTTAACTGTCTTTCTAATCTTATTTTTGAAATCAAACTTCTCAAACTGTCTTTTTCTAATTTTAGTTTTGAAATTTAACTTTCAAGTTTCTACATTTTGTTCAACTTTTTGAATAACCTGTCAATGTTTTTTTTTTTTGCACTATTGCTTTTTTTTATTAATGATGAATAAAATGTTTGTTTTTTTTTTTTTTTTAATTTCTCTCAGTATTTGTTTCTCTCATTTCCTAACAGTCTTAGGAATATAGTTATATTGACTATCATGAATGATTGATAATTTTCACCTAAATTTTCGAATTCAGCTGAAAGAACATGATCGAATTTCACCCATTTCACAAGAATTGTACCCAGAAGGTTGAATTAAAACGAGTCACCTTTTGGATGCAACATATCGGCCAAGCAAGATGCGGGATCTCAGAAGTAGAAATATGATTAATGCACTATCGTAGCCATTCCAAAGAAAAAACCAAGGTGACTCCTACATTATCGATTATCTGACCGTGTCATCGAATATCTGCAGAGTAATTTTCTGTTTTTGTTTTATTACTCATTTTTTTGGCTGATTTTCAATCGCTGGAAACGTGTACCACAAATACAACAAATGATTGCTTCCTACCTTCATCGTAGGGTGTTCGTGTTAGTGTGAAAAAAAAAAATTAAGTACGTAATTTTTACGATCTGATGGTCACGAAAAACTTTTAGATCTGCAATGAACCACATGAGCGAATGTATGAAGGGAAACACTCCAACATAATATGGGACTGAAAAATTTTAATCGAAAGTCAAACACATGGGTCTTGACACGTGTTACCCATAATTAATACGTGTTTTGTTCTCTTCCTTTCTTTCTCCTACTGTAAGTGCATAATCTTGGCCACAGAAGTTAACCTTGATGCACTCTCAGTTTTCTCGAATTTTACACCGCTTTTGGACAAACGCTCCTATTTTTTTTCACGATTGCTGTCCTTCATCACTGGTTTCACTCTAATCTTGAAATAAATAAAAAATTGTAATAGCGAATTTCGTATTCTTATTCAACAGCTAATGCAAACTAAATTCGCCAAGTACTAAGAGCAGGAATGGACATAATCCATGGAAAAAATGATGTGGGGATCATGATAGATTCTCTCAAGAAGATGATTTCAACGATGCCGGTTCTGCTAACACCTTTGTTTCAAAATATTTCACCTACAGAGGGATGAAAATCCGAATTCAGAAATTGTAAGGTTTCCCTGGTTACGATTTGCATGATATGATCTATGAAATGGTACCTCAAATAGGAAACAGCTACCCACCAAAGATTGAAGTTAAAAAGAATTTTTCTTGGTTCATGAAAATTTTTTATATTAAGAATGTTTATTAGTATAATCTACCAAATTATATAGTAATAGGTGTTACATTTTCACATTCCAGCTGGTATACATGTCTCAAATTGTGAATGAGACGGGTAGAGAATTGGTCGATAGAATGTCACACCACAAACGAATTACTCGCGTCTATATTAAACTATTCAGGAATATAGAGATATATAAGCAATTTACAACCCAGGGTACACAAATAGAAAAGGCGCATGCTTCGACGGTCAAGCTTAAGAGTAAGTTTTATTGAAATTATCGTTTACCCTCATTAATAAGTATTTTTCAGGTTCTTATAAATATTTTATTGAATTCTACAGATATGATACAACATACGCTACCAGGAAAAGAAGCACTTACAAACCCAGAAGAAGTCAACAAACAGATGAAATTTGATTTGGACTTGAGAAAAATTGTCGCAACATGGTTCAACTCCCCTCGGGACAATTTTTGTAAAAGGAGTAGGGCAAAAGGTACTAAGCGATGTCATTTTTTGTTATTATCTGTTACATAATTTATGAGTCAATCAACTATTCTTGAACTTACAGATAAGCGGAGTCAATCAACTATTCTTGAACTTACAGATAAGCGCAAAAAGTCAGGCGAGCCAAAAGAGGTGGCTGCAAAACCGAAGAAAAGAAGAAAAGTAAAAGATAAAGGTATGTACACGCTCTCTACAAGCCGGAAGGTAAGACCATTATGTTGAATGAAATTGAAATTAATCAGACATTCATAATCACTGTCATCATTTCACTAAAATGAACAGCAAAGAGTTTTTCTCAATAAAAGTAAAATAAAATTAGTATGCAGGGTATACACTCTAGCCGGCATACACCCAGTATAGTAAAGAGGAAAATACGCCTCGCCCTTATCAATCACCTCATCAAACTCATTTTAGACAAGTCCATCAACCACACAAATTCACGTGGTCATACATAATGAGAAAAATAAACGATCAAAGCAGAAAAATCGATACTAAAACCACAAAACCAAAAAAAAAAAAAAAAAAAGTAAAGAAAGAAAAAATAACCGACTAAATAATTCAATAACGAGTAAAATGGGCACGGATGACCTTCAGATTCGAATAATGAAAGAAATAGTGGAAATCCATAGCTAATTGTGTACAGATAGGTGTAGTAAAGAATCTCAAAATGGTTCTTGGACTTTTCAGCAGAGGATCTTGAATTTTCGTGATCAGAAGAATTATACAAAATTTTTCATATGGACTCATACTGATTGAAAGGCGATCTGAAATTTGTAGACTCTTGGAATGAAGAATATAAGGTGAGTAAGAAACACTTCACCAAGGAGTTTGATATTATAGGTATATTTCTATTCTGAATCATTTTGAAAATCTTAGAAAATTAAACACATGGTTTGACAGAACAAGTTTCCACTTCTCAAAGGCTTTCCCCTTCTTTGGGATACCTTCGTCTGTTCTGTACAGGCCTTTGTATGATTCGCATCCGAGATTTTAACCAAATGTTGTTTAAACCACCGCCCGCACGCATGTTTTCTTATTTTCTACCACATGAAGTTCAGTCTTCTCTAAACAGGTGTTACCGAACCCTCCTAAATCAACCTTTCTAATTATTTCCGTGCCAAAATAAATCATTTTCCTTTTGGTCTACCTTATTTTCAACCTCGACGTGAATCACCCCTCACATTAAACAATGTCTTTTGCAAGGGGAGTACATGAAATGCATAGCGTAGGCTATTATTGCGGAAGGAAATCCACTTCGTGCAAAAAAGAAAGAGAAAAATTGTAAAAAAAAAAAAAGAAAAAAAGAAAGACATCAGAAGGGATAACTTCGTATGTTCAAGAAACAGGTGGCGAATGAAAAGACCTTGATATCAAAAAAATGAATAGAAAATAATAACTCATTTTTCAATTAACGGAAAAGGATAGTACCCCTCTTCTTGGGAAATCATTTCAAGATTGGGGATCATTGGAGGCGTTTTCAATGCTCAATCCTCTCTATGGGGATCCCGTACCACCACAACACGAGGCTGTAATCCAGCTTCAAGTTGCTGCATAAACGCAATCTGGATGTAGTATCCAATGGGAAACCGACCTACTGGCCATCAGACCCTAGAAGGGTTCCTTATGTAATTTATTTATTTATCACCCATAATATTTATCACCCATAATATTTACCAATCCCGTTGCACATTCTCTACCATTCCAGACCTTATAGCTCTGGTCATGTTCCAATTATTCTCCGGCTCACTGCTCAACTCACTCAGCAGATCTTAGCCCCCCAACCTCGTCAACCGTCACACAAAGAGCAGCACGGTGTGAGTTTAAGATTTTTTCAAATATCATGCTATCATGAAAAAAATGAAGAAGCTATTTAAATGAAGCGGATCCTTCTATTTCAAGTGAAAAAAAAATTTTTCGATAGTTTTGACAGCGGTTGTCAATGCTAACAACAAATTCAATTTATTATTATTCAAGTTTGTAAAAAAAATTATAACTTTTTTCTTTAAATGGGAGTTTATTTTTGTTTGACACCAAGCTCTTTATTTACAGACTTGGATCTCAAGCTAATTGATTACTGTCTCTATATGAGAGAACAAACCATTATAATATTACATGTAATGGTATTTCTTTCTCCACCTCTACAAAACTATTGAAACCGAACATAGCACCTTTTGGACTCGATGTACCAATATTCAAGTCCTCTCGATTGCACAGGATAACATAACTAGTCCACTATTTTCGCAATTTGCCACTTCCATACAAAATGTCACCTCATTCTTTCTGCTCTTCCTATAAGGCACGTTATCAATTCCTATTCACCTGCGATAATGTTGACACATCCGCTTATAATTCACGGTCAAAAATGCAGCCACAACCGCCATTACCCATTATTGAGAAGCCTGCAAAGGTATTACAACTATACAGGGACAGGCCACACGTCGAGCTCTGAACTGTTTGCCTCCAGTCCTCCACTTTCTGTGTCTAGACAGCCGTCGTTTGAAATGCCTCTTTCCCCGACGTTTGTACACGTCATCGCAGGACACAGGACACGAGCATCTATTTCATATCTGTACCACGATACAGAAGAAAAAAAAGGCTCTACATGAATGAGCTGGAAAGAAGAAATATCCGAGGGGGTGGTTTTTGTCGAAGCCAGTCATAAAGCACGAAGCCCGGAAATTGTGGGTACCCGCTTTTTAGACACACTTCCGGCTCCTTCACTCTGGTTATTAAAAATATACACACAAACCTATAGCAATATTTTTTCCTCTTTTGATCGCCTCGCCCCTTCGTTTGGGAACAGGTGTTGCCTCGAACATATAATATGGTCAATGGCGTTACTTACCACATCTGTGACGTCATCGAGTATGTACTTACACAGATGTGCGTTCGTCGCCAGAATGAAGAAGAAAATATTCATTCATTAAAATATGCTATGATTTTTTTTTTTGCCTCTCTTTCCAATTTCACTCCTATTCTAATTCGCCTCCCTATTCCACCAATTTATTAAAGAGAATGTACCAGCGAACTCATGTTCCGGAAATGAAGGTCTTGCATGGCTTACTGAATGTATATTGTCTATAGGTATTAGAACGGGCGACAGGATGTTCGAAGACTATTATTTTGAATAATGAACCACATTCCTGATTCGCGTACGTACTGGTAATTAATTTGGTACCGAACCGATTTATTACGATTTATTTGAGACGAGTGAGATGGGGGGGGAGAGGTAGAGTTCCCAGCATTTATTTTCACATTTTTCATACTGCAGTTCGTGGTCTTGCCAGCATGGTGAGTCGTCACAGATCAACTAATGCATGTCATAACTCTGAACTCTGTATGCGAGTCACAGCTGGTCACGTCTTTCGAATTACTTAAGTAATTTCTGAGCTTGAATTTCACACGCACCAATCAGTGATATGAAGAGAAGGACTAGGCAAAGGAGAAAGCTAGCGTTGATATTCGAAAAAATTTTTTTGGTAAATGAATTCGACGGAATGTACCATAATTTTCAAATTTCCAAGATCTTCCACTTCTTGGCGAAAAATCATAACTTTTGGAACAATCGTGATAAAGTTTCAGAACTTATAGCATTTCAGGACGATTATGACATTAACATGCTCTCAATAAATCAAGTTTTCAATTTATGAAATTTGTCTAACACAATTACTGTAATCTTCTTAGATAAAAGTGGACCAAAAAAACGTGTAACCATTTAATAAGGACCAATTATGGTATGATCGATGAAAAGTTACCTCAAGTCGGCCAACAACTTTTTCAAAAACAAGCAAAATTTTCAGGTCAAAAAAAAGTTTTCATGTTATTTATTTTTATACACTTGTGAGGGCTGTATACGGGTGTACATTTCTTATTACAGGGTATATAGTCGACAAGAACCTGAACAGACACTTCGACTATAACAGAATTATAATTGGCACGGACGACTTAAGCGATATTCTGAAATCGGCGGATGGAGATGGTGAAAATAAATAGCAGCCTGTGCCTGTTATTGGAGCAACTTTTTCGGCTTTGTTCGGCTCACTTCGAAACTACTTCGTTCAACTCGAAAATTTTATTCTTATCTCTTCGCTAATCGCTGCTATTACTGTTTTTCATAAAATTTTGAAATTTATGAATTTATTCTATTTCCAAATAATGACGTTTTATTCGCTACCTCAGTAAACCACTGTAACTCTTGCTTTACTAAAAAATTCAATTTAAAACGTCACTCAAGTAAAAATCATTTCAACCCTGGATCCAAAAATGAAAATGATAAGACGAAACGAAAAAGCAGAATACTTTGTAATAAATGTAATACCAAATTCTACACTGTCGCTAACTATCATCATCATCATTTGAAAAAGGATCATAATGTGGTTTCAAGTATGACAAAGCTGACATTTTCCAACATTCCAGATAACTACTTCGGTTCAAATGTTTTTATTACTTCAGTGCTGGTACACGAACCACATAGTTTTGCTGTTAATTTCAAGTTGAGGAACTTCAAGAATCGTTTTCTGTTTCAGCTAGGCATTTATAAAAGTGAAAAAAAAAAACAAGCACTGAACCTACTCCTATGTTAAGTATGAAATCAGGCTGTTGATGTTGAATAATTTTCTACCAAATTATCATTATCATTATTATCATTATTATGTATCAATTCGTATTAGTTGTAATTGACGTAATTTTCATCTCCAATGGAAATATTTCAGTGTATAGGGGAAATTACAGGACAATGAAGATCTCAGTAGAAGAGTGAAAAAAAAAATTCCATTTACTATTAAGCTCTTTTTAAAAACATCGTTCGACGTCGTAGTCTATCCGCTAATCGATTTTAATGCTTCTACATATTTCTTCTCTCATTAAAATTTTTGGGTGAATTAATTCTTAATAAACGGTACCTCCATACTCTTTATTGCAAAATTATAATAATATTATTCTGAATTAAAAAATTTTTCAAGACCCTTGATTCGTAGGATCTGGTTGAAATAAATGGTTTAGTTCTCAGCTCTACAAACATCAACTTTTTATACTTAAACAAAATGAAGGAAGAAGAAAGCATTTTTCTTTTCAAGATTGAAGACGAAGAAAGTTCAGAAAAGAACTGCTTTATTTACTTCACTCAAAAATTTCAGTCAAAAGAGAAATTTTCAATTTCATTTTTTTCAAGTTGATTTACGATTTAAAAACAAACAAACAATAATTAATGAAAAAAAAATTTAGTCTAACACGAATGAATTTTCTTTCTCATTAATTATTGTTTTTCAATCGTAAATGAACACGAAAAAAAAGAAAATTAGAAAAAAGAAGTGGAACGAAGTAGTTCCGAAGCGATTCGAACAAAGCCGAAAAAGTTGCGACACTTCCTCTAAGAACAGGCTGCTAAATAAGCAAATAGATAAATAAATAAATAAAAAAGAAGGTTTTATGTTAATAATTTGCTAATTAGGTGAAATGACTATTTAGTGATAGAGGCTACAGGCGAATTACCCTCTCTTTCATTAACCGGTCAGGTCGATGAAAAGTCTATTCGGTAAACTTTTTCGGTGAAAAAAGTTTCGATGAAACTGTCGGCGCCCTAAAAAAATGGATATATTTTCACACGCTTTTATCAAACTTCACTACTTATCTTTCTTGTATGTAGTCAAATCTCAAACACTTGCACCTTTGATAGAACAAACAATCTTTTCTCATCCTCAAGTATTTTTCGAATTTTTACGATATTTCTGAGGATCCAAGCACATGCTCCTCCTAATCAATGAGCCATCTAAGCAGGAAAGAAATTGAAAAATGATTTTTTAGCGACAAGTTGACAACATTCCAAGAATAGATCAATATAGAAAATATGCTAGACCAAATTTACAAAGCAGGCGATACAGAATTCTGTCAATTTATGTGGTGAGCATTCGATACCATCACAAAAGGGTAGGTAGGTAATTTTATGTGTAGCATTGTTAAGTACAGCATGAAGCATGACTGACACTTAAACGTAGGTACTCATTTACCTAGGATTTTTCACATCATTCGAAACGCCCTATCGAATAAATCAATGGTACCGTACAGGGAAAAAAAAAAAGAAGGATAGCTGCTGCACCCTCTGCAGACATATATTAATGGTATCCCATTACAAGAACGTTTTGTAATGCTAAATGATTATTAGCTTATCGACTTTTAATCTATGGGCGAGTGTGGGTTCACGTTCGAGGGGTATAAAATAATTTAATTACCACCGCTTTTTTTCTTCTTCTTTCCAAAATGAAGAAAGGAAGAAAAGGTGTAGTTTCGGGTCACGTGTGCGAGAAATTCAACTTTGTTAAAGACACGTGCTTTTTATCTCTTCTTTCCTCAATATTCATCATGAAAGTGTACTTGTTCTGCTGATTCTTCGCTCTCTTTCTCTCTCTCTCTCATCTGATGCACGTTTATGGAATAATAAAACATAATTAACGACTGCGGTATATTACAAATCCGCATGCTACTTCTACACATCCCCTCTGCTCCACATTATCTGTAGTTCTTCTTTTAAAAAAAATCGAACGCGATAATGGATGATCGATAAATCAAAATTTATTTTCCCTCTTAGAAGAAGAAATAAAGAATAAAGTTCAGGATGGGTTAAAAGGCAAAGTGAAAATACAAAAGCGAAAAATACGAGCTTAAACCTTTTAAATATTGTCCTCAATTTGTCTGTCAGCACCTATTCAAAATCTTCTTACCTCCCTACATTACCCATATTCTCCATTTTCATTTGAAAATAAATTTTCAATTGGATTTGAATTTAAGTCAAAAAATTTCGTTATACAGCAAATGCTTTCAATTTTTCTTTTCTGATCAAGTGGAAAAGCTGTGAATATAGGGGGGAGGGGGGGGGGGAATACACCATTAAAATTGTAGCGCTCGATTTGGTTTTCATTTCATTTTCAAACCGCACATGATTTCCCTTCATTCTCCTTACACTTTTTTTTAAATAGCTACCCGTGAAAGATGAGCTTGTCTCCAGTTTCCGCTGACACTGTTATTTAACGGTCAATGCTCGCGGATGAGAATACTGTATCGTAAAACATTTCATGTTTTGATGAGTATGTTATGGGATGCCGTCAGTCGCGAACCTCTACCCGAAACAAAACCCGACGAAAATCGATCTTCACTTTCCAAATTCTGTCGGGTAGCAGACCTACATGTATATGTGGCAATCGACGATTAATTACAGTTCAACGGATTATACACTACATACACGAGTATGATTTTTGTCGCTAGATATCCATCATAAATTTATGTGTACTCGAATGAAATGAAATTCAAATGACGGATGTGAGAACACAATTTTTGGTGTGGGGGTAGATTTGATCTGGGAGACGCTGAGCCCGACTCGAACGATGCTCGTGTAAGCTATAGGTGGAGGGCAGACCACCGGGTACGTCGTTAAAATGATCTGGTTACTGTAGAACACACACAAAGAAAAACATATTCATTTCTTCGGAGATGAAATACACAAAAAAAAGTGTAGGTGTTTGATGTGAAAGGGTTCAACAGTTATTGCTCACCGGTAGAAGCATTCTGTGCTCAATATAACTGGACAATTTCACAAGCTTTACTCGCGATATCGGGCAAACTGGCTGACATCTCAAGCTTATTGGGTAAAGTACTGCGTCACTGCAAAGGTGCCTCTATATGGCTCGACCATTGGAAATGCCTTTTGAATTCGTTAAATCACCTCAAACCTTCCACTCGTGACACCACCACGCAAATCAGTTTCTGTTTATTATCACTGATTACTTTCTCATTGTTTTCAGCACACATGAAGAAGCAGAGCCCAAAGAAACTCCGGATATTCTCGCCACGCACGACTGCAGCTGAGCGCAGCTCCGTTTCACCGTGTGCTACAACACCGCAGGGTTCTGCTTAACCGCTTTTTGATTTATAGCGAACAAGATAATTTGCAAAAACAATAACGACTAACGTGGGTGTATCTACTATCCAACGTACAATCTCAAAGATCTATTAATTTTACAGACAAAAAATTGGGAAGCGAAAAGAACATCATCAATACAAACACCTCGTTTTCACTTCGTTCCAACCAGTTGCACCATCCACAACGATTCAAGATTCTGACAATCCGAATCAATTGTTTATTCGGCTGAAATCGCCACCGAATCAACAAGGTAGAAGTTTCAGTCAATTTCTGCCTATGAAATATTCTACAAACAAATTTGACGAGCACAGGAAGAAAGCAATGAAATCATACATCGTCAGTAGAAAAAGATGTGGTAAGTTTGTTTCAATTTACAATAATATAGTAATTTGAAATAAAAATCATGCGGTACATACATTTGTCTAATAAAGACTGTCAGAACATGGTTCCTAAAATCAGGACTTATCAAGAGTATTAAGACCCAAACACCCTGCACCCCCGATCAAGAGACTCAGTGTATGTTAGTCAAAACCTCCAATCTCCTCGGAACACAGGACCATAGCGGACAGACGTTCCGCCCAGGCCGAAACTCGAAGAAAAAAAAGTCAAGTCATGTTCAGTGCCGGCAACCCGGCGTTGAAAATGAGAAAAAATGTTCGACTTGAAGGAATGGATGTAGAGAATGCAATTCAAGATGATGTCACAGAATCTCATTTTCACTGAAGTATTCTGCGGGTGGAGGGCTGTAGTTTAGAGAAAGGACAGCGAATTTCCTGTTGAAGCTGTAAAGATTTTTGTGCGCAAGCAGTCATTAATTTGGCTTCATATTAGAAACCTAGTTGCATAGTAAAGTGAGATATCAAATGTAGGAAAAGATGGATCTAGCCTTGTCCAGTATTATTATGGTAAGAGTGTAAGAGCCGGAGTCGTGAAGACTGCGAACCACGAATTAAATAAATTTCATGTTTTTCCTCTCGCTCATTATCTCTTTGATGCGTCAACTTTCTTTGATGATGGAAAACTAAAATGTTGGTCACGTTTTGAATCCTAGTTTGTTTTTTTTTCGTTCGCCGTTTCCTCTTTTTGCGTTGGATGGCACGTCAGCACGCCGTGTTTGGATATCAGGAAATTACATTTTGAGTGATTGTTTTGTTTGTCAATTTGCTACTGGACAATGACAACATAATAATGTACATGAGGAAAAGTGACTCCAAAATTTTGCCAAGTTCTTTCGCACAGGTCTTCAGATTAACGAAATTGGAATTGTATTCTTTTATTCGAGTCACAACAGTTATACATTTGCAATATTCACATAGGTAGTAATGATGTTTTTCTCCACAGAATTTTTTGGCCAATTAACCAAGCAGTTTGTATCGATATTCGGCAACACTACAGCAACAATAATTATTTCAAAACAGGAAAAAAAAAATACAAACTAAATATAGGTAAGTACATCCATACTATCTACAGGCAAACGATGACATGAAAAAACCTGCTAAAAAGAATCAATGATACTCATAACTAGACTGCATTTTATTACATCGTGAGAAAGAGTAGTAAAGCTAGTTGTTTAAGGTAAAATAGTATACTGTTTGTTGGTTCATTTTTTTCCTGTATTTTCAAACTTTGAAAATAAATTTGTAACAATGGTAAGTCTTCCTATCTATAAATATATCATTTTTTCACCCAATATTAACGCAAGTAGCTATACCTAATTATTTTTTATCAATTATTCTAGGTGCAAAAAGAGAAAAATAATGATAAATCGTTTTCTGACAGTGAGAACAATAGTTCGGTAAGTATTTTACTCTCAATTTCTTTCTTATAAATTGAAAAATGTCTTTGGAAAAAATATTTTTTGACATTGTGCAAAATTTCGCCTAATGTGATGATATGTTCAAAAACTACATTTCCTGATTTCGCTCAGAGAATAAATTTGTTAGTTGAGAACTGTTAGAGAGGTTTTTGAGGTCACGGAGCACGAATCTGGATTTTTGTAGCCGTTTTTGGCGGCGGCTCTCTCTCTAAACAAGATACAACCAAAAAAAAAAGTGAAAAAAACGCTCCAAAGCGATTCTAAATTGCGACTTAGAGTGAAATGGGTCGCAAATTTGGATTCAATGGCACATAAATTGTTCATTTGAAAGCAGGGATTGAGTTCCCAATTATGGAGAATGATTTTCTTAAAAATTGATGTGAGCATACAGAAGCTAAGTTGGAAGAGGCACAAAAACTAATTACTGAAAATATTCAATCAAAAACTGAGAATCAGATCCTGAGCAATGATTTCGAAGTTTTGCAGCAAGACCGCGAACAACTGCTTCTAGAAGTCCAGTCCCTACAGACTGCCAAAGTAAGTGATATTACACTTTCTACTCGTTTCCATATATTTTCTTTCATGATGATGGTGTTTTTGTTGACTAATTTTTTGAGTCGCTATGTAGTGGTTACAAAAAGTTCTTGTTTTGTTTTTATTTCAGCAGGTATTTGTGCATTCATATATTTCTGTGTGTTTCTTATTTTTTTTGAACATCCGTAGAATTTGTCTATGTGAAATATTTTTTCTATCCACTTTTGAAAGTCAACATTAACCTGATTTCTGTTTTGGTAAATGTTTCTGAGTAAACGGTTTGTAAAAATGGCCTTTCATAATAGACCTAGGCATTTGGATGGACGTTTTAGGCGAGAGCATGGAACTCCAAAACACAGAGGCCACATAAGCATCTCAGATACAAAAACGATTCAGAAGATGACGAAAGACCAGTACTGTACCCAGTTGTAAAAAATTTTATGGATTCATATACCGATCACAGAGATACTAGGAGCAGGCGGTATCCTTACTATCAAGACCAACCGATATTGGGTCTATCTCCAAAAGAAAAGAAAGAGCTTTTCACCGTTGATATCGAGAAAAGCAAAGAAATTGTGGAGAAGTATAAATCCAGAAAGATTGAGGTACCCAAAGCAATCGAGGTTGAAGATATCGACAACCTAGACGCTGATGCTCTGAAAGAAAAGCTGAGAGAATCCATCGACAGGCAAAAAGAATATCGGGAAATTCTTAGCAAACACCTCACAGACGCTCAAAGTGATCGAGAAACCAATTAGAAATTGATGGTTGGAATCCATAAAAAACTTAGACTATACAAGAAGGAAGTGTTACAAGAAACACCTTCACATCCAAGATATTATTCAGGAGACATGAATTTCTGTTGTGAAGTATTACCGAGAGGTATGAGACCAGCAATCAGAGAAAGTTTGGAAAATTTCTCTCAAAATCCAAGAATAGCTGCATCCACCAATCTTGTGAAACGTTGAGAAGGTGATGCCACCGAAACCGATGGTGTAGAAGAACCGGAAGCCAGCGATGCTGCAAAGCAAAGCCGAGGAGCCGCTTGTTTTCTGGAGAAAATAATCTAAGATTTTATCCGTTGTGTTCTCGGACACCTCATAGTAAAGAATCACCAGTTATCGTTGGCAGAACAAAGACAGGCAGCTAAACTATTTCATGAGTGGGTAAGACCATTTACAGTACTTCGTGAACCTTATAAAAACACTTATATAATAGCTGATCGAGGAGGAAACGAATTCCAGGATCACAATGTGCAGGGCGTGTGTCGGGAGTTCAATTTATTACAATTCTTTTATTTTCAAGTTTTTTGCTTTTTTACTTTTATTTTTTGATAAATTTGTTTAGGTCAAGTTGTTGACTGTTTTAGCTTTCTAATAATATACTTTTGCATTCCAGAACATGACTTTGACTGCTTGGGGAAAATTCAATTAAACTAACACCTGGCTTCACACTCATTCTGAGTGGATCTGATTGTGCTCGAGTGCGGATGTAACAAATATCTTCCTGGATGACGGTGCCCTCTAAGTAAGGACATTCACGAGTAGTCTCCCCTGGACTTTGGATCTCTCCGCTGTAAGCTTTGTCTTTTGGTTAGACGGGTGAATTACAATTTCCATGTGGTGGATGAAAGGGGAGGAAATGAGCAGAGGTTTGGCACTTTTGTCAAGGGGGGTGAACTCGATGTAAACATCGAGGACAATTGTACTCGCGCCGCAAGCGGGTTGCATATCGCCTCACAGCTTAGGAAATTTTGGACATGGAAGAAGGAAATAAAGTCATACTCGATAGGAAGAGGCTATATTTGAGCGGAGAAGAAAACCGCAATAAAACATGAAAATTAATTTTGATCGTTTATTTTAGCGATATAAATTTTAAATTTGAACTTAACTGACTTAACGAATGTACTCAAATACATCATTACATTCATTTCCAAAAGATGATGAGGTAAGTTATTCTATGTTTCTTTCATTTACATATTCCATTAGGGAATTTTCACGCTTGAGACAAATCGATGCAGCCAAGTTTGCCTCAAAAAATATAAAGAAAGAAGTTAGCCAAATTGATTGACATCACTTTCATTCGTAGAAAACCTAGAGATCAAGTTTGGTTTGACTGTGACAAATAACCATAGCACATGTATAATTAACTTCCGTGCGTTGGTTTTAGAGAAGCCATAATGAATAATATAAACACTGAAAATCGCATTTTTAAATTTTTTTCACCCAAAATTATGCCGATATGGTTTCCCTATTACAATCATCACATTTCAAGATGAATACAACAATCGATAATAGAATCGATAAATCACATTGATATTGTTTATCGATAAGAATCGATATGAGACATCGATAGGGTTTTGGCGTGGAGGAATGAAAAACTCAGTGCTAGCGCAACTACACATATTATTGTGAACTACTGACGTCCATGAAAAAATATTGTCGACGTTAGCGCTTGCGGGAATATGAGTAGAACTAACGCTATTTCTGAAATTTTCTGTGACCCACAAAAAACGCTCAAGTTTCCCATTTATATCAGTATAATTATTCTTTATATATGACTTTTGTGTGGATATTTGTGAATTAGACATGTAGCCAACAGAAAAATTTGTATTGGGAAATCTCGCCATTGGGAGGTTAATCATTTGATTTCATTGTCAAGTTTCAGTCACAGTACATCGTTTAAACAAGTCAGTTATTGCAAATATGATCAGACGGGTGAATTACAATTTCCGTGTGGTGGATGAAAGGTGAGGAAATGAGCAGAGGGTCGGCACTTCCCTATGGATATTTGTGAATTAGACATGCAGCCAACAGAAAAATTTGTATTGGGAAATCCAGCCATTGGGAGGTTCAAGTATATTATTCATTTGTCAGACCTGCTCGTAATTTGTCTTACCTCCTGCTTTGAAGAATACCCCCGACCAACTTGCACAAAAGACGTTTGTTCATTCTTGGGGTTAATGAACTTTTATAGGTCGCACATACCTAATTGTGCAGAAAGAGGCAAGGCTTTATATGAACTTACAGGTAGTATATCATTTCATTGGGGCTCTGCGGAGGAATGAGCTTTTCAATCCCTTAAAGCCAAAGTGGGTTGAATGTTACTTGAGGCCTTTCCTCGATTTGACCTACCATTCTACGTGCAAACAGATGCCTCAAATTATGGAATTGGTGGATACATCTACCAAGTGAGGATGCAGATTCTCAAACACCAAAGCCGATTTTAGTTAAGAATATTACGCGGCCAAACATGTTGGTTTCAAACAAACTCCCCAACACCACAATGCTGCCAAGATATTTGTCTGGTCCACAAAGCAAAAATGGAGGGGGATCCTCCGTCGTTGATAGTTAGTACAAAAAATGATAATAAACTTCTGATGGAGGCCCATACGGAGACGTGCCACAGCTATCGAGACCGTAAGGCCGCCTACCTTAAATCTTAGTACAAATTACCCAGATGGGCTATACAATTACATCTCGATTTATGCCAGTTTCAAAAAAAAAAATTTAACTTCAAAACCCAAAGTAACTCGTCTGATAGTCACTGAAAATTTCAATGATCATGCGGAGATAGACCTAATGGACTTCAAAGCGTGACAGAAGGCGAATACAAGTGGGTGCTCCATTATCAGGAGCATCTCACTAAATTTAGTATCTTTCATCCATTACACAACAAGCGAGAAAAGGAAGTTGCTGAGAAGCTGAGACAAATTTTTCAGCATTTTTGGGTGCCCCCGCATCCTCCATTCAAACAACGGCCGCGAGTTCGTCAATAAGGTGTATTTCTCTCAAATTTTATCCTGATAAGACTTCACATAATTAGATGAATGTTGCATGATGGCAATCCTCGAGCACGAATTATTAATTTTGCGCGTGCTTTAGCTGACTGCTACGCCAAATGCAGGTGAGTTGTCAAATAATAGCGCAAAAACTGACAAGTGGTCTGTGTGTTTGAGGCGTGTATAGAAAGAAGCTGTTGCCCGGGGCCGTATCATAAGTGGGATCCGAATTCCAAAATGGCACTCGTGCTCCTACATATACGAGTAAAAGAATCAGTAACTGGAGCTCTTTGAGATCGTTGCGGTGCATTTGAAAGAATAAAAGTTTACGGTAGCGTAAATGCAGGAGGAATTTTATGCTGGCTGGTAGCTATGGCCATAGCACAGGCACATGTGCTGGCGCTATTGCAAAGTGTCGAATAACCCCGTACCGTTTGATGTACAGGAGCTGGGATATTGTTGCTTATTTGAGTGAATGTTGTATTTGCGCGAGGGAGGATGCTGTCATGAGCTCAGATTTCAGCGTAGGGTCGGTGTATTTTCTTTTATACTTTTCGGCATATGAACCGATGACGGGAAGGGGGGGAGAGGGCTTAAATTTCTTTATCCAGAAAGAACGATGGTATGTACGAATTGTGCAAATATTTTATCATATCTAGTTCAATTTCTCACAATCATTGATTTTCTTTCTGCTTTTCTCTGACACTCGCATACGTTTTGTAGGCAAATGAATTTTGTAGCAATTTTAAGATGTTAAAAATTTTATTTTTGTAGAGTTGAGTGGGATAAAGTTCGATGCCGTGGTTTACCAACGTGCTCTCGCAAGATAGATAGGTGCTCGATTAGTGTGAGTTTATAGTGGAGCGAAGAGAGTAGAGCGTAGCGTAGTAGAGCAGCGCGTAAAATTCGACGATCAAAATGAATGTTTATAGTGGAGGAGCTAGGAATAGCGATTCACGCTGAAAAAATGAAAGAAAATATATATATCAATCACTGATGAGAACTAAATATTTATAAACATTCGGTAATTTCATCAGAGCAAAGAAGCGAAGCGAGCTAAAACAATAGGCAATGACATTCTCTTCGCTCTACTCTACTCGAGTCCTCCCCACCGACCCTCCTGCCTATGTTGTGTCGCGCTGCTATGCTATGCTATGCTCTCTTCGCTCCACTATAAACTCACACTTAATCGGCTCATCTAGCAAGATGGGTGATTGGTCTCTAAATCCGAAGATACTCGTCCGAAACTCGAGTGTTTTATCAAGATTTAGCTACAAAATTTTTTCCAAGGCAGCATTGAAATGTTCGAAAATGCGGAACAGAAATTATAACCAAGATATTTGAAATTTTTGGGTTCAAATCTCTGTCTCTGCGTTCGTGTTAGTTCAGCCTTGCCAATATTTTTTCTCATTCAATAATCACGTTAAGAAAGCTTCCGAATGAATATTATTCTCTACCAAGAGCTATTTTTCTTGATATTTTCACGGCTTATACTTATAGGTAGGTATTCTTACTATGAATTGTGATTATTTTTCAGAGCCGTTCCGAGTTTGATTTTTTTTTTCGTTTCATCACGTCAGTGTATTGAACAAGCCTACAACATTTCTCTATAAATTCGGTAGCGTTACCAATAAAATGGTGATTTTTTTTTCTCGAATACTTTTCTTATCTCGATTACATTATCTACGATTAATAAAACGAATTACATTGGTGTATGCATATTGACAGATTATAGTAGCATTATACTGTCGTACAAAAAAATAAAAAATAAAAAAAAAAAAAAAAAAAAAATACCTAAATAATATATACCTATTGGACTTATAAAACCAGTTCCATGGTTATTAAGTTTACACCCTTTAGTCTCTATATATATATTCCAACTTCTTCAGTATAAGTACGAAAGAAAAAAAAAATCGTGTTATTTGTACGGGTTCTAGTGTAGTGTGTAAGACCAGCAGCGTTATTCAAACACAACAGGGGGGAAACTCGAGACTGGAATTTTAATTCCGCACTGGGCCTGTTTTTCTAAATGGCTGTAAATCAAATTGACTTGTTGTACGCATCTCCAAACGCCGTATGCATCAATAATGGCAATAATTACTATTATCACGATCAGAAAATTGATGTTGGAGGGACCCGAAGCTGAAGGAAAAGATGGGAGTGAGTAAAGGTATTAAGAAGAATCGACAATAAAACAAAAAGAAAATAGAAAAAAATTTGATGAATACTGAATTGATTAGATAGGTATAGGATAAAAATAATTGGCTGACGTGGAGAAAAAAACAGAGCTACTAAATAGAAGAGATTTTTGCTCTGGCGAGTGAAAATATCAGTCGGAGGCGAACGGGCACATCATAAATTATATGAACGCAATTTGGTCCGTTCTGAATTGTCTATGTACAGGGAGAATAGCGAGTTACTGGGTATTGCTTACAATTTATATCCTGTACTTAAAATTACAACTGTTAGTTCGATAGACGAAATCGATTTATTGGCTCTTAGTAAAATGATGGCATTTTTCTGATTCTTTGTACAAGCTTGAAAATGTCAACGATATAAAAGTTGAAGCATTCATACTTTTAGACTTGTCGCGAAGTCAGTTTCTCTTCGAGAAAATTCATTTAGCTTTCCGCCCCCACTTATGTCATATTCCTTAAAAAATGATTGTGAGAAATGAGAATTAATTCAAGGAAAACGTTCAAGTTTCCGTAAGCACTTATTGTACTTCGTAGATTATGTTACACTTCAGCTCAGATTTATGACAAATGATAACGCACGAACATTACTGTCCATTCAAAGCCTCGTTTTACATTATTGATACCTATCGCAGAATTGTCATGCAAGCATGATTGCATGAGAGTGAAAGAAAGCGATAATGTTGGTGAGTATTTGGTGATAACATATGATGGTTTTTTCCCACTCATGGAGTTAGTGGCTTCAACAGCTTCATTATTTAAAAAAAATTTTTTTTTTTGTGGGGAGCGGGGGTTGACTACAGCATAGCGTTGCCAATTCTGTTTAAGAGAAATACGCCAATTATGTCTGAGAGAAATACAATTCACCCAATTTTTTGTTTGATAAAACTTTTTGGCTTGCCAAGTTGTTACTCAGAAGGTGGATCTTTTTTTCTATTTGAAATTCTCTTGGAGCCAGAAAATTTTTTCTATGGGCCTTGGCCCATTTCAGCCCACTCTTGGTTACGCCACTGCATGATGCAAACGAGGTTCACGGTTCATGCTACCCAAGCGTGTGATTCATCAAACCAGGTATGTTTTCAATTGCCAGGTGTTGAGAATTATAATTTTTATGAATAATGTTTGCTTGATGAATAAATTTGGTGGATTCAAAGTTTTCTCTTTGAATGCATAGTATTTCATTTTTATTCTCATGTATAGCCTTATATTATAAATTTGACTTTGCCCGTTTGCCACCTTAGCCTTCAAATTCTCTCACATTACTTAATTACTTTATGAAAAGCCCGCGAAAATAATGAAAAATTACCCAAATTATTCCAATTTATTTTGATTTTTTTTTCTCATTTTGGCACACCATATCTCTAATAAAAAATAAGTTTTACGACTATTTACTTTCATAGAAAAAAAAAAATTTCTACTTAGTTGTACTGTAAAAATAATTTGATTTTTCACCCGTTCGTCTTTCATTTTTTTTTTCTGTTAACTGTGACCCTCAGTTTTTGCGCCATCATAGTTTTATAGTCTATTTTGCATATGAAATCACCACCATAAGCGAAACCGTGTGAATTTTTTCGCATCAACGTTCCCCTATTCCCTTTTAACCTTTGAAGGTCGCGGGGAAAAAATTCAAAAAATAAATCGCGAGCTAATTGAGTGTAGGATTTTTTTTTAGGGTATGCATCACCCACTCGCAGATTTGCATTGAATGAATTATACGAGTAGAATGCAAAATTTTTGCGCGAAAAAAAGTCCAGGTAACAAATCTTCAGCTGCAAATGAGCTGGCGGAAAGCGTGGGAGTCTCGACATTCAAATGTTGTCCATTTTTCAGAACGGTGAAAAATGATAATTGATCGACGGCGGTGAAGAGTGTGGCACTAGTCCAATTAATGGCCATGTGAATGTAGTTCAACTTCCTTTAGCTTAATGCTTTTTTTCCGATCCGGATTATTTGTGAAGCACGAGTCGAATAAGTGGATTTTGAAATTTTCAATTTTAAGCCCATTAAAAGAAAATTAAATATCGTTTGAAACAGCCTATTATAAACTATGACAAATTATTTTTCGTAGATAGTGGTCTTTTTTTTTTCTTGGGGAAAAAAAAAAAAAATCGTAGGCTGACTTGATTTCTTTAGACGAGAATCAAGTTTATTCTTTTCATTAATTCTTTTCTTTCTAAATAGCCACTTCAAATTTTCACGTCTAAGTTCCTAGCTTGCAACAGCTAGAGCACTTTGAAATATTTCTGAATCGCTATCTGAACCTGGACTAATTATTCTACAACGGCAAGGCATTCATTTTTGGAACTACAGAAACTGAATATACGTCTTCATTCGAAAGATATTCAATACCGAATTGATTCAGTAGTTAGAATTTCAGCTCAATCTGTTCTGTATTTTTGCTGTAATCGAGTTTTAGAAACGAAACAGAATTTGTGGGAAATAATCAAAAACGAAGAAAATTAGCATGACCTTGGCATGATTTTTTGCTGTATTGGTTGAGTCCCTCGCCACTTCTCCCAAGAATAAGTTCTGGCTCCATCAATGCAAATTTTAACGAAAACTATAAATACTTTAACGAGAGCCCATATTTCATATTCTCTTATCTAAAAATTCAAGTTTCACAAAAACTACGAATTTAATGCTAAAAGTATGACTTTTCATCATGAAAGAAACAGAAATACAACTTTCATCATATTACTTGCAAGCCTGTTTTAAACCCTATAAATACATATTTTTGTTACAATCGTCAACTCTTGAGTGATATTTGCATCAGGATCGTGGCAGAGGCTGAATATTAGAAGGGCAAAACAAAGTCCTACGCCGTAAAATAGACCATCTCCTCTTTGCCGCCCTCATTCCTGTTTGAACATTCATTTTCCTTTTATGGCAGATGTTTACTCTGAGGCTATGCCTCGAATCCCTCTCCCTATCGTCGATAACACCGAAAAAGAGATTTCAGTCCAAATTCCTTTCTCGCCTTTCACTATACTCAAAATTATAAACGATGTACACACAACTTCTTTCTCATAAGTCTGAAAATTGATCATTCGTTGCAGACATTCTCAACATTTGTTGTACTTATTACTATTTCGGATCTCATTATTCTAATTTTTACTAATATGTAATGTAATAATTTCTGTTACAAATCTTGAATCGTCTGTATTCCTGCTCACATAGTAAGAAAATTACTGCTCAAATTTCTTTCAGGAGGTGATCAATATAACGTGTAGATGTAAATAATGCATCTATATACGTGCCAACCCTGTTGATACAGTCGGATTCTCAATATGAGGTTTACGCTCCAATACCTCGTTTGTAGCAGAATTTTCAAAAAAATCGCCAACGTAGTAGTCTTCAATTCGCAGAACTTATGTAGAGATATGCCACCCATGTTAAGAAGGAAGAAAGACAAGCCAAAGCTAAAAAAAAAAGACCGGAAAAAGATGATCGCAAAAAAGTCAGGAAAAAAAGAACGATCAAATCAATGTAACAAAACTACTGAGCAGTATTCGACAATCTTCGTGCATATACGGCCCTGTTTCATCTAGAATCTCAAGTTCCCAGCAAAGCAAGTTCGAATTTTTGTTATTTGTGAAAACGTGATTTTAGTTTTCGAGGCCTATAGCTACTTAGCTAATTTTTTTATGTAGGCTGGTAATTCGTATTATTTGAATATTTGTGAAAAGTCGACTGGACCGTTATATGAAACGCCCAAAAAAAATTGGAAAATATTTGCTTGGCAGAATATGCCGCTTCTTATAATTATCACAAAATACAAAAAAAAATTAAAAAAATTAAAAACATAGATTCCAGCGATTCAGATGAGCCTTATACTGGTAATGAGGATTATGTTAGTTCTGATGAAGTGTCAATTGATATCTAGAATCCAAACTTTTCAAGGACATTTATCAAAAAAAAAAATTTGTGTTATAAGATACGTCAATTACCATCTTCATCAAGATGAAATGAATTTCTATCGAGAGCAGCTTATGATATTCCATCCATGGCGAAATGAATTGAATGAATTAGTGAATATTGATCAGAAACTAAAATTTTTTAAGAATCTTGAAATTATTAAAATAAATAGGAAAAAGTTTGTTTTCAACGATAATTTGGATATGGCATCTATATTAGATGAATTAAGAAATTGGGATGAAGAATCGGATGATGGAGATGGTATAAATGACACAGATGAAAGAACTGCGAATGAATTTGTTGTATTAGATGATAGAACTCAAGAAGGAGATATTATGGATGATATTCAGTGTGGTAGTAAGAAGAAAACCCCTGTTAATAAAAAGAAAAAAGAAAATACAATTGACCTGACTGCATATCCTACTCCTTTAGTTCTATCAGATGACGAATATTTTGAATTAATGAGACTTTTGAATGAAAAACAGAAAAAATATTGCCTTCATGTGCTACATGAGATAAAAAGGGTAATAGAATTTCAGAATTTGTCAGCGGAAGCGCTGGTGTTGGAAAAAGTATTTTGATTAAAGCTATTACTCAGTCGATAATAAAATATTACAATTCGATTCCTGGTATAAATCCTGAAAATTTAAAAGTACTGTTATGTGCGCCAACAGGAAAGGCGGCTTTTAATATCAATGGAATAACTTTGCATGCAGCTTTTGTATTACCTTTCAATCAAACAAAAAGAGAAATGCTTAGATTGTCTGCCAGTGTTTGTAATACTTTGTTTGCAAGATTGAAAGATTTGGAGTTGATTATTATAGATGAAGTCAGCATATTAGGCAGTTACACATATGCTTTGATAAACGAACGCTTGCAACAAATATTTACAAGTAAGGAAATGTTTGGAGGAAAAAGTATAATATGATTTGGAGATTTTTACCAATTACCACCAGTTGGAGATCAATTTATATTTATGGAAAATAAAGTAAATCAATACAGTTGTTTTGTTGGAAATCCATTATGGAATGTAATCCAATTTTACGAATTAACAGAAATTATGAGACAAAAAGAGGATTCTGAATTTGCTCAATGTCTAAATCGATTAGCGCGAGGAAAATTAACATTTTCTGATTTAGAAATGTTGAAATCGAGAGAAATAACTGAAACTACAGATACAGAATCTTTATCTTCTTGTATACATTTATTTTCTAGAAATGCCCAAGTAGACGCTTATAATAAAAAAAAAATTATCCACTAAAAATTGAAATATGTTTAAAAATAAGGTGAAAATTAAGTGATTTTCTCCTTTTGCTTTCAAGTTTTACAGTATGAGTAAAAGTCGTACGAAGTTAACAGTGATATTGAGTCTTGCTTGATTTGAAAGTAGAAGAAGAAAAACTTGTAAAAGATGTTTTATTTTGTGTATTTGTGTTTTTGTGTATTTATGTTACTTTGGAAACGATTTCTGGTAAGTATGATGTTTTCATAACATTTTCAAGTTTATTTTATGTTTCTTTGACATTTCCATTTTGTCTACTTAGTTCACCGTGATGACATGTTTATAACGTGAATTGTGATTTGTCTAAGGAATAGAGTGAACAATATGTAGTTGTGGTTCATAATGTGAAGGTGATGATTTTTTAGCAGTTTATTGAATTTTTTATCTAACATTTTAGTGGATTATTTTGTGTTGAATTTGTGTTGTGTTGAACGTGTTGTTACTACTATTTGTGGTTTTGGTTGAAATATTGAATTGTGGTTATTTATTGTGTTTTATTTTATTCTTTGATATATTTCTGGTTGAAATGTGTTTTTGTAGGGCTGTTGCATTTGCTGCTGCTGATGCAGCTGATGGATTGGGTGTTAATGATGTAGTTGAAATTGTTGAACCACCATCGCCGATGTAGGTAAAAGTGTTTCACGTGTTTTGATGTGATGATGATATTGTCATAGTTACTCGTTTGTCTTTTTAGAACTGAGGAACAATATGCTCAGTTAAGTGTTGATGAGCAAGCAGAACAAATGCGGCGAGTTGAACAGTATGTACTGCAACAAGCTGCTGCATCACAACCGTCTCCTCCACGACTTGAGGAAATTGATCAAGATCGTGATCCGAGTCTCAGGTTTCGAATTGCACGTGGAGAAAGAGCTCTTGCTGAAGGGTGTGGAGTAGATTTTCAGAATAAGTGAGTAATGAGTTGATCTGGTTGTGCATTTAATAATTAGTTGATTGAATGTTGGGAAGTTGTTTGTGTTAAAAAATTTTGAGAATATAAATTTTGTATGTGTAATATTGTGATATATGGATAAGGAAATAAATAAATACGACTTTGAAAAGAGAAGAAAACACAAGTACAAATCCATCATAGTGCAATTTAGACACGCAGAACGTAGTCTAATAAAAATACACGTTCACACACAAAAAAAAGATAAGAAACTAGCTGGACGAGTACATTGTAATCGGTCCTTGATAAAATGTTCTGGCCACGATAGAAATGGAAAACGAATTGTCTGTGTAGTCTGTTTTAAGTTACACATGTACGTATACAATTTGGTTGCGCGTCTCTAAACTTATCATTTTTCAAAGGTTTATTCTTTTTCGTCCATAATTTTACCTGAAAGTGCGTGTCTAACGATGCAATCTGTCCACAGACCAACAGTGAGATGCCCCCCGCAACCACTGTCGCAACACGCCCCACGACCACGGACATGTTCACAAAGCACAAAGCACTACAACATAGACACGATTCAACTGTGTGACGAACAGATTTTGGCGCTACCAAAAAAGAGTAAGTTACATGTATACTTTATTCATAAAACAATAAACCATTGTCTCTTGTTATTTGAAACTGTTGTGCGCAATCCCTTATTAAATCGTGATTTTAAGGTTAATGGTTTTTTCGACAGTGGCAGTGCCACTACATTTTTACTGCCAAAAAGATGGAATTGTCAGGTGAAAAATCCCTTTTACAATTAGATGGCATTTCTAATCAGACCACTAAACCTTTCGAATCAGAAGAAATTGGATCTAATTTTTACCGCCCCAATCGAACTTCTGTTCTAATGACAGCTCAAACAATTGACGCTATAGGGTGGGACCTACCACAAGTAGATCAAACTTTGTTCCATTATCATTACCCGGAACATAAAGATAAGAAATTTTCTAGATTGCCTGATAAACACAAAATCCATATTTTGGTAGGAAATGACCAAATGTGGACATTTGTGGAAAATGCAATCCATTTGCACCACCCAACTAACATTATAAACACAGCCTTTGGCTATATGTTAGCAGGCACCCAATATGCAGATTATGTAAATGAAACATTCACCCCAGTCTTTTTCAATACCCCAAACGTTATTGAAAATTTATGGAAATTGGAAGTTTTGGGAATAGAGGCTCATAACCTCACAATTTCTCAAGACAAAATTTCGGCTCTTAAACGTTTTTACGAGAATATAAATATCTTCAACGATAGATACCAAATCAGATGGTTATACAAACATGACCCCTCTCTTATGACTGATAATTATAAAGTAGCATTAAAACGCTTGGAAAGTACAATTTCCAAAATAAAACAAATGTCGACTTTTTTTAGCAGATATGATGCATACTTTGTGAACCTTCTTCAATTAAAAATGATAGAAATAGTGTCTCTAGAAAAGGGACTCAATACTGTTTATTATCTACCTCACAAAGGAATTTTGGACTTAACCAAAAGTACCCCCCTTCGTGTTGTCTTTGATGGGTCTTCGCATGCAAAAGACTGCCGTAGCCTAAACGAGTGCATGTATAAAGGCACAAATTTTTTGTCAAATATTTTATTAATATTTTTCAATTTTTAAAAAACTGTTGTCGCCATAATTAGCGACATAAAAAAGGCCTTTCATCAGATCGACATATTCCTTTGAATCTCAATTTTCTATTTCAGGTGGCAGATAGGAAGTGCCGCGCACAACAGTATAAGAAATTGAAATAATACACATTTTTCAGAAGAAACATCTTTACTTCACAAAATTTCTTACCTGATTCTAATCCACTTGTACTCCTTCCTTTTCAGAAACAGAAATCTATGGCAATCAGGATACAACCAGTTAATTGTTTTTTTGTTCCTTTTTTTTAATTTTTATAAGTGTTCTTTTTTTGGGGGAAAAACATTCAGAAGTATTGATCTCTTTCTTTTTAATTTTTAATTTTTATATTTTTGTTTCCTCCCCCTTAATCATTTATTAAGGCTTCTTGGTGCCATATATTGTAACGTCATTTCCTTTAATACACATCTTTGTACCACACTTGACTCGACTTATTATTTGGACAGGACATTGGGAAAATTAATAATTTTCAAAGTGCATCCACTCACTCTGAGGAATGTCACTTAGGAGAAGGCTTAGGAAATCTTCTCGGCACACCCGAGGTGCCTTATCTAGCACCGCCCCCAGTATCATGTGGGGGGAGGGGAGATAGCTCACCCCACTCTACCCCCACGAGCTGCTGCAGAAACCACGATTCTACGATCATGTCCTTGCGACGTTAAACCAATTATTAATAAGTTAAATATAAGCTTCTCCCCTACCACCACACCACCCAACTGCGTTCCTCGTGCAGAACAGCCTTATTTGTGGCCTGAACTCGGTACCAAAACTTGTAAAATATAAAATATTTATAGAGTAAAATATGTTGTATGTAAAATAAGTATAGTGTAAATTATTGTTGGAATAGGGCCATCTCACTAGACTCCAACTCCGAGGTATTTAAAAAGGTTATTAATAAATCAAATAATGACAACTGCATTTAAGACCGAGTCATGGCAGCTGCGCTAGAGGGCGCAGCCCCACCCCATCCAGGCCCCCAGGTCCCTCCACCCAATGGCAGAGGTCAAGGTTGCGGCGCCAGGGCAAGAGGAGATAATGTCCCACAAGCTCATCTCACACCTCCGCAAAACGTTTTGTCCAGCAAAGAGGAAGATTGGGAATGATATGATCTTTCAATTACCTCTGATCTAAATTTTAAATGGTCCGACAGTGAGTTTTTCAATTCTAACAATTATGTAAAATGTTAATCATGTATAGGTAGTGTAAAATATTCAAAGTGTAAGTATTGTGTTATTTTTTATAATTGTCTCTAAATACATTAATTGTTGATGCAAAAATTGTTTGATTATCGCCAATCAATTAGAGTGATTTCCATAGACGTTTTTACTTTAAAAAAATAATATAAAATAACATATTGAAAAATTTTCAATATTTGAGAAACACTTTGGAAGGTGAACTAACTCTCTTACTAGAACATTACTGTACTGTACCTACTTTTTATAATGGATTTGGACGTGTTGGGAAAATGAAAATATGTGAATAAGAAAAAATATAATTGACTTTTGAATTGGAAAGTGGAAAAATATAGGTAGAGACGTGATTTATAAGAAAAATTATGCATAGGAGAAATTAACAACAATAACAAAAAAATATAGGTTGAAACAAATAGGTGGACGTCGATAGCGTTAACAACGTCCATGGTCATTTCGACCTTTTCAAAGCCAACCTTCAAGATGTACTATCGTATAAATCGAGACGCACTTTTCATCATCATCACTGATTCAATCGAATATAAATAAGTACCTATTTGAAAAACTTTCGATTACAGCCCATCTATCTCAATATTTTAAGAGTCCAAGTTATTATAGTGGCATAGATTCTGAATGTTTCTTTCAGACGTATTATGACTGCAAATTAACATCATCCAAGTTTTTTATCTTGCAGCCTTCGTGAATCTCCCAACTTTGGATGCCTCGAATCAAAAACTCAATTTCAGTTATCCAATACTTTTCATGATTTCAGGCCATCAATTCGCCTACTAAATATAATGGGTGTCGAGTCTAATTTTGAGGTCTCAACATTTTCAAGCATGTAACTTTCATGCATGTATTTTTTCCACCTGAATATTTTTTGAAAGGTGTTAAAAACATAAATCACACCCGCGGAGACACGGGTCTCGAGCTACCTTAGCATTTCAGTGAACTTCAGAGCCTTCCAATATGCCAACCGGATAGGCCTGGAAGAAGTCAGTCGACTACATCGAGACTGACGGGCTTTTTTTTTTCTCTTCCTTCCTAACTTTTTTTTTCTTCCCAAGTCCACCCCCTTCTTCCATCTTCACGCACTCTTAATATAACGCAGCATACAGTCTGGCTGAAAGTATGAGTATAAGGTTAGTAAGGTTTCTTAATTTTTAATGGATTTTAATTTTTTTTTTTTTTTGGTTACTGGTCGGTTCGCAGCGAGCGGTAATAATAATGTACAATACGAGGACTCGTTATTTTTTCCCCATTTTCCATCTCACTTGCACATTTTTTTTTTTTTTTCCAGTATAATGAAACAGATTTCCATCTCTTCGTGAGAAGTCATCAGACGATCGGACTTGGTGGGTGTATGGTAGTATCCCATCATGGGCTGCGTAACAGATTATCCCACGCTTGTACATTCACTCTCGCACCTGGTTTGAAACACTGATTGCTGGTTGTGGGGGGCTGTGCCGGGGGGTCCACCAGTCGATGCCACGAATCGACGGCTACGTTCTTCGGTAATGCACGTCGTTATAAAAATCGACTCAAGTTGAAACTAAACCCATGCGAGGGTGAAACAGAAATAAGCTTCAGATATGAAATAAGTTAAATGTTACGAACCGTAAGAGTAAAATGGTTAGAATAGCTCTGAAATCTGATCAACTGGGAGCTCGAATTTAAAAAAATAAAACACTCATTTATACAAAAATCCTAGCTAAAATAATAGACCAGAGAGAAAGTATTTGACGCAAAATTTTACATCTCATTTTGACGAATTCAGCATTGTCCAAAGATTAGTAACTATCTCACAATGTATAAACTAAGGCACAATTCGATGAACCTCATAACAGATGTCCAACACGTACACCTTTCACTGCAAACATAACAGGAAAAGGTAAAAATGGAAGAAAGTTCGTCTCTCGCTGGAATGATCTGTAGGTCTGAAAGTGCTGCCGAGGACAAAGCATCAATATATTTCAGTTTTAATTACAAGTATTGTTTTCCCATTTTAGCATACACAAAAACACGCAAACGAGATGAAGCTATTTTACGATTTTCACCATCTGATTGAAATAGCGAAACCCAGACTGCATGACAAACTCAGAAAATATAGTCGAACAAAAGTGTACCAGTATTTTTAAAACACCCTGTGCTCAGCCGAAAGAAAGTGAATAAAATGAAAGAAATGAAAAACAAAAGCAATCTTTGTCACCATCAGAAAAGTAAAAATTAGTTTTGTATTCATTTTTTGTACCATTCACAAGAGAATATATTCCATATTCTGGGGACATTACGACTTATGGACATATTTTGGCTCTTTTATGGAATGCCATTTTGTCAGAGTGCTTGGAAGAGAGCGATCGAATGTCGAGTGTTGATTTATTTTCTTTTGAATGTTGGTTCAATTTATTGGAATTGAAAAAATTGTATTCTTCGTACTTCGATGTTGGGTAAGTAAAATACGAGTACTTGAGAAAATAAGTTACCTAGTGCAATTTAAAATTACATTATTTCTGATCAATGGAAAATACAGATTCACGTAGGTCCTATGAATTTTAAAACATGACTTATCTATTAAAACGATAATCACGTATTTGCCCAAAGCTAAATATTATACAAAATATTTGCTATGGAAGAAAAATGAAACCCAAAAAATAATTTAACCTATTCTAGTCGAGTAGTTTATTCCACGTTCACAAAATTTGACAACTTTTTTTCCACAGACCTTGAAAATAATGAATAATTTTTTCTTAATTATCGGTGCATCATCCTCGAGAGCCATGATAGCTAAGGTGTTAAAATTTCTTGTTTTATTTCATGTGTTCAAGTTAACAGTTCTGATAATTTGTAGGTAGATATCTGTCATTTAAATTCTCGCAATTAAATCATCAATCATTTTGGGTTCATGGACACGCTGAAATACTAAATCAGTTAAAAAATGCGCGATCACATTTTTTTCTTCGACTTAGCAGTTTATGGACAAAAGCCAGCTATTAATAATAATAAGTAGCTTTTTCAACTCGATTCAAGTACTCTATTTCTGGAGAAATACTAACATCCATCCAAAGAAAAGTCAATTTTCGGACCCAATTATTTTACATTTTTTTCATCCGCCATATTATTAGGAGACATCAAATGAACAGAAGAAATAAAGTTAACAGAGAAATGCTAGTTCACTTGACCTTTTCTGGAATTTACTTTTGTATTCGATCATACAGTTTCAATTATCTACTCGATGCCTGATTATTCACTTTAATGTAAACGATGGAATCTTATTCGAATGCTACGCTGTACCATGCTACTTTTTTTTTCAATTCCAGGACTTCTAGCCTCAACTTTCTTCCTAGTAGCCTTCAGCTACACTGAACTGACTAACGGCGACTCGAAAGTAGAACTCTCACAAGATAATGATGAAGACTTCATGCCCATTTCAAGCAGAAATTATGGTAGTACCGCCGAATCAGCCAACAATTACTATTCCACCTACACCGGATATCCATCTTATGGGTCTTCAGGCTCTCCCTTATTCACAGACCAATATAATCCATCAGATTTCTCAAATTACTATCAACCATCAGATCCGAAGAAAAAGCCATCAACATCAACCACATATCCAAGTTATCCATTTTATCCGACACCAGGTAAATGAATTGTGAATTCTCGACACCTTTTGCGGCGTGATTTTATAATGAATGTTGTAAGAAGTAAAGAACATCAATACCAGAGTGAAGCGAATCTAGTTCATATGATATTCCTTACGTAAATCTCATTTATTAGATACACTAAAAATTAAAAAATTAAATATTAGTCAATTTCCACTTTATTCCGACAGCAGATGGGGAGGAAAAAATATTTTTTTGTTCCAAATGTAGAATTCTTAGTACAAAAAAATATTCGAATGAGTTACAGTCGACTGTACAAAATGTGCAACAGCAACCATATCTGCAAAATGAAAATATATTATGGTCTGAGGATTTCACGAACTAACTATTTCATCAATAATTGAATGCGTTTCGGTGCATAACGCAATCAATCCGTAACAAAAGATATATTCACACACAAAAGTTGACCCAACTATTTCAATATTGAAGTAAACCTATACATACCACCCATTAGAAGTTACTATCTTAGATGAATGTGTGAGCTATCAATGCATAAAATAACAAAATTTGCCAAAAATTTACGGATCTGCATCATATATTTACTAATATTATTTATACTGAAAGCCAATTTTAGCTAGGGAAGCTAAATATTAGTTCGAAGGAAAAATTAGATTATGATGTATTAGAAAATTACACACTGACGAGAGAGAGCAAAATAACTTTTAATCTACTCTCAAATCAGCATTTAGCTTCAAGCAGTGAAAGAAACACTTAGCTCTTTTTTACTAATTTCAATCACTGATTTGTGGTTTTGATCGTCCCTGAATTGAACCAAGGCGTTGGAAAAATTACAATCAAGTAAAATACTGATTTTTGTAGAAAAATTTTCATCAATAAATTATGCAAACAAGACCACCAGTGGCTGAGAAATAAGTTTATTGCCTTTGCATTTATTGCACTTCGTTACACAACTCCTTCATTTGTTCCCAAACTACTATTGAATTCTTACCCAACAGGGATCTACGGTTCACCAGAATGCCACGAACAGATGATGAATGGCGTAGTCGGTGATGTATTGCAGACAGGAGGTCTTGCCAGCGCAGGGTTACTCAAGTCAGTAGTTGCCGCTGTCACCGCCGGCTTACTGGCCAAAATACCCATAATTTTGGCCATCAAGGCGCTAATCATCAAGCTGATTTTGGTGCCATTTGGTCTGGTTGTCTTGTCACTACCCTTCATACTGCCCATCGCTCTGCTGTTCACGCCTCTGTGGACCAAACTAAAGGAAACTTTCTCCGGAACAACACAACCGCCAGTGGTCGTCATGATGGGAAATGCTACAAAAGAAGGACCCAAGCGTAGGGAATTCAGTCATGGACAAGATTTCAATCCTGGACAAAATGTACTGACAGCTCTGATGGAATCAGATAGGTGTTTTGAAAGATTTGCTTGCCTTTTGGGATCTAGAGATGCTCATTCGCCTTTAGTGAAACCAGTTTCATGGTAAGTTGACTTCAATTCTATCATGTCCACCCAATGATTCACGCATCAATTTTCTCCAGGCGATTTTTCATATTTTTTTCAAAATTTTCGATTTCGACAGTAATTATGTTCTATTTTTCTTTCACCACTACTAGAACTTTTACCCCTCTGCCAAGCTCGAACTAAGAAAGTAAATTCAGCGACCTCTCTTTCCCCGCGTATTTTAAATACTAAAGTTGATGCTGGCTCAACTCGTACATTTTACAATAATAATCATTGATAAGAGGTGAACACATCAAGTACGAGTATGTGCATATGTATAACAGTGAAACTGGAACTTGAACTTCATCATCTTTCCAGGCTCTTGAAATTTCTTCAGACATTCAGATTTGTTCAAAAGAACATGGAAATCCGAAGTACATTGAAACGATATCGTGAGGCTTATCTGCAAGGAGTGAACGACGGGAAGAAATGGCCATCGATCAATTCAACAAATGCGGAAAGTTCATGTTCTAACGAGCTTTATCCTTGTGATACACCACACTTATATGCTAAACCCGAGTTTACCAAATATAGCAGATATTTGTGAAAATTATTTGTGCCATAAGTAATAAATTTTTCAGTAACTCAATCTATCCTTATCAAACATCAAAATCATTGAGTGTCAGGCAGAGGCAGGTGTAAATGAATAGGAAATGCTCCAGAGACTAATGGTAGTATGTATCAATCCTTCAAAATTATAAGCAAAGCCCAGTATAACTTTCTTCTTCAAATGGAGCAAACAACAACAAATACTACAGCCTTTTTCAGGCGAATATTTGCCAGAGTACGCGACCTTCATAGGGCACAACCTAAAGTGTCTAGAAAAAAACACCTCATCAGCCAATCTGTGTCATTAACAGGTCGAAGAATAAAATGAAACAGACAGAAAGTTTTGGGGGAAAAAATCAGAAGAGGAGCTATTGATCAAACACCTACTTCTTCTCCAACTGTTCAGAAGGAAGACAAACAATTATTAAGATTGAAATAAAATAAAGTTCATTTATTCCCAGCTTCGTCGGAAATGTCTCTTCTGGCTGCGCCAACTCCAACCCCATAAATATTGTTTCCGCCGAGTATGATTTTAAATTTGAAAATTAATTGAACAGCGCCAGAAATCTAATAAAAATCTCGTTCAACCGTCTACTCTAAATACTGGTTTTTGGAGTCAGAATGTAGGTACAAACCAGTTGTACCATCTCGTAAATGATGTTTACAACTTCACAGCACTGGTTGACAGGGCACAAGCCTTTATAGTATAATTTTAGCGAGTTTGGACGCGCGCGAAACTCGTCAACTAGTCCGCCCATGGCTCCTGTATAAATTTTCTATTAACAAAAAAAAAAAAAAAAAGAAAAAAAGAAACTAGGTATAGACTGGAAATAAATTAACAAATCACCGTCAGGCTTTTAACCACAAATTACAAATACAAGTCCAGTGTTTGGAACAGATTAGCAACAGCGATTAGAGACAGACTGCGTACCACTGGATACGGCGAATGTACATGTATATAATAAAATCCAATATCCGGATGTCTGTCCATACTCGACGAAATTTGATTTCAGCGGAATTAAGCAAAATAAGAGCTGGATCGGAGCAAAATTTGAGCGATATTTGGGCGGAATATGAAGGCGATTTGAGGAAAATCTGAGGGAAATTTGAGCGGAATAATATGAAGAAAATTTGAACAAATTCTGAGCAAAACTTGAGCGGAGAGGGGGTGTAGTCTCCTCGGGTCACGCCAGTGTCAACCTAAAAATGTTACTAGGCAAATTTTCTCCAACTTTTATGTGGAATACTTTCTTTCTGTTTCTTATTTCGATGTTTATCATATTATTATATTCGTGTAGCAGAAACCGTCAGGTGGTACTTGGTTCTCGACTGTGGAGCTAGCGCGGATCATACAGGAAGTAGGTACATAGGTCTACCTGTGATTACGTTCGTTCGATGAAATTGCCAATTTACTTACGAATGTAATTCTTTTTGCTCTGTTTGAGAAGTATGTAAACTTTTACTCACTCCCAAATATTATTTTGTTGTTGCTGAAAATCAAACTTCCATTTATCATAAGGTTATAAGGTTTGAAAATTCTATCACCTTATTTTCAACTGAGTAAACAGGACGTCAAATTGTGGACAAAAAAAAAATTGTTGGCCACCAGAGTAAAGTAGGTATGTTTCCGATCCGGGTTCCTTCTGAATTCAAATGAAGGCGTTGTTTGAAAAACAAGTTAGTATTTCAGTTTAACAAAACTTTCTAATTTGAAATTTTTTCCAGCAATGAATAGAAGGATTATGAGTCAATATAATATTCAAATGCAGCTTCATCAACGATTTTCAAAGCACCCTATATTAATATCATAATAAATATTAAAACCCATTAAAAAAAAAAAAAAAAAAAAAAAATGGAAAACCGGATCACGTCGAGATTGTAAGTATAGTATGTAAACAGAGATAAAAGAACAGCGGGGAAGCCTAATTTTGGACGATGTCCGTTTTTCACAACACACTGAACGTGTGTCCGTTCGTGGTGCAGATAATAAAAAATGATTACCTATTTCAAAATGAGGAAACACAACGTAAAAATATAAAGCACTTTTCTATGACATAAAATATGTCGTGTTCACTATACAAAAAAAAAAATTATTGATGCAGGAGAAAAAATGAATAAAAATACGCTGCACTACGAGTATATGTGCGACACACAATGCACCATTTATAACGGTCCGTCAGCGCACAAAAGGACATTAACCTGCTGCCATTCTCCCTTTCATTATCTTATCAAACAATTCTCGTTATCATTTTCCATTGATTGAGGTTGCATTAAAAGCGAGTACCTACTGAATGCAAAAAAAAAAAACACCATCTTCAACAAAAATCTCTTAATTTATGCAATTCTCTCTAATCATTTGGCAAATCAATCTTACGAATGTGGTCATGATATAAAAGATTTTTTTAGTACCCATTAAAAGCAATGAGAGGACAAGGCACAGCGTGACTGCGTCTAATTCTTTCACCATATCTTCGGGTTACATCTATTTTTTCCGAGTCTCCTTTTTTTGGTGTTGGTTTTTTTTTTTAAATAATAACGAATATGAACGACTGATCCGAAGATCTGTTACCAAAAAGCGTATATTTTAGCAACCTAAATAAAATTATAAATTGTCTTCTCATTGAGTCTGAAATAGGGGTACTACATTCAGCAAAGGTACAAGAGTTGCAATGAAATTTTAATAATTTGAAAATGCTTATGGCTAAAAACTTTTTTGGTATTCATGATGATCTTCCGCTGCGGGTTCGGTGAAACTGATTCCTTTCCATGAAATCCCACTTCTGGAGCCACAGATCAATCTGTGTAAGTTTGATGAAAGGGGTGGTGGTGGTTTCTCATACTAAGACTCCTCCTCATAAGAATACCACCAGGAAATCGAAATTGGTAATAATAAACTTGGAGCAGAGGAAAGTACAACGTACTTGGTCAAATCATCTCGTTTCAAGGATAATACATAAAAGGGAATTTCAGAAAGATCACGGACTTGGAAAATCTTTTGGACATTGAAGGAGATCTATAAAAGTAAAATGCCTATGACCTGGAGCTCCAGAATCTCTTTTTTTGTTTCTAATTTATTCCTCCCTCCACGTGCATATTTCATTGGGAAACGAAAACTGACGAACAGCTAAAACATTAGGGCTGGGCTGAAATTTGCACCAGAGGTCTATCTCGCCAAGTTTTAGATCTGATAGAAATTTTATCCTAAAGCATGAACTTTTAAGGTTTCATAACACGAACGTTAATTTCGAACCAAAATACCCATTTCTAATCGAAAGAAACGAAGCCGATTGATAATACATTTGTATTACCATTTATAACAAGAAAAACACCCGCAGAAAAGCAACAATATCTTGTGAACTTCACCATCGAACTTAGCAAAACCGAGTATTGGATCGAGCACCTCTGCATCAAATATAAACCCAAAATCAACAGGTGCATTGAAAAAAAGGAATATAAATAAAATGGGGGTTACTGCGTTCTGAAATTGTATAAAATCGCTGTACTTATAAAATTTAGGTTGATACATAAAAAAGTAAAATTCAGAGAAATTTTCACCACAAAGAGTATAAACTGCATATTATGTTAAATGATCGATTGTACAATGCTGTGGACTGTTAATATTTCCCCAACTCCGAGTCCGAGTTTTATTTGTTTTTCGCACAAACCGAATAGAAAGACAAGGAGGGTTAGAAGTCAGAATTAGTTGTTTCGAGTTTGTTTTCTCATCAGAAAATATGCGAAGAGTTCAATTGACAGGAATAATGAGTCGAAATAATATTTTTCTGAAGAAATCGAATATTATGGATAAAATGGGAAAAAGATTTCAAAATTCACTTTCTATAGACAAGCATACAAAACAGTACGGGTTTGATGGAAAAATGAGATCATAAAATACAAGTCGAACATCTGCCACCTGTGAACCCAATTTCGAGCAGTAAAATTTAAGCGTTTTGACTATAAAATGGAGCAAGGGGAAAAACAAACGAGAAAATACGATGGCGTAAATATTCACTGCATTCAAAGGTTAACTTCAAGGACGACGTTGACATGGTGGTAATGTTGGCGACAAGGTGGACGGCATAATTAAATGGACATTAAGAAAAAAAAGCAGGTTGATCAGCTGCCAAATTTTTTCAATATTGAATTAGAATTGATACAAAATTATAACAAGAAAATCTAAAAATTATTGGCTATTATCGATCAGGTATAAGAGAAACAAATATAATTTCTGTCAAAATGGAAAATGTGTTTCAGTATGATAATATCTGACATTGTGAAGACGTGTTATCATCATCCGGAAAAATCGTTTGGTAAGAATTATTCAAAATAATTAATTTGATTTTAACAAGATGATATTGGCCCGAAGATGATACTGATGATCCAAATAGTGCTATGGAGTCGACGGTAATCGAACTCCAGCAAAGAGATGCACTAAAATACATTGCTGGCTTTATATTCGCATACTCCAACTATACAAAGACAAAAGTTGAGGTGTGTAAGGAGAGTACACCGAAGATTGCAAGACTCCCCAACAGGTCTGGATTCAGTATCTGTCAAATACAATTTTTATTCTTTTTACAGTAGTGTGAAATTTGGGTGGAAGTTTCTTTCATTTTTTTTGACACGGAAAACGGTGTTACCTTCATGTTTCGTCTGTTGAAAATTAAGTAGTTTTTGCCATTTTCCGTTTTATGTTAAATCCTCGAAATATATAAAATTGGATCATCTGTATAATTTATGTTATAAAATCCATATATGTATTCATATCTATATTATAGAAAAAACCGTCAACTGAGAGTTCGTCAACTGAGAGTATGGAAGCAACTGATTTTGATGATGAGTACCTATAAACATTAGAAACTGATCGACGAACACAAATCCGACTTGGAAAACGTTCGCGAAGGACTCACATACAGACTGATGAGCCAAGGCCAATCTGTCCGCAAAGTCCTTATGCAACATTGAGCAGAAACGCGTTAACCAAGAAAGCAATGGAGGAAAGCTCGTTACATTGCACGAGTTTCTGTATCCTTTACAAACATTAGTCATTTTTATTAGTCATTTTTTTTAGTCTTTACTATTTTTATTGATCTGATTTTTTACTCTTTTACGTGTTTGTTTATTTACATTTTTTGTTTACTAATAACTATCCTTTGCCTGCAAACTTTTTAGGCTTGGGAGTGTCGCTAAACGGCGAATGAACGTTGATTTGTTACAACATAGAGCGCGTTTAAAGCTTAGACCTACCAGCTGACTGCAGCTGATGAACACAATTGTAGACATTTCTGCGTTCAAGGTTTACCCAACAGACTTGAAATGTTAAAGTGATTAACCAAGATTCAAACTAATGAGTAATTTACCGACACGGTGGATTGAGTAGCTGGTTGGTCAAGTTACACCCAAAAAGGTTAGGGTATTGTTTATAATTCAGTTCCACGTTCGGCCTTTTTTGACCAACAGATCTGGATTCAGTATCTGTCAAATACAATTTTTATTCTTTTTATAGTAGTGTGAAATTTGGGTGGAAGTTTCTTTCATTTTTTTCAACACGGAAAACGGTGTTACCTTCATGTTTCGTCTGTTGAAAATTAAGTATTTTTTGCCGTTTTATGTTAAATCCTCAAAATACATAAAATTGGATCATCTGTATAATCTATGTTATAAAATCCATCTAGTAACGATCGTGTACGAGTAACTAGTCAACTTTATTAAGCACGAGCTATAATTTGCCTCGTACATTTCATACGGCGGTACCCTACCTTGGCCGATAGTGCGTACCCCCCTAACGTGCGACCCCTCTAGGCGTACCCCCCAGGGGCTAGCCATATTATAGAAAAAACTGTCAACTGAGAGTGCCAGAGAAAGTGATTTTTATGATGACGTACATCTATAACTGCTGTTACTTCAGTACACAACTGAAAAGAGAGAGCTGGTGAGCGATGTTTCTATTTGGTTACATTAGTATTTTCGGGAAATATGCATTGGTCTGTGTTTTTTACTAGAAATTCTCGCATTTTGCTCTATAATAGAATAAATTCCTTAGATAATATAGCATGGATAGCCAGCGCGCTATCCTGGCCTTATAGAACGACCCTGTCAACATCGCTAATGTAGGAAAAATATTACGCTGGATCGCATGCGCAGAACAACCTTATTTTGAAATTGGCGATATCAAATTCGGTATTGAAAACACATTGAAAATAGCGCTTTTTTTTTATGAAATTAGATTCATGAATATCACTTTAGGAATTTTCCGATTTTTATTTTTTAAGAAATAATAATAATAATAATATTAGTTTATTTGAAAAAATAATTATCTTACAACGTTATTACCCCCCTCATGCCCAGTAAAATGAATTCAAAAAATGAATGGCGTTGGTGCATTTTGTGTGATACGAATACAAAAGCTGATGTAACTCTATTCAGGTTAGTTTTAGTATTTATACTACTAAAATACTGAGTACTGGCTAAGTGCTGCTGAGGAGCACCACAAATTCAATCATAAGGGTCTACCTGACGCTTTTTTCGAGGCATCTCAATCTTGACTACTACATTCAACTTCATATAAACCTGAGATATAAACGATAGAAAGGATAAATATCGCACAAATAAATTGATTTTCATTACGTTATCTCATTTTTATTTCTCATTTTAGGACTTGATGAATTATTTAAGGCAGAAAACAGTGTAGATATTCGGCATACCCAGGGATAAATATAACTTTCTCACCTTGAAGTAACTTTGACGACTGCTAATTTTAGCTTTACAACAGGTAGATATCAAACCTCAAATTAATACATCCTCAAGTTCAACATTAAGGTACGTCGTGGTCGCAAATCACAAATTTTGACTTCTTTTTGGGACAATTCCTCTCTTTTCCATACTCTTGGTGCCTGGTAAATCATACCCTTAAGGAGAGCAGACGATTGCCAATAATACAGAACTTCAGAATTGCGCTTTTCACGATTATAGCTGTTACAAACATCACCATACTTTATACAATTTTCAAATAAATGGTTTACTTTCGTTTCATTCGCCGATTTCTTCACTATTTCAAAATTTTTTCAGCTACGGTCAAAATTATTAAAAACTGTTAACACGTTATCAAATACGTCAACATCCGATCAACTTAATTGCTTCGGTTGTCAACTAGTCAACCGACTACGTTCTGCGCATGCGATCCAGCGTAATATTTTTCCTACATTAGCCGTGTTGACAGGCCGAAATCTCGTACGCTGGCTATCCATGCTACATTATCTAAGATAAATTCAAAAATATTTGAAACTGGCAAACGTGTAGATACACGTGATATACAGCTTTTAATCTAGATATTATTATGATAATTATTAATATCAAGAATAAAACTAAATCATTTTAATATTTTCAATAATGAAAATTATAATTATTAATTAGATTAATTAATAATTAATAACATCAGTAACTAAAGAGTTTTTGGAACAATACCTCATAAACATGTCCCAAAAGAAGTTAGGCAACAAACAGCTATGAAAATGAAAACGGAGAGGTGAAGTTGACACTGATCCAAAATTATTATAACTTGGCGAATTTTCTTTTCCAGATTTATTTTAATCAAAGGAGGCTGTATGCATCTCACATGTACCCACTGTAAATACGAATTTTGTTCAGATTGTTGGAAACAGTCGTGAGAAAAACACACAAGAGGTGCGATGAGCTCGTGTACCTTTTCACGTTTGATATATTATATTTGACATGTATAACTTTTTGAACCTTCTCAATTATCTGTAGGTTATGGGACCTTACTCTGGCTGACAGCTAAACATACAACGCTGGTCGTTTCTGTTGTCTCTTCCATTGTTCATGTTTTTTTTTTCTCTTTGCTTTCTTTTAATTACCACAATTACCTTCTAAATAACGTTGCTGTGTAGGCACGACTCTCCAGCTTGATTACAGCAGGAGGATTCACATTTGAAAATTATTCAACGTCTTAATTAATCAATCCGTCAAAATTAATGTCAGTTACACGGGAAATGAGTGAAATATCATTATCTATGGACAATTGTGTGTATAATAAATCTGTTCGTGGCTGACAAAAAAGACGGTTTACATTTTTTTTCCACCCACCTCAAACCCCTCTTTTCTCCAATTCAATCTCTCGACTTATCTCTTCCAAACTAATTATACTCATTATTTTCTCATTTAAAACGAAATGTCTGAACATCAATCGAACTCCTCCAACAATATCTCAAATTTTCCTTATCAAAAATGAATGAATGGTCTTTATTATACAGCTAGGACGATGACATATGGGTTTGTCCAAGTATGAGTAAAAAATAACGAATTCATGTACCTATTTAGTTATAAATTATGATCGAAAGTGAAGAATAAAAATATGAAATAACTTACCTGTTGAAAATTAATAATAATATTAAGGTTTAAGATCTATCAAATGGAAAAGTCGCGATTTTTGAAAATGTTTTTCAATTTGTGAAGACAATCAGAGCTTGTGTCCACTCACAGGGGGATACTTTAGGGATTGTAAACCAACCGGTTCTCAAACTCACTGGCGATGCCAGTATTTCTTAGATGGCCTCAAAAATTGTCTCGTCACAATGGTCGCGAAAGTTGACAAAGCAAAACGAAACAAGGGCAAACGTCGAATGGTAAGTTTGAGTATATTCAAATACAATTTTTATTCTTTTTATAGTAGTGTGAAATTTGGGTGGAAGTTTCTTTCATTTTTTTCAACACAGAAAATGGTGTTATCTTTATGTTTTGTCAGTTGAAAATTAAGTATTATTTGCCATTTTCTGTTTTCTATTAAATCCTCAAAATACATAAAATTGGATCATCTGTATAATCTATGATATAAAATCCATATATGTATTCATACCTATATTATAAAAAAAACCGTCAAGTTTTTTGGGAGAATCTGAGAGTGCCAAAGAACTCTTAGGACTGAAATGGATTCAAGAAAAAGATTCCACTGGTGTAAAAATCAATTTTGATTTATCAATTTTCAACACATTCACCAAACAAAGCACACTTTCATTAGTCTCAAAGAGTTTTTGATCCACTTGGCATCCTCGCACCAGTAACAATTACTAGAAAAATAATAATTCAAGTATTTAGCGAGCAGAAATAGGTTGGGACGAAGCTATCCCTCCTGCCATTTAGGATAAGGTAGAGACTTACATTAAATCACTCTACTTGGAACTTATCATCACAATTACATGAATTGCCAGATTCAATTGATTGGCTTTTCTGATGCCAGTGAAAGTGCATATTCCAGCAGTATTATACCCGAGACTCATTCACAATGCAAATTATTCCTAGGATTTTTTTAATTTATTCATTATTTATTCACGTTATGGTTTATTTGCTTTCTCCTGCTACCACTTCCACAGTAAGTCCTCATGCTTGTACTATAAAGTGTTTGAACAGAGGGTAAAAAGTTACAGTTGAGTTCCTTCGTATAAACTTGATTTGTTGTTGTTGTTGGAAATATTCAAGTAAAAGCATCTCTCTTTCTTCCGCAAAGCCAAAAATCATTGTTTTGAGTTTCTTGGAGGGGAAAAAAATGGTTCGGATTCAAAAATTTTGTAGAATAGAAAACCCGTTGTATTTCAGATTTCTATGAACTCATGTGTACCCATTCTATTGAAATAATTTATAAACTCTTGATATTTCTCTCCTGAAATGAAATTTGAGGTAGCATCGCATTATTAGAGACCTCTCACAACATTTTTCTGTCCACTGGTACGAAATAATACCGACTAGTTTTTAAAAGTATATCACATTTTTGACCTATTTCAAAAATTGTTTCAAAAACCAGTTGAAATATCAGCTCACTTATTTTTGCACGTTTGTGAATGTTAACATAATCATTTTAACCTTTTTGGGCGAAATGAGTGGTTTTCTACTTCGCGGTGACTTCATTGACCCTGTGTTTTGGAGCAAATTTTTGTGGCCTAAATTGGTCCTTGAACAAAAATTTGTTCCTTTTGAATTATTCAGTAATACTCGGATTGACTTGACTCGAACACATTTGCCCCAATCCATCACGATTGAAGTTATGTATAATTAGGCATTACAAATGCACAAGTTTATAAAGCTGATAACTTATCGCTTATTTTTAGAAGCTGCTTTCGGTATGGTATGCAACATATCGAGCACGTCTGTCCTTCTGATAGTCGTGAAGTAAATAGCAGATTTTAATGCTCGAAGTTTCAAAACCTGTCAGATGTTTGCCGTTTTACCATGTCTATTTTACAGTTTGTAAATGGTGTATTATGATGAAATGAAATTACAGTCGGTAGAAATCAGATCGATATGACCTTCTACAAAATTGGCGAACTAGTCTGTCGGGTAGAGGGGAAACAGCCAAATTGAGAGGGATAAAATATTCAAACGAAACGAGTTTCATTGGCCACAATTTTATTCAATAGTATTCCAACCTTTTCGAGTCTCCGTCCAGTTTCCGCCCATTTGGCTACTTATGGCACAACCTCAAACGTGGAACTTGGGGAAAAAATTACACGCAGAAAAAAAATTTGATAACTATCAAAAGTGAGCGAGGAGAGAGAGAGAGACTGTGTGTAAACTTTTCAAGGAACTGCTTAGACAATTGGCAGGGTGAGGTGAAGGGAGCAGGATTTTTATGTACGAAAATAATGGAAGACAGAAAAATGAAAAAGAGAAAAAGAAATAGACAAATATCAGCCTAGCTTGAAAACTATAGGTATGAATAAACAATTTGCGAAAAGAGAAATTGCGCTCGTCAGAAAACAGTTTTTGGAAAATCGGAACTCGAATAAATTTGCAATTTACGGCGACGCGCGAAGCCAGCAGCCACCTGGACAAATTGTCGAACCGGATTTGAATTTCTTTTAGCTTCTCCGTTGCTCACTCTCCAGCTTTTTTCTGTAAGGTGGCAATTGATATGATGACTAGAAGTTAATTGAAATACGGCGTCGTCTATCGCAGAAGGCGGATACAGTCTCCACCCCTTCAGAAGTATCTCGGTGGCGAAGGTCGTTTATGAAGGACTTGAGTAGGACAGACGAAAATCATAAAGTTATTTTACAAGTAAAAAAAAAAGTAAAACTTCGGTAAATTCACGGAACATTATAGATAATCTTTTCACACGGATGAGGAACTTTTTCACTTGTAAAAGGGCAATGGTGGTATATACAAGAGTTGTTCTATTTTATGTAGATAAAAACTGATTCTAAAATATGCACCCGTGAGATTAGTATAAAACAGAACGTTTTCTCTTGTCCGCTTTCAGTCATTAAAACTCTCTGGGCCGTTATCGAAAAGTAATAGTAGGCCAATATACAGCTGAGTTCAAGAAACCGATGCACGGCGTAAGGTCAACTTGAGGTGACAGCATCAAACTTTCGAAAGCCTCCTTGTGATGACGTCAGAGGCCTTTTTTGCTTGGCTAAGGTCACCGACCTTTGATTAGTAATCAAAATGTGGACATATCCCCTGTTTACACAAATCTAATATACATGTTTCTGTTTCAGGGCATAAGAAATAACCACATGTAGCGAGCATGGGCGGCTCGCAACATGATCAAATTATTGATTGAGTCTACCCCCCGGACAAATTGACGACAGCACTTCCTCACATTTGTCGATAATATGTCTTATGTATTATGACACTGTAAAATCTCCTTCTGCCCAGACTTAGGATGTCTGGGTAGGGTGAGAGTTTTCCCCAACTTTGACAAGGTGAAGAACCACGACAGAGTGATGCACTCAGGGCAGTATAATGTACTTCTGCTCGTATTGCGGCGTATGTATTATGGGTCAACACCATTCTCCTTCTGCCCAGACCTAGATTGTCTGGGCAGGGGGAGGGTGTCCCTAAATTTTGATGAAATCAAGATTCACCTTTGACTCATGCACATGGATAATAAATGTTTGTTCTGTAAGGAATGTCACTTCATAACCAGGAATAGAAATAGCTACATAAAACACACTAAAAACATCCCAGAATTTCTATATGTGAGTATTTTGTATCAATTTTGCTGCTTCTTTGCTTTTGTTGGCTACTTCATTTGCTTTTTTTTTTTCAAATTTTTGACTTCTTTTTTTACTTTTTTTACTTCTTCCTTCTATTCATATTTTTCTCAAGTTTGTAATATTGTTTTGCACTTTGTTTCAGTGCCTGTCAAATGATGCGAGTAGTCTGGTATTTTCTTTACTAACGTCAATTTTAATGCTTGTTTGTCATGCATGATAAGATAAATCTAATTTTTCGACATTGAGGAACAGACCAATAGCACTGGTGGATCAACTTTTGAAAGGCCTCTAGTGAGAACCTACTGTCCGCCGGGAACGATTGAGTTTTGTTCACCTGCCTGTTGCCCAGAGGACCCCGTCACCACCAGTACAAATTGAGGATTATGCTGCACTGGTAGAGGTGGAATCTGGAGGCCTCTCGGCGAATTATTTAAATATGTTGGGGCAGATGCCGATAGAGATGCAGCGGCAAGGGAGGCCGGAGCCGTCAAGTCCCTCACGGCAAAGGGGGACTGTCAACCCACAGGAAGACGCAACCCTGGGACCGGCGGGGAGGGGGAAGTTGTGGAGGGGCTTCTTCAGATATCGTCGGGACTTTTTAAAAGTTCTGTATAAATAAAGTGAAATAAAGGGAGGTATAATTTTTTTTCTCTAAGTAAATATGTATTCTGTAAATAAGTTATGTCCTTATGTGTACATGTATAGTGTAAAATATGTAAATATGTATTCTGTTCATAATGTAAAGGCTCACAAGACTAGAAAACTTGACTTAGTCTCAAACTCAACCCTATATCTTGATTATGAACTCATACACGAGTTTTGGAGAGCAATACATTCAAACACTAATGTATGAATGGGGAAAATTCATCAATAATTTCGAACCGAGAAATAAATATAAAGGTACCAATACATTTTTCATCGCTCAAAGAAATTCTATACTCTTCAATGAGGTTAAAAATAGACTTCCAGAAACAGAAATCATAAGTACTCACTCAGTGGAGAGGTGGTGTGAAACATGACTGATAAATACTACTACCGCCGATCTTTGCTCTAACCAAACCTCATTCAGCGCGTATGTCACAATCTATAACAACCACCACAAAGACAATAAAAGATGCAAATGAATTACCATTTCTTCCTGTTTGTAACAATGTCGCACAGAAGTCTAGACTCTCGACCAAACAACATCACGACAGTTCAACTTCATCTTCAGTCTAGACAAGAATTCGACTCATTTTTTCATTTGGTCATAACTAGCACATTCATCGACAGTTGAAGTGGCTAAATAGCTTCCATGCAAGTGTGATTGGTTTTCCATGTCAGAACCAGAAATGATCTTTGTGTTTTTCTACCTCTCCTACACACAGAAACACTGGTCCAAGGACAGTCGCAGCAACGGCAATGAAATTCAAGTACACCAGACCATCTTGCAACTGCGTTCTGAATATTTCTGACAAATGTTGCAGGACCATTGGTTCGAAGGACAGCAAAGGTAAGAATAGTTTAACCAATGGTGTATGTTTGCAATCGGTTTTCTATTTATTTATTCTAGTTTTATATATATGACCTTCGTCTTTTCAGAGGTCTAATAAATACAAGTATTATTAAGTCAATCTCGTATTTATGTGTTTTTAATTTTTGTGGCTCATGTTGAAGGTGAAGCTGAAGGCAAAGATCTTCGACCAAATATTTCACGTTCCATGTCAAAAGGACAAGAAGTGCAAGGTGCAAGGTGTAGCTATGAGTACCACTTTCCAGAAAGGCGAGGAGAAATTCTTCGCAGATGCCAAAGGCGAAGAAAAACCATTTACACATGCCATTGCACTATCACTTGAATAAAACAAAGCAAAACAGCGATCTTCAACTACAACGAAGAAAAACCTTTCTACTCAACTATCTGAATAGTAAGTTCAAACTCCTAACATCTCCTTGGCTGGTAGAATACTGCTCAAAAGCGAAGACAGAATGAAGTCAAGTTAAAAACAGGATAAACACATAGTAAGAGGACAGCGAAAAAAGACACTTGGAATAAAATTTCCTCTTTTACTCGTCAAGTGTTAGCATCCTACAAAATAAATAATATAGAAGAGAGTAGAGTAGAAGAACAATCTACTCCATACTCGCCAGGGGGCATTTGGGGAAATTATTTTTGATTAGGTGAAGATGAAACTGTAAGCCATTATCCTTATCATTTTGGATCAATTTTGGTGGATACTTGGTTCTTAATTTGTTATTAGTCGTTGTCGTTTCCCTTCTGTTCAAACGAAGTACAGTCTCATTCAAGAGTAAGTTATTTCTATATTCCATTTAATTTTAATTATTTTTGTACGCAAGTGAGAATAGTCAGTATGAATGAATGTCTTACAACCGAACCATTATCAATCCTTTTTGGAAAAACCTTTGATGCATAATTAAATTATGCTCATAAATTTTCATAATATTCGTGAAAGACGAATAATACAATTTTAAATGTGAGAATAAAATTCTACACAATTTTGAATATCTTTTAATTTTGAAACAGTGAGTCAAAATTAACTTACGTAATTGAAATCATGATGAGTACACTTGATTTCCAGTGAGAACTTACACCAGTGCAAAATGGCAGGTTTTTACAATTAACGTAATAGATCAAGTTGTACTATATTAAATTTTCAATACCGGGCTTTCAGTACAAACAAGCTGACGAATCTCATAATGATACAAGATTATTACTTACAATTATTTCGTCCAACAGAACAGACATAAATAATAATGTAAATCAGAAAATTTCCAAGAAGGAAAGAAAAAGCATCAAGGACATAGAAGGAAAATGCAAGTGAGCATCGGATGCGTTAAACAGCTGAAGAAAAGCTGGTTAATATTTGTGGATATAGCAATAAAAGATTCTTATCTGGCTATTCCGTGTAAAACAATAGAGAAAAAAAGAAGATATTACTTGGGAGAAAGACGATACCCAGATAAACTTATAAATATAGAATTAGACTTTTCAGTAAACACATAGGTACTCGCCCTCGGATTGTAGGCAAAAATATTAATTTATGTCTAAGCAACTGGGAAGAAATTGTGAAATCGTGACCATATTGAGACATTAATTTCCACTAATTTTAGAATTTTTCCACTTGTACGGGATAATTCGTTATCTGAAAAGAAGATAATTTCACATTACTTTTCTGTAATGATAGCACTGGCTTGATGAATGTCGTACAAAAACAGGTATATTCTACACCTCTCATTTTGGTATTCAACCTATTAGGGAGGCCCAATTAATCTGAGAAAATTTTTTGGCACTTCATGTTCGATGAAAAGTACAACTCTTTCTGGCCACCTACGTCTATGGCTAAGAGTGAAAAGAGAGATGAGAACTAATGATAAATATGGGTTGAAATTTTTTTTTTTTTTCATTTTACGATTCCAGTGTTCCTAAAATATTGATTTAGAAAAATCATTTTGATTCAATTTTTGACTTGCAAGTCACCAAACCTAATTAATGGCCACGTATGTTCATTTCTTGCGGTAACAAGAGTTCTCCCTCATTCCGACCTTCTCATCCAATTAATAGAAGACTCACAGAATTATAATTTTAGGCTTTCTTTCCCTTGTTTCGAATTCAACTCTCATGGTTAGTCAACTCGGAGTAACTTATCTTCCATAATATTCTAGTTTTGTTCGCTAAAATTTAAAAAACTGGATATTATTTGGCGCCTTTAATATCAACTATCAAATCGATTAGCGTATTTTTTTATTCGCTGAATCACTAGAAAAGAAATCTCCAGCAGCGATTAAAATAATGAATAAGCCTGTGGCATGCATTTCAGAAGATTGATGCAAAATTAAAATTCTGTGGACTCGCTTTCCCACAGGAGAAAAAATCGCTGGAAATTAGAATAGTCGTTTATACGGGGATATGCGAAAGTATAAGCGAATAAAATGGTGAAATGAAAAAATTACTTGCGTGTACCTATTCGTTGTAAATCAATTCAGACACCGTTTGAATTAATGTGCAAGTTTCATCGTTCAGAAAAATTGAGTAGGAAGAAAAACCAAACAGTAATCTTGAACTGTGTAACTTTTTAAATATAGATTGGATAATTAGATTGCTTTGATTTCTTGATAAAAAAGTCTTTTTTTTTCTCGATATTAGGGCTAGTACATGACGGTAAAATGGATCAAAGAATATGGGCAGGAAACTGACATTGAAGAAAAGTTTGTCGATCACTTTCTAGAAATTAACTCTAAAACATAGCTCTTCCAGTAATATTTGTTACAATTTCTTGATAGAAATGTCCGCTGATCAACTAATATTTGAACATACTGATAATAGTCTATACCAAATTGATTACTTTATCTTGAGTTTTTTTTTTTCTCTTTTTTTTCATGTTTCGCCTCTAATAGCAATGATATTCCCCAGCTGCTTGAATGAAAAAGAATGTAATGATTTGATATGAATTTGCCTCTTGGTTGTGAAATAGAATATTTCTCTCGTAATTAAAACTCGAATCTCATCGAAGCAATCAGTAAATTGATTAAGTTTATAATTTTTTATACGCCTTTATTCAATTCCAAATTCCCATACCATCTTTGTTCCTGATAGTACTGTTTTATCAGTAAGTCGAGTATTCGAAGAAATACTTATAGGTACGTGTAATTGATAAAATTTGTAAAAAATTGAATAATACACCACGGATTTGATTCTGAATCAATTTTGGCAATACACCTAATAATTTTTCAAGGTACTCCAGGCCTGTATGTAAAAAATTATCTTGAAAATAAAAGTCAAGAATTCCTCAAGGAAAAATTTGAAGAAAAAATGATATGCCAGAAACTCAGTAAGTAAATCAATTAAGGAGAAAAATTGGAGAAAATGCGTCAGGAGGTACCTTAAGGAAAATATTTGTCTAGGTTCTTTTCATGAAAATGAGTTTCTAAGTAATTTTCTGCACACGGGCCTCACTCAATTCTCCTACAAATTGATGAACTTGCTGATCTGTTCAATTACAGCGCTGTGCGATAACAACATACGGGTACATCGCAGTGTAAAATTCACATGCATACATGCATGAAATTTGTATTTTCTGTGTATCATTCAAATTTCCCCCCCCCACAATTTGCCCTCTCTTATTCATTGGACTGGACTGTGATTAAACGACACTATCGCTTCTACGTCATAGACTATTCCAGCTTCCGAATTCGTCTTTTCATCTGTGAAATACACTCATCAACAAAAATGTCCTTCCCTGACAGAAGACATTCCGCCAAATAGTGTACGACGTAAAAAGAATGAAAACACGCGCAGAATCTTCTAAGTGTCTTGAAGTTGAATCATTTTTGTACCTAACAGTATTCCAGCCCAACGACCTCGTATATACCAAGAATTTCACAATGTCGAATGAAGTCGACGGAGTAGCGAGGAAGCTCAATCCACTTTATGTTGGACCTTGCCGAATAATAGCCCAAAGAGGTACGAACGACTACTTCATCAAGCTTTCGACCGGTGAGGAAGTCCAACACCATGTTTCAATGGATAATTTTGATAACTTATCAACCTGAGTTTAAGTCATAGGAGTTCAGACTTTCTTCCCCATTCCTTTTCCTTTATACCCAAGATATCACTACCTTGAGTTACCCACGAGCCTACCTAGCAAAGACAAATTTCAGAACTACTGTTGCATATCATTAACTCAACTCTTGAAGGCTGACTTACAATAGGATTATGTCTTCCCTTTTTTTTAAAACTTGAATAAAACTTTGAAAAATTTCACAGGCAAAGGTAGTTATTATGAACGAACACATTCAATATTAATTACCTATTCAATTTGAAAGTAAAAGCTATCAAGATTCTTAAACCGAGCTTCAGATGCAGTTTTGGTGGCGTTTCCAATTAAGTACTTTTTTTTTTTCTTCTTCACCATTGAATACGTATAAGTTGCAGAAAATTTTGATCCTCGGAGTGATTTTATTGGCGTGAGAGATTCTAGTAAATTGTACACCTTTTCGGCTACGTGCATCCCAAATGAACTTGTAATTTTTTTCATTCTAATTTGTTTTCTTCAGGCAAAATCGAATGTAATGTGGGAAAAAATGATTCTTTTGACCAAGAAGTTCATGCGATTTTTCAAACAATGAATGTCGACGACCTGCAAATGGAGTGAATAGATGTTTCTTGAAGAATTTTTTTAAACCTTGCTTTTCAGGAATTAAATTGACAGTAGTGAGTAAAATCACGAAATATTTGAGAGGGTGAACTGTGCCTTCGGTGAATTTGAATTTAAATTTGTTTTCATTATTCGGCCGACGAAATTTACAAGTAGGCTGACCCGTAACCATATAGGTATAATTCGATATGGCAAGAATAATGTTTTTAATTATGTTGGAACATTAGGTTTCCCCAATGCTTTCAGCTCAGTAACATTGTAGGTCTGTAAAAAAATTTTATCAGTTGAGCTAAAAAATTGGAGCGATTAATTCGAATCAATTGTCTACCAAACTCAAAAAAATCATTAGTAGTCATGATTAGTAAGCCTTTGTGAATAAGCAGTTCCTAATCTTTGGAATTATCATGTCATATATATTTTTTAAAAGATAAAACAACAGTAATCTATAGGTGGACGTTTTTCTTTTTTTTTTCAATATACTTGGGGAAGCCGAGGGGATGTAAAATTTATTTGTGATATTCAACAGGTTCGTCACCCCCTCTCGCCCCGTCAAAATTTTTTCTCAAAAAATAGGGGTGTTATATTCTCCCCCTGGAAAGTCGCCTTTGCCGTAAGTTCTCATTTCTTTGGAAGTGTCGGTTCAGGAGTGAGCTCGATGACCATCATGCCTGCTGTTCTATCGCCCACTTATTTTAGCCAGAGTTATGTTATTGTTATTTAAAAATGATTGTGTAAGCTTATTAATGGTTTAGCTGGGTAATAAGGGGAGAGGGAAGGTTAGGTCGCGATCTTACATGGCGAGCTCTTATTAGGTATCTGCACTATGCCCTTATTTTAATGAGCTCCTCTCGTCCCCCTCAAGCTGTGGATCGTTCTTGTAGACCTTTTTGATTAATACGTTTTCGGCCACTTGGTGTAAGTATGATGGACATTATCAAAATTTTTACAATCGAGCTATACGATCCAGTTTCCTTGGAGCAGGAAAGAATTATGCGAGTGACCGCTCATATCCTACCACCAAAGCAGCATACACGAAGATTCGTGCTGGAAAGGATTGAACTTGGGATCAATTTCTCAAGGAAATATCTAGTAAAAGTGGACACGATGAAAAAGAAGAACACATCTGAACTATGTGTTTAGAACACTACATTAGTGACAGTTGTGTGAGTGTGGCAGTATTTACATTGTTTGGTTTTTTGGAGTTCAGCAGGAATATAGGTTAATTGAAGATGATTCTGCATTTCAAACGATTTATTGAGCTATCGTAGGCCATATGAAAGAGTCACTACGCTTTGTGCCAAGTGACAAAAATTCACTTACTATTCAAATGATGCCGGCTATTTACTAATCGTGCTGCCGTATCACGATAAATTGACAAAATTTTGGCTATTCCTACTGTTAGCTGTTCTTCGAATGAATGATTCAGCCGAAAATAGAGACAGTAAAACATAACACGCTCACTTTTAGGTACTCCCGAGATGGAAAAGGTGAGAAGGGCGAAAGGGAGATGAGCAATGAAATGAAATTTAATTATTTTTTCTAAATAATTATAAATGGGCGTACTCACGGTACGCCCATAGACGAAAAAAAAAAGTACCACATCCCATTTCATGGATTCTGTTGGTGCCCGCGTAATAGCGATTAAAAAATATATTCATCGCCAAAAATGACCGTCAGTAAGCTGAATGAGGAATTAAGAAAATATTTACAGCCTAAAAAATGGCGGAAAATTTATGAAAAAAGACCACATTTATTCACTAAATTATCGACTATTATTTAATATTTATAACACAACAATCGTTTCTCAATAGCTGTATTTAACTTTGTATCAACTAAGCGATAGTGCGGTCGCACTAAGCATACAACACTCCAACTCGAGATCTTCTGAAAAGACCTTCATCATGGTGCCGACCAACTTCAAATACGATTTCAGTGCGTTCTCATTTGTTTACTCGCGCACAGAAGCAGGTTTACCTCATACAATGACTAAAAGTATGAAATATAATGTATCGGAAACGAAAATAAACACACGAGATTGTGTGGTCACACGCAACGTTCACACTTATTTCTAACTTGGTTTGTTGATTCTTCCAAAAGAAAAGAATCTTTCTCATATTCGCGGCTAAAAAGAAGATCTTCATTCGTTTGTTTGGAAATGACAAAGCCCCAAACATAAAATTGAGGAAAAGATTTGAATTGACTCCTTCTCCTGCCGAATGTAGATAAATAATATATAATATTATAATGTATTTGCCCACAGAACCTGCTGAAGCACAACTGTTCTTTCTTTCTACTTAATATCTTCACCACAAAGCCTCAAAACCGGATGATGACAAAACAGTAGCATGATTTATACCGAGCTTTTCGAATTTCATCGGTTATTAGCGTCGCATATCCGAAAAAAAAAAAACCGACCACTTTACATTTATTCAATTGCCTCGGCTCACACAGCGTGACGTTTTACTTGCGTTTCTTCAGGCTTTAGCACAAAATAAAATATTTTTCTGCTTTCGGTAATCCATTCTATCATTCAATTTTTCAAAACTTTTATTTATTAACACTCTTTTCACCGTTTGCATTATGAGAACGCAATCATCGACGTGGATGAACTGTTAGCAACTGAATTGAGCCTGCATCAGACACCACAGATAAATTCCAGTTTCGTATAATATCGATACAAGAAACAGATAAGTTTTGCAATAATCACAAATTCGTATGGCTTGAAAGTAACTAATTGGTTAAATTATAAGGACTCTAATTCTGTAAAAATATCAGTAGGCCTAGTATCTTCTTTGACCAAACTATTTTCTCTCTCTGTCTCACTCCCCCTCAATTCTTTTTTCGAACCTTCCTCATATTATACAATACTCGCATACATCCTTTTTATGCGGCGAATCGTCCAGCCATAGTTCCTTTACATACTGTACATTTCATTTCACCTTTGCATGACGTTAAATCGATTCTTCAAGAAATATTACTCTCAATATTTTTGAATTATATTGGCAAAAAAATTTAATCGAGGTGGATTGTGGAAGGACAGATCGTAAAATGAAAATAGAATTTATGCCAAATTGGCTTATCTGTCATTTTCAGACGCCATCGACAAATTCTTGAAAGAGAAAAATCATTGTAAAACACGTAAGCTTATACACAGTCCACATGCCTTCAAAATAGAGGAGGAGTTAGGCTTATCAAAGAAGAGAAAACATTTACGCATTAAATCAATTTCGATTATAATCTTCATCCAAGTTGACAAAAGCGGTATTTACCTCCTAAAATAATATATGTAATATTTTTTGTATCGCCTGTCGTTTCAAAATGGACATAAAGAAAATACCAAACTTTCAAATTTTGACACACAATATCTATCTTACACAGGAAATAAATTACCCACTTCAGCTACTTTTTGTAGAAAAGCCGGTGGAAGCAATGTCGCCCCTTCTCAACGAGAGTGCTCCCTGGTCCATGTAAGCTTGACATGGTGATATTACCACCATGACCAACAAAATAATATATTACAGACCCGTTCCACGCAAAAGAACAAAAAAGGACAAACGAAAGTCGTTAAAATGAACAAAAAAATTCAAATCTGTAGCACAGTGGGAAAAACAGAACTAACTCATGGAGGAAAAAAGTCGGTTTCCCGTTTCTGTTTTTTTCAACAACCAAAGCGAGGTAACGCCTGTTTTCAAATTTAAAGAAAAAAAAAAACTATCATATGAAATAAAAAGTTGGTAAATTGTACCAGATTTATATAAAAGGATAAAATTGTTAGTTACCGACTCTTCTCAAGATGTAATTAGAAAAAAATATATCGTTCGTATTAACAGTCAGGCTTGGCTTGGCTCTCACTCTTTCTCCACCTCACTCACTCTTTTGTTTCAATCCTCTAAATTGATATTGTCTTCTTGTCTAGGACTCCTACACGGTTGAATGTAATTATTGCAATGGTTGGATGCGCACGAATTCACAAGACTCCATCCTTTTACACTGATTTCATTTTAATTCCTCGATTCTTGCGCGTCTTTTACCTTCCGACTCCATCGCATCCTCCCCCACAAACGGAGGCACCACCGCTACATCTTTTTTTCAACAGTTTGCTACTTTTTTAACCGACAATCGTCAACTTCTCTTCAACGTCGGATACGTTCATCTTTTTTAGTATGGATATTTTCTTTTCTTTTTTCTTTCCTTCTTTGTCGAAACTTTTTTCCCTATTTTATTGTGTTTTACTGTCCGAAAGTGAGACGATATTCCGGTCACACCTTTTACATATTGTAAAGCATTAGATATATATAATTCTTCTCCTTCCATGGATAGTTATCCGAATCAGTGGAACGAACAATACTGAATACTCAAAACGAAGCGTGTACTTGAAAATAGTTTACAAGTTTTCCTCCTTCCATCTTCAAATGCGTGGAATACGAGTACATTGGCCGGAAATTCGTTTTTCCGCAATTTTTATCGTCTTTCTCGACCAAAAATCTCCCGACATTTTACGATACCATCGCAAATAGCTTCAATTTGCGGTGATTTTTTCTTCTACCTTCTACTTTGCAAGGACAGACATAGTCGCTCAAAGGAAATGAAAGAACAGGAATTTACAAAGTAAAATGTTACAAAAAAGCGAAAGGCATCTAGTTACCTATTTTTTTTTCATCAAAAATGAAAGATTAACCTATTTAAACGAATCAGCCAATCGTCAATTTTTCATTTCTGGAAAGTTCGTATTATTTTCGGAGGATATAATATAGGTACTCGTATAATGGATACAAGATGAGTCAAGCGAGATCGATATTATTCAGATAGCTCTGTACACCAGCACCACTAAAAATTGAGCTCATGTATGCTCGAGTGCTTTACGAAATTTAAAAATGCGTATCTGTAGCTGAAGCTAGAAGTGAGCCTCATACAATTTATTCAAGTTATATCTGGAGGACGAAATGTTACTCGGGGCCTTTCAATGAGCTTCTTTCCAGTGAAAGACCAACTCTTGAAAATACATACGTATTCGAATCATATATCTGTATTCTTGGTTAAAACAAATGATTCGAATTAAAAATCTCAATCGTGGGCTAAAAAGTGATTCGAATCAAATATCCAAATGCACCAACAAATGTTTTAGACTAGAATGCGAAAATGAAAAAAAATTTCAGTACCATGCCTGAAGACCATAAACTGAAAGTGCTACAAAAAAGCAGAGAATGAATCAGCTGATTGATGGCACCTATATATTCCACCAAACACGAAACCATCCATTGGCTAAAATCTGACATAGGTTGTTCTTATTCCATGCTACACAAAAAATGACGAGCTCTATATTTTGTAGCCGATGAATTTCCACCGTGCAAGTGCGACTAACCAAAGTGACCACCACCGACAGGAGACGAAACCAACGCAGAGGCCTCCTCTGTGAAATCTGTCACGTCCTGCTGTGGAAATTCTCCAACAAGTCAACAACCTGGAGTTTGAATTAACATCGAGCGTCACTGGGTCGGAAGAAGGCGGAATGGAAATCAAAGAGTGAAGATGAAGAAACAATAAAATTTATGACAAATTCTGAGGCGAGACAACGTAAGCTTCAACAGAGGATGCCGACACTAGGACAGAGAAACCGAAAGTCGCTATCGACCTACAGCACAAGCGGAGCCTTTGCGAATGAGATTTTCGGCAAACAGCCATTACAGGGGGTACTGATGAGAGTCTGGTTTCGTTTTCCATCCACGACAAAATGGAAATACGACAGAAAGTGTCTATAAAACAGCTGGTGGTCAGCACGTATAAGCGGTGAAACAGTAGAAAAGTACGTAAAGTAAGAGACGCATTTTGATTGACAGAATACCTGCAGAAGGAGGTACTTTTCACCCAGACTAGATAATTTTAGGGACGTATAATCAAAGGGCGGTTTATAACTTTGTGATGATTCATAAATAAGCCTCATTTCATTCAAATACTTAGCAGATACCGGACTTTACTTGTAGGAAAAAGATCCGAGAGGACTTGAAAAGTTAGAAGCATAGTTCGTCAATACAAATTTAGGACAACCTCTTATCCTTCCAAATCTAATCAGGGTTCTACGAAATTCAATGGCTGTAGTGTCGCGAGCTAATTCAAGATGAAAGTAAAGTTACAGAGATAAGCCAAACCTGACGATACTACTTTATTGTTGAGCTGACTACCTATCTATAAATATGTGAGAATAGGAGATCCGGAAGAAATACCATAAGAAAAGATACATGAGAATAAAATAAAGGTTATAACTTCGAATGGAGAATGGAGACGGCCCGTACCAAAGCGCTCATTAGTGCTAGGGCATATGATACATTTGCAGAGTGAGTTTTTTCGAGTTGAAAAAACCCCCCTCCCCGAGAACAAATTTCATAAAAAAATTCCTATATTTTTTGAATTTTTTTTTTCAATTTTGAATGTGCAAGTGTCTTGGTTCTTTTATTTAAATAATACCAGCCAAGGTGAACGCGCTATCCAGGGCTTCTCGCACACTGCTCGTACATGTATGACACCAGCCTAAAAGTATTTCCGTTCCGTCCAGCAGCATTGAATACGAAGCACCACCGGTACAACAACAATCACAATCAACTAACCTACATCATGCTATCACACTCACACAGACGTACATGACGCGTGCACGTTACTCGACCATTGCAAACGGCAAACACGCGACGTCGCACGTCAGTGTCCCAGGAAGAGAAAAATCGGCACGATAAAACACGGGGTTACAGCGAGAGGAGGGGAGCGAATTGTGACAATGAGCTACTCGTATTCTAGGGCTAGGTAAAACTCGAAAAGTTCACTACATAAACCCGAAGTACACAACACAACTTCAGTGGCCGGGGGGTTACAGCGAGAGGAGGGGAGTGAATTACGACGATGAGATACTCGTATTCTAGGGCTAGGTATAACTCGAAAAATCAAACATTCAATTCAGTTCACTACATAAACCCGAAGTACACAATACTACGTCAGTAGCCGGGGCGAAAGCAAAGAGACGTTATCTATACTTGTATTTTCGAACAAGAATGAATCTTCAACTTTGTCAGGCACACAGCATAATGGAGGTAATAGAAAATCGCAATTAAAAACAGTGACGTACGTAGACCAACATTCGGGGGTTAAGGAGGGTTTCATAAAGCCCGTTTTGCCCTTTACCATAGGAACATGGTCAGCGGCGGAACTAAGGGGGGCCAGAGTGGGTCACAGCCTACCTAAAAGAATTTTAACCCCACCCAAAAATTTTTCGAAATGAACTAAAAACCGGTAAAAATAATGAATTACTGAAAAAGAATGAAAAATCAGCTTTAGTATCAATTTTTTGGATGTTGAAATTTTTAAATGATTTTTTTTCTCCCAACCCCCACTAAAAAAAGCTCGTTCCGCCACCAAACAAGACTGCCAAATCAGAGTTCCTAAAAAATCGGACATCAAAAACACCAACTACGAAGTTGGAAATAATATAATAAATGCTGCGCGCAAATTTTTTCTTTACTTTCGAAACTCGATATTCATTCATTCTTTCATGATGGAAAAAAAAAATAGAAAAAGAAAAAACGCCAAATAAAGGCACTAATTTGATTAAAAAAAATCTGATATTTAAAAACCAAGGGCGCTGGAGTTTCTCAATACTTACGATTTCTTTCAGACTTCCGCCACTGATTAGGAGCGAGGTAGAGTATTCCTCAACATTTTCGAATACTCCGTCCTGTCCTTTAATAAATGATTTATAGATTTTACGAAACTGATTCAATTAAGATACACAAAAAAAAATTTCAAAATGCAAATAGCGTCTTTATGTCTCTCCAAACACTAAAAATATGCACGCGATATATATGAGTAATACACAAAAACGTACGCGTACGTGTGTTAGTGAGCGATATACCGACCAGTAGAGTAGATGACACTGCTTCATTTAAAAATGACCGTTACAGATTTGAATTTTTAAAATTGACGAAAACCCGCGCGAATGGAGCGCATAAAAATTCCCATTTACGTTTTCACTAACGTATTTCAGCGTACGATCGTTTCGTCGACGGCCATAATATTTACATTCGCACCCCTCCTCCCTCGGAATTGTTATTTTCGTTTCGACGTCGCTAAATCACCGAAAATTTTTTTGAAAAATAACCGTTTTTCTGCTGTACTTCATTATCGTTTTCTATTCGTCGAGACGTCGACGGTTCTGGTAAAGTAAAACCATGGAACGAAAGGGAAGAGAGAAAAAACACAGGAATACTAGAATAAAAACACGAAGAAGCGGGTTGGAGGGGAGAAAATCACGGTACGGATTGTCTTTTATCAGAGACGTTTCCATCTCTCTCGCACTCTTTCGCTTCTTCGTTTTTTTGCTTTCTCTGTTTCGCACAGCGACGGCGTTACCGACTGACTCAACGTTCGCTACTATGGCCACACTGTACAGTCGAGCGAACCGTTGACGTTTGAAATTTTTTTTATTTTTAAAATTTATTCGTTACAATTTGCGTTCAAAAAATGTACGCTCTCTTCTCCGTTTAGGAAATCGTTTCATAAATTTTGCAAATTCTAAGTTCGTTCGGTCATAATACTTCTCTTTTTCATTTGCGGTTCATTTTTCCTACCCATCGGCATCGGCTCTTAACTAGCTTTTCGTTTTCCCCCGTTGATGAAAAAAAAAAAAAAAAAACACGTACGGTTGTTTTAGGGAAGCTTTCGAATATCGGCAGATGTTTCGTTTACGCTTTTTCGTTCCTACGAGTGACCGTCGGAAAAGAATGTTAGCTTAAAAAGTACCGGCGAAAAAAAAAAAAATGTTGCATTTATTCATGGAGCCTTTCATTTTCGAATTATTCGTTTCGTCGACATTTTTTCTCTCGCCACAGTGACAAGTGTCGCGAATGCCATACACAAAAATAAAATGGCTTTTGAATTTCGTCATTCGAAAAACCATTGAAAAGCAGAGATTTGAGATGTGCGTCTGACTAAAGAGCAATTTCAAAGGGGGAAAATCGGAAAAGTCGAAATTAGTTAAAGGTAAATATAGTGCATTCAACATTTTTTTTTCGCTAATTTTTTTTTTGTGTATTACATTTTTCCCTACGCTGTGCTCCTCACGATAATCGATTCGGTTTTGCGGCGTGATCGAAAATATAATTCTTTTTTTAATTAAATTAAAATGTTGTTCTTGTTATTTTTTCGAAAATATTTCTCTGTCCGAACTAAACGACGTGGAACTATTTTTAAAATAAAGACCGTTAAAAATTTGAATTTGCCTGACTCGTTTCTCGAAGCTGTGAACAAGCTTCTGGATTGGTAGATTTCAAAACGATGGTGCGAAGGGGAAGCAGTGGCGAATCTACTAGCGGGGAATGGAAGGGGGAAAATAAATTTCGAGGACAGGTGCTCGTTCGCTCAATTTTCACTAAAACAATGTTTTCGATTTTTTTTTAAAGAAGTTAATAGGTTGATTAGTTCTTATTTTTCAAAGCTCATAATTTTCATTTCAATGTTTTACTTTCAAAGGAGACATTAATTATTCATCATTACTGATTTTCGTTTTCTCTTTTCTTATAAAGCCGATCAGAATTTTCCTTTTCCCCACTACATGTCATTAATTTTTCTCAATTATCGATTTTAACGTAAATTTGAGGAACTGAGAATTCGAACTACCAACTTACATAAAAAAGATGGCAGTTCATCAAACGAATCCAAAAACAAAAACATTTTTCAAGGTATCAGCTTCAAGTATGAAAATTAGATGATTATGCAAGAAAGGTATAAGTCCACTTTTTCAAATTTTGCAGGAGAGTAACATAACAATTCTATAACACAGCCTACCAATAAGTTCAATTATACAATCGAAACAATGAACAGATAATTAGTTCCAATAAGTTTAAAATCGCATTTTCGGTTTTCTTTTCACTTTTACAAGAAGGTAAAATTGAAATACGAATAATGGAAACGGAGAATTAAAAAATTTTCAATGTTTTTTGTCTTTCACTTTTTCCTTCGATTCGAATAAAACATTGAAAAATGTTCAAGTAAAAATATTCGAGTACAAGTAGGTAGGTAAAAATATTCGAATATAGCCTAAAGGTGCGATCATCACTATCGTCTTAAGCCGAGCCAAATACGCGAGCATCTTTTAATTTGCTTAGCAATTTCGTAAATTTACCCAATTTTACATGTATTATTTGGGTACTCGGCGAGTGTGCTCGGGTATTCGGCTCGGTTTAAGACGATAGTGTGATCGCACCTCAACATTTGTTCAGCTTTAAAGCAAAAACAAAAAAAAAAATTTATTGTGAACCGAGTTTTGAGAGCTCGCTCCGCAATTGGAATTAACTTTTGTGGGTTTTGTTTTGTTTTTTGTTTTTTCAATCACCTCCATAGCGTACAGAGCAATTTTATCTTCAAATAATTACTGTTCGTTCACTCGCATTGAAAAAAAAAAAATCATCTCAATTGTTCTCCATGTAAAAAAAATAGGCACTGATTAGATTTTGAGGCAATGGATACGGTGTCTCCTCATTTGGATTAGATGTTGAGAAAAACCATTTAACCACACCCGGACTAACCTAACATCGGTGTTTCGTCAGAAATGTAACATAACCCGTACCTTGTAGGAAAAACTTGACCGTGAATCGTTTCTTAAAAATTATCAGTCAGCGAGTAGGAATTCAAGATATTTTGGAGGAATTTACGCGTAACTTAAGCACAGGTACATTATAATTTATAAGTTTGCTAATTTGAACACCGACAAGGCAGTCCGGTTAGTACCTACCCCACTCTTGATTTTTTCAACCATCATGCCATCGGTCTTTTTTTTTTTTGGTCCTATTTTGTTTTTCATCATAAAAAATAATTCAGTTAAGAAGAAATTAAACACTGAAAAAGCTCAGCAAAAATGAATTTCATCTCAATGTGAGGTACTCATTTTTTCAAGAGAATCTAAATTACCTATGGAAAATTTTCACAATTTGAACCTCCTTTTGATGCCCTTCATGTAAAAAAGGGAATAAAATATCTTGCGTAAATTCAAACTGGTAGGTATAAACCTTATTCAAATAAAATTGGGGACAATTTTCTAAATATAAGTTGGCAACTGTTGGGCATGAAATCTCGACAAAATCTAATAAACGGTTTTTTACTTTTCTTCAATGCCCATTGCGGTTTTAGTGATGAATTATTCTCAGAAATTCACCGTATTATTAGAATTATTATGTAATATTTCCGAAATAATGCCGTCATTTTTTTACCTACTTGATATTTATCAAGAGGTGCAAAAATAATTTAATTTTCGTTTTCAATAATTTTATTCAATTTAAATCAAATTCTCAACTTCATCAGATAGAGGGCTACATTTTATAATGAGGTGACGGCCCATAAAATTTAACATGGAACAAAACAAAATTTCTCAGAACGAGAACAGAAAACCCGAGTTGGAAATACATAGGCCTAGTTTGAATCAAATTCTGAATTGGTTGGATATTGGTTTTTGAAATTTTATAGAGCAACTAGGTAGTTAAATTATTTTCGGTCTTCTCGAATTTTCATACTAAATTCAAGTTCTTACTACATCGTATTTTGGGAATTCAGGCATTCATTCATCATTATTGACTACTTATTAGAGAAAATTTTGATAATTTTCTGATAGTATTTTCAAATGAGGAATATAAGAAGATGGATAAGAAATTCATTATTTCCAGGCATAGGTTGAATTGATTTCCGAATACTGATCAAGTTGATTCCCAACATATACTTATTTGAAGAGCTTGTGCTGTTTTCAACCAGGATAGTTATTCGATAAACTGGACATATTTTATATCACATTCTGAAACTCACCATTACAAATAATAAAATTATAAGACGACGCGACGCCCATACAGACCATTGTTATCGACATTAACGAGTTAATTACATTGTCATGTGCATTTTCACTAACTATCATCAATGGTTCTGAGAAAAATTCCTTTCTCATCAGTCTTCTTGACCACTGATTCATATCATCAACAACTTTTCTTTTCATTATTTTATTGTTGATTGGTTGGCTCATCGATTATTCATTTTCTGAATTTGACAAACGAGAATGTTGATGCTCCACAACAACAGTTAACTGGCATTAAGTTTTAAATATGCTATATGTGACTACATGAACACACATTCATGTCATGAGCTGTGCCAACATCACCAGGTACATCCATAACTATCGATAATAAGAAGTTCATTCTTCTTATACTGAACATGTCTACTTCAATTCGACAATTGTGAAAATAAAGCCAAAACTGACTGATGAGAAGAAATATTTTGGGCTACAAATCTTAGATAATATAGCATGGATAGCCAGCGCGCTATCCTGGCCTTATAGAACGACCCTGTCAACATCGCTAATATATCAAAAATATTATGCTGGATCGCATGCGCAAAACAAGAAAATCGAAACAGCGTAGCCCTGCGCGAAGCGAGTAAGGTACGCAACTCTATCACCTACGTTGTCCACCGTTCGTAAATCGTATCAACCAACGCCAACCGACTACTTCTGCGCATGCGATCCAGCATAATATTTTTACATACATTAGCCGTGTTGACAGGCCGAAATTTCGTACGCTGGCTATCCATGCTAGATTATCTAAGCTACAAATAAATAAAAACAAAAGGGTGCAGAATGTGTTGCAGAAGTTTTGGCCATGAAAATTTTCAACGTTTGCCATGTTGATAAATTCAGTCTTGAAATCATGTTCAAGAATCAACAACTGTCTTTCAAATAAGAATTTGAGAATCAACTAATTTATGCTATGTTCATTACACGATTGCAAAAAACAGATTGCAGTTGGCAAGGTCCCGAGGAGACGAACAGGTAACGTCAATTACACGATCACTTATCGCTCAAGTTATCACTACGCAAATGGACTTATCCCCTTCTTGCATAGCAACCCAACTTTTAGATTTATTTTCTCAGCGATGGTCAAGTTTTGGGTCGAAATATTTTTACTGTACGTAAAACTCATTATGGACAATTAACCCTAGTAGAACTCAACTTTTGAAAAAATTGGACTTATCCCTATTCTTGCATAGCTGGTTCACTTTCAACGTAAAAAGATATAATTCCTTCAGAAAAAACAATCGAGAAATAAGAACGGTCGTCAGATTAGACAGAAAAGTATCCAGTAAATTATTAATAAATTTAAAAAAAGAAAAAGAAAAAAAGGAATACAATTATTCTGTAGGTGATAACGTACATCTGTAAATAACCGAGATCCTCATTTCCACATTCAACTTATGACAAAACCGTCATTTATCCCACTCCCTTATTCCTTTGAACTAACACAACATCGACAGAGCACCACTTAATAATTTTGTTTAGTCAACAACGAAATAAACGCCGATGAAACCAAAAATGATTTAATTTTCACAAACTAACACAACATCTACGGAGCACCACTTAATATTTTCGTTCAGTCAACAACGAAATAAACGCCGAGGAAATCAAAAAATGATTTAATTTTCAAAGTGTAAGATCAGATTCAAAATCGTGTAGGTAATAAACTGAAACTGTGATCAAACAATGGGGCGAATGATAATATGATAAATGCGTACTTTGAATCTAACAAATTATCATGGGTCACCAGAACTTTACGTGGGTATTAGTCCACTTCAGGTCTACCAAACCACCTTTATTCAATTTTTTCAATTCATGTTCAGAAACTCAGCATAAGCTCTAGAATGTCTTGTTTATGTAAAATTCGACGCTGAATGGTGAACCCATTGGTTCCATCCGCGTATCTCTAAAACTCCAAATCCCAAAAAGCTATAACCATTCTAAGAATTCTGTCTACGTTTTTTCCCACTTTTCAACAACCATTCAATATTCTAATCTGAGTTGTATAAATAATAACACGATATGAATTCACTTCATGTAGTGTTGTAGAAAAATTCAACGAGAATTTCATTATAGTCATCGATATTTTGCTAGCTTCGAGGCTCGCACAGATCCATTTGTTTTTATCAACTACTTTCAGACTACATCGAAGTCCACCTGGGATATACAAGACCTTAATCATTTTTCCGGCTCTCACGAACAGAAGATAACTACAATGCTACTCAAATAAAGATAATATAGTAGCGATAATACCGTTCTAACCGCAGTAATTAATATAACATGGCTGGCAGATATTATACATAGAATGTTTTGGGTGTCTACAATCTAGGTGGACGTAGATAGATTACAATAAGCACAATGAAATGCAACTACCTGTCATATGAGCCACTCGCTCGTGTGATCCATTGATAACGTCGACTACTTCGAAAGAAACCATAAGGGTTAAAATAACCACATTGAAATGCAACTACCTGTCATGTAATCCACTCGCACGTTTGATCCGTTGATAGCGTCGACTACTTCGAAAGAAAGAAAGAAATCTGCATGTCGGTGAACTGGGTATTCAACGATAGTCCATAACACTAAGTATCAAAAAACCAAAAAAGATTTACAAATGAAAACTACGAACATTGTTAACTTCACACTGCCAGTACTACGATTCGAGAACCACGAAACTCAAGATGGTCGCCAGCAGATTCAAACCATTTTAGTATAGCTACGAAGTATGCAGGCACGAGATTCAAGAAACCGAATATTATATCACAGTAAAAGATACTAATGCAATGGGCGAGAAATTCCAACGCAGAAACAAAAGAACACAAATTCAACGATTCGAGAGAATATTAATAATTATTAAATTTGAACATTGAATATTTCGACTCAAACGTGACGATTAAGATTAATTAAAACAATGAGGAATAACTGCAAACGCTTGACCAGACGCCTAACTACAACGCGAATTGCATGCATGACGCAACAATACACTTTTTCTTTCTTTTTGTTTTTTGACTTTCAACTGTCAACCATTCGGTTTATCGAAAGTAGCTACAATCCGCACATAGAGGTCTCTGGATTCGCATCGGACAAAATACATATCATGACCAATTAAAAATTATTTTTCATCATCTTTTTAATCGTTTGCATACTCAGCCGAATTTTCAGCATTTCCCCAAAAAAATTTGAATATTCTGCTCATTTGACCAATTTTTGGCTAATTTTTCAACTTTTGCCTTTATGTTCACTATTTTGAACTCGAAAATAGAGAAAATTTTTTTTTACTAACTGGTAAAACTAGTACAGTGTTGCGAGCATTTGATTTTTTTTCCTTTTCAATCAATTTGATGCGATTCATTTTAAAATCTCGTAAAAAAAGAAACTATAAAAATGAATACCTGCAAAATGATATCCAATCCATATTATTGAATTTGCATATTTTATTTTCATGCATATTTTGCCTTAAATACTTTTTGCCCGCATATTTTACAGAAAAAAATCGCATTCAAAACTTGCATAATTACGAGTATGTTTATCCTAGCCGTAGAGATATTTGGAAATAGCTAATTGGTGAATGATAGATTTCCACCAGTAAGATATAAACATACAGTGACACAAAATAGGGTAAAGCACCAAAGTCACATTGGCGATTTACAAAAATGTTTTTTCGATGGATACAGCGATCCACAATTCGATTTAATTTATTCATGAAAAACAAAATGCGTAATTTCGAAAACAAAATTTTCACGAGTCACAATTCATTTTAGATTAAATTTTCCGAATATATTTCTGTGACTGGCGTTTAAAAACCAAGTGGCTAATATCTCACGAGTCATGAACGAATGAGCTGTATATAGGATGCAAAAAATGTCAATTTTACGACGAATCAAACGAATAGGAATGCAACGTTCAAAAATTGCAAAATGTAAGATACACACCAAAATTATGATCAGCTATAATCAGTTAGTGCTGCATTCCGGGTCGCTTTCAAAGTCAACTTAACAGTCTTCGTGGGGTACCGGATAATTCGCCGCCGGCGATTCGTCGTCCAGACAATTCGCCGACTGGACAATTCGCTACCTAATGTATTGGTACAAAATATTCTAGAAAATAAAATCTATGTCGCTTTTAAAAAAATTAGGAAATACAATTTGCATAAAAAATTTGTCAAACACATAAATTTATCGGTTGGCGACAATATCGATTGATAGGCAAAATCTATAATGCCGCGGCATTATCAATTTTCCCCGCTTCAAAATTGTATTAAAGCAGCTCCACCCTCGTCCACCCCCCTTCTTTGGAAAAATGAAATTGAATTAACATTAATAAAACCAGAAAAAAATACAAAAAAACTAAAATTATCAATACTGCCCGATTGACGACAAATTTGTTGATCTGGCGGCGAATTGCTGTCGAAGAATTGTCTGGGCAGCGAATTGCCGGCGGCGAGTTGTCAGCGGCGAATTGTCCGGTCCCCGTCTTCGTGATTATTCCTTACGAATAAAATTCCTCGTCAATTAAAATATAATTTCCAAGATTCTTCTAAGTCAACAGCACACACATTCTATCACTGCGATTTAATTTCATGATTTCTAAACTCTATTATAAATATGATTACGGAGATATGGCTGGTGAGTGCTAGAACACTGCCAAATGATATGAGAAAAAGCTCACGTTTCACCTTACAATCATTTGTAGTTAAGTTATTACACAAACTTTGGGTGACAGCAGAAAAAATCTCCGCGAATCAAAGAAGACATACTCGTTAAAATCAAATTTCCAAGTTGAACGAGTGGGGAGTAATGAAAGTTTGAAAATAGAAAATCATGGACTATAATAGCGTACAAAAAATTAGTGAAAGCGAATCAAAAAATATTAAAATGCGTCAGAATAAAGATTTGATGAGCGTTTTAAAAAACAAATACATTCGGGGTGCTTTACGTTTTGAGAAAAACGCTTTCATTTATTGATGAAACCGATATGGCCGCACCTGATATTCTTATATTGCTAATAGGTTCAGGCATTTAGGTGTATATTCGGTATTCGATAGTCAAGTCCTTTCCTCATCAACCTCATATCTCCTTGAAATTACTGACATGCTGCACGAGTTTATCCCTTGAAAAATGAACTTTACTTTACCGTGGTACAGCGCACAAATCTGTATTTCATGTATACCGTCATAGAAATGAGATAAAAACCGAGAGAGGTATTTGTGCTGGCACCTGTCATCTCGCCAACACTATTTGTGATTGAAAATGGCGTGACTGTTTGTGATTAAAGATCGCGTGACCAGCGATGGAATATACTCATATCAAAGATTGATCATCAACTTTCGTCTTATGATAGTATGAATAGTCTAGGTATATAGTAACTTGCTCCTGACAAAATTACACCGAAGATATACGCTGATAAGAGAATCAGGCATAGCCACAGGTGGTCAGAGGCAGGTGCCACATTCAAGTACGCAAAAAATCGGAATTTGTTTATTCAATGTTCAAATTACGTTATTCTCTCGGTTTCCACTTATTCTGGATTCATATCATAGGAATGATAGTACGTATTGAATTTAGCGGAACAGTATGTAGAGATAATAAAAACTTTTCACTATATCCTCATACCCTCGTAAAAACAGAAAATACAATACGTCTGATTTGTTTTGGATATTTACAAAAATAACTCTTTTATTCAACATTTTTTGAAAAAGTTGATGAGTCATCATGTGGCAAATATAAAAGTCACGAGTGGGCTATGGATTTCTCGAGTCATTGCCTACAACGCAACGTAGACCTCGTAACTGCTGGCAGTAAACTACACTTTGGGTTCAATTTTTTTCTTCAATCGGGGAAAAATTTAAGAAAATGTCAAAATGTTCATTGAAGAGAGAGAATTATAATTATTGTAAGAAAAAAAAAACAATTCGGGAGAGTATCTGGGAATCCGAGAATCCACTACTTTGAGAGATCTTAATACTTAGCTTTTACTTGTCCGAACTCCGAACCGATTCAAGCACAACACAACTACCTACTAGAGTTGTTATTTATTTTAAATTTGTAATTTTAAATTTGTACCTACTACCTATTAATATTGAGATGTTATTCTATACCAATTACCGAATTATTCCGTCATTTACAGGTCCAAACCGCACGGAAGAAGAAAATGGTCACAGTCAATAATGTATGCAAACGTTTTGAATCTAAAAGTGTCATGAGCGATTCATACGTGCAGAAATACGTTCGTGCAAGAAAACGTGCAGCCAAGACACCAAAAAAATGCTTGTTCGGGCCACCCACGCAACAACAGACGGAAGAGTTTGCGTCCCAAACACAAGCTGAAAACGAGGACAACAGAGAAGCTACACTCAAAAAATATGATCTCGACCAGGTACCCGCTGAGTTTCTCGAAGCCAGTACAAGCAGCGGTTCAGCTGCTGGAGCGGTTGCTTCAACCAGCGGCGCTGCAGTAACCTCTAGTACCACCGAAGGAGTGGTATTTCAGCCACGCATAGTCAGTGATCTTAGTCCAGCTCCTAGTGAAAATGTTTTCACACCCATTGAGAAAGTTGGATCAAGCTCATCATCCTCATCATCATCCTCACCATCTTCATCTGAGGAGACCGACACTACATCCAGTGGTATGTTTAATATCCTTATTTTGAATACGAACAGTTAGGCCCATACAGTACAAATTAAAAAAAAAAATCCCAGGAGTCTCAGAATAGGTACCTATCTCGACATCGTCAATAAATTATGAAAATTAGGTTTATGCGGCAGTTACAAGTTGAACTGAACAATTAAATCAACGTTTAAATAAGAGGTGAAGTGGTAAAACAAGAAATACCATACTCACTCTCATTTCATTTCAATATTTGGCGCTGTCAATCAAATGTCCGAATTTCAACCACTATTACTATCCTGTCCATCATTCACTTTTTCATGTAAATTAATCTTCGCTTAACCCGATGCACTCTCACCAATCAGTAACACAGAGAAAAAAATATGGGTGAATTAAAAAACATCCGAAAAGCAAACAAAATACGAAACACGAATGTACACTTATACAATTGGATTTTCTCATTTTCATCGTGGTCAGGATCTTCTTCGAAAGAAATACTTGGTAATAACTGTTTTGGATGGACAAACAAAATTATTGTATTTCTTATCCATTCGATAAGCTGTGGAAGGGTCAAGATAGATCTGGAATGCATTTAACGACCAACACTAAAGAAAGAAACCTGAAGTAGGTATTTGAACAAAATTTCCTCATAATTCTTATTTTTTCTTCGCATGATATCCTCACAAAGGAAAACTTTTTATTTACTTTTGGTGCGAACACATTGTCGGCTCTAAATTTCATAGGCACCCATTAATGTATGTTCGTTTATTGTACCTCTCACCCTTACCTTCTTTTTTTCCTTGAAACCAGAGCTCGCAATCAGTAATTTTGTAATATCGTAAAACTTAATTAAATTTACCCATACCTGAAATCTTCAGCCGAGATTTCTTTCGTTCAGCGATTTGAAATAATTTCAGAACGGCAATTGACTCCATCGAAGTTATCAAAATTTCTCTATGAATTTATGATGACGTTTCAATCGTTATGTTTTTTCTTTGCAGAATATTGGCAGACTTCGAAGCGTCGTCGAGCATCGTCAAAACAGCAAACGGAGTCTGAAATACTAGACCCGGATTACGCTGCGACAGAAAAAAAATCGAAAGATTAATCTACTTTCGACTGTCATTAAAATGATGTAACTTACATCAATTATAAAATTGATTAAAAAAAAAAAAAAAAAAAAAAAGCAACATTATAATTAACGACCTGTGTGCGTTGCAGTACAAATAGTATACCCACATCCTATTCATTATTAATTTATGTGTAAGAGAAAGCTACAATGGGAAACCAAAATATTTTATCTCATTATTGTAGGACAGTAAGTGTATAATTGAATGGTATTTGTTTTTCGTTGTAATAATTAATTCGCGTTTTTCCTGGATTTTCTGTTTGGTTAGGTAAGTTTCGTTTCAAGTAGATGGCATTGGGACTTTCAAAATGAAAAACATAATCAAAAATTGCAACTTTTTCGTTTTAATAGATCTTAAATCATAATATTATTATTAATTTTCAACATGTATCAATTCATATTTTTATTTTTCACTTTCAATCGTATATTGTTATATTTATTCCATGAATGAAACGGTAAACAAATAACAAAAAAATCTTCACTTACACTATGAAAAATTATCACCAAAATTTCTGCGACCTAAATAAATAAAAAAATCTCATAATCGACTCAGTTGATAAACATGGCCAGAATGATAATTAATAATTATGTATTTCATTGTTTTGTCGAGTCCCAAGCTTCGTTTCTATTTTATTTTACTTTTAGCAGAAATAACACATTTTGTTATTTTAAGGGCATATATTGTTGATATAAATCATCGAAAATAAATTAATGGCAGCAAATGAGGGGAAAAATAAAAACCTCATTCGAAATTTTTTGTTGTGGGACGTTGCATTAATTGATTGGAATATAAAGACTTGAAAAAAATTACTATGATGGGTGCTACATTCGAAAAGGAATAGTCAAATTCACGTTTGATCTCATTTTTTTTGTTTTTCTAAAAACCATATTGGTCGGTGCTTTCGAAAAATTTCAAGACAAATCAAGTAATGATGAAAAGGATAGTGTTTTCAATCGATTAACTTCCTTCAAAACTTGAAAATGTAACATAAACGATTTTTGTTTTAAAACATATTCTGTAAAATAAAAAATTCACGATTCCTTCTACACAACACAACCCCAGAATCATAAGATGGCGTTATATGAATCAGTCAATTCTTCACAATTAGTAATATTGCAATACTGATGCTAGTCTAAAATAATTTTGTTATGTTCTCCTCGTTTTGGTTTTATTTTTTCCTTCTCTTCGGTTCTGTTTCAAAGTTCGAACACTTTATTTATTATTAATAATTCTTTCTTCAAGAATATTTTGAATGCTTATTTTATTTGTGTTTTAGAGCAATTATTAGCAACTGGTTTATCATTTTACGCGTTCAGATTATAACTTTTGGGGTTACATGAATTTGTAGAAATGGTTGTTTGTCGAATTTTTAAAATATTTTTATTTTATTAATGAACGTGGTACTGTTATGTGAGCTTTCTGTAATTTACGATTACATTCGGTTTACCAACGTAACAATTGTTCTAATTATACTGTAATTTATGAAATCTGGATGAATAATACTTTAAAATATTGTCTGCTCCACATGATGTAATGAAAACTCAAATATACACAGTACGAATTTCGTTGACAATAGCTCAGATGGAGAAATACGTCGAGCAAGAAATTCAGTATTCATTATTCGACGTGTGGAACACCCAATTAATTAAATATAAATTTTTCAATTATTTGTTCAAACATCCCACCTATGTTCATCAACGAACAAATACAACTGAAATATTCTCTTCATATACAAAGTAGACGCAGTTACTAAAAGATTCTTGTTCAGTCGACCAAATAACAATTTGATTTATTTTTTCTTTTCCCAATTATATTAGAAAATAATTTTACGAAATGAAAAAATTTCTCAAAGTTCAAAATTATATACTAGGTACATATATATTACTTTGAAGCTCCCTAATTACAATTTTACAAAATTAATATCAAATCTTTTTGCAGACAAATGGGGTATTATTAATTTTTTCAAAGATTATAACAATCAAGTATTATTTACTTTCAATCTTCAATATAAAATATCATTCTTGTAATAATTTACTGAGACACTTTTGAGTTTTGTCAACGAAAATAACAAATATGAAAAAGTATAAATACCTATGTCTGTTTCAATGCATTTCATGAACCCAACTTTACGTAAGTACTTCAGATCAATATCGTTGATTATTCAAGTTCATACTTTTTTCCACATGAATTCTTCTTTCTGCTGAACAATTGCACCAAGAATTTATAATAATATTAAAATATAACAAAACTCAAATGAAACGGTTTCATAACTTTCAGTACTAAAAGTTCCAAGAAATTATTACGTTTGTATGGTTTTATTTAAAATGAGAAGAACGGCTAATAGTATTTCCAATTGATCTCAGTCACTTTCAGTTTTCTTCCTATATATTTAATTTTCGGCTAAGCTCATAGTACTCCTTTTTCCTCCAAGGTTTTGTAAGAATTCTAGTTTTTTTTACTAGTCTCAAACAAATAAAATACTTTTTATGTCGATATTCTGTAAACTTCGATTTAATGAAAAGCTTTTCCCATTTCACATATATCTTTATGAAATGAAAAAAACGTGAGATGGGTTAATTTATTTAAATGATTGTATAAATTAACATCGACAAAATTTCTTCGATGAGCTTAACTAAAGCAAATTTAATAATTTACAATTTCCCTAGCACAGAAACAGTACCATCGTTTTCAACCTGTTGTGAATATTAATGAATCATTATTGGAAGATGGTCTGAGGGATCGTATTGTTATCTTTATTCTTAAAATATAATATGTCAAGTAGTTACAGAATTTGTTTCGTTATCTTTACTTATAGCTACGTAGATTGTGTGTACGATAACGTCAATTAAATTTGTCAGAAAGAATATGTATGTTTCTGTTTATTTTACTTCTCTGCCAACTCCAATCAAGAAAATAGGAAAAAATTTTAATAGAGGAAGGGATGTATTTCTTCAACTTCAACTATGAATAAATCACGTCTTGAAATTTGGACATGAATCTCTCTAATTCTCACGCAAAGAAATGTTAATTCTACATTGACGATTCGTGGACTTTAAAGTTCAAATAATAAAAACAATTGTAATTCAAGTCACTGTGTTAGTAGAATAGCTGACATACAAACATAATTTGAGCACGTTCTCAGCATGAAAGCCTCTATACAAGTTTCACTTTCTTCAAGTTATTCAAAAATAAAGGCATTACGTCACTCTCACTCCCACTTACACATAACTTCGTTTATCCACACATTTTATTTCACCGAGACAGGATTCTTTCTTGCTTTCAAATTGGTGGATGAATCTTTTCTTTCACAAAAAAATTTTTTCAGCAAAAATTCGAATAATTTTGGGCAATAATTGCAATATTTGCAGATTAGGAAGAGTAAATATATTCAAAGATACAAGGCATTTCACTAAACTAATTTAGTAAAGGGTATAATGAGATTCTGACTGTGGAAAGAAGTCACAAAAACTTGTAAAGAAGAATCTAAAATGCAATCATCTATCAGCATTAAAAATTTACAAGAGGCCATATCAATTGGCATGAAAGTTTGAAATCTGCTTTTTTTCGATCACTTTAAGCAGAGAGAGGCGTCTACCCATAATTCTACTCGAGACTTTCAGCTTCTGTATTGAAGTCCACAATTATTACCCAAGTATAGAAAACTATTGTTCGTATTTTATTCAATATGTCAGTCCCGTTACCCGTACCAGAAAATTTTTTGAAAAATACACGAAGCTCTTTTCTGGAACTTGTATTTGACAGTTCTTTTCACAATGACGGGCAAGTTAATTAAGTAACCCTACCCAGCTCAAGTTTCAACGCCTTATTTTGTCATTATGAAAGTCGCATAGGTAAATTTAACGTAAACCATAGTAAAATAGAATATTATTGACGAAAACTTACATGCTAGAAGTTTTCCGAAGACATTACAGAATTAGCTGATGAAAAACGGACGTGATACCAATTGTCACAGTTTCAGAACAAATCGACGATGAACAGCTCATCGGCCAAATTCGTCAAAGCAGTATGGCTATTGCTTCGTTCAGCCGGTAGAAAATGTGACGACTATATTCTCTGGTCGATGATTGATGATCTCCGATGCGAGTTCGATAGGTGTGGTAACGAGCAGCATTATACTAAAATAAAATGAGACTAACATTAGCACTTACAAGATACAACTGGGAACAATAACCATTGTAGCCATCATTAAAACCAGACATAACATAACCTGCACGTCAACTATACGAAAGGTCCAAATCATAAGTTCGACTCGAAGATATTACACTGGGAAAATTAAAATCAGAAAATTCTTTCGAACATACGTATTGTACTATTTGTTATCGTTCGATGGAGTGCTACCATGTTTCCATAAGATTGACTACGATGAAAATCTAATAGCCAATTTCAATTGCGTTTCAAGTAGCCATACCACGTTTCGATAAGTTCGACTGCTGATGAAAACCAAATAGTCAGAATTTTATTTCAAGTAAAGCAAATAAGCAATGAGAAACTATAAGAAACTTGCTGAAATCACATTGTCAGTAATTCGGAATAATAGTTGCAAACCTGCAAGGAATTCAGTTGAAATCGCGACGTAAATGCTTAGTGCAAGATGAATTATACGTACATACTTCTCAAATTGGTGATTCAATTTTTCGCCAATCAATTACGTTACATCAGAAATTAAATTCACACAAAAAACGGAACTGATTCGACATTTTGCACAGTAAATAACATTGATAATGAGAAAAGAAAATTTATAGAGAACACTAATATGAGCCATGAGGCAGCTTTAAGATGGCGAACCACGGCGTACCGCGTACTTTGCTTGGTTCAGGTTCCAAGAAATAAAGTTGAGTTCAAGAGCTGTTTTAGCTTTTGAGTTGACGGAGTTGAATGATTCATGAATTTTATTCAAAGTTGCCAACCCAAACTGTTGAAAATCTCTATTTCAAGCCAAAAAATGTTCCTGAAGACGAAAAATTCCCTAAAACAAACTTTTTCGTTGAAAATTTGGAATTTTTTAGCTTAATTTTAGCCACTAAAAAAAGTAATGATATATGTAAAATTTTAATAGGAAAAACGTAAATTTTCAAACACAAAGAATCAACATTACTTATACTAAATAATATTATCATCTCTTATTTGAATAATAATTTTAAAAATTTCGAAAAATCTTTTGCTGGCCGAGTAGTACAATAGAATCTCAATTGCTTCCAGTCAATCAACAAAAATCTGATACAAGGCCAGTATTAGTCATGAAATTAACAGGGTTTCGATGACTTCATAATTTTAATAAAAATATAATAGTTCATCATTAATTTTCAATTTTTCTAATAATGTATCATTTTTCCAATTTCTCGTATTCATTTACTAAGAAAAATCACGAAACAGCGGCGAGAAGTCATCAAAAATTTATTGCTTCATTTGATTGATTAAAACATGGGTTAAAGAATTTCCTTACACACAACTTATCTTTTGCCATGGAAAGAAACCGGTCCAACCCGACGGATTTGAGGTATTGTACGTGACACCCTGTGTATCAGTGAATAGCACAAGAACACTTTCACCTTATCTGACAAAGCTATTAGAAAAGAAAATAATTTTCGAGATTTACATCACTGGAAAAAGTTCTCGCCATTTGGGCAGTATCCTTTTGAAATGTTTTAAATCCAGCCTTGAGCTAGACGATTGTAAACGGAGGAAACGAAAAGTAAGTACATATTATACAGGCTTCATGACTCAATATTTCTGTAGATATCTCATTCTGATCAGATATCAGAAATAAACGCGGATTAGCCTGACCATATGGTAATTTCAAACAAATTTTGAATTTTTTAATAGATTTATTGGCAGGAAAGGACATCAATTTATTGCAACAATAGTTATTCGAAAATGAATGCTTATGGTAGCTTATAAATACAGTTCTCACAAGTGTAACCAACAGAACATTTTTTAAATAACCTTGACTATTGTCTTTGAGAAATCAAAATTTACTCGATTACCAAAACAAATGGAAAAAAAATAGAAAAACTAATTAACGATCACCAATAAATTTTAAAGATTTAAATGAAAAATAATCATTATATCGCTATCAATAGCCTATAAGAAAGTACGACAAAATTCAATACGCTGTTAAAAATACCTATTATTAATATTATTATTATTATTATTATTATTATTATTTTAAAAAATATTAACGAATTTATGTTATAAGCGTAACACAAATATATACGAATATGCGACGAAGTTTCAAAAACGAAATTAATAATAACGATAATAATAATGATAATTAACTGCAAAAATCCCTTTATGTCAAAAATTACGACAAACTCTATCAATTAATAGCAATCACATTGAATACGTTACGAATTTCATCGAAATAGGAACCATTTCCAAAAAAAAAAAAACATATTTTTCAAACATTAAAATATCTTTCCACTTCTAGCTGAAAAATGAAGCATTTGATGCACTGAATGCTGTCTACACGTGAATAATAAAATACAACCCATTACCCACTTACATAAAGAAAAAAAACGGCTTTTCGACGAAATGCGACCAAATTAATGAAATATTTTCCATAAATAGTCGTTTTGTTTTATTGAACAAAAATAATCTAGTTTTTCAGGAATAATCTTGACAAAAAAAAAAAAAAATGTAACCAAATTGCGAAAAAAATAATCATTTAAAAATGAAAAGGTTTGTAATCGTTATAAAAATTTAAAAGAAATAAAAATCATAGTAGAAAAGAATAAACTAGATCTAATTTATGAAAAAAATCCGGTGTATTTACAAAAAAAAAAAAAAGAAAGAAAAAGAAAACAGGAAAAAAATCAATCACATTGCACGTCTAAACACTTGATAATAGTTTTCATGGCATATAAACAAAATAATAACTGAAAAAAAAATCTAAATTATTACGGCTATTTGAATACAACGATATAATTTTCTTCTTGGAGACTTTAATAGAATTATTTCATAATAATATACAATACAGTAACATATTTTCATACCTAACATTATAATCTCACTATGAAATAAAATATTACACTGCGATGGAATACACAATATTAAATTAGAGGAGAAAGAAATTATACTAATTACAATAGAAAAGTTCCCCGATGCAATGGTAAATATTTTGCACACATAATTTACTCGAAACAATAATAAAAATAATTAATTTAAAAACCGGGTTAGTATGACTGATACATTTTAACAGAATAAAAATTATAATTGGTACATATATTACAGCAATCAACAATACATTGGCTTATTTGTAAATATTTGTGAGAGTTAGTACCTTTTCTATGATTATTAAATAAATTAGCGTTAAAGAAAAGCTTATAGAAAATATTCATCTACTGCATTCATAATACAAAAAATTAAAAATAAAACTCTAAACCAACGATTGCATGAAACAGGAAAAATCAAAATTACAGACAAAATGAATAATCAGCAGAATTTTACATAAAATATTATAATTTTATGACCTGAAAATTAAATTGACTTCGAGATTTCTTTGTCGAAAATTCAAAAAAATTCAAACTAATCTTTTATTTTCAAGTACTTTTTTAAGTAGCTAATAAGTGTTTTTGTTTTTCAAACTTTATTTCAGGCCGTCTATAATTAAAAGCAAAAACAAATTTACAATGATTTTTCTTGAGTAATTTTTTTCGAAATTTTTGATTTTTCTCATAAAATATAATCTATATAATTAAGTTTTTCACCTAACTGACAATGCTTTTTTTTTATTTTTTTTTATTGTGCAAGTATTATTGATGCAAAGTTTTGATTTCAAAAAAGAAAATTAAAAGGGGAAAAAATCAAAAATGAATTACGATTGTCTAATAAATTCAGAAGTGTAATTTATATGAAAATTTCTCTTTTCCCTAAGTTTCTTTTGTACAACAAATATTTAGTAGATTCTCGATCGAAAGTACCACAACGTGAATTTCGACAGTTTCACAGCCTCTTTAATAATAGTAATTCGTTGGTTAAACAATAATTTACCATACATATTCACATCTAACACACAAAATATATAATTAACAAGCCATTGTATTATATTCGATGATAAAATTCACAAAAATTTTGTCGGAAATTCATTCAGAAAATTTCAGACGGTTCATTACGTTTATTAACAATAATTATTTAAAAAAATATCCGTTTTAAGTTGGTGATTACAGACTAGAGTAAGGTAAACTACTTATACTGGTAAAGTCGATTCAGATAAAAAAAGACAAAATTAATAGCAAGTATTCTGCATAGTTTAACAAAATGTATTCATGGTCAATGAGAGAAAAAATGGATAAAAATATAAGGCACATCAACTGTCAAGGCAGGTTTCATAAAATTAAAAAAGAGAAAATCTCTACAAAATAAAACAGAATCGTTTTTGATTTACAACAATGAGAATAAATTATACAACTTTTTTTGCCAACTAATGTTGGTGAAAATGTTGATGAAAAATATCAAGTTTCAACGAATCGTTACATCAAAAATCAGTAAGTACCTATTTTATTTATTGATTACCGAAATGCGTTCAGCAACGAAGCCCAGCGTTGTATTCGCGATTAAAAAATTCAGTTTCAAAACATTACTGGAAAAATTCTGGCAACAATCAATAATAATTAATGTAAATATTCGAACATCAAAATTGCATGAAAACTAACAACACTTAATAATATCTCAATAATAGGTATTATTCATTTCTTCAGAATAATAATTTTAATAATAATAATAATAATAATAATAATAATAATAAAAATCAAATCAAATCAAATTTATTAGAAATGAAATTTGGGTATGAAATGAAACATACCCCCACATGCCCACTGGGGCGAGGGTGGAGGAATTTACATTAATTTATCCGTTTAATAATGACATTACGGCAGGGACAACAGCCTCACGTTTTCAAAGATTCATTCAAGAAAAGAAAAACATGACTTCAGGTTGATTGTGAAATAATTTCCACTCGACTTTCTAAAACACAACGTACAATAGAAGAAACATTTTTCAAAAGAATTTTAAAAATTGACCTACAATTATACTCATATAAGAATTGAATAAACGTATTAATCGATTTTTCTGAAACAAAATTATGTATAAAATTTCTTATTCGTTTTTCTCTATAATAATGATCTTTCACAAACGAGGAAAGGAAGCTATTTTATACGAGTATGAAATTTTTGCGAAAATATGTACTCATAATTATTAACTTGATTAATCTTTATGAAAATACTTGCGGGTAAGGAATTGAAGAGAACAGAGAAAATTTACATGCACAATGCAATATTTATGTTCTTAGAGAATGGATCTAACTCTCTCCTTCGAATTCCCATACTTCCAGAAAAATTTTTTTGGGGTTATAATTCCTAGTATGAGTGAAAAAAAAGTTATTTCAATAAAGAAGCATAAATTTCATTATCATAGAAGAAAGGAATAAAAAAATATGGTTTAAAAATATATTTCAGGAATCTTTCAAGGTTTATCGTATGTTTTTTTCATGTTGAGAAAAAAAAGGTTGGCAATTATGTACTTTACGTATGTTATGTTTTTGAAGAATTTAATCTCAATCTTTTAAAATAAGAAACTGGTTATAAACTCGGAAAAAGTGTTTCATTAAATCTCATTTAGGTTCAGTAAAATTATTGATACAAGCACTTATGAAGAAATATCTTTTTGGCAATTTTTCTAAGTAATCTGATAATTATATTGGAGAAAGAAAAATATACTGATAGACGTTGTTTTGAAAATCTTTGGGTGGAAAGATTCCGCGTAAGACAAAATTGTCATTAAGAGGCATATTGGCCAAACTCACAGAACAGAAGACAGATACCAAGTGGACGATCGGATCAGTTGCAACAATATTTTTGCATTCATTGTTCACACACGAATGTTTATTGGTACACTTTTGAAGATAGCCAGGATAAAGATTCGAAATTGTTCCTCGTCTCTGAAGCTACCACTACCTATATTTAAAGCTCTGAAGTCGATCGTTAATTTAGAATCATAAGAAACAACAACGAGGAATAACCGACGACGAGACTATTATAAACAAATCGATTTCTTGAAGAAGGAATTTACAGTAAATTGATGATTTTTCAAGACGTCTAGAAATAGTCGGATTCGAGAAATTATAATCTTTAAAAAATCAAAGCAATGGTAATATTCATTTTTCAAAAATTACTAAAACTTAATGCCGTTTATAAAAAAAAATGAACGGTAATTATTTCAATATTACAAAAATTTTCAAAAGAAATTTGTATTTATTTAATTTTCTGAAAATGTACGAAAATTCACCGACGCACTTCTGGTATCGAGTTCCCAATTTTTTTTTTAATACCAAGAACATGCGATGGCGCAAAGAAAGATGTTGATTACTGAAATGAAACCGATAGTAAATAAACTTTGAAAATAATTTATATTCCAAGTAAAAGCTGAAAAATTGATTCAGAAAACTGAGGCCAGAAGGGATTCCTCCACGCACTCATCTGACAACCTTCAAAGGTGCACCAACATTTTGGAGACTATTAAAATTTTATTGAATTTTAAATATAGGTTTGAGAATATTCTTCAAAAAAGGTATGAAAATTTTTGAATAAAATGACTAACATAGAAATATTGGACATTGAGTAAAACCTTGAGAAAAAAATATGTATTATAGCTGTGTTCGGGCGCTACCGGGATTACCAATTTCTGGGGAAAATGAAGTCTTATTCCAAGTAGTATTCGATTCCGTTACCAGTAAAAAATGAGAAAGAGCCAATTATGCGTGCAATAAGCCCTCTTTTTTTGTAATCCTGGGAGCGCTCAAACATAGCTTATGCCTTTACAAGCTAGTCTGGTGAAAAGCCTTGGGAATAGAGGAGAGAGGGTGATTGGTAATGCCATTTTATGCTCAGTCTTCAAAGTCTGTATAGATAGATCTGACTCTCTACGCTACAAAATGATACTCAGTTATAAAACTGGTCTGCTTATCTTTTGAGACAGGTATTACCATGAGAATGTCCTGATTACATACATTCCCTCAAGACGTACAGGGGATTGTATAGAATAACCTGTGTGAAATTTTTCTTCTTTTCATACATTCACCAAAACGCTAGGTTATTATGTATATAATCGCCGATGCGATACATGATGATGAATTCGATGATAGGTGCTTGGTGAATGATTTGCCCTTCCCTTCAGGGATAAATTTTCCTCCTAAAATGGCAGGCGTCTGTTTGTCCCTTACCTCAAGTATTTTGAGCTTGCTATTGGCTTAATATCAAGGGTTCGGTTTGTAGAGCTCTATAGCCCCCGTCAAAAAATTTCTCTTATTACTCCTACGCCCGCGCATATTTGTACTAAATTTTCTATACAACGATTGGAATAGCGACAAAAATCGGTTCGACGAGAAGAGGATTGACGTAATCAGCGACGTGAGGACTGTGGCGAGGGAAGGTGGTAAAATGGGATACCGGTAGCCTTTTCAGAACTTGACATTCTGCACGTCGACGGGCGTTTCTGGCTTTTTCGGCGACTTGGAGTGGTGGTGGGGATGCGTGTATTTGGTCATCGACTCGTCGTCCGAGTCGGCGGCGCTCGAGTCGGCGGCTGCGATTGCCACGCCATGGTCCTCGAGTTCCGCCAATTTCGAGTCGACCGACGACGCAGACCGGTTGAGGTGCGCCAACTCGACGGCGACGTTGCGTTCGATGGAGACGGCGATGCTGTTGACCAGCGTCGGGCACGCGTTCACCGCGCGGCACACGCACGTCCCGTGCTCACCCTCCGTCCGCATGCCGATGCCTCTCATGGCACTGACTACGCTGGCCGCTGCAAGCGCCGACGGTTTGTGATCTAAGAATTCAACGACTGCAACAGAAACGATCAGTGGTTAGAGAGTTTTATGGATTAGTCAATATAATATTGTGACATTCACATTCACAACTGAGAAGGGACCAGTTTGATGATGAACATTTTTTGGGACAGACATTATGATAAAGCACGACAAACATGTTCTCTTTCCGTCAACTTATTATTAATACCGTCGAATGGGGCGACTTTACACACTTTTTTCATGTTTTTCAACTTTGTCCTTTAATAACTCCTCCAATTTTTGAGCTATTGAAATGAATTTGGTTTTAAAATTTAGGTCTAACATTTCTCAACACAATTGTAAAAAAAAGTTTGAGTTTGCAGCCTTCCTTCTATTTTTTATGATTTTTCAAAAAATTTGTGTAAAGTCACCCCTCAATGGGGCGACTTTACCCATCAATTTGTTATTGATAGGTTATTGATGGGTGGGGAGGCAAAATTTGAGGATGTTTGTACTCAGACATACGATTGAAAAGAAACTAGTCAAGTACCAACTTCAACCGTGTGAAACTGAACTGAATATTTTCAGTGTCTGTGGTTAGAAAAAAAAGAGGAATAAGAAAAAGGAAAAAACCATATCGCCGCTTTATTTTCTTGTTCTGTTACTGGGTGAAGTGAGGTAGGGGCGGCGATCTTTTTTTTATTTTCCTCCTTCTACCTGCTCCGATTTCGGTTTTAATTTTTGCCTGGCAATTTATTTATTGGGCTAAAACGAAGTGGGTAAAGTCGCCCCTTGAATGTAAAGTCACCCCGTTCGACGGTATTGGGTGTGATGCTTAGAAAACAAGACTTTGTGAGTTTGAGAGGAATTGGACCCATCATCAAGATGACCAAAAAAATCACTATAATCCTATTATGCTCTTTTCACGTTTTTTTGTTAAAAATAAGTTTTTTCTTGCAATAAATGCGGCAGAAATGAAAACATGAAAAAATCTATCTGGGACTCAATTTTTGAAAAATGGACATAGGGAGGGTCGGGCAATAGAAACCAATTTTTTATTTAATCTTGTATTTCATCAACTATTATACTTAGAAACCTGAATTTGATTTCATTTTAAATAATTAAAGAAAAAACCCGCCTCTATCCATTAACATACAGTAGTAGGCTATACGAGACATTTTTTTACCATAAAAATTGCATATTCTAAACCTTCATATTTTTAACCATTTCTAAAATGCCCGGGCAATAGGAACCAGGTACCCGGGCAGTAGGAACCATGTCTAATTTTCTGTTTTTATGATAGAAATAACTTCCCAATCTGCAACAATCTGCAATGTGACGCACATTTTGAGGAGAAATGTGACTTTTGTGACACTGATGTGACCTATAATTTTTCCAAAGGGTCACATCAGTGGGTAATTACAAAAAAAAATTTCATAATTCAAATTTATCATTGGTTCCCAATGCTCAGTTCCCATTTCCCGGAAATAGATGGCTGCAAAATTATATTGTTATCAAGTTCAAAACAAAGTAAATGAAAAAACATTTAATCAACATGACAAAGTGATAAAATCTGGAATAAAACAAGACGTAGCGCGCATTTCCATCTATAGCCAGTAAAAAATGATTTTGGTTTGAATTTTTTTGTTTTAACGGATTAAACGTACACGCATTGAGTTTATTCATGCAAAAAAAAAATCGGGCAATGGAAAATTTTTTTGCCTCAAAGGGTGGCGGACCCGAAGCACTATTAACGTGCAATGTTGCAGTTTTTGTCAGACGATTAGCAGGGAAGTAATGGAGGTGGTTCCTATTGCCCGGTGGTTCCCATTGCCCGACCCTCCCCTACCTTTTTTTGCAAAGCAGAGCTCTTATATTGATAGAGATTTTTTAGGTGAAGCCACCAACCTTTTTCAGTCAGCCTGGCCCAGCCAGCTTCCCTGTAGTTATATCTCTGATAGAAATGATTATTAATGTTAAATGATCACAGAAAACGGATCAAACGATAGCAAAAATGAATACTTTTGATTTGCATTGTGTAACTATAGTAGCTTATCCTATTGATTTTCTGAGAAGTTAGGCTGAGTGGATACCATAGAGTCAAACTGAGGTAATGATGGGCTAGTAATGCCTTTGGTGGGGTTACAATAAGTTATACTCTGAAAATACATAGGAAAAAAATTGTGTTTCATGCCAAATTATGTGATATAACTATGTCGTCCATCATGTATTTTGAAATAAAAACTATATGGGTGAGATGTAGACTATGTAAGCTATCTTCGGTGAAAATTTTTTCTTGTAGACTCCGTAGGGTAAAATTCTCCTCAAACTTGAGTAACTGGAAATTTACTGGAGCTAGAACTGCGAAATTTTGGTTGTGGACAGGGCTCATGTAGGACTAACTTCGATAAAATTTTAAAATCAATTGAAAAACTACAAAAAAAAGTTATGGACAAAAAACCTTAAAAATAGCCAAAACACATTTTCCAGTCCCAAGTGGTAACCGGTTGAGGTGGAGGTCTGAAATTTTGACCCAAATAGTTCTTCATCGTGGTCATGGTCAATGTGACCCCTATAAGTTTCAGGTCGAAAATCGATAATAATCATTTCACCTATCTTATTCCGCTATAGACCTTTTATAAACTAATGCTGTAAAAAAGAATTATTCATCTCCTGCCTTCACCAAACATCAGTGAATGCTACAGCTATTTTTCCACATTTACGATGTCCGCGTATCGCACTCGCCGATGCTGCCGTATTTTGGACGAAAATATAGAAAAAGTGAAGAAGAGCCTGTGCGCGGTCATGACGAAAATATGAAAAAAAATAAAAGAGCAGCCAACTAAAGACGTGTGTCGTCGCAATCAATTCTTTCGAAATGAGTTTTGCACTGAATTTGTTTGAATTTGGATGTGTTACCCTTGAAAATATTCGCAAGGTTCATTGTCACAATTGTCAGAAACCCTAAAATTTTTTGCGTAAAACAGAATAACAGACTCAACAGATGGTTCTGTAGGTTATACCATCAAAATAAGGGTAATATCAATGATTTTTCAGCATTTCGTGATTTTTCAAGATGCAGGAAGGAGATATAGAAAGCTGAAATTTAGAACAAAACTAGTTTAAACCTTCCTGTATCGATTAAAATAAAAAACATTTCTTCATAAATGGGATACTTGTCTGATTAAGAGCTGTTAAAACTCAAAAAAGAAGTCGGTATTACCCTTTAAAGGTATGCTTTACCATGCGAAAAAAATGTAAAAAACAAAGCAATTTTCCCAACTGATTTCTGCCTGAGTTTTCAACTTGAAGATACAATTTTTGAATAATATGTTATAGTTATATGATGGATGTATAGAGTTAAATTTTTAATTTAAATTTTCTGGTAGCTAAAATTAGCCATCAAAGTTACATCAATTTTGCGCACGTCCATAAGTTCATGATATAACTATAGGTAACATAATGTATTCAAAAACAGTCGGGAAAATCCCCTCATTTTATGAAAAAATTTTTTTTTAATATCGTTTTATCGGAGAGTTTGATAACTAAATTGTTAAATTTCGTATTGGTCGAGTTAATTAAGAAGTTAGATTCATATTTTTCCATATTTCATCTTCATCAGTAGTTCATCCCACGAGTAAAGCTTAACTTCCATAAGATTGATACATATTTTTCCATATTTCATCCTCATCAGTAGTTCATCCCACGAGTAAAGCTTAACTTTAATGAGATTGATACTGACACTTTGGCTTCATTTTCTACACATCGGTACTCCTTAGGGTATTCCTGATTTTTAAATCAGGTTTTTTCACTTATTCCTTAAAATTTTCATTCTTGCCCAACAGCTGTCATTTTTCGGGTCGCTAACCAACAAGATAAATAAATTGATGTATAGAAAATGGTTGAAAATCAATGATTATTTATAATCTACACTAAAACAATTTTTCACAAATTATCGAAATTTTTCACGAAAAATTTTCACCCCAAGCATTGTCTATGCATTGCGAAGTGAATCACGCATAGATTTACCTAATGTAAAAATAACTGCAGATATCATGTCTAAAGTAATTATCAGCAGTCAAAACACCAAAATTATTAGGTGCCTTGGAAAAGCCACGTGTTTTTTCAAAAGCCCGAGGCTCTCGTCAGGGATTTATGGTTTAATTTCACCAACTCACATTTTGACAAGGCAATCTTTTGGGACACTCACGACTGGTAATTTTTAATCGATGATGGACAAGTCCCCATATTTTCAACAATCTAACCACATTTTCCCACTTTTTTAATAGCTTCAGATTGCAAAAATTCAAGCAAACCTTCTCATGTCAAATATAGAGTGAAGTTCCTGCAGGTCTACAATTTGGTATTCGTGATCGTTTGATTGGCCCTCAATTCTCGTCGTTTTATCGAATTTTGATATCAACTGGAGGGCACTGTGCACGCGAGCTTAATACCAGCCAATTATAGGCGAGTCTAATCTTTTATTGTTAGAAGCTACCATCGGATACGAATAAAATAAATTGATGACATGAAACTGAATATATATATATATGTACCTGAAAACTGTGTTAGAAAATTCGTTTTACCAATTTCTACCTTAAGTTGGCCTCCGACACTCGTTATAGTGTTTTTTCTTCCTTTTTTTTTCTACTACAGACGACTGCATCGTGTATATTTGTAAAGTGTAAGTAAATTTTACACGTAAAACCGTATCACACATAAATAACATTTTCACTCATTGCACCACCAACATTGTCGAGATATTAATAAATTTCAAAGTCGGCACCAAGTGACAGTAAAATGACTCCTTTGTAACACGAATCGCAGGTAACACTGTCATTTTTCTCGCAGATATGATTTTCTAGGTCAGGGAGTGTAATCCCTATAATGTTTTATCATATAATGCGACAGAGTCTGAGAAAATATACTCTTGGGTTAGTAAGGGGGCTTTTTTTTGTTGGAATCACGTAAAAGTTTGCGCAGGCCAAGAGCTGCTGAGTTCCCCCCCTCCAAAAAAATAAGTTAGGGATTGATCAATGCAAAGGTATTGATATTATCGATATAATGGGCCATCATTAAAATTATTGATATTAACAATTTTCCTTTATTGATAATGCCGAATGTATTAGAAAATGAAAAAATTTAGTGGAAAATGGTGGTATTAAAAAAATATGAAGGTCTTCCATGCTCATTTTGCATGATAATTCAGTGGAAAAAAAAAAGAATCGACATTTATCGATATTATCGATAATGACAATTTTGACTTCGCCCCATCACTACTTTTGGTGAAAAAGATGCATTTGTCTGGACGCCGAACTGAAGAGGAAAATCCTTTAATTAAAAAAAATAAATTGTGGATCAATGGGTCGAGTATCATAATTTAATTTCTAGAAGAAACCGACTTTTCTGGACTACAAGGAAAAACGGTTATTTTTATTCCCAAATCGTCAATCACACCCAATTCGTGAGAGATGCTTCTTGAGCCCTGAGATTGTCATTTAATGCTGCATATTATAATCAATTTGAAAATAATAATAAGCAAGTTTCAGTTAATCGCTGTTACTTTTTAATGCGCTAATAAGATCTTTCTTGATATAATAACGCATAAAAAATATGAATTCTAAGCAGAAACCCAAAGATTTATTTTCAAAAAAATTCAATAACCCCCCCTTCTCCAACTGTTTCTAGCAATACAAAAAAAAGCTATTCTTCTAAACTAATATCGCGACAGAATGTATACCAAATACTGGAAGGCTACTTTAAAAACCTATAACTTACATTACGAATGGCGTATTTAATTAAATATATATAATTCTACGGTACCTCATCATTCCTCTGCTGATAACTGACGTCGGTAAACGAATCTCAACAAAAAGTACAATGAAAAAAAAGCATCTAGAAAAGTAAATTTATACCCAAAAACAGAAGAATAGTAGTGGGCCACATACTCTGGCGAGTGGTTAAATAATATCCAACCTTCTAAAAAATCCACTTTTTACCGCCCTTCTTGCGTAATAAATTAAAACAATAGTCGAAATAAATTTCAAATACGCACAGTTTATATCTACACGAAATCGGATTAGGTGTTTCTTTTTTATTTCTTCTTTTATTTTCTGTCGTTCCAAGTGCAGTCACGAAGTGGTTAGAGATTTACCTATACTGGAAATATGTTGTTTTTCCACCACCAGCAGCCCCCCCCCCGTCCCCTCTCCATCGAAATCTTCTTTTACTCCACATAAACATTGTTTTGTTCCTCTTTTCTATTTTTCCCTTCGTACTTTTCTGCTTATCTTCTTCTGTACCGCCACCCCCCCCTCAACGATGGCCTTGTATTTCCAGACTTTTCCACAAAAACAGTTTCATGTTTCTGGCAATAGATACCATATTATATCGTTTACTTGAACCAATAGTACAAGGACACTTTGTGAACGTCTTCTCTTTTTCTTGGGACCCTTTTTACTTCTCCTTGCCATTCATCTATTAACTACAGGGCTGATGGATGCACGGGTTGAAGGGGAAAAATTAATTAATGTTTCGTACAGATTTTGTATAAAATATTATGGTTAAATAACAACAGATCTATAAAGTGCAATACGTACAGGTCAGACAGTATAAATTATTACAAGTATTATTGGTAACAACTGCTCGGAATAAAAACATCAATATAAATGCCAGTCACAAACCTGCACAAATGTCACAAGCTACCTTTGGGCATATAAATGATATTTAGTATTTACCTATTAGTTTTATTAATTTATAAATCCTAACAATATCTTTCAGGAGCCTAATATGCCAAAATTGAAACAGTAGCCAAATCATAAATTTTTAATACTTCACTATTATGAGTTCCTTGACGTCTCACATGACGAGCAAGATTCAGTCAGCTATTTTCATGAATTGCCAAATTTTTCGATTTTTATAATGATAGTTTGTGGTTAAGCAGCCAAGTGGAAATAATTTACAGCGAATTAGACGCATGGATGAGATTCAAAAAAACCAAGGTGGAAGAAAAGAGAGACAGAGAGAGAGAGACAAAAACGAAATTTAAAAGCTCATTTCTATACATTTTACCACCTTCATTATACCGAAAGACTTTTGAGAAGATGCTCTGTGAAATAAATGAATGAACTTTCCTTCCCACTCTGCTTCCGGATGTACACTATTGTTTTCTTTTAATTACAGCAATTCAAAAAAACAAAAAACAAAAATTGCGTAAATTCGATAGCGATATGGGTGGCAGAATTTTAAAAGAAAAATAATTATTAACTGTTGGTGGTATATGTGATGATATTGTTATGCTACATGCCACTTGAGCTATACAGCAGACACGATAACTGGAATGAGATATAGCATTTACATTGTACTCTTTTTCCCAGTGCGTGGGAGGTTATTTACTCTACTGGAATGAGCCGATAATAGGTGCGACATCTATTTGTGGTAACAGATCGGATGGGTGTAGTTTATTGATTCATATTCCCCTATTCTATACCGTCCACTTTTCAACAATCTACATATTATATTATCCACCGTTGAAGGTTTTTTTTTCAAGTGCTAAATTTAGGGTACGATAAAATTTTTTACACGGACTCGACGGTGACTTTCATCATTATATTATCTTTAATTCAGTCTCAGAAAGAAGAAAATCTGTCGGACGGATTGAAAAAATTATGCAAATTGAATTTGATACGAATCACGTTTCGACAAACAAAGTCGGCTGTAGGATTTAGAAAAATTTAAAACCAAATCAGATAAAACGAATTTCGGAGGACCATCTGGTACAGTTGTCGAAAATCAACAAAAATTTAACCGAGACCATAAAATCGTACAGCATAAAAATTACGAGAATGCCAAAAATTGTGACAGCTATAGTACTTTGTATGTAAAAAATAATTACTACTTCTTCGAACATGGATGAGTTCTACAGATTGGGTACAGGTACTCTTGCGTCCATAGGGATGAACGAGGACTACGATATTTTTATGAATAGAGGGATTATAGTCTTTAAGAAATTTATATCTACAGATCTTCGGTCAGAGTAAAAAAATGATTAATTTAAATTCGGTATTCACGCTATAAGAGAAAAAACTCGAGCAGGTTTTCAGAATTGTCAGGAGAAAAAGGACCTCAGCAACTGAAACTGGATTTTTTTCATATATTTCTTCTAGAACTACTCTGTCGCATGAATGATGTTATTTTATATAACGTCAAGAAAATTTTAAAGCAACTAAAAACATCATCAATCACGAGAAAATTCATTTAAATGCAAGGGAATAAATTTCTTTGAATGGGTCTCCTGGAAAATTTGTGTTTCGATGAGTATAGATACTTTTTCTCCAAACAGGTTACAAATAAATATACATTTTAAAAAAGCAAGAAAAAAGAATGCATAGAGTAGCATCATCAAAATTCTAGGTATTTCCAAATCTACCACACTATCCTTAACCACTGGAACTCTTCAAACAATACTCATTTCCGAAAGCACAAATATTTCATGTCAGATTGCAACTCATTAGGGAAAAATTCAAAATGCTAAAATTACACTCACGCATTAGTGATACGAACAGCAAGATATTGAAATAATTGCATCAATTCGCCGATAATTAATGGCTTCTGTTCTGTATTCAGACGAAAAATCGTTTATCTTCGCCAAGAGAGTCGACATTTTGAAAATTTGATAAAATCGTCAGAGGGTAAAAATAAAACAAGCAAAGAATTTGATTAGATATCGCTAACTTATTCAAGACTTAATCATGAAATATCGCTCGGAAAATTGTTCTGGAAATGTTGTAGCTTCGACGAACTATCTTCTGTATTGTTTTTCAATCTCACACACTATGTCAAGCCCCTACTTTTGTGAGACAGAGTATATACTCCGTAGAACACGCACGAAAAAAAGATTTTTTGTATTGTGAAAGGTGGAGAAATATTCGAAGACTCCTTTTCTGGACGGTGGAGGGCAATATCGTTCAATCTTATAATCGGAATTACAGTATTCCCAAATTTCTAAAGCCTCAAACGATAATTGGTCAACTCAGTGTTTTATTTGTGCATCTCATCACACAGTCCGTTTAAAACGATCCACTCATAAGGGCAGCTACAAATTGTCACTCTGGTGCAACTCAACATTTGTTAACATATCGAATCAAACTGCTTCTTTAAATGTAAGCAAAAGTTACACAATTCATTATGTGATATTTAGATGCACTTTAAATCATTAGCGTTGAAAGAAAGGATAAAGAGATGAAAATACGTAGCGGGATGACGTATCATTTCATTTTTATTAAGATTAGGCTATAGGTATTAAAAATATTGACAATAATTCTGCACGTAGTTTGAAAATCGTTCAAGTTTTTCTTCTAAAACTTTCAAATTAAAAGAAATGAAAGCATCAATAGTAGCCACGTGGAACACAAAAATATGCAGCTCATAAAAATTACTTGCAAGCTAGGTAAGTATCTTTAAAGATACGATACCGACTATTTCGCAATAATTCACTTTTATTTACCTATTCTCAGAAAAAAATGTTGAATATTTCACGTAGATAACTGAGCACTTATACAGTAATGAATGCTGAACCTTTTGGGTCATTAAAACCTTAGATAATATAGCATGGATAGCCAGCGAACGAAATTACGTCTTGTCAACATGAAATAATAGAATCTAAAGTGGAAACGGTAAGACAGGGTCGTTCTATAAGGCAAGGATAGGGCGCTGGCTACTCATATGCTATATTATCTAAGATTAAAACTTTGTAAATGATGGACTAAACCACTAATTTTCTCTATAATATACGAGAACAGCTACTATCCAAAACAGCACCTTACTCTGAATATAGAATTTATACTCGAGAATAAATAATAGTAACATAAAATAATAAAAAATTCAGAATTATATTTCCGAATGGCCCATATTTTGATGGAACAAACAAAACTATAAGTTCTGTACCCTCTAATAATATTTTACTTCAAAATCATTTTATCAGATAATTTGATAAAAAAAATCCTTAATTTCGCATAAAGAAGTTATGTACCTATTCGTATATAATTTCATACTTCATCATCGCAGAACTCAGAAGCAGGGCCAGATTCCCCATAAAGTGAATACGCACATTGCGTAGTATTTGAAATTTGGGGGCCCCCGGAATTGGTCGTGAGGTCTAATTAAACGATAAAATAAGGCTTCATGGAGCCAAAATGGGGGCCCTGGGGCCCCGAAAATTATGAATTTGCGTGGGCCCTGCAGAACGCTGAATCCGGCCCTGCTCAGAAGTACCTCCGTTTTGATATTAGTAAGTTAAGGAGTTTGAGCATCTAACGGAGCATACTCCTAACTTTTTTTTTTTTAGTAACTCGCACGTTCAATTCTTTTTAGTTTCATCCTCCAAAATAGAAAGCAACGACAAAATTCCAACTTTTCGCCGGTCTATCATCACAGCAGTCTTTTACAGAATTTCCAATTCGACACTTGCACTCGACGACTGACGTAGTCGCAGATAAGGTAGCGCGTAAGTCGCCGAGCTTATAATCCCGATAACATGCGATAGAAGTGAACCTTAGCCGCAGGTTGGGGGTCGTAAATTGAGCTCCACTTGCAACGTGCAACCAGTGACAGCGCAACAGGTGACGAGCGAGTACACAGTTAAAATGTAAACATCCGCAAACTCAGGTATACCCAGACACTAAATCAACCCAACCTAACGGTATGCGATTTACAAAGTATACCTACGAACTTTATCAGTTCATTTTTTTTCTCTTTTTTTTTTTCTCATAAATACAAAATGCGAGGAATTTCGTAAAAAGCATTATATTGTTTTTGCTCTTCCTCGTTGCCCCCACAGATGATCCCCCCCCCCCAATTCGATATATTATCATTTCGATAATTCAGACTTTCTTCTTGCCGAAGGAGTGCTATAACCCCGGAGCATTTACCTGAGCACGCATCGCGAGTTCATTGGCCTAATATGGGCGTACGATTTTCAACGCTCTTTTTTTAACGAATGCGCTGCCACATACGCGTCAAAATCGGTGTTGTACCGTGCGATACATGGGCACTGGCACATGTATACCGAATTCTCGGCAGCACCCAAAATATACACACAGTGTGTGCTTATTCCACGAACGCGGTCGCCAAAAAAAATACCACCGTGTATATACACGCCGCAGCATGAGCAAATCAGATGCGTGCACTACTTCCGTCATCCGTCGAATCGCCGCGTGTATCCCTCACTGCGCATCCACAGCCCCCCTTTTCTGCTCCACAACTGCGCATCTTATCGTCCCATCTACGAGCGAGTGCTGACACGTCCGAACACCTCGGCACCGCAGCGGAATTCGAAATTCGACGTCGTCTGCTCGACTCATTCGTTGGACTCGTCTCAACAGACGGCACCCACTGCCCGGTGTCACGCAGCAGCCGCACTGTCAAGTGTAAGGTCAGTCGCAACGGCGGCGTCTGGTGGCCTCGTGCGTGACGTAATCGAACGTTGCCCGATCGCCCCAAAAATAGAACGCGACGATGCGACGCGAAAGTGAATCTGAGACGGGGGCCACCACGTTTTTCGAGAAAATGAAAAAAATTCTCTCGCTCGCCTTTCTCCGAGAGCATACTTCTGATACGACGCCAAAATGTCTGCACAGTTCCTCGATAAAGGTCGCACATTCAGGGGGAAGGTCATTTTTTAGGGGGTGAGAGAGTGAATCAGCTACTTTAATCGGGATTTGGAATGCAACCGAAATTATAGCGTACACATTTTATTTCTTCAATTTTTATAGGTTAAGGGTACGCTTTACTTGACGCCAGAACTACACAATGCGGCTTTACGAATATCACACGAGAAGAACTTCTGAAGATGAATAATGGAGAAAATATAAATCTAACTTCTTAATTAGCGCAACCACTACGAAATTTACGATTTTTGTTATCAAATTGTCCGATAAAATGATACTAAAAAAAAAAATTTTTCATAAAATGAAATTTTCCAGACTACTGGTTGAGTTTTTAACTCGGAGTTACGATTTTTGATTATGTTTCAAACACCCCCTCAGGGCCGAGTGTACAATCAGAGCTTAAGTGGGGCTCAAATGAAAACCAGGTTCAACTTGAAAAATTAGGGTGTACAATGCGAGTTCAAAAGTTGAGGGAGGCTTCAACCCGGTTCAGTTAAAGTGGAGTCCAGACGCTTAAGACAAGTTCAACGAAAAACCGAGAAGAATTCTATTGTATTCGCACAGGTTGGGTAAACTGTACACTGCAAAGTTCCATTTTTTTATCGATGTATCTGGATTTTGCGCCGGTAAGACCGCAGGATATAAAATAGACAACCACAGATGCGAATAATCAGAATTCCCACTATTTTGGTGCTACGTCAGCGATTACATTGGTTTAGCCACTGTCTATTTTTGTTTGTACACTCTCTTCATGCCTCAGCCGAGGTTTGTCGTTTGAACCTGATTTTTTTGAGGGGAAGCTTAAGCTCTGATTGTACCCCGGGCCCTCTGAGCTCAATCTCCCACCTGTATCATCTTACAACTAAATAAAAACTTTGGATGTTAATATTTCAAAATGCTATTTTTCTACTTAGGCCCTTCTTCGATATCCGCCTTCAAGTTTTTTTTCTTTCTTTCTTATACAAAATTGTTTTATTGTACTATCAACGAGTTAACGATTTACCGAGTTAGTTGAAAATATTTTGATCAAATTTCTGACAAGTTGAATTATAGTATTAGAAAAAAAGGTTTATGAAAAATACAGTTGAATATATTATAAGTAAAATTTTCCATAAAATGAGACATTCCTATCACGAAAATTGTACCTTTTGTGTGGGAACGCGACACATTAGGGAGGCAAAAAATTAGAAGAGAGTGATCAAAATAGAAGTATTTTGCGTTCAGCATTAAATTATGTTTCCTCACACTCTGAATAAAACATTGGAAAACGAAAACTTCTTATATTCTTATGCATACTTTTAAGAAAAGTATGAAATTAAAATGTCAGACAAATGAAGCTGATAGGTATACATATCATTCTTTCAAAATTATTCTTCTTCGACCCGAGTTATCGCTTGTTGAAGTCAAGTCTTTAGGGTAGCAAATAGATAAGAAATACTAAATCCATTCGATACGCGTTATCAGGGCAAAATGATGCCAAATAAGTTCAAATACGATGACCCCTGTGGCACTTCTGCAGATACCAACTTTTCCTACTTCCAATGCACGTCATCGTCATTAATCATTCAGCAACAAACGTGAACAGGCGGATGCATTTTTTGCATTACTAATTTCAGCTTCTCTCTTAAACAGTCGCCAACATTTTTCAACAGCGTTCGAAATTTCACGAAAAAATTGTTATTGGTCTTATATAGTCCTGCGCAATGAAAATTTACCTTAACACACGCACACTGTAGCTAAATTCTACACAAAGAGATAGGAGTTCCATAGCACGCCAGTACAAAGTACTGTAATTTATTTACATTTGAAGGGCATTGCCACCGAATCAGCTGAGCCAGGCTCGCATTCTGTTAAAAGCTTCGAACAAATTTTTAATTCGTCGAAAAAATTCGTCTCTCTCCGCGAACTCGTCCTCATCCATCCGTCAAATCCGGATAGAGTAATTTTACATTTACAAACGAGCTTCACATTGGATTATTTTATAAAATAAGTACGTGCACCAAATTCTGCTACAACTGAAAAGATTGCACGACATAACTTTCGATCTATTTTTGTAACTTTTCTCATGATGAGTCTAACACTTCATGGCACCAGAGTAGCTGATGCATGACTACGATGAATGCATTTTCTCATTTCGTATTTTTTGTAACGAACTTACGTGAAATTTAATTTTTAATTTTAATTACAACGACCTTGACAGGGTTGGGGAGTACGTAGTTATGACTTATGACGTTATAACAAATCTATGAAAATTTTAAATAATGCATTTACATAGAGGTAATTAAAAAAAAGAGCCTATTTAAGTAATTGGTATAGCTATGATGAGGTGATGCACTTCCGAAGTGTCCGTACCAGTTAATTATCCACAGGTATGCGTTAAGAACGTAACCATCAACAACAATAGTAACAACTATAGAGAAGATTTATGACGAGAGGAGGGCTTTTTAGAAGAATGTGGTCTTCGGCGATGACGAAGTTTCCTTTCTCATTAAATTAATTAGACCCGAGGCTTCAAAATGGCTAGTATCATCAATTTTCGTTCACAATAAATCGCCATTAAAATCAAATATTCTAATTGGGAGGCCACAAAAAGGGTTTCAATGATAACACAGTCTTCACTTTTGGCCAAGTTTCAGCATGATTTTTTTTTCCTCACCATTTATCGGCTGTTTTAGTTTTGGATTTTTATTACAGTTCAAGTCTGGGACATGGAGTTATGTCTCACCGTATAACTACAGACATTTTACCCATACCCTCTTATTCTATACTCTGTTCCAAAGAAGAAACATGAATACGTGCGGCTAGATACTGGCATGATTGAATGCTGAGTACCTACTTGATCTTGAATATAAAGTTTTTTGTTTTTTTTCCTTCTTTTAATTATTAGCTTTTACCTATACTTAAAAAAAAAAAATTTGAATAACTTGTTGAAATTTCTGTCATATCGCTGCTAGTCACCAAGAATATTGATCAAAAGTCGTTACAGCTTATTGCTGCCAGAAATTTTCATTCTCAAAACTTTCCACGAAATTGAAATTATTTTTTACTAAAATAATTAGAAAAAAGGTATCAAAATTCTCCCAAAGTGGGGTAAAATTTAGAAAATTTTCGTAAAATTTATCTAAAACCCCTAAAAATCAAAACATTTTAACCAAATTTTCCAAATTAGATGAAAAAATAAACTATAGAACGCAGGGTTCACCAAAAAGTTTGTTGAATAGTTATTTGAAAGATATTTAGCACATGAAGGATCGAAGGCTTGATTGTATCTTCTAAATTTCAACTACAGATACGAGTATAAAAATGATACAATAATATGCTTTACCTGTACAACAAAAATGTAAAAGCGTAACTGAATGTGATCTGACAATTTTTTCTTGTCTACTATTACACCACTTTACTCTCTGCAGTATTTGATCGATGAAGTCGAAACTGGTGACTGCTGCGAGGTCCCATTTCAGTTTTGCGGCTATTAACGTCTCAAAATTCTGCAAAAATCAATAATAAATAGCTTTAAAATCGAATAGTGAGTGTTGAGTATGAGTAAAAGCAGAAAATCCAACATTTATGATAAATGAAAATTTGTGGTTGGCTAAATGATGAATCACTTCTGAGAGCCAGAGGTCGCACGTGTAGAACCTTGAAAGCTAAAGGGCAGAGAATTCGTTCCAACGCCTCCAGCTGATAAGAACTAATCTTATACTTTGAGAGAACTCAGTCATTTCGGTAGTAATTTTGGATATAAAAACAGGAACAATAATTGAAGATTTTGTAGAAATTGCTACATAAATGAGGAAATGCATATCGATACCTTAATGCTGAAAGGTGCCAAGTCCATTTTAAAAAATTCATAAAAGATGAGAAAACGAGCGAGAAAAGAAACATTATAAAATGAATTACTGGAGGATGGTAGCCCTTCTTTTGTCAACTCTCACTAGACGAATAAAGAAATACTTGAAATAACATTTTGTTCAACAAATCGCGTTGATTTTTTTAATTGGACATAGCACTTTTTGGCAATAAGATGTCGATGTATAATTTAAAATAGCTAAATGAACCACAAATATTAAAAATATCTATAAGAAATCTTAAGGTATTTTCCTATTCAAAATTGTGAATATTACGCCTTATACGCCTTATTTCTGTATGTGTAGTTTTCTGAATGAGCTTGCCCCGCACATTTCTCTACAAGACAAATAGACAATTTTATCATAATGCTGTCACATATTTATCATCATGGAATGAACAAAAATACGCACATACAGAAAATTGAAAATATGAAATAGGTACCTTCCTAATCTGCTTTCATTTGAAGGGAGCGTGTACGAGGTTTGACGTTATACTTCTGCCACCGACCAGATACTTTAAATCCTTTCAAACTAAACATTTTTTCATTCACAATATAATATACATATACTTCACAATTCACACGACAAAGAGCAAAAAAAATTGTTAATTTTTGAGCAGCATGCTCGAATGGAATGAAATTTATTTCCAAACACGTTCTATTTATGCACCATTTTTCAACTTCGTCCTATTTTCCAAAGTCTCCATTCCAAATACACGTGCAACCTTCGAACCTAAATAAAAATAATATTTTAATTTACGACCTAATTTACCTATATAGGTGCCATTTTTGTACGTATTTCAGTCTTGAAAAGTGCAAATATGTATTACATTACCTATTAAATAGGATACCAAACTGCGCCAGCGAATAAGCAAAAAATATTCAAAAACCGAAATAGGTACCTACTTGAAGAAAAGCAAAATGAAAAAAAATAAAAACAGATCGAGCAAAATGAAATTAAAGTTTGAAGTAACATATATAGTGCATAGTGTTGCGATAAAATGAAACCGTCGACGATTAATGTATCTTATCAAACTTTTGGCAGATAGATAAAATTAGCAGGTTAACCATTTCACCGAAGTATATATCATACTCGTACATTAAATTATCAAAGAAGAATAGATAGTAGATACATTTTTCACAACTGAAAAAAAAAAAATTTTTTTGGAAAAAAAAGAATGTTCTCATTTAAAACTTTTCCTCGACCTAGTTATTTTTACAAGTATGACTCATTCATTGCAGCGGTATATCGGTTTCAAAGTAACTTTTCAAGAGTAAAAATAAATTATGGTCGAGTGTATATGAATTACGCACTTCAGCGATTTGTGAAATATTTTCAAACAAACATGCGAATTGATAGGGTGAACTTATTTTTCCTTTCTTCGAAATCGCTGAAATTAAAATGAAAATGCCATTAAGCTGCGAAGATCGTCGGTGCATGCTGGATATTATGGATTGGGACTACATTGGGACAATCAAACGGAGTGTCGAATGACTGATATCAGACATAGATGGCGAATGGACGAATGGAATGGAACGGAGGAAGCGAAAAAGAACGGTCAACGATGCAAAAATTTAGTTGTCAAGGTATACCAGGCCCGATCTGCAATGTTACATAAATGTGACAAATGTGGAGAAGAAATGTGACTTTTGAGACACTGCTTCCTGATTGATTGAATTTGTGTACACATCTGTGTCACAAAAGTGCTACTGCTTCCAGATTGGTTGAATTTTTGCCACATCTGTGTCACAGTTCGCGTCACAATTCTCCTCCACATTTGTGTCACAGAGTTTGCAGATCGGGAGTATACCTTTTTTCTTCTTAAAAAAATGTCAGAAGTTTATTCTATTGAAGATGAATTCTTTGTACTGGGCGTTTCAATTTCAAAACATAATGTCCGCCCAAAACATAATGTCCCAGTTTTTGTCCTTCCTTGATATTCCAATGTTAGAATGACGTCATCATCAGAGTCCAATGTTATGATGACGTCATCATACATACTTATAACATAGGAGGATGACGTCATCATACCTAGATATAACATAGGAGACGAAAACATAACGTCCGCCAGTTTTTGTCCTTCCGTGATAGTCCAATGTTAGGATGACATCATCATCAGAGTCTAATGTTATGATGACGTCATCATACCTACTTATAACATAGGATTTGTCAATTTCAAAACATAATGTCCTGTCTTTCCGTGAACATTATGTCCTGTCATCATCAGAGTCCAATATTTTTTGATACTTTTTATAATCTCTGGTTGTAAGAGAGAATTCATCTTTCGCCTTCACGAAACTTTAGTGAAGGCTGCAGCTATTCCATATTCTTTTTATGGGGTTTTATTCGATTCGCTCAATTTTTAACGAAATTGATATGTTGCTTCAATCGGATCACAAAAGCGCTGCGAGCATTGCCTGTGTTGCCCGTTGAAGGCGTGACTGAAACGGTGGACGCGTTTTTCGTTAAATTATTCCAGAATCCAACAGTATATGAACTGTTTAGGGTTCTCAACACCCCTGTACTATCAGTCGAAAATCTGTTCTTCTAGCGGGCTTATTGCGCTAGAATTTTTTTACACCAAATAGTCCGTGTAGAAAACATTAATCTAATCCTCTTACTTTGTTATTTTTCCTTAATGAATCGATTAAAAATCTCGTCAATTAAAGTTGATATGAAAAGAAATTCATAAGAATATTAGTGTAAGTCACCTTGAAGAATAAATATTGATCGCTGATAAACTTCATTCATGCAGCTTTTTAAAAACAGTGAATGAGCAACGGACGAAAATTAATGAACTGAAGGAAAGGAAAATGATAATTTTTCACGTGAAATATATCATTTCTTAAATTTTTAACCATCAATTCGGGAATTTTTCTCTCGAGAATTCATATAGTCTCGTCGCAGTCTTTGTCGATGGCCAAGTACACATCTTATTGAAAATTCAAAAATAATCAAATTACATTCTCACCCCTCCAAAGGTTTGTCTACGGAACGTATATATTTTCGAGCCGGCAGTCACTAATTTAATGCGGTACTAAAGCAGATATGCGGGTACCAGAGGTCAACCGAGCAATTATATATGCTCATATAACTCGGGTTTAAAGGAGGAAGTAATCGCAGGTATCATCTCGTATACTAAAATCAAATAGGCAACAGAAGTTCGTATATAAATGACCTCTTGTCGTATTAATTCGTGAATAGTGGCCACAAGACTTTTCCGTACCTTTAAATTTTATTTTCAACTCATTTTTACCCTTCCGATTCTCTTGAGGTCATATACATATAAGACTGCCTCATTGCTTTATTGCATGGATGTCTAATTGGTTAATTGTGGAAGAAAATTAACCAGAAAACATTAATAGAATAAAATAATTAGAAAAAAAGTTGTTCGCAATAGTTTTTCTTATTGATTTCAACTATAATGCCATAGTGTGCATCATTCAATATTATTGGCTGTAGTTAAATCATAAGTAATAATTGATTTTTATTTTATAAAACCTTGATAGTTAAAGGGGATAAGTATAAGGTACCTTCCATTTCAACAATTTTTTTATTCCTCCAGATCCAGAAGTAAGATACAAACCCAATAATCATAATTATTGCTACGATAGTTTCCCAAGACCCTCACCCTTATAATACCCAGAGCACAATGGGAAATCACATGAAAATGGTTTTTGCTCCCCTGCACTCAGAGAAAGAATAATACTTTAAAAAATTAGTATACTGCGTACTACCTTATAGGGACAATTTCATGTTTCCCTGATTATAATAAAAAGCTCAGATAAGTAAAATAAATAAAAAAGTGATAATCATTCTCATTCAAAACCTTATCAATAAGCTACCAAGGATTTTGTTCACATTGGTCAAAAAAAAAAAGAAAAAAAAGAACGAAAAAAGAGATTTAGTTATTATTCTAAAGGGATGAGATAAAAAACTGAGGTAATTAAAAATTATAATGAATAATGAATTATATTTTGTCGCAGGGTCAGAGCAGCAGTGTGTAGCGAAAGGATTTTGAAAATTAGGTCTAAAAAATTGTTGAATTAGCTAAAAATACGTCGCCATAACCATTTTTATGCTCGCATTTATACTCAAGAGCAGCGGAAAATTTAATATCTAACGGTTTCAATTTCATTTTACGACGCTCTAGTCTAATTATGTAACAGCTTGCCCCAGCAGTGTGAGGGTTATTCACGACTCTTAATGGAGAAAAAATTAATTGAGGAAGAAAACATAGGTACCAAATAGGTAAACGCGCACAGCTCCATTTGATTTGCCGACAAGTCTGCTATACGACACAATAATCTTATAACCACTTTTTAAAAGACACAATTTAGTTGGAAAATTGCCGGAAAAGCTTAGGCGCATTCGTATACATACACTCCATTTTAGTTAATTGCCTCAAAAACAAATGATAATGAGGAGTTTATGAACGAGTAAAAAAAACAAAATTATTATTCCAAAACAAAAAGTACCTATAGAGCTCTTTTAAAACCAAGCAAGAAAAAAAAAATAAAGGTAAGAAAATATTTGATTTTTTTTTTTAATTCTTACACACGAACAAGCCTTTTTGGAACGCGTTATATGTATGTTCCAATTTATTAAATAAAAAATGGCTGGAATGCAGTTGCAAGGAGGCTGAATAATTTGGAATTTTATCGAGATCAAAGAGATCGATGCGTTTGAGTTAGACGAACAAATTAAACGAAGACGAAAAAATTGTAAGTCATCACTTGAATCTAAATTACCTGGGTTTCGAAAGTATATTAAAAAAAAAAATGTTTCTTCTCACAAAAAAAGGTTACTAACTTTTTCCCCTGAAGAATATCTATAAATGAAGGTATTTATTCGTATGTTTATGTCGTGTGAACTGACTGATATTTGCTGCAAGAGAAAAATTTGGCTTGTGTGTATTGGCTATTTTGTATAAATATCAGTATCTATGAGTCGTTTATTTCAATTTTTTTGCAATTTAATGTTGTTTTTTTTTCTCGCAAAATACAAGTCTGTATCAGGTACCGAGTAACTACCTACCTAATTGAGAAATCGAACATTATATTGATTCGAAAAATTAAAGTTATATAATCGAGTGCTACCCGTAAAATGTTGTCACATAAAATTGATGATTTTCTTTTTCAAAGTGACCTATACCTATACATAGTTACTGAGAAATATTCATTTTGACAAAAATATGAAAAACGTGTACCTACCTACCAAATTCTGAAGTGACCCTAACGAGATAGAACCAGCGCAATTTAATAACTTCTATACTTATTATTACATCAATTTGTAAAGAAGAGAATAAATAACGAAGACCAGACACGTGTGACAGTGAAAAACTCGTGATATTTTGTTTCTTTGACTAAAATTAAATCTTTGTCCTCGCTCAAATAAAAAAAATGTACTCTATTTTCTTATCCAAAATTATGAACATTTACTCTTCGCATTTCTCTCAGCGTATAGACTCAAGTTATTGACCAATTTCAGCTCTAGGCTGAACTGCGAACAAAATTTTCTATTATTTTCGGCAGTTTTGCAAATTAGTTTCTTCACTTTTGTTTTCCCTCAACACAAAAGGAGTGTATTCGAAGCATCGCGTGATTTTGTGTAAACGTTATAAGGAGAAACAATAGCACGTGTGTGAAATAATTTTCGACAATTTGCCGGATTTGACATGCATAATTTGAAGGAACTATAAAACATAAAATCTACATTAAAAAAGAAAAGTGCGCACTAAAAAAACTAAGTGTGAAAATATGTTATAAATGTTTAAAAATTTTACTGGTAGGTCGTTGCCTCAGTTCGCAGATTTTGAATAAATTATTGACCTTTTTTGGGGGAAATGTAGAGTGAAGCAGAGTGCAAGATAGATATAAAACAGAAAATTTACATTTTTACCCACGATTGTAGGTACATGTGGTTTGAGAATGAGTGTATTTACGTCAACTGAAAAACATATGCGAAAAGTAAATAGTCTCGGAACACTTTTTATTATTATTTTTTTTAAAATAACCACGCAAAAAACTTTTAATGACAATTATAATATCTACTGGCAGATATCATCCTTTCGAGGAATAATTAGGGGATTACTCCAGAACTGCGGGACACTTCCCGAAACTTCTCAGCCATTCAATATTTAGACACTCTTGAAGATATGCTTGAGATTGAGGAAGGCACATTTCATTTATAGCCAATTTTTTCAACAAAAATTTAATTTGTTTCAGAAATTTCAATGTTTTCGGTCCCATTGAATTGATAGGGCACATGTGACTGTTACAATGTACAGATTAACATGTTTTCTTTAAATTGCACAAAAATTGATCGAGGGATCCAATTTTTCATTAATTTTATTCATAATATAATTGTTTCACTTTCATAACAATTTTTATAAGCCTGTAACTTCATAATAACTAATAGTCCAGCCAATACAACGGTAAAAGATCCTGCAGAAAGAACTTCTGGGTAAAAAAAGTCGAGGACCACCTTCAGAATCACCCCCTTAAAGTCCCGTACAATTTATCGGCCGCAACTTCTCGAAATGGAGTCGAATATACCCACCATTTTAGTTTTTCGACTATAACTTGCAAAGGATTACGTTTCAGCAAAAAAAAAAAACTGCTTCAAATAAAAAATATTTTCCATCAAATTATCGACAACTTTTGTTTCCATCATTTTTTTTGTGTATCTGTTATAGAAACAGAGATAGAGAGTGCCAAAGAAAGAAATTTTCTCACTAAACAAAACTGAATACTGCCTAATGACGTTCACTGCTATTTCTTCAAAAACTTTGTTACCTGCAGTCCTCAGACATATAAAAATTTTATTCATCAAAATGCCCTTCTCCCCATCCCTCTCACTTGAAATTTACCACATTAATAAGCGCTTGTAATATACCCTACTCTCTACTTCTCTGGGGTGGCTACTCTCTCATATAATATCGAAATAAAGTTAGGAGGGGTGACTTTTAACACTAGAAGTACCAGATGGTCAAAATTTTAAGATGGACTTCTCAAAGGACCAATATTTTGAGAACCCCTGACTTGTGTCATACGACGCCACCTGATCCTTTGAGGTTACTCTTGTGGTGTCACATATGAAACCACCTGGTCCTTTAAGTAATCGAGTAAAGTCTGGTATTTCTAGTGTTGTAGTCAAGAAAATTTACTCTACAATTCTAGGAGTCCAGAATTTGTGACCTGTGAGCAGATTATTTATTTTTAGCATTGTTTTCTTGGTTATTCGACAAGACCATCTTATCTAATGTCTTGGACAAGTTTTAAAACTGTTCAAAAAAACATGACTTATGCTTTTATAATTTTTTTTTTTTGTAGCAAATAGTTCGCAGGCTATGTAATACATATAAGTATTATCAATTTCAACAGAACGCATACTCGCACCTGGAAAGATAATTTTCCCAAATTCTTCATTAATAGAGCATTTTTGCTTTTGCAACGCTCTGCTACTAAAAAATACTATTTTGAAAACGCGAATCCGCAAAAATAGGTACATTGCTCAACCTATACTTTATGTTTCAGTGAACTCATCCACCACTGGATTCCTACCTAAAACAGCAATATGTGTTGAAACGTTACTAACAACCCTCGTCAAAATTTCACGCTTTGTCGGAGGAAAAAAATGAAAAATGAAAAAAAGCGAAAGGCATAAATAGGTACCTACCACTTTTGTATTTTCCAACTATAAATGCCAATCATATTATAATACTTTTTTTTTTTCCAACAACTTCTTTCCATGTAGGTACGTCAAAAGCGAACGACCTACCGTCGTCAAAACCTCTCGAACCCTGCCCTTCCCTAACTGGTTTCACATTTAGGGAGTTCAGTCTTCGAATAAACACACACAAAAAAGGCGCGTAATTTTGTGAAAGAAGAAGGAACGAAAATGAGGTAAGAAAAAAAGTAGAGAGTAAAAATTCGTCTTTGCCCCAGCTTTACATCGAGGTTCTTGGCTTTTCAACTTTTTTCGTCTTCCAAGTTGACCAGTCGTTTGCTCCGCACCGCAGACCCAGTCATCGTAGCAATGAAATATTGGAATTTTTTATGCCTTTATTTATTCTTCATTACCTCCTCATCACTACTCCACCACTATACCTTTCGGGACCAAATCTCTCCATCATCTCCACCTACTGCAACAACGTCTTATCATATTATCTTCCTCAGAATCAAACACGATGAGGCGACAATAAAAACGTGCCAGATAGTCAAAATCGATTTTTTTTTCTTCTTTTACAAAATTTTTACTAACCTATTTGAGAACGATGGCAGCTCTCTCTCATCTCATTTTATGAATTCAAAGAGGTGGCAAGAAAAAGTATTCCTGGAAAAAGAATGTAGAAGAGTGAATGAAGTGTGAAAAAAACTAGTTTTGGCTTTTATCGATGTTTCCCACTATTTTCCACATTCTTTTTTCATATAAAGGCCAAGAAAGACGCGCTAAATTGTCCGACTCCCATACATTATTCATTAATGGAAAAATTTTCAACACTCTTCATTTACTGATAGCATTATATTATGTATGTATATGTGTATATCAGTGAGTACATAAAATTTGTGCGTGAGAAAACCGAATAAAATGTGAAATAAAACCGAATTTAATGGCCTCTTTATTAATAGATTATTTAATGGTTGTCGGCTATAGGTTTAAATACCTTCTGCTGGTAGGGGAGGGCGAGTAATCATAGAAAAATGTATTGAGGAAAGGCCATAATATTTAAATGGACGACGAGGAAGAAGCGCAGGGAGAACTATACAGCTCATACATTTATAAGGTAGGAGGTAAAGGTCGAAGGTTTAAATTTTTTAAGTAATAATATCTACAGATAATCAAATTTATTTACGATCAAATGATGAGGCTAATAAATTTTTTATAAACAACTCTTCGGATTCCATCGTTGCTGCAACGAATTTCAAAGAAATAGATTCATTTATGGGCACCGCAGATCTTTCCTCAGATTCGCATCCAATTATTTGCGTTGAAAATCGACACTGATTGAAGCCAGAAATATACATGTATTATGTATTTAATTTAAAACAGGAATGCTACTCTTTTTTGTACACAGGATTCACATTGGAGCCTGAAATTTAGGGGAGGAAAAAGTAGGACTAATGCGATTTTATTTTGTGCCAGGATGACTGCATGTATAAATTATCATGTTATCTACAAGCAGCTTCACCAGTTCACCTTTTAAACCGCAAATACGTACAACGAATTAAGTTTTCATCATTTTCTAATGAAAATTGATAAAATTATAACTTTCACTAAAAATTTCCAAGTTTAATGCATCACAATATATTTGCGAGTTTTTAGAAAGTTCAGTGAATTTGAATGAAGCAAGTTTTTATTCAAGTGCCTAAAAAGAAAAAAATACCTCATGGGGAATAAACACAACACTTTTTTTTTTCTCAGGGGGCGTCTCAGAAATAGGGTAAACCCAACAGAAACCCCTCTCAGTGGACCTCTGAGGAGCAATATATAATAAAAATATTATTTCAACACTGACTGCTGAATAATTTGTAATAATAACTTTAATGTCACATAAGGATTGAGCAAGAAGTCTGTCATAAGGTGAAGCATCCTTTCAGTGAAATATTGAAACACATTGGCAAAGAACCATCTGTATTGTATACTCTGATTTCCTCTATAAAACCTGCCTCGCAATTCGAAGTATAGGGGAGAAATGTCATATGGCACTGTTTAGCAATATTACATCCTCTTCCACATAGCATTTTAACAACGTCAACACGAGGAGGAACCTATTTCCGGCATCCGAACAATTTTCGAATTTTCCCAATCACTTGCTGTCGGTCGGCAGGTTGTTTCTTTTTTTTTTCTTTTTTTTTTTTTTGCAAAGAATGAACAGCAAAAAATGTGCCATCAAAGCCAAATTGAAAAACATTATTACACAAAAATATGTTTCAACTATAGAATGCGAAGCGGAAATGACACCGACGGCCAATACACGGATAATCGTCGTCGCTTATTTTGTCATTTTTGCACTATTCGAATTTTTTTTTTTTTTTCTGTTCCTCCCCACATTTTTTCAACTCTGTACACCCTGTTAGCATATTTTGTACATATTTAATTACAGCAGGCTGTAAGCAGAAATATATTTTCGAATAAGCAATTTTTCACATCACCAGATACTTTTTCCTCGTTATTTGGACAATGTTCTGAATAATTTGATAAGAGAATGAAAAACGGAGCACACTATAGCGAAGGTATCTAAACAATTGGATGATTTCGTCCTAACTCGGGAATTAGTCAAACTTTTGAAAAATCGATTGCACATAAAAATGGGCAGATAATTATACGTTTTCAACCGCAAATCAAAAATTGTACACTAAGTTTTCCAATTATGTCTTGAATATTGAAAATTTTAGACAAGTATTTTGACTGACGTAACCAAATAAGCAACAAAAAAATGCATCTTTTAGGTACATTATTTAAATAAAAGTACACTTGTTTCCAACATACTATCATTACCATAAGGCTCTCCCATTGAATATCCATAGCTCTTATTTTCGTGTCAAAAATCCTGTATAAATTTTGACACGAATATTGTTATAATGTAAATTTTGATACGGTTTTTGACACAAAATTTTCACACGAAATATTATAAACTTGGTATGATTTTTCTTTTTTAATTTTTCATTCATGAAAAATGTGAAAGTTCTTACAATTCTTACGATTATTATCCTTTTGACATTGAAATAGTAGATTTATTTTTACGTCTGCAGCGCACTTATGAAAGTTTTATGTGCGATTTCATATTTTCAGTCAATTTATACAATAGTAAAAAGGAAGAAGTTTTTTATGGTCTTTTAATATGTATTTCCTAGCAGTTTTTTTAAATATTAATTTCCGCATGTCCACACTAATTTTTTCTTTTCAATGGATTATAGTTGACGTATAACTCATCATATACATATAATACAAAAAATCTAGAATACTGAATATTCACATTTTTGTTTAGAGTGTCCACTGTCCACGCCAAATTTGGATTCTTCAAGCTTCAAGCAATAAGTTAAAATGCAAAATGCAATTAATTGTTCACAAGATGAAACTTTCTAGGCAGACGAGACAACAAAATCAACTACTGACACGATTTCCACACACATATTGTTCCCGACACTAAAAAAGATTAGAGAAAGATCTAAACACTTAAGGCGGAAAAAAGAAGATTTACAATTAGGACAGACATCCACGAGCGGAAATACGAGAATATCCTCGAAAGAAAAAAACGACAGAACCAAAAACAGGTCCTCATAAAAATAGAAAATCCATCTCACCCGCGCCTTTAAGTACAACAGCACCCAAAAATTATTGGAGAGGAAATACCACCAAGGGTGCGTGTAAACTGTGTCAGTTCTTACAAAAGAAATGGGCGACAGGGGTGGATTGAAGGTGATCTATCTGAAGTGGCTACAGTAGGTACCTCAAACAATTCAAACTCCAACAAACGAGCAAGATTGCGATGCATTTGATCGACAAAAATTGATTGTTCATCCATAATTCTGGCTTTTACGAAGGTGAAAGATTGAATCTTAACGAATTATATAAGTAGGAGCTGTATCATGACGCATTCTATGAAAAATCCTAGCGCATCAAGTATCCCCAGAAAAGTGGGTGGTTTTCTTTCAAAGCATGGCATAGAAATTTCTCACATTTCGGATAGTAATAACGTCAAAGTACTGAACAGATTGAATCCAAATTTAAAGGTATCAAACTTTTGCCAACTTTTGCAAAGCTCTGCCAACTTTTACCAAGCTCTGTCAACTTTTACCAAGTTCTGCCCAACTTGTCATTATTTGAATGCAGTAAGAGATTCATGAGTTCAGTGGCGCCCTCATCTTCTTGGATCTCTTAAAAAAGGGCTGGGCTCAAAAATTTTTCTGCGCTTTGACCCTAGCGCCTTGAAAAATTAATGGATACTACCAGCGTTACATATAAAGAATCCCAGTGGCGTCTGCTCTGGATGTGCAGGGTGTTCACTGCTAACCCAACCAAATTCAATTAAAAAAAATTCATTACTCATTAATTAATAAGTTACTATTAAATAGGAAAACAGAATAGAAACAGTAGAATGAAAAATAATTTTTTAAAAACAAAAAGAAATGAGAAGAGAATGCCACAAGAATGCCCCCAAAAAAGAGAAAAAAAACTGAAAAATTTTCCTTCTGCGCTGCACGCTTGACTTAGTGAGTATTGTTGAATTGGTTGTTCATATTTTACGATGAACGCTTTGACATAACTGCAATGGGCAGAATTTATGTTGAGAGGAAAGAGGAGTTCTTCTGAATAGTATATGGCAGGGTGTTCAGTCAGTGTATATGAACGTATGCGCCCTTGCTTCTTCTTTTTCTACTTCCTTCAAAATTTTTGTGAACAGCTGAAGATCCTTTTCTCTTTTCAGTTTTGTATTTTCTATTTTTTCCCCTCAATTTTTATCATTTTTTTGTGAGTGGGGGGGGGGAAGAGGAGGAGAAGGAAGGTTTGATTTTTGGAGTTGAACACCCGAAAAATATTACCACGCACCGCCACTGAAGAATCCCACTATTATTGTAATATGAATAAAGTATAACAATTCGGAATACTTATCGCATGCAATCAGGTAACAAATATATTGGAATCAATTTTTCAACCGAATGGGCACAGATAAAATCTAATATAATCTACTCTACTCGAGAAATGGCTGCAACTGGACTTGAAATGTCTAAAAATGGTCTCATTAAAATGTAAGCAGAAAACCCTTCATCTATAAATAGAAGCCCAGACAAACTAAAATCGAATTCACTTCGTCTCTCATCACGAGTCACTCTGTCACTCACTCAGTCAGTCAGTCAGCCGGCCAGTTGAAACATGCGGAACAGGCACACCTATTTATACTTTTACAGCATGATCGCGAATTTTTTTATACACTCGTTTTCATCTAGCCATGGGCTGCACCGCGTAGTCCAACCAAAATAAAGAAAAATATAAAATAAAAAGAAGAAGAAGAAGAAGAAGAAGAAGAAATGGAAGACCGAAAATGAAAGTGACCCTCAAAAATTTGCCAATGGAATATATTTGTACGTGCCAAACGGCGCTCTTTATTGCTTACCTCAGTGCTAATGCATGGAATGCGATTCTCTATAATAACCGCTCCGTAGCCTCAGGTAAAATGTTAGGAGACGAATAGGGGAAGAGGAGTGGCTGAACGAAGATGGAAAAATTCTATTGAACAAAAAAACAAAACAGTAACGTGCCTTGTAATTATTATTGTGATATAGGTATAGTACATACATTCATAAATGGTAGAGCAACACACAATGATGACTTCGCATAAAGTACCTGCACTACTAGTAAGGACTTTTTTTTGCTTCTCTCTACCTCGCCACCATCACACGATCCTTTTTTTTTTTTTTTGTTTCTCTCTCTCCAACTACTTTGGTACGAGTATATCATCATTTTTAGCAGGTTTTCGATTTAGAAAAAAAAAAAAACTTAAGTTAGATTTGGTCTAACACCTGTAATTAGGCATGGAATATTGGTAACGTTTTTATTTCATGACTCTCAAGTCGAAAAAATAGTAAAATAATTTAAGATTGTAAAAATCAGTTATCTATATAATAGAAACAAAACCAACTATAGATTACTTTCTGGAAATGGACAAGTGTGAAGCAATTATAAAAAAAAGTCCCATTTTGAAAGAATTTTTCATTTAAATTCAAATTCAAACGAGATGAGGTTATAGTGAAACTGAGCTGATTCAATTCCAGTATAAATTAATTCGATTATCAACCTGCAATCATAATGAAGCAGTCAGAGAAATGTCTTAGAATACAATATAAGGCTTTATCGAAAACCTGCGTTTCAAACGAGGCTTACTGGGCTAGAATTTTTTTTTTCTTTTTCTCTTTTTTGTATTCCTCACTCTTTCTTTCGATGATTTTTCTCTTTCTCAGTTCGTTTTTCAGCAGCCCTTCACTCCACTCCACTTCCACTACTGCCTTCCGTCACTAATATATGAATGAAATGTGATACCATCTCATTTAAATTATTCATTCCTTGAAACTATCTAACCACCTCTCGCGACCAGACAATGTAATTTACAAAACTATGTATGCGAACACTCGATCTTCTCTCGTCATAAAGGCGTGCTTTGAATACGCCATAATTTTACTGTAGTGAATTTTTTTCAGTCTTCTTTAGTTGCTTTATTTTTAAAATTTCAATCAGTCTATAGGTGCATTATTGGCAGGTTCATGGGAAGAGGGAAGTTTAAGGGTTAACCGACAATACGTAGTACCCGGGTATCGTCAGGAAAATATTGAATACGAAAAAAATCATTACTTTTAGTAAGAATTTTTTCAAGGCTTTATTGACAGCGGTAGTAGAGTGGGGGCTACATCAAGGTGTAAGAATGTTGAAAAGTTTTTTTATTATAGTCTTTATATTATTTTCGAGTAGGTATGTTCATGCTCAGTTTCAGTAGTTTGACAATTTTCTTCATGAGGGTAGAATGTAATTACGATGGCATTGCATAGGTGAAGCTCACATTTTATTGGCATGAAATCAGGGTTTATGATCCAAAAATTCTAAAATTTGCCGCACAAAGTAACACAAATTGAGCACAATTAGAGTAGGTACATAGTTTCAAGTTGAAATTCCAAAGAGGGGGCGAAGAATCGAGATCATTTGGAGCAGTTTCCAAAAATCAAGACTTATCAGGATTGTGAAAACTTAGCAGAATAGACAACTCGCCGTTACACAAGCAAAATGGCCAGCTCTATTTCGTCAACCATGTTGTTAGGAAATTGCGCAAAATTTGTGCTGCTATATAGTCACACGTCGACGCAAAAATGCCATTTCTCATCTCCTCCAATGCCCATTCATAAATAAAATGATTTAAAAAACTACGGTCTCCGAATTCATCTTACTCATTCATAACCGGAAACAGAGCATAAAAGGGATTGAAATTATACAAAAAAAAAAAAAGACTAATCATAGAACCGTCTCGAGCTACGGTTCTGTATACTGTGTATCAGTCATTACCAATAACACAATACATAATACATATGTATAATATGCTTATGCGCTACCTAAATGATGAATGGAGATAGACGCAAAAGGCCAAGGGGTTAGAAATGTCTAAAATGTTTGCTCGCAGATAAGCAGCGAAGTAAAAAAAAAAAAACGAAGAAAGAATAAGATGAAAAAAAAAAAAAAAGGTTTTGAAGCTTATTAAAATCACATTCAAAAACTTTATTTTCCCGCGACCGAACAGGTGCTTTTTCATCGCTTTTGTCGTGTTTTTTTTTCGCCTTCATTTTTCTCAATCTATTAAAGATGATAGTATCTGCACTGTTTGGCTGTCACCTCGGCTGCACAAAGACTCGTCTCTTTGGGGATACGGAGACTAAAATTTGCATAATCAGTGTCGTACTTTGAAAAATAAACGAAGAAGGGAATTCTATATTTAATTGGCCTATTATTTAATGAAAAATTAATACAATTATTTTAAAGTGAATCGCCTCATATTTTGTGACTAAAATTCAAATTGCATTTTCAGAAATTGTACGTTTGCAACAGTGAGAAAAAAAGGGTAACACATAGGTAGTAAGTTTTCTCATCGAGGTAACAAAAGTTATTATTTTATAATGATAAATTCTTATATGATAGTAAAATGTACTACAAATATAGTGTATTTTACTATTTTTTTTCAGCAATTTCTACTACAATTTTGAACTGTCCCAGTTTTCCTCTCCTGAAATAGTAAAAAGTACTATTGCTCTGTGTATAAAATTATTATAGAACATAATATCAGCGCAATGCAAAAAGTAGCTACCAATTTTTTTTTTTTTAAATCAGCTGAAATATCAACATTCTCACAGGATCGCCCGTAAACGAAAGAAAGTTCTATCGCATCATTTACGTCAAAGGGAAGTGATGAGGTACGCAGTAAGAAAGGAGCAAAAATCAGAGGCTAGCCAGTTCTGAGCCGGCAAATAATAAAGGAATTCCTTTCATAAACGAGTATACATTGGAGGTAAGTGGGTGGATGTCTGCTTCATTACCAGTGGAGGCAGGTAGCAGTGTAATAAGAGTCTAGCAGACCATTTGATCCACGAAGTCAAGTCCGGTGTACCCAAATCGGCACACACGCAGAGAACATACATGATGTATTATATACAGCATCCAGCATACTCCTATTTATTTGCAGACGCATAGGTACGTCGATTCTAGCCTGTGAAACTTGTTTGCACGTTTCTTCCCCATCAACCGGTCCGGGCTGAATGAGAAAGAAAATATACATTTTTTGGCAACACTATGTCATTTCCGAAGCGAATTTTTCGGTCGTTTGCGTGATTTTTTGAAGAAAAAAAATTAGCCAAAAAAATTCAGCTCTACCATCGCATTTTCTTCAGCCCGTCTCACGCCATCTTGTCTACTAAATTTAGCCAAAACCGTCATCATCGTAGACGCAGAATAATGTGCTGTGAGAAATTCTAGGAAAAATCGGTCAGACCAAGGTCGTGGTAAAAGTAACGGAGTCGGTTGCGGTGACGGAAATTGCCAACATCGCGGTACCCGAACAAACGCGCATCTTCGGTTACAGACTCGATGATAAATTTTATTTATTCATGCATATTTCATTTCTCAACTTTTTTGCGAATACTAACTGACGTGACGACTGAAGATACATATAATATATATATTTGCGCAATGCCAGCTCGAACAATACTGTGTGGCGGCGGCGAGAGTAGACACTATTTCCAAAGGGGTGGGGGGGGGTCATCCTCCTCACTTGTGCGGCTTTTGTTCTTCGAGCATATCCTCCGAGAATCTTAGACCAGACTCGATCATTTGTGGTTTCCTATAAGTTGATAGAAAAGAGCCAGTTACTCTTTCTCCACGAACTTGCTCATTAATGTACTAACTATAACTTATAAGAAAACCTTGAAAATCAAATTTGTGACGCGATCTGAGATAACCATAGTGAGGACACTTGGAAAAACATCAAACGATCAGAAAACAGTTCAACATGACAACAACAAAAATTGAAAACCGTTCATGTTGTTCTTCTCATTTTTTGTTCAAAAAACTTCAATATTCATTTTTATGTGAACAGTGATATGCAAGAGAGGGTTTTAATTCCTCTTTCCTCAAAAAAATTGAGTTCTTCTAAGCTTCGATGGTAAACACCCAGCTCTATACTTCCAGTAAAAATATCAAGCCCCAAAATACAATCATCTTTGAGGAAATAAACTTCAAAGTTGACGTGCTGTTCTACTCGTACCAATATTATGTTCTTTCAACCAAGGCATGCAGCGTGTGACGTATGATAATGCTGCCCCGGCGCCCTCAAACAACACTCTAACTAAAGTTGCACTTCTCACACTATACTGTTTCAAACTAGATTTCAGTGAGTACACGAAAAGCCTATTTATTATTTTGCGCATTTCCAAGAATCCTTTTGTTCGGCTCACGATTGCGCTACTACTAAAAGGTCTGGAAAAGGAACACCCAACACACAGAGAATCGATTGTGAACTGAAAAAAAAATAGAGGTAATGTCCACTATTCTAAAACCAGTTTACATACTATTTTGGAAACGTTCAAAAATGGACGGATGCTAATGAGATTAAGGTATACCTATACTGTCCGATGACGGATACTTTTGAAAATGAAAGAAAAAAGGAAGGAACAACAAAGAATGAAAATAAAAAAAAAAAATTACCTACATGTAAAGATAAAGGAAGAAAAAAAAAACAAGAAACTGTGCACTTTCATGTCTGTCCGATGTACAGAAAAAGTAACCAAAAGCAACTTGGACGAACAGGTTTGCCGAAAGGTCTTCACATTTCGGCAGCGCTTTTCTATTGTTTTGAAACGTTATTTGATTTCGCAAAAATGTATCAGATTACGAGGCAAAGGGTCGATACCCTAAGCAGCGATCGAATTTTTGAGAATTGTGACGAAAAATGTGGCGGAAATCAACCGAAACCGAGCAAATAGGAGCTTTTGGATGGGAAAAACAGTTCAATGGGGGAGGGGGGGTCTGCATGTCGGCAATAGGAACTGCAGTTTAGGTGAAATTACGGATTTAGTAAAACCTGAAGTTGAAATCTTAGGTGTTCCCATACTAGGATGCGGTCCCACGGGGTAGCAAGTCTTGAAAAATCTTGAAGAAATTTTTTGGTCCCATCAAGAGTAGTCTCATAAAAAATGTCTGGAAAATCAGCTATTCTGTATTGGAAGAGTAATTTGCAAAAAGAGAATGATAAATCTTTAAAGTTAAATTTCACGCAGAACAAAAAAACACTTTTACAGGAAATACTGTGGCACTTGTTTGAGCTAGGACATATGTATTTGGATTTATAAAAGTGAATGTTCAGATAGTCCAAGCTATTAAATGTACAGGAACTGACAGATAATACTAGATAAATGTTCAGTATCAAGTACTTTTGTCATTTTTTGATGGAATTTAGAAATTGGCATGCACGAAGGAAAAATGTCAAAATATTGACAAATACGAGTAAATTCAAGATGGATGCACTTGATCAGGTACGGAATGACTAAGGTTGTATTTCCTCTTCGCTGCGAAAATTTCTCAAAAATTAATGGAAATCTTATAATTTCCCATTTTCTCAATATTAATATTCTGTCCGGCAGGTCACGTGATATCTCAAAAACATAATATTCAAATGCAATAAACAATGATAGACACAAACTGCAGGTAATTCCATTATAATATCCCTTTATTTCTGCGCACGAGCTTCTCCTTTCCCCCCCTTGGTACTCTAAATTCCTTTTAAATCATTCGACCGAGAGAGTAAAAGGAATTTTGCGGAAGTCCGAGGCATTTTGATAAGACACGATGACAAACAAAATATAATATCGCGTTACCATGGGATTAGATATAGGTAGGAATAGAAAGAAAAAGTGGCACTCCAAAAACTGCACCCAAATTGATCTGACTGAAAATATAGAATAAATATCACGCCAGACGAAAATTCTTTCGTCAACTCATAATTTGAACGTGTTTTTCGGCGAATTCCTTTTTCACAAACCGAAAAAAGGCGTTTAAAAATGAAAAGAGCAGCACTCCTCCTTAAATGCAGGTTTCACACAGAGTCGAAAATACACATTACACCTTTTTTTTCCCCCTTTCTATTTGTAAAACACCGAGGTTTTCGAAGAACGGAAAAAACAAGGTCAAATAACTTAAGTTCGTGTAAGGCGAATGGGCGAGGGGGCTATGCGAGAGGGAAAATAAAAAGACGAGAAGTGAAAAGCTATTATGCAGCAGGTTATATCCAAACTATTTGGCCAATTCGAGGACCGGTTTATTCTTTTGGAAAGGAATGTCTTGCCACTTCCAAGTACGTCAACTTTACCATAAATACACAAAAACAATTCAGACTTGAGGATGCGCGAGCTGCTTAAATTCAGACATGGAAAACCAATAATCTCGATGGAGAACCTCAAGGCAATAATTCTGGAACGTTATTTGAATCGTCAATCACACGTATGGCCTACATGTGGCCGCAGACAGACCCAATAAATATATTCTCTGAATAAAATAATTCATTACGCGGACCTCCTTTGCGCAGGATTATATCGGCACCTTAAAGTAAAAACCTATACAACTTTTTTCAGCAAAGTTTTGAAAGCTTCAGCACCATTTTTCCTTCTAGCTACAATGAGCCATTATAGGTACTCATTTTTAGGCAGGCGATGACAAAAAAAAAAAATGAATTTTATAATCTATAAACAATCAAAACATGAAAATCTCATTTCTAATGATTTTGATCCAGAGAGCCATTTAATAAAACCGATTCCTATGCATTTGAAAGTCTTTCTTGTGATAAACAATATTTTCAGAGACAACCTGTTTCAATGATTTTTTTACAACTTTTCAAATAAAACCATATAAATGAGCAGGGGTTTTTCAGAATAATAATTCCATAAATAAAAAATGTCTATCTTTGAAGCATAAACATATTTTTTTCTTCTCTTTTTTTTCAAATTGACTAAAGTATGGACACTCTTCAAGAATAAAAACTTAAAAAAACTCAAATTTCATTATAGAATTCCTTGTGTATGAGGGGGGGGGGGGGGGTCACAATACCGCCTCAAATGAGGTTCAAACTTCAATCAAGTTCAACAGAAAAAAAAGTTCATAATTTGAGGTAGATGAGCCTGAGCTCTTTATAGTAGTTGTTTAGAGGCAAGTCCAGCCTTTTGTCAACATTTTTCTTTCGGGGCATTAAAGTAGATAATTGCTCAGATAACGCGGGTTACACAGTGACAAATGTCAACACTTGCTATAAGCATGCTAAATCTAATTAATACGAAATCGCAAAGAGTCGACTCGCTGTATTAAAATGAATGGTTAACATATGATCCAAAAATTCAATTGCTCTTGAGGCCAGCATAAAATTACCAAATGTGGTACCATGTGGTCTCCAATTGTTTTAAGCCCCTCAGCAAAATCTGTCTCTCTTCGTTACGTGCTTTTTTTTCAATGTAATTTTTTTTTTTTTATCCAAATAATTCAAGCTAAACATTTATTTTTTCAACCCGACGTCGACTGTTGTTAATTGGAAACCCTTTTTTCAGTAGTTCAGAATGAAGCCCACGTCTCCATTGTCAGTCTATAGGATCTTTCAAACACATGGTTTCCACGCACTTTTTACTCTGTACATATAATTCGTAATAAAGCGTGACAAAATGAATAGAATATACTTGATACGAAAAAAAAAATTATTCAATCGAATACAGCACTCTAATTAGATGGTCAAGGTTGCATCTTTATACGATTTCAGTCTAGTCTTTTTATGAGGCTTTGCCAACTCATACCTGTATTTTTCTTTCAATTTTTTCGTTTTACCATTCTAGTCACTTTTTTTTTTTCAAGTCAGTAGATGGTATCATCGACTATATTATGGTTGAACCTATTTTTACAAAAATGACAGTGCTTCGATGTGGTCGTCAATAAAATTGAACAAACCTAAACCACTATAGTTGTCTGTCATTTGTGAGTCCTAACGCAAACTAAACCGACATTTCATCCTCGATCATTTATACTCTAGTTCATCTCCAATAGTGGCTTTTTCTTGGTGACATCTAACCCATCCACATACCAAGTATTCGAGTAATGGTGGTTTTGGCTTTCCTCGCATCTCTTGCTCAACTATTATCATCATCTCGGTCACATTTTACTCATTTTTCTCGTTTGGCCAGCCTTCGACTCGGAAATTGATACGTCCAAAGGATATGGAATAAAATACGATAAATATACACCGGTAGTTATGTGTGAGAGAATTTTCATTTTTCTCATCAATGTGCACGGCGAGGACGTGAAAATGACCACAATGAATTAGATAGCGCCATCAAAGCGTTATCTAATTTAATTTTTCGGATAAAATATCATTTTCGCACGTCATGATAAATTTTTCATAAATTTTTGTGCAGTCGAGAGTCCATAAGAAAGTATACAGGGATAATGGGTGGGAGAGCTGTACCAAGAGTAAGTTCGCCACCTTCCAAGTTGTTAGCACGTACGAAAAAAAGTAAAAAAGTAAAAGAAAGTATAATAATTAGTATTTGACTCAACATTCCGAGTATATATATGTTACGGTTAATGTGTATAATCCGGTAATTCTACAGAATCACCTAGCGTTTTGGTGAATGTATGAAATGAAGAAAAATTTCACACATTGACCGGTTATTCTATAGAATCGCCTGTATGTCTTGGGGAATGTATGTAGTCAGGACGTTTTCATGGTAATACCTGTCTTAAAAGATAAGCAGACCAGTCTTACAACTGAGTATCATTTTGTGTGTTTGGTAGAGGGTCAGATCTATCTATACAGACTTTGAAGACCGAACATGAAATGGCATTACGAATCACCCTCTCTCCTCAATTCCCAAGGCTTTTCACCAGACTAGCTGGTAAAGGCATAATACATTTTCTCAAAATTTTACCAATTGTCCAAACTGTGAGTAAATTTGTATTAATTTTGTAATAATACATGTATGCTATCTTGAAATGCATTTTCTGGTATTTTTTTATACATTCACTAACCACCCTAGGTTATTCTGTAGAATCACCGGTGAATGTATGAAATTTCATACATTCACCGAACTTAAAACAGTGTTACTGGTGATTCTATAGAATCACCGGTTATTCTATAGAATCACCAATTACACACATTAACCGTAACTTATGTACTTCCTAATACGCCTGTCATCATTTGCGCTAAAATTGGTAATCTCAAAAATTGTAAATATTATGACAAAAACTTTTTGTAAAATGAAAATACTTAAGTTGAAAGCCAAAAATAGTGGAGGAGGGTTCTGTCCATTTTTTAAAAGAATTTCCAATATTTTTTTTTTTTTCGTCAGATTTTAGAAAATGTCGCCGGATACATTTACAGTGCAGTCGAAGCCAATTCTATTGACCATGACTTTTCAGCACAGTCACTATTCTCATTCCAGAAAAGCTGTCATAATCGCTGACAAGAGGCCAATAAAACGAAACTCTTCGTCTCCAGTCACCACCACTGCGGGTGAAAACGAGCAACAGCGCTCTCTCAGACAGTCGGAACACCATGAAAGCTGTCCGGGTATACTCAGCGGGACCATTATTTTGCCTCTTATTTTCACTTTCGGTGGCTGGTCAAAAGTTTTTACTCCACTCATTCCGCATTCGGCGAACATTTTTTTTATTCTCGAGCCGACGACGACGCTGTGTGTCTTAATATAGAAACTGATTTATGCACGAGCTGCTAATTCGCAGAAACTGACCACAGAGCGTGGACGGGGGTTCGTTGCCATCCTCGCACATAGAGTCGTACCAGTTTTTTAATTGCCAGGATTCGCAACACAATACCCATATATAACAGTGTATATGTAGTCTGTATACTGTGTACATATAATAGCCTCCGTGTATACACACTCTCGCAGGGCTCTCTACGCGTACATTCCTTCCAACATTTCTCATCGCACTCTCTCACGGCCAGTCGAAGACCGGCTAGAAGGACATTCAAATACATTCGCAAGTCTTGATGATGCGTGAATAAACGTGATCGTATGGCTACGGTCATAAAATATATGACACGGCTTCTTCTTATCGGCCGAAACGCATCTACCAAAAGTCAGCTTTGAGCCTGGGTCACAGCACAACTCTCGTACGTTTTTTGGGTGGTCATCGCGATTGTAGAGTAGGCCTACATCAGAAAAAACGCTCTTCTGAAAAAAGCTGAGTCATCTTCTGCTCCATTTAGAAAAAAAAGTTCACCCGGGGCAATGTAGCCTATATCGCTTATGCAAAAGATTCACAACTCGAAACAACTCAACTATACTTATAAGAGATTTTGAAAAAGTTGATTTGAAACCAATTTCCAGCATTCTAATGCAGATCATTTATGTTGCTTTCTTCTCAGTTCTCAAAGAGTCTATTACAGCTAGAGAGTTGAAATTTTGAAGGAATCTTAAGGTCGATTTTAACGCAGGGTTCTGAAATCTAACTTGAATTTGAAAAATTATGATGATTTTTTCGAGTATGCCTTTTTAAAACACTTTCTTGAAAGGTAAAAAAATTGCTAGCGCCTCAAGCAAGAAAGCTTTGGACTCCTTGTAGAGTATAAAATATGTGTGAACAAAACAGAAAAAATCAACTGAATTGGAGCAGTCATTCTCCAGAAATAGGAAAATAAGTATAAAATGAGCAGGTTTACGAGTGAAAACCTGCTAAAACGTACGTTCGAGAAAAACAACTATCAAGTCATCAGATAAATTTTCACTTTTTGTTAAAAATATAGGACAATTAATGAGAACCATCCTAATAATGCGGTTAATCTGCATATGTTTCAAATACCTGTAGCTTCTAAATGGTATTGATATGAAACTGGCTTTATTTTGAACAGCCGAGTATTTCAGATTCTTATTAAATATGTAATTTAATTTCTAAGAATTTTTTGTCCTACTAAATCATAATTTTAAGACACTAAAAAAAAAAATCGATTACAAATTATAACATCATTTTGTAGAGGACAGAATAAATAATCAAGAAAGAGTGAAAAACTAAAATTAGGTTTTTTGATCAAAAATATATCTTTGCCCTCCCTTAATTCATTTTATTGGCATAACTAGACGAAGAAATGCTTCATTTGACCCTATAGAGTGCAGTTATGATAAAGAGACTTCATGTCCATTAAAAGTATCATCGAGGGGAAAAAAGTGACTGATTGAAAGTGTCATTGAATATTAAAATCTATTTTTCATTCAAAAATAATGCGATTTTCACTCATGTATGCATGGTACATTGTTGCAGCTCAGGTAAGGATATGTGCCACTTCATATAATCACCACAACCAGTTGGTGCTCATCGACTTGAACTAATTAAAAATTTTGCGAGTGCACTGTTCTAACATTGAATTTAAAGTACCTAATTTTTTCTCCCCTTCTACATCCTGACAAATTTTTATGCGCACTTTTCCGATGTCTCTGCACCAAATAACCTTTCTCGATTTTTCGTCGTTAATTAAATTACGCGAGTCTCTACGTTTTTCTTTGTCTCTTTGATAATAATTTTTTTACATGTGAAATGAAATAGACCAGGCCGTCACATTTTATCTGGGAACAAAAATATAGAAATTTATGGCACTGATGATGCCAACAGAACATTCCTGCGTATAAAAAAATTGTCGGAAATGAAATTCATAATACAGTTTCTATAGACTTCAATAAAAACATGTTGAGCGTTTGGAAAAAAAAAAAATCTTCTGATTTCTTTTATAACTAATAATCTATTTTACTTATTCACCAACAGAGAATAACAACACCCACATAATTATTATTTTTTTTTTTTCTTTCTTTCCAGGCAGGTAATTGACAGCCATTTTCTCACACAATTTTTGATAATAGCTGTAGTTTCCTCTTCAACTTTTTTTTTTTCTTTTGTAGAGGCTGTTCACTCAAAGTCCATGAAATGCTCCACCCAAAAATTGGGTATCCAGTTTACGATGGTATTAACCTATATTTATACGTTTACGTGTATAGCCTACACATGTTTACTTTCTTTCGTGTAGACTAACCCAGAGAGCTTGAATGAAGGAACGTATTTTTATGAATGAAAAATCGTAATTGTGGTCGAATTACGTATAGACGGAATTTATTTGCCAGCCGCATTTACGGTCGTGCAGGAAAGGGGTTAAAGAACCGGTATATTATGGTCGGAAATTTTCTCACGAATGACAAGGGACTCGATCAAAGAGAAGAAGAAGAATTCGACGTTCTGTCCTACTGGTGGCAAGAAAGAAAAAAATCAGACTTTAGTACGATTTAATCTACGATTTATCAATTAGCTTTTCCGGCATTAACTTTCTCATTGTGCGTTATTTTCGTCAAATTTCCATCCTCTTAGCTTGGTGCTTTTGTTATTGTAATATACACATGTACGAGTCATAGTTCTAATAAAAGTCTGAATTAATTTCGAACGGAAGCGAAAAGTAGAACAGAATTACTTATTTTTGTCAGTTAACAGGTTTTCGACTTTTATAAAGGAAGGAAAGGTGAATAAAATACAATTTTTTCTGTGAAGAGAGATATTTCGTTTATATGATATGGGTTTACCCATTTGACTATATAGTAAACGTAAAAATACAGAGAGTTAAACAAAATAAGACGAGGACAAATCGTAAAAGGGCAATTCTATTGATTGGCCGTTTTTCAGTTCAAACTGGGATACATTTCTGGTAATTTGATGAAAATACCTACTAACGACAGAAGGGAAGAAAAGCGAGGTTTCAAAGTGAAAACTTGCTAAAAATAAAATTCCCCATCGGAACCTTTCAGTTGATTTAATATTATTTTGTTAGAGTTAGATACATATTATATTACATATTGAAATATTCAACTTTTTTCTCATACGTTTACATTTCATTAATCTACATTCAGACACATTACCCAATTTATTCAAACCACCAATCGTGTAGTGTCTGAAAATAGGTAAGCTTTAAAAATCCTATCACTACACAACACAGATCAACATAAAACCAAAGAGCTGAGATCCGGGACACCTCATGGCCCTCACGACTCAAGTTTGCCTCATTGAGAAAATGATCTTAAACTTAAAAGATCACCTTCAACATACACACACCTACATTCTCGCACTCCTCCTGATTGCCTCTAAAATGGTCAAAATTTACAGGATTAAAAAAGATAAATTAATAATACGATACTGCTGCTTTGACTGCAGACTGAGCTCTCCCAGGAATCCACAGCTAAGGGCACCACCATATCGAACTTCAAACTCATTAAACCATAAAAACGAAATTTAGCTCAGAGCCCAAATAAAGAGAAAATATCACCAGTCCCGGGTGAGAAAGTGTTTATACTCGTATTCAACAATAAAATAAAACAACACCAATTTCTATCATAAATTAATTAAATTCGCGAACTTTTTAAAATCATCATAAAATTCATATGTAACACCTGAATTCCAAAATTGGAATACCAAGAACTAATTCAAGATTACATCATCAAAAAACAGGGAAAACAAATTCAGAACTGCTTGCATTTCAGCAAACATGCAGCCAGGGGTGCTGTGATCCCCCAAGGCTTACGAGGAGTGACCCCCTCCAGGTCAAATAGAAATTATGACAACCCTACCCCCCCCCCCAAGAACGCGAGAAAACATTTTTGGTATTCGATTATCTAAATTTGAAAAAAAAAAGGGCCCCCCCAGAATCGTCAACGAGGAGTTGCTCCTCAAAATCATGCCTTCACGGCACCCCTGCATGCAGCAGAGCTGTAGAGCTCAACCATCCCAAAAAGAAATCAAAAAGTCACACAAAAAGTCAAACATAACATTTCAGAAATCAATAATCAGTAATGAACCTAAAATCTCATTATTGGAGGATAAGGTTAAAAGGCTCAGAAACAGCACAACATCCTTTATCAATCAGTGCTTCGATGAAAAAGAAGACTTGAAATGACAAAATAGCTGGCTGAATCGGAACTCTAGTCATCTAATGTAATTATGTTAATTTAGAAGAGAAGAATCAATTTAAGAAGGTCTAATTTCGGTCCAACTCTACAACCACACTCGTAAACTGTCAAAATTCCATTCCTACAGCAAAAGAATGACCATAGAAAAAAATTCATTTCTTTAGAAACGCATTTTCATCATCAATTTTGGCAATTCTCTTATTTTCTTTTTGATAATAACACAAAAATAGAATATCTCATGCAATTAACTTATTCATTAAAATACTAATAAAATTACTTACCCTTAATTGACAAGGGGTAACCGAGTGATCCGTGAAATAGCACAATTTATTTATTGGTACTGGCAGATTTTGTCGTATTTTACTGGCAATTAATATACAATCGGCAGCGATTAATTGTAAAAAATTTTTTGGCACACTGCATTTTGAAAGAAATCTATCAAACAGGTTCACAGCTAAGGGCAGGACTGGTTCAAAGCATTTTTCTTGTTCGCATACCTGTAAAATAAAGCCAAAAAAAAAAGCATGAATCAATACGAACTAATTTTGTTCATACATTTTCTTCAATTTATAGATTTAACCAGAAATTTAGAATTTTCCCAACATTATCATCACTATCATCTGAGGAAATAAATGCAGATACATTGATTATGGAATTTCTGCGAATTTAATATCGTACGTATTTAATAATACGTCAGAAACAATCATAATCTTCCACAAGACTAATTTCTAAAGGGCTTTACGGAGGATATCATACGCGTTTTGATTAAAAAAAAAAAAAAAAAACTATCTTACATCTTACTGGGCTATCAAACGTCTATATTACGTCAAAAACCAAATGACTGAATTATTTTGTTTAATACTTCGATTAGATAATAATATCTATAAGATAAAAAAGTAAGAGAGGAATGTAAAAGCTGTTGAGTCACACAAAATAATGAAATTGTATGAAAATTTTCATTCCACAAATACTGAATTATTCGAGACAGCAAAAACCGATGGAAAATGCGCATTGTGCGACATAGTTGAATTCAATTCCTGAATATTGTTGAAAAATTTTGAATCAATAAGACCGAAACTTCAAGCATACTAATTTAAAATCTCATAAAGCACTTCTGACCAAATATAAAAAAACATGACTTTTTTCACAAAAATTGATATGCAGGATGCCATAATACCTATTTCCAACTTTTTTCAGTCTTCCTTCTTCGCTCAAAAATATGGACTCTGAAATTCTGAGAACAACTCCCTCAGCTATCGCAAGTATATAATATGTGAATAATCTGTCAGAAAGCTATCCATATGAAATAGTATATTATGCATAAAGCGCACCTGGACCATATTTACAAGCCCATAGCCAGCTGCGGGGCAGAAGGAACAACACCCTCTGAGCGGCACTCTCTGCCCCCCCGGCAAAAATGTTCAATTTTTTCTGAATTCAAACATAAAAAAAAACAAAAACGAAAGAAGCCCAATTCACAAACAAATTTTGCTCCCCTGGCTTGCAGTTTGCTCACCCTGAGGGTTTTACTCTGGCAACGGGCCGACTTATTTACTAAATCACTGAATGTAGCCCAAGCCGGACGTCTGCCTCCTATAAAAGTAAAATTTTTCTTTTATTTGTACATATAGCGAGGTCATTGCGGGTCAAAATACTGAAACCATTTTCCAGTATTTTAACTGAGAAACGTATTATTCAGTTCCAAAATAACAACACAGTTAAATTTCTGGACACACTCGGCCACCACTAATGCAACCTCGAGGGCAAGGTATTGAGCATATATAGGGGCCATATCGCCTCAATCTCAAATAGGACACCATGCAAATGAGAATTTACCGACAATAATTAGTTAAGCCTCAGTAACATCTGACTTTTGTGAGGGCAATGTAGCGAGCAAAGAAAAAATAAAATGCAAAAAAGAAAAGGAAAAAAAAAACAATTCCAGGTAATTTGCAAAATACTGCAGCGCATAAAACGTCATTAGAGAATTGCATCGAGTTGGTGCAGAAAAAAAAAATGAATGAAAATCTGCTTAATGTGGCGGGCGTTTTTACAAGAAAGAAAACAATAAAAAACGATGGAAAGTAATTTTATTATTATTTTTTAAATGGGGGAAGAAAAAAAAACCGATTTCCTTCTCCCAAGTGTGTTATACGCTGCGCTCGCTCGTTCTTAATTAAAACCAATTTAAAATGGTCGTTTGGAAAAGCTTAATACAATATACGATATAATAAAGTAGCGTTCTTTCGATAATGAATTTGAGTACCAAATACATATATGTATACAGCCTACACGAGAATAATTTAAACGGAGTTACACGCCATTCTAGGAGAAGATTCGAGTAGAGGTGTCCAGGCGCCAGCCTACGGTCAACACTAAAAGCTGTATGCGGAGTTTTCGAAGGGTCCACAACGTGATTTTTTTCTCCTTCTCGACTGTTTCCTTCTCACCCCAGTGGCTAGGGAGCCCCTCCTCATCTCACATGATCCATGAATCCTGCGGCTGTTTTTCCTTTTATATATGCCTCCGAAAAAATTCCAGGAACGACACCAAAAACAGCTGGGAAAGATCATCCGAAAAAGAAATACCTTCGAAAACTATAACCTAACGAGATCTTTAGACGAACGAGGAGTAAAATGGATGAAGAAATGAAAGGGGAGAAAAGGTCGGAAGAAAAACCTGTTAAAGATTGCGCATACCACCTTCATATAAATAGTATACAGGTACTTTATTAAAAACCAACCCCGCAGACACACTCTTGGTAGTGTATTTTTTGATAAAAATATATACGTCTTATAGGTACCTTTTTTCTTTCTCAGTTAACAGGTTCTTGTTCGCTTCCAATATATCGGCGATGACACGTTTGAATTAATGATAAAAATCATATTTCGATAGTAGGCGGACCAACGCAAGCAGATAGTGATAATTTAAAAGGGGAAAAAATGAAAAATACGAACAGAAAAGTTAGCATTCCATCATACAGTCAGAAGTTTCATCGCAATAATGGATATAATTAATAATAACCTATAGGGCTGTGGAGCTGCCACTTCAAAATTACACTATTTATAGAAGGATTATTGGACGAGGAAGGGGGTGAAAAAGGAAACATTTTAATGACCACTTTAAAGGAGCACTTTAAAAATTTAAATTGCAATACAAAATTATAAGTGCGCACAAATATTAAGAATGGCGGTACAGGTACTTGAGCCTCAAATCGTAATTAAAAGCAATAATTTCGACACTTTTATTGTTTTCAACAAAAATGGCCGGAGCTGAGAATTTCGAGTAAAATGTTTTTCATTAGCGATTTTTTCAATTTTTTCGTTCAACGCTCTCTATGACTGAAAAACCAAAGTAATTTAAATTTAAAATTGTAGTCATGAAATCTCCAAATACACCCATTTTCCCCTCGTTTTAATGTGTTTCTGATTTTCATTACAAGGCTGTGGAAGAGATTATTTTGAAATACTAGCTGAGTTCATCAAAAATAGTCAAAATCTCATTTTACCACTACATTTGAACTTCAGTGAAAAAAACCCAAGTCATAATTCTTAAAATAGGAAAAGAGGGACAATGCAACATTTGTAACAGAAATTACGATAAAAATAAGTAGTAAAATATAATTATCTAAGACAGTAAAAAGTTTTAAAATTATTCAGATATAGTCTACAATAAATAATAATTTTCTTAACTGTCATGAGAAAAGTTATTATATCCTGTTTGTAATTATAATACAATTATTTTAATTTCTCACATTGTTAGATCACTCTGGTTTTCAGAATTCAAGCCACAGATTTAATGCTGCTAGTAAGTCTTTGTCAGACACTGAAACTAACAAAGGTAAGAAAATTCCACTTTCTGATTATAAGAAGATACTTTAATTTATTAGCTCAGGGACTAAGGTCATTGCCACTAGTTTTACCAACATTTACATAAGGCATCGTGGTCTCGGCTACTGATATGCATCACTATAACTTGGACCGAAAACCTGGGTCTCAGGTTTATTTTAGACTTTGAAAACTAATCCGATAGGAAATTTTCGAAAATTTGCTATAAAAAGAATGCGACAAGAAAGGAAATGACAAAACTGAATTAATAAAATGAACTAAATTTTAAAAAATTAATTTCAAATTCATGAAATGCATTCGTTTTAAGAATGCAGTCTTCAGCTTGATACCTACTTCCTCCAGCAAGAACGTGTTTTTCCTCAACTTGGAAAATTTTACAGAAAAATTCAAGAGAAACCAGAATATTTTACTACCTAAATATTTTCACAAACAGTTTGATTAGCTATTGATTTCTGATACAATAGTTTTGGCTACATTTTTGTTTATCATTAGGTTCGAGAGATCAAATAATTTCTACAATTTTCGATTCCACAATAAATTATTACATCGACTGAATGGGCGATTTAATGAATTTTTTCATCTTGAAGGTATACAGAAAAAAACATGTCCGTGCACAGTACCTACTCCGAAAAATACTCTTCACTCATCTACCCGTACCTGAAGAAAATTCGAAGAAATCGACGCAGGATTAAGAAAATCCTCCCAAACTGAATAAGTAAATTTTTCATTTACCGCTATAGGTAGTGTTTTTCTAGACAATTAAAAGAAAATTCAGTCCAACTTGATGCTACGAATAGTTAGATTTTCTAATAGGTACATATTTCAAACGAATACTGATTTATGCCTTCTAGTATGCAAATAGAAATTTTTGGAAGCTTAATTAACTCGGGATTTTTTAATTTCTAGACATGGACGAAATGGATTATTTTTTAATAATTTTTTGCTCCTGAATTTGAATTGTTTTTTTGTGTTTTATTTATTCGAATTTTATACAAGGTCCTAACCGCCCCCTATTTCATGCAGAATAGAAAATCAAATTTATTCAAAATTAGAGGCAAACTAAAAATATTGAACTAGGAAGCTGGAAAAAAAAAAAAAAGCAAAAAAGAAGTCCAAAAAATTGCCTATCTATAATTTCCCACAAAAGCCATAGAACTATATTAAAGTGAATATAATTTCAAGAAGTCAAAGGACCAACTATTTATATACAGCAATATATTCTTTCAACGGAAACCAGTGACCCTGATGTACAAGAAATTTAACATGCGATATATTTACATGGAAGTTCATTGAATTTCCAACGACAGTTCAACGTACCTAATATTATGAGGGATACAATCCATTGGCACTTTGTATTCTTTTTTTTCGCTTTCATTTCTCTCGCCAAGAATAATTATGCCAAGAATGTCTTTTAAATACATACATTCAAAATACCGCTTATGGCGCGTGTAGCAGAGAAAGATTTGAGCTACATAGATTAAGACATACTGACTATACCGAGAGAAGTCGGTGGCGCACTGCATCCTATAGACGTAGCTACACCTGCAACATTCAAGTGAAAACAGTTCGTTCACATCTCAAATAAGAAACCAATTGTAGTATCCCATACCACAATGACCTCTCTTCAACCAACTACGAAGGGGAGAAAAATAGTGAGTGCACCACTGACCTATAGATTTTCGACATACACACTACCTGCTCTTTCAATTTCGTCAGAATTTATTGCTTTAAAAACGTATGTACGAATAGAATTTGAACAATATAAAAAAGGAAAACCAATATTAAAAACTGTGAACTCTGAAGCAGTCATTGGTTGTTGGCTACGTTGAAAAGCATCTTGAAAGATCTGTCCCAATGTTAACCTTATACTCTTCTGATTTTGGAACGCTATTTTGAAATAATCACTTTGATATTAGGTACCTATGATTGATCGTGATGAAGCGGGGGGGGGGGAGGAAGAAGAGGAGGTAATCATCTTTTTAGACACGTAACAGAAATCGTACCACTTAATATGACACTTGCATATTTTAGCTCCAGGAAGGGCTTGTATCAGATTCAGTGTGATTTTTCCAGTATTTTCCCAGTATTGGTCACAAAGAATCCATAAATATAAGATGGTTAAAAATCACAAAAATATTTCCCTTGGGGTCTAAAAATGTTTAGATATAAAATAAAACCAACACTCAAATTTATAATCAGATACAATTGATAAGGAACATTCCACAGCCCTAGCTTCAATCGAATAGTTTCTAAATTGGTATCCGTGCATTTCTCCAAGTTTCCATAAAAATAGTACCCTGCACGTCGACTCTACACGTTTGACCTTCGTTAAGACTTTTGGCTCCTCATAATATAAATAATTCCAAACGCACCATACAAACGCCTTTTCATCGAATACGATGAGCCGCTGAAGGGGCATATCGAGGGGAGGCGAAGTCTCATAATTTGGTAACAGTGCGTATATTTAATACGCACTTGCTGGTTCCAATTTTTCTCCCTTTCCACACTACTTCACCTGCTTGGCCCCTTTCTTTGGCTTCTCTTTCACTGAAGAGATGTGGCGCTGATCGCGTTCGCGCCTTAAAATAAATATTTCTTTTATTTTTGGTTTTCTGAAAATGAAAACTGAGCAAATGTTGGTGAACTGTTAGGGACGCTGAGGAGCGAATGAAATGAACTGCGCCAACATCGCATCGTCGAAATAGCAAACGAGAAGGCCAAGTGAAGGAGGAGATAGGTGGGCCGAAGAGGAGGGTGAGTTGCCGCACCATCGTTCACGTGTATGCGATATTACATTTGTGACTTTCGTGCCAATTAAATTATGTGAGGGTAAAAGAACCAGTTTTCATTTTGCTTATCACAGAACCCGTACCTGACGACCACATAAATACCCGAAAACGCGAAACACTTTCAGCACTAATCTAAGAATAATAATTATAATGTTTCAGCGTGCACAACTTATAAACGTCATTTTTTTTTTTTTGGCCACAACTTCGGTAACCAACGAAAAAAAAAAATCAGCCACTCATACACGAACGAGGAAAACTAATCACACTAAATTTTATTATCTTTCGGTTAACTGTCACGACCAAGAAATTTGGCCCTACACAGAGAGTTACGCAACACAGCACCTTAAACTGAGCTAATTTTGCGAAAGTACCCATACATACTCGCACGAGTGCATAATTATAACAAACAGAAAAAACCTAAATTAGGTAGGTACATGAAAAAAATTGATTTTTGTAAATAATGTCGGAAATGGGCTAAGGAACGTGCGAGTAATGGGGTTACTCGTACGTTCAAAATAGCCGTTTTTAAACTTTTGGTCATATCGTAGTTTGTTCTAGATAGTGACCTCGATCTGGCTACACTGTTCTATTTTATGCTTCAAATGCCATAAGAATGACTGATAATAGGAAGAAAGCAGCACCTATATGAAACGTCGACAAATGTTGAAATTGTGTTCAAAATGTGGGGGAAAACAAAAGTTATCAAAATATTGGAGACTGCCGGGAATTTTTTAGGTTTCCCAGAGGAAGAAGCTTTCATAACTCCCTTCTTCCCCACAAGATTTCCAATACGGAAAAAAATGACTTCCTATAAAACACATGAAAATACGAGTATGTGCATACGAAGGCTGTCTAAAAGTAATTTAGCTCATTTTTTATTTTGGCTCCTGGTAACACTGCACTCGGAGAAAAAATATCAAAAATTAGTATGCTGCGTACTAATTTTCAACATATTACACAAGTTTTCAACATTTTGTATCAATTTTTAATATTATTTTTATAAACAAATTCTCAGTAAGTGCATAAATAATATTAATTTTTCATATAAAACATGAATTGTCCTAAAGTTATAGTATGCAGAATATTATCTGCACTATAGACTAAAGAGAGGTGGATGCAGATGTCTGAGGCTTTCATTTCAGAATCTTCTGCGGAAAATTCAAAAATTATTCCTTTATCTCATATTTGGAGGAACGAGTCATCATGTCACACAGTTTTAAAAATTATATAAAACAAACTCCTTATAGAATTTATTAGTGTAACTCTTTGAAGGGTCCATCCAATACGTTCAAAAGAAGAAGAAACATAAAACTCACCCTTCCACTGTGATGAAGTAATTCATTCACTTTTATAATTCCCAAATAGATTAGAATGAGTTGTAACATATTTATGGATCTGAGGTAAACGTATATTCATTTCAATACTTGTGGCCTTTGATTGATTTATACCTAATCTACCTACATCAATTATTTTTCTATGTGCCAAACAAATGTTATTTTCAAAAAAAAAAATATAAATAAACAGATTAAACGCAATGCAATGAATTATAATCTCACCAGATTTTTTAAAACCAGCCCTTCAGCACTCTCTCGCTAAAATAAAATAACCCATTGGATTCGCGTTTCAATGCGCAAAATAAAACTTCAGTGAAGGCCAATTAATTTATACATATACTATATCTAATTACTGTAACCTCTATTTCTCTACTCATGTATTTCCTTTCCTTTCATCCCTGTAAATTTCCGCATATGCAAATAATTACAACAATTCTGGCAGAATATTCAAGAATTTCAGTCAATGTAACCTTAATTAAGAAGTGCGCAACTTACAACCGGCACTAGCAAACCGTTCATTGACCGAAAACTGTCAAACCAATTGTCAATTTCGAAATGGTACCCATTTAATTAAGGCATATATTTTCATAATTCTACATCGCGATTCGCGTTTTAGCAATATTTCTTTACCAAGCAAAAAAAAAAAAGAACTATTTTCGTATAATAGTAAATTTGAAAAAAAATTATACACAAATACTCATAAGCCACTCATTTCTTAAAAATTCCAAATGGAGCATGCGCAGGTCAATTGAGGGCTGTATAATTATTCAGTTTAGCAACAAAGACAATATTGAATTGCTGATCTGACCCGTACGTCTATTTGCATAAAAAAAGTTTGCACCAAGTTGCGGAGCACCCGGTACCCATATTTAAAAAAAATTTAGATAGTAATTTTTACAATTTGAATAGCAAAAGTGGGACAGTTCAAGTTTTGTAACAGAAATTACTTTAACAAAAACAGTAAAATCGTATTATCTAAGATAGTAAAAAGTTCCACAGATTTTAAGAATGTCTACAATAAATTGAGAACAATTTTGTACCATACTGCTTGTAGGTAATTAACAATATTCATTTCTCTCAGTGCACAGTATTTGCTTTCCAACCAGTACAAAAGTTGATTTTTTTAATAGCCCTCGTTAATAATGGAAAACTATTCGACTAAATTGACTCGTACACACGTTTATGAGTTCACTTCCAGTCATCGGTAACGACACGAACATTCATTTATTTCAATCCACCTCTGCTACCTGGAGCATTAATTTGCGATCAGTCACATTGTTGCATGAGTGGCAACTGGCAAGTAAGTTGTGCACGCTGTTTTTTTCCACAATTTAATTTTTTCGACCAAAAAGTAACGAGTCGCCAACAAGCATTCACCGAATTATGCATTCTGTGTACTCTTTTTTACCCTGCTCATTTTACAACTCTTAATGAACTGGCATTTTTAAGTGTTTTCAACTCGGACTCATGCACCAGTCAATGTACTGAACGCTCCTATTAAGCGAGCACTTTTTTTTTTTTAAGGTTAATGAATCAACCAAAGTCCGTATCTCATTAGTTCCACAAATAGCACTTTTTGCGTTTATTTTATTTTTTTCAATTGTAGCCAGAGTCCAGAATTCCAACAAAAACCCACAAATTTCAAACAAAATGGAAAGAAAAAGAATTAGGAGAGAATTGCTGAGCCGAATATTAAGAAAGCCCAAGCTAATAATAGAGAGGACCTCTCTAAGTTTCCAGGCGTACAAGGTCACAAAAATCGATTGTAAGGTTTGCTATTAGTATACTTGGCAATGTGGACAATATTTCTCTGTACTAGAATTATATGTACACACTTGAACATCAAGTACCCATTCATGGCATCGCTATTGCGCCCGACAGAAAATGAAAAAAAAACAGCGTCCAGGGTGGAGGTGAAATTCTTTCATTACCTGCCATTATTCATGAAATGCGGTTTCCCATGCTTGATGTCCTTTTCAAATATGCATAACTATAGAAGAAAGTGAAAATTATTAGGTCCGGCTATGGTTCTTCTGTACGAGTTTTTACAAGCGCAGCGTGCACAACTGACGTGTTTTTGAAAAAATACATTCACGGGAATGTAACACCGATTGGCTCAAAATTTTCGGCGATGTATTCTCAGAATATGTATCCAAGAGGTTTGTTTGGTAGAAATTTAAAACATTGTTTCAAATCAATTGCAAAGGACCACAAAAATTCACATTTTTTAGCACTCATTAAGAAAATCAAAAATCCAAATTCTGCCAAACGAGCCCCCAGATTCCAGAAGATATCCTTGGGGAACAAATATACTGAGAAAAGAAAAACTTCAAGTTAATATTTAAAAAATTAAAAATTAATAAAAAATATTAGAATGTTAGTATATTATAATAATGCTAAAATTTGAATTGTTCTTGGTTTAGTTTGCTGTATTAGTTTGCAAATTTCTCTCAGTGTAGGCGAAAATTTCAGATCAATCAATTCATAATTGAGCAACTAAAGTGCATTGTAAGTGCATTTTTGACTGAGAAATTGAAAATTTTGCTTGAGTAAAGTTTTTCATTGTATTATTTCGATGAAATTTGATGGCTAGGGAGGGCTTCAGCCTCTCAGCCCCCTTTCTTGGCCACAGCAATGTTTTCTATAAAAATTCGGACGAAGAGACAACAGTATTGTATCTTGCAACTCCAAATTATTGATACCCTATTTCAACTATAACAATAAGTTACCCTGCTTTCAGTCCTTCTTCGAAACAAGGGACAATTCGCCTTTCCTCACCGAATGCGACCAACTTTGAGTTTTTGAATTGCTGAAACTTTAGTCGTAATATTTTCATCAAAACCATAAAAGGTATCGCATCGTCGTCTAAATATGAAGCAAAACACAAATCATTTGAAAAGAAAACAAAAAAAAAAAAAAACATTTCAAGCATCTGAGTAAACAGCTACCACTCATAATCTACTACGTATCTATCAAGTCCATCGTCACTATATTATTTTCACATAAAATAAACTCCTATTTTTTTTTTTCCGGTTCGTTTATCCAGTCAAAAGTTTCCTCACCTAATAGATACTGTATTCCTCGATGTCATTGAACCCTAAAAAGTTCAATAATCGACTTTAGGAAAACAAAAAAAAGAAAACCTCAACAGGCAGTAAAACAGCGAGCAAAATTTTAGGAAATAGCTTGAACAACAATTACAAGATCAAATATGAGATTTTTTTTTTTAGGATTAGTCCGAACTAGTCCATTAAAAGTGAAGTATACTCTAATCAACGTATAATGGTAACAAACAATGTACATACAGTAGTGTTTGGATTGTCTAATTACTGACATAAAAGTTCTCAACACTCAGCAGTTACATATGCTGTACACAATTTTTTCTTTCAGTCTTTCATGTACGAGAATATACTCGTATGTGCGTAGGTACTGCGTTTATTTTGCCCTTCGATTGGTCTTCAAACGGGAGGCTTATGACCGATAACCTACGACTACGATACAAAGTAAGACGAGCAATGTGTGCCGTGTAAACACACCGTGTATGTCTGACCATGTATCCATGCGCATTTACCTGGGTAATTTAGAATTCTGAGACTTATCAGAAGATTTAAGGACTGAAATACAATTCATCATCACAAATCGCACACCAAAAGCCAATGTGGTTTTCTTCTCTCTTTGGAAAAAATATAATCTAAACTATACGTGTTTAAACTTTTAACGAAGTGACACCCAGGTTATTCAGCGTCATTGTGGCACCCATGTATTGAAAATGTAAGTAAATGTCTTTGTGACCCACCGTAAGTAAATGCTATTGTGGCACCCATGTATGTAGATTAGTGAATGTCATTATAGCACCCTGAGGCGTTGCCAAATATCTACCTTTCAGGGAGTCACAATGACATTTATTAGTGCATATACATGGATGCCACAATGGCATTTACTTTCAGTGGGTCACAAAGACATTTACGCAAATAAATTTGTAGCCTAGCTAAGTAAAGATGGCTCCAAACGAACCATAATGTGACGAAGTCACACTTCTAAGTACCTACATTGAAGTTAATTTAAAAATTTGAAAAATACATATAAGATCAAGTTCAGTTTTGATTCGCCTGATTTTATTTAAATTCCCATTTAGCCAGCCTGCGCAGTCACAAAAATTTTAATTCTCATTTAGCCAGCCTCCACAGTTTCAAAAATTCAAATTCCCATTTAGCCCGCTCCCGCAGTCTTTAAACTTTTAATTCCCATTTAGCCAGCCTCCGCAATCTCAAAAATTTTATTTTCCCATTTAGCCAGCCTCCTCAGTTTTGAAAATATCGAGTGAGGCATTTAATAGAAGCTAAAAAAATTACTAAGTACAGAGTACAGACTAAAGACTCATTCAAAAACTATATAATTAATCTGATGAGTGAAAAAAAAGCCAATATTTAATTAACCCTTTGCAAAATCTTATTTTGCATTGTTGTCATGTTTCGGGTGCCACATTGTATCTTATTATCAATGGGTCACAAAGACATTTACTTGCAGCTTATGTATGTTTGTATGTAACACTCCGCACTCTGGTGGAACATACAGGGAACCCTCCAGTATGTAGGATGAGTTTGGATGTCAATGTGGATTTGCATCCCCCATCCGAAACCACCAATTTTAGCTAAAAACGTTGTGGCACCCAAATCCGGGTGCGACAAAGCAAAAATGGGTGCCACAAGAACATCCAATAAGGGAATTGGGGGTCACAATAACGCTTAACAAAAATAAAGGTACATAACTACATATAAAGAACGGCTGAAAATTCCGAATATTTGGTCAATTCGTTGGTGATTTGGCAAAAGAATTGGAAAAATCTTTCATGACTTTTGTAAAAGCGAGAAATAATCAATTTTTCAATTTTCCACAACTTTTTCGAAATTCAACACTGATGACCATGTAGCCTTTTTTCTCTTTTCGTAAGTACTATATCCACAATAATGCAGCATGGTGGAGCACTCGGGGAGCACCCTGAATACCATACAAACTGGTGCAATGAAATTTCAACGGCTAACTTTTATTTGACCAGCTTGATTAAAAAACTGCGATATTGGTTTATAAGTACATCGACAATATTAAAACTCATAGCTGAGGGGGGTTCAATTAACATGCTACAATCAAATACACCGATAAAAAATATACCTGTCGGTAAACGTATATGAAGAGAGAAGAATAACTTGTAAAACGACGGAAATTTGCAGGTACACTAGGTACATACCTATATTTCAGTTATGCTAAAAAAAAATCGCTTATCGTCGCGTGAGAAAATGACTTCAATGTCCGGTGCCAGAGGAAGAACACAGATCATAGCAAAAATAAGAGAGACAAAAAAAGAAGCCAAAAAAAAAACTAAAAATTAGGCAATAAAAATTTTCCCATAACGAGGGAAAGAGGATAAACATCACAATTTTTGTAAAATTTACTATAGCAGGCCTCATTCTCATTCTTAACGGATTTAGGAAAGGAATTTACGTCGACAACTCGATATACAACAAACACTAAAAATTTGTTTGCATTTACAACTGGTAGAAAAATGCGAGGCATATTACATACCCGCAAGGTGGCTTAAGGTATAGCTTTCCAGGTCTATTGTGTCACCGAAAAGCTATATATAACTATTTTAGATCTCTGTGGGAAACTGAATACAGCCATACCAAAACGTAAGAGAAAATGAAAATTTTCTCCACCCTTAGGTGCAATATTGTGGTAAGCCGACGCTACACGCAGCTAATTAAATAAATAATAAAAAAATAAAAATAAAAAGAGAAACAAATCGACGGATACAAATCGTCTTACAATGTGTACACCATTAATGAGGTTTTTTTTAGCAAATATCCGACCATGAATCGGCTTTTCTCTGAAGGGCATTTTCAAGATCAACGTTAGCTTTAAAAAACTCTGCATATTATTATACCTTGATTCTTTCTTTCGAAACCTACCGCCGAAATGTAGAGAGAAGTGGAAGTGAGAAAAAGACAGACAGGTAGGGCATCAGCAGCGCAGCAGAGAAACTCTTCTAAACGTACCACTATATATAAAACGTTTACGAATATTTATGTCTATAAATCGCTGCCTATAATCTCTCGAAAATGCGAAATACGAACCACCTACGTACCTTCCACCCCTCTTCCCACTAGCAAGCATTCATCTTTCCGTCTCTGTCTCTCTCGCACTTCTCCACAGACACCTGCAATTTTACACACCACACCAACTAAAAAATCGGCTCCTTTGTTATAGAAAATTAAAAAGCGCCTTCTATTTCCAGTATTTAGCCTCCTCAGTGTGAGTGTATGCGCCAAGACAAAAACGAGCTTAGAGGAAACATATTGAAAATTTATAAACCTCTTAACCTCGATAAAATTTTTATGTGTTAGGTGATTTTACTTTTTTTTTTTTTTTTTTTGGTCCGCACCTCTTCCATTCAAGAGACGAGTACACGGTGGTCGTATCTATTTAGTCGAATAATTACAGCAAATCGTATTTAAATAAATGATGAGACACCCCACCTCACTTTGCTATCGGTATATGCCAATCGTTTACATATATACCACTAGGTTATGTTAACTACAGAAGCCAAAATCAAAGCTGCAATCTCAAAAATTCAGCGCAGAGCCACCGCATGATCGCGAAAAAATTATAAAAATAGTAAATAATCTCAAATCAGATATCCTATAAATGGAGGATGTCGAATTTTCACGATCAAGCTCGTGCTTTTCAACCAGTTCTTGGCACGTTCGATAGGATGTGAGAAAACAATAGAAAATCGTAAATTGCTGGTAATTTCATTCGATGGCAAGTGGTATGCAAGCAGTTTAATGGGGAATGCATCAGAAATATACCTACGAATTTATGGCATTCTTTTCGGGGCATTATATTATATTTCCTACTGATTTCCTATAACTTTTATGCCCACCAGTTCTACAAAAATAATCTACTTCGACTTTTACGGACAAAAGAGTGATAATAAAATATTACAAACATTTTGAGAATAATTAAGCAATTAATCGAGTAATTATTAATATCATAAAAGAGAAAAACACGAATTACTTAACGTCTTTGCAAAAAAAAAGTTCAATTTTTTAAAATTCTACAGAAGTGTAAAAAATATTTACAGCATTTCTTATTTAAACACGAGTAATAATTGATTGGAATGAGATCTTTGACCAATAATTGAATCATCTTTGCAGCCTAAAATAAATTTTTCATCCTGAATAGGCCATTCTAATTTCAACCCAGAAAAATATATCCACTAACCTACTTCTGAAATATCTCGTCTGAAAATTAAATTAAAAAAAATATATAGAATCTTCTATACCTATGCTCACTAAAATCATTTCGATTTGAACCTCATCACAGAGTTCTTGGTATGCGTTTCTATCCTTTCTCCCCTCTGCCAATGGACCTTGTTTTCTATCGGACAGGCTAATACCACCCAAATCGTGATGGATGCAGCTTTTTTCAACTGATTTTAAGATAAAATTCGTCTTACAGACCAATTCACAAATGAAACAGTTATTTGTTGCTAAAAAAGATCAGAACGGGTGACTGAATGAATGAGTGCAAGGCGAAAATGCCGAATTTCAACTTCCGAATCTGCAGCCCATCGTTTCTAAGAAGCACGCACGAATTCATTAATGGACCGAATTGTGTATCTAATATTGTGGCAGTAGCTGTTTAAAATCCTCGATCTGATTTCGTTTTGATCTCCCGACATCACTGATGAATGACATTCCGTTTCACCCTAAATTCTTTATTTCGAAAGATGTGGTTTCAAAGATGAGCATATACGCACAAAAAAAAAAGGAATGAGAAGAATAAAGATACACTGAATATGTAGAGGTAGCATAATGATGAGGATTCTGGTCAAATCTTTGTAATCCTTTTTTCCTAGTCTGTTGCTCATTATCCTCTGAAAATGGTTTCAATGAGCAAGAAAAGGTAACAGAATTTTAGGAAAACACTTGTTGTGTGGCAAACACACATAAAATACTTTCGATTCTTAACTTGGCGCCTTTTGGAAACATTTGTACCTGCTGTTTACAAAATATAAGGTATAGGACCGGGATTAAAATTCCAATACTAGCATTAGGGTCTTCTCCAGCAAAAAATGTAACCAGATTCAACGGTGGTTGTAGAACCATACAGATTTTTTATATTATGGTAGGCACACTACACTCGAATAAATAGACTTTTAAAAAAATGATACCATTAAAATTAAAATAAATAAATGAACCAATTAGCGTTATCAAAAACCACCCTAGGGTGTCGTCAGGAAAATATTAACAAAAACTCAGGACTTCATTAGACTCTATTATTTAGTTACTTTTTTTTTGGAGTGGATTGAGGAGGGAGAGGTGGAAGACATACTTCAAAAAAATTTTTTAATGGAGTTTATTGTTCATCGTTACATTTTAATGCTCTTCTTATTTTGCCACCCAGACGTAAAGACGATCAAAAATTCAGCTCTAATTCTTCAGCACCAGCAGCGACAACAAGTTTGGGTTGTACTCTTTCGTGAGAACCGTCGAGAAAGAATGGACCCAAACGAGTTTTCCATTCTACCCTCAGTACTGCACACACACGTTTCAGACTTCTTATCACCGACCATCAAGTCAGGTTATTTTCACGTAAACTCTGAAATCAGCCGTTCAACTATGGTGGTACTGCCTAAGAAAATAGAGGAAACTTATTAACGCCACTATTTTAAGAAGACGAATAAACAGAATAGACTATCGACCGACTGGTGCTATTTTTTTATAGGTAACAGTGAAGGATAAAGGAGGTTAAAAAATTTGGGTGAGACTTTTAGACTTTTAGTACATGTAATATTGTTTTATAAAACATAAAAATCTTATACCCAACTTGTTAGGAAATTTATTTGGACTAATTGAAATTTTTTAATTTTCAAAAAAATACAATTATTCTATCGCCATTTCAATGAGAGCCAATACAAAGAAAATATTTAAGAAAACTATTTCTGATTACGAAAACAAAACACTCATAATTTGAAATTTCAATGAAAATTTTTTCTTTTTCAATTTCAGTTTTTGAGAATATTATCAACACTAACACTGGCTGCGTATAGGCGACTTATGGTCTTCCTAAGAAAATTGTATACTGTGTCAGTGTGATTGCATGACAACCTGTTTGTAGGCACAGAGATTGACTTGAAACGGAATCTAGAATTCCTTACTGATTTTCTAAGAATTGTGTTGGGGAAAAATAAATCCGAATGTTTGTTTTTCCACAAGAGTGGTACCTACATATATGATTACTTTCCTTTTTTTAGCTGCTGTCAGCTGTTAATTACACCAGTTATGACAAAGCATGGATTTTGTAATTTCCAAAAAGTTGAAAACACGAAAATTTTCATTGTCAATTTTGGACACGCCACCTTCCCCGTTTCAGATGACGATACTACCAATTAATACAGATTATACAGAAATGATGAGAAAAGGCCGAAAATATACTCGTCGCACAAAGTAGAAAATAATTATGTTACCCAACTATTCGAAAAAAATTCTTTATCACCGTCAAGTTGTGCACTCAGACTGACGCCACGTACAAGAGACTTGGCAACGATGCTCCAATTATTCATTCACTAATTCTCACATTTTCTCATTCGAACTTGAAAAAACATTCACAAATGAAAACACTGTAGAATGATGGCTGCCTATGACTTGGTACAATGAAAACTAATCGACTAATCGAATAATATGACCTGCTGCGATTTATCATCCATGTAGAGTTACAAATTAATACGATGATAAGATACCCACAGGAAAATTGGCCTGTCGTTTCCCCACAAAAACGAACTTATTAAAATAGTATTTATTATAAAGACAATTCAAGAAATCTAATTTTAAAATTAGATGAAATGAAACTTCTACCATACGCAGTAGAGGCATTCGTGCAAAATAAGAAAATAAATTACCAGGAAAAAAATTATTGGATTCTTCAAAATATGATCTGTGTGTTATAAGGTAAAATTTCGCAGAACTGAGAAGAGTGAACCAAACTGGTAGTTCATAAATTTCACCATTTTCAATCCAGTTTGACCTCCGAATAATTTTTGTCATTTTTTTTTTCTTTCGCTTTTTATTACCTAGATAAAGGAAGAACTAGGTGTTCGCATGAAGACAAATTCATTCATAATTCCTTTGAGAATCAACCATTGAGAGCTTCTAGAATACAGACTTCGGTGTGAACGAATTGAAAATTAAGTGACGTAATCGTTTGAAATTCAAAAAACTTGACATTTTTTTTTTTTTTCAACAAACGCAGCACGAATCTAGAATTTATAGACGATTAAAGCCGCTACGAAGTGATAGAAACAAATTCGTGAGATCAAAAAAATTTAATGGGCAAAAAAATTTATGAAGATAAAATCTAGAAATAAAACTGAAATTTCATCGATTGGTATAGGAATTTTCATGTTTTTTTTCTTGGCATCTTGAAAATCTTATATGCGAAACCTCCAGGAAAAGTGATGAAGATATGCAATTTTTGGAATTTTTCGAGAGGACGTTGAAAATTTCCGGTATTTAGTCCACGTTTCTATTCAGAATTATTCAACCACAATTCTCCAAATGAGCAAAGCTGCTATGAGGGAACAAAGCCTCGATATTAATGTTCAGAAGCTAATCTATTTTCAGATTCGCGGACGATGTGATCGTCATGATTTGGTTTCAACTTTTTTGACGAATTCAACTTTTTTCTACGTCAATGCATTCATCATTGTCTGAACTCGATACAGTTGAAATTATTAGTTTGGCAGGGAATTTTACACAGCACTCAACTTACATCACACATGTACTTTAATTTATGGAAGAAACACCTCGAATAGCGCGAGAAAATGATACTCAATCAGGTATTTCGGGGAAACCCCAATTAAAAAGTACGCCACAGATATTTTTCATTGCCCATAGATTATATCCACACACAAGCGTTCAGATATTTAATTTTTCGCGAAGACATAACATAAATCAGCCTCGTTCTCATATCCGAATTAATATTGTGCTTAGAATAAAATTGTTCAGTTTTCTCTCGTTTCATATCCATTGCCTAATCGAGGTTAAGAAAATCATACGTCATTTTCCTAATTCAAAATTGTCCATGAACTAACATAATACCCGCATACATAAACCATCAAAAAAAGGAAAAATAAAATCAAAGCACGCGCCAAATTTAATTAAAATTTATGTAACGGATTTCATGAGAAATAAATGTGTTTCAGACGCTTAACAAAAAAAAATAATAAAAAATACATATTGCGACTGAAAATTTTGTCATTTTGCAGCTGTTTCAACACGACGACAGAGTAGGCTGATGAGTAATCAATTTAATCACTACTCACTGATTTCGGAGAAAAGTTTGAAATTCGAGAGCTCAGCCCATTTGATTTTTGAAGCGAAAAAAAAAATCTACCTAGTCGTAGAATTAATAAGAATTTAGAATAAATTGGAAACTAACAGTCGAATATGGGGAAAAAATAAAAGCAAAAGGTTATTGACTAGAATCATGAAAAATGCAAATTTATCCGGATATACTAATTAAAAAGAAAGAAGCAGTCGAAGAATAAGAAATAGAAATAGGAGAGGAAAAAACGAATACATGGTTTGTAAGAAAATAAACGAAGTGAAAGATGGGCGAAGGTAGGAGAGGGGAAGCAAGTAAAAGAAAAAATATTACGTACCTAACTTTTCGCGACGAAATTTGATAGTTCCTTACCCTAAAGAGGCTCGTTTTGGGGGGGCAAATAATTTTTTAAAGCTTTTTTTTTTTTTTTTCATTTATTCATGGAAGAATAAACTTCATTTACGGAATAAACTTTTTTTTTTTTTTCGAGTTGACTTAATTTTATTGCTGAATTCGAAACTGTTTTCACGATTCTTATCGTTGAATTTGTGGGCTGGGCGGCCAAAAAGTGCGAATCGGCTAAGAAACCGCAAATAAGATACTCAGGCTCAAAGTCAGCACTAGCCAAAGAATGTTTTAGATTAAAGCATATTGAAGAAAGTTTGAAATATAATTGAACTAATTTTTTTGACTTACATGATATAGATTTGATTCATGTGTAATCATTATGTTCAGAGCTTCAGACCGTGTTATAAAACAAAATCAAAATTTATGCAAATAAAATTTTACTCACATTGTTACAGCTCTGTGATGTAGTACATCCCAAATCTTAGAATATTCTAAATTAAAATAAACTTGATGAAAGGCTGAACTTCCATGTATGCATATGTATTTATTCCAATCCCTGATAGTCGTATTAAAAGTAACATACCTAACGAAAAAGGTTATGAAGCATATCCCACACCCAACAGTTGTCTTTGAGGGGTAGGGGTTAAACGAGTAACCAATGTTTGTAATACCCGGCCTCAGTCTTTTTTGCCAGGAGCTGAAAAAGGGTCATGACGGCAAATTCTTTATCTCAATAAATTTCAAATCAAAACCGAATCTTATCTGAAGAAAATTACCACGGTTGCCATAAAAAATGTTTTTCCCAAGAGTTCGAAAACGATGTTAATCTATCTCTTTAATTCGAGTACTACTGGGAAGCAGATTAAAATAAATTTCGGTAAATCACGAATAATGAATCATTAAAAACAATGTGAAAAATAACCAACAACGTCAAACAAAATTTACCAATTACATTATCGGCAGCGAATAAGTCAAAATTACAGAAAAACGCCGGCAAATAGCTGAAGGGTTCAGACACTTCGTGAAATAGATTTTGAATTCCAAAAAAAAATAAAAAAGAAGGGCATATTATAATATCTCAAAGAAGTTATAAAAGAGAGAGATGCCAGAAGAGGGATGCTAATTTATCGAAAACTAAAAACCGGTGTATGGAAACGAAAATGGCGAAGAAGGGCAAAAAAAATTAAAAAAAACGAGTCATTTTGATGAAGACGTCGGTTAAGATGAAAATACAGGTCTGAATTTTTTCCCCTATTTCCATGTACCTGGCTGGGTACGAAGCAGCATAAAACACGCTTTGCTTCGGGCCAAATCGGTCGCACAGAGAGTGAGCGACAGAGCAGGACTATGCAAAGTGCCAGCTTTTAGACAAGGACGAAAAATTGCACACAGCGAGTCTTAAATCATTCTCATGAGACGACCGGCTTTAATTTCACCGTGAATGAAATTACGAAAATTTTTTCCAAGATTTATATCACTTAATAGAAGTGTAGATCGATCGGTATGGTTAAAACGAAATTCATTCCCTTCCATTCATAAGAGCGGCTTCCTCGTGCGATTTAGCTGTTCTCCTTTATCCATATTCCACAGCACATTATAGCAGAGTTACTGAATGGGCATTTTTAACAATTTCAATTTCAACAGACTGTTAAGGAGTGTTATTTTTTGTAGCTTGAGAACAACAATTTTGACCTTATTCGGATTTGAACACGGGACCTCCGGTTCATTGAAAAAAAAAAAAGCTTCTGTGATCACCTATAATACCAAGCGGGAAGCGTTTTTCCTCAGATATTAAATCAACTGATAACAATTTTTAAACAATCTACCATACATATTAAAAATTCTGAGCACGTTATTCTTTTCTAGATGTTAGTATCGCTTAAATAAACTCAGATGCAGCTGGGGTTGCGCAAGCGCAGAACTACATACGGCTTTTCAAATCAGCTGATGGTTTCATGGAATATATTATTGCGACAGGCCTGTCGCCTCGATATTTAGAAAAGGGTGTCTCATTTGAGGCAAACAGGGGGCTGCTCATTCGGATCCTCTTATCCTTCTTCTATGTTTCCAGAAATAATCCAAATAATTTTATAAATATTCAGGTCGTGTTTTCAGCCTGTTGAAGTATATATGTGTAATGTGTAGTGTGTACTGTGTACTGTGTACGTACAATTACACCATACAGAAAAGTAACATGAACTTGAGATACATATATTCAATGTCAACATGCAATATAAAGTCATTGAACCCTCCTATATTACACGATGAAAATTCGTTTCATCAGAGACAGAAAAAGAATTCCCGGTAACGTGTTTTCAAACGCCCCTCGTATTTTATCAATATTCTAATATTTTTCCAATACTCGGTTCACCAACGACTCAACTTTCGGTATTGCCACTCGGCCCGGCCCTCTAGAACACTGAACCAGTTACCAAATACCCCAGACATTAGCAGCAATTAACCAGATCTGACCACCGTTTGGCTGCCACTTCCTGTCGTCCAGTCAATGAGACTCGTAAATTGCCATCGTCCATTCACACCTTACAGGATGTTACCCCAAAAAAAGCTGGCGACCGATGTCGTTGAACTTGACCTCTCCGACAAATTATCAGCAATTACCCGCAGCATTCAATCGGCAAAGCAAAATTGTGCCCACCCATTCGACTGCGTGTATTTCGCCAACTCTCCCAACAAACGCATCAGGTAAAGTAAAACAATTCTCAATTTTTTTTTTCACCCCAAAGGACCCTCCCGATTTATGACTAATTTCCAAGTCGTACAATTTTTATGGTTTTAATAACTTCGCCGATCGGTCATTCGTCAACACACGCCATTTCTCCTCCTTGCTGCCTTCTTCTTAATTTTTTCCATTTATTCGAGGTGAAATGATATTAAAAATAAAAAAAAAAAAAAAAAAAAACACAAAAAAGTGTATATAAATAATAATAAAGGTTAAAGAAAACCTGCTATAATACCAACACACACACACGCACACACAGGGGGAGTGAAAGAGAAGGAAAACGTGTTTTACGTAATTAGCAACTGCCCATGTGCGCATTCGCAGACCTCAGTTCATCAACTTTTCCGGCCACTAATTCAATTTTGCTCGTCATTAACAAAAGAAAACTTTACGTTTAATGAATACTCGATACCGAATACTTTAATTTCTTCCATCAGTTTTTCTTTACAGAGGCATAATACTTCCGCACACACGCTTTAAAAAACCTTTCATTCGCCCACACACATAAATAATAGTAGGTATACTTACTTACTATACGTACATTATGTACATGTACTACCTTTATAATGTAATTAAATGAACTGCGTACTTTTTTTCGACACCATATTTCGATTTTATTAATGTGAAAAAGGAGAATGCGCAGGGTACAAATCATACGGAAAACTATTCATCTTCTATCGTAACTGTTTTTTTTTTTTGTGTGTGTGTTTGTTTGTAGGGAAATGAGTCAGGCAGATAAAGAAGTACGAGAAGTGAAAAAGGGGGCAAAAACAAGGTTCTAGGGCAAGAGTAAACCAGATGATATATCCTGTCTTTGGTGTTAAAAAGGCCTTTTCATATTACTGCTACAAGGAAAGAAAGACAAACGAAGCAACCAGTAATAAAATCTAGAGAGTAAAATAGATGAATAGTGTCTAAAGAACACACTCGAGGCAAAGAAAGGGATGAAAGGGAACCTTTAACGCCGCCGACCAATAATAATCACTCTTCCGCTGTAAAACTCTAAATAACTTCGACTCCTGTCCAACCTGAAGACGAAAACTACAGAGCGGATGGTGTGTATTTGAAAAAAAAACAGGTCAGTTACAAATTACTGGGTCATCCTGACATCTTCTTCGTCAATACTGATCAAATATGTAAAGGAAAAGAAAACTGGTCCTTCGACTCTACAGAAAAAATTTTTGAATAGGTACGAATACTTCCGATGTAAAGTCAGTGGCGGAACTAGCTTTTTCCAAAAACTTGATACTAAAAGTCGACTTTTTGTTATTTTTCTATATTACTTGCTTTTATTTCTGGTTTTCAGATTATTGAAACAATAATTTGTGTTATACCTTGCTATTTAATTCTTCGCACTAAATTTTGAATGTGTGACATATTGAAAATTAAAGAGCAACTATGTTTCAAATTTTTGTGGTTTCAGTACGGAAAATAATTACTTTTCACCTCATAATACATAAATAGAGACTCAGTATTCCAAAATGAACTTTCAACAATCTGAAGCTGACCTCAACTTTTCTATCAGTTCCAGTGGTATTATACCCATACCCAATCAACTTGAGAGAAAGTAAACCACAGATACATTTTACAGACAGATGAACCAAAGAGATTTTAAATAGAAGGGTAATAACAAAACGTTTTTATATAGGTAGAGTAATAAATGAAATGAGTGATGGTGATGAAAAGTGTCTAAAACTCAGTTTAGCATAAATGAGAACGTAGAAAAAAAGCATTCTGATAATATTTTCACATTTACTAATTTTCACAGCACGCATTATTGAACAAAAAAACAAAAACTTCTAATTCTTATTAATAGGTACGAAAATATTCAATCAGCTGACTAATTTTAAATATATTATTTTACATTCTCAATATTGTAATTTTAAAATCTAATTTTGTAGATAATTTTCGATACGTGACAGTGGTGATAGCCTAATCAGAAATCAGAAATTTCGGATACATTTTTCTCTCAGAAGAACTGGTTTTTCAGATATAGATGTAATTTAAAAGTGAATGCGAGAAAATTTCATGAAAAAATTCAACAAGGAAAAAAAATTCAAATTATTTCATCAGATAAGGAATATTTATTCCAACATACTTTCAAAAAAAAAAAAACTGTTTAGAGTTATCTGAAAGAATGAAAGAAAATCAAATAGATACTAACCTTCATCAATTTTGTAAAAAAGTAATCAACTGCAGTATTCCTGGTTTCTACTCTCTTTCCAAACAGCCAAACAGTGGACAGTATAATTTATTGAGGGGAAATGAAAGAAGTGAAATTACTCGTATATTGGTTGTCACTACAATGGGGAGTATTGCATACCCTAAATCAACTTCACAATCTTTCATTTTTCACTTTTTTTCCCCATGCATTTGTTCTAACTAAATTATCCAAATTACAATTTTGAAGAAAATGTAGCTTACGGGGGTAGACAGTGGGAATTTCGAATTCCTCTAAAACAGTATACCGAGTGATGGAGCGGTAATTGATCGCATATAACGAAAATTTTTATGCAATATTGTAGCAGTTGAACAAAGTATGAAATATACATGTAAATAGACAAAAAAAGTAGTAAACTGAACAGACACTTTTTTAAAACAAAAAAATAGTAACCAGACTCTCAAATCAGGTACTTCACACTTCACTTCATTATTTTTGGTTTTCTTTATAATCTGGAGCCAGAATTCCTTACCATTTCAAAGTTTTTTCTAGCTCACACTTCTTTCCTCTTCAATCTATTGCCACAATTTTCGATAAAAAATGTCATTTAAAATCCTGATGATTAGTTTTTTACTGAAATTCATTCAGTGTTTCTTCGCGTTTTACTTTTTTTCATCTTTTATATGCGTAATCTCGTTTCAGCCGATAACTAAAATCACGTTTTTATGCCCCACCAATCACCGAAACCAGTTATTCGATGAAACTGATCATAAGAAAAATGTAATAAAAAATGTTTCCCTCCATATTGGCTTGTATCACTGATAAAGAACATATTATTAATTAACGTTCCCGCTATCAAACATAAACAAGAGAACTTTTTCCATCCTTGAAAAATTGGCTCCAACCGAGTGAGGAAAAACGTAATCTACATTACCTATATGTATACGTATGTGCACAAAGAAAAATTTACAGAAAAATTTAGGTTCGCTTTCTTGAAATTACTAATATTTTCAGTTGCTTAAAGATTTTCTTGTAATTTTTTAAATAACACCATATGAATGAATAGGTCTTTCTTATAACTCTTATCCAAAAATCAAAATATTCTGAAGTGGGCCTCTACTTGTCACGCTTGGATGCCCCTTTTCCAGAAAGGCATTCCATTACACCAAAAATACTATAGATAGACTGAAACAAAAATGCTAAATTTATCATAAATTATTAAAAACTGTAAGTAAAACAAAAAAGATGCAATTTTTCCGAAATGAGGGCGAATTACCACTAACATAAGCCACATTCATTTTTCACCTCCAGTATTGTACGTAAAATTCACGTACATTACACAAAATGGAAGACCTACACCACAAAAATTTGCAAACCAAAAATACCAACTTAACAGATGCACCCTTGTAACAGTCATAGTCTGAATCTCGCAGAACCGTTTTCACACATTAACCGCAACAATTTAGAGTGATTAATAAGAAAATAGGGAGAGGTGTGCTTCGAAAAATCTAGGAAAAAAAATCACAGTTCATCGTACAGCCAAATGTACCTACTACAGGCGTAACAGACATATTATGTGACAAAAAATGAAATCAAAACGCGACTTTGAATGCAGGTGTTTCTTTGCAATTAAGATGGTTAGCAGATCGTGTTTTACGAGAAAAGCTTGGTCGAGACAAAAAAAAAGATTCGAAACACCAGCACCAACTACTGATTTTCAGGTGCACTTTTCTACGACAGCCTTGGAAATTAGGTTAGCAGGCTTTCTGGAACAAAAAATTATGTTCACTGGAAAAATTAACATCGAGGCACATTTCCGGTGCAGGTTTTTGTCTATTTAGTCATTTTTTGTGGAACTGTGGTGAAATTGTTGTACGTATGTAAATGTAAGTACGAGAGTCATATGGAATTTGACAAATTCGCAAACATTTTAAAACACTTTGACCCCAACGTGAAGTTATAATAACGGAAGTCAGAACAGATCTGGAAAAAGTATTTTCACTTTGACCAATAAATTTGCCACCCATGCATCATATTTTGAAAATGCAACGAGAAAATTAAACGTAGATACAACTACACTGCAAAATTATAACCAACACAGACAGATACTCTCATATAAATTTATAAGCAGAGAAACTCCTTTCTCAAAGCTATGAGAAAAAGCTATGTGAAAATGTATGGAAAATTTGCCAATAAAACCGAAAGTTCGCTATGTGATGGTAAAATTTGTAACTTATTAACACTATAGAAATACCAGGTTTTACTCGATTACTCAAAGAACCAGGTGTTGTCATATATGACACCACAAGAGTAACCTCCAAGGACCAGGTGGCGTCGCGCAGGACACAAGTTAGGGGTTCTCATAATATTGGTCCTTTGAGAAGTCTATCTCAAAATTTTGAGTGGTGTCGTATATGACACCATATGGTACTTCCAGTGTTAAGGGTATAGTTTCCGGACGTGAAAAAAATACGTTTTCAAGAACTCTTTTTACTCTCTCAATTTTTCACCGATTAATCTAAAATTTTGACAAGTAGTTGTCAAAGGATGTTTCCATTGAGGCCTGGTTGTGGAATTTTTAAATTCTGCTTCAAATTAATTTTATAGGGCTGTAAAAATTAACATTTTTTGGTATGACATATCTCATGAATGAAATGAAAAGTCAAAGTTCCACTTCCAGGTCTCAATGGAGACATCCTTTGACAAGAGATTGTGAAAATTTCAGATCAACTGATGCAAAATTAAAGGAGAAAAAATAGTTCTTGTAAGCCTATTTTTCATTTAAAAAAAACTTTTTAATTTGTTCTGATCGTATATTTTTTCACAATTTTCTGCTATATTATACTCGTACGACAATGTTCAATGTTGAATTCGAGAATTATTCGGAAACACTATTCTCGAACTCAACATTCTCGTAGCAGAAAAGCGTAAAAAGAGACCGATTAAAAGTTATAAATTTGATTTTTCACTGATCTGTCAAGAATGGAAATTTCAATAGTACTTTTCACCATTTTATGATAGGAAAACAGGGACAATACGAAGAAATAACTTTAAAAAATGATAAAATATAATAACTTTGTAGTATATTATATTATCCTAGAAGAATTTACTACGACAAAATAATAATTTTTGTTACCTCAATGAGAAAAATTACTATACTAGATACGTAGTCATTTAAGTACTACAATTTTCTCTCAGAGTATGATTTATTATAAGAAATTTTCCGCCGGAATAATTGGGTATATTTTACCTCCCTAGAAATTCGATTTTCCCCTACACCCCTCAAAGTATTTTCCCCTAGCTGCGGACCTGTAAGGGCAAAGTACCAGGTACAAGTGAGTGCATGATTTAAATATAACCTGCAGAAAAATTACAGGTTTTAAAGTTTGAAAATTTGTAGACTTGGGTTTCACAAATATTGGAGAATTCGAGCATTCAGGGAAGGTAAGGACTGCATGTTGTATTGTAATTTACACATATAATATCAATATCAAATATGGATACATATTTCAAATTTAGGAACAGGCTCGAGTACATATTATCTATGCAATTGTAAGCAATATTAGAACTAAACAGATGTAGTAAATTAAAATTACAAAAGATATAATATATTACACTTTGGGCGTATCATTTCCCCTCATCATAACGTTATTGAAATTCTGTATCAATTTTTCAGGCACACAAATACACACACATACACACGTAAACCATACATATAATCGCTATACAACGAGCCAGATAATGCACCCAGCCATCTACACATACACTGTTGCAAATCAATTCACCGAAAAGAATTCAACTCCGACCTTCTGGCGCCGATTAAGTTCCGTGTGCACAAGCACATTTACATTAACAGCTCGACACAAAAAATTTTAAAAATTAGCTTTACAAAGTAGCACATCGTGACTGCACTTTCTTCGATGGGAAAATATGGAAAATTGTAAATGACGTATTCATTTACATAACCGACGGATAAGCCCTCCCAAAAAAAAAAAAAAAAAAAAAAATATGACTCAATGGACTGCGATTGTGGCACTCAGCAACGTTACAATTTTCACACTTTTTCAGCCATGACAAATCAAAAATGTTGTCAATGTTTCAGGAAGTATTTAATCTGATCATAAATTATAATTATGACAAAAATAGGGAGGTGCTGTTTTTGTCGAAAATAATGTTGGGGATATTCTTTCCATTTTTCGCTTCCGACATTTTTTACATTGTTATATAAATTCAAGATTATAATAAAATGTGCAATCAGCTGTGCAACAGTGATATTGATATAGAATGATACACAAGACGAATCGTTTCATGATGCACCACATTCAAATTGTCGACCTGACCCTAAAGCCTCATGACTTTTTTTTTTGACTGATTCTATATTACTAGTTTCTGAAACATCAATTCTGAATCTAAAAAAAGGATCCTGTTTCAAGAGTTCCAAGGAGGCAAAAATCAAACTATTTCATTGAAGGCAAGTAACACTAGCGGAAATTTAATTAACACCAACATCATTGTCAGGAGTTCCAAATCAAAGCATTTTTTTTTCAAAATCATTTCAAAGAAGATGGGCCAGAGTAACTCAATACTGTTGGGCCCGCTGTTCGCCGTATTTCTTAAATGGGCAAACATCGGGGTGTAATTTTTTATATATTACATTACGCTTTACGGGTTAATGTGATTCTGTTCTGGTGCATCATAAAACGACTTACCCCAGTATCTTATCATACACATTCAAACAATTGCTTGGAATCTCAACGATTTTTGATTAAATGGTGTAACGAGAAGTGACATCACACAATGCCACCTTAAAACAAAGAAAGAAGCTGAGTTTCAATCTGATTTTCATAAATTTGTAGATGATCAGTCATCAAGTAAACCCCCTACGCTCCCGAACAGCTTTACTTTTAGAATTTTCAATTTTGAATCCAATTTCTGTAAATCTCAAAATAAGGATTTCTGGAATGTTTGAAATAGTTTGAAAAATCAAAATTTAAAAAAGGCATCGCATAGAGGGTAGATTAATTCGTGTACAGCGAGGTAAAAATCAGTGGAGAAAACTCGGCATGTAAAAACAGAAATCGCAAAGCTCTTAGAAAAAGCATAAGTTTATTACACCCGTAGGATGGTTTTGGTTTCAAATCATCTTAATTTCGAAAAGTGGAGTATGGCTATAATATGCAGATTGCAGTAACTATTTTGCAACTCTCACAATAGTAAAATAGTTCTCAGACAATACCAGCAATTTGGCAGTCATTTATGACAAATTGTTTCAATGTATTGTAGGGTTTCGATAACCTAACATGGGAGTATCATGAATTCAAGATTCGACATCAGAATGGCGGTAAAGGGTACTCAAATGACCTTCTCAGAGGTCACTGTTGACAATTTATGCAAATTTTAGTGACTTACCTCTCGCATCCATTGGGTAACCGTTTTGCGAGTGGATGGATCAAGGTCGCTATTTTTGAAATACTGCATCGATGGCATATACGTGGCTTCTGTTTCCAACAGATCGTCGAGAACACGTTGATCATCCCAAATGGTACTGTCCTTGGCTGCAGTGATGCCATCTGAGTAGAAAGACTCTGCACATAGCAAACTTTTTTCCATGATGCGGATAAACTGGTATTAGTCAGCTCAGGATTGAATTTATTCTCATCAGTTCATGGGTATAACGAAGTAACGAATCGAAAGGTCCACGAAACACCACGAAAATTCGACGATTAAACCATTCCAAATATTACTAATTTCAAGTAAAATTTACATGAAACATGGGGTTTCTATCGGTAACTTGTTAAAAAAAAATTCAACACCAAGAGCTGGAATCGTGAAACTACACAGGAAAAACTGATAACTAGAAAAAACCGATAGAACACGAGCAGAAACGATTTAGAAATATTTTCTTTCAATTCGATAAATTACTGAAATAATTTTAGTTTCTTTAAAATCAATTACAGAAAATTCGGTTTGTGTCATTGGATAAACGAATTGAACAATAAGGCGGGCGAACGACCAAATGAAAGAAATTTCATTTTGATCAACCGGTGAGGAATGGCAAACAGCTGATCAGTGTCAGTGTGGTTATCGTAACTTGCGAGTTGCGAGCATGAAAGGAAGAAAATTGAACACAGGTTCGCCTTCTACTTTTGCTTCCCTTCGAACACAAACTACTGCGATTCGATTCGACTCGTCATTCACTTCGAGCGCTACTTTAAATCGCGAAAGTGCCGCGTGAGTTGACGTTCAAATCACGTTTTACAGAGGCTGGTGAATCGTGAGTTTACGCTTGAACCGTTTCTCATGACTCATGTTTTCATTAAAATTTTATTTTAATTTAATTTTCATTCTTCCATTGGAATGGATTCCGTAAATTTGGAAATGACTAGCCGGAAAGGAAATGGAAAAATATTTATGTTCGATTCGATTCTTATCAATATTCAAATATTTATCAGATTTTTGAATTTTATTTTCAACTATATCCACGGGATTTTTAAAATTATTAATTAATAATATGTGTTGCAGTTGTACTTGGCCGTCGTTTGACGTGTGTAATGTCGTAGATGATTTGCTTTTCAACGCGAAAATGAATAGAAGCGGCCCAGGGCCCAGATCGTTCGGTATGTTTGAAAGTGAATGAAGCTTTGAAGTGAAGTGACGTTTTTACTGATTCAAATATTCAATAATCAATAACTAATCAATAGCCTCATGAATCCTTCAGTGCGTATGCGTCCGAAATTGTTATAAATTAAGATTTTTCAAAACAAATGAAAATGGCTGTCAGTAATCATTTATCACGAATCTACGGTTGCAGTACACCTAACACCTTACGCGTTGCCTTATACTCTATAATGAATCACTGCTAGTGAGATTTATTCGGAAGTTGAGAAAAGAAATGTTTCATGTGGGTAAGTACGAGTATTATTATCTTAAATCCATTATTCTCCTTTTTATATTCAGACTGCATTATGTTCACATGCATAAATATGAATAGCTGAACCATTAAAATGAAAACCATTTTTACCTTAGAACCTGAGTAATCCATCATCTAAATCCAATCTTTCATTTTTGGAAGGTTTTCCAAAAAAACCTATACTATTAGAATTTCCCTCATGTTTGAAGTTACTGGTTAGACTTGGGAGTATGAACTTGTTTCATGACCTCAGGATTCCAAAAATACCCATATCGCGGATTCATATCCATCCGTGGGTAGTTATGTGCTTATTTTTATCCATTTATCTATTTGTCTAAATCTTCAGTCAGCGATCATCTAGACGTGATATTGAGCAGATTTGTTCGAAACTTGGGACTTACTATTGATTATGTAAATATGATGACCCTTCAAATTTTGAACTTACTCGATGATTCAGAATGCTTACGGAGTTAACAAAAGAATTGTAAATTCTATTATACTCGTTTCATACTTTGAAGGGAAACTTACTTTTTTGAAGAAACTTATTGCGCTATCGTTTTTGAAATGTTGCAGTTGAAATCTTCAAAATATCTACACCGTTATCTCTTATTTCTGATATTTATATGTTTTCATTGTAAAAACAAATGAATGGTTGTTCTAGAACACTGAGTTCACAGGATGAAAAAATGAGGTACGCTGTATCAAAAGTTATCAATATCTCCTCGTTAAATTTGAACCTTGGATCAATCTGGTTCTCAGGTTTAGATACGCAATAAGATCTCGCATTCTAAACTAATTCCTATTGAGTCACTAAAACTGGCCTTAAATTTTGACTTTGGGAATGTTACTGGTTCTTGAATTTAATTGTCTAGCAGGGCTTCAGGGGTGTTCTAGATACTCGATGCTTGATTGAGTTAGTATTTGTGGCTGTGCAGGGAATAAGATTCTACATTTTCGATTTGAGTTATGGGTACATAGCATACAAATCTTAAATATGCATCCTACAACTTTGGACGAAATTCATCATGCTGTTTTTGAATCATACTAGTTGAAATAGAAAGGTTATTTGAGAATAATAATAGTTGTTGAAAGAGGCCCCCCCTTTATACAAAATTTACCTAGAATAAAGATACTATGGCATCATTTGGTAGCGTGAAGCTTCACCAAAATTCTGCCGAAAGAATATTTAAAAAGGAATACTGTATGGAAACATGATTCTGTTATTTTTGTCCTGAAGATCATTTTTTCCTATAACCAATTTCTCAAAAAATTGTATGCCACCTTTAGGTACCTTTTCATAGATCGCGTCATAAATGAATAAATAATTACAGTAATGATTGAAATTACATTTGCTGAAAAAATAATGTTTGTTAAACATGTACAGGTGGATTTAGCTTGATGTGCAATAAAACCTCAATAACTGGAAGCTGAAAGGAAATAAAAATTTCTTTGAATTATGTATACCATTATACTCGTATAAAAGTTCGAGTTATCGAGGCCAGGTTAGTCAAAGTTTCGAGTTATAGACGATTTCCCAAAAATAAATTTGAAAAAAATAACATAACTTGTGATGTATTTTGGACAGAATATAAAATTCGAGTTTTATAGAGGTTAAATAATCAGAAAATTCGACTTTTGCAGTCAGAATAAGTTTAAAATTCGAGTTATAAAGGTTTATTCTCTTTGAAAGACTTCGACTTGTATAGAGGCTTAAACTTCGAGTTAGAGAGGCGATTATCTATTAGTGGGTAATGGGCAATGTACAGGGAAATGGGAATTTCTTCAAATTACATAGGGTTTTTACTTTTGAGTCACAGAAGTTCGACTTTTTGAGGTTCGACTGTATTTGGGGTGACTGAAAACTTTTTCACATATCGTTTGAAAAAACAAGGAAAAAAATCTGATTAACTATCAGAGTTGGTTTATAAATGAATTGCTACATATTTTAGTTATTTTCTTCAGTGATGGGAGGTTAATTTCAGCTCTGGAAGGGGGCATAGCCCTTCTGGTCTCTCCTTTAAGCTCGCTTTTGCAAAAATAAGAAGCCGCTTTTATGGTATGTTATACTCTACTGTGAGTGTAATAATATTGTATGTTTGTGAATAGGTACCAGTGAAATTGTAGACCCACCACGCAAAAACGTAACCAACAAAGTTTTTGTCACTAACTTTATTTTGATAGACTATACTTTAATCTAATCTAAAGTTCGATTTTTTTTTAAATCTTTTGTTATAGATATAGGATCGATGGTCATTTTTTCTCACCTACGATTGTTATTTAGTTCAGTGAATTAATACGTACGAAGAATTGCCCCAAAAGCTTATAATCCGTAAAAGCTAAAAGATACTCCATTTTCCCGCCATCATTCGGAAAATTTCGTATTCGCCAAAATAGGCCAAAATTCTAAGAGAGGGCGTTACTGTTCGCTCCCTCGAAACTCACCCTCTATTCGCACATTTTCTTATCAGTAAAGGGTGAAAGTTTGAACTTTTATTCTTGGTGGTTAGTCACCGATTTTATAAACATGCGATAGGACGTGTTGTTCACTTCTTCGAAATGTGCTCGGTTTCGAGTAAAAATTTTCGGCATTTGATTTTTTACTCCTTATTCACGGTGTGCATGGTGTGTAAAAGAGGTAAATGATTCAAGTCTAATATTTTCATTTTCGTCCATAAATATTCACCAATTTAAATTTCCATTTGCTTGGAAAAAAAAAAACATTTCTGACTATATAAAGCAATTTTTTCATTACAAAAATTTTCATATTATTTTTATTTCGAAAATCATTTCGAAATTCCGAAAATATTCACAATATCTCATTTGTTTGATAAGGAAAGATAAACATTTTTGGTCAGTGATGAGTAATAATTCTGACAGTTGATATTGCTATTTTTATGAATGATGTACTCAAGAAAAACTTGATAATTGGCCACTGAATAGTTTAATATCTTTTGAGAAATCTTATAATTAGATTATTCGGCTTCCTGAAAAAATCTGACTTCGCAAATTTTACCTTTAAACATTGGAGATTCTATAAGGTCTCTGTAGGCCCATATACGAAGGTTATAGGTAGTCAAAGATTGAAACTTATACAATTACACTTTTAGCAGGTTTTTTTTTTCTTATTCTGATATTCTAGAACAGTGCTTAAGCAGTTAATTTATTTACGTACCGTAATTTTACATAAATAATAATTATTATAGTTTAGCAGACCTGAAGTCAAATAGCATCTTTGGTAAGATTAAAAATATCACTTAAAATGTTGCCATCTTTAACTAATTTTCGTATTAAACCAAAAATTCAATTTTCTGTTATAAAAATCATTCATTTAAAAAACTTTTTCTTTCCTTATTGGTTTATCCAGAGAAAAATTATTCGAAGAAAATTCTTTTCAATTGTGAACAAAGTAAATGACGAACGTTAATTGGAATTTTATCAAATATATTTGCTTAATAATACTGTATTTGCTATTTTTAAAAGTAGGTACTCAATTTTTGTGTTCAGGAAATTTCAAGTGACGTATTGCTTCATCTCTTCAGCCGGCAAGTTTACATGATACACAACTAATTTAAAACTTTCTCAATTCTTTTGAATTAGTACAGTTTTATCGTAATTTTAATAAGCAATTCGTAGAATACTTTTTCTAAGGTAAATAAAAAGAATAGGTACTCGTATATCGAAGAATTGTTGTTCGCTTTTTCAAAATTTTTCTTTCCAGATAATTTTTTTAGCCTTTGCGGTTGAAAAACTAAATTTCCTTTATTCATGGACGAATTTTATAACTTTATAATAAGCTCCTTTATAAAAGAGAACTGGAACTTCAGTTGTGCTAATGCACTCGAACCACCTTAGGATTGGGTAAAACGTGGAATAATGACGCTTTTTTTGCTTCGTTTTTTTCCTATAATTAAGTAATTATTATTTTTTTATGCGTCAATTATATAAGATTCTTGAAAAGTGGATAAATCTTGTTTTTAATTGTTTTTGAAATGAAAAACAAAACGTTTTACTGATAAGATGAATTGAAGGATCAGAAGAAGAAGAAGAAAAAAGAAAGAATACATCCCTTGCTATTTAATTTCGTCGAACGGGAAAAATGTACTTGATAACAAAAGAAGGGCATTCAAAAATGAAATCGGTTTAAATTTTCGTTACTCTTTCGTAAACGTGGCTTCTTTATTCTTTCATTTTAATTGTCAGACAGTTTCCTTGTTTTTTTATTCCATTGTTTCCATAACGCCGTTTTTTTTTTTTTTTTTTTTTTTTTTTTTTTTTAAGAGAAAGAATAGAATTAGCTCTAATCAAGATGCTGGGTTTCAGGAAGATTATTATAAGTTTTTATTTTAGAGTACGTCACTATAATTTAGTGGCAATTTAGATACGATAAATTAATCAGCCTTCACCAAAATAGGGTGGCCAAAGCACAACTGATAAGTTAATACTTGATTTATACTGAACGAGTAATTTATTTTAGTCTGATTTTTTTATCGTTTATAAAAATAGCAATTAAAACTTTATTATTTTCTACCACAGTACCGAAATTTGCCATAGATTTTTGTTTTATTTTGTTAGTTATTGTGACGTCTGTATTTTGAATGCAGTAAAAGCGTTGAAAAATTTTTTATGAGAAAATACTATAAAATGTGTTGAATTATGTCATTGATAATTCACAAAATTATGTATATTTTCAAATTTTTTGACTGAATTATGCTACTTGGTAACTCGATATTATTTTAAGAAGCCATCTCAATAATTTTTTATCGAACATGATTTCAGTTTTTCTTAGAATATTAGAAATACTTGATTATGATGAATGAAGTTAGGACAAGCATTCTGAGGGTTTATGTGGGGCTTGTAAACAAATTGTATATCAAGGAAACTCAAAACTCCAGTCCAAATTCCTCACTAAAATGATGTAAACTCGATATTCGAACTGACTGGATTTACCAGAATTTACTTGTTGCATGACAAAAAATTTCTTCACGTGTATAATCTATGGCAAGTGATATAATTTCATCTATCGCGACCTAAATTAACCCTCAGCAATATGAAAGGGAACACTGATCAGTGAGTTAAGAAATGAAAGTCGAGTTAATTTCCATCAATGACATAATGAATGCTCCGTTCAAGTTGGCCTACACCCGGCTGAAACGCAATATGAATGACTTTACATGTTATTATTTAGTTATTTATTGTACGTAGGTCTATTGTAATTTCATCTTTGACTGTTATTGTATGATTAAATTAAATTTTCATCACCTCCAACATTAAAAAGTTGATAGAAAGTTCATAATACCTAAAATAATAAAAAGTAATTCATAATAACCTTATGGAACTGCAAATTTCCTATTTTGCTTTTTTCAAAAATCACTTCTTAGAAAACTAAGATGACAAATTATGTGTTTAAAGAAATCCATTGGGGGTGGTTTTTTTTTAAATGAAAATGTTATCACACTGAAAAATTCGCTGATTTTAGTATTGGCAAAGACCATTGCACGATTGAAATAATGTTCAGGTTTTGAAATATTTTCTGTATTACGAGTAATGTAATAATTCAAAAATATTGTAGCTTCGATGGATATTAGGATCAATACTTAAAATCATTCAGTTATTATTCTATATCTGACTTTCCTTCCTTGATCTGTCATTTAACCGGAAAATAATTCTTATTTAATTCATTTTCATCCATGTAGCACATTTTGGCTAGCTTCAATTTATTCATTTCATTCCCCTTAGCAGAAAAGTGAACTTTGAATGCCTTATATTAGAACTTTTTATTTTTATTCCCATTTCTACCCTTCATGACATTTGACTTGCTATTAACTCAATCAAATATCAAGTATCTGGCTCATGGCTTATAACTGCAACCCTGCAAGACAACATTTGACATGCTATCAACTCAATCAAACATCAAGTATCTGGCTCAAGGCTTATAACTGCAACCCTGCAAGACAGCTCTCACATTCCAGGGAAACCTTCATGTTGTGTAAGCCTCTCAGAAAGCGTTTTCGTGAGCAATGAAGGTTATTATGCGTGGTCAGAAAAACGATTGTCACTATTTGCAATAATTTTAAGTGAAACTCTCTCTGTAGTTCAAAGATATTTTTAATGCCAATGAAGTATGGATGGCGTATGTTGTATGTAGCACTGCTGCACTAGAAATTTTTAAATTCCGTGGAAAGAGGGTTAACTAAACGCTCCCTCTATATTGCTATTTGAAAAATGAAAATAGTATTGTAAATTTTAAGTTTGCTGCATATAAGAAAGTAATAATATGCTGTTCTACATCTTTTCAGTTAGATGTTCTCGAGTATTTCATCCAATAATCAATTATTTTTCCATGTATTACATGGCCTTAGGTAGGGAAAAATACCTGAAGGGAGATCAAATTTCCCTGGGGAGCGAAATAGACGTCCCTCGCCCACCATGGGAATATTTTTCCTTGTGTGACAAATGACTCTTTTTGGGTTATTGTCCCTCTAACCCTCCCTCTACAACCTTGCCTCTACTCTGATTTTTTGATATTTTTTGTTTTCACCATCATCTTGGCGTTGCATAGGAATTTTTTTTTTCATCTATACGAACGCGTTGAAGTTCCTACGTAAGATATTGTATGCTTACTTTCGTACTTATATAATTGATATATTGCCTATGCTGATTTTCGTAAGGCATTTAATAACGTGCGTGAGTAATTTACAACTTCTTTTCCTTTTTTTTTCTTTTCATATTTGACTTATGCCTTCTTATTTGAATTTAAAATTGGGTATTGTCAAAGAACAAGTTCGAAATGACCGTCGTTAATGCCAATCACCAGACATGCATGTTATGATGAGAACTTGAGCAAGAGTGCAGGGGAAGGAAGGTTCCAAAGGGGAAAAGTTGAAAAAGTTGAATTCGTGCTACAAGAAATTTTCACGTGTTTACTTTTTCATGCGAAACACGTACGTTTTCTTGAAGAAAATATGTAACGATTGCCGAAGCGAATACCATTTTTCGCTTCATAATTTTTTATTTCGTTTATGTGTTTGCAGCTTTTTTTTCTTGTATTTTTCCTCTGCCATTTCTCTTTTCCTTTCGCTCAGCCTCTATTACTGTAGATCTGGCTTCTCATCACCTATCACTTTTACTTTTGAGAATGTATCATCCCTTGAAGCTTTCACGTGCTATTATCCTTATTCGAGAATCAAAATATTACCCTATCTGTGATGTGTTGTTTCTTGACGGTTATGGTTACTTGTGTGGTGAAGAAAATGGTACAAATTGAAGGGTTACTGGGAAAAAGATGTTATTTAGTTTAATACTTCTCACTTATACTATCTGGTTTATTTGATTCATTCTTATTGTTTCTTTCACACATTCCATAATAAATTGTATGTGTACTAATAGAAGTAGCTTCGTAACTCTTGCTCTTACCCATTCCATTACTTTCTAAATATTCATTTGGAGTGTAGCTTACCTAACTTAACTTTGTGATTTACGTCGCAAATTAAAAAAATTTTGACGCAGGAACTGCATCCTGAGAAAGATAAATATTTATTTTCTTGAAAAAATTTTTGCGTAGGAAGTAGGAACTGAATCCTGAGAAAGATAAATATTTATTTTCTTGAAAAAGAATTTAATGGGGGAAAAGAATCCAGAAAGTTCCTAGAAATAATCTGTGAATACTTTTTATACCCACCACCTACACTATCATTTCTTTGAACAAAGAGATCTTTGAAGTGGTGTGCTGGTTGTAGCTCCTACGGGAAGAAGTCCTTTTAGTATTTTTTATTGAAAATTGATTAATATTTTCTGAAAATAATATTTCTTCATTTTCTCATTTATGCGACGAAACCTGTAAACTAAACAATTTTTAATTCATTGATTCAAAAGAACGTGCTCGACTCTATAAATTTTTAGCAACTAAAAGATTATGGTAAAAAGATTATCCCGAGGCGTCTTACCAACTTTTTTTAAAACTTCTGTCTACCTACTTCAATATTTTTACCGTTTACATTTACGCGAAAATGTTTTTTGACTCGAACACATTTTTTTAATAACATGTAGGTAGTTGTTGGAAATTTAATATCGAACTATTTTCTCTAAATTTTTGAGTGATAAAGATTAGCGAATCATTATCAGAAAAAATATGATTTGATGAGATTCTGTATTAAATAAAAAGTACTTTCTGCTTGCCTTTGAAAATTTTCTAGTTTCATAACAATAAAAGCGTTGAGGAAAAAGTTCAAATAAAATTGGAAATTCAATACTTGAAAAAATGTTGATTTTTTTTTTTCATAAAAGAAAATTTGCATGAGCGAGTGTCAGGTCTTTCTTAGTTCTTTGTTCATTGTAATCTACTTTTTCATCATAATTGAGCTGGAGAGATTTACTCAAGAAGTGAAAGAAAAAATAATTCAAAATTCTTTTAAATTCCTACGGTATTGCAAGTTTTTTCGATAATATAATATTCCAAAATTTTCCTTCGAAAATCGTCGTATGCAACTCAACGTACGTAAAATCCGTAGAAAATGTATGACATAATGCCGTTCAATTGTGTATGAATTTATTTTTGAACCTTTATTTTACATCTTTGTTATTACTATACGTGTAAAACTATCAAGTTTTGAGTTTCTCAAGGAGTGCCATACGATTGGATAATTACTTTCTGCAAGTCATTTTATTCACCTTTTCTTCATATTATTCTGTGATTTCAGATCAAGTATTATAATTATAGATTATTATTTGAAGCTTAAATCTTTGAAGAGTATATTATTAATAATTGCCATACTTCACGCATACTAATTTGTTCAGTTTCAATCATTTAATATTTAGTTCTATCGCAATTAAGATGAAATTTGAGAGAAAAAATTTAGTTTTATTTTTATTCTAAATTGATTATTCAAAAAAACTTGAGCTGGTTTAGTGGAATTAATTGTCAAAATGAATACTCCAAGGAGAGCTCCTTCTACGTCTTATTTCTCTCAATAAGGAAAAACCTCTAAAGATCCTATTGAAATTTTCCATCGTTTCTCCTAAATTGTATAACCTAATCCGAATAGCGCGTCGGTCACATTTTCTAATCCCCATCTTGTTATTCAGTCACGTAAATTCAAATGACTACTGTAAAGGCCAACTCGTCTTTCAATGTAGCCTTTTTTTTTCTTTTTTTTTTTTTACAAATTCGATCTTTTCGTTGAAAATTTTAATTTTGATAACGTTAATTGAGTTCCAGCAAACTTTTGGAATTTGTTGATGAAAAAAAAAAAAAATGAAATAAAAAGGAGGAAATTGATGAGAAAAAAAAAAAAACGCAAAAACGAACTTAATGCCATTTTCTTTTGGACATAGTGCTGCCGTCATTGGCATGCGTCAAATAATCTCAACATTTTCTTCAACACCAAAGAGAAGTATCAAAAAACAAGGAAAACTTGTATTTATACACTTTTTTTGTACTTTCATTTTGATAAGCACGTATCAAGAAATAAGCTTTTTTTTGTAAGGGAGAAAGAAAAAAATACAAGACAAAAATAATTGCAAATTCCTTTTTGTTAAAAACTGAAAAGGGAAAAAAAGCCAAGGGGTAAAAAATAAGGATAAGAGAGAGAGAAGAAAAAAAGTATTCTTTCGTGGAAAACCATTTTGGTATTCCGATGCTTTAATGTACCTAAAATTACGTTAACAAACCTCTCTCTTTGTTGAGTTAGCAACGAAAATGGAAAATAGGACTTGTGGATAAGAGCGGACGAAGGCAAGGGGTAGAAAAGGCGTCAAGAGTCGAAGACATTTTCAGATACTGTTTACGAATTCCACGGTCGTACAGTTTTCACCTTTTTCACTCACCCCGCACTGCCAGCCCCTAACTGTATGACAACAAAAAATACGTTTATACTCATAGCGTAGATATTTAACTTAATATATCATTCACCTCGTCCTAATCTAAAGTTAGGTGTTTTTATGGGATTTTTTTACTTAATTTTCAACATTCTTGTGTGAAAGGCATGAAATCAGAATCACAGATTTGAAAATAGTTGATACATTTTGGAAAGACGAACTGGCCCTTGTGGTGCTGAGCCCCTCCTGTAACTCAGTCGAGCCCCCCTTCCAATGAAGGAATGGAAAATAAAAGGAGCCACCAACTGTTCGCCTGCTTACTCTGGGTGCTCACTTTTTCATTTCTTACTATTATTTTAGTCCGAATATTAGCTTACGTATCGAGTTGATCGAATTTGAAATACGTTTTCTCTGATTTATCATATGGCATCTTTCTCAAATCAAAGCTCTAGAGAAGTGAACTTGGTATAAAATCGAGCTCTCCAACATAGCTGAATTCTGAGGGAGAAAAAAACTTTTTTGAAAAATAAATAATTCATACCAGTGAATGACATCGTCGTTATTTTTCATCGATAAAGTTTACTAAAAGTTTTCATTTTGCCCCAACTTTATCAAATCAAGACTCGCAGCAACAAAAAAAAAATAAAAAATAAAAAAGCAGCTACATTGTGAGTATTTAATGAGTCATTTTTTTGTCAACATCCGTTACCTTTTGAAATATTCTGTTCCTTCTTTACTTTTCCCATCAAAAATCTTCGCCAAATGCTCTCGTCGTCGTAATTGAGTAAATTTTCTTGCTCTCCATTTTGCTATTCGATATTCAAGAATAGAGAAGAAAGATGGAAGACACCAAATGGGTGACGACGTATACCTTGTAACATCTTGCTGTCGAATACATCAATTTTTTTTGTATCTGCTTTCGATAAAGCAAAATAGAAAATGATGTCGTTTACTTTGAATTTATTAAACGAGGGAATGAAGAAAAATTTATCGGTTTTTGCGAAACGTCTATAAATTTTTTCCATAAGACGTCCTAAGTCGCATTTTATTTTCAAACCATGAAGAAAATAGGGTCGTCTAGTAGTTGAGAAGTTGATACAACAGAATGATTTTGAAATCGAATTTGTGAATCGACATTTATTTTGATATTGAGAAATATAGATGTAGGTTTAGCCCGAAAATGTAATTTAAGCTTCTCTGAAATAATATGTCTCGTAGAAAAGCAATTTACTTGATAAAGACCTGTTGGCAGTAAGTTAGATGAACAGTTTTCAAAGGAATATTCATCATTTGCTTTTATTTGGCTTCCAATATTCTGAAATTTTTTTACTTGATTGGCATACCGTGTGCTAAATTGTAAAAAATTGCTTTCGTTGGTGTTGAACATATTGATACTGTATGATGTAGATGTACACTGAAAATAATTTCGATAGTTAATGTTTTACTATTTATATGAGAAAATAGGGACAATTCAAGGTTTATTGCAGAAATTACCACTGAAATAATAAGAGGTGGTAAAAAATACTAAGAATATCTGCAATAAATTTTGAATTGTCCCTGTTTTGCTATAAAAATCTAGTAAAAATTACTATTCATTTCTTTCAATGTAACTTATAAATTTAACCACGGAATGAAGGAGAACAGTAATGATTTTGTTCACTTGGGTTAATAGCTAATATTTGTGTTGGAAATTTTCGAAAAAATGTAAGTGAGTAATATTTTCTTTCAAAAAATGAATTAAATTTGGAACAGTAAATTTAAAAAAATTGTTAGGTACCTAAGTGCTTTCATCTTCATAAATACGCACTCCAGTTTAATTTTTTCATAATTTAAGAATCCAACTTTTTTCTCTTGCGCTCACCAATTTATTGTTATATAAACTCTAATCTACGCTCTACTCTATGTTGGAGTTAAATAAAAGCATTTGAAAATTGTAATTATTTTTATAGGGAGTATAAGAAGTACCTACATATAATATTAATCCCCCTCTGAATACATTTTTTTTTTCTTTTAAATGGGTAGTTATGAAAAACCAATACATTAGTATATTGTACTCAATGTGACATTGAAGAATTAGGATCCAGGTGACGAGTCGCTGAACTAAATGACGTAGACAATTTCTTTATCAAGTATAATGACTTGTTAGTTTTTCCATGTGTCTGTAGTAATGAATTGCAAAAAGTTGATTACTTTTTACCTATAAATGTTTCATATTTGAGAGAATGTGAGTGAAATCTTTCGTTTTATACTTTCTGTCTTATCACGTGAGAATTTTTTGGACTTCTCTTGCTTATACGAAATAGCTGAAGTGGAAAAGATTATAGGAATCTGAGTTTTCAAAATCAAAGAAGGGAGCATGGAGAAACTTTGGAATGTGTGTAGGACGATTCCAGGGTGACAAAACTGAATGAAAATAAGAAGAAAAAAAACATTTTCAGCTTCAGCAAACAAAATCTTCCGAAAATTGGCTACGTTTTTCGTGACAGCTTTTCATTTATATTTTCATCACCTCCTTTTACCACTGAGGGGGAAAAAAAAAACACGAAACACGCATAAAATCTACAAGCTTGGGAGTCGTTTTAAGAAAAAACACTAATACAGTCGTCTATGTGTAAATGACCCTTCATCTTTGTGAAAGGTAGAAATTCGCTTCTACAACGTACCGAACAACGATTCAAGTATGGTCCATACTTTTCATGCAGCCAATGTATTTTTATTCTACAGTTTCACTATTCTACTCCTCGACCACAGTTATTTCAAGGATCATTTTCTTGCCTTCCGCAGTTTTTTAGTAATTGGACAAAAGTATTCGACAAATGAAATGTAACGACAAACTTGAAAATTCCATCTTGGAACGTGGATTTGGCGAGTAGAAAAAATGCTGTGAAAAGAGGTGGAATAAATAAATAAAAAAATTCATCTATTTCATTCCAAGGCTGAGAATTTTCCACTCCACCAAAGAGGATTACGATGATATTTTCTGATCACGTGACATTAATATTTTACGAAAGCGTGTTATTCGTTAATTCGATGAAAAAAATGAAGTGTCCACTTTCGAAGGGTTTAAGGAAAGGGGTGGAAATGTGGAGGACTTATTTGGTCGAATATCAAATAGAACGAAGTGGTAGCTAGGTGGATACGATGGTGTCGATTAATGCGACTTGTTTAAGAGGTGGTCACGATGAACAAATTAATCCAACTCCCAGCCCCTCTCCCACGCAACAAGAGGAGAACGAACTAGAAAAAGTTTAATCGGAAATAGTTTTCTTCTTTTTTCTCCCTATTTTCCTTCATTTTTCGATGTTCTTATTTTTTCTGCGGATGAGTACATATATATGGTCTGATACTTCAAATGGGCAAATAGTGATAATCCTTCGATGTCGATGGGATGGAAACTTTTTTTTACGATCATCGAGAAAAAAATTTCCAATTTCCCTGGAGACGACGGTACTGGTGTAGATGTAGGTAAACAATTTTCAGTTATCTGGAACTAAGTTGGCCAGAGCAATGATATCGAATTTTAGAAACTTGTTACCGGTAACAGAAATGAGCAAGTTATCATACATAGGTAGTAGGTACATATATTGGCCACTTCTAGCAAATTGCAATCATTTTCAGGGGATGAAGAACGAAATCTACCCAAGCATGAGAAAATAGCTTTAAAGGAAGCTAAAAGAAATGAGAAAAGATGAGAGTACAATACATGAGACTTCATTCAATTAGATTTTAATAATCATAGGCGGATTTTTATAGGAGTGGGGTAGGGGGCAAAGGTTAAAGTGTCTCCCTTCCTTAGAAAGTTGATATTTTTTAAGGGTGAAGATTTTGACTTTTTCGGTAGGGTTGGATTTCCTGCCTAGCAAACGTACGTCATCAGGACTAAATCAAATGAAAGCATGTAGCACCTTCTATTCTGTATCAACTGAAATACAACAAAAATACTCGTATTTATTTTACTGTATCATAGCAATCGAAATGATTGAAATTACCATGGATAGCAATGTGTCTTTATTTTCACCAAGCAAAAATTTATCGACGTGAGGATAATATAACTTAATACTCGTATTATGGGATAATTATATTCTTAAATTAACATGGTTGCTTAGCAATGTGTTCTCAATTTTCAACTTTTATTTCTTTCATTCTTCTGTTGATCCAAATTATCTGCAAAATATTGAAGTTTATTGTAGTAGCTAGCACGTGTAAATTTAGATCGTATTTTAGAGACAGTCTATGCCCAAACTTGCCTATTGTGGTTTCAGCTATTGCTATTAACATCGGTATTTATATTGTTTCCTATTAGCAGATTGTTTGCTTATTGGTATTTGGTGTAGTCACACCGTTTTCTTGTTATTATATAAATTGTCTAAGTGCGTAGTATTATCCTTAAAGTTTAATCTCTAAATACATTAATTAATCCGGCATATTAATGCTCCGTTACCATTAAACTTTTTTGGTTTATGGGAGTGGGGGGCCAAATCTACCAGCAAAGGGCTCCTCAAAGTAGCCCTACGTTTTACAGTAACTACTCCTATTTCAAGGATCAATATTTACAAGAAACAAAACATTTTCCACTCAACTCCGTAATCTATACTTTCCAAAAGTGAATCGTGAGCAAGTTTTATCTAAATATGTTATGCTTTATAACTTCAGACTGCAGCTGCAAATTTCTTATCGAGGAAGTATGACTATAAGAATGGGTAATGTAATGTAATGCGTAATGTAATATAATGTACATGGCGTTGGTATTTTTTGGCTCCGAATTTAGTTCATATGCTTCTTTCTCCCCTTGCAGTCACTACGAAGAGGTAATTTTCCTCAATAGAGATATCTCTCTTTTTTATGAAAACACGATGAAGATTTTTTCCTCACCACTCTCTGAAAAACTTCGACCTCTACTGTCGATATTCACTTCGTCGAATTTATGAAAATAGGTAAAAAATATTCACAACGAAAGGTGTGACCGAATTAAAATTTTTTTAAATATACAAACAGAGAGCCGAGTGGTGCCTAGTAAACATTTTTTATTTAGTCAAAAGGATATTTCTGAAAATAATTGTTTTCCCGATTATTTTTAGAAAAACATAGCGACAGTTTCTTCAGCAAGTACGAGATAAATTTTTCAAAATTACAATCGACCATTTTAACGACATTTCCATGAGTCGATAAATAATACATAATATATTTTCGTCTTATCGTCTCTTCTTGAAACGGAAAAAAAAATCAAATAGTCTATCTTTCTTGTATTTACATTTTTTAGCTAGACAATGAGAAAAAAATGTCAGAATAATTTTCGGTTCAGTTGCTTGCAATCAAATAAAAGGCTTCAATATTATAAATTTAAATTGCTGAAAATAGAATGAAGAAATTTTGTGACAAGTTTTTGAATTATGATAGCAGCGTTTTGGATCTTTCATCTCATCAATCTAATTTGAAAAATTTGGGTTGAAAAAATTAACCTACTGCTAATGCGTAGATGGTGGTAATAATATCATGAGAAAGGTTGCTAGAAAAATGTATTATTGACAATATCGTAATTGTGCCATCAAAACCTTTCATTGTACTGTAGGTAGTATCGAAACTTCGAAACAGAGCCGTAGCTGGAGCAAAACACTTGGGGTGAGGGGCGAATCAGATATCTAGGAGAGTAAATATTAGACGCCTCTTCCATGTTGTTCCTGGAAGAAAAATTTCCTTGGAGCAAGGGAAAACGACTTTGCTCGGCGGACATTGCCCCCAGCTCTTTTGGCTACAAGCCAGAATTTCTGCAGTGATTCAAATTATATTCAATCCCTATTCTCGTAACTCCATCATACATTCCACAAGTTCAGTTAAAAATGATAACTCAAATTTCTGTGTATTTTCCCAACTAAGTCAATCTATTACATGGTATTCAGGGGCTCAGCGAGAGAAGGACAGGGTGACATCCTCAGAGTCAGTTTTATTGTTCGTTTGTTGTGAGAATTCAGTCATGTTGTAAAAATTCAAAGTACCTAAATGAAAAAAACGTCTAACTTGAGGAAAAAATCTTGAATCTATCCTTTACTAAAAAGTAGTAAATTTTGAAAAATTGTTGTACAAATTTGCACATTACATCCTCCCAATTGAAACAGCTTCGCGGGGTTTCCTGATGGAATTAAGTTTCCTTTCGACTGAATTTTCTTCAAGACGAGTATAATACCTTTAAACTTTCAAAAACTCTTTATTGATATCTACTAACAATATTTTGCTCAATTTTTACCCGGAATATTTTAAAAATACAAAGTTCAATGAACTTATAATTTTATTGCCTATCAAAATACCGCATAATATAGCTCGAAGGAAAAAACTTCTGCTGCACAAATTTGTGCTAAGCTATACCTAGTTTTCGTATTTTCTGGAGCTTAAAAAAGCAAGCTCAGCTAATTTATGATGAAAACAAGGAAGAATATAACTTTATAAAATCTTTCCCCACTCATCCATCATTCTGGTTTTACTCTTGCAGAAATGAAAATAACCGAACTTCTATTACGTGTTATTAATAATTAAAAAAACTGAGCTAAGAATAAAGAGTTTTTCCATTATTTGCTTCATTTTTTTTCACCATCAATTTCGCTGGTGGTAATATAAAATTTTTCAGTCCAACTTTATTACAGTAGTAAACAACTTACTCTTTTGGGTTTCTCGGATCAAACTTTCAAACTCCCTCTACCTCTGTTCTTTCTGATTTGCCTCCTCATCCCAACTGTCTCAAAAAGAGATGAAAGACGTGGTAAGTTCTTATCGAGCTGGTGCTCTTTTTCTTCTAGTTTTTTTTTTCTCATAGTTTTTCGTTTTTCTTTTTTTGTTTTTATCTCGGAAGGGAGCAATGGGGATTCAAAAATTTTGGAGAGAATAAAAATGCTTCTGGCTACATAAAAGACTATTGTTTCTTCTTGACTTTTTTTTTTTTTTTTGTACTTAATTTCCTTTTTTTACTTCGCAGCAAGTTCGTCAATGTAACTTAATATTTTCACGTTGATGGCGAGGATAAAGGGTAAGAGATGAAAATGGACAGTGGAAATCCCATGATATTAATATTTTTTTCCTTGAAAATTGTTTTTATCATCAGTCTGAGATTGAGGATCATTCTCAGAAAAGTAATTAGAGGAAAAAGCGTGGAGTATATTCTGAGGTATCAATTGTGAGGGACGTCTCAGTGAAGAGGAGACGATATCCTAAAGGGCTGCATAGATACAGGCCGGTGTGGCAATTAAGTAACAAAAATGTCTTTGACCTCTTTACACCAGTGTGATGTGTGCCATTCAGCAATCAGAAATGTATGATAGCTTGCACATTGTCTACTAAACTTAATATCCGTGGTTTATTTTGTCATCAAGTTGTAAATGTGTAAAATGTTCAAGCTTTTTTTGAGTATCGGAAAAAGGAGTGTCTTAAATTTTAACTAAGCGATTGGAGCGTACCCAAGGCTAGCCAAAGCCCTCCTTCAGGCATTAAATTTCTTCAGAAAAAAATACCCGCCTTGGGAAAATTCAAGTATTTAAAGAACATTATTCCTTAAGGTTGAAAAATTTTAGCCCGCCCTCCCATTCTTAGCTAGGCAACTGAAAAAAACAAATTGTGTAGCATAATATGTACATATATTATTACTGTCTGTGTTATGCATTTGTTATGCTTTATGCTTTCCTCTTCCCAAAATACATTTATTCCAGAATAGCAGTATTTATTATTATTGCAAAATGAATTTTTTTGAGAATCTCACTTTTCTTCGTAAATGTTTTTACTATTCATCTTCGTGAAATTTTATTTCAACTTTTGCAAATGCCAGTGGGACTAAAAGCGTAAGATGGATAGGTGAGAGAGTGAGAGGGTTAATCGAAAAGTGGCGAGAGCATTCAAAAGTATGTACTTCTAAAAGCTTTTGTGTATAACGAAAGAGACTTCTATCTGCGTAAAACTACTTCGATAACTTATTACTGGATTACGAAATGGACAGCTCTGAAAGGTGAGCGAAAAATACTTCTCGATAAGAAGATTTTGGCCCCATTAAGCCAGACACGGTTTTACTGAAGAAACCTTTGCAAGGAAAACGAGTTGTGAATTTTCATTGAAATATACACAGTAAAATCTGTTGGTCGAGCATAACAATATGACTTTTATATTTTAGATCTCGGTTTAAGGTTGGGCTCTTGAGAATAAATTAGAAATTGGTGGTAGTGGGTTTTAATATATTCTTCTTAGTTGAACGTGCTTCGAAGCAAAACACAATAACGACTATTTTTATATCGAGTACAGTATTACTTTTTTCTGCGTGACTTTTTTCAAATAATTCTTAACTTACCTAAAAATAATATATTCAATAGATTAAGCGGGCATTGCCTTATTTCCTATCACTCATTTGGCCGTCAAGAAAAAATTTTCACCTGACGAAAAATTATCACATACAAGAATCTACCCCTTTTAGAAAAGTTGATAATTTTTTACGAATTTCATCTAAATATGTATAAGAAAACTTTGAAGGGCTTCAATTAGTGAATATTTGTAGCACTTTTATGTTTGAAAAACTTACAAGCCCGATGGGCAAAAAATGAGAAAATGATCCGGAAAATGAGAATTTTATCCGTTATCAGTCCGTTTTTATTTTCGACCATCGGATCTGAAAATTTGCAGATATTTTTGTTATCTTGATTATTTTTCCAAATCACTTTGTAAAACGGATTTCCTGATTATAATCAGTGATAATTTTTGGGCAGTTTTTCTAAATCCGTTTGTAAAACGGTTTCACGGATTATAACCCGGGCCAACAAATATGATAAAACAGCCTTCACGGAAAATAATCCGGACTCATTTCCGGCAAGACTGATTACAATCCGTTCGAAATCCGTTTTAGAAGCCGGAAAACAGGAAAATTCCGGGTTATAATCCAGAAACGGATTATAACCCGGAATAAAACGGATCCGTTTTCAAAATATTTTGCCCATAGGGAGGATATGTATTCAATATTTGGGATACAAGAATTCGTAATTTTTATTCTTCACACTGATTCAGAGTGGTTCAATTGAAATGAAATTAGGCTCTTCAACATTTTTCTCGTTGTAATTAAATTAATAATACTAACAAAATTCTGTAGAGAAAAAAAAAACAAATAAAATGCAGAGTTAAGAAAAAAACGAAAAAATCTCGAAGGAACTTTTTATTTCCATTTCCAATAAATATCAGTATGTATTAGGAATATTATTTCAATTCTCATCGAACTCCATTTTCATTATGCTTTTTATAGAACTTTCCTAAATTGCGGTTAATATTTTCACGAAAAGCAAAGACTATGCTATTCAAGATCAGCACCCCTATATTCACCCTTATTTCTCCCGACCATTTAATTTATCCTCGTGAATATTAGAAATTAGACATTTCTTTTGAAAATTGGCAGATTCTCCCTACATTTTTACTTTTTTTTTTTTTTTCAGCCCTTTTTCCTTTTATCCTTAAATTGCAAAATCAGCATTTGCCAAATAAGTGCAGACCACCGCCGGAAGACACATTCCAACCATTTTCCTTCGGGCCAATATCCGCTAGCGCCAAAAATATTAACCTTTTTGCTTTTTTGGTGGTTTAAAAAGTGGGATGAGGGTAGAAAATATGGGCTGGAAGCCGCAATTTCCATTTCTAATTTCCTTTCGTAATTTTATTTTCACTACAAACGACACGTAGTTGTCAACTTGAAAAATATTATTTCAAAAAGTACTTTCTTGAAAAAAATGGCAAAAAAAAAAAGATAGCTAAGAATTAGAAATATGATGGAACAAATTTCAATTCCAAGAGCAAAAGTAAGGCTATGGTGATCTGAGGAATTTAAAGACTGGATAGTTTTTTTCCTTGCAACTTTCAATGCCTCAAAGTCGGTTTGCTGACTGTCCAGTACTTTATGATTCAAGGTTGTAGAGCTACCTTAGACAGTACTACTAGTATCTTCCATTTTGAAAAAATTCGTAGTTTGCTTCTGCCAGATCATTCCTACTTTATTTTTGTTTTCCTTCTGGCTATTGAAAAAAAAAAAAACCTTTGAAATAAATTATGCCAATTATTTGAAATGACTCGACGAAAAACTTCGCTATATAGCTTTTTTATATCGCACAAAAAATCTATATTTTTGAATTTTGATTTCATTGCTTCACGTATGCGATTTGCGTTTAACCCTTCATTAGTCAGAATTATTTATGACGAACGTGCTCCGGTCAGAATTCAATTTTTGTAATCGTATCAATAAATCCTTTTCTCATTTTTACAGCCCTCACCCAGACGATCACAACTTTCAATAACACTGTCAAGAGGCACTATATTTTTTACCTAAAAAGCAGAGGCTGTATGTTTACAAATTCAGTCTCAACATTGCCTACATGAATTAAACTTTTTTGGATGGGTTGGACCTGAAAATTTAGTCTATCATATTATGATATGAGCTATTCTTTGTACGGTTTTTTTCTGTTTTCCCTTTCATATTATAATGCTGAAATACGGATGCGTTGGTTTGTGTTTTAACGAAAGTTTAAGCTGTAGGCTTTTCGTCGATGATAAATACGGTTACGTATTTTTTTTTTGTATGTACGTGAGTGAGGGAGTAAGAAGGATAAGGCAAAGAAGGGTGAAAAAAAAAAGGTAAAACAGAAAAAGGATTAAAAATATAAACGTGATGGTTTACGCACGTGTAGAATGTTAATTCCTTTATCCTGGGTGTACGAAAAAACTGAAAAAGTATTCCAAACGCATTTTCCGACCCCTTCTCCAGAAAAGAAAAAAAAAATCCTTGGTTATCTTTTCTGGACATTTCTGCACGAATTTTTTTTTTCCCGTCGGCGAATGCTACCTATATATATATTGTGTGTCATCGTTCATTGTCAGCAGTGTTTCTGCTGGAGCTTTAGTACCTAACTTACTCGAAATAGTAAGATGAAAAATAAAGGCGAAAAAATATAGCTAGAATGTATTCCGTATGGATTGGTCTAAGATGAGGTGAAGGAAAAATCATTTTTTGAAAGATTACATTTTTGAGACAATGAAGAAATATAGCGGCGAAAAAAAGACTCCGTCATTTTTTGCGAAAGTAACAAAAAATTCGAATGATGGGTATGAATTTTTATGGACGGACTGTAAAAATATGATAGGTAGCATCTACGTTGTTGTAGCTGCCACTTTCAAAATTTTTTATTAAATTATCAAATTCCAGAGCATTATTTTTCTTGGTCTCTGTTTCCGTCTCTAAGCAGGAACGTGACTTTTTTCAGGTAATTGGAGGCAAAGGTCGATCTTCAAAAGACTTCTAGAAGACTTCGGATCTCATTTTTGTTAGAAAGTCTGTGGCACTTGTTTACTAATTTACCGTCGAATGGGGTGACTTTTACATTCACGGGGTGACTTTACCCATCCACAAAATTCACTGTTTCAATTGTGCTAGGCAAGAGTTTGAATAGAAGACTAATATGGTGGATGTACGAAAAGAATAAAAACTGGTCGCCGCTGCATTTTCGATTTAATATTTGCCTAGCAAAGTTGAAACGGTGAATTTTGTAATGGGGTAAAGTCAATTTACATGAAGTCATTATATTAAGTGTCCTTCAATGTCTTACATTATGACAGGAGGAAGTGGACAAGGCAAGATGGAAGATAAGAGGTCAGGGAAATAGCATTTAGAAGAGGCAGCAGTAAGAGGAGGAGGAGATTGAGGAAACAAGGAGAGGATAACCTTGACCTTGACCTAATGACATTAGTTTGATGAACGTCAAGTCGTGCTTATGATATTCATGATCGAGTTTCATGTTCTTGTTTGAGTTGAATGAAATTATACATGTAAGATTCTTAGAAAATAATGAAGAATCATGCAAACACATCTATCATCTTTCTATTCTTAAAATCAATCAACAGATGAATATAATCTAAATCTGGTATATATATGAGAGAACTCTGCAACTCACTATATCAGCGAGTGCTTCAACACAGACAGAAACTGTGGCTATTTAAGAATGTGTTCACATATTCTTACATACATATGTTGGATATGTAGTTATACCTACCTAATCTGTAAATGTTGAAGTACCTTGAATTATTACTGAAACGGAAAGTGGCGGGAGGAGTAATTCTCATCTGAAGCAATATCCGTACTGAAACTATATTAGATGGTGGGGAGGGTATTATTTTCTCCCCCTCTCTCTTTCTTATACAAACATAAAGCTTACAGTGTTCCGGATTTTATAAAATTTTTAAATTACTATCAGAAGAAAAAAAATTAGTTAGGTTACTTACTGTTTCATTATCATCATTGAAATGAAACTTCCATTGTTCTCCCCAAACCAATAAGTCAAAATATCTTTCGTATTCCTGTTATGTGATGTCTATCAAGGATAAGAACATGATTTTGGGAGTACTTGTGACAAAGAAATGAATTTTATTACGGATGTGAAGTCGAATTGTAAAATTTTCGTTCATTCTTGTCGTCGAACTGTCGCAGAACATTTTACTTCGATTAGAAATAACCCTTTGAACGACGACATGTTTGCTCTGAAAATATTATGCCGAAGTCAAAAACAAATATAGTTGGAGAAGTTAATGCGAAAAGTTTTAAAACCATTGTTGCAATAGATGACATTCTTTGAAAAAATATTTTGTCGAGCATTTACTCGTACGTTGTATAGAGCAATCACTTGTGGATTGCATTTACCCCCCAACATCTGCCCAACCTTTCGAATGTGTGAAATGGAAAACATTTCGATAGCGTCTGAACTCTGAAGTAAAGATGGTGAAGACGAAAAACTAAAAAGGTGCTCCTTGAAACCCCTTCAAATAACAAAACCCTATCTTCAACAGCCATTTCGATTCTTGCAGCGCTCTATTTGTATGTACAAATTTCGACTGTAAACTCGTACGAAAATTTATACAAGCTCAATGTGTATCCCCATCACACTCCGTGTTACTCTTATCTGCTTCAACTTTTTTTCCATCCATTCTGTTAGTCCTACTCCACTTCTCCTTGCACATTTACAAGTAGATTATACGCGCTACTGCAATTAAAATGCATTCTGTTTTAACGTTTTGTTGACCGACAGGAAAGAGGGGAGGTGTGGCAAAACGTAATAAGAGCAAAAAGGTGCGAAATGTAAATCTTCTTACAGACAGAGAAAACATCCATTTTATTAATACAACCGAATAAAACCTTTGCTGAAACAGGAAAACTACGGGAAAGTCTTATAGCAGTGTGTGTTCCGCAAAAAAAAAAAAAACTATAGTCGTGTGACTTTTATGGCAGTTCAGAAAAAGGAAAAAAAAACAGTTTATCTTGGTTACGGTACGTTTTCTTCCTTTTCTATTCTGCTATTTGATTTTTTTATTCTGAAAGCACTAAAAATCCGTCTGAATAAAATATATTTAGGTATGTTCGCTGTATTGTTCTTCTCCTCTGTGCTCGTCTTCGTATAGAATGGCTAAGTATTTATGGCCGATGCATTAACTGCGAAATTTAGAATTTTTTTTCCATTTTTATTATTGCTCTATATATTTAGACAATAATGTAAGTAAATCATTTTACGTTACTAGGGCGTTTGTTTTACCAAATATAAATACTTGAAACACCCTCGTTGTATAAAATATGTTGAAAACTGCACTGAGAGAAAACTGCATGTGAAATTTTAATATCTACATACTAACTCGAGGACAATTAAGGTTTTATACGAAAAAATTGATGTAAATTCATTTAAAATTAATTAAAAATATTAAAAATGAACTTAATACAAAGTATTGAAAATTAGTTTAAATATGTGAAAAAATTTATAATACAATATTCCGTATTAATTTTTCACATGTAACCTGAATAGTCCCAAAATTATTAAGTAGCATACTAATTTTTAATATTTTTTCTCAGAATGTGGTGATCAGAAAGTACCCATGCAATCTCTCTAATAGTTTGTATCAATTTTCAATATTTTTTAAAACTAATTCTTAAGTTTTCATTAATTTTTCATATAAAAACCTGAATAGTCCTCAAGTTGGTGAGCAGGTTTTGAAATTTAATATGCAGTTTTCTCTCAGTGTATAAACTATGGAACTATTATACCAGTGGACCATTAGACTATTGGACAGTTGAATTATTATATAGACTATTAGAACGGTCTAATTAAATAATAAAACAAATTACATGTACAACCCGATGGGCAAAAAATGAGAAAATGATCCGCAAAATGAGAATTTTATCCGTTGTCAGTCCGTTTTTATTTTCGATCATCGGATCTGAAAATTTGCAGTTATTTTTGTCATCTTGATTAATTTTCCAAATCCGTTTGTAAAACGGATTTCCTGATTATAATCAGTGATAATTTTTGGGCAATTTTTCTAAATCCGCTTGTAAAACGGTTTCACAGATTATAATCCGGGCCAACAAATATGATAAACAGCCTTCACGGAAAATAATCCGGACTCATTTCCGGCAAGACTGATTACAATCCGTTCGAAATCCGTTTTAGAAGCCGGAAAACAGGAAAATTCCGGGTTATAATCCAGAAACGGATTATAACCCGGAATAAAACGGATCCGTTTTCAAAATATTTTGCCCATAGGGAAATTACTGTAAGGTCTGTTACGTTGAAGCGTAACACAGGTTAACGAGTTGGAAGACCCGATGTGCGATGCAAGAGTCATAAGAGAAGACCCTATAGTTTCCTTCCTGATGGGCAAAAAATGAGAAAATGATCCGGAAAAGGAGAATTTTATCCGTTGTCAGTCCGTTTTTATTTTCGACCATCGGATCTGAAAATTTGCAGATATTTTTGTCATCTTGATTATTTTTCCAAATCCGTTTATAAAACGGATTTCCTGATTATAATCAGTGATAATTTTTGGGCGATTTTTCTAAATCCGTTTGTAAAACGGTTTCACGGATTATAACCCGGGCCAACAAATATGATAAAACAGCCTTCACGTAAAATAATCCGGACTCATTTCCGGCAAGACTGATTACAATCCGTTCGAAAGCCGTTTTAGAAGCCGGAAAACAGGAAAATTCCGGGTTATAATCCAGAAACGGATTATAACCCGGAATAAAACGGATCCGTTTTCAAAATATTTTTCCCATAGGGTTTATATTTCGAATCGTTGCTGTTTTTCTATTCAAACTAGTAGAAAATACTATGAATTGAAAATTTTTTTCAGTCTTAAAAACACGTCTTGCCATAAATTAGATGGTATCATTTTCCAGATCACGTCACAAATTATTATATTTTTTCGATTCAAGCTCGCAATAATTCATAATAATTGAGTTGGGAAGCAACCATCTTTAGACTTTTAGCTAATAGGTACTGAATAAAAAGCTTAATTTGTATTTTCACACAGAAAAAAAAGTTGTTTGGACATCATTATGAATGCCTTTTCCAAGCTATTTGCTAATTAGATAAAAAGCAGCTCTCATAGTTTTTTCTCGAGTCGCTTTCGCAATTTTTTTCATTTAACCATGTCAGCCAACGAAACAGCAGAAGCGTTATTTATTTCCATTATTACAGCGTGGCTTCACGTTTCTCACCAATTCTCTGGAGTAATTTTTCGCCCATTTTATCATGTCTAAAAACGCCTAATACTTTGCGTATAAAAGACACAGCAGAAAACTCGTTGACAAGAAATAGTGAGAGAACCGAGAACAATCCCCCCTATACAAGAAAAGAAATTCCCAACCCCTACAGAATTGTAACGCGTCGAACTGTTTATCTTCATAAACGTTCGATACGATTCCCAAAAGAAGTAAAAAATGCATTACAAGTGTAAACGATGGTAACAAAAAGTGAACAGAGAAGTGTCAGCAACCCAATATGGAGATGGTGCCAACAGCCAATTCACGTATCCTTCGAAAAATATGTCGAAAACAGGAATTTCCAAATACAAAATTATGTTCGCAGACAGACACCACCAAAGTTTTGAGGAAACGACTTTCTTCGAGGGGAGGACGGGATGTCGAGAAAAATGCGGAAAAAATGATCATGCACGGAGGAAAACCCGCAATTCAACTCTCTCTGAGATGAGTGAGAGGTTACTATATAGAGGTATAAGGGTTGAGGGGGCGGGGGGGGGGTGGCATAGAAGAGTAGGAAAATTCTGAGAAGGCGAAAAATTGGAAAATCGACTGTCGACGAGGTTGGATTCGAAGGTATAAATTATATTGGAATTGGGTAAAACAGGAGAGCAGCCGGAATGGCTTTGTCGTGGATAAATATCGACTCATACGTTGGCCCCATTATTCTTGTAATGGGAAAGACGACAAGTCGTTTGTATGTGAGAAAGTAAATAGAGAAAAATGGATGGACACAACAATTTTAAAAGACGTGATTTTTTTTCTTCTCCTCATTTCAGTCTTTGCCCATCTCGTTTCTTGGCTTTTATCCTTCTTTCTGACTCTTATCCTATTTATTACCGACCAAAATGAAAGGATTGGCGATTTTACGATTTTTATTTGGCGAGAATAGTGACACGAACGTATTGCAGAGAACGATACGAAAATTATTGCAGTCTTTTTGTGTGTTCCTTTGCGGTTCTCAATTGAAAATCAGTTTCACTTTTACTGCCAAAATAAATTACGAATCCGACGGTGAGACTAACGCGTGAAAAGCGTTAGCTTTATAGTTCACTTCATTTTTTTCACCAGAAATCATATTTTATGGATATTAAATCTCAAAGGCGGCGTGAGAAAGTATTATTTTTTTTTAGTATATATACAGCGATATAGCCGCAACTCGAACTATTTTAAAAATCGGCCATCGGCAAACATTTCTACTCTACTCCACTGAAAAAATGAAATATTTAACACAGCCTTTGACGAAGCTGAAAAATAGTCAAGTAACGAATATAGTTACGCAAATAATTATAGTCATTTCGCCGTTAATCTACATTGTTATGGTTCTGCGTCGTAGACGATGTAAATGCGAGCTAAATAGTTGCCTATAGTATACCTCAACCACCTACGTTTTTGATGGTGCGCTATTAGAGTGTAATGGCGGCATTCATCAGGTGGTTGATTAAAAACGGGTTAAAAAGGAGACGAATAAATTCTAAACCGATGTGCAAATACGTAAAGTACGTCAAGAACTTCAACAAAATTATAGCTATTTTTGAGCCAAAAAAATTTTTGGTGCAGTCTCAACGTAACACATGCTCCATTTTTCTCGAGTGTGTTGCATTTGGGGCCATAAAAATGTTTTGAATTTTTTTTGAATTAAGTAGAAGTACATTTTGGTAGGATTCTTCCTGGTATAAAATTATTCCTGTGCTACCACCAAATTCTTAGGGTTATGGCCTGTTAAAAATTGCATGTGTCAAAAACACCAAAATAAATGAACCCAGATGAACAAAAAAACCATAGATTATCTCAATGATACCTAACACTAACCAAAATTTAAAAATTTTTGGTCCATTTAAACTCTAATTAGAAAATTTGCCTTAAATGACTAAAAAATACCTTTAAAAGGAAATATCTCCGCAACCAAAGGAGCTATATACAAACTTGAAACTTTGATCTAAATAATTACTCACTATGAGCAACGAATAGAACCCAAAAAATTCGAATTCCGGCTTGGCGCCGCTATAACCCTCTCTTAACAGGCCAGACCCTTTGAAAAAAATCACCTGAAGAGAAACGGCGAATATAATAAATTTTTGCGACAATAATGTCAAAAAGCAAAAAGCTAAGTACGCTGAAAAATATTTCAGTAGTACTTTTGATATTTTAGGATAAGAAAACTGGGACAATTAAAAATTGTAGTAGAAATTGCTAAAAAAAAGAAAAAGAAGTAAAATATACTATCTTTGTTGTACATTTTACTATCATATCAGAATTTATTAGTACAAAATAATAATTTTTGTTACTTCGATGAGAAAAATCACTATACTGACATTGTAATAACCCTATATGGGCAAAACATTTTGAAAACGGATTCGTTTTATTCCGGGTTATAATCCGTTTCTGGATTATAACCCGGAATTTTCCTGTTTTCCGGCTTCTAAAACAGATTTCGAACGGATTGTAATCAGTCTTGCCGGAAATGAGTCCGGATTATTTTCCGTGAAGGCTGTTTTATGATATTTGTTGGCCCGGGTTATAATCCGTGAAACCGTTTCACAAACGGATTTAGAAAAATTGCCCAAAAATTATCACTGATTATAATCAGGAAATCCGTTTTACAAACGGATTTGGAAAAATAATCAAGATGACAAAAATATCTGCAAATTTTCAGATCCGATGATCGAAAATAAAAACGGACTGACAACGGATAAAATTCTCATTTTCCGGATCATTTTCTTATTTTTTGCCCATCGGGAAGTACCACACTCTTCTCCCAGTATGAGGCAATAAGGTTGAACTATGTGTTTTTTTCATTAATGTAGAATTTAATACTGCTTGCAATTCTTCCAGTAGAACGTAGGTTGGAGCATCTATCATTAATAGTCTGATAGTTCAATTCTTTAATAGTTTAATAGTCGATTCTGCCTATCAAATTCATATTTAATATTACTATTTTCCTTGTAAAGTAAAAATTTGCCTTTTATAACGACTTTCTATACATCCACCGCAGCTTTTCATTTTAGTCTTATTTCTTCGGTTCCTTATACTTATCCAAAATTGTAGTATCAACTTTTTTCTCTTCATGTCATAGACGATACTGTAGGTAATTTAAAAAAATAGCGTTTTCGTCCAAAGCAAGCGTGAAAAAACGAAGGAACTGAAATAAAAGTGAGAATATAAGCCAGAAAAATGATGATTTACGAATAATAAAAACGACGCCTCTTAACTTTTTCTCAAACCATTTACCAAACGTTGTCGACTTCTTCGCGTTTTTCTATTGCCCCTGGAAATACGCCGCCGTACAATTTTTTTGAGCTGGAATTTCGTAAAAACAGACCTCACGGGGAGGTATTCGACGTTTTCATTTTCTCGGCTCACGATTTCGTGGCTAAGCGAGCGTGGTGCAATTTTCGCGCCTTATTTACGACGTGGTACGTGCAATAAAAAGAGCATGCCAGGCTATACGAGAGAGAGAGAAAAGATGGAATGGAAAAAAATTTGGGAATGGCGTAAATTTTCCGCTTGCGAAAATGCAAGCCGCCGGCGAAAGAGCTGGGGTTACGATTCTGAAAAAGATGTGAGAAAGTGAGAATGCGAAAAGTAAATAAACGTAGAAGAAAAAAAAATGCAAAACAGAGAAATGAGTTTAATCCGACTTCAGCTTTCCTTTCTTTATACATGTATTCTCCTTCATTTTTACTTCCCCCCTTTTTCTAAAACATTGCCGTATCAATCTACATTTGCTCCTTGGGCATGTATTTTTTACATTTTTATCAGCTTCATTATATGTTCCCATTGAAATATTTACATACACACACCTACCACATACTTCATGTTAAAGCTTTTCTAATCATGAAATAACATTTTGAGATCACTTCCTCCTCTACCTCCCCAAAAGTAATGTGAACAATTTTTTCATGAAAAGGTGATGAGTCATATCTATTGACTACCTAATTTTTAAAACCCGAAAAAAATACCATAAAGTGAAATTATTCTGCTTAATAAGACAGTTACTATGGTGATGGTGGAGCATTTTAAGAGTGGAGGGTGTCATAGTCATGTAGTTGGCAAGATACTAAAAATGTTTTTGAAAAGTTGGAGGGGTATTTATGTTTACTGGAGATACAATATGAACTTTTGAATAACAATTTACTGAAGGGGAATGTGACCTCCTCTTTTAAATTTAACTGGTTTCTGCGAAGGTTCCAACATTCTGCCTTCGCTTCAATTCCGATTTTAGTGGGGTGGTGAACAATATTTTTAGGACCGTCCTCGTACAAATATTTTGCCTGATTGTTGAAAACATCGACTAGAACAAAAAACCAAACATTTTGGTACCGTAATACTCAACTTCCATTCATCAATTTATTAAATATCAGGAGACATAAACCTTTTTCGTTCTGAAAAATATTATGGTATATGAACCTGGACCAATGACCTATTAAAAAAAAAAAATCTACGAGATGGTTTACATCAACTATTTGAATGAAATAGTCCTAAAAGACCTAAGAAAATTGAAAATATTATTGTAGTTGGTACTTTCTATATTTTCCTTCATATTGTTATAGAAACCGAGAATGAGAGACAGCGTTGAAGATTCCCTCTTATCTACTTCCTACATGTTCTTGTCATTTTACATTTTGGACTCTGAGAAAAAACTGCATTTTTAATATCTGTATACTAACTTGACAATTCAGGTTTTATGTGAAAAATTAATATAAATCTTTAAAAATTAAGTTAGTAGAAAATAACTACTAAAAATGAATACAAAATGTTTAAAATCAGTAACTATCGGTAAATATTATGTTAAAAATTAGTGTGCTGTAAACTACAATTTAATATACTCGTATTTTATATTAATTTTTCACATAAAACCTGAATCGTCGCAAACTTCCCTATGGGCAAAATATTTTAAAAACGGATCCGTTTTATTCCGGGTTATAATCCGTTTTTGGATTATAACCCGGAATTTTCCTGTTTTCCGGCTTCTAAAACGGATTTTGAACGGATTGTAATCAGTCTTGCCGGAAATGAGTCAGGATTATTTTCCGTGAAGGCTGCTTTATCATATTTGTTGGCCCGGGTTATAATCCGTGAAACCGTTTTACAAACGGATTTAGAAAAATTGCCCAAAAATTATCACTGATTATAATCAGGAAATCCGTTTTACAAACGGATTTGGAAAAATAATCAAGATGACAAAAATATGTGCAAATTTTCAGATCCGATGGTCGAAAATAAAAACGGACTGACAACGGATAAAATTCTCATTTTCCGCATCATTTTCTCATTTTCTGCCCATCGGGTTACTCGTAATATGCAGCATATCAATTTTTAATATTTTTTCTCTGAGTGCATGTGAGTGGACTGTGACTCATTTTCAAAATTACTTATACTGTTTATTTTCCAGACGTTCATATTCGTAGTTATTTGTATGTCTGATGCAGTCTGTGATGCATATGAAATGAAAGAATGATCTACCCATAGCAGAAATAGGCCATGTGGACCCAAAAAGAACCTTCACATCAAAGACAAATGAGGGTACTCCGTAGTTTAATTTGAGAACCAATTACTTGACATTTTTGTGTGAGGCCATCCAAAGCAAGAGTCATTCTAGAAAATCACCGCAGTAGGGCAGAAATTCTATCTAATAATCCATTGACATGATTACTAGTCTCTTGGTACCGATATCTCGTGTAGCTTCACTCTGTGCAAAAAAGGCCTCCTATTTTTCTATTAGAATAACAATAAGCCTTGACGTTTTGTCGTTTATACTCTCCTTTTATCCTTCCGGTAACAAACAAAATTTCGTACAAACGGACCAAACCGAGATTACTCCATTTTTTCTGCCTTTATTTGCCTCTTGTAACAGATTGAAGAGAGTCAACTTCATTGCGATAATGTCGTATAATCTAACTCGTCTTCATTTCCTGCCCCCCCTTTCCTCACGTCATCATAAAAAGCGCAGGGAAAGAGTGAAAGCCATCAGGAGAAGAAAAGATCAGTAGGTAGGTATCCTCTAAACATGCAGCACAAAATGCGGCTATATAAAGAGTATACCGCATAAAAAAAGTGTATTATATTTTTTTTTCTTGCTTTTCCCTCCAAATTTTCTCCATTCAGCTCACACGTTCGGGTAGAGGAGTGAGGAAAAAAGAAAACCATTTCCTTTTTTGACATCGAATCTCAACGAAAAAATATACATGCAAGGCGTTTTTCTTCTCGCTATCGCAGTTTCTACATCTATTTGCCCATTTTTGTCGTATCAGGTAAACTCCATTACCAAGATCGACGTGATTTTCTCAATAATATTATTTTGGAAAGAGAAACGAGCTCGTATTTATGGCTGAAACTGCAATTCAAAAATGGATTATTACGAGACGGTGACAAAATGAATAATTTGTTTCTGGTTATTGAATCGGGGCCGGATTAACTCTATGGACCTGAAGGGTCTAAGCCCCGGGACCCTCCGCCTCTGGGGTGCCCAAAAGGGAGCAAAAACTTCTAAGCATTGTAGGAGTTCAGTCGCGCATTAATCAAGTATTCACCCAATTGCCTACAATCAAATTATATTTGGTACCTGGTAATGCTAAATCAGCCAAAAAATAGGGGAGGGAATGTTTGTAGATTGAGTGTTGACAGTTTTTGGACTTGAGCCGGCGATGGCCAATTTTCAAAAGAAATTCGAAGGCTAAGTCGACACACTGCAGTATTATCGTCCTCGTGTCCAGCTCAAACTTTTGATATTTCAAGTACTTTCCCATTTCCAAAGCTTCGTGATTACTAACGAGAAAAAAGAAACTAAAAAAAAAACAGTAATTCTATTTTGAAACTTGAGCACCCTTATTTTTTTTTAATTCTATTTTCATTTTCGTTTTTGCAAGCTCCTTCTTCTACATTTAGAAAAAGAGGGGAGAGGGTCAGTAAGTTTCCATTTTTTACACCGATTAAAGTGTGGGCCTTTGGAAAAGCTTCGACAGCGTAGCACAAGATTTACGTCACGAAAAACGAGATTTGAACGCAGCCTTTTTGACAGGCCTCATTTCAAATGAAACTAAACTTCAGGAATCGTGAAGCTCTTATTTTCAGACAACGTCTTTCAAACAGTTCGTTAACGTTAAGGAATCTTCCATTTTGATGCTCGATTCGAATTGCTCCTACGTGTAACTTTCTGGCACTTGACCTTTTCTGTTTGGTTACCAGAAGACGTTTGTTACCTTCTACTGTTTACATTGTTTTCTCTTCCTATCTACATTTCGCTGAGGATTTTTCTTGCATTTTATTTATTCATTTTTTTGAGTAATTTGAAAAGCGTAATTCTTGAAAGAGTCTAATGCAGGTGTTTAGAGGTATTTCCATTCATAAAAAATCTCATCACTAGTGATTTTTTTATTTTTACTCCCAAAATTTTCGACGTCAAATAATGTCAAATACCTAATTGTCCAAAAATGAATTATTTGACATGCGTAATTTTACGTTATTTTACGCGTAAAATTACGGTAAAATAACTCCAGTTATTTGACGGGACAACACTGGTTCACAGTGTAGTCTCAATTATCCTCAGCAGTTTTAGATAAGTGCAGTTCCCCCGGGGCGTAGTTTCCAACTGTAATTTAGTCTTTTGAGAAATTTTAGAAAAATCTATCATTAATTAAAATATTTTTTTCAACCTTCTTTTTAATTTCATTGACCAGTACAGTACCTACAGGTCATTGCAATCAATTTCCATCCGACCCATTCACCTCCTGCACTTTTTGATTCGCGTTCAAAAATTTCAGACTGCTAAAGAAACTTGTTTTAATGAAGGTAAGATAAATTTCAGGGGTCAGTTTCTTTTTGATACGAGACTCCCCTCCAACGAGTCAGTAACTGCTAGTTATAAGGATTTCCTTTAATAAAATTCCTACTTCCACTTCGTCTTCGTTGCAAGTATAATGTACTTCATGCTATTGTGTTTTCACCATATTATTCTCAACTTGCATAGCAATATGAAGCGTTGACATGGAAAACAGTGTAAGTTACAAAAACCAAATTTTTCTGGAAACGAAAAAAACGGATCCTCTCCTATCTCAACATACACTAAGCGCTATCTTGCGGGCTCGTTTGAACCCCTTACACAAATTTCCGATCGAAATGCTTATTGCCAATGGATTGGTAAAAGCAACTTCTATAGGACAAGCCAATAAAACGAGGTATGAAAATTTGTAACATACACTGTTTTCCATGTCAACGCTTCATATAGGAAATGAATAAATTAATGTCAACAATTTACTGTCAAAAGGTATACCTAAGACTTGTTCATCAATAATATGATTCTGGATATTAAAAATTGAGTCTAGAAAAAATAATTCATAGTTTGGCACAGTTTACTTTCCACCCTATCTCTCACCGTCAACAAATTAATTGCTAGAAAATAAATTCAAATATCATTTTCTCCCTCTTTCTTTTCCTATCGTTTTCATATCTTTAATAGTTCTCTTCTGCTAAATTGTATGCTGCAATCGTTTCTTCGGGTGTATTTCAGCGAATAGATTAAAAATAATTTTGCGCTTACGTTTCTTCCCACTTTTTATATTGCAAAAAATTAATATTTGGAAACGAGGTCAGAGAATTTTGGTAGGGTGAAAAATACGAGAAGAAAAAAAAAAGTTAATCGAAGCTTTTGTTTGCGCAAATAACGAGTATTGCTGGCTGAGTTTTATACCATAAATTCGGAGTGTTAAAAAAAATATCGAACCGTAATGTTGTGGAAATATCATGCAATCCCCGAGGACGTCAGCACATTAAGGAAATTTCAATTGAAAATGCCACAACGTATTTTTTCCACGTTCTTTTTTTTTTCGCTCATTTTTTTGCCGGCTTTTTCTTTTGTTTTTTCTACGTTTTGTTTGTGGATGTACATTTCTCACCTTATTCATTCTGGAATTCGTTATCTCAGCTTGTGTGAAGGGGATCAGAAGGGGTTCAAGTAGAAACCAAAATTAATAACAGTGGTTTTCTACAGTTGTGTCAATTTTCTTCTTTGGAAATAACAATCTCACGTTCACATTCTCTTTACCTGCGGGTCTTTATTTTTATAAAGAGTTGAAAAATCTTTTAAATTAGATTGCCCTCAAAACTCGTACTATGGATTGTTAATTTTGAATAAAATTTTGACATGTCAGATATTTGAAAAAAAAATTTCAACAATGAGTGAATCATTTTTTGTATAATACGTAGAAGGGCCCCATTTGTTAGGCACTGACTTAGATAATTAATTTATAATTAAATATAAATAATTATAATTGCTTTGTTCAACTTATCTTATACTCGATTTGAGTTTAAACCAGGGTAATTTAGGTTCGATTTTACCTTCCAAATTTTCATAACTTTCTGGTATAATAGAATTTAAAATTATTTTGTTATTCGTTTAATTTAGATGAGACCACGAGGAACTGAATGAAACCAATCGGAAATCGCTAGCTGTAAATATGGTCAAGTTATGAAAGTTTGAATTTGAAATTTAGAGAAATACAATTTTCAGAAAATAACAAACAAAAAAACAACTTAACGTTGACCATAAGCTCTAACAAAATTTTTGAAGCGTTCTCCAGTGATATACACAGTATGTCTGAAAAGTTCCCGAACTCAATTTCCCTGGGCCATGTAAGTGGCGCCATCACCAATTCAACCCTGCCATCATGTAGCCACAACTCTGATAAGCTTGTATTAAAAATTTTAGCTCATTCTATCAATTCTCCTTGGAGTTATATTCAGTTGTGTGAAAGTTACTTATGTGTCCTTGTACAAACTTACAACTGAGAATTGAAGAAAAGTGCAATAATTTTTCATTTTGCTTGGAAAAATTATATGTTACTGTGTATTTAATGATTGAAAATGGTTATGCGGATCTCCCACAGTACACGACGAAAATGACAGAAAACGCGCCCGCTGCTGCCTATGCAACTTTCTCACATCGTGTAAACCAAGTGTAAATGTTTGCTGAGGAACCAAACATTGCTGCAGACACAGTTGGTAACAATAAAAGTGAACGAATGAATTGTTATAGAGTGGTTCTCCTTTTTTCCCCAAAATGTTGTCTGCTTATCAAAAACAAATGTGTGTTTTCTGCACTCAAAACTTTGTTAAAAGAGCCAATAGTGACCTAAAATTTTTTTTAATGAATTGTCACCATTCTTGAGCATTTACTAAGTATCCCTGGATGATTTTTTCTGGATAAAAAAATTTTTAATATCTCTTCCTCATTTTATGTTGTTGCTCGTACAGGGTTACATAAGTATCATTCACACAAATGACTATAACTCCAGGGAGAATTGACAAAACAAGCTCAAATTTTTTCCACAAGCTTATCAGAGTTCTGACTACATGATGGCAGGGTTGAATCGGCGATGGCGCCACTTACATGGCTTAGGGAAATTGAGTTCTGGAACTTTTCAGACATACTGTGTAAAAACGAGTAACATCCAAGTAATTCTATGTGTGAAGGAGAGTGTGCTGAAGCATAATTTGACGAGAAAATTGACAATTGACAATTTTGATCCTCTGAACTAAACTTGTATCTCAAAAACTAGAATGTATTGAATGCACCCTTTACCTGTACAATATCACGTAATCAGTGTACCGAAAATATAAATGCATTGTCTTTTATATTGATAATAATTATAATATAAATAATTTAAAAAAGCTAAAAGAGTATATTGGGATTGAAGGCAAAAGTAATTTTGAAAAAGTTAATAACCGGATTCTCATTAAAAATGATCAAAGTTGTGTTTCAGATGTTTAAGGAAAACGAATATAACTTTTGAGCAGGTTGATTCTGAGGATCTCATGGCATCCTTCTGAAGACTAAAATAACGTATTCGTGGATCAAAAATTAATTTTATTTTCCTCGAAAGTGCTTTTGTATTTAGTTAATATCATTTCTAAAGTAGCGATATATTCTTTTGGTATGCTATATTTTTTAAAAAATATTCTTCTATGAAAAAACATTTTACGGTGAAAGAAAGTTAAAATGTTATTTTTGGAAAAATTCTTGCATGATGAAATATCGTGATCTATTTTAGCTTGAGTTTATGACATCAATGTCTGTTTCAGTTTGTCTCTTTTCCAAGCATCCCCTCACTTTATCTTCATTTTATTGTGGTAACATTGCCTAGCCTGTCTTGTCACTGATATTTTGATGGAGAAAAAATTGAATTTATGTCATTTCTAGATGTCGTGACAGATAACGTCGAATTTTTGCTTTTAGGCAAAATTCGTTTTAGCCTACACAAGTTCTGTTTTAGATGCTTTCAAAGAGAAGTATCAGTGAACGAAAATGTCAATATGGCTTGTGCCAGTCGAAACATATTTTGGGTTTTCTCTTTGTTGTTTTAATATTCATTTTTATCTACTTTCACGTTTTGACGAAAATGCCGCGTGAAAAACTGTTACTTATATTGTTTTTAAAATGAAAGACACTTGGATCCGTATTCCATACTTTCCAATTGTCTCTCATTGAATTCCAATAGCGTGTGAAACGAAGAATAAAAAAATATATTCGAGTTTTGGAGGCTTTTCAAATGAAGTACCTAGTTCAAGTTATGCGGAAGCCAGTTTTCACTTACTTTTAGAATATTTTAGTAGTTTCAAAGGATTCTAAAGAAATAAAATAAAAGGAAAATGTTCCTAACACGTAAATATTTTTTGATTAAGTGTAGTTTGAATCATGAAGCCACCAGGTTCGAGTTATCCAGATGATTTTCTTAACATGAACAGACAATTTCAGTCGTAATTTTCACTATTTAAGGTATAAAAACTAGGATTGTTCATGATTTACTGAAGGAATTTCTACAAAAATTGTCATTGATGGCAACCTATCGTACGTATATAGCGTGTGTCGCACTTGCAAAACACTCAGAAAACTTTAAAAGTTTTTCAAGACACAAAAATTTGGTGCAATCAGTGCAACACACGGGTAAAATTTTGAAAAATAAAAATTACAAAAATAACTTTTTTGTATAACTTTCGTTTTGTCACCCTCCCAAATTCTTGATTGCAATAATTTTCATGACTTGAGTGCAACAAATGGAGAAGATCTAAGTTGGCACCATTAATATAGATCTATCGATTACACATAACCCGTTTTGAGGTAGCACAGAGGAGGGCCAGCGGGGTTGAACTCTCTTTGACTAGATTTTTCTAATGTTCTTCTAGTATTTTTTTTATGAAACTAACGAAACAAAAACAATCAAATTTTACAAAGAATTTTCCCAAAAAACACCAAAAATAGCAAAATACTCCAAAAACTTTTCGCACGAATCAATAATAATTCGTAATACATTTTGTCTGGTTTTGTCTTATAATGTTTTTTTTTTGGATCTTTTTTTTGACGGGGGGGGGGGGGGATTTTTCAATATTGATTGTGTTGCGGAAGAAGGACCAATCTGCTGTAGAAAAGAATAGGAGATTGGCCTTTCTTCCGCAATACCATCGATATATTTAGCGCCTTTTTTTCGACCTGGCAACCCTGGCACCCATAGTGAGCTCCCATTAAGGAGCCTCGCTTATAAAATTTTTTGGTTCCCGGCCTGAGGTGAAAGGGATATTCTGATGCTCTACTCCCAGCAACACTGTTGCATCGAAGAAAACTAGGAGAAAACTGATAAGGGAAGGAAAAATGTGGTGGAAAGGGTTCAAAAAAATAGTCGGTAGGAAAATTACTCAAGGAAGAAATGTTTGCACCGTTAAAATGAACAACAACAATTTGTTACAGCGTTTCTGGTCCGTTTTTATAAAGCAAATAAAAGCTGCGAGAGGTCTGCAGGATTTCAATTCGAAATGGAATTCAGCAATTCGAGCGAGGCAAATTCATTTTATAGCCGTCAAAACTTCAATAATAGGATTCGACTGAAGAAACTCCCTATTGAACGACCACATAGTAGCAGTAGCAAAATACGGGTACTATAGTCTAGTCGAGTCATTGTTATAAACTTTAACCTTAAGCCACCGCACCCTCAACTTATCCGCCGTTTATGTCTTTTCGGCTTCGGTTTTCGATATTTTTCGGCGGACGCGATATTACTTTTGTCCGTTTTAATATCGATTTGCACGTAGACGACATGAATGTAACCCTTTGCTGTCGTGATTGCGATAATAATTATTATTAAAACTGTCCGAGCGCAGTGACATTTAGGACAATTAGTTGCCAAATGCTGGAATAAAAGGTTGTTGGGGGTTAGTCGTGTGATAGATGAAGGACCGATTGAATTCGACATATGGCACTCTTACACGTATCGATATGTGTAAAATTCACCCGAGGGAGTGTCTGTGGTTTGTGGTTAAATTTCTTTATTGTAACGTCTAATTTTTGAACAGATTTTAATAATTAGTATATTGTCTCCAGATCCGCAAAAAACACCATTTATACTAATGGGTCAGCGCGTAAAATTCATAATTCCAAAAGATACATGTGCCTAAGTGCATAATTCCTAATCTGTGTTTCTTTGTCTCCTGCCAGATGTGTGTATTGCAGTAGTATACATAGAGTTTCGTAGGAGAATGAGTAAGTAAATTTTGTGAGCACTTTCAGGTTGGAATTTTGAATATATAGCCAAAAAGTAATGTGCAAAATTTCAGAAGAGGCTTATTGGTACATATTTTAATTTTTACACCTTACTGGGATAATAAAAGAGTAAAATGGAAAAAAAAACAAAAAAACAGTAAACTTGTCTAAAAATGCAGATTTTCAAATTAGAGCTCAGTATGATTGAAAAAAAGGCATAATATGTTTTTAAATCTTCAAAAACCAAAGGATAATAACATAAAAATATTACTATGTGAAAATGTGAAATGGTATTTTTGGAAACCTGAGACCATGAAATGAAAAATAATGTACGTCCTTTGCTTTTTGCTTATTTCCAGAAGTTAGCCCAAAATTAAGGAGAATAGCTTTCTTTGAAAACCTGCAAAAAAAAAAAAAACATAAAATGAATAAGCAAAACACCTTTGTGAAAAGGTTTAGTAATTTTGGGTAATTGAAGTTCTACATTTGTCATTTGTCGTGTTTGCACTCGATTTATGTATTTACTTAGAATATTGTTAAGGGTTGAAGTACTTCTTAGCAGGTTTTCACCATATTTTTCTCTCTTCGTGTTTTCTTTCTCGGTACCTACGTGTGTGAAAAGCCATAATGAAGAAAATGGTCGTTATATGAGTTAATGGCATTGTTGCGTGCCATTGTCGCTGGATACGATCGTCAGCTAAAAATTATTTAGATTCGATAAGCGTACTCCATTGTGCCATTTAGTAACACGACATATCTATTCAATATTTATTATACAGCCACTAAGTTATTCTTTAAGTAACGTGAGCCCATCCATTACATTCTGCAAAAAAAAAAAAAAAAAAAAAAAAAGTAAGTTATTAAAAAATTTTGCAAAAGGAAAAAAATGGTATCAAAAACGATAAACTATTCTTAAGAAGGACTAAAATATACTTCAAATTTTAAGAAATTTTTCATTTAGAATCCATTAACGATCAGACACACGCGCCTTTCTTACTGCCTTATTTAAATCCCCCCAGCATTTTATTAGCATGCTAATCTGATAAATAAATGCGAAGAAAATATGACGTAATTTTATGGTTGAAAAGAGCCTTTTAACTGCAAGAATTCGACTATAATGACTTCATTTTATCGGCTGTTACTTTCATAAGTTATCCTACATTGTTTGAGTATTGCCTTTATAGGCACGACTATGATCGGATTTGAAGGAACGTTTATGCTGCAAAGGGGCTTAGTGAAAATCAATAAAATATTTATGAAAAAACTCGAAACTACGAAACTGTGTAAAACTGGTTCTGACAGAAATTTCTTTATTTATTTTATTGAACGTAAGTTCTTAACTTAAATTAAATTGAAATTTTTTGGGTTGAGATCCTACATATAGTTTATTCCATAGTTTAGGGTGAGGCAAAATGATCAGATTCGTTTTTTTCCACAATCACATGAATATTGAGTTTCACGCCTTTAAGACAGTGGCGGATCCAAGAGTGGGGGGGATTTCCCCCTACCCCAAATCCAAAAAAAGTAGACCGATAATCCACAAAAAAATTAATTTTCTTGAACCCCTCCCCCTTTATGCTGAGAGAAACACAATCACACCATTTTAGAATTTACCATGCCTTGAAAAAATTTGGATTACCCCCCCAAATGAAGCTCTGGATCTACCTCTGCTTTAAGAATTTACTATGCAAAATGGTCACCATTTAAGTGTAACTGTATTCCATACGTAATAACTTTAAGGGTTACATTTTAATTGAAAAGCAATCGCGTGTCTTAGTCTTTTTTTTTTCGTTAGTAATTGAAAAAATGAATGTAGCCAGCCATTTTGCTTCACCATCTGTCTTTTCATTTTGTGAAATTTTTGACGAAAAAATCATTCAATCACGTCCACCAAAACACGCCATTCACAACATGAAGATGACTTCTTCTTACTGCAAGAATGAAATCCTATCCTTGGAAAAAACCACAAATAATACAGCCACCAGATACAACATTCTAGAGCACAGCGAAAACAATGAAAGGGGTGAATGTGGTGGAGGCCTTCTCCTTGTTCCCTTAACGGGCTTAGATATTCTCGTGATTTTACTTTTGGTTGTCGAATCAATTTACAAAAGAGGATACCGAAATTAAGGGTGAACACCAACCTCCCAACTTTTCTTCATCTACCTTGTGTACCATCTCTTACCAATGTATACAGACAATGTTCGACAGGTTTGCCTCTTTGAGGAAAAAAAAAAAGAAAAAGGGGAAAAACGAAGCCAACCCCAGCTCTCCGTTTTACTCGCCATTTTCGAAACTTCGGCCCCACGAAATGAAAATTTAATACGATTTTAACTCGACCTCTTAATCGTTTTCCGACTTTGCCTCGACAAGATTCGGTGGTAATTGTTTTTTTCTGCTTCCTGAACCCTCGAAAATAACGCTGCGGGAGTGCAAAGTGTTTAAGAACCCTTTTTGGTCATCCCAGTTGCTGCAGGCTTAAATGATTGGCATTTAAGACAGCGATCATCCGACCAGGGGTTTTATTAGAGCAGGTGAGGTCGTTCTGGCAAATGTATGGTGGACACGGGCAAATAAAATGAAACTAGAGAGCGGTTTCTTTTCCATATTCGTTCAGAAAATCTTAATTAGAAAATATAATGTTAAATTATTCGTTTATAAAGCTGGAATAGTAAAAAAGAATATTTGAATGAAGTACCTATACTACGCGCATTGCTGTGACCAGAAAATAGAAGTTATTAAGAAATTTTTAAATTTTTAATTATTTTCTATCAATTTCAATAATCTAACATCTTGAATTTATTGTTTCCTTTTTATTTTAAAATTCACGATGAGTTTTCGTGGTGCCCGTTTGATAAATAAAGCAGCTTAGTGGTATCCAAAATAGAGGTCACAAGATTTTCCATAGAGCTGCAAATGATGATGATGATTTGTCCAAATCCAAAAGTTTTGATAGATTATATTCCAAGCGATTATATTTATGAAGAAATTATTTTTTGTTAGGTAATATAAAGACAACCAGTCTGTCAGAATGATTCCTAAATTCAGTTCGGTAATCGCATTCTTATACTGGGTTAGAATGATTCATTGACTGCTGTGTTATAGACCTTTGACTAGTTTGGTAATCATTATTAGAGAAAGTAAGAATGATTCTCAATAAGTATTTGAATAGGTTCTGGTTCAGTTTCCTGAACACATTTTCCTGACATTCATGACATTTGTTCTCCTGACATTCTTTTTCTTAACATCATTTCCCTGACATCATTTTCCTGACACCGTTTTCCTGACTTTTTTTTCCTGACATTCATTTTCACCAACACCGAAATTAGTGTTGCTGAACTTGCTCTAGGAAGGCGAGTTGAAAACTCTCCCAAGCCTAAGTGGGTTCAGGCTACAAACACGCATCAGGTCTATTGTATTAGATTATGACATATGTAGAAAATGCTGAGGAAATTGAGAATCTGACAACATTATAGCCCACACCATAGTTCTGTCATAAGAATGTTAGCAAATGAAAAATCGAATAAACAGTTAGAAAAACGGTGTCAGGAGAACAAATGTCATGAAAATGAATGTCAGGAAAATAAAATTTCAGGAAAATGTCATGTCAGGAAAATGTGTTCAGGAAACTGAACCGGAACCATTTGAATGATTCATTAACTGTACAATAACGTTTTATTTTTTAGTTTGGCAATCATTTGTTAACTTTTTTTGCACGTCATGTCAGTTTTACCTGACTTTTCAAGGAACCACATTCCCTGACTAGTTCTCTCAGTATATTATGGCTAAGCAACCTAATTTATTAGCCTTTCATTCGTTCGAAGAAACTGCCCCGTAAACTTTTCAAAAGACATCAATTTCTCTTGCAATAGATTTAATCCCTGAGACTTACAGCCTCTTTCTTGTATACCTGAAGATGAATAGAAGAAGTCTTCGAACAAGTTTCCTAAAAAGCACCAGTGTAACTCCTCTCTCTCCATCCTGCAAAATTGGTAACTAGTTGTACAAATTTTGATGAGAGTAAATTAGCAACGCGTGTATGAAAGTTTCTGTGCGATTTATGGTCGAATGTAAAAACTTGCACGAACAGAGAACATCAGGCTTAAAAAGCTGACATCTGAAATCCCATTTTCCTATTCTTTAAGAAAACTACTGCGAGTATCATTAATTCGTGACATAATTCTTCAATGTCGTGATAATGTCACTGCTATAGAACTCATTCGTTTGACTTATCGAGTTATAACTTACAAGACGATTTTATCGTCACACGAAAATAGTCTACGTTTTACGTTTTCCCATTAGTGAAAATTTTCAAATTTTGGGTTTCTGAAACTTCACATGAGTTGGTAGGTAAGTCTATATCAGAAAATTATTTGGTACAATGAAGACAGCTTTGGAAGAGCCCATTTTCCTCTGAAACTTTTTTTATTTTGGAAACTTGATTTGAATAATCTCCTAGTACCATAATTACTTCTTTCTCGACTGAATATTTTGTACTACATTACCAACAAGTTTGAAATTTGGGTCAAAAATGTAAATTTTCAGTTTTAACGGAAACGGAAGGAGGGGTTGTCCAGCTACATTTTTGTGAATGTGGTAGACCCGCACGTGTGTTCTACGCTGAATACAGTCGAATTGTTTGTACAACATCGCAAAATAAGAAATCATACACAGACCCGGTGCTGGGCAACATAATTACAAAAAATCAAAAATATTCTTCGTGCAGTTTTTTCACTGCTCGGTTCACAAAAAAAAAGTTTATCATTACTTTGTTGGAATTTAACTAGTTTTTTAAAAGAAACTTTGAAGTTGATTTTCTCAAAATAAGCTTTTTCAGCTTTCAAATGTAAAGATGCTATAACTCGGCGTCTAATTGATCTTTTTGGATGATTTTTTTTTTTAATACTCGTATTTGTCTCCTCTATCGAATAAAATCAAAAACTCAAAATTAAGAATCCCGGATTTGTGTATGGTATCTCAGATCGCATCACAAATATTAAAATAAATCCTGCTCTTCATAATATTATTATTGGTAATATATTTATTTTATTTCCATTTATTGTTAAAATTCATCTAAAGATTTTAATTCTGGTTGGTACGGCAATAATCATATGTGTACCATAATCGATGAAACACTCTCGGTACTCCAGTCATAAGAACTGGTTTGGTTCACTTTGTATAGTATCTCATCTCAAAATATGTGCTAACTAAACACAGAACAAATTCGCTTCGGTACATTTAGTCCTCTGAGTAAAATTTATGGATTCGGAGTAAGCAGGATTTGGATTAGCCAGAGCAAAATTTTTAATCGTAATATATGTAGGTCATATCCACCAACGATAAGCAAAGGGAAAGTTGAAAAGAGAAAATCGAAAAATAAAAAGATTCCACAGGGACACATAATAATGTTGAAAAGGCTAATTACAAAAATTAACTCTGCCTATAATACGTTTGTGACTCTTGTAATTCACCGAAGTGCATAAAAGATACACACAGTCACACTAAATATAAACCGAAAAAGCATCGAAAATTAAAACAAAACTCACAAAATGAACAGAGTCTGGTGAGGCGAGGTGGAGGGGGTGGAAAAATAGCATTAGGAAAAAAAAAAGTTGCTCGCGTGTGTCGTATTTTATTTTATACTAGATTCGCGTGTTCGTTAGCCACGTGAAAAATAGGTTAAAAATGTTGAATTTTATGAAGAAAATAATAAAAAAATAAACAAAACCGCAATTAATTAAAATCGCGAAAAGTTTTTAACGTCGTTTGGTCGTTTTCGTGGTTGGGGGTACGGTGTCATCACTTTCAGAATAAAACAAAAAAGTAAAACTAACATTTGCTCACCTCCACCCTTTAAACACGAAGGAATGTTTTGTGGAAATGTCTTGCTGGTGTGATTTTTTTTTTTGCCAACTTTCTGACCCTTTTTTCATTGGTAGGAAAAAAAGAATTACTATGACATCCTAACCTTCCTTCTTTTTTTAAAATTCCTGTTTGATACGCGAATTTCGATTATCTTTTTCTAGCTTTGACTTTCGTTCGTTTAATTATCGGGACCCAGGTGATAGTTTAAAATTTTATCTGTGTCATTTGTGCTTTGAAAAAGTCGTATAAATTGAGTGATGGAAGAAAAAGGGTTGGAATTTGGTGTTTCCATCTTACATGCGTCATCTGTTCGAGAGTAAAGGGAACCAATTTTATTAAACGTCCATTTTAAATAGCTGAAATTTGTTCGAAATTACTTTACAAAGGTTCAGTTTGACACCGTCCTTTTATTTATTAGATAGTAAAATTTCTCTTAAAATAATAATTGAAAATATTTCTTTGAAAAATTCGATATCCCTTGTATTTTCATTTTATAATTTTTTCTCCGTTGAAGCTAGAGTGATTCTTTTTGCTCACTTCCAACACTTCTTTGACTTATGATCTCGCAGCGAATTAATTGAATTCGTGTTGATTTTATTTTGAGAAAAACTCTTCAGGCTGGTTAATTTGATCCCATTTGAGAGTATTCGATTCTGTATAAACCAGTGCAGTTTGAAGATCGGTATAGGTACTAAAATTAACTATCTTCTCGATATAGTACAGGGTGCGGCAAAATGACCGGCTACATTTGTTTTTCCAATTATATGCGTAAGACAAACGATAAGAGACATGCGGTTGGTTTTAAATTAAAATTCGTATTTTTTTTAAGGTTACGTATAAAATGAAATTTCCCTCGCATTTTGATCATTTTGCCTAGCAAATTTGCGAAGGCGCAAAACTCAATTTTTTAAAACTTTGCTAAGCAATAATCATATTTTTCCACTCATTTCTCATGTATTCAGCCGGTAGGGAATTTACCTTAACGCACGCTAACCATGAAGAATGCCACACGTATAAAATTTCCCTCCCCGGTCAATTTTATCCATCACTGGCAGCATTTAGCGGAAGAAATTGCAAAATAATGTAACCATTGCTTAGCAGAGCTAAAAAATTGGATTTTACGCCTTCAGCAATGTGTTAGGCAAAATGGTCAACATGAGAGAGTGAAATTGTATCCAGTAGTGCACCAAAGTAGGGATATGGAGCTGAAACCTTCCCTTAAGGCCTTGAATTTCATTGAAAAAAGGCTGAATAGAAGATTTTCAGTTCTTTTCGTCATTTTTTGGGAATAAATTTATGCCTTAGCCCCTCCCTTGAGAAATTTCTGGGTGCGTCACTGATTGTATTTCATACGTAACCTTAAGAAATGAATTTTTATTTAGAACCAACCGCATGTCCTTATCTCTTTTCTTATGTGTATATAATTCAAGAAACAAATGTAGCCGGTCATTTTGCCGCACCCTGTAGTAGCAGCGTTCAAAAGAGCCAACAGCAAAATATTTAATTACAAGATACGTTATTTCACCTGGAATTGGGTGATCGCTTCGACGAAGCATTGAATTTCTATTTGTTTCCAACTTGGAATTTTATTTTCAAAACTCAACTTTCGAAAGTTGAAGTTATTTTTATTTGAACTCGGAACCGTCGAATCTCGGATTCCTGTTATCTATATGATACTCGTAGTTGTAGACATTCTGTCTGATGGTGCTAAAGTTTACCCGGCATATTTTTAAGATATAACTTGGACAAACTCTAGTGATTTTCGTTTTACTTTATAACAAATATCAGTTTTATAGAATCTCTGAGACGCGATTTACTTTATTTTTTAAAAATATTGGTGGACTTTGTTTGATTTATGAAATTAGACTTAAGCAGGAGTAAATGGTGTAAAAAACAACTGAGTTTGGTACCAATAAATTAAACTTGAAACTTTTGGTGGTTGTCTTCAAAATGGGGTGAGGGGAGTGGAGTGAAAGAGGCTAATTTGATTTTCTTTGGGAAGGGCATTCCCCGCCGGTCACCCCAAAGGTCGCCTGTGTTTAGAGAAATGAGGTTGAGGGCTCCTTGAGGAAAAGTGTGAAAAGTATTTTTCAAGAAAATTGAATCATATGTTTTTCTAGAAAGACGAAGTCTGCGAGAGGCTCTTTCTTATTTTCTATTGAGATATATATATGTACTACTGGTAAAATATATTCCTGAAAATGATGACAATCGGCAAAATTATTTGAGAGGCAAAAGAGTATTGCTGGGAATAGATGAACTACATGTTGCATAATCGTCACGCCGTCAATTTGATATTTATACTCGTAGTTGTAAGAATTCTATTTTGCTATTGTGCCTTCAGAAACTCAGATTTCAAGTCTGAATTGTGGACAAGAGACTAGAAAGTTGGACTGTTTAAAAGCTCTTTTGTAGTTGTAGCTCTTATGTTTTCTTTAGTCTCTACTGAAGTCATTCATTTGTATAACTTTCAAATATATTGTAAAAATTTCAACAATAGCTTATACTGTAATACCATTTTCAGAATATTTCATTGTAAAATTCTAGTTTTATGGAATACAGCCTCCGCAAAACCAAATATTAATACTTCAATTTCGTAGAATTGCCTCTACTCGAGCATATCTTCTCATTTAAATTGTTTATGTTTTTAAATCAATTTTGATAAGTTCAAGCTCAAATTATTTTCTTACTCGAACAGTTTTCTGTAGCTGGAGAGTGAGACGAAAACATGGGAATGAAATAAAGGAAGAATAAAGGCTTTGAACTTCGTTCATCTTTTTTTTTCTTCTTCCCAGTATTGTGTTAAAACTTGGAAACGAAAAGCTGAGATTTATTTCGAGAGGAAGTTTTGTTCGCGTTCACTTTTCAGTATTTCGATTAAGTCTGAAGTGTTTCACATTTTGTTCGACAACGAGTGCCAGTACCTATAATTTGTATCATTTGTGTTTTCTTTGATAATTTAACACCATTCCTCTTTATTAATTTTACCAAAGAGGGGGCTGGTGGGGAATGAGTGGAGCAAACTTCTAAATCGATTGGGGTCTGTCTTCGTGAAATGCTGCAAATATTTAACCTGAAAAGGTTACATCAGTAGCTTTTTACAAACTTTTTGTACAGATCCATACTTACCAGTCTAGAGTTAGTATTATTATGAAGATTACTCCTTCCACACTGAAGAAATATTGAGAATTATAGAGATGCGCAATAACCGATTGGATATATACTTTTGCCAAAAATCAAACACTTTTTTCAATCGATTATTTGGTAAAGTTTCCCTTAAATTTTCAGTTACTCGTTAATGATAACTTGAGAGGCCGCGATTCAAGTCGATTTTAAAACTTTCGCTCCAGTAAGTCTGATAGCTTAAAGTTGAGATATGAGGGTGCAGTTTCAGATAAATCTGCCTCAGTTTTATGCGGAGTGACCAATTTTTGCTCCAACTCTCCAAACTGTTTTGTCGAGGCTCAAAATTGGGGTCTAGGACGTTTTGTCGACTGGTTTTACATAGACAGACAGTTCACCGCATACTTTTCACCGCATACTTTTCACCGACCAACCTATTCATTGATAAGCAGTTCATCAAACCGGTTTTTTCACCACATATTATTTCACTGACAGGTTTTTTCACCGAATCTATTTTTATTTCATATTTTAATCAAAACAAACTTTTTCTAACCCTTTTTGACTGCCAGATGTCATGTGGCGAAGTATGTGATAGTTTAATTATTAAATAAATTAAAAAATAAATAAAATAGGTTTTTTGGGCAGTTTGGTGAAATGACCACTCGCTGAAAATGGCTACCGGTGAATTACCTCCTTGGTGAACCGGTCACATCGGTGAAATGTCCACTCGATCAAATTTGTCGGTGAAACGTCAGTCAGTGAAAAATCAGTCGACAAAAAGGTCGGCACCCTCAAAATTGTACCTCTAATGGCACTTTCACTTCATATTTCTGCCTCCAATTACAATCCTTGTAAAAAATATGTACCTGCCCCATTATTGAAACATAATAACATAATTATAGTTTAAAGTGAGTAATTAGTATAGCTGTTAGTAAATGACGTTGAAAGAACTCATTTCCCATCAATTTTCATTACTTTCAATAATTCCCAGCATATATTTGTATGACGAGTGGGAGCTTTGCAGCCCTGAATGGAATATGAATTTCTAGTGTTACGAATAATTAGCTGAGAAAGATTTAAAAACTTTCTGTTTTCTCTCGAATGTAAATAAAAGTAATTCGGGCGTTTCTTATTTTGGCTCTTTTAATAAACTTTTTGACAAAACTTTCACCTCGAGTTACATCAAAAGAAATCTCTCTAATTAAAGAGATTGCCGTATATTTTCTTCCCTTTTTGGAAAGATTATACGCCAGACAATTTCGATGGTCCTCAAATATTGAATTTTACTCTAACCGATTTTTACTTTCAAACTAATTTGAATACCCTCGACGATGAATTTTTTGATCTCCTGTTCGTAATTTTGTTTACCTATTGTTTACCTATTGTTTATGAGATTTTTAACGGAAGTATAAAATTATGAAGCAGTTTGTTTTGTTGATTGAATAGCTCTAATTAGCGAGTGACTGATGGTATACAGGTACGAATTGACATTTCGCGCTGTTTACTTTGGTTTTACGTACTAATAAAAAGCTTATTTAATGAAAAGGGGTTAATTAGTTAATGTATAAAAAACGTCTAAAGTGGTTTTTTGTTTCCTCAAAAGAAAAATATCTACCTAGAAGGAAAAACAAAAAATTTTTTCCTAATACCCTACGCCTTCTTATAGAGATCCATCCTCTCTACACGAAATGAAAGCAGTCCAAAGATTTTTTGTGTGGGTCGTGGGTTTAATAACCTGTCCTCCGTGTTTTGGAGAGGTAAACATGATTTATAATAACGAGAAAGAGTAATTAAACTATAGTTTGTCCCAAGTAAGATATACGTGACGTCACAAAGATTTAAAGAAGGCAATTGGTCGAAATCGAAAATACTGTGACGTCATAACACCAAATTTGTAACCCTACTTTCCCATTACATAAAATCTAGCCCTTATTCAATTGTGACGTCATGGACCTCTGAACTTGAGCAGAGTATAGTGTCTGATTAACTAATCGTAGAATTTATAAAAGTGAGTAATTTCGAATACTTTATCTATTCAGATTTTACAAAATAGAAAATAGGTAATTTACGCCATCCCGAAGAATATTTTGTGGATTATCTTCCTTCTTTAAAATTATTCAATTTTGAATTTTCATTTGAGACGAATTAACTTATGATTATAGTTGCGTGAAGTTTTGTTTGGTTTTCTTGGCACATTATATAATTATGTTCAGCATAGATTAAATAAAATATGTTTTACAAGTCTATGCGAATAATTCTCAACATTCTTTAAGGAAAATCCTAACAGTTGGTAAGAGTAGGATAAGTGAATTTACTTAAGAGAAATTTGATTTTCTTTCGCACAAGTAAATTTTTAAAATTATTATTAAGGGAGGATGGTCACAAAATTCTGTTTCGTGCCTGCCTCTATATTATTTGGTGCTTCAAAGATTTTCATTTTTCCACTCCCTGACCCTTTTATTATTATTTCAACGTGTGAAGTCTATCGAGAGAAAAAAAAAATGGTTCAAATAGCTTTATCGGTAGCATAGTACTATTTGGCAAAGAAAATAATATAGAAATTGCTTGCCAAATAAAAGAAAGTGTTTGTTTTTTTTTCTCGTGCTGTAATACTTTCCTCGTACTCGTATTTTGTCGTGTATCATAAATCGCTCACGTATATTTTATTGGAAAAATGTTCCACGTCCAAAAAATACTCTAATTTCTGCGGGGAAATATAAATTATTTGCTGTTTTTCCCCCTCGGTTTTTTTCCTGCTTTCTATAGTGGCTTTTATATTTTACAGAAAAGCTGAATAAATTTCTGAGAATATGTGTAGACTATGGGAAAAAAACGAAACTGTCTGCTACAGTTTACTTCGCCCCAACATATTTTCGTACCTGTTTCTCACAAACACTTCGTTCTCAGTAAAATTTATAGTGAAGTTCTCAATTTCTATTTAAGTCTAGCGTTAAATTGGTGAAACTGCATACCTTCGTAACATAAAAGATTATATGGAAGGAAAAACTGTAAATAGAAGAATAATGAATGAAAATAAAAGTAATCACTTGATATTACGGTCAAATCAGTTGTGAAACTAGAGTTTTTAGAGGAGACCAGCGTGGCCAAGATGAATGATTGAAATGTGTCAAAATTCAAAAACTTGATAGACTGATTAATTCGATTTGTTGTTCTTTTTCGATATCTTATTCATTTTTTCATAGGTTTTTAGTTTTTTTCGGGATCATTTTTTTCTCGAGTGGAGCAGGCGGAAACTTTTTTTGAGGAAGCTGTGGCTTTCCCTGACCTCTCTTTAGTTACGCCACTGGATAAAATCCTGTAATTCTTCACCCCAAAACTCAGTTTATTATAAATACCAAGGTCTATGTTTGAAGTGCAAACTGATTGAATAGAACCATTTCATTGGCTTTGCGGAAACTTCCGATTGTCATAACAGTTATACGAATTAGCCACCTAGTCTGTCCAAAATAAGAAAGGATAAACACGTGACCAATTACTCCATAATACTAATGGTTAGTTGCTCAAATAACATTCGTTCATTCAAGTATTTAGTCACGTGTTCATCCTTTCTTATTTGGAACAAACTATTTAAGTATGCCATACATGCAAAGGCGTGGTCTGCTGAGTTTCTTAGGAACAATGAAATTTCAATTTGAAGGAGGCCCCACCTGCTCCAAGGCCACCCTACTCTCAGAAAATAAAGAAATTTTTGAAGCATGTAGAAATTGATGCACCTACAAACCTACAGGACCCCCAATGAAGGGGTCAACTATATATAGTGAGCATGCTACCAGAAATGTGACTCGCAATCTTTTGATCGCTAAGATTAGCCTTTTCCTCATTCTATATTATGTACCTGACTGTTATGCTGTTGAACTACGAGTACATTGAAATTATTTTTATATTATAATTTTGATGGACAGAGAACAAGTGGGGTCACTGATCTGATACATATTTAAGTCAACTTAACAAGGTATCCATGAAATGAAGTAAACGGTGGGTGCAAAGTTCGTTTATAAAATAATTTTTGTGGTCATTTGATGAATTATACTAAACGATAAGAGTGTGGGAAAGGGGTAAGGGTGAAAATATTAAAACGAGAATTTTCGTGATGGCTGCGAAACTCTGCATGGTATTGTTTTAATCACGTAATTCTCTATACAAAATTAAAGGAAGGGCACGAACTGTTTTTTTTTTCAACTCGTATTTCGTTTTCTATATTTTAATTATTCTGGATTTTTTTTTTTTTGCAGCTGTTTATAGTGTTACGATATCCGACATGCATGTGCCGGATGTGGTTCGAAATGGTTCTGAAGCAGGAGCTGTATTGGACTGCATGTACCACCTCGACACCAAAGAATTATCAAAAAATTCGGGCTTAGTGGTGAAGTGGTTCTTTAATCGAAGTCCGAATCCGGTGTACCAGTGGATCCATAATCAGAAGCCTCAAGATGCTGGCATACTAAAGGGTAGATTAAAGTTAGACTACAAAGCGTCGAATAATCATTCGTCGATGTACAGGGCGTTGAAGATCATTCGACCCACAATCGAGCTTTCAGGAGAGTATAAATGTCTGGTATCAACATACCACGACGAAGACTTTATGATAAAGACGATGACTGTTTATGGTACGTTCATTCAGTTTTGTAATAATAAGTATTATAAATGAAGAGCTCCGTATTCTCGCATTTGCAGATAAACTGCGAGTCCCATTATTTCGTAGAAGTAGTTATAGTAACTATAAACCTCGTGGAAAGAAAGGAAAAGAGTTGGACATTTAAAACTTTATTAGTACGGTAAATTACAAGGAAGGGCGATTGGGAGAAAGGTATTTTGATGAATACAATTTTTTATGCGTCCCAAGTCTAGGCAACATCTAGTTTTTGAAGAAAATAACAACTAAAACCAAATTAGCTTATAGATATGTAACTTTGTAAAGGGTAAAAATTATTTTCATGAAAAAAATGCGTACCTTTGGCACCGTTTATCTCCGTTTCTATGACATATACATAAAAAATTATAAGAACAAAAGTTGTAGAGAATTTGATGGAAAATATTTTTTGTTCCTAGCAATTTTTCATAGAATGCACCGTTTGCGAGTTATAGCCAACAAACCAAAAATGTGGATACATTTGCTTCCCTTAGGAGTGGGTTACAGCTGGTGGATTTCAGGGGACATTTAGGGGGTGATTTTGGAGGTGGTCCTGGACGTTTGTGGGCACAATTTTTTTTGCTATATTTTTCGCAATCTGTAACATCTATTTACACTGGACTAATAGGCTATACATAATTATGTATGTATTTTCGTGCTCAGAAAGAAAAAGAAAACTACTCCACGTCGTTATTCTGACTAGAACTAACGTATGTAAAAATAGTTGCATATCGTACATTTTAAGGCAAGTAACGAAAAGGGTGGGTAAGATGGCCAAAATTGCCTGCATTTTTTTTTAAATTCTAAAAATTTGTGATTATCAAGGTATTCTTCCTCCATAATATTCCGAAAAATTTAAATCAATTGAATCAAAACTTGAGCTGTGATTTGAAAGCTCGTCAAACCCTACTGTATGTGCGTAAAACTACATCCTTAAAATCTTCAAAAAATTAAGTCCTATATCACAACCTAAATCCAAAATCTGCTACATCCCTAAAATTTGTTGTTATTATAATAATTTTTTGGATACATTAGCGGGTACCAAAACATCATGTAAACACAAAAAGTGGATGATAATTTTTCAAGGACTTAGCAGTGTTTGGACTTGAGCCGATGAATTATATTTTAGTTAAAATGGCCCTTAATTCATAATACAGTATCGTGCTCCAACTAGTTGCATTTTGATGAAGATATTTGTGTTGAGACTGCTTACTCCTCTTTCTATTTGAGAACTTCTTGCGAAGTCTTAATCTTCTCCATGAAATCATATCGAAATAACTGGAGATTACTTCAGTTTGGATAGCAAACTGTTTATTCGTTCAAAAATACGTGATCTATAAATTCTCATCCGTATCATGTCTGAAATTAATTCCACCAAGAAGAGGTTTACTCTCCTCAGGCGAAGATTCTTCCGACTTCAACTTAATATGGAAAACGTAGAACTATATTTTTCTGGTGGAAAAAAGGATAATGTTTTTCACGGTTTTCTTTTCGAACCAGCAATGGAGGAATGGCAACCCATTCTGCCCACTTTTTACTCATCCTTTCCGTAGTCAACTTCCTCACACATTACCGTCTTCTCAGCGTTATTTACCTTTCGGAAAATTAATACAATAACGTGTGTGCGCAGGATTCACGTGTATCCTGCGGACACCAGACATAAATTGCAGACACTTTAAAACGTCGACGTGGCTCGTGTGAAGTGCTAAATTGTTGTTTAAACGCTTAACCGTAAATTCATTCGCTCCAAATTAATTTTTGCCAAAACGATTTCTACTCGAAACGTATTTTTTCTGCTCCTCCACATTTTGCGGGTTGTTTACTTTTTGGGCGTATTTTATACGTACACCCTTGGAAATGATTTCTTTATACCTTCCCTTTCAAGGTTTAGACTTGCTGTTGGTAAAAGATACGCACTATGAGAGTTATATACCATGAGAATTTTTGCTGTTCTTTACTATGTTGAGAAAATTATCTCAACAGGCTTTTTCTTACATAGGTGGTTGTAAAAAAGTTTCATACTCGACCAATGTCTTGTAGAGAAATAAATGAATGAAATAACATTTCAAGCTTTTCTTTGTTAAGAAAAGACTATAGTTAAAGGACGAAGGCTATTAATGAAAAAATGTGTTTTATTAAGACGTGTCTATGTTCTTTTTGTTGGTTTACATATACAAGGAGTTCCCCCTCGAGATCACTTCTAAGCAACTACAGATATAAGGCAACATAAGTTACATTTAAGTAAGATAATTAGCATAATTTCAGATTGATAGGCGTTGTCAAAGGTTTGAATCATTTTTTCCCTTATCAGTAAAAGTAAATTACTTTCAAAAATTTACTCATTCAAAACTGTCATAGTTAGAAACCTCCAGTTTGTACAGTTATTTTGCGAATACAATGTGTTGTATTGGCGTTTGAAATTAGATCAGTCGAAGCCAGTAGAGAAATATTATCAGTAAAAATATGAAAAACTCGAGATAAAATAGTCTTCAAGTTTTTATTTTATTGAAATCTAAAGAAAAAATTATATTTTAATTGGTATTTGTAAAATTTAGTTTTGAAATAGGACTTTATTATGTGACACATAAATTATATATTTCCAGAAGAAACTTGATTTTCTCACAAAGAAATAAGTTATTCAGATTTTCTTATTTTTAGAGAAAGAGGCTCAAGAATTGAAATTTTTTATGAGAAAATACAGTCACTTCGAGATATTCCAATATTTTGGTTCTTTTGATTTTTGCCTGCGCAGTTTTATCCAGGAGCATTCACAGTGATTTTAGTCGATATTTAATTATATTTTATATCAAGTTTACGAATATTTTATGGGCTTTTTCGAAAGTCTAAAATGCATATTGGTAATTTTATTTTGTTGTATGAGCAACCTCGGTGATTATACATAACAGATTTAGGTATTGTATCTAGAATCATTAAATTTCCATAACTCTATCTATATCATATTAATATTGCATGTAATCGGTAGTTTGTACCTACTTCATCAGACAGACAGTGATTGAACCAAAAAAAAAAAACTGCAGAAATTGGAGGGAAAATTTGATGGAAAGACAGACTGTTATCGATTAAAAAACGTTGAATTTTCATATTTTGAAGAGTGCAGAAGGCGGAAGTGAAAGAGTGTTTTGCCAACTTGTAAATAATTCAAACAGATTATGGCATGTATGTGGTTACACAGGCTTACACAAACTGTAGTAAAGGATTTTTGAATGACGTAGTAATTTTTTTTTGGAGCGGGAGGGTATGGGTATTGAAATAGTAATCGTCCAACGAACTGTAAAATAAATACACGTCCTCGTGCGAAACATCAATCAGCAAAATTCCACCCCTCCCTTCTGTATGGTTTTGTTTACGAGGGTTTATCAAAACATTTTTAATGCTGTAGGGTTGAATATGAAATGCGAAAAAAAATTACATGCAGAGGGTGTGATGTCAAATAGAGTATTCTTGATTGTTCTTGTCCGCGCTTCAAATTATACTAATTCGTTTATGGTGGTATTTGTAGGAGTGAAATGGTTAAATCTGTTTTTGAAATTATCTTTCATTTTTTTAGTAGTTAAATGAAACAAAAATAAATGGGACAGAAAAAAGGTTGGAACTGAAAAAGCTTATCGTGTTTGGGTCGGTTTAATGTGTCACAAAAATTGAAAAAATTATGATTTTGTCATTTTAAAACTTGTTGAAAATAGGGACGGTCGGAAAGCCGTTGATCTTCATTTTTGAAATAAAGATTTGGAAAATAAGGATACGTAGAAGAAACATTGACATTAGATACATTTTTCAGTGACAGAGTTTGAGAAAAAGAACCAATTTAAGTTTTAATACCCAACAAAGCCGGGAGTTTGATCCTTCAGATATTTTCTTCACTTTTTGAGAGCAAAAGTTAATATAAATGTACCAATTAAAAAAATAATTTTTTTTTAAATTTGAAAAATTATTGTACGAGTACATTAAAATAATATATTTTACATTAAATTTTGGAAATGAGTGCCCAAGTAAGATTTACTAGTCGTATAGCGCTTCAGTTTACTAAAATTTTGATTTAAAAAAACATAAAAATTCTGACTTTAGCTGGTAAATATATTGATAGTTTTTTTTTGTTAACAAGGATATATTTGGACTACTTAATTAACAATAAGTATTTACAAATAATTATCGTATAGGGGGTGTCGCGGGTGACCTGTTAGCAGGTCAACACCTGCTAGCAAAGGTTTCGTAACAAAAATATTGATAATATAAATTCTCGGTAAATATTAACGTGTGCTTGGCCAGGCCAAAATTTTGATAGAATCATTTCTAATGCAGCATAATTTTCCTGGCCATGGCCTTTTTTTTTCAAGCTGCGCGCGCATCTATCCAGGATTGCATTCCATATACATATAGAACATACTTTTTAAACAGCAAAAATAATGAAGTCGGATTTTTTTCTGGTGCAAATTAAAGAAAATATGATTTTAAATTAGAAAAAAAATTTACGTAGACATATTTTGTGGAACAGAAGATATTTCTTTTAAATTAGAAACAAGCAAACTGTTTTATGCTCACAACAATTTTTTTTCTATTAGCCACCCTTTTATACCATTATCTCGTGAAACAAAAATCAATAATATTGAATTCTGTTTGAGAAACAGAATATATTGAACTCTCATGCAAATCAGCCTTCAAAATAGAAGACGTAATTTTGACTTTATTACATTGCGTTGTCGCTAAAGCAGCTGCTTATAAATAAATGAATAAATTAATTTAAAACAGTCGAATAAGTCGTTGTACGAGATCTCCCCCCATCATAACAGCAGTCAAATCATTCGTAGTGGAGCATCTTTTTCTCTCCTCTTATTTTTGTTTTATATACTACATTTCACAATAAAATATAGTAAACGAAGGATATTTTTTAATTTCTGTATTACAGAAGAAGCTAATTTCAATACTAAATCTGTGGCAGTTGTTCAGGATAAAAATACAATTTTTTAATATAAATCAATAAAATTGAAAATGAAGAGAAGGGAATATTTTATTAATCGTTGGTATCAGGTTGCGATAGAAAAAGTTGAAATTAAATATCCAGTATATTCAAACATGATGTAATAATTTCTCTCGCTGACTGAAACGAAGAATTTGGGTAGTAAAATTTAAGGAAATTTTCCAACCAAAATTCAATAAAATTCAAGGAAATTTTCCAACTAAAATTCAATAAAATTTCCAAGTTTGAACTTGAAATTTGAATACGAAAATTCTTTCACAAAAAAATCTAGGACACATTTTGAAGCTAAAAGTCAGAAGATTTTACTGCAAAAGTTGAAGTGTAGCGGGTTTTGATTTTCTCTGGTGGTGCAAAATAATTAGAAAATGTTTTAAAAAATTAAACGGGAAGCTCCTATTACCCCTTTCTCCTTGAGGGTAAAGATGGTTACTCTTTTTTCAGTTTTCTCAGGTGGTGAAAAAAATGTTCAAATGGTGCTCGTGCACCCTTGCACCACCCAACTCGCCATACTGATGCAAAAGTTATTGTGTAAATTTTCAACCTAATACCAACTATATCTTTGTATTGGGGTGCATATACCCACTACAAATATGCATGCAATTGAGTTCAAATTGTCAACTTAAATTTGACGCACACGACTAAGGCGCTTACTCTCAAATTTACTGGTGTCTAGATAATTCTAATCTAAGGTTAAACATTTTATTTTTTTTTCTGACTATAAGTATAGCAAATCCAAAATCTTGATTTAGAAATATTACTTCGTTTAATGCCACACCAAGAGAGTATGTATACATATAAAATTTACAGTCTTGCAGTGACCATCACAGACCATAGCTAATTTCTCCAGCAGCTGTCGTAACTCCCAAGTCGTTAGCTTTTGCTTAGAAAAATACATTTTTTGTGTGCCACCAAAAGCCATAATATAACGTCGTTTTTCTCGTTAATGGCATCGTGGATTGTCTGCTTCTAATTAAATTCTAAATAAAATGGTCTTTCTACGGTATTCTCCGCCGTTTTTCAGTTGGAATTTCGGCCATCCGGACGGCGGTTAAAGGCTGGCAATTGCGGCCGAATGTCGCAATTACTCGCCAGTAAAATCGAGATTACGTTAATGTGTATAAAACGTGAGCCAGAACAGAATGAGAGTGCGGAGGAAGGAAATGCGAAGCTATATAGTATTATAGAAGAGTACCCATGCGTGTGTGCAGCTCTGTGTGCGCTTATGGTTTCAAAATTGGGTTAATTTATCCCACAGTACTTCCTCGTTTTGTTTTCTTCCGCCTCCGGCGAATAGCCCCCTGCTACAGGCACATGGACGACCCATTTGTGGACATACATCCCTTTACGCACAGAAGTGTGATTTTGGTCGGTTGGTCGGGCTGGAGGTAGTCGACGAAAATAGACGCCGGCTTATACCTGCGTCATTTTCAATTCATACGGGAGTAGTTTAACTTCATATAATACACGACAATTATACAGAAGCGTCAGCTTTTCAGCCTTTTCGTGTGTGTACTCAGCGACACACTGGCTGTTTGCTGTAAGACACGAGGGACAATCGTCCTAAATATACGACCGAATTCAAAACGAGCCTCGAAAGTTGAGTGAAAAAGAAACAGAAGTAGAAAAATTACGAAGCGAAAAAAAGTAGATGGAAAATGAACTCACGAGCTGGAAACGCCTACTGTTTTAGTAGAATTGTATGAAATTACAAGTCCAAGTGGAGCTTAAAGATGAAAACTTTTTTGAAACAGTTATTTCTGACCTTAGCCGAAGCGTGGATCATAAATTATGCTGATGGTTGGAGCATGAATACTGTTGGACGGTATGGAAAGTGAAATTGAAGATCATTCATCTGAATGAGCCACAGAATATAGCTGCTTAACTTCGACTCTGAGGGCCGAGTGTACAATCAGAGCTCAAGTGGGGCTCAAACAAAAACCAGGTTCAACTCGAAAAATTAGGGTGTACAATGCGAGTTCAAAAGTTGAGCTTCACTTAAACCCGGTTCAAGTTAAGTGGAGTCCGATCGACGCTTAAGGCAAGTTCAACGAAAAACCGAGAGGAATTCTATTGTATTCGCACAAGTTGGGTAAACTGTACACTGAAAAATTCCATTTTTTTTATCCATGTATCTGGATTTTGCACCGGTAGTTTGGACTCACTGCGATACTGCACAACACATAAGATACTCGTACAACTACAGATGCGAATAATCAGAATTCCCACTATTTTGTTGCTGCGTCAGCGATTATGATGGTTTAGCTGGACCACAGTCTATTTTTGTTTGTACACTCTCCTTATGCCTAAGCCGAGGTTCATCGTTTGAATCTGGTTCCGTTGAGGGAAAGCTTAAGCTCTGATTGTACCCCCGGCCCTGAGCATGAGAACCTGAGTGATCCAAGTGTAACGTTTCTGTTTCGAGATATTTGCTGTTAAATTTTTCAGAATATATATACGCTCTTGACTTTTTCTTTATTTTGGGTGATTATTATTTGCATTCTGAAGACAATGAATTCTTAATTCGGAACAGGCTGACTTCATAGGATGGAAAAATAAAGAAAACTATTCGAAAATTGTTCATATCTCCTCCATAATTGATGTTGGATTTGAATCAATCTGGTTCTCGAGCTTAGAATTAATCGATTAAGATTAATTCATAGATTTCTTATGTTAAGCTTATATTTGGAGGTTGTAGTTATTTTTACTGAGAGAACATTATTTGGTTGAATTTTTCGTCCTAAATTATTTGTGGAATAGCTGTTCGTTTTTTTTTGAAAATCCTGGGGTGTTCTGTTGCAAAATACACTTCATTTTACTTCACACAGCTGGTTAGTTAAGAGTAGAAACTTGATGATAATCATTTGTAAAGGGTCACTTTCTTGGATCTCATTGGGAGATATTTCTTCCCCTCTTCTGTACTTCTTATTTTTCATTACCGGAAGGGGGAGCTCCACTTGGTAAAAAATTGGGACTCCGCACCTTCAAAGCATCCCCTGAATACGAACTCGAGAGTATAAAACAGTCAAAATCCCCGTTATCTAGAATTTATGTACAAGCTACACATGATTGTAATTAAGTGTTTGAAAAATGGTCGTTTGTTGGTTCACAATTTCACATGCGCGTGTTTCTTAATGAGTCCCATTTAAAAATTCTTACTCAATTTTTCTCTGCTTCAGAGGTGAAAAGGTGTTGGTCATTCTATGGCACTTGGGCTTTCTGATCCCCTCATAATTTTTATCTTTTATAAATTAGATTTGCTTTTATTATTTTTCTTTTCCTCTATACGTTCCTTCTGCTTCACATATCTATACTTTGAAGACTTTGGTTTCAACTCACCTACCTGGAATACAAAGTTCAGGTCGATGACTTTTCATTTCTACGAGGTTGGATTCTTATTGTTTAAGTCGATTAATTATTTAAAAAAAGACAACTGCAACAGTCTAGAAGAAGAAACTGCGAAGAAGTCCAAATTGGAATTTCTCCTTTACAGAATGGAAATTCCTTGTTCATAAAAGATTCCATTTTCTCCTTAACTTTTTATCTCAATTTTTCACATACCATAAGACGCATGAGAGAAGAAAGTACCACTGTCGAAATACCGTACGTGTCTGTTGTTTACGACTATTCGTGAAATTTCGACAATTCCAACGTGAAAATTCTTGGTAAAATTTCATAAAGACGTGAAAGGGTTATGTTTAAAGAAAATTATTTCATATATGGCGAATAGCAGATGCGAAGGGATGTATAGGCAGCCATTGCTTTGGTCTTAATGAAAATTAACGTGCATTGCCTCAAGTTTACTTAACTCGTAATTTTCGTAAAACTCGGGCAAGTATATTTTTCGGATGAAGTTCAGCATAAAGCGTTGCTATAGCGAAACAAGAATTCGGTAGGTAGGTGGATGAGTGAGAGGTGATGCAAAAAGTGTGCTTTATATCATTCGCAGTTTTACGATTTCCAAATTACTAGCATCGTTTCACTCCTTTTCCCAAATGAAAGAACACGACTTAAAGTACAACTTAATAACAATACCCATCTTGGGTGAAATTTATCTTCGTGTGAATGTTACTTTTGACTTTCCTTATTCGTCGCGTCGTCTTCCTTCTCATCCTTTTCTTACTGTTGGATTAAATTTTTTCCACTGAAATTGTTACGAGTAACTATTTTTATCCACTGCTGGAAAAACAGGCTCGATTCTGGAGAATGTATTTTAATTGTATTTAAGCTTACTTGCAAGTTGGAGAATCCGTTTGATTATACTGGTCCTGAAAAATTTTGCTTGCAACGGAACCACCAGAACAGTGGCGGATCCAGAGTTCCATTTTGGGGGGGGGGAATCCAAATTTTTTCAAAGCATGGTAAATGCTAAAATGGTGAGATTGTGTTTTTTTTTCAGCATAAAGGTGGAGGGGTTCGAAAAAATGTATGTTTTTTTGGATTATCGGTCTATTTTTTGAATTCCCCCCCCCCCCGTGGATCCGCCACTGCATCAGAAACTGCAATTAACGCCAAGCTAAATGGAACCGCCTTAGATTTAGGTTTTTATTTATTCCTATATCTCACAGCCATTTTTCAATTTGTTGAAAAAACATTTACTTTAATTAGAAAGGGTGTGAAGCTCAAGTACAGAGTACAGACTTATCTATTATAATTCAGCTTCAAACAATTCAATTAAACTTATTTCTGTGTCTCTAATTTGATTTTGATTTCTTTTTCAGGTAAGTGGAAACGTCTCCGGTGAGCTTGAATGAGTCTTTAGTGAGTAATTTTCGTTTTATAAGTTTAATTTTTATCGCATAAAGGAGTAATTATTTTGCCTTTAGTTGCGCTTTTATGCTCTCATAAAATGTTCTTGAAGTACGTGGGAGCGAATTTAATGATTCTTCAAAAGTTAGGTATATTTTATTAATCGTAAAATTTTGTGAGCCTTGAAAATATCGTAAAATTTAACAAAGGCAGAAAAGTGGTTTTAATTTGCACGAAAAATCAAGATTCCATTTCGAAAAATTCATTGAAAAGTGACATTTTAACATTTTACTCGTATATATGTACTTCGTTGGTATGAAGTTCTAAATCTATATATACCTTTGAAGAGTTGCTTTACGTACGTTTCTGATTTAGAAACGAATGTTTTGTTTTCTAAATTTTCCCTGCTGCTCATCAGTACCGTGATATTTGCCTATTAATTAAATAGATAGGTAATGTACTTAATTCGCATTGAACGAGCTAATTCGTTAGCATCACTCCCAGAGTAATTCGTTTTTCAAATAGGAAAATAAGAGTAGAAAAAAAAAATCGCTTGCTTAACTTCAACTCGTTTGCCTTTGAAAGAAACAAAATGAGAATTTGTTGTTACTTTCCTTTATTTAGGCGAGGGTTGAATGCAAGTATAAAAAAAAATTAATAGTTGTTGTGAAAGGGTTATTCCATTTCATTTAATTGCTTAAACGTTTCTCATTTGAATGACGCGAACGTAATAAAAGGAAAAAAGAAATTACATGCAGAAAAAAATTTACCTAACCCAGCGTAATCGTCAAATAAATTACAATCATTTTATATTTTTGTAAATTGAAAGTAGAATTTAATTATTGTGCATCATTTTTTTTTTTTTTTTTTAATTCAACGTCAGTTTAATTTTATGGTCCTGAGGTGCAGAAAAAAAAGAATTGAAAAAAAAAAGTTATTTTGAGGGAATTAAACTTGGGTATGTCATAAAACTTTTTTTTTTCTGTCACGCTGTACGTGCTATTTTCCAGTTAGCACATAATTTTTTTTTCAACGTTTTTTAAAAATTTTTATTTTATCTTCCACTTTCCACTTCTCAGTTGGTCCGGAAATAAAGTTGACACGTTGTCGTTAATCATTCTAAAATCCCATCTCATTGCACTCCATGATAAGGCTTGTCAGCAGACTCGTGGAGATCTGCAACAGTTTGTAAAGCTTTCTGTCGACTAAAAGTGTTTGCAGAAAAGGTTTTCCGCCATTTAATACTATTTTTCGAGACTAAGATGTTTTTTTCCCATCGCTGTTTCGAGCGAAGGCTAAAAATGTTTTCAACAGGTCTGAAAAGTTTGAGTGTTGATTTCCTGTTTGCTTCTTCGACATATCTCCTCTCCAATACCAAAGTGTTTTTGAATTGACAGTTTTTTTCACGTAGGTATTATAGATCTAATTATTGAAGCTGCCGCAAAAAGAATATTAAAGTTGTGAAAGTAGAAGAATGACTAAATAATGATATTGTGAGGTTTAAAATTGCGGATGATATTTTTATTTATCTACTTACCTACTTGTTTTTTAAACCAGAATGAAGAATGACAGTGATTTAGCAGAAAAACGAATTTCACATAGCTCTAAACAAAAACAGCTCGGATAACTATTAGCAAGTAACATTGAAAATAATTGTTGGAAATAGAATATTGACTTGCACCAAATACCTACACTGCGCGGCTCTGCTCATATACTACTGGTTACCAATATCCAATATTTAATGTTAAACTGTATCAACTTGTATTTTGTGTTTTCTTGTGTCCTAACATTCTTGTGACGAGTCTTCTTGAGTAAAGTAATTCTGTGGTTAACCTTTGTTCATTATTTTATGTTAGTATTTTATACATCAACTGTGACGTGGAATAGGCACTTCCCTGAATAAGAGCATAATAGCTCCAACAGGTTATGGGCCCAGATTCACGCTCCAACTGCGCGGATACGAATTTGGGTAAATATTATTTCGTTTATTAATTATTGGTACCATTCGCGAATTATAATATTTTTAAATTTTGAAAATTACGTAATAAGGCGCCGTAGTTAGAAATGTGTTATTTTATAAGTATCGATACAATGCGAAGAGATTTTTAATGATGAATTTATTTTCAGACGCGTAAATATTTAAATTCGAATTATTTGGCGACGAGAAAAACTAAACACCAGCGACGAGAGAAAATGGTGGAAGACAATCGTCATTCAAACTGACGAAAACATATTGTGAAATAAAATAAAATAAACGATCGAATTTATTTACTGGCGATGCGAGAGTAAATAATTATGAAAAATGAATTTCTCCAAGTGCGATGAGTATTAACTTGAGAAAATCAAACTGAGAGGCGATGAGATCTCAAACATACAAAACAATAAATTACAAAAATAGTCGACTTGAAATAATGTACAGTCCGAGACAAAACTCGGAAGAAAAATTTGAAAATACGTATTACCGGCGATGAGAGGAAAAATTAAAAGAACTACAGCGATGAGTGAGTAGAAAAATGAAATTCCGAGCGATGAGACGAGAAAATTGAATATTTGAGGTAATTTCTGAGATGAGTGAAATACCCAAAATTACGAGAAAAATTACGAAAATTTGAAAATAACGGCCGAAAAATTCGAGAATAAATATGGCGACGAGTATTGCGCAATATTGGCGATGAGAAGAAAGTCTTGTGGTAGCCATTTTGGTTCACCAAAGAACAATGGGTACGAGTCCCTGAAGGCTCGAAGGTCATGTACCGAGGTAAAATATGACGCGTGTCTAAAAGACGGCGCGTGGCAAAAGCTGAAGAAAGTCCAATGAGCGATGAGAATTAGCAAACACTGTTGGCCATCGAGTGGCGAATTTTCTTAAACTGCACAACGTTGTCCCAGCGTTCTGGTAGGGTCGACTGGTACGGCTGTTCATTATTATTGCGAAGAGACTATATGTTAACACTTATTTTTGACGAGCATTGTTGAGACTCCGGACTTTGAAATATTTTCGAATTATTTTGAACTTAGAAATTTTTTTTGTGAGTGTTTGCCGTAACCTGATACATTGAACAGTGAGTACCTGCCGTTACCAGAATAAATTGAGATGAGTTATTATTTATTTTTGTGCACTTCAAATTGTTAATTTGAGAATCGTAATTTATTTTTCGAATTTTATTTTTTTCGAACTTAGACGCGATGAGAGGTCAAGTTTCATGGAACAATAAACCGGTATAGAAATCAATTGAAATGAAATGCGATGAGTTAATATGAATTTTTCTTTGAAAAAGAGAATTAATTATGTACGTACTTAGGCAAATTTAATAACTTCTCAAAGCGCTATACAAATAAAATTTAAATTTTTTTTGGCCAGAGCATAAACACCGTTCACGTATTTTTCAATAGTTAATTTGGGAGTGTACATTTATAAAGTCCTTGGCTCTCGTGATCTGTAAGACGTTCAGACGATGCGTTTTCGCGGAGTTATTGTTAGGCTGGAAGGTGTATGCTCTCAGATGCTATTTGAATTTACGCCTATGGCTGCGGCGGTCTTTCACTGCCTATTGTGTCTTGTAACTTCCTCTAACCCCGAAGAGGATTTATTCAAAATAAATCCTGAGACGAGAAAATGTGGGTCCGGTCAGTGATAACGGTACAAAGGGCCAGAATTTAACAGTTTCCATTACGTGGTGTTAAAAATAAAGAACTCATGGCATATTATTGAAATACTGTCAAGCGATGAGATGAGATGAGTACAAGGGCCCGCGAGACGGAACCGGTCACTGCTGACTAAATTAATATGGAAACACTTCTGGTTCACTTATTAATAAATCACCTCACAAATTCGTCTGTTATGTGAACCAAACAAATCTTGGCATTAAGGTTGAGGTTAGAGTACTTAGGTTTTAAGCGTTCGCCTATGTATCTTTAATCTCAATGAATCGGAATCCATTGGTGAAAGATGAGCGCAACTCGCCGTCTTATCTGATGCTCCGAGTTTCAGGGTATAAGTGACTTAGTTTGAGTACTTATATTTTAGAAGCAAGTGTTTGGTTTTCTTTCAAGACCCGTTATGAAATATTATATTCCTGACAAACATTCTAATTAAAGCGATGAGATTGATATAATTAAATGCGATGAGAAATATGAATTGAAATTAATTGAAAATTATAATTATCAGATATGTCAGAAGGAAAGAAAACTACAAACCAAAGCTTAATGTCGAGTGACGGTGAAAATACCGGGGAAAATAATACGTCATCGAATGCTCCGAGACGTAGTAGTTCCGATTTTGAACACTTCGAGGTGATAGAAGAGGAAGTATTGGAAGAACTTGCTGACGACTCGGGTAAATAATTCCAAATGTAACAAAAGCGATGGGTTACATTAATGAATGGATTATTTCTAATGTTATTTCTGTATTTACGTTACTGTAGTAAGCGATGAGCGGAACATAGCGAAGAGTTGCGATGAGGCATGCGCATGCACCCCCTGAAGGCCTTGATCAGATTACAGTGATGAGTGTAATTTTTTGGAGATGAGTAAAATTAATTATTTCTGATATAAAATTAACAGACGATCTGGCGGATCAAGGTCAAGCCGGGCACCACACTAGCGAGAAGTGTACTACAAGTAACACAGAAAAGAAACATAGTCAGCTGAGAAGAAAATTATTTGATGACCCTAAACCAAAGTCTAAACCCCGAGCAAGACACAGTCTCCCAAGTAGAGAATTAGAAAATTTAAAGGAGACGCAGCCTCCACCACGAGCCATGAAACGGGCACAACCAACCGAGTCAGAAACAGATAAATTGCCAGTTGCTAAGAAAAATCCACCAAAGACAAAACAACCTCCTAAAAAGATGGGTAGGCCAAAAACTAATCCTGATTTACCAGCTAAAGTACCTAGAAAAATCTTAAAACCTCAAACGAAAGATCCCCAAATTAAAATTGTACGAACAGAAAGCCTAGCAAACAAATCTACAAGCACCAATCCTAACAATGATGATAGTTCAGGCGATGAGTTGAACATTAATGCTCCTAGCACGAGCAATGATATAAGACATGTTAGATTTAGAAACTCCGGTTCAGGAGATAATTTATTGCCTAATGTTAATATAGAGCTGGATGAACCACCGGCGGAAATAGCCAGCGACGTGCAAAGGGCTATTCTGAATGATATCACGAGCTTACAAAATCAGAAACAAGGACGTCGCGGCGATCTGAGCGACAACATAAATCGATTATCGAACCAAATTAATAAGTCCACCGATAGAATGGTAAATGAAAGTAACATTTTTAATGTAGCTAGTAGTACGGTTACTCAACCATCAAGTCATAGAGTAAATGAACCATTAATAAGAGATAATACTACCCGAACAGAGATACCAATACAGAATAATGCACCAAACCCGACAAATATGCCAAACGTTAGAAATGAACCTATTACAAATAATACACCTAATGTTGCAGGTAATACTTTCAATTTAGGTAATACCCCTGTATTAATTCATCCAAGCTTAATTCAACAAAATTTTGATATAGAAACAGCTATGAATAAAAGTAATATTAAAAGAGAATATAAATTAACTAAAGAAAGTCGCCTAGACATATGGTTGGATTATCTTAACTCAGAACTCACAAGCAAAAAGCTATTAACCGTATTAAACGATGAAAATTTTGAAAAAGCCCATATGAGTATAGAACAACAAAATCATAGAAGAAATCTAGTAAGGGACATAATAATAAATCACTTAGATGAAAAATACCATACACAAGTTATTAACATGGTCTCACCAAAAGAAATAATAGAACACTTAAAATTTGTCAAAAGGTCTGAGAAAAATTTAGACTCTTTTCAAATAAGGAAAAAGATTAATAGCATGAGATTCACCCCTGGAAAAGAAAAAGCTATAGAATTCCTAGAAAAATTTGATAATGTTATAAGAACCTATGAAAATTTAGATGGAAGCATACCTATCTCAGATCAAGAAAAACGAGACGCATTCTTTAACGCAATTACCCCAAATGTCCCTGACATATATTCAATAAATGTAAATTACAAACTCTCACATGAAAATGAAGACATGACACTAAAACAACTTAAAAATGTTCTATTGCAGCACGAGTGTCAATACTCAAAAGAGAATAAAGGACCAACTGCTCTTATGACAACACATATAGGAAAACCCTTTAATAAGCCCTCAACAAAATTCATACGTTGTTATAATTGCGATGCAAATGGTCATTATGCTTCCCAATGCACAATGGGAGGAAAGAATTTAAGAAAATGCTATAATTGTGGAGAATTCTCAAATCATCTAAGTAAAAATTGCCCTAACGAAACGAGATCAGAAGAAAAACAAAGACAACTAAGGAAAAATAATTTTAACAAACCCAACCAAAGTAGAGGTTTTAAAAGAAATTTATTTAATACTAGAGGCGGATTTGGAGGGAAGCCAAGAGGCTCCTTTTCGAGACCGTATAATAATAATTATAATAATAATAGAAACAACCCTTACAAACCCAATCAAAATTCCAATAAATTCAATGGAAACAAACCCTATAGAGGGAGACAAAATTTTAACCAATCTAGAAATTTCAATAACAGAGGAGGTAGAACCAATTTATCCAACAGACCCCAAACAAGAAACTTTAACAATAATCAAAATAAATCAGCCAATTTTGTAGAAAATAAACCAGAAATTCTATCGAATGATCAGACAGCCCAACCTACTCAAAATCAAATTACACCAAAATCTTCATTTATTATGGATCTACCTCCACCCCCTCAAAGCTCAACAGCACCCACAGATTATTTATCAGAATTAGTAGAATCAAACTCTATAGTTCCAGAAATGAATGATTCAAACTGGAACGACTTTTTAAACTCCCCCTCATCAATAGTAAGCAATTGCACCCTCAACCCAGAAGATATAGAGGTCTATGTAGCAGATCAAAACGACGATGTCAATGAAATTCAGATGGAGAACTTAAATCTCTCCACTGACAGCGGTGAGTGTCTATACCTAACCTTAATAATGGATACAGGTGCAACCGACCATATAATATGCAATCACGAAATTTTGATAAATAAATTTGTCCCAGACAATGATTATATTATGAGCGCAAACAAAAATGCCCACTTAAATGTCTCATACATAGGTGATCTAATAGTAAGGGATAATAATAATAATAAACTCAAATTAACAGACATAGCTTTTTCCCCAGATTTATCGGAAAACTTACTAAGTATAAGAAAATTTACAAGTGCAGGGTATGAAGCACATATAACCGATGACAAAATTAATTTATACGACCCTAGAACCAAAAAGATAATCCTAACAGGACAAAATATAAATAGAATGTGGATAGTAGAAGTAAGATTTTATGTACACGAAAAAAGTCATGAATATACAGATAAGACGATTCCCTACTTCAAAAAGTCTAGAAAAGCACTAGTTGCTCCGGCATTGGATTCGGAGGGAGAAGTCGACAATGTAGAAATAGATGGAATAGATGAAGTAGATAATGAGAATCCAACACCTTCGCAAAATCTCGATAGTCAACAAATAGATAATATAGATAGCACAAATACAGATAGCATAGAAAATATCACAATCTTAGACGACATAGAAAACGTTATGATCCTTGATGACACAAATAGCGATGAGCAAAATACACAATCTACAGAAGTAGAAAGTGAAGATTTATTAAGACAGTATTATGACTCACAAAAAGAAAATCAAATGTTGGTTGATAAAGGTGGTGAAGACAGAAATGGTACTGACGATGAAATTGACAATGAAGATGAAAACTTATGTGATAGAAGAATCACAACAATAGATGAAATAATGACAGGTTCGTACAATATTGGTGCTGGCGATGAGACAAATTACAATAAGATAAGTCAAGGTCTTTTATGGCATATAAGACTAGGTCATGTGTCACACAGTTACTTGGTTCAGTTAAGTAAGATAGACCCCGTACTAAAAGGAGTCAAATTTGTCGAAGATGAAATTAAAAGTTGTGATGTTTGTGCAAAAGCGAATATAACAAGATTACCTTTCTCAGAGACAAGACAGAGGTCAGAGAAACCACTACAAGTAGTTCATTCAGATGTAATGGGACCTATATCCCCTAAAACACATCCAGATAAGAAAAGGTTCATAGTAGTGTTCATAGACGACTATTCGAGATATGCTAAAACATACTGTATAAAACACAAATCAGATGTAGGAAATTGTTTAGAAGAATACTTAAAGAGCTCGAGAAATGAGTTAGGAGAAAATGTTAAGTTCTGTTATTTACATTCAGATCAAGGAACTGAGTTTACTGGTGGCAAAACACAAGCAGTCTTAACCTCAGAAAAAGCAGAATTAATAACTGCCCCTCCAGATACTCCACAACATAATGGTGTTGCTGAGAGATTCAATAGAAATATTCAGAACAAAGTCAGAACATTAATGATAGACTCCAAATTACCAAAATACATGTGGGATTTAGCTGTAGAAACAGCTACGTATATATATAATAGAACCCCTCATAAAACTTGAAATTATAAAACCCCTATGTCCATATTTAGCCCTAAAAAGCATACACACATTAAATACCTTAAACGTTTTGGATGTCTTGCCTATGTAAAAGTAAACAGAAACCCTAAAACCAAATTCTCTAGTCGAGGAATTATGACCTTCCTAGTCGGATATACCAGTTCAGGTTATCTCTTGTACCATCCAGAAAGCTTAAAATATTTAGAATCCCGAAATGTAAGATTTAATGAGAAAATAGTTTTCGGAGATAAGGCTAGTATTTTCAAACAAAACAATTTATACCCAAGCGAAGAATTGGAAGAAATAGATGAAAATTGGTTTGTAAACATAGAAGTAAACAGAAACACTAATCAAGCCAACATAGCAATTAAAGGTAAAACAGCATTTAACTGTAATATAGAAAACTTGCAAGACATATCCCTAAATAAAAACTCAAACAAACGAAAACAGTGGTCAGTTAGAAAAGCTAGAAATAAAAAGAATAGAAAAGTTAAAGCCGAAAGAAAACCCCAATTATTAGATGTCAAATTTAATGAAAATGACTTTATATTAAACGAATTAGATTCCCTAGAAATGCTAAACTTGAATGGCGAAGATCTTAAAACATGCGATGAGTTTGAATTAAAAAGACTAGATGAAATGTCATTCGCGTTCCTAGCAACTTTAAGTGGCGATCCCAAAACATATAATGAAGCAATGAACTCCCCTGATAAGGCAAAATGGAGGGAGGCGATTGATGATGAATTAGACTCACTTGAAGAAAATAAAGTTTGGGAAATAATAGACAGACCAAAGAAAGGTACAAATATTATAGATTCTAGGTGGATCTTCAAAATTAAGAAAGATATAAACGGTAAAGACAAATACAAAGCCAGATTAGTTATTAGAGGATTCAAAGATAAAAATGAATACGAACTAAGAGAAACTTATGCACCAGTAACCAGACTGTCAAGTGTTAGAACTGGTCTGAATATAATAAACAGATTCAATTTAGATGCATATCAATTAGATGTCAAAACAGCCTTTCTCAATGGAGAACTAGAAAATGATATTTTTATGGAAATACCAGATGGTTTAAGGAATGCAGAAGCATTCAAAACGAGTAAAGTTTGTAAACTAGTAAGATCTCTTTATGGTCTCAGAGTGAGTCCAAAAAGATGGAACGTCAAATTTTCAGGAGTGGCAAATAGTATTGGTCTAGTAAATGATGTGATTGATCCGTGTCTGTTCACTTGGAGAGATGGAAGAAACTTCGCGTTTCTGATATTATATGTAGATGATATGCTACTGGCAGGGAACGATCCGTATAAGTTGAAAGAAATCTTAAATAAATTAGGTACGACTTTCCAAATAGTAAATATGGGAGAACCTAAAGAATTCTTGGGAATCCAAATTATTAGAAACAGAAGATTAAATAGAATGGAACTAACTCAATCAATCTATATAGAAAAGATTTTAAAAAGATTTCAGATGTTAGACTGTAAACCAGTGTCTACTCCTATGGTCACCAGACAAGTCAAAAACAAAAACCCAGAAAATTATAGTAAAGAAAAAGTCCATGAAAAAGTTTATCCTTATAGAGAAGCGGTAGGGAGTTTACTTTATCTTGCGGGCGGTACAAGACCAGATATCTCATACGCAGTAAATATGGTTAGTAGAAACTCCCAAAACCCCACACAGGAGGACTGGTTAGAAATTAAAAGAATATTTAGATATCTGAGAGGAACTTCGGAATTAGGACTCATATTCTCAGGAAACGACAATGCCTTAAGAGGTTACTCCGATGCGAGCTATGGAGATTCAGTAGTAGATAGAACATCAACTTCTGGGTACATTATTAGACTGTTTAACGGATCAATAAACTGGAGATGTTGGAAACAAAAGTCAGTAGCTACATCAACATGCGAAGCAGAATTTGTCGCGATGAGTATTATGACAAATGAACTAATAGCGTTAAAACATGTAATTGACAGAGTCTTAGAAGACAGAGTCAAAGAAGTGGTAGTATATTGCGATAACAAGGCAGCCATTAATAGTATAGACATGGCAGGAGCCCCCAACTTAAGACATGTTAGTATAAGATATCATCATATTAAACAATGCGTAGCTCAAAATATAATCAAAGTCAAATGGGTTCCGTCAGAAAAACAATTAGCCGATATACTTACAAAACCACTACCCACTAGTACATTTGAGAAAGTAAGATTTAGAATACTACTAGAAAACGAAGAATAAATATAACATAAAGGTTTGAATTTGTTACAGAGGAAGCTGGCGAAGCGTGGCAAGCTAGATAGACTATACACTGAATTAATTAAATTAGAAGATAAAGTAGTCATGAACAGATATAAGATATATCTAGCCACTTACAATAAACTTAAGCTAAAAAGAATTTAGACCATAAGCAAAATGTAAATAAATATGTACTAAGTAAAGTGAACAATTTAATTGACAGACACGGTATATATCACTTGCGATGAGACAGCGAAGAGTCGAGAGTTTTTACGCCCTGGAATAAACCCTGGGGCTTTTCTCTCAATAAGCGACGAGATTAAGAAGGAGGTTTTTCAGTTCTTAAAAAGGATTCTCTGTTTTTACCCTCCATAATTTGAAACTTTTTGATATCTTTCAAAAGAATCCATTAACTACAGAAAGCGATGAGTTGTTAAGGAATTACAGACAAACAAGGATCAAGAAAACCAATTGCTGAAATCAAATCAAGAATCGAAATCATTTGGCGCGGCGTCAAGGAGGGAGTGTTGGAAATAGAATATTGACTTGCACCAAATACCTACACTGCGCGGCTCTGCTCATATACTACTGGTTACCAATATCCAATATTTAATGTTAAACTGTATCAACTTGTATTTTGTGTTTTCTTGTGTCCTAACATTCTTGTGACGAGTCTTCTTGAGTAAAGTAATTCTGTGGTTAACCTTTGTTCATTATTTTATGTTAGTATTTTATACATCAACTGTGACGTGGAATAGGCACTTCCCTGAATAAGAGCATAATAGCTCCAACAATAATCAAAACGGAAATATTGAAAACTGAAACTTGAATAAATGAAATTATTTCAATATCATTAGAAAAAACGAGCTCTACTTCAACTAATAAAGTAAAAAAAAAAGTTAAAATTTCCCTTGATAAATTTAGACTATAAAAAGAAAGAAGTTGAAGAACAATTTTCGTGATAAATTTTAACGGAAATCATGATTTCAGAGCTATTAATAAAAAAGTCATCGCGTACACTTTTCATTTAAAACAAAACAATGATGATGAGATTAAGTTTTGAAGAATATAAAATTCCAAAATAGAAAATAATAAATTATCAAACCCAGAGCTCATCATCATTTATTTAATAAGAATAAATTAATAATTCAGTTAAACTGATTTCAAAAAGTGAAGAGCTCAAAAGATTATTATTTAATATATTGAAGCTAAAGGAAACTGACCATGAGAATTTGGAATAATATTATAATTTTATTAAAAAGATTTTTAAAGGTAAATGATTCTAATGACCAGTTTTTAATTTAAGAAAATAAGAAAATTTAATTCATCTATTGGCCGAAGCAGAGCTCTCTGTTGTCTGAATTTAATAAGACAAAATTTAGAATAATAAATATTTAATAAAACATTTATTTTGAGTCTAATTCTATCACACCGTATTAAAAGTGAAGGATGATCATGCTATCATATTTTACATAGAAATTTATATTTTTCTCCAACTTTTTTTTCTTAAGTTCATACGGGTCACCTGTGATTTTCCTGTAATTTTGATATCATGATTTTTTCGGGCTAACTGTTCGTTATTTAGGCGAAATCTGACGTGAGTAATATATTTTCAATACCTACACGTACCTAGGTATTTTTTTAATGAACGTCCATAGTGATTTTATGTAAAAATAACAGGACGAAGGAGGAAAATTGGGAATTCTAAAATGAAGAAAAATTTGTTGGAATGTAAGTACCCTTATGTGTACCCTTCAAATTCCGGTGGTAATCCCTTTTACATCTGAAAACGAAATTACTGCTTTCCATTTATTATGCATGCTCAGGTATATTCCAGTTTACTGAACTTGTACAATGAAAGGTCTGCTTTTTTTTTTTTTTTATTTCGTTTCCTTCTTGGGAATTAAAAAAATATACGGGTTTTAACGTCGGCGGTTAAAAATTGTTTTAATTAAAATATTTGGTATCGCGAAGAAAAAAATGAACTTTTAACAATTTTCTCTGTGCCTTTGGACTCGCTGCTTAATTTACAATAATAGAAAAAGAAGTGGGTATATAGTTTTTTTTTTCAGACTTTTTAAAATTAATGTTTGGTATCTTTCATTTTAAATCTTGTTATTATTTTTTAGTAGTGAGTTAGTTCTATTCTGTATGGTATCGGTATCTCCGATAAAATTAAATTTATTTGAAGTTTTGAAAAAATTTTAAAACAAGACTTAATTTAAATCCTTAATACGTATTTACTGCTCAAGTTTTATTCTGTATGCGAGAAATAACTATTCATTCAAAATGACTACACATTTCTTGACTACGCTCTCAAGCGCATTTTTTACAAAATTATTAAAATTTGCTTGAAAATATTTTTGTTAGTTTTTGTTGTAACAGTTGGGCGATGATGGTATTAGTATCAGTGCAAGAACAGGTATCGTTTGAGGGAGAAAAGAATTATCAATTATTGATTTTTGTACTTCACTGATGTGGAGTTCGATATTTTGGAAACTACACCCTCAAGTATTCAAAGCATTCCTAATATTTTTCAATTTTTGGTTCTTCATAAAGTCTTGTAAAAAAAACGGCTTTCATGGTTATCAAATTTTTTTTTTCCAAGTTTTGTGTGGGCTATAGTTACATGGTTATTTTACATATTGTCTGAATATAGAACATGGGTATCTGGTGTGGTTTTCAATACTTCAGCGTGGAAATGAACATTTATAGAATATCGATGTGGGGTTAACTAAACTCGAAAATATGACATTTAGATTGCCAAGCCGAGTGTCTGGTTACTGCACCAGTTAGATCCATAAATAAGTGCTTGATAAAGCCAAGTTACTGAAAGATTAGACTTACATCTTGACTGAAAATGTTCAACTTGCGAATTTCTACGTTCGCTTTGCATATTTTTTGAAATGATAATACATCACAATTAATTGGTAGTTTGTGAGATCTATATAATATATTGACCTGTAGACCTTACGAAGCCTAGTCATAAGCGAAGCTCGCCAAAGAAATTTTTGGCTCACTACTCAAAAATAATGCCAACAGACTAATAGTAGATACTCTAAAAAAGAAGAAATTATCATTGGAATTCAGTACAAAAGCTGAATTCTGATCTGTCGATGGATACCTTTACTTGTTATTCTACAAATCTGAGCTTTTCCGATACATCATAACACTTAACAGTTCTATCCCCTCAAACAGTTTCCTCCATCTGATTCCTTCCCCTCCTCCGAGTCACGTGTTATGAAAAATTAATGAAACGTCAAAGTCTCTGTGCCCACCTCAGTTTACATTCAGTTCGAAGCGATCTAGTCGGGCATTGTTTTTTCTGTAAAAATATCTGCGTTCGTTCGAGTGGAAAAGCTTTGCGAATGAGGAAAACAAAAAAGCGAAAGAAAAAGGCCAAAAAGGAAGGAAAAAAAAAAGAAGAAAAACAGGGTGGGAGGATAAAGGTAAAAGAAAGTACGTCAGTACAAGGTGTTTTATATTACAGAGGAAAGTGTGAGAAAGAGAGAAAATATTTCGGTGGGCAACGTGTACTTTTAACGAAATAAGTGTCCAAAAAAAAAAAAAAAACGAGGGTAAAAAGTAATATAAACGACGTGGACGAGCAAACTTTACAGGTGATTTCCGCTGGGGGAGTAAAAGTTAACCGAATAAAAGTAAGAGTGACCGGTGTATATGTGATATGTGATTATGCTGCGTATAAGGGCTAGCCATGCAGTAGCCATGTATAGCCACAGCAGTGACTTGAGGATTTATACATGGGAGGAGGAACGAGTTTTATGCGGGGTGAATGGCGAGCAGAACGAAGATAAATTTTTCTATAAAGAAAAGAAGGTAAAAAATCACCCCCTGGGACCGCTGTTCCGATTGGCCAAAAAATTCTCGTATTTTTTGGCTTCTTATGAAAAACTCGTTGGGAGGTATAAAATCCCTGTGTAAGGATGGAAGATCCCCATGAAACGTTTGTCTTTCATGTCTTGTTTAAAGAATTACGTAACATTTCTCGTAACACCGCCACCCCTGGTCTGGGGTAAACTGCATTTTTCTCACCCTTTACCTTCCTCCCCTTACCAGCTAGCCCTTGCAGGGTTTTTGTTTCCCATTGGTATTTATGTCGCTTATCAAACAGGTGAACAAGTCACAAATTCGATGAATCTTGTGGGGATATTTTACAGCTTTTTTGATAGTTTGGCAGAGACATATTTAGGTAAGGAAAAGAGCGAGATTTCTGTGTATTTAGGCACCTACTCGTATTCTTTTTAAATGTTATTCAAAGTTTATGACGCTTTCCAGTCATCTCACTGAATAAAATCCCATGGTCCATCTCCCGAATACATAGACTTTTTTACTGAATATTTTCCCCATATTTTTTGCACCGTATGAATAGACAACGAGTATAACGATGACGATCCGAATTTGCTAATCATGAATATAGTAGTTGAAAAAATGTGGATGAAAATTATGACGCAGTTTGGTTTGCAAAAAATTTTGAATAAGGTGAACAAAATTATTCGATATTGGTGTGAAAAAAAGCAATTTCCAAGTCGACTGAAAAATTAATTGGTTCATTGATTTGGGGGGAAAAAATTAATTTATACGTTATATAGGGAATAAATAGCATTATAGAAACATTTACTGTAGATGTCACAACCAAATATCGTTTTTTAAATACTTAAAACAGTGATCGAAAAAATTCAATAGTATCAATAGTATCGATACTAGGTCAATATTGATATTGTATGTCGATACGTACTTTTTTCAAGTATATCGAATACTTTTCTGAACTTTAATAAAAGGTTGTAAATTATGATTTTCAACTTTAAGGAGCTTCAAGGAAGGCATTCATAGATAATTATACGTAACTTTTATGAAGATGAATTCATATTTCAAATGCCAAGTTCAGGGACTTATCACTGCTGCTAGTGTATCTTGCGCAGATATATTCAAATTAGAAGACCTAGTAATTCCAATTTTTGGGAATTTTCACGAGATACTGTTAATCAATAAATCCCTACAGTACCACCATGTAGCTACATAAAATCACAATCAGTTCAAAATATAATGGAGTTAGATTTTTAAAGTATCGTTCTGAATACTTGCTCATTATATTGATAATTCGAGACTAAATTTTATTTCTTTACCCAATTTCCCGTGTCATAAGCGCCTTAAGCGTTTGAAGTTTCTGACAAGTCTCAGATTTCTTTCCTGATGTATAGAGTATAGACCTATATTTTGTGAACCTTATGCGTTAAATATCGAATAAAAAAGTTAGTTTATACGTATGTTGCTTCGTAAACAAAAACTGAAGAATATAAAGCTGGGCAAAAAAAGCTGAAAACACACAAAGTAACAACCCAGTTCGAGAGGATAGTTAGGAAATTGAGGGTATATAGTGTCGAACAGAACTTTCAACAAATTTTGGCTTATTTAACGCGTACATTATTAGCTCGTATTTTGACTCTCCGGGGGATGGAAGGTTTTTTGGTGATACACACGCAGGGGAGGTGTATGGTTTCAAATTCGCTGTTCACTCTCTTTTGATACTCGTTGAGACAAGTTGCTAAAATACGGTGGTTGCTATTTTGTGAGCTATATATACTGGTATACTACGTGCGCCATCCTGCCTAAAAAATACGACCCTGTTGATGTGGTCGGCTGAAAACGAGAGAGAGAGAGAGGGAGAGAGAGAGAGAGTGAGAGAGAAATGGTTGAAGGGATGGTGGAAAATGCTTTATACTCTTATGTGGGATGAAATTGTAGACGTGTGTTTGTGTGTGTAATATTTTGGAGGCGCGCGACAACGTAATTAAGAAATTCATGGCGATATAATGGGGTGTAAGCAATAATAAACCCCGTAGCTTTTTACCTTTATTAATTAATATCACCCGCGAGGCGTCGTCGCATAAATATACTTTTTACCCTTTTAGGTTTTCCTTTTCGAAAACTGTGCGAAGGATCGAGTTTGCTGGAGATGGTGGCGTTATAAAGATATTATGATTTTCTTTCCTTATTCTTGCTTTTTTGTCATCTTCCCTTAAACCACATTGGACAGCCAGCTAGACCGCTGTTGTCAAATTACGTAGGTGGTTCAAATATTAACCGGAAAAATTAAATACCATCAAGCAGAGGTGAGGCTCGGTGAAAATAGCAACTCCCTGTGTTAGAGACATTCTCCACCAACTACCCTGACTGCATAAGTCCGCTCCGTCTTGAAAAAAACGGATCCGAAAACTTGGAGTGAACCAGAGGAAAATTATTTCGCTGCGCAACATTTTTTACTCCCTCACAACAACGCGCGACCATAACAACTCAATACACGCACACATGTCCTTCCTAATTGATCAGCGAGAAGTTGGAACGCCCTCCCTACTCTCCCCAATCTGTTGGGAAAGACATGTGTGCGTGTGTTGGGTTATACATGGTCGCGCGTTGTAGTAAGGCAGTAAAAATGTTGTGCAAAGGAAAACTTAACTTCCATTACACTCCATATTCTCGCAGACGTTTTTTTCAAGACGGAACGGATTTATGCCGTCAGGGTAGTAAGTGGAGAATGTATCTAACAGACTGTATTGCCATTCGCACCAAAATTTACCTCTGCTTGGCAATTTTCAATTTTTCCGCTTTATATTTGAACTACCCTCGTATTAAAGCGTCTCAGTTGCAGTTGGGGTTGCGCACGCGCAGAATCACATAATTGTTCAGATCAGCTGATGTGACGTAATTAAGATGGTTTTAATTCTGGCAGCAATCAACTAAAGTGCGTTGAAAATGAAACCACATTTTTGTATAGCTGGTATCCATATACATGTACTCACCTTCACGTATAATTGTATCAAAATTAGAAGTATTTGAAAGAGAAAAAAAAAATTTATTTTTTAGATCAGTGTAGTCAACGAATAAAGCCAGTACACTAAATGAAATTAGAAGTAATTTTTACTACTTTTTAACTTTTGATAGGTAAATAGGGACAGTTCCATATTTATTGTAGATATTCTCATGTATTACTGTCGTACTTTTTATCATCGTAGATAAGTATACTAGATAGTATATTTTACTATTTTTGTGGTGATTTCTACTACAAATCTTAATTGCTTTTGTTTTCTCAAACTAATGGTAATAATTACTATAGAAATTTTTTATTAGCGTAAAAAATATCAGTCAAGTCATCAGTAAAGCTATTAAAGTTTTCAGTAAAGCCAGTGAAAATGTTAGTAAAGCCAGTGAAGGTGTCAGTAGAGTCAGTAATGCCAGTGTCAGCAAGTGAATGACTACGAAGCCATTAGTTGAAAAAATATGCAATTTTTCACCCTGAATCCGAATCCGCAGACCTTTTTACTGTACGTCGTGATTTAGACCCATTTTGGAGCATTTTTCACTTTTTTTTGGCCATATCTCGCCGGACCAGAGTCGCCGCCATAAACGGCTTTCAGATTAGTGTTCAGTGACCTCGAAACCCCCCATATCAGTGCTTAGTTTACAAATATATTCTCTGAACATAAATCAGGAAATGCGAAGTTTTTGTACATGTTATATTGGGATAAATTTTGGTTCAATTGAAATATATTAGCAAATATCAAATTATTTGTCTCTAAGCTACTGAATGATGAAAACAATTTGGCTAAAGAAAGCAGTGTCCAGTCGGACATTGCATATTTCAAAATAATCTCCGGATAAAAATCAGCATCAGGCACCAGTTATCAAATTGACCCCAACGCGTCATGTGTAATTTATTCATATTTTTTTGATATGCAGAAACTTATCAATCTTTTCGAAGTCAGTTTTACTAGGTGGGTTATTCATCGCTTTATGTTCGTGATTTTTATTATAAGCCTTAAAGCCGCATAGTTCATTACTTCCATGATACAATGAGCTTACTCCGTTATTATTTTATTTAGGTTGACTGTTTGAAGGCATATTCGATTAAATTTCCTCGTTAAGAACAATATATAAATGCATGATATAGCTGATTGTATTAACGCAAGTAAAAATATTACATACCGAGGAAATGTTAAACGTAAACTCGTACTTTTTCCTCTCCGCGGAATCCTGCAAATTGTAGTCCGTTTTTTGCAATCTTAAAATGAACAGGCTAACTATAGTAAAGTTTTTTTGTGTGCGTTTTAAACAAAATTCTGCCAATTTTGGCACATTTCAACCAACGAGTTTGGTTTGCCTCGTCTTTTTGTAATTTTCCTCTGTATCCCTATTGCTTCCTTTTTACGCTCCCTCTCACCTTACAAAATTCAATATCCGGTGTACGATTGACCTCTTGACATCTCAGCGAGAAAAAAACTGTCTTCGTTTTTACTTATCAACAGCTTCCATCTTCTTAAGTTACCATCCCTTAAGAAAAAAAAGCTTCATCATACCTATTTTCATATTTCTTTCGCTTTATTCTAACCCTAAAATTGCGTTTGAATCGGCCAGAGGAAAATATGACTCAAAAGTCCTATAATATTGTTAAATATTTCTTCTCAATTTTCTCTCAACTAAAAAGAAAACACGAAAAATGAAATATTGGTATTTTCAGTAATAAACTTGTCATTAACGAAATTTACGTTCACTTAATATAAACCCCTCTCCACATTCCATATCATATTTCATGCGTAAAAGCCAAAGAATGTTGCCAAAATGTCGAAAGTCTATTAATTTCGCTAGCACCCTCATAAGTGTCAATCTCGCCTGCTTGTACGTGAATAGGATATCGTATTCGTGTAGTCTTATATTCACCCACACAGTTACACTATCATACATGCAAAAAAATATGATTAACTTGTAAGGTCTGCGCCTGAAATGACGTCGGAAATAATTTGCCATCGAGAATTTTCGTTACCCATGCTTATTTGTGTCTCAAATAAAGGGCTGCGTTGATGTAGGGTGCTCCATAAGGGAATATTTTAAAATATTGGAATGCAAAACATATTTTGATTTTTGAACTTTCGCTTTTTCCTCGAAGGAAAAAAATTTATTTTCAATTCGTAAAAGAAACTTGAGATGTTCAGAATTTTTATATCCCATTATTTGCACCTATTTATTTTCCTTTACAAACTTGTTTATTGTAGCTTTTCTGAGTAAGCGTGTCCAAAAAGTTGACTATAAAATATTAATCTTTTGAAAAAATGGATTATATAGCTGTCTCATATAACTATCTTTACCACTGTTTACCTATTCGAAAACCTGCTTTTTCAGTTGGGTCTATTGTCCTAGAGTTTTTTGACGTGAAACTTTTAAATATTCGTGAGTACAGTAAAATCATTCAAGCAACGAATCAGCGCTACCGATCCATTGCATGAGGTGTTACGGGCATAATGACTCTTATAAATGATTCATTAATCATTAAATTGCTTTGAAATTATACACGGTATCCTATTCGATTAATGTTTTTATTTTAGTTGGAAGTAGGAGGGTATGGTCAAGTTTGGAAGTTACTAGATTTGAATTCTAGTAGATTTAAGCCCTTATCCCACTCCCTAAAAATGGAACCTTTTTGCCCTGTAACTGAAAAAAGGCGGAAAAGTAACTGAAATTTAATTCAACCGATTTACAAGTATGATAAATCGCGTTGAATAATATAATTAATTTGAGAGTGAGGAATCCGAATTTCACTTTTAATTCCCTCCCCTGTCGCTGAAATGAGGCTGAAAAATGACTGAAATTTGAATTGGCCGATTTCAAAGTGTGATATGACATCAGATCTCGATTCCAAAACGCTGAATTCAACAAAATTTAGCTATTTCTCTCGCTTATTGCTAATATTTTATCTGAAACTAATTTTCTTTCAGAAACCCTTTGTAAAAACTAGTAGATTTTTCATACGAAAGAGATACTCTATTCGACCCTTAACCAGTATGTATGTTCATTAAATCACACATCCACGAGCTATCCAGGAGACACGAAATATTTTGTAGCATGTTTTCCTTTCATCTTTCACGTTACACTCATTGGAACCCTCTCCTCGGAAGCCGAAAAAAAATGACTGAAAAACTAAATCAAAGGCGGTATGGCGTGACGCGGCGCACGAAAGAGCTCATTACGAATTCCGAAGACGCCACGCAAGGCACGAAGTTTGGGCAACGAGGGGGGGCGGGTGGAGAGGGGTGATGGGGCCACCATCCCAAATGAAAAGAGTGAAAGACCAGCCCTCAACCACCCCGCCCCCTCTCGAACAGGCGTTTGGGTCCTTAATTAAAACATGACTTGAGACAATCGCACCTACTCGACAAATTGTGCGGGTAGCGGGAGGGGGGGCACAGCAAAAACCTTTTCTATCGCGATATTATTTGCATACGAATTAATCTTGACAGTGCGTCGTTTTTGTTTTCGTTAATAAACTTGTGTTTGTTTGTAACCGAAGCGAGGGTCCGGAGGTGGGTTGGGAGGCACGATTTCTCTTCGTCTTCTCCAAAGGGTTCGGCTCTCTCTTTCTGCAGCGAACGATATCGCGACTGGCGTGAAATTTGCTTTCTTTTGTTTAGGCAGCGGCAGCTGCGGCTGCAGTTGCAAATTTTCGTCGCAGCTTTTGCGGTGGCGACCGGATTAGGTCTATCATCGACAGACCAATACTGTATTCGCTGCGTGTGCGTCCTTTTCCTCGGATGAATAAAATTTGTGCTCGGCATATCAATATTACTGAGCGTAAAAGCTTATGGTAAACCTCGCTGCTATGAAGTGGCAGTTTCACAATTTCTTGGAAATTTAAAAACTCTCCGTCGAATTGAAACTGAACGTCTTGGCACAGCTATTTCGCACCCTTCCTTAAATCGACTATCATACACAACCGATTGCATCTTTCACAGGTTTTTAACTGGGAACGGTCCGGTTTATTTTTGCTCCGGACTTTCCTTCTTCGGTTTTTTTTTTCTCTGGTTTTATTTTTTTAGGTTAAACGGACTTTAACCGGTTAACCAGCCCAATTTGAAAAAAATAAAAATAAATCAAAAACAAAAACGATTGAAAAATCATAAATAATGATTTTTGGTCATAAAATGAAAAATGACCCCACTCTGAGTCCGACCTCTGACACTTACCCCAATTTCAAAGAGCAAGTTGGAAACCTGCTGAAAATTAGCTCAAGGAAACAACAAGTTAAGTTTTCAATTTTCAAAAACTCATTTCTTTTTAAATTTGAATATTATCATCTTGATTTTAAAAAAAAATGTGTTTCGTGCCAAACAAACATCTTCTCATCCAATTTTCAGCGTTCTGTGACATGTTTTCCCGAATATTATGCAGTTTTTTGGGTTTTATTTTTTAAACATTGTAGTTGGTTTGTTGTTGCCTTGAGCTTATTAATACATACATAAATGCTTCACCAGGTACGTAGATAAGTTAGTTTTTTGTTGTTAAATGGGACGTTTAACCGGTTGAACTCGACGGTTAACCCTAAAAAAAACCGGAGCCAAAAAAAAAAACGGTGAAAAAAACTCCGGTCCTTTTCAAACGGTTAAAAACTGCTCCTGTTTTAAGAAAAACGCAACCTTTAACATTACTACCATACATATCTCTCCTATCTCAGTTATGTCAGTATAAGTATAAATATAAAAAATATACGTCATACCTTTACTCTCACTGCAATGCAACCGAACTGCTAGCTACCGAAAAAATAAAAATAAAAACTAAAAATTTAAATCTCAACAACTGGGCCTAAAGTTGAGCGATTTTCATGATTTTTTTCTTCTTCATTATGCTCGTACAGCCTGTACTTTCTAGTCGTCTGCTTGGATTAATGAAAATCAGTGCTGCCATCGCGGGAGCGCTGATCTTCTCAAATGAACATTTTTCGAGAAAAAAATTTAGGGTAACTTGGAAAAAAATACGGATTATTTTGGTCCAACCTATGTATCTTACGTAGCAAGGGTCAAAAGTGATTATACATGCTCGGAATTTGCTATAAACTTTCTTTCGCATATATAAACACTTTTGATCCTTGATAGGTAATAATATACTATTATCTGTGTCTAATACAAATTCATTTTTTTTATTCTACTTATTATACAGTCGTGTCGAATGTAAAGAATCACTATATTGTGGTCGGGAGTTTTGGGTCTCCAATAACAGACGCGAATTTCATTTCCTAGCAGGCGTAGTTCCTTAGCTACGCTTAGAATTAATTGAAGTGATTTTTACTGTTTTTAAAAAGAAATCCTTATTCGTCCTGCTTTTCTCTCCATTTTTCCTTATACTTTTGAAGCTTTCCCAAATCCGAGAAAGCAAACATACGCGTCTGTTGCGTAAAAAATATTTTCCTCTTTCGATTTATCCGTTTAAAAAATTCCTAGGCACACGGCGGTCCGCCAGATCTAACCCCAAAAAGGAGTGTTCGTTGTAAAAGTTCGTAAATTCGTGGCTTTTTCGTGCCAAGTTGGGTTTATTAAACGACGTTTCTGGTTTTGGACGCTTTCTACATGGTGGCGTATAAAGTTACGTATATTTTATTGCTGCAGCCAAAGCGACACTTTTACTTTTCACATTTGCATTTTGTGTGGCAAATATATTTTAACTTACCCTACGACGGCTTCTTCGCTATATACCTGTGCTAAATTTTCAGCTACCCTTTCATCGTCTGCCAACTTTTAAATCAAGATTTAATCTGTTGGTGTGTATTCATAAGTTCAGAATGGTTTAAGCTGCTCTACGTATACTACATCAATACTTTTAATATTGAAGTATATTTTCTGCTAATTGTAAGTAAATTTTCAAGTCTCGAAAAATGAAATAAAACCTCGAAATTGTTTAAATCGCTGATATTCGAAAAAGCCATACTTACATTGATTTTTGCCCATTAGCAGCGACCAAAATCGAAAAATTGTGAGACTAATATCTCTTCGTTGGCCCAAATGAAAATGGTACAGGAAGTGGGAAAAATTCATTTAAAAATCAAAACCTAGGTCTATTAATTCACACCCCTCCTCGAAATTTTTAGTAGAAATTCTGCATACACGCTCAGTTGGCGCTAATTAAGATTTTGGCTCAGTCTTCCTCTACAAATTTAGAATTTTTACCTGAAACTGGTGCACGCTCACTGTACTCAATTTAGTGATTTGTGCCCCTAATTTCAAAATATTTACTCATCCCCTCCAAAGTTGAAGTTATGGGCTCCGAAAGATTTGGGCTCACCTCACCCCAGTCTGAAATTTGGCGTTCTTTAAATCTCAAGTTGTAAATCTTAGAATTATAATTTCAATAATTTCAATATTAAGAAGAGGTAATAAATAAATACATAATGTAAATTAATAGAAATTTTAGATCAATGCTTCTATCGTCATGCGCACTCCTGCAGTTGAATTTTTGTGTAATTTAAGAGTCAAACTTTTTTCTCTTGCACACTATTCGTCTATTGACGGATATCCTCATATATCGTTAATTACTTGTACATAAACTGAGATAATAGATACCAGTCTTTTAGAAATTTGTGAGTTTTAAAATCAAATTACAATAATTTTTTCTCCATAATCGTGTTCTATTTTTTTAGAGAGATTCAACAATTGCGAGCAAAAGTAGTTCAATTATATTGTTTATTAATGCATACTCGTACTTTGTTTTTCTTTGGTACAATCATCTTGAAGAAATTTCCAGATTCACCCCTACTTGCGGAGTAGCCTACGTATATTAACATTTGATAGCTATACTTTCTTTAATTTATTACCATTTAAGTTCATTCATCCACCTGTTGACTACGCCGAATAAACGACTTTTAGCCCAGAAACGTGAAACAGTAACCCACCTTTCATTTAAAAGCTCTAAAATATTCGTTTCACGTAAAACACCCCCCTAGCAAAGGCTACTATTGATATCGTAAATGGTAGGTCGTAATTTTCAAGAAAACAAACCCCAAAATGCGGGAAGAAAGGCGAGGGTAATTTAAAAATAAAATATTTAAGCTTCTATACCTCCTTTCACATCGAGCCTTCGAAATAAAGCTGGTGAATGGAGGTAGGAAAAAAGTAAAGTATGCATGTACAAGCTTCCGCTATCCCCACATTATGAAAAATGAAAATTATCGAATAAATGGTTGAAAAATTCATTGTTTTACCTTTTACCATCTCAGGGTTATACTTCCCTCAGAAATTGGTTTTCACTAACGATACGCATCTTTCGCATTTACATTTCTATTAAATTATACAAGAAAAATGCTACAAGATTATTCAGCGAAATGGAAAAATTAGAAATTTAAAAATTTTTGATTTTTTTCCTCCTTTCTTACGTAGTCAACTGTGCACTAGGTACTTCAGAGCGGTACGTTGACTACAATATTATTTAAAAAATGTCCTCTCCTGAGAAAACCAAAGTTTATATTATCAGAAATAAAATTACACTATTTTTCAATAGTGAAGTGTATGATTGGCAATTCACTCATATCGATTACCTTCAGCTTCCACTCACAATCAGAGAAAAAATATTGAAAATATATTATATGCTGCGTACTAACTTTGGGACAATACGGATTTTATGTAAAAGAAATTAATAAAAAATATTTTAAATTTTAGTATTATAGCGCCCTAATTTTTAACATATTTACGGATATTCTATTTTTTCAATATTTTGTAATAATTTTGAATATTTTTTATTAATTCTTAGTACTAATTTTTCATAATAAACCTGAATTTTGCAAAAGTTAGTATACAAATATTGAAATTTAATATGCAGTTTTCTCTCAGTCTTTGCATTTATACTCTATGAATTCATTGATAATATTATTCAATTTTGAAGTCTGTCTTGTTTCTCATCGCTATTAATTTTCTGACTTTGTTCTTAATTTTTTTTTTTGTATAAAATAGCTTATTGGCAGGACCGTATCTAAAAGCATTTGAGAGAGTCAGGGCTTATGATATTTCAGGAAGGGTAAATTTTTTCCCAGTTAAAAGGTTTTTTTTCCTTTGCTGCATGACGGCGCTATAAAAATAAGTAACATTTCAATTTTTTCTTCAAAATACCAGCCAGGGCTGCTCTAGCTTTAGCTGAGGGTCTGCTTATTGGTAACTGTATACTTCCAACCATAAACAGGCTAATATGAGAAGTTGATAAAATTAATTGTCAGAATAGGTAAATCTATTCCATAAATTATATACTCTGTTATCACTGAAAAAAATTCAAGTTATAATTTTGACAATTTGAATAGGAAAACGGAAACAATTTAAGATTTGTAGCAGAAATTATTTTACAAAAATAGTAAAATATATTATCTATAATAGTAAAAAGTTCTACAAATATTAAGAATTTCTACAATAAAATATGATTTCTCTTGACTGTGATGAGAAAATTGTTACTATCCTGTATTATAATATGTACTATTCATTCCTCTCATTGTAATCAATTTAGTAATTTTGTTGATTTTTTCTTGGACGTAGAGTGGACCTAGAGAAGCTCCAGTTTTAATCCGCAACTCGCAAGATACTACGAATATTAGTTGTGAAATTTTGAAAAATTTTGTGACTAGGTCAATATCTGTACCATTTTTTCTCCCATTTTTTATGTATAGCGCATACTACTCGACAATATATATTTGAAAATTTAAATTCTTACAGTTCTCTTTTAAATATGTACAGTTTTGGTCATTTTGAAGTTTGCTCTCTTCTAAACGTGATAAAAACCATGTGACTGTAATTTGCGAGTAGAATATTAAGAAGGGTGGCAAATTTTTTCTTCCACCATTTTCTTCCTTTTTTTTTTAACATTCGGTTTAAAAGTTTATCGAAACTCAGTTTGTGAGGCACCACTTTAAAGTCTTGCAGAGGAGTTGGGTGTTTGGCGAATAATTTCTATCCTCGGTCGTATGAGAATGGAATTTTCGTTTTCAACTTGGCAAAACACTTTGGAATTGTTTTTCTTCGCCAGCCTTGTGAACGTGTACCCGTATTATGGATAGTCTTCTGAAAAGAAAGTTTTCTATTCCTCTTATTTTCATTGTTCCTTCTTTATAATTTTTTTCTCTTCTAATCGACTTACCTTGAGAAAACTATCTTGAGTCTTTATGCCTCGGTTTTTCATTTTCAGCGTACAGGTCGATGGTGGTTTTTATTTTTTACTATCTCTTACTTTTATAAGATAAATTTCATTAGAGGTTGAGTAACGGGTACCTCATGGAAAAAGCCATAGAACTATACCTACCTTTGAAAAAAATAATGACATTGAATCTCATAAACATGGTCAGAAAAATTTTCGGCTGTAATTCACCAAGAATTTCGAAAACTCTCCTCCATTAAAGGTTGACTTGGCGAATATCTTGATTAAAAAATAGTTGCCATGATACAAAGAATTTTAAGAGCTACAGTCTCAAAATCAAGTGTGTAGTGTAGATATTTTTAATTTAAAACCAAAATATTTCTATTATATTTTCCTAAAATGAATTATTTATCATTTTCTTATAGAAATATATGTAGCTCAGTTGCAGGGCTATTTAATTTGTCTTCACCCAATTTTTTCATTTCTTCATCAATGATGCAGTTCATCAGTAGCGTCTCGTTTAGTGTTTTTTGAAGGTGCAATTGCCAAAATTGAATTCTCAGGTTTCTTATTTATCACATTTACACCTCCTCCTCCCTCAAATAAAGAAAATATCAAGCTCGTTGCTAGATCAAAATAATTGAGGGGGCAAATCAAATGCCTAGCAAGGGCAAAATTGACTGCTTTTTCCCGCCGGAACATTTTTGTGGGGGGGGGGGGGAGATAAATACCTTTTCCCTCTTTTATATAGGCTAGCTAGGAGATTGAAACGGGTGCCTCATGCTCTTTTTTTTTAATTTTGGGACCATGTTTCGGCTTATTAGAGGATCCTTCGCTAACAATAGGCGGTATCTTCTTTTTCAGTGACAGCTCACCACTTAGCCGGTACCTTCAAAAAAAAAACTTTGAGACTTTTGGGTTAATATCGGCTGTTTACCCAAATCTCCGTTCCACTGGAAAGGGTTGGAGGGCTGCGATCAAAGTGAGCAGTTCGGTGGATGAAGCTCTTAGTCTACAATAAATCATAAAGTGTCCCATTTTTCCTATAAAAAATAGTAAAAATTACTATTAATTTCTTTCAGTAGTAAGGGAATCAAATTTTTTCCTCCTTTCTCCGATACTAAAAGGCTAATTTGCTTTTCTCCTAAGAGAGGGTAGATGTTCTCCAGTCTTCCTCAAGCTCGCTTACGAGTCCGCCTACAAATAATGCAAACTTGTAGGAAATTTTAAGAGATCAACGACCGTCCTTTCGCCGAAAATGCGGCGCTGAAAGATATAATTCGGGCATTTTAAACAAAAAAGTCACCTTTAATTCTCGCAAGAATTGATTAAGTTTTTGCCGAAGCCAAGTGAATGGGATGGAGACAGGACACAATAAACGAACGTGAAATAAGATTAGGACGCTGGCAAGCGGCGAGTAGAACAGAGGAAGAAAAAAACCACCAGCCACCCGAATAAATTCGGTGACATTCACTCCAGAAGATAAATTACTGTCCGGCCCAAAGTAATTAGTATCGGAAACGGAGACAGGGATGAATATATAATGGCGTGAAATACTTACGTATTAACGGATGCGCTACCTAAATTAGATTAAAGTTTTGTTTGCAGCCATAGTGATGAGGTGGTCGAATGCGATGGTCGTTGGGGGGTTGGTGGGGGTGGAGGTGATTGCATTTTTAGCAAAATCCTCAGAGAAAATGTGATGTGCGACAAAAAGCGAGTTAGTTTCGGGCGAAATGTAAACTCTGGTACACGACACCGTGCGGTCAGTGCGATCCTCATCTATCAGCGTCTTCTTTTTCCGGTCCGACAGCCGAAACCGTGTAGCTGCGACATACAAGTATAATTATTTCTGGTCGCAGTTTGATCGTAGAATTTGGAGACCGAATTTCAGGAATTATATCGAATTTATCAGATTGAGACAAAAATTCAATTTCAGTTTATGGGAGAGAGGTGATGGTTCCGTACGGTATTGCATACATAATTGAATTAAGGAACGCAAGAAAACGATTTCGAGTTTCGACTAAAATCCTTTTTTTTTGTCTTCTCAAATTTTAGTTGTATAAACAATCCTATAAATGGCACGCATTGTCTCAATATCTGCTCCCATTCTGAAGATGAGGGCTGCAAACCTAGCCAAAAGTCAAAAGTCAAAAGCTGAGGGCCGAGTGTACAATCAGAGCTTAGGTGGCGCTTAAACGAAAACTAGGTTCAACGTGAAAAATTAGGGTGTACAATGCGAGTTCAAAAGTTGAGGGAGACTTAAACCCGGTTCAAGTTAAGCCGAGGCCATTGGAGGCTAAACACGAGTTTAGCTAAAACCGAGAGGAATTCTATTGTATTCGCACAGGTTGGGTAAACTGTACGCTGCTAAGTTCAGTTTTTTTATCGATGTACCTGTGTTGGAGTTGGTGAGGGTTATGATCGAGGCACTTTGCATCTTGCATCGTGTAGAAGGTGGCTCGTCTCAATATTAAAATAAAATATGTATGGAAGGTAAAATAAATATAATAATATTGAACCACTAAAGAGAGCTTATATTAAAGGAGCTCGTCACATAAGAAGTAAGTATAGAACTGTAAAGTTAGAGTCTTTTATAATCGTGTTCTGGGCACTCAGAAGCTGGTCTGTTGGTAGCCAAGTATTGTTGAGTTTATAGCAGAGTTACGCAGGTGGATATTAATTGTGTAAAGCTCTGTTCGGACGCTACCAGGCAACCTGTAATTACAGTTTTCCTGGTCTGTAAACTGGCCCAAGTACAGGCCAGGAAAATGAAAGCGTCCGAACAGCTTCCTGGCATATTCAACACTCTCTACCAAATTAACCAAGCAAAATTTTTTTCAAATATTTGTGAAGAATAAAAATATCTTACTCTTCTTTTCTAGAATGTACTAAAAATCGAACAAAGTAACGTCTTCAATGTTTCCCATAAATACAAAATACTTCCTTGCATATTTGATTATTAATTAACGAAATTAGTCAACTTTTTGATTTCATTCATAAAACCTTTGACAATAGTCAAAATACCTACACTGATAAGTGATGAAAATTTTCAAGATAAACGAATTTAAGGTGAAACAATTTTTCCTGGTCCGTTACCAGGACGTTTAAACTCCTGGCGAATTATTACCAGGAACTGTTTCCTGTAACCTTCCTGCAAGCGTCCGAACAGACTAATTGTTTACCAGGAAAAGCGTCCGAACAGCTTCCTGGCATATTTCGACCAGTACTGGCCCAGGATTACCAGTCCTGGTAGCGTCCGAACAGAGCTTAAGACAATCAGTGATTTCCAACAATCTGGATTTTGCGCTGGTAGTGTGGGCTCACTGCAATTCCGCACGATACAAAATAGACAACCACAGATGCGAATAATCAGAATTCCCACTATTTTGTTGCTTTGTCAGCTGTTTTTTGAGTTTAGCCAAACCACTTGACATTTCTGTATGTACACCCTACTTGTGCTTAAACCTTGATTCTGAATTTCAGTTTGGTTTCATTGAGGGAAAGCTTAAATGATAATTGTACCCAGCCCTCAATTTTTACTGTTTTGGCTTCAAACAAAAGATAAGTAATTTTTTTTTATTCGTCAATTTTGTTGACTTTTTTTGGAGTGGTAATTGATTTTTTTTTTTTTTTTGGGGGGGGGAGGGGTTAGCTATTAAGTGAAAGAGATCAGAAGAACTCTGCACCACGCAGGGAAACCAAAAATCGACGGCCATGTTGAAAATCATCCCACTTCATATTTCTTGTTCATCTGTAAAACTTCAATTTAAGCGACTCCAAGTTCAGTTTCTCGTAATAAGTCACATATAATATCCTGAAAAATAGAGATGTTTGTATTTACGAGGTTTTGATTCCATGTGGACGTTATACTGCCCTCTATTATGCATCGACGTTCCAATTATGCAAATAGCTGGAAAAAAGTAAGAAAGTTCGCTGGTCAATAATGTCTTTGCTTCTTTGAGGCTTGTAAACTACATTCATGTTCAAAGGCTGCCAACTCACAGTTATATATGATTTCATAAAGTTTTAAATGTGCTTTACATCTCGCCAACCTTACTTTTTACTTGGTTTTCTTTTTGTTTGAGCAAGAAGATAAGTTTATGTCCCACCAAAGACCGAAATATTCAGATGATAAAACCGCCAGATTCTGAAATCGTTTTGTAGATTTGTGTAGCTAGTTTTTGTGGGAGCGAGGTGGTAGTGGGAGCAGACACAAAAGTTTAAACGGCAAAACGAGCACTGCTTTATTTAATTTCACAGAAAGCGGATATGTTTGTCGAGTTGAATTTCTACAACAGAGAAACCAAAAAGAGATAAACGCAGCGAAATAAGGGTTTAACGAGGATACCGGTAGCTCAAATCAGATTGTAAAAATTTTTAAGCGTTGTTTGATAGGGTGACTTTGTAAAATGCTTTTGGGAATTGTCAGTGAGTGACATAATAAAAAGATTTGTTTGATGGTAAGTCGAGTTCGTTTGAACTGTAAAGGAAATATATCAAAATTTAGGTCGACGATGTTGTAAAAGAGATTTGATAAGCTATACAGTTGTAAAAAAAAAAAAAAGGAAAAGAAAAGTTGCAAACCAAAGAAAAAAAAGGAAAAAAAAGCTGCTTAAAAGAATTAGGGTAAAGCTTTTGTGAAAATATGATGAAACGATTAAATTAATGGCCACTTGTGTAATGAATGAAAAAAGCTTGAAATGTAGGAAGTAACTGAAAAGTTCTCATATCTCGTAAACGCTGATTTCATTTACTTTATTCTTGTATCCTTTCTTCTACTTTTTGATTCTTATTTGCAAAGTCAGCAAATTCCTAAAAGAATATTTTGAGGGTAGGTTGAAATAAGAGGCTGAGATCTGGTGGTCCAAATTGTTACCATGGACATCTATGAAAATGAAATTCTCTTATCCATAAGAACAGGAATAATGTATTTTTGCTAGTGATGAAAAAATGACTGAGTGGCGTAACTAGTTTTTTTTTTTTAGAGGCTTGACAGTTTTAAGAGAAATTGATCAAGAATAAGAAAAAAAAATTACAGTCATTTCTACGAGTAATTCCAAAATGAGTTCCAGTCCTTCTTTTCTGATGGATTTGTAGTGAAACTGACTGCTACGTTTTTGGAAAATGGAGAACCTTTTCACATTGTTTACGAAATAGAATTGAAACGTGATAAAGGTTTTAAATACGACAATTGGAATTTAAGTAGGTACCTAATTAAAAAGAAAAACAAAATTCTAGCGCAGTACGTCGCACTAGAAAAGCAGGTTTTCGATTTGCCACACGGTGGTCTAAAAACTAATTAAAATTTGCCACAAGTTAGTGCTTCTGGATTCTGTAACAATAATTTAAAAAATTAACTTGTCATTTTATCGCACAGTGTTCTGAAGACTTCTAAAAATTTGTCAGAAGTTGGTGCTTTGGGATTTTGAAAGAATAAATAAGAAATGAATTTGTCGTTTTATCGCACAGTGATCAGAATAATACGAAAAATTTCCCACATGTTGGTGATTTGGGATTCTGTAACAATGATAAAAAAATTAATCTCTGTCGAAAACCGCCGCGCCAATTTGCAAAAATTACCCATCAAATACTCTAAGAATCAAATTAGCTGCCACAAGTTGATGCTGCAGGATTCTGTAAAAATGATGAAAAAATGAACTTCTGTCGAAAACCGCCGCGCCAAATTGCAAAAAATACTCCTCAAATACCCTAGGTTCAAAGTTATCATTATTGCAACAAATTAACAAATTAAATCTGTCAGCCTCATGAGAGATTAAAAAAATTATTTGTACGATATTTCAAACCTGGTTGATTATTTGTTGATAGCCAAATGTAAGAATCAATGGAAATAAGAGTTTTTGAAATGGAGGGAAAAGTTTGATGTATGTTTGCATCTGTTTGGACATTATTTCTTGTAATTAAAACCTTTGAATCGAGAAATTATAAACTTAGGATAATGTCTTATTTATTTTATAGTTGAAGTTATAGCTACATAAAAACTTTGAATTTCATAATACTGAGTATAATAAAATGCAGACCTAAAAATGATAGAAATGGAGGAGTAATATTTGGCGCGGCGGTTTTCGACAGAAGTTCATTTTTTCATCATTTTTACAGAATCCTGCAGCATCAACTTGTGGCAGCTAATTTGATTCTTAGAGTATTTGATGGGTAATTTTTGCAAATTGGCGCGGCGGTTTTCGACAGAGATTAATTTTTTTATCATTGTTACAGAATCCCAAATCACCAACATGTGGGAAATTTTTCGTATTATTCTGATCACTGTGCGATAAAACGACAAATTCATTTCTTATTTATTCTTTCAAAATCCCAAAGCACCAACTTCTGACAAATTTTTAGAAGTCTTCAGAACACTGTGCGATAAAATGACAAGTTAATTTTTTAAATTATTGTTACAGAATCCAGAAGCACTAACTTGTGGCAAATTTTAATTAGTTTTTAGACCACCGTGTGGCAAATCGAAAACCTGCTTTTCTAGTGCGACGTACTGCGCTAGAATTTTGTTGAATTTTTTTTCAGGTTAATAAAATCAGTAATAATATTTGAAACACTGTTTAAATAAGTCTTCCCTTAAAAATTTTCTATCTCCTTGATAAACTATGGTTTGAAACAATTTTTAAAATAAGTCCAGCAAAAGCAAAGATTGAAAATATTGGTGTCAAAAAGCAGGAGATTATGTCTGTATTTATAAAAATAAGTTAGCAATTGAAATTTTACACCCAAGTAGCTGGTTTGGCCATTCATCAGTTATTGCATTTCAAAGCAATGTAGCTCCTAATTACACCCAAAAATCCTCATCTTGAACTACATTTTTGCTAATATCTCTAGACCCGCTGATCAGATTGACCTCAAAATGTATACAGACCTTGACCTGATCATGATTGACCTTTGGTGAAAATTTCATGCCTATTGGTTTGGCCTTTCATCAGTTATTGCGTTTCAAAGTAATGTAGCTCCTAATTGCACCCAAAAATCATGATCTTGAACTACATTTTTACTAATATCTCTAGACCTGCTTATCAGATTGACCTAAAAATGTATAAAGACCTTGACCTGGTCAAGATTAACCTTTGGTGAAAATTTCATGCCCCTTGGTATAACCATTCATCAGTTATCACGTTTCAAAGCAATGTAGCTCTTAATTGCACCAAAAAATCATCATCTTGAACTACATTTTTGCTAATATCTCTGGACCCGCTGATCAGATTGACTTCAAACTTTATACAGACCTTGACCTAATCAAGATTGACATTTGGTGAAAATTTCATGCCTATTGGTTTGGCCTTTCATCAGTTATTGCGTTTCAAAGCAATGTAGCTCCTTATTGCAGCTAAAAATCCTCATCTTGAACTACATTTTTGCTAATATCTCTAGACCCACTGATCAGATTGACCTCAAAATGTATACAGACCTTGACCTGATCATGATTGACCTTTGGTGACAATTTCATGCCTATTGGTTCGGCTATTCATCAGTTATCGCGTTACAAACAATGTAGCTCCTTATTGCACCCAAAAATCATCATCTTGAACTACATTTTTGCTAATATCTGAGGAACCGCTGAACCAATCAACTTCAGATTTCATTCAGACCTTGACCAGGTTAAGATTGACCTTTACTGAAAATTTCATCCCTATTGATTCAGCCGTTTTTCTGTTTTCACGTTACAATCAATGTAGCCCCTAATTGCACCCAAAAATCATCATCTTGATCTACATTTTTGCTAATATTTCAGGATCCGCTGATCAGATTGATCCCAAAAACTATACAGACCTTGACCAGGTCTAGATTGACCTTTGCTGAAAATTTTATCCCTATTGGTTCAGCCGTTTTTCTGTTTTCGCGTTACAATCAATGTAGCCCCTAATTGCACTCAAAAATCATCATCTTGATCTACATTTTCGCTAATATCTCCGGATCTGTTGATCAGATTGATCCCCAAAACTATACAGACCTTGACCAGGTCAAGATTGACCTTTGCTGAAAATTTCATCCCTATTGGTTCAGCCGTTTTTCTGTTTTCGCGTTACAATCAATGTAGCCCCTAATTGCACTCAAAAATCATCATCTTGATCTACATTTTCGCTAATATCTCCGGATCTGTTGATCAGATTGATCCCCAAAACTATACAGACCTTGACCAGGTCAAGATTGACCTTTGCTGAAAATTTCATCCCTATTGGTTCAGCCGTTCGTCTGTTTTCGCGTAGCAAAGAAATATATGTCCTAGATTATACGAAAGAAAGAAAAAAAAAATAAAGAAACACCAAAATGCGAGATAGGTATTTTTGGAATCAGGAGATCGTGAAACGAATAACTGTGATGGTCTGGTGCCTATTGGTTAAAGTCAGACCAAAATTAATAGAAGGTTTTCTAGTCGAAAACCTGCTAAAAAAGGTGGAAATGATCATTATGTTGTAGGTCCACTAAAATGGGAAAGCTTCCTACCCTACGTTACTGTGGCTTGAAAAACCTAGTTTTGAGGGAATTCTACGAAGAACAAGATCAGAGTAATCCAGTTTCACCAGAACCTGGGTCTGATGAAACAGATTATGAGGATGAAGTTCACAAGTAGTGGCTGCCCCCAAAACCGAGTGATTACCCTACCACCTGCCAGCGGCAGTTTTGCTGCTGCCAACAGTTCTATCCAAAATTTCAACTTCTCGGTCAAATTTTTGGCCCAAAATTTAGAAGAAGAATCTCCACCCCGTGTCAACCGACCTAATCAACATTTCGACTTCGACGATTTTATAGCTCAAAATTTTGAAGAGGAAACTATCCTCTGCCAACCAAACTAACCAACCAATCGACGTGTTCTCACAGAAAACTCTCAACTCAGCAATTCCTTCATATACTCCTAGTTCTTTCTAGTTTGTCCGTTGGTCACTGTGCATTTCAAATTCATACGTTAAAGTGGACGATATAGATGTCTATTTGCTGTCATAATTATTCACTCTAAAAAAATAAAGTTATTATTACTATGAAAGTATTGTGAGTGTTATTCAAGTATTCCAAGTAACGTCACATACAAGAAGTTTGAAATTGAAAAATTTAAATAATCTTAGTTTCGATTTTATTTTTGGTTTATTTTTTCTTTCTCTATCCACCTAAAATACCCAAGTCCCTTTCATAAAACAATAATTATGTTTTTCATCTACCTCCTATAAAGGGCTATGGCTGTTGAAGGCATATCATTGTAAATAAATAAATAAGTACATTTTTTGATGCTTTATTCTAATGATAATACTGTATATTTTATCTTCTTCATCCAAGTTGACAGAAGCATTATTATTTTCAAAGAATTGCATACAACATATTCGTATTTTGTTTCTTACCTCTCCCATATTATTAAAAATTGACATAGCACCTTATTGATTTATGTTTTCAAAATTCTTTTTGGAATGTTTAGTCTACCTATCTGAATGTGTGAAGCCAATATTAGCCAGTGCAGTGATTCAGCAAAAATAAATTTTTGGTGTATGTGCCTGTGGTTTGGTACTTTTTTCACGCCATTTCTTTCTTTTTACTTTTCCCTCAGAGACTTTTTACATTATACACTCATAAAAATGGAGGGCAAGATCACAAAGTGTATTGACGGAACGAAATACGCACGGCTCACCACCTTCTAGCAGGGTATAAGAAATAAAAATTCCGCCGATTTTCCGGCCAAACAAACAGCATAACAGTATGATGGGCGCGAAGGGGTGGGAAGGGGGTTGAGGCTAACAAATCGCATTACAGTTTCAATATTAAACCGTAAAATGAAGTTTACGACAGGCGATTTACTTCCGTCGTAATGCGATCCTTCTTATCGCACGGCCATACAGTGCTCCGGCATTTTCACAGAAAAAAGGACTGGAAAAATGGAACTATTTCGCACTATCAGCTGTCCGCAATCCACCATACCCTTTCATGGAAAGAATACTGTGAACTGAAAGGAGTGGTTACTTAATTGTATGAAAAGAGGAAGCGAAATATAGAGCCAGCCCAGAGTCATGAAAGGATTCGCAATAATAAATAAAAAACAGATTACTTGAAATTCACTTTAATGTGTGGTGAGCCAGTAGCAAAAGTCAATAGCAGCAGTGCTAAGGAAAAGTAATGCCGTCATTGTTTTTCCACTCTGTTCTATACTTGAATAGAATTTCAGTATTAACGTAGATGAAGCTTTTTTGCTGTGAATTATCGAATTAGATTGTGTTTTTATATTTTTACATCGGTTTATACCTTTGTTATTTTTCTTAGGAGCTAATTCCAGGCCTGTATAGCAAGAGGGCCATGGTGATAAGTCCCCCTCTGACCAGTTTATGCTCTCTTCGTCGAGCCCTCGTTCTTATTTTCTTTAATGTTTTTTCATGAAATTAACCCAAGAAAATTAAATTTTACAGAGAATTGTTACAAAAAAAAAATTAGCAAAAAACATCATGAAAATTTTCACGTGCAACTAATTATGAGTAAATATTGTAATTCAGACTGAATTTTTTATAATTTTGTCCTGATGATTTTTTTGTTTGGTGACGGTGGGGGGGAATTTTTCAGTACTGTTTTTTTTTTCGACCTAGTGGCAATTCTGGTACTCTTAGTGAGCCCCCGAAGAGTCCCATTAATTAAATATCTGGCTACGGACCTGCTTAGTCATCTAGTGAAGCGAAATTTTCTTATGTTGCTTTTAAATATAGTCTAGTCCCTATGCTCTCTCGAATCTTATTTTTAGCAGGTTTTCACTTACAAACCTGCTTATTACGATTAAAATTTTTTTGGTATTATTAAAAACAAAAACACTTTTAAGGTACCTGCCTGTTGAAAAATGGTTTTGAAAACTAAAATTCGAAAACATAAATTGGTGGGGGGGGGGTACTCAGGGTACGCTTTAGGGCACCATATTCTTATTTGGCTGCACTTCCTCCTCCAGAAATTATCAATAATTAATCTGGGTGATTAGAAGCTTGGTTTCAGTGGTGATAAGTCCCGAATCAGATTCCCTATCAGTGGCAAGGCTAAGCTCTCACTACACCTTGCAGACCCGTAGAGGGAAATCTCTTCGCTGAAAATACGAAAAAAAGATGGGAAAAAAGTCGATGTAATATTAACTAAAACTCCATCTTAAGATATATCTTTAAACGATGAAACATTTCCTGAAATATATATTTGAAATTGGACTAAATATGGAAAAAGACCGTGTAATATTAGCCTTAGGGGCATGAAAAGGAGTGAAGGCGAAAAAAAAAAAGGCGAGAAGTAACCTGAAGCAGAGCAGAAAAAAGCTTATCGAACTTTTTACACCTAGCACTTCCTTCTTTTAAAAACCGTCATTATTATCAACGTGGCCCCCGTTATCGCCATTATAACTTTTAATGATGACATTAGTCAGATTACGATGGAGCGGACGAACAATACAACTTTGTACTTAACGTCATTTTACGCTCGTAATTTAAAGGCGGAAATGTAGACGAGGGGGCTAAAGAATCGTGGCTAGCGGCGGAGGGCAGAGTAAAAGCGTGGAATCAGACAGTAGGAATAAGACAATGTGGGGGAGGATTGGTGGAAGTGTTTTTCAGCTTGGCTTAATGTTTTATTTCACGCTAGCTTTTACACTTTTCACACCAATGCAAGTTGCTACTTTTCTTTTGTTAATCTCATTTTTTGTGATTTTTTTTTTGCACCTCACCTGTAACACGAAGTATGTATAAACTTAAGCGCAATAACCCGCGTTAGAAAAGCAGGTTTACAGGTTGAACCTGCTAGAAAATTTGTATTGAAAGTTGAAACCATTTTAGTCTCTCATCTACATACACACCATTATTATAAATTTCAGCTCCATCAGTTGGGAACTTATGTACATAGTTATGAAATTCATTTAATTAAGCTCACTTTACTTAAATTACTTTCCACCCATTGTTTAGAATTATTTATCAATATATTTTTTTAATCGATATTATTTTTATAATACTTTCCACTACCTTTTTTCTGGGGGGGGGGTTCGGGGTGACGCAGCAGCTCTTAGCCTGTGCAAACTTTTAATGTTCACTCAGTTTCCAAAAAGGCCCATGTGGAGGGGGTTGCTTCGATTGCATCGGTTTAGAGGTGCTGACCCGGGCCAAAATGGTCAGATCTTCATCAGAGTAGGGGAATGCCAACCTATGTCAAAAGGTCAGATCTTTTGAATTAGGGGCGACCAGCCAAATGATCGTGTCTAATGGGCAGTTTATAGCACCGACATGTGCCAAATGGTCGGGCAAAGCACGACCTGCCAAATGTCGTCTAGCAGGGGTCAGGCTGCCAATACCTGGCCAAGACGGGGAACTAAGTAAAAGGGGAAGATCTGAGTTTTCTTCAGAAGCCAAAGAGAAGCAAAGTCGTATATACACTGTACTAGGCAAGGTGATGATATCCCAACATACCTTTTGGTTTATATGGGACTAGTCACCCGAGCCAAGTCCAACAGTTGTGTTTTAACTTGGGGGGGGGGGTGATGATAATTTAAGTGCGGTCCTGTTTGTAGGAAGCTACAAGAGTGCATCCTGTGATTATAGCAAAATTCCTTATTCAGTGCATTTGCTGTGATGGGGAAAAGCTCTTGCACCCATGCCAAGTGAAGCAATGACTGGAATCACCATAACCAAGAACCCACGTACCATCAGAAGTCTGCTAGCACTGAGGGGTCCTAGGCATAACCAACGCCAGTGTATACGCAGGCCTGGCCATAGCTACCCAGAAAGGCCTCAGTGATCGAGGAAGAAACATTCTACTACCTATATACTACCTATATAAATCTTAAATCATCCGTTTTCTCAAAACAAAAAAAAAAATGAAAATTACAACAGAAATTTTTTTCAGTGTAGTCAGGTGTACATATTCTTCAAAAATAAATTAATAATAATCTATGTTCATTTTTCGTCTGTCCTATATTTTGGCTCACGTAAGGAAGGGGGCTGTAAAAAAAAAAAAAACAAACAAATTTTCGTTTCGAAGCAGAAGATAGCATAGAACTCCCCTCCAATTTTGTACGTGGCTCCGCCTCTGGATTCGAGAGAAGTCTAGAAGACAAGCAAGAATAATTTCGCTATGAAAATTGAAATTCATTCGCCAGTAATATCCTTTTTTTTTCGACTGCATTGTCATCGGGGTATCCACTTTAAAGTAAATTTGTAAATATAATACAGTTTTAAGTCGGTGAATGAGACTGGAGCTAGATGGAAAGGTAGGAAATGCAGGCGTAGTTGCATTTAATATTTTTCCAAGTGTATAAACAGTCGTTATCTTCGTTCACCAGGTTATTATTTGAACGATTTAATAAAGTCTCAACTTTTTCAGATTATGCTCGAAGAAGCTTCAGAATATTAATTAACGTTTCCAATTTTCTTCTCGTACTTTCTTCGAGCTTTCTTGAGCATCTATTTCGATTTTTCTTATCGCTGAGTACGTATCAAGAATCAATTTTGCTCGAGTATCCTTCAAATAAGGAAGAAAAGAGGGTCAATATTACCATCTTAATGTCCATATTTTACCAACCACTGGTCCTCAAATTCGCATATTTTATCGTTTAATCTTTCTTTTCTACTTTCTCTTACTTTTTTTTTTTTTTTTCATAATCCTTAGACTTTTTCGGATGATCTTTTCTATTTTATTTCATACGAGATTTCTTTTTTCTGTGAAAGTATAGAATAAAAAAGCAAAATATATCTTTTCTGTGTTCCAGTACCAGAAAGAAGAATGGACTTTTTCCATAGCAGGCAAGACACGGAAAAGATAAATGTTTCTTGCAGAGTAGAAGGAGTTTATCCTCAGCCGAAGCTGTTTTTATACAAAGATCCTTCCACCATTGATAATAAGTAAGTTACTACTCTTCTCATTTATTATATATCTTTTTTTTTTTTTTTTTTTTTTTTTGAAAGCTTCTTTTACTTTTTCTTACATTTGCGACAGTTTTTTCTCTTTTTTTTTTTCACTAATGAAAGTTGACAGTTAGAGGTTTTGAATTCCAAGTTATTATCAACTTTTTTTCTTCTTTTTGGCCCTTGTATTTCTTGACTGTTGTAAGGAAATTAGCCAGTGCCGTTAGCCAAACAGTAAACTTTTGTTGGAAAATACAATTAATTATGAAGTTATGATGGTTCCTTTTTTTCCAAATTTTTTTTTTTTTCGTTTTTAGAGGTAAGGGTGCTTGGGGGATTTCTTAATTAGTGGATGATATTTTGCCAGCAGCTTTGGCTGATATTTTCGTTTCTTGAAGACGTGAAAATTAGTGGCTTCGAGAAAAGTAATTTTCAAAATTGAGAATTTTTTTGAGAAATTACTTGTGCAATCAAATGGGACAACTCTGGACGAATGAGACGAATTCGAACATCAAACAATTTTTATTAGCCCTGTTCAACTCCACATAAATGTGAATAAAAAGTTATACAATTGGAATACAAAATGATATGGAATTTAGTGTGGAAGAGAGGAAATATTGGCGAACGATTTAACTAATGCATATTCTTAAATGAGAATCAAAGGTAAATATTGATCGAAGGTAAATATTGATCGATTAAATCGTTCAGTTCTACTCATAACTCTTTTAAATCGTGTAAAAAATTTGATTAATGTGAATACCAAGTTCGGTTTTTAACTCGGAGAAATTTTCTTCGTTTATATTTTCAATTTTTAATATTCTTGAATTTTCAAAATTATTGATCCAATTCGAAAGAATATTTTCTTATTAGCCTCTCATTTCATTTAATTTTTTTCCTTTTTTTTTTTTTTTATCGAATATTACAAGAGAATTTAGAATAAAAGAGACTAAGTGTCGTCATTAGCAATCATAATCTAAAGAATTTCTTCATCCAGTTGAATGACTTTCTTATTTGTTAAAATGAAAAATAGTATGACTTACAGAATTTTCTCTAAATTAGATTTGCATAGAAAATTGAAAATCATTAATAATTGAAACTATAATGAATTCAAAATGAATAATTTTGTAAATTCAAGTTATGTTGATGGTTTCTGAATAAATAAATTAGAAAGCCATTTTTTTTACATTGTTATCTTGGTTACACCAAAAATTTAATAAATTAAATATCATTAATAGTACGAAAACGAACAACCTCTGTCAATTCTGCAAATTTTCTAATTTTTTTCACGGGTCGACAAATGTTTCGTGTTTCCTCATTCTATCTAGATAGACAATCTTTCGGTCATGCGTGTTTGTATTATGTATTCCTTTCATTTTATTTCTGCTCTTCACGTCATAATTTCGCACTCTATTTTGCTTCTTTTAGCAAATTACATTTTTATCAAAATTTTTGTCTGCGTATTTTAACATCCCAAATTTATACCCTACTCAATAATCAATAATTAATTTTCTCTGTTAGTCTTTAAACACATCATATATCCACTGATTCATAAGTCTAGGTATAATTGTAATTTATTTTTCACACAATTAACTGACTATTTCAAAGTAATGGGTGTCTATTTTCGTGAAATAAGAGTATTTTATTTTCAAAAAGTAAATAATTACATATTTATTAAACATCAATTACTCATCGATATCCAACTAGTGTCTAGAAAGATAGGGCTAACTCCTAATTATTCCAGTAAGACCAAAATATATTTAGGATTTTGATGATGCCGTTTTTCAATATTATCGACAGATAGCTACGTATAAGTGACGTTCTGGCCTCTACGTTTTGTTTAGAAATTATTACAAATCAAATTTTAATTTGTGACCTAGCAGGAGGTGCACCGCGCGCAATTTAAGTTGCCTATTCTCGTCTTGAAAAGGCATTTTTTGAGAAACAGAAAATCTTACTTGAGTAATTGAAACTATTCCTACAGTTTGAAAACTAAAATCTATAGAATTTCTATAAAATTGTTTTGGAACGCTCCCCTCTATTTAAGTAAAAAAATTATTTTTTTGAATTAATATTAAAATTTTATCTGTAAAAATCAAAAAGAAAGAATTATTGAATACTATATTTATCTTACATAAGATTAAGCATTTTAATCAATATAAAAAAATCACTCATCTCGCCATTTTACATTAAAGCACATAGAAAGAATTCATTCAATGTTGATAAACATCATGATTTTGGACATCAGCAAACGTCAATAATAACCCGAGTTTTATTTGGTTGAAAATTTCCTTCCAAAATTTTTTTACAAAGAATTTCAGTATAACCTTTGACCACCATTGCTTTCAATTTTCTCCAATTAATATGTTAGTGCTTAATATCAGCTGACTCATTTCCTTCTGAACCGGTTGTTAACTCTAAATTTTTATTCAGACCTATGCTCTTTTGATGAAGATAAAAATGATAGCTTCAATTTATAGGGGTTACACGTCTTGCTCTTCTGCATTCGTTTCCTACTTTCCAATTTATGAAATTTATTCTATCAATTATGTTTCAATTGAAATCTCTTTTAGAGGAAATATCTGGTTAAGTAATTTAAAAGAGAAAGAATAAAAGCTGCCAAAAATATGCTCTATTCCTACTTAATGTTTACTTGCGCTAGTTACAGAATACATTTTTTGAATAATTTATTTATTTTACTAGTTCTATAGGTGTTTACTTGCGCAAGTTACTAAATGCATTTTTTGAATGATTTTTCTACAAGTTTTAAAGGTTCAAGAGGATATTGCATATTTCTAAATAATCCGAGGATGAAAAAATTCAAGATCTTAAACTTTTTATATTATGAGAAATTCTGGGTTAATTGAAATTGGTTGCATATTATAAAATCAATATGTCTCCAAGCTACTGAATAATGAAAAGTTCAAAATTTCAGGATGAAAAAATTCAGTATCTTAATCTTCTTATAATGACGAAGAATTTCTATTTAAAATGTATTCACGTCAATTTTCGAGTGACCCCCTCCTCGTCATAAAACATATCCGTGTCGAACAGGTTGGAGGAAAGTAATTGTAAAAAAAAAAGAGGATATGAAAAGTTTACGAAATATAAAAGAAAAAAAAATCTCACCGGAGAGGAATAAAGGGTGTGTGCGTGAAACAGGTGTTGTATTTAGTGGTTGTATACGTAAAAATAAGGGAAGTTGATTCTTAACAAGGTATCTCACCCTCCAAATTATTATCATTTCTATTCTACCTATATTTTGTTAAGAACATTCTATATTGTATACTTCTAATGAAATGGTACTTATTTTTAAATACAATATTACACTCTGCTTGAGAAAGTTGTAACAAATTTACTTTGATAAATGGACAAATGAGACGTTATCTGTACAGGCAGCGTGCAACAGGTGTTTTTCTTGATTTTCGCTTTGGTTATCATCTGGCTTCCGTTAATTTTTGTCAGCTTACTGTCGGTAGGAATAGAATAAATTTTTTTCGTTTTGTTTTAGTTAAAATATAGTCACTTTTTTTTTCACCGATGGTGTCGTTATAAATCATTCATATAAATACTAAACGTACGTACAAAATGATTTAAACTATAGATATTCGCGTTTATTTCATCACCTTGGTGTTTTATTTTGAAATTAATTAAACATGAAAATAATAACGTGCAAAATATCTACCCTTCGTGAAAAATAATAAAAAGTGAAAAATTTTAATACAGAATTATTATTATTTTGGTTTTATATGTACTCGTATGTACCTGATCGCTACTCAAAGAAAATGGTGAAACTTGTAATTCAGTTCATCATTTGATAACTAGTTTTTGACTTGCCCCAAAAAACTAAACCATTTTGTTGTTATTTTCTTTAAATTACGTTGTAGATGAAAAATGTTTATCTCATATAAATAGTCTTTAAAAAAAATTAGGATGAATCATGTTTTTGTGACGAAAAGAAGAGTAATTTTTATGATTTTTCATGGGAGGACAGCGACAATTACGATTTATTGTAAATATTCTTAATATAAATTATTATGCAGTATTTTTAATTATCTTAGATAATTATATTTTACTATTTTTGTAGCAATTACTACTATGAATCTAAAATTGTTCCTGTTTTATTCCTATATCTAAAATAGAGAAAATTACCTAATTTCTGAAAATTTTTTCCAACCAATTTTAAAAAGTGCAATCTAAGATTGAAAATGTTAAGAAATGAAGTTCCTATACCTACCTATCTTGTGTACGTCTGTTTACAAAAATTGAACTTATCTCCATTCTACAAGAGGCTTTTCATAATACATAGAAAATTAAATCAATTATTACAATAAATCATTTCTAATCAAATCTAGGAACCACAAACGACCCACATTTTATAGATAGGTATGAAAACGATAGTTGGAAGTGACCTAATTTCTGACGTCTAGCCATTTTACTAATAACTGAAACCAACTAAATATTTCAAGTGGAAAAAGAACCATTTTCGAGCTCTCAATCTAACAAATTGTTAGCCAAAAAATATAATAGTCCTGTATGCAATCAATCAACTTTCACAAAAAGAGAACATGTTTTTTTTTTTGTATATATTTTATCCAAAATCTTATTTTTCTATACCCCAAATGTAAGGCAATTCGTATCCTATGTAAGTTAATAAAATAAAAAATCATTTCCAATAACGTAATCTACAACCACATATGTGTAGCTACTGTGGCAAAAAAAATCTCAATTGTTCGACTTCGTATTATCATTTGATAAAAACATCTTCACTGGCCACATGTGAATGAGTGTTGTGCAATTCTCTCAGTGAAAGCAAAAGTTACGTCCATTGGGACAAACTAAGAGAAGAATCTTTTTTTTTCCGCTACATATGTTTTTAAAAATCAGCTACTGCGTTGCTGTAAATCTTTTATTGTGGTCAAAGGTTTGCAAAATATACTCAGCAGATGTTTATATCGTGGTGTCGAGTTAATTTAAAACACGCACCAGGATACTTTTTTATATCTGGCTTCTTAATTCGGCCTTCAAAGATTTGTGATAAAATATATTTTAGTTATGCCAGCCCACCGAACATTTGAATGTCGAACGAAAATTAGGTACTGAATGTGCTATTATTCTTTTACTAAAGGATGATATTTGCGTTTGAATTAAAAAAAAAAAATTTTGATATCAGAAAAAATTTTCTCAAAAAATTTTAGGACAGAGAATGACCGCACTAACTTTTAGATTGTACTCTACTATAGTCATGCACATTTCTTACTTATTCTTTATTTCAAGGATCAGAAGCTGCATACTTTACATATCGTGTAATATCAAAATAAAATTCAAAATAATAAAGTTACAGAGCTGTCCTCAATAATGAGAGCGATTTCCTGTTAAATGTTGTACTTGTTTTTTATCATTTTTTCACATTTTGACATCTTCTGCTAAGCTGGTACTCCGTCCCCCATAATATAGAAATGTTTTTTTTAAGGAGCTAATAGGTTCCCTTTTTATTCTATTTTCGATTTTCTTGTTTTGTTATGACCGAAGGGAAGAAAAAAATAAGCAGGTTTTCGTAGCGGAAACCTGCTAAAAACTGTCTAGCCTGCTTATCCCTCCAACAACTCCTTCTATAAAAATGCCAGTAATGAAAATCAGACCAAATCAATAGCTGTGCGTATACTCGACTTTGAATCTTTTTTCTTGAATAAAAAAACTGCCGAAATTCTGATTAGAAAAAGTATAGTCTGTTTTGAGAGATATTAAGGTACCTAAAAGTATAATTTATGTTTTAAAATATGTCATACTTTGGATGATTTATTATATAAGAGCTGCCTAAATAGTCATAAAAAAGTCGTATAAAATGAAAGAAAATTGATTTCTTATGGTTTCTTTTATAGTTTTTTTTTTAATTTATTTATTTCTAGTTCTAATTAGAGTAAGTGGTTTCTCCTTCATATTCGAGGCAATAGTTTCAAAAAATTTTCTTGGACATTAAACTTTTAGAAAGAAAACCGCTAAAGGAACCGCTAATTGATTGTTTTAACGCTTCACTGGTAACTTATCGATGTATTTGTCACGTTTTTTTTTTTTATGTATCGAATGTGGATTCATTTTTACTCAAAACCATTCAACTCCACGGGTGGCAAATTTTTAAACTACTTACCGTGTCAAAAAAAATTAATAATAATAAAAAAACTAAAAACGGCCCTTCCCCGTTCGAGAATATTTTCTCATGTGACTATAAGTCCAAGAAAATAAAATTTGTACCTTCGTTGTTAGCATAATTTTTTTTTTTCAGCAAAACTTATATAAGAATTGGTGTAGGTATTTCAGTTATCAACATAATTTTACCTGTGCTGGAAAAAACTATCACTATTCATTTTAAAGTGTAGCATGCTTTAACTGAAGAACAATTTAATTTCGTATAAAAAATTGATACGCTCATAAATACATTAAAAATTAGTGAAAAATATTAAGAAAATATTGGACATAAGTTCATATAAAATACCTACTGAAAATTAGTGTGACATTTAATGTTCATTTTCAAAATATTTTTCATTAAATTTTCACTTGAAGTTGAATTATCTTCTACCTAGTTAATGAGCAGCGCATTCATTTCTGTAATTTTTTTTATTCAGCGTAATGGTGAATTGTCCCTCAGGAAATTTTCATTAATAATTGACCTGATGTAAAAATCAGTTTTGTCAATTTAACTTGAAAATATATTATTGTTTCTATTATTAAATTATATTTGTATGCTTACTTGAAAAAATTTTAGAACTTTTTTTAATGAAACCAGAAAGAGAGTCCTCAGTAAATGGCAAAGAGAAAAATAGTATTAAGTATAATTATAATATAAAACCAGAAAATAATACTGAATTCACCACAAATTTTTTTTTTTAATTTTTTTTCTTTTTTCAGAGGGGTAATAGAAGATGTTTCAATAAGTACTGTTGAGACCAGAAGTGGGACTTACGATGTGACGACGTCAGCAACATTTCTAGAAGAATCTCTGGGCTTATATACTGTGTTCGATTGTGAGATGCAAATACCTGGCACTCATTATACTAAGCGTAAAACATTCCTCTACTTTCCAGGTAAGAGAACATTTTTCAGTACATTGGTTTATTAATCTGCTCCGAAATATTTGTTCGCGTGTGATTGGAAAGATGCATGAGAGAACGATATTTTTTCGTGCAATTTCATATAAAGTTGGACTGGCAGTTGTGTTTATTTTAGGTAAAAAGTTGTGCTCCGCTATATTATGTGAGCAACATTCTTATCGTGTTTGCTCACGTTAATGGAAGTAGTGAAACTTTATTCTAATTCTGCCAGCAGAAGACGAAGTCCTAACCGTGTGTACGAAAAAACTGAATATTTTAAACCGAGCAAACAAGCTCCAGTGACTGTTTCATTTTAGATAAGTGGTATGAAAAATCAAGTCGAACACTATTGAACCGAAGTTATTGAATTATTTTTCTGTAGTTTAAGTATAGAATTCCAGCTGACTTCTTATGCGCGAGATTAACTCTTTAATTCTTTATGCTAAAAACCGAAGTTCTAGCTAATCATAGTAGATATCTTAGATTTGAGATTTTGTAAAATTTTCACGGCTAGAGTATTTTACAATTTTACGACTGAAGTGCGTTTTACCAAAACTTAGTAAGTCGAAATATTATGATTTCAATAGAATTGAGAATAATTGTCTGGAATGGGCCTGTGTGAATATTCTGACTGAATTTGGAGTAGGTTCAAGTTGACGAAAATAAAAAGTTACCAAAACAGAAACAAAAAACACTAAATACAAACAGAAGATTTATTTTTAAATACTGAAAAAACATTCTTAATCTAGATCCTTGCTTTGTTTTTTTTCCTTTTTAAAAACTGAAGCAAAGAACAGAATAGTACTGCTATAATCGGATTCCGAAAAATTAGATAGCAGTGGAACTTAGATATAAATTATATAGCCCTATAATCCCTATTGGAGAGTTTCCGCCCCAAATCGATAATAAAATTCTTCAAATAATTATTTATCCCAGAAGCTACTTCTTGCCGTCTGTAATTAAGCTATAAATTGGAGGAAATGAAAATATAATCACGTTTTAAACACAATTTTCCATTTAAACTCCTCTCTTCGAGCAACGATGAGGCAGGATAAAGTAGGAAAAAAATTTTAATTTGGACTAATATTTGTAGATTCAGTATACCTGATGAGGGATTCCATTCTCGTTTAGGTGTAAATGTAAACTGATGGAGCGACCATGTGTCTGAACAGTATTTACTCAAAGGTTAAAATATGTTAATTCAAAGATTTTATTAGACTTAGCCGGTCAGCCAGATGTGAAAATGCCCTCACAAGGTGTTTTTAAACAAAGAAAAAAAGGTGTGGTGTGCTCTAAAGTGTACATACGGTCGTAAAATTTCTTTTTGAAGTGAATTGGGTAGGAGGAGAAAAAATCAAATATGGAAAAGCTATTGAAAACAGGTTCAGCATACGAGTATAATAAAAATGGCGTCGATGGTATAAAATCGTAACCCCATGTTGACTTTGCCCTTGAAGACAGACCAGACAGTGTTAGTGGATATCCTTGAAGTTCCTCCATTTTATTTATTTTTTAAATGTTTTTCGACGTCTTCAATTTATTAGGCTTCAGCTAACATTCTTACTTGAAAATAATTGAATTTAAAGGAAGATTTTTCTTTGAAGTCTGTGTGTTGAGAATTTCTTGATTTATTCTTTGATTCAACGAATTCTTTAATTTTCTTGAGAAAAAGTGAGTCAAGCTGTAGCTTACATTATTAACAATATTGTTAAACCCCTTGAAGATATCTGCCCCAAATGATTTTTGAATAAAAACGTACTGGTACCTAATTGAAAAAGTTTTCCTGAAATATGAAGAAAAAAAGTTCATCTTTCTCTGTTACAATTGAAATGATTCAACTTTGAAGAGTTTTCAGTTGGGTTGGAAATTTCTAGAAAATTATATTCACATACTTTCATTAGACGTAATTTTAAGTTCTGACTAGGTTAAAACAGGCATAATTTTGGATATAACTGTAAGGAATTGACGAGGATTCAGAACATAAAAAATTTGGAAAAAATTCGTGTTATTGAAATAATAACAAATTATACGAGTGAAAGGAAAATCAAATGAAGGAAATATAAAAGCTGAGACTAACCAAATTCGAATTCCTCCGTTTTATGTGAGCAATGATGAGAGATGCCAATAAAGGGAAAAAGAAAATAATAATAATAATAATAATAATAAAATTTATCCAGTTAAAAATGTTGGAAATTCTTTTCTCATTTCCCCCAATAATACTATTTCAGCTGTGACAGCATGTGAGATGCCTTATTTGAGGGAAAATGTAATTTCTCGACTTTCCCTTTTATTTTTGTTAATTTTTTCAAAAATAGTGTTTTTCCACAAATTCAAACAGTTTTCAGCAACTATCATAGCTAGAGACGTCCAGTATTTAGTTTTTTGGATTTGTTAACCCTAAATTATTACTTTGGTCTTAGGTAGCTGAATCGTTTTCTATTCAGTGATTAGTCTGTTATTGTTTTTCTGTAAATGAAAAAGTGATAGTACTTTTGATATAAGGTAATTGAAGTAAACAGTTATATAGACACAATAATACTATTAACGCCATCAACGAGCTATAAAAGAGCTAAAAACCAGAGTGGATTGAATATAAGTGTATAAAAAACAACTTTTAAGTCAAATGGGAGGATGGTATATAATGATAGTGGAAAACGCAAATGGGAAAATTGCTGCCACTCCAGTCGACGTGGTGAAAAACAAATTGTAGGAGCACGGTTAAAATAGTTTTGCTGTACAATTCGTTTTTCCTTATAATCGACTATAAAACGTTTTACGAGGGCGATGAGGCAAGAAAGGGGGTAGAAAAAATGGAGAAAATAAGTGTGAAACGAAGTTAAAAAAGTAACTTCTTTCTACCTTATTTTGTTAGGTTGCACGAAAAAAAAAAAAAAAAACGTGATATCTTTTCTACCCCAACACAATGTAAAGTATTTTAAATTTCACCCCCTGACACTTATCTGTATCCTTCTTCATTGAATTATTACTTCGAATTTTGGGCGATGTTTCCTCGTTGTTTATCTACTGCTATGTCAAGCAAATGTTCTTTACCTTTTTCTTTCTCGACTTGCTTTCTTTTTTTTTTTCCCTCTTTACCATTTTCTTCTCTCTAATTTTCAACCAAAAAACTTTCACCAGTCGACGACAAGATGGAAATTTTCTCAAATATTGTTCCAATTATCGGCGACGTCCTATTTATCGAATTTGTTGTCAGTCGGGCACAATACGATTATGAGAGTGGGCTGTAGAAAACCAACTAGAATTTGACGTCGTGATGTACTGAAGTGGAAATAAAAGTGAGGGATGCATAGTGGGCTACAGATTGTTTCAAATCCATTTAAGTGAAAATAGCCTTGCAAGTAAGGTAGACTAATCCATTCTTGACTTCTTGAATAAGTTTTCCATTGTTAGTGGGTGTCTTTTGTAAAATGATGTATTATTATGTTGAGCTCCAACAATTTTTTAGCTTCGAAATTTTATGACAAAAAGTAGGGAAGAATGAAGAAATTGAATAAAAACGTGATGAAAATATCACATTTTCTGGTTATGATTTATTTTTTTATTTATTTTTTTTTTGCCATTAAGTATTTCAAGTGTTTCCAAGAAATTATTACTTCATTTCTAACTTTAAGCTCAGTAAATTCAAAATCTGTAGAATATTTTTTCAAATGAAATCTGCTTCATTTGAAATTTTTGATATCTTATTCTGGACTAGAGGGCCAGAGAGATTGATAGAATTCAGTATAGCGTACCCTCCTATACTTTCACCTTATGAACTTGGTCTTGCAAAATAATCAATTAATTTGTCCTGAAAATAAAAACCATAAACAACCTATGCGATCAATGTAAAGAAAATTTATATAGGTATAGACTGTTTGGAAAACTTCAACTGCTTATACTTCAAAATTTTAAATTCGAACTCGAATTAATCCGGTTATTAGGTACGATATTTTGTTTTTCTTATTTAATCTTCATGGCATATTGAAAATAGGGTATTTTTGTTAAGATATGCTTGTTTTTAGTTGATTTTTTTTCAAATTATAAATAGAATTTTCATCTCAAGACATTTTTTCTAAAAAATATGTAATTAGTACCTAGTTTTAACGAGTCAATAGGATCCAAACTCGAGACAAAATTTGAAATAACACTAGAACTAAATCGATTCGCGCACTTATTTCACTTGAAATAATATCACATATTATAGTTACTCGTATTTGTACCTATTCGCATGGAGGGGGGGAGGGGTATTTCTCCAAATTTTTTCAAAAATCAAATAGGAAGCTCCTACGCCTCCTCGCTGAGGGTAAAGAACTTCCCCTTTTTTTTTTCAATTTTTTCACGTGGTGCAAAAATTCTTGAAGCCTTGCACCTCCCGACTTGCCACCCATGTCCATGCGGTTGGGCCCCTGAACTGAAATAATGGCCACAATTTATATGATTAAATGAAATTCGTCGCATTTAAGTGAATTTCTTCGCATCTTCTGTATACGTAGTCTGAGAAAGGTGGAAATGAGCTATTTAAAATAAAGTCTTCCAACGACCAATATTGCTGCATATTTTCAAGATGAATTGCCATTTTAAAAGTTTTTATTTTCCTGTCTGACTGGCTGGCAGCCTTTTACGGACGTACGATTTCAATTCTCCAGCAATTGTTCGCCATTCACCAACGTATTAACATAATTTCACAATATTCCACCGCATAATTTAACAAATAAATACGTTCCCAACTTCTTAACACCCTTTGGCAAGATTGGAAAATGGTACATCTTTGGAAAATAACTGCAATCACTTCTTCTGCTACTTCGACCATCTATTCTCTTTATCTGAGAAATTGAAAAACTTGAGATTACGTCTACCTCTCTTAATCTTATCACATATTTTAACGAATTTTAAATTAGATTCTCAGCGTCAGATAATTTCTAAATATGTACCTATAGAAAAAATATTAAACTCACCCAAAATTTAAAATTTATTATTATATTAAGACACCGAAATAATGTTTACAACATTAGGATGTATTTTGTGCTTTTATTTTTAACTACGATACGAAGCAGAAAGTAGACTTTATATAACAAACTGGAATGCGTAGGAGAAAAAAGTTGGATTCTTAGACTTTGAAAACAGTAAAGGAGTGGGCATGAAGATAAAAGTATTTAAGTAAAAACTTTCTTTCATTTCATATTATTTATAGAGTATATAAATTCATTGCTGTGTTTTTTGTCCATTTTACTCTTAAAAGTTGATTATATTACATTTATTACATTTATTCATTCGTGCAGATCATGCAAAAAATTAGCTAAAAGTATCATTCAAGTAATAAAATATTAGTCTTGACCTAATCTGTAAACATCACATAACATAATTTTCACCATACACTGGCTAAGACAAAGTACGCTGACTACTTATAACTCCTCTCTTGAAATAAAATCGGTCTCGTATTCCGATGGTAAAATATTTTTCCAAAATTCAGATGCCTTCGCCTTCGATAGCTCTCCCATATTTTGGTCGTTCGGTGAATTTATGTACAAACACTCAAATTTATCATTGATATTTTTCGATAGTGGTTGCCATTTCGTTTTACCGAAATTCGGATTTCTGTGGAATTAATGTTTGAAATTATAATTTAAATAGGACTAAGGATTTTTGTTGTATATCCTAATTATTTTCATGCACGCTCTTACCCAGTTTTTATAAATCTAGCTATGACGGATGTTAGATACTGAACCATAGCTTCATCTGACTTGGTTTCAAGCGAACTAGTTGGAACGTTCTTAAAAATATACATAATATCGTCCGCATGGCTGATTCCTGAAATTATTTTTCATTCGAATAAAAATACTTTTAAACTTGAATTTAGGTAGCCAAAAACGCTGTGACATGCAAAGGTGATGAATGTTGAACCATTGCGCGGGTGCCACAAGACATTAAATTAGCAAATATATGGAGTCACAGTAGCATGAATAAAATCTTAAAATGGCTAGATATTTTCAAACACTTTTTGGCAGCCATTTTGAATTTTTTTTCTTGAAAATGTCAGTATACAACCTATAAGATATTTTACTAACGTCGGACATACGCAGAAAAACCCTTGAAAAAGAAGTCTAAAATTTCCAGTATCACTGCCCTTAACAAATAGCTCTTTGATCAGGGCAAAGGGCCTTACAGTTATAAAAATGACTCATAATTAATTGTTTATAGTATAGCTTGAGACGTATAAAAACTTTTGGTACTTTCATGTAATTGTTATTCATGATATGCGCTACAAATCTGTAAGGTGCAATGTTAGCCTTTTCCAACAATCTAAGGGCTTTTTAAAGGCCTTTTACAGTGGCCTCTACAATATGAAAAAAATAAATAAATTCTGTAACTGTTCTAGTTCGCGAGATATTTAGTCGGGACAGGAAAAACTAACATTCTTGTAAAATCACTTATGTGCTACTATGATGCTACTTTCATACTTTGGTGCGCTAATTTGTTCATAGGTACCTCTGGGCCGGGGGTGCAATCAGAGCTTAAGCTTTCCCTAAATGGAACCAGGTTCAAACGACGAACCTCGGCTTAGGCATAAAGAGTGTGTACAAAGAAAAATAGACTGTGGTTCAGCTAAACCATCATAATCGCTGACGCAGCAACAAAATAGTGGGAATTCCGAGTATTCGCATCTGTGGTTGTCTATTTTGTGTCGTGCGGTAACGCAGTGAGTCCAAACTACCGGCGCAAAATCCAGATACATCGATGAAAAAATGGAACTTTGCTGTGTGCAGTTTACCCAACCTGTGCGAATACAATAGTATTCCTCTTGATGTTTAGCTGAACTTGCCTTGAGCGTCAATTGGACTGCACTTAACTTGAACCGGGTTTAAGTGGAGCTCAACTTTTGAACTCGCATTGTACACCCTAATTTTTCACAAGTTGAACCTGGTTTTCGTTTGAGCCCCACTTAACCTCTGATTGTACACCCGACCCCCAGTGACGTTCAATAAATCAGATTGGTGCCACAATGAAATATAGAGCAGTTGTATATACATATTTTAAAATAGTCAAACTACCTACCATAATCTTTCAAATCATTAGCATACGCATTCGTTGCACTGTACTTTCCACGATAATTGAACATGAAACAGTATACATTTTCTTTGTTAACTGATGATTGCAATTTTGCGGCGCGTATAATATCCTTGAAAAAGATTCGATCACCTAAAGCCTGAAAGTACATCACTAAATTTATTATGATGAAAAATGTTTTCCTGCAACTCTGGAAAATTGTGAGAGTGGGCACGATCCTCCATACGTTTTGAAAATTTACTTTCTTACGAAGATATACTTCTAAGCTTTTCTCTAAATAATCTATGCGTTCATGCAATCGAACTGTTTTCTTAAAATCATCGATCTGTATTATTTTTAATTCTAAATCAGACCCTCCTTTACATAGTCAGAGGTCATCTGTTTCAGTATTCTAATCCCATTTTCCATTACCTACCTCTACTAATTTGGAAACTGTTTTTCTTGACAATGGTTTATTATTGAAGTAGAATTTCTTGATTGCTTGGCTCACTTCATTTTTCTCAGCATCAGTTGAAAGACTATAATTGAAGAAGAACAAGTGAGGGGCAATAGTCTGCCAACCAGACTCCAGTTCCTGAAGATACTCGTCACGATCGATGAAGTCTGTAAAAAAACTAATTGAAAATTAACACGCATAAATGTTATTTTGATTTCTTTTTTGGAGGAGAGAGGGCATAGATGAGCTTGAAACCTGCCACCCTAGTTGGCTAAATTACAGTTTTGATGTCTATGCTAATGCTAGTCCAAGATAACAGCAATTTTTATATTTTATTGAAAATCACCTCCTTGTCAATTCGTCATTCTTGAAAAAACAATCAATGAAAATTGTTTATATTAATGTATGACTATACAGTGAAATATAGGTTATCAAAAAATTTCCAGTCCCAGAAAAATATTTATTTAGCAATAGTATTATTAAAAACCAGGTATAAATCTGATTCAGGATAAAATAGAAATAACTGGGTGGCTTTACCTTGCTTCTGCCTGAAATTACTCGTGATGAATTTAAAACATTTTTTTCACCGACATATCTCTTTTCCGTCTATACTCACCACTATATGTGCGTGTACATATATCTTGCCTCACATTTGTCTGTTTCTGGGTTTCCATGTAATATACTCACAACTAAATACAAAAAATATGTCTAAAATGCATTATATAGTTGCTTCACCCTTGTCTGTTTTCTGAAAGTAGTCCAACAGATTTTGATTTTATAGTACACTAGGGGGCTTCATCCACTGGCCGCTTTGCGGCCCAACCGCCCTTGAGGGTGCATAGAGAAAGAATTAGCAATATCTTTTCTTTTCTTCAAAGTCTTTCGTTTGCCTTCAACCCCAACTACGTATATCTGTTGTCTCACTCGTATTTATAAAACCTTTCTTCCGCCAGTGTTTACTACTACATATGAAAGGATGTGTGTATTTACTTATACTTGTCCGTTTCCAGGTTTCCCATTTATTACAACCACAAACACGAAATACGTGTATTTGTCTCACACTTATCCATTTCCAGAAAGTAGTCGAGTTGGTTTTGATTTTATAATATAGAGAGATAGAGATAAGAATTGCTTGAATTATACTTAAACAATTATACCTGCACTAGGAAATAATCCTTCATCGGTGTTGAAAGTAACTAACCATGGCAAATCCTTGACAAGCCCTTTGGATAAAAGATGATTAGGTTTTTCACTGATAAATGCATTGGGACTTGGAGGTTCTACAACTGGTCCGAAAGGTGTGAATGGACTGTAACGCCAAGGCTAAGAAAAATTTATCTTCATCAAATCTGTTTGTTTAGATTTTTCGTTTGACCAAAAATTGGTTTTGCCAGATGTATTAAAAAATATATAATACTTAATTACTCGTATGTTCATATAAGTATTGTAATTTGTAAAAGTTTATCGATTAATTTGACTCCTTGAAGGGAGGGGTGGTATCTATAAATTTAATTATTTGTGTTACTCATGCTTCAACTTTTAATTCTGAAGTTTATGTAAAGTTCTTTCATTTTTTTTTTTTTAATTTTCATACTTCTGGTAACTCTTCAAAAAATGTTAATATTTTACTTGGAAAGATAAAGCTGCGTTTAAAATTTGTTTAGCCGGTCTCTCAGTCAAACATGCCACAGCATCTTGAGTCGAATGAGTAGGGCAACCAAGCAGTGCAGCTAGATGAATGCTTTTTTCAGTATTATGCTGCGATAATGTCCAAGGCAGTAAAACCGAACCGCTGAAAGATATTCCTTTTTGGAAGTATCCTGTAATTTTGGAAGCATACGCATGTGTAGATTATGTCATTGATACGGGCAAGTTTCATTTGAATAATAAGTGGATATACTTTTTGGAGTGTTTTTCACTTTTTTTCTTCCTTTTTTTTTGCCATATCTCGCTTGGCGAGAGCCGCCGTCAAAAACGGCTTCCAGATTCGTGTTCAGCGACCTCGAAAACCCCCATACTAGTGCTAGGTACACTCGAATAAAATTTTTGGAAAAAAAAAAAATTGAAAAAACCGAAGGGGTTCACCTTGCCATTTTGGCCAAAATTGACGATTTTAAAAATTTTCTCGAAGACATGTGCATAGTAAGTAATTTTTAACGCTGAATCCGAATCTGCAGCCCGTTTTGCTCTACGTCGCGATTTAGATTCATTTTGGTGATACAAACCATCGCTTAAGGGAGACAAAAAATGATATTGCACGCTAGCCCCTCCAGCCGAACATCCAGCAATCGTTACACTAGCAGGGTGTCCACCAAATTTGGCAATATTATGGTGTACCCATTTTAAAGCTGCACTTTGATCTTTTAGTCCGTTATTTCCTGGAACCACGTTATCCCCGGTACTGAGAAAGCCTATAAGTAGTAGAAATAACCATAGACATTGTTGAGGATAAAGTTGAAAGAAATAAGCAGAGTTTCATAAAATCAAAATAAATTTGATATTCACCTAAAGAACCAAGTCTATAGTTTACCATAACGCTGACTATATCGTTATTCATCATTATGTAGTCCGGAAAGAACGCGTTTCCAGTCCCGAAATTGAATCCTCCACCATGAATATAAACCAAAACGTCGAGCTGAGGACTAACACCATCTTTTGGTAACTGAAATTCAAGTATACATGGGTTTACTCTTAGTTCTATGTAACACAAGCTGATTTCAGATACGAACAGTGATGTGCTAGAAGGGGATAAGTCTTCTTTTTTCAAAATTTCAGTTCTTTGAAGGTACAATTGTACAAATATTTTATCTCTAAGTGCAACCATTGTTGAGAAAATAGACTTCAAAGTCAAGGTGCTATACTTGAAAAAGACGATGTGACGTAAAAGTGATTTTTTGCTCTCCTGTAAAAGTTGAACTAGTGGACTTGTACGCTTCTTGCATAACTGTAGTACGTGTTCATATAGATTTGATCAAATTAGACAATCCCAGTAAGGAGGGAAATTTTGTTTTCTTGTATCAGTTTTTCCTGTCTTTGTTCGTTATTTTCCTTCGTCTTCTAAAGCAAAAATAAATTATTCTTCTCTTTTAATTTATTTTCATTTTGTTTGTTTTCATTTTTTTTTAGTTCTTTCATTTAAGTACTCGTACTTAAAAAAAAAAAAAAAAGAAGATATTTTATTCATTTCATTTTATCGCAATTAAGAGAGGAGTGATAGGTGAAATCTGACAGCAGACTTAGATTCAGTGGCCCTTAACGTATACCTATGTGGTACAGACGTAACTCGAATTATTGTAAAAACTATTCATTTCATCAATTCACAAAAATGTACGGTTGTTTTTATATTCAGATCTGAAAGTGGTCAAGTCCCAAAGTTAATTTTTATTCCACTAGACTGACCTGGTTTAGCGCTTTAACACAACAAAATGATTTTTATCGTATATTCCAAGCCCGTACTTATTATAGGTTCTTTCATTTCAGAAATATTCAGTTTTTCCCGTCTGAAAGGTGGATTTTAACTTCTAACACCTTTTAGAACTCTGAAGTTCAAAATATTGTAGTATACGAGTATGTATATCTACTTTTGGTGTGAACACATTCACATATAGGCAGTCTTCATCACCCAAAATAGTGTGCGTAACAAGATCGTTCTGTAGACACGGAGACGAGATGGTAGACGCATTCCAAATTCCTGCCCATGGCTGTACATTTTGGGGTTCCTATAATTTTCAAAAAAAAAAATGATTTCACATAATTAGGTAGGTATATCCATTTAATTGAGAATATTAAGCTGCTGCGTGCGTTATTGAAAAACATTTACTTTAAACCTGTTTTTCTGAATTGGTGGAGCCGCATAAGGTACTCCATAGAAAGCATAAACACTTCGTCCATTTGGTAATTGATAGGTGGTACCTGAAATTAGGCCATGTTCTAGATGAACGATTTCAGATGTGAAACAAAACGCGAATAACGATTGTAAAATTATAAGGAACTTCATTTTGCTATCGAAACCGACTGTAAAATTTGCACGCAATCACAAATGAAAAATGAACTTCTTTATCTCCTAAAAAAATATTTTTGCTAAAGAAATTCTACATTTGAACGAATTATCGCCCGTTAATTTCTAAAAGTGTAGTAAGTACTTCGTAATATAATCTTGAAAAAATAAAAATGAACATATGATGGATATTAAAAATTGTTGACTAGGTATTAAGAATAACTCGTGTATTATGAGAAATTTTCATAGCTTTGTATATTAATCCGGAAAATACGAGTCCAACTTTTTAGCAGGTTTTCGATAAAAGAGCTAGGTACAATTCATTTTGGTTGAGATAGTTTTTTCGATTCGTGACGTCCGGATTCTAAAAATACTCGTCTCCCAATTTTATCTACCTTTTTATTCATCTGTTGCATTAAAAAACTAAAGTGACCACTTAGTTTGTCAGAAAATTTTGGGGAATTACAAAAAAAAAAAAAAAAATGTTTAGGGCAATCATTCAAACAAATGAAATTGGAATTACCAGTATATTCGGACAAAGGTCAGATTTTTTTCTTATCCTTTTATTTATTTTTTGTTCAAGTTTGGTTTTATAAATTTTTTTTTATTATTATTTTGATGAATTAAGGTATTTTATTTTATTTTATTTTATTTCATTTTATTTTATGACAATTGCAGTGGCTGTATAACGTTATCTTGAGGATATTTTTGAAGAAGGACTCACTTAGAGCTCGCTGGAGCTGTTCTTCCTCCCCTTCTCTTTCTCTTATTATCCTCACCCTGAGGGGCTCAATTAAGTCAAAGAGTGGCTCACTCCCACGTAACCCCTCGCTGGCTATGCCCCTGTGTTCGGGTCAGAATCATCGATTTTTGGTTTCCAACAGAAATCTATAGCTCCAACTCTCAAGTATTAAAAATCTCAAAATTCAACCATTGTTAGAACAAAATATACTCAATAGATGGCGCCAAACGTCAGTTTTCGGATTTCAGGAAATGGATGACGAGCTATTTTCAGCTTAAATTGAGTTTAATAAACCCCCTCCCCTCCGATATCACTTAAAAGTCCTACCACTGAATTTACCTCAACCAGACGAAACCAAAACAGAAATTTTGCAGATATTTTTCTACGGAATCCGCTTTAAAGTCATTTTCCTCAACAATTAGAGTATTCTTTCAAGTCAATCGATTTGAACATTACTCTGTGAGGAGCCTAGAGCTTCTGAAATAAGTACTAGAAATCAATGACGCATCGAAGGGGGACTTGGGGGGTGTAACGAGTAGGGAGCTGAACTCACCGCACCCGATTATAGGTCCCATATTTCATCGAAAAAAGGTCAATTTATAAAAATTTTTACACTTGAACAAAATCGTGTTTTTTTGGGAATTTAATACTCAGTTCCTCCCTCAGCAAATTTCTGGGTGTCCCACTGCTAGGAAATACCCAGCCGCAAGACAAACTATCGCAACGAGAACGATGATTGCAATTTCACAGAAACCTGCTTTTCTAACGGAGCTTCTGGCGTTGAAGCTTTTCTACGAAAGCAACTCCAACGTTTATCAAATTTACCCTTGACCTATTACTTTACAGTGCAACTAAGTTTGAAAATAATTTTTATCAAAACTCTGAGGGAATGATTTCGTCAGCTGCGATAATGTAGCCCATTTACCTTCAACGCAACTGATACGTATTGACGTTTGAAACATTTCCAATATGTTCTAAATTAACAACATTTCTCATTTCTAATTACCATAATATTGTGCCTTTTTCACATTTTAATTTTCAATCATCTGAAAATAAGAATTGAGTAGGTACTCGTACATACACGCGTTCTATTTTTTTATCGTTCATTTTACTAATTTTACAAATTGAATAGCTATTTTTTATATTACCGCATTACCACTTTTATTGTACGGTAGTATGTGAATGATTTTCGGTCAACATAACTTATATATCTTTTCAATGTTATTATAATCTCATAATTTTCAGTCGCAGAACACAATTATGATCGATGAGGATGGGGGAACATGGGCAGTCATTGTTTTTCAACCCTCTTCAATATACACTCAAAATTAAAGCTTATAGAAAATTATTATTATTTGCTTTAATTAGTAATACAATTTCTGAAGCCATTCATCATATTAATGTCAACTGATTGTACTTCTCTAGGAGGTTTAAAAGAAGTATCTGTTCTATTACGAGTGAACCAAAAATGATTTATTTCTTGGCCTATGTATATAAATATCAAGGAACCACAAGAAAGCCTCCATCTATTCTTTTTTTTTTGTGCCTTATCAATTGGTGTTGATTTGTTCTCATACAAAGTACAATTAAAGCAATAAATACATTTACTGTTTCCTCTTTCTATCTGAAGAAATAATTGGTCCAGTTTATACTTGAATCTAAAAACATGATATTGGAAATATCGAATTTATTACTGGCTTTTTAGTGAAATGTGAAATCTCATAAATGTATTTGAAATCTTAAAGTAGTATTTCTGAGTTGAGTTGTTACTTGATTTACCCGACTTCGAAATGGCGAGATTTTTTTGAAATTTTTGTTTGATGTTTTCAGTTGAATTGTTTTCTGATATTTCATAGAAATGACTCTAACCCCTTCTCTTTGTATTACTTTTTTTTCAACGATATCCCACACCTACAAACATTTCCGAGCCTATTTTCTGTGCAATCTGTTATGAGAAGTTGATATTTGCACGTGTGAAAAAATAAGAACAAAAAAAAAGTATCCAGTAGACATATGTGGAGATCTATGCTTGAATAACATTACTAAACGAGAAAACTAATATCCGTTTCAGTTACTCAGTTTCATTCTAAGAGGCCTTTGAAAGGGAGAATTCTTAATTTAATTTAAATGCTTTTCATTTATTATTTCGCTTCACACGTATGCTCAAGAGTTTTATTGTGCTTAAATGTAAGGTATTTCAATTGAAAGTCTTCAACAGTATGAAATAACACTTTGAAAAAAACTTTTTATTAGCTTTGCAAATGTGAACGTAATAATTTCATCCCTTCATAACTCATTTAATTTCTTAATTCATTCAACTTGATAAACGACTGCCATCCTCTTTGAAATTCTACGTTAGCTTACAAAAGTAAAGATTGCTGCAACAAATCCAAACAAGATAACAGCGTGCTTACAAATAGAGCTTATAAATTGAGTCTACAAAATGAGCTCACAAATTGAGCCTACAAATTGAGTCTACAAGTTGAGCTTACAAATTGAGATGGTGTGGCTGTGTGGCTAGAGAGAGAAAAGCCCTGAGGATGTGGTGAATAAAATAAAAATAAAAAACCTGCTAATAGATAATAAAGGAAGAAGGATACGAAGAAGTAGATTGGCATAGGGTGGAGGATTGGGGAAGGAAAAAAAGCAATTATTAATTAAAACCAGCTAAATTCTCTCAAAGAGGCTGATAAATGCGTCTGAATTACACCACAGAATCCATTATGATTCATAAAGCATAATATCAATCTCTGAATTTGCTCTGGGTAATTCATTGTAGAAGTAGGGTATCCTGTAGAATCTTTATAACTATTTGGGATAAATTCTTCTGTTCAACGTGTTGATCAGTCTTATCATTTCAATAGGTAAAAGTCCGATCGATTTTAGCGAATTCGTTCCACATCCAGCAATGAAGACGAATTGTTCCTCAATTCCAAATAATTATTGAAACTTTTTACGTCAGAACTTTAGAAGCCTTTTTTTTTTTTTTTTTAATAATATTTGGACGTTTATCGCCGCATTTGTTGGAAACTGGCGACTGTGTAGGATCACGATTGGCAGAGAGAAGTGTTTTCAAAGATAATTTTTTTTCGTGAAAGAGGAGTATTAATTCGAGTGAAAAACGTAATCCTCCGTTCAAAATGGAGACAAACAGGCAAAAGAAAAAACACAGTGAAAAGACAAAAAAAATAATCGAATGAAAGAGACACACAGGAGCTAGGTATATAGAGAACGCAGCAGAGAATGAGAAATACAAACAAAAATTTAAAAGAGTTTCTACCGCAAAACACTGAAGAATGGCGGAGAAGTAAAATTTTCCTTTCAGAAATTATCTTCAGCCTTTTCTTCTTGTCATTTTGGCCGTTCCAAAGAGACGGAAAAACGTTTTTTCAATTTCAACGTCGAATATTTTTCATTATTGAACGAAGATTAATTGCGGTTTGGTAATGGAAACGAGGAACAAAATGGGGCTGCGGGGAGGGGTCAGGTTTTATAATTTTGCTAAAAGACGGCCATTTAATACCGATGATTGCAGGTAGGAAACGATATTTTTGACAGCTTTAGGCGAAAGAAGGTGAAGAGAAGGTTGAAGCCAAAATTGATACCTCCTCGAAAATAATGATTTAATTACTCCAGTCGGTTTCAGATGTGGGAGCAAAATGTTTCCATTTTGGATGCATCGTGTTTGTTTTCCATTTGAATGCAAAGGCTTTGATATTTTGGCATTATTCTTTTAGAAAGCTGGTATTGGTCTGTTTCAAAAAGGATGGCCAGAAACTAGGTCATGAAGACGTATAAAATCGAATCGATGGTTTGAGCTCAACAAAGGATGGAGTGCCCTATTGTAATGACTACATCGAACGAGCCCTTAAGCCTTTGATTTATCGTTTTACTCCAATGTCTCTGAGCTCGAAACAAATCACTTGGAATGATTTTAATCGGATGTAAAATTTCCTGCGACTGTAGGAAAAAGCTATTGCACTGGCAAAAAAACTGAAAATCAATGCAATAAATGCTAATTTTTTAATTTACCTCTATAGTTGCTACAAGAATAAATAAACAATATCATTATTGTTGAGGGGATTTCTGTTTCATTCATTTATTTTTTTGGGTGAGTGATTTTTCGGCCCACAAAATAGGGTTAAATGCACAGAAAAAAAAAATGTATATGAACAGAAATTAGATATTACGAGTATAATGTACGAAGAACAAATTTTAATATTTCTCAAAAAAATAAAATGACGTCCATCAAAAAAAGAGATCAAACGCAATTATAGTTCATTATAACGAAAGAAAAAAAAAAATCACAATTTAAATGATATTTGCACCTGGCTGGGGGGGGGGGGGTGAAAAATTTGTTCCTCGGAAAATAATGAGATATTCACAAATTGTCAATTAAAATTATCAGACAAGAAGAGCTCTTGTTGCCTTTGATGGCCGTCCCGGCTTTTGCTTCTGGCCCAAAGGAACACTTTTTGCCTCTGGTGGTACTTTAACATCCTAATCAACTGATTTAAACGATTGAATGATTCTGCGCATGCGTATCCCGAAGTACCACTGATTCGCTGAAGTGGTAATCAACCTTTGCTTTCTTTTGTGGTTCTTCATTTACCTTTTTTTTTTTTTGCCGAGTGGCACCAAATTTGAGTAAATTTGGTGTAAAACTTAGCCAAAAAATGTATATAAATTGTGGGTGTACTGGAGTTGAAAACTCATGAAAATCGTTGTTTTGGCTGCCTAAACGCAAATCCGCAACATATGTGTCAAAGAAATTGCCTATATTTTGCCCGTATTCTATATTTTTGTGCCATTTTTTAGGCAAAGTTAGACTACACCCTATTAAATGATATTAATAATATTGGCCTATAAGGTAAGGATAGCTTAATGGGTGTCCAGTTTTTTGTGGTTGAAGCTGCTATGGATCCTTGGTGACTCGAGAACAACTACATGATTCGGAATGTGGGAAGATGCCATTCATTTTTATGCCAGCATAGTATTCCATCCCTTGCCAGATGCTAAAAAAATGTGCTCTCAACTTTTGGACTATCCAACATTTAAAATCTGCTAACTTTGTTTCAATTTCATTCCTCACCAGCTAGGTACCTCCCAAAGTATTGAGTTACAAAAGAGGAATTGATAGTTACAGTTATTTATTGTGGTAAAACGTTAAAAACGTTGGAACATTTATTTGGGAACAACGTAAATAAAGTGGAAAACAAAGAAGCAAATGGTAACAAAATATACGGTAACTGAAAAGTAGAGGCCAAAAAAAAGGAGAAACAAACGAGAGAAAATAAGAGAAGAATGTAAGTTAAATAAAAAAACGCAAATATACAAAAACCAAAAAAAAAACTAGCTGAAAAATAACCCCATGAAACGAATGTGTTAAAGACGGAAAAAGCGTATTCGCGTCCGGAATAAATTATTATCTGGCGATAAATTGGCGGATGCCTCTCCATTTTGAGGGGGTAAATACTCGCTTTACGCCCAAACTATCGGCTTTTTTCGCCACTTTTCAGCCATTTTTCCAGCATTTTTCACTCCTCCAAGCGTATGTAGTATTCGCGTGCAGACGTAATAAAGTGCACAGAACACCTTTAGCTCCCTTTTCCCTGGACCCCTTCGGCCTGCTAGGACTACTTTATTAGTAATTTTCCCCTTTTCTCAAACACTCGATACGTGTAGAAGGCGACCACAGCGAAAAAACTTTTTTCCCTTCAGGCTCCCTCCATCGTTTGTCCTGCATCCTGCAAAACTCGTAAAATGGTTTTTTGCGAGTGTTTGCTGCCTTAGTCCTTCTGTGGCAAATTCGAAGTGAAAAGTTTGTGCAGGAAGGAAGTGGGGAAAAAAAACAGACGAATTGTTTCAGTGTTAGGATAAGCTATACTGGAGTTTGTTTTTTTCCAATTCCACTTTATTTTTATTTTTTTGTGCTTTTTCTTTGTTTTTACTGAAAGTAGAAGTTAGAAGGTAAGTGCAAAATTTAATTTTTTCCTACTTTTCAAGAATAGCCTCTAGTTCAAGGCCCAGCTTTGTGCAAATATTAAAATGAAAGTGTCCTTCTTTTTGTCTGATGTTCGGTGCCAGGGAAACTTTTTATAATTAGATGGGGTGGAGTGTAGATTTCTGTTCTTTTCGTATAGCCTTAGGATAACTCATCACTTTCACTGTTTGACATCTTTCAGCCAACTTGTAGGTCATTCATCCGGCTAGTAGGCGTAGTATGCTTGCGGAGTTCCTAGGAGTATGACCTTATTAGCTACCAAATTTCAACAGTGGTTTAGCCCCCCTCAGAACATCAAGTTTGCCTCCTTCCCCCTGTTGAAAATAGCTTCGTATTTTCAACATCGGCTATATATTAATAGCCAATGAAAGAATTTGCGGCCACCAATTGTCGGTGTTTTTAAAGGGCTAACTTTCTCTAGTCTAATATTTACGTCGCCTCTTCATCAGAATTCATGTTGTTTCCGTGATAAATATTACGTAGCTTGAGAAATTATTTTCTTACTATTACTCATATTTCTTTGAAATAATTCATTGAATTTTCCTTCGTTATTTCACTATTCAAATCAAAGTGCTTATTGTTATCAATTGCTGTCTGCTGTTGTATTTTGGTTTTCTTGAAATTGAAATTGGAATTTGGTTGGAATTTGGATTGTTCTGAATTATAGTGGTGAATCCAAAAACTAGGGTGAGTCATAGAATTTTTCATTGAAACTAATTTGCATGATTGGCAATTTTCTAATAATTAATCCCAAATATTGAAACTCTTTAATATATTAGACTTTGAAAAAATGACTTAGAAACCTTAGAAACATAGAATTTTATGGTAACATTGGCTCCTCTTTTCTCACATTTATTTATAGAATAAACTGATGGAAAATCCTTTGTTTCCCCAGGAGCCAGAGATCCAGAGAACTAAATCAATAATTTAAAGTTCGTAATTAAATTTAAATCTTTTTACACTTATGAATTTAATTAAAACTTGATAAACTCGTTCATGATCTCAATCTTCCACACTTTTTGTGTATTCATGCGCGACGGAAACCCTTAGATTTTGTCACCCCCTCCCCTGTTCAAAAAAATCTATCTTATCTAAAATTCTGATATATTTGTACCAAACTTTTGATAATTTCTTCCTTTTTTGTTTTGTTTTTGGTCATCTTTTCGAGGTCTTTTTTGCTCTTCAAGGACAGACAAAACAAAATTTTAGCAGTCCCTCCCCCCTCTCCAACACTTATTATTCTAAGTCTGTATGTGGTAAAAACGTGTCATATAGTTGCTAATTTACATTATGGTACTCTGCGCATGACTATGTAATAGCAGGTTTCATACAATTATTTGACTATGTTCCTTGATTCCACTTGTGTACTTGGTTCAATTACCTTCCAGTGTTTGCATATTTATTTGAAAATTTATCGTCATACATGACACATTCGTGTGAAGATGCACTTCCTTCGATCAGTTCGGTCAACAATTCTACATTTTCCTTTTGAGCAAAAGCTCTCTCGCATAGAAATGGCGAAATCTTCATCGAAGGGTTAGTGAGAATGGGCAGCATATTTTCATTTTTGTGTAAATAACGAGAAAAGCGACGGCGGCGGTGGCGAAATAAAATTTGCACAAGCGGAAAATATAGTTGGAGGTAGAAGTGGATCAATGGTGCGTAAAATATGAACTATCCCATTCGAATATATTGTAAACACAAACGATATTATTAGCGAGCATATTTCACCCAACTGTAGAGCTGATGTCCTCGTGTTCCTCTTTTTCCTTCTTTTTAACCCCTTCAACCCTAACTCCCTTCTCACTTTCCCTTTATCTTGATCCGGCAATAACATCCTTTCCGTTTTGTCGTCTCTCTCGCGGATAGTAATTTTCCTCACTGGTCGTATAATATTTATGGTGAAAAAATAGGGGAGGATTTTCTTTTTCGCATTCCGACAATGTCATATTTCCGTCTGAATGGTTGATCGTATAGTTCATTGTTTGCAAGCCCCTTGTTTAACGGTAATCTAATTTTAATGAATATTTGCATGAGATGATTTTGGTGGCTTAAGTATGAACCGATAACAGTTTTGAAATTTATTTGAAACTAGAAAATTATTTTAGGACTTGAGAAGTCGAATTAGAGAGATCCATCAAGATTTTTTGCCTATGAATTTTATAGTCGAGTTCAAGATCTAAGTCCAGATTTTATTGATATTGTGACGTCATAAGCACATAGATTGATGAAAGAAAGCTGTTGGTTTTCATAGACCGAATATATCGATTGGTAAGAGAGAAACAATAGAATGACGTAATTATAAAAAGTCCCATGCTAATTCTGGAAGAAAAAAAACCGATACACTCGTTGATTTAACGTTTTTTCATAGACCAAACAGAAAAACTCAATTTTGTTTTAAAAAAAATTTGTTAATAAGTTAAAAAAACCAAAACCGCAACATTTTCCAAGACAATAATTTTATTACGAGTAATAATGTATTTCCGACCTAATTTTGTTCGATTTTGTGACTTTTTTGGGGAAATTTTTCAATATTTGGTTCTCCTGTCACCCATAGTAAACGCCCGCAAGGAGCCCCCACCCCTTTACAAAATATACTGGCTACGTGTTTGGTACAGGACAATATCATTATGAAAAGACAAAATTTGTGCTTGACAAAAAGTTTCTCAATTCCATTGTTTTTACGAAGACATGTGGGTGTACTATGTCCTGTTCTCTCACTTTTCTTCAAATAATGTCAGTGTTGCTCCGTTAAAAATATACTTGTGAGTGATATAAACCTTTAGCCATAGATGCGTCAACGTACCCGACCACGCATTCATTGATTTTCTTCAAATAATTTTTCAGCTCACCCCCCTTTACGATAATCAAGGTCAATTTGCACTCTTCGTCCTGTCAAGCTGCACCCAAAACTTAATCCATACGTTACAAAGCATTACAAAAATCTCAAATTTTCCTGCACCATTAAAACTTTGTAAAAAAGGTAAACCGGATCTATACAGCGTATGACGGACAAGGCTCATTAGGGTTTTCATAAAGTTCGACATAAATTCCGACTACTAGTAGATAGCATGTTAAGCACAGTGTATATACCTGCAGCCTGTACCACTCGATACATCATTTTTCTTCGACATTTTGCTCTGGTTTCGCATTTTAGTAATTTTTTTTTTTTGCAGCCTTTTATTTCGCACTTCGTCGACAAATTTAAGTCATCGCCAGAAACGGATCGTTTTTCTTCGGCTCACCCTCGAAAAAGACGCCGCACAGCGTACCTACGCGGCTGATTTTTCGGCTAGAAAACAAATTAATCGACTCTCGGTTCCTCCTCCACCTTTTTTTTTCACCTTCCCAACCCCTCACCCTTCTAAAATACCCGGCACATTCCGTCTTCACCATCCTTTATTCTGTCGCCACGTTAATTCTTGGCGATAAGTTTTCACCGCCGCATTGACGTCGACTATTGTTTTAGTAAGAAGTGCTTTTCGTAAAAGTGGCGAAATCATTAATTAAAATTATACGTTGATTAGGGAAGGGTGGGGCTGGCGAAAAGCTTTTGAGTTAAACCTTTCCGGTGTCACCGTCAAATTTTCCTAAATATTGGTCAATTATGAGTCGCTAGGAAAAAACCAGCAAAGGGACGGGTAAGGAAATTTACATCGACGAGGCACGAGCAAATTCATGGTAGACTATAGGTAATTATCTTGGTAAAGAAAGACTGACTCTGAGGGGGCTGAGTAGACTTCTAGAAAGCTGTTATGCTTTTAATTGGTTATGAGATGCACATTACATTATAGTATATATTCTTCGTTCTTATCAATTCAGACTACACATATATAGATTGAAATTTTTTTTTTTTTCAGAAACAGCTATTGCGAGAAAAAATATCTCTATAATACAATATTTAATGTAATTTAAAAAGTGAAAAAAAAACTGCGTTGAGACACAAATAAAATAAACAAAATAAACTAACCCGATGGGCATAAAATGAGAAAATGATCCGGAAAATGAGAATTTTATCAGTTGTCAGTCCGTTTTTATTTTCGACCATCGGATCTGAAAATTTGCAGATATTTTTGTCATCTTGATTATTTTTCCAAATCCGTTTGTAAAATGGATTTCCTGATTATAATCAGTGATAATTTTTGGGCAATTTTTCTAAATCCGTTTGTAAAACGGTTTCACGGATTATAACCCGGGCCAACAAATATGATAAAACAGCCTTCACGGAAAATAATCCGGACTCATTTCCGGCAAGACTGATTACAATCCGTTCGAAATCCGTTTTAGAAGCCGGAAAACAGGAAAATTCCGAGTTATAATCCAGAAACGGATTATAACCCGGAATAAAACGGATCCGTTTTCAAAATATTTTGCCCATAGGGAACCCAAAGAAACGAACAAATGAATCAGAGATTGCAAGCGGAAAGTGACCCTTAGGTGAAAAAGTATTTCTACTCGTATTTTTTTTCATGATTTAGTAATTATTTAATCCAAATTGTCATTTTTGAATCTTATTTTAAAATATGCTTACAATTAATTCTAGTTCGCTATTTGCAATCAGTTCGTATTTAAGAGTATTATTATGAAAACGAAAATTATCGATGACTCAGTGAATGTATTCAATAACTCCAAAAATGAAAATTTTTCTGGAAAAACGTCAGTATTTCAATTTCCATATCCTGGTTTAGGATTTTTCGGTTCCGGTTCAGTTTCCTGAACACATTTTCCTGACATGACATCCACCCGACACGACATTTTCCTGACACCGTTTTTCCAACTGTTTGTTTTATTTTTCATTTGGTAACATTCTTATGACAGAACTATGATGTGGGCTAATGTTGTCAGATTCTCAATTTCCTCAGTATTTTCTACATATGTGTCATAATCCAATACAATAGACCTGATGCGTGTTTGTAGCTGAACTCACTTAAGCTTGGGAGAGTTTTTAACTCGCCTTCCTATAGCGAGTTCAGCCACACAAATTTGGGTGTAGGTGAAAATGAATGTCAGGAAAAAGAATGTCAGGAGAACAAATGTCATGAAAATGAATGTTAGGAAAACGTAATTTCAGGAAAATTTCATGTCGGGTGGACGTCATGTCAGGAAAATGTGTTCAGGAATCTGAACCGGAACCGGATTTTTCATTTACTATAAATATAAAAAAGTTATTTAACTTGAATAAAAATTTGCTTAGAACTAACCCGATGGGCAAAAAATTAGAAAATGATCCGCAAAATGAGAATTTTATCCGTTGTCAGTCCGTTTTTATTTTCGACTATCGGATCTGAAAATTTGCAGTTATTTTTGTCATCTTGATTAATTTTCCAAATCCGTTTGTAAAACGGATTTCCTGATTATAATAAGTGATAATTTTTGGGCAATTTTTCTAAATCCACTTGTAAAACGGTTTCACGGATTATAACCCGGGCCAACAAATATGATAAAACAGCCTTCACGGAAAATAATCCGGACTCATTTCCGGCAAGACTGATTACAATCCGTTCGAAATCCATTTTAGAAGCCGGAAAACAGGAAAATTCCGGGTTATAATCCAGAAACGGATTATAACCCGGAATAAAACGGATCCGTTTTCAAAATATTTTGCCCGTAGGGAAATATTTAGTTTTTGTGAAGAATTTTTTCAAGTCTGAAGAGAATGAAAGAAAGAATAAATAAAAAGAGAAATTTTATAAAATTTTTTCAGTTCTAATTACCTAGCCCACTCCGCTTTAAAATTTTATTTAATATACTCTTACTTCATATTATTGTTTAGAATGGAATTGAATTTTGTTATAATTTTTTGAATGGAATTTATTAATTACCTACCTATTGTTTTATTAAATTAATTTTTTTCAGTTTCTTAGTTTAAATGTTCTATTGACACATTTTTTTATTTAAATTTTCTGCTTTTTTTTTTTTTTTTCTTAAATTAAGTTGATTTTATGACAATTATGACTAATGCGATCGTACTAGAAAAAAAAATGGGTTGGTATACAAAATTGAATAATTTTGATTAAATTATGCAATAAATACTTGCAGGAAAAATATGTAGAGGTTCCTGTCTTGTCGAATATCGTACATCAAAGTCGCCCTCAAGTAACCCTTAGAAACTTGTTATATTTTATTCGCCTCTGTTATATTCGTGACACTTTTATTTGAGGAGGAAACGTGTGTCTAAAAATTCTTAATAGCTGTCTAAGCTACTTAAATTCAATATATTTTAATTATTTTTTTTTAAATGGTTTCTTGATTGAAAATTAGTCGCGTCTCGGGGGTCTATAAATTTCAGATGTTCACTGCGTACCCAATAGTCCATCAGTGATACTGAAAATTTTACCGAATCTCCGAATGTAAATATAATTAAGACTTCTTGGCAGGTGTTTAAAAAACGTACACATCATTCGTTTTTTTTTTCTTCATTTACACGCATAATGTTTTTTTTTCCTCTTCAGCTACCTTTGCTACTTTCCTTTAGTCTCTAAATTCGTCGACCCTACACAGAGCAGTACATAAATTAAGGTTCAGGTGCAGTATAGCACATTTGTGGTTGACGAAACGACAGACTTACATGAACCCTTCGAAAAACAAAGAGCAAAAACAAGAGGGGAAAATACTTGTACGCATTCCCATTATACTTTTCTGTGATTAATGACTGTCTTAATCAATATTTTTATTGTTTGGAAGGGTTTTGTTTGTTTTTTCTACAGAATCGAGGCACTACAGTCGTAGTATGTTGTACTTTTTCTGACAGCTTACCCTGTATGTATTTTTTTTTTCTTTCGCCTTTTGGAGTATTGACACGCTTCATAGCCCTTCTTGTGTAGAGCACCCTTTTCTTACACTTTCTGTTCTAGTGTTTTAATTGACGCAAATTATCCTAGTCAATATCAACTGTTGATACTGTTTGTGGTTTATAAGTGGCTTACCGGAAACGTTGTTCAGAACTTCAAAAATGATCCAGCGCAAGGATTCTGATGTAATACATATATTCACCATTTAAAATTACTCGTATTTACTAATAATTTTGTTATCGATTATACAGGTACCAATCCTTCATAATCGATGGTTAATATTGAAAGAACTATATTAAGCCAACATATAGGCGCTGATTTATATTTCTCAAAGAGGCAAGACTCATTGTACTCAAGTCACCGAACTGTTAATTTCCAAGTGGGAAATGGTGGTAGTGGTGTTGTAAGACAGGAAGAAATTCTGAAGTCAGTATATTTAAAAACATATTTTCCCTAGAAAATTAAAACTAGCCCTAATATTGATTTTTTTAAACAAAATACATTAATTTGCAATGTTCAATTAAAAGAAAAAAATGGTTTCGGGTATGATTCCCTCCCCCGCCACCCCAACCAAATAAGAAGTGGGGACATAAAGCTCATGCCACTTCTATACTTGGGCGTAATATGCGAACAAATTTCTGAACACGTATCAATGTCAGTTTTTGGAATGTGATACGAAGAGACAAAGCAACATCGAGAGAAGAAAAAAGTGTCGAATAAGACGATTTTCTTTTTCCTCAATTCGTTTAATGCATTTGAGCAAAAATTTTTGTATTGCGGAAGCACGCGGAAGTCGGCGATGTGATAACAATTGTGAGAGGGTGACGAATACCAGAGAAGAGCTTTGTCGTCGTTACCACAAAAAAAAGAAGAAGAGTTTGTGGGTAAAATGCAAAAAATAATACAAAAGGGTTGGGGTTCTATAAAAGTGCGTGAAAAGAAAAAAAAAATAGCTAAGCATGACAATATGAATGAATGCAAAAAGTATAGGGGAAGGAAGAGTAAAATGGAACTTTTCTATAATTTAACTCTACTTTTCGATAGAATTACTTTTTCTTCTATCGCTTGATGATACTCATACGAGTAGCAAATGTGACAAGAAAATAAATGAATGTCAATTGCTATTCATTGGTATCATCTGCCCTGATTAAAAGAGACTAATTTGATGGAACTCGATAGATAGCTATATATTTTACGAAAATTATTTTACAACATAATTACATATTCAGCTAATCACTGGTGACGAACCCCATGGTTCTCGCGTGCTCGAGCACCACACAAAATGAAAAAGGAAAAAAAGATACCGTAAAGAGCTCGTTGCAAAAAAATTTGAGCGTGAGAGAGCGAGAACTCTTTGTCCATAAAATCTGTTTTTTTTTGTGCGGCCGGGGGAAGGGGGAAGAATGGTTGGGGGGTCAAATAAATTGTCTATATTTAAACTTTTATTTAACATTTTCAGCAGTTTCTCGTAGCAAAGGTAAATTGCACCCTTGATTAATTTCAAATCTCTGACTCTTAACAAGTCTTAAAATAGATAGTGGTTTGAAACAAAAATGTTCTTTTGCCTTTCGTTCCTCAAATAAGAATGACTGTATTGATGAAATTTCGTTCATCGCTTTAAAAGTTTTCCAATGTTAGCTCACCGACATCCCTGCAGTGTGTAAACTTTAGCTTACTCTTTTCTCATTTTTACCACATTCCTCATCCTCCATTGGGATACTATCCTATATTGGTCACCTCGCGTCCTTTCATGCTCCCCAGCATACACGAACCCCTAAGTACTTTCTAATTCGAGTAAAGTTGGAAATGCATTTACCTTAGCCACTTAGACCTGTAGCCAATTCACCCTCCACCTTTCAAAGCCATCGTAACCTGTCGATAAACGAGCAAACCGGACGATCCTCGTAATTTTTTCGAATTAGTTGTGGCGTTAAAGCTCTTAACACGTTTCCTCAGCGCAGAAGAGGTCACGTCTTTTCTGCAGCAGCACCCTTTCAGCTTCTCATCTCTGTTGAAAGGCTCTTGTGGGCAGAAGTTTTGCTACATGTACTTTTTAACTTCTCTTGTGTTTACGTATATATACGAGTATGTACTTTGCTGTGCACAGACCACCATAAAACTTTCATCTGGGAAGTCATATCGCACGTTGAACTTTTTTCCACTTTTCGTTTCGATAGTTTTAAATACATTCGGACAGAATGAGGTTTGTGAGTGTATAAAATTGCGAGGGCTTTGACATGGACGATAAAATCACAGAAAGGATTGTCCTCGTTTGTAGCATGCGAAAAAGTGCTTTCTGCTTTTCTATAGTGTTCTGACGATTTTATTGTATAAAACGTTCGAGTACATATTTTGTATGCGGAATTTTTTATGTAAGTATAGAAGGCGTTATCAGGAAGGTCATAAATTGAATTTACATTTAGAAGAGAGCATAATTTGTGGTCTAAAAACGGTAACGTGTCTTCAATGACGTATTTAGCGTAGGGAAAAGGGCTGTTACTCTCTGGATTCAGTTTTTCTGCGCGTGATTTCGTATAGCTTATAGTTTTTTTGACTTTGACTGATTCTCCATCACATTATTAAATAGGAAAAATCAGTACTACATGCATTAAACATTATAGTGTTCAGGTTATTCATACATCCCATACTGCTGTGAACTTTAGCCCTTTCAAACTGACCGGGATGAGGGGTAGAATACTGCTTTTTAATGTGTTTTAAAATTGTCCATAAGTGCTAAATAAAAAAAGTGAGATTTCAAAGAAAAATTAATTTCTGCATATTATTCAGTAATCCAATGACGTGTTCGCCCAAATGCCACTATCAGTTTAGCCCAAACTGATGAGAAAAAAACCGCACAGGATATAATCTCTGTCTAGCGAAAAATTATTTTTGTTATTGCAACAGAAATAAAATATCGACTTAAAAAAAAACATGCACTGAAGATGAGGTGTCTTAGTGTAAAGCATGTTGAGGCGAAAATATCTATGTGGTAGCCGAGTTCAGTGGGGACTTATATAAGATTTAACACCTAATATCTATCTACTCATTGTACAGAGTACAGACCCAGTAAATATTTTAGTGCAGAAAGAAAACGGACTTTTGCTAAAACTCCAATTCTGATTTACATGTGTAAAGGTCAAGCAGATTTTGTTGGGGGAAATTCTCATCGAGGTGATTCGCTGTAAGGAATATTGAATACCAATTCAAAATTCTGGCTAAATACTTTCTAGTAAAATTCAAGAAATGCAAAGGTCGTAAACTTGTAACATTACGAGAAATATTTAGGTATTTAATATAGAAATAGGTGTGCAAATTATCAAATCATCTGTTTTTAAGCTACTGAATAATAAAAAGAATTTGGCCAAAGTATAAAACGTGTTTAAGAGGACATTGCATGTTTAAAAATGTCAGGATGAAAAAATTCAAGGTCTCAAACTTTTTGTTTTATGAAAAATTCTAATTTAATTAAAATTCGTTTGCAAATTATCAAATCATCTGTCTCTAAGCTACTGTGAAGAATTTGGCTAAATAAAGAAGTACATATTTAAGGAGACATTGCATATTTCAAACTAATCTCCAGTTGAAGAACAGAGTCAGATACCAATCTTCTGTTACTTCCAATAAAAAAAATTGTAGCCTTTGTGGTTAACAAAATATCTAAGTGTGAGAGAAATAGGTATATAATATTTATATGCAAGTATAGAATAACTCATATTACCGTATACGTTACGGCCGGTATTCTGGAACAGAATTTTAAAATTTTATTGGTCAGGTTTCTCTTCCTTTATTTTTTTCAAGGCAAGGGCAAAGTTTGATTAAAATATTTTACACCAATATGAGTTTCTAAGTGCGTTTTTCTCTTTGGCGGCTCTAGCCAAACGCGAGGTTCGAAATTCAAACCACCAGCAAATGCCCCCACGCTTATATGCTACTGAACAGAACCATAAAAATTGTGTTAATTTCGCTTTTATTACATCCGTCGATTAAAAATCAGTAATCTAGGATTGTCTGTAAAGGTACTATCTACTTCCTACCCGAATACTCGCTGATTTAAATTCAAACGAAGAACAATATTTTTTGTTTTTATATTTTAACCTTTCTCGACCCCTATATGCAATCGATGCGAGCATAATCAGTTTTTACCGCGTAAAAAAATATCGAAGACCCTTCCTTGAGAACGTTGCCGAATGTGCTAATGGCTCTAAGTGCAAGGTGGCTTTCTGTTTATTTCCTTTCAGAAGTTACACCGCCGTCTCTAGCGTTTAATGTGAAATGGTGGTGCGTGAGAAAATATCGAAATTCAAAAATTAGATACCTCTTCAACGATTATCTACTCGCCAGAAAAAACAACAAATTATACCTCTAACCAGAATTATTCGTATTCCTAGCTTATCTCTTGGTTCCATTTCAAAAAACATCAACCTGCATGGGTCAATACTTAATCTACCCTTCGAGACATTACCGAGCCAATGCAAATAAGCCAATCATGAAACTGAATACCTACTTGCTTTTATTAGTTTTGTATGTTTAAGTAAGTCTACGTGCTGTATGAAACCTCTTGTGTAAAATACGAGTAGAATTATTGAAAACTTGTGGCGAAACTATCATATTTTTAAACTTTTTTTTTTTTTTTCTAGTATTCTCGGTTGATAAAATATTTCCACGTGATAATGCATATTATTCCTTCATTTGGAATTGTTGTTTGAAAAAATAGATTTAGTTACCTGCATTAAGTGAATAAGAAAGTTAGTTTTTTTTTTTTTTTTGAAAAACTCTTAACACGTGAAGTGTTTATTTTTTCAAAGTCGGATTTTAATTTTCATAGTTATACGTTACTTAGGATATAGGCAGCAGAAGCATCATATAAGATCTATCAGAGAACACGAAGACTTCTTTGACTAAAGCAATAATTTATTAATTAATTTTGTTTTAATGTAAATAGATTTAAATCAAAGAGAAAGTGAAAAATATTCTTTGTAATAGTTATCAGTTCACCACATTCTTAAAATCACAAACAAAAAAATGCAGAATGCTGAAACCAGTTTTAAAAGAGGTTACAGTTTGGTTTACAATGGGATTTAGTTTTTGTCTTTTACTTCTGCTTTATTTATAAATCAATCAGTACTGGTTCCGGTTCAGTTTCCTGAACACATTTTCCTGACTTGACATTCACCCGACACAACATTTTCCTGAAATTACATTTTCCTGACATTCATTTTCATGACATTTGTTCGCCTGACATTCATTTTCCTGACATTTATTTTCCTGACATCATTTTCCTGACACCGTTTTCCTGACACCCTTTTTCTAACTGTTCGTTTTATTTTTAATTTGTTAACATTCTTATGACAGAACTATGGTATGGGCTAATGTCGTCAGATTCTCAATTTCCTCGGCATTTTCTACATATGTGTCATAATCCAATACAATAGACCTGATGCGTGTTTGTAGCTGAACCCACTTAAGCTTGGGAGAGTTTTTAACTCGTCTTCCTAGAGCGAGTTCAGCCACACTAATTTCGGTGTTGGTCAAAATGAATGTCAGGAAAAAGAATGCCAGGAAAATGATGTCAGGAAAATAAATGTCAGGAAAATGAATGCCAGGAGAACAAATGTCATGAAAATGAATGTCAGGAAAATGTAATGTCAGGAAAATGTAATTTCAGAAAAATGTCATGTCAGGTGGATGTCATGTCAGGAAAATGTGTTCAGGAAACTGAACCGGAACCATCAGTATTATAGTCACGTAAACAATTCAGGCATTGGTGAGTAAAATTCCAAGGGGCCAAACTGCAGACCAAGGAGGGTAAAATTGTTTTTGTAAAAAAAAAATTAAATGGGCTTCTTTCCTTATTTTAAAATTCAGGAAAAATATTGAACATTTTACCTGGGGGCAAAGAGATTGTCGCCGAGGGGGGTTGTCTCTCCTGCCTTCAACTGGCTAGACTCTGGTAAGTAGTTCTAAAAAATTCTTCAATTTTTGAAAAATATTTTTGATATCCTTGTGCACTTCATCACACTCCTAAATAATTGAGAATTAAAACTTGAAAATGCCAACAAAAATTACTAAGAAATTTTTCAGAAAGGAAAAATAACTTCTCTTTCTCTCTTTGAAAAAAATAATAAAGCCTTGATAATTTTTTTTCAGTTAATTAGCTACTTACTGTTATTCTCAGTCTTCTTTATTTTTAACATGATATTCTAGGAGGGTACTCTGAGAGGACTATATAATTATAACGGTCAAGTTTCGAATTTTATTTTCATTTATCTAAACTCTAAATTTATTTCCACCGGAAGATACCTGCTCAGAACTTGACGCGTATAATTTTAAATGAGGAAACAACAAACTACCGGTTACTTTTTGAATTCAGAAGTCGAAACTTTTGAAAGTAAAATGAAAATTTGAATGCATCCTTTGGAAACGATTTCCAAACATCCTATCCTGTAATTAAGTATAAAATTAATCAAGATCATTGATGCGAAACTTGTTGAAATCTTCATAGGCATAAAGTTAAGTTTTCCTTGCTGCTCCCAATTCGCTGAAACATCCAAAAACACTTTTTATTAGCTTTCAATTCTTCTTCTTTTTTTGTCGACTTGTTGAAATGAATTTCGTTTCCTTACCCAGTGACACTGTCTATTTGAAAAACTATCTCATCGCCTTCACCCATTTTCCTCTTTTTTTTTTTGCGTCTTCTACCCGCAAACTTCATCAATCTTATTTCGTTTCTGATTATCCTTTTTTCTCTTACTCTGTCTTTGTCTTCCTGTTGGACTTTCTGCCTTTTTTTTTTTTTTTTTGAGATGCTCGTGAGTAGAAACACGCATAGACAAGGTCGGCCACTTTTTCAATATATCAACGCGCTTTTCGCATTGAGCGATCTGTTGGCCACTTTTTAAAAGCGAGTAAAACTCCACTTTCAAATGACACTTTCTGCTGATGGATAATGTAACCACGTTACTTTTTAAACTTATTTTGTTCACTTGTTTCGATTTTTTTTTTTCACGATGAAGGTGTGTGGAAAGGTGTTCACCTTAAGGAAAGACTACAATGTCTTCCATTGTAAAATGTTTTACAGCATTGAGCATTGCCAACCGTTACAGGTGATACACAAGTCACTGGTAAATTGATGCTGAAACGGTTGGTTTTTTTTTTTTTTAGAGCTTATATGAGCGTGAAAGGGATATAGCTAAAAGGACTAGGATTGATCATTTTGGTTCCTCAAACTTGTCAGTCTCTTAGAGCTGTTGTGAGAAACTTATAATATACTGGAAGAAATAAATAGTAATTTTTACTATTCAAGATTTATTGTAGATATTCTTTGTATTTGTAGTACAATTTTTACCATCTTAGATGATGCATTTTACTATATTTTGTGGTAAATTCTACTATAAATCTTGAATTGTCTCCGTTTTCTTATATGAATCGTAAAATTTACTACCAAAATTTTTTTCAATATATAAAACTGATCTTTCAAGGTTTACTGTACAATACTTCAACTCTGAGTCAATTTTGAGCTAAACCATCTATTTCTATATAGGTTCAAACGAGTCAAAATGGTCATTAAAAAGAATTGTTTGAAATTATTGAATTTTAGAGCTAAAGTCTTCTTAAGTTTTCAGGTTATTGAGGAAAAACTCTGAAATAATAGGTAGATATTCTATTATTCATTATTCTAAAATATGTACATTTTCAAATTTTAGTTATATACGTAGCTTTTCTATGGGACTAAATTAGTTTTTCTCTTTTTTCAAATCAATGGAAAATTTGATACGGAGAATACATTTTTTCTAGATCTTGCATTGTTTTCCAAGTTATTTATTGCTAAAAAGTGTCAATTTTTCACATATTGGAGACCCTTGTGGCGAAGCACGGGGTGGGAGTAATATACTCCCCGAACATATTCCAAGCATATAACCTTTTGTACAGTTTTTTCTTATACTTCCCTATGGGCAAAATATTTTGAAAACGGATCCGTTTTATTCCGGGTTATAATCCGTTTCTGGATTATAATCCGGAATTTTCCTGTTTTCCGGCTTCTAAAACGTATTTCGAACGGATTGTAATCAGTCTTGCCGGTTTTGTTCTGAAATAAGTCCGGATTATTATCCATGAAACCGTTTTACAAACGGATTATAATCCGTGAAACCGTTTTACAAATGGATTTAGAAAAATTGCCCGAAAATTATCACTGATTATAATCAGGAAATCCGTTTTACAAACGGATTTGGATTTTAGTCCGTTTCCAATCAAGATAACAAAAATATCTGTAAATTTCCAGATCCGATGGTCGCAAATAGAAACGGACTGAAAACGGATAAAATTCTCATTTTCCTGATCATTTTCTCATTTTTTGCCCATCGGGTTCTGGCTTCTAACGCTTATTTTCCTGGAAGAAAGTGAAGCCTCTTGGGCAATTTTTATTTTGTTCTGTACGGAATTTAATATCGGACCTATTCTTATGCAGAGTATTTCGCAGCAAACTCGTCTATTTTTAGTCTGTGTGGAGTCAATGATTCGTTTTGAAAACTTAATTAGATTCTTTTATTTTCTCATTTGTCCGTCTATCCTCTTAATTTTCGAAGTATGCACACGATATAGCCATGCCCGAAAAATTATATTGAAATTTTAGCAAATTGTCGCCGTGACATTGAATTAATTTACATTTGAAAAGCGGCGAATAATTTTTTCAATGTCATCAATTTAAACTGAATTACAGTCAAACGACCGCCGGTTATTCTGTACGAGCGGAATCTTAATTGAAAGCAAAGTATTTTTGGTCTGCAATAATAGCTTTCTGTGGGAGTGACTTAAAAATTCGCCCGCACTTTGTTGTATTTCTCGACTGAACTCGATGGGAAAAGCAGCCCCCATTCGAAGAGGATTCGTGGTGTCAATTGGACCAATTTAACGTTTACTGACCCTAGATGAGCAATTTCTTCATTTCATGTGGATGTGACCTCTGTATTACACGTGGAGGTTATACCTCTTTCATACGAGAAGTTTGTTGCTTTAGCACAGCTAAAAAAAAAACATACTTTTGGAGAGGCGAACTCGCTTGATATTATAATGATTGAGAAAACTCGAGTTTCAGTTTCTTATTGTTATATTTTAATATTATATCTTCATAATATCAAATTTTCAAATACTCTTACAACTTGTGTAGAGTGGATACCTTACCTGTTGTATTACACCGTATTTTTTATTAACTAATATCTATCATTTTTTTCGTAAAATTTTCTCATTGATATACAGGGTGATCCATTTAAAACGCAACCAAAAAATTAAAAATTCTCGCGCATTTTATACCCTCCATTACTAACGTTGCTGAGAAAAAATTTTTACAATTTTTCACGCTAATTCCGAATCTGCGACCCGTTTTGCTCTACGTCGCTATTTAGACCAATTTAGGAGCATTTTTTATTCTTTTTTTTTTAACCATATCTCGCTTGGCGAGAGCCGCCGCTAAAAATGGCTTCCAGATTCGTGTTCAGCGACCTCGAAAACCCCTATACTAGTGCTAGATACACTCGAAAAAAATTTTTTGAAAAAAAGAAATTGAAAAAACCGAAAAAACCGAAGGGGTTCACCTTGCCATTTTGCCCAAAATTGACGATTTTTAAAACTTTTCAGAAGACATGTGCACAGTATGTAACTTTTCTTGCTGAATCCGAATCTGCAGCCCGTTTTGCTCTATACGTTGCGATTTAGAACCATTTTGGAGCATTTTCCACTTTTTTTTGGCCATATTATCTCGACGGGCGAGAGTCGCTGTTCAAAACGGCTATCGGATTCGTGTTCAGCGACCTCAAAAACCCCACATCAGTGCTTAGCTTACAAATATATTTGCTGAGCAGAAATCAGAAAATGCAAAGTTTTTGAACATATTATATTAAGAGAAATGTTTGTTCAATTGAAATACAGGGTGCGGCAAAATGACCGGCTACATTTGTTTTTTGAATTATACTTACGCTTAAGAAAAAAGATAAGTACATACCTACGGTTGCTTCTAAATAAAAATTCATTCTTTGAGGTTACATATGAAATGCAATCAGTGACGTACTTAGAAATTTTTCAAGGGAGGGGCTAAGGCATAAATTTCCCCCTCCCCAAAAAAAACAAAAAAAATGAAATTCTTATATTCAGCCTTTTTTCGATGAAATTCAAGTCCTAAAGGGAAGGCTTCAGCTCCATATCCCCACTATGGTGCGCTACTGAATACAATTTCACTCTCTCATGTTGACCATTTTGCCTAACACATTTCTGAAGGCGTAAAATCGAATTTTTCAACTTTGCTAAGAAATGGTTTCATTATTTTGCAATTTCTTCCGCTAAATGCTACCAGTGATGGATAAAATTGACCGGGTAGTGGAATTCTGTACGTGTGGCATTCTTCATGGTTAGCGCGTAGAGGTAAATTCCTTACCGGCTGAATATGTTAGAAATTAGTGGAAAAATATAACTATTGCTTAGCAAAATCTGAAAAAATTAAATTTTACGCCTTTGCAAATTTGCTGGGCAAAATGGTAACCTTAAAGAATGAATTTTAATTTAAAACCAACCCCATGTCTTTATATTTTGTCTTACTCGTGTAATTGGAAAAACAAATGTAGCCGGTCATTTTGCCGCACCCTGTATATCATCAAATTATCGAATTATCTGTCTCCAAGCTACTGAATGATGAAAAAAATTTGGCTAAAAAAAGCAGCGTTTATTCGGACATTGCATTTTTCAAAATAATCTACGGATAAAAATCAGCATCAGGTTCCAGTCGTGAAATTGACCCTAACACATGTGTAATTTATTCAAATTTTTAAAAACAAGTGCGGGAGAAAATCGTCTTCATAGTCAGCAAGTTACAGTTTTTACTACCAGATAGCAAACTTTCTGTTTTATAGGTATATCACTCTATATTATAAAATCAAAACCCACTCTACTACTTTCTGGAAATGGACAAGTGTGAAACAAATACACGTGTTTTACATGTATTTTGTGTCTGTAGTTGCAAAAAATGGGAAACCTGGAAATGGACAAGTGTGAGTAAATACACACGTCCTTTCATATGCAATAGTAAACGTTGGTGGAAGAAAGGTTTTACAAATACGTGTGAGACAACAGATATACATAGTTGGGGGTGAAGGCAAAAGAAAGACTTAAAAGAGAAGAAAAGATATTGTTAATTCTTTTTCTATACACCCTCGAGAGGGGTTGGGCCACAAAGCGGCCAAGGGGCAAAGCCCCCTAGTAGGGGTAAAAAATAAAAATACACTTCCACGGTCCAGCAAATTACAGAAAACACCACTAGATGTCAGGTACTTAGTGTGAAATTACAAACAGCAAAAAGAATAATATATTGATACATCAAATTTTTTTTAAATTAGTCGAGTGTGACGTAAGAGTAAATAATTTCATACATAATATTATTATGAAATCTCTTTAGTGTCAACAATGCAGCCTTTTTCAAAGCGTAAACATTGAAACTTTCCCCTTCGCAATGAAATTTAAAAAATCTACATTATTCAAAATACAGTAGTACTTTTAAGAAATCGTTTTTGCTCAGACTAACATTGGTTTTTATTATTTTTGTTGCAGGAGGAATGAAAAGCCTGTCTAGTGGTAAGTAAATTTCTAATACTTTCTTTTTCATTTTGACTTAATCAAAATAAATTTAATTTTCAAGTAGGAAGATATTAAAAATTTAGTACTTTAACGTTGCATTTATGACTTAAAGTTCAAAATTTTCTACATGTATACCTTACCCATAATTTTTTAGATTTTTTATTTCTCTTGTTTGTTCTATTTTTTTTTTTTTTTTTTTTTTTGGTTCTGAAACTTCACTAAAATATATTCTTAGCTGAAATTGATAGAGATGGAAATGTTGCTTTATAAAGTTTCAAGAAATCATATAAGTTACCTGCTTAGTTGTACTCTTAAAATGAAAGATGGTGGTGTGTATTTCTTTGCAACTTGTTTTCATCTAGATAATAATGAACCTTTTTTTCTAATTGTTGAAAACGTTTTATCGCCTGTTCGTAAGGACTAGTTTTTAAGTTGACCTACGAACAGTTTACCTGTATCCTGTTTTGTTACTCAAAATTCATCATAATTGCTTTATTTAAACTGGGTACAATGAATAAATCGGCTTAAAAATAATTATTCATTTTTTTCTCTAAATATCACCTTAATGTTGGACCTAAAATGACAAACACGTGCCACAGAATCTAATTTTTCAAATACATTCTCAGTAAAAGAATAATGAATGAGTTGTGCACCAGCATGGAAAATGGTAGTTTCGAATATGATATCTATAGTAAATGTAAATTGTACAAAACCAGCTATAACTAAACTGAATTTTTATGAAATAAAAAATATTATAGGCCTACTGCATTATCATAAATCTTTTCTATTATGTTGACCTTTTATTCATAGAAGTTTCTTCCTTTACGTTCGAGTAAAAATTTTCAAAGAAAAAAGAACGATTGTATTTTTGAACAGAAATGAACAATCGAGCTTTTGAGTTTAGATGCTTCATTTTCAACTTTTTTTTTCAACTTGAATAAAAAGTTGAAGAAAATGAGTAACTTATAAAAAATGTTGAAAAAATGTTGAATAAAAATCTCTCATTTTTAACTAGCAACGGAATTAGGCAAAATAATTTAATCACAATAATATAATTAAAAAATTTATAAATTGTAACTTTGAAAGTAGTTATGATAATGCGAGTACATATAAGCTCTCAGTCCGGTCAAATGAGTGGGAAAACGATGTAATAAAAAAATTAACACACGATTCTTATCCCCCTAGAATTGTTGGGTGAATCGCACCGAATATCATGCTAAAAGTCTTCAGCCCCACATCTTTTCGGATTTTAGTTAGAAGGATTGATATAACTCAAAATTCAGTTTTTCGCTTATATCTTCGCTAATATCGATTTTAGGAGAAAAAGTGTTGGTACAAAAATTATTTAAAATTAAATTTTCTACAAAAAACTTTCCCATGTAAATTTTTCTATCTTTCACAGTTGCGGAGTTACAGGCGCACTAGAGTTTTTTTCAAAAATCAGAAGTAAAATCAACGTATGGATAGATTTGTTTGAAACTTGAAACCTTAAACTTTGAACTGTTTTTATGTATTTTGTGAAAGTGGTCTTTCTTTCATACGTAGTGCTGTAGTATTGCATTTTATTATTATTATTCTACGAGTATAGTGAAAAAGAATAACCTATTTTACTCCTTAGAAATTTAACTGTCCCCTCTACTATTTTGTCGTATAGCTACTGTCCTGCCATGTGGTTATAGAAAATGTAATTATAGTTTATTAATACCGATTTTTTCCCCTTCCATACATAAGTAATACTATATTTCTATTCAAGTTGATTACTTTCGCCAAGTTTTCAGAAAATGAGGATTCCCAAGCGCTCACATCTTTGCCTCTAACAAAAGGGTGAACTCGTCATTGGCTGGAGCATCTGTCTCAAGCCACCAGGACAATAGGCTATATACGAATAAATTACATTAATTAGATGGTATTGTTTGGTTTCTAACAGAATTAGCACCAAATTAATGTCTCCTGTGACTTCGCTCTTCCTTTCTTAAACGTTTCTAAAATGCAAAAAATAATTGCGATGGTTTCCGCAAATTTCACTATTTTTTTTTTTTACTTTTCCTCTTTAATGCGCCTTCATTTTTCCCCTTTGACGACCAGATTTTCGTGACAATGCCGCGTTAATTAAAATGACATCCTTAATTAAAAGCATTTACGTTCGGGAAGCAACTTGATATACAATTTTCATCGTTAAGTCTTCTTTTTTTTTTCTCCCTTTAAAGCCTTGAACTCTCACCTGAGCCATCGAGAATTCAGCCAACTGCCTAATTATTCGAACTATAATTTACTCGATGGATAAGATTCGAAGGGATAAAAATTTGACATTATACTTTTTTTTAATCTGTTTTCTTTTTAGTTAGCGCGAAAGCAGCAGCAGCAGCCCTTTTACCATTTTTTAAGCTGTACTCCATATTCGCGTCGATACTCTGTGTTATAATTTTTGAGCTGAGCATAAGATCGGTGAGTAAAAATTCCAGTGATAGTTTCTATAGTTCCTACAGTTCCTACTTGTTCTATAAATTATCTGAATAATCTGTTTCATAAAATCGTTAATATAAATAGATGAGAATCTATGTGCCTGAATACTTACGTCACTGAAGTGACCCCTCGGGACCCTAGGTTATTACAAATCATTACCACTACCATGCATACAAAATAAATAAATACCATTGTGGCATCTATAATGGAAAAGATGAGTTAATTTTTTTTACGTCAGTCTTAATTGTGAAAAAAGTATCAGAAGTAGGTACTTTGAAATTGTTCAAAAATAAAAAAATACTTAGAGAAAACTCTCCTTTAAAAAATAGAAAAAAGGAAAAAAAAACTGAAAACTGTTCCTATTGTTTCAATATTCTTGAAAAATGAATTTTCTGAATTTTCTTATTTAGGAAGTACGAGTGCAAGATAAATCATTTCGAGTACAAAAAAGAATCACAATGAAAATTAATTTAAAAAAATTGAAAGAATTATTTTTTAACCATTGATAGTAATTAATTGTTAATAGATAGAAGATTCTTCGTCATATAAAAATAATAAAAGTAAAAACCAAGCTTTTTATCGCAAGAGTATCCTCCATAAACCTTTTTTCTATAGTTGTTGCAATGTTCTTTTTCCTCTAATTCTAAGACATTCTTATTACCTATAGTCTATTTATTCTAACATCAATTTATTTTTACTCAACTTCATTTCCGACTAATTAATTGTTTTATTTGATTAAATTAAAAAACTCACCGAGTTTTGGGTAAAAAAGAATCATTGATTATGCATTATGCACTTCTTATTTCCCGAATTCTAAAAATTCTTATTGCCTGTTCTAGCATCAATTAATTTCCATAAGACATAATTTTATTTCAATAATCTATTTCATTCAATTTTCTAAGGATCAAAAAAATCAGTGAATAAAAGAATAATGCTTTTTTTTTCAATTTTCTGTTTCAGTTCTGACAACTGGTTTTGCTCAATAATAAAATACCATAAGACTATTCTATCCTTGGACAAAGCATCCCAAAGTAACAAAAAAGTCGTTGTAAATAATTCAAAGTTCTATTCGTCAAAGATGAGGATCGTTAATTTTTGAGAATTTATCAAATTTTTATCTGTTATTTTTTTTTCCCTTTTTATTCATACTCGTGTACATCGTGTTTCAATTTAATATTCTTCCAAACGATTGTAAATAATGTAATTTAATTAACGTTTTTTGTTTACTCTTACTTTTTTTTTTTTTTGTAAAGTTTACATTTGTTTAAATACAAGTATGAACTGTTACTTATTTTCCTATTTATTTCTTTTCAATATTTTAATGGAATGAAATTACGGTAGATGCCTGTGTGTAAATATTTGTTAAAGTACTCTAATTAACTGAATTTCAATTTATAGTCTCCCAGGTATGGAACGGATATAAAGATCAATGTCTTTTTGGAAGGCCAGTGTGCTTGTGGTCTCATGAATAGAAATTGACATTTAAAATGAAGAATAACGTATTTCAGTTTTATTATTTCCATTTTCGATGATTCATATCTTAAATGGACGTTTAATTGTCGACTTGATTGCAACCCTTGATAAGCAGGTGGTTTAAATAACCATTCCAAGTTATAATTTTTTAGCTTCATAATTTATGCACTCGATTTTTTTGTAGCTCTTCTTTATGATTTTCCAACGAGTCATATCAAAATGAGAGCATCAAATCGATAATATTTCTCTTCTAGACTGTAATTTACATCTTGAGAGAAACATTTGAGTCAGTGAATTTATTTAAATTTCAGACGTAAAAAAAAAAGTTGTTTTGTGTACCTGAGGAGAACTCATTTAAATCTCAATTTCTGCGAGGTCATTCATATTTAAGCATTTTTAGCCCATGCACGCTGAACTAGAAAAATAAACGAATTTTCTGAACCCTCAACTTTGAAAATTAAGCCATTCTGAGCTACGTGCAATGAGCTTATCAGTTGAAATTTTCTTTAAATTCTTCGCAAAATCACTGCATGTTATAATTGAAAAATGCTATATTCCATATAAAAGTGCTGCATGTAGATGGAAATTTTTTGTAATTTATTTGTGATTTTCAGAATACTTTGATTGTTTTGGTGAATTTCTACGTTCAAAATGTAATAATATTTGGCTAAAAATTTTGATTGTAACGTCACACGAAATTTTTCTTTTCTAGAAGCAATCTACTGGAGTTGCTAAAATAAAATTGAACATGCACATCCCTAACTGTCCCGAGATGTTCAAAGTCATGTTGATAGCAGAAAAATAGGATTGTATGATATTCAGTACTACAATTATAAGGCTTCCCCTATTTGAAAAATCTTCAAATACCTAGTAAAAATGATGGGTCGATAAAAATTAGTAGATACATTGAAGAAAATCATATTTCTATTTTGAAACTTAACTTTTATCCAAAGAAATATTGAGAATAAAGAGAACCAACTCGAAGAAAAGGAAGTATATAAAAATTCCACTTCAGTCAAAAGTTTCTGAAATAGGTATGCTATCAGTGGAAAATTTAATAAACATGTAGTTCTGCCATCTTTCAATGTCCTTAACTTTGAGTACACTCATGTACAGCAGCCCTATGTTTGCATTGAATTCTTGACAGGTGGCAAAGTGTGGAAATTTTTTACTTTAGTCTGCATAAGTTTATTCAGTTGTTAGCCTTCTTCATTTTGTCGCTCCATTGACTTATTTCTGTAATATCGTTCTTAGGACAGGTGTATATCCAACTGTTTGGAAAATCTCCAAAGTAATTCCCCTCTTCAAGGCAGGCAAAATAAATGAAATGAAAATTTATCGCCCCATTTCTTTAATTCCACTGGCTGCAAAGATTTTTGAAACAATAATACACAAATATTTCTACAATCAAATTAAGAATATGTTATATACAATCATCAGCATGGTTTTAGGAAATTTTATTCAGTTCAAACAAATTTGATAAAATTCACGAATGATATCCATACAAGCTTCTCTAATGGAGGCCAGTTAGATGCAATGTACATAGATTTTTCAAAGGCTTTTGATAGAGTTATAATCATACAATTTTACTTACAAAATTACATTCTGTTGGTTTTTCGGAGGACTTGATTTATCTATTTCACTCTTATCTGGATAATAGAAAGCAATTTGTTGAGTACAGGGGGCTGGTTTCCACATACTACAAGAGTATATCGGGTGTTCCTCAGGGATCTGTCTTGGGACCATTTCTGTTTTTAATATTAATTGTCAAGATTCTATACTCGAATGTTTTACTATATGCAGACTATATGAAGTTGTGTAAAATGATAGTTTCCAAAGATGATTGCACCAAATTACAGCATGATTTTGACTTGATAAGTCAGTGGACTGACAGTAACCTATTACCTTTCAACATTGATAAATGCAAAAAAATTAGTTTTATGAAGAAAAGAAGACCTATCTCTTTTAACGATTGAATAAAAAATACACCACTAAGATGCATGCCTTTTATGAAAGATTTGGAAATTATTTTAGACTCAAAACTACTGTTCAACATACACATTGAACACATATCCCTGAAATGCAAAAGAATAGTTGGTTTTATGAAAAGAAACGGAAAATATTACAAAAATTTTGAAACTGTGAAAATATCGTACTCTGCATTTGTTAGATCAATTTTAGAATTCTCTGCCATTATTTGGGACCCTACAACTCAAAAAAGCGTAACAGAAATTGAAAAAATTCAAAAAAGTTTTTAAAAATATTTACATTATAATGTAAGCATTCATGTACTACCCTCCTGATATCACTTACAAAGAGCTTCTGGTTGGTTTTGAGATTTTGAGCCTTAACTTCTGAGCCCCTCGGTGTGGACCTTGAACCCTCTCCGCGGCCAATCTCACTAGTCTGTTTCAGTGCCCACCTCGTCCCCTTAGAGATTTTTTTCTCTTTTTTTCTCTTTCTTCTTGTTTTTCTCGTTCGCTTAAGACTAAGTATATTTATTTGTAAAACGCTTTCACCATCATTTGGACCCTCGGGCACCTGTCGGTGGGGGGGGGGGGGCAAAAATATTGTCAATATTGTATTTCTTCGTCTATACATGTGCCACAGTATCATGAGGCGTCTCAGAAATATTTTTGAGTCCAAATATTATTTACATAAATTTTGGAGAGATAATCAGGTATTTTGTAAAGAAGAAAACCGTCTTGGTGAGGGTACTGTTAATGCCCTTTATTTCTAATTTCGACGCAGGACGACATTCTACGAATCAAGTATGGAAAATTCGCAGGTGCTATCGAAATTGAGAAAGTACGTCCTTATAGCGGAATAATTGCACCGTAAACAATCTCACCGAAGGGATGATCCTTTTTTGCCGTACAATTTCATCCTTACTTAAGAAACATTTCCTTAATCTAATAAAGTTCCGGCGTATTTACATTTTAAGAAGAAGACGGAGAAGAAAGCGTCGACAAAGTAGCAGCAACTCTTACACACATCTCATCTCCGATGGTGTACTTGAGGTAGGGTGAAATTAAGTTCACTACCAGTTTCCATCCCTCTGCACTTCTCTATATGTCCCTTTTGCCCTCAGAATATCGGTTGGTTCCGTTCTAAATTTCCTCCGCCAATTTCTTGCCCTCATCTGTGCATCTCGCATCTCACCGCATAGCCTTCGTATCACATTGAAGACCTATCTGCCACGATTAACACCATTATAATTTTCCTCGCAGCTATTCTATTCGACAAACCACCATCTTGTCTTCTAGCTAAATCATTAGTACCCCTCTCGGAGCCCCTTAGCCTCGATTCCATCACCTAGTTGGAGCCTATTTTCAAAAAAGTGGTTATAGTTACGACAACGACGACGTGTCCGCTTTTATTGCTCGAACTCTTGAATGTAACAGCTGCTGCATTTCTCTAAGACATATTTTGCGAGGCGAAAAATGACCCCTCTCCTCCGTAGTTCTCTAACTTGGCTTATTCTAGCCGAGTCCAACAAATCTTATATAACTTTTTGGTCGATGTAATTTACGCGAAATTGTTGCGAAAATTGCAAGGTTCGGAATTGTGACTCCACTCAGTCGTATAGTTGAAGGCGTTTATAGGTATTCGTTGAACTCATTTAGGGCAAATTATGAGCCTTTATTTCGGCAGAAGTGAAATATTCTTGGGTGTATGGATTTTTCAATTGTAAATATTAAAATATTGATGATTCAGCCACGACGTGATTTCTCGTTTTTGGGAGTGTGGAGGCCAGAGAGTTCGAGAAAAAGTGATTAGTAAAAAGAATTCCAATCATCTGTATTCCCGAAAAATGCTTTTTTACCAAATTTTAGCTACGTCACTACTCACTACCGCTACAAGACTTACTTTCTATCCCAAATTTCAGCCCTATTGGTTCAGTATTACAACCACTAACGTAAATTCATCAGTGGCGGAACTAATGAGGGGGAGGCCGGGGGGGCACCCAAAAATTTTTCGAATTGAACTAAAAACCAGTAAAAATAAGTCATCATTGAGAAATAAAAAAAAAATTAGCTTCAGTATCAATTTTTCGGATGTTTAAATTTTCGAATGATTTGTCTTGGCCCCCCACCCCCTGGCCCTCCCTACAAAAAACTGGTTCCGCTACTGAAATTCATTATCTTCTTACGTTATTTGGAAAATTAGTCACCGATTGGATGAAAGGGCCAACGTGCTGCCAAAAGGATCATACAAATTTTTAGACCAATGCTATTTGTAATGAAATCAGTGCATCCAGTATATGCAGCGCAAAAAAAGGAACTTGAAATCAAAGTTATTCCAACTATAAGTTTATATCAATGGTGCTCAGATCTTCCGCACTCACTGACGAACCTCATATAAATATTAGAAAATCTTTCCCGCCCCCCGCTTACCAACTTAGAAAAAAGTAAACTGGATCATTTTTTCTTTCAGAAACATTTTTTTTCTACCCTCGCCTAAATCGCCATTGACGAGCTATTTATCAAAAATGTAGTATTAGAGCATATCTGCTTTGCACCTAATGCCTATACGACTTATATGTACGAAAGTACTGCCTGGAATTCTTCTGGTAGGACTGCATGTTGACGCATCAGTCAGAATAATAGAATTTAATCATAATTATAAAATTAAATAAATTATGTAAAAGTCGTCTTAAAAGTTGGTTGGCCTTTTTTTTTTTTTTTGCTACCTGGTACTACTGGGGAAAAAAAGTCAATTACAACTGAAACCATTTTTTTTTTTTTACAATTCTACTAGCTTCACCTTGAGAAATTCTACTTTTGTCTGAAATTACCCTTACCTCTGCATACGTAATCTTCGAACCATTTTTTTTTTCTGCTAATGTTGCTTTCCCTCATAAATATCATCGAAACGTGGTGCCAGTGACCCATAAAATAAAATCGAGAATGGCCATCTGGCTGTGGAAACTCTTATATTGGAATGCCAAAAGAAAAGAGGGAAAAAATGTTGGAAAAGGAACATCACCCACACATCCCTAATGGATGCAGCATTCGAACTCGATCTATTATGTAGTACATTATTTTTATAGGCATTCAAATTCCGCCATATTGCAAATCGTCCTCGTCTTTACGGCTCTCATGCCAAAAACATTAACATTCTGCAAACGTACACCAGCTCCGAATAACTGCAATCTCGTTTTCGCAACCGCAGGGGCTTGGAAAATACTTCCTATAGTTTTACGCTTCGGGGTAATTAAATCGGAGCACATACTGCGCAGGAGGGGCAGCATTTTATTTTGCTATTTGAAGCAAACTGACGACAATGCAGTTACTGTATTTTTGTTTCCAAAATAAAGAAAAATTAATGAACGTATGTCTACACTGTTTTTTTTTTTTTCAGAAACAAATACGTATAGGTGAGGAAGAGGGGGTCCGTATGCGTGGATGCGATGAAACAGAAAAATATACATTCGACAAGCTACACGAATTATAACAATTGGGAATTTTTTAACCCCTCCGGGCATAGATTAAATTTTGTGTAGATCTGCTTGAAAACGGAAATGTTTACTTTTAATGTTTCCTTTGTGACGATATATTGTTTGTAAAACGAATGAACTCGAGTACTATATACGTAGAGGCACATTTTCAAATTACTTTATGCAAACTAGTTGATTTTATTTTAATGTAGGCACGAGTCGTCTCCTCGTACCAGAGAATTTTTATTTGACGAAAATGACATTTATAAAGAACTGAAAACTCATATATAATAATACAAATAAGTCGAGCGAAGACTTGCGAGGAACACAGAATATGAATCACAAGAAATTTTTCAGTTTTATCTACAGCTGGAGAATAAAGAGATACGTGAAAGGTTTAACCAGATATTTTACAAAAAGAGTTGAAAAAAATATCTTGGGGTGGTAAGTATAAATAATTCCAAAAGTAATATAATGTGAACAGCATTCGGCTATTCACTGAAGTGCAACAAAATCCAGTAATAACATATTATGATTCCACTGGGTCGGAGGAATCAAAGAGTTGACGAAATTAGATGACAGTAGAGTATTTCTCTTTGATTGTGGAGTTCTAATAAAAAAAAAACTTTCTCGGTTATAATCTCCAAAATCAGAATAAAAAATCAACTTCAGCATCAATTTTTGGTATGTTGACATTTTTTCATAATTATTCTTACCCCCTCCGCCCTTGAAAAAAAATGATTCTACCAGTGTCACCGAAATATTGAGTGAAATAATCTTGAAATTGCACTCGTCAGCCATTATACAATTGCTATTTTGTTTATTTCATTGTAGATTTAATTTTCCATTATTGTGATAAAAAAGCAATTAATATATAGGGTAAATCAACTTTATTAATCTATTTTTTTTTCTTATACCATTCTCGACATTTTCTGAAAAAGAGGAGGAGCAAAATAAAATTTATATCAAAATAAGCATTCGTTTAATTTGCTTAAATACAAACCCAAGAAATTAAATACTACTCTTGAAAAAAAAAGTAATTATCTATTGTACTGCATAGAGGAGTATAAAATCTTGAATTACATTCTGTTCCAATTAATGTGGGTAAGAAATTTGCAAAAAAGGTACAACTTGGAAGAGTAATAATATTCAACGAAATTTCCACCGGGTACATCATAAATTGAGAAGGCAACAGTGTACTTGCAATTAAAAATAAGTCTCCATTTACCAGTTTGCAATGCATTTAATGTTTAAATGTTTATATTAAGTAGAAAGTAGAAAAGAGAAGAGCACTTGGATAATTTATATGCAAATGGCGTGGAATGAACTAGTCGACGAACAAAATTCCACAACATCTCTGGGTCTTGTTATAGACCTATACTCTGTGCAATTTATAAATCCTCTTTTCTCTATCCTAGACTTGCCTTTAACGAGTTCGGGCAATGAGCAATTCCAAATTGCCAAAGAAAAAAAAATTATTACTCTATAGAATCACTAAAGTTTCACAATTTTTTGCACCATGGGAAAAAGAAATTGCTTCGAACTTGAAAACGAAAAAAGAAGATTTTCAGTAAAAATATACCAAGCTATTTTAGAGGATCTCACAGAATCACCTAATCGACTAACCTAAAAAGAAAATTACATCAAGTTGATTAAAAAGAAAATAGCTATTCGCCTATTTGCCCTGTATTTTATTTTTATTTTTTCAAATTTCCAACCTACTTATCATTTTGTTTCAGTGTGAAATGTTTATTTTCAAATTATTAACTATGAAGCCTCACATATATGAGCAGGCCTTATTTTTTAATCTACTTCAGACCATCTAAGATCCCTAGCGGATATGAAATATAGAAATAAGTAAATGGATAATTTTGTGTATTTGTAGGCATTTTGTAATGCCTCTTAAAAATAGTGTTTCAATGTACGAGTAGATAAAAGCATACAGAAAACGAAAGTAGGAAAAAAAATGCCGACAATGCCTGGCAAAAAGTATTAACAACTTTATTAAAAAGTTCAATAATGGCAGGTTATAAGTTATCTTTCTTTTTTTTCTATTTTTTGGCTTTCGACATTATGAAATAATTTACATGCTGAACGTGTACCAACACTTCCAGTCGGATTAGAGTCGTGAAAAACATAATGTCATTTCCTCTCCTCTTTTTTCTTCATTTAAAGTGTCAGAAAATGAACGAGAAAAATGTTTTCTTCCAACTTTCCCTTTTCTTTTCTATATAGATTCTCTTTCTGTTTATCTTTCGCGTTCAACTATTGGACCAAAAGTAGAGAACCGACCAAAGAAGTCTTAACTTTTTCAAAGGCATTGATTATTTATTAAATGTTGAAACGTGGAAAGCTCAATTTTATAGATCTCACTTCTCGAATGGAATGAAATTATTTTCACCTTACTTCGACATTTTGAAGTAAGAGCAGATATCGAACATAAAAATTCGAGTGGAAAAGCAGTAGAATGCCATTGTGTTCGAAGGTTGTGCACCTTGAATAATAAACCAACTGTAGGATATTTTTTTGCCCCTTTCATCAGTCACGTCCTTTGGTCTGACAGTTTTGTGAACCTTCATTTTTTGTCGCATACTGAGAAGCTGAGCAGTAATTTCTTAACCCGACGTCACTCGCGTCGTGGTAACTTTCTTCATGCCATCATCTTGGCAGGTGAAGAAAATATCCAGGACGCGTGTCAAAGAAAAGCAGCATAGGGGCACGTCATGGTAATTTTCTTCACCGCATAGCAAAAATCGGGTGTGAAGAAAGTTACCATGACACGGCGTCCATATGTATGGACGCGCGTCATGGTAAAAAACTTCATGAATGTTCCCTATGGGCAAAATATTTTGAAAACGGATTCGTTTTATTCCGGGTTATAATCCGTTTCTGGATTATAACCCGGAATTTTCCTGTTTTCCAGCTTCTAAAACGGATTTCGAACGGATTGTAATCAGTCTTGCCGGAACTGAGTCCGGATTATTTTCCGTGAACGCTGTTTTATCACCGGGTTATAATCCGTGAAACCGTTTTACAAACGGATTTGGAAAAATAATCAAGATGACAAAAATAACTGCAAATTTTCAGATCCGATGGTCGAAAATATAAACGGACTGAAAACGGATAAAATTCTCATTTTCCGGATCATTTTCTCATTTTTTGCCCATCGGGTTGTTACCACAATGCGCCACCATCCCATAAGGAAAAAGCGCGAGCGATGGCGGGTTAACAGATATCGAACATAAAAATTCGAGTCAAGAAGCCGAATACCATTGTGTTGGTAAGTTGTGCACCTTGAATAATAAACCAACTGTAGATATTTTTTTGCCCCTTTCATCAGTCACGTCTTTTGATCTGACAATTTTGTGAACCTTCATTTTTTGTCGCATACTAAGAAGCTAAGCAGTAATTCCTTAAGGATTAACATGAAAAATGCCAGGATTAAACATGTAGTAAGGTTTGTAAATTTTTAAAATTGCTTTCAGTAAGATAATTTTCAACGTGTAATGACATGGTAGCAAAGCCAAGTAATGGAATGTTTTAATTTCGAAAAATCTGTTGTAGAACTTTAGAGGATAGTTCTGTGGTTCGAGATATTAGCTTTAGTTGCAACTGCCACACTAATTACTCGAAGACTTCTATAAGTCGAAAAACTCCTCCTTTCCCTTCAACTTTAAGCTATCAACGTTCGATTGTATTCAAAAAATATTCCAAATTATTTAAAATACCTACTACAAAAAAAAATGATGCTTTAAAAAAATGTTTGATGATTTTCAGAAATATTCTTGAAATATTTTATTTTGATTCCATCACCATGCTCTTTGAATTTCAATTCAAATCAGGAACCTTCATCAGCAGATTTTTTTTTTAAATATCCAAAAATTATTTCTAAACCTGTTCAAAAATGTTTGCTTCAAATTTAATTTAAGAAATGTTTTCAATAATGCTCGTAATATCCGTATTTCTAAGATAATTTTATAGAACAATTTTAAAATGTTGATGTGGAAAAATTGGAGGACAAATTTTCAGAGGGTTGGGGTCAGTTGTCATTGGAATAACTTATTCTATGAAAAGATTTCTTTTAATCGAGGCGCGCTCAGGGAAACCATACCTCAATTTGCTAAAATAAATTTCCGGTTTTTTAGTGGAGGTTGTAGAACACATCAAAAGCTTTCATACAAAAAAAATTAAGCTGATCCGATCAAAATTTGCTGTTCTAGAACGATTTAAACATTGAAAAATGAGCAATTTTGAAAATCATAAAAATTAGCTCATTGAAAAGAGCGGGAAAAATGCACTTAGAAAAAATGAAAATAAAATAAAAGTAGCATTTCATTTTTTTCAGTTTTTTTGCTTTTTCTCAATAGTCCAGTCAAATGAGCAAAAAAACAATTTTGAAAAAAAAATTAACACGCGGTTTCTAACCCCCAGGATTGTTGGGTGGGTCACCCCAAATAACATACTAAAAGTCTCCGCCCTCACCCCTATTGAGGTTATGGGGGTTGTTTCACCCTAAAATTCCATTTTTCACTTTTATCTTCCTAAATATCGATTTCAAGGGAAAAATTGTTCAGATACAAAATGTTTGAAATTAAATTATCTACAAAAAATTTTCTCACATAAATGTCTCTATCTTCGATGGTTGCGAAGTTACGGGCAAAAATTTTTAAATTAAAATTCTAAAAAAAAAATTAATAGAAAATCAACACCTTGATAGATTTTTTTGAAACTCGAAACTCAGTATATACCTTATGACACCTATCTATGACCCAAGTTTCAATTCAATCGAATCAAAATTGCATCCCCTACAGCTTAGGGAATATTCTCAACTTTGAGTCCCCCCCGCCCCCCTTGGGTTACTGTGAACTTCAATTTTCAAATCCCTTCATAAACCTATTCAAACAAACTGAAAATTCACCTGTTAGTAAATGACTATTCAAAGATAAGGTTTATGAGGTGATTTGAAAATTGAAGTTCACAGTAACCCTCTGGAGGAGCTCAAAGTTGAGAATCTTCCCTAAGACTGTAGGGGTGCAATTTTGATTTGATTGAGTTGAAACTTGGTTCATAGATAGGTGTCATAAGGTATATACTTAATGAGTTTCGAGATTCGAAAAAATTTTTTAGAATTTTAATTTAAAAATTTTTGCAAGTCCGTAACTCCGTAACCTTTGAAGATAGACATTTACATAAGAACATTTGCTGTAGATAAGTAATTTAATTTTAAATATTTTGTATCTGAATAATTTTTCCTTTGAAATTAATATTTAGAAAGATATAAGCCAAAAATGGAATTTCGGGGTGAAACAACCCCCATAACTCAAATCGCAATGAGGTGAGGGCGGAGACTTTTAGTATGTTATTTGGAGTGACCCACCCAATAATCCTAGGGGGTTAGAAATCGTGTTAATTTTCTTTTCAACATTGTTTTTTTGCTCATTTGACTGGACTACAACTTTTCATTGAGCGACTTGAGGCATGGTTTCCCTGAGCGCACCTCATATTTGTTGACCTGTAATATTTTTGAATTGGCTTTGCTATAAGCCAAGCATATCGATCCCTTAAAGCAAAAATCTGCTACATCCATTTTTGATTATTACAAAAGGTGAAAGGAGAAATTTTCTGCGATGCCTTAGGTATTTCCAATATAATATTTTGCATTGGGAAATTTATAGACCCCGAAACAAATGGTTGTAGTCTTCATCTAAGATTCTTGAGAGGAGCAAAGTATCAAGTTGCCAACCCCTTTTAATTTGCAATTTCTGTTTTCAGTCGTGAAAATTTTTTGTTTACAATTTGTTTTTGTTTTTTATTTTTCGTTTTCAAGTTGAATAAAATGTAAGTTTATCCTTTTTTATTTTTATTCATTTTATTTAGATACATCCGCAATTTACAAAATTGATGATAGCTCGTCGAATAAATATGTAAGCATTTGTTGCACAGCTCAGAGTGCTGTCTCAGTTAAGCGGTAGGCTATGGGTTATAGCAGTTTTATCATAATGGAAAAGTCAGGAAGAGTAAAGTTGACGTTTGAAAAAATAATTCGACTGATACGAGATGCTAGAGTGAAATAATGCATCGAAGCTTGAGCTGTGAAAATACAATTGGAAATTCGAAACATCGAAATCCAATGCTTCGACGAATTGACGATACAATACCAGGTGTAATGACGCATTTAGAAACTGAATTATTTGCTAATGGTCTTCCGTATGTATGCTGTGAAAGTATATTTATTGTAGAATTTGGCTGATTGGGGCGCCTGTAGGTACCTCTGCCAAATTGGTTAGCAGGATTCAGTATAGTTAGGTGAAAAAAATCAGATTATCCGGACGATTTTTCCGTCAGATAGTATTTCCCCAATTTGAAAAATTTCATTCTCCAGGTATTCCTTGGTGATGAGGAAAATGGTTAAAGGAGCTTGTAAGCCTTCGAAGATACAAAATCAAGTTTCATCATTGAAAAAACATATTCATAGGAATATCGAAAAAATAAGAAAATATGAGCAGATCTCATAATTCAAAAAACTTTCCATTTTGATCTTCGATATAATTTTGTTCGAGTAGGTATTGGGTATCATATTGTATGAAAAAGTAAGTTGGCTGCAGAATGGTTTAACTTAAAGGCAAATTGAATCGTATTTTTAGCAAGGAAATGGGCGTCTAAAGATTTAATCGTAAATATGAGACATCTACATTTGGGGTGAACTAAGTCAGCTGTTATGAAAATCAGGCGCGTATCTAGACCGACCTCAGGAGGGGGGGTCCATCATTATGACCGTAGAAATTGGAGAATCAAAAAAATTAAAAACATTTATATTCAAAAAAAAAAGTCAATGGGGGGTCCGGACCCCATGGACACCCCCTAAATACGCCCCTGATTGAAAATCAAATTCACTAGGCTGATCTGAAGCTCCTTCAGATGTGTTATTACGAGTATATTTAGAATATTTTACTACGATTAACATTTTATTATAATTATCAAGTGATGTAATATTTGTTTGGTTCCAGCAAATGTTATTATTACTGCTGTGCTAATAACATCACATTAACTCAAAAATGAAAGATCCACGTGCTGCAAAATAAAACTTAGTCTCTTTGGACAGTGAAATTTTTAGAATACCCTCCAATTTAGGAACATATGTTGCTTTAGGTGGATTTAATTTAGGGAAGGGGGAGCTGAAGTGTCATTGGCTCCTTCTCAAAAAATTTAACTTTTGGTAGAGTAAAAGATGGGGTGTGAAAAGGTATCATTTTTTATTAAGCCCTCTAGAGAAGACATCAAAAATCCTCGTGTATGAAACGCTATAGTTGCAAAGCAAATATCTTGACGAGTTACAATCTACTCGTACATAAAAATCAGCCTTTTTTTTATTAAGTATTTCAAATTCAATCTGCTATCAGCACTCCCAGGAATTTGAGTAAAACTATTTCAATTCATCATAAAAGAAAGTGACCGATCGAAAAATTCTTGGAATTTTCCATCTATAATAGTAATTACTAATCTATAACCCCTACCCTAGTCCATTTCCTGAGTCTAGAATCAAAAAGTAAATCAACTCCTCATATACCTTCTTTATATTATCGTTAGATCTTATTTATATATGGCGTATATATCTTGGAATAATCGACTGAAAAATTTAGATTAAGCGTTTTAAATAATTTCAAATTAGAGAGTGTGAGAAAAAGAAGAAAATAAGAATGCAAAAATCGTGTCTAATCATTATAAGAACCTACGTCAGTTAGTATAATGAAATATATAGTGAAAGTTAATTCATTCAGGGAAATATATTATTTTTCATTAACCAGATATGTACCTTCAATCAGGTAAATTTAAATAAAGTCATCTTCTTAGAAACGGTGGCTCCAGTTTTTAAACAGACAAAAAAACTCATTAGGCCTTTCTTTTAGATTTTATTGTACTTTCGAAGTCATTATTCTCTCTTTTATTCGCATAGTTCTTATCTTAAACTGGAAAATTTAGTACCCCCTAGCAAATGGAATATCAGATAAGCTTCGAAAACTCATTTTTATTTTGTAGACTACCTACTTCTCTAGCACGTGTGCATTGTGAGAACTGAAACTGAGATTTCCCATGTTTTTCACTTCGGTATCTACAAATTTGACAAGTGAATGAGAATTTTATCTAATCTCTTGGAATAAGGCATACCATTTTACTGAGAAGCGTTCTCTTCAAGGTACAGCAGTTGTGGTTTATTTTTGATACTTCTTCGAGCCGAATCGAATTTCATTAAGTTGAATGTGGAAACGATTAGATTAAGAAAATCTTCATATTGATTTCATTTCAATACTCATATATGGAAAGCTCTTACAATCACAGATGATGGAACCACGGGATGCGAATGGCATCGCAGCTGCTGGAAACATTGCAAAAATATCGAATAGTTGAATGAATAAATTTATTTTAATCATATAGTCGAAAATAATGATATTTTTAAAGATTGACATTCACTGAATTTCAATTACCGAAATCTTATATTCCAAAATTGACTAAATTTATTTTCCTCTGTAAAATGAACAATATCTAAATTGTAACTAATTGCAGAGATTTGTATCTTACCAAGTGTTTGCTCCAAACTCCGAAACATATTTAGCCAGTCCCATGTTTAACACCGAATGTTCATATTTTATGTGATTTCCTGAAATTCGTAATTATTCAAATTATTTGATTTAAAACAAATTATTTTTCTTCAAACTGGACGTTTTGGGTAATATCGGCCAAAGAAAAACTTTAGGACTTTAAAGGTACCCAGTACTGGTATTTTACCCTAAGGTACCTTTCTACTGGAAAGGGTTGCATGGAGTGCTGAACAAAGGGAGTCTTAAACAAAAAATTCTCCTACTTCAATTGATTTATTCATTATCTATCAATTAGTGAGTTGTTCAAGATAAAGCTTGTGATGGAATCTCCTTGCCATGGAGTCTGGAGACTGCTGCTGTCCTCACCTGTGATTACATCAATTATGTATCGTGATTTGATTGTGTTTCTTATTATGGTTTAATTTCATTGGAGGTTGTGATAGAGGGGAAGGGGTCAGTAGACTCTGATAGATTTGTCAATTTCACTAAATAAACCTTCATATTTTATAATTCACTCTTGCATTTAACTAAACGAATTCTCAGAAAGTCCGCAGGAGGTCTTAAAAGACTCTCTGGCTTTTCTATTCCTTGACACTGTAGGTAGTGAAAAGATTCTTTAACTCACCACTGTCAACCACTATACAATAAAGTACCTTTCTAAAATTACTCGCTGTCCTATGAAGTACCCTCAATCCCTGTGGATTAATTTACTCTTCTGCTTATTCCTGTATCTACTTACGTACCTACGTCATAGTTAGGTGTACCGTATTACAAAATATGGGCTACCTATCTACATCGAATTTTCACTGAAGGTATATAATTTATAAAATTATTCAAGTTTTTCATTTTTTTTTTTCTCTTCACTTTTTTCCCCGTTATATTAACGTGGGTAAGCGATAACGAAAACAATAATTTATAAAAATAAATTAAAAACACCACAGCGAAAAAGCTTTTTGCCGAAGAGGCTGAGGTAACTGAGATGAAGAAGTAGTAAAATATATTAGCTTATGCGACGAGATAAAAGTATTTTTTGCACCAAAACAGTACATGTTGAAGATGACTCTGTAAAATGATACTCTAAGTTATTTTCTTTTTTGACTTTTTATAAATTCTCTCTTTCGTTTCCTTATCCTTTTCTAGCTTTCTTTTACGAATTGTGGTGTTTCCTTTCGGCTTTTTTCAATCTAGCTGTAATTTCTTAAGAGGTTTTTCAAAAGAAACAGGTAAAACGATTTGCTTTATATAGTAGTTCCTTTACAAGGATTACAATGCTAGACCTGTGGTTGGATCCAAAAATGAGACATTTGGTAACCACCATAATAAAAACCAAAATTAAATACAGTAAAACTTGTCCAAAATGGAACTTGTACAGGAAGGAAATCTGTCCAAAACGGAAAAAAATGATTCTCCCGGCAGCTCTTATATATGGAACTTGTGTGTAAAATTTTTTATACAAGACGGAATTTGTCCAACGCGGAAACGGAGTGGGTGCTGGGCATAGTCTAAAACGGAAAAAATTCTGGTTTCAACTGTACATTTTTGTGATGTCATGTAACCTACGAGTATATCTTCTCTTATTAGGTATAATGTATGAACTTAGTATTTCATCAAGTAGGTATATATGTATATGTACAGTACTTGAAACTAGAAAGACCAGTTGGTGTCATATACGACGCCATTTGAATTTGGATGCGTCATCAGGTGGCGTCATTGATGTTATTTTACTGTCGAGTCGAATATGAAGCCACCTGCGGTCCTTTGAGAAATCGAGTAAAACCTAGTTTTTCAAGTGTTGACTTTCTCAATATGTGTACAATATGTATTTGTAATTGTCTTAATCATCATTCACTTGCTTAAGGTATTGCACAAGACGGAATTTTCCGTTTTATACATAAGTTTCTTTGAAACGGAAAATTTCAAGTAAAACTCCTGTCAAAAATTTTTCCCAGCTCTGACTCAGCTTTCGCATTCAACTTTAATTTTTCCATTCAAAAAACTTACACAGGAATACGCAGTGTGTTAACAACCTGTGTAAATATTTAAAATGACGAATTCAAAAAGCTGTATGGATACCTTAGGGAAAAGGAAAAGAGTAGCAGTACTATTTGACAATCGACTGAAATACTTTAAATTTGTTGAAATTTTCATGAAACATATGGGTTAGTAGAGACACGTATCTAAAGGGGAAAATTCCATTAACAACCCTTATGGTTTTTTTCTTTGTCTTTGTTTTGTGACTAGCACACATTTACGAGAATGTTTGCCAAAGAATTTATATCACATTTTGGCGAACACGTCGCTTCAGAAAAACAAGAGGAATCTTCTGCTTTGAAATAACATATCGCTTTTCGGTACACGAAAACGACAAAAGAAAAAGATACACATGAGGACGAAAAATAAGAGTATAAGCTGAGAATAATTTATTGCTATTTATCGAATTGACAGAGTGAAGAAAATCTGATAACTGTCAGACTATATGTACAAAGCTACACTTCATAGCAGAGCTGTGGAAATAGTCGTTTTAAATGCAGTTATATGGTCATTGAGATATCATATGAACTATAAAATGAATAAAACCTATAACAATTTCAGTAGGTATCAGGTATATCAGAGACATACGCTTGAAAAAAAAAGTTGAACGATTTCTTTCCAGGGGTAGAAACGAGAAATCAACAGTCAAAGGGTCTGGCAGGATAAGATACCCAAAATGGCCCTTGAACCGATTGGGCTCGTTTGTGTGTCAAAATGTCGACCTTGATGTAAAAACATTTTTAGCAAAGTTTTGGACCCCTACCTCCTCCCTACATGGAGCTGGAGCCTATTTTATGCGAAATATTTGAAAAATTCCTGCTCCATGTTCAATGAATCAAATTTTTTCAAACTTGGGTCAATGATAGGTACCCATAGGGCCTATCCATAGAAAAAAAAATTTTTTTTTTTGCCTCATTTTTTCATGGCTAAATTCACTTTTGAAATTTTTAATGCCCAAAATGACCCCTTTGCTGAGGACCGTCCACTTTCTGACTACCCTCAAAAAGTAGGTATTTTTATCTAGTATTATATGCCACCACCCTTGATACCAAAATCGATGTCCCGAGGGATCAAAAATAGCCATAAGTAGCTAAAAACAGCTATTTTTATAGGTATTGTCACTATAAGAAAGTAAGGAAACCAAAATTTTTTGTAAAATAGCTCTAGGCCATTGTGTAAAACTACTACCCTTCATATCATCCCTCTTTGTTCCCACAGCAAAGCCATAAGGGTGAAAAAGGTATTGCAAATGACCATTTGCAACTATGTTCCAATTATTTATTTTTAAAAAACCCTTTTCCTTCAAAATAAGTTCAAGATTATGAGTTTGCATCAGTTAACCCTATATTGCTACCCTCGGGTCTAATTTTGATGCCAGTAGGGGCAAAAAACAACCATAAAGAGCTCAAATCATACTTGTTCACAGGTATTTCTCCATAGAAAATTGTGAAAATTGGATAACAAATTGTAACATAATATTATTTTATTATTTTTAACCCATATTACACCTCTCAGTTCCTTCTGCAATGACACCAAGATCATAAAATAACCATAAATAAGCATTGTTGACAGCTTTACAGTGAATTTGTGTATCAAAACTGATGAATCATATTTTAATTATTTTTGTCATTAATAGACTATGTGTTGTTCTACCTAATTGAATAATTGAAGTATAAATCAAACAAATTATTGTGAATGTGGTTTCTTCTGTGATTGTTGTGATGTGAATTGCATTGGAAAGGTTTACATTAAAGTCAAGTATGTATACTATTGGTATATCTTATTTTTACTGGAAGAATTTAGAGCTGATCAGGTAAGTATTTTAGTTAATTGCCCACTCAAGCCCAAACTAAGTCCTAAAATTAGTATGACCTTTGCTTAGGCTCATTAGGATGGTCCTTATTTATATAGAAAAAAAATTTGTTTGCAATTTCTGCTCCCACCTCCCAGATTTTTTCCATTTTATAAAAGAAATTCCATAAAAATTTCAGCCCCCTAGATTGAAATTAAGAGGTGCCTCAAGTTAGTTGAGACAAAGATTGTCTTTCTTTTCAATATTATTCACTATATTTTCATTTCTGTCATTCATAATAAGAAAAACATTAACTTGAGGCACCACTTAATTTCAATCTAGGGGGCTGAAATTTTTATGGAATTTCTTTTATAAAATGGAAAAAATCTGGGAGGTGGGAGCAGAAATTGCAAACAAATTTTTTTTCTATATAAATAAGGACCATCCTAATGAGCCTAAGCAAAGGTCATACTAATTTTAGGACTTAGTTTGGGCTTGAGTGGGCAATTAACTAAAATACTTACCTGATCAGCTCTAAATTCTTCCAGTAAAAATAAGATATACCAATAGTATACATACTTGACTTTAATGTAAACCTTTCCAATGCAATTCACATCACAACAATCACAGAAGAAACCACATTCACAATAATTTGTTTGATTTATACTTCAATTATTCAATTAGGTAGAACAACACATAGTCTATTAATGACAAAAATAATTAAAATATGATTCATCAGTTTTGATACACAAATTCACTGTAAAGCTGTCAACAATGCTTATTTATGGTTATTTTATGATCTTGGTGTCATTGCAGAAGGAACTGAGAGGTGTAATATGGGTTAAAAATAATAAAATAATATTATGTTACAATTTGTTATCCAATTTTCACAATTTTCTATGGAGAAATACCTGTGAACAAGTATGATTTGAGCTCTTTATGGTTGTTTTTTGCCCCTACTGGCATCAAAATTAGACCCGAGGGTAGCAATATAGGGTTAACTGATGCAAACTCATAATCTTGAACTTATTTTGAAGGAAAAGGGTTTTTTAAAAATAAATAATTGGAACATAGTTGCAAATGGTCATTTGCAATACCTTTTTCACCCTTATGGCTTTGCTGTGGGAACAAAGAGGGATGATATGAAGGGTAGTAGTTTTACACAATGGCCTAGAGCTATTTTACAAAAAATTTTGGTTTCCTTACTTTCTTATAGTGACAATACCTATAAAAATAGCTGTTTTTAGCTACTTATGGCTATTTTTGATCCCTCGGGACATCGATTTTGGTATCAAGGGTGGTGGCATATAATACTAGATAAAAATACCTACTTTTTGAGGGTAGTCAGAAAGTGGACGGTCCTCAGCAAAGGGGTCATTTTGGGCATTAAAAATTTCAAAAGTGAATTTAGCCATGAAAAAATGAGGCAAAAAAAAAAATTTTTTTTTCTATGGATAGGCCCTATGGGTACCTATCATTGACCCAAGTTTGAAAAAATTTGATTCATTGAACATGGAGCAGGAATTTTTCAAATATTTCGCATAAAATAGGCTCCAGCTCCATGTAGGGAGGAGGTAGGGGTCCAAAACTTTGCTAAAAATGTTTTTACATCAAGGTCGACATTTTGACACACAAACGAGCCCAATCGGTTCAAGGGCCATTTTGGGTATCTTATCCTGCCAGACCCTTTGATTATCAAACATAATAATTATATTGGAAGTCTAAGAAATTTTTGAACAACTTTAGATTTTGTTGAACATTAAAAATTCTTATTTCCAGTAAAAAATAATTATAAAATACCTTACCTGCTGCTAATAACTGCTTGCATATGCATAAGAACATAACAAATCGGTAATGGTACCTAAAATGATCAGTTTTTCACAGATTTATTTTTATTAATTCCAAATCCCATATAATATTCTTTCTGAATGAAAAAAATAATGATTTCCTTAAAATTTATCTTCATTTTACTGACACTAATTTTGAATATATAAAACAAAATAAGTGACTTTTGATTTATGACAATTTTATTAATAGAACATTTTCCGTTGTACTGCCAGTCCATCCACTTGATTTCAACACAATTATAAATTATCCAGCTGTTATTGGCTTTAACATGTTGAAGATTTAGTCTTTCAGACTCTCACGTAGTCTTTTTTTTCTTTTTTTGTTTTTTGTCGTGGTTACCCTTCCCAGACCATGTTTCCCCTCTTAAATAATCAACAACAACCAATGAGATACCGACTAAAAATTTGTTTTAGGCATTCTCTCAAACGACGATCAAATACTCTCACGCCTCACATTTTTCCGTTCAAGTTCACACAAATGTTTTTTAAATTTATTTACAAAATGTTTTCCTCGAAAGTCTTCTTCGAAGTGTTGAACTTTTATAATAGACATATCGTATTTGAGTATTTATTTAATCATTAAGTTCTCCAATCTTCGCTGTATCTACAATAAAGCTAAATGCATTTTATACAAAAATGAACTCGGTGCAGTGCCACGAAAAAATTCTGTTCTATATGGAGTTAGAATTTCATTGCCACGTTTCAAATGATTGTTTAATTTTTTAATATTGGTCATCATTTTATTTGTTTGTCCACACTCTACATAGTGGAGGGTTGAACCGAGGTAATGGAGTGGTGAAGCAGATTTGTCTGTTATATCTGAATGGATGTTTTCAGTCTTCTATCTGCTTTCCAGGAAATAATAGGATAGATAGCACTGGTGTGTCCAAAAGCTAAAATGCGTTACATTAAGCCCTGCTTATCAACAAAATGATATGAATTCATTACCTGTCTAGCCATTTCCAGTGATACAAAGTTGGTAATAATCCTACAAACTGGATATTACTCAAGGGACCATACTTCAATAATATTGTTTTATAATTTTCAACAGATAAATTAAGAGATACACTTCCCCCATTCTTGATTTAAGTGGTGCAGTTTTAACCCTTATGGGGCAACCTGAGGTCTACAGGATCCCACAAAATATTCAAATTTTAATACCTGCAAAATGAAGCACATTTGCCAGTTATGGTTCTGAGGTAAGAAAAAGTATTAACCTCACCTTCGGTGGGATTTTTCAGAAAGCCAGATAAATGAGTGGGATTTTGTAGATCCCCAGGTTGTCCTCGAAGTAGTCAAAAAGTAGTTAAATGAAGATTGGCTCACTTAATTCTTGCCGGGGACCTCCTACCTACCTAAAGGGATGTTTGACTTTGTCAAAGGGACGGGGAGTTCAACACCACATAGCCTTCAATGAATGAAGAATCTCTGTGTTGGTTTTCTCAGAGGTGTGAGTAAAAGCCTGACACATTGGTGAGAAGCTTTTGAGGGCTTCTCCCAGGGTGTTGGATAAAACAAATTCGAACTTCTATATTATTACTTTAATAGATTTCTTTTAAGTATTGACATTTCATATACCTTAACAATTTGACAATACCTGTGCACAGCATGAACAATTTTACAAGACTAACTGACTATATAACATGTCAAAATTATATTGTCCATAAATTTGGTGGACATGTTCTAGAAGCTTCCATGGCTATTGCTTGTACAGCATTTATCAGTCATGGAAGCTTCTTCACAATTTTTGATTTATTTGCAGTTCCTATTTGTCACGCCACTTCTATGTGGCTGAAGAAATAATAAGACAGTTGAAAACTGCAAGCTTGCACTATTATTAGGCGCGCACTTGCATTTAATTTAAATAATGCCCATCCCGACACGTAGCCATCAGAGCTAGTAAGGGATGTATGCGTGTGTGTGTGAGTGTAAAGGAATTTTAGGTCTGAATATTCACAGAACAATCTTCAATTTACCATGGAAAAGTTGTAAAGGTAAAGCCACACTGACAGAAATTTACTCGTAATTAGTAATTTTTACAATTTGTATAGGAAAAGAAGGACAATTCAAGGTTTGTAGCACAAATTATTACGAAAATAGTAAACTAGGTACTATATCTACCATCTAAAATAGTAAAAATTACTGCAAATATGAAGAATTGCTACAATAAATAGACGCCTTTGTAAGTCTGATTAGTTGATAATTTGTAGGTACTTGCAATATTTATTTTTCTCAGTACCCAAAAATTACATAAAGGTTCAGGTGGGCCCATGAGGATACAGGTAATTCATCGATATCAGATGTATTCAAACTATCGACCAATCAGATGTCATAACAGTTAATAAAGAACTTTCAAGAGCAATATTGGATCAGCCTGTAAACATAAGTGGTGAAGAACAGCCAACTGATGACTTATTTAAATTCTACTATTTTTTTTAACCGTTAGGTTACCAGTGTTTGTAGTGACAGCCCTAAGCATTACCACTAGCTAGTTTATATTTGCTTTGAATGTGCTATTTGGTTTTGGTATATAAATTAATTAGGTCTACTCTGGTTTTAGATAAAGGTTTACCTTCAATGTAGATACTTGCAGGGCAAATTAGCTAATATTAGCCTGTATGTAGACAAAATAATAAGATACCAATCTAATTTAGTAATGTGGCTCCAACAACGAAAAGCCAAGGTCTAAAAATAAAAAGCATGCTATTTGCAACTAACTGTCGTCAGTGAATTTTATATTTTTGAGCGCTGCCCATATGTTGGATCCTCGTCCTTTTAACTAGTTATATAGACGAATTGAATAAACCCAACTGAAGACATATTTGTACTGATGAACATAAATTTAACCATTGAATATATGTGCGATACCTCAGAAACATTATATCGCTTTAATCGATGCAAATATTGAAAGTCTTTTCTTATTTTTTATCTAACATAAGATCTAGCTAAAATCATGCTGGAGTCCTAATTCATATACCTAGCAAGCAAAATATTTTCCTCGTGAGTTGTGAATGTAATACCCCAGCCATTTATCTAACTGTACACACTTCCAATTTGGGCCTACTTTTTTTTTCATATTTTCCAGTTGATTCCTTTTTGAAAATTATTTGCAAAATAATTAAAATTAAAACGGTTGGATCAAATCAGTTCCCGTAGAGAACAATTAGAAGTTAGGATAAATCCTGGAATCAACGATAAAATCGATTAATTTTTTTTTAATATACCTTTAATCTCATTTATTTTCAAGAGGTTAAAGAATTTCTGTCTACATGCTACAATCTATAAAATATAACTAATATCCGTCAAAAATTAATTCGAAGTAAAATTCAAAATTCTACCAAACGAGCACCTAGATATTGAATGTTGCAAATTGTCGCCGAATGGAAAAATACTGATGTACCATTAGGGTGGCTGCTGCGTAAAATCTTCAACAGAAAAAACTCACATCGAACAGAAAATACTAGCACCGAACAGTAAGATAGAATCATTCCATAAGTGCATACATAATCCACAATTCGATAAACAAAATGGAAATATTTCATTACTTGTTAGTAATTTTTGTTTTACTTGAATGGTCATTTTCTAATTCATTTGAAATTATTGAAAATCTCCCAGATGAGAATGATATCCAAATTGATTTTCTTGCACTTTTACGACGCCAAAAAAAACTACTAAGAATACTCTGAGCCAATTCTCATCTTGTAAGTATCACTAAATTTTTGATGAATTTATAATCAAGTAGGTATTGAGGATGATTTTTTTTTCATAAATAAAAAAAATTCTCAAGATAAATTTTTATATCTTATGTTCCATTACTGGGCTTAAACAAATTTTATTTCTGGTATTTCTGAATCCTTTTGATGAAGTTTTGTAGATATTCTTATTAACTACGGATAGGATTAATTATAATTAATCTAGTACCTCTATCAGAGAAATACAAGAAATTTTGTTTCAATGACGATAGGTTTAAGATAGGACCTACACCTGTTTTGGACATCTCGACAAACTCAGTACTTAGTGGAAAAATATAATTATTGTATCGTTAGTGAGAAAGATTCTGTATTCCGAATTTTTTTTTATTTTAAAGAGTAAACTGAGAGAAATCTGCAGTATTTTTCATCATTTTGGATAGGAAAACAGGAATAAATTTCAAGAGTTGTCTAGACATTCCTTCAAAAATAGTAAAATAGGAGTATAATAGGTACAGCAAAAATTTTGAATATTAATTTTTACAATTGGAACGGGAAAACGGTGAAAATTCAAGATTTGTAGCAGAAACTACTGAAAAAAAAAAGTTTTCTAAGATAGTAAAAAGTACTACAATAAGAATGACTGAAGGAAATAATGATTTTCTTTACTTTTATCCTATTGGTAATATTATTAAATTCCCTCAGTGTCCCTGTAAACTGTAAAAACGTTCAATTTATTCACATCAAAGAGGGCTAATTTTCTTAGGTGGGCCAGAAAATATTTTCTATATGGGCTACCAGCCTTCTTACCATTGCTATGGCCCACCCTTGGTTACGTGCCTGATGAGTAGTTCATTACTTTAGTTTTCTGTTTTTAAATGTTTTTTTTGTTTTTTTTTGTTGTAGCATTGAAATCAATTGGCCAACCACCGATAAGATTACAACTCTGCAAGCTTAAATGCCACAGAGAAATCCACCCTTGTAACAGTAAACTGAAGTAATGAACTACTCATCAGGCACGGAACTAAAGGTGGGCCATGACGATAAGGGATTTTCCTATGTAGATAAGTCTTCTGAATATGAGGAGCCTGCTACGTCCTGTATGCTTTGTAGCTCGTCCATTTCATCATCTGTAAACACAATTTTTGGCACATGGCGAGGTCGAGGACGGGTCATCCCTCAACAGACTTTAACCAAATGAACAAATGAAGTGAAGGCTGATTTGTTTCGCCCATGGAAGTCAAGTTGTTTATTTCATCATCCCAGGACAACGGGTAACAAGAAAGCATGCTTCGGGTAAAAATTTCTTCCTCTGGTAGGCCTAAATCGATTTCCCATTTTTACATTGACCGATGGCTTCTTCATTAAAAACATGTATGTTGTACTTCTTGTTTCCCGAAATATAGTTTTTAAATGTTTTTTTTGTTGTAGCATTCAAATCAATAGGCAAACCAACGCAAAAATTACAACTCCTAGGCATTTGATTAGCCCTCTCAGGAATTTAATATTTGCCTCTCCCCGTTAATATTTTTCTCTAGCTACAACCCTGCTCTTTTAAATTAATTTTTCCTGACGTATCAGACGATTTGTATTGACGTATAATATAAAATATAAAATATAACACGCATATGGCTGGCATTTGCCTTTTGTCCTGCGTAGTGCAGATATTGTTCTTTTTTATTTGTTGAATTGTTAGTTACACAGCCTTGAAACTGCATTTCAATCCGCTTATGTTGGAACACAGAGCTTCGGGCCTTCCTGATCAACTATAATTTTCATTCAAAGGTCAAAGGTGTAGACTTCTGGTGTAAAATTCATTTGTGACGAACCATTACTCGGAGATGGCTTTAAATGAGATTTCCTTCTATGTGAGTAGTTTCATGCTAATTACAAGGCATACATACCAGGCTATGAGGTGTTAGTATAGCCTAAAAATGTGACTGACCTAATTGTAGTATTTTTGAATATTTATCAGTGATATTATCAATCCTGTTAATTTTTCCTACTTGCAGATGAAGCACAGAGTGGATCTTTTTACAACTTATATGAGATCTTCCTCTCATCAAACCTTACCTTTACTGCAAATTTCAACCATAGTGGTCTAATGGTTCGTCCTGTGGTGCGTTTCTCATAAACATTCATATTTCAGAACATTCCTAATATTGCTTTATACAGACAAACCCACGACAAACTGACTTGAAATTGAGATAGTACATATTTCAGCTCATTTGGATCAGTACTTCGCCTGTGATAAGGCTTCGAAATTGAAATTTGCGATTTTAAATGATTTTCATTCGCTCGCTTCAGTTGCCTCGAAGAAATAAATAAATAAAAAGGCTACATACATGAAATCGCCGTATGGATATTCTTAAAATCAGAAAATTCTGAAAGAAAAAATTATGCCCATGAGCCCTATATCTATTGCCTATCAGAATCCATAAAGGAATTTGATTTTTGGCAAATATGACCTTAGTTCACATTCTGAGCTTCTAATAGGATCTTCTTGAAAATTCATACTATGCCATTAATTACAAAAATATGACAATTTCTGCTAATTTCTTTGTAAATATCTTTACAATGACAATAGATAGAATGATGCGGTTTTTACTGCCTGAAAGAGGAGGAATAAAAATAATTATTTTGAATTTCTTCAGGAAGGGGGTATCTCGAGATATGCTCTTCTTGAAGAAAAGCATTCCATTACAAATTATATCTTGAATCAACGATAAAATGAATCAACTTTTTTTTCTCAATAATACGATAACTACAATCTCATTTGTTTTCAACAGGTTAATGAATTTCTGTCTACATGCTACAATCTATAAAATATAACTAATATCTGTCTAAAATTAATACGAAGTAAAATTCAAAATTCTACCAAACAAGCACCATTGAATAATGTTGCAAATTGTCGCCGAATGGAAAAATACTGATGTACCATCAGGGTGGCTGCTGCGTAAAATCTTCAACAGACAAAACACAAATCGAACAGAAAATACTAACACCGAACAGTAAGATAGAACCATTCCATAAGTGCATACATAATCCACAATTCGATAAACAAAATGGAAATATTTCATTACTTGTTAGTAATTTTTGTATTACTTGAATGGACATTTTCTAATTCATTTGAAATTATTGAAAATCTCCCAAATGAGAATATATCCTAAGTGATTTGATTGCATTTTTGCGACGCAAAAAAGAAACTACTAAGAATGCTGTGAGCCGATTCTCATCTTGTAAGTATCACTAAATTTTTGATGAATTTATAATCGAGTAGGTATTGAGTATGACTTTTCTTTCATAAATACAAAAAATTCTCAAGATAAATTTTTATATCTTATGTTCCATTACTGGGCTTAAACAAATTTTATTTCTGGTATTTCTGAATATTTTTGATGCAGTTTTGTAGATATTCTTATTAACTACGGATATAATTAATTATAATTAAGCTATGGTACCCTTAAGCGGATTTTTGTAGTCTTTTCTAAAGGGACTAAATTTATTAACAAAAAATGTTTTCGTTTATTCAACAAACCTCTTCATACCCCTCTCCTCTTCCTTTTTCAAATTTTAGTGTTTCTTTTTTTTTGGCGATGGTGAGAGGTGAGTGAAAAAGAGATTTAGTAGAGTAGAAGTGATTACCTACATTTTGAAGGGCCATTTGCAATCTGTACCTCTATCAGAGAAATACAAGAAATTTTGTTTCAATGAAGATAGGTTTAAGATAGGACCTACACCTGTTTTTGACATCTCAACCAACTCAATGTCTAGTGGAAAAATTGAATTATTGTGTCGTTAATGAGAATGATTCTGTATTCGGAATTGTTTTTTATTTTAAGTAGTAGACTGAAAGAAATCTGCAGTATTTTTCATCATTTTGGATAGGAAAACAGGAATAAATTTCAAGAGTTGTCTAGACATTCCTTCAAAAATAGTAAAATAGGAGTATAATAGGTACAGCAAAAATTTTGAATATTAATTTTTACAATTTGAACGGGAAAACGGTAAAAATTCAAGATTTGTAGTAGAAACTACTGAAAAAATTTTAAAATATATTTTCTAAGATAGTAAAAAGTACTACAATAAGAATGTCTGCAGGAATTAACGATTTTCTTTACTGTACGAGAAACGCTATTATATCCTATTCGTAATATTATTCATTTCTCTCAGTGTCCCTGTAAACTGTAAAAACGTTCAATTTATTCACATCAAAGAGGGCTAATTTTTTTAGGTGGGCCAGAAAATATTTTCTATATGGGCTACCAGCCGTCTTACCATTGCCATGGCCCATCCTTTGTTACCTGCCCGATGAGTAGTTCATTATTTCAGTTCTATGTTTTTAAAATATGTTTTTTTTTTTTGTTGTAGCAATCAAATCAATTGGCCAACCACCGATAAGATTACAACTCTGCAAACTTGAACGCCATAGAAAAATCTACCGTTGTAAAATTATTTTGGGAAACAAGAAGTACAACATACATGTTATTAATGAAGAAGCCATCGGTCAATATAAAAAAGGGAAATCGATTTAGGCCTATCAGAGGAAGAAATTTTTACCCGAAGCATGCTTTCTTGTTACCCATTGTCCTGGGATGATGAAATAAACAACTTGACTTCCATGGGCGAAACAAATCAGCCTTCACTTCATTTGTTCATTTGGTTAAAGTCTGTTGAGGGATGACCCCGTCCTCGACCTCGCCATGTGCCAAAAATTGTGTTTACAGATGATGAAATGGACGAGCTACAAAGCATACAGGACGTAGCAGGCTCCTCATATTCAGAAGACTTATCTACAGAGGAAAATCCCTTATCGTCATGGCCCACCTTTAGTTCCGTGACTGATGAGTAGTTTATTACTTCAGTTTTCTGTTTTTAAATGTTTTTTTTTTGTTGTAGCATTCCAATCAATAGGCAAACCACCACAAAAATTACAACTCCTAGGCATTTGATTAGCCCTCTCAGGAATTTAATATTTGCCTCTCCCCGTTAATATTTTTCTCTGGCTACGATCCTGCTCTTTTAAATTAATTTTTTCCAACGCATGTGACGATTTGTATTGACATATAATATAAAATATAAAATATAACACGCATATGGCTGGCATTTTCCTTTCGTCCTGCGTTGTGCAGACATTGATCTTTTTTATTTGTTGAATTATTAATCACACAGCCATGAAAGTGCATTTCAATCCGATTACTTTGGAAAACTGACCTTCCGGCCATCCTGATCAACTATAATTTTTATTTAACGGTCAAAGGTGTAGACTTCCGGTGTAACCTTCATTTGTGACCAACCATTACTCGGAGATGGCTATAAATGAGATATCCTTCTATGTGAGTAGTTATATGCTATTTACAAGGCATATACCAGGCTATGAGGTGTTAGTATAGCCTACCGGTGTGACTGACCTAATTGTAGTATTTTTGAAAACCTATCAGTGATATTATCATTCCTGTAAACTTTTCCTAATTGCAGATAAAGCAATGAATGGATCTTTTTACAATTTATATGAGATTTTTCTCTCATCAAACCTTACCTTTGGTGCAAATTTTAACCCTATTGGTCCAATGGTTCTCATAAAAATTAATATTTTAGAACATTCCAAATATTGCTTTATACAGACAAACCCACGACAAACTGACTTGAAATTCGGATAGTACATATTTCAGCTCAATAGGATCAGTACTTCACCTGTGATGCGGCTTCGAAGATGAAATTTGCCATTTTCAATCACTCGCTTCAGTTGCCTCTAAGAAATAAATAAATAAAAAGGCTACATACATGAAATCGCCGGATGGACATTCTTAAAATCAGAAAATTCTGAAAGAAAAAACTATGCCCATGAGCCCTATCTATTTTTCGATTTCAGGCCAAAATTAATAGTAGATTTTCTATGGAAAGTTTTTCTGAGTTCTATAAATGACTCTCCACTTGCCCGTGTGCTATTGCCTATCAGAATCCATAATGATATGTGATTTTTGGCGAATATGACCTTAGTTCACATTCTGAGCTTCTAATATGATCTTCTTGAAAATTCATACTATGCCATTAATTACAAAAATATGCCCCTATAAACTGGATATTACTCAAGGGACCATACTTCAATAATATTGTTTTATAATTTTCAACAGATAAATTAAGAGATACACTTCCCCCATTCTTGATTTAAGTGGTGCAGTTTTAACCCTTATGGGGCAACCTGAGGTCTACAGGATCCCACAAAATATTCAAATTTCAATACCTGCAAAATGAAGCACATTTGCCAGTTATGGTTCTGAGGTAAGAAAAAGTATTAACCTCACCTTCGGTGGGATTTGTCAGAAAGCCAGATAAATGAATGGGATTTTGTAGATCCCCAGGTTGTCCTCGATGTAGTCAAAAAGTAGTTAAATGAAGATTGGCTCACTTAATTCCAGCTGGGGACCTCTTACCTACCTTAAAGGATTTTTGACTTTGTCAAAGGGACGGGGAGCTCAACACCAAAAAGCCATCAATGAATAAAGAATCTCCAATTTACCATGGAAATGTTGTAAAGGTAAAGCCACACTGAAAGAAATTTAATTAATGATTTTTACAGTTTGTATTGGAAAAGAAGGACAATTCAAGGTTTGTAGCATAAATTATTACGAAAATAGACAACTAGGTACTATATCTACCATCTAAAATAGTAAAAATTACTACAAATATGAAGAATTGCTACTATAAATAGACGCCTTCGTAAGTCGGATTAGTTGATAATTTGTAGGTACTCGTACTATTTATTTTTCTCAGTACCCAAAAATTACACAAAAGTTCAGGTGGGCCCATGAGGATACAGGTAATTCATCGATATCAGGTGTATTCAAACTATCGATCAATCCGATGTCATAACAGTTAATAAAGGACTTTTTAGAGCAATATTGGATCAGCCTGTAAACATAACTGGTGCAGAACTGCCCACTGATGACTTTTTTAAATTCTACTATTTTTTTTAATCGTTAGGTTACCAGTGTTTGTAGTGACAGCTCTAAGCATTATCACTAGCTAATTTATATTTACTTTAAATGTGCTATTAGGTCTTGGTTTATAAATTAATTAGGTCTACTCTGGTTTTAGATAATGGTTTACTTTCAATGTAGATACTTACCGGGCAAATTAGCTAATATTAGCCTGTATGTAGACAAAATAATAAAATACCAATCTAATTTATTAATGTGACTCCAACAACGAAAATCCAAGGCCTAAAAATAAAAAGCATGCTTTTTGCAACTAACTGTCGTCGGTGAATTTTATTTTTATGAGCGCAGCCCATATGTTTGATCCTCGTCCTTTTAGCTAGTTCTGTAGGCGAATTGAAAAAATCCATTTGAAGCGAATAATTTGTATTGATGAACATGAATTTAACTATTTAATAATACTTAGACCAAATAGACAATATTATGTAGACTATCTAGCTTATTTTTTATGTAGACTATCTACACCAATTTAATAATGCCTAGACAAAATAGACAATATTATGTAAAACAAAAAATATGAAAAATTACCTGTGTAACAAACCAGACTCCAGATAGACGAGAGAACGTTTTTAAATTGTCACCACCCATCTCCTCCACCCCCACATCATTCCTTCTCACCCACCTCGCCAACCATCACATAATAAATTCTCAACTGAAACTTGTATAATCCATTTTATGAATTTTCTCTAGGTTATATTAACATAGTCTAGATAGTCTAAACATTCATTTGTAAATTTACATCAGGTTTTTTTATTTTCTACATTTTTCATTTGGACTATATCATCCGGTTGGCAATATGTATAATGGCTAGACAATCATGACCTTCCGATTTATTATCAATTTTGACCACCGGTTCAGACAGGCATTGTGAATATGGCTAGGCAAAACATGTGGTAATTAATTTTGACTAGTCAATTTTGATAAAAATACTTATATCAATAATACCGGCAAATTAAAAAACGGGCCAAAATTATATATTTTGACTAAAAATCAAGATTGACTGCGACATATATATATTCGATACCTCAGAAACATTATATCGATTTAATCGATGCAAATATTGAAAGTCTTTTCTTCTTTTTTATCTGACATAAGATCTAGCTGAAATCATGATGGAGTTCTAATTCGTATACCTAGCAAGGAAAATATTTTCCTCGTTATTTGTGACTGCAATATCCCAGCCATTTATCTAATTGTACACACTTCCAATTAACTTTTTTTTTCATGTTGTCCAGTTGAATCATGTTTTTAAAATTATTTGCAAAATAATTAAAATACGGTTGTATTAAATCAGTTCCCGTAGAGAACAATTAGAAGTTAGGATAAATCCTGGAATCAACGATAAAATTGATTATTATTTTTTAAATAATGATACCTTTAATCTCATTTATTTTCAAGAGGTTAAAGAATATCTGTCTACATGCTACATTAGGTACGAAATATAAATACTGACAGTCTAAAATTAATTCGAAGTAAAACTCAAAATTCTACCAAACGAACACCTAGATATTGAGTGTTGTAAATTGTCGCCGAATGGAAAAATACTGAACTTCCTTTGAATGAAGCCAATTGTGGCCGAATGGAAAAATACTGATCTACCATAATGATGACTACTACTGCTTAATATCTTCAAAAGAAAAAGCTCACATCGAACAGTAAGGTAGAACCATTCCTCAAGTGCATACATAATTCACTATTCGATAAGCAAAATGGAAATATTTCATTACTTGTTAGTAATTTTTGTTTTATTTGAATGGACATTTTCTAATTCATTTGAAATTATTGAAAATCTCCCAGATCAGAATAATATCCAAAAAGATTTTCTTGAACTTTTGCGACGCAAAAAAGCAGCTACTAAGAATCCTCTGAGACGATTCTCATCTTGTAAGTATCACTAAATTTCTGATGAATTTATAATCAAGTAGGTATTGAGTATGACTTTTTTTTCATAAATTGAAAAAATCCTCAAGATAAATTTTATATCTTATGTTCCATTACTGGGCTTAAACAAATTTTATTTCTGGTATTTCTGAATACTTTTGATGCAGTTTTATAGATATTCTTATTAACTACGGATATAATTAATTATAATTAAGCTTTGGTACCCTTAAGCGGTTTTTGTAGTATTTTCTAAAGGGACTAAATTTATTGACAAAAATAATGTTTTCGTTTATTCAACAAACCTCTTCATACCCCTCTCTTCTTCTTTTTTCAAGTTTTACTTTTACTTTTTTTTGGCGGGGTAGAGGGGTAAGAGAAAAAGAGATCTAGTAGAGTAGAAGCGATTACCCACATTTTGAAGGGCAATTTGCAATCTGTACTTCTATCAGAGAAAGACAAGAAATTTTGTTTCAATGAAGATAGGTTTAAGATAGGACCTACACCTGTTTTGGACAGCTCAACCAGCTCAGTGCCTAGTGGAAAAATTTAATTATTGTATCGTTGGTGAGAAAGATTCTGTATTCTGAATTGTGTTCTATTTTAAGGAATAAACTGAGAGAAATCTGCAGTATTTTCCATCATTTTGGATAGGAAAACAGGAATAAATTTCAAGAGTTGTCTAGACATTCCTTCAAAAATGTTAAAACGGGTATAATTGTGTAGGTACACCAAATAGTTTGAATATTAATTTTTACAATTTGAACGGGAAAACGGTAAAAATTTAAGATTTGTAGCAGAAACTACTGAAAAAATTTTAAAATATATTTTCCAGGATGGTAAGAAGTACTACAATATATAAGAATGTCTGCAGGAAATAATGATTTTCTTTACTGTGCGAGAAAGGCTATTATATATCCTATTCGTAATATTATTCATTTCTCTCAGTGTCCCTGTAAACTGTAAAAACGTTCAATTTATCCACATCAAAGAAGACTATTTTTTTTAGGTGGGCCAAAAAATGTTTTCTATATGGGCTACCAGCCTTCTTACCATTGCCATGGCCCACCCTTGGTTACGTGGCTGATGAGTAGTTCATTACTTCAGTTTTCTGTTTTTAAATGTTTTTTTTTTTTTTTTTTTTTTTTTTTGTAGCATTCAAAAATATTGGCGGAGCACCGATAAGAATTCAACTCTGCAAACTTAAACGCCACAGAAAAATCTACCTTTGTAGAATTATTTTGGGAGACGAGAAGTACAACATACGTTTTTTTAATGAACAAGCCATCGGTAAATGTAAAAAAAATGAAATCAATGTAGGCCAACCAGAGAATGAAATTTTTATTCGAAACATGCTTTCTTGTTACCCGGTGAAATGGGAAGACAAATTGTACAACTTGAGTTCCACGGGTGAAACACATCAGCCTTCACTTTATTTGTTAATTTGGGATAAGCCTGTTGAGGGACAACCCCGTCCTCGGCCTCGCCTTGTGGCAAAAATTGTATTTACAGATAAAGAAATAGAAGATCTAGATACCTTACAGGACTATACAGGCCCATATACAGGAGGGCTATCAACCGATGAGTTTTTCTTCGGACTAGGCTCCTCAGAAACAGGAGAGCTACAAACCGAACAGGAAGAAGCAGGCTCCTCACATCAAGAAGACGTATCTACAGAGGAAAATCCCTTATGGTCAGGGCCCACCTCTAGTTCCAAGCCTGATGAGTAGTTCATTACTTCAGTTTTCTATTTTTAAATGTTTTTTTTTGTTGTAGCATTCCAATCAATAGGCTAACCACCACAAAAATTACAACTCCTAGGCATTTGATTAGCCCTCTCAAGAATTTAATATTTGCCTCTCCCGGTTAATATTTCTCTCTAGCTACGACCCTGCTCTTTTAAATTAATTTTTTCTGACGTATGAGACGATTTGTATTGACATATAATATAAAATATAAAATATTCGTATTACCATAATATAAAATATAAAATATAATACGTATATGGCTGGCATTTTCCTTTCGTCCTGCGTAGTGCAGACATTGTTCTTTTTTATTTGTTCAATTGTTAGTCACGCACAGCCTTGAAACTGTATTTCAATCCGATTTTGTTGGAACACAGACCTTCCAGCCGTCCTGATCAACTATAATTTTTATTTAAAGGTCAAAAGTGTAAACTTCTGGTGTAACCTTCTTTTATGACGAACCATTACTCGGAGATGGCTATAAATTAGATTTCCTTCTACAGTATACATGAGTAGTTATATGCTATTTACAAGGCATATACCAGGCTATGAGGTGTTAGTATGGCCTACCGGTATGACTGACCTAATTGTAGTATTTTTGATACCTATCAGTGGTATTATTATTCCTGAAAATGTTTGCTAATTGCAGATGAAGCTCTGAATGGATCTTTTTACAATTTATATGAGATTTTCCTCTCATCAAACCTTCCCTTAGGTGCAAATTTCAACCCTACTGGTCTAATGGTTCATCCTGTGGCGCATTTCTCATAAAAATTCATATTTTAGAACATTCCTAATATTGCTTTATATACAGACAAACCCACGACAAACTGACTTGAAATTTTGATAGTACATATTTCAGCTCAATAGTATCAGTATTTTACCTGTGATAAGGCTTCGAAGATTAAATTTGCGATTTTCATTGATTTTCATTCGGTCGCTTCAATTGCCTCGAAGAAATAAATAAATAAAAAGGCTACATATATGAAATCGCCATATTCTTAAAATCAGAAAATTCTGAAAGAAAAAACTAAGATTTTCCTCTCATCAAACCTTACCTTTGGTGCAAATTTTAACCCTATTGGTCCAATGGTTCTCATAAAAATTAATATTTTAGAACAATCCAAATATTGCTTTATACAGACAAACCCACGACAAACTGACTTGAAATTCGGATAGTACATATTTCAACTCAATAGGATCAGTACTTCACCTGTGATGCGGCTTCGAAGATGAAATTTGCGATTTTCATTCACTCGCTTCAGTTGCCTCTAAGAAATAAATAAATAAAAAGGCTACATACCTACATGAAATTGCCGGATGGACATTTTTAAAATCAGAAAATTCTGAAATAAAAAACTATGTCCATGAGCCCTATCTATTTTCCGATGTCAGGCCAAAATTAATAGTAGATTTTCGATGGAAAGTTCTTCTGAGTTCTATAGATTACTCTCCACATGTCCATGTGCTATTGCCTATCAGAATCCATAATGATATGTGATTTTTGGTGAATATGACCTTAGTTCACATTCTGAGCTTCTAATAAGATCTTCTTGAAAATTCATACTATGCCATTAATTACAAAAATATGCCGATTTTTGTTAGTTTTTTTGTAAATATCTTTACAATGACAATAGATAGAAGGATGCACGTTTCACTGCCTGAAAGAGGAAGCATAATAGAATAATTGATGTTTTCAGTCTTCGAACTGCTTCCCAGGAAATTATAGGATAGATGGCACTGGTGTGTCCAAAAGCTATAATGCGTTATATTAAGACCAGCTGATCAACAAAATGATATGAATTCATTACCTGTCTTGCCATTTCCAGTGATACAAAGTTGGTAATAATCCTACAAACTGGATATTACTCAAGGGACCAAACTTCAATAATATTGTTTTATAATTTTCAACAGATAAATTAAGAGATACACTTTCCCCATTCTTGATTGAAGTGGTGCAGTTTTAACCCTTATGGGGCAACCTGAGGTCTACAGGACCCCACAAAATATTCAAATTTTAATACCTGCAAAATGAAGCACATTTGCCAATTATGGTTCTGAGGTATGAAAAAGTATTAACATCACCTTTGATGGGATTTGTCAGAAAGCCAGATAAATGAGTGGGATTTTGTAGATCCCCAGGTTGTCCTCGAAGTAGTCAAAAAGTAGTTAAATGAAGATTGGCTCACTTAATTCCTGCTGGGGACCTCCTACCTACCTAAAGGGATGTTTGACTTCGTCAAAAGGACGGGGAGCTCAACACCACATAGCCATTAATGAATAAAGAATCTCCAGTTTACCATGGAAAAGTTGTAAAGGTAAAGCCACACTGACAAAAATTTAATTAGTAATTTTTTCAATTTGTATAGGAAAAGAAGGACAATTCAAGGTTTGTAGCTGAAATTATTACGAAAATATTAAACTAGGTACTATATCTACCATCTAAAATAGTAAAAATTACTACAAATATGAAGAATTGCTACAATAAATAGACGCCTTTTTAAGTCGGATTAGTTGATAATTTGTAGGTACTTGTACTATTTATTTATCTCAGTACCCAAAAATTACACACACTGATGACTTTTTTAAATTCTACTATTTTTTTTATCCGTTAGGTTACCAGTGTTTGTAGTGACAGCCCTAAGCAGTATCACTAACTAGTTTATATTTGCTTTAAATGTGCTATTTGGTCTTGGTTTATAAATTAATTAGGTCTACTCTGGTTTTAGTTAAAGGTTTACCTTCAATGTTGATACTTACAGGGCAAATTAGCTAATATTACCAATCTAATTTAGTAATGTGGCTCCAACAACGAAAAGCCAAGGTCTAAAAATAAAACGCATGCTTTTTGCAACTAACTGTCGTCAGTGAATTTTATTTTTATGAGCGCTGCCCATATGTTGGATCCTCGTCCTTTTAGCTAGTTCTGTAGACGAATTGAATAAACCCATTTAAAGCGACTTATTTACATTGATGATAATAAATTTAACTATTGTATATATGTCGCAGTTAATATTAATTGTAAAGTATCGTAGATTATGTCTAGTCATTTTTAATTTTACCGGGATTACTTAAATTTACGATTTTTTATCAAAATTGCCTAGGCCAAATTGAGAATGATCCGATTTTCAATGACATATTAATAATGCCTTCCGGAGCCTGCCGAAACCGGAGGACAAAATAGATAAAAAAACGGAAACGGAAAATACCAAAGATAATTTACATTTTACCTAAAGAAAGAGTTAGGAAAAATACATTTTCATGATACATCTAAAATCGGATGTAAACTTAGTCGACATTATGCAGACTATCTAGGCCAATTTAATAATACTTAGACCAAACAGTCAAGGTTATGAAGACTATCTAGACTATTTTTTATGTAGACTATCTAGACCAATTTAATAATGCCTAGACAAAATAGACAATATTATGTAAAACAAAAAATATGAAAAATTACCTGTGTAACAAACCAGACTCCAGATAGACGAGAGAACGTTTTTAAATTGTCACCACCCATCTCCTCCACCCCCACATCATTCCTTCTCACCCACCTCGCCAACCATCACATAATAAATTCTCAACTGAAACTTGTATAATCCATTTTATGAATTTTCTCTAGGTTATATTAACATAGTCTAGATAGTCTAAACATTCATTTGTAAATTTACATCAGGTTTTTTTATTTTCTACATTTTTCATTTGGACTATATCATCCGGTTGGCAATATGTATAATGGCTAGACAATCATGACCTTCCGATTTATTATCAATTTTGACCACCGGTTCAGACAGGCATTGTGAATATGGCTAGGCAAAACATGTGGTAATTAATTTTGACTAGTCAATTTTGATAAAAATACTTATATCAATAATACCGGCAAATTAAAAAACGGGCCAAAATTATATATTCTGACTAAAAATCAAGATTAACTGCGACATATTTATATTCGATACCTCAGAAACATTATATCGATTTAATCGATGCAAATATTGAAAGTCTTTTCTTCTTTTTTATCTGACATAAGATCTAGCTGAAATCATGATGGAGTTCTAATTCGTATACCTAGCAAGGAAAATATTTTCCTCGTTATTTGTGACTGCAATATCCCAGCCATTTATCTAATTGTACACACTTCCAATTAACTTTTTTTTTCATGTTGTCCAGTTGAATCATGTTTTTAAAATTATTTGCAAAATAATTAAAATACGGTTGTATTAAATCAGTTCCCGTAGAGAACAATTAGAAGTTAGGATAAATCCTGGAATCAACGATAAAATTGATTATTATTTTTTAAATAATGATACCTTTAATCTCATTTATTTTCAAGAGGTTAAAGAATATCTGTCTACATGCTACATTAGGTACGAAATATAAATACTGACAGTCTAAAATTAATTCGAAGTAAAACTCAAAATTCTACCAAACGAACACCTAGATATTGAGTGTTGTAAATTGTCGCCGAATGGAAAAGTACTGAACTTCCTTTGAATGAAGCCAATTGTGGCCGAATGGAAAAATACTGATCTACCATAATGATGACTACTACTGCTTAATATCTTCAAAAGAAAAAGCTCACATCGAACAGTAAGGTAGAACCATTCCTCAAGTGCATACATAATTCACTATTCGATAAGCAAAATGGAAATATTTCATTACTTGTTAGTAATTTTTGTTTTATTTGAATGGACATTTTCTAATTCATTTGAAATTATTGAAAATCTCCCAGATCAGAATAATATCCAAAAAGATTTTCTTGAACTTTTACGACGCAAAAAAGCAGCTACTAAGAATCCTCTGAGACGATTCTCATCTTGTAAGTATCACTAAATTTCTGATGAATTTATAATCAAGTAGGTATTGAGTATGACTTTTTTTTCATAAATTGAAAAAATCCTCAAGATAAATTTTATATCTTATGTTCCATTACTGGGCTTAAACAAATTTTATTTCTGGTATTTCTGAATCCTTTTGATGCAGTTTTATAGATATTCTTATTAACTACGGATATAATTAATTATAATTAAGCTTTGGTACCCTTAAGCGGTTTTTGTAGTATTTTCTAAAGGGACTAAATTTATTGACAAAAATAATGTTTTCGTTTATTCAACAAACCTCTTCATACCCCTCTCTTCTTCTTTTTTTAAGTTTTACTTTTACTTTTTTTTGGCGGGGTAGAGGGGTAAGAGAAAAAGAGATTTAGTAGTGTAGAAGCGATTACCCTCATTTTGAATGGCAATTTGCAATCTGTACTTCTATCAGAGAAATACAAGAAATTTTGTTTCATTGAAGATAGGTTTAACATAGGACCTACTCCTGTTTTGGACGTCTCAACTCACTCAAGGCCTAGTAGAAAAATATAATTATTGTATCGTTAGTGAGAAAGATTCTGTATTCCGAATTTTTTTTTATTTTAAAGAGTAAACTGAGAGAAATCTGCAGTATTTTTCATCATTTTGGATAGGAAAACAGGAATAAATTTCAAGAGTTGTCTAGACATTCCTTCAAAAATAGTAAAATAGGAGTATAATAGGTACAGCAAAAATTTTGAATATTAATTTTTACAATTGGAACGGGAAAACGGTGAAAATTCAAGATTTGTAGCAGAAACTACTGAAAAAAAAAAGTTTTCTAAGATAGTAAAAAGTACTACAATAAGAATGACTGAAGGAAATAATGATTTTCTTTACTTTTATCCTATTGGTAATATTATTAAATTCCCTCAGTGTCCCTGTAAACTGTAAAAACGTTCAATTTATTCACATCAAAGAGGGCTAATTTTCTTAGGTGGGCCAGAAAATATTTTCTATATGGGCTACCAGCCTTCTTACCATTGCTATGGCCCACCCTTGGTTACGTGCCTGATGAGTAGTTCATTACTTTAGTTTTCTGTTTTTAAATGTTTTTTTTGTTTTTTTTTGTTGTAGCATTGAAATCAATTGGCCAACCACCGATAAGATTACAACTCTGCAAGCTTAAATGCCACAGAGAAATCCACCCTTGTAACAGTAAACTGAAGTAATGAACTACTCATCAGGCACGGAACTAAAGGTGGGCCATGACGATAAGGGATTTTCCTATGTAGATAAGTCTTCTGAATATGAGGAGCCTGCTACGTCCTGTATGCTTTGTAGCTCGTCCATTTCATCATCTGTAAACACAATTTTTGGCACATGGCGAGGTCGAGGACGGGTCATCCCTCAACAGACTTTAACCAAATGAACAAATGAAGTGAAGGCTGATTTGTTTCGCCCATGGAAGTCAAGTTGTTTATTTCATCATCCCAGGACAACGGGTAACAAGAAAGCATGCTTCGGGTAAAAATTTCTTCCTCTGGTAGGCCTAAATCGATTTCCCATTTTTACATTGACCGATGGCTTCTTCATTAAAAACATGTATGTTGTACTTCTTGTTTCCCGAAATATAGTTTTTAAATGTTTTTTTTGTTGTAGCATTCAAATCAATAGGCAAACCAACGCAAAAATTACAACTCCTAGGCATTTGATTAGCCCTCTCAGGAATTTAATATTTGCCTCTCCCCGTTAATATTTTTCTCTAGCTACAACCCTGCTCTTTTAAATTAATTTTTCCTGACGTATCAGACGATTTGTATTGACGTATAATATAAAATATAAAATATAACACGCATATGGCTGGCATTTGCCTTTTGTCCTGCGTAGTGCAGATATTGTTCTTTTTTATTTGTTGAATTGTTAGTTACACAGCCTTGAAACTGCATTTCAATCCGCTTATGTTGGAACACAGAGCTTCGGGCCTTCCTGATCAACTATAATTTTCATTCAAAGGTCAAAGGTGTAGACTTCTGGTGTAAAATTCATTTGTGACGAACCATTACTCGGAGATGGCTTTAAATGAGATTTCCTTCTATGTGAGTAGTTTCATGCTAATTACAAGGCATACATACCAGGCTATGAGGTGTTAGTATAGCCTAAAAATGTGACTGACCTAATTGTAGTATTTTTGAATATTTATCAGTGATATTATCAATCCTGTTAATTTTTCCTACTTGCAGATGAAGCACAGAGTGGATCTTTTTACAACTTATATGAGATCTTCCTCTCATCAAACCTTACCTTTACTGCAAATTTCAACCATAGTGGTCTAATGGTTCGTCCTGTGGTGCGTTTCTCATAAACATTCATATTTCAGAACATTCCTAATATTGCTTTATACAGACAAACCCACGACAAACTGACTTGAAATTGAGATAGTACATATTTCAGCTCATTTGGATCAGTACTTCGCCTGTGATAAGGCTTCGAAATTGAAATTTGCGATTTTAAATGATTTTCATTCGCTCGCTTCAGTTGCCTCGAAGAAATAAATAAATAAAAAGGCTACATACATGAAATCGCCGTATGGATATTCTTAAAATCAGAAAATTCTGAAAGAAAAAATTATGCCCATGAGCCCTATATCTATTGCCTATCAGAATCCATAAAGGAATTTGATTTTTGGCAAATATGACCTTAGTTCACATTCTGAGCTTCTAATAGGATCTTCTTGAAAATTCATACTATGCCATTAATTACAAAAATATGACAATTTCTGCTAATTTCTTTGTAAATATCTTTACAATGACAATAGATAGAATGATGCGGTTTTTACTGCCTGAAAGAGGAGGAATAAAAATAATTATTTTGAATTTCTTCAGGAAGGGGGTATCTCGAGATATGCTCTTCTTGAAGAAAAGCATTCCATTACAAATTATATCTTGAATCAACGATAAAATGAATCAACTTTTTTTTCTCAATAATACGATAACTACAATCTCATTTGTTTTCAACAGGTTAATGAATTTCTGTCTACATGCTACAATCTATAAAATATAACTAATATCTGTCTAAAATTAATACGAAGTAAAATTCAAAATTCTACCAAACAAGCACCATTGAATAATGTTGCAAATTGTCGCCGAATGGAAAAATACTGATGTACCATCAGGGTGGCTGCTGCGTAAAATCTTCAACAGACAAAACACAAATCGAACAGAAAATACTAACACCGAACAGTAAGATAGAACCATTCCATAAGTGCATACATAATCCACAATTCGATAAACAAAATGGAAATATTTCATTACTTGTTAGTAATTTTTGTATTACTTGAATGGACATTTTCTAATTCATTTGAAATTATTGAAAATCTCCCAAATGAGAATATATCCTAAGTGATTTGATTGCATTTTTGCGACGCAAAAAAGAAACTACTAAGAATGCTGTGAGCCGATTCTCATCTTGTAAGTATCACTAAATTTTTGATGAATTTATAATCGAGTAGGTATTGAGTATGACTTTTCTTTCATAAATACAAAAAATTCTCAAGATAAATTTTTATATCTTATGTTCCATTACTGGGCTTAAACAAATTTTATTTCTGGTATTTCTGAATATTTTTGATGCAGTTTTGTAGATATTCTTATTAACTACGGATATAATTAATTATAATTAAGCTATGGTACCCTTAAGCGGATTTTTGTAGTCTTTTCTAAAGGGACTAAATTTATTAACAAAAAATGTTTTCGTTTATTCAACAAACCTCTTCATACCCCTCTCCTCTTCCTTTTTCAAATTTTAGTGTTTCTTTTTTTTTGGCGATGGTGAGAGGTGAGTGAAAAAGAGATTTAGTAGAGTAGAAGTGATTACCTACATTTTGAAGGGCCATTTGCAATCTGTACCTCTATCAGAGAAATACAAGAAATTTTGTTTCAATGAAGATAGGTTTAAGATAGGACCTACACCTGTTTTTGACATCTCAACCAACTCAATGTCTAGTGGAAAAATTGAATTATTGTGTCGTTAATGAGAATGATTCTGTATTCGGAATTGTTTTTTATTTTAAGTAGTAGACTGAAAGAAATCTGCAGTATTTTTCATCATTTTGGATAGGAAAACAGGAATAAATTTCAAGAGTTGTCTAGACATTCCTTCAAAAATAGTAAAATAGGAGTATAATAGGTACAGCAAAAATTTTGAATATTAATTTTTACAATTTGAACGGGAAAACGGTAAAAATTCAAGATTTGTAGTAGAAACTACTGAAAAAATTTTAAAATATATTTTCTAAGATAGTAAAAAGTACTACAATAAGAATGTCTGCAGGAATTAACGATTTTCTTTACTGTACGAGAAACGCTATTATATCCTATTCGTAATATTATTCATTTCTCTCAGTGTCCCTGTAAACTGTAAAAACGTTCAATTTATTCACATCAAAGAGGGCTAATTTTTTTAGGTGGGCCAGAAAATATTTTCTATATGGGCTACCAGCCGTCTTACCATTGCCATGGCCCATCCTTTGTTACCTGCCCGATGAGTAGTTCATTATTTCAGTTCTATGTTTTTAAAATATGTTTTTTTTTTTTGTTGTAGCAATCAAATCAATTGGCCAACCACCGATAAGATTACAACTCTGCAAACTTGAACGCCATAGAAAAATCTACCGTTGTAAAATTATTTTGGGAAACAAGAAGTACAACATACATGTTATTAATGAAGAAGCCATCGGTCAATATAAAAAAGGGAAATCGATTTAGGCCTATCAGAGGAAGAAATTTTTACCCGAAGCATGCTTTCTTGTTACCCATTGTCCTGGGATGATGAAATAAACAACTTGACTTCCATGGGCGAAACAAATCAGCCTTCACTTCATTTGTTCATTTGGTTAAAGTCTGTTGAGGGATGACCCCGTCCTCGACCTCGCCATGTGCCAAAAATTGTGTTTACAGATGATGAAATGGACGAGCTACAAAGCATACAGGACGTAGCAGGCTCCTCATATTCAGAAGACTTATCTACAGAGGAAAATCCCTTATCGTCATGGCCCACCTTTAGTTCCGTGACTGATGAGTAGTTTATTACTTCAGTTTTCTGTTTTTAAATGTTTTTTTTTTGTTGTAGCATTCCAATCAATAGGCAAACCACCACAAAAATTACAACTCCTAGGCATTTGATTAGCCCTCTCAGGAATTTAATATTTGCCTCTCCCCGTTAATATTTTTCTCTGGCTACGATCCTGCTCTTTTAAATTAATTTTTTCCAACGCATGTGACGATTTGTATTGACATATAATATAAAATATAAAATATAACACGCATATGGCTGGCATTTTCCTTTCGTCCTGCGTTGTGCAGACATTGATCTTTTTTATTTGTTGAATTATTAATCACACAGCCATGAAAGTGCATTTCAATCCGATTACTTTGGAAAACTGACCTTCCGGCCATCCTGATCAACTATAATTTTTATTTAACGGTCAAAGGTGTAGACTTCCGGTGTAACCTTCATTTGTGACCAACCATTACTCGGAGATGGCTATAAATGAGATATCCTTCTATGTGAGTAGTTATATGCTATTTACAAGGCATATACCAGGCTATGAGGTGTTAGTATAGCCTACCGGTGTGACTGACCTAATTGTAGTATTTTTGAAAACCTATCAGTGATATTATCATTCCTGTAAACTTTTCCTAATTGCAGATAAAGCAATGAATGGATCTTTTTACAATTTATATGAGATTTTTCTCTCATCAAACCTTACCTTTGGTGCAAATTTTAACCCTATTGGTCCAATGGTTCTCATAAAAATTAATATTTTAGAACATTCCAAATATTGCTTTATACAGACAAACCCACGACAAACTGACTTGAAATTCGGATAGTACATATTTCAGCTCAATAGGATCAGTACTTCACCTGTGATGCGGCTTCGAAGATGAAATTTGCCATTTTCAATCACTCGCTTCAGTTGCCTCTAAGAAATAAATAAATAAAAAGGCTACATACATGAAATCGCCGGATGGACATTCTTAAAATCAGAAAATTCTGAAAGAAAAAACTATGCCCATGAGCCCTATCTATTTTTCGATTTCAGGCCAAAATTAATAGTAGATTTTCTATGGAAAGTTTTTCTGAGTTCTATAAATGACTCTCCACTTGCCCGTGTGCTATTGCCTATCAGAATCCATAATGATATGTGATTTTTGGCGAATATGACCTTAGTTCACATTCTGAGCTTCTAATATGATCTTCTTGAAAATTCATACTATGCCATTAATTACAAAAATATGCCCCTATAAACTGGATATTACTCAAGGGACCATACTTCAATAATATTGTTTTATAATTTTCAACAGATAAATTAAGAGATACACTTCCCCCATTCTTGATTTAAGTGGTGCAGTTTTAACCCTTATGGGGCAACCTGAGGTCTACAGGATCCCACAAAATATTCAAATTTCAATACCTGCAAAATGAAGCACATTTGCCAGTTATGGTTCTGAGGTAAGAAAAAGTATTAACCTCACCTTCGGTGGGATTTGTCAGAAAGCCAGATAAATGAATGGGATTTTGTAGATCCCCAGGTTGTCCTCGATGTAGTCAAAAAGTAGTTAAATGAAGATTGGCTCACTTAATTCCAGCTGGGGACCTCTTACCTACCTTAAAGGATTTTTGACTTTGTCAAAGGGACGGGGAGCTCAACACCAAAAAGCCATCAATGAATAAAGAATCTCCAATTTACCATGGAAATGTTGTAAAGGTAAAGCCACACTGAAAGAAATTTAATTAATGATTTTTACAGTTTGTATTGGAAAAGAAGGACAATTCAAGGTTTGTAGCATAAATTATTACGAAAATAGACAACTAGGTACTATATCTACCATCTAAAATAGTAAAAATTACTACAAATATGAAGAATTGCTACTATAAATAGACGCCTTCGTAAGTCGGATTAGTTGATAATTTGTAGGTACTCGTACTATTTATTTTTCTCAGTACCCAAAAATTACACAAAAGTTCAGGTGGGCCCATGAGGATACAGGTAATTCATCGATATCAGGTGTATTCAAACTATCGATCAATCCGATGTCATAACAGTTAATAAAGGACTTTTTAGAGCAATATTGGATCAGCCTGTAAACATAACTGGTGCAGAACTGCCCACTGATGACTTTTTTAAATTCTACTATTTTTTTTAATCGTTAGGTTACCAGTGTTTGTAGTGACAGCTCTAAGCATTATCACTAGCTAATTTATATTTACTTTAAATGTGCTATTAGGTCTTGGTTTATAAATTAATTAGGTCTACTCTGGTTTTAGATAATGGTTTACTTTCAATGTAGATACTTACCGGGCAAATTAGCTAATATTAGCCTGTATGTAGACAAAATAATAAAATACCAATCTAATTTATTAATGTGACTCCAACAACGAAAATCCAAGGCCTAAAAATAAAAAGCATGCTTTTTGCAACTAACTGTCGTCGGTGAATTTTATTTTTATGAGCGCAGCCCATATGTTTGATCCTCGTCCTTTTAGCTAGTTCTGTAGGCGAATTGAAAAAATCCATTTGAAGCGAATAATTTGTATTGATGAACATGAATTTAACTATTTAATAATACTTAGACCAAATAGACAATATTATGTAGACTATCTAGCTTATTTTTTATGTAGACTATCTACACCAATTTAATAATGCCTAGACAAAATAGACAATATTATGTAAAACAAAAAATATGAAAAATTACCTGTGTAACAAACCAGACTCCAGATAGACGAGAGAACGTTTTTAAATTGTCACCACCCATCTCCTCCACCCCCACATCATTCCTTCTCACCCACCTCGCCAACCATCACATAATAAATTCTCAACTGAAACTTGTATAATCCATTTTATGAATTTTCTCTAGGTTATATTAACATAGTCTAGATAGTCTAAACATTCATTTGTAAATTTACATCAGGTTTTTTTATTTTCTACATTTTTCATTTGGACTATATCATCCGGTTGGCAATATGTATAATGGCTAGACAATCATGACCTTCCGATTTATTATCAATTTTGACCACCGGTTCAGACAGGCATTGTGAATATGGCTAGGCAAAACATGTGGTAATTAATTTTGACTAGTCAATTTTGATAAAAATACTTATATCAATAATACCGGCAAATTAAAAAACGGGCCAAAATTATATATTTTGACTAAAAATCAAGATTGACTTCGACATATATATATTCGATACCTCAGAAACATTATATCGATTTAATCGATGCAAATATTGAAAGTCTTTTCTTCTTTTTTATCTGACATAAGATCTAGCTGAAATCATGATGGAGTTCTAATTCGTATACCTAGCAAGGAAAATATTTTCCTCGTTATTTGTGACTGCAATATCCCAGCCATTTATCTAATTGTACACACTTCCAATTAACTTTTTTTTTCATGTTGTCCAGTTGAATCATGTTTTTAAAATTATTTGCAAAATAATTAAAATACGGTTGTATTAAATCAGTTCCCGTAGAGAACAATTAGAAGTTAGGATAAATCCTGGAATCAACGATAAAATTGATTATTATTTTTTAAATAATGATACCTTTAATCTCATTTATTTTCAAGAGGTTAAAGAATATCTGTCTACATGCTACATTAGGTACGAAATATAAATACTGACAGTCTAAAATTAATTCGAAGTAAAACTCAAAATTCTACCAAACGAACACCTAGATATTGAGTGTTGTAAATTGTCGCCGAATGGAAAAATACTGAACTTCCTTTGAATGAAGCCAATTGTGGCCGAATGGAAAAATACTGATCTACCATAATGATGACTACTACTGCTTAATATCTTCAAAAGAAAAAGCTCACATCGAACAGTAAGGTAGAACCATTCCTCAAGTGCATACATAATTCAATATTCGATAAGCAAAATGGAAATATTTCATTACTTGTTAGTAATTTTTGTTTTATTTGAATGGACATTTTCTAATTCATTTGAAATTATTGAAAATCTCCCAGATCAGAATAATATCCAAAAAGATTTTCTTGAACTTTTGCGACGCAAAAAAGCAGCTACTAAGAATCCTCTGAGACGATTCTCATCTTGTAAGTATCACTAAATTTCTGATGAATTTATAATCAAGTAGGTATTGAGTATGACTTTTTTTTCATAAATTGAAAAAATCCTCAAGATAAATTTTATATCTTATGTTCCATTACTGGGCTTAAACAAATTTTATTTCTGGTATTTCTGAATACTTTTGATGCAGTTTTATAGATATTCTTATTAACTACGGATATAATTAATTATAATTAAGCTTTGGTACCCTTAAGCGGTTTTTGTAGTATTTTCTAAAGGGACTAAATTTATTGACAAAAATAATGTTTTCGTTTATTCAACAAACCTCTTCATACCCCTCTCTTCTTCTTTTTTCAAGTTTTACTTTTACTTTTTTTTGGCGGGGTAGAGGGGTAAGAGAAAAAGAGATCTAGTAGAGTAGAAGCGATTACCCACATTTTGAAGGGCAATTTGCAATCTGTACTTCTATCAGAGAAAGACAAGAAATTTTGTTTCAATGAAGATAGGTTTAAGATAGGACCTACACCTGTTTTGGACAGCTCAACCAGCTCAGTGCCTAGTGGAAAAATTTAATTATTGTATCGTTGGTGAGAAAGATTCTGTATTCTGAATTGTGTTCTATTTTAAGGAATAAACTGAGAGAAATCTGCAGTATTTTCCATCATTTTGGATAGGAAAACAGGAATAAATTTCAAGAGTTGTCTAGACATTCCTTCAAAAATGTTAAAACGGGTATAATTGTGTAGGTACACCAAATAGTTTGAATATTAATTTTTACAATTTGAACGGGAAAACGGTAAAAATTTAAGATTTGTAGCAGAAACTACTGAAAAAATTTTAAAATATATTTTCCAGGATGGTAAGAAGTACTACAATATATAAGAATGTCTGCAGGAAATAATGATTTTCTTTACTGTGCGAGAAAGGCTATTATATATCCTATTCGTAATATTATTCATTTCTCTCAGTGTCCCTGTAAACTGTAAAAACGTTCAATTTATCCACATCAAAGAAGACTATTTTTTTTAGGTGGGCCAAAAAATGTTTTCTATATGGGCTACCAGCCTTCTTACCATTGCCATGGCCCACCCTTGGTTACGTGGCTGATGAGTAGTTCATTACTTCAGTTTTCTGTTTTTAAATGTTTTTTTTTTTTTTTTTTTTTTTTTTTGTAGCATTCAAAAATATTGGCGGAGCACCGATAAGAATTCAACTCTGCAAACTTAAACGCCACAGAAAAATCTACCTTTGTAGAATTATTTTGGGAGACGAGAAGTACAACATACGTTTTTTTAATGAACAAGCCATCGGTAAATGTAAAAAAAATGAAATCAATGTAGGCCAACCAGAGAATGAAATTTTTATTCGAAACATGCTTTCTTGTTACCCGGTGAAATGGGAAGACAAATTGTACAACTTGAGTTCCACGGGTGAAACACATCAGCCTTCACTTTATTTGTTAATTTGGGATAAGCCTGTTGAGGGACAACCCCGTCCTCGGCCTCGCCTTGTGGCAAAAATTGTATTTACAGATAAAGAAATAGAAGATCTAGATACCTTACAGGACTATACAGGCCCATATACAGGAGGGCTATCAACCGATGAGTTTTTCTTCGGACTAGGCTCCTCAGAAACAGGAGAGCTACAAACCGAACAGGAAGAAGCAGGCTCCTCACATCAAGAAGACGTATCTACAGAGGAAAATCCCTTATGGTCAGGGCCCACCTCTAGTTCCAAGCCTGATGAGTAGTTCATTACTTCAGTTTTCTATTTTTAAATGTTTTTTTTTGTTGTAGCATTCCAATCAATAGGCTAACCACCACAAAAATTACAACTCCTAGGCATTTGATTAGCCCTCTCAAGAATTTAATATTTGCCTCTCCCGGTTAATATTTCTCTCTAGCTACGACCCTGCTCTTTTAAATTAATTTTTTCTGACGTATGAGACGATTTGTATTGACATATAATATAAAATATAAAATATTCGTATTACCATAATATAAAATATAAAATATAATACGTATATGGCTGGCATTTTCCTTTCGTCCTGCGTAGTGCAGACATTGTTCTTTTTTATTTGTTCAATTGTTAGTCACGCACAGCCTTGAAACTGTATTTCAATCCGATTTTGTTGGAACACAGACCTTCCAGCCGTCCTGATCAACTATAATTTTTATTTAAAGGTCAAAAGTGTAAACTTCTGGTGTAACCTTCTTTTATGACGAACCATTACTCGGAGATGGCTATAAATTAGATTTCCTTCTACAGTATACATGAGTAGTTATATGCTATTTACAAGGCATATACCAGGCTATGAGGTGTTAGTATGGCCTACCGGTATGACTGACCTAATTGTAGTATTTTTGATACCTATCAGTGGTATTATTATTCCTGAAAATGTTTGCTAATTGCAGATGAAGCTCTGAATGGATCTTTTTACAATTTATATGAGATTTTCCTCTCATCAAACCTTCCCTTAGGTGCAAATTTCAACCCTACTGGTCTAATGGTTCATCCTGTGGCGCATTTCTCATAAAAATTCATATTTTAGAACATTCCTAATATTGCTTTATATACAGACAAACCCACGACAAACTGACTTGAAATTTTGATAGTACATATTTCAGCTCAATAGTATCAGTATTTTACCTGTGATAAGGCTTCGAAGATTAAATTTGCGATTTTCATTGATTTTCATTCGGTCGCTTCAATTGCCTCGAAGAAATAAATAAATAAAAAGGCTACATATATGAAATCGCCATATTCTTAAAATCAGAAAATTCTGAAAGAAAAAACTAAGATTTTCCTCTCATCAAACCTTACCTTTGGTGCAAATTTTAACCCTATTGGTCCAATGGTTCTCATAAAAATTAATATTTTAGAACAATCCAAATATTGCTTTATACAGACAAACCCACGACAAACTGACTTGAAATTCGGATAGTACATATTTCAACTCAATAGGATCAGTACTTCACCTGTGATGCGGCTTCGAAGATGAAATTTGCGATTTTCATTCACTCGCTTCAGTTGCCTCTAAGAAATAAATAAATAAAAAGGCTACATACCTACATGAAATTGCCGGATGGACATTTTTAAAATCAGAAAATTCTGAAATAAAAAACTATGTCCATGAGCCCTATCTATTTTCCGATGTCAGGCCAAAATTAATAGTAGATTTTCGATGGAAAGTTCTTCTGAGTTCTATAGATTACTCTCCACATGTCCATGTGCTATTGCCTATCAGAATCCATAATGATATGTGATTTTTGGTGAATATGACCTTAGTTCACATTCTGAGCTTCTAATAAGATCTTCTTGAAAATTCATACTATGCCATTAATTACAAAAATATGCCGATTTTTGTTAGTTTTTTTGTAAATATCTTTACAATGACAATAGATAGAAGGATGCACGTTTCACTGCCTGAAAGAGGAAGCATAATAGAATAATTGATGTTTTCAGTCTTCGAACTGCTTCCCAGGAAATTATAGGATAGATGGCACTGGTGTGTCCAAAAGCTATAATGCGTTATATTAAGACCAGCTGATCAACAAAATGATATGAATTCATTACCTGTCTTGCCATTTCCAGTGATACAAAGTTGGTAATAATCCTACAAACTGGATATTACTCAAGGGACCAAACTTCAATAATATTGTTTTATAATTTTCAACAGATAAATTAAGAGATACACTTTCCCCATTCTTGATTGAAGTGGTGCAGTTTTAACCCTTATGGGGCAACCTGAGGTCTACAGGACCCCACAAAATATTCAAATTTTAATACCTGCAAAATGAAGCACATTTGCCAATTATGGTTCTGAGGTAAGAAAAAGTATTAATCTCACCCTCGGTGGGATTTGTCAGAAAGCCAGATAAATGAAAGGGATTTTGTAGATCCCCAGGTTGCCCTCGATGTAGTCAAAAAGTAGTTAAATGAAGATTGGCTCACTTAATTCCTGCTGGGGACCTCCTACCTACCTAAAGGGATGTTTGACTTTGTCAAAGGGACGGGGAGCTCAACACCACATAGCCATCAATGAATAAAGAATCTCCAATTTACCATGGAAAAGTTGTAAAGTTAGAGCCACACTGACAGAAATTTAATTAGTAATTTTTACAATTTGTATAGGAAAAGAAGGACAATTCAAGGTTTGTCGCACAAATTATTACGAAAATAGCTGCAGCCTTCACTGAAGTTTCGTGAAGGCGAAAGATGAATTCTCTTTTACAACAGGAGATTATAAAAAGTATCCAAAAATGTTTCTTATAAAAACAAAACAATTCATCTTCAATAACTGTTTTAATTCTATGACGTCATCATCTGTGACGTCATCAAAGAATGACAAAATGTTATATATAGGTATGATGACGTCACCATCTGAGGTTACTATGTTCTATCTGGATATAATGACGTCATCATCTGTATTTACTATGTAATAAATATATATGATGACGTCATCAAGGAAGGACAAAAATTGTAGAAAAAATTCTTCTTAAATTCATCTTCAAAGAGTGTATGATGACGTCATCAACCACTTTTTAACATAGGAACCGCAGATGGTGACGTCATCATACCTAGATACAACATTTTGCCCTTCCTTGATGACGTCACAGATGATGACGTCACACAGTTAAAAAGCGGTTGATGACGTCATCTTTTGATGACGTCATCAAGGAAGGGCAAAATGTTGTATCTAGGTATGATGACGTCACCATCTGCGGTTCCTATGTTTTATCTGGATATAATGACGTCATCATTCTTCTTCAATTCATCTTCAAAAAGTGTATGATGACGTCATCAACCGCTTTTTAACTGTGTGACGTCATCATCTGTGATGTCATCAAGGAAGGACAAGATGTTGTATCTAGGCAAGATGACGTCACCATCTGCGGTTCCTATGTTCTATCTGGATATAATGACGTCATCATCTGTGTTTACTATGTAATAATTGGGTATGATGACGTCATCAAGTACAAACAAAATGGGACATTATGTTATGGTGGGACAAATGTTAGGGGGGCATTATGTTTGAAACAGGAACGCCCAGTACAAAAGAATTCATCTTCAAAATTCTTCTTCAATTCATCTTCAAAGAGTGTATGATGACGTCATCAACCACTTTTTAACATAGGAACCGCAGATGGTGACGTCATCATACCTAGATACAACATTTTGCCCTTCCTTGATGACGTCACAGATGATGACGTCACAGATGATGACGTCACAGATGATGACGTCACACAGTTAAAAAGCGGTTGATGACGTCATCTTTTGATGACGTCATCAAGGAAGGGCAAAATGTTGTATCTAGGTATGATGACGTCACCATCTGTGGTTCCTATGTTCTATCTGGATATAATGACGTCATCATTCTTCTTCAATTCATCTTCAAAGAGTGTATGATGACGTCATCAACCGCTTTTTAACTGTGTGACGTCATCATCTGTGACGTCATCAAGGAAGGACAAGATGTTGTATCTAGGTATGATGACGTCACCATCTGCGGTTCCTATGTTCTATCTGGATATAATGACGTCATCATCAGTGTTTACTATGTAATAATTGGGTATGATGACGTCATCAAATACGAAAAAATGGGACATTATGTTATGGTGGGACAAATTTAAGGCCATTATGTTTGAAACAGGAACGTCCAGTACAAAAGAATTCATCTTCAATAGCTGCAGCCTTCACTGAAGTTTTGTGAAGGCGAAAGGTGAATTCTCTTTTACAACAGGAGATTATAAAAAGTATCTAAAAATGTTTCTTTTAAATACTAAATTGTTTGAATATGAAGCGCATAGGGACTTATAAATATTTCTCATAAATGTATGAAGAAAATGAGTATGTGTTCTATGTTATAGGTAGGTATGATGACGTCATCAGCTGAGGTATAATATTGAACTTAACAGAATCTTATAAGTGTATGATGACGTCATCATTTATACATAGGTATGATGACGTCATCCTAACATGGGACTCAGACCAACTGACAAAAAACTTGACTGACATAATTTTGAACTAGGGTCCAGTACAAAGAATTCATCTTCAATACACGAACCGTAAATTATGACGTCATTATTTCTACATATGTATGATGACGATGTTATAAGTAGGTATGATGACGTCATCATAACATTGGACTCTGATGATGACGTTATCCTAACATTGGACTATCACGGAAGGACAAAAATTGGCGGACATTATGTTTTGGGCGGACATAATGTTTTGAAATTTACTAACGCCCAGTACAAAGAATTCATCTTCAATAGTAAACTAGGTACTATATCTACCATCTAAAATAGTAAAAATTACTACAAATATGAAGAATTGCTACAATAAATAGACATCTTCGTAAGTCTGATTAGTTGATAATTTGTAGGTACTCGTACTATTTATTTTTCTCAGTACCCAAAAATTACACAAAAGTTCAGGTGGGCCCATGAGGATACAGGTAATTCATCGATATCAGATGTATTCAAACTACCGACCAATCAGATGTCATAACAGTTAATAAAGGACTTTTTAGAGCAATATTGGATCAGCCTGTAAACATAACTGGTGCAGAACAGCCCACTGATGACTTTTTAAGATTCTACTGTTTTTTTATCCGTTACGTTACCAGTGTTTGTAGTGACAGCCCTAAGCAGTATCACTAACTAGTTTATATTTGCTTTAAATGTGCTATTTGGTCTTGGTTTATAAATTAATTAGGTCTACTCTGGTTTTAGATAATGGTTTACCTTCAATGTAGATACTTACAGGGCTAATTGGCTAATATGAGCCTGTATGTAGACAAAATAATAAGATACCAATCTAATTTAGTAATGTGGCTCCAACAACGAAAAGCCAAGGTCTAAAAATAAAAAGCATGCTTTTTGAAACTAACTGTCATCAGTGAATTTTATTTTTATGAGCGCAGCCCATATGTTAGATCCTCGTCCTTTTAGCAAGTTCTGTAAACGGATTGAATAAACCAACTGACGCGACTTATTTGTATTGATGAACATAAATTTAACCATTGTATGTACGTCGCAGTTGATATTAATTGTAAGGTATTATAGATAATGTCTAGTCATTTTCTATTTTACCGGGATTATTTAAATTTACGATTTTTTTATCAAAATTGCATAGGCCAAATTAAGAATGATCCGATTATCAATGCCATAATGATAATGCCTGCCGGAGCCTGCCGGAACCGGAGGTGAAAATAGGTAAAAAAAACGGAAACGGAAAATACCTAAAAATATTTACATTTTACCTAAAGAAAGAGTTGGGCAAAATACATTTACATGATACATCTAAAATCAGATGTAAACTTAGTCAACATTATGTAGACTATCTAGACCAATTTAGTAATGCCTAGACAAAATAGACAATATTATGTAAAATAAAAAATATGAAAAAATACCTGTGTAACAGAATCAGAGTCCAGATAGACGGAAGAACGTTTTTAACTTGTCACCACCCATCTCCTCCAACCGCACATCATTCCTTCTCACCCACCTCACCAACCATCACATAATAAATTCTCAACTGAAACTTGTATAATCCATTTTATGAATTTTGTCTAGGTTATATTAACATAGTCTAGATAGTCTACATATTCATTTGTAAATTTACATCGGGTTTTTTTATTTTCTACATTTTTCATTTGGACTATATCATCCGGTTGGCAATATGTATAATGGCTAGACAATCATGACCTTCCGATTTATTATCAATTTTGACCACCGGTTCAGACAGGCATTCTGAATATGGCTAGGCAAAACATGTGGTAATTAATTTTGACCAGTCAATTTTGATAAAAATACCTATAAGTTATATCAATAATGCCGGCAAATTAAAAAACGGGCCAAAATTATATATTTTGACTAAAAATCAAGATTGACTGCGACATATATATATTCGATACCTCAGAAACATTATATCGATTTAATCGATGAAAATATTGAAAGTCTTTTCTTCTTTTTTATCTGACATAAGATCTAGCTAAAATCATGATGGAGTTCTAATTCGTATAACTAGCAAGGAAAATATTTTCCTCGTTATTTGTGACTGCAATATCCCAGCCATTTATCTAATTGTACACACTTCCAATTAACTTTTTTTTCACGTTGTCCAGTTGAATCATGTTTTTAAAATTATTTGCAAAATAATTAAAAGTTATACGGTTGTATTAAATCAGTTCCCGTAGAGAACAATTAGAAGTTAGGATAAATCCTGGAATCAACGATAAAACTGATTAATTTTTTTTTAAATAATGATACCTTTAATCTCATTTATTTTCTGCCCACATGCTACAATATATGAAATATATATACTGACAGTCTAAAATTAATTCGAAGTAAAATTCAAAATTCTACCAAACGAGCACCTAGATATTGAATGTTGCAAATTGTCGCCAAATGGAAAAATACTGATCTACCATAATGATGACTACTACTGCTTAATATCTTCAACAGAAAAATCTCACATCGAACAGTAAGATAGAACCATTCCACAAGTGCATACATAATCCACTATTCGATAAGCAAAATGGAAATATTTCATTACTTGTTAGTAATTTTTGTTTTATTTGAATGGACATTTTCTAATTCATTTGAAATTATTGAAAATCTCCCAGATCAGAATGATATTCAAAAAGATTTTCTTGAACTTTTACGACGCAAAAAAGAAGTTGCTAAGAGTCCTCTGAGACGTTTCTCATCTTGTAAGTATCACTAAATTTTTGATGAATTTATAATCAAGTAGGTATTGAGGATGACTTTTTTTTCATAAATACAAAAAATTCTCAAAATAAATTTTTATATCTTATGTTCCATTACTGGGCTTAAACAAATTTTATTTCTGGTATTTCTGAATATTTTTGATGCAGTTTTGTAGATATTCTTATTAACTACGGATATAATTAATTATAATTAAGCTATGGTACCCTTAAGCGGATTTTTGTAGTCTTTTCTAAAGGGACTAAATTTATTAACAAAAAATGTTTTCGTTTATTCAACAAACCTCTTGATACTCCTCACCTCTTCCTTTTTCAAATTTTAGTGTTTCTTTTTTTTGGTGGTGGTGAGGGGTGAGTTAAAAAGAGATCTAGTAGAGTAGAAGCAATTAGCCACATTTTGAAGGGCAGTACTCCTATCAGTGAAATAAAAGAAATTTTATTTGAATGAAAGTAGGTTTAAGATAGGGCCTACACCTGTTTCGGACATCTCAACCAACTCAGTGTCTAGTGGAAAAATTGAATTATTGTATCGTTAGTGAGAAAGATTCTGTATTCTGAATTGTTTTTTATTTTAAAGAGTAAACTGAGATACATCAAAAAGTTTGAATATTAATGTTTACAATTTCAACGGGAAAACCGTGAAAATTAAAGATTTGTAGCAGAAACTACTGAAAAAATTTTAAAATATATTTTCTAAGGTAATAAAAAGTACTACAATAAGAATGTCTGCAGAAAATAATGATTTTCTTTACTGTGCGAGAAACGCTATTACGAGTATATCCTATTCGTAAAATTATTCTTTTCTCTCAGTGTCTCTGTAAACTGTAAAAACGTTCAATTTATTCACATCAAAGAGGGCTAATTTTCTTAGGTGGGCCAGAAAATATTTTCTATATGGGCTACCAGCCTTCTTACCATTGCCATGGCCCACCCTTGGTTACGTGCCTGATGAGTAGTTCATTACTTCAGTTTTCTGTTTTGAAATATTTTTTTTTGTTGTTGTAGCATTCAGATCAATTGGCAACGCACCGATAAGATTACAACTCTGCAAACTTAAACGCCACAGACAAATCTACCTTTGTAAAATTATTCTGGCATCAGAGAAGTACAAAATAATTAAATTTAATGAAGAAGCCATCGGTCAATGTAAAAAAAGGGAAATCGATTTAGGCCAACCAGAGGAAGAAATTTTTAAGCGAAGCATGCTTTCTTGTTACCCGGTGAAATGGGATGACGAAATGTACAACTTGACTTCGACGGGCGAAACAAATCAGGGTTCACTTTATTTGTACATTTGGCCAAAGTCTTATGATGGCTCACCCCGTCCTCGACCTCGCCTTGTGGCAAAAATTGTGTTTACAGATGATGAAATGGACGAGCTACAACGCTTACAGGACGACGGAAGCTCCTCATATACAGGAGGGCTATCAACCATACATGACGAAGGAGGCTCCTCATCCTCAGTGGCATGGCCCACCATTAATTACGAGCCTGATGAGTAGTTCATTACTTCAGTTTTCTGTTTTTAAATATTTTTTTGGGTTGTAGCATTCAAATCAATTGGCAAACCACCGCAAAAATTACAACTCCTAGGCATTTGTTTAGCCCTCCCAGGAATTTAATATTTGCCTCTCCCTGCTAATACTTTTCTCTAGCTACGACCCTTCTCTTTTAAAATAATTTTTTCTGACGTATGAGAGGATTTCTATTGACATAATATAAAATATAAAATATTTGTATTGTCATAATATAAAATATAAAATATAAAATATAACACGCACATGTCTGGCATTTTCCTTTCGTCCTGCGTTGTGCAGACATTGTTCTTTTTTATTTGTTGAATTGTTAGTCACACAGCCTTGAAACTGCATTTCAATCCTATTATGTTAGAACACAGACGTTCTGGCCTTCCTAATCAACTATAATTTTCATTCAAGTGTCAAAGGTGTAGACTTCTGGTGTAACCTTCATTTGTGACGAACCATTATTCGGAGATGGCTATAAATGAGATTTCCTTCTATATGAGTAGTTATATGCTATTTACAAGGCATATACTAGGCTATGAGGTGTTAGTATAGCCTACAAGTGTGACTGACCTAATTGTAGTATTTTTGAATATTTATCAGTGATATTATTATTCCTGTAAATTTTTGCTAATTGCAGATGAAGCACAGAATGAATCTTTTTACAATTTATATGAGATTTGTCTCTCATCAAACCTTACCTTTGGTGCAAATTTCAACCCTATACTGGTCTAATGGTTCGTCCTGTGGCGCGTTTCTCATAAAAATTCATATTTTAGAACATTCCTAATACAGTGAAACCTCTTAACAACAGACACCTTGGGACCGGAGAAAATGTCCGCTAATTGGAGGTGTCCGCTTAGAGGAAGTGTCCGAAAAAAGGAGTGTCCTCCAAATAGACTTTATGCAAAATTTTAACATTTTCGTCACTTTATTTAACAAAAAAAAAAAAAAAAAGTAGAACTTGAAAAACAGTATATAAGTACATAATATGAACATTATTTAAAAAACAACGTGATTTGAGTTTGTTTCATCCCAGATGATTGTATTGCTACTCTTTCAAAATGTAACCGAAGTTGGGTGAGGTATTGCAGGGCCTCATTGTCCCCAGCCTGTGTGGCAAAAGTTGTTTTGTCCGTTTTTTTTTCATTTTCACACATGTACAGTACGAGTGACAAAATTTTGGTCCGTTTAATAGAATGTCCGCCTATCAGAGGTTACAATGTATTTTTTCCATAAAACTGCACGGGACCGAGATTTTTGTCTGTTTGAGTATTTATTTAATCACTTCAAATTATCAAGTTCTCCAATCTCTACTGTATCTACAATGAAGTTGAATGCATTTTATACGAAAAATGAACTGTACAGTGATTAGATACGCGAAAAAATTATGTTCTTTATGGAGTTAGAATTTTTTTGCGATGTTTCAAATTATTGTTGAATTTTCTTATCTTCGTCATTATTTCAAATGTTTGCCCACACTCTACTTAGTGGAGGGTTGAACCAAGGTAATGGAGCGTTGAAGCAGATTTGTCTGTTACAGCCAAATGGATGTTTTCAGTCTTCTATCTGCTTTCCAGGAAATAATAGGATAGATAGCACTGGTGTATCCGAATGGTATAATGCGTTATATTAAGCCCTGCTGATCAACAAAATGATATGAATTCATTACCTGTCCGGCCATGTCCAGTGATACAAAGTTGGTAATAATCTGACAAACTGGATATTACTCAAGGGACCACACTTCAATAATATTGTTTTATAATTTTCAACAGATAAATTAAGAGATACACTTCCCCCATTCATGATTTAAGTGGTGCAGTTTTAACCCTTATGGGGCAACCTGAGGTCTACAGGACCCCACAAAATATTAAAATTTTAATACTTAGCACATTTGCCAGTTATGGTTCTGAGGTAAGAAAAAGTATTAATCTCACCCTCGGTGGGATTTGTCAGAAAGCCAGATAAATGAAAGGGATTTTGTAGATCCCCAGGTTGCCCTCGATGTAGTCAAAAAGTAGTTAAATGAAGATTGGCTCACTTAATTCCTGCTGGGGACCTCCTACCTACCTAAAGGGATGTTTGACTTTGTCAAAGGGACGGGGAGCTCAACACCACATAGCCGGGCGGCAGTAAAAAGAGCGAAAAATTCCAAAAGAGGGTCGAGTATGATGTAAAAAGAGCGAAGACCTTGGGGAACATGGGTCAGATACTATGTAAAAAGAGCGAACACTTTACAATTAGTAATTCGAGAGGTATGTAAAAAGAGCGAACACTTTACACTTAATAATTCGAGAGGTATGTAAAAAGAGCGAACAACATTTGCAGAAATTAGTTATTTTGTTCTAAAAAGTAAAAAATTGTCAATGCAAGTATAATGTTTACATGGCATAATATAAAAAAGAGTAAAAAGCAATATTCTAAACTGAAAAAAAAAATAAGATAAACATCAAAATACTGACAGATGAGAGTACAAAATGAGAAATTCGAAGACAAATCATAAGTGCAGGTTTTTACACAGCAATACCAAGATAAGACCACAAACTGACGAAGTTTAAATTGAGGGGGAAAAATAGATTCGCTCTATTTACATATCAAAATTTAGGAGAAAAAAGTAGGTTCGCTCTTTTTACATGTCCTGTTCAAACTGGCTTACTTTTCATTCGCTCTTTTTACATCGATGTGAACCCCTAATCTTGCGGATGTTTCTCAGAGGGTCATTAAATTCGCTCTTTTTACAATCGCCCCACATAGCCATCAATGAATAAAGAATCTCCAATTTACCATGGAAAAGTTGTAAAGTTAGAGCCACACTGACAGAAATTTAATTAGTAATTTTTACAATTTGTATAGGAAAAGAAGGACAATTCAAGGTTTGTCGCACAAATTATTACGAAAATAGCTGCAGCCTTCACTGAAGTTTTGTGAAGGCGAAAGGTGAATTCTCTTTTACAACAGGAGATTATAAAAAGTATCTAAAAATGTTTCTTTTAAATACTAAATTGTTTGAATATGAAGCGCATAGGGACTTATAAATATTTCTCATAAATGTATGAAGAAAATGAGTATGTGTTCTATGTTATAGGTAGGTATGATGACGTCATCAGCTGAGGTATAATATTGAACTTAACAGAATCTTATAAGTGTATGATGACGTCATCATTTATACATAGGTATGATGACGTCATCCTAACATGGGACTCAGACCAACTGACAAAAAACTTGACTGACATAATTTTGAACTAGGGTCCAGTACAAAGAATTCATCTTCAATACACGAACCGTAAATTATGACGTCATTATTTCTACATATGTATGATGACGATGTTATAAGTAGGTATGATGACGTCATCATAACATTGGACTCTGATGATGACGTTATCCTAACATTGGACTATCACGGAAGGACAAAAATTGGCGGACATTATGTTTTGGGCGGACATAATGTTTTGAAATTTACTAACGCCCAGTACAAAGAATTCATCTTCAATAGTAAACTAGGTACTATATCTACCATCTAAAATAGTAAAAATTACTACAAATATGAAGAATTGCTACAATAAATAGACATCTTCGTAAGTCTGATTAGTTGATAATTTGTAGGTACTCGTACTATTTATTTTTCTCAGTACCCAAAAATTACACAAAAGTTCAGGTGGGCCCATGAGGATACAGGTAATTCATCGATATCAGATGTATTCAAACTACCGACCAATCAGATGTCATAACAGTTAATAAAGGACTTTTTAGAGCAATATTGGATCAGCCTGTAAACATAACTGGTGCAGAACAGCCCACTGATGACTTTTTAAGATTCTACTGTTTTTTTATCCGTTACGTTACCAGTGTTTGTAGTGACAGCCCTAAGCAGTATCACTAACTAGTTTATATTTGCTTTAAATGTGCTATTTGGTCTTGGTTTATAAATTAATTAGGTCTACTCTGGTTTTAGATAATGGTTTACCTTCAATGTAGATACTTACAGGGCTAATTGGCTAATATGAGCCTGTATGTAGACAAAATAATAAAATGCCAATCTAATTTAGTAATGTGGCTCTATCAACGAAAAGCCAAGGTCTAAAAATAAAAAGCATGCTTTTTGAAACTAACTGTCATCAGTGAATTTTATTTTTATGAGCGCAGCCCATATGTTAGATCCTCGTCCTTTTAGCTAGTTCTGTTGACGGATTGAATAAACCCATTTGAAGCGACATATTTGTATTGATGAACAAAAATTTAACCATTGTATATATGTCGCAGTTAATATTAATTGTAAGGTATTATAATGTCTAGTCATTATTAATTTTACCTCATTATTAATTTTACCGGAATTATTTAAATTTACGATTTTTTATCAAAATTTCCTAGGCCAAATTAAGAATGATCCGATTTTCAATGCTATATTAATAATGCCTGCCGGAGCCTGCCGGAACCGGAGGACAAAATAGATAAAAAAACGGAAATGGAAAATACCTAAAATAATTTACATTTTACCTAAAGAAAGAGTTGAGCAAAATACATTTTAATGATGCATTTCCCTATGGGCAAAATATTTTGAAAACGGATCCGTTTTATTCCGGGTTATAATCCGTTTCTGGATTATAACCCGGAATTTTCCTGTTTTCCAGCTTCTAAAACGGATTTCGAACGGATTGTAATCAGTTTTGCCGGAAATGAGTCCGGATTATTTTCCGTAAAGGCTGTTTTATGATATTTGTTGGCCCGGGTTATAATCCATGAAACCGTTTTACAAGCGGATTTAGAAAAATTGCCCAAAAATTATCACTGATTATAATCAGGAAATCCGTTTTACAAACGGATTTGGAAAATTAATCAAGATGACAAAAATAACTGCAAATTTTCAGATCCGATGATCGAAAATAAAAACGGACTGACAACGGATAAAATTCTCATTTTACGGATCATTTTCTCATTTTATGCCCATCGGGTTAAAATCGGATGTAAACTTAGTCGACATTATGTAGACTATCTAGGCCAATTCAATAATACCTAGACAAAATAGACAATATTATGTAGACTATCTAGACTATTTTAATAATACCTAGACAAAATAGACAAAACTGAATTTTACTGTAGACTAGCTAGACTGTTTTTTATGTGGACTATTTAGACCAATTTAATAATGCCTTGACAAAATAGACAATATTAGGTATAATAAATAATATGAAAAATTACCTGTGTAACAGAATCAGAGTCCGGATAGAGGAGAGAACGTTTTTAACTTGTCACCACCCATCTCCTCCAACCGCACATCATTCCTTCTCACCCACCTCACCAACCATCACATAATAAATTCTCAACTGAAACTTGTAAGTAGTAAGTGGGCACCTTGAGGACAAATTGATTTTGCTCGTGTCGTTTGGTGGGGGTATGTCGCCGGTGGGTGTCGGCCATGTTGAAATGGCGTCTATAACCGGTTTATGAGATAATAGTTCAATTGTGCTCCGTTTTTCGGGGGTCGGGGCCCGGGGTGGGGAGGTGCGGGGAGGTGCGTGAATGTGCGTGTATGGTCGGGAAATCGCGGCCATTTTGTCGGGGCGTATAGGACAATTGTGTGATGAAAATTTATGTTCTCAGCGGGTGGTCCGCCGTCTCCGCGGGGTGCGGGGGCGGGGGCCCCCCAAAAAATTTTTTTCATTTTTCGGTCTTGAAAAATCCACGTATATTACGTGGATTTTTTGGCGTTGAAAAAAAGTTGTTATCGTTAACGGTTCCTGAGTTATTCGAGTTCAAAGTTGAGTTTTTCGTTCGCGTCCGCGCGTCAGCCGGTGTGTGCGCGGCTTTTCTTTTTCGTTCTACCGTTTCGTGTTTTCGCGTATCGTTGTTCGCGTAGCGCTGTTTGCGCGGGTGATTTATTTTATTTATTTTATTTATTTACGGATGATCAAAAATCTATATAAGTAAGTGTCATTTGAAAAAATCTTCAGTAGCGATCTAGCTGTCATACTGTTCGGACCTCTGCCCGAATTCTTATTGACATTTCTGATTTGCGACTTAATTAAAATTGTTCTTTTCAGAACAAATATGTTTAATCCTCCCAGCTTATTCGATCGCGCTTTGCGCGAAATAGTCGAAAGAATTTATTCTTTCGATCTATTGGATAAAATGAAGGGTACTCTTCCCGTGATTATAGTCGAGGAGTGTAAGAAAAGATATTTCGCTATCAAGGAGGAGGCGAGTATGCGTCGAACTATAATGTTGAGGAAGTTCTCGCCCAGTTCTCTCTGGTCGATCGACGAGCATTGCGCCTACGGTATTAGGTATAACGGTGTGTGCTACGTCGAGGAGGCTGTTCACAATGGCGTGCATGTGTCGACGCAGACCCGGTTTTGTCAAGCTTGTTGGACCACGGTTCACGAAAATTTCAAAGACAAAACTCTGGACGGTGTGACGATGCGTATAATTATGGACAACCCGAATGAAGAAATTTACTGCGACGGCATAGATTTTTATTTTCGCCCGACCGAGTACATTTGCGACAAGTGCTACAGCGCCGTGTTTTTCCAAACATGGGAAAGCGAGGTTAGGGTAAACTGTGATTGCGAATGGTGTCATTGGGATGATCCTTGCCCTTACGATTCTATGGGGGTTCTCATAAACTTTCCTCCCGCTGACTCAGACTCGGACTCTGACACCTACTCCGACTACGACTACGACTCCGACTCGGGATACGAAACTATATAAAGGACAATAGTGCCAGAAAACTTCAGTTGCGCTTTGACCGTCATACTGTTCGGATCTCTGCCCAACTTGATACGATATCTGATTTTCTAAAACTGTTCTTTTCAGAACAACTATAATGGGTAACGACTGGTGTTGCGATAAAAAGTGTTTCAGGGTGCCCGACGACCAAATCGACGGACTCGCTTGTCGGTCGTGCGGTTCGTATAGTTTCTGTCGATGCGGATGCGCGACTCATTGCGGCGACATTAATGTCGACCATAAGGTGGTGTTAGGACAACCGTTAAAAATGTTCGAATGCTACAGATTTGTCGAGGCGTTGGAAGGTACATTCGATGAGACAGAAGGTGTTTTCATCAGGTACAAAGACAATGACGTACCGTCGCAACTCTTTGTACCGGAGAAAGCGTTTAAGGACGAATGGTTAGGTAGGTTCTTTTCATCGTTAGAGGATTTCAACGTATTGTTGAGACACTTGATATGGTTGGGCGGCGACAGATGGGAGCTGGACTGTTTATAGGACAAAAAGTATAAATAGGAGTTAGGTACCGTCTAAAGACAGACCGATTATTATTATTATTATTATCATGGCTAATATCGTTGCTAGCTTCGAATACTTCGATTACCGTCCGCCTAATTCGGCTAATCTAAACGACGATAATGGCGAATTTCCAATCGTTATCCACAACGAGGACTTGGTGACACACCCTCGTAAGACATTTTTAGAGTTGAGAGGGAAGGTGACTCTTAGTCAGACCGTAACAATGGCTGCCACGGGTACCAATACGGAGGCGACAACCACCAGAGTCGTAGACAATATCGACTTCGCGAAACTGAAAGTTGCCACAGCAGGTTGGTTGCATCTGTTCGAACGTATCGATTACTACATCGGAGATAATAAAATCGATACCGTCCGGAAACCGGGCATAGTATCTTTAATGAAAGGTATAGCTTCGTTTCAAACTGACAAACAGTTTTGCGACGCTGGTTGGGACTTCGACATTCTCGCCGGAGAGAACACGCTCAAAAGTAACGGTCACTTTCAAGTCATGATACCTTTGTCTACTATAATGGGCTTTTTCGAGGATCATAAAAGTTACATCTACAACATGGTTCAAAAAATGGTTTTCTACAAAGCCGCTAATAGTGGTAAGAACATTTTCCAAATGTTCGGCGATTACGCAAACTATAAGTTGAAAATAGATTTGCGGGATGTGATTTTGAAAGTTCCGCATGTGAAATTCGACCTCGAACACACCACCAAAGTTCGAAATGAAATCGCTAAGAATTGCAAATACGAACTTCGTTATCGCAGATGGTTTTACAATAGTATTACACCGGCCTCCGGTATGGACTTTACGTGGGACCTTCCTGTGAGCTACGCGAAGACCAAATTCATTCTAATAGCTTTCCAGGTCGATAGGATGAATAAGTCGACAGCCGACGTTTCCAAGTTTGATCTATGCAATCTCGAAAACTGCCAAGTCTTACTCAACAACAACGTCTACTACCCGCACGAACCGCTTAACTTGAATGTTAACGATCACAGATGCGGGTCTCTCTACAATATGTTCAAGAGGTTCAAAGCATCCTACTACAGTAAAGACGACGATCGGTTACAACCGTTAGTCGGCTACACAGATTTTCTAACGAAGTATCCGCTTATAGTTATCGACTGTTCGCACCAGCCTTCCGTCCTCAAAGAATCGTTGATTAATCTGAAAATATTTTTCGGGTGGCGAGAAAATATACAGCCTAACACCATGGTTCACGCTGTAATGATTGTAGATGATAAAGCTATCTACAGTCCTCTCACCAACAACGTATTCCACGGTTGAGACAATTCGCCCTTGACCAAGGGTAAAGGGTAAAAAGTATATATACGAGGCGTGATGCTGTAATTCTTCAGTAGCGCTCAAGCTGTCATACTGTTCGGACGTATAATCATGGCTATCGTTGTAATGTCTATCCAATTTTTCCCTATGCCCGACAAGACCTACGTTATCAAAGAAGTCGCTATGGTCGATGTGGTGTCTAACATGGAGAAGATGCTAATTGCTAAACCTCCTTGTAACATCAGCGTTTTCAGCGCCAGACATCGTAAGACTCTTAGATACGTGGTTGACAAAGTTCACGGTATTCCGTGGAATGTCGGGTACATGGATTTGGAGGATGTCGAGGAGCAGGTTAGAAAAACGGTCGACGAGGCAGACTTGATCTACATTAAAGGATTAGACCGGGTTAATTTCCTCTTAAATCTTACCGGCGCACCCGTTCACAAAATAATCGATTTGAACGAGATTCAGAACATAGGTAAGACAACCGAGAGAAACTACTCCCTCCAGTGTCAATACAACCACTCACGTCACAATAAACTTCGATGCGCTTTTGAGCAAGCCATCCGCTACAGAGATTTTATGAGGGAAAATTATTACTACAGAATTTAACAAAACGGCCCTTTTCAGGGCCACGTGTACATAATAACCGATAACCAAAAACAAAAAGGTCGATAGACCACCAAAAAAATTTAGCATTAAGGACCAAAAAAAATATAAAAAACCAAAAAACCTAAAATAAGTTGTAAATAAATTATAAGTATAAGAGAGCGCGTGACAATATAGGACAAATCTGAGAAAATGACTTTCCATATTTCGATTAACGACAAGAGTTCCGACATTGTACGCGAGTACCCGTCTGGAATCATGTTTGAGACACCTTACATGGTTGGTTTGAAAAGTTTTGTGACGTACAACAGTATTTTCAACGTCACATCAAAAAATAACAGAATAGTCTTTGTTATTCCTAACGACGATGTTCCGAACACTAAAGATGACGCCGACCACGTCGACGTTATTACTCTGGATCGGACACTTGTTAAAGAATCCAAACATTTGGAAAATGAAAGTAAAGAGTTCACCTACGACTTTCATACGGGTGAAGAAGAAGAAGAAGAAGAAGAAAATATCGATACCAAAAGAAAAAACAACAACAACATCCGCGTAACGCATATTCTAGACGAAGGTATCTACGAGGTGGAAGACATACTACAAAAAATTAGAGCTAAGGTTCCGAAAAATAGGTTATTCAAGATAATCCTCGATACGGAAAAACAATGTGTAAAATTCGAAGGCGGTATAGGTATAGACTTCAGGTCCTCGAAATCGATAGGTCCTCTGCTAGGTTTCGAAAGACAGATGTACAGAGCTGACAAACTTCACGAAAGTACGTTGAGAGTAGACATATTTCCTATAAATATGATACGTATACGGTGTAATTTAGTAAAGAGTAATATCTCTGACTATAAATTTCACGACGATACTATACATGAGTTTCCATTGGATAGCGAGCCCGGTGAAAAAATTATAGAAAGACCAGTCTTTCCTTCATTCTACAGAATCAATACCGATACTCTACACCTGTTACATCTGAAGATAGTCGATCAAGACAATCGTATCGTTGATTTCAGAGGCGAACGTGTGAATATTCTACTCGAATTCAGACCTGACAAATGAACCTACTGAACCAGAAAACCGTCGACGCGTACATACGCGCCGAGCGAGATCTCAAACGTAAATTAGACGAGTTAAAGTACGGTAAATTTATGGCCGATAGTGAGACTACGAATGCTCTAGCTCCTCTGATCAACCCTTTGAAGGACATTAGTTCTAAAATTTCCAAGCAGGATCATCCTGTAGGTATAGACGGTAAAGTAAATACGATCACGCAACAGCATTTGCAGGCTGTGAAAGCTGGTTCCACAGACAAAAGCTACGGTTTGTTCTGCGTCAATGACAAATTCTATATGGGTGATACCGAAATAGTTATAGGCGATAATTACCTACAATTACCTAACAACCGAAAATACATACTGACGGAAGGATTATGGCACCTGTTAACCAGTAGAAAACCAGACCGTGATTTATACGACGAAAATGATTTCAATATGTACAGCGAGTTGGTTGAATACACCAACGTACACTTTCTCAAAAATAACCCCGAAACTAAAAAACCCAAATCAAACGGTGGTCCGAAGTACAAGCAAGTCGTCAAGAAGATATACGAGAATAGTATACATAAAAATCCCACCGATAAAGATAAATACAAGTCCACACCGGTCAAAAAGACCATGAAAGGCAAAGGCCTTACAAAAATTGTCAATACCGAAGACCATAATACCGAGTACGTTTATTGGAATAGTTTAGACGAATTACTTGAAAGACTTAGCATTCTACACGGCGAAGTAAGAGCTGGAAATAATAATCCGAATATCCGTAACGAAATTACGAACATTGTCCAAGAAATCAAGGAAATATGAGTAAAGACTACATCGAGCGACGCGATAGGAAAATCGCGAACGAGTTTCTACCTAAACCCGTAGCTGAAGGTAAAGGGTTGATAAATTCTCTAATAGACAATTTACCAGTACCGTTACATCTACCTGGGTACAATTACGCCGGTCCAGGTACTCCTCTAGATCTACATCTGGAAAGAGGCGTGAAACCTATCAACAAGTTAGACGAAGCGGCCATGAAACACGACATAGCTTACTCGAGAAGCGACGCTTTGAAACAGCGCCACGACGCCGACTATGTTTTGCAAGAAGAAGCGTGGCAAAGGGTAAAAGCTGACGACTCTAGCTTAGGTGAAAAAGCCAACGCTTGGCTCGTAACTAACGCTATGAAGGTGAAACGCGCTATTGGCGCGGGAGTTTCCAAACCGAGGTATACCGAGTATCCCGCTAACCTCGATGAACAAGACCTCGAAAAACTTAAAAAAGCAGCATCGGGACGGAACGGTGTGAGTATTACGCTCAGATGTAACCGGACCAAAGAGTCCATAGGCGGTGATATCCATATACCTCTAACGGCTAAACAAATCCGAGGCGTTAAAGCCGCGCACGCTAAACAAAAAGATGCTAAAATACGTCTTACAGGCGCGCAGTTAAAAACGATGGCTACTACCGAAGGAGGCTTTTTACCCGCGCTTCTTGCAGCGGTACCCGCTATAGCGGCCGTAGGTTCGTTAATTACTCAAGGTGTGACCGCTTATAACAATAAGAAGGCGAACGATAAATTAGTCGAAGAGCGTAAAAGACATAACAAAGTACTGGAAAGTGCCGCTACGGGAAAAACGGCCGAAGGCGAAGGTATTTACATTTTGAAAAAACCCGAAAAGGGTGAAGGTGTTGGAAAAAAGAGGGGTAACGGTTTATACCAGGAGTTGTTAAAAAAAAAAAAGTCCCCCTGACCAATTTTGACATCGTAAAAATCGTAAAAACTATAAAAATGCCTTATTTCCGCGGTGTCTACATGAGAGACGGTTTACCTGCTAAACCTAAATTAATCGAACGCGCCGTTGTAAATTTAGATTCGTCTACAGGTAGAGGTACCCACTGGGTTTGTTACAGTAAAAACGGAAATAAAGTAGAATATTTTGATTCGTTCGGAGTTGAACCACCGCAGGACTTGATAGAATATTTTGGTAAAAACGCTAAAATAAGTTACAATAGCGAACAGATTCAAAAATTAGATCAGATAATTTGCGGACACCTGTGTCTAGAATGGCTAAATGGTTTAGACGAACAAAAAAGACGGATGCTGGAGAGTGTACTAAAGAAAAGTGCAAATTCGAAGGCTGTGTCGCCTGCGAATGTAAAGGAAGCAGATGCTGCTACATACTTTCACTCTTTCGCTGCTGGTACCCGTAGTAAGAAGAAGTGAAAAAGACAAAATGAAAACGGCCCTTTTCAGGGCCACTTGTAAATAAAATAAATAAATAAAAAATAAAAAAAAAAAATCAAATAATCGAAAATGGTTCGACGAACCAAGAAAAAACTTACAAAACAGAAAAAGGTCGATAGACCACCAAAAAATTATTAATTATAAGTTATAAAAGAGATCGCGTGAGCGACCCACTGTGATCTATGACAAATGGAAGAAGCTAAAGAACTTCACAGGAAAGTAGTAAAGAAATTCCAAAACGTAGAATTATAACCAAAGGTATAGACGACATATGGGCTGCTGATTTACTGATCATGAACCAGTATTCCACTCGCAACAAAGGTTATAACTATATTTTTAACGTGATAGATACATTCAGTAAATTTCTTTTCGCCGTACCACTGAAAAAAAAGTCGGGTGAAGAGGTAGCTGTGGCGTTTTCCAAAATTTTGAAAACGAGTAACAGATGCCCTACCAAACTACACGTAGACAGAGGTAAGGAATTTGTGAATAAAGAATTCCAAACGGTGTTGAAAGAAAATAAAATTGAAATGTACCACACGTTTAACGAAGAAAAAAGCGCTATAGCTGAAAGGGTTAACAGAACGATAAATGAAAAACTAAAACTGCACTTCGAAGTCACCCAAAAGTTCAGATGGATAGATGCGTTGGAAGGTATAGTAAAAGAGTATAACGAAAACGATGTTCATCGGTCTATAGGTACAACCCCCGTAAGTGTCACAAGTAAGAATGAAAATGAAGTAAGAGAAAAATTATTTCCTCTGAATGATTTTCACTCTGAAAAACCGACTTTCACCGTAGGCCAACCTGTACGTATACCTACGTGGAAAAACTTATTCGGCAACAAATATAGACGCAATTGGACGAAAGAGATATTTTATATTTCTAAAATTTGTTACACTGATCCTATTACTTACGAGATAAAGGACAACCAAGACGAACCAATACACGGACACTTTTACAAACAAGAATTACAAAAAACGAACAATACATGATTTATACTAAAAACCGCATCTTGAATGTGGTTAAAAAAGGTCTACATTAGTACTGATCCGGTATGGACGGTTGGATACCGTCGTGGGTCTGAAATCGGCTTGTCCCGAGTTCGATTCCACCCCCGGGCGATGACGATAAGTAATCCTATAGGAATACCGGTTCTTATTTTTAAAAAATTTTTTAAAAATACGGAGTTGGTCTTGAAAAATCCACGTAATATACGTGGATTTTTTGACGTATTCGAAAGTCGGAAAAGTTTTATTTTTCCGGGTCAAAAACCGAAAATAAGTTTTTCAGAAAAACATATCATATGGTTTTACGACGTATAACTTTCGGGACCGGGTGGCGTATAGACGTAAACCGGGACTCACGATGCGTGAAAAGGAAACGCATCGCGGCCTTTGGTGGCGTAGATAGGTAGTACTATAGAATGCCTCATAGAGGGTAAAAGAAGATAGTTGACGTGGAAGTTGGATAAACTATCTGGTATAGTAGTGTCCTATGTGATGGTAATAATTCGAAGCTCGATGGTTTGATGTCGACCATGACATCCAGCATTGACTTCTTCTAACTTCGTGATCCATCGGATGAACGTATGATGTCACTTTCCAGTCGATTCTTCCACTTGACAGTATATTTACATTACTCATCGCACTGATCTCTTGTTAATACGGAATTGGGTATTTCTGCGAATCGTTGCGATTAGTTCTTCATATTCACGGCGACTACGTAATTTCCTTCCTTATTAGGTAATCGTAAAATTTCTCCTTCACTTCACTTCACTCCTCCTTATTCACCGTGGTCCGATACACACAGAGTCGTAGACTTTGATAACGGGATCGCCGAAGTATATCATATGTAGCATCGCCTTGTAGCATCGACGTTTGATATATATTTCCGATGACGGAATTTCATTCGTTCCTTTGGAATGAATGCGGGCTCTATTAGATTTCTCTCTGTCAATGTCACAGGGTGAACGAAAACCTAACACAGAACCATATAATGCACAAACGCAAACAATGATACCTTCAAACATACTAAGTTAGGGCCGGTCCTTAATTTTTGAAAAATTTTTCAAAAATCTAAACTGGTACCAAAAAATCCACGTATATTACGTGGATTTTTCTACGCCAACGCCGATTCAAAAACCGCGCTTTTTGAATATGAAAAATCGAAAATAAGTTTTTCAGAAAAGTTAATACTTTCGATTTAACCCTTTACTATTCACGGACCGGGTGGCGTGGTCGCCTAATCCGAGGCTCTCGAAAACGTATCGAGAGCGAAGTTACGGTGTTAGATAGGTAGTTACTATAGCGATTATGAAAAAATATAACGATATTGATATTGATATTGGTGGTGATAATGATGGTGATAATGCGGATGATTCGGATGATGATGATGATATGCGGAGCTTTTCATTTCTTTCAGATGTCATCGTCTTCCGAGTCGTTTTCTCCAACACTCAGGTAGCGTCCGATACTTGTTGTCTTGTAAGGGTCAGCTGTTGTCGAAGGTGTGAATAATCTTCGAAGAACTGAAGCTGGACCCGTCTGAGCATACTGGGGCAGATTTACGTAATCACAAGGCCTCTTTGTTAGCACAACCGTTGAGTACGCGTTCGATGTGTCTCGAGGTAGAGATTAATCGCACTAACACAAACACGCACAAAGACACGATATAAACATATAAAAACAACACACACACACACACATATAAAAGCAACATAATATAAACACGACATAGGAAATAAATTAGGGCCGGTCCTTAATTTTGAAAAAATTTTTCAAAAATCGAAACCGGTCCCAAAAAAATCCACGTATATTACGTGGATTTTTCTAAGCCAACGCCGATTCAAAAACCGCGCTTTTTGGATACAAAAAATCGAAAATAAGTTTTTCAGAAAAGTTAATACTTTCGATTTAACCCTTTTACTTTCGGGACCAGGACGGCGTGGTCGCCTAATCCGAGACGTTGATCACTCTAGTTAGGTAAGTCTATAGGGTACATAATGTTAGCGTGTGTATTTGCTCCGAACTATGGAGTGACGCTGGTGTTGTGCCGGTGGTAAACCAATGTAGGGTAGATTAACGGCGTTATGAGACATGAGATTTCAGGTTTTAGGCAAGTTCACGTGGATTCATACGTCAACATCGATTCACACGTGTTTGAATCTGTACGCAACCTACGCACGCGTTAACAATAATCCAGCATGGCTTATTGGAAGAGGTAGCAAATGAGGCATTCCGATATAAGGATTATCCTCGATGGCATTGCGACCGCACTTCTCTACGGCAATCGTCGACATTAACAGCATGATGGTACGACGGCAAATTTCACAAATGCACCGCTTACTAACACACGCACAAAGACACGATATAAACATATAGGAAATAAATTAGGGCTGGTCCTTAATTTTTCAAAAATTTTCAAACTTGTCTCAAAAAATCCACGTAATATACGTGGATTTTTCAACGTATTCGAAAGTCGGAAAAGTATAATTTTTCCTGGTCAAAAACCGAAAATAAGTTTTTCAGAAAAACATATCATCTGGTTTTACGACGTATAACTTTCGGGACCGGGTGGCGTGTATACGTAAACCGGTACTCACGATACGATTGACGATATCGTGGTCTGATGTGGTGATAGATAGATAGGTAGTACTATAGAAAAATTCATCGATAAGTAGAGGGTTTCATTTCCATAGCTCTCGACTTAGATCTCATTGTCATGGTAGGTGTTATTGTTGTATGAATGATAGCTATTGTACCGTTAATTCTATTTGGATGAATAAATATTGGTACTTGCTTCGATACAGTCTATAATTGAATTTGTCGATACGATTCAGTTAAACAAATTGTATCATTTGATTCGAGAATATATATTACATGGGCTCTATTGACTGCATACTGCAACTGTCTTTCCACATACTGCAATATATTGTGGGCTCTATTGACTACATTCTTCTTCATCGGTATTGTTGTAGCACGTACTTCAATAATTCCGTGGGCTCTATTCTCTGTGACATGTTACAGCATTTATGTGCATCCTTATACTCTACGTAAGGTTCTCATAACTGACAGAATCCACATCTTCGTATACCGTGCAACATTATAAATCTCGAAGTACTTTCTCGCGTTGTCGGGTAGCTTTGCAGAGCATGCACTCAGTTTGTTTGTCTCTGCACTAGGTAAATAGACGGGAAATGTCTTCAGATAAGTCTGGGGAATCTCCAGGTCTCTGGTTCTGATCCAATTGGTAATTTACCAACTTCTTCTGCTTCTTCAACGAACAGTGCATTACATTAAATCGTATTGTCCACAAGAAACACAAGAAAACACAAATAGATAGATAAATAATTTAGAAACTATAAGTTAGGGACCGGTCCTTAATTTTTGAAAAAATTTTTCAAAAATCGATATCGGTCTCAAAAAATCCACGTATATTACGTGGATTTTTCTATTCTATCGCCGACCCAAAATACACGTTCTTTAACCCGTAAAAGGCCTACTAAAGTCGAGGTTTTTTTTCAAATTTTTTAAAAATCGAAGTTGGTCTCAAAAAATCCACGTATATTACGTGGATTTTTCTAAGCCAATGCCGACCCTAAAAAACACATTTTCGGGGTCTAAAACCACCACTAAAGTCGAGACATTTTTCAAAAATTATTGAAAAATCGAAGTTGGTCTCAAAAAATCCACGTATATTACGTGGATTTTTCTACGTCAACCCCACCCCGAAATACAAATTTTTCGGGGTCTAAAAGCAGGAAATAAGTTTTTCAGAAAAGTTTATAAGTTAGTTTTCGTCGTATTACTTTCGGAGCTGGTATGGACGGTTGGATACCGTCGAGCTTCGAATGCAGCGAGTACCGAGTTCGATTCCAGCCGCGGGCGGCTATGATTAGGCGTTAAATAAGTGTTCCTATAGGATTACCTATCTAGCGTCATTACGTGATAATAATGATACCTCGGGCATGCGGTGCCCGAGTCCCTCTATAAACAGATATTTACCGTCAAAAGGAGATACACAATACTGAGGAGGTAGTATGTCTTCTCCAATACGCTTTACAGATTTTCATTAGCACCAACACGACGATGTTCTGCATTATTGCTTAACGTACGCCATTCGGTATTTAAGCCCGTTCGTCGTCCTTGTCGACATCATCGCCGTGTATGACATCAAAATGTCTATTCGGCAATTCAACACTTCTGCGGCGAGAGTAAGTCGCCGACCATATAATAACGGGTATAGCACAATAACAAGTATAGGGGAAAGCTTCACGTTGTAACCTGACCGCAGCACTATGAACACTTAAGCAATACGAACACATATAAAAAAATATAAACACTTAATAAAGCAATATATATAATTGGTAGGAAGTAAGGTTAGGGAACCAGCCTAACTTTTGAAAAATTTTTCAAAAATTTTCAAACATGTCTCAAAAAATCCACGTATATTACGTGGATTTTTCTATCCTATCGCCGACACGAAAAACACATTTTTCGTGTACAAAAAATCGAAAATAATTTTTACGAAAGGGTGAAGTATTAAGTTTATTCGAAGTATATCGTGTGGAAAAGTGGTCGAGCGACATTATACGAGGCTTAGCAACGTGAAAGGTACAGTCTCGAGACTAACCAAGTAGCCAGAGTCCAGTCTACAGTTCACGTAATTCATCCTATGAAAAATAATCTAGTAGCTAAAGTCCGAATATAAAGTAAAATGATCATTAATGCAAGAGCACCTCGGATCATTGTTGCATCTTTAATCTACCAAGGGCGGTAAATAAAAAAAGCCCTTGGTAGAAGGCACGTAACTTTCACAGAAGGCAACATGCCCCCTGTGAAAGGCGCCTTGCCTTTCGTGAAAGGCAGGCGCCCCCTGTGGAAGGCGCTCTTGTAAAAGCGCCTTCTGCTAATACATCCCTCGGACGATGGTCGATAGGAGCGTTAGTATCGATCATTGGGGGAAAAGTAAACAACCCCCGAATAAACCAATCAGAATCCGCAACATCATCAAAACCGGTGAGTCATATATCCCACCGGTTTTTTGCACTAAGACCACCATTTTGTCTCCGATTTTGATGCGTCATTTCACCCTCAAATAACGGCTGTGTTTTTGTATCGATAAGTAAACTTCGTTTTTAGCGATTTGATTGCGTTTTTAGTTGAATTTTTTATAAGTTATAAGTTCTTTATTAGTTTGTTACCGTTTTTACCGATACCAGTCAAAATGCCGGCTCAATTATGGACAGTGTACGAGGATTCCGAGGACGAATTTATCGTCGAAGGTGGGTAATTTTTATTACGCAACATTTTAGGGATGAAATCAATCCGTCTAAGCCAAACGGCTAATCGATAAATGCGAAAAAATCTAATCGGCGTTTGATATTTTACAGATGATAGTTTGCAAACCCCTTTGGCGACGTCATCACCGTGTCGATCCGTTCGTCGGAACGCCAACGGTAACGACAGCGGTCTAGAGAGATTTTTTATACGTTACGATGCGGAAGTAGATGTGGAAGAAGAAGAGTTGCGTTTGATGATGAATAGTAAGAAATTTTTTCCTATAACGAATTAACTTTTTAATTGGGAGTATTAACGAACTTTGAATTTCGTAGTCGATTGCGTCGAACCTGGTAGAAACCACGACCTGAGGGGGAAGCGCGTCTGGTGGGAAACAGGCGACGGAACTTTCGAACTAACTGTCAACTCCACCCTGTACGTGGAGGACATCGAAGATGAAGAATGCGAGATCTTCATGAGAAGTACGAATATTTTCCATTTATTTTTTGTTATAAAAATCTTCTTCAATTAATTACCTTCGTTTAATATCTAGTCTTGATCGATGAAAGCGAATCTTATATCGTCGAATCGTTAACGGAACCTGAAGAAGAAGAAATATGTTCGCGGATATTGTTTTACAATTCGTGGGACGATTTTGAGGACGTATGCGATTCGTTCGATGTTACACATCAGAGAAGTAAGATTTTTACAATTTCAAAGTCTTTCTTTGTCATTTTCTGTACCGCGTACTTAGTATTTTTTACCATTCTCTAGACGAACGCGCACATCGACGCGGTCGACCTGCTTACGGTGAGACCGGCCTAATACGTCAACCCGATGGTCGTTGGTACGAATTAGGGCGCGATGGCGAGATATTACCTACTCGAAGTAAGATTTTTGTTTCTAGCCTATTTTGTTTATGTTTCGGCATTTCTGTTGTTTTTTTTTTGGTCTTGAAAACTTCGCGTATATTACGCGGATTTTTTGCATTAAAATTTTTTATTAATACCGAACTGGCTTTTCCGCAGAACCGTCACCGCTTCGGTTTACACCCTCAATGGAGAAGGAGGATAAAGAGAATCACGTTCCTCAAGCCCCGCGTTGTGATAACTCAAACCGCAGACCGCTAGCGACATTATCATCTGTAGATTCGACACCGCAGAGAGGTTCGTTGTTTGCCGGTTATATCAACAACAACACAGCCGGACCTTTAACGTCAGCGGCATTGTTTGCCGGGTACAACAACACAGTAGCCGGACCTTCGTCAGGAGCACCGTCAACGAGAACGTTAGGCTTTTTCAGGCCTAACGTTCCATACGAATCCGACGACGACGACGAAAATGATACGACACCGACTCTGGACGAGTGCGTGTTCTGCGACCCACCGCAGGATCACAGGTGTTCCGCTTTATGTCAGGCAAGGATAGCCAACCATTTGGCGGAGTACCTGGAGAACGAGATCGCTAAACGTATCGCGTTGTTGGCTAACGAATGTGATACCTCATCGTATATGGCAACTCCGACACCCGTCAACACACCAGAAGCAGAATATAACCCGCTACCGTGGTACCTACACGGATCTCAGCTCGATTTCGAGGCGGCCAGCATGGTGGTGAATGCTGGTAGTCCTCATATGTCCGACGTAGAGTACTCCGTGGTATACTCTAGCGACGAAGAGGAGGAAGATTCTTTCGAGTTAGAATTACCGCAGTCCGACTCGGGGTACTTTTCTGCCCCCGATGACTCGTAACTAGAGTATACGACGAGACTAGGCGTTTGAAAATACGAAGTCGGCTGAGGTCTGTTTTTATCGTAACTACGAGTTACCTATTTTTAATCGCATTTTAATCGCATTTTAATCGCATTTTAATCGCATTTTAACCATATTTTAACCATGTCGTTGTTTTGTTTTGTTTTGTTTACTTTGTTTTAACTAACCATATTTTAATCTTTTTATTCATTTTGTAACTTCGAGTTACCTATATTAACCTAGTTGTTGTTTTGTTTTAACTAACCATATTTTAATCTTTTTATTCATTTTTTGTAACTACGAGTTACCTATATTAACCTAGTTGTTTATGTTTGTTTGTTCGTTGTGAGGTGGTGGGTGTTATGTTTTTTGTACCTGATTCGTTTATAAAACTATAAAGCGAATACATGTAATAGTCAAACTCGAACATAATTGTTTTCATTCGTAATTTAATAATGAGTATTCAGGTTATTAATTTCGATGACGAAATACAGTCTTCTCGGCGTGTTGTGGAAATGTTTCCCAACATAATGAGATGCGGTATTTTCGGGCCTAGTGGTTGTGGTAAAACTAACGTCCTTATGACTATTTTACTTCATCACGAACCCGTAGCATCAATATATTTATGTTCTCGTACAGCTTTTCAAGATAAATATTTAAAGTTAGAAACTTTGGTTGATAGTTATAACAAGAGTAATCGTACTAAATTGAAGTTTGTGAAATGTACACCCGATAATCTGATGTTACCTGAGAAAGTTGACGAAGGTGCGAGCATTATTTTTGACGATGTACTGACAGAAGGTCAAGACAAAATCGCTAATTTTTTCTTGAGAGGTAGGCATAGAAAAATTTCGTGTTTTTATTTATCTCAGTCTTATACTAAGATACCTAAAAAGTCTGGTATAAGAGAAAATTTCAATTTTCTTATAATTTTTCGGCAAGACAATGTAAATTTGAGACAGTTGTATAACGAATACATCAGTGATTTGAGTTTTCCAAAATTCAGAAGTTTATGCAGCAGTTGCTGGAACATCTCGTACGGATTTCTAGTCGTTGACACGGAAGAAGGTAAGTATAAACAAAAATTTGATCGCGTCATAAAATCGGACTAATTTACCGAGATTTTAAGCCGCAAAACCGTAAGGTTTAGTATCGTAATTGTCAGTTATGAGTCTCTTGTCAAATCCAAACGAAAAGGTCTTTTTCTGTTCTTTATTCACGAGTTGTTTAGAATCTTGATCTCTGGTAATTTGTCTATCGGAAATTACAACATTTTGAATTTCACCGTCTATCATCTTTTCCATAGCTTCGCCGTTTATTTTCAAAGCGTTTTTGTGGTGTAGAGTAAAACCTTTTACCTTAGTTGTAGTTTTTCCACTATTTGTAACGTAATGATAAGATTTTGGCCCAGTAGCTAACCACCTTTCGATGTGACCCCCGTTCAACTCATCCGTCCATTCGCCTAACATCTCACCGTGAGGAATAGTATTTTGACCGTTATCGAGATAAACTATACTGTCGGTATCGCAGTACATAACGTATCTGTCTAGTCTTTCTAACTGTTTGTATAGTCTTAGGCGGGCATTCGCTGTTGTATAAATGGCTACGAAAATATTAGTACTGAAAGTATTTTCTACGAAAGCTTCTTTGTACCGGTAATTTACCTGGACCATTTCATCGGTAACGTAAATTACGTTAACATCTTGCAACCGATCGTCCAATAAAATTTCGTAAAATCTATAGGGATCGCTTACGAATTCTGTTTGCGACATATTCTGTCTTTGACCGAATTTACCCCATAGAGAATTTAGACACAGTTTTGCTACGGCTCTCTTACCGGGATTGGAAGCGATTTTATCGATATCCAATTTAATACCCATCTTCTCTTCGATATCCTGCGCATACGCCTCGTTGCTAGGGTAATTATGAGGACTAGTTTCTAACTTCAATTTCATAAACGCTGTCACGTAACCTTTCCATAAGGAGTTACTCTTGTCGAAATCCCACACTTCGTACACATCGGTCACTTTATACCCCATTTCTATGGCCTTGTTCACCTCGATAGTTGACCAAGTACCTGTGATCTGTCGTTCTTCGTCCGTATGGTTACATAACGGTTGCTGATTCTCAGCGCACTTCGTACATAAGGGAAATACTAATTTCTCTGCCTTATACATTTTCACGCGTACTGGTAGAACAGGAATGTAAAGATTTTTCGGTGGTAAAATTTTACATTTTATTAGACCGTACCAAGATGTATCGTGCCTTCCAGGTTTGACTATTTTTGTAGGGTGTCCGATAGGGTAGTAATCGTAATACATTACAGATGGGTACAAACTCACAACATCCGCATATTTCACTAATAATTCCTCTTCGGTCGAGTTCTCTAAGTCCGTATCTAACTCGTCCTCCGTATCGTCTCTCTGATTCTGTTTTTTAAGTGATTTTTTTACATTCTTCGTTGAATATTTTAACTTGAATACCTCGGTTCGTCCTCCGAAGAGAGCGTCACGAGGGTTCAAGGGTTCGATAATTTCTCTTTCCTTCGCCAACTCTTTGTACCGTTTTGTTTTCACCCACTTGCATTCCCATTCCTCGATTACCGTATACCCCGCTCTTTCCAGTCTTTTGGTTCGATCTTTCGTTTTCTGTAGTAAATCATCGCACGAAGTCTTATTCATCGGGTTAATAAATTCACCGTCGTAGCATTTCGGGCAGCCGTGCCATAAACATCCGTGGTATTGATATACAATTTTATTATCGTGGTCGAATCCGTCCACTCTAGCACCGCATAGTTCAACCTCTCCACCGTTCAAAGCGTGTTTAATATTTGGATTATTAAACGATTCTAACCAAAGTATAGATTGTTTCGAGTAATTATCTTTGAGAAAATTTTCTACAACGGCTATGGTTTTTTCTTTTAAATGACTATGCCTGTATACGGCCATACACACGCTAGCGATAGTGACATATTGGAACGGATCTATATTCGCAACCTCTAAAAACTGTTTTCTAAAATCTAAACATCCTTTTCGTAATATATCTACATCCGAATCGCAATATTCTTTCAACTCTTTCGCTAAATCGAATACGTAACCCTCTTCTACCTTCTTGTCGTGCCACTCGATAAATTTCTTCCGCGCGTCCTCCTTCATAGTATCGTAACCGTAATGTTTTTTGTCTGGAATCGGACCTACGTAATTTTCATTCTCTTTGGTATTGAAATAATGGGGAAAATAACCTTTTTTCAATTCGGTAAGTTCGAACGTTTTCGGGAATGCGCTTAAAGGAGCGGCAACAAAATTGTGACTGTCCAAGACTTTGAATCCTAAAGCGGCTACCTCTAAAAACATTAATTTAGAACCGGAGTAAATGGTATTAGGTTTCATAGTATTAGCTACCAGATATTGTAATATAAAATGAGAATCGTATCCTTTAGCGTAATGAGCTATAGCCGTGTACCCTTGATGTTTTCTATCGATCAACCACGAACAAAATTCTTCGTTAGTATTAAATGTAAAAGTATCGCCGTTAAAGTATTTAGCTACTACTAAGTTCGGTTTATGCGTTCCAGTCTCCTGTTGAGCTTCGTAGTCGAAGAAAATATATTTTTCGGTATAAGTACATTTATCATTCGCCTTAGTACTACCCGGAGTACAATTTCTACACCCGCAAATTCTACCTTTCATCTGTCTGTTCAACATGTAACATCGATGTGTTTCTTTCTCAACTATTTCCTGGCAATTTCTACACTTAACGTATCCGCACTGGTGTTTACTAAAATCAGCCCTCTTGAGTATTTTAGAACATTTCTTACACCTGAAAGAAGCAGCGCATACACTTACACCGTGATCGTTCATACACTCCTGGTTATACGCGTACCTGTTACAATTATGGCAGTACGTTTTATCTTTGGTAGCTTTCTCGTGGGCCGCCTTCATACACATATTACACACATCCTTTTTCGGTACTTTGCATACGTGTTGGTTTTTATTTTGATACGGTTTATCGCATTTTTGACAGTAGTAAGATGATCCGTAAAATGCTCCTAATCTATTGATTAAATCGAAATGGTTTCCTTGTTTGTAAAGATAAATTTTGTTTTTACAATCTTTCTTTCCCTTGTAAATAATATTATTAAAATTTTCGGCGCAAATAATTTTAATTTGGACCTTCAGAAGTTCTTCGCAAGATCTAATATCGTCTAAAGTAAAACCTTCGAGGCAGTATTCACCTATACCATCGCACAACTTTTGAGCTAATTCCGTCTGTAAAGCCCGACCTTTTCTAATGTATATAATTTCGTTATTGTCTAGCGTTCGTCCGAGTATTTTATTTGTATGATACGTAAGACCGGTTATTATTGCTCTAGGGGCGCAAAGGTTATCTTTATTGTTTATTGGTAAAATAGATCGTTTCGTATGTTTGTCTTTGTTTAGATTAATTATTTTTCGCGGTTTAGCACCTCTAGGCATATTAACTACGTGGACTGTAAACGTGCAATCGGTTAGAACAACTTGGTCATTAGATGTGATAATTTGCATTAATTTGTCTTTTAGTTTTTTTGTCAGGTTATCGCAGCTATAACCGGTTGAAATAGGATAGTAAAATTTTGGATTTTCAGCCAGAATACTCATTCGATCACCCTGCTGCCAATTTGTTTCTTTTTTGGTATACGCTATCATTTCATCGAGGGCTTTGGTTATTAAATCACCGGTAGTCGATGGCGGTAATTTTTTCTTGAAATTAATTTTATAGTCTATAATATGGTTATTAAATTTTCTAATGAATCTTTTACCAATTTCTCTAATTTGGATGTACTTTAATACTACCCTATCGCGGCTATTTTCTATTACTTCGTCGTCAAATGGAAATATTTCTTCTATTTTTTCGGGTTCGGTATTTTTATTTTTATTTTTGGATCGAGTGTTGTATACTTTTTTTATAATTTTCTTTTTATTCGGATCGTTAGAGTCTTGTTGTAATTTACCACCACCTACGTAAATTTTATCATCGCAATATATTTCATCGCTAAAAGGAAATAATACACCTAAATTTTCATCGAATATAATTTTAATTCTAGGATGGGGCGCTTTTAGTTCGAGAAGTAAACGAATGGTACCGGTATGGTATATTTTTAATGCTTCTAATACCGCTGGAATGTCTTCTTCAGGTATAGCGTTTAATATTAATTCCAAATCTTCTCTATCCAGAATTTCTATCGGTATTAAATTAGGTTGGTCGTCATCATCATCATCGTCGCTGTTATCAGTATCATTATTTGTAGTGTCATCTACTGAGGATTCTTCGGAGTCGTCTTCGAGATCTTCTTCTTCAGAATCATCTTCGAAAAATTCGTCCGTGAAAGGAAATATTATGCCGAGAGCCGGTAGTTTGATTTTTGCGGTCGTGTATAAACTTTCGTGAAATGGAAATATATTTCCGAGACGCGGTAAAAAGGCGGGAACTTTAACGGTTTTTTTACGCTGGTCGAAACGTTTCATTCTAAAGTACAGATACGAAAATGGGAAAATCTCACCCAACTTCAACTCGTCCGTGTTCTTCTTTTTCTTCGGTGGTGATTTCTTTTTCAGATCCTTCGGTTTCACAAAAATGTCTTCGTCATCGGTGGGTGCAATTTCTTCAATTTTCTTCTCGGGTACGGCGTCTTCGGATTTCTTCTCGGCTTCGGCGTCTTGATTTTTCTTCTCGGGTTCGGAATCTTCACTATCCTCTTCTTCCGATACGGCTTTCTCGAATATTATTTTCTTCAGTGCGAGGTCCAACGGTTTCCGGTTAATTTTCTCAGCGTCGTCGATATCTTCATCTTCGGATCCTGAAATACTTAAGTCGTGCATTAAACATTTTTTCATAGCTAAATCTAAAACGGGTTTATTCATTTTAATATTCTTATGTCCTATACCAACACCAACTTTATTTACAGACTCGTCTTCCGAGTCAGAGTCAGAGTCGGATAATTCTAAATCCTTAAGTAATAGTTCGTAATTTATTTTATTTACATCGACCCGTTCTAAAACAGGCATTTCGGATGGAGGATCGACGGGGTCCTCGTAATACGGACTTAAACTAGGCATACTTAAATATAGATTTTTTTCGTTTTTTATATTTTTTTGGTCCCTAGGAAGACACGTATCTTCCTGACGAGCTAACTTATCATTAATTTCTAATGCTAAATTTTTTTGGTCCTTAAGATTAGTATTTACAGTATTTACATCCGACGTAGAATGGTAAGGTTCGATCTCGATATCAGCGAAAACATCCGAAGACATGTTCACATCCTTCAAGATTTCACCGAGCATATTCACGTCGAAAAATTGGCTCTGAAAAGAGCCGTTTTCAAAATCAGTTAGCGACAAGTCTGCGAGAGCGATGGCTTCGGAAAGGAGATCGTTAGGAAAGGAAGGATCGGGATTTTCTAAACTAGCTAGGAGTTCGTTTTTAGCTTCTTCGAGAATATTCTCGTCGATATTTTGGTCCAGAACATATTCTAACAAATTAAATTCGGCCATGTCTTTGAAACTGTCCGTGTCTGTTACCGGGGTAGTATTTATATCCTTATCAGTGATTTCGGGAATTTGGTTAGAAAGTTGGTTAAATAGTTCGGGGTAATTTAGTTGGATTATTTCATCGTCTTCGACAAGCGGAGTTAATTTTGGAGTTGGAGCAGTCATTTCAGTCAACATTTCTTCAACCGTTACGATGGAAGCGTCTCTAGTAGAAACGCTATCCAAACGAGCAGGTCGAGTTCGTCGACGTGAAACAAATTGTTCCTGAATTTCGGTAAGCGGTGTTATTTTGGGTTTCTTAATTTCGGGACGTTTATTATTATTATTATTAGTCGTTTTATTTTTATTTTTAACCAAACTGTGAGGCGAGATGATCGGTAGGACAGGTGGTTTGGGGAATTTTTTCTCGACGAGACGATCTATAGACACTGTAATATTTCTAAGATCGTCGATGTCGGTTGGAGGTGGAAGAGTCGAAAAAAGGAAATCTCTATACGCTTTAGCCGTTTTAAATTCCATTTTGTCAATTAATAATTCCGAAAATACTATTTTTGACAAGTTTTGATAATTTAGTGATAACAGCGTTCGACGTTCGTCGTTCGATGTCGTTCGAGGGATTTTTCGTTATTTTGGGCGACAGAAGAAAAATTTAACGGGAATATTTTAGGAAAAGATCAGAAAGCGCTAATAAATCGTAAATAAACGGTTTTAAATCAATTTAGTCGTAATAATTCACAATTTTGAAAATCATGAAACAGAGCGACGTGGATTCGGGGTCACAAGCAGATCGCAACTGACGCGTTGACCGTCGTGCAGGTACTGAAGTAGCTTTCTTGGTCCGAGGGGGCTACCCCCACTCCTCCACTTTCCACCATTAGGGGTGCGCATGCGCAGTAGGGGGTTCGAACTTGTTCTCAACAGAGCGACGCGACGCGACGCGACGCAACGCAACGCGCATCAGTGTTGACGCACCTCGTTTTATTTTATTTTATTTATTTATTTATTTATTTATTTCGTCGACGTTAATTGTATTTATCGTGTTATTATTATTATTATTATTATTTATCCGAATAATAATAATGTACTTATCGTCGTTCACGCGATATATTTTACGAAATCGTCGTCGCCGTCGTCGTTTTAGTGTGGAGGCGACTCGTTATTATTTTGTTTCGTATACATAGTCTTCGATTCGGCCGTTATCGAACAAAGACAGGTAGTCGGTGTACGAGTGAAAAGAAAAGAATCGGCGAGTTGTCGTTGTTGTTAATTCTTTTCATTACGTCTTCGTTACGGGTGGTGTCGATGAAGACGAGTAGTCGGGGTGTGAGTGAAATAGGTACAGTCACCCGCAAAAGAACTTTTGGTTTTTTTTACTCGACTTTGAACGCTTTTTTAGGTCCTTGTTTATTAATATTTTTTTACAATTTTGGTATCAAAAAATCCACGTATATTACGTGGATTTTTTGAGCTATCAACCGGCCAAAAAAAAACCCCCTACGCGAGCCAGCCGAAGCTGACCCGCGCAGGGGGGTTTTTTTTTCCTTTTTTCGATCTTTTTTTGGTTTTTTCTTTTTTCGATCTTTTTTTGGTTTTTTTTTTCGATCTTTTTTTGGTTTTTTTTTTTTCCTTTTTTTCGATCTTTTTTTGGTTTTTTATTTTTTTATTTTTTTTTTTTTTTCTAACATAAAAATATACAAATATACAAAATTTACAATATTTACAGTTGGCCCTGAAAAGGGCCGTTTTACTTAATAATTATACACGAAAAAAAACATTCAATCGATGGAAGGAGGAGGAGGAGGGGATTGTACGATTGGGGAGATACGTACCTCCTGCTCCGCCAGCAAACTTTCGAAAGTTGGCGAAGCCGGAGGCATGGGAGGGGGAGGGGTGGACGGAGAAGGGTTACAGGATTGACTGGGTATATCGGGATCGGTATCAAGGAGGTTGATGGGAGAAGAAGAAGAAGGGGAAGGTGGATGAGGATAGGAGGCGACGTCGGCCAAAAAGGAGAGAAGAGTATCGGGGGCGCTGTCGTTGTCGCTGCTGCTGCTGCTGCTGCTGCTGCTGCTGCTCCTAATCCTCGCCGGCCGACCAACACCCGAGGGACCAGGGAGGAGGTCGTCATCGGAGGATGAGTCGTCATAATCCACCAACTCCGTAGCTGGTGGTACGACGACATCATCCTCCTCAACCTCCTCACGTGGCACCATTGGTGCTACCTCTTGAGATGCGAACCGTTCAACAAGTACAACGCACGGTCGCATCTCAAGAGGTGGTGCTGGTGGTGACGAGGACGAGGACGAAGACGATGATGATGACGATGGTGGTGATGGTGCTGGTGGCGGCGGCATCAGCTCCGCCGCCAACTCCTCGACTGGCGGTAGCACGGCCGGTGGTGGTGGCGTCAAGGGTCGACCAACCGCGATAGCATCCAGTATGGCATTCCTCGATGCTACCATCTCGCGAGTTGGCCGACCCCTCTTCAGCTTGGGCCCAATGGGGTGCACTAGCTTGTTTCGCTTGCGAAACTTCAAGCATGCCGGTGCACACCGCCCATCGGGCCCTGGCCTCTTCTTTCTTTTTCCCAACCGCTTCCTCTCAGCCGCAGCCTCCCTCCACTGGATGCAGATAGGCCGCATACAAAGAGCAGCAGTGTACTGCTCATTTGTAGGGCATCGCACCAGTGCTGATGACGGAGGGGGCTGCGGCTGCGGCTGACGCTGCGGAATTTCGCGCCGCGGTCGGCCCGACGGCCAGCGTACGGGCGACGGCTCACGCTGTGGCGGCGACGACGAGGGAGAAGAAGACGACGAAGATGACATCTGAAAGAAAATAAATTAATTAAAACACTTATAGTTTTAATAAGCACGTATAGTAGTAAAGTGTACTTACAACGAACGGGAACTTTAAAGATGAACAACGATAACAGCAACAGTGACAACGATAACAGCAACAGTGACAACGAAAACAGCGACAACGAAAACAGCGACAACCAAGACGAAACAATACACGGACAGCAAAATCAACATAAACATAGACAGGAACTGAAACAAGTGTAAAATAAATTAATTATTAATAATTAATTGCAAAAATCCACCTAATATACGTGGATTTTTAGAAAAAACAACGAGACAAATCAAACGCGTACTCACCTAACAGTATCAATACATCGAACTGATAAAAAATGCAACGAAAACACCCCAGACGCATCATAGTTCACGAAAAATCACGAAAACGTAAAATCAAAAAGATGTCATTCTTTGTTTTCATTCATTTCTTCTTCCTATTGTAAATGCTGGAACGGGTTTACACTGCCGCCAGGATCTTTAACCGCATCACCACAGCTGTTGCGCTACGCGAACAACGATACGCGAAAACACGAAACGGTAGAACGAAAAAGAAAAGCCGCGCACACACCGGCTGACGCGCGGACGCGAACGAAAAACTCAACTTTGAACTCGAATAACTCAGGAACCGTTAACGATAACAACTTTTTTTCAACGCCAAAAAATCCACGTAATATACGTGGATTTTTCAAGACCGAAAAATGAAAAAAATTTTTTGGGGGGCCCCCCGCCCCCGCACCCCGCGGAGACGGCGGACCACCCGCTGAGAACATAAATTTTCATCACACAATTGTCCTATACGCCCCGACAAAATGGCCGCGATTTCCCGACCATACACGCACATTCACGCACCTCCCCGCACCTCCCCACCCCGGGCCCCGACCCCCGAAAAACGGAGCACAATTGAACTATTATCTCATAAACCGGTTATAGACGCCATTTCAACATGGCCGACACCCACCGGCGACATACCCCCACCAAACGACACGAGCAAAATCAATTTGTCCTCAAGGTGCCCACTTACTACTCTTGTATAATCCATTTTATGAATTTTGTCTAGGTTATATTAACATAGTCTAGATAGTCTACATATTCATTTGTAAATTTACATCGGGTTTTTTTATTTTCTACATTTTTCATTTGGACTATATCATCCGGTTGGCAATATGTATAATGGCTAGACAATCATGACCTTCCGATTTATTATCAATTTTGACCACCGGTTCAGACAGGCATTCTGAATATGGCTAGGAAAAACATGTGGTAATTAATTTTGACCAGTCAATTTTGATAAAAATACCTATAAGTTATATCAATAATGCCGGCAAATTAAAAAACGGGCCAAAATTATATATTTTGACTAAAAATCAAGATTGACTGCGACATATATATATTCGATACCTCAGAAACATTATATCGATTTAATCGATGAAAATATTGAAAGTCTTTTCTTCTTTTTTATCTGACATAAGATCTAGCTAAAATCATGATGGAGTTCTAATTCGTATAACTAGCAAGGAAAATATTTTCCTCGTTATTTGTGACTGCAATATCCCAGCCATTTATCTAATTGTACACACTTCCAATTAACTTTTTTTCCACGTTGTCCAGTTGAATCATGTTTTTAAAATTATTTGCAAAATAATTAAAATTTATACGGTTGTATTAAATCAGTTCCCGTAGAGAACAATTAGAAGTTAGATAAATCCTGGAATCAACGATAAAATTGATTAATTTTTTTTAAAATAATGATACCTTTAATCTCATTTATTTTCAAGAGGTTAAAAAATTTCTGTCTACATGCTAAACTAGGTATGAAATATAAATACTGACAGTCTAAAATTAATTCGAAGTAAAATTCAAAATTCTACCAAACGAGCAACTAGATATTGAATGTTGCAAATTGTAGCCAAATGGAAAAATACTGATCTACCACAATGATGACTACTACTGCTTAATATCTTCAACAGAAAAAGCTCACATCGAACAGTAAGGTAGAACCATTCCACAAGTGCATACATAATCCACTATTCGATAAGCAAAATGGAAATATTTCACTACTTGTTAGTAATTTTTGTTTTACTTGAATGGACATTTTCTAATTCATTTGAAATTATTGAAAATCTCCCAGATGAGAATAATATCCAAAGTGATTTGATTGCACTTTTGCGACGCAAAAGAGAAAGTACTGGGAATCCTCTGAGGCAATTCTCATCTTGTAAGTATCACTAAATTTTTGATGAATTTATAATCAAGTAGGTATTGAGTATGACTTTTCTTTCATAAATACAAAAAATCCTCAAGATAAATTTTTATATCTTATGTTCCATTACTGGGCTTAAACAAATTTTATTTCTGGTATTTCTGAATATTTTTGATGCAGTTTTGAAGATATTCTTATTAACTACGGATATACTTAATTAATTATAATTAAACTATGGTACCCTTAAGCGGATTTTTGTAGTCTCTTCTAAAGTGACTAAATTTATGGACCAAAAATGTTTTCGTTTATTCAACAAACCTCTTCATACCCCTCTCCTCCATTTTTAAAATTTTAGTATTTCTTTTTTTTGGAGGTGTCGAGGGGTGAGTGAAAAAGAGATCTAGTAGAGTAGAAACGATTATCCACATTTTGAAGGGCAATTTGCAATCTGTACTTCTATCATAGAAATACATGAAATTTTGTTTAAGATAGGTTTAAGATAGGACCAACACCTATTATGGACGTATCAACTCACTGAAGGCCTAGTGGAAAAATGGAATTATTGTATCGTTAGTGAGAAAGATTCTGTATTCTGAATTGTTTTTTATTTTAAAGAGTAAACTGAGAGAAATCTGCAGTATTTTTCATCATTTTGGATAGGTAAACAGGAATAAATTTCAAGTGTTGTCTAAACATTCCTTCAAAAATGGTAAAATAGGGGTAAAATAGGTACACCATAAACTTTGAATATTAATTTTTACGATTTGAACGGGAAACTGAAAATTCAAGATTTGTAGCAGAAACTACTGAAAAAATTTTAAAATATATTTTCTAAGGTAATAAAAAGTACTACAGGGTCTTTCACAATAAACGCTCACGAGAAATATGTGGTTAGCAAGGGTCTAAAACTATTTTTTTCTTTTGTTATCGCCACCACTGCTTTCTCCGAACCATGAAAATTTTCACGTGCTATGGAATGACTTAATTCGGTTTGATTTATCGAGGATAAATGTATTCTTCCCAAAAAGTATTTTTTTATAATATAAAATACAGAGTATTTTTTTAAATAGGGCTCATCAGAAAAACAAATTTTATGATTACGTGGATGAATTTTTTACTCAAAAAATGATACCACTGTATCCGTACAAACATACCAATCAGAAATACACGAGGGTTCCACTACGGAAATAGGATCTTAGAGTGAAAAAAAAAATTTTCTTTCTTTTTTTATGCTCTAAACCATAAAAAATTGAAAAAATCATTTTTCACCTCAAGGTCCCTTTTTGGTATGGATACCCCATTATGAAATCGTCAGAGTAATTGTCATGGTTGGGAGAATGCATTGGTGGCGATAACAAAAGAAAATGATAGTTTTAAACCCTTGCTAACCACATATTTCTCATGAGCGTTTATTGTGAAAGACCCTGTACAATAAGAATGTCTGCAGGAAATAATGATTTTCTTTACTTTGCGAGAAACGCTATTATATCTATTATTCATTACTCTCAGTGTCCCTGTAAACTGTAAAAACGTTCAATTTATTCACATCAAAGAGGGCTAATTTTTTTGGGTGGGCCAGAAAATATTTTCTATATGGGCTATCAGCCTTCTTACCATTGCCATAGCCCACCCTTGGTCACGTGCCTGATGAGTAGTTCATTACTTCAGTTTTCTGTTTTTAAATGTTTTTTTTTCTGTTGTAGCCTCCAAATCAACAGTCAAAGCACCGCAAAAATTAGAACTCTGCAAACTTAAACGCCACATAAAAATCCACCTTTGTAAAATTATTCTGGCATCAGAGAAGTACAAAATAATTAATTTTAATGAAGAAGCCATCGGTCAATGTAAAAAAAGGGAAATCGATTTACCAGTGGAAGAAATTTTTAAGCGAAGCATGCTTTCTTGTTACCCGGTTTCCTGGGATGACAAAACGTACAACTTGAGTTCCACGGGCGAAATACATGAGTTATCACTTTATTTGTACATTTGGCCAAAGTCTTATGATGGATCACCCCGTCCTCGACCTCGCCTTGTGGCAAAAATTATGTTTACAAGTTCTGAAATAGACGAGCTACAACGCTTACAGGACGACGGAAGCTCCTCATATACAGGAGGGCTATCAACCAAACAGGACGAAGGAGGCTCCTCATCCTCAGCGGCATGGCCCACCATTAATTACGAGCCTGATGAGTAGTTCATTACTTCAGTTTTCTGTTTTTAAATATTTTTTTGGGTTGTAGCATTCAAATCAATTGGCAAACCACCGCAAAAATTACAACTCCTAGGCATTTGTTTAGCCCTCCCAGGAATTTAATATTTGCCTCTCCCCGCTAATACTTTTCTCTAGCTACGACCCTTCTCTTTTAAATTAATTTTTTCTGACTTATGAGAGGATTTGTATTGTCATAATATAAAATATAAAATATAACACGCACATGTCTGGCATTTTCCTTTCATCCTGCGTTGTGCAGACATTGTTCTTTTTTATTTGTTGAATTGTTAGTCACACAGCCTTGAAACTGCATTTCAATCCTATTATGTTAGAACACAGACCTTCTGGCCTTCCTAATCAACTATAATTCTCATTTAATTCTCAAAGGTGTAGACTTCCGGTGTAACCTTCATTTGTGACAAACCATTACTCGGAGATGGCTATAAATGAGATTTCCTTCTATGTAAGCAGTTATATGCTATTTACGAGACATATACCAGGCTATGAGTAGTTAGTATGGCCTACCGGTGTGACTGACTTAATTGTAGTATTTTTGAATACCTATCAGTGATATTATTATTCCTGTAAATTTTTTCTAGTTGCCGATAAAGCAATGAATGGATCTTTTTACAATTTATACGAGATCTTCCTCTTATCAAACATTACCTTTGGTGCAAATTTCAACCCTACTGGTCTAATGGTTCGTCCTGTGGCGCGTTTCTGATAAATATTCATATTTTAGAACATTCCTAATATTGCTTTATATAGACAAACCCACGACAAACTGACTTAAAATTTGATAGTACATATTTCAGCTCAATAGTATCAGTATTTTACCTGTGATAATGCTTCGAAGTTGAAATTCGCGATTTTCATTGATTTTCATTCACTCGCTTCAGTTACTTCGAAGAAATAAATAAATAAAAAGGCTACATACATGAAATCGCCGAATGGATTTTCTTAAAATCAAATAATTCTGCAAGAAAAATCTATGCCCATGAGCTTTATCTATTTTCCGAAGTCAGGCCAAAATTAATAATAGATGACTCTCCACTTGCTCATGTGCTATTGCCTATCAGAATCCATGAAGGAATTTGATTTTTGGCTAATATGACCTTAGTTTACATTCTGAACTTCGAATTGGATCTTCTTGAAAATTCATGAGCCATTAATTACAAAAATATGACAATTTCTGCTACTTTTTTTGGTTTTTTAATAATACGATACCTTCAATCTCATTTGTTTTCAAGAGGTTAATGAATTTCTGTCTACATGCTACAATCTATAAAATATAACTAATATCCGTCTAAAATTAATTCGAAGTAAAATTCAAAATTCTACCGAACGAGCACCTAGATACTCGTATTGAATGTTGCAAATTGTCGCCGGATGGAAAAATACTGATGTACCATTAGGGTGGCTGCTGCGTAAAATCATCAACAGAAAAAACTCACTTTGAACAAAAAATACCAACATCGAACAGTAAGGTTGAACCATTCCACAAGTGCACACATAATCCACAATTCGATAAGCAAAATGGAAATATTTCATTACTTGTTAGTAATTTTTGTTTTACTTGAATGGTCATTTTCTAATTCATTTGAGACAGTTTTAAATCGTCCAGGGCAGAATGACATCCAACAAGAATTGATTGAATATTTACGAACATTAAAAGAAATTAAAAGGTCTGCTGGTAAAAAATTAAAAAATGGTGAGTATCTCTAAATTTTTGATGAACTTCTAATTAAGTAGGTATCGAGTATGATTTTTTTAATAAATACAAACACCTACGCCAAAAAATGCACTATATTGAAATAAGAAAATCTCTAGTCAGATTTTAAAGTTTAGGTATAATTAACCTGCGTAAAAATTCTCAAAAGAAATTTTCATAACCTATCTCCCATTTCTGGTCTTGAACAAATGTCATTTCAAATAAATCGGAATATCTTTTATGCAGTTTTGTAAATATTTTTATTAACGATGGATATAATTAATTATAACTAAGCTATGATGGTACCCTCAAACGGATTTTTGTTGTCTTTTCTGAAGGGACTTAATTTATTGACAAAAAATGTTTTCGTTTATTCAACAAACCTCTTCATACCCCTCTCCTCATCCGTTTTTAAATTTTAGTGTTTATTTTTTTTGGAGGTGGTGAGGGGTGAGTGAAAAAGAGATCTAGTAGAGTAGAAAAGATTACCCACATTTTGAAGGACAATTTGCAATCTGTACTTCTATCAGAGAAATATAAGAAATTTTGTTTCAATGAAGATAGGTTTAAGATAGGACCAGTGTTGTTCCGTCAAATAAGTCAAGTTATTTTACCGTAATTTTACTGGCAAAATTACGTAAAATAACACACGTCAAAAAATTAATTATTTGACAGTTTTTTGACATTATTTCACGTCAAAAAACTATCAAAAAAGACAACAGGAAAAACTTAGGAATTCCTTTATTATTGCTCGATTATTTATTGAAAATTGCAGATTTTATATGCTTTATCTATCTCAGGGCAAAGAAAAACTTTTTTGGTTTATTTTGTAAATTCTAACATAAGCAAGATTATTATGTGGTCTTTGAATAATATTCTCTCCTTTTTACATTTTCTAATTTTCTTCTGACAGCAGTTGGCTTTGAAAATAATAAAAATGAAATTGGAAATTTGAAATTTGAAATTTAAATAAACGTGCCTGCAAGACTTTAAGATTTGGATTTAGAAGTTGGTTCATAATAGGAATTGATAATATGTCTTGTTTGTTTTTCTTTTTACTGATTAACATTGAAGCGAAGGAAATGTAAACAATAATTAAAGTACTTTATAGTCATTAATTTGATCAATAAAATCAAGATATTCTCCATGTGAGCTTAGCGTCGAAATCAATTTTTTATTTTTTATTTGGAGTTTGGTTGTTGGGCCTAGTGACTAAAATAATTCAAAGTTTAAAATGAAAATGAATCATCCAAAACCAAACCAAACAAACTCGATGTATTACAAAACTCATGATGATAACGATAAATTCAGTTTTCACAGTAAAATTATTATCTGACCTTTTTTGACATAATTTGACAGTAAAATTTTTTGACTGTAATTTTATGTTATTTGACGTTTTTTGACATGAAATGTCAAAAAAGTTATTTGACGCGTCAAGGAACAACACTGGATAGGACCTACACCCATTATGGATGTCTCAACCCACCCAAAGCCTAGTGGAAAAATTGAATTATTATATCGTTGGTGAGAAAGATTCTGTATTCCGAATTGTTGTTTATATCAAAGAGTAAACTGAGAGAAATCTGCAGTATTTTTCATCATTTTGGGTAGGAAAACAGGAATAAATTTCTTGAGTTGTCTAAACATAACTTCAAAAATGGTAAAATAGGTACACTAAAAAATTTGAATATTAATTTTTACAATTTGAACAGGAAAACTTTGATAATTCAAGATTTGTAGCAGAAACTACTAAAATAGTTTTAAAATACATTTTCCAAGACAGGAAAAAGTACTACAATACCTGCAGGAAATAATGATTTTCTTTACTGTGCGAGAAACGCTATTATATCCTATTCGTAATATTATTCATTTCTCTCAGTGTCCCTGTAAACTGTTAGAACGTTCAAATTATTCACATCACAGAGGGTCTGAAGAGGAATCTCAGAAATTTTTTTTCAAACGTTCGTATAGCTATACTATTTCTAGTAAGAAGTTCGCATTATCTGTACAAATAAAATAATTCTTCCTCCACCACAAGTGAACAAACTTCTTAGCCGTACCAAAATGAGTATAGCAATGGTATAACCAGCTTATTTCAGGTGTGGGCCACATTTTGTAGTGTTGCTGATTCTGCCTGAGAAAAAGATATACTTACCACAAAATTTTTTGTTCACTTCGCTCGTAAAAGCGAATATAAAACTTTTGGCCTGCCAAGTTCATACTCAAGGGACAAAATTTTTTACCTTCTAATTTTTTAGGTCGGGCCAGAAAATTTTTTATATTGTCTACCAGCCTTCTTACTACTGCTATGGCCCACCCTTGGTTACGTGCCTGGTGAGTAGTTCAATACTTCAGTTTTCTTTTATTAAATGATTGTTTTGTTGTAGCATTGACATCTTTAATCGCACCAACGAATAAATTCAAATTCTGCAAACTATCGCGCGTACAAATAATTCACCTTTGTCAGGTTATTTTGGCAATAGAGCAGCCGTACAACGTTGAGAGTTTTGATGTAAACTCCATCAATAAATGTGAAGAAAGGGAAATCACTTTCGGGGATGAGTCATTTACTCTAAAAATGGTTTTCTGTGTACCGGAATCAGAAGATGGCGAACGTTACCTCTTGAGTCCCACGGGCGAAATAGAGCCTACACTTTATTTGTTCAACTTCGATTACAATCTTCTGGCAAAAATATTTCTGTTCGAAGATGATATGAAGGTGCTAAAAAGGATAAAGTAAAAACACTCAAACTATTATGTCAAGCAATGTCTGATACATATATGGAAGATGAATCCTATGACTAGTCACGATTCTGATTCTTCAAATGACAAAAATGACGACGACAACTCCGACGACTCCGACGAGGCCACAGGGTCGTAGCCAGGGAAACTGGGGGGGTGGCAATGCCCCCCACACAAACAAAGTCGTTGGCCCCTGAAGGAAGATTTTTCTTCTAAAGTGGCGGGGAGGGGAAGTCATTTCACCTCCTAGGCATTTGATCAGCCCTCTCAGGAATTTAATTTGCCTCTCCCTCTGGTATTTTGCTCTAGCTATGACCCTGCTCTTTTAAATGAATTATTCATGACATACAAAAGGATTTATACTGACATAATTATAAAATATAAAATATCAAACGCATGACTGGCATCTTTATTTCGGCTTGCGTGGTGCTGACACTGTTCTTTTATTTTTGAATTGTTAGTAGACACAGGCCTTCCTGATCAACTATAATTTTTATTTGAAGGCGTAGACTTCTTGTGTAACCTTGGTTTGTGACGAGCCATTACTCGGAAATGGATATAAATGAGGTTCCCTTCTATGTGAGTAGTTATGTGCTATTTACAAGACATATATCAGGCTATGAGGTGTTAGTATAGCCTACAGGTGTAACTGACTTAATTATAGTCTTTTTGAATATCAGTGACATTATTATTCCTGTTATTTTTTGCTAATTGCAGATGAAGCACAGAATGAATCTTTTTACAATTTATATGAGATTTTCCTCATATCAAACCTTATCTTTGGTGCAAATTTCAACACTACTGGTCAGATAGTTTATCCTGTAACGCGTACCCCTTCAAAATCCATATTTTTTAACATACCTCGATGCTTCACAGATAAATCCACGACCAACTGACTTGAAATTTGGATAGTACATATTTCAGCTCAATAGTATCAGTATTTTACCTGTGATAAGGCTTCGAAATTGAAATTTGCGATTATCATACATTAGCTTCAGTTGCCTCGAAGAAATAAATAAATAAAAAGGCTACATACTCGTACTCGTACATGAAATCGCCGGATGAATATTTTTCAATTATGTAGAATATTCTGAAAGAAAAACCTATGCCCATGTGCCCTATCTATTTTCCTAAGTCAGGCCAAAATTAATACAGTAGTAGATTTTCTATGAAAGTTCTTCTGAGTTCTATAGATGACTCTCCACTTGCCCATGTGCTATTGCCTATCAGAATTCATAAAGAAATTTGATTTTTGGCGAATATGACCTTTGTTCACATTCTGAACTTCTAATTGGATCTTCTTGAAAATTCATGAGCCATTAATTACAAAAATTTGTCGATTTCTGCTACTTTTTTTGTAAATATCTTTACAATGACAATAAATAGAAGGATGCAGTTTTCACTGCTTGAAAGAGGAAGCATAATAGAATAATTTGGTTGAAGAAAAGCACTCAATTACAAATTAAATCCTGAATCAACGATAAAATTAATCAACTTTTTTCTCAATAATACGATACCTACAATCTCATTTCTTTTCAAAAGGTTAATAAATTTCTGTCTACATGCTACAATCTATGAAATATAACTAATGTCGGTCTAAAATTGATTCGAAGCAAAATTTAAAATTCTACCAAACGAACACCAATAGATATTGAATGTTGCAAATTGTCACCGAGTGGAAAAATACTGATCTTCCTTTTAATATGTTTCAAATTGTGGCCGAATGGAAAAACACTGATCTACCATAAGGGTGACTGCTGCGGAATATCTTCAATAGAAAAAACTCACATCGAACAGTAAGGTAGAACCATTCCATAAGTGCACACGTAATCCACAGTTCGATAAGCAAAATGGAAATATTTCACTACTTGTTAGTAATTTTTGTTTTACTTGAATGGTCATTTTCTAATTCATTTGAGACAGTTTTAAATCGTCCAGAGGAGAATGACATCCAACAAAAATTTATTGAATATTTACAAAAATTAAAAGAAATTAAAAACAGGTCTGCTGGGAAAAAATTAAAAAGTGGTGAGTATTTCTAAATTTTTTATGAACTTCTAATTAAGTAGGTATTGAGTATGATTTTTTTCATAAATACAAACACCTGTGCCAAAAAATGAACTATATTGAAGTAAGAAAATATCTAGTCAGATTTTAAAGTTTAGGTAAATTAACCTGCGTAAAAATTCTCAAGAGAAATCTTCATAACTTATCTCCCATTTCTGGTCTGAAACAAATGTCATTTCTAGTAGATGGGAATATTTTTCATGCAGTTTTGTAGATATTTTTATTAACGATGGATATAATTAATTATAACTAAGCAATGATGGTACCCTTAAACGGATTTTTTTTGTCTATTCTAAAGGAACTAAATCTTTTGAAACAAGAATGTTTTCGTTTACTCAACAAACCACTTCATACCCCTCTCATCATCCTTTTTCAAATTTTAGTGTTTCTTTTTTGTTTTGGCGGTGGTGAGGGGTGAGTGAAAAAGAGATCTAGTAGAGTAGAAGCGATTACCCACATTTTGAAGGGCAATTTGCTATGGTTTAAGGTAGGACCTACACCTGTTTTGGACGTCTCAACCCACTCAGTGCCTCGTGGAAAAATTAAATTATTGTATCGTGAGCCAGAAATATTCTGTATTCTGAATTGTTAATGTGTAAACATTCTTGCTCACTATTTTTTGTTTTAACAAGAAACCGACAGAAATCTACATTATTTTTCACCATTTTGGGTGGGAAAACAGGAATAAATTTCAAGAGTTGTCTAGACATTACTTCAAAAACAGTAAAATACAGTTTAAAAAATTTTAATTTTAATTTTTACAATTTTAACTGGTAAACGGACAATTCACAATTTTTAGCATAAACTACTAAAAAAATTTTTAAACATATTTTCTAAGATAGTAAAAAGTACTACAATAAGAATGTCTGCAAGAAATAACAATTTTCTTTACTGCGCGAGAAACGCTATTATATCTATTATTCATTACTCTCAGTGTCCCTGTAAACTGTAAAAACGTTCAATTTATTCACATCAAAGAAGGTCTGAAGAGGAATCTCGGAAATTGTTTTTCAAACGTTCGCATAGCTATACTCTTTCTAGTTTAGAAGTTTGCATTATCTGTACAAATAAAATAATTCTTCCTCCACCACAAGTGAGCAAATTTCTGAGCCATACCAAAATGAGTATAGCAATGGCGTAACCAGCTTGTTTCAGGTGTGGGCCACATTTTGAAGTGTTGCCGATTCTGCATGAGAAAAAGATACAGCACAAAATTTTTCGTTCACTTCACTCGTAAAAGTGAATCTATAACTTTTAGCCTGCCAAGTTAATACTCAAGGGACAAGATATTTTTCCTTGTAATTTTTTAGGGTGGGCCAGAAAATTTTTTATATTGGCTACCAGCCTTCTTACCATTGCTATGGCCCACCCTTGGTTACATGCTTGATGAGTAGTTCAATACTTCAGTTTTCTTTTATTAAATGATTGTTTTGTTGTAGCATTGACATCTTTAATCGCACCAACGAATAAATTCAAATTCTGCAAACTATCGCGAGTACAAAAAATTCACCTTTGTTGTATTATTTTGGAAAGAGAGCCGTTCAAAGTAAATAGTGTTGATGTAAGGTCCATCAAAAAATGTGAAAAAAGGGTAATCACTGTCGGGGGTGAGTCATTTACCCTAAAAATGCTTTCTTGTGAACCGGGGTCAGAAGGTGACGGACATTACCTCTTGAGTTCCACAGACGAAATAGAGCCTTCACTTTATTTGTTCAACGGGGAACATAATCTTCAGGCAAAAATTTTGCTGTCAAATGATGAAATGGAGGCGCTAAAAGGCATGAAATTAAAACCACTCAAAATATTATGTCAAGCAATGTCTGATTTGTTGAAGTCGAATTTTATAACTTTTGCCGATTCTGGTGCTTCGAATGACGAAGATGACGACGAAGACTCCAGCGACTCCGACTAGGCCACAGGGTCGTAGCCAGGTAAACTGGTGTGGCAATGCCCCCCCCCCCCCAGCAAAGTCGTTGGCTCCTAAAGGAAAATTTTTCTCCTACATTGGCGGGGAGGAGATTCATTTTGCCCCCAGGCATTTGATTAACCTTCTCAGGAATTTTATTTGCCTTTCCCCCTAGTATTTAACTCTAGCTACGACCCTGCTCTTTTTAATGAATCCTTAATGATGTATGAGAGGGTTTGTATTGACATAATATAAAATATAAATATAAAACGCATGGCTTTCATCTTTATTTCGGCTTGCGTGGTGCTGACACTGTTCTTTCATTTTTGAATTGTTAGTTACACAGCCTTGAACACAGGCCTTCCTGATCAACTATAATTTTTATTTAAAGGCGTAGACTTCTTGTGTAACCTTGGTTTGTGACGAGCCATTACTTGGAGATGGATATAAATGAGGTTTCCTTCTATGTGAGTAGTTACGTGCTATTTACAAGGCATACCAAGTTATGAGGTATTGGTATAGCCTACAGGTGTAACTGACTTAATTGTAGTCTTTTTGAATATCAGATGGTATTATTATTCTTGGGATTTTTTGCTAATTGCAGATGAAGCACTCAATGAATCTTTTTACAATTTGTATGAGATTTTCCTCTCATCAAACCTTATCTTTGGTGCAAATTTCAACCCTACTGATCAGATAGTTTATCCTGTATTGCGTTCCCCTTAAAAATCCATATTTTTTAACATACCTCGATGCTTCACAGACAAACTCACAACAAACTGACTTGAAATTTGGATGGTACATATTTCAGCTCAATAGTATCAGTATTTTACCTGTGATAAGGCTTTGAAGTTGAAATTTGCGATTTTCATTCACCCGCTTCAGTTGCCTCGAAGAAATAAACAAATAAAAAGGCTACATTCGCGAAATTGTTGGATGGGACGTATTCTTGGAATCAGAAAATTCTGAAAGAAAAAACTATGTCTATGAGCCCTATGTATTTTACAAAGTCAGGCAAAAATTAATAGTAGAGTTTCTATGGAAAAGTCTTCTGAGTTCTGTAGATGGCTCTCCTCCACTTGCCCATTTGCTAACAGCACACATAACTCACTTTTTATTCCTGTCTACGGATGTTGCAAATATTTGCAGCAAACATTATTCTCTGTGATGAACGAAATGTGAAATGGCCAATGGTATATAACGTTTGAACCTGGTGCTAATTTTGAATTGATATTAAAAAACCCTGTTAGTTTCAATTTTGTCTTACAGAGTCGTCAACCTGTCCTGTCCTTACAAATAATACAGTCCAAGATAGTCGTAGTAACATGGAAAGAAAGAGGTTTTGCGTACACGAAGAATTCTGATAAGGTACACAAGAACATAGACAGAAGGGAAAAAGATTTTGAAAAGGGTATTTCACACGAAGAGTTTTGATCTAAGGTCACACGTCTTTTATTGTAAAATATGATTTTTTATTTTATTTTTTGTCAATAGTAGCCTATCTTTGATAATTTTAATCCTATCGAATCACAATAGAAAACAGACTTACTTGTATGTTAGTAGAAAAGTATCTTTTCCATCTTGTTGAATATTTAACATGATTGGAAAACTGTCTCGAGAAAAATAAAAAATTATAGTAATTTAAGAGCCTAGTTGAGGGAGAGTTAAATTTCATTTTCCAGCAATGAAGTACAAATTTTCTTTAAGGTTTTCAAAATTAAAATGAAACATACTGTCAATATCGAATACACGAATCCAATACATTTGTAAAAGTGGAATGAATATTGATACGAATGTTTTTGGAATATTTTTCCTGAAAACCAGAAAAAACAATAAAAATACAAAGTAAAAATTTGTATCTGACACGTCTATCATTGGAGTTATTCTTTTTTTAATTGTTATTAGAACACTGAATTTCATCGAAGCATGTTAAGTTTGAATATCCGAAAATGAAAACTGAACTTTACGGTCTCTAATCTTCTGAATTACTCCAAGTCGATATGTCTTGAAAAATGAAAACACTTAGCTACAAAAGAAAAATATTAAAAAAAGAAAACCCTGCCAAAAAATCACCACAATTCAAGATTTTGTATTAAAAAACGTTGACAATTTTCATTTTTAAAGACTAAATTAGACAAAAAAGTTGATCATCGCAGCATTTATGAAATTTGTGAGGAAGCATAATTATCAAATCAACTCAAATCATGCCTCCTAATGTAAGAAGGATTGTTTTTTAAATGAAATTCATTGTCTTTAAAGATCTTTCTACTTTTAAGAAATTTATAAAAATGATTTTTTTTTTTTAATTTCCAAAGTAGGTACCTAGTTCTGACTTAATTATTAATAACAATAAACTATTTTTGGCTCTTTAATTCAAGTTTAATTAAATTGTCAAGTGTTTTTGAAGAATAAAAATATTAAGTGGCCGATATTAACCTCCTTTGGAGGTAAAAAAACTTGAGATTCAATATGATTGTAAAATTAGCACATTTTGTAACATTTCAAACAATTTTTGGGGGGCTGATTTTTACGAATTCAAATTTGAGATAAATGATTGTGTAAAATTTATAACACATCTTCGAGCATCACTAAATTATTTGGAGTTTGCAGGAACTGATTGACTCAAAAATTAAAATAAAAAATTGAAAAACGAAAATTTTGCAACACGGGTTTTGTTTTACGTTCGATAGTTCCTTTATTTACCAAACTTTTCGTAATCTTCGCAAAATCACTTCTGTTGATAAAATATCGAAAAATATTACATAGCCTCTGTATTCAAAATTAAATTATCAATAGTTTGTCATGCTAAAAAAAATGGTATATTGATACTTTGTGGCGAGGGAAATCGATTTCTATTTGGATGAAAACGTTATCACATTACATGTAACAGTCTGTAGCCTACTGATACTGGGCCTTTTTTTTAATAATACGATGCCTCTAATCTCATTTATTTTCAAGAGGTTAATGAATTTCTATCTACATGCTACAATCTATTATATATATCAAATTTCGGTCTAAACTTAATTCGAAGCAAAATTTAAAATTCTACCAAACGAACCCCTGTAGATATTGAATGTTGCAAATTGTCACCGAAAGGAAAAATACTGATCTTCCTTTTAATACCTATGTTGCAAATTGTGGCTGAATGGAAAAATACTGATCTACCATAAGGGTGACTGCTGCGGAATATCTTCAATAGAAAAAACTCACATCGAACAGTAATGTAGAACCATTCCATAAGTGCACACGTAATCCACAGTTCGATAAGCAAAATGGAAATATTTCACTACTTGTTAGTAATTTTTGTTTTACTTGAATGGACATTTTCTAATTCATTGCAGATAATTCAAAATGATCCAGAGCGGAATGACATCCAACAAAAATTGCTTGATCATTTACAAAGAGTAAAAGAAATTAAAAACAGGTCTGCTGGGAAAAAATTAATAGCCGGTGAGTATCTCTAAATAATTGATGAACTTCTAATTAAGTAGGTACTGAGTATGATTTTTTTCATAAATACAAACACCTACGCCCAAAATTGCACCATACAGAAAAAAGAAAACTTGTAGTCAGATTTTAAAGTCTAGGTAAAATTAACCCGCGTAAAAATTCTCAAGAGAAATTTTTATACTTAACTTATCTTCCATTTCTGGTCTTAAACAAATGTTATTTCTAGTAAATCTGAATATTTTTTATGTAGTTTTGTAGATATTCTTATTAACGATGGATATAATTAATAATTTATAATTAAGCTATGATGGTGCCCTTAAGCGGATTTTTGTAGTCTTTTCCAAATGGACGAAATTTATTGTCAAAAAATGTTTTCGTTTATTCAACAAACCTCTTCATACCCCTCTCCTCTTCCTTTTATAAGTTTTAGTGTTTATTATGATTTTTGTTTTTTTGGTAATTGAAAAAGAGATCTAGTAGAGTAGAAGGGATTACCCACATTATGAAAGGCAATTTGCAATCTGTACTTCTATCAGATAAAGATAAGAAATTTTGTTTCAATAAGGATAGGTTTAAAATAGAGTCTATACTCGTATATTTTGGTCGTCTAAACCCTCTCAATGCCTAAAAACTTAAATTATTGTGTCGTCAACAAGAGAGATTCTGTATTCTGAATTGTTTTTCATTTTAAAGAGTAAACTGAAGGAAATCTGCAGTATTTTTCACCATTTTGGATAAAAAAAAAAGAACAAATTTCTAGCATTATCTAGACATAACCTCTAAAATGTTAAAATACACTTTAAAAAATTTAAAAATTAATTTCTACTATTTTTACGGGAAAACTGATAATTTAAGATTTGTAACAAAAACTACTATGAAAATTTTAAAATAAGTACGTCTCCAGGAAATAATACTTTTCTTTACTGTGATGAGAAAAGCTATACTATATCCGGTTTGTAATTAATATTACCTATTCACTTCTCTCAGTGTACCGAACTGTAAAAACGTACAATTTATTCATATCAAAGAGGGTCTGATGAGGAGTTTCAGAAAATTTTTTCAAACGTTTTCTTAGCTATACTATTTTTCGTAAGAAGTTTGCATTATCTGTACAAATAAAATAGATCTTCTTCCACCACTCGTGTGCAAACTTGTGAGTCGTACCAAAATGAGTAGACAGCAATGGCGTAACCAGTTGGGCCAGAAAATGTTTTATATGGGCTACCAGCCTTCTTACCACTGCCATGGCCCATCCTTGGTTACGTTCCTGATGAGTATAGTTCATTACTTCAGTTTCTTTTAAAAAATGAAATTGTTTTCTTATAGCAATGGGAAGTGTTTTTAAATGGAAGAAGAAGAAGAAATTCAAATTCTGCAAACTTTGGCAAGATCAAATGGTTCACCTTTGTAAAACCATTTTGGGAATACAGCCGTACAACATACATGATTTTAATGTAGAGCTCATCAAAAAATGTAAAAAATGGGAAATCATATTCGAGGATGAGTCATTTACCCTAAAAATGGTTTCTTGCACGCCGGAGTTTGCAGATGAACAACATTACCTCTTGAGTCCCACGGGCGAAATAGAGCCTTCACTTTATTTGTTCCAAATAGAACAACATGTTGATGGAGAAGACCGTCCACCTCATTTTTTGGCAAAAATTGAGTTGTCAGAAGCTGATATGAAGGAGCTAAAAGCCGTAAAAAAAGCCGCAAAGAAAGCAATAAAACGCGCAATTACTGAAACATTGTTATTTAAGGATTTACCAGCAGTAATTGAAAGTAGCTCCTCAGCTGCAGAATCCACATCTGAAGAAGAATGATATTCAGGCGAAAATCAAGAGACGCTATCTCAGGGTCATAGCTAGGGAAAATGGTGGGGCAATGCCCCCTAAGCAAAGTCGTTTGCTTCTTAAGGAGAATTTTTCACCTACAGTGGCGGGGAGAGGGATTCATTTTGTCTCCTATAGGCATTTGATTAGCTCTCTCGGGAATTTAATTTACCCTTAGTATTTTTCTCTAGCTACGACGCCTGCTCTTTTAAATTAATTTCTTATGACATATGAGTAAATTTGTATTGACATAATATATAATATAAAATATATCACGCATATGGCTGGCATTTTCCTTTCGTCCTGCGTTGTGCAGACATTGTTCTTTTTTATTTATTGAATGGTTAGTTACACAGTCTTGAAACTGCATTTCAATTCGATTACGTTGGAACACAGACCTTCCGGGCTTCCTGATCAACTATAATTTTTATTTCAACGTAAGTATGGACTTCTGGTATAACCTTCATTTGTGACGAACCATTACTCGGAGATGCTATCAAACTTTATATCTTTGGTGCAAATTTCACCCTTATTGGTCAGATAGTTTATTCTGTAGCGCGTTCCCCTTAAAAATCCATATTTTATAACATACCTCGATGCTTCACAGACAAACCCACGACAAACTGTCTCGAAATTTGGATGGTACATATTTCAGCTCAACAGGATCAGTACTTTACTTGTGATTAAGCTTCAAAGTTGAAATGCGATTTTCATTCACCCGCTTCAGTTGCCTCGAAGAAGTAAATTAATAAAAAAGCTACATTCGTGAAATCGCCGGATGGCACGTATTCTTGGAATCAGAAAATTCTGAAAGAAAAAACTATGTCCATGAGCCCTATCTATTTTCCGAAGTCGGGCCAAAATTAATAGTAGATTTTCTATGGAAAATTCTACTGAGTTCTGTAGATGACTATGCTCCATTAGCTCATCTGCTAATAACACACATAACACACCACCCGTTCATTTTCTAGTTTCCTTTTTTAATTTTTTTTTTTGTCAATAATACCTATATCTTTGATCATTTTAATTCTATCGAATCGCAATAGAAAAAAAACTTATGTTAGTCGAAAAGTCTCTTTTCTATACTTAAAAAGATTGTAAAACTGTCTTTAGAAAAAGAAAAAAATTATAGGTAATTCAAGAGCCAAGTTGAGGGAGAGTTGAATTCCGTTTTCCAGCAACGTAGTACAAATTTTCTAAAAGGTTTTTCAAATCAGAATGATGAGACTAGCTGTCAATATCGAATACGGATCCAATACATTTGTAAAAGTGGAATGAACTCAGACAATGAATATTGATACGAGTGTTTTTGGAATATTTTTTTAGAAAACCAGGCCAGAAAATTTTTTATATTGTCTACCAGCCTTCTTACTACTGCTATGGCCCACCCTTGGTTACGTGCCTGGTGAGTAGTTCAATACTTCAGTTTTCTTTTATTAAATGATTGTTTTGTTGTAGCATTGACATCTTTAATCGCACCAACGAATAAATTCAAATTCTACAAACTATCGCGCGTACAAATAATTCACCTTTGTCAAGTTATTTTGGCAATAGAGCAGCCGTACAACGTTGAGAGTTTTGATGTAAACTCCATCAATAAATGTGAAGAAAGGGAAATCACTTTCGGGGAAGAGTCATTTACTCTAAAAATGGTTTTTTGTGTACCGGGATCAGAAGATGGCGAACGTTACCTCTTGAGTCCCACGGGCGAAATAGACCCTACACTTGATTTGTTCAACTTCGATTACAATCTTCTGGCAAAAATATTTCTGTTCGAAGATGATATGGAGGTGCTAAAAAGGATAAAGTAAAAAGACTCAAACTATTATGTCAAGGAATGTCTGATACATATATGGAAGATGAATCCTATGACTAGTCACGATTCTGATTCTTCAAATGACGAAAATGACGACGACAACTCCGACGACTCCGACGAGGCCACAGGGTCGTAGCCAGGGAAACTGGGGGGGTGGCAATGCCCCCCACACAAGCAAAGTCGTTGGCCCCTGAAGGAAGATTTTTCTTCTAAAGTGGCAGGGAGGGGAAGTCATTTCACCTCCTAGGCATTTGATCAGCCCTCTCAGGAATTTAATTTGCCTCTCCCTCTGGTATTTTGCTCTAGCTACGACCCTGCTCTTTTAAATGAATCATTCATGACATACGAAAGGATTTGTACTGACATAATTATAAAATATAAAATATCAAACGCATGACTGGCATCTTTATTTCGGCTTGCGTGGTGCTGACATTGTTCTTTTATTTTTGAATTGTTAGTTACACAGCCTTAGACACAGGCCTTCCTGATCAACTATAATTTTTATTTGAAGGCGTAGACTTCTTGTGTAACCTTGGTTTGTGACGAGCCATTACTCGGAAATGGATATAAATGAGGTTCCCTTCTATGTGAGTAGTTATGTGCTATTTACAAGACATATATCAGGCTATGAGGTGTTAGTATACCCTACAGGTGTGACTGACTTAATTATAGTCTTTTTGAATATCAGTGACATTATTATTCCTGTTATTTTTTGCTAATTGCAGATGAAGCACAGAATGAATCTTTTTACAATTTATATGAGATTTTCCTCATATCAAACCTTATCTTTGGTGCGAATTTCAACACTACTGGTCAGATAGTTTATCCTGTAACGCGTTCCCCTTCAAAATCCATATTTTTTAACATACCTCGATGCTTCACAGATAAATCCACGACCAACTGACTTGAAATTTGGATAGTACATATTTCAGCTCAATAGTATCAGTATTTTACCTGTGATAAGGCTTCGAAATTGAAATTTGCGATTATCATTCACTAGCTTCAGTTGCCTCGAAGAAATACATAAATAAAAAGGCCTCATACTCGTACATGAAATCGCCGGATGGATATTTTTAAATTATGTAGAATATTCTGAAAGAAAAAACTATGCCCATGTGCCCTATCTATTTCCCGAAGTCAGGCCAAAATTAATAGTAGATTTTCTATGAAAGTTCTTCTGAGTTCTATAGATGATTCTCCACTTGCCCATGTGCTATTGCCTATCAGAATTCATAATGATATGTGATTTTTGGTGAATATGACCTTAGTTCACATTCTGAGCTTCTATTAAGATCTTCTTGAAAATTCATACTATGCCATTAATTACAAAAATATGCCGACTTCTGTTAGTTTTTTTGTAAATATCTTTACAATGACAATAGATAGAAGGATGCAGTTTTCACTGCCTGAAAGAGGAAGCATAATAGAATAATTTGGTTGAAGAAAAGCACTCAATTACAAATTAAATCCTGAATCAACGATAAAATTAATCAACTTTTTTCTCAATAATACGATACCTTCAATCTCATTTCTTTTTAAGAGGTTAATAAATTTCTGTCTACATGCTACAATCTATGAAATATAACTAATGACGGTCTAAAATTAATTCGAAGTAAAATTTAAAATTCTACCAAACAAACACCTATAGATATTGAATGTTGAAAATTGTCACCGAGTGGAAAAATACTGATCTTCCTTTTAATATTTTGCAAATTGTGGCCAAATGGAAAAACACTGATCTACCATAAGTGTGACAGCTGCGGAATATCTTCAATAGAAAAAACTCACATCGAACAGTAAGGTAGAACCATTCCATAAGTGCACACGTAATCCACAGTTCGATAAGCAAAATGGAAATATTTCACTACTTGTTAGTAATTTTTGTTTTATTTGAATGGACATTTTCTAATTCATTGGAGATAATTGAAAATGATCCAGAGCAGAATAATATCCAAAGTGATTTGCTTGCATTTTTGCGAAGCAAAAAAGAAACTACTAAGAATCCTCTGAGGCGATTCTCATCTTGTAAGTATCACTAAATTTTTGATGAATTTATAATCAAGTAGGTATTGAGTATGACTTTTTTTTCATGAATACAAAAAATTCTCAAGATTAATATTTATATCTTATATTCCATTACTGGGCTTAAACAAATTTTATTTCTGGTATTTCAGAATATTTTTGATGCAGTTTTGTAGATATTCTTATTAACTGCGGATATAATTAATTATAATTAAGCTATGGTACCCTTAAGCGAATTTTTCTAGTCTTTTCTAAAGGGACTAAATTTATTAACAAAAAATGTTTTCGTTTATTCAACAAACCTCTTCATACCCCTCTCCTCTTCCTTTTTCAAATTTTAGTGTTACTTTTTGTTGGAATTAGACGATCAGTGAGAGTCAATATGCCTACGTGGTAATGCACTATGTACAAGGAGTAAGGTAAATGAACTCTACAACCCTCTGTAAGAGTGAAGCAGAGTTTATGAACCTTTGGTATGTAGCTGTGTGGCTGACGAAATATGGTTGATGCAAGAATAAGCCAGGAGACGCTTATTATTGCATCAGCTTTAGCAAGCTTGAACTTGCAGCTGGGTATTCATTTGGAGAAGTAAACAAGTCAATAAATATTGAACTTTACGACTTTGTTTAACAAGAGCTGAGAGGGCTCTTTAGCTCCGTTAACTATATAATCTGGAGTAGCTGGAGTGCTAGTTCAGTTCTCTGAGAGAGATTTGTCCTATCTGGTAGCTAGGTACAGTAAGGTTCAACACTATAACTTCTGTGTGACCTTTCTTTATTTTTGCCACAGTTTGGCCTTTAAATAACGTTCTTATTCAGTCTATTTGTGCAGCCTTTTATTTCCTTTGGAATATGGGGTTCTCTGTATGTGAGACCAGACGCCCAATTCCAACACTTTTTTTTGGCGGTGGTGAGGGGTGAGTGAAAAAGAGATCTAGTAGAGTGGAAGCGATTACCCACATTTTGAAGGGCCATTTGCAATCTGTACTTCTATCAGAGAAATACAAGAAATTTTGTTTCAATGAAGATAGGTTTAAGATAGGACCTACACCTGTTTTGGACATCTCAACCAACTCAGTGCCTAGTGGAAAAATTGAATTATTGTATTGTTGGTGAGAAAGATTCTGTATTCTGAATTGTTTTTTATTTTAAATAGTAAACTGAGAGAAATCTGCAGTATTTTTCATCATTTTGGAGAGGAAAATAGGAATAAATTTCAAGAGTTGTCTACACATTCCTTCAAAAATGGTAGAATAGGGGTAAAATAGGTTCACCAAAAAGTTTGAATATTAATTTTTACAATTTGAATGGGAAAAGTGTGAAAATTCAAAATTTGTAGCAGAACCTACTGAAAAAATTTTAAAATATATTTTCTTAGATAGTAAAAAGTACCACAATATCCATAGGCTGATTCATAAATTTCCGCACTGTCCCTATATAATTGCAGGAATAAGTCTAAAAAAAACACAATTGCATGGGTGAGTAGAGGGGAGCTTTTTACATATGTATACCAAATTTGAAGTCAATCCAACCATCCGGACTCCCGTACGGTCCATTTGTGTAGAAGTAGAACCAGATCAGCCTATGGGGAAAAGACCCAAAGAGAAATCATTGCTGAAGCAAAGGCAACACTGCAAATCGGGCAAACAGACCCTCGGCTATCTTCGTTAACACACAGGCTACCTTTGGTCCAAATATCACGGTGATTGCTCATTTTTAACGTGTGCTGGGTAAATTTGAAAAATTCTCTGTTTTTCAATAAATAATGAAAAAAAACTTACTGTATGGAATACAAATTCATCAAAAGGCGGAATAATTATTTTTTGCTTGGTAAAATGAGGACGGAACGTATAAAAATGATGAAAAAAGCATACGGTGACCAAAAGGAAGGGAGGAGGCGAGACAAAAGGAATTTTTAGATGGGAAAAACATTTTGAACGTTTTCAAGCAGTTGTACTGCAACTGCTGTCCTCACTGACAACTCGTAACAGTCTATATGAACGTAAAAATGAAAATGACGATACCAGTGTTGCCAGCTGACGATCTTCAACTTATTCAACGCCAGATCGCAGCGCCGATAAATATTTTGCAGTTGTTTGTACAGAGAAAAATATTAATTCAGTAGGAATGAACATTTTTTTCCTTATTTTTTCCCGTAGGCTAATTTTGTTCTACTTCTAGACAAATGGACCGTACAGGCGTCCGGACGGTTAGATTGACTTCAAATTTGATATTCATATGTAAATAACTCCCCTCTACACGCCCATGTAATTAGTTTTTTTTTTAGACTTTTTCCTGCAATTATACAGAGGCAGTGTGGAAATTTATGAATCAGCCTATGTATAAGAATGTCTGAAGGATTTATGATTTTCTTTACTGTGCGAGAAACGCTATTATATCCTCTTCGTAATATTATTCATTTCTCTCAGTGTCACTGTAAACTGTAGAAACGTTTAATTTATTCATATCAAAGAGGGTCTGATGAGGAGTCTCAGAAAATTTTTTTCAAACTTTTGCATAGCTATACCATTTTTCGTAAGAAGTTTGCATTATCTGTACAAATAAAATAATTCTTCCTCCACCACGTATGCAAACTTCGGAGTCGTACCAAAATGAGTATATGGAAATGGCGTAACCATCTTGTTTTAGGTGTGGGCCACATTTTATAGTGTTGCCGATTCTGCCGTGGAAAAATAAACACCACAAAATTTTTTGTTCACTTCGCTCGTAAAAGTGAATCTAACTCTTTTGACCGGCCAAGTTAATACTCGATGGACAAGATTTTTTTCCTTCTAATTTTTTGAGGTGGGCCAGAAAATTTTTTGTATGGCCTACCAGCCTTCTTACCACTGCTATGGCCCACCCTTGGTTACGTGCCTGATGAGTAGTTTCATTACTTCAGTTTTCTTTTATTAAATGATTGTTTTGTTGTAGCATTGACATTTTTTCGCAAACCGAAGGATAAATTAAAATTCTGCCGACTATCGCGCGTACAAAAAATTTACCTTTGTAGGACTATTTTGAATACAGAGAGATTCAACGTACATGCTTTAGATGAAACGTCCATCAAAAAATGTGAAAAATGGGAAATCGTATTCGAAGATGAGTCATTCAGCCTAAGAATGGTTTTTTGTGTACCGGAGTCCGAAGTTGACTCACGTTACCTCTTGAGTCCCACGGGTGAAATAGAGCCTTCACTTTATGTGTTCAATTGGCAACACCCGGATCTGCCAAATCTTGTAGCAAAAATTTTGCTGTCAAATGCTGATATGTGGGAGGTAAAAGCCCTAAAAGTAGACAAAATCAAACTATTATGTGAAGCAGCGTCTGATTTATGGAACATGAATTTAATGGAAAGTGGCAATGCTTCGAATGACGACGATGACGACGACGACGACTCCGACTCCGACTCCGACTCTGGCGAACCTGACGAGGCCACAGGGTCGTAGCCAGGGAAACTGGTGTGTGGCAATGCCCCCCCAGCAAAGTCATTGGCCTCTGAAGGAAAATTTTCTCCTACAGTGGCGGGGAGAGGGATTCATTTTGCCGCCTAGGAATTTGATTAGCCCTCTCAGAAATTTGATTTGCCTCTCCCCCTACTATTTTGCTCTAGCTACGACCCTGCTCATTTAAATGAATCATTCATGACAAATGAAAGGATTTGTATTGACGTAATTATAAAATATAAATATAAAACGCATGACTGGCATCTTTATTTCGGATTGCGTGGTGCTGACACTGTTCTTTTATTTTTGAATTGTTAGTTACACAGCCTTAGACACAGGCCTTCCTGATCAACTATAATTTTTATTTAAAAGCGAAGAGACTTCTTGTGTAATCTTGTTTCTTGATGAGCCATTACTCGAAGATGAATATAAATGAGGTTTCTTTCTATATGAGTAGTTATGTGCTATTTACAAAGCATACCAGGTTATGAGGTATTGGTATAACCTACAGGTGTAACTGACTTCATTGTAGTCTTTTTGAATATCAGTGGTATTATTATTCTTGGGATTTTTTGCTAATTGGAGATGAAGCACTCAATGAATCTTTTTACAATTCGTATAAGATTTTCCTCTCATCAAACCTTATCTTTGGTGCAAATTTGAACCCTACTGATCAGATAGTTTATCCTGTATCGCGTTCCCCTTAAAAATCCAAATTTTTTTAACATACCTCAATGCTTCACAGACAAACCCACGACAAACTGACTTGAAATTTGGATGGTACATATTTCAGCTCAATAGTATCAGTATTTTACCTGTAATAAGGCTTCGAAGTTGAAATTTGCGATTTTCATTCACCCGCTTCAGTTGCCTCGAAGAAATAAACAAATGAAAAGGCTACATTCGCGAAATCGTTGGATTGGACGTATTCTTGGAATCAAAAAATTCTGAAAGAAAAAACTTCGTCTATGAGCCCTATCTATTTTCCGAAGTCAGGCCAAAATTAATAGTAGATTTTCTATGGAAAAGTCTTCTGAGTTCTGTAGATGGCTCTCCTCCACTTGCCCATTTGCTAACAGCACACATAACTCACTTTTCATTCCTGTCCACGGATGTTGCAAGTATTTGCAGAAAACATTATTCTCTGTGATGAACGAAATGTGAAATGGCCAATGGTATATAACGTTTGAACCTGGTGCTAATTTTGAATTGATATTAAAAAACCCTGTTAGTTTCAATTTTGTCTTACAGAGTCGTCAACCTGTCCTGTCCTTACAAATAAAACAGTCCAAGATAGTCGTAGTAACATGGAAAGAAAGAGGTTTTGCGTACACGAAGAATTCTGATAAGGTACACAAGAACATAGACAGAAGGGAAAAAGATTTTGAAAAAAGAGTATTTCACACGAAGAGTTTGATCTAAGGTCACACGTCTTTTATTGTAAAATATGATTTTTTATTTTATTTTTTGTCAATAGTAGCCTATCTTCGATAATTTTAATCCTATCGAATCACAATAGAAAACAGACTTACTCGTATGTTAGTAGAAAAGTATCTTTTCCATCTTGTTGAATATTTAACAAGATTGGAAAACTGTCTCGAGAAAAATAAAAAATTATAGGTAATTTACGAGCCTAGTTGAGGGAGAGTTGAATTTCATTTTCCAGCAATGAAGTACAAATTTTCTTAAAGGTTTTCAAAAGTAAAATGAAACATGCTGTCAATATCGAATACACGGATCCAATACATTTGTGAAAGTGGAATGAATTCGGACAATAAATATTGATACGAATGTTTTTGGAATATTTTTCCTGAAAACCAGAAAAAACAATAAAAATACAAAGTAAAAATTTGTATCTGACACGTCTATCATTGGAGTTATTCTTTTTTTATTGTTATTAGAACACTGAATTTCATCGAAGCATGTTAAGTTTGAATATCCGAAAATGAAAACTGAACTTTACGGTCTCTAATCTTCTGAATTACTCCAAGTCGATATGTCTTGAAAAATTAAAACACTTAGCTACAAAAGAAAAAAATTAAAAAAAGAAACCCTGCCAAAAAATCACCACAATTCAAGATTTTGTATTAAAAAACGTTGAAAATTTTTATTTTCAAAGACTAAATTAGAAAAGAAAGTTGATCATCGCAGCATTTTAAATTTGTGAGGAAGCATATCAAATCAACTCACATTATGCCTCCTAATGTAAGAAGGATTGTTTTTTAAATGAAAATCATTGTCTTTAAAGATCTTTCTACTTGTATAAGAAATTTATAAATTTTTTTTTTTTAATTTCCAAAGTGGGTACCTAGTTCTGACTTAATTATTAATAACAATAAACTATTTTTGGCTCTTTAATTCAAGTTTAATTAAATTGTCAAGTGTTTTTGAAGAATAAAAATATTAAGTGGCTGATATTAACCTCCTTTGGAGGTAAAAAAACGTGAGATTCAATATGATTGTGAAATTAGCACATTTTTTAACATTTTAAACAATTTTTGGGGGGCTGATTTTTACGAATTCAAATTTGAGATAAATGATTGTGTAAAATTTATAACACATCTTTGGGCTGTATTAAAGTATTTGGTGTTTGCAGGAACTGATCGACTCAAAAATTAAAATAAAAAATTGAAAAACGAAAATTTTGCAACACGGGTTTTGTTTTACGTTCGATAGTTCCTTTTTTTACCAAACTTTTCGTAATCTTCGCAAAATCACTTCTCTCGATAAAATATCGAAAAATATTACATAGCTTCTGTATTCAAAATTAAATTATCAATAGTGTGTCATGCTAAAAAAAATGGTATTGATACTTTGTGGCAAGGGAAATCGATTTCTATTTGGATGAAAACGTTATCACATTAAATGTAACAGTCTGTAGCCTACTGATACTGGGCCTTTTTTTTAATAATACGATGCCTTTAATCTCATTTATTTTCAAGAGGTTAATGAATTTCTATCTACATGCTACAATCTATGATATATATCAAATTTCGGTCTAAACTTCAATTCGAAGCAAAATTTAAAATTCTACCAAACAAACACCTATAGATATTGAATGTTGCAAATTGTCACCGAGTGGAAAAATACTGATCTTCCTTTTAATATGTTGCAAATTGTGGCCGAATGGAAAAACACTGATCTACCATAAGTGTGACTGCTGCGGAATATCTTCAATAGAAAAAACTCACATCGAACAGTAAGGTAGAACCATTCCATAAGTGCACACGTAATCCACAGTTCGATAAGCAAAATGGAAATATTTCACTACTTGTTAGTAATTTTTTTTTTACTTGAATGGACATTTTCTAATTCATTGCAGATAATTCAAAATGATCCAGAGCGGAATGACATCCAACAAAAATTGCTTGATCATTTACAAAGAGTAAAAGAAATTAAAAACAGGTCTGCTGGGAAAAAATTAATAGCCGGTGAGTATCTCTAAATTTTTGATGAACATCTAATTAAGTAGGTACTGAGTATGATTTTTTTTATAAATACAAACACCTACGCCCAAAATTGCACCATATAGAAATAAGAAAACCTGTAGTCAGATTTTAATGTCTAGGTAAAATTAACCCGCGTAAAAATTCTCAAGAGAAATTTTTATAACTTATCTTCCATTTCTGGTCTTAAACAAATGTTATTTCTAGTAAATCTGAATATTTTTTATGTAGTTTTGTAGATATTCTTATTAACGATGGATATAATTAATAATTTATAATTAAGCTATGATGGTACCCTTAAGCGGATTTTTGTAGTCTTTTCCAAATGGACGAAATTTATTGTCAAAAAATGTTTTCGTTTATTCAACAAACCTCTTCATACCCCTCTCCTCTTCCTTTTATAAGTTTTAGTGTTTATTATGATTTTTTTTATTTTTTGGTAATTGAAAAAGAGATCTAGTAGAGTAGAAGGTATTACCCACATTATGAAAGGCAATTTGCAATCTGTACTTCTATCAGATAAAGATAAGAAATTTTGTTTCAATAAGGATAGGTTTAAAATAGAGTCTATATATTTTGGTCGTCTCAACCCTCTCAATGCCTAAAAAATTAAATTACTGTGTTGTTAACAAGAGAGATTCTGTATTCTGAATTGTTTTTTATTTTAAAGAGTAAACTGAACGTAATCTGCAGTATTTTTCACCATTTTGTATGAAAAAACAAGAGCAAATTTCTAGCATTATCTAGACATAACCTCTAAAATGTTAAAATACACCTTAAAAAAATTTGAAAATTAATTTCTACTATTTTTACGGGAAAACTGATAATTTAAGATTTGTAACAAAAACTACTATGAAAATTTTAAAATAAGTACGTCTCCAGGAAATAATACTTTTCTTTACTGTGATGAGAAAAGCTATACTATATCCGGTTTGTAATTAATATTACCTATTCACTTCTCTCAGTGTACCGAACTGTAAAAACGTACAATTTATTCATATCAAAGAGGGTCTGATGAGGAGTTTCAGAAAATTTTTTCAAACGTTTTCTTAGCTATACTATTTTTCGTAAGAAGTTTGCATTATCTGTACAAATAAAATAGATCTTCTTCCACCACTCGTGTGCAAACTTGTGAGTCGTACCAAAATGAGTAGACAGCAATGGCGTAACCAGTTGGGCCAGAAAATGTTTTATATGGGCTACCAGCCTTCTTACCACTGCCATGGCCCATCCTTGGTTACGTTCCTGATGAGTATAGTTCATTACTTCAGTTTCTTTTAAAAAATGAAATTGTTTTCTTATAGCAATGGGAAGTGTTTTTAAATGGAAGAAGAAGAAGAAATTCAAATTCTGCAAACTTTGGCAAGATCAAATGGTTCACCTTTGTAAAACCATTTTGGGAATACAGCCGTACAACATACATGATTTTAATGTAGAGCTCATCAAAAAATGTAAAAAATGGGAAATCATATTCGAGGATGAGTCATTTACCCTAAAAATGGTTTCTTGCACGCCGGAGTTTGCAGATGAACAACATTACCTCTTGAGTCCCACGGGCGAAATAGAGCCTTCACTTTATTTGTTCCAAATAGAACAACATGTTGATGGAGAAGACCGTCCACCTCATTTTTTGGCAAAAATTGAGTTGTCAGAAGCTGATATGAAGGAGCTAAAAGCCGTAAAAAAAGCCGCAAAGAAAGCAATAAAACGCGCAATTACTGAAACATTGTTATTTAAGGATTTACCAGCAGTAATTGAAAGTAGCTCCTCAGCTGCAGAATCCACATCTGAAGAAGAATGATATTCAGGCGAAAATCAAGAGACGCTATCTCAGGGTCATAGCTAGGGAAAATGGTGGGGCAATGCCCCCTAAGCAAAGTCGTTTGCTTCTTAAGGAGAATTTTTCACCTACAGTGGCGGGGAGAGGGATTCATTTTGTCTCCTATAGGCATTTGATTAGCTCTCTCGGGAATTTAATTTACCCTTAGTATTTTTCTCTAGCTACGACGCCTGCTCTTTTAAATTAATTTCTTATGACATATGAGTAAATTTGTATTGACATAATATATAATATAAAATATATCACGCATATGGCTGGCATTTTCCTTTCGTCCTGCGTTGTGCAGACATTGTTCTTTTTTATTTATTGAATGGTTAGTTACACAGTCTTGAAACTGCATTTCAATTCGATTACGTTGGAACACAGACCTTCCGGCCTTCCTGATCAACTATAATTTTTATTTAAACGTAAGTATAGACTTCTGGTATAACCTTCATTTGTGACGAACCATTACTCGGAGATGCTATCAAACTTTATATCTTTGGTGCAAATTTCACCCTTATTGGTCAGATAGTTTATTGAAGATGAATTCTTTTGTACTGGGCGTTCCTGTTTCAAACATAATGCCCTTCTAACATTTGTCCCACCATAATATAATGTCCCATTTTGTTCTGACGTCACACAGTTAAAAAGCGGTTGATGACGTCATCATTTCCACCATAGCATGATGACGTCATCATACCTAATTATTATATAGTAAACACAGATGATGACGTCATTATATCCAGATAAAACATAGGAACCGCAGATGGTGACGTTATCATACCTAGATATAACATTTTGTCCTTCCTTGATGACGTCACAGATGATGACGTCATACAGTTAAAAAGCGGTTGATGTCATCATACACTCATTGAAGATGAATTGAAGAAGAATTTTTTGTACAATTTTTGTCCTTCCTTGATGACGTCATCATATATATTTATTACAGAGTAAACACAGATGATGACGTCATTATATCCAGATATAACATAGTAACCGTAAATGGTGACGTCATCATACCTAGATATAACATTTTGTCATTTTTTGATGACGTCACAGATGATGACGTCATACAGTTAAAACACTTATTGAAGATTAATTGAAGACGAATTCTTTGTACCGGGTATTCCAATTTCAAAACATAATGTCCGCCTAGAACATAATGTCCGCTCAAAATATAATGTCCCATTTTTTGTTTTTCCTTGATGACGTCATCATACCCAGATATAACGTAGGAGACAGTTTTTGTCCTTTTGTGATAGTTCAATGTTAGGATGACGTCATCATCAGAGTCTATTTTAAGATGACGTCATCATACCTACCTATAATATAGTATTAGAAGATTCTGTGATAGTTGAATGTTATGATGACGTCATCATACATACTCATAACATAAGATTTCTTTATAGCTCAATGTTACAACTGAGTAGATGACGTCATCATACCTATATATAACATAGAACACTAGTTATAACATTTCAAAAGATTTTGATGACGTCATTATACATTTACTTATAAGATTGGAAAAGTAACCAAGTAAAATTTTTCAGGAAAGAATTATGAAGAAATATTTATAAGTCCCTATGCGCTTCATATTCAAACAATTTTGTTTTTATAAGAAACATTTTTGGATACTTTTTATAATCTCCTGTTGTAAAAGAGAATTCATCTTTCGCCTTCACGAAACTTCAGTGAAGGCTGCAGCTATTCTGTAGCGCGTTCCCCTTAAAAATCCATATTTTATAACATACCTCGATGCTTCACAGACAAACCCACGACAAACTGTCTTGAAATTTGGATGGTACATATTTCAGCTCAACAGGATCAGTACTTTACTTGTGATTAAGCTTCAAAGTTGAAATGCGATTTTCATTCACCCGCTTTAGTTGCCTCGAAGAAGTAAATTAATAAAAAGGCTACCTTCGTGAAATCGCCGGATGGCACGTATTCTTGGAATCAGAAAATTCTGAAATAAAAAACTATGTCCATGAGCCTTATCTATTTTCCGAAGTCGGGCCAAAATTAATTGTAGATTTTCTATGGAAAATTCTACTGAGTTCTGTAGATGACTATGCTCCATTAGCTCATCTGCTAATAACACACATAACACACCAACCGTTCATTTTCTAGTTTCCTTTTTTAATTTTTTTTTTTGTCAATATTACCTATATCTTTGATCATTTTAATTCTATCGAATCGCAATAAAAAAAAAAACTTATGTTAGTCGAAAAGTCTCTTTTCTATACTTAAAAAGATTGTAAAACTGTCTTTAGAAAAAGAAAAAAATTATAGGTAATTCAAGAGCCAAGTTGAGGGAGAGTTGAATTCCGTTTTCCAGCAACGTAGTACAAATTTTCTAAAAGGTTTTTCAAATCAGAATGATGAGACTAACTGTCAATATCGAATACGGATCCAATACACATACATTTTTAAAAGTGGAATGAACTCAGACAATGAATATTGATACGAGTGTTTTTGGAATATTTTTTTAGAAAACCAGGCCAGAAAATTTTTTATATTGTCTACCAGCCTTCTTACTACTGCTATGGCCCACCCTTGGTTACGTGCCTGGTGAGTAGTTCAATACTTCAGTTTTCTTTTATTAAATGATTGTTTTGTTGTAGCATTGACATCTTTAATCGCACCAACGAATAAATTCAAATTCTGCAAACTATCGCGCGTACAAATAATTCACCTTTGTCAAGTTATTTTGGCAATAGAGCAGCCGTACAACGTTGAGAGTTTTGATGTAAACTCCATCAATAAATGTGAAGAAAGGGAAATCACTTTCGGGGATGAGTCATTTCCTCTAAAAATGGTTTTTTGTGTACCGGGATCAGAAGATGGCGAACGTTACCTCTTGAGTCCCACGGGCGAAATAGACCCTACACTTTATTTGTTCAACTTCGATTACAATCTTCTGGCAAAAATATTTCTGTTCGAAGATGATATGAAGGTGCTAAAAAGGATAAAGTAAAAAGACTCAAACTATTATGTCAAGGAATGTCTGATACATATATAGAAGATGAATCCTATGACTAGTCATGATTCTGATTCTTCGAATGACGAAAATGACGACGACAACTCCGACGACTCTGACGAGGCCACAGGATCGTAGCCAGGGAAACTGGGGGGGGTGGCAATGCCCCCCACACAAACAAAGTCGTTGGCCCCTGAAGGAAGATTTTTCTTCTACAGTGGCGGGGAGAGGAAGTCATTTCACCTCTTAGGCATTTGATCAGCCCTCTCAGGAATTTAATTTGCCTCTCCTTCCAGTATTTCGCTCTAGCTACGACCCTGCTCTTTTAAATGAATCATTCATGACTTACGAAGGGATTTGTATTGACATAATTATAAAATATAAATATCAAACGCATGACTGGCATTTTTATTTCGGCTTGCGTGGTGTTGAAACTGTTCTTTCATTTTTGAATTGTTAGTTACACAGCCTTGAACACAGGCCTTCCTGATCAACTATAATTTTTATTTGAAGGCGTAGACTTCTTGTGTAACCTTGGATTGTGACGAGCCATTACTCGGAAATGGATATAAATGAGGTTCCCTTCTATATGAGTAGTTACATGCTATTTACAAGACATATACCAGGCTATGAGGTATTGGTATAGCCTATAGGTGTGACTGACTTACTTATAGTCTTTTTGAATATCAGTGACATTATTATTCCTGTTATTTTTTGCTAATGGCAGATGAAGCACAAAATGAATCTTTTTACAATTTATATGAGATTTTCCTCATATCAAACCTTATCTTTGGTGCAAATTTCAACAATACTGGTCAGATAGTTTATCCTGTAACGCGTTCCCCTTCAAAATCCATATTTTTTAACATACCTCGATGCTTCACAGATAAATCCACGACCAACTGACTTGAAATTTGGATAGTACATATTTCAGCTCAATAGTATCAGTATTTTACCTGTGATAAGGCTTCGAAATTGAAATTTGCGATTATCATTCATTAGCTTCAGTTGCCTCAAGAAATAAATAAATAAAAAGGCTACATACTCGTACATGAAATCGTCGGATGGATATTTTTAAATTATGTAGAATATTCTGAAAGAAAAAACTATGCCCATGTGCCCTATCTATTTTCCGAAGTCAGGCCAAAATTAATAGTAGATTTTATATGAAAGTTCTTCTGAGTTCTATAGATGACTCTCCACTTGCCCATGTGCTATTGCCTATCAGAGTTCATAAAGAAATTTGATTTTTGACGAATATAACCTTAGTTCGTATTCTGAACTTCTAATTGGATCTTCTTGAAAATTCATAGGCCATTAATTATAAAAATTTGTCGATTTCTGATACTTTTTTTGTAAATATCTTTACGATGACCATAAATAGAAGGATGCAGTTTTCACTGCCTGAAAGAGGAAGCATAATAGAATAATTTGGTTGAAGAAAAGCACTCAATTATAAATTAAATCCTGAATCAACGATAAAATTAATCAACTTTTTTCTCAATAATACGATACCTACAATCTCATTTCTTTTCAAGAGGTTAATAAATTTCTGTCTACATGCTACAATCTATGAAATATAACTAATGTCGGTCTAAAATTGATTCGAAGCAAAATTTAAAATTCTACCAAACGAACACCAATAGATATTGAATGTTGCAAATTGTCACCGAGTGGAAAAATACTGATCTTCCTTTTAATATGTTGCAAATTGTGGCCGAATGGAAAAACACTGATCTACCATAAGGGTGACTGCTGCGGAATATCTTCAATAGAAAAAACTCACATCGAACAGTAAGGTAGAACCATTCCATAAGTGCACACGTAATCCACAGTTCGATAAGCAAAATGGAAATATTTCACTACTTGTTAGTAATTTTTTTTTTACTTGAATGGACATTTTCTAATTCATTGCAGATAATTCAAAATGATCCAGAGCGGAATGACATCCAACAAAAATTGCTTGATTATTTACAAAGAGTAAAAGATATTAAAAACAGGTCTACTGGGAAAAAATTAATAGCCGGTGAGTATCTCTAAATTTTTGATGAACTTCTAATTAAGTAGGTACTGAGTATGATTGTTTTCATAAATACAAACACCTACGCCCAAAAAATGCACTAAATAGACACAAGAAAATCTGTACTCAGATTTTAAAGTCTAGGTAAAATCAACCCGCGTAAAAATTCTCAAGAGAAATTTTTATAACTTATCTTCCATTTCTGGTCTTAAACAAATGTTATTTTTAGTAAATCTGAATATTTTTTATGCAGTTTTGTAGATATTCTTATTAACGATGGATATAATTAATTAAAATTAAGCTATGATGGTACCCTTAAGCGGATTTTTGTAGTCTTTTCCAAATGGACGAAATTTATTGTCAAGAAATATTTTCATTCATTCAACAAACCTCTTCATACCCCTCTCCTCTTCCTTTTATAAGTTTTAGTGTTTATTGTGATTTTTTTTTTTGGTAATTGAAAAAGAGATCTAGTAGAGTAGAAGGGATTACCCACATTATGAAAGGCAATTTGCAATCTGTACTTCTATCAGATAAAGATAAGAAATTTTGTTTCAATAAGGATAGGTTTAAGATAGAGTCTATATATTTTGGTCGTCTCAACCCTCTCAATGCCTAAAAAATTAAATTACTGTGTTGTTAACAAGAGAGATTCTGTATTCTGAATTGTTTTTTATTTTAAAGAGTAAACTGAACGTAATCTGCAGTATTTTTCACCATTTTGTATGAAAAAACAAGAGCAAATTTCTAGCATTATCTAGACATAACCTCTAAAATGTTAAAATACACTTTAAAAAATTTGAAAGATAATTTCTTCTATTTGAACGGGAAAACTGGCAATTTTAGATTTGTAGCAGAAACTACTAGGAAAATTTGAAAATATATTTTCTAAGATACTAAAAAGTGTAGTACAATATGGACGTCTACAGGCAATCTTTACTGTGATGAGAAAAGCTCCGGTTTGTAATTAATATTATTCATTTCTCTCAGTGTACCGAACTGTAAAAATGTACAATTTATTCATATCAAAGAGGGTCTGATGAGGAGTTTCAGAAAATTTTTTCAAAAGTTTGCTTTTAAGCTACACTATTTTTCGTAAGAAGTTTGCATTATCTGTACAAATAAAATAGATCTTCTTCCACCACTCGTGTGCAAACTTGTGAGTCGTACCAAAATGAGTAGACAGCAATGGCGTAACCAGTTGGGCCAGAAAATATTTTATATGGGCTACCAGCCTTCTTACCACTGCCATGGCCCATCCTTGGTTACGCTCCTGATGAGTATAGTTCATTACTTCAGTTTCTTTTAAAAAATGAAATTGTTTTCTTATAGCAATGGGAAGTGTTTTTAAACCGAAGAAGAAATTCAAAGTCTGTAAACTTTGGCAAGAACAAATGATTCACCTCTGTAAAACTATTTTGGGAATACAGCCGTACGACGTACATAATTTTAATGTAGAGCTCATCAAAAAATGTAAAAAATGGGAAATCATATTCGAGGATCAGTCATTTACTCTAAAAATGGTTTTGTGTGCACCGGCGTCTGAAGATGGCCCACGTTACCTCTTGAGTCCCACGGGCGAAATAGAGCCTTCACTTTATCTGTTCCATTTGGAACTAAATGTTTATGGAGAAGAGCGTCCACCTAATTTTGAGGCAAAAATTGTATTGTCAGAAGCTGATATGAAGGAGCTAAAAGCCGTACAAAAAGCCGCAAAGGAAGTAATAAAACGCGCAGTTGTTGATGCATTCTTATCGAGGAATTCAGAATCTGAAAGTAGCTCCTCCTCAGCTGCAGAACACATATATGAAGAAGAAACAAATTCAGAGGAAGTCTCCACATAATCAGGAGACGCTATCTCAGGGTCGCGGCTCGGGAAACTGGTGGCCCTAAGCAAAGTCGTTTGCCCCTTAAGGAGAATTTTTCTCCTACAGTGGCGGGGAGAGGGATTCATTTTGCCTCCTATAGGCATTTGATTAGCTCTCTCGGGAATTTAATTTCCCACTAGTATTTTTCTCTAGCTACGACGCCTGCTCTTTTAAATGAATTTCTTATGACATATGAGAGAATTTGTATTGACATAATATAATATATAAAATACAACACGCATATGGCTGGCATTTTCCTTTCGTCCTTTGCAATCCTCACGTGTAGGTACACTTGTCTAAATTTAAGCGAAAGTTTAATCCTCCCTTAATATCAAATAAGTTTAAGAAAATTTGAAGTTGAAAAAAATAGAAATTAATTGAAGTTGAAAAAATTGAAATATAAAAAAATTTGGGGGGCCTTGTTGCTGAAAAGGGCCCCACAAGTAATCTTGCTCCACCTATTTCAAAATACCTGTGCGCCACTGCTTGTGATTAAGCTTCAAAGTTGAAATTTGCGATTTTCATTCACCCGCTTCAGTTGCCTCGAAGAAGTAGGTAAATTAATAAAAAGGCTACATTCGTGAAATCGCCGGATGGCACGTATTCTTGGAATCAGAAAATTCTGAAATAAAAAACTATGTCCATGAGCCCTATCTATTTTCCGAAGTCGGGCCAAAATTAATAGTAGATTTTCTATGGAAAATTCTTCTGAGTTCTGTAGATGACTATGCTCCATTTGCTCATCTGCTAATAACACACATAACACACCACCCGTTCATTTTCTAGTTTTATTTATTTTTTTTTTGTCAATAGTACCTATCTTTGATCATTTTAATTCTATCGAATCGCATTAAAAAAAAAAACTTATTTTAGTCAAAAAGTCTCTTTTCTATCTTGTTAAATACTTGAAAAGATTGGAAAACTGTCTTGAGAAAAAAAAAAAATAGATAATTCAAGAGCCAAGTTGAGGGAGAGTTGAATTCCGTTTTCCAGCAAGGTAGTACAAATTTTCTTAAAGGTTTTTCAAATCAGAATGAGACTAGCTGTCAATATCGAATACGGATCCAATACACATACATTTGTAAAAGTGGAATGAACTCAGACAATGAATATTGATACGAGTGTTTTTGTAATATTTTTTTTAAAAACCAGACAAAATAATAATGAAACAAAACAAAAATATGTAACTGACACGTCTAGTACTGGAGTTGTTCTTTTTTTTTTTTCATTATTAGAACATTGAATTTCATCGAAGCATCTAAATTTTGAATACCTATCTGAAGATGAAAACTGAACTTGAATGATTGAACGTCTTAAAATGAAAACATTTAGCAACAAAAGAAAAAAGTAACAAAAGAAACTCTGCTAAAAAATCACCACAATCTAAGATTTTGTATTAAAAAACGTTGAAAAATTTTATTGTCGAAGACTATAGGTACCGGTAATTAATTAGAAAACGAAGTTGATCATAGCAGCATTAATGAAATTTGTGAAGAAAACATAATATCAAATCAACTCATATTATGCCTCCTGATTCAAGAAAGATTATTTTTTAAATGAAAATCATTGTCTTTAAAGATCTTTCTACTTGTATAAGAAATTTATAAAAATGAATTTAAAAAAAAATTTCCAAAGTAAGTAGTTTTGACTTAATTATTAATAACAATAAACTAGTTTTGGCTCTTTCATTCAAGTTTAATTAAATTGTTGAGTGTTTTTGACGAATAAAAAGATCAAGTGGCTCATATTCACCTACTCTGGAGGTAAAGAAACTTGAGGTTCAATGTGATTGATAGATTATCAGGTGCTGTAATATTTGAAAAAAATTTTGGGGGGCCAATTTTTACGAATTCAAATTTGAGATAAATGATTGTGTAAAATTTATAACACATCTTTGGGTTGCACTAAAGTTGGAGTTTGCAGGAACTGATCTTGGACTCGAAAATAAATAAAAAATTGAAAAATGAAAATAAATTTCAAAAAACTCAAGTTTCAGTTTTTCGCAGTTGTATTTCAATTTATGGTATGTTGAATTTTCACGAGAAATTTTCCCATCAGTATTCAGAATCGTTAGTGAACAAGAATTTATTTTAGAATCAAAATTTCTAAATTAGCCTCTGTAATGAAAACTAAAATTACGTATTTGTGTACACATTCGAAAGCCTCAAAAAACTTCAAAATGCTTTTGTGATAGAAAATGAGAAATACATTATACACTAGGTAAGAAGGTATGTCTCATTAATTTTTGTGCATTCAAGACAAGTCGTATCTAACAGCATATGAAACTGTATTTTATTACATAAAAAACTTTATTTTAAATGCACCCTGAAAAAGATGGATAGAAAATCTGTACTTGTGACTTGATATATTGTAACTGCACTGTTTACATTACAAAAGAGTTGATTTACTCAATTATTATAATTTTATAAAGACTTACATCTTTTTGTTGAACCTTTGTAACTCACATTTCGACCACCAAAGCATAAATCTATTTGAATTTGATTCTGATCATTTCATAACAGAGTAAGATTTTTCTCAATAGGTTCGAGAATTTCCAAAATACCTGAAAAAAAAAATTTAACTATAGAATCCGAATTTTTCCAAGTTGTATAAAACAAGCAGCTGTTCAACTATTTTTTATGAGAAAATAAAAAACATCCTTAGTTTTTCAAAAACTAATCTTTACAGCAAAAATTACAAAATTTACGATCTCATTTTTACGATAATCTTTGCAAAGTTATGCATCTCATTTTCTGGGTCGTATAAATAAATTTCAGAACTTACTTTTTATGTCAGCTATTCCTTTTATACCAAATTCTGTCTGTTTATTACGAATTCTTCAAATGAAAGTGGAAAAAAATGTTCAGAAAAGTTCTAAATAAGAGGCAGAAAAAAATTGCTGTCTTTTTAATAATGTCTAAGTTAAAGGTAATAATTCTTATTTTGACAGAGTGTAAAAAATAGAATTGGGGAACAGAGCGTACATAGGGTTGCCAGGACGATTTTTTGGCGGGTAAATGGATGAGGAGGGGGGATTGACATACGAACGCAACACCCTTATAGAAAATGAAAGAAAAATAATTTGCTGGTTAAAAGAGAGGGTAGAAAATTTTACAGCATTGTCTTGCAGTGCAATAAATTACTGCGACTTGGTGTCAAATAGAAAACAAGGATTCTATAATTAACACAGAAACAATTAAGTAAATTTCAACGTTTGAATTTTGGTAGCTTTTCAAGACAAGAAACTTGTATCTGAAATTTATGGTTTGAATCGATAGAATACGTTCTGTGTAAATAATTAAATATCGATATGATTTATGGTGGAAATACAGTATCAACGTGAAAAATGGAAATAAATTGATTTACGTTTTGAAAATATTAAAACTCTATACGTGCCAGACCCAATTTTAAGCAGCAACATTGGGGTTTTTTTGAAAAGAAAGGCAGGTTTCTTCATTACTAAGTAAGTAAATATAAACAATATTCTAGAAAAGTGTTGGATATAAGATGAAATTGCCTAAAATTTACCCTTTTTTCAATAATTTCAGAATAATTTCAAATAGAGAAATAAACTATGAAAAATTTTTTAAATAAGTAAGTACTTATATGTAATCAAGTTTCAAAGAAACAATCCGTAAAAAGTGTAAATGAAAAATACAGTTCTAATATTTGTTATCAATTTCTGTAACCAATAATGGGGTTTTCTAAATTTTGAATTTTTGGGTTTTTAATATCGTTCAGCTAGAAAAATCACAAAAAACAACGTCATAAGCACAAAATGGAAATTTTTAAAACTCAGTGGCGTCTGCTGTGGGTGTGCAAGGTGTTCACTGCACACCCAACCAAATTCAAAAAGAAATTTTGTCTGTGATTATGGTGATAAATAATTATGTGTATTTTGTAAGCATATGGCATATATTAGATGGTATTGTGACAGAAAATTCAACGTAATAAATTTTTATTTAAGACGACAGACAAACCTTGGTTTGAAGTTCAACATAATAAATTAAATATATTGAAATTAAATTTATCAGAGACAGATGTAGTAATTTTTTTTTAATTTCTCCTTCTTTTGAAGTTGAAAAGGTTAAAAAAAATGTTCTTTTTAGTGAGAAAATATATGTATGAGTGCAATAGTGTATTATTGCAATAATTTTCAAAGTTACAGTAAGGTAACTTTTTTACCAATTGATGCAATTAATCTGTTCAAAGGTGACTTCTTAGTTAATTAGTGAAGAAAATACATACATACAAAAAATGGATGATAAGATAAGTTAATCTTTTTGTTAAGTAAAAGCAGTGTAATAATATCTTATCACTAATTGTTCTGCAGTGCAATGTGTGGTTTCTTTTCATATTTTTGAATCCAAAAATGTTAAGTAAAACTAATTTATTGTGATTTTCACCAATTGGAATTTTGAGGAATTTTTTTCCTCAAGATCCGCAGTGAAATTAAACTATAATAAGGATCGGGATATTGAGGAAACATTTTTTACATAATCCAATTATTGGATTTTAAGGAAGAATTTTCCTCAAAATCCGGTTGAACACTTTGACATAACTGCAATGAGCAGAAATTATATCGAGAGGAAAGAGGATTTCTTCTTAATAGTATATAGTAGGGTGTTCAGTCAGTGTATATGAACGTATTCTTGCATTTCTTATTTTTCTCCTTCCTTCAATTTTTGTTAGCAGCTGAAATGGAGTGTGAGTATGTGTGGGTATTTAAACGGCAGTACTTTCTTCACATTTTATCATAGCTTAGCGTTTCCTCTTCTGTTCTCAGTTTTGTATTTTCCTCTTTTTTTTTTTTTCAATTTTCATCATTTTTCAGAGGGGAGGGGAGGGGGAAATAGGAGGAGAAAGAAGGGTTCAATTTTTGCAGTTGAGCCTCAGAGTTGAACACCCAAAAAATATTATCACGCGACGCTACTGTTAAAACTTAGCCACAACGCATAGTCAAGCAACAGTTTTAATACTAAAACCCAACCCAAATTCGATGGATGTCTCCTATATTTTATTACATTGGCCTTAGAGATTTGCAAATATCTCATTCACATTTTCAGTACAATGAACATTGCCAAGAGATGATGGAAAGCTAGAAATATTATACATTTGATAGATTTTATTCAAAGAATTTTATTTTTAAAAGTGAAAATTCGACCCTCATTCATAGGTAAAACGAGAAAATGTTTAATTTCATACCTCTGTAGGTACATAAAGTTTTTTTTTTCAAAATTTTATCCTTAGCCCCTCACCCCTTTTCAAAACGAAGTTTCTACTCGGGTATTACGAAATTCTCGAATATTTATTCAAAATTAGGTTATACTAATCTCTGATACTGGAAAATTCAACATTATGCTGAAAACAAAAAAAATTTGACTGTAGGAAATTGCAACATCCAAAAACATTTTTTTAGTTCTGTCGTTTTGTTTGGTTTGGGATAAAATGCGCGTGATATTTCAGAAGTGGGCTTGGTAACAAATATATCTAGTCTTTGCGATCCAAATTTACTTTCCGAGGAGAAAAAAACAGTTTGCGCGTTTTGTAATAAATATAGTTTAATTTTGAAACTGTTATTCCATCATTTCAAATGACGAAACAAAGGAAACATGTGTGGAATTATTAGACTCTAATATTTAAAATTCAGTTTACAGGGATAAATATTTCTCACAGATTTATTAAATTTTTATTCCATACATATTTGATAAGGTCCCAACTTGAGAATTCAGTATTTTCTATTCTCATAATAGATAATTTTTATCCAAACATTGATAATTTTTTTCGAATATCCAGTATAACTGAAAGAGAAAAAGAGTAATCTCACATCTGGCATATTATGATTGTACAATACATTGGGCTTCTGTCAGGATGTGATGCTTCCGAAAAAAAAAGAAAAAAAAGAAGAGACTGAATGAAAAGAAATCAGTTCTAAATTTTCATGACAATAGGTGCTGTCTTATTTATTTTTCATTGTTGAAAACTGAGATAAACTTGTCAACAAAGAACTAAATATCGTATATTGTCCAACTAGACTGGTACTTGAACTTCATAATGAGACAAAAATCAATTTTTCATGATGGTCTATGATTCCATTCGAATGCTGGGAAAGAGTACTTGCACTTAATTTTTCGTATTGATAGCCACTTTTTTAAATTATGGGCGTGTAAAAGGACTTACATTTTCTAAAAACAAATTTCACAGAAGAGCAAGATACGACAAGTATATTTTAATTTTACTCGTATTCAGAATAAGTAAAAAAAGAGGAAGTGAAAATTAGATTCCAAACCATTTTTTATGTGACTTCATTATAAGGGAGATCAAGAACCAGTGGCGGATCCAAAGGGGGAAAGGGGAAAATACCCCCCAAATCCCCAAAAAAATATACCTATAATCCCCCCCAAAAAACTTTTCTTGAACCCCTCCCCCTTTATGCTGAAAAAAAAAAACAATCTCACCATTTTAGCATTTACCATGCTTTGAAAAAATTTGGATTCCTTCCCCCCCAAAATGGAACTCTAAATCCTTCACTGTCAAGAACCCACAATACTGAAGACTCATTTGGTATAAATTAATATTTTTATTCTTATTCGTTAGTTTACCAACATTCTGAAATTAAATTTTCTATTTATCCCCTTTTTAAATACTTTTATTACGACCTTTTAAACTTTAACTATTATGTGGTTCAAAGAATTTTCACTGGTGATACCCTGCCCTATCGACACTGTATAAAGCAATAAATCTTTACATCATATCCTTTTCCCAAATTGATTCATTTGAGTCTAGTGACTCATTGGTTTCTTACAATTGAATCGATTACAGTTTGTATTATGTGTAGGTGTATCATGAAATTAAATTCAATTTAAAGGTCATAATGAGACATGATCTACTTAATCAGTCAATTTCATTTAAAGCCCCCCCCCCCCTCCTCCACCGACTTATAATATACCTACATGAATTCCCATTCAGAAAGAATTCAATTAAAACTGAAATCTTGAATATTCTGGATGATTTTCAATGTTGAAAAAAATCTTTTAAAAAATTGGAAATTTAAATCGGTTCGTAACCATATTAGGCTTTTAATCATCCCTCTTAATCCATTTTCGTTAAAAAATTGAGTTTAATATGGGTAAAAATTACTTGAAGGTACTTACATTGATTTTGCTCTGAACTGGTGGATATAATAGGTACGTGTCATGTCTTCATGATAACTGTGCTTCATGTCTTCAAACTCGATGGCTGTTGTCAAGCAGCGAAATGTAAGGATACTATCTCGAGGTATATCCCTTCAAAAAACTTGAAATTTCATTCTAAATTAAAAATTTTTCCTAATACGAAGATCTCATTTTCTACTTTTAACCAATGAAAAGTAAGCACTGTACGGTCTACTGTTTCCATGAAATCAAGAGTCAAATTTTTTTAGACTAATCATTCCACTATCCGTTTTTTTCTCCTCCCCTCCCCTTCACTTTAGTAATGTTTAAGAATGTTATGACTTTCAGTTTATTCGAGACTGATGAAAGCTTGCTATTTTCTTCTATTGGTAGTATTCTAACGTGAATTGGACTTCTGAGTCATTTCATTTTCCCATCAAGTTTTAAAACTGACTGTAGACCTGCCTGTTGTTTTTAGTGATCTACCCACAAAGACAATGAAAGAGTATCTGATTCTGGTATGTCAGAGTTTAAAATGTAATTTAAGTAAAACTAATGAATGTGAAATTCAAACTCCTCTGTAAAAATTTGTATCGAGGACCAATAAGATATTACGAGTTAAGCTGTATATAATCTTTGAAGAGGTTAAAAATGTAAAAACATTCTTTTTTAAGAAACGTATTAGACAAATTTTTGCCACATAAGTGCAAGAAAATATACATTTTAGTTTTGATTTAAGAATTTAGACATTTTTCAAAATTGGTCAAAAAATTGATACTGACCTTTTTTTTTTGTGACAGACTGTTGGAGTGCCTGAAAAATTTTCTATTTCAGGTAAATCCAAGTTTCTGAATGTATACTTACGACACACCTCATTCTTCTTCGAGTTTGAATATTTGAAACTAGACTTGAGTGGTTTTTATGTTTACCCAAAAACAATGGTTTACCACAAATGATTAGAGATCCTCTTCGTTTTTTTAGCAAAATGTAGAAACTGTAGAATGATGTCATCAAAAATTTTCAATAGACATCAACTATCTCATTCTTATTCCTGAAGACTATTCGAAATTGAACTTTGAGCCTTTGTAACATTTAGACGCTACAACTTGGTATTTCGGCATAGTGTTCTTTCAAAATCGATATAGAAATCAAAGATAAATCTCTCAATTTTTAGTAAGTATGTGTAGGTTGACATTTTCAAGTTTAAGACATCTGTTCCTCTTCTCACAAGTAGGTATTCGAAACTGAATTTTAAACTATATTTAAACCTGAATTTTAGACTTATTGGCGAAGGCAGAACACGTTTCAAATATGTTGCAGAATATAAACAGATGCACTTCTCAGAAGACTTTTAATTTCATAATCCTGCTGACATACACGGTACACCTTATTTTCGCTCATTAAAAACATGAAATCAAGACTTAAACTTTTTTCAAATTATTATTAATCCTCCAGAGGAAAGTACAAAAAAATACGAGATAGCTTTAGCTTAGCACACTATCTAAATTATTCAGTAAACTGAATCCGGCGAAAAATAAAACATAAATCTAATATTATTGAGCTTCTAGCTCGAAACAAGTTATGACGAAAATAAAGATTAAAGATTTAAGAAGAAAAAAAAAAAACGAAAAATCATAAGAACTTAATAGGACAACGAATACACATAAAAATTAGAAACGCAAAATAATATAACTTTAAAATCAATTCACCCTCCGCCTGTTGTGCCACGTAATGTGACGTTCAAAAAATTTTATCACCAGGGCAGGGCACCGATACCTGGCTATGCGAGAGGGCACCAATTCAGTTTTGTCTATGCCTTTATATTTGATTAAAAAGGTCAACCCATTGCATTCGGTTGCCCCGAGTATGTGTTCGGCCTCATAGCCCTTGTCGAAGCCACATACTTCGGGGATGTTGAACTTTATCTTTGCAATATGTTTCTTGCACTTGGCTCTGTTATTATTTTCGTCCATTTTCAAAGCCTGCAAAGTCAGATCTTTGTCACGTTCTTTTATCAGAAACTTGTCCACAATCTCCGGACAGTTAGTCAGGTGTTCTTCCGGCTCCCAAGTATTATACTTGGTGCTCCAATTTTTCCATTTCAAATAGTATTCGACGCGCCCATCATTGAGTACTCGTCGTTTCTCGATTCTTTCAACAACGTATTCTTCTTCATTACAGCTGGATTCGCTGCTGGTATCTGCCACACAATGCATCTTCTTTTCTGGAAAAACAAATTTACAAGTACTGTAACTACAGAATATATTCCCTTAGCTGAGCAGTTAATGTAATCTGAATATTAGATCCCAAACTCTCTAGCAGTCAGTTCTAGGAAGGAGAGGGAAAGGCGACTCAAACTTAAACTATAATTAAGTATACTAAACAGCCAACACAGTGATTTTGGAGTCATCAAAATGTTTCAAATAGGCCGGCGTAAAAATCACCAAAAGCTGATAGCTGCATAAGCAATACATTTTTTCATGAGGTCTATTGGACCACTTTAATATAGGAAATAATGTTGAAACAATCCGATAGATTTGGTGCCCCGAACTATATATATGATACAATTTTATGATTTTGCCCAAAAATATAATTTTTATTTTGTTTTATTTTTATTTTTGTTGTTGTTGTTTTTTCTTCTTTTTTTTTTTGGGGGGGGGGCAAATATTTTGACAGAAAATGTTTTGGTCCATTTGACTACCCTCTTCACAATTCTCTTCACCTTGTTGAAAAATTTTTATTTTCTCTTGGGAAGAGCAATTTCATTTCGGAAGGCCCATTCACACCCTAAATCCACCTCGTTGACATTTTCGCCCAAGTTGATGAAGTAGTCAGGTATTGTCATTCAATCTAACATTTGATACTAAAAAAATATAAAAAAATATCTATCCTAAGAATGAGCAAAATACTCTCAAAGAAGTGGCTAAAATTGATAATTCTTTTTTGAATCATTAAATTTGAAAAATGAATATTGAATTAGAAAACTAGGTATCCAACTATACGTACACCCTTAATTTTCTGAATCAAGTTTTCTGAAAAATTAGACACTCTAGTTAGTGATAGTTTCCACACAAAGTCTATATCCGGCAAAGTCCATCCTCCAATTTTTGGCGAATTTATGGATAATAAGTAGGTAAGTATAGCAAAACATCATTTAAGCTCAAAAAATTGGATAACAATTTTTTGGGGGGACTTGACAGGTTTTTGATTTAGACCGGCGATATGTCATCAGCTTTGATGTAAGTTTCAAAATTTTTAAATTAACAAGAAGGCAAATTCTCAATCCTCAGACCAACAATCGATCTGATTATAACTTTTTAATGAATCAAGATGAGCTTTTTGAAATGGGATTTAAGTTGCGTAAGAGATGATTCCTACGTTAAATAACAATTGAAAATCTTAGTATTTTCTTATGAGAAGACAGAAGTGTTGCATATACACTGATGATAAGGCGGTATCTGATATTCATATGAAATATTACATCAACTCCTATCATAGCTATCAATTTGAGAAAAATCATTAAAACGCACATTCTACTTATCAACTCGGCTCAATACTTACTCTGCGAAAATCATCTACAATCCAATTATTTCCTATCTATATAATAATTATTATAATAGTTCAAAATAAATGCTTCCACATTGTAAAACTACATAAAGACTCGATAATGGAAATCAAAATAGTCTTCTTCCAAAAAGCTAACCATAAATTACGAAAAATTATAATTAAAATTCTCAAATAACTTGAAAGTTCTACATGAATTTGATGAAATACAGTGGCATTAAAGAGAAAAATAAATCAAATATTCTTGTCAATCAAATATAATAATAAAAAATGTACAAAAAAACTTCAAACTCTCAATTTTCTTTCTGCACATTATATTCTATTTTTTAGATGAATCTTAGAAACTCAGAAAAAATTATGCATACTTACAAAAAAAAAAGCATTTTTAGCTACCTATTACGTAATAATGGATTTCGTGATTATACCAGTGGGATATAAACATTCTCACAACTACAAGCAAGAAAACTATTTCTAACACATTTCATTTCGGACCTATTCAACATAAAATTATTTTCTCCCGAATATTTAAAGTTTATAATAATCTCAAAATACATACTTTTATTATTTCCCATCCAAACAATATTCAAAAATTGAGTAAAAAGAGCTTTTTGTAAGTTCTTAGAATACTTTACGAATTACGATTAATTTTAGATAATTATTATGGCACTAGGAGCGATACACTATATTACAAATTCATTCCAATACATCAGTTAATGAGCTTCAATCAGGTTCAACTAAAATCGTTCACACACTTCACAGACGAATTATTCAAGGAAATGTAGGGCTAGAAGCTCTCTCTTTAGTTGACTATAGAAAGTACCAAAACATTGACATACCTGTTCTTCATTTTATTTAATTCATCTACTAACAGGGCAGTCGAAATAGACACAAAAAATGTTTATTTGGTTTTATGATTTTCAAAATTAATTTGGTTTCAAAAATTAAAGCTACGTTATCATTTTTCAGAATACAAATATCACAGCAAAATTTGTATGATAAAAATTACTGAACCGTTTCATTCATATTCGTATGTATTTAAAATCAAACACTTTTTTCAGGTCAGTTAACTCTTCTTATTTTTTATTCAAAGAACGTTTTCAACTGACTTGTGTATATGTAGCTACTCGATAAAAAACACATTAAAAAAAGTTACATTTCAAATTGAACACAGAAATAGCAGTTTATCTTTTCACCACGTTCTCCATGTTACTACCACATTTTCAGATTTCTTTCTATGCATTTTATCTACGCTGCTCAAGGAACAATCTGATAAAATATTTTACTTGGAAATACCTAGGTGAATACTTTTCTCATGTAAATAACATTAAATCCTGTAAAATTATCACAGTCCTTTTTTCTTTTAAATGTACGAATAAAATTCAATTTTCAAGTCTGTGATAAACTAAGAAATAGCATTTCGCCGACTCAAGTCCAAAATCTGCCCAGACGCAAAAATTATCACCCATTTTTTTTTGCTTATTCAGCATTATCGGGTTTTAAAACATCTTATATGAGTGCTATACAAAAGGGTGATAATGTTTTTGGGTTTAAGCATATTTTGAACTGAGGCCGACGATCAGAGTAAAATATAAACTGAATTGAATCATTTCTACTTATGAGGGAGCATAGGAGACAAGATGTTGAGTATGGAGACTTCGTGTTTTTCAAATTATCTCTCAATTTCTAACTTTCATTTAAAATTTTCCTTTACGAAATGCTGACTCGAGAGGAGAGTGAGTTGGAAAACCATAAAATGAAACTCACCTGTTGTTTGTAGGCATTTTGAAATTTTTAACACGATGGGTAATACAACTATACCAAAAGAAAATTCATCTTAGAAGATGTTCACCTCCAAACAGACAAAACTTTTAAGGCAATAAAAAAAAAACAAAAAACAAACAAACAAGAAAAACCAAACGTAAGAAATAATCCATTTACAACTCACAAAGGATTCACTTGAAGACAAAATTTTGAAATTTTCTAAATAACTAACATTATATTTTATTTTACTTCTAACCAACTTTTTTGGAATTTTTAAAATTTCTCTCAAACCCGACATTAACCTGTCAAGACAGTCGAAAATTCTTCTTATTCTTTAAACACAAAATGCTGATTTCGCCCTTTGAAATTAAAAATTTAAGAATAAAATGCATAAACGTATAGTTACTGATCATAGCTGCCAAAAGTAACAATAAATAAATATTGTATAGTATAATTGCTACTTTACTTTAGAAAATCAGTAAAATTTAAGATCATAAATTAGCTGTTCATTTATGAATATCCCCTCGACTAACTGTAGGTACATTTCTTCCTGCAAAATTTTGCAAATGTAAAATTATTTTTAAATGAATTTCAATTTTCGAATTACTCGTAGCCGTGTAAAGAAAAATCTGATAATATTACATCATCTAAAGATTTTTGGGAAAAGTGCAATAAAAAAACAACCTTAGTCAGCTGAAACTAGTGCAACAAAGCTCATATACGTCAATTTAATGCGTGATAAAATAATCATAAATTTTAAACCAGTTTTAAATAAAATCACAAAAAAGCGTAATATGTACTTTTTCAACAAAACTGATATCATTTGAATATGCGATTGGTAAAGGTGCAACTAAAAATATTGTTTCCATAATAATTCTGAATAAATTTTTTTTTAAAATAATAATTTTCAGTTGACGAGAAGAAATTATCAATTTACGAATGAGAGAAAAATCGAAAACTATTCCAAAGGACAATTCAATTCAGTAAAATCAAAATACAAGGGTATCTATTAAACCGCACCTAAAAAACTTGAATTATAAAAAAGGCTAAAACTTGTTTTTTTCTTTTTTGTTTAAAAATAAATTAAGTTCAACCATACAACATCCAACTATCTTTTTTCTCTATTTCAAATGGTTTCATTATAACCCAGCAAATTCGATCTTAAAAATTGAAATAATCGAATATAATTATGAGATTTCATAAAAATTGTAAGCTTTTGATTTTGCATTTTGTGCTAACCGAATTTTTTGCAATACGTTATTCTAAAATAATTGTAATGTTTTTTTTTTTCATTCACCTAATTTGTGTCTTGCGTTTCAGCACACGTTTTGATTATTTGGCCAATAATTGTAAAACGACAGTCAGGTGTAAATATGATTCAATCATTCACTGCCTAAAATATATAAAAAAAGAACGATAATATTTATGTCTCGATCAGAGAAGTCACAGTCAGAAGCCATTCAAAAAATTTTTTATTTTGCTCCAAAAATAAATTCATTCGCAATTTTTTCCAGCAATAATTAAATTTTTTGTCAGTCAAATATAAAATTGAAATAAAAAATAATTTCAATCATTTCTCGATGGAAAAATATTATTATAAAATTTCTCCATCATTTATTTTTTACAGAATTAACTTTCTTCCAAATTGAAAAAAATTTTCTCCAGCGTACCAAATTAATTGCGAATAATTGGATTGAAAATTTTAGCAATATTAAGTCTTCTACGACTTACTCTTTGGTAGCTGCGTCTATGCCACCGTTTAAATGTTCTGGGTCTAAATCTTTTTACTAGCCTTTTATTGATTAAAATTGAGAATTTAGCATAATGTATTAACATCCTACACCAAGCTAGCAATGGTTCGTCTGTAAGTATAAAATTTCAACTTGAAAATCTCAAAATCTCAAAACCTAATTTTGTTTCAAGAAAAATACACAATATTTCACATAATCGACAATATTGAAAGAAAAAAAAATTATAAATTTATTGAAAGCATTATTTACCTTTGTCTTTCTTAGGTTCAACTTCCAAAGTTCCTATTGAAGGCTGCTCTTCGAGCTTCTCAGCCGTTGACTCGAACACGAATGACTAAAATAAACGAGTGTAACTTGTTGTTTTATATCTGTGAAAAAATAATATGAAGATAATAACTTAGTCCTGCATCACTGGAATCTATTAACTCCCCACCACCTGTTATATAATTTTGATTAGAGCCAATGAGAAAGGAACTGAACCCAGCACTCTCATTTATCTGGAGCTAAACTAAATAGAAGGACGAATCACGTGTATCACATCGTAAGTGGTGCACTCGTTTTTAAAAATTTAAAAATAAAGAGGGAAAAGAGCTGTCCGAACGAACGATAAACCGGTTTTTCATTCCTTTACTGCCTATGCTTGGATAACTTGACATATCATGCAGATAAATATTTTGGTCGCACGATGATAAATTTTTATCAAAGACATGGGATATTTTTTTTGTTTTATCGTTGCTTCATTTTATCAATTTGTACGATAAGTTTTCAAAGAGTGAGCATAATTTTAAAACTCCAGAGCTTACAGATGGTAGTTTTTGCTCGCTTCGGAGAGGGTTCTTCCAAAATAATTATAGTATCCAGAAGCTTAAGTAAACGTTTATGGGAAAGGAGAAATTGTCAAAATTGGCATTTTAATAACTTTTGAATGAAAATCAATACAAGTAACTTACGGATTTTGTAAAAATTTTTCAATCCGCCTACGATACTGATTTTCATTTTCATCCAACTCAAAAAAAAAAATCCTTTTCAGAATTCAATTTTAATTTATAATTTACCATCATCATTTGGAAAAAATGACCATTTCGTCTCTAAGAAAAATAAATTCTTTCTTGAAACTAAAGAGAAACTTTTGCAAATGGGAATACGTAGAAATCAGTTAGGCTTATTGTAAACTTTGTCATGTCAATCATTTAAGAGTTCATCTGCAGGTTAATTTTATTAAGATAAGGATAATTTTTTTTTTACTGTGGAAAAAATTTTTTTGTTGAATAAGTTGAATCTACTAAAAAATATTTTTTATTTATGAAGGAGCGGAGGAGAAATATTTTTAATTCGACTATTCGTTATAACATATCTTAAGAAAAAAAAAAAAAACATAAAAATTAAAAAATTCGTCTTGACAAGTTTTTGCGAAAAAAATTTCGATTGTGAAAAAAAAAACTTTTCAGAGATAAAATCAGGTTGGACAAATATTGAGCTGAGAAAATTTTTTGAGAATTCCAAAAAAATATCTGAAAAAGATTATTTTTGGGCTCGAGTAAACTCTTTTCTTGGACTCACCAACGAAACCAGATTTTACCATTTAAAAAAGTTTAGTTTATTTACAGGTATTTCTTATTATAAAAGAAAAATGTTAGATTTTTTTATTAGTAAAATTACATGCCAATCAACTCACCAAAAATCAATATCTTCGATGAACTCGAAATTTGTCAAAAAAATGTATTTTACTAGAACTTTCTGTCGATCGACTAATCACAAAATACAACTAACACGTTTACTGTACCGAGCTTCGAACGGTTGTGCACGCTGAACTTCAAATTGTTGAGACATTTGCAGATGTTAACATAACGCAATAAGCATCGCGCCAATCATCAGCCATTCACCAACCCCTCCCAAAAAATATTCATTAAAAAAATTTCTTTCATACCTTATGAAATTATTTTTCTCGGGCAAATCCGAATCCCTCCCATTTCCCCCCGCTCCTCCACTAAATTGGCTACTGAATTCTTCAGAATGCACCGAAGTGGTAGCTATTAAGACATTTACACAGACTATGAAACAGAGACCCTAGAATAGATACACATACAGTTTTTTTTTTCAATATTTTTTGTCACCTCAATTTTATTGATTTAATTCCAGGCATTTCTTAATGAAATGCATAAAATATCAAAATATTTTCATGAAAATGTACTAATTTCAAAATGTATCAAATCCACTGTTTTTCAGCGAAAATAATTTCTCGAAATGTGTTGAAAATTAAAACTTTGGGAAATAAGATGAAATAGAAAATCGGGGTGATTCTGAAGCATAAATTGATAAGTATACTTTAGATAATATAATTAAGTGTAATTTATCATGTAGAAATTACTGAACCATAGCTGGTTAGTGACGTCACACTCAAAGCCTCTATTATGCATTCAATTCTTTCTCTCTTTATAAGCATTTTGATAACTAATACTGGACCCAACCAAGTCATAGAATTCTTTAAAAAGTAAGAAATCATACATAGGGCCCAGAAATTTTCGATATTTTAAATTACTATTTTTTTATTTATATTTTCAATTCTTTCAGGTATGTTCAACCAGAAGCCTGGAATCTGCAACGCGGCTAAGTATACGAGTATATTAATTTCGCAACGGAATATTTCTGTTGATAAAATCTGGAAAAATATGTATTAAATATTTAAAATTAACCGAAATTATTCGAAATTAAGAATTTTGTTTGTAATTATTGATTAGAGATATTGAAAAAAAAAATTTATAAAGTAGGTTTCGCCTGCTATTAATGGCTTGAGTTTCGAACAGAAAATCATAAATTTTGGTAATGCTGCTCTTTAATATGAAATGACTTGTATTTCAGCATTACATAGGTGAAAAATTGTAATACTATGGGCCTCAAAAGTTAATTATACCATAACCTAAAAATAACAATTCTTCGACCAAGGTCCGAGTAAAAATTTGCGAACAAAAATTTCTTACTTGTTATTTAGCAGTGCATCCTGTGGAGTATACCCTTAAATTAACTTGAATGAACATAATTACAAAAATTCAGTAGTATAATTGAGAGGGTCCAAGGTAGGTCACAGACCACCTTAAGAATATTCTAGACTTCCAAAATGAAATTTTGAAATTATTTTATAAAAATTGTGGAAGAAAAAACGGTTCCTTAATATTTCCTGTTTTTTAGGGCGAAGAGGGGATTACTGGATCAAGAATTGGCTAAACTAAAATTATACCTCATAAATACTCAAAACTTGAATTTTCTGGGTTCGAATTTTTTTATCAATTATTTCTCATCTAGTAATTGCACATTTAAAAAATTATCTATAGGCAGATATTATCATAAATTATTCATACTTCTAATAAAAAACGAATCGGCCAACATAAATTATTTAAAATTACTTACAGGTAGGCTTAGTCAGTTGTCCGTCATCAATACGTCATCAAGAAGAGAAATATATTTCATAAGTTTTGTTTATATTTCTTATTCCCCCCAGCCAGTCATTATTAAGAAAAGACCCCCTCCCTCCCCTCCCACCAGCTCATTTGTTCTCACTCGCTAGTTGTTATAGGTGGAAATAAGCATTCTACGTAAATTAAATTCAAGGTCAGTTTTACATAATTATTTATTTTTGTAAGACTTATTTTGTATACGAAGTATAATTCCTGTCCAGTTTAATTTAATTTTTAAAAACTTGAAAAAAAAAAAGTTGAAAAAGTTTTATATGAATCGAGCAAACTACTCTCAAAATATTGGTCCTCTGAGAAGTCCATCTCAAAATTTTGAGTCGTGTCGTATATGACACCACCTGGTACTTCTAGTGTTAAAAAGTAACCTTGTTGAATTTTAAATTTGACTACTATAGTAAGTAATTAATTTTAATTTCACTCCTAAAATTTTACGTATAAAAATCAGCTTCTACTTTTCGAATTCGAAGAATCTATTCGCAGCTATAAATCTCACGTTCCAACTATAATATGAATTTTTCAAAAATACGTAAAAATTGACTCACCGTAAATTACAGTCGACGATGAACTCGTTATATTTCTCCAGAAAAACTAATTTTTCTATACCTGTCGATTTATTACCAGCGGAACTATCACGTTTACTGCAGAAAGGCTCAAATGGTTATGCACGCTGGGCTTCAAATTTTGGGCGATCTGGAGTTGATAACATGACGCAATAAGCATCGTTCAGTACAGTATCCACAGCGTGCATGATGAAACAACATTGTGTAATTGTACCATGTAAATGACCTGGAGAATAAAGGATTTCTCGACTATAGAAAACCCTTTCGTTTGACACCCAACTATCCCTAATTCGTTTTAAAAAAAAGTAGGTAGCTTATAAATAATTTTTCTCTTTGCTGAGAAATGCATAAAAAATGATGCATTTCGACGTATTCATTTTCGTGTACGTACAGCCATTTCCACCGAAGATATCAATGACCTCTAACGATTTTCCTCGAAACGTGGCGGTTCACTAACCTAATTTTGGGTAGACAGCAAGACGCAATGACTCATCCATTTTCATGTGCACACGGCTGGAGGACAAGCGCGTTAGAACTTGCATCTGTTTGCTAAGATTACATAAGCTTGCGAAATGTAAACAGAAAAAAAAAATATCGAGGGATATCCCTGCAGCAGCAGTACGTTACATTTTACCGTATATTTATGAATATAATAATTATTCCTTTGATTCCTTTTTACCTTAAATGTGGTGTAACTAGTTTAAGCTGGAGACAGAGGATTTGGGGAGGGGGGGAGTTTAGGATGAATTGAACGAGGTGGAAAAAATGCATTCATCTAAATCTGCAAAATATTCTATCACCTCTCAACCTCTTATCGTCTTACTCCTGAAAGACAATAATAATGTTTTATTATGGGTAATTTTGAGGTGACAAAAATCAAACCATATGTAAAAAAAGTACTTGCCACGTTGCTAGAAAAATCGCCAGGGGTTCCAAAATAAAGGAGAAATTATTTCGTTAAAGGTACACGTGTAAAATTACCAGCAAAATTGTTAGGAATTCCAAAACAAAGCATTTCTTAAAATACTTATTTTATTGAGGAAACACGCGTGAAAAATCATTCACCAACAAAAATGTCAGGGGTTCTAAAATAAAGCATTTTTTTAAAAATTATTTCTTGCATGTAACACATGTAAAAAATTATTAGCACAATTGTCAAGAGTTCTAACACTCATTTTCTTTTTCAATATACACTCCACTGTTGTAATATAAAAACGACCTGATCGATTTAGTCAAAATTTTGCTGGATATATTCTGTTTATTTTCATGAAAAATCGATTCATCAGTATTTTAGAAAAAAAATTTTATGTTTAAATTGTGATTCAAACTTTAACACTAGAAGTACCAGGTGGCGTCATATACGACGCCACTCAAAATTTTGAGATGGATTTCTCAAAGGACCAATATTTTGAGAACCCCTGACTCGCGTCATACCTGGTCTTTTGAGGTTATTCTTGTGGCGTCGTATATGACGCCACCTGGTCCTTTGAGTAATCGAGTAAAACCTGGTTTTTCTAGTGTTAAGCTTGATTTTCTTTAAAGTAGGATTTTTAAAATCAAAAATTCTAAATGACGTGCCTTCAGTTTTCAACCAATTGCGATGATCATTTTTACAAAATTCTATCAAAAGCAATGCTCAGATGGAAAATGGAATTTCTGACTTAGTCATACTTTTTCATAGATCACATCACTCGTGGTAAAAATCACTACAAAGTTAGTTAAAAATTTTTGTATTTAATGAGATTTATCATCATTTTTGTAGTAATTTTCTACTATAATCTCAAAATTGTACCATTTTTCTCATAAAAAATGGTAAAAATTACTATTAATTTTTTATACGGTGAGATTTTCATTTTTTATACACATTGCCCTATACGAGTTGAGTTCATAGTTACTATCAATAAATTTTTTATGCGACATAGTTACGGAATGTGTACCACATTAAAAATAATATATGAGGAGATACCTACCAGTACCACAGAAGCCAATTGTTCCTGAATATTTACAGCAGCGGTCGCATATTGTTGAAAAATGTAACTATTCTCTCCTTCCCTTCCTTTCACACCAGTCTACAATTTGGCTACACTGCTGTTTAAAGGTAGATGCTCAGTCTCCGTCAATGACTCAACACTACCTGTGACTCACTCAAATGTTCTTTCATCTACTTGATTGAAAATGACGTATATACCTAGGTACGCTTGTTCCATCTATTTAGTTAATTTTCTCTCTATTATTTTGTACGATAAGAATAAAGAGTAATTTGAGATTAAACAGAAAAAAAAAAGGTTATTTACCCGTACGACGCCGCAATTGGTTTTTTTTCAACGTAAACTGAAAAATTTCTACACCTTCATAATAGACCAGTCAAATGAGCGAGAACAAAATGTAAAAAAAAATGAGCACACGATTCTTAAGCCCCAAAGATTGTTGAGTGAATCGCTTCTAATCACGTACTAAAAATCTTCACCCCCACCCCTCTTGGGATTTTAGTTATAGGGGTTGATATACCTCAAAATTCAGTTTTTTGATTATATCTTTGTAAATATCGATTTTAAGAAAAAAATTGTTGAAATAAAAAATATGTAAAATTAAATTTTCTATATAAAATGTTCTTACACAAATTTCTCTAGCTTTCACGGTTACGTGTTTAGGAGCTTGAAAAATTTCAAAAAACAAATTCGAAAAAAATAAAAAATAAAAAATCAACATTTTGATTGATTTTTTTGAAAATTGGAACATATTATGTACCTTATGACACGTATCGGTATCTGTGATCTAAGTTTCAACTCAATCGAATCAAAATTGCACCCTTCGGCCTTCAGAGTATAGGGCAGAAGGTCAACTTTGAGCCCTCCTAGAGAGTTACTATACGAACTTGAATTTTCAAGTCACTTCATACACCTTATCTTTGAAGGTTCATAAGGCATATACTTAATATGTTCCAAGTTCCAAAAAAAATATTTCACAATGCTGATTCTTTATTGATTTTTTTCAACTTTTTTTTTGACATTTTTGCAAGCTCATAACTCCGTAACCGTGAAAGATACAGAAATTTGCATACGAACATTTTTTAGAGAAAATTTAATTCTTAACATTTCTTGTTAGTAACATTTTTGTCCCAAAACTCGATATTTGCGAAGATATGAGCAAACAACTGAATTTTTGGTGTAAATCAACCCCCATGAATAAAATTCCATGGAGGGGTGGGGTTTTAGACTTTTAGTATGTTATTCGAATGACCCACCCAACAATCCTAGAGAGCTAGGAATCATGTGCTAATTATTTGTCTCATATTGTCTCATTCGACTGGACTACATAACTAATCGACTGAAACTCTTTTTTTTCTTCTGTATTGCTCACGCTCAGAACTTCATTAAAATTTCCCTTTAGAATTGAAAATTTCACGAGTGAAAATCTGAGAGCGAAGGAAAAATGTGTCATCTGTTTTTCAAAGGTCGTTTGCTGGAAAAGGACCTACGTTTTTTGCACTTATCGTTTTCAAAAAATCCGATCTCAATTATACACGACTGTTACTCAGAAACGATATTACGATGATGTGTAAATATAATTTTTCTTCATTATTCACACTCATATTTGTCATCGCTTTTCATTTCGTCGAGCTTTTGCAGGGCTTTAGAATAGTAAGAAAGAAACAATTTTTGATACATTTTCAAATTGCATGGCGAGCTTGTCTTTTTATGTGTTTTTGTCTCGTACTGTAATTATAAAAGCCTAAAAGGCATCTTTGTCTCTTTTTTGTTCCAAAAATTTTTCGCTCTGTTTCGGTAATGCGAATAATTTTAAAGAAAAATAAGGGGGAAAATTATCGTGTCTCGTTTATCTGCATTTCTACGGGCTGCACTTGAACGTCGTCTCGCTTTCGAAATCCACTTTTCTATTGTTTTTTCGAAGATCAAAGAGAAATTTTAATGACAACACTCGAAAAAGGAGTTTAGAAAAAAAAAAAAAAAGGAAAGCAAAAGGTGGGCGAAATTGTTGAAAAATAGGAGAGAAAGAAGGCAATGTATAGGATGACGGAATAAGTAGCCAATCAGAGAAAAATTTTAGAGATGACAATTTTCATTTTGAATATAACTATGTCTTGGGAAGTGAAGGCAAGAGTAAATTATAGTAGCTACGGATTTTTCATAAAGCTATGTTTGTATGAGGATGAGTGTGTAGTGTGTACAAGATACATCGCTTCTCAAGAGTTGAAATTAACCCCCTCCTCTCCCAGTTACAAAAATATTAACAAAAATATTTGTACCACTTTGATTTTTTTTTTAATCATAATTTTATCATCGTTTTTAGCAAGTTTTTCAATTTTGTTTTTTCAGTTACAAGGCATTCCTGCGAGTGCATTATTTACAACAAAAAAATAAAAATTTTGCTCATAAGTTATTTCTGTCAATTTTTGTTGTATAACAGTTTCGGCGACAATAATATATAATGTTTTTATCAGTCCTAGAATAGCCATCTTTTAAAAGTAGAAAAAAATATTATTATTTTTATCACCCAAACTAATGCATAGATAAGTACTATTATTCGCCCAAATCAAAACACCAATAAAAATGGATTGAAAGCCAAAAATAAATATTTTTTTAATAAAAAACTAATTTTTTCTCTCTTCGAAGGTGAAAGATGGAATAAATTAAATGAAAGAACGAACTAACCAGAAAAAACGATAATAATGAAAACAAAACTTATTTTCAAATAAAAGCAGGTTTTCGAGTGAAAACCTGCTAAAAATTAATTAAATAATAATGATCTTAAAAATCAACGAAGTATATGAAGAATCCTCGAAGGTGAGTTTTGGATCGACGGAGCCATAAAAAATGTTTTTCGAATTAGCATAGGTGAATTAAAAATTTTCTGGTTCAGGGTTATTCAGAGTCCTTGGCAGAAAAAACTTCAAATAATTCACGTAGAACACCTTGTATACACACGTATCCGTTATACATGTCGAAAATCTAAGTAAGATGCGCGTTTTGCGTCAAAGCTCATTCCTTCTATTCAACGACACCCTGCTTCTCCTCCAGCCATTGTCTTCGTGTGTACCCATCCTGTATTGTGCGATTCTCTGAGGGATGATTAATAATAAAACCGAGCTTTGAGCGCGAAGGGTACATAAAAGGCTGCAGAGCAGGCGGCATCTTTTGATGTGCAGCTTATTAAACTTTAGAAGGACCGAATGAGCGGCCGCATAAGAGCTGTACGTGAAAAACAGTGGAAATCCATTTGCGTCGTTAAGTACCACCTTTACACGATGTATGATCTTTTTTTTATCACTCCATTTTCTTTTCTTTTCAATTTTTTATTTTCACTACTTGCCTTCTCGACATTTTTTTTTCTTTCTCTTTCGCTATTTTATTTCGAATCTGCTAAGTGTAAGGAAAAAAAGATTTTTAAATTAAGCGAAAACTTTATTTTTATTTTTTGAAAAATGCGAGGGTTACATGTATGAATTATGTGTATGTTCTGCTTGCATGGGAACAGAAAAATTGAAACATTTTTCAGAAGTACTTTCGGTACGTACGTTTACGTTACAGGCAAATCAAATAATTCGGACATTTCATGAAATGCCTAGTTTGAGTAGGATGTATCATCATGAAATAATTCATGGAAAGGTATAATTCCAATAGCTTCTAAATTACGAAAATATTTTCCAATTCTGCTCGTATGATTATACAAAACATTACTAAGGAGTAGAATGAAGTCACAGAAATTTTCTGAAAATGAATGTCAAAGATTTTGTTTTAATAGTTAATCAAGTTTGAAAATTTCTCTAAATGCCACAGTCAATAAGTTATCACCCTCACATACTTTTGCAATGCAGCAACCTTCGCTGGAAATATTTTTATTCTTTTACTTTCAAGTAGGTGAAATTAATTCATGATTTGCTCAATTATAACCAAGCACTTGCATTTCCTCAAATGTCTGAATCATGATGATTTGCTTCTAACTTATGAAAAATTTCGGTGCAACTATCCTGAAAATTGTTTAGACACTCATGGATGAGAAAAAAAAGGCAGCATTCCGAATTGCTTTCTTTAAATAAATATTCGTATATATCCGAGTAATATTAGTTTAGAAAAAAATATCCACAAATAATAGCTAATAGTTGTTTTATATTTATTAGGTAAGTATTGAAAATAATTTAAATACATTTTAAATGCGATTAAAAAAAACGAAAAAATGATAAATCAAAAACAAACACAAGAAAAAAAAAGGTACCGCAGTAAGAAATATTGCAGGCAGTCGTTATCCACGTTTGAATACTAAAATTCGATCACATTTTTAATCACAGCAACGATTTTTTCGCTCTTTTTTTTTGTCACCTCGTCTACGTTAAATAGTGGGAAAAAGAGAGAAAAACCCTCGACATGAATTGTCGCATCAGCAACTAACAAAATACATTTCTTTCGCTTATTCCCGACGTAGTCAGTCTCGAACATAACAACTAAATGAAAAAATATATTCTGGAGCTGTGCGAGCTCTGCGGGCTCTGTCTTTTAAAGCTATCGGTTCGAATAACGAAATACTCGATCAATACACATTCATACACTCGAAATAATAAATAAGTTATTAATTTTTACAAATAAAACATTTCAACACGAACGCAAAGAGAAACAAAATAAAAAATAAACATTTAAAGCTATTAAATACTCTCATTTGCAGTATTCGACCCGTCGTAGTTAATAATGTGTCTTAAAAATATAACTGGAACTGTCTGAATTCCTTGGTTTTCGTGCACAATAAAACGAATAAAAATTACATATTCTACCCTACCGATTCTATACTCGGCTTAATATCAGAGAAAAATCTATTCCTTAACACCTAACCAGTCCCCATACAAACAAGAACAGCTGTTGATTACGAAGTAGGGAACGTATACGTAGTGAGAATTTGTTGAAGCAAAGCAGTCGAATTTTCATCAGCTGGATGCGACAGAGAAAGATTATTAGACGATTGAATAAGTTTCACATATTGTTCCTGCGTGATGGCGTTTCGTCCATCATCTCCGAGCAGGTGGCTCAGATTTATGACTTCTTGGTTTACGTCAACGGTGTCTGCCTATAATTGCAATATAATCGAACAAGTCGTTCAGTTTTCATCTTATGTAAAATTTGTGCTCGTGGGTACGTTCACTTTCGGAGATACCGATTTTACTTTTCAACTTTACTTACTTTAATAGTTGTAGTGATACTCTGTATAGGAGGAATGCTAGGAGGCAAAATCGATGTCGTCGTTGTAACAGTATCCGGTAAAGCAGCACCACCTCCAGTAACGAATTCCATGCCTATAAACGCAAAATAACTTTTAGCTTGCATATTTTCACGCGAAAAAAAATGAATATTTGAGGATACTGTCCTCGCATAAGCTATGTGTAAACTTTCTGCCATATAGATTTCTTGGAGCTAATGAATGTGAGAGATGTATACATATATACATGAGCTGTACTCAAAGTATGAAACTTCGTAACAGTCTATTTTATTCATTTTCACGCCCATGGCTAATGTGCAAAAATGTGTACACATTAATAATAAATAAAACACGAAAATGTATCGCATTTATTACTTGGTAGTGGCAAATTTTCACTAGCTGGATGGACGTTGGATTCGTTATCTGGTGGACCATCACTGGGCTGAATCAGTTTCGTCTCCTTCTTTCTCTTTCTTTTATTATTCCAATTTCTGGGTGCCTGCAAATGAAATTTAAAATTAGGTAAAATTGAAAAACTTTACTCATACTTGGTTTACAGCGGAAATGTGCTGTTATTAATCAACCCGTAAGCACAATGCAATTTTATCTTCGATTTATTCTTCACTCTTGATTGGCTGGTCGATAAAAGCGTAAGCAAAATCCATTGTAATACGAGCTTGATATAATTAGTGATTATTGATTACGATTAATAAATTAATCAAATTAATAATGTAGCGACGCGTGAGAGGGCTGAAAGGTTACCTTCAAATCAGCGGGCAATAAATCGACATGATTTTTACGATGGTGACCCAGCAGTTTTGCTCGACTGGCGTACTGTCGATGGCAAAATTCGCACTTGAAAGGATTCGAGCTTTTATTTCCAACTTGTTTAGCAAACGGATCATTCAATACACTTCCCTAAAAATATTTTTAAAAATATGAAAAATGAATAAATTCAACGCAGAAAATCTGAACTGATATTTTTACTGAATTTGCGAAATATTTACGACTTCTTATTTTTACTCAGACTATCGTATGTTTTAGGTACCTACATAAACTATCACGAGTGGAACCTGAATAGCCAACATTACTGAATACTTTCACCAACTTATTTTCAATTTGAGAAAAAATATTGAAAAAAGGGGGAAATTATGATATTCTAGAATTATGGAACATCTTTTAGAAAAAAAGACATCTCTTTAATCAGCCCTAGAAGCAGCCTGCTTTGTTCACTATTCTGACCATGAAAAACAGTCCTTCCTCAAAAATACGAGTAATCACTGTCTTTTCTGGTTGGATTACTTCTTTTATGGAAAGAATTAACACTTACTCTCTCAGAAGTACCCGGCAATTTAGCACCGGGATGACTTTTTAATATATGCTCCTTACGTTTCGAGTTGCTTTTATAAACCTGTAACAAAATTTTATTGAAAATAAGTTTAGAAGCAAAGTTCAGTAGCGGATACAAAATTAGAGGCGGCCAACTATCGATTTTCATATCAACATTGACTTATCAAAATACAACGGTTAATCAGTGGCGTCACCTGGTAGTATTTTTTGGGTGTTCAACTTTGAGGTTCCACTACAAAAATCAAACCCTTTCTTCTCTTCCTCTTCCTCCCCCTCCCCTCCCATCACCTGAAAAAAGTAATAAAAATTGGGGGAAAATAGAAAATTCAAAACTGAAAAGAGAATTGAGGATCTTCAGCTAAATTTTGGACGAAGGAGAAAAAGAAGAAACGCAAGAATACACGTGCCTTCTCCTTTCTTTGTTATTTTTAATTTCTTTTTTTAATTTTACTTTTTCCATTCTATTTTCTTATTTAATAGTAACTTATTAATTAATGATTAATTAATGAGCAATGAATTTTTTTTTTTTTAATTTGGTTGGGTTTGCAGTGAACACCTTGCACACCCACAGCAGACGCCACTGCGGTTAATTGAAATGCGAGCAAGTGCCAGCAACAGTTGGTTTCACAATATTTTCAAGCAGAAAAACAAGAATATTTGAAACCAAAACACTTTCAAGTTGAAACGTTCCGACAATTTTCATCATTATTATTAGCTTTGATCAAATACAATGTAGTGGACCACCCACATTTATACGCATTTTCCTCAAAATAACACGTACCTTATCACAATACAAACAATAAAAATCACAGTACGCTTTTTGTATAGGCACGTTCAGTTCCGGTATTGTATCCAAACGGACGGTCGGGTGAAATAAATTCAAATGATTGACTAGCATACCACGTCTTTTAAATCCAATGTTGCAAATGTAACATTTATAAAAGTAATTCTCCACATTCTCAGTGATGAGGCGCTGAAACAAGAATTGAAAATTCATTTTTCAATGTAAATCCGGTACCAACGCTCAAGTATAAAATTAATAAATCCTAATTATAAAAGTGGGATTCCGAACTCATTTGGAAAGATTTCAAAATCTAAAAAAGTAACCACTATCAATAATATTAAAAACTAACAGAAGACTTGAATGCTGAAATGACTTTTTCAATCGAAAAGAAATAAATAAAAAAAAAATTGTTTGAAGAATAGAATTTTTTCCAACGTTTCTTCTACCTCTTTTAATTTCTTTCAGATAGTTTTAGATTCGTTTTCTATACAAGATACTGGAAATTTTGGCCCCCATAAACAGAAAATTATGAGCTTTAGTGAGAACAAAAACGTTATTAATAATATCATGTATATATAAAACCTTTTCTGTAAGGAAGTTTTCCTAATACACACCCAAAGAGGACTGTCTTATGTGTTACTCGTATATGCGTACAATAATTAGAAATACCTTACCAATACTTTGTTATTCGGTATTTTCTTATTTAACGATTCCTTTAATTTCACTTCTTGCTTGATAACCATCTCCATCTTGTGTTTTTCACGTTCTTCAGAATGCGTGTGCTTCATATGCTCCGACAGTTTATCCATACGTTTGAAAAGTTTTCCACAAATCGAGCAAAGAAATTCTCTTTCATCCGAATGCCTAAAACAAAATAATCAAAATAAATTGGGAAATTCAGATGAAACTAACACGAAATTTTCAGAATTATTCAATCGCTACAAAAAGAGACCACCTCGTTGGTAGATTGAGAACGAAATTATCAATTAGAGGACAACCCGTCATTCCAATGAGATCTCAGAACGTTACCTCGACTTCGTTATTTTTAGAGATAAAATAATTTTACTTCAATGAATGCTTTCGATCCTTGAGTTCTCAAAAAAATAAAAATAAATAAATGCTCACCTTAACATGTGACTCCTCAGTTTGTACTGACTTTTGCACGTTTTCTTGCATAATTTACAGCAGAAGATGGCCTTTCCATGACAAGCTCGAATATGTTTTCGCATGTATTTATACTGGTCGAGTGTCTGCAATAAAAAAGAAAAAAATCATCAATTTTCTCATCGCATTATGAGGTACCTAATTTAAAAAAAAAAAAACGCTTAATTTCAACCCACCTTTGGACAGTGTGGACAGGTGAAAATGCCATTCACAGCGTGAGTTCGAACATGTTCTCTCATATCCATCAATTTTTTAAAAGTCATTTCGCACATCGGACATTCTAAGATGGGTGTCTCTGCAAAATGACGAATAATGTTAATTTTATAGCATTATTTAATAAAGTCAGGGGAATTTTTCAATTTTTCAAGAACAGATGGCTTCGAATGGAAACTATTTTTCACGGGTCGTACCAGCTGCCAACCTTGAATTGTGATTTTTCATTTCCATTAGAGCGTTTGGTTATTTATTTATCAAGTATTTTTGTACTTAGTGGAAATTTTGAAATTTTTTCCTAGTATTAATGATACAGAATAATGTACTATCTTACCCGAATGAAAACGCGAATGAATTTCCAAAGCTAAAGCAGTTTTGAATGATTTGTTACAGGAACTGCATTTATAGTTCTTTAAATTGAAGTTTTCAGTCTGTCCATTCTGAATTGAAACATAAATGTATAGTAATAACGCAAATTAATTTTACAGACATGAACAATTTGAATTTAAGAACATATTAGCAAATGGGAGAGTAAAGTAAACGACCAAAAAACACTTAAATTAGTTACGATCACAAATCAAATATTTCAGGTTTCTGCAAAACGAAAATTTAAACAGATACTCGTATTTCGGAACAATTTGCCAAATTTGAAATTGAAAAAAACTCATCAAGATTTTAACATTATTAATGAACTCAGACCTATGAAACTAGGAACCATCAAACATAGTTTCGTGTCGAAAATCAAAGACAGTTAATTTTCTCAAAATGTTTTTTTTTTTTCACTTTGGCTCTTTTGAAGAAAAAAAAAACCTCCCTCGAATATAAGTATTACAAACATTGAATTTTATTTTATTCGAGATTCATTTTTATTATCTTACGTCAGCATTTTCCACACGGTCGTTAGATGAATTTGTCGCATTATCAGTCCAACGGTGAACTTTAAGGCCATGTTTGGCTACATGTGTTATCAAGCCTTTCCTATCGTCGAATTTCTGAAAATAAATAAAACATCGAATGAAAACAGAGAATTTTTACAAATATTTTTTTAAACTATAAAATTCAGAACTAAAGCAAGTGTTGAAAAACCATTTTTTGTTTTTCATCGAGAAATTAGAAACACGGTAGCATAAAAACTGCATAAGTCAAAGTAGGCATTCCAGCATGTAATAATGACTTCCAATAAAATAATTAGGTATTTAGTGTCCATTTGGCAGAAACATGATATACATTTCTTTATTTTTACTTTTTCAGGATCTGAATAATCTAAAGCACAATTTCAATAACTCATTTTTTATGCTTTTAAAAATACATATAGATGAAGATTAGAAATTATATGTCTGATAAATCAAATACAAGGGGAAAATGAAAAAATGTAAACGATGCTTCAGTGAAAAGGACATTAATAACGTTATTTCATCCAATCATAGTCCTACTCAATACATAAGCCAGTAAATATTTTTACGTGACCAATGTTTCTGTAGCGAACCAGCATGAGAATCTCATAATCTGAAGAATACAAAATGTAAAAAGTGTAGTTAATTCAAAAATACAAACAATTACCGAGTAACATTGAGGACATTCGTGAAGGTCCTCGTTCGATAAAGCCAGTTGCTCGTGATCTCTGTCAATGCAAGAATCTGTAGAAATGTTTTCCTCTGCATTATCATTGTGGATAAGAACATGCAGATTCATCACAGATGCATTAGAAAATGAAAGATCGCAGTGTGTGCACAGCCATAAACTCCTGAAAAATTTTTAGATATAATTTTTAATGATTCGTCGAGTACGCAAAAATTGTTCATCAAGATATTAGCTCAAAATTCTGAATTGTTTTCTCAAACAACGTTTATATTGGGCTTACTTTTTATTAGATTTTTCATTCTTTCTACCAGCAGTCGAAGAAACAGTCGCTGTTTTCGATTTTTTCGTACTCTGTTTCCCCTCTCCGTGACTAGTGCTGACACTAAAACGAAAGATTTCGCATAAAAGTTGAACATCATAAATATCTGAATCGACGAACCGCGACCACACATAACACATTCGAAAAATACATAATTATGCTTACAGACAACTGGAATTAGGTTGAGCAGATTCCTCTTCGATTTTATTTGCCGAATTCGTTGGTTCGATACTCAACGAAGATTCGCACGTGCTACTTGTTTTCTTCTAAAAGAAGCAGAAAACCAAAAAGTATTAATTTTTTTTTAGTATTACACTACACAATCACACAATTTTTTCCATTATGAAAATTTGATTTATTTCTCCAGCTGAAGAATAGTAAAAAGTTTTCACAAAGATTAAAGTACCTACCAACATAATTCCAATTCTAACCATAAATATTAACATCAACATTCGAATAAATTATCAAGTAAACAACCTTTTTGTAGCAAACACAAACTCCAAAATTGATTTGAGATTTACAGAAAATCAACAAGACAGTTCGTTCAAGCAGAAAAAAGGTACAATCATTTTAAAGGAACTTATTACGAAATTACTAACAGACCTCAATATGATAACAATAAATCAGACTTGGAGCAAGGTCACGGAAATTATTCTCCTTTTAGCTATCAAACCACTAAATCACTTTTCGACGGCCTAATGAACGAACACCGAGCACTACCAACTGGTTACACGATCAATCAACTTAATTTGTTTGAAAAGTGAAAACTGTAGCAAGTGGTAATGGTCGATGGTCAATTTAAATCATTACTCCATCTTCAGCAAGAACTTGACCGTCATCGCGCCATTATAACGATTACCATCGCGATTCGCACAACCGTAATTATTACATCACAAAAACCGTAAACTATTTTCGATTTCTTTTTAATTTAGGAATGATTAGGAAGAAATACATGCATGGATTAAACCCGACCTTTAAAATACTCCAAGTCTTTTTTTTATTTGAGAGGAGGAATTTAAAAATGAATATTTAACTGATTAGAAGCCTTTATATTTTGAAGAGGTCGAAAAAAATGATTTATTATTGATATAAGTACCGACAGCTGCTAGAACTTCACGGAGAAAAATATAAAAGTTGAGCATCGTAACGCATCTACTGAGGAGTGCGCAGGATTTTCAGTGACGGAACTAAGGAAAGGCGACGGCCTCGCCAGAAAAAAATTTTTGAGTACGTCTCACCCCCAAAAATTTTTCCCAAACGAACTGAAAACCAGTAAGAAAAAAATTATCGAAAAAGAAGAAAAAATAAACTTCAACATCAATTTTTTTAAATGATGACTTTTTTCTGATTTTTCTTGCCCCCTCCCCCAAGCCTCCCCTAAAAAAAGCTAGTTACGCTACTAAATAATTTACAGCGATTTTGAGAAAGATATTAGAAAATTTTCGCAAATTATTTCCACCACATAACTGCAACAAATTTTTTTAGAGGAAAAAAAATTCGAGAAAGTATCGAAAATTGAATAAATACGTGTACGAGTATAAATTAAACACGTATTTCCAAATAATTTACTCTACCAAATTCAATACTCGAGTACCTATTTCAAGTAGAGGTTATTATTTGTTCCTCCAACAATAAATAAGAAAGGGGTATTTTTTCTCCAATAATGAATTCAACAGCAATTCACTAATTTCCATATAGTCAAAGAAAAAATTTCAAGTTCAAATTTTGTACAACCATCATCCTTTCCTTACTCTTCTCCTAAAGAGAGTTTCGGAAGCTGCTGAGCTTTATACTCACATTTTCTACGACAGCCGACAGAATCACTGGTTCGGTAGATTCTCGATGTTCAGTCGAAGTTATATCGTAAGAAATACCAGCTGCAAAGACACAAATTATTGAGAAAAGCGATTTTTGCAGACAAAAAGTACAACGAAACTATGGGCACACTTACAGCAAGAATTGGTGGAAAGTAATTTGTAGTTACGTGCTTGAGCATAATCCTCGCTGTACCAAACTAATAATTCCTGCATCGGTTGAATGACCTCGATGGTAGTAAAATAAAGTGACGTTCCTTGCTGAGAAACGACCAAATTCTGCTCCTTGCTGTTGGTAGCGGGTCGAACAAATTTCATCCAGTTACAGGTATCTTTAATGGAAACAAAAAAATTTAAAAAAAACATTTTTTTACAACAAACGTAGAAAACCAAAGGAAAAAATTTCAAAATAAAGACAAATGGATGGTGGAGGGGGGCGTGATATTCGCTTCATTCTTTCACAACATGAATCATTAGGAAGTGCTAATGAATTATACATCGTATCCTCGTAAGATAAAAGGCGTACGTCTATTTTGAAAATTTACAAGAGGTAAGAAAACAAAATCATGCAATCTGGTAATTTTTTTTAAATGTACATAACCCATTTTTGCTTCAAGATGTCGAAAAAGCAGCAAGTGAAAATAATATTTGGCTGAAGTGAATGATTTGGTGGGTCCATTTTGAATAAAACAATTGTATTTTTTTCAACTTTTATGTCAATAATTTATATTATTTTTGGAAGTTGACAATACAAAATGCATGGAAAATGACTAGGGCAATAACTGCTTAATATAAGATATCAGTTTCTAGGAGAAAAGTATTATTTTTTATAAATATGCATTACAAAAATATGACGACTTACGCTATCTTTTTTTAAATAAATGTAGGTATGTCACTGTGAATAATAACGATATCTTAAATGGCCGTAAGAGGATTGAAGAAACAGCATAAAAGCATTTGTTGACAAATATTCAAAAAGTGCCAATTGACAGATGCTCTGCTTGAACATTTCTGATAGCTCACAGTATATATACTCGGTTGACCTCAACCGAATCCCATGGAAATTTGAAAGCAACATTGAAGTACTAAGAGACAAGAACACCCAAACCACAAAACATTCAGAATAGCTTCACACTCGTACTTTGCATTCGAGTACGATGAAGAGATGCCAAAAAATACCCATCATATATATTCTCAACATTCAGCAGTACGATCGTATAATAAAACAGCAATAAATCAGATTAATAAGGTATTTGACGTTTATATGGGCTGATTTCAACGTGATTCGACACAGGTACCCAACAATAAAATACCAACAAAACTTATTTTTATGCGCCAGAAATGACTAAAAAATTCTGAAAATCCGAGTGCCAAACGGTGAGCCAGCCATTAGCCAAACGTATGTAACCTGAATAGAAAAGACCAAAAAAAAAAAAAAAGGAAAAAAAAGAAAGAAATAAAACCGGTACTAAAATAAGAGGTAGCCAAGCCAACGTAGCGGAGGAAATTGAAAGCAATCGAAATTTAGTCAGACGTGATGAAATGGATTTTTATGCAGCTCACCCCAAAACACGAACAGACTGATAATGACATCAACAGAAGAAGACACTATATTATTATTTCGATTCTTCTTTTTTTTTCAAATTGCGGGTGTATGTCAGTCATTTCTTGAAATCGAAATGCCAACAATCGGATAGTAATTGCGAGGATCAAGTCTCTCATCGAATCAGCCGACATACCTAATTGCTTGGAATGTGCATGGCAAACAATTAGATATATCATCGATCAGGTGTTAAATGTGAACGTCAACTGCACTTTTGTGTGCGCAAAGAAATTTCACCCACAATAATTTAGATGTCACTCGCGAACACACGAGACCTAAACCAGGCGCATGTGCCACGAATAATAAAAGAGCTTTTAGCCGGAATTTCTCTTCATCTGTCAGATGTTAGCCTACTTAGTATGGTTATACCTCTGCAAATATATGGCACATGAAAATGGAAAATCGAGAAAGTGAAAACAAACGTGTTCAACTTTTCATTAGCACCGTAATTTTACCTATAGTGTAAGGCCAATAAAAATTATGATTTTTTACATTGACCGAGACCTCAACTGTCGAGTTGAAAAAAAAACTAATGAGAACATCGATTGCAGGCAGGTCCAATGGCGTACCCAGATCGACATTCTGAGGGAGGAGGAGGAGGGGGGTCATAGAGCCAAAATACTCCCGTTTTCTTCCTTACCACTAGAGCAGGTTTGCTAAATCAAAAATGCATGAAAGAAGTCTCATTAATACAACACCAGGACAAAATATCATGATACGAGCAAATATTATAAAGAAGAAATAATTTTTTGGCCTTTTATTTTTAGAAAATTTCTTGGTAAAATTTGATTTTTCTACGAAAAAAAAAAAAAAACAAAATCAGAAAAAACGTTAAAAAAAGAGACATTAACTTGAATCAACCCTATGGGCAAAATAGCAACATTTTTGTGAAAAAACGAAGTCCGTTGTGGGATTCCGAAAAATGACAGTACAAACGGATGAAACGGAGTCCCACAAGCGGATAAAAAAATACTTTCGGCGGATCCTTCCAACGGACATTAAAACTTCATTTTCATCCTTCACTGGGATCCGTTAATGGGATCCATTAATGGGATGAAAATATCTCCCACTGACGGACATTACTTTTTTTTTTAGTACAGCCTAAAAATTTATTTGGAGTCCGTTTCATTTTATTACACGGACTTTATTTGATTTTATCCGGATTTTCTTGCATATCCTCCGCTGAACGGACCTTAAAACGGATGAAATGCAATATCATCCGTGCAGCGGAGTCCGATGCGGGAACCATATTTTGCCCATAGGGAAGAGAGACAAAAAAACCACTAAATTAGGTTGGAAACCAAGGGCAATAGAGTTTCTAATACAATTTTTTTCGGCTCTGGAAACTCCCCCTCACGAAGGTACGCTACTGGACAGGTCTAAGTATTATGAAACAAAATAATTCAAATTTTACACTAAAATCGGTTTCATTTGTGAACGTGAAGCTGCAAGAATGAATGAATGGTCGAGACGGTGCCATATCGAGCTTAAGCTTCTTCACCGATTCGATTTTGTTTGATTTGGGGAATGAAAAAAAAATTCGCATTTCAATCAGTTCCACAAACAACCACTAACAACACAAAATGATGTTATTTCTGTAGAGCGAATTCCAGTTCATGGAGGAATAGCTTGAAAAAATGATCCGTTTTTGATAGGTGATCCATAATTGGTAGTTTACCTTACCTAGAAAATTTTCAACGGAGATGGTTGCGAGTGGTTCTATTTTTTAAACGGACTTCTGTCTACTATGATTAGGGGGCGGAATTTTAGGAACATGTATATTTTTCTGTAATTGATATATTTTAGTGGGAGTCAGCAAGTTTTTCGTTTCACGTAAATCTGAATAAAATGAGCCCAACATGTTTTTGCATATTTTGCCTATTTTGGGTATAAACGCAAATTTTTTTCATTAAAGTATATTTTTCAAAAAAAAAGCATACATAATATTTCACATTCTTCCAAAAGAAAAAATCTATTTTCAGTTGAAAAAAAGTTTTAGCGCACCAAATGCTGGTAAATTGTTTTGAAAATCGTAACGAAGATGATTAGATGAAGGTTGTAATAATAATTCAAATATTTTTTCTTTACTTTTCAAGTTTGATTATCCTCGCTGAGTTTTATATCAAATTATTGATAGGTAGGGATTCAAAAACTGAGTAGAGCTCAGTCGGCTGAGTAAAATCACACCCATATTGAGAATATGCATATTTTCAATTTCTAGAGCATATTTATGCGAATATTTTCCTTTTTTTTAGAGCATACGTATAAATCCGTCCCCTAACTATAATACTTCGACTTATAACTTCATAACGGAAAAGTGCGACCTTTTCCCCTGCCCAGCCTTACTTTTCAAGAAGGAGTTACGCTGCGTCAAATCCTTATAAGTTATTGAGGATTTTTAAAAGAATCTTATTCTCAATTATGGATTTTCAAATGCATATCATTTTAATCTAATCATTTTCTTCACTGACCTCACAAGTAAACTCGATTTTATTATTTTGTAAATTATACAGGTATCTTATTTCACATCTGGATGATTTGTCTAGCTACATTTCTTTTTTAATTAATGCCTTCATTCTTCCAACACCAGATATGTACATATACGTACTTAAATGATATCATATTATAATCCAAATCTAAAATTTGGAAAGCTGATACTACGACAAAGTCGAAGAAAATGATATCTAAATAAATTAAACCTGGTTGATCTTTACTTTTCCTCATTTCAATACGTAATATAATTCTTTACACGATTAAACAACCCGCATATACATATAGACGCACTGATGAAGTCGTTTCGAGTTTATAGATTAACTTGTATTTGGAAACTGTCCATTTCTACATAACATAATGCACTCTGTAAATGAAACCGACAAACGTTTTTTCCGACAATTCAACGCCCCAAAAGATGGCCTACCTTCTATGTTTGACCAAAAATATTCGAATGTTGACTCTGGTGAATTTGGTTTTTTTTTTGTCCAACGCAAATAGCATCGTTCGATATCGAATAGGTAATTATTATTCAAGAATATTTTCTCCTCGACGTGTGTTAATGGAATACAAACGGCTATTGAAGCGACCTGATTGGATACAGTCCATGTATGGAAACATATTACTCATTCGCACACACAAAAAAAGTAATAAAAATATGCGTAGCTGCATTAGTATAATGACGAGTCGGATTATTTGTGAGGGGAAAAAAAAGGTCGATGAAAATCAGAGGCTGAAAGTGATGATTGATGAGTATTCAATAGGCATTAATTTTCAATATTTAATCCTAAGCGAATACACATATTTATGATTTTACGTAGGTGTCAAACTTTTTTTCAACAATTGGCTAGATTGAAATGAGCTAATAACCGAGTTTTTTGGGCCTTTGAAAAAAACCTTTCAAGTTTGAAATTGAAAAAAAAAACATACAGAATCCGTCCAAGCTTGGAAAGTATATTCGAGAGGATATCAAATCCAAGACTAAAATCAGTTCGGAATAGACCTCGTCAGATAAAAAATTGTGAGCCGTATAATAGGAATTTATAGGTGCACTTATATACACTTAATAGAATATCGTAATGAAAGCTTAGACGTAAAATTACTGAATCGATTTCAGAATTTCAGAATGAACACCTCCAAGGAAAACAAAGATTTTAATAGAACATGAATGGAGATAATAATTCAAAAAGATTTTCAGGCGGTTATAAAGGGTATACATAAAAATGTATATTTTTTCTTAGACTACGTAAACAGACGAATAAATACAGAAATTTAGAACTTCAAAATGATTTTCAACCGTCACTTCATACTCATTTTATGAACTAAATGTCGAATTTATGTCATCAAGCCCAACAAACATGCTTTTCTAAAATGAGATTTCGTTTTATCTGACCGGCAATAGTTGTTTTTTGTAAGTTAAACAGAATTATTTAAAAAAAAAAACATTTCACAAAAAATCCGTATCTGTGTAACTGGAAGACAGCCCAACCATTATATTTGCTCATTCCTTATAGCCGCGTGTAATTTACAAGATTTTTCATTACTTCATTCTCCCACTGACGCTTGTGTTCGATTTTTAGGTAACAATTTTAGCTTCCGTTAAAAGTAATTATGAACTAAGTCAGTACCTAATTAAGGACAGTAATTTCATAATGCTATGAGATAATTCTCAACGATTCTCACACAAGGCGGTTTTTTTTTAACAAATGATTTCAAGAGAAAATGAGAAAAATTCGCTAATTAAGAACAACTAATCATTTCACGGTCGTATTCGGTGAATTCTACAACTTGAATAAAATGCATTAAGGAGCATATTATTTCGACTTGAGTGAAAAAATGGAAAATATTTCAATATTTTACCAAATTTTAGATAAAAGCTACATTATCATCTATATTGCATGCGCCAACAATTTTTATTGTGCCCAAAAACTTGGCTAAAAATAAGCTTTTGTATCTGCTACCGAGAAACACAGGTGTTATAGGGTTCAAACTATTCGACAGAAAAATTTACGAGATTTTCATTTTTATTATAAAAATATGCGTTAAACAATAAGGGAGTCAAAGTGACTTTCCCATCCAAAATTCAACCGGAAATTCAATTCTGCAAATTTTGAGTTGATTCGAATGATATTTGCGGAGTTACAGCTATTTCCAAACTAGAATATAATATCTTCATCCCTATTTAATACAAAAAACTTCAGTACTTTTTGGGTAGTATCGGCCAAAAAACTTTTGGACTTTTCAAAGTCCCTTTCCGCGGCGTTTGAAGGGCCAAGCCGAAGGGGTTGGAGGGCTGAGAAGAGTGAGAACCTGAAGGAGACGAACCCCTTAGTAGAAATAAAATATAATTTAGCAAAAAAGAAGTTGTACCATGCCTCTATGAATGAGAAAACATTCATGTGCTTAAAATACCCCCCTTTTTTCGGTATAACTTACAATTATCATAAAACTCGGATCATATTCCGATTAGTTAGTGAGTATGAATATGAATACCTTTACAACAGATATGAACGACAGTCTGCATCTTTTTTCGACTACTTTTATACCTCATCTTTTTCCAGATGTACTTGCTATTGTTCATGAATATCTTTTCGATTGTTTCACTTGCACCATTAAATTCCTCGTTGAATTTCCAACAAGAAAACGTTACTTTTAACTCATTCGTCACCTCCGGCACTGGCACACTTCTATACGAGAAAGGGAAATCCCATATATATTTTCTTCCATGGGGGCAGTTTCAAATGTGACACCCTGTATATTCACAGAAAAGGCGCTAATTTCCACGCTGCTTATTATACGAGACATGCCACAAAGCTTTGAATGGAAGTCGAAGTCGTAAATGACATTCAATGGCACACACTGCCCTACACACGATCGCCTCCGGAATTTCTTTCCCTCGACGGTGTCCTCTTCGCCAGCCAGCTTCCTCTTCACAATTTCTCTGTCCCATGTGCAAGTTGATAAGCGAAAAGAAGGGGACGAGGTACATGCGGCTGCTAAAGTAGACGGCAGAATGGTACCTTGACCAATACTACAATCCGTTATTAAGACACGAGCATACGTTAGTCATTAGTTGGCGGCGGCCAGCAACCATCCACAAATCAGATACCATTCGTGTCTTAACCGCGAAATTCGTATTAATCGCCTGTTCGCCTTTTTTTCATAACCATTTAGGCTATTAGTGTTTTTTTCTCTCATTTTGCCTTAACCTTCACTTCCTCAATCCGACCTCCTCTATTATAGTCGAGACGTGCGTTTGAAATTGGTTTCGTGCCTTTCGTTTTATATTCTAAACACCTTTTTTTAAAAAAAAAAAAAACTTTCATCAAACAATCAGTCGAACGTATGATAAACGATTTTTTGCGTTTAAGTGATGTCTCCAAGCTAAAGAATGACGTTTGTGGATGTAACGTAGAGTGCCGTGGCAGTGCAAAGCAAAACAAAAATTTGCCAAAATTTACACCACGATGGTCAAGTGTTTTTTAAGTGCGATCATTGCGATACATTTCATGTCCTCGACTTCGGCTCAGTGGAAAAATAACACCTGGTTGCAAAAGCTCAACTTTCAAAACCCATACACACAACTTTCTACAGCACGTGGAAATAGCTCGCTAATACCCGAACGGTCGTACAGCTCTCAAATCGCGTCGATGATATGTAACTTGGTACCCAGTACTTGCTCTGTTTTGGATTACTTTTTCCCACTGGGTAAATGTCACTTTTTATTATTTCAAATTCAGCGTATACTTCAACAAAATTTGCTTTAAAAGAGTTTCCAGCCGGAAAAAAAAAACGAGTACATAACAACCTGATATATAACATGGTCATGGCGAAACAAAGGAGTCTATGACACAGTAAGCCGAAAATATATCGGAGAAGATGAGTTTTCGAAATAACCTTTAATAGTTCATTTTTTAATCCTAATAACCAACAAAAAGGACAAGTGGCGCTACGTCATCTAAGAAATTAGCATCTACAACAATAAGTGGAATAATATGCTTATAAAAATTTTAATGGGACTCGAAGAAAAACGACAAGTTGATTTTTATTATTTTACTAAGAAAAAGGGTGAAAGTACCAAAATGGGGTCACTATTTCCTCTTGGTGTACACACTAGCAACACAAGATAATTTTTGTAACAAATATTAACGAAAAAATACAAAATAGAAAACAAAAATGAAAAGAAGCGAGAAGAGGGAAATTCGGAGATCAGGTAATTCAAATTAAGGGGAGTCTCAGCCCCAATACTCATTCTCCCAAGTTTGCCAAAAGTTGGTAGCTTGGCTCACAGATTTTTACAAAGAAATTCTTAATAAATAGCATGATTTCAAGTCTATCCTATTGATAAAAGTGTTTCACATTAAGATAGCCTTAAGAAGATCATAGCCCAAATACAGATATTGAAAATGCCTCAAAAAATTATTTTTTCACCCACACAATCCTTCCAAGTAAAAGGATAAATCGGTAAATTTTTTAATGCTTTCTTAGAACGATTTTTGGCACCTGTAATCCGTTTACTCGAAATCATATTCGTCGTAATTTGTTGATTTTCTTCTCAAAAATAGGAGAGAAAAATGTTGGACGACGGTAAAATCCCAACTTTTCAATTATTTAAATGAAACTAAAGGTCGCCTCGCCCCACAATTACCCATAGTTACTACTTAAGACGGATTTTCAGTTAATGAAGACTCACTGGTCGTCATAAACGTCGAGTCGTGAGCTGATTCAACTACAGCCTCCTGCAAATGAAAAATATGGCAATGGCCACGGTTCGAAGGGGAATAGGTAGAAAAATTTTGGTTCGGAGTATAATTTCACGGTCGAATGAGAGCAGAAAGAAAGTGAGAAGGCGCTATATTTGTGGCGACAACTTTTTTTCCCTCGTTAGCCTACGCCAAAATCATTAACCCGATTTAATTTATACGTATCAGATTACAACTGCATCGAAATTTTTCATTCAACTAGTCACGAATTAGTTTACAGATTTAAACGCACGATTTATGAAAAAAGTATTAATTCAGACGTTGAAAAAAAAAAAAAAAAATCCAAAGTAACTTCGTAGACGAGTAAAGATCTAGACATTTCCAATTACATACATAAAAATTCCTGCAAAAATTTTTTGTTCAAAATCATCTGCAGAATTACCCCTAAAAAGCCCCACCGCCCCCAATTAGGGTCGAACGTATTCACATTTATGATTTTCTCGCAATAACTCACAAGTTGATCATTTTCTGAATTTAAAAAAATTGATATAAAAATATTCCTCATTAAATTATGAACAACTTTAGTCCCAGCTATTTTCCTTCATCTATCACAGGAGCAGACATAGAAAAGTGCCAAAGATGGTCACTGTTTTTATAGATTTGAAGAATTTGTCATAATTATAATGAAAATTCGCTTCACGGTCATTTCTCAAAAAAATGTTTGAGATAAAGTAGTTCAAAATCAAATTTCTTTGGAAAAAATACTCTAGCAAGGCAGCAACTACAAAAGCAGATTCTTGATAGCTAATGAACATCTTTGATACCATTGACTAGATAGTCTATTCAGTGTTCATTATAAATGCACCACATATTCAATCATTAACACATTCACTAATACCCCCCCCATGCACTTTATTTTTCAACAGTTTCATAGAAATAAATAATAAACTGATTATAATACTCGTAATTTAAGACTGACAAGTTGAAATTCTATTAATTTTTCATGATTTTGAATAATTACTTTTTCCATTTTCAACTTATCCACATGAAGAATTCGTGCCACTCTTACGAATAAACAGACAAAAAGTACCTGAATTGACCTAATTCTGAATTCAATAATGCAAATTATTTCTCGAAATATACAGTAAAACATTTTCAATAACCTTCACTCTCTTAATAATAGAAATCATGGTATTTAGTACTCGAAAAAATGGATAATAATTAAATGATACAATTTTTAAACTAAAAATAACGCACTCAAGTAGCTTAATGATGACTAAAGAAATATTTTCTCTTTTGTTTTTTTTTTTTTACAGGTGTAAATGAAGCACGTGGGCCAAAAGATCTAATAGCTATCATATCAACAATGCTGGCCACACTCATGGGTGCGATTTTGGTTAAACTCGGTGTACTCATTGTCTTATCTGTGATCAGTATAGCCATTGGAAAATTAATACTGATCGTGCTAACTTTAAAGTCACACCTATCTGGGCATAAAGTACATCCACAACCTATTATTTACGAAAAAATATACTATCCACATAATATCCATCGGGATTTGCACCCACAAATGGGACAAACTTATACCGACCAACATTCACCATACGAACAGACCGTATACCAAAGATGAAATCTTGTTAAATTTATTTATACATCTATGTTAAAATTAAAAGGCCAAAATGCCTTACAGAGGCAGTTTTATAGTGCAAAAAATCATTTGCATGAAGGAAACATGTAACCTCAACAATTTAGTTCTATATACGAAATAATGAAAAAATTACACAAGATTTGCCGTTCATTGAGCATTCTTGGGACTAAAATTTGGCCACAAAAGTTGTTTGGCATGTTTATTGTTACGATTTATTATACCGTAACCATATTTGTACATAAAAATTAAAAGATCTTACCTTCGTTAGAAACGTCCAATTTGTAAAATTTTCCCGTTTCCATTTCGACGGTCAGTTGAAATGTTAGGCAGTGGTCACGCGTCGTCTCCTCATCAACTTCGTCTTTGACCAACACACCTTCGACTGGACCGAACTGTGTTCTCATAGGTATGGTTTTTCGGGCGAAAACGCCATACACTGAAATATTTAGAAAAAAACGCTAATTAAAATCTCAAACCGAGAAAACATGGATGATTTTTCATGGCTCTGCGTCCATTTGTAACAAATATGATAGGTGCTTTAAAAAATTCGTATGTTTTTCAGCCAAGAACAATTTCAGAAACAAAATTGCAACAAAAACTGGCCAGAATAAATTATTATTTTAAAAATTCTAGACCAATAAACCTTGCAGAGAAACCGGTACTACCTATGATTACTTATTTATTGAAAATATACACTGGTTTAAAAAAATGGAATTATTAATAAAAATGTAGAGTAGATAGCATAATTGGCAGGGGAGGGTGAAATGTATAGAATAAATAAATGAATATGAAGAGTATCTTTGCATTACTGGTTTAAATAATTCAATATTTCACTCCTACGGTGACTCTAGTTTCACTTCTAAGTCACTAAAATGGTGATGCAGAAGTACACTTCATTTAAAAAACGGAGATGAAAATGTAATATTAGCATTTTCAGGCATATGCACGTGCGTATAAATTTTGGTGATTTAACTTAAATTCAATTTATACATGTGTAAAATAAAGAATTACCTATTTTCGTATTATTTGAAGGTAACTTAATTCGATTGACAGACAGATACGTGTCTGGTAATGTTGCTCGGGCTCTAGTCTGAACTGGGCGATCGCATATACTTGTAACAGCGATGTCCGAAAACGAATTTACTGCAACATAATGAAAAAAGCTTAAAATAAATCGACAGATACAGAGTCAAACACGCGTGTGGAGAAAGTTAGTTTCACTATAATGTACATTTTGGATAATATTTTAGCTTATTTTTACAACTCACAAAATTTATTACTAATATTTCCGTTTTGAAAGCTGACTCTCTTTGATGAAGAGGGCAGATCAGCAGGAATTATCTGACTGTACGACATATCCGAAGGTCTTTCAATCTCATCTGTATCATCTTCAAGAACAATAGTTTCAGTAATATGATTGATTTCTGCGAATTAGAATATAAACAGTTAGATACAATGCTGTATTTGAACAGCTTTTCATAAAAATGAGATTGAGTCATATCTTTTAATCAGTCTTAAAAAGTGTCAAAAACTAATGCAGATACACTCCTGCAAAATGAGAAAAAATTCTGACTCATCCACTTGATGAAAAAGACTCTGTTTTCAAACTGAATCGCTCTGTAGAAAAATCTTACTTTTAACTGGTTGAGTATTCAATTCGGTCCGATTAACATTTTGGAACTGCAATGTTTCATTCAAATTAGTTTGATTCAAGATTTCCATTCCAGTATTAGAAACATTCACATTCGTACATGCCTGTGGGACTGGATCGATTCTTGATGAAGAGGCAATACTATTTAATGAAGTATCTTGACAAACGTTGATTCCTTTGTCAGATTTCGTAATTTTTTCACTGACGCCTTTGTCAAACGAATCTTGATTCATATAAGAAGAAATATTCGAATAGAACGAATACTTCTTCGGATATTTCTTGCCCGTTTCAGGAACAACAATTGAATTGACCGCCGATGGAAAGTAATCCATCTTCGAAGGAACCCTACTGGTTCTCGTAATAGGCTGACTTGTTAATTGTTTGGTTTCTTTATGAGAGGTCTGAACAGTTTGTATAAGTGGTTCACCATAAATTGATGATTTTTCAGACACCACAGGCTGGTAAGTATCTATTACAGCGTGGTAATTGTCGTTATCTTCAGCCGGGAAGTCGACACACAAGTTGAAATTTTCATCGTTAGCTGAAGTAGAAGTTATGGATTTGCCCAACGAAGAGGAAATGACGGAGGGGTAATGTGATCCATCATTATGAAACGTTGTAATCGGTGAAGTTCTGTGACCAAAACCTGACGAGTTAGCGATAGAACTTTCAAACGTAGGTCCACTGACATGGTCTACAAGACCTCCACTCAAGTCGGTTTCGAAAGGACGGACAGAGGAAAGTATTTCTCGAGAATCCTGTGACCATAAATAATATTAGTATCGTTTAGCTATAGAATAATGGGTTGAATTTTTCCTTACTTGTGGGAGTCGGGGAGATGAAGGATTGTAATTGCCTTCCGCATCTACGACTGTATATATTACCTCGCCATTATTTAAAATCAGTTCTAAACAACATCCTTGTTTCCCTTGAGTCAGCAAGGCTAAATCTTCATTTGAAAGTAATAACTAAAATTTTTTCAATGAATCAACATATTAGAAGGATAAAGTAGTAAATTACAAAACGAGAACTAGAGAAAATAACTTCATTTTCTCACTTTTTCATTATCGTTCAACTCTATGCTGTTAAGTAGCACTTCATCTGACTGAGGTTCAGGTAATATGTAAGGAGGTGCATCATTTTGGGGGAAAATAGCAGACGTTGAGGGTAATGACGGACAAAAATTATCGTTAGAGAATTCGTCAGAAAAATCTGAATGGTAAACATCCACAGATGAATCCATTGGTTTGTAATAATAGTGATTTACTGAAGCTAAATTATTCATAGAACGGGTAAAAGGAGGTAATTCCTCAGAAAATGATAAGTCTTGAATATCATGGGGTAAATTCTTTAAATCAAAAGAACTGATATTGGCATCATCCAGAGACAATTTATGAGAAGAGGGTATCCGTGAAGAACGATACCGAGACCCCGTAGCTTGAAGATTAAGAGGTACATCATCTGGCATTTGATGAATGAACTCTTCTTTTGACAAATAATCTGCGAAAAAGAGAGAATGATCGATAATCAAGTTCAAAATAAGGAAAAAACGACCGTAAGTAAATAAAGTAAGAATACCAGTTGAATTCAAGGTACGAGACATTATAGAATCATGTTTCAGTGGTAAAGAACTAAAATTAGGTGCTAGAGATGACTCAGGAGCCATCAGATCACTATCAGCAATATTATAATCGTGATTCATTGAAGGATGCATATCAGTCTGATGATGGGGGTGTTGGTGATGGCTACCAGCAATTCCCTGCAAACAAAGATTCCAGATTGAAATAACTAAGAAAAAGCCTGAAGAATACTATACTAAATTAATGAGTAGGTATACCGCTATACTCACAGTCACGAGCATCATATTTGAATGGTTTTCATGCGTTCTATTCATCGTTGGAATGGTAGAAACAAACTATGAAAGGCAGCTATTGGAAAACTTCTCGTTTCTGAACGATTACCATCATAATTCGAATGGTAAATCCCAATAAGGAAACACAATTATGCTACACAAAGAATACGTAACCATATCAATAAATATTCCCAATCTCAACTATTCAAAATTACTTTTCCAACCATGTTTCCAACCTTCTTCAGCTGAAAAAATGATGAATTTTGCATGTTGAAATTCTCGAATTACTAGCAAACCACTCTTGTATTGACCACATAATTGAGACTTGAGTAATGAGTACGGCTTATTTAGTACGATTAAACGAAAGAGAAGTAATGACATTTTTTTCTTGTTTTGATAAATTGCAAAATTAAATTAAAAATATAAGATAATTTTATTTTGGGGAAGGGAAAAAAATAAAATTGGTTAGACACTGTTAGACACTGTACCTAATTTTGAATATGGATAACAAAATGGCTGGATGTTTGTAGTACAAGGTCTATAAAATACTGCAGTTTGCAACATAATCGTTAGCGTCGCTAAATATTCAATTGCGAATATTTCTTTTTCTTTTGCATTTTATACGTGCCGTTAGATTTTTACATTTTTTTTCATTTCAAAAAATTTTTACGACTTCTACAGAAATAATAGAGCACTTGACTTCTGGAGCAACGAAAAATAGTTTTATACAGAATTTTTTCCCTAAAATTCGAATATTAAATTCAGCAATTTTTCTTTCCAGCCTCCTTTTGATAATTCTAGTGAATATTCTGAGTTGTAAATTTTATTTCCTACATTTCATGTCGGAAGTTCATAATTTGCTTTAATTGCTGGTAATCCTTACATTCTGAACATTCTAAAATTTTCTACATTTTTTAATCGATTATAATTCAATTTTATTCCATATTAATAAAATTTAAGATACTCATCTAGTGTTTAGCTTAGAACCAGAGGGATCTGAAGGAAATTATAACTTTTAAGAAAAAATCACTGAAGTTTTATCTTTGACATGATGGTTTTCTCAAGATCAAAATTCTTTTCATTTTCTACATTTTTCAAATTTTTTAAAATATCAGTTTGTATTTCTGTCAGTTAACTGTCCTTTATTTTGTTATTAATTTTTGACAATGTTAATAAGTAGTTGTTTTTCAAATATATTATTCAAAATTTTCATAAATACGTAGGTCTACTTGCCTTATTTATACCAAAATAGTTCAATTGTTTAAGCCTTGAAGGCTTCCAAAATCTTACTTACTTCCGTATTTCTTCGACTGTAATAGTACATATCACAGATTTTAATGAACCCCCGAACTATCAGAAAAGTTTTTTTTTCATGTCCGACGGCACTACGACAATTTAACCTGAAAGTGTTGCTTTTAAGCACTAACAAAATGTATCTTAAAGCACTACACACAATACAAAAGATAGGTACTTGCTTACTATTGCTTGGACAGCTTTTATTGGAAAATTATGTAAAAACAAGCCAGAGGATATAAGGACATAGCGGGAGGAGAATTATACTTGTATGAAAGGTTGAAAGTCTAGAGATAACATCAGTTACGAAAAAGATATAAATTTAATAGAAATATCAGCTAATATTATAAAAAAATAACATAATAATTATGATTAAACAAAAACGAAGAGAAACAATACAAAACGAACTTATTCCATAGTGGACAGAATATAAAACGTACAAACAAGAACAAAGTCAGTCACGAACTTAAGATTTTACAACTAATGGTAAGAAAAAAAAAAAAAGCAAAACAACGAGGAACATCAATATTACTGACTAAAAATTGACAACAGTTTTATTGGGTTGATCGTCGTTCGATTTTCTGAGAAATTCTTTCATGCGGAATACTACCGACTCCATTATACGGGCAGAAAACTTTACAGTTCGGGGTGAAATGCAGTTTTGGCAGCAGTTTGGGAGTCAACAAGAAGTACTGCGTCTGACACTTCTCCTCGGTGGCCTGCGTAATCAAATTGAAAATACGTCGTTCGTTGTCCGCATCCATGCCCTGGTTGATTTCGTCTATACAGCGAAACGGTACCGTTGTCAGCTCTTGCAGCGAAAGCAAATAAATGGCCACGGATACGGCGCGTTCGCCGCCACTCTGCACCATCGAGTTCAATATCTTCAAGTCGGACTCTTCGCGAAATTTCACCTTAATGTGGATACCGTAGCCGTTAAAATCATCCTCGTCGATCCCTTTGTACAGTGAAATCTCGCCGGCGCAGTTCATATTCATGAAGAATGTTTGAAAGTTAGCGTTAATTCTGCTAATCAGCTCTTCGACTTCGGTCAGCCATTTCAACTTGATTTCATTCAAATGATCTTTGTACGTGCTCAAGTTGTGCTCTTTTTTCTCAATTTTCTTGCGCAAGAACTCGACCTCTTTTGTCAGCCTTTTGTACTGCTTGAAAATATCCAGCCCGTTGTTTGAACTGCCCAAACAGTTGATTTTCGCTTGGAACTTATTGATCAGACGGAATAAAATGACTACGTCATCTTTCAACTTGAAAAATAGTTTACGTTTCTTGAACTGCGGCGTTCGAGGATCGACATTGTTCGTGTACTTCAAAGCCCACTGGTGCATGCGTTTAGAGAAATGCACCAGCCGCCTCTTCTTCGACTCCAACTTCTTCAGCGAGCTAGCCTCTTGTTTCAAGGTGCGTACGACATCCGCTATTATGGACAGGTTGTGCGAATGTATTTTCATCACTTGTTTCTCGTTCAGCTTGCACCGCTGGTACTGCACGTACGTTTCGAACAGATTCTGAACCAATTTACTCAGTTCCAAATACAGATTACACACCACGGCAAGTCGCAGTTTTACTTCGAGCTGACATTTATTACGTTCGACGTCAATGTTGAGGACATTATTTTCGATATGATGCAGCTCGCGCTTCTTCACTCTCAAAGTCTCGTGCGCACGACTCTGATTTATTTGACGATCTTTCATCATCTTCAGCTTTCTGCCTAACTCTTGGATGCAACTGTCACCCGATAGCACTCGTTCTTTCAGCGCATTAAATTCGGCCTTCAAATCAACCAGCTCTCGTTCAATCTCTTCCTTCGCCACCAGCAGTTCATCCACGTCGTGCGTATTGGCATTAGACTGCAAGAATCGAGCATTATCGATTTCACTGCTGGTTTCAATACGTTGCCCAGTCAAACTGGCAACGGACGACGACACTCGATAACGGTCGGTGAAGTACACTCGTATGTTGGGCGGTATTTTACTAGCTACTGAAAACGTATACTCATTACCCACTGGCACTTCATTGAGGCGAGAAGTCAATATCAAATAGTTGGTAATAATCTCGGGACCTTGTAAGAAATGAGACACATACGAATGGAATCCAAATTGTTTAATTTGCTCGATAGGAGTAGGCGGCTCCAGATGACTGCTGGTGACATTTTGAACGGCTGACACCACATTAATACGCAGATTCAACTTCTCTTTGCACTCCCTCAGCAGCGTATTGGTATCTTCGCGATACTCGCAGATAAATGCGATTAAATCACGATTCGAAACGCAGTTCTCGATGTATTTTGCGTTGTTAGAGTCGTTTACATTCACATACAGGAGCATAGGGCCAAACACTTCTCCACGAAATAGGTGACGATTCTTTTCTAGCCAATCGAGACCAGTGACACTGTCTGCGTAGTGGCGTTCCAACAATTTTCTTTTGATTTCAAACGAATCTTTCTGCTTATTCAGACGATAGTTGACCGCATTCAACTCGTTTTGTTTTCTAGTCACGTTGTATTCCATCATATCGGCGGAATGAGCCATGCTTCTAACTTTCTGCGTTTCGACCTGCAGCCGATTTTCCAGATGATCGATATCACCTCCAAGCTGCGAAGACGAATTTATATCGTCTTGCAATTTTCGTATTTTTTCTTTCAGCGTCCGAATATCAGCTTCTTGAGAACGGTATTTCGATACTTTCGCTTCAAACGCATTCTTTATGTCATTAATCTCCTCTGTTTTGGTGTTGATGGTATTTTGCTTGATTTTTACATCCTTTATCTTTTTCAGCAGAGTATCATTCATTTCTTTTACTTCTGCCTTTACGACTTTCACTTTGTCTTCGGAAGCTTGGATATCACCCTCGATGCGCTTCAATACAATAGTCATATTCTTGAAAACGGTCTGCTTCTCAGCCAGCACACCATCGATTACATTCACTGTTTGCCTCAGATGGAAATAAAACTGCCAAGCTCGACGTTGCTTCAGTAGACGCAGACATTCGATTAAAAACTGCTTCTCTTTAATCATTTTCGCTTCGGCCTCCATACCATCGCGTTTGTTGGAGGCTTCAATCAGATCGTGTTTCAATGATTCGATTTTTTTGCGCACAATAGATTCTTTATCTTTGCTCGTCTTCAATTCTGTCAGAAATCTGGACAAGTCGGCGCTACCAACCGTCTGCAAAGTATTTTCCAACCGTTGCTGATCGTTCATTTTAGCAAACAGCTCCAATTTTTCTTGCGGTAGAATCTGACATAGATTGGTTATTTGGATATGATATTTTTTCTCCATCAGTTTTTGAATTTTCTCTTGAGCCACTACTTTGCCATTGAGGTGAAAACGGGAGTGACTTTCAATGTTGAATTCTCTAACAATGATGTCGTTATCGCCTTCTTCGTTGAACAACTCAATTTCGATACGGGCTTTCTTATTACCAACTTTGACATATTTACTGAGTTCTCCAGCTCTGCCTACAACCGCCGGGTTACCTCCTAAACCTGGGAGACAGAGAGAGAGAAACATATTATTTTGAATGAAAAACGTAAATTCCGTACGGTAGTAGAAATAAATTGTCTGTGTCATTTCTCAATGTTATTTCACCTATTCCAATTTCATCAGAGAAAATGAAACGAATTACCGAAATGCATTTTTACCCGGGGAAATTTTTATTTATGAGATGACTCACCTAAAGCCCTAAAAACGAAGGAAGTTTTCTCACACTAATAGCATCGAAAAAATTGGCATTTTTAAAATCTAATACAATAGACTAGGAATTTTGCGAGCTTATTCGATAAGAATTGTTAAGAAAATATTAGAGTTGTAAGAAAGTTGTTCGAAAATTTTTTTCGGCGAAATGGAATCTATGACTCATAAGGTGAGCTTTTACCAGTCACATATTCAAATTATATATTTCTAGTAAAAAGTTATAAATTTAGAAAAAAAGAAGAGAAGGTTGAATGTTGTACTTTTGTGTTTCTATACACGTACAATATAGGTATCTGGACCATCAATTTATCGAAAAATTCATTTTTTGTTACGGACGCTAAAATAATTTCCAAACGGAAGGATGCCATAATAGTAATATGTTCATATTTATATTTTGGCATTTTTTGAAAATCCCAGAAAAGTATTACTTACCCAGAATTATAGCAGATATTATCGTTGATTTTCCACTGCCATTAGCTCCGATGATAAGATTGAGCTGGGGACAAGGAAAAATTTCTATACTCTTATACGTGAGTACATTACTGCATTTAATGCGAACAATTTGACCGGAAGTATTCATGGCTGAAAATAATAAAATTACTTTCAATTATCTCATCTGCATTGGCGATTTTCAATAGGGAAAGAATATAAATAGGACTAAATGGGTATTAATTCAATAATCAATAATCATTAACTTGTAGATATAAGAATCGTTCCGTAAAAGTTAATTGTGTAGTAATAGTCTAACACAAATACAACCCATCAAATGATAATTCTTGAAAGAATGGAATGATTAAAATAACGAAGTATGAAAAATTCAAATAATAATATGGATAGCGAAAAATTCATTTTCTTTAGACTTCGTGGAAAACTAACTACTTTAATGGGTTCTTAGTTCTTCGGTATTGTGTCAGGAGGAAAATATTAGCAAAAACCTGATAATCAAAGAAATTATTCCCATAGACCACATTCTCGGCAATAGTCCAGCACAAAAATATAAGTCGATTTGAATCCGTCATCCGTTCAAATAATCGTTTCATTGGTTACAAGCGTAAGAAATCAAATTACAAGTAAATTATTGATGTATGCTAGCGTATTTGGTTTTTATTAGCGCAAATTTCTCTTAATAAAAATTATATTATGACTGAACTACAACCATAATCACTGATCGTAAAAATAATACCAACTTTAAAATGGCTAATATTACAGAAACATGAAGTGCGCATAAGTTAAGGACAAACGTTGAGTTTTTCTAATTCATTGAAAACTTCAAATTTTTTTCCAAAAATATATTTTGATGAAATTTGAAGTCCAAAGGAAATATTTTCGCAAATTTCAAAGTCGATAGACTACTTCTGGTTCCATTTTGTTAACTAGCGAATGCATAGATACAAAAAAATTTTTGGGTAGGTACTTGGTAAAACAAAAGAGATTGACTTTCCAAAACAAATTCACAAAAAAGCATGCGGTAATTCGATGGCGTAGAGTGAAAAAGTCTCATATTTTTTACAGTTTCTCAATATTTTTAATTTTCTTTCACAATGTAATTTTACTAAAAAAAGGTTCCAAATATTTCAACTAATTCATTTTCAATTGTCATTGCAATCTCCATCATACTGAGTGCATGGGAACATTGTTGAAGATTCTTAATTAGGTTAGTAAGTATCTGCTTTATTCGATGGTGTTAGCAGTTTATGGTTTCAATTTAAAAAAAAAAGAAAAAAAGACGGACTACAAAATAATCGTGAATACGAAAAAAAAAAAAAAAGAAAACTAATTACCTCATCTATTTCATGAACTGATTATCGTCAAGCGGCAATGCTGAGAATTTCTTTCAAAACATAATTTGATGAGCGAAAATTGATTGGTCTGATGAGAATATACACGAAGAACATTAAGAGATCACATCCGTTGGAGAAAGCTGTTTGGTGTTTCAAAATTTCAATTCCTCAGATAAAAATGATAAGTTCTTACTCTGGAGTTGCGAAACTGCGAATAAGAAAAAGTCAAGCTATTATCAATTCAAGTAAATAGTACACGAATTTTTATGTTTGAAAATCAATCCATTGCGAGGGTATCTGCTGAAAATTTTCACAATCGTAGCAGATTAGTTGACTTTTTAGCCATCACTAACGATGCATTCAGTAAGAAATTGACTTACAAAAAATTTTTTGAAACATCTAGAATAATGATGAAGAAGAATGGTCCGAATGATCGAGTAGGGCCAAAAATATCGCGGAGTTCATGTTGTTTAGAAACTCGCTTCGCTTTCTCATTTTGTATTGGCTTTCCTCGTAAAATATTGGCCACAGAATTTCAAATAACTGGTACAACATAATTATAACAAATACTTTGAACTTACTTACCGGTCACCACAATCATGAAAATCGAACACTTTCCAATTCTTTTGAATCTGACATGCCGAGTTTCCTAATTCCGACCAAACCTCACAGAATTTTGCGAAACTTGCTTCTCTCAAAGAAAACTGCTAACTCAAGTTTACTTACACACATATCACACTCACACGGACACACTAGCACTACACAAAAGAAAGAAGTATTTTGTTTGTACCCGCCGAATTAATCAGTGTTACCAAGTAGAATTTTGAAAAATCTATTCCTACTCTTCCCCAAAAAAGTAAAACCAAACCACAAAAAAAAAATAGATTTATTTAGGGCAAGCATTACAAGCTTCAATTAAAATTAAAATACATACCATTGTTCTGTTCTGTGCTCTGTGGCCTTGAATTTTTTCTTGAAATTTATGCGCTTTTGCTTTTTGAGCATAGTATCAGGTTTTGAATTTGAAGTTTGAGCATGTTTCTTAAGCAGGTTATGAGTTTTCGATTTTCGTATTCGTTGTGGTATTCGCATCATTTCGCATTCCGAATTTGGAATTTCCGATTTCCAAATATTTTCTAAAAATCGTATAGTTTTATTGCGTTGCGTTATTGTATACTCTGCTACCCGCCACCACTCGACAGTCGTCAGCACATTTTGAGTGGATAAAATTAATAGTTTTATTTGCAAAGTTGATCAAATAACGATACAGAATTCAATATTAATTTGAAAGTACACATTGACATTATGCGCTAATGCACGTCATTTTTAATCTAAAAATTGAAATCGTAAGTCTGTTTTTCACAACCTCCGACGTGTATTTGACTTTGGAAATGTAGTTTCAAGTTTGTTGTATTTTTCTAGTTACGGAAATGAATTATCAATTTGTAGTGCACTCATTATTTCTTTGAAATGGTTGATATATCATATTATTTAAAGTAATATTACTTCTAGTTGCACGAACTTGTTTTCCTCTTTAATGTTTTATTGATTTCAGAGTTACTGTTTTATTCAGCATTTAATGTTCTACACTCTTAAAATGTTTCCCACTGCCTCGAATGGTAATATTTATTTCAAGTCGAATTATAGTACTTCGAATTTTTCGACTCTGCGATCTACTAAGTCAGCTGTACATCCGCTCGAAACTAGTCAAATTGCAACAGCGAACACAAGCCTGAACCCCAGTAAACCATTGTCCAGTCGAAATTCTGCCGTAACTCGAGGCTACAATGATATCAGAAAATCAAAATATTCTATTGTAAAAACTGGTGTTCCTGGATCTGCGAAAAAAAATGTGTACAAATGGGAAAACAAACGTGTGAAGTCAGAGTTGGTGAACTCCCCAGTCATACCCAAAGTACCTATTTGTGCCTCTACTGGTGGAAATGGTTACCCAAGAGTTACCTCCAACATTGTCGTAGAAGAGAATATTGCTAAAAATCACTTTCGATCGTCGATACCGTTTCACTCACATCTTTCCAAAGGCTGGTTTACTGTTCCTCCATGTAGTATTTCGTGTATCGATTCGCCGTCATTTGATCTCCAGTTGTGCTGTTTCATCAGTAAACGATTCCTTCCCACTAACACACTAAGCTTGAACTCGTTCCAAGGAGCAATTTCGTCGAAAGTAGACAGCAAAAAGGCTAACATCGAAAATACTCCATCATTCCTAAAGTTAACAAAGCATCAGCTAATTCGAAAACCACAACCTGAGTTACCGAAGAACAATTCATCAGTTGTGTTATGTACCAAGAGGAAACTAATTCGTGAATCAGCGCTGCCTCTCAAGACCCAAGATCAGATTTCTCTACCCTCAAGTGATAGTAAGCAACCAAATCTTCCGGGATCGAAGAGTTCTGTCAGTGAATCATCTTTAAATGATATAAGTTCGCATCTTTCAAAGAAGAAACGCCTGACACTGCCTTTAGTGGTTCTCACCGATAGAAAACTCATTCGTGAAACTGAAACCAATGTCTGTGACGGCGTTAAAAAGCCATCTATTGCCACCAGCCCCACCAAATTGATTCGTGTGAATCATAATAAATTGATACGCTCATCTCTGCTACAGAAGTTTGCCAAAAAATCCTTACAAAACCATGTGAAGCCTGCAAAATCTGTTCTCTCGCAAATGATTCAGTATCGAAGACGGCCATATCCGGGCTCTAGTTATGTTCTACTTACCAGAAACAAATTGGTGAGGCGTGTGAAGTACAAGAATGAACTGTGGAATAAGGATACTGACAACAGCACTCCGAAACCAGTCCGCAAGAAGAGTCATTCGTTGCCTCAAGTTTTCGTTAATGTTGGAAAGAATAAGTTAATTCGAAAGTCGCTATTTACGAAAACTAATAAAGTGTCTCCGAAGAACAGTGTTTCCAGTATAATTCCATTGAAGAATAAATTGTTGACTCGAATGTTGGATTCGCCTGGCAGACGTGTTCAGAGCTTCACCAACCACTTATCTAGACGGAAATTGAAATCCTTGACCAACTCGTCTACACGTATTTCTGGGAATAGGTGAGACGAACATGTATCCATACGTGAAAAATTTTTGCATGGATTATTTGATATTATACTCGCGTTGTGAGAGAGCGGATTCTAACTCGTAATTCATTTGTTCAGATGTTTATGAACTTTTGAGGACGTCCGTCTTGAAAACTGACAATTATTGCATTTCTTTGAATGTCCAAAAACGAAGAAGATATTTATGTATTCTGTTTTTAACTTCATTTATTTAGCATGTTAATTCCTTTTTTTTTTCTGCTTAGGTTTTCAAACAAATGTAAGGTTAACAAACGTGGTCTGCGAAAGAAAAATTCAGTGTGCCCTGCATTTCGTCGTAAAGGAGAGTGCCAGAAAAAAGACTCCAATAACTGTCCATATTTACATGATACGAAGTACATCATGATTTGTAAAAAGTAAGCAGTCCATTACTAATCCGAATTCTGAACATCGATTTAATCTTACGCAGTACTTCATTTAGGGATTTATTGTCTGAATTAATAGATTATTCAAAGTGTCGAAAAATTGTATGATCAGTAACGAACACAAATGAAGTTAATTTCATTTCGAACCCTGATAATTTTACATCAGCTTGTTTTAGATTTAAACTGGCTATTCCAATGAAGGCCAAATGTAGTTAGACTTTCTAGCAGACGAAGAAAACTCTTAATATTATACCGGTTTAGCGTCTTTCCTTGGAACGCGGTTTTTCGAAGTATCTGCTTGTCAAGTCTGGCGAATATTGAAATTATGGTCTGTAAAATCATCTTTAATTTAAATTTTTGAAGGCACAGTCAGTCACTACGCTAAAATGTCTAAAAAGTATTGTGCAATCTATCGAAAACCTGCTTTTCAACAGAGCTTTATACCATACAATAGCTTTCCTGTTTCTAATCTTCTCATCCACCCCAACTTCGAGTTCAGGAAAAAGAGAGCCAACAATTTTCATTTAAATGAATTTTTTTTTTTACAAATTTAACCCGAGACTGTTCGGCGTTTGCGCACCTGAGGAAACCTTCTCGATTTATATTTTGTTACTTGAAGGTTTCTTCTGATACGGTATTCTACATCTTGTATGGTGCGTGCGTACCATCCCATGATCGTAAGGGAGTTGAGCGACTATTGGCTTGTAAATATACTGAAGCCGGTTAATAATATGTGAAAGAGAATAATCAAAGTGGTGTCTCAAAATGAAAAAAACCTGCTAAAAACCTTATCTTACTCTTCAACAGTCTTGACTCATCTGTCTACTTGATGATTCAATTGTTATTGCATGTTTTTTTCAATGCTTTCAGCTACTTGAAAAATTCTTGTGAAAATGAAAAATGCTTATTATCTCATGATCTGATTCCACAAAAAACAGCTGTGTGTCTGCATTTCCTGAATGGTCATTGTGAAGCCAGTCAGTGTCCCTTTTTGCACGTAAAATTGGATTCCAAGTCTCCTATATGTGTTCAGTTTCTACGTGGTTATTGCGAAGCTGCTGACAAGGTAATCAGGCTCGAAATGTATGTAATTTTCATTTGGATGTTTCTTCTGAGTGTTGGATAAGATGAAGGTCTGTATTAATTTTTTCTTCGGTAGAGGATACTTGCATTATTTATTTTCAATAATACAATACAGTCATCTCGAATTAGTTATTGCTTACTAAGTTATTCTATCCCAGTTTTACCTGAAAGTATTTTGCTCTTTTATTTCAGTTTTCATACTTACTGCTTTTAGTAAAATTTGCATAAACGATTTTTGAAATTGGCACTAAAGCATTTCTATCATTTAGCTTGACATCTCTTGCGTACTTTATCAGTTTTTTAAAATTTCTTTTTACATTTTTCTGATCTGTTGAAAAATGGTAATAATATCTCTTATATAATAAGGTTTGAGAAATATTCTGTTGAATTTTTCTGTTTGTCTATATCGATCGCTTTCGGGATAGATGGCTTTTTTACATTTATCAAACTCTGTAGATCTTGTTTTTCAAGCAAAAACAATGATGTTTCAAGACTTTCGAATTAATTTCCATTAATACTCTCAACTTTGTATTTACTTTTTTTTTTCGGCTGCAGAGGCTGTCCTATCGTTGTAGTAAAACTTTGTCATATTGCTTACAAAGAGCCATAAAAATTATTTTTACGTATACTTTTTCTGAAGGAAGAAAATTATTAGACATTTCCTCTTGAAAAAATTGAACTGCAATCTAAAGTTTGATTTAATTTTTGGCCTTTTTGAAAATCATTTGTGTAATTTGAAGGCTCTGCTACATACAATTCGACATGCCCTCTTTGTAAGTTCAACCTCCTAACTTTATACAATCTTTTTTTCCTCTATGGTTTTCATCTGCCACTTTTCAAAAGCTTATAAAATGATCAGCTGTTCCTTAATGTAAATACATATAGTGTCTAGTAACTATGTGACTTCGAAAAGAGTAGATGCAATGCTTGTACAGATACTCGTCAATATCCTGCTGAAATAATTACAAAAATCATGCAGAGGCAAACATTTCTTGAAAATCGCTCAGTTGAACACCCATTGATTTAAATTCTATATTTTTGTCAGCTTTTTTTTTTACCGATATCTCCCTGTAATGTTTTTGTTCTTTTTTTCCCTCCCACTTTAATCTGGGTTTCAGTGCACCAGTTGGCATGTTTACGCATGTCCGCAGTATAAAAGTTGTGGCAAATGTGATAAAGGTGACAGCTGTGGGTTACCTCATCGTGAATTGGAGTATTTCGAAGGAAGGTGTTCGGATTCGGACGATGCGGACGACGAAAATGTGATACCGTGGCGATACTTTGAAAAAAATAAACTAGACGAAAAAGATCTGAGCGGAGTTCAAATTATTCCTAATAGACGCTCCCTCGGAATTTTGCCCGACTATATTCCTCTTTGAGAATTGCTCTTATTCTCTCCTCTTGCTCAATACGTGTTCCTCCTTATCCGTTACCATTGTGATACTCATTTTGTAAGTATAGCGATAATTTTCATAAAATAGTACGAAGAGAGGGTAAGTGTATTTAGGTACCCCTCTCGTCATTATTATGATCTCTTTTTCAGGGTGTCGAAAAAATCGCTAATTTCACGTACGTATTTATAAAACTCTATGTTGAGTTGTTGTTTCAGGATTCTGAAGAAGATTCAGTATGAAAAAGTACTCCGTTCGATTCCTGAGCTGAAAAACATTGTGTTAAATTATTAATAATTTGGTGCTACTTTTTTCTACTCAATTTATTTTTATACTTTTTTGACGTGTAAATATCGTTCATTACCTAAAATAATTGTTTTTTGAAACTTTATTAAATAAAAGTAATAAATCAGTCTTCAATAGTTTCGTTGTTTTTTTTTCTCTTTTTTTTTCTAATTTACCTGACAATTGTTTTCAAAATGAAGAAATACGTCGTGGTACTGATATTATGTTCTTCAAAAGTTAATCTAGTCTTTCTTTTCTTAATGAATATAGATTTAAAAACATTTTCTTCAATTTGTATATGGAACGAATTTAAACGTACAATTAATGCACAGGTCAATGTATAGCAGTAAAGTCTATGGTAAACTTTTCGTTAGGGAACTGTTTGCTGTTGAAAAAATAATATTATAGATCTTTTCTGGAATGTGAATACAAAAAGTTCTTTTCATTTGTCGAAATTATGGCATTTCTATGTAGGTACTACGATTTTCAAGTCATTGATCTACAAATTTTTATAATTATTTTTTGTGTAAAACTTGAATTTTGTGGATGATATTGGTTGAAGAACAAGTTGAGCTGCCATGATCTGAAGAATATTGAATATGTATTTACATGATCTTGAAAAACTAAAAGTAGAAAAAATGATAGACTTTTTATTCAGCATTATGAATAAGAACCTAATTTTCAAGTTGTGACTAATATTTTCAAATCTGGTGATACTGTGATCTTGTGTAATCTCATGATTTAACCCATGCAAAAATGAATTCATAAAAAATATTTCTAGCTAAGCTGGGTACAAAAATTTATGAAAATTTTCTTATTTCTATTCTCGATTTTAAAAACAACAACGCGAACCGTTAGAGTGAATATACCTACTTCCTGATCTAAGAGAAAAATAGAAGCCTATAAAATACAAAGAGAAAAGGAAAAGTTATGGGGACTATAATTGGTCTAAACAAATGCATCTCTATAGTAACATTGACCTTCCAGCGTATATTGCATCGCTTTCCCACCTTCCTCTTCCCTTTTACATTCATGTTCCAATGTCATTGTCTATAGTTTTATTCTCGAAGAGTTGCAATTCATGTCGGCGTTTTCTTGTGATTTCGTTAACTACACCAAAAAGGTATGGAGACCAGAACTAAAAACTTCTTCGTCCATTATCGATGTGATAACGAATTCGCGAATGAAAAACCATCCGAAAACGGCCGTCAATTTAAAAGTAGCCGAAATTCGCATGCCTATTTATCCTTTCCTGGATGATTGTAATTCTCCAGATGTAGATGATGATTTCTCTTCCAATCCATCTAGGCCGGTGTTTACTGCACATCCAGAACCCAGTTCTCAACATTATGTTCAAGTTCGTTGTTCCAGCAGCAGTTTAGAAAATCGTTTGGAAATAAATCGAAAATCGAGGCAGACGATTCGTATTGTGAAAAGTAGAAAACAGCTGGCGCGAAAAGTTTATCTTCGATGGAGTAAATATTCGGAAACAGAAAAACACGAATTCAGTGTAGAAAGTGGGAACAATTCGATAATTAACCCTTACTCTGAAAGAGAGGAAAAAAGAAATTGTGTGGAAACTCGTCATGATTATCTGGCAAAGAAGTACTGGAAATTGTGGCGGAAAACTATCGAAAATAGGACTGTTGATAGAAAAAAATCAAATTCTGAAGAAAGGTGCGTCAAATTATTTTTCTTAATAACATTATTTGTGAATAGGTAGGAAGGTATTAAATTTATCTTTTTTTTTTTAATAAGTACATAATTTATTTCGCCGAATTTTTCTTTGGTGGGGAAGAGGAGGGAGGAGGAGTGGAGTTGGCGAATATCCGAATTTTTACCCAATTTTAACTTTTTATCGGGTGATTTTTTTTTCTTCGAAGATCAAATATAGATTATATAATGTCCTTTTCCTGATCTTGCTCCTCCTAATGATCCCAATCCGGCTTCAAAAATTTTCGTCTTAGCTACACGTATAGGCTTGATGACGTCATCATAACGTTTCTTCTCCCGATCCTACTCCTCCTACTCGTATACCGATCCTGCATCAAAAGTCTTGAAATTTGTTTTTTATTAAGAGAGATTTTTAGGATGTAAAATATTTCAAGAGTAAATTCTGCTCTGTTGACAAAAATAACTCTTCCAGGAATGGTCCAATATGCAACGACATCTCCAAAAGCAATTCCAGTCGAAGCTCTGTCAGTTGGAAAAGCAGTCGCAGCTCCAGCAGACCTCGTTATGGGGTCCAAAAATTCGACCGTAACGTGATCGAAGCGCAAAAGCACAAGATCCAAGAACAAGAGAGTCTGATCAAAGAGCTGCAATTGCTTCGACTCAAATTGGAGGGTGAAAAATTCGCGATGGAGACTCGTCAGCTGCTGGACGACAGCGAGCGCAAATGCGACAAAAAGCTTCGGAGTAAAGTTCACCAGCTATCTGTGTGCCACGCTAATGAAAAGCTCAAGGTAGACAAATACAAAGACGGCTGGGATTTCGTGACCCGAATGGAAGTTCGAGCCGATGAACGCCGAAAACGTTGGGACGCTATTCGCCAGCGCAAAGCACTTCTGGAGCAGGAGAGGCTGGAGAAGTTGCGACTGGAAGAAGAAAAGCGCCGACAGCAGGAGGAAGAGGAGAAGAGACGTAAGATTCAGCAATTTCGCGCCGAAAAGGAAAGGTTGGCGGACTTGAAACGCAAGCAAGAGCAAGAACGTTTATATCTGAACATGTTGAACTCGATGGCTGCTGAGCATTATGAGGCCCTTCTTCTGAGGTCGTCTTTTAATGCCTTCAAAAGTCATTTACTACAAGCGAAAACCATGGCAGAGGAAGCGGATCGCCATTATAGGCGCACGGTTATGACCAGAGTTTTCACTGTATGGCGCCTCTATTGGAAGGTGGAAGTGAGGAAAAAAATGGAAGTGGCTGAAGAGTTCTACGAGCATCTCTTATTGAGAAATGGATTCGAGCGATTTAAACTGGTAATATATGTTTCAATCTTTAAAACCCATTCCCACTGCTTTGTGTAGGTAATGAAATATACTTTAATTATAAACAGAGGAGGGTTTACCACCGGGGTTTTTGCAGCGTTGGGGCTCTCCTTAAAATTGCACTTTCATTGCTCTCCAAAAAACCTTAGCACGCCCCTGAAGTCTATGTGAAAGTTTCGCAGTATATAATAATATAGTAGAAGATTGAGTGCCAATGAAAAAATTTTATGCTCTTGTGGGCCGTATTTACTGGTTTTTTTTTTATACTGAAGATGAATTCTTTGCACTGGACCCTAGGTCAAAATTTTGTCCGCCAAGTTTTTTGTCCTTCCGTCAAAGTCCAATGTTGGGATGACGTCATCATACCTACTTATAACATGAGATACGCAGATGATGACGTCATCATCATATTCAAAGAAATTTTTTAAAAGAAATACTTATGTTTATATACTACTATTGTGAAAGAGAATTCATCTTTCGCTTTCACGAAACTTCAGTGAAGGCTGTAGCTATTTATTTTTTGGTTTATCTGTAAAATTATGTCACTTATTCTGATTTCCTATTTTCTTCAACAATTACCTACTAAGACGGCTGTGATAATAAAATACCTGGGAATTTCTGTTTCAGATTCGAATTATATGGGTTCGAAATAACCAAGTTGCTTCTGATTTTCACGACTTGAGCCTTTTGAAAAATTATTTTAACCGCTGGCAAATGTTTTTAACGAGGCGTCAATTTGAAATGAAGAAAAAGGAAAACTTAGCAGCCGAATTTTATGAAATGTAAGAATAATTCATAGACATACAAGCATTTTTAAATTTCTGATTCATGTTGGTAACTTTATCCATTTTATGTAGATTTCACATTTTTCATTTACCGATTTCGAATAATTTTTAAGAAATTGCAAAGAGTTCTTAAAGGTCGCATAATATAAACCCTAGTTATTTCATATACTTACCTTCCTTCCTTCAAAAATTTCGACTTTTTTATAATACTTAAACATTTCAAATCCTTAATGGTAAATGAGAATAATTGAAGAAAAAAAATTAATTTCTCAATTTCTCAGACTAGATTCTTACCTTATTGTCTAATCATAATTTTTTGAATTTTAGGCAGATTTTAAGAAACGCCTTCCATAGCTGGAAACAATTACCTCGAATTTTATTCCTCGAACAAGAAAAAGAACATCGAATCCGTTTGTGGTGCAACAAAGTTCAAGAATTATTGCCAGACTTCTGCCCGTCGTATCAGTGTTATTGATTTTCGACTAGGGGGTGGTTTTTTGCAAGAAAAAGTTGGACGTACTACCCACACATGCTTTTATTGCTTCCAACCTTTGATATGTCAAGTTTAAATGAGAATTTTTATAGTCGTAAATTAATTTCTTTTTAATAAGAATTTTTTCTTTATTTGGCATACATACCCATAGTTAATTCTCGTTTTACTTTACCTAGAAAAATATAATGTGTCTCGTTTTCAAATTACCCCCGCTCAAATTTCAGAGGGTACGAAAACCTAAAACCCAATTTCATGTTGACTTTGTGGGGGGGGGGGACTATAGTAATTACAAAATATGAAAGTGAAAAATCTAGGAATTTTTGTTGTACTAATAATAAATTTGTCAAAAAATGTTGTAGAATCAGCATGTGAAAGCCAAACATTTTCGAGAGAATGTTCCTCACTTAGCGTAAACTTTGTGGATCGTATAAACTTTTTCTGAATTATGTTTTTTTTTTTTTTTCTAAGTACTATACTTCCTTGTGAGCCAAGTATTAAATATAATCAAATAAGGTACTGAAGTATGCATACTTGAATTTTACAGTCATACTAAATTATTTATATTTTGTCAACCAAATGAAATTATATTGGAAAAAAAAAATTATTCTTGTACTTATACGAGTTTTAACGATGTTAAACTTTTTTACTGAATGCTAGCTAAAAATCAATAAAATGTGTTTCATACAATAAAAATGTCAATAATATTATTTTATTATTTTTTGTATCTCGAACATAACACGTGTACCAACTTAGCTGTAAATATCAAGAAAACATTGAATATCTTTGATTTTGCCTTAATTAAGTATCTGGCTGAGTAATAAATTTGTTACTAAAATTGCGACTGTATAGATTTTTATGATATTGTTGATAAAATTTGTTTTCAACAAAATATTTTTATAAATTGGTCTAAATCTTCCCTCCGTCTAATTTGAAATTTCCTCTTTCAAAATATAAAATTTGTAATTCTCTCCGCCCTGATTTAGTGTTTTAAGTTTGAACATAATTTCTACCTAACATGGTATGTTCAGTCAATGATCCTACCACTGCTGAATCATTTCTTAGATACTGAAACGTTTTGTCATTTTTTATCATAGTTGTTGAAATAAATTAGCAACATATAATCTTTCGTGTGTCACTGCATGGGCTCGGTATTGTGGGTATTCTTTCACTATCGACTCTTTCAATTTTTTTTTTTCAAGTGTGTAAATAGTGTTTTTAAATAAAGTTTTACACAAGAAAAATTAAGAAGTTCAAATTGTTTTTTTTTTCTATTAAGTCAGCAAGTTTATTATTTTTCTTTTTTTTGGGCAAATAAATATGATATTGTACTTATGCATATGTATATGTTTACGATTTTATTCGATTCATGCAAATACGGTGACTATTGACCAAGGTAAACTCACTGGTGTTCGACTCCAGTCTAGAAATGGCACTCCATACTGGGCCTTTTTCGGTATACCTTATGCCAAACCACCTGTTGGACCATGGAGGTTCCAAGTAATTTTCATTTTATTTTTCAACAATTATTTTGAAAATATTGCATTGATAGGGACGATATCTTCTCTTTTCAGCCACCGCAGGAACCAAATTCTTGGTCTGGTGTGAGAGATGCATCCAATCCGACAGTCAAGTGTTTGCAGTGGGATAAACTAATTAAAAATAATGAAATTGGTGGAAGCGAGGATTGTTTGTACTTGAATGTGTTTACTCCTACTGTAAGTATGGTTTTGCGAGTGATTTTTTTGAAATCTCGTATGTATTTATCGTTTCTAATTTCATACTAAAATTAGGAATATTTTTTAGCTGTCCATTAAAATGTCAAAGTTATTCACTCGAAGCAAAATAAGCCACTTTAATTCAGTAGTATTGAATTTATATTGAAGAATTTCAGTTATTTTTTTCAATTTTTACGTCAAAAAGATTTATAATGGAGCTTTTTAATTAAAAATGAATTTTATTGAACTTTTATACTCCTGGACTTTCAGGTCTCTTGAAGTTTCCATAAATTAATAATAGTTATACAAATTCTTGAAAAATATTCAGTTCATACTATGGGCCGATTGTCTCGAGGGGTTAGGTCTTTGATTTAATATGAATAAGTTGAAAATTTTATAGCTGAATTTTTGATTTTTACTCAATAAATAATTTTTAGATTGATGAACAAGCTAATATACCTGTGATGGTATGCATCCATTCTGGAGCTTTTCTTCGAGGTGAGAGTACCGAATGCTTTCCAACTTATTTTATGGATAAGCGAATCGTTATGGTGTCCTTTGATTATCGACTCGGATTGCTCGGTAAGAAATTTCCCATTTTAATTCTCTTGCATTTTCCAAAAGATCAGAAATAAACAAAATTTCATACCGTAGGTTTTGTTAGTGCCATAGATGAGATCCTACCGGGAAACAATGGCATTAAAGATCAAGTAGCTGTTCTTCGTTGGGTTAAGAAGAACATACGCCATTTTGGAGGTAATCCAGACATGGTGACTATTTTTGGCCAAAGTGCAGGAGCTGCAAGTGTTCATCTGCATATGTTGTCACCTTTAAGTAAGGGTAAGGTTTTGAAATTGTTTACTTTGGAGGAATATTGTGTAATTTTCATTGCACGTGATGTCTTTGCTAAAAGGAAATGCCTTCAATCAGCATCAGATAATAAATTACTTTCTTTCAATTACATTCAGTCATTCAAAAGATTCAAAAATCCAGATCTAGAAATCATAACAATTTTGAAAGTTATGATTTTTTTTTTCAGGTTTATTCCATCGAGCTATCAGCCAAAGTGGAACTGCTCTCTCGCCATGGGTCATCACACCCCGAATGTTGGCCAGAAATCGAACAAATGCTCTCGGCATATTAACAGGGTGTCCTCTGAGTTCGACCGAAATGCTTGTTAACTGTTTACGAGAAATTCCTGCCGAGGAGCTATTGCAAGTGTATCCTCGATTTTACGTAATTTATTCTATGCAGTTTATTTTTGCGAGACCCTGCAAAAATCAAAAATGCCTCTATCGTAGCGTACCCCCTAAGAAAAAAGTTGTTTATTTTTGTGTACAGTTTCACTTTTTTTCACTTATATGTTTATTTATTGGTCTATAGATATGGAATTACGAACCGACTACTATTTTTTCTATAGTTGTTGAACCTGATGTTCCTGGAGCATTCCTAACAAAACATCCATCCGAAATTAAAGAAATAAATCAAGTTCCATGGATTCTAGGTATCACATCTGGCGAAGGAGGCATTGTAGCTGCTGGTAAGTAACTTAATTAATCATTTTGAACACTAAAATAAAACTAAAGAAGCATTTGAATTGCCTGACTGCTAATTATTAAGGAATAGGGTGTATAGGATTAGGAAAAACTCTTTGACTCCTGGAGTTAGGCTCAAACTATACCCTTTATAGTATTGGACAGCCATTTGTCAAAATGAAAAAGGTGACTTAATGGCAGTTGGAGGTGTGTTTGCTCAGTTGTACAACACTTCAATGTGTGTAGTACTCTAGCAACTCTGATAGGTTTCTTCCACTTCAGTGACGTCACATCAGCTGATTATTCGAGAAATATAATTTTTCGACCACAATTGGAAAGCCATATTATATAGCTTCAGCTTTTAGCTACTGACCTTGAAAATAAAACTTTCGCTTTCGGCTGTCTACTTTGCAAATTAATTTTAGGCTTTCAGCTTTCGGCTTTTTTCTCCCAAAAACGATCGACTTTTGACTTTTCAGCTTTCTGTTTTCGGCTTTTCGAAAAATGTTTTCAAAATAAATATATAAAATATTTTCCAAAGTTTCAATTTTTTCTTTCTTTTTTATTCAAAAGTACAAAAAAGCTGTAAAAAAGCCAAAAAAATAACGCTTTTGCTTTCAGCTTTTGACTTTTCAAGTGAAGTTTCCGGCCTTTCAGCTTTCGGCTTTTTCAGCCCAAAATCGAAAAGTTTTCGGCTTTTAGCTTTCAGCTTTCAGCTGGCTTTTCAACTCTAGTTTTCGACCGAAATTGTGCTTGTGTAGTCTGCGAGTATCTTTCCATATTCACGGCACGAAATAATAATATACTACGGATGTAACGCAAGTTGCATTTCGTTTTATATTTACGGCGAAATACGAGTAGTTATATTGCCTAAAGTAATTTTCTTTTTTGGGAATTTGATTATTTTATGAATTTTAGAAGTTGCTGAGTATATCTTTGTTTGAGACATACATTAAGAAAGCGTGTTTTGACTTTATTTACCTTTGAAGCGTTATTTTTAATAGCCTCGTTTTCGTCATTAGTTTAAATTCTTGTACGTGTCATCAACTGAAATGAATATGTCTGCGCAGATTACTTATCCAGAGGTGGAGAGCTGGTGATGAAGTTTAACGAAAGATATGAAAGATATATGCCTTTCTTATTTTACTACGCGTTCACTGCTAAGTATGATAAAATTCGTTTCATTACTGACAAGATAAAGGAATATTATTTTGGAAACAATAATATTGGATTCATGACTGCTTTCCAATTACGGGATGTAAGTAAAGGCCTAAGTTACCTGAATTGTTGTCACCAAATTCTGTTGCCTCTGTTATTAAAAATTCTTCTAAGGTAAGAGAATAAGGGGAAAACTGAGACTCTTTCTCTTCAAGTTGAAAAAAAAATTAAATTTCAAAATGAGACTAAAAATATATTATTTAATATTATATGACGCTTACATGGTGAGATTTAAACCTGAACTAGGTAGGTAGCGCTAGTGTTGGGTATTCATTAGTTGCAACTAGCTGATAGTTTCTATTGAAAAATCATCTAAAATACATTGGCTTATATGGAAGAAATAAAATGAAAACCCATTCATCTTAATAGTAATTCTCATTAGTCCGTTGATGTAGAGCTGCCAACCTTTGCAACTCATGTTTGAATCCAGATGAGGGTATAGAATACTAATTTTCACCTCTGTTCGGTGACAAATGACAATAATAGTATAGGTATCTTCTGTCATGTTCATGTTTAGTATTTTTCGAGAAATCATTTTATAATTTTCTGAAAGAATTTATTGAAGTTTTAGTCAGTCCCTCACATTAAAATAAATATATATATGGCTTTAGAAATGTGCCAAAGGTCTGCAGTTACTATATTAATTATAATGAATTGCTTATCAATTTTTCAGATGGTTACTGATGGAGATTTCGCCCACGGTGTAATTAAATCAGCATTAAGATACAATGGAACTAAATATTTCTATTACTATGACCATTTAAATGAAAGATCCTTTAATGAAGTCTGGGGTGAAAGTATTTTCATGAAATATTTAGGTGAGATATTAAATTTTTAAAGCTAGAATCAGTATCACCTATTTTTTGGAAATTTCTGTCTGATAAAAGAATCCGTCGACCTAAAAGTCACACTGTACAAACATTTTATCTAGAGCCCTGTTTGGATTTTTTTGGGTTCACCTATTTCTTTAAAAAATTCAATTAATTAACTATACAGGCATAATTTCAAAATTATACTTAGAAATTGGGGCCTCCTTAATTAAAATTCCAACACAGAAGAAGGTACATGATTTAACCCTTTGGTGAATATTTAAAATTTTTTTTTAGTACCTTCAGTGGGTACCTATAAAGTTTGGGTTTTATTGCAGGTGTTAGCCACGGTGACGACCTCATAAGTTTATTTCCAATTTGGATATTTCCCGGATTAAATCTTATTGACTATCGTGTTTCCGTTCGAATGATAGATTACTGGACGAATTTCGCCTATCACGGGTAATATTCATCTCCAATATTCGAAAACAAACTAATTCGGCTTTTCTAATTGCCGAACAATTCGGTTATAATTTAATCCGACTTTTCAGAGACCCAAACAGTGAACTCAGCCCTAAATCACGTTGGGACCCAGTCAGCTCATCAGAGCTCGAGTATTTACACATCAATACAGTAGCCGACGTAATGGGCAAAAAATTACTGCGAGACAGGTACGAGTTCTGGGATCGATTGCCTCTTATGGGTTCTGCAGAAAAGAATGCTGAAATTAACGAAGATACTCAGATAACGCAAGATGAAGTGAAAATAACCAGCGAGCTCGAGCCTTTGAACGAATCGAAGACTGCAATCCCTACAGAAAAAGACGAACTTTAAGATAAGCGTTCTATAGTCGTATCCTTAGGTGAACTTAAGATGAGTTCATACAGAGTGTCATACAGCTGGATGAATGCAATATTATACAAACTTCAAACGAGACAATACTCGATTAATGTTACCCAATCAAATATAGTTTATTATAGGTGCATATTATGTGCAAAGGTATTTTGGCCAGAGATAAAACATAGACTAAAGTCTGGAAATCCAAAGTAAGCTCGAGCTTACGTCTATAATGCTTTTTGCCTAAAACTTTTCTACTTGCAAATAAATTCGATTTCCAGTGCAAAACAAAAATCGAAAAGTTGGTTTTAATAACGACCACAGCCTGTACAGCTTTTTTCAAAATATTTAAAAAATATCTCTGTATATTATAAAATCAAAACCTGCTGACTGCTAGTTCACAAAAAAAAAAATAGAATTTAGCTATTTTGTCTAAAATTATTAGATCAATACTATTTTTGTCCAACTCTATCCTGCTAGCTATAATTTGTTAAAGTATATTGAAAAATTATGGAAAAAATTTTGGCTTATGCGTTGTATTTGAAACCAGCCCCTCAATTCTTTCTTCAAAACTCACCTAAACACATGAAAGAGAATAATAAAATGCTGAATAGATTGTACAAAGATATACCGTTGAAGTTATGTGTATTTGTTGTGGTTTATAATATTTAGACGCTTGAAGTTGAAGATTCTCCAGTTTGAGGGGGAGCATAGATGGTATGCGGAATAAAAACTTGTACAGGAATAGAAAAAAAAGTGAAAATTTCTATACATAATTCCAAAATTAGCTAAATGTTGTAATTGTAACTCGAATCTCTTAAAAATGCTTATTGTCTTTATCGATCTGTTTTAACAAAACTAGAATTACCATCAGAGTTACTCATTGTAAATAATATTTGTATTTTCAACTCTCGCAACAAGCTTACATATTACAATTGTTTGAAAAGTGTAATATTAGCTGCGACCTTATTCTGACAAGTTAATTGCTCAAAATTATTTCACTTCCTTCAATTTTAAGTCCAGCCAGAAGGTTGTATGAAGATTTTCGGTTTGTTTCATTGACTTTTCTTAATGGTGAGGACACCCTGTATTAGTATGAAAATTTTTTTGACCTACCAAACATGATGGTTTCTTGCGTAGATGAATTTCAGTTTGTAAAATTGGACACCCTGTATAGTATGAAAAAAATTCTTCACATCTACCAAAAATCGTTTCTTATGTAGATGGATTTCATTTTGCATTTCCTTGCTTTGATGAGTACTGAGAGGGCATTGTTTAGTAACACTCAGGATTCAAGAAAGAAAAGTAAGATGGTGAGGAAAATGGTGACACGTTTTTCTTTTTTTTTCACTCACCTACAGATAGTCTTCTGATTTTTAAATGTACTTGACAGGGTTATTTCTATAGTTTTCACGTATTTTACACATGTTTTTGTTCAGTTTTTCTATTATGTCCTTTCTTTTTAAAACGTGTACGTGATATGCCACGTTATTGATCGTCGATATTGTATATTACTGTGAAGAATGCGAGGTTTAAAAAATTGTTTCGTTACTTAAAATTTTTGAAAATAAATTTTCTGAACCTCATTTGTATATTCATTTATTCTCACACTATCATCTAAATGAAACATACGCATATTTCTTGTATCTCACCTGCATAGCAGTGGAATGGGAGAAGATTTTAGAATGATATAGTCGAAAAAGGAAGATGGGCCTTTTCTTTTGCTGAAGTAGAGAATTTGAACCTACATGCAACTTTTTAAAATCAGCTCATCAGAAAGGACCTCCTGTGGCTCATTTTAACTTTTTTGACAATCCTCTCTCAAAAATATAAAACCCTTGGAAGAAAAAATATCCGAGTATTGGGTGCAGATTTCATCCAAAGACAGTTTAAACGTTATCACAGAGGCTTTTCATAAATTTTGATGTGGGTTGCTATTAGACTTTCTGGTAGATGCTCTAAAATTTAATGGAAGTATTTTAAGCAAAATAATTTTTGATGATTACTATTTTATTAACATTTCTAAGTTTTTTGACAGTAGATTTGGTATCAGAAGGCTAAATGCTCCATGACCTTTTTTAAAGCCAGTAGTTTGTCTGTAGTAACTTTGTAACTTGGAAATTATAATTTTCAGTATTCTTAAATTGTCTTTGAAGCTATATGAATTTACAATAACTTAATATTTTTTTAAGCTACCAAACCTTCCGACGTTTTTCAAAGTAAAATACTAATTGTATGATGCGTGTTTTTGACAAAAGGTAATAAAATTTCAAACACGTCTGACATGTGGATGTCACTTTATCTATTGGTGTGTTAGAGTTTAACCGGCCTAAGTGAACAATTCAACTTATTTGCTTTTACCACTTTTGGTGTGGGTGTAATTTTAATTTTTATATACGTGTATAAAACGTACCTTATTCTTTCTTATCACTTAATCTGTCGTTGGCCAATTTTTTGGAGCTCTCTAAAATGTTTACTTTGCTAAGGATCATCTTAGTCTTGGTGTCATTTTCATTAACGTTTTGTGTTGATTTAGAAGAAGTTGTAACTGTAATAAAGCAGGGTAAATTAGTCGGAGTAAAACTGTACACAGCTGAAAAGAAGAAACAGTATCTTTCTTTTTCAAATATACCTTACGCAAAACCACCATTAGGCAATCTTCGATTCAAAGTGAGTTATTTTTTAATTATTATCTAGAAATTATTAACTTTATTTTACAGTAATATCATTTTTAATGCAATTTTTAGGCTCCTCAAGATCCACTGCCGTGGAAAGGCATTCGTACGTTAAAATTTCCACCAGTCTGTCACCAGTGGGTGAGAAATTTCGATACGTCAACATTTTATGGTCAAGAAGATTGTTTGTATCTCAACGTTTTCACTCCAGTGGTAAGCGTTGAGTTTTCCAATAATATTTTGATATTTGATTAATAAAAATGACTCAAGCTAACCAATAAACTTTTACTGGGGCTAAGCTTCAAAATCTTTTAGCCTGAGATTTTAATAAATTCTGCGAATTTTGTAATCTTTGACGTCTTTCATTGAAACTCACCATAATATAATATTTCTGAGCAACATTTTTATGAGATTAACTTTTTATATTATGATTACGAAATCATAAGCACGTCTAAGTTTTGTAAAAATTTGTATCCTTTTTAAAATGAATTTTTTTTTAAATAAAAAAATTGGCAGAAATAATTTTCATTTGGATGACCTATTAACCCTTTATAATGGCGATTTATTTGTCGAAAAGTCATTTTTTCATCTTATTCATTCAAAAATTTTGTACTCGACAAAATTTTTTTTCCTGCAAAATAATTTTGTGCAGGTATAATGTAATTTCTATAAATTATCTTACAGTTTTATCTTCTATTTTCTTATAAACCAATTCAGTATGTTTGGGAAATTACGTTGATTCCATTCTTTAGGGACCCATGCAAGAAATAAAAATTTATCACCAACGTATTGTGTAGGATATTTTCATTATTGAAGTAAAAAATTTCATTTAATAGTTGAATGAAAATGCTAAATTACCTGTCGTCGTCTGCATCCATGGTGGAGATTTTCAACGTGGCAGTAATTACGAATGCCCAGCCAATAATTTTATGGAAAAAAATATCGTTTTTGTTTCTTTCAACTACAGACTCGGAATATTTGGTAATTAATTCTTTCTGTATATTTATAACGATAGAGTAAATTGAAGGTTCACTAATGAAAACAATTATCGATTCTTTCTTTCCCATATACTCGTATTTACATAGGCTACTATTGAAGAATAAATATTTAGAATATCTGGACTGGACGTAGGTAGTAATTGATTTGTGTTTCAATCATATTTTCACATTGCTTCACTGAGTTATCTTAAAATATTATAAATACCAACACTATTCAATTTAAAACATACTTTTTTTGAAAACGAAAAAGTAAAAAATTCAAACTTTGAAAACAAGTTAAGCAAAGATTGTTACTATAGTCCAGCCAGTGAGAATATTTGTAACAACTCTTATTGAAAAAATGTTATAATATTTCATGACGTCACACATTTTTGAATAGAACATAATCATTTGTCAATTATGTTTGAGCTTATCCTTCATTTTCAAGTGTTACTATCAGTAAAACTTACTTCAATAAATTCTTTCGCACTAAAAATCGGTTTTATAATTTCCAAATCCCCCCTCCGGTGAAAACAACATATTATTGTAAAATTTACTAACCATTTGAAAAAAATTAAATTAAAAATTTTTTATTCCTATTAATAATTGAAAAAATTAGGCAATAATCCTGACTACTACATAAAGTCTTTAAAATTTTTACATGCTTCCATTAGTTTATTCGTATTGCTTTCAGGTTTTCTTAGTGCTGGAGATGAAATTTTACCCGGTAATTTTGGACTTAAAGACCAAGTTGCAGCTTTGAAATGGGTTAGAAATAATATTCGAAGTTTTGGTGGTGATCCAGAAAAAGTTACTATTATGGGACAAGGCGCTGGAGGTGCCAGTGTCCATTATCATTTGTACTCGCTCGCCAGTAAAGGTGAGAAATTGTTGATGAGAGAGCAATACTTGAGAAAGTGAACAAAGCTTATGCAAGGTTCTCGACTAAACCTGAAGTGTGTTATAAATTTCGATTACCCTAAAAACTTTTGTTCTCAAAATCTTTACATTTAAAACTTTCAATACCTAATTTCATATACGTTGAAATTGTTGAAAAATGATTTGTTGAATTTTTCAGGTTTGTTCCGAGCAGCTATTAGCCAAAGTGCCACAGCCTTGGCACCGTGGGCGTACTCTCTTCCAGAAACTGCTCGAAATCGAACATTTGCCTTGGGCCGGTTGATGAAATGCTCAAATGAAACCACTGGCGACATACTTCTATGCCTTAGAAAAGTACAAAGCAAAACTCTGGTGGAAATGCAGCCTCAGTTATCGGTAGGGTTTTTATGTTCAGTTAAATAAGTTAATTATTAGGGATATGGTTGACGCATTGATTGCATATTGAGCTTTGTGTCCTAGAAGTCACTAGTTCAAGTCTAGTTATAATGTTGACCTCGCGTCTCAATCCCGTTCATTGTCAAAAATGTTGCAGACAGCTGTTCTCACCAGAATATTAGGTAAAATAGTCAAGTAGTTCGAGCCTATTTGACAAAAACATGCACATGTTTATTTTTCACGACAGTTCGTTGTCTTTGCTTCCAGTCATAATGAACTGATCTAAATGAATTTTTTTGCACCAATACAATTTAACGATATGCAGGACAAGCCCCCCCCCCCTTTGAATTTTAATGGTAATTGATTAAGTACTTCTAGCTAGTCGTCATTGCAATAATTAAAAATCCTACTAGGGTAATTTGCATTTTTTACATGTTTTAGATTTGGTTTTCCGAACCCAATGTATTATTCAATCCAACCACCGAATTAAAAAGTATTGACAATGCATTTTTCACCAACAATCGGTGGCTAGATACAGAAATAAATAAAGTTCCTTGGATGATTGGTTTTACTTCTGGAGAAGGTGTTTTCAAATCATCAGGTATATTAATTACTTGTATTATCTTTGATTGGTATAATTTATTTCCATTGTTGAAGTAGAAAAATCCTCACACAATTGTAATTACTTATATTTCAGCTTATTTTGGCAAAAATGCAACCCTGCTAGAGAAATTTAACAAAGAAATAGACTCGGCATTGCCAATTATTTTAAACTATGGCGAAACCACGAATGTTAAAGACGTTTCGACCATTACAGAAGCTTTAAAAAAGTTTTACTTCAATAATAGTTTAGTAACTACTGATTCTGCTCGTGGATTAATTGACGTGAGTATAATTTGCGATGTTTACGTGGCCACTGATTTAAACTTCAGCACTTAGTCAAAGGAGTGTAACAGTCAGTTGTACTTTTACATTTTTATCAATTCTTACCTATAATTATTATCAAAACTGCAGCTGTTCACGGATTCTCTATTCAGCTATGGATGCATGAAAGCAGCTAGCAGATATGCAGGTAGAAAATATTTTTACTTATTCGATCATCTGAACCAAAATACTTTCAGCCAAGTATTAACCTCAATGCCAGGACTCGACCAGTACAGTAAGTTTTATTACTTTTGTTTAGAGCCATATCAATTATATCCTTTATCTATTAATTTTTTCAAATCAAAAGTTGTATATCTAAGTACAATAATGAAGGAAATCTGAATTTTCTGCTATGCCGAAGGAATTTCTGTCAGTTATGCTTAGGCTTGGCCTTATAAAATTAAATTTGTGTATATTAGGAACATAAATTTCAACGCAAATCTATCTTTTACTTGTCACTTATATTCTAGTCAACTTTATCATACTCATAGTTTTTTTTTTTAGAATCTATTATTCAACTAAACCTTCTTAATAAATAAAACAACAAGTGGGTTATTGCATTATAAAAGACATATACCCAATAGAGTGAGAGAAGCGAGAAACAAAGTTCATAGGTATGCTGGTCTAATAGGGCGAAAGGGGGGTGTAAACCCTTTTATCTAGAAAACAGACCTTATTCATTACAAAATCAAATATTATCGCACTAAATTGTCGAATAAGAACTAATGTTTAGCAGTGTTGTTCCGTCAAATAAGTCAAGTTATTTATAACACACGTCAAAAAATTAATTACCTATTTGACAGTTTTTTGACATTATTTTACGTCAGAAAACTATCAAAAGAGACAACAGGAAAAACTTAGGAATTCCTTAATTATTGCTCGAGTATTGATTGAAAATCGCAGATTTTATATGCTCTATCTTCCTCAGGGCAGAAAAAAACTTTTTTGGTTTATTTTTTAAATTCTAACATAAGTAAGATTATTATGTGGTCTTTGAATAATATTCTCTCATTTTTACATTTTCTAATTTTCTTCTGACAGCAGTTGGCTTTGAAACTAATGAAAATGAAATTGGAAATTTGAAATTTGAAATTTAAATAAATGTGCCTGCAAGACTTTAAGATTAGGATTTAGAAGTTGGTTCATAATAGAAATTGATAATATGTCTTGTTTGTTTTTCTTTTTACTGATTAACATTGAAGGGAAGGAAATGTAAACAATAATTAAAGTACTTTATAGTCATTAATTTGATCAATAAAATCAAGATATTCTCCATGTGAGCTTAGTGTCGAAATCAATTTTGTATTTTTTATTTGGAGTTTGGTTGTTGGGCCTTCTAACTAAAATAATCCAAAGTCTAAAATGAAAATGAATCATCCAAAACCAAACCAAACAAACTCTATGTATTACAAAACTCATAATAATAACAATAAATTCAGTTTTCACAATAAAATTATTATCTGACGTTTTTTGACATAATTTGACAGTAAAATTTTTTGACTGTAATTTTACGTTATTTGACGTTTTTTGACATAAATGTCAAAAAAGTTATTTGATGTGTCAAGGAACAACACTGTGTTTAAGCTCTATTTGTCTAGCTGTTGCATAATTTCTCAAATCTTCACAGAAATGGCTTCCCATGGTGATGATATGGTCAGCTTGCATTACGTACCTTGGCTCTATTTGAAAAAAGATAATCTTCAAATGGATATTGAAGTGACACATCGAATGGTGAATTATTGGACAAATTTTATTAGATTGAGGTAATGTAGATTTTATTCTTCTAGTATTAGTCTGCTTTTGCAGTTGAAAATTTGAAATTAAGTAACTGGCTATTCTTGGCTCCATTGGAGAAATATAAAACACTCTTGATTGAATAGCTACCCAAAGGCCAAATGAATAGGTAAATGTTACATGTCACAAAAAAAAAGGCCCGGTTACGCAGTGCATTATCTCAGAGTTGACTCTGAGTTTACCCATTTGTTTCCGTGGGTTTAAATAAGTTAACCCCAGTGTTACATCATATGGAAGCCAGCACTGTACAACCGACCATAAAGAAGTCAAAAATAAATGTTTTATTTGCAAATAAACATCTTTGTTTTTGCTGAGATGTTTATTTGCTGTCTAGTAAAACAGATCTAGACATAATATATTTATTACAAACCTTATTTTAATCCTGAATTTTAACAGCTCGAGACGAAAATAAGTCGAGTCATCGGTGACCGTGGAATTAATTTAATTTTATGAATAAAAATGACCCTGGCTTACGCACAAAATTCGATTTAAATTGATGAACCCAAATATGAAGCTCTCTCCATCAATTTCTGTCTCTTCGTGTTGTTTTTAATAATTCAACATTGTATTTGGTTGAATAATTTTCGCACATATGGGGTTTGCAGTGTTTTCAACATAATCGTCATCTTCGTAATCCCAGCATCATTATACTCTTGTGAAATTCTCGCTAAAAAGTTCCTTCCGTGAAAAATCCATCCATTAATTAAGTTTTAAACGGGAGTTTAGATAGAAGGAAAGTTTTTATATTTCAGTCGTGGCTTAACCTTCTGTCCTCCGCCCCCCCCCCTACTTAGTTGAAAATGTCATCGACCATGACCGTCGTGTTCAATTTCTAAATATTGTTTTTATACGGGTAAATACAAGTACGAAGCCATTTTGGACTTGCAGTTGTATATTTAAACTGCACACCAAAAACATATAGGTAATTAATTTCTTTTCTTTTTCTTCGTTTTGCACACAGCAATCCAAATGGGGAAAGTGATGAGATCGTGTGGTCTCGCATGAAATCTAATTTCGAGCACTTGCACATTAAAACTGAGAAGGATGTTATGGAGAGTAATCTGTGGAAAGAAAAATACTCGTTTTGGGAGAGTCTGCCTCTACTATCGAAAATTGAGTCTGCTGATGTATTAAAGTCTGAAATAAAAAAAGATGAATTGTAACTGTGTCTTTGTTCTTTATCTGTTAAATTTTTTTTTTAATTCAATTTTTATTTCCTCATCAGTGTTACCGTCTTAAAGAGAGACAATTGGGTTAGTAATGATCCTTATAGCCTGCTTCATTATCCTGGTGCTCCATGCAGGTAGTAAGTAGTTAATTGATTAGGGGAGAGAAAATCTTTCATAACTAAGCCAATAATAGCACGGAAATTTGACCTTGAACCTTTACATCGAAATTAATTGATCAAGGAAAACAACATATGCCAATGGTAAAACCAAAACTCCAGTATACTTCGAAATTCTATTATACAGTCTTTTCCCTAAAGTCTTTCGACTTGACTAAGTTTCTCGACTTATCCGGCCAAGAAAAATCAATTTATAATGTAAATTTTCTTTGAAAAACTAATTTCATTTTTTTCTTTCACACTTTCATGGCTGCAATTTCCATGACCTGAAAACCACGTTCATATTTTTTTCCAACACAGACAAAATGTTGTCACAAACTTCGCCAGCAATTCAAGGGTCTTCTTCCTGTGGATTAATTTACAATAAGTAAGTGCATTCGAACTCATTTTCATCACTGGTTCTGTACTTTTAAGAAAACATTGAAACTTTTCCATTCAATTTAAGTATAAAAGAAATAAAGAAATTAGGACATTACATTTCAAAGAAAGGACATTATATTTTATTGTTATACACTTACCGACTCATATTCAAGAATAAGGTATAGAATATTTTTGCACTTACCTGTTAAACCTGATCTGGGTGACCAAACTTTTTTTTAAAAAGTATTTTGTTTCACTTATGGCGCATCAAATACCTGCACACATACCACCTACTTTTTTTTTTTTGAATCCCATCTATGAAATTCCACTGCCAACACGAATATCATTAATGATCTGTCTTTGAAATACTAAAAAGAAATTCCAGTCTGCATCGTACTTGCAAATTATGTTGGAATAAATTCGCTTATAATAGTCTCTCGCTAAGAACTTCTCTATGCAATTCAAAAAATAATTATGTCGTTAATTACTCGCAAAGAAATTAAAGAATGGCAAACCATGAAAACAGGTTCACACTCATATTTTTGTCGCGTGATACGAAACTCTTGTTGCGCGCATGTGCGATTTCAGTTTTGCTCTTCATTTTACTGAATACTGATTTGTTTCGCCGTTCCTATCACAATTTCTTTAGCCACTTCAACCAGTCAATGCGAATTAACGAGAGATAGGTCTCGCGTTCTGTTGCCTCGTGTTGGAGTTACATGTGTTTTGTGAAGTGACTCGAATATATTGCGAACGCGACGAGTGACTCGAATAGAAAAAAGTGTAGCTCTAGCATAGACCCTCTCATTAGTTGCAGACTGTGACCAGGTGTTGCTTCGAAAAAAGGTTTGTGAACATATATATATTGCCTATTTCAACATTTATGAATCGTATGCAACGAGGAGTGACGTGTTCAAGAACTATTAAATTCACGTTTATTGCCCGTCAAATTCATTATACTGTAGGCATATTTGTCTCATTTTATTCGTACATATAACGTAATTTAGGCCAAATGGTGTTGAATTTTTTTTCAATGAGACCATTAAAAACTTGGTCATTTTCCGAGTTAATTATTCGATTCAGTCTTTTAATTAAGAAAACTTTCTGCTGTCGCTTATATTGCGCATTTCTTCACAGAATACCAAGAATTTCCAACGTATTGATTTATCAACATTTTCTAAAACATAGCATTTATCTTTTCATTTGAAGAATCCATTTTTTTCGCCCAATTTTTTCGTGATACCTGCAAATCTGTAGTATACTCGTATCTTTTACCATAAAATATAAATATACTATTTGACTAGACAAATTCTAGCTTAAGCCAGTTATAATTGTAGTGCCGATGAATTTAGAAATTTGTTTAATACATTATGCTAATTGCTTACAATCACTAAACGGCCGCTTGGCTGATCTATCCTCACTTCGGCTCCAAGTATAAACAGATGTACAAAATCAAAATCCAGTTGGAATCACAACCATATGTACCATTGACTATAAACTCTGTACCAGAAAACTAGAAAGATTCAAGTCAAAATTTTCAGTTTTGAAATATTTCACATTGAAGTTTTCAAATTACACCCATTTCAGATACGTAGGAAGGCTAACTCTGGTTCTCGTTATTTAGAAACACTAATTTTCATAAGATGAAAGTTCCTGGTAATTAACAATCATAGTTGATATTATTTCCTAATCACTGAATGCGGCCATGGATCCTTCCAATTCTCAGGCTCAAAAGCGGATTAGGAATTTTAAAACTATTTAAGAAGTTCTAATGATCAACATGGACTGCCTGCAATATCAGTCAAGACTCAAGACATATAAATGCTATTCAAAATTTTATCTTTTACATTGCATTATTTTTCAAGTACAAATATGATGGTTTATACAAAACAGTCTACATAGTAAGAAATGTGAATGAGTACCTAAAAATTTTGTTAAATTTTAAAACATTTTGTTTCGCTATAACGCAAATCTTTTTAAAATTATTATCTAAAAAAAAAAAAACCCACTTATCAGACCGTAGTTATCATTATTTCTCGAAATACTGTTTTTAGCATTAACGGGATTTTCTTTCTCTAATTACCACAAAGAAGCAGCCCTTTCTTCTCGCCTGATATCGAAATTTTCAACACTTTTACCCAAGTCAACTGATCAATTTCTAGCTACAAAAAACAATTTGTAAAAAAAGGTATTGTTACGAAATTTTGAAGAACATTTTATTACTCTTCTTCTTACCTACTAGATTGCATTAAACTCTTCAGGGGGAGGGAAAATGGAGGAAAATATCACGAAATTTGACCTCCAAAGTTATTTGAGGTGATTCATTTCAGTGTACAACTTTTTAACCACCAAACATGGCCAAAATTTTTTTTTCCCCTAATTTTTCTCTTATTATTCAGAAAAGAAGGAAAATAGTAACTTTATTGTCCTTGTATACGCGTATATCAATATTGATCGAGAAAAGTTTTAGCTTTAAGTCTGATTCCCAGCACATAAGTTATTTTAGCTTGTGTTCGAAAGTTAATAATACCGTAATAACCTATTTTTAAGTGATCAAAACATTTTGTTCGCGTGTACTGAATTTTTTTTATTTCATTTCCAATCTCGAAAAAATATTCCTGGTTTTTTTCTTCGATATTTTTTAAAATTGGTTTGCCTTACCATGCTCTATTTCCAAAACCTCGTAACGATGACGTGTACCAATTGATTGGTCGATTCTGACTGAAATGTTGCGATGACTTTCACAAATACCTATAAACTCAAAATTTACGTGCACGTGTATCTACAGCACATACCGCCTTCGTGTATATTTATCTACGAGCATTTTTCAAAAATAAAGAATAAAAAATATAAAAAACCAGTGATTTCCATCATGAAACCATAAAATTACTTCACAACGTGTGTCGAAATATTCTGTATTTGGTTTATTTTGTACATTATCAGATGGGTATAGGTAAATGGTTCTGGACTAAAGGTTATCCTTTAAAAAATTATATCATCCTATTTAGAACAATTTTCAATTGAATAAGCTAAAAGCTGTGCTTGCTTGGAAAACTAATTCCGATATTCTTCTGTTTTCGAAGCCTTTTTATAACCCTCAGGGAAGAAAAAGAAGGATAATATAATGTAGGTATGCCTTGAATACACGTCCGATTTTTTTCCGCATAAAATACAAGAGTATAGCAGTTAATTTTTTTTCTGTTCGGTTTGGTCATATCTATAATTGAGAAGCCACTCTTTGTAAGGCAGTAAAATGTCTATTTTAAACGCATTAAAAATAACGGTCAATAAAATTAATTCATTTTGTTTAAAAATTCATAGTTTTGCTGCATGACTGCCACGATAAATTCATCGTTAAAATTTCGACGCAAAAACTAAATTCTTGATTCAGCGAACACCCCCAAGCCCTTTAGTTGACTGAGCCAAAACAGAGCAAGGACAAATACACCCGCAAAAGAGCGAGGGGTACAAAATTGGGGTAGATTTCTGCGTGGCATCCTATACACACCTCCAAAAGGTTGATTCACAACCAACGAGGATGGAAAAAATGGTTCTACTTTTAATTTTTCCTTGTCTTTTTCAAAATTTCATCAAGGTACAGCTACTGCGCATGCGTCTACTTACGGAAAAAATTCTAAAAAATGTCGATAGTTCAGAACCAAAAGTGTTACGTATATTTTCTTATTTAAACCAAATATAGATTTTCAACATTTTTGGTTATACAGAGCGAAACAAGAGAATGAGGGCCTTAAATTAAGCTAAAATTAACGTAGATGTAGGTAACTTGGAGAAAATAGGGTGTTTGCAGGAGTATGTTCATGTGGATATGTTTTTTGATGGGCTTGGATTGAATTAACTCCATATGAGTTTTCATATCCTTACCGTGATAAAGCATGTAGGTATTTGATAAATTCATTCTGGAATCTGGACTTTCCTACAGGGAAATTCAATATCATACAGTGATATAAATATTGAATTTCTCAATAATATAGAAATGTTTTCCAAAATCTCAATGTCATAGTGCTCTAAGCTCTGATCTAGCTCAATGAGTTTCTAATCCAGAAAGCTCATCGTAGAGTAATAATTATACTTGCAAGCCCATTAAGTGTCCGAATATGGGCACCTGTATTCGTAATTATGAAATGACAAAATGGTTAAAAATATATATATTCAACTCGATCGATAGGAATTTTTTGGTGGCGAATCCTCGTAATAAACGATGAATAATAGAGCTTCTATCTATCAAAAGAGCATACTAGGTTTTTTATTTGGAACTTACTTCCCAATTTACATAAATTTCAACAACTCGATTCATTTCTCGTTCTCCTTCGAGTATGAATAGTCGTTTTCGTTCTCTTTCAATGTGAACCAACCTTAGAGATGGGTTACGACAATTTTCCTTCTCCTTCAAAATCCAATAACACCCCTTCCGCATTCCTCGAATCCTGTAGGGGGTGGGTAAAATGGTGAATGAAAATAGAAAAGATCCTCTAAAACAGAAAACGAAACCCTTCAGTCTGCCACGGCGTAGTAACTTGGCCTCTTGGCCTTTTGTGTGTTCGCGAACGAATCAGCTGGTAATTTTTTACTTTTTTTTTTATTTGCTGATAACGAACTCGTGAATGTATGCTAAGCAGCGTGCACATATTGTGTTGATCTGATCTCACTTTGGTCCATTCTCAAAAATGGACTCGATTAGTGTTCTACTTCCGTCAGTTTTTATTACAAATTAGTGCCAGTGATACTTTCGACAAGAATTACTCAAGCTCTTCTAATATTCCCTGAAATATGTTATTTTTGTTGATATTTTTCCAAATTTGTGGCTGGTTCCACCCAAAGTCCGATCTCATTGAAACACCTAACTTTGGGTTTCATCACTTGCATGTTCCTGTATGAAGAGATCTATAATTTGGGTTCAGGTAATTAATATTCATTCGAATAATTTGGCCTCAAGTAATTTAATTCTGTATAGTATGATGGTTATTTTATGTTTGTAGAAGTCGTAATATTGCTGTGAATAGATTTATTGAAGCTTGTGAGAAACACTCGCTAATTCATCATTCTACAGAAATTCAAGCCAAATTTTTCCAGTCAGTTTATATTCTTTCATCTCTTGCAGAGGAATTTTTGGTACATAAGTAATTATCAATTAATTATCGTCCCGATACATAAAACTGATCTTGAAGCTTGAAGTATTGTTTTATGTTGGTTCCTATTTTCGTATAACCCATTCTCGTATTTGAATTTCTTTTCTGCTGATATTATGAGCGATGATTATAAAATATCGTTTGATGCTTCGATGAAAACCACTTAGTGATCGACAAGTGTATCAAGAAGCTCTTTGAGGAGTCAAATTGTGTTTTCTTAATCCTACCATTCTTTTAGTTTACTCTCATATTCTGTAGTATTCATTTGATTTGTATGATCAAATGCTGATTAGGTGGCCTCAATGTTTGAGCACTTTCAATTTTGACTAATTCTCCTGTATGCTAATTATTTTGTACGTATAGTATTTGAGATGGGTTTTATGTGAGAAGCATGTAACAAATCCAAGTTGAAGTTATGAATGCATATTATGTGTGTATAAGGTTCCTATTAATTGTCCTCTAACCTTTGAGTCACTTTACTAATTTTACCCGTTAATTGAATTTTTTAATTTTCACGGTCTCTTATGAAAGGAAATAAGCCTCAGGCTGGTTGTGAACAAAACTATCAATTTATATTTGTCTTATTATCAATAGTGACTTCATATTACTCATCTTTGCTTTGATTTTGTTTTTATAATGAACGATTGTTGAGCATAATATTATGATTTTTTAATGGTACACAAAGCATATTTAGAATTTTGGTGCCCTTATTTTTTGTGCTGTGTTACAGTGTTTTTACTATACAAATTATTCCTGTAATAACTAGAATTTTTTTTTAATATATTTTTTTTTTTGCAATAATCTTAATTTGAAATTATAATAGAATTCATTTTCAGGGCTTATCAAAATTTTATTACTTTTAAAAAATCGTATTCTTGTAAATTAATCTTTTTTTTTCATTTCTATTATCATTTTTTTTAAACTTTTTTTTTTTCGTCGATCAATATTTCTAAATCGATATTCTGCTTTTTATAGTAGAAAAATCATCTATAAATCAAATTATGTAGTTCCTTTTCACTGAATCCTCTAAAATGCATTCAATCAATGAACTTTTTCTTTGATAAAACAAATGAATATGAAAGATAGACATCATCGTTACGTTTATTATGTCAAAAATTCAAGACAAGACTATCCTAAAAAATAATAAATGTAAAATTTAGCCATTTCAAGTTTATTAGAAAAATATTGAGGTGATGAATGAAGCTTTTAAGTAATTATCTGATACTAAGATTTAATAATAATTGACTGGGAAAAAAAAACATGACTTGAAAATCATGGTGTAAAAAAATTAGGTTTTCTATAAAAAATTGAGAGCAACAATAGGTTAATGAGATGTGAAACGGCGAAGGTGTTTTAACTTATTCAAGTTGGGAAATATATCGTTGAATATCAAGTTTGAACTGGCTAAAGAATTTTTTTTTTAAATATTAATTCCATGATAAGTTCTACTTTTCAAACAGAGTGAATGATGGAATGAAAGATTTGTAAATCATCTCCATTTCAATCATAATGTTAGAGTAAAAAGTTTTCTTATTAAGGTATTGTTAATAAATACATAGCTGTAATTATTACTCGTACCATGTGAATATTTTGATTACTTATGACATGGGTAGTAGCTCAAAGCCGGTATATAATTCTATCGGCTGTCCGAAACAGATTATTAATCCAGTGTTTTTGAAAGAGTTTAAATTATGTGGTATTTTCAATTAATGTCGCGTTCAATTTTATCGTGTAATAGTGTTTTTAAATAGAAAATTTATTTATTTGGGTTCGATTACAATTTTAAAATCTGAATGAAAATTTTATCGGTAGTTCGAATTCATTTTAATATTCAATTAAAAAAAAAAAACTACATTCTTTCCCACACTACTTGTTCAAGCATTTGTGTTAAGATCTATTTATTTGAAAAACAATAGCTCCGAAAATATACTTTAGGATTATTTTTCTGATTTGTAACTGATTCATTACATTTCACGCGTGTAGAATATTCTTTCAAATAATAATTTGATCCAATAATTTCAACGAATTTATTCGCTCTACCTCATGAGAAAAAATTAATAAATTTGTAACTTAATAGGCTTGTGGATATTTTCAAAAAGGAAGATAATAATTAATTTTGAACGTCTTATTGTCTAGTATTAGTTGTAATAAAGGTCCTCTTGCTGGCTTGCGATTCCTATTATTTTCGTAATATTCGTTGAGTGGAATGTGCGTGAGGGGTATGGAAAAGCGTAGGCTGAAATAGTTGATGGTATGAATGAACTTTTTTTTCTTTAAAATTCTCCGTTTTTTTTTCTTCTTCAATTGAGCCTTTACACGTACTTATAAGATCCTGATTGTTTTTCTTTTACTTTTTAAACGTGAAAGTCATTTTAGTGCGGATACTTGTGAGTTGTACACTCTGGCATAATTCTCATAGCTTGGCGCCAATCATTTTTGTACTACGAAATTTTACTTAGGCTTTAATGGGAGTGGAATAACTTGTACTTTTTACAACTCCGCGCTTCATTCCATTTTTCATTTATTTCTAATTTTTTATTTTCGTTTTTTTGTTCATTACTACAGAAATGTAAATTCGCAGTAGCATTTTACTCGTTTCTTAGCCTCTTCGAGAATGTCCTTGATAAAAAATTACGCGGACCTAGAAAAATCAGAGGACATCGCTCCCACGGATGTAATTGAAAATCAAAAGTCAGAATGCAGACTATATCCAAGAAGATGGCTAATTTTAATACTGTTCGTATTTTATTCGATGTCGAATGCAATGCAATGGATACAATATTCGATTATCTCCGATGTCATCACAAAGTATTACAATGTCCCCAGTTTTTACGTCGACTGGACTTCGATGATTTACATGGTCACTTACATTCCATTGATCTTCCCCGGATCGTGGTTGCTGAATAAATTGGTAATTTTTTTTTCTTCAATTTTACTTACTACACCGCGTAGCATGTAATTTTTCATTAGGCTATATTCTTATTGCTAAAACGTGATAAGTGTCTTTTTCTCAAAGGTTCTACCCTGGTGAAATAATTTGTGAATTTTCTCTCCACAAGTGTTTCTTCTTATAATTATTTCAAAATTGGTCTTTAAACAGTAAATCATCTTTGTGGATAAATTTGAATAGTTTTACTGTAGATTTGGTCTTGTGGTATTAAACCATGATCAGCCATGAAATTATTAGACCTACTGAAACATTCGCATAAGAAATTTCCGGGATTATTCATTCACTCTTTATTTAAGGCGCTCTTGTAGTAAAAAGGCTAAACCAGTCTCAAGTATATTATAGTTTTTATCTCTTTTCCGTTAGTCTGGAGAAATACTTACCTCTCTTTCTTGATGATCGAAACGTTGGGAGATCTTTTTTTTATTTTCAGAATGATCCATTTAAAATTTTAAAATAATTTTGAAGATCATTGACTTCCATGGGAAAAATTTGATTTTTTTTTACAAATCAATCACTTAGTTATGCATTTTTATTGTGATTTATTTATATTTGTTGAAAAATTTGGTAATCCCACTTTGTCATGATGTGTATTAAGAATAAACAGGTAATCTACAATACACTCAAACTCTGACGTCGTTGTCGTTATGCACGTTTATTTAAAAAACGTGAAAAAATACCACAAACTAATTTTGCTTTGAATAAACGCTACCTAATAATATAGGTTTGCCAAAATGATGTAGACGAAGAAAGGCAGCTTCATTTATTTTTAATTACGACAATTGATTTGGTAAACAATAAATTGGTATAGTGTTACCAACAAGAACGCTGCGGAGTATTTATTACTGCGATGAATGTAAACCGTGGTTTCATTCTTCAAAACTATAATTATTTGCTGTTTGATCTATGGAAAGCGAGGCAAATTTTAAATTTGTTAAATGATAGATTTTACTTTCTTCTCGAAGGTCAATTTGGGTGTTTAGAGTAGGAAACTTTTCTACTATTCACTGTAGGTATAGAGAATTATTTAACCGAAAAATGTCTTTGTAAGTGTCATCAAGGATGCTGAGAAAGCTTTTTAGACTCATAGTGATGAAACTTCTGCATGGTGGGGCAGGGGGTGTTTCAGAAATTTTGAATTTTTATACGATTTTCTCGAAATTATGCGAGTAAATTCATTTAGGCTACCTAAGTGAAACTTTGGACTTATTCAGGGGAGAGAACACATTCGAAAATGTTTTATTGTTGAAGGTTCAATATTTTTTTTCAGCTTATAATTCTGTTTGTTTTGCAATAATCTTTGAATTTCAGGGTATCCGAATATCCGTTTTACTTGGAGCGGTTGGTACGTGCATCGGAGCTTGGGTGAAAGTATTTTCAGTTGCTCCTGATAAATTCTACGTCACGTTTATTGGCCAAACCATTGTCGCCATTTCCCAGACTTTCGTATTGAGTTTACCAGCTCGAGTAGCAGCCGTGTGGTTTGGCCAAAATGAAGTATCTTCTGCTTGCTCCATCGGAGTGTTCGGAAATCAGGTAAATATAAGGTTTACATTTTCAAAAAATATTTAGAAAATATGACTATTATAGTATTCAAGAGGAAATAATTAATTTCGTATGCCTCTTACGTTCTCGGCGTAATTTTAATTTAGTTGGTTGGTACTTGAAATACTTATTTTTCTTTAGAATGTGTGGAGCTGTTATTTTATTTATTTTACTGCTGCTACAGACTGAGGCGATGCATTGTTTGCTCATTCTAATCCTCACGTACATCATATTGAAACTAAACAGGATGAATTCAATAATACGTACAAACATAGTACTCGTATAAACACATTTGCCCGCATTATATTGCTTTCAAAAAATGTTTGTGATAGAGTTGTCGTGAGGGCATTTTCATTTATTACTACTTCTTTTAAAACAATGAGATAATTTGGAAAACAGATTATGTTACGAAGCCAATTTTTTTCGAATGGTTATGAACGACATTTCCTGTCTGTGCAAACAGACCGACTATGAAAGCCAGTGCATTATGCACTGCACGGTTGAGCCAAATTTTTTAATGTAGCAGAAACATTTATTTATTTAGAGTTGTTTACTTATTTCCGCCAAAATATAGGTTACATCACCTTGATAAGCTGCAATATTAAATTTTTCAATTCATGGCTTTCCAAGATTTTCGTTTCTTACTTCTCTATTGGAAGGTTTCATTTTAAGACGTATAGTTAGCTCAAGGTAGTAAGCTGGTGTACTGTTGCACGAATAATTGAAAAAAGGAACGTGCGCGCGCATTTTTTAAAATAACTGACTAGAACAAGAATCGGTAAAGCTCTAACTTGACTTGACCATGCACATAGTCAGAAAACGCAAAAATCTCAATTTTAAAGTAAAGTTATAATTAACTAACTCATTAATGAGGTTATAGCAATAAAATTGTTCCTTATTAATGGCATTAGAATTGAAAGTACTTTTTTCGTTAGCTTCAAAACTTTACTTTTTTCTATCATTACTTGACCAACAAATCTCGACTATTTATGAGAATATTAACGTGAGTGAGAAAAAAGTATAGAAACAAAATATTATATTATTTATTTCAAGTTGCTACAGTTGATGATATTATGACTCACGAGTACATTGTAGTTTATTTAAAATTTTTCAGTTTGGTATTGCTGTTGGATTTGTGGTTCCTCCTATTTTGATAAAATGGGGTAATACGGAGGAGGACGGATTGAGACTGATTTATTACGGTGTAGCTGTAATTACGACGGTTATTCTATTATTAATATGTTTATGTAAGTACCAATTCGACCTGAGAACCAGAGTGATCCGCAAGTCTAAATGACATGATAAGGTCGTGACTGATTATTTTCGACGTACTCGTACTTTACCTGGCACTTTTATACTGCGAAATCAGTGTTCCAAATTAACCCCTTATTATTCTTGAAATTAAAACCAATAAGAATCCGAAATAAAGGAAGTATAGATGTACGAGTATTTTGAAAACTTTCATCGCGAATATCTTTTAAAATTTGGGCTGGGATCACTTTGCTTCTCGAGTCAAAAATTAATTTTACTGTAAAATGTTAGGGAAATTTCTTATTTCTTATTGAGATACTTTTTAAAATTGGACAAAAGTATCAACTGAATTTCACTAGAAATAATTCATTGCATCTTTACATATTTTCTATTTTTGAAAAGTTTTTCGCAAACAAATATTATTGTTATTATTTATTTATTTTTTATTTTTTTCAAAAAAGGGACATAAGTTCAGTTTTAGAATAGTGTGAAAATTATTTTATTTGTGACATGACATCCTTCTTAGATTTAGATACTTTTTAAAGTGTTTGCCAAAAATATGTGCGCTTTCCTTCCATTTTACTGGTCTCATATCGGTGCGCGTTTTCCTTAGTTTTCTTTATAACTCATGGCAAAATTTGCATGAAACTGATACTTGTACGCTTTCCTGTTGCGGCCATCCGAGACGAATATTGACGAATTTTATTTTGTACTGATTTTTTCTTTGATTTTAAGTTTTTGAAGACAAGCCAGACTTGCCCCCTAGTCCCGCTCAAGCAGCGCAAAAATGTTCCGACACACAAAATGATTTTGGTGGTTCGATTCGAAGATTATTAATGAACAAAGGATACGTTCTCCTGCTTCTGTCGTACGGTATCAATGTTGGCGTGTTTTATGCTATTTCTACTCTACTAAATACAGTAATATTGCACTATTTCCCGGTACGAAATGAGTTATAACTATTATTATTGATAGATATCTAGCTACGTTCTAGAATTCATAATTTTGGTAAACTTTTGTAGACTGGGCAAGAAGACGCTGGCATTATTGGTCTAGTCATTGTTATTGTAGGAATGGTTGGTTCCGTTTGCTGTGGTTATATATTGGATAAAACTAGATTATTCAAGTAAGTAATCATTTTTCATATTTAGTGTTAATTCGGTGTTAGCCTGTCCGTTATTTGGAGAACATCTATATATATATATATATATATATGATTCCCTTTGGTACCCAGGAGAAACCTGACAATGATGAACATAATTGTTATATATATACGACTGTATAAGACTCTTTTAAAGATAATGAAAGAAAATATTTGACCTTGAAAGAGAAACAAAAGCAGGAAATAAGAAATTAAGAGAAAAGCTATTTATATTATTTCCTGCTGAATATAAGAATAAAATTATTACCTTTTTCAACGAAAGTTTGTTAAAGTGAATTATTTCTGTTGCTCGTTTTAATACGATTTCTTGATTTAAAAAAAAAATCATTTCCCCTTAGATATCTCATTGTACCTACTTGACAGCGAAGTGTGTACCCAGAAATATATCAGTATAATCAATGAAAAGTATACTAATAATAAGTAACTGTAAGTGGGACTCAATTTCATTTGAAATCATCTTGTCGAAACATTCTGAAGCTTTGGTGTTTTTTTCGATGGTGAAAATAAAAGTACTTACATTCAAACTATACAAAGTTTAACGTCTCCATCTGGTTTAAGAAGTCTCAATTATAACGTGTTATTATACTATGGTATCAAATTTCATTGAGATCTATGCGATCCATGGATTATATAAAAACGCCTCTGAAGATTTACATCATTCATTGCTGGTGAACTTTTGAGGATGACAGGAGGAGCTTCGTCCCCTAGAGTTGAAATTAGCCCCCCCCCCCAGTGAATCGAATTAGCCCCCCAGTCAAGTTAAATGAAAATAACCAAATTTTGATTTATTTTTACTAAGCTCTGATTTTTTTTTTCGACTTATCGTATAGTCTTATCAAGTTTCTTTTTAGCAGGATTTCGACAGTAAGCAGTTTTTTTTTTTAGCGACGGAAAAAAATTCTTCAATTCGCCAAACCCATCAAGCGAAGTTCACTTATAACGATACTTAATTTTATCGAAATTAATTTGAAGAAGAAAATTTTTGTCAGAAATTGATGCATTTCCCGCATTTCTCCTTCAGTTTATCCATAAATTGTTTTTTTGTGTTTCAGGGAAATCACGTTGATAGTTTACGCTTCTTCAGTTATTGGAATGCTGGCCTTTACATTCACTCTGGGTCGTGGTCAAATATATATCGTGTATATTACCGCATCTCTTTTAGGGTAATTTGACAAAAAATTTCGGCCGTGACAATTTTCTTGGTGATTCAATGTTTTTTCTATTTTTCTTTTTTTATTTGTATCACAGTTTCTTCATGACCGGATATCTACCTGTTGGTTTCGAATTAGCGTCGGAATTAACGTATCCGGAGCCCGAGGGAACGTCGTCAGGGCTCATAAACGCCGGTGCCCAGGTATTTGGTATCGCCTTTACGATAATGTACGGTCTACTTATACCGACAGTGGGCGAATTTTGGTCGAATATATGTCTGATATTTATGCTGATTGCCGGTACCCTTTTAACAGCGTTCATTCCTTCGGATTTAAGACGACAATTAGCTTGTCAAGCTTGTTGAAAATGCCTTACTGTAGAACTGCAACGGTGAAATGCGCCTTAAAAAATCTCCTACTCATGCTATATTTAACGCCCAATTTTTTATAATAATGCTTAAAGAGTCATGTCTTCGTCTATGTATGTTATTCTTAAGTCAAGTCGCTCTAGTATTAAAAAAAAATACAGTTGTTGCCACTGCGAAAGGATAAAAATCCATGCATTAAATTACCTTATAATTTCCATTCCAAAGGTTCGTTTTAGTTGCTCCATGGATTCCGATCGCCTTCATTACGTTTCGGAATTTTAACCTATACATATCAGAAAGTGATTCGGAAGTTACTCGACATTCGATTAATTTCACTTTTATTCTAAGGTACATTTTTAAGTATTATTATACATTTACAGTTTCTTCTTTAGACTGTTGTGCAACAGGATAACTCATATACGGTTGCATTTATGATGCGATCCTAAAAAAAGGACATGGGTCGGCTGAAAAAAATTAGTTTTAATGGTTGATAATTTCGAGCAAGATGTACATGCTTGAAGGTTGAAAGTGTGATATTTTTAGCGTAAGAATTGTGCTTTCTTGAAATGATATTCGATAAGGTATGAATTGTGCTATCAAATTTCAATATAAAAAACCAAATTTTGTCTTAGGAAAACAGTACTTATACAATTTATTAAAGAAATTAAATGGCAGGCTTCAAGTAGATTATCTTTAAATTCCTTTAAACCTCGCTTTTAAATCCATTTCGACGATTGTTCGGATTGTTTTTCTTTCATTTTTTTGAAAACTTTTTATGTACTCGTATTTTGTCAGTCAGTAAGAATCAGTCGATTTTTTGCTTTAAAATAATTTTGTCTGTCAACTTCATGTTACTTTTTTCTTTTTTTTTTGGATCACATCGTGCCAAGTTATTTATTAATTTCCTTACTTGAAGTAAGTTTTACATTATATTTATATGCCCCGTATCGTCTCATTGGCAATAAAATAATTATACCTTCCTAATAAGTAAAAATTTTCATTAGGAACATAATTTTTGTGGCGTAGTATTCCGTATTTATAAAAGAAAACTTACTCTGTGGTAGAACCACGTATTTAAAGCCTTTATGGACTTGATTTTATTTTTACTCTTGTTGATTGATTATATTGATTGTTTTTTAACTTACCAAAGATTATACCTTCAGTAATTCTTTTATTAATGAATTTTTGTGTTTTTACTATATTCATTCCATTCTTTCGCCAATTTCTTGTGCTTTTGAAAATTGTAGCTACACTCAAACAGGGTGAACTGCTGAACATATCATATTTTATGACAGTATTGTTTTCATGAATACATATCATTATTTTTAATATGAAAGTCATGATATAATATTTTTTTTAATTTGCGACTGTCTAAGACGAGGAAACTCGAAATTAAATGTGAAATTTTAATAATCAGTGTTCAGTTAGTCTTTAGCTTTCCAAGTGAAATCAGTCTGATCTTTCCCTCTTCGTTTATTGAAAAATTTTATTAATAGGATTTCATTTGTGGTTTCATGTATCTTATTTAAAAAGTGCGAAATGTCCCAAGTAACCTATTTAACGATTTGAAAGACAGCTAATTTCGTTTTTCTCCCATCACCTCCAAATACGTTCATTTTGAAAAAATGGTTTTTAATTCGATAAATTGATCTTTCATATTTTCATCAACGCTTTCATTAAAATAATATTATGACGGATAATTATTGAGACAATGTAGAGTACAAAATTGTTTGTTGAATTTGATCAAATCACTTTCGTGAATATTTTAATAAATGTCTTTTTTATTTCAATGGTAGGGTTTTCTTCGTTGTAAGAAAACCCTCCGAGAAATTCAAAAATTTTGTGGACTTCGCCAATTTAATTCCTTTTTCTTTAGACAGTCGTATTTATGGTGCAGTCTTTTGAGGGGAATTGAAATTTTCATCACTGTAAATGATGCACTTCTTAATTGTGAAACTGATAATCGTGGAATTTTATAACTTTCTGAGGTTTTCTCTGAATGTTTTTAAAAATAACAGTATTTTATTCTGTTTTATTATTATTAATATAATTCTTATAATTTAGAAGTTTTGATAGCATTTAGATTTTGATCTTCATTAAAACATGGTGATATTAAATGGTAGTTCAATGAATTCCATGTTATTAGTCAATTGTAATGAAATAACGTATGTGTAATTTCTATTGTGAAAAAATTAATTGAACAAAATTGCAATAAAGTTACTTCATTGTTGTGAAAAAATTTTATTTTTGAAGAGAAGGGGAAAGAAGTTGTTGTGGTGGGGCTCCTTAGCCCCCTTATTGCGACTCTTGACTTGTATTTCTTTCATTTTCTTTTACTTACCCTCGTACCTTATAAGTTTTTTTTTATTTTTCAACTATTAATTTTACTTTCTGTGTTGTATTTTGTGAGGAAAAATTTAAAAAATCCTAAAAAGCAACAAAAAACCAGCCCCTACTGAAGCGGAAAACCCTAGCCAAAAGCCTAAAATGTCGACATCATGAAAAAACCCTAAAAATATAGGGTAACTATAATATAGGGATAAAACCCCAACAATGGCAACCCTGATTAACACAACTTCAATTAAAATTTCAACACATGAAAATAAGAAGCTACCTATGCATGCCCACGCTTTTAAAATCAGAGCAAAATACACACAATTACAGTTTAATGTAATAATTATATTTAACAAAAACGATTTTCATCGGTTGTAGCTTTTGAAGTTTGAAACTACGAACTGCTTTTCAAACTTGAATGTATATTTACCTAATCGGAGTTCTCCTGTTTATTGTTAATCGCAGGTTATCGTTATACTGCAAGTGGAAAATATATATTTACAATGTTTCTGAATATTCTTACAGCCAAAAATATTTCGCGAGTAAGTTCAGGGTATTGTTATAATTATTGATAACTCTGAGCATTTAAACATTTATTCAAATTTCTCAAGGTTTTGTTCTGTTCATAATTTTTCAGAGTCCGCTCATATCTGTGCTTCCCAGCTTTCTACCTGGAGTGAAGTCGAAATTTGGAACCATTAATTCTGTATTGTCACTGGTTCCCCAATCATCCAACTTTTTTCAGTTTCGGTCATTAAGCAACGATCAAGAAGAGAAGAATCAAAAAGATGCTTCGACAAATGAAGGTTTTTTTACATCTTGACTATTGTACTGTTATTTTATGATTGGAAAAACTAGCATGTAATCAAGATGATTTATACTAATTTATAATTCGAAGCGAGGTGTATGAAGCTCAGGTTGTTTCATTCGAGCAAAATTCGTACACGCGATCCTAAACCTGAGACACTGGAATATTTCTATTTTCTACGATACGATAGTTACCTTTGCTCTTCATACAATTACTAAATGAACTGATATTTTGTTCCCATTTCTGAGCTACGTAATAGCAATAATGATTATGAAGTAAAATAAACTGATTGATCATGATAAATTGGGTCTCTCTCTCTTATAATACTGCATAAAATCAGCTTTCAAAGTATGACATTTTCCCATTAGAATTCATGACAGAAAAATTTTCTCCTGGTATCAGTCCAGCATGCTTTTCGTGAAAATATCATAGTGCCATTCAGTGGACCTGAAACTTTCATTTTTAATTTTCCATGATTTTCTAGTTTTCATTATTGTATTATTGCAGCCTATTATCATGAATGATGTTGACACATTAAAAATGTGACATTTGATTAATTCAAATTTTAAAACTAGTGTTAATTTTTCCAAGTTTTCATGCAAACATTCCGCCCGTGCTGAATTAAATTTTCAACTTAAATTTTTACGCATATATCCTGATTCTTCGAAATAACCCATCGCAAAATGTATTTTCTCAAATTACAGAGTGGAAAATGGTAGTAATTGGGCGACTTTCCGATTTGCATTCGTATCACGAATATCGTTCTGAGGATTACTTCAATTTGTTAGATTCATTCATGGAAGGAAAGACAGTTCTTTCAATGGTAAGTCTTTAATATGAAATATATCCTATCATATAATACGAGCATATAATAATTTGTAGGTAGGTTATTCGTACGTATCATATCTAGATCAATTATCGAGATTTAGTAAAAAAGTGCCGTATAGGTACATGATATTTTATATAGCTGGAGTATCCAAAAACACCAAAAAGAGGATTTTGGTCAGCATCCCATTCTTGCCTTTCACTACTAAACTGAAAGAAAAATAATAAAAAAATTCAAAAAATCTCATATGAAAATGTTTTTGTACTTCAATTAATTTTAAATTTTAGGAAAAAGAAATGTTGGTTTATCGAGAGAGGTTTGCGACTTATCGTTTGATACATAAAATCGAAGATGTTGCCAGGCGACTCCTAGATGACAATGTGGATAATGCATGTCGCGTGTTCTATCTCATAGATACAGGCGAAAAATGGTTGCTTGATAATGAGATCAATTATGATGAATGTTGGTTGTCCCTTATAACGTGCTCTAAACAACCGTTAGCTGAGAAATTGATGAAAAAATTGAAAGAAACAGACATAACACCTTCAATTTTTTCACTGGCAATGAAAAAAGTATATAGTGAATTGAAATTAAAAATTGGTTCATTCCATGGCTGGTCGATAGATTTTGTGGATTTCGGACCGGAGGATATTGTAGGTGTTCTATATAATCTACCCTTAGATGAAACGGATTTGGTGTGCATGAAAATTTTGTTCAATCTTGATGAACCGGCAAAATGGCATATAGATTTACACAAAACAAAGAAATTAAATGATACCCACTTATAATTTAATAACAATTAAGTTATCTGTTTTCTCTTTTATTTTTTCTTTAATATGGATGTCACCGTTAAGCTGATCATAGAAGTATAAACTTAGTTTTCAGTAATCTCGTAAACTAAGAAGAAGTTTATTTATATAACTTGAAATTGTTTTTAGCAGATTATCTCATCCTCATTATAAATTTACTTAACATAAATTATTATATTTAATAAGAATGCTGCAGTGATTAGGTGACTATTCGTTGTCGGACAATTCGACGTTGATGACTATTCGTCATCGGGTGTCAGCAAAATGTGAAGGTAGGACCAAATCTTTTCGATGAGATGGCAACTTTAGATAGTCCTCCTTCTATTGTCTTTTTATTTGAGTAATTTTTTTCAGATGGAGGCAGTTTTTGGTAAATACACACTGGCATATTCAGATGCATTTTCTAAACAATGATAAAAACAGCCCTTAGTGGCTCCACTGATCTAAGGCTCTTTTTTAATCTAAATAAATACAGTATAATTTACAAACATATTAACCAAAAAAAACTTTATTTCTATTTTAAAATGTCCGAAAGAGTGGTTCAAAATGTTTGGAATGCTAATTATCTGAAAAAAAAATTGTCTTCTAAAATGAAAATAAAATTTTTGCAGTTAACAATAATCCACAAAAAATTCAATTTGAAGGCTATGGAAAGGGGTGAAATTACATTATCTAAGGAAATTACCAAAAACTGAAAAACTGCCCATCTGAAGAGAAACAGTCAAAGAAAAAAGCAAAAGGCGGAGAACTATCTGAAGTTGTCATCTCATGGAAAAAATGTGGTCCTGCCTTCACATTTTGCTGACACCTGATAAGCAATACTTTTTAAAAAGCCTAAAAATATTAAAGGTAATTTCACTATGGCCCGAATCGTTCTAGTTGAGAAATTACTCACTGTGATATTTTTGTAAGTACAAATTTATTTTAGAATTTTATTGTACTCGTAACAAATGGAAAATTATTCAAAAATATTTACAATTTTAGTGGCACAAGATTTCGGAGTCTAAGCCCAAATGTGATGTCAAGATGTATCTTTTAATTTGTTTCTTAAAAATAAAAGACTTTGAATATAGCCTGGTTGATATTTAATCAATGTCGCTCAATATTTAATCGAATGAACAAACGGTCGAATCAACAGGGCTGAAATTTGCGCTAGAGGTCAATCTCGACCAGATCATGATCTGAAAGAAATTTCAAGTCGATCGGTACAGCGGTTCAGGAAATATTAGCGAAAATATAGTTCAAAATGGTGATTTTTTAGGGCTACTTATATTTCTTTTAAATTTGAACGCGAGAACAGACGAAGGGCCGAACCAATAGGGCTGGCCTTTCGAGTTTCAGGTCTGATTGAAATTTCAAGTCGATTTGTTCGATGGTTTTGTATAGATATTACCAATAATGTTGCCAAAAATCGATGCTTTTCTTAGTTCATGACTCCCCTGTACTATCAATCAAAAACCTGCTTTTCTAACAAGGCTTGCTGCGCTAGAATTTTTTGAGCAGTTTTTTTCTTCGTTGAGTGTTTTCTATTCGATAAATTTTGTCATAATTATAGGAAACGTCATTTATTTTTTTCATTTTCACGTTCGCATATCGATTTTATATTATGACGTTGTGTTGGAAAACATCACCAACGCAACGCAACGAAGCTATTGTCTGTTCTATTTGGGGAACATCGGACACAAAAGGGTGCAGCCACACTGAATCCAACAGTTTAGTTTGAATAAAATAAAGAACAAAATGGAGGTATAGCTTTCTTTCTCAATACATTTAAAAGGCGCTATGTATTTTTCAATCTGTGGTAAAATTAGTTTTTATAAAACTACGAGTACATTCGAAAAAATGACTGTAATACAGTAATTCATATTTGGTGGACTTTGTTCGATGTGTTTTGGGAGGGGACGGCGGTTAAAAGAATTTTGGTCTCATTAAAGAAAAAAAAAAAGGTTTTCAGTAGAAAATCTGCTAAAAAGACACTTGGAGTAAAAAAGGGGGAAAATGAAAAAATTATCATAGTTTAGTACAAATAAATCAAAATTTTGTTTATATTCATTGAACTGGGGCTATTTAGATTTTCCCTGTGTGGGAAATAATTTCAGCTCTTGAGTGGCATAGTCCCCTGCCACCCTTCGAAATCTTCCTATGCTATAATTTGACTTTAAAACTCTGAGTTAAAATCTATCTTAAGGTTGGATATTACAGTCACTAAAATTTTAGCTCCTGAGCTGCAATATACTCTGAGAAACATGAAGTACCTCTACCTAGCATAAAAATGCATCGTAAAAAGTAAAAACCGATTTTCTGACCTCCCTTAACACGTAAAGGGTGAAGTATTTCATGTAGATATGAAAAATTTACAATCATTTTTTCCATAAAAGTAATATGCGTAAAATATTATACTTGAGCAAATGCTTACTAGTGTGCAATTTTGAATTTTTAGCCCTTGTCCATCTCAAAATCTAAATGGGCATCGTATTCGGTCTTACTAGTGTTGACAAGTGTTAACCCTAATGAAATGATCTGATTTTTGTCACCTCAAAACGAAAGGAAAATTTTAACTTTAAAGGGTTGGATTTAGATCAACAAAATAGAATAAAAATTTGGGTACGTAGTTTTTTTTTTTCATAGTAGTCGACATTTCTGAACCGCTCACCCTTCCTCACTTACTATTCAATAGTAATAATAATCGGTAGGCCACTGTCTAGAACCACTTTCCTCTTCACTCTCGGGTCTTTTTCTCTTCCACTGCGGTTATACTCCTGTCCACAGTGTCCTCCAGTAGGTTGTGCACACACAAGTTTTGTTGTATATTTTCCATTTTCCTTCATGACGGTTTTCGGTGTTGGTTTTTCTTAACTTCTCTACTCGTATTTTTTCTCAACAATAATTCTTCTGAAACTTCAACCCAATTTGTATCATTCCGACTTTCTATTCCAAAACCCCATATTATCATTCAGAAAATGGAAACTGAAAAAAATTCAATTTAAATTTCAAGTTTTCTTGCATACCAATCCGATAATACTTGAAATTTTAGAAAGAGAAACGGAGGTAAAAGAAGGAAGGAAAGAACATGCCTGAAGATATTTGGTTGTATATCCAGAAACGCGTTCATGCGTGTGTGAGTGTGCGTAGAAGAATGCACGTTGACATCGCGTAGCGAGAACCAAGTACGCGTATGTGTGTGTAAACGGCCCGCGCGCTTTGGAATGCAGTTCACCCCACCACAACGATTTAATAGAAAATGTCTGTAGTCGTTTATGTGTGTACCCTTTCGTTGTAGTAGTAGAACTTACACGAGTGTGTAAGGCGCGCAACACAGTAGCCATAGAACGCGGTATTGAACCTGTTGGCAGAGAATAGGTTTTTTTACATTTTTTTCTTTTTAAAACATTTTTCACGAATCACGATATTCTCGTCTTCTCGTCTCCGGTCTCTCATAGTGATGTTAAAATCGCGATATCGATATTTTCGATATTATCGATATTAAAGCTTTCGATTATCGATATTATCGATATTTTTAGCTCGATATTATGGTTTTTTATACGCATATATGGAGAAATTCCCAGAAATTCCTTACAAGTATAGTCAAGCACTCTAGGGGGAGTGAGGTAAACCGATATTTTTCTCCCGGTATCTCACAAAACCTCTACTGTTGAGCTGTGACTGCTTCAACAGTAGAAGGTTTTGAGAGTTACGGACTTTTTTGGAGCAAAAATGTCAGCTTACTTCACTTTTTAAGTAAATCTGGAAATGTTCTCACCTGTTACCTTGGCCAACGTAATTTCATTTTTATAAATCAATGTTTTTTTAGGGAAACGACGTAAATAAAAATTCAACAAAAAAACTACCTACAGTAAAATTCTTTATTAAATTATGGAATCCTTTTATGCTCATAGGTAGCAAATTTTTCCATCCATCATAAGAACAGACATAAGCGCCAAAGATAAGCACTTCTACGTAGTTTTCTGAAAACTGAATTTTTAGAAATTACAATTTCAAACTTTTATAATTCAGCCAATTTTGTAGCTATAGAGACTTTCAGTTAGTTTTGTTTGATTCCTCATCAGTACCGTATTTTTTCCCCATGGCCCTATGAGGGAAAGGGTATTTTCGAATATAAATTTTCATGTATTAGTAGAGAGACTATGATTTAGACTTGAATATTTGGTGTAAAATGATATTTTATTAGAAAAGTGATAGAATACTTATTTATTGTAAATTGAAAGAGGAATATTTTTTGTTTCAAACAGTTTTCTCTATTTCTCATATAAAAAAAATTATAGGTAGAATTTGAAAAATTTGTTGATTTTTTTCAAATTTTTACGTACTTTTCATTATAATATGCTTAAAATTGAATTTTTTGAAAAAGTGATATAGAACTTTTTAATAGTAAATCAGAAGAGAAATAACTTCTGTTTAAAACATTTTTATCCATCTCTCATACAAACAACATTACAGGTAGAATTTGAAAAAAATTTCAAAATTTTTTTCAAATTTTTATGTACTTTTAGTTATAATATGGTTAATATTGAATTTTATGAAAAAATGATGTAGGATTTTTTAGTAGTAAATGGAAAGAGGAATAACTTTTGTTTCAAACATTTTTCTCTATTTTCCATACAAACAATATTATAAGCAAAGTTGTGAACGATTTTCTATATTTTCTATCAATTTTTTGCTCCTTTTTCACTACTTGTTGTTCAAAATCAATTTCTATGAAAATATGATAATTAACTTTTTTGTAGAAAATTGAAAGAGAAATAAGTTTTGTTTCAAACATTTTTTTCCATTTCCCATACAAACAATATTGTATGCAAAGTTCGCAAAGTTCTTAAAGCTTTTCTACATTTTTCATTAATTTTTCGCACATTTTTCGTCATATTTTACTCCAAATCGATTCCTATGGGAAAATGATTAATAACATTTTTTGTGGAAAATTGAAAGGCGATCAATTTTTGTTTCAAACGTTTCCCTCTATTTTCCATACAAAGTACAAAAAATACTATAATATGCAAAGATCATTTTCCCACAGGAATCGACTTCGAATAAAATATGGTGAAAAATATGCAAAAAATTAATTTAAAAAATGTAGAAAACCTTTCAGTACTTTTTTCTTGATTTTTTCTCTAGTATGTGCCTATGTGGTCGTGCGAGGGTAGAAGTAGAACCGCTACATTTTCGAATTTCTAAGTATCCGACTGGGGCAAGCCGGCAAGGATGGAATGTTAACGAAATCGTATTTTCTCTACATGAATTCATTTTTTTTCATTCTCTCCATATGTGAAGAGAATCTCTTCGCAACCTTTGCATTCGCGGCTTCTCTAATATCGAAACATGAATATCGATATTAGTATTTCGATATCGATATTTCGATATTCTTTCGATAATCGATAATATCGATATTTCATTTCGATTTTAACACCACTAGTCTCTCATTCTTTCTCTAGTTCTTGCGTTTCCATGTTCACCTCCTTGTTGCTTATTTCGTTGGTTTCCCCCCTCGCGTGTGAGATGTTTTTTTCGTCGTACAGAATATCATATTTTTCATAGTTTTCTTTCTGGAAAGTGAAAGATTTTTTATTCATTTTCCAACTAGTGGTTGTTTTTCGATTTTCGTTATTATTTTTGATTACAGTGCATTTTTCTATTAGTATTTTCTTGTGTTGGCGTTTCTTTAAGTATTTTTCATTTTGAATTTTGTGAGTGTTATCTTGTTATTAATTTTCGTTCAAGTGCGACTTTGTGTTCGTTTTACTCGATTTTTTTTCGCATTCCTGTCGACCGGTTGCTGAAGCTGATGAAAACAAAATATCCGAAGCGGCAGATTGAGATTGGTCATTCGACCACTGTTTGGTAGCATGTGGTTTGTGGGAAACGAGGATCAATTAGCTGTGGAATGTGAGGTATTAAAACGTATTTAATGTGTTCGTTGTATTATGGTGAAATAGTAGCTAGCTATGGCTTTGGTTTGGTAACGTGGATATTTATCGGAAGAGTTTACCATTGCCAACAAAATAAGTAGGTAATAAGGATCTGCATCATTTTATTTTTCGTGTTGCCGGTCCAAGGCCGAAATCGGTCATTATGTCTAGAAGAAAAACGATTATTCATTTTTCCACTCAACAATCTGATTTGGCAAGAGTAAACTCTGTTGTATCATTTTCGTATGAAAAAAAAACCCTTCATAATACTAATCATTTGACAGAAAACTGCTCTAGTCAATAGAGCCCAATATACTAAATTTATGTATCAGAAGTAAGCGAGCCCTATATGTAGCAAAGCCAGACCCTTAGCCAGGTGGCTATGTGGGACTGAGCCCCACCTTTTACCAGTTTGAATTCAGAAAGTAGCACAAGCTATCAGTGAATTATCTGAGCTTCAACATTTCGTTGGCCAGAATTTTGTTCATAAATCATTATTCAAAGTTATTCCTGTCCATTCATTATTGACAACTAAGCTCACTCTGAGTATCCCATTTATTAGCAGACAATTGATGAAAATTAGATCTAGTGAAGTAGGAGGAAAATTGCAAGTTCCGCTTTCGAAATTCAGGGTTTCCTGAATGAAAGTACTCTTCAACCAATACGATCATGGTGTCCTTGAACCATTCTTCCTGTGTCAGTAGCGAAGTGCGAAGATAGGCTTATTTGATTTCGTATCCATTGAATTCTTGGACTTTGATCAAGTGCCAGATGTGCTCGATGATTTCTTCTTACATGCATGGGGACTACATCCTCTGTGAACGTTTCAGGAGTAACGTAAATGAAGGGAAGGAAAAAAAAACACCCATTTCCTCGCCAACTAATCGCTTCGCATTTGTACGAGGCATATTTTGCGACATAATATGATCGTTGATCCTATGAGATAATAACAATGTGCATCCCGGACATAGAAATATTAATAGTTGAAAGACAATTCACGAATTTTGAAGAGGTTCCTGTCTCAACTGAGGAAGTTGAAGACCACTAAACTTATACAGAACTTGCTTGCACGATATCGGAGCTCGGAGGTCCGTAACGGGCCAATCTGAAGTAAAATAAAAGTTACCGAGTTGACAAATTCTAGCTTTGTAACTTTGAACATTTTATAGCTCACTCATTCAGCTTGTTCATTATTAGTTCTAAGCCAAGTGGTACCCCGGTACTTTCTACAATGGAGTACGAGCAACTTGAGACCGGACCCAGAATAATACAACTAGTCAAGTATTCAACCTATAATGTTCTGTATAGGGTCAAAGATCATTTAAGTCAATATGTTTGAAAAAATACATTAAAATTCTCGAGTATTCTTCATACGAGTATTTTGTGATGAAATTGGAATTTGATACATTTTAGAAACTACTTAAGACTCTAAGCCTTTATCGATTGAGATTTTTTATTCAGAAATTTACCATGAACGAATTTGCACCCCATAAACCATGGCAGCTCTTAGTTAAATTCAGCCATGTATGGGCTACTCAGGCTACATCCACGAGCTTGATTTGTAAGTAGAGAATTTGCGTAATTTATGGGCGATTTTATTTTGAATCATCGATGCGTGTAAATGAAATTTGCTGTGAATAAATTTTGCGCCAACGACAGCGAGCCAAGTAGTGTGCCATATCAAGCACTTGATGTTTTGAGACTCAACCTAATGAAGCACAGAAGTATTGTTACTACCATTATTTCAATTTCTCGTTTCATCGATTTTTATTTGTTAGTTTAACAGCAGATGACGTAAATGCCTTATTTTCTGCTTCGCTTGAAATTTTTATTTGAAATCCGAGTAATCGAATTTTCTAATATTATTTAATCAGTTTTTGTGTAGAGGTTGGACTGTCTACTTGATTTTGGGGAAGATGAAAGCCTTTATACAGGAGACATCTGTGACAGAATCGAATAATTGGTTTGAAAAATGTATTAAGAACTTTGTTGGAATTAGGTGACATTTTGTTCATTTGAACACAATATTTTCTCTGATCCTGTACGTGCTGTAGGGTATGAGATTACAATATCCGTTTAACTAGTCTTCACCAATTTTTTATTCTAATTAAATGCGAGTGGGCTTAGCTATAATTATTTTAAAACTTGAAAATTCAGTACAAGATAGATGATTTGTTGGAATGACGATTCATGACAGAACCTTACTGCGAATTTCAAGTGGCCTACGCACGCGTGCACGAAGATACATAACTGCGAATGTTCTGACTAAAATGCTCAATGATAAGATAAAAATTGAAAAAGTAACTGGTTTCCTGGTCGTAGACCTATAGAACTCTGAAATACGAAGTCGTTTACCTTGGACCGCAATTTCTTAATAGTATTTTTATTTGAAACAGATGAATTGATGCCATTAAGTTTTTGAGCAAAGTACATTATACGTAGGTGAGATCATTTTAGTCTTCGCATTCATCAAATATATCTACCCTAATTAATACTGATCTGCTTAATGGTTGAGTAGCGTATCCCCACCGTATAAAAATAAAATGTCATTTAATTGATTCTATTTTTTATTTTTTTGAAATCACTAAAATTTCTGCCATTAATGTACGAGTAACATTTTAGAAGAGACGAAAACTTCATTGTGATAGAGACTATAGTTGAAAGTTTTGGAATTGAAGTTCCATTTTTTTCGAGTACCTATATGAATGATTTTTTTCCTCTCAAGTTTTTGTTTTTGTTTTGCTTTGTTTTGTTTACAAATATCTAGATTGAATACAAAGCTACATGTTTGGTTAAAGTAATACTCGTACCATTTGCATTTCGAAAATTGGGCGCACGATTATAATTTCTTATAAGTGTTAGGTTGGAGTTTTATTTCTATGGTCTTAGTGGATGAAATGTACCAACTTGAAATTTCTTCACCTTAATAATATTGGTTAATATAATTATGAATTATATTTTTGGACAAATGTAATTTCATTTCTGGATTTTGTTGTAAAAAATTCGCAAAAGAAGATCGAGTTTCTCGTGCCATCAATTTGGTTTCCTTTGAAAAATGATATTGATGCCCATTCATTTCCTTTATTTAAAAATAATATGCCTCGGTGTGCATGATTTGACCTAATTCATGGTCCGTGACTGGCTGATGACTTCGTTATGAATAATTAAAAATTGCGGCGCTGAAATTCCCGTCTATTCGAAGATGAAGTTGCAATTTTTTTCAACTCACATTATGCGAAACGTGATGAATTTTTTGTATAATATGCCGCCCAATTTAGGTGATAAAGGCGACCAGAAACCTTGCTTTTGCGTTTTTTCTTCCTTTCAAACAAGGCTTCTAGCTATTTGATGTTCTGCTGACGGAGTAAACTGTTGAGAGTCATTCAATTTTTTTTTTCCAAATTGAAAGAGTTAGTGCAAAGGTTTCAAGTACAATACCTATTGAAAAAAAAGTTAATAGGTTAACATTAATTTTTAAGTTGATCTAAAATTATTTTATCTGATATTCGTTAAAAATTATTTGTTTTATTTCTTTTTTCTTGATTTTTTTTTTTTTCCATTGTTTTTTATTCAACTGAGAAGTATATTTTTTGTTCGATTATCACTGAAGTTTGGAATGTGCCTTGAACACTCTTTAACTCGTCAAAAATAGGTAAATGAGAAAGGAAAAAAATGGTTAAATTCTTGGAAAGTGTAAATATTTATTAATTTTTCCACCACGCAGGTAATTAATAGGAACGTAGTGTGATTTTTTATCAAAAAATTCTTAAAAATAGCGATCGACGCATAGAAACCGGATTCATTCCATTTACATATATCTTTCGAATCATCTTTTTACGTATTATCCTGACTTTTCGCCTTTCCCTTTGGAAATGAGTTTCATTTCGGAAAAATTTCTTCGTTCACTTTTAATGAGTTGACATTTTTTCCCCCAGTTACTTTCGTGTTATTAATGTTTGAGGTGTCACCACATATGGCTGTCGGTTTATTTATGTGTTTTCTGTAAATTTATCTGTCAATTAAATTTTTTGGCAGGTTAGTTGAATGAAAAAAAAAAAAAATTTAATCGTTAATCCACGCAAATAGCTGTTGCATTTTTTTTTCATACTTTGTGTCGATGCAGGAAGAAGAAGATAAATATCTTATTTGCATCATAATATTGTTGGAAAAAATTTACCCTTTTCCTCGATGTCACTTTACTCCCTTTTTTGGTTGCGTTTGTATTTTTTCATTTGTTTTTTTTTTTTTTTTTCCTACCAAATCGACAAATACTTGAAAGAAGGAATGCCATTCGAATTAATGGCTTCACCGTTTCCACGAAAAAATTTCACTTACTACGAACATCTAACCTCTTCGAGTTTTAGTTCTCTGACATGTGTGTATATTTATTTATTGGTATTTGCTCTCTGCTCCGACTAAATTTATCGTACCCTATGAAAATATGCGAGATAAAAAATTTCGGGAGGCGTGTTAATTTTTACCTTTTCTGAACAAAATTAAAATGGGAAAAAAACGATCTAGGTATTGCTCGGTTAATTAGACTTGAGCATGGAATTTCGTGTTTCTTTCGCGTCTGCCATCTGGTGTTGTATCAAATTCTTTTTACTTTGATCAAAAGAATGAGAGATAGCGAGAGGGAGAAAGAAAGGGCGGCAAGAGGATGTATTTGTGTGAATCGTGTATCCGATGGAGCCGGATATTAAAGAAGATCGATTCTCTCAAGTACGAAATTTCATTCCCTCGCCACAGGGCTCAATTTAGGTTAATTAGTTCTGATCTAACTGAAGGAATTCGTACTAAATCGCTGCAGTGTTCAAAAAATGATTCAGAATGCTTGCAGAAAAAAAAAAAAAAAAAAAACATAGATGAGAGTTCAGTTCAGGAGTAAGAAAGTATCATTGGGAGAATGAAATATAATAACTGTAACATTATTCTTATTCTATGGAATGCTGTGTATAATATGTTTATAAACAATAACTAGATAGTGGATGCCTATATTTTGGAGTTTCAGTTATAATTTGAGTAAATATGTATTGAATGAAAATAAATGAGGTTAAATGCTAGCGTATGAGATTTTATAAAGAAATAGTAATTTGTAGTTTTATCAATCAGTACCAGCTTCTGTTACACCGAAGTCGGACCATTTTCATTTGTTTATTCGTTAAATATTAATAGGTAATGTAAAACAGAATTCATCTCTACCCTTACGAGACTTTGTGAAAGGTACAGCTATTCATTTATTTTTATTGGCTGTAAAGAGTGCTCCAGTGTTTGTTGAAAATATTATCTGCCTTTTCTTATTTTTATTACTTGTCTCCAAGAAATAGATGTTTACAGCTTGAGTCTTGTATTTTGAAACATAATGGAAGTGTTATAAACATTATTAAATTTCCTGAAAATTTTATTTTAATCACATATGGCGTTTTTTTTTTTTTTTAAGGAGATTATGAGGTGCAGAAATTTTGAAGTAGGTATGAATGGTTTCGACAACACTGATAACTTTTCAGCGGCATAAGCTAATTTATACAGAAGTGGCACAAGTCGGTCATTTTGACCCAATCTTCATTATGTTACGCTGATAAGCCTATAGGAGTATGCACACAATTGCTTAATGGACAAAGTAAGAACCGAGTGCTTATTTTGAGTGACTGTGACAGGGAAAAGGATCATTCGGGTGAAAATAAATATTTTTCAGTACAGCACAAACTAGCAAATTCATAAAATATTCCAAAATATACCCTAAAATTTTTTTTACAGTTTTTCAAAGTGGAAGACTACTATTTTTATTTTTCATAGGATTCAGTAAAAATATCATTCTTTTCTCTGAAAAAAGTATGACTTTTGTCATGTTAGTTAGTGTTAAAGATGAATTCTCTGTATTAGACCTTTAGTCAAAATTTTGTCCGTTTGTAATTCCTCGATGCTATTCCTAGCTTAGATGACGTTTTCATTGTTCAGATTTTTAGGGCTCTATTTTTCGGATTTTAAGGTATTTTGGCTTTTTCTTTTTTTTTTCAGATTATGAGGAATTGTGGCTCTTTTTTTCGAACTTTTAGGTATTTAGGCTCTTTTTTTTTAATGTTTCATATTATTAGTACTTTTGGCTCTTATTTTCATATTTCTATGGATTTTGGTGGTTTTTGTTTTATATTTTTAAAGATTTTTGCTCTTTTTTGCGGATTTCTAGAAATTTAGGCTTTTTTTCTCATATTTTTATGGACATTTGTCAATTTTTGTTTGAGATTTTGGCTCTTTTTTTTTCGAATCTATCGGTATTTTGGCTCTTTACTTGTAACATTATTTCATTTTGGCACAATTTTTATTATGCCCCTTCTGTGATACTATTTTCCCTCTACGATGTGGTAAAGCTCAAAACTCATATAAAATTTGAATTCAGCCCCTCACAAAATATATTTCTACATTAGCTGTATAAAAATAACTCAAATCAAATTTTTTCCCCTTTGTGGTAACTTTTTTGCCTTAAGGATAGGGTTAATCTTGAAAATGATATCAAATTTGAATTCAGCGCCTCAAAAAACATGGAAATTGATGAAATTAATTTTCAATAACAAAAAAAGAATTTTACCCTAATTTTGCTGGGAAAAAAAAAATCAACTATAAAAATTTAGCAAAACTTGCTAACATTTTCTCTATGCCTTCAAAGTAGTCTTCGACGATGATACATAATTACCCTCCTCCTATTTGGCGAGGTTAGGCAACCGCATCAACATCCATATGCAGCCTAATGGCAAGTGGGCCATTTTGACCCACTTTTGCCACTAAAAGGTTAACAAATTATAATCATAAAAATGAAATTACTTCGTTCTAAAATTTCATCTTCAATATTGTACCTACCCATGTTAATTTAAAAAAGTGCATCTGCCCAACTGTTCAAAATTCAAGAAATAAATCACACAATGAAAATTTTGAAATCCATGAAATTCCGAAAAAAATTTTATTTCAAATTTACGAATGACAGGCCAAGGTTAAAAAGCAACAATTCGAATTCGCAGAAAGAATTAGTATTACTTTTTTTAAACGTGGGTTTACATTCAGTTTTACGTACTTTGGATTACTAAACAATTTTTATTCGCATAGTCTCTAAAATTCATTTTATTCGTCGATACGTATTACCCACATGATTAAAAATGTATAAATTCGGAAACAGCATCTACGAAAAAAAAAAAGATTCGTCTTATTGGGAGGTTCGTTATTTTTTTCTCGGAAGATAAATATATAATTTCTTTCTGTATAGCAGGTGTGCAGAAAGCTTTCCTACTTTAAGATATGAAATTTTGAAAAATTCAAAAAATTCGCATTAGAAATGCAATTTAGTGTTCGTGAACACTGCCCTTTATTTCATTAAGAAGAAAATTCTTACTAACGCACACCTCGTTTATTTTCCATGAATTAATTTTCTAGTATCAATGAATGTTTTATGCTTGTTCTTTACTTCCTAAAAGTTTCTGCAGTGGCTTCTGTGTGAATGAAGAATTGAAAATTAAGAACTCAGGAGGTGACCTTTGAGAAGAGCATTTATCATCATCAGCTTAGTGTTGATTATTGTAAAATGACTGAAATTGGCTAATTTCAAAATAAGTGCGTCTCTGATCTATTGGATGGTTGGAGAAATTTTCTGCCTATAAGATTTCATTTATAATGCTGAACTTTTTGTGGTGTTGGAGAAATTCTCAAGTTTGAATGTTAGAAATTCTGCCTGTTCTCTCAATTTTGGAACTTGAATTTCTGTGAGAGTATAGCTGCGCCTGAATATGATTCTCTCATGGTAACGAATCTACCCATTACCATTAGAGATGGAAATTTTTTAATCCATATTATTTTTAGGGTAATCAGCAAAAGATAAACTGACAGAATTATGTAGAAATTAAATACTTCTTTGGCCTTCGGAAAAGTTGCAATAATTGCATACTCTGCAGTTTTTTTTTTTTTTTTCAAGAGAAAAGGAGAACTTCAATATTTTATTTAGTACTTATATGAAAATTTTCTCCGTTGATCAAGCCTTGTCACTTATACATTGTTGAAATATTTCATTCTATTCTCTAGTTTCTGCGGCTAAATAAGGCTATCTAATTGCTGCACGTACTTGTCCCTCCTCCCATAAGGCTTTAATTGCTTTAATTAACGTTGCACATTCTTGGAACCGCTCGATCAGTGGAGTTTATTTCATTTTTTTATGGTAAAATGATTTCGGTATTCGCATGCCGATGAAAAATATCTGTCGCCGATGTGACACATCCAACCATTAACTTGTACCTACCGATGTGTTTTTTTCATTGACTTACGTAACCTAATTGTGAATACAGCTCTTGTACTCGTCCAGTATAAACCTGCTTATGATTTATGACGTGTTGAGGAAACAATAATGAGGAGTGATTAAATAATAAATGATAGTATGCATTTTGACATTGATTGTAGAGGGAGCGAAAAATTGTGGATGAACAGATTTTAGAGAAAGCAAGGTTGCATGCAGCAGGGCCAGGTCTGTCGCAGGAGAATACGAATTATTTTCAAGCCTTCGCATTATTATATTTTTCACTGTTGAATATCTTATCCAACTATGATTATGAAGATACGTATATTTCTTTCTAAAGAAGAAAAATTCACTGTAAAATTTCTGTACTTGGATGCTAAATTATTTGTTCGTTAGCAAGTGGTACAATGACTGCATATATTACTATGAAATCATGCGAAGTGTAACATTATGCTGCCTATCGTATTATCGTGATTCAAAAATAATTACACTCTTCAACATTCAGAATGAAAATAAGTCTGAGCGTATGAAGTGCAATATTATAATTCATTGAACCCGGTTAAGCCTACTATAATTATAATTGCCATTTTCATGAAAATTGGAATTCGAAAATCTTGTTTCAACAAAATCTCTGTAGGTACGTTTCAAGTCACCAAAATAAAGTCTTCTGGCTATTAACATCTGCCAAATGCATCTAGATGACGTGATTATAAAATATCAGTTGTGTACCATGTGTCCGCATGCCAAGACCAACAGTCTGGGATGGGGGGTTTCATATACTTAGTCGAAAATATTGTTGAATTTAATTCCTCTCGCTCGTGAAGTCGAGTTGCCACTTATTGCCACTTGCCAGACAAAAAAAAAGAAAAAAACATTGAAACATAGAAACATTTTCTCTATGTTACTTTACTGTATTTGGTGTTTTTTCAAGAAGAATTTGTTTTCAGTTAATTTTATGAAAAAAATTACCAAATCTGTGACCTTTTCGTCCGTATAGTTGCTGTCGGCGCCAAAATGCACTTATTCCAGGAACTCGACTTTTTTTTTTCGGATGAAGAGATGAATGAAATTGTCTACTTGAGCGATACACGACCTTCCCCAAAACGAACATCATCTTGAAATAGCGTATTTTTTAAAAGTTGGACCGTTTTATTCATGTTGCCTATTGTAGCCACATATACAGTTCTATCGTGGAGATTTTGGCTCATAGGTTATCTAATAGGCGATACAATCCTAATACTTGAACTCCAATATTTTGAATTGACTTTTCTACTTGAGGTACTATTAGTACAAGACACACACTACTGACGAAAACCCTTTGCTAGTAGTCCCTGAGCCTGGCACTCGAATAGAATCTTAACCACTCATCATTTGTAACGTTAATTGTCTCATTCACGTCTGGCTGATTCAAAATTATTTTACTATACCTACGCAAAAGCTTATTTTTGCCCGTTACTTCTGCTTCATTAATATAATATGTGCTTTTGTATTTATTATTACTATCCTCATCTGTGAAATCGAAAGTTCAAAAAATAAGATCATTGTATCGTTTTACAAATCATATCCCTCCGTAAACAATATTTTATAATAAATATTTCAGATTGAAAAAGAAAAAAAAAAATCTTAAATAAATATTGTAGTAGATATTGTTGTATGAATAATACATTTATCATGTTTGGTGTCCATCTGAGCATTTTTTTAAATTTCTCGGCGATTTCCTAAAGATTCATTATAAACCCACCATCACGAGATTTGTATTTCCTGAAAGAGTCGAATGAAATAAAATGGAATTTAAAATACGAAAAAAAAAGAAGAAGTGGTCGTGGAAGAAGTAATATTATTAGTACTAGTAGTAGAAAAAGGAAAAAACGAAACTATTTCGCCATTGGTAACACTGTATGAATAGACGCGCCACCTTACTGGAATGCGGTCGACCTTCTTTCATCTCACTGCCCTTCCTTCCATCTCGCCCTTTCTCATCAATCAACTGGTTTATCGTTTGGAAAGGTTGAGGATATTGCTTCGAGGGATTGTCACGTTTAGGAACAAAGTTGAGCAAAATTGAAAATGGTAACATTCATTTTTCCGGCCATGGTTCCCAAAATACTATAATATCATAGGTAGGTAGATCCGAAGTTTTTCTCGTTCGATAGCGTGCCATCTTCGCCCCCCCCCCCCATCCTCCCGCCGTCTTCAATTTCGTTTTTGTATAAAATCGTCGTAAAGCCAAATATCTCGAACTTCGGTTATCTTGTCTCTGTCATGGTCTCCGTTTCATTCATGGATGAAAGAGTTATTTGGTAAGTATATATTCTTTGAACGTTGTCGTTTTAAAATTTACCCATCATCTATAGGTAATCCTTTTTAAATTTGAAGAAACTAAAACCAGTAAGTTATGTCTGTTTCTGTGGCAAATGAATTCGATTTAATTTTTTCGTTTCGCTTGTGGTATAAAGTAAGCAAATGATGGGCATTGCGATGAAATTTGATTGAATTTGATTTGGTGGTTTTACGTCCCAAGTGGACAATTTTGTTTGATATCGACTGTCATTGAGGCTTGTATAGCCAGGTTACATCGAGGCGAAAAAAGTAAAAGGAGGTGAAACGTGCAGTTTCTAAGATATAATTGCTTCGTGAGACCCTAGAAATTGTTATGAAAAATTTAATCATATACCACGCGTTGATAAAAATTGAAATCGCCAGACCAGAGAAACTGCCCATTTCGATAATTTATGAGTAATATGAAGGTTGAGGTGAGTTATTCTCAGTGGCCCCACGAAACAGTATCAACTGATGGCTGGGTAAGGGTCAATTTATACGACAAGTTTTTCGAAATGTAATACTTTTTTAGTTGAGAATGCATTCAACATTTTTTCCCCAGTCAAGGTTTTTAGCAGATTTTTTTCACTTAATTTCAATTTTTACAGCATGGGTGAATTTTTCAACAAATCTACAATAAAACTACCTCTAGAAGGATGTTCTACCCCCTCCCCCACACCACCCTGTAGCTGTGCCCCTGGTTATACTACAAACATCATGTAACTAAAGAACATCGAAGGGAGCTGATGGCCATGGTTTATCTATACTCTTAGTAAAGTCATTTTTCCAAGAAACCTGTTCCGAAGAATTTTTGAGAAATTAACTATTTTTCTGACGCCTTAAAAGCATTTTTATCTCTTGGAAAACTGAAAAATATAGTCGGCGACAAAAAGTTCAAATACCTAATTCTTTTCTGAAATGAAGCGCTGAGTAGATTTCTATATCACCTGCGTGTTCATTCATATAACCATAATAATAATTTCTATCTCCTGATTTACATTTTCATTTCCTACAAAATCCTAAATTGTGGTTTTTGTAACTAAACTTTTAACTTGGAATATAATTTCAAGTTTTTAAGTACACATCTGAAGCGAGGGGTGTACTTTGTCTAAATGTGTGCAGTAACAAATTTGAATCCTTTGAATTTGAATTGAAAGAGTAAATAGCCGAATTGATTTATCCCTGTGTTGTGTGCATTTTCAATATGCTATCATTTCTCTGTTGTTGTGCTCGTGCACGTTGGAGTCGAACCTGTCTAGTTTGGTGTGCGCATGCAAGATGTGCTGTTCGAAGCAACTTTCACTGATATGTTTTGAAATTTAAAAAAAAAAAAGCTTGGCAGATAATACGAGTATGTGTATGTGGATTCGCCATCTTATGTAGCCATAAAGTTTGCGGAAAATTACAGATAATTGTACGTATTAATTTTCTTGTTATAGTTGTTTAACTTTTTGTGTTTCACTTGTAGGTAATTCTGGTTCTACATGTAGATTCATTTTATTTCGTTCTTTCGTATGGTTTTAAGTTGCTTGTCGTGTATTTTCGATTTTCGAGTTATATATCTACTGGGCACTTCCAAATTTGAAGTGGTTTCTTGATGATGCTTTGTCAGCTCGCGACGATATAGCGGTACTCAGAATTTTGTCATCGCGTGGGCCGCATTAATGATCCTCTCTCTCTCTCTCTGCTGTCACAGCGAACTATTTCTTGGCTCATTAAATTTTTCTGCGGCACATTTCGCAACAAGAAATACCTATTTTTTGAATGCACAGTTTGACCTCTAGTTTTATTAAGGAAGAAATTATGCGAAGAAATGGTCGTGGGTGGTTGTAGTGCTTTGTGATGAAGAATTTAGAAATACCTTCACAAGGTGTGTGGAAGTTTTATTGGTAAATATCTGTTCTTCTTTTCTTTGAAAGGTTACGAATTTCTATAGACAATATACTTTGGATTAATAGTTTCTTATAAAATTTATTCTTACGCTTTCTTGGGAGATAACTTTATTTCGGGCGGGATGGGGGGGAGGATACCAAATTGCGGATTTTATTCTTCTTGGGTGGATGCGGAGGTTGCAAAATTTTCAAAATGAGTACTTAAATATAGCCAATGAAATACTTGTTTGCATTAGTATGTGCGAGTGGTATTTCAGCTAATCTCTTCAAACTACTTCATTTTGAAATTTGGAGCTCCATTCGAAATACTTCTAATTTCCAATTGAAGAGAAGTAGGTAGGTACCCAAAGTGTTGGAGTGCAACTCTTGTCGAAAGTATATGTATCTTTATTTGAAACACCTTCCACATTACTCGACGAAATATTCATGTATTATTTGAAAATTCTCATGAAATCAGCCTACCAGCGTCTAACCTCGTAAAATTGAGTAAATTTACAAAAATTTTTTTACCGCCGGCTCCGCGAGTCAACGTATTTACATCTACCCATTTTCATCTCATGTAGATATTATGATAATTTATATTAAAAAGCACAATTATTATTATTCTCTTCTTTTTCTCACGTATCTCGAAGCATCCAGCAGAGAATGTTCGTACCTCTTGTTTTCGTTGATTAGCACGTCTAGAATCCTAATTTTTGCTGATTCTTACTTATGACGATAGAAAATTAAAAAAAAAAATTATTATAAATTTTATAGAAAGAAATATTCGAATGAAAAAATACACGTGTACTTTTTTTTTTTCTTCTATGATGAAGTGTTCATAATTTTTGTTAATCATGCATTCCTTGGTAAGGTGCAGTGCAAAATAATGCGATGGCACGCTTATTTTTGTACATTCGTCAATAATGTCTGTCGATCGCAACTTGTTCAACTTCTGAGATATTCTAAAAATGTTTGGCGACCAAACTCATTTGCATAATATTATTGGGGGAAAAAAAAAACTGTCGGAATTTTCATGCGGACGGAAATAAATTACGTATATACGCCGATTTGCAAATGTCAAAAACAATGCGGGAGAAAAACAGGTTTCTTAATTGCTCAATGAAAATATGTCTTTTTTTTTTTTTTTTTTACAAAGAAATCTGAACGAGCAAAAGAAAAGAATACATCTAATGGATTTTTTATTCAGTATTGTTTTTATCGTGAATATTTCACAGTAAGTCTCGCGTATATCTGAAGGTATCCGCATAGCAGAATAATATGTGAAATAAGAGTTCTGTTGAAAAAACTAAAATAATTGATCATGTACAGGTTAATTATAATATTTTTGTAAAGTAAAACTTCTGGATAACCATTTTGGTTTTTTGCGATTTTTAAAAGCGTCTTTCTTCGCTTTTCCATGGCAGCCCTGAATCGTGAAAGTTGGGTTCCATCTCTTCGCTTCCTAATGTTAATATTTTTTGACATGAATATTTTAATAATTTCTTTTAAAAAATGAGGTAATGTTGAAGAATGAAATGAACGAAGAATTATATTAAAATAGTCGATATGGTGTTATCATAACGCCTCAATTTTATAATAATATGTATTGCTTGTTGCATACTTGTATCGATTTGCGGCGGTCAACGTTGGTACAGTGCTTACGTATTGTACGAGTTCTGCGCTTTCTCTTTTGTTATAGATTTGTTTTTAGTGGTAGAACAATTATTGTGTTCTGTTGGGAAAATATAGAATATGATATTTTAGCCAAGAATGCTGTTGAATTATCCGTAATAATGCATTAATGCGCGTAGGCATCTATCGGTCTTTATTTTCGATAAATTTAAAAGCCAAGTTGAGTGATGAGAACCGTATTATAGTCTGTTCCAGTTGTTCTATGACGTCACAGTACTTCAACAAATGAGGAGAAAGTATTTTTTAATTTCAATCAGTCACCTTCTTCAAATCATTATGACGTCATGAAACTCTTAACTATAGAACAGACCATTGTTCTTTTTGTTGAGTTAGTATATTATCTGTTACGGTTAATGTGTATAATCCGGTAATTCTACAGAATCGCTTAGCATTTTGGTGAATGTATGAAAAGAAGAAACATTTCACACATTAACCGGTAATTCTATAGAATCGCCTGTATGACTTGGGGAATGTACGTAGTCGAAGACATTTTCATGGTAATATCTGTCTTGAAAGATAAGCAGACCAGTCTTACAACTGAGTATTATTTTGTGTGTTTGGTAGAGAGTCAGATCTATCTATACAGACTTTGAAGACTGATCATAAAATGGCATTACCAATCACACCCTCTCTCCTCAATTCCCAAGGCTTTTCATCAGACTAGCTTGTAAAGGCATAATACATTTTTTCTCAAACTTTTATCAATTGTCCAAACTGTGAGTAAGTTTGTATTAATTTTGTAATAATATGCTATCTTAAAATGCATTTTCTGGTATTTTTTTATACATTCACCAACCACCGCAGGTTATTCTGTAGAATCACCGGTGAATGTATGAAATTTCATACATTCACCAAACTTGAAACAGTCGTGTTACTGGTGATTCTATAGAATCGCCGGTTATTCTATAGAATCACCAATTACACACATTAACAGTAACCTATCTACTATCTTGATTTTTTGGTTTTTCGACCAACATTTGGATTTTTTAAGTTTTTCTGCTTAATTCTTGTGCCCGCGTGATATTATGAAAGTCTCAACGTTGTCCATAGTAATCTCCCTCGCGGTACCATTTATCCAATAGGTAGTTGCAGAAGATAATATTCGTGACATTCTGCGTATTTTTTTTGTTTTTTATTGAATTTCGCCATTAATTTATGACGTTTTCCATTTTTTGTTGTTGCAGGAATTTCGAGATTATCTGGTTGCGTCCGAAATGTAGATCAATGACGTGTAGGCCGAACAAGAAGGTAACAATGCAGCATGCGACATAGTACTGTTAGTGCCCCCATCGAATCATGCAACGCTTCTAATTTGAACTCACCTACGTTACGCTTTTGCGCATTACACCTTTTGCACGGTCAAGTTTTGTATTTCATTGTCGAGGTAAGTGAAGCGCTAATTTTTACTTTTTTTCTTCTTTCTTTTTTTTTTTTTTACAAATAATACAGGCGTTCCATATGAAACACATTGTGGTAAACCTTGAATCGATGTCTTACGCGTTCAAGATCTCCCCCCCCCCCCACCCGTTAGTTTATACACTTTCCTTATTGTTGTCTTACCAACTAATTTTAGTCCATAAATTAATATGTCAACGTACCCACTTCCTCAATCATCATGCTGATGGGTTGAAATTTCATCTTTCACCTTATATTATTATACTGACACAATGAAATGTTGTCAATTCAAACAGACCTATATAATTTATTACATGAAAATTGATAAGTGGTTGATTGAATATGTAAATGTGGACCTTATTCATGATCTTATTGTATCCGATTCGCGATTCCAAATTTTTCATACGTAGGTATAATTTTTGTGACGTAGTTATCTGTCTGTATAGTTGCTTTTGGGTGATGAAATTTTCGTCTATGTCTGTTCAGGTTGAGAATAATTATTATCGAGATTTCATAATATTCCTTCACATTATTTCCTTCTATATCCTATTTTTATCATTTTGGTTGAAGCCACCAGAGATCTCAATAAAAATCTCCGAGTACAGTAGAATATTTTGTCATGAATGCAGTTTGGGCGTGCTATCAGTCAGTCCTAACTTCCAAAGAAAAGTATTCACATTTGAAGCGTGTGCTATTATCGATGCGTGTAAATTATTCTCAACTCTTCTTCTATAGTACCTCTTCTCTCTCCCTCCTTGGACGCCCCCGCCTAAAGAAAAAATAAAATTATTTTAAAATCAAGCAGTCGCCAACTTTCGATGCAGGTAATGCGACACCTTCTGGCAATGCATATTTTTGAACCAAAAATTTGTGTTTCATTTATCAAAAAGTTGTCGAATTTTCGCTATTTTAGGTAAGCTTACAAATTTTAACGTACATAAATAATGTTCATCCGCAGATGGTATTCAGATTCACTCTTCATTCTTTACCCTCAGAACACATCGCCCGTCTAGTCCGAGTAGATTTTTTTATTTCGTAGACGAAGGTCTGCCAAGTCTTGAAACACCTGCAAAGTTATTATTTGTATGGGAGTGGGTTTTCTTCGAATCTCGGTTTTATGTTCATTATAAACAAATTAATTGTGATCCACCTAGGTATAATATGCTCTGCCCGGAGGAACAACTTTTTTCTCGTGAGACGAGGAGAATTTTATTTTTTTTCGTCTCTTTCTTTTTTTTTCCATTCATTTGTTTGAAAATGAGCTCCAGATTTATTGTTTCGAGGCTTGGAATATTTTAAAAATTCTTCTTCGAATTTTCACGTACGGTACTGCGACTCGTATTTTCACTTATGTACTTAATATAACCTACTACGTATTTTTTGTTAATTTTTCAATTAGAATCTGTTGAGCTAAAAATTACTTTTGTTTACAGCCAAAATCGAAAACCAAGGAGCTGTATAATCAAGCATGTGCTCATCTCGCGTCTCAGGGAATGCTTGATACGGATCTTTTTGGATTAGCTGTTATTTTAGGTGAGTTATTATTGAAAAGTCTACCTATTAATGCATTACTTCCCATAACTCTGTACTTATTATTTTGCTTAAAATAATAAAAATAGAAAAAACGTAGTCTTACATAGGTAGTATGCATGTTTAATGAATATAGTGACGGCTTAAATCTTGAAATTCTAAATTAGTTTTATTTAGAATGCGAAAAATTTTAGAAGTTTTTTCTACAATTTATCGGAGAATGAAGAACATATTAAAATTGCGGAGACTGATGTTTCTCTAAATGACTTGAAAAAATATATAATATTGTAAAATTTTTCAGTTTTGTATCGTTTTTATTTCTCTGTCCAGTGACGCAGCCAGAAATTTGCTAAGGCAGGGGTCAGTTTTTTTTGATAGAATTTGATGGTCAAGTGGGGATATCTGCCCCCTTAGCCCCCTCTGGCTCCACCGATGTCTCTGTTTCAGAAATGATACTCAGAATCCTTCAAACCTCAGTTTTGAAATCCCATGTAGTACCACTCGATGATATTCATATTTTTAGTTAGTTTCGGTAAAAATGTTTGATCGACGACCAAATATGAACTCGATAGGTGTACCTATTTAGTTTTCAAATGTTAGCACAACATGAGCGTCACATGTCTATAGGTCTCAATCCGTTTTTACCTGTTTTTTATTATTATAGCTATCAGTCATTTACTACTAAGAAGCCCTCGTAATCATCAGTAAAGAATCTTTCTTTCGGAAGTTACGATCATGTGAATGAAAAAATTCCAGTCGCATTTCAATGGTAGAAACCGCAAAGAAGGTTGAAATTTGTATTTCGAATATGCCTAATATTTGTGGTTGCTGCAGTCACATTGGCATTCTGTTGATGACATATGGCTCCCCCTTTTTTTAGCAGAATTTTTTCAAATCGACTTCGAGTACCTATAATGCGACTAGTGAAAGGATTATTGTCCGAAAAGAAAATAAAAGTAACGCAAGTTAGCCGTAGTTTCGTCTATTTCTAGGTAATTGCGGGTTTTGTGGCAGCTACTGGCTTCTTGGTGCACCTTTTAAAAGGTGCTTGTGTGCATCTATAAATTTCTCCGATTGTATTCGGCGACCGTTTTGAGAGAATTTTCGTCAAATATTTACTCGTATGATCGCAGCTCTCATACGTTTATCTACTCACTATTGAATCTCGTTATGTACGAGTAGTAGACTTAGACTTTTTTGGTGGGAAAATGACTTAAGTATAAATATTTTGAACTATTGACAAAAAAAAAAGTTCTTAGTTCGTATCGAATGGAGGAAATTTTTGTACCAGGGAGAGGGAAAAGAAATCTTTCCATCGTGTAAGAAAAACCTGAATAATGAGTTAGAAGTATCTGTACACATAGTGTTAGATATGTACCTTGTAGCGTGTACCAATACATATAATAGGCTGGCAGTAGCGTCGAAACGTTTACACTTGAGGCGATCCCCCTCGAGCTAAGTAGTTATTAAAATCGATTTTTGTGGGTTGATCATCGGGGCTGGGCGAGTGAAGCAGTGGATGGAGAACGAGGAGAAGAGGCAGAAAAGTCTTCAACTTGAAGGTAGTAAAAGGAGAGAAAAAAAGACGCAAAACCAGATCTGAGATACCTGGTTTGGATATACCATGACGTATAATAATATCGACGTCCCATCTGTACCCATATATAAATACTATAAAACGCTATCCGCTCATTCAGAAGAATTTGAAAATAATTTTTTTTCTTCAAAATTGATCTTTCAAGTCTCAGATTCTCAATTACAATGTTGTGTTGAGAATGTTGAATTTCGAAGTAGAATATTACTATTTCACAACCTTCTCTAGCCGAAGGACTTGCAGGTTCGATGTTAGAGCAACCGCGTTTATTCATGTACCTAGTAAAATTTTATCTTCGACTCTTTTTAGCTATTCCTGGTTGGCTACTGCCTATAGGTGATCGAGTGAACGGTAAAAGTACTGGCCACGGGCAATTTTATAATAACAATTTTAAAATGCAGCCTTTGAAAAGCTAGAAAGTCGGATCTTGATGAGGAGTGTCGAGATGAAGTGAAAAGTCGAGTTTGCCATTTATTTCAGTTTTAATCGCCAATCGGTGTTAGTTCTAGAGTCAGGGCACCAATTCTTTACGTAATTGCTGGCAAAGATTTTTGTCAATTGATAAAATTGTTAATGGTAATATATAGTAGATTAACTATCGAATTGAAGAGTGCCAAGATAGCATATTTCGCGAAAGTATATAGGTCTTTGTGGATGAGAATTTTTTTTTTTTCGTACTTGTTTAACGTTTTTCTGCTGTACCGAACGATCGATAAGCTCTTAGAATTTTATTTTTCCGAAAGATATTGACGTCATTGTTGCTTTGATTGCTCCGTTAAAATTTTTCGCCTCATTTTCGGCGATCAACATTGTATGGAATCCGAAAATTATAGTTTGACCAGCTCTTTATACTCTGTAATTTCAAAGGTTGTTATTAGTTAAGGCCACAAAGAAAGGGGGGAAAAATTACGAACTCAGTTCGATTTTCATAGAATAAAAAGGGGGGGAAGTATTTTTAATGGGATACTATCTGTACACATTCATAGATATAGTCGGTATAATATGTAGGAATTCTGAATCCAGTTGGTTTGCACGTTTTTTTTTTTTTTTTTTTTTCATTTTTTATTTTCTAAAGGTAAAGAGGAAAAAAGAACCGAAGAGAAGTGCGCTAGTTTTTAAGGTAGTTAATGAAAACGAGATATAGTAAATTGGTGAACGAGACGGAATGGTTCGCGTACAAGAGATGGAGGAGAGAGAGAGAGACGTTGGGAAGCTGCCTGTTGGACCAGGTGATGGGTTGGAGAGTGAGATGGCCAGAAAATGTATGTACACCTATAAGACAGTAACGATTGCGGAGCTCCAGGTGGCGAGGAGGAGAGCAAAGAGCATCGTGATAGTGTGTTTACAAAACGAGATGGAAATGAGAGAGATAGAAAGAGACGAAAAGTTAACCGATGATTGGGAGTGAGGAGAACTTATTACTGGAGGAAAAAAAGGGAGTCAGTGAGAGAGAGAGAGTGAGTGAGAAAGATTTAAAAAAAAAGTCTGTACCATAGGCTACAGAGGTGAAGGGCTGGTGGTGGTGGGGGGGGAAGGTAGAAGTACATAGGCAATGGATATCGTGTGGTGTTTTTTCTGTTTTTTTTTTTTTTTGTACATATTTACGTTTGGACTGTGTAATATGTAAAGGTGTATACGTGTGTCTGTGAGTATCTGTATCGTGTATTGGTATGAACGCAAGTTTAATGCTGCGAGTAAATGCTGCACTGCAATGCGTGGAATGCGTCCCTAACATTCCATCAGTTCATTGCCGGCTACATAACATTCCACAGAGTTACCATACCTTGATAACCCATTTATCTCTTTCGACGGTTGAGGCGGCAACGTGTGTAGTGTACCTATAGTATACCTGGCACAGGCACACTAGCGGAATTTTTTTTTCGCTCGAATATTTCTTGCTGTTTTCCCCCCGTCACTTCCTCCTTCTCTTCATCATTTAAAATTTTTATCTTAGAAGTGTGGTGTGCGTGTATAGAAGTGTTCTTATTTGGCCATCGTGTTGTAGTATAGGTTTATTCGGTTCGGTTTGGAATGGGAATTCATGTCGGTGCAATAATAATTTGGCCCAGTGGCGAATTTATGGATGCTAAATGCGTTTCCGTTGAATTCCCGTCTAAATAATGTGGAGCCAGCCAGAATTTTTATGCATATCAACTATAATATCGCGAATAATCTAAGAGAAGATCGACCTGCGATGAGAAGAAAAAACACCTACAAAATAGCCTGAGCTATATAACGTCGTCGGCTATAACATTAAAACCGTATTTTACTAAATGAAAAAATAGAAAGGGAAAAATGGTTCTTATATTCAGAAATGAATTATGATAAATGAAATGTTTCACATTTCAACTTTTCTACAGTGATCATCAAATTCATCTTCTGTCAATCGCTGGCAACTGTTCTGCTAGCTGATGGCAGCCAATTAAAGAAAAGGTTAAAGTTTCAACGTTGTAACCTTGTAGAATTGCAAACTTTTGAATTCGTTTTTATTCCTATGCCACTTTTTTGGACATACGTGCCACCCTCGCACTTGAAGGTTACTAAATCAAGTCTTATTTTTCAAATTTCATAAGAATAAAGTGAAAAAATATCTTGTCTAACTGATACAATTTGAAGGGTTGCCATCACGCCTTCTTGAAAAATTATTTTTGATTCTAATTGAAGGATAAAAATGTTTTTCTCGATAACATTCATTTTGCTCTGCCTTTACGTGCTCCCAAGTCCGAGCACATATTATGTAGAACTCTTTGCAAACGGACAAATATGAGTACCTACTACAATGATGAAGAACGTACATTAGGTTGCATACCTCGAATTATATATGGCGTTCTTTCGACTTGATTTCTTGAACTATACTTGTGAAAATATGGAAGATTGGATGTTATCTATAAATTGCTTTCACACCCTTTTGCTGTTTGCGAGCAAAATGAATATTTCATTTTCTGTAAGTTAATAATTTTTTTTTTTTTTTTTTTGCAGATGGCGAGTATTTGTTTGTTGATCCGGACTACAAACTTTCCAAGTATGCGCCTAAAAATTGGAGATCATCATCGACTCACGTTAGTATTTTACCCATTGTAACGCATAATTTTGAATATTGTACTTGAGGTGAGAGGAATGACGAGATCAAGATGCGTCGATTTGTATCGTGATATAATAGTTTCTGTGCTGAAGAATGTAAGGTGGTATCGCATTTGGTGTCTGATTAATTTCTCCTCTCTGTCTCTCTGAAGACGATGCGATTGATAAAATACCAACGTGCTCCACCTTAGGTACACAAAATCTTGCCAGGGCACTGAATTTCTTGATTTGAGCGCACAGTCCGCTAGGAACGATCATTTTGCCACTGAGAAAGTGTCAGTAAATGTTCATTTTATCCATAAATTTAGGAAAAAAGTTGTCAACAAACTGAAAGATATCGTATACAGGTACTTTTTTCAGCAGCCTGGTGTAGAATAATTCAAAAGACATAGTAGCCACTTTGCGTAAAATCGCGAATTATTGTAATTTAAAATAGGCGATTAATTTTGCTGTAAAACTTTTCAGGGTCTCGACAGTTCTGGGAAACCTTTGCTAGCGTTTTATTTGCGAGTGCAATTTTATATCGACAGTCCTATTTTATTGCGGTAAGTTACTTCGTTTTTGTTGTTTTCCTCCTGTTTTTTTTTTTTTTTTTTTTTTTCTTTTTCAACGACAAATTGCCAATCTTAATTATTTTGATGTTTGACTTCACAGCGATGAAGCCTCCAGACACCAATACTATTTGCAACTTCGACACAATGTCAAAAGTCGAAACCTTGTGTATGCGTGCGTGGCCGAAGAACTCATGTATTTGTTGGCGGGCTTGGCTTTGCAGGCCGACTTGGGTGACTATGTCGAAGCGGAGCATACGGAGAATTATTTCACGCTTCAAGAATATTTTCCGGAACAGGTGAGCAGTCCTTCATAATGTAGCTAATCGTTTCTGCTGGCACCTTACAAACCATTTATTACCTGGGTTTATCATGTCGATCATTAATAAAAGTAGCTCTGTAAATGAAATAACTAGAGATGAGCGCTTTATTTGTATTGTGACTCGAGTATTGAACTCCTAAATACTGTAGAAAATACGTTCATATATATTTCACTGACGCGGCAGCTCACGTCACTTTTATGTAAACTCTCGCGAATTATTCTTATTATATTGCAGAATAAGTATTGAATGAGAAACTTTAATTAAGTACTTACTTGAAAAATTTATTATAAGTTATCTACAATTTAAAAACAAAAAATATCATTATTCAAGTTTTTGCCCGAAGTTGTGTAAATGGCTCGCGTTAAAAAACAACTGGAAGAGAACCTATCATACTGTTCCGTTAGTCATACTGTGACTGAGAAATTGAGGTCATTAATCTTTATAGTGGCCGAAAAAACCAACATTTGAGATATTTATTATCACATTTAGTTCTATACTGAATAGAAGAAAATTTGAAAAAAGTTATGATATTAAAATTCTTGATTTTTTCGAAACTGGTTTCTACCTGCTTGTAGAAAAAAATTCAACTAAACTTATTTTTCACGTTTGTTAACAAACCATAATTTTATGCAATGAAATGGTGGGTAGGGGAAAGTACATACATAGTTGGTTTTTTTCCAAGTGATTTCTAATATCTTTAAACTTGATATATAAAGTGGCAACTCCAGAAACTAAACGCAGATTTTTTGCGTGATTGTATAGATGGTCGTACATGGGAACGAGACTCGTTTATACCAAAACGCTGCCGTCGTCCATAAGGCAAACCGTACCCTATCGAAAGCGCAGGCCGAAATTCAGTTCATACGCGAAGCTAGTTCCAGGGATTCATTCCCACTGGCTCACAACTCGCATTTGTACCGTTTGAAGCAGAAGAAGCACGACCCTAATCCGGGCACATTATGGTTGGCTATTTGCACGAGGGGTATCGAACTTTATGAGGTATTTGAGATAATTTTGTAGTCATTTTGACAAAATTTTAATGAAATTTTCCGCCGTCTTTCAACTTATGTAAAGTAAACGTAGTAATGCGAAGATAATTAGACACTTGACCTAACTGAAAAAAAAAAAAATCCGAAAATCCATTTCTTTAACACTCTGATGCTGCGCTTGATTTGAAATCCATTTAAGAAACAAAATAAATGTATTTCACAATCAACGTAGTTTTGTACTTTGTATACAAGTACAGCTTTTATATCATTTTCGTTTTGGAAAAAGTTTTTTCTTACTTATATTTATAGGTAATTCGCAAAAAAAAAACTTGACCTTGATTAATCAATGCTTATATACCTACGTTTTCATTGTTACAGGAAAAATCATGCAAGCCAATTAATGGAACCTTCTTTTGGAATAATATTGGAAAACTTTGTTTTGATGTAAGTACGTTGTTTAGTCTACAAACGGTGTGTTTTTTTTCCTTTCTTTTTTGCATCTATTGATATTGTAAACGTATTAGCTTTATACATCTCTTCCGGTTTTTTGTTTTTCAAATCTAATCCCGTTTAATTTTTTTTCCTCGCGTTCAACAGAGAAAGAAATTTGAAATCAGATCGTTAAATCCTGCTGGAGAACGAATGACTTACTATACCAGTTCGGATGAAAAAAGTAAACATTTGCTCACCTTATGTCGACTCACACATCAGTTTTGCATGGCCATACAAACGAGAGTGAACGAATTAACGCGTAAAGAAGAAGAAGGTATTAATTATTTGTTTTCATTTGGCGATAATGATGAAAATCTAAGCACGTAGTTTGAGTACATCCGGATTTTGGAGGTTGTTGACCACACATAGGCGAGTGTTCCTTTAAAAAGTCTATAAACGGATTCACGAGAAGAAATTAACGTCTGTTTTTAAATTTCTAGCATTTTGCTTTATTTCGAGAAAAATATGCCAGTTATTGTCTGCTAGAAAATAATTAGGTACCTATGTTTTTTTTCGGAGACAGCTTTTCAATATATTTTCATTTAATCAAGATGGAAAATTATATAACTTACATTATGTTTTCGATATGTAAACCCAAATAAAATTGTCATAAAAGATGCGATACCTGAGTAAACATTTCTTATGAAAACAAGTCAGCAGACACAAAAACGTATAATAATAACGAACCTCAGGAATGAGAAAAAGTAAGATAAATTGTTTTGAAAATGTGTTTTTTGTCATTTAGGTATATTTATTTTATTAATTTGTACGAATTTTATTCATTTATTTTATTCTTATTTTTACAGAAAAAAAACAGTATCGTGACTGGGGCGCGGAGCTTAATGTTAAGTTGACTGAAATGTGCTACAATCATAGTGCAGATCAAAGAATTTCCGTTATTTCTAATACTTCATCGAACACTACTTCCGGTATCGTCTCCGACCGAGTGCAGAGTCTGGACGAAAGTGAAGGTGTGTTTCGTCTGATAGAATCGTGCCAAAATTTTAAAAATTATGGTACATTGTAATTTGTGTGATCTACTATTATTTTTGAATTTATTTATATTTTTTTTTAGACGATTTAGACATGGAAATAATGATAAATTCTCCACCGGCAGCATCTCTGGAAAGCTTAGCTCTGGCTCATCTCAGAGATAGTTTTTCTAAAGAGAACCGAAGGGTAGGACGAAAAATTAGTCAAAATTCGCCGGCTACTCGCCATTCTCCGACAGAAATGAAAGGTTAGATTTTATTTTATTTTTACTTTTCCTTCAGCCTTGAAAATATTTGATTGGAATTGAAAAACTGACCATCTGTTATAGTACCCAACATAGGAAACAGTCGTGTGCATTAAAATATTGAAGAGAGTGTTGATTGTACTTTTTTTTTCTAATTTAATAACTTGGTTTAATTGTCGCAGGTGAAACATCCGACCAGTTTTGTTTGAATAAACTGACACTGCCTACGACGCCAGCTCCAACTGATGGTAGTCAGTGTTCTAGTTCGTGCTCTACAGTAGTGATTACTGGATACAGCCATGAAGACACCAAAGCGCAGGTGAGACTTGGGTTCAGTTGCTCAACTTTTCGGAGGCTGCTAACTTTTGTGGGTTTTGCAATAATATAAACGTTTTCTATTGAAAAGAAATGAAAAATTGTCGTTGAATTTACGAGAAATTGCAATGAGTTTTTTTTTAATTCAAAAATAAGTCTCACTCTTAATGCCAACGAAATATTCAATTTATTTTCAATTCGTACTCATTTTCATTATTTGAAAGTATTTTTCAGTTTGGTTGGGGTGCTAAAATTTTTTTCAAACCAACGTGACTTTTCGAATTATCATTAGAGAAAACAAAAAAAAAATTTTTTCATCTTTTCAATACTTGGGAAGTGAAAGTGGCTTAGCACTAGCCGTGCTCTAAGGACGGAATAAACGATAACATAATAATTATCGTAGAAAAGTTTTGGAAAATGTTCTTGAAATAGGTACCCTGATAAAGAATCATTTGCAAAATCAAGTTGTTCAAGTTGGGACTACCTATTACTTTTTTGATTGGCTATTTTGAAAAATTTTAATTTATACATGCGTATTATAGGTACTCGTACGTAATTTTACTGATGTTCGTTTGCTTGCTTTTAGATGCCACAAACCTCAGTCACAGTTTCGAATCGCAGCCACAGCACTACCTCAAGCCTGGAACTGGGATATAGTCATACTGCTCAAAATTCTGCCTTATCTGACTCGGCGAGTTGTTGTCTGGAGTTGGATTATTCTGTGCAATCGGCGCACGCGAGCAGCGGCATTTATACTCTTCAGAGTAGCTGTGAAACGAATACCGTGGCTACGACCGCTGTTGCTGCCTCCTCAGAGACGAGTGGTATTGGCCATTCGCTGGTTGAGGATTCAGAAGGTAATGCCATCATTATTATAGCTTGAAAAGGCTTCCCTTCCGCCTGTAATCACAGCCACACACAAAATGACTAGTGTAAATACGCTTCATTGGTCCTATAGTTATATAAACTGTTTTAATTTAAAAAAATGATATGTATGTGCAGAAATTACTTAGATACATCATGTACATGGCAGAAAATTGACATTTTGAATAGTTTTGGCTCGTTCGAACAATAAAGTTTAAATTTTCTTTTTTTCTATTCCGATATATAGGCAGCGGACTAAAATTTTTCAAAGTTGACGTAAATAGTTTAGTACCCCCTTGATATCGAATATTTGACAATAATAATTCAATAAACTCTTTCTTATTTTCCCGTAGGCATGCGATCGCGAAGCGGTTCCATCGTCAGCACTCCTGGCAGTTTCCATGGAGACGGTAGCGATCCGTCGGATACGGGTCACGGCACGCCACTAACCGCCGAAGAACTGTCCGACCTGATCGTCGGTCGCAGTCCAAAACCGTGTCGCGGCAAGTACCCGTCGGTGGCGACGGTCAGCGAAACGCTCGACTCTGTAGCCGACTACGTCACCCTTCCGCCGCCTCCTGCCCCGCCGCCGCCTCGTATGTCGTTCAAACTGACGGAACCGCTGGTCGCTCACTGTGGCAGCGCGCCGCATAACGCCTTCTCCTCCAAGAGTTCGGAGTCGTCGAGTTACGTGGCCCGCCACGGCTCCATGTCGACCGAGTCGCAGAACTCCGGCGGCGGCAAGTACTGCTCGGAGGAGGCGATGCTGCAACGCCAAATCCAATTCCAGCATCTGGCGGCCGGCTTCTCGTCGCACCTGCTGATGGACACGTTGCCCGGCAGTCATTCGGCGGCGGCGGCGGCGAAACCGCAGCCGATTTGCCTTTCGACCAGCGACCTTTCGCAGCTGAACGAGGCGACGTTCGCCGCCGCCGCCACTCAGCTGACGAAATGCCAGCTGCTGCACCAGCAACGGCTGCAGCACCACAAATCGTGCACCTCGATACCGCTGCGCGCGGAGGAGGCGAACGCGCGCGTCATCACCACCAAGCCGCATATCAGCTTGCTGCGCGCGCAATCCACGTACGTGCCATCCGGTTCGCTCATGCCCAGTTACTCGTCCGCGGTCACGCTGCACGGCGCCACCGCCAGCCCGCCCAGCCAGCTGCAGCAAGCGCCACCCCTGCCACCACTACCTCAGCCAGTGCACGTGTCCGCCGGTCTGCTGTCCAAGATGGGCGAGATGTCGTTGCACGCGGCCAACTCGTGCGCCGCCGCCTCGGTGCCGGTAGTCGGCCCCAATAACTACCTGGATGTGCGCAAAAGCGGCGCTGCCTTCCTGCAGCAGTTTCACGAAAAGTTTCCCCCGCCGCCGCCGCAGCTTTACCAGCGGCAGCCGCCGCCACCGCCGCCGCCTGTCCGCAACCATTACTCGGGCTGCGGCAACGCGCCTCCAGCCCATCTCCTTCACTACTACCCGCACCACCAATTAGATCAGTATCGCCAGCAGCTGTACTCGGATGTCGACTACGTTATGTACCCGCTAAAGGATCCGGCCATTAGCAAGCAAGAGTACCTCGACTCGAAGGAGGCGTCCGGACATAGCGCCCAGGCGTTGCGGCAGCAGCAGCAGCACCACCAGCAACAGCACCACCACCACCTCCACCACCAGTACCTGTCACAGAGTTCGCTGAACGCGAAAATGGTGGCGATGGCCGGCGGCATGCGGAACTGCAATGGCGGCGTACCGACGGCCGGACCGAGCTTGTACTCGTTGTACGGTCGTAAAACGCGCGCCATGTACCAGAGCACGCCGAACGTGGCCATTGCTGGCGGCTATCCGGCTGCCGGCTCGTCGACGGTGTCGCCCCTCTACCAGCAGTATCCGAACGCGGCCAGGTACGCGTCGAATCAGAATCTGACGTCGGAACTATCCGGAGGATGCTCGAATTCGTCGTTGATGTATTTGTCATCCAAGTATCCGTCGTCGACGTCGCCGCTCTTCTCGACGACCGCGTCGCTGTACTCGTCCATGCAGAGTCTACGCCAGGACGCCGCCTCAGCGTCCTCCTCCTCAATTTACGGCCGTATTTTGCCCACGTCGTCGAGTTGCAGCTTCGCGCGCACCCGATCCGACGATAATATTCTCAACTGCGTGGACCACCAGCAGCAGCAGCAACAACAACGCAGCAGTAATTTGGCTCACTGTGCGGAGATGAAGTTCCGAAAACCACCGCCACCTCCTCCGCCGCCTTACGATACGCAGGTAATTAAAAGTTCGGCTTCTGCGTTGTGTGAAAATGAAATGAAATTTTCTTAATGCGGAGAAAAAGCAACTGATTGGTTTGCTAAAAAAAAAAAAAAGGAAAGAAGGAAAAGATAATAATATACAACTCGAATCTTGATGGCCTTGACCAGAAAAGTATGACGTGAATTTTTTGATAGGTAGTCATTTTTATTCAACCCTTTTGAAGATGTAAAAATTTATGAGAAATGAAATGTGACGTTTCAGGAGTATTTCCATCATTTTCTTCTAAAAAAGACTGAGCTTTCGTACGGTATTATTTAGACGCACCTAATGAAAAAAAAAAAAAACAGCCACCGAAAACATCATTTATACTCGCACCATATACATGCAAGGAATTGAATTTCCTTTGAATGGCTCTCCGAGAGAATAATATACGAGTAATATGTGTTTTGATGTATTGGATTAAACACTCAGGGCGGAGTGTACAGTCAGAGCTTAAGTGGAGTTCAAACTTAAACCAGGTTCAAGAGACGAAATTACGTGAAAAATTTGAGGTTGAACCTGATTCAAGCCTGAACCCCACTTAAACCATTATTGTACACCCAGCCGTAAGTGAAAATACTATTTTAATTATTAAAAACTGGGCCCTCGCTTTGCTCAGCTCTCCAATCTCTTCGGCTCGGCCCTCCAGCCTCTTCCCAAGTCCAAAGTCTGCTATATCCCTAATAAAATTACCACCCATATTTTACCTTCAAATGATGCTTCAACATCAGACCGGATGATGTCAAAAGCAAGGATTTTAGTTACCAAAAATGATTTTCGTCAGCCGAAAGGAATATTTGGATGTGAGTGTAAATTCCTCTACAATGTGTATTGGTCATTCGATCTGAATTTTGGATGAGTTGCGTCGCGTATAAAAATTAAATCAATAATATTATGATATTATGGTATCCAATGTTACGATTCTCGTTAATTTTCTTTCATGATTGACATTCGATTGATATTAATTTTTCTCTCGTCGCATTCAGTTGCAGAATAGCCTCGTATGCCTACCCGAACGCATTAAGCCGCCCAGTCAGAACATTGGCTCGAACGCCGCCTCCATTTTCGAGCTGTGCACCCGCAGTCGCGACCACTTGGGCAGCATCGGCAACCTGTACGACGCGGGCGGCGATAACGACGACCCGCAGGCGAACGTCTCGCTGGATATCAGCTCGCTGCGCGAGAAAAGCAAAAATTTGGACTTGCCGCTGATCTCGGCGCTGTGCAACGACAAAACGCTGCTCAAGCAGACAAATACTGTGGACGCGTGCTGCGCCTCCGACGACCCGTTTGAGACATCCGGCAACTCGTGGTACAACAGTCCCGAAGATCCGCAGCCGGAGCTGTGCGTAGGCGGGCAGCTATCGGCGACGGTAGCAGCCGCCGTCAGCGTCTACGACTCGCATCCTACTAGCTCGGCGGTGAACGGCCCACCGTCGCAGATGTCTGGCAATACGCTGGACGCGTGTGCTTTCGTCGAGCCCAGCGAGATGGTGCATCGAGCAGCCACCAAGAAGACGAACGACGTTCCCAGCAGCTTTGGCTCAGTCGCTGTGGCTACGGCCGTGACCACCAGCACAGCTTCGTTTTCGACGAACGGCTTCTCATCATCTTCGTTATTGCCAATGGCCAGAGCAGCTGCTGCCGCAGAGGCGATCGCCAAGACGGCAAACCACACGCTAGCCAAGGAGACGAGTACCGCTGCCGCACCGCTGTTCACCAAAATCAAACCGCTGAACGCGAAACTACCCAAACCGTCGGTTTCGACCAGTAGTAAACTTAAGTACACGATTACGCAGCCCATCCAGAAGACGGTGACTAAGGTGAAAGGCTCGAATGGCGGCTCCGGTTCCGCCACCTTCGTCGAAGCGAAAAACAGTTTCGTGAACCGGGTTCGGTGTAAATCGTCGAAGGTGAGGTCTGCAGACATGAGCAGCGCCACCTCTCGCAGCCAGAACGACTGACTGCAATGTGCAGGTTGAGGCGAACCTGCTGGCGCTCTACTCGTGGGTAAAATGCTGGCTGTCGGCGTGGTCAGGGTTAAACATTCGTTCGAATCTTCATTTGTGTGCTGATTGTCGTGTTGAATGCTACCCTCAGTTGGTCATGACGTGTTGGGAAGTGTATTCGGAATTTGATAAGTTTTGAGTGTGTAGGTGTGAAATCCAGAAGATGAAGGAATGGATTTCGTTTTCTGCAATTTTCATTTCTCAAATAATGGGAAAAGTTCTTACGACGCGAACATCATACCGTATACCAATAGCGTATCTAGACCAACATTTGGGGCGGGGGAGGGGTTCCTAAAAAATCAAACACCTATAAAAATTTTATCTGAAGTATGAGTAATTTTGTTGTAAAATTTATGTCGTAGAATTCGACTTTTTTATTAATTTTATTTATGGAAAATCATTGAGAAAAAAAAACCACCAACTCGGTCAAGAAAAGGAAAAACTATCAAAACTGATGCTGAAACAGCGAGGGTTTCGGGATTTCTTATTTATTTTTATTTGCCTGCCAGAGGAGCGGGTATTGGCCCCCAGAATGGTGGAATCACTTTTTTTTACTAGGGGAGGACAGAGGCTTCAAGAAAAATCATTCGAAAATGTCAACATTCAAAAAATGGATAACTAAAGCTGAGTTTTTGTTTTTGTTTTTTTCAATAATTTCCTTCTTTCACTGGTTTTCAGTTCATTTGGAAAATTATTTCGGTGGGGGGAGAGTCAGAATTTTTTTCGGAGGGCCGTTGCCTTCGCTGCTCCCTCTCCTTAGTTTCGCCTCTGCAAACAGCCTCCCCCCCGCCCCCGCCCAAGTGCGCTACTGACGTATATTTTCGAGAGATCAGTTTTTAATAATAATACTTATTGGAGTTTCCATAATTTTGACGAAAATAGAAAAAATGAAGATTTGAAAGAGTGATTTTATTAATTTCTGCCGTATTCTAACTACCTGTTGTGTTTTTTTTTTTTTACGTTCAAAACGTTCGGCTCAATATATTTTTGTACTTTTTGTTTGTCCTTTACGATATAGGTACTTTTACTTTTGATAATCGATTCTATCTGGTTGAATTTTTTGTACTCATAGCTAGGAATGCTAAAATTAACGAATGTAATAATAATTATTTTTATACTTATATACTTTCCAGGAATACCAAAAAAGAATAGAAAATTGTTTGAAACGCAAACCTATTCTTCATTACTAGTCGCAAATAAATTTCAAAACATGGATTGATTTTTTTTTTAAATATTATTGAAATTATTTTTATTCCCGTTTTTTTTTTCTTTAATAATTTATTCGATTATTTATTTCTCTTGAAAAATATTTTGAGCAGCCAATAGGGCAATAAATTCATTAGTAATTATAATTACGTAAAATAATTACAAATAGAAATTTTAACCAAGAATTATGTAAATTTATTTTCAAATTACCATCCATTTGTTTTGTGGGAGGCATTTAAAAAAATGTTGTGGCATCGTGCTATAAATGAAATTCAAATGTTAGATGTTAGTTATTTTTCGATAGTTTTTTCCCCCCTTTATAATTATGAACAAAAACTTCTTCTTTTTTTTTTTCAGTTTTAAACATTGCATTATATTAGACGTAGACTTTGTGATAAGGTTCAGTATTAACGTGTGTATTCGAACACTTTTAATATTAACGTTCAGGGAATTAAATTAGATGTTCTTTCGAATATAATTATGACGACGACCTTTTAAATCAACTTATCTGCATTGCTCAAATTTTATGATTGTTTATATGTGTGGTTTTGTACCTTGTATTTGGTATCAAAAAAATTTTGAAAAAAAAAAGGTCTACACTTGTGCCATAAATGAAACTACGATTCTATGAAAGATCTAAAAGTATAGAGTATTATTCTTTTTTTCTTTGTGTAGTTATATTGTAAAATCGCGTTTATAAATTTGTATTTTTTTGTGCCAGTTTGACAAGTTTTTCCATATTACTGAATCAGACGAACCTGTTGAATTGTTTTATATATTTTTAATTAATTACGTGTTTACCATTCCATAATAAATAAAATCATATTTTTGATGTGTTCTTACTTCATTCGTGCGACTCGAAAGTTGTTCTGAAAAGAAGTTTCTAATTTGAGTAGGTCCATTGGTAATTTCACTTTAGACTTTTTTCAAAACACAAGTTCTCTCTTGAAAATTAATAGATAACTATCATATGGAAACATTTGCAAAAAGATATACAATTTTAAGAAAAACTGGCGTAAAATTTTTTGAAATGGACAAAAAACGAGTAAAAATAAGAAATTATTGGAAAAGAATAAAAATTCAGCTTTAATTTCACTTTTTTGGATATTGAAATTTTCGAATGATTTTTCTTGGACACACTAAAAGAAAGCTGGTTTTGCCACTGTCTCCTTTTTCAAAAAATTATATATCTAGCCAACAGAAAAATTAGTTTTGGGAAATCTGGCTAATTGGCTGGATATACTGGAACATCTACCAATCAATTTGAATTTGAGACATCTACTCGAATTCGGCTACATGTCTCAGCATCTCCTTTTTCAAAAAATGAAGACATCTAGCCGAATTGGATTTGAGACATTTAGCCGAATTAAAAAAAAAAAAAACTGGTTTCCACCACTGGGCCCACTCGGTGCCCCTTCTGTATAAATGAGCACCGCTGGAGAGTCGAATAAAAAATCATTAGACTAGGTTCATGTACGTATGTATTATTAAATAATTAAGGAAAAAAGAATCATACATCCTTCATGAAATGTTTGTAGAATTGTTACAACAGAGTTAATGTTATACTAGAAAACAACTTTCAATCGGATGTATCACGAGCACGTTAAATCACGCTATTTGAATGTATTTACACACAATTCTACCACTATGTACACAGAAAAAGTTTTTTATATTAAAAATCTAAGCTTGACCGTGTGATTAAACGATCAATACAATATAGAGAGTAGTGTTTAGCTAAAATATGTGAGCTTCTAAGCAATAAGTTCGATTTGTAAGTTTTAAAAGTTAGACATTTATAATACATGACAGGAAACAAAGGGGTCGATGGGAGAAAAAACGAACACACGGAAAATATAAAATTGACAAGATGATTTAGTTTCATGAATTCATAGCACTCCACTCGTTGTTATTTGTAGTTGAGCTGCATTCTCCATTATGTGCGACTACTAGAAAAAATTACAAGATTGATAATACCCTGTTTAAAATACCACCGTATAAAAGAATAAAAATAATTTTTGTAATCGAATACCTGTACCTGGTTTTCTATATTTCTCAGCCGGACCCCAAATACGTACGGTGCCATCATCGGACACGGAGGCCAACATCTGCTGGTAAACCGGATTCCAGGCGACGGCGTTCACAGTTCTGGTATGCCCTTGTAGCACTGCGATTGGTTTTTCTCGTTTGATATGCCAGATGTAAATTTTATTGTCTGCCAACAGAAGAAAAAAAACGATTAAATTCTGATTATATCGATGTCCGCTCAGGTTGTACAAATTCAAAAACTTGAAAAGCAAAAGGAGTCGGGCTACAACAGAATTTCGACTCATATTGACAGAAACTACTAGAATAGCTCGAAATCGCACTAAATGCGTCTGGTGAGGCACTGATTAGACTATACTGACATGGAAGTTGACATAAAAATTTAGGTGATCTTGAATAAAGATAATTCCGGACCTCGGAACCGGAATGATCAAAGTCGACATTTTTCGTTTGGAGATATTCACAGCTCAAGTATTCAAAACTCACTCATTCCCGTTATATTGGAGGGTAATAAGTGAGTATTTTATAACACTTGTGTCCATAGGATTAGGATGAAAGCACATACGTAGTTCACAAGTTACAACTGTGAAAAGATATCTCAAAACTGAAAATTTGGACATGAAAATCTTCTTTTTTTTTTGGTTTTCGGGTCAGTCTACTTAAAACGTCATGTTGAAAAGAGATGAACAAAGAGAAGAGTCAATGAATGTTCATTGTACGAGTAATATTGCAACCTATCTCATCGAAAGGTTTTGATTTCATTGTACGGCTAGATTTCATTTTCAAACGCAACTCAACATGAGCCATACTTCACGGTTAAAATGTGAGTTACCTTCGCTGCCGCTGGCAATGAAATCTTCGTTTTTGCCGCCAAAACAGCTGTGGATGGTGAAATGGCCTTGCGTGACGCCTTGGAATCTGCGAACCAAGCATTTATCCTCTAAGTCCCACAGATGAACACCTTGGGTGGCTACATTTAGCAAAGCGAGGCGGTCCGCTTTGTTTACGGAAAATGTCATTATGGAGTAATCTGCCTGAAGACTGAAACAAGAAAAACAATATTATATTAGAAGAAATTTTGCTTTAATTGAAATATATCAGCAAATTATAGTATTATGTGTCTAAGCTACTGAATGATGAAAGAAATTTGGTTAAAAAAAGCAGTTCGTTCGAAAATTGCATATTTCAAAATAATCTCCGCATAAAAATCAGCATCAGGTACCAGTCATCAAATTGACCCAACATATGGGTAATTTATTCAATTTTTCACACAGAATCCGAATCTGCGACCCGTTTTGCTCTACGTAGTGATTTAGACCCATTTTGGAGCATTTTTCACTTTTTTTTTGGGCCATATCTCGCCAGGCGAGATTCGCCGCCAAAAACGGCTACCGGATTCGTGTTCAACGACCTCGAAAACCCCCATACCAGTGCTCAACTTACAAATTTATTCCCGGAGCAGAAATTAGGAAATGCAAAGTTTTTAAACATTTATTAATGAAGATTTATATTTTTTTTTTTTCTTTCTTTGTTTTAGTAAAATTGGTATTGATGTTGATTAATTATTGTAGACGATGGAACGATTTTGAAACAAACACTTTTTTTTTTTCATTATAAATCAAAATAAGATTTTTTACTATTTATTCGGTTTAAAATAAATGAAAGGGTCTAGGCAGGATAAGATAGGTGAAATGACCTTTTACGAATTTCAACCTGAAACTTGGGGGTCAGGTTGACAATGATGAAAAACTAATTCAGCCCAAATTTCAGCCCCCCCACCTCAACTGGTTGCCCCCTGGGGAGTGAAAATGTGTTTTGGCCATTTTGAAGGTTTTTTGCCCATAACTTTTTTCATAATTGTTCATTTGATTTGAAATTTTTATGGTAGTTAGTCCTCTATGAGCTCTATCTACCAGCAAAATTTTGCGGTTCCACCTCCAGTAGTTTTCCAGTAACTCCAGCTGGAAATTTTGGAGCTTCTTACCCTATGGAGTCTACAAGTTGAAATTTTCACTGATGATAGCTTATCCAGTCTACATTACACCCATATAATTTGTTTCCAAAATTCAGGGTGGACAAGGTAGTTTTTTGGCATTGGAATATCAGTTTTTTCCAGTGGCGTCTGCTCTGGTGTGCAAGGTGTTCACTGCACACCCAACCAAATTCAAAAAGAAATTTTGTCTGTGATTATGGAAAGAAATTCCTTGAAATCCCAATTGGTGAAAATCACAATAAATTAGTGTTACCTAACATTTCTGGATTCAAAAATATGAAAAAAAAACCACACATTGATTTGCAGAACAATTAGTGATAAGATATTATTACACTGCTTTTACTTAACAAAAGGATTAACTTATCTTATCATCCATTTTTTGTATGTACGTATTTTCTTCACTAATTAACTAAGAAGTCACCTTTGAACAGATTATTGCATCAGTTGGTAAAAAAGTTACCTTACTGTAACTTTGAAAATTATTGCAATAATGCACTATTGCACTCATACATATATTTTCTCAGTAAAAAGATCATTGTTTTAACCTTTTCAACTTCAAAAGAAGGAGAAATTTAAAACAAAAATACTACATTTGTCCCTGATAAATTTCATTTCTGTACATTTAATTTATTATGTTGAACTTCAAACCAAGGTTTTTCAGTGGCGCACACGTATTTTGAACTGGAGGTGGAACCGCAAAATTTTGCTGGTAGATAGAGCTCATAGAGGTCTAACTACCATAAAAATTTCAAATCAAATGAACAATTATGAAAAAAGTTATGGGCAACAAACCTTCAAAATGGCCAAAACACATTTTCACTCCCCAGGGGGCAACCAGTTGAGGTGGGGGGCTGAAATTTGGGCTGAATTAGTTTTTCATCATTGTCAACCTGACCTCCAAGTTTCAGGTTGAAATTCGAAAAAGGTCATTTCACCTATCTTATCCTGCCAGACCCTTTCAGTATTCTTCTCCTTTCAAAGAAAAATAAAATAAAATAAAATAAATAAATAATTTAACAATTGAGAATGAAAAATCTGAGATTTTCCAGATTCCCTCACATATTAACAGAAGTGAGAACTGGGTGATTAAATATTCATTGAATTGATGAAGAATTATTCGTTGGCAGTATTTATGATGAAAATGATTGAAGTTCGAAAGCTTCAGTTGGTTTTTCCTTTTAATTTTTGTACGCGCGTCAAAATCATAAGAGACACCGAACGGATTCGTTAATTTTTACAAATTCTCTTCATCATAGGGCCTCCAGATGATATACTTCTTAAAAACGTATCCTAAGACTTCAGCTATACTTGTTCAAATTCTTCGAGAAAAAAATTTGCTACGAATACATTCTCATCTCTTTCGAATACAAATTCTTACTACCGTAAGGTTGTTTTTATGACAACCTGTCAAACTAAATTCATGAGACTAGGGGGAAAAAAAGATGAGATATTCTTATTTGTCCCTCCAAAAATTATTTTAAGAAATTAATTTCAAGATTACCAAAGAGCAACCATACTTACACATTTGAATCGGAAAGTTCATCGAAATTGTAAGCACGAATACGATGGTGAGTATCTGAGGCGAGGACAGTCTTTCCATCGGAACGACACCACAAGCCCTGCACTCTGACACCTTCCCAAGAATCTAGGACGGTTCCTTCGAGGTCCTGCAGTCAATAATTAATGAATCACCAAAAAGAAATGAGAGGAGCGAGTGGTATTGTATTTTATTTTTAATAATGTAACATTCCTTCCCCTACATTTTTTAGTACCTTTTGATGAGTAATATGTCAAGTTGTAGCATGAGATACCTAATTCAACCATAACTTGACAATATTATAAATTTTAAATACATGTTATTTTTGATTTATTTCCCCCCAAACCAGTATTTCTCGGCACATATTACAGCTCAAGACTTGTATCTTGATTTACTTCATTTGTTCGTCTCCCCAGATTATCACTTTCAACTACGGGTGGTTTATTTGTGTATCGTTACGAGATACTTGCTACGCAGCTACTTAAAACAATAAAACAAAATACTGCAATCCGCTTTTTGTTTATAATTTGACTACTGGTACGCCTTTTACCGAAATCTATGAATTGAATTTTCCCCCTATTTTCTTGTTTTACGAATTCAACTCTATAAATTAGCTTTCTGCATCAGAAACTTACACATTGATAAAACTGTCCGCGCATGCCACCTGTCACGAATTTCTTGCCATTGCAGTGCCAGGCGCATGAGGTAAGCGAATCTTCGGGCGAATGAGAAATTTTGACACGTTGGTCATCCGCGTCGATGTTCCATATAAATAATTCTGGACAGTCCTCGGGGCCGCACACTAAAAGATGGGCACCATCGGGAGACCACGACAAATAAGCCGCTCCGTACGTATGGCCATCCAGCGTTTTGCGGTGACGACACGTCAGTGTTTCCTAAACAAGGGCCAAACCACAGTCATAAATTTAGCGATTACGGTTAGTCGAGTCGGCTGATGCTCGGAAGTGAGGGTGAATTACCGGATCCACGTCCCAAATCATGATCGAAGAATCTTTCGAGCCAGTCGCCAACTTCAAACCATCTGGAGAGAATTTACAAAACCAAACTTCGTCGCAATGATCATTCAGCACTTGAATGGTTTCGCAAGGGAACTGCTCTCTGTTAGAATAAATAAACTGTACTCGTGGAATTCGAATTTAACTCAATTATACTTTTTTGTTTTCTTTAAAAAAATGAGACGCAAGATGATTCGTTCGGATTTAACTAGCAATCGAAATCAATTTTTATACGCTGAATGCTTACTTAGGACAGTAATGATCGATAAGTAAATTAAAATCATCAATTCCTTCTTCGACAGTGGTATTGTGAAATGGACATTTATCTTTCTGCAGTTCAACCGCTTGAGACAATAGGGTGTATAATCTGCAAAAAAAAAAAAAAAATGAATAATACAAACAGACGAATAAAATTATCAGTGATAATCTTGATATCAGAAAACATAAATAAAATAAGATTAAATTATAAAACGAAATAGTCTAAAATAGATGATCACAGACAACAAAGTACAGTAATATCGACACCAAAAATCAAGCAAACCTTATCAGTTTTTTCCATTTTAATTCAATTAACTTTAATTGGAACACAACCAGCGATATCAAAAAAATAATAAAATTGACCAACTCTTCAATGAACGTACCTCAAAGGAAATGGTAATAATAAGAATTTGAATGCAGTAAATGATAATAACATGGAAAGAAAACTAATTTGAGAAAAAGTATGTCCACTTAAAGCATGAATAAAAAACATAATCCTGGAACAGAGTTTCAACTCATGAATGTTCAATTTAAATTATCCCAAACTGTCGAATATTTGCTACTCGTGAAGTAATCGATTATAGCAAAAATAAAAATGACCGTAACTTTCATAATTTCAAGGAAAAATACAAATATCAGCAGCAAAAAGAAAAAATAAATGATTTGCATAGTGCTTTTATGATAATTTTTGTTCATTTATCGTGCAACCGAAGTTGACGAAATGTGTGCAACATAAATTTCCCGATCTGGAATCTACTTGAATCGCGAGATTAATGTTGCGAGCACATTGGCGACATCGGTCCGTTTCCACCATCCATGAATGAAAGTTAACAATATTTTTGAAACACGCACAGAATAAAATTTATTTTTACCTTCTAGGTGGTAACATTATTGACGGTGGAAGGAATTTTTGAAGCTTTTCCATTAATTTTGTTCGGGAAGCGACTCCTTTACCGTGCCATCGAGCTCTATTCATGAGCTCTTCACGACCACTGATCATTATATAACTGTAACAAAAAAACGACCGATATTATAACTTATCATTGATTCAACGCAGCATGAAACATCACGCAGCCCAGTTTTAAAAACAGAAATTAGGATCATTTGGACTCAGTATTAACCCCAAAGATTATTAAGAATTTAATGGTAAGACAACCTTTTGAATACTGATATTTGAAGATGGTAAGTGCAAAATGTATCAGATTTAGCAGGTGCCAAGATATAATGAACACAAAGTAGTAGTCCCAACTCCCAACTAGATGTCGTAGTTCAAAAATAAGCTGATAGAGAAAAGATTTAGTTTCAAAAATCTTAGTAATGATATTGAAACTTTCAAAGTACAAGACTAAAAATTGTATAAAATAATGATAATTATGTTTGTAATACAATAATTTGCTAGTCTGATTAACAAGTTTCTGAGTCAACCAATGTACAAGTAGCTCTAGGAGATTTGAAAGCCACAATGCAAAGTGTTTTTCAGAGAAATTAGCACTCAGTGTCTTATCATCTTTTGGCATCTGCCACCTTCATTTAATAAAATTTCGATTGGTATACCTGCTCAGTACGTGAACACGTTCGATATTGTGTTGCAGAGGAGTCAACTCATTACGCAGGACGTGTAGAGCATCTAATGCACGACCATCTTCTAAAAATTCTAAATATTTCTGCTCGAGAATTAAAAATTTCATTTCCTGAGAATAAAACGCAGATTAGTAGTTCGACGAAACAAATTCATACACCACAGTGACTCGAATCTTACCGACAAGGACTGATTAGAATTATCCAGCAACTGTTTTAATTCGTTCAAATCATTTTCAGCCTGATGAACAAGAATAATCGTGAGATTTTATTAGAATACATGATTTAGTGAACAGCTAAATAAATAGCTGTGTTCATTACCTTACTCCATTCACCGTCGATGACATGTTGACGAAATTTCGCAGCAGCAGGATGATCTAATCTGCATCCAGATTCTTTCATCAATAGCTCAGCTGTGCGACTGAAAACAGAGAAATCAAGATTATCGTCGTTAGTCGATGGCACTGTAATGAATTTACGAATGGCGTAGGATTGATTCCCACGTTCGTGTAAAGGTAATAACTTAACGAGCAAACGAAATTTGTGTAGAAACAAAGAGATGAAGACGTTGAACTTACTTCAATCCAATCGTCTTCAAATGCTGGCCAATTAATCTAACAATATCTTGATCTGTTTTACCCATGGCTGGAACTGGAGATTTATGCTCTGCAGCGTTACCATTTTGCTGTGACGACGATGGTGTTTCGTAGTCTTCGTTCGTAGCCCCATTGTGTTGAGGACAGCCATTTGCCTGCTGGTGCATAGTACTTTCAACAGATATTCTACTTTTCTTGCGAGGTGGCGGAACAAGTCCACCGTCGTCAGAATCACCACTCGAGGCCAGGCTTGCAATGACTTTCCTTTTTGAAATTGTGGGATTATTTTAGACAAGAAACAAAAAACGTAAACAAAAAATAAAAGTTCAACATACTACGTAACATTTTAATTTCGTATATACGTCCGTGAAACTGGAATCACAACTCAGCTGATGAGTTGACAAAGACTTTCAGCTGCGTTGGAGTGGAGAGGGTTTGAGAAGGGAAGAAGAGGGTGTAAAATTAGGTGATTATTTATCAGTGTTGCCATATTAGTAAACAAAAAGTGCACGCCAATGGCATCTGTGGAGAGTATTTAGAACTGTATTGTGCACTTGAAATTAAACCAGAGCGCAGCACTACCAACTGAATCGCATAATGAGAGAATACCAGAATACGTTGCTCTTCGAGTTTCCAAGTCAAAGAATTTGCTCTTTAGCCACCTGAAGGCCGTTTGCAATGAACTTTTGCCTTTTATCCTTTGCAGCAGATGCTTCTTTTGCTGTATACCATCCTCTAGAAAAAAAAATAGGAAAAGCAAAAGACCAAAGTATATTGTGAATGGCTTTTAAGTATTAATTTTTATTTTTATTTTAAATGAATGAGAAGTTTGGAGGGGGTAGGATTATTGACGTATTTGTCCCTCAGTTTTTTTCCCTCTAATTTCCTTTAGGGAAAAGAAAATTATTTTATATAAGTATCCCAAACTCCGAATTTACAATCTATCGAAAAATAAGTAGGTGTTTTCATTATGTAAAAACGCTGCTAAAATTAAAATCGCATTCAGGATTCAGCCAACGCAGTTTCTGAACTTTCTACTTTTGTTTATCATTTTCATCAATCTACCAGTCCAACATGAAGAAAATAGTAAACAAAATCAAAATTCTTTTGTTTTGATTGGCCGATTAATAAATGAAAGTGAGAGCAAAAAGTATTTTTTCCATGTTAATTAGCTTTCTGTATTTTTTCGCCTTTTTGTAAAAATCATTTTAATGTAGTTTACTTCAACACGATATCAGGTGTGAGTATTTTACCAACGACGCCTTATAGACTTTGCTAAAATAATTCAACTGATATTTAGCATTTGGCTGCGATAAACCATCAGTCACTCGAGCTGTCATTGACTTGATATTTATAAAATAATAAGATTGAAATGAAATGATATATTCTAAAAAAATACACTTTATTTGAGAAAAACTGAAATGCTGCAGCAAACAATTTTTATAATTGTGCCGATTAAAATTAAATACAATTGAAATTTTTGCATGACTAGCTTAAACGTAATACATAGCAGGTACAAAATATTCGTTGTAGCATACACTTCCTCACTCTGAAATAAACAATTCTGAAGAGAATAAAAGCTTCTGAAACACGAATTTGTTAAACAGTTGTTTTCAAAGCTAAAATTTCTTTCAAACCTTTCATTTGAATAAAAACTCGGTTTTCTATCAGAGTTGGCATTTGAACAAGGGAAAAATTAAGCTACCATTAGCGGTTGTAGCAGAAAAACAACCCCAACTTATAAACTGTACCTACTCGCCAAAAACCAATAAAAACTCTACAAAAAAATCGTGAAAATCGTCCCTCCAGCAATGTCTACATAATATACGCTTTCAAAGTCAAAGATAACGAATAATTATATACGAGCACGTATTTTTCGTCTCAACATAACCAGCTTATAGAAGATTCAATACTTTAGCAGCCTCGTACAATAGGCCCTTCTCAACAATATAGTCGTCAAACTCGGTAATGTAATATCCTGAAGATATACAAAAGCATTTTGATCGCATACAACCGATACACCGTAAATAAAGAACATGAAAAAACGAGAAAAAGATGAATTACATAAATTGATCTGATTCTCACAACCAACAAACCGACAATTAAAAAAAAAAATTGCAGACGTTTCTTTCGAAAATCTGCTTAAAAAAAAGAAAAAAAAAAGAAAACAAATGTTAATTATTATAAAGAGTACACAAAAAAGTAAGAAAGTAAAAAAAAAAGAAAAAAAGATACATTATTAAAATTAACATTTAAAAATAATAGGAAATAAAAAGAAGCGCGTTGAAATAAATTTCACGTAAAGTATAATAATATTTTCTCGCGATATCACAAAAACTCGAAGTATTTTTATTCACATTTTTTTTTCTTTTTATTTTTCTTAATTTTTTTTTTTTACGAATGACTGGTCGATGGTATATTTTCTAACGATCTGGATCGTTTAATGGACGACCTAGTTTCATTATTCTTTGCGAATGGCTTCTGCGATTTTCCAAAAATACTGATAGTATTTCTTTCTGCGTCTGAAATGTAGAAAAAAAAAACAAACAAATTAACAAAATTGTAGAGAAAACATAAGAAATTCCATATATGTTAGCTTTTTCGAACAGTGTACAAAATAAAATTTAAAAATAAAAATGTTCTCTTTCGTAGCTTGTGTTTTAGGTACCTATGTGGAAATAATTTCTATTCAGGCAAAGAGTACTAATATCCTTCTTGTATTAATTTTTAAACCAAAAACCAGTGAAAAGATTGGAGCAGTGTCAGTTACGATTTTTGAGAATTAGCGACGTCTAATATATGCGATTTTCTGTCTTTTTCAGAAAAATAAAATATTGTGTCGACAGAGAATATACGTAACAGGCAAGTCATATAACTCAGACATTTCATCAACAAACTGAAATGCTACGTCATTTCATGAGATACCTGGTCATTGCAGGCAAAGTATACAATTTCTTGATTTTATGATCTGCCGGGAAGCATTTCAAGAAACGCCTAGAGATTTTATGGTAATTTTTGGAACTTGGAAATTACGAAACGAAAAACCATCAACATGCCATACGTATTTTCCAAAGCAGTAATAAAATTCACAGGTGGTTTTTTTTTTTTATCGAAAGCCTGCTTCTACAAATAAAATCGATTAGAAACCAATTCCACTTACGTAAAAAAGTACGTAAAATTTTTTATCAAAAAACGCTTTCAACAAATTTTTGGAACACATGCTACTTATTCGAGTCAAATTCTGTCCACCAACCAAATACGATCGTCAGTATCCATTAGCTGTATTTGAAAAATATGTCATGGCCTCCGTACAAAATAATATATTTACGTAGGCTATTCCACCTTTCTTTGCTCAAGAGAAATTACTTATTGATGTTCGAAAAAAAAAAAAAAATCATTTTCGTGCTTAAACCCATCTATAAGACGAAAGGAAACGATAAGTCAAATAATTATACCGGCATCGATGATCGCACGAGAAACGGTCCCAATGCAGTCTGATGATGTCGTTGGCCTATTCTCGAGCATAGCATGACTCACAACAGTAACAGGCTGAAACAGAAATTCAAACATTGGTTACGCTTGACATTATAACCCAAAATATCGACTAACGTCTTGTCAGAAAACTGTAAAAAATATTTATTTTGAGCGTGAAAAACAGTATTTAGTCATTACACTGCGTATTCTCTATATGGCCGTCTAGGGTACATCATTACGTTGTAGTGACGGTTCAGTATTTTTTCTATTCTCATATATATCCATCAAGCTATCGATTAATGCTGAACGTTTTGGTATTCAGGCATACAAAATAACTTAATTTCCCCCTTCCCCTCCCCTCCCCTCATTTCCTCTCACAGGAAATGAAAAAAAATATTGAACATAGTTTTCTGTTTTTCCTGTTGTATTTTTTTAGTTTTTTTTTTTTTTTTTCATATTTTTAGATTTTTTTTTTTCATTTTATTTTTGTCGCAAAATGTGAAAAATAAACTATTTTCGGTATTAGTGCCGAATTAAAAAATTTTTCATTGTCAAAAAATTCGGGCTTTACGAGCATAGAATTTTTTATTTTACTCGTACACGGCTATACGTAAGTCGTGAGTAGGTAAGTTAGCAAAAATTGTTTGAAAAATAAGAATTTATAAATACAATTGAGATTTTTTCGCCGGATACTTGAAATATAACTATTTTATATGTACTGTATACTTTTATCATATCCATCCAAACAACTTAGTGCCCATCTTCGGAGCATGTGAAATGTAATCGACTTTGGGCCACCCCAAGGAAGTAAATTATACTCAATACAGCATTTACAAGTATACAAATTCCCATTAATCTTTGTGTTAAATTTTTGAGACGTATTCATCTGCGGCTGGCTTTGGTGGCAAAATTTTTCAACGGCGAAACGAGTTTTTCAAATTTCGACAAAGAGACTATTGAATGGTTTTTCATAAAACTTCCGTCAACATGCAGCTTCTCACAAAAAAAAAAAAAATCAAAATTAGAGATAATACCTAGTCAATTAGTCATCCACACTGTCCTATTGAATGCATGAAGTTGAAGGTAAACATTTAAATGAAAAATAAATTCTCCTCGACTAAATACTGTTCAATGAGTTCTGAACCAAAAATGGATGATTTTCGGATATATTAAACCTAAATTTTGAACTTTGATTTATATAGACTTGGTTTTTTCATTTTTCATCTAGAATTCACCCTTCCAGTGACTATAAAATTTCGACCTTAACGAATCAGAAATCGAAATTATGATCCTATAGAACTGTTAAGTGTAACATTCGAGTACTTAAGTACAATGTACCCGATCTGCAACGATCTGCAATGTGACGCACATGTGGAGAAATGTGACTATTGTGACGATGATGTGACATATAATTTTTCCAGTGGGTCACATCAGTTACAACAGTGCCACTGCTTCCTGATTGGTTGAATTTGTGTACACATCTGTGTCACAAAAGTGCAACTGCTGAATTTTTGCCACATCTGCGTCACATTTTTCCTCCACATTTGTGTCACAGTTTGGCAGGTCGGTGTACCAAAACCTAACATTTTTTAGTTCAAAACTGATGGCACAATTAATTAGGAAAATATCTTCTTTTTTTTTTCCTTCAAAGTAAGCCTGATGTAGTATACCCTTAAAAGGTTCAACTTATATTCACTTTTGTCACCACACATAACCGCATAAACTTCTTGCCACGAGAAATTGGGGAACTTGGGCCATTGATACTCATTAATAGCCACTAATAACATAAACAATGAATTTCATGATCCCTAAAAAGTCAAAAATGTTGAAATTTTTTTTTTTTAATTTTGCTTTCCCCGTTTAAGGTGACTTAATTTTTTCGACAAAATACAAGTAGTAACTACTATGAAAGGTGCCCAGTACCCACTCAAAACGAATTTGCATACTTGTAACCCGAAATGCTCATTTTTTTCCTCTCCCAATAGACATTGCACAAGGTGTAACGGTTAAGACGGTCATTGGTGTCAAATAAATTACTCCAATATTGAATATTCTGCTGCGCTGTCAACAATGACATGACAGTCGTTGGCGCAACAATAGATATATGTACTTACTAATACTGTAGACGGTGATGGAGGCGTATCTGGATCGTAGAAAAAAATATCGGTAAATGGATCCTCTTGATCCACGCGTAACATACTTTCTTGACTGCCGGTGAGCTGAAACAAAGACAACGATGGACGATGGTAAGAAAAAAAAAAGCAGTGAAAAAGACGTCGTGAAAAATCAACAAAACCAACAGAATGCCTCGTCATCGGCAACAGTCGACGTATTCAGCTCGAATTCGCTCATCTTACCTCAAATCCGAAATATTTCAAAATATCCATTTTGCACATCGGACACGTTCTGTTTTCTAATAACCAAGGATCTATGCATAACTTATGGAATTCGTGTCTGAAAGAAGAAACAAAACGCGGACAAAAATTACTAAACGCAAATTAATGATGAATAAATAGATGTAAAGTATATAAATAAGTCGAAAGTGAATCAGCATTTCTATTATTTATAGGTTTCAGATTGATTTAGCTACCATAATAATACTATGCTGCCATGGGTACAGTGTAATGAAAAAAATATAATAATACGTTTTAATTATAAATCGTGTGAGTTGAATTATTCAATAATGCAGATGACGAATTGAAATGAATATAAGAAAGACGAGCGACTGACAAAAAGGGAAGTATAGGAACAGAAAGTGTCGAGACTGGTTTAAAAATTTCATACTTGATTATGGAGCTGGACAAGTCATCGAATAGAATAATAATTAATTTTATCACAAGGTCGATTTCACTATAATGCAGGAAATGAGATTATAAAATGATATAGACGTGTTTAAAATGAACGATTGGTAAAGGCGAATCCTAGGTATGTTTATTTTAGAAATTTCGAATCAATAAAAAAATATTAAGTATAATCTAAGCCCTCCATCCGAAAATATTATTTTTTAAATCTAGTCTTAGTAACCGATTGAATACTAATAGAAGTGTGACTGAATCAATATTCTTGTTTTGAGTTGAAAACGTCATTTTTATGGAAATTTTATGGTCTTTCAAATAATATGCGAATTAAAGTTGAACTAAGTAAGTATCTTAAGATTTCTTTTTCTCATTTCAAGTCGAATCAGGACCTTTAGACAGAAATCTTAAAGCTGGATGAAAAATATCGTTTCTATAAAAAAAAAAAACATAAATTATTATACTTCTGTTCTTATCAATATCTATTCTATAGTGCGTGACCAGCTTCATAAAAATAAAGTAAAAGGCGTTTTTCTAAAACATAGTAAGTCCATTTTTATCGATTTTACTCTGCATCAGCTCTACTGTTTACAGGAATGTCGACAAGACATAATATGTAAAATTATTCATAAAATGTAAAAACTACAAACTAACAAAATAAAACAAATCACCATTAAAAATTGTGAATTAAATTCTGAAAATATAAACCCATACTTTTCTCAATTTTACTGTAGATCCTCCATAGTTACAATAGTGTCACATACGAGTCACTTGGTCATAATGGTGTCACATATGTGACATTTTTGTGTTACATGAATGGCATTTAAATATCACATACATGCCACATTAATGACACAGCTAATGTGGCAGTGATGTGACTATGACACACAAGTGGCGTTGCTTTCTGATTGGCTGAATTTTTTCCACATCAGGGCAACATTCAGCGTCATTCTTCCCGCGTCATATTTGGGTGGGCGGCAGTAAAAAGAGCAAAAAATTCCGAAAGAGGGTCGAGTATGATGTAAAAAGAGTGAAGACCTTGGGGAACATGGGTCGGGTATAATGTAAAAAGAGCAAACACTTTACACTTAGTAATTTGAGAGGTATGTAGAAAGAGCAAACAACATTTGCAGAAATTAGTTATTTTGTTCTAAAAAGTTAGAATTGTCGATGCAAGTATAACAGTTACATGGCTTATATATAAGAAAGAGTAAAAAGCAATATAATTAACAGGTATGACTGTAATAGTGACTGAGACGGTGTACGACATCAAATGCTGAAGTTTCATTACTGGTATACTTTTCTAATTGAGATTTCATGAAAGCCTGCTTTTGACGTGTGTGCAAATTTCTGGTACCTTTCTCCTCACCACAGCTGTTGAATGATATTAATACTTCTTTACACAGCAATACAATGATAAGACCACAAACTGACAATTGAGGGAAAAAAGCAGGTTTGCTCTATTTGCATATCAAAATTTAGGAGAAAAAAAGTAGGTTTGCTCTTTTTACATGTCCTGTGCAAACTGGCTTACTTTTCATTCGCTCTTTTTACATCGATGTGAACCCCTAATCTTGCGGATGTCTCTCGGAGGGTCATTAAATTTGCTCTTTTTACAATCGCCCATTTGGGTCACTGTTTGCAGACCGAGCAGGCAATAATAAGATTTTAATTATAAAAATTGCCTCTTCTCTCGTATGCTGTATAGGAGTAAATTCAGGAATTGATAAGAATCAATGAATTTTTTTTTTAGTTTACATGAACATTTCTAGTAGAATATTTGGAGAATATTATAGAAATGTGAACAAAAACATTTGACATCATCGAATTTTTCTCAGTATCTCCAGTTCTATCTTTGACGTACAAACAAGGCATTCATATCATCTCTCCTCTTATCACCACGTGTGATTTTGGTTTCAAAATAATTAGCTTAATATCTTCTACGCGTACATGGTCTCAAGATTATCAGATGATATAAAATGGTTTCAAGGAATAAGAAAACTTTTCAAAATATAATTAATTGAGATTTCTATCAACAAGGATACCAGCTAAACAGGAGGAAAATTTTGTAGAAAAAATTTTATACCCAATAGACCTACAATAAGTAAGAAAACAAGATATTTCATTTGTTCATTTCGCCCCCCCTCCTTATTTGTAAATCCAGCACTCTCTTATAACAGGTTTAAAATTAAAAAGTCACAAATTTTTGACAGATACCAACAACCTACGTGACATTCCATCAAGCGATTCTCTCTAATAGCCTATCTCGATCAGGCATCTATAAATTTTTCGTTACCAACATTAAAATGCAAATTCCTTTCTTCAACGCCACATTTAAACAGATTTACCGACACGATACTATAGCAGAACCGTGAATGTATCCGATAAGCAAGTCACACAAATATGATAATTCGGTTTCTGGTAAATTTGTTATTTGTTTTTTTTCTTTTCACGGTTGCGTAAAATGAGTCGATCAAGGACGACAGCTGAAAATTTTTGGTAGCGCCAGTTGGGATATCCAAAAACTCTTGAACCTGAAGATACGTTCATGAAAAGAGATGCAAGTTCTCCAACTGTCGCACAATAAATATAACAAAATCTTCATATTGTTGTACATTTTTTTGTTGCTGGTTCCACGTTGACAGCATTTTTCCATATACCGTACCTAGCGAGTCCAGAAAACTGAATTTGATAAAATCAAGGAAAACTGTCCGGATTTGGTATATTTCTCGACGAAATTTGGTTCATAGCTACACCAAACCCACAGGATTGCTGTGAGAAGGTAATTTTGACGGAGCAACTCGTTAAACACAAATTACGGGGGTAAAAATAAAATTATTTTCGAAATTTATTTCTTCCTTCGGGTAAATTATAATGAAATTCGTTCCCGAATTTTCATCCTTCCTCCCAAACTTGAAAGCTGAGTTACCTCTCCCCCTTCTCCATCACCACCCATTATACCCCCAACTACGATGAATAACCACCCTCGCAAGAAAAACGAAATGAAAAATTCAGTGCAGGAAAAACTGCGGGGGGGGGATTACATGGCATGCCTGCAAACCAATTCTCCAAGTTGAACGAGAAACGCGAGTTGAAAAATTGAAAATTACTTGATCAGATTTTACAAAAATATATAGTTCGATTAAAATGTAGTTAAACTGACCAAAAGTGTCAAAATGAAGGAAATTAGTGAGGTTCTATAAAAGTAAATCCTTGTTTAGAACAAATCAGTATTAGAAGAATTAAGTAAACATAAGAACTAGCTTAAATTAGAGCTCATTTTAATGCATTTTCAAATTGAGTGATTTTCTTCAAGAAGGGCGTATCTCGAGTTATGCCCTCTTCTTGAAGAAATTCAAATTAAAAAAAATTCTATTCTGCTTCCTCTTTGTGGCAGTGAAAACCGCATCCTTCTGTATGTCTATTGTTAACGCCAAAATATTTACAAAAACAGTTGCAGAAATCCTCATATTTTTGAAAATGGCACACAAATTTTCAAGAAGATCCCATGAGACGCTCAGAATCTTAATTAAGGTCACATTGGTCGAAAATCAAATTTTCTTATGGATTCTTATAGAGAATTTCATATTCTGAATGGTGGAAAACTTGATTTTTCATTTAACCACAAATTTTCTCTCAGCAAATAGGAATGGAGTCAAAAATGATATCAGCCATTATTTCATGGTCATAAAAACTATCATGTTATTTATCTAGCAGTATTGCCCAAGCCATTTTTCATGTAGGTATTTAGCATTATTAACTTTCACATTCAACAAATTACTGGCATTAAAAGTAAGAAAAAAATAGTTTTCAAGAAGGGCGTAGCTAGGCACTCCCTTCAGCCAAATATTATTTCTGCCCTGGTTAAGTAATCCATTGACTCATTAGCAATTCCTATAGAGGAGGAATGTAGCAATCAAACGCAAAAAACCACTCGTCTCTATAAGTCATTGTAAAAAAAAAAGTTATGATCAACTGAATATTTCAAATACATTTTCCTCAAAACGCACTTTTTTGAGATACGCCCTTCTTGAAGAAAAGCACTCAATTAAAAAAAAAAAAAAACAAATGAAAACCAGCTTCTCCAGCGTAGCTGGACTACGATAGCGGGTTTAGTTTTTTATCCGTTCATCACATTTTGGAAATTAAATTTTAACCATTACATTTATTTGGACAAGGTATCTCTCCCTAGGAATCATTTTGTTCAATTTGAAAAAAAATTACTATACCATCAAAAATGTGGATAATGATTGAAAACCAAAGTGATTACATCCACTACCATGGATATTTTACCCTATTTGAGTGCTCTCCTTGATTTTGGTGAGGTGGGGGGAAAAAAGAAATTATTGTATATTTTAAAGGAGATCATTAGTTATCTAACAAGAAAAAAAAAATAGTTTGAAAAGGTTTATTTATGGAGCACAAACAGTGATTTCAGCAATTTTCGTGTTATTGGGAGAATCACACCCTTATACGTCGATATCAATTTGCATCTGTATGGCTGTTCACTTCTTATCCAATAAGAAGAAGCTTAGGTGAAAAAATTTACCTAATAATAATCCGTCGTTATTATAATGCTATAAACGTACAGGTATTCGTATAATCAGGAAAAAAATTGTGTAAAAATTCAACAACCGCTTCCAGTTTCAGGGTACCTACGTGATTTCATTCGACTGTACGTGCTTGATAGAAAATTGAGAAAAAAATAATAATCAACTGATGAACAATAATTCGTACAAATAATAGCACCACTGCATACTCATTTTGTACAAAAATATGTACAACACAGTCATCAGTTACGTAAACTCGAAGATCCGCCATAAGGCTAAATAACTGCGCAGCCAGGTAGAGAAAATTTTACGAATTTCACACGAAATCGAGTTCGATAACAGCGTGAAATATAGTATAGCCAAAATTTTTTGCAAACCTTATAAGCCGAAGACTTTGTTGGAGGATACCTACCGGCAAGGTAATAAACGAACCACATCCGCTGGTTTGAAAAGTTCAATGCAAATTGCGCAACAATCCGTTTCGCCTAAATTACCGCCATCCTGTAAACATTGAAAAACGACGACGGTCAGTAGGTGCAAAATATAAGAAATGTCTCGAATGTCGTAAGAAATATCAAAAAATAATTTAGTTGCAATTTATTCGCACAGATAGATGCGCAAAAGATGAAACCGAGAGACAAATTATGTATTACCTATTTCAAAAAAAATAAAAAATAAAAAATACGTAGCCAAAAGCCTTGTAATGCAGAAATTCATCAGATGAAAGCATAATATTTTGAAATTTATAATTTTAGGTAGTACTTAAAAGAATTTTGTAGGAGTAATTTAAAAACAATGTTAAGCTCAATATTAGTGGGAACCAGTGGCGCATCCAGGGGTAGAGCTGGGAGATTGAGGGCCGGGGGTACAATCAGAGCTTAAGTGGGGCTCAAACGAAAACCAGGTTCAACTCGAAAAATTAGGATTTACAATGCGAGTACAAAAGTTGAGTTCCACTTAAACCCGGTTCAAGTTGAGTGGAGTCCGATCGACGCTTAAGGCAAGTTCACCTAAAAATCAAGAGGAATTCTATTGTATTCGCACAGGTTGGGTAAACTGTACACTGCAAAGTTCCAATTTTTTTATCGATGCATCTGGATTTTGCGCCGGTAGTTTGGACTCACTGCGTTATCGCACGACACAAGATAGACAACCACAGATGCGAATAATCAGAATTCCCACTATTTTGATGCTGCGTCAGCGATTATGATGGTTTAGCTGAACCACAGTCTATTTTTGTTTGTACACTCTCTTTATGCCTAAGCCAAGGTTCATCGTATGAACCTGGTTCCGTTGAGGGGAAGCTTAAGCTCTGATTGTACCCCCGGCCCTGAAGCCCCCCTTACACATAGAATTTCATTAAAAAAAGACCCAAGGGCCGAGTGTACAATCAGAGCTTAAGTGGACCTTCAATAAAAATCAGGTTCAACTTGAAAAAATAGGGTGTACAATGCGAGTTTAATAGTTGAGGGAGACTTAAACCCGGTTCAGGTTAAGTCGAGGCCGATGGAAGCTTAAGGCGAGTTTAGCTAAAAAACAAGAGGAATTCTATTGTGTTTGTGTTCTCACAGCCCGCAGGTTGGGCAACCGTACACTGTACAGTTCATTAATTGAAAGTCGTGTTATTGAATTCGACATTATTAATAAAGTTTGGGTTCATCGATTGTTCAATGTATCTAATTTTTGCATCGGTAGTCCGACCACACTGTAAGAACATACAACACAAACAGACAACCACAGATACGAATAATGAGAAGTTCCAAAAGTTTGGGCCTTGTCAGCAGTTTCATGGGTTTAGTAGCTGAACCACCTTCTATTTTTGTTTGTACCCAACAGTTTTGATTAAACCTTGCTGGTTCATAGATCGAGCTTGATTTCATTGAGGGGAAGCCTAAGTGATGATTGTACCCCCGGCCTCAAATTTAAAATAATTTCACACTTCGCACGGATATTTAATGGAATTTCTATTTTTTTAAAGGTTAATTCACAATACGCAGTCTCTCCCTTAAGGGTATGCTTTACTAGACGCCCGAAATCCACAATTCGGATTTACGAACATCTCATGGGAGGAACTATGCTGAGGATGAAATATGGAAAAAGAAATGAATCTAACTTCTTAATTAGCTCAACCAATACGAAATTTAATAATTTAGTTATCAAATTGTCCGATGAAACGATATTAAAAATAATATTTTCATAAAATGAGGGAATTTTCCCGACTGTTTTCTGGCAGATTTTTCAACTATTAGAGATACAATTTTTGAATATGTTATAGTTACTTATATGAAGAACTTATGGATGTACAGAGTTAGATTTTTATTTAAAATTAAACAACGGCTTCTACGGATGCACAAAGTTAATGTAACTTTGATGGCTAATTTTAGCTATACCAGAAAATGTAAATTGAAAATTTAACTCTATACATCCGTAAGTTCATCATATAACTATAAAATACTCAACAATTGTATCTCTAAGTTGAAAACTCGGGCAGAAATAAGTCGAGAAAATTTCTATGTTTTTTACTTCATTTTTTTCGCGTGGTAAAGCATACCCTTAACGAATTTCTGGGTCCGCTACAGGTGGAAACTCTTCAAATCAGCTCTCATTTGCTGCTTATCACTGTTTTGTAAACTGAAAAAATATAGTTTCATAGCTTATGAGAGGGCCTGGAGCAGAGCCGGATTTTGGGATACGCATTTCTTCATAACAACTTCCAGTGCTTATAATTTAGTCACCCTCCCTCCCTCCCTCCCTCCCTCTCCCTCCCCCCTCCCTCTCTCTCTCACTTCCTCCTGGAAATAGACTGCAGCTCCGTTCTGAAGCTCTAACACCTAAAAAAGTGCCCTTATTTAACCATCCTCCTTTGTTCATCATTCTCGGTTTTCTAACCCGAAAACTTTTGCTGACTTCATAGTTCATACCTATAATTTTTATAGTGAAATTTCAACCGTAGTAAATAAAAGAAAAAACATTCCGTTTGATAGCTCGAGGTCAAGAAACTTGATACAATTTGCTCATTAATTTCTATCCTAAAAGGATAACGCAAATGCTCGGAGACGCCATAAAACACTTTTCAAAGCTTTGATTCAGCAAATAAAGTTGAAACTTTGAAAAACAGAAAAAATTAAATCTTTTCATTGCTGCACTAAAACAGCGAATCTCTTCCAGCTCACACAAATGCACTGATTTACACAGGACAATGTAAAAATGTTAAGACAGTGTAACGACCTGAAATTGGTTGGCATACACTTTTATCGACCAACAATTCCAGCACACACCTCACACAGACTGTGGTATCGTTTGACGACAATATTATTTTTGATGGAGAAATACCAAAACATGGCATTGAGTTAAGTAACGCAAACCACATACGTGACAAAACCCTAATGAACGTACCATTCGCGGGTGAAAAAGATTCTATTACCGATAAAGTCCAAAAATAAGTTGCAAGGTCAAAAATTAACATTCTTCTAGTTTTCATAAAAATTAGTTGTACATACAGGGTGTTCCGTCTCGAGTTCACCTGGTCACTGTAGATAGAGCAGCATGAGTTACATTCATTTATGATGGTTTGCCTACTCACCGGTTGTTAGGTGTTGAAATTATATGTTCTTCAAAACAATTTAGGTGTATTTTTAAAAATTCATAAATTCAAAACAACTCGTATAAGTAATAAATCAAACTAACTTATTTTTTTCAACTTTCTTAAAGAAATTTTTTCCATGTTATATGATGCAGCAGTCGTCTCCTTCCGGAAATAAATTTTCAAAGTACCCCTTGAAATGACATTTTTTCGTTTAATTTCAAAAAACTGAAAAATTGAGGGGCATTTTTTACCTTAAATTTTTCACATTTTTATTCATCATTTTTCTCTGTTTGCTCCGATAACTCTAACTTTTGAAATTAAGAAATTAAATCATAATATTTGTTAAATCATGGCGTCAACTGGGGATTTGTAACAATGATAATTATTAATGAATTTATGGATTTTTTAAACCTGAATAAGTCTGGCGAAAAAATGATTCAAGCATAATACAGCCCTTATCAACCAAAAAGTATGCAAACTATCATACACGAATAAAACTTGTGTTGCTCTATCTACAGTTACTTGATGGCGAACTCTAGGCGGAACACCCTGTAGTCTAAAGAACATATTTTACAACCCCTCAGTAAACAATATTACATTGTTTTTATTTTATCCCAGAAGAGTAAAGTAAAATGTGAATTATTTTTGAAGTAACAACAATTCTCATCTTTAGGTAGCATCCTATAAAATTTGAAAGGATCTAGGGAACACGGCCCGTAGCCAGAGTGAAATCCCAGGGGAAGTCGAATTTTTTTTTTATGAGTAGAAAATATCGTTAAATGGACTTTTTCATTTCTCCACGATTTTGGCGAAAAAATTGGAGATTTTACCGGAGGGCCAAAAAGCGCCGCCAGGGAGCGTTGTTCGCCGCCATCACTTAGCTACGGGCCAGTAGAGGACTGTCAGTCCATCAGGCTGAGGGATTAAGCGACCAAATATTGAGTTGACACGAAGGAGGGGAATGCTAACTTATACTTGCATAAAAGTAAACAGGCCTCTCCAATCTACTAAATTTCTACAAATTAAAAAAAAAAATTTCACTTTTCAACTGCCAAAATACATTATCTCGCTAGTTTTTATTGAGAAATTTTATTTAAAAAAATCTTTTTATCTATTTTTTTTTTTCATTTTATTACGTGGGTACCTACAATTTTTTTTTGTTTTTGGCTCCAATTAAAAAATCAGCAGGGTACTACAAACGCGTTGTACGAACGTCATTTGTTTACATCTGCTGTCGAGGGGTTCTTAACGAGTTTCTACAGTTCGAGGTTGCTGGTACTTGGATACAGGCCAAATATCAGGCAGGTAATTTAATTAAATCGATTATTCCGTACGGGTGCCAGACGTGTATAACGCTGTTGCTGGTTCATATAAATGCGTCGAAAAGTACCGGAAGAGATGATAAACAACGCAACACCAAAGTAGCCACAGATTTACCTATACTCTTTGTTCTCTCACGCTCAGTCACTCGGGCTTTGTGTGGAAGTTGGCAAACCTGGTTCGTTGACCCAGGGATCTCGTACAGAGAGCCAAAGAAGTGAATCTGAGGCCCGTATGCAAAAAATTACCTTAAAACTGCCTTTCATTAAAGTTACCTTAACCAAGTTTCTCGTTAAGGTACCTCCGGACCAACCTTTAGCATTTCCTTTGATTTTTCTCCTTAATTGATTTGAAAAGCTTTTAGCGTACCATTTATTCCTCAAATTTTTCCTCAACACTAGAAATACCAGGTTTTACTCGATTACTCAAAAGACTCGGTGGTGTCATACATGACACCACAAGAATAACCTCAAAAGACCAGGTGGCGTCGTATGACACGAGTCAGAGGTTCTCAAAATATTGGCCCTTTGAGAAGTCCATCTCAAAATTTTTAGTGGTGTCGTATATGACACCACCTAGTACTTCTAATGTTAAAGAATTCTTCACTTTTTTTTTCACAAGGTAATTTTTTGCTTACGGGCTTGAAATTTTTTTTTTTCTTCTTATTTTACTCCATCCGACTTTTCTTCTACCCAAGTCATACCATTCGAATTTTTCAAGAGGTAAGCAATCTATACTTCACACGATAAACTATAAAGAGAGAATTGTTTTTACAAAATAGATGAATAAGAAATATTCACATTCAACCGAGGTAAAATGATCGGAGGACATTGAAAATGATTACGTATCAGCTGAATAATACGAATATGTTCAAATAATTATTGTAAAATAATTTTCCTGAGTATCATTGGTGTCGAGTTCTATGAAATTAGTTTATTATTTAGTCAATATGACTAGCGAATGACGTTCATTTCTTATATTTTTTCATCATTAGTATCATCAACCAATAGAAAGAAAACTAATTTTCATCGAAGAGTACCTACTCAAGAGTTGAATAACAGAGGCAATAAAATTGCGCCCAAACAGAGAATGTTATGTCATTTTTTATACAATATACGTATAGGTAGCTTACAGTCCTCAATTTTATCGTTGGCAAAAAAAAAAAAAAGGTGAAGGTTATACCCTTAACCCTTTCGGTCATGACTATTTAGTTTGACAGATAGAATTTTTTGAGTTACAGATTTAAGCTCGGGTGATTTTTCTGAGAATTTTAGTTTTTTGCGCAACTCTCTAACCTAATTAGAACCTGAGATATAGCTCGTCCACTGTAGTGGACAATGTGACTAGCAAGACCAAAATTTTTCAATTTTTTTTCTTACTTCTTCTAACATAAAAAAAAAAGGACCGCGGAAAATATTTAGAACCTGAGGTATATCTTGGTCACTACAGTGGCCATGGTGACTACGAAAACAAGCTTTTGAATTTCTCATTATCTCACATTTTTATTTAAAAATAGAGATAGATATATAAAAATTACCAATGTATTTGAACAAACAAATCACTGGATGAATATTTCCATAAAAAATCTTGATTCACCAGCCATTAACTAATTCTTATCATAGTTTTAATGATGTGTAGTGAGGTAGATAAAAAACAGATGGCTTCTATCGCCACACAAGTGTGAAAAAATCAGAGTTAAATAATCGATAATAATGTATTTTCCAAGATTTATCTGACTGAAGAAAATTCAAGTAGGGGAAGGGGGGCACGGTAAAAAAACACATTTAAAAAAAATATATCTCAACAAAAAAAAATTTTTCATAGTCAAGAACCCCTCTTCATATATTTCTCAACTGTCACCACGTCCACTACAGTAGCCATGACTTCGATGCTTATCGCAGAATTCCCTAATGCAGTAAGCATAAAAATCGTAATATTCCTGAAATCTGACAGATGAAACGTATACAAAAAAATTATTTCCAGCTTGCCGATAGTTTCCAACTCGCGTCTATGTTTGAAGTTAGAGTTTTACTTTTTTTTTCTTCTTCTCTTTCGTTTCTCCTACCATGTGCTCATAATGTGATTTCATTTATAATACAGAGAGTTCGGGAGTTAATTCATGAAAAACTAGATGAATATTACTTTCGAATGAGCCCAAACGCGGTTCTCTGCATTAATTCGTCATCAGGCTACATTCGATTGAAAATATGTCCACTACAGTGGACACAGTGACCGAAAGGGTTAATTTAATTTTATTTTTTCAAGTTTCAACCCTAATATTTTCGAGTAAATAATAATTAACACGAAAACCGATTAATGAACACGATAGAGAACATTTCAGAAGAATAATTCGCTTTTGCCAATGATGTTTACCAAAAAATTAGTTTTTGGCATTCGTGAATATTGACGGCCCCCATTTTTCTTCACTATACATCGTGTTCTTTTCAACCTAAAACTTCAACTACTTCATATTTCTTACCCTATACTTGTACCATACTGGGTAAGCTAACATTTATTATAATCAATTTAATGAAAATATCCCATCCCCCCTTTTTTATTTACATACCTAATAATTTAGCTATAGTGAGTAACTAAGCGATACTCGAAAAAATAAACAAGTTTTTATTTTATTCAAATTGATAATTTCTCTAAAACCCAATATATCCGTATGGCATAGTAAAAAAAAAAAGAAAAAAAAGATTTCCTAATTTCATTAACCGAATAAAACACGTCTTTAAATAAAATTTATAAGTAAATGCATATTCCATTTTCCTATTTACCCAAGCAAATAAAACTGAGCTTTTATTGCCAATAAAATTTCATAAGTATAGTAGTAATCATTCGTAAATTTATTCAATAAGTTGTTTATCCAGAGATACACTACTAGAAAGCTGTCTTCATCTTCGTGTAGGTACACATTAAAAATAAAATAATAACTTGAATAAAATTCTTTTTTTTTTTTTTCAATTTTGAAAAAAACAATTTTTTTTTCCTACTTAAATATTTATATCGAATAAATTTGTCTTTTTTATTTTTTTCTAGTTTATGTTTTTAATTATTTCTTTTCTACCCACTTTATTTATAATTTTTCGGTTTAAGCATAGTTATGGTTTTCCGATTTCTATGGTTGTAACTTGTAATAATATGCGGAAGAAATGTAAACAAAATTCGCTTTCGTATGGCATGTGAAAAAAATAAATCGACAAAAAAACATACACGCAGAGAATCGATAAAAATATTTCAAATGAATATTATCAGCAAATTTGAAAGCGACAAACAGAAAACATGGCGCAATAACTTTGGAAAATCGAAAATTAAATTAGGAGAAAAAATATATTTTGAAACTAATATAAGTATTTTTTTCACCTCCACGCAAATTATTGCGTGGTCGAAAACAACACAACATTTTAACGCATTCACGGTGAAAGTTGATAGGTCCGAGTGAATTTCTGTTTACGAATTTGCGCTTTAGTTTGCGCGTACCTACATTGCATGGTAAAATTAGAATTCTCTTAGAATCGATAAATTTTGAACGAATTAACGCAGTCGGTGAAGCACTTCATTGCTTCTCGCCTTGTCTTATCTATTGTTAACCTCAAAAAAAAAAAAAAATTTCTTCTAAAATTTATCGATTTATTTTACGTCATACGAATATTATTTTGAAAAACGTACGAAATTTTCAACTATGAAGATAAAATATAATTTTTGTAACGAAACTACGAGTTTTATTTTGAAGCATAGTGATGTACATTATAATATGATCTACCTATGAAAAAGTAGGTACCTTATGTCGGCCATCAAAAAATATAATGTCGGGTCAAAATATTTAAAAAAATCATATTTTCATGTTTTCTGTTTCCTCGTATTATTTTTTTGGCAACATTTCGGTTAAGTTTCTCATTAGCTATAATATACCTAATCCTTATATTTCAAGTCGTAGAGAAATGACCTATTTTTTTTTTTTTTTTACCTTTCTTCCTTTTTTTAATAACCTTTTAACTGTTGTGCTCGTAATAAAAACACTATACTCGATTAATTAAGTGCTTTTCTTCAAGAAGAGCGTATCTCGAGATACGAAATTTAAAAAAAAAAATAATTCTATTACGCTTCCTCTTTCTGGCAGTAAAAAACGTATCCTTTTATCTATTTGTCATTGTAAAGATATTTACAAAAAAAGTAGCAGAAATCCACATATTTTTGTAATTTATGGCATACAAATTTTCAAGAACAGTCTATGAGAAGCTCATAATCTGAACTAAGGTCACATTTGCCAAAAATTCAATTTTTTTAAATGGATTCTGATAAGAGAATTTCCCATTCTGAACGGTGGAAAACCTGTTTTTTTATTTAGCCACAAATTTTCCCTCAACAAATATGAATGGAGGTAAAAATGAAATCAGCAATTTTTTTATGGTCATAAAAACTACCATGTCGTATCTACAGCAGTATTGCAGAAGTCATTTTTCATGTACTCAGTTGGCATTATTAACTTCCAGATTCTATAAAGTACTGGCATTTAAAAGTGAGAAAAAAGTAGTTTTCTTCAAGAAAGGCGTATCTAGGTACTCCCTTCAACCAAATATTATGTCCACCCTTGCTAAGTGATCCACTGACTCATTAGCAATTCTTGAAGAATGAAACAATTAAACACAATAAACTGCTTGTCTCTAAGTCATTGTGAAAAAAAGTTATCATCAATTGAATATTTCAAATGCATTTTTCTCAAAATGGATTTTTTAAAGACACGCCTATCTTTAAGAAAAACACTTAATTGTATCAAAATTTAGCCGGATACACCTAGAGTCATAATATGTAATAACATATGAAAATTTCATTATCAACTTATCAGTTCTAAAAAAGAAACATTTCTGTTTTGAAAACTACGATTCAAACTTTAAATTTGATTTTCTCAAAAATATAAATTTTGAATTCAAAAATGGTAAATGTCATATCTCCAGCAATTTTCAACCGATTGAGAAAATTTTTTTTGGCAAAATGCTAAAAAAAATTTTCTATAACAAAAGCAATTATCAGCTCAAGAATGAAATTTCCAATTTAAGCCAAGGTAAGTCACACTTTTGAAATGAAAATTTTTTATAAAAAAACTTTCATAGGAAGGTATACTCTGTTCAACTTAAGAGTGCCTAAAACGGAACGTCAAATTCACATTTATCAACAATGTAAAAATCGGATGTGTGATAAGAAACAAGAAATTAAAATCGGAAGTGTAGCCAAATATTGTTGCTGAATGTGAACGAGTACCTTTTCCTCTCCCCGGAGCCCTGCAAACTGCGTTCCGTTTTAGGCATTCTTAAGTTGAACAGAGTATAATTTCAGAGACGAAAAATTTTTCAAACGCACATTTCAATAAATCTAGAAAAATTGAACAATTATTCTCTAATGATTAAATATTACACCATAATTTTATGTTTTCCAAATACTACGTGCTCTTTTATTTTTAAAATGCGGACATAATCGTTTCTCAAAATATTTCCTGTAGATTCAAGACGAATAAACAAATAACAAAGTTATTCAACGAAAAAATGCAAGGCTAAAACGTCACCAAACATTTATTTTTCAGATTGGAGAAAAGCGAGGTTGGGGGTTTTATTCGTGATCATTCCAGTGTCACCGCACATTACCAATTAGGATCGAAATTCCCGAAAATATATTCAGTATAAAATAAAGAGACTCGAGCTGAGATTGAAAATACAAACTACTGAATGCGAAATAAATAATGAGGAAAAACCAGGATAATGCTGGTAGAATATAAATAATGCAAACCTGCTATATGAAAAAGAGAAAAAAAAAACCGTTTTCGGGTAAATTTTCCAATATTAAATTCTTTTCACGAATGAAAATTTAATGAATTCTATGGAAAAAGGAAGAAACATGAAAAAAGAAAACACAAAAAAGCACTGCATTTCAGGGTCACCCGTAGAAATGTGTTTCGTTTTATTACTCACATGTGAGTGATGTAACAATAATATTCTTCCATAGAAATTCCCCCCCTACCAAAGGCTGGCCCAAATTTTCTTCCCTTCAAATCAATATAACCTATTTTACTATTTATTTAATATTTTATTGGAGCAGAATAATCAATAATTCAGTGTAGTCTGAAAACTCACCTTTTCATCCGAGCGGATATAACGGGTTGGAATTTTTTGAAGTGCTTTTTTCGCAGCACTGCACAGTCTTTTCTGAAACAAAGTGAAATTCAATAAGTTAATATAATTTTCATAATTTATGTATAATCCTCCCAAATGCAGGATATAACTTTATACCAAAACTCGCCTCTCAATAAATTAAAGAATTTTTACGACTAAGCGCTGACAAATTCGCCCATTTGATATTTACAATATCAAGAATGAGCTGATCATTAAAATTATTGCCTCTGCATGATTTACATTGGGTGAAGATATGGCTTCGTATTTGGAAATGTTTAATGTTGGTGGGAAATAGGGAGGGTGGATGAGTGGGGACCTGGACATTCAGGGTAGTAAGCCATTTACTAAAGTAATTTTGTTTTGCCTGATTAAAAATTTAGCAAGTTTTATTTTCATTTTTTCCTTAACACTGGAAGTACCAGGCGGCGTCATATACGACGCCACTCAAAATTTTCAGATGGACTTTTCAAAGGACCAATATTTTGAGAAGCCCTGACTTGCGTCATACGACGCTACCTGGTCCTTCGAGGTTATTCTTATGGCGTCGTATATGACGCCACCTGGTCCTTTGAGTAATCGAGTAAAACCTGGTTTTTCTACGGTTAATCTAGGTACAGTTTACACCCCAGTAAGTGACCATCGATGAATGGGTATAGCGTGGTGCGGGGAGGAGATTGTAAAATAAATAAATAAATAAATTCAGGGATGAGTTCACAAGGATATGTTTTCGAAGTATGTACATGAATTTAAACACTTTTTTTTACAAATTCATAGCTTTTAACAACTCACATTATTTCCCAACCATATAGACATACTTATAAGATTTGCAAATATTTTTCTATATCAGTGACATAGTTCCCCAGCCACTGAGCATGATAAAGAAAATCATATTGCCAGCAATATATAGTTATTTTTTGTAAAAATTATGCCTCGTTTACAGTATAATTCTCTTACGAGAGTGAATTTCTCTCGAAGAGATATCCTCTCCAGTCACCTCCAAGCTCACCTCAACAATCTGATTAACTCACTAAAAATCCTGACAATAAAATTTACTTCAAAAACGTGACGCAGCAAAACTCTGATGTTGAAACAATGGGTACAAAAAAATTAAGTTGATTCATTTCCTCGTTATCCTAGACGCAAATTATTGTTAGCTACTTGGAATTGACTGGCATCTCAATTAGCATTCACCATTAGAGGCTTAATCATAGAGTGTTTTTACGATCGCCATCAGGTATCCGTAAATTGAAAGACAAATTCGAATGAGACGAACAAGTTTCAATAATCGATTGAAAATTTGTTCACGTAAAAATAATATCTTATGATGACCAAATAGCCTTGCCTAACCATCTTACAAAATTGTACGAAGTTACTTTCGCTGCATTATTTACATTCAATTACTAAATCGTAATCTATGAACCGATTATTTCAACAATTCAATTGAAAAATGATCGAAAAAAGTGGCAATACTGTCGAGACAAGTGGGCGATTATACATGGTGTCCGCCTCGTGTTCATCACCAAGCTATACTGTTGATAGAGCAACGTGAGTTACATTTATTTATGATGGTTTGCCTACTCTCTGCGGAGGTAGGAATTGAAATTATTCTTTCCTCTCGACTAATTCAGGTAACAAAATCTTTAATTTTCAATTTTTCTTCAATTAAGTATAAAACTGTTCCAAAAAAATGCTATCTATTTTCAAGGATACATAAAACACTTCTTTTGAAAGAGAAACAACTGCTGTATCATAAATGAAAAGAACTTTTAGAAAAAAGTTGATAACCTTAAAAAAAAATTCCATTCTTCGGACTTTTTCTTGAAAATAAAGAAAATTGAAAAAGACAGGTCAACTTTTTTTACATGAAAATCAATATTCTGAGCGGAATATTTTTCATGTCATACGATACAGTAGTTAGTCTTCTCTCAAAAATAAATGTTCAAAGTACCCTTTGAAATGACGATTTTTAATTTGATTTCAAAGAAATTCAAAACTGAAGATGTTTTCGACCTCAAATTTATTATATTTTCTTGTATCATTTTTCTCTGCTTGTTTCGATTGCTTAAATTTTTGAGACTAAGGAACTAAATCATACTTGCGAAACTATGGCACAAACTGGAGGTGTTCAACTGTCGTAGTAATGAATTTAAAAACTTGAAAAAATAATCACCTGAATCGGTCGGCGGAAAAAAAAATTTAAATATACAGCTCCTATCAAGCAGAGAAATATGCAAACTATCATACATGAATATAACTCGAATTGCTCTATCTGCAGTTGCTTGGTGGTGAACTCGAGGCGGAACACCCTGTATGTATTTTCCTAACCTTATTGTTTTTTTGGGAGGCGCGTGGATTATTACTCAAGTGTCAAATATTTAACACAACTAATAGGAACCAGCTTGATATTGTAAATCTGGATACTTGTACTTACATATGCTTTGGTAAAGTCTGTAATTGTGTTGATGTGGAAAGGAATATCTCATACCAACATGAAGACTCGAAGTATACTGGGAATATGAAACACAGACCCAATACATTTTTGTTGGTGTCGCTGGACAGTGCGATCAATGTGTCCACAAAACTATTGGTTCTAACACATGTTCGTCTCCAGGACTGTATACTGTGTATTCCCCAGAGAAAATTATGCAAGATAGATTTTCGGAATATTCTATTATTTTTTGCTCTGTTTCCAACTTTCCTACTTTCCAGCTCTTCTTTTTTAAGGACGCGCAAGAATAAAACGTCAACTACACCGAACGCGGAAAAGTGGAGAAAAATACCAAAAAATCGAATTCTGCGGATTACTGTCCCCCAACTGCCGCGCACCTTCGTTATTTGGCATTTCAACAAAACACCAAGTACTTCTCTGCGTGTGAATGAACTTTCGGGAGACCTTCTTCACCCCATTATTATACACTGTGCTTTCCTAAATAATGCCAATTCCAGAGTAGAATTTCCTTATACGAAATACCGCCAAGGAAGTTTATTGTAGAAAACCAACAAAAAAAAAATTATACCAAATTTCGGTGTTTTGAATACACGAGGTTATTAAACCCCGCAGGTTCATTTTCAGTGTATCGTTTTGAAATTACGAACAGAAAGTAAATAATACTAAAAAACGTAATTTGTAGGTGGAACAGGATAGTATCTCGTTACACGCAGCATGAATGTCGCCATTTTGCGTGGATGAATCGTTAGTGTGATGTACAATAAGTGGCTCTTTTTGCTCATCTTAACTACGACACATTCATGGAAAAATGATAGGATGAGTCAAAAAGTATACGATAAAAATAACAGTTTTCATAAATGTAAGTGACCTTTAGAATTCTTCTCAACTTTTCAAACTGAAATAAAACACGCTGAAAAATTTTCAACGAAGGCAGGCTCGTATGGAAAAAATTTTCACTGTAAAAAGGCCATTTAAAGTTTTTTTGAAAAGATTTTTTTTGCCCTCAAGGTAAAATCTACCTTAAACAATTCCATTATGGAAAAAATGTTCACTGTAAAAAAACCCTTTCAATTTTTTTGAAAGAAGATTTATTTTTTTGCCCTCTAGGTGAAAATCTACTTTAAACACTTCCTTTGTCGAGGAATTTCTTCAGAAAATTCTAGGGACATACTACAATATTATTTTATTTCTTTCAACTAATATAATTACGATTTTTTTCGGAAAAGATTTACGAACAGAATTTTATAATAAATTTTTTAAATTCATTTTTAAGATTGAAAAGCTTGATCTATTTGATTATAATTTGAAGAGTACGAGTTGGATGGAAATTGCGAATTTCAACTTTGAAATCTAATTACAGGGGAAGTAAAAAACCGATTGAGCAGAATACAAGACTTGTGAGTATAGCATCTAAATATCAAGCCAATCTGTCGATTAATTTCAGTGAGGAGCGTTTTGCAAGGTTCAAAAATTAAAAATATGAATTTTTCAGACCACTGTGCGCATATTCGAAAACCTGCTTTTCTCGCAAGGTTTATTGCGCTGTTTTGTTTTTTTTTTCAAATGAAAACCTATATCCTCGCGGCTTCTAATATTTTCAAAAAAGTAGTCCCTCTATACTAATCTTGTCTTTGCGATTCTGAAGTGAATTGTGCAGAGTCTGATCCTAAAAAGTAAAGGGTGCATCATCATGTACAACTATGCTGATGGCTTAGAGCCAAGAATTTTCATCGCTGTTCGTTTTCGATTATTTAAAAAATTCTAATTGCTCAATAGGTCATTTAAAATTTAAGAAACTTTCGTTTTCGATTTGACAAGATGACGTGTTACCACACATTCTGTTTATCAGTTAAACGTGATATTACTGCAGTTCAATTACCAAATAAATTAAACTGTACGAAAACAATGTTAAAAGGTTACAAACAAACGAGACATTGTTTTCAATGACACTTCCTAGATACAGTTCAATTAGACGAGAAAACATAGATACTAAATATAAAAACCAAAATTACATTTAAATATCTAACAATGAACTGACCAATGTAGACCAAGCGAAAATTAGGCTCATTTTAAAACACAATGTCAAAACATAGAAATGAACGAGAAGGATAAAAAAATTGTGGGACCTTATTTTAGTATGTGTAACAGATGTCTGAAGATGTTGATAATATTCGTGGCAAAAAGGGGGAAGAAGAAATAAGATAATTAAAATCATTAAATTTTCGCCACGTATCCTCGAGGCTAATTCTCAGAAAAAAAAACATAACAATAATAATGAAAAAAAATTGAGGCGCAGTAAATCCAGTTAAAAAAATAAAAAAGAAGAAACCTGCAAAAAATTAACAGAAAGTTTGAGGAGACTTTTATAAAAAAAATTTCTAAAAAGTAGGTAGTTTTAAAAGTTCGGTAGCAGTTTTTGTTGAAATTTCGTTTTTTACTCTCATAGTTGCGCAGACGAATTGCTCCTTGTTGCTGTTTAAAGAAATTATATACAGTGCTATTGAAAAAATCAAATCAAATAATCTCGAACAACATACGGTAGCTTATGATGAGGTTTTGTTGTTCATCTGCTTAACGCATCTCGTGATGGAGAAAAAATGAAAATTTACATCTTTCGACTGGTATTAAACGGTTTTTACAGACGGATAAGCAGATTAAATGCCAGGCGTACAGCTTGTATTCTTTTGCAAATTGCTGCGGTAAAATTTAATTATCACATTAAAGAAATGAAACGGTCAAAATTTCTGTTATTATGCGAGCATTGAACCATTTTCAAAATTTACATTAAACCTACGCCTGTTCGAGTTAAACAAATATTTTCAACAATTTCTCCAAATTTTGGGGTCAACGTGACCTCACATGGTCCACGCTTTTTCGTGCATGTTGAATGCACTTTTGCTGGATGCGGCAGAGCTTAAAATGCATTATAATGGAAAAAAAGAAAATATTATATGAGTGGGCGGATAACCTCTATTTTTCCATTCTCATAGCATTCCTAAACGACGCGGAAGGTAATTTCTAGAGTCAACGTTTGAAAAAAAAATTTTCAATTTACCATTTGCAATAAAATACAATTTGTTCAGTTAAGATCGAGTCGACTTCAGGAAAACGATTTTACCGTGTTTATCATTTTTTTTTCCTCGTTTAAGATAATTATGACGTTTCCTGCACCACCACTTATAAATTATAAGAGGTTAGACAAGTTTTCAGGCTCGAAGATCTTGAATAAATAATTGTAATTTTTCCAACTAATTGTGGATATTTACTGCTTAATGTATCGAGAAACCAAACTTCCAAACATTTTTTTTTTTTTTGGCCTTGGTATAGTATCCATTTTTAACGTACGATGACGCGACATTCGTGGGAGGGGGTTCCCCCGAAAATGACTGCAATTTATAAATAAAACCTGCTAAAAAAACGTAGAAAATCATGAAACCGAATATTATTTTTGTCTTTTAAAAGCCAATTTTTAGGAATTGGGTCAAATCTCATAATAAATAGTCCGCCGAAAACCTGCTAAATATGAACGCGAGGAAGAGTTTCCTGGCTGGTTTTTTGCTTTATATAGATTAATGTTATAATATTTTACACATTACACAACTTAATATGAAGTTACAGTATATGTGAGACAGACGAACGAATAAACAGCCTTCGTACAGTTTTGAAGGTCATTGAACGGAAAATGAAGATGAAACTATTGCTTCTAGGTCAATAATGCATACCTATAACCTTGAAGTAACTAGTTTCAGTTAAGAGTCTAACCCATTAAAAAAGTCGTCTGAGATAGTCGAGTTATCCCCAAAAGAGGAAACAACAGCGTTTTTATATTCAACTTGAATAGTTTATTTCATCGTCAAGTCTAAAAATCACAAATTTTTACTCAGTCCTATTAGGAAAATCACTCAATATTAAACTCAGAACGAGTCCAATAGAAAGTACAGTATAATACATGATTATGATTTATGATTTCGTTAATAACACTTACATCAGTTCAGTTCAATATTTATGATAAAAAGTCAAATTTCTTTCAATAATAAAAGAAAAAAAAAAATTTTTCAAACTAGGTACTAATTATATCTATCGAGTAAAAATTTTTAGAAGATGGCTCAGGATCCGACATAACCCTTAATAAGTGGCATGTTTCATTGGTTTTGAGATGACAAAAATCAATTAATTAAAGATGATACGTGTAGAATTGAATGACAGTAATTCATTCAATCAATATAATGGTTTTATAGAAAGCTATGAAATCTAATACCAATTCCATATCACTAATAACGTTGAATAGTTCTCCACAGTCTATTGATTCTATATTTAAATGTACTTATCAACATTTTTCTTCAGAATACTTTCTGAATTACTTATATACTTCTTTCAACTCATAGTTTCCAACTTCATTTTAAAAGGCCACTCGACGCATCTGATTACACGTCTATAGTATAACTATTTGAACTTTCACGTCGAATTTTTTGCCAAATGGTTTCAAAGTTCCCGAAGCTAATTTATTTGTGATCACAACGTTTTACGTATTTTTATTATTTTAGCTGAACATCGATAAAAAAAATTATGATGATGAAATTAGGAACTATACAAATTTTTTTCAAAGCTTACAGAAATGCTCAAGTTTTGTACCTGAATTATTTCCAAATGTCTCGACAATAATGAGACCGTCAGGCGTCAATTCATTTTAAACCTGTTGAATAAATTTATTTACCCGAAGATGACATAACTATGAAACTTACGCTCATTATGGAAAAATTATTTTCCTTCGAAAGGTTCTCACAATACGTTCTTTCCACTTGTTATAAAGACACTTCAATAAATATGAAAATGAAAACGAATAACATATGCCAGTGTCCTACAACTTGCGTATTCATGGTCAAGGACTTAAGGATCTATACGTTTAAGGGTAGTCAAAATTATTTTCTCCTATCTCCCGAAGAGAAGCCATACATGTATATTACCTAGATACATAATAATGCTACGAATGTTTTGGGTAAGTTAAGCCACCCCCAATAAATATATATATTTTTTTTATTTAATAAAAATAAAATACCTTAAAATAAAAGATTATACCCTTTACTTTGATAAAGTAAACATGAAAAAAATCTTTTTTGTTTTTTTGCAAATTGTCAATAAAATCTATGAAAGTATACAAGCCGGAAACTAAATAAATATGTTTTAGCATGAAAAAAATGTTTAGGTAGATACTGAAAATATTTCGTCATATTAAACTCCAAAATTCGAATAAAATTATGTAAGTAGAAAAAACTCACTCAACATTTTTTTGCGACTCGAATCCAACAAAATATCGATTTTTTAGTGCGAAATACTGCGCCTAAATCAATAAATTATTTCGGAAAAATTGCACCTTATGGGATACGTATATTTTAGTCTTTCCAGACACAGCACCATCATCGTAGCCTAATTATTGTTCTTCGTGGAAGGTTGGGGGAGGGGGGAAGAGCTTATTTCGAATTTTGAGAACACGGAAATACGCGTGTACCATTTTCTATAGAGAATAAATAGATTGACTTCTTTCTTTGCGCCATTCCTCTGTTAGAATTCCAATAATGATGAGTTCATGCGATGTAATTACGTTCGAGAATAGTTTGGACAAATCATTCAGAACAACATTGTTTCGAACATGTATAAATGGTTAAATAAATGGTTTCTCATCGATACGTCGGTCGTTTGGCGTCTGTCATTAACGTGAACACGACCTTCGTTTTGATTTACGCCACCAATGCTATTCTTGGCAATGATTTTGATGAGAAAAATAAAACACCAAATTTGTACTCAATGCACTAGCTGTACAAAAAGTGACGTCGCAGAAATGAATGCGAAATTTGAGAACAGCTGCAGGTGCGCAACTATTAAAATGAGAACAAAGAAAAGAGTACAGATCACACTACCACTTGCCCAAGAAGCAAAAAAGCACTAAGAGCCATGCGAGACCAAAAGTAAGCCCTGCTCAGCGAATGTGAAGAGCGACTCTTTCAGACATTTTAAAAGAAAAGTAGAGCCATCTATTAGTGCATATATGATGTTGAGATACGAAATCGTGGCTTAAGGAGATTTCATAGCCGAGTAAATTTCTACTAATAATTCATACCAAAAGAGACGCATTAAATAAACAAACAAATTTAGTTAGTGCAAGCAAAATAATCGAAAAAAGCAGCTAAAATTCACTAAACTGAAGAAGGAAAGTAAACACAATACGTATACCAAAAAGGTTTCACGAATCTCAGAGGGTTTACGCTGAAATGGATTTATTTATAGTTAGGAAAATACCGCTCTGAGATATTTACCACGTGTTTTTATACAGTCACATACAGATATGTTTGAGTTTACTCAGTTTAACAAAATTTTAAACAGTGCACATGTATCCGAAAAAGCTTTGTTGGAGGGGCTTGCATTATTCAGTTTCACTAAAAAATATAAAAAAAGGTAATTTTGAAAGACTTTTTCGCACATTGCGTAATTTGTATGAAGAATTTTTATCACTTAAGGTGCGACCACACACTCGTCTTAACCCGAGCCAAGTATCGGAGCATTTATTAATTTGCTTAGCAATTTATTAAAATTTACGTAATTTGTATTATTTGGGTACTTTACTCGGTCGGGTTAAGACGAGTGTGTGGTCGCACTTTTACGTAGTAACCAGCTTATAGTCCAAACCTTCCTATTCCTACATCAGACCAAAAACTTAAATTAGCCCTTTCTTTAAAAAATCGATGGGTTTACAATTGATTTCAGTCAATATGTCAACACAAAAATGTTAAAAGACTAACTTTTATTTTTATTTCATAAATGACTACGATTAGTTGTTATTTTTAGAAATTTTTAAAAATGTGGATATACGGGCTGTATGTAAAAACGTCAATTAATTTTTTTGGTTCTGCCTTAACATTGTTTTTTTCATAAATAAGGTTTCGTCGGTTCATATAGGAGTCAAAAAATTATAATGAAAATGTCAATTGAGAAACCCAAGTTCGTCTCCTTCTGCATAAGCTCCGAATTTTTGAAAGGAACGTAGTTTAGAAAAAATTACGACGCGACGGTTAAAATTTAATGAAGGTTTTAAATTTTAATTTATGTTGATAAGGAAGAAAATTTTTTCTATAATTTCAACGTTTCCCGTAAATTTTTACACTTCCTCTCTCACACTTTTTTTTACACTTACTGTAAGCTGAATATATTAATATGTTTTTCGTAACAATTCAAGTTATTCGACAAAATTAGTCTACTTGTAATTAAGAAATACAAAACACAAAGGTTGAATATACTGCTACCATAATAACAGGTTGAGAATTTCAAGTCCAGAATAATTTTAGATTTGCGCTGCCTCGAGGTAATTTACAGCAGTGCGGATATATACAATATTAAAATTCATATACGTTACGCAGGGCTACAATAGAAAACTAATTGTTTCGAGTCATTGAGGAAGTAAAAATTATTCAGTATCAACAACTTCGAAAAAAATTATCACAGACACTTTTGCATAATTAATTATTGCATCAATTAGAAATTCAAATACGCATCGCTACAACACCCCTCTACTTTTTATTTACCTACGGTACCTATTTCATACAAACGTAAACTTCCACCCCCAGATTTTTTTTTCTTTTTTCTTTTCAAAAACAACATCCCATTTCAACATAAAATCAATTTAAATAAAATAACGCTGCAGTAATTAGAGAGCAATTAGGAAAAACGCACTACCATGAAAATTGATGGAGAAAAAAATAGCGATTGTCTCCAAAAAAAATTCAAATTTGAAAAAAAAAAAAGGAGCAGGGCTTTCATATTAAAACAAAACGCACAACGTTCGCATAACTTTCTTTAAATCCCAACCTTTATCATGGCAGAAGTTAGGTAGACGTTCAAAATTTCACTATTCAAAATCAAAGACAGCCGCATGCATTTGACAAATGGACAGGTATGAGAGGAAACCCTGCAGTTTTCAATTTATATTTTAATTTGATACCAGATATAAATTATATCTGCAAATCATTATTATTCTATTCTTACAGTTGCTCTATACTTCATTCATGAACTTGACAAGATTTAGATGATGATCTCTTAAATCAAAATGATACTGTAATCTACAGAACATATAAATAACGAAATTAATCCGCTTCATGTAAAACAACGAGAATTTATTATTCTATCAATAAATTATTATGGGTTTTCCTCATAAGGAAAGTATGAAAAAAGAATTCTGAAAGGATTTCTCTAAAAACTTGGAGGGAGAAAAAAATGATCGTCTATAATCTCGACTGATTTCAAAAACGGTTAGCCGAACTAACAATTTGAAAATTATAACGAGCATTGCAAAAAAAAAAAAAAAAAGGACACACGAAAAGTAAATGAACCGCGTTTGTTTGAGACAAAAAATGTAAAATTGTCTTTTCACAGTAACGAACGGCGCCAAAAGCTTCAATTTTTTTCTTATCGCACAAAATTTAACCCTCTAATTTGTTTTACGCCGCTTCAACGATTTTTCATCGAAAATTTCCACAAAAATAAATCCGAAACATGACAATAACGATTAAGATTATGACAGCCAAAAAAGATTTCACGTAATTCATTAACAATAAAATGGAGGTCATTGAATCCCAACTTTTCGAACCTTTTAACAGCTGTTGAGTCTTTTTCAATTTCACGCATTAATTTGGACAGTTTCACTGAATTTTTGAAGTTGATTAGCAAAATTATAAGGGTGGCTGATTTGGACGAAACAATAAAATTCATCGGAGAGCTCAAATTAGACGTTTCAAGTGAGAACCCACCTCACAGATTTAAAAAAAAAAATTACAGAACATCAATAAGTGTGTAAACTAGGTCTAAATACTTGGAAACCTTCGACTATAGATACTACAGATGATAAATCGTCTTTACATACGCAGTGTAAGACTTTCGTGTCAAATATATTCTACTTTTACCATCACTCTTGACATAGTTCTTATTTTGGGATACACAAAGCCTGGAGCAGTAGGCAGTACGTAAAGATTTTTTCTGATTATAGATCTTAAATACTCTGGAAAGTGACGTGTTGGTGTTAAAATTAGGGGAGGATATTTGACCCTTCAATACTTATTCTGTCTTTGGCGCATCCATGTTCGAAACTAGGTGAGAAATGAAAGTATGAAAAAATAAGCCCTGAAAAAATATTTACATTTCTCGTTTTCCAAATTTTTAGTTCAAACAAAAGCTGGATATTTTTTTTAATAGGTACTCATCTTCCCACTGAAAGTTATAATTTTAATAAACTCGATTAACACATTAAAATATTAGGTAAGTACATTATTTTATTAATAAAACTTGATATCGTAGAAATTTTTAAAATTTTTCGTTCCCATTTTTTTCTTACAAACATTTTTTTTCTGTTTCAGTTAACTGACCCTGGAAAATTCGCGATAAATTCTATTGAATTCGATAACAATTTTAATTAGGAAGATTAAACAAATACCAAGGTAGGTTCAGAAATCAATGAACATAAAAATTATTAATTATGATAATTTTTCTTAATGCCAATTAATCCTCGGTTGCCTTCGTGTTGGATCAGAAAAAAAAAAATTAATCAAGAAATCCGTTTTAAATACGGTGACATTTATTTTCGCAGAATTAGAAAAAAAATGTTCGACGTGGAAACTATCATCATTCCACACCGACCATTCGATAAGGATGTAGAGATGGGTACAGATTTTGACAGATGAAAACGAAAAAGCCTGTTACCTGTATTCAACAGCTTATTTCACTAAAAAAATATTCTTCTTTGGCACTTATTATTTGAACGACAAGTAAACGCGTCTTTCTGTTTAAAATTGAAAAAAACTATTAAAAGTAGGAGACGAGCAAATCCCTCAAATTCTTTAAAATGTGCCAACAAAAATATGGATACGCCCGCAAATAATTAGACAAGGATCTGAATATTATATAGTCAGTAGCCGAAGAACGTAAACAAATTTTCAAAGATACTGTCAACAAGGACATAATAATTAATGCAAAGTTGGTCGGAGTGTCGTTGATAATTGATATTAATAGTGTTACATAAATATGGTGAACACAGCATAATAGGATAAGAAAATGAAAGCAAGACGCCCGATGATTGCTTTAGTTGTTTTCAAACGAAAATTTAAACGAGGGAGCGTGAAAAGGAAATTTTGCATGATAAAAAATGGAAGTGCATCTATTTCCGTCCTCATCAAACATGAGAAAAAAATGTCAAACTAGCACGCGATAACAAGCGCTCGTAGAAAATGGATTAAAATTTACAATTTTTTTTTTTTTCAGATCGTTTCTATAGTTGCAAAAGGTTACACGTACTTACCATGAGATCTGAAATTACGTATACATACTCTACACTCTACAGGTGAGATACCCGGAAAATGTATGTACTATAGTGTATAACTTACAAGCAGAATACGCTTATGAATACTTTCTACAATTTTCAACTGAGTCGGTTCACCCAAGAGCGGCTGTAGGGCTGAAAACCTTTTTAGATATTGAATTTCATCAATTAAAAAATAAAATTTTAAAGCAACGTCCGTCTTTTGATAATAAATTCAAGACTCGAAAATTTATGGGTGCACTGTCTGCAGTTTTCTACGCAATGAAATATTGCAAGAGCTCGAAAACTAAACTAAACATTTCTTACATTTTGAAAACTATTCGTCGACCTAGACTTGAGTCTGAGTTTTTCGAATAGGCTAGGTTAAAAAGCAATGATACGTTTCGAAAAAAAGTGAGAAAAAAAAACTATTATTTCACAAAAATGTTTCAACTAGCGCAAATTTTAGCTTTCATTGAGCTTGAAGAAGAAATAAAGTTTGGCCATCGTAAAAGGGATAGTATTTTTTTTTTTTAATTATAATCCACTCAACTATGGAACGACTTTTTTCCATCGTTGAACCTTTTTGTAGAGTTAGGGTCCAGAGCAGTCTGCTCCCTTTGCCCCCTCTCTATCGGCCTGCAATCAAATACACTACACACGCATTGGCATCAGTAAGCATTCAGTAGTAATGTACCCAGTTGACTAGCATTCTATAAAGAAATATAATTATCCATTTTATTAATGACTTCATCGCTGACATTGTTTATGTAATAGAGAAATTTAGTTTTGATACACTATTGAATTTCTCCCCAAAAATAATTTCAATGTATATTTCATTACATCTTTAGAAAGTGAAATATGTTCAATTAGTTTTGAAGGGAGGGTAATCAAATCATTTCATATAAAGGTAACATGTGCAAAAAATCACATATCATACAGGAACACAATCAGGGGTTCCAAAACAAAGCTATGTTTTTTTAAATTATTTAATTGAAAGCAACATGGACGAAAAATTAAACACTAATAAGCATTTGCTCGTGTGCAATTTTATTTACATATTATGTCACCCTTCACGGGTTAATGAATCGATATCTCCTCACTGTAATGAATTTGGATTATAGTCTAGTCAATAGGGTAGTATCTGCTAATATCACTACTCGTTTCTCAAGCCCACAAACAATGAAAAGCCTGCTTACTCGTACAATACATGCGTGTAATATATGAAATAATAGCACCAGCTTTGTTCTCTAAAATCTAAATAGAAATACTCATCACAAAAGGCTCATAACCCAACAAGGTAAAAATTCAAATATCTTGGTCACAATGACTCGGAGTCTCTTTAAAATCGTCTCGCCAAGCATTATGTCTGTCGGGTGTCAGTCTTCAGATTAGAGAGTATACTTGCCTTTTTCACTCACTTACTTATTTCATTGTAATATGATAATCGATAACTTTAGATTCGATTGAACAAAATATTAATATAATATGTGAAACTTACTGAAAGTCTTTCTTTAGCGTGAATGTATCGACATTTTTGCACGTAGTAAAATATGATCCAGCCTAGAGACACTACCATTAAAACGATGAACGATACGCTAACGAATAACACTGAAGTTCTGAAAACAAAATGAAAACACAAAATATTTCATTAGAAACACGCATAAAGAAATAGTGTCCAGTAAAAAACACTGATAATACGAAAAATGGCTTAACGAAAATTTCTCGAGCTAGACACGATGCGAGCGCAGTGCTTTTTTTCCTCTGAAATCTCAGTGGCTGATCCTGAGCTCCTTTTTTTTTTGGGGGGGGGGGCGGCGAATCCAAATTTTTTCAAAGCATGGTAAATGCTAAAATGGTGAGATTGTGTTTTTTTCGGCATAAAGGGGGAGCGGAATTTCCCACTTCCCCCCTTTGATCCGCCACTGTAAAATCTACAGAATACTCCAAAGGTTTAGTCGTCTGTCTGCAATTATAAAATTCTTATTCGAAAATTATTCTAACTTTCAATGTTTATTGACCTTCGTACTAAACCCATAAACCGTCAATCGGGTAAAATGTAGAAGGTAAATGGCTTCAGCCGATGTCATCATACTCGGGAAGTGTCGTGTCGCGATGTACCTAGATTCAATTTCAAGTTTATTATCACGCACGCGACCGTCAATGAAATTTTCAATTATAACAATTTTTTAATTGGATTAGGTGACGAGGAAAATTTTGAAACGACCCCTATATTCGTAAATACGGAAGATATCACCGTGGTCGAACCAAACAGCAAAAACAGCTAAAGAAGCGTAAAAAATAATCGAGAGATCGGACTAAATATTACTTAGCCATCTTTAAACTAAACATTCTAACAGCTCATTAGTAGTCCTGTAGAATTAGACATAAAATTGGCATACAAATGCAATAAATCTTGCAAATGCGCAGAAATGTCCGGAACTATATCCCCAGAATCAGCTCTATTCTGAAAACTCTCAAAATCAACCTGCCGCAAGCCCCCTCCCTCCTAAATGGAATTAAACGTAACCACATTTTTTTGCTTTTTACCAATTCGTGGAAAATACTTGAAATAAAAAATATTCTTCATCAAGTTATTTACAACTTTTGTCCCGAGAAAATATTCTCTTTTAACTTCAAAATTGACATAATTTAACTCACTCGTATAAAGCTATTGACGTCTAAACTCCAAAATAAGACTGCGATTTGAGAAACAAAAACACGATAATGGCGTAGAATAAACATTTCAAAATTTCAAGTCGGGATGTTTTAGAAAAATGTGTTTCTGTCTTTAAAATGAAAAGTTTCGAGTTTTTCGGCTACACTTATCTGCAAAATTTGTGATTATTAATTCTTTCTCGATATTTTCCATTGTCTACGATTTGAAATTGAACGAAATGAATTGGAAAACAATTGCAAGCAAGTACGAATGGAACTAAGAAACTTCGAAATATGTGAATATCAGGGGACATAACGGTTTTAGCACATAATGGAAACCAGTTGTGCGCAGCAAGTGTGATTTTAGAACAAAGGAAATTACTGTATACGCTAAAACTCAATTCGCAAGAGAAACGGAGAAAAAACACAAGGAAAAAGAAAATGAAGATGGGAAAAAATTAATGGAATATTCCGTAAATAAAAAGTCAGAACATATTTTGTGAAAAAAAGTTCTCGTTTGAGAAAAAAAAACCTGTCGAGTTTTGAACAATTAGTTAAGTACCTTCATTGTAAGGTCTGTTGCATAGTTCTTTTTTGTCCTGAAAGAAAACAAAACGACGAATATCCACTGTATATTATTCATAATATGAATAATAAACAGTGGATATATTATCAACTTTCCATAGAATATTTTCAACATGACCCCAAACCTTTTTTTATACTTCACTGATGGGCATTATTGTGACATGAAAATGATTCGTGGATAGCTTGATTTATGAAGGACGAAAATATGTAAAATGTACTCAGTGCACCCAACATGGAATTTGAGTTCATCAGAAAAGGCTATTTTATACGTTGAGATGTATTATAAGTCCTACAGCCACTTGGCGTAATTATAGCCACTTGACTAAGCGTCGAGACACTTTGCGAAGTGCAGCCAGTTCATTATTCATTGAAGAAGAAATTTTTTTGCCAAAAGCAAGCATTAATAGTCATCACCGTATTTCACGAACAAACCATAAAATGGTACGGAATATGTTCGCTCACATTCTAATTCAATAATAATCACTGTTAGAACTTCCTACAATAACCTTCAAAACTTTAATATTAGGCGCCTCGTTTGAGGTCAACAACTTTTTCTCTGTAATGATGGTAACTTTCGGTGGATCAGCATTTGTAGATTCAAACTGCGATTATTACCAGCTCGTAAATTGTCTGATGAATTAGGACGGCAGAAAAAAAGCTTTACACGACACTGCAAATTAAAATCGACTTCCGCGAACGTCCTACCTGCAGAAATATGCGTGCCATAAATTTTTAATAAAACAATTACCTATTTTTGAAATGGCCATTAAATTCAAATGCACGTAAATCGAGAAGACTCGAGTAGTTGAATATAGGTAAATTATTAATTAAATATAAAAATACGACAGAAAAATTAATCAAACTACCAACTTTATAGATATTCTACGATTCGAAAACTGATAAATTAGCATAGACTCAAGCTGTGACGAATAAATTTCGAAGAAAAAAATTCAAATTTTCGTTGCCACATGTTCCAAATAGATAAATGTAAGTATTTTCAAAATTAAATAAAAATAAGTTACCTACTAGAAAAAACTCAAACTGTACGAATAAGATCAAGGGCATATATTAAAGCGAATGCTTATGATAGCAGCTTATATAAAACCACTAAAATAGAGAGATGGGTTTCACTGTACCTGTAAAAAAAAATATTTAGAACCGTAATTAGTACAGATAATATTAATTTGATCGAAATGAAAGAATACTTTTCAATCAGCTCAACATGAAAAAAGCATTTTTATGGCTTTTTTATTTCAATTCGACGGAAGGCCATCCGAATGGAGCCATCGGTTACATATACACATAGATGCAAAAATATACAAAAAAGTGAAGTTTAAAAAAATTAGAAATTGGTTATACTGCAGCAGTAATATAGTACCTACTATACCCAGTGTCTACTTAACAGATTAAGGTTACCTGCAATTCATTATTTGAAATTTGAACTTGAAATTGGACAGGTTTTTGAAAGTAACCACCTACATTTGTGACCCGTCACAAGTAAATATACGTGAGTTTAGCATTTGAAAGCAACGAAGTTCGTGTAGCTAAGGTTTGACTAGGGTTATTTAGGACCCACGAAGAAGAAATTTTATTTACGATAGTAATCTTAAAAATAGCGTAAAGCTATATTAATTTCGTTAAAAAAAAATAAGGCACTTTAGTAGTTTATTGTTGTTGTTTTTACTGCCCAGAACCGTACAATCGATTAACTATAGCGTTAAATGCAATCAATTATGTATTTGCAAAAAGAGAAAAAGTTTGAGATGCAGAAAAAATATAGACACAAAATAAATTTTATTGCTGAAAAAAGAACAATTCTACGAATCATCCCATAAATCTAGTTTTGCAGCACATAAAAAAAAGGCAGGCAAAGAGAGTGAGACAGACAGACGGATCGACAGTGAAACAAACCAAGAAAATTTCCTCGTTTTAAGTCGTACAGCAAAGGGTAGGTCTAACATGATTGAAAAATTACACACGAACATAATTGAACATTTTATTAGCGTGTAACTTTAACACATGCTACCTTCACAAAAAAAAAAATTTTAACCCTCCAGCGGCACAAGCTAATTTATACACAAGTGGCACAAATGGGTCATTTTGACCCAGCCTTAATTACTATGTTACTCTGGTAGTCCTCGATGATTATACATAATTACCCCACTCCCTATTTAGTGAGAATAGGCAACCGCATCAACATCTGGGCCATTTTGACCCACTTGTGCCATTAAAGGATTAATGTTTGTTTGGGAACCCCGGGCAATTTTTTGAGAAAAATACAAGATTGGCATCAAAACTAATCAATTTTGATGCTCCAAGTCTGAATTTATGTTTATTTTGTCTACTGAACGACTTGATGAAGAGTTAGAGGAAAAAAATCACTAAACCTTTCGAATGCTTAGATTGTTAAATCCCAATGAACATAACAAAATAATTCAACGAAAAACGTGTCCTCGCCTTTGAAATACGATTTATTTTAATCGTGTGCGTGTGTGTGTTCGCTTCGGTCACGCCTTCAACATGCAGCGCTTTGGTGGTTGGATAGTGAAACATATCAATTTCGTTAAGAATTAAAGGAATCGAATAAAAGCGCATAATTATGGTATACACTTTTATACTGTTCATAGTGCTTCTTACCGATATTACCCTCAAAGTCCCAAATTTGTTTTTTGCTGATATTACCCATTGTCAATTGACCACATCATCATACTCGTACTCCTGATCGTGCTCCTCTTACTGATCCCATTCCTACTCCAAACAGTCGAAAAAGTTTTCAAACTAGATGTATATATAGACTTGATGATTTCATCATATTGGTCCTTCTCCTGTCAGACTTCGCCTCCTCGTCTGGTAGCTGGTACCCACGTACAAACCAAAACAAACATTTTGAATGTCAAAAGTACTTATTGTAAAACGCATAAACCGATAAAACCGGAGTCTGTAAACGAAAACAAACATTTTCAATGTCAAAAGTACTTTTTGTAAATACTCCATACAATGTAAACGTCAACAGATAAAACCAGAGGCAACAACTGAATACTATTTTCAAACCTATTCAGGGAAAATTTAGGAGTGGGAGATGGAAAATTCGGGAAAACTTGGCCTCTACACTGTCTAAGAGACGTAGCATCCATTTTTTCCACTGTTTTTAAAGTTTGTTTTTGTCTATTACTGTATGAAACGCGTCTTCAGCCGGACGAAACACGGTGTAACGTTGATAAATTTGAAAATTTTCAATTAGGTAAGTGTAAAAGTTTAAAATTTTAATAACTAGAGGCCACATTAATGCCAAATAATATGGGCCTTTACTTTGTTCAGAATAAGAAACAACTCGCCAAAGAGTTTTTTTACATGGTTTTTTCACTAAAGTTCAGGTGTATCTGAATATTACAATGTAATGAGTTTTTTTTTTTTAACATAAAGAAGAAGTTGAATATTAGCTATACGAACAAACGTTGTGCTGTGTCGGTGTGAAACGTTCAGCTGTCCCTTTGAGCTTCTTATTTTAAACGGAGTCTAAGAATTACTCTTTTCTCGTTTAATTTAAAGCACACAAAGAGGCCCCGTAGGTCATATGTACCATCGTACATAAATTCACTCAAAAGAGGGACTTGAAGAATATTGTTTCTAGTTTGGATCAGTTTTTACCGAAAATACCGTATCAATTATCTTTTTAAAGTTCTCACTCAAAATTCTCAAGTGTCATCACATTTTTCAACTTCATTAATATATTCTTGTCTTTTCCATTTCACTTAACGACAAGGACACACGCTATTAACGTTAAAATAAGTTCGAGTAAAAATTCATTTGATTTCCATTTACATCGTTAAATTCTGGCAAATGATGGCCCAGTTTTAGGACTTAATAGCCAGCGAAAAATTATTCTATTCCAAACTATTATCCTACATAATATAATAAACAAGTAATTTTCCAACTAATAATCTCGTCACACAGTTGCACCAGAAAGAGCATAGGTAGGCCTACGCATTTCAGTACAAATTACTTTCAAGAGCGTCATTCTACTTTCATGCGACCTACAAATAAAATTAAAAATTGTGTTGGTAAATAGGGAACTGCGCATAAATTTTTGCACTATTTAAAAGTAATAATAATCAATTTTTTGAATGAAAAAAGACCTCTGAAAATTATTCCTTTAATTATATCGAATTTTCATTGCATGCGTCAACTCAAATTTGACGGACAATAATTATCGCCGGCAAAACAAAAATGGAGACCAGACACTTTTTTTGTTTCAAACATCTACTTTGAGAAGTGTGATATAATATTCTATTCTCATGTAACAATAAATTGTCAATAAAGTAGACTCTTGGGCTTAAAAAATTTAATCTATGTTTGTTTTATTTCGATAAGAGTTCGCTATATGTATAACGCGGGAGACACTGATATAAATTTTTTCGAAACTTATTCTTCAATTCCATACTTGGGCCTCGTTCATTATTATTTTTGGACGCGTGCGAAGGTTTCTACGAACGACTTAATTTTCTACGATCATTTATTCTTTTTCTAGGGCTAAATATTTTTCAAGTTATAATCCTGTAAACGCACGTTTTTTCCAAGTTCACGGAAAAAAGAAGAAGGAAATAATAGTAAATTATGGCATCTTCATACATCCTGAGGAACTCAGCTGGACTCCTAATATCACTTTCATGTTTTTTATCGCTTCTACAACACGCTGATGCTAAAAGTAAGTTCAATTCCAATACTGACTCAAGAATTGAAGTACCTCGATAAACTAGACCCAAGTTAAATAACCTCTTCCTAAATTTGGATCAGATCACAAAAATTATAGTAGATTGATAGAATAAGTTCTCTTTTGAGAAACGTTTTTCATTACCCGATTATGTTAATATCTATTAACCTACTTTTCTAACTTCCAATTAATCTGAGGTACCTAATCCACTAATTGTAATCTGGATGGTTTAACAATAATCAGGATGTGTATTACCTATTTGAGAATACGTTTCTTCAAATTAATTTGAAATAAATTTTAAAAAAATAAAAAATAAAAAATGATATAGGAAAAAATAATAAGAAATAGAAGATAGGAAAAATAAGGATAAAATGTGAAAAAAAAAAAATTAGGAAAAACAAAATACGAAAAAATGAGAAAAAGTAGGAAAAGATAAGTTCAAGTTCAAAGATAAATTATTCAGTATTTTCATGTTTCAAAGTTTTTTTTAAGCAAAAATTCAATATAATATTATATTATATTAGGAAAAGATGAATAGATAGACTGTCAGACAAATTCCTCGATGTACTACGAGTATGTAAAATATAAAAAGTAGTAGACTATATACAACTTTGAAGAAAAACTTCATACAATATAACATAATATTATTATGTTGAATTCTTTTGAAAAAATGTCTTCTCAAGAAGTGAAAATACATATGTCTTCGTTCTTTACTTCGTTTTAATGTATTTTGTGAAAATTACAGGCGAACGATCATATCCTGAACCCATAACGCTTCCATGTTGGAGGGAAGGATTCTTTGGTATTGAAAATGACTGTACGCGTTATTATCGTTGTATACGCAATACAAGAGGACTAACAAAGGTTGACTTCTCTTGCGGCCTAGGAACATTTTGGGATCCAGAAATTAATACGTGTGTTCATAAGAGGGAGGATGCCCATAGAGAAGACTGCGACAGGAGCTATCACTTCGGTAGAAATCCAAATTATGCCAATGAGAAGGATTCCTCCAGCTATTACTCCAGTAGAAATCCAAATGATGCCAATGAGAAGGATTCCTCCCGCTATTACTTCAGTAAAAATCCAAATTATGCCACTGAGAAGGATTCCTCCCAGTGGAAAGTAACATATGAGAAATTGAACTGATAGACAAGGTGGGTTTTTTAAATATGAATTTGATTGTCCAGAAGGAACTGTTTGGGATAGTCATTATGTGATATGTACATAAGATCATTTTAACACTGTACAGAGTACACTAATCAAATAGTAGATAAGATTAAATATAACTATAAAATAAATAAATAAATAAATAAATAATCTATTTACGTTTAAAATCATTGACTGTAATACATCACACTGTTTTTTTTTTTACATAGTTTTTTCCCCAAGTGAAGATGAATTCAGATATTGTGAGAAGTTGTGTTCATTTTTGTTCTAATTAAACAGCGGTTTAATTCGCCATACTAAGAAACATTGAGCTGCATCAGTAAGTATAACGCGCTTAGTTACCTCTCTGCGCTCCTCAACATCCATATAGAGTCTAGTTGAGCAATACGTAATGAAAATTTTGATGTCACAAGAATTCAAAATATACGAGGCTACCTGGCTACTAATATAAAAATAATGAGGTTGATTTAGAACTAATAAAAAATTCTCATGACACAAGTTTTGTTAAGTGATTCATTAAATTACATATCAACATTACACATAACCAAATGGAGAATATGACAAGTCATCTATATCCTACCATATCGTCATAATGTATCAGTTGACATTTATAATTTAAAAAATTTGTGGAAAAAAAGGTCAATTTTTAGCTAAATTTTACTCATACTAGCCGTTATAGTAATAAAGGAGGAGAAAAAACCGATAGCAAATCATGATCAAATTTAGGACCCTCAAATCTCTATCTCAGTATGTATCGCATTTATAGAAATTATTTGATAATAATTATTTTGTATCATTTTTCTGTCTCATTTTAGCCACAAGAGGAGTAGATAGCTAAAATTTGGCCCAAAATTCAGATAACATCCTCATCATTTTGGCCAAACAGTGTTACACTTCAAACACAAAAATTCACCGACGTCAATCAATTATTTTCAAAATCACAGAAAAATTTCATGACTTCCTTCAATAGAAGTTGCATGTAGACACTACACTAGCGCTTAACACATCCAAACCATGTCCTATATGCAGCACTTTTGAAAGGAAACATGACTTTTGCAAAAAATATTTTAAAAAATTCTAATTGATAAGCTAATTACTCAGCTACAGATGGGCCAATTCGCAAAGTTAACGGTTCAAAACATTCATAGAAGCCTCTAGTTTCATGAAAAGTGGTTTAAAATGTTGACATTTGAATTGCTTTGGAAGAATTAAGGTTTAACACTAGAAAAATCAGGTTTCACTCGATTACTCAAAGGACCAGGTGGCGTCGTATAACACAAGTCAGGGATTCTCAAAATGCCATGGTCCTTTGAGAAATCCATCTCAAAATTTTTTAAGTGGCGTCGTAGTAGTATATGACACCACCAAGTACTTCTAGTGTTAACACTAGAAAAACCAGGTTTTACTCGATTACTCAAAGGACCAGGTGGCGTCATATACGACGCCACAAAAATAACCTCAAAATACCAGGTGGCGTCGTATGACACAAGTCAGGGGTTCTCAAAATATTGGTCCTTTGAGAAATCCATCTCAAAATTTGGATTGACATCGTATATGACGCCACCTGGCACTTCTAGTGTTAGATGAAGCCATCTCAGGTACAAAAAATCATTTTTGTTTTATATCCATATGTCCTTATTTTTTAATTTTTTCCAATAAATTTGGGTATCAAATCAATTTACTAGATCTAAGAAATATAATATCATTTCCGAAATAATACCTCAATCTTCAATACCGAGTAAGGAATTTCCTTTCAAAGTGGAAAAATGTAAACGAAAACTACTTATCTCAGGGTAACACTGAATTACTGTTTTAGCTTCATGAGGAAATCGGTCTTTTCCAATCTTCACTTGTAGAATTCTTTAGTAATACATTATTTCGATGATCGAATGAATTATCAAGCAGAATTTTTTAAAAAAATGAAATTTCAAAGGGCTTATCAAAGGTAGCCGCATATTTTTAGTTATTATCCAAATTTTTCGATAAACTGCAGTTGGAAAGCTTGAAATTCTTTATCAAGAATTTTGATCTCCCCCCCCCCCCCCCCCCTTTAACCATATAAACGATTACAAACATTAACAATGTCAAAAGTACTTTCGGTAAACACTCCACAATAAATGCGTCAACAGATAAGACCGGAAACTTTAACACAAAATACTATGTTTTCAAACGCATTCAGGGAATAGTTAGGAATGGGAGAAGGAAAATTCGGGAAACCTTTGCCTCTAACCTCTGCAATGTAGCATCCATTTTTTCCGCTGTTTTCAAAGTTTGTTTTTGTCTACTAGGTACTGTATAAATCGCGTCTTCAGCTGGACGAAACACTGTGCGACGTTCACAAATTTGAAAATTTTCAATTAGGTAATGTGTAAAAGTTTAAAATTTTAATTAGAGGCCACATTAATGCCAAATAATATGGGCCTTTACTCCGTTCAGAATAAGAAGTTCGCGCCGCAACTCGCCAAAGAGTTTTTTTACATGGTTTTTTCACTAAAGTTAAGGTGTATCTGAATATTACAATGTAATGAGTTAATTTTGGTTTACTTAAAGAAAAAGTTTTACATTGACTATAAGAATAAACTGTGCGTTATGTCGGTGTGAAACGTTCAGCTGCGCCTTTGAGCTTCTTATTTTGAACGGAGTCTAAGAAGTACTCTATTTCTCGTTTAATTTAAAGCACACGAAGAGGCCCCGTAGGTCATATGTACCATCGTACATAAATTTACTCAAAAGGGACTTGAAGAATATTGTTTCTAGTTTGGATTAGTTTTTACCGAAGATACCGTATCAATTATCTTCTTAAAGTTCCCACTCAAAATTCTCAAGTGTCTTCACCCATTTCAACTTCATTAATATATTCTGGTCTTTTCCATTTCACTTAACGACAAGGACACACGCTATTAACGTTAATATAAGTACGAGTAAAAATTCATTTGATTTCCATTTACATCGTTAAATTCTGGCAAATGATGGCCCAGTTTCAGGGCTTATTAATAGCAAACGAAAAGTATTCGATTCCAAAATATTAGACGAATACCTACATATTATACAATATGTATTGGTGCCAGAAACAAGTGATTTTTCAACTAATAATCTTAGTAGTATGTATACATACTACTAATCTTAGTCGCACAGTTGCACCAGAAAGAGCATAGGTACGTATTTGCAGTACAAAATTAAATTATGTACTTTCAAGAGCGTCATTCTACTTTCATGCAATCTGCAAATAAAATTGAAAATTGTGTTGGTAAATAGGGATCTGCGTATAAATATTTGCACCATTCAAAAGTAAAAATAAATTTTTTGAATGAAAATAAAAAAAAACATAATGAAATCGACAGAAATAAGGACCCCCACCGAGAATTATTCATTCAATTATATCAAATTTTCATTGCATGCGTTAACCCTTTCGGTCTCCACGGCCACCTGGGTGGACGTAATTTCAACCAGCTATAGCATGACGTCAAATTTACTCAAATTTGACGGACAATAATATCATCGCCCGCCAAAAAAAGTGGAGACCAGACACTTTTTTTGTTTCAACATTTAAGTTACTTAGAGATGCCACACAATGTCGTTAAAGTAGACTATTGAAAAATTTAATTATAAAAGTTCTATAAATTTGGAGGTGCTGATTTAAATTTTTTGAAACTTATATTTTTCAATTCCATAGTGACTTGTGCCTCGCGTTTATTATTATTTTTGGACACGTGCAAGGTTTCTGTGAACGACTAAATTTTCTATGATCATTATTATTCTTATTCTAGGGCTAAATATTTTTTCAAGTTATAATCCTGTAAACGCACGTTTTTCCAAGTTCACGAAAAAAAGAAGAAGAAAATATAGTAAATTATGGCATCTTCATACATCCTGAGGAACTCAGCTGGATTCCTAATATCACTTTTATGTTTTTTACCGCTTCCACAACACGCTGAAAGTAAGTTGAATTCCAATCAGTAGCGGATTAAAAAGGGGAAGGGGGAAATCCCCCAATCCAAAAAAATAGACCGATAATCCACAAAAAAATTAATTTTCTTGAACCCCTCCCTTTTATGCTGAAAAAAACACAATCTTACCATTTTAGCATTTACCATGCTTTGAAAAAATTTGGATTCCCCCCCCCCAAAATGGAGCTCTGGATCTGTCACTGATTCCAATACTCACTGAAGAATTGAAGTATCTAGATAAACTAGACCAATGTTAAACATCTTCCTAAATTTGGATCAGATCACAAAAATGATTGTGGATTGATCGAATTTAATAAGTTCTCTTGTTAGACACTTTTTTCACTATACCCCATCATGTTAATATCTATTAACCTATACTTTTCAACTTGCAATCAAACTGAGGTACCTATAATCTTGGATGGTTGAGCACAAATCTGGATGTGTATTACCTAGATATGTTTTAGATTACATTTTCTCAAATTAATTTGAAATACGAGTAGGTATACCTATAGTCCTTCGAAATATCCATTATCAGATTATTCCCATAATGAAAACTATTCACCCTCCCCCAACAAATTAGCGGTTTATTCTCAAAAACGGCATAACAATTTCATAAAATATGAGTAGAATAATTTTTAATGTCATAACGTGATTTGTGCAGAAAATGGATGCCTCACCTATATGAGCTACATTTTTGTTTGTCGGCACGTGAAAATATGACTTCGTTCTTTACTTCATTTTAATGTCTTTTGTGAAAATTACAGGTCAACATACTCCATGCTGGACGGCTGGATTCTTTCGTATTGAAAATGACTGTTCACATTTTTATCGTTGTGTAGGCAATACAGGAGGATTTACAAAGTATATATTCTCTTGCGGCGCAGGAACAATTTGGGATCCAGAATATAATACGTGTGTTTATCAGAGGGATTATGCCCACAGAGGTGACTGCTGACGAAACTAGAGGTTCCGTCGCGCATCAGTTACAATTTACACACCATAAGAATTAATGTGACAGATAATGTACATGAATAGTCTGTTCCAGTTAAGAGTTCCATGACGTCACAATGCTTCAACCAATGAGAAGAAAGTATTTTTGATTTCAACCTTGTTTCAACCAATCGCTATCTTCAGATGCTTGTGATGTCATGGAACTCTTAACTGGAACAGACTATAGATCCAAAACATATTAAATAATTAAATAATATTGCCGACATTTTGTTGTAAAAAAAAAAAAATTGGTCTAATATGGTGACAATTTAATACTAATTGTTTTCACTTGCCCTAGATTATTTTTGCAGTTGTTCAATATAGAATTTTCCTTGCGTTCTCACTTGCCCCATCCAGTGATCTCATTTACCCCTATGGTACAGAAAAGTGAGAACACAAACTCAACTATTTTAGAAAATTAAAATAAAAACTGAAAGAAGGTACGAGGCTGTAACTCAGCATACTTATTATAAAGAGTGTCAAGTAACTGACCACAAAACTGGAGAGCACTGAGTCAATTTGTTCTCGAGTTATAAGGAATCAAAGAGCAATTAGTGAATTTTGCGTTCTCACTTACCCCGGGTGACCTTATATGATATGTACATACGATCATTTTTACGCGGTACGAGTAAACTACTCAAATTGTAGAAAAGATTAAATATAACGATTATCTATTTTCACTTCTAAAATCTTCTGACTGTAATACATCACACTGTTTTTTTACATAGTTTTTTCCCCCACGTGAAGATTGAGCTGCACTATAATATATCTAATAATTTTCATACGAAAGAGAGATACGCTTAGTCCATGGATTCGGTTTAGTTAAATTTGAAGATTCGAAAATCAAATCAATTTAAATCACATCTCATTTTGGTTTTTGAGATTATTATAATAGAAAATAATTATTCTCTTTCCACACTTTTTCTATACCAACTTGTAAAGTATTCATCAGCAATTTATAAACTTAAGAGACCATTCATTGAAAATCAAGTTAGCAAGAACATCCAGAAATTCCTATCTTTTGTTCTTCATTTCTTCAATACACCCACTAAAGAAATTCATAAAATTTCAAATAAATTAAAGTATTTTCAAAACAAAAATTACATATATAGGTAGCTAAACGTATTAGTATAGGTAACTATAACGTAATGAAATGAAGAAAGTTTTACAAAGCAACTTGCCAACATTTTGTTTATTCGTCCTTATCGTAACTTTTGAGCGTGAAAATTGCGATCAGAGTTTTTTTTTGTCAGGCCCAAACGTATACTGAAGAATAAGAGAAATTAAAAATTTTACTACATTTAATTGTTTTTAAAATTTTCGTTGTCTCAAACGTCATCTCTGACCTCTTCATCTTTTCACGGTTACCATAGTAACAAGTTTTAGGAGCGCTACAGGAAACTGAAAAATAAATTTACTTTATTGATTGAACTTAGCTTCACGCTAGCATGTAGAAAATTTAATTTTCCGTTGAATAAATTCAAATCGGTTCGCCAATTCATGCTAATTTTCCTTTCTTCTGATAATAAATGAAATTGAATATCTTTTTAAATGTGATAATGATGCTCTCAAGGCATTCGGCAGATTATTCGAAATACGAGTATTTTCTTCCCTTTCCTAATTTCATATAGTAACCTTTGTCATCTGTAGACGAATAAGGCGGAAAAAATAAAGCAATTTCAGTGTGAGAGATGAATTCTAAATAAACTCGACCACTGCGCCAACAAGTTTTTCAAAGCTTCACAAAATAAATATTTAAAAACAAATCGATTAGGGGAAGATGTAAGACTAGTAACGCAGAAATTCTCGTTTTTTTTTCTTTTCTGTTAAACATATCTCGAAACCAACTTCACATGTATTAGTAGAAATATATCAGTAAAATGATGAAGGTTATCATTGAAATTGAGCATTGCCACAAAAAACAGTGCCAAACGAATTAATAAAATATTCACAGTTGATAGGTAGTCGAGAAACATCATTAACACACCTAATCTTAATGATCTAGTATTCAGGAATGGAATGGAAATATTTTTAAATATGAAAACATAATGACCGAAATAATATGAGAGAAAAAATGTGCACGTATACAAGAATCTAGAAAACAAAAATCGTTATTACAATCATTTCGGTGACTTCTTACCAGCTGTCTGTTGAAAGTCTCAAGTAAGCAAATAAGATAGGTTTTTTCAAAACGATCGAGTAATGAGGAACATGATAAACAACAAAATATTGTAACCAAACCGACTGACCGACCGAGAAATCAAAATTTTACGCCAAAAATTCAATAGGCCAACTATCTTTTTTCAAAATTTATCAAAACAAAACAAAAAACTATTGTAGTAACAACGTCCACTTCAGAAGTGTTGAATTCAGTCAATTTTTTTTCCATGAAAAATGAATTTATAAAAAAAAAAATCAAAATGACGCAAATAGGAATATTTTTGAAATAAATCCAGAGTTGGAAAGAAAAAAATGTACCAACTGAATTAATTACCACGCATCAAGAACATTATCATACAAGGTGTTTTCGTCTTATTCAAGTTTTTGTCTCTTTCTATCACTTATTTATTTATTTTTTTTGAATGCGAATGCATTCATACTTTATTCCTTTTTTTTTCTTCTTCACCAAGATAACATACTTTTATAGAATACGAGTGACAAAAAAGTTGCAATTTAGGCACCTGTATATAGGAATATGAAGGTTAATTTTCTGTTTAAAAAAAAACAAATAAGTAAACAAACGAAACAAAAACGTAAAAAATCAATATCTATTCTAAATAAAACGAAGATAGCCCACATAATTTAACACAACTCTGAAAGTAAAATCAATTTCCCCGAGTTTTCATTTATATTAACAACAGAAGGCTCTCAGTTGCTTTCCGGTCACGACTACTATGACTTTCATCCACTCAAGACACGTATTATTGAGTCTGCCGGGTTTTATGAGTGATTCTTATCAAATGGTATAAGGGTACCATAATATGCACAATGTACGGGTATTGGGAGCTATTTTGGCTTCCATCACGACAACCCGTGGTGGAGTTCGTTAAACACACTCTCACACTACCTGGTATCGAAGAAATTTTTTTAGCATGGAGTGGGTTCGTAACATCCCGTAAAGACACCATAATGGTAGGAATATACACGAATGTAAGGATGCCATGATGGTGGTTGAGTAAAATACGAAGCAGATAGTTACGTAATGGAAGGATATGAAAAGCTATTCGATATTATTTGTTCATATCCACCATAAAGTTCAGTATTGAATAAGTCAACAATTTTGCAAACAAAAAGTACGAACGGTGCTTAAAAATAGAAAACCGAAGTGCTTGGTAAAAGAATCCGCAATCTTTCTATTTTTTATTTTTTAAATGCAACGTTAGTAACTGGCCGATAACATTTCGACAACTTTCATAAAGTCAGGCGGGATAAAAAACGAATTTGTAAGCTATTTATCATCAGCGGTCATGATAAAGTGTACTCGACTAGATTCACTACAAAGTTTACAGGTTACTACCCAATTTACCTACAGTAATAAGGTTATAGAAGGTAGAATAATTTTACTTCTTGCGTAAGTCCTTGAAAAAGCGAGTGGATTATTTGCAGTCAAGTATTAAATAAAAACGCCTTTAGAAGAGAAGCGGTTATTGAAAAGTCTGTAAAAAAATTTCACGCAGCGGATATATCATAATACTATTTGGTTATATAGGTGCAGTGAAATTTTTCAGACATGAACAGAAAGAAAATTCCTACATGGTAAAAATAAGACTCAGCTGATCCTTATCTCATCAGCTCCACTTTCAATACATATAAATGCTAGCTATAACCCAGCAGTAGTTATTTTCATTCGATTTCCATATAAATTTTCTTCAATTTTCTGATGGGTGTAATCAGTAATGTAATACATGATGAAAAAATATGCACCTGTGCTCCCGTATCCAACAAGAAGAATAATAGACGAGAAAAAAGGAAAAAAGTTGAACTTACTTATTAATATTGGAGGAATACTTGGGCAGCGTTTCTCCAACTGTAATTTGTACCGTGACTCTAGTACCGTTATCGACTAATCTTGATATTTCCTCGCCTCTTTTCTTATTTGTTGACACAGCTCCAAATTCCGCTGAAACAAACATTTCAGAAAATTATTATTTTGGTATGCGAATAAGGAAAACATAACATGTCAATCCACATCATCCGTATATTATTAATATCTTAGGGTTTCTATAGAGAAAATAAAATAGAAAATCATGACTTTTCAGGTTTGATTAACGGAGGAAGAGGGGAGAGGTAGGGCTGCCAGAAAAATGTTCCGTCTCACGATAAAGTTTACAAAATAATACTACTTTTGTTTTTTTTTCGATGCAAATTGAAAAATAACACGACTAGTGTAGAAAAATCATAAATACGAGTAATTTTAGATTACAAGTTTTCATTCTTCTATTACATCACGACTTATACAATTTTTTGAAAAGAAAACGTGACTTTTCGTGACTTATTATTTGTAGACACCCTGCATTTATGTAGTTACACGAATATGGAAGCAAAAATAGTTTTGGTAAAATTATTTCGACTCATTAAAATGGCAAGTAAAGAGTAAAAAGCTTCTGATCAGCAATTCTGTTGTTATTGTAAAGTGCATAACTGCATACCATCCAAATTAATTGTTTCTACGAAATTTGAAAAAACATATAAATGTATGTACATCGAAACACTTTCTCAAGTGTTCGAAATGCTTGACATTTTGTTCGAAATGAAAACGAAGAAAAGCTAACGGTTCCATTAAATCACATTCACCGACATCTGACTTATAAATAAACATCAGATGACCGATGACGAAAAAAGTTTTTCAAGACCTTGGCAAATAATACAAAATAAATTCACACAATTATGTCAAATATTGGCAGACGTACCCACAGAAAACACTAACAACATGTTTTCTCAAAAAATTTAACAATTAATTAAATTAACTATATATACTTATATTGAAGCATAAAATGAGGGAAAATGTTGCCAAATAAAAGAGAAAGAGAGAGAGAAGGATAAACGACACCTAATTGGAAATTAATCAAAGACACAAAAAATAATTTTCCTTTGGCCAATGAAAACAACAGAAATAGAAGAAAGAAGCAGAAAATTCGGACGCTTCTATTATTGAGCATCAATCAATACTGGAATTTACAATTGACATACAACCTTCTACCACCAAACATAAATAAATAAATAAATCACCAATATGAAACTGCACTATGGGTACCTATTAGGAGATCATGAAACGAAAAACCATGTATATCGATTCCTATTGCCCGCAATTGAAATAAAATTCTTCAGAGCTTTTTCATCGAAAACTTTTCAAAACAAAAGACATTCAGTTATACGAACCGATCAAAATTAATAAAATAAATTATTCATCTATGAGTGCAAAATGAAACTGATTAAACCACGCAAACATTTGAAAAAAATGTACATGTAAAGATTTAAGTCATGATTACCAAAACAGAAAGATACAATTTTTTAAAGGTAATATGGTTGGAGAGGGAATGTCAGAAAAATTTTAGAAGATGGAGCCATGACGTAATATACACCATAAATATGAATTTTTGGTAACTAATCAGACATATTATGCGAATAAGCACTAAGCCAATATATGATTAGTAAATTACTTCGGAAGTAAATAATCACGATTATTATTTAAATGTTAATTAATATCTTCATAACCCTGAATATGTTCGCCTTCGTTTTTGTAAACAGGATTTTTTGTTGATATATGAATATTTATGGGTAGATGGGTAAGCACAAAATTTAATTCAAAATAATTCTGACAGTTATTATGAAAACCATTAATTTAATCTTACACATAAAATTAAAGCCAAATAAATTATTGAATTTTTTTTTTCACCCTAAAACGATTACTTTGCATAAATAAAAGACCTTTCTTTAGTCGAATAGACTTTCAAAATACTAAAATAAATCTTTGAAAAATAATTTTTGACAGGTTGACCATAATTTCATATACCCATCTACTGTACTCGTAATAATCTACATGGAAATATAAGGCCTGAAAAGTCTGAAAAACGAGTTTATACTTTTTTAATGAGCCTCTATTTTAAGCTCTCAAATAAAATTCTACAATCTCGCAGTATCTTTACAAATTGCTCATGATGATTACATTTCAATATAATATATTTATCGAAAAGGCAAACGAATCAATGAGAGCAATAATAACTTCAGTCATTTTTTGGCAGGCGTATTTTCATATGAAAGGTAGGGAAGCAAGAGCGAAAATCACATGTAACAAAAATAACAAATAAGTTATCTAAAAAATAAAAAATTGCAAAAATGATCGACAAATGATCATTCTCTCTGAACAGTTCAGTGGTTGAAAACTGTATTATTTATTTAATTCTAATAGATAATAAAATATTTTATTAATACACTTTGACCTTATCTTATTGTAAAATCTCAAGTTTTCTGACTATAGTTTGAAGCATCTCACTTTTTACACTTTAAACAAAAATCGTTTTATTTAGTTAAATCTCTGTCTGCTAACCAATTTTTCTTTCTTTTTATACTCTACCTTCTATAACAATAAAATTGGGTAGTATTCTTATCTTATTCATATTGTATCCTGTCTCTCCTTCATTTTAACCAATCTCGAGAGAGTTACTATTATTCTTTACACAATTATTGAAAGAAAATACTTCGCCATTTCTAATCTTACCGAATCTGTGCAGCAAATGTCTATTCTTCTTTTGTCATCAAATCTCAAAAGCCTCTAACCTTTTTCTTCATCTTTCTGTACTCAAGGTCTTACTTGCAAAAAGAATTAGATTTTGTGACCACCTTTGCGACGAAAAAGTGGAATAAAATCTTATAAAAAGATAAAACAGAGTAGAAAATATACATACTTTTTGTATTCATACATTATACTCTGTTCAACTTAAGAATGCCTAAAACGGAACGTCAAATTCACATTTATCAACAATGTAAAAATCGGATGTGTGATAAGAAACAAGAAATTAAAATCGGAAGTGTAGCCAAATATTGTTGCTGAATGTGAACGAGTACCTTTTCTTCTCCCCGGAGCCCTGCAAACTGCGTTCCGTTTTAGGCATTCTTAAGTTGAACTGAGTATAGTTGAATTCCATACAGGAAATTCACATTTCAATTTAGCTCCTCTAAACGAGCATTTTGAAAATACAGGTTGAGAAATAAAAGTTTCCAAGCTGTTATAATAACAGGTTAATAATTTATAAATGTAAGGTGAAAAAATTAAAAATAGCTTTCCACCGACGTCGCAAAATAAGAATATCAAGATGATACCAATTTCAATAGTTACGAAAGTACTACGATATACAGGCGAAAATATCATCTAAACTTTTTCAAGTACCACTCAAATTTTTTGATATAACATAAAATTTTTTAATAAGATTGTTCAAAATACATCAACGTACCGATACGAGCACCACTTTGGATAAAAGTATTCCACCGATCTTATGCTATTTCAAACCTTCGCTGCGAGTACTTTTTAATTTTGAATCTTTGTAGAGAAGTTTATGCTATGCTGTATAGTTTTTGATACGAATAAAAAATTTCTACCCAAGATTTAACCAGAAAAATTTTCCAATTACGGGTGATCTGCACTTTGGCCAAAACATATGCAGTAATGCAGACTTTAGGTCCATAAATCTAAAAAAGCTTCAACATTCTCATTTCTGAGAAAAAAACTGAATTATTAAAATAAAATATGCCCAGGTAGGAATTTAAATTTCGCGAATGATAGGTACTGTATTCAGTTGAAATTCGTAGAATTTCTTCTTCTCTAAGTAAAATACGAGTACCAAATGTAACTACGCAAGTACAAGTTATACACCTATAGATCTGGTTTGATTTTTCATTTCTCTCATAACATAATACTATAAAAAACCTATACCTTTCAAATTCTCAGTTTTATTCAACAAAAACTTTAAATACGAATACCGGAGAGAGGAAATAATTTCACCTATTAAAAGAGTATACGCTCTCATTGGTAACTAAACGATTAAGCGAAATATGTCGAATACAAAAATTATGGTTAGCTGCAAAAGTGTCGTTCATCATGACCTCGAAATTTCAACGAGCATGAGATTAATAATAAATATACTTGGAAGTTATTTAAAAGATGGTTGCCAAGTTCACAGTCTGATTTTGGTATACACGACTGAACGGGAGAAAAAGAAAGCATCTGGTACGAGGGGAAAAAACAACTCGACGTATTATAGATGCACTTTTAAATGCCAGTTCAGAAGTCACCAGTATTACATCCCACACGATGAGATTGATCATATTTTCAGCCAGCCTAAAAGGGCTCCCACTAATTCAATCATAGGCTATGAAAAAATGAAAGCCTTCCCACAAAGAAGTGTGTTTATAACCAATGCATTAAACCTTTTTAAAGATAATGTTAATGAACACTCAAATTAACCATTAGAAAAAGTTACATCGATGAAATGATCGAAACGACAGATGATCCATTAATCCCGGCACGTTAAAAAAAAAAAAATTAATGAATAAATAAAACACGTTCAACTATCGGAAAAATTCAAATTAGGCACCAATACAGCTGAATGCTTTATTAACTTTTTAATTGGGGGAAAAAAAATTAATTATATTTATAGCCATACACGTGCAAGTTTACTCGAACAATAAATATACGTATTATACGCCAATACATAATTTGTAGAATCCCTAATGACCCAAAAAATTAATTTCGAAAGTGGTACGACGAATAAAGCAAAGATTTTATTTCCACTCCCGAAAAGAAAGTCTTATAATCGACTTTTCGTTCCAAAAAAGCCCATCAGCGGAAAATTTCTGCAATTACGATTTTATCAAATGAAGCGCGCCAAAACTGTATGGTAGCCTAAATACATTTACTCCAAATTAAGATGACAAGTCTCTCAACAGAAGAAAGGCAGAAATTATACGAAAGTACGAGTATTCACTATACATAATTATACTCGTACCTGCAATCACTTTCTCTGAGACATAAAATTTTACTGATCCATTACTTTCGAAAAATATACTCATCGATAAAACAGAAATAATTATTTTGGCCGTTTCCACGACAAAGTGCAACCATTCAATGACACTCATTGCCCAGTTCTTCGTAACATGGGCTAAATAAAATTACAGCTAGCTTATTTGCTTAGCGACTGTAGAGGCAAGATTTTCATCAATCGAATCTGAAACTTTAGTTTACGCCTTTAAACTTTGTATTTACACCCTTTAAATAATACATTACCAAATACAGAAAATCTCAGGGCATAATTATGTTCAGTTACAATAACATAATTTTCTCTTTTTTGTCTATGCTTATCAAACGAATTTCAATATTATACGAATCACCATGAATGAAACTGTAAAATTTAATTCTATCAGGGACGTTGTAGTGGTACAGATGTGTAAGCAGTCATCACTCTTCCGGAATTTTTTTTTTCCAACTCCCTACAGAAGAATCTCTGGGGAACAAAATTCTGTTTCCTCTGCGTTCACTCGATACTAGAAATGCAAGCTTATCTCAACCTACCATTAATAATTGGAAATTAAAATTCGAAGTTTGATTTCCTGTGTCTAAATGATGAAACCTCGTCAAAATGAATACGGAATATTTTTTCCATTCATTAGAACACGATTAAATAGGCTATAGACATTCAAAATAACTAATTCAGAATCACGAAACCTCATTTTCAAGAGTCATCAGGACCTAGCCAAAATGACAGATAATTGACCAATTCATAGCACATATTTACATATACCTTGGTCGAGGCGGAAAGAAGAATCACATCTTATACCCACAGATATAAGATGATATTTACATATTGGCCACCGAAACCAGTACGCCCACACTCTTTCTATCGTCGCGAATACGACGTCGCACATTCAAGAAGGCCAACTGCAACCGCATCCAAAAGAGCTGTCTTTCTCCACAGCTACCGCCCCGCTGGGGAACCGCACCACTGTCGACTAAGGCGCGTTTTTGACCGGGCGCCGTTTCGCCGCCCGCCCAAACGCCACCACCAAGTTGTGCTCGTCGCCACTCTCTTGGTCCGTATCCTGCGATTTCAGCAACACCTTCACCGTCTTTTGGCGCTGCTCCACGATCTCAGACTGCATGTATGGCGGCACTTTCGGCTTCTTCGGGTGTTCACGAACGACGGTCGGAAAGTCGGACTTCGAGTAAACGGCCCGCCTCTCGTTGTAGAGTCGCCGCAGCACCGAAGTATACGTCTGAGAGATGGGTATCTCGGGTTCCCGAGTCAGATACGACGGATAAGGTACCGGACGCGGCACCTTGATGCCTTCTTCCGTCGGCTCCAGCAGCTTCAGCGTCTCCTCCTCGAGCCGCTCCATGAACTTTTTCAGCCGGTACTCGTCCGAGAGGAGCTCGGCGGCGGCTCCAGACGACGCTTCGATGACCATCGGCGTCGTCTGCAGGGTAGCGGCTGGCGGCAAGATTTTCGGTTGCCTTGCGCCTGCATTCGAGTCTCCAGCGGCTGCAGCCTCTGGCACCGCTTTTGTTGCGACTTTGGCAACGCCGGGCTGCTTATTGACCGGCGTGTCCAGCGGTGTGATAGACGACTCGGCGTCCTCGGAGGACATTTCGTTCGGGCCGTAATTTTGCGAAGACGTCATCTGGCGATAGACGACCGGATACGGAATCTGAAACGGGCGGCCAGGCAGACTACGCCGTCGATGGGCCAGTCTGCTCATGCCGTTGAATATGTAAATGGAAACCAGTCGAAACGCCTCCATGTCAGGTTTCGAGCGACCGTCGTTTCACAGATCCTCTATACGTGCATTTCAGTTTTACTGCTTGGTAATTTCACTTGCATCGAAATCGACGACCAGAAGTCGGCCCATCACCTTGTTTTACGATTCAGACATGTCTGTGTAAATGCTGAAAATGGTCAACAGCCGAAAACGGACTTGGCGAGATTTTCTCGACAAATTTGAGTCATGCAGACGATAAGACCTCGAACTTGCATCGAGAAAATAGGAATCGGCGTAGAATGTTTATCTACGTGTATTTAGATGCTACCAACCATGAAATTAGGAATGTCAAGTTTGGCAGCACGTGTTTTTATGTACCGCAGAACGTGGACTTGACCCTTTTTAGCAATGGATTTGAAAAGATTTTCGACATTGCGTAGCAATGTTTTAATAAGAACAAAATGCACCCTGTAGTGTAATTCACAACAACACGAACAAATATAAGGGGATTCCTTGACAGTAGTGGAGTAAATGTGGGGATAACAATAAATGAAAAATTGTGATGAATAACCGAAAAAATTAGCTAGATCAGATCGTTAGAAGTTACTCGAGAATAACTTTTGAATTTTAGAAAATTTTCAAGTTCAATTCTGAATTGCCGAGTTGAAAAAAATAACGAACATTTTTTTAAAGCTATTTCCTAATGATCCGATCAAGCTGTATAATTTCTTCCATGAGCATTCAAATGAACATGTAGGATGAAATTGTTTAGTTATTGTCTGGAAATCTACAAAATGAAACCCAAATAGTATCTGCAGATGACTAATGACTTCCATCCCTATGGGCAAAATATTTTGAAAACTGATCCGTTTTATTCCGGGTTATAATCCGTTTCTGGATTATAACCCGGAATTTTCCTGTTTTCCGGCTTCTAAAACGGATTTCGAACGGATTGTAATCAGTCTTGCCGGAAATGAGTCCGGATTATTTTCCGTGAAGGCTGTTTTATTATATTTGTTGGCCCGGGTTATAATCCGTGTAACCGTTTTACAAACGGATTTAGAAAAATTACCCAAAAATTATCACTGATTATAATCAGGAAATCCGTTTTACGAACGGATTTGGAAAAATAATCAAGATGACAAAAATATCTGCAAATTTTCAGATCCGATGGTCGAAAATAAAAACGGACTGACAACGGATAAAATTCTCATTTTCCGGATCATTTTCTCATTTTTTGCCCATCGGGATGAAACACTTCGCGACCTTTTCTTGTTAGTTCTACTAATAAGTGGAAAGCTTCAGTTCTAACATTTGAGAAAGGATTAATTTTCGTTTGACAGATTTTAATAATCAGATTGAGTCTAATAGAGAAATATACTTATGACACGGCCAACACATGAAAAAATATAATAAATGGCCAGTACGTATAAGAGGTTTGAGCCCAATGAAAAATATTTTGTTTCACGAATCAGAGGCATTAAAACGCAGAAGTCAACGACAAACCAGAACTATGTCAAATGTACGGAGAATAAATATTCAAAAAAACTACAACTACCTATATATTTCTTTTCCCATTTCACATTTTAAAAAGAATTGCAACAAGAACGTGGCATGTCGTAATTATTTTGATTGGGTCATTCAACGTTAAAATATAGGTATAATAAACTGTTACGAATTTAACACGGTAATACGTAACAAGTTTTTAAGAGCCCGAGCACAGCGCGAAAGTTAACAACAAATTGCATAAACGAAAATAAAATGCTTCGATGAAATGGTAGTTGGAGAAAAAACTTAGGATCCTATAGATGATCGATTATCGGAGTTCATTTATATGCACCGTGATCAGAACATGAAGGTACATATCGAACAAAAAGAAATTAAAATGTTACCACAACGTAACAAACTGCAAAACTGAAAACCTATAGGACAACTGATGCATGCGGAGATGAGATTAAAAAATTAAGCCCGAAGTATGCTGAGCATATGATGTACGATTATAAATTTTAATTTGGAAACTATCGAATTTTTCAAGGATCAATTATCACCTTAGTCATTCGTCATTTGGCTCCAATTTTATTTAACTATAAGATAGGCTTACGTCAAAAGTTAGACTTGGAGATTAGAATGCGACGAACAATTAAAATCGATAATCATAACATAACTGGCAACTAAGTTATACATTCAAAGATGAAATCTTTGCGAAGGTTTTTAAGTAAGTACCTTATTTTCAGCGGGTATTCGATAGAAAATCTTTGAAGGTTCAAAAAAATGTTTTTTTCTTTGAAACGCTACAGGACAAATCATACCAGACCAATAGGTTCGAAATATTCGCACAGAACGAAGGTCAAATTTGATGAGTTATATTATAAGGTCAGTTAGAAATTTTAGAATGGTCCTTTTCGTGGTTCGCCGGCAATTTAAAAAAAAACGTGGCAAAAAAAAGAAAAAAAGCAGATTTTTCATGTACGCGAGTACAATGAAAGTGCAGTCAAGTCAATCAGTCGTTGGATTATGTGTAACACTTTTGGAAGGTTCAAAAACATGGATTTCTCCCTACCACTGTACACTAATTCGAAAACCTGCTTTTCTAGCTGGAATTACTTCGCAAGAGTTTTCTTATATACGAGTATTATCATTTTTAATAGTTTTAGGTATATAATAGCTTTTTTCTGATATTTTCAATTTTACCATAATTATTCAAGTAAAACTATATCGCTGGCCCAAGTCCCAAACCAGCTAAGCTCCAGAAACATTATCACTCAATTGTTTACGCTCAAATAATGTTTTGGTACTTGGCAATGTTAAACCAGCCGGAAAAAAGTGACAAGTTTTTTAGGACTTTGTAAATTCTAGATTAAGGCAGCAATATGAGAGAGAATGAAAATAATGATTAATTAATTATGATTTAAATTTTGAATATAATGGAACAGGGTCAACTTCATACTCTGTAGCTACTAAAAAGCTAAATTTTCTTCCAATTAGTAAAGTAGATAAGTTAGAACTACTCAAATCAGGCTAGACTAATCGTAAGAAAACTTGATTAGATGTACGGTTATGAGGCAGCAACATATATATGAACTCAAACAGATTCGAAGAATTTTAATCACATTAGCCTGCACACCAACAATGGCAACAATGGTCGCTTAATATATCTATCTGTCAATCGTAAAAAACAAAAGCACCAAAAAGTACATTAACATCGTCAAAGATGAAGACGATAAAGCATTAAAATATATAGAGAAAATTTTCCACAGACGAAATCAAGTTCCTCGAGTCTCTCACGAGAAAGAAACCATAAAATGAAAAAGCGTGAAATTGTTGAAAAAAATTCTTCCTTCTAAAAATTGACGACAATAATATAATTATTTTATCAATGTATAAATGGTATTCAGGCATATTCTTAAAATTTACTGTAGGGTTCACTTCAGGAATATAGGATGGATGACTCATTCACTCAAGTTGAGTTCTGACAGGAATAAATCCAGCGCTTATTGGGCTTAGATAATCTAGCATGGATAGCCAGCGTACGAGATTTCGGCCTGTCAACACGGCTAATGTAGGAAAAATATTATGCTGGGAGGCATGCGCAGAAGTAGTCGGTTGGCGTTGGTTGATACGATTTACGAACGGTGGACAACGCACTCGCTTCGCGCAGGGCTACGCTGTTTCGATTTTCTTGTTTTGCGCATGCAATCCAGCATAATATTTTTCCTACATTAGCGATGTTGACAGGGTCGTTCTATAAGGCCAGGATAGCGCGCTGGCTATCCATGCTATATTATCTAAGTTATTGGGTAAGCTTTTCAACTGCTGCGGGCGATGGAATTCATTTCGAGTGGAAATATTTCAAAACCGATAATTCTGATCGTTATTTCAACTTGGATTCTACTGGTTTTCAGGTCTAGATTTTTTTTTCATTACATTTTTTAGTAGTTTGAAACTTATTTTTCACTTGGAGTCAGTTGATTATGCAACAACAAATAGAGTTTTCGAATGGCACATAGATACGAGTATAACCGAATCGCCATGAATAATAATATAATTTGGACTCTCATCAATTACCAATAACTTTTTTCTGAAACTACCAGTAATGATAATATACTAAGCCGGTATTTGCCAAGAAACCGATTAACCTTTGAAAAATTTTGTTTATGCTTAAGCTGGTATCGATTTATTTGAAAATAAATTAAAAATATTAGAAAATTGTTCGAACACTTTTTGAAACAATTTATATTTTTCTGGGCCAGTTTTATGATCTAGGAAACAATAATCTACTGGTGGGTTGGTATCTCGTCAATGTGGATAATACCGGCTAATTATAAAATATTGAAATTTGATCAAAATATTTCTAAAATTTTCCTATAGAGCATTTGTATAACTATTATCAACGATGAGCAGAATTATAAAGGAAAACATACCAAACCACCGACTACTATTTCTGTGAAGTCGATGATGGAGGTGTTTGTTTTCTTTTCTTAGAAAAAAGTCCAAAAACTTCTTGATGCTTCTTACAGTGGTGAGAAGGAGGCCGGAGAGGGGTGGCTAAAGTTGAGTCGAATGTAATCTAACATTAAAAACGCCGAATCTAACTTAAGCGAAATTAGCTTGTGCCACTTAACGATGTTCTGAATTTGTATTTCAAATCTCGTTGCTGTATTGTGTAGCCAAGATTAACTGATAAAAACAATTATCGTCCAAATGATTCTCAACATAGAAAAATGTTCGGAGCCTCGATAATGGTAGAATCTCGAGAAAAAAATTAGATATACAAATATTCAGCTACAGAAATTTCGAAACATAAGGGAAAGTCATTGTCAATTAAAGTCATAATACTTGAATTATGGGCATATGCGCTGACTTCCGTGGGTGAGTGGGTGAATTTTCACCCACGTAAATAAGTCATGAGGGTCAATTCACCCACCTGAAAATAAAGTCTAAACTGGAGCGGAAGGGTGAAGGGGCGGTAGTAAGTGGGGAGGAGGGTGTACTATGATGGGTAAGGCAGGGAGGCGATCAAAAGGCAAAGTTATGAGAAGGGGTATTTTCTGAAAAAATGTTCTCACCCACGTAAATTTTTGAAAGTCAGCGCCTCTGATTATGGGCATGACTTTAATGAGGAATGAACGCTATAAAATGTGACTTTTTCAAAACATTTATTCAAAGTACCTTCAGGCAGGGTTTTTAACAAAATCTCAAGTCTGATTTTCAAGTGTTTTTCACTAATAAAAATAAGTGTCTTGATGGTCAAAATCACCCTTCGCCTCATTAGAGGATAATATCGACCACTCTTTAAACAACTCCGAGTCTGATACAGTTACTTGACAATTTTGTTTTTCTTTAATTAATAAAGGAAGGTTTAAATGCTTTTAATTATAATTTTAGCTTCCTGTCTCAATTGAAAATGGCTGAGAAGTGGCAGATGTTACTTTTCGACGGCCGCGTCCGTATAAAAATAATATCTGAGTGAGTGAATCAAAGTTATCAGTGGCCGGATTCTATGTAGCTGAACATTTGAAATATACTACCAGCGTGATATGACATGAGTTGATGATTAAGGATCATTAGCTAAAATTAATACTCACCAGGTACGTTTCTTTCCAGTTTCATCTTCTCCACAGTCTGCAATTCTTTATCGTTGTATATGATGATACCGGAAGCGGAGCTGTTGAAGGCATTTTCGACTTTCTGCTGAAAATTGCATTCGCCACGTTTGACGAGGGCAACCCATCGTTCGTTGACAGGGAACTTGTCGCCGTACGAGGGTCGCAGCGGAAGGCTGCAAGCGGAGAACGGGTCTTGATTTCTCTCTGATCTCTCTGACCGCACGTGAATCAATAGACCAGTGACCGGAGCCACGTGATATTCGCCGTACTTAGCAGAATCTCTTTTCTCCGTACGAAATTCGCCGGTCACCCGATCCACATAGGAAATATTTATGTAAGCTACAGTGAAAGACTCGACTTTCTCGTCGCTCTTTTGCTGCATTATCGGATGATTATTCCAGTCGGGTCCGATACACCAACATCGCATCAATGTAACCAGCAGTAGCTGCGACTGGAAAATGGTTCTCATTTTTAACCATCAATTTGAAAAGCATTTGGGAACTTACGAGAGTGATTCTGGCGAAACACGTCGATGAAAATGCATACTATATAAGAACAGATCCGCGAACTACAAAGATGAGGAGAATTTTAACGAGGGAGAAACCGAGTGAACTAAATTACTTACATACGATACGTAAGTAAGAAACCAGTAAACATGTCGTCTGCACTTCGACAAGGCTAAAAAACGACAAATCGCTTCAACCGAGTATGCGACGAGAGAACGCGTATCAACGAGACACAACAGACTTGCAACACAGGCTACAGTTCTCGACTGGACTAAACGCGTAAGTCTAGCATTAAACGGCAAACGCAAAACGGCCAACGCTCTCCAACGCTCCTTTTTTCTTCGTTCTTCTTCTCACCCGTTCTCCACCGATAAAGAACCCAGCTGGTACTTCGATAGAAATAGCGTCAGTGCTGCCAACAAAGAAACGAAAAATTTATTTTTAAATAGTCTCGTATTTTTAGAATGGAAGCCAATATTATAATTATTTCAGATGTGTACTTCGATGGAAGCTTTTGCAGTTTTGTTTTTTGCTGGTATATTGTTTTTTTCACCATGAATAAATGCTCAGAGCATCATTTTTGAGCATTTTTCAACTAATTTCATATTTCTTATCAATTTATCATTGCTGATCAAGTTTATATATTTTTAAATTTTTTTAAAAATGAAGTTTATTTTGAATTTTGATAAGTAAAAAAAATTGTAGTTTTGGTGACATCACATTTTACTTTCCATGTCTTGAAGTATTTTTGCATTTTTCAGTTCAATTGGTTAAATAAAAGAATTTAACTAAAAACTTTTTTTATTTCATTTTTTTACAAGAAAATATACATGCTCAAAAATTCTCGAGCATTTGCCCATTTGCCCGCGCGAAATAAATGCTGGAGCATTTAACATCACGGCCTTTTAGCACTTTTTCAAAAAAGTTCTCGAAATGGCTGTTTTCAGGAGCGAATTTGGGGAGGTCCATGGGGTCCGGACTCCGGACCCCCCCTTGACTTTTTTTTTAAATAAAAATGATTTTAATTTTTTTCGATTTTCCAATTTTTTACGGGGAGGGGGTGTGTGTCGTCATAATGATGGACCCCCCCTTTGAGGTCAGTTTAGATACGCGCCAGGCTGTTATTTGCAAAAGTGCGGAAATAGTTTTTTTAAATTTTAAGAACTGTTCGATTTGCCATTCGAATTCAGACCCGAGAAAATTCTTTTGCAATCAAGTCTTTTTCTGCAAAAATTTAATGCCTAGAAAGATTTTGAACACCCAAACCATACGCCATTGCAATGTTTTCCAAACCCTCTTAATTATTATTAATTTTATTCGTATTAGATCTAAGTTATCATTATAGAGTTTATATTCATAGTCGAGAAGACTTGAGGATTTTTTTCGGAATTTATGAGAGAGTTCGTAACTCTTTTGTATCTAAAATAAAATTAATCAAAGGTACCAACTGACAATCTTTTGCAGGCTAAAAACAAAAATTGAAAGAAAAACCTTACGTCAACACAAAAAACGTTTATTTCAAATTTAGACGTACAAAAACAGTAAAAAAGAGCTGGAATCTAGAAGAAAAAGTAAAATTTATTACCAGTATTTTCAACATCACAGGCCTCCATTACTCCGGAATGTAACAATAATAACGTTAATGATATGTGTATACTTAATAGAAAATTTCATAATTAGCAATACCTAACAAAAAAATCACAACTCATATTGTATTAAACGACTTATAAGTTTGTTATGAAGTACGAAGTACCAAATCTTAACTGATTTGCAAATAGAAGACGTAAGTTAAACGATAAAAATACGTTTAAAATTAGCCTTTCAGACTTACAAACTCACAAAATTATTGTAGGTATAAATCGTAGGGAACAAAAAAGAATGATGAGAAGACAACATTGAACGCTATTAGAATGATATTTACATCAGTATTTCTCTCTCTCTCCGCAAAAATAGTTTCATAAACATGATACTTATTTAAATACTGTGATGTTGCGACCAATGCACACGGATATTCTCACAATTTAATTAAAAATCGTTGTTCATCAATTTTATTCGTTTATTAGGCGTAGCGTTCGGACTTGGCCAACTAGAAGAAAAAAATTCATTGCGACAAAGAATTAAGAGCGGAATAATTAACAATCAAGCTGATGTTTGCAAAAGCCCACTTCATTTCAGAAAAAATATTTTACCCTTGAATCTTCCGCTTCTACTCGAAAGAATTAGCCATCAATCCTCTCATATTAGTAGAAGAGAAAAAACTAATTGAGGTTTCTATATAGTTAGACTTTTTGTCTAGTGAACAAGCGAGAGAAAGAAAAAAAAATGCAAAAGGAGCAACGAATGATTTGCTATCCAAATATAGTTACGTTTCAAATGTTTCGTAGATTAGAAAATGTTTTTTGGAGGTAAAAATATATCTTCATACAGATTCTTTCTATTATTAGCATTTTTATAAAGACAAACTCATCTACTAAGTTGGGGTTCAACTGAACATATCTTACCCTCAAATGTATCGTCCAAGTGCCTGTAGTCCCTTTTTTGTAATATTAATTCATTGTGGACTTTTCAGAGATCCAAAAAGTAAGATTTTTGATAGCCTCTGAAAATTCGAAATTCAGTAAAATGGGTCCAGCACTTGAGGGATATATTTGTGGGTATTATATCTCAGTTTGGTGGTAATCGGTCCACAACTCAACAAATGAGATTCTTTTTCTAGAAGTTTTCAAAGTAAGAAAAAGTACAGGAAATTTATTTCTTCTTTTAACCGTCATCAGCAGTTCATCCACTTTTTCCGTCACTGATGACAAAATACTCGTAATTAAAAGTAGAAAATTTTACCTACGAAAATTCCGAACGTCGAACCAAACTGATTCCACAAAATTATGTCTTTCTATGAACCAAATCATCAAATGTTTTCCTAACTTTTATGAAGTAGCAACAATGGGAGGGAAGCACGAAAATCTATTCATCATAGGCTTTATACGGTTTTTGCAAACACCTGTTGAAAAATACATGAGCAACATACTGCTTTCTTTGTACGTGACTATGAGAACTTATGAACTGTTTCCACTGATAAATGTACGGATATTTTCTTGGATCAACATAAACATCAGAAATGGCTTCAAGAACTGCATTATCCATGCTAGTAGCTTTATTTCTGGAAAAATCAATGAATAAATAAAAAATATAAATACGCTTAAAACGAAGAGACTTACGGTAACCGTTCTGATAAATCTTACTCGAAAATGTAAATATCCGGACCCTCGTCAGCACTTTCATATTCATCATCAGATACATCAGGACTATTTGTCACACTATGAAAATCATCTGAATCACTATCATCGTTTTCATTATCACAGTTAATCAAGTCTAAAATAAATTCGTGGTAAGAATTAGTGGAGTAGATCGACGAATTATTTGGTTGGAGAGAAGAAAAAAACAAAAATTACCGCAATCGGTGCAAGAATTGGTAACTTTGGAGCCTGCATTTTTATCTAGAAAAATGAATTGGTAGAAAAGTTTTTTTAAATGTCATTTTAAGGAAAGTCTACATCTAAAATATTGACCAAACGTGTTGAAATGTACCGAATTTAAATACTATAAAAACCTATGAAATACCAACACTAACAAACAAAATTGTCTTCAAAATAATAAGGACCCAAGAAAAGAAACACATAAACATATGTTTACGTGAATCCATTAAAGAAATGGGGGATAATATTAAAGAATTCTAACTATCGTTTCGTTCTCCGACTCACAATCTCAGTTTTCCATCAGTTGCTACTGAGATTTCAAAATAAATTAATTATGATTAACCGTCTACGTTAAGCAAAGCGAGTTACTACCAGCTACTCGAAAACGTTCAACTTCCCAATATGCTTCTCATAAAACGTTCTCTACCAGACTATCATAAACACTAGTTTTCAAAAAAGTAGTATAAATCACAAATCGATCAAAAAATGCATTAAATAAAAATACGAATAGGTTAGAAATAAGTACCATTATTATTTTCGCTTTCTTCAAAAGAGAAATTGATTTTCCTCATGACTTTCAACTTTTTATTGGAGGTAAGTGACTGGCTAACAGGACTCTTGATTGATAACTTGGAAAATTTATAACATAACGAAGATTCAGGACTAGCATGCGGAAGTGATTTCGGCATTACGGAAGACTGCTTCTGAAAAATAAATAAATAAAGAACACTACGTATAATCAATCTATGAACGATAGGTATTTTCGAATTGCAGTCATATAATGAAATCATTACTTACTCTGGTGCCAACAATAACTGTTTTTAGATGATTATTCAATAATTCAAGTCCTTCTTCACTACTTAGGTCAACAAAACGATCCAAAAACGGCCATTTTTCTTTCCAAGAAACGTGGTATTTCTTAGCTAATGATCTAAAAATCACAAGAGAGTGTAAAAATAAATCACTAAGGAATTCATTTCGTCACTTTAAAAGAAAAGGTAGTACGTCATCAAGTTTTTTTTCAATTAGAAAAACGATTTTGAAAATGAACCATAAAAAGTCAAAAACGCTAACATATTTTTTTTTAAATTTATGTGATGTATCACTTTTTTTTTTTGAAGGCGAGTATTTTTGGATATAATTACCTTCCAACCTGTTCAAGACCTTTGGTGAAACTGAGAGGACTTCTTTTCAAGACACCATTCGAACTTTTAGCAGGAGATTTCCAAGTTTTATGAAAGTTTGTAGCCTCCGAATAGTTCATAGGACCCGCAAGGGCTTTTATTTCCATATTAGGACTCAGTGGAGATGTTGGCTACAATTTCAGTTCAAAAATAATACATAATTACAATAACAAAAACAATATTCAATAAATTCCATTTACTATTATAAGAAATCTGGATGAAAAATTCAGAAGTAGGTAAAATCTTACCATAGGACAAACTGGAGGACTTTTCGGAGAAAACGGTTTTCCGACAACTGGTTGAATGACTTCATCATCAGATCTCCAAACAGGAACAAAATATAACTCATCTAACAGTTTGTGGATAACACTGGCCGTAATATTTGGATTACTAGGATTTGCCATTCTACAAGTGATCTATAAGAAAAAGATCAAAACATCATTTTTAAAAAACTAAAAAACTATTCATAACAAAAATACATTGGTAATTACATCTTTAGGAGTTTGTCCGTATTTATTTTTGACGTGCAACTGCAGTTGAGGGTACTGAACGAATACAAGAACAACATCATAAGCACCATACTTAGCAGCAAAATGGAGAGGAGTTTCATTCAATGCTTTGTCGGGAGTGTTAAGATATAAATCAAGCATAACTTCTGGCCGCACCAGGTATGAATTATCGCCTGCTGAACCATACAACTGCTGACAAAATGACTTATTTCCAACTGTTTTTAAAATAAAGTCGGCAATCAAAGGCCGATTGTGTTTGGCAGCGATATGGAGAGCGTTGTATCGGGGACCCTCCTGAAAAGAATAATAATTAAATTTGTAGATTAAATGAAATGGATTTGAAGGAACAGATACAAGATGACGTAGAGATGTCCTACAATGCAAATATTTTAGAACCAGAATTATAGAAGTCAATGTTTGATGAGGAGATATGAGTTCGATGGCTAAGAGAAAGAAAGACGTCATTCGCGTTTTCGAAGTTTTTCAATATTTTCATTCATTTCTTCCAAAATATAAAATTTGGTGACAAGCAAATATCATAAAATGCCCAGACCACTTGGAATTAGTCAATTTTAATTGTCATAATCTTCAAGGCAAAGTGGGCACGGATAACATGATTATAAACATTCATTTTTGCTGACGAAAACAAAAATTGTAGATGATTAGTTGCTCTGAGTCATCGAACAATTATTGATGGAATTAACCATTTAATTTCATCATAATATTTCAATTTTGTGAAATAATCCCTCTAACCTATATAGAATAAAAACGATACGGGCTTAAGATAAGAAATTAATGTAGGTTAAAAATTTCAATTGGAAATATCTCAAAACTAATGATTCTGACTAATATGTTAATCGTTATCGAAGAATCAATCATTTAATTGACAGGTAAATAAATGATTTTTAAAATATGTTCCAAAAGAAAAACATGAAACACGTCGCCAATCGCCGAGTTGGTTGGGTTGGCAAATGCGACTTTTCAAATCGAAAATTTGATCATCTGTTTTATGTTTCTTTTATGGAACACTTATAAAATTACATTCTTCAAGTTGTAGGCCTATAACAAGGATAAAAGAAATACGAATATGTTTTCAGCAGTTAAAATCACTGCTTAAGGCGAAGTGTAAGTACCTTGCGTGATACTTGCACAGCAGAATTCTTGTGTCACCTAAGACAAGAGAAAATCATCGGTATCATCGGTTACCTGCATAATCGTAGGAGTGTCCCCGATGCCAATTAAATATCTAGGATTTTCCGAAATGGACAGTTCAACAGATTTAATATCATCTGCCTCAATGTATTTTCGAAACTGGAAAATCTCCTGCCTTTTGAGAGACTTGTAAGATATACTTTCACAAACTACACTCGGATTTCCAGGTCCACTCGTAGCTCCAAATTTTGCGAAATTCGAAGCCTCTTCGTTGGAATCGAAGCATTTAAAGCGAGCGTTCTTATGTTCCTTGATGACTTTATAAGCATCTTCATAACGAGTATACACGTGTAGTTTTTCTAAAACGAAGAGTTAAATATCAACGTTAGCACTATAATATTCAACAAGTTGGATAGACGAGATTGACAAACATTTTTCTAGTCAGTTAGGTAGATATTTTTTGTGACTCAAGTTCAGGAATATCAGATTATTGGGTTCCTTACCATTCGAATTCTGATCAACACCAGAATCTTTCGAAATGAATACACCATAATATCTAGTCATTGCCATCAGTAACTTGGTTCACACGAATGACATGAAATTGTAAGAGGATTCCAACAGTGTAATAAAACGCATAAAATTAAAAGTTAGAACTCACATTACAATAAAAAACGAAATTCATACGACTGGACTGGAATTCTTTCTTATTGAAATTTATTTCAGAAGTTCATTATCATACGATTTTTTTTTCACTATTCTCTTTTCTTTTTGTTGTCGTTTGTTGTCCACCAAAATGTTCACGATTTTTTTAAATGTGATAACACGCAAAATATCGATAGTGTAAACATCGATTTATAATGCTTCCATTAAAACATCGAAGATCGAAATACATGCTAAATGGCCGTACGAGATTGTTGAAAAAATTGGAAATCTGTGAATTTTTTTTGATTATTCGGTTTAAATCGATAGAAATCGATCGACATCGATGTGAAAATGTTGGCGCTCTTTTGTTTTGAATTTGATATGATTTATACTAATTTTGTTACTTAAATTTTCCTCTTTTTGCCTGATTGCCTTTTGAATCGATTTAAATCTTGTTGTTGTCCGTCGCGTCGTCTTTGTTTCAATTGTCATGTGCTGATTGTGCTAATTATTCCGCTGTAAGTATGTCGAAAGAAGTAAAGGCTGTGTTGGAGTATTCAGAACGTACAAATCGTCCCTACAGCATCAATGATTTATGTCAAAGTTTGCCTAAAGAGTTTTCCAAAACTGCTTTACAAAAAGCTCTCTCTCAACTTACGTCTGAGAACCGAATAAAGGAAAAAGTCTACAATAAGCAAAAGATCTATTCAATTATTCAGAAGCCGTCTGCGGAAAATGACGTTCCCAAAGCCGTACAAGAATGTGAGCTGGAGGTACGTTTTTTGACTTCATATTCCATTTTTTAAAATAGCTGGTCATATTCTCACGTGATTAATATCGTTTCAGACTATACAGAAAACCGAAACCTTGAAGCAACTCGAACAAAAACTAAAAGTAAATGAATGTGAATTGAAGAAGCACGCCTCTACATTAACCCTCACAGAAGCTCGAGATCGAAAAAATGAGTTACAAGAATCCGTGTCTCGTTTAGAAAGTAAACTGTCACAATTATCTCAAAATGCGAAACCAATTTCTCAAGCCGATCGCGATAAAGTAGAAAAAGATTATGAGACTGCTGTAAAAGCATTCAGAAGTCGTAAACGAATCTGTACCGATATTTTAGACTCAATTCTGGAGAACTATCCTAAAAAAAAGTCAGTCCTTGTCGAAGAAATTGGATTAGAGCTTGATGATGAAAAAAACACGCCACCTTTGGTAAAATAAGAGGAGCTAGTTTACTTAATTTAATCGTCTTTCATTATTTTTTAACGTGTAAGAGTGCTACCAATTAATTCAATTAATTTATTCCTCAAACTCCTGTAAATAGAATTTTTTTCATTGTTCAGTTGTTCAAATAAAATAATCTTAATTTCTTATGAACCCTTTTTTTTTTTAGAAAAGCAAGAGGGTAATCTTTACATATTTTCAATGTTTTTTTTTTATGAGAAAAATACTAAGAAGTTTTTAGTTAGATGACTGAATATAAAAATTAAAAAGGGACTATCGTGATTTTTCCTTGATAAGGATTGGTAGAACGCTTAGAATAAGGACATTAGCTTCCCACGTTTTGCTTCTCATAAACTAAAGATTCGGTGGTCCCGGTTGAGACCTTATTCATATTATAAGGACTTTCATTTTGCTTGAATAAATTTGAGCTCAACTACCAGAATGGTGTTGCCGCTTAGACCATATAGTATTAATACTGTATAATATAGTACAAGGGTTGCTGAGAGTGATTGTAAAACATATTCTTTTCGGCATTTTATTCAACAAAAAAGTCTTTTCATTCAAAAAATTTGGGTTCTTATGAAATTTCCGTCGGTTGGTAGCAAATTTAAGAATGAACGCCTTCCAAGGAAGTTTCTCGGTGCATTTATTGATTTTAATTTTGTGATTTGGCCAATGGGTTGATAGCTTAACAAAATCCTACTTTTTATAAAAATATACTTAATGAAAGATCTTATCGTAAAAGACTAGAAGGCGTTGAAGATGACTTCTGCCCTTCATTCTCACTTCGGAAAAATAAATATTATAGAAAGAGTACTTAAATGAAAAACAATCAAAAACTTATGAATTGATATTTTTGTGAGGGTGATCGGGACGCCAATATACAAAGTAAAGCAAATTAGGACTTGTTCAGAAAATATGCTCGGGGTTGCAACTGTAAAATTTTAAGACTTCCGAATAACGTTATAATGTTACAGATTAACAATTGTCTGGTTTCTCTTGACCCTAATTTTGTCCGTCTAGAAGTTGAACGGTTCAATATAATTCATTTTGAACCTACTTTTTTTTTCCTTTTTTGATAATCTTATTTTGCAAGTTCATAAAAATGAAAGTTGAAACTACCATAAACGCATTATATTACAAGTATAATCCATTAAATACGAATTTCAAACAATAAACTATTACGTAACGAAAATATTATGTAATTCATAATTTGACCCTTTTAAGTGATAGAAGAAGGGATTTTTTTCTTTTCATAGGCGTAGTTATATTTTCGTAATGGAAACGGAGGACGTGGAAATTACGGAAAATTCTCTGAACGGGTAATTTGAATTGTGTTTTAATTAATTAATTTACTTTTTCTTTTTTTGATCTGTGTAAAATCCATTGAAATGCTAGATATATATTTCTTTTAAATTATAGTTTTAAAAATGATGCGCCTTCTCCAGAAATCACCTACGCCGAATACCTAAATTTGAAAGAAATACTTTCGGCCCAACATTTACAGAGTGTTGAATTCAATCAACCGGCACATCATGAGCATCTGTTCATAATAACTCACCAAGGTATAGTAATCTCTTGTAGACCTATTTTTTATGGAACTGTGGTCCAAGTAGAAATAATTAAAAGGTATCTATGAATTTTTTTTTTAGTATACGAGCTATGGTTTAAGCAGATTCTACACGAGCTGGATTCTATTATGGAAATATTTAAACGTTTTAAAGTGAGAAGGACATACTGTAGTATAATTCTTCAAAAAAATCGAAGCTTTCCAAAGTTATAATTTTTTTCTTGTTTCTCAATTTATAGGAAAAAGGTAGAAATCTGTATGAAGTGATTAAAAGACTTCACAGAATTACTCTAATAATAAAGGTATAATTTTTTTTTCTTTCCATTAAATTATAATCTTTTTTTTTTCTTTTAATTTACTTCGAACATTTTGTTAATTTTGCAGCTTTGCATCGAACAATTTCAAATTTTAGAAACTATGACTGCAGCGGATTTTTTAGAGTTTCGAAATTTGCTTTGTACAGCTTCAGGCTTTCAAAGTTTACAGTTTCGTCTGATTGAAATTAAATTCGGATTAAAAATGGTAATGTTCACTTAATGGGATTTATATCCGTAATAGAAACTAATAATCCGAGTAAATGAAAAATTTTTTAATCCACTTTATTTTTCGCTCTCGAAAACAAAAGTTTTTTCTCAACTTTTAATTAGATAATAATAATTTTATAAAATATATTGGGTAATAAATTATTGTAGTTTTTCCTTGTAGCAGGATTTCCCCATTTTTTTCCCTTGTAAGTTGGTACCTTTTCTTTTTTTTCAACAGTCAAAATTAATCAAACACGATTCCAAAACCTATACTATAATGATGTCAATTTGAACAAAATCATTAATAAAATGAAAAACCTAACATAATTTTTACTACGGGTAAAACCAAATCAAAAAATAAAGAAATACTTTGGGCAAATACCCTTTAAATAACAAACACTTCCTTACTGAAAAAGTAGGATCGAAAATATGGGAGCAATTTAAGAAATGTTTTGATAATTATTAATAATAAATTGTTCAATTTCTTTAGAAAATTAAAATATTATTAAGTTTCAAGATTGAAATGTTTTTATGTAAAAATATTCATGTGATATTTTTACAGGATAACCGCGTAACCTTTCAAAAAGGACAACTCAAGAAATTTTGGTCTCAAAAGAAAGACTCTGTACTACTAGAAAAAGCTAACGAAGAACCGAGTTTTTTTCATTTAGTAGAAAAATGGTTGGAAACTTACCCTTACGAGGTGGTCAGTTATGATAAATTTCGGGCTGTTTTCAACACTACAATGTGCAATTCATTCAAAAAAGATTATGACATTTTAGAGGTAGGCAATGAAAAATTATATTATTTTTGTTAGGAGTTATAAAAGCTTATACAGCACTTGATTTCAGGCCAGTGATTCGTGCTCTTCAAAACGAACTAATCTGAAAAAGAAAGAAGTATTATTTAAATCCTTATTTGACAGTAACTGGAATGGTGTCTGCGGGGTGAAAAAAGCACATAAATTATCTCAAAAAGCTATGCTAGGTGCAATGGTGATTTCTATTTATCAAGCCGAACCTGAGTTCAGCGCGTCGTACCGTATTCTAAATTTAATCAATGAGATCGACTTGTGTTTGATTAAATGGCGATGTAAGTTCCATTCTATAAGAAAAATTGTATTTTTCCTAATATGTACAGTGGTAAAAAAGTCACAAAAAGAATTATTTCCCAATTAAAAAAAAGTCAAAAATTTTCATTAACGTTGCAACAGAATTTTCTACATTAATCGATGAATATGTAAAATTAATTTCAGATTATCATATGTTAATGGTTCAAAAAATGATCGGTATACGAAATGCAGGAACAGGCGGATCATCTGGATATGCGTACTTACAATCGACTATTTGGTAAATATGTGAAAATAATTCCATCAAACTACGAATGAAGGTTTGACAGATGAATTTTTTTTTTTCAGCGACGAATATCAAATATTCATAGATTTGGCAAACATACCACTTTTCCTGATATCACCTCATTTGCTACCTCCACTCAACAAAATGAAAATCATGGGTACAGAATAGACGGACAAAAAAAAGTGTTTCCAGAATAATACATCACAAGTTTTATGTAGAATAAACAATATAACTTACATTGCAGCGCATAATTTACCTAATTTACATAATATGTTCGATTCGAAACAAAAAAGTCTAATATAAAAATAAAGTCAAAAATAAAAACATAAGAAATATTAACACAAGTATTACACTCAATACAATAAAATAACAACATACTTCGTATCATAATGAAAACTAGGGAGAAAAAGATACAATAATTTGCGAAGATACAATTTTCAACAAGACATTAAGGTTTTTAAATCACACATAAGTAACTTACGAGTGTCTAACGTCTAAGTTTCCTGAAATTTAAAATACAGATATTAGCATGGTATATAAATTTTAATCTCAATAAATAATTTGCATTGTATTTTGATTCGATAGTAATCTCTCACCTTCCGAGATCAGGTTCTTTATACGAAATACTAGGATTTCTTCTTCGAGTTGATCGTCTAAGTAATAAACTGTGGTCAGAGCCTAAAACAGAATTTTTAAAGAAATACAAACACACGAAAAAAATGGTGGATATTGAAAAAAAAATGATTACTCACTCGACGAGCATTCACTACCGGATTCAGTTGAATTCGAACAGCAACTGCTAAAATAAAATATACGACAGTTATAAAAATGAATGAATTTTTTTTCTTCAATTTAAGCGAAATTCATGAATTATTTACCTATCCGAATCGTAAGAAATAGATTTAGTTTTTCGTAATGTTACTGGTTTGTTCTTAGCAGCCATCTTTCCTAAAGAAATTAAACAAAGAAAAGAATTATAATACATAATACCAATGAGAAATCAGAAAATTTTCTATACTCTTATTCACAACTTCCTTTGGGGGAGGGGAGAGCGATGACAATGACAATGAAGGTTGTGGTGGTAGCATATAGCCAGATTATCATGAAAATATTCTTCAAAGTAAAATGTTCTCGTTTAATCTTTTTACCTATTGATATGCTTGTCAGGGGAATTTGAACAACAACTTTGACGTGAGCAGAAGTTAGATTAAATAATTAAAAGTTTGAAAATTTTACGCTCGGCGGACAAAAATTTTTCATACACCTCATTCTCAATTCCAAACCCATATACAAGCAAAATAATTATTGGGATATTATTTCCAGTTCATGGTGATCTACATTTTTGCAACATTTTTTTACTTTTCTGCAAGGATAAAATACGTTTTCATAAAAAAATAAAATAATTATCAGGACCTGCAGATAACCAGCATATTTGATGACAAATTACCGAAACATTAAATGTGATTGGAAGCTATGTTCAAGAAGGCAAAGTTTAATTTCACAACCTAATAGTGAATTTTCTCAAGAGCTGGTACTAGTGTAAATTACAGTATACTTATGAACTTGATAGCTTACTTTTATTAGACACACAATTTTCTAACTTAATTGAAATATTTCGAGTCAAAGGGGATTCATCTCGAACCTTTTCTATGGGCGACAAATCTGAAAAACAAGTTTTTATTTAATTTCATTTATAATTACAAAGAATAGAAAATGGTAAGCGCGAGAAGTCAATAAATATATCACTTACTCTCGACATCAGCAGTATTTTGGGGTTTGGCTTCCTTTTTCGTCTTATTTCTGATATTTCTTTTCACATTTCTTTGGTTGGATTTTCTCGATGATTTTTTGGTTTCTGGTTCGTCATCGGCTACGAAAAGTTAAACAGTAGAAGAATAAATTCATTCATAAAATAAGGAAAGTTGCGAAGTAAGCAAAGAATGCTAAACACTTACGAATATTAGACGTAGAAACCTCATTTACTGTTGTCATATTATTTGAACACCTGTAAGAAAAATGAAAATTGAAAAATAAGTTTAATTGGGAAACATAATATTCAGTGAAAAATTACAATAATGAGAAGAAATACGAGTAATGCCTTGATGTCACCCAAAATTAATGAAGTTTAGATATTTTATTTTTTTATTATATTGTACATTAAAATATGCAATTGAGTGGAAAGAAAATTGAATATATTTTACCTAGATTCGATATTTTCCACCGGCTTCATCAGAAAAGAATCTTCCGAAATTGGAGGCGATGAATTCAATGTATTTTCAGCACATCTGGGCAATTTACGTCGAGTAGTGAACGACATAGTTGAAGACGATCCATCACACTCGGTGAAAAATTTCCTTTTTTTGGCACTATTCAAAGTGGACGAAAGCAAAATATTTTCTCTCGTCGGAGCAGACGATTCATTTAATACAGCATTCGAAACACGAGGGAAACACGACTCCTTGTGTTTGGTAGAGAAGGCAGACTGGGCTGGTGAAGCAGGAAACAAGGTTTCGTGTTTTTCGACATATTCGTGCGATTCAGCAAGAGGATTTTCTTTTCTAGTCGAATTTCTGTCAGATTTTTCTCGAATAGAATCATTCTGACGAGTCTCAGTACAGTTAGAATCATGATGCTGAGCGGCCGGCGAAACTCTCGACGGAGTCCTTTCAAACTGAGGAGAGGGACTACGCCGATACATCTGACTACTTCCTTCCAACGGGTTATCTTCGGTTTCATTTTCATAATTACAGGTTTTTGACGTTTTAGCTCGCTTCAGCACTACTCCTGGAGTAAAGTTGTTATGAGCCGACGAAAAACGTTCCTGTAGAACAGGTGATCCTGAGGTTGGTTCCTAAAATCAATACGAAGTCATTCGTGTTTAAAACATAACTAAGGCTGAAAAATATTTTAAAGGAAAATCTTGACTTTGAAACGATTTTTTCATTGAGACGAATGAAATAATATTCACGTCAACTGAAGGAATTTTATACTATGCTTACGATGAAATAAATATTCGACTTGAAATATTATCAAACAATTAAGTTCAAGTTCTGTTTTCAGACACAAGAAAAACATAGCATAAAGAAATTCTAATCTGCATTAAACTAATTAATATAATTGACGTAATTTTTCTCGTCAAATACCCAGAAGTCCATGGACTGTTTTTTATAGGAAATCATACAAAAGACGACCACAAAGGCAGTAATAATAATATTGTGAGGTACAGTATTATGAAGTGAAGTGCAGTTAATAACGATACATAATTGGAAATAAAATTTTTTCAGTCATCAGAGATTTTTTGAAGAGGTAAAAACAATTTATGCTTTGGATCTACGTATTGTATAAAGTGGAAGCTTTAAGAAGGTTATTAGAAGTGTTTTTTCAATGTAGTAATGAAGAATTGAAGAACCTTATAAGCTCTGTGGTCAAAAATCCTTCAAAACTTCATGTTCATACGTATACAAACTTGATTAACCTAGTGTTAGTTGTGTTAAGCAAGAAAACTCCTCATTTTCAAGTCAAGTAAGTTAATGTCTGAGAAATAGACGAGAATAAAATTTAGTGAATGTAAAGATATGACAAGATCAGGTATAAGTGAATTTGCGCAAAAACACTTCGAAGAACTAGTTTTGATGAAAAAAATATTTTTGAGGTTAAAAATTCGAATGATCAAAGTTGAAAGATTGGATTAAAATCTTCACTAAAATGGCTGATATTCAGGTTAGTACGTTGGTTATTAAAAAGAATTAAGTCTTACACTGATCCGATACGACGAATTTTGCAACAATCTTGTAACATCACTCAGAAGAACAGTTGGTTCCATTCTGATGTCAATTTCGTCAGTAAATTCACTAGGTATGTCACGAAAACTCATTTCTGGAACCGTAGCAGATGGAATAGATGAGCCAACTAGAATTAAAAACAAAAACGTTTATTATACTGACCCAAATTTTAAATCGAAAAAATTGTAAAACTACTTTACCAGGGGCGTTCGATATATTGATAACGTGTCTTAAACCGTTCTTACATTTCCGATTTCGACTAGTAACAGTATCTGAGTCCTACAAAAATAACTCAGATGATAATAATTTTCTCTTATAAAATAAGCAAACAATTGAAGGGTTGATTTAAAAAACAATTATAGTCAGTGATGACAAAAGCTATAAAAGCATGAATAAGAACTCATGAAGCTGACTATGTAATGTTCAACGATTTCAGATTATATTCAATTAATAACTGAATGGCTTTTCTTGAATTTAAAAAATAGAAGTTGGCCACAAAATTCTCAGATAGAAATAAATAGTTTTACTTCGGTTATAATTTCGTAAAATAAACCATCTTATGCCACCACTGAATTCGATGGTTTGTGAAACAAACCCTTCAAATATAGAGATAAGTAACATCATTGAATTTAATTACGTCTTCAGCTTCTTCATATATAGGACTAGCAATATCTACATTCGCAAATAATGACAGCCTGTTCTCGTCTACAAAACAAATGCGATATGAAAAATAGATCTTTTTGCGTTTAAAAAGAATTAAGATGGTTGATTTTGATCAGAAATTTACTTGGAATAGAAACTCGACGAACGTTAATGGTCGGTTTTTGAATAATGTAACCTTTCACCATGGGATTAACAGTAGAAACAGGTTGATTTCCACTTGAAGCTGAAAGTAAATAAAGTAAGATTTAATATTCCTGACAGAAATTGAAATCATGATTCATGAGATATGAAAAATGAAAATGCATTTAACGTGGACAAGAAGTAAATTCATTTTTCGTAATTCAACTCACTGAAATTTACACCGTTAGACCAAGAGTTTTTGGGTAAGCCAACGTCACCATTTCCTACAAAAAAAAATTACATTTTACATTCATTAGAATAAAATAAACTTACATCTACGGTCAATGATTAAATTCAAGTGCATCAGCTAACCTTTAGACTCGATCACTTTTTTCATAATGTCATTTTTAATTTTGAACTTGGTAATATCATCAGAAAGTCTGACTAAATTTGGTATCATGGAATTTTTCATACTTCCATCGTAATCGATAATAATGTTTTCGAGCTTCTGTACCTCTTTCTGAAACATAAATTCCAGTCAAATTATAATTGAATGTAACCAAAAACTGAAAATTTCAAGCAGAAAATACAAATGATTACCTTCAAGCATGCATTTTCGTTTTGAAGGTCTTGGAAACAAGAATCTGCAGCATTTTTTTCTTGCAACAAATACGTGTAATTTTCTTTTTCCTTCTGAACAGCTCGAGCCAAATTGACATTTTTCTCTCTCAATGAAGAATGTTCTGTATAATTTTAAAGTATATTTAAAATGGAAATTCTAGAATAAATACAAGAGTGAGAGAGCTAACTCACCATTTTCATAACTTTGTGAAATTTTCAGGTAAGCTTTCGCAATTTCTAAAACTTTTTCACATTCTCGACGAATCGTAGCTGATCGAGTTCGACGAAGTAACGATCTTGTTTCACGTACACTGAGCTTCAGTCTCTTCATACGAGGATAGTGTTCCTCCATTTTCAATAGTTCAAATACAAATTCTACTCATTTATACAAAAACAAGTTCAAAAGTCTAGAAGATAATTCATATTAGTAACGTTTTCACGGATGCATCTGATTTGAAAAAATTTACCTCGCAGCTCGCACAAAACAAAAGATTTCGGTTACGTTGTTCAACTTTTTGGACAGGAGAACTTTTCTTTTTTTAAAGGGCTCAGTTTTACCGAATTTAAATGATGTTTAACTTTAATCAGAAGTTAACGGAATAATGAAAGAAAAAACTGTGACTGTGAAAGCGAAACCATGTCTTCGGGTGAAAAAAAAAATTAAAAATGCGATTTTCGTCTTGTGGTTGTGGACTGTCAACTGTGTGATCTGTGGAATGGATTCAAGGGCAAGTCCCTAACCATTATCAAATTTTTAATTTTTATCAGTATTCAGTATTCATCATGAAAAAAGCACTGAAAAAAGTCAGTGAAAAAAAAAGGAGAAAAAAAGTATTTTTGTTTCAACTTCCACTCGTAGATAGAATGATATGAAAATTTTTAAAGATTTTTAATAAAAAAAAATTAATGAAAAATTTGTTTCTGAATTCCTACTTGATTTTAAAATGTGATTTCTTATTGAAACCTGAGGTACTAAAAACTGTGTGTACAACTGTATATTAACGTTTACTAGATATTATTTCGTTTGAGACAATTCTGTTAATTTTTGATATCTACTCGCTATGGACGATTTAAAATTGAAATTTTTAGATTTAATTCACAATCAGGTAACATATTTTTAAATAAATTATCATTTTTATGAGTACATACTTATTTTATAAAAAATGTTTAATATTAACCAAAGTGCCTAATTCGGTTGAATATTTGCTAACCGAGTTTGTATTCTGTCGAACCAAAGTGTTATCTTACTTATGACGAACTGTTTACTTAATAATCTCATGTTAAAATTGTTGTTCGTTAATGCTTGTTGATTCCGAGTTGACTTATATTCAATGATTCAATTTTCTCATCGCGTATTTCTCATTAATTAATAATGCTATTTTTGTTCATCCCATATATGAACTTTTTTCCAGCGAAACTCACAAAAAGTTCCAATCATTGACGCTGACAGTCCTTTATTTCTCGATTTTAACTCACCAGCCAAAACATCAGTAATCAAAGAAACGAAGTCGGATTCTCAGTTTAACAAGGACTTGTGCCCAGATACCGATGTTTTAGATAATATCGAAGAAATATATTTTCGAGAAGATTTTAGCCCTTCTCGTTATGAACTTGAAGTAAATTCTTTTCAACTTTCAGCTAATGTATGGTATTTTAATTTTTAGTTTTTATTAATTTTTTCTACGTTAGAAACTCGATGGCAGTTTGGAAATGGAAGTTATTGAAAATAATCTGCACGTCCTGCAGTCCCAGTTGGCAGTCGTGTCTAAAAAAGTTCTTCATATGATTCTTGAAAATCAAAGCCTTTGCCAAAAAGAATTTAACAAGTAATTAAAAAAAAAAAAAAAAAGGTTTTCAAAAACTTATAATTTTATTTTTAATATGAAAAATTGACTGTTTTATAGGATGCAAGATCTGCAACAATTGTTATCCGAAACTCTCTTAACGTGTCAAAATGCCCGCTCCAATTTAGGAAAAGGACAGAAGTCATTCACTACTGCTAGTTTAGGGATCTTACGCAATTACAGCCGTAGAAAAATAGTTCAAGATTTATTAAGATCTCTAAATACGATAAAAACATTGGTAAAATTTCGATTTAATTTTTAGTTACGTACACCTACTACATTTTCAATTTTTTCACTTATATTTTATTAATTTCAATATTTTTAGTTACAAACTGAAGCAAAATTGGTGAAATTATTAGATGAAGGTAGTTTTTCGGAAGCCATATCTTTGTTGCTGGAATGTCAACAAGTTGCCTTAAATTACAAGCATTTCCAGTGTGTTGCAGCATTATCAGGAAAACTTCAAGATACGTTAGTTATGGCTGAAGAGCAGTTAGATGTTGCTTTAGCCAAGGTTTGTTAGACTTTTGTATTTTGGTTGAAACATTTTTTATCATCATGATCTTTGAGATAATATACGTTTAATTTTTTCAGATTTGCTATGAATTTGATAGTGAAGTATACACTAAATTACAAGCAGCTTATTCCCAGTTGGGCAAACGTAGAATTGCTATGGATCAACTACATATGCACTATACTTCAGCAATACATTCATCTGCATTTAACGTTATTCACGAGTTTGTTTCTTTGGATAATTTACAAAATTGCAAAAAACCATTCGCTCAGCTCTGCCAAGTATGTGATAAAAATTTGAATTTTCGTAGTTTGTTTCTATTATACATTTTTTTCTGTTTTATTTCTTCTTACAACAGCAAATAGGCAGTGATAAACTGATTGCTTGTTTACTAAAACTGTGTCAAACATTTTGGCTAATTCTTCGTAGTTACAATCAGGTTGTTCAGTGGCATAATGTAAATCAGTTCTGCAATAATGGTTAGTGTAGATTTCTAGTTTATTTATTTTATATTTATAAAATATTAGTATTATAATTTAATTTTTTATTCTTAGATAATGATTTTGAGCAAAACATTAACGAACAGTACATTAAACAAAAACTGGAATCGAGTTTGGGAAAATTATGGCACGATATTCAAAGTCGTGTTTCTGTACTTATTACAAATGCTAGTGTTGTGAATTTAAAATTTGACGATTTTCTTCAGGTGTTATCCATCCTACATAAGTACGATTTTTTTAAATTCCTCAAAATATGATCGCGTATCTGTTATTTTCTGGCTTCAATTTTTATGGAACATTATAATCCACAGAGTGGCTCAGATTGGAGAAGAATTTTGTGGTAGTGATTCAGCTGAGATCCAAACATCTATCCGAGGTCAAAGTAGTCATTATTTTCGAAAATATCATTTATCTCGGTTAGAAGAATTGCGGTTGTTTCTGGAAAATGAAGCATGGAATCCATGTCCTGTGAAACCAAATTTTAATTTACTTCATTTGCAAGTAAATTTAATCAGAACTTATTATTTACACTCTATAGTTTTCATTTTTGTTTCATAATTGAAATTCAATGGCTCAGTGCGAAAATACCTTCATCCAGTTATCGACAATTCTGACCCTTGGATATCTTTAGAAAAAAAACTGTACTCTTATCATTTGGTATTGAAAAAATTTCACTATCTTTCGTGAATGTAACAAAATATAAAAATACCTTAGCTGATTCCATGTTCTATCTCAGTAATTATCATCTTTTTTTTCATTTCCTGAAAAATTTTGTTGAATGGTTGGAGAACTATTTTCACATAGAGCCATCGAATTGTTTCTATCATTACCGAAATAATAATTTTCTATCGTATATTTTTTTTACAGGAATTCCGTAACCTTCGTAATATTGTCCAACAGGCTTCCGTTAATAAAAGTCATAAACGTTCTGATTCTGTTGCATCGACAGTTAGCAGTGGATATTTTAATAGATTCGCTTTTAAGGGCACACCATTTGATGACTCAGAATCCGATCCCTCTCAAACCGAAGAAGATATATTGCTAGCTGATGTAGGCCTCTATTTCTACGTTTTTTTCCCCTCTGCTGTTCATTGATTCTGAGAAATTATTAACATTCTTTTTTTGTGATTTTCAGGAAAAGAATGATGGTTATGGTACTGAAGAGAGTGACGATGAAGATAAAAAGTACCACAATTCGCATATTAACAGGTAATAAAAATGGAATATGTCTATTTCAATTTTATTTTGAAACTTGGTTATTTAGATAATAAATTTCTTGCTATGGTTGATGAGAAATTCTGTTTCCGTCAAGGCCAATTTCTGATTGCCACATTTCTTCTTTTTTTTTTGGCCAGCAAATCCCGAAAAAACGTCATTTTACTGACGAACACCACTTTGACAGTGTTAAGGCATTGTGGACGTTATCTACAGATGAGTCGTTTACTGCGTTCTATTACAACGGACGTGTTAATATGTCTGAAGCAACTATTCGAATACTATTTGTATGCTGTGTGCAAATTTTTCACTGTAGATTTACCCGTGAGTAAAGATAGAAATTAATCAACTTGAATTAAAACTTGAGTTACACAAATAGTGTTTAAACAAATACAGTCAGTTGTCATTGTATTACCTGTACAATTTTTTTTTTTTTTTGATTTTCAGACACTAACCCAGTGTAATACTTTGTACTCTGTACAGAAGATATCTGCTGTACTTAAACGCATAGAAGATAATCTCATTCGTGATGAAAATTCATCTGAAAATGCTTCTAATAAAGTACGACGATTTATTAAGTCTAATATGGTTTGTGGCTTTCTTTCAATTCTAATAAATCAAGCCCACATGCCCACACGGAGCCAAGTGTGGGCGGACTAAATGAATTCAAAACTTGAGATATAATTGATTTTCTCTTCTACCAAGTTTTGTATTTCATGTTATTGAAATTATTTAAGAGTATAATTTTAAAATATAAAGTGATATGTCTGTTCCTAAATTGAATTCGAGCATTAATTTTTTATTTTATTTCAGGTAATGGCTCCGGTAATATCACCTACTGTTGATCTAAAGGATCCTGAAAATTTGTTCGGCTTATCCGAAAGAATTGTTAGCGTCGAATCGTTGATTTTCTTAGCCGACCAGTATAATTTCTTGCGTGACTATATAAGTCATTTAATCAGCGACGAAAACGATAAACATTCTTTGGAGTTATTTTACTCTCAGGTTCGTATTTGAAACAAAATTAATTTTGAAATTAAATTCCCTTTTTTGAGAAATTTTTCTATCTCTATCCAACGTAAATTACTTTGGTCACTGAAAAATTTATAGACATAAAAATCGTTCACGTAAAAAACAGGTATATTTTGAATTCTGATTTTTTTTTAAAGCAACTATTTGGAAAATGCTAATTTTTGGCATAATCTATGGGCTTTAGTCAGGCCTATGGAATATGAATTTTTTCTATGTATGGTCTGATGTTACCGTCTTCATGACCCCAGTCTCAACAAAACTAAGTACATAGTTGTTATATTTGCGTAATTGTAATTCTACTTTGTTAAAGGAAATTTCATTGGCTGTCGAAGTACGGAAACCAGTTTATGAATGTGTGGCTAGACAAATCATAGATTCAAAATTGATTTTAAATTTAATGTCCAAAGTGAACTGGGAAGTGAAAGACGTCATGTGTCAGCACAGTCAGTATGTGGATGTATTCTTTCGAGTAAGTTAAAGCGAATAGTTGGAATCGAACATATTTAAATTTACGAGTAGAATGAGTCAAGAAAAATTTTATAATTTATTAGGAATTGCAAATATTTGTTATGCGGTTGGAAAAAATCAACGCTGTAATTCCTGTATCCAAAGATGTTATTAATTGCTTGTGGCATTCGCTGGCCGAAGTTATGGCCGAAATATTTGTTGAAGGGTAAATTTTTCATGGAATACTTTTCAAAAAATAGTTTATACAGTTGCTGTTACTGTTAGACTTGATCATTTTTACCAAATTTATCGTAGATTTTCCAACGCCAAGAAATGTTCCAATGGTGGTAGAGCTTTAATGCAGTTGGACTTCACCCAGTTAATGTCGAAAGTAGAAGTTTTGTCTTCTATTAAGTCAATACCGAAGAGAGATTACGTTGAAGCTTACGTCAAGGCATATTATTTGCCGGAAACAGCTTTACAGTCTTGGATTCAGAGTCATCCGGTTCGTGAATATTTAAAAAAAAAAAATACTATTCATGTTTTACCTCAACTTCATTAACTTCATTATTTTTATTTTTTAATACAGGAGTACTCTTCAAAACAGTTACTGGCATTGGTAAACTGTACCCTTTACAATAATAAAAAAGCTCGCCAAAAACTAGTTACGTTGATTGAAGACATGGATCGACGATAACAAACAACTTTTTCGTATAAAATTTTGTACTTTTCATATTATATTATTATTATTTATTTTACCATACTTTGGTCTGGTTTTGACTATTTCGAATAATTTTTCAAAACGAAAATTCTGAATCGAGAATATGAAAATAAATTATACATTATTAGTACAGGGTTTGAAGCAGCGTAACTTTGATTTAATAATGTGATAGTGACTGCTGTGGATATATTTTTTTAAATTTTAATCTTTTCCAAGATTTTCACTCCTAATTGATTTTGTTAAGAACTTTTCATTGTATTAAAGCTTTATAATTATACGTGTCATGAGACTTATGTTACCAGTTAAATGATGAAATAAGTTTTTGAATTATCATTTTATATTAACTCAGTTCTTCATATTATGTAAGCTGCTACGCTCCTCGCGACGTTTATTTATTGTGCGGGGAGAAACAGAGCAGTATCATTTTTATTTTGAGACGCTTCTATTAAACTATTTTATTGTTTTAAAAATCGTCTTTCTTTTATAGATAATTTTATTTGATATTATTAGCAAGAAGCGCATTTTGGTTTCCATGATGTTGCAGTCCTGCTGGACCACTGCTCTTCTATAAAGAATGCTTCTTAGCATGAATATTGGAATTTTAATTCAAATGTTTTTATCAATTTCTTTTTCCTCTAGTTTTTCAAAATTATTAGATTGTTCGTTTTGCTAATCTAGAATATAACTTGAGACAGATGCAATTTTTCAGAAAGTGTCATTCAGATAACTTAATTAGGTATTAACCTGTTTTTTTTTTGTTTTTTTTAGCAGAAAAGCATCGATGTATTTTTTTGAAATAATTTGTTTCCAAAATTTTCAATAAAGAGAAAGATGTTATATTTGAATGGCCGGTCATTATTTTTTCTATTCGATGGTTCTGAACAGTTACCATAGCAACATGAAACCTCATCTTTATACGAAAAAGCAGGAAGAGGTGAAGAATATGTAAAACGTTAACCCTATCAAATTTCCCTAAATCCATCATTCATTATTTCCTTCGGGTAATCCGAATTTCAACAAATTAATTCTATTTCAAAAACGGCCCAACCTCGATTGAAATTCATATTCCTGTAAATTTTCAATCTGTCTGAGTCGATTTCAGATTCGATTCTACATGTACACGTGCAAGATGACCACATTGGTGTTCATGAAACAATGAATTCTACGTCTACCCTACGATTTAATTATGTAAGTACTTACATATATTCGTGTCATAGAAGAAAAGTATCTGAACAATACTGTTATTTTTCTGTCTATTAAGGGATGGGAAAAAAGAAAGTACAAGAAATCAGGAAAAATGAAGTTGGCCACACATATACACTTAGTCTACCCGTAGTAATAAAAAAAAAAGTACTTGAGCAATGAAATTCGATCATTTAAGAAAATACGAAGCAGAAATATCACGTATAGGCTGTAGCTATAAGTACGGTATGTATTTTTCTATAAACCCCTTCTTTGAACATAAGTCATACTTCGGCAATAAATGGTATTAAACTCGAGATTTATTCAAGTTAAACAACGTAAAATGTACTTCACGATTGGAATGGGGTTCTCGAATGAACTTTCACAATCCCTTTCTCCAAACCGTTCACCATTTGCAGAGGAAAATCGAATGTTGAATACTTTTTTATGAGACATTTATGAGATTCCTACAATAAAATATTATTCTTTAGTTGGGATGACGCCTGAAACTTACACTCGCTTGGTAATGGACCTATTTACCTAGTCTACCTAAATAATGAGACTTGAGAGTAGTTCGAATGCATCCCCCCTTAACATAGGCGGACTTAACAGAATTTTTTTTTTTTTTTTTTTTTGGGGGGGGGGGGGGGGGCTAAAAATGTTTTCAAAGGTCATTAAATTTTCCATCTGTCCGGTAAATATTTGAAATTTTTCAATAGACATAGAGAGAGGGGGGGTCACTCCCGTCAGTTTGTAAAATTCCTAAAAAAAAATTAACTTATAGTCTTAGAATTTTTTTTTCTTTTTTTCCTCGAAATTGGGGGGCTAATTAGATTTTCTCAGAGGGGGGAAACTATAACATTCTCATTACTCAAACGTTTTTTTGACAGTGCCGGTAAAATCATGTGAAATTTATCAAATTTATTTTATGACTGAATTTTATTTTGCAATGGGGTAAATTTTTCCTCCTGAATTTTCTGAGTGGAAGATATAACCTGAATTTAGAATTTTAAAATCTCTATACTATTAGCTTCAAAAACTGATACAAAATACTAGAACTGGATTTTTCACCCCTATCTTTCACAGACAGTTACTCTGAATACTTATTTTAAAATTCGTCCTTTTATTTTTATAAGAGAAATAATTTTAAAGCACTTTGTAAAATAAATGGTCGACATCAGACTAGTTCAACCGTCAGTCTAAAATCAGTCAATATGTCGCAAATTTTTATTTTACTTTTTCGTAGAATTTGCTGAAATTAGACTTGACCCATTTTTGCTTAAAATCCTTCAGATACACCCTACAAAAATTAGCCTTTTGGCTCCATGCCAAATCTATGACGAAAACTAGAGTCAGTTATACACCGAATCGATTAACAAGAATAAAGGTATTAATTTTATCTGCTACTACAGCAGTATCTTGATTTTGATGATTTTCCAGCAACTTGGAAAATGGAAAGAAAAAATAAGTAGGTAGCAGAAATAGGCGGCACTGAGTCGGCGTCTGGTCGCTATCGTTACAGCGTCTCGATGCAACGGCGTGCTGCTTTTTTTTTTTTTTAGTTTTTCAGTTCCAATTTTACCAAGTTGCAGTTCTCTACGCGAATGTACACGGGTTCGTTGTTTTGTATATTTTGGCTCCACGAAAATCATGCTCAATGTGAAAACGAAATCATCGGCAATATACGATGAGGATCAGAGTTACAGGTCGACGCTCTTAACGAATAAGGAGAAATATTTCATCAAGCCTTTGTCTACCAAATTGGACAGCAAAACTGATATTCACGCTAATTTTGGCGTTCCGATTAAGGCAGAAGGAAACAAATCGAAAACATTCGCCGAAGCGTTGAAGAAAAAGTCTAACTCGGAAAATTGTTGTTTTCCTATCGCCAGAAGGCGATGTAGATCCGAATCGCCACCACCGCCACTTTTGACTGATATTTCTACGATAACTCAAACTGCCAAATCACGGTCCTCGAGGCCTGAAAACTCAGCCAAATGCAAGAAATTGTTAAAATGTAACGGATATTCGAATAAGGTGAGTGGATTTCTTATCAATTTTATACTCGAGTTGCATAATATCGAGTTAATACCTTAGATAATATAGCATGGATAGCCAGCGCGCTATCCTGGCCTTATAGAACGACCCTGTCAACATCGCTAATGTAGGAAAAATATTATGCTGGATTGCATGCGCAAAACAAGAAAATCGAAACAGCGTAGCTCTGCGCGAAGCGAGTGCGTTGTCCACCGTTCGTAAATCGTATCAACCAACGCCAACCGACTACTTCTGCGCATGCCTCCCAGCATAATATTTTTCCTACATTAGCCGTGTTGACAGGCCGAAATCTCGTACGCTGGCTATCCATGCTAGATTATCTAAGGTTAATACACTGTCATGAATAAGATTCAATACTCCAAGGGCCCCGATCTAAAATTCGTTGGGATAAGAACGCTTATAATAGAGCTCGAGGATGTAATTATCTAAAATTTACAAATTAAACTTACACAGGAATTTGAATTAATGCTATTAAATGTATTATACGATGTTCTATTTTTCAGCAAAGTGATTATAGGAATGATTTTAAAATTTATTTTTCCAATCTTTTCTTTGAAAAGGACTTCCATAGACATCCCAAAGTACTTCGTGAGTTTTTATCGTATCGATTCAAACTATTTGAGATGAACGACATCCGATATTTTTATATTTTCAATACCGATCGTTTCTTTCAATATTTATCTGCATGTTGAGAATGACAAATTTTTAGCTAAATATTGCTGAAATTTCAGCCGTTTCTTCAAAATTCTTAAAATTAGCGGGTGTTGAAGCATCCTTTTTCTAGAATACACTGAAGAGTTTGAATTAATAGGATCAAAACTTGAGGCATGATTTGAAAGCCCATATGAGACCCTATTTTTCTGCATGTGAAACTATATCTACCCTTGTTGAAGCTCGCTATGTGATTCATTATGAATTGATTCTACTTATAATTAATATACTATAGTCTGTAGGGGAATATTTTGAATATATTCAAAATATTGTGTGCATATTTGAAAATATTCTTACTATTATTAGAAAAATCTATCGTTATAATATTACAAATATATTTCTCCTGAAAATCTTGCACCAATATCCTTCTGAGATCTCATTGCCATAGTGGGAAACCATTTTAAAATTATTCCAAACAAAATCGGTGACAATGCTTTCTCTCTAATACTGAACCCAAAAATTCTTATTCCTGAAAATCTGAAATAATTTCACAGTATTATGAATTAATAATTTGAAAATATTGTAGGAGAAATATACTCACCGATTAACGTAGAATATATACTGAGAATATTTGGACTATCTTCTGAAAATTTGTATGAAATTATGATGGTAGTAATAAATTCATGAAATGGTACCTTCATAACGAAAAAATATTTTCGAAATGATTTGCTTTTGAGTTTTGATAGAAGGTTATGTGAGCATTTTATAAAAGAAAATCTTTTCAATTGGTTGAAAATTGACTGTTCGTGAGTTATGACAACTTGAATTTATAAATTGAAAAATTTTATTTTTGAGAAAATAAAGTCGAAAGTTTGAATTATCATTTTCAAAAAAACATGTTTTTTTCTCTAGAACTGCTGAATTTTAATGAAATTTTCATATATTTGATGTTATTATACCCGCGTGATCCTAAATGTATCCTGCAAATTTTCAGCAGTTAAAAGGTTATTAACAATGGAATAAACGTAAAGAAAATTTGGGCTCATTTTTTTGTGAAATTTGCCTAAAATTAGGACTAATATCATTTGGTCGTGTGGTAAGAAACTTCACCGAAGTGTTATGAAAAGAAAACATGATTTTTAAATTTTTTTTATTTGACAATCATTTTTTATCTGTTTTTCAAAACTTTCAAGTCGTAGATCACATCATACTATATGGGTTAAACTGAAAGATCTGAGCGACAAGGGAGCTCTGGTGGCATCAAAGCTAAACAATCTCGTTTTCATATATCTCAATAAGCTGCTTAATTTGATTTCTTGAGTTTTGGAGTTGTCCTTCCGGGTGTCCAAAAAATTACTTAAAGTTTCTTGCATTATTTCTTGGACCTTTATATGTTGTGAGGTTATTAAATCTTGTATGTCAAACGTTACAAAATTTTGAATTTTTAATAGTATTTTCCTAAATCCAAGAATATGTAGTTAAGTATAGTCTTATAGTTAGAAATACTATTATTTGTGAGAGTCAAACTAATTTTTCTTCAATATAAAACGAAGTGAAGGAAGAAAAAACGTTATCAAATATTACATGAAATAGACTTCCACGTGACTGTAATATTATGTACTAAAATGGCAGTGTTCTCTCATTTTTCCAATTCAGTTCACAAGATGTTCGATTTTCTTTACGTTATTGGTTTTTCTTCTTCCTCCTTTCCTTTGCTTTATATTCTGTACGTTTGTAGTAACTTCAGACCATATATACTTACTTCCTCATATTAAATTGTTGTAGAAAATTCGACTAATCTAAAACTCCCTATACATCAAGTAGTTCTTACGAGTTCCTCTTATTGTTAGTAATTTTTATACCTATAGTAAGAAAGAAAAATCTTTCGATGCCCTAAAAAAAAAAAATCGAAGAAAAATAAATTTCAAATCGTTCATAGTTCGTACCAATTGCAGCAGAGGTTGAATTAATTTATTGGCAATCAGAAAACAATATAATTGAGTTATGTTGCCACCATAAGTTACAATACACCTCCTGACTTGGTTTGTCATGTAGGTAAATTCCACGTACTTGGAGCAGGAAAAACTTTTACACAACCATTTCTTAAAACTGGCTCATAACTGGAGGATTATAGATTAACATCTTTGTCTTTCATTCGAGAATTTGATTGAGTTGATTTACGATTTTGAAATGAATCGTTATATTTTTATTTTCTGAACTTTACAAAAAAAAAATTATATTTTTATCATCTGCATAGTTCATTAGAAAATGTAATGTAGATGATATCAATGGTAAAGTATAAAGAATTCTCTTCGCCATTTTTCACTTGAGATTTTCGTATCACTTAAAATTATTGCGATTTTCGAGATAGTCTCTGCAGTAATTTATAACAATTTTCTTTAATTTTCACTTCGTCTCTGAATGGCAGATAGAAGATTAATGATCCTATTTCCTTTTACAGAAGAAAGTTTTTAAGAGTTGGTTCTTTTCTTCGTATTTTCTCAACATTATCTACCTATAGGTATTCGTTTCAATTTTCTTAATTTTATGGTTCATTGCAAGAAAAAAATTTATTTTGATTACTTTTCGACGTGTATTTTAATGCGATGCGACTAAGAAATGGCACAGTTTTATTCTGTTTATAAGAATTTTCTTAAAAATATTCTAAAAAGAAAATTGAAATTTTCTCACTTATCCTACTGATTTTCTAAGCCATTTCAGAAGCTGGTCAGTTAATTTATTAGAAATGCAATGAAACGACCCACGACCATCTAAAGCAATAAACTTTTGTGTTCTGGTTGGTCATCAGTAACCGAAAGCCATTAATTCCAAAGAAAAAGTAATTTTAAAGTCTTTATTGGGAAAGCGAGAACTATTTTTACTTGCTGCTTTCATTTTAAGAAACTTGTATTCCTTCAGCCTTACTGGGTACGTACTGTTATAAATATCGTTTCCCGTGGGATAAGTGGAGGGTTTTGATTATTAAGAATCTTTAAAAGTTATTTGTACCCATAGATAATGAAAAATAATTTGGAGAATGGCATGGGAAATAAGTGAAAATCCTAATTTTCTTATTTGTCAAACCTCTGTGAAATTGTGATTCAAGCATTTTTTGGGATGATTTTTAATCGGGAGTTTTTGTATTGAGTATAAAACTTTATGAAGAATTTTTTTTAGTATAAAATATTTATTCGACATTTCATTATTTTCATTTCTATATTACCCAAAAAATAAATTTTTTTTGGTACTTTCCTGTGTGGTATGTCATATTCAGTTTTAACACGGATATGTTCTTGGACTAAATAAATCTTGTTTTTTTTTTTGAACGTAACCTATTCATCTTTGTTTATTCCGTAAAAGTGGTAAAAATATTTAATTTACTTCTGATTATATGGCAGTTCTTGGTCTTATATCCATAAGTCATCGACACAGATCATGTTCAAAATTTTTGAATATTTTCTTACATGCTTTTTAAATCTGCGCAAATAGGTTGGGTAGTTCAAAAATGTACCCTTTTACAGATTATTTACCATGATAAAGGATGTATAAAAGTACGAGTCGATTTCCCTGGAGCTCCAAGGGCAGTCGCAACGAACTAAGTTTTTTTTTTTTTAAACGAATGCTTACATTCATTTATTTACTATCCCATATCAAGTTCGAGCTCGTGTTCGTGAGTGGAAAATGGACAAAAACATGGAAAAAAGAATCACTTAGGTATGGCTTAAGTACCTATTAATGATTAAGAAGGAAGCCATGTAGTTGAGACTGGGGTGGCTTTTATTCTTCGATATGCATAATGCAAGAACGTAAAAGTGTCTATTTTTTTCATAATGGGTTAACATATTTTTTCACTATGGGGTCACTTCTGAAATTGATTGTTTTACCAATAACAGTGTACCATTTTGATGGGGCATAAATAAAGATAAAATTCAAATGTTGGTATAATTGCGATAACACGACAGTGAAATTTTCTGGAGGTAGGGGCTAGGGCTCCATGAACCCCTAAATTTGGTTTACCCCAGCATTTCTGTTTTTTTCATTTTCCTACAGTAACGTACCTGCAAATTTTATATTGAAAGACAGTAATTACATAATAAAATATATTCGTAGACTTTTAACCTTCTAACCCTTTGAAGCACGCCTCTATTGGTAGGTACTGGTTTCTTATAGCACTATGTCCTTAATTAATATAATCTAATCATTCTTGTCAACATTATATCTTGTCTATTCTCATATCTACATATTTTTTGAACATTAAAACTTACAAAACTTTTTGGGGGGAGGTGATGGTAGTGAAATTGAAACGGTCATCCATCCAATTGAGCCACAGCATATGGTTGCTTGAATTTAATTATAATCAAAGAAAATTTAGGGCTTCAAACCTTCAGTAAATTCAACGTCGACTGATTGTTATACTGAGAATTCGATTAAATTTCCTATAATTATATTTGGTATCCTAAAACTGACTTGTCCACGAGTAACTTGACATGGTACTTTGAACACAGCAATTAACTTCCACAAACTGAGCTTTGACTCATTAGTAACAGCTTTTAAGTTGATCAACCAGCAGAAATTGCATTATTTGTGTGAATCAAATTTTATCACAGACTCATTTTATTATCTGCATGAAGACTACGCAGTATCCCAAAAAAAAGCTGAAACTTTTGTACTTTTCCTTTTCTTGAGGTTTTAAATAAGTGTGGAAAAGATTTATAAAATTTCCATCACTTTCAAGTTCGAGTAATTTTTCCTCATAGGTTAGGGTGACGACAGTTTTCGAGCAGGGAGCCCATCCAAATTAATCAACTACTTGATTGCTTTAGTCCGTAGTTATGTGGACCACTTTATAAACAAAAACAATCTTTTTTTACAACTTTCAGCCGAGCGAATCGACGTCATTAGTGGTGAAATAATTCGACCGTAATTAGTGAAATGTTGGAAGTGTAGGATAAATTAGGGAACCAAATACGAGGGTGTGTTGAAAATACTGTCTATCTCATAGCGAAGAAGGACGATGTATGGGTATGTCACGTATACTGAAATTTGAGCACGTAGTTTTTTGTTTCATTGATGACGGGTTAGAAGTTATTAAAGCAGAAGGTATATCGTGCTACTATCAATATTTCAGCAAAATGTTGTCCTTGTGAATTACTAATAATAAATTTAAATTCTGCGTTGTTGCTCTAGTCGAGGAGATCAAATTTGATACTTGTTTATGTCCTACATTTAATATGAAGACTGAATTGATTGGTATGTTTTGCAATGTGAGAGAAATTGATGAATTAACATATTATAATTATTGCGGGGTTTTCCCTTCCTGATGGTCTTGATACTGAAATTTTTGTATTGGAATAAACTGGTCATATCGTGAGATAAGCTTCGGTTATCTTCGTTGTCACAAAAATGTTTTCTATGAACTATTTTAAATAATTTTTGCAAATCTGGTGTTTTTGAATACAGTCAGACTTATCCGCAGAAAAAAATTATTATTTATTTTTGTTGAAAAAAAAAGGTCACAGGTGAGTATAGTGAGTATAGTGATGCTGTCTTTTAATTTGAATTTAGGGCCTTTACCCTCCTACTCCATTCGCCTTGGTTATTTATGGGCCGTCTCGCTTGCTCCAAACTATTGTAACTATGTACAAAGTAAAGTCAGTAACCAACATTACTTCTCTCGTATTTTATATACTAAGTACGTCATTTTAATTAGGTTAAAGATTTTTTAAATATTATTTATACTTAACGAGTAATTATTATGTCGATATTGCTTTGAATTTGGCAGGTATTATTGTTTCCGGAAGAAAGTTGGGCTAGAACAGCAGCCTCAGCTTATTGGACGCTGTCACCAATCTGGTGGAACTGTAGTCAATGTAAAGTTGTTGAAGTAACTGGAACAAAAAAGTAAGTGTCACCTCATTTGAACATTGAACGTCTACAGAATAGATAATTGTGTAAATCCTTTTACATCAAGTTTGTCAATTTTGAGGAACATTACTCGATACAATAAAGAATTTTCAGCCAGGAGTGTCGATAGCTCAGTTTGGTATGGAATATGGGTCTCAATTCGCTAGCTAATAATAAAACTTGCCAAGTGCGAAAAGTGTATCCCTCAATTTTTGAGCTCAAAAGAAGTATCTGTTAATGCAAAGTGAGGTGATAATTTTTGTGGGGACTGTACTTGGCCAGTTTTGGACTTGAGTTTAGCGAATTACTTTCAAGTCAAGACTTGGATAATTTTGAAATTTTTCCGGTAAAAATAAGAAAAAGTTATCACAGCCACTTAGAATTATTGTCCCTACCTACAAGCATAGTCGTAACTGTGGAAATTATTTAGGGGGAGAGGGTGTAGGAAACGTATGAATTAATCGAATGCTTGAGTATCTACCTATTAGTCAATCGGTAGTATAGTACAAGTTGAGTTTGATTTAGAAAATCAAGTCTCAACTGGATGCGTAACCGTTTAACTTTCTGACCGGTATATGCAAAAAATTACCTCAAGGGGAAAAAGTCAAGAATTCCTTGAGACAAAAATGAAAAAAATAGTATGCTTAAAAAAATTCTTTAATTAATTAAGGAGAAAAATTAAAGGAACTTGGAAGACAGTCAATAAAGATTACAGCAAAAGTGTTTTATTTCTCAAATACGCTGCCGCTCTGTTTTCTTCACACCATCTCCCTTATTATTGATTTTAAATAAAAATATTCTGCTTAATGTTGTCCTTGTCCACCTTTATGAATATTTTTTCAACATTTTCACTTTGAAGAAAAAATATCTGATGAGGCGTCCTAACACTTTTTAGGGGAGCTTAGCCCCCCCCCTAAATCCCTCCTATACTACGCCTTTGCTCACAGGACGTGAAGTATATCTATATCGAATTTCCAAAAAGTATCATTTAGTAGCTGAGTGTTAACGTCTGTAGTTGCAGTTCTGATGAAAACAGATACGTTCTTCGCGTGGACAAAATTAAGATATTTTTAAGGCTGTATGTTCTGAAAAGGTATATAAATAAATGAAACATGGCGAACATTTTAAGAAGGCCAGAAACGGCGTGTTATAAAGAAAGAAAAAAAAAATGAAAAAAAGAGACGGCTGCTGCCGTGTAAAATACGACAGACTAATATAGGTAAACGGATCCTTTCGTTTCATTTTACCTTTTCTTTGCAGCGAAAATAATGGGAAATACACGCGGTCCTTTCTCTTTAACCCCTTCGAGAGCGTTGCAATTTATTTGCAACACCTCCCTCATCTTTAGGGTCTTCCTGCCACTTGTCTACCTCCACCAGCCACGTCGTATCAGCCTCCTGGCTCCCTCCTCCTTACATGATAAATACCCTATGTACGTAAGAGCTGATACCTATTTCTTGTCTCACCAAAATGCCATTGTGTTGACTTCTTTCTTTTTTTGCAAAGTAAACGCAGTCTAACAAAAGCTGATGTTATTAGTGCAGACAATTTATACTTTACAGCATAATCTTCTGTGTTATGGAGCACAATGTAAAAGCGACTTTTTTTCTCTGCATTTCGTGCTTTTGTTATTTATTATTATTAAAAATTTTGCTTTGAAAATGTTACTCGAAACCACATTACTGTTAATGACCAATTTAGCGAGATATTTACGTGCAGCCGACTGACTATTATGGTAAATGAGATACTATAGGGAAGGATGACATAGACGTGAAAATAGAATTTTCGAGCCAGAAATGAAAAGAGAGGATAAGAGTATATGTTGTTGTAAACTCTTAACTCATTAGATTAAGAAGAGAAATTAATCAAAATCATTTATGAAAACAATGTCAACATATTTGATTTCTTTATCAAAACTGAACAAGATTGGACTTGACAACAAGATTAGACCAGATAGGATAGGATTTGACAGCATAAAAAAATCTAGATTGAAAATATTTTTTCTGTAATAATAGCTGCAGCCTTCACTGAAGTTTCGTGAAGGCGAAAGATGAATTCTCTTTTACAACAGGAGATTATAAAAAGTATCCAAAAATGTTTCTTATGAAAACAAAATTGTTTGAATATGAAGCGCATAGGGACTTATAAATATTTCTTCATAATTCTTTCCTGAAAAATTTTACTTGGTTACTTTTCCAATCTTATAAGTAAATGTATAATGACTTCATCAACATCTTTTGAAATGTTATAACTAGTGTTCTATGTTATACATAGGTATGATGACGTCATCTACTCAGTTATAACATTGAACTATAAAGAAATCTTATAAGTGTATGATGACGTCATCAACAGCTTTTTAACTGTTATAACTAAGTACATATAACATTGAGAAATATGTTATATCTAGGTATGATGACGTCACCATCTGCGGTTCCCATGTTATATGTAGATATGACGTCATCATCTACGGTTCTTATATTATACATAGGTATGATGACGTCATCCTCCTATGTTATAAGGATGTATGATGACGTCATCATAACATTGGACTCTGATGATGACGTCATCCTACCATTGGACTATTAAGGAAGGACAAAAACTGGGACATTATGTTTTGGGCGGACATTATGTTTTGAAATTGAAACGCCCAGTACAAAGAATTCATCTTCAATATCATCTACCCCTCCAACAAACCATGGTCAGTATAGAAGCCATTGAAGTGGGTTTACGATTTTGAAATTGGAAAAAAAAGTAAAGGAAAATATTATAAAACACTCGAGAGTAAGGGATCGTCATTCGTGGGAAAATAGATTCAAGAAAACTAAATTAGGGCAAAGAAATGGATTCATGAAGATAATGCCCAACAACCTTTCGAAACTATAAAAGCTTTAGCAAATTAGATTTGGAGTGGAATTTTTCTATTTTTTTCCAGATAAAAATCCTATGAGGACTTATCATTAACGAAAATTTGAAAAAAAATCGATGCATTCTACAATGAGCTATATATCGTAGAATTTTTATACTCTAATTGTTGATGGAGTTTTTATTCCTTCATTGAAATAATCGACCTATGTTGAATCTGATTTATTTTATTTGATCTTTTTACCAAAAAAAAAGTGTTTCGAATCGAAAATTTACCAAGAGTATCCTACGATTTAAAAAAAAAAATCCATTTTGATAAGTACGTCATGTTGCCAAAATGATCAGTATTGCTGTGAGAAAGTTGGGAAATTTTATTTTTTGGAAGAAGAAAAAAATGAACACATTTAATGTTCATGAGGCATTTAGGTGTGAGGTTAGTAAGCCTTCCTGTACCTTAAAGTGTGAAACGAAAGTAAATATTTTTGTCTACTATTTTTCGGCTTTTTAGGATGACCATAAAAGTTTTCCTATCGCTTTTTATGACCATTTGATACCTGCCATAAATTTAAACCACCATTTTTTTCTTCTTTTCCTTTTCAATGTAAGTATGGCTGATGTTTAGGTGTTTTGTGTGGTGAGATAGGGATGTATGTAGTTTTAATGACGTATGATACTCGTTTTCCGAAGCAGTAAAAACGTAGAAGAATAATCGAAAATATTTTTCGGTATTTTTATCGAATGGGCGATGAAGAGGAAAAAAAAATTGGGCATTTGATAGAAATTAAAAGAACGAAAGTTTTGAAATGGCGACGATAGAAGAATAAACTTTATAGTAGAAGAAAAATGTCCGTCTAGGGATTTTATTTGCTTGCAAATCGACAAGAAAGGATAAAATTACATATATTTGGTTAGGGTTTGGTAATTTCAGAAATTTAACAAAATCATTAAGTCCCTATTGATCTTTCCTTTTAAAATGGAGCTTTAAAAATCGGTCATTTTATACTCGTACGTGGCTTGATATTTGTCATTCTGGACAGTGTTTCACAAAATTGTGAAAAATATTAATTCAGGAATACCTACTATTACTAAGTAGATAATATATTATTTTCGAATATATTTATTTTCATTCAAAACCTCATATTTTGTATTTTATCTGGCCATGCAGCTCTTTATCTGATGCAGAAAAATAATAAACGTACTTCAAACTGTACCAAATAAAAAAAATTATTATAACTTTACATTATCTTGATTTTTTTTAAACATATTTTTGATTCCTTCGTTTCAAAATTTGAGTCAGACAGCTTATAAAAACTGATAGTTTTAATTGAAATAGACACTGTACAATCGATTTTTTTCACTTTTGTAATAGGTAATATTATTTTGTGCTGAGTATTTAATTACGAGCTGGCAACCCTGGGAAATGGTCATTGTAGCAATTTTAGAATTATAGAATAGTGGTATTGTTAATGTGAATGATTTTATTTATGCTTGAGATTAGGTGAAAATTATGAAAAAATAGGCTTCTTACTTGGAATTATAATTTGGTCAATATGTACTTTAATATTGACTGGTGCAGAATTCCTTAATGCTTTCAGACTATTTTACGAACTCTACAATTTCTAAATTCATTCATGCCAATAAAAAATGTGATTTAAAATACAATCATTATTCTATATGAACAGATTTGAGGAGCCCATTTACTTGAAATTGATATCAGTGAGAATGTATAGCCAAGTCTTACAGAGATCACACAACAAAAAAGTTCACTTCATACAGAAAAATTTTACCACAGAATAAAATGATACATAACTATATTTTGACAAAAAACGAATGCAAAGAAAATGATGCAATACTCATAAAAAAATTTTCCTAATCCAAATATTTTTTCTAATAAATTATATTATTTATTAATAAGTTTAGTAATTTTTCTCAGTTCAATTCAGGATTTTCATATTTTTTCAAAAGTAAAAATATTGTGCCAAGTTGAGTATGAACTGGGTATTGACACACTTAATTTGGAGCGAGTATTTCTTCTTCCAGTATTGTATCAAAATTTTATTAGCAGCCTGGCTTATGATTTACCATAATATGCACCGTAGTGTGAGCTAAAGTTGAAAAATACTAAAAAGTGTACCAAGTTACTCTGCTCACAGTATCTATATTGAGTGGTAGAAGGTATACTACTTTAAATGGTACTCTACTCAGCTTTCATCATCAAAACGGGGAATGAAAAAATTCGAAAAGAACAGACGTTTTTCTATAACCGAAAAACTTTCGTCTTATTAGAAAGTGAAAGGAAGAGAACGAAAAAGTTTGTGAGGCACTGTGGAGAAGGAAAATAATTGAAATCGTTCAAACAAAGAATGATTTATAATTAACAAATCAAAGACGTACCTAAACGGAATTTCAAATTGAGACGGATGCGAAAAGTTTTTTAACTGGAACTTTGGAGAATGAAAGAAGTATATAAAAAAAAAATTAATGAACAAGTTTTCTTTTTATTTTTTTTTATACTATTTTTATGGTTACCCTTTCATTGTGAACAATCACAGGGTACCCAATTATTGGTAGTTAAGGAATGAACAAATTAGCTTTTCTTTTTACTATTACGTCGTATTTACTTCCCTCAACAGACGGTGAAATGTATATAAAATTCACAAATAGTTTCATTTGAAAATACCTCATTTTGGTTAATGTAATTCGATTTACAGAAACTTTTGTTTTTCCCTCGGTTTTGCAGCAGTAGATACGTAAAAGAGATTTACAGTAATACCGCATTAAGAAAATTCAGCCTTTCATGGCATACTAAAGGAATTATAGTTTCATTGCTCTGAAATCGAATAATGTTTTTCTCAAATGATATTTATAATTTCGTACTATTAAGTTACGAAACCGAGATATATAATGAAGTATAATTTTAGAAAATTATAGTTCTTATCATAATTTGGAGTAGATTTTTGAGCTTATATTGAATAATACAAAAATTTATTGGAAAATGATGCAATATCAAACACGTGATTAATAATTCAGAATCACTATTAGTTAATTTAGCACATAATGTTAATTGTTCATTCGATGTGTATTTAGTTACATGTTTCATGTTTCTTTTTTGAAATGAAGTACAGGCTATGCTTTATATTGTACTCAACTGAATTTCTTAGAAAAATATTAAAATATCGCTAGTCCAAGTCCAAAACCTGCTAAGTCCAAAAAATAAATATCACCTATTTTTGGCGCTCAATAATGATGTTTTCGGACCTGATAACTCTATATCATGCCAAAAAATGGGTGATAAACTTTTTGCGACTTGACGGGGTTTAGATTTTGGTAAAAATTATAGAAAATGTTTTTTTTTGTTTGTTGGATAATACTCATACGTGGACTTTGCTTGATGTGTTTGGTAAGCTGAGGAATTTTTTGGGCATCGTTAAAAAAAAAAACCTTTAAAGTTCCTGTACTTGGCAAAAGTTGGCAAAAGTTTGTAAAAGTTTGCAGAACTTGGTAAAGGCGTGCGAGGGGTTTAGGGTACCTCCGCAGACGCGTGTTTTGGTGATTATTTTTCATAAATTAGTGCCCTATTCCTCCTCCCATTGTCCCATTCTTCCCAGCAATTTTATGCCCTAATTTTTTCTTCGTTGCCCCAATTTTTTTCTCGCAATGAATTTGGTGCCTTCATAAATTACGTGCACTATGTACGTTTTTCACACCCCTGGTCTGATCAACATTGAGTATTTTCTTGAATTATGATTTACAGAGTTTTTAGTATACCATTTCTTCCTTAAATTTTTTCTTAAAAAATTCTCAACATTTTTTTTCTTAAGGTAATTTTTTGCATACGGTCCTCCGTACTCGATATCATAGGTGAAATTACGGCTTGTCGTTTGCTTCTCAACTAAATAAGGTCTTGAAAAATATGAAGACAGTCAGCAAAAAAATTTTTAAAAATGGAAACTAAAATATCCTTAAAAACGATTAATAAGGTTCTCAATAAATCACGCAACTGGGCTGGAAAAAAATAGTAATTCGTAAAAAGCTCGACAGATTTAAGGCCTCCTATACTTACCGAGTATTTCTTGCATCACAAATATTTATTTTTACTAAATCGACACCACTGATTTTCATTCTTTGATGTCGATCAAAATATTGCGGACTCAAACTGTTGTCACAAGGGTAAAAGCAACACGAAAAATGCTCGTACCTAAATCTAGTTTTCCTTTCTTCTCGCTTGCCTTTTTTTTTTTGCACTGTAATCAAACGCAGTTTGATACCGAAACGGGTAAAAGACTTCATATCGTGAATACTAAACAGGTGAAAAGTCAGAATTCGAAAAACGAACACCTTTGGAATAATTCCTCGACACTCCACTGCGCATCATCTAGTTCAATTTAATAACGTAATAACGTTAATAAAGTTTTCATATTCAGGATGCGACTTTCGCTTTCCATGAAAAAGAAACTTTTCAAGGAATGGAAAAAGTTCGTTTTTTACACCCCTTTACCGAATTTTCATTACGTGATAAAAAGTACAAGTGCGGAACTTTCTTTTCTAGTTTTTTGGAGTTTTTTTTACCTTTTTTTTTTCTCTATTTCTTTCTCTTTCTCTCTCTGAACTAAAAGAGAAGTTTTATTTTCTAACAGAAATTTCTCAAAACAAGTAGAATTTTTGAGATCAAAAGTAATGCTGTTTGGAAATTGAGTTTAACGCGAGTAAACTTTTTTATAAAATATCCGCGATGGTTAAATTTTTATTTCCCAAAATGAGTAGATAGCCTCTCATCCTCAGAAAATGCTTCACAAAAAAATGTTGCATCTAAATGTAAGTGCCACCAGAGAGTATTGGAAAATTAATCTCCACATTATTCGGCATTGAAATTTGTATTTATACGATTTTCAATTAGATACTTAGAAAATCCTTCATGTCACTTACCTTGTCGAGCAATTTTGACTTCCTTTCTTTGAGGTTTTTTCTCTCTGTTTAAACTGTCGTTGTAGGAAAGGTTCTTAAAGCCATCTGGCAGCGTGACAATGTGACAAGATAAACTTTCTTACAGTAGCCATTTTCGTAAATAGTATTATATTTCAACGTACGTACAAATAAAAGTCAACCAGTAGGTGGTTGAACGGGAAGAAGGAAAGTGCATGATGAAAAATCTGTGCGATGGGATTTTCTCCACCAGCTCGAGGGTTTTATTGGCTCACTTCGACGCCACGTACATCTTTTCAACTCGGTTCACATGTCGAATAAAAAATACCTATTTGTACACCTTGATACTTGAACGAAGATAAAACAAATTGTTTATTTTTAACGTGCATACTATTGCTTTTTTCTCAGCGAAGTTTTTATAAAAAGAAAAGGTTATTGATTAAATATCGGCGTCTGGGGTCTTCAAAATTTGTGTGCAGTATATTTCAGTTTTACATTTGCAATTCAAATTCTTCCCGACTATGTTACGCAATTATCTTGGTAGAAGCAAAGTTTGATGGAAAATTTTTTTTTGATTTTTTTAACTTTTGAAGTTGAAATGAAAACTATCTTTTGATTTATAGGTTTTTTGGCTCTTTTTATCAAATATTTCCGTATCTTGCCTCTTTTTATTAAATTTCTAGGTATTTTTGCTATTTTTCTCGGATTTATTAGTATTTTGCCTCTTTTTTGCAAAATTTCAAGTGTTTTGGCTCTTTTGCTTAGTTTTTCAGGTATTTTAGGTTTTTTTCCTCGGATATGAAGGTATTTTTCTCTTTTTCTCGGATATTTTGATGTTTTGGCCCTTTTCCTAAAATTTTTTCAGTATTTTGGCTCTTTTCCTTGGTTTTTTAGGTATTTTGGCTCTTTTTGTCAGATTTGATGGAGTTTTGACTCTTTTTCTTGAATTATTGAATCAACGGGCGAGAAGCAGGCAACTTTCGTCATGTACTTTACAATACGAAAATGTTATCACATTAAATGTTACAGTCTTTAGTCTACTGATACTGATTTTATTGTGATAATATATATGTTACCGTTAAAGTATTAATTCTAGTTAATGTATGAAATCACCAGTTAATTCATGCTTTAACGGGGTAGGTGTGTAATCAAAATACTTTTACACTTTAACTAGTTATTTCATACATAAACTAAGTGTGTTCCGTTGATGTTTGTAAATAGCCTGGCTATCTTATCTGGACAATCAGACTTGTGTTTGTTTCTTGTTGTTATGTGTATTTGACATAGCCTAGCCTACCTATATTATGTGCATTCAGTTGGTTCTTGATCTTGTTTTAATACACCCTATTTTTGTGACCGCTATTTGTTAAATCATGAAATTGACCATTTATAAAAAATGTTATCATAAAAGTACGGTTACAAGTGTAAACAAAACTTAATTTAAAAGTACTAGATGCAAAATTAGGGAAGACAAACCAAACACGTTATTTATTGCAACAGCTGTTACTTCCATGGCATTTAGAGTTACATTTTATTCCATTCTTGACGCACAAACAATGCTTATTTAGAGACTTTTGCATGCAGTGACATCTCACAAAGCCTTGACCATTACCTGTAGCTTGTGAGGAAGCCACTGATTGTAGCAAAATAGTGGCGGAGGTAATGGGTACTTCATCAAGCTGGACAAATTGTTTGTGGCTGAGAGCAAACTGGAAGCAAGCGTACAGAAAGTTTATGATTCCTTCTCTGGTTCCCAATTTGTAAAACCCATCTGCAGTTTTTTCAATTACGCATGCTAAAATGCTCCTCGCATCTGTTTGCATCTAGTACTTTTAAATTAAGTTTTGTTTACACTTGTAACTGTACTTTTGTGATAAAATTTATTATAAATGGTCCATTTCATGATTTAACTAATCGTATCTCGTTAATTTATAGAATAACTAGGTATTTCATACATTATCTAGGTAGACTGTGAAAAATTTTCATACTTTAACTGTTTCGCCATTAATTTATAAATTAACTAGTTATTTCATACAATAACGACAGTAACACTTTAACGGTAACATATATACTACCTAGCAATTTTGTAAAACAGAGAGTAAGAACAGTACTGGGGGAATTAATCTGCACCTTAACTTAATGAGCTTGACCGTGACTTAATGACCTTGATCTGAAGGACTTTGACGGTTCAAAATAGTTTATTCTTTTTATTCATTACACCAATTATTTTTCATTCTTCACAAAAATTCTTTATTTTCATCATGCTCTAAAGATAAAGGTCAGTCTACATAGTTTCCTTAGTGAAAGAGGAGACATTTTTAACAGATGCTCGTATACCTTCAATAAGCCATAATATTGAGGTTGATATGATATCTACATCTTATTTCTGATTTATTAAACATTAATTACTTTCATTTTTATATTTTATTTTTCGAAGGAAAAATGAAAAAATATTGCTTAGCAGTGATATAAATTTATCATGCGTAGTACTCCAACGCAGCATGATTATACATGATGATTTACCTATATCTCATCAGTAGAAAGAAGGCAAACAATACTGTTGAAACAAAAAATTTTAAAAACAGGTTGAAAATTATGTAACTTAGAAAATGTATTGTGAATGGAGTTAATGCGTCCCGTGGAATTTTTCAACTTGAGAAAATGAACTTTACAGTCAAGTAAAAGAAAAAAATCATGCTAAGTCATCCCTTTATTAAGAGACCATAGCGAAGCGAGCGCACTAAAATTAATAAATTGCCACTCAAATTTTTTTTTCAGTCATCATACCCTAAGTGCACAGGTATTGATATCCTGCATAATATATTGTTTTTATTTTTTACAGGTATTCTACTCGTGCAAAAATGATGGAAACAGATTGTGGAAATTTATACATTATTGGTTCTTTCAAAAAATGCGCTGAACCTGACTTCAAAGTGAGTATTTGAACAAATTATTGAGTAATTTTATTTTAGATGAAATTTTATCCCATTGCTGTGGGAGTATCCAGACTTTTTTTTGGCAGGAAATTTATAAGACAAAGAAATAACGTTTCCTCTAAAAACACTGTGCAATTTCATTTCTGGTGATGTGCTCCCTTCACTACATTTACCTTCAGACAATTTCATTGTTTACTTTATAATAGTAACTTTTTTTGTTACCATTTTTTTCCTTTTTCACGAACTCGAGGCAAATACTCTTCCTCTTGAAGTTTTTTTTGTATTTTTTTTGGCCAAATATGTTTTATTCGAGATTAAGTTTTAGAAAGAGGAAAAAAAAAAACGAGGAAAACATGCATAAAAATTTAAAACGTTCGCTTTCGTTGATAATAACATTGTGAGAGGTATGTTACTTTTTCTGTGCAAGGTTAGTAAATTTTAGAATACCTCGTAGTATTTAAGGAAGGTATTATTAAAATGAGATTGAAAATGTTTTTCTCGAAATACGCGGAAAATAAGAGAAATGCTTTTTGTTCTGGTTTATGTGGTTTTTGCTGGATGTTTGTGTTGTGGGATTAGGGAGCTGGTACCTACAGCAACATCGTTTGAAATATTTTGTCCCGCTAAAGCCATAAAAACATCACATGATGTAAATACTATCAAATTTTAATCAAATTCTTGGCGTCGTGGTTTCACTACACAAAACGTCTGGATTTCAAAAATTAGCAGTCAGAAAAAATTTTCAGTTTGTGATTATAATATAATCTGCACCAAATATTGCTCATAAAGACATAGTTCTAAAAATAATTCTGTGTGTTAAAGGTTCATGGTTCAAGTTCTAGAGGGAGATTGTTCTAAGTTTTGAAAATTTGAAAGAAAATATACCTTTACAGAAAAAATAATTATTTTTCATGTTTTATTGTGAATATTTATTTTAGTATTTATTTTGAAATGCATCACTCATTTATAATATTTAACACGAACGTATAGTCTAGCTAGTTTTTGGTTTTCGCACCCTAAAACTAATATCGTCAGAAAAAATGACGTACGATTATTCTGTGCGATGACGTGAAAATATTTCTAATTTTCCTGCCTCATTCCATTTGTGGGTTGGTGCTTTTGTTGTGGGAAATTCTTTTACCAGCTTTTATCGGTTGCTCTCTTACTCGCAAAATATTATTAAAAATGTGTGACGCTTGTTGAATAACTTTGGGTCAGGAGATTCTTGGCCCACTTTTCTGGGGTTGCTCAATATTTATTGTTTAATTTTATTATTAGAAATTCTTAAATCAGTTAAATGGACCGTAAATAATTATTATTTGTAATTTTATGATCGAAAAGTGCGGAATGCTTTCATGCTGGGAGATCTGTGTGTATACCTAGATGTATTGTTGTTGGGATGTTTTATTCAATATGGACCAGAACTGCAAAAGTAGTCTCTTATTAACTATGTAAAATAAAATAATGAAGGAAAATTAACATTCAGAATATGCAAAATAAATAAACTAGCAGTCGCACTTTGCTAAAACAAAATTAACCTTCAGTTAGCCAAGAGAATGAAAATAAGAGATTGAAGTTGGAAGGATATTATTTACACGAAATTAGTCTTTGAATGGGGTAAACTGGTATTAAAATTCATAGCTAACGAAAAGGTCGGTAGGTACTATTTTGTAATCAACTCTTGTCTATTCCTTTCAACATCACGTTTTTCAGGAGGACGTTGCTCTAATTATACTTGTCAAAATGTTCAACCCCGAATGAGATCATTTTTAAATAAAGAGGAGATTTGGGGAGTAGCTTGGATAAAATTGAAAACATGAAGGACTCGGAATTCGTGGGTGTATTACGAAAGATTGAATCGAAGGGTTGGTTTTAAGAAAAACCATAGCCTTATTTTAGAACCTTTTTAAAAACATTATATCTAAAAATAATATTCAAAAACGAAGGATAAAATTGGTTTGTATGTTGGCCAAAAATATACTTTAACTGCCTTAGAATAATATCTAGCATTTAATTTTAGTCTGGCACAATCATTTTCATCGTACTTTGTTAATTGTTTTCGTAATTGATTAAAAAGAAAGTTGAACTATTTGCCGTTTTTTCAACACCAACCCTTCATTTTGAATTTACATTTTTATACAAGCACTTGAATGCTTTTGGGCGAGTATTCAAATAATCCTTTTGCCCATTTGCTTGCTGCAAATCTTTTATATTTTATTAATGGCGTTGAAAATTTTTTTCCTCAAAAATAATTAATTTTTACTAAGGTAATTAAGAAAATATGTATTTTGGGTATTTTTCCCGGTGAAAATAAATATCTGTTGAAAAAAAAAAAGTTTTTACATTAGATTTTACCAAATAAATTTTTTTTTTAATGTCGTTTTTATCTGGAGATTTTTTAAAAATTAACTGGAAAAGAAGTAGAAGAAAAAAGAATAACAAATTTCATTTTGGTACCTATATAGGTAGTTACTGAAGTACATACTTACGATGATCCGTCTAATTGAAATTGAAATAATTTTCCATCTCATTAATGAAAGTTTTAAATTATTTTTATCGTTCTTTCAACTTTCATTTTATCCAAAACAATCTCCTTCAAAGGTCTTACTTTCATTGACTGAGTAATGAATTGTAGACATTTATGTGGCAATAATCTAATTATTGTTAGGTTGAAATGTTTTTGGTCACTCTGTGGTTCTCTCTTATAGTCAATAAATGTTACCTAACTGCTGAATTATGAAATGGGGTGAAAATGACGACATTTATGAAGGCTTGTAGATATTTCCGTGAACGTATACGTAAGATACGGTAAATGTTGAACCTGAGCGAAGTGTTCTAATCAGATTATATACGCCCTAAAATGTAATTTAATTCGTTTTCCAAACTGAAATGCTGCCCATTGAACTGTTGTCCAGTTTTGATGGGTTCGATTGGTGAAGGAAAATAGCACAACAAGACGAAAGTAAATTGAATCGGCCGAATTTCTTCTTTTTGAATGGCCTTGTAAAAAGGAAGTACGAGTAGTTTTTGGATTGAGTTAAGTATTTTCTTCTTTTTTTTTTTCCACTTTTTTTTTCATTTATGAATGAAGCGGATTGAAAGCGTCATTGATTTTTATTTCGAAAAGGAAAAATTTATGTTTTGTGCCCAAAATAATTTTAAAAAATTCATGCACTCGCAAAAACGCTGAGAGGTTTGGCCGTCTTACACTGAGAGAAATTTCAATAGTACTTTTTACTATTTTATAGGATACGAAAACTGGGACAATTCAAAATTGTATTTGAAATTGCTGAGAAAAAGTAAAACATGCTATCTTCGTAGTACATTTTACTATCATAGAAGAATTTATTACTATAAAATAAGAATTTTTACAGTTGTCTGGATGAGAAAAATTACCATACTACGTAGTAATAATTGTACTATACCCTTTTCTCTCAGGGTATGTTGCACTTCAGATTTGAATGTTTATTTTCTCAGAGATAGTTGCATTTTGGGACATTATATTTTTACTGTAAGGAAGCAGTAGCGGATCCAAGGGGGAGAATCCAAAAAAATATACCGATAATCCACAAAAAAAATCAATTTTCTTGAACCCCTCTCCCTTTATACTGAAAAAAACACAATCTCACCATTTTAGCATTTACCATGCTTTGAAAAAATTTGAATCCCCCCCCAAATGGAGTTCTGGATCCGCCACTGTAAGGAAGGCTTGGGGCACACAATTGAACCTTAGAAAAACTTAGTTATTGAACAAAGTGGACTTATTGCCATCTCGCATACTTACCATTATTCGTTTATTAATTTTGAAACTTACATCTTTCAGTCATCTGATGTCCTGCCAGATGATTTTTTTATTAAGAGCAAAAATAACCCAAAAGCTTGATTATTCATCGAAACTCAACCATTTTTAGGTATTTTGTTATTCTCTGACTTTATCATCTACTTGTGTTTTCTTCTGGCTAACCATTACAGAAACACGTGATTTCTAGTGGTTGTTCTTGTTTAATTTCAAGAAATACAATTCACCCAAAGACCTACGTATGTACGTTGAAGTAACCGCAAACCATTTCGATAATCACGGTCGAGTAAATTTAATTAAATAATTTGTTACTGTCGAATTTTTAAAGTAAATACCTATACATAGCCACATTCTGTAACCGAGCTCGTTTCGACTGTGTTGAAAAATAGGGGCGTATCAAAATCCAACTGTTAATGAACATTGCTTTCCTTCACGTGTTTCCCAAATTACCTTTTTACAAAACGTGTACAACTTTTCAATTTGACGTGAAATGAAAAGGAACGTGCGGGTCGTAGTTACCGATCGGTAGACCTATTTGTGCTGTAAACCTAATTTATTGCGAATAACGTCGTGTATTGGGGCCATCAAAAGCTGATTAAATTATAAGGGTACTTTATAAAATCAAATAAAATTAAATTCTGTATTCTTCGAGCTGGTTGATACGTGTGAAGGTGCATATGCTATGACTAGTTTCAGGCTTTAAATCAGACTAGTTTGGATGGACCTCAATTTTAATTGTAGTATTGTCTCAGACCCATTTATAAAAAATGCATGAGTGCATCAATGGAAGGATATGAAATGATATTGAGTGACAAACTGTAATATTTATGAAAAATTATCAAAATACTAAAAGTTTATAGTAAATAATTGAATGACTTTGATTTCTGATTTCTTCATTAGTTGTCAGCACCTAAGCGACAAAACAAAATAAATCTCTTAGTATTATAAAAATGTGTCATGTGAGCATATAAGATACAAGATCCACAAATTGAAATTAATTGGGCAAGAAAACGAATGAGAGAAAACAAGAGGAGACGAGAATGTCAAAATCAATAATTAAATATTATTCAAACTTACATTTTCAGCAGAAGTTTCAGATATCTTGAGGACAGAATGCACAATATATTTATTTTAATTCACTTCAAATTCGATTAAAAATAAATTCACTTGAAAATGAAATGCAAATTTTTTAATATAAATTAGTCAAAACATTGAATCGTAATATTTACGTAATTTTATCAAAGGGTTTTGTCATTTTTATTAGAGTTTTAATATTTTAACTTTACCTGGAACCGGCGGCCGAATATTTTTATATTAATTCGATCAGCTTTTCCAAAGGCTATATTATTGTTTTTGAAATTGGAAAGCTCAAAATTTTTCATCTCACGTCAATGACGCGAATTTTGACTAGGTAACTTCCCAGTCCAATCTGAATAAATGCATAATAAAGAATCTGATTTTCTAAGGAAAATAAATGAAATTTTTCATGCTGAATTCGAATCTGCGACCCGTTTTGCTCTACTTACGCCCATTTAGGAGCATTTTTCACTTTTTTTTGGTCATACCTCGCCGGGCGAGAGTCGCCGCCAAAAACGGCTACACCGGGTTCGTGTTCAGCGACCTCGAAAACCACCATACCAGTGCTCAACTTACAAATTTATTCCCTGAGCAGAAATCAGGAAATGCAAAGTTTTTGAACATGTTATATTAGGAACAATTTTGGTTCAATTGAAATATTATATTAGCAAATTTTCGAATTATCTGTCTCCAAGCTACTGAATGATGAAAAAAATTGGGCTAAAAAAAGCAGTGTCCATTCGGACATTGCATATTTCAAAATAATCTCCGAATAAAAATCAGCATCAGGTACCAGTCATCATATTATTGACTCAACACATGTGTAATTTATTCAATTTTCTTGCCATTTTATTCCGAAATACGAGTATACATGTATGAGAAAATTGAAAAAAATTGAAATCAATTGGTCGTAATTGATAAAAATTTAAAAAATTTGAAAAGAAAAAATTCTAAAAAATTTGTTAAAATTGGATGGAATTTAAAGAAATTTGAATAAATTGTGAAAAAGTTGAAAAATGGAAAAAAGTCACAAAAAATCAGATGAAAATAGCAAAAAATTGGAGTATTTGATAAAACTGGAAAAAATCTGAAAAAATTGAAACAAATTGAAAGAAATTGGAGAATTCTATAAAATTGGATAAAATTAGAAAAAATGGAAGAATTGGATAAAATTTGAAAAAATTGAAAGAAATATTATAATTAGTGAAAAATAAGAAATTATCAAATTAATAGGTAGGTAGACATCTTTCTTTTTCAGTTTTCGCTATTATTTAATGACAGCAGCCGCAGGTTTAAACTATTTTTTCAACAATGTGATAACATTGTGAATGTTTATTTGAATTAACATATTATAAGGTATTCTTTTTTCCAATAATATGACCTTTGCCTTTGAAGATGAGTGTGTATGTATGTGGTCAGCTTGAAAAAATAAAAAATAATAAATTGGACGAATAATTCGTCGAACAAAAAGAAAAATTGTTAGACTTTTGTTGCAAGATCTGTCGCATTTTTTTCTGCTGTTAGCAAATTCAAAAAAATGCGGGGATATTATAAACGCATTATTTACAATACAAGTACGACGAAAAACAGGAATTAATTGGATTTCATAATCGAGTTTATTCGACTAGAATATCGAAGGGGATTTTCCTCCTTTTTCTACAATGTTTCTAAACGTGGATGGATAATGAAATTTAATTCCATCGCTACTAGAAAATACACGGGTATTCGTTACTCAAGTTGAGGCCTTATATTTAGTACTGGATAGCCAGCAAGCTTATGTATTTTCCTGTTGTCAACATGACCCAAGGTCTCAGTGATTGTTGGGAGTGCGCATGCTCGGTTATACAAAAATTTGGTTAATAAATTGAATATATTTTGTTTTAAATATTTTTAATTCAGCTTAGCTTTTTCATTATCTTCTCTGTATAATTTCATTACCACTTTAATTCAATTCCTGAGAGGATTGCATTCGTTTTTCCAAAAAAAATTCAAAAAGAAAGTACTTCTGTTAGGTTTTGTATTATTATTATTTTTTTTTGCATCTCTGTTCTTGTGAAGAGTTTTACTCGCTCAATTGAAAACTATGAGACCACAAGGAAATAAAAAACGATAATATGTTACAAAAATACTTGGTATCGACTTTACATTTTGTATTCAACGCGGTTTCATAATCCGTTTCAAAGCAATAACAAGCCCCAATGATCAGATTTTCGACTGAAAATGATACTAAAGAGAGTACCTAAGAGGAAAAGTACCTATAGAAAAAAGATCGTCATATTGAAGTGGAAAGGAAGTGATAATAGACTTTCTGAATAGCCCATTTCACAGTTTTTATTTTTGTCAAGAGGCGAGAGACAAAGGAGCAGAAGCAGAAAAGCTTGAATGAATTTTCGAAACGATTCGACAGCATTAACCGATTTAGAATCCTCTTGGCACTAGGGTGAAAAACGAATGAGAAGGTTAAAAGCAAGCAGAACTGGCTTAAGAATTCAATAAAACAACCATTTTGTTTTGACGGCTAACCGAGAAATGCGGAAAAGCGAAGAGAAAAGTTAAGAGATTTAGGGGGTTGAAGTTAAAATATTTTTCAACGTATAACACCTTCTTTTGCTATTGTTATTCTTGCAATTTCTGTTAGCTTTTAGTTGCAAAAAAATAAATGGAAACGGAAGTTAATTATCATTAAAATTGCTAGAATTCAAAATCGAAGATCGAGTTTGAAGATTTAAAATCGGAAAAAATGCTCAATTTATCGAACGTCTTCGAAGGGGGTTTCAACTATTTTTTTCCTCGACATTTTACAGTTTTGAAGACGTCATAATTTAAACTTGGTATCTTCTGTAATTTACCTATTCAAACTTTTTTAGTAGTTTTTTTATACCCCTGGTCACCTCACTAACAATAAAATTCCCGATTTTTATTGAAGATCAATTCTTTGTACTGGAGGTTAGGTCAAAATTTTTGTCCGTCTTTCCGTCAGAGTCTTAGGTTAGGATGACGTCATCATACCTAGATATAACATATTGCTCATGCTCAATGTTATACTTAGTTATAACAGTTAAAAAGCTGTTGATGACGTCATCGTACACTTATAAAGATTTCTTTATAGCTCAATGTTATAAATGAGTAGATGACGTCATCATACCTATGTATAACATAGAACACTAGGTATAACATTTCAAAAGATGTTGATGACGTCATTATACATTTATTTATAAGGTTGGAAAAGTAACAAAGTAAAATTTTTCAGGAAAGAATTATGAAGAAATATTTATAAGTCCCTATGCGCTTCATATTCAAACAATTTTGTTTTCATAAGAAACATTTTTGGATACTTTTTATAATCTCCTGTTGTAAAAGAGAATTCATCTTTCGCCTTCACGAAACTTCAGTGAAGGCTGCAGCTATTTCAAGTTGCTCGCCTTTGTTAATCCACCTCCTCCATGATTAACCAGTCGCATATCCCCCCGCCCTCTAACTCACTCACATACCTTTTACTTTTCTATTCTACTTGATTCTCTAATGACATTGTAACATTTTTAAAGATATATGCATGATATAATAGAACGGCTTGCAAATCGATAAACCTAAAACGTAATTTACGTATTCTAATGATAAACCAAATTAAGATGCAGAGCATGAAACCTCTGGAGATAGCCCAGTCGGTAGTTAGCAAAAACGAACTCAGTCTATGTTAAATTAAGACAATTAAGGAGCTTTCTAATTAAATGGTGATTTGTGTGGCGCTTACCGTTTAAAGGTGTCCAATATCACAGACGCATTAGCACTTTTAATGTGCTTTTTTAGCCTCTTTTCTTCCGCACCTTTGCTATAGACACCGGAAACTGGGCGCCTTTTTTCCTCTTTATCGTCAAAAAAGCGTTAATTTTATCCAAATAAGGCAGATATCAGAAAGAAAGTGTGAATTGTGATACTTGAAAATTTTTCTATATTAAAAAAAAAGTGTTGTCAGTTTTTTGGCGAAAATATTACGTAACAGAAAGTAAAAAAAATGAAAATGATTTAATTATTTTTTCTAATATTATTGTAATATTTGTGTCAGATAAATAAATAAAAAATAATATTTTCATTAATAGTAGACCTATGATACATGTATGTCGATTATCGTGGATGGAACATGAAAGAATATTATTTTTTTTTTTTTGTCAAATTTTATTAGGGTAGAACTTTTGTTTAGGTAGTGAATTTAATATTATAATTAAAAATTGCATCTTTTACTCCCAAAAATCTTATTCTAGTAGATTTCCAAGATTTCATTAAAAAAAAAATTGCATTAAAAGTCGTATTTGTAGCTACATTTACTTGAACTCTCTGCTTGTAAAATAAGTTTTAGTAGGATCCTTCTTTTACGATATGCTAAAATATTTTTTTTACTAATAATACTGACAGGCAATTTTAGTGTAAGTACAAATTATTTTAAAAAACCAAAAAGGAAAAAAGTTGGGCTTTTTGCACCTATGTGTAAAACGAATAGTCTACCTACTTTTTTATTATTTTTAGAAAATGAGTTGTGAAAAATTCGTCCATTGTTATTTATGTAACTACACATATATGCAATTGGTAACGGTATCTATTGGTTTCTGATACCAAATTTTTTTACTAACTTATTTAAAAAAATGAAATGAAATTATTGTATTTTTCAACTTTCGATCCATATGGAAAGAAAATTAGTTTTTTTTTTGTCAAACATCTTATGTTTTCCAAATCGTGTAGAAGACAGTCCGCGAGTTTTCTTTTCGAAGCGAAAATTAATCAGTTTCTCAGTTCGAGTTTGCCTTATTTTCAGCCATTCAGGGCTAATATTACATCACTCCGTCAGGCGTCCGTAAGGCTTTAGCGGTCTGTTAAATTTTAGTTGCTGTATTATAAACGTTCAAACGTCCGTTTGTCTCCGGTTATGCTTACAGCCCGATTTTGATCGGTTAGGAAGCCGTTAGGAAGCTGTAAAGCTTCTGATTGGTGGAATATTATCAATGCGATATGGTTTATTTTGAATTGAAACCTTTCCTTTTTTTCGCGGTTAAATGAAATTTATTTTATCTATTGTGAGTTGGAAAAAGTGAATAGTTTAGAAGAATGAGTGACATTCTCAGTGATACATGTATTGATGCAGCAAATGTAGATATTGAAACGAGTGATGAAGATGAAGACTTTGGTATATTAAAAATAGTGAAACAGGTTTTGGAGGCTTTGGCTGCGTTGAGACCGCAATTTATTTACATGCCTAAAAATATAGGTGAATCGCGAAAAATCCAACAAAAGTTTTTTAACATAGCTAAGTTTCCTAGCTGCATAGGTGCAATGGATTGTACTCATATTAAAATTTGATCCCGAGGTGGTCCAGAAGCTGAAATTTTTTGTAACAGAAAACAATTCTTCTCCCTAAATGTTCAGACTATCTGTGATGCCGAATTGAAGATATTAAATATCGTGTGTCGGTGGCCAGGAAGCTGTCACGATTCAACAATATTTCAAAATTCTCGTATTAGACAACGTTTTGATGAGGGGGAATTTGAGAATGCGGTGTTAGAAGCAGATAGTGGTTACTGTATGCGACGATACGTTATAACTCCTATGTCAAATCCCATAACTCAAGCTGAAAATTTATTCAATGAATCCCAGATACGCACAAGAAATCCTGTTGAACGCTAATATGGAGTATGGAAGCGTAGATTTCCTGTGTCGAGTCTGGGAATGAATATTCAGTTAAATACGATTCAAGCAGTAATTGTTGCTACAGCTATCCTCCATAATATTGCTCGTGAACTGGGTGATGATGAACCTGTAGTAACTGATGAAATTGAAAACGATATTAATTTGACTCTGTTTGAAGCAGTTAGGAATCCGTTGAATGAAGAAGGAAATAGGTCTATTCATCGGCGTAGATTTTTGCAGTATTTTAGTACTTTATAGGGTGTTCCTAGTATCAGTTGCAAATGTACAGGAGTAATTTATAATTTATTAAATTTATTAAGGGAGGATACAGATCCATTGTGGTTAAAAACTGAATTTCAACTTTTGAACACAACAACAAACAATGATAAAAAATATGTGATTTTTCACCCGTTAATTGACGGAGCACTGATGGTTTATTGTAATACCAATCTGGCAAAAACGGACTGTTATGATTTAACGGTCCGTAAATTCAGTTTAACGGCCCGTAACGTGACCGGTGATTTAGCGGATTGATGTAATATCGGCCCTCAGTGAACAGAAGATCCAGCATAAAAAAAATATACTAGGCAGATGAAAATGAGGTATTTTAAAACGTACATAATGGATTTCGCATGCTCTGTCTTGCATTTCAAGTTTTTTTGAGAATGTTATCTCTTTCCCTCTTTTTTTCCCACTGCTATAGGTACTGCGTATCCAATCGTCTTCTCATCCCTTTTGAAACCATTCTTGTTTCATAACTTCTGTATGTTACCACTAGCCTTTCCGATAGTATCGGTTAGCTTTTGTGAAACCAACATAGCCACGAAAGCTTCGACATTAATCTTGTTTTCCCCTTCGAATACGTTGGCGCGCTATTAATTAGAAAGGGCAAGAAAACAGAAACGCTCTATTTCAGTCTTTGAAATTTCGAAAATAGTTTTATTATCCCTGCATCAGAATCAATTGTATGTAAATTAGAGTCGAGTGAAATTCTAAAAATAGGAAGGATCGAAATACGTGGGGTGTAATGTATTGGTCCTACACAATACACTATAATAGGGTTATAATAAGCTGAAATTCTGTTACCACTTTCATTCTAATCGTGCTTTAGGGAAAATATGGACTTTTTTTTAGTAATAATTAAGCTGACATTTACACGAGAATAACCATTGACATAGTCAGCTTGTGTTCTTTTGTTTACATTTGTATTTGTATTTTATAAATGAGCTTAAAAGTGAAAGTCAAGGCCTCATTTGTATTCCTCTCCGGAATAATTATAATTTTGCAAAAACTATAACTCGTCGAGTCAATGAACTTGTGAACTTATGGGTTGAGGTTTATAAAATTAACACTAGAAAAACCATATTTTACTCGATTACTCAAAGGACCAGGTGGCGTCGTATTCGACTCAACAGTAAAAGAACTCCAAAGGACTGGAGAATGTCATATATGACGCCAATGATGCCACCTGGTCCTTTGAAGAATGGCGCATCCAAATTCAAAACGACGCCACCTGGTCTTTCTAATGTTAAATTAAATGAATTTTATTGAAAAAATAAACTAAAACAATCCAAATAAAAAACCAAATCTAATCTAGTCATAAAAAGTTCACCAAAACAAAAAGAAAAAAAAACTTTAAATTAAAAACAAAATAAATAAAAAAAATAACAAATTAAACAATAAAACCAAAAAAATAAAAAATCCTTGTATTGAAATACGATGTTACTTATATATTTCACCAATATATCAATGAAGCGACTTTATTTAATGATTTAGTCAATAAATAATTTTTTTTGTATGCTGAATAAAATATGTATGGTCCCTCCTATTTTATAAATTACCATAATTATAATTTGTTATAACAATTCATATACCTATCATTTAAATGCAATTTCACTTCTGTTTTACCATCCTTGTTGTAGGGTGGTGGATAAATAAAATCTCTTAGTGGTCAATGCTCCTAACTTCGTTATTAATTGGCTTCAGGTTAATTAAAACTGTTCTCATTAAAACGAACCATTATTTCGATTTTGTGATTATTCAGTCGCCATCTTTGTAATGCAGCTTTAATTATTACTTTATTCCCTCAACAGACTGTAGAAATGAGGTTATATGCATTCGAAAATTATGTTCTATTCTGGCCGCTGTAGCGTAAAACAATTTTTTTAATATTTTTCGATCACAAAAAAATACTTTGTCAAACGAAGCGGACTTAATCAGTTCTGCTGTGCTAATCCTTATAGACGACGAAAAATACGTTCGAAATCAATTTCGAGTGCAAGATGGTTCGACAAAAGAAAAAAAAAAATTAAATCAGCTTTTCCTATAGCATTCTATCTATATATATATCCCTTTCTGGAAAACAAATCACGTTCAAGGCGTAAAAAATTCTAATTTCAGTGATTTGTTTCTCCATTTTGGATTTTGGATGGACAAAATTGTTTTTTTCGATTTCGATTAGTCCTATTTAAAATAGGTTATATCGACAAATTTACTAGTTTGAAAAAACACCTTTATTTAGTCGGCATTAGTAGCATATAATTATAATATGCTTTATTTTAAAAGAAAAAAATTGTTGGTGAACAGTAACTCCTTTCTTATGGTTATATTATGTTCTTTCATCAAACTCATCTAATTTCTATTTTTCTTCACATAATCAATAGTTTATCAAATTCTTGCGTTTACTCAAAATCATTTTTTATTCAATCGGTGTTCTTGCCCCAATTACTAACTTTCAAGTTTTTCCCTCGCACGAGAATGAGATACAGTATGCCTATACATCAGACATATAGACGAGTTGCGTCGGTTTTCCTCTTGTCGATCCTTTTGGAAAATTGCTTAGCAGTTTGGCGTCCACATGTTTAACGAAGCGTAAATCAACAATATTGTGTTTAGTCGACCAGACATTATAATGTAATGACTGGCTTGGAAGAATTTTCATCGTTTTTCCCCTTTTTCTTTTTTACTCAAGCTGATGCTGCCCTCTATATGATTAAAACAAAGTGCCCAAAACCTGTCTAGGTTCTAAAATTTCCTTATACTTTATTCACAATTGAGTTTGAGAATGGGAAACTTTTTATGAAATTCTATCATAGGGTTATAAAAAAGAGAAAAGAGAATAGAATTATGAGAATTAAGTAAAGTTGCAAAAAAAAAAAATCTAGATATTTTTATGAAAATAAATCGGTAGTTCGAAAAATCTTTGCAGGAATAAGCAAAAAGGGAAATATTGGAAATATAATATGTGAAAAAATATATCGAAAGGACCCTTTCTCGCTTATTTGCCATTTGTAATCGCATTATGATATTAATAATTACTGATGAATGTTTAATCTGTCAATGCTTTTTTTTCTCATAGCTGTTCCTCACGTCTAACATCACTATAGCGGATTTTAATATGGGATATTGTATGACTGGATCACTGGAGCGAGGATCACACAAACTAAACACTTATCAAACAACGCATTTTGCAGTCATCAGGAGAGCCGAATTCAATATCTGATGTAAGATATGAAGATTAATCAGCTTATCTTTTGCAAGAAGGGAATAAGTATATTTTGCTCATCTTACAATTTATAAAAAAATATATTTGGGCGTTATTTTCATCGGTTTTATAGATAAAAGTAGATTCTGTTGTAAAGACGCGGTTTTATTCCGAAAATGATCGACTATTTTTTTTTCTCATTATTTTTAGAGGTATTTATATATTGATTTATGCAACTGGACTCCATCCAAAAGTACAGAGCTACTTTTTTAAATTGTTTAAAAAATGAGACTCGTCCCGTTTTTGCAAAAAAAACTGTTGAAATTGCCTCTTTTGGCGCTTTGGTGGCCCACCTAATTTCAAAAGTTCGACAAGAATATGGAATACCTACATCCTTATGAAGCACCTTGAATGTTTACAGATTTTCCTCAACTCAAAACAAATATGAAAATTAAATCAGGCTGTTGATTTCTACATAAGAAAGGAAATTTTCACGGATTTTTGATTTACGCAGTTATGGTCCATCAGGCATCAGCTGAAAGCAGCGATATTTCTGTCATGCGCCAAGTTATCAAAATCTACAGGATTTTATTTGGAATAATTGTAAAATACAATTTAAGAAAAAAATTGATCGTCCAAAAAGTTTTCATTTTCAGAAAAATCCGGCCTCAGAGACTCGCATATTACGTCCTCATTTGTATTTGTTCATATATTTTCATCTCATAGAACATTATTAATGTTCTGTAATATTTTTTCTATTTAGATACATTTATTTTGTTTTTTAACTTGGTTATTTTTTAATAAATTATATTTTAAAAACGTCGCCTTTATAGTATGACTCCTGTATTTTCAAGTCCTTGTTTTACTTTAGTTATACATATTATAGTAACTTTTAAACGGGTTAGTGCAATTATTTACACAGAATTATTTTTCTTTTATAATGTTGAAATGGTTGTGAATACATGTTTGTGATTTTTGTTTTATTGCTTTTATAATAAATTTTACGTTTATGGCTTCTTTTAATGACTTTGTGTTGATTTATTCTATTTATTACTATTATTTTTTAAACATTTAGGTACGTACTTATTTATTCTCTTGGGATAGAGTATGTTAATCGTGTGTTACGCAAACTAGGAATGTTCAACTTCAGCTAGACCAAGATACGTTGAAATTTTTTTTCTTCAAAATCATATAGTTTATTTTTACCTACCCCATCAATTACAATCCTACTATGATGACCAATATTCTGGATTATAATCTGTCTGATGGATGAAAAAAAAAAAATGAGACATCATGAGCTGTATAAAATTTTTACATCAGTCGTCTCCTTTGACTTTTACTGCCACTCTTGACCAGCGCTCATGACATAAATTTACAACGTTCAAAAGCTTTATGCAGAGTACATAAAATTTTAATCCCATAGAAAAGGTGGTAACAGACCTTACGTACTCGTATATTACACCCGATTAAGTCAATGCTTCCTTCATCCAGATTGAAGATACTGATACTATAAATTTGCAGGGCTAGAGTGTTTTTAAATTAGGAACAATTTCATAATCTAATCCCAAAATCAGCAGACTCATAATTTTTGGAGTGAAGTCCTGAATGGGTGATCCGAACTCATCATTGGTCTAAAAAACCTGTAAAGTTCCACACAGATTATCATCAATTTTTGACTGATATAGCATTACCAAGAACCAAAACATCGTTCAAGTGTAAAAAATTTAGTTATTTATATCATTATATTTTTTGAGACTTTGTATGGATGACTTGGGTCAGCAATTTACACTTAGAAAAAATATACAAAATATATAGGCTACACTATAGGTACTTTGGTACTTACACAGAAACGTACGTATGTGTTGAAATGTACGATAAAAACCGATCATCGAAATGTGAATAAAAAATTTCAGCTCAGTTGGATGATTAGAATTTGTTCCAGAGATGATTTCGTTTATTAAATGAAAGCACATTTTTCTATTAAGAATAAAATTATTCACAAGCCTTTTACAAGCAGAGAAATGTGTTTCAAATTTTCGCGTGTGACCATAAGCACATGCAGTCACGCATGCGCCTTGAAGGCCTGAACAGCTGTTCCTGTTCCACTACACTTCACTCTTTCCTTTATCTAATCACGGCAATTTCACACGTCTCGAGTTTTGCGCGTTTTTCCTTGTCGCTGGTTGTTGCCCGCTTCAGTATTTTCTTTTTCAATTGGTTAATTTATTTACTAACAACATCGTAAGTTCATTAGATATTAATATTATAATATATTATACAGTTACAATTTCTTGATAAGAATCAAGCAAAATCATAGAAACAAGTATAAAAATTTGAAATTTGACTGCCAGAGTTTGTAAGTACTGATTGATTGCTCAAGTGTCTACCTTGAAAATTATTCTGAACAGTTTCAACATGCGAAAAATTCTTTTGGTAAAAACGTGTTTGTTTCGTTCCAGAAGTATAAATGTTTAATGTTGTAACTAAAACGATGATCTCTAAAAGCTTTACTATTTCAGTATTGGTAAAAAACTCCGTAACTATTGGTTCAATGGCTTTTATTTTTCATTGAAAACTTCATATAAATCATCGATTATAGTAAATTACATTCAATATAGAACAAGAATTTTACACGAGCAAAATTAAAATTTACGATTCCAAAGGGAAACTGATTTGATCCATGAGATCATCGATTCTTGCTTGTAACGTTTCCAAAATATCGGCTGAAATGAAGAGGTGCTTGTCATCCAAATCTTGAATAATGAATTTCTGTCCCAATGCTAATTTTTCATCCAGGTGGAGCAGAAACTGTTTCATTGCAGCATCGCTGAAATAAATTCATTCGTCACAGTTAGTCTAAACGATCAGAACCATGTCTTCACGCAAAGGAGTTAGTGCTGAAGAGAAGCGAACTCGAATACTTCAAATATTTCATGATTCTCAAGATTTTTTTCAGTTGAAGGTATATTTCTAATATTTTATTCAACGAATATGAAAATTAGTTTTGATAGCATATTTTATTTAAGGAAATCGAGAAAATTGCATCCAAAGAAAAAGGAATCAACGCTCAGTTGGTGAAAGATATTGTTCAGAACTTGGTAGATGATGGATTAGTCGATTCTGATAAAATTGGAACTTCTGTATTTTTTTGGTCGTATCCTAGGTGACGAATTCTTTTAATGTTGGTTTTTTCTGACATCTTGCGAGAATAAAAAATAATTATAATAATTATATTATTTTTAGCAAAGCGTTGAATACTAAAAAACGAAAACTCGAAGAACTGACCAGTAAAATTGAAGAAACATCGAAAAAATTGAAATCCACTTCCGAGAAATTGGAAGAAGTTAAAGTAAATTACACAATACAATTTATTTTCTATTTTGCGTAAATCTACTATTTACAGATGGAATGTTTGGGATTTAAGTAATGTGAACTATGCTTCACTGCAGGTTAACAATGAAGACACTGAAGAGAAGTCTAAAATATTTGAAGAAATTCAAACGTTGGCTCTGGCTGAGAAAGATCTCAAAGAAAAACTCGAACTCTACGCAAATAACGATCCTGAATTATTTCAAAACAAAAAAGATGACACGAAAGTATGTTTTTTTTTTGTTTTTAATGAAGCTTTCAACTGAAAAAATTATAATTAATCAATTCTTGATGCTAGAAATTTTTGGAAGCTGCTAACCGGTGGACTGATAATATATTTGAGATCAAAAGTTGGTGCAAGAGAAAATTTATGATCGAAGAAAGTTTGTTGGATAAGCAGTTCAATATTCCAAGGGATTTGGATTATATCAACTTGTGATTCTAAAATGTTCGAAGATCTGAGTTTTTGTTGCATTTTTTCATATTTTGCAAATGGATGTTTTGTAATCATACCAATGTTTTGAATAAGTACCTTATCTTGAGTAAATGAGATTGATTTATTATATTTAAAATGTTCTTGTCTTATAAATAAATTATTTTCGAAACTTACCACTCTACCAATATTCCTTTCATTACTTGAACCATGGCAGAATATTTTCATTTAATGGTTGACAATTTCAAGTATCTGATTATTTTCTAACTCAGTCAGCTAAACGTAATGTGTTTTTTCCTGAGGTACTTTCCATACTTATTTCTAAATTTTATGAATGAAAAAAGTAGAAATTGTATAATGCTTAAGTTAGAATTGAAAGTTTTGAAACATTTTTCTGGTGCTTATGTTTTCATTACTTCTTATCAATTTCCTTCCCCCCGTTGCTCACCTTGGCTTGGCTTTTGGGCTTGGCGATGGCGACTCTCCTCGTCAGCAGCTTATAAAAAATATCACTAGATGTCATCTACTTCGGTGGAAAGTGGAAACTGGAAATGGAACACGCGACACGTGACTGTTCCTGGTTCTAAACACCCGGGGTTTTCTACGTCACGTGTGCATGTGCGTGGATGCTCTTCTTTAGCAGCCTTCAGTTGATCTCTTCTTTCGGCTTTTAATTTTTTTGCCACCCGAATTTTACATCGCCGTAGCTTAGTTTAAGTTGAATTTTTATTTCGTTCATTGTTAAGTGATAATTCAAGAAGCTCGAATGTCCGAAACACTTCAACTGAAAGGAACCCTTCGTGGGCACAATGGTTGGGTTACGCAAATCGCTACAAATCCCAAATATCCGGACATTATCTTATCCTGCTCACGTGGTAAGTTTCCCTGCTCAATAACTAATGTAAAATATTTCATGAAAATTATATTTACTTCCCTGTTCGAATCGTAATTCATAGACAAAACTTTGATCGTCTGGAAACTAACACGCGACGATACCAGCAATTATGGAATTCCCCAGAAGCGATTGCATGGACATTCTCACTTTGTGAGCGATGTGGTTCTCTCATCGGACGGAAACTACGCTCTGTCAGGATCATGGGATAAAACCTTGCGTTTGTGGGATCTGGCTGCTGGTAAAACTACTCGAAGATTCGAAGACCATACCAAGGTGTGATTTTGAAAAGGAAGCTTTTTTTTATTTATTTTTTTTATTTTACCGAAGTCTTATTCTGCCGAGCTCGAAAGTAAGTGTCTCATTCATGTAAGTATGATTCACTGGAACTTTTGTAAGCTTATTAACTTTGTATTCATTCCGTCGTGCTGTGGCTTCAGTTTAAGTTTCGGCACGCCTTAAGAAGACGGATATACCTTCTTCCCATATTGCTCCTGTTTTTTGAATCATTCAATTCGCCTAAGATTTTGTCAATGCGAAAGTATGACCATGTAGATGATATGATACTACTCTCAAAATGCTCGTATTTATGTGTTCTACTGTTTGAACGTGCAGCGACGTTCGGTCAAACTCTGTGCCACAATCGTTCATCACCTGATCAATAGAAGTATTTTTCTGGGAGATCAGTTCCAGTTTATGACCAATTCTTGAAAATATTTTGTAACTAATGAAAACGTCGCATTTGAATTTTACCTGAACTTGTCTGAACAATATGTTTTGGAATTATACATATCTTTATGAAAGACTGTGCTTTTGGTCGAAGGTAGGAATGGATTTTGTTTTGGCCTTTCTCTATTCAAGTTTCTTCAAGCAAAGAATAAATAGTCGTAGCTTTTTTTCGAGACTCATGAGAAAGGGACCAGTACTTCAGAGTACCTTCCTGGGTAATCTACTGAATAAAGATGAAAATTTGTTTCCCAAAAATATTGAGAAATTCTTTAGAAAAAAGATGTGAAAAAGTGGTAATTCAATGATTCTGGAATTGAGAGCTAGTTTGATTCTAGTCTAAAGTTTCAGTTTCGAAAATCCTTTGGGACGTGAGACAATTTGGGGTCCGCTATAATCATCAAAGATATTCGTGTCAACTTTTCAAGATTTTTCATCATCCTACGTGATTGGGAAAAAAGTTTGAACCTAATACAGTACAATTTATGACAAATTATATTCTCAAGTGACCTAACCTCTAAATTCTGTTTGTTGGTAGAAAATTGTAGCCTGTACATTTTTCGAATGTTTGTACTATTGTAATTTTTAAGATTTTTCTTCGTTAGTACTATGGTTTTAAACTTGCATCTTTAATGTTTTCTGTAAATGACAATTATTGAAAAACAGATTTTAACTTGGTTACGTTATTACAGGATGTTCTGAGTGTTGCATTCTCAGTTGACAACAGACAGATTGTTTCGGGAAGCCGCGATAAAACGATCAAGTTATGGAATACCCTGGCTGAATGTAAATACACTATTCAAGTACGTTACTATTTGGTCACCAATTCATTATTGAATGTCGTGACGTTCTGAGTGGATGATATTAGCAATTAGCATGAATCATATTATCGGATACTAAGAATTAAGCTTTAGAACTTGGGAAAAGAATAATTTTACACTTTTCATGATTGTATTTTTCCAACTTCTTTTTCGTTAGTGTTTATATAATTACTACAAAATGTTTTGTCCTAGCCTTCAAAAGAAGTACATAGCTGAAAATATTTTATTAATGACAAAGTTATCAGTTGTCGTAGCTAGAAAACTTGAATTTCTGTATTTTCGTATTATTATTATTACTTTTTCATTTTACTCTAGGACGAGACTCATTCCGATTGGGTTTCATGCGTTCGATTTTCTCCAAATCATCAGAACCCCATCATCGTTTCGTGTGGTTGGGACAAGATGGTTAAGGTGGGTAGCCATTGTCTGATACCTTTTATACGTTCTGTTATTGTACTTGATTTTATCAGTTATTCATGTTCATTAGGTGTGGAATTTGACTAACTGCAAGCTCAAAAAGAATCACTATGGTCATTCTGGTTATTTGAACACGGTCACGGTTTCACCTGATGGTTCTCTCTGCGCATCCGGCGGAAAAGTATTCTATTTTTTGTTCATTTTAACGTTTCATATTCTCGTAAAATACAGCGATTTTAAAACTCAACTTTTATCGTTTGACAGGATTGCAAAGCTATGTTGTGGGACTTGAATGACGATAAACAACTTCATACTTTGGAACACAGTGACATCATTACGGCGCTCTGTTTCAGTCCTAACCGTTATTGGCTGTGCGCTGCTTATGGACCGTATGTTAAAATTTGGGTCAGTATCAGAATTAGTTTCTACATTTGAAGAAATGAGCCTACATTTGAAGAAATGAAGTGCGTTCATAACTCGTATTTTTTTAAAAACTATTTCATTTGTTTTCTAGGATTTGGAGAGCAAAGAAATGGTTGAAGAATTGAAACCTGAAGTAGTATCGTCAACCAATGCTAAATCGGTTCCTCCTCAGTGCCTTTCATTAGCGTGGTCCACTGATGGACAAACACTTTTTGCTGGATACTCAGATAATATGATAAGAGTCTGGCAAGTATCTGTATCTAGCAGATAAGAACAGAAAATGAATAAATAAATGTTACTGAAAATCTTGTTTCATTTATAGTTCATGTTTTAAATTTGTATATCTACTTATCTAGTTGGATTGGAAGAATTTTTGGAAAACAAATTTTTCTAGTTGAATGATGGACGATTTCATTGCTTGTACTGCGATTCGTTCGACAACTTTAGAATGAGATTTCGAATCAAGTTTTTATGGAAATAGCTATTATACTTGCCAATCATTTGAAGAGTTGCTCCGATTCAATAAGACCGAAGTCTGTGGCAGCATAAAATAGTTAATTATTAGAATGAAACAGTACGTTTCTCATAATTTAAGGGTAGTTAATTCATTTTTAAAATTGAAGTAGAACGTGAAGTACCTAAATATGAAGAATGTTGAACGTTGATTTACTGAAAAGAAACTGTTGCAAGTTAAATTGATACAATTCTCAATCCAAGATAATATCTTCAGACAAATGAAAGTGAAAAGAAATAAAAGTCGAAAAAAGAAACGATTTATTTAGATTGTGAAAATACCAATACAATCAAGTAAATTAAATTGTGTAACTACAGAACTGCATACGAACATATTTATCTCAAGCTTCCAACTCTAGCGTAATGATAAGACGCGAAGGGCATCCAAAATCCAGACGCAAAATAAATGAAAAATCTCAGCCAAAGCTTGTATGGATTATCTGTTACGAATGGAAGAGCATAACTGGCGTCGTCCGTGTACGGTTTATGGCCTTCCAAGTAACAACGGGCTGCTTTAAGGGCATACTTATCGTGGTGGCCATCATGAGCTTTTCGTGCTTGCGGAGCGAATCTACGAATTACCAGACGCGACAAGATTTTAGAACTATTCATTTCTACAGTTTCACGTTATTCACAACAGATGATACGGAGAAGATGACGAGACGGACGCAAGTGCGACTAGGCACCGTTATAAATAGTAAAATTCAAGCTCTATTAGACACAATTTGGAAAAGCGAAAAATGGAAAATATCTATTTCAGTATCACGTAAAGAAGACCTGCGAGTCGTATTCGTAATGGACGTAACGAAACGTCGTAACAACTTGACCTTGTTTCGGAATTGAAAGGAGGAGATACCTCCATAGTCCATGGTAGGAACAAGAAAGGGGAAAGGTATAGTCATGTGATTCTATTTCGTGCGCGCGCAGTACAAGTCAAATCAATTTTTTATTCTATCATTCCATACAACAGATCGACTATAAGGTCGATGGTCCATAGCTACAGCACGCAATTCATTTACATCCACACAAGCACACACACAACCAACACAACGTCGATCAAGAAACGCATTTTCAAGTCCATCCTGAAACTGTCCATCCCACAAGCGTGAAATGTGAACTTTGTATGTGGAATCGCTTTCATAACGAAAAGGGGCGAAAACTGATGAAAACAGATGAAAACTTGAGAGGCAATGTCAAAGTTGGGTGAGCTTTCAATACTTTGGTTTCATTGATTTTGAATTTTTCTCCTGAATTATATCTTATTTGCTTTAAGAAAACTAGTTTGTTCTCATTCATTTATTAGACGTGTATCTTTTAGTAGTCTGATAGTTTATTTTGCATTCATGGTTTCACATTGAGAAATACTAAATGGATTAGATGATATTTATTTTTGGTGCAAGTGGCAGACTACCTTCAGTAAGTACTTTTTAGAATTACTTATGTATTGAATAGTTGAAATATTGAAATATTATTAAATATTTGTCAGATGTAATTCTGGCGATATAGGCACATGTGTTTAATTTCTTCAGTTTTACATCAGCCTCTTATAATTTCTCTTCATTTCAGTTACATTACCTGAACAATTTGCGTTTCAACGTTAATACGGATTTTATTATTTTCAGGTACATCTTCGTTTGAAATCAACATTTATTTTCATTTCGGATGGTCCAAAAGGTTGTTAATTTTCTATTTTAAATGTTTTTTCTGATTTTGCTTTCTTTTTCTATGTATCTTTTTTTTGCTAGTTAAATTTAACAATTTACGTCAGCTTTCGCGAGCTATTCTTTCTTTTTTTATTTTCAAGTTTACGTATCTAAGTTTTTGATTTTCACCATTTTTTCGCTATTTATGAAACACTACTTAAATTTTTTATGTTCTATAAGGTACTTATTTTTTGTTTGCAGCATCTTTGTTTTGCGCTTAGATTTCATTAGGAATTTGTATGGCTGCTTATATAAATCGCACGATTTCTATGATATCCGCCGATTCTGGTTCTAATCATTCCCGCGGACTCCTATCCACGAATGGCGACAACCGACATTATAGAGAATCTTCTCCTCTACAGATTTTTGTGAAGGCGAAGAAAAAAATAAATGATATTTTCTCCGAAATTGACGATTATGTGCAGGATTCATGCAAATACGTAGAATGTAGGTATACACTGTCGGTAAATTAATGTTGATAGTTTTGCTGTTTACTTAAATTCTATCCATTTTTGCAGCGATTCGTTATAATGAAGCTCTTATTGATTCAGAAGAAGCCAAGAAAATAGTCGAGTACGTTACCAAAGTTAAAGGTATTCGCGATGTTCTTTCAAGGGATCACATGAAAGTGGCATTCTTCGGAAGGTTTGTTATTTGTGACGCGGAGAAAAAATCTTGGGAGGTCAATGGCTCAGTCAAATCTTCTTTTCACCTTCAATTTCTTATAAAAGTATTCAAAACAAACTTGAGTTTTTATTTATCACTGTTAAATATTGACGTGTTGAGATCTGTATAATATTAGTCAGAAACAATTACAAATATGAAATTAAAACGACGCGGTGCATTATTAAAAGCGCATTTCACTCAAATTATATTTTTGATTATGTTTTCGTTTCTCCCCTTGGATTTTATGAATCATGGAAATTGAAATACTAATAAGCTTCTCTTGATTTTTTTCAATGGGAAATATTAACCTCTAGTCTCCACACACTGAGCCATTGAGATTTTTTCAGCTATTACCTCTAACTTTTTCCGCTTGACTTTTATCTACTTCAGAACCAGTAGCGGTAAAAGCTCAGTTATTAATGCTATGTTGAGGGATAAAATTCTCCCCAGTGGTATTGGTCACACTACCAATTGTTTTCTACAAGTTGAAGGTTCTGAGAATGGAGAGGCTTATTTGGTTACCGAAGATTCTGCGGAAAAGAAAAATGTGAAGGTTAGTTTGGAATACTTTCTTCCCCGTGTTCTGTAACTTATATTCCAAATATTGAATTTTTCATTTTCGCGTTTCAGTCTATTGGTCGACTTGCGCATGCTTTGTGTGAAGAAAAATTGAATGAACATGTGCTGGTTCGTATATTTTGGCCACGCGACAAATGTTCTTTATTACGCGATGATGTTGTTTTGGTTGATTCTCCGGGTGTTGATATTACTCCTAATTTGGACGAATGGATAGATAAACACTGTCTGGATGCTGACGTTTTCGTTCTTGTTGCTCATGCCCAATCAACTCTGATGGTTACTGTTAGTATTTTTTTATGAACTAATTTTTATTAGACATTATTGGTAGACTCATTGAGTACTTGAAAATTTTCAAATTAATTTTTTTATTTAGGAAAAAAATTTCTTCCACAAAGTATCTCAAAAACTTTCGAAACCAAACATTTTTCTTCTAAATAATCATTGGGATACATCTGCGTCGGAACCTGAATTCATGGAAGAAGTAAGTATTTCTTCATTATTGAACAGATTCATGTAGGTTCAACACGTTTCCATTTTTCATCACTTCATGGTTGTGGGTTCGATAGATTTTATTGATAAAAAAAAAGTATTTATGCTGTTGAATTTTCGTAATTCTAAATTTGAACTCGATCTTACCCACATTCATTGTAACGTAAATTATAAATTTCGTGTAATTTGGTGTTCTGTTACGTTTTGATTACTTTGATTGATGTTGAAGGACATTAATGAGCGAATGGGGGTAAGTTGAAAAACATGAGAATTTTTTGACGTTTAATAAAAGCTATTATTGCTTCAACTCAATATTTTCTTCAATATTTTGTAAGCTGATTTTCGCTTCTAAAAGCCACCAATTGATTTATCTGCTTAATTTAGTTCACATGGAATAAAAATAGAGCAACTAATTAGAAGTTTACCTTATTTGACTCAAAGTGTGTTGGGTAATAATAATACCTATTGATTTGGATAATTGGAGTATCGAAAATTGGTAACGATTCTTCGAAATGCATATTCAATCATTTTCACCGTCAATTGTGTGTACGAGTTCGGATTTTAAATTCCATCTTTTTAATTTGTTACAAACTTTTTAATAAAATCAGTTGAATGAAATTAGAAAAAATAAAGTATGAAGCTGTTGTGAACAACAATCAAAGGAATTGGAAAATTGGGAATGAGAAATTGTTATCAAAAAATTGTAAGATCTTATGTTGCTGCTGAAACTTTTAAGTTATTTTCGTTACTTTGGCGTTTGAATCTCTGCTTGTATGTTCTAATATATGTACAATCTCTTTATTGTACATACTTTTATTTAACGAATTTTCATTACGAGTGTCAAGTTTTATCATTCAGTTAGCTCTGAATTGCTTTATCACCATTAATAGTTAATATGCCTGTACATCTTGGAAATTGTTGAATTTTTTAGCTCACAAATCAGACGTCAGCTGCAAAATTACGTATACATTCATTAAAGTTCATCTTCAATAAATTTTAATCGACGAATTTATATTTGTTACAGGCCCGAGTTCAACACACAGAACGAGCCATTGATTTTCTTGTGAAGGAACTGAAAGTCTGTAGTCAAAAAGAGGCTGCGGAACGAGTTTTCTTCATTTCGGCCAAAGAATGCTTATTGGCTCGAACCAAGGAGCAAGAAGGGCTTTCGTTACAAAGTTTGTAGTTTTTTTTTTTTCGTGATGTTCCTTTTTCGCATCGTTTTAATTATCGAAGAACTGGATTTTTCATAGGTGGAGCTTTGGCCGAAGGTTTTCCTACAAGGTACTTCGAGTTTCAAGATTTTGAAAGAAAATTTGAAGAATGTATATCGAAATCTGCTGTGAAAACGAAGTTCGAACAACATTTGCAAAGGGGGAAAACTATAGCCAGGTATGCTATTCTTCTAGAGTTCAATTGCATCCTGTAATTGTAAGATAAAATTATTTACACATTTGAATGCAAAACCCAGTAGTGAAATTTAAATCACGTTAGATTTCGTATTTTCCCTTAAACTCAATTTGAATAAAAAAAATTACAGCGATATTCGTGTAACGATGGATGGGCTGTATGAAAAAGCATTGAAGCTGAGAAACGACAAAACAGAAGCCAAAAAAGGAATTTACGAAAAGTTAAATTATACCGAACAACGTTTGATTTTGTTAACGCAACAAATGAAGGAGAAAATTCAACAAATGGTCAGCGAAACCGAAGAAAAAGTAAGATTTCCACGATCCGATGTTTCAAACAAAGTCGTCTATATTCGTGCATCATTTAATATGTATTTTAAACGTAGGTCAAAAAAGCATTAAGTGAAGAAATTCGTCGACTGTCAGTCCTAGTCGAGGAATTTAATGCGCCGTTTCACTCGGACGCTCTGGTTTTAAACGTCTATAAACGAGAACTGCACGCCCATGTCGAATCTGGACTCGGTAGTAATCTTAGAGCTCGATTATCCAATGCGCTGGCTATGAACATCGAAAGTAGTCAACGAGAAATGACAGGTATATTTTATTGTGTTCAGATTCGCCAAGTTTTGGAGGCATCATTTTCTGTATAAATTAAATAAACTTGTGAATTTTGTTTTCTAGAACAAATGTCATGTTTACTGCCCGCCGACAGACGACAGCAATCGTTCAGTATTCTGACTCGTCGACAGCCTTTCGAAATATTGTATAGGTTAAATTGTGATAATTTATGTGCGGATTTCCAGGAAGATTTGGAATTTCGATTTTCTTGGGGCGTTACTTCGCTTATTTCAAGATTTGTTCAAGGCAATACTCGGCATCAGATGGCTTTGAAGAATTACCCTAGTCAAGTAAGTTGCGATAAAGTTGGCTAGGATTTCAATAATCAATGTGTTATTTCGGGAATGATATGTAATCTGTATTGTAGGTTCCTTCCACCCCTCCATCATCAGACGAGTGGTACTCCCAAGATCAATCGTTCGCACATTATTCAGGAGTTCCGAGATCTGAAGAATGGTATACGTCTTTGATCTCGAAAGTTGCTGTAGCTTCGGTCACTTCGCAAGGCACTATTGGCGCCCTACTCGTTTCTGGTTTCGTAAGTATTGGCCTAAAAATATTGGTCTAGCCGGTGCTTCACTTCCAGAATCTTCCATGACACACCAACAGTAACCTACAAGCAGATTTATTCAAGTGAAAGGAAACAACTTGAGGTGTACTAAACAGAAATTTTGTAACTGTATTCAATTTTCTCACAATCTTAATAAGTATTGGCCACAAAATATTTCGTTCGGTCTGTGCCGGCGGGTGGTAATAGTAATAGATTCTGAATCCAGCTGTCCAACTTCGATTTTAGATGCCTTATAGGGAATAGAAAACAGAAGCACTGTGAGTATTTAAGTAAAGGTGCTTTGAAGCAGTGATTTTCAATACTTGGGTCATTTTACATACCAAAAAGCGAAATAAAATTAATTTTCATTCTTTTATCTAAGTGTGCTCATGTACGATCTGTCTCTGAGGAAAGTTTTAACTCCGATACAGAAGCAGCATTTCCTGGTGTTTTTGAATTGATTATTATCCTCCTGCGGTTTTGTCTTTGTGCCGAGTTGAAAAACTGACTTCTTATTTTGTTTAGATGTTGAAAACCATTGGCTGGAGAGTTATATTCGTCACTGGTGTTGTTTACGGCAGCCTTTATATGTACGAATGGATGACGTGGACGAATAAAGCCAAGGAGAAAACATTCAAAAAGCAGTACGTCGAACATGCCACGAAGAAGCTCCGTCTAATCGTAGACTTGACATCAGCCAACTGTAGTCATCAAGTGCAGCAGTGAGTTTTAATTTTTTCGGTTCCGGGTCAAAATCCCGAATCCAAATTCCCGAATTGACTTTTCTATGAATACATTCTTCCCGAATACTAGTTTCCCAAATGGCCTTTTTTCCGAATGTACCCTTGGCAGCTGATGGGGCCCCCTGTTTCTTATGCAGCACCGCAAATAATTTTACCCCACCACAACTACACTTTCCACCAATGCTGTGGAATCAGCATGCTGAAACCATGGCTAATAGCAAATAATATTAGTAAAGGATGACACAACCGGTTTTGACTCTCAAAAGTGGGTTCCCAAATTCGGGATTTGGTCTGTTCGGGGCAAAGTCTATTCGGGAAATTGGGTAGGAACCAATTTTTTCCTGCCGCTGTGCTTCGGCGACGAAGGACAAAGCGTTCACGTTGTATTTGCCTCGGATGTTACAGAGAATTATCCAGTACCTTCGCTCGCTTATGTCAGCTAATTGATCAAGCGACCAGCGATATGAGTAGCGATATGAAGGATCTGGAGCAGGAAATTCAGAAATTAGATGGTGCTGCGAATTCGGCCAAAGTGTTGCGAAATAAATCCGATTATTTGGCTAAAGAGCTTGATATGTTCGAAGAAACATACCTACGAATGTATAATTAGACTGGATATCATTGTTAGTTTCATTTACTAGAACGTTTTAAAATTGAATCACGTTTTATTTTGAGTGATGTCGAGATATTCGCTCCTGTAGATCAATTACACTAGACCAGTGGAGCTTTGTACGTCTGTTGAGTTTCCCATTTCTCTTTCGGTTCGCAGGGAGAACTGCTTCTCCATTCAATTTTCATCGTGAAATGTGTGGCATGAACAAAATTCGTTAGGGAGTTGCACGTTTCTGTTGAAAGCATCGTAACTAATTTTTTATACTTCGTTGGCCTTTTTATAAAATAGATCGATGATGTTTTTGAAGACTTTTAATAATTGGTTATCGTGGCCTATTTTTCGTTCGTCTTTTAATCTCGTGACTGTTTTTCTTTAGTATTTAGATGATGGTTACCTGAAGAATTTTTTTTTTCTTTCGTTTTCTTTAGTGTTTTTTATTGTATAAATTTTTGTCGGAAATACCTATTTAAAAAGAAAGAGTAGATTTAATTTTGAGAAACTCGTTTATCCATTTGATACAATATTATTTAAATGAGACGAATTTTAGTGCTGCTCATTAATGAATAACGATTTTCGAATAGTATTCGCTTCTTTTTATCTTTTCTGATTTTAGCCTGTTTCCTTCTTTTAAATCAGCTGTTTTAAAAAACGAATTTTGTTTACTAGAATTTTCAGACGTACATTTTCGTTTCTCTGTTTAATACAAGATAATTTTATCGGAAGTCATCGTTGTAATTGATAGCCAAACGAATGTTTTGATTTAATAAATTACTGTTAAAGCTAATCCTCGATTTTATTTATCATTGATTGCTCGCCTTATAACTGAATCCTTAAATATTCATTCACGCCCTGGTAAATTTTTGTAAAGGGTAATAATTGCACTGCAGTCAGTTTTGGAAATTTTTGGGGGAACCAAAACGCGAACTTCCCCCGATTAAAAGTACCTACTAGAGCTTCAAGGAACTCGAGTTTTGTTTGTTCGTCGATTTTATCCTAAAGATCAGCTCTTTTGTAAAGAATTATTGAAAACATAATTCATACATGCAACCCTTGCATTTTTCAAGAACTAAAAAAATATAATATAAAAAAGTTTTCGCTTTAATTGCTCCGAATCAGTCATAATTTCATAAATCAGTCATAATAATTCATAAATCACAAGTATCGATAGTAAGAAAAAATAAAAACAAATAAATGGAGAAACGATTCACATTCGTTAGAGGGGAGTCAAATTTTTGACAAATATATCAAGTGAAACGTCAAAAATTCGAACTGCCCCATTGCTACACCAATACAGTTTCCGAGGGTTTTCTTTTCCATGTCCAGGTGGTTTTCCGTCTTCACCCCCTTCCTGCAAGAAGATCGAAAATTGTACTTATCTGTGTCTCCAATAAGGAAACCTGAAGAAAACATAAACACGCGACTAATTACTCAATTACTATTGGTTAATTGTTGAAATAACGTTTGTTCATTGAGTTTTCAGTCACGTGTTTATCACTTCTTATTTCGGACAGACTATACAAACGATAGCTTTCTTATCACAAAAACACTACATCGGTACCACAGGGTACCACGGACCACGGTACTTGCTCGGTACATATGTAATTTTTTTATTTTACTCGACTCGATTCGATTCGAATTTCCAATCTGCACCAATCTGCACTATCCTGCTGAAAAGACTAAAATTAAGATTCATATAAGATTCAAATCTCTTGCTGTTGTTGATAATTTTCAATCTGTTTCCTAAGATTTACTAGTTTTTGTCTCATTTACTTTAGGAAAATACGTTAGTAAGTAACCTCTATGACGTGAATGAATAGCCCAACAATTTCATGAATTATAAATAATTATTCTCTGTTTTGTGTTCTGTAGATCTACCATGTTACGACGAAATCCTACAAGAATTGAGCTGAAATTGGACGATATTTCTGAATTCAATGAAATGCGAGAAGAACTCCTGAAGAAGGAATTTAAAATAAGTATTCAAAATATTGCATCTACGAGTACCATGACTACTGCAAAGAGCAGACAGGAAATTCATGATAGATTAGGTTATGTACCACATCCTAGACAAGCTGCTTGAAAAACTCACTTGAAATTTCTTCGATATTCGACTTTTGTTATGTTAGAAAACTTTTTTCATTTAAATGGAATATACATTTCATATACCACTTTTTCGGATTATTGCTTGGAAGAAAAGGATGACTGTGTCGAACTGAGAATGAGTAGTAGAAAATTTCATTGAATTTACTCTCTCATTCAAAAATCAACTAATTTATGGGTTTTCTGTTTTCTTACTGTGACCAATGAGGCTTGAAAAGTCTATCTTGTTTACGTACTGTAAGTTTATCGCGTGGAAATGATTTATCCCTCATGTTTCCAAGTTTTGGTTCCTATATAAACTTCAGTGAGCTGAAGAATTTTAGTTTGTGGTGTTCCTATTGAGGCGAAGAGAAGGTAAAATACTTGTATTTCGATTTTATTTAGTTTCATTATTTTCTTATTCGTGAATTTTTGTTAATTTTTGTTTTTAGATGATTGAAGGCAAACGAACTATCATTTTTATTGGCGTGATATTAAATATTTTATTATTGAACCAGCCAGTTACGAGTAATTTCATATTCAAAGCTGATCCTGGCATCAATGATTACAGACTAGTTTCACGGGTTCATGAGAGGTACGTAGAAATTAACATTCGTTTCATGAAAGAATTTTTTTTTGAACCTAATCATTACTAACCTTTTTGACTAAATAGAAATTGATGATCTTTATTTAAAAAAAAAAATTGATTATTGACTGCAATTGTCTCGAATAAGACGAAACAGTGATTTACGAGAAAGATTATTTTACTATGGGATTGGATTGAAAAAAATGGAAACCAAATTAGATTTTAAAGAGCAAATAGAGTGATACCTTTTAAATGAAATATCGCTCCTATAGGTGTTATTTTATGTTTTTTACGATTTCAAAGAAAAAATTGAATTTTTTTTCAGTTTGGATACCTGTTTTACAAAGAAATTTAAATTTTATTAAGTACTTTAATTTACTGTTCTAATTGTTTTGAAAAATAAGTTTGCAGCCCGATTTTCAGTCATTAAAAAATTATTGAGAATTTAACAAATTAGGTATAATATATTTTCAAGAAGTATCTTTGAAAAAATCTTTAGAAGTTTCTACGTCGATTTGGTTATTGACAATTACAAGCCTTATGAGCAGTTCCAAAACCATAATAAATAGCTCGCAAAATTTATTTTTAAATTCTAAAGAAACATCTTCTTTTCAGAAATTTAATCTTCTTATTATTCGGTTTCATTTCATATTCTTTGCAATTTAAAAGTTTTTCCGTCGTATTTATCTAATTTATAGAGGTGTACGATAGATTGTGGTAATCCTTTGAAAGTGTTGGTTTTTGAGAAGAGCCACACTTTAATTTTACTACATATTATTATTATTATTATTTATAATTTTGTCTCAAAATATTATATTCTTGTCCAAATATAACTGAGGATCTTGTTTTCAGACCCAGTTATCCGAATTCTTCTCTTACGAACCAACATTTCGAAATAGGACGCCACCGCTCGGATTTAACTCGATTTAGAAGTGAATCATACAGAAGAATCATAAATACGCCTTCAGAATCACGTGCTAGATTTTCGTTTATTGGGAGATCAGAGGAACGTTCTCAATTTGAAAGACAAAGGCGAATATTTTCGGAACCATTTAACGACAGACAGAAAAGGAATCGAGCTATTATAAATGATCACATTCAACGAAGATCTATAGAAATGGATAACAATCGTTACATGAGAGATCCGGTGGCTGCGTCAGAAAGAAGATTCAGTAGAGATTCCTTCTCTTCTCTAAAAAGTAGATTTTTGAATTTTGAATCATCTAGAGCCATAACAGCGGTGAATAATCGCGACGGGAGAGTAAATTCGCGTATCAGAGATACCAGAAATTCTGAATTTCTCCTACACAGAATCCATGAGTTGAGGGAAAATGTCAATCGATTCCGAAACCATAGAACACGTGACATGAGAATGGCAGAGGCGCCCAGAGATCACAGTTCGAATAGGGTGCTCTCGAGAAATTCTGAGACGTCGATTTTTGCTCCTTCATTTCTGAAATCTACGTTATCCCAATATATTCCTCATAATTCAGTACCCAGCCTCGAGTGGTATCAAATTAATGATTTTGTGGTGTCTACAATTGCCGGAATGCTTTTATATGACATAATGGGTGCCATGACACAGGTATGAGATATAATATAAAATGCTCTGGTTAGAAAAAGCTATTTTATTTATTACCTTATAGAATGATCTTTTGTAAGTAATGTTCTTGGTTCCAAAATTTTCATTCTGAAAAGCAAAGAAATGACAGGAATCGGAGTTAGTTGAATTAAAAAATTTAATATTTGATTGAAATTTTTTGTAAAGGAAATGATATCTTTGCCTTCTGGATGAAGAAAACAAGCTTTTGAATAAAATTTATTTTGAGTGAAGAATGAATCATTCTACCTATTATCTTCTGAAAGATTTTATATTTTACCTTAGATAATGTATTAAAATGTTATGAGTTACGGAAAAAATTACACATTAATCTTTCATTGCCAGTGCCCGATTGGGCCTTGTAGGTAGTACTTTTTAAAATTGAAAATTAGTTCGAATTTCATGTCTTTTCTTACAGAATAAAGCTGGTGCCATGAAAAAAGAATTGTTTGGAAACTTCTTTGAAAAAATGGTATTCAACGTTCGAAAAATGGTTGCTCATTGAATCAACTGAAACGATTTCGCTGTCATCTACTCGCCTGTATATCAGTTTTTTTTTTTCTCAAGAAAAATTCGAAATAAAAAGTGAATAATAATTTTTGTTGTTCATTTCAATCTACAACGTTTAAAAAACGATTTCAGTCATCTACTCGCTTGTTTCTCAGTTTTCTTCATTACTGGAAAAAAAAAAATTGAAATAAGAAGTAAGATTATTAATAGTTTTTGTTGTTCTGTTCAACTATACCAACGTTTAAAATTGATGAATTTCATTGATTTTTATTGAAAAGACATATTGTCGATATTCGTAAATATTCTGATATTATTCAAGAAACTTTTTCTAGACATCCCAGAATCCTACGAAGATCTTTATTTTTTAGAAAAGATTATGAAAATGTTGGTCGCTTATACTCGTAGTAAATTATCAAATAACCTTCAGTTCGGTTTGGAAAAAAAAAATCAACTCGTTGCCGTTAAAAAAATGATGTTATTGACTTATTTTCCCGAGTAAATTATAATATGACATGACATCTCTGTGTGATGTGCCAGCGTTTCATTATTGGTTTTGAATTTCTTGCTGAAGTCGAAATTCGAAAATAGCACATTGTACATATTCAGTGGGACTGTAGGACAGGAGATAGTAGATACACGATTCGACACGTTTTGTCCTGAGCATTTCGATATTTTTCTTATCATTTTTTGTTGTTTTTCAGCGATTCTACTAAATTAAATTATGATAAGAAATTGAAATGAAGGAAAACCATAGAAAACTAATGAAAAATTAAAATTTTCAAATTTCATCAGCTTGTGAATTGTGAGTTAAACCATTTTAAACGTTGTATTGCGTTCCTTTTTTAATCCACAAATATGTTCAGGAAAACAGCAGAATTGCCTCAGAAACCAGAGATTGTTTCAAAAAGTAAAATTTATGAAGATTTACAGATCCCTAGTGAAGATCCTTTATTTTCAGGTTTGTACTTTTATTGATCATTTCGCACACAGAATATCAATTTTATTTGTTAAACAGGCGGTTTGAAAAGCAAAATACTATGTTGTAAAATTAATTCGCTGGGTTTCATTTTTCCATTTTATTTGTCCATGTACAGGTACTCGCCTGGGTACATGAAGGTTGTTGATTGATGAATCAATAATATACTTTATATTTTAATACTGACTGTGTCATTTCATTCTATATTTTGAAAAAAGAGTAAAATATAGCGGAGTAATTTACTGTAATAATTATTCTAGATGCTGTAAGACAAATCATAGCTATGAATGATCCTGTTGTGGATTCTAAATCTGCATTAACTTCTTCCAAAACCTTCGATTCAATCAACGAAATACTTCAATTAAAAGAGAAATTGTCGTTGCAAAAGAAGATACTACTAGAAAAATTCGATAGTTTAAGTAGTTTACGTGATGAATTGAAAAATTCTCGAGATAGTCGTAATATCTAGAAATTTTCATAGTTGAAATTTTGAAATTGGGATACTTTTGGTGTAAGAGGTACGTAGCCTTTCATATTCTTCGTGTAAAAATTTAGAGTCCTCAAGATCAAAGAAATCTTCCCTAATTATTTTTCTGGTCAAGATCTGAAGAACATTTGTATCTCTTCACCGTCTGGTTTTGATGGATAATCAAAATCACAGAATATACTTTTGATTACTGCTAATCTCAAAAATGGTCTACTATAATTATGTAGTTGGTGAATTATAATAAACGAGATTACTCATATGAACTTCAAATCTTTTTAAATTACACTAAAATGCTTGTAAATACTATTTACAATCAGTGCGCTATAGCATTTTTAAAATCCCGAAAATCTTTTCACAATGCTCTCCTACTTTCCAGAATTGATTTTTCATTTCTAGTCGAAAGAATAAAAAATTGCAAGTAATCATGCTTCATTTAAAACCGATGAAACCATAAAACAGAAATTGGACAATGCGTTTGTCTGAAGAATGCCAAAAACAAAACTCGTTTCGTGAAAAGTGCTTCATTCAAAAATTTCTCTTTACTTTTTACGCAAAAATGAAATTGAAATGAATAACATTATTTTGTCTTTAACAACATAACAACAATTTTTCGTGAATTTATTCGTGCTCAAAAATATAATATTTTTTAATAAGTTGAGTTTGTTAGGTGCTGTGACGTTAATTGATGGATGAATATTCAGCTTATATACCTTGATCTTGGCCTTTTTATCTTCATCTGACATCGAAAAGAAATTCGTGACGATTTTCTTATTAATACAGTTTGAGAGAATGTTTCCTTGTGTTTTTTCACGAATGTTCTTCTCATGCAGATGTGGAACTCGTGAAAATGAGAATATTGATAGAAATGAGTGAATGGAAAAATGACAGATACTTCCGCGGCAGAGTTCGGAAGCCGTAAGATATGGCTTTAGCTTTCGGCTTTTAGCTTCTGACCTTGAAAATAAAACTTAGGCTTTCAACTTTTGACTTTTATGATAAAGCTTTTGGCTTTCGGCTTACTGGTTTTTCCTTCAAAAATTGATGGCTTTCGGCTTTTAGCTTTCGGCTTTTGGCTTTTCACAAAAATATACTTTTTCACATGAAATTTTGTGCTGAATTCGAAAATTTGGGTGGAAATTTTTTTAAATATTTTTTATTAATTATTTGATTAATTTATTTGTTTACACTTCACTTTTGTGATTTGTGATTTTTTTTTTTGTTCTTAAAAAGCTAAAAAGCCGTATAAAAGCCATAAAAATACGGCTTTTGCTTTCAGCTTTCAGCTTTTTTGATAAAGCTTTCGGCTTTCGGCTTACCGGTTTTTCCTTTAAAAATCAATGGCTTTCGGCTTTTAGCTTTCGGCTTTCAGCTAGCTTCCGAACTCTGTTCCGCGGTAGACTTTTTCATCTCCAATCTTGCTCCAACTTATCTCTTTCCTTCCTTCAAAAAATATTCCGGCTGAAAATGCCAAATTTACCAGTACTACCATGCCTAATTTTGTAAGATTATAGACTATTTTAAAATTATAATAAGATTGTAATAATATAAAAAATTTTTTTTAATAATATTTGGAATATTTTTTAAAGATATTGAATGTTTTCTTATAAATATTTCAGGTTTGAAGGAATCAGTTGATTAAAACGTAACAGAAATTTGAAAAATTAAATCTTAAATTCTAAAACCTCTTTTCTCGAAATTGAGGTTTTTTTCCATAATTTGAGAACTACCTATATCACCTTAAATTTTCAAGTTAAAAATTTGCTTCTCACCTAAACGTTAATTTCTCAAATTTCTTCATGCCTATCATTTTAATAATTATTCAAGTTTGGTAAATCAACGTTCTTATTTCCCCAGCCCCCTCCCCATGCAGACAGCATGAAATACGAGATGTTTACTTTGAGGAGTTGATGTAAAAGTAACAAAAAGTTTTGAAAATACATTTAAGTGCTGAGATTTCAGAGTTATAGTACCTACATACGACTAACCACCTTTATAATTACTATTTTTTTAATGAGCAGAATTTTTCACCGATTGCCTCCAAATTTGAATATTTTTTCTCACCTTTGAATATGTTTTCCTTAAATATACCCTGTATGCCCCCACGAATTTATTTTTCTAAATTTTGATTAATTTCTTAATGCTATCTTTTAAAGCGGTTCTAAAGCATCTGTTTCGATAGCTTTGAAAAACCCACCACAAAATCGAAATTTATGAAGAAGGAATTCGTGGGGACGCACGTAGAGTATACATTTGTGAGCAATAAGTCAAAACAAAGCCCAGCAATCCATGAAAAACTTTAGAAGAAAAAAACGAAATGGCTACTGAAAGATTAATAAAAAATAATTGTTGAATAACATTTCATTTACAATAATAGTAAACAAAGTTCTCAACATATACAAACTTTTCACGATTCACCTCTAAAAAGTGTACTACAGTTTTAAGAGAAGAAAAGGAATGTTAAAAATTTTTTTTTTTGAATTTAGTAAACATGGATTTCTTTTTGTGTTTTGCAACAAAACTCCTAAGTTTTTTTCTTATGGTCATAATATTTTCTATACCACCCTCATGTCATTAAATAAAAATCTATACAAGTAAAATACGTGTAGTTTTCGAAAGTATTCTGAACAACGCATTACTTTTATGAGTGAGTAAAAAAAAAACAGATTCCAAACGAGTCGTTATTACACTCTTTATTTTTTCAAATTTCTTTTTAATTTCTTCGATTCTTGTTATACAATGTACCCACACAATTACAAGCTAAACATTTTGGTAAATGTTGCTACCAATCTTGAAAGACTTGTGATGAATTATCCATCAGGTATAGCTGCACGCATTAGCCTTGAGCAGATCTACACATTTCCTTCATCAATCGGTACCTGGAAGATCAGCTAATTTTTTACCGCATTTATTTAGCCATCGCGAATGGTGCAGCATACGAATGAATTCTCAAATAATTTCAATATGTTCACGTTTTTCGTCATTGTTTTTTACATAATTATTGGACTTTTATTAACAATTTTGTTTTTTTGCTTAAATTGTTACTCGTTCAGCAACAAAAAGCATCGTGAATTATGGAACAAATTACCAAAAAAACGTTTGAGTCCAATATTTGGATGTGCTCTGATTATTTATCGATTAAAACCTACAGGTATGTTGAAAAATTTTATTCTTGAAACTATAACAGCTACCATCCCACATAAAGTTATGATACTTATTTAAAATTTATCAACCGACCATGCGTAAACATGACATAGAGCCAAACTTTATGACGAAATTGAAAACTTATCGTTTGTAAATAATGGAATGATATTTTTCACTTCCACTTTTTAAACACGAAGAAAATTTTCAATGAAACTTATCGTTTATATTCACCATACATGACACACTTTTCCTCTCATTCTTTTGGCTCTATTTTATTTATTTATTTTTTTGACTATAAATAAATTACAATATTATAAACATCACGTATGTAGGCTACTGGGTACAATAAATCCTCAAGACTGTTCCAGCTTCCAGTTGAGTTCCATGACGTCATAATGTTTCAACAAAATATGAAGAGAAAGTATATATTTTTTTATTTAAACCAAAATTTCAACTTATCGCCTTCTTCAAATCCTTATGACGTCATGGAACTCTTGACTGCAACCAGTGGCGGAGCCAAGGAAGGCTAAGGAGCCGAAGCTCCCCTTAGCTATCGAATTTAATACTGGGATGTAGCCAGAGTGTTCTGATAGGGCGGGGGGGGGGGGGGCGTCAAATAAAATTCTGGGGGCCAGTTAATTTTCAAGCCCCTTATTTATCATTTCTTTTCAAAGTATAGGAGGCGGAGGGGGTGTTCCTCGGGGGGGCAAATTTTTCTAAGGGGGCTCAGCCCTCATATACTCCCTGGCTACACCGCTGATTTAATTAGGAAAATAAAATTTAAAAATTTTTCCTTCCTGTCTTTTGAGGATTAAGATTCAGCCTCTCTTTTGGTAAATTTTTGGCTACTCCACTGATCTGGATTACATTATTAGTGTACCATGTGAAAAAATTGACGTCAGAGTTTCATAATATGCGTCTTTATTATAGTAACATAGCTGAAGAAAATCGAAATAAAATACTTAATAGTAGAAAATCAATCAGCATGAAATCCAGTTTTTCGTACTTACCATTAGAAAAACTATAGAAAATACTTGTAATGTGACTTATGCGTATTGTACTGCTGAAAAGTTGAATTAGGCCTACTAGACGTAATTTCCAGCCATTAGCGCCCATATTTTGCTTTTATCATTTTGCCCTCAGGATATAAAGTGCGCATTGGCACTTAGCATTCTGAATGATACAATAATTTGTTTGCTTGTCATCGCTAGTTCTCCATACTTTGCCGAATTAAAATATCAATTTCTGTAAATATTGAATTTGTAATATTATTTTGCCTATCTCGCTATTTTTCAATTTGTTTGCCACAAAGATGTTAAATTAAACAAACCAAGTCTGTGCTAATTAACGCTAAAATTGTAATTATTTCTTCCAAGATGAAAATTTTTTTCATAAGCCCTTGGGTTATTGATACAACCTATAAATTTTTACAACTACGATACTATGTAATACTGACACGAATATAGTAACTAAGTAAAGTTTATTCATAAGTACGAAAAATAAACTAGAAAAAAATCATGTTCATCGTGCTCCCCTGTGAACATTGTATTGATGCGTATACCCACAGTCTATGACCTGTAAGCTCTTCATTTAAAAGTAATACCTCCTAGAAAACTTGTTTTTGTTTGTGTGTGCCTTTAACATTAGGTCGATTATATATACTTCGACTAGACTTTGATTTGAAGTTTTGACATGTTTTTTTGTGAAGCATGTTCACCAATGCTTTTTAAATGTACCAATTTACAGGTGCGTATTCTTAAGGGAACTTTGAGGGACCAATTTTTGAAAAAGAGTATGGGTGAACTTTGCTTTGGGGGGGGGGGCTAAAAACTTTTTTTAATGTAAAAAAAAAGTGGAAAATTCGCCAAGACCCTTGATAAGATGATAAAAAAAGGAGTAAAAAGAAAAAAAAAGAATTATTGCCGAGAATGAAAAACCTGCTAATAGATCAAAACTTCGTTGATTTTCATTGAACTGGGGAGGGGGCTAACTTGATTTTCTCTGGGCGGTAGTTTCAGCTCTGAGGGGAGTACAGCTCCCCTGTCACCCTCTGAAGTTCACCTTTGAGGAAAAGTGGTGTGTACTTAGCCTTTGCAGTTTTCACCTTATCTCTCTTATAGGTCATGCACCTATACGTTGAACTTTTATGTAGAATATAAGTAGAATCCGAACATTTTACTACCCACCTCCAACCCATTAAATTAAAAAGTAATTAGATCTGTGATTTTTTGCAATACATTATTTTTTATCGAATAATAATTTATTACAGTTTTTAAGGAAGGCAGTTGAAACAGTCACAATGCTAACGGAAATCAAAACCTTTTCCTGATTACTCATCTTGTATAAGTAGATACGAATACATAATATTTTGAATAACGATAAATTACAGACTTCTCTACGCGGTTTTTATTGAACATTATCTCGCATTTGATTTTAGTTTCCTAAACTGATATACAAATACAAATCTGTTGGCTTGAGCACTGACCCAATGTCACACTGACCCAATGTCACACTATCAGTTATTTTTTTATTATATCTAATCTTTGACCGTGAAAAATCTAACGAATCAGATCTATAGCTGTGTGTGGGTAGTGTTGAAGTTTTCCTGAATGGAAAGTAATTTTATAGATCGGTACATCGTGTCATAGTAACCTACATATGATAACAAAAAAAAGCCAACCTACCTACTAACATATAGTTGATTGTCGTCTGCTCGCGTCTATTCGCTTATATTTTTCTATGGAAATTGTTTTTGATGCATGATCTATGAAAAGTACCTTGAGTTGGCCAACAACTTTTTGAGAATTTCACAAAAAATAATTGTCAGGTCATGAAATGAAAGAATAATATTTTTATGTATTTATCTTTGCCCTTTGGAAACATTTTCGTGACTTTGCACACCACCAAATAATAATATTATTACTCAAATCGGTGAGAGAAATAGATTTCAGGGAACACTAACTTTCCGTGAGTGATTCATTCCTGTGCGGGTATAATATCTTCCAGTAATTTTTCTTTCCAAAATAGTATAGCATCATTGGTTCTACATGATCCACACTGAGAGAAATTTCAATTGTAGGTTCTACTTTTTACTATTTTAGAATAGGAAAACTGGGACAGTTCGAAATTTTAGTACAAATTGCTAATAAAAATAGTAAAATTTACTATCTTTGTTGTACTTTTCACTATCATAATATAAGAATTTATTACTACAAAATGATAATTTTTGTTACCTCTATGAGCAAAATTACTATACTACGAAGTAATAAGTACTATACGCCTTTTTTCTCAGTGCATTTATTAGAAGAGTATTTTGAACCTCTTCTTATGAGAGAAAAAATTTGCCCTAAGTGGTCAAAATATCTCTCAACTGAATTGTCCAAAGCTATGTTTTCAGTGCTATGATCAACTCTTAAGCCTTCTCAGGGTAGGGCTTAACTGGTACAGCGATCCGATTTTAAATTCTTTGAAGAAAAAATCCACGCAATATTGAAATTGACGTCACTTCTTTAGGATGGGGTGGCAATTATCTTAAAAAAATGTCCTACACTTTTTTTTATCCTTTGACCTATCCAATTTTCAACCAGCCAAAAATGAGTCCTATAATGAACGTTTACAAATCCATAAAATGGCTAAGATTATGCATTATTGTTCCCTATACAATCTCTATGGGATGACGTACATCTATTTTCAACATAATATTTGGATGATGGTCTATTCTCTGTTCAAAATAAGAAGCTCACGCTGCAATGAAAAAAAACTTTTAAAAGACCTTTAGATGGCTAGACAAGGTTGACACACCATACAGATTTGTAGTCTGGATCATAAACAACAATCACAAGCTATGCCATGAAAAATTAGTGTAAGTCATTTTTGTGATTATGTCCCTCGCCCTATAGTTGGAAAGTTATTCCTTATAGACATTAACATTCTGTGGGTTATACATATTCCGACATTTCCAAGAAAAAAATCCAAAATGGAGGCGAATAATTTTTTGAAAAAAATCAAGTCAAAATATCAACATTTCTGTAGAATCACCCATAAACGATGAACTTGCATTTTTGGCCCATACATTAACCCCTGCATATCAGGGGGTTGGTGTGGGAGAATTTCACTTTAAGGTTATTTTTTTGAGTTAGATTCGAAGTAAAATCAACTTTAATGTGATTTTTCACCCAAAAGTAAGGGTATGAGGGGATTGAGAGACATGTCGTCGGTGGTCTGATAAATACCTCCTATAAGTGATGAAATTTAAAAAAATTAGGTATGTGTTTGGGCTCATTGGATTTGTCTCGAGCACAGAAACTCAACACACTCAAATACATCATTTTTAAAATTTTTAGCACATAGGAGGTATTTAGCAGGTCATCGACGATGTGCTGATTTTTTTAAACATTGTTTTCTTGCCCCTAAAACTTATAATTTAGGGGCATATGCTAGGTTTTTAGAGTGGTGAAAGTGTAACTGCGCCTTTACTTTAATTATAAGTGAGTAATAAACTGACTTCCTTGTTTTCAAACTATCAATTTTATCAGTTAGATGAATTTTTTCTCTTAATTTTCAATTTCCGTTTTTCATTCAAATAACATTTAATCGAGATAAAAAATTCAATGTCTTTTAAATTCATATTTATTTACGTTTTTAATGCCTGCGTATTTTTTTTTTCTTTCTTTGAAATCTGTCCACGTATTTTGCTCACGTACCAATCATGACGCTGATGATAAGTTTTTGGTCACAGGGCTTAATATTTTTTATTGTGAAAATTTAAAACTTCAATATTAGTTTTATCAACTTGGGCAGTTGAGGTTCGCTCGAGTCAGAAGTCTCTTCTCTTTTCGGGCACGATGCACGTGCATTCGATTAGTGAAAAAGTTTAATATAATTTTTATCGGAATTCATAGTTGCAGATTTTATTAATATTCAGATATATTTTGCAATTTTGATTAGCTGAATTATTAGTTTTATTAAATGAAGCCTAGTTTTTTTTTTATTATATAAAAATTATATCTGGTTCTTCCTAATAATTCGTGACGAAATATTTCCATTATCGTCGTTCAGTTTTCGCACAGCTTCTTTCAAATTTGAGAAATTTTGTGAAAAAATTTGGCCTTTATTATTCGTATACTTTGATGTTCTTGCTGGGCTTGTAATCGATGACATAAAGTGCTCATCTATATTTTTTCAAATTCATCGTTCATTTGGAAAAAATGGCTTTTTTATTGATTTTCATGTACGTTGCAATTCTTCTCGTGAGCGTATTTTTTGTGTTTCTGCTTTTATTTTACGAATTCAGACTACCGTCGTATCGACGAAAAGTTCGAAAGCTACCTGGTCCAAAAATGAACACAATTTTTGGCCTTGGACTGGATGTGATGAGAGTGGAACACGAAGGTAGGCATTGCACGACTTGAAAAGCTTCAGGCTCATATAATTCTTATTCTATGATTATTCTTTGTTTTATATTTTAGTGTACTATAAAAATTTCAATTTAATGGTCTACACATTCTTTGAAATTTGGTTTTTCAATGTTTGAAAATTTGAAAGTTATAACTTCGAAAATTTCGCTAAGCTTAAGGATTGAAAAAAAAATATAACTATTTTTCAATTTTCGCAGTGGCGGAACCAGCTTTTATTAGCGGGGAAGGGGAGGGGCAAGAAAAAACGTTAGAAAATTTCAACATCAAAAAAATTGATACTGTGGCTGATTTTTTATTATTTTTTCAATGATTTCTTAATTTCACTGGTTTTTAGTTAGTTTCGAAAAATTTTTGGGTGGGCCAGAAATTTTTTTTAGGTGGGTTCATATCCTGTATCTTAAGGGTAGGTCCAAATCCACCCTCCCTATATTTTCTAATAATGTAGTAGTAAGTTAAAGGAGAAAAACTATGTTTCTATGTAATGCTGATTATAATGAGTAAAATTAATATTGATTTTTGCATGTACGGATTTTCAATCCACTTCTGGCACCATTTTTTTCAACGCAGGTGGCTGAAATTTTTTTTTCATGAAAAGGAACCAATCTGCCGGGTTGGAGGTAAAAAATTCAGAGCCTCACCATAAAGTTCAGCCTCGAGAATATTCTCTTTATTCATCTTCATCCTTCACTGAAAAGATCTGTAAAATAAATATTGCATTCGATCGACAAATATGAAGTCAACAAATCGACTCGCTAATCATATTTTTAATTTAGTTAGTAGAACCGAATAGATTTCAAAATCCCGATATGCCTAATGCGATATAAATTACATTTCACCTTTACTTGAAAAAAAAAAAAATTTTAATCTTATTCAAAACTGTCCAATCATTTTTGCGAGAAAATTTTCTGAATATAACTTTTTTCTAGAATTTACTTCCGAAATAATTCGCATTAAATAGACTATACTTATGTATGTTTATCCATCAGTAAAAGTTGTAATTTTGAGGAGAGATTAATGATCAACATTATGGTACAAGCAAAAATAATGGTAGATCGGGTATAAACTGTAAAAAATAATTTGTATCCTGTTGCAATATTTCCTTACGACAATTATTATTCGATTATAAAACTCGAAAATCACAATATCCACTTGGTATCGCATAAACAATAAATGAAGGGCTCAGAATCAAATGTCTCATTTGCCATAGAAACTTGTTTTTGAGCTGAAAATGCGAAAAAGTATTTTATCATGGTTCTCCACTACTTAGAATGGCTCTAATGAGAAGGATTAGAGAAGAATCATCATTCAATAACAATCTAGTCGAAAATTCCATTACGAGATCATTCGGTGCACTTGAAAGTGGAGAGGGAATTAGTAAATGCGAGTTTTGACTCCAACATCAAAACATTTCAGGGAAAATTAGTTAAAGGCGATGCAGGATGATAAATGGTGACATGGCTTTATAAAATTGATTTATGGTGTTTGATGTTCAGAGAAATCATTTTCAGTGATAAAATGGGCTGTTGACAAATAAAAATCAGGAAATTGTTTATTCATTACAGAGGAATTTCATGGTGGAATGTGAAAATTTCAGCTAAACTGAATCGTAACTGGAACATTGAAAATTTCTTTAGAAGTATTTTGTTCTTCTTAAATGAATTTTCTACTCGATTTCGAAGTCACAACTCACATTTGCCTAAAATAAATGCGAGTTTTGACTTTTGCCTCCAACCCTACTTTTTAAGGGCGAATTCGGTGGTTAAGGGGTGAGGGAAATAAAAAATCGAGCTACCACGTGGAGGGTAAAATTTTGAACCAGAATCCATAATAAAATTTGTTTGGCCAAAGAGACTTATGACTCTGAGTCCTTTAAATAACAGTAGTTTGGAGGGTGAGGTTAAAAATTTTTCGAAAAACTGCTAAAAAGACCCTTGATAAGATGAAAAGAGGGGCAAAAAAGGAGTAAGAATGAAAAAAATTACTATAGAAGGGCTTAGAACGAAAAACCTGCTAAAACCTGCTAATAAATAAAATAACTTGATTTTCTCAAGGAGCCTGGGCTGATTTCAGCTCTGAGAGGCATAGCTCCCTCTTGTCCCCCCCCACACAAGTCCACCAATGTCCTGTCAGTAGTCACAACGAGTCCCAATTATAATGATAATTTTTGTAAAAATGAAAAAGTCTGGTTTTCTAGGTTGTAAAATAAATTAATGACGGACGACACCGTGCTGCAGTTTTTCAATTACAGTGATGATAGAAAAAAAAAATTTTTTTCCAATGAAATTGACCAGCTCATTACGGGCTGGTACTAGTATATTATTTTCCTTCTTAAGAACAATGAACAAAAATATTTTTTTGGATAATGTATTAACGGTGGCTGCTGCATGAACGTAGGAAAAACCGACAGAATGTATAAATAAAATTAAAATAAACTTAATCAAAATTCAACGCACCTAGGTATAGAATTATAGTTATAATATTCCTAAAGTCAATTGCCAGAAAATAATGTTAATGCTTTTACAAGATTAGTCATGACGTATAATAAGTGATAACCTATTCATAACAATATTTTCTTAGCGCATCAATTTCTTCAATCGCTGAAATATTTGTTTGTAATTTTAGTAAATAACATTTTATATGTACGGGTACGCCTGCATTATTAAAGTTATATTTTTTGATTATAGAATTGATGGATTTTATGCGCCAAATTTGGAGAAGAGTAGGCGATGTGATATTTTTTGAAATCCTGGGACTGCCAAGTGTTTGCCTGATGGCTCCAGAGGACATTGAAGTAAGTTTTACTAAGCAAGAAACTGACTATAGTTAGTTGTTGAAAACTATTTTTCCTTATGCTATAATACTTACGGGAGTTTTTTTTTTAATTTTTTTAGCTTGTGTTCAATAATAGCCAACATATAACCAAAGGTTTGGAATATTTGACAATAACACCTTGGTTGTGCGAGGGACTTCTCACTAGCACAGGTACGAATCTCATATTGGACACATCTGGATTTCAGTGATCGCAGATCATTTTTAACAATAAGTTGGTATCGGAAATTTGTAGCAGTTTACAAGCCATTACTTGAATAGTGAAAGGAAATTTTAGGTTTATTATAGAGTGCCCCACTTGTTTTTCTCTAAATCGCTTCCTTACTGTTCTCAGTATGAAAGTGGTCAAAATCTATTAAAATTTTACTATTATTTTTATCAAAAAGTCACCCAAATCCTTTCCTTTTTTCCTATATTTTTAGTTTTTCGAGTTATAGGCAGTGGCGGAACCAGAGCTCCATGGGGGGGATCCAAATTTTTTCAAAGTATGGTAAATGCTAAAATGGTGAGATTGTGTTTTTTTCAGCATAAAGGAGGAGGAGTTCAGGAAAATTGATTTTTTTGTGGATTATAGGTCTATTTTTTTTTAATTGAGGGGGGGAAATCCCCCCGTGGATCCGTCACTGGTTATAGGGTATTCCGATAAGATCTGTATAGAAATGGTCCGACTCTATTTTCATTTTTATTTTTATACATTTTTAATTATTTACGTCTTTTTTAGCCAAACAGTCTGAGTCAGTGTTTTGAGAATGAAAATGGTCCTCCAAAACGTTACATTTTTTTTTTTTTAAATTTCAACCAATTAAATTATATACGAATTTCATTTGACGTTAATTTCACTTTCCTAACTACTCTGAATTTTTTTTACATTTTTCAATTTCGACATTAATTTTTTAGAATTATAAAAAATGCAACTTGGGCCACTTTAATTCTGACGGTGTCATTTTAGAGCAGTTTTCATAGTAACTCTTCTTTATCAGAAATGAGGAATCGCCGTAAATAATTTTGTTTATGCAATTTGCGATACAAATCAAACGAAATTATAGCATACCGTCAATAAATGGTGATACGATGAAATTACGTATAAACTTGGTTTTTTCTTTGCAGGAACAAAATGGCATTTACGACGAAAAATGCTGACTCCAACTTTCCATTTCAAAGTGTTGGAAAATTATATTCCTATCTTCAATCGTAATGCGAAATTACTCACGAAGAAACTGAGCGAACAGTCTGAACCAGTCGATATTGATGCTTACATCTCACTCTGTACATTGGATGTAATTTGTGGTAATACATTATGCAAGCTTTCACGATAAAAGAAAACTTATACTTAATATTTTTTGGGAGGAATTATTGGTATTTGCAAAAAATATAATATAAATAGATAAATAAGTAAATTTAAAAAATCCAGTTTTCACTATCGTCATAGTATACTTTAACTATGTTTTTCTCTTGGCCTCCATTAGGATGTTATTATAAGTTGACTCACTCTTGTCGTATAATTATCTCAATTTAGAAAAAAAAAAAATCATAATAGCCTGTAATGATTATTAATAGAAGGTACCACAAAAATAATTTAAATTCTGAAACTCGTCCACTCATATTTTGTCCAACGTATAGAAATGACGTGTAGAATATCCATTTCACTAGAAAATATCAAAACCCAAAGATGAACACGTCATGCCATTCAGGCAATACGTTGTTATAGAGATTTTGTATAACTATAATAGTATAAATTACATTTTTTTCATAATTTAAACATTAGGCATAATTATTTTTCAGAAACTGCTATGGGTACGTCTCTAGATTTTCAATTAGGCGAAGCAGCTGATTACGTGTCGGCGATAAGGAAGTAAATTTTTTGATATTCAAATTCTTTTTCGATTCAAAATGATAGTTCATTCATACTTTTACTATAGTGACAAATATTATTTTACAGGACAGGTGAAATAATTCTGAAACGCAATTTGACATTTTGGATGTACAAAAATTGGTTGTTCTACTTATCTCCAACTGGACGAGAATTCAGTAGGGTAGTAAAGAGGTTGCATAAGTTTACAGAAAATGTAAGACATTTTTTCTCGATATTATAAAATTATCATTTTTGTTACTAAATAAAACTTGGATAATATGTTTTTGAATAGGTCATCAAAGAACGAAAAATTATTTTCAATCAAATTCAGGCCTCTCAAGATGAAGATGAAAATGGTGGGTGTTTTTTTTTAAGTTTTTAAATTAGTGTGAGTTGATTTTTAAAAGTACCAGTGGTGTCTAATTGATGCTTACAGGCAGTTATAAGCAAAGAAAATCATTTCTCGACTGTTTACTTCAAATGCAACGTGAAAACCCGGATGAAATGACCGACGAAGGCATTAGAGAAGAAGTAGACACTTTTATGTTTGAAGTATGCGGTGTTATAATTTAATCTCTGATTGCATTTTACTAATTATTTCAAATATTTTACAAAAATGATAACTTGAATTTTTGCACACAGGGACATGATACTACTTCAGTTGCTTTAACTTGGGCACTTTTTATGATTGCTGCGTATCCGGAAGTACAAGTAAACTAAATTCCACGCGACTCCAAAGGCTAAAAATTATTTTGTTTTTATTTATAATATTTTTTCATTAAACAGGAAAAGATTCGAGAAGAAATATTCTCCATCTTTGGAGACAGTGATCGCGAAGCCACCGTACAGGATTTGCATCAAATGAAATATTTAGAAATGGTTTTCAAAGAGACCCTAAGATTATATCCTAGCGTACCGTATATTTCACGTTGGTTGATAGAAGACTTACAAATAAGTAAGTCGAATCACTTTGTCGACCAATTTTTGCATCAGACTTATCATCAAAAAACAGGATTCAAAATGTATTCTTATTCATTGATTTGATTTTTTTTTTTTGTTTGTTTGTAGAAAACTACACAATACCAGCCCAAACAAACGTATCCATTATACCTTATTTGATTCATAGAAATGAAAAAATTTATACAGACCCAGAAAAATTTGATCCAGATAGATTTTCGCCAGATGTTGCAAAACAACGTCATCCCTACGCTTATATACCTTTCAGTGCCGGTTACAGAAATTGTATAGGTAAGTAAATGCAGTACTTTGTTAATAGACTTTTTGGTTTGAAACAGTTTCCATCAACAAGTCTTCTCACTTTCCTTATTTTTTATCATTTCATCTTATACTTCGTTTGATTTACTCGACTTGTCTTACACCTCAAGTCTCAACGTGAGTAAGTTTCCATAAATGTAACAGTTTTTATGAATTTGTCAGACTAATCGTATTTTTCTTTCAGGTCAGAAATTCGCCACTCTCGAAGTAAAAGTGATTTTATCAACAATTTTAAGAAAATTAAAATTAAGTACTACGATGAAGAAAGAAGATGTAAAAGTTCTGCCTCAGATGATTTTGCGACCGCAACCGAAAGTATATATTTCATGTTCCCCTTATACGAAATAAATATATCAACTATTTCAATGGGGTAACCCCTTCATGCTTTCACAATTAAGAAAATTCAACCACCAGTAAACACCCGAGTTCAAAGGTACTTTTAATACTTCTTCTGTATGAAAAAAGAGAAATGAAACTGAGATTTATAATAACTTCTGTTCGCATAATTAAATGAATTGAATAATTATTATGATTTTGTTTAACACTACGTAATAAAAGTGGAACAAGAATTCAAGTTCATGGATACAGGAAATAAGAATTTATTGATTGGGCGGTCAAGTTGAATTTATTTTTGGTCATAGCACATCCGACTTCCGAAAATTATTATGCAATTTAATGATTATCTATTTTAGGTATACCGAAACACACAATAAATTTACCAACCCTTTGAAAAAAGTTTACACAATGATGAACACCGAATCAAATAGAAATTTATTTAACCTTAATACCAAAAATTTACTAAATCCTTCGACAATATATAATTTCACATTACGCCGATACAATTACCACCTTCCACATAATATTATAAAGACGATGGAATAGGAAAAATTAGCAATTAGCTCATTTTGGTAGATATTTGCATGAGATTAGAATAGGGGAAGGGGTAAAAAAAAAAAAAAAAAAAAGGAAAAAATTCTGATCTTAATCTTACTACAAACTTTTATCGAGTTTTTTGAAAATTTCGAGGAACTTTGAATAATACGAGCTCCTTATATTCGTAACTTGAGCAATGTGAATGAAAAAGCTCGTTTCTAAAAATACACTGCAAAGAGCACCAAAAAGAGTAATAGTTACATATTGCAGTTTCGCTACATTAAAAAAAAAAAAAAAAACATTACACAAGTTCAAATGATGAGCGACACACCATAATTATGTGTTTCTGGACCAAAGAGCCAGAAAATTCCAAGTTCAAGTTTTCACTTTTAAGATAATCGCAGTTGAAATTCTCAAAATACATTCATTTCCCTCAGGTATTATTAAGTAATTATTTAAGATTTTTTTTTTCTCAAGAATAATGAATGTTTAATTTGCAGCATCGAGTTCAGAAAATGATAGTATATAAAGTAAACTATAGGTACATAAAAAATAATCGATATTGCCTTATCACTAAATTGGGACTTAGATCTCTCTGATTCTCAAGTCCAGATTTACTAAATTATTATTATTATTTTTTTTCTTTCATTTCACCCACTTCAATAAATAGGTGATTCAACAAGAATATCAACATCCCTGTCCTAGTTAAGTATCTTACTAACTGCAAGAGCTAGAGTGTTCTTTTTTTAAACACTATAGGGCATAACCTATTCTACCTGCACCGTGTAATACTAGTATCCCGCACCTCCTCTTATATAGGTAAAATCGACATCTTTGGCCAAGGTTGTCCTCGGCTATGTTTCTCATACCATTATAAATTCTACAAAATTTTCATTATTCAGGCTGAACGAGTAGAGAGATATGATTCTACATGTAAATACTTTGGAGTACATATTCGCAGAACTGAAAGTAACATCTCCTTTTTTTTTTCAAAACACCATAGTATCCACCATTAGAAATTGTCCCGCACTTTCTCTATCTTTGGATATGGCCAATTTTTGATTCGCTAGAAAGCAAAATTATAATAAAGTTGAAATTAAAAAAAAAAAAATGCCAAGACTATTTAATTTTAAACCCTTCAATAATCTCTATGGAGTACGATGCTTCTATTTTTCATATTTTGGCGGTCAGAGTCATAAACTGTGACAAAAACCGACGAATATTATGCAGAATTTTCTTCACCGCAGCCACTGACGAAAGCCCAAAAGGTCTTGAAAATACTTTTCAATTACTAGAAATAGCCAATACAGCACCGACTTGAGTTTCTGATGCGTATTTCAAGAAACTTAAGTCAGCCAAAGTTAAACATTGAAGAACTTTTCAAAAGTCATGAGAATAATTTTGGGCAATAGCACTGAAAATTCCAGGCCTCATTTGAAAGCATTCTCCGGCATTATGTGTTAGGTTATGCATTGATGGGATTCCAAAGAGAAAAAAATTCAAAATAAGATCGAACATTTTTCTACTAAAAGTCCAGCTAAAATATCAACATCTTCGTAAGATCATTCGTATTCATAAATATGCTAAATTTCATACGTGCCATAGCTGTGTTAGTTACCGATCGTACAAGACCATCAATATGAGGGCCAACGACGGTGATAGTAATGATAATAACCTTTCAAATGTGTATAATAATAGGGTAACATGGAAGTAGTTTTTGACAAGAATCGTATTTAAATATCGGTGTCAAAAATGTGGAAAAACAGTCTCTCCAGGTATTGTTAAAACAATACGTACTCTTTTCGATACAGTGGCTACTGGTTCAAATTCCTATAGAAATTAAAATTTTCTAATACAAAATAAGGCTATTCAAGAGGACGGGACAAAGGGGAAGATTGCGAAATTTTCACGGCCAGGAGGATTCATAAAACTGTACACGAAAAATTCGAAATAAAATTAGGTGATACAAATAAATTGTTTATGTATAAATTAATAATGATTAATTGCGAAATATCGGATATTAAAACTTGTGACTAAAGGGGAAAACGGGGAAAATAACGGAAGTATAGTATTTTTCGATAAAATAATTATGTTAAAAAAAAAAAAAAAAAAAAAAGTGAAAGAAAAGAAGAATACAAACAAATCAACCGAAGAAAAATCGAAGCGGAGATGAAGATAGCCAATATTGTCGCTTTATTATCGATATCGTGGAAAATTTGTTAATGGCATCACTGCAGAACGAGTCCAATCTAAACGGATATAAAACGGATTCAGATAAATCGATATAGTTTAGCAAAAAAAGGCCAATCGACATTGTGAAAGGTTTTCCTCAACTTGCTATTCTTGACGATTATTTATACTCCCATCACAGAGTGGTAGATTTACTTCGTTGAATATTTTTTTTCATGCTTTCAGAGCATATTATGAAATCAGTTACTGCATTCACGAGTATTTATAGGATTTCCTCAAAAGGTGGTAAATCGGCCCTCTCGTAAGAGGTTAATTCGAGTAAAAATAGCTAATCTGATGAAAATGAAAGAATTGGCCTTCAATACCTGCGTTTTTTACGCAATACCATCGATGTAAACTTAATAGTGGAGTAATAAATAATACATCAACAAAGAACAAACCTTTTCTGGTGGAATAGGAGGGCATTTCCAGTTATAAAGATAATATTGAAGATTGCCATCACCCATACCAAATTTCAGTTCTTCCAAAAAGGCTTTATTTTCCATTAAATCAAGCGCATTGAATACATCAAATCCATCCTATTGAAAAAACCGGAGATACAATTAATCCAAGAAGTAATAACTGAAACACGATGCGTATTCAAAGTCTATGAAACGACAATACGTACATTTTTTGCTGCAATCAAGGCACTTCTCATTAAATCGATCAGCTTGGTTCCTTTAGCAACATTATAAAAAGAGTATGCTGCTTTAACTGATTTATGATTCGGATGATGCATAACAGTCGAAGGAAGCGTATAAAAACTGACCATATCTAATGAGAAGAGAAAATTAATTCATACCGAATTATCAACTTCTAAGACAGAATTCAGAACGAAAATAGGAATACCTGTAATTTCATTATTTTTTCCTTCCACTATGTAAGTATCGACAATACCAGGCCGTGGAATAAACCAATGTTTAAATTCTTCTTCCGTAAACACAGGAACAAGATTGAATTTTTCTAGGTACTGGAAAAAAAAGTTTCAGAATCATGTAGACAACCAGTTGATTTCTCAAGTGTTTCTAAAACGGATTTTTAGAGAAAAAAAAATGTCAAAAAGTATTAGATATGTGGTGATTCGGGGATCATAAGTTTCTTTTCTGATACTTTGATTCATTCGGATGGTTGAGTAGGTAAGTTCTGAGATTCGAAGACTTTATGACTAATTTCACAAACGAAATAAAAATATATTCTATTGGAAAAGTAACGTTACGTTCGTTTTACAGGAATACAGAAAGGAAATTGTGAATTCAAAAAAATCGACGTACATTTTGCAACAGTTTATGGGCTTTTGGTACATCCTCGTTGACTAGTTTGCGAAAACCAGTTATCTCTGATGAATCTGGTAACTTGAATAATCGTAACGTTCGCTGCATCGTCATATTTCGACTCAAGTGAGAAAATTTAACTTCGATAAGTTTTTTTGGATTTAACGATCTGTGCCAGTATCTAATTGGAACAAAGTAGACTAATTAAAGTAAGACAGCTTTCAACTTATTATAAAAATAAGACGAATCAAGTCAACCTGCAAGTTCCGACAGGTTTAGGCAAAATTACTCCCGCAGTATAGACAGCTTGATTAATTCCTCTCTGATGAACTCGTCTCGTTATCTCACGAATCAGAACAGGCGCTACTCTTTTGCTTCTTAATTTTTTATGAACGCACAAAAAGTTGATTTCTACGACTTTCTGTTTTCTGTACAAATATTCATAAAAATGATGAATATGGCTACTGATTTGTGAGTAAAAAAGTCGGAGTAAAATATTTACTTCGAATATATCGACAATGTAGCTGGTATTGCGCTAATGAATCCAACTAAACGATCATTCTTTGTAACACGAACACCTACATGCCAATCCATCATCCAGCCAGGTGGTTGCAAAGCCCTACGACAAAAGAATAAAGAAGTTGATAAAACACTTAACAATAATTGAGTTACTTGCTGTAGAGGTTATTGAGCAAAACTAGGAACAAACCACTTTAAAAAGTCAGGCTGATAGTCGAATCGAAACATAGAGTCTTCATCTTCAACATAATTTTCATTTAACAAAGTATAAAGTTCTTTTAGAACAGCCGAGTCGTTCACATTCAAAGTGTCCCACCGAAATCCTACTGGTAATGAATAAGGGGTCGGTCTAACCGATTCTAATGGTTGATCCGGTTCAATGGGTCCGTTGAAGAATTCTTCATCGGGAGGTTCATCTATAAGTAAAAAAGAAATATTAAAATAAGCATAATGATGAATAATATAATAAAGGGTAATACGAATAAAAGGTACCCATTTTAGGTACTGGTTGCGTATTCCAAAATTCGTATGATTTTTGCATAGCTTCATCTGGAGTTCGTGCTGGTTTTTGCGCTAATGAAAATACTTCCATAGCTCGCTTTAAATCCTAAAAAATTGTTATTTCATGAAATCAAAAAGTTTGTAGAAAAATTTTTGAAGTCGAGATTTCATCAAAGTTCTGATGAATTACCGATAATTTTGATGATTGTAGAAAATGACTGGTGTTCGAGGGAAATAGATTATCTTACAACAAAAGAGTTATCAGTATTTTACCTGAACTGATAAACAGTTAATGTCCACTCCATTGACTAAATCCTGTCTGACAATTTCTTCAGTCGTGTTTTGGTCTTTCGATTTCTTTTTTCTAGTATAAATTGAAGAATAAATAAAGATGAAAATTATAGACAAAATCAGAAGAAAAATATAATAAATAAAGAGTGTGCGTCATATTGAAACTCAAATCATTCTTTCAATTCTTTAAATAATAAGTTGAAGAAAGCGATTTTCTGACATTGTTAGAGCTACGAATGAAATTTATCCTGGCCGGCAGAAAGTGAATCGTCGGATGACATTATATGTTTTGAAGAAAGATAACTACTTTCAAACAAATAAATCTACAGAGAAAAGATACTTCAAGAATAAAAGAGCAACAAAAATATGATCATATTTTCACGGAATTAAAAAAAATAATAAAATGAGATCTATCTTACCCATCGATATCATCATTTGCTAAGAGTTGCGACTTTGATTGTTCTGTAGAACCAACTTGATTTTCTGCCTCAGCAGCTTTCGTCTTTTCTGCGTCAGAACTCATACTTCGGCTGTAGCAGAACTATTTCTACAAGGAACAATGATGGTGAATGTTTCAATAAAGGAAAACTACCTGCACATTCGCAAGAGGGGATCTAATAATGTGAAGAAAGAACTGCTCTCATTTCATTCTTATTGTGCTAGTCACGATCGTTTTGTTTTGGATAGAAACATAACAGTTCACTAACTAAATGAAAATTAATTTAATTCAATAATGCAAACTTGATTCTCATAAATTTTAAAAGGAATGAAATAAGAAAAGATTGATATTTCCAATTCCACCAAACCAAAATTGAAACTGGCAAAAAAATGGTGATTTTTTTACCTAAAGTATATGGAAGAAAAATCAAAAATGCTTGAGAAATGTCATTCAGACGATATCAGTTCTTAAATTCGCCAAACCACATTGTTCAGCGCTACTTGTTGGATAGCAGTCTTTCACTAGCGCTATGTAGCAAATTGGAAGCACTTATCTCATTCCCACAAGTCCACGAAGTAACCAAATCCTTTCTCTTTTTATAAAGCTTTTTATATAACTTTTTGTTGACCTGCTGTTATCGTGAAAATTTTTTGAGAATTTAATTACCCAATCTGTTCCCAATTTAAAATTTTTTAATCTTCATTTTTTGTGAAATTCTTTATTTATTAAAGTTTCATAAATTACTGTTCAGTAGGTATAGGTAGTCTTTTAATATTAAAATATTTTTAAAAAAAACCACCTATTTATCTAAATAATTTGCTAATTGGAACACAACTTGACGTATTCAATTTCTTATTCCATTGCAACAGAAATTTCATATCATCTTTTTCGGAACTTTTTTTTAAGTAGTAAGTATCTTTATTTATTTTAGGGAATGAGATTTTTATTTCGCTCAAATCTGAACTGAAATTAATTTCTTGTTTATGGTCATATTATAGAGCATGGAAGAGAAATCCAGAGAAGAGATATTAGCTGAACGTAAACTGAGAAAAGTTGCAAAACAGGCCAAGAAAAAGGGTCTTCCCAAAACGCAGAATGAATCTCAGTCGACTGAAAATACTGAAATTGATTGTGCTCGCGAGAATTTTGATAAATTGAAAATTTCAGTTGCTTCAAAAGTGGAAGTACCGCCTTCAGATTCGAAAAAGTTTCCTGTTTCATCAGAGGTCCGTGAGATTCGACCAGCGAATGTCCAAAAATCAGTAACTGCGAAAGAAGAAAAGTCGACTCCTTCAACAACTGAAAGAAAGACTGAAGAAAAAAACAATGAGATTAATTCAGATAGTGGGAAGTCGAAAGCTCAACTTCGAGCTGAGAGAAGAGCGAAACAAGTATTATTTTTACTGCTGGTGCACTCAGAGGAGGTTAAATTTGAAAAAAAAAATTAATTTTCATCTTTGATGGAAAATGTATACTTTTTGTTTTTCTTTCGGGCTAGTTTCACCGAATTCAGCCTTCTCTTGGAAGATTTCTGTGTGCATTATTCATTTTGTGTATAATTTTCAAACATTTCACTAATTTACTGACCTAAAACTTGATATTATTGCAGGAAGCTCAACGTGCGTTAAAAGTTCAGAAAAAAAACGATGAAAAAGTTGTCGAGAAAAAGGAAAAGATTCCTGCTAAAGTTGACACAAAAGTATGCGTTAATAATGTCGACATAAGTTCTCCCTTTTTAATTTAAACTTGTATGACCATCAATATTTTTATCTCAGAAGGTATCTTCGAAAGTTAAAGTGATCGATAAAGTTACAAAATCAAATGATCATCATAAAATAAAGCTGTTTTGTCACTTACACCGAAATGCGAGCATAGAAGAACCAAACATTATAAAGTAAGTTTCTCATTCATTTCAAGATTTTTGAATTTATGGTTGTACATATATATTTTTGATTGGCATAGCTCTTTTCTTTCACATTGTTTTAAGGGTGATGGGGGAGAGATAAGGGGGGTTGTTGAAAGAATGTCTGTTCAAGTAAGATTCTTTGAAAGCATTTATATTTGGACTGCCTGAGAACCAGTGCAATCCTAGTCTGAATTCAGGGATAAGATGATACTATTTTTTAATGTAGTTTACCATGTATATCCTTTGAATTCATTGTTACATAATTATCCCTCATAATCCTTGAAATGAAAACCATACGCATCCAGAACAAGGTAAATAAGTGTATTTTGAAAACTTCGCCAACAAACATTTTAAAACTAAAAACTTGGACGTACATGCTTTTAGTTCTGAGATCCAGAAATAAAATACATTGTTTTCGAATCATACATATTATGTTGAATAATATTAATTTTTATATTTTAGTTCAGATATTCACAAAGCAGTTATAAAATTAGGAGTACAATATAAGAATAAAGTTATTATTGGTAGCAATGCCAGAGTTATTGCACTTCTGAATGCATTAAAACAAGTAAGAATTTTTTTCCCCCGATATACTTCGGTATTTTTTGTGATACTTACGTTTTTATTGTATTTGTCCGAAGGTTTTGAGTGATCATAAAACGCCAGCAGAAAAAGATTTTTCTCGAGGTTTTGAATTAGTTCTTGCCCAGATCATGATTTTTTTGAACAATTGTCGTTCTTCATCTGTATCAATGATTAATGCTGTAAAATTTTTGAAATCAAGTTTATCACAGCTTCCAAATAATATTACTGATCACGAGGTTTGTTGTACTTTCATTATTTGAGATGTGCCACGAGAAAATGTACCGGATCAACAAAACACAAATTTTTCGATTGAGCTTCTGAAAAAGACGAATTCCTTTCATCTGGAAGTTTTTATTTAGGCTCAAGACATAAAAGTCATTTTTTCGAATGAGACGTTTATCAATATTTCAATTTTTTCTGGTACAAGATTTTCGATTTTTTGGTTGCTATTATTAAGCAAGGGTTGGTACTCCGTGGATTTGATTTGATGCGATCTAATCCATTCTCTCCTTCTTTCAAAAATGGATCTTTAAATTATTTTAATATGTATAGATTCTTTGTGGATCTTTTTGGGATTCTATCTAATTTGATCCACTTTTTCCAGCTCTACTAATTTCATTGAATCGGTTTTCAAAAAGTTACTATTTTTTCAAAAATTTTTCCCCCCATATTGCTATGCGGTTGCAGGACTTCTTCAGTTGAAACTTGAAATTGATTGAAAAATTAGAATCGATTTTTCGATACTCAACTCATTTTCTTGGGACACATCGCATTTAATTGTTTGATTTTTTTCATTTTGATTAATGTATATTTTTCTCTTCTTGAAAGGCACAAATTAAATTGCGAGAAGTTATTGATGATTATATAAAAGAACAAATTGATAAGGCCGGAGAAGCTATTTGCATGATGGTGCGGAATAAAATATCTGAAGATGACGTAATTCTCACTTTCGGATAGTAAGATACTGGATTTTATGAATTTTCTGTATTTCGATGTTGTACATCTGTTCTTATAAATACGTATTTTTAATTTGTTTTCGCAGCTCATCTCTGATTGAACGAATTTTACTAGAAAGTCATCACGTTGGAATCAAATTCCGTGTTATAATTGTGGATGCTGGCCCGCTATACGAAGGCAAAGAATTACTCCGGCGCCTAGTTAAGAACAAACTAGATTGCATTTACGTTTTATTATCTGCTGCTAGTTATATTATGAAAGAAGCGAACAAAGTTCTGTTAGGGGCACATGCCTTGCTCACAAATGGTTATGTTATGTCGAGAGCTGGCTCATCTCAAGTCGCATTAATCGCTAAATCCTACAATGTGCCCGTTTTGGTGTGTTGCGAGACTCATAAATTTTCAGAACGAGTCCAGACTGATGCGTTTGTCCATAATGAATTAGGTAAGCGTGAATTTAATTTCAAAAGAATCAAATTATTATAAAATGGAAGAGGATGTAAGTGTTGTACAAATTTCTTTCCAAGTATTCTTTCATCTTTTAGGTTTAAAACTGAGTTACTCCAAGTTTGATATTTTATATAGACTACAATATAGAAAAAAAAAACTGAAAAATTTTTATCCCTTGAAACATGATCTGAGATCAGAACGTAAAGATGACTTCTTGTGATGCAGTTATTTTGAGCTAGTGTAGAAGTTGTAAATTGTAATTTTATTTTAATTTGAATAGTCTTGCATAAGTCATAAAAAGGAAAAGCAACGTAATTGGAACAAGTATTTTAATTCAATTCTTTCAAACTGTAAAATTAATTGAAGAATGCAAAAAAGCAAATTTCCAAGTCTTAGTTTAAAAATCTTGCCCTTTTATATCATAAATACTGCATAAAATAAGTCTATTTTTGATAAAAAAGAAAATCCTAATAAAATGGAATTCTGAAAATTTTGCTAGGAGTAATTAGTGGAATGAAACTCGTTTTATTTTTAAAGGACTATATTTTGGAAAACATTTTTTTCAGTTTTTGATTACTTTAAATTTTAAATTGTGTGAATAATGTACAATTTTACTAATGCTCTTCATATTTTATGCCTTTTCTTTACAATCTTAGGTGACAGTGAACAATTAATGGAAGGCGATAAGTGGAAAAACAATCAATATCTGACGCCTCTAACACTTATGTATGAAGTAACACCCTCTGATCTTGTTACCGCAGTTGTTACTGAGTTAGCCATTTTACCATGTACCAGCGTTCCTGTTGTCCTAAGAGTGAAACCAGCTAGTTCTACATCGTTATGAGTTGCTAATTTGTAATCGCAAGTTCACTATAAATTTTAATAATTTTTCGTATGTGATTGATTTTGAAGTGTTTTGTGTTCGAATTTTAAGCGTCAAGGATACTTGGTATCATCTTTTGTACTCGAATATTCAATATTATTTTGTCTAACGCTCATCTTCAGAAAGGGGTTATGATTATGTTTCACATGAGATTCAATATTATTGATATATTATATACGTATTAAAAAAAAAAAAAGTAATTTGAAAAATTAGTATTTTCTGTGGGTTTCACTGAAAGTTGCATTCAACTCTTCTTTCTCTTGACTAGGGAACCATTAGAATTGTTCGACGTCCATCCCAACGAAACCCTGAAACCTTTCTCTCAAATATTTCTTTTTTCTGAAATAAGTCTGTTCAAATTCTACAGGTGGGGGTAAAGTTGAAAATTTGCATTTAATGGTATTTGTGCAAAAAAAGAAATCCAACTGGGGAATTTTTTCTGGGGAGTAAGTGGGAGGCTATCACACAAATGCATATGAAGAAAATCTAGCTTGATGGGATCGTTAGAAATAGCTGTAGAATAAATTTTTTTTCTAACTTGGCACAGGATCTACGATTTTCTGAAAATCAAAAATTCTTTTAGAACAACTTCTAATAATCCTACAAAGCTGAATTTTTTCATGTGCATTTGTAGAAGGTCTCCTATTTATTCCAATAAAGAAATCTTTCAAACTCGGGTATATATTTTTTGCCTTTAGGCCATTACATGCAACTTTTCAACTTCACCCTCACCTGAAAAATTTGAACAGCTTATTTCAGTTCAACAAAATAATATAGCGGTGAAGTACTTGAATGAACAAAATAATGATGATGGATCCGAATCCGTGTGATGCTGGAAATAGACCGATGTCGCGAACATGTTCGCAACACAAATTTCCCGATCCGAATCCAATCGGTTCGCGAGATAAATGTTGCGAACATGTGGACAAAATCGTTCTATTGTCTCCAGCTGTCCAGCATGACAAAACCATGACAAAACGAACGCACAAAGTGAAACGGTTCCGACTCCGAGAAACCTTCTCATTGTCAGTGAATTTCTCAAAGATTTCTCACAGCATGCTTCACTTCTCAGTTTTCGAGCGGTTTCAATCGTTTCATTTTTCTTTTATCGTATGAAGTTTTTTGGCTCGTTTTTTCTATGTCTATGAAATCTGTTAATATTTCCTGTAGGCCGACATGTCGTATTTGTGGAAAAGTGGACGGGAAGCTTCTCAATATTTTAGAAAAAAAGTATGAAGAATATCTCAATCAGATACACCGGTTTTTAAAAGTTGAAGTAAGTTTTCAAACTGCTGAATTTCGTAAAGGTAAATAATAAGTGGACTTGAGCTTTTATTTTCCTTATTTAGATCTCCAGCTCTGATCATTTTTCGAAGATGGTTTGTTACGGCTGTATCCTTACGGTGAATGAATTTTCTCGTTTGTTTATGGTCTGTGAGGTTTTTCAACAACATCTTGATGAAATAAAAAGGACGGAAACCCCGCGAGAGGTTAGTGTTTCGCCTCAGTCAAATTTGTCTGAAGTGAGTTCGAGTTATTTGTTTTTTATTGCTCACTTTCTCACCATTATCATTTATTATACTGTGATTATTTAGGATTCAGAGTTTTCAGCGTTTGATTTCATATTTTTAATTATTGCAGAGTTTGGATATTTCGGTAGCTGAACGCACTGATGAAGCGAAAAGACCAGAAGTAAAAACTTCGAATTCGTCGTCATCCGACGCTGGAGTGGCTAATGGCCAAAAAGCTGATACTGAAACTCCTGTAAGTAAAATTAATTCTTAATGATCACCTCAAGGAAATAAATGTATCACATGATCCTTCCAAAACGCATCAAGTCTAAACAAGTAATTCTTCAAAAAAGACAGAAAAGTGTTTCCCTTCTTGACTATTTGTGATATATCGATGAAAGTTGGCAGGTTCTTATTTGAGGAATTATGTAAGAAAATTCCATATTGTATCACCCGCTAACTATTGAAAGTACGAACCTACAGGTTCTTAAAGTGTGAGATGTCCATGAGTTCTGAAGCTGTTCAAAATAAGAAACGAAAAACGCAACCCTCAAAATTTACTAATTACTTACTCTTTTTAGACGTGACGGAAAAAGTGAAAATAGAAAGGTGCGTTTCTGCGCTGGTTTCGCCTTGCGTTTCTAATTTTGAACAGAGTATGTAGAAATCGTCCTTGGGTTCAGTGTATCGTAGTTTACATGGTAAACTATCTTATGACATCACTTACTCATTTTTTGGAAAACTTTGACTTGGAAACACCAAGAATTTTCAGCATAGTATTTTGATTTAATATTTTAAATTATTGCAGAGTTTGGAGGTTCCGGTAACTGAACGCTCTGACAAAGAGAAAAGATCAGAAGGAAGAAGATTAGATCCGTTGTCATCCGAAGCTAGAGTCGCTAATGGCCAAAAAACCGATAATGGAACTTCTGTAATCCAAATTAACTCTCATAATGATCTCATTAAGGAAAAAATTGATTCCCAAAATACTCTCGAAGAAACAGATGAATCTGAATCTCTGGATCCCAAGTAAAATTTTATTTATTCTCCTGTTTTCAGTCTTGAAATGGTATATTCATTGTGTTTTTGCGTTGCAGTAAGTGGTGTATAAAAAAAGTGCGACATAATAACCAGATGTTGTATATTTGCAAGATGTGTCAAGGAATTTTTGGTTCCACAAACGATACAAGAACGCATAAATGCACCCTCTAACGAAGAAGTACCGAAAAAGTAAGTGTATTCTGCCTATCAGAAGTTTTGAGTTCACTTCTTGTTTACGATGCAAACATAATATTGCTTGGATACTATCTGAAGGTTCAACTTTCAGCCCTATAAGGTGCACTCGGCCTAACAAGTGCTAGCCTGGTTCAGTACAATGGTATTGACATGAGTTTTTTGCTCTCCTGTCAAATCTGAAAAAGTAGACTTATTTCTTTCTTTTGCATATCAGTGTTCATTTAAAATTATTTTGAAATATTGATTTTGATCTAAAGTAGAGATGTGAATTCTATCAATGTCCCTAACTAATTTTTATTGCTTATTAAAAATAGTTATTTCTTTGAATTTTGAATTCTATTTCTTTGTATTGATGAGTAACGTGTGTATTTTATGTATTTATTTCTAGGGGCAAGTTGGATTTAGATAAACGAAAAAAAGAAATTTCTCAGATGGAATGTGAGGAAATAAATTTTGGTTTTTGTATCAGTAGGTATTGTTTTCTATTTTTTGATACTGTTCTCATTTTGATTTATTCATTCAATAGAATGAGGAAGATTGTTCAATTTTTTTATGAATAATGTATGAATTTTTAAATTAAAATTTAATTTTTCTATGAAATTTGCTTTTAGTGTTATTCAGATGAAACAAACTTGTCAGTACTCTTAAAAGTTGAGTTAAGAGTGTCGTGTTACAATTTCTGTGCATTTTAAAGTTACTGCAGGCTTACTTGAATTACTGATTAATCTTTTGGATCGTGTGTAGTATTTACTTGTTCAGGCCTATTAGTTTGCTAAGAAATATTATTTCGTGTTAATATTTTACATAGTTTACGAAAAAAAATATTCTCTCGAATTGTTATCTTACAGAATGAAAATATGCGAGTCACTTCGCACTAGGTACTAAAGAATAAATATATTTTCAGCTTGAAGAAAATAAAATAGCCTTTCTAGGTTCCTTCCTACCTAATGAATAACCCCCTCCATTCATAGTGAAGGATGAGATCGGAGATGAGCACAAATAGGTCATTAAACTAATTATTATTTAATTATGATAATATATTGGCGATGTTATGGTTGCGAATAATACCGTAAAATGAAAATTTATAGTAAAGTAATACAAACAAAGATGTATCGCTTTTCACGAAAATATGAGGACTCCAAAATTTGAAGTGAAGCTTTCAAAATAGGTATTCAAATTTCCGAGTGATTCTTGAAGAATCGTTCACAATATACTTTTATTGCTTCTGTCTTTTAGTCTTTTGTTTTTGCCTTGGAAGTTGAACCAGTGTAAGTCAGATGATTTCTGCGTCAATTAATACTCGAAGATTAATACTGAAATAAAACAGACTATAAAAATACACAGTCGGAGAATATTGCAAAAAAAATTACATTTTTTCTGAATTTGGCTGCACTGAAGTGAAAAATACCAATTTTCACCTGAATGATCTTTTTCCTTGTCACGATCGCAAAAAAATCTGTGACGACCAGTGACGACCGTGGCCGTCTGGGGCGGTCTCCGGTTTTTGCTCTTCTTTAGCTGATTAGTTCTTGGCGTTCGCATTTATCTTCTTCTTTGGATTCTGTTTAAATTGAGTTCCGTACTTCTTGGTATTTTCTTCTTCTTGTTTATGGGTTCAATTTTCCAATGAAGATAACTAATTAATTAGTAACATTAATAATAATTTTAATATTCATATTTCAATTTACTCTCAGCTATTCTATTTATTCTTTCTTTGAGCGGTGAGCCTGAAATATGATTTCAATTTTTGCTGTAGATTAGAGAACATGTTGCCTTAAGATTCGATCTCCTCAAAATTAAATGATATACCTTTTTTCCTATACTGTGAATTGAAGAATATCAAAATGATGTCGGAAAAAACTATGAAAAAAGTGAATATTTTATCAACTCAAATACTCGTTGTGTTATTTTAATGATGATCTGTATAATATATCAATAAACTTTTATTAGATTGCTGATCAGAAACTGAAAGCCTTTTCCATCGGCTCTATGGGAAACCGCACGCTGAGTAAGAGAGAAATCGAAGAAATGAAAAAGAAAGAGGAAGAACAAGCTGCAGCTCAAGTGATTACTTTGTCAGCACAATGAATTTGTGGATTTAATTTTATCTGTAATGAATGTGTCAATTTTTAATAGGTTTTTGAAGAATTTGTCGCTACTTTTGAAGAAGCTCCTGCGAATAAAGTGAATAAAACTTGGATCAAAGCCGGAACTTATGATGCTGGTCGAAGACGTAAGTGATATTAAATTATAATTATGAGATGTAATCTACTATTTATATATCATGTAATTATTTTCGATGGATAGAGGAAGATGCGAAAGATAAGGGCAAAATTTATCGTCCGACTCCCAAGATCGAGGCCGAAAAATCAAGCACTCAGCGTGCAGAAGAATATGTCAAGCAGTTAAGTGAAAGAAGATCCGAAAAACCAAAGAAGAAGAAAGATGGTGAAAAGAAAAAAACCAACCTCGAATTATTTAAAGAAGAGTTGAAGATGTATGTGGTCTTTGCTTTGTATCTTGCACATTTTTTTACATGATATTCCTCTGACCATTTCTCATTCAATTTATAGGATTCAAGAAGAAAGAGAGGAACGACACAAATACAAGGGAATGGTTAAATCTGTAATGGAAGAACCTGATATATCAAAAGGTACCTTTTCGTATTATGTTTTAAGATTTTTCAACCGCTTGAATATAGGATCTTCATTTTCTGTTATAGCTGTCTCAATAGACGATGGCAAGTTAGGATCTTTCGACAACGGTGATCCCAATACTACAAATCTCTATTTGGGAAACTTGAATCCGAAAGTAAACGCGATCTTCTAGAGTACTGATTTCTTTTATTAATTTTTATAAGTCTTGAGTTCGATCTCTATTTTATAGATAACCGAGCAGCAACTGATGGAAGTATTCGGAAAATATGGACCTTTAGCTAGCATTAAAATAATGTGGCCTCGGTCTGACGAAGAGAAAGCTCGCGGTAGAAATTGTGGATTTGTGGCCTACATGAGTCGTAAAGATGGAGAACGAGCTTTACGTTGTTTGAATGGTTGGAATATTAATTGAGGATCTAAAAATCTGAAGAATGCAAGTCCAAATTCTTACTTTTGACTTATTCGCAGATCGCAATTAAATTTTAAAAAATACTCTAATTTCCTTCAACTTGTATTGGGTATTTACGGTCTTCATTTTAAGGATAATGATTTGCTATTTCGCAATATTATTGAGATCATGAGATGAAAAAACATTGTTAACAGTTTCGAAATTAGTCAGTAAAATTCCGTTTATGAATTTGGACTTGAATTTTTCTTGTTCTCAAGAATTGTGTTTTTCAAGTACGAGTAGATCACTAACCTTAACTTCATTGTTGTCTAGGAAAAGATGTAATGCAATACGAAATGAAACTCGGATGGGGAAAAGGTGTACCGATTCCGCCGTTTCCTATTTATATTCCTCCAAAACTTTTAGCTCTCACTATGCCACCGCCACCGTCTGGATTGCCATTTAATGCTCAGTCTCTGACGAGAGATAAATATAAGGTTAGACTCGACCTTTTCGTATGCAGTGCATCAATCAGTCAAACTAACTCTCACGTTTTATTACAGTTACCCAAAGGCAGGCCACCAGATTTATCGCCTGAAGAAGAGGAAAAATTGAATAAAGTGAGTGATATTTTCGTACATTATACTGTATTTAAACTTCCCAATTCGCATTTCTCCAACTCATAAATATTGGTTCATAGGTGCTGCAATTGTCTATAGTTAAAGTTGTTGTTCCTACTGACAGGTATTAAAAAAATTTTTTGTTTTGTAATGTATTTTTTTAACAACATTTACTAAGAGTTGATCTTTTATCACAGAAACTTATTGATGTTAGTTCATCATATGATCGAGTTTGTAATTCGAGAAGGACCTATGTTCGAAGCTATGATTATGAATAAAGAAATGAATAATCCAATGTTCAGGTTTGTGAAAACTCTTGAATACTAGCTGACCTAAAGGGTATAGCAAAATTAATTGTTGAAAATTGATAGGTTTCTATTTGAGAACCAGAGTCCGGCTCATATTTATTATCGATGGAAACTATTTTCCATGTTACAAGGTGACAGTCCTCGAGAGTGGAGAACAGAAGAATTTCGAATGTTTAAGAGTATGTTATTTTCATATTGATACATCAGTTGTATATTTTTGGTCTGATTTTATTTTACTTACCTATATGAAAATTTAGATGGATCAGTTTGGCGGCCGCCTCCGATGAACCCGTTTATCAATGGAATGCCCGAGGATTTAGTTGAAGATGACATAGATGTGAGGAAGGGTAGTTTAAGTATCACACAAAGAGAAAGGCTTGAAGACCTTCTGAGGAATATTACTCCAGAAAGATTGAAAGTTGCGGAGGGTATGGTTTTCTGCATTGAACATGCTGACGCCGCCGAAGAAATTTGTGAATGTATTTTAGAGTCGTTATCAAGTCCAAGTACCGCTTTGTATAAAAAGGTAACGATTTTTCATGAAACAGTTTTTAAAAATCGTTTATAATTTTAAAAATTTTGCATGAAATAGTATGGTCGCATCCTAAAATAATTTCATTGATAAAATGAAAAACGAAAACCACAAAGGAAAAAACAAGAAATGAATTAAAATTTGAACTTAACGTCATATTTGAAGGATTTATACCATGTTTAATTTATTATTTATTCATTTATTTTCTTAAAATATGTTTTAATTTCTTTCAACTTGGGAGAAGAAACTAAAAATAATCGAGGGTTCTGTGCAGAATATTCCCCAAGGATTATTTCGTCTTCTATTCTTCCAGCTCGGGCCTTGATTTCGTTTATTGTTAAATTATGTAGAGCGTGAACGTTGACAAAATACGAAGACAAAATAATTTTCGTTTTTTCCTCCAGACTCTTGTAACTTGTTCAGAATTTTTAGTTTATTTGGTTCCCAATATTTTTCCACTTTTTATAAAAGTGTTGGAATTAATTGAGTGATTTTTTTCCTTCTAGATTGGGCGTTTGTATTTAGTCTCGGATATTCTTCATAACTGTGGTGTTAAAGTTTCCAATGCTTCATTCTTCAGGAAAGCGTAAGTAATAAAATTTTCTAACATTTCGAGTATTGGTTTTTTTTACCAAGAATTTTTCAATTTTTCTGATAGACTTGAAACAAGACTGGTAAAAATATTCGAAGAAACGCGTAAAACTTATGAAAATATCGAAAGTCGTATCAAAGCCGAAGGATTTCGTTCTAGAGTCATGCAGATACTGAAAGCATGGAATGATTGGGCCATTTATCCTAAAGAATTTTTAATAAAAATTCAAAATACATTCCTCGGTTTATCACCTGCCCACGTAAGTTATGAAATATTACTAATGATTTAGTGTTTCCATTAATTTTATTTGAAGAAGAAAAAAACACCTGAAAAAAAAATGCATACACAATAATGGCACGTGCTGCATTTACTTCTAATTAGAATTTTCTTTGCTTTAAATCATCATAACGGACGATTTATTATTGAATGTTAATAATTGAATTTCTACGCTGAAACTGTTTTAGCTTTCCTAAGAGTTATTTTTCACGCTTAATCTTCAGTTTGACGAATTATTCGGCATTCCCTAATTTGTGTTTATTATTTATGTAGGGCTACGAAGCCAGTGACAGTGATAATGAAGATGGGCTTCGTTCAGGCGATTACCGTTCAAAATTTGGTGAAGACAGTGAAATCGACGGTGCTCCTCTTTCAGAAAGCGGCGATGTTGAAGATTTGGACGGTGTACCTTTGGACGGCGCTGCTTTGTTAAAAGGAGCTATGAAACATAAAATTCCTGTTTACAAAAGTATTGTGAACGAAGACCTTGATGGAGTGCCTCGTAAGTTTTCTTCATACTATGTACATATTTTATTGTTATAATTTTCATTTTAAAATGAATAATGACAATCTTTTTTATTTTCTTTTTTTGATGAAGTCGACGACGATTTAGATGGCGTACCTTTAGATGAAGAAACCGGTCCGCAGTCAAAGTCACAAAAACCGAAATTTGATCGCTCAGCTGCTTTTGTTCCGTCTCGTTGGGAAAGTGTCGATCCAGAAGAAGCGGAAGCTCAGGCTATGACCACCAGTAAATGGGAGTTGTTAGAACAGCAGCAAGCTCTGTCCACTACCACGTCTCAGGATTCACAAGATTCACAACCAGATGTTTCTGACTTTCAAGGAGATGACGGTGGTGATATCAAGTAATGAGAAATTGAATTATTATTTTCTCATATTTTTCAGCGGTCGTAGTAAAGAATTATTATTAAAATCGACGGTCAAATCTTGCATTAAATATTTTCAAAGTTTCACTAAAGAAACAAAAAACTTGATGTTCTCTTGAATTTACATTCCATAATTTTCGAACTTGGAAATTGATAATTTTCTTTTCCTAATTTTTGGTAATTGACATCAACATAATTTCTAATACTTTGATGTATCTGATTTGTTTTATCATTTCTTAGTTCCAGTTTTAATAGAGATGATAGACGAGCGAAATTACGAGAAATCGAATTGAAAGTCATGCAATACCAAGACGAACTGGAATCCGGTAAACGTTCTCTAAAATCTGGAACATCTATTCATCAGCAAGTTGAACATTACAGGCGAAAATTACTGCGCAAGGTACGGTATTGATTGAAAATAAAACGTAACGATTCGAAAATGTTCCTGTAAACCTGGTTTCGTATGTTTCTGTAGGCAGAAAAGGTGGAGCGTACCGATCAACCAGATAAAAAAGAGAAAGATCGTGCTAAACGTAGCCCATCATACGATGAATACAGTTCGTAAGTAGCAGCTTTCTTTTGTTTTTAGCGAAACATATTTTCATTCTTTTATATCATTCTTGTCATGTTTTTTCCGCCAGTCGAAGATCAAAGAGATCGAAAAGTTACTCTGCTAGTCCCTCTCCTGGTAGCAAACGATCGCATCGGTGAGCTGACACCTATTTACTTTTATGGCGGCTTACAGAAATTTGTATATACATAATGTTCTGTACTTGCAGATCTCGAAGTGCCTCTCGAAGTCCGGCATTTAAAGCGCAGAAGCCATTTTCACCTAATTATCGTTCGGCTTCGAAACGATCAAGAGGTTATTCGCCGGTGTCACCCCGTTACAAGAAAAGAGCTTTGTCTCCCGAAACGCCTTCAACTAAACGGCGAGCGATTTCACCAGAGTCCCCCGGACTAATTCCTAAAAGAAGGGTTGTCTCACCCGAATCGCCAGCGTATCGTTCACGTTATCGTGAGCCGTCTGTAAGCCCGCCTGGTCGTATGCGACATCGAAGACGTTCAGAATCATTTTCGCCGCCTCGCCACCGACACAATCGTGCTCATTCTCCCGTTTCACCGATTCGCAAACATAAACACAAGCATAAATACTGAGTCGAAGGTAAAACGATTTTACAAATTAGACTTAAATCATTCGAAGGGCTACATTGTATCGTGAATTTGGAACAAATTATTTCGCTATAGTCTGCTTGAAATGAAAAACGTCGTCCGCAACTCGCAGTCCTTGTTTCTGTTGGATGTGACGTGTGAAAAGTGTGTGGGGAAGGGTGCGTAAAGAATAATACGCAGGTTTCGAATGGCGTTTCTTATTTTTAACGGACTATAACTAATTGAAAATTTGATAATTCGCACACCGATTCCAGTGGTGCAATCTGCAGCTCTTTGTCTTCAAAACGGATCGAAATTATTGTCGTTTGAAGTTTGGATCTTGAAAAAGTTTGAAATTTAGATTTTACCTATTATTTTTCATCGAAGTAAGTTTGATCAAAGGAATTAGTGGTCGTAAAATTCTATTGAGAGTATGAAGAAATAAACTATAATGCTAAATTGAAAACTCACAAATTAAATTTCTCTTTTCGGATGTTCCATTATCAGAAAACGCTGCTCTTCACCTTGAGATTTTTTTTATAATTACGAATGGTTGAGTAAGAATTTGACTCGAACTGTTTTCAATTCAATTATTATGTTCTAGTGAGATCCAAGTAGTAATGATTAATGAAGGAGTTATTTTGTTGATTTTTAAACTTTCGTTCATAGCATGTAGCCCATTATACACATACAGTGTAGCCCTTCATTTGTTCTCATATACCTATTTTTACTTTAGGCATTTAGCTTTAGTATTCTCCTATTTCGAATATTTTCCTCATCTCTGGTAGAATGACTTTGTTTTTGTAAAATACGGAATTTATAAATAAATGATTGTGTTTTGTTAGAATAAAGTTCATTCTTGTCGAGTTGAATGAACAAATTTTCTACGTTTTATAGTCTTTCCGTCAGAATCTATCCTCCCTGTAAAAATGTGTTCATAAATATTTTGGTGTTTATAATAAAAACAACCGCAGTCCTATTTTTTAAAAGTTCTTCGGATACATTTTCAGAGTTGGCATTACAAATATTGGTTTTTTATCTAACGGATTATGAAACAATATGTTCCAACACTTTGTTAAATAGATAACCAATGTTTGTAACACCGGCCCTGAGTAATGAAGATTGAGTTGTTAACAGTTGTTAATAGCTAAGTTTTTATAAATTGTCTCAGAATGATCTGTGAAGTTTCGTTTTAGTTTACAACCATCATTTGATTTTCGTGCAGCCAGTGCAGTTCATTAATTTAAGCTTGACATAACTTTAAAATGTTGGACTACGGGTTTTTTACCATACATCTTTTCAATTGGCATCATTCGGTCCAGAGCAGTAAAACTTGAAAACTTGTAACATTTGTACTTGATATTCCCTATGCGTACTTTATGATTGAGGTTATTAATGAATGGTCAAACAGACCCGTAGCCAACAGGCTAATGTTTATTTTTGTAGCACTTCTTGTCCTTAAAGAGAAAACTATATAAAAACCTAAAACTAAAATAAATAAAATTCTGAGTTATACATGTGGATCAAAACTCCAATTGGAATTATCTTAGACTGTTGGTTCTGACTTTTTTTCTCTGGTTTTCAGGTTCAAAAATTGAAAAATCTCAAGTTTGGCCCTTATAGACTCGAGCTTTTCGAAATGAACCAAAAAAAATGTTTAAGCTACTTATAAGTGTTAAGACTGGTTTTTCGATTCAACAGCGTGATGAATTATTTTTTCGCTGTGTCTGTCTTGTGCAAAAACTCACGTCTGAAAAGAGATAATTATCAACTAACAGGATTAATGAGGTCTGCTTGCATAGATATTGCATTTGTTGTCGTTTGGAAATTATGAAGACAGTAAATGAGAGCAAGTAATTGCATACAATGTACAAAATTATGAGGAGAAGTAGAAATGCGACGATGAACTAAGTGTGGGCGGAGAATAGCGACGCGGAGGATTCGAAGATTTTTTTCGATAATGATCGTTTTAGTTAAAACTGGAATAAGCCGCTAGATGGCTTATAGTATCCCAGAAACAAACGTGAAAAGGGCAAGATTACCATAATAACCGGTTCCAAAGAAGTTGAAAATATAATGAGTCTTCATTGCCATTTAACATTTAACGACTTCAGAACCAGTCTCCAGAATTTAAGAGATTGGATTCCTAGCTACAGTAAGAAAAAAAAATAGATTCTGCTTTCTCATCTATATCTGTATCTTTCTTTCTCTCTCTCTCTCTCTCTTTCGTTTTCTGTCTACCCATTTCTTTACCAAATTTTTTTTTCAACTTGTTCGGGTGCAAACTAAACAAGTTACCAAAAGATTCTGAAAAAATCCAAGTAGCTGCGAAAATCGTCGAGACGCTTATTGCATGATGCACGACGATCGATTTAACGACCTGTTAACGAAAATGGAGCGATTTTTTTGGATTAAGTAATTGTATTTTTCATAATTTAGTACATTACCACGTAAATTATCAGAGTGGGAATAGTCAAATCAAATCAAATCTTTATTTATTATAAATACTGTAATACACATGCAACATACCCCCCCACATGCCCACTGGGGCGAGGGTGGGGGGGTACAAACAATTTTCTTAGTTGTAACTAATTTTTATTTAAATTGTGGCAATTTTTTATATCTGCTCATGACGCGTATATATTGCAACATGAATTTAAGTTTATCATTCCCTAAAATTGTTATATGGGTAAATCCTTTTTTTTTTACTGCTATCAGCAATTGATATAGATTTTCAAGCCAATAATAATGAAGAATGTAATTATTTCATTACACTTGAAAATTTTGAAAACGTAAAAATCTCAGTCTACAAAATTTTGGATTAACCACCTTCACCTTTCGATTCGTTATTGCTCGCGATTTCTCCTCACTTAATGGCGGCACTGGTTTTCTCACTATTGAAGGATATCATTTTTCATAATATGTTTTGAAGTAAGAAAAATCAAATATTTTCGTAAATGTTACACGTGTAAAAAGTTATGCATCAGCTAAATTATCAGAGGTTCCAAAAAAAAGTTTTTTTTTTTTTTTAAATTATTATTTCACTATAGGTAATATAAGTAAATAATTACTCTCTAATAAGCATTTGTTCCTGAGTAATTTTTTACACATTCTATCATTAATGAAAAAAAATGAGTGTAATTTTTTACACCCATTATCCTTAACGGTTGATGAGCTTTCAACCCTCTTTTTGTCTTTGTGTAGCTGTATTTTCTTCTGTGATATTGCCCTACCTAATTTATGGAATTTCTGTTCCTCATCGATTGTAATAAATCTGGATTCAAACAGACCCAGTCGATCAAAACCAGCTCACCAAAATCAAGAATTTAAAAAAGCAACCGAGGAATACACTCCTGATATGTTATAGATTCGTGAAAGACACGAATAATATTTTCAGAATAAGTGAAGAGCTGACCTTGTTTGAAAAAGGTGCCCAGAAGTTCATTAAGATTTACCTATTTTAAAGTTTAATTCAGTGAACACGATTCTCAGTTCGTTAAAATTTTTGAAAGAAAAATTCTGCACACTGAATTCGATTTTTTCCCTCTAATTTTAATAATCCAATCACCTTCTCAAAACCAAGTGCCTGAAACAGCTTCATTTTCATTGCAAATTTTTTTGTATCACTTTTTGGATAACTAGTGTGTGAGCTAGAAAACTGGTTTTTACTAAATTAGCCTCGCCCAAAAGAGACAGCCTCAAGCATTTCTATCATCTGTAACTTAATTTGCATGAGGGAAAAAAGTTATATAATTATTATAAAATTCTTGACAAATCCGCTAAATGTACGCAGACATCGAACGAAACTGTATTTTATAAACATGTTGACAAAAAATACAGAAAATACGCCAGAAGGATAAGAAAATACTTTTTGCTGCCGCACTCTCTAATTTTCACTTTCCCCTTTGCGTAAAATTCTTCTGGCATCTTGAATGGAAATTATCTAAGCAACTTAGGTTTTCTGTTTTAAAATTTACATGCCTCACACTCTTTATCCATTTAACGGTTGTATCAAATTTAAATTCTATTTGTTGTACGTTTTTAAATGCTGTATAGGTAATTTTGAATGGGGCAAAAAATTCGACGCGCGCCGAATGAGTAGCCTTCGTTTCTGCAGGCAGGGGGCTCATTTTAGTCTCAAAATTAAACTTTTTCTAAAAATGAAGTTTGTGTTTTTTTACTCTGAGGAAATTTTGAGGGATTGTAAAGAGAGGGTAGCGTGTAAAATAGCTTCTCTATACTATTTGGCAATCTACTCTTTTCCATTTTAGGTAGTCTACAGCCAAGGGTCACTGTGGTGACCATTTGAAAGTCGAGACAGGTAAAAAGGGCTTATAAAATTCCTTTACTGGAAAAATGTTTCCTCAGGCTCTGAGTAAGGTAAGTCTTTACTTCTGCATGATTTATTTAGAGAAACGATGCCAGAAGATAATTTAAAAAAAACGCATGCCTATTAAACAAAAAGGTTGAAAGCATTTTTGAAGTTTTTTTTCAAAAGAAATTTTTTGCTACCTATGCCCTTCTTTATGGCACGGGTTCAGTTGACCAAGTAAATCAAAGTTGGTATTGGATGATATTTAGATTTACACATCAGCTTTCAATGAAAGCTAGTATTTTTCATTCACTATCGAAAGAAAGAACACCTCGTCATTCGTTTAGAAGTAAAAAACGTAAGTTTCAAAGTCACCCTGGGAGTTTCACCTCGCCCCTTCAACGATATTACATACTCAAGTCTCAATTAATTGGTGATTAAAAATGATTAAAATCAGCAAAATATCTGAGACTGAGGTAACAGATGGAGTGTATATCTATGTTTTATACGAACCTCAATCTAAAATTTCAGAATGCATCTTCCATCTACGGTACCAATATTCCCAATATTCATCGAATGCGAAGCCCGAAAGCTCAAAGATGAATGAGTAATCAGTTGTGTTGATAAAAATATTACATTTTTAATTTATCTGGCTAATTTGTTGAAAAACCTTCATTCACGTCTCAGTCGGTTTCGGTTATCGCCATGATATCTTCCTTGAAAGTGGATTATTTTAACTAAAAAAGCTGAGGATGAGTGCAAATGTAATATTGTTTTTTTGCAAAATAAACTCGTTTCGTTCGGATTGACGAGGTGAAATCATTTTTTAATTTGTGTACTTCAGTTTGATAAGGTGTATAATTTTTCATTATTTTATTCATAATGTGTGAAATAATTTGGTCTCTTAGCGAAAACGGAAAGCCGTTACTAAAAGTTCATGTCCGTATTCCTGGTTTTGTGTCAATAGTTATTTATCTAAGAAAATTTGTGAATCAACTGAATCTCGGTTCGGCGACAGTGACTTTCTTGTAGCATGCAGCTTGATGCAATCAAAGGTATTCAGATGGAATCAAAGGAAGCTGAAGTGTCTCTTCACATCGAACGTAAGTTAGATTTTCTTTTCTTTGATTATAGATTTAATCATGATTTGGGAAAAGTCCACCCGAAATAAGTGATTATCAATGTTGCTAAATCATCTAATATACTTATACTGGTGGTGGAATTATACGGATCATACACGTAATTTAAGTATGGTGAATAATGGACTAGGATCATGGAAACTAGAAAGTGATGATGAGAACTCGAAGACAGCATCTGATGATGGACTGTTATGTATGGCGTATTGAATAAAATCTATTTAACACTAGAAAGACAAGGTGGCGTCGTATCGTATACGACGCCGTTTGCATTTGGATGCGTCATTCCTCAAAAGACCAGGTGGCGTCATTTATGACATTCTCTGGTCCTCTGACGATCTTTTACTGTTGAGTCAAATATGACGCCACCTGGTCCTTTGAGTAGTCGAGTAAAACCTGGTTTTTTTAGTGTTAATCACAGAATAATTCTAAATAATTTTGCAACTTTGTATGTTAATCAATCAGTAAAACTTGCTATTCTGCCAGTCTGAACTCCGAAGGACCGTTCACAGTGTCCTTCTGTCTTTTGCTTTTGCCTTTACCTCTTCCTAGAAGATGGTTTACAGCAAAAGAAGCAATACCATTTGATTACACTGGTTCATCTTCCATGGAAAAAGCAGAAGACAAAAGTATCTATATGGCGGACAATATCCTTCAATTCAAAGCTTGTCAAGTCCCAGAAAAGTTATCTCTCAATTTTTTGTGTGCTAATAATGTTTTGGTTGGTACGTAGTAATGCTGAATTAGTCAAAAAACTGGGTGATAATTTTTCAGGACGTACAGGAGGTTTCGGACTTCACGCTTACCATTGGCTATATGCACCTTACCCCCTTGCCCTCACTAATATAAGTGAGCAAAAAATTTTCTTATTGCCGGTTTGTGTGATAAAAAAGTTGAAAATGAAAAAATGTTTCATAATAAATGCTTTAAAAATGAAATAAATCAAGTGTAAAGAAGTCAGGATTCTTGAGAATGGTTTGGTGAAATTGCTGTAACTTGCACCCAGCAAAAATCCGTTCAACCTCTTTGTTTATAGGCTAGTATTGGTACTTATTTTAATTGGTAGCTATTATCTGCAAACATATTATCATTAAAATTATATTTTGTGGCATTCTATGAAAATGATTATACTTAATTTAAAACTTTCCCAAAGCCTTACAGCTGATAAACTAAACTAGCCAGCATTATGTGTACTCTGTTTTTTCACGATTGCAAAAAAAAAAAAAAGATTTGGCAATTTATGAGATATCAGGGGGAAGAAGAGTACGGTGATTTCTAATTTTTGAACAGTATTATGCAAAAAGGGGCTAAGTCCACTTTTAAAAATTTTACAGGTGTGCAAAAATACATTTTCACGTTTTATGCCCGTCTTGCATTGCATCTCAACTTTTTAAATATATTTTTTCAGCGATGATTGCATTTTTGGGACTTAATATATTTTTACTGTAAGTAGGGCTCGTTGTATACCTACTGTTGAACCTTATACTCTGTTCACGTTAAGACTGCAAAAAACGGATTGCAGTTTTTGCAGGGCTTCGGTGAGAGGAAAAGGTACTCGTTCACCTTTAGCAACTATAAATAGTTGTGCTTTCGATTTTACTTTCTTGTTTCTTATCACACTGATCGATACTTATATTAGTTGATGAATGTGAATTTGACGTTCCGATTTTTGTGTCTTAAAATGAACAGAGTTTAGAAGAACTCATTATATTTTTTGAAAAAAATGGACTTACTCTCTTCTTGCGTAACTTTGTCCATTAATAAGCTGATTAAAAAATAGAGCAATGTTTCGATGGCTGTTGTAAGTTTAATCAAAGCACCACATTGTTGCCAAATATGAAGGCGTACCGTTTTTCGCAATCCAAAACAGAATTTAGTTCTGTCGATATCTCATTTATGATAAAGTCTGATTTTGCAATAAAGATTTTTCTTCATAATAATCTATAGCTTTGAGTTGCGTTTAAGATAGTTTTGTATGTATATCATACTTTTTTGTGGGGTATTTTTTTACACTTGGCTATCAATTTTCAATTTTTTCAGAAAATGTGAGATGTGCACAAAATATGGGTATATTTCTCTGGGTACCTGCGAATTTTCTTTTATTTCACAGGTACCTATTAATATTTTCATTATACTGAGGACTATTATTATCTTTGCCAATTAGCGTGATAAAAATTGATAGCTACATATTTTAAGAGTTCTTGAACATTCGAGCTTTGGTTATTAAAAATTATTTTCGGAAATTTTCACTCTCCTCTCTTTCACTCGTTAGATAAAGAAGAGCTGATACAAAATTTCATCGAAGTTTAATTTTGAATTATTATTCTTTCAAGTTCAAAGAAACCTATTACTTAAATTTATTGCTGTCGCGTCGTTAAAATTTGTAAAAGTTTGAAACATGTCAACCCTCTTCTGATTTTGGATAAATTAAAAGTCGAAAAAAATATTAATAAGAGCCAACATCGTAAAAAATTAATAATTTTCAGCTGCAGTAAATTTAATTTTCAGTCGGTTATCCATAATAGCTGGAAATTTTAATACACGCTCTTTGCAAACATTATAATATTACTTGATTGCGAGAAAAAAAAATTATTAGTCTCCCCTAAACGTAGATACTTACTTTCTTATCAAGGTTTTTGACAAAGCCTTTTTTTTCCCCCCTTTTTATTTTAACCGAAATCGACGAACCAAATAACTAAGTCAAAAAATTCATACAACTTTTATCAGAATAATACACATATGATATTAAAGTTCGTATTTAATAATTTTTCAACATCTTCATTGGCAATATTTTTTCTGACGTTTCTATCGCTTGAAAATACATTCTTTTCAAGGTAATTTTTTTTTCGACGGAGTCGAATTGAATAAAACCTTACGTTCCAAGGTTAATGATTTCATTATGATAATTTTCAAAAATTTTTGAAAGAATTTTTTTTTTACTCGTAATCCAGCCTATATTATGTGATATTCTTCTAACAAGATTTCGCACAATTTTCATCCTCGTACATGAAATATCCTAGCATGTGAAAAAATGGTCAAAAATAATTTTTTGCTTTCGCCATTTTATTATTTTTGCATTTTTCCCGCCGTTATATGTATTCTTATTCGCTTTTTCACTACTGTGACGTCACAAGGATTTGAGAAAGGCAATTGGTTGAAATTTAAAATACTGTCTCCTCATTGGTTGGCGTCCTGTGACGTCACACACTTCTTATTTCGGACAGACTGTATAATAAATGAATTTTACTCCTAACAAAAGTGCAACATGATCAGCGGCAGGCAATGCAATTAAAATGCACATAAAAATTTTGAAATTGATAAAAATTGTACGCATTTATTTTTTTTTCATGTGCGTTTTAATTGAATCACCCTGTATGTGTACTACCTTCGGCCACTCTAATGGTTGTACTAAATCCAAAAAAAAAATAATTGAAATTTCCTTCTTTCTGAACAAATTGGGTTTTTGAATGAAGTGAGAAAGTGTTGATTTTGGAAAAATGCGTCTAAAACACTTTAGTTGATTCAATTCTTCAAAATTCATCATTTTTTTAAAGAAAAATTAATAGTATTATCCCCATCTTTAGCCGGTTGTAATTTTTATTCGAAAAATGAATTGCATGTATTGAAAATTTGAAGTGATTAAAAAACTATTTCAGACGTTTTCAAACAAAAATGTGTATCTCAAAAATTTCAGTTTCTTTAGATTGCTAAAAAAAAATATAGACCTATTTGATTAACTTTTTGAAAACTGAAAAGTGAGTTAGATATGTAAAGAGGTAAGGATGACTGTTATAATTTCCGAAATGAATTTTAGACTTTCTTAATTAAGTACCAGTTTTTAAAATTTGATTATTACGTTAAAAAAATTTTTTTTGAGGCAGGAGAGTTTGAAGAGAATTTTTCCTTATTGTAGATTTAGAAACTTAGTTGGATGAAAAAAGTGGAAAAAAAAAGTTTTCGTGTAGTTATTTACCTGAAATTATGGTTTTCCCATACATTTGTTCTTGTTAAAAATTATAAGCCTGCCAAAAGTAGTGAAAATTCTCAAAAAAGAATGGTCCGTGTTTTTTCAGTGTACTCTCATCAGAGATTGGCATGTGAATTAAATTTAGGAAAAGAAAAGAAATGAGAGAAAAAAAAAAGAAGAAGAAGAAAATCGTATAAAGACCTTTAAAACAACAAACCAGAGTCTATTAATACTACAGACGACCAACGAAATTGAATTGAAAACGAGATAATAAATGAAGGAGCTCGCTTGCAAAATAATTCGAGAAAAAAATATATTATAATGAACTTGGCCAAAATAAAAGTGGGTGGGAAACAGCTGAAGTCCATTAGCGAAGAAATTTTTGCGCTCGTCCCTAAATAAGGGATTATTTCTTACACATTGGATCACTTTTTGATCAAAATTTATAAATTTTATTATTTATATAAATTAGCTATTCGTTTGCTGTCTGAAGGCTCTGTTCACGTTTGCAATCACCAAGTTCGGCACAGTCTAAGAGGTATATTGCCAAGGTTATCCACTTCGTACACTAAATATTAATAGGTACAGCCACAACGATGTGTTAGTCTCTAACTTGGCATGATTTACCAGATTTCTTCTCCTCCATATGCTGAAGTACGTTCCATGACGTGGCTGTACCAGCCGATAGTCTGGTCCAATCCTTTCTGCATTATTGTTCGTCGACTTGTTTGCAGAAGAGGAAGAGGGTAAAGGAGCCGGATATTAAATAATGATATAAAAATGTTGAAATTCTGCAATTCCCACTCAAATAAATCGATTCGCGAGACTACAAAATTTCATTGTGGTCCGAGGAAAATCGTGTTGAGATTCTGTATTAGGAGCATTGACTCCGAAAGAAAGATGGCTGCAGTCTGTTTTTAATGCAACTTTTTCATTGTCTTTGTCCCTTTGGGTGTCGATGAAAAATTGAATTACATTTGCGAGCGGGTCAGATCTATTTCACGAAGTTTCAAATCAATTTCAGGGGGATTGTTAAAATTAGAAAATTCTGCCAAATGAGCGCCCTGCAGACATCGTTTGAGAACAGATTAGGGGAGAATTTCAGATCAATCTGTGCATAATGGAGCGACTAAAGTGTATTCTCGTAAGTGCATTTTTCTTTTTAAAAATTGAAAAAATAGATCTGTATGTTCCGAAAATTTGAATAATTTTTTTTGAATGAACCTCCGTAATTTCATTTTACATTTTTCCAATTTTTTGGAATTTAAAGAGCCATATTTTTCAGTATAAAATTATGACTCAAAGCAACAAACTAATATTCTTAAGAGCCATGTTATGGAGGGTTATAGACGACGTTTTGTGTTATGAATGGACTGTAGAGCAATTCTGTCTGTTGAAAATTAGGTTTGTTTACATTCGATTTAATAGGAAATTATTATCAATTTTTCCACATAAAATACGTTGGAGCTTCTATATAAATTTGAAAGTTCTGAATTGCATAATATCTGTAATTTTGGTGAGAATATGCACAAGGTTGGTATCAAAAGGCACAGGTATTTAATACCATTCAGGACTACCAAATTTATATTAATTTACTAAAAAACGAAAACTCTAATGTATTTTAGATGGGAACTAGTAAAAATTTTCATCATTTACCACCATAATTGACGTCATTTTCAGATTGCTCCTATTGTGCTCATTTATTGACGGAGCAATAGTTAATAATTTCAAATACAGTGTTACCACGTATGAGATATTTAATGTAATTGGTAATATTTTCCAACTAGTTTAGTGGAACTAAACTACCTTTGAGGTATCGTTTTTTCTTTTCGCAAAATTCTAATTCAGTTGCCTCCTCGCAAAATTCATGACCATTTAAAACAGTCCTGAATCATCTTGAGTATCATAGAAGATCTTCGAAATTTGGAATCCAAACTGAACAAGTTTGTATAAGAGTCTTCTTGTCAATCTGATAGTTCTTGAAAAATGTACCTTCGGATACCAATCCGAATCGTGTTTTTTACCTGGCGAAAAACAGACGAAATCTTTTGTGACAGTCAGGTAAAAATTTTCAAATGATTATATTCGAACCTGCTTTTATGAAACCAACATTTTCGAATCTATAGCAATGCCATTTGATGTGGGTACCTATACTGTAGAGAGGGGGATTTTTTTTTTTTTCAACTGTAAACCTACATGATCCGAGAAAATTTTAACCATCACTATGAATCAGGACCAGTTTATTAAGTTACGAGGTTGACAACGTTTCGTGTGCGTTCGGTTTTGTTTTCACGTTACCTTCCATTTGGTAAAGTTTCCAAAATCTTCCTTCTGTTCAAGTTTAAATATCTCTCCTACAGGTTGAAGGTGAGATTTTTTTCAGCTTGTTCGGTTTTTAAATTTTTTGTTCCAAAATTTTTTGTTTGATTTTTTTGTCAAATACGTGTCGTATCCTGTAAAGTGTGGTGGCTCTTCATGCAACATGCTGGTGCACCCGAAGTGACGAATTAATGTGTGATGGTAAGTGTGTCCGGATTAAATTATTAAGTAAGAATTTCAACTCTAAATTTGTGCGATGTACTTTTGAGAAGCTTTCGAGTTTGAAATTTACCTTACATTACGTAAGATCGTAAAAATTTGCTGCGGAATGAAAAAAGTTTTTAGATTTTTTGTGACATACTGCCACCCCCTTCCACGCATTAAATGCGATGTCAAAGTATCGACGTCGGTAGCATTCAAATGATTTGCAATTTTCAGCGATGACTCTGCATTTTTAGATTGAATTATTCAATTTTGTTGTCAATATGGCACGTGGATGGCGTGATTTTGGACGGCAAAAGGGTATTTTTTCGATGCCACAGCGTCCGTGTCAGAAATGATTGACTTTGATGTGAAGTGACTATAACGACTGATGATTTTTGGGGGAAACCCGTTACAAAAGTTGAAAATTATTTTAGCCATTTTGTTAGGTGAGTATTATTTTTCTATCAAAGTTGACAAGTTCAGTTGTTCAGTTGTTCAGTATAATATTCCACGTGGTTTAGTGAGCTACGCGGTGAATTAAAATTACCATGTTTTGCTTCAACATTCAGCTGTTTTAATTTTTTTGTTATTGTACTTCAGTTGGTGCTTAAATTATTGAAATTTTTCAAGCCATATCGGACATTCGAGTAAATGTATTTGAATGAATTAACATTCATTTTGCCAGCATATCCTTTGAAATTGCTCAAACTGATCAAATTTTCTTCTGTTCCTGGCTTTATCTGCCGTTATCGGCCGACTTCCGACTTTCCTTTTATTTCAGCGGGGGGGGGGGGGGGATTTTAATTTTTTCACCCTATTCATCAGATTTGTTCACCTTCTCTCCCTCCCTTGAAAAAATTCATTCCCTGGATGGAGGGGGCAATTTCATTTTTTGAGAGGCCTCCTCCCTGCCACCAGAAACTCAGTTAATTCACTTACGCTTTCCGTCATTCATAGACTGAAAGGATTTTAGTTACAATTTTGACGTACTCGTAATTTGTAATCAAAGAGTATTTCATAAATTTAATTTTCAAAATTATTATGGGAACATTGAATATCTAAGAATAGGTTGACTTTCCAAGAATTGAATCTTTATTCTTTTGAAACACTTTTGGAGATCCTATTGTGCAGAGCTCAAAACTCGACTGTGAGTTTATTTAATCAAGTAGGGTAAGTTATAGTGGTGTTAAGGTTCGGTTAACTGATCCGGTTCTACCGGTTTTTAACCGGAAACGGTTCAGTTTTTATTGCTCCGGTTTTTTTTTTCAGGTTAACCGGACTTTAACCGGTTAACCTGCCTCATTTGAAAAAAATAATAATAATACACATAAATGCTACACCAGGTACGTAGATAGTTTTCTTTTGTTGTTAAATGGGACGGTAACCGCTTAAACTCCGGTTAACCTGAAAAAAAAAAGAACCGGAGCAAGATAAACCGGTGAAAAAAAACTCCGGTTCTTTTCAAATGGTTAAAAACTGTTCCGGTTTTTATAAAAACTGAACCTTAACATCACTAGTAAGTTACAATCAACCAAAAAATATTTTTATATTAATCTGGTGGGGTACACGTCATGCTATTGAAATGCTTTAGGATTTCGATACAGTGGAAGAGAATATACATATATATTTTAATGTATTGCCTAGAAATTTAATTCATCGGTTATTTAAGGTCAGTCTTCGTTACCAGCGGGGAGTTTTTATTTTCTTAGCATTAGCGAATATACTTTTTGTGGTCTTTTTGGTTATTCAGGTCTTAAGTCATGAAGAGACACATTGGTGGCAGTGACCCTAGTCTCAGAGCTTGGCACTTGAGAGCAATTCGTTTTCTTGCAATCGTAAGATTTACATAAACTAATCGGTCTTTGAGGCTTTCAATGTCATTGACCCATGACCCCATATGGTTATACGCCTGCATGCCCTTAAAGTGAATACTACTAGAAACTAAGATAAATAAAATTGATATTGTGCAAAAAACTTCAACCGGAAATATCTCAGAATGGCTATAAATTCATAGTGACTTGATCCTTATCTGTTTCTTATGGTATGTTGAAAATTTTGATAACTTTAAAATCTCTGATATTTACCCGTAGGTACTAAATGGAATTAGTCCTTACGCTTGATTCGCTTGATTTTCATCAGTTAAACTGAATGCAGTCGTAGAGGAAAATGCTGAAAGTACGGTCGAAGTTGTTTTAAATTTCATTGATAAGTGGGAAGCTTAAATGTTAACACTTGGAAAAGGCTTTATTGTTTACATTTGACAGATTTTACTGTGAAGATTAATAATTATTTCTTCAGTATTAGTATCCTAGTCTACACATGCTAAGTGCTCATTCAAGTATTATAAATGGGAAGTTTTGAATTCAAAAATCCAATAATTCCTGAAAATTTGCAGCTTTAGTCGGCTTTATTCTGTTAAGCGTACAGATTGAAATTTTTCTCAAAATTAAAAAAAAAAAAAAGGTTGAGAATCTTGTTGCAGACGAAGCGACGAAGTGAAAATGGTGAGAATTTCAGAAAAAATAGTGTCTGGATCAGCCTGCTAGCTGTTTGACTAATCCTCGCACTGAAGATTTTATTTTGCTGCCTTTTCACGTTGTTACTTCATTATATTCCCTTTAAATTTTGCGCAACTTCGCGAAGTTTCCAACCACACGAACCACCCGTCTCGATGATGGTTTTCAAAATTGTTATAGGCTTCTGCCTCTTTCGTTTCTCGTAAAACTTAATAGGCTGACTACACTCAAGTCGTCGTTTGTGAAAACTCTTACTTTATTTTTCTTGTTTTTCTTGCTGTGTTCCGCCGTATTAGTTTTATTTTTAAAATAAAAATGCGTGTCTGAATTTTCGCAATCTCTCGAATCCTTTGCCCTACAAACACCAAAATTAACAACCTGCTCACTGCGAGGTCGCTCTTATCTGCGTTTAAATGCAATAATTAATTTCTCCCGCTTTTCATAAAACTTTAAAACGATGCAAAAATTCATCTCGCATAATTCCCTTCCCAATTTGGTCGCAGGCGAGTTGAAAACATTATGGGCGGGCATGTCGTCCGACATATCGATATATTGTATCGATATCGGTTTAAAAAGTATCGTATCTTGGTATATTTTTTATGATATCAATATCGTCGATATTTTTTTACACCTTCCTTTCGTGAGGGTCATGAAGGTATACTCTGTTCACGTTAAGAGTGTAAACGATTTCCCAAAGGCACAAAAATGCCTCTATACCCGATCTGCAAACTGTGACACAAATGTGGAGGAGAAATGTGACGCAGATGTGGCAAAAATTCAATCAATCAGGAAGCAGTGGCACTTTTGTGACATAGATGTGTACACAAATTCAACCAATCAGAAAGCAGTGGCACAAAAGTCACATTTCTCCTCCACATTTGTGTCACATTGCAGATCGGGTAGTAAACGAAGCAAATATTCTTATCAGTATTTTAATTTGATTGGTTCCACGCATTTGAATATCTCCTGACACAAAACACTTTCACTGTGACTACTCTCCCATTACATTTCCCCTCGAGACATGCCGAATTGCAGCAAAATATCGATAGATTATATCGTATCGATATTTTTCTAACTGATACGCCCGGTAATATAAAAACACTTTTGGCTACCTCTTATCACGTCTGTCTTCTTAAAATGATGAGAAAATGATTAAAAAAATTTCATGTCATTTTCTGTGGTACACCTTTGCGATTATATCACTTCACATTTTTATAGTCAAGAGTACGAGTATTGACGGTTTTTTCCTTCTAGCGCCTTCTAGCCCATCAGTTTTTCAGTTGACAGGTGAAGAGAAGTTTTGCCAACTTTGTTCGTCGACAAAAGCGCACATTTCCAATGAATATGACATTTAATTCGCACTCAATGTGGAAAATACAATAGGAAGATATTCCATACAGCAACTATACGAGTATAATAATCGTATTTGTTCGCATGTCAGGTCTTACTGTAGTACTAAAAAAGGGGGGGGATAGAATTCTCTCTGATGTACATGTATAGTGAATGCAAAAACTTGGGATTACTTTGGTGGAAAAAAAATTCAATCGCATAGTACCTAAATCCCCTTTTCATTCGTCAGTTGATATTGCATAAATTTTTCACCCTTTCATCACTGTCGCGTCGGTGAGAAATGGTACGAACACCAGTTTTTGAAAATAGTCAGTGCAGGGATGATGAGACGGTGGGGATGTATTCTGTTGGTGTCTGTTTTCCAACTGAACTGAGAAGAATTAGAATGGAGTATTCCTTTCCTATCAGTTTGTTTACATATTTTGAACCGGTGGGAAATTGTTATTATTTGTCTATGAAAAATGTACAGAATCTGAGTGTAAATATTTTATCTGACAGCCTTTAATGAGTACCTGGTACAAAAGTTATTCAAATAATGAAATTTGTTTTCCTCTAAAGTTAATGTAAATCTTTGAACAAAATGGCGGATTTTTTTCGTTTAACGAACCAATGAGAGGTAACGGTGCAACACGAGGCTCAATTTAATTATGTCAATCTCAATATTGATTTTTCTGGGCAAATAGTGAAGCGTTTTGTTTCACTTCATATGTATGAACACCTCTCAAAAGCAATTTGCAGAAAAACAATCCAAGTCCATTAGGAAATTTTAGCATTTATAGTCGAAGTGCGGTAGAACAACTCAAGTCGAAAACAAGTTTGCCACGTCAAGGCAACAGCTGGGAGGGTGGAATTTGAAAATCACTTATGTAGGATGGACATGTATTCTAACCTCATTGAGCGAGGCAAAATATCTCACCAGCAAACTTGGACCCGTTTTTTGTCTCCTGTAAGAAGTGGAAAATGCGACTTTAGTTGTTTTGCATCTCACCAGTTCAATAATATTTTGTAACTTTTGTTGGAAGAATTTGCTACAGTAGATATATGTAGTAGGTACTGAAAATAAGCAATTTTTGTTTTATTTTTTTATTTTACTGTCTCTTCTGCGTGGTAATTTGTATTTTATCTGGTATCCTGTGGCCTGTGCCATGTTTTGAAATTCTTTCTTGTACAATTTTTATTTCTCCTAACAACTGTATCGTGTTTGTGTTTTTGAATGTTGAAACTTGAACTTAGATGCGAAAAACGTACACAATTTATTGTGTTTCAATGTACTTACGTGACGAGAGTTTTGATAGATTTTTTTCTTAAAACCACTTCCCCCTCATCTAAGTTCACAAAGGATTCTTTAAGCATAAATTTATTGTAGCCATATTCTTTTCACTTCGACTTCGATACATTGTCTCGTAAAATTTGAATTTGTGCCAACAGGTAGACAGCTGACCCAGAGGTTATCATTTAATTCTCTTTTATCATAAAGTCTATGACCTTGATAATTTAAGAGAATTTTTCAAATCGTTCATTCATATATTATGACAACTTGGAGGGAAAATTATTTTGTGAATGAGTTTTTCAAATTATGGTAAACAAGAAACACAGGTTTTCTTATCATCTCGAAAGGAAATGGGTGAGGACGAAGAATTTAAGAAATGAACATTTGCATATATAGGGCCTCGTCTCTCCCCGATCAAAGAGGGTTTTTGCCACACCCCCCTCGGGGCAGAGACCCCCTATTTCTCTTCTTCTTCTTCTTTTTTCTACAATTTAACTTGAAAATTTATAAAAAATTTGTTTTATAAATTCCCTGGAATCGCCCCGAATTCATCAACCATTGAGTTATAACCACACATTTGCATTGTCGCGGGTACTCGGTAAAAAAGTACACAAGTGTCGAATTTGTGGAGGGCTACTATAGGTGCGTATCGATGCATTGCTTTTTCGTATAATTTTCACTATTTTGCATTACGATCTCATGTTACGCTTGTGTTCGTCAAATATGTAGGGGTAACAAGCCGCACGTCTATTTTCACCCTTATTGAAAAGGGTTCTGTTAATGGGTTGTTGAAAGAAAAAAAATTGCCTGGCACAGTTTATAAAATATAATTATGGTGCCACAAAAGCGAAGTATGGGTTTTTGCCCTCCTGTAGTGCAAGGTTCAGATTGACTCCAAAAAATTATGCATTGACATCTTATAAAATTTTGTTTTATACATACAGGGTGCGGCAAAATGACCGGCTACATTTGTTTTTTGAATTATACCCATAAGATAAAAGATAAGTAAGTACATGTGGTTGCTTCTAAATGAAACTTTATTTCTCAAGGTTACGTATGAAATACAATCAGTGACGAACCCAGAAATTTTTCAAGGGAGGAGCTAAGGCATAAATTTATTCCCAAAAAAGTCCCAAAAAACTGAAAATCTTCTATTCAGCCTTTTTTTTGATGAAATTCAAGGTCTAAAGGGAAGGTTTCAGCTCCATATCCCTACTTTGGTGCGCTACTGACTACAATTATTTCACTTTCTCATGTTGACCATTTTGCCTAACACATTTCTGAGGGCGTAAAATCCAATTTTTTAACTTTGCTAAGCAATGGTTACATGATTTTGCAATTTCTTCCGCTAAATGCTACCAGTGATGGATAAAATTGACCGGAGAGGGGAATTCGGCACGTGTGGCATTCTTCATGGTTAGCGCGAGGAGGTGAATTCTCTGTCGGCTGAATACGTAAGAAATTAGTGGAAAAAATATGAATATTGCTTAGCAGTCTTAAAAAATTGAGTTTTACGCCTTCGCAATTGTGCTAGGCAAAATGAACAACATGCGAGTGAAATTTCATTTCATATGTAACTTAAGAGAATGAATTCTAATTTAAAACCAACCGCATGTCTCTATCTTTTGTCTTACGCGTATAATTGGAAAAACAAATGTGGCCGGTCATTTTGCCACACCCTGTATTTAATATGTATTGGTGAACGGCGGGATCTTGAACTTTTTACGAAATATAATATTCAATTTAGAGCTAATAATTCGGCAGAATTTCAAGGTACTGAAGAAAAAGGTTAATTCCAGCTATCTTAATAGAAATTGTTATTCGTCGTCGGTTTCAGAAAGTAGCCCGCTATTTCTCTACTTTCTATGATTCATATCAAAAATCAAACGTGTTCAATATTTTTACCCTCTTTAATTGTGTAATGATGGACCAGAAATACAGTCTAGACATTATAATTATGTAATGGAACCGATTATAAATAGTTTTATTAGTGGTCATTACTTATGCGTCTGATTTCATTAGGTATTAAAAAGTTCTGTAAAATTGATTTCGCGAGAAAGGCTATTAAAAATTCATCCTCGAGGTGATTTCAGACAAATTTGAATATTTTATAATTCTATCTTTTTTTTTTTTTTTTTTTATTTCCCAGTAAAAAAAGAAGAAAAAATATTCGGAGATACTTACGAAACTGTAGTTTTAAAACCAGTTTAATAATGCTCAACGAACCAAAATTTTAAACTTGCTCTTATGGTATTCTTGTTCCTATATGTTGATTTTTATCAACAAGGTAATCAAGTGATAGAAATAGTGGCTGTATGACTATGAACCTTGCATCTGACGATTAAAGCTTTGATTTTTTATTTAATTTGAATTAGCAAAAGTAAGTTTCTGGGAAATTTAAGATAATATACCTACTTTCCTATAAATTTATCGTTATTGTGAGGCGTGCAAGTTGGGTTAATAATTTTGAATAAAAATTATACAGGTAAAATGTCCCTCAAAATTTCAGCTCTCTAGTTATACTTATAATAGACCCTGCGAAAAATGAACGTAAAGGAGCATAAAAATGCATGGTAAAATAAAACAATTCTTTGTCCTCCCTCAAAGCTAAAACTTTTCCTATCTAATATGCACGCATGTACAAGATTTAAGTCGAAACTTTATGCTACTGGCTACCAAAAACAGTCTAAAAAAAAGTAGCCAACTCGGTCAAAAAATCATAACCTGGCTACTATATTTCAATAATTAGGTAGAAAAGTTTGAAAATAACTGAATTACAGAGTACAGATAATAGTCACAGTCATATTTTTTGTGACTGTGACTATAATTATTAACGGTCATATTTTTGTGACCATTAGGACCGTCACAATGAAGTATATAGGTCCTGTTTGAATGAGTGCCCATAATAGTTCAATTATGTCAGCTATAGATATGGATAATCGATGCAAAATTTCCTTTCCCTTGTAAAGGTATAGATTTTTTTGTGATGTACATATATAAGACAAGTATCTGTATAAGTACCTGTATCTTAAGACAAATAAAAAAAAAGTTATAAAAATAAGCGACGATCAGTTCATTAAAAAATTTGTACTTCTGCCAAACTTAATCTCAGACAATGATAATGGAAATGAAATAGGTAAGAAAAATTTGTCATCAAATTTTCTACGAAATAGGTAAGATTTTTTTGTGTTCTTAGTTCGGATTACGATTTGAAATAGATTTTTACCTACCTTTGGTTTGTGAAAGTGGTCCTACTTCATTACATAAACGTACTTATAATACGACATTCTAAGAAGATACAGTATTTTATTTTCCACCAAATCTTAAAGCTTGTTTTCGTGTTCCAAGTGTCCTTGAGATTTCATTAAACTTATGTTGTAAGTTTATTTTAAATTATTCGTCAGGTTGACGGTGTATTCCTCGAATGATATACAATCGTCCGGAGACGTGATTAATTTATCGGACGGAATTTTTGATGATTTTTATTCGAATTTTGTACTGTTAATTTTAATGCATCCTGAAATTCTGAAGACTTAGTTTTATGCGTTTTTTCAGAGTTGGTATTACGAAGAACGTATATAGTTACTGATTTAATCGATTGTTAAACATAACCAAAGAGTAATTTTATTCAACGCTTCGTTGCATTGATGGCCAGCTATATGGTCGGCTTTTTGAAGACGATCGGGATGTGAGTGACATTTTTAATAAAATTGAGATATTATTTACGTATGGCAAGTTGACATTATTGGTATAAGAATTAATAATTAATAGCTTTTGTTTAGGTGCGAGTATGGTTGCAACTTATTTTAAAACTTAATTTTTTACATCTCATAATTTCAAAATGCCTCAATTCTGAATGCCTTGTCTTCATTCTATAAAAAGGAAAAAACAAATCATCAAACCAACGATGCGTCAGACATGTCATTTTTGAGGTTATGTTCATGACAGGAATTTACTCGAGTGAAAATAGAGTTTTGTTTGTCATTTCTAATGGACGATTTTTAAGTGTTATCCTTGTGCGTTGAAAATGATGTAAGTACACAACTTTCACCAGCAAAAAGATTTCTGTTCACTTCATAGAACTGTATAAAAGTTGTTTAATATTTTTCGAGTTTTCCGGGTTGGCATGATAATATTATTATGAGAGAGTAAAATTCATTTTTTCCTCGAAGATGATTTTTTTTTCTCCAAGTTAATATACAAGTTTCTGATCTTCGAAAGGTCAATATCATTTTTATTTATTTTTAGGTACTTACCTGCAATTGATTTGAAGCTTTAAAATAATTTTTTAGCGGACCTGAAAAACGCACTAGATTTTCAACATTCACTACGATATTTCAATTTTGGTAGAATTCTGTTTTTCACTCGTTATTCATCATTGAAAAAAAAGAAAAAAAAAGAAAAAGAAAAATTGAAGAAAAACCTGCTAAAAGGTTGTTAAACTCTAGCGAGATTTACAGTCTGTTGTTACTCTTATATTTATGTTCTTGCGACCTTCTCTATTTGCGTAGGATTTTTTATTGTTTCGTGTATTTGGTTTTCATTTACTATAGGTGTTCAGTATTTTTTGGACACTGCGAAGTACTGTGGGTGAAACTTGTTAATTTTTATTGATTTCTTTTTTCTCTGGTGTAATACTGTAATGGTGTTGCAAATTATTGCTGACTGCTGAAATATTTAAAGTTTGTTAAGAACTTTGCTCTTTCACAGTTACAAGACTTGACTGCGGGCTTATTTATTTTTCAGTAGAAACAGGGAAAATATCGAGATGCTGGGGGTGGAGCTAATTTTTCTAAAACTGCGTACCGAAAGACGATAGACGCAGGATAATTCTTTGGGTTTGTCGAAAAATCGTAATTGTTTCTGTAAGGAGAGAACATTAATCAAACGTACGCATTTACTGATGAGAATGCCCATCAAAATCGATATTACTCACTCAAGTTTTTTTTAGAGTATCTAACTTACGTTCTGAACAGAAAAATATATCTTTAAAAAAATTTATTCTAAATTAATTCTCTTATTCCACATGATGAGGCTTGTGTATTGTATACAAAGTTTTTATCTATACCTGACTGCACGATTATAGAAAAATGGGCAGAATGAATTAATTCTGTTTTTGCGAACTCTGACCAGCTGAGCTTTCAACAGTCAATTTTGAACTCACGCATTAGCATTTCTCTATTTTCGTGCACGCTATAACTCTTGGAATTAAAAATTTTTCTTTTCACGTCATAATTTTAAAATTTCTAAATTTTCATCTGTACTCTGTATATTATGTAATTTTCCCCCAATTTTATTCTCTTTTTTTATGTCCACTTTTTGAGTTTTCTCCTTTGTTAAGCCGAGTACTCACCTGTACATTTTCACCCAAAGTCCACGAACATTTTCGCCTGAATGTAGAAAACAGTCCAAAAATGTTTGGAGAAATTGTAAATTTATTGCATTCGCCTCATTTTTCCTATTGATTCCTATTGAGAGGAAGAAAATATTGAATATTTTTTTTATCAAACTTGGTGAATTATTCTTTTACAAAAAATAGCGAATTCACCAGCTTTATGTCCGTTTCTGAGTTTTGTTATGATAAGGTTCTGATGAATAGCCAGTATGCTATCCTTTCGTAATAGACTCATGCTGTAAACATTACTGAGGCGTTTCGCAGGTGCAGGTGGAGAAACGCATGCGCAGAACAACTCGATCCTGGATTTTTTTTTTACCGAACCGCATATTTTCCATCAAATTGTCTATAACTTTAGCATTTTGTGCTGTTTGTTATGGAAGCACAGTGAGATAAAAAGTGTGCCAAAGATAAGCACTTTTTTTTTTAACCAAAAAAAGTTTCTCACTTTGAAAAATTAAAATAAGCATTACATTTTTACTGTTCCCCCTAAAAATTTGCTTATCTTTAGTGCTGTCTATCTTCGCTCTTATGACAAATGGAAAATAATGCTACATGAAAAATTGGTAGATATTTTGATGAAGAATGTTTTTTTTTGCGAAGAATTTTTTCTAGAAAATATGTCGTTGGCGAGTTATTGCTGAGAACCCAAAAATGTAGCTATATTTGACCCTCTTTTGGGTGGTTGTGGTGGGTGAATTTTATTTGACGTGTTTGAAAAAATATTTTTGCAGAATTTTTAGCTGTCTGAAAACTATTGGACTGATGTGGTAGTTGCAGACGAGTTTGAAAGAAGAGAATGATATATGGCTTAAAAGCAATGACTTATATAACATTGACGAACGTTGATGATTAGTTCTTTAAAAGCAGTTCAGGTTAAATGGTGCAGGGTTCGCGTAGTGAAAAAAACTTTAAGCTTCCTCTTGAATTCACCACCAATCTGTCTTTTTGTTGAGCCTTTATTACGTACTATTGTGCACTGGAAAGTAATCTTTTTAAAAAACGTATACTTTTCTATTTGCATAAAATCTTTACATTTTCTTCCCTGCAACCTTATATTGCACTTTGGTTCATTTTTTTCCCTCACAAATCCATTTCTTATTAATCGAAAATGTATCAAGGGGTAGCATTTCACCTTGAATAGTTAAAAAAGCAGAAAACTTTCCATCCAATTTATGCGAGAGTTTTCCACTCGCCTTCTCCACCTTTCGAATTGGGACGCAATAAATTTTCGACCATTTAAAACTTTTTTCAGATTTATTTTTTCGAGCAGTTACATTTTTACAACTTCTTCCTTCCATTCGAATCGCTCAGACGAATAAATATAATTTTTGATTCGACATAGTTTCTTTAATTACAGTAACTCGTGCTTAATGTAATTGAAATTTCTAAATTTTGTTTCTCAAGTAGCATGAAGTCTTCTCGCCCGTTATTTTTATTTTTTTTTTCACTAAACGCACGTTGAGAAATTACATTCATAACGATTAATAGTCCAGATTCCAATTTGTAAAACTTTTTCGATGGTACCTAATTAACATTTGACAATAATTTACGTTTTTGAATAGCTTTAATTAATGGACGAAGACCGCGTATCCTGTATAGCTACGTTTACATTCATTCACCATCCACAGTGTTTATATTTTCCCTAACTCTATATTCAGATCAAAAGGGTAGAAATAATTAGGTTCTCGAATTTTTCGCACCCCTACACTAGAATTAAAATTGGGCAAATAAAGCACGTCATATAGACGTTCATTCTTTAATCGAACTGCATTTCACAGTCTTTAAGTTTTAATTAACTGGTGAAAAATCGACTGGCCGTATACACAGCTGATGTAATGAAATCTACTTTATTCTATTTTTTACCAGCAGTTGTAGAAAAGGTTCACGCTAATATAATAGCTGCTGCCTTCACTGAAGTTTCGTGAAGGCGAAAGATGAATTCTCTTTTACAACAGGAGATTATAAAAAGTCTCCAAAAATGTTTCTTATAAAAACAAAATTGTTTGAATATGAAGCGCATCGGGACTTATAAATATTTCTTCATAATTCTTTCCTGAAAAATTTTACTTGGTTACTTTTCCAAACTTATAAGTAAATGTATAATGACGTCATCAATATCTTTTGAAATGTTATAACTAGTGTTCTATGTTATACATAGGTATGATGACGTTATCTACTCAGTTAAAACATTGAGCTATAAAGAAATCTTATAAGTGTATGATGACGTCATCAACAGCTTTTTAACTGTTATAACTAAGTACATATAACATTGAGCAATATGTTATATCGAGGTATGATGACGTCGTCATCTGTGTTTCCTATGTTATACGTAGGTATGATGACGTCACCATCTGCGGTTCCCATATTATATGTAGATATGACGTCATCATCTACGGTTCTTATATTATACATAGGTATGATGACGTCATCATTTGCAGCAGTATGATGACGTGCGTCTCCTATGTTATATCTGGGTATGATGACGTCATTCTCCTATGTTATAAGTAGGTATGATGACGTCATCATAACATTGGACTATCACGGAATCTTCAAATCCTATGTTATAAGTATGTATGATGACGTCATCATAACATTGGACTATCACAGAATCTTCAAATCCTATGTTATAAGTATGTATGATGACGTCATCATAACATTGGACTCTGATGATGACGTCATCCTACCATTGGACTATCAAAGAAGGACAAAAACTGGGACATTATGTCTTGGGCGGGCATTATGTTTTGAAATTGAAACGCCCATGTACAAAGAATTCATCTTCAATACAATTTCTTGATTTTTTTTTGTGGACCTATACTGGATGATCAGTAATTCAGTTATTGATAAGTTATCGTTATAAGTATCGATAAGATTCCCATCACTATAGATGACCATTTTTCGGTCACCCCAACAAAGAGAATATAAGATTTTGGAACAAAAAAAAATAAAAAAAAGACTGAAACTGGAAAACTGACTAAGGTCTGAATCGATGAAAAATTCTTAGTTTCAGGTAGCTTCAAAACTAATATCCTTATCACGTATTTAGCATACGCTGAAAAAAATTCATAGTAATTTTTACTATTTTTTGCTGGAAAACAGGGACAATATTCAAGATTCATTGTTACTCGTAGATGTATCCATTTTACTATTTTTGTGGTCATTCCTTCTATAAATCTCAAAATGTCCCAGCTTTCTCATGAAAATAGTAAAAATTCACTACCGAATTTTTTTTCAGTTCAGTGGAATTACATAAAACGGATCGGTCAACCGTAAATCGAATGTGGAAGCCTCAATTCTTCGTTTTCACATCGCATAATATGATAATATTGCTACCTCTTTAACTGCGATTCCTTATCAACATTCACTTGAGAGTTGGAAATTTTCGTGCAAAACATGAAAGACTTTGTCGATGTGCGGAAAACGTGATTCACATGTCTTCGAGTTTAGAGTGCTGAAATTATTTCATACAAATCTGCTTTTCATGTTCATACACAAAAGCCTATCTCTCGATTTTCTATTCTGAAAAGCCCAAAAGCGTTGATAGTTCTATACTTGTGGAATTCCTGCGAGGCCTTTATTTGTCGGGTCTTTAATTCGTGCGGAATATTAATCTCTCCGAGGGTTTCAATCAAAATAAATCTAATTTAAGAATATTACAAATAGGTTTTTGGCAAATATACGTCGACCTATAACGATAATATCGTCGACGAGTAATCGACAACTATAAGGGCTAAATTATGTGAGAGAAGTTGGAAAATTTGTAGTTTTCATCGCGCTTTCACGGCGTATAGCTATATAGGTTCTCGAATAACGCCGCAGAGGTAGAAGAACCGTCAGTCACGAAAATGTTGACTCAATTAACGGTCTGCGGACTTGAGACTTCTCGTAGGTATTTATTTATTTGGCGCTAAAATACCTTCGTAATTCATCGAACAGGAAAGTTGGAGTGTTTGAAACACGCTCTTAGCAGGGATATATACACTTATATCACATCGATCAGTTTTCAAAGTGAAAAAAAAAAAGAAAAAAAAGAAGCCATCTTTTTTTTCTCGTCTTCTTCTTATATTCTTCTTCTTCAACCCTCTTTTTGTTTTCTTGACATATCGTAGACAACCTCTGACGAGCTTTGGGGTTGTGCACTGGTAAATGAGAAAAAAGTTTATTTCTCTTCACAACCTACGTGAAGATTAATTACTTTTTTCGTTTGTTTTTAATAATAAGAACGTACGAGTGGGTAAGAAGAATAAATTGTTTTTTAAGAAGGTAAAAAAAAAAACACACGCACAAAAAAACACGATGTTTTGGCTCAAGTGGAAAATTTTAATTTTTTCAACTTATTTCTATTTTTATTTAAAATAATAATATATAAAAACAAGAGAATTGAAGAAAATAAAAATTCAAGACTGAGAAAATGTTGGATTTGAAATGAAGTTTTTGGGTGAAAAAAAATGTATATCTATCCATCTATTAAATTTTTTTCCAAGTTTTTCAAATCTATGGTAACTACGTATCAAAAATTTGACTGTCTTTATATTTAATTGGAAAGTCAAAAAAGTGAATCATAAATTTAGCTTTTGGATACAAAAATAAAGATCTTTTATATCTTATCTGAAAAAAATAAATTGTAATTTTGATTAAGTTTTTTAATAGAAAAAAGGCATAATTCAAAAATTGTAGTCGAAATAATAATTTACAAAATAGTAATCGGCATCATATAATAATTTTTGTATTATTTTTCAAGTGATTTTTATAACAATTTTTGAATTGTCCCTCTTTTCTCATTGAAAAATAGCAAAAATCATTATTTGTATTTGTTTTGTTTTTAGTGTTTAACTCTTTTAGGAATATTTTCTACATTAAAATTCACAGGTTTTTCATTGGCTAGGATCACTGCAATATTAGAAATAATGCCCATATTTTTAAATATTTTTAGTAATCTGCAGTGAAAAATAATAATAATTTATTATTCGACTATCATTATGGCGCCCTTATTAGTTTATTCCTACCTGTATGGCATTAGGTAGGTTTATAGCTTCTCAAAAGTATACCATAAATCTAAATCATGCGAAATTTTATTTTTCGATAACATGGGACAGTAAGTAGAGAGTACACATATGTCCTCTTGTTGTTATGATTACACACGATTATTATTATCCAGTCTAAGTACACTTACATCTGCATTTTTTTTTTCCAGATTGGAGCTGCATTCTCACAGTGAAGATGACATTCGATTTCATATAATGATTAATTTTTTTCTTTGGTTATCTAGCTGTATGAATGTTGTAATAGTCATAAAGCTAGGTTACCGAAGTTAAAAATGACATCATCTGACGATGGCGCTGAACGGAACAATCGAAATGATTTTTTTTCTTAGAGTCTCGTTTAACTATATTATTACTAAAATACTAATTATGTGTAACTTTTACTTTGCATTCCATACCTAGGTGTATGTCATATGAACCAATAAGAGAAAAATGACTATAAAGTCTATATTTTTCCAGTTTGGTTTTGTTTGATTATTTGGTTTCTGCTGGTGTTGTGCAACAGAACAGGAATCTGAGTAATCCTGTCTGGTTGCTTTACATCCAACCACCAAGGGATGTGTTCGAGAATGACACATGCAAGGCTGCTAGGGATATTGCAAATCTAGGAAGACCCTTAAATATGGAACAAAAAAATTTTTGTTGATTTTTTAATGAAATTTTGATCTTTAGGAGAAGAAGGCTTTGAAAATATAGTTTTCATTTTATTATTATTGTTGATGATGATGAGGGGGCTCTTCAATTACTGGGAAACAAAATTCTTTTAGATAATTTCTAAGATCTATTTTTCATTCTCTACCTAGGCTACCTACTTGTATTTTTTGATATTAAAAAAATTTTATAAAAGTATTACCTATTCCAGGGGTTAAAATATCATATAACTTGATTTTCGTTTTTTATAAAATAATATGAAAAAATTCATAGTCGAAGTCATCCAATGTGCATTTTTCAAAATTACGTCGGTTAGGGAAATGCTACATCAGGTTGGATGGAACTGTGTGTGTATTTTCTGAAAACTGAGGCTTCAGTGGTTAAAATAAGCCCAAAGGAATGTGTCTGTGATAATTTATTGATTTTCTATAAATAATCTTAAATTTAATGTATTTTTAAATTAATTTTGAAAAACTGAAAAACTAGGTATGAAAATTCTCAACAAATTTAAAAATGACTTAACGAATCAACTTTTCAAAATTGTTTATTTATTACTTCATCATTCATCCATGCCTTGTTACCCAATCCCAAAACCTTATAACCTCATTCAGTGTTGCTAGAAGGAATAAAAAATTATGTAGATCGGCAAGGAACCCTCGATTCTAAAATCGCCTTGGCTTATGGTAGTGAATAATTTAAATACAATACAATAGAGACGAAAATGATTTTATGTAAGTTAAATTTAATTTATCGAGTTTTACATAAGTTGTCAAAAAAAAAAAAAAAAAACGGATAAAAAATTATTTTAAAATGTTTTCGAAGAAAGACAAGTTTTGATTATATCATGATGTTTATCTGTGTAAAAAATGTTTCAAAATTAGTAGATACGGGTACCAGAACAAATAATTGTAAGGCCTTTTTATTGCATAGTTAAAATCTAATCATATTATGTTTTTGTACAGCCCAATTGATGTAAATAATATATGTATGTACCTACCTTCTTTTCTGCATTATAAAATAATTTTAATAATAATTATTAAATATAATAATATGTTGAAACGTGTATAATTATTTGAATAATAAGTTGTAATGAAACAATGATACATGTTTTTATTTTTATTTATGGCCCTGAAACAAAGTTTCGGTTCAACCTTTGGTATAAAGGTTCTTTGTTCAGCATTCGATACAAATGTTTTAATCAAAGTTGGACGAGAAACCCATTTTGTACCTTGACATAAAATATTTTTTTTTTTTTATTAAAGCGAAAAACATAAAATGAAGAAAGTTCTTCTCTATACGTAGTACATTATTTATTTCAGTAGGTATTCTCAAATATAAGTTTTTCATTTTTCAATATTCTATTTTATATCGATATGCCTGCACGAACGTCAAAATAGGAAGCAATATTTTCTGAACGAACGTATAAGATGAAAAATGGAGAGGTTGTTATGAAATATAGGATCTGACAATGATGGTATTTTTGTTACAAACCATATTCATCAAGTTAAAAATGCATGATTTAATCGATTTAAAATATTATTCGGTACACTCGCAAGTGCTCGCTGGTTGCTTTCAAGCTTTTATGAAACAACTTTCAGCTGGGTAAAATGGCGCGAAAAAGTGCTATCGCCGTGATAGATGTGCTTAAAAATTAATACTGCCAGGAATAAAGAAATATGTACGTCATCTCAAAGAAATTTCAACTTCAAGAATGAAGAATATGAATTTTTTACTATTCTGAAGGATACGTACTTTCTAGTAGAACGAATGTAATGAATGAAGAGATGGGTTTCTCCACGAAAATTTGATTACCGTGTTCAATATGTACGTACGAGCATTTATTCGGTGGTTCGTATTCTTGTACTACTTGAGATTATTTTATAAACCTGGGTTAATCCAGTTCTTACGACTCTCACAATACATATAGTGCCTATTTTGTCTGAGGAATTGATCGTTCTTGGATTTTGACTGGTTTATAAACTGAAATTTTATTTAGAAGGACTGATTTCGTGTATACAGACAGACAGATCTTATAACCTTGGCATTATTACAAATGGAGTTTTTGCGGTTTGGTGGGTGAAAAAATCTTTTAAAATGAAAATGCAAAAGATTGTTGTTTCAATGTACTTAACCTGCAGCCTTATTTGTTTACGCACAAAAATAAATTGGCGAAATTTAAGCATTCTAAAGAAGTCGAATGAAAATTGGACTGCGAAAATAACAACGTCGAAGAATCAAAATGAAAATCTTGAGAAATAAATTATTCAATTTGACTTTCACTTTCGTCAACACTCGTTTAAATGAAAAGAAGATTACAGCTCTCAAACTTAAAACTACCTGGAAGAGAGAGAATGGCTCAAATCAAAAGCTTTCTAAACGTTTTGTTTTTCAATTTCCTTCTACAAAAATAATTAAAATTCGTTTCATTTTCCTCCCAAGGCAATGATATTATTTCTAACTAAGCCGGTAGTCCACTCAAACAAGGAAAATAATGAACATAGGATTCACTTCTCAATGTATATAGGTGCTTATCTTAGAGATTTTAGTTTCAGAAATTTATTCATTGATGACTTCTTTTTACAATTGCAAGTTAAAAATAATATTTCAAGTTGAGTGAGGAGGGTGTTTTATTAAAATAATACCTATTTTCTTATATTTACTTACATTAATTTTTATTTCGGCTTCAGAAAATTATTCTCGAATACCTATAATAAAACTGTGGATGTAAATTGAAAGCTACGATTTTTTTCTTTTCTCAACTTTTCTCAATATTTCCACTAATTTCTATCCGATTTGAGTGAAACAAAAAATATTTTGTAGAGAATTGAAATATCTGTAAAGTGGGTTCAAATTTTCCTTACACAAGGCTCGAGTGAATTTATAATATGCATGTTGTAAAATGACTCGCATGTTGTAATACGACTCACTTCACTTTTTGGCCCTGATAATATTTTTGAAAAAAAACAAAAAAAACTTGAATATTTTTTATAGATAGTTATTCTTACAAAATGTTTTTTGTTTAACTCAAATCGGATGAAAATTGGTGGAGATAATTATATTAAGAAAAAAAAAAATTTGAGTCATGTAAATGTAATATTGCTGTATTTTTTAAAGTGAATATTGTAACTCCCATCCACTAAGAAAAATTTCAAAGGTAATTTTTACAATTTGGATAGAAAAACTGGAACAATTCAAGATTTGTAGCAGAAATAACTGTAGAAAAAAATAGTAAAATATGTTATCTAAGATGGTATAAAAAGTACTTCAAATATTAGAATATTTACAATAAATACTTAGTAATTTTCACAAAGACAAATGTGATGAGAAAAGTTGTTATTCTGTTCATAATTAATTTAGGTACATTGCATTTGATTCATTTGACTCTATTTTTTCCCTAACAGGATTTCCAAACCTAATCAAAATAAGTGAGGAACACCTGAGTGATGCACTCTCAATTCGCTTGCTCGATGCATTATAGCACTTTGACTATCTGGCTCTGACTTTGTAGCATTACTATGGAATAAGAAAAAGAATTAATGAGGAAGCTTTATTTACATCCATAGTTTCGTATTCCTTAACATTAATTTTGAGCGATAGGTGATCGCTTGTGTAAAATTTTGAATGAATTGTTAACAAGTTTGTGAACAACGAAGAAATGTTAAACACTTTTTGATCGAATTTTTCAATTTATTTTTACTACAAATAGAAAACTGCTTAGATATATCGACGTAACATACACGTAGATTAAGATAAAATTCGTTTGCCACCAATCGAGCGCAAAATTGGTGATGGCCGTTCTGCTTTCACTCTCCATCAAACCACGCCAGCTTATCATCCTGTCTCCCCTCGATCTTTTCTCTCGCATTATTGAGGGTTGAAAAGAAAATATACGATACTGAATAAGGGTCAGAAGTGCACGTCCTTACCGAAAAGATTTTAATTCAGACATTCCAATCAGAATTTTATGATGAAAAGTGTTCGAGAAGTTTACGTAGACTAAACTACTTAGTTGTTTTTTTCCCTTTTCAATTGTCAGACTTTTTGTTACGAATTAATTTCTTAGTCGAGTTTCTGATATCCTTAGGTTATAGAAACGATATGTAGGTAATGAAAATAGATTTCATGTTCTCAAATGCGAACAAATATAGACTGGGGCAGAGAATCTTGAACGTCAAAACATCATTTCATAAACTGAAAATTTGCTTATAAGACATCTAGCTAATGATATATAAACTTCTTGACTTGACACCTCATCAAGAGTTTACTCGTACTTTCCTTGTGGTACGAGTAGAAGCAGACTAAACGTTGACAACAAAATGTTGAGCACACCGGAAAAAAAGAATCGAAAATTTATCGACAATAGACACTGGCCGACTATAGGTACATATTATTTTACATCATTCTTCTAGTAAATATATTGCTACATGTTTTTCCATGCATAATCCATCAATTTGTTAAATATAATATTCACTCGTAACGGCCTTACAAGCCCACAGCATTTCATGTTGGGAAAACTTTCCTCCTATTTATGGAGCAGAAAACACAATTTTTGGGCATTTTCTAACTTTTTGAGCTTTTGCAGTGCCTAATTGAAATTTATTACTGACTGAACGATGATCCTATCATCAAAGTAGATTGTATTATAATAGATGGTCTATGTATATTCTCTTGGCCCCCATGGGACCGGTTTTTTTGGATTGGGTAAATACTGGTGCCACATAAAGTACGAGGAAATTGTTTATGTATATTTTAATCATTACAAGATGCTTTTTGAGGAAGTGATCATACTTCAGATTTGGAGAAGTGTGATACAACTGGAATTTGGTCAGCTGAGTTGAAAATGTAAAGAATGATACTCGCAGTTTTTTTATAGTATATGTATTCAGCAGGGCTGCACTGAAAGAAATGAATATTAAATTATACCAATTTTAGATGGGAAAACTGGGGCAATTCGAAGATTGTAGTTGAAATATTTTGATACTAGAATAGTAAGAATTATTATGTTTCATCTAAAAACTGTCTCATTTTCTCACCAAAGTAAAAATCAGTAATTATTTTTTTCATTGTGGAATTACAAACACCTAGTTACCAATTTACTGGAATATTAAATCATACAACTATTTTATGTTCAGTGTTAAAGAATCTTGGCAAAACTCGTGTGCAGTGCAAAAAATCTGAGGATTTTTAGTACCAAAAATAAAAAGTAGAAACATTGAAACTCGCTTATATTGTTTCAGTTGAATCTGTTTTACAATATTTACTTTAGTTTGGGACCCTATGGGTAACAAAAAAAAAAATTTAGTTATCAGTCATATTTAATATCAGCCAACTTCGAATTTCTTCGATATTGTGGTTGTTATGAAAGTGTTACTCGTACAATAATGATTAGAGAGCTAATTATTTAACATAGTAAAAATTGAAAAAAAAGACTACGATTTTATTTTTTTTGCTGAGTTTTACCCCGAATTGGCTCAAATTTGGATATGTTGCTCTTGAATATATTATTCTTTACGCCCGGATGAACCTTTTTTCTTGATTTCTAAAATTTTAAGGCATTTTTTGACGATCTCAAAAAATCATTTTTTTGTGGCTATGAAAAAAATTGAAAAAATAATAGCTGCGTTTGAGTATAAAAAATATGTTCGAAGATAACATATCCTTTGAGCAAATTCGGTGCAAAACTGAGCAAAGAAAAAAAAAGATAAATTGTAGGTTACTGAAAACTGGTGAAAACTATCCTTTTGACTGCCAAAACGCAAATCTGCAACACACGTGTCAAATAAATTGCCTATATTTTTCCTTGTATTTAACATTTTTACGCAGTTTTTAAAACGTCGATGTTGACTTCATAGTAAAGGTAATTTAGACTACAGCACTATTTTACGACCCAACAGGCCCATGTAGTTGCTATTGCAAATTTCGTATGAATATTGTTTAGCTTTTTATTGTAAACTTAATGAAGTTCTCATTTGTATTGAAACTGACCGAATAGTTGAATCACTTGAAATTCTGCGCTGATTTTGTGATTAAAATCAACTGAATATTCTTGCAAATTTGGTATAAGTGCGTAGTAAAAGTTAATCACATTAAACGCAAAATGGGACAGCCTAGACGAATTGTAGAGATGTTTAAATACCCTCAAAACCTTTACAATTTCCATCTCTCTTTTCGCTCGTTACTAATTTAGCTTCATCCATTCGTGACGACTAAATGCTTTACTCAGACGAACGTTTCTAAAAAGGCCAAAAAGAAATACTCTATAAAAAAAAAAAAAAAAAGGAACAGAAAAAAGAAACCCAAAAATCGATGTTGTGATGCTTAGAATGTAAACGTTAAGGCGAAAGCTGCAGCATTCAATTTTCACATTTTAATCAACTGCATTCTTCAGGCTATGGCATTAGCCTTTTGCTATAAATTTAAAGCCGTTTTACGCACGTTTGAGGCTTTTGAGAAAGTGTGCTTCTGTTTGGGTGCAATTAATCGAATTCCTCGTGACAGAGCTGAACGATGAAAAACGGATACGAGAGGGTTGCTTTTTCGTTCAACGCTACCCCATAATTAATGACAACAGTCTCTCTCTTCTTTTTTTTTTTTATCAAATTGGATATAACATTACGATACCTCGTAATACGACCATTGATTTTATCGTACTTTCAAATGAAAAGTCTTGCGTTTCTCCAATATACGACGTACGAGTAGAACTACCAAAAGCCTGCTACCTATTTGTATTCGAGCCAGGTAGAATCCTTTGATCATTGAGAAAAATCATCCCTACAAAATTCCATCTCCGTTTACGAGCAATGAATTATTTTAATAAAACTTTCAGTTCTGCTAAGAGTAAAAGGATTCAGTGGGCATTTATGATTTTTCAAAGAGATAAAAAGCTGAGTTTAACCATCTCCTTCAAAGGGAAGTTTTCTTTTAAAAAGTCTTTCTTTTTGATAACTCTAATCATGGATGAAGGGGAGTGGGCGTTTTAATGCAGCATTTTTGGTAAAAGTTTTTCTTTGGAAAAAATACAGGGTTATGGATATGACTTATGGCTTTAGATAAGAATTACTACACTATACAGATTTCATTTTAGTAATACTCGAAATTATACACTTAAAGAATAGAAATAGAGTACCTTACAATTGCATTCAACTTACACAGCATCATGAATGTCTTGAGCTTCACTTGAAGTTCATCAGGCTAAAGTCTTCTGGTCAGGGTTAAGGTCATCCATCTTCTTTTGACTTCGTCATCTCTTGACCTTTCCGCATTCATTTCCTCCTCCTCCTTATACTTTACCAACTTACTCTTGGCGTTTTTTTTCTTGATATGAGTTTTACGGCTGGGTATCATCCTGCGTAACGTAACAATCAAAAAATAACAAATTAAAAAGAATAAAAAAAAACATTATATGAATAAATAAACAAATAAATGTAAATGAGTGTAATACAAATGAGAGTAAATTAATGAAAATGAGTGTGAATGAGAGTAAATGAATGTAAATGAGGATAAATTAATTTAAATGAGTGTAAATGAGTAGCTACTAAAACGGGTTTTCGAAAATTCTGTATCGATATCTATCAAATTCTCTCCCCTCCTCGCCTTCTATGTAGGCATGTGGAGTGTATACTGATTGTAAAATAACGTGCTCCTTCATAAGTAAAATATTCTGATTTTCTTTTTTTTCAAATTGTATATTTTTTAGCCCATTTCTAAGTGCTCCTGAAACGCGCATTGAGAAATTGCTCAAAAACTGAAAATTCAGAAAAATTAATTTATCAGTCGGGGTATGGAGAATACATTCTAGAGAAACATTTCAAAATTCAAAATTTGGTGGAGATTGTTTCAGAATTCAGCTCTGAGGATGAAGTATAGTGCAAACGTCTAAATTATCTGGAAAACCTGTATGGATGTACTTACGTGCTTCACAATTTTGTTTTCAACCTGCAATGAATGAGTGTAATGTCAAGAACGAAGCTGAAGAGCAAGATGTTAGAGAAGTTGCCTAGGCACTATATCAGGCAGTTTCTTCAAAGTCGGAAAGGTCTGGTATACTTATAGCCTTGAAGTGCAGCAAAATGTGCAGCTTATTACTGTTTTAAATGAAAAATTAATATAATATTAGTTACGTACACATATATACATTAAAAATAATTGAGAATTTTAAAATTAATGTAAAGGATTGAAAATTCATGTTAATACAAGGTGTTGGAAATTAGTGTACAGCGTTCTAATTTTTTATTTTTTACTCGTATTTCACTTATAAATGAGCAGTGCTGTGCAAGAAAAGGATAAGTCCATTTTTTAAAAATGTTACAGCACAGTACAAAACCATTTTCACGTCTTATGCTCTTTTTATGGAGCACCTTGAATTTGAAATCTATTTTCTCAGCCATAATTGCATTTTGGGACATAATATTCTTATTGTAGGTTGGACTCGATGTATATAGAATAAAATCCTAGAAGAATTCAATATTTTAAAAAAGTGGACTTATCCGCTTCTTGCAAAGCACTGTCCAAATCCTTTGTTGATAAAATGAAAAAATGAATATCATAGATAATCTATATTATTATAAAATCTAATATCCGGATACCTGTCACATATTAAACAAATTGTTTTTCATTAGATTACTCTGCTTTTACTTAACGTAGAAAGCTGAATTTGGTCTCATTAGGAAGAGGAAAATCTCAGAAATATGATGATGTATGAATCATTTTGATTAGAGATCTAATTTCACTACTAATGATGAAAACATTTTTGAAAACCGTGAATTCTATTCTACACTTCCACACAACATTTCAGAACGAAGCAATTTTCAATTTGAGCGGAATTTGAGAAAAATTTGAGCGGAATATGAGCATACCTATGTGAATTTTGAGAGAATGTGAGTGAATATATAATATTTTTTCATCATAATTAGTTCTTCTGCAGTAACTGCAGAAGATATGAAACTATTTTAAGGCGAAAAATAAGTATTATGAAATTTTCAAGATACAAAAAATACTTGAGAGTAGGTACTTTACTCCATTATTTGAGTTTTATTCCACTTAAAAAGTAGAACTTGAAACTATTCAGAAAAGGAAAAATTTGCAATACTTTCAAATACAAAAAGTTATCTGTATTTTCATCACCTCTTCAGAAAATGAAGAAAAAACTTGCGGTTATCTTATAGAAAAATAAGTAATGAAATTCTAGATATAACTTATATCAATGTAAAAATTTCAACTTCGAAGGTGAATTAAAAAATAACAGGTCCCTGGGATTAGCCGGGCAAGAGGAGGCATAGCCTCCTTGGGTCACGCTAGTATCTAAATAAAATACTTACCGATATTAAAGTAGACTTTTGAATATTATAAAAGTTCATATAAACGACTTCTCGCGCATGTCAACGCTGTCAAAATTAAATTGGAATTTTTTTACCCACTTATTCGAGTGGAAAAATAAACGAATACTTTTTTTTATGTCGATAGCCAGGAATCCTGCAAAAAAAAAAAGAAAAAAAAAGATGGGCCAAGAAGAAAAAAAATCATTCCACTAAAACCACCGAACGATAATCTCCTTCATAAAATATTTTATCGAGAGAATCGTTGCATATTGAAGAATTTATTCTTTTTTTTTTTCACTTCTCATAAAAGCTTGCTTTCATTTTTTTTTTTTCTATTATATTCAATCTCCTTATCACCTTTCTTCTTTATACCTCTTTTGCACTCAACTGCCTTACGTTCATCGTCTTGCTTTTTTGTCGCCTTTGCGTTTTTGAAACTCGTACCTTCATCCGAAAAATCGCAAAGGCTGTTAGGAGGAGGAGGGCTGACGAAAAATTACGGAAAACACCGAATAACATTTTCAGCAAACACGTAAAAGGAAAATGGATGGGCAAATGGAGCTTCAGTTACCGAGCATTTTTGTCTACAAACGAGACGTGCCTTTTCGGTTTATGTTCTCACTTTTTTTTTTCGTCTAACCACAACTTCATAAATAGTTCGTTGGTTCGATATTCCACCTCTCGTGTACATTTCACTCTCGTAAAACTTTCGTTTTTCTTTCTTAAAAAAAAAAAAAAAAAAATAGAAAATATACGAATGAGGATGTTACGTAAATTCATTTCCGTGGGCGAATGAAAGTGAAAAACGGCGTGCTTGGGTAAGCGACTTTTTTTGTCAGCCTTTTTTTTCATTTTTTAACATTTTTTTCATTTTTCTGCCCATTCTTTACTAAAATTCAAAACGTTCGTTAATTTAGTTTTGGTTGCAATTACGGAGTGAGCTGGCTCGGTTTTTAACTATCGAAAAAAAGGCCTTTTTTAGCTAACCGACAATATTCACTTGTTGCACGAAAAGCGTTTTTTCTCCTTTTTTTTCTTTTTTTTTGTGTGCGATGAATTGTGCGCTAATGGAATTTGATAAATTGAAAAAGCAAATAACGAGCATCCTGTTCACGAAGACGAATTTCGCGTTTGCGAGGGTGATTTTTCTTACAAATTGGAAAAGCGGGAAAAAGCTGATCGAGAATTTGCTTTTGAAGCGATCTGAAAAATTATGCAGTCTTTGGTAAACGAAAAAATGTAAACGGAAATTGATAAAAATTTAGATGAAACGATTATTTCTGAAATCTGATATATAGTAACGTGAGGATGGAAATTAAAGAGTAGAGTAGCTGAAAGAAAAATAACTTACTGAAAATTAATGAGCTGCTCACTATATGAAAGAAAATTTAGCTTTTGTGTGAAGAATTAATGATATATGTATGTATGTAGAGTTTTTTTTTTTTTAGCGTATTTACAAAAATAGTTTTTATTTGCATTAGATTCTAATATTCTTCTATAGTGCTGCTGTTTGAAGTTGGTGTGAATATTTTATTATCTCTAGTGCAAATACAAGTTGGCTTGAAACATTATTATTTCCTATAAGGTAATACATATATTAACTTCCTAATGTGTAGAAATTTAATAATTAGCTTTTTGAAAAGTGTAAGTAAAAAATTAATTTAATTGTGTATGAAATATGCATAAATTATTTGAAAGCCAAAAAACTCTATGTACATTTTGAAAAATCAACGAGAGGTGAGAAAAAGATCAAATAATCTTTGGTGATTTATTTATTCATTTATTTAAACATATTAAGGAGCTCACCCAGTAGACGAACCCATACAACGGGTGATGTCATATATAATTTACAATTTTTTGTTTTGATAATTTCGATTTCTCATTTATGTAAGCCCCCTTATAATTAATCCTCCTTCTCTATCTTGCCATGCACACCCACATATACATTCATTTAAATCACCCCTTATATGTTATCAGGCCCTATTACAAAACTTTCTTGTTATTTGAATAGATTTTCTAGTTTTTCTGGCCTGTTTTGTCTCGTTCACAGGCAGATTCAGCGGGGGTAACCTCCACAGAAACAAAATTAGTCTCCCAAAAAACAATTGAATGCTTAGCAATAATCAGTGGACATTGGTACTACGTATGAAACCGTGGTTTTGTTCAAATAGCCACATGCTGTGTGGGGCTCACAATCAGTTGAGTGACCGTTTCATTTTCACTTTTAACAACCCTCTCCTCACCGTCTACAAAACATGGCAAAAATCAACCTATGTGTTTGTTACCAATTCCCTCGTCTTAATAAACGCGAATTGAATCAAACTTCAAAAGTAAAAAAGCAGTTCTATTGTTGCTCAATCCCATATTTCGTGTTTCTCTCGATTTGTTTCCTCACAGTTTCCTCTGTTTTAATTTTTTAAAGGCATGATAAACATTTTTCAATAGGAAGTACCTATAACTCGATCTTTAAAATTGCTCGTTCTTCCTCTTCATGCATTCATTGTTTTCCTTTTAGATTAGGTATCAGATATTCGATTATACTTGTACAAGAAATTTTTGACGAGAACGTCAACGTAAAGATAGAATCTTTATAATAATATAGATTTTTCTTTTTAAAGTGATTTTTTTCCTTCGTTTGCGAGTAGATAAATATTTAAATTGCTATTTGTGAGAGACTAAAATGATTTGCAGTATTGCTTACAGCATTATTTAGATATCCAATACAAAAGAAATTTATCATTTTTACGCACCAACGATGAAGTTAACTTTTTTCCGATTCAAAATTTTTGCCGATGAAACTATTACCTATATTGGTAATACGATTTTTTGCTATTGATAACGAGGTATCTCGGTATTTTTGTATAAATTTAAATATTCCGCTGATAATGTTGAGAATATAACTATTCCTTTTCAAAAAATATTTCTCATCTGCGTTTAAACTGGACAAAAAAAAAGAAAAAAGAATGACTAATAATTTCGTTGTTATCATCATCACATAAATCGAAATGGGACCCTTATATTCTCCAAAATAAGTTTTTATAACATCATTAATTGTTGAAAACGTTTAGTTGTATTACGCTTTTAAACTTGAATTTTCCAAAATGATTCGTTTGAGAATATACCAGGTAAATGTATAGGTAGATACTTTCCAAATAGAAATAATAGTAATGCTGGGAAAGGAGGAGGGTATAACTGAAGAATAAATTCGGGTAAAATAGCTTTTATAAGGTATCTCACGAGATGAATAAAATTACTGTTAGTTTTCTTCAATAAGTACCTATACCATCCATTCGAAACTTACGTTGTACGACATCGTATTTACGGCGCAAGGTTATGCTTCAAGTGGTACATCTTTCGATCGCTGCGCTTGGTTTTCATCGTTTTCATAGATAAGCGATTTAAAGTCAATAAAATACCCATATTTCTTGTGAAAAAAAAACAACATTTTTTCATTATTTAAATTTAAAAAAAAATAGTAATAAAAAATAATATCTATAAATATGTTAAAAATAAGAATTATGATAACTTAAATTCAAACTATTAAATAAAAATTAAAAAACACGATAAACAACAAAACAAATTAAAAAAAAAAAATTAATGAAATAACATTTAATAAATTCTATTCAAAAAAATTATAACAATAATAAAATTGAATTCTATTCTAGAAAAAAATGTTATACTCGTATTTAATGAGCTAAAATATAATAGAATAAATTTTACTTCCAAAATTCAACCGATATTTTAAAAAAATTTTAAGTCAAAATGAGATGTTTCGTTTTTTTTTTTTTATGTACCTAAACTAGACAGTTTCAGCTTTATTTCGAGCTATCGAATATTTTCTAATATATTATTTAAATATTGATGGTCAAGTACGTTCAAAACGTATCTATATGTACTTTTAGTTATGCAGAAAAAAATGAAATTTATTTTCAATTAATATCCTAGCGTTAGAAGAAAAACAGACTGGACGAAAAAAAACACAATTATTTTTGATATAAATTGGTTACTCACTGAACTGCGAGGAAAAATTAATTGGTCTAATGTGGAATACAAATAAAAAGAAAAACTACTGATAGCGACGTATTTCATTGGGTTTCTTATGTTTTTCACTTTCTTTTTCTTTTATCCTCATTAAATGTTGAAGCTTCTTTTTAAATACGTTTTATATTGGTTTTCTACTTACAATTAGATTGGTTCAATTATTATTCAATTTGTGAGCGACTACCAACGCACTCAATAATCCTATTGAGTCTTGCACTTGACGAGAACACACAAAAAAACACCCACGGGTTTCTAGCAATTTTATTAGTGGAAAATTTACAAGAAAATTTGCTTCAAAGTTTAAAAACTATATCACTAAGGGACTTGAACTAATTTTCATCATATAAAATGTTCAGGTATAACAAATCTAATGATTATTTCTTAAATTTGAATGTAGATGCCCAAAATATAAAAGCAACCTTTTGTGGGATAGCAAACTTTTAAATAATTTTTCCTTAGAAATTACTTTTTCGGACATACGATCGAAAGAAGGAAAACAGGGAATAGTTTCGCAGCTTATAAAATATTTTCGGATTACAATGGAATAAGTTAGTTTTAGTTTAATGCAGATGTTTGGTCACTCGTTCGGCGCTATCTTTTCTTACCAGAAGTTGAAAATTATTTCAAAAAACAGGCAATAGAAGATGTCAGGTACTCATCAATTTGGCATCTTCTACCAATTCTCACCACTTTCACCCAACAGTCCATTCTGAAGGGGCAGAAAATTCTGTTTTTCTTTTTCAACAAAGAAAAGCACTGAAGTGCGGAAGAAAATGTTCGCCGGTGAATTCCGCATAGAAAAAAGAAAAAAAAGGATGAAAATGTGTGAAAGGGGCGTAGTTATAATGATTTAGGGTTTTATATAGAATAGGACAGCGCTCTTTACGACCATTTAGTTTGCCAGAACCAGCGTTGTGGTTCATGTATAAATAGAAAGAAGAGGAAATGAAACGATGTATGTTTCTCTTTTTTCCCGTTCTTTTTTTTGTAAAAAAAAACTCTCTTTCTCAGCTTTAAGTCTCTTCTGAAGCTCGACATTAAAACAGTAAAAAAAAAAAAGGATTTAAATGATGTAAAAACGAAATTACACTTTTTAGCTGTATTTAATGCAAAGAAAATATTTTTATAATACTGTTGTCGGCCAAAGAAGGTCTGAGTATTTTGTTAAAAAGAATAGGGCTGCATTTTTTGAAGGTTTTTTTTTTTAGGCAGTTGTGCTTTTAAAATTACGAGGCTTAAACTTCTTGATGAATTTTTTGGAAATTTTTTCCAGCTTTCACGTTTATTACTGCTTCAGTTAGTTTAGTGTTTTAAATTTTGCTCAATTTTAAAAGAAATATGAGCGAAAAGTACTATTTGTAATAAACAATAACTTTCTTATTCCAAGGTCAAAATTTGCAAGTCTTGAAAACTGCCAAGTATTTTCATAATAATAAACGACTTTTATTCGAGTGATGTAGACTAGTTATGGTGCAGAAATAACACATATGAATATCACGTTTATTCACAATACGTACAAGTCTGATATCCTACTCGTCCATTGCTGAGCATAACTCTCCTTAACCCGTTGCTATACCTTTTTATTTTTCACCCTTCTTGACTATAATGATGCTTGCTCCTTTGACTATAACTCGTCCTCCCATCTACATTTTGGGCCTCATCTACCTTTTGTGAGCTAAAGGAGTCCAGTCTTGATGCCAACGCTTTCACTAAAAATCATTTCACTGATTGACATTTCACCGTGAGAACTATGACGTCATTTAAAATGTAGTTCACCTGTAATTTTACCGAGTTAGGATTTCATCTATAATGGAATGCATCATTATTATTAAAAGACTGATATAACATATATTTATTCATTCTGCTACACATTTGGTTGTCAATTAAATCAAAATTTTAGTTATTTTCTTACAACTAGAGGTTGCGGAGCGGAGGTGCTAATTTCAGTTTTGGGGAGGTTTAGCCCCAGACAAAATTTTCGGATGGGCCATCAAATGAAGGCTATACATTTCTAGGATGAGCTACTAAATTGTATCTTGAGATTTTGTAAGGCTAAGCAAGTCTGTAGGGCGAGAAGTGTTAAGTAGTATTTTTCCAGAACAAAGTTGTAAAAAATTTTACCTATTATTGCCTTTCTAACTTTGAAGATGGAAATAAAGTCTGAGGGGTTGAGTAAAATCATTATTATTTTTTGTTTTCATCACAAAGAAAAGAAAACTTTTAGGGTGGTTGAAAATGGGCATGTTCCCGAATGTTTTCAGTAAATAACCCCCTCCCCCCCAAAAAAAAAACTTATTCCAAAGTCTAATTCAGCATTAAAACTATTTTAATAGTTTTAGAATAATAACGGTCGAAATTTCTCTTTTACAATGTACAATAGGATATTGTAAGAATATATAAAAGCTAGTTATAGAAGTCAGTTTTTCCAAAACATTTCGAAAAAATATAGGGAAACAAATTTTTTTGTTAAACTCTTCCAGCCTTTTTTCTAGAACATCACTAATGCGTATTATTGGTACTAGCCAAGCAAGTGGACTATCAGTATATATAAATTTTTTTTGTCCATTAAAGTACTCCGGTGAGGGGGAGCTGATAGAAGAAAATGAAAACTAATAATAATAGAATTTAATTTTAACGAGGGACTGGAAAAATAAACGAAACATAAAAATGGCCACTGTCATAAATTCAGGCGATTGTATCGTTTGGGCCGAATGGGCTACGCCGCAACGTCTAAAGCAATTTAAGGAAAATAAGATAATCCTTTTCTTAACAAAAATTTTTCGTTCTTTTGCATTCAACGGAATGAGGATGGCGGAAACTTACGACAACACACCCTTTTGCAAAAGTTTCACTGTCGTGTCGTTTTACGTAATAGATGTAGGCTCACTTCTTTGCTTCTCTTTCTGTCCGTCTGTTTCTCTGTCATTCACTCTCACTCTCTCTCACTCTCTCTCTCTCTTTCTCTCATTTCACGAACCCACCATTTATTCGTTGCTCGCTCAAAAAACGAAATATATACGTTCACCCGTTTCTGCTGTTCACGAATTACTATTTCAGCCTAAGTTGTGAAGTGACAGAATTATATTTCAACTCGCAATATAACTTCATTCTTCATTAATCGGATGGAAAAGCAGTTTCATGTAAATAGTACTAATGCCAATGCATCTTCTAACTGCTCACTCCTGCCACTAAAAGCCTTATATAATGGACAATGAGGGGAATTCAACGTTATTTGACGCTCCTATCATTCCCTCTGGAAGCACATCTCATACAGTAAGCTTTGGAAAACCTTTTGAGTACGTGTACTACGTTTATAAAGGAACAGATGAAGTGATAAAAATCGTCGCACAACTTCTAATGTTGTTGAGATGAAAATCAAATGGTTCCTTATAGTCAGATTTTTGTTGCTCTTTTCAAGAAATCGCCACGTATATCGACAGAAAATATTTTGGACTATTCTATAGAAATCATTTTACATCTTTCCTACAACCTCTTCCGAAATTTAAACGTTCTTGGGAGGGGCGGGAGGAGGGAGGGTGGGCATTTACACTTCATTTTTTCCTTCAAAATAAAATAGAGGATTTGTCATAATTTTTTCTTCACTATTATTACGAGTATAAATATACCTATAATAAATACTTCATAGTCACTCTTGAGAGCGCAATGAGAGATAATGAGTTATTCAATAATAATGGTGATGATAATGTTATCAACGGAGTTTTTATTTTGCCTCGAAAGGGGCAATTTATCGAAATTTTTTGTCAACTTCATTAGATTATTGATTTTAAATTTTTTGTGATTTTCTTTCGAAAGTTTGCAATTTGAAATTTTTTATTTGTATTTATAATTATAAAGAGGTTTCATCCTCCTGAGACTTTCACTTTGCTCAGCTCTCCAACCCCTTCCAGTGGATAGCGATCTTAGAGTGAAAGTCCAATACTACCCAAAAAGTCTTGGAAGTTCTTTTTTGGCCAATATTACCCAAAAAGTCAAAAGTTTTATTTTCATTAAAACATAAGAAGATATGAAGATGACGTCATCATCCTGCCTTATCATTCTGGGGATCCTGTCTCTTCATCCTGAGTATACATAGAATTGATGACGTCATCATACTGCTTCTTCTGTTGATCCTGCTCCTCCTATTTCTCCCAATCCTGTTCAAAAAAGTTTTTATTTTTTTTATTATAATAGAGAGATTTTCGCTATTAAAATTATTTTTCTTTGTGGTGCACTTATGGGTAGAATACGTATACGTTGACAATATCCGTCAGTCTCGACAAGAGACGGGGGATAGTTTAATTTTTGAGAGGTGAATCCGAACCGGGGCCCTTTACTCCGTAAATTCATCAATGCTGCATATCCACATCATTTCTGCCAAAAAAAAAAAATATATAAATAGACCTATAATTTGGATTCAAGTTTGGAGTGTAAGCGTGGAATTTGGATAGTTTCTCGTTTCAAGGTCTGCGGGTTTCCAAAATACCCATCCAGGTACCTAACTTCGCACTGTTTAAAAGAGATGACATTGCGAGAATTTATCGAGCATTTGGTCATTTTTTTATTTCAAGAGTGAAAACAAAAGAAAATACGTATTAATTTCAGGATAACTTTGCATTCAAAAAGGTGGAAAAATTACTATTATCTACTCAGTTTCACACGAGCTAAGCCTGTGAGTGTTTATAAGCCTGATAACCTAATTACGTTTCCCTTCGATATTTTTTTTTTTCGACGCTTTTACGAGTTTTAATGTCATTTCTAGTTGACATGCTTTTCACTCTTCGTGGTTTGTGATCTTAAATTGAAATTTTTTTCCCACACAGTTTTTCCTCTCAGTTTGTTTTTGTTATCATGGCTTCAATATCTGCTGAAATGTTTCTTTTTTTGTTTGCGTTGACTGTTCTGGTGTACAATAATGTTCCAATTCCCAATGAGAATTTGTGGATGTTGATGTCAACTTCTTATTGCGTTAGTTTTCTCTTTCGAGTATTTCTTTTCAAATGTCTAACTTGAGTGGAACAAAAGTTTCGTGCGGAATAACCAGTTTTTGTTACGTCATTTTCTGATATGAAAAATGAAAACAAAAACATAAGTTGACATTTTTAAAAGTGAGCGGTGATATAAGATTATTATATTATAAGGTAAGTCACGTAATAAATTTTTTCATTACAAAAGTCACTTAGTACGATTACTGTAGAAAAATGTGTTAGAAGATAGAGACGAAGGGGGCTGTTTGGCTGAGTGGTGAGAGTGCTGGATCACAGATAAAAATTTTTCTTGTAAAAAACATTTTCAAGGGAATTTAACATAATCAATCTCCTCAATCATTGAATTCAATTTGTAAGCTCAATTTTTAAGCTCAATTTGTAAGCTCAATTCGTAGCTCAATTTGTAGCTCAAATTGTGAGCTTAGTTCGTAAGCTCAATTTGTGGGCTCAATTTGTAAGCAGACTTAGATCTTGATTTTATGACCTCCACGTTATGACATTGATCTTATGACCTTCTTGAGATAACATTGGACGCACACACAGACAGACAAAATTTCGACTAAAGGTCTAGTATAAAGAATTCATCTTTAACAGACACGTATTTGATTCTGGTAAAAAGAAAATATAAAAATTACGAGTATTTCATAAAAATGGTCTACAAGTATACAACGTGTGCTCCCCTTCATTTTTCGAAAAAAGCAAATGTTTTTGAATAAAAACTTGTTGATTCTAGCCATAATGTAAATATATTTCTTTTTACACTTTTTCACATTTATAAATCCGTCTTCGCTCGCCGATTTCATTTTATTCTTTTCACGCTTCGACCCAGATCCTATTTTATTCTTTTCTACTTTTTGAGTAGCTAACCTCTATTCCTTGATTTCATAAGGTAATATCACGTCAAGCAGAACTGGAAGAGTAAAAATATAGACGACGAAGGTACTTCGGATGAATTGTGTTCTTAAAACAACCCCAATGTTAGATCTGAAAATAAATTTTACGGTTCCAGTAAAAACGACGTCATCTCAGAGCCATCTTTTTTACTCCAGTTATTATTTTTTATTTGCTATTTTCTTCTTTTTTTTCCTACGTTTTTGTTGCTATCTCTGAGCTATCATTCACGCTTGGAAGAAAAACAAGAGTTCACATTTTATTCTCAGAAACAAAACATTAATATTTTTTGAAAATGAAATAATCGTACCGATATTTTTCGCATGTTACTCTCGCATTTTATGATTTTTATGGTTACTGTGCCACTCGAAATAACAAGGGATTTTGTAACGAAGGACATATAAAATTATCGTCTCCTATACGCCTTTATACCAGTTACACATATACCATACAATTTTATACGATAATATCAGAAATACTAAAATTTACAAGACACTTATAGAAACCAAATAACGAGAACATTTAGTATTTTCGATTTTTTCTGTTTCTCCAGCTCATTTTCTCGTTGAAAAAGGACATAATGAAGCTGCTAGGATTGTTTTTCGTTAGATTTTTCGTTCCAATAACCGATTTCGAATAAAAATACTGATTTTTATAGCCCACTTAAAGTTTCACCTAAGCACTTCTTCGGAAGAAAATCTGAAAGAAAAGAATTCCTTTTCGAAGTTTGTCTGACTTTTGCAAGTACTTACATATAAGACTCTCACTTTCTTACTTACAGATATGTATATCGCTGGCTTAAGCCCAAAATCTATCAAGTCAAAAAAAAAAATGGTATTCAACTGCTTTCATATTTCAATGTTTTGGGACGTAATAATACATAAATAAGCTAAAAAAGATAGGTGGCAGGTATTTGGTGCCAATAAGCACAGGGTAATTTTTTGCACAACCGCAGCCACCACCACTGCTGTAGAAAAACTAACGGCTACCTATACAATTTTAATAACTTAGCATTAGAAAAACCAGGTTTTACTCGATTACTCAAAGGACCAGGTGCCGTCATATACAACGCCACAAGAATAACCTCAAAAGACCAGGTGGCGTCGTATGACACAAGTCAGGGGTTCTCAAAATATTGGTCCTTTGAGAAATCCACCTCCACCTAGTACTTCTAATGTTAATTTTATTTTTATTTACAATTTTAATTATTTTACTTCTAAAGATTACAAGTCTCAATTTTCAAGCTAGATCATATTATGAAGATACATGTGATTCAGGATTTTATTTTTCTTCTTCAAATTAGTAATTACTGACAAAAGAAAAGTCTGTTTGAAATTACGTAATGGTTACATCAGGGAAGAAGAAAGAAGGAACAATCTGGAACATTTTGATAGCTTGCGGAATTTAGTGGCCGATTATTTTTATTACTTTCCATAGCTAAAGTTTGTTCCAGCTGTCAAAAGTTCCATGACGTCATAAGGATTTGAAGAAGACTATTGCGGTTGAAACTGCAGGTTGAAATCGAAAAATTAATATTTTTCTCCTCATTTGTTGAAGTAATGTGAATGACGTTATGGAAATCTTAATTGGAACAGACTATACATAGGTGTACGTAGCTGTGGAAAGTTGAAAACGACGAATTATTTCATTTTTAACGACTACCCCCTCTACCCCTCCCTGTTCAAGAGCTAAGAAAAAGTCTATATTTTCGTATTTTGAAACTTAATTCAAAAGTGAAAATTACAAAGATAGGTATGGGAAAACAATATGGGTACAATATTGTCACACATATTCGCTTAGATACTGGAGAAGGCGTTATATATTGGTCAGCCAAAATTTCCTACAGTCTAGAGATGTAGTATTGTAAACTAACCACTAACCAGTTATCATACTCATAAGTATAATTTCACACAATATATGCTCAAATTATGTTTTGGTACCTGGTAGACTAATGCTAAATCGACCACAAAATGATAATATTTTTAGGACTCAACAGATTTTGGATGGACTTGGGCTAACGATGTTATACTATTACAACTTACCTGAAAGTGAAAATAACGTTTTTAGAATATTACGTTGAAAAAATATTTACTCATACCAATTCTGTGGTATTTTGCATACAAAGTCTTGATGAAGTAATTTGACCGTGTTTTAATTAGGTCTATAGCGATTTCATTTATTATACCCCCGTCAAGTGTTTCAAGTGTTGAAATATTATACTTTGAATAAATATGACTGAAAATGAAAGATAGTTGAGTGATGTGATGAATGATAGAAGTTTTGAAAACTGTAGGATATAGTAATTAGGCTATATTGGGAGCAGATGTGGCTCGTCAATAGAAGATGTGGGTGTATTTGTATCGGCTGATTCAGCTAAAAATTCTCTGATCCCTTTCAGAGGTACGTCAACGAGAATTTATTCCTACGCGCAAACAAAATTCACTCGTATCCTGCAGTGTTCATCGGTTTATGTATGGGTTGTATTTTTCGATTTTTGTTACATTAGAAGTTTCTTTTTGACTAATTAGTTGGTGTAGGAACCGTGCACTGATGCTTCATTAAAGTAGAATAACTTGTAGCTCTCCTTTAATCAACTATAACGTACACGTCTTCATTGATTCAGCCATATTTTCCATTCTCATTATGCAAAAATTTTTTTCAAACACACGTTCTATACCTCAAAGGCAATATTTCATGGGGACTAATGAACAGAATGCATAAATTTTTGTTATACCATCTCTTCTATACTACCAACAATAAAAAATGTGGGTATCACCTTTGCGGTGAGGGGGTGCAAAATAATATTTCCATTATTTTTTATGCAGGAACAACCTTTGAATATCTATAAAGGGAACAACCCAACTCCTTGTGGAGTCCGACCAACAAAATAGGTTCTTACCTACATTTTAAATGGTGTGTCAGCTCTAGCGCTGCCTTCCGGCTACGATGAACACTAAAATTAATTTTTTCGTTTACGGGCTATAGAGCACCGTGCCCGCCCGTTTTGGCGCCCCCCGGTCGCCCACACTTCAGTTGCCTTTTTTGGTCTCGTTGTTCAAAGTTTTTTGTAGAAATTTTTAAATTTGATTTAAAATTGAAAATTTTAGTTTTATTTTCGTAATTTATGAATTTTATTGAACACAAGTGTCTCTCACTCATTAAGTGTCCCAATTTGTGCATCTACGAAGTTTTTCAAGGAGTCACCAGAGCTCGGTGATGCCCTCTCACAAGATGTCATTCGCCACGTTTAGTACTACTTCAATATTTTTCTATTCGTGAGTAATAATTTTCAAGACGATATGGTTCAAGTTTTCATTAAGTTTGTTTGATTTGGACACAAAAGTGGACTTGGGTACATTTGGGTATCACTGTGGAACTTTTTTGAGTGTTCGATTTGCGCAGGGTGTACCCAGGATGGACGTTCGATTTAAACCACGGTCACATCATGGGGTAATATCCAGGTTAGAAAATTTTCTGTCAACTCTTAGAGTTGAGTATGTGAGGTTTTGGGTTTATTTGATAGAAATGGGGAATTGAAATGAAATCTTTTTGAAGTGTTTCTTTGTACTACTTCTAGCTGAAAATTGCCTTCCACTGTATTTTTTCTGCGTTTTAAAATCTGTTTTGAAATTTTAATAACCGTGATGATGAAAACTGCCTCCTTTTCGACCCAATACTTCGGTTAGACCCATGTTAAATATAAGAATTTTTGATTTGAATCTGAGTGTTTTCTAACACTTTTCAGTAGAAAATCGAACAAACCTATTATACGTTGAATTGAGAGTTTGGGGGTCTTGGGGGGGGGGGGGTTGGGTGGCAGCTTTCGGGAAGATGTAACTTTGAATTGTCTTAGATTTATTTAAATTGTGTGTTCTGGCCATGCCTGCGGCTGGGTCTGAAAAACAGGAATTCTATGCCTCTTTGGATTCTCAGTTTGATAATTTGATATTACTTAGTGCATGGTTTTGAACTTACATGGTTTCAAACACACTACATCCTGTTCTATGAGAGTTTCTCTCCGTCAGCCACTCTCCTCTCTTAAGTCTGCTCAGCAGCCTCAGCTCAGTTATTATCAGCGTTGTTCTCTCTCTTTTTCCCTCCAGTAGAGCTTTTTAAAATTTATATAATTATGTAGGATAGAGCCTACTACTATAACTTTTTAAATTAATATGAAAAAGAAAACTTGATAAAGTATAGTTCACTTTTTATAACCGACGAATTTATTATGTCGATGTTGGATCATAATACGAGTAATATGTTGGTTCGGATGGGATAATTTTAAATTTTATTGCTTCATATCAGTTTAATCGTGTTTGGAATATTTAAAATACCAAAAGCCTCACGCGGACGTTTAATTTTATTGAGGGGGTCGTCGCACATAAACAATTTTGATTTTAGTCGCACGACCTATTTTCGGAATTTCTTGTCATTCGGGAAGTTCATATCTCTATTTTTTTCATTTCTGGAATTGGGTAGTAGCAGAACTCAATGATCAAGAGGCAATTTAGTTTGTTCGAAATGTTTACTAGAAAGAGTTAGTCGGTGCTTCCGCGTGAAAATTAATAATTGGCAACTATGTAGGATGATACTGTGACCTGATTTGATGTCCCCGAATGTTAACGGTATTTCTTCCTTTAAAACCAACACTCCTATCACTCATGATCAGCTGATTAATTAAGACTTTAGATTAAAATTCATAATTTCATTTTTGTAGAAGCAGTCTTTTGCAAAAAGTGGATAAGTCACATTTTTTGACCAATTTTAAAATGTGTTTTAAACCAATAAAGACACAGCTGTTCTCTTACTACTTATTAATTTCTTCAGATATATTACAATTTTTAATTTATAATATTTATAAACTGTTTCTTGAATCTCTATCAGATATTTTGTTGCTGGAGAAAATTAATTAAATTTTATAATTAAGACGGTAATTTCTATTTCAAATGACAATAAGTTTTTTTTTCAAATACTTTTTCATCGGTACACGTACTTATTAAAAAATTGCTTACAAGGAACCTGAAGCCAATGAAATATTATAGAAAAAAATGTATAGAGAGATTCATAATTAGGGAAGGCTAATTGAATTTGAAATTATAATATTATCGGATTGCAGTAGGCAATCAAAACAGGAAACAAAAGTTTTCCGTTTTTTTCTCCTTTTTCATCTGCTTAACCTCTCTCTCCCCTTAAAAAAAAAAACAACAACACCAACAGCTAACATCACCGTGAAATTTTCCTTTTATTTCAAAAATAAATGAATACAGCCTTCGTGAGATACGCTGTATCTCATATAATTAATCTCACAGGTGAATGAGAAAATTCGTTAGATACTTACATAAAGAAAATTTCGTTGCTTCTTCCAACATTCTCGAAGAATTCAAGTAGGTACAAACTACAAACCACGATTCTTTGTTTAAAATTCAACTTGGCTGACGAAAATTTAGTTGACTGGCTTCGTTTCAAGTTGTTCGAATTAAAATAAATTCTGCCGTTAAGAGGTATCGATTTTGTGTTAACAATAGCTTTTGTAAAATGTATGGGGACAACATCGATACGAATATTATGTTGATGAGAGTCATGAGAGCTATTGTTTGAATATCAGGTATACCTAACTGAAGATTTAACGATACAATGCTGGATGTCATTTGCTTTCTACAAAGTGTAATTGTCAAGCTTTCTTTTCCCCCCGTCATTCATGTTTTAATGAAACGAACTGTCATCTGACGAAAGACGAAGTACAGTTCTGTTTGAAAAAAATAAAACAAAAAGAAAAAATTCCAATTTTTTTTAATGAAATAAAATATTTTTTTAAATGTCTTATATTTAAATGAATGAATAAATAAAATAAACAAAATATAATAGAAAAACAAATACGATTAGCTAGAATTGATTTTTGAAGTTGATTCCCGAACACTTTCCCTAATCCAGTTTCCCTAAAGACATTTTCCCTAATGGACAAAATCCCTAATTCTTTTATCTCTAATCCATTTTCCTTAATGCCAAAAGTCCTAAAATATTTTCCTAATGGACAAAATTGCTAATGATTTTATCTCCAATTGACCATGAAATAAGTTTATTGCCATGCAATGCAGTAATGGCAATCTATGGATGAGGTCAAAGAGCTGCAATCCCACCTCAATACCCACTATCACTCTAGAACCACTACGAAGCTGCCCTCATAAAGTCTCATAAGACCAATAACTGTCGTAGTGAGGGTTGGCACAACCGTTTTTGCCTTGTGGTGGGGAAACATCATCCCAATTCGTACAGCGCCCTTGTCAAATTTCAAAAGGAACAGGCATATATGTATGTGGAAGCCTGTGTAGTGGAACTCGCAATTGGGAAAAAAGTAAGATCATCCCCAGAGGAAAAATGGCTGGAATTACAAGAACATATTCACACTACAGCTTTCCTGTATCAAACCTACAACACTTCACTGGAATATCTTAAAAATGTAGTATAATATAAATTTATAAATGCACTTTTTTCCTTTTTCTTCTATTTGTGCTTTTTAGGCAATTTATTTATTACGTTAGGATTTTTTATTTTAGGGAAAATGGATTAGGGATAAAAGAATTAGGGATTTTGTCCATTAGGGAAAATGTCTTTAGGGAAACTGGATTGGGGAAAGTGTCCGGGCACCTTTGAAATTTCAGACGTGAATTAAAGGCTTGAAATAAAGTCTGCTGCAAAAATGGAATGAGCAAGTTTAATTTTTTAAATTTTTATAAAAGTACAAAAAAAAAAATTTGGGACGAAACTAATTTTCATTGGTTTTCAATACTTATTATATAAATTTGGTTAAGAAATATAATTTTTTTTTTTAAAGGCTGTTCATCTATTTTAAATATACCGATTCAGGATTCTGAAGTAATTGTGATAACTTTTGCCAAAATATCAATTAATTATTCTGTTAATTAAATTTTTCTAATGAGAATATATAACTATTATTCAAATATATTCATTTTTTTAAATTAGGTACTGTCGTACTTCTAAATTGGTTACTAAAAGATCGATGATTTGGAAAAACCATTATATAAGTACTTTATTTTTTAAGGAGGAAGTAGAAACTTATTTGAGCTTTGGGAGACTTAAAAACTTGAAGTCGTATTAGGTCACGTGCCGTGCCCATGTCTGTTGATATTTATCTTCCAACAAAATACTTTGTTTCAATAATTCTCTCTTAAACCACTCGAGGAGAAATATTTTATTCGAAAAAATGAAAAATTAATTTTGAAATAAATATCCGAGAAAAATAAAAGAATTTAAAATTGAATTTTTATAATTTTTGGTTTCTGCGAATTTGTCGAATTTGTTAATCTAGGTATTTCAATTCATCGTAACGTTCTTGACACACACAAAAAAAAGCCAGCATCTGATCAGTGCTATGTTTATTTTTGGCCAGACTTATCTCTGTTTTCGTTCGTGTTCTTTTCTCACGAAGAAGTTTTTATTTTGGATGGAAAAAATAAAAGGAAGAAGTTTTCCAGCAATTTCGTAAAATGTTTCTCTAAACCGATATCAAATATAAAATGTTTCATCAAAGTAAACGTTCATCTCAAAATTTATTTAGTTATTGTACGTACGTGTGTATATGATCGTATCTTGTTTTTATTTCTCTTAGAAAAAGAAACAGCATCGTCACCAAAGTACTCACCTATTTTCTGATGTTTTCTGAACCACCCCTTTTCCATTTCTTTCTTCTTTTGGTTTACAATTTCCTTTTTCGAGATTGTAACTAACAAGCCCAGGGCGTCCTGAAACAGTTTCATCGCAAAAAATACATTTTATGAACCGATTTTCCCATCAAGTTAATGTAAGGTACCTTAAAAGTTCTTTTAAATTCGGCGTCACTTTAAAATCTCCATTAAAGTTTTTCCATTTGGAAAAATTTTATTGCACTATTTTTTTTTTTGCTTCAAAGTCAACAGTTTTTTTTTTTCATAAATACTTTAGTAAAAAGTGGTTTCTAAATTCGAAAAATCCATCATCTATATCGTTATCAATTGCAATTTATTGGCTTCTATATTTTTAAAGGTATTAATCATGATTAAAATTTTCATAGTTCTCAGTTGCATATTTATTTTGTCAAAGTACCTAAACAAAAAAATATGAAACCTTTTAAGAATATTTTTCGCCGGTATTAAATCTATGGTTTCAATTAGGGTGCAATCATGATTAAAATTTTCATTGTTCTAAGCCGCATATTTATTTTGTCAAAGTACCTAAACAAAAAAATAAATGAAACCTTTGAAGAATACTTTTCGCCAGACAGTTTATTTTTGTAAAGTTCAATGAATGAAATTTTCGAAGACCTTGCCTCGTTTTAATCTCTTAGCAGATTAAACTGGTCTCAGATAAAAAAATTGGAATTTTCAAAAAATATTCAATTATGAAAGTATACACCTACCCGAAAACCGTTATTCGTTTGAAAATGTAAAACGAAGATCTACAGTCGGTTCTGTTTGGGATTTGTTAATTGACCAAAATTTGATACTCTTGTCGAGCGAATGTCGACATTAAAATTGGATTAGGAGAAAGATGAATAGCAACACGAACCTTCTACACCCTTCAAATCGAATTAAGAAATTAGTCAACGTTGTTTCCCCTATGAAAATCAGGAAAAGCGAAAAACTGTTTGTTATTTCAGGTTCAACTTCATTCAATGCGAACATTTTAAACCATTCAAGTGTTTCACTCTCTCCAAACACAGAATGAAAATAGAAATTAAGTAGCAGCTGTATGTTCTCGTACCTAATCTTTAGGCTTTTTTGGTTAATCTACTGGAAACCTGCTATTTGAAATTATTTGCTTTTTGTCCCCAAATGTTTTATTCAGTTTCAAAGGAGAAATATCTGCTGAATTCTAAAATGACGTTTATGTATTTATTCATGTTTTATTTTTTTAATTTAATTTATTAGTACCTACCTATATTGCAAAAAGTAAATGGAATTTTAATTCTATTATCAAAACGGTAGCATTGAAAACGTCAAATTGACGAACCAAACTGAACAAAATAGAAAGGAAGAGTTTTAGTTTTCAAGCTTTTCCTCATCAATTTGGAAATTAGTATTAACTTACTATGTAATTTCCTAATTTGATATACGACGAATAGTGACAGCTGTATCTATACGTGAAATACGTTTGTGATATAAAATTTAAATAGACCAACGTTTTTAGTAAACTAACTAACTGCATATAATATAGTCTACTATTCTACTAAGCATTCGAGCACTTACACTAAAATTTTAAATTTAAAAAAAATTGGTGTCATGAAATTTGTCAGCGGATATCCAAAAAGAAGTCGAGATAAAAAGTTTGAAAAGCTCGTATAATTTGAATACTAATTTGCATTAAAAAAAAAAAAAAAGGGGTACAAAAAAAGATCGAAACGATACCCGGAATATCTAGTTAATTATTCGTTGGAATAAAGAGAAAAAATTTAGGGTGGAAGCTGCGAGATTTTACACAAAAAAAAAAATGTTTGAATGCGTAAAAAAAAAAAAACATTTCCAATGGAAATGGAAAAAGGAAAAATATCGAAGTGAAAAAACGTGTTTATACAGTCAGTTTCTTCCAACTTTTTTCCTCAAATGATTCGAATGCTAATAAAACTTTGCTTTTTGTATGCGTAGCATAGGAAAATCGAGGAAATACTGTTTTATGATTAGAATATAGTCGAGGTTATGAAGACCTTAACAAATGAAACCTTGAATAATCTCGCTATAATGTGCTCTGAAAGACTCATTTCCAGTTTATTTTCATTACACAATATCCATGAATCCTAAATCAATATAGAGGAATGAATTTAGGCCATTGGTCAGGAGGCTTAGAAGAGGCCAATTGATGGTGAATCGAATGTTTCATAGGTATTTAGGAGCTCGGTTTAGTCAGTTTTTAATTCTACTTAATTTTGGCAAATATTTTGACATTTATCGTCTGCCCATAACCCAACTCTAATTACTCAACAAAGGTCATTTTGTCTTAACACCTCATAGCACTGTGTGGTTCGGTTGTTTTCTATGTTTTACTCAAAATTTGATTTTTGAACTTAAGTTTTTTAATTGAAGCTGAATATTAAAGAAGGAGCTAAGGAGGGAAATAACGTTCTGAGATACTGACGGCTTAAGTTTTTGTCTGGTTGTGAGATGATATATAGGTGTAAGATTGAGCTCTGAGAGAGTATTAGTAAATTTGCTTAGTTCATCAACTATCCAGTGAGCTATGTGCAGCAAAGTTTAATATCAGTAATGAATTTGAATTAATTTAGCTGAAACCCTACAGAGGCCTTTTTTGCTTAACTATTTGAGTTGAATGACTTTGAGCCGGTTTTGAAAAATTTCACGTATATTTAGTTTATAGAAATTGGAACAAAACTTTCTTAAATTTAGACGTTACTTGGTCAAATGAAAAAATGTATTATGAAACTACATTGAAATTGTATCCCAATGCTATAGAAAACACAGAAAAATCAGTGAATTATAAAAAACTAACCGCTGGAAGACATATCGTTTTTTAAAGGATGACAAAATTTTTTTCCATAATTAGTGTTGAAAAAATAGCAAAGACTAAAGGAAAAGAAATGATTAAGCCATCAAAATAATGCTAGTTTCATGAATTTTTGAGATAGTGGGCTAAATTATGGGTCTATAGCAGAAAAAAAGGCCACCAATTACGAAACTGATGGATTTTAGAGAAGGACTTAATTCGACTTAAACCCGTCTTTAATATCTCCCTTCAATTGCATGCTCATTTATCTCATAGCTCTGAATAAGTTTTGATAGATTTTTTTTATTCAAATCGAAAAATTTAAGCATTTGTATGCTTAAATACTGGAGTGACACCTTGGTTTTTACAAGTCATTAATGTGGCTTTTAAAAAAAAATTTAATTTCTTCTTGACCTTGCAGGACATTTCTCTACTTTCGATCTTTAAAGTAAATACATTTCTACAATTATATAAGTACCTCAAATTATTCTTTGCTGTCTAAAAATCATCGATTTTCCAAAAAGTTTTTGCTTTCGAATACAATGCGATGTCTTACCAAGTAATTAAATTTCTCACTTGAGAATCTTGTTAAAAGGGTCTTTGAGTGATGTTATTCAGAGAGTAAAGCTCGAATCAACACGTGGCGTTTTCAAACTATAAGTGGGTTCTAAATGTTGTTATCAGATTTCTACTTGAAATTTACCCATACTTCTCTTATGCAAGCAATTATATCGTCTTTTGTTAAAGCAAAAATTTAGTTTCAAACAGCAGATATATAGTCTATCTCATGGCCGACTTCATGACACTATTTTTTATTTTTTTTCAAGATACTATGTTGAAGTAAGTACAAAAAAGCTCAAATAAAAAATGAGTATGAAAAAATAAAAGGGTTTCAGAGAAAAGAAGACATTTAATGTGATAAATTACATATTGTTGTTGTGCTCGTTTTTCAATTCTGTGAAATTTACCTGAGGAAATATGGAAGGCGTGAGTTTAAAAAGCTTTTACGGTAAAACGTGCCAACTGTCGAAATGCCTCTCGCCTCAAGAAAAAGAAATCACTTTGTAATTTTTTAGATATTCGTAGTTTCACTCACAGCGAATTATTATTTCAGAAAAATGCTTTTCTGCTTGAAAATGTGAATCGATTTTGCTGAGGCAGTCGTCAAAATGTGTTACAATGCGAGAGAGAAAAATGCCTGTAAATTCTTTTCACGATATACCCTCTCTGAGGGTCTGAAAAAAAATTATCTCGACTACGAATAGAAAAGAAAGTTGATTCTTATACTTCTTATTATACCGCATGAATTTAAAAAGTCTACCTCTACTCGCTTTCTCCAAACACGAAAGTTGTTTCTGAAAAATTTCCTTTATGTCAGTCGTCAAGATTCCAAAAGATGCAAATGAACCTGCTGGTTTTTCTTTATACGCCAATTAAGAACGAAATCATGATATTTCATGAACAACTTGCTGTAAAAACAGAAATACATTAATCTCGTTAACTCACCAAACACAACTTTGTAATGTTAGGAAGCCTGCTGGTGCAGAGGATTTTGAAACTTTCAAAAGATGCTAATTACTTCTTTGTTTGCGGCGAGAATAATATTATGATTTTCATTAAACATTTTCTCTGAGCCCTTTATAACTATACTGTAGTTCTGCTTTGTTCACTTTGAACACCTCACTGCTGGTAAATACTTTTCAATCAGTAAATAAATTAAAATGCTAAAAGTTTTGTGCTTTTTTGAGAGAAAAGCTGTTTTATTTCCTCAGCTAAGTTCTACAACGATTTCTGCCTTTCAGTGTGTTGTTCATGTGTACCTTACTGGAATTATTTGTTTTTGCTGGATTTTACTATTATTTTTTTTAATACTACTGCCCACTCCTTTCTATAACACAGACAAGTGTCAGACATCGTTCACAATGTACTTCTTCTTTTGCTTTTATGTGAACCATTTATTTTTTATTACTTTTTCTTCATCCTGATTGAAGCTAAAGCAAAAGTAAAAGTTTTTACATTGTGAACGGTCGCTTATATGCACAGGGTGGGCAAAATGATCGGCCAATTTAAAAAAAAAATTACTCTGATAGTTATAAGAAAAAAAAAGATAAAGACTAGTGGCTGGCTTAAAACTGAACTTAATTTCTTAAGGTTATAAATAAAAATACAATAACGTGACCTTGCCCCAAAGAAGGGACCTTATGGCTAAATTTTCGCATCGTCGGTATTTTTGGTGGCGGCCAAACGGGCGAGCTCTCGGCCGTTCAAAGCCGTTTTTTTAAATCTTTTTTTTTAGCCATAAGGTCCCTTTCTTGGGGCACGGTCACAATTAATTAAATATTGATAGTTTTTGCTCAACCTATTCTCAAAGGCGTAAAAAAAAATCAAGGTCTTTGCTAAGTAATGGTCCCTTGATGGGAGGAGGGGTATCTTACATGTATGGCGTTTCCTTTGCATAGCATAGAGAAGTGGATTCCTTCCTAATCTCTAATATTTTTCACGGTGTTTGAGGGACGAAATCCTCAAAATAGAGTAAAGTCTACATTAATTTAGTTTTATACATTTTGAGAATGTGATAGGCAATGGTCAACATTTTTATGACATTTTATTTCATTCGTAACCTTGAAGAATAAGTAATTTTGTTCCACCCTGTATATGAATGAAAGTGGAAAACAGTTCATGAGTCGAAGTTGATTCTAATTATTTGCGCTATATTTGTGCTGCAGAGCTGACGGAAAATACTAGTGTTATTTGAATTATTATAGATTTTGAAAATAAGCTTTTCTATATTTTAGTTGGGCTAATTCTATAGCTCTTGGGGACTTAGCTGTCAACCTCTATACGTCAGTTTTCAAAACTCACTTAAAAAACCCTAAAAATTTTAGTTATCCACCTATATTTATAGCTTGACAAAACAACCATCAATTTCAACGCCAAATGGGTAATGAAATTTCATCTCTAATAGGTGCGCTCATATATGCTGATCAATTAACTTGTCTTAACTTGTATAATGTACAGCCGTTGAGAAGAAGAAAATCTACCAAATTTTCGTAGATGCCTGAACTGCCATACGTTAAACAAAAGGGTTCCTAATGAACATCTTTGTTGAATAATTTATTGGCAAATATTTTCTACTAGCACACACGCTGCAAAATTTGTCAGCATCAAACAGCAACCCCTTTTCATATTTCCCATCCAAAACTGGGTCTATTCTATAGTAAGATCCATCACTTCGTTGACATTCAAATTAGTAAAGGCTTCGTTGCTGAAGGGGCGAAGAAGAATCTACTATCATTTTTCAAATTTATGCATGAAATATAGCGACTTTATTACGGAAGAAAACAGTCTGTAAAATAATATGGGCTTAATTCTTCGCTTGACAAAGCGTTTTTATTTTTTTCCTCTTCGAGTTCAAGCTTTCGCATTACTCTTATTTCTGCTCAAGTATTTAAGATGACTTGTTGCATACAATCTACGGAGGCAAAGTAAGCTTGTGTTGAATATGTTTACCTAGTTTTGCTTCGTTTTAATGAAGTTTGACATTTCTCAGCTGTTAATTGTTGTCTGTTTGCCGAATCTCAATCTGTGATGGAGAATCAAACAATATTTTATTTTGCTAGAGTGGGTTATAGTGCAAGTGGTTGACTGTGCGGAAGGGCAGGAGTTACCCGGCTAAAATATGGGAGCTTGAGTTAGAAAATTGGAAACAGAGTTTTAATAATAACGTGACTACTGCTTTTCAAAAATTGTGAATCATTTATTTTCCTGTTCCTGCATCAGAACTTGTCAGTAGCAGAAAGTACCATTTTGTTTATTAACCAAAAAGCTATTATAAAAATTAAATTTCTTTTTCCTTTGAGAGAGGGAAGGTTGAATTGAAAGTTGCTAGAAATTTTGATCTTTATTTATATAAATGGGGTCCACGTAAATCCTTTTATATGCGCCCACGTAATTTTTCTTCACTTTTCTCATCAGGTGAAGAAAATTCTAACAATAAAAACATAGAAATGTGAAAAATAGTGCCACATTGCTTCAAACCGTTTACGATGTCAAAATTTTCACCAGTTTGGTAAAAGCTTATGACTTTTTCCTTTATTCAAAATCTTTTTTTGTATTTTTTATTTTATTTCGTTCTTCCTGAAAGCTCAACTCTTTCTACTCTAACATTCGATTACGATTAAATATTGGACCAGGCGTCTAAAAATTTGAATCCGTATAGTGACGAAAACGAAATTTCAAAAAAACATTTAGACATCAGTTTTTCAGTCGAATGAAAATGTCGTACATGATTTGATAGAATACTGAAAAATGTGAATAGATTCATAACAATTTCTAAAACTAAGAAACAATTAAAAACTTCTCATGAAAGAGACAGAAAATAAGGTGAATGTTCGAAGTGACAGCCAGTTAGAAAAAAAATTCAACTATAGCCAATAAATTATGTTTATCTTTGTGAAAGAGAGAAAAAAAAAAGTACATACATTATTTACAAGGGAAGATTAATTAAATGTTTATAAATACTTCATAGTACAAGAAAAAACAAAACAAAACAAAAATTCAAGACAGGAAATAAAAGTCAATAATAACAACAATTTCAGTTTTGCGAAGTTTTAGATTTCTTCAAAAAATAATTAAAATTAAAAAAAAAAAAAGTAAAGTATGTGTAGGTATAATGATAAAGTCGATTAATTTCAGTCCGAAAAAAATTATTTATCTAAGTTTTTTAATAATATCAATCGAAGTTTTTTCTAAGTAACTGTTGAAAAATAAATAAAGAAATTAATAAAAAAACCTCGAAGATAGAGAGATGAGGAAAAAATTTCTATTGCTGATCATAGAAACATTTAAAAAAATAGATGACGTATGTATGGTTGTTCCGCAATCAAAGTCAAGGATTCTATTTTCAAAGTTATAAATTTCCAAGACACATCCGGACTCGATTATTCAAACTTTTCGGATTTTTTCTTTCTAATCGAGAGATGCTTCGTAAGGAAAAAAAAGAAGAAAAAAGATCAAATATCAAGTTCATGCGGAATATTGTACGAAGGAAAAAATTCTGTATGTATTTTGTACCCCTAGAAATTTGCGAAAAAGTTTCACGATAAATAGAATTCATTTTAAACGAGACAAACAAGTTGAAAATTTAATAGGAGTTTCTCGGAATTTTCATTCTCCATGACTATACGCAGTTGTGTTTCCAAAATTAAGTCGTTCTTATAATGTCTTTGCAGAGTTGATAAATCCCATTTTCTCTTTACTTATTTGTAACTTGGCGCATTATTATAAATGAAAATTTAGTGAACTTCTTCGAGTGCAGCAGTGTTCTAAGTTCTTATGAAAAAAGTAATGGCAGACTTTTTGAAAAGAAATATCTTCTAGAATCTTTTTATTACTATCGAACTCTCTTCAGTACTATAATTTTTTTATCTCATTTAACATTTTCCATCTCAAGGTTTTAACTCTCAACTCAATAACTCAAAAGTGGAATATGTACTTTCTGGACATGACAATATGATTGCTCTAGTGCTTCAGTTGACTTTCATATCGATATTAATGCTATCTGTTTGTGAGACAAGTCGATCATGCAGATAGTGCCATTTTTAAGGCTTCACCTAAAACTAAATTGACACCAACTGAACCAATTGCATGCCACTTTAAAATAAAATCGAAACCAACTGAACTATTTTGGTGTTACTCAAAATTAAATTAGCATTAACTGAACCAACTGAGTACTACTCGTATTACAAATGAAAGTGGCACAAACTGAACCTATTGGGTACCACCTAAAATTAAGCTGCTACCAACCAACCTAACTGAGTGTCACTCAAAATTAAAGTAGCACTAACTGAACAATTTTGGTGCTACCTAAAATTCAATTGGGCGCTAATTGAACCAATTGGGTGCTATAAAAAATTCAATTAGCACCAACAGAACCAATGGAGTGACACCCAAAATGAGATTAGTACTAATCGAACCAATTGGATATCACCCAAAATCAATTCAGCACAAACTGAACCAATGCGGTGTCAGAAATTACTTTAGATTAATTCCAGAATACTTCTAACCAATGTAATGTATTATAACTTTATATTTGCAATATCCTGTTCACAGTGTACTTTTGCTTATTTGTCTCTTGCTTTTTCATTTTATTAATCTTACCAATCGGAATCAAGAAAAAGTGATCAAAAATAATATTTATTCATTTGACTGGTTAAAGCAAAAGCAAAAGTACATTGTGAACGGCCCTTACTAATTATTTCATAGCTACTGTCTTTTTAAAAAGTTGTAAGAGAATGTTCCTGGAATCATACAGTACCTTTTACGCAGCCAGTAAATTTAATATTGTGTTGTCAACATTGCTTGAAAGATTTCATGGCAGGTCGATGGGGGGCGGGGGGCGCATGCTCAGTTGTCCAAAAAATGCAGAGTTTGGAAGCTAGCCAAAAGCCAAAAGCTAAAATTGAAAGCCATTGATTTTTGAAGGAAAAACCGGTAAGCCAAAAGCCGAAAGCTTTATCAAAAAAGCCAAAAGCTGAAAGCAAAAGCCGTATTTTGTATGGCTTTTATATGGCTTTTTAGCTTTTAACAAAAAAAAAAAACCACAAATCACAAAAGTAAAGTGTAAACAGAGAAATTAATCAAATAATTATTAATAAAAAATAAAAATAAAAATTTTCACCTAAATTTTCGAATTCAGCATAAAATTTTCTGTAAAAAAGTATATTTTTGTGAAAAGCCAAAAGCCGAAAGCCAAAAGCCAATCAATTTTAGTCAAAACAAGCGAAAGCCAAAAGCCAAAATTTCTATTTAAAAAGTTGAAAGTTGAAAGCTTAAGTTTTATTTTCAAGGTCAGAAGCTGAAAATCGAAAGCTACAGCCATATCTTACGGCTTCCAAACTCTGAAAAAATGTGGTTCAATTTTAATATGCACTATAGCAACTCTGATAGATAGCTTCCAGAATTAACGATTTCAGTGTTACATCAGCTAATTCGAACAACTATGTAGTTCTGCGCATGCGTATTCTCAACTATCATTGACACGCTAAAATGGTTGTGACAATAGTTGTTTAGCTATCCAGTGGATAGTAGATACTTTGTTGGTTGAAATATTAAAGTTCTTTAAATTAACCCGTCAAATTCTATAGCTTCATTTATGAAGCAAATTGTTATTTTGCCCCACTTTGAGAATATAGGTATTAGGTAATGTTAGATATTGGTGGAGTAAATTATTTTCCAGTAATCTTGTCACCCTGCCACTAATCTCAGCCAATTAATTTCGTCAAATAGGGATTTTGGTTTCACGATAAACACCATAATAATATTAGAAGACATTTTCATAAAGTTAGAGTTGATATTTGCGTTAAACATCGATAATAGAAAGGTGATACTGAAAATGAAAATTAATAACAATGGGCTGGCTTCTTTGCGCGCAAAATAATAATATTATACAGTCTTTGCCACATCAGACCTATATAGCAAAGATAATGGAAGACAACGTATCTTGTCGATCTTACAATGAAGCCGAGAGGAAATAATGTGAATTATGCGAATGTAATTCTGTGTAGAAAGTTTGATTTCCATCGTGGTTGTTCCCACAATTTATTAATGCGATTTTCAACTTTCCTGAGAGGCGGATGTTTCCAGCCTTCAGTTCGCACCGAGCTCGAATGAAATGAAAAGTTTGAAATTCCGTTTACGAAAAACAAAATATACAAACCGTCGCGATATTTGCGAATCCTTTTGTAAAAAGTTTTCCCTCACTTTTGTTTCCTTCGAGGTTAATTTTGTGCTCCACAGTTCATAATTTCTCATTTTTTCGTATCACAAATGCCAGTCTTTTTTCACACAGTTCAACTTTAAATGGCATTTTGCGAAGTGTTTACTGTCGGAGTCTAAATTATTTATCCCCAGTTCGCACAGAATGGATTATTAGAGACCAACCCAATAACTGATTAGCAGAGTGTGCGAATTTGGAAGTTTGACTTTTCACTCTCTTTCTGGGCTGAAAGCTTCAATTTGATTCGGCTAATTCGATTAAGGCCAGCTTATTTCTCAAAGTTGGCGTTCTTTTTTTTTTCGATTTTTTTTTTTTTGAATTATGCCTCCCTTAGGTAATTTTTTTCTTCACAGCCTTAAAACATATTTTTAGTCCAACTTATTTGAGGTATAAGCCGCACCTTGTTCAATACTCATATAGGTTTCAGTCAAATTCCTCTAGGAGACAAACCAGCGGGGAGGTGGTTATGAAAGAGTTGTCATACCTAAATTTAATGGTTTAAACATGCGTTTCTTAATGTTGCCGATGTTGAAAACTTATAAATGGCTATTAGAAGCCAAGGGTATAAGTGAAATTTTAAGTTCACTGGAGATACGCACTTAAAGGTCAATATCATAAAATCAAGGTCAAGTTGGTAAAGTCAAGGCCAATATCATCGAGTTTAGTTAATATTAATTCCTCTATAGTATATTATGCTTCTCTAAAAACCAGAGTTTGGAAGTTAGCCAAAAGCTGAAAGCTAAAAGCCAAAAGCCATCGATTTTTGAAGGAAAAACTAGAAAGCCAAAAGCTCAAAGCTTTATAGAAATAGCCAAAAGCTGAAAGCAAAAGCCGTATTTTTATGGCTCTCATATGGTTTTTCTATTTTGATGAATGAAATAATAATTTTCACCTAAATTTTCAAATTCAGCATAAAATTTTATATGAAAAAGCATATTATTGTAAAAAGCCAGAAGCCAAAAGCTAAAAGCTAAAAGCCGTAAGCCATTCAATTTTAGTTAGAAAAAGCCAAAAGCCAAAATTTCTGTTTAAAAAGCCAAAAGTTAAAGCCATATCTTACGGCTTCTGAACTCTGCTAAAAATTACATAATATTGGAGCAGATATGTGTAGTTAAAGCATTCGTTATGTTTAGTTTATTAGTTATTATATTTATATATGAAAACTAATATTTTTTATTCAATAATGATTTTATGTATGCGTGAAGGAAAGAGTAGAAGATTTGAAGACTATGGTTTGAAAATATTTTGGTGTACCTAGGCAATTATATTACATTTTTATAGTTGTTTTGAGTACTTCGAATTTCTTTATATCGTAAAAGAGTTAATTCATCCTAACCTTCACGACGCTTTATGATGGCTGCGGTTTTTTTTTTCAATTTTTATTATCACATTGTTGAAGTGGAGAGTAGTTATGGTAGGTAGTATCCATTTTCATTGGGGCCAGTTGTACTACACTATACTAAATTACTCTTCCCTAGTTAATAAAAACACGTTGGTAACCAAGACAGAAGTTTATATTTGATATAATTTTGAACTTTATTCAGTCCAACCAACAGAAGTTGAAGGAATCAGTATTTGGAGGCTTATGTTATTATGATGGAAACATAAATTCGACTTCCATTCAACTAGTCAGATCCGTATTCAGGAATTCAGGGAATATCATTGTGAAAATTGAATTTTCTAAGCACTTTTATCAACTAGTTTTTCGTAGAGATTATAAAAAATAGACGGGAAGATTAAACAAAAGCGGCTAACGACAATATGCGAGTCTTCTAAGTCGTGCAAATTGCCTATCTGTGGCGCCGTAAAAGCACGTATTTTTCCCACGCCCCATTTTACTTACCTTGGAAAACGAATCCGCGTGAAAACTAAAAGCAATTTAGTTTTCAGATGCAATACCATCAATGCTTTTTTTCGGGGAGATTTTTTTACGAAAGACATTTCATTTTAAAGTGATGGTGTTTTTTTTTTTTATATTTTATTTCAACGCAATTTTTGAGGGCAAAAAGAATTTTAGAAACGTCATCGCTTTTGTTACTTTTTTCACCCCTTTTTTCATTCATTCTTTTTTTGTTAAAAGTTTTCTTTTTTGATGGAAAAGAGAACAAATCAGGAGGGAGTCTCTTTTCAACCATAGAATTATATCGTTGCTTGAAAGAAACGAAAAATGAAAAAAAAAAAAAAAGAATGGATCAGCAACATTTAGGATTTCACTAACGAAGAAATATACTGTGTACTTTTTTTCCTGTCGGTTGGTTACAATCATTTATTTTTGTAGGTGTTTCCTGTCTCCGATATTGTTGGGTCTGTGAGAAAATGTTTAGCAGCATCGGTTTCATTAGGACACCGCCACGATTCGACGTCGAAAAACATCGGACCAAAATTCGAAATCTGAGAACATCGCCGTGCTAAAATTAGGATAAATTTCTTCATGCCGTGATCCATTTTCGGGTAAGAAATCGGATTCTTTTTATTTTTATTTTTTGCTTCGTTTATTTCCTTTCTCGCAAATTTATGGAACACTTTTGTGTCGTGACTTGACCTTAAAAGACAGCAAAAAGTGAGACTCCTTTATTTTTGCAAAAAAGTTATACACGTTGCATTACGTAGGTGGTTTTAGATCAGTATAGACTATAGATATCAAGACATGTGAACATTCCAGAGAAATGAAAATGCAGTTATGGAAAGGGTCTAGCAGGATAAGATAGGTGAAATGACCTTTTTCGAATTTCGACCTGAAACTGGGGGGTCAGGTTGACAATGATGAAAAACTAATTCAGCCCAAATTTCAGCCCCCCACCTCAACTGGTTGCCCCTTGGGGAGAGAAAATGTGTTTTGGCAATTTTGAAGGTTTTTTGCGCATAACGTTTTTCATAATTGTTCATTTGATTTGAAATTTTTATGGTAGTTAGTCCTCTATGAGCTCTGTCTACCAGCAAAATTTTGCGGTTCCAGCTTCAGTAGTTTTCCAGTAACTCTAGCTGGAAATTTTGGAGCTTTTTACCCTATGGAGTCTACAAGTTGAAATTTTCACTGATGATAGCTTAAGTGGCGTCATGTTTGACGCCACTTGAAATTTTGAGATGGACTTCTCCGAGGACCAATATTTTGAGAATCACTGACTTGTGTCATACAATGCCACCTTGTCCTTTGAGGTTATTCTTGTGGTGTCATATATGACGCCACCTGATACTTTGAGTAATTGAGTGAAACCTGGTTTTCCTAGTGTTGGAGAATTATTCTTTGTCCTCCTATAAGTAATTAATACTATTCCTATGTTCGATTGCACCTACATAGCTTAAGATATCTCAACATGCTATTTTTCAAATAACATGTTGCTCTTGTTTGGCCTACCCAAAAAATTGTTCTGGTTACTAGGGTGGTCCTTCAAAAAGGTCATTTCACCTATCTTATCCTGCTAGACCCTTTGACTTAATATTTAAATTAAAGTAATTTAATACAGGTGTTTATATAACTTCTGGTTTAGTGATTAGGAGTGAAATAACAAACTATTTTTTGAATTTGTATTTTCTACAACTACTTTTATACCTTTAGATGGGCAGCCAAGATATGTTTTAAGTGGAAAGGGGAGGGGAGACGGGCTCATTGAGTGATCATCATAGGGTAGAGCTCTCTTACCCACACCTCCTTTTCTCTTGCCCTTCATCTTTCCTCTTGGTTTCCTCATCTGAAAGGAGCTCAACTTTCTCAAAGTCGAAGCTTAGCAGCGCTCCCCCCCAGATGACCCTCTCTAGCTACAAGACTGCATATGTGGATGAGCTTTCTTTGTTTTCATCCTATTGATTCTCTTCTGTGTATTGTAGAAGAAAAATGTCTTGACGCCAGGCTAGTTTGCAGATTTTTAATATCTCATCTCATTTACAGTATTTATTGCATATTGAAAACAATTAATTTTCAACAAAATATTTCTGAAATAGGCATTTTTTCAAAATTCTTGAACGTATAACGGGAGATATTTTTCCCCTGTAATATTCTGAAGAGTTTGAAGCCATAGGATCAAAACTCGAACGACGATTCCAAAGCCTTATAGAAATTTCATGTGAAAAGCTACGTTGTATATAATGGCGTTTGGCGCCAAAAACATAAATTTAAGTGAACACGAAAAAGACAAATGAACTTGGTGGAGTCATTTATTGATTTTGCTACATGAATTGATGAAAACTAACAATTACCGAATTACGTAACTTAAAAATGATGATACGGGTTATCACAATCATCAAACATGTTTTTCTAAAAAAGTCAATCATTTAAAAATGGCACTCAATCATTTGAATCATACATATTTTATTCACCGATTTAGCAAATAAGAGTGAAGTGTGGACCTGACTTTATATTAGTCTAAGTTTTTTAAAATCTTGGAATATAGGTAAATTTAAACTTTTTCTGCTATAATTTTGAGCTGTTTTGGGAACTACAGAAGAAAACATTTTTTTTCAAGACATTTCTCCTCAAAAATTTGTCGAGGATTTTTATCTAGTTTAAGTTAAATTCTGGATGTGGGGTTGTTTTTTTTTTTTTAATTTTTCTTTCTCTGTTGAATTTGTCATACTATCCTCCTAAGTGAATAAAAATACCTACCACTTACCTTCGTCTAAATATTTTGTTGGACAGACTACGGTGGTTATTGATTTACTGTGCCTACCGTTAGAAAATAATTGTCTCATATTCTTCCAGACAGCCTTCGTAATATTTGTTTAAACAAATTTTCGTAATGAACTTTCATGCTCAGCTAATAATAATCGACGACGTTGGCTATTGATAGTCTACAAGTGGGTGAAAATTATTTCTAAAATTCAATTTCTACGAATTCTTATCTGATTTTATAATCCAAGTAAAAGTATAAAATGACTGATACTTTCAAACATTTAAAATTAGATTAGGTGTGCAATAGGGTCGAGATTAAAATAAAAATGTATAAAAACTGCAAATGACTTGTTGACCAGCCCTTTCACAATTTTTGAAGAAACCATTATTTAGAATACGTTGCTTTTGAAAAATGGTTTCCGTCAGTTCTATAAGCTTTTACTATGAGTATGACAGCTGAAATAAATGAAGGCTTCGCGTCCGAATGGTAAGAAAAGAAAATCAATGTTGATGTGAAAATTGCGTGTACCTAACAATTTTATTTCGTGTTTGACCAAAATTTTTTATAATTTTGTTTTGGGAAAAGTATTTTGTATCTTTTGTCATTTTTTTTTTTCAAACTAAATGTTGGTCCTATTCACTTGTTGACTGTCAAATGTCGATAAATATTTACGTGAGGAATTCGGGCTGATTTTGAAAGATTTAATTTCCTGGCAGTGAAATTATCTCTCTATTGGACAAAAAAAAAAAGCGTTCCTATTTTGTCACGTCAAAATTCTATCAAAATTTCTATATTTAATTATTTCTTAAAATACTTCTTATGCCAGAGAACACTTCTGGTTTTCTTATGATAGATGCTTAAACTATAACTAAGGTACATCAATGGTTATAATTTAGATACATAATTTTACTATGATAGTAGGCAGCAATTCGAATAAATGAATGTGAAAGTAAAATTTTTCGTAGAAATAGAATACTAAAATGGGATATTAAATTTAAAAAAAAATTTTCAGTCGAGTGGAATCAACCTTTTACTAATTAGAATATGATAAGTATATCGAATTACGAGCATGTAATGAGACAAAATACACGACCAACTTATTTTTAGAATGATTCTATTTTTTCTTTAATATACCATAATATTATTCAAATATAATATTAAACTAAGGTATATATTTTCATTTTTAGTGAAATAAATTTGGTAACTAAATTTTTTTACTCATACAACTTAAATATAATGAGATGAGAAATAGTATACTAAACAGGAAAATTCTGTCACCTTATGTGATGAAAGAAAGGCAAGAAGTAGGTTGGCATTCTATATTTTGCTAAACGATCAGAAAATTGTTTTCATTGGTAAACTTTGATTAAAGTGGAGGTGGAGGGAGTAATTTTTTGGTCTGTCATAAAAAAACAACTCTTGATAAGATGAGAAGTAAACAGGAAAATAAAAGAGGAAAATATTATTAGTTCGAAGTAAATGAATCAAAATTTTAGTTATTTTCCTTGCGGAGAGGGTTAGCCCCTTCCTGTCATTACCAGAGTTCGCTTATATCCAGGATTTCGAATATTATAAATGGAACTATACTTTTTTTTTTTTAAACTTTCTCATACGAACTAATTCACTACTTCATTCTAAAAAAAAAAAAATGCAAGAAAAAAATGAGAATCAATTTTTACATTCTAATCATTCAGCTGCCACAGCCATGTATTCGACGATTTCTTAGAAGTGATGGATGAAACAGTGGTTCATCGTCAAACCACATTTCTTTTACATTAATAGATATAATAATAATTTACACAGCAGATTTATAACAATGAAAATTAAAAGCGTTACTATGACACAGTGTAGAGCAGCATCAACAGGAATCGTATGAAAATGTCTTGTCTCAATTAAATCATTATCCGAGTCATCTGCTTTTACTGGTAATTTATTTGCAAGATGTTGTGGCTGAAATCCGAGACCAGAGAAGACAGGGTCGTTGGGGATGGTGTAGACGGAAGCCAAAATGTTTTCAAATTCGCGAGTAGCATTTTCCTCCATATTTGTGCTAAAAGTTATAGAAACAAAAATCGCATTGTGATAAATTACAAGTACACAATATTTTATAAACTTTCAAAAGCAATCTAAACCGTCTGGTCTGAAACGTGACAATTGGTAAAACTAGATTTCTGTCTGAAGGTTACGACATGAAAATCCGCAAGAGCGAAATTCAGATTTCTGTAACTATAGGTAGATATACCAGTGGTCGTACTTTATTTATCATCCAATTATAGTGAAAACATTATGTTTAGTCGGGGCTAATAGCAATTCTTGTTTTGTAATCGCAACTTTCTTTCTTTAGTCTATCATTCGAAAAACACTCATTTCAGAAACAATTGAGGACCTGAGTTCTATGTGGGTCAGTGTGGCTGCACCTCCTTGTGCCAGACGTTTCTCTATAATGAAAACGAACTGTAACTGCAATGCATTTAAAAAAAATTTTAGATAGCAACGAAATTTAGTTTTTTAAACAGTGTTGCTATCTATGTTCCAAAGCTTTGAAGTATGACAAAAGGGTATCATAAATAAACAAGTCACTGAATTGTCAAATAAACAAAAACAACCAATAACCGAGTAATCTTATTAATCGTATGTTCTAAGATAATTATATTATATTCTTTTAAAACAGAGATTCATAACTGTAAATTGTTTTAATTTTTCATTAATTATTGGTAGTTAAAATGTATCTCATCAGAAACATTGTCATTATTTTTTTTTTAGTTTTCTCGAAATCAGAAAAAAAAAAAGGTCATCAGGCCATAATAGAATATTCAAGTCCTCAATTAAATATATTTAAAGAATTGGACCCATTTAAAAAGTAATTGGGATATAAGACTGGAGTTTTCTTCAGGGATACCAACCGCAGGAATTTATCATTGAAATCACGAATTTTTTTACTGTCTTGAAAAATGTCACGGATTTTTTGGGATTTTAGGGATTTTTTCTTCATTTCCAGCTTATTCAAGTAAGAGATGATATATTTATATTATGGGTATTTCATTCTTGTAGCTTCAAATTTTTTTTTCAAGTTTTCGTTTTAAAAATACGAGTAAAATACGTGTACTTATGATAAAGATGAATAACAATTACCAACTTTTTAATCAGTTTTTTTTTAAGTGAATAAAAATGGGAATAAAAATTGTTACAGGGATTTTCTTTTCATTCGAAACGGGAATTTTCAACAATTTGGGTTGGCAACACTGGTTTTTTTTGTACGAGTAAGGATATGAGTCCAGTTTCCACAAATTTTATAGATGGAACATAGAAAAAAAAAACTGCTTTTGTATCTTGCTATTTTCAGAACATGAGATGCGAAATTGTTTTTAGCAAATATTCGTACGTATAGAACTATTCTGCTCCTATTTTTTTTTGAAAAATTTCTTCAGATTCTCATTCTTGAAGTTGATAAAATTTCACCGAATCAACCTAAATGTACGATAATTTTGTAGCTCCATTTTCTTGACCTTCGAACGTAAAAGTTACGAAAATGTTTCTCTTCTCCTCTCCGCAATTTACTCCTGTAACTTTTTCAAAGCTTACTCTGTTTCACAGCTGCAAAATTAAAATTTTCATTTCTACCTCGCGTCTATTTTTCTGCATCAACGTGCTGCTTCCTTAATCTTATTTAAGTTGCAAAAGTAAAAACTCAGCCATGAGTCAAAGCTTAGAACAATGGCCACCTTTACTGCGATATGAAAGTTTTAAAAGTTTCACATTAAGAACTTGGTGATACACAAGTCTGAACACAAAATTGAAATAATTCCACAGAATATGGGTCACGCGTTGATAACGTCTCATTTATGAAATATATTGTGTCGAGCTGGAGTGTCTGTGTTACGAAACAAAAGTGCAACAAGTATGGGGAACGAGATACTCGTATAGAAGAGAGGAAAAAACTGCTTTTTTTTCTACTGAATATTTGATACATTCAATCGTCTTTTTATTAAATTCCATGCTTGTTTTCCAAACAGCCACGAAATGTAGCTGGGCTCAAATGTGAATTAATGAAAAAAATTCCGCTGGACTATAAGACCTGTAAAATACAATCAATACGTTGATCGTGAAATTTAATTTACTAAAATATTTCAACCTATTCCATGTCGTTTTCACAAATAAAAATATTATGTATAATTCTGTTTTTTTTTTTTTTTGGCCCTCCTGGCTCCTATGAAAGAAAAATAAATTGCTCTTCCACGGCCATACATTATACATACATGCGGTAACTTATCCCAACGTTTGTAATACTTTTGATCTCATAAATTGTCGTTTTATTTTTTTTTTCGTCCCTATATTTGAATACATTTAAATAGAAATACCTTTTTCAAAAGCATTAACAGCGACGCAGCAGATGGAAGATTATGATACGTAGAATGTGGTCCACCTGTTGACGCAAATTTCGATTCGTTTTTATTATTGAACGAATGGATGACGTTGATACTTTTTTATCTCTCCTACGCTTACTTTTTCAACTTTCAAGATGGACTGATCCCTGAAAAAAACAAACAAAAAAAAAGAAAAAAAGAAAGAAGATAAATGCGCAGAAATAAAATTATTTCAAATAAAATACGAACTATATAACGATATAATATTACGAGTAAATAAATCTGGAGATCTGGAAATTCTTTGAAGGCGGTTATAAATGAAAATGGTGATTGGGTGGCTGCGTTTCAGGGATGTAGCCAGAGCGTTCCGATAGGGGGGTCAAATAAGATTCTGGGGGGGGGGGGCAATTAATTTTTAAGTCCCTTATTTAACTTTTTTTTCGAAGTTTAGGAGAAAGAGGGGGAGGCTAATTTTGTTACGGGGGTGAACGAGCCCCCCTGGCCCTCCTGAATACACCCCTGCTGCGTTTGAAAAGAGTACGCTGCTCAAGAAAAAAAGCGACTCAGATTCGAGTTTAGTTTAAGGAAAGAATTTTTCTGATTGAAAAATTAATAAGAATGAAAAGGTAAAAATTAATAATATAAACTCAAATTTCAAATTATTCAAAGTCTCACTTATTGCATCAATAGTAGAGGAGGTATGGGCAGTAACATTGAAAATTTTTGACATATTTTTAAAGGGTTTTTCTGAACATTTGATATTGGTGATATACACGTATTTTGCGGGTTGTTCTCGGACATCTCTAAGAAAAAAAAATTCAAAATGGTGACTGAAAAAAATTTGAAAATATTATTATTATGTTATCTTTAAACATATTTCATATGCCCGGACGAGGCCTTTCTTTTGACTAAAAACATTTTATGGCCTTTTTTGAGGGTCTTGGAAAACTTTTTTTTGGAGCTCTGGAAAAAGGTTGGGGGAAAAAATGAAATTTTGAAAAAGGGCTTCGTCCGGGCATAGAAAATATGTACGAGAACAACGTTTCTAAATCTCAGCAAATTTGGTGCAAAAATGAACAAAAAAATAGTAAATCGAGGGCGCACTTGCAAAAAAGAAAAAAGGAGGATGACATCGTAAGTCTATTTTTAAGCTAAAAATTTATGAAAATATTTTGGCCGCCAAAACGCAAATTCACAACACAACGAGTGAGGTTCGTTTGTAATTTATCAAAATGTTAGTGCATGTTTAACTTACTTCCATTTGAAGTCATCTTCCTGACTTCTTGGCTTTCTATTGAATTTGTTTATAGAAGTTGATTAAGTTATAGCCATTCATTTTGGAGAGTACCTAACCTACGCTTAGTTCTGTATATACCTGCAACATAAATTTCCGAATCGTTATTACGATATGCAAATAGGTAAATGTACCTTACTTATACATCCTCGATTTATTCGAACGAATAAAATAAATTCGCAAACTTCAAATGTTAAGTTTACCCACTAGAAAGTAGCTGAAAAATGATCGTGGAACTAGAAGAAAAGGATACCGAGATTTTTTCGAAATCACTTTAACTCCTTTAATGAGGCTTCTCCTCATTTTCTTAATTTTTTTTTTTGCGTTAGCTACTCTCATTTACTCTCATTTTTGCACTCGTAACGACTTTACGAAATATTTTTCAACGAATATTCTCAAGTATATTACTCTTTTCATCTTAAAATGACATAAACCGCAAAGATTGTCGAAACAATGGATTTTGAAACAATAGAAATTCAGCCAACGATTGAAAGAAAATGTAAAGATGATAATTAACCAAGTTTGAAAATTCATAATGAAATCCTTATAAATAATAAGAACTTACTTGAGAGAAAAACCCTACTTGAAGGTTTTCACTGTATAGGTAAAGAACTGTAGGTATCTTGTTAAAAATGTACAAAGGAAACCAAAGTACCTAAACTTTGCTACATCTACGTCTGAATTCATGAAAACCTTGAACTTTTATAATACGAAAAATTTTTTAATTAGGTATTTAAGTTTTAATTGGGTATTATTTGGAAAAGGCTAATGCCATTTCTTGAAGGAATTATAAAAATTATGTGAATTGTGAATTGAGAGAGATAGATGTTGGTGGACATAAACTTTTCATGGGATATTCTATATAAGATTTTTAAATATCTTACTAATTAGAAGAGTAACAGTAATTCTTTATTTAATATTGTAGAGCATCACTGGTGCTACTTGATCCATATTAATTATTATTATTCTGAACCTCTTCTTAAAAGGGTAAAATTTGCCCTAAAAGGTCATATTGTGGCAATTTTACACTTGCGTCCCAAACATACCATTTTAGCACATTTGCGTCCGATAGAAAGAGGGGATAGATAGTTCAATTGCGTCCGATGAAAAAGCAAATAAATGGTCGAATTGCGTCCAAAGACAAAAATGAAAAAAGGTATACTGCCAGCGCAAAAAAACAAAACAGAAAATATTGCAACTTAAATAAGAGTACCTACAATTTTTTCTTTGGCTGAAATTTTTGGACTTGACAAATGCATAATGATTATGAATAGCGGACAGAACTCGTACATGTGAAACAAGTTTGTGCCGGATGGAACTGACACATTTTCTTTCCATTCAGACTTGGACGCAATGCAGACATCTAAATTTTGCCGCGGACGCAACTGGGCACCAGCCCAAATTGTCTTTCGACTGGACTGTCCCAAGTTATTTTGTCAATAATATATGCCATGATTAACGCTACAAAATTTTTCAAGGTATGTACTAGGGCTAAACTGGTGTAGAAATATGATTCTAGACACTCGCAGTAGTGAAAATGCGACTTTACTTTGTTGGGATAAGATGGTAGCCATCTTTTGAAAACGGTCACGTACTTTTTTTGTCCTTCGATCTGGTCTATTTTCAACCAACCAAAAAAGAGGTTTATTATATAATTAAAAATCCCAAAAATCGGCTAAGACTGTGTGTCAATGCTCCCTTTATAATATCTGCAGAGGATACAATGCTTATATTTTTGATATTTTGAGAATCTATAACATATTTGTGACTGAAAATTAAAGATGTTATTCACAGTAAGGCAACTGTAAAAGGCCTTTAAAAAGCCTTTGGATTATAAGAAAAAGCTAAATAACCATACAGATTATGGTAGCGTGGATCATGAACAACCTACGGATGTATGTAGATACCAAAAGTTTTCATGGACCCTAAGCTATATGCTGGGAAGAATCAAGTGGGAATAATTTTTTTGATTTTTTTGTCGCTTGCCCTAGCTAAATAGAGCTATTTTTTAGGTGCAGTAACATTGAAAATTCTATGTTTATTTTTCAAGGGTGTTCTTGTATGTCTGATATTAGTAAAATATTTTGTAGGTTGCTGAAATTTCCAAGAAATACATTCAAAATGGCAGCCAATATGTTTTTGAAAAAATTAAGCCAAAATATCAACATTTTTGTAGAATTACCCTTAAGAAGAATAAAAATTTGAATTTGGCTGAATAAGAAAAATAATTAGTCTATTAACAGGTAACTCCATTCTATGTAGAGTAATATATATGTTTTTCAAAAATTTGGTAAAATTTCATGCTCACAGAGGCACGTCTATCAGATAAAATTTTGCTCAGTGGACAAAACTGGTAAATTATACAGTCCCTTCGTCGTCAATGGTACAACCCTCTTCAGTGAGGAAGAAGTTGTAGCAGTAAAAACGAAACAATGTCGAGCAATTACCTTAAATATCCCTCCTCACCACCAATTTCTACACCCTTAGTCGTGGAAATTTTGATCCTAAAATGCTTCGCTTTTACTTGTAAAAGAGCATTTCTCAATTAATCATTCACGGTTAAATTCTTGTCAAAACACTTTCTTCGTCCGAATTGTTTGCAGGTAACTTTGCTCTCTGCGTTTTATCCGGAGGCAAATCTTTTTAAACTGTTCTAGATAAAAGGATCTAAGAATTTAGACCTTATGGGTGTTCTTCCAGAAGGTACAGGAGCCAGTTTCTTAGCTTCTGGCGAGCCAACCATCATTTTAATAAATTACAGCAGCGTCATAAGCACAAGTTGTACATTCACCAGCAAAAATTATTTTGGTGACCGACTAATTTATTTACATTTTGGCAATTGGAGCACGATAGGGGTGCGGCTGTCATTCTTCAACGCCTACGATTTTCGCCACACGAACTGAAAGGCTTGACCCAAACACCAGGAAAAAGTGTCACCACTTCATGCTTGAAAAAGTTGTTTGGCCGGAAAAATGCAAATAGTTTGTATCAGGGTTATAAAAAGTGAAACTTTTTTTCAAGTAGCTTGTAGTTATACTCGTATTTGCTCCTCGCGGGAGAGTCGTTTTGAATAATGATCGTCGAAATTCGTTTAGGGTGAAAACGGGAAATCCACACCACCGCAGCAGTTCGCAGTGTGTTGGTTTTTTTCTGAAATGCATTTACTTTTTGTGGAATCGAATGTTTTATTAGAATATCCGCCACCAGCCTTTGCGAAGAGTCGTGAAGGCGAAGGTGAATTATTTTTTACTATTTTAAAATATTAATAAATTATATTGTGACTAATAATAATAAGTCTTTCATAAGTATTTCATTTTCTACAAATGTAGGTTAGTATTAAGCTGACCTTGAATTGATAACTTCAACATCAACGTGATGACCTTTGACCTTGACTTAATGTTGGGAAGTCACCCTATACTGTACCTAGTATCTACCCTATCCCGATCTGCAAACTGTGACACAAATGTGGAGGAGAAACGTGACGCGAAATGCGTGACACAGATGTGGCAAAAATTCAACCAATCAGGAAGCAGTGGCACTTTTGTGACACAGATTTGATTCCATTTTTCTCAGGTGGAAAATTGTAGGTCAAATCAGTGTCATAAAAGTGCCACTGCTTCCTGATTGGTTGAATTTGTGTACACATCTGTGTGGAATCACTATCCTAAAAGAAGTCATATTCTTTCAAGTTGATAACGTTTATTGTTCTTTTTTAAAATGCCAAAATGAGTAATTCAAAATTTTTTATCCTAATATTGTTTCTACCCTAAATATTATGTTCTCCCCAGTTTCAGGAAAATTTCACTGAAAAGTTACTCAGTTTAAGGGGGGGGGGAATTCATTTACCTATTATGGTTCCAAACATAATACACAAATGAATTTTTTCATATTGACTTTACACTCGGCAACTATTTGGAAGTCTATTAATCCATCCAAGGTTTATTTTATTCATCTGGTTCGAGTTCGTCATACTTTATGCTGTCAGTCTAAAAATGAATGTGGAACACCGTGAACGTTGCAATTAATAGCTCCAAGGTTATTTCTTAAACGAAACACAAAATATTATTCTAATGTTTGTCGTCATAAGCCTATTCTAAGTTCAAGAACTTCAAGTGAAACGAAAAACTATTCTTCAGTGAGACAAATATAGGACGATTTTTATCTTCTAGAACGCCTGAAGGTATCAATAAAATGATAAAATGTTCGTATAAATAGCTATAGCCAGTTATATCTTTAGAGATATAAATAAGTAGTAATATTTTCTCTGATTATTAGCATAATTCAAGATTTAATGTAGATATATTCTCAATATTTGGGGTAAGATTTACTTATTATTAGCTTGGATAGGAGGAGTTATGTACGTTTCCTATTTTATTTTTGTCGTAATTTCTTCCTATTTAATAAAAGAAACTTCAAGACTTTTTGAGTAATATCGGCCAAAAAGAAATCAGGAGTTTTAGGGTAATATCGGCCTTTTACCCTAAGGTTCCTTTCCACTGGAAGGGGTTGGAGGGCTGAATAGTGCGAGGGCCTCAGGGGTGAAGCACCTAGTCTATTACAAATCTTGAATAGTTCCTAGTTTCCTATCCAAAATAAGCATTGAAAATTATTAGTATCGACTGATAATAACTCCAAGATAAATAGGTAATTCTTTACAAATTCATAAAAAATAGTTTTCCATCTCGTTTAAAATTACTGCCCCATAATACTGAATCAACTGAATCCTGAAATCTGGTTTACTGTTTATTTTGTCCTTTGCTTTATTGCTTTGACTAATTAATGAGAATAATTTTCTCTATAATTACTCTTTCTTCACGCTCATTGGTTGGATCAATAAGCAAAAGCAAAAGCACCATTTAAATAAAGCTTAGCAATGTGAATTTATTTAATCAAATACAGAGATTCAGTACTAATAGTACATGTATGCTTTGTTCACCTTCTTCATAATTGAATTTTTTTAATTCTGTAATGAGCGAATGAATAATTATACATATTATCAACAAATATATTTCAAGGTTTTAAGCATTCAGAGCGCGGGGCAAAATATTCAGTGTAGTTCAGGCATAAACCAGGTTCTAAAGACGATCAAATTATGTTGAAAAATTTGAGGTTGAACCTGGTTTAAGCCTGAACCACACTTAGGCCAGTATTGTACACCTCGCCGTCAGTAATGCGTTCGGTAGATATGCTTTTTAGAAGCTAAGCGTTCTAGTTTCTGCTCTTGTCAGCCGACTGTTTCAAAAAATGTTGTCCTTTGAGGAGAATGTATAGTCTATTCCAGTTGAGAATGCCATGACGTCACAAGGCTCCAATTGCAAATAATTAAACAGTATTTTTGATTTCGACCAATCACCGTTCAGTCTTAATGAAGTCATGGCATATTCTTAAGTGTAATAGACCGTAGACAAAACATGAATGATGCGCGCGCCGGTTATCAATTGCTGTTATCGAATACCACTTATTAATAATCTCTTGATTAATTTTCTTGGTGATTCGTTATGATCGTTTTCAATTTTCTAATTTTCATTAACATTACTATAATCAGTGGCGGATCCAGAGCTCCATTTGGGAGGGAGGGAGGGATGGAGGGAGGGAGGTGGGGGAAATCCAAATTTTTTCAATGCATGGTAAATGCTAAAATGGTGAGATTGTTTTTTTTTCAGCATAAAAGGGGAGGGGTTCAAGAAAATTGATTTTTTGTGGATTATCGGTATATATTTTTGGAATTGGGGGGAATTCCCTCCCCCTTGAATCCGCCACTGACTATAATATTATGGTTGTCATTTTTTATGCTCTATGAAAAATATTAGTACATTTAAAGATGTAACAGTGATAGTGCAAAAACACGAATTTTGAGATAATGCTATGGTCTGGTGGTAGAAAGGGTCCCCCCCTCGAATTTAGCTCATAACTTTTATAATTTAGTCTCGAACGAAAAAAAAAAATTATTTAGTAGTTTTCAAAAGTACGCAAAGTTAATCAGAGTTTGGTATATTTTATATGTACCTGTTCATATCTGTGCCAAAATGTGCTATTGTGATAATCTTTATTCCAAAGTGAGCTGAGTGTATAAACCCATATTGCACGACTATAATCTCAAAATAAGCTAAGTGAATGAACAAAGTGCGCTAAGTGATGAATTTCTTTCAAAGTCTACGTTTTATTATGAGATATAATAGAGATTGAAGAACATATTATTGTCTTAAGAATTTGTGGGAATAAGTAAAAAAGAAAAACGACATTTAAACTAATGTCTCAAGAATCACAGGTTGGGAGCTGTATGTTTTTTTCTGTTTTTGAAATTCTCTTATATACTTCTGCACTTGCCACATTTTAGAATTTCGTCCTTCAATTAGTTTTTTTTTTTTTTTTTAAATATCCAATCTGTATTTATTGTCTGATTACTCGTAGCACCATATTTTGCGCAAATATTTTTTTCCAAATTCATTCTAGTAGTAATAAAAGTAATGTGTACCTACCACATTAAAAAAGAAAAGAATTTCCAGAAAATTGAGTTGAGTAATAGAATATAGTATTTATACAGTCTACCTACTTTTAAAAAAAGTTAAATTAACTGATTTGTATATATGAAGTGATCTTTTAAAAAGCAGTCCTTGAATTTCAACGATCCTCTGCACTCCTGGCAAAATTACACTGTTCTTCACACAGATCAATAACTATTTAGGCTGTGTTATTCATTTGTTTTTTTCATGCATTGCTTCAAGGCAGACTTGTATTTTTTTCCTACATAATATAAGCATGAGGTTTCGCTTTACCATTAGTTCAGGTTTTTTTCTAGTTTTTTTTTCCCCGCTGCTACCACAAGTATCGTCCACAAATTGAATTTTCAATTTTCCGCTCCTGGAAACAAAATTATCCCGCATCTTTTTCCTTCAGTGACTGAAAATTTACCGATAATGTAGTTTTTTTTCTCGTTTTCCTCTTTCGTTTAAAACACTTCTCGTTAGTTCCTCTTTTTAAAGAGCTAGGTAGGTACTAGAATTGAATTTTTTTGATGCGTGTCAACAAAATGTTAATCAAAAGTGTAGGTGGAAAACAAAAACGTGAATATATAAGAGACAGTAAGCTGTTTCTGGTTGACTAATGGCAGAAGCAGTTGCTTTAATTCCTTTTAAATAAAATTATAAGAGACATGCTGTTGAAAAAATATTTGTTAGTTTGTCCTTTTTGAGTTAAGTTGGCACCTATACGTTTTATTGATATCGAAGTAGGTAAATAAATATTTTTAGAAGCTATAAAACTCTGCGAATATTTCCAGCTCAGCTTATTTCATTTTCATCGAGTTTTTTTTTTTTCTTCCTGGTACTTGCATTATATTATTGAAAACGAAAAAAAGAATAAGAAAAAACATCATTAATGAGGAAATGATTGTTGATAAGAACCGTTCGATGACAGCTGATAATGGCGCGCGCATCTGATTAGTCATCTTATGCGATTTGCTGTTAGTTATCGATATGAACATCGATTTTATCATTCGAATTGAAATCTTCAAATTTACACTCGCGTGTGCCGAAAACAAAGATGTTAATTTATAAACAATTCACAATAAAAGTGAATAAGAGGGCTGATGATTTGTCGGGTAGAAGGCTCAAGCAAAGTGGGATTCCAAGGGCGACGACCCCTCTGGTTTTTTTAATGAAATCTATTGATCACTTTCTTATTTCTGATATGGGCATTATTGAAAACTATTGGAGGTAAGGGATGCGTCTCCCAAAAATATTTCATACATGGGAGGAGGGGAAGGGTGTGGTTGCGAAAATTCTTATCTTTTTTTTTAGCCTTTTATTTGTAATACCGAGGTAATACAGTCAAGTAAAAATCAAGTGATTAACTTTGCTATGGCAAAGTGTTAACCTTTTCCAAAACTTAAGAATTATAGCTTATGTAGGAAACATGAATGTTTTTTAAAAATTTATTAAAATTCGTTTATAAATCTTCTCAAACTTGATTGAAACTTTTACTTTCTTTCACGAATATTGCTACATAAAAAGCAGGTTTTTCCTCGTTGTGTAAATCTGCCCATATAATTCGAAGAAAGATGCAGTGCCAAAACAATATAAGAAAGCGAAATTCTGATGTATTATGCATTATCTTTATACCTGCATTCTAAAGGTTTCGTAATGAATGGAGAACAAGTTGGTACTCTGTCTCACGTAACGATTTTTTACGAAAGTAGTTAAAAAGATACGGTAGACTTGGTACAAAACAGGTTTTACAAAATTTTGAAATTTTCTATGCAGACGATATCCAGGAAAATGAACTTCCAAATAGGTCATTGGTTTTATATAAAGAGCTGAGATGAAAGTCTACACGTAATTTCTTACATCGCAATAAGATCCGACAAACACATTTCCGCTGCTGCGACGTTTTAAAAAAATGTTGACAAATTTTCTTTTCTGACTTTCCTTTTGATTTTTTCTCCCAGATTTTATCTTGTTTGATATGCGATTTGTATAGGTAAACATTAAAAAAAATAAATACTCGTACGAAAGAAAATGGGAAATTCACATTTCAATGAAAACACTTAATATCTGTTTCTTGAGAAGAAAAAAATTATTGAACATCTCATAAATTCGACTTTATTTGTGGGAATTACGTTTTGTGGGAAAATTTTTAATGGACTTTTGGATATCAAAGGTACCATTATAGGCGCTGAGGCAGATTTGAAAAAGTAAAAATTTCGAAGAAAATATTCAAGAGATTGGTATAATTTTTAATGTGTCGTAACATTTTTGATTTCGATTTCGTAACACTGAAGTAAATTCGGAAATTTAACATGAAGTTAATAATTTCGATGCATATAGGTATAATTGATATCGAGAATGTAGGTATAACAAGACATAATATGATATGCTGCGCGCGCTGTCCTCAGCTGTTATCAACGAACAGTTCTTATCAATTATCTCTTGATCAATTTTCTTGGTGGTTTGTTTATCATTTTTAATTTTTCCTAATTTTCTAGTTTTCGTATAATGCGTTATAATTTTACATTATCACGAAAAATGTCCACACATTTAGGATGTAGCAGTGATTAACTGAAAATACGTTTTAATTTTTTTCTTATGAATAATTTATTCTTTGGAGAAATTTCCGGTAACTTAAATTTGTTTTCAAGATTCATATTATTGTGTTTGGGTATTCAACATCCCTACACTGCACCTCTAAATATACGTCGGTTTGAAAAATTCAGTTAAGAATATTTTTCATGCGAAACGCAATGTCTATTACAAGATGAAACGCTTGAAAAATTGAAATAATATCTACATTTATGTTCAATCTTTAAAAATTTTATTTCCTACCCTCTGGTCTTTGAATCACCTCTAACTGAACAGACCTGAAATTAATGAGGTTTCTACTAGACGAAGGTATTTTTTTGGACATGTTTTTCACGTTAACCGTAGGCGAATATATTATTCGTTTCAGATTTTCAGACAATTCGATTTATGTGTACTTTTTTTAACCGCCATATTAACCGTAGTGTTTGGTCATATTACAAATCGTTAAAAACTTTTATCTGCGTCTAAAATTCGTTAATTTTTAAGATAGAGGAGAAAGATTACTTTTGAACGTAGTCCTTGAAAATTCGAAGTTTATCGAGAGAAACTTTCAGCAGTTTCTTTCAAACGCTTTACTTTCCAGCAAAAATTAAAACACTTTGTCTTCGTGTTTGTTGAATTCAGATACCTGTTGATTCCAGTTCACGTCATCGTGTTTATTATTTAATTTGAAAGCTAAATGAAAATTATTTCGTTAAGTTTGTTCTCGAGTTTTTCAAAAGAATATACTTCACGAAAATGTTTGTTTCAAAAAGAAAGTTTTCTGAAGGAAAGTGGAAAAGTTTTTTTTTGAAAACACATGGAAAATAACGCAAGCGACAGAATATAAATGGTCGGTCTATAAACTACGCAGGTTTTTCGATTTTGCAATACTGATGCGTTATAAGGTGATCTCATAAATAATTTTTCGTTTGTAAACTGGGTTTCAGTGGTCATAATGACATTAAAATCGCATTATGATTTCAGAAAATATGACACTAATTAAGAATTGAAATGGACAAAAAATACCTCTTCATTAAGTGTTGCGGCGAAAGATGACTAAGGTCTTATTTTTAGGATCAATACCATAAAATATCCTATACCAAGAATATATAAATATTTTTCGAAAATAAGAGAATACAGAAAAAAATTACTGAACTGAATAGAAATTAATTTCAATTCCTTTACGATGCCTGAAAGTAAAAATTAGCCCCTTTTAGAAGATAAAACAATATTAGCCTGTAGCTACATTTAATGACTCGTTTTGCATTAAAGAACAAAGAAGCCTCTGGGCTACAATTACTAATAAAAACTGAATCTGCTCTTAGTTTCATTTAAGATGTGGCAATGAAAAATGGAAAATTTTCATGAAAACCTCTAAATTCGGCTGTATTATGCTTACAGAATTCATTTTAAAATTTATTTTGACTTGTTATGCGCCACCAAAGAAATAAGATACGTAGAAAACTTATTTTTGACATTATTATACTCTTAGTGCTAATATACTTTTTAATTAAGTATGCATTTAAGAAACTTACGATAACTTACATGCGCTGACTTAGTTTGGTAAAAAACATGAGTAACCATGTTCTTAATGAATATTAAGAATTTTCTACGACAGATAAAATTAAATTTTCTCTCGGCTAAGCTCAGTCATCCTACTGCGCACTATCATTTTTGAATCATTGCAGTGAATCATTTATTGAAAAACTGAATGGGAAGGTTGCCATTCACTTTCCTTGAATCAATTTGTCCTAAACCTAATTTCTGATCTAATGGACATTTTCTCTGATTTTCTCTCCCAAACGAGTGATTTGATTTGCTTGGAGTATTTCATTAATATTTTTGTGGAGGATATATTGAAATGCTATTTGGCTTTAGATCATGCGAGAAAATGTCGCTTATAGTAATGTGTTCTTTATTTGGAAATATTTATCCCCTCACCCTAGAGAACTGTTCCACGTCATGAAAAAACAAAAAAATCTATAGAAATTTCAGCCCGCAATGGCAAAAGACTGAATTGTCCTTCAAAATTAAAGTAGATGCACCCAAATGACGCGATCATTTTGTAATTGGTCGCATTTCGTGTGCATGTCCCTTGCACAATAAAGTCTATTATAAACGGAGTTTAATTTATTCTGAAAAATATTCTAAGAATATAAATGTATGCAGGTTGTACCTACTATAAATTTCAAATAAAAGTATACGTACTTTTTTGGCCGAAAAGGTGATTCAAATAATTTAATAAACTTTCAGCTGCACTGTAATAAATTGGATTTATTTGAACGAGAAATAAAAGAAAAAAAATTATAAAACACATTCGATTGAGTAATTAAATAAAACGGCAAGAAAGAATGGCGGTAAAATAAAAATTAACCACGATTATTCAACATGTGGATACGTATAGTCAAAGTATACGTAAAATACGTAAATTACATCGTGCGTTGCGTGAAAACGAATGATTTGGGATGAATGAAAAACGAACACTACGGATATGCTGAGACGATCTAACTGATTGTGATATTAATTTCATGTTCATTTTACAACCTTGCTTTCACTTTCTGGTTTCCAGTTGTTGTTTTGCTTTCACCATCGTTTTCAATAAAATGTACCCACTACACGAAAGACGACAAAAAAACCACAAAAAACTTCAGACAGCATATAATTCTCCAGTTTGTATTTCCATTCCTTATTATACATGCAAAGTACCATAAATGGAATCAAATAAACGCACACGATTGGTTGATTTCTGCTATACCTCTCACATCATCCCAGAAGAAGTGAATCATTGTTTTTAATCCTTTCTTTTTATCGTATGCACCAAACAGAGGAAGGGGTGAATTTTTTTACGTCCTTCCATTTCCTTTTTTTTTTTTTGTTTTGTTTTTTGGGAGGAGGACCTTTGAAATTATTTCAAAAAAAAAATGTTAAAAATTGAGTTTGGTCGGAAACCTGCCATTCTGAATACGAGTAGTATTTGACATGGGAATTTGACACTTGTATTTGACACGAGCACTTGACCCAAGCATTTGATACGTGCGTTTGACACAAATATAAGTATTTTGATAACTTGCGGTAATTTTTATTATTCTTTTTATGAGAAAAATGGGATAGTCTTGAAATGTAGGGCTAATTTATCAAAAACCTCTTTATGTATCGTTTAGCTATTTTTTTTAATTTTTACTTGGGAATTTATGACTTTTATGAGTAAAAATATTTACTAATTCTTCATATTATGGACTAGGTATAAATAGAATTATGCCTCCCTTGGACATTAAATTATACCCTAACTGCCAACAGATAAACATCAAAATACAAACGTATCTTATATTTTTTTTATGCTTACCTATTTTATTTTTATTTGGAAATGCCTAAACTTATCAAAGTTCGAAAATATAACCGACAAAAAAACTCGCCAATAAAATCAACTTCATGTTGGAGGGAAAAAAGTTACTTCAAGGAGAATTAGTGGTAAACTATATAGAAACATCGCATACTTATATCTCATTTATAGATTCGTGAGCTTTAATGAAAGTCCAATAGTATACTGTGACAAAATTTTATATCAACTGAATCCATCTTCAAGGTCATTAAATTAATTTATTGATACAGATAACTATTCGTTGGGTTTATACCTATGTTTGGCTTCATTATTTCGTTCATTTGAACTTTTGAAAAATACTAGCCAAGTAAGTTTGATACGAACTCAAATTTTAAAGATGTAAACAGATTGAAAAAAAAAGCTCCTATTATAACGTTTTAAGTCCTTAATCAAAGTTCAAATGATTTCAATTTTTAGTATTTTTCTACAATATTAAATAATTTGATTTGGAATGAAGACACATTATTTTAAATCGTATATTTTCCAACGCACTTTGTGGATAAAACAAATGAAAAATTCTAGTCTATACCAGCAGCTTTGGAATTTTGTAATGAAAGCTTTCATTTCGAACTTACAAACAATGACCTGTTTTCCTTGTCCTGTGTTACAAAGATATGTTGGGACATTATCTACTTGCAGCAAAGGTTAGCTAGGGTATTTTTTTCCCAACCACCATGAAAAAGTGAGCTCCAGGGAAGAAGAGCAATTTCATTTGGACCGTCGATTCTTATAATGAAATAATTTAAGAGGTAACCGACGAGAAAGTGAAACGTGGTGGAAAAAGGGTGAACAACCCTATAAAATGTGGGGTAAAGTGTAAAAGACATCAAGTAGGCAGTAGGCACCTGGCTTACCTTTCAACGTAATAATATTTTTTCTGATTATTTGCCAAAAAATAAAATAAGACTGTGAAAGTGGAGAAGGTGACAAAATTTTCTCCTCGACAGCAATATTATTTGCCAGAGCTGAGGGCATGTGAGCGTCAATTTTCATGATTCATGGTACGCAAAAGCTCATTTAAAAAAGTCGTTACAGGTATTTTAAATAGTTTGCAAACTATCATAAAATAATGGATTGTCAAGATGGTTCCTGGTTATCCAGATATTCGTTCCACTGATGCTCTAGGTCGTATTTACACAGTTCATCCAAAAAGTGATGAATGTTTCTATTTGCGGTTGTTGCTGGTAAATGTTTGTGGACCAACTTCATTTGTATCACTTCGAACTGTCAATTGTGTAGTGTGCCCAACATTTCGTGCTGCATGTCAAGAGCTTCATTTACTTGAAAATGATTCTCATTGGGACATAACAATTGCTGAGGCAGTTATTTCAGCTTCTCCAAATCAGATACAGACATTATTTGCCATCATTATAGAGCCCACAAACATTGAAGGTTTGGCCTTGAGATTTGTTTATGGTCATTGCAAAGGCAAGACAAACTGGAAACTGGATTTGTACTCCGACGGCATATCTGTTGGAATCATAGGGATTCTTGGAATAAGGACTTCTTCACCTTCGAACTTGCCTTTGAGTATTCTTGCATGAAGTACATTTGGACATTTCCCTAATTTGTGTAATTTGTATTTGTGATTCTAGCGGTTGACATTTCTGGTATAAAATATATGAATTTTTGGGCTCATTAAATGTATATTATTGATTTCTTGATATTACAGGAGGAATGAAGTTCGCCGGGTCAGCTAGTTTTCTTATAAATGGAGAAGGCTTTTCTAATATTTTTCACTTTTTATTTGGCAATCTAACATAAATCATGTTCCAGCAGTATAATCAAGCTAAATAGTTATCTCTGATAGAAATCGCATGCGGTAGTAATCTTCACTATAGTGTAATCACCCTTAGGAATCAAGCAACTCTAACCTGCTGCATACAATCAAGATTCTTTAATTTGAATAAGATCAATTATTTTTTCCAGCAGCAATATATGCTGCATTATTCTATTATTATTTTTATAATTTCTAAATGCAACAAATCGAGTTAATTTTTAATATAATACGTTTGATATTGTCATTTTCTAAATATTTGCTGAGTTACATGCTCATCCCATTTCTCAACTACATGCCACTTTGCTCCCACTAATTCGGTTAACAACATGAAATTAAAATGTATCACATCCCCTCTACCAAATTTGCTAATCACTCCGATTCTAAGAAGCAGGTTTTCACCGTGAACACCTGCTGATAATCAATTATCTACACAACTTGTTTTTTTTTATTTTTTGAACAGCTTCCTCTTTTTGTTTTCTTTTTTGAGCTTACAGTTATACTTTTTCATTCGCAATATGACTCTACATTTGATGAGCGGATTCGGTTGAAGAGTTTCATTGAATGCAAACTGAGGCAACCTTTTTTAATAAATTTCACGAAACGAATGCTTCTTTTCCGTATTTTATATCAAACTTGAGCGAGCAGAAAGATTTTGGTGAATAGGCTACTTTATTTTTTTTCGCTGTTTTGTTTGAATTTTTTTTTTTTAAATAAAAAAAAAACCAATTAGCTAAAAACGATATAATATTTCGCCTTAAACCACCAGTCTTATAATGCAGGACCTACTCTAATCCGGGTTGAACACTGGGGAAAAAATTATGAGACTTTTCCTTGAGCAAGATTTTGTTTGGTTAAAATGTATGCAAAACACCCTGAACTAATTTGGTTTTAATCCAATCCACTTTGTTGAAAGGGCACGTTGTAAACTGTTCGTTTAGAAGCTTCCTAAATCGGTACGTCTTCTTCATATTTTTCAGCGCAGAATAATTATTATAGTATAAAGACTTGGCAGGTAAAATTTAATGCGGTTTTTGAGACATTCGCAGAAATGAAGCATTAAAATTTTTAATTGCGAAAGAGTGGGATATTAATCGAATCAAAATACACTCTATTTTTCATCTTACCACCTCCAGAGCGGGGTTGCCAGGTCAAAAATTAATGAAAAATTATATGTATACTCGTGCCAATACAACTCTAAAACAAAATTTATCTACCTATTTTATATAAGGAAAGTCTGCAAAAAAAATTTGTTTTGGTTATTTTTTGAAAAATTTCATGGTAAAATTTGATGTTTTTATGAAAAAATAAAAACACCAGAAAAGTGAATAAATAGCAAAAAAAAAACTTGATCAAGGCGAGGAGTAAAACCACCAAACCAAGCATTGAAATGTCGAGGACACTGAAGTTTCTTATGTATTTTGTTTGGTTCTGGGGGAGGGGTGGTGCTGAACCCTTAAAACATCCCTCCCCCCAGGTACGCCACTGTTTGAATTCGATCTTATCATATTAAATTATAAATATTTTCAAACTTACTTTTGTTTGAAAAAAAAACATAAAATGCTTACAATATAACATGGTTCTTGACTTTACCACATATATACAGTACATGTACCTATACATCTTCATCAAACAGATTATTAACTTTGACCTTTTTAACCTTTACTTTTTTATAACCTTGACCTTAATAATGCACGGACACATGCACACAATTTCGACTAATCATCTTTTACAAATAATTAATCTTTAATAAAATATTTACGAGTACTATATCAAGTTTATTAGCAGTACACTCATAATTATACTTGTGCATAATAATGGATTGAAATGAATTAGTTGTATTTGTAGGATTTCTTTGACCCAGATATAGCCCAAGTTGAATAACTTGAAAAATAATAACGTTTTTCATTTACCAAGGTATTCTTCTTTTACTACCTCCGAGTTACTATTTTATGCATTTTCACAAAATAAATTAGTAAGGTTATGACAATGAATTAAATTAGAAGCAAATATAATCGGTATATTGTCACGTTGACTGCGGTGTGGTAGTAATTAAGGAATGACTTTGCCAAAAATTATAACGCTGTAGGCTGAATTTTTAATGCCTTTTGACGTTGGAAAATTAATAATAGATAAGTTTTTAAGTTTTTTCAAGAAGCTCAACTAATTCGTCAAGTTCCCAAGCCAAAAACCGAATGCAGAAGGAAACAAAATATTTTACGTTAGGTACCTATGCTGAAGGATTCCAAAGCTTGCTGCACATTTTTTTCTCCTCCGAGCCGATACGTTTTATAAATAACTACCAAAATCCTAGACGTAAAATTTTTTTTTCGTTCTGGCAATCCACTCCAACTTTTTTCAAAGCTTCGTGAAATTTCCACCAATAAAGAGTAGAGGGGTGTAATGATGTGTAGTTTCTGTTGATTTCGCACAATTACAGACACTGTATAGTATAGCTGACGTTGATTTCGATTTTTGTAGGTTTGCCCGTTAGATACAAGGCCATTTTGAAATAACTGACAGCAGCCGTTGAAGAATAATTAACCTCCGAATCTCATTGACTTTTATACCAGCTTTTTTTTTTCTTCCTTCGGTGATTCGTCTCTTTTTTCGTTTTTCCTATTTGAAAAGAGTAAGTCTGCCTGTTATATCCGACAGTTAACGGTTTGGTGGAATTCATCGAAATTAAAGCACCGAAATTGGCACATCACGGATGCCACACGGCACAGATATGAGCGATTCTTAATTTGGAAAATGATTTTCAAAATGGGCTTCCCTTGTAATTACAGACATAAATACTCGAAGCTCGGTTCATATTTTCTCATTTCATCGAAAATAATTGGCGTGTGTATACTAAAGCATAATATAATATAGTCTGCACAAAAAGTTGTTGGTTTTTTGGGAAATGGTATTGTAGAAAAAGTTACAAAAAAAAAATTTTCAACTCACTTGTAAGCAACTTCAGTCTGAAATTGATCTCAGGAGATATATTTTCTGAAAAAAAAAAGAATGATATCAGTCAAAAATACGTGCATAAAAAAGTTGAAAAACTTAATTTTAAAGGCCCACGAAAAATTCAAGAAAGAAATATTAACATTAGAGGATAGGTACTTCGAAACATGGTAAGTGATAAAACGATAAGAAAACTTGGGTCGGTTTTGTAAGTGATGCTAGGTTGTGTAGGAGGAGAACATTGGAGGATTTTTTTACTTGAATGAAATTTTTGACCTTCAGAGCTTGAGTTACATTACCATTTCAAAGGTAATATTTTTCTTATTTTATTAGAAGTGAAAAAATACACACCTGCAGTTTCCACTTGATTTCCAAACTTGGATTGTTGAAGGTCTTCTGATAAAAATTATCAAGCTTCTTGTAAGTCTGAAATTTTAGCTCAAATCTGAATGGGAAAATCAAAAAAAGTGTGCCAAGTATACTGTATTTACTTTGAAAGGTCAACTTCGACCTCATCATGACTTTAGCATGACTTCTTTAGCCAGTATAGCTTCCTCAAAGAAGATTCTATGAAGATTATTTTAATTTATTGGACAAGAAGTATTTTGTGGAAACAATATTCAGCGCTGAAAGTTCAAATTATTTTGTAATGAGTGAATATATTTTCAACGAAGATACTATCTTTGAGATAAACCTGCAGTTCCAATTTAAGATTAAGAAAATATTATTTAAAAAAGTTTTTTGAAGTAATCTATTAAGATTTATTCATTTTTGTCTTAAGTTTTCATCGGAATATCCATTGTTTCACAAGATACGAGTAAGCTAAAAGGCATTTATAAACTTTGATTCCACAATTAGGGGCGAGCTGCCGCAAAAATTTTGTATCATAAAAAGAGTTTCTCTACTTTTAATTTCTTATTTTTCTCGTTTCAAAAACGAATCTTAAGATCAGAAAAAACAAAAAGAAACAAACTGAGCTGAGTTGCATTTAAAATCTGAACAAACTTAGTATGAAATAATTTTTTTGCTGTTTTCCATTTGTTTGCAATTGTCAGTTCATACAAATTACCTGCTGCTCGATTTGAGCTCTCCTGAGTACCTACATGGTTATTGTAGTCTGTTCTTCAAAAGTCCAATTATGTCACCGAGTGACAATTACGTAAAACGAGAAAGAAAAATGAATGATACGTCATCAAAAAAATGTTTATGTTGAAGAATTATCTGCCTTGCCTGTTGCAGAACGTAGTGTGGAAGGCAGAAAATCGTATCAATCATTTTCTTCAGAGATTCAGTATATTTATGGTATTACCCTTTAACATATATCTCGCATTGTGGACCAACAGTTCGCGAATTTGATGATTTCAAATACCCATTCCAATTTTTATAGAAACCTTTTTTTACGTACTTGAGTTTTCGAGATATTTTAGAATTAGCTATAAAGACCAATTTTGTAACGAGCAAGTAGGGATATTGAAAAACGAATGATTATTTTATATTTGGGAGATTTTTTTTCAATAAGAGACCATGAATACGAGTTCGAAAAAAATTTCCTATATTTTTAAAAAAATTAAGCAAAATTACCTCCTGTTAAGATGACGACGACGTATCAAAAAATAAGAACTTTAATGCAGGAAAAAAAGCTTGATTCAATCGAAAATTATAAAAATTATACTTATTAATCAATTAGGCATAATCCTCAGGAATATATGTGAGTGTTTCTGTCAAGAGAAAGTTCTGAAAAGATCATTCAAGAGATTAAATTTTTATTAAACTGAAATATTATAGGCATAATAAGTGAAAAAAAAAATCGTCATCAAAGTCACCGTATCACACAGTTTACAAAAATACACTTTTAGGGAAATCTCAAATGTTACAGAATCGTAAATCTTCAAAGCTGAGGATTTGACTGTTAAAATAAGTCCTATATAGAATTTTTCTGTGATCTTTATTAGGTTTTCTGTGAACCTAATCTTCAATTGCTGAATTTTAGCTTAATTTTCATATTAATTTTGAAAAACTGCAAAAATGTTATCAAAATAACGACTTTAAAAATTAACATGGTTTATATTTTATTACTTTGTATTTCTACATCTTTTTGCATCATCCCTGTACCTTCATAACGTCATTCAGTATTGCCAGAAGGCCGCTTTACACTTTACACTTCATTAAAATTTTATAAATAGTGCAAACATAATATCGATGAATAAATGCCAGGGTTAACCGAAAGGAAGAGTGGAATTAGTCAAATTAAAATAGAAAACCGTCGGTTATAGTTTTCGAATTGCAGATACGAATCTATAAGCGGTTAAGGTTTGAATTTTGAATAAGAGTGGAAAATTAAGGTCCATTCTCGAAAAACAATTATCAAGTAAATAAACTGATAGATTGTTCGTAGTGTTCCACTGAAAGGGATAACCTGAAATTGAATTTAATAATATTGGCAGACTGCTGGAATGGCCTACCGTTAGTTCGGTAATTTTCCGATCGAATTATTTTCCAGCCAGAGCTACCATAATAAATCAACGTCCTTAATTGATGAATATAACGAATATTGAATGCTAACCTTTTTTATACTCTCGTATTTTTAGCAGGTTTTCGACAGAACGTACTTTTTATCAATTTTGGTCTAACTTTTACAAATATGCGTGAGACATGCATAGGTATATGGTTATTCGTCTCATGATCTCAGGGTTCAAAAATTATCCATTTCACATTTTCATATTTCTCTATTCCCTTCTTTATTTATTCATGTATTTGGAGGGGGAGAGGTAGGAAATATTTTTCAAACAAAAAAAATAATAATAATATTGAACTTTTAAGCCTTTATTCATATTAGAAGGAATGAATAAAAAATAAAAATAAAATTTACATTAAAAAAATGAATTTTGATAGAACAGTAAAAATAGTCAGCTGCAATTTATAAATAACTATATTTTCATCACTACATAAGGTGTAATTAAATTATAAATTTTTACTTAGAATATGGCTAGTTACGGGAAAACTTCCAAACAGATGGAGCTGTTGGAACTGTAAATTGAAGTATTGAGAGTTTACCATTGAAATGTTAAGTCAATCTGTGTGTTGGCTGGGTAGGAAAGTTATTCGCAAGGTCAAAAAACATGGATTTTTCTGACAAGAACTACTGAACCATGTGCAATATAGGGCTGAGGTCAATTTTAATGATATTGAAGTTTGATAGATCAGTTTTGTAGTCATCTCGATATTAGCAAAAATAATGCACAAAAACAATAATTTCTGATACAGGTTTTTGAAGGAACAGATTCTTTTCTGATAGTTTTTTTCATGGCTTAATAAACATGTTTTTGATACATATGTGGTCTTACCTCTTGAATATATGTCCGATCAAAGTGGTCTCAAGGAACCACTTTGCTTTAAGAAAGTTCTATCAAAGTGGTCCTTCCTTATATAAGGACCACTTTGTACCATTTTTCTACTTGTAGCAAACAGCAAACTGGTCCCCCTAAATGTAAATACTGCTAATGTGTCTTACTTAGGGATAAGTACAATTAGGGTGGTCCATTAGGGGCAAAGTTTCACAATATTTTTGCAATTTTGTCGTGTTTCTGCTATTATCTCTTGAAATATGCGTTCTACTGAAAAAACTTACTGAACTTAAATTGTTTTTTACTAAATTTCCTACAAAAAATGTTCTATGAAATTTTTTCCTAGAGGTGTCATATTTTGACTCGTGCCAAAATTTAACACTTGCCAAAACTTGACGGGAGTCAAAATTTGACACGGACCATATAGTATACATATTAATATGGTATAATATAGTATATATAATATATTATACCGTATTATTATGTATTCTACATTTTATGGTCCGTGTTAAATGGGTTCTGATAGGGTAAGTATTAAACCGATTGAGCTGAAATCGATATGGTATGCAAATATAGAAGCATTTGAAATGTACAATTTGAGTTTCAAGCCATTCTGTTGGTTTGGTTTTGGTAAAAATTGGTTTTGAAGGTTCAGAACGTAAATTTTTATTTCGAACTTGCCCTCAGGTTCCCGATAGAAATTTATTTTTCACTCATTTTTGGCACAATTTTGAAACGAAAACTTTTAATGGTTCATGAGACCCCTGTTATAGTTCTATTCGAAAACCTGCTTTTCCAGCGGGGCTTGCTGCGATAGAATTTTTTTTGTATTTCTCCCCCGCTTTATTTTAGTTTTCTGCCTAAAATGCAATATTCATCAATAGCGATCCTTCTTAAATACCATGAAAAATTAAAAGAATTTATAGTCCAGCGGGTCGGCACAAATGTGGTAATATTTTACTGAAATTATAACTAAAAATTCACATTCCACAGGGTATACATATTACAAAAATAATACCTGAAAGATAAGCTCAGTTTTTCGCTCAGAATGTGTTTTATCAAGGAGAGTAATAATAGCCACTTTTTTTACGCTTTTTCAAAGGCTAAGGCACAGAGAAGACAGGAATCTGAAATGTCGAATGTAAGCACTCATAACCATCGGCCTTTATCGATTAAAATGAAAAATTGTAAACTGATAAACTCCTTCATTTATTCGATTCAAAATTTCTCCTCCTCTTACATTCTGTGGAAGGTTAGAGTACTAATTTGACTTATTTCGCTTATTTTTTCATAATTAATATACATTACAGGCGCGTATTTAGGGGGGGTGGGTCCATAGGGTCCGGACCCCTTGACTTTTTTTTGTTGCAAATGCGCAGGTGGCTTACCGACGACTATCCAATTTTTTACGGGGGGGGATTTCGTAATAATGATGGACCCCTCCCCTTGAGGTCAGTCTAGATACGTGCCTGATACATTAATCTTAAGTTCGGAGCTATACTCAGTTGCTTGTATCACACTTTAAAATGAAGAAGAATGTTGTGGGTGCATATCCAAATTTCAGATTCTTTTCATTCTTAATTAAGGAAAATATAGCTGCACTTTTGCATATTCAAAAGTCTTATCTTTCTTTTCACTAAATTAAGCTAAAAAAAGTTAATTTGTTGGTAGTGATTAAAATATGCAAAAGCGTGTTTCAATAAAGTTGATGTAATTTAATGAAAAGAATGAGAAGCAAAAAGGTCAAAAATGATAACATATATGCTTTATATTTTTGTTAGTCTCATAAACGTGTCATGATACGAGTATAAAAATTCATCTTACTTAACATTTTTTTTGCCCCCTAATAAACCATATTATAATATACCTACCCGATGGGCAAAAAATGAGAAAATGATCCGGAAAATGAGAATCTTATCCGTTGTCAGTCCGTTTTTATTTTCGACCATCGGATCTGAAAATTTGCAGATATTTTTGTCATCTTGATTATTTTTCCAAATCCGTTTGTAAAACGGATTTCCTGATTATAATCAGTGTGGGCAATTTTTCTAAATCCGTTTGTAAAACGGTTTCACGGATTATAACCCGGACCAACAAATATGATAAAACAGCCTTCACGGAAAATAATCCGGACTCATTTCCGGCAAGACTGATTACAATCCGTTCGAAATCCGTTTTAGAAGCCGGAAAACAGGAAAATTCCGGGTTATAATCCAGAAACGGATTATAACCCGGAATAAAACGGATCGGTTTTCAAAATATTTTGCCCATAGGGTACCCTATGGGTACACAAAAAATGCTTAATTATAATTTTACCTAAGTACTTACCGACTTTTTTTTGTGTGTTTTCAGCAACTCGGAATGGTGGTTGGAAATTCGACGGAAAATGTGAGCGATGTGGAAAATGAGAACAATATATCTTGGTTGCCGATGAATCGAGAAATATTTCTCGTCATTCTCTATATAATAACAATTGGAACTGGCGTTTTCGGAAACTGCGTTGTACTTCGAGCAATTAGACAACAGAAATTAATAAAAAATCGAATCCTGCTGAATCTGTGCATTTCTGACTTTCTCGTTTGTGTTGTCAGTGGACCAACATCTGTAATTGTTGCCTTACAGGCTACTTGGCAATTAGGAGTTGTCGCATGTAAAGTCGTGTTTTTTATACAGGTAAGAAAATATAAGTATAGTTTAATGCAACTTATATAAATTATTTTCTACTACACATACCTACTCGGTATAATATGAATACTGTATAAAACCTTTTCACAGACAATATGATCGACTTAATTTTTTTAAAATTTTTTTCTGGGCCCCTTCTGCTCTTATATGTATTTTATGGAAATAGTAAAGTAAAATATTAGAATTTATTATTTTTTTAGTTACTATATTAATTTCTGCTTTTCTTGCCCACGTGTCGTAGATATTTTACAAAATTTAAAAATACATGGGAGGACTTGAAGTTCATTAGTATGGGGGATCATAATTAAGTGACCAAATATCAGGTTAACACAATGTCCCAGATTTACAGTAAAAACAATCGACCTAACATTTGCTTTGTTCGCACGCTACCAGGACTGGTAATCCTGGGCCAGTTCTGGACAAAATATGCCAGAAAACTGTTCGAACCATTTTTCTGGTAAACAATTTAGCTGTTCGAGCGCTAGAAGGAAGGTTACAGGAAACAGTTCCTGGTTATAATTCGTCAGGAGCTTAAACATCCTGGTAAGGGACCAGAAAAAATTTTTTCACCTTAAATTTTTAAATCTTGAAAATTTTCATCACTTATCAGTGTAGGTATTTTGACTATTGTCAAAAGTTTTATCAATGAAATCAAAGAGTTGACTTAATTTCGTAAATTAATAATCAAATATGCAAGGAAGTATTTTGTATTTATGGGAAACATTGAAGATGTTACTTAGTTTAATTTTTAGTACATTCTAGAAAAGAAGAGTACCAAAGATATTTTTATTCTTCATAAATATTTGAAAAAAATTTTGCTTGGTTAATTTGGTAGAGAGTGTTGAATATGCCAGAAAATTGTTCGAACGCTTTCATTTTTCTGGCCTATACTTGGGCCAGTTTACAGATCAGGAAAACTGTACTTACAGGTTGCCTGGTAGCGTGCGAACAAAGCTATAAATGCCCAAGTTCTTTTTCTCAAAAACACTTTTTTGTTTTTCTAATTTTCAAAAACCGTTCATCACGTCATCCAGTTTCAAAGATAAAGTCGAGATGCTTCTAGAAACATTAGATATTCGTGATTCGGTACTGCATGAGCCTAAAAAATGGAAAAGTATTAATTTTTATACCCTTCAACCGAAGATATGATTTCTTAGACTATGAAATTGTGTTTTTATTTGAAAATTTCCAAAGACTCAAGTTTTCATTTTGAATTTTCAATTTCAGAATGTTCCTGCGGTTGCCAGTACGCTGCTCTTAATGATGCTGTCCGTGGATCGATATATCGCCATCCAGCATCCGCTGATGTTCTCTTTAATTCGAGACGAGAGTAAACTTCCAAAAATAATGACGATCTCCAGTTGGTTTTTATCCATTTTGGTGTGCGCACCCATACTCATCGTCCGTAATGTGACAGCGGATCTTACGTGCGACGAATTTTGGTTTTATTTAAGCGTGAGGAAGATATACGTTTTGGTATTCATTTCCGTGCTCTACCTGATACCATCCTTTACGGTGGGATTATGCCATCTATCAGTGGGTAACAGAATTTATGCCACGTCGTTAATGGCTTCTGCAGCAAACGGTGATATACCCCTTCCGATGCCAATCATGGCACGACCAAAGGATATGATAATAGTGGCTTCTGTCCACGAACTGCCCCCTGTGGTACGTTATTTTAATTAATTTTAGAATAAGTTCACCTTTGCTTATCTGGCGTAGGTACCTCGACCTACTAATTAATATAAGGCGAGGGTAGGGCGAGAAGAACAACATTTATTATTTTTTATAAAATCATTTTTTTAGAACTGGTAACATTGCAAAATGGTAGAATTTCAAGTGGACTATCTTTTAGAGAAAAAAAGTGTCTATTCCGTAAGATTCTCTCTGTGAAATTGAAATAATTAATTTTATAACTCATTTTTAATTAAAATGAGAAACTTCAATTTAAAATCATTTCATTCTCACTTGAGATAAAGATACTTTCTTCTGTAGTCTCATTGTAAGAAATATTGTCTTACATTTTTGAGTATGCAAAAATTTTTGAGTCTATTAATTGTATTATTTTTTTAAATATTTTATTCTGTCAGATTCAATTCTAAAATTTGCGCCGTTTTATTCATTGGGCATAAAGCAATCACCAACCATAACTTCTCGAAATTGAATTTTAAAACAAAAGGAATAAGATGAGCCGAATTACAATAATAGTTTGTTTTTTTTAATCTTATTAATCCTGCACCTTTATTTATCACCTCACCATTCAAGTTAGCTGAAACACAGAAAATTGGAGGCATTTTCTTGAGAAATGAAAAATGAAATGTTTACTTAGGCGTTCTCCTCCATTTATTCTTATCAGTGAGAAAACTGTTTTTCAAAAAAAAAAAAAAAGCTGAAAAGAAAATGAAAAGATTAATTTCGTGTTTGTCATGGCGAATAATAAATGTGAACTTTGAATATCTTTTTCTACCTCAATATTCTTTTCTTTTTTTTTATTGTTAAAAAAATCATCTTAATACAGTCAAATTACATCAAGCTTTACGCGATTTACTGTAGCTTTTGTCATTCAAATTTTTCGAAAGAAAAAAAAAAGGGAAAAAAAAGAAAAAATGGAGGGAAAAAACGGAACTAAGGTAATTTTGATTGATTTCGCTTGGGAAAAAAAATATTTCACTTAGCAGCAAATTGTGCTAGGCACAAATTGAGGGTTAGTCTAAAATGTCGGTGGCATTTTTCGTCGACTTTTCCTCAGTCTGAATACACCAGAAGAGCCACGAAATTCGAAAACAAATAAACATTTAGCCAACTAGATCAAGGCATTACAATTCTATTCGTGTAGCCTTCATCTTACCGAATCGTTTGCCAAATGTACTTCACTACACGCACAAGGTAAATGATCCTTCGTGGTCACGCAACCAGAAGATGTTTCTTCTACGAAGGACGTTTTCTAAAGAAAATGAAATTCCCATCTAGGCTCATAGTTCGAAAAAAAAAAAAAAGAGGAAAAATCGTAAACAAAAATTCAAACACTCTCGACTAGTCAGCTTGTATTGATTTTTCCATTTAATTTGAATAAAAATTTCAATATTTAACCAAAAAGATGTACAAGTTTTTTCTTTAGGAAACTTTCGATCGAAAATTTGTGTTTCAAGGACATTATTCGACGAAAATTATTTAGAGGAAACTAAAACTACTGGATTAACGCAGTTTTTTTATACTGCCATAATTTTTTTGCCCATTTTGAATTACGATTTGGAAAACTTTTTTCCAACATCGAAAAAATTAAATGAAAATTTCGTATGAAAGCACAAATTTGTCTTCAACTTATGGGGTGTGGCGAGTTGTTTTTGCTGTTTTTTTGACAAATAAAACTTGACGACATTTTAAGAGAGATGGATTTACCTGTTGGTAAACACCTGAGAGTAAAAAGTAAAATGAGGAGTTCAGAGCAAATTTGTCAACAACGGAAAAGATAAATGCCAGGAAAAAATTTTCACATTTTATTTTAATGCGCAGTATGCAGGTAGGTATAAATGAACTAGAAGACAGTTCAGATTAATTACGTGAAAAAGTTTCAAGTTATAAGAAATATCTGCACTAAAAATGAACGTAAAATTTTAAAAATTAGTGAGAAAATTAGAGAATATTTATTTGTATAATTATAGCTTATAGTTATAATATTCATGCAGGCAATGACTATTCTTGAAATTCGCAAGTTTGGTACCCCAAAAAATTTGACAAGAATAGTTTTTATTTGTTAACTTAATTAAGTATTTGAATTTAAATCGGTTTGAGCGAAAATGATTTAAGTCCATATTTTGTTATTTTATTTTATTCCTTTCTTCAATTAAAGGTGGATATCAAAGAGAGGCTCTATTTTCTAAATCCATCAATTTTATAGTCTGCGGCCTTTCTTCTTGCTACATGGCTATCATCTAACCCACTGTCTCAAAAATTCATTAAACTACAGCATTTTTTTGATGACTGGATCTGCTTTATTCCTTTGATTTTTATAATTTTTTGAATACTGATAAGGGAAAAAAATTTTTGTCATACTTTCAAACGACTATGATATATGTCTTCCAGTTGTCAGTTTTTTTTATAATTTACTGCATTTTTAATGTTTTCTACTAGATGAGGACACAGTTTCAATGGGTTCATCGTATTTTTTCTTATTTGACCATGTAACTTCCAGTTATCAATTTTTAATGATTCAAAAAAGTGTTGTTTTAGTTTCTATACACTGATTACAAGTACATAATGGTCTGGTTTATGGTTTTTGATAATATGAAATTCAAAACGACACTGTCGAAAGTTTTCTTAACTTGCTCAAAGTAATTCAACTCAAAATGGATATGCAAAAAAAGGGTTTTTATAGGGTTTTAGCTAAACTGCTATAAATTCATTTTATCATTTCTATACGGATATTAAACTTGTGACGCATAGCTTACTGAATAGTCAGTAAACTAGGCAAAAATAATAATGCCATCTTAAAGCTCAATCTCACACTTACTTCATCTTACAACTAAACAAAAACTTAAATCGTTAATTCCTGAAAACACTATATTCCTACTCAAGCCCTCCTTTGATATCCACTTTCAGTTCCAATCGCTGTGAGGCACCTTCTATGTAGAATTAATGGACATGCAGACATATGTATATGGTGGAACAGTTATTTATTTTTATTTAGTTAGGTTCTGTAGCATAGTTCTTAACACATTGAAAGACGAAAAGTGGAAAATGAATAACTGGAGTCATTTTTAGCTCACATACGCTCGTTTTTGAACTCGGTAGGATTTATGCTTTTAAAAAAGTCGCATAGTTATTTTTCAGTATAAAAGAAAGAAATTCCTTATCAGAAATGTTTTTTAGAAGCAGTTGGGTGGTACTCATGTACTGAGTACATTTACTACTTTTCATTTGTAACATGAAAAATCCTACCCGAAACTTGAGGAAAAATATACAGTAACTCAACTTTTAGGGTTGAAATATTTAGAATGCAGAAAAATATCATAATTTCATATCTTGTTTGCTGTCATGTTGAGGAAAAAACGGCGAGAGAGTATGAAAAAAAAAAATTGTCATAAACACTCATGATAGAAGGATCGTCTACCTGCGTATAGTTAGGAAAAAGATTGATGATAGAAAATGTTTTTTTTTTTCTCATTCCAATAAAGAAAGTGAAAAATGTTGGTCACTTGAGTTTTTTCTACATAGATACCTACTTGTTCGTAGGTTTTGAAATAGTATATTGCTTTATAAATAAAATATATTGAAAAGACTTGTATAAAATAGATACACGAAGTTTATTTTTGGAATATCTGTGTAAAAGAAAAATATCCAATCATTTATAATGAAAACTAGCTAAACATTGATTCGTGAGATATGCGTTGGTAATTAATATCAGTGGGAAGGGTTCGTAAAGCTGTAAACTTGAAAAGAATTCTTTAATAGAATGAAGGAAATAAGACCTGGTAAACTACACCTTGGACGAAAGTGGCATTTTCATCAATATGAATGGCTTTCGAGGCTCTATATCTGACTGTTGACCTCCAGAAGCTTAGGGGTTGTACTTTCCCTTAATTTTATCTTTATTTTTATAAATCTTATAACCTTAACACCTTCAAAATTTCTGTCAATATCTTTCGATCCGCAGTAATATTCTGACAATACCTTGTAAGCTACAAAAAAAAAATGTATATTAATATCTCCTAAGACGCAGGTTAATATGCAGAAATATCTCCTAACTCGCAGCAATATTGGGTTATTATACCTCTTAAGCCGCAAAAAAAAAAATCCCTTCAATACCTTTTAAGTTGCAGGAATATGGTGACAAGACCTAGCCCACAGTTTGTTCGTGATTATGATAATTTTAGTGATTTTCAAATAAGTATCAAGAAATAATGTGTTTTTTTTTTCATAATTTTTTTTGTGCAGTTTATTAACTTAAACTTTGATCTAAATGCGGGGTAACAGTAAGTCTTCTGATTTTACTCGTATAAGCCACATTTTAACTACAAAAAATCAGAGCCATAAAGTTATTTCGTGAACATCAAATTTGAAAATCAAAAATAAAGATTAAATCATTTTATCCTAATACCTATGTGAACTAATTTTAACAATTTGTACAAATTTTTCTTCGCGTTCTTGAGAAATTTCATTTTTTGTGGGTTACGAATTTTCCGAATATGGCAGTCAATATGATTAGATGTGCTTCGTATCAGTTAGCAGATAAGACGTAGCAATAGAAACAGGAAATCGGAACATGTGGTATACCACATGTTCACTCCTCGACATAGTGATAGAAATAGGAAATAGGTACACGAACCTTGCCATTTTTAGCAAAATGGACGAGTCGTCAAATTGAGCCGGCGACATGTGAAATATATTCAATTTTTCACGCCGAATCCGAATCTGCGACCCGTTTTGCTCTACGTCGCGATTTAGACCCGTTTTGGAGCATTTTCCACTTATTTTTTTGCCATATTTCGCCGGACGAGAGTCGCCGCCAAAAACCGCCACCGGATTCGTGTTCAGTGACCTCGAAAACCTCCATACAAGTGCTCAACTTACAAATTTATTCGCTGAGCAGAAATCAGGAAACGCAAAGTTTTTGAGCATAATTATTATATTGGGAGAAATTTTGGTTTAATTGAAATATCTTAGCAAATTTTCGAATTATCTGTCTCTAAGCTACTGAATGATGAAAAAAAATTGGCTAAAAAAAAAGCAGTGTCCATTCGGACATTGCATGTTTCAAAATAATCTCCGGATAAAAATCAGCATCAGGTACCAGTCGTCAAATTGACCCAACACATTTGTAATTTATTCAATTTTTCACGCTGAATCCGAATCTGCGACCCGTTTTGCTGTACGTTGTGATTTAGACCTATTTAGGAGCATTTTTCACTTTGAAATAGGTGGTGCAAGATCACTTGTGGGGCCTTTTTCAGTAAACAGGCCCACTCTCAATTTTATTTATTTTAATTTTTTTCAACTTATTTGGTAGCAAGGGGAGATCAAAATTCCCATCTGATGGGACCCCTAAATTGTGAGACCCGGTGTAACCGCACCACTTAACCCCCTAGATGGGTGTCACTGAATTATTACCATTCAAGTATTTTGAGAAGAAATTTCTAATTAATTCAATTTTTTCGCCTTTCTGATTACAGATGCTGAAATACGGTCGAAAGTGTTCAACGAACGAAGAACTCGCTCAAAATATTCGAGCCCACATAATCGAGAGGGCTGAAAACCGTCGATCGCGGTCTCGATCCCCATCTGCCCTGCGGCAGATGATGAAGATGAAAATCCTGAGACAGTCTGACGAACAGCAGCCACACTCGTCCAATCCGGCGCACCTCAATACGCAGTCCCTGCAGAGCCGTCGAAGACTAGCCACGATGCTTATGATTTTGGCTATGGTATTTGCCATCTCATGGGCGCCATTTGTCGCTTACCGCGTTTACTACGAATTTGCGCCAGATCCGGATGTTGATATGATGAAAATGCTGGTGCCTTTTTGCTTACTCATCGGTCACATGCACTCGGCGATCAATCCAATTGTCTACTGGTTCATGAATCGGCAAGCAATACAAATGCGCTTCTCGTTTAGATCTCTGCTACCGTGGAACTGGTGCAAGAGTAAGCGCAGCTGCTTTCGTAGATACCTTAATATTTTCAAACGCGACGACGATGACCATTATTCTCGCTCATCGACCACCAATGAGGCGCAGCTGGGCGCCTTCCATCCGCGATTTACGCGTCCTCGAAATTATGATGGCCAGCCTTTCATGTACTGATGCAGACTAAGTGCACAAAACTAATCAATGTGATAAGCGACGGTTAAGAAGGCCCCCAAAAGTTGGTACTCAGCTATATTTACTTGATCGAAGATGAATGGCCACTGGAGTTATGTTAAAATTTAAGCTAAATCGCGTGAGTCAAACTTAAGGGACAATGGTTCTCTCCAAGTTAAAGAAAATGACTTTTGTTTAATGGTGTAGTCTGTCTGTCTGCTTTTTTCGAATGGTTCGCGATTTACAATTTTTTTCGCCGAGTTTTTCACCGCATCGGCTCAAATTTGGATATGTTACTCTTGAAAGTATTTCCGATGCCCAGACGAAGCTATTTTCATTTCCAAAATTGTAGAGCATTGGGGCTTTGAATGATGGTGTAAAACAAGGAAATTGAATTAAAGAATTTTGTCCTGGCATAAAAACTATGTTCAACGATAACATATCTACATTTGAGTAAATTTGGTGCAAAGCTCTGTGAAAACAAAATGGTAAATTGCAAGTGCACTTTAAAGCAAAAAACTCATGTGAAAATTGTCATTTTGACTGCCAAAACGCAAATCCGCGACCCATGTGTCAAAGAAATTGCCTATAATTCAACATTTGTTGTAGTTTCTTAGACATTGATATTGATATCGTGGCAAATGTAGATTACACCTTCAAGGGGGCTAGAGCTTTGTTCAAATGTTTTCAGTTTTGGCAACTCAACCTGTGAGTCATAATATGCGAACTTCGTAGGGTGGGAGGGTGGTTATTCCTCCGCAGAGCTGATACCCTATGGGCAAAATATTTTGAAAACGGATGATTTAGAAAAATTGCCCAAAAATTATTACTGATTATAATCAGGAAATCCGTTTTACAAACGGATTTGGAAAAATTGTCGTTTCCAATCAAGATAAAAAAAATATCTGCAAATTTCCAGATCCGATGGTCAAAAACAGAAACGGACTGAAAACGGATAAAATTCTCATTTTCTGGATCATTTTCTCATTTTTTGCCCATAGGGTATTAGCCTCCCAGAGAAAATCAAATTAGCTACCCATACCCCCTCCCCATTTGAAAGTGAACAACTAAAATTTTGAAAACTCTGATAATTTTATTTCTTTTTACGTTTATTGCGAATCAAATGATTTTTATACCAGGTAAATAATAGTCAGCTCGCCCAACCAAAAAAACTATAAATGAGAAATTTTGTGCTGGGAATTTTTCTGTTATTTGTAGCTGAGAAAAGTTGGCAAACTGAGAAAAGGCAACTGATATTGGAGTTGAGTGAATAATTTGAAGTGTTAGAAAAAACATTTTATTTTTTGGCATAGGACCTTCTTGAAAGTGAGGCTAAACTGATAATGATGCTAATGCTTGACTTATGATTGCTAATTATTTTCTAAATTTTCCAAAGAGTGTTATTTCTACACAGATAAGGGCTTTCAAATCATGCCTCTAGTTTTCATTTTGTTGATTCAAGTTTTCATTCAATCAATTCAAACTCCTCAAGTTATTATAGAGAAAGGATGTCTTAACATCTGCTAGCTTTTAAAATACTGAAGAAAGTATTAGAGCTGAACTCAAAGACAGCATAAAGCTTGAAAAGCTTGGCTCAACTTCAAACTTTTATACGTTCAAGTATAGAAGAAAGGTTTTGAAGAGCTGAAAATAGCTTCGTCTCACTAGCTTTCATATTCAAAAGAGCAAATGAGTATACAAATCTTTTCAATATTATTTTTGACTCGTGTATGAGGCTATTGAGATCATAACGGCTGTTTTTTTTGGTTTTATTTTTTAATTTTCAAGAGTGTTGGTAATCACATTATATATGACCTTATAAGTCAAGTATCAAAATTCCCCTAACTAAATTTTTATTTTTCTGGAATTTGAGTTTGTAAATTTTGGAACTAGACAGCAAAATTCTCAAGAAAAATAATGAAATTGAAAAAATTTAAAGGATTTACAAAGTACTAGATACCTACGTACTGTACACAGAAAGAAATGAAAAAATGTGTGGGATGTCTTCTCTGGTAAACTTTAAGCGAGCTGCTATTGTTTCGAATAAGTTTAAGCTCATAGTTTCAGAAAAGAAAATAAGATTGTACCTACTGAATAAATAGATAGGTCTTTTGTATTTGCATGAGCTGTGGCAATGGGGGAAAAAATTAAGTCAATTTTCGATTGATAGACAAGCTACATCGTCTCTCAAGCTACCCTCGAAATGCGTCATTCCAATCGTAAAGAAATATATATTCGAGTTTCGTTTCAAACTTATGTAAATTTCGTTGTTAATATTTTGTTGTAAAAGGCACTTTGCCATGTTTTTTATCTAAATTAGTTTTCTACTAAAAATAATTTCTCAACCGTGCCCATGAAAATGCACGGAAACTTTGGTGGAACATCTGTACGAAAATATACTGATGTTGTTACAAGTTGTTACCAAAAACGAAAAAAAAAAAAGATAGATTGAGAGAAAAGAAACTTCTTTTTCTCTAGAGATTGCCGACAACTTTTCTCATCCCCATTGTCTAGGGGATGCCTATCGAAATGTATTTCGTTGTTTTTGGGCTAAAGTTGATTTCGAAGTGCTGACATTGATTCCTTTTCTTGTATTTCGCTGCTGCTTCTTTTCTAACCAACTTTGTTTCGTTTTTCAAATGAAGTGAATACTTTCTTTCGTAAGCAATGTTTTCTTACCTACGCATTCTTGTGATTTTTCTCTGTATTATACTGAAAAGTATGGAAATAATTTTATTTTATAATGTTTATGGGCCCCTTATTATAAGAAGTATAGAAGCTATCTAGATTATTACTGAAAACTTTACTACCTCCCCAAAAAATTTATTAACGCCAGATAAGTATCTTGTTAAAAATTATAAATTTCATTCACTTGTTTATGATTATCTTTTTTCCTATGATAATTAGCTTAAATTAATAAAAATTTACCTTCTTCCGTCTTTGATGGATTCTAAAACTCGAAAAATAAAAATAAATTCCACGTCAACTGAAAGTAAATTTTTTTCAAATTTTTAAAAAGTCAAAGTTATGAAAAAAAATTAATAAAACGCAATTAAAAAAAGTTTCACCCAAGTATTGCGATAGAAAATTCAAAATAAAGCAATTTCTACAACATCTTATAGATTTTGCCATTTTTTAAAAATTATTAAAAATTAATATTTATTACGAACTGATACGTTTCAGAAATTAGAAAAATGGAAATATTGAAATATTTCTTTTTTATTTATTTGATTCTTACTGATAAATTGATCCAGGCCCGTACCGCCCGTGCGGGCAAACAGGGCATTGTCCTACGTAACGAAAATTTTGCCGTACCAAGAAAATTTTGCCCACAAAAACAAAAAACGCCGAAATAACCCCTCAATTCCTAAAAATCCGAAAAAAAGAGTCAAAATTTCTAGGAATCCGAAAAAAAAAAGCCCAGATTTCTAAAAATCCAAAAAAAAAGAACCAAAACTTCTCTAAATCCGGAAAAAATCGCCAAAATTTCTGAAAATTTAAAAAGAATTGTCAAAATTCCTAAAAATCCGACAGAAAGAGCCAAAATTCATAAAAATCCGAAAAAAATCAAATTTTCAGGAATTTTGGCGATTTTTCTCGGATTTTTAAGAGTTTTGGCTCTATTTTTCGGATTTTTAGAAAGAAATCTGAGACAAAGCGGATTTTTGAGAATCTAGGCTCTTTTATTCGGATTTCTACTAATTCTGGCAATTTGTTTTGGATTTCTAGAAGTTCTGGCCCTTTTTTTCAAATTTCTAGGAATTTTGTATCTTTTTTTCGGATTTCCTGGAATTGTAGCGATTTTTAGGAGTTTTGGCTCTTTTTTACGGATTCTTAGAAATTTTGGCCACTTTTCTCGAATTTGTAACAGTTTTTGGTTCTTTTTTTTTCGGATTTTTAGGGTTTTGGCTTTTTTTTATTAGTGCCCTACCAAAAATTTTGCTTGTCCTACCTGACGAAGGTTTCGCGGTATGGGCCTGAATGGATGAATTACATTTCCTATGAAGAACTGAAACATTGTTTCAAATTGGCGTACCTACAGGAAATATAGATGTAGTAAGTTTAAAAATAACGTTTACATATGTAAAAAAAATTTTTTCATGTAATTTTATTATAGGATAGCCTTAAAATAATCGATAATCCCACTGAAGTAGGTAATAAATAAATAAATAAATAAATAAGTAGGTACCTAAGCAAATAAATAAAAATCGTTACCCGAGAAATAATTATCACAAAATTATAATCTGTAACAATTCAAACAGATGACTTCTGCCAAAAATTATGAAATTATATTCTTTTAGATAATAAATAATTTGTCAAATTATAAAAATTCTCTTAATTAGTCCACAGAATTTTTACTGAAAATTTTGTTTGTTTTATTCTAAAATGTATTGGGGATGGCACGATTTCTACGAAATGATCTCAATTAATACAATTTTTTTTCATTTTTGAATTATTTTTCACTCTAGTCGTTTTGGCTTCTCAATAAGTACCTAAGTACATAATATTCAATAATGAATGAAGTTACCTTAACATCAGGAAATTATACATGTTGGGTCTCCAAAAGCTGATTCCGATTTTCGTATTTTCTTCTTTAATTTACCTGAACAAAATTTCGTTAGTACTTATTATTTCTATGTATAATATTATGTCTTCTTAATTTACTTCCAGTGTCGATTTTTTTTTTTAAATGAAATAATAGATGGTAATATTGTGAGTTATTAGTCCGCCGGAACTTATATTCTTTTACTCATTTTATACCACTTTCTCTGTGATTTTTAAGTGATGATTTAGTTACACTTGAAAAATATTTTATGTTACTATCTATGTATAATTGTTTGTTACCAAAAGAAAAAAAACATTATCAATGTTTTTAATTTAGATTGTTCGTACTTTGTTGTTTTCAAGTGTATAATAAAACTGAATTTCATCATGAATCATTAGGTTGACTTTTTATTTTACTATTTCGGAGAGTAAATTTGATTAATCGGTTAACATTATTATTGGGCATAACATAAGCATCTTATTAATATTTTCGTACAGGTAAAAAATATTTTTTTGAACAAGAGACTGAAAAAAAAAACTGACAATATCATGCTTTAGTGTAAATTCATTATTGAAAAAACTGCTGTTGACTAGTGAATTTTTCGAAGATACTTGCAATCTTATATGTAAGTAGATAAGTACAAAAGCGTAAAAAAATAAACCAGCAAACTGGACCAATATAAAATATTCAACTGATTGAAAACAATTATACAATGTAAGCTCTTAAATGAAAATAATACAATACTTATTAATAGAAACCACGAATTAAGAACATTATAAGCACTAAGATTATAAGACATATAGATAGTGGAAGGTCAGTGATCTCACAGTATGTAAGAGATATGAGTTCAATTAATATTGGAACATTGATATACACTAAGGCAGCGGTTCCCAAAGTATGGGTCGCGACCCATTTGTGAGTTGCGAAAGAATTCAAAGTGAGTCGCAAAAAATTCTGAAAATGGAAAATATTCGAATAGAATTATAAAATACACTCCTAACTAGGAAGCAACTTCTTATCTTTGTTGTATGTACATATATCCATTCACTACATTTTTTTTCTGGCAGAAGAAAAGAGGGTCACAAAAAATGAGCCACTTTTAAAATTTAGTCGTCACACACAAAAGTTTGGGAACCGCTGCACTAAGGAACAATTTAGAATAAATTGGAAATAAATTATCAGAGAATAAATGACATGGTGTGTTTCACTTGTCGTTAAAATGGATATTGAATAAATTATATTATCTCAAGATCAAAGAAAAGTGATTTGGAACCTTATTTTTCTGAATCATGAATTCAAGTTGTAACTTCAGTTTACTTTTAAATGAGTGCTTTTTTTTAATTGACCATTTTTATGAGTACCATTCTGAATATTTTTTTCAGAAATAGACCCATTACTAGCCGAGTCAAAAACAGTATGACCTTGAATTGATAATTTTCGCGCCCAGTTCAAGAATGTTGAGCTAATTTTTTTCATTGCATAAGACGCTACTAGAATTATCAGTAAATATAATGCAAACACGTCTAAATTGATGGCTTGAAACCAATATAATTCAGTTACACCTGACATTAAATGATGAGCTCCTTTGTAATTAATCACATATTCAGTCCAATAAACAACAGATTGCGAAGGGTGTACAATACGATCATGAAATCTCCTCGATAATTCCATAGCTTGTTGTTTGAATCTGAAAATGAATATTATTAAGTAAAAAATCAGCCCTATTAAATTTTCAATATCCAACGTGAATGCATGAAACACTAAATTCTGACACGTGTATGTCCCTACACCTCCCTCTCCTCTAATGCTTATCAAATAGAGTAAGTAATTCAATATATTAGTACACGTTACCTTTTATCTCCAATCACGCGTCTGATACTCTCCAGAAAATGATTTTTCGTTATCTTATCAATTTGTAATCTTAAAGCAGCACCTTTGGACACAAGATTCTGCATATTTCTTTGTTGGTCAAAAAATAGTGGCAAACCTATTACTGGAACTCCAACATCAATTGTTTCATACAGACCCATCAATCCACCGTGCATTATGACTAGTTTTATATTCTTATGAGCTGTAACATATAATATGAAAAATTTCAATTGAACATATGTAGGATGATTATCATAAACTTCAACTACCCAATGCAAATATTTCAAGTTGACAAGAACTAATTTTCAACAACACTATTCACAATTGGACAGTTTTCTCAATATTAATGGAAAAAACTTCTTTGAAATCCTGAGAATGATTACCTTAACTCGTTCGTTCGTATTTAATATCGGTATCTTACACTAATTTCAATATTTTACTCCAATTTTCGAAAAATCTTTAAGAAAATTTTCAATAGAAAAGTGATTACTTTTTCGAGGTTCTGTATTCCCTACTCACTAAATAAGAAAATATTTTCATTATAATGCACAGCATACTAAACTGAAATCCAATTCAGATTTATATAGTCTACCTAAAGCTCCCTGTAATGTAATTAAGAACATAACTTCTGAACTTTTGCTTTCAAAATTTGGAATGAGGAAATAATCGACGGTCTGGATAAAAGACCGGAAACATTAGATACACTTTGATGTTTGGTGATGTAAAATATCATGCCATTTGGTCATTTCCTGGTATTTTCTTTACTGATAAGTATACAATGTGTACGTCATAAAATAATAGAAAAGAATAATGCCTTCCGAAAATGAATTTCATTTAAGTCATTCAAACATTAATTCACGCAGATAAACAAAAGATTAAAAATAAGGAGATATAGGTACATTAATTGTATATCTTATCAAAAAATATTTAAAAAAATAACTTATGTCGATAAATAAATATCGAAGTCATTAGTCTTTTATGTAGACTATTCGTAAAATATTGTAATTGATAGAGATTATTTTTGTTTCATTAAATTAACAGTACCTAAGTCCATTATAATTTTGGCAATTACCTCGTACAACTTTTCTATCCAAGAAAGCCTGTCTGTTTGCCTTGGAATTCAACAAATTTTTTCCAAAGAAAAGTTTCATTTGTCTTTCTAGGCTTACCATGAAATAATAATCAGATTCATAACCCACTACAGCTGTTGCTAGTTTTCATTATTAATTTTTCTTGTTTAGACGCATGCGCATATTTATTATCAAATCACTTGAAAGAGATAAGTGATACATGAAACGCGGAGGAGGGGGCCGGGAGAGTGTGTACAAAAACACCAAAATTTTTTTAGTGATTTGCGATAAGAGAATGTTTAGTTTTTTCTGCTTAAGTATATGATTTTCCAGAAATTGGGTAAAATAAAGAAGCATCTGACGTCAGAAGTGTAATATTGATAGAAAATGAATTTCATTTGGCTCAAGTTCAAACAAATTCTGCCATATCCGAAAAAAATCATTAATGCCTAAATTTCTGTGCTCAAACTATATTTTGGTAACTAGTAATGCTGAAAGTTGGGTAATGAAAGTGAGACTCAGCTCTTTCTAATTTTAAAGGCGTAGCTCTACTTTTGCAACGATGTAAACATCGACGTCTCAATGACTGCGTGAAAATGTCGAATAAAGGCAAAATATAGGCAATTTCTTTGACACATGTGTAGCGGATTTGCGTTGTGGTAGCCAAAATGATAATTTTCATGAGTTTTTAGCTCAAAAGTACACTTGCGATTTACCATTTTTTTCACACAGTTTTACACCTTTGGAAATGTTATTGTTGAATATATTTTCGACAAAGCTGTTTTTTCAATACTTATACTTTTTAACCTTTCTTTACTGTCCCACCCCCCCCCCCCAAGAAAATTTTTTTGAGACCCTCAAAAAATGCTCTAAAATTCTGAAAATGAATGAAAGAGCTTCATCTAGGTAAGAAAAATATGTTTAAGAGTAACATACCAAAATTTGAGCCAATGCAATGCGCAAAACTCGGCGAAAAAAATGGTAAATCTTGAACCACTCGGAAAAAGCAAAAGTAAACTACACCCAACAAAAAACTGAATAAAAAAGGTAGGAGAAAGTTTCGAAAATGAAAAAAAAAAAATCTTCCATACATCACATGATTCAAAAGGTATAGTTACGTAGCTGATTGGTGAACTGAAAGCAAGCATTTACAACTAAATCGAATGAAACGTAACACTATAGAAACTTGAATATAAAAACGTCGATCATATTGTGTTTATATCGATGTGAAAAACTGTCTCATCTTTTTACATCGAGACACATTTGTTTTACATTCAGGTTATGTTTTAATGGTGAATTCACAGATAGAGTGAATCATTATCATTTATGCAAATTATACTTTCAAATTATGAGATGCATAAAATTTCTTACAGATTCTTTTTAGTATCTACATTTAGGTTTTCCAACGACATAGGCAGTATCTGTAATTGAAAGCCCTTGACCTTAAAGAAAAAGAAACAAATTGCACAATATTAAACAAAAATTCCTTCCCATGTTCAACAAAAAAATTAAGACAGGATAAATTAGGCAACTAAGAGAAGATTTTTCTCATGAACGTTAATTATCTGTACGAGTAGGTAGCATATTAGTAATTCATGTATTCTTAGATAAGCAAAAAGAGACGCCACTTTTTAATTTTTTGTTTCCTAAAAGTGTGTATCTTATCTGAGATTGCATCAAAAAATATAATAAAATAATGCAGTTGAGTGCTAAGTTTCAATTCCATTAGAAAATTTACCAATTAATTTACCCTGAAAAGAAAATTATTGAAAAAATACACGTAATACGAATAACTTTACTAATTTATCAAAAAGTCAGGGCCAAAAAGTCTAATTTATTCTGGTTTTGCAAAAACCTGCAAAAAATTCGGTAAGTATTTTTTTAAAACATTGAGTTCAATGCTTTTCAACTGCGTTTTCGTTTTTAAATTCTACGGTTTTCTAGGCAGTTACGTTAGTATCTGTCATAATGAGAATGATTTTTTTTTGGTACAGCTAGCGTTCATTTTATTTGCAAATAGTTGTTTCTAATGAACCAGTATGAATTACAAATCGACTCCATTGACGTAATCACGAATGATCAAGCTAAAACATCGTGGTGAAATTGTTGAGAAATCATTGGTCAAATCTCCGTTTTTCTCTTCACACTTCTTTATTTAATAACGAATTTAATGATTCAAGAAGCATCTCTTTGTCTCAAAAATGAAGTGTGAATATATTATTGCCTATTGCTTTTTCTCCAAATTCTGGAAAATTTAGCATTTTCTAGGGGGAAAAAATGTAATTGCGGTCTCATTGATCCCCCATTGATAAACTAAAAATGTATTTTTTCAACTTAATTTATATTTTACAATTCCAGTACCTTTTTTCAGGAATTCAATATTTCATCAAAAGGAAACTTACCCAAGATGTCTCGTTGAGGAAACCATTTTCGAATCAACACGTTTGAAGAAACATTTAAACTTTCATCTTCAAATTTCCATAAAACATTATACTCCAATTCTGCAAAAGCTTCTCTGAGGGCATCTATAGTTCTATTTGGTAAAGAGGTAGCTCGTATTATGCTGCCGAGAGAAAAGTAAATCGTGCCATGTTTCGAGTCATCCAGGAACTGAGCCAAATCCTATGCATAGAATCAATCATAAATTAGGAAAAATTCAATAAATTAGAGTTGAACATTTTTTCGACTACTTCATTAGGTCAGTCAAAATATCTGCTGGGTTGTAAAACCGCAACACTGGTATAACTTATGAAGAAAAGTCAAAAACTGATAATCTGACATGAGTAAATATGCTTATTATAAAATAAAAGTAATAAAACCTTAAATGATAACATGTTTTATCAGTTTCAAGATCACCAAAATAAATTTATTTCATTAAAACTTAAAAGTAACGATATGTATGAAAAATTACACATTGGACTTTTCAGTAATCCTAAATCAAAGAATTTTTGTTTTTTCCAATTATTTCAACATAAATATATAATACAGAAATAAGTGCGAAGTGTCAAGTCAGTGATGATAATTTACTTTAATAATTTGAGTGATCGACGCGAATAATGTGGAATACGTGGATGAGGAGGGTGAGAGGTGAGGATTACGTCAGGAGGAGACGTAGAGACTGAAAAAACAATTATCATTTTTCAAGATCATTATCTGGCATAAATAATTAGGTTGGTAGATATCTATGATAACTAATTTTTTGGAACTGATATATAATGCATTAAGATATAGGGTGGAACCTGAAGACTTGAATAAATCTGAAAAATAATTAATTATAATTTACCATTGTAATTAGAAAAAAAGTGGGATGGTAAATTTTCTCTTACATTTTCATCAATCTTTGGTAAAGTTTTTTTTTTTTTTCAGAAGTTAATCAAATAAATCTCTATGCATTTGTAATGTGAATCGTTAAATACTGTACGAAAAACATTAAAATATATTGATTAGGTATCTTCTCTTCAGATAATACATCACCTACAACCTACAACCTACTTCTTTTAGTTATTGGATAATCAAAATTTTCCATTTCATAATACTCTTATCATATGTTTTACTTTCATAGAAGCTCATATAATAATTGAAGGAGATATAATGACGGTATATAAAATATAAATTGAGTTCAAATAATAAACATATTACATTTCACATTATTTACATTTACCTACATTTCTTTAACGTATTCTATTCGTATAGAAGTTTCTGAATGGAATTTCTGTATCTTCTTTAGTATAGCTAAGTCTGGCAATTATAGCTTTGTCAATACAGGGAATAATGAATTATTGAAAAAAATAAGATAATTTGGTATTAAGTTATGAAACTGTTAGTGAAAATGTTATTATTAGAGACCGGATTTTTGGGTGCTGAAAAATCAAAATTTGGCGCAAATGAAGGCAAATTTGGCTTTATTCGGCAAAAACATTTGAAAATCAAAAACAAACACTAAATCATAAAAAAATTTTAAAACAAAGGCAATTTTGTTATTTTTTACAAAAATTTCTTATTATGCATCACAAGAAGGTGCTTCTCCAGATTACTTTGAGTGAAGTTGTATCAACGATCATGTGCGAGTCGACATGATTTTTTTATTTGCATTTGAAATCTTTTCCGAAAGCCAAACAAGTCATTGATGTCCTATCCGTAAACAGGACTTGCGAGTTCTTATTATAGGCTAGCACCCATTACCGCATACAAGAACTTAATAACGATTTTATTTTTGGCATATTTTAGGAAAAGTTACTTGATAAAAAAGTAATAGACACAAGGTTGAATTGAGAAAAAAGTAATAGGCAAAACGTTGACTGAGAGACACATATTCACAAACTGAAACTCTCGATTAGATACGAGAGAATATTCTCAAAAGTGGGGGAAATTGAAAAGACAAGACTTAGCCTCTCGTCGTCAGAGTCTCCTCGAATAAATATTTCTAATTCGGTAGTTTTCGTCGTTTAACATATATTTCGGAATTTATTTAGGTTTCGGCAATTTTCAGCAAAATAAAATTTTTTTTCCAGGCCCCTACTACCCCTTAACGTATTTCTTTTTCATTTCTGATCTTCTGCCTTTAAAGGAACTCATTTGGCAAATGCCAAGGGATCCGATCTCTAGTTATTATATTTTCTTTGAGACCATAAAAATAATGTGATTTTTCCCTGAGGAGGGCGGGGAGACAAAGTTTAGCCCTCAACCACTTCATGAATAGTACAGCAATCAGTAACTCATATAAAACAAAATTATGAATCTATAGTTATATGTACATGCAACTTTTAAGACTAACCTGAGGCAACGTTTTCGCAGGTTTCAGATGAATGCCTCCAATTTCGACAATATTTGGCACATAAGGTCTGGCTACATCGACTGAAAAGTGGCTGTTGATAAATATTAAAGAGGTTTTTCCCAGAATGTTTTCGACTGCAGGAATCTCACTTCCAAAGTGTTTTCTATTCAAATATGTGGTAACTCTGTTGTAGTACCAAGCTGATGCTGAAGAGTAAAGATAGAAGAAAACGTTGATTGCACGTTGTTTGAATGTCATCTGATCAGAGTATGGCAGCATAATGTTGCTAATGTACGACGGATTTTGAGGATTTCCTACCCGATCATTTACCCAAGGTAGTAGAGTACTAGTTATGACTGAAATAAGAGGTACTTTCAGTAGGTGCGCAAATACAGCGTCGCAGTCGGTGCCAAATACCTCAGAAATAACGAGATCAAAATGGTGGCCATCTGAAATAAGATATGTTCAATCAAGAAGGTGCTACTAATCACATTTTCACTATAAAAAAACTAAAAAGTTGAAATGCCAAAAAAAAAAAACTGATTTTAGGATAGTCATGGAAATTAAAATTATCCATCATTCTACGTATAATCAAAACTATCTGGCAATTATAATTTTCATTTCCTTCATTCCCAAGGTAAAATAAATAATTTCTATATATTCAGTTAAAACTAAAATAAGAAAAAATATAGAACCATATTCAATATTAAAACCAGAAACCAATTCTGATTCACCTTCATAAAAATCAAAAGGCAAACGAATTAATTCAACTATAATACTAATAAATCAAAAAACAAAAACAAATATATTTACAAAAAACCTATAATAAAAAAAATTAAAAATCCTTATTTTATTATCTATTTGTTATTCCACTTTCCCTTTCAAATCTTTTCAATGGGATGTCCGAAGAACTATAATACTTTGTTTTAATTGACAGAGGAAGAATTAGCCACGATTTTTTAGCCATACTTGCAACTCCTGTAAATATATGTAAAAGGAAATTAAAAACAGAACACTTTGTGTAGAATAAAAATTATTCATTCCTGTTAATAACTTGAGACAGTTCTCCTTCAGAGATAAGAACAGACAATAGGAATAATATACAAGGGCTTCCAGTGTTAGTTGCCTATCCTCAGAACTGAAGGAGCACTACATCAAGTTATGTATATAAAAACACTTTTTACCCTAATTCATTTGCTTGAAAACACTTTTAAGTACAAACAGAGCATTTTTGAAGAGAATTAAAAAAAAAAAAAAACTTTTTTGAGCTGATAGAATATAATGCTTGTTGTTAAATAAAATAAACGAATGAATTCAATAAATTGTCAAGCTGAATCAAAAACTTGCTGAATCTCAAAAAGAAATTGTGCGTTTCTTGTGCTCGAATAATGGTTCGATAGCTATAGCTAAGCAACCTTGAAATAAGCTATAATTTTATTGGGGGACCAAGTACTTTTTTGACTTCGAACAGCGAGATGTTCCTCATGAAATAAATGCTTTGGAAACACATAATGACAAACCCGTACTTCTGAAAAGTGTTTGAAACAGATCAAGAAATGGGTTAGGTACATTAAGCTATTTCCTATGGTATGAAAAAAAGTAATTTTCTATCATTTTTTTCCCTACCAGATTGAGTGACAACGGTCTAGCTACACTTCGGACAGTTCTAACTCTTTCAGAATACTTAAATACCAAAATAAGGTTATTTTTAATGACCCGCTCACAAGTTCTTAATATTTGCTATTACTCTCTCAAAATAGACTTTCGAAAAGTATAGTAGTGACTATTTCAACAGAGGAGGCGTATTTTCATCAAATGGCTGAAATAAAATTTCAGAGTACTCACATTTTAAAATTTCTTGCACTTCTCTAGAAGCGTGAGCTTTATCACACTGTCCCAAGCTAAGGTTGGGTAAGGTATGAAATGACCTCAACGGATTGTGATACTCTTTTAACAGCAGATCGTAGTCAAAAGCATTGGTTCTCAAGGGAAGAATTCTTGAAACGTCAATTATAGTAAAATTCGTATCCTTCGCTGTTGAATATGGTGTGATGACGGTGATGTTGTGTCCAGCATCTTCCAAAGATTTTAATACACTTTTCATCACCAGCCAGTGACTATTACCATCATACAATGCGATGCCAAGAATATTTGCCCCATGGATGGGCACTGCCAATATTAATAACTGACTGATAATCGAAGCAATGAAAATCATCTGTAATGGGTTTAAAGTTGGGTACTATACATAGCTTGTCCAGTGACGGGGATTCAAGGGGTGGAAGGGGGAAATCCCCCCAAATCCAAAGAAATAGACCTATAATCCACAAAAAAATCAATTTTCTTGAACCCCTCCCACATTATGCTGAAAATAATACAATCTCACCATTTTAGCATTTACTATCCTTTGAAAAAATTGGGATCCCCCCCCCCAAATGGAGCTCTGGATCCACCACTGAGCTTGTCTACTAAGAAAAATTACAATAAAAACTCATACATTAAAATATTTGATCAAGTGAAAATTGAAGTACAACATGATGCTTCAAAAGAGGCTAGCTAAATAAGAATTTAAATTTTCGAGTAAAAAGAGGCTGGCCAGGTGGGAATTCAAATTTTTGAGAATAAACTTCATGTTTCAGTGTAAATTAAGCCATTCTTTTGAATATTTCAGTAAGTTATTTACTCAAAAATATCTACATAAGTAGCAAAAATACTTACTAGAAATATCAACAGATTGTCTATTTCACTTGAGACTGTGCATAAAAATTTTCAATTTGACTTATTAACGACTGATCAACACTGCACTGCACAAAACCAATTTAAACCGACGAAATGTAACTCAAATACTGTGTGCCAAAAATTTTCATATCGTGTTTTACGTTTTCGGTTGAAACAGGTATAGTGTTATCAAAAAATTACTTTTTCACCTGTTTCAGTGTGAGCAATAAGTTTTATTTAATAAAAATTTTACAAACAATAATAAATCACAAACTCCGGTAAGAAATTACTAAAAATGTGCACCTTTCTCCCAGAGGAAAGAAATAAAAGTCACTAACTTCGATTTCGAATAATTAATTCTTGCTTGTCCGAAATCTAAGTCAACCAGAAAAACTAGTTCCAATGTGCTAAGGTATAATGGAACGTAATATTGCGCCATAGAAAAAGACTTTGTGTAAAAATTCAATAAAAACTTATATTTCTGAAGGCTGTAGTCTAAACTTCGCTTTTTTCGAGTGTTCACGATTTACCATTTTTTCCCACTGAGTTTTGCACTGAATTTGCTCAAATTTGGATATGTTATTCTTGAACATATTTTTAATGTCCAACGGAAACCATCTTTTTTGATTTTCAAAATTTTAAAGCATTTTTTTAGGGTCTCAAAAACCCTTTTTTTTGGCGGGCTGTGAAAAAAATTTCAATTTTCAAAAAATGAAATTGAAAAAAAAAAAAGTTTCGTTTAGGTATAGAAAATATGTTCAAAAATAACGTACCAAAATTTGAGTGAATTTGGTGCAAAACTCAGCGAAAAAAATTGTAAAAACTTGTGAAAATTATCATTTTGTCTGCTAAAGCACATTTCCGCAACAAATGTATCAGAAAAATTGCTTATATTTTGCCTATATTTAAAAGGTACAGTCTACCTTTGCTACACATACGATTTCAACATCGACGTTTAAAAAACTAAAAGATGTTGAATGTAGGCAAAATATAGGCAATTTCCTTGACACTTGTGTTGCGGATTTGCGTTTGGGAAACCAGAATGAAAATTCTCACATGTTTTTAGCTCTAAAGCACACAATGATTTAGTTTTTTTTTTTTTTTTTCACTAAGCTTTACGCCAAATTTACTAAAATTTAAATATAATATGTCTTATCCTTGAATATACGATTACTAAATATGCCAGAACAATGTCGTATCTTTCAATTTCATTATTTTACACCGTTTTTCAAAGCTCTCCCCCCCCCAAAAAAAAAAAAGGTTTTTTGAGACCCTAAAAAAATCCCCCATTTGAATATAAATAAAAAAAGTTTCATCCGAGCATAAAGAGTATCTACGTTCCAGAGTAACCTATTTCAATTTGGTGCAAAACTCGGCGAAAAAAAAAAGGTAAATTGTTAAAATATAGGCCTACTTAATCTTAAAAAGCAAAAGGAGAAGAGGTTGATATTGCACGTTCTGGCAAAATTTTCACTTCATAAAATAAAATTGTCTTCATAAAGAAAAGCTGAACCTTTTTATTTAAAACTAAAAAAACACTATTGATTACATTTACATATAAGAATTATTCTAGTCCAGATTAAATATTTATCAATATTCGTATAGTCAGATAAAAACGAGTGATTTTTAATTATAGAATGGAGCTCTTATGGGTGGTCTATTGAAATGTATATTTACCGAGTTATGTGTTTTCACCCTGCATACAAACGTAATAGTTACTTATCAGCAGATAAAATTCAGAAGGAGGAGAAATTCGCACTTATCTCAAATAATTAATGCAACGGTTAAAAGTTCATTCATAATAAATATTTTGGAAAATTTATTTCCTACGTCAAGAAATCCATAAATGCCGTAGCGATCGTTAACGTTAACAAATAAACAGAAAAAATTTCCATTGATTTTTCTTGAAATTTTTACAACTTAAATTGCCTATAATTGGAAATTTTAAATGAAAATCGTTCTTTTGTTTTGTTTCCCATTCGTGTACAAATATTATACTAACATAAAATAGGTATTGCTGTCCAATCACAAAAAACTCATGTACACTGAAAATTATTAAAACCAAGAGTAAGCTCTTATAAGTACAAAAACTTAAAAATACATTTTGAAATTGAAATCTCGTAAGTAAAAATTTTAAAATTCTGAGTATCAGTTGATCTTCCAGTTTCTAACAGGAGGTTTATTTTGACCGTGAAAGGGGGAGGGAGAAAGGAGAAGGGAGAAAGGAGAACTATTCCATTTAGTTCCTCCTTCACAATATGATCTTTGAGGAATGTCTCATTCCTTATCGCCAGTTGAATTTTAACTTGAAAAAGTTGGTCTCCTAAAAAATATCTTTACAGCACTACTAGGTAATACCTTAATTATTGAGAAAGAATTTGTCTTGAGAGTGAGTCTACGTAATACATGTCAGTTCCACGAAAGGCTAATAACTTGTTTCAATAGCAAATCCTAGGAGGTCATCCATAATATAGCCACTTCAGAGTTCAGATGGGTTTCTAGACTCTACTTCAGTTTTCTTCTAGATATGGAAATGAAAAATGACAGTCAAAAGATTTTACGTTTCGCATTTTTTTCTTTCAGGAGTTTTCTAGAACTTACGTGTTTTTGTTTTGGTTCCAGAAGAAGGTGTTTGAAACTACCCCTCCTCTTGGGGTCGGTTAAATACCCATTGACCGAATATATTTAACGAAGTTTTCAGTTTTCCAAAAACGACGACCAGCGATCATTGAAAAAATGTACTACCTACCTCTAAACATGAGTTTTTATCGATTTGTAAAAATAATTTATAAATAAATACCTTAAATTTTCAAGTGAGATGAAAAATAAAAATAAAATCAAATTGCTTACCTTTCACTTTTTGAAATTTCCTTTAACAGGAACAAATGGTGTACAGATTTTCACTATTTCCCCTCTTTATGATCACTTATACAGAATCAGTGCCAGCAAATTCAATGCCAATTGTGGTACGCGTCTAATCATCGGCATAAATTAAATTGATTAAGTAGAATTTTTTAAAATTATCAATCAATTCTTTTAATTTACTACATTCGTTTAAACGTACACACGTAATTATCCGTTAAACCTAATTAATCTTTTCATTTTTGACATGATTAGACTAACATTCAGTACATTAATTTTTAGTTGTTATAGACCTAGAATATTCTGAAATATCGTACACATATATCATTGCTTCTTGGAAACAGAACTGAGCTGGCCGAAATTAATTGGATGAATGTAGTAAAAATAGCGATAACAGAATAAATGATATTAGCAGACAAAAACACTTTTTCATTTATTACTTATCTCATGTCTACTGATGAAGAAACAGCTGCAATCTTAATTAATACGTCCACGAAGACATCATAAAAATGATATCATTCATTTCATTTTGTTCATTTACTTGGTTGAAAAAATTCAAACCAAAAACATCAATTCTTTTTTGTGGAGAGAGTCGGGGGAAGCAGTTAAGTCCTATTCATTTCAAGACCAAGTTTTATTTGAAGTTATATGTTTCTGTGTAGGTAGTAGGCACCCATGTTGGAAATAATCGGCTAAAAAATCGCACTACGTTAAAACAATGAAATACTATCTGAGATTGGGATTTAAGTAGACTAAATAAAATATTATCTCTAGTTAAGCTCTTTATGCATGCAAAACTGCGAATTGAAGTTCAAAGCTGGGCGCTCAAGAAGAATCTGTGCTAAAAAACGTCAGTTCCACTGAGCATATAGTCAAGGTGTGCCTCGACGGATTCAGTGTTTAAATGATAATTTATTATATTAATTTTGTTGCACTTTATATCTTTGAGGGAGAAAAATTATAAATTAAAATACGCTCGTCAACTGTAGCCTGCTGGTTCCTTTTTGAAGTTTGCACAGTACAGTGTAAAAAGCCTCAGCGTGATCTAGAGGAATAAAAACGAATTTTATGAATGAACGTTTTGGAAATTTATAGAAAATCATTTTTCATCAATAAAAATAAAAATTGCGTATGGTTTTTACCTTCATGTAAGATATCACTTTTCACAGTTTCGGGCTTTCATCAAAATATTTTATTTAATTTTTAATTTTACAGCCAGTGAGGCAGGACTAGATTGTAGTACAAATTACATAGGTAGTTATAAAGTTTGTAAGAACTACGTTCACATACCTGCGGGTTGTCGCCCTTTTATCTAGTCCACTCCACCATTTGCTTCAATCTGGATTAGTCCCGTGCCATTCTAAACGAAAGCATTCCAAAATTTTAAACCACTTCATCTCACCAGCGGGTCCATGGCTTATTCCAAACGCGTCTATTCTTCGACTGATTTATTGCACTTATCATTATTTTCCACGACTAAGTGCCCTGCATTGTTCAATTTAAGACACGCTTTACCAACAAGCTTATATGTCCTTCACAGGGGTGTAGCCAGAGTGGGGCCAGGGGTGCTTAGCCCCCCAGACATTCTCGTTCGCCCCCCTGGCTAAATTTGCCTTCCTAGAGAAACCCTCCCTCCTACACTTCGAAAAGAAATGGTAAATAAGGGACTTGAAAATGAATTTTCGCCCCCCCCCCCCGAGAATCTTATTTGCCCCCCCAAACAGAACACTCTAGCTACATCCCTGGTCCTTTGCAAAAGTCTCCTCTTATTTTCACTAAAATCAATATTCCTAATGGATATTTTCTCTAAAACAATATTTAAAAATATTTCCATACAAATTCTTCAATAGCTCACTTGTCAACCAGCACTCACTAAAATCAGTTTTGTTTGAAAACAGTGTTTTATAATGTGTTTGTTTTTTAAGGGAAAGAATCCATTAGAAATTTTGGTATTAGGGAAAAAAGAATAGGGGAAAAACATTAAAGAAAATGTCCATTAGGGAAAATCCATTTGAGGAAAATGGATTAGGGAAAGTGTCTGGGAATCGTTCAGTTTTATATAAATAAAGATATTTTTGAAATTGAAATTCATCCAAGTTAACGTGTTGTAAAAGCTCAATATTCACGCCATATGATAAGGGCTATTAATGTACGGGCAATGCTAAATGGAATCAATGTAAGTCTGATGACGTTATCAAACATAACAGACCTACAATAAAGTGTACCACAGATATAGTTACTCAAACATTATAGACGCAAAAAACATTATTATTGCGTACCATGCTTGTAAATAAGTTAAAAGCAAAAGTTTGAAAAAATATTATGATCATAAATAACTTTTATTTAATCAGCCTACGTTTTCGGGCCCTATCTAGAAAAGTTATTTTATTTTTATTTTCAAGTCAATAAAATCGTAAAAACTTGAAGATGTTAACCAGAAGCACTGGTCCATAATTATATATATATATTTATCGATTTTGATATCTACAAATACATACTTGGAATACAAAATTCGAAGAAATTTCATCATCAGCTACCTTAATAACTGTCTTTTCATTAACAAAATGTGCACTTGCTTAAATAAAATTTAACTTCTCGTACGTTATCAGTTAATCATGAAGAGGAGAGACAATAATAATCTCCTAAGCCAAGATTATCCACTTGAACAATAAGGCAACGTTCTGCGCTATGCGTGCATTAAATTTTCCATCGTCTGAATGCTAGATACGTAATATTTCAGTCATCGTTCAGCACTTGTTTTTTTAAATATTTCAGTTAAGTAATAATCTATACGTAAAAGTAGAAAAAACGTGTCATCCAATAGTTCATCTATCTAGTTATACAAAGAAATTTTTAAAATTGAGAAATTGTAGAAAAAATTACATGTGACAATGTTGGTAAGTGAATTTACGTTTAACTGAAAAACATTTTGATTAAATAAAGATAGGTACCTAGTTAAATGGTATTCACATAAATGATTTGTATAGTCTCGTGGGTAGAAAACGTTCACTTTCAACAGGCAATCTTCACCGAATGAAAAAGTGTTTTATTTTTTCTTATTCATTTTCCCAAGTGAACAATACATTAATTCCTAAATCAAATGTAATGGTAAAACAATAACAAAAAAGAAAATATATCCACATAATATTATGTAGGTTGATATGAAATAAAATTCACCTGTCTCATCTTTTTTCCAAAATTGAGAAAAAAAAAATTATTGGCAATAGTGCATAGAAATCAATTGTCCTGTAAGAAATCCGGCTAATTATTTTCAAATAAATAAAAAAATGTAAGTTTTATTTCTTCTAAAGGATTTACTTGGGAAGTGGGAATTTCCTTTTCCATTCGCATGATCATCCTAAGACCTAGCCAATAAATTCATATTTACTCATTTTATTGATCAAATTAGGCGTTGAACCTGAAGAAAACTTTTCATTTTTAATAATTTATACTTACTCGTGTACTTATCTCAAATGATATGTGTTTTTTCTTATTGCAGCGACAGCTGTTAGCCGGATTCATTGCTCTGTTGCTTTATTTGCAAGTGGGGGTTGGGGATGGTTTTTCATCAGTACTATTACCCCAGTTACAATCAAAATATTCGGCACTACAGATTACTGATGATGAATCATCTTGGATAGGTAAGAAACATGATGCCATTGTTTGAGAATTGCTTCAAGTATAGAAAGATGACATACTCGTATATTGTTTCAGCAAGTGTTTTTATGTTGTCAATGCCAATTGGATCTTTGCTTTCGGGTGTTCTAATGGATGTTTATGGGAGAAAAAAGCTTTTCCAACTTTCCTATATTCCTTTATTTCTTGGCTGGGCAGTCATTTCTCAAGCGGACACTGCATTCACTATTTGCCTGGGAAGGCTCATTACTGGATTTGCCATTGGTAATCAACTATTGCACAATATTGATTTTGATTCAGAAACTCATGACGTACATACCATACAATTAATCGAGGGAAACATGACCATAGCCAGGATATTTTATAAGGGAAGGTCTTTGAGGGCTCACTATGGGTGCTAGGGTTGTCAGGTTGAAAAAAATCAGGCTATTTTATTGAAAACTTTCCTAAAAAAAAGGATACAAAAAAACCAGATCAAATTCAGTCTGATATTAAATTTTTAGTTTTTTGCTAAATTTTTTGTATTTTTTTTTAAAATGAAAATTGTTTGAAAAATTTGATTTTTTGTTCTCTACCCTCCAACCGTTTGAGGCCCTCGCTTCTCTCAAACCTCCAATCCTTTCTGTTCGGCCCTCCAACTCCTTCCAATGGAAATGGACCTTAGGGTAAAAGGTTGATATTACCCTAAAAGTCTTGAATTTTTTTTTCATTAAATAGGAAAGAAACACTAGAACAATTAGAAAATCAGAAGTGGGCTCGACCAAGGGGGCTTTTATTGGTCAGAGGAAGAGTCAGTCACCTATAGTTTTTAATGAAGCATACCTACCTTCAAGGTTTCTATATTATTTTGCAGGAATGGAAGCAGCGGTGCTAGTATATATCGTAGAAATCACTGAAAGTCCAAAGCATCGAGCCATTTTGCTGTCACTGATGAGTCCAGTCACTGGCTTCGGTACCATTATATCACATTTACTGGGACATTTTTTATTTTGGCGAAACGCGGCTATTGTCTTAAGCTTCTTCTCAGCTTTTTGTTGCGCTTTGATTTTCGTAATTCCAGAAAGTCCCGTCTGGCTATTGTCCAGAAACGACATTCGAGGGGCTGAAAAGTCATTAGAATGGTTACAAACAGGCAATCAAAACATAAAAGACGAATTGAAGGAAATACAAAAGAACAAAATTTCTCACCCCAAGGCCAGAGTAAAGGAAGCGTCTCTATTGAAACGAATTCACGTGACTAAAGCTTGGAAACCGTTCCTTATTCTGACTTCTTTCTTCGTTCTGCAACAATGTGCTGGTTACACAATCGTCTTATATTATGCTGTGAATTTTTACGAGTTATTTGATACCCCTATCGACGGGTTCGTGTCGTCAATTGTTTTCACATCTCTCGGATTTTTGACCTCTGTTCTTTTGACTTGCATTATAGACAAATTCAGTCGCAAAACCATTACAGTTATATCAGCTGCTGGTGTGGGTGTAACTTGCACCATAGCTGCAGGATACCAATATCTATATGGCAATGAAAATGAGAGGCCTGTATTTTGGTTACCTCTGGGTTGTATGTGGATCGATGTAATTTTCTGTTGTCTTGGCATAAAAACCTTACCATGGACGATGATTGGTGAACTTTTTCCCAGAGAAGTTAGAGATTTCATGTCAGGTCTGCAGCTAACAGTTGCATATCTCATATTATTTATGGCCGTAAAATTATATCCTCTAACTGTCTCCCTAATTAAAATTCATGGCGTTTTGACCATGTTTTCAATTTCTGGATTTGCGACCGTACTTTTTGCTATATTTATATTGCCCGAAACGAGAGGTAAAACTCTTGCAGAAATCGAAAAATATTGGGTTTCATGAGAAGTGCTGCTATTGAAAATTTTTCTTCAGCTGAGAAATAGTATAGGTCTGAGTTGGAATACGATAGAAGTAGAAATTACAAAATGTGAAATTATATATTTCTGTTGCATCACCACAAGCAACAAGTTTTACGAGACTAAAGAGCTTATAAGAGTCAAATTAACCTGATAACCTTTAAGGAGTAACGTGGGTAAAAAATTACACACGTTTTTTCCATGAAGGCAACATGGATAAAAATTTAAACATAAGCAAATGCTCATTAGTATGCCACTTTTATACAATTTTTACTTAATTTAATGAGACGATTTGAGTTTTGTCACCTAAAATTTAATGAAACATGTTTCCCAAGAGTATTTTAAAAATCATCACTGCTATTTTCTTTTCCATTTTCCAAATGACTGATCTATATCATAGAGAGTCGATATACCTTGTTGAGTATAAGTGAACAGTGATATGCAAAAAGGAGATAAGTCCACACTTTTTTTCAACCACTAAGTCTCCTATGGTTCAATTATGTACCTACGTCAATGACTTACAGTGCCTAATAATATTATGTCCCAAAATGACATGAAAGTGTTTTTTTTTTTTGGTCTTCATTGATTAAAAATCAGTCAGACTGTATTCAAAGTTTTTTATTATTAAGAAACAAATGAAAATATACATCTTGATATCACATTTAGTTCCGAAATCTTGTACCACTAAAATTGCAAATATTTTTGAATAATTTTTCATTCATTACAATAAAATTCTAAAATAAATTTGTACATACGAGTACAAAGATATCACAGAGTGAGTAATTTGTGTAACTAGACTGAGTCGGGCCTGACGATAGTGAAATAATATTTAATATTTTTTGCGCCTTTTAAAAAGTATTGCTTATCGGGTGTCAGCAAAATGTGAAGGTAGGACCAAATTTTTTCGATAGGATAATTCTCCGCCTGTTGCTTTTTTCTTTGAATGTTTCACTTCAGATGGGCAGTTTTTGGTAATTTCACCCCTTTCCATAGCCTTCAAATTGAATTTATTGTGGATTATTGTTAATTGGAAAAATTTTATTTTCATTTTAGAAGACAATGTTTTTGGAGATAATTATCATTCCAAATATTTCGAACCACTCTTTCGGACATTTTAAAATAGAAATAAAGTTTTTTTGGTTAATATGTTTATAAATTATGCTGTATTTATTTAGATTAAAAAAGAGCCTTAGAACAGTGGAGCCACTAAGGGCTGTTTTTATCATTGTTTGGAAAATGCGTCTGAATATGCCAGTGTGAAATTACCAAAAACTGCCTCCATTTGAAAATAAATACTCAAAGAAAAAAGTAATAGAAGGAGGACTATCTAAAGTTGCCATCTCATCGGAAAGATTTGGTCCTACCTTCACATTTTGCTGACACCCGACGACGAATAGTCACCAACGTCGAATTGTCCGACAACGAATAGTCACCAAATCACTGCAGCATTCTTAGTAAATATAATAATTTATGGTGAGTAAATTTATAATGAGGATGAGATAATCTGCTAAAAACAATTTTAAGTTATATAAATAAACTTCTTCTTAGTTTACGAGATTACTGAAAACTAAGTTTATACTTCTATGATCAGCTTAACGGTGACATCCATATTAAAGAAAAAATAAAAGAGAAAACTTAATTGTTATTAAATTATAAGTTACATTGCAAAGTAATCAGAATAAGTTGCGTCACAACTAGGTTCGATGGATATCATTTAATTTCTTTGTTTTATGTAAATCTATATGCCATTTTGCCGGTTCATCAAGATTGAACAAAATTTTCATGCACACCAAATCCGTTTCATCTAAGGGTAGATTATATAGAACACCTACAATATCCTCCGGTCCGAAATCCACAAAATCTATCGACCAGCCATGGAATGAACCACTTTTTAATTTCAATTCACAATATACTTTTTTCATTGCCAGTGAAAAAATTGAAGGTGTTATGTCTGTTTCTTTCAATTTTTTCATCAATTTCTCAGCTAACGGTTGTTTAGAGCACGTTATCAGGGACAACCAACATTCATCATAATTGATTTCTTTATCCATCAACCATTTTTCACCTGTATCTATGAGATAGAACACGCGACATGCATTATCCACATTGTCATCTAGGAGTCGCCTGGCAACATCTTCGATTTTATGTATCAAACGATAAGTCGCAAACCTCTCTCGATAAACCAACATTTCTTTTTCCTAAAATGTAAAATTAATTGAAGTACAAAAACATTTTCATATGAGATTTTTTGAATTTTTTTATTATTTTTCTTTCAGTTTAGTAGTGAAAGGCAAGAATGGGATGCTGACCAAAATCCTCTTTTTGGTGTTTTTGGATACTCCAGCTATATAAAATATCATGTACCTATACGGCACTTTTTTACTAAATCTCGATAATTGATCTAGATATGATACGTACGAATAACCTACCTACAAATTATTATATGCTCGTATTATATGATGGGATATATTTGATATTAAAGACTTACCATTGAAAGAACTGTCTTTCCTTCCATGAATGGATCTAACAAATCGAAGTAATCCATAGAACGATATTCGTGATACGGATACAAATCGAGAAGTCGTCGAATTACTACTTGTTTCCACTCTGTAATTTGAGAAAATACATTTTGCGATGGGTTATTTCGAAGAATCAGGATATATGCGTAAAAATTTAAGTTGAAAATTTAATTCAGCACGGGCGGAATGTTTGCATGAAAACTTGGAAAAATTAACGCCAGTTTTAAATTTTGAATTAATCAAATGTCACATTTTTAATGTGTCAACATCATTCATGATAATAGGCTGCAATAATACAATAATGAAAACTAGAAAATCATGGAAAATTAAAAATGAAAGTTTCAGGTCCACTGTATGGCACTATGATATTTTCACGAAAAGCATGCTGGACTGATACCAGGAGATAATTTTTCTGTCATGAATTCTAATGGGAAAATGTCATACTTTGAAAACTGATTTTATGCAGTATTATAAGAGAGAGAGACCCAATTTATCATGATCAATCAGTTTATTTTACTTCATAATCATTATTGCTATTACGTAGCTCGGAAATGGGAACAAAATATCAGTTCATTTAGTAATTGTATAAAGAGCAAAGGTACCTATCGTATCGTAGAAAATAGAAATATTCCAGTGTCTCAGGTTTAGGATCGCGTGTACGAATTTTGCTCGCATGAAACAACCTGAGCTTCATACACCTAGCTTCGAATTATAAATTAGTACAAATCATCGTGATTACATGCTAGTTTCTCTTATCATAAAATAACAGTACAATAGTAAAGATGTAAAAAAACCTTCTTCTGTCGAAGCATCTTTTTGATTCTTCTCTTCTTGATCGTTGCTGAATGACCGAAACTGAAAATAGTTGGCTGTTTGGGGAACCAGGGACGATACAGAATTAATGGTTCCAAATTTCGACTTCACTCCACTCACTCCAGGTAGAAAGCTGGGAAGCACAGATATGAGCGGACTCTGAAAAATTATGAACAGAGCAAAGCTTTGGGAATTTTGAATAAATTTTTTAATGCTCACGAGTAATCAATAAATAACTATAACCTGAACTCACCCGCAAAATATTTTTTACAGTAAGAACATTCAGAAACATTGTAAATATATTTTCCACTCGCGGTATAACGATGACCTGCGATTAACAATAAAAAAGTAGGACTCCGACTCGGTAAATATATAAGTATTTAAAGTTCAATGCAGTCCAAGTTTCAAACTTCAAAAGCCACAGCCCACAACAAAACTTAGCCCATATAACAGTATTAACCAAGATTAGTAGACACTAGACACTAATCCAGTCAATGTGTATTTCTCGGACTCGGAACTGTTTCGGTTTTGAAACAGATTCTTGAAAAATGTAAACAAAAAAACCAAGAAACCCATGGAAGTATAATAGAAAAGGAGTGGGCATTGGTTGAAAACCATTCATGAACATGGAACATGTGATAAGAAATGAATGCATATTTTTCTATTATACCTCCATGGAGAAACGGAAATCTGTTCGTTTACGAATTACGCGGAATTACGACACCATTTGAATTTGGATGCGCTATTCCTCAAAGGACCAGGTGGTGTCATATACGACATTCTCTTCTCTTTTACTGTTAAGTCAAATATGACACCACCTGGTCCATTGAGTGATCGAGTAAAACCTGGTTTTTTTAGTGTTAATGGCACACATGGTATGGACGATGTACGAATGTTTACATTCGTCCACTTTGATGCGTATACTTTTTACCGACTTTGGATGGGAACTACCTGCATGCATGCGGCAAAATGCCACATCACAAATTTTTGCATTCGTGAAATATACACACGATGCGTGATGCGGCGAATGTGGCAACATTCGTCTTGAAATGCGGCGCATCACGCATCGTGTGGAGCCAGATTATGGTCTAAATCGCGATGTAGAGCAAAATGGGTCGCAAATTCGGATTCAGCGTGAAAAATTGAAAAAATTACTTACGTGTTGGGGGTCAATTTGATGACTGGTACCTCATATCTGATGTTGATTTTTATCCGGAGATTATTTTGGAATATGCAATGTCCGAATGAACACTGTTTTTTTTAGCCACATTTTTTTCATCATTCAGTAGCTTAGAGACAGATAATTCAATAATTTGCTAATACATTTCAGTTGAACCAAAATTTCTTGGCATTTCCTAATTTCTGCTCATGGAATAAATTTGTAAGTTGAGCACTGGTATGAGGGTTTTCGAGGTCGTAGAACACGAATCCGGTAGTCGTTTTTGGCGGTGACTTTCGCCCGGCGAGATATGGCCAAAAGAAAGTGAAAAATGCTCCGAAATGAGTCTAAATCGCGACGTAGAGCAAATCAGGTTGCAAATTTTTCTAAATTGGCAAAGTTTATGTTCCTATTTCCTATTTCTATTGCTATGTCGGGGAGTGAACTTGTAGTATACCACATGTTCCTATTTCCTATTTCTATTAGTGATAGAAACCAGTGGCGAAACAGAGAGGGGCCAGAGTGGACAATGCCCCTCCTCCACATACAATTTTGGCTGACCCAAAAATTTTTTTCATTGGACTAAAAAATAAAAATTTCAAATTTCAATTGCTCATTTAGCCGGCAACAATTTATTGGTCTCGAAAATTTAAAATTCTCTTTCAGGTGGCCCGATTTGAAAATTGGTCTCAAAAATTACTAATTGACTTTGATTAAAAAAGTTTGGAGAGAGTTATAAAGAATAAAATTTGTAAGTAATATTAGTTACTTAAACCTGATTTGGACCCTGCTCAATTAATAAAACAAAAAATTAATCAATAAAAAACAATTAAACCAAATTTCATTCATATAATTATAATTTTTCATAAATTTTAGAATCATTATAAACAGATAAAATAACTTAACACGTTAACTATAAAGATATTATTTTAACAAATACAATTTTTAATGGCAAGTAACGATTAAATAGAAACAGAGAATGTACAATCACTAATTATTATGTACAAAAAGAAAAAAAAAAAAAAGAAGAAAATACTGTAGAAATTAGGCGATAATTTATTTTAAAACTGATCTTACCACGTAGGTATTGAGAAAACTAATAAAATTATTTAAAATTAATTTTGATTTCAACAAAAAAAAGAGAATAGACATCGATGTTTAAAAAAATTCAACACATTTCGATTGCAAACCGTCTTTCATAAATAAATTATTAATCTATTTTGTTCGAATCTAAAATGCCATGACTTAGACCTAAGTAACAATCAAATGGCAAACAGAAATTTAACCAGAAACCTTCTATGGTCAAATATAAAAATATACATAATCCACCTGAAGTCATTCTTATGAAAATAGTTTGCAAAACTTTTGTTCGCTGAGTTGAGCACATTCGTAATATTAGAATTTACCTTTGATTCTTTACCTTTATGTCATATAATGAACACAAAATTTTCACATTAAAAGTGACAATAAGGAGAGAGCGAGTAGAATAAAAGAAAAAAGAAAGAGGGTTAGAGAAAACAGCACAGAAATAATAAAGCAGTTACTTGGAAAAAACAAAAGGAAAAAAGTAACCGAACCCTGAAATCTCATATCACAAAAAAACTCAATTTTTAATTGGTTAGTGCGGAAAAAGAAACTCAATTCGAAAAATACCTGGCAAGAGACAGATACTTGGCTACTCAAGTGATGTCTACAAAAACGTTTATTATATTTCATTGTGTCAGTTTGGATCGGCTCTTTGGTATTTCTGTTGTATACAGTAAGCCTTCAGACAGTATCCCTTCCTTTCTTTCAAATAATGGGCTAAATTATTTTAAGTAAATATCTCTTCTGTCCCACGGAAGAAATAAAAACAACCACATGAGATTTTTAGTGTAAAATGTGGTGTTTATTTTTGATCTTGTTTTTTTTTTTCATCATTTAAAATTTTTAAGAGACTTTTTCCAAGTAAATACCACTTTAATATCTCAGTCATATAGAAAGCTACATTATATTATATTGCATATTATACCCACTCTAAGACTAATACACACATTTTCAGTAGCAGAATGTATCTCCCATTTTTCGCGTTCGAGAAAATAAAGAAAGAGGTGTGAAGGAAAGGATGAACTTCATTATGAAGATTTAAGATGATGTAATATTTCACTTGCATTGTGAATACAAATCTATTTTCCACGCATGAAAAATGAGAACAAATTGACTAAAACAATTTTGAGCACTTATTTGAGAAGAGACTTAATAAAATTCACAAAGATCTCAGTGCAAGAGGTACTTGGGTACATTTTTACAATGTCTGAGCAGAATAAAAGTAATATTCGAATAAAATTCAAAATTTACATTAGTTTGAAATAAACTGGATTTTACTCTCTATGTTGACTCACGTGCATTGGCTCTCCATTATGATGTATGCTTGTCAAAAATTACAGTCTCTTATTTAGAACAAAAGGATCAGTTTTTTAATTTTTGGGAGTTCAAAGGATTCTTATTAATTTCTACTGAAATTCAGCCAACTTTATCACAGCATCAAACACCAAATTTTTGTCTGTAAATTAAGTAACTTCCATTTCGAGAATATTTACGAATTCGTGACTAACACTTGAATAAAATCTATAGAATTCTAACGAGTTCATTCGACCCAAGAGGTATAATATAACATACCTATGTGTACATAGCAAGGTTCTTGTTCTGCGTAAATACGGCTTAATTAAATAAGTAGTTTCATTTTTCAACACACGTCATCTTGGCGCACTAATATTATGAAAGTTGACAGATATCGGATGAGATTAGAAAGAAAAAAAACTTTGTAAAAATGCGACTTACCTACTATACATAGAGAGACACAAAAAGAGAAATATTCAGAAGCGATAAAACTCATTAATACTAGTCAATAAATCCAAAAAAACGCATAAAATTGCGTTCATAGGAATAACTAAATTAGATGACCAGATAATACAAAATTTTACAGACAAAAAAGGGATAGAGAAATAAAAAGAAAAAACAAAAAAAAAATCAACATGTTTCTTTCTTATAAGAAAAAAAAAAAAAGATAAAAAGAAAGAAAAAAAAAATACTACTAAAAAATTAATGTCATGGTAAAAATTATTGTTACAATGATCAAATAATTCAATCCAATTCGGTTAAAATAACTTCTAGCGAATCGTCATCTGTTTGCCTCACACCTAATAAAAATACGTCTTCGTTACAATAAAATTTGAGCATATCGTCATCAATTTTGGCCAAAATCCTGAAAAAATATATCGTACAATTAAGCCAATAGTAAAGAAGTTTTTTTTAATAATGCTGTTAGATTAAAATTAATTGTGTTGCCTATGTAGCCAACGTCATCTCAAACTACCAACTAAAAAAATTTTATTCATAAGTACCAATAGTTGTTAAAGTAAGTACTAATTTTGAAGATTTTAATTTTGTCAGCGAGTAAAAATATTCAGAAATCATATTTTTCAATAGAGATTTTAAGGCCACAAAAGAGATGCTTGTTTGCATTGCTGTAAGTAATTTTAAGATTTTTTTTAAATTTCATAAATTTGGAATTCGGAAAATATTCCTGAGGAACACGAAGATAAAGACCAAATTTCAATTTACATAATTTTGTGAATACAAAAACAGCACCACACAAAATAATTTACTCATCAGCTGAAGAATTATTGAAAGCAACTCAACTGACAATTGATTCATTGAGAAAAAATAATATCAAAAATCGAATCCTTCGATTCCTTAAGGGAAAAGAAATTTAGCACAAAATTTTGCAACGCAGCAATTTATGAGAAATTTCAATATTCCAGTCTGATTCAATAAAATAAATAGCTTCAACTGAAGAAGAAAATATGATAAAATTCTAGTCAACGTAATACCTCGAATAATTCTACTAAAAAATGTAAGCCCTTATAATCCATTATTTTGTTCTTTTTTCATTCTTTCTCTCACTTTTTTACAATTTATTCCTTTTTATAATTAGTTTTTAGTTTTTTATATTTTTAGCATCCCAATTAATGCTAAGAAATTGGTAGTGTGAGTACACTGGTACTTGAGCAACACAAAAACTGTTTCACCAAGCCACAAAAAGGCAAAATATTGCAATAAAATATTTCAAAGTAATTTAACAAAACGCCATAAATAAAAAGCATAGTAGGTGGTTAGTAAAGCAGAAGAAATTTTAAAGGTTATTTCAAAGCTTAATTTACACTCGTTGCACTTGAGATTTTTTTTTTGAAATAATAATTTTTCATTTAATAGCTAAATGCTTTTCAAGTAAATTTAAAAGAAAAAAACAAAAACAAAAGCAAAAATTAAAAACAAAACAAAAAAAAAACAAGTAGAACTACAGAAATTGAAGAAAGAAAAAAAAAGACAGACTTACCCCTGTTTGTTTTTTCTTAACAAGTTACTAATACTGGAGGAGGTTATTTTGTACTTAGACTGAATCTGGAAAAATAAGTAAAACAAAAAAATTATTGACAATTATCGATCAAAATTTCTAAAGGACACTGTAAAAGTGTATTTTTGTTTTACTTTTTACTACGTTAAGCGATTAAATTTATTTTTCTCTCTTTTAATTAATTTTTTTTTGTTGTTGTAATTTTGTTCTCTTATCATTTTAAAATGCTTTTTGATGGCCAGAAAAAAGGTCAGGTGGAATAATGATTTTAATTTTATTTCTTTGAATTTGAATGCAACTTATTCGTCTTCTTTTATGGTTTAGTAGCGGATAGACAAAGTGAGAGCGAGTACATGCGGAGTTCAAGTAAACCACTTACCAGTGAAGAAGGGATTTGGTATATTACAAATCTAAATACAATGTTAAGTTTTAAAAACATTTTTCCGAATGTTAGAAGCAAAAAAAAGAGAAAAATAAACCGTATTTTATTCAACGATTGATACAAGCATAGTAGTTTTCATAATGGTTATGATGAAAAAATAAGAAAATAAAAAAAAGTTGATGAATGAATGAATTCCAGCTTCCAGAGAATTATTGTTGATATTGAACATTACACTGATGTTAGCAAAGACTAATTAAATAAGTGAATACAATAATAATGGTAGTTATCGGTATGAATGTAAGCTGTACTCACTTATGTGTATTAGAGTAGCAATATTTTATAAAAACAATAATTAAATAATACGAGTAACTAGAAACTCACAAAAAGCTGTAGGTAAAAGCATTGATATGCCATATAAAGCGGAATGAATGATGACTGTACAAATGAAATTCCAGACAGTAAAATATAATATTAAGACTGAGAAACGAAAGTATTTTCGCACAAAACAAATCAAAATATTTTACACCTTTGACAGCACATAGTTTTCTCAACAAAAGATTACCCGGTTTCGAAAAACCACCATTTCATCAATTTTTATCCAGGACTCGAATTTATTTTATTATTTCCGACTTTTTGAACTTTGAAAATGAGTTATAATTTTGTACTATAGATATAACATAGATGAATATATTAACATAAATAACTTGAGTACAAAATAGTTATCATGAAACTGAAACTAGAAAAAAATAAATAAAAAAAATAAATAAATAAAATTTTAGACTGCGCCAGTTTTCAAAAGAATTGAGGAAAATCTTTTCAAAGGATAATATAGGACATCATATTAGCAAACATATTTTCTCAAAAGAGTTATACATAAAAAATAACACTCAGTCCGTAACACAAATACAGCGTACCTCTGAATTTGCTATTTTTCAACAAATTTTGAATTATCTTCCCACAGTTACCCACATCATAAAATTACTTGTCGACTCAAGTTCGTACTTACAATCATATAATTTTGTTCATTTATTTATATTTTATTTATTTTTTAGGTCTGAACCAAGGTATTAACTTGTAATAAATATCAAAAATATTAGGACGTATACAGTAGTAAAATTTATGGGTCTGGTCATTAATTACTGAAAAAAATAAATAAATAGAATATAAATAAAATAATGTAAAAAAAATTTTAAAAAAATTTAAACAGGTAGGTAAGTAATTTTAAAAAATATTTAAAAAGTAATTTAAAAAAACAGAAACTGTAACTTCGATTTGAACAGAAAAAATTATTATCCTCAAACTAACCAAAGCAAGTCTATAATAGAACTTATTTAGAAGATAAGCAAGAAATTTTATTTTAAGAAATTTTTTTCGTAGTTGTAATAAATTTTTTTTCGACACATTAAAAGTGCTTGTAATATTGTTTGATTTTACACCTCTAGAAATTTTTGGGTTAATTTATTTATTAATAATTAAAAACTAAAAACAAAAGGCAAAATAGTAAGAGACAAAAAAACTTTTTTCCTCGACACTCACTACTTTTAGTTCGAAAAAAGTAATAAATAAAAACTATAAGATTGTTTACTTTTTTCTGATTATCCCCAGCAGTTTATTAGTCTGCTGAAAATGAATAGATGATTACAGAAAAAAAAAAAAAATTTAGAATAACAGAACGGATCCACACTGAACAAAACCCTCTTAATTACACTCACGTGTTCAATACTTTCATTATCACACTAAAAGTGCTCGGTAACTATACTGTTTCTCAGATATTTCTATGAAAAGGCTGAAGCAAAATAGCACAATGATACTCTACACTAACCGAAATAATATGAACGAAAGCGTATTCATGGAGTTAGAATGTGTCCAGCAAAGCGAGTTATTTGAACAACCGAAGCTCGGAAATTTAGTGCCAAAAGCGAAATATTGACCATAATAATTAATAATGTTTTGTATGTAATTTTATTCAAGCGTAAAATTAATATTATTAGAAATTACAGAACAAAATTATCAAGCTGAGCACTGATCAAACAAATGAATACCTCAGTTATCAGATATTTTCCTCTGATATAATATTTCTTCATATAAGGGTAGTAGCATTTTGAAAATCAGACGTGTACAGATGGGTTTCTTTATTATTCGTAAATTGATTAAATCTTTGATCGTCCTAATATATTCACGTCAAAATTAATTATTTCAATAATATATAAAATTACGAAAAATAACAATAAATAAAAATTATTTCAATAATTAAATTAAAAGTGTTAATCCTCGAACCGTGAAAGTGATTAGTTGAAGCGTGATGGTGTTACTTATGCGAAAAAACGCAGTTGAATCAACAAATTGGCAAGCAATTTGTTAGATTTTATATACAAAAAAAAAAAAAACCGAACAAAACGATGAAAAATATTCAAAGTGATCAGTTAGAAAAAAAAAAAAAATGAGATATATCAAGTAACCAAAATATGAGATTAAAAACTGTGACCATTTGGGATTAATTGAGTAATTAAGAGTAAAAAAAAAACAAAAAAAAAAAAACATTAAAATTGAAAGGTTAAATGAGAATTAGAAATTCATTTTATAATGACAAACTTACAGCATTGAGCAATCCTTGAGTAGTTGGTGGAGCGACGTGTAAGGGCGTATACACGTCTTCATTTTCTTGTCGCACGTAGAGCATCACTCTTTCTTCAATTGCTGGCAACACTTTCGGCCTTTTTAGTGGCGGTGGACTCGAAAACACGGTTCCATCCGTCGTTAATCCGCCATCTAGGGAATCTTTTTTGTCACTGGAATCGAAAACCAAGAATGTTATGATTCATACCAGATTTGTGACGGGTAATGAGCGGAGCAAGTTTTCATATATTTTGTATCAATTAATTTTCATTTACACCCTCGAAACATTAATTGTTTTGGTCCACTCTCGCAAGGACATATTAAGCCTCCTTGATCAATGTTTTTTTATGTGTGCTACCACAAACAGAATATTAGATATTTCAAAAAGACATAAGTAAATTTGAAAAGAAAGGAGAAATAAAGAAATTTGTCAGATTCACTTGAAAAATGAGCAACGCTACGGTATATTTCAATACATGGCGTGTATACCAGTGGAGAAGCTATATACCTCTTTTTTTTTAGGGGAAGCCAGAAGGAGCCCAGAAAAATTATACTAAAAAATAATATCAACATCCAATAACTTGATACCGGAGTCAATTTTTGGCCAGTATTATACACCTCCTCGCCCCCTTATTAAGAAAATACATAATACAATTAATTCAAACTCACCTATGAGTATCTGGAGGAAAGTGATTATGGAATTTCAGCGTTTGCGGCGCAGGAGCTGCAACTTTGGCACCATGTATTAAAAATGGAGATGTGTGCTTCAGCGAACCACTTTCACCATTCGAAAGGCTATATTTAAATAAATATAAATAAATAAATATGTCATTTTTATGTAAAATGTATTAGATTAATAAATAAATAATTAGTGGCTATCGGAATATTACCTCGACGTGTCGGTTTCGTGACCATAAAATCCTTGTAATTCCATCGATGTTAGCTGTAAAGACAAAACAGTAATCAATAATTTGACCTTAGTGAAATAAAAATACTGAATAACGTGAATAAGCACTGGGAAGGCTAATAAGTGAAAAACCAAAAAAAAAAAAATGTACTTTGCATTAAACGCAGCTCTCAATATTTAAAACTCAAGTATGAGGAAATAAAAGTTTTATTACAACTCAAATAAGTTGAGTGAGTTTTAGAGATGCGTAAACAAAATTGTGAGATATTTGAAGAAAAATTTTAGCTCCTTCGAAGGCATGAAATAAAAACTTTTCGGGGTCGTTGACTACGATTTTTATGAGAAAATGTAAAAGTCCACTATTTTTCAGAGAAAAATTGAACAAATAATTTTTGGTACGGTGAAATATGAAAAAATTGGTAGAGAAAGGCGAGTGTAACAGAAAATAGTGGGGGAAATAAAAGGCGATTAATTTACACACAACGAAAAATAAATTCACACATAAATGCAAGCTCGAATAGAAATTAACACAAAGTAAGCATACGCACTAGACATGGTGAAAATTATAACACAAAAATCATAGGTTTACTAGAGTGCCCCTCAGTCAAAGGGAACCAACACTGAGAAAAATTTCACTATACAGTAACTTTCTCAATTTTGGATAGGAATCATAATTTTTATTTGGAAAAAAAAAAATGAATGCACCTGTGTTTGTCCTCAAGACTCATTGTTAGCCCATTCTATAAAATGTAAACATCAATAACTCGATTTTCATAAAAACTCACTACAAGTCTACTACACTGGAACTTATAGCTTTATTGTCTTCAACTTGCATAAGTTCGTCATAGATCCCTTCTTCTTATCATTTCAGTGTTTATTAAAAATGCGGGTATTAAAAAGCTCAACAAAATTCAACAAAATAAAAAATTCGAACACAATGTGAAAGCAAGTATTGTACAAGCTTTGAATATATGCAAACGCACAACCAAGTTGAAAAAATATCAACAAACCATGTGGTGAAAATTTGAAATGGTCAAAGGCTGACGAGAAGAAACAATCTCTACACACCCATGAGATGCTGAAAATTATATTGGCCTGCGTGAACAAGGAATATATCGAAAATGAATTATTCTTATCTAATGAGGAGCAAAAAATAGAAGAACTTTGCCCGCTGCTAATTCGCACATTTTGTGATGTCGAGTTTAAAATGTGAATTAAGATTTCCGGACACTTTCCCTAATCCAGTTTCCCTAAAGACATTTTCCCTAATGGACAAAATCCCTAATTCTATTATCCCTAATCCATTTTCCTTGATGCCAAAAGTCCTAAAATATTTCCCTAATGGACAAAATTGCTAATGCTTTTCCCTAATTGACCATGAAATAAGTTTATTGCCGCAGTAATGACAGTGTATACGGAGGTGTACCCTGGCTTTCAAGATCACAACTGACAATGGCTGCCAGAGCAGTCGATAACAAGCTGCATGTTGGTGGTACCTGTGGTCTTGAACTGTGAAGGGCAAATATTGAATTGCTTTGTGAAAGTCCCATCTGGTTCCTAGAAGGGTTTTTCAAAGCTGCACTCACAAAGTCTCAAAAGAACAATAACTGTACTGAGGGTTGGCACAACCGTTTTTGCTTTGTGGTGGGGAAACATCATCCCAATTTGTACAGTGCCCTTGTCAAATTTCAGAAGGAGCAGGCTCATGCGGAAGCCTGTGTAGCGGAACTTGCAATGGGGAAAAAAGTGAGATCATCCCCATAGAAAATATGGCTGGAATTACTAGGACGTATTCACACTATAGCCTCCCTGTATTAAACCTACAATACTTCACGGGAATATCTTAAAAATTTATCATATAATATATAAATTTATAAATGCACTTCTTTTCTTTTTCTTCTATTTGTGCTTTTTAGGAAATTTATTTATTACATTAGGATTTTTCATTTTAGGGAAAATGGATTAGGAATAAAAGAATTAGGGATTTTGTCCATTAAGGAAAATGTCTTTAGGGAAACTGGATTAGGGAAAGTGTCCAGAAACTGTGAATTAACACTTCGGTATTTTGCTCGATAGGTATATAACTAGTATAGAGGATGCGAGTAAAAAGTAAAAATGTAGAAAATAATAATTTGTAAGTCGTTATAATTGGAGAGACGTTTGAGGAGATGCGTTTCAGAATTTATTTTGGTAAACTAAAAGAACTCGATTTACATACCTTATCTATATCTTCAGCTGGTGAAAATAAAACAGGCGGTTTATTGAGATCAGCCATATTATAAAATTCAGATCTCTCGCAAGATGGATGGTACATTTCGTCCATCTTTTTACGACCAGTAGCCGTCATTTTCCGTTTTGCTGCTCTTCGTTCTTCGTCTCGAGTTTTCCTTTCTGCACCCTGCAAAATGATCAGCATGAGCATATAAAATTTTAATAAAATTTGTTTCCACTCGGTGAAAACTTAGCTGTAGGTAGTATGAGTAACGAGAAAAAGAGACGCAGGTAATAAGTTATTATTATAAATGAGAATCGTGCTATAACATATAAAAGATCGACGGTATAGCCAAAATGAATAAGTCACGAAAATCTTTGCCATTTAAATTAAGAACTCGCATTTATATATATTTTGATAGTAGTCGCTATTTTCAAGCAGACTAATACGCAGCAGCCATCTCGCAAAGGAATGTGCTGAAAGAATTCAACTGCCGTTAAATGTTATTACTTCACAAAAATAGTTGGCACAAAAAGCTGTGCAGATATGGTACCATCCATATTATAGACAAGGATATTTAAGTACAAAATTTAGAAAAGGCATTAATTTTATGTAGGTCGAATCGAGTATATTTATAGTAATGCGCATGTACAATGTGAGTAAATATTTCCATTCACAAGGAAAGTGGGTTTTTTAAATCATTAGAAAAATATACCTCACTACTATCTACAAGGCCATTGAGAGCCCTGATTGGTCCCAGCGGAAAATTTGCGGGGCTTCAGTGGGGAGAGAGGGAGCACATGCAAATGCAAAAAATATTATATAAAATATGAAAACTCTTTATTTCCTCTAAAACAATCAGTCCCCCTTGGCCAAGATCTCCTTGTTATAAGAACAGCATAATATGTATTTAACTTTATTCAGCTATGTATAGTACACAGCTCTGGAGAAAAGAAAACCAGCAATTATATAGCAACCATTTGGAAACCTGTTTTTCAATTTCTCTGCCGCAGTCTGAAAATAGCTGCGGGTATTCGAGATTGACGTTTTAAGTTGAACTTACAATATTAATATTAAAAAAATAATTAAAATCAGTATTAAATTGCAGAGCGTTTATAAAAAGAGAAAATAATTTGGGTACCTATTCTACTTATAATTTTTGAATAAATTAAAAGCATGGCAAGTTATACCACATTTTGTATAGAAACAAGAACAAAAATTTCTCAAATCATTAAAAATTGACAACGAATAATATTCGTGCGATGAAATGAAAAACTGAATACTGAAACTATTGAATAGTATCCCTATAGCTATTAGAAAGCAATAAAAATTGAGTAAATTATTGAAAAATGACAATTGGAAGACATATATCATAGTCCATTAAAAGCATGACACAAATTTGTTTATAATACATATAAGTGTTGAAAAAATAGTGAAAACTAAAGGAAAACAGCTGACCTAGCCATTAAAAAATTCTGTAGTTTCATGAATTTTTAAGATATGGGCTAAATTATAGGTTCGTAGTAAGAAAGAAAAAGCCACAGATTATGAAACTGATGAATTTTAAAAGAGGGCCTCAGTCGACTTAGGCCCTTCTTTGATATCCACCTTCAAATATACTTTGTGAATTTCATATTAGCCACTTACGACTCCATCTACAAAAATTTATGCAGCTTCAAGTTTTCTTCCTCATCCTAATTCTCCGCATACTTTGTTTAGGACAAGTGGACTTTGTACGTCCGTGGGAAAGCAAGATAAATGACGTGTTCGCAATAAATGAAACTGTTGATTAACTCTATACAGAATAAATCGCAAAATGCAACCATCATTGAGAAAATAAGACTTCAAAGTTGAGGTGCGATTCATAAAAATATGTAACATATTATTAGCATATACGCCATGAACGTGTTTTTTTGCCCACCTGTAAAATCTGATAAAAAGGACTAATCCTCTTCTTGCAAACCTGCACTATTCATAATGTATATCTACTAATAAGTAAAATAGTTACTTGAATGTATGCATCAGCAATACAAACTTACATATAGGTAAGTAGCTATATATGTGCATAAACTAAGCCAAATATTTCACAAAGCAGCAGTCTCAAGCGGTTTTCACCTGCCATAAATTGTGTGCGTTTTCTGACGTCGATAAATTTTCGACTTTTTTACCTTCATTTGCGAGATATACCTTTTCATTCCTTCGACAGAGTATAGAAAAAAATTTCCACAAAACTTGCACCGTCACGCGACGAAAAAAAAAAAACCGAATCCGAATAAAAACTTCGAATTCTAATTAATAACTTCGCCACCTCGATTTGTTGTTGGCACGAATCCACGAAATTTTTTGTAAAGGCAAAAAAAGTAGGAGAAAATGGTGGGGGAAGGGAAGAGGGGGGTTTAAAAAACATCATAATAAATATTCGGTACACCAAAACGAAAAAAAAAGCAAACCAGGAAAAAAAAAAATTACACGAATAACACGAAAACGTTTAATTTACAATGCCTGGATTTTAAAGGAAAGATGACTGGAAATTATCTACGAAACCATTATTATTCCATAATATAGCTGGAAATGTACGTTAAATCTGCATATTATGACCATTGAGGATTCAGAAGTGACAGCGAGAGAGAGAGAGAGAGAGAAAAATGTAAAAAAAATACCAATGTGGGGTTAAAATCATCTGGCATATAAAATCGTATAATTTACGGACACTAAATGATGACCATGCAGAAGAGGTGAGAGAAAAGCGAATATATATGTGTATGCAGACAAACAGAGATGGAAGATACGGAGTTAGAAACCGATTGTAGGACAGAGATGAGCAGGGGCCAAAGAAAAATAATCTTATGAAAATTGTGTAGGTCATATAACTTCGGGTCGTATTTTTTATAGCATTAGGTATAGGTATATCGTTTTTCTAAAGTGATCAACGATTCGAAAATGTTCTTTTTTCTTCTTCTTCTTCTTCTTCATTCTAATAATGTGCCAACCAAATGGAGGCTAATACTAATAATTTGCGTTAAAACTTTTCCATTTTATATAATTCTCTTTTTCGGTGAACCCCCCAAAAAAAACCGATAATTTTGTTTTTTTGGTTAATTTTGGCTTTTTATATTATTTTTTTACTCTTTTTTTTTCTTTCAAGAAGTTGGTCACGGTTCAAAAAATGACCCGAAATTTCGAATAGCCAAAAATGTATATAGGTAGAAGGAGAGGAGGAGAGTGAATATACTGAATATATGATAGCGCGAAGGTCAAAATTATTGGAATCAAATGTGTGAGAGCAAACTACCTACATGTATATGTTGTATATCGAAGACTTTCTAAGCATCATGTAAGAAGTTAGGTAAAATTATGTTAAGGTAATACAGTTTTTACCCCATACTGGTGAGGAGTGGCATAATGTTTTATTCAGCAACTGTTTTTCATGCCATTAATGGCAGAGTAGGTACGTTGAATGATATTTTCATTTTTCAAGAGGCCAAATGGTTTATTTTTATTTTTTTTTTACAACGTGAAACTTTGAAGTGACGCACACACTTGCAACATTTCCTCTAAAATGAAACAAACAAGCAAACTGCGACAAACACGGCAAACATTTTCATCACATTTTTCACTAATCAAAATTTTGATTATTTGATTCGTTCGACTCGCGTTACCACTCTATGCTACACAAATATAAATTTAATCCACACCTGAACACAAATTTGGCCGCAAATGCAACGTCATCTTTTTTAAATTACCATCAGCTCAGCTCAGAATGGATCAATTTCCAACATTAAAGCTTGAAAGATTTGTGAGATCCTTATAAGTTTCATAAGAAATTGTTTAAAATGTTAGCATTTGAGTTGCTTTGTGAGAATTGCGATTTGAATTAGATCATCTTTATAGACACACAAAAAAAATCATTTTTTGATTTACAGCATCTACATATAATATTACTTATGCTTTTCTTTTCAACTTCAAAATAAGTGAAATATATAGCCCCTATAATGTAAGAAAATATTTCTTAAATTCAGTTCCCACAACATTTTTTACTTTCGCCTCGTAAATGATTTGTGATTTCCGTCCTCACATTTGCATTAGATATATACCTGTACATAATATATAAGTAGTTGTTTTTGTTTTTTCTTTTTCATTTGAGATTGCGGTGTTTATTTTATTCATAAAATAATTTCGATCGCATCATCGAGCAGATATTTTATAAATAAGTGTTCCTTTTTAGTTGCCTGTTTCCCAACTCCAGTGTACACTCTCATTTACATGTTTGCTCCATTTGCTCGACTAACCAATTATCGCTCGCCATTATCAATTTTTACTTAAGATGAGAAATCTATAATTTTTTTATTCTTTTTCTCAACACCGTCTGTGGAACAAACAATATATTTATTGCCAAACTTCTTAATAGAGGATCAAGAAAAATCCGATGATGGTTTTTAGGAGTTTTTCTCTTCGCGATGACATATTAATAGGTACTACTTGGATTATTTTATGTGAAAATGTATAGCGAAAAATAATATCTACAATCTAAAATTAAAATATAGATAAATAAAATAAAATATTTTCTTGGAAAAGTGATCTTCTATACATTTGTTTCAAAATTAAAGGAACATATAAAAATAGTACGTTTGTAAAATGTCAAGCCTGTAGTCAGGAGGGTTATGGGGGAGAATATCCTTTATTCGACCAAATTGAGCTCCATTTCAGACTGGGAAAACAGAACGGAAGTGAGGCGGGTGGGGGTGGGGGATTTTAGGTGGCTGTCTGGTTTTCCATCTTAAATTTAGCAACTAGAGCTTCTGGAAATTATACAATAGGATTTTTTTTTCAATGTTCCAGAGAAATACAAAAATATATACCCCTTCCCTCTATAAACACATATGCACAAAGGGCGGCCATTATTTTATGATGCCTTGGGGCTGCAAGACCCTTAATCCAGCACTGAACTAAATGTATATGAACGTTTTCGATCAAGTATTAAGCCAGTAAATTATATATTGGCTATATGGGGAAGAGCAAAAAATTATTATCTATGTATAAGCGAAACGGATTCGAAATTAAGTAGCTAACAACTATTTTTTCTCAACACAAACACCTGCATTTATATACACATGCAGTGAAAGTTCTGTCGAACGTCAACCAGATTATCTGAAAAAATATGGCCTTATGATTGTAGGAAACGACGATTAAAAATCTTATAAAAGTTCGCTGAAAAAATATGTATAGGTGTAAGAAATAAATTGCTTCTTGAAATTTGAATATAGGTACAGTTGCAATCTTCTTCGGTTGCAATAATAAAGAAAAAAAAAATAACAGCATGAAGACTATCAACAGCTATATAACTTTCGTTTTCTCATCTATATCGTAAACGATTTTGTACACTTTTTTATTATTATTTATTTCGAAACGATTTATAATTAATATTTTCTTTTTACCTGAAGGAGTTTTAGGGCATTCGTTAAGAAACTGGCTGATAGATTTGTATTTGAATTAAAAGTAGCTATATAGGTATAAATTTCTTAGCCTTAATCTCACGATTTCATTTTCTGATATCTCATGCATCCGGCGAATGCGTTCACTTCCCTTATGATGTCGGTTTTGTCATAATTAAAATATCCTAGAAAATAATCGTTAATTAACATTTTAATTTAACCGATTTTTATCGACACCATTATCCACTTGTTTTTTCTCCCTTTGAAACGTTATTCAGCAGTAGAATGCAAAGAGATTGAGGAGTATAAAATTAAAATGCATTTTAAAAATGGAGAGAGGAGGGGATCATCAGTTAAAAGAGACGGAAAAATGAAAAAACGAAAGAAGAGAAAAAATGTTTATCCTAAAGTGAATTAAAAGAGATATGAAAGATGAAGACGCACAAGAATCTCTGAGATTAACTATGCGAGAAAGAATTTTTGGTCACAAAATAATATATACATACGTAAGAAAATGAATCTCAAATAAGAGTGTACCCATATAAACATCAATACAGGCTAGATAATAATGTGGGCATTATTTCTGGGAGCTGCAGATGCTTTGAAATATTTTTCTTTATTTACCAAATTTGCATAGCTATAGAAGTATAATATTCTAACCAACTTGTTTCTAAATTTTGAAATTTCTATACCTCTAAATCAGCAGAAGGGGGGGCAAGGGGTCCTAGTCAGACAGTCCAAACACCTTCGAAATTAAAAATTTTTATTTATAGATCTATGTTTGATTTTTTTCTCTTCTGTTGTTCCTTCTTTTTTCCAGACGTTTGCAGATTTCATCTTTTTGTTTCTCTTTTACAGACTAAGTATAGGTATAAATGTTTTTGGGACAGAAAAAAAATAAAATATCAATATAAAAATTTAAAGAATGCATCAATATAAAATATTAAATATCAATATAAAATCTTCAATATTGCGATGTAGAATATCGAACATCGCAATACAAAATACTGATATGAGTATATAAACAAAAAAATTAGTAGGAATGATAACCTTACTACAATCATATAAATGTTGCATAAAGCTTAATATTGAAAAACTCGATATAGTTTTCCAAGTCTATTGTCCTTCTGACACCTTTCCAACGGCCTTATATAACTGCAGTAGGCTATTGATATTGTAAAATGAAATTAGGTAAAAGTTATACAAGTCGAGATCATACCGATCAGACTCATAAAAATAAGTCAATTGAAAACAGCCAACCATTGGATACCAATATTTAGAATTTTTGTTGTCACTGCATGTTACCATGGAGCTGAGAACAACAAGGCCAATTGCCTCGATGTATTCGAGTGCCACCTCTTTTTCTACGCACACATTCTCTCTCACGAATGAAAATCGTCGTTCAGATGCCATAGAGTTCATAGGGCTGCGCAAAACAAGCAGTTCAACAAATTACGCATTCGTCACACGAACACTACTTTTTTTTCTTTTTTTTTTATTTCAATATTTTCTTTCTCGCCTTCGACATGCACCATTCGTCAGAATATAAAAACCATTTAACACGTAGATCACGTCGTAAAATACAGCTAACAAGTAACCAATCAGCGTTCGTTATTTATGATTAATTCTATTATACTCGTAGGTACTTTACACGACTTCAAAGACACTTGTAAAGTTCATTTAAAAAAATTAATGAGATGAAAAATCAGAGTTATGAAATCTAAATTCAATTGGGTGGAAAAATTTTATATCCATAAAAATAAATATAGAGGTTATCTGCAGAAGGTTACAGTGAACATGAGAGAGACCTATGAGCAGAACTAGTAGCAGATCTGGAGAAAATTACTCGTCTAAATCAAATTACGACTGATAAAGAAAAATAGCTGCGTAGCCTTTTCACTGAAGTGTTGTGAAGGCAGGAGATGGATTCTCTTTTACAGCATTAGTTAATCAATTTTTATAATAGCCTTTTTTTATATTTTCTATACCAGACCTACTATCTATCATGCATGAAGGAAAAAATAGTAATGGAAAAAAATCAATTTTTCAGGAAGATTACATTCTTTTATTTAAATTTATTTCACTTTATTTTACTTTCTTGTAGTTTATATTTCATGTTATTTTTTATATAAATCTATTTTACTTATAATTTTCACGTACAGTCGCCAGATCCAACAAAAACTCGCCAAATCCACGAATCCATCATTTATTTTACTTCGGGGTCCAATACATAATTGAAGCCTTCGAAACATCGCAAGTGTAAGTGCCAAATGAAAAAAGAGAAAAATCCGCAGAATATTTTGACATCGGTTCATTTTTGGCCATCAATGTTTTTTTTTAGCTACCTATTCTCTTACACTATCAACAAATAAAATAATAAACCATCGCACGAGGAGATATACACTTATTTTTTGACGAGATATTCAGTTTTTCGCTCTCTTATTATTTTTTATTTTGGAACTTACACTTGTTTCTATGTCAGTATAGGGCTTCCACTGTGAAATCTTAGTTGCATTATGAAGAGATTTCCTTATAAGTCGTTATATCCTAGTAGTGAAGGGATTGAACTAATTTTGGTCGCATTTGCTCCATTGAATCTATTCATCTAAATACCGCAAATAATGTAATCAACGAGTGCTCATTTTCATCGAAATGAGAAATTTCTCCATTTCCACACCTTTCGCATGACAAAACGACTAATATAAATGGTGACGTCATTCTCGTCCATCACATTTAAAGTAAATAGAAAGAAAAAAAAACTATTTTCATAAAAAAAAAGCGTAATCCTATCGTTGAAATAAGCCAACGTTGCTGGTGATATCTAGGCTCTATAGCATTCGAAAAAGTAACAAAAGAAAGGTACTATTTGAAAATTAATTTTCACTATGTCGAATATTAAACTGACGCAGTGGCCAGAAATCATGGAAAGCCTGGGCCCGTTTTATGCAGACCCTCTACCATTTTCGTATATACGTTCAGTATATAATACCTAATTGTACTCGAATGTATTTTTTTCTCCACTATATACTATATACACGTCTGGAAGTTCATTATTTATTAATACATTGTAAATACCTTCTTTCGATAAACGATAGTCCGCCGGGTAATAAGATAATCTTATAGTTATATGCTCCATCCGAGTAAATGGAAAAATATAAAATCTTTTCTTAAAGGTATTATAAATGTAAGAGGAAAGAGTGAAAAAAAAAAACCAACGTAATATATATCCTGTAGCCAAGCTGCAGTGTATATATATATATATACTTTTTTTATTCATTTTAATTATAATTATTATATTCTTCGGCTGCGAATAACGTATCCCTTAGCCAAAGAGTCATAAATAATTTCCGTAGAAAATTATCCGAGAATGGCGTATAAATGGTGAGGTGCGGGTATAAATAATGAGTTCGTTCGCGTTCTCCCATTTTAAGGCTCGATTATATACCATTTTTGCTGCTTTCTTTGACTACCATCAGATTTCGAGCTTTTATCGCGTAAATAATTACGTCCGACAAAAAAAAATTCATTTCCATAAACGACGATTCTCTTTTTTCACTCCTCTGCGCGTTTGCGCACGTCTATACAACAATTGGCGCATTCTCAAAACTATATCTATATCGAGTAGCTTCTGAATGTAGAATGACGCCGCAGATTAAATACATAACATATACCTATATATAGCTTCCCAAAATGCGAGGAACTATAGCCCTTTCATCCCCTTGGTAGACCATAGGTGTTATGAATGCTATGATTTTTGTTTTTCTTCCTACCAAATCTACGCTTACTGGAGATTTTTGTTTACAGCCTTGAAACAATATTGCCATTATGGAACATGTATATAGGTCTCCTTGCTCAGCTATATATTTGATAGAAGACTTTTTGATGTGTTAACATAAATTGGTTTTCGGTTTTCGTTACACGCGAGTTCAAATTTGGAAATTTAACACGAAGTTAAAAATCGATAGTCGATATGTCGCACACCCTCTACAAAACTGATAAAACTCGAAAAAACCGTTTTTTCAGGAGAGCTATTTGAAATTTTCAATTTTAAAACTGTCAATATTCAATCAATTTCTAACGGATTTTGTTCATTCAAAACCCAAATGACTCCATGTATAGAGTAGTTTTTGAATGTGCTGGTCTTTTCCCCATAAATAATCCACCAATAGCCCCCCCCCCCCCCCCCCCCGCAAGTTGTATCACTTTTGTACAGGCAGTAATGACACTTTTCAATGTTTTGTGTGTTAATTTGAAGTGAGATGTATCAGTTTTGTAGAGAAATATTGAGTTGTATCGGTTTTGTAGATTGCCAAACTTAGTCATTTAATATGGAAAAGTTGAGTTGTATCAGTTTTGTCCATTGAATAGCTACACATTTCTGAAATTGTAAACTGATACTGGAGGGGTCTGGGGGTGGAATTTCACCAAGGTGAATATGGGGGATTAAAGTAGGACCCTTATAGACTCTTTTTTCACTGCTAACTCAAAACTCAATTTTTGTGAGTTGTATCAGTTTTGTGGAGGGTGTGCGATGTATCCGAGATATGTATCCGAAAACGTAATGATGCTTGCGCCGTTGTCACCATCGAACGGTTTTCATCGGTTCCGGTTCAGTTTCCTGAACACATTTTCCTGACATGACATCCACCCGACATGACATTTTCCTGCAATTACATTTTCCTGACATTCATTTCCATGACATTTGTTCTCCTAACATTCTTTTTCTTGATATTCATTTTCCTGACACCGTTTTCCTGACATTCATTTTCACCAACACTGAAATTAGTGTGGCTGAACGCGCTCTAGGAAGGCGAGTTAAAAACTCTCCCAAGCCTATATGGGTTCAGCTACAAACACGCATAAGGTCTATTGTATTGGATTATGATACATATGTAGAGAATGCTGAGGAAATTGAGAATCTGACGACATTAGCCCACACCATAGTTCTTTCATAAGAATGTTGACAAATGAAAAATAAAACAAACAGTTAGAAAAACGGTGTCAGGAAAATAAATGCCAGGAAAACGGGGTCAGGAAAATAAATGTCAGGAAAATGAATGTCAGGAGAACAAATGTCATGAAAATGAATGTCAGGAAAATGTAATTTCAGGAAAATGTTATGTCGGATGGATGTCATGTCAGGAAAATGTGTTCAGGAAACTGAACCGGAACCGTTTTTATCAATAAGCCACATTGTTTGAGATTTCAGTAAATAAATGAGTGTTGCTAAAATTGCTGTAGCTTTGCTCAATCTAACCAAGTGCGAGGCAAATGCTATACAACTCGCGCAGGCAATTAATCGCTTCATTATGTATGACTATAATCACACATGCCAAATTAAAAGTAATTCCAGACAGATTGCGCCACAGTATAATTTAGTTAGTAACAAATTTTATAGGTGGGTATTTTTACAAGTGTTGGTCACCCATGCGGTTAGTTTGGTTATAATGTGATTTAACGAGGTGTGAAAAAGCTAGTTCATTATGGGCGCTGAGCTGATAAGAGCGTGAATGGCTTTATGAGTTTTCATCTGTGTTTCAGATGAGTGAGTTCCAGCAGCGTTAAATCGTTTCCATATAATTTATTGTTTCGCATTTTGCTTTTGGATAAATAATTTGTCGCGTTGTTTGAAAATACACAACAAGATAATGTGAAGCATCCAACAATAGTTTTTCCCGTATAATGAAGATTAAAATTTGAAATTACTCAAACGGTAGTCGATCTCGTTCGGAGGGCTTTTGCTTGAATAAAAAGAAATTATGTACCAACTTTCGCTAATATTTGCTCAGTCCTAATCTAGAATAGGTAAAGAATTTTTGCAATCTTCGACTATTCATCATACATCATGTACCTACATGCGGCCATGGAGATTCTGCGAAGATAACGTTACCTATACGTTTTATTTCGCTCGAGAAACAGACAAAAAATGGCGGGAAAAGATGCAATAACGCATTCTTCGAACAAGTCATCCATACAGAGGATCGAATGACTTAAAATGGATATAATCATCTTTATTTGAAATTCGAAACGGAGTGTAACGACCGTTATTTCCAATCAACTCGAAATCCTGATGTATCTTCGTGCGGACGTGAGTTTTTTTGCAAATTAAAACACGCCCATTCGCAGAATTTTAATCACTCGATTGTTTTTCTAACATAGAAAAAAAATTCTACAACCCGACTATAAAGTTACTCCTCCAGAAATGTAGAGTAGGAGAGGAGTGTTTTTAAAGGGAACAAACGATTTAATTGGCTGATTTAGAAACCTTTTTCAGTTCATAAATTATCTACACTTAGTGCGAACGAGCAAAATCACCAAAATTTACTGCAATCGCGCGTTTTTCAAGTTAAATTTGTGTGCTAAATGCTAATGTCGATCATTCACGATTACAAAGTTGTACACGTGTTTGTAATAAAAAAAACAGCATGACATTTGTGAAAACGTTGTCCAAAAAAGAAAGCTCTTATGGTTTATGCGAGAAAAAATTCATCAACTTTTTAAAATATTTACCAACTGAATAATATTAGTATGTTCCTTTTGGTGACAATATTTTAGAATAGTAAATTTTAAAAAAAATTAAATTTCATCGAGCCAACCTATACAGACTATACACTGCTCCAAGGATAATTTGCATGCGAGGATAACGTATATTTTTTATGTACTTATAGTTTTACGTGCGTTTCTAAAATCCATTAACTCGGTTTCACAAATGAACTTCCTTTTCCTCCTCAGCTCTCCTTTTTGAACATTATAGTAATAGCCTTTACTAGATTGAGCACCTTGTGCCACCAAAATCGTACTGGCCATAGACGAATGAAAGATAAAAGTTGAAAAAGTTGTAATATTATTGAAAGTGCAAGGGTGTAAAACTGTAGCAGCGATTTTCAAATGGTTTACACATAAAGTCTCGATATACTCGCGTATTATCTAATGGATAAAAGAAAGACGTCCACTATAAGCCTCGCTAATTGACGTTCAAGCCAACTTCTTGTAAATTAACATATTATACCTGCATTATTCGTAAAAGTATAGGTGTATGAGTTTAGGTGTGTTCGAGTGTTAATTTATCAGTCAGACTGCAGGAGCATATCAAAATGAAAATTAACGTGAAGAAAGAAAAGCAAAATTATAACAAACAAAGTGAATTGAGGCTATTTATCAAATTTTCTTTCGGTCATTTGCGAAGGTAATCTAAGAGCAGAGAAACTGTAGATTTTATTGCAGAATTTCGTTCATAGGTACATTCCACTCACTGCACCAAATTACTCGGTCACTGGCTAAATGACCGCATATTTTTTTACTTGGCTCCTAAATGAGTATATGTGGGAGGATCAACACTCAACACCAGAGTTAATCATGTTAATCGGCAATCGCAATAAAAAAAGTAGAATCAACCTGCGAAGATGAAAGTTACCTCTCAATAATACAACCATCTGTATATTGTGTCAGTGTTTAAAAATGGTATGTGTGTGAATAATAGATACCTACTGATAAAGATGCAAAATTTGAAAAACGAATGAAAGATGCACAAGAAAATAGATGTTTTGAAGAAGTATAATCTTACTCTATTATTCTCTTTATAGTTGCAAGAGAAGCATAATAATATACTAATAACCATAAAATGCAAATAATGTAAAATCCCAATTAACTATACTCCATATAGTTGTTGTACATATAAATATGGGTAAATATAATATGATTGAGCGCATAAAAAGCAAGTTCCCGAATATCTACTCGATTTTAGCTCAATTTAAAATTATATCATTGCTTTTATGCGGCAACAAATTCACACATATGCCATCAATATAATATACAGTTATGTATACTTCAAGTATTTAAGGAGCATTGCCAAGTCATCGATCTTTTACATTATAAGTACAACGCAATGAGGTAATTAGTAAAAATAGATTCATCACGAAGCGACACAATCATTGCACATCAGCAAAGTTAGCCATTCAGATTCCAAAATGATAAAAAGTGGCTCTAATAAAATATTTTCCTTTGAACAAGGAAAAATCGCATTGATGAAAATTTAGTACGGAAAGCGCACATATGGAGGCTTCCTCTAGAGAAATGCACACTAATGTCCTCTACTTGTGCACAATAAAATAAAATCACAAAAAAATGGAATGTTATATTGCAAGTATAAAATCAAAGTTTTATTACTAAAGAGAGTAATATCAGCTCCATTTTCATTTTTTTGAGTATATTTATACTGGAAAGAGGCGAGGAGATAAGAGTTTGAGATTTATGATAATTTGGTGCGTTTTGCTTATATTTTATTTTTGGATAGAGGTGCGCATTCCTAACAGGGCAGAAGTTGATCAAAATTATTGATCTTTTGCGCTTTCCTACTGCAACTGCATTTTTCATCGCACTAAAAAAGGCATTTATTTGATCCAAAATGGAAAATGATCAAAAAATAATTACAATTTTATCAAATAATTATATCGTTTAGTTTTAATATCTGGAGTTTTTATCTTATTTAAACATTGAATTAAATTAGAAATTATGTATGGGTATATGAAAAATAATTTAGAAATTATTTTCATTCAGAGAGCCAATATTTTTCAACTATATATGGGTACTTGGTTACAGTATGTCACTCGTGATGAGACTATTCGCATAAACAATATAATTATTATAATCAAAATTCACTTACCTTATCGCAGAACACTTTAATTTGGCAATAACCTCTATGGTATACTGGACCATCTCTTGGGTCTTCATAAGTATCTATTTGCAAATGCAACGGTAACCCCTGTTGGAAAAAGAAAATTATTATACGTAATCACTGCACTATACATATACTACTCGTATGTTATAAAATATAGGGTAATTTGTTTTTGGTGCGAAGTTATATCCCCTTTTCCCCAGAGAAAATTGAGATTTTGGAAGGGAGAGTGGTGTGACGGGATGTGCTAAACCGACCAAAACATTTTCTTATCAATATATTGTATATATTTGGCCCACCTGGCCAGCGGAGAAGACAGCTAAAATTCGCCTACACCACCTGCGAGTAGGCTGAAGTAATAAAATTTAACCCGAATTTTTACAATTCGGAGGCTAAGTAGAAAATATTTTTCACCTTTTTAGCAAAATTTTAACGTCTAATTTTAAATGAGTTTCGCCTAGATTAAATGATCGTCGCGTAAGAAATTGTCGTCAATTATATATACACGAGAGTCATTTTCGAAGAGGATGTGAAGTTGCAAAAAAAAAAGAAAAAAAGAAGAAGAATTCAAAGTTCATATACGAAGAATTTATCGAATAATTTAAATTGTAAATTTTGAAGGAATAAATTTCGTAAGTAAAATCTTTGCTATTTCTCTTCATCCATAATATATACTTGAGACAAGAAATATGCAGACGCGAGAAATTTTTTTTAGGAAATCTGTTCATCGATCCGTCGTCTTTGAACTAGTGGAAACTTTCTCTATGTTAATGAATTAACATGAATCAACCGTAAAAGGTGATTGCACCAATTTTTATCTACGTTATATGGGATTGGTTGCGGTTTTTTTCCCTAACAAATTTCAATTTAAGTCCTACTTGAAGAGCAGAGGTGAGAAGGAACTGATATATACATATGTGCTTCCTAATATCCTCCATTAATTTGATATAACTATTTTAATTAGGTTAATGTCTATAAACGTAGCTTTTTCCTCCTTTTTTTTTTTTTTTTTTTCATTTTTTGTTTTACTTTCAACCCACCTCATTTTCGTAGCGACGTGGTATATTTTTGATTGAGTCATTATAAGTGCCTCATGACGTCTCAAGCTCCACTTGCGCGGACCGAGATAAAGAGTAAATGATAACTTTTTTAAATCAACTTCGCGCTTGTATGCGGCTGTCAAAAGTTGTACAGATAAATTGATGAGATATTGCCAGATAATATGCTTTCCTATATATAGTACCTACATACCTATATTATTTGAAATTCTTTACAGCATAGAAGTGGTTGAAAAATTTTGGGACTTTTATACCAGCAACGTTGAAGTGCAACCGAGTGAGAAAGGTAAAATCGTTCGTGATAAGAGAAAGAAAAAATAATGACTTAATGGAAAGAATAATGAGAATGAAAAAAGAAAAAAAAAAGTCTACACATAATACGAATTAATTACGTTAATTAAGAGTCGAAGGTTAGCTCCATATGTACACACCTTAGACAGCTTTTTCCCCGTCTTGCACAACATCAAGGGGAATATTTTGTATAAAATAATAAAATTACAAGACGATAAAAAATCGACAGTATAATTACGAATGAGCGAAAATGGCCTCATTTAGAAAATTCACCGTACGTGTATTTAAGAAAATGGAGGTATTTTATTTTTCTTATATTCATTTCAAATTTTCAACGCAATAATAATATTTTAAACGATCGCGAGTCATTCTAAAATTCGCTCGTTAATCAGTTGAAATTCGCTGAAAGGAATATAATTCCGGCATGTATATCGAATGTAAATACTTTACACAGCATTTCCCGGAAATGTCGTTATTTGGGGGAAAATACAGATTATTTTGTTTTTCCTGTAAGTGCAAAAACGTTTTACGACGAAAAACACAAAACGACTATAAATATGGGCAAATAAAATTATGGGGGTACTTAATACGTAAAAACAGTCATAGGTAGTAAATTTTTAGGTACAGTGGGTTTCTCGATTTGGAAAAAAAAAAATGCGAAGACCAGCGATTTTTCTAGAGATTCGCGATATTTAATTTTACGAGTTTGATTCTGAATCAATTTGGACAAATTGGAGTACCTATGTAATAGCTGATAGTTTTTATTTTGAAGTTCTGCATTTTTTACATCCCACCTTGCAGATGGTTCCATTTCATAAGAAAAAATACCATAAAAATTTCAGATGCTAGCTCGAGAAGAAATGGTGCCTCAAGGGGTTAAAAATCTGAACATGCAAAATTTATAGCATTATTTTGTTTTGCAACTAGCATTGCCCAGAATAATGTATTCTTTTCTACCGCTACAACCCACTGAAACGATTAGAAAATACGTTGAGGCGATTTGAAAGGGTTTGATCTTACCCTAAATAGGTAACTAAAAAATCACTATTTTTGTGTGTTGAATTGAGTGATAGTTATTTTATCATTATGAGAATACGTAATCAAAAACTGAATGACGTTTTGATGAGAAACTTCGCCTGCTCCAACCCCTCTCTCTATCATTAGTTTACGAATTCTGATTTTGCCATAATTTTCAATAAAGGGATGGCTTTGAGACAGTATTTCCCTTTTATTGAGAGGGTGGAAACTTAAGTGGAATTTTGTTCTCATGAAATCGAACCACTTTGAAGGGTGGGAGGCCGAATCACGGAAAAAGAAATCGCCATATATAAATAAAGACCACCCCGGTATGTATATAGCTCTTGAATATATCGGCAGGATCCTACGAATTTGTTTTTTTGACATTTCAAAATTTTATGGAACTGAACAAATATGCAGGTTTGAAAAATAGAACTTGAAGAAAAAAACAAATTCATAGTCCGCGGGCACAAGGGTAACAATAATTTCAATAAACAAATATGCGCAAGTATAAAAATTAAATTAAACGTGGGGAAAAAATACAAAATATAATCTTCAAGGGTATAATAAAATCTAGATTTGAGAAGAATCAATTTAAAATTCAGATTTAATAACCATCCTAATGAACTGGTATAAGTACGAACAAATACCTATTTTTGCCTGCAAAATACAACTGGGGGAGGGGGTGACTCATTAGACTATTCCTTGTGGCTTGAAGGTTAAGCACATAAAAGTATAATTACCTATTTATTTTACTGAGGAGTTCATAATGAAATTAGATTCCATAATCATATGAAACTTACATTTTAATGAAAAAAATATTTCATAAACCCATTCTCATGGGTTTTCAATTTTTCGTTGATGTTTTCGCAAAGAAAAACGACTAAAAAGCAATAAAGTCATACAATACTGCATAATCGATACAAATCGTGAAAAAATAAAGCAAAAATGGTCGGTACATGAATCTGCATCCTTATGTCTGTATATTTCAATAGCATATTATAATCATTATTATTTTCAAATCAAAATAGCTTTATATTGCGCAGGCAGTTAATTAAAGTCGATATTACGTACAAGACTTTACTAGCCAATTAATGGTGAATATACCCAGATGCATATTTACAATAAAAATTTTAATGCTGTGAACCCAATTTTATACTATTTTTAGTTTTGTAATCATATGAATAAGTTTAGGAAGGTACGTAATTTTCACTCGTTCTATAATAATAAAGCTAAACACTATGTTAAATATAGTTACTTATTTGTTAATTTAAAAATATGTTTTACTTACTTTCACGCCCTTTTGACTACTGAAATCAGTACTGAGACACTGTACTGCGATATTTATCTGCAATAAAAAAATTAAATAAAAATTAATTGCAAAATATGAATTCGTATAATTTGCATTAAATAAGATGTAACAGTTATCTATACGTAAAATTATAACTTTTCATCAGCTCTATTGGGATTTAACAGGAAAATGAATTAAGTATTAGATTATTTCGTTCTTGCAAAATTTATTAAAGGTTGGAATCTGAAGAAATTCTAGCTGAGGAGATAACAAATTCTCAGCTTGGGCGGGCGGGTGAGGGGGGTGTACTAAAAATGAAATCAATTTGATTCCGAATTTATTGAAGCAAAAATTGAAATCTCCTCGTGCCATATCTTAGTCGCCTCTTCAAACGGATTTCTAACCAGCATTTTGATCCAGAACTCTCATATCTATTTACCTACATCAATAAATTAGTTCCAAATTTTCGTTATCCTCGAAAGAAGGTCATTCTTAATAACATCTTCCGCTTGTAATCCTCGTTATAAATTTCATCTGATATAAATGGATTTTCCTTAAAGCCATATTCTCAATCAGATCCGAGCTATCTTTACAAATTTATCGCGAGTAAGAAAAATTTTTGAATTTTCAACTGCTTTTGCAGTGTCCATATAGCCACTTATCGTATATTATTCTTTTGTTACTTACATAAATTTTTTTATGGACGAAATACTCAATCTATTAAAGATAACCGTAATAACGTCAACTTATAAGAATTCTCTAAGAAATCTTCATTAAATTTTCTAAAAGAAGAATATATAGTAGGACAAATTAACTCGAGGGTAAAGAGGACAAAACAGTTTATTAATTTCTATTTAAAATATTCTAATGGAAATTTCTGACTACTGCTTCTCTCTTTCTGTTACTGTCAGCCTCGCTTCATTCAGATATATAAATCGAGAGAAACACTTTTTTTTTTCCCACAAAATTTAAATATTAAAATACTTTTAGGAAGGTACCATTCATTTTAGGAATGCATTATTTGTATTTTATGTAAGTAGTTGATCGCAGTGCCAAGCGATTTTTATTTATTTTAAAATACCTACTTACACGAAAAAAATTATCATATCGTCTGCATTTGAACGAAGTAAAAGATTATATTTACCAAAATAAAGAAATAAAAAATAAAAAAAAAAAGTAAATTAATGACTACTACATACTTCGTTGAAAAAGTGATAGAATTAGGTCAACGATACCATCCCAGCATCGTTGCTAATATCATAATTTAACCTAGACAACTATAAGTAGGTATAATGAAAACGTTTCTACTTTATCCAAAAAAGTATTTTCTAAAGTATTCAGTAAGTATTTAGAGACTTTTATTAGTTCGTAGAATAGGCTCATTCTATTTTTCGTTTCTGCTATGTCGTATACCATAATTAACTTGTCAAAAGATAATATACTATTTTTCATTTTGGCAACTAGGTTAATTGCTTAGCTATCTCAAAAAGTAGCCATTAAGAAACAATAGATATATTATACTCATATAATAATCTCCTGCTGAATGTAAAAATTTCTTTCAGATAATCTACTTTCTATTCAAATTTTCTTGAAGATTTTTCAAAATGTCATGATGAATATTTGGAAACGTAAAGTCTGAATGATTATAACTGATTTATATTACAGATATAGTTAAGCAGGTGTGAGTAATTTGTTTATTTTAATAATGGAAGGATATCCATTTTTAAAATTATTTGGATGACAAATAAATGATATACACATACGCTAACTCAGAAAAGTAAGGGAAGTAATTACTTTTCCTTACCTTAGCAGGACTTTCCATTGGATTCCAGTAGACTGCGATGGCATTATGAGACACTTCTTCTATACAACCAACTAGGCCACAGCTATTTTTTGTATCTGAAAGTCAAAAGGGAACAACCAAATTAATTAAATATATAATTATACACATCAAATATTATGCACGCGAATACAACTCATAGTAAGTATATACAGGTTCAAAAAATTACATATACAGTAAATTTGAAAAATTTGATTAAACCACACTGTAGAGAGAGACTTGAAACGAGTCCCTGTGGAGAATCTGCGTGTAACAATTCACGAACGGTAACCCAAACCGTCTTTACCTCGGTGTTTTATCATTCTTTTTCATAAAATTTATTATGGTATGCAGATAGTGACATTCTTTTCGTTTCAGACAGGTAGATCGAAGGAAGTGAAATATGCGAGCTGTTGCACTCGACTGTGCACAATGTATTATGTAAATCACAAACTCATGTCTAATTTGTAAACATTTCATCGACTCAGCTACATAGAGACCACTTCAGAGAGTAGAATTTCAATTAGAAATTCTAGAATGGATTCGATTAAGTCTCTATCTACAAATATAAAATTCGAATGCGAGACATTTTTATAATGTCGGAAAAAGTACAACCTGAAACACAATATTTCTTGTCGGCTAATTTACTCGTATAATATATTGAAGAAGAAAAAATGAGTATCCTCTACACGGTCATTTGATCCTCTCATTTGTATAATAAAGTCAAAGACTTTATAATTCGAGAACAGAGTGCTCTACTCGAATTTTGTAAAATTAAAATGCCAGTACCAGTTTTATATACAGAATTCACGCTACTGGGTGCAAAGTGTGCATTTTGGCGTCACGTATACTCATCTTCGGCAAGTAATTCGATCTTGTGACGGTTAAAGATGAGACATACATGTAAAAAACGAATAAGGGTACTCGTAAATCAACAGACCTAAAGGAATATCGAAGAGAAGCTTTACTCTGGATTGTTTCGGAACGCATCTACTTGCGTAGTTTTAGGTTGCAGGCAGAGAGGAGGGAGAAGGAAAAAAATTGTCTGATTGCTAAAACAATAACAGATTTCAAGAAACTCGTGCTTATACTTTGAATTTAAGAGAAATTTCTTCGACAAACATTAACATTATTGGAATTTGCGTTTTTACGAAAAATCGACATAGACTCTGTTCGACCGTTTAAGTCACTGTGCAATTTTACGTTCGAAGTATGTACACGTATATAACCAAAACGAGTGATTCAATATAAAAGATGTATATGATTAGTTGAGTATTCGAGGTGTGTTCAGGTTTGGTGCCTGAATGGGTGAATTTACACATAAATTTTTAGTATACTAGAAAAATTATAATATGTTTTACTATGGACGATTAAAGAGACTATAGGTGGCGTCGTATACAGCCTCATCTTACAACGCATACCTCAAAAGACCAGGTGGCGTCATGTATAACACAATTTAGGGTTTCTCAGTACACTACTCGTATTACAGTAATTTCAAGCGTTCAAGATAGCACATTTTTCTATAATGAAACGAGATTGAAAAATTTTCAGAATGCAACGCACTTGGAGAAAAAATATTAAAAATTAGCAGGTACGAGTATATTATGCTGCAAATAATTATTAATACGTTTACTTAACTACCAATATTAACACTATCTCCTCTCAGTTTCTGCGAGAGAAGCCACAAGCATCAGCCAATACCCAGGGTCATAACTTAATTTCCTCAAATTAGGCAAATTAAATTCCACTATCCATTATGAAAAAACCTCAATACGATCCAGTCACTTTCACTGAAAAATCTCACAATCTCACTCATTCAAAAAAATGTCTGCACGTCCGACTGTAGAGCTGTCCAAAAGTCAGCCAATACCTTGCTTCGATACATGGCCGGCAAAACGTTTAGTGCGGAGCACAAAATGCACCACACAGTAAAAAGTCGAAAGAGGAAAAGTATAGCCAGAAAATTTTCTGTACGAATTATAGTCTGTTCCGGTTATAAGACTTCCATGACATCAAAATGCTTCAACCAATGAGAAGAAAGTATTTTTGATTTCAACCGTGTTTCAACCTATCGCTTTCTTCAGATGCTTGTGACGTCATGGAACTCTCAACTGCAACAGTCTATACTACATAATTATTATAAACAAATTTTTGCAGATATACACAGCGCCATCTGTTCGTATTTAGGGTACATACATGTATTCGTTTTCACTTTTCTTTCTTTTTCGTAATTTGTTATCTATTACTATAGGTAATTGAAAATGGGTGTGATTTTTTAAGCCCACAAAAAATTGTTGAAATCACGGAATAAATGATGTAAAATAATGGAATTTATAACTAATGCACAAAAAAAAAGAGACTTTTAACGGATTTCAAATTTATTGCACATTGAAAAAAGGTATTGAACAGAATTTTAGATTGAATTCATAAAAAAATAAAATAAGAACCGGCATGACAATCCCTTTAAACAAAAAATAAATAGAAAAGACGGAAAAAACTTTGCCCGCAAAATTATGAGAATGGCATGGTTGTCACAATTACTGAACAAGAAGTGATTTTTGTGCCTTTGATGGCCTTCCACATTTCTTTTTCTGGCCCAAGGGGATGGTTTTAACTTCATCTGGAACTGTGACATCTGTCCACTTGATTAAAATGCCCACAGTGTGTTTACATTTATTTTTTTAAACAAAAAATGGGCAAGTACATGTACAGCAAGCAGAGTAGATTTCAATCAGAGTAGACTTCAATCTTCTAAATTGCCATCCACCATTCTCTAAAAGCTTGAAACAACTTCCATTTGCCCTCTCCCTGATTAAATTTTTCAAAATTTTGGTATTTATTTCGGTCAGAGATTGTGAGGAAATATTGAGTACAATTGCGAGTTTCTCGTTGCAACACTGATGTCATATGAGCCACCCACTGGTAGGCTGCAGTCCATATTGATAGAGGAAGTGTGCATGACTCTGCAGGGCAGATACTCGTGCAAGGTTTAAACTATGTGTTGATAAGAATAAATATTGTGTGAGTATGTTATTGTGGGATTTTGATTTTATATTTCGTGATTTTCATTTAAAATTCTATTCATATTTATTCCGTGCAAACCTTTTTTTTCTTGCGTGCATTTTCATATTCCCCATTAAAAATGTTTTTATTGGGGAGGTAGGGAGGTAGGGAGGGAGGATGGGTGGAGGGGGAGGGGCGAATTGTCAATGAGTGAAGGAGATCAGAGCAAATATGCACCACACAGGGAACACAAAAGTCGCCGGCCACCATATGCTTCGATAATACAGACTTTAGTCAACTTCACGCCTCATCTCATTGCAATTTGTGCGACCTTTCTCCACCCACCCGCGAACGTATTTAAATACCAATAAAATTCCAGCTAATCGCTGGTCGCATTCCTATTGGAAACCGATTCAGTTGGAGGCGCGTGCGATAAAGCGTGACCGGCCGAGCGGGCGGCATTTGATTAACGTGGAGGCGGTGGTGGCGGCGCCGTCGGCACGTGGCCGCAGTTCCATTGGCGGAGCTCGCGTCAAAATAACGGGCCAACTACCGGTAAAGCGTCGGTTTCGGTCGCCGTAATTAGCGTGTAATGAGTTCCATAAATTGAAAACCAGTCTTGGCCTCTATATGCGTCTTTACTCCAACTCATTCGTCCGCTCATTTCGTACGCGTCTCAGCCGGTTCCGGTTGTCTGGGCCACCGCCGCGATGCTGTTGTTTGACAAAAAATCGTCTGGATGCATTGGAGCGCAGACAGAGAGGTGCCACCGGTGATTGGTTACTCACTATATATGCGACTATGCAGCTGGGGGGAAAAGTGGAGGCGATGGAATGAATTGCGCGTGAACGCATATTGACGTCCCATTCATAAATATTTCCGATAAGTCTCCATCTCAAGAAACTTTATGAACTGCTGTTTTGAAGCAAGGACCAAAGAGTGGAGGAGAAAGAGGCTGATCGGAGGCCAATACCCACAGAGTTGAATCATGATTACGATTGATGAGAATCATGATTGATGACGAATGTTAACCGTGGTATGTTTTCAGATTGAATGATTGATGATTGAATCAATAGGTAATCATGATTTAAACGTGATTGAAATCGCGATTATATTGCTAAGCAAGATATGACTTGTCAGCTTAGATATTCATATCCAGCTATTCGATAATATTCACCGTCAAAACGAGAAATTTCCGCAGCATATGTTGCTATTTTTTACAGCTATATTCTGTACAAGTTCATGCAAGGAGATAAAATATAGAATAGATAGCTCAAAAATACTGAGAAATTCGAGATTAGCACCAAAAAACTCATAGAGACATCTATACTTCACATTTTATACGATCCATCATGACTGATAACGATTATAAAAATAATTTTAAATAATCAATTATCAGTTATCATTAGTCCGATTGAAATTTGCCCAACTCTAATTGAAATCAGCCCTACAGAGAAAATTGAATTAAATTAATCCCGCATCCACTTTCGGCGAAAATGAAAATAGTGATTCGCACGTATCAAATTCTTGGCTCAGACCGTTTTAAAAAAAATCATCATAATTTGATTCTGCATTTGTGAATCACAGAAGTATCCGAGTCAAAATTAAGCGGGGAAAGGCAAGAAAATCCCTTTTCTAGTTTTTTCGCAAATTTCAATTCTACATATATAGGTATATCATGTAATAAGTATCCTATGGACGGCACTTTTTACCAAATTTCAATATTTATTCTCAGTCTTGAGATACGCGGCCAGTTAAAGTTTCGCATTTGCTATATTTTTTGATAATACAAGTACAATATCTATGAACGAAGTCATCAGAATGGAAATAATGGCGAATTATGTTAAAATAATAAAATGTTGAAAATTAAGTACCCGATTGAGATTTGCTAATCATAATAATTACGCTTTGGATTTGCTAAACATTTTGATTTAAGAAAATATAAAAAATAGCGAAAAATCCAGATTTTTGCTCGGAAAAAAATTGATAATAATATGAATTTTATGGTAAACAAGGCCTTAGAGCTAAGCACTATGTAAGAGCCAGGAGCTTGTAATATTTCAAGAAGGGCAAACTTTTGGGCACAAAAAATTTTTCGCTCGTCACATGCCAGCGCTAAAAATAACTAATATTCAATTATTTTATCTGAAAAATGCCAGTCAGGGTATTGCCCAGGCGCTACACCAAGAAAAACGTGAATAGTAACTTTCACTATTTTTTATAAGAAAACAGGGACAATTCATGAATAATTGTAAATATTCTTAGTGTTTGTAACACTTTTTACAATCTTATAGATGGTATATTTTACTATTTTTATAGTAATTTCTGCTACAAATCTTGGATTGTCCCAGTTTTCTTATACTTATAAAAATTGTAAAAATTACTATCTACAATTTTTTCAAATATGTAGCTATAGATATGGGCCTGATGGTAAAAATCAATGTGCACTTCTTAGTCAGGTACGTTTGAAAAATGTACGAGTATACATCAAAATTTCGAATAAACTAAATTGGCTCACAATGTTTCTTCTCTGTGAAAGTATATAGGTGGTTGCAACCTTTTCAAGGATGTACTTAATCCCTCACCCTGGGACTCATACTTTGTCTATTGTAATGCGTCCAAATTCCCACGCGATCTATGGCTTTCCATTTAAAATTCACCAATGAACCGAATTTTCTCAATGTCTCTCTCTCTCTCTCTCTCTCTCTCTCTTTCTCTGATACATACAAAAATAATAATACTAGGTACGTTATTTATGTAGTGTTAAAGAACCAACGACCTTTGACCAGCCGCTCGAGTTTTATTTTATACAAACTCGAAGACACAATATATAGCAACCATCAACAAATACACGACAAGTAGCCGAACATGTTTGATGATTTCCTCGGCTCGTCTCGCCGCATCTGCACTCTATACCTATGTATATATATATATATACATATCTGTGCGGCTCAATCCTCTTTTTTATTTATAGGTATTATTATTTTTTTTTTTGAAGGTGAACTTGTATGTCTGTTTGGCGAATGCCGACTGCGGTAAGTGTACCATCCGGTATATACGCAGCAGCAAAAGGTGGTTATGCGCGCACGCCATAGAGCAGCCGCACACGCTGAAGCCACCTACAACTGGTCCACGCGGGACTGAGCTGCACCCGCACCCCCTCCCACCACCCTCCCGTCGCGAGCCATCAGTCGTAAGAAGTGCATCGTCTCCGCGACGCGTTCCACGGGCACACCACACGTAGCACCGCTCTCAGCCGGCAATGGCGGGTACTTCATCGATTCCATTTTCATGAATGAGCGCAAAATTCTGTACCGGTCTGATAAGTTTCTTCAAAAACAGGCTCCGTCCCCGCCCCCCCCCCCATATTTACACACCAGCAGTTCGTTTACTATTATATTATATGTATACAAAACCTGATGCAGGCAAATTGTCATTATGCGCAGCGCCCAATGGTCGACGACTCATACTTCTGGTACAGACTAGTTTTTTTTTTTTTACTTCTGTAGTATACGTATAGTGTAGGTATATACAGCATATAATATGTACAAATGATGTAGTCGTTGTTTTCGTCTCTATATTATTATACACAATTTTTCTTTCGGCACTTTTATTTTCGCGCATACACCACCCACTATATATATATAAATATGGGTTAGCGAGTTCATGAGCTTAGACAAGTTTTCCCGGTTCAATTGATTTCCCATGGGTATACCCACGTTTTATAGCAGGTGGCCTTGCGTAAAAACGCATCGGTATGTATTCGCTGCAGAGAACGGGACCTGGAGCAAGGCCGCCAGATATACGACTTGCGGAGAGGTGACCAGAGGGTGTGACTGTGAAGCATATTTCTAACACATTTTTATATTATAATGAACTTCTTCGAGTAACAGCGACTATATTATTACTCTAATATAGAATCTGTCAGTCAAACGTAAAACGATGAAGTCTTATCCAACGTCAACGCACCAAAGTGGCGTATACTTAGACTAACATTTTGGGTAAGGTGTTGAGTGTTAAAAGGAAAACGGTCACCAATCCAAACTGAGCCAGAGAAATGGCTGCTTAACATTAAGGCTACGATTTATACTGGCTTTTTATGAATTTTTTCGCATATTATGTAGGCAAAAGATGAGCTAAGGTTGGCGTTATAGAATTAAAATTTTGAATTTCAGTCTGGTTTGGCTGAAATTTTGGGTAAAAGTTGTCTATTTTCAGGTAATTATACAACTGGAGAATGAATTCTGAAATTCTAATTCAGTATAGTTCCATTATAGGTTAACCCTCATCAACGTATCAAAAAATCACAAAATTTAGGATAAGATTATAGGGGCCAAAAACACCTGAAAAAGAGGAGCCTAGGCATCCGATTAACTCATTATATTTTATATTTCTCACAAATTCGGATATATCCTGAAATTCATTCGCCTTCGAATGATTTAACCAGGTATTCTTTAAACGTTAACAAATTGAGCGCTGACTAATCAGTGATAGCTGATAAGTTGAACAATTACACTGAAAAAAAATTTCGGTGGTAATTTTCACTCTTTGTATGAGAAAACTGCTACAATTCAAGATTTATAAAGTAGAAATTACGACAAAAATAGTAATGTACCGTCTAAGATGGTGAAAAGTACTGCAAAAACTATAAGAATACAGGTAGGCCTACCTATTTACAATGACTCGTGAATTGTCCCAGTTTTCCTACACAAAATAGTGAAAGTTACTTTTCATTTTTGTCTTTTTAGTGTAGTAAAAATGAGGGTACCATCTATCTGTATAAATCAACTTCAATCACAGATAAATATAGCTTTTAACTTGAAAGTTAACTGAAATACTTCACAAATTATTGTTAGGCTTAGAAAGTCAAATTCTATGTACTTTTGAAATGTGAAACAGTCACTTATCCGGTATTCAGCAAAAAACTGAGATTTAAGAAGTAGGTAGTATTAATTGTTCAGGCAAAATTTCGCATACCAACACTATTCTCTTCGTGACTCTTCTCAGCCATTTTTGTAAAAATTTTATTTCATTGTTCAACGACGAAAGTTATAATGCGGTCATTAACTTTAAATTCAGCTATAATAAGAATTAAGCTTCGCGAGTAAGTTTCTTTGTTTTTAGTTTTTTCAAAAATTTCTATTTCTGCTGCATGGAGGAGCAGATAAAATGTAAATGAGCAGTAAAATATTTAATCGAGTGAGGTCATACATTTGTACGTCAACAAACGATGCAATCGTATTTCAATTTTTTTTTTCACCTCCTCTTACTGTTAATCTGTGCGTTTTGCTGACATTTAACGATTCTGTGTATAATAATGAGAGAAGAAGAGGCGGGAATTCTTATAAGTTTTTGGTCAAAGGTGAACGTGTGGGTTTTTTTCCGCTATTTTTATTCCATTTGTGCGTAGAAAGGTAAGAATTTACAAGAATTTTTTTTTCTTCAACTTATGACTGCCAGTGTTGAAAGTGACGAATGTCTTTGATGGTCAAAGTGTGCGCGTGAGGTCATTTGGACGTGACCGTAAATAACTCAGTTGATGGAGAAAATACAAAAAAATAAAAATCAAACTCTACCGCAGCAGTATATTCTGTACAGAATCCACACAAACAGATGGAAGAGTTTATTGATTTTTTCCCAAATGCATTGAAGATTAAGTATAGTTCAAGTCTAATTTTAAGAAAAATGAGTTAATATTTCAGGATTATTATGGCTTTACAAGCTGCATAAAATTATAGCTGTAAATATTGGAAGTATATTTTAGCTCCGTTAGAGGGCGTCACTATTTTGTCTGTTGAACAAAAATTGTTATCTTCCTTTTCTAAGAATGGAAGTGGTTCATCAGATTTAGATGTTTTTAGGATGGAAAAATTCCAAAACCACTTCAATCTTTTGATAATATCACTTTTTTCAAAAATTTATAAAAAACAGATAACGAATTATTCCAACTTTAAGGGTTTGTATATCCAAAGGATGTATAGGTATCTTTCAAACGACACTTTGCCAAAATTGCCAACTTCCTGTAGAAAGTGAGAAAAGACTAAAAATTGAATTTGGTTACCACTCCCCACACTCTTTCTTAATAAAGAAGACCAAAATATACCAACTTTTAAATCTTCCATATAATGGTATCGGTTCTTTTTAACACAATAAAAGACAGCAGATATATCGAGTATTCTGCGCTTCATTATCTCAGACCTCACAATCTGATACCCACTCACCTCACGTATACAAATACATTATCCAGCTGCGAGTTCACGATTTAAAAAATTTTCGTGTCTCCATTCATCATTCCACGCTAATCACAAAAAATTACCAATTTAAAATTTCATTTTGCCGCGCTTCTCTTTCCAACTAACAGTTTTTATACTTATAACAAAATGCTGCATGTGTATGCGTGTACTTCTTGAAGCCACACGCGGATGGGTGACATTAATTCTAGAATTTATCGATCGTTGCGGCTGTATGGCATATGAGGTGCCTTCTGGTAGTAAAGGCTCATTAGTCACAAACATTCGATGGGTGCCTGGGCGAGGAGGGCGTGTGGGCGATTAACTTTCGTACGGTGTCACCAGATAAAAATTACGACGGCCATATTTTTAAATTAAGCGACACAAATGCCGTTTGGACAATGCTCGTATATACTCCATTACTTATAAAAACTGCAATTTTGTACCCAATTTCAGACCAGTTTGGCGGAGAAGAAAAATTTACCTACTCTATGCAACCACCAAGTATTTTCCCACTCTCTCTCTCTCTCATTTTGCACCAATCAAATATCCAACGACTTGATAAATGGACGACGACCATCCCGGACATGCAATTCCGTTTCACCATATCTTTGGCTCGGCTTTTTTTTTTTTTGCCTCTTTCAATTTTTTTTCTCTCTCTCTTTGGCGTTAATTACACAGCCTGGACTTCCGAAAATAGCCAGCAGCGATTAGCTACACGTTTTCTCTATACATATGTAGGTACGTGGATATTTTTCTTCTGCTGCGTCCTTTTTTTCACTCCATCTCACTCGCTCTTCCAATACTTTTATTACATTCTGGTATAAATATTATGGTTGCTGAGGACTTTTTTGTGAAACTATACGTAAATTTATATACTATACATTTATGTAGATTATATATTATGGATGTGATCAGCATGTATACGCGTTCGCTAATTGAGGTTGTAATAATAGTAATAATGGTGTAGAGATGGAGAGGTCCAATAAAACGGCTACTGGTACTTTTGTGTACCCCCAAGTCTCGGCAGGAATCTGAGAACGGTCCAAAACGTAATTACTTGCTTTATAATGTTTTTTTGCTTTTTTTTTTTTTTAACCTGATTCGTTTTTTTGCCACAGTTGTAATACCGTATAACTACATAGGAAGGCGTTTTTACGAGTATTTTGACCTTTTTGCTGACAGACTTTTGATGATCGTAGGGTAACCTTTGAGGTATCGAAAGATTTATAATATGGTGAATGTATAGAGAGTTCAAGGTGAATTTTAAAGAATGATTTTTTTCTTCATCACATTCATCAGAAACTCAGTAAGTTACATAATAAAATTATTATATGGATTTGAGAACTAGAAGGATCCCAGTCTAGATTTTCTTTTTTGAAATATTTGCTGTATAGTTTCCTACACTTTTCAAAATACACCAGCAATTTCCTTCAAATTATAGGTCCTCCGCAGTATTGAGTACATAGGATAAAAGTTCATATTAAACTATGCATCGAAAATTGTCAAGATTTCCTTATCAGTGATTATTATTTACAAAATTGTCAACATAATATACAAAATCGTTTACACGATGTTTGTGATTTTTCAACTTTCACATTGAATTTTTGTAATTAAATCCAGGTTTTACAGGCTATATCGTATAGAAGGTCTGCAATGGCGGATCCAGAGCTCCATTTGGGGAGGGGGGAATCCAAATTCTTTCAAAGCATGGTAAATGCTAAAATGGTTAGATTGTTTTTTTCAGCATAAAGGGGGAGGGGTTCAAGAAAATTGATTTTTTTGTGGATTATCGGTCTATTTTTTTTTGGATTGGGAGGGGGGGATTTCCTCCTTCCCCCATCTTGGATCCCCCACTGAAGGTCTGTATCTATCCTCAACAAAAAATTAGGATCTCTAAACATAAAAATTGAAAATTATTTTTTGGAATTTTATTTTTTGGAAAATTTCAAAACGCATTGTGATGACCGCGTACGTATATTCGAATATTCTGTATAACCTCTCTGATACGAGGGTCACTAATTGAAAGTGTTCGTGAAATTATAAAAACTGAAAAGGTTAATAGTTGTAATACACAGCTTTATATTCCACCAAGTTATTAGGTATCCTCTACATAATTATCAATTATCTGTAGTCTTTTATTTCTTTTTTGGTATCGATTACTTCACAAATTGTCAAGAAGCAAGAATTCTTCAGTTCCAATTATCCGCATTATTCCGAGGGCAGTATAAAAATCTTATAACTTTCACTTCTTCAGCTTGGAGGGGAAAAAAAAATGGACGGTGCAAACGTATCATCAGGTGCTTTAATAGTTGTTACCATGACGTTTGTATAAAATATCGGCGATAACAAGCGCGGCTATTTGAAGGAAAAATTAACCACTCAAATAGTTGGCATAGTCGCACATATACTTGATACAGGTAATTATCTGCGGGCAAGTGGGAAAAAATTAGTCAGTTGCTTCAACAAATAACATTGAAGGAGAAAGCAGCAATCTCATGGCTACAATAATGTTTACAGAATTCATAATACTTTCAACCCTTTTTTTTTTTATTAGAGCACTATATAATATAATGAAAAATATGCGACATTTATGCAGGTCATAAAATAAAAGATTTTCTAAATCACTTTTAATTACAAATTCGAAAATATAATTCCGGTTCTATATAAACCTCGAATAAAAAAAAAAAAATGGCTCATAATGCAACGATTAACAGCCATTTTTGACACGATAAAATATTACTATTTTCGCAAATTAACGTCGTCAAAGTTGTTTAAAAATAAAAATAAAAGTGCGCATGCGGCCACGTGTGTTTAAGCTTTTGGTTCGCTGCTGCAAATGTTTTCTATACCTAATTGAGCGGTGCGCGACGAGGTTAAACTAATAATTTTAGTTCAATGTTAGGAGCAGAACGTTAACCTCGCGAGGTCTTCATTTTACGTCTTATGCTGTTGGGCATAACTTTCGATAAATACTTTTTACAGAGTAAAAATAATTTTTCCAATTACTTACAAGTAGTTGAAATTTGAAAACTTGATCTACAAAAAGCTAGCAGTAAATCTATACATTTTGGGTTAGTAACCAGTTGACTGCTACATACTTATACTCGCTAATCAATGATATAAGATTTTATATGGGTAAACTAAAATTTTCAGGATTTTGCAAGAATGTCATACCGCAATATTTCTGAAGAGTATTTATTCTAAAACGACCTATAGGGGAGAAGTAATGACAAACCTTTTTTCCAAGTCTTAGTTATATAAATATTTTAGGAACTAGCTATTATGAACTGTTACAGACCTGAATCTGATAAGATGTAGTAGAAAGAGGATTACCTATACGAATTTTATATCAATTTTCCAGTTATTATTCAAATAAGAGATTCTTCGGTATTTATATCCTTGTGTTTGAAAATTAAAATTTTTCTCAAATTCAAATTTTTTCAGACCATCGTTTCCGTTTGTTTGTTTTTTGTGTTTTTGTTTTCCAGTAACTGGAATCCAAATTTTCAATGAAAAATCCGGTTTTATGGATTTTTATACCACCTGGGACTTTTTTTAAACTCGAAGCAGGGATTTTCAACAATTTTGGTTGGCAATGCTGGTGATCCTTGACCAAAAAACTTTTCAGGTATATCCTTACAAACAAATCATTTTGAAATTGAAACACTTACAGACGTCTGATCCTTTCTTTTACGTTTCATACATAGTTTTTTTTTTCCTTTTCTCTGCAATTTTAATTCTTTCGACTGGCTATCTTCCGGCGAATAACACGCTCTATATTATTTTTTATAGAACACAAATATTCCAGTATAACTTGTAAAATGATTCCTACGCTTGAGGTATGCAATGCACTGCAGTGTGCTAATTATTGACCACTATATTAAGAGTATTTGGCAGCAATGGCTGAACGCACTGCGAGCACCTAATTACTTTTTGGATATTCATTTAGTATATAAGTACCTGGAAGCTTAATATTTTTTCAAAATAATATATACAGTAGATCTGTCCATTTCACATTACATGAAGCACTGCTGACGTCCAAGTATACCGTAATCTTTTTTTCTGTGCATGTTATTTTTTTCTAATTTTTTCTCCCTCAATGCACGATTGGGAGGATACCTTTACTAAATACGTGTCCGAGACTTTATCTGGTAATTGCCGAGAGCCTACAAATGCTGTATAGCCATTACTGGGTGCGTTTCACTGCACGCCAGGAAGAAATTGAGAGATGAGCGAGAGGCAGAACGAGGCCGAGTGAGATGCAAATACAAAACCAAAATTAAAACACGCCCAAAATGCATCACTAACCGAAATTACAATTTTCGAGAGAGTATATATACCCAAAAGAAACAATGAGACCAGGATTTTCTCGACTGTTGCTCCTTCTCCCAATGTCTGACACGTTAAGTGCATTAAATTTCAGGCAACCAAAGGGGAGGTGCAAAGTTTCAGTGTACATGAAAAAAAGAATATTGTTTTTTCATCTCCTTTTAATTATAAAGCTTTTCATTTTTTTCTCCTTCACACTGATTTCCTTCTTTTTTTTTTCGTCTTTACGAGGAAGGCTATGATTAAATGCGCATATAAGATATGAAGGTGTCTCCGCGAGAGATGCTGGGGTGCAATCGTCTGGCTCGAGATAAAAGCGTAAAACTAATTGCCAAAAACAAAACGAGTCGGTATAGACTGATAGAATTGATAAAATTATTACCAACATAATATACTTATATTTTCTGGTAGACCGAAAATTAAAAAAATGTAAATAATATTCAAACCTGCAGCCAAAGAAGCCAATCCTCCTCAGCAGTATATAACTTCATTCACGTCTCTTAGCATACAAACTGATCCACATCAAGATTTTTTCTGCGCTCTGTCCACAGGTAGAAGATAATTTATCCACAAAACCTGGCAAGCTTATTGTTTTAGAATTGAAGTAAAAATTCGATACTTGAAAGTATAATATGGTAACAAAATATAGGAGCAAAAAATTTAAAAACCAAATTTAAAAACCAAAGTCCCCATTTAGATTTTTGTACAATTTTACCAGTAGCTGAAACAATTTATAGGTACATACCAATTTGTAAAATAAAATCAAGTTAGTCATAATTTATTCTCTGGATGAATAATTTTTTGGAAGATTTTAACCTTTTGATTGGCAAACGCATATTCGCATTTTATCTAAATTATAACAATTTGGAATTCTTATTGGCTATATGAGAACAACTAAGTAGATATAAATTTTTTTAAATAAAGTGTACTTATACAGAAAATTATTGTCGTCTCATTTAAAAATTTTAATTGACTGTTGAATTCTACATTTTATAATTATGAGTATTTATACTGCATACTAAAATTTAATATACTTATTTTGTATTAATTTTTCACATAAAACCTGAATTTGCCCTTAACTTATAGGATACAGCATACATTTGTATACCAATAGCGTAAAGTGGGAACAAACTGAAAAAACCAGATAAGCAAAATTTTGATACATTGAAAATGACGTGATGAAAATATTTGCTGATTTGTCCCATTTTGCCTGTTCGCTCACGATTATGCTGCAGAGACGCGCATATACTGAGAAATAATAAAGGACGGCCATTTTATCCAGTTTGCTGCTTTTTTCAAAGTTATATCGAGTTTATACTCTCAATAATGCTAATCAGATACTAGCTCAACTATTTCGGCCAATTCACATTTTATTAATGAATTCTTTCTAATCACCAGCAGACATAATGAGAAAACGCTCAAAGTATAATTCCATCCCAGTAAAATCTCTCGTATTTTTATTCATTGTGTGGGTTATACTTATACTTTTTTTTTTTTACATTCAATTCTAACTCACCAAACATTAATAAAATTGCCTATCAGATCGTCTCGACACCCTGCTGAATGTCCCACTACTCTATAAAAATCGTTTAATCTACACGAAATCTCTGCATCGACGAAAATAAATTTCGATTTTTTCCCCCTTTCCACCTTCACCCATCATTCTATACATATAAATTTTCTACTCTATCCCAATAACGTCCTGCATTCACGATGCCACTAATGACGACATTCACACCTAAATTTTAGCTCCAACTATATCGAAACCAGCACAATGATGTTTTTTTTGGCCAAAAAAAAAAAAAAAAAAAAAAAAACACCAACTTTGTATAGTGCACCAGGCCGTCTTCTTAGCATTACACAGAACGTAAATAACACTCACACAAAGTCGTGTTCCTACTAATTGACAGAATCATTTATTTTGATCTACACCTACAGAAGGAACCTTTTTTTTTTAAATGTATTTACTTTTCCATTTAATTTTGGAGTCGTGCTTTTCAGACTCCATATTTCGGTTTCATTTTTTCCTCCTCCCTCTACCATCCATTGTTCGACGGTTATTTACGACTCTGCCTCTTAACAAGTGAGTTTCTTGAAAATAAATACAGGTAGACCTGTAAATATATTTTCCAACGTGGTATTTAAATCGCGTGTACTGTTGCACCCATCATAGGATTTTTCGTTTACATTTGAAAAAAAAAAAAGTTCAAATGCGGGTACCATTTTCAATTAATTTATATCTATGTATACCTACCTAAAACGGATGTATCATAAAATTTTTCGATTTTACTAATGATCCCACTGAGAGTTCCCACATCTTTGAAAATTTTCATAGACTTTACTTTTTGCTCTTCCTTTCCACCGCGATTCCCACGCTTTCGAAGCGAATAGATCACTTTATTTTCTTTAATAATTTTTTTTTTTACCCCTTTAATACGAGTCCAATGATTTTTGAATGATTCAGTAAGCCGAAAAATTATGTAAAAAATATTTTTAAAAAAAAACTTCGTTTAGCGTAAAACCGGTATAACTTTCTGTTTTTTTTTTAGTTTTTTTTAGTTTTTTTTTCCCTCTCGTATAAAGGTCCTCTTAATTCGACGATTTGTATATTATGTTCAACAAGAGACAGTTTTTTTTTCTTCAATGAAGTCAATGATACGGGGTTAATTTTATAATTTTCTCGCAGTAAAATTCCATTATAACGAATTTACTCTCTCGCTGCGTCGTCTTGTGTTTGAAATTTTGTGTCGAGAAACCAGTTTTAGGATTTTGTATTAAAAAAAAAAATTATGTATATAGAATTGCGATCGAAGAAAGCCATTAATTAGCAGAGGATATTATAGGTTGGAGTTTTTTTCACCTCTTCGAATGAGTGAGAGAGAAGGAAGGAGAGAGAAAAGCGACTTAATACTTTTCACACTTATCCTCGTTGATCACATAGAGAATATTAATTTTTAGAGTTTGAAAATCGACACCATTAATGATGCGATTAACAGAACGATGTGTGAATTAGGTTTCAAGTGGTCGCGAAATATATTTGCGATTTCAGGAAAAGTGGCTGACATCTGGTGGAATTTTTGTAAACTACTGAGAAGGTACCTCTGTCAGATATTTTCCACTCATTTCCGTATTTTATAATTTCTGAATTTACAGAAAATAAAAACGCAACTTTTCGTCTATTCAGCATCAAAGTTATCGTTTCTAGCCGAAAGGAAATTGCGAACTGGTTTCCAAAGTTAACTAGAGTGCGGCACAATCGATAGCAATAGATAAATATTTTTACAAAGATTTTATACTTAATTTTAGAACCATTTCATTGATAAAAAATTCACTTCTTTCGATGTATTCAAAAATCTAACAGTCTATGCTATAATTTCGATTAAAAAGACAATCATCTAGTATTAAAAATTTGGCTTTTGGACACCTCCCCTATGGACAAAATATTTTGAAAACGGATCCGTTTTATTCTGGGTTATAATCCGTTTCTGAATTATAACCCGGAATTTTCCTGTTTTTCGGGTTCTAAAACGGATTTCGAACGGATTGTAATCAGTCTTGCCGGAAATGAGTCCGGATTATTTTCCGTGAAGGCTGTTTTATCATATTTGTTGGCCTAGGTTATAATCCGTGAAACCGTTTTACAAACGGATTTAGAAAAATTGCCCAAAAATTATCACTGATTATAATCAGGAAATCCGTTTTACAAACGGATTTGGAAAATTAATCAAGATGACAAAAATATCTGCAAATTTTCAAATCCGATGGTCGAAAATAAAAACGGACTGACAACGGATAAAATTCTCATTTTCCGGATCATTTTCTCATTTTTTGCCCATCGGGTCAGTTCGTACAGCATGAATATTTCTACACTTAATGATTTTGCATTACGTACAGGCCTTCCACAATTAACTCGATCTACTCTTTTTAGCAGGTTTTCCCTTGAAAACCTGCTTATATATCAAAATTTCCTTGCCAAAACATAACTCACTACCTAATTGTAATCAGATAAGCATCAACTACATTCACCATGTTCGTAATTAATTAGCTTTAGGAACATCTTTCTTCAGATTACATTCAGATCGTTTCGCATGTTTTAGCCCAATCGAAGAAAAATAGAGAAATATGTAAAGGTACTAAAGCTCGTGAATGTAATAAACATTTCATCTTTTTTGTTTTACTTTTTTATATTATTCTGCTTTTTTTTTTTTTTCGTTGATTCACTCGAAGCTCGTTTATAAGTTTTTTAGTGGCCAGTTTCCAAACTTTTCAACAACTTCTCAACAAAGTGACTCTTATCAATTAGAGAAAAAGCTTACGAATTCCACATACAGAATAGGGCTCTTTTTTCTATCCTAAAAGTTTTTTTTTTTCCTAAATAATTACAAAATTTATTCTCCTATAACTTCGACGAACATTTCTTGATTTTCATCAAAAAGCCATTGGGGCCATCTAATTATCATATTCAATTCTCTTTTTCTTTTTTTTTCCCAACATTTTAGAATTGTAGTTTTCTCATCTTCTTTCCTTTTTATTTTTTTCGTTCATTTTCACTTGGCTATAGTTGTGATTCAACGAATGTTCGTAAAAAAAAAAAGAAAAAAAAAGAAATAGGAAAAATACAGAAATTTATACGACCCTATAACACCTTTACACCGTACCATCGCAGCACTTTAGACGAACCCATTTTCAACAGCGATATAATAATTTAAATAGAAAAAGCATTAGATCAGATAATTAGTCTACGAAGCAGATGCTATATATAGTATAGTAATTAAATTGAAGAAAAAAAAAAAGGCTTCTTAGGCTTTTGCCAAATGCTAGCCATTTTTGAAATCGAGTCCCAGACAGTTTCATTGTTTTCGATTTTGCATGTCCAATGTCCATTCATCCATTTTGAATGGACTGACAAGAAAGAACCTATATATATATAGCTCCAAATACGAAAACGAAAACAAAGAAAATTCGTAGGCCATAATTTTGATAAAAATATATGAAAATAGTCAGCTATAAATAAAAGTCTTCGAATACAATGGTCCCAAGATACTGCAGATCAAATAATTCGCCCAGCCTCCGCATTTTTGGTCACAAAAGGAGCCCTGTCAATTAAAATGCACCTTTGTTCCGCAGACTTGAGACTATCGATAGATTTTTTTTTTTTCAAGTGACCGACTGGAGCAGACTAAATCTTTATCACGCAACAGTCACGAATTCGCAATGCATTCGGAATTTTCTTTCTCCTGTCGCAAAGGAAAATATTTGGAAATGTCCAGTGTGTGGGAAAAACGTTTGCCATTTTATAAATTTTAGAATGCAATTATACAGTATGTATATATATTTCTTTTGTCTTCCTTTTGTCTAAAAACGAATTCAAATTTAGCCAGCATATTTTATATTTTTGTTGAATTGAATAAATAGGTAAAAGGCAGTTCTCTGTTGAGAATTTAATGGATTTAAGAGCACAACAAAGCCTTTTCAAAGTGCTTACAAATACGATTATTTCAATCTAAAGTAAATACAAAGCGAATGAACTATTTTATATTTTTCCCATTTAAATATACTCGTATATTTGAAGAAAATTGTCACTTGAGCCCCTCAAAAAATACAAATGGTTGCCGCATTAAAACTGCTCTATTTTATACGGAGCCAATTCAAAAGTTAAGCAATATTTTATTTTGAGTCGTGTCTAAGCAGGTAGTGAGTATTCTCCCTAAGGGCTACTTTTGACCATTTAGATAATATAATTCATGAAAATCATAAATTTAACACTATAATTACCAGTGAACTGAGCGCAGGTTTTGAACTCAGACCGGCCATATTATTCTACGCAACAAGTACAAAATATATGTATATTCGTATGTAAGGGAAGGCCAGCATGTACCATCATGAAAATTTCGATTCCATCAAAGTAACCAATTATATAATATAATTTAAGAAAAATTAAAGGTGAATGCTTTCATCACCTTGCGCACGCGCCAGTTTAATTTTTTCAGAGTCTAAGAATCCAACTTTTTTTCTTCTGCACACTCCACTTTGTTACACAAACTCTAATCTCTATTTCCGGATTGAGTTAAATAAAAGCATTTATAAATATCCCACATATCAAGTAGGTAATATATATCTCATACAGTAACGTTGTATTAAAAAAAAAAAATTGATATAGTCGCACCTTTTCATACATCTCAGAGGAAAAATAATATAAAATATATTAAATTTTAGCATGCGACCATACTAATTTTAAACATATATTTATATGCATTTTCAATGTTATTTTTGCATTAATTTTTAATATTTTTTATACGTACTAATTCTTAATAAATTCATATTAATTATTCTTATAATATCTGAATCGTCATATTGAGTTAGTATGGAGATACATGTATTGAATTTAATGTGCAATTTTCTCTCAGTGTAGAACAGATTATAACTTTCGCAAGTTGAAATAATCTGATTAAAACCCAACTCAGAGTCTCAGCTACTTTTCCACTATAATGAGCTTCTCCTATCTTATATTCGTTATAAAATTCACCATAAAGATTGGTCGCTGAACTAAAAAAGAAATTCATGTTTTCAACTTTTTACAGAACCTGGCTGCATGCATGCATATTGAAGTCATACCTTAAAAATCGTATTTTCTACCAGCAATCGCGCATATACATTAGACAAAAATTTCGCATAGTCCAGAAAATCCATATCAGAAAATTCTACATACTCTCCCTAGAATGACAAATGGTTTCAATTAAAAAGGATGGGGAAGAAATTCGGTAATATTAAGTGAAATGAAAAAAAAAAAAAAAAGTGGGAAACGAGGGAATATATTTAAGAAAAGCATATACACAAGTAGATACGGACTGGAAATTAAAGGTGTCTCGATATATCGACGACTGAGTGGAAAATCGTGTAATTATAATGCTCTCGCCCCTCCTCCGCCCTCCGTCATTCACTTTTTTCCACCTCAGCTCTCCGCTAAAAGCGCTTTGACATTAAATACTCATGCGAGAATGGACTATAGGCTATACCTACAGATATATATATAGCTTCTATCACAAATGTCAGCCCGATATTTTTCGTTTTAATTTTTTTTTCCTCTCTTTCATTTTGCCTCTCTCATTATTTTATTCCTATTTTATCGAAAGATATATATATATACGCACACCGATGGACCTGACTGAGGAGGAAGATACTCGGTAATCCCATCACTTTCGGTCGCCATCTTGAAATTCGATACAATCCGTTCGGTTCGTTTAACGCACATATATGTATCTACTTTTTTTCTTATAAATTTTTTTGTAAGTTTTTCATCTCTCTTTTCGTTCTCTCCCAAGACATAGAATAAATTATTCATTCAAAATGGCGTTTTCTCAAATAGATTTGGTTACACGAAAGACGAGGACAGAGCAGAGGTGGCGAGAAGCCGGGGTGGTTGTCATCTTTGGAGAGAAGATGTTATTTTATTATTATACTATGTGTCTTTTTTTCCCTTATTTTTTTTCTTTTTTTTTTTACTCCTCTCAAATATTGCTTCCATCCGAGTTAGATGAACTTAATCCGTTTAAAATGCACGCAGTCTTTTTTTTTTTTTTTAGTAATTTACACTCGAACAAATATTCGGCATTTGGATAGCGACGAAAATACCGCAGCTATTTAATCGAATACCAGCAATATACGTACGTATATTTTTTCTACCCCAACAAAAATTGTAAAATGAAACTTGAAAAGAAAACCGCCTAGACTGGGTATTAAAAAAATAAAAATAAATGTAACATTGGCAGGATCATAATATTATAATGTAGGGAAAATTAATCTGTACTTGGTCACATAAATTACCTATAACATACACTATAGCAGACATCATCCCTTTCTTAAAATCCAATGTCAACAAACCCTCTTCTACATAAATTTTCACTCAAAATAAGACAACTGTGAAAGTGACTGACTCTTGCTTATATAGCTAAGTCATTTTTGTATAAGCCTCTTTTTGGCTTCCTATCAAAACTGTCCAACGAAAGAGTGGAGATCTATAGAGGTATAAAATGTAACGATGAAAATTTCTAAAATAAAAAGTATAGGTACGAGTTGTTAACTTTTTCAAGGACATCTTGAAAGAATACAAAATGAGTCGATAGATTTTCATATATATACTATACGAAATGAAAATTTATAAAATGGGTTCACTTCTACGTTGCTTTCACGGTCTATCAGTTGATCCTATACTAGCGCACTCTAAGCTTGGACAGTCCTAATAATATGTGACCCAAACATATGACCCAATCATATACGATGGGCAATAAGTTACCATTGTGCGACTGATTATATATCTCTTTGCCTTAAAAAATTTAATATATGATGTGATAAAATCTGAGAAATTACCCGCTGAAAAACATGATAGTAAATTTTACTAATTTTTTATGAGCAAAATGGGTTATAGTTTCAAAATTTCAGCAGAAATTACTATGGAAAAATAGTAAGAAACATCATATGGGGGTAATAAAATAACTTCTAACACTTTTTTAGCAGTTCCTACCACCATAGTAAAATTAATTCAATTTTTTCGTTCAAATTACAAGGTAAAATAAATTTCTTGTTTATTCTTATAAGAGGAAATTCTGATGAATCAGTCCTATTTCCTGATCTCTGTGAATCTGATTAATTAAAAATAAGGAATTTATTAAGTATATGTAATCAAAATTATTTGACTTACCAGCATCTAATATTCTTTGTTTTACACTATGCTGCCGACTGTGCCAAAATTGCCACGCTTTAATTTCATCTTCAGGACTTTTTTCTTCCCTGAACATTAACATAACGATACTCTGTACAAAAATAAAAAAAAAAACAAATATACAGACTATTAGTAAATGTGTATTTATATGAATCAGTAAATATAATTTATGACAATGAATTATCACAATCAGAAATACTGTATTAGTTCCTTATAGCTATCACTTGTTTACAATTTCATCAACTTTTATTTAACTCACTACTTATATTATAGTCAATGTTGAAAACGTATTTCAAGTGTTGTACTCGATAGTGCTATGGTGACTATTGTTACAATTATTTCCTTATACAAAAGTATGAAACATGAAAAATTCGATAAAAGGGCAAAAAATGAAGCTAATTATTATCAGAATGCATGAAATTTAAACAAAATTCTCCAAAAAAAAAAAAAAAGAAGAAATAACTAGGGCTCGAATAAATATACGACTTTTGAAGGCCACATGCCATTTTTATGCTTTTTTTTTTTTCTTTTTCTTTGTAAATTATAGTTATGCGGGCAAAAATGCATTTTAAGGCAAAATATACATGAAAATATGCAAATTTAATACGGGTATTATTATTTGAAGGTATTTTCGAGCTGCACCTCAGTCTCGCATTACTTTCATTTTTCAAGTGATTTTGCAAATTGCGTATTAATTGGAAAGAGAAAAAAAAACGCATTCAACTCTGAATAAAGTCACCTTTTTCGTCATCTTTCTACGTTTATTTTCATTTTTTTTTTTCTTTGACATGTACGTACGCTAACAGAACTGTACCAGTGTTACCACATCGGTAGAATAATATTTTCTCCAATTTTTGAGACTAAAAAAACGAAAAAAAGGGAGAAAAGTAGTAAAATATTGAGAAAATCACCCACATATTATGCCAATTTTTGGAAAAATATGCTAAAAAAATAGGCAAAAAATGCAAAACAAATGTATTTCCACTCAAAATATGTACGTGGAATTTATATGCAAAATTAAATATAGGGCTCATTTTAGAGGGAATTTTCTGAGACGAAAAACTTAATGGAATAGAAACACCAGAAAAAACATGCATTTGTATATAAATCCAAGCCCCAGAAATAACATTACATCCACCTAATTGAATATAAGTACTTTTCACACTATATTCAGTCTATGAGCTACCGTAATTCGATATACACTTTTTATATTCGTGACTTATGCCCGTGAAAGAACTCAGCAACAGGTATAGGCTATTTAGTGGTGATATTTTTATAACCCTATCAAATATACAAAATCCGAAGAAAGTCGTAAAAGTTATAAACACTGCATTTGTGTTGCATAACTTGGCGTTATAGTCGAAGGTATTTATATTCGAAAATATTTTCATAGCGCATCATCAATCTTGCCCATAAATAAGACTAGTAGCGTTTTAAATACTCGCCATTGTCGCACGAGGGAAAGGAACAAATTACTCGCAAATCAGTAGCCAAAAATTTTATTCTTTCTCCAAAACAGAAAGGACTTATACTTTAATGACTTGGCACTCAAAAAGAAGAAACTCATAAAAATCATTCAAATGGTAAAGGTGTAAATTATTTTTCAATTTACATGTGAAAAAATTGGTATCTATACCTGCTTTAACAGGTTCGAGTGTGTCTGTATTAGTCGTTAATCATCCCTTTGTGAAGAATTATAATGAAAGCATACTTTTTTTTAATTTATTTTTTCGCCATGTATCTATATATTTTGGTCATGTCTGGGTGAGGTTAAAGAAAAAAGCTTATTGTTTTCCTTTCTAAATTCGTGAAAATTTATGCATCATAAAAAAATCTCGTTATTATAGATATTATATATACTTCGCCTACATATCTTCTGTACTCTGTTTTTGAAAAAAACTTTTAGAGGACATTTTTTCCAACGCCTTAAATTATATCTTCACATTTTTTGGTAGCATAAAAATATAATTGCTAGAAAAAGCAAAGCCATAAATTTTTTTTTCCTCGAAAGTCCTTTTTTATGTACATATTTGCTTTCTTGATTCAATACAAAAAAATAAAAATATCACCTGAAAATCCACTTCCAACATCACACTTATTTCCAGACCCCTCTCTCTTATGCACCTTAAAGAAATATCCATCTTGAAGGGGACATCAGGCGAAATATTATAATAGAAGTTATAACAGACTCGTAGCCAGGGGAGCTAAGAAAATAAGAGAAAAGGTGAAGGAAGAGGGAAAGAGGAGTAAAGGGGCAGGAGTCCCGATGAGCAACAAGAGATTCCTCTCGAAAAAAATATATTCTGCATATGGGCTTGAATTGTAATATGACTCTATCGATGAAAATATAATTTTCAATCTCTGCACATTATTGGATACCAGAGCATGACTGATAATATTTTACTTCACCAAACGCCTTTACAAAAATGAGACTCATTTTGGCTTTCATTATATATTATCTAAAGGGGAATAATAAACTACACACAAGAAAAAAGAGGTTTGCACAAAATGCATGGCCACAAAAAATCAATATGAGATAACGAAATAAATAGTGAAAATCACGAAATAACATGCTCAAACAATCTTAATCGGTTTCAACGGAAATTTTGAATATTCTCACAAAATCACCGACAGCAATAACTACAAAGCTTCTTACAAAATTTAAGCGCCAAGAGGGGAAGTGAAAATCATTTGAAGAATTCAAAACATGGCGCACAGAAATATGGACGATTGACATATCTTCTGGCCAGGTGACTTGCACTTGCCTAATTTTTTAGAAAAAAATCAATGCAAACATTCAGTTGGCAAGCTGATCAGGAGAAAGGATGTTAAAGTACCACCAAAGGCAAAAAGTGTTCCTTTGGGCCAGAAGCAAAAGCGAGGACAACCATCAAAGGCAACAAAAGCCTTGCTTGTGTGAAAATTTAAAATTTTTGATATCTGTGAAAACCCCATTTTTTGCGGGGTACAAATTTTTCAGTTTTTTTTCCTATGCACATATCTTTTAAATTACTTACGTGATTTTTTTTTTATTCTGTCGTGATAACAAATTATAATTGCGTTCGATTTCTTTTTTTTTATGGTTTTTCCGTGCATTCCTCTCTTTTTTGCAGGCTGAAAAATCACACCCTTATTCAAATAGAGAGGAGAATGGAAATAAGCCCAGCCACGGAAATATCTGTTTGGCTTCGAATATTTTTCGAATTTTTTACACGTGTGCGTAAGGTTTATAAATTTTATGTGTTATTGAAAGTCAGTACAGAACGTTTCCAGTGGTATTCTTACTAAAAACAAAAAATAGAATGACTAAATAGGAAAAATTAATTTCTTATATTGAAAAACCAGGAAAAAACAGCACTTTACCTGAAAATATCCCCTAAAAGAATTTTTTTACGACGTCGATCAGTCACGAATATTTTTCAACAATTTTAGTCTTCCGTAAAAAAAAATAAAAATAAAAATAAGAAAAAATATATATAGAAACCCTCTTATTCCACTATCTAGGCGTATTCATCTCTCCCCTCTCACTCTGCCTATCATTTTGAAGTCATGTCTTCTATCTTCAGCCTTTATAAGCTCTCGTCTTGCTTTTCACTTCTGACGATCCTTATCAGCCGGATTCATCGAAAATAATTAATAATGGTAGCCGCACGGCAATACGCCAGTCTCCAACGTGTAGCTGTTATTAAAAGTCCGACGTCGTACCCTTGTATCATGGCTTTTCCTCCTGCCCCTCTCCAATATACATCCAACACTGTACCTCTTCCTTTCAAATTAGTGGTATCGGAAAATATTTTAATCTTTTTTTTTCCATCCTCCTCACTTCAAATATATACGCATATATATATACGGAATGGGTCAGTTAATTACACGTGATCGTATATTACCACCTCCCCTCATACTCTCCATTTGATGGAATCTGTTCAACGATTAATGGCCACACAGTTAAAACGTTTTCATTAAATTCAGTACTCAGTTATATTATGATGCCCTTTTAGTTTGGCTTTTTCGGTTAGAAAGAAGCGTGAAAATCGGTTTCTCATTTAACCATTCCGAGTATACTTTCAAAAACAGCTCACAATTTTGAGATTTTTCAATTCAATATACAGAGCAGTTCTATATTTGTTTTAAATTTTGAGTTATATCTACCTCGGTTTTCAAATTTTCACTTTTATTCAAAGGTTATAGTGGATGTTTCAATAGTACCTGTACTTGAATTATTTCATTTAAATATCCCTAATATGAGCTTTCATTCCACATAAAAGTTGAGCTTGCGAATTTTTGATAGACACTATACAGACCAGACGAGGTAAAATCCTCTTAAACATTATAGTAATTTGAATTACTTTTGAATATAATAACTTATATATGCAATAAATTTCCTAATTTAACATTTTAGGCAAATAATTTATTTTCCAACGAGAATAGTCAATTAATACGTAAAATCCAATATTGCACATTTTCAGCATAATAATTATATCAAATAAATTCCCAACGTACCTATTATGGCGAAAAGATTAATTTCACCTTCAGACATTACTATAATTCGTATGCACTTAACAACAACCAATGGTTAATATCGTTGATTCGCAGTAATAAATAACATTTACGACGTATTTCTTTAAAAGTTTTTAATACCGTCACAGAGGCTTTATACTAATTTCGTACGAAATAAATAATGTTTAATTAATTCGTAAGATTTAAGCCAGTATCTTACATTTAATTTCGTGAGCTTATATATTGGTGTGTCTGAGCTCGATTGATTTATACGAGACAAAATAGTTAAGAGCTATATTTATATATTATAAGTAAAAATTTTCTCGTACATTAACATAAAAAAAAAGAGGCAAAAAACCTCATTTTTTTTAACAAGTAGGAAAGAAGAAGCTAATGTTGCTAATTTATAATCGATATGAATGAACATATTTTTTATTAGATGAAATAGACGACCAATTGTGAAAGTTGTTAACGGGTTTTTAGAATACATTAAATTAATCGAGAGAGGCATTTTTTTTTTTTTTTATCACGGGTAGATGTTCGTGTATGGCACATATATTAAGTACAATATTTTTATGACGGAGACGCGAGAAAGAAAGAGGAAAAGAGCAAATAACCTCGGAATACGTTGGTACTCATAATTTTCTTAGAATTTAGGTTGAGTGACTCAAAGGAAAAAAAACAACATTTTTGCTTTTCAGGTGACAAAATCAAAATATGGCCTTATATGAGGAGACGCATCAGCGCTTTCTATAATTAGGCTACACTGACAGCAGGTGAAGTTTTAAAATAATCTTCCATATACGGGTGTTCGATCGACATTATATATGCCTAATCGGGATAGATTTTGGTGTTATTTATACGTTTTGTATACCTATTCACGAAAAACACAGCAAATATATTTTCAACAAGATGTCGAGATCGATTTGCTCTCGTTTCCATACGCCCCTTCAAATTTCCAAGGCTTCCTACATGCTTCAATGTAGAGAAAATTGTGAAATTTATAGGGTCAGTATCATCAGTAGGGGAGTAGAATAATTAGTGGAGAGCTAACAACACACTATAGTCACTTCTAAAAGAATTTGGATTTCTTCCGGTATGGGTATATTAGTTGGAAAATATTGGAGAAGTCACTTTTGGTAACAACAAAATTAAAAAATTAAATAAAAAAAAGGTACTTATATTTATACCATCCCAAAAATGTGAAAAGTACTTGTAACGCAATTAAACTCAAGTGCGCAAATGAACAGTGATATGCAAGAAGGGAGTAAGTGCACTTTTTCAAATTTTACAGGAGAGCAAAGAAAAAAAAAACACTTTCATATGAAATCCCATTGCACTGCTGGGCTAAACTATAGCACTTGTTTGCGTATATAGGGGTGAAGGTTGAGAATCTAACCTTTATAGGAAAGTATTTTAGTAATTTTGTATTTGTATCTCATTTCCGTAGCATGAAGAGATAGAAAAAATTGTTGACATACGAGGACTTATCCCCATTCTTGCGTATAGCAATTATGAAATATGCAAGTGAAAAATTTAAAAAGTTATAAGTCCAAAATTGAGAGACCTATTCGCAATGAAAAATCAAAGTTACTAGCCATATTATGTTGACGTAAAGCAATCAACTTTTTAAATGCAAAATCGACAAACACCAATTGACCCCACCACTAATCAAAGTTTGTAAATAAATTGAAGATGAAACGCTGTGAAGTGTTTACATTTAGACTACAGTTCGTAATTCGTATCGTTTATAAGAATGAATTATGAAGAATAGAACATGTTCTCAGATAGTACACGTTCATATTGCAGTAAACATTATACGTAGATGAACTTATCCCCTTCTTGGATACAACAATTTAACTTTGAAGTCTACTTTCTCAGCTATGTTTGCAATTTGGGTCCTAATATTTTTACGTTTAGGCCGGGTTTGATGCATAATTATTAATAATTATATGTATACAATTAAATTCTAGGAGAACTCAATTTTCAAGAATAATAAAAGATGAACTCGTCCCCTTCTGGCATATTACTGTTCAGATACTAAAGCACCAGTCATAAATAAAAGCTGTTATCGCACCAGAGTTTTAATTGTTCTATTCACTTCAGTTATGCTTGCCACTCATACTTTTTATAACATTCTCTAAAAACCTTTTTAAATCAAATAGCATTTTTTGATCTGATACTTTGATGAAATGATACACTTTTTCTATATTTGAATGCAGTTAAAGTTTTTACTTTTCCATCTATTCCTGCGAAGGTTCAAAGGACTGATAGAAGTATGAGTGTAGTGTGTGAAATTATAAATCAAATAATTTGCCACTTTTCAATACAAGAAAGTCCAAAAAAATAAAGCCAGAAAAGAAATTCAGAAAATACTAACGAATATTGAAGGACTTCAGCCTTATCTCTCGTGATCAAGGAAAATAAGAAATATATTAATTAAATTTCCATTTTCCAAGAAAATATCTAAACCATTGTGCAATTTAACCCTAGATTCACGTTTCCTACTCTTCAACTCATTATATAAATTCACTTATTCACCCATTATCAAATTGAAGAATATGTTGCGCAAATACAGTACTTCAGAAATTACAAAATAATTCAGATGAAAAATACATATTATGCAAACCCAACATTCTGCATGTAACTGCTTCATTGAATCTCCATAACAAAATACATAGAAAAATCCAATGATTCCAAATTAAGGATGAAATTGTATGAAAATAATATTTTTATTTCATCTTCAAAAATACAGATGACGAAAGAAAAGTTAAGAGAAAGAATGAACGGAACAACAGATAAGTAAAAGGAAAAGAAATAACTTTAGACATTATAAATTTACGTAGACCTGTGGTGGCCAGATATTGTTAATTTAACATAAGAAAGTATCAAATTAATAGTGTGGTTCGCACACTATATGAGTATCAGTATATATTTCAGATAATTACAATACAGAAAGAGTAAATTGTGTTAGTAATTTTATTGACATTTGATGAATTTTTATACTGGAAATTTCCTTTCAAGTGTTTTCTAAATTACTCTTCTCTACAAAATTCGTCATTGCGGTTTCTGCTTATATCTTCATATTTGACAATTTGGCTTCTTTGATCAGATTATTGAGGAAAAGATACAATTATCAGTTTCGAAAATATGTATACCCAGTCACAAGTTGAAATATTTCAATTAAAATATGAAATTTCAAAATAAGTTTCCACCTCATTCTTGCCATACTTCAAGAGATACATACTATAACAATTTTAATTGATAATATTGACGAAAAACAAATACCTCTCGTGTAGGCTGATTCATTTTTTTCAACAAAACGCATACAGGTGCCAATGGGTAAGGGTTAGGGGTGTAAGAGAAAAAAAACAAAGAAGAAGAAAACATGGTATCCCCAAAGAGATAGAGAATCGTACAACAGAAGTTTTCCTTCACAGTTTGTAATATCGAAGACATCATCATTAAAATGTTCGAATCATTGCTACGGAAAGTACACGTACACGTATTCTTCTTCTTTTCTTATATTTTTTCTCCTTTTTTTATTTTTATTTTATTTTAATGACTATGAAAAAAAGAAGATTAAATTTTATTGCGATCCACTCGCACAGATGAAGACAGAAAAAGGTATTTGTACTTAAAGGAAACGAAAAAACGAATTATGCATTATTTCCGTCGGGAGATAACTTTACCCCATGCTGTGGAATTTTTCTGTGGAATGACATCAGAAATTTAAGTTTTTTTTTTTTTTTTTTTTTGATAATAATAAACGACCATACTCGACGATCGCGACGTTTTTCGTGTAAAACTGTGCGGCGAGCGTTCAAGCTTATTCAAGTCGAACATTTCCGGCGATTAATGATGTTTTAAAATCCTTTCGACGTTAAAAATTTTTTTTAAATAGTGGAAAAAAGTGTGTACAAACACTTTTTTTTTTTTTTTTCAAATATAATTTTATTTCATTTAATAATATGAGTCACTTAACGAGCCATGGGAAAAATTGTTTTTAATTTGATTTTTTTTTTTTTTTTTGAAAAAGTATAATATTCGAATCAGAAGAAAAAACAGAGACTTATAAGGTGGATAATCGTTAAATTCGCTATAGCAATAATTATAACTTCACTTAGCGACATTTTAGGTATAATTAGCTGATTCGGCGGGTGTATGAAATTTTTTTATAATTGTAGTAAATATGTTTAGGCAGGATGTTGTAATTTATATAGACTGCAGCGAAAAGATGTAAATGGAAGAGGAATTGATTTTAACCGAGTTTCCCAGCGCAAATGATAGTACAGCAACAGGTTTTGACGACAAAACAAGTCGACCATATTTTTGGATTACAGGCGCACGCGGTGTTGATAGTCAATTAGATAGCTTATAGGTGATTTTTTATTTTAATTTAAATTTTACGAATTTATAAAAATTCAGTAATAGGACATCCTGTATTGTCTTCAAGATGTCTCTTATATTGAGTATTCATTATAGCTTGGTAAAACTAACCATCATCAATGCTGTGATCAGAGATGGCATATAGAATAAATTCTATATTTACACGGTTATTCTACATATAGAATAAGAATATAGTAGAATAATATTTAGCATGTAGAACATGTAAAGTAAGCAGAATGAGTAGAAATGAATAAAATGATCTGTAGGAGGTCTAACTGAGAGCACAACTAAATAAAATATTGCAATTCTGAAGTAAGTGTTTTCACTGTTCCAGTTTTCCAAATTTTGCAGGTCAGATAGAACTCTATCTTCTCTCTTGTCATTTTTAATATTTCTCATATTTCTTATCGATCATTTCGATTTCATACTTCACATCAGTTGTAAATAACATATAATTATCATACTACTTATTATCTACTTATTCCACGTGAAACGTAAAATTAGTTATCCTACATGTAAAATGCCATCATTGACCGGCATGGTAATAAAATTCTTCAACTCACATACATACAACAAAATTATATACGCTCAAATTTTTGAAACTTACAGTTTCTTTAGGATGATCAATAAAATGTCCACCTCAGAGTGTTCTCACTAATGCATGTGCACATTGCAGTACACTAATTAAAGGACGATTCAGTTTTATGCAAAATGAATTCGAATTCTTCAGCAATAAATTTCACTATTTAAGTTAGCATGAATATTTTTATACAAAAATTACCGCGAATTCCAAAAATTGATAGAAAACTACCGGATAACTTATTCGAAAAATTGATAAAATTCTTAATAGTCACCTCAGCATGGCTCCTGCTGGTTGAAAAATAACATCAGAAATGACTTTTCAAACTTGTCTCATATTAGTAGCATTTTCATTTTTATATAATTTTCCAAATATGTATTTTCAAATACGAATGATTTCAGGACTTTTGCACAAATCAGTACCTAATTACAATTTCTAAACCACCAGTCGAAAATAGAAACTTTCTATACAAAGTATCATTGCAAAAGTTAATCTTCATTCTTCAGAGTAATTTGAATTTAAAATTTCAAAATGATAAATTTTCGATGCCAGATTTTTCAATTTATACAACGAAGTGATGGCTTTCATTAAAATATTTTGCCAAGTTCAAAATGTCACCGTTTAGGATAAGAAAAGGAATAATTGCAACAAAAAAAAAATATACACATTTTCTAAAATAAGTTGAAAAACCCGGATGCATTTGTGAGGTGGAAAAATAGGAAATTAAAAAAAAAAAAATCAGTCCTCTGATTCGAATACTTTTATGTCTTTTTTTCCATTCTATATAGCTTTTGAAAAATTTAGTATTCTGTGACAAATACATAAATTAGCATAATTCTAGATGAAAAAATTGCAAATTTTTATATCAATCGATTTCAAATTGAAACATTTTTCATTGGCAATCGAATTTTAAGGTTTTTCCTCTCCATTTGTGCCATTCTTACCACTTCAGTTTTTATTTCAAAGTGTTTTTCAAAATATACAGGTAGGTATATTATACTCAAGATTTTGAAATAATTCCATTCACCGAGTTGGCAACCGAAATCTTCTTTACGAAATTTATATGTTAATGATCTCGATTATTGGGTCTTTGTTCGTTTCGACAATAATGACACATACGATAAGAACTCATACATACGTGATTCAATATAGTGCAATAAATTCATTAATATTAAGTGAGCAAAAAATGAAACCACGATGACGTAATATCGAGTAAGATTTTTAATTATCTTTTTGTTGTGGAAAAAAAAAAGAAAAAAAGAAATTAAAATTTCGCAGAATTACACATACATACGAGACCTGTAGGTATGATTTATATCAAGCAACCAATGAAAATCGGATTCATTTTTTGAAGAAAATTTGTCACCGATTGATAGGATTTTTTTTGCACCTGACACAATACATCCATCAAAAATCGTAATAATCGAATTAGATATTTACACGATCAGATTTTTCACAATAAATATTGTTTTAATTGCTCGAATTTTTATTTTCTCCAAATGGATAATTAATTTGGTTCATTTATTTTTTATACTTTTTTCCTGTCTCTCATTAAACACCATACTGAAAAAACGCGAATAAAAAGCAAAATCGAAAAATACTGCATTTCAAAGAAAAAAAAATACATACATACTTATGTGGTTTGACCTTCAAAAATTTTTATGCTATACTCGATGAGTGTACTATAAAAGATTTCTGAAGCGAATTAATGAAAACGAAATTATCATGAAATCGAAAGGATAAATGCAGTTTTTTTTTTTTTTTTCAGGACGTAATATTTTTTTTTATTAGCAAACGGCAATCGGCGACATAAAAACGTAAAAAGTGAAAATGAATATTTGATACTGAGGGCACTTTATTTGCGGAAATAAAATCGCTATGGGTTGATAAATGGAAGTAATATAAAGACGTAGGATATCGAAGTTGTATAGACATTAAATTATTTGTCTCAGACACTGGGATTAGAAATCATACCTTCGATACTATGACAAAATGGAGAAATTTAAAGCACATTTAAAAAAAAAATAAGTAGTCTGGGAGAATTATTTAATTTTTATACGTCGATGTATTAATTAGAGTATATACTCGTACCTACACCTAACTGGGTACGATTCTACAAAATTATGTTGATATTTTTAGCTTGATTTTAAGAAACAAATTGATCGGTCAATTTGAATTTTTTTCTATGAAATGATTGGTAAAAGAGCATGGATACAGGAAAATCCTTTCATCAGAAAGAGATATCCAGAATTTTCAATGCTATTGATCTTAGATGAGTCAATTTCAAGAAATTCATCTACTTGACCTAAGACTTGTGGAATCACTATAGAGCCTATAAGCTCACCTTTGGCTTGCCCAGCCAACTTAATAATCGTGTGTAATATCTTACTTTCGCTCCTTGATCTGTAATTATTTCCTTCAATTCTTCCATTATTATGCGTATGCAGCACGCATTAGAAGGGCCCACTTTATCATTCGCAGTTTCGGAGATACAGCCAATTTTTGGGGGAGGGGCGACACGAATAATGTAGAAACTCAAAAAATCCTTCTCTATCACGTGTATCTACTCTACATAAATTTTTAAAAAGATTAGCTTGTTTTCTCCCGATGAAACCAAAAAATACCATATAATGCACGCCAAATAAAGAAAAACCAAAAATATTTTTTCCATCGCTAACCATAATTCTTGAGGTTAACCGGGTCGCAGTATAATGCAATGAAAGACACTTGATGATTATTATTAATTAATTAATTAAAAATATTATCCATTTCTGTCGGTTAATTACGTAATAAGCTTTTATCTCCCGAGAAAAGAATAAAACTCCATTTTGCTTTTTCTGCTTTTGATTTACGATCCAATTATCGTGTAATGGCGATTACGTCTTAAAATCGACAATGTCAACACTGTATAAATGGATTTGTGTACAGGATCACAGAGTCATAAGAACAGAAAATACGTGAAAACCCAAGTCAAAATTTGTTTCACGGACGTACCAATGTGTTGATTTTTCGTCAGTTTTTTTTTTTTACAATCAGACTGAAAGAAAAACTACATAGCTTACGACCGTTAGTCTATAATATGCCACTGGTTAGTCTAATTCGACACTGATTAGTCCAGTGGGGCCCACTTAGTGGGTGAAGTGGTGTGGTCGCACCGGGCCTCGCAATTTAGGGGCCCTATTAAACGAGAATTTTTATCCACCCTTGCCACCAAATACCTAAGTTAAAAAAAAAAAATGAAGTCAACAAAATTGGGAGGGGGCCTCTTGGGTCAAAAGGGCCCCACAAGCGATCTTGCACCACTTATTTCAAATTACGTGTGCGCCACTGACTTACGAGTACACTCATTTTTATATAACAATTATAGAAGAAAATATGCAATTTCAAAGAAATCCGCCCCCTAACCTATTTATGGCGTACAGCAAATCGAATGATCTTATAACACCTTTGCAAAACGACATATATAGGTACCTAATATATTAAAGCAAAATTCATTTAACTGTGAAAGGTCACTTTTCGGTGGTTTTCGTGTACTATACGAGCACCATTGTACCTATCCAATAAGCTATTCGACGTGAAATCGATATATTTTTCGACGGTTTACCCCCTGCTGCGTTCACCTTTCCACAGAGCAGAAATTAATTTTATCCCCCTATTGTGCATTTCTCTCCATGCTCTTATGTTTCTCATTTTTATTCGGCTATATGCTATACAGTATATAATTTTTCCAAAATGAGATAGAATAACCGCAGGTACGTGAAAATGCATAGTTATTGTTTCGTGTTCTAAACATGTCATATTTTTCATCGCTTATATGTATATATAGGATGTTCGACGTTGACTTTAGTATTAAGTTACAAAGGTATAAGGATGATTTTTTTTTTTTTTTCGCTCTCAAAATAAGAAACTTTAGTCTATATACGTAATCGAACACACACAATCGTAACACGATAACATTCGAACAAGTGGGCTATTATTTCAATATGGACGAATGTCTGCGATTGAAATATATAGGTACCATCAGCAGTCGAGTAATTTGCAGGTTTGTGAGATGCAGAGATTGCGATAGCCCAGGAGCACCCATAGCTGTGGCCCATTGCCTACGGTCTGCGGTAACGAGCATGTCACGAATGACATTACCCAAATATTATTATAGGAAAATTGACCACTGCGTGTGCAAATAGAAAATTTGATTATAGCGCACGCAGTTCACTCTCCGATCGAAAGTATACGCGTGGAACTCGTAATTTCGGATCAAAAATTGCATCTCTCGGTTTTTTGTGGAGACTCCAAAAGTACAAAATTCGTGCAGTGTGGCTTCGCCAGTTTTCGTATTTCGGAATTGATTTTACCTTCTGCTGGTGCCTATTATACTCATTTTTTTTTTTTTGCGCTAAATAGCTATATATACCATTCGACGTTATGTATCTACACCTTAATTAAATCGCTCGAGAAATCTAATTTTCTATTTGGGCCAAAAATTTTCTGTATGCCATAGAGTTGGCAGATTAACGCCTGCTATATGCATTAATTTTTGGCCGCCATATTTTCGACTGGTCATCCCGATTTCCACGTTCGCCGCATGATTGCAGATGTTCAACATGGTTAGGTCCCAACAACCGTATAATTAGCTCACTCATCTATGTAGTAGCTACATTCATTACACGAGAACATAGAAAAATGATGACTAATTGAGGGAACGTGAAGTCGTAAACCAACATACAAAAACATTTTTTATGCACTCTGCCAAGCGTACAAGTAATTTGCTGTTATATGTTTGAACCGAAAGATCTCATTTTAATCGTTCGGTGAGGTATATAAGAGTATGTACCTAGGTCTGAAGATACGAGGGTGAGTAGGGCAGAGCTTTGATTTGGGCTGAAATCAACTATATCAACGGTATTTTTCAGTTTTTTCAAAATTTCCTATTCTTCAAACTTCTAAATAAGTCCAAGCCAAGGACTGCCCCTTCAAATCCAAACACCACTTTCATTCATAAAAAACATCAGTGCAAAAAAGTATCAAAAATATGTAATAAAATTTTTCAGGAGGCTGAAAAAATGTTCATAATTTAATATAATCATCATAAGGTGGTAAATATAATATGAAATCATATATGTAATTAATTTTCAAATTTTCTTCATGCTACTGAATAATGAATTAATTTCCATCGAAAACTGGTTAATAAGAGCAGTTTCGTAATAAAGTAATTATAATATTATTTATTTATCACCAACGTTTTCATTGCTTTCAAACTGCAAAGCGTGGATATAATTGTCATCTCGGGTGAATGCAGTATTACAGAAAAAGAAAAAAAAAAAAAATCAGTTCCCTATTTTGCTCGAGCTACCAGCCAATTTAGCCTCAATTATTTATCAAAGTCAATTTACACCTTCATCTGTGCACTTTTTCATACCAGTGGAAACTTTGCATTCGCTAAACAGCTATTCTTCGGTTTTCTATTTATATATACATGCGGTAAAAATCACGTTCTGTCTCACGCAGTTACTACATATAGCTGCACCCGCAGATACATTATACATTACTTCTAATCACCAGTTTCGATCAATTAGCGCCAACAAACGCCATTTTCTGTCCACTTAATCCGATCGCGAATTCGTCAAAGGGGAATTCAACCATCGATATAATCGACTGTCTGGCAGCAAAAGCATGCAATCATTACGGGGTAGTGGTCGAGAAAAGAAATACATGACGTGTACAAATCTTAAAGGGGAAAGGAGATGGAAGTTGGGAGATCGAATAAGAAGTGCACGAGGAAAGTTGGACGCGGCACCAAAGAGAGGAGAATATAGCAACAGATGAATTAATACATCGAAAAAAGTAAAAATTATTCAGTATCAGTACCTATATCGCTATAGAGAATAACAATCTCAGGATTTTTTTTTGAGAGGGGGCAAGGGTAACCACAAAAATTTTTCAATAGACAAAAAAATAATAATAAAATAAAATAAACGATCTTACTTAGGTAAATTGTGCATGGCCCCGAATTGCCCAGTGCCGGATTAAGCAGAAATATCATCCTGGGCAAACCCCCAAATAGCGCCTCCCCACCCCAGCAACGAATGACGTGAAGGGGGCACCGGAATCGGTGGAACACTTCGCGGCCTTCCCCTGTCAATTTTTTGGCACCCCTAGCGCCTTCTGGAGCCCCAGCGCCCCTGGGCACTCTGCCCAGTCTGCCCATGGGGTTAATCCGACACTGGAATTGCCCATCAAACCCTTTAGCCATAACTTCATTAAGATAAAACTACATCAGGGAGGCCATAATTTTAGTACCTAATCCATTTTTTTTTCTTGTATTGTAGTTATTCATCTATACGACATGAAACAAGGCATAAAATTGATGCGTTGATGGAAAACAAGCACACACACACACACATGCAGACGGAGAAAGAATGAAATGGAAACTATATAAATTGTATAGTTAATCAGAAATGGGCAGAATGAACAGTAAAACAGAAGATGGAGAGTACGATGTATAAAGGGGAATCGCGAGAAGCCAAATATGACATCTTAAGTGTTTAATCTCGTTTTCGCGTGTCTAAAGCGGTATGGCTGGAGATCAGCCAAAGGCTTCCAGCTTCTTACATGCCATCGTACTCGCACGCCCAGCAAAATGGGTCAACAACCAGCCAAAGGCGCGAGTGTGGCCGCCGGTTATTTGAATGATCGCCGATAATTAGGGCTACGGCAGAGAAGTGAAAATGGGCAGAAGGGGCGCGAACGCGTGTAGCCACGGAGCGGCCAAGATTTATTATCTCTTTGGTTTTAGGAGCCCACATATTATCCGCGAGAAATACTGCCGTATGTATAGTTAATTCCATAATACCATTTCCACGATTCGATTCGCGCGTCCAATCGCGCACATTAAAAATGACGCCTGTGGTGTTGCGTATAGACTACAGTCATCGCCAATCGCCGCTCGCAAGTCGTAATTTAAAAAAAAAGAAAGAAGAAAACCGAAGCTGAGAAAAAAAAAACTTTATCACGTTTTGGCGACTCCTTATACTTCTGTTTTTTTTTTTTTTCCTTATAATACGAGCTTCCATATGGATGTGATTAAAATGATAATCTACATAACTATATATACATATGTATATACGTATACTTTCCACCTTCTTCAATTCCTTTTTTTTTTCTACTCTTCGTCTTCTTCTATATTCTTCAACGTTTTCATTTTTTTAATCCAACCTTCGGACATGGCCAGACATATTTCATTATTTTTCATTGCTGCCCCATCGTAACCACATTAGCCTAAATTGTTTTTTTCCCCTCCTACCAAGCGTATATACGAGTCCATTAAATCATATTTCGTGTAAAAAGTTTTTGACAGATGTTTCCTTCTTTCTATTCCCCCGCCCGCCCGCCCACCATACGGCTTATTACGTTCGTGTGTGTAGAATCTATGTACGTACTATATAGTAGAGTATAACCCCCCCTAATTTCTGATACTCCCCTCAAGTGGAGATGCTCATTTTAACAAGCGATTACGGTTTCATTGCGTTTAAGCGGCGATGCATTATGGTGCCGCAGCGCAGCACGAAGAGATTAATTTTTTTTTTTTTCTATACAACCCATTTGAACCTGTACTATATAGCCATATAGTATATACATACAGGTAGTTTATATGTATTTATTTTTACGATACCTTTTAATTTGCGAAGACGAATGTGCTGTGCGGCTGCGGAGAGAAGAGTGCGTTTGTATTCAAAACAAAAAGTCTATACAATGATTGGTTTACGAGATCGCAATTTAATTACGGGCAAATTTACGAGCGTAGAGGTCTGCGCTATATGCAGAGGTTGCCAGACGAAATGGCTTCGACCGAAAATGGAATAATGTGGAGGTGCTGAAATTATATGAAGGTCAAGGAGAAGAAAATACTTGGTTCTACATTATAGTGGATGCGGATGTGATATTCATCGCGAAGGATGGTGCCGAAATTAGTATATCTCTTAGTTTTCGACACGTATATAATCGAATTTGGCCAAGCTTGGGGCTATACAGCCTGAGTATTTTACTGGTGCACCAGGAGATGCGAGGGTATAATTGGTGAACTGCTCTGCATGGAAAATATATACTTAATAAAAACGTCAACAATAAATCTTGAATCACCTCCAATTTATCTATTATTGAAAATACAGAAAATTGACGAGTATTCATTTCTCTTAGAATTGTATGCAAAAGATTTTTTTTTTCTCTCAAGAAATGGTTCAACGCTAGAAAAATCAGGTTTTACTCGATTACATCAAAGGTCCAGGTGGTGTCATATTTGATATTTGACTCAACGGTAAAAGAACCTCAAAAGACCGGAGAATGTCATACATGACACCACCTAGTCCTTTGAAGAATGACACATCCAAATTCAAATGGTGTCATATATGACACCACCGAGTCTTTCTAGAGTTAACCTGCTATAAAACAATACAGTCATTTCGGAAAAACTAGCAAGTCCAAAATGGCTAAAATCGAGTTTGCAGCTCCATCTGTTGACAGAGATCTTAACTCACCTACTAGACTGGAGCTTCCACTTAATTTCTACACTATATACCCTCATACTAAAAAACCAACAAGTGCACGACTTTCAACGACTTCTCCTGCGTAGGCTGTGTGAGTATAGATATTTGCTGAAAAATCTAAAAGTAGTACTTATCCGAGGGGTACTCTGTAGAAGAACTTCAGAAGGAAACTTCATGGGACTATATAATATCCTATAAGGACTGCGCAGTTTTTTCTTATTTTTGAAAAATTGATTTTCGAACGATTTTTGTGGAACGACTTTTTATTTATTTCTTCTCCATTTTTGAGGATTAACATTTTATTTCCATCTGCACGCATCTCAAAATAATAGACTCCCAAACATTGATACCTCTATAACTTAGGTCCCGGTTGCTTCTACAAATATTTCAATGCCAAAGCGAAAGAAAATTCATACTTGGAATTTTCCCATTAAAACGACCTTTCTGCCACTTTTCTTCGCAAAACCACCTGCCGAAGTTCATGAAACTAATTAAAATGCCCAATCATAACGAAGGTCATATAAGCATTTAAAAATGCATTTCAACTTTGCGATGAAGATGTCGTCGTGTTAATAGCTACACCGAGAGCTAGAGGTCACGAAAAGGGAAAAAAAAAAGTTAACGATAAATAATCGCGACACGCCGTCGTTTAAATGCACGCCATTTCGACATTTGACCTTACTCCAGTATATATTTTGTGCGTTTTTCCTACGTTTATCGAGCTTTTCTATCGCACTCAAAGCACGGATGAGAAGCGTACATACAACGCGAGAAGCGATCCATGGTAAAAATGACATATACAAATGGGCAACACGCACAATTTGTGTGTGGACACCGAAAGGGGGTCAATGGTGGATGTGGAATTGTGACACACGTTGGTGAGTGCGCTGGCCTCTATATCGCCCACCAAAAAATTCGTTCTCTATAAGTATTCGTGGTCAGCAAACTTTCTTATTACTTTTAAGTTAAAAGTATATTATAGGCTGTTAAAAAAAAAAAAATAATTGTTCAAAGACTTACTTTAACGGTTTGAGCTTTAAGTGGATTATCTGGATCCGGTACATATTCCATGGTAATTCCGTAAAATTGGCCTTTATTAATATAAGTAACTCTGTCGTCTTCTCTCCTTTGATTTGTAGAGATCGAGGTTTCTAAATAATAACGGAAACCGTAATTTGAATAACTGAAAAAAAGAAGATAAGAATGCTAATTTCAGCTATAGCCAGTCATGCGTTAATGGTAACACGAGCAAACATATACGAAGGTCGCGTCATTATATTGTAAAATTATTCTAAATCCTTGAACGCCGTCGCGCACAAGGACGAACATGCACTTCTCAAAAGGATAGATCTACCTAATCAGCCATCTACCTATTTGTCAGTCATTTGCACACGCAAGGACGACTCGAAGCCCATGCAAGCACGTGAACGAGGAAAAAAAAAAAATTTTCATTTGTATGCGAAAAATTGCGATGACTCGGCGCGAAAAGGTCATTTTTTTATATTTTCAATTTGATTTTCCATCAATTTTCAAGATAAATTTTGAGCTGTATTCGTTTTTATTTACCACCACACCACATGTAATTATCGTCCCTGTTCTTCCGACAATAAAATATCATAATTTTTCGTGGAACACAATTAACCGAAAGAGCTCACGCAATTATAAACCATGCATTCTCGTCAAAGGCTATATCTTTTCGTACCTAATTTAATTATATAATTATAAAACCTTTATCGAGGATTATATAACAAGCGCAACCTACTGAGACGAAACTGAATTACAAGGATCATCGGTTGGGATCCGACCTTTTTCATGACGAAAATGATTCTAAATAAAAGGACGTTATAGTATATCTTTGAACTTGATCGACGTGTAAGTGGATATTAGTCAAGTTCCAGGTTTGCAACGTTGATTAGATGGCATAACGGATTAGTTCTTCCAATTTTCATAGAAATTATTGGTGCATACAATTTGAAGAACATTTATAGAACCCCTTAAAAGAAAGCAATTATTCTGTATCACATCTTGTTCTAGAAAAGAAAAGTAAAATGAAAAATATTTTCAAAATGAATACATGTACTTATTTCTTTTTTTTTTGTTTTTTTTTTGCCCAGGCAGTATATTATTATAAAATTAGAATTTCAACTTGTCGTCATTATTATTCGATAAAAATTACGTTAATTTATAAAATCAGAAAATTGTTAAATAAAATTTCATCGTATTGAATATTAATTCAAAAGAAAACATTTTAAAAAGAATTAATGAAAGCGTTGAATTGTGCCAACTATTAAATACCTATTTGAGCAATGTAGCTAAACCTGGAGAATCCAAACTATACGAGTACCTACAAAATATACTTGCTTATGGTTGCCATGCCAAAATGTTAGAGGCTGAAATGACTGATTAAAATTTAGCGAGTAAAATTTACATTTGAAATTCACTACGACTTTTACATTAATTTTTGGCAATTTTCCACTCTAAATTTTATAACATAAATTCACAAATTCTGATACACATCACAGTTTGCCATTTGAAAAATAAATTACACATTTTCGAATCTCTTTTGCGGCAACCTTCAGATTCGGCTCATGTATTTTTGTTTTATTTTACTCCCTTCCAAATTACATGACACTGATGGGGCGATTATTTTATTTGTCCACAAGAGATGGGAAAAATTTGTAACAACGAATTTGTATGTACGTATTAACCTTTATTGAAATGTCGATCTGAAAACTTCCATATCTAACTATTTATATGTACACTTTTGCGTTATCACAATTCTACCTTAATTAAAATTTCGTAGGAGTACAGGAGGTCGGGTGATCGAATATCGGGTTAACACAATTTTTTTTCTCTCGAGAATGCTAAATTTTTTCGCAATTTATTACGTGGACCTTTGGGCACCTGTGGGGGGGGGGGGGCACAAATGTAAATAAGCAAATGTAAATTTGCAGAAAAAGCATAAAATAAATATTTCAAAATTTTGAAGACATTTTCTCAAAATCAAATTTTTTCAATTTTTCAACTTCAAAAACATCTTTATCATATTATAATATTATTTACCCTAATTATTTTTGAGACAGAAAGACGCTTTTTGGACGATTGCATTTGTCATTCAATATCTACTGAAAAAATGAATTTTAATTTTCTTCACCCGAAGCTATATGACGTCTCAAATACGTGTATAGTCACATTTTAATATAAAATGAATCTGGAAACGTCTGAGGGTTACTGTAAATCCAAAAATAAGTCACGAAATTCGAGAAAAAAAAAACGCTATTTGAGTAATTTCGCAATTTATATCCGCATTTGAGTTCGACGACGCGTCTTATTATTACGAAATAAAATGCGAAGTGAAATCGCCATCTCGCTCATGTATAGCGTGATTACCTCGTATCAAATATCAATTATGGGAAATAATAATTATACTAAATTGTTAATACACGAACGACAAACACATTTGAGCGAACGTATATGTAAGGAAAAATGTTCGATACTATTGGCGATTACGTCCTCGAACCAGTTACATCACTTTCGATATGATGCGATGATGGCGAATAGGAAAAATACATTCGACGCTTTCTAATATAGGCTATACCTATATCGAGTTCATGTGGGACTCATATTCAAAATTACCCATTACTAAGAAACCTTCCATAGGAGAATTCTATAATACGAGTAATGGCGGCCAAAGTCAGAGGATCGCAGCATTTTTGGTGTTTTGTTCAAACATTTATTATAGGGTCTCAGGGACTTCGACCACATTTCGGATACAGTGATTTTAAATTTTTAATACGAGTACTATAAATTTTACTACCGAAAGTGAGCTCAATACAAAATAAGTTATGAAATTCTAACGCAGCAATCTCCACAACAAAAGCAGGTTTTCGAATAGAACTACTGCAGTGGTCTGTATAATAGAACCATTGAAATTTTATGTTTTAAGGGTTTGCCAGCAAATTCATAGAAAAACAATTCACGTTCTCAATCTTCAAAGTGACTTTTGGCTTGAAACTTGAATGGTAGATACATTTTAGAAGCTTCTATTTGCCCACCACATCAATTTCCCCTCAATCGGTTGCGTACTTTCCCTATTATAGTAGTCAATCATAGATGAAAAACCCGTTCAAAAATCATAATTTTAACTACATTTTTGCTTATCTCCAGAGAACCGCAAAACCGATCATCATGTAATTTCTATCAGACTTTAATCTCATCAAGATTAACCTCTGATGCAAATTTCATTCCCATTGACTAAGCAGTTCGTCTTGGAGCGCGTTCAAAAACAAGTCAACGTTTTTCAACTTTCAAAATGACTTTTCTCCAAAACCAACGAACGGATTAGTTTGAAACTTGAATGGCAAACTCAAGAATTTAATAAAATATACAGTTAAAATTGCAGCTCAATCCGTTCGGTAGAATCCCTGTAAACAGCCTTGAGAGTCTAAACTTGCGATTTATATAACACCCCCCCCCCCCCCCTGTCGTACATAAACTAATGAATAAAGAAATATAAAGAAATGGGAGATAGGTATTTTTCGAATCCTGAGATTATGAAACGAATAACAACGCATATTCTATTGCTATTTGGGAAAGTCAGACAAAAATAAATAAAAGGTCTTCTACCGGAAACCTGCTGAAAACCTTACCGCGCCTTATTATTGCGACTTTCAAAACACCTAAAAAAAGTGGTAAACTATTTGTTCGATGAAGACTATTAATTTTTCTCGCACATAAAAAAGGGAGAAGAAAATGCGCAATTCTCAGTGATTAAATATGGAAGATGGCCGGTAATAAAAAAAAAAAATGCCAAAGTGTGCACATGAAAAAAAAAAAAATGAACCTGCAATAAAATCCGACACAATTCTTCATAGGTAAAATGATACACCTCTCGTTTTTCTTCACATCTTTTACTCGAATTTCTCTTTTTTTCCAGCCAAAAAAGTACCAAACAAAAACAAGCCATAGCTACGTGCAAATAGATAAAATCGCAATACGTTTTTTCATCTTTTTAGATTGTTCTTCGTTTTTTTTCTCCCCTCAACATTCGAAAAAGATTAACGACAGAAGTTGAAAAGTTGTTTGTCCGAAAAAAGAAAGAAACAGAAAATATTTAGAAGAGCATTAAAAAAAAATACTGTCTGGTTCCGGATTCGTCTACGATGGTGTTTTTTTTTTGTTTTTTTTTGCTTGCTTCATTTTCAAGTAATGGGTCACCTTTGGGCTATTCTTTTTCTTTTTTTTTCTTTCGTAGGTACTTATACCCACCCATGGTGCGGTTAAACGTTTGACCCATTTTGAACTCGAGTATATTGCCTCCAGCCAATCGTTCGATTCTTGGATGTACAGAAAAAAGGCAGAAAAAATGAAGGGCGAAGAAATTATACTGGACGACAGGCTGGTCGTGTACATGCTCTAACTTTACAATAAGTTTTCAATTTTCAAAAAAAAAACAAAAAAAAAAAAAACACCAGAATATATATAGAGTTTGGTAATTGGATTATTCGATCTAGATTTATGGCCATGGCTTATAAGGATTTCGGTGTGATGGCTGCCTTTCCATCCTCGAGCATTCGGTAACGAATTTTTCACACAAACTGGTCACGATTCGCTGCTCGAAAAGCTTATAAAATTAGCGAGGAAACGACGATTTTCGCGACTAAAGAATGGTTTATATTCACAGGAACGAGAGAGAGCGAGAGAGAGAGAGAGAGAAAGATAAAAAAGAAGAAGAAGATATGGGTACTTGAATTTAGAAGAATTAAAATGAAGCAACTTACACTTTTTGTATCTGAATTTTATCGGCTTCGTTATTTCTACCAAAATCATGCCACGGTCGAGATCTACTGGTTGCACCGGTTACTGTGGCTGGAGAATGAGCCGGAGGTCCGACAGATGTCCGGCCAGTGGGCTCGGAAATTATTGGCGTTTGGCACATTTCAGCGTAATCAAATGACTGTAAAGGAGAAGTAAAAATTAGTCGAATAGGATACACATAAAAAGTATAGACATATTTATGCATGTATACGAGTCTCAAAATGGTGTATCAGAAGAATTTCTAAAAAAAATTATTCCTCTTTCTGGCAGTAAAACAAGAATCTGTCTATCTTTCACCGTTATCTAGATTACTTACAAAAGAAGCAGAGTAGATATGTAATTGCGTATAAATTTTCGGCCCAACAAAAAGCGATCAGAATCTAAACTAAGATCATCTTTTGTCGAAAAAATGTATTTTGATGGATTTCGAGAAAGAATATTTCACACTCTGAAAAGAGTTCCTCCGCGCCTCACCCTCGAATTTTCCCTTAAAAAGTAGGGATGAAGTCAAGTATATGTATCGTTATTTTACGACACATGTGAGACCAAAGATAAAGTATGACACTTGCGAGACCCCGCTTATAAATACTCAGAAATGAAACCTTCGTCTTCACATGGCTTGGTGGCTATCTGTAGATGCCTTAATAATAGGCTATGTAATGAAATCCACAACTAGTGTAAAATACAGTTTACACTGAGTAAAATGAAATGAGTGAACCACAAGTGCACATACAATTTATATTTGAGGCACTTGCGAGTCCCAGACAAAAAAATGCAGATTTAGGGTCTGCAGAGTGGGGCGTGTAAGAAAAACCATACACAGTGGAAATCGTCTATTACGAGATCGGTTACAGCGAGATACTGCTTACTACAAGCAAAATGAAAAGTCCCGGCCCAACTCCCATTTAACACAGTGTAAACTAAATCCAGATATAGCGATCTCGTATGAAACGAGAAACTGGATAAAGCGAGGGCATTTTATGAATAAAAATAGATAAATCTCGTTACAGGCGATTTCCACTATAGGTAAATTGGTTGAAGGAGTCAAAAATAAGTGAAGAGACCTCAAATTTTGCAAGTTTAAAAACTTTGAAATTGAAACTTGATGAAAAGTTGATTCGAAATAAAAAGCGATCAACTCTGGATAAATTGTAATATTCATCTGTTTTTCTTTTCAATTTTACCCGTCTTTCATCAAAAATTTTGCTTATAACAAATATCTCTAACATCTCGTTATAAGTGAATATCTGTTATGACAAGCAACTGGATAAAATGAGCAAAAGTGGTGGTTCCTTGAAGCTCGTTATAGACGATGTCCACTGTATACACCTCATGGACATGCGAGACCCACAAAAGAGTTTCACATTGTCAAAAAGGATCTCGCAAGTATTATGATTAGAGCCCGGATTTCTGGCAGTAAAAAAATTTATTTTTGGCATCAAAATTGAAGAAAACGGCAATATCCGGCATTTCAAAAAAAAGAAAAAAAGAAAAAGAATTTATTGAAAAATGATGTGTTAGTACGAGGGTAGTTCAAATATAAACCGGAAAAATTGAAAATTGCCAAGCAGAGGTGAATTTTGGTGCAAATTGCAATACAGACATTCACCACTCACTACCCTGACGGCATAAATCCGTTCCGTCTTGAAAAAAACGTCTACGAAAATATGGAGTGAAATGGAAGTTAAGTTTTCCTCTGCACAACATTTTTACTGCCTTACTACAATGCGCGACCATGTATAACACAACACACGCACACATGTCTTTCTCAACAGATCGAGGAGAGTATGGAGGGCGTTTCAACTTCTCGCTGATCAGTTGGGGAGGACATGTGTGCGTGTATTGAGTTGTATATGGTAGCGCGTTGTTGTGAGGCAGTAAAAAATGTTGCGCAGCGAAATTATTTTCTTCTGGTTCACTCCAAGTTTTTGGATCCGTTTTTTTCAAGACGGAGCGGACTTATGCAGTCAGGGTAGTAGGTGAAGAATGTCTCTAACACAAGGAGTTGCTATTTGCACCGAGCCTAAACTGTGCTTGATGGTATTTAATTTTTCCGGTTAATATTTGAACCACCTACGCATATGTACATACATACATTTTATATGATTTATCTGTTTTGTGTCCCATAAGTGCCTAAAACATCCCCTCTGTACGAGTATATAGTCAATGTTATAGGAAATGAAGCAAAACATAATATTATGCAGTGTGAAGAACATACCTGCTGAATGGCGTTTTGATCCCTGGGCGTTATCGTATCCGCACCGATGCCACTGTCCGGCGACGGCAAGTCAACGGTGAGGCCAGCGGCCGATATGACACCTTTGCTGTTATGGTAGGCGGTGGTCTGGCGCACGTACCTCTCGACGTACGAGGAGGCGGCCACCGAGTTGGCGTTGGCGTCGGCGCTGTCCGCGTAGACGGCCGGCTGGCGCACCTGCGTCGTGTACGGACTCGGCTCCGAGGTGAAGTACTCCCTGAAGTAGGGGTCGGCGAAATTGGGCGCCCGGCCGGCGGACGTGGTGATGTAGCCGGCGCTGGTGGCCAGCGCAGTCGTCGACGTGTACTGCGAGTGGTCGGCGTAGGTGTTGGGCGAGGGCGAGCCGCTGCCGCCGGAGTGCGGCTGCGCGTTCGGCATGGTGGCGAATATGTGGCCGCTGTACATGGTGGCGCCGGACTTGAGGCCTTCGGCGGTGATCAGCTCGATGGGTGTGCCCGTCGACTGCTGCAGGTCGCTGCCGATGATGGGCGAGGTGGAGGAGGGGGTGCCGTTGATGGAGCGGCTGCCGTGCTGCGGCGACTGGATGAACTCCTCTTTGATGGAGGGCGCCGCGTTGTTGTTGTTGTTGTTCACCACATCGACGACCAGCTCGGAGCTGCTGCTGCCCGGCGTGACCAGCACCACCTTGGGCCGGCCTTTGTCTAGGCCGCCACTCGCCTTGCCCCGATGGTGGCTGAGATCTTCGGGTTCGCGTTTGATTTGCGGCTGGTGGTGCAGAAATAGGCCCTGCAGGTCCTGCAGCTGGTTGGCGCCGATCTCGAGACCGCCGCTGCTTATCACACCATTTGGCCCTTTTAGGTGGCCCGAAAGTAACGCTGTTGGGTTGACTGTACCACTGGCGCTGGTGGTTCTGTAAACAGCCAAGAAAATGGCGGAAAAATCACATTAATATGCGGAGAAAATATACCGTATTACCGTTTATCATAAGCGTGGCATGCACGCGGTAATGCAGCCATAATTAATGCGCCAAAAATCCGAGTCATTTTATCGTCTGCCAACAAAGTAGCGAAAAAAAAAAGAAGAAAAAAAAAGTGACAATGTTGAGTAATGAACGTCTTGTTATTCGAAATTTGCTAAGTATATTTCGGTAATATTGTACGACGGTGACGAAATGCGGTTCGCAAAAAAAAAAAAATTAGGTCGCGAATTCTTGGAAAACTGATGAAAGCGAAAGTGAAAATTAATGTTCGTATGACTTTGGGTAACTGGGTACTGAACAGAGAGTCAGACAAATATCTATAATGTATCACATAATTATAATGGGTAACATGACTGGGTAAAAAAATACGCATGAGATAATCGAAAAGTTTAATTATTTAGTAATTTTTTACACACTCGAAGAAAAATTCAAGTAGGTAGTAATTTTTATTTTTTGAAATAGTCTCCAGATTTTTAGGTGATATTATCCATTGAAGAATAAAAGACAAGATATTGCTCGAAAAATTGGTATTTCATGTTTCTAGGACTGGCAGTCGCGGGTGGAAAGGGAATTCAATGAGGGTAGGTCGAAAACGAAATTAGGGTAAAACCTACTCTCGAACAAGGCTACGGAAATGGATAATAAATTTTTTTCATCAAATTCAAAATCAGATTTATGTATTTTCTAGAACAGGACCTAATTTGAAGAAAAAAAAAAAAAACTACTACCCGAGTATTTAAATTGGAGGGAAAGGGCGACCCGTTGACAGCGGAGAGCTTCTGCGGGGAATAGTTGCAGCCAGCCTTGCAGAAGTTGTTTTCGTTTTAATTTTTCTTAGTAAAAACATAAATTTTTATTTCATCAACACATACGTATAAATATAGTTGGTATACGGTAAAGAAAACAGTTATAGAAGAGGTACAAACAAGATCAAAAAGCACTGAGCACATTCAAACCCTTCGGGCGACGAAGTATCAGCATTAATATGACAGCAAAAATAATAATGCAAACAATTAATGAGGTGAATAACGGATATAAAGAGATGTGAAAATAACAGCAAAATCGTTCGACTTACATTAGGTATGTATAGTCGAAGCATTAATAGAAAAATAAACATTTCCGTGACAATAAGAAACAGGCGAAAGGAGAGAAAAACATTTTACAGACGCAGCAACAGGTAAACGTTTTTAACGCGTAATGAAGAAGTTGTCTGTCAACTTCAGGTACAGAATATACATACACGATCCCCACGTAATGTGATATCTAAATTAGCCGACAAAATTAACATACACGAATTAACTGCCGGCTAATTCCTTTATGAGAAGAGGAGATTGGACGGGTAATCCGAATCGGAATTCTCACATTTAATTACCTCCGTACAGATCGACGGATTCTGCCAATTTGTAGTCTACTCGAGGATCGATGAAGATAAGTAAGTTGGTTGCCTATAACTGAAGGGAATTTATATTTTCATATAGCCTCTAGGGTGAGTATCTCATCGATATAATAGTTGAAGGTTTACGTGAAAATTTGATGGTAAATGGGATAGCAGCGCAGATAGTTGCGATAAATCAAACTTGCAAATCTGTTCTTTGCAGAGAAGGGTTTTCCATGAATGAAAAATAACAGACCTAATATGTTAAAAAAAAATGCGCAGTAGAATAAAATGATCTTGAGCTTAATATTCATTGTATTACAGAAATGATTCATACAAATCATCAAAAATTTATAGAAGACCAGAAAAACTCTTCAGTAATGTGTTTTGACCGGAGCTAGAAAAATTCTAAGAACTCGATGACTTTATACCAATAATCAAAAGACGCGTTTAATTCCAAGCTTCTTAAAAATATGGGTGTACGCTTTTCGCCATTATTTATGACTTTGAAACTCTTTATCCTCAACACTTCTCTAACATTTTGATTTATACGTATACAGATAATTAACGATGGTACAAAGTTCGAATCTTTGCAAAACAGTTATTCGATTTCAAGAATCGTCTAGGTAATTTGTTTAGCCACAAAAATTAAAGACCCAATGTGAGAAGCAACATTATATGTGCAAACGAAGAAGAGAATTCTTATAGTAAATCGCTAATTAAAATCACTTCGAAATGTGGACAAATATAAGAATAACTTCACGTAGACGTTTTTCAATGATCTCGCCAATGCGATTAACACACGTGAGAAGGTATTTTCCTCATTCGGAAATCGTGATTTTTTTTACAGAAATATTAAATGACTTGGAACTCGCAGCTTAAAGAAACAAGAAAAGTAGACAAAACTAGCAAAGAGATGAACAGTTGGCAAAAATTAGGCACCCAACTTCAGAGACCTTTTTGAATTTTTCAAATCAATGACGATAAATACCGGGTCTTCTTTGATATCCACCTTCGCGCAAATACGAGTATACATAGGTACAACAGGAAAATAAAATCTGCATGACGATATACGAGTAAATCGACCAGCATATCACCAAAAGAAATGAAAACCTTCGTACATTTGCGTGTCTGTGATCAGTATATTATATGGGTACATGAACATTTTCTGTGTACAAATTTAATTAGGTAGAAAAATTTATACCATAAGTTACGCTCGACGACCAGCGAAATTCATTTTATTTATACAGGGTGGGCTAAAGTTACGATTAACAAAAAGCAGGCGAGTAAATCACCAATTTTTGGTAAACAAAATGGCGTCTTACATTGACGAGTATATCGATGCTCGATGGACGATGAAAAGTACGGCTAAATGATTAATGATCGATTTCAGAGTAATTTTAAGCTGCGTTGAAAATTGGTAAATTTTTAATGATGTTACGACCAAATGAGCAACCCTGCCTCAGAAGGTCTGCTTCGTGTGTATTAATTATAAAAATATGCTTCGTACTGATTTTTTTTTTTAATGCCAGCAAAAACGACGTTATCAAAACATTGTTAAAAAAGCGGAAAATTTACAACTTTTGGGGGGTGGGGAAAAGAAGATATAAATCGAGGGTCTTGCACCGTCGGTGGAACGGTCATTTGACATTTTACTTGGATTAAAAATTCTTTCAATGTTTTTCCTCTTTTTTTTTCTTCTTTTTTTTCTTCAAGTAAAGTGAAATAAAATCAAAGTTTCTATAGCACGCTCGGTGCACCTACCTGCTATTAATATATTTTGATAGTTTGTCAAAAATCATGTAATATAATGTTTATACGAGTCTTATTTTTTCTTATTCTGTTTCAGTTCTTTGGATGAGAAAGTTCACGAGAGTTAATCGAATGCATGTCGCAAATTATTATGAAAACATTTTTGTTCTTCTGCAGAGCCAACGGTTTTGATTGTTTAATATTATGGTGAACCAACGTATCTATAGGTAGGCTACTACAAGATCATAATTTATGGAAAGCATTTATAGACTGTCCTTTTGTTTCAAATTTGCAAATATTTTTGTGAATTGATCATCCTCATTAATTTGCAGTGACAAGCATAGGTAGTAGATTTCTATCAGAACATATCGAGTGAGAAAAAAATAAACTGTTCAACCATGCATTGAAAAATCTCATCCTTTTACAATCTTGCACATTTTAATCTAAAAATATAATTATATCATCCGCTAACTGCATTAAAATGAAATTCAATTCGATTGCAACCAGGACGGAGAATTCTGTTTTTTGAATTTTCCGAGTTTCCGTAAGTACAGTCAAAATTTACGAATAAAGTCGATCTTTTTCCCGGAACAAGTACATATAATTCGATTTTTATATTATTGTGGGACGCAGCTCTCAGGATTAAAAGAAATGCTAATTTCTTTCAAAAATATGTTAAGGAAAAAATTCATCTGCTCTTTCAACCTTCAAATGGGTTTGATTGCTTTCAACATGCTATAGACAGAGGAAATTACAATTCCTCTGGTTTCTTATTCAATCAAAAAGTATTTGAGTAACACAACATACGGTTGCCTTTTCATATAGATAGATCACCAACCCGAATACAAAACCTGTCAAGTCCCAAAATGAATTAATACTCTTCTTGTTTTTTGCCGATTCAGCTTTATCAGGTCAAATTTGTGATAATTTCTTTTGGACTTAGCAAGTTTTGCACACAGACTAGCAGAGACTATAAAGTAGAATTGTTTTTTCTTCAAATCGCTTTCACCCTTGATGACAGCTTATAGCGAATTGAATAGAAGTCAAAATAAGTTTATAATAAGAATAATTAATATTTAGTTATAACTACTACACTAATAACATATTATATTATAGTAATTATTTGATTTATTCGAATATCTCAAGTCATTGACCCTATACATACAAATTACCTCAATTTTCGGAAACTCCTTAAAAATTTTTCCCTTCTCCAAAATATATGAAGCTGCGACAAACACAGTGTTAATATCTAACGCAAGTATATTATGTTTTTATCAACATATGTAACTCAAAAGGTGATGAGGTTGGGGGGGGGGTAACTCATTTCACGGTATTCAAAACTCTCAGCAATATACAGCACCCTCCCCAAATAGAACCGTCGATTAAACTATACTATATGTAGTTTGATATTTTCAAATTCAGTGAAGAGTAGGTAGCCTTCTTGACTCAACCTGGCTCAAACGACTTAATATAAAAATCACATTAGATACGCGTCAAAAGATGATAGGTTTCTCATTGTGCTTGTGCTTTGAAAAGGATTTCTCTCCAGCAACCTCTCGGTGCTCGCTCGCATTGAAATATTGGACAGGTGTCAGGATGGGTTATTCGAGCCCTGCAGCACTGCTTAACGGGAAATCATATTTTCTTATTACAAGCTAAGCGTCGATTCGATTTTAATAATCGCTGCTACTCGCGTATACCCCTCATCAGTTTATATCTTTAGCCTAGTTGTTGATCTATTCTCCATCTTCCTATACTTTTCTGTTTGGGTGTTCCGCGTGTCTTGAAACATCACATAAATTTCGCCACCGCGCGTAGACGATTTAGTGGAGTAAAAGAAAATTGAAAAGGTAAAGACAGAGGAAGAGTAAGTGAGACGCACGAGGAGAGAGAATATTATACAAATTATAGGCTGCAGAAGTGCACTCGTTCTACTGGACATCACGTAATTTTAGGGCACGAAATTCGCATTTGGTAACACTTTGCATGGTAAGAGCTGATTAAGCGGAGCAATTATTAATTTACAGAAATAACATTTTTCCCCCGCAGTCATTATAAGCTTGCTGGGATTCTTTTTTCGTTTTTCATTCCAGTGCATGTTGAATAATTAATTTTGCTAAAGCAGGATTGGGCAAAAACTTAAAAGTCCAATAAAAATGTCGTGGTTTTTTTTTTTTTTGTACTTTTATCAAGTGTGAAAAATAAGGACGCACCGATTTCCGTCTAAAAACAGACTGTTTTATAAAAACTAAGCACTTACGAGTACTTGCTTTATTTTTAGAAAATGTCATATTCAAGAATGTTTCAATTCAGAATTTTTTCGATTTTACAATACAGTATAGGTAGTTAAATATCTAATTTTTGTTGGTTATATCTATAACGATGATTTTTATAATATTGTGATGTGATCTATGAAAAAGTACCTTAAGTTGGCCACGATAACTTTTTGAAAATCAAGCAAAAAATGATAGTCGAGGCAAAAAATGGAAAAAACATGTCTTCACTTTTTTATATGTACTCGTACATTCGTTTGGCAACATTTTGGTGAAGTTTAACACTATCAAATGCTATATACAAGTCTTTATTTTAGGCAAAGTTGTTAAAAAAAATGAATCTATTTTCTTTATTTTTCTTCCTTTTTTTATGACCTTCAACTGTTGTGATACAAAAACAGCTGATTAATTGAGTTGAAATTTTGCAGGATACATTTAGGGTCAAGCATATATTTGTAATAATAACGCTTGAAAATTTCATTAAAATGGATTCATGGATTTTTTAAGAAACAACATTTTACTTTCAAAAATTATGATTCAAACTTTGAACTTGATTTTCACAAAAATAAGATTTTTAAATTAAAAAATTCAAAATGTCATAGATATAGACAGTTGATAACCGATTGAGAAAATCTGTTATCCCAATTCTCACGGAAACTTACTCTAGGAAAAGCAATCATCAGCTCGAAATTGAAAAATACGACATAAAGTTCTAAAATATTTAAGCGATAACTTTTTCATCTTTCTCTCATTTTTTTCATTTTGAAACAATACCTTGGATTTTATAACTAGGTACTTCAAATAAATTTAAATTATAATTCATACTTAATTATATAACTAAAAAATATTTTTTTAAATACTTCTTTAGATACGTAAATTTCTCTACACAATATTTTTCGTACCTAGGTGGTATTCCACGCAGTTAATTTCAACGCAGTACTATATTCTGTCATTAAAATCAGTTTTTTCTCCAGGTATTTTGGCCGGCCCTCTTTAATAGAGACAAATTAAAATTAACTAACAGCAATCTTCAAATGAGTAAATTTTAATTTTCGATGACGTTTGATTAGAAAGTTGCGACGAGTATAATGGAAAAATTGAAAAGTTTATTTAGAAAAAAATCTACAGAAACGTGGGTATTTGTGGAATGTCTTGGAGATACGTATAATGGCTTCTTTCGTGTGCAAAAGGAAAAGTTTGTTGCACGTGAGAAATGGTAAGAATATACGTATACCTTCTGATGGATCTTCGACGAATATTTTTCTCTATCATTTATGAAGATAAAATGTTATTTGATCGTTTGTAATTTCTACTTTGAAGTTTATCATGATGTACGTATAATTAACTTGCAACTTCTTTCTCGTGCACACCTTCAGGTTTTTTCTAATTTTTTGTTTCATTTCCTTCTTTTTTTTTTCGATTCGAACAACATACATAAATACATTCGAGAAATTCGTAGAATATGTTATTTTGGTATAAAATTTTACCGAATTTAATTTGTTAACATGTTTGTACTCTCGATCATACTCGTACTCGTACATCGATGAATGAATGTTCAAAAATAGATTCGACTGCAGAATTTACGCAAGTCAAGGTAAATCATCACGGCTAGTCGAAGATTACCTTGAAAATTATGTTTTTATTCGATTTTCAGGATTCTCGACAGAGTCAAAATTCAAATATTCATGCGGACAAAATATGGTTATACCGAAATATAATATTCTTTTCATTTTTCGAAAGCTTCTTTTCTGTTTGACGAGTTGATTATGGCGGAAAATTTACTTCCATTAAACAGAAATATGTCATCCTCAAGAGGAGTCTACACATTTTCAAGTTTGGTTTTAGCTCTTATTTCTTTTACGTATTTGACGCTGCCACTTAACAAAAAAAAAAAAATCAACTTTTCTAAAAATCTGAGTCCAAAACTTCCATCCCCTAGGTAAATTTGTTCCCCTATACTGGAGAAATGCAGCAGTTCCACCATAATCCCACTCATAAAACAAAAAGAAAACGCAGACATTTATTTGCGTCTATAAACTCAAAATTTTTGGAAATTACAAAATTAGGGATGGATCTGGCAAAATAACGAACCCACAATTTCAAATCAAGCATTCCGAAATTCAGTTTCCGATAAGTCACTAAATCCATTTACTTCTCCACGAAAAACGATTTTAAAAATCGAAACGTTCTCAACCACCTATTCAAGTCACCAAATCGTAACATTCACGAGAGACTTGAACGCGCGTATAGAAACTAAGTCGAATTTAATTTACCCGGCAAAACTCAATTTTTCGATACTTTTCAATCATTGTGGAACGTATACAATATTATGTTTCAAATAAAACTGATGATGACTCATTTCACTTGAGTGGAGAACAATCAATTTTTCCACTTGATATATAGTCGACAAACGTCCACGTACTTTATTTCCTATACTACAGCTTCAGTCTATTCAATGAAAAACCTGTTCGATATCACAAAGTTGAAAAAATATAAATTAACACTTTTTTGCTCAGCTCAAAACCTTTCTATATTCATTTTCAAAACTCAATACTTACCTATTTATTAATTTAATCCCCATCTTTCGAATGCAAATCAATTAATTATTTTTTTTCCTCTTTCAACTAATCGCCTACGGAATCTTATAAACTTATCGATAAGATCAGCCTATTAGATGAGCCAAATCATCATAATTAAGTATATCGTCTCCAATACAAAATCATTAGAATTTTTTTTCCAACCTAATTTAAACGCATTTACCAACGAGCTTCTGACAAGGCATATACCATCATATACAGTTTTTCTCATTAGAGAGCCAAAAAAAAAAAAGTGGCATCGCCATAATGGTGAGACTGTACTTACAGTTGCCAAGTTAATTTATTCACACTATACGTGTACGTTTCACATTTCATAATCGAGAGAATACACGGTTAGTTACGATTGGTTTAAAAAGATAAGATCATTTTTTTTTTCTACGTGCATCGGAATGAAGGGGATGCTATGTGCTGAAAAATATGTTCCAACAATTAACTTACAATAGTTATCAGTCTCGAAAGGAGGATACAACGTTAAGACCTTTTGCAAATGTTATACACTTAAACATTTAAGAAAAGGGGGAAAATCGTCAAAGAGCAAAAAAAAAAAAATATGGCGTGAAAAATGTTCGCATAATTACGTATTCCGTAAACCGGTTTTACCTTCTTTTTTTTTTACAGTTAAAAATGAATTTAACTAGATTACGACGCTGAATAAATGCTGAAAAAAATAAAGCTGAACAGATACAATAAATGCTCGGTGATTTTTCATTCTGGTAACTATCTCTCCATATATTCGTAGTTACACAAAGTATGCTTAATTAAATCATTCGTAATTTTCATTTAAGTCAGCTTAAAGAAACTTTTTTTTTTGTTGGGATGGGGGGCTATTAACCTTATGGCAATGACGGATGAAATGTGGAGTTTTAAAAACAGAGGGAGAGACAACTGACAAACGTGTCCATCTGCTTTCTTATGGCTTGAGAAAATACCAAGTTTAAAATATTATGGTTTCTCGTGGTTCGAGGAATAAATGGGCCAATATACGAGTATGATTGAAAAAGTGGAAAATATATTTCTAACATTTTCATTAGTGTATTTCTCTTTCCTTCTTTCTAAAGTCATTTTCAAGAAATATACTATACAGTAAGACGGAGCTTTATCTTTTTGAAAACACACGTGATCCTTTTGCTGAAATAATTTCAAATTTTGCAAATATTTCAATGATAGCTAATTTCACATATTATACTTTAACTAAGATTTCATATCTAACGGACTTGAGTTACCAAGCAATATGCATCTATCTAATTTCTTCAAACGCTTATTTGGTTTACTCCACAACCTCTTTTCCATGATCAGTTATCAAATTCGAAGAAACTAATTATAGGTGTACAACGTATACACCCAGATATCAAGTCATAAATTAGCGAATAATTCTTTGGGACTTTCGACGGATCGGTGAAAAAAAAATTTGTGAAATTTTTCAAGCAATGTTCGACCAGCAAATATCACTTTAAATATGGCCTCACATTACACTCCAAGCTATATTGAAGCCAATTTTGGCCAACGTCCTATACTCGTATCTGGTACCGCATACACGTTCATGACCATCATCATTAACGTTTGCCCCTATCTTAGCCCCACTAATATTACCAATTAATATGAAATATTGCCTTCATACTAAACGAGTATGGAGAGAGGATATATGTAAGGAAAAAATGAGAAAAGCACACGTAGCTATACATACAGACTTTCTAACGTTAATTTAGACTCATTACAAATTGCATCAGTGACGTCACCCAGATATTATACAGGCAATATACACGGGTATCATTTAACACAAAACGCTCATTTTGCCTGCAGTCAAAACGAAATATGAACGAAAGACCGTTTGCATGTATAGTACATCTAAAAATTGCAGAAGAAAAAAAAAATGCCCGCCGGCGTTTCGAAAATTAAAAGCACTCTGAGAGGCGAGGTGAAAGAGAAATGGAGGAAAAAATGCGCCAAGAAAACAAAATATTTATAACCTAGATGTAATTACAAAAAAAAAAAAAAAAAAACACGTAGATAAACGTCGTTTGCATTATTTATCGCGTATAAGACGTAAATTACATTCTACACGAAATAATCGAACTCCTCGCACGGAGGAAAAAAAAATAAATTATAATAATATAAAATATAATATATAAACAGATCGGGAGGTATTGCGATTACATTAATTAAATTTCTAATCGTCGTGAGGAGGTAAATTAATTTCTAAACGCGGATAACGGAATATGCGCAGTAGAAAAATGGCTATAAGGTTGACGACCATAAGTAAAACGCAGTAGTGGCCCGAATTTTTAAACTTACGAGTAAATCTGTTGCTGGCGCAGTCCAGTTATAAAAATAATGCGCACACAGAATTAGGTAGAGGCAATGATAGGATGTGACCTAGTTGAAATGGAATTTTTACATCTGCACCCAATCAAATATTATTATAGCGACGAAATTAGACGAAATTAATGATCACTGGGTGGGCAATGAAACTATAATTTGTGACCTGTAATTTGAGTCAGTTTTTTTATGATTTCAAATTGGGTTTTTCTGAGACCGAGCTGTATAATATTTCGGGCAGAAACTATGGTTTTATAAGTTCAGATTAGCAACAATTCTTGGTACGAATTATTGGCAAGAACTATCGTATTTATCAATTTTTATACTGAATTCTTAGACGACAAATGGTCATTTTAAACACTTTAAACCGGGTCGATATAACGCCGGCTCAAGTCCGAGACTAAGGTACCACGTCCTAAAAAATGAAAATTTGCTTTTTCTCTGATTCGGTTAGAAAAGAGTCTAGGTAATATTATCTACCTACATCATTTTAGTATCGAATAAAGTCAAGTTTTAGTTAATCGCTATATTACATCTTTAACGTGTCATATGTGTCAATATCGATATTCAATATTGAAAACAACTAAAATAATGCAAATAAAAAACTTAAGAAAAAAAACAACAGAAAAACATTTATGACTATTTGCATTTTTGTTAATTTTTCCGATTCTCCCTATCGACTTATAGTCATCATTTTAAAATTTCTGAATATACTCCCGTACGTAACGAAATCAAAGATGGTAACCTCATAAATCAAGAATTTCTAAAAATTTGAATTAAGTTATCGAAATAACATTACAGCATTTTATAAAACAGACTAAGCCCTTAGAATCTATAATAACCTATACGTAGATGTTTTTTGTGTGTTTTATCAAATTTACGAAAACGCAGTTAGCAGGATTTGACTTAAGCTGACGATATTTGCCGTTTGGAAAATACCATTGATATTTCGTACAGATATTCATCTCGCTGCTTATCAAGATATGATTGTCAAAATGCTTGCCATTTGACGATCACCGTATTTAAAGCATATGCGAGGGTTATACATATTATAGTTTCGTTTATATTTGAAAAAGCCTGATCAAAATTTTCAGGTGTGGGTAGAGTTGAAAATTTGCATGCTGTATAATAGCAAATATGCTAAAAAAAAAACATTTCCGACTTGAGAGTTTTTTTCAATGGAGTTAAGTTAACGATGATCACACAAATGCACATAGAAAGAATCAGCTTAGTTATAAAGAATATTAAAATTACTCTACAAGAATTTTTGATTTCCACAGAATCCTTTTTCTGTGCCAATAAGTTAAAAAAAAATACATAATTTCTTCTACAGCCATTTTTAATGACCCGATCAAGCTGATTTGTTCCATTTGTATTCATGCGATGGTTTTCTACCTACTTACTACACTGAAAAAGTCGGAAAATCTTTTTTTGCGAGTATCTATTATATGAAAATTTTCAACTTTACCACACCTGAAAAATTAGAACAACCTTTTCCTAAATGAACGAAATTCGGCACTTGGATGAGGACATACCTAATTTATGAGGGGATTTCACTAAAATTGGCGTTGGACAATTTCGGTATTTTCTTGGTTGATATAGTCTACTATAATACTACCTGTATCCCAGGTCCAGAGCACACATAGGAGGAAAAAGAAATATTTCGAAAATTCCAAAAATTTGCAAAATTTGCAGCCATTTTATGGCAACCGTTATCGTCTGCCGAATGTACAAAATCGTACACACAAGCACGACAATCGTTTAGGCAATCACGGCGGCACATAGGTGCTATTTTAATGCTGCAAAGATCACCGATGAGTGTCATGATGAATAGCATGAGCAACCGATAAAACGTGCACAACCGTCAAGTGCGCTACCAGTCTTTCGAGTTATAAAAAAAAAAAAAAAAGGTGAAAGAAAAAAAAAGTAAACTCTCCTAACGCCAGTAGCACCTGCTTAAAACCAGAGTCGATAGTAAATTGTTTGCCTTTAATCGCCGAACATAGCACATAAAACGTACAGCTATATTTTGTTTGCAACAACTTTCCAAAAGCTTTAACCTGTAAAAACGATTTAAATTGAAGAAGAAGGAAAAAAAAAAACTCGAATTGACTATACACGCACATCTTCGCATCTCATTGCCACCATCGACCGACGTGATTCATAATCTGATTCATTGATATCATAAAATTCCGTACAAGGCCCTTGATTCACTCTGCAGATTCTACGAAAAACAGTCATAAAATGTACGAAAAGTAATTTTCGCTTCCCTAGGTCATCGTTTATTGCACATCTTTTTCTTTTTTTTTCGCTCACATTTAGCCAAACTTCAACAATAATATCTATCTACACGTACCCAAATGCAGTCTCTATTTGTGCATCTTATTGCACACGAAATGTAACTGATATAAATTGCATGTGGAGACGAAACAAAAAACACGATGGGTTATTGGCCCTACTGCCGAGAAAACAGAAAACAAAACAAAATAAAAAATATACAAGTCAATTCTACAAACAAAACTGTCTGCTTAATCTAATAAAAACTGGTTTACTCTCAAGCGTAGGTATATTAATTATGAAGGAAATCGTCGATATATTTCTGTCCTTCTTCAAATGGGTTTCTTCTCAACCATATATACCTCTTCACACCTCCTTCCAAAATCTCAAATCAATTTTCTCACTCTCTCTCTCTCACTCTCTCTCTCTCTCACTCTTTCACTCTTTCTCTCAATTTAGGGTGTTATAGAAGTTATCTGCTTCATTCAATCTGTGAACGTTTTCTTGTTGATTTTTTTTTTTTCTTTTAGTTAAATGTCATTTGTTTAGAAAGTTGTTTTCATACGATTTTACCTATCTGCGATATTCTTGTAGTATTCGTTTTATAACGCAGACAAGGTGATTTTTTTCCCCTTAAAAAATTTTACATTAAAGAAAAAAAATACTATCCCATTCTTGAAAAATATGACCATTTTATTTTCGGTCGATTAATTTTCAACGCGGATTAGTTTTATTGGGGTATTTCGATTACGTTATTTTGTTTCGAATTCATAATAATAATATTTTTCGTTTCCAATTATGAGCTATATAATATATCCATTTGAAATGTGTACTCCTAATTAAAATTTTTTTCGTGACCAAATAAATGATAAGATATTAATTTTTATAGATTTGTTTGGTACGTCATCGTATAACTCATAATTTAATAATTGCCATGTCATGATCGTACCAATGTTGTTGTTATTACACCTATTTTTGGTAGCCACAATGTTTTTGACTAGAAGTAGGTACATATTTTTGAGATTGTGAGGTTGACGGAGATGTGAATCTGAAATTTTCCCGAGTTCTTTTATGAATTTATTCCTAGTTTTTTAATTTGTAAGATTTAAAGATAATTGGAATCTTAACGATTCGTTTGTTTAGTTTTATTTTTTATCTTTTAGTTTTTATAAAAGAATTTAATTCAAGTCTGAAAAAAACTAATATTAATTTTTACAATTTAATTTCTGAGAAAAATGGGACGTTTTCAAGATTGTAGTAGAAATTATAACAAAAATAGAGATGAAGATCAAAAATATAATAATTCCCACTATATTTGTAGTGATTTCCATAACAGTCTTCAAATTTTTCAATTTTCCTCATTAAAAAAAAAAAAGAAAAAATTTCAACGTATTGATTTTTTTCAGTGTACCTATACATGTAGCCTATACCTACTGTATACATAAAAATAATTGCTGTAATTCGGTATTAGCTCCTGTATACATGCATAAACTGCTGGAAAGCGTTTCCATGGACAAAATGTTCAAATAATGGTTTTTCAATTCCAGCTAATTCGCCTACACTTTCAGATCGCAAGATATACATAGACTATGGGTATACTGTGTTCCAAATATGAAAAATTTTTGCATTAACACTAGAAGTACCAGGTAGCGTCATATACGACGCCACTCAAAATTTTGAGATGGACGTTTCAAAGGACCAATATTTTGAGAACCCCTTTACTTGTGTCATACGACGCTAACCTGGTCCTTTGATGTTATTTTTGTGGCGTCGTATATGAGTAATCGAGTAAAACCTGGTTTTTCTAGTGTTAAACTATCAGATTCGTTGAATACAGTGCAAGCTTGTCAAAAACCATAAATATACAATATTTCATGATAATTATGAAAAATTAATGAGCATTATGGCAATATTCTATAGCAGAGTCACCAGCCATCTTATTTGGAACAGAGTATAATCTCCTAATACATACACCTCAATGAAAAGTAAAACCCATTTTTTTTTTTTAGAATACCCAAAATTACTTTCTCTGTTCAGTTAAATATCAGAATCCATTAGGTATATATACCTAGCTGATCGATAAACGTGTCGATTTTATGGCTGATTTTTACGATTTTTCAACTTTGTGTCTATTAAAAATTAATATAGTTAGGTAAAATAAAGATTAGAAAAACGCACGGACAAAGAGAACAAAGCGGGAATCGATTTTTGTATATGTACAGCCGCCACTACAATTCGTTATCAGCACTTGCATATCGTTATCACGAGGTAGCAACATTTTCGATTTACGACTGATGTAAATAACCGCACACATCGTCGCGCGGGTACACTTGAAACGATATACGTATATGCAAGAAAAAACAGTAGTGCTCTTTTTCTCCATCCTCCTTTCTTCTCTTTTTCCTTTATTTTTTGATTTATGACTAAGATAAACATTACACTGTAACACCTGGACACCTTTTTTTCCCTTCCACAGAGGGGTTACAATCGTACATACACAGAGCGCAGGCGGTAAATGCATTTCGCATTCTTTCGAGTAAAAATACCTTATATACTCTCGTGTATACATTTGCATGAAAAATAAGTACACAGAGGTGGAAGGATCATGAAATAAAAAAAACACCGAAACGAATTTCTTTCGCCATTTACAATGGAGTTACAAATTAGGTACATCGTAATCTGAGATACCAAACTCTGCATCTTATATATAGTAGATACGAATAAAAATATAATTCCAAATGGAATGAGAAAAAAATAGGGCACTTTATCAATTTTTTTTTTTTTGACAACGAGTTTCTAGCCCCGCGTATATATGTATAGGTACTAAGATTAAAAATGTAGACTTGAGAAACCGAAAACGTTTAACCATAATGATACGGATGCCAAAGAGCTGATTTACGATACGTGATATGCAAGTAACTAATGATATAGGAGAGTGCAAATTTTTTTATTAATTTTGACGAGAGCTTCGAATATGTACGATATAAATGCTCAAGTTATGGTGTAGTCATCGTCTAAACGCGTATATTATAAATTACTAGGTAACGTGTTTTGGAAAATAACGGATATACCTACGTTATAGAAAAGCTTGAATAATAGTCAGCTGTTTAGGTGAGCCTAAAATGTGAAAATCTTTGGAAAACTTGAACTGAGAATCGATTTTAAGGAGGACAGGTTATAATTGTAGAAAAAAAAAAGTTTATATTTGATTTGAAACGAAAATTATAAGGTTAAAAATAGAATATAGAGAGTGCTATTACTTTGAGGCGCTGCATTTAATAATGTCTCTAATCCAGGATAGTGTTATAATTTTATTAAATACATATTTTATTACCAATATACAGTTTTGTATTGTTATGGCAATTTAGAAATAAGTATTTCTATAAAATGCGTTTTCGAACCATGTATATTGATCTCTAATAACATTTAGACTTTTTTTTTAAATGAAATGGTGACCTTATAGCTCACCTCCTTAGCTCAACGACAAACGTTGAGACTTTCGTACACCATGCAGGTGAAGTTCGTAAAATTTTGATGAAGAGCCCAGGAATAAATTATTTTAAAAAACCGCTCAACCTTCAAGCAATTTGCTACAAAATGAAAATTTGCTAATGGGTAGATGTATTCATATATAGCCTTCTATAACATATCAAAAGTCTCTAAACTTTATTCACGCAAACGTGTGCTAGCTCAGCCCAATACAATGTGATTTGAGGTATAAGTGTTGCTTTGTTTTCCTATATATAAATTTTGAAAAAGTGGACTTATCCCTTTCTTGCATAGAAGCGTTCACACAGAACAGTAATTTTTCTAATCACAGGGGTGAAAGTTACTATTTATTGTAATTAATCTAATATTTTTAGTACTTTTTACTATTTTATAACAAATTGTATTACTATTTTTGTAATTCTGTGACAAATCTCGAACTGTTCCAATAATTGTTCTATCCACATTGTAAGAATTACTATTGAAATTTTTTCCAGCGTATTTAAAAATAAGCAGGTTTTCCTTAACAAGTTCATTTTTCAAGCAACGCAGGATTTAAAATAAACCACAATAGACTCGTCCTGTATTCCTGTTCTACAACCCTTGAAGTACATAAACTTTTAATATTTTTTCTCAGGAAATATTAGCTGCGTATAGCAGATTTAAAACAAAAATATCATACGTTTCTAGGGAACTGACACTAAGAACCATATAACAAAATTTCTGAGTAACATTTTTTTTTTACAAAGTGAATCTCGCATTTGGTAACAAATTTCTATCTCTGGATTTATAGATTTTTCAAAAATTCGTTCTATACAGTTTTGTGAAGCAATCCACATTTTAATGCGCATGCTCGCAATTAAATCGTGCAAAAAATATACGCGCAACAAAGAACGAGCAGCAAAAAAAAAAAAAAGGTTTCACTTTTGAATATTCTATTATTCACGCCTCTATGTACTAATAAATAAGAGCACGCAATACTCACTGGCACCCCAATTCCTTTACTTGGGTGGTTAGAAACATGAACCAAATGGGCCGGAAGGAATCCTTTTATGAACTAATAATAATAATCTTAATCACAATGATAATAAGTGAAATAGTTATGGAATGAAAGAAGAAAAAAAAAGAGAGAAAACGATGAAGAAAGGAGAAGAGAAAAAAAAAGAAGGAATCCTTACGTGAGAATATCTCCTGCTGAAAGGGATGTCGAAGGTCTTTTTTTTTCTTTTTTCATTCAAATATTTTGCATGGCATGTGTTTTTTCTGCTAATATATTTTCGCTTTCAAATATATCATTTACAGCGAATAAGACGTGAGGTATTATGAATTTTTTTTTCTGCAAGCACAGATGGGTTTTCGAGTGTTAAACTAACGAAAAAACTAAATACTCGTATGTAATTTTTAGGTGAAATAAATATCAAATTCAAAGTACATAGTGCATACTTCCTATCGAATTTTTAAACGTCAATTTCGTTGTTGAGTTTCCAAACTGAAGTAGATAAGCCAAAAAAAAGATAGACTTTTTTTCAAACATTCGATTATATAGGCTACATTAAGGTGGATTCATTCGAAAATAATGAAAAAGTAAGCATGAATATTTACTTCACTTCATTTAAGAAGTGCATAGCGTCATACGGATTTGAAGAAGGCGATATGTCGAAATCAAAAATACAATAAAAACTGATAACAACGAACTCAGAACCAATGAATTTAGTTCGTTGTAACAAAAATCACATTCTACAAACTGGTCTTTATAAATGATTTTTATTTTATATTTTGAGTAAAGAAAATTTACCTCACCTAAGCAAAAAATCATCAAATCAAGGGTGAAAAAGATGAAATATTGAAATGGAATATTTCTTTCTCAAGTGTTGGAAAAAATTTTATTGAGGTTTAAAATATTCTTAAACTAAATTTTTAGACGGTCAATCCAGATATAATCAATCTACAAGCATCATAGCTGTGAGTAGAAATTCACGTCGATTTGAAAAACATCGGTGACAATTATGCTTCCGAGATTTGCAATAGTTACCTACTTTCCAAGTAGAAATTTTTCCAATCTCAAAATCTAATCTACCTACCACACGAAGTTCGTAACCACAAAAATATCACTAGACAAAATTAATTCGTTATTTCTACTGCGAAAGAACAAAAATTGAACGCCAAAATAAAATATTCCGCACTGACCTCAATTTACAGCGAAAAGATCCGCAACTTTATGACAGAGAGAAAAAAATATAGAAATTCCGCCATTTTCAACTAATAGTCATAACCGTAAATTTTATACTCTCACATATAGGTAGACGCAATAGTTCAAAAACATTATAATAATTTCTTTTCATTCATTTTGAAGAACGTAAAATGAAAGTTGCAGCTGAATTGGCGAATGAAATTTTCAAAATTTTTTGATTATTAAAAGTCAAGAGAGACAAAAAATCATATAGTTTTCCTTTCTTGGAATGTGTTTTATAAAAAATTCCTTTAGATTAATTTATTTGTTGTCAAATTACTTTGGCATTGAAGGAACGCAAGAGCTTCAAATTGAACTCAACTTTTTCATCATATTTTCATGCAGTCTATGCAATAGTTTTTTTTTCGCATAGTAAAAAATTAATAGTAGTTTGGCTGTTGTAAATTTCACGAATACTTCGAGTGTTTTTTTTTTTTTTTTTTCTCATTGTCACCCATTACACAACATTCTGAAAATTTGAAATTTCCAACTACACTTTTGTCTGGTTCAGAATATAAAATTTACTCGTTTACAACCTATCGATTATTTATTGATCTTAGCAATTAGAAAAAGGGGAAAAAAACAACTAGGAAAAAAAGAAAAAAGAATTGACGATTATTGCGCCATAAATGCGGATTTTAATTTCGAATATATTTTGCATTGCGTAAAACAAATAGGTGGGTAATTCACGAATGAATTTCAATGCGGAGTACTTTTGGCATTTTTATTATCGAATACAGTGACAGAGAGAGGGAGAGAGAGAGCAAAAATTCTCAGCTTCGCCTGAACAATTAGCAAAGCTGGTAGATTTTTTTAGACTTAGCAGATCCAATTTCTTTATTCGACTCGCGGCAGGATGCTTATAACCATTTTTACCCTCTCGCAAGACACCAAAAAAAAAAAATCTACAATTATTTAGGAACCTTTTTTTTCTTGGTCGATTGCAGTCTGATTTGCAGCAGGAGGTCTTCAACAAAAAAATCTTTTTCTTCTTATTTTTTCTCTTTTTTATGATTTGTACACGACCCACTCGAAAGATATGGCCATAAATTTCACTAGGCTTTGTAACTTTAAACCTATTATTGTGGTTGACGATGATCCTCGACCGAAGAAACACGAATAAAAATTGTGTAGAAGGTAGTAACCTATAAAGTATCTTCTTTTCTTTTTTCAGTAGTTAATTTTTGGAGAGGGTCAGAGGACTCACATGCTGTAACAGTAGGAAAAAGTACGTGAAGGTATGGTTGGCATTTATCAAAAAGTAGTCTGAATACTGTTTCATGTGGATCTAAGTGACAACCATCTGGGCATGTTTTAATATTAATATCTGTACATAATATTTAAAATGACTAGTATAATTGTTGAAATTTTTACCAAAAATATTGTTTTTAAAAAAAAAACTCTAGCCCAAATTTCAAAAAATGAAACAAAAAATCACTAGATAAATATTTTGAAAAAGTTATTGCTCTTTGTAAATTTTGCTTTGGAATTATCTACAGGTTTTCTTTCTGTACGAAAATATCACAATAATATTATTCTGAAATTATTACAAAGAAATATACGTCAAATGTCGAGCGTGTCGATGTATCTGTATGGAGGCAAACCCTAACCGAATTATTGCAGAATGGAGAGAGAAAAAATTATTTCTCAAATATCCTGGTTAATCGCACGTTCGACAAAAAAATTAAATGTCAGCTCGCCTTCTTAATAAACATTTATAAAAGAATTTTATGGACGACGAGTTTCTACACAGAAGAGAAAAAATTCAACGATTACGGACAATCTTATAAAATGCATTAGCATTTTAACGGTACTAAAATGAAATTCAAATCATCGATTACATTTTAAATGTGTTTTTCTTATTTTTTAATTTTTTTTTGTCTTTGTCTTTCCTACAGTATTATAATTATTTTCCCAGCAGAGTTCGTTGAGTTTATCTTGTAATTATAATATTATTGATGAACTATACAGTCACATTCTGAAACAGCCTATAGCAGTCTCCAGATTTACGGATTTTGAGGGGAAAAAATCGATCAAATGTGACACAACATGGAGATGATCAAAATTCGATACATGTATAGAAGGTGTTTCAGTAAATGGCCGCACAATAATCTTGGCCATTAATCATTCTCCGATGTCATTTTTTTGTATTTTTGTTAGTAAAGACTTTTACAGGATCTGGCTGCTTTTGTTGAAAAATGGAGATCAAACATGGAAACGTCATCAAATATATGGGTGCTTTTTCTGGATCAACTATATCTTTCTGATCAATTTTCAGAGTATGTATTATTTAAGAAACCTTCATTAAAAAAAGGCGTACACGAGCAGCCTTCAGTTTACTATATTGTGCTGCAATAATCAATAATGTGGGACCTCTTATGACAATTACAGCACCTACTTACGTTGACCAAGAGTAACTTTCGTATTGAAAATTTTTTGAGAAATTGCATTTAATCTAAGATACTTTCAAGCAAAAAACTAGTTTTGACCTCTTTTAATCCGCTAACTGGGGTTCACCACATCTTGGAGGGGCAGAATTTTCAGTATGTTAATTAGGGATGTAAAATCTAAACACATAGCCAATAATTCTGGTTTCTTCGACTTTTTTTTCCTTTTTATTTAAAATTTTTCTTGGGACTAGTTTGAATATAAAATAGTTTGTTAGCTGGTTTTGAACTATTTTCATCTGAAGTTATGAATGTGGATATAAGTACCGACAATAGATAAGAAATATATTCAGCTATTATGGAAACAGTGCATCGATTGACCGACCAATTAGAACAAGACGTCACAATAAAAAGTAGTCCAATTATACTCCCTCGTGCGTTAGATATTTCCATAACTCCTAGAAGTAGGTGTCTCAAATGACAGCGAAGAGTTAATTTTTCATGATGACCTACAATTTAGATGACCCCTTTAATTATAGGTTGACACTTGTTTAGGAGAAATTCAATTTACTATGAGATAGTTTTTCTCAATACCAAATCCTATACATACATATTTCTAATTGATTTAGACACTTGTCTATAAAAATGAAAGTTCATTACGCCGTTAGAGCAGAATTTGCATATTAAATGTGTATACCTCCTATAAAAGTAGTACACACAGGTAGAATATAATATGGAAGAATGATACGAGGAAGGAGCAGCATCTTAGTCCTACGATCACATTTATGGTCCAAAGCATGTCACTTTATCATAAATAACGGCTCTAATACAATTAACAAATAGACTGCTGCGTTTTTTATTAACGATTTTCTATACCATGTTCGCCGTTTTCGACTAGGAAATTTTATCTATATGTACTACCTACCATTTCTTCTTCTTCTTTTTTTCCTCTTCTTCTAGCTTCCTTCACGAAAACATCCATTTTTACGATTATTCGAATGAAGCGAGTCATTGAAGAAAAATTTTGAGCATTGCTATGCAACCATTATTAAATATAGAAAAAATTCAAATTAACCACAATCATCCTAAATTAAATTTCTTGTCCAGACAAGTATAAAATCCTAGTAAAGTTCACTTCCTCTCAGAATGAAAAACGAACCGCGCATTATTGCGACTAAAAAATGCTTTCCACTTCTCTACAGGTGTTTTTAGATTATGGAAATCGATGAACTCTGTATAAGTTCTTTCATTTCTGTCCCCCAACGAACAGAAAATTTATGAGCCTTTGTACACAGAGAGCGCTTCGAGGACGGGTGATTTAGATGCACTTTTCAATTGGGGTGTTGTTGACAATAAATTCTAATGAAAATGAGAAGGTTTTTTTTTTTTACCGTTTCTGATAGCAGACTATGTTCTCACGAGGGATTATACACCCACACTTTTATATATATATATAACGAGCTACCAAAAGTGCCATTAAATCACGAATCTGTCGAGTCGAAAGAAAGATGCTCGAAATGGTCGCCGAAGGAAAAACGCACAAATTATCTCAAATTTGATCGAGGCAGCAGACGGAATTTGAAAATAATAGAGAATGCAGGAGTATTATAAAGCTATAGGAAAAAGGTGGCGGTTTTAAAGAATGACCTACTCAGGTAGTTTTATGTGGGTTTTGTTTCAGTGGGTGAGATATTGGTGCGAAATAGCGCTCGAAGCTGGTACAGTATATTATAAAAAAATAAAATGCAGGCAACGATGGTTTGGAAATTCTCGAGGGTCGTTTCCATTAAAACAGCATATGACTGTTCATTGGATACCATAGATTGAAATCTGAATTTAAATGTCTTTTTGATAAGACTAACTGGTGAAGTCATTAAAATAATATACAATGTAAGGAATTTGAAGTTGTTAAGATTGAAAGTATCCAGATAATTCAGGTATGAGCTACAAACCAAAATATAACTATTCAGTCTATCCAAAATCTGTCACAATATAGTATGGGAGAAAAAACCAAACACGATTTATAGGTAAAATTATATTGGTTAGTAATTGAAGCTATTATTAGAAAAGCGTTGAAAAGTTAGGGTGTTATTTGAGCCCTTCGAAAGTCGAGAAAAAGCAACGAGGAGAACGATCATAGAATAATTCTTGAATTTTAAGAGAAAATAGAAATAGGAGACAAGTTCAGACTTACGATGAATGGAAATTAGTGTGCAACAATCAGCAGAGCTAACTGAAAAATTAATTTTGGTAAGATTTTCACCACACTACATGTATAATATCAAATCAATGTCCCATAAGCCATTGTAAAGTAAGTAAGCTGACAGTAAAACATTTTTGGCAATAGATGGAAAAAGTCCGGATACATTAATTATACCAAACTCATCTACACTGAATCTACAATTTTTATTCTGATATTGACTATTATAATCTTTACACTGTTCTATTTTTCTATAATGCAAAAAACTATAGGGGTTTTGCCTCTGAGGCACTCACTTTGCTCAGCCCTCTAACATTTTCTAGCGGAAAGGAACCTAAGGGTGAAATGCTGATATTACGTCCTAAAAGTTATCAATTTTTTCTTCTTTTTTTGGCTGATATTACCCAAAAAGTCAAAACGTTGTTTTTTTTTTTTTCATTACATAGAGATAAATAGTAAAAATTATTATAATTTTTTTCAGGGTAAGAAACTACACGCAAGGTTGATTTCGCTATGTGGGCTAGTAAAGCTAGGGGCTGTCTCGCGATGATGGCAATTGAGGAAGAGAACAAAGAGAGAAAGAGAGAGAGATATAGAGAGTGAGAGACAGAGAGAGAGAGAGAGAGAGAGAGAAAAAATTGTAAAAATTCCAACTTACGCCCAAGTAATTTCAGAAAGTTTATCTTTATCGGATGAAAGTTGTGGCAATTTGTAGCATTCGTACACAAAGCCCATAGAGGTGGGCGGAGGTGGTTGCTCTTCGGCGTTTGCGCCGCTTATATTCAGCATGGCGCTGGTCGCCGCCGTCAGGGGGTGCTCATAATAGGCGCGCCAAGTGTTGCTATCCTCGGACGTATTCGTGCCGCCGTTGCTACCCCCTGGTTGACTATTCGGCAATTCAGCCATACGCCCGTCCCTAGCCGGGCTGGATTTGTGATTAGGTTCTCCAGAATTTCCTTCCCGCTTCCTAAATCAACGAAAACGACGCTCGTGTAAAAGCAGAATAACGCACAGCACGCATCGTAAATCGACAAAATAATGAATTTTTACACAGTCATTCAATGTCCAGCTTAGAATCTAATCGAAATGGATGACAGAGAGGACTGGGTTATAGGTGAGGCACTCGCATGGATTTGGTCAATGCCGGATAAACCCTACGTACCTGCGAGGCCCATCGTCGTTTTGAAGGCCAAAAAATGAAGCAAAAGTATTTTGCCAATGTAAAACCTTGTAAAATACAATTAAGAAGTAGGTACTCGTATATGCTTACCCAAAAATTAAAATAATTTTATTAATAATGTATTATTTTTTTCTTTAATAATATATTCAAGTAAAATTTTTTGATCAAAGGGTGCTATCAGGTGATGGGCCTAGAGGTCCATGAAATCTTAATCCGACGCTTGAGGTGGACTATATGTTAATTCCTTGGTTACGGTACATTTTTAAATTTTGACATACCCGTAAGACCCCTAATTATTTCAATGTAAGTTCCAACAATTTTTAAATTATGAGCCACTTTTTATTCGCATTTTAAAAATTAAGTACGTATCTGCCAATTTCGCGAGTAGAAGAGTTTCAAGTTTAGCATCGCAGAATTATTTTCTTCATACTCCAAACTTTTCTGGGACAAAATTTTATCGACGTATAATAAAGTATTTTTCAAAATAGGAATTAATTTCAAAATATAATAACTCAATCAGATTTTGGAGATAAAGAGCTGAGATTTTCATCATTGGAAGACGAACTGTGGCACATACATAGACACATAGTTGCAGAAATTAATTGGTAAGATCATAAAACCAACGTTTTACAAAAGTTTAAGAAAAGTCACACAATAAAAACTGTTGCAGGTTGGGATAAAAGCTATAAAAGCTTGAAATTGAAAAATATCAACTAATACTACTAATCTGATCCCTCCACAGCACTTGGCATGTAATATAGTGCAGCTTTTCCATAAACCAGGTTCAAACTAGCCAATTCCTATATCTAGCTTCACTCTTCAGCCTGAACAGAGATAATCTATGAGCAGTATATGTCCCAATACTCTATAGTCACTTTATTTCTTGGAAATCATTGGAAATGGCTCTTGTTAAATTTAGAACATTAAAGGCATACAGACATTGAATAAAGGAAAATACGAACAATAGTTGGCATATACATAAATTATATGAAGATATACACGTCGTTTAGCTTCCAAGGCATTTAAACCGTGCTGGTATAGAGTTCTAGAGCAATATGAAATAACACCGAAATGAAAGCTGTTGGTAATTATTTCATTTTCAGTTTGTATATGATAATCTTGAACATTTTTCTGTCAACATCGTGAAAAATTCAAACAATCCGAAAACATAGTTCTCAAAACGAACTCGAATAGACTTATATTTCTGTTCATTTAGAAGCAATCTATCACTAAAATTTACTTCGAAGCTATTAAAAATAGTCCTCTGTAAATTCATCGCAGTTAATCCAGCCCAGCTAAAGCAGACTTTGTACTGAAAGATGATTCTCTCAATTACCAAACTCTTTTAACGTCACCACACTAATGAGAACATTCTTACAAAATCATCCACTCATCGTTACCGATCAGTAACTGAGTTTCAAGCAACAATGAAAATACGTATAGTAAATCTCAGGTAATTTAAATAATTACCCACTGTAAAGCCTCCAAACACAACCTTCATTAATTACAAAGTCATCGATCGTCGTTTTAGGCTTTTTGAGCGTGATTTTTTTTTTTTTTCACTTGAATTTTTGAGCAATATTGAAAATCATGTAACCACCCATTAGCACATGCCGAAGCACATACAGCATGCACGTAATCAGCGAACGCGCATAAAATCGCATAACAGGCCACATTTTATAGTCTTAATTTACTTTTTTTTTTTTTTTTTTTTGTTTTGTTTTGTTTGAGATACCATCACTTTGAAAACAGGTAGAAGGGATGGTGATGGGGGAAAAAATGAAATAAAATCCAGCATTTGGTATTAATTTGTTACTCGCATTTTCACGTAATCTGGAGCTATGTTTATACGTTCTTCATTACATAATTGGATGAAAATTTTTGTTCTTTAATCAAAACAGACCTCCGTTCTCCAACCTGTGAACCGATATTGCCATGAATCTGCTTTTCCAAAAGATCATGAGGATGAATGTAAATTAGGTGTATATACTGATCGATCAGGTATAAATGCTGATTCCACGAGAATACGCACGTGATTATTTTCCAACAAACAAAATCCGATTAAGCTGCCAACAGTTATATGGTACAACAATATAAGCACTATATGGCGATAAAATTTCCCCTAAGCAGCACGTACTGTATCACAGGGGCAGATCACAAGCGACGATTAGAACTCGAGTGCATTTTCAGATATTATTGTTGCTATACTGTGGTGTACGTATACGCGGAAACATATTTGTATCTCGAAATTGATTTTCATTAAAAATAAAAGAGAAGTGTGCAAAACGTAACACGAGATTCCTGTGTAACACATTTATACTTAGCGCAGAAAAATGAGTACAGAAGTGCAACCCGCAGGCGGGAGGGAGGGGGGGAGGACAGAAAAAAGAAAGAAAATTACGACCATCTTTCTATGTCCTCTCATTTTTTTATTTTTTTTATTTTTTTATTTATTTATTTGATCTTATCCTCGAGCTTTATGTCCGAGTAAACGAGCATTCCTATTGTATTCTGGCCGCGCTATTAAGATAAATTGGCCTGCAGTAATAAAGACTAACTAGAGACCGATGAAACGCGACTGATTCTGAAAAACATGGTTGGTTTTTTTACAAGACGGAAATTGCTTTTGAATAATCTCAACTTATATTGGTGTTCTAAGTGATTATATGCGCAGTATTTTTAACAAGTATAATAATTCTGAGCAATCCATATGTAGTCGATAAAATCATATAAATTTTGCAGTGCTACTGACTGGCAGAAATATGAGAAAATATTTCAGCATCTGGAGGTGTTGTATTGAGTCATAGCTGAATATTTATATACCGCGCGTCTTAAACTATACTACAGTTAATTTTGTGTTTCGATTTCGCATTGCAAAAGTATTAATAAGAGGTATTTTAATTTTATAAAATATTACCCATATAGTCAAATGGACAGGAATCGTAATCAAAAAATTACAGAAATATAAGAGCCTATGTACCCCCATATTCTAAATGGAAGATGCGTAAAATACCTCACAGAAATTACAAGTAACTCACTTCCGATCATTCATCAGAAGATGAAAATATCTAACGATTTGTAACTTATAGCTATATGAATGAACTAATTTTCCGAGCGCTCTATTTTATTCAATAGTTATATATGGGTATGAAAACATCTATAGATATTGCCCATTAATCGATACTGCCGCCAACACAATGTCGAAAAAGAACAAAAGCAAAACAAAAACACAAAATAAGAGTTTCGAATTTCAGAATTTTTTGACCAAGTACTCAAGAGAAAGTCATCCGAACAAGGTAGTTGTTTATTAAATGTGCCTAATGGCTCTCTGTTTAGTAGAGTTTTTTTCACACCTCGACGAAAAAAAATTCTAATTATTATGAAACGAACTAAAACATATCTTGAAAATTTTCCGAAAAAAAAACCTCGAAGCTCGTAAATTAAACAGCAGATAATTCAACGAAAACAAATTTTTCGAGAGACTACGTCAGACAAGACGCCTTCGATAACTGAAAACGCAACAAGCGATACTGTTATCGAGAGACTTGAACGCTCGAGAACGATTAAGTAGACAACACGAACGGACATCATTATCCTCGCTTTAATTTATATTTTCATAAATATTCACTGTTTGCATTGGCAAATAATGAAATATTGTCTAAAATACCAAACATTAGCCAAATATTTCCATGAGACGAAAAAAGTCTAAATAACCAAAAAAAAAAAAAAAGTTAAAAATACAATTTTTTCCAATTTCAAAATCGAACACTAAGAAGCCAAGAGGGGTAAGTGACATTCGACATAAACTTTTTAAACGTATATCAATGGGTTGAAAATTGACTGAGATACGACATTTCAAATTTTTGAATTTAAAAATCCTACTATTGAAAAAATCGAATTGAAAATTTGAAACTAGGTACATGATTTTCAAAAATGAAAAATTTTTTCTCAAAAACTGCTGAATCAATTCAGATGAAATTGTCATAAATCAATATATGTACATAATTATATTATTATGATTTTCAATGTATCCTACAAAATTTTGAAAAAATCAATCAGGTATATAGTCTTTGTATTACAATAATGGAAAGGTGATCATAAAAAAGGAAGAAAAATAAAGAAAATGAGTCCATTTTTCGACTATAAATTTTCCTAAAATAAAGACTATAAAATTATCATTTGGTGGTGTTAAAACTTCACAAAAATTGTGCCAAAGGAATAACTATATAAACATAAGTACATAATTTTTTCGACATTCATTTTCGCTTACTTATAATTTTTCAACTATCGCACATCATATTTGCATGCGGTCTTTTAACAAAAATCCCTTCCCAATTAAAAAACCCTCCCCTTTGGCATAACCCCTCGCCTCTAAAACACTTTGTAAACATCCGCTCGTATATAGCCGATAATTGGCCTAATGAATACTGAAATTGATTTGTTTCCACTATTTATGCAGTTGTTGTTTCAGCTGATAAATCACAAAAACGTGTTTAACCTGTACAGCAATTTTATACACATTGTCTGGTAGGCGGCCCCCATAGCAAAACGAACCTGTCCGATCTGAATGTTTGTCCAAGTCAAAGGAGACGTCGACTTAATGCACTGGTAAATAATAAATATATAGGTGAAGAAGATGAGGGGGAGCTGTTAAATAAGAGATGATGCACCGACAGATGTGGACTAATATAGTGTACACAGTTCATAAACACACGTAAAGTGAGAGAAAAAAAAAAGAATCCGCCACCACAGAACGTGACCAAAAAAAAAAAAGGACGCGTGCACTGGAGCCACTTCCCCAGGAGTCACGTCTCACGTATATAGCTTCACTTTTTTTCTTCATATTTTTTTTTTTTTAATAATATAACGTGCATCTCGTGACTGATATTTATTTGTATATCTATACATTTAGATGTTATTTTTTGATAATTCGCACGATTGATGATTGTTGCGACGTTTTTCAACTACATATATATACACAGAATTACTGTACACACAAAACTGTACACAAGCTACACTATATATGCTAAAACCGAGATTCCCACTAAACAATTATGCATCAGCATCCCATAACAGCCAAATAAAGAAGAAACGGCATTTGAAAATTTGATTGGGATTATTATAAACGATGCGCTGCGCGATACCCGCGACATAACAAAAAGATGAAGAAGAAAAAAAAAATGAAAAAAAGATTATAGATTAGTCCTTTAGGTATGAGGTTTTTTTTAATTCTTCTTTTTTTAATGTATCAGTGTACGTGTTTGCATAAGAAAGGTTAGAAGTGTAACATGAGACCTACAAAAAAACATACCGAATGAAGAATAGCTATATATGTATATATATGTACCGATAAAATACTCTCATTTGTCAACGTCTACTTTTTCTAACCGGCGAGATTTTTGGAGAGTTCGCTCGATGGGAGCACACAGATTCGCCGAGATGAGGGCATTGTTTGGGTCGCAGGCGAGAATGCCGCCAGCTTTTGGGGACAAGAACAGTTACAGTCCTATACAGCTTGGAGTATACACGCATAATTATAGAGTTATATATACATATAGCTTTACAACAGGAATTTACGATTAATATAAGGTATTTATAGGAGTCTAAGATATCAAATATAAGAATGGATTTATTACATTGTGGAAAATTGCCTAATACGCGAGTATTATACCAAAAAAAAATTTCATTTTTGTTCTGACAAATTCGAAAATACTGCAAAGACTGGACTATAAATTTGTTTGTTTCAAATACTGAAAAAAATTCAAGTCTTAATTTTTACAATTATTTAAATAGGAAATCAGCGATAATTCAAGATGTATAGCAGAAAATACTAAAAAAATAGTAAAATATATCACCTAAAATAGAAAAGATAAATAGGTACAAATATTATAATATTTAAATGATAATTTTTTCTACTGTCATGAAAAAAGTTACTATCCTGTAACCTAATAATTAATACGATACTCATTTCTCTCAGGGTACATTTATGAGATAAAGTAGGGGCGCTGTGATCCCCAAGACTTACGAGGAGTGACTCTCCCCCCCCCCACAAAGTCAACTAGGAATGATGATCCCTCGTGCGCGAGAAAAATTTTTGGTATTCGATCATTTTGAAAATTTTTTTATAAATAAAATATTTAAAAAATCGGCCCCTCAAAATGGTCTACGGCGAGGAGTTGCTTCTCGAGATTGTGCCTTCATGGCACCCCTGAGATCAAAATTAAGCAAAAAAATACATCAAAAACGTAAATAAACATTGTTGCTCTGCATATTTGTCGATATGAGAAGAAATCACAAGCACCTAAAGCCCAAAATAGAATTTTAAAAAATTACAAAAATCTAACTCATCGAGTCATTTCTATGTTTAGTGTCATATGTTTCATCAGTTTCATAGAGGTTGGTCAACTTTTAAAAATATTGCCATGATGAATAATAACTATAAGATGATGGAAATAAGCGTCAATTTCAATTTGAAAAAAAAACAAAATCGAATACAAAACAGTCTAGGTCTATACACTTGATACCATAAAAATCACATCTCATGAATAATGTGAAATAGAACTATAAATTCAAAACATTATAGTCAATTATTTCTCTCAAAATATATATAGAGTGAGAATTGTTAATATGTGTATATAGTAGGAAAAAAAATCATGGACTAGATACTCAAACCTGAAATACGAAGTATCCAATTATTATGTCTAAAAACATGGACAACCTGTGCGGAATTGTTTAGACATGAATTAAACATTTAAAATTTAATTGAACGAATCCATTATATGCGAGCTTCGAAAACGTCTGAAAATCCTACTGCTATTCGCATTATTATTTTTACCTAACTTACAAATGATAATGCATCTATCAGTATTTTTCGACTTCATTTTCGATTCTATCTCTCTGATAGAAACAGGTAAAAACAGAGTTTCGTCGCTGTTCCATATTATCTACATGAGTACCTATATAATGTATTCATCTTTCAGAAATCGACCTGCGCGTACCTCGTGGATGTCTGATTGATTATTCGATGTTATCATTACAACAGAGATATGGGGAAGCGTTAAAGCGATATTTCAATTTTTCACTCAACTGAATATATCCGCATATAATATAGTTAGCTGCTACTGTAGCAATACCATCGCATTTCACCCTTTTTCATTTTTTTTTTTTCTGTCATGTTGCTCCTTACCTATATCAGCAACCGTATGCATATCTTTTCTATATAATCAATCGGTATTAGGCTGAAGGTTTTAAAAAGTAAGAATTTTTCATTGTCCCTGCATATCATCCTGAAAGGTGAAAGAGAAAAAAAAAGGTTTAAAAAAAATGACAAGCGCCCTTTAGTCGGTTGAATGATGGTTGTTTACATAACCCTTTTTAAAAATCATTTATAACTTTCAGATGTAATTTATTTATTTATTATCTTTTCGCATTCTCTCATCATATTAACAAGTATCTTGAAGTGGGATAATATGTGTAAGATGTATTAAAAAATCTTACTTATGGGTGCACTTTTTTGAAGAGTAATTTTTTTTTGGAGGGAGCGGGAGGAGGGATTCATCGTGAGAGCAGTGTTCGAATTTGATTAACACTATGACGCGGTTCAAAAGTTTTTTTTTTGATGGTGTGAAATATCCATTGAAATCTCGAGAGAGACTTAAGTGTCGAATGTCGAAAAATACACTTTTGATGATGCGCGAGGCCATGCTTGAGGGCAAAAATTCTTATTTTGTTACATCTGAGTGAAGCTATAATTTTTACAACTGTAAATTCCACATTACATATATCTACCTAGTTCAAGCTACAACATTTAAGTAAAAAAGTTTCAGATCAGAGGAGCAAAAAAAAAATTACACACATCACATTTTTAATGATTTTCTCGGCTATATTCTTTCATTCAATAAGAACTTCAACAAAAAAAAAAGAAAAATATTGAAATCGTTTCTCAATTAAAGCTGTTACTGGTGCGAAAATTTTGCGGGTATAATTTGAAAGATTATAACATTTTAATGAAATTTAGAGACAATATACCTAGTTCAGATCCCGTTCAAAATATGCAAATGAAATTCTAACAAGAATTTCCAGATAAAATATAAGAATGTTGGGCATAAAATTCATCAAGGTACTTATCGTAGAAATAGATTACTCAAATAATCAGTAGCAAAACAATGGCCATTGGTTTGTGCAAACTGCAGTACATTAAAGTGCAGCAAACTATAACATTACATTCTCATATACTTTATTAAACAAAAAACCTCATAAAATTAGGTACTCCAAGAGTAGATTTGTTTGTTTTTTAATAAAAATCTACGAAAAAATACTCGTACCTAAATGTTCGAATTTTATTACAATTTTAGCAAACTTCTATATATTAAAATCAACAACAAACACATCAATTCTTTCAACTAGGTATGTCATTATTACATATATTCGAGACAGATATTCAACTTTTAATTTCAATCCGTTTAGCACAAAGTTTATACTATCACTGATGAAAGTTTTTCTCAATAAATGGATAACTATGTACATGTATAATGCTATAATCCCAGAATAACATATCCATATTCAAAACGTACCGTAATAAACACCTAATTAAGAAAAATAAAGTGTATTCAGTACCTCCTTAACATGTATCAATGGCTTCAAATCTCCACCCATTTGATTCCAATTTCCACCAATGCGACTAAATGAACCAAAATGTGGGATGTGCTGAGAGTGACTCAAAAAGTAACCACATAATTTACAAATCTCAACATGTCTGAAATCAACCTAATCATCCATATAATCGAATTCCATTCCTCGCATATAGAAATAGGCGATAAATTGTCGAAAAGGCTGGTAAAACAGCCAACTCTAAATGCTAGTTTTATCCTCCATTTTCTTCAGCTCGCGTTGCCTTATATATTGTTGGTGTAAATGCTTCGCATTCATTACGATAATGTGTAAGCGATACGAGTGGATATAGTCGCAATTAATCTTCAACGTCCGCTTCAAACTAATTACCAATTCGTGTATCATGTTTTGGGGAAGGATGATGATGAAAAAAAAGTATATATTAAAAAAAAAAAAATGTACATCTACGATGACAAACAGACGAAAATTTATTCTAATTCGTTCGTATTAGGACCAATAAAAACAGCAGTCTTTCCCTCACTCTGCGTGTCTTCTCTTTTTTCATCTCTCAAAAAATAAAAAAGTTTTACATTTTCGTGTGTCAACCACAAAATGCTACTGACCCGTTACGAATTCTAATTTCTATTTTAAATTACAAAATTAAATAGGAAGAAATCTTTCGTTATCGCCTTAATAAATGTTCATCAGATAAATAAATGATACGAGGTCATCGAATAAATCGAAGACACACATACACACACACACACACATAGGCTATGGCGATTCAGAAAAAGCAAAAACAGGTAACATTTAAAAAAAATTGCATAATGAACTAAACTTTGGTAGATGAAAAAAAAAAGAAAAGAAGTCAAATCCTAATAAAATGCGAACAACGTTTCTTTTCTTTTCTACCATCATCTTCTCTTTTTCTTTCTTTTCTATTTTATTAATTTTTGTGAAAGTAAAATAAAACAAATACGAGATTTATCAATAGCCGTTAACTATATTGTATATAAATTGCTTATTTTTTTGCTTTTAAAGAAATTTTAAAGATGCACTGCGATGAGGAAATTCTTGGCCATCAATAAATTTACAACTAAATTATAAGTTCCTGATTGCATGAGATTACTGACATTATGCGCAGCTGTCTAATAGAATTTTTAACTTGGTAAAATACTTAACTAAATTAAGGTCCTTAATAGCATAAGGGTGTAAGTGACATTTTACCACAATTAATATGTTCAATATAAATAAGAAAGTCGAGAATAGTATCTTATATTGACAGTTATATTAGAGAATCAATTTACCTATACCTACTTGAAATTCAATTTAAAGCCAATCTCTGTAATCTTTGGACTATCTCATTAGTATAAAATTCTATGGGTAATTTTATCGGCATTCTGTTACTCTAACTAGAGCTCTTTAAAACGTTGAAAATTTGGCATTGAAAGTAGTACTTCGCATGCATTTAGAATGACTTGGAAAAAATAGAGAAAAAATTACACAATTTTTTTTTTAAACAAAATGTCATGTTACATTTTTTAATTTTATACGAATTTTTGTGACAATACTTACACGAATTTTAAATTATGAATTTTCAAATCATTATATGAGTGAAACTTAATCTCTCAAATTTATTATGAAAAGAACATTGACGAACATCCGTTTACGATGTAAATGTAATTAGGGTACAGTAAATGAGCTATAAGAATGATGGATTGACTACACAAAATGAAGGCACATTGACACTATTTATGAACTAATTCTTCATGCAGTTCATGCAAAAATACGCATCAATACAAAAAAGAGATTCGAATCTCAATACATAGGGTTGACAGGAATTTTTACAACAAATTAGTACTTTCTATTTTTTTTTACAAAATAAACTTTTCTTTTTAGCCCCTCCTCGATATGAAATGTATACTTATCCAGACTTCTGAAAAAGTCATGACTAGTGCTTTTGAAGGTTGTGTCAGATCTATAAGTAGACAGAAAAGGGACAGTCTGGTGGCAGCTTCGTGCGAAACAGCAGAGAGAAAAAGAAATTTCGCTATAAATACATTTGTGGTCTTAGAAAGACGTTAGAAACTATGAATGAGAAGCAAACTGACCCAAATCAGAGTTGTACACTTTACTCTCCATAACTAGTTTCTTACTTTCCATCTCTGTGAAGTGAATATAAATCATATTTTCTTATTATAGTATAAACTGTGACAAAATATGATCGAGTCGGACCAAAAATAAAGTTTCAAGTATTCCTCAAAAATCGCTCAATAATACCTTTTTAGCCATTCTCATTTGACTCATTCTTCATTACCATCAAGTTTTCTGAGATTATTTTTCGAAGAAAATTCGTAAACTTGCAAGACAGGTGATATTGAAATCAACTATCTTCAATTAATGTGATGGTGCTGTCTTAAAAATACAAAATTTTTGGCACAGACTAATACATTTCACTTTCATAGTCCCCCCAGACCTTTGCCTCTACAAACTACCCCTTCGAGCATATAGTAAACCCTTACATTTTCATCAGTTCGTTAACATGTTTGACTCGATCGTATTCACGTGCATACGAATACACTGGTAAAATGTCAGTGAAAAATAAATAATAATTTGCATAAAGCGACGAAGGTATGTATACGATTTTCTAACACACAGAAAGAAAAAGAGAAAAAAAAATTACGTATGTATAGATTATCGCCTGCAGCAGTAATATGGTGCTCTTTTTTTCTTCAGCTTTATTTACACTTTAGGGTTGCGAGATGTTTTCGGTTAAACCATTATTGTCGTTTTTAATTATATTTCTACTTATTTAATCACGCTTTAGCCTATCATCTTTTTCCTATTATTTTTGTCTTGATATTTTACGAGTTTAACGTTTTTTTTCTTCCAGACATCTTTGTACTGCTACGATGAGAAACTTGAAATTCGTTCAAAAATGGGTATTATAGGTATGTACGTGTTTGTAGATGCAAATCATAAATTTGATAAGAAATTAAATTTCATGAAAGCGACGAATAAAAGAAAAAAGTAATAGAACATGTATGGACAGCCCAATAATTAAAGTTTTGCTTTTCAGTTGCATTAGATTTGAGATATGGCAAGATTTCTTGTTGAAAATTATAAGATATACTTTTTGTTAAAATGGTACTGACAATTGTTTACCATTATTTTTTTAAAAAAATTGGATACTCATATTAAATGCAACAACGCATAGCTTGTGATGACTGAAAATTGTTATAAATGATATTAAGTCTATATACAGATGGCTTGGAAGATGAAATTTTGCTTTTAAAAGGTTTTTTCGTAACATATTTTGGTCCAAAAATTCATTGCATCTAATATCTTAATCGGATTATCTAGCCAATAGCCTCAAATCATTTCTCGTTTATGTATGATCCATTTTTGTTCCCCATCAAAAAGGAATCTCTTGCATCTCCTCTGATTTTCATTAACAATCAAAGACAATGTCGAGCACTATCTAAGATATATTCTGATAAGAAGCTGCAGCTATCAAATTCTCTTTTTTTTTTTCAATCTCATAAAATATGGACCAAATGTCCATCGTATCACAACGCGTTCAAAGTGGAAAAAGAAAAAAAAAAACTCATAAAAACAATCGGTTCCAGCCATAATAACAAAATCTTTTCGAAAATTATACTTAACTATATCTCTTAAAGCGGATTAATCTTTCGGGGATAATACGGACCACAAAATTGCTAGCAGGCTGCATAGGAACCACAAATCACGATGGTAAAAATCTTTTTCTTTCACCTTCGGCTTCTTCATCGCATACGTACAGACAGAGTATAGGTACAGCGATAACACCGTCGTATGAAAATTAAAAAAAAAAAAATCATCTCGGCGTATATAAAAATTACCAGATTGTAGTTTTTAAAATTTTTCCCTTCATGCATTTGGCTCTCCTCTTCTCTATACCTATAACAGATAATTGTATCGTTGAAACCATCAATTTTCATTCCGTTATCGGGCCCAGAAGACACTTCTTTATGAGTGGAGAAAAAGGAGAGAAAATGAAGCATATAAATTACTACTACTAGGTATATACATGTATATAAGCTGGTATACGTCCGTCCTTTTCTCTCTCTTTTTTTTTTTTCTTCGTTTCGTGAAACTGCCTTCGATATCGTCTGGACGTACACATTTTTTCCTCTAGCGCCTCTTGCACGTCAGTTATATATTCTGGTTTTAGAAAAGTAATTATACAGCTACCGTAAATCAGTTTGTAATCTATTTTGACGTATTGAAAATTTAAATTTGCCACACGGAACATTCGGTATACTATAATCTTCTATATTAATGGCAGTGGCAGAACTTATCCGTATTTTAGAGAAACTCTCTATATATATATGCCCAAAATATATTAACCTCGAATAGAGAAAAAAATTTTCACCTTACAAAGTAATATATAGCCCACTTAAACTCGAGAAGGACGCGAATTATTAACTCAAAAGTTGGTAAGTTCGTTATATACAACGGGAACAGTAAGATAAAACTCAGGTTTTGTTTTGGGTAAGTAATCTTTGTTGGAGGTGATTCATCATTATATACAGAAAAAAAAAACTGAAAAATAGAGGACTGAACACAAATTACGTATTCTAATTTTTTAAATAACATATTTGTCGATGGTAAATATTAATTAGAGGTTCAGAGATCACAACTTTTTGTCTATAAGATAGATACAGACATCCATTATGGCTTAAAACCTGGCCTTAGATACGAATAATTCAAGATTAAAAAATCGACATTGATAACGGAGGCCTACCCTAGTTCTGAAGTGATGGAATAACAAAAAAAAAACATACGGACAATTCTCTAGGTCAACAGATGAATATTACAAACTTTAGAAATGATTCCTTTAATGGACCACTATATAATAGAAAATCCCAAAGAATTTCAGTTACAATGACCTGTTGAGTGAGTAGTCTCTAACCGATGTTTGTAATACCCAGCACCCTCATATATATACTTGTACTTAGATATGCTCAGTCATAAAGGGGGCATATCATTCTATATTACATTATTCAAAATGCTTCCATTCCTTCTCCTATACAGTCCACTTGCTGATCACACGTTTCCTAATTTCTCCCATTGTATTCTTCTACAATACTTTCATGAATCTCTGGTCCAATCGAAAATAAGCCCGTAGTAACAAACACCTTATTGGAAGATTTCATTATGCCTGATCGTTGTTCGTGCTCGTCAAACCTCCGCCAGCGAATAGGTTGGCCGAATATTTTAAACGCGGCCGCAAATTACTCAGCCTTATCGAACAATAAAAGCTAAAAGCTTGCCCCCATTGCTGCTCGTTTTTTGGGCAGAGCCACTTTCGTATGTATACACTTATAAAGGTACCTTGCCAGATAAGTATCGTTTTGGCAGGTACCACGAGTCGGATCGCGTTTATGAGCCGAAGGCGCCACATCAAAAAATTTTTTCTAACAATGGACTATCTTACGCAAAATGATTAATAACATTTTAATAGGGTGCTAGTTGTGCTTTCAAAAGTGAAAAAGAAGAATGAAGTTGAAGGGGGGAAAGAAGAAGAAGAAACCGGTTAATATATATACACACATATATATTGCTCCTTCAACAATCACAACGGAATCGGTGAGAGAACCGGTCCAATCCAGTTGTGTTTTCCGCTATATTCCGGCTATCCGGACCATCTCTCTATTTACAAACGCGGTTTGTTTCTCTGTTCAACTGTCATTCATGACTCAATATTGGCATTCATTCATTCATTCGATAATTTCCATTCATTCACAAATGCTTTTATTGTATAGACGTCCGCGCGCTTTTATATTAGAAAAAAAAAAAAAGTGAGCCAGTTATTGCACGCGACAGGCCTCGCCAGTCCCTCCGCATCATCTTCTTCCGGTTTATGGTTTCTAAAGAGTGTCGATTTATTTTCTTCTCTAGTGGTTAATATATGACGGGTGCCATCAAAGAATTAATGTTTTACTGTTCGAGGGAAAGTTTATTTACAAGCAGCAACATTTATACTATTCCCCAATAACGTGAATCAAACATATGCGAAATAAGACGAACACAGCAAAAATTGTGATCAGGTTTTTATACTTCTCAAAATTTTGTATTTTCGGTTTGATCGACCTGTTCTCCCACTCTTATGCTATACCAGATGAATTCCTCCACACCTAAACACAAATTCACCCAAATGCGATGAGCATTCTTCTTGTTTTGATCATTTTAGAGTCACAGCCAGCCCACCGAAACAGTTTGACGTGTTTGACACGACTAATTTATCCACACACATACTTGCAACATTGTTGCCAAAACACCGTCTGTTTGTTAGAGGAAAATTTTATAAGCGTTAACGCCGCTTTAGAATTCAAAATTCATAAATTAATTTCAGTGAAAATTATTGATAATTTGTTTTGTATGCCATCAAAATTGATACTATGTACCATATTATTCATGGTCAGATCGATTCTGGTTAAGGAAACACGCAATTATGAAGGACTTTTGAATAGAATTGGTTCGAAGGAGCTCCCTGCGCTTCTAAGCTGAGAATAGCCTAAATTATTGTGCATTTCCTACATAATCAATTATTTTACAGTACGAAGGCTGGCGCCATCTATTCAGTATATTTTGCACTAATATTCGATACACTATAGTCTGTTTCAGTTGAGATCTCCATGACGTCACATAATGCTTCAACGAAGGAGAAGAAAATATTTTCGATTTCAACCGTGTTTCAACCAATCGCTTTCGTCAAATGCTTGTGACGTCATGGAACTCTTAACTGGAACAGACTATAGATTCTGATTACAGTATTTCTTAAAGTTTTCACAGTTTCTAATCATTTTCACGGCAGGCCGCGAGCTTAGAATGTCAAAACTATATTTTTTCGAGAAAAAAAAATTCTGCACTTACGAAAAATCTAAATTCGCGAGTCAACATTTTGCTCATTTCTGTTAACTATACCTACATTACTGTTACAAAACTAAAGAACTTTCACCGAAAAAATAATAAATATTCGTCAATGCAGCAATTATAGTAGGCTAATATACATACTTATCATAAATTCAGATTTAGAAAGTCAAAGCATTAATAGGTATACTTTACACTGAAAAAAACTTCTCCAGTAATTTTTACTATTTTTATAAGAAAATAAAGACAATCGAAGAATTAAAGTAGAAATTACCACAAAAACAGTAAAATATACCATCTTTTTTTCTTTTTTTTTCCATCTAAGATGGTAAAAAGTATTACAAATAATATAAAGTATACGTATTCTACAACAAATCTTGAATTGTCCCGGTTTTCCTAAAAATAGTGAAGATTACGATACTTATTTCTTTCAGCGTATTAATTACTAAAATCTAATTTACCACAAAACAAAAAAAAAAAAAATTACAACTATTTCTCTCATTTTACGAAATTCAAATTTTAATTTGTACTCCTATATTATGTTTAAAAGTGACTCGATTTGGAGTCGCTGAATTCTCCACCATAATTATGGTATCAATAACTTGAAATCTTAAAACAATTATACCGGATTTTTATATAATATTTAAATGAATCGAAATAAATTTTCAAAATAGACTTTCTTAAATGTTGACTAAATCACACATAGGCTATTATTTTGTATTTTATTTTTTCATTTTTTCATTAATCACGTGACACATTAGTACTATTTCTTCCATATTGTATACTCAAGCATACGTACTGAGAAATGAAAATAATGTAGTAACTTTTCTCATCGCACTGCACTTATGAAAATTACAATTTACTGTAGACATTATCGTAATATTCGTAATTCCTTTTACTCTATCCTGAATAGTATATTTTACTATTTTTGTCGTAATATTTGCTACAAATCCTGAATCATCGCCGTTTTCTAAATCAAATTATAAAAATTACGCAACCTATAGATTTTTCTCAGAGTATATTTTGACAACTGTAGAACTTACCACCACTGATAATAATATATGTACGTGTGATAACTAGAGAATAGATTCACCACAAACACTTACTCAATTATTTCAGTTATTTCAGCTCATCGGCTGTACCTATGCACAGGCATTTCCTATCACTGTGAATACTTGACAACAAACGCGCACTCGTGACACTAAGAAAAACACGAACTCAACTTAAGGTCACCGAAAACTGGTCGACAATTAACGTATGCTCGATTTTTTACCGCACATATAACAACACTGCGCCACAATCGCGTCGAGAGTGCGGTTTTTCGAAAATACGAAAAAATGTTCACCTTAAAACTGGCAACCGACCGGCGACAGGTAGAAAACGACTACTAGGCGTACGCGTCACCCATTTTCCTCCCCATCGTCTGTGCAAAAAACCGGTTCCCTGCATGCACCAACCCCTAAATAAACGCGCGCTTCTCCGACGCGACGTCCATTACAGAAAACGATTCCGGTCGTTACTCTCTCCAAATTATAGACCAACAAGCAGCAGGTACATATTTGTAAGAATGAGAACCTGTCCATTTATGAGTAGGTATAATTTTACGAAAAATTTAGAAAAATTCGAATCAGTTAGACGCAGGGATCTTCGAGTTGGTGCAGATGCCACATTTTTTTGTTCGCGTCCATCATGCAGTATATACGGCTTGAGGTAATATTTCTCAAATGAAAAATCACTTTTTTAAGCCAATTTTTTCCGCATCAAAATCTAGTCAAAATACCAGACAGCTTAAAGAAGAAATATATAAATTAAGTCGTCTATACTCATCATAATAAAAACACGAGCTGCGATTAAGATATAAGTGCCATTGCAGTGTGTTTATGCAGAGTAGTTTTGAATGAGTGATTAAACTGTGATAATACTGCATGAATATTTTATACAAGTCGTCAATTTGAGACAGTGGCGCATTTATGGTTCAATTCAAACAAGTTCATGTTTACAAGCGGTGCTTGGTAATTGAGGATTTTCAATTTGAGACAGCAACAGAGTCGTGCATAATCAGTGGCGGATCCAGAGCTCCATTTTGGTTGCGGGGGGGGATCCAAATTTTTTCAAAGCATGGTACATGCTAAAATGGTGAGATTGTGTTTTTTTTTCAGCTTAAAGGGGGAGGGGTTCAAGAAAATTGATTTTTTTGTGGATTATCGGTCTATTTTGTGCATAATTTTCCTACTCCATATTATAGACTACAGGAACATAAAAAATCAAAAAATATTTTTCACGTCATATCATTTTGCCATCTTTCTCTATATATTAAACGGGTATCTCGCACTATAATAGCATTGTTTCGTTGGAACTTTTTATAGACATCTATAATGACAGCAACTAAAGAATTCAAAACTTAATAGTTGAAGAAATTTTCGATTTGATTTTCAAATAATCATAAAATTCTCTCTTTTCTCAATTTGATGAAATCCAACTATACTTTTATTATGATGAGATTCAAATAAATATGTAAGATTCTTCTGGAAAATGAAGGCGCACTGAAAAAAATTTACAGAGCAATTTTTATAATTTCAATGGAAAAACAAGGACAGTTTAGGATTTGTAGCAAAAATTGCGACAAAAGTAGTAAAATATATTTATCTAAGACAATAAAAAGTACTAAAAAGTACCTACTGTTAACATTATAAGAATGTCTACAAATAAATGCAATAATTTTCTTCTTTGCGTGATGAGAAAAGTTACTTAACAGTTCAAATTGATTCCCCTAATGACATGCATTCTATATATAGAAATTTTTAGAAGTTTCCGTAAAGACGATCATATAATAGCTTCGGCATCATGGAAATTACCAGGAGGTACAGAGAGAAATTCTACATCGTATCGATTTTTAATTTCTCTGAATATAGTCGATTTCTTCAGAAATTTATGCATGGAATTTCTACAGGCAAATCTTATCTCATCTACAGGTAATATACCCGTTGAATTTGGATTAGACTCATCAATATATAGGGTTTATAACTTTATACCATCTCTGAAAAGAGCAATGATGAAATGTCACTGCGATGTTTGCAAGAATCGCTAATTATTGAAATGTGCAACGAAACCGTACCTCAGATTTATTTAAAACAAACATATTCTTTAGAATTCAGAACGTTGGCTACCTTTCTAGTCCGTATATCTATGCAATTAGAGAAAGTATAGCTTCATTCCTAAATCTTCCAAAAACATCTACGTAAATTATTAAAAACGAAAAACAAAAAACAAAAAAAACAAACGAGAAAAAAATGTACATCCAGATTCTTTCATCTATACATTATCTCTTAACCTACATCAAGAATTAGAACTAAATTCTTCCAAATTTGCCTATTTTAACGAATTTCATTTTAAAATCCTACGAAATAGGCTAAGATAGTATTATATACGCATTCCTGCGTATTAAAATCTTTCGTTCAGATTTGAATAAACTGAATGATGGCGCGAGTATAAAACAAATAATTTTCTCTGAGTTCATCCAATAACTTTTAGGTTTTTCTTTCTTTTTATTAAGACGTGTACCAGAAAATGGAGTAAAAAATTGAAATTGAACTCATGGATGTACCCATAATGACTTTTACAAAAGAAAAATGCTTTCAAGAAAAAAATGACCTTGTAATAAGTATTTATTTCACCTGCGGTAATATTTTATTGACATTTTTTCTTATTTTCTATTCTTGAAATAAATTGTGTGCCAAAATTGTCACAATTTTTTAAAACTTGCACTAATTGTTTTTTGTGTTTTTCATTCATTTCATTTTATTTTCGTTTTTCCCCACTTCATTTAGATACACATAATTCATTCATGAGAATTTTGACTTCTTCTTGATGAGACATTAAACGGACGAAAAAAAAGTTAAGCATCAACTTTAATTTTGTTAATTTACTTTCCAACTGATATAAATGTGTCATCGCGATTTGTAGATTTAAATTTTAAAGAAGAATGTATACATGTCTAAAAAAAAGAGCCAAAATTGGCAACTTTCAATGATCGTTTTCTTCTTTTTCTTTTTTTATTTTTTTAAAATATATTTTCATGATATAAAGAAAAAGTTGATCTGTACACCATCTTTCAATTTCCCTCATAATAGGAAAATTTGGAGCTCGCGGCAAAGAACGAAATTCATAACGTGACCGCAATTTGGAAATTTTTTCAAGGATAAACTGAAAATGTAAGTCAAAATTCGCGCTATAAATTCTTGAAAAGCTGAAGAAATTAACAGTCGCGCAAATGATATTACTTCATAATTATGTTTTTTTTTTTCTTGGCAGTAATTGGGCTGCATTTTTTTGAAAATATTCATTTATATAAAGCTAACGTCACTATAACTACTCAAAAAATGAAGTTAGAGGGCACGCAGAGAACTCGAAATTTCATATATATTCGTTTTGTATCTTTTTAACATGAGCCAGAATGAGCGAAAAATATCAAGTCAAAAGCGTTCAGAATCATCCCATTTATGGTATCTCTATATATTATGACAGCACCTGTAGCTCAAAATGTTTAGTTTCTGTCGATAAAACACACTGTTAAGTAGCTAAATGTCATTTTCCTATCTAAACTATATTCATATCTGGCTCAAGAGTACTGCAAAAATCATTCACGCAAAGTTTACCAATAAATCTACTTGGCTTGACCAGTCATATTATATACCCATCGAATCCCACTCGATTTCATATTACATGTTTTCAATTTAAAAAAAAAAAAAACAACTTATATTGTGAAAACTTTTCGCTTTATTATTATTTTACTATTTATTATTTGTATACTTCCATTCATGTATATATCGCACAGAGGAATATACCTGGACAATATCGGTTTCGTATATTTCATTTTGTTTTGAACATAATGTAGTGTACATGTATTCGATATTTTATATATATGTTTATACGCAGAGAGCTCCTACGGCTAAGTCAGTGTGACCAGATATCGAAATAAATTATTTAGCATTTGGCGTTCGATGTCATTGGTATATAAATATGTTTTGTGCGCGCTGAATGGAGCCTTAAGGTGGAAACATGTATAAGATAATAAAGAGTACTATATCTACACTATACAGAAGACAAGGCTCGCTGAGCCAGTTTATTACCATTTGAAAACGTTCATAAAATACCCAGTCTTCTATTTATATTTTTTACTTATCGCAAAACCTTATCTAATAACATTAATTTTCTCAAAGTATCACTGCACAGCGAACTGGACGAGCGGAAAATATTTTCTTCAAAAGAAATGACGAATGTTGAGCTCTTCATCGTCTCTATATACCTACCTAATAGAAAACCTTTCCCTTCGTCTTGAATTTTTCTTTTTTTTTCTTTTTTTTCTTTCATTTTCGGCAGCATTTGACACATCGTTAATTTAAAACAAAATTAAGGTTAAAAAAAAAAAAAATCAACATCGCGTATATTAAGATATTATATTCCACCATTTTCTATCTCTAGAGTCTCTCACAAGAATGTCTCCTGCCGCTATATATGCGTCTAAATATCGACGATACTCATCTTCAAATATATCGTAGGTCGAGGTATATTTACATGTACGAGTATACAGGTGCAGTATATATACCGCAGCTATTTTGGTTAAAATTTTTCTGTTTTTCTCATTTCTTCGAGCTTTATGACGTAATTAATTAATGGCGTTTGTGGACGACGTCAAATGCAAGGAATGCGAAGACAGCCATCGTCACAGGGAAAATTTCTATATCCCGCATTTAATCTACCCGCGGTTGAAGAATGAATTAAAATACGACGACGCCATAGTAGGTCGGAAATACATATATAATGCTCAAAACATTTTGAATTACCTAATTGCTAGGTGACACTATTATATGAGCTATATGTTCCAATGAGCCAATTGTGATTTGACACTGGAATAATTGAGTCACTGTATAGTTGCACACGATCAAATACAATGAAAAACACTTGAAAAGCAATTTTCACTGTTTTAGTTACTTATAGGAAAACAGGGACAATTCCAGATTTTTATTAGAGATTATCTATAGGTACAATAGTAAAATATATTGTACATATAAGACCAGCCCTTCGAGTCCCGAAAGAGATCGCAGCTGTACAAGTCAAGAAATTTGTTTGTTTATTTGGCTTTGAATTTAGTAAAATTTCATTCTTTCAGAATAAATTCTCATAGTACCATTCATTGACCAAAAAATATTATTTCTTTCAGTGTAAGATTTTTATACTGTCTATAGCACCCACATAAACTACAGATATTAGAACTTTGAATACTTTCTAAAGGAGAGAGTGATTCTCTAAAAAAAAAAAGTTCATCAAACTGTGTAAGTGAGTAAAATGTTATATTTGTAACAAAGCTAAAAATTGACGTTGAAGAAAACGAAAGGACTGGGTCTAAGTCAAGCAATCGGTATAATGAGATTTTGAGCATCTAAAGCAGGTGCTCGCCTCAATATACCTATTGCCAGGATGACCGCAGCATCCACAATAATTAAAAATCTCCGCAAGTTTATAAGATTGAGTAAGCCAGCAACGCGTACACAGAATTAATTACGAACAGGTGAACCGATGGCGATCCACCGAGCGAACAACTTTGTATGATAGGTGGATAATGATTTTTGGTCGGCAGAGAGATGGAGGTTGAAAAAAATGGTAATCACTAAAATGGTTAACAAACCGGCCATAGTTTGTAGAGAATCCATCATCTTCCATTTGGGATAAAAAAAAGTCCTACATATATGCGTCTAAAAAACATCAAGTCCATCTTTTTTCTTCCTATATCGTGTATACCCTTCTCCTACGACCAGAGTGAGACAGAGACAGAGATAGAGATAGGTCATCGTCAGTTACGCCAATATACAGCCAACAGTCAAAAAGGTCAAGGGAAATATCGGCTGTATACGCGGTCCGACATTATCTAATAGAAAAATCATTAATGTGTATACTTCGCCTCGCGTCTGAACAATTTATCATCATGTGCATATATCTGAGGGCGCGAAATGAGAAAAAAAAAAAGAAAAAAACTTTTTATTAAAGATGTTCGCGATAAATGTGCAGGATAAATATGAAATTGTGGCTTCGGTCACGAGTCAATAACAAAAGAACAAACGCGTTAGCCATTTTACTATTATGTACTTGCAAAAGAAATATAACTGATAAGATTATAACTTTTAGAAAAACATTTTTGAAGAATGACGATAAAGAAAAAAGTCCATATATACCTAGCAAAGTTTGTACAGGAATAAAGAATAATATACATATTTAGGCCATACATGATGTTCTTTTATCACACTTCCAGAATACAAGAGGAGCTGATGTATTCATGAATGTAATTATTATTAGCAGATGAACCTGTGAAAGCTCTCCTGCGTCTTTTTGGCGAAATTGGAAAATGAGAAAAGTACGTTTGCAATACTAGGTGTACGCGTATTTCTTCACAAAGGTTTCTTCTGGTACACATGTACATAAATGACCAAAAGTTCAACGACCCGAACCCCAGGAAACCTTCATTATGTAGCACATATCTTTCTGATAAATAGCACTAAGTCAATTCCTCCCAAAAATAAAGTTAGTGATATCACTGGGTAGTTTATAATTCAGACTACAAAATACACTGAAGTTGAAGATTTTCATAATTTTTCACATTTGTGGGTGTAAAAATGAAAAGTGAAAATTATATAATAATTATTATATTTTTGTAATATTATTGTAAGTCATTGAAATGTCCGTATTTAATGGCTGCTATAAGAATTTTTGTTGAATGAAGCGAATAAATATTCTTCATTTTCAGTTGCTTAGCAGCCACAATAAAAACAATGAAATTTCAATACTTCATTATAATTATGTACCGTTCAACTATCATGAATTTCCCAAATTACCTCAAAACGACGTTAGTATAGTAAAAAGCGTGAAGCCGTGAAGGTGCAGAGAAATAAAAATCATGAATAAGGCAACGCTGGCGGCCACAGTAGCTCCCTATAATTGTTTCCAATATTTTCACTGACTCCAAGATATTTACTGAATTCCAAAAGGTATTCATGGACATCATCTCGTTTTAGAAACCTTTAGCCACGTGATTTGAATATAGTGAGGCGATGAAGCGACATAGGATTTTCTTGTATAAATTCTCAACTACAGACCTGCCAACTTTTATCGAGTTATCACAAATAGTCAAAATGTGAGGCAATTTTTTTGCTTTACCTGAAAAATCACTTTTTAGACTTGAAACGTTTTGGAAAAATGTAATAATCGATCCCCAAATTATTCGGTTGAACCTCATTCTGTAAAACAGTGTTCTGTTTCATTTCAGAAAACAAGCGTTTTACCCACGAATATGCGACAACAGAAAACCTGGCCTTTCTTAGATCTGGTAGCGGGGCATATTGACAAAAAAAATATAAAAATACAAAGAATTAGTTTCCAGCAAATTTTCATTTCAAGTGCTCTCGCAACTACTTGCAGCCCTAGGAAAACGCTCGTCGAGTTTTTCACTGTTGGTTCTGTATCTTAAAGGCTGACTTAGACGATGCTGGTGGTATATTTCAAAGAATATACAAAATATAAGATCGAAGTTAGTTCTTGCGTATACCAAGTATGTATGAAATTCTTATACGTACCTACGAGTGACTTAATATTTTTCGAATACAAAGAGTCTGTTGAGTATATACACAGAAAAAAAAAGAAAAAGAAAGGGGGCGAGTATAAGAGAGCAAAAACGAATTCAACCCTTTTCAACCCCATTTTTTACCAGCTACCTGGTTCAATTGTTCACGATGGTAGGTACGCTCGAGTGAAATTTACCTTCTTTTGTTTTCGTCGAAATCTTTCACCACGGTGTTGTAAGAAATACCGATGGGGCGTTTGCAATTGCTGGAGGTGACTTTCCGTCAATAGCGCCCAGCTTGGGCACCGAGTTGGGTTGACGGTGGCGTTTCACAAATAAATGCATTTATAGGTACCGAAAGTAAAGTGGCATGTTAATTCAGGTCTTCGCGGGCATAACGCACAAAAATGGCATTTTACCGAGGTTTGAATTGAATTTTACATCAGACAGTATACAGTCATCATGCATTGTTAACTTCTTAAGTATCAAAGATTGAATTAATGTACGCATATACACTTTACCAGGAGCAAGAAACGTTCAAAATTGTGAAATTTTCCCGATTGTTTAAGAAGTAAGTTCTGAACAGTAATTTTTGATTTTTGGCAACGATATACTTCAATATTGAACTTAAGGATACATGTAAAGCAAAATTTCTCACGTGTATCTTTCTGACAGCCAAAGTTAGCTGTCAAATTTACATCTACTTTGCGCATCTGTATAAGTTCATCATACGAGCAAATCATATTTAAAAATCATAACTCCAAGTTGAAAACCCAGCCAGAAAACATTCGGGAAAATTTCCCCATTTTATGAAAATTCTTTAGCACCAGAAAAACCTGCAGGTTTCACTCGATTCATCAAAGGACCAGGTGGCGTTGTATGACACAAGTCAGGGGTTCTCAAAATATTGGTTCTTTGAAAAGTCCATCTCAAAATTTTGAATGGCGTCGTATATGACGCCACCTGGTACTTCTAGATTTTCAGAGTTTATAGTAATAAGAATCACATATTTCCAATCACATACTCTGAATGTTCTACTGATGACAGTAATCCGATATCAAAAGTAACCGATCCCAACAAAAATTGTGGAATCATTTTTTTGACAGCAGCACCAGCAAAAACCATAGCAATCTCTTTCATTTTTACCGTCTACAGTCAGTGGATCGAAGAAAAAAGCCTCCATATATACGCCAAGATGAAGTTGGAATTTCGCGCAGAAAAAAATGACCAACGGTAGAGATAAAAGCGAACGGTCGAAAAGTCGAAGAAAAAAAGCCATACGAGGGGGCAAAAAAAATAAATAAATAAATAGAACAGAAAAGACAAAGGCAACGACGCGACCAGTTTAATTCGAAATTAAACAATAATTCGAAACTTGCGGCCGAACATTGGAACACGAATTAAAATTCTGAGAAAGTTCTGCAGCAACAAAACGGAATCTGCAGAGAAAGAATTTAATCGAAGGGCAAAAAAATGCTGTACGCAGCCAAAAGAAAAATCCAGTAAAAAAAATAAGCAAGAACGCCATTTTAAAGCCAGACAGTTTCTAGAGTGATGAAAAAAAAAAAGAACTTTTTTTTTCTTCAAATACATATTATACATGTATATAAGAACGAACGAGGAAAGGTAGGTACATAGGCATATAGGAAAAAAAAAAAAAAAGGAAAAAAGGAAGAGACAAAAACGTGCTCGAAGAAATAATCATCGGTCGAATGAAAGATTGCTGGAAAAACTTTCAGAATTGAATGGAAATGACAGCAATTCCTATACAAGATGTTGCGTCCAAAGCTAATAACTTCGAAATCGGATTGGCTGGCTTATATCCAAACATGGGAGGCTGTGCCTTCTGTGGACCATGCAGGTCTTTTTTTACTGTTTTTTTTTCTTTTTTTTCTTAGCATGTTTCTCGTCTCTTTTACAACCTATAGTACTCTTTTTTTCTCTTTTTTTTTTTTTTTTTCCAATCATCTCCTCTAAATTATGTACGTCACGTCGTATTTTTACCACAGTGGACAGGCGAACGTCCATCAGAATGCGCTGTCTCCGCGTTTATGGAAATATCAATATAGAAAAACCATAGAATACGATATACGTGTATCGTATATGACGAACCAATAATACGTGTATCGAATGCATAAACTTCTCTAAGTCCACCATAGCGAAAAGCGTCCAAGTATACAGAGAGATAGCTATACGAGCCCCTGCTCTACCATCCGAGTAGCCACTCTCCTCTCTTTCGTGTACAGAAAAAGAGATCTGCTGTGTGTCGGTATTTTCTGTCAATTAAAAACGAATAAATCGACGTATTATTATTAATTATGATTTGATTTCTTCTTTTGCCATCTTTCCTTTTTCTTATTTTTTTTTCCTTCTCTTCTCTTCCCCCTTTTTTCTTTCAACAGCCTCGCTCTAACTATATTATGCTTTGGCTAAATTGGTGCACTTCTTGCAGAATGGCAATAAGAGAAAATGGCTCCCGCAGAATTTATATTTATATTTATATATATATATATGTCGGTACAGCGCGTTGACTTTCTCAGTAATCAGATCGAAAGATCATCTTATAAAAGGCCCTATAGACGATGATTTTTCTTTTTCTGTAAATATACGAGAGCGATTGCATTCTGGGCATTCATCATTTGTACTCAGAAAATCACATGGCAGAAAAAATAATAAAGATTGACGCGGAAAATGAGGAGAATACTAATTTTATGATGAGTACGGAACTATGCGCTTTCAGACGTTGATGACATCTTTCTATATGGATGAATTGAAATGAGTCATCTGATTCGGGATTTTTCAATACGTACATACAGCTCTCGATGAAAGTAGTTCTAAAATTTCTCAACTCATCGAGTCGCGTCGGTGAGAAATGAAAATACGAATGAAGACGTTAACAATGAAATAATATTTAAATAGAGGTAGTGCTTAATTATACGATATACTTCACAAAAAAAACAAAAAAGTTACAACAGACCAAATGTCATGTTTTTTGAGAGAATAAAATAACGAGTATATTACAATAACACCCAATCATTAAAGATCTGCTTTATTTCACAATTTAAATCTGTAAATAGTGAAAATAGTATTCTATTGAACCAATTAAATTGAGGAGTCCGATTCTACAAAGTGCTAAGTTTATTTTGGTGGGGAGAAATAACGCCTGTAAAAATGTATCATACAATTTGTCATACAAACATGGTATAAGTTTTGCTGGTTTCGTCAATATTTCGTCCACCGGATGAAAGTAGCATTTAGTACCTTTATAGGAATCGTGCCATGTAGTTGTATTTTCATTTGTTTTGGTTTGTTTTTTGCCTGTTTTTCTACTTTGAAACGATATGCAAGAAGTGCGTTCAGTCCACTTTTTAAAAAAATTAAGTTATTCGAAAATTCAAATTGTACCCGCCAAGCTCTATCAACAGTAATAATATTAGTCCATGTCCCAAAATACAACCATCTTTGAAAAGAATAGACTTCTAAGTTGATATGCTACATAAGAAGGCTATGTGACATAAAAGTCTTTTTTTTTTTTTGCTCTCCCGTAAAATTTGAAAAAGTGGAATTGTCTCAGCTTTATGCATATCTCGCATGTTTCAATAACAAATTTTTTTCATTTTACTATTTATTGTAACTAATTTTTGTATTTTTATTATTATTTTCTTATCGAATATTATTAAACTTGTAGCAGCTTCTCAATACCAACTTGAAATTCAATTGAAAATAAACTTTGTGATACGAGAGCTTCGTTCATAAATGAAAATGATTCACTCGATTAATTTCGTTTCCTCCAAATTTTATAAAAATTCTCCGAAGTTATTATTATATCTTTATCTAATTGAAAATATACAAACGATGTAAAATCAAACATGAAAAATATTATTTCTCAAATGCGTGAAGGCATATTTAGACCGTGAAGGGCGGACAGAAAAGCACCAATAAGTTTTCGTGCTTGTTCGTATTGTACCAATGAAGATAATCGAAAAAAAAAAAAAAAAAGAAGAAAATGACGTGTCATGTTTCGAAACGGCGATAAATTAAAAAAATTTCTAAAAAAAAAAACAAAAAAAAATAACTTCGCTTTCGTGTTCGAAGAAATTCAATTTTTATAAAACAAACAGAAAAAAAGAGCACAGAAAAAGTTAATTATCTGTGCATGGAAATTACCGTCATCGCCACAATTTTTTTTATATTTTTTTTTTTGCTTGAAATTACGTTATCCAAGAGAATGCCACGAATTTATTAAATATATAAATATTTGAAAAGCCAAAAAAGCATGTCTAACAATCCGGTTTATAATTGTCCGAAAATAAGGGGAAAAATTACAAAAAATCTGCTCAGATTCTTATACCGAGTTATTCAACATTATACATGCACAAAAGCTTTTCCATTGGGCAATGCATATATTGTTTCGTCAAAAGTACATATTTTCACTTGATAAATTTTTTCTGCACTCGGATAGACGGGGAAAATATTGCGAAATGGAAGCGAGAATTATACGTTCGCTGAGACTTAAAGCATTGATCGAAACTGTGAAGTCTGTATTTACCAAAATTGGAAAAGCTTAGTTCATGTAGGCAGCTTTGAAGTATATTTACCTCTATAAGTTATGTAAGTATAAAATATGTATCAACTACACAGCAGCCAAAATAAAATGGTACAGACTATAAGTTTCGCTTTATTATAGCTGAAACGTCGAGAAAATTCAACTTCAAAAAAATTCATCAAATTAAAGCGAGAAGAAACCAGACTAAAGTTGATGAATTATTTGCGGTTGCTATATTGATACGTGTATCAAAATCTAAAACACCCATTATGATGACGAAACTATAGAACGAAATGAATTTTAAGCTGAATTCAAAATATATTCTCATTTACCATCCTATGTATACATATATAGAGAGAGAGGAGCAAAAAAGTCCAAAATGAGTGGAAAAAATCTGCTAAAATTCGTTAATGCCAATTTCAGAATTGCTGCCAAGAAAAATGTTAATACAATTTTTTTTCCACTTTTTCAAATTTTATTCGCCATCAGAATGTCTTTCACTCTTATATTATTGTCTTTTTAGCATATTTTATGCTGTTTTCAACGAACAGAAAATTATTTTCAGATTTTCAGCGCTATCATTCAAAAGAGGAATGCTCGATTTTAGACATTTGGTATTTGAACGATATTTTAAATGTCATTCCTCGATTGTACATTTGCCAGTTTATATGGGATGTGACTAATTCCTATTTTTTATGTTAGCCACAATATAGGCATAACCCCAAAGAATGAATTCTTGTATATTCAAAAATCGATTTTTTTTATCCTTGGGTCATTTGCAGCGTTATTTCAAGGCTATATAAAAATACGAGCCAGTTTGAAAATAGTATAAGATTTTAGCTATATGCTCGTAATCTAACAACAATTATTTCCAATTCATCGGATATAATAATTTTTGCTATTTCTCAAAAGAAAAATGCGACAATGTCAGGTTTATGCGAGTATAGTAAAAATCACTACAAAAATAGTGTTTGTATAGCAATTTCCATTAATATCTCAAAATCGACCCATTTTTCTCATATAAAATAGAAAAAATTACCACCAGTATTCATGTTTTCCACTGCTCAACAGAATTATCGTCTAATTACAAATTCACTCGCGCCTTCACAGAGCTTTCTAAATTTAGTAAGCACTCACTTTCAGTCTTTGGTATGTAATAATATACTATTTTTGACCACAGTGGAACTCTCTCATAGAACCTCATACTTATACCGATCCTAAAAAAAAAGCTAATAGAAGCAAAAATACCGAAACTGTTGCACACTATACTATCAACCTAAAAAATCAAGAAATGAAAATTTAGACCGACTTTTAACTTTTTAAAGGTTCACGAGCGTTCGATTTCACACAATATTCCAACACAAATAACCACAAACCCAGATAGGTTTTGACTTTCAAAATCGTCTCGTATTCTCTACAAACCTTTTCGAGCTTCCTGTAGCCTCTGAAACTGATTCATTCGAAACGTACTCTCGTCCGGTATACATATATATGTACAGCCGAGCAAAAGTATTATATTACCGGCACCAAATTTGAATAATCTTACACGAGTAGCGTAAAAACAGAAAAGAAAAAAAAATGGATAGCTAGATGGATAGAAATGGAAAGACACACACACACAAAAAAAACAACAACAACAACAACTATACATACGAAGCCAGTATACATATATATATATATTGCTAGCTAAAATGATATGTACGAAGGATATTGTGCGGGGATGTTTGCCAGAGCAGTTATGAAATGCCCTTAAGGGTCAAAGAATATGGACAATAGTCGCCGTTAGTTTTTAATAAAATGTGTACACGCAGACATTTATATACACTCCTGTACGTACAGGTACATACACACGCACACAAGCCAAGAAAAACGGGCAAAGTGAATACGAAGGAGAAAAAAAAATACAAACTCGGTAAGAAAGAAAAAAAAAAGGGGGAGAAGATCCTTTACAATGGAAATCGCAGGGTCCAGGCGTCAATTGTGGAAATTACGTTCCCATAGTGCGCGAGAGAGTGTATGTCTCTGCTGCGAAATCATTATAAAAGTGGTTATGTCCCTGTCTGCAAATGACTGGACAATAGTGGTACCTGGTCGTACGGATTAATAAGGGCACCTTCGACTATTCTTTTGGTCCCTCACTTCTCTATCTCCCTTCCTCAAATGGTATATAATCTTGAAAACTGTCTGTGCTGCGCTTCGTTTCCCAAAAGTATTTTCGTTAGATTTTTTTTTCCCTTTTTACTTTTCGCTACTTAAATGTGTCTGAAACTGCGCAGTGGTACCAAATAGAGACCACTTGAACAGGTAAGGTCACCCAAAATACGAGTAGGTCGAGTGTTTACGATATGCGCTTAGTCAGATGCAATTTAGTATTCATGAGAGTTCCTATAGGAAACTCACATCATTATGCGCAGAAAGAATTATGCTTTACAGGTTTATGTAAGTGCAAACTGAAGAAAGTGTTGAAAACAAACTATAGGCTGGTGTTGAAGAATCAATTCAAAATTGAAGAGAAGAAAATAAGCCGGTATCAAAGAATCAATCCGAAATTTAAAAATTCTCAAAAAACTTGGTTGATTAATTGATTTTTCATAGTGATGATGAAATTGAATATATTATTCAAAGAATACTCAAAATTATAACACGTATTTTTCATGAGACTTAAAATTATTCCAAAAAGATATCACAGAATAGAAGAAACTATAAAATCATGAAAATTGGAAAAAAAAATTTTCAAAACTGAATTGATTTAGAAGAAATTGAAAAGCATTTCAAACTTCTACTGCAAAATAAATTTTAAAAAAGAAGATATAACTTCAATAAATATAAAAATCATTAAGAATTCAAAACTCCTTCAAACTATCTTACAGATAATTTGACTTGATTCCAGAACGTGTAAAGGAAAAGACTGAGTTTGGGTAAAAAAATTTAATTTGAATAAAACGAAACTATTCAAGCTATTAAAATGAAATTTAAAAAAAAAAATCAAAAGTCAAAAATTCAAACAAAATGATTGAAAAAGATTGAGAAGCGAAAATTACGCTGTCTGATGGAAAAAATATGAATTAATAATTTGATAACGGACATGAATTAAGAATTCAAGGCTCAAATAAAAAAACAGTTACCCATACAAAAACACAGGATTTTTTTTAATTCTATAATTATGTTGATTTTTTTTCACCGCAAAATTAATCAAAAAACTACGTCTAAGGACTGGTCAGGATTACTTGCAGGTTGTATTGTATATTACTTTGTTACAATATTTTGACACTACATTCTGTCAATTTATCAAGTCTTCAAAAATCTACCTGCTGTAAATAAAATAAAATTTTGTAATCGTAGAAATTATACCCCAAACAAATAGAAATAAATTAGTTTGCCAAAAGCAGAGGTCACTTCACAATTTTATTTAAATATACTTAAGTAAGTATATATATATATATTTTTTTTTTGTGAATAATATTTCTCCGATAAGTAAGGTATTCGAAGAAATTTTATGAATCACAATTTTCAATGGAGCCGACGACCAAAAATTGTAGACTAATTGTTCGATTATTTCAAATTATGACTCAGTTTTCGTTCTTTCCAACAGAATACCGTTATGCACGTATAATGCTTTAATACAAATTGAAAACACGACAGATAGGTATTTATAATTCTAATACGACTCGATTAAAAATGATCATCATGCAGTTTCAGGATGACTATAATATTGAAAAAACTCATCGAAGCTAGAGGATCTTGAAATAATGTGTTATTCATTCTACATGAACTTACAAAAGTTACTCTGATGTAATTTAAAATTTGTTAGAGTAGATTACCAATTTTTTGCGTCAATTTCTTAACAAACAAAAACCAAACAGATCAATTTTCAATCGATGTTTAAACATGCCAAAATTTTGCAGAATCTGTATTGGAAATAATGATATGCAAAATATTTGAAAATTGGGAGGAATTAGTACGTCTATCTGAGCAGTAATCTTCTCTAAACTTTCTCCGAAAAAATATGCAAACGATTTTTTTAAATTCTATTGCCTTATAAATATGGGTACGAATATTTGATCCTCACCCAAAAGAACAAATTTCATCTAAATCAAATACCATTATTTTTTGTCAATTAGAGTGTAGAATAAAGATTCATTATAACAGAAATTCATTCATTAGGTACTTATCTAGTAATCGATGATAGAAAGTACGAAAATGAAGGACGAGTATTTCAAATCATTTTATTGATTTCTTTTCTTTTTTCCCCTGACGAAAGAATAATTTTTCTAAATCTCTCGCAGAAATCTTTCTTTTTATTTTTTTTTTCAAGCTAAAATCGAGTAAACGACAACAACCTATACGTAAAATATTTTAATAATAATATAGTGACGGTTATTTTCATCATATTATTACTTATCAATCTTATTTTTTGACTTATTAAATTGTTTGAAAATTTTCTAATATCGCCTTACTAAAATAATTATTTTCCTCGAAATCAAATTTTACTGAAGAAGAAAATGCGGGAACGAATTTTTCACACACAAATTCCTCGAAATTATTTTGAATTGTAGAACAAAACCAAGTCACCAATATTATAGTTATAGAAAATACCTGTACAGCAATTTCAAATAGAATTTTCAAAAAAAATATAGACAAAATCCATCATATGAAAAAGGTGTGGAGATAGAAATACGCAGTTTTAAAATAAATTAGTGTTCTTAAAATTTAAGTTAAAAAATTTGTGAGCAACAAAATGAAATACAACAGAGGTCGTCACGTCAAGCCCTTTGGAAATTATTGCTATTTTCAACCGTTGGGAAGAAAACTATATCACAGTATACAAGGAAACAGTGAGGTATACGGATGAATTATTTCTCTTTATACTAATCAAAACGAATATTTCTCCCAAACTAATTCTCAAATCGGAGCGAAATAGGTGCAAAGCATGCGCATATATATGCCAAAATATAGTATTCTTTCCAACTGTACAGTCTTCTTTCAAGCAACAAGTGCGATCGCATATTTTCATAAACTACTCAATCAAAAACAGAAGACTGGACATTGAACGAGTGTAAAATTTATACCTATAAATACCCACATGCTTCACCCACGTACCTTCTAGCTATCACGTATAGAAAATCACAGAGCAGGCAAAAACGGTATATGCATTTACCTGTTGAATTCGCAGTCAACACACTTTTTCAATCACCGGTACATGATTCACCTTTACGTATAGATAAATATAGATATTTTTCCACGACAAATGTCACACGAAAACGATCAAATTTTCGAAGCGAGAAAATTCGATTACAAAATCTCACTATAAAAATGCACAAACGAACCGCGAAAATTGTAGCAAAGCACCTTGAACAAATTTTTAAAATCAAAAGCTAACGAAATTTCAACCCGAAAATTTTACTATACGAGGAAAGAATTTGAAAATTAATTATTACAACAAAAAAAAAAAAAATCAACGAAATAATTTTTTACGAATAATAATTATAAAACAAAACCAACTCAACTTTAACGTCGAAAAATAGAATACAAAAAAAAAATAGAAATGATATTAATAAACCGAAAAAATAATAAAAATTAAACAATTTTTAAGGTAAAATAAGAAAAAAAAAAGAAAAAAGAAGGTAAACGGACGTACCAAGGTTACTGGGTTCAGTTCAACATAACCAACACAACAAACCACACTGATAAGGAATGAATTTTTTTAATTTCGCGGGTTTATTTCTTCAGGTAGCTGCGACACCTGTACTGGAATAAGCCGGTTTTATGTATGAGAGACGAGAAGAAACCTACAGGTCCGCCTTATTTCCTTATACTTTGGCTGGCTTATCCGTTTTCACATACACAAAAAGAGTTTGTGGCTTCATTTGCTTGGTGGTTGCGCTGCTGCTGGTGGTGCTAAGCTGCTGCTGCCACTGTCTTTCTCCTCTCTCTCTCACTCTTTCTCACACTCTTTCTCACTCTCTCTCTCTCTCTCTCACTCTCTTTCACTCACTGCTTCGTCGAATCTCAGGTGAGACCTAAACCACTTCCCCTACTGTCGTTTTCGATTCTCTTTTTCTTTTTCTTTTTACCAAACCTTTTTTTTTTTATTTTCATTTTCAGTTTACGTCTTCCACTTTTCGTCTCTTTACCTTTTTTTTTTTTGGTTTTGGCCATCCCTTTGCCCCTCTAAAAACGTTGCTTCAAAATGAAGCTTTTTTTTTTAATCTTTTTTTCTGGCCTTCTTTTGTCTTTTTTTTCTCTTTGATTTTTCTTCTTTTGTTTTAAAAGCTTTTTTTTTTTCACGTCTCCTTATTTTTGGACATTCTTAACACGTTCGGAATAATATTATTATCGTTCGTCTTTTCGCAACAGGTTTTCTTCTTTTTTTCTTTTTTTTTTCTAGTTTCATTTATTTAACCAACAATAATTGACAAAATATTTTGCTCATTATTTCAGTTAAAAAAAATCGAACATGGAGAGCAAGACACGCTGTTTAGTCCTAAAATACGAATCTTTGGGAGGGGGGGAACCTTATGATGATCAGAAAAATTTTGCTAATACAGTGAAAATCATTTATAACAACATCTGGCATAGTTATAAATTATGGTAAAATATTGGTTACAACGAGCAAACTCTAAAGTGCTGGCGAAATACCTATTTATCGGAAGTTATTCAAAAATGAGAAAAATAATATCATGTAAACTGCAACAACTTTACACATATGCGTTTACCTCTTCTTTAAAAATTAGTTCCTCTCTTTACTCATTTAATTCTCCTAGACTTTTGTTTACCTAAATTCGATTTAAAATGCATAGAAAAGCGTTCGTCAAAATTGGTCAATACAAACAACGTGTAGAAATTTGCTGGGCCCATCAAGTTCACTATAAACGATTTTCACTGTAATGGTAATCATGTATTTGAATAAGAACATCAAAATAACTCCAGCCAAAACCGAAGAAAAGGTACCTGCGAAGTTACAGAAAGATTCTCTGATAAATATAATATAGCTCTGCCAACCGTTCATACCTTTTCAAAAAAAAATTCTAGAGCTATGTCCTTTTGAAAAACACTACTATTAGGTGGATAAATAAATTTAACCTATTCTCTTACGAGTGTATAGGTACATGATTATAGTTACTGTGTTTTACATCACATACTTTAAAAAATTGTAGATGCGTTCAGATGTTGGTAATTAAAATTTATAAAAAAAAAAAAAACCGCTAAGAAGGTACGGTTTTGGTGAATATAATTTTAATAATCTAACTGCTGGATGGCCCAATTAAAAAGGTTAAAAATAATGGAAATTATTGTAGTACATATATATTTTTATGCAGAGTAATACTTAATGTAATTATAATTCCATTTTTTTTTTTTTTTTTTTCGAGAACATTTAATATTACATAGCATTTTTGCGATTAATTAACTGCTTTATAGTTTTATTTTAAGAAAATTAAATTGATAACATTTATATAGATAAGTATAGAAAATTTAGCCAAAATTCAAACTTGCGAAATTTTAAAATAGACAGATGGCTTGTTCGAGAAAAAAGATTAACAGGATAGGCATTCATATTCTGAGTATGTCAACTTTTTTTTTTTTCATGCTTACTAATTAATAATTATAATAAATATTTAAAAAAAAAAAAAAACAGTTTTTGTACGGTTGAGTATGTTGGCTCACCTCCTACACTTTTCTATTGCTTTTGCAAATGACCTCTGTTTGACTTAGCAGTCAATTTAAGCTTATATTCTCATTTCATTAGACAAAATAATTTGAAATTAACGAGTATCCGCAGAGCACAATTATTCTTATTCAATAAAAATTTTTTGATTATAAGGGAAAAACGATTTAAATTAAATTCAGTTAATGACAAAAAATAAATTGGCAAGTTCATTCTGCTCGAACGACTGAATTTCTTACCCACCATGGCTCATTAGAGCGAAAAAAATTATTCATTATTCTCACCGTTGTTAATGAACAAACACTCCTCTCCATCACGTGCCAACGCCAAGTTCAAAATTTTTTTGTCGATTTAATGAAATATCACACGAACGTGTCGGATTCATACAGTAAATTATCGTGAAACTGAAGAGAAAAAAAAAATCTGTCTTGCAATTTATTCAGCAAAAAGGTTGAACGAACCCCAGGAGTAATACGAAATTTTGAAATTAGGAAAAAAAAAAAAAAACTTATATAATAAAAGAAATATTTTATATTTTGTTAGACTGCATTTTTATAGAGAAAACCGTTGGTAAGTTCCAAATCCAGTGGACAAGAAAGAAAAAAAAATTGATCGTGTTGATGTTCCAGTGGGTACCTATATTAAAACTTAATCCAATTTAATTGTAATTGCACAAATCGTATTATACAGGATTTTGAACAAATTCAACACCTATAATATACACATAGCTTCTGTCAAAGGAAATTGAAAAAAAAAAAGAAAAAAGATACGAACGATTATGATTACCCGCATAGTGACGACTTTGCAGTTTCATTGGGCAGATGTAACTAAAGTAAGAAGCAAGGGGGAAAAAAATACTAATGTTATTTCTCGCTTCAGAGGACTTTTTCTCATCACACTGTCAATTAAATGAGGTATTAGTGGGGTATATTATACTTTTACGAATCAGCTTTTTTAATCGATGATATAAGGTCTAATTAGTTTGTAGAAATGAACTCGTTTTTCAACTAATATTTTATACGTAATACTATGTGATTTTTTACCAGACTACATTCATTCTCAATTGACTGTAAAATGATTCGATCCTATCGAGTATATTATCTGTTAAAGACATCTGATCTGTGGTTCACTATATAACAACGTGTAAATTCTTTCAAAATAAATAAAAAATATTTTTCTTCAAACTCAACAATCGACTCGATTACTTCAGCATGAAATTTCAACTTGTACACTATATTGCATGATTATAAAGGTCTCCAGCAACCATTTTCCTTTATCCGTTTTTCCTAAATACAATTTGGACATATTCCCCAGTTTTTCCCTGCATGACTGGTTGCAAAAATCGCTTAGCATTTCGTTATTTTTGAGGAGAAAATATCGAGACACTTTTCAGCTTCAGCAGCAGTAAATCATGAAAAAATGACGAGTATATATAGTTGATGGTAAATTATATACCTACATGGACTATACATGGATAGCACCTCCGAATTCAGTATATTTTAATAATATTTTAATGAAAATCGGATCTTTTCCATTCCCCTAAAATAAGGGTCAGGATAAGGACGTAGCAGTAAGTTCTACCAGGCGGGAGGTACGTCTTTGTTTTATGTTTTTGTTTTAATGTCTGTAAGCAAATTCTTCATTGGTTCTCTCATCAGGCTACTGATAATAAAACAAGTTAGTTTGAGAAAAGTATTTTATTACCTTTTTTTTTGGGGGGGGGCAGAGGCAGGGGGGAATAATCGGTCAGAAATTTCGATATTAGGAGAAAATAAATTAAGGAAAATACTCATTAGGGAAAATTATACTCATAGGGAAAACGGATGAGGCGAAGTATTCTTTCATATCCATCTACCCTGGACAGTGGCTGTAGGTATAATTTGTAAATACGCCATTTTTTAGCCCTATAGCTGACTCCAAATGATTAATGGCAAACATCTAAATTTTTCAAAGACAAATATTTTTCCTAGAAACAAAATTATTTGAGTAGCCCATCAAAGACTAAAAAAAAAAATTTCCTGTTGAAAGTTTCGGAAGATAGATAGTGACATTGTATAATATAGCTAGCAGATGCTGTTGCTATAATATCAGCTAACTTAAATTTTTTCAGAATTCAATCAGGCTCACATGGAAGTATAGGGTCTTTAATTGCATGCAAGTATAAAAGTTCATAAAAACGCTAGCATTTTTATCTCAATTACTTGAACACGAACAAAATTTTAAATCAGAGCTCAGCAAAGAAAAATATGCATATACATGAAAAATTCATCTTTTGATGTTATACTCGTAATATAGGTCAGATGACTTATGCACGCGGCAGTTAGTATAATTCTTCGAATTCCAACATTTTACAATATTTTTCTGACATTAGCGCCTTATTCGAACGTATTCGCACTTATCTTTCCTCACATAAACTAAAGTGAATTCAAACTCAGATTCTAAAATATTTACTAAATTCGTTATCCGAGTTTAATCAACGCGTATATACTTCACACTTTTGCATTGTCAAAAAAATTATATAAAAACATACCAAAAACATGGCACTTTGCACATTTCGTTGCAGATTAATTTTTTTTTAAATGTGTTTCGTGTTTTTTCACCCCTTTACCTCTTCAACCCTGCGTTGAAAATGAACAGTGGACACCAATCAGTAAATGAAAAATTATGCAACTAGCCTGCAGATTATGTACGAGTACCTGCGTAATTTATTATCCGAATTTTAAGGAAAGAAGTGGAATAAAAACGACTTAGCGTGAAAGGGTCACGATTGTTTACAAGATTCATCACTTCGATTTGCAGTTAGGTACCTACCTACTTTATTTCTTCTTCATAATATTATCTTTCTTACACAGTAATTTAGTTAGCATATTGTTCATTTTCAGCTTGAATTTTTTTTTGGTCAACCATAAATTAATGAGCGCGTTTAGCGTACTTTTTTTTCATTTTTACAAACGAATAATAATTGGAGCTGAGGTCATTTACAATGTCAGAGAACGTGAACGCATTCCAAAAAAAAAAATTAACGTAGTGGTTCAACATGGTGGTGAAATTCGGGCAGGTATAAGCTATATGGTATTTCAATACGCATATTTCGAAGGTATACAGACAGCACTGACAGTGAGGAAATTAATTCGAGGAAGGGGTAAATAGATCAGCTCTAAGTAAAGCTAAATGTGGCATTTGTGCTTTCAAAGTTAAATGAGGTATTGGTATATCTCTTGCAATAGCGTACATCGTAGTACGTTTTAATATCTTAGGTGATATATTTTGCAATTTTTGCACTCGGTAATTTTTGCTACATCTTTAACTGTCCCAGTTTTACTATTCAAATTGTGAAAATTACTACGTGAATTTCTTTCAGTGTAGGAAGATCAAGATTAACGGGTCATCATAGGATCTCTTGAATCGCGTTTTCAATTATTTACAGATCTATTGGCTCACCCATAACAGAGATTACAACTTTTTTCATTGATAATATATAAAAAGATGAATCACCATCAACGTGGATGTAAAATAAATTTCAAATTCATTAAAAATTTCTTACATAAATATGACCAAAAGATTTTTTTTTTCTACACACTATAAGTATAATACTATTTCGGTTTCCTTGAACTTATCTTATTCAATCACATGAGGTCATCGAAAAAAAAATCCACTGGAAGCTACGGTTATTCGATTGGCAAATGGGGTCGCCAAGAAAAATCATCTTGGGTGATGTAATTGAAGATTCGCACAGATTTTTTCCAGCACTTTTTGGCCAATTTAAAAGAAATGAAATGGCATTTTTTTTTTTTTTTCAATCTCATGTAAAATTCATTCACATTATAATGAAGAAGCACGTTTGCAGGTGGCACCCGTATTTTTCGATAACCGCGCGTTAAATGATTAGAATAGTGCCATAAACATTTTTTATTACACCTAAAAATTTCATCAAGGAGAAATTTATATTTTGTCTTCAAAAACACTGTTTGAACATCACATAATAATTCTAGCTGCGAGTGGTGCCAACGTTCTGATGCTAAAGTGAAGGATTTTAAAATTTTCGACGAGTTATCAGTGCCAACAGCTCGCTTAAATCACTAATTAATGGTCATAATATGGTGATTTAGAAATAAAATTGCATGCGACAATTTTTTTTCCCCCTCAAAAATTGTGATTAACATTTGAAAATGAGACCGAATTCGTTTGGCATCATTTTTTATTCACTTATTAAATTCGGTTAAAGTTATTCAGCTCTACACTATTTAGTCAATGGCCGAGCTGACTTTTCACGTATATGTAGTGCCGTAGAAATAAAACCTAATCTCAAGCCAATCAAACTCCATTTAAACAGAAAAATTTTGAAGTACATATGTAAGTATAGTAAGACATATCAAATAGGTACAAGAATAAATCTCAGAGTTGAAAAATCTAACAACATGCAATTTTTTGAGCACGAATAATGTTTCGATAGGTACACCTGCGCTAATGCTAAATCAGCCAAAAAAAAAGAAAAAAAAAGAAAAAAAAAAATTCTTCAAAAAAATTGGGACTTAAACTTGAAAATCAAATGTTGGCAGCCCCGCACGAAATCCTTACTGATAACGTCGAATGGGTGTACGAATTCTTTCTTCCATATTTAGATTGTATTTTTCATCACTTTTAAAAATTCCCCAAAAATTGAATTTGAAAAATTTTTACATGCGACTTGAGCGAAATTGAAGCTTGAAACTTGCTCTTTAAGAATCAGTAAACAAAAAAAAAAAAAATCAAACATCATTATGAAAAGAGTTTCAGGTAGTTTTACGTAACACATCCAAAGTCGCCCATTTTTCGCGTAAATCGAACACCTGTTCGCTGTTAGTAGTGGTAAAGCGGCCGTAAAGTGTGCTCTGGTAGTGGTGCAGCATTATAGCGCTACCTGGTTGACATTTAAACCCTGCAATGTTCACAATCGAAAAAAAATACCAGCAATCTCTTCTACGTTGTGGCTACTCCCACTAACTACCTACGCTTGAATTCCCTCAAATTTCGGCTAAGTGCTGCTGCATCAACACGAAACCAAAAGATAAACAGGAGGTTTTCTGTTGAAAACCTGCTAAAAAGTGTGTCTCGTATTTATTCTAAAATTTGGTACGTGAGTGGCAACCCATGCTCACAAAAAGCAATTAATTTGTAATCTTCTCAGAGAGTTTATTACCACACTTTCAGGGCTTCCATACCGTAAAACACAGCATCCATGGTTACAATAATCATATGGATATAGTATCAACCTACCATCCTCATGACATTTAACTTCATCTTAATCAGCTTAAAAAAGCGTTTTATTCCAATCGCAGATGGAATACTACATATACCGAGTACTTGACTTGACTGCAGGCAGGCTTTCTGGTCCATTTTATGGAAGCCGACCACAGAGCTGGGCATTCCAAACCCCGTCTACCTGTCTCGTACCATCTCTGTTTCATTCTATCTTCACTCCCCCTCCCCTCTGGAGCCCATGCTTCTGATTTGCGGCTCTCCTCTACATATTTCATCGGCCAAAAAGAAGAAAAATCGTTTTCGAAGTCCAATACTACTTTTTTTTTTTTTTCCTCCTCTGTATTTTATAACCATCCTTTAATGATGCGTGTCTAAAACTCAGACGAAGCGTGTAATGCACGAAAATCGGTTTCGGTCTGATGCGGCGCAGTGCGGCGGCGCAAAACTGTCGAGAGCGAGAGAGGCGGAGACACAGCTAGAGCGGAGCATGAGAGAGTGCATGAGGAGCAGACGCCAACTACTTATAAATGCTATTTACGTGTACACACGGGACAAAATACGAGTATAATATTATTATATGTATCGCCCAAAAGAACGTTTACCAAAGAAAATGGAAGCAACAGAGGCGCACTTTGGAGTTGAAAAAAAAAAATATATATCTTCCCAATCAACTTAATTGGTATGAATGAATGCTAATTGGAGTTTTTTTTAGCGCAGGTTTTCGCTGGAAAACCTCGTATTCATTTTAGTCTCGCTCAGAAAAATAAACGTGGTATATAATGTACAGAGTTTCTGATATTTCGCATAATCACCACTTTCTAATGGCATTGGGTACAATATTGACATCAGAAGGGTTCATCGTATACTTATATATATGTACCATACATTCAAGACAAAAAACAGTTCTGCTGAAAATTTGAGATTGGACCCAAGGGTTGGACCTGGCTCGCATTTGAACTCTAGTCGAACCACTATATTGTACTTCCTAAAAACTATAACCAATAATCTCGTATAAATTATATACAAATTTCAAGTCAATTGGTTCAAAAGTTCATCTGTTATGGAGGAGGCTATAGAAGTTTAGAAATAGGTACAGAAAATCATTTGGGAAACGCTTGCGATCGCTGGGCAATAATTCGAAAACCTGCTTTAGTTGCGGAGTTTACTGCGCTAGTTTTTTTCCCTCTTTGAAAGACAGGAGAGACGATAGCGTAGACAGCCGCAAGAGAAAGGTACATAGAGAAGACTGCGGGAGAGATGTTGAGCGAAAAATAGGCTGAAACTTATAACTTGTAAAGACGTGCTGTATACCTATATGTATAATCCGAAACATGTATATGATTGGTGACCAGCAATTAACACTCACGGATAAAATATAAAAAATTCGAAGAGAGGCGAAAAAACAGCCGATAATGAATACTTTTGGCCAATAGAATGAAAATATCCCTTTGGGCCAACAATATATATACGCTGCAGACCGCAAGCCTACTCATAACCCGATTCTAAATCTCTATAGTCTATGCGCTCGCTAGTAAAATTCTCTCGTACGGAGTTCACAAAAGTTTACAAATCATTTGTATATACGTGGTACTGCGTGCCTGTCATATTCATTGTGCTCTGTGGCTGCCTTTTTTTTTCTTTTTTTTTTTCAAATGCAGCGCTGTAATGATTGAGACGTATAAGTATATAAAGAAGACAGCAGAATCCTTAATAATAATTACGTCAGCCATTTCTCGGCTTGTCCGACGATATTCTGTGTACGGATATAACCTCTGCTTTAGTTTTCAATAAAAAAAATTTAAAAAAAAACAAAAAAAAACGGTGTTGGTAATTGACCTGACACAGGGATGAAAAAATAACTGCACGTCTCAAACAACTTTCATCTGGAGGCTAAATTATAAAGTTTTTACACACACAGCACTTGCGCTGTTCCTATTCTTGTTTCAACTTTGATATGCTCCCACTGAAATGTATAACTGTCACTCCTACATGTACTAATACTGCACCATATAAGCTCTATATATCTATACGCCTTAAACCATCTCAGTCCTGAACAGACAGCAAACCGAATTTCATGTAGTCAAGATGGCTTGAGCGTCTCTGCACAGTGGCAGTTGGGATGCGCAAGTTCATTAATATAAGTACCTCTGCAGGCAGATTTCTTCTAAAATTACGAGTATCTATTTTAATGACGTCACATCAGCTGATTTGAATAATTATATGGTTCTGCGCATGCGCAATTCCAAATGCTAAGCCTTAAATCATAATATAATACCGGATAGCCAGCGCGCTTTCCTTTCCTCATCATAGACCGATGCAGTTATCATCGCTAAGACGTCTCATGTGCAGACAGGGGGGGTCGCATGCGCAGAACAACAAAATCGAACAAAATCCTCGCGAATACTATTCTACCGAAGCGAATACAAGTTGGCAATACTGTAAATTTCGTATTCAATCGTTATCAACCATTGGTCAACCGCAACCACTTTCTGCGCATGCGTTAACCCTATCTGCATCTCACACCTTATAGCCATGTTGATGCCCCAAATTTCGTCAACTGGCAATCCAACGTACTATATGATTAAAGATTTCAGCATTTCAACAACACGTGTCTTGGGTAGGGTAACTTTCTGGCTGATCGGTCAACACTTATAGTGACCAGATCTTTAAAGGATGTGAATATGACTAATGAAAACTCCCTTTGGTTGGTTATTAGTAGAGACCGGATTTTTTGGAACTGAAAAATCAAAATTCGGCGCAAAACAAGGCAAATCTGGTTAAATCATAAAAAAATTTAAAAACATAAAGGTATTTTCGTCATTTCTTACAACTTTTTCTTGCTAAAATTTTCCCTCGAGCACCTGGAATAATGTTCATTTTCTAACAACATCGTCAATAATTTCAATTTGAGCATGTAGAGTCACACCTCTTTATTCCAAATTTTGAATAGCACCAGGTAGGTATGCCAAATGCATGTTAATGAACCCCAAATCAGCTAATTCGGCAGTTTTTGTCGTTCAACATATATTTCGGCATTTATTTCGGTTTTGGCAATTTTTGGCGAAATAAAATTTTTTCCCAGGCCCCTACTACCCTATGACGTATTTCTTTTTCATTTCTGATCTTCTGCCTTTAAAGGAACTCATTCGGTAAATGCCAAGGAATCCGATCTCTAGTTATTAGACATTATAAAATATAAGAATTTTTTTAACACAAACTTTTAAATCAAATATGTATTCCAACATAAACGATGCTCAATTGTCCATCATTGTGATTGTAAATTTTGAAAACCAACAGAAAAACGGAAATAAAAATCTGAGACTTGAAAAGTATATGGAGAGGTGTGAGGATAAAATTTCCAGAACCCGAATTCAAAAGCTTACAGAGAGTGTAAGATGCAAGCTATGACTTAAATGACTGGTGCAAGGTTAAACAAGCCTAGATGAATATATATTGCATGTCTATAGTGCAGCCATCTAGCGTGTTAGTTCTAATGGTGCTAAAATATCCACATAATTATGTGCGATGATAAGTTGCTTTTCTTAGAAAGGAAAATGTGTGACCACTTACTTATAACGGTGTGAATAAAATAATAAGTAATAAATTCTTGAAATAATATCCTCGTGAAAACTTACCTGAAACAAAATTCAAAAAAAGCAAGGTTAACGATGTAAAATATACGTACACATAAAAAAATTTTCATAGACGGTATATTTAAAGAAAATTTTAGCAATTTAAAAATCCTGACTGACGTAATAAGAATTCGTGAATAACCAGGGGGTGTAACGCAGTAATATAATTTTTTTGGCTGATTCATTGATTCGCTTTATTCAACATTTCCTACTATAACAATTATTAATTAATTTTTGTTTTAGCACGCAACTGTGTTTGAGTAGGTATTCAAGGAGTTGGGTAACTGTAGAAATTTTAATTTCACTCGTAAGTAGCAATTTACTTAGCTTTGTTCAGTTCAGAAATCACAATTATCAAGTGTAGGGCTCCGCAAGTATGCACAATTAACTAACGGACAGATAAAAGTAAAAAAGATTTGGCCTTTTTTCGCTCCAATTTTCGTTATTTCTACCATTTCTGATTTCCAACCTCATTTGAGCATCTTCAACCAGCACAAAAATATGTGAGTCCAAAAATAATGAATTGAGTCTAATTTTAGCTATTACCAACTCATAATATCGCCATCTAAAAGTGGAAATTGGTGACCTGTTCAGAATTTTCATAAATGAGAATTTCGTATGCTTGACTTTTCAAAGGACCATAAAATTCTTGTTTTCTTATCGCAGGCTTTAAAATGTGAATCAATAGCCAACTTCAACAAAAATAAATAAAAAACGTTCACATAATAGCAATCACATATAGGACACACTGAAATTAATGAACAGTGATTTTCACTATTTTTTTGATAGAAAAACAGGGACGGTTTGAGATTATTGATATGTAATATTCTTGCTGTTTGTACTCGTAGTAATTCTTACAAACAATTTAGCTTATATTTTACTATAATAATATTCAAGTAGATATCCCTGATTCCTTTACTTGCCTAGCGCAACTGAAAGGTCTTTGACACTATTACCCAATTCTTTTCCACCATTTAGATCAAATATTAAATCAGAAGTTGAAAATATAATTTCGCTTCATTCTTTTGTTACCATTCCTATGTAAAAATTTTAATGAAATGAAAACTGAGGTGGACAGGTATTTATAAAAGTTGACTTATGGCATATTCCAAACAGATATATGCAGGTACTTTGAAGAGAATATTTTTACATAATTTAATCCTATTAATCCTATATTATATACTATACTCTGTGAAAAAGTACGATGACTTGAAATCGTCAGTATTTAGAGCGTGAACATTTTGGATATAACAATTTAGCCGATTAAATTACGTATCTCTTAATTGAAGATAGGTAAGTGAGTTGAATACGTTGAACTTTTTCCTTCCTTAAAATGAAAGTCTCAAATATGAAAATAACAAATAAAACCCATCCGGGCACATTAACGCATGCAGAATTTATAGCATTATAAATGGAAAGTTTTTCGTATCGAATTGGAACTATTTTTTGAAATTATTTAAAATATTTTTTTACAAACAAAAGAAAAATGCACAAAAATTCCGTGTGATTTTTTGCTGTCATTTATTGAGTTTTGGTTATTACCTTCGTTTTAATATAAGTAAGAATGTACCTAGGTATATAAAATTTTTTCTGGAATAAAAAAACATTCTTAACGGAAATAATTTTTTCATTTTAATTGGTTAGTAAAGCATACTTTCGTCGTTATTGAAAAAAGTCAGAAAAAAATATTATTGTAAAACATATTTTCGAGAACACGAGATTTCCAAATAGCATTGAAGAAAAACCTTCCAACAAGAAAATTTAACTTCGTGATCGTGAAGTCTCATGTAGAACGAAAATGAAAAATAAACGAAGCGAAACAAGTCGGCTTCGAGATTTGTGATCCTAACGCCATCTATAGAAACATCAAAAAAGCTTCTCATAAATCCAGATGTCTCTCTATGCAACAGTCGATTAATTAAATAAAATAATGTGAATCGATCCTCAAATTTTCATTTTAGGTGCTTTCGAAAATTAAAAACACTAATAGAGTAACACAAAAATCAAGTAAAATTACAATACAATCTTTCAAATGATCATTTAATAGGTCCACAATGATAAATACAATACTGGACCAATAGGGTTGAATGGATAAAGGGTAGATTGTACAGTAAAAGATGCGTAGATTAAATGTCGGAATTGACCGATTCAGTAGTTCTTGAGTTATGTACTACTGATCTATTTATGAAATGAGTAAATAATTGCCAATACAGCACAAGTACGGGGTGGTCCTCATTTTGAAGTTTTGAATTTTTCACCTTCGATCTTCGGAATGGCTTCATTTAATGCAAAAAAATGTCAACCTCCTAGTTTGAAAAAAGTGGTGCCTCAAAGGGGTTTAAAATCTGTACGTGCCCGAAATTAACATTATTTTTATTATTTTATAATCAGCATTGCATAGAAATATGTATTTTCTCCTTTAAATTACATTCCCTCCCCCCCTTAAAGTGACTAAAAAAATATTTTTCATGATTGGGGGTGGAAGCGAAAATTATAAAAACAATTTCCACCAAACGTAAATAAAGACTGCCAAATAAGATACATTTATACTCATTTGAATGTTTGCAACCTTTACTGAATAGATGCAACTTCTTTTTTTTTCTATTCTTTCAAGTGAAAACCAGATTTTTGAGCGCAGCTTACTGCACCAAAGTTTTTCATTATTGAATTTCGAATCTCTCACCCAGATCGCACTGTAGCAAATTAAAAATCGATGGTCTCCTAGAACTGAATTTATGTTGACTTGCAAATGGGCAAAAGCTTCACGGCTATACTCATACAAAAAAAAACCCTTGATGCGCTATTTCCATCTTCAAATCCCGAGACACGACTGCCCCTTTGAAAATTTTCCATAAGTTATGCATGAAATTAAATTTACAACCACTTTGACAGCAAATGCATCATTAATTTTTTCTCCAGCATTTCATAGTACCTACTAATTAAACCAAAAATTTATGGTCTTGCTGGTTATAAAATATTTACCTATTCAAAGAACGTCGCACATTTTTATGTTATTTCGGACTTGACAAAAGTAACTTTTAAGTCAATGGATCTCTAATCAATTCGCGTAGATTTTTTTTTTTAATACGAATAAGGTCAATGAAGTCCGCGTTTTCAGAAATGCTTAATGCCTTTTTTCTGTCTCGCTGGACACGCCATAGACACGTACTATGTATACATAGCTTTTTCCATCAGCAGCATCATAAAATCATAAAGAATGACGTCGTTTCAAAATTGCGATAAATACAGAAAACACATAAATGCACATAAAGAAACCGCATGAGGTCCGCATACATTTCCCATTTCCTCGCAACAAAATAAAAAATTTTCAACTGACCGATAATTTATTTAACGCCATCATTTTTCCTTGTTTGCATTTCTGTAAACGTTGATCGAAAATACGTATAAATATATATGTACTTCCCACGTCAGACATAGGACAATGAAAAACCAATTGCAAGACTATAGGTACAGCCTTTACTTACTTATGAGCAGCTTATAATAGTTATCTCATTTTTATCAAGAATGTATACCTATGTATTCAAATTACAACCCATGAATATGGTGGATGGTGAGCCAGCGGTCAGGGTCGTTGCATAATGACAACTTTAATGTAACATCGTTTCAAAAAATGCACCCTACCGAGGACTGAATAATAATATAAAGAAAATAACAAAACAACTCGACTATTAAGTTAAATTTAATCGAATCTAACTTTTGCTGACAACGAGAGAAGAAAATGGAGAGTATTCGAAATTTTTAAAATCCATTCAGAATGAGACTGAGATGACACATTAGTCAACTTGTCAAGTACATATTATACCTGGCAAAGTACATAATTATATTATTGGTCTACTTGGCTAGCAGCCTGACAAGTAAAGCCGAAGGAAGATCGAAATGAGTATCCTGCGACAGGGGTGTAGCCAGCGGGGGGCCAAAGGAGGCTCAGCCCCCTGGCATTCTCGTTTGCCCCCCCAGCAAAATTTGCCTCCCTAAGGAAACCTCCCTCCCCCTCCTATACTTCGAAAGGAAATGGTAAATAAGAGACTTGAAAATTAACTGCCCCCCCCCCCCTCGCCGAACAGAACACTCTGGCTACATCGATGTGAAACTATGACCTATTTTTCACACTGAAATTTCCCTTCTTTGCAGCTTTCAAAGAAAAAACCACGATTACCTGTTAATTATGTGTACATTGCCCAATAATGCAGAATTTTAAACCGTAAATACAACTACGTACTTTTTGCAAATTTCTGATTTTAAACTATTGTCAGTATTTTTTTAAAAATTTCTCCATCATTATGCGTAGCGAACGTTTCTGTTTATCTGTCAATGAGATTATAAGTCCTTTACCTAGTTTTTTGGTAATGTATGGGTGATAGTGCTTAAGAAAGAGAAAAATTAATTTTCATAAAAACATTATCGAAACTCGCATTAATTTATTATTTTAATAAGATTTTTGTCAAGATTCTTGATTTTCAAGGTACAAATAATTAAAACTATACACAAGCAGTAGAGCAGATTGGAAGGAATACAAAAAACTAAATTTAATCTGGCTCTCTGTTCACATTTTTCTCTTGAATAGATATTATTCTTTTTGTGAAGCCCACGTTTCAACGTTTTCGATTTAAATATGCGATAAAACGAGCACCTACGCGATTTTTATAACAAGGTTTTTGCTGTTCCAATAGACCTACCGAAGTGATTTGAAAACGGAAGGAGGCTCAATGTGACACTTTATACCATTCGCACGTTTAGAAAACTCAAGCCTAAATTCGACTACCTTTCTATAAGGCAAAAGCTATCGACTCTAAATTATTTTATTCATTAATTTTTCGAAACGTGAACCTCGACATGATTTTTCACCTTGCAATAGGTATATAGGCTCGAAAGCAAGGTAAAAAATTATTCTGAGGAGAAATACATAAATGTTATATTCGATAATATAAGGATGATGTTAATAACAATAATCATAATAACATCAACAACACAGCCAACCAGAGTACCGTAATTTACAAACCAAAACACAAACAAGTCGACTTTGAGGTAATACGTAAATGAACTCTGGGTACGTTTCTCATCAAATCAGTCACGAAAAATAGAAGGAAAAAATTGGATAATAAATAGAATTAAAGATTTTTCGGCGAACGAACATAATTTCTGACGATGAAGCCTGGCGAACATGTCAGATATATTTTTGCGAAACGAACTGTTAAAAGTTTACCTTGAAGGAAGAAGAATTATTTTTTGATTATGAGAAGATTGTTATCAAATTAGCAGTTATACGTCTCCTAATTGTAGGCGTGTATACTTGTGAGGAAAATTCGAACCGTGAACCAAAATAACACGCAGAATGTGTAACTAAATTTTGAAATTAATAAAAGTGAAACTGATTAAATATAACTCTACTGAGATAATACAATTTTCCCATCTCCCCACTAATTCCTCTATACATGAATACGTCTGGTAATGATGAGATTATTGGAGATCATTATTATAGATGTACATAGGGGATTTATCCAAGGGGAAACTGAAGGTTTGAGATATGTATTTTCTCAAAAGCTAAAAAACGGATTGGCTTTAAATTTGAATCGAAAATTCTCAAGACTTCAATTACTGAACAATAAACAGTTTAAATTTCAGCTCGATCTATTCAGCAGTTTTGCTATAATCAGGCTTTCTAGTCAAAATTTGCTTTTTACTTAACCCCCCTCCCCCCCCACTAAATAAATAAACGAATAATTAAATAAAGAAAGAAATATGAAAATGTGAGATGGGTATTTTTGTAATCTCGAGAACATGAAATGAAAAATTATACAGGTCCCATGCCTATTTGTGAAAGTCAGACCAAAATATTAATGGAAAGGTTTCTGTTGAGAACCTGCTAAAAAGATTTAAGTTGATGCCGAAAGTTTAAAATTACGCTCTTCATAATTTTTCTATGGAATTTATTGATTATTATATCGTTCAGTAACCAGTTCAAGGACGTAATTTCACGCACGTAAAAATATAATTTCACGGGTAAAATTTGCAAAATGACTTTAAAAACTGATTTCAGCTGTTTAACTGAACGAATTACATATTTTGAGGACTATAAAAATAATTTTAAAAGACGTGATATTCATGACGTACGAGTATGTTGGGAATTTTATGATGAATGTTTTCAATAATATGACAATACATTTTTGGAATCATTGAATTTTGAGTCGTTTTGAAATTTTCATTTTCAAATGTCTTTTTCGAATACTGACCTTTTTCGAAGGTAATAGTTCGACCTCTTGACAAACCCCCTTGACGAATTTTCCGAATCTGCCTGTAGTCTAACTATGGATAGTAGATCTATGAAATATTATATTATTCTAAACTGCATATATACAAGCAACATGAAAAAACGTTCTCTCTTTTTCAACTACCGCATACGGAATACAGCATGTAGCATATTTAGTGATAAATATTTATTCATTATACGGATGCAAAAATCCATTCCAAAGAAATTTATCTCAATACATTATCTGAACACAATCCGTTACTCGCAGAAGACAGGATATTAAAGGTATGTACATGTTCGGTTGTTCAATTTTTTACCCTGCCTCAATCATTATCTGTACGTAAGATTTTTAGCTCCATACAGTACACGCCTTATTTCTGCATATATGTGACATTCGCCGAAAAAAGGTACCCAGTGTGCGAAAACAAGTTTTTGAGAAAAACGCGTTTCAACGTCACGCAACGTATTTTTACTGTAGACACGCCTTTAGTATTCTCACGCACCTCGTTACAATTTTTTTCGTATTCTGGTGATGTGTCCCATGTTTCTTCCGCGTGTAGTGAGGTTGTAGCTTCAGTTGGGTCTGTTTTTTGTTTCCTTTTTCTTCGTATTCTTTCTGATTTTTTCTCTACCCTTCTCACTGTTTCACACACAAATTAATTAAAAGCCAAGTGGCGGTCTTTTTTTCTCTCTCATGTCTCTCCTGCAATCCAAAGACACAATTTGTAATTACCATAGAAATCCAGAAGTCTGTTGTTTGAATCTTGAGGGGACTAAAATTTTTAAATTTCAAGTTTATTAATTTTTCTCAATTGTTTTTAAATATTGGGGGTGCAATATAACTTGGCCTGATAAAAATGATGACCATTATAATTTTATAGCCTGAAAACAATAATATGAACCAGAAGAAACATTTCAGCTAGAAAATAAATTTTTTTTCATAACTTTTCAAGTTTTTGAATTTTTTGCCCCTTTTTTTTCTTTTTTTTCAGTCAGTTTTGTACATTTTATGATATTAAAAAAATGTTGGCGGAAAAAATTGTCTATTACATATTATTCTACACACTTTCAAGCACCAGAATCCATCTTTAACTCCAAACCAATGGTTTGACACACTAGGTCCCCTTTTTCAGCGAATGCCACATATACAGTTCTCGAGTTTTAATTTCACTCAAACTGCAGGAAAATTAATTATTGGCTGTAGAAAAATTTTTGCATTATCTGCGAGGCAAAATTTATTCTTTGGGCACTTTTTTACTCTCAGTCAAAATCAAAATAGATTTTATACCATTTGCAGAAACCGGAATCTGTTAATCAACAAACTGCGTGAAAAAACAACAATATTCTCGAAAATGATGACGATAACCGTCAAATTTTACGAACGTTGGATCGAATCCAAGCCAGAATTTTGTGGAAAATAAAAAAAAAGTTACATTGATCGTGAGAGAATCAGCATCAAACCATGAAAGTAATGATAATTTGACACCGGAAAAGTGTAAAAAAAATGCATGGAAACTTGCTGAATAGAAAATGTTTTTCACATTAATTTCAAACTACTTTGCCAATTATATTTTGAGAATCGATAAAATTCACATATATAAATGGATATAAGAGCTCTTCAAACGGCAAATGAAAGGAAAATTTTATCCTCAATCGACACAAACAACGTACCTACATCGTTATTTCTTTTGGCAAATTAAATCAGTATAAATTCTCGTACCTATTTTGGATCAGAAGTGATGAAAATAAATTGAAGGATTCGTAAAAGTTATTAAAGATTCGGTGAAAAGAAAGTAGAAGGAAACACTTTAGAAAACTAATATCACACGGGACGCCTTGAAATGTTACACTCGTACATTCAATGAAACAAGATTACAAACAAAAAGCTATAATTTTCTAAACCATTTCAAAAAGGACTGAAATATTCGAAGGTGGATATCAAAGAAGGGCCTGAGCAGGAGAACATCATTTTGAGACACGTTTTAAAAACAACTGGACAACGTATCATAGTCCTCACAAAACGTGTCGAAAAACTTTTTCGCAATTATAGTGTTGAAAATGAAATAGTAAAAACTAAAGGAAAATAGCTGACCCAGCCATTGAAAAAAATGCTGTGTAGTTTCATGGATTTTTGAGACAGTGCGAGCTGAAGGATGGCTCTGTAGCAAGAAGAAAGGTAACAAATGAAACTGATGGATTTCAAAAAAAAAAGAGGCCTTATAAGTCGACCATGGCCTTTCGTTGATTATCCGCTTGAAAAGGGCCCAAGTCATTTTAGTCCTTGATATATAACTTTCATTTCAATTTGAACGGATTATTTTTCGTTCAACGAAGCTTTTATAATAATCTACCAACAGATGAAATAAAATCGGTATAAGTCTGACCAATTAAATGTTCATCAATCGCCCGAGTCATCGGGTTCATTATATCGCCAATTGGACCATCATCTTTTCTTCGTGAAATTGTATTGCTTCGAGCACTAATATTCTTCAACTTTACAGCACACCTAAAGAATAGATTAATCATTTAACGCAGCTAATATGCAACACAAGTCAGACTTCGTGCGATTAATAATTAATTTTTTAACGTCGCGTCGGTTTCACTATACAGTCCTATTCAAACTAACAAAGTCCATCTAGCTAGCCTCCCTATCAACGTCTATGGGCTCCATTATTTTACAGACACGAATTTACTCGACAGTTGAACGAAAAATGAAAAGAAAAAAAAACAATCTTATTTTTTTCTCCCTCGGCAGACGTTCGCCAACCATTCGAAATTATTAAAATACCAAATGGACGCGTGCTAGAAGTCACGGTGTTTCTTTGTTTTGGTTACTTCATGTAGCTTAATGGACTTTCAGGGTACTGCCTTTGAAGTATAATATAATGAAAATGGTATTTTTGAATATTTTGGCGAGCAAAAGTGTCTTCCTAATTAAGCAATAAATGGCCACAATTCTATAATCTGCAGACTCCAGATATTCATATTATGGAAGAACAGTATAAGTAATTGAAGTATTTCGTGAATCGAGGAAAATAGAGATTCACCATAGGGTTGTAATTTCAATTCAGAAAAAATCTCTAATAGGTCCTATTCCCATGTTGGATGCATTTACTGTTGGTTTTAAGTCTGCTGATATTTATAGAGCGTCATTATAATGAAGTCTGCTGTATAGAAGAGGCCAAAATATGATTATAGTGGAAGAGAGATAAAAATCATTTTCTTCAATTTTTTATGAGCAGCACAGAATATTACGAACACAGTGGTTCACAAGAATCATCCCCTAACAAGAAAATTTATTCAGATATGAGTTTTTAAAGAAGAAAAAAACAAACAATTTAATATCAACGACAAAGGGATTTTATATTCTGGAAATTCGCAATCTATCATTTACCAACTACTCCATAATATTATATTCCAATAACAGTGGAATTTTTTGAGAAAAAAATTTATGAATACCTGCAACATTGACTTCGGTGTGAGTGACTCTGACCTGCACACTACCAACCACCCTATCGTCCATCTATTCCATTCCATCTCAACCCCCGTCCCCCCCCCCCTCTAACTGTCACACCACGACATTAAATGAACCATATTAAAAATAAAATTGAAAAAAAACAACTCGCTCGAACCGAAGGAATTATTCCAGGCACTCGTGTACCACTTATTGCATACGTGCGTTTCATTCACCAATCATCGAATTGTTACATACGAGCGTTCAAGTCTCCAGATCGTAATAGTGTACGTAAGTTAGAATTGTTATTTTTCAATGGTCTGCGCGATTTCAGTAATTTTTTCCTCGAAAAACGGACACAAAAATCCACTGACTTTTGGAAAATCAGTAAGTGCTCAACTTTGTAGGTGAATTGGCATTTTTCAAAATACAGTTTATTAAAATCAAAACATCAAGTAAAGGTCTAAAGTATCGACGTACGCGATTTATTTGTCATTTTCCTGAATTCACTAAACATGTACGGACCTTTTTCAGTGACCATAAAAACGATGAACAATTGACATAAAATTTTGCCACAATTATTAAAATAGACCTCTAAAATATCAACAGTTTAACCCAATTTTCAAACTTCAAACTTTACTGGAATACAGCTTTCAAAGGGTCAAAATTGGATGGCACGAAGGACAAAAAAAAGTAAAAGACAGTTCTTTCGGATGATTAGAAAACGTCATTTTGAAGAAATAATAAAGTACCTTTCAATCAGTACGCAGAATCATATACCTTTCTCAGTTGAGCTCAAATTACAATGAAAATTGTTGAAGAGTTTATCGTATACCAAGAAGCAAAAACATGACAGGGCATCGAAAATATTTTTACCCTGATAGGAAAAGGGTGAAAAACACTTCCAATACTTACATCAAGTTTTTGAGGAAAAAAAAAAAAACGCGAATCAAAGAATAATATCCCAGCTTTTGCGGCTGGCAAGATATGAATATATAGCTAGTACAGGAAAATTTATAAATTCCAACATAACCACAACATATTTAACCAGTAAATCTTTCAATTGTACATTTTTTGTGAGTACATTTTTTTTTTCTTCAAATTTTCGTCTCATCTCTCAAAAACATAATATGAAATCTTTTTTCTCTGATACAGTCATAAAGCTGATAAATTTAAAACACACGAAAAATAATATGTACATTCAACCTGGACAAGACCTCCAACCAAAAATAGGTACGCGGAATTATAAACACACACGCATGTCAAAAGGAAAAAAAAATACGTTAGTTAAAAAAAATTAGTTGTCCATAAATAATACAAATACTGAAATACTAAGGCAACCGAAAGATGACATTGGAGTACGAAATAATTCGAAGATTAGTTCCACGAGTTGGATCGAAAAGGAGAGAAAAAAAAAGATGTATGCATGCATATATTCGCCATGTTGCACAATAGATAATAGGCATTGCAATATCTATAGTCTTGTCTCATCCGTAGCATCGATAAATCATGATAGTTTTGAACGACTATTTCGCTCTAATAAAAAAATAAAAACTTTATCTAACATTATTTTTATTCATACTATTATTATTATTTTTTTTTTAAGGTTCTCTACGTTTGAGAGAATTCGTAATACACACACACAGGTGAACGTTTAACAGGGAAAAAGTTGACGCCGACTTGATTTATGTTTCAAGTTGGTAAAGCCAGATAAGCAAGAAAGCCTAATTTATAGATAAAATTTGAAAAGAGGAAAAATCTTGCATTCGTTTAATAATACATATTTTCGTGAATCATATATAAATGTTTAAATAGCGACCTATACGTGCTCATAAGAATGGAATACCACATAATTATAATATACCATGCGATTATAGAAAGCTTTGCTGTCTAATCACGAGAAAATGACGCTATAAATCGAACAACATGTGGTTTTCATACCATCTAAATCATAATAATGATTTTCAGAGGAATTATTCAAAAAAGTGCACTCTGTGGCGTAGTCTTAATTTATGCAGCATTAAAACTGCTCGGATCGCACATTTTCTGATTGGGTGATATTAGGGCCGACAGCAATAGTTTCGTATTGTTTTCAAAAACGTACGAGTACAGTTGTAAATAAACGTACGAGTACATTTGCTTTTACTCTCCCTCCAAAACCAATCAGGATGAAGAAAAAGTAATCAAAAATAAAATTTCTTCGTTTGATTGCTTCAAGTATGAGCAAAAGCACAAAATATTGTGAACTTGCGGTAATTTTCGTCAGCTTGAGCAAAAATGTTGATACTCATGCAGGGTATATAATACATATTATATTTCGTGAGCTATATCACTTATTTTAGTACGGCTGACACTCTCCTGGGCTACCCAATTTTCAAATTTGGGAAATAATTCTTGATTCAGGAAGTTGTCAACAGCACACGCTCTCACCAACACATAACAACTGATCAATGCTCAACGATAGATGACGATAAATTATTATCCGATACTTCACACAAACTTCGGTGAATTTTGCTGCCGTTGACAACTTTGTGATTTAAAAATGTAATTATCGCCCAAATTTGAAAATTGGGCAGATGGATGCAATGTGATAACAAATAGGTAGACCCACAGATATTCCGTACTGTGTAAATATCACAGAGATACCAGGTTTGAACACTTATACGTATTCTAGAATAATTAAAAATATAAAATGACAATATAAGATATTACCATATCCGCAACAAACTGAAATAATATCTGAAATTAATTTCTCAATATGCAAGGTATTTTATTCTTCAACTTACCTATAACAAAAGAAACAAACAAAAAAAGAGTTTAGTTATAGTAAAATGGAATAATTTTTGTGATTCTTCTAAACAAAAAAAATGCAAAAACTTCAATTTTTGTACTTGTCATATTCTACAAAAAAAAAAAAAATTATATCAAAAGAAGTAAGTCACTCATTTAAAATAATGTTTCTACAAAAGCTGGATTTTTTAATAAATATTTCTTCAAGAGCAGCTATAACACAACAAATAAATGTTCTATAATTATGTGGAATTTGAAATACTATTCGAAGAATATGGACAATGTGATCGATTCAAAATAGATTTCAGAAACTGACTCAAACTTTGACTAGCTGGTTGATTTAGGGACTTTACTGATGATAAATTCTATTCTAGATCCAATTTCAAATGCCCTATACATTTAATACTTCAAAATACCTGACTTTTGAGTTACCCACGTGTCTATTCCATGAGAAATTTACACTTTTCAACAACACATTTGGATCCTATTTTAATGATAATGCGAATAAAACAAACTCAAATTACTGGACCTAAGAAATGATCGCATACAGAACAAGAAAAAGTAAATATATAGAAGAGTGAGAGAGCGAGGAACAGAGACAGAGAATGTCTGGTTCTTCTAACAGACGTGGTAAAAACCTGTACTCGTACAATTAACGATAGTCGGGACGGATTTTTAGGAGGCAAGATTATTTATATAATACCTAATTACGAGCTGCTGCAGTTCTAATGTAACAAATCTAACAACTGCTGGACACTAAAAGCGTATATATGGAACAGCAAAGTGGCGAGAGGATAACTTCCACGTCGCATTAATTAGCATATTATTATATCGTCACATCAAAACAGAAGCACCGAATTGTTCTATTTTTCGATCGTCCTCCTTTCTTAATGATTTTAGTTACACACAAACACATCACATAAAACAAAGAAGAGAGTTTATTGGGTAATGATTTTTTTTGGCAACCCAAAAGCGAAAGATGTGCGTTTATTTTCTCGGTGGTTAACCAAGTAGAAAATAAATAATGGTTAAACTACGTCAATTATTTATTTGTATATGTGCCACAACAGTAGTGCAAAATAATATACTCATTAATTATTGGATTCTCTTGTTTATTTGTGGTCGATAAGTAGACCTACAGCTGCCTTCGTCGATTGTTTTTCGAGGTAACTACTTAGTGACGCGCATCTTTTTGCAATAGTTTTTTCAGGCATGCCCATTTATACACTTTGACCAGTAAATGGTAAGGTATTTTAGTATAAACAATTCATAACAACAAATGTAACAATCATATTATTATATTTCTTGTAATTTGGGCAGCCTATTATTGGATGAAACTTAACATTGACTTGACAGACAGAGCTAGATCCCTTCTTCTACCAATGAAAAAATAAATAATATTTTTTAACCATTATTTTGGAAGAAAAATAGGACAATTTTTAAGATTCTATACTCTATCTCATAGGAATGAAAGGACAATCGTCAATATATGCTGCATTAATTAGTTACTTTGAAATTTACGAATATATTATCATTTTCTTGAAATTTCAACCACTCTAATTCTACGATGGTGTCAATTTTCAATTCACTTATCATTAATTTTGTGCCACTCTACTTAACACGCAGCTTTTTTCAATATCCTGTTCAACCGAAGTTATTAAAGTTTCATCTAGATAATGGTACTAACCCTTCTACAACTAGCCGTTCAGCAAAAATTACACGAAACAAAGGCAAGGTCAGAGTGAAAAAAAGCGCCACTAAAAATTTCCAAAGGTATATATATGTATGTAATTTACACAACGTCGAAAGAAAAAGAAAGAAGGTATAATAGGTTTATTTTTATAGGATTTTTTTCTGGGTTCTCGACTTTAAATGTTAATTTACTTCTTCACTCAGTTTCATTATGGCGTCTTTTAAAATTACCGAAAAGTTCAGATGGCTCATAAATAGCCATACAAATGACTTTTTTCCTCTTCTATCTGCTTGCTTGTATACTTCTTTTTTTTTGGGGTGAGTATGTGTGTTTCTCGTTGCCTCTCTCGTCGATTCGTATATATAATGTAAATCGTAAAGACTTATTTTTTTATAGCGGCAATCGTGAACCTGTAAGAAAAATCAGTGTTGACCAAAGTTCATATTTTTTAATTCGCCATTCCCGGTCCCCTACACAGTTTACGAACCCATTGCTTCTTAATGTTATCTCAGAGTGGATGCTTTTTGAGACGCCTCCGCATTTTCTCGTCTCCGCCGTTCGATCGGAGAGGTCGATAAATTTTCAGTCGAAAAAGTCTCGAAGAATGTTCGAAAGAAGCTATAGGATTTGCTGGCCAACTTGGACCATTCTGACGTCAGGGCAGAAATCATGGACGCCATTTATCCGACGTACTACACAACATTATTTTTCCGAGCATAATTTATTTATTTATTGTTCGCCACGCCATTCTACGGCAACTATTAGATATTTTCTCTTTTTGAAAATCATTGGCTCAATATACTTCTCCTTTATTGCCCACTGTATTGTGGCCAGACTGACGTATATTTGCATTGGTCACCGTTTTTTTTTTTTTACGTACAAGCGAATGCAAAATAAAACCTCTAACGGAGTAATAATAACCCTGCTAGAAAAGCAGGTTTTCAGCCTTACAGCGCGATTGACAGGGCCGTATATAGCTAGAGCAAATAATACTTGGGCGGGGGCAAATCAAATTTCGAGAGGAGGCTAATAAGACGCTTGGAGGGGCAAAATGGACCCTTCTCACCCGCAAATCCAGAGGGAAAATTATTCTTGGCGGCGGGGCAAACGATTTTTCTGAGGAGCGTTGCTTCCCTGGCTACGGCCCAGGCGATTAAGGATTTCCCCACTAATGCCCATTTTGTTGAACACTGTTTCAATCGCAGATCCTCGCTAAACTCTCTCATTTACGAAGCACTAAAAATTCCATTTTTGAGCTATAATTTTGCAAACTATTTATACGGCCAAACGATCAAGCAGATCCGAACAAAATTTCTGTTGGATATACTTTTGATTATACCTCCGTCATTAGGTATATTCTACACAAAACCTGCTAAAAATGGCGACTGTTATGCTGGCCAAATAACGTTGATCAATCGAGGCAATCTGCAAATCAGTCAGCTGAGTGCTATCGAGGAGAAAAAATGAGAAAATTTCAGTTAAATTATTGGGCGATGACGCAGTGACTGGCAAAAAGTAATGAGTTCCTAGAAGGTTTCGGTATTTTCAGGTGCCCGGAGAATATGTCTGCGTATTTCGCTAATTATAGGTACGTGTAAACCAAAAATACATGAATGATAATACTGAGGACCGTCTCGAAAAGGTTGAAGAAAGAAAACAAAAATTCTACGACTGGTTTCGGACGCATGTCACACATGTGCGCAGGTCAGGTTATGTCAATTGCATCGAACTGGTAAAACGAGAAATGAGTCTATTTACTTTTTAAATTTGAATATAATTATCTCGGTGCTCATAGTTTTCCTGACTCGTTTAGCGAAAGAATGAACACAACACATTCGTCAGTCGTCCACAGGTGACTTTCATAGAAGTACGAGTAGCTGATGGCATCATAAGTGCGGCATTATTTATATTTTTAGAATACGGATAATATCGCGTCTTATCACCGAGTTTAATTCACATGACAAGATTATTTGAAAAATCATTATAGAGCGAATCCTTAAATTCTGCACAATTTATAACTCCTACGAGCGCTGTCTAAGAAGCTTTGAATCTCTAGCTCCATTTTCGCTGGTCACCAATAATGTGGCTTACTACGAAGAGGTTCAAATCCCACCTCCCCCGAGCCAGAAAAAAATGCATAAGAAACTCCAGCGCTCTCAGTGATTATCAACCAGATTTGGTTGTTTTTTCCTCTCCTGATCCAACTTATTGATACTTTCTTTTCGGTATTTTTTCATAAAATTAACGAGAAAAATCAAATTTGAATAAGAATTTCAAGAAACAAATACCAAAAACAGAACAAAAATGTCTTCGCACGCGTTTAATTCCCTTAAATTTGACAGTAAATTTCGTCTTGCCATTTTCTTTGGTGCATATCTCATTTTTCCTGAAACCATTTCGTTGGTATTTAATTTTTTTCTGCTCCACAAGTACGTTAGACAGTCGATAATAAAAATAAAATTACCCTTCACCTACTACCCAGAAAAAAATTCCAAACAAAAATCAGTTATGCCAAGGCCGTTGAGCTAAAATTGATGAATGCACTGAAATTAAAGTTGTTCTATACAAACAAAAATAAGTTTGTTAACGATCAAATAAAGCGATATGGGAGTACTTCAGGAATCTGGAGATCATGAAACGAAAAACTATTCAAATCTCATGTCTATTTTCATGAGTAAGATAAAAATTCAAAGAAGGTAGGTTTAATAGAAGCACACAACTGCAAAACATCGAAAAATGAAAAAAAAAAAATTCGCTCACTATCGAAAACAAAGTTTCATATTCAAAAATAAATGAATATAACCGTCTACTATATAGGGTACGGTACATCACCAATTCTTAGAACTGAAAGAAAGTCAAGACACTAAACGTGAAGCGAAGCAATAGGTACACAGATTTTAAAAAAGTCAAAATCTACCTCACGTGTTGGTATTTCAAGAAAAATTTTCGGTTCTCATATTTATTCTTCAAATCTCTCCTCGTCCATCTCTATTCCTCGGCTACAAGTGTGCTTTTCTCTCTCTCTCATTTACAGTTAATTGGTGGAAAATGTCAAGGATAATATTGCCATTAATTTTTTCTGCGGTTGATTCTGACGGAATGTAAAATTCTTCTTCACCGAAGTTTGTAGCAAAATAGTTTTTGAGTTCTCAGTTAAGAATTAGCCTACTTTCAGTAGTTCTGCCGAAAATTCTGTCTGTCTGTCTCCCAATCTCCACGATATTAGTTTTATCTACACAGTACGAATGAAGCATAGCCAAAACGATTTATATTCATGATAAATTATACTTTTGGAATAGACTCGAGTTAGAAAAGCTGAAGCGTGTTTTTTTTGTCTCGCAAACGATGACATATTGAGGTTGTATATGATTATATTCGCAAGATCTACCCTCAAGTCATGAAAATCTGAAAACTTGATGCAGATGCTTATAAGAAGAGAAAAATGTATTCAGAATGAAGGTGTGTTACTTGGGATACGAATAGAGTCCCTATATATCTAATTAACTCAAGACCGAATGGAGCGAAATTTTTCATTTCAACTGAAGCGTTTTGAGGTATGAAGGTTCAAGTTTAAATATGGAGGTTTAAAAATGTTCAGTGATAAGTAAAGGTACAAATTGAAAATGTAATATCTGTAACAAAATGACACGCAGAAAACAATTTCAAGAGTAATTTTCACAGTTTTGGTTTGAAAAAAAAGGGGCAATTCAAGATTTTTATAGAATAAAAATTTATAAAAAATGTCCCTACAAATGTTGGTGGCAATTGATATATTTCTTTATTATTTATTGTAGACATTCTTAATGTTTGTAGTATTTTCTACTATCTTGGATAGTATACATATTTTACAATTTTTACAGTATATGTAGTTTCTACAATAAATCTTGAATTGTCCGTTTCCAAAAATTACTACCTTTTCTTTCAGTGTTACATTACGTTGTGTGGAAATCAAAATTCAAAGTTAGCTAGTCCTTAACTGCTAATGACATATTCTCATAAAACATCTCGCAGCTATCAGAATCCAAAATGTACTTTTGAATAAACGACATAGACCCAATATAGCTTTCAAAACCATTTGAAAAATCATAGAAAATTCGAAATATATAATCCAGTAAGTATAACCATTATTACTATCTCCCATGCTTCAACTGAAATCGACCTTTGAATGGTAAGAGCACTAAAGTGCATGATATGTATTTTAAATCAAGCCCATATTTTTTTCTATGTACAATTAGAGTAATATTCGAGCACTCCAAATCCGCGGCGCATGACCATTAAAACCAAAAAAATCCATTTGTTTTCCTATCCTATCCTCTACAATCGAGACACGACGGTGCAGATAGCGGAGGAAAAAAAAAAAATAGAACATATTGAATGCGCGTGAAACTCGGATAACAAATGGTTGATAATGACAACTCTACCTATTATAAGGTGTAAGATAATTGATGAATCATTCTTATGCGAGGCTTATAAGAAAAGGTCGAAAGAAAACCTGCCAAAAAAACTTACCTCATTCGGTTAAAAATAAAATCAACAGTAATAAAAAAAATTTGTGTACACAAATTAAGAGAAAATATGAACACGAAGACTTTTGAAGTTTCTAACTATTCTAAAGTGCCCAAAGATGCTCGAATTTTTAGGACGAATAAAATTAGCTAGCCAGTATAGTTTAAGGTATAACATGTCCTCCAAATTCATATTATTCAAAATATGTGCTGTTTCGCTACACATTAAGTGAACTCAACATAAACCTGCAACAGCTATAACTGACCTAATTCACATCCAACAATTTCTAGCTTGAATCTCAAAACTCCAAACTTGATTTATTGATTCTTCTGATTGCGTTGTCCATTTTGGACATAAAAAAAAAAAAAAAAAAACTGGATTCTTTTGTCTCAAACTATCCTCTCATTCATGCATGATTATTATAACTATCATGTAACTAATCCATTATTTACGAATGACATTTTTTGAAGAGGTATTTAGCTATATATCTTTTAGTTCCTGTAATGCGGATACTTTCTCATGTAATTTACGACACTCCACCCCACTTCCCTCAGCAGTATCGTTAAATCTTCAAAGCAACGCGTTTAAAAAGAACGGGGGAAAAAAAAAGAAAAAAAAAGGGGGAAGAAAAATGCCTAAGGAATACCTTAATATTTTGAAGTCCAGACGAAAATACTCGTATTGTGAAGCGAAGTAATAAAACATTTTGCGTTTTTTTTTTTTTTGCGTTCCATTAAATTTGAACATAAAAAAATAAAAGCAAAACACAAAAACAGAAAGATGAAACGGAAGAAAAAACGAAATGTTTTTTGTAATTTTTGTTTTCTCTCAGCAATTTAATTTTTGTTTTTATTTTTCAATTTTTTTATGCACGTGCGGTTATATGTATGTAATTGCTCAGAACGATTATCAAGAAGGAAGAAAAAATTATGTTCAATTTTACTGAGATAGATTTTCTTTCGTGTTTGGGAAAGTTACAAAAAAGAGTTAGTAGCAATTTTAGAAGACCATCTGTATTTCACTGAAATAATTATGAGTTCCTGACACTTTCCCTAATCCGTTTTCCTCAAGTTTAATCTTCCGTAATGGACATTTTCCCCAATGCCCAAATGGGTATAGTGTATTATATTTCTCTAGAAAAATGTTATGAAACATTTTCAAACAAAACCGCATTTTATTTTAAGTTATCGGGGAGTACAAATCTAATGAAGAATTTGCGAACAAATATTGGGAGAAAAACCACTCTACCTCCTGATAGAGTCCTGAAAATAATACACGTATATTTTTTCCCTCACCACCAGAGCAGGGTTGCTAGGTCAAAAATTTCCTACGAAATGGATACCGGTAAAAAAAACCCACGACAAAATGTACGGCAATAAAATAAATTGTTTTTCTTTCTTTTTATAAAATATCTTAGCAGCCTAAAATTTGTTGTTTTTTTTTCTGCGAAAAAACACCTGAAATATGAGAAAACGTGAAAAAAAGGACACTAATAGGGGAAAACCATCAAATCTGATGCGTTTAGAAACCAATTCGACACTAACGTTTTTTATACATTTTTTTCAACTCGTTGGGAGGTGGGGTTTGAATCCCCAAATCCTCTTCCACAAGTACGCCCACTGACACAACTTAATTCAAAATTACAAAGTTAGAACACAGTCGAATCACTCAATTATCTACAGTTGCAGGGCCTTACCAAATTCGTAAATTTCTGACGACAAACAATACATATTATCTACGCAATAAGTCATTAGAATATAGCAATAAGACAGTGACGGTTACTGTCGAATTTCTCGTGTCTGCAACGTAACAAGCCATACCCTGTAAATTAGTATCATTATATATACACTTTTTAAGATAATATACTTTATTATAATTACGTTTAACAAACGCTAAATTAGCGCTGCTTTTTTTTTTTTTTTCTATTTCCCATGACCATATCCGCCAAATGACATTAATATTTTTCGAAAGCATTGTACTTCGGTTTTTCACATTCGGTTTGGCTTGCATACTGTCGAGTATGAAGATCCCCTAAAGGTAAGCAATACATTTTTTTTCTTCATTTGTTCTTTATACTACCCGAATGTAAACGTATGTATACGTGGTATGTGGTTGCTTATAAGGAAAAAAAAAAAAAAACAGAAAGAAAAACGACGTCGAGACTAAAGATAAGTCGGTTTCGATGGTATACCGCGTCTTTTCGACGGATAATGACTGAGTGATTAATCATTTTTTGACATCCTTTAATTTATGCAACAAGAACGAACCGTTGCCTTACACAGCTATGGGTAGGCTGATTTGTGATTTTCCCCCTCATTCAAAATAGTATTACGTACAGATTCTTAAAGACATTAGCAGCTTTTTTTAGCCTTTACTCTTCTTTGATATGATGTGCGAAAATTCGTCCAGGTATAGTGATTAGGCTGCAATCTTAGTGGTTAAATAATACTGGCATCTGAGAATAGAACTATTTCGTGTCAACGAATAGCTGATTTCGAGTTTTGCAATGAAAGTATACTCGTGATTCTTTGGATTTTGAATTTTAGATTTTCATCTCTAGGACTGTACATGTATAATATTATAAATAGTTGAAATAAGTAATTTTGCTTTATTTATAGAAAAATTACACGGTAAAAGGTCATCATATAGATTTTCAGTTTTTCGAAACTTTAATTCATCCTTATGAAGATGTAAGTAGGTAAGTTTTAGAGAATATCAAATAACCTATTGGAAAATATTCAAAACTATATTTGACTAACTCATTTTATTACTCGTCATTATAACTCCCATCATACAGTGAGCATATAAAAAACGTGATTGAAAATTCATTTTTATTCGAAAATACGAGTATATATTATAGATGTGATGTGATCTATGAAAAGGTACACTTCAGGTTGGAAATGTCAATTTCGATCTGATGATTGATTTTGATAGAGGATGGTTTTGTTTGAAAAAAAAAAAAAAAACAATCTTGACTGAGATACGAGGACATTTTGAATTTTCGAATTTAAAAATGCTATTCTCAAGAAAATCAAGTTTCCAGTTAAAATCATAATTTTCAAAAATAAATCATTTTCTTAAAATTACAGAATCGATTTTGATGAAACATGAAAACATGATTCTTTCATTTTTCTGACCTGGCAATCAATTGCATATTACGAGTACGTATTTCTCCAAAATTTGTTGGCCGACTTAAGGTACCTTTTCATATATATATTACATCACAGATGCGGTAAAGCTTTTTCCTCTAGACCATCGATAACGAGAAAAAGAACTCCTCTCCAATATAATTCTCTGATAAATGGTGTGATCAACTCATTTTTGTCAAACATGAATTCAAACAATTTTTGAATAATACTCTTCCATATGGTACATACTTGGGCATTTTACCAATAAAGAAATACTAATTTCACTCTACATTTCTGATCTGACTGAAACAATGAGATCTTATTTTTATGTAGCTATTTGAATCATATAAATCCAAATTAACTTTATGCTCACAGTTTTTAAAAAAACATTCGCAGCATCATGCAATGGCCAAGCTTATCTCACGCTGACTCTTCATGCTCAGAATTATTGTCTTCTTTGGGCTGAACACGCGAAATAAATACCAATAAACCAGCGTCACGATCGAGTTGAGGAAACGTGAAAGAAGAAAAATTAGTTGGGTATTTTGAAAAACAATTTACATCGCATCAGTTATATATAGAGGGTCCACAGACACACACGTCACTTATTCTCACCAGCACGTTGAATCTTCCCTCTTATTTTTCTTTACTATCGTTTTTCCCAACCACTATTAATCACTGACACGATCAAGGTAGAAATTGTTCAATTTGTTCATAACGAATGGCAGATATAATTAGGTTCTATTTGGTTACTTCGCAGCAGCCAGAAATGACTACAAGGTAGGAAATTTGCTTCGAGCATTCAACTCATTCGAGCATCTTGACTCTGAACTGAATTAGGCCAGTTAGTCGTTGACAATAATGTGAGTAAGCTTTTAGGTCTATAAGATGCGAGAGTAACGTCAGTGAGACAAGTAGGTACATATACTTTTACCATTTATACTTACATTAATTTAATTTAATCAAATAATATGTAGCATACATACTCCTTCCTAATGCCCTGCTTGCACTAAGAATAATATAGCTTTTTTTACAAGTGAGAATTCTGTAATATAAATCAAAAGACATAGTTCATAAGATTTTCTTAATAATTTGATTTAAAAAAACTCAATTCTCAAACCAAGAAGTATTATTGATAAATAGCATATAGCTTTATGTTTGTGTCAAGTATGAAGATTTTCAAGCCAGTTCAAGTAAGAATTACAACAAAGTGCCAATTCAGCCAGCTAAAAGAAAAGAAAGATGAAGAATATAATGTCATCGAATCCAGAATGACATACATGTATTAGCACATACAATCTGCGATTCCAATTTTGTAACACTAATTCGTATGAAATTATACAAGTAGGTACATAGGTATACTGAATAGATATGTCAGAGAGAAGGAATTTCTACTGATGCAGTATGTAGTTTGTTCAGAATATTTTGCAGAAAACAATCTTTTGCTGCAGACTGCAGCTACAATAGGATCACTGCCAAGATATGTGAATGAATCGGATATGCCCATACATCACTTGACTTCATTAAAAATCCTAATTAGTAGCGTTGAAATAAGACATTCACATCATGCCAAGATTTATCATTGTAAATGGAGGCTATTAAAACTCGGGAGAATGAAAAAAGGCCATGAACGAGATGAAATACAGTTGCCACGATGAGAATAAAACAATGAATCCAGCAGGGATACATGCACGGCGTAGAATATATGTACATGCATTTAACTCGTCATGGAATGTTTATAAAGGCTTCGAGAAAGGAGAAAGATATAGTCAGGATTTTCCAAAATGGCGGGTTTCAAGTAGACCTAGACACTAATAGAATATACTTTTTTTTTTCAACTCTGAAAGATACAAACTCATTGTCAGTTGCACATTTAAGTCACTTAAAATTCAACAAAAAGGCTATCAAATATATCCATTTCTACAGCTCAGTCTGTAAAGTCAAAAAAAAACCTTTACTCTGAAAAAAAAAAAAATCGGAAGCGTCAGATTGTTTTTTTGAAAAATACATTATAGATACTGTTATTCTCTTCACACGTTATATGTACAATTTCATTTACACCTTGAATTCCCAACAAAATAATTCAAAACTTTACGAATGAAAATGATTCACTGATTACACATCCGGATTACCGAATATATACCTGTATAATATGTTAAAAAATCCACCACAAATTTTATTTCACAAGATATGTAATATGTTATAATATGTCCTCCATCCTAAATGCTAGAAAAACTTGAGGTAAAGTAGAAACAAAAAAAAAAAAAGAAAAAAAAATACACTCTTGTTAACAAAAATTACTAATTTGTCCTCATTTTAAATAACTTCGGGGGTTTAGTCAAGGGCGGAATTTTAAAACTCGAAGATAACGAACGCGATAGACTATTATGCGTTACATAATTTTCGTTAATCATATTAATTATCGTTAAAAATATACTTCGTGTATTATTACTTTCGCTCAGATTACTTAAAATATCAGAAGCAACAGGTAAGAATACGTATCTATTGGTTTGGAATATTTTCCAACACGGAGCCGATCCAATAACTTGTCGTTAGCCAACTCGTATTTGACAGAAGGAAATCCATATCAAAATCTATGATCCGTACCAAAGTAAATATTACTCGTACATTGGCGTGATTTCTTTCTTTATATTATACTTATGTGTCATAAGCATGTTGAATTAAAAGTTCTACTGAAGCTTACAGACATGGAATAATGCTAATGCTGCTTCCTGCATACCGGAGCCACATTTTATAATGGCTTTTTACTTTGGCTTCAACTGATTCCACCAACCAGCGAGTAGAAAAATTAATCAAAAATAAAATTTTTTCATACCTATTTATTGGTTTATTAAAAAGCAAAATCAAAAGACAAAGGCAAAAAACCATTGTAAACGAGGCTCATGTTAGAAACTGCTAAACAATTATAGTTTACATTTTGTAACACAATAAAGGTTAGTGAGAAATGGGTCAGAAAAACTTGACCAATTCTTGAATTGAAACTCTTATAGCTGTTCGTTTCTTACTTTTTTTATTCGATAATATTACTAATAAATATAGATAACCTGTTGGGCGTGAGTGATAACTGATAATTAGTAAATAGAACGGACTTGAGAAACTTGTAGTTCGTATGTATGCAAGGCAATATCATTTAGAAATACGTCTATAAAAAGGAAATGTATCCAAGTTGTTCGCCCTTTAAGAGGGAAGGATCGTTCTGACAGATTTCTTCAATACGTACACTTCTACCTTATGGCAATTTTACGAGTCTGATTAGTCGCAGTAAAAATTTTTATGATGTTTCTTCGTATACGCTTGAGAAACCAAATTTTTTTCGCTACACTGATTCAGCCATTATAATTAGACGGAAAAAATTTACCCTTACGAGAGTAAAATTCCGTATTAGCACGACACCACCAGATTCGAATCTGTCCTTCGTGGTGCACTCCTCTTTCCACAAATACGAAGGTACTGGGGTTCCATCTCTTTTCTAAGCAATATAGTCTAGTCGGAGGATTTCTGGAGGAATTAGAAATGCAGAAATAGGTTACTACTGACATTGAGGTTCTCACGATAAAAATTTCAAAAGAAGAGCTGAATTTGGACTATAAAAGTTTTGCTCAGTATATTCAGCCATAATTATATTTGTTGTCAACTACGCACCTATATGGGTACCTATGTACTCGTACTTTAAATTACAAAAAAAAAAAAACGAAGCAGAAGTTCACACGTCTTTTGGCTTATCTCAGGTGCTTAATATTGATATTTAGAACACTGGTATTTCAACGCGTGACTTTATCACTATGGTTTTCTTGATCTTCTATAGGCAGGCTTGGTCAGTGTCTAAAAATAAATAAATGATTGTATTTATACCGGAATTTCTAAATCAACAAAAATAGACATATTATGTTGATACCTTGAAGCTGAAGATGCAATGTCCATCGGTGACAAACCTCATAGTGCTAGCATGCTCAAGCACCGCACAAAAAAATCGTGCGTTGCCAAACACCACACAAAATAAGAGAGCAAAAAAGATACCAAACGAGGCTCGTTGTGGAAAAAAAGAGAGAGACAACTCATTGTCAATAAAATCGTATAATCGACTTCATTTTTTCAGCGAAGAAAGGCTCGGTATAGTATGTAAAACAGAGTGGGTCACATTTTTTATGGTAAGACAGACCAGTGCTTTTTACAGGTTGAAAAATATAATGAAAAGAGTTTTGTGACATACACAAAAATTTAAAGACAATAAAAATAATTCGAAGAAAACGGGAAGTTTCAAAATATTAGCGTGTTTCAGTAGTTTTTGATGTGACAGAAATCAAAATAATAATTTCATCAAAGATAACCAATGGAAAAAATTCCCCTCGCCGCTAAAATTATCAGTATGGGCTACAAATTAAAGAATCTTTTCGAAAATAATCATATTTAAGGTCACTTTAAAAAAAATTACTTATACTTACTAATAACCATTTGCTCAAGTGTTAAAAGTGAGGGTGTAATTTTTCACACACGATAAAGACTGGAAAAGTAGACGTACCCTTTGATACAGGGCCGACAAGTTTTGATCTTCGAGCAAGATTTTGTTTATCTCAGGGGATGCCACACAATTGGATAATTATTTCAATCGTCAGAGTTTATGAATTAGGAAATTGAAAATCCAAGAGAGCACTACACAAGAAAATTGCAAGTTGACGCTTCTGGCTATGTGTCCATTAAGAAAAAAAAATTAGCATAATTCTTCGATAGTAATACAGTTTCAATCTGCTAGGATCTTGAGATACGTGATTTTAGTCTCCACCCGCGTTGACAAAAGCTATATTATCCCTGAAGTAATGCATGTACAATAACATTTCTATTCTCGTCTATTGAAAATGGATATAACACCTTCTGACTTAAAGGTGTTGATGTTTTCCAAACAAAAATTCACGGACCTTCACCCCCATCAAACTGGCATACGGGCGCTTGCTAGGGTTCGCAACACCTCAATTCGGCGCTAATCCGACCGCAAGTATTCACATCTTTGACCAATTATACTGCGAACGAGTATATTCTCCAAATGGAGCCCAAAGTTTGGCTGCGCCTTAGCCGGCGAATGATGGCAGCGAGAGCCGAAACCGAGCGCGTCCGCAGTCGGTATAAGATTGATACTCGAGATTGGGCATAATCGTAAAAAAAAAATAAATATAAAAACGGCCTTGTTACCGAGAACCGCAATTAAAAGAATATTAACATAAAAATGTTGTGCGCATTTAATGCAAGCGAGCGGGCAACGTTGCCAAATATAAAATTTTCCACGTTTCAAAATCTTGATTAAGGATAGAGACACAGAAAGAGAGACACACACACGCGCAGCTAAACGGCATTCTTGCGCACAGCGCGCCAGGCAGCCACTGCCAGCGCCATCGAACAGCGTGGGCAGCAGTGAGGAGTGTGCTGTTCCACCAAATTCAAAATGTACGACCACAACCGAGCGGAAAAGAAAAATAAGCGCACGAAAACAAACGCCAAGATATTATTTTCCTCACACATCTCTTTATCTGCGATTGTATCCCGGTATTATTTTTATAAGTTCACTATACGTGTACTCTAACTCGCATTCTTCATTGGCACGAAAAATAAAGCTGGCTGACTCATGGGATTTGTGTCACACCTGCGCTAATAAATTTCCACCGATATCGTCAACGCTTGCGAATTGCTTCTGATGTAAAAATAAAAAAATAAAAAAATACTTTCATTCGATAGCGATAAAAAAAGACAAAAGGTCGGTCAATTGTAGGAGGTTGTTGCAAAGGTCCACGGGTACCACCTAGAAACTTTTAACTGCACTACCTGGGAAAATTGATTTAGAATACTAAAATATTCCACGTTTTACTCGCGACTACATGTATACTGATGAGACCAGGTGGCGTCATGTATGATACAAATAAAGGTTTCTCGAACTATTATAGCAATTTCTGCAAGTATAGGCGATTCAGATCGCACAATTTTCTCTAATCAAATGAGACTGAACAATTATCAGAATGCAACAGTTATCTTCCGATAGGAATGTATGGTGCAGCAGTCTGAATTTCAAATACCCATCGGCGATGACTTTTATTGAATGAAAAATTACACATTTTGGTAACTCATGAAAATGGTGTCGTAAATGACGCCACCAGGTCCCTGTAGTGCTGACAAAAAGTTCAACTTGATAATCAATAAAATATTCGTCACCGCCAATGAAATAATTATCCAATTGTGTGGCACCTCCTGAGATAAACAAAATCTTGCTCGAAGATCAAAACTTGTCGGCCCTGTATCAAAGGGTACGTCTACTTTTCCAGTCTTTATCGTGTGTGAAAAATTACACCCTCACTTTTAACACTTGAGCAAATGGTTATTAGTATAAGTAATTTTTTTTAAAGTGACCTTAAATAAGATTATTTTCGAAAAGATTCTTTAATTTGTAGCTCATACTGATAATTTTAGCAGCGAGGGGAATTTTTTCCATTGGTTATCTTTGATGAAATTATTATTTTGATTTCTGTCACATCAAAAACTACTGAAACACGCTAATATTTTGAAACTTCCCGTTTTCTTCGAATTATTTTCACTGTCTTGAAATTTTTGTGCATCTCACAAAGCTCTTTCCATAATACTTTTCAACTTGTAAAAAGCGCTGGTCTGTCTTAGCATCCTGCAATGAGTATTTAAATTCAGATAATCGCAACGACATGAATGCTCATTTTTACAAACAAAAATGATAAGGTATACATTTCAACTGTCTTATATACACATGTATAATCAATTAATAGAATTGAACTACTCGTTGCAGGATGCTAATATACGTACTTCTTTTCTCCATTGCATACAACTCACGAATAGGCTGATAACTGAACAGTGAACATATTTTTCAGAACCCCCCACCCCCAATTAGATTTCGTGTAATAAAACCATTTATATACATCTTCTAAGAAATACAGTGCAAATGCCCTAATTATTCAGATTTCCCTAGTCATGTTTTTGAAAGAGATAATTATCTCTGCATGTTGGTTTTTACAACAACAAGAAAAAAAAAAAACTGGCGGAAAATTTTTAGTTTTCCTAATTTGGCTAGTAGTCAAATATACCTCAACAGAATCGAACCGACGGATTCATAAAATCGAAGGTAATACAGAATTTTCGAACTTTTATTCCAAAAGTAGATACAGAATAGGGTCAATATGCAGAAGTTGAGACTACCTAAATTTTTACAAATTTTTGCTATCTACCTCTTTAGTAAAATATTTTACCGAAAAGCTCTCTTGTTGAATTTTCGAATTCAACTTAGTTTTATCTGAAGACGATAAGTTGATAGTACATTAAAATATGAAGGTATGTAGGCTAATTGAATTTAGCAAAAATATTTGAAAGAAGGACTAACTTCAAACTACTCTTTGAGTGACCTACTTGAAAGAACTTCAAGCCACTTGAAAAACAAGGAAAATAATTCAACATTCACCTATCATTAATGGAAAATGAAATAATGGAAAATGAAATCATTTCGAAACAATGCCAGTACGATGACTCGGAGGATAAAAAATGAAGATACAATGGGTCTTCACGTTGTACAGAATCACAAAGGAGAAGCAGTCGTTTGAGTTTTCGTGTAGAAAATAGGGGAGCCCAGATTTCGGGCAACCAGGTGCAGCAGGTACACACAGGAGGGTGCTAATGGCATTTCGAGGTAAGGATCTTCTCTTCCATCGTCGAAACTGACTTTTCGTTCAGGTGTAAAAAGACGGATGGTGTATTTTTGTTTGTCTACCGTAGGTATATATCTTTCTCCAACGGGAAGGTCGAAAATTATGGAAATGGGTAAGAATTCGAAACAAAAGAAAAAGTTCGCTTATTTTATGAAAACATTTTTTTATGAACTTAATTTCATTTGAATAATGTGACCGTGCCCCAAGAAAGGGACCTTATGGCTAAAAAGAAAAAACGATTCAAGAAAAACGGCTTCGAACGGCCGAGAGCTGGCCCGTTTGGCCGCTACCAAAAATACCGACGATGCGAAAATTTAGCCATAAGGTCACTTCTTTCGGGCACGGTCACTTATTATGAAAATATGACAGTAAAAACTCTTAATTTCTCAGCTAATAGTATTAAGAAATAAGATCCATATTCTTCCACACGTTTCATCATCATAAAGTGCCTTCATTAACACTAGAAGTACCAGGTGGCGTCATATACGACGCCACTCAAAATTTTGAGATGGGCTTCTGAAAGGAACAATATTTTGAGAAACGCCGACTTGTGTCATATGACGCCACCTTGTCTTTAGAGGTTATTCTTGTGGCCCTTTGAGTAATCGAGTAAAACCTGGTTTTTCCAGTGCCAAGATATTATAGTATCGCTAATGAGTTACAGAGTTTCGGGCTTCTATAGCGGAGCATACCCTCATAGGCCACAAAATCGAGAAATTGTTTCCCAAACGATGCTCGCCGTGCCAGCTACCTGACTACAGCAACCGCATAAAAACTGTCACAAGTCCACATCTGAATCATTTTTATGACGAAGAAACTCTTACGTCACCAGAAACACGATTTGTGTTTTAATAATCCCGCCGATTAAATGCACCAACCTGCCCTGTTCTCCTTCAAGGTATGTATATTTGCATGAGACAGACAAAAAAAAATTTGAAATAAAAAAAATGAAATTTCACACACAATTTCTGACGTCAAACGTGGATTCGAGAATACGAGTACTTATTTTTCCCTTTTGTAAACCTTTATACTTCATTTACCGTTTCGTGAAGTCATACGAAAATGACAAATAATACACGGAATATCATCAAGTATCGACCAAGATAGGTACTACCGTAATTTTTTTCACATTTTTTTCTACTCTGGTAAATGACCACAAACGCTATTATGCGAACGGTAATTCATTTACATCAATATTTACTTAGCGTTTAGTGGACGTGCTTTGCGAGCACAAAAAAGAAGTTAACAATTTTGTGGCAAGATGCAAGGCGAGGGGCCAGGGATGCGCGTATTAAGTTATTTGCTTTCAGAAGAAATAACACTTAGAAAGAACGCATAGTGTTAATGCACTACGCTTCATTCTACAATATCTGTCTCCCTGTCCCCTCCGCCCATCCGTAAAAAGCACTCGGACACACAATGTTTTAGACACTCGGCTGGTACACATCGCGCCCAGGCTATTTCCAACCAGGTGATTCGCTTTAGTACTCGACAAACATAAGAACGAAAATCTCCTACGAGGGTTACTTTAGAAGTCAATGCCAATAAGGTATTCCTTCTTGAATTTTCTCTCGCTTTTCGTGTTTGTACTTTTCACATTTTCGAATAGCAATTTTAAACAGTTCATTAGATAATATAGGCGCAATTACTATTTGTCAAATTCAAGTTGACGCTTTTAAATTGGTTGCTTATTACACACCAATACAAAGATAATTAGCTACGTGATATAGCACATACCAAAAACAAAAGCAGCAAAATTAAAAGCTTCAGTAACTTAAATTTGACGAAAAATACATTAATAAATGTTGGAATTTTAACAATCTCACGCGATTACTCGATGTGTAGCGCTCCACTCATAGTAACAACCATTGAGCAATATTATTTAAAAAAAACACTTGATTTTCTACAGAAAGATGGATAGCCCACAAATGGTATTATCACAGCTGGAAATAAGTGAAAATGTAAAATTTAGATGACTGTCGTATTGTCATACCGCAGTGTTGCCGCAAGAAAAAGTAGAAATTACTTTTGAAATGACCCTTGTATCCGCACTTGCATGTATTAGGTAGGTACATGCATATTATGTGTAGTATTTTACAATATTATGAAATTAACGTACCTGGCCTATTAATGTATAGTGTCATATAAAAACGAACAAAAAACGGGAGGAAAATAGCAGCGGACTCGGTCTGTTACTCTGGGCTCATAATTAAGTGCAAAAAAGAAAGGATTAAACGAAGCGTATAGCTATATGGAATATTATGGAAGAAATATGTGTGTAAGTATAACATATATAGATGCAGAAGACCAAAAGAAGTTATACCTATACACTCTTCGATATGCAATCAGATTTGAAAATTATGTAACTGGATTATACTTTCGATTCGAATATTGTGCTCGTACGTCGACGCGAAATTCTACTTTCACGAAAAACTATTCGAAAATCGTCGGATTGCACACATTTTTGGGAGTTTGAAGAAAAATATTCGGCAAAAAATACGCCGAATTATACGTTATATAGCCTCCATTTAACCATTTAATTGGCCAAATAATAGCGTAGTTCTTCGACGAAATATCTGTGGTTCTTAAAAAGAAATTTGATCTTTCAAAGAAACGATTTTGTTCGAAAAGTATTTTCAAACAACGAGAATGATCAGCCATATCGAAAAATCTAACCTTGATTGGCAGCCATCTTTAGATACTTGTACATATTAAGAATAAAAGTTCGAAAATATAATGGAATTTTCCAGTTTTAGTCGATATCCATTAAAAACCAACGTTGCATGCAACGTTTATGCCAATCTATGTCATAAACAAGTACAAAAAATTTATGATCATCAGTCATAATCATAAGTGAAGTTCAGAAATTCATTAAAGGGTCAAAGAATAGGTAATTTTCTGCGGTAAGAAAAATGTAGGAATCTCAAGAGGAATATCGAAGAATGACATCACAGAACAAACATAGAAAAAACGCAGAGACTGAAGCTGATCGGTTCTTCAATTTGATAGCCCTCAAGACTTATCTACAAGCTTATCTTTCTAATCTGTCCATATACGAGGTACATCTACATACAATCCCCTTAGACTAATGGGAAGGGTGGAAGGATATAAACTTCCATTAAGAGAGAGGTTCTGTTTACTTTTGGAAAATAATAAAAAACCATTTGTAACGGGGCCACGCACTGCTTAACCCTATATAATCATATTTTTCACAATTATTGCAGTGTTACCAATGACTGAAAACCAATATTAGTAGATAAAAACTTCTTGAGAATCTTAATTTGTTTCTGAACGCAACCCAGACTTCGGGAAATATTTTTGGCCAATCATTACTACAGTGATGGGAAAGTTATCGATATTTACGAGTATTAACACTAGAAGTACCAGGTGGCGTCATATGCGCGACGCTATTCAAAATGTTGAGATGGATTTTTCAAAGGACCAAAATTTTGAGAACCCCTGACTTGTGTCATACGACGCCGCCGGGTCCTTCGAGGTTATTCTTGTGGCGTCGTATATGACGCCACCTAGTCCTTTTAGTAATCGAGTGAAACCTGGCTTTTCTAGTGTTAATCTTGGGAGAAGTTATTGATACTTATCAAAAAGTATAATGGTCGATATTTCTCATCACCAAACATCAACTTATTGTTAGTAGAATATGAAAATGGAACTTACTTGAGCGGTAGAGCCGAAGTTACATCCTCAACATACTCTTGGTAGACGAGCACAGTAGTTCCAGGCCCTTGACAAGAACCGTTACCGGCCAGCGACGACGGGACGACCACCGAAACGGGTCCATTGGACGTGTTGATGGTCTCCTGGATGGAAATCTGCTGACCCAGAGAATCCGGATTCTGCGGATCGTATAGAATGGTTTGATGAGGCGCCTGCGCTGACACATATATCACTTGCTGCTGCTGCTGTTGTTGCTGCTTGGCATTTAGCATATTCTCATCGTGCACCTCATGATGTTGGTATTCGGCGGGAAAATCATCGACCGACACCGGCGTCATGGTGGTAAGCACCGGCGAGTTCGAGCCGGGCAGCTCCTCGGCCGGAAGCGAGCTGGTAGGAGATACGGCTGCCGGTAAAGGAGATACACGGATATTGGCGTTCTGCGATTCTTGCTTCGTTTGGACCTGCTGTTCTTCTACGGACATATTATATGGCACGAAAAATTTGGCGTTTGACGTCTGGATGGAGGCGAGGAGGCAGTTACGGTTCGCGAAAATTGAGCAAATTTTTCAGGCTGCCAAGCAAAATTCTTCACTAAATTTGGTCGACGTCGGTTTTCATTGCGTTCATTTGCGCGCCCATATGGACCTCCATGGTCTGCAAACATAAAAGCATGAAAAAAAAAATTACTATCGGTTTTGACATTGACGTACGATTCCGGCCCGGCGTTTATATATGAGCGGGAAAACCAGATGTTATAACTTTTTTTTTTTTTTTTTTGGCAATTGGTTTCGAAATCGGTGGTCGCTTATAAATGTACTCGTAGTATAGCTGCATGTGGAACAAAAGACGATTCGTTCGAAGAATGTGAAGCGGTGGCCGTAACAAGAAGTTAGTTTTTTTTTTTTTGGGCCAACTTCATTACCGTCATTCGAGTCACGTGCGAATATAATTTCAATCAACGTGTTCTGCTTATATTTCAATTTCAGTGACACCAGCTAAACGACGAGAAATTGAAGCAACTTAGGAATGGAAGGGTTGCCAATCATGTTCATAAAAAAGTTTAATTAATTCCCGACGAAAATATTATTTTTTTAGAAAGAAGAATAGAAAAAACACCGAGTTTAATATTTCCACAATAAACTTGCAGGTAGAGTACGACAGTGAGTCGACTATAACTGCTTGATACAAGTATTAAAACTTGAATGATAATCCCTGCTTACATTTTCAAAACTTTCAACAAAAGAAAGAAAAATGCATTTTCCAAATTTCACGACAACAGTTGATAATAGTAACCCTAAAATGATGGCAGAATTTTGCCAGGTATTTCGCCACAAAAACATGTTTACAGGCAAAATCTAATTTTTGATGCGATCTGTTGCAAGAATCCGCAAACATGTGTAAAGCAGACATCAGTCTATAAAAGGCTCCCTTGAACAATGCCTCTCACCAGATGAAAACGTCGATCTCTCGTTTCGGACAATAAATCTGTGAAATTTTTTGAACCAGCAGCAGAATAGTGAATTAGTGAAGGCATGGGGAGATGTTTTCAAGTGAAAAAAGATCGACTAAATAAAATTAAGTTGTTACAAAAAGAATTTTCAATTTCAAAGCGGGGTTAGTTGATATGCTGATCAACGTGGGGTCCTTATCAGATCATCGATGATTTTCTCTGCATTTTGAGAAACTTTTCTGGAAAAAAAATCTGATTCGAGATTCTATTCATTCAGTCTTGTCATTAATAATTGTACTGTATAAACTTCTTCGATTGTGGAAAAGTTTTCAACTTCTCAAAATATAGATGGCGCTTTTTTGTTCTGGGCATTGAAGGGATGATATACGAGTATGTAAAATCTTTAGCCAAAAAAAAAAACAAAATCAAGTAACGATATCAGAAATAGGAATAGAAACACGTTTGGATTTGGATAATGAATTAGAAACATCTTTGAATTATTTATTCCTACAAAATTGTTTGGACTTAAATTTTTTCCACATCAATAAGTAGAGCAAATACCTATAAGCCCCCCTGAATGTAGTTCTAAGAATCTGTTTTTTTTTTTGTTTTTTTTTTCAAACGATTTTAATTGGAATCAGGTAGTTACGAAACAGGAATACTAAAGATGAAAAAACACCCATAAAAATGAGCCAAATTCGTTCGATCACAGGCTCATTAGCATAGAAATTTGCGTAAAAATTGAGGGGAAAAAAATCAATAGGAAAACTATTTGGCGAAACTTATATTTGACTACACGTAGCACCTTTACGAGCTCATCATTTTGTCAGTATAACCCTATAATAGGAAATTGGTTTCAATTAAAATAATCATCGAATTCATGCAGCCTCCAAAGCTCTCTGGTGCTCAGCCAAATAATGTATGTACATACAGGCGAACAAAAAACACACGCTGTTGTCTGACAAATACAATATTCTATGCATAGGAGCGTGTATTGAATCGAGAAAATGAAGAGGTATGATCCTCCTACAGACGATTTGAAACAAACGGCTGACACACCACTTTCATTATTTCTTCCTGCATATCATTGTAGTGCACCGACAAAATAACGTTCGCATGTATGATGTATACAAACGCAGAAGGTACCGTATGTACGCGATGCCGTATACATATCAATGCGAACACGATTTAAAAGTCATACTTTAAATTTTCCTTTGTGCAGATCGTTTTTAAAAAGTTTAACGTGTTGCGGGTATCAGTCAATGACTTACTGACACTAGCGTATTCGTATTTGCAAGAACCCATAATGCGAATTTTACGTTTTAATTGGGAGTGGAGTGGATATAATGACATGTACTTATGGTTATACAAGAATAATTTACATTAATATAGAAGAATGCTAAAGAAAATCGAAAGTATTCAACTCCCTGTAGGTATGAAAAACAGACACGATGGAAGAATAATGTTATAAAATTAACAAGTACTGAAGAAAATATTTGAAAAACAGCATTTTAATCAAAATAGAATCGATAAAATAAAGCTAACTAACTCGTACATATTAACCCAAAAATGTACAATTTATTAGATTTAAAAAATGAAAATATTATCAGAGCTTAGAACAAATATAAATCTAAATTTTGTTAATTTTCATTTAACTGGGGGACTCGACTTGATTTTCTCTGGTGGTGGGTGGGGGCTAATTTAAGCTCGGAGAGGACATCCCCCGTCACTCTCAAGACCACCTGTGAGTTATCAAATTTTCTGAAATTCCCAATGTAGCAATAAACTATATTATGCAATTTTTATGGGCGACATTAATAATTCTATAGTGTTGAAGGGATCGTGACAGCATTAGACAGTTTGAAAGTTAAAAAATTTGAATTTGTATAAGATTTTATACTTCAAAAACGTTTCAAGAATTTCTACACTGATGAAATTCTGAATATTCTACCAAAAAACAAAAAGCAATAAAAAAGGCTATACCTACATTTTTCAACTTTAATAAAATGTCTTCTGAAAAGATAAATTTTTATATTGATAAAAAAGGTGGACCTTTTTAGAAATATAGTGTGCGAACCACACTATTTGATACTTTCTTACATTAAATTAACAATAACTGGCCACCACAGGTCTATGTAAATTTATAATGTCCAAATTTATTTATTTTTTTTTTTTACTTATCTGTTGGTCTGGATTTTTCTATGTATTTTGTTACGGAGATTCAATGAAGCAGTTACATGCAGAATGTTGGGTTTGCATAATATGTATTTTTCATCTGAATTTATTATGAATTATTTTGTAATTTCTGAAGTTATTATATTTGCGCAATATTTACTTTGATTTGATAATGTGTGAATAATTGAATTTATATAATGGGTTGAAGAGTAAGAAACGTGAATCTAGGGTTGAATTGCGTAATGGTTTAGATATTTTCTTGGAAAATGGAAATTTAATTAACATATTTCTTATTTTCCTAGATCACGAGAGATAGGGCTGAAGTCCTTCAATATTCGTTTGTATTTTCTGAATTCCTTTTCTGGTTTTATTCTTTTGGTCTTTCTTGTGTTGAAAAGTGGCAAATTATTTGATTTATAATTTTGCACACTACAGAAAAAAAGCTGTTCCTAGACAACAAATACATTAATGAGGGGGTTAATTAATTTTCAATTTTTTTTATACTTTAAATTTTAGAGAGAGCTAAGTATATCTTTGTTACTAAAACAGAAGCAAAATTTCAGAGGAAGATTTCATTGTCAATTTTACTACGAGTTAAAATTTTTCATGTTCTCTGTAAGGGGAAAAAAATTAATATTAATGTTAATTATTTGTATAAATTGGGGAAAATGAATACTGGGAAGAAATTAGGGTAAAATATCGAAGATTAAGATAATACTGAGAAATTTAATTCAACTCTCATTAAATTTTGGTCTGTAGCACACAAAAAATAATTTGTTCTTATGTTTCAAATTTCTTTGCAATTTCAATACACAAATTAGTGGGGTACTCACTGAACGTCCTTCATTAGAACGTGACAAGCGAAACTAGGAAGAGAGGGGCCAATGGGGCAAAGCTCTTTAAGAAACTCCGCTTTTATATTAAATTTTAATATTGCACATTCAATTTTACTATAGTATTATTTGAAATAAAATATTAGCATTTAAACTAAATTTTGGTGCGCAGAACACAAATCTGCAGTAATCACTAAGTATAATATTTTTTTGACGCTATTCATTTTCATTTCTTTCGACTTGCCTTTTCCCAAGCAGGTTTAGAAACTCTTCAACAGGAAAATTTACGAAATAAAATACCAGTATAATTGAATTAAGTACAATAGTACATAATGCAAAATATAGAAAATAAAATTTTTTTATCGAATCCAAAAAATTTCGAACTCGAATTCGCATTTGAGTCGCGAACACAGATGTGTAGGTACGTACGGTCGTGAAATAATTCACACAGGCAGAGCCTAGGTACATATTTTATGTAATTCAACCTGATGTTTATCCACCTTAGCTGGTACATTGACCTAGTGTAAGAAAAACCTGCTGGGCTGCCGCGGAAAAATGTTTTTACTTCCGAGCAGCTGACAGGGGTGCGGGGCTCCAAGTGTAAATACAGGATTCACTTTGGCTGAGTACGAGAAAACCATACACACGCGCGCACACACACATACATACGTACATATAAGAGAATGGAGAGTGAGAGAAAAACTGGTCTAAACGAAAACGACATTTTTCGAAGTTCGCGGACCACAACAACTTTACCCCTTGTTATGGTTTTCAAAAGATGAAAAACCGGCTACGATTTGTAAACAGAAGACTGAATGAGTGAGTAAGTGTGAGAGACCTAGAGTACAAGACAGACAGTAACCAAATAGAGGGAAGAGTTGTGAGACAAGATGTAGGCGGTGGTGAAGTGTGGGGAGGAGTTGCAAGGTACAGGTACTACACAAAGTGTACACTCAGTCTGGTAAATTCCTGTTTGGTTGTTGCTGTTTGATACAATTATATTACAATGATGAACCTGTTTTTTTCTTTCTTCCTTTTTTTTTCCTTCATTTTCGAAAAGCAGACTTGCAACATGTGACTTGGTGCTGGTACTGCTGTTTAGCTTACGGGATATCAGCAGGGTAGTTCTAGTCAGTCAAGTTTACAAGTTTTGGTATTATGGTTTTATACCCGTGAAACTGTTTTATATACTCGTTTCACGGAGTGGAGTCGTCCTTCTCCGGTTAGCATTAAAATTGTGCAGGATTTGAGAAAACTTGATTTTCAAAGAAATAAAAATACAACTATCTGGTGATTTCCACAAGAGATTTTTACTTTTTCGCTGACAGTCGTCGCGAGTATTCGTGGTGTTGCATTCTGGTTCGATGTAAAATTTCTTCTATAATAATTTTTGTGCGCGCCCACTGGGGTAATGCTGCGCTGGAAAATGTGAAATTGTGTTCGTTCTGTGGCACAGCAATAAAATGGCAAGTTTGTCGGCGTTTCAAGTGCCACACTTTATTTTGAGTGTTTATAAAATGCTTCTTTACGCTACGTGTGATTGTTGCGGTGGTTCAGTGCAGAATTTTCGACAATTCAGTGTAAATATGTTCCACGGAGCTATACGTCCTTAAATGTGTTTGTGGTACTCACTTTATTATAATTATGTAATAACGGGATAAATTTGACGCAGTGCAAGGAAACCAAATGCAGCTGAAGTGCCTTCTCGACAGATTTTTTGTAAAACATATTATATAAAGTGAATGTGGCAGTGATTCAATGTGAAATTTCCTACATTCGGTGGATTCAATAAGTCAGTGTACTCATAACTGTAGAAATTATGTTAGCTGTATTTCATGGTGTTAGAGTGATAACAGTAAAATGCCTTTTTTTAGCTCAACAATGTTGCGAGAGTTCCATGTAGTATTTTAAACAATTCAGGGTGAATGTGTTTCATGGGACCCTTGCCCTTGAAAGTATTGTAATGGTGGCAGCTGCCTTCATGAATCATGATTGTAGTTCAGTGCAGTTTAATTTCATCCCTCCAAAATGTCACGAGCAGTGAGCGGTAGCAGCACTACAATGTGACAATGAAATAATATGTGATGGAAAATGCCAAATAGCACTTAAACTTTTTTCATGATGGTGTATTTTCGACAGTATGTGTGTGGTACAGGTTGATCTTTCTGTGGTTCAATGTGGAATTTCATACTTTAGAAATTTAGTGCTGTGTGTGCTTCGTGATTAAGTATTTAGATATTTTAAAACTGTGTTAGCTTTAAAAATTATGACGGAAATAAAGGTGATAACTATAAGTGGTCAAATATTATTTTGTGAAATAGTAAACGTGGAAAAGAATTTTGAGCAAAAAGAAGTGCACATTGTATCTGTTCTTATTATCTCCCATTACTAGCCTTGGCCACAAGGGCCTCGGATACTCTGTTAAATAACTAAATAAATGAATAATTTTTTGTTTCATATAATTATGATCAGTGAATTATTGAATAATTTCAACAGTATAGTGCATAGGTAAATATGTAAAACTGAGTTGCGAGGTTCTTTCAGCTGAAGCTGACCAATCTAGAAATACAATTCTGCTTTCATGCAGCTCCAAAATTAATAGTTACAGTAAGGCATATTTAACCTAGACAGTCGTTATTACATAAACTTCTCTAAGTTTGGTCCTTATTATTCCTTACAGAGTTTCACCTGACATGCAATTCAAATATAAACTGATTTCACAAATTAGGCAGTGAATTCCAGGATCTAGTTTAGAAAAAAGATAGCACATCTGGCCATTATAAAATACAAGAATGCAGTAAAGGAGGTACGTGATAATCAGCATGACAATTTTTCAGCTCAGGTCAACATTAGCCTTTTGATTTCATTTCAACTTTCAGACAACATCCACCATATATTGACCCTCTATTGGATGGATGGATCTTCTTACTCCATCAATAGCCTATGCAGCTATCATTTTGACATTCTTCAGTTACTTCATTTATAATTTATTTCTGATCTTGAGAATCAGAAAGAGCCAAGTCCAAACTTTCAGCTTTGAAATACCTATTCGCAGTTGCAATTTCCAAAATACACCCAATTTTTTAATGATTGGTATTTTATGATTTTCATTCTCCAGACATTGTGTTCCAATAGTTATTTTTCAACAATTAATTCAAAAAAGAATAGAGTATACTACATCGATAATAGTCAAAATCTCCTTATCACTCAATTTGGATATAGATTCTTCTGGTTAATACGGTCTATAATATTTTACAATGATGAAATAAACCAAACGACAATAAAATTCTGGCAAGAAGATAATAATTCTGTTTTCAAATTGATTCTTTTTAGTTTTCAGCAGCACATTAACTAAGGGAACTCTGCACAAATCCATGTGTTTACAATTTACCGATCAAAAATGAGTTTTTTATAAGCTTTTTATTCAACTTGTTACCTGACACATAGTTTAGTTCTGTTTTTGGATGCTGAGGTCCCATGTAACTTTCATTTCTTATCAGTACCACAACAAAACTTTACAAAAACTAAGCTAAAGCAGACAAGCGTTTCAACTGATTCATTTTATACATGAAACTCTATACTCCGAACTCAGTTATTGACACGTCTCATCATCGTCAGTGATTTCATTGTTGATAACCATCAACCCAACCACATTTGAAAACATTCAATTTCGACACTTTTGGGATGTACATCTGGTGTATTTCAACACGCAAAATGAACTACATATCATTATGACATCCTTGAACCAGCTGTCTATAAAATGGGAATGTATAGTTCGTTTTCTATCATGCTGACTGAGCATAGAAATGTAATATATACTCGCATAACAACGAAACACTTGAGATCAACTTTGGCGGGTCGAAGCTCAATTTAGAAAACTGAATCTCATAGGTTATCGATGAACTACTAAACGAAGGTAAATTGTGGAGTTGGCAACATTGCATAATCCATTCACACGAAGTTTTCCAAAGGGAACTCCTGCAGACCCACTCACACACTGTGTTTTTGCACTGTATTTGTATGTATATAGATCACCAGTGTACATACCTTTATACTATAATCGTCCACTATTTCCCTTTCATCTAGGACTACCGCAAGATTGCCTATTGACAGCAGTCTGTCTGACCAGCTGCACATATACACCGATTAACAACGGAAGAATTCGTCGCGGTTCGAATAAAAAAAAAAAAAACTCTTCAAAAAGCAGATTCCGCGCAATTATTAAAGGTGAGCAGTAAAAATGTACGCAGAACCGAACAAAATATATTATAATGAAATTGGCGCGCACAATCAAGGGCCACAAAATGGACGCAATTTCGGCGCGCGAAAAAAATTCTCAAAATTGTTGGAAAATCTTGAGATCTGCTGGCAAGAAGTTCGCGGATAAGCAGCAATAGAATCACTTTTCAAAGTCGCACACGTAGCTTCCACAAATTTGAAGATCGCGAGCAAAACTGATATGGGAAAAACAGTCGAGAAGAAACTTCGGAAACCACGAGAGCAAAACGCGAATCGACGGTAATTTTCCGAAATGCGAGAAAGACAAAAAAAAAAAACAACACACAAAACACACGAAATTTTCGGTAAAAAAAAACACACTGCTGCTGTATACAAAATGGGAATAGAAACCCAAGAGACCGATATGAGCAAAAAATGTGCACGAAATTACGAGTATTTAAACGGAAAAAGCACATACACGATCAAATTTTCGACGTGCCAGTCAGGAGGACTCGAAGGCTTTTGATTTTGGTGTTTTTGTTATTGTTTGCCGAAGAAATTTGATGTTTTTTTGTGTTTTTTTTCCGGTTCGATTGGATAAAAACGATGTTCCAGCGGTGCTGGCTGTCTGCTGATTGTGTGTGTGGTAGAGAGAGGCAACAGGTTACCTTCCTTCGTCTTACGTTTTTACCTTTTCACCTTCGTTAGGTTTTTTTTTCCTTCTTCTTCTTCTTCTTCTTCTTTTACCTCAGAGTACCACACGATATACACGACGAAGACGTCGGCATCCACGTTGCGCTGCTTCACCCGCTCTCTTGTGTGCAAAGAAGCTTTCTTTCCAACATGGCGGACGGCCAAACGAACCAAAGCGAACCAACGAGCACACCAACACACATCCGAACACTGACATACGAAAACACAGCCAACAAGGCGAGCAAACACACACACACAGGTACAGACAGAGAACTCGATGACTCTTTGGTATCGTCTTACTCACTCCCACTACATACCTGAGTACCTATATGCCGTGGTAAAGAGAAATATATGTACATATATACAATTTTATAAAGAAAGAAAAACACACCGTTCGGGCTAGTGTTTCTCAACCCTCGATACCATTATAGTTATTACTTTTTCCCCCTTACCCTTATCGTATATATACCTTTCTAAAAAGGTTCTAAAGGTTTTTTTTTTTTCCTCTTTTATACTATACGTATGTTGTGTACCTGTACGTAGGCTGGCGTATTCTTTTATAGATATAGGAGGAAATTCTAGAGAATTCACCCGTCTCGCAGGGCAAGGTGACAGAAGAATTTTTGCACCTTTTTCTCCCCTATGGCTTGTAATTTTTTTTTCTTCCGCTATTTATTGCAGTTTTATTTTCTTCTACACTGTTTATACATATATATTCATAAAACAATTTTCGTCTTCCGTCGATGATGCTTCCGTCTTCCTCTGTTCAACCATTTTTGCTTACTTGCATGACTTCATCGCCAAGGTCAAATATTTAGCAACTCTTTTGGGGAACAATACTAAACGTTATTAACGTAACTATCGCTACAATGCATCGAGTCTCGGATTTTTTCATTTCTTTGGGGGTTTCGGAAAAATTTAACAATGCGAATATTGCAGTTTATCGCCAATTCTCGGCAATTATAGGTAATATATAGCAATACGTCCACGAGCCTTAACACTAGAAGTACCAGGTGGCGTCATATACGACGCCACTTAAAATTGTAGATGGACTTTTCAAAGGACCAATATTTTGAGAACTCCCGACTTGTGTCACACGACGCCGCACCTGGTCCTTTGAGTAATCGAGTAAAACCTGGTTTTTCTAGTGTTAATTTATAACAATTTTTACACAAAACCAATTTAAGGAAAAATATGCATGAAAATATGCAAATTCAATATGGTATGATTTTGCAGGTATTTTCAAGCTGCACTCACATTTAGTTACATTTTTCAAGAGAGTATACAAATAATGTAGGTGTTAATTCAAAAGAGAAAAAATTAAATGCTCGCAGAACTGTACCAGTGTTACCAGATTGATAAAAAAAATTTCTCCAATTTTCGAGTTCAAAAAAACGAAAAAATAAGTTGTAAAATATGCAAAAGTTGGTTGAATGGGCGCAACATGCAAAAATTTTGGGAAAATATAGTCAAAAACAAAAAAATAGGTAAGAAATACAAAGAAAAAATTAATTGCATCTCAAAATATGCAAAATAAAATAGGGCTAATTTTACAAGGAATCATCTGGGATGAAAAACTTACTGCAGGGAATATGCGTAAGTAAAAGAAGCACCAGAAAAAACATGCATTTGCATTTATTGCCTTGTCCTGCTTACAACTCTCATTTTGAATGAGTCAAGGAGTCTCAGCCCAGGCTTATCAGAGGCCTGATAACACTCCTACCACCACTTCCATCACTACGCCTTCGCATGCTTCTCCTTTCCCTCATTCTGTCTGGCTTCTGCCCCAACAACGAAATTTTGTTGTTTGACACTTTTGTTTTGATTACTCGTTGAAAGAGTATAATTATGTGAATGTACGCGTATAATCTCTTTCAATATTCATCTGGTAAATAATTACTCGTAGGTTATTACCATGCAGAAAATTCGATGAAAAATGACTTTTCTCAGATTCCTTTTTCACAAATATATCTAACTACGAGTATATCTATCATTCATTCGAACATTCTTACTTCATTTTTTAACCTATTATTTTAGTTGTTCTGACTTTGCCCCTTTCCTCCTTCACTTTGTTTACTACTCATCATTTTCCCCAATTTCCTTCGTCTACCGTAAAATAAATTGAACCAAGACGTAATCAACAGGCCGGACGAAAATAAAAGTACACAGGAGAGTAAATAATTTATACGTTAAGGTACCTTACACACATAACCTGTACCTTTACATACACATACCCAGCTCTAATATATACGCACGCACGAACACTAATCTTCTTTTATGGGGTGAGGTTTAAAAACGATGGAAGAAAGAAGTGTAGAAGAATTAAAGACGTCGAAGGATGCTGCGGACGAAGGGGTAAAAAAGAGATTTTAGAATATCTTCGATAAAAATGAGTATGTGAGAGAGACTGAGCGAGTGCGACTGAGGAGGCCGAGGCGAAAAAAAGCAATAGACGTCTGTACCTCTCGTTACGACCAAGCAATGCCTGAGGGTATGTAAAGATGGTTTTAGACTGAAGCCAATGGTGTAAGTGGTTCTCAACAGTGAATAGAGGTCCAGCTCCAGACAGATAACCGTGAAATTATAATCGAGACGAGTCACCTGTTTTTTTTTTCGATGTTTTTCAATTGTGTTCCGTTTTTTTTTTTGTTTCTTTTTTTTTTTTGGCGGCGACTATATCGGCATAACTTGTTCGGCTGACGTGATGATGGAATTGCCGGTTTAGGAAATAAGAAAAAAGAGAAGACCGGCATATCGAGTTATGAAAAATGAGATTAACAGATGATCGGCCGAAGCTGACATTACGCAAAACTAGGTATGTAGCTGATTATGTAGTAAAAAACACAATTAAGGTTACTGTGTGAAGTGCAAGTGATGACTATATGGTGGCAAACCAGAAACACCGTATGTTCACTTTTTTCATTCAGTTTTTTTCTCCCTCGACTGGGCTCGCATGCAGGGGTTGAACGATAACCGCACATTTCCTGCGATATTATGCACGCAGAAACACTTGACGTACTGGCTAAGGTGTATTTCCACCTGTTATAGTTGATGAGAACCTCCACGGTTTATACATAGTCAAAAATACGCTTTTTAGGACTTCATTATCATAACTCAAGCACAAACGTCAGAAGATCCAGTCTGAGGCATTGGTGTACCAGGACCAATACTCCGGGAGGCGGGGGGTTTCATATAGTCAAAATAGTACACTTTTTTCTTCATTTCACCGTCATCAATGGAGTGGGAAATTTTGTCGAACCTAACAAACTAATTGATATTCAGGTTCACTGAAAGAAATTGATAGTAATTTTCAAAATTTGTTACGAGAAAAATGGGGCAGTTTTGAGATTATATAGCAGAAACTGCTACAAAAATAATAATAATAAACTTCATACAATATACAAGTTTTTTAATATTTTTGTGGTGATTTTCACTATAATCTTCTAATTGTCCTATTCTTCCTATTAAAAATAGTAAAAGTTACTTTTCATTTTTTTTTTCAAGGTTTGATTGAGATGAATTAAGCACAGAAAATATTAAATCACTATTCAACTCAAGACTTTTTAGGTAGGGAATTTTTTTTTTTTGAATGTTGGTTTTTCAGTTTACATAGGTACAAAATTTTTCGAAGTCAACAGTTCATTTGACTACTTACCTCACTTTTACACCCTAAGAAAAAAAAAGATTGAAAGTCAATATTTAAAAAATTGAAAAATGATCAAGAATTAATAAAAAATATTGGCATATAATAATTATAATACTAAAATTTGATATTAAATATTGAAAATTAGTAAAGTGCTTACTAAAATTTAATTTTTAAGCTAAATTTTAATATAAACCTGAATTGTCTTTGGTTTATTTCGCTGCATATTATAAATTAGTAAGCAAATTTCTGTCAATGCGAGCATAAATAAATAATTTTTGAAATTGTATCTTATCTTTGATGACTCCAATAATTTTGGAGAAGAAAATATTCATCAATTAATATTGGCGTTACAGGTGAAGTTCACTCAACAAAAAAATTTATTAACTCTATATCAGCCCTACAGATATGTAAAAACCAACAAGTCTCACCACCTCAAATAAAACAATTAATGCAATAGTTTTATTTTTGTCCATCGTGTTTTAGTTCCAAAAGCAGCGACCAGAGTGAAGGGTTAGCGATTTTTCAGTGTTTTAGGATTTGATTTTTTTGCAGTTTGTTTATGTTTAGGTTGACTGTAGATAATAGTACCCAAAAAACTTGACAGTAATTTTCAAAATAACAAAATAATGCAATATTTCTTCATAATGTTTCTTCAAAAAAACTAATTGATTTTTAGAAAATGATAATTTTTTTTATATGCAATGTAAGCAATGAGATTAATTCCCCCAGACATATTTTAGAAAAAATTAGAAGTGATTAAAAATTGGAACACTTTATTATACTCAACGAGAACTTGGAGAAGTTGGATCCTGGTGGCGCATTGGTTGTAGACAGTTATTTTATTAAGGGCAACAACTAGTTAGTTTCTATGTGTTTCTGATTAGTCCTCACTTACATGTCGAATTCAGGCAAAATAAACACCTACTCATGAAATAAGGAATGTACAGAAAAATTTCCAAAATCAAGCCGATTCATAAAATACACTGAATATTAAATTAAAAAACCACATCATAGGTGAAAGATGAGAAACTCCTCACCAAGAAAAATATCAATCAAATTACTAACCAATCGACGATAAAGTTCTAAATGAGTAAGCTCATTCTCTCAAACCAGTAAATGGCACCAAGCACAACGCCCATTAAAAATATCTCTGTTTTTTTATTTGTATTTATAGAAACATATAATTTTATCTAATACTCGCAGAAAAATTCAAACTTCTATTTTTAAGCTATACAGGTAGTCAGAACAACACAAACGGAATTCCCTACCAGAAACGAATGAGCCCAGTGAATGAATTATACAACTTGTTTGGGTGTAAAATTCAGCATAACAGGTGGATCAAGACATTCGCATTAAAAAAAAAACGTTGAGTAGCGCCGAAACATTGTATGAATCGTAATACCCCCCTTGATAACGTTGGTTTTTTTCTTCTTACAATTAAAAAGGGGGGAATTACTCCTAGTAACTGGTTTCAATTCACCGATTTTTATGGGTTAATCGTAAAGTATTACGTTGGTCGGTTCTGTCAACTATCAATCCAGTTATGAAAAAGAAAAATAAGAAGATAGATTACGTTGACGAGGGTACAACGAACGGCAGCAATTCTCATAAATGAGCTGAAATCACCTGATGCAGATATCCATGTAAACTTCTACATGACCGGTATAATACTCTGTTCCATATTCATGATGGCCGGATTTGATCTTTATTACTGATAGCATTTATTTTTGACGAGCATTGCAGGAAGGGCTATAACCCTTCTTGTAATTCTGAATATGGAGAGCAAAGCAAAAGTAATCACAGAAAAAATTGGAAGGTTCATTAACTACAAAGCCTATTCGCATAATTTTTAAAATACTTGCATCAAATATTTCTCCTGAATTATATAACAATTTGACTGTATAGTTCATCATTTGCTTCAAATTCAAATGATCATCAAGCAGATATTTTTCATCATAAGAAATCTTAGAGGTGTTCTCACACAGTTAATTTTTTTTTCATCGATAAAATTATATAAAAGTAGGTACCTATAAACTATTATTCAAAATGTCAGCTTTCTACTATTTTCTCAGTCCTTCGTCCTACTCATTAATAGAAAACAAGCAGTAAAAGTATTCCATACTACCTTTATTGATGGCATATATTGAAGATTGCACACAATAGATTTCTATCTTTTCTGTTTTTGCTAGTATCGAGAGAGCCGGAATGGGGGAATATTTCTTCTATTTCCTTCTCACACTTCTACTGGAGAAAACTCGCGATTTCTGTACAGAACCGATCCAAGACTAAACTTAGTGATAAGGAGATATTGACGATTTACGTTGGTTGGAGGTTATCCTGTTTTTCAGCCCTATAGAAACCCAGTGGAGCAAAATAACCACAGATTGTCGTTAAAATGAAAACAACAAAATCTGTAAGTATAAAAAATCCAAAATGAGGGAAAAGGAGAGTGTATTTTGAAAACTTCTACAGCAGCGAATGAGTACCTATTCCAAAAAGTAAAAATTTGGTATTGGATCACTCATTTGGTTCTCAGGTTCAAATTCAGATATTTTCATTCAACGACACATTCTTTCCGCTCAAGAACTGAGTAATTTTGATATTTTATCAATTTCAAAGATGACCTTGTCGGTGGTCCACTACTGGGTTTATTGTTGAATATTCTAATCCAAGATGCCGATATATAAATTGAGATGAAAATCAGAACATATTCACATTTTGGTACTGAATTGATAAGAAATCAAGCAAGCCGGTGTTAAGTAAAAAAGACATGAAGCAAAAATCAAACGAATGCGAAACTGCAAACGATGAAGAAAATTCTCATTGTGAACGAGGCTGATGACTGATGAGGGAAGAAGATAACTTAAATCTAACGAAAATCAGAATCTAAAGTCTTACCAATTCGAAGTTATGACTAGTCGATGGCTGAAGAAGGCTGGTCGCTGGTTTAAATCACTAGTTGAATATCAGATTCTTGGGCTCAGTTATCATTCATCGGAATCGAATTCTGGTTTTATCACTTGCTATTCCGCCACACAAAACAATCACCGATTCACCAAATTTACACGCACTAAACTCTCATTTGCGAACTGAGATCACTATATTCACTTCACGAACTACTTTAAATACAAAACATCACAAATTATTACACCACAAAAACAACTAACACTAAACAACTTTGACCGTGTAGAAAAATGCACTGCACAGTCAAAGCCACACAACAGCTTGCACTCATCAAACACAAACAGATACAAAATATTCACGACTTCACGTTGATAATCGAAATCGAAGGATATCGAAGCAACTAAACGCAGAGTCGCAGATGCACCTCACCAATTCTTGGAGATAGCCAAAACCATGTGCTGATTCATTTTTGCTGGTAAACGCTCGCTGTTACCAACATTCGAAAACAAATCGATCCAAAAAATATTCGGCGATTTAACGAAAATTACTAGTTATGTGTAATTTTTTACAATATAAAGCGATAAAAATTGCATTATCAGCAATAAAGGTGAGAAAAATTGATAAAATTCTCTTGACGATAACATTCACAAACGTTATCACAAAATTAAATTACGGTATGGTACATTTTTGACCACTACTATGATTTAACTGACATTGTTTTCGAACACACGCACACAAATACCGATAGTTTTCGAAATTCGATTTCTTTTGTATTTCCGTTACTCCTAACCTCCTAACCTCCCACGTCTTCCTTTCCTACCCATTTGAAAACATTTTGAACCGAAATTGACGTAGCAGGTAGTCGAAAATTACGGATTTCTTTTGGTCGATCTACTATCCAGTGAAACTGTGAATCGTAAAATGGAGTGTTTTAGCAATACTTGGAAGTAAAAGCATCTATCTATTGATCAAGATGAGACAGCGGTACTTTTTCCAAGAATATATCAAGAAATCTTTTCGTCTGAATGTTAATTGTCAAGTGTGAAATTGTATCTGTGGTTGCAATTAATATTTTTTAATTTTTAGGAACTAAGAAAAACCTTCCGCTTACTTTACTAGCTCATCTAATTCTGTAATAGGTATTACTGACAAATATTTTGATTTAAAAATATTTTTGAAATACTTATTTGAAATGCATAATTTCAGATGAAAAGTGATTAAAAAAATATTTCTAGACGCAATAATTTAAATACTAATTATTAATTTGTGAAAATCTCTCTTCCATCGTATCTTCAAATTAATAATTGAAAATAATATAAAGATATTTGGTAGAACACTCCTTGACAGCATATTGCCTGGTTATTTGCAGAACATTTTGAAACAGAATTTTTCATTTATATCAAGGAAAGAATATTTTCGCGATGTGACAATATTTCAGACTAGATCGAGTCAGAATTCCAGAAGATAGCCTGTAAATGGTAATATTATCACAGCAGGATATTTCGAAATATTGTTCTGCTTAAGAGGTATGAAAATAGATAGAATTTGCTGTCAAGTAAGACTAATCGAATCTTCCTTCATAGAAGAGTTAAGTCTGATGTCATTGATGAAGCAGGTAGTTCCATTTTTTTATCACTGAACCCCCAAATACACGTTAAATTACATTTAAGTCCGAGGTGGAGATGATTTTAAATTTTCTAAAAATTTATTTGAGGCGATTAAGAAAATTTTTTTATAGATTCTGGTTACCCAAGTTTGCCTCTTTGAAGCATAATAGGTGAATACTTTTTGCAGAACCTGCATATTTTCCTAATAATTTTCAAATTTTATACGTTGGGTCGATCAGTTGTTAGCTCGCAGTTCATTCTGACTGGTTCGTTTGACTTTTTTTTTTTTTTGTCAAGTGATGGTTCAAGTTGGTTCGAATTTTTAATTTGAAGGAAGGAGATGTAAAAATTTGACTAAAACAGATGTGATGATGTTTGTACTTGACTATTCTATTCAAAAATTTGCCGAGCCTTTTTTTAGTATTAGAGGCATGCAACTTTCACGCCCTTCTAATGTACAATACGTATAATAGTTGGTCCCATTTTATAACTGTGGAACAATGCAATTGTCCATAAAGGCGTACTTTACAAACAGAAACCATCAGTTAAATAATGTCTCAAGCCAAATTCTTTCTACAATCATGGAAATTTCTATTCCATAAATTTTTCTTGTCGACTACCTAAGTACATATCTATTTAGAATGGATTTCTTGACTGCATATACGATATCTGGGTTGGAGAAAATTCTTTTTAACCGAATACCTTCGTAGAATTTGAAACAGTACTAATTGGACGTTAGACCTAGGTACCTACTACAATAATTATAAAGTCTAAAATGCATAATTTGCTCGTAATTACCCACCACAATATTAATTTTAATTACTGAACATCCTTTCGGTCTTACCTAATGACGTCATTTGAAATGACTGACTTGCACTAAGCAGAAACAATGTGATGTTTATTTTCTACATTCTATAAATAAGTAGGCTGTTGGAGTGTAAATCCAATTCCAGCAGTTATGGATAATTCCTTTTGGTCATTCAAAATTCCAATAACTTGGTGTTTTAGTGTTGAAAATTTCAAGGTTGTTTTCACACAACACACTATGCATAATTTTTTTGAGCTTAAGAAAAATTATCAATTGCCCCTCCTTTGTTTACAGTTAAGTTACATACCCATACAATACACTAATAAATTTCGAATAGAAAGTTTCAGTTACTAAAGATTCCTAAATGCTTTAAATATCATTACTTCGAAAATGCTCTCTTAACTTGCATTTCTGCTAGCAATGTTTCATTCAACTTATCAATTTCTTCGATTTGTCCTCGAATTATCAATACGGTTAATTGGCTAGTGATTCAACGATGGTAATTCTAACACAAATGGATGATTCACAAATGCTGATGGAAAAATAATTCTGTTAACAGCACTTAGTCGACATTAAAAATATTTCTCCTCGGGATAGAGTCGAGGTAAATATAGAAGACTACATTTAATGACAATATAGAGATGACCAGAAACATTCGGACAAAAAAATATTTTACATGCATAGGTATTCCATACCATGGCCAAGAAGGTAAGTCAGTGAGCCATGATGCATTATGTAAAACGACTGAACAACGTATATTTCGCATCAAAAGTTTTTATTTGTAAGGTGAATTTTATTAGAAAGTCGCCTGGTAATGTATTTTGAAAGGTTAGTCTAATGATGTAAACATGTCGTTTATACAGAAGACGACCCGAAGCAATTTACTTCTGCTGGCGTGTCAAGTTACAATATCTTACCTCAGATAACATACCTACATGCGTATCCTCGAAGGTTAATTTATTCACATTTGCCAACACAAGCATCCCTTCTTACATTTTTGTAATAAAAAACGGCGGTAAATGAGGGGACCTGAATATTTTTTTAACGAGAACTTTCAAAAAGAAAATAAGGTAAAAAGATATTATATTAATTCTTTAAAATCCTATGTACAAAATTTGAAAGAGCTTAAATTATTATTTTTTATTAAATTAAAATTCTGCTTTTTCCTATAAATTAATAAATTGAGTTCGAATGACTAGGTATCCAATTCTATAAGAAGTTATAGAAATTCATTCGCTTTAAATGCTGCTGTCCATATATAAATTAAGCTTTTAAAATGTGAGTGTTCGACATGCTGTACAAGAGAGAATCGTCTTCTCAATACAGAAATACGGACGTTAAACCCTTGATTATAGGCAATCGGTTCTCACAAACTTTATTATAAGATGCTCAGTCGCAAAAATTAACTTAATCGAAAAAAAAATCTTATTGTTATTAAAAAAAAATAAATAAAATATGTCTAAATGGATTTTAGCCTTACGTTAATTTAATGGTTTTATATGCAACAATTTAGTGACAGTTTTCAAGCGTAAAAAATATATTCCATTTAAATTAATAGTTTTGTGCACTCAAAAGGTTATTTTTCAATCAGGTTTATTCGTGAGTCATTATTAATCTTTGAACGAGTTATGTAATCTGAAAAAAGCTCATTCACCTTAGGAAATTTGCTGTAGTATAGATTACAATCCACGTATATTTCTGGAAAAAAATTAATTATTGCAACCGGTTGAGTCGAAGAATTTTTTATAAGATACTCGATCGTTAATGACTTGTGTAGATATACCAAATTCAGTGAGATTATGATAAGGTTGTAAATGCTGCGTTCAAAATTTCTTATTATTTTTCAGTTGTTAGCATTAAATTTCAGTACAAAAGATTTAAAAGATTTAATTCAAAAACGATTCGAGACTTTTGAAGTTGAACTCCTATACCTACGATCGTAAGTAAAATAAAATCGTTTATGCAACGAATCAGTGGTACCGATCCACTGCATGAGGTGTTACGGGCATAATGACTCTTTTTAATTGATATATGGGTTATTAGGTAGCCTTGAAATTGTACTGGATGCTAGACATACTTTTCTCTTTTAGTTTTACATAAGAGGGTATGGTCAGTTTAGAGGGCACTGAATCTGAATTTGAACAGATTTAAGCTTCATCCTCCATCTTTTGAATGAAAATGTGACCCTTCTGAGACAAAAAATGACTGAAAGAATCGACTTATTTCCAACTGAGCTACATCATAAAATATGAATTAAAAGGTGCTGAATGCGAATTTCATATTAAATTTTAGTTACCTGCCTCCCTTGTGGCTCAAACGAGGTTGAAAATTGATTGAAATTTAAATAAACCTGCAATTTCCAAGTGTGATACAACGTGAATTTTTTTCTCGGAGGTATACTTAGGTTATAGTAGTAGTGTAAGGTACCGCTGCATTTTTCTTGTTTTCTTTATATTACCATATAATTCAGTAATTACCCCTCTCACCTGACTCTGATTCCATCCCATTCGCTGTGGGAAAATTTTACCATTAATTACTCCATTGTGATTCTAATAAGAGAAGCTCTATAAAGCCTTGAAAAATTTACCAATTTCATAACGTCGCTCACTTTTAACCTTTTGATTAAGTGTCATAAGGTTCGTATTTAAAGACCGCACTATCATTAAGATTGATTTTTCATACGTTTTCTTCATGCATGTATTTTTTTTTTTTTCACAACGTCTGTTTATATCGACTGGGTATTAAAAAAATATATTGGTTTTACTGGCGAGCATATAAGATATGGAATAACAGCAGATTAAAGCCAAGAAATATCATCCGATGGGATCTATGCATCACTTATTCATGTTCGTTTTTTTTTTTTTCACCAGCATACTTCAAGCTACGTTAATTCTTTTATTTTATTGTCATTATTATTTTTTGCAATACTCAATGCCGATGATAATACCGATATCCTCTCCCATTTGAAATGGTTCGTCTGCTGCAGATAAATAAAATGCTGCTGCGATTTCTGGCTGCTTGCCAACTTCGTGAAACCATTCGTAGAACAATTTTATGACGTTTTATGGCCGTAATTATAGAAAAAATTCATTTGACAAACTTATTACGCAAATTATTAGGTTTTTAGGTTATTTATATTCTTTAATCACGAAATTAGAGAAAGGATGAAAATGATTATAGACTTAAATTCAAAATACTATACAGGGGGGAGGGGGAGGGTAAAGGGTTCATAGTGTCAACCAAAATAAAATCTTAATATTGTGTTAATACCTAATTATTGAGTCTAAGTTCACAAGATTATAAGATAATTTTCAATGCTGATATTTTTTCTATGAATGTACCTACCTACTGAAAAAAAATCTTCATGTTATGTAATTATTATTTCAATTTCTACTTCCGCTTAATTTGAACTAACGATTAATAAAGTGTAGGTTAGCACATCTCCATTATCACACAACTTATAAGTAACATGCAAAAAAAAAAACCTTGGAAAAAAATATATTTTAGAAGCTATAGGCTTCCCATAAGATCTACAACACAGTAAGTTGAAAATTAATTTAAAATATTACTTCACACTAAAGTGTTGTAGCTGTCTGCATATCCGACAATTTTTATTCGCTATCAGAACTTTATTGAATGCCAGCAAACCGCATGCTATTCGACTAAATTAACCCACGTTTTGAAGATTCTTGGAAGTGGATTGCGCTGGTACCCCTGCGGATATTTTACGGGCACTTTAATTAGAAACGTGCAAAGATTTACATTTTTCTTTAAAAATATTGTTGTTTTTTTTTTTTATCTCTTATTCTTGTTGAAGCCAAAGGTCGGAAATCACGCTCAACTATTTTTTACCGGCAATGTAATAACTCAAAGTTGTAGGGAGTCTCAGTGATGGAAGAGGCTATTTGCAGAAAGCTGGATTGTTTTGAAGAAGGCAGCAATATAAGCACTTTTTAATCCAGTTCAGTATCAGTTGTGAAACATTTTTATTTATTTTGTTCAATTTTTTTACTGCCATATAATAAGTGATTTTAACTAGAGGAGAGGAAGTTTCATAGTTCAGTATATTTGAGAGTGTTCCCAACAGCAAAACTTACAATTAATTTAAGTACACTTTTCAGGATAAACAACTTTTCCACAATTAACATAAGCATCAATGAAAAACTGTTGACGTAATTAACTATAATCAAATTACATATTTGAAAACAAAGAACAAAACCTTAGACTAATTTAACGAAATTTACTAGCGTACTCGTCGACTTACAAAAATAAAAATTTTAATGACTGTCGAAATAAAAATACATAATTCAAGCACTACACAAGACAGACATTAATCATTGATCAATAATGACCCGTAACTTTTTTTGCATTTTAAAATTTTGTTATTAGCTTTTTATCGTAAATTATTCGTATCTAAAACCACCTCGTAAATTAGAGCAATAGAAAATAACAGTAATGACTAATTTGTATTTTGATTAATGGGGCATTAAATATTAAAACATTATTTTGTGAACTTGAACCGGTTTTTCGTTTATTTGCGTGTCTTCTTATTCTAGCTTGAAGAAACAAATTGAACTTGAGTTTTTATCTCAAGATATTCTTTATAATAATTAATATCCACAGTTTTATAGATTATTAATTAATTTCTTTTTTTGATATGGATCTACGACATAAAAAACAAACAAAAATATATTCTCATTAAATCTATTATTGCATTTTAACTTGAATAATTCGATTGATGATTAAAAAATAATGAGGAAAAGTGCTTACATAATTCAAAAAATGGGCGTATGAGATTAAGAATTTTAAATTTGGGTCTGAATAATTGAACATAGCCCACAGCTAATTTTTATGAGATGGTTACTCATTATAACCTGTGAGGCATATGCAATATATTTTCTTAATAACTTATTTTCGATGTTCACCGATAATGGCTGTTGTGCAAAATGTAATTTTATTCTTGATTTAAAAAAAAACAGCCGTTAATTAACTCCCAAATTTGGGAAGAATTCAGCGTCATTATATCGTTTTAAAAAATTAACTGCCGTTCGAAAAAACAATGAATGATTGAAGAGAATCTCTGAAAAAAGGGTGTGTTCTAGTATAGAAAAAAAAAAATCAATTTTTATTCAATCTGTAGGTAAATTTTTAGACTCCGAATAATAAAACGAAACTCATGCGTCAGAAAATGTCTAAAAAACATTTGATGATAGTATCAATGCTAAAATATGATAATTGGAAACTAAGATGAAAAGTTTTTTATTCATTCAAAAATATGGCAACTTTTTATGCTAATAAATACAAAGATAAAAAATTTAAGTAGTTGGTGAAATTCTGGGAAAATTACTGAAAAATTTTGTTGACCCGAATCTCATTTTGAAGTATATTTTATTATTTGAGATAATATTAAATTCTAATTTTTGTATTCCAAATTTTTTGAATAATTATTTTAAAAATATCATTCTGAAGAAACATAATTAACATTTTCTAAAAAATATTATTTATTAAATAATATATTATTTAGAATGTTTTTGGTCAATTCTTAAATCTAGTGTCAACAAAGCAACTGATAACAGTTAATTTTTTTTTTAAATATTTTATTTTATCAACTTTAGAGATTACTCAATTTTAATCGAATTAGGCAAAAATACTTTAATGTTATTTTGAAAATCTTACCCCCTCCATCCAAAAATCATAATCGAAAAATACTTAGGAATTTTTTTTTTTTAATTCATTTTACTTCTGAATTTGCTGAAAAAATTCGATCCATCCGAGTAGATATCAATTTTATGTCCTGAAACGCAAAATTATACCTGTAAGTATTTATTTCTACATTAAAAGATGAGAAGGTGTGATTTAAAATTCCGTCTGATCCCCAATAATTATAGCCCATGATTTTTTTTTTTTTTCGTTGCAAAGGTTAAATGTCGACATTTTGCACTCTCGACCTTTTTATCGAGCCGCGGTAGTTAAAGTCTTCCAGAAATTAGCACTAAACCTTCTTATCAGCTAGAAAACCTAAAAACTGACTTTTACAAATAATAAAAAAAAACCTAACTACCTGTTCAAGTAATAGATACGAAAATGTTTTTTTCCACCTGCAGCAATCTAAGAAGAAATATATTTAAAAACCGAATATTCTAATTATCTGTTTTAGATACGTGTAACTAACAAGTCACGACTTTTGAATTTTATGGGAACATTTAAGATTTACAGTAGCTAAACAATTTGACAGGTTTTTTAATACTAAACATTCTTTTTTACTTAAGATGACGTACGTTTTGAAATTCATTTCACTGGACACCTAGACGTAGGTACTTTCTGGTCATAACTTTCGGTGCTGGTGAGATACTTGTCCCTCTTTAAACTTGAGGTTATTTAGGAAAATAAATGAGAGGTAGAAAAAATCCAAATAATTCAATTCACTATGGATAGATGTGGTAATTAAGGAGTAATTAAGGTGATGATTTTATACTCAATTTTAGCTTGATGCTAATTTTTCTCTGATCAAACCCTGATTTTCTGGGACTAAATGTTAATCTTTTTATGCATAAAAATTCGTTGTAACGTGCATTTTCTGCCTTTCCGTACCCCTTTTTTATGCCCATAGCAAAAGCAAATTTTGCAGAAGACGTCGACGGTTGAACAATACCCAAAACATTAAACGAGTGGTCACCCAGACGTATTTCTCTTTTGTACAAGAAAAAAGATCTACTGTCGGCTATAGAGGGTTAGTTCGGACAATAGATTCTTATTTATGCAAAATAAAAATGTATTAGAAAGGATTTCCAACAAAATGTATCGTTTTCAGAACAGCAATAAAGTAGCCTTCAAAGTTGATAGCCATGTGAATATGAAGAAGGGGTTGCATGGTACTTATTCGTGTCCACTATAGGCGAAGCCCTCTTACTTTTTTTGAATTTTCTATCTCTCTCTTCATCGTCGTTTATTCATTTATTTTTTTTTAATTCAATTATGCGAAGAGAGGTGTTTGCTGAATTTGCTACGTCTTTTCATGTGAGAACTGGAATGTCCGTTATATTCGTCCGTTAGGGATGAATTTTCCATTTTAATTTTTTTACAAATATAAGAATACCTACGCAGTTTGGAAAGACGTGTTGAGAGAGATGAATTCATACATGTAAATTATGCTCTTATTTTTTCATCAGAGATCAGCATATTACTTTTTTTTAATACTTTTTCTTAGACATTCTCAAAGCTTGGAAATTTTCACTTATTGGCAAATTTTAAATTTTAAGTGCCAAAATATAAATTTCAAGAGGGTTTGAAAAACTATAGCTATTGTGATGGCTTCTATTATAGTCAGTCATAAATAATGAAAATGGCAAAACTACATACCTACCATCATCATATAATTGTCTCAGTTCGCATCACGAATTGATTTATTCATAATTTTACTATTCAGCAACTAACTTCTTTGGGTTACTTAATGCTGCTCCCATAATATCATCAATTCCATTATCATTTCATCGTGAATTTGTTGCAGCGGTTTTACTTTGCGGCTTGACTTTTATAATTCCCTCAACATAAGGCTCTTATTTCACATCTGTATAAGACGAGGCAAGCCAAATATTGTACAGGATAGGAACAGTGCATGAGTAATAAAAAAGTAATTAGGATACATTCTCTAATTGAACCTCTATATTTTTACGTTTTCTGTAATTTGAATCACCTGTAGAATTTGAAAAACTAACACATTTTATGCATTCAAACTGAAATATACCAAACACGAAGATGCTGAGACCAGTTCGGGAGGCAAAAAATGGCGGTCAGTATTGATAATTGGTGATGCAGAAAGAGGTAGATGCAATTTATGCAAAGATTTTCATGTCGAGAAAACATTGCTACGTAATTTGTTAAATGACGATTTTCTAAAGGAATTATTGGAAAATGGTAAATATAGGTAGGTACGTCATTAGAACAGGGTTATAATTTGTGTTACCTCTTTATACCATTATAGTGGGTATACTGTATTTAATATCTTATATATCGGTTGAATGGAATTTATGAATTATGATTCATGGTATTAAATGTTTGTAAGCTACAATTTACTTATGACAGCAATGTAACCTCGTAAAATATATGCAAAACAAATTTTATGTGCTATAGCTTGTATATCTGCACTTTTTCTACACGATTAATATCTTTCGATAGGCAATATATAGGTTCTGAACCAACCTTTATCAGGACAGAGTGCAGACTTACTAAATTATCGTCCTCACAGACAATTGTACATATCTACCTGTACTAGTATCGAAGTCGGAAGAAGAAATTTAACAAAAACTGTAGATACGTACAAAGTAAGGCTATTGGTATATGGAGTAGGACTGTCATAACCTGAAACAATTATTAATGAATTTGTAAAAACAACTAATAAATTTTGAAGCTGGTGGCATGTGAAGAAGAGCAGATGGTTGACTGCAGTATTATACTTAATTTTTATCAGTGGCCCAACTACTCGTAATTTCTGTTGAAAGAGAAGAGGGCAACTGGAAATTGATGAAAAAACTCACTCCCAAGATTCTAGATTTTCTTTTTTTATGAAAATAGTTTGGCTCGTAGAAAAGTCGTATCGGAGGGAGGGAGATTAAACCCCTCTCCCAGAGCTGAAAAAATTATATAAGTAAGACAGGGACCTTGGTTTTAAACACCTGATTTGGTGGTTTTTTCCCTCTTTCCATCAAGTTAATGTATTTTTTTTAGTCAATTTTTAAAATTTTTGATGTATTTTTATTCAAAAATCAAAGTTTACCAAAGAAATGGGAAAAAAATACTCAAAAATTTTTCACACCCGATTTATTCATTGTACGAGTACTTATAGGTAGCTAACTTTTGTCGTGGTGTATCTGCTGGTGGCCCACTTTTTATATGAATTTTTGACCTGGCACTCCACCTCCTCCTGTGGTGAGGGAGAAAATTAAGTATTTTGGGTTTATAAAAACCACCCTCCAGAATGTTGGTCTAGGTACGCCAGTGGCTCATATATCTCATCAAAGGTCTCATTTCTTCAAGATATATAATTAATTACTATACTCAAAGTTCTGAGTGCACTACTACTACTACTGCAGCAATAAATGCACTCAATGATTACAGATTCTTCTTCTCATATTACCTTTAAACAACTTAAAAAATTGAAATGTACCACAAAATTAAATTCCAGCTGGTTTATAAATTCTTACCATTTACAAAATGATTTTCTCTAACATTCTGACAAAATCAGTTTTAAAACTGACCAGCTATTTTGGTAACGTTTCTCACATAAAGCAATATTTCAAATCTATGCTCTAGCTACACAGACTTGGAAGAGCACACTAAAATGGAGAAATGAAAATGAAAAAAAATATGTTTGTGGTAATTCCCAAAGTTTCTGACCATTAAATCGTGGTTTGTCTTCCTATATATCTTGGTGCGTTTTAATGAATTCGAAGATTTAACCAGAAAATGCCTGTCTCTCTCATCTCAGACACATTTAACTCTGTTCAAACGAATATAAACTTACTGCTGCTTTGTAAAATATGGCTGTAATGGGTATACACGAACTCTGCCCGAATGGCGTGTGTTTTAATAATTTTTAAAAAAGATAAAAATCACCATCATGCGATTACCGCAGTTGCATGCTCCAACCAAAATCTGTTTTAAATTCTCGATTTCTACCCGCCTCACCATTTTCCATTTTCCATTCCATCAAATGGCTACTTCATTCACGCAATCTCCATTTTCTTCATTTATCTTAGTCGTTTTCTTCTCCTCAATGTTTACCTTTGATTAAAGTTTTTTTTTCTTTTTTTTTTTTTAATATTTTTTTCACCGTTGAACATCACAGTGGGTAGTTTAATTTTAACGATTTTTTATTAGATAGGCTATACCTATCTCTAAACGATCCGTAATAATTTTTTTCTTTTTTGGATTATTATTGGAAGCATTGGACAAGAGAATATGTTTTACAAAAACTGTAAAAGGTGTGTTGGATTTAAATTTTTCAACAAATCAGATGGTACTAAGACTGCTGATTGCCACTCATTTAAATTATCTAATCGTGACTAACGTGAAACTCATAAAAAACTGCTTAGTCTCGATGCTTGTCAAGTTGGCAATGAAATGTTATAAAATGACTTTGCAACAGTTTTTACAATTTTTTTGAAGGTTAGATACTCCTAATTTTTAATAATTCAGTCTCCGTTTTAATACAAATAACTACTTAGAGCTTACATAAATTAGGATGAATTTGCTGCATTCACTTTGATATTTTGCTGCTAATTCTTTGTTCTTCTGTTGGGTTTATTACTCCTATATCCAGCACTTTGATAGTGTGAAAATGACCTTTTGGATGTGTTTAGCTGTGAGAATGGTATAGTCATAAAATTTTGAAATTTCAGCCAATGACAAAATAAGGGTATGCATTCATTGATGTGAAATAACTTAAGGGCGTCAAAATGCTCAGGTCTACTTCTCTCTATTATATATTTTTATGATAGTCTTATTTACCTATTACTTCAATTCGTCAGAAGGAAATCAGGGATTCTCTACATACCTCGTATCCAAAAATTCAGAACTAATGGAGCCTTTCTCTCAGCATTTTTCATTTTTTCTTTCAAGTATCTTATCCATAAAGCTGTGCTTTATCCGATTCATCAATTTTACGTCAACAAGTGATGCAGAAATGAATTTCGAAAAGTGACCCAAAACGTAAAAAAGAGAAAAAATTACTTGAAACAGTTTGTTTGTATTTCATCAGATGTTGTGAATCTAACTCGTCTATTCATAGCTTTATACTTTAGTCCAATTAGTTTTTCAACTTCACACATAATTAAACAACTTTTTTAAAGATTCGTGTAGTGATTGGAAATGTATTTTTGAATGGAAAAAATTTCCTACGTGCAAGTATACGAGTATTAATCAAATTAACCCAAATGGTTGTTTTTTTTGTTGTTGTTGATAATGTAAGATACACTGGGTAAAATACATGAGAGAAAAATATCATTCTAAAAATAAAGTGTTAGATTATTAATCTTCTATAAAGTGCCATTCATGTATGATTACCAATGTCTACTTACTGGAAAAAATGTGTGGGATTCGAGGCTATATCAAACCCACGAATATAACACAAAGCCAAGTCAGTGACAATTTATTCATTTTTATAATTACTATACCGATAAAAAAAAAGTAGTATTGATTTTTTAATTTTGAAATTGAATATTAAGATATTTCAGGTCTGCAGAAGGTGCATGAGCAGGGCATCCAAAAATTACCAAAATGGTTTTCTGAATTGAAAAAACAAAAGAAAAGAGAGATTTCTGGGCTAAAAATGTAATCTATCTGCTGTTCTCTACTTATCTACATAATACGGATTATATTGGTGATTAAAACTTGAGTTGTTCTGGTACTATGTAAGCTACTGCCTTTAAATCAGAGTTCGGAAGCTAGCCGAAAGCCAAAAGCTAAAAGCCGAAAGCCATCATCAAAAAAGCTGAAAGCAAAAGCCATATTTTTATGGCTTTTATACGGCTTATTAGCTTTTTACAAAAAAAAAAAAAAACATAAATCACAAAAGTGAAGTGTAAACAGAGAAATTAATCAAATAATTAATAAAAAATAGAAATAAAAATTTTCACCTAAATTTTTGAATTCAGCATAAAATTTCCTGTAAAAAAGTATATTTTTTGTGAAAAGCCGAAAGCTAAAAGCCAAAAGCCATTAAATTTTAGTCGAAACAAGCGGAAGCCGAAAGCTATAATTTCTATTTAAAAAGTCAAAAGTTGAAAGCCTAAGTTTTATTTTCAAGGTCAGAAGCTAAAAGCCATATCTTATGGCTTCCAAACTCTGCTTTAAATTTCTTTTTTCCATTTTTGAAGCATATCAAAACAACTTAAGAATCTTTGCTGTTTTTCTTCTTTTCAAGTCGGCTAATTGAATTTGAATTTTGACTGGTAAAGAATAGTCACAGTTACTTTAAATCAAACTTTTAATTGCTTAGGACTACTTATGAGCTGATTCCCAGATAAAGAGCCTGGCTCTTACTTCTTTGATTTTCAATCATACATCCATTTACAGATTGAAATTACAATTTTCTGAGACTGCTATGAGGTAGCCAGAAAATGATTTGGAATTTGATACTCGTACATGTCACTTGATGAAGAATTTTATTGCTTTCACGAGATAAATCTGATTCATAAATACTGCAGTCGTCCATTTTAGCCTTACAATAGTTCAGTTTACCTATGCCTTGACTAAGAAGATAAAATCGCGCCTATAAGGCAAATACACTTTCGCATTAGGATAGGTTATGGTTGTTTATAATTCCATTCATTTTTACGAAACAATCATTTCTCGGAACCTCATGTGCTGTTAAATTAGGTTAATGTCCATTAAGATTGTGGATGCCGATAATATGATGTGAAAAAGAATTAAGTCAGACCATAATTGAGTCGCAATTAAAACTCGTTTAACATTGATTGACAGCTCCATTTATATTTCTCATATACAAATTGATCGGTTGTGTGTTTCATTTTCGTGATAAGACCTGCTAAAGATCCTTGTTCAGTAGAATAAAAAATCTCTTCGACCAATCTGTTATTAAAATAGTTTGTAGCCTCGCAATGATTTCTGATGGAAATTGATTTTAATCAAAAATAATGGACACACACCTCATTGAAGACTACTTTTTTAGAATAAATGTGTGCCTCAGCAATAATGTATAAAATCGTTCATAATATGCTTCCAATCTATTTCATTTCCTTATAACGTGCTTGTTTGTGAGAAACATGGGTTGGGGTGACTTAACTGATGTTTAATTTTCACTTTTATGATATTTTAATCCATTGAATTATCATTCCAGTGTCATGATTCTAACCAAAATTTTGGCTTAATTCGAATGGTATAAACTGCTTTGTCTATTCAAAAACGATTCAAGGTATTGCAGATTGAGGAAGCTTTAAATTTAACAGTTTAATAAAAATAAGTAGTCATTCACAGAATAAATAAATTTGTATGGTTTGATATTTTCAAGCTTTTCAACGTGTCTGAATAACCTACCGCATTTCTACTAACTCGTATATTTTACTATTTCTGGACAAAACAAAAAAAGAAAACAGCTAAAAGTTTTTACGAATTTTTTTAGGAACACCCATAAAGGTCAATTAAGAGAAAGAAAAAAAATTTAGATTAAGAACGTTCTTTGACCCTATACATTGTTTACCTTCCTCATTTAATTCCAAAGAAAATATGGTAATGCCATCTATAAAACGTCAAGAACCTGTTCTGTTCTTTTAAATTGTAATTATTGTCCAGCTATATGGTCGCGTGGAAGCAGACATAGGTATACATATTTATTATTATGAAAACCAGTTTTGTTTTGTTTTTACCGACTTGCTCTTTAAGCAGAGATATTAATTTAGTTAGCGATAACAATAAAGCACGTGGGTACTTTTTTTTTTACCATTACTTTTTTATATATAGTGACACAGTTCTAGAAGTGTCCATCTTGCAAGTCTGCTGGTCCCCTATTTGTTTACATACGAGTTTATTGTTTTCGGTGAGAACCAAGCCGCTAATTTCGTATTAATCAGCATTTGTTAGGCTTCAATGTTACTCTATAATGAATGATGTGAATGAATTTTGTAGGCATTTCATTGTCTACGAGGTGTGACTAGCGCCAAATGATAGAACATTGAAGCGTGTCCAGGAGGGGAAACTTTATTAGCCATTTAGTTTCATTGTTTTTCGAGTGATTTTTGTAAAGGTATTAGCTCTGAGGATTATTTCAAACAATGCCTGCTTGTAACCGAGCAAATGATTGACAGATATAGCTACAGTTGGTAATATTGTTCTTTTCCTAAAGGATTTTGGAATGTTTAAATAATAATTAAATATTTTGAAAATCATTTCGAATCTACAGAAATTATGCTAAATAAAAATCTGAATTTATCAAATTGAATATAATAGCAAAAGTAAAGATTTTATCTAATAGCTAACAAAATTTTCATTAGGGCTGATACAAAGATACGAGAGAGGCCCATTGTAAAAAAAGAAAAAATTCCTTTCATCCAGCCTTTCACCTGATTATCATTAACAGTTTGTAATATTTGTACTTAAAAAATATTTTCATCATTATTCCATTTTTTTATTTTTTGAAATTTTTCCTAACGCTGAGAAACCTTTTATTTTGTCAAATGCTGCCTATAGCATATGTCTATAACGTTGTTGACTCGACTTCGGGGAAATAAAAACGTGTTTTGAAAAAGGGTGAAAATATAAGGATACATTGACCGATAGATTAAAACGACGATCCTGAAGAAAAAGGGTTATTCGATCCCTATACGAAGAAATGAAAATGGCTAAAATCCCGTTCCAGTCGAACTGACCATGTAACGATGCTTTTGTTATACTTCTTGCAAACTGGAATGTCCACTTTATATCGTGAGAATATCTGTCTTTCCATAATACATGCATAGCCTGTACATACATTTTTAAAATGTAATTTTTTTATTTTTATGCACCCTACACTTTCATTTCTTGATTTTTTTTTTTTTCAAACCCGAAGTAGATATTGAAGATTAAGAATCGTATCGCCAATTTATCTACTCGTCTATTCATGTACAGACATTGAAGTGGTAGATTTTTCAACTGTCATTTTAGGCTCGGACATTGTACTTGAATTTCATTCGTTAATTTATTTTTTCAAACAAGCCCAGTACCGTTAAATCCGTCTCATGTGACCGTTTTTTTCGTTGTAAAAATTTAAAACTTTATAAACAGGAACTGTCATGAATTAATCAAATCCATCCAGTATATTGAATAAAATGTATAATTAAAGAATGTAAGAAGAGAAGATAATGATAGATTTAGAGACTATGTAAGGTTTGGTTGAATTTCATGAGGACTGGGTTCATTGAACTTAATGTTCTGCTTTTGTCATTAATTAAAAAGGGTCACTGGGGTAAACTTTCTTTGAAATCTTCAATCCAGCTCTGGACACAATAATTATGTGTAAACTTAATACATATAGGTGTTCTCTTACTGAAGTGCTCAAAGTCTTCTTTTTCTTCTTCGTTAAAATAATTTTTTTTCATCATTTCAACCTACAGCTAAGGACATAAATAAGCTACAGAAAAAAAATGTACAAATGACATAAAAATTTACTTCGCAATTCCTCTCCAAATGACTTCGTCGATTGATTCTTGATAAAAATTTTTAAGTTTGGTATTCTGTAAAATAGGTATATATACGTAGAGGAATGCAGCAATGTTTCCAGTTACGATTCTTTGAGCAATGACTGTATATCAAAGAATTAAATTAATTTTTGATTTTGTCATCGGATGACATCAAAATGAATCTGTATTCTTCAGGAAGCAGTTTAATTAAAACACTTCAGAATAATATTAGGTATGTATTTTTCTGCAGAATATTTTCTGCCGTCATAGAAGATATATTGACGGCCTAAACGAGACTCGAATAGCATCAAAATGGATGATCTAGGTCTACAGGCTGACATGAATCTTAAACAGGGACATCAGTCCTTTTGGAAATGATACAATAGCAGAAACAGACTGAGGGCCAGCTTTACTGGCAGTTTTCTTTCTTCCATAAACACCTGGTTAAGATGCGTGAAGAGCAGCAAATGAGTGATTTCCAACTCTCTACCATCTTCCATTTTGTGTCTGCATAATGAATTGAAAAACACAGGAATTTAAAATAGATAATGTTGCGAAATTCTATCATCGTCGTATATTTTAATCAAACATGGCTTCCATTTTAATAAAACTGGTTTTTTAGTTTTCGTTACAACGTATTTCCTTTCAGATTTTTAATCTTCTTTCTTCAACTGACTAGTGATTCGCCGCATTAAATTAAGCATTTCGTAACCGATTAGGTTACGCCAAATTCAAAAGATAATATTTTATACTTGAAGAACGAAAAAAATGGTGATCGTGATCGACTCCAGTATAGCATTTTAATTGAGTTTTTAAAATAAATCGCAGTCTTATAATGTAATCATTATAGCATTGGTTAAGAGCATTGGTTGACAGAAAAGTTTAGCAAAATTATAATACCATAATATTATGACTACGTAAAAAATTTAAGATAAGTATTTATTTCATTAATTAATTAATAATTTATTTATTTCGGTATTTATTTATTTATTTATTCATTTATTGGTACATTCATTTATTTATATATATACGTATATTTATGTATTGGTAAATGAAGTACTATAGTGCCTTTTTAGAGAGATTTATTGATTGATTCGAACAAAAACTATTGATAATTTGTATTATTTATTCCGAAAAAAAAGAAAGTTTTTTAGGTATGAGACTGGAAATAAATTTTGGTAAATTCAAACAATCAAACGACAGTAGTACCTACTTTTTGGTAAATCTCCAAATTTAGGTTATCAACGAAATACGCCTTAGACTAGAGCAATAATCACTTTAAAGACCACCTTTATTGCTTTTTATATTAATTCACAGTTCATGGAATATTAGGTTTCAGGTCGGTATACCTTTTATCAGTCAGTTGATCAGTTAGTCATAATATGCAAGTACCAATTTTTAAAATACTTTACCAATAATTTTTTCCCCCATCCAGTCATAAATAATTACTTACCATGTTTCAGAAGAAAATTTAATTAGAATCAAAAATGCGCACGAAATTTTTTTATTACACGGCAGTGGCGCAGCCTGATTTGTTAAGGGAGAGGCTGAGTCTCAGAATTATTTTGTCCCTAAAAAACAGAAACTGCGAAAATTTTTTATTCGTTTTTTTTTTTAATGAAATTTGACGGTTACGAGGGAGGGGCTTATAGATAAGTCAGTACTTGACATGAAATTTTAAATACCCAGGTCTATTATTTCTCAAAAACACTTTAACTTCAAGCTTATATTAGGATTAATACTTACGAAATGATGGAGCACAACAACTGACTCGCGTTATTCCTCAGGGTGTGAAATCATTGAAAACAAAAATATAATATTTTTATTAAACACAACTTCTTTTGAGGAGTGTGATAATTACACGCAGCATAGATATATCATAATTCAAGGGAGCTTAGAAAATTAAAATTATACAGTAAATTGAACTGTTATATTCTCATAATATACAAAAATAAATAGGGTACACATTTCATTCAATAAAATTTTTGTTGTTACATGGGAAGTTAGAGCACGCATGAATCTTTTTAAAAGCTTAGTAAACTTGAAGATGTACTCTTCAACTCACCATCTACAAGCTGAATGTTAGATAAAAGATATTCCAATGTCTAAAATGCGAAAAGGAAAAACACGAGTATATAAATGAAATGAAACATGTTTTTACTTGTTATTATTAATAACACTACAGACTTATTTCGAGTTGAGCTCTCAAATGATTTTTTTCTGCAAGTGAAATCCGGATTGTAGAATATTCGAAATGGAAGAAAAAACTGATTTACTGAAACTAGTTTTAGTAACTCGTTATGTTCATTGATGGATGTTATTGAATGTATTTATTAAGATGGCTGTTGATAAATACACTATTGTCAACAAATAGCATTATGAGATTTCAAACACCTAAAATTTCCAACATAATATAACTAATAAAAAATCCAAAAAATTGAATTCACTTGGTAAATTTTCATTTTTCGCTATCTGATCTGATCTCACTTGATGTGATGACGTCAGCTTTTTGTGAGCTTAATGAATGGGTTAGAGCGACACCTATCAAAAAATTATACAACTAATCAAAATTCCTCAAATCCACAATGAAATTACAAATCAAATAGTCTATGCATTTCACCCAAAAAATGAAGCTCCTGGGAAATCTGATAAGTCGGTATCTATTGCGAACGTGTACTCTTTTTTCGATTGTCGAAGAAATATGTGCTGTTAGTTCCGATATTTTTTAATTCGAGTCAAGTTGGAAGATGACTACAATGAACACGCCTCCTCTCAACGGCACGGATAAATTGTTACGAAGTGAAAATGAAAATGATGACGATCTTTTCAAATCTGCTATCGACGTAAGTAAACGAGTCTCTTCTATTATTTGTTCAATTTCATGGCACGTAAATAAGTTGTCGACCACATGGATTGGACATTATTTCATTATGAACAATATTTAATCTTAATTCATTTTCGAATATGCTTTGAACGTTTCAGACAACAACGAATTCGGTGGTAAACATGGCAGACGATGATCATATGGAAGAAATAATTTCGTCAAATAATACCAGCAAGAAAGAGCTGACCATGAATAATGTATCTGAAACGCTTGAAGATAAGCTGAGTTTCAACGAAAACTCATCTGCAGTACGTTTCATGCCCTTATTTTGCTGTAACAATTTGGGTGTTTGGGGAGTATTTCTTAATCGTATGAGGAAAAAATCAAGTGCATTCTACTCTGCTTAAATAACGATGATTTTACTAGCTGAAAGGTTGTAGTTCTAGTCTGGATTCAGGATTATTTGAACTTGATTCACTATATTTTCTAGTCAAATTATAGTAGGATTAGTACACGATCGTTTGAATCCGAAATGCCCCTCCTTTTTTCTGATAATCAAGAAACTGCTAGTCAAAATTTAGTTATAAGGACTTGGACTGTCCATTTATTGCTCTGAAAAGTGTAAATGAAGAACATGGTAGTGGGAATATTTCTTAGCATGAAATGTAAACATAAGAATAAGCCTTGATTGTTACTCTGACTATATAATATCAAAAAGATTATTACTGCATTTTGCTTTTAGCTTTTACCCTTTCTACTAGGTTCTTATCTATAGTTGTTTCGACCTAAAATTATCAATTTTTGTATGAAGTTTAATGTTTATTCGAAAGATAAGGAATCATTTACTTTTTGAATGTATTTTTCTGTTTTATCTTATTCTATGAAGTATGAACCCGGTTTGTCAACTGTGGAAACCACAACTTCAATTAAGAATACTTTAAAATTGACAATTCTGACTTCGATCTCCATGATTCTCGAGCTCAGCGTTTTTGACTCTTCAGGAATCTTAAAATTTATTTTTGTGTCATCACTGGTCTGAAAATATGTATCGATAGTCATTTCATCCAATAAACTCAAGGTTTTTTGATATAGCAAATAGTTTTTCTTTAAAAAAACTGTATTTCCTTTGACATACCCACTTTGAGATGACAGTTTTCCTCTACTCGTTGACATGACTGACAAAATACTCGGCTACTCCCGATTTCATAAATTATATAAATCTGCAGTTTATGTGCTTGTATTTATAGTTTATTTATTTCGCAGGAACCGTCTAACGATGAAGCCCGAGATCAGTTCATCGAAATCAGTGTCACGGAGGCGAATAAAATTGGCGAAGGAATGAGCTCGTACGTCACATACAAAGTCGAAACCAAAACTAACATCGGCCTGTTCCGGCGAAAATCGATGAGCGTCCATCGACGATTCAGCGATTTCCTCGGTCTACACGATAAGCTGACTGATAAATATTTGAGATCTGGTCGCATCATACCGCCTGCTCCGGAGAAGAGTGTATTCGGTATGTATCGTAAGTGGCAGATTTAAAGTCCTATCAATATGCTTTATCCCATTTCTTCTTCGCAGGAACCACTAAAGTTAAAATCTCAGGCAGTCAAGCCGACCAAAGCAGTAGCTCAACCGAATTCGTTGAGAAACGCCGATCATCGTTGGAACGATACCTCCGACGAACTGCTGCCCATAGTATTTTAAGAGTTGATCCTGATTTTAGAGATTTCCTCGAAGCTGGTTTGTAATATACTTATTTGGTTTCAGTGTTTATGTCAGTAAGAGCTAATCGTCTTTTCGTTTAGATGGGGAACTGCCAAAGGCAACGAATACTTCTGCGTTAAGCGGAGCTGGTGTCAAACGATTTTTCAATAAATTCGGAGAAACTGTCAACAAAATCACTTACAAAATGGATGAAAGTGAACCTGTACGTTTGAATCTATGTTCCATTAGCTTTTTTTTTTTGAGCTTTTTATTGTGATCGAATTCTTCCAGTGAAGTTCAATTATCGAATTTCACATCATTGGCCAACCATATTTTTTAGCAATGGTTAAAAATCATGAATGCTTCCAAATTGAATGAATTATCATTAACATTATTACTATCATCTATGCAACATTATAAGAACCTCTGATATTACAAAGACATAAATATATAAGGAATTCGTAGAAATCCCGTATTCACCCATTTAGTCATTAACTAGTGAAAGGAGGCTTTCAATTTTTGATCCAATTGTTTTTTATTGAGAAAACTCGAAGAAATTGATTTCTAGAACAGTTTAGACAGAGCCCAAAATATTTTCATTAGTACTCTTCCTTATAAATAAAATCAACTAATATTTTTCATCTTATCCAAGTTTTTATCGAATATTTTTCGATGAGGGAAACTACACCAAATTCTACCGTCTTACTCATTACTAAATTAAGGATATGCTTTACCTCGCGAAAAAAAATGTAAAAAAGAGAAAAATTTTCCAGACTGATTTCTGCGTGAGTTTTCAACTGAGAGATACGATTTTTGAATATGTTATAGTTATATGATGAACTCACGGATGTATAGAGTTAAATTTTCTGATAGCTAAAATTAGCTATTAAAGTTACATCAACTTTGCATATCCGTCGAAGCCGTTGTTTAATTTTAAATAAAAATCTAACTATACATCTGTAAGTTCATCATGTAACTATAACATATTCAAAAATCGTATCTGTTAGATGAAAACTGAGCCAGAAAACAGTCGGGAAAATTCCCTCATTTTATGAAAATATTTTTTTTTAATATCGTCTTATCGGACAGTTTGATAACAAAAATCCTAAATTTCGTATTGGTTGAGCTAATTGAGAAGTTTGATTTATATTTTTCCATATTTCATCCTCAGCAGTTTCTCCCGTGAGATATTCGTACAGCCGAATTGTGGAGTTGGGGCGTCTAGTAAAGTATATATACCCTTAACGTGTATCATTTTTGCAGTGGTTCGACGAGAAAACGAATTTATTAGAAAATATTGACGTACAACTGAGGAAATTACACGGTAGCGTCGAGTTTTTGGTGTTGAACAGAAAAGAACTATCTATCGCTACGTCTCAATTTGCCAAAGCAGCCGCTGTTCTCAGCAATCGTGAAGAGCACACGGGTTTGTCACGTGCTATGGCTCAGCTCGCCGATGTCGAAGAGAAGGTAAAGATGGCACACTCGTTATTTGGTTTTAAATCATTGTTCATTTTTCTATTCGTACTTCATGACAATTGCGGACTGGTTACGTCTTATGCGGGGGTTCCTCCCGATAAAGTGCTTCCGCTTTGTTTCATTTTTATCTACGATATGACGTATGTTTACAGATTGAAAGTGTACACAACGATCAAGCGAATTCCGACTTCTCAATCCTATGCGAGTTGATTAAAGATTATATAGCCTTGATTGGCGCAGTTAAAGTAAATGAAATATTTATTGGAATTTTTGTGCTTGAAAATTAGGTACCTACTTTTTGCTAAATCGACGATCATTTTAGGATGCTTTCCACGAACGCGTTAAATCCTATCAGCACTGGCAACATTCCCAAATGATGTTGAAAAAGAAACGCGAACTGAAGGATAGAATGGAGGCCACCGGAAGATCTGACAAATTCGAAACCGCTTCGCAAGAAGTGATCGAAGTGAGTTTCACGAAGTAATAAATTTGATTTTCTTCAAAACTGGAATAAATGGTACGAATAGAAAAAGGTGTGAAACTTCATCTTGGGGAGGAAGCAAGTAGTTGAAGTTTTTAGAATTTATTTACGTTTGATAATTTAAACCATTTATTCAACCAATATAGTCCTCGAAAGTTGGACTCCTCGTTATATTCGTTCTTCTTCCCTGGGTTTTAGTTCCTCAAAGTATCTTTTTTGATTATTTATAATTGTTTACAGTATTGATGACAGATATTAAAAAAGAAGCTTAACCCGACATAGGCTGCTTTTTGAAATTCATCAACTTCATACTCGTCGAATATAGTGGAAGTGATCTATGTAACATTCTATGTGGTATATTTTTTGCTTGCAGTGGGAAGCCAAAGTATCTCGTTGTGAAGAAGAATTCCAGAAAGTGTCGAAAGTTATTAAAATCGAATACGAACAGTTCGAAAAAACTCGTATCAAAGATTTCAAGTTGATAGTTACCAGTTATTTGGAAGCATTAGCACAACATCAGTTGCAAGTACGATATCTTAATGTGAACATTCACATCTATCGTAAATCATAATAATATAATACTGAATCCTAATATTCGTCTGTTCTTAGGTTATGAAACATTGGCAAGCGTTCTTACCTGAAGCGAAAGCTATAAACTAACCAACACAGCCACTACTTTCCTTCTCATGTCACATCTCTTTGTTGAAGAGCCAGAGAAATTATCTATGTTCGCATGTTATATTCCTCGATGTTACTTCCTATTTTTTTTTTTAAATCTATTTTAATTAGGAAAAGTTGTTGCTTTCTCGAATACAAAAGGTTTACCATATTTTGATGAATTTTTGTTTCAGTACTTTTCCTGTACATAATTTGCGTTCGAATAGTTTAAATGTGTACTTTATTTATTATTTTTTTGCTTGTGTCAATGGATTTCGGTATAAAGTATTCATTATGGTCTTAAGTATACCTCTTCCGATTTCATCGAATTTTTTTTTCAGTTATCGTTTAAATCAAAACTTGGGAATTTTCATTTTTTAAATATTTTCATATTACTCCGAAAAAAAAAATTTTTCCACACTTTTTTATTTACTATTGTAATACTTTTTTCCCTTCATTGTTATCTTTCAAAATATTCATATTGTTCCGTTATATTCCTTTTTTTAAATTTTACTTTTCATATCCTCTATTCCTTTTATTTATTTATTTTTTTAATTTAATTTTTGAAGAAAAATGTGATAAGTACGATTTATTTTCGTTCTTAGAAAACGTATCGCGAAACGTACAAGATTTTTTTTTGTTTTATTATTTAACTTGAATCTTACGCAGAATATCTAATGGCTTAACATTTAATAATTGTAATTCTCTTTTCAAAAGTGTATGTGATATTTCATATTAATTATATAAAATATATTATAAAGAAATATTATAATTTTTTGTTTGCAGTTATGTATGTGTCGAAAAAGTTGACTGAAGAAATGGAATGAAGTTTTTCATTGCGATTGGTTAAGCAGTTTTATAACTTACAACTTACCATTTGGAAGGTTACCATTCATTTCTACTGCAATGTGTATTCTGTGTTGGACTGACACTTCGTTTATACTGCCTTCAATTTATTTTGAGGTAATTATTTGGAAAATATTGACTTTTAATTTTCATTTATTCACATACGGCGAAATACAACTGCTAGTGATTTGGGAAAACTCGATGACTTTTTTCCAATAGGATTCATTTGATCGATTTTTCCTCTTTTAATACATTTGTACTTCCAAATCTGTATCATGTTATTGTTGTAAGGATGTGTAAACTAATGCAAGATAAAACATGATGCAGTTTTTTCTGTTCAGATTTTCCATTGTAAAATGCATCCCGTGAATTTTTGAAGTTATCATTCTGATAGAGGTTAACTATATTTTTGAAAATAAGAAAAATTTTTAACTAATTTAAAGATGATAAACTTGCGTTGGGTTATTTTTGAAAATCGTCACTTTTTGACTTTTGCATCCTTTTTACTTTTTTTAAATTTTATTATTTTTTTTATACTTACAGAATTCGTATTTTTTTAGAAAATATAAGGACTATAAAAATAAGTTTTATTCAATTCTAATCAGTGGTGCCAAACAAAATAAAAATGAAGTTGAAAACTTTTCAATTGAAAATCCAATGCCGAAAATCAATTTTACATTGGAACACCAATATTTTCAATTTCTTTCTTTCTTGTCATGAAAAATATTTTTCATCATTCAATTAATTTACTCGGAGAGAACTTTGGTTGCACAATTTTTCATATGCATAAGCTTAATTACATCCGATTCTTCTGAAAATCAGATAAAATTCAAATTTCAGCCCACTTTAGAACGCAGTGTTGGCTTAATTTTAAATACGAATATGAAAAGTAGTAAGGAAATCCGGTGCTCGTAAAATGACATGTTCGAATTCCATGTAAGATAATTTTCCATCTCCGTCTACATCAGCTTCTTCAATAACTTTTTCTGCTATTTGAGAAATTTCCTCAGCCGATAGTTCGTTTCGTGTCAATAATCGCGCAGCTTGCTCGAGATCAGCAATGCCAATGTATCGGTCACCATCGAAATCTAAACCGAAATTGAAAAATGAAAATTTTATTTTCTCATTTTTGAAAAACGTAGGTAACAATATTTTACCGTATATTTTGAAAGCATAAAAAACTTTGATATCTCGTGGAGCTTGTTCACTGAATGCTGAAAGTAAATCTAACAAATCTTCGAATGTTAAGTGTCCTTTACCATCGCGAGAGAACACTTCACATATGCGTCTGCGAAAGGGATTTTCCTGTAAGAAAAACCATTGTAAAATGAATGATCTTTGATGAACGAATACTTAGTCATTGGAATACTTCTGTGTACATTTGATAAATGAGATAATACTGATCCTATTGAACGAGGACTTGTTTAAAACTACACACTATAATATCATCTAATTGAATAAACGTAAATGAGAGTAACTCAAAATTAAGGTTAGTTTTTAAAAATTGTTTCAAGAATACAAATAAAGCCTAAAAAATGTGGTTGGAGGGGATATTATCTTAAATATTTTATACTTTAAAATCATATATACTATGATTAGGTAACTGAAATTCAGCATTCAAGTAAGTACCTCCATTTTTCATATTTTGGGAGAGTTTATGTTTTGCATAATATACCATTTTGAAAATAATATTTGTCAACTTTTATCTCGAAACAATTAATTTTATTATTCGTTATTCGAGTTGGTAAAAACAGTTTTCCCATCGGAGTAAAATATGCAAAAGATTTTCTTTTCCAAATTATGTTTAAAAATAACGGTCTTGCTCCGTTTTGGATTGCATCGTTTTATTACCTTCAGCACATGTTTCTACATTATATTCTAATGAAAATTCATGACTCATTACAAAAATGTATTCGTTTGTATCGTATGAATAATTTTAATAAGTACTTATTTGCATTGTTTTCGTATACATTTGAAAAGAAAAGGAACGACTATTTTTAACTATTTTTCGAAGCTTGTAATTGTGTCATATTATCCCGGATGAGTACAAAGTCGAGGGTTACATTAAAAAAAATTCAATGAACTTGAATATAGTCTCTCTCATATTGCTCTTCGAAAAATTGTGTGTTCATAGAGGAATCGAAAAATACGAGTAAACAAACGAGGAACGCAAGTTATGCTAATTTCACCTGGTTTAATGAATTTATTCGTGATGTGCATTTCATAACAGAAACAGATTTACACAAACAAATTTTTTTTTTCAACATCATTGCAAACAATTCTCTTCTTTGTACAGATTTTTTGCCTCTACTCTGTAATACACGATTATAGTACCCTAATTCTCTCAATTTTTGATATTTAAGTTACCTACATCGAATGCAGTTTGACATAATTTTGACTAATTGGTTCTGTTGCCCTTTCAATTGTCATTACGCTCGTATTGTTTCAGCCACGACTATTTGCAAGGGTGTTATGATTATTTTGACATTTAGAGCGAAGTAATGTCAAACAGTGGGTTTCTTATGTCGATTGATTGCAGTTGGCAACAGGTACACTTGTTGCTTTCATATTTTTTCTTGCCACACTGATGCTTCATTGTATTGTAGCGAATTTGGTTCTGGCAGAGAATGGTTCGAATTCGAAAAATTCAAATTACGACAAAATAATATGGGTTGTTGGAATATGCAAGGTGTTGATGCATTCTTTCTTTTTTTTTTTTTTTGTTAGTGTAAATCCCTGTCCCTGATCATTGAACTCGGAACAGTAGAGACCAAGAGAATTCGATACAGAGGCCATTATTTATATAGCACTTAGCCACCTATTTTGGTTTTTAAAAATTCGAGTGAATTTTTCTTCTATATTTAATCTGGACAGAATGGGATGAAAGAATTTTACATTTTCCACATTTTTCTCTTTAGATTGTTCCAAAATTTCTAAGATTAACTGGTGGAGCTCTGCTTTCTCATATGGATCCTATCTAAAGAAAACTGGTTAATTTATATTCAGAAATGATAGAAAAAAATATTCGATTGTGGTCTTTCTTAAAACCAACCTCTCAAATAATTTTCAATTTAAAGCAAAAGTTTAATGTTTTTGTTTCTAGAGAGCTGCAAGGCTGCAGAAAAAAAAATTATTTTTCGTTGTAAAATAATTTGATAATAATTTGAATTTTCCAATAGACAATCATTCGTTTCTTCGGGACAATTGGTTTTTTTATAATGGTTCTTTGTACCAGAAAAATTGACAGGTTGTTTGTCAAAAACTTTTCAGATATTTTTTCTCGAAACTATTTAAAAATCTTCAATATCTATTAGACTATTTTTAGACCAAAATAAACTGAACCTATTTCTTCTTTTTTTTTCCCCGCTAAAAGATTATGATTATCTTCTTGAATAAAAAACTAAATATAAAAAAAAAAGCACCCGTTATAAAAAATGCACGAAATTTTCTCAATTTACATTATTTTCCAACGCTGTCGAGGAGCTCACCTTGAAAACTTTGACTACCACCGTACCCAAAATTATTCTCATTACATAATATCCTTTATTTTTCAAATAATAGAAAAATTTGAAAACAAAACTTTTTTTTGAAATTTCAATTTTGTCTTTGCTTTTAATTTTTCGTTCATTACATTCTGAAAAAAAATTATTTTTATGTTTTTTTAGGACTGGCCAATTTCAACCTCAAACTTATAGTAGCAAGATTTAAATTTAAATCTTGCAATAAAATTAATAACAGCCTCTATGTCTGCTCAGACGTGTATTAAGAATAATATACTAAATGATAAACAATTTTTTTTCAAAAAAAATTTGAAAATTCTAAATAAAAAAGTCATTTTGAAAGCAAATTAAGCTTCGTGTTTTGACTTATGTGTTCCGTGTCTATCCGAATGACTAAACTTGGTATCCTTGATTGAGGCTTCGATATACTATCAAAACATTTTTTTTTTCTTTTTAAGAAAATATGGAACAACGATTCGAATGAGAGAAATTAAGTTTTTTTCTTTTTTATAATTTTTTTTTAAATGATGATCGGTTTTGATATAAATAAGTCTTAAGATTTATCTATTACTCATTAAATCATTATCTCAAAATGATAAATATTATCTGGATAGACAAAAACTTACTCGAAGAAATAAAACTAAATTACGCTCACCTCCCCACAGTAAAACGTAATTTTTTCTCTTAGGTCGGGTATTTATTAATGAAGAAACTACAAATGGGTGAATGATTTTATTCTAGAAAAGTGAGAAAGAACCCTCTAATAATATTATTGGGCCAGTGCCACAAGTCATTAAAAATTTTCTTGAAGGGTTAACTATCTTTCAACTGTATCGGTAACCTTTATTATCAAATAAAATTTGATTTTATTTTAGCAAGAAAACTGTTTTTCTACCTGCTTATAATTGTCATAATCACCCCCAGCCCAATCGGCCAATTAACCAATCAAACCCTTGAAAGAATGATAAAGTAAATTTTTCTCCGAATTTTCAAAATGTTTAACAAAGATTATTTATAATTTCTCAACTGCAACTTTTTCCTCTTTTTTTTGTCGGCTTTGATCTTTTGATATCGGTACTATTTCAGTGACAGAGCAGATATTTTGCATAAAACATACGGTTCATCTTATCAGATCGACCCAAATTAATTAAGTTGATAAAGTATAACCTGCAGTTTCCCCTCTTCAGTATCCTGAAAATTGTGTCAGTAGATTTATGTGACATCGTATTATCTTTTTACTAGCAAAAGAAATAAAACAGCTTGTTAGAAAATTTTTTTTTAATTTCAATTAGTAAAACTTGTCTTTCTTTTAGACTTGTTAGTCCATTACTTGCTTATGTACTACAGAATTCATATTGCACCTATTCATCTCCTCTTGAAAAATTTTTTTTTCATGTTACTTCCTTGACTAGATTCAAATATTTGAAAAAAGTTTAAATTGTGTTTGAAGTTTATAAATTCTCTCAAAATCGAATGCTTTGTTTTGAGAAAAAAAAAAATTTCTGTCTAAATGTGTGACATTTTACTTTTCTCATTTTTTTTTTTTTTTCATTGGGAAAATTCGATTGTCAATAAAATTTATTATGATTTGGGACGAAAGTTTCACACAGTGAAATTCTGGTTTTCTGAAAATCGGGCTAAAATGAATTTGTCAAAAACCAGTTGTACGTAGAAACGTAATTAATGGGCCTATTAAAACAATACTCGTGAAAAACTATGTGGATAAATTCTTTCGCGTGAGACTTGAATTCGCATGTATGAACTGAAAATACCACTTCACTTTCATATTCTGAGACATTTTTAAAATAGATATTGAAGGCTCTTTTTTGCTTACAAAGTTGAATAAAATACATTGAAGGTGCTCGGGTAGATAAAATAATCCTACAATTCTTCCTTAAAAACCACTAAGAATCACTGTTTGTGGCGATCAAGGAGTCCTTCAGTCTCGATGACAGGATCGAAATATCTTTTTCAAGGCTATATGCGGAGGAGAAAACAACATAGAGGAAATGAGAAAATTAGAGCTAGTATCCTCTAAAAATATGCTTAATTTAATCCGATGGCATTCGTCTATGACCATATCTGGTCTAAAATGAGGAAGGAAATTTTCCTACGGCATACATTATTCTCAAGTACGAGTAATGAATAACCAAGAGTATCCTTCACTGCGTTTGAGAGTTTAGGTTGAGATTTGTTTTCGCTTTTTTATTCTGCCTACCAAAACTTATCATGAATTTTGCTGCAAACCACTTAGTGATTACTCAGTGGCACTTTTGAACCAAGAACTGAGACAAGTTTTGACTACAGAGTATTCCAATAAAATTACTTTAGTGCTATTATCTGTCTTCAGATTCACTAATTTTTGGTGACTGGTAAAAGTTGAAATCAATTTTTTGAAGTATAGAACTCAAAATATATCATTACTTTCAATTCTGGCAACTTTTCCATATTCTCAAGAGGAACTTTTACAGTCATTGGTTCATTTCCAATCATTCGCTTTGGAACAATTTCTGGACAAGTGTCGCGAAACTTCTTGAATACCCTGTATCAAGATAAATTCGTATTACTAAAGATTAATTGCGATGAAGAGTATTAGATCATGGATACATACATAGGACTGTAGATACGCCAAGAAATAATTGAATAGATAAATATACGGGTACCATGAAGATAATGATAGTAATATTGTAGTTTCATTGAAAAGTTGCTGATGATTTCACTTCATTATGGCCAAAATTAAAGTAAATTCGTCTATCTTTGAATCAAATCAAGTATTTCAAATCATAAACCAGTTTTTTTTTTGGTCTCACATCAATTTCAGTTGGTGTTAACATATTATACACCTGCCGGCATGCGTGTGTTCAGTTACAAAAAAATAAATTTTTATTGTCCATTTCTTTTTTTGATAAAAATCAGAATATACATAATACATAGGCTGATTCATAAATTTCCGCACTATCTCAATATATCTGCAGGAAAAAGTCCAAAAAAAAAAAACTAACTGAATAGGCGTGTAGGGTGAAGTGTTTTGCTTATGTAACCCAAATTTCAATTCAATCGGACAATCCGGACGCCTGTACTGACTAGCTATTCCGAACTCTGCCAAAATCCCAAAAGTATTTAGAGAGGGTTGTACGAACAATAATCAAAGAGAAAAATGTTGAACCAGCTTACAGCTAGGTATAGTATGTATAGATATAGAAAACAGAATGCATTACTCTGTTTTCATTTCACTAAAGTGAATCTATCATTCACCAAACAGCTAATACCAAACTTATCACAATAAATATTTTTATGTTACAATAATGTAAAATTTTAGTTTTACCACCAGTCCACCAAAAAAAAAAAAAAAAAAAAGGTAAAAAAAGAAAGCGGCGACAATCATAGAACCATTAACTTCGTAAAATTTGAAATCCTTCATAAAGGATGACTCATCAGCATGATAAATGAAGAGTGTCGTCATTTCTAAAAACCATGGCAAAAAAAACAAACTATTAAAAGTACTAAATGGATTCACCTTCCATCAATATCTTCTCGTAACACCTGTTTGCTACTTTGAATTCTGTTTCCAGCATGGTGCGAGTAATTTAAGCGAATAGTTTTCAAAAGCCCAACTGCGTTTAAGATAATGTAACTTATAAGGTTTAACATTTTTACTACCACAGTGTATAGGTATAGCTTATGTGCATTTAAAAAACACTTTGTTTTCAGGCTCTATACTTCTATTTTTCTTTTCCAATGCAAATTATAGTTAATTACGCTAAATATTCACAAATTAGTCATAAATAACGGTTAGTCAATATCAGACAATGACCTTCGATTTTTACGCTCATCCGTACGAATCGTATAGAGAAAAAACATTTACTAGATAAAAGATTTGAAAGGTTTCAGTTTTACATTTAAGAAAAAAACATGGAAACGCGAAAAAAGTCTGAATAGATTGAGCAAATTTTTATTATCTTTTGTTTCTATTTTCTTGTGTGAACATGAATTTTCATCAAATTATTTTCTCATGTATATCGCCGGGCGGAGCCCAAAACCTACTAAGTACCCAAAAATTAACTCCCCAATTTTATGCCATTAAAATCTCAAATGTTTTTGGACCTGATATTATGCTGAATCAGGCAAAAAATTGGGTATTAGTTTTTTTTTTTTTAGAAAAATAAAAGACGGATATTAAAAAAAGCCTGAGTCCAACATAGTAGGTACGTATGGCTCAAAGAAAATAAATTATCATAATATAAAAAGCTCACCTGAGAATTTCTTTCCTTGTGAAAAATGTAACATCCTGAAAAAAGACGAGTCAGTTATAATATTCTGGTTTTAAATAATTATTCACTTCTTTTTTAATTTGAAATTATAATTCATAATTATGTTACGGTAGGTACTTGATAATCTTCTATTTGAGATTCAGTAAAAACAGTAATTTTGTTGCCCATATCGTATAGATAAAATCGTCTCAACACAATTCCAATTCACACACTTTAACACCGAAATTTTTCACAAATAATTTCTAGAAGCTGAAAATGTATTTTAGAAGGGTGTGGTACTCATAGCGTGCTTATACTTGTTCGATAGAAAACAACTTAATTACGTCTAAAAGGTTTCGTATGAAAGGGACAAAATAAAAAGTACCTTCACAAAATTAATTTTGTAGGAACACACTGGCACGAATACGATTTACAAAAAGAAGTTAAACGATAGTTATGTGGACGTCCCAACAATTCTGTCATTAAGGTAAATGTGGTTGAGGAGTCTGATTCATTTTATTTAAAAAAAGTGTGTTCATTTGAGTGGAGCTGGAAGACCATTTGAAATATCTGCAGTATTAGAAAAACAGTACTGCCTAACTGCGAATATCCAGGAAATCTGGTTTTTTGGCTATGAATGTTTACTAAATTGAGGTACTTGGTGGCTAAGTTAACCACCTAAATCTTGAAAATGTCTTGAAAGCTACAGAAGACATCTGCTTTAGTAAAGTTCCTAAAGATTTTAACTAAGAAATTCGCGATCTATTATAATTTTGTAAGCTCAATTTGTAGCTCATTTTGTAGATAACCCGCTAAAAAGTCCAACTAAGTATCTTCATCAAGTGGTCTAAATGAAAGCCATTCAATTGTGCTTTAATTTTATTGTTTTTCGTGACGTTATTGCATCAATAGATATTTCGTCTCAGCTATTTCACGCAAAAATTAAGCATTCAATGCGAATTTATGACGCAGTTCAAATTAGTGCTCATAAAAGTTCACGGACTTTATTAGGAAGCAAAACACATTTTCGAGCGGAAAACGAAATTGGACATCCGTAAATTTTAAACCGTTAGAAATTGTGATAAATTACAAGATTTGAAAATTTAATAATTTCAAATCATTGGCAGGGGCCTACCGAGAGGGGGGGTAGGGGGGATGAGTCAGGCCCCAGTCAGTTTTCAAAGTCGGCAAATTCTCCAAAATCTTCATCAGTCGGCAAATTGAGAAATTGGGAGATAGCCGCCACCAATTTGCCGCCTAATACTATGCTCAAGCAACGATGAAAAATTTTTTATCCATTATTACTGTACTCGGCAAATGTTTGAGATGTAGTCGGCATTTTTGCAATGCTCGACCCCCCCCCCCATTCGAAGAAGGCTCGATAGGCCCCTGATCATTGGTCGACTTCTGAACCAAGTGAATAATTTTTACGTAATGAACACCTGTTACCTATGAGTATGTGGCCTTATTGAAAAAGCAAAAAATTGAATCTTCGACTGGTAAAAAATTATCGATGTTCGTTGTTTTAATAGAATTTTGTTGAGACAAAATATTGTGGTTGCGAAAAAAAAAAGCATAATTAGGTAACAGATGAAAAAGAAGTTGAATGATCATTTTGAATTTTTTTTTTTTTTCTGTAGAAAAATATTCAAGTAAAAAAATAGTTCAGAAAATGAGGCGAAGAAAAATTGGGTAGATAACTGTTTGTTATATTGCTGATAGACAAAAATCCAAAAAAATTACCATAATTTTTTATAAACGACCAATATTTTTGAAGTTTAGCGCAAAACAAAAATAATTTTTTAGCTTTACCTACTATTAATTTTTTTTTTATTGGTTGGGTAGATATAGATATTTAAATTAAGTTATTTTTAGCAGTTTTTCATAGAAACGAACTAAGTATTTAAAAAAGAAAAACATTATATTGGAAGAAAACACGTGAGAAAATTTAACCAAAAATGTTTAATCAATGAATAAACTTTGAGAAAATTAATTCAACTATTGATCTTTTCCCAAAGAGTATGCTCCACTGGAGGTCCAAACTCCAAAACTCGACAATACTAATATCATATATACCAACTTCTGATGATGAAGTGTAGAAAAATATTATGAGTCTGTCCCTGTTCTCTGTTTCAAATATAATGGCCCCGAAGAAACTTGGAAAATTTTGACATTATAATCAATGAGATTCGTTTCATACCGTGCGATGTTGCCAAAAGCCATGATTTATTGTTTCAGAGCAACAAAGTTGAAGATTAAAACTTCAGCTTTCAGCTTACGCTGATGACCTTGAAAAATAAAAATTTGACTTTGGCGTTCGACATCAAGATTTTAAACTGATGGCTTTTACTTTTCGGGTTTGTGAAGTCAAAACAAAGAAATTTGGCTTATAGCTTCCGGTTTGTAACTTATAGTTTCATAACATTTTGTAAAAAATTGAAAGTAGCTGGTGAAAATATGAAATGAGAGAAAAATTTAAGGAAGTTGAAAAAAAAAATAAAAAAAATAAAGCTTCAGCTTTTGTTGCTTTCATTTGGCAAAGCACGACCTGCTAAATGTCATGGGGCTAATATCCTGGCCAAGACGGGGAACTTGGATGCAAATTCTAGGTACATATAAGAAAGATACAAATTAAAAATTCAATTCTATATATCCTTAAGCTCACTATTGAAGTAAATCGTGGCCAAAAATTACAAATTTCTATTCAGAATTCGCTTCTTATACAGTCAATGGGTAAAATTTCACGAGATGAACGATTTTTGCGAGTGGTAACAGCATACCGTTAAAAAAAAAAACAAATCATGCCAATTTTTCGCAAATTCGCCATTTGGAATTAAATTTTCATAAATAAAAGGTCATTTGTATAAGTTGGTACAGGTGGCAAGTCAATTATTTTATAATCAATGCTACTGTATAATGCTGCTCATATCAGAATTTCAACAGGACTGGCATTTATATTTTCTCATTTAGTCCTCGAATAAAATTGTTGAAGGACGTTGAAAAATGTCTCCACATTGGAATGAGATAATTGCCAAATCATGTATTAAACATTTTTCAGTTTCAAATTTATTCGCATATACAATGTTACTGGGCACGTAGCCATAAGTCCATTACAAGTCACCCATAAACTTAATTCGCATAAAAATTGTATTTTGCCACAAAAAAATCAATAGATTTGAAAAAAAGGATTATTGAGCTCATTGGTTCACGATAATTTACGTATTTTGCAGGAGAACATATAATGCTTAATTGCTTTCAGCAAATTCTGAAAATGATGCAGTAGCCATTTACAATAGTACTGAAAAGTGCGAGTTCAAAGTTGATAACAATTTCTTACTTTTATCAAGCTAAAATGCCATTTTCACACACTGTAGTCGCCTGTAGGAAGGTTTCAAAATAACTGTTTAGAATAAAAAAAAAAAACCCTCAAATAAAATGTTCTTGAATAGAGCCAAACACACTTGTTCATTAATCGTTTAAACGATTAAGTTTAATGAGTCATAGCTGGGTGTAATTGAAAGACACGAAATAATTTTAATTAATGACCCGCTAGATTGATCCATTAACATTTTACACTGCATCTTATATTTTTGCACATATTAAATGGACGAGTTTTTTTTTTTCATGTGATTTATTTTTTACGAGCATACTTTTATATAGGTATAAATACTTGGAACAGGTATATGGAAACGAAATGGCCAGACGGAAGGAAGTTGTCCTACGCTCTGTATAGCCGCTGTAGACTTTATAGGCTGCACGAAGTGAAAGAAATGGGCGAACTGGGAATCTTTGTACGAGACTTTCATGGTCGCCAACTTTTGATTAGAAGGTTATTGGGTTTCACGCACTGTCAGCAGCACAGATCAAACAATTATCGTGTGCTCTGAAAGTATAATTACTATAACTTCTTGTCTCTTCGTCTTTGAAAGAGAGAGTTATTGCACACATGAGATACATGTGTACCATTAATCTGCACTTTTTTTTTTCCCTCCAACTTCCAACATATAACCGTAAATGGTAATAAGTTAGGCGATATTTAAAATTAATTTGCCAGACATCATAGTTTTGTTGGTGCTTCGCGTCCGACCAAATAAATTATCATCATAATGAGGCTAGATGATTAAGGTGTTTTGACCTTTTGTCAGTGTAAACAATGATCAAAGTAAAATGATGGGTGGCAATCTACAAAAGGGCATGGCATCTGTATGAGAGGAATGCAATTCTCTGTGTATATTCTGTGCTCCAGTGCTTGAAGAGATTGAAAACATTTTAGGATAGTGCCAATTTTAAGACATATAGCTAATCTACCTGATGGACCTTGGTGTGGCTTGGAGTGTCAATATTCAAGGAATCGAGCATGTTCACAGGTTCACTTTACTGTTTATTATAATTAGAGACCGCATTCCTTGGCATTTGCCGAATGAGTTCCTTTAAAGGCAGAAGATCAGAAATGAAAAACGAAATACGTTATGGGGTAGTAGGGGCCTGGGAAAATAATTTTATTTTGCCAAAAATTGCCAAAAGCGAAATAAATGCCAAAATATTTGTTAAACGACGAAAACTGCCAAATTAGAAATATTTATTCGAGGAGTCTCTAAATGAGCATAATTCCAGGTGCTTGAGGGAAAATTTTAGCAAGAAAAAGTACAGATAAGTTCACAAAAAATCTCAACCTGCTCAAAGTAATCTGGAGAAGCACCTTCTTGTGACGTATAATAAGAAATTTTTGTAAAAAATGATAAAAATGCCTTTGTTTTTAAATTTTTTTATGATTTAATGTTTGTTTTTGATTTTCAAATGTTTTTGCCGAATAAAGCCAAATTTGCCTTGTTTTGCGCCAAATTTTGATTTTTCAGTGCCAAAAAATCCAGTCTCTAATCATAATAGTCAGCGATATAAACCAAGTAACTATTGATATTGGAGTGTTTTGAAGGGGTTTTTTACATGAACTTTGTTATGATACAAGTGAGGTTCGTGGACAGTTTGCTAAATCCATTTTGCCTTCATGCAAGCTTTTTTCCAACAATTGCTTTTCATCCACCAGGGTTCGAATTTCCAACTGTGGTAGAAAAATATGAAACTATCAAAATTCTACCACAATTGTTTGCACGAAGCGTGAACTAACTTTCGCCCGTCAGTGCGGAGTTACTTTTTAAAAAAAGTCAATGTTATTTAACAAAATTCTTTACTGTACTTGTATAATTTTTCTAAAATTTTATGATGTTTTCAAAATAAGGTTATTGTGGTTGAAAATTTTGCAACTGTGGTGTTTGCGTGATAGTTGGGTCAAAAGTGATAAAAAATCTGGTCAACTACCACAGAGTCATCAGTCATTGATATGTGGAAGGTCTAATTCCAATAAGGTAGATGTGGTAATCCTGTCATTCACGTTTTTCTCCTCACATTATACAAGGTGCTCAGCTCATTTTACTATTAGCCTGATACTACCTCCACCACCACTTACCCGCTCCCTCCCCAATACATTCTCTTCTCATTAGATAAGTTTTAGTAGAGGTCTGATAACACCCACTACCTCTCCCCTCCTCCTATAGCTTCCCCATTTAGTTGTATAGGGTGCATTTGATGAAAATCAAAAATTTAAGCTATTAGAAATTTTCCATTTGGGAAAAAATTTTTGGGAAAACTACCTGTTGAGAAATTACGAATAGAACAGCTTTTTTGTAAAAAAACTGATTTTTTACATGCATTACATGAGGTGATGATTCTCATTAGACGTTTGTTGTAGTTTGTCTAAAGAATACTTAGCGCTAGAATATCCAGTGTGAAAAAAGCATTAGAAACGACTGAAAAAAAAATGTATGCGCAAAATAACTTCAAGCAACCTGCACAAGCGTACGACTACACAAATGTAATTTGACAAACCTCTTTTATACGTTTAATACGTGCAGGTGCATCAGTGTTGCCTCAGGAAGAAAGAAAAATATACAGGACATTACTTTTTAAACCATCCTCGTGCTCCCTGCTCATTACATAGTGGAAGAGAAAGGGCAGAAAACCATCCAAAAAACAGATCAAAATAATATTCCATAAGAAAATGAATTAAAGTTATAAATTAGGAAGAAAAAAAAGTGAAAACCCCACCCATTAACATCAGAGAGAGGAGAAAAAAACGCTCGACTCTGAATCAGTTTTAAATTTCGTCCAGTGCTATAAACGTGCTAAACACTCCTTCATGATACGAAAATTCTTCTGGTTGGGAAAACATTGCAGAAATTAATATTGCTGGAGTGATCGAATGCAAACCTCGAAAAATGGCCGACTTCAAAAAACCACCCCGACATTAGAAGAACGTGTGTTTGACCTCATACTGGTCTTCGAACTCTGCAAAATCAGACATATAAAAAAATGTAATGTCCTTCAACCTATATATCTTCTCGAACTCGATGTAATCTAATATTAACATTAACTCTTTGTTATGTTTTCCTCGTAAGTACCTGGAGTTATTTCTACCATAATGCCTCCTGGTGAAATAAACATTCTTCTGGTACCGAATTTTTTGTTTGCATTATTTTTTGTTCGCTTCCTTCCTTATTTTTTGATATTGTCTAATTGAGATGAATAATTTGCAGTCTATTATAGTTTAAAATTATTTACACTACTGTATAATGTTATTGCAATGTCGACGGGGCAGTCTATTATAGCTGAAACAGGTGCATCTTTCAGTTTTTGAATAGTGAGATCGCGTCTGAAAATTATTTTACATAACAAGAAATTTTTTTAAACCAACTTTAAATATCTACTGGTAGATTTATTCAAAAATTCCAACAATGGTATCAGCAAAATGACCGGTCGAACCAACATTCAACATTTTTAGCATAATATGTTTGCTGTTATATATTTTGTCACTTTCCGGATGGATTCATACCAATGATGTAACAATGTAGAACTATCAAGAACCACTTTATATTATTAATTTCTCTCAGTGCATCATACAAAAGAAGCCTTGAAAACTTTATGTCATTAAAATATTAAAGGTTTCGTTCCCATGACATTCACTTTCCTCGGACCTTCGAACTTTTAACCTACAATCCTTGTTTTGCTAGGATAAAAGAGAATTTACAGTTGCCAAGTCCATTGGAAATGCAAGAGCCTTATCTGAATTATTTGCAGCTTTTCATTAAAATTTTTACATAAAATTTCCTTAATGATTTGCTAGAAAACTTCAAATTCAAAACCTACCAACTACAAAATAATAATTGAAAAAATTGGGTAGAAAAATCGATTATTTAAAGTTTTTTAAACATTCGGCAGGCCTCTTAAAAAATTATGTTATGGCCAAAAATAAAAAAAAGAGTCACACCTCACACCTGCTAGAAATGACAGAAACATTTTCTGAGTTTTTGTTTTGCTTGCCAAAAAAAATGCTGGTTTCCATATTTACGTCTGCAATCCAAATGTTAAGAAAGAAAGTAAAATTTTTTTTTGGCATGGCAGTTGATTAAGAAAAGTGAAACAGTAATACGAAAATGGCAAAGAAAACTTGAAAAGTATTATGCTCATAGAAACCGGTTCTAACTAATTCTGATACATTTGTTAATTTCGTGCACCTATTAAAAGAGAAAAAAACTTTTCCAATTTTTCTTCTTAATTTACAAAAAAAGTAAAATAAATTCATGTCAAGAAATTGTTAAGCTAATCCAATTTTAAAAGGTATTTTCAAGTATAATACGAGATTAGAAGATTTTTCTTCCATTTCGAGTCAAAAATCATCAGTAGAGTACATTCTAATCAAATTTCTAATACAAACACCCAAATGCTAAGTCTTTTCACATCTTTATAGCCTGATATTTAATTATTTTTTTGCACTTTGCATTTTGCAGTCAAGTTTTCAAGGTCATACAATGACCTCAGAAGCGTCATTATAATCTCGCCTACAATAAATGCTGGAAACCAGGTTAGTCTGTAGAGTGTATCTTGTTTGGTACATTAAAAGTATCTGTTTTTATTATTATTGTGCATTTGTGTGCGTCTGTAAGTACACTGTTTCAAAAAAACGATCATTTTTTGTCACAATTATAAATTTTGTTGACGAATTTCTGGTTTTTAAGGGCGAATTCGAAACTGAGTTTTCAGTACATATTCGTGAAAATTCGTATTGATTACTACCACAGTAAATTTTTGTACGCTTAAAACGTACACACTTTTTTTTTTTTTTGGCATTCTCCTTGACTTCGACTCCAATAACAATGTCTTTTATAATTTCGAATCGCCTCGCAAATTTCTATGCTAAAACGCTTGAACACAAACACATGTGTCTTATGACTTCATAGGTTTGAAAATTTGAAAAGCAAAATATGGTTTGAGGAAAGAAAAAAATACTGCGTCGTCATCGAGAACATTAAGCAGTTTTGTTGAACTCGTATAAAGTCCCCTGTGGATGCAGAATTGTCACCATGACTGATGTTAAAGCAGCAATCGAGTTAAGAAAAGAGAAATAGAATGAAAGAAAATTCTAATAAAAACCATCCTCATTCCTTGTTTGGTTATGAGTTGCAAATTTACATTACCTATTGAATACTGTTTCCTGAAGACAAAAGAACAAAAGAAAACGAAAACATCAAACTGGATTGTCAAAAAACTACTCCAAGTTTGGAACTTATTTTTGAATTTTCTGACTACGATTTGTGCCAAAAAAAAAAAAACAAAAACAAAAACAAAACCGAAAAAAGAAAGGAACAAACTAAACGAACATTAAGTCCTTAGTTTAAGGTCAATATCCTAAAACTGTTTAAACACCAACAAATATGGTCTAATATGTGATGCAGGTGTACTAAAGCACTTGAAACCTTATGTAAAATGGATGACATTACATAAGTACATCTATTGTATATCTTGGGTTTTTTTTTTTTCTCCAAAATATCTTCTAAAAATAGGTATAGATAGTTTATTTCCAATTTTATTTTAAAAATAAACTGATTTTACATTATGCATATTGTCTGTTGAATTCGGGGTGACGTATGACACCTTTCACTTTTTGCTTGTGTTTGTGGAATATGGAACCCACATAAGGGCCTTCTGTTTCGATCAGGTGGATTTCTGCTTTCTTCTCTGTAGATGCCCGAATGAACATATTATTTAGTCTGTAGAACAAAACTCTTTACACCTCTCCTCTCTCATTCTAAAACTTCAAATTTTTATGGAAGGGGTTGATTTCCAGAAATTTTCACCCTCCCCTTCCACCTCAGAATGTCCGCCAACGGTTTTTAGACGTTTCTTTTTTCATATTATATATCTCTTTTTGACATGAATATGCCTTATGACTGTGGTGGTCATTTTATAAATGTCTCACTAAACATTACTTGAACTTCTCGTCCCCCCCGCCTGAGAAAATCCATCAACGGTTTTTAGACTTATTTTTTCTTCATATAATTATATCTCTTTTTGACATGAATATGTCTTATGACTGGTGGTCATTCCATAATGTCAGACGAAACATTACCATGACGTCATCAATTATATCCATACTACTCTTCCTTCTCATCCTCCTCAATATCTCTTGATGACGTGATCAATAATATCTGCTGATGACGTCATTATCAAAGAAGAAACATATTGATGTAGGTATTGATGTATCTGCGAGAAACGCTGAAACGTAAATATTTTTTTTTTTAGACCCCTTTATTTTTTAAATCCTTCAGATTTTCTTTTCTATAAAATATAGCGAGGCAGCTCAAACGTCTAATTTTACTTCAAAGTCTATCCTTGAAACCGGTTTCACGGTGCGTACCTATTTTTTTTCAGAATGCATTTTGTACTTTGACTCTGCTCAAAATTTTCTCTCCAACAAAAAGTATAAAAAATCTAAAAAATTATATTCAACCGTAGAATTTCTAAGAAAAACGTGTTAAACGTATATTCACCTACTATGGCATTTTCAGTTTATTCTAATTTAAAAAATTATTAATACCACAATATTGAGATCGATTTTTTATGTTAATGTCTGCAATAAAATAGATTTACGATCGTAAAATGTAACTAAAAAATAGGAAAAAATAAACGGAAAAACCCCCCTGGACCTATCGTTAACAAAATCTTGACCAATGCTATTGCAAGAAAAAATATTCACGGAGATGAAATAAATTATGTTTTTCTCTAATAACAAATACTTCACGAAAGAAAGTCATGGCCTCTATGTGATTTGGGTCATTACTTTTTTTTTTCTTTTCCTTCAACTTAGTTTTCTTATATCTTATTTTTTTCCAAGACAAAAAAAAAAAAAAAATCACCCGAGGTCTAACACAATCTCTGCAATAGCCAATAGCATATTTTTGAACGGAGTCTTACTCACGAATGCTTGAAGCAAAATTTTGTTAATGCGTGTCATAAATTAATGATAATGTTTATTAAGGCCTTCTATATTAGATAGCTTAATTTATTGAACCGAACAATTTGTAAAGTTACTTCCGAAAAAAAAAATTCCTAAACTAGTATTCTTTTAAAAGTTTTTCGAAGAAACTTTCAAGTTCAAAACATATTTGCGTATGTCAAAAATGTTTTTTTTATCAAATTCTAATCTTAAGTTCTTACAAAGTATGCACCATGGTATGTACTTACCTAGAAGTAGATACAGGTAAGTTGTGTCACTTCAAATCAAAATATAGTTGAACTTAATTTTTTTTATTGGGTATTTTTTTTATTTATTTTGGATAGTATTATTATGCATGTTTTGTTATTATTACTCATTAACCTTTAGGAATTTAATCTCTACTAAATGAACGATATGCGATAATTCAAATGAGGAGAGAGAGGAAAAGTGAAAATAGAATTATGTTACTACGAAGAAAATTCTCATATTTATGATGATAATTCGTGCAGACAATTCAGATAAAGATGGAAAAATGAGAAAAAAAAAAACACAAATCAATGTGTGTCAAGGTTCGCTAGAAACTGATTATTTGTTTTATTGAAAAATCATTCTGACAAGAAGGATAAAGAAGAAAAAAAAATTACTTGAAGACTAGGTTTACGGTAAGGTGAAGGTCACGTGATTTTCATTCATACATACATACTGTAATGATAGTGAAGTAACCTCGTATATTTTCTAATAAAAGGTTTTTGTACTTCTACCTTTTTCTTGATTTTTTTAGAAACTTGAAAAAATAAAGTAAAAAAAAACAAATGCTAGCAAAATACAATTTAAAATATTGTTTATTTAAAATTTTCTTCTGTCTTACTATCTAAATTGAATAAAGGAAAATTTCAACTCCTCCTTTGAAACAAACCAAATGATACTAATGCAGCAAAAGTTTATCTATATTTAATAATCCTTGCCACAAAATGAGAGAATAAACCTCATACATAAATATTTTAGGTTAATGAACAAACAAATATGACGTCTTTTGATTAGCAGGTGCGTGAAAATGGAATTTTTATAGCATTTTTCAATTCCAAGAGTGATTTATAGTGTACTCCTCGTAAATACAAAGTACCTACAACTATAATACGAGTCTCCTGGTTTTTAAAATCTCAATTTTTCTAACCTTTATTAGTTGGCAACACTGCTGTGGACTGTGAAGAAAGATCCATTAATTCAGCGTGTGTCAATTCTGGCTTGCATTTAGTAAAGATCCTTCAGCTTCAACAAAGTTATAAACTGGTATTTGGATATTAATTAATAGAATTGGCCATGAATTAATATCCTCGTATAACAGGATTGGTGATTGCTAAGAAGGAATAAATCAGTTTCTGTCTCCTAATTATACCATGCTTAATATCAGCTTATGAGGACTGAACCAAAATGATTTTTAATTCCGATTTTATTAACAGAAATTAAGATTATATCTAGACAAGCAGTTTTTTCTCATTTTTCTGAACTTTGACCCACAAAACCTTTGAAATTTGGAAGTATATCAATTTTTTATAATATTTTCATTTTATTATATTACATTCAATTCGTGAATAGTGTCACACCTACTTTGCCTAATTTGTCGTAATAAGAAAAACCACACTTCAATGAACTACCATAAAATTAAAAACCGAGTTTGGAGAAAAATGTAAATTTCTAACTTATCTGTACCGGATTTTACTAATGTTACATTCTCCAACATTAGTTTTTTTGTAGGTAGGTAATTTAGTGCTTGAGAATAATTAGTTTTCATATACGTTTGAATGTTAATGAATTCGTATCTAAAGTTGAATAGAAATATTTACTCTGACCGACGAGAAAAAAGTTAAGGTAACGAGTAAATGTTTAATGTGAAAATTGTTGGTAGATTTTTTTTTTTCTATCTTTATACTTATCCGAAAGATTTTAGCGGTTAGAGAAAATGCGGAGGGAACTATTGGGGATGTGGAAAAAGAAAAATTGATGGTTATAGTTTCACATTAAGAAACTGATTATGTAATAAATACAACTGGTTTTAGTGAAAATACTTTTTCTTAGTAAGAGACTGAGAGAGAGAAAAAAAAAAGATTATAATTTTTCACCAGTTTCTGCGCTGGGAAAAATCTAAAAAATTTATCTACTCCGACGTCAAAGCGGATGAACCATGCGTAATAATTTCAAACTTTTAAGCTGCAGACGTTTTTGTTGAATTTTACAAACCTGAAAACAGACTGTTTGTTCAATAAGGTAAATGAAAATTACAATAGAGTGCGAATTAACACCTGATTGCTTCACGTGATCTTGTCATAAACAGAGTAGCATGGTTTGCATAGAGCAATGCTGAATTTTGAATTCTTGTCGAAGGAATCAACAAAAATCAAAATTAAGGCCCATCTTTTGTCACTAATTAAAAAAAAAAGGTAGAATAATTGAATTAAGGTCTCGGTCAACTTTTTATTGATGAAAAATAATAAATACAGGGTATACAGATAATTATTATACTTTCATATATGAGACCATGCACATAAAAATTCACCTTAAAAGTAAAAAAAGACTGGTCAGAAAAAACACTTCGAAAGTTTGGCATTCTTCTATGCAAATCATGGTCATTTAATGAGCAGTTTCCCGTAAAGTGCATTTGAAATAATGGTCGCATGATAATAGTGACAAAATGCAAATGCTGTTATAAGGTGTGCTTTTAATGAACAAAAACGTATAAGTGTTCATCATAAGCTTAACTATAATATTTTTGTTCATTTGACTGATTTATTTATTTATCTATTAGCTTATATCAAGTTGAGAAATTAAAATAGTCCCTATTTATAAATTCTCAATGAAGGGAATACCTCGGCTTACCAATCTTTTGCAAACAACTTTTTGATTAAAATAATTCGGGGATATGCTTGGAAGAATGGTTCACTGCTCAGTCTTGTAACTAAAAGATTATGAGTTTGGGACCAGCAGTCGTCTTCTTAGAAAATCTAGCTGCTTGTTCATATTGCAGAGTCCTAGATTTGACTCTACGATACTCTCTAATCAGAATTCTTGGATTGATTAGTAAAATAAGAAAAATATGACGAACAAATCCTGTGGCTAGTGAGGGGTAGAATTCGAATGCTAACAGAATTTTATATGCTGGATAAAATGGTCTCAATGCCTGTACCCATTAAAAAATAATAATGATTAGCTATGAATAAATTTTTCTCTGGTATTGCCGTATACATTCACATACAAAATCACACAGAACGTAAAGTATCATTCATTGGGTTATTAGAGAAATAGACTCTGCTGTTCAAAAAAGAAACATTGAACATGCGACCCAATTTTTTAGTGAGCAAATTGGCACAGTAATAGAAATGGTGAGTCACCTGTTTTAGATTTCTCATTTTGTACGCAGAGAATCATTATTTTTTTATTCAAAACCTCAAATTCGGCACACCCATTGGAACATGGTCTCCTCAATCAACTGTTTGACTAAAGGGTTTACTTTATTTTATAAATCACCTATCCAAATCCAAAACCTGCTTGCCCCATGTTCATAATTTCTACAAATCAGTCAAAAAGATCTGCATTAGGTTCTATTGGCTTTGGCAGTTTTCTCTTTCAAATGTTATTTTAAAAGGGTTAATTCAGCTTTTTGGCAATTTTTTTCTCATTAAAATCAAGTATCAGAGTAGATTTTTGACAAATCAATGAAAAAAACAAATTTTAATATTTCGAGTCTCGGCAGCTTTTGGACTTGAACAAGCAAAATGCTTCTGATTGATCGCATTCAAAATTTGTTTCTTTTTCAGCTGTTATATTGGTGCTTTAGAGTTTTTGCCTGAGCCAACATAAGGTACCTCCAAAACACCAAAATCACTTCTCTAGTTATCCAGTGATTTAAGAATCAACTTACTCCCTTTCTCTCCGGTATTTGGTTAAAATTTTCAACAGATTCCAGGCAGGTAAAATTTAAGTATATTCATCAAATGTGCAAAAAGAGGAAGTTTTTGGTCCCATAATTTGAGGGGTGATCAATTTGTTACAATTATAACAAGGCTGGATTTAGGGTAATGTCTATAACACCCGTTGTGTTAGCAACCCCCTCCCCCTTCTCCCAATCGAAACTGGAGCTTCGGGCTGTGGAACCTCGAACTACTAAAACAGGCTCTCCATAATGTGCATCTCCTCTCAAAAATCCAAAATTCGGCCAAAATACTCAAATAATTTATTATACGTGTACATCATTGCTGGCACTACATTTCTCTTCAATAATATTTGCTAACTTTTCCTTGATTTTTACAACAAAAAAAAAAAAAACACTTTGTAGTCTTTTATCAAATTTTACTCTGATGAGTTATATTTTCACATAAAAATAAAGAAAACAACGAAATCCCAAAATAAATTTTAATATGAATAAGTATTCTCAAAAATACTTAAGAATTGTTGAAAAATATTTCATTTTTGTTTGCTTTTTACGTAAAGAAACGCATACTTAACTAAAATTACAAGGAAGAGAAAAAATGGCCTCATGTATTCACGGTGTTGATAAGGTACCTATTGATTGAAAAAAAAAAAAAAAAAAAAAAATCGTAAAACTTCTTAATTACAAAATTAATAAATTAATAAGGAATGTTTTCACAGCATTAAAATAAATACGATTTGTCGAACAATAATTTAAGACAGGAAAAAAAGTTGTCTCATGTAGAAGTTAAAAAGTTATTTACACTTACAAGTAAAAAATAAAAATATAAGAGCGCGAGCGAGAGAGACAAAAAACGCACACACAAATAAATTATAAATAAATACTAATTTTTAATAAATTACCTAAAATAAACGTAGCTACGTTGAAATATCACAATTTTGTAAAGAATGTAAAATTTGAGGAAATCACAATTTAAAAAAAAAAATTCTTAAATACAGGGTAAATGCAAACGTAAAGGTGTACTGATAAGAAAATACGAAGGTGTTTTTCTTAATGGCACTTTGTAGTATTTATATCGTTGGTTGTTATTGTAACTTTGCATTTTTACACTTGTCCTGTTTTGTAAAAAATAAAATAGGTAACGTTTGCATTCGCTAGTTTTGTCATGATTAGAAAAACTAAAGTATAGCTCACGAGTTACAATAAAATCATGAGCTTAAAGGAAATAAATTAATGGCGTATATTGCGGAAGGAGATTGAATAATTCAAATCAAATTGAAATTTTCATATTCACAAAAAATAATCAAAATTGCAGAAAATAAGCAATCTTGGCGAATTTTCTCCTCAAAATGGTGCAGGTACACCACAAAAATAAATATTTATTTAACTAAACGCAATAATAATAGGTAAATGAATTTTATCGCGAACAAGAATAAATAAATTAAATATGTCGAATAAATAAAATAAATACGCGAGTTCCGTCGTTACATTATTTTTTTTTTTTTTTTAATGGTCCTTAAAAATATTTAACTAAACTTAAAAATGTAGGGGGTAAAGAGAAAAATGCTCGAATATTCCAGCTAAAACTGAATCGAAATTGAAAAAAATGGTAAAAATTTTCAAAACTCGTTCACAAAATCTGGACTATCAGCACCACACTACCGCGTAAAAAAATCTTCCAAGAAGGGAAGACCGGTTTCTTAGCATATTTCAAGGATTAGAAAAAATGAAGAAAATCTACAAAATGTCCTCGAATCTATCGTATTCTCTAGTTTAAAGGCAGTTAATGGCCATTCTCCCAGCAACTTATGGGCTGCAGGTACATCGAAGCGTGGGCACTCGCTATTTTCACAAAATAACGTTGCTCATTATTTTTCCTGAGATTCATTCTTTACCTCCTCGTCAACTTTTCATTCGAAATTTTGACAAAAATAGGTGTGCTAGTAGGGCAGAGAGAGAAGTATCACTCCGTGATTGGGGTTTGAAATTGAGAGAATAATTTGGTAAAAAGAATTCTATTATATCTCTTTGCATCCTTTCTGACTGATGTTTAGTTTCTATCAGAAGTTTTTTCTTGTTCTTATTTGTCAGTTTTTTTTTCCTTCCCCAGCAACCTGTAGAATGGGGTAGTTATGATAATTGATCGGTGGGTATAACCAACCCCACCCCAAACATCCACCTACTGTTAGAAAATTTCAAACCATAATATAATGCCTTCAATTTTTCCACAATTTCCAAGTTGCTCAAAGATTTTGCGAAAATGACAACTCCCACTTAAGAGATAATAATAGCACTTGAAAATTTGTTATTCAATATTATTCTTATCTAAATATTTTCTAATATTCGGTTCCACGCAAAATCTAGTATTTTTGAAACATTAAGTAAAAATATTAAAAAACATCAAAAATGTAGATACGAGTAGCTTCTTTCTCAGTCACTCTATTAAAGAACAAGATATTATGTAATATTATTCTGAAATTTTTAGAAGACAATGAGAAAGGTGCAGAAAAATTGAAGGGCTAAAATAGTAAAGGGTGTAAGTTACAATTTTTTGCCATAGAGATACTGAAATCACTGATGCATTATGAAGTCCTTGACACATTTTTTCTTTTTTCGCTCTGTAAAATTTGGATTTTTATAGCATACACCCGTTACCATTTAAGTCCTTGAATAAATATTTCTTTCGCATCGTTCTTAATGCCTGCTATAAAATTTGTTTATTTTTGAAAAGAACGATTAGGAAGGGTACTCTTTCCATAAACACATTCGTTAAAACCTAGAAACTCTGTTAGAACTTCTCTGTGCCCTTCAGCAGTTGCCTTCAGAGGTCTGCTATGCGGTTTATTGCAGAATTTTCTCATCCATTGCCTGTGTACAGAAGCATCTCGTTGCACTTTTACTTTCCAAGACAACACTCCTCATCCTACGAAACTAACGATTAGTAAATTAAGTTAAATATTTACAGGACGTACGTTTACTCGGGTAAAGGATACTCGATCAGTTCCCGCTGGAATCCACGGCCACCGTCTGGACCACGTGGTAACCTAATGATGGCATCAGCAGCAGCGTTGCCGACGTTCCCAAACGATCGTTGCCTCACCAAACCGAAGCGTCCGTCCGTATCGGAAAACCTGCGGCCATTCGAGTCGGTTGACGTCAGGCTGCTACTTCTCGACCATGAGCTCTCAGGTCTGGTCAAAGATGGCCGGCGCTCAAACGAGCCACTGGCTCTGTGCAGCGGGTAGTACTCCGGGATAGACTCTTTGCGGTATGGTCCATCTGAGCTTTCATTGCTGGCACATCGTGACAGTGGTCGTGGCGAATACCCATCGTCTGAGCTTTTGCCCAAAGAATACCGGCGGCCACCACTGCTGCTGCTGGATGACTCACACTTGGGGTAACCACAGCAGCAGCAAGATGCCTCTTTGCGAGGCAATGAATACCGTCGCATTTGGAAGATCTCCGGAATGGAAGCGCCACTGTTGGAGCGTGACCGACATGAGCCATAGCTGTCAGATCCAGAATCCCAGCCAACAGACAAACGTCTCTGCTCGGGCACGTAGTAGACACCACTATTGGAGCGTGATCGTGAGAAACTAGACGCTGGACTCTCAGAGCCAGAGTCACGAGACCAGCGCCGTTGCCCCCAGGGTTGAGGCTCAGCTGGCACCACTGGCTGCATATGTGGCGAGGAGCAGCGCCGCTGCATGCGCACCTTATAGCGATCTTCGGTTTCTGAGCCACTCTGGCACGATGAGGAGAAGTCAGTGTCGAAGCCACGGTAGGTCTTCTTGGTAGGCACTTTCTTCTTAGAAGGTGGCGCATTCAGTTCCAGCACTTGAACGCCTCCAGGCAGCGTGTCACCACCGTCGCGATTCAGCGCATTGTGCGCCGACTCGGTGCGCACAAACTCGACAAGTGCGCTCACCTGATCGTGCATCTCTGGGTGCTTGTTGTAGAAAGGACGCACATCAGCTGGTATTGGATTTCCTGGACGCAGGACTCTGACGAGCGCAATCTCACCGCAGGTGCGGAACATCTCAGCAACAGACTCGATGGTCGCCTTTTCAGCAGGAATATTAAGGGCGACAACGGTTCGCGATGGGGTCGTCTGGTCGTAGAGGGGCAGTGGGTCCTTGCGGCGTAGCTTGGTGCCAGCCTCGTTGATCTCCAGCTTAGTGGACTTCTCGAGGGCGACCCGGACGACACGCCAGTCACGGGCGATGTGTTTAACCCTTTTAAAGCTGGCGATCAGCTTGAGGGACACGTAACCCTCCTTATTACGGCGCACATGTTTCAGCAGGAAGGCATCTTTAACGATATTCTCATCTGAGAAGTAGTACTCGACCTGGTCGACGATGCGTTTAGTCAGCTCTTCATCGGGTGGTACGAATGGTTCCTCGCACTCTCCGGTAGCAGGCTGGCGGCTCTCAGAGCCACTGACTGCGTCTGACGAGTCGCTGGAGTGGCGCTGGTCGGGGCGTGACTCGTCGTCAGTGCTGCTGCCGGTGACAATGGAGGAACGGGGGGTAAATGGGACGGCGTCGTACGACAGCGAGATGCTGCTGTCGACCGACGAGATGCTGGCGCGATTTTCTAATGCTTTGCCCGATTTGGCGAACAGCTCGCCGCAGCCTTCTTCTTTCGGTTCGATCACTTCGATCACTTCGATCACTTCGATGACGTCGCCATTTGTGGAGCTCATGGTGGTGCAGTGCAGGCGATTGGAACGAGGGTGAATGGTAACCAAGCCAAAAACGAAACTGTAAAATTGATAAAATTTTATTTTACTGGGTTATATTGTAGTATAGGAGGGTATAGCATAGGTGATTCTATAACTATGTTGATATTCCAGCTTCACTTTTAGAAAGTATTTTCATTTTATTATTTTGCTACTCGTATTTTGGATTTTATTTATTTTTTAACCTCATAAAGTATATCAAGTATTTAACCCACACAACATGAGAGTAATATGAGACATATAGAAGGAACATTAGAGAGAGGAATGGAATATCGAATGCTGCTCTCAAGAAAAAACTTTTTGGCCAAGGACAAAAATATTATTCACATCATTTTCAGAAAGCCATTCGATATTCATCAGCTTCGACTGACAGAGACTTTTTGAATTATTCATGTTAAAATACCAAAAGGGAGTTGAAGTATTGTTTTTTGTGGTTCATTGGTTAATTTTTTTTGAATTTGAATAACATTTTTGAGTTATTTCCAGTGCCCACTGCCAGGGACATGGTGATTAATATTGATAATTTTTCACAATATTGGTGAAATATGATCATAAAATATAAAATATAAGGTATCGTAAGTATTTCACAGAAATAAACAAAGGAATAAAAGCATACATGACAAAATCTGAGAAAATCTAATTTACGTATAGTGAAAAACAAAAATTTTCAGTTGAGCCAAAAACAAGTTGGAAGGTCAAAATTGTTGATTTTTGGATTTTTATAAAAACTTTATATTCTGAAGAATATTTTGTGCGATTATGGATGTTGGAATGTTTATCAAATGCCTCTAAGAAGTGGTTACTGTTAGAGGTGATCTTTTTTCAAAATTTCAGAAAATGAAATTCAAGCAACATTTTATCTATCATTAGTGTATTAGTCAAACAATAGAAACAATCACAGGAAAATAATATCTGAAACACGTACATCGCAAACAGGAAGAAAAGTTTTTCAAACTTCAAATGCATGCGTTTCTCAAAATCCCAATTTTTTTATTTCTCAACTTCGATTGACCCTATCTGAGTGAATTTTTAGGTTAAAAAGTTGAATGCTGGACTTATGGTAGTCTTTCTTGTAAATCTTAAACTACGTATTGGTTGAAAATATTTACCCTTCTTTCTATCTCTTCTCACTAAAGATATCATACATGCATGATTTAATTTATTTAAAAATTTTCAAAGCTCTCTGAAAGAATTTTAGTTAACATGTGCTACAGTTAAATTATCAAAGTCATTACCACAAAAATAATTTATAAGTTTTATGTGAAAAACATTTACTTTGGACAAAAATACGGTATTTGTAAACGAATGTAGCATACCCTCAAGTCTTCCAAACATATTAAGTGTTGAATTTATAATTATGAATGAATTTTTTTATTGCATTTATGCATAAACGAATGATATTTTTATGTTGGTGTCGATACCCATTCTTATACATTTATAAATGAACATTTCAAGCTGCTTGTGGGTTCAAGAGTTTTCAACAAAACCTGATTTACTTAGTTTTACAATTAAAGTAGATAGTTAGGAAGGTATTTAAAATTTATACTATCTTTGGTACCGACAGTCTCACTAAACTTTATGAGTCCATATACTCGTATATTAGAATTTGTAATAAACTAATCAATTCTTTAATTCTTATTTTGAGAGCCTGTATTTCTTAAAAATTAATAATAGCTCTTAATAATATATTTACGTCCCTATGGTATCGAAATTACTATACTAAAAACTGTTGATCATCCATTTTCCAAAGTGAGTATAAGCAGCACTTGAAACCTTGAAAAAGCTAAAATTTTAGCTATTGTAGAATTCGGCTGGCTAGCAGAAAACACTGAGGCATCACCGCCAAAAAAACTTTCCTTCTGTCAATAGGAAACATGAAAAGGGGCTCTATTTTGTTCACCCTCCCCCACCCCGACAAGGAATTTGAATTTTCAATATAACATCTGCCATTCAGACAGTTTAACAAAATGAGTATTATATGGGAATTACCATAATATTATTTAAATAAATAAAATGAAATTTTGCAAGTAGTATTGAAGTAGCCTCAAATTGTATTGATAAGAAAAAGGTTTCAAAGTTTAGATTTAAAAAGCTTTCATTGTTAACATCTTAGATTTTATTATGTTCGCAAGATTTTGATATGATTGCAGGTGACCGCGTGGTTTTCAACCAATGCATGTTTTTACATGCACAGTCACGTCGCATATAGAATAAAAAAGTCTCCAACATGTCTGGCTGCAGAGATTCTAATAAATTATTTTTGCAATGTGAGCATTTAATAAACGATTAAATTTCAACTTTGAGTCATCTTCCAGAAATAACCTATTTCTAAAATAGATTGTACTGAAACTTTGTATCAATATTGATCAACGATCGGCTTTTGTCGCAGAGATTACACCGAAACAATATTTCAAGACTTTAATAATAAAATTCTTTGAGTGAGGCGTTTTATAAAACGAAACTAAAAAAATTAAGTTTTCAGAATGAAGAGCTACCAATAAAATTTTTGTGATCTATTATAAAATAAGAGTATCCTAATCTTACCCATTTATCCCTCTAAGGATCTGCCACAAGTTCAGCCGGAATTTATAAAGTTTTATAAATAAACCGGTTTATGAGAGGTAAAAATTTTGTTACCAGCGAACAGAAAATATCATACTCATTCCAATAATATGAACTACAGTTCTTCATACTCAAAACTGGTCGATATATTGCAGTGAATCAAATATTGAAGAAGCTTTTTGGATTTTATAAAATTACATGAATATGCCAAGGAATTAAGGTACTGATTCAAAGGAGTCATGCGGTTTGCCAATATTACTTCAGATTTGAAGAAAAAATAATAATTTGCTACTTAATTCAGAAGTCAAAACTAACCAATTTGATCTCTTCGATTTGGCAGCAACCAGAAAATGTTATATTTCACCCCAAAACGCCTTTTCTTGAAATATCTTAAAAATCATCGGGAATATTTGACTCAGAATAAATATTTTCAACTCGACTTATTCTGTTCAAACATAGTCACAGTAATGAGAAATGAATGTTTTTTTTTTGACTTTTTGTAAAATTTTGTTTTGGGCAATTGGCTCGTACTACAGTGTAGCTCTTCGAATGCCTTTGGCTTCACTGATTTCAGTCTCTCTTAGCACAGGATTAAATGAAATCCGATCTTACAGAATTTAATATTTCGTAATCTGGGTTGGGAATGCTCAACAGAATTCTCACCTGTCACTAATTTTATGGATATAAATAATAATTTTAGGGATTCAAGCCCTTTTACTTACCTAGGAAGTGTTTTCAACAAAATGTTGACAAAATTTCGACGAACAGAAAACGGCGCGCGGGAAAAATCGAAGAGTACACAGACACTCGCGGTTTGGCGCAATTTACGACATAATTAGGCTGCACGAAACGATAATATTAACAAAAAATAAAAAATAAATAAAATTTTTCATTTACAATTATTATTATTGTTGTTATCAGAAGATTGTGTTTTCACTTTCACTAGAGAACCGGCGCAACACAAACTGTGCAGCAACAGAACGCTTGCCTCCAAGTTGTGTGTGGTTTGACTAAAAAAAAACCATATGGTGTACAGAGGAACAACTTATATAAACGATTATGTCAGGGTTACTGTGGTAAAGAGTTAAGCTGACCTCACACCGATGCGTCGAATGTTGCAGTGGGGTTTACGAACACGAATATTGGGCGCTATTCACGAACTCGATTCGTCCTTTTTTGTGTTCTCTTCAAAATGATTTCAAAAGGCTTTTCATGAAAAAGTATTGAATAATTTTGGTAAATTGGTATAGAATTTCATCTCGTCAGCAACTCGGTATATACCTGAATTCTGAGAAGTTCTGAACTGATTAGATTTTTTATATGGTGAGTTTTAGCTAAAATTGGTGAACACTTCAAGTATAAAGTCAACTCATCTAGTGCATCATTAGTGATTAGAGCTTGGTAAAAAAGAAATGGAGAATTTCTTTGAAACAAAAATAGAAATTGAAGGGTTTGTTATAAGAATTGCTCAAGGTTATCACTAAAAAAAAATCTTTTTCAATGTCGAATCAGATGAAACATCTCAGTGTATGAAGGTTTAAGGTGTTGCGTTTTAGAAAAAATCTTGACAGACAAAGGTTTCCTGTGATACACTTCACCATACTTGCAGTAACTTAAGTTGGATATAAAAGGATGGCATAATACAATACAGCTATTTTTTTGGATACTCTCTGTTTCATTATCTATAGACTTTTCACTTAGACAAAACAAAGAAATTCAACAGTGGAGACTTGAAATTTCCATGGTTAAGTCGGTTAACGTAGCAAAATATTTTCCATGAAAATTGTCTCCCCAGTATTACCAGGAGCCAAAATAAAAAATGTGCGAAATTACTTTTGGGACAGCCTTCGTACTCGTAACTTATTGCTTATTTAATAGTCAACGACAAGTCAAAGATATTAATAGATTATCCTTTCAAACTTGAATCTACTACCCATGATTATTATTATGAGGCTGAAACAATACTTTGAACGTAATATCATAAAATTCTATCTTCTAAAAAGTGACCATCTCTTAGTACCAACCCATCCACCCTCAAATTAAAAAAAGGACTTGAATATTTTCGATATGACTTACTTTATTTTGAGGGTGTTGTCAAAAAGAAAAAATGAAAATACGTCGAGAAGGGTTCAACTTTAATGAGTGGTGAATTGAGTTTGTTTATTCAACAGGTAAGTGGCCGGAAAATCAACTTGGAAGTCGCAAAAATTGTTTAAATCATGCGAAGTTATCCCATGCTGTAGGACATTATAAATTGTGTTCTAAATTCGGAGTCTATTAAGGCAGGTGTAAGCGATACTCGTAGAAATTATAGCAAATCTAAGCACTCCATAATGATGGTCGCGTGAATATAAACAAATTAAGAGGCCAGGTATTGAAAACTATAGCCAAATCCTTAAACAAAATTTGTTTTTTTTTGGTGTGGCAGGTGCGTGATTCGCCACATCATGCAATGTGTGGAGCCAGCTTTAAGGTATAAGTCGAGTTAAGTTACGCGCGTGCGCAACAATTTTTTTTAATTTTTTTTTTAGGGAAACCAGACTCGAACAGTTCCTAATGTCAGGGTTCGGGCGACATTGCACTGCGTTCATTTCCGATTATGTCTATCTCTGTTAACTCCCTCTCGCTCTGGCTCTCTCACTCTCTTGAGAATCTGTGAAACGTTGTTTTCCTTCCGCACATATTTATTTGCCTGGACTTGAGAGGATCATCGAGGTCATTTCCACCCCGCCCCCTCAATTCGAAAATTTTTTGTGGTACATGCAGTTTGTATACACAATACTCTTGGATCAATTTACTCCTTTTTTTTCTCTCTTCTTCAAACGTGTAACCTTGCGCTTGAAGGTAGCTTCATTCGAGGAAAAAAGATGAACAGGCTATAAGGGAACAGAGAGAAGAAAAAGTAAACAACAATTTGTTATGCGGTTAACATCCGATGCAGTCGTGTTCCGATGAAAGTGAATTTTGTTTGGGTTCTGGAGTTTCCAATGAACATTTTTAATGGCAGACAGCAATTTGATGGAGCTGGTGAGGAACAGAGGAAATACGCGAAAATTTAAAATTAAAACAATGAAAGTATACGATGCTTAGTGAAGAAGTGTGGGAAAGTTTTTAAAATATTTGGAATACTTTATAAACAAAGTTTAATGGGAGTTTTGGTGAAAAATAATCAACGAACATAAAATTTCAAAAGAGTAGGTCTAAGCTTTCTTGGAGAAGTTAAAGTTCGATCCCTTTACTCCGTCCGGAAGAACAGTCAGACTGTAATCAATCTTTAGGATTCAGTACTTTGAACTTTTCAACTTTTTACAGAAAGTAAATAATATGAATAAAAACTTGTATTGAATACATTTTTATCAATTTTGCGATTTTGGAAAATTGAAATCTTAAAAATTAAGACTTTTTTTTAAATTTCAAACACTACTACCTACCCCCTTCCACCAAAACTTCACAGAGGGTAGGTACTAGGTACCCCCTCCCATAAATACTAAACAGAGGGTGGCAAATTTTGTGGTGGCAAACCCTCAAATTCTTTTCTGAATTCACAAACTATGTTTTTGGCATCATTTTAATGAAAGTGATTTTCTGGATGATTTTCTTAATTATTCCAGCGTTAGGAGAATTACATAAAATTCGATAGGATTAGGAGAAATTAATTTTTATATGCACATATTCTGTTGTTTAAAAAGACCAGGTCTAATAAAAACCAAAGGAAAAGGTGTTATAAAAACCAACAACTTATTCGTGATGAGCAAGAGAATCGTGTGATCATAAATGAAACATTATGTTAAAATGCTAATAAATGTAAAATTTTTACTTTTTATATTTCTAAGTTTGAAAACACGATTAGATGCAGCTTAGCTATTTTTGAAAATATTTTCTGTTACTGATGAAATGACAAGCCCAACCAAGAGAAAATATTTTGTGACCGATGAGACTAAAGAAAAAATTTGGTAAATAAATGTAAACAGGCAACCCACCAGTCAAATTTACTATCTACATAAATATTTTTCAACAAAAAAATGAAAAAATGTATAATAACATCTATAAATAATTCCCTTAGCACAAATAACTTAATAATTTTTTAAGCAGCATATAATTAGATATTTCAAAATTTTCCAGTCAATATTGCTTTTATGCCTATTTTTTTCAATTTTTTTTTTCCTTCATTAAATTCGAATGGAAGAACGTTGTCCACAATTACATAACTCTTCCTGAAATTCCCATTTTCTTTTGCCAAACTAAAGAACACCGCAGGAATTATACATATTACATTAAAATTGTATTCACCCGACCCCAATTAAATGATTTCGAACATACTTACTCGTAGCTTTTTGAACACCAAAAATTCATTATTCATTATTTTTAATAATAATTTATTGTTCTCAATTATAAACCCATTCTTTAAAGTGACAAAGGTCATTGGCAATATTCCGTGTTTACTATTCACACACAGAATTTTGACGATAGTTTCAACCCAGTATTGAGATGTTTTTTTTTTTTTCATTCATTAAATTCTTTGACGTATTTAAATTAACTGTAAGAACACTTAATTCTTTCCATTTTATTAATCCTATTTAATAAAATAGATTTTCGATTTGGCTCTATAGCAGCTTATAGAATATCAAGAGACAACAAATTCTAGTCATCTTCACAGCACATCAGCAACGTAATTACCTTTTTTTGGAGGCAAGGGGGGGGGGGCGTGAAATGCAATCATTCAATATTCCGAAACCCTCTCCACCACTTTACTTTTTTCAAGAATTATAAACTTATCAGTAAATTTTGTTCAACAAAAACTTTTTTCAAATGTTTTCTCGATAAATATTTACACTCCCAGTCACCATTTTTGGTTCATTTCTAGTGCAATTTTTGAAGGAGCCACAATTTTTAGGGATGAATTTTTCCCATGTTTTCATAATTTTCAACAAGCTTTCCTCGATCATTTGGAGAAGTTCGCCGCTTTGATCGTAATTCCTCTCTTTCTAAGATTTGAAAAAATGATATGAAGAAATCGCACCTACAAAACGCCTCTTTTTTCAGATTTTCACGAAAATATATAAAAATTGAATCTAATGATAACAAATTTTAATGATCCTGCATTAAATGTGGACGTGGGCTGATATATTTTTACCGGAAAATTTAGAGTTACCGCGTACAGCTTACAATTTGGTCAGAAATTCACGATTTTTGCCATTGATAAAGAAAATTCTTTTCCTTTTTACTCTAGACAACGTGAGTCTAACAACCCACTTTTCATCAATCGCGTCTATTTTTCAGTGCTTCCCAAAAACAGGTCGTTACGATGTCCCACTAACGACTATTTTCTCTTTATACTACACATGTATAATCAGATTGAAATCTATATGAAATCGAGAGTGTAAATAAAAATCGTATTTTTATTGCAAAAAACTAACCTCTAATACTCAATGCAGATGGCTGATTTCGTTACTTACATACGAGTGATTATTAGTAATATGTAGTTAAATAAAAATTTGTGAGATGAAAGTTGATGTGACAAAGAGTTCAAGTTGAACTCTTAAAAAAGATCAATAGTTAAATAATAAGTTGTTGGGACTTATCAGTTATTTAAAACAAAACAAAAATGTTACGTCAGTTTTTTATAATTCGCATGAGATGAGAAAAAAATGTCATTACAAGCATAATTTTGGGGTAATTTTTTTTTCAATTTTTTCATTTTTTTTTTTTTGGAATTTTTTCTTTTATTTTGGCATTTTTTATGTTTTTTTAATCATAATATGTTTTTCTGCTCTTGTTTTTCAATCACATTTACAATTTATTGTATACGTATTTCTAATACTGATTTTATCAACCTAGGATGAAAATGATCCAGAGTAATTCTTAATTCATTTCACAGAACAGAAACTAAAAAATTATCACCTTTATTCGGTAATTCAGTTGACCAGTTAAGAATTTTTGACCTATGCAATTCAGAGAGACATATTTACTCCTATAATTTTCATTGACTAATTTCCTCAAATCCACGTAACTAAGGACTTAGCCATTCTAGTGCCCATATGGGTGATTCTCCTAATAACACGAAAATTGCTGAAATCACTGTTTGTGCTCCATAAATAAACCTTTTAAGACTTTTTTTTTTTATGTTAGATAGCTAATGATCTCCTTTAAAATATACAATAATTTCTTTTTTGCCCCCACCTCACCAAAATTAAGGAGAGCACTCAAATAGGGTAAAATGTCCATGTAGTGGATGTAATCACTTTGGTTTTCAATCATTATCCACATTTTTGATGGTATAGTAATTTTTTTTCAAATTGAACAAAATGATTCCTAGGAAGAGATACCTTGTCCAAATAAATTAATGGTATTGGTTAAAATTTAGGATGCATGAACATTAATATGGGGAGAGTTAAAGTCTTGTAATCAGTTTTTTTCCATGGTAGTGGAGGAAATTTAAGTCATCCTGGAATAATGGCACTGAAATATTTACAATGATGAAATATAATCCAAGTGGTTTATTTTGATACATATGAAAGTAATCAAGCAAAAAAAAAAACTTTTTTCAGAATATTGAGAAGCTATTCATAAATTTTCATCAAAAATGTGTCTTATAAAAGCTTCATGTTCCATGGTAGTGGATGCTGATACTGCAGAGAGCCAAAATCTGATAAGTCCAATAAACATTTTTTCTATAATGATTGACACCCCTAAAAACAAATCCAGAGTGGATTTATTCAGATTAGTTATGTTGGGTTTCTCAGAATTGAAATACTTGCCAATTGTCCGTGGTGTGGAGAAGATTTTTTTTCCATGGTAGTGTCAAATCCTATTATTATAAACACCACAATGGAAAATGTGACACCACTGTGAAAAATATGCATATTTTTATCAACTTGTCTGTTAGTGATGGAACTAGGAGGAGGTTTAGTGAGGCAATACCCCTCCACCGCAAAAAATTTTACCTTCACCCCTCAGAAAAAATTTTTTCAACAAAATAATTTTTAGTAAAAATTTCTTGCTAAAATTTAATTAGTCTATAAAAAACACCAAAAATATTTGAAAAATGGTCAAAGAAGACATTCATTTGATCAAAGCAATGTGTAATATTTCAAGCCACTACTATGGAATTTCATCGTAGTGTGCCCGAAGTATCCCTATGCCCCCAGTGGTGAGAATCAAACTCAACCAATGTTGGGTACGTATTCAGGGACACACCCACTACCATTTCCACATAAAAAAATATTAAAAAATACAAGTTAAAAATTTTCAAAAAAAAATAGTCAATTATTGGGAGAATCATCCATATACAACCCTCTTCCTCCTTTTCTACTAACCAATTTTTAATTTGGTTTCTCCAAATACATGCACATAAAACTGTTATCATAATTTGAACGTAGATATGCAATTATCAATTTATTGATAAACATCTCAAACTATTCGCGTTAAGAGGATCAACAACCCTACAATGGCAATGAATTCAGTGAACGTGATATTTTTGGGATACCCTAAACTCTCGATAGCTAATGCAAAACGAGATTGTCTTCAGCGTACACCAGCCTACGTATAATATATTATAGACGATGAAGGTTATATGAGAAAGAAGTGGACTGAGGAAACAAGTTTGGCGATGCCAAAAATTATGTAGGTACCATCGTAAACAGCTTTTTTTTCTCCCGTCTATAAACTCACTTCCTCATGAGATACAGACTTTTTATAGACAAAAATATTGATAAAATTTAACAAGAAAGGAACCCTCATTATTAAAGGAAAGAGAGGTTTTTGAAAAAGTGTACTTCGAGTTAGGCAAGTACACAACAAGAATTTTTTTCTCTTATATATAACCTTAATTATTGTTTATCTTTTAAATTTCATTTATTATAATGTAGAATATACGAATCTTCCAATTATCCAGAAATCTCTCCCCCTCATTATTAAGGAATGAACACTTCATGTGGAACCAAAAATCATATCATCAAAGGTCAGTCAATATAATTGTAAAAGTAAAATGCATGTTGGCAGAAATAATATATTCGTATAGTGTCTCGCCAACAATTACACACACGGTGACATTTCCTGATTTTAAACAAATTCGTTTTTAATTCTAGAGCGTATACCACAAGGTTAATTCCTTTTTCCGATGAACTCGAAGAACAAAACGTATATATACCTCTAACCATTTTTCATGAAAATGCAAAAATGGCGGAAAGTGGTTGTGCGGAAATGTGACGGGTGAAGGTGAACAAAATAAGAAAAAAAAATTACTGGGTAACTTAGCGTATTGTGTTTCTATGTATGTACACTGTATACAGAATGTAAATCGAAACACTCTCCAGAATTTTCTGCTGCACGCTGCGCACAGCTTGAATGGCCGGCTCCGTTGGCGAATAAGATGACAGACAAGAAAATTATACATTTTCGGGTTACTAATCTCAACGAAAAAGTATAAATTAAATAAAAAACTGTAATTTTAGAAACTACATGAAGAATGTAAATTGCAAATCTGCATAACATATTAAAATGTTTAAAATTACGATTCCGGAGATCCTTCTTGAAAAACGGATGTAGTAAAAGAAAAAAACTGAAGGTTTCAATATTATTGCTCACCACTTACAAGCATAAATAATGATGGTAACTCAAATTTCCCTTATGTGTTGCACACCCTCTAGTCAGCTGTCCCAAATAAAAAAAGGATAACTGCAATTTGCAATATACAAATTCTATCCAATCACAGGACGAATATAAAAAACTAAAGACATGGAGGGAGTTTCACAAATTCACTTTTGGATAATTGATAATAGTTCATGATAATAGTTCCAAGTGTATAAAACAAATCACGACTGATATAGCAATAAAAGGAATCTCAAGAAACACTTTTTTCCCTGCTCCTTTGAACATTAACCTTTCTTCTTGGGGACAGACTATTTTTCTTTTTTTCAAATTTTATCCAAGTGTTGTACAATGTTGTACCGAAAATTCCTTCTGTTGAGCATATAACACATGTTATAAGAAAGTTTCCACTAATAAACCATAATCACAGACACATATAAAATAACAAATCACTGCACTTAATTAAAAAAAACTATCTACAGCCAATTATAGATCGACAATTTGCCTCCAGCAGGGTCATGCTTCACCAAACTCCCATTGGGTTGATATAATACCATGTTCTAGTTTTTTATTCAAAATTCTTTTCTAATTAACCCCCCACTCAAAAAAAAAAATCGCTAATGATCAGTTGCTTCTTGCCAATTTTTTGTAAAACTAAATGAAGCAAAGTTATAATTTTATGAAAGGTATGCAATAAGTACTATATTTAAATCTTCTATCATTAGACACTTTCATGATATTTATTTTACTCCTTGCCCCCTTTGCGGTTCAGTTTTGGCCATGGGGAAGGGGGTGAGCTTAAAACTCATGATAAATTTGAATTGAGCAGCCTAAAATTAATATTTAATGATATAACACACTTTCATATTACTAATTTCTCTCATTGCCCCCTCTGTGGTAAATTTTTGAGCCTTATGAGGGGGTGCGGCTCAAAACGCATATCAAATTCGGATTCAGTTCAGCAGCCTCAAAACTATATTATTTGATATATTTCACTCTCACATTGCTCAATTTCTGTTTAGCCCCCTATATGGGGCCCCCTTCTCAGCCTTTGAGGGAGGAGTTTAGCTGAAGTCTGATAACAAGTTAAAATTAAGCAACCCTTTAACTATTCATAATGACTGAAAAAAAATTGAAATTTTGCAGTCAAAAATTTAAGTGAAATTGTATCCACAAGGGGGGGGGGGGCTCCTATGGGTCCAATTTTGGTGCACTTCGGGTAAAATTTCTTAAAATAATTTTAAAAATTTTGTACAAAGTTTCATGCTTGTACCACAATTTGCCGTTTTTCATGAAAATTTGATGTGTAGGACACAGACTAAAATCGTTAAGTTTATTGATAATTCAATTTTCAAGGTGGTCGTATGTATGTATATTTTGGTAACATAAGCTCAGAGGCACAGTACTTTCCTTCATTATGTATGCACGTTTTCAACGTCACGAATGAATCGTGAGTTTGGTTCAAAAACTTGGGTATAACTCTATAACGTAGGCCTACATTACCGACAATGTAAAATGCATAACTTCAATATTTCATCTTTCAAAACTGACCTTGGCGAATACAGAAATGTATCAGAGTAAACGCCATTTAAAAACTAAAGATATAAGTACAGCATTGTATGCTATATTATAGTGAAAAGGTACATAATTCTTCGGCGGTGACCTTTTGAATAAATTAAAAATTCATTCAACGAAGCTAGAAAAACGTACTCGTCCATCACATCACTCGCACAGGTTGGACAGACAACGGATGATTTAAATGTAGAATGAATAATTGAAAACTACTTTTTCTCTTTAGTCCTCCTCAGTTTGTATACACGAACAGAAAAATTTATTGATAGAAGTCAAAATGTAACCTAGTTTTATTGTAAATGGAAAATGATTAAGTTCGCATGAAGTCATGAATATATAATTAGATACCTGCAGCAGTATTCGGATTGATCATTATCTAATTACTGAATTTTGTTTTATTTTCTTCGTACTAATTTTTAATGTAACAACAGAAAGCCGAGAATGCTTAAAAAAGGATGCTTACAGGTACACGTATTGTGTATACCTACCTATTTATTCGTAAACCGCAGGACCACTAGCAAAATTTTACCCCACATGTTGAATAGGCAATCTACTCTTCTCACCGGAGGAACTAGCTTTTCTATAAGAATGCAAAAGGTGGTCAAAAAGAATCATAGAAAAATGTCAACATCTAAAAAATTGATTCTAAAACTGACTTTTTGTTCTTGTTCGATAATTTTTTTACTGCATTTTAGATTATTTAGAGACTCTTTTTTTTTGGAGAGGGAGAAAATTTTCTATGGAGGGCGTTGCCTCCCCTGGCCCACTCTTAGTTCCGCCACTGCCCTTTTTGTTCCCTGTCACACTGAGCCTGGGTTTAATAACTATACTCTGTTCAACTTAAGAATGCCTAAAACGGAACGTCAAATTCACATTTATCAACAATATAAAAATCGGATGAGTGATAAGAAACAAGAAAGTAAAATCGGAAGCGTAGCCAAATATTGTTGCTGAATGTGAACGAGTACCTTTTCCTCTCCCCGGAGCCCTGCAAACTGCAATCCGTTTAGGCATTCTTAAGTTGAACAGAGTATAGTTATGGTCCAGAGATGGGCAAAAGTAAATCATGAAAAAATTGACGATTAAAGGAAAATCTAAATCAATCATAACTCAATTATTCAAGTAAACCAGCAATTCATAAAATCACCGTATAAATTGACACACTTAATTAGAACTTTAAAAAAAAAATTAATCGAAAACCTGCTAAGAATTTTGGCATTCGGTAATTTTTTAACTGAACGAGAAATAATGAAGTTTACAAAATCAATAATACAATACATAGCTATATACCTCCATTACCACTGAATTAATCTTCATTTCGTATAAATACTCTGTTTCGTTTTTGTCCAGAAAGTCCCACATATAGCTGATAATATTGTACAACAAAAAGCTTCAGGAGCAGGTAAAAAAAAATCTATACGTTGTAAGATTCTTACTTATTGTATGTCAAGGATTATAAAATTACCAACTGCTCAGTAAAACCACAAAGATAATAATTCACTGACTCCCATGAATCATTTTGAAGAAAAAAAAAATCAAATTTTTTCAAAAGGAAAAAAAAATCAAAGATACCCCGGAAAGAATTTTCTCTTAGCTTAGATGACAACTACGAATGACCTCCGAAAACTGGTTTCAATTTTTATCTGCAAAATATTTCGCCAACTAAGTTACATTTTTAGTTAATCTAAAAAAAACAACTTTATTATTTATATCTGACGTATCACGAGGTTTTTTTTTTTTTGTGGGGACATCAATAAATCTACTAAATACGAAATGACGTACAAAAACCTATGAGCATAATTATGGTAAACTGTTTTACGTTTCTTATTTACGTAAAATTCGACGAGAGAAATTAAGAGGGCAAAAAGTTCTGTCCCTTCAGTTTTATTATATATTATGATGACGTAATAGGTAGCATTTTAACACCCTAAAACTTTATGATCCTTGTAGGTTAGAAAATAATTGACGCTTCGTCATTTGCATACTGATTATAGCACCGATAAGCGATATTAAAAACTGAAGGTTTTAAGCTACCTACTTGAATTAGTCAACAGTTGAGATAATTTCAAGAAAAAATGACGTGGACAATATATTCAATGTATTATTAGGATTTCATTGGAAAAACTATTGGATTATCGTCTTTTTAAGCGATTGCAGGTGAGGAGGATTTTTAAGTGATCTGGAGCTGCATGATGATTGTAACCACATTGGGAGCTGAGGGGTTACCCTTTCCTAAGCAAAGATATTGCCCTCTCGAGAAAAAAATTTCTTTGGAAACGGTAGGGAAAAGGGTCTATCTTGTCCTTTAGAAAATTTTATTTGGCCTTTTTCGAGTATTTTACTCAAGCTATTGGTATAAAACTTTAAGTTAAACAATAAAAGTAAAACAAATTTTATGCAGCTAATAACTCCATTAGTAAGGGGAAAAAATTTGGAGAATTTTCTGGTTGGTCTACAATCTGTATATACCTACGGGCATATAATATAAGTTAATCAAAAAATTCATAAGGTTGCATAACACTACGTTGGTCAAAATATCAACAAAAAAAAATCACCTACGAGGTGTTGAAAATATTTGTATATTTATCAGATAAAAAACACTCTAACTGGTTATGTTGTAGGCTAAACAAGACACCAATCTAATATATTGTTGGGGAAAAACCAAAAACAATCAAAAGCTTGAATGGTTTTCAAAGATATAAAAAATTTCAACACTCAAAAGTAGACTGTACACATCCGCATGAATATCATTGGCTAAAAAAAAAAAAATTTTTAAAAATATCCTAATTTGCATAAGGAAATCAACTTATTTTTTGCGTTTGTTGCAGCCAGTTGGAAAAAATTAAAAAATAAAAATAAATATCTTAATCAACAATTAATTTTTTTTTTTTTTTTCAAATCATCATTAACGTAATTTTCTTTTGAGTAGGTAAACCGTGATCGTAAAAGACAACGTATTGTGCAAGAGAGGGTATCCATGAAATTTCAGATCACTTTTCTGTTTACAGGGTTGAAAATTCACTCGCCATTATGAAAGTAAAATATAAGATAAAACAATCAAAAATGCAAAAATAAAAATTATGTGACTGAAAGTCCGGATACAAATAAATAGGTCATGATCATCTTTACCTACTCGAAGTCGGAACAAATTATTTAAAAAAAAAACTAAAACCTTTAAGGAAAAGATGTTTCTTTGCATTGCCCTACATCCATTATCTACCTACGTTTGTTCAAACTTGTAATAACATTGATAAGAATATTAATAACATCGAATTAGTTGTAATTTGCTGCTAATAACAAACATACTCGTTATTTTCGAATGATTCGAAATTCAAGGCTGAATTCATAAAGAAATTTGAAGAGAAAAGGAAGCGAACATTTTCTTAGCGGATTGTTATGAGAAAATAAAAAGCTACATAATATCTCTCTATTATTTTGTATATTATGTATTTCATTAAAACCAATTTCAACGGAACTTTCTTTTTCCCCCTCAAATAACAACACGTCTTTTTGTCTCCTCTGATATAATTTTCTCCAACTCTTTCCAATTCTTTACCATGTCATGAGCACTTATACCCTCAGACACCCAACAGACTTGAGACAATTTCAAGGTCAAAGAAAGTCTTCTCTAGATAAACTACAAAACTAAAAGTATGTATGTAGATTACATATAATAATTATTGTACTGAAGGTAATTCTTTATGATTGTACAAATTCTTCAAGAGAAGAAAATGAAAAATTGCAAATTCAAACTAAAATTGAATGAATTTTCCGCAATGCCAATATTGCCATTAAAATTTTGACTTTACAAAACAACATTGAATAAAAGGTAAAAACAAAAATGAACTATGAGGAGAAGAAAAATGTAACCCCCCCCCAAAAAAAAAAAATATATATGTAGTGTCTTTAAGTAGCCGAATTATAAAGAACGAATTTAAGTGAGGTTAGATTTCATTATATTTCTCGTCAGTAAAACAAGAATAACTATTTCCGGGGTTCCTCATTATAATTATATACTAACACTTTTTTTTTTTGTTTACTTTCAGAAGCGAATAAAATTAAATTCAACTACCTATATCCGATTAATTTAGCTTGGAGGTCGTCAATTTGGATAAAAAAATTCGTCGAAGCGGTCAAACGAATATTTGAAAAGTGGGGACACCGATTATAAAGCCTTGAGTATATTTTAAAAACCTTTATACGGAAGAAAACTAAAATCTTTATTTTTTGCAGGAAGGAGGGGGGGAGGGGCATGAAAGTAAATTGTATAAAAGGTCGAGTGGCTCCTTAATTCTCTATCAGTAGTGGGTTATTTACCGCTAAGAAAACAAAACAAAAAGAAAAAAAAATCTAAGTACGATAGTTAACCCAAAATTTAAACAAAAATTGCCAATAGTTATTGAAGTGCAGAAAAAACTTTATCAATTTGTGAAATTCCTAATTATAGGTTTGTCATTTTATTTTAATTGGTCAAAAAATACGAATTAAAAGTAGCCTCACTTGTAGATACATAGTTATAATTAACGATAGAACAACAGTCTGCCAGGCAGCGATTTATAAGCAATTCTTCGTTTCACAGAAGACGTTTAGCTGTCCTTAGAATCCAAGGTAGAGCAAAGACCCCTTCTCAAGCTGTACCTGAAGTGTTTTTTGATTAATATGCGGAACAAGCGCGACAATCTTGATTGAAGAGAAAAATGAAGTACAGAAAAAAATAAAGACTGTTAAGTTAATTTAAAAAGTTGAAAGTTTGCATGGAAATAATGAGTTAAAACTTTACATGTACAGAAAGCGAACAAAAATTACAAAATGAGTCACTGAAAATTGTTCGGTTAAATTTATCTTTTTTTTTTTCAATAGGGTTACCCGTATGATTATTTTCTAAGAAAAATCAGACTGTAAATATCGATTTTCAAATTCTAAAAATTTTTGTCTCACAAAAAAAAAGTTACTAAAAATATTAAAAGTTTAGGTATTAAGTTGTTTTTGTAGAATATGTACTTGAAACGTCAAACTTTCAAGGTGAAAATGACGAAAATAAAGAGTTGTCAGACCTAATTCGATTTTATGATTCCACGATAGAAAATATATAAAAAAATTGAAAATTCTAGATGATGAATGGCAGCTTTTATAACAAATCCTTCAATTACTACTTAATAAAATTCAGGAAGACGAAGGGATGATATTGATTAAAGATTATATCAGATGAATTATTATTAGCGAATTAATAAAATAAGAAGTGCGAGTGCATCTTTTCACGCTTCATTAATTGTTTTTTTCAACTTGATGTTTATAAACAATTCAACGCTCACATTAATTATTTCATCAAAATCAGTAGGCAATTATTATTTTTTTTAGACTATCGGTATTGAGAATGGTTCAACTGTTCGAGACGTTTTAATCCAATCTAATGATACGAAATTCTACAGAGTAGTGTATTCTTATCTACTGGGTGTTAAATCAAGTTGAATTGTATCCTTCATATAAAACTGTGCTCACGGTGTTAATGTATAACTACCATACAAAACATGAAAGAAAAAAATAAATAAAAGAAAACAACGTGTGTAGACTACTTCCGAGTAGGGCTCGGAAGCAAGGCCGATAATCTAATGACTGGAACTGAATTCATAATGACGATAATGAAGTACAAAATAGGAGAAAAAAATACGACAGGAACCAGGAAGAAATTTATGGAACAAAAACCGGAAAGACTTATATGAACGTCGCTTCTAAGGTCATTTTATTATAACTTGTCTATATCTTATAAGAATAAATTTTTTTCTGATAAACATATACTGCAAGTATTTACACGCTCGGATAATCAACATAATATGAATACTAGAAGAATTTTTTTCAACACTTTGTCGACTTAAATGATAATTCGAAGGTTTTTTTTTTTTACTTGCAACTGAGCGTAATTGACGTAGAGGAAATGAAAATCAGCACAAAAATTTATTGATGTAGTGGAATGATTTTCGAAAAATCGCATCTATCGCGTTATACTAAGTATGTAAAGTTTTCCATTTTCGAGCATAATGACGTAATTTTTTTTTCAGCGAATCAAAAGTCGACATCAGCCAACGAATACATAGTTGGGTATCTACTTTACAATCAGAATTAAATTTAAAAAAGTATACATTATATTATTCTGGCTAATTATTCGTACTTACATTATAACATTCCATGCATACGAACAAAAATTAATTTTTGTTAATGTATTCGATGGAAAAAATTGTTCTTTATCATTGGATTTATTTTGAGCTGTTGGTTAGGTGCACGATCGAATAGGAAAAAAACTGAAACATTTTTTTCTCTCATTTTATGTAAGCAGTCTTAAAATTGAGAAAAAGAAAAGATCTTATCAGACAATGCCTTAAAAATTTTTTAGTAGTTTTTTCCCTTAATAACCATATAAGCTACTGCACTGGCATTCCACTCATTTTTATGTTTTTATGTCAAAAATGGAATTTTGATTTATGCAATAAATTTCCATTAGAAATGAAATACAGTTCTAAGTTTTCTTTAGTTGAAGATCCGTTTTTTTAAATTTTTTAAATGATTTTATTTATTAAATTTAAGGTGCCACAGTAAAATGACCGACTATTTTCTGTGAAAGAAAATTTTCCAGATTTATTGACATGATCAGACCTAATACATAGTAGGTAAAAATTTAACTGATACGAATTCGTTTCAAAAAGGAAGTGGAACACACTAGGAAAATTTTAAATGCAATATTTGGTAGGTATTTAAAATTTATTGTTTTAAAAATTAATTTTTCATTTCAAAATTCAACTTCTTTAAATGATGGAACCAAATGCGAAATTAAGGGAAAAAATTTTGATCTGTTCCCAATAACATTATTTCTTCTCAAAAAATCATTTTCATAACATTCTGAAAGACATGAAAATGTTTTGAGTGAAATATATTGAACAAATTCATACAATGCACGCCTTCCTTTAATTACCTATTTCCGATTCATTTATCTTTGCAAAATTTCACACATAAAAAACGGAATTGATTGAAATACGTAAGAAAATAAAATACTTATAAACGTTCCTATAAGAAGCAAGGTTGAAAAAAAAAAAAAATATCGGAAAACGGAAAAGAAGTCGGATGATAAAGAAAATACAGAGGTCGATTACTATGAGTAACCGGTTTGGTCAACTCACTCGTTTATTGATCTAAGGTCAGTTTATTATTCCAATACAAACTAAAATTCGCGATATACTCTCAGTGCTCTGGAGAATATAAAGGATAACCTTCGAGAGATGTAAGAGAAATATTACCAAAAGCGCTATAAAAGTACAATACCATCACCTCATAGGCCATTAATCTTCTCAACTTGTGTATTTCTCTTTGCACAAAAATTTTAGGTGCCTTAATAATCATCTTTACAGGTGAAAAAAAAAACCACTCTATTCGGTTCATTTCACTTCTCATTGGTCTAAAGCAATGTTGAATACTTTTTGGTCATAAAGAATATAATGCTTATTTGGAAAATCACTCAGTACAACTTTTGATTCCTGGAATTAAGTTAAGTATGTTTAAAGGAAAAAATCTTGAGCTGATCGATCGGTTTTTCGATTAATCATCAAGTTGTTGTGAATTTTTAGGATTCGAGCGTTTAAAATTAGGACGAGGTCTGCTGCTTTTCTCGAGTATCGATGCCTTCAAGCCATTTTATTATTCTACCTACCTGATATTGTTTTTTCGTCTCATTTTTTTCTGTACTTTATTTTTTTTCTTCAATCAAGATTGTCGCTCTTGTTCCGCATATTAATCAAAAAACACTTCAGGTACAGCTTGAGGAGGGGTCTTTGCTCTACCTTGGATTCTAAGGACAGCTAAACGTCTTCTGTGAAACGAAGAATTGCTTATAAATCGCTGCTTGGCAGACTGTTGTTCTATCGTTAATTATAACTATCTACAAGTGAGGCTATTCTTAATTAACGGTTCACAAAAAATTGATTGCAGATTCTAAAATCTTCAATTTCACAATATTATTTTTTAATAATATAAGTCCAGGAAAATTAGCGTTTAAAAAAGAAAAAATTCGCATAAACGATTTTATGCCTGGAATATGTGGTGCGTATTCCAGGGAATATGCGGTAAAATGTCTCACCCCCCTCGTGCTTCCCACCCCCAACACTTTTCAGGCATAAAATCTTTTGTGACAGTTGCTTATTTTTCCCAATTTTTAAAACTAATTCTCCTGGGCTAATAAACCACATAAAACGAAAAGCCAAAAATGAAAACGTTCAAGTCAATAAAAAATTAGTTCGATTACTTCCTCACCAAAAACGTTAATCACAGGAGTTTCATTACAATCAAAAAAATCTTCAAAGATTGTGAGAGAAAATGTAAAACCTGAAGGTAGTACGACAGAATTAAACAACTAGCTTTACGCGAAATAGTCAATATTTCGCTATTGAGAATAAGTCTGAAAAAGACTAATGGGAGATTTTGAATTCTTCTACTGTAGTTAAAGAAAAATTCAAATCTGTTGGTTTCTACAAATTTGTCCTGACTGAGAGGGGTTGAACATAAGCAGAAATTTTTTTCATTTCACAAAAAATGAAATAAATGTTTTAAGGGAGGATGCACAATCGGTTTTTTCCATGCTTTTTTGGCCCTTTTCATGTTCCTTTTTCTCAGAGCCTACTATAGCTAGAGAGTTGAAATTTTAAAGGCTTCTTCATCCAACCATAGAGTAAATTTCTACACAGAGATATTGAAATTCAGTTGGAACTTGAAAAATTATAGCCACTTTTCGGGTATTCCCTTAAAAAATCACGTTTTTTTGGACATAAAAAAACATACAGCGCCTTGTAATCATGCTAAGTCAAAAAAGTCTGTGTCTGTTTGTGGAGTACAACTGTGGGGAACAAAAATATTAAAAAAATCAACCCAATCGGAGCAGTCAATCCTCAGAAAAAAGAACATGAGTGTAGAAAAAGTAATTATACGATAAATTTTCCCTTATTGTTGAAAATGTAGCACAATTAATGAGAACTAGCCTTATAATGCGATTAATCTGCATATTTTTTAAATGTCCAAGTTCCTGAATAGCATTGATATGAATTTGGCTTCGTTTTAGATAGTTGAGTATTGTACTTTTTTTCAAATACATGGATTTTTAAGAATTTCTTTCCCTACAAAACCACAATTTTCAGACACTAAAAAAAAAAATCAATGACAAATTATGACATAAATTTGAAGAGAAAATAATGAATAATCAAAAATAGAAGAAAACTCAAATTTGATTTTTTTTTTACCAAAATGGATCTGCATCCTCCCTAATATCATATGACTTATCAACTCTTTTCTTTACTCAAGAATTATTCATGAATACATTGAATGATACTGACAAAAACCAAAGTGAGGAAAAAAAACCCCAACTGAATCTATTTGGCAATATTCTACTCCAATAATATTAATAAATTTCAATTTCAGTTGAAAAACTTCTCACAAAACTGTCATAAATATTTTTTCTTTCAAAAACACGCAAAAAAAACCCCAACTGAATCTATTTGGCAATATTCTACTCCAATAATATTAATAAATTTCAATTTCAGTTGAAAAACTTCTCACAAAACTGTCATAAATATTTTTTCTTTCAAAAACACGCAAAAAAAACCCCAACTGAATCTATTTGGCAATATTCTACTCCAATAATATTAATAAATTTCAATTTCAGTTGAAAAACTTCTCACAAAACTGTCATAAATATTTTTTCTTTCAAAAACACGCAAAAAAAACCCCAACTGAATCTATTTGGCAATATTCTACTCCAATAATATTAATAAATTTCAATTTCAGTTGAAAAACTTCTCACACAACTGTCACAAATATTTTTTCCTTCAAAATCACGCAGTTCAAGGACGTTATTTCTATAGATTACAAAAAAAAAAATGAAATTCTTTGACAAAAAATGAATTTGTGTTTGATTAACATTATTTTCAGGGCCAATCAAACTACGGGAGAACATACTGAATCAAATATTGAACAAGTTCAACTTTTGTTACGGAAGTTCTCAGAAAATGCCAAACTTGGTAGTCGAGCACTGTAACGAGTGTTCTCATAATTCACATGAAATTTATAATATGAATAAAAATTATTTCTAGACCACAAAGTAAAAAATCCATTCAGTCAAACTCATGCAATTAGTAGTAGAATTATAATTTTCTTCTCATTTGTACATTAATTTATAATCCACCCATTTATTTGGACAGGTATTTCAGCTTGTTAATTAAAACAATTGGTTTGAGAAAGCTCAACACACTTCTCTGGACAAGAAGGAGTGTAAAAACAAACACTTCGTAAATTCACTTGCAGGCTAAATTCACGTATACAGGAGGCGTTGAAATTTTGGAATTTATCGGCTGCTAATGTATCGGAAATAAAGATGAATAAATTTTCTTCATTTTCGATTGCTTGCAGCCGATAAATTCTGAATTTTCAATTCTGGATTTCACGTGACATTGTGCTATATTATATCGTTGGTATTGGAGACTTGGAGAGGGTTAAATAAACCATTTACCGCAAAAATAAACAATATCGCAGAAGTTCCCATAAGAAGGAAAAATAATTATTTCCAAATAAATAGAAAGAAATTGAAACTTGTTGAGAAAATACCTTACAATAATTCTTGAGATTGCGGTGAAACGAAAAAATGAAGAAATACTTCTTAAAAAAATTAATTCAATTCAATAGTTAACACTCACCATACATTACAATGGCTGATCAGGAACAGGCTCATTGGTGCTTGGTAGATGAGGATGAAGCCAGCAGATTTCCATTTTCTTTCTATTCTGCTTCTATTGACGGAATCAATATTTGGTTTTAATAAATAGGTTCCATCGGTTGAGTTCGAATTCTAATTCCTCTTCTCAGCCAAACTTTCAATCGGTTCCAATTCCAATTCAAATTTGGGTTCTCAATTTTTTTCTACTCCAATTCAGATTCCATTTCGGTTTCAAATATTTGGGTTCATATTTCTGTTCTACGGTTCCAATTATCAATTTTAAATTTCAAAACAAATGTTTAAAACAATGTTTTGTTAAATTTTCAACTGTTTATCTGATATTATTAATTATTTTCATGAACCTATCAGAATATACTACTAAGACCAGTTATTTGTTTTAAGGGTTCTAATTCTAGTTCCAGTCATATCGAGAAACCGTTCACTAATTTTGCTTTTTCGTCATCCAATAAAGATGAGAAAAAAGTAATCAAAAATAAAATTTCTTCGTATGACTGGTTCAAATGAAAGCAAAGGCGAAAGCTAAATATCGCGACTGATCTTCACGAACCGCGTAAGTTCAATTTTGGACGATTTTCATTCTTTTGTTGATTCCTAAGCAGAAGAAATCGAGAAATCGGCTCAGACTAAATTCAGCAGTCGAAAAAAAAAACGAGCTTAAAAAGCCAAAGAATTCGTAGATCGAACTTACGTGGTATTTTAGAAAATTGGTTCATGGTTGACAGTCGAAAACTAGTAAAGGCAAATAGATCATATTCTTGTCTATCAAAATTAAGATAATTCCGCAGTCTCTGGATTCGCGTATCCATCCGTTCGTCTCCGAAATACAGAATGTATATCCATCGACGGTGATGGCGACTGAGTTTTCGAACTTCTCTTGGCTGGGCTTCTCCGTTAAATAGATCACGTATTGCGATTTCATAATCAGCATCGACGAATCCATCGGACAATGACTCTTTGCTTAGTTTCAATTTCACACCAACAAGTTCTATGAACTCGTACATTTCAGCCAACGCCAAAATTTCAGTCTAAAAAATAAAAGTGAATATACTTTACGTGCAATAAAAAACACTTATTCATCACTAAATCAATTCATAGAAACGTAAATGAATGACACGGATTAAATAAAATGAGTTCCGGCTGAAAAGAAAGATTGGTAATACCGAATTTATAGAAAAATGGTATACGTTTGAAGGATTAATTTCAATCGGTAATTTCAGATAATGTAGTCACCTTTTGCGTTTCGATGACACCGATTTTCTTGCTCAGCTTTTCACATCTACAAGAATTTATACATTTTTCCCGAACTGCTATACTTCTTCAAAACATCTACGGCCTAAGGAAGAAGGTTACATTAGACGTGAGTGGGAAATGGAAAATAAAGGAAAATAATAAACCCAGATTCAAGGGGGATCATACTTGCTTTACATATCGTTCCACATCATCTTCTTCCTGATCCTGGCTACTACTACCCGTAGCAGCAAGATGTTCATCTAAACGAATGAAACTTCATTAGTTGGTGAATCAAAAAATGAATCCATAATTATGTTTATAATTAAATTAAAACTTACCTTTGTCACATGGCAAGATTAATTTTTTATCAGTGCCAAACGAAATAATGTAGAAGCGGTTGCAATACCAAAGAAAATTACAGCTCTATTTCAAATTTTATTATTATTCATACAAGAAATTTTTAAATTTTGGAAAATATATGTCATATTTTTATCATTTTTATCATCCTTTCTCAGTGACATCACATAACAAGCACGTAACAAAAATCAGTGTTGCCACTTGCCAGCTGTTGGCCCATAAAAATCAATGAAATTGAGAAGGAACAATTTCTAGTTTTGTTGTTTTTACAGTTTTGGTAAGCGCAGAGGAATTCTTTTACCGCACACGTGTTTCGCTATCCAGTTTGATTTTGAACTCTATAAAAAAAAGTACAAGTTTTTTGTTTTGTTTGATCACATTCACTCTACGAAAATTAATCTTAATGTTTTTTTGAGGTAGGTACGATGTTATTTTTTATTACTTTTTAATGAAGTAATTAGCTATGTTTCCCCTAATTGTTTTCGTCCTATAATTTACGCTTCTCTCTTGCATTGTCCTGCGGCTTATATCGGAACGACAAATTGTCAGGTAAAATAATTCGTTACTATCGAATTCGCGTTTCACTCTTGCCATTTAATGGCGTCGCACATGTTTATCGAATATCCGGCTGAAAGTTCTTAAAATGGCGGTAAACTGATCATCATTGCTTATGAATTAAATCCGATCGAACATATTGCCTTTCAATCTGCTATTCAAGATGAAGCGCCGGTTACTCAGCGTGAAATTCGTTATCTTGAAAGTAACGGTGATTATGTTAGATAATCTGAAGGGATGTCTTACACTCGAGATGACTACATCATCCGAATCGCTATTTTTTCACGAAATTTTATGCCTACAATTGTATTTTTACCACAATGATTTGGTTCTTTCGTCCACGTATCGTTGAATTATTATAGTTATTCCCGTCATCAGCAACACGTAGTCTCATATCGTATTAGTCATCAACGAATTCGTATTATAGTCATCAACTTTTCCCATTTACTGCATTCTTAATTATCGTAAAATTTTTTGATCTTATCAATGCACATCGTTTACTCCGATGATAAGCCGAGGATAAATGAATTTTCAATCTCTTTCCGGGTCGAAGTCCAGTCGCTTGATCTCATTATGATCGATTCATGTTTATAATGTAGTTGTGTTTTCGGATGTGTTTCAGTTCCCCAAGTTGTGTAAATACATTTGTACATAGTAGGTGTTTGTCACACAATGAGCGTGCAGAACCGTGCTGCTGGAAGCAGGAGCAAAACTGGTACTAAAACAGAACCTAATGTAACTACTATTAAACAGACCGTTAAAACAGAAACCATAAAAGCGGTAGAAAAAGAAAAGAAGCAGGTAGTTATTATTTTTCAAGTTGTGTTTTGTTTTTTTCGGTTGACTATTATAGCGTTTTGTTTCATTTCAGCCGACTGCTGATCAAATTCGAATTGCAACTCTAACAAATAAAGAAGAACCCACTCCAGTAAATTCGGAATTAATTCAACGAGTGAGTTTCGTTTTCGTCCTTGATAAAGTTTTTCTATCATTTGTTTCATTGTGTTAAATTTTTGTGTAGATACAAGATGTCACCTGTAAAACCGAAGAAGATATAGTCATTGCGTTATATGATTGTGACTATAATGAAACTCAAGCTATTTCAAAACTCCTCGAAAATGAACCAGTACTTGAATTTTCTGATTCGTTTGACCCTATTAGTGTATTTCCTACTAAAAACGAGTAATTTTATTTTCAGGATGAATGGTCCGTCACAACGAAGAAGAAGAAAAATCGAACGGCTAGTGCTTCTAAAAATAATGCCAGTGCGAATAATGTTGGAGACGCGACAGAAAACCCTGAAGATTGGGATAAAGACGTTAGTGCTAATGCTGGTCATACTAACGATAAAAATAATCGTGGCTTGAGAGGTCGACGACCTGGAGGTCCACGAACGGGTGATCGAGGCACATTCAGAAGATGTAAGTAATATTTCGTTTCTTGTCCCACTTCTTCCTCATTAATAGCATTGTATAATAACGTTTACTCTTGCAGACCGAGGACGTGAGAACAAAGAAAACGAACGTGGTGGTGAAGACAGCAATGCCATGTCTGGTGGTCCGAACCGAGATTATCGAGGCAGAGGTGATCGAATGGCGAATGGACCCTCGCGGGTTGGACGCAGCAGAGGTGGACCACGAACTAGTAGAGGGCCTGGCGGGACTCGCACATTTCAAAGTAGAGATAACAATGACAGAGGCGGTGGCTTCCCTCGTCAAATTGATACTTGGAATAATCCTGAGACTGAAAATTCAATAAGCAAAGCTGGTCTGTATAATGTGCCTATTCATTTGTCTCTCCGTAATGTAGTTCGTGAATTCTTACGGTGATTATGTTTTTTGTTACAGATGAGTTCCCATCACCCGAAGATTGGGATAATGAGGAATACACAGGGTCCTTAGCAGATACTAAAGTTTTCACTCCCAGTACGTCCGTTGAACCAGAAACCGGTGATGGCGTTGCGCCGATTGAGAACGAATTAAAAGATGATTCAGTTCAGTTGCATTTGCCGATACAGTCGTCGCCAAATGTAAGTCGGTTTTTCGTTCGGTTGTTGCCTTTATTTATTATTCAAGTTTCATTCGAATGTTTTCCTATGTGCAGCAAGCCAGTATTCAAACGATAGTGGTCGGCAGTAAACAGCTAACGGCTGCTCAGTCGCAATATTTCAGTCAGCTGACGGCGCAGTCTGATGAAAATCGCATGCAACAAGCTCAACAACAAACAGCCCCGCCACAGGTTACACAAAAAACGCCACCGCAAGTTCAGCCGGGACAGTCGTCTGTGATATATAATTCGTCTATATCGTCATCGCCGCAACAACCATTTTCGACTGCAGTCACACAACCTTCGTTTTCGGCTGTTTCGCAGTCGTATGGTTCGGTAACGCCATCTCAAGCCTTCACCGCTATGGTATCTTCACAAACGTTCCAACAGTCCCCGTCGTCGTCCTATCAATCGCCTTCATCGATTTCGGGTTCGGGTTCAGCTTCATATTCCAGGGCTGCCTGTAAGAATTTTTTTCGTATTTTTCATAGATTTGGGTTTGTTATTAGTCATTTAAATGTTCGTCTCTGTTTTTAGCCGAGTATACGTCATCAAATTACAGCGACGTTATTAACAATTATAGTTCGATGGTCGGATTATCGACGAATGGAGCCCTTCCTCAGAGGAGCAAACCTCAAAGGTCTTCATCGAGACAGGAAACACCGACGAAAGTAAGCGTTCATTTATCGTGAAACAGTTTGATACTTTCTATTGATAGGTCTGGTATTTTTAGTTGTCCAATGGAAATTAGTTGGTCTTGATAATCGAATATTGATAATGTTGAATAGTGGTTTGACTTTTTTTCCGTCTGATTTATTGATAACGTGATCTTTGTTCTGTGTGTGAAATACGATAACCAATTGATTACAAGTGATAAGTATATTTCGTATCCTGAAATTCCAATGTTAGAAATCGAAATCCAAGTTTGGTCGCTTCTACTATGTGACTCTAAAAATTTTCCCCTAAAAATTTTTTTTATACTGTAATGTTGTGTTTTATCTTTGAACTGAATCGAAAATCACGAAATATCCTCGGTAATTTATGCTCTTACCGTTACAGCTGTGTTTCCGTTGACATTTGTTTTCTCTTTCGTGTGAAATTTTTCACCAACTTTTCTTAAGTGTACCCGAATGTGACATGTATTGAATAATAGTTTTTGGTTTACTTATCTCAATTAATGGTAATCATCTAAATGAGTATTCATTGGGTAAAGATTTATACTCGCCAGTTAAAAGTAAATCAGTAATATTTCATTTGGAATATAGAAATGTTTTTCTGACGTCTTGGATTCGTAGAAATCAAAATAGCGTCTCATAAATATTCGTATGGGTAATTCCTTTGCTGTTCTAAACTAAACGTGGAAGCTTTCGTAAATTATAAAAAATAAAATAGTGAATATTTTCCATTATTATTTCTAAATTTGATCTTGTCATTTGCCCTTTCTATGAAAAATTAAGACAGGTTTTTGTTGATGATAAGCATGACGTAATCGTCTTAATAGTTTTGAAATACTTTTTACGTAACTTTTCGATGGTGCATAAAATGACGCAATCATGTTTGCAGTTGAAACTACTCGTATTTAAATGATCGACATGTTTTTTTTTTTCGTTGCAATAATTTCAGCTGAAAATTTTGGTTTACGAGACTTACGAGTATTTTGATAAAACTAAATTACTTGAATTGGTCTCATTATTTTATTCGCTGTCTATCGTTTCTCAGTAATGGTGATTTTGAAATTTTTACTGGTGAAACGTTAGGATATTGATTATTACTTTATTTTTCTGGTGAAGTCAATAAATTATGGTACAATGGGGAGGCTCTGGTCATTTTCCTAGTCGATTTAGTTTATAACTTGAATTTTTTCTTGAATTTTATTCGATTTCTACTAATACTTTCCCGATCTAAATCAATGCATAAACTTTGATTGAGGTTGTACTCCTGTGATGAGCCTTAGAGTACGAATTCCTGTATTTTTCATTTAACCTAAGGAAATGTTTATGTTCCTGATGATTTCCTCGGTTGAATTATTTATAGCTGTTGTTTTGACAAAATAATTTCAGTCTTCTTTTAATGAGTTATGTCTGGTGGAAGGAAGTTCTATCGATGAGGCATGATTGAATTTAATACTCGCTACATGAATTGAGTTTATTTAATAACCATTTCGTTACTGATTGACTGAATGAAAAAATTTTACGCCTTTTTGGCCTTTTTTCATTTGCTGGAAAAATATGCAACTTGATGTATGTACATTGCATTATTCATTGTTGAATAAAGAAGTTGAATTATCGAATCGTTTTCAAAACACATTGTTTTAAAGTTTCAAATTTCAAAAGGGTTGTACTATCGAAAGTGCTTGTATTATTATTTCATGGGGAATTCCATTGCCGTATTGTTGAATTATTCGTTCGGCATGATAACTTATTCATGTTTCGCATTGTGTTCGCTCAGGTCATCACTGGTAGTGTGGAAATACCGGTTGCCGAAGTAGCAATGAATTCAGCGATCAAGTATTTGGATCAGCAGTTTAGCGCTTCGTTGGATTTCACTAAAACTGATGGTTTCGACTCAACCAGCGCTCCCAACGACCAGTCATCCGTTTCGGCGTTGTCAAACAAATATTCGCCCAGTGTTCCTGCGAACGCCACGCCACACGCTGATCTGCCAGCAATCAATACGTTCCAGACGACCCAGTCGTCGAAACAAAATCTTCCTTCGTCCAATGTTTCTTCTGTGTTAAATCAGAATAACAAGGTAGGCTATTTTTTTCACCAAGTCGAAAAACCCTGAATTTTTGAAAAACCGAAAATGACTATGTAATTTATTCTTACGGGGAAGGGGGGAAGAGTGGAAGAGAATAATGACGAAAAAGTTTTGCCAACATTTGTGGATTTCAATTCGATAGGGGACCACCCTCTTTCCCCTCATCAATAATAACCCGAGGGTGCGAGATTTACGAGAAACGTACTGATTTTTCATTTTTCATTTTTTTTTCTTTCAATAGACACCCTGGTATAAAATGATATGTTTGAAATTAACTTTAGCAGTTAATTTGACGAAAATTTGATGTAACGGTATATTTGTTTACAGTTGTCATCAGAATCACCGTTACAAAATGACAACAGTGTGTATTCGTCACAGACTATTACGAATTCGCGGATGGCACCCAGTATCCAAGATATAAACATTAAAAACAGTCCTGAGGTTTCCTCGCTAACGTACGGTATCCAGGAAACTTACCAGTCACAGCAGCAACAGTCCTCGTTTCCTAAGTCATCGTCGAACGTGTCTACATCCTTCCACCAGCCGGCCACTTCCGTGTCGAGTTACAATTCTTCGAACTACGGTGCTTCTACTCCTGTAAGTCGATTTTTCACGCTTAATGCGCTTCGGAGTTTAGTTCATTGCTGTAAACGTTTTTTGCACGGTTTTCCGTCTAGATCATCTCTACCGCGAATAACGTGTACTCCGGCCAGCAACAACAGTCTCAGCAACAGCAGCAACAGTCTCAAATTAACGCTGCCGGCGTAACTTACTCGACGAGCAGTTCGACTCCGTTCTCCGTCTACAGTACCACTACCAGTCATTCGGTTGCGACGGCAACGCAACCATTGCACAATTCCGTTTACCATAGTAGCTCTTATCAGCCTCACCCTTCCGTGTCGGCCAGTTTTCCGTCTTACTTATCCTATCCGAGTTCGCTGATGCAACCATATCAGGTGAGTAATCGTATTTTTACGGTCCTTGTTATGCAGCATTGACTATAACTTGGACGGTATTCTGTAGGCTGGTGCCGCCGGCTTGACCCAGACGCCTTACCTGAGCACACAATACGGCGGAGGATCTTTGGCTAGTTTGGGACCAACGTACGGCGCTGCTGCGTTCCACAATAATTATGGAATGAGTAGCAATTTACAAACGCCTGTGGCGCCGTTACAGCAAAGTCATAAAATTTCGAGTTCACTTTCTTCGAGCGCCGGCTCTAAAGAGTCTCAAGTACGTAGTGGAAAATTCAAAATTGTATCGTGAATAGTTAAGGTAGATGGCGCCTAATTCATGGTATTTGTATTAATACGTCGTTGCATTTGCAGTATGATAGTTTACAAGCGATTACTTCTACGAATAACACAGCTACAACGACAAGTGGAAGTGTAATGAGCGGTCTAACGCAAGCTTCTACGACTACCTCCTCGAAAGTATCGTCCAGCTCTAGCTCAGGTAAGAAGCAACGTGTTCGTAATACCAGTAAATCCATCGTAACGACTGCTCACAGAGTGAAGACTTTTTGATCCTCTCTTTTTTTTTTACCGACTTTTTGAAAAATAAATACCCCATATTAGCTTTCGCCATTATGGATAGGACTTGTAATTATGTACTTCACGTTCAACCTGAACTTCTTGATCAGGATACAGTTTTTAAAGTCGTTTATTGGAGAGTTGTTTCGGGGCAACAAGTATAGGACTTTTTTTTTTTTACATTGCGTGAAAATGAAAGTAAAATTGTTTTCACAAAAAATGTGACTTCTATTTGAAGTTTACATTAGTTTTACCACCGTTTCGAGAGAGTACAGATTTGGCTTTGAATTGTGTTCAAATTCGTAACTAAATTTATTCTTTTGTACATGCAGGTAGTAAATCGAGCGGTATGTTACCTAGCATTCCACCAGGTGTGGCGCCATTGATACAACATCAATATATAATGAGTCAAGGGTTACCTATGTACCAGCCGGCATTTACATTAAACTACGATGATTTGCAATACCTTCAACGCGGAATGCATCCGCATATGGTTTGTGTTTAAAAATATTATTGAAAATCTTTTCTGCGGTCTGCTTTAAAAATGATTTGTGTTCAACTCGATCGTTTGTATTTACAGCCAACCGGCTATTTAGATTTAAATTACGCACCCGCGCCCCAAACTAATTTAGCGGCGGCTGGAAGAGATGCGTTGAGTGTTCCTTTCTCGTCGATATCCGATGGTCGATTCCCACGACCCGATAATACGACTTCGCCCGTACCTCCAACGGCTGCTGCTGCCGCCAACGCTTCTCTGTCTCAACAGGTACACGCGAGTAAAGTTTTTTATTGTTTTTTTTTTTGTCTCGGAAATTTAGATGTTTAGATCTGAACTCCCTCGTCCACTTCTACACGCTGAATGCATGGATATGTGTTCATCTTGAGATTTTTCGTTGGTTCTGTTTAAATGTAGTTATGTTCTGGTTCAGATTGTACTTTTTTGAATTCCCGTTTTCATACGTTATTACGTGTCTTCTCTGGCGCCTCATTTTGGGCTTACGATTCTGATACAATGATAAACATACAAGTTTTTCCTTCCTGTTTAACGAAAAATTTGATCTCGAAGCTCGTTTCGTAGTAATCTATATTGCCCCCTTGAAAAGGAAACGTGGTATGTATAAAATAATGGGGGAAAAAACGAGATTTTTTACTTACGGAAAATCCTGAAAAATTCATTATTCATCATTACTGGCCTGGAAATCCGTATCAAGTGGTGACAGCGGTTGAAAGTAGAAAAGGTTCCATTTAGTAAGCGTATGAAGTAGCGAAGTTTTATAAATTTGTTTTTCTCGGAAACTTTGTATTCGGACGTACTACTTTTACCTTTTGAGGCGACGATTTCTTCATGATTATAAATTTATGACAAACGCGTACACCGTATTCGAGTGAATTTGTTTGCAATATTTTCCTCTTCTTTGGAGTAATGTGTGAATTGGTATGATCGCAGAATACAGCGCCGACTCATCAGCAGCCGCATATGCCAGTTCTGCAGACGTACGCAGCCGCATACATTTATCCTCCTTACCAGCAGTATACAACTCCGGTTTACCAGGTACCGTGTTATGAGTTTCGTTTACCAGTTATGTGGCATTCGTAGTTTTATTTGCAATTAGTTTCTAATTTCAATGTTTGTATTCTTCGGTGATGACAGGTGGCACCTACTGGCACGCCAGCAGCGCCGGGCTCTTCGAATAATTCAGCATTGACTGCTACGCCTTTCGCTAAGGCGCCAACTGGTTATAGCTCGACGGGATACGCTTCGCAGTACGACTCTTTGGGCAGCAATCAAGGAAGTGTGCAAGATTACGCAGGTAAAGGAAATTCGGCGAATGCGTATTCGAATACGCAGACGGCGGGTAAGGCGAGCGGAAACGCCGGCAGTGGTTCTTCGCAGGGTGCGAATGCTGGCAATGCGGATTTGTCGATGTACGCCAAATCGCACGCTTCTCTAACCAAGGTGAGTTCAGCCATCCTCTGCTTCTTGGAACATAATATGATAAGTCCTGGTATTTTATGAAAATGAAAAGTATCAATTTTTCCGATCTATTTTTATTTTTAAAAACGAACAAGATAGTATGTAGAGCATAAAATTTTCTCATTTGCTAATAACAAACGTATTTTTTTCAACACGATCATTTTGGACGGTGCTGCTGGTGTAGCGCACTCTAATGGGAAACCAAGTGTCTAATTACATCGTATTAATTTAAATTCAGTTCTTTCCCCTGATGGACGACTCAGCGACACAATCCCCCGTCCCACTCTTTTATATTATAAAGTCCGAAGCTGATTTTCATTTTCCAGTAGACACCCTGATCTTACAAATTAATGGAAAAAGAAAGGAAGAAGAATTCTGGTAGAATTTTTATTGACTTTGAAAAAGACGTAAGAAAGTGCGAGTGATTCATGATTTACTTTCGGAAGGGTCTTGCTGTCGTTTCCAGTTTCTTGATTAATTTCTTTTTTGGATGAGGAGATGGCAGAGGGGCTTATTGTTTAGTTTATATTTGATCGAATAATTTTCGTATAAGAAGTGTGAGTAGCTTGTTCGCCTAGTAACTTTCTGCGTTGAATTTCATATTCCAGCGGATCCCAAACAACTCAATTTTCAAAAATTTTACGCAAGAATCGTGCGAAAAAAATTACTTTTTCATAATATTTTCATTATTCTCCTTCATATTTGTGTTCTCCTTCTGGAGTAAAAATTGTTTTTTCTTACTGCCATTGAAGTTGATGTATTGTACGAATGTCGACTTTTTTCTGTCTCTGTAACATCTGTTTTCGTTTGATTCCACCGTGTTTACACTAGTTTAATGTCGACTTCGTTTTGTCGCAGTCGTACGATAAACAAACTTTCCATTCGGGAACACCGCCGCCATTTACCATGCCGGGCAGTGGAACAACGTCCAGTAACCTTGGGAATGTGTCGAACGTGAGCGCGGCCACAGGTTATGCTCCTCAGCTGTACATACCAAATGCGCCGGCGGTAGCGGCTGGTGCTCATCAACAGCACCATTTACATCCCAACGCGCACCATCAGGTATGCTTATGCGTAAATTGTGTGGGGTGTTGTCGGGGGGGGGGGGAAGGGAATATTGTGTTGGAATTGGAAACCACGGTGGTGCTTCGAGTGACGAATATTCATTCGTGTAAGCCTTGTAAAAATAAAATTCTCTCTTACTGGTAGGAACATTTTGTTGTTCAACTTCAAATATTAGGGAAGCGTTACGTTGTCTAAATTTACCAAGATATCGAGATTTCGTTTTCCTTGTCCGGCGTAAATGTTGCTAGTTGCTGATTTTCTATTCGTTTCGATTTCAAAACACTTTTCGTTCAATTTGCGTCAGTATCTATCATATAATCACATTATGTACGTCATTAGTCGTTCAAAAAAAAAACCAAAAGAATAAATATTCAATCTAAATTCTTTCTGTGATAATGATCCGGATTAGTCGCTTTAATGGTTAATCACTTCCGTAGCTCAATTTGAAATATTTTGTACTGATCATTATAACTCGTATTTTAAGAAATTTCCCTCCTGGTGGCATCAGCTCAGCAGGGAATTCGTTTTGTTTGCCACCATGATATGATATGGGTACCGAATTTGAAGTCTTGTACTGCGTATTTTCCAGTTAGATTATAAAATATTCTTCTCTTTACCAGTTGAAAATACCTCGATTCAAAGTTACAGAACTCCCTAGAAATTATTTTTCGAAATGAAAAATCTGGAACATTCTTCCTCTACAGTATTCCATGACGAAGAATTTTGATATCTTGGTACATTTCGGATCGATATTTGAAATTTTGTGCCATTATCGAATTGGACACGTCGTTTTATTCATCTAGATCGCATAGTTCAAAAACCTACGGTATACGTCAAAATTAATCCTCCGATACTGGACGTCGATTCATAGTGGCCCAGAATTTAGTTTCTGAACTACCAACTTTCGAAATAATTACTTTCTCACTTTCATAATATATTTTGTGCAAAAATACGTCCACGTGTGGCGAAGAAACCGTTTAATACATGAAGGTTACTTGTAGGAGGTCCTAAATGACAGAAGTAGATTTTTGGAAAACCGTGTTCAAAGATTTGGAACTACTATGTCTGCATTCGAACCTTCGTGGATGCAATATTGAGTTGTTGATTGCTGAGAAAATATGTAACAGGTACGAACCACCAACAAAAAAATAAAAATAAAAATAAAAGCCGAAAAGTGATTCGACTGTTTGAGAGGGGGGGTACACACGGAATTCGAACTTTTGATTTTTGAGGTGAACGGTTCTTCGTGATGGAATCTTTTTCGCCAAAAAACTCGCGAACTGCTCTTTCACGGCTATAAAAATGAAAATTTTTCAGTCATACCGAACTTTGAAAACTGAATTCCACGTTCTCCTAACTCCAACCTTTTTTTTTTGTTTTGTCGGCACATCTACACTCGTTACTGATTCGATTTTATTTTGTTGCAGGATGCGGCCGATATTCGTAATTCAGGATCAAATGACAGGACTTTTTTCTTGTCTAACCGTTCGTCGTACCGTTGATAAACTGTCCGCTTTTTGGCCAATCCAGAATTGATTAAAATTTTAAACATTACGAAGGAAGGAAGACGACTAAAAATAATAAATTTTTGAAGAATTATTATAAATAGGTATACAAACGATTGAAAACAAAGACGAGGATTCTTCGTTTACTTTTTTTTTTCTCTGTAGTTAATTTTAAATGCACGTTCATCCATGATGTGACAAACAATTCATCGAAGCTATCGCATTAAAATTTTCGTTGATTTTTTTTCTTCTTAACTAATTATTTTTCGAAATAAAATGAAAATGTAATACTGTGTTTTTTCCTTTGTTTTGCTATTTAATGTTTACTTCTTACGATGTCTCATACGATTTTTATTTGTTTCGCATTAATTATCTTCGCTGAAAAAATTATTTAGTGTATATTCTTTCTTTTTTTTTTCTTGTAGAAGTAGATATTTTTTAATTAATTATGCTATTCGCGCGCTATTTCAAATTGAAATTAAAATTTATACGAAAACAAAAATTACGGTTTAAGTTTTGGGCTTTTATAAAATGCAAATAAGGGGGAAAAATGTATAATAAATGTAGGAAAGGAATCGTTGAAAAATATTTGAAAAAAATTATATATATTTTATATATTTTTAGTTGTTTTCTTTTTTTTTTATCTTAAATATAATAAATATTTATGTGCAGTCTATTAATGTATGTATTATGCACGATCGAATATAATAACTAACCAAAAAACGTGAAAATTTTTAGACTTATCGTGCTGCAGTCTACGATATTCGTTTTTTTCTGATTGAACAGCCGTCTTGTGTTTTAATGCGGAGTGAGCGTTCAATTAGGTCACAGTTTTTTTTCACTTTTTAGTTAACGATATAAATTTATTTTGACTTGTTTTTATTTTTTTAATCGGAATTTGAAAGTGTAACCAGAATTAAGAATATAAGAAATGATTACGAATTGAAGTATATTTTTTTTATTTTACTTGGCTCAACAATTGAAAAAAAAAAGAAGAAACGAATTCACATGAGTATTCTAAAATAATGATAAAATGAAAACAAATAATAATATTTAAAAAATATCTAAAAACACGACTGTGATGCTACGTGATGTTACGATTATCTCTTGACCAAAAAATTATGAGAAATAGTTGGAAGAAACTTAAATTCAAAGTTTATTTCCAGCTCTCTTTCGTTCTGCAAACCTCATGAGAGCGGATATGAATTCTGGTGAGGAGCTGCGAGTTTCTAATTCTTCCCATTCAGCAGCGTTTACTTCATGCAGTAATTTCGAGTCGCATTGACGAATCAATTTTTTATTCACTCTAATGGACTGAAGATATATATATTCAGGCATTATAGATAAGGAATTACTATATTTAGGGTGTAGTTCCATAGGTCAGAAAAGTTATGGCAACACAAAGATGAGTTCCCCGAGTTCTGTTTTATGCCTTTTTCGATTTAAACTATACAGAATATTGTTTCAAATGATGTTTTGAGACCTGCTGTTTTTAAAAAACTAAAAAAATATTAAAATTCATAGCATTTGTAACACTTGGAAGAAAAGAGTATTATAACTTAGAATCAGATTACTACAATTCAAACATTGTACTAGAAATTTTAAATTTTAATTCTTGTATTTTGGTAATTTTTTTTTTGAAGATTGAGGGGGAAAATTTTGGAAATACACCCATACATTTATAAACAGATAGAATTACCGCTTGAACCAGAGTATTTTTCATTTTTTGAAGTTTTGGGAGAAGAACGGATTTCAGTTCTTCCGGTTTGTAAACGTCGGTAACGAAACCCCACTCTTTAGCTTCGGCAGCGGTAAATTTTTTTCCAAATTGTAAAATTTCATTCGCCTGCAACAAAAATAGCATATTTGAAAAACTTTAGAATTCACTCCGCTCTAATCGCGAGTGCTTAATATGTTCTAAGTCAGCTTTTATTAATTAGTAATGACACGTACTCTAGAGGAGCCCATGATCCTGGGAAATAGATAAGATGAACAGCCCTCGGCACTTAATCCGTGAAGGCAAAATGGAACGACAAATGTAGCCTGAAACAAAAAATACCAACTAATTATTTAAACAATTAAATAATCATGTGTTCCATTTTAAATTATTAAGGAGCTATGAAGGCTTCAAGAACTAAATAAAATGAGTATTTTTCGTTTTTTCATTTTTACAAAAATGTTTCAAATAGATATGCGAAATGGTATGCCATTACCCTATTCTTTGGAACTTTAAAATAAAAATATTCGAGATAATTTATAAATGTATTATCTGAAAATATGTGTATTCTACAAACCTCTGAACTGCAATAAACCAAATCACATAATGCCAAAGTGGTGACTGCAATACCGACAGCAGGCCCATTAACAATGGCAATCAACAATTTTGGGAAGTCGATAAAACTACCTACGAATTCTCTTAAAGTAAAGAAAATGTATGAGAGTGGAGCAACATGTGTTCTAAAAAGTAAAGAGACCAAGTTAATTCTTTACCTGCCGACAGTAATGTGATTTCCAGTATTCAAGGGCTCTGTGGGTGGACTCATATCCATACCACTGCTATAATAATCTCCAGATCCAGTTAGAACAACAAAATCTACGGAATCATTTGAGGCAGCTTCGTCCAATATTTTTCTGAATTCAGCCATAATCTGGAAAAAATAAAAAAATCATAAGTTCAAAAATGAAATTCCACATTTTTGACAAAGTTGGGGAAGTATTGCAAACGTAAGATACTAGTGGCAAGGGGCAATACGTTGCGTGAAAAAGTAAGTTACTATTTTGAAAACTGATAAGTGATAGTCGTCGTGATTTCTCAGTTGAACAATTGAACAATACCAAATTTCTGAGACGGTCATCGACGATGAATCAGACAGGAGTGAAAAGAAGTTTAACTTTCTAAAAATTATAAGATTTATAGACGTTGAAATATGATAAAAGTTAATACCGTACAGTAGATATTAGATTAAGTAAAATGACTTATTAATACAGCAAGCTACGAAATAGTCAATATTTCAAAACATAAATGTGACTGGACAGGGAATGATGTCTACTTTGTCGATATGGAATAATAAACAGTGGCAAATACAAGACAAAATTATTTTTCAAATGAGACCACCAGCGGCTCTTCAAGTCAAAAATTTGCCAAAATATATCCTTTTGAAGTTGGTATTTCAAGGGAAGTTTATAGACTTTTGTTTGAAAGGCAATAGTTCAAAAACTGCGACCGCAAAGTGGGATCTATTTCCTCGCAATATTACATTCTTGAATTTTCTAGAAAATTGTTCAACTAATCTTAATCAATATAAAAAAGTATTCATGATTTTTTTTCTAAGTGTGAATCTTAGTGGGCTAAATCGGCAGCATAACAAGACCCTCGAGTTTATCCATCATTATTTTGTAAATGTGAATTTTAATGATCATAGAGTAGAAAATTATTCAAGCGGGGATTTTCTAATCTGAATTTGAAAAAAAATTGTTTTAATAAAGTTAATGTTACCACACTTTTATTTTGATGGGAACAGATCCATTATAATGAGAAATAAAGAATGATGGAATACCTAATAAAAGAAACAACATTAATTCAAGTTTCATTTTCAAGTTCTTATCCTGAAAAAAATTACAGAGGACAGAGAACAAGAAAATAAATTACGAATTTCCACCAAATAATTTGAACATATTCAATATTGTACTATGATGAATATAATAATGTTGAGAAATCGGGGTTTAAAAATGTAAATTGTGGATGACTGAAAACATACCTAACACTTTTTTCAACAGAGAAATATTAATTTCTTTTAATTACAATGTTTCTCATGAATATTTAAATTTTTAAAATGAAATATTACCGTTCTAGTGTCATATTCTAGACTACTTTTAATAAAAACCAACAAATTTTTTTTCAGCGTCATAAGACTACTTCTAGTTACGAAATGAATTTAAAAAAGACACTAATTTTATTCTTATGATCAGAGTTGAGAGTTCAGAATTGAGAGTTCATTACAAGGAGAAAAGCATTTTTTTACTCATGAATAATCATTAAGAAGCAAACATAAAAAGTCTGGTAAGGTTTTGAAGACAGACTACAACCATTACGTAGTGAGATACAGGTTTTCTTTGCGAGAATTAAAAATATAAATCAAAAGAGCTGATAAAAATTACAACTGCACAAAGTTCAGTATTTTATTTTCATAGTTTTACTCTGATTTTTATTTATATCTTTGATAGCCGAGAATATTCTGCTGAGATCTCATTGACAAAACCACCGAGAAAACTTCTTCAGAAATCGTGAAAATATTAGGTCTGACAGCCTCTCAAAAGTATTGTCTCAAAATATATAAATAAATCTCAACAAAATATTCCAATAAAAAAAAATGTCAGCATATTACTGACATTATTATTATTGATTTTAAAATTTTATGGAAGATATTTCAATTCCAAATATTAGGGCGATTATTATAAAATATTTTGAATATTTCAAATATTGTTATAATACAGTATTGCAATCGTATGTTTTTAAAATATCAGTCTAAAACATTATAGAATTGGGTGTGATTCGGTATTTATTCCCAAAGTAGAGTTTATGAGCAACAGGTTGAAAAATGAGAAACAAAATTCAATAAAGCGGAATAATTTGAATCAGAAAGAAAATTAAAACAAGTTGTTCATTTACCCCAACGCCTATAGGATTTTTCTTTCTGGGTTGGTTGAACGTAATCGTCATGATTCCATCTTTGATATCAACTAGTAAACCAGGATGTGTCATTTTGCGAAAAATTGATCTTATAAATATAACGATGAAAAACCTAGAACACATATTTCAAAAGCTGGTAAATGACTGAAACGTTGAAACACATATTTTATTCAAATGAAATTTACTAATATTAAAAGATGAAGAAAAATTCTGAAAAATAAATGATTGAAACTTACCAAAACTAAATGCTCCCTTCGATGTGAAGCGATGAAACCGAATATGATGTAGCTGTGATGTATGGGTTTTGATTTTGAATTTCAGTCAATCATCGACTGGTATTTTGCCTGTCAGAACGATGGAAAACACGTCCATTTGATAGTGCTGTGCCATGAATTCTGACTTTTTGTTACGGACGTGATATTCACTTCTGAAGACTGGTCAGAAACATTATTTTTCTAATTATGATAAATGAAAATGAACACCAAATTTTATCCTTATCACAACGAATGTTATCAATAATATTATGATAGTTCCACAAATCTGTGGATAGTTCTCGACCTCTCGGAAATCGTATGACTCGTTCGGTCGTTACTACAGATTCGTGATCAATCATGATGATAATTATCTTGTTCAGATTATATTCTTGTTATATTCATACGCTTACATATTAATGTACGAGTTTATTTTTCCATCTCTTTTCTTAATTCTTGTGCTCTGTTTCGTGCGTGGCCTTCAACATCAGCAGATGAGCAGAATTCTGTCGCTACTGGTATCATCCACTCGTGAATCCATGCTGCTCTGACGTAAGTAAATATAGATTTGTACCTGAGAAACTTTCAACTCGGTATCTTTCGTTTGCCTATCAATGAACTGTCGTGAAAAATGTTTTAAAAAATCAATGAATTTTGAAAGATAAACTGGTTGAACAGGCTGTAGGAATGTTTTCGTTCCTCTTAATCTGATGAATTATTTATGATTTATTGTCAGTTGCCAAGTCATAAATTGGCAACTCTTTCAGTATCGTACTTATCTTGAGCCTCTGTTAAACTGGAGAATTTTCTGGGAAAAATCCGTTCCTTAGGAAACATAGAGTGGGGCTTGTGCGGTTGTACCCGAGGGCCTTTGTTTTTAAACGCTTTTATAAAGTCACACGCCGATCACAAGCTGCTACTGAACCTCAGGAAGGCAAACTTCAACTTTTACCTGGAAAATCTGAGGGTTGGGAATCTAGGATCAACTATTTGCTCGAAGCCTTAATCCATAATATCGTTATTCGATTCGATGTGGTCTGGACGCTGGACCTGGAGCTAGAAAGCTTCAACTGGCCTTCGATCGTGAGCATTTGGGATTCGAATATTTATCCAGAAATTTAAGAGCCATTATAAGGATCCTTCTTTTTTCCCTATAAATGTACTTGAGTAGATTTTTAAAAAGTTTTTATTCTAAAAAAATATTCAATTTTAGCCATTTTTCTTTTTAAATTTTGGAATTATTGTAGACTGAACAATTTTTTAGTTAATCAGCTACCTACACATATATTATGCCTGTGCATCTGTGGTCTGTGCAGAATTCATGTTTATAATGAGAAGGTGGTGAAGGCTTTGAAGGAATAACATTAAACAGGTAATTCTACGTTCCCTCTCGTCTAATGTAATTAATTGGAAACCTTGTCCTGCCTGTGTCTGTCGGTAGCAAAAACCTAAACCCATGACAATAATAAAACACAGATTATTTTTTTATTACCTTCAAATTAAGAGTTAGTTCTAGAACGAGTCAGGGTAGTCAAAAAAACAGTCAAGTTGAAAGGAATAATATTGAAGATCGAATTTCTCAATAAACCTGTCTCTGCCCCACGTAGTATGTTCTTTAGACCCATTCGTCTAACAATGGTATAAACTCATTCCGAGAAATTAGATTTTACGATCTATACGTGTATTTGGTCTACTAAAATGATTAAATTATGAACACATCATATTTTTAGTGAATGTCTGTGTTACATTTATTATTTACAAGCTTATATTTAAAGCTTGGAATTCGAAAAACCTGAACAATAGGGTGGCTAAAATAAAGCCGACTGTCCAGGTGTTTCGTATTCTACAAGCAAGCAACTGTTTTGAAATGAAATAAACGTATTTCAGTCGAAAAATTATTTATGAAAATAAAAAATCAGTAATTTTTCACGGTGAATCCAAATCTGTAGTCGGTTTCAGCTGTACGTTGTGACTTAGCATTCTGACCAATTTTTGAGCATTTCTTTCTTTAAGCCATACCTGGCAGGGATCGAGTCACAGGCAAAAATGACTTTCAGATTCGTGTTCAGCGACTTGGAATACACCCTCACCAGTTCTGAATTTTTTTTTCGACAAAAATTGAAAAAATACGAAGAGGACCTTGCCATTTTTGCGAAAATTTGCAAATCGTCAAATTGACTGGTGAACATGTAGAATATAATATGCATGTTTTTCAATTAATAAGAACTTTATAATCATTACAAAATTAACAATTTTCAAAATTCAAGTATTTTTAAGAAGTAAAATCCTATGTTCCCTTGGGTATTGAAAATTCTAATTTTAAAAAAAAGAGGGTAAGACAAAAGTGTTTATTGAATAGAAAAGATTACAAATTCAAAAATTATTTTTCATCATAATTCCATCTTTGTTCACTTTCTCTCATACTAATTGGTTGATTCCAAAAGAATTAAGTTAAAGACAAAAGACATATTCCCATTTTAAACCAGGCTTGAGAATTTCTGCTTCAATTATACCAGATCATTAGCCTCGATAAACTGTAAAATTAAATTTGTGTTTTACAAAAATAATATTTAAAATGCGAAGTTCCGTTTGTATAACTGTCGTGACACGGTGCCGAAAGAACTAATTTGATGAGAAAGGATTCCCCTTCTGGATCACTTGTTGATTGATTACTTCCTCTGGCCCTTTTAGTGTTCTGACGTAAGTGGCCTTTTGAGGAAATTATCTTTGGTTAATTTGAGTATCGATAGAAATACTCCTTTATTCGGTCTATTAAACAAAAGTGGCGAGTAATTTTTCAAACAAAATGTTTTATACCTCGTCTAATATTTATTTCACAATACTGAGGAAAAGTAGGTAGGTATTCTTAATAGTAGAAATAATTTTTAATTTAGCATAATATTTAAAAATGGCTCTTCTACGTGTTAAAAATAATCATTTACGAAAAGATTTTCTTGTATCAATAATATTCTAAAATTGGCTAGGAAAATGAACAATTCGTTCATCAAGTTTTGATAAAATGGTGAACATAAATATGTGCCTTCATTGTTTATAGTCGACAACATTTCTTACATGTATGTTTGATATGAAGTAAATCCATTCTTAGGACAGGCAATATATAAGACTAATTTTTATTTTTATCGAAAAACTGACAAGCTGATAATATTTTGAAAGTATGGTTTGTTGAAAATATATGTACAATGAATGGGAATGAATGAATGGTTGAATGAATAAATAAATAAATAAATAAATAAATAAATAAATGTGAAGAAATGTAAAGGAATGTGAATGGATGTAAATGAATTTAAATGAATGGGAATGAATGGACTTGGCTTGTGAAATGTGTGGTACAGAGCACAAAATACACCACGCAGGAAAAAGTCGAAAGAGGGAAATTTAGCCAGAAAATTTTATTTATGAATTACGAATTTTCACAGATTCATAGCGCCATCAGTCCGTATTTGTTTTCACTTTGCTTTCTTTTTCGTAATTCGTAATCTACTAATTTCAGATTTTTTTTTGGGGTAGGGGAGGTTGGGTTAGTTACTGAGTGAAAGAGATCTGCACCCCACAGGTAAGACAAAAGTCGACGCCCATATGTCACTGAATTAAGTCCCTCATACGAACAGTTTTTTAGTGTGTCTCAGCTCAAACTCCCCCAAATCGCAATAACCACAATATTAGGACTCTAATCCTCTGGTGTCTTTTGCCACTTCTGCTCTGTATCAAATTGTTGTACCTACCTACTTTTAAGAAAATGATGGCACGTGAATTTTCTCGCTCTCTCGCACCTGATGCAGCCTCTTCGTTCATCTCTTGGTGATTTCTTTTGTGTTCGATTATTAGATCAGAGAGTTAATAGAATGTGCAGTCGTTGGACGAATGGAATAGGATGGTGTTGGCACGGGTAAATTTAGTCCGTGAGAGTGTTAACAACGCCAGGTTTAATCACCGTGAAGTGAAGTCAGTTGGGTTACCGCAAAAGGTAATCGCCTGATGAAGAAGAGGAATGCTCATTGAATCGTGCGTATCTGATCAGTGGCGTACGTGCTATTGAACAGAGGGAGTCGAATGCTACTATTTTTTCCATTTCCATTCCCACGGCAACTAAGACTTTTTTCTGGCCTTCTTTTCATTTCCAACAACACTTGTTGCATTGCTGCTGATTTTTAGTTCGTCTGTCTCGCTGTAAACACACGCGAAGACAAAGTACAAAAGGAAAACATAAGATTTGAACTAATACCCAATAGACAGACAAACAGATAAGTGTAAAATTAAACTTACGACTTCCTACAGGGTGGTTAAAAAGTACGCCTCAACCCTTTCATGAAGTTATACTGGCTATAGAACAATATTTACGTGTCAAATTTTAAGGTGCTATAGTTCAGTTTCACATGAAAAATTACCGAGTCTATACTACCAAGTTATATTTCTTCATTACACCACTTAAACTCGTGGGATTTATTCGGATATTTATTTATTGAAAATTGGATGAAACCCATTAAAACTACTCTTAAAAATGATTTTCATCATCCTAGTCACACCAAAAGGTCCAATGACGCATAAGTTACCCCTTTTCTGCCTGCCACAGAATCTTGAAACCCATCCAGATTTTGTATGCCCCAGACCTACGAGAATATATTAGTACTTTCACCCGCCAAATCTGTTGATCTATAGTATTTTATTCCACTAATTTGGCCAAAATAATTGAGTTCTTCTAAAGTTCAGTTGTATATTTCAAGCCTTTCTTACAGCAGAAATTTTATCCATCGTTGAGAAAATAGACTTCAAAGTTGAGGTGGTGCTATATAAGAAGCCTACGTAACATATAAGCATTTTTTCCTCTCCTGTAAAATTTGAAAAAGTGCATTTATATCGTCTTCTTGAATATCACTGTTCAAATTTTTAATTTAAAGAAATTTATGATACGAGTAATACTTTTCATGATTTTCTACAAAATTAGAAAGGAAATTATACGTAGGTAAAAAGAAGATTTAAAAACTTTTAATAATTCCATTCTTTTTCCACAGGTGCAGCTGGGAAAATTGCAAGTGATCTCTAAACATCTACCTAAACTCAACTTGGAAAAATGAAAACCCACACTGCTGAAGGAACCCTGTAGCAAATCTATCTCATGTGAATCAAGCTTTTCGGTACATCAGGTAGGAAATTAAATTCAATCATTTAATAGTGTTTGCACGTTCAGTGATTACACATTTCAACTGTTGATACCGATTCTAAAACACCCTGGATCTTTTTTCTCTTCTTTCGTTTTGATTTTATTTCTCTTTCATTATTTTCATCTTCGTCTGCATCGATGTCATTTTCTTCAAACCGTAACAAATTCATTGAACTGAATATCGAAGATTACAGATATCCATTACTTTGTACAATAGAAAGAAAACACAATTTATTTTATTTTAAATTCGTTTCTGAGTCAGTTTTTTTCTCCCCAACATTACCTCCTCACCCATCAATGTTCACATCACAAAAAAATCTAAACTGGATTCCTTTGCTCATTTCCACCATCCGTTAAGCTTATACACGATATTATAACCTAAACCTTAACCGTGTTATCTTTTGTTATTCAATGCCTATATTCATATTAGCTATACAGTTGATTCATGCAGAGAGAAATTTTTATCCATATTTTCGCATTTGAAAAGAAATTTAATTTCAGCACCATAAAATGTTACACCAGCTGTTGGTGCCTAAAGAAAGTTCCAACAGTTTCTAATCAGAAAATAAAATAAGCACTATTTCCATTGATCTAGGTAATTTAATTTTTTGGAAGTCTGTGATAGCACATGTGTCTGGCGGCAAAATAGTGCCAAGTCAAAAACACATTTTAATTACCTATCTATTAGTCACACAATATCCTCAAACATCAAACGATTTTATGTTGGTAAAGGCTGACATAACATGTATGAGTGTAATTTATAAAATGCAAAACTGATAAAATTTCAGCATTTCTGGGAGTAAAAATATACCTGTTTGTTTAATAAGTGATACATTTTTGAACGATTCATGTGAAAAATTTCTGGAATCTCATTGCTCCCTGGCAGACATTTTTAAAAAATTTTGTTGCACCTCCCTATAAAATACTCGTACTATGGATACCTCTTTTCTGTCTTTTGAAAAAACACGTCACTAATATTTGGTCAAGTTGTTATTTTGACTCTCCTATTTAGTCTTGTTGGTTTCCTTGAATTATTATAAAAGATCGACATTCGACTTTACGCGTGCACGCTCGTAAGTCTATGACATGAGGTGTAACTATTCGGCATTTTGTTGACTAAAAATGTTTCATCAAAAGATTTTGGCATCTACTCGTGGTTACCTCTGAACAACGCTCTACCTCTGCCAATGCTGTAACTCAACTCAATCTTGTTACTCAAAGCAGAAAAATAAATAGCTGGAGGAGGTGAGAAAATTATAGTTTTAGCAATTTTTTATCGATAAAATCGATAATGATCAACGATATAAAATCAATATTTCTAAGTGATTGATCATTGAAATTGTAATTGATCGATTTCGAGTCAATTTCTCTTGATGGATCACCAGTAATTTTGATTATAACACCAGCTAAAACAAATTTCGCATTGCTATTCATTGTTGGATATTCTCAAGTTCTTAGGTCAACTTTAATAATCGATTCAATTTCTTTTAAATTTCTATATTAGGAAGCCAACTTTCAGTTCGATGGTGATGTGGTTTGTGCTTCCTGTTATTATCTATGATCAATCTGATCGATTCAAATTTGTGTGATTGATCTTAATAATCATATGATTGGCTGATTTTATTGATCGATCGAAAGGTTGTAATGTAACACTAGAGAGAATAAAAAACTGGTGGGCTGAAGTTGAAGTGAGAGGTAAAGAGGGAGAAATTGAAGAGAAATGAAGCAAATCAGAATATAAGAACTATTAATACATATATAAAGTAAAAAAGTAACGTGAAAATGGTAAATGCCAATGTGAAAGTACACGTCAGACCTTAATTTCCTTATAATATTTTATAAATTTATTATAATTTTACAATTTACGATAAAGTCATTTGATTAGAATTATTGTAGATAAAATGTTTTAAACGTTTCTCAATGAAAATTCCCGTTACTAGGGGGCCTGAATTTTGCATTTAGTGTTTCAAGTCGGATATGAATAATGTCATACTAACATACAATAATTTGAATTCGTATATTTGGATTTGATTTACAAACAATCGCTTATAAATCATAAATTATAAAAATTCTGTACCACCTTTTAGGCCTAGGCGAGTGCCTTGTAAGAAATAACATACGTAGGTATACGAAATCAGAAATCTTTTACCAACCACAGACAGCCCAAATGAGCGAAGAACCATTGGCAACAGGCAGCTAATTTACTCTACACGTAGGTACAGCATTGTTTAACTCGCATAAATTTCGTAAGGCAATGCATTTTCTATCTTTGACACGTTTTGTTTAATAAATATTTTTCCGATACGTCTTTACCATTTTCACACAAACACCATAAAGCAGCAAATGCTAGGCAGGTTGGGTGAAAAAAAAATATATGGAAGAAATCGTATAAATAGTATTTCCAAAACATACCGAACCATATCGACCTATCGTAATTTGTCATTTTTAAAACGATTAGAAAATAAAATTAACACTATATATACGCGTTAAAGAAATGAAGAGGAGAAGAAAAAACATTTTGAGACCACCCGTACAGACATAGGTGAGAAAGAGTTGAAAAACAGAAAGGAATATAAAGAGAAACAAAGATGAATGGGACAGTGGCCAGTGAAATACAGGGTGTTCTGTAGCGGCCATCAATAATTCATACGACGGTAATAGCCTTTACAAGCTAAACTGCCGAGTTAAAAAAATTAAACTGGAAAGTGAATTTGAGTGTGTAGAGTATCGACATTTTCATTTTCCAGATAGCGCTAGAAACAATTTGTTAAAGGAAAAAGCTCTGCACCAAAGGATGCAGGTTTTACTACTTCCTTGAAAATAAGCCATCATAATAATTTGTTGAGATTTTTCTCATGCATAAGTGTGGGTGGTGGATTGCATTTTGATCAACGGATGTAATTTCAGTAAAAATGAAAATGCATTTATGTTTTGGCATTATCATTCAAGAGGGACTGCTTTGCAGAGTTGGACAAATTTCAATCTGATTGCTGATGATTCGACGATTGAAAATCATTTTCAATCCTGATTGATGATTGAATAGTATATATTTTCAATCATGATTGGATTAATGATCGATCAATCATCAATCATCTTCGATGATTGATTGCATAAAATGTAATTTATCGATGTCTAAGAATTTTGGGGTGCCAGATTTGAATTATCCTGTATTTTGGAGGTATACCTTACAATGAGCAAAAAAAAAAAATTTTCAAGTTGAAAAAGTTTTGTATCTGGCTGAAGGTTTAGACTACCGAGCGATTCAATCACAATTTCAATCATGATTGAAGAGAACTAACCATGATTATAATAATCATCAATCATCAATCATGATTATTTTCCGTCTATCATAATCATGATTAAAAATTTTGCTCGACTCTGCTGCTCTGTCGATTGAATGAAAAATTAGTCAAATACACCATTTATTCGTAAAAGTTTATCTTTCAAGTATCAGTTTCACCCAGATCGTGTACTCCTACAAGAGAAATATAGCTCTTGAAAATATTGTGCTTTTTGTTGGCTTTTTTTCCCAGTTCGATAAAAGCTATACATTTCAAATATTTTCCTTATATTTTCAATTTGTCAACAGTCTCATCACTGTCACACTATATTCACTAGAGAGGAATTGGCCGATAAAAAAAGAGGTGTTACTCCAATGAAACTGCAGACGTGTATGCAATGTCTGGTATATTTTCATGTGTGCACCGTCGAATGCGTTCATTGCCTCTCTAATTACAAGTTGCATTGTTATTTCTGTGTCCACACTCCACAACCACCAAATGCATGTCATAGTTACATGTCTACTTTACATTTTCAATTACCTATGCTATCATATTTTCATTCTTGCTTTCAACCTCTACCTGCGTATTGAGCTAGCAAAATTATTCGCTGCTATGAATTAGTGTAAAAATTAATGTATAGCCTGTATAAATATTATTTAAAAAATGGAGAATGCAATGTGTTGTAACAAGCAGTCGATATTTGTAAGCCCATAGTGCATACAGTGCAGGTTTGTGTTGAATACATCAAGAAATAGGCCTGTTGTCTGCAAAAACATGAGGTGAATGAACTCGGAATACTTCAAAAAGTAATGAAGTATAATGTACGCATATCTAGTGTGCCAGGAATAATCCGTGTAAGAGAAGACACATAAGAATATGAAATGTTACTACAATTTAATTGCAAAATGGTCAGTTAACTTCAAAATGGTTAATTAATTGGTAAAAGATGTGAAAGAAATTTTATCGCTTGAAGATAATGTGTCTGATAACCTGTTATCAATTTATACTATTTGTAAGGTTACCAATTTGACAAATAATTATTTTCATTGACAAATAAAGTACCCGATAAATGTAAAAAGCCAGGGTCTCCGGCGGTACAGCTCTGTTATTTTTGGATATCGAGTGGCCAAATTCGTGTCCAACTCTGCTACATTCGAGACATAAACGTATCTGCCACATATTTTAATCTTTATATTCATTCTGCTGGAAGTTAAACACAGGCCTGCGTCAGTTCTTTTCTTTTCGTACCTACTGATTTTATACTTATAAGTTCCTTTTCATTTTCTCGGTTCCAAAATACATTACCGCAACCATCCAACTGATTTAAATTTTTTTTCATTCGTATGTTTCATATTTTTTCCTTTGTCGGCATTCAAAATGTCAGCGAATAATGTTTTTGTACAGTGAGATATTAACATCACCGGGCAAGTTGAGAAAATGAAGGATTAATTTATGGCTGTAGAATGAAAAGACTGAAATGAGAGAAAAAAAGAAAACAAAATGGAAAGAAATAACTAATACTTTGATTTGACAGTAGTAGGAATTGGGTGCCAAATGTGATTGAGTTCCTTGTCATTATAACTGAAACAGTAATTTAGAGTGGAAAAAAAAATTCTAATATTAGTTTGAAATTAAAGTCATTAGGTACATCATTTGTCTTGTATTTTGTTTTTCCCCTTGAGAGTCGTGAGGAAGACCAAGAAAGTGAAACATGAACGTAGGTGAGTCGGTATAGAAAATGCATTTTTTGTTATAGTGGTTTCATCGCAGGGGAAAGCTTTTTACACGCTGCACTAATGGGAAAACCTCGGGAGAAGGAGAGTATAGGTGCCTGATTTTAGTGTCCTCTATCTCTGTATATGCTTTGAATATCATGTAGAAATGAATTTATATAACAATTTCGCCAAACCCTTTATTGGCTCTTTTTGCATGTCCATTTTAGTTGAATGACTGAGCTGGTTTAGACAATTTTCAAAATTAATTTCAAATTTCTTAAGATCGAAAATCATAAACAGGACCGCAATATTGTGTATTATTTATAGCTGATAGAAATTATAGAACAAAACTTTCTTAAATCATTAAAAATTGACAACTGGAAGTTATATGACCAAATAGAAAAATATTCGTTGAAACTTTTGAAACTGTATCCCCAACCATAGAAAAACATTGAAAATTCAGTAAATTATTAAAAACTGACTATAGGCTACTGGAAAACATATCATAGTCCTTTAAAAGCTTAACAAAATATTTTTTCATAATTAGTATGTTTCAAAAATAGTAAAAACCAAGTGTAAATGGAGCTGGCATATCCATTAAAAAAATGCTGTAGCCTACTAGTTTCATAGTATGAGCTAAATGATGGCTCTGTAGCAAGAAAAAAGGCCACAGATTTTAAAACTGAAATGTCATTTTAAAAAAGGCACTAGTCCATCTGAACTCCTCTTTAAGATCCACATTCATGTACCTAATATCAGAATATTAACAAAAAATTTAATGTGTCAGTTTTTTATGAGATCCTGTTTTGGATTATATTTTCCCAGAATTATTTCATCGCAGTGCTTATAGATATGCTTTCCCTATTGGATTCTTAAACCGAAGAAAATCGGAATTGGAGGCTGAAAAATTATATCTCGTGCCTGTAAATGCATAATCATGACAATAAACGGGACTTGGGCATTCAAATCGGAGCAAATTTTTAATCCGTTATACTTACAATGTAGCCTCAAAGTAATCTCAGATGGTTCGTCGAAATCTCTACGATTCTATTTTGTTATACATTACTTTTTTTTTTTTTTTTTGTTCCAAGTCATTCTAAATAACTGCGCGGCATTGTATTCACGGAAGTATATTAGAAAATTATTCGTTATGCACGAATTGTATTCTCAAGAGAATTTGAAAGTAGGTATGTTATTTTGCTGGCTCAAGTTTTCCATATCTACCCTTCCCTCGCATTTCTGCACCTTTCATTCTATTTTTTTTTTTCCCTTCTAAGCAATGTGTAAGCAAAAATAGTAATTCTCAATTTAACAATTATTGTATTTATCACTAAATTGGAGTTCGTGCGATAAATCGTTTGTCAAAGCACGTAGGCGAACATTCACTGAGCATTTGGATGGAAAAATAAAATAGAAGAAAAAAAAGAAAAGAAATGTTATTCTTTGCTAAGATTCTAGAGTACTTTTTTTCACCTCAAATAACAATTAGAAATCACTTCATAAGTACGTGCCACAAAGTATGCATTATTTCGATTTTTGTATTCGTATATTTCTCATTGTTGGTCCATATAATTTCTCCCGTTATATTTTGCGAATCACTTTTTTTTAAAATGGTTTTTTGTCATATGCAACAACGGTTTGATATTTCAACGAGAAATGACATTTTCATTCTTCTATAATGTATATCTCCCCCCAAAATACGTGGCTATGGTGTGAAGACGTTACATTGGCGTGCAGATAATGGCACGTTCAATGGGAATTCAGTGGTTCATGGTAGGCTTGAATTATTTATATGTTTTCTCATGGAGGTGGGCTGGCCAAATATTTTACTATATAGATTCAACCTCTGAATCTTTATGGAATGAGATATTGAGACACTTTTACATGTCAAAAATCTGTACGAATGTTCTACATTACTCTAGATTATAATAGCAAGAGCTGTATGCCCAAAATGTACAATTAAAATTGTAAATTGTAAATGTAAATTGAAAAACATAGATCGATATAAAAGCTATGCGGCTTGAAGAGCCCGCAATTATGGCTTCTTCTTCTGTATAAAAATTTTGCTAATGTTCCTAGCTATAAGATATTCAAAACAGAAAGCCATGTAATTGGCTTTTTGGGAGTCGCGTTTCTTCGATAATATTTTAGAAAAGTTTTAAAAAATCTTGAAAAGCTTCTTTATGGAACCGAAAAGAGAAAAAAATTCAAAGTTGATCTACTAACAAAGAATAATGAAGCTTTGAGTTTGAATATATTAGCTCCTGCTATAGTAAACTGCATTATTTTATAAAATCCACGGAAAAATTTTGAATCCTTTTCTATATTTTCTTTAATATGAAAACACCTAAAGAAGAGACGCATGTTTTAATAAATTCTTTCGTTTTTCTTAAATTTTTAATTCTTTTTTCTCACTTTCTTCGTCTAAAATGTGGAGTTTGCGGGCTCCGGTAAAGCATAATAGCCTCATATAAATATACGAGTAAAGTATAGAAGCAAAAGCAAGAAGTCATACAAATGTATAAACGGGGCTGGTTTTCTTAACGAACTCTTCAATCTATTTTTCCTCAAATAAGTTTGTTCTGTGCATTTATAGCCAGAAAATATGCCAGTGAATTGGCATTTCAAGATCCAATAATGCTGGTTAAATTTTCCTTTCAGTGGAGATTCTATGACTTCCTCAGTGTACCTGATGTTCATATAATAAACGAAAAATATTCCTGTGACATATTTGTCCTTAGATTTAGAATTTTTCATTTAACAAATTCAAATCTTTTTCCAATTGTCAGAAAATTCATACGTTTGCTTTTAATTAAACTGCCACATATTGTGGCTACGAAAATGGTGTTTTGCTAGTGAACTAATATTTTCTCAAACATGCGTGCATAGTTAAGAAAAACATTTTTTTTATTATTTAGAGGCCTACTGAGAAATCGTAAATAAACGCACAAATTTTTGCTTTTATGGTTTTCATAAAAAATAAAGAAAATTAATGAACGACATTGAAGTGAGCGTAAACATTCCTTATGTTTATTATTTTGAGTAGGTATATATATACAACCTGTACCTACATGCTCCAAGATTACAAAACACTGGAGCAGTAGCCGGAACCGTTTTGTCTTGGAGCAGCTGTAACTCATAAAGCGTTGTAGTACTTACAGTAAATATAACTAATTAAAAATGGGAGGAAAATGTATACTCTTGTAGATAAGAAATGGAAACCGGAACTCATAAAAATATTTTAACGACGAATGTGTGTGCGAAGTTGTGGTTGAAGTTCTTTTCAAGAGTATGGTCAATGTTTGCTAGTTGGCGATTTTTACCCCTCATTTTTATACATTTCCTGGGAGAAAAACCGCCATTTTGATTTGCAGCCAAAGGAAGTAAAGTGTAACATAAAATTAACGTGCGATTGTCCGACTGCAGAAGTAAACTGCATTAATTTCTGGAGAAAATGTCGGCTTCAGTTTTGAATTTCATTTTCTTATATCTATATAGTTTACTTTCTGTATTTTAGATCTGAACTATTTCTTTGTAAGTTCGGATTGACGTGAATTGAACGAGAATAATATTAGAAATTAGTTGCAAAAGGAAGATATTGTTGAACCTTAATTACTCAAACCCCATTATTACATTATCGTTCATTATAGCAACAGATAAATTTTGTGTGGCTTTACAATTGAAATTTTGGCCAACAAGTGTTACACTGTAAACGTATAGAAATTCATCAAAACAATCAAAATATTTTGAAAATCACTGATTAATCGCAGAAAAACTTCATCTAAATGCAACTTTTTCAGAGGAACAATACGTTTTTCTGCGTGATAATCTGTGATTTTTCTGAGAATTTAAAGAAAATGTCAACTGATAAGTTCATCACTCAGTTCTAATTTCAAGAGGGGTAGGAGGAGAGACTTATATTTTGTAGCTTTATTTTCTCACTTATTTGATTGGATTAAATAAGGTGATCTGTCCTGGACACAACACATGCTTATATTGTATTATTCACATAAAATATTAAAATCAAAGAAAGAAATTAATTTGGTTTCTCCAGAAAGATTGAGGTCGTATTTAAAAGTGAATTAAATGCAGATCAAAAGAGTAGAGGAGTACCCCATCATTTCATTTCTTGCTGTTAGATAATTCTATCGAATTGCTATTAACAACCTGCAAAAATCGTAAATATTCTTTTAAACTTGCTATACTATGGAACATCGAACTATAAATGCTTATACGTCGAAAGTAGTTTTACACGATCCAGCAGAACATGAAAAGTTTTTCTTGCCCCTTATAAAATACAACGACGTTAATACATTTTTTAAAATTATTTTACTATCCACCGTCTGCATGACTTCTTTAAGTAGTAAAACGGTCTTGAAATTAAGATTTGTGTGCTTTGAAGTAACGATCTGTAATGTTAGACAAATCATTACTATTTATGACAGCTCCTCGATAACATAGCACGCAATTTTTTTTTTTTTATGACAGACACGCCTGTTGGTATTTTGAAGGCATTTGTGCAGAATGCAGTTGAATGTATGAAGCTATACAGTAAATAATGTACCAATAGTGTTATTGGCATTTTCGCAGCTCAGAAATAGGAAACATTTATTGGATGAGAAGAGTAACACAATGGGAACGAATGCAAACGATTTTCAGCAAATTCTGTTCATAATGATGAAGGTGCTGTAAATTTATTCAACTCGTAACAAAGAAAGTTATAATGCTTTCAAGAGTAAACTATATAAGTAGTTTTTGTGGTTATACGAGTACGATCCTCAGAAAAATCATAAATATCATCGTCTAATCAGTTGTTGAAGTTTATATCAGCTTAACTTGTTTTTCCTTGCTAAAATAGAAATTTTAACTAACTTGAACTATCATTTTACGAAGATATGTAATAGTAAAACGAACCTTTAATGAACCAACCTATATACGAACTATAGTCAACGAATTTATTTTGATTTTTCTCAGAAAATATTTCGATTTAAGGAAAATTAGGATTTTTATAGTGTTTTTGAAGATTGGAATCTTAGGAAATAAAATCTGGCCAAAAATTTTTATACTCTCCACAAATAAATTGAAAATTGGATGGAAAACCAATTGCACTGCAGATGTAAATGCAATTTATATTCAGCATGTATATATTTGGTTGCAATGATAAGAAAAGTGGAACTACCTCTACCCTAATGACGTCGCACTTAACTCCTCTATTTGATTATTCGTAAATTTATAGATCTGCCATTATAAATATAGTCAATACGATTCCGCAGCATAACATAAAAATCATACACCAACATTTATCTACATAATGTTCCTATAGTTTTTTTTAAATAAATTTACACATAAGTAAAAAGAAAACATGACCATGTATGCGATTTACGAGAGAGTTACAGAATTTTAAAAAACTTGTAACTCCCAACGTCGAAAAATGAAATCTAATCGCCATAGGATTCATTTTTTTCCTCTTTTAAAATTATTTATATCGGGCGAACAAATGAAAAGATTTAATATGGTGATCGAGAAGAAATAATACCACCCCAACCCTTGCCTTATCCTTTCGCGTATATCCTCGTCTTCCATATGATGGAAAATGATAATCAATAGTACATGTGTAGATTTCAGGTACCTGATGTGATATTAAGCCTGTTTTTATTATATCTACTGTAAAAAATAATATAAAAGAGCACCGCTATATGTACGAAAGACTGAGAAAGATGAAAAAAAAAAATCCAATAAAAAACAGATGCTATTACACACACACAAAAAAAAAAATTGACGAGATTATTTTTGCTAGCCAGTGAAAAATGTAAACGTTTACAACGTAAACTACACACGAGTGGTTATTTTACTGAGCCAATAGCTTCGATGGCTCCGCCTATTTATTTTCCATACCTTGTGCTGCCAACATTAACGCCCATACACTCGAATCCTGTACAGAATAGGCTCCATTTTTCGGTCGCATCAACAGCAGTGCTCATATTTTACCTACCGGCTTCAAGTTTACTCGAATTTACGTAAACTTTGCAAATTTTTTCTCATAATTTTCGAAAAAAATTTACGACTTTTTGAGAATTTGTGTGGGACTTGTGTGTTCGGTTTTCGGCGCAATCTCTGATAATTTCGGTGCAATTCAAGTTTTATTGTCATTTTTCAAATCTTCGGCGCAATTTTAGCTTTGACGCCACTTTTTTAAGTTTTGGCGCAGTTTTTGGGCGCGATGAGTTGGTGTTTTGGCTCTTTTCCGTGTTTACCAATGAGCTAGTGACTTCTATTTTGTGTTTAGCCTTTCTGCCCTGGTCTTTATGACGTGTGCCACAATGCCCATGTAGAGTCCCTTCAAACCCCCCAAAACCCTCAGCAACTATGCCCAGACCGTGTCGGGAGTCGTATGGCGACCAGAAGCCGCCGTATTCTTATATCTCGCTGACCGCCATGGCTATTTGGAGTTCACCAGAAAAAATGCTGCCCCTGTCCGACATCTACCGCTTCATCAGCGACCGCTTCCCCTACTATCGCAAGAATACCCAGCGCTGGCAGAACTCATTGCGCCACAATTTGTCTTTCAACGATTGCTTTATAAAAATTCCGCGCCGGCCGGACCGTCCGGGTAAGGGCGCCTTTTGGGCGCTGCATCCAGCTGCGCTGGACATGTTCGAGAATGGCTCGTTTTTGCGCCGGCGCAAACGCTTCAAGTTGCCGAAAATCGATCGGGACCTGCTGCGCGCCACTTTACCCCTAAACTCGTCCAAAGTGAATTTGGATATCGACCGTAATGGCATGTTCTCGGCCGTGCCGATAGGAGCTAGCGCCAAGCTCGAGGACGATTTTTTAGTTCTGAAGACGACTGCGCCACCGACACCCACCAATTTAACGCTGGCCGAGGCCAAGGAGCATCGACTCCACCAGAAGAACGGGACCACAGGCCCCACTGGCAACAGCAAATCATTCAGCATTGACAGCATTATGTCAACTGCGCCGAATTCGGCGCAACCATTAGTACCTAAGCCAGTCTTCCCGCATTATTACTATCCGCCCGTCTGCCTGCCGCCCATTTTGAATACGAATTATGCGGCCATCTATGCGGCGGCAGCGTTGCGCAGTTTTTTGGTACCGCCAGTGGCCGGCGGCGCAGCTGTTTTACCGTCCATAGATAGCCTCAGATTTAGTCAGCCCCTGCCGATGCCATCGCCTCCTATTGATGTCGTCGACAACTCTAGTTCCTCAGATAGTATATCAGCTGCTAAATTTAGTGAGTGCTTCAATAATTACTGTACCCATTCTATTTTAGCTTAAGTTTAAGGTCTTTACTAGCAAAACAGCTTTATGAATGGATTTTTATTAGATTGTGAAGCCAGTATTTTAGAGTATTCTACCAGTTCGATGCCGCAAGGTAAATCAAGTCAAAGATTTATTCGAAACTCAACCCATTTTCCAGGTCTATTGTTAGCAGAGAATAGGAATTGAATTTGAATAGAGAGTTATATACTTTCAGCAAAATTCATTTGAGTGATAAGATCGTTGTAAATGACCTGTAGATTCTCGAGGTGTAATAATGAAGGTGCATTAGAAACTGCATTGAATTTTTCAAAAAGTTCAACAACTACCCACCATATTTCTAAAGAACCCTTGATCAGCTGCCTCGCTCTGGTATATATTGATAAAATTATAGAGCAGCACTGTATAATACGAAACACATCAAAACAAAATTTTGTTGCAAACTTTGAAATATTTTCCTATAAAATACCATGATAGTAGGTGAAGTCAAATGTATTTTATGATTTTTTACATCATAAATTGACATGTTTTCATTATTTTTACTTTTTGGTAAAAGCACTTGTGATTTTTTAAAGGCCCTATACCAATTTTTTTGTGAATTAGGTAACCCAAATGTACCTAAATTATTGTTTTCTTTCGTGAAAAAAATCTGCATTTTTAGGTGTTTTACAACTGCAGATCAGTTTCATTTTCAACATTTCTGCTCATCACTTAAACTAAAATTTTAGCTTGATATGCTTACGACTGAAATGTTTTTGTTATTTTCTCATTCGTCATGCCATAATATTACCTATCTGTTGGAGAACAAATAACTTATGTTCCTGATTGTAACGGACAGACTTTAGCCCTTATATTAAAAATTTTTGATAAAGAACGAACTTACTTGCTATAATATTGCTGATAATGATAAAGACAAACTTATTTATTTGTTTTTACTTTCACATACATACACACTGTCACTAATCTGACCTTAAGAATTAAATTCAGCTGATTGGCTGAATGGATTTCAAATTTTATGTGCTCTAAAAATGTTTCTCGAAGTTATCTTGATGGCATATTTGTAGAGGTTTCATTTTGAGCATACCAAATGATAGGTCTATACATAAGAAACTTCTGACCTAAATTTGGAGTTGGTACCCCCCTCCACTATGGAGATATAGCTCCTTAAAGGTGAAACCTTTAAACCCTTATAACTCCTACTAGGATGAACCAATTTTTTTCAAATTTTAATCAGTGTTAGACCTGATTATAGTCTACCTTTGGTATAAATTTGGTCCCATTTGGCTCACCCAGTTTTGAGAAATTTGCATTTTTCTATATTTTCAGAACTTCAAACCCATTAAACACCCTTACCAAAAAGGAAACTGGCACACCCGTTAAGGGTGTGGATCTCACACTGTTCACTATTTTGGAATAATATCAATACCTATTTGAAAAATATTATATCATGTTCTTTTACTAAAATGAACGAATCAGGCAGTATATATTTCCTGAGTCCGCGTCATATAGCCTCTATGTATTCATTCAGTGCGTAATCCTAATTTTATGGTACCAAATTACCCCTCTCCCTCCCGTCGCAACCACAATAAATGTCACATTTTCAATCGCTCGAATTCCAATGAATATTCATACTCTCGGCTTCTCAAAGGGGTATGGCGAAAAGGAACATAAACAGAAGTAGATTCGGCTTCATTACGGATTTCAACAAATGGCATTTTAGATAAATTACCTATGAAATCGTTCCAGGAAACACTTCAACGTTCACCAATCTTTGCTTTCATTTACCTATAGGTAAGCCGAAGTACACATAGGCACCCCAAAGTAAGTTACAATTTTCACGGCCAGATTCATTTTTCTTTCTCATTTTCTTACAGTATAGATATTTATCAACATTCAAACTCATTCAACCATTTTACAGGAAGTATAGTGAGAAAAAGAAAATGTTTCACCTCTTAAATTGGTTGGTCGAAAGGAAAGCAATCTTGAACTCGTCAATCGAATCGACATCATTTACACTGTAAATAACTCATGCATGAAAACGCACCAACATCTTGGATTTTTATGTAACCAAAAGGAGGGAAACTCAAGTTGCTATACTCATTTTTTATATTGAAGGAAATAGGTGGATTTTCTAATCTTGGCATACTATTTATATACTACTGATGAAGTTGATAGAAAATAACTATTTTCTGCCGATAAAAAGCAACCTATATAAACACGAATGAGGTTTTCGATGAAAAATTCTTCAACATTTTTTTTTATTGAACTATTTTATTTTTATTTTTTTGATAAAAACTCATACTTCGAAAGAAATAATTTTTTTGTTTTGTTAAAAGACAGGAAAAATGTAGAATGAGATAAGTACTGAATTGTTTTTGAAAACTAAACTCATCCAGTCGTGATTATAGAAATCTTCGTTATTCATTTTTTTCGATGGCTCTTGGCTGCGGGTGGTCGTATTTTCGGCGTCAGGTTATGCAATTAGCATGGCACGTTAAATTATTGGCAAAAAATCGTATTTCGGATTTGGGAACGAAATTTTTTACAACTCGCGATATTTTTATACCTATTTTAGATAAAGTAATACGTAGTTTTTTTTATTTATTATTTTTTTGAGATAAGAACGAACGTCTTGATTTTTCTTTGGTTCGCCTAAAATTTTTAGAAACTGAACGAAACCTGAAGTTTTGTTCGTCGATTTGAAATTATATTTTGAATTTAAACCGGTTTGTTTCGATTTCGAATGAATTTTTTAATATTCTCGATTGATTTATTCTTCAATTTTCCTTACATGAACTGAAATTATCGATTGTTCCTTAATGTCGTAACATTTTTGGCGATGTTTTTAAAATATGACTTTAAAATAAAATTTAATTAAACTTTCCTATCAGTAAATTGAGTGACTTGAGTTTTATTATTTTCTTAACAAATTTTCTTTTAATAAATTTATTTTGTAGTGAGAGAGGTTTATGCAACAAGAGAGGGAAATCACTAATAACTTAATTGCAAGTTGATACGCATGAGCTAATGGGCGAGTTTTGTAAACTTTTCTATGTTATCTTTAACAACTTCATTGTAAAAGACTCCTTAGGGAGTTTATAGATAGTATTTTCATTAAATCCCTAGTGAGGTTATTACGATGCTGCATTTAGAAATTTAATACTTCGTTCCTTTGGAAAAAAAAGTTGAGAATTCTTTTTTGATTGTATATTGTCAGTAATTAATCTATTTGGTGGATTTAATCATCGTTTATTCTAATAAAATTTAAATACAGTATTATATCAGATGGTACAGTTTTTGCCAAATTCCTATATTCTCTTTGTGGCTTCATCTTCATTTGTCCTTTTGTTCTGTTTTCAAGCTCATTCGTATTCATCATTGACAGTCATAGAAAAATATTTATTGACATTTTCCTAAACATGGTCAGATGTTCGATTTAAAACTCAGTCTTTATGCCTACTACTCAATTGTTTTTGAAGACAGATTTTTGATTATTTTCTTGAAAAATTCATGAAATGTCTATCGATCTTTTTTCCATTTTGATAGCAACAATAGTCTTCTTTCAAGATATTTTTTCTAGACCTGAGAACCAGTCTAAAAATATGTACAGTTGAAGTTTTGAAAATACGCTAATTTTTCTTTAATCGAGTACTTGTGGTTTTCATTTCAAAGGCAGTAAGAGGTGCCATTCTGATTTTTTAGGATGAAGGTGCCAGCACCAAGGTAAACTATATCGAAATTAACTGTAAAATCTTATCACTGAATTAGTTCATGGATCTTTCTACTTTTTAGAACCAGATTTACAAACAGACTCTGAAAAAACAGCACTGTTTACTGTCATACAAGATTCAAATTTTTCAAAATATTTAGAGAAGGGTATGAAAATGGAAAATTTTCAAATTGCTTTTGGCATTATAGACTTGTATCATTACCCATATAATTTCAATTTTATAGCAGTCGAATTCCTCCCTCCTCCTCCTCCTCAATGGTTGAAGAATGAACGAAATACTTAAGCATGAAAATAATATACATACTACATATTTTTTTCCCCTTTATGATACCCATACGACGAAACTGATTATAGATTAGTGAAAAAAATCTTGCGTCATTAATTACCTTTAATTACGAAGTAAACGCGCGATAAAAGTTATTTACCGAAGGCTACTTGTATTATTTTTTTGTTAAAACTAAAATTTCTTAATTTACATACGCAATAATAAATTACAAAGTTATCGTTCGCCTACGTTTTTTTTTTTTTTTTTTTTCTTACCGACATATTAAGCTTAGAAATTAATTATTTGCTGGTAGCACATATAAACCCAAATTATGAGAGAAGTGAAAAAATTCACTTGTTAAAATCGTTTATTCGGTGTAAAATTAGGCAGTATTTATTCTAGAAGCGAATAAAAGCCAGTTTTTTTTTTCTATCTGCTTTTTTCTCTTCATTTTTCGTTAGTTTTTATAGATATTATAACCTTCCATAAAGTCAGCTACTGTGGAATTAAATAATGAATGTACTCGTACCTATATGAAAGTATAGTTACAAAACAGAATTTAATTTTCAAATGAATAATTCATGTACACACACGACTCGGATTTTATTTCACTGGTGAAAAAATTTTGTATTTCTATTGTCGTATAAGTTCTTTATTTTAATGCTCAACATCGAATCGTAACTTCTCTCACTTTCGAGATGTAATTTCATCTCACTTTCGGTTATTTGTCGGGTAATTAGTTTCAAATGTTGAAGAAAATGCATGAGAAATAAATGAAATTTACTGTGTGCAGTGGCAATTAAATATGACTCGAGAGAAATATAATTTGAATGCAGAGCACAGTTCTTATAGAGTTATATATTGTTTGCCTAGTAGATGAGAAAATGGTGGAAGTACGAGGATATAGAGCTGCATTGAAATTTTTGAGTTCGACTAAATTTTGTCTCTTATGTTGTTTTTTTTTTGGTGGCTCATTTTTTTTGGAAATTTTATTATTTCTAGTTTTGTTTTCCTCTTGTCGACCTGGCAACCCTGCTTGAGTGAGAATGGAAAAAAATGAGAGAACGTAGTACTTTGGCTGTATTTCAAGAATGTTGGTCCAAGTACGTCACTGACAGAAATGAATAAAGGACCTCCCCTCCCACTGCCCCCTAAAGAAAAGAAAATTAGCTTCTATATTTTCTTTAAAAATTGCAAAATTTTTATTTATTATTTTATATTAAAGTCTAATAATTTTTTCATTTGTTCTTTTTTTTACTCATGTTATTGCAATAAGTGTCTTTTTGGCCAGTTTTCGACGTAAAACCTCCTCGTTTTTTTCGATGTTGGTCAAAAATTGTTTTGTCTTTCCCCCCCCCCCTTCACTGAACAAATTTCAACGGTAATTTTTACAATTTGGATAGAAAAACCGGGACAATTTAAGATTTGCAGCAGAAATTACTACCTATACAAAAATAGTAGAATACCCTTATGTTAGTAAAAAGTACTATACAAATATTTGAATAATGATAAAAAGTTACTAATCTGTTTATAATTGAAATCTGTTTATTTCTCTTAGTCTTAAAGCCAAAATCCGTATACTAAAAGCTTTTGTTATAAAGTCATCTTATAGGTCCAGACTTCAACTTTTCATTTAAGAAGAGTGATATTATATAGTCGATCAATTTTTAACTTTCGTCTTGTTCTCACCAAAAGAAGCATCAACTCAACAGGTGTATCATCAAGCAAAAACAAAATATCGAACCCTACAGCCTTCTGTTTAAGAACCAAAAAAAAAAAAACTGGCACCCTATTTACTCGGATTACTATTCATTAGTTGGGTTACTGCGTCTTCATTTCGAACGACCTCCCGCTACTTAAACCTCAATTTACGATTCTTTCGAAAAAACGTTAACGTATTGCACTAATTTGGCTGTGAAGACAAAATACATATAAATAATCATTTCCTGTAATTCATAATCATTAGCCCATCAAAATTTCTGCAAAAATTCTTAAATGCCAAATGAAAGACGTTCGGTAGTGGAGCTATATATAGACAAAAGAGAAATAAATGACACTTTTTTAAATATCATTTTAAAATAATTTTACGTGTCTATTTGGGTTATGTATGGCCATATTTTAGAGTATATTCAACCAAAACGATCTTATGGACAAGCATATATAAAACTGACACAGACCTTGATCGGGTAAATACCGTGTAAATGCATTGTTCTAGGCTATTTCATACCATAACATCATATTTTCGCCTCCTATTTTTCTAACTGGTTAAATCTAATTAATAAGTTAGAAATGAGAAGAAAAAAAATAAAAATCCGCGAAACAGATCGTAGCCCATAAATTGAAACACACCGCTTGTCAACGAGTCGAGTTTTTTCTTTCTCTGCAGTTTGGACAAGGCGTAAAATCGATCGATGAAAAAAAAAAAAAAAAAAAAACACGAATAAAAACACGTTGACTGTAGAATTATTTTACTATACATTGTTTTAGCCGCCGGTATGGTGTAGGTATAATTTATGATTTAATTAAGAAAATTATTCCCCCAAAATATATAAAGGTGATCTATTATCGATTAAAAATAGTAATTACCGAACTGGACGAACGCTCCCGTTCGTATAAAGCCCATATATACTTTGCTGCCAGAAGAGAAATCTAAATAAAAAACAACATTAAAGGAGGCCAAATTATAAAGTGTGCTTGGACATAATATTATAAAATACTTGCCAGGAAGTATTGGAAAAAAAAACTAGTTCAAGGAATGGTATGAATTTCATAATATTACATTTTAAGGGTGTATAATTCGAAAATTTGCTAACTCATACAGAAGCAATAAAATGCAGTTAGAGAAATTTTGAGTCACCTATTTACTTACATTTACATTTTCTTACTTGTTCACTTATTATTCTCATACGTCATAACTACGGTGACATCAAACTGAGTAAATACGATTATTTTTTTTAACTTTGATAAGTTGTATATCTTGAAAGCACATAAAGAGAGAAAACTGCAATTTGAACTAAAGTATCAGTCCTGACATATTTTCTCTTAGTGAACATCCCATTCCCTTACTTTTTCTCTCTATAAATATGCTGTATTCATCACTGAAATGGTGTCAATGACATCACAGATGTAAGTGGTACAAATATGGACCTGCCTCAGCCTTTTTGCTCCTAATTCGAGAGAAAATAAATTCATTAAAATTTTTAACTTCTCAGCAAATATGGGCAATGATGTAGCATAAATACCTAGGACCTTACTCAAAAAAAGTTACTCGATCCTCCCAAAAGCTTGACTTTTTAAATTGGTAAAAATTGGTATAAATATGGACTACCTAATAAAAAGTTTTTGAAAATTTCTTACAGTCATTAAAATTGAAAAAAATTATACTTCGAGCAAAAAATAAAATCCATTTATAACCGGTTTTCTTTCTTTCTTTCTTTTATTAAAATTCATAATTTAGCAACAAAAAAGTAAATAAATAAATAAAAAGTAATAGTCTGTAGAATGTCAATTGGAAAAATTTTAATTTTTTAAAACACAATTAAGAAAGATAAAATACCAAAACTCATCTCTTATTTGACTAATAATTGGAAAATTAAAACAAAATCCTTAAAATCCCCGAAAAAAGACCCTAAAATTTCAAAAAAATTCTTTAAATTTCAAAAAAATCCCTAAAATTCCAAAAAATTCCTAAAATTCTAAAAAACACACTGGTTTTATCGCTGACATTTTTCAAGACAGTAAAAAATCATTGGTTTCGGGTATTAATCCCTAAAGTTGGTTACCATGCAGGCTTTTGAATTTTTTAAACTTTTGGTCAAGTTTTAATCCATTTCTTCACCTTTCCCTGATCCCATTCGTTTTGTTCTCACCTTTTGTTCCTAGTTATAGTAGATTCTATGCGAATTAGAATGAGATTTTTAGTGTCTTTATTTGCCAATATTGCAGTCGTCCACTGTTTGTATAATGTATATAGATGACTTCTCTGTGGCTATGATTATTGAGATGTGTATTTGAGGTATATCTAATAATCTCGGATAATTACTTTTCACGTTCTGTTTTGGTTAAACATTTATTTTTAAATTTTGTTGATGAAAATTTAAAATTTATCTCGAATTCAGGTATTTTTTTCGACAAATATTTACAAAATGGAAAACCAAGTATTTGAATTTATATTTTGAATACCTAATCTACCCAACATGTTTTCGTGATTATTCATTAATTTAATTGCAGTATACGATACATCTAATGGTGTGTAATTTGCCACAAGCTTGTCCATTTTTCTTCTGTCTGTGGCTGAACCGCTATTGTTTTCATTTTATTCTTCTGGTTCGGTCAAAAACAGCTCTCAACGAGTGTTTAAAAGAAATTAGTGAAATTTTATCAAATTTTTAAAACCCTATAATTATCACACTGCTAAAATCGTACCTATATAAGTATTATTCCACTTTTTGAATATAACAAAACATTGTTCTTGAGGTGTTGGCGGTACGATATATTTATTCTAAAAACTTGATTTAATAAAAATTTTTACTTTCATCGATTACTCAACAGATCTAGGTTATAGTCTGTGGAATATGAAAAGGAGGGGAGAGTTCCAAAAGATATTTTAAATCCGGGTTAACGCTTTTACTACTATACCTGTATCATTTTCACTTGATATAGAAATACTTTTGTATAAGGTTTTCTATTGTTCTTTGAATAATTTTCTGTGATGAGAATGAATCCATTTTCGAGCGAAAATATGTCATCTATATATATTTTTGAAGGTTTTATAAAATACCATTTGTGTAGTATGCTTCAGAAAATGTTTCACAGAAAATGTTTAACTGAAATGTTCCAAAAGTGAAAATTATGTCCGTAATGGTCCCCTCCTCGCTCGCCCCTGCGTGGGCATGAGGGGGGTAGTAACTTTGTAAATCAATTATTTCAAAAAATTTCAATTCAATTTTTATAACCAAAATCAACTCTATAGCAACTTTCAGTCAGGATATATATCACCCTCTGAATTTTAAGGTGAAAAGGAAATGAAAAGATGTATTGGAAACGTGTGCGGGGTAATTTCGAGAACAGGTTCACAAGTTAATTATCTATTGAATGTGTAGAAATATATTGCGTTTAATTGAAATATGCGGTTACTAATGTGATATTATACATTTCCTGTTTTAAAATGCTAATGTTTATTTTCAAGCCATAGATTTCATAATAAAACAATACGAGATTCGTGCTGCATGTACGTTAAACCTTTTTTTGTGGTTTATTCGGTCGAACGATTATGATTTTTTCTTATATAGAAATGGAGAGGAGAATGAACTGGAAATTCGCTCCAATCGAGCATAAATCCATTAATTTTCAATTACGATCGTATTTATTGAATAAATAAAAATGCTCGCTAGTACCGTGTAAATGTTACTTTTGTGGTTTAAGTTTATGAGAAAGGATAATATTTGTCTGCCTTTAACTGGACTTTGGAGAAAAATGCTGCTGATTCGATGTTGACATCAAGTTCGATTCTATCCTTGTTCCTTCATGTTTAAACGTCATTTTCTTCAAAGCGGAGAGGAGGGAGTGGTTTTATGTTTCTTTGATTGGGGGTTGGGGATGGTGTTTTTTTACCCTAGCTAACCTTGCTGTAAACTTTACACTGATCTTATGAAAATTGCATTAAAATCGATTCAGCTATTTTTGAGGAAAAACATTTCATTTTTGAAAATTATATAATAACTCGAAAATTAATTTTCGTAAAAGTCAGATTTTTTATGTGAAAAATTAAAAATGTCATATCTCAGTCAATTTCCAACCGATTGAGATCGCATTTTCGCAAAATGTTTACAAAACTTTCCTCTATCAAAAACAATCATCAACTTGAAAATAATATTTTAGACTCATATGGTACCTACACATCCTTTTATAGATCAAATATATAGTCTCATATCTCCACTTTCAACTACCTATATTTCATATATTGATTACTTCATTTTCATCTTTTGTGAGGTGGAATTAAAACAGAAATGTTTCTCTCTTTGATAGATGTATGTTTTTGCACTTGGGTTCTTATCATTTGGCGCCCTTGCGTTTTATCTCTTTTCATCTGCTGTCACTATTCAACTTTTTATTCGGTTGTGTTGTCTAAAAAACATGGTCGTGATTCTAAAATTAGCATGAGAAGTACATATGCTAATACATGAGTTCGAAAATTCAATCTATCATTAAACTGAAATCTTATCGATAGTGTTGAGGTCATCTAAAGTTTCATCCCTTTTTGAAAAGAAAAGAAAAATCAAATAAATCATACAATCGAACAGATGAAAAATATTTTTTTTACGCCCTCTCTAGCCACCATGTATCTAAAGGGGAGAAAAAAATGGACAATGATGAATAAAACTGATTAAGTAACTAACAAATATTGTCGTCGATTTTTTTTCTTCTTCCCCTTTTGATGCCTCAAGGTGACGAAATTACAGGTTCGATACAGTGAAAAAATACACATTAAAGTGATTGTGGAAGTGTGTTACACCGAGTGGCTTTTCTGAATTAACATTTTTCAAAAAAAGATTAGGCGATATAATATTTATATTTAATATTTTGTCGGCTACCCAAAATGCCGAGTCCATTATCGACGGATGGGATATGTTCAAATTTGTGCGTTGTGTGAAAAACACCTGCTTTTTAAAATATCAAAAGGGAAAAAACGTATAGAAATTCTTTATACAGGAGTTGGAGAACTGGGAGAATAAATTTTCGTGTAAGTGTTTTAATACACGTTGCTCCATCGCTTTAAAACTGACCCGCAAGAAGACACAACAGTATATCCGGATTAATAAACTGTTTTACTTCATAATTATAAATTATGGCCTATAAATTAGAATATTATAAATGTTACCAGGTAATTATTTGACCAATGGTTCCAAGTTTTCGGGCTCATCTATGTATAGAGGAATATTTCTGATTTTTAAGCGAATCAAGTTTACTAATTTCTATTTCTCTTGTTCGAGAATGAAAGTTTATCGTGTGAGGCAAACTGGTGTGTTGTTTGAACACTCTGCTCTAGAAACTGAAATTCATCAGCTCGAATCTAGGTATTGTCAATATTTCTCACTACTGGTACTCATATTAAAATCGAGTGCTCTGGATTGGGCTCTGCAGGTTAGAGTCAATAGTCTGACAGTACTGATTTTCTGTTCTAAATAAAAACTATTTACAAGTAAAATAGCATAGTAACCAAAGCCCATATCCATAAAAATCAATAAAAACACGTAAACGGCAGGTGTATAAAAATACCAATCACTTTTAAAATAGGCTCATCGATTTGTGCTTATTTTGTGCCATTTTGTGCTGATAAAATAAAATTTAGTGCCGCTTCCCCCTTCAAGATGATGAAGAAAATGATTTGGGGGTGCTGTTGACATGATAGCACCCCCACTTGATCAAATTGGCTCCAAACTGATCTCATTATTTTATGCTCATGATGAAAAAAAATTTTGTGCTGCCCCCCCCTTCCCAATTTCTGGAAATTATTTAAAGGGAGCCAGCACTCCCACTCCATCAAATCAACTCCAAAAGGATCTTAATATTTTGTGCCATTTTGTGCCGTTAAAAGAAACTTTTATACTGCTTCCTCTTCAAATTTTTTCAAAATTTCTTAATGGGGACCAGCACCCCCATTTTATCGGATCAACCCCGAAATGGTTTCATTATTTTGTGCTCGTTTTGTGTCGATTTGTGGTGTTAAAAGAAACTTTGGTATTGTCCCCCCTTCCAAATTATAAGAAAGACTTGAAAGTAGGTCAGCACCCCCAAAGTCCTACACCCTCTGAAATATGCTACTGCCACAACTGTGAATAAAGGGGGAGAAAACTGGTTTTACCCTACTAACTTCAAAGAAATGATATCTGAATTAACTTAATTAATTTTTGGGGTCAAGGGGAGGTGCAGGCCATCTTTGTGGAATATTCAATAATTTGGACAGGGGAGCAGCAAAAAATTTTATAAAATGAAGTGGATTCTCTTTGAGCCATAAAGGCGATGTAAAAGGAAGATTATTGAGAAATGCAAAAGAAAAAATGTACAATTATCTATAAAGGTCATCTGTTAAAATTTCAAGACAGCTTTATAACCAGATGTAGTTGGAAAAATAATTTAATTAGTAAATTTTATTTTGTATTTGCGAAAAGTTGATTAGAATAATATTTATTTTTTGTATTCGGGTTGTAAATATCGGATTTGATTTGTTTCCTGTTTTTTTTTTTAGATTTTTTTGTATAACATTCATTTTGATCAGAAAAGTTACTTTCATTCTTGCAGGAAAATAGGTCTTAAGTTTGAATTTGATAAAAAAGAACAAATTAGAAAGTAAAGATTGAAAACATTTGCTTTATTTTTGATGCATTATTCCCATGTACCATCTGTATTAGAAAATCTACAGCGACTATAAATTTAAGAAAAATTTGACATTTTAATTGTAGATAAATTAACAAATTAATTTTTTCAGTCATTTAATCAACTTTCGTATGTTGAATTATTAGGTTGTCTTTTTTATCGCACATAGTCTTATTTACCTTAATAAGGTGGTTCGCAAACCATGAAAAATAACCAAGTTCTCGATGATTTATTAAAAAGTGGCTCAACTTATCTCGAGACTTTGCGGCCCATTCTAGCTGTTTGAAAAACATTTATAGAGCAATTTTAATCGAAAGAAATTTGAGTCATAACCTTCGGAATGAAAACGATCCCCGTTACCTCTTTTACCCCTACCATTTGGTATACGCGTATTGCTGGCTGATTCTACAAAAATGTTGACATTTCAGCTTGATTTCTGTGAAAGTTTTAATTTTAGACAGGTATATGGGCCATTTCCAACGACCAGGATAAGGGACCCTATGAATAACTTTCTTCACAGTTAGTAAACGTATAAGTATAATATTCGTATATGGTTTTGTCGTACTAACGTCAGACAAACTTGAAAGACAAAGACATGCTTCAGACAACAGCGCACTCACTGAAATTCCAACGTTGACAAAATTGTGAAATTTCATTCCCATCGTCAATGACACTTATTGAAATGTGGATACTTGGTCAGCTATTATAACTTTTCTGTATATACATGCTAAATGTTCACTCACACACATTTATACATCCCATTACAAACATGTACCTACACACTTCATTTTTCATTTTTTTTTTTTTTGTATACTCCTATGTACTTAATATAGTCATTATAGAGAACACTGATGACATCAGCAAACGTCAAAATAATATTTCCGACCTCATTATTATTATGGGGAAAAAAACTGAAAAAAGTCATTGCATTGGGTAAGGCTCCTGTTTATAGAGTAATAGCGGAAGCAAAGACAGGTTTCCCTCTCCTCTCCTCATTAATTCTGATACTTATATTTTTTTTTTTCATTTTATTATTTCAAATTTTTTTCCTAATATTTTCTTTTCGGCGCTGTATTTTACAAGACACCCTGCTGGCAAAAACCCATTCCATTATTTGTATAAAATGATATTATATCGTATATGTATAAAAAGCAGTGTTTATATAACTGGCTACCATAAACGTGGCGTATTTAGATTCGGTTTATTACCTATTAAACGACAGTCATACCATTGCCATGTGGAACTGGTGACCTGCATCATTTTCTTTGGGGTGCCTATTTGTGTATATCTGACAATCAACAACGACCCACGAAGAAAAATAAAATCTATTGTAGGTAAATTATTTTTGGTATCTGTATGAGTATAATATAGAATTCCCCTCCCCGAAATATTAAAAATTATATTATTGAATAGTTCTTAGTCATATAGCCATGCATACGTGGTGACACATAATGGGGCTTGACCTTAAAATGTGAATTGGAAATTTCGTTTTACCATTTTTCTTTTACTATTACCACAGCAATATATATATTTTATCTTGCAATTCAATTTCCTTTCTATTGGAATCTGAGTGGGTTGCCCATCTTATGGAGAGAAAATCATGAAAAATTTACAGGTCGAAAAAAAAAAAGTTTTAAATACAGGAAAATTTCCCAATAAATAAACACACAAAAATACAAACACAAAACCAAGCAAAATTTAGTCTGAAATTCAATGAGTTACGTATGCGAAAATTTTCCAAGTTTTTCTTCTTAAATTCAAAAATACTCGTAAATAAATTTCAAATTTTAAATATTTTTGATGGTTTTTTTGTATATTAATTCTGAGTAAAATGTGATTTTTATTTGTTAACTTTATGAAGAAACACTAAAAAAAAACATTAGAAAGTCTGAAGAGGACTCAAACTGTTGAGAGGGGGGCTCAGCCCCTTGGCTACAAGCCTGGAGATATATGATTTCTATATACGCGATGAGTTATCGCACTGTGTACAGTACAGAATTCTTTGACCCCGAGCAAACCATTTCCCATCACCACATTTATAGTCGTTGCATTTTGCATTCATCTAAAAACAACATCTTGCGTTTCTGTGCCTCCCACTACAGACTTGACGTTCAAATACGTGATTTCCTATCACGTCACCCATTTTGGAAAGCACTAAAGTTTAAAACACATTAACCGCTAATTAGGGTTCGGCGTTTGGTAAACAAAACTCTTAAAAACCGCTTTGTAAAAGAATGATCGACGAAAAGCGAATGGGGAGTGAAAAAAAAAAAAAAACTAATTTCTGCAAGATCTATATTATTGGTTTTTTGGGAGTCGGAGAGAGAAATGAAAGGGAAAAAAATGTGTAAGAAGAAATAGCTAAATGCCTTTCAGCGTGTTTTCGGACGAAGAGGAAAAGAATGAGAGAGAAAAGGGAGCTGGATGTAGATTGTGCAGCAAACACATACAGAGTGTGTAGACTTATACTGGATAAACTGTGGATGTATGCATGCCAAGCTAAACTGTCGGAACGACTTCCAAGCACTGCCCTGTAATTAAGGCAGGATAATTCAAACACTTTTCTTTTGTCGGCCTGTGTTTAGGGGGCGTGCCAACTGATACGAATCAAAACCACCTTTTACACTCCACGTCTCCTATATATCTGGACTTAAGTGCACCTATATACGTGTATGTGTATATGGCTGAGTTTATTTAGAAACGCACGATACTTCGACTTTAATATACCTGAGTAACAGTGCATCTTAAGGTTTGTTATTCCAGCTTATGTTTGTGTGAATAGTGGCTGTCTCGTCTGAACGTTATTTGGCTTCGAGAGTCAGCTTTTGTTTGTTTGTCTGGGAGAAAGCCTCGAAGGTAGTTATAGAAGTGTTTGCTCATCGGTGGCTAAACGGTTGAATACAGTGATAGCAACTCTGAAATTGTATTATCAAGTGTATAATATATAGGTGCAATTAAAATGGCAATAACTGGCACTTTGATAATTGCGGTAACTATAGTGGGCTGCAGTACTATACTAAGTCTGGAGATTTTTCTCAAAATCTTAAGATTTTCAACTGCTCTTAAGATTTTAAAAAAGACAACCTAAATTCAAGATTTTCTCAATATTTCTGAGTATTTGAGGAAAAAGCTTGAGAAAAATGAAATATCAATAAAGTAAATCGAAGAAAAGGTGGAAATAATTGCATCAAAAAATTCGAGAGTCATATCAATATAATCAATTTTCTTAATAATTATTATTCTTAAAACACGATACTTTAGAGAGGTATAGAGATTGGCTTAATGGTTAGCTGCTCAGCTTACCAATATAGCTCACTGAAAGAGACGTAAGTTCGAGCCCTGCCGTCGCCATATACCATCAACAATTACCCATAATTTCGTCCATTTGGTCAAGTTATTTGGTATACTCTCTTGTCGCATGCAGAAAACTGAAAGACTTATTTAAGCTTACTAGAAAATTGTACCTGGTGAAATAGTGCAGTAGCTCAAGCCCATGAAAGAAATTGAAGAAAATTCATGACAATTCGATGAATACAAAATGAAAAAATGATCCGGAAAATGAGAATTTTATCCGTTTTCAGTCCGTTTTTATTTTCGACCATCGGATCTGAAAATTTGCAGATATTTTTGTCATCTTGATTATTTTTCCAAATTCGTTTGTAAAACGGATTTCCTGATTATAATCAGTGATAATTTTTGGATAATTTTTCTAAATCCGTTTGTAAAACGGTTTCACGGATTATAACCCGGGCCAACAAATATGATGAAACAGCCTTCACGGAAAATAATCCGGACTCATTTCCGGCAAGACTGATTACAATCCGTTCGAAATCCGTTTTAGAAGCCGGAAAACAGGAAAATTCCGGGTTATAATCCAGAAACGGATTATAACCCGGAATAAAACGGATCCGTTTTCAAAATATTTTGCCCATAGGGTAATTCCTGATTATGTGCAAGCAAACCATGAATTCCATCAAATTATAATGTAGAAGAATCTAAAAATGACATCCACACTACGTTTCATCGGGTGGGAAACAATTAACATTTTTATCAGTTCCCGTATAAAATGTATTGGAGTTTTTGGTTTGCATAGTGAATTAATTTGAATTGAAGAGTTATGAATGGTCGTCTGTGCTATTTGATATTAACCTTGAGCATATTCTAACAAAAGTTACAAGGATTTTACGCCATTCAGGACTTTTAAATTTAAATTTATTTATACGATCTCTGCTTTATACGACAACGTGATAATAATTTCCCACCAGTTCAAATGTAAACAAACCTCATTTTTCACTGATATGATTGCTCTAGATATTAGAACCATTGGTAACTAAATAACATTATAGTTCCTCTCAAAATAATTCTTCCAGCATCACTATAACAACTTTTTTCAACGAAGGGATATGATATGACAGTAAATTAAATCTAATAATAGTCGTATTATCACGGGTATTCAAGATCTTCACGAATTATTTATAATGAAGAAAATACTCAAATCATTCTCTTTTCAAAGTATAGGTAGGATCTATACAGACGAGGTTACCTATATATGTATGGCGACAAAGATGTCTACGACATTCTCATCATTTTGTCCCCCCCCTGCCCCTTGTCTTTATAGTGCCATAAAATAGACCTAATTTGTTCAACTCCACCAGCCCCCCTCCCCTACCATAGTCGAAGAATTTTATAGGTTTATCAAGCTTTTGTTCGCTCGAGTATAGGTCTGTCGGAGATTTCGTATATTCTTGACACGAAGACGAATTACATACCGTTTAAAGTGTTAAACAGAAAAACAAACCGAACACATTACATTCATGTCAAAGCATGATAAATTCATTTTTCCTCATGATGTATCGTCGAACTGTAAGTATATATACACACACACAGGGCACACTCTTCTCATCATCTTGTATACATTTCAACCCACTGATTTTGTTTGTTAACGCAATAGGTCCGAGTAATTGAAGGTTATTTATAAAGAAGAGAAGTCGGCCTCTCTGTATTTACAAAATGAAGTTATGACAGTGATTAAAATACGAGCATAGCTTATTTGAGTGCTGGTGAAGTGATGCTGAGAGCATTAGGTCTATACATATACATTTTTGACGGAGAGTGAAAGGATTCGGATAGGTGCGCGGGTTAGGTGGCATTGAATTCCATCGCAGCTCTAGTTTGAGAATTTGGATTAGAAATAGAAATTATAGGGAAAATTGAAAAATAAAACTCCTATCATTAGGTCTATGATATTAAATAGAAGTCAAATAAGCAATTTAATACATCCAAATGTTTTTCAGGGGTGTCGTGAAGGCACAATCTTGAGGAGCATCCCCTCGTTGACGATTTGGGGGGGCTGATTTTTAGTAGTTTTTTTTTTTTTAGAAAAGAATTTCTAAAGATGACCGAATACCAGAAATTTTTCTTGCGGTGGGGGGTCACCATTCCCAGTTGACCTGGAGAAGGGGTCACTCCTCGTAAGCCTTGGGGGATCACAGCACCCCTGAAATGAATAAGTAATGTTGATGCGAAAAATGTCTGTAGGTATTTCAAATATTTGTCTGAGTTACTTGTAGGAAGAGTTTGATGAAACTTCACGACGTTTCAAATTTAAAAAATTGGGTAATATTTATATAAAGATATGAAAAAAAAAAATTTTGATCTTACAACTTATTTCGAGGCATCTGGAAAAATAATATTTTTCACACAAAAATATGTTTTCCTAGATTTCGTCACATATATTCGAAGAGTTGCGAAAGTTAAAACTGTTTGGAAAAATTCTGTTGGCTTTTAACTCATAGACTGCAGAAGATGACTTATTGGATTCACATATTCTGGTTCATCCCTCAGTTTTCTTTTATTAGTTGCGTACTATTTACTTATAATTCCTCCCCTATATCAGATAATTAGTGTGTTTTTACTTTCATTCGTTCCAAGTTCAACCCATTTGCAGGAACTGCGTATACAAATTCTACCATTTCTTTTAAAATGTCTTAATTTCCGGTAGCTGCCATGAAGAAAGAGAAGTATGTATGCATATAGGTAAATGACTGTCACGCAATCAACTCGCAGGCAAACGTCGACATGCGTTTCGTTTTCCTTGTCTGCGTATACCTGTGTAGATATGTGCAGCCTTTGTATATTTATGGAGTTACCCTTCTCCATATTGTCGGTTTGTTTCTAAAACAAATACATGACACGGACATGAAAACATTACTTGTTTAGTGCAAACTAATTCCTGGATATAACTCTAATGATTGAAAGTAAAGAAGGGAAAAATGAAGTCGCATTAAAATTCATACTCACGCAGTGCAGAGCACGAGTTTTTGGTAATTAAAGCGAACTATTACATTGATTGACTCTGAGAATATTATATTGTCTCTGAAAAGTTCTTTAAAAGCTTTCTTAAAGCTCTTTAGGAATAGTTGAAAGCAAAACTTTTCGCATTAACCGGTTGCTTGGCTATTGATTGGGGTCTATAATACACTCCCTTAGGACTACTTGCTTGAAAAAGTTAACACAAAATGTTTACCCAGTGTCTGATGAAAAGTGAAGTTTATCTACTTTGAATAGAAACCAAATGCAAGATGAAAAAATCTTATTCATAATTTTATTACTTATATCTGATATTTGAGGTACGAATGTAAACTTTCATAATATATTACAGACCCATAGCTGGGTGGGGTTGGGGGCAACGGCCCATCCGACGGGACTCCTTGCCCTCTCCTCTCCGTCCCAGGTGATTTTTCAATTTTTTTCTGAATTAGAAAAAAAAAAAAAACTGAAAGAAGTCTATATTTAACATTGTTTTTCATTCACAAAAATATTGTTGCCCTCCTAGTTCTGCAGTTTGTCCCCCTTGAAATGTTTTTTTACAATCAGAAAAGTTGTCAAATTCTGATAAAATTCAATCCAACAGCAGAATACTAAACCAAGTTTTATTCATCACTGAAACACTTTTTTCATCTGCAGAAACGTACAGATCTTGTTATCCAAGGTGAATTGAATGATAAATGGAAGGGCGAATGAACAAACAAAATTGTAAATTTTTGACTAAATTCAAATTGCTTGAGGGATTAAGAAATTATATTTTGGCGAGTAACCTCAGAATTCTGTGACTGAGAACACTATGAAAATATGGGCATTAATGTAAGAATTCTTATTTTACTCGTAATTTGCATCAGCTCGCAATTTAAATTTGAAAAAAAAAGCCTTTATTAATGCCTTCTGTACCTATTTTAGTTTTTTTTTTCTTTCATTTTATTTTTTGACCACATATAGGCTAAACCGATACGGTAGCCTACGTTTTCAAAAAAAAAAAAAATGAAAATTTATTTATCAAGAATTGTAATCACATAGCGTGCTGACTTCTGTAAACACTGGGTAACGTGTTTGTATACCTAACATGTATTAACATGAAGTCTTGATAGGTAAGTTTAGATACCAAAATTTTTCAAAAGTTCGCTGAACACGCTAATTGTGAAATAAAGAGTGCAAAGAAATGGGGAGAAAATGGAATAACTTAGCCTACCAACTATAGAGAGAAGGTGTGAAAAATTATCATAATTGGATAGTAATGAGGAAAGAAAATGTATATTTTTGTTCATATTTTAATTTTTGGAGCCTTTTTGTGTGCGAGAAATCTGCAGAAAACTAAAACAGATTAATTATAAAATTAAAATATATACTGGCTTGCAAATATTTTCGAAAAGATGATAATAAATGTAAGTAGATCTTGTTGGGTTATTTTAACAGAAATTGAAGATATTCAAAAGAACAATTATTATAAAACTTTTTATTATTATTCGAAAAATTGAGTTTTATGTCATTTTTTTGTTATAAAAATTTTATTGTGCTTTTCCATATCCCAAGCATTATTTAATGTATGTAGTTCCATATACTTGCTGGTTAAAAAGAGGAGAGTTAAAGCCTTAAAATTTGTGAATTATAGATATCCAATTAACAATGATAATGAAATATTCAACATATTTGACTATATTAAATGTTCGATCTTGTTGTTAATTAAAGAGAGACTTGATAATTTAAGCCACTGATTCCTTATATGGCTAGGCACCACACGTATTTAAGAAACATTGTTATACAATATTAGGATAAGCTAATTAAAGTACTATCCATTTAACCAACATCATGCACATCAGCTAATATAAGTTCATTAATTGGTGCACATATACAGCACCACTTGATAAATTATAACTCGCATTCAGTTTCTAAAGCTTTGCGTGTTCTTCCAGCGAGCTACTCGCAATTTATTAATAAAAATGTGTTCACGCACTTTGTGAAATTAGCAGTAAAAAAGTAAATATAATTAATAAAAACATGAGAAGGTGTATTAGACGATTGTTTTCGTGCTTTAAGACATTTTCTGCGCGTACGTTCAGATGTATGTATTTTTTATGTAGAATTTTTCACCCTCTCTCCACTATTATCTTTCTGTATTGCCGATGGGAATGCACAGTACGTGCACACAGACTACACAATTAACCAGTGTATTCACAAATCTACTTCCTCTAATTGTTTTTTTCTCCACCTCCTCTGAAAGTACCTCGTTTTTTCTGCCTCTTAACTGGTACTTGTGCTATCTTTTAATTAGTGTACTTAGCATTATTGCTGTTTGTTGCCATATTAGTGTTGTGTGTTTGTGGCTTCATGTATATTTGTACAAGTCCGAAAACAAGTTAATTAAAGAAAATTAATATTTTAAATGCTTCGAACCTATGCTCACGATTGATATAGCAAAACAATATGTTATACAAGGTCGAATTTCGTATTTGGTTTTGCAAAACATTTCAACTGCTAATTTGCTTGTCAGAGGGATTATCATTCTGATGAACACACTTTATGACATAACCTATTTGAAAGATAATTGAAAAAGCATTGTCTTGTCAATTGAATCGATTTCAATTAAAATTTCACATAATTACCTTAATTGTACATAATTATATCCTGCAAAATTTTGACAAAATTAATCAGATACTTAGTTTTTGTACTGCAATACTTAAAACGTTATTACAAGAAGGAAGAAAGGTGAAGAAAATTGGTCCGTTTTTCTATGAAATCAATTTAGAATAGCTGCAGCTTTCACGAAGAGTCGTGAAGGCCAAGATGCGCTTTTACATCAATTGTACGAGTATATAAAAAAGGTTCATTAACTTTTCTTGAGAAAAAACATTTTCAAATTAAACTTGTAGCATACAACTTTTCATATTGTTTTATGTAAAATACCGAATTCAATTTGCAGCTCATTTTGTTGCTCAATTTGTAGCTTATTTTATAGCTCATTTTGTACCTCATTTTGTAGCTCAATTCGGAATCAAAAAAGCTATCGTCCATCTTATGATTACATATTGCCTCATTGGACACACAAGGACACGCAAAAAATCGACTAAAAGTCTCATTAAGCTTATGTATGATGACGTCATCAAACTTACACATGCTTGATGACGTCATCAAGCTTATATATATGATGACGACATCATACGATAACATTGGACGGACACACAAAATTTCGACTAAACATCTGGTGAAAAGAATTAATAAGAACTATAATATCATTTTGGTGGTGTGAAACTTTACTAAAGTGTTGCCAAAGGAATATATTAAAACATGAAAACATAATTTTTTCAGTTTTGGATCTGACCATCATTTTCTATTTCTCAAAAAGTTGTGGGTTGACTGAAGGTACCTTTTTATAAATCACATCACATATACATATTTATATTGCCAGAAGACTCTCTCAACTGCTAAATGAGAATTAAGGGTGACGTAAGGGCTATGCGCTGACAAAACTAAAATTAGCCCATTATCGTCGTGGTATTTTAAGCAAATTTTCCGCAGACAACCAGTTTTTCTTTCACGATGGATAAAAATATTTTGTCCCCCTTCAAACACATCAAGCAAAGTTCCGCCTATGTTCACTGAATTCTAACTTATTAAATTCTTTCATGTAAGGTCAAGGCTAATAGAGGGTTTGTTTTAATGAAAAACCTGCTAAAAATTACGAGCTTCTCTTTGCGAAATACTCTTGCGCATGTAATCGCACAGGCTATATAATAACATACAATTGCTATATATTTCTGCCATGAAATTTTTCATGGCAGTTCAGCCACGAATCCCATATTGGCATATTATTATATGTACTTTGCAAAGAGCAATTTAGCAACTTTTTTTCATTTTACTATATCCATAGTGGGAGATATTAATTACAGTTGTAGGGTTTTATGAGAACTCATGTGTACAAGTTCTGATGGTCGAGTAATCATGGTATTCATGTAGTAATTTTCAAGTGATAATGGTAATAATATTTACGTATCATAATATCTATATGAATTGTTAATATATTTTCTATGTATCTATTTATATATTTCCAAGAAATACTGGAGTCTATAGTTTTATAATCAAACCCTCCACTTCTGTCATCCCTCGCCAAATTATATAGAGTGGACTTAGTACCTTTTCGCTTTTAGGTGTCGATATTTGGTATATTTTATTGAGATATATAGTTTCTTAATCGAAAATAATATGTGAAATTGTTTAGCAAGAGCTTTGTTTTTACAAAACAGCTAAAAAATATTTTCGCATGTAAAATAATGTGTCCGTCTCTTCATTGCCAAATCGGTAAAAAAACATTCAATTTTTTGGACTGTGCGGCTGGGTTTGGACTTAAGTCGGCGATATTCCACAACTGATTCAATTTTCATTTATAGAAAATCTATAATTGATGGTGGATGTCAAAGGACTTAAGTCAACTCAAGCTTTTTTTCTTCAAATCCATTAGTTTCATAACCTGTGGCCTTTTTTCTTGCCACAAAGCCATCATTTAGCCCCCCATCTCAAAAATTCATGAAACTACAGCATTTTTTTTAATGGCTGGGTCAGCTTTTTTTCTTTACAGTTGGTACCTACTATTTTTTCAATACTAGTGCGAAAAGAATCAATTAGTCGTGGTTTTAATGGACTATGATGATATGTCTTCTAGTTGTCAGTTTTTTAAATAAATTATCCAATTTCTAATGTTTTCTAATAACTGCGCACTTACTTTCAATAGTTTCATTATTTTTTTTTTCATAGTTTTCAATTAATGATTTAAAATAGTTTTGTTATAGTTTCTTTAGGTAGATTATTAGTAGGACTAATAATTACCTAATTAGGTATATTCCATTATAAAATATCCTTTTAGACATTGGTATAGCTGCGTCTGAACAGCCATAGTTATCTGGTAATTTCTGTACACAGATAAGTACCCAGGTGTCAACTATGGTCTGTGAGAGACAAGTACGAAAATGTTGTTACATTGGCGTTTTTATTATGTGTATGATAGACGCACTGCGTCTATCTACGAGTATGTGAAACCGGTTTGGTTCATGATCATGAAGCAGCATCCTGCCTTGTGGCGGACACTGACAATATGTACTCGTACATATTACACCTGTATTTAGTCAACTGACGTTTTAGTTCATACTGTCCCCACAGTAGCCCCCCCCAGTGAACCAATTAGGTTTCTCCTGAGTGGCTATTGACTCTGGTAGTCTTTGAACATTCTTTTGGAAAATTACATTTTCAACTGTATAAGTCTATACAGTTTACTCATGACTCGACTTCAATTTTTAGAAGGAGTTTTTATAATTTTTGACTTGGTCTTTTTGACTCAATTTATTCACTCGTTTTTTAAAGAGGTTTTATTTTTGTTGTTCTCGTCACTTACTCTTTTGAGAAGTTTGACTTTTAATTTTGACTTCTCCTCTTTTGAGGGGCAAAATTTATGTTTTCATCAAAGTTTAATTTTTGTAACTTTGAGAATTTATTCATTTGACATCGAAGTTTAAGATTTATAACTTCGAGTAATGATTTTGTCTTTATGTTGTGATTTTATGAAGTATACAGAGTACTTACATAAATTCACTTTGACTTAGTGAAGTGTTTGTTTTATTATTTACCATCATGAACTTTTCTAGACTTAGAAAATTTTCACTGAGAATCTTATTTCTTCAGTGTGTTCAATGATGGGTTCGTTTTCACGAACTTTGCAAAAATATTTATTTTTTTTTGGTGTCTGTAAGACTTTTGCTTTTTATTTTTTTTTTTGGCTTTTTTATTTTTACTTAACTAATTAAAGTTTAGACATTTTAAGCATGTCTTCCTTTCTGACCTCTACCACGATTCTTCCATCCTCTCGAAGGAGGTGGAGCACTTCCTTGCTCCAGGAGGTGAAGGAAAGTTTCACCCAGACCTCGGAACATCCGAAGGTCTTGAGAGAACCTTCTCCTCCTGTAGAAGTTGTGGAGGGTGTTTCTTCTCTGAACCTGTCTATCTTCGAAGGAAGTAGGAGGTTGAGGAGGCGGAGGGTTGTTTATTACAACTTTCTTCCGTTTAAACTTTCGATTTGGATCATCCTTTCTAGGAGGTATGAGAATGGATTTTTTAGGATCACTTTTTTGGACATCAGTAAGAGCAGGTTCGACTGGAGGCGGATCTAAAGTAGAGGTGTCCATGGTCTCTATCCCCGAAACTTCCCCTTTCGGTTCAGTTGATAGGATAGTTTCCACTTCAACCTCTAACTTTTCGAATTCCTCAGCGACAGACATTACAGTAGACGAGTTAGCCATTTTCACAATATAAATTAATCATAAAGCAAAGACACCTAACTGCCTGATTTTTCAGTGAACAGCTGGTAGTTTTAGTTTGCTTGGTGCATCTGTCTATCTGTGAGAAGTAAATCTTCTTCACTTGACAGGTAATGAGATTAATTTAATCGTAACAGTAATTTTTGTTACTGGTTTTTGCATCGAATTTGTTCTCTATTTAGCCTCTTTTCTTGTCTGACTTCTAGTTTGTACTCGATCTTTCCTTTTCACTTGGATGCCATACTTTTTGGGTATGGGGGTCGAGACTTCACTAGGGGTCGATTCGTCTGTGGACGTAGAGGTCGAAGGAACTTGAACCGTTTTTGTAGCTCTTTTTGGGGCTGCAATATTTCGTTTTTCTTTTTCGAGTTCTTTATTTTTCGAAGCACATGGCATTGTTTTGGTTCGGACTGTACTTGTCTGTTCGAGGTTTTCTCTTTGTCTAGTCGAACGGAGATTGTAACTTTCTCGGTTCTTATCTTTAGTTGATTCATGCACACTCTTTCTTGATGGTCGTACATTATGACTCACCTTAGATGGTGGCTCATGCCTTTCGAACGTTCTGACGTCATCATTGTTGTTAAACGAGATGTTTCGTCTTATTCTAACCGGTTCGCCATCTCTGTCTGGCAGATGATGCAAAATAGGCTGCATACTTTGTGCGTTCGAAGGCAGATCAACGTCTTGACTTACTGATTTTTCTGGGCTTTGATGAGTGTTGACAGGTATGGTTATTTTAGAGGGAAAGTTTATACTAATATTTTCTTTCACCATAAAAGCAGGTTTGCATCTGTCCCAACTTACTATTCGTTCATTTTCGAATATTTTTATTTTGACTGTTTTTTCAAATCTTTCCAATACTTTATATGGACCACTATATGGCTTTTGAAAGCCAGTTCGAGGGGTGTCTATCTGTACATAGACAAATTCTGCAGTTTTTAGATGTTTCGACACGAATACAGGTGGCGTACCATGGTGAGCAGGTTGCGCAACAAATTTGTTGGCTATTTTTCTAATATTGAAAATTATTTCATCTGCTGTGTAATCTTCAACTTTGTTAAAGAAATCACCTGGTAATCTTAGTTCCTCGCCAAGTGCTAACTGAGCAGCACTGTAGCCTGAGTCTGTCTGCACTGAGGACCTCAATCCCAACAAAATTGTTGGAAGTGCGTCAACCCAATTTGTAACATCTGCAGCCATGATGGAAGCTTTGAGAGCTCTGTGCCACCTTTCTACTTTTCCATTGCTCTGCGGATGGTAGGCGGTGGTGGTGTTCTTTTTTGCACCAATGAATTTCGCTAGTTGCGAAAACAGTCTACTCTCAAATTGTCTCCCCTGATCGGTGGTAATATTTTCTGGGACACCAAAACGAGCTACCCAAGTATGGTATAAAATTCTAGTAACACTTTCTGCACTAATATCATCCATAGGGACGGCTTCAGGCCATCTTGTAGCTCTGTCAATCATTGTCATCAAATATTTCTTTCCATGTGACATGGGCAAAGGGCCTACTATGTCTACATGTACATGTTTGAAACGTTGTGTGGGTTTAAAGTTGCCAATAGGAGTTTTGGTGCGTTTTCCAATTTTGGAAAGTTGGCAACCATGGCATGCTTTTGCCCAGTTAAATACTTCGCTTTTGATTTTTGGCCACACAAACCTACTAGTCATTAATTTGACAGTGTTTTTAGGGCCTGGATGAGAGAGGTCATGTACACTTTTCATGGCCATTATTCTAAATTCTTTAGGAATAAATGGTCTTGTGTGTTGAGTGCTAACATCACAACAAAGCAGTACATCACTATCTGGAATGCTTCTCATCTCAAATCGTAGTGAAGTTTGTTTATTTTGCAGCAGGTCTTTCAGTTCTGTACATTTTGACTGAGCCTGTGCTATTTCCTCATAAGGTAGTATTGGTTTTACACTAATCTGATCAATTCGACTGAGGGCGTCTGCAGACTCATTGTCTTCGCCTTTAATGTATCGAATGTCAGTAGTAAACTGGCCAATATAATCCAGCTGCCTTATTTGCCTCGGTGAAGCATGGTCACTGCCTTGCTTGAATGCATATGTGATAGGACGGTGGTCAGTATACACAGAGAATACCCTTCCTTCAAGCATATGTTTAAAATACCGAATTCCAGCAAATATAGCTAGTAACTCCCGATCATAAGTGCTATACTTAGTCTCAGCAGTACTTAATCTCCTTGAGAAGAATCCCAAGGGTTGACGGCTCTCTCCACTAATCTGATACAGTGTCGCTCCAATAGCGAAGTCTGAAGCATCAGTGGCTAGAATTACATTTAAATTTTCATCAGGGTGAGCTATCATTGCTGCATTAGCTAGTTTTGCTTTTGTTTCTTCAAAAGCTTTTAACTGCTCTTTATTGAATGATATAGGGGTTTTGTCTTTCTTTTTACTCCCTTTAGTCATATCATAAAGCACTGCCATGGTGTCTGCAGCTTGGGGTATACATCTACGATAAAAATTCGTCATACCCAAAAATCTTCTAAGTCCATGCATGTCCTTAGGAGGTGGGTAGTCCAAGATGGCTTGCACTTTTTTACTTTTAGGTGAAATGCCACCTTGGCTTATGTTATATCCCAAAAAGTCTACATTGTCCTTGCCAAATTCGCTTTTAGCAACATTGATCGTAAGTCCAGCTTCATCTAATTTTGCTAAAAGTTGGCGAAGGTGATGTTTATGCTGTTCTTTGTTTTCTGAAAATATACAGATGTCATCTATGTAGGCATATACAAAATCTAGTCCTCTTAAAAGGCTGTCTATAAAACGTTGGAAGGTTTGTGCTGAAGTCTTAAGTCCATTTGGCATTTTCATTGATTCAAAGAGCCCAAATGGAGTAATAACAGCTGTCTTTTTTATATCTTCCTCGTTCATTGGAATTTGCCAATATGCTCTATTCAAATCCACTTTAGAAAATATGGTGCTACCTTTCATGGTTTGGTTAAAGTCCATGATGTTTGGTACTGGGTAGCTATCACTTTTGCAAATTGCATTTAGTGCTCTAAAATCACCTGTTATTCTCCATGTGTTATCACTTTTCATAACCATGTGAATAGGTGATGACCATTCGCTTTTACTGGGCCTCATTTCGCCATCAGCTATCATTTTGTAAATAGCTAATTTGGCTGCCTGTAGTTTTTCAGGTGTTAGCCTTCTAGCTCTAGCTTTAACTGGTCTACAATTTGGTGGTGTCTCTAAAACATGAGTAACTTCTGTTTTATATTTAGACTTCTTTTCTGTAGTGGAAATTTCTATACCAGGAAATTCTCTAATTATTTTAATCCATTCATTTTCTTCTTTGATGGTCTTAACTTCTGGTAGAGGAGTCATTTTGACAAAACCTGTGACTTTAATTCCAGTCTCATTATCTATTAGACATTTTCTTTTTAAATCAGGACTAAGATCGAAATGCTCTAAGAAATCAGCTCCTAAAATTGCTGTTTCAACATCTGTGACTTGCATAACCCATCTTAAGCTTCTTCTGATTCCAATATTAAATTCAACTAATTTCTCTCCGAAAACTCTTATCGGTGTACCATTCGCTGCATATAGGTGCCTCACTGGTTCTTTGGAGAACTCTGAGTTTTTAGCAGGAATTAGTGATACATCGGAGCCTGTATCAATCAAAAACCAAATTTGAGAATCATGGTCTTTGATGAACAGTCGTCGAGAGTACTTGCATGCGAGGTCATTAGCCGCCATTATGGCCCCGCACTTTAGTTTGACTGATTCTTATTTTGTGGCTTTGGGGCAAGTGGTTTATTACTGTCTACACAAGGTGCTGTACAGTGAAATGCATTGTCTCCATATAAAATATGAAATTTGCATTTTCCTTGATTTTCTGGTTTTGAATAGTCTATTTTCTGATAGGGTGAGGTTGCTCTGCGGCTTCTGCCTGCTGACCTACTCCTATTTCGACTATTTTGACCTCTGTTTCCGCCATCATTTTGGTTTTGAAAATTTCCAAAATTGTTTTGGGCGCCAGGGTTCGGAAAATTGCCCATTCCCAACGAAAACCGCTCAAATTGTTTCTTGAGATTTCCAACGGTGCTCTTTAAATCGTTGATCTCTTTTTTTAATGTTTGTATTTCATTTTGAGGCGGAGTGTACTGAGTGCTTTCCTTTTTTGTGAAGGATACTGCAGCTACTCTTTTTTTCGGACTTGTAATGTCCTTTTCGAAATTGAAAATTTTCTCAGCTTTATCAGCGAGCTTTTTCAAATCGTCTATGGTTTTCACTTCATTATCACTCTCCAGTGAAATTATCAACCTGGATAAATCTTTGGGCAAAGCATGCCTGAAAAGGTCAGCAATGATTAAAGGCGTTAACTCTGTACCTGCCTTTTCAATCATGCGCTCCATGAGCCTTTTGGGGCCCTGTTCATCTAACTCTAACTTTGTGAGCAATTCCCTTATATTCTGCTCCTTAGTTCTGCCATACACAGCTCTTAGCTGTGTGGAAAACCATTCAAAATTGTCATTCGCAGCTGTGGGCTCACAGATATCTGGAATTCTTTCTACAATTTCGATGGGTATGTCAGTGCGGATTTTCTTAAAAAGGTCTTCATCCTTTATTCCGCAAGCCTTTAATTTGGCTTTTACTACTTTTAACCATACCTCTATTTTCTCTGGAGTGAATGTGGGCAAAGTTATGTTCATCTTTTCAAGCACTAAATTGTCTTCTTCTGTGACAATTAAACTAGGCTCTGCACTTGTTGGAGTTATTCCAGGTGAATGCACTAGAGAAGTGTTATTTAGAAAACTGAGAGACAAATTCTGTCTTAGAATTTGTGGATTTCCAGTATTTTCTATTTGAGTGTCACCGCTTTCATTTACTGTTTCGTTGAGACCTATAAGATCAGTTTGGTCCAATTCTAAATCTGAGTCTTCTGGAAATACACTTTTAGGTGTACCAGACATTCAAGATTTTAAAATTGTGTGTTACAATTTATTTCGAGATTTTACTCTTGTAAAAATTTTCAGGTATGGACTTCTGAAATTATTCTGAATTATTATTCAGTTTTTACAGAGTTTATTTTGCAAAATTATTCAGGTATTGGACTTCTGAATTTATTCTGAATTTTTATTCAGTTTTGCAAAGTTTTATTTGCACTCGAGTCTCGAGTAAATTGAACTTAGAATTTTTAAATTCTATTTGGAAGTATATTTCAACTCCTTTTGCATTGGTGGATCAACTCCGAAGAGGCTTGCACCTTAGTAGGAAAATTTTGCAAGCAAAATAATTCACTACTCTTCCGTACAGTGTTTCCACTGGGGCTATAGGGGCTCGTATAGTCTACCCAACTTAATCTGACTCCAAGTTTATTTCACGTCGGAAAGGTTACCACTTTAGGTAAATTATTAGTAGGACTAATAATTACCTAATTAGGTATATTCCATTATAAAATATCCTTTTAGACATTGGTATAGCTGCGTCTGAACAGCCATAGTTATCTGGTAATTTCTGTACACAGATAAGTACCCAGGTGTCAACTATGGTCTGTGAGAGACAAGTACGAAAATGTTGTTACATTGGCGTTTTTATTATGTGTATGATAGACGCACTGCGTCTATCTACGAGTATGTGAAACCGGTTTGGTTCATGATCATGAAGCAGCATCCTGCCTTGTGGCGGACACTGACAATATGTACTCGTACATATTACACCTGTATTTAGTCAACTGACGTTTTAGTTCATACTGTCCCCACAGTTTCTATAAACTAAATATACATAATATTGTGGTCCTGTTTATGGTTTTTGATCATAAAAAATTTAAAACCACTATTGAAATTTTTCTAAATCGGCTAAAAGTCATTCAACTCAAATGGATATGCAAAAAGGGCTTTTGTAAGGTCTTAGCTAAATTGCTATATAACTTCATTTTTACAGACATTATAATTGCCTCTTGTAACTTTTGGATGGTCAATAGACTAGGTAAAAATACTTATACTTTCTCAGAGCTCAATCTCACACCCACATCATCTTACAACTAAATAATAATTTTAAACGTTAATATTTCACAACACAACTTTCCTACTGAGGCCCTTCTTTGATCAATTGCTTTTGGTATTGCAAGTGCAATATACAAAACAAGCACCAGTTTCTTTTCAACTGCCCCCTTACCCCACGTTCAATCATATAAATATACTCGTATTGAAAAACACGTATGTCTACGAATACTGCGATATTTTAGATGAATGAAAAGGACATACTACCTATTAGTTTGAAGACTCTCACAATAAAATAGATACTGCATTTTGTCACCAGTATATTTTCAACCCACATAGTTGAGAAAAAAGTTGCTCCATGCTTCTGTGGTGCACAAGTTATCGAATAAATTTTACAAGTTTTTCGCTTATAAAGGTGTTAAATCTTGATAAAGTAAACGTGAGCGTTTAATTGAATGATTTTTTTCATGTTTTATTTTTTTCTCACAGCCACTTGGGGGCTATTCGAGATTTAAGGAGGAAAAAAAAAGTATATTATTGTCCGTATATTAATTCAACCATCGCATCATAAATATCCCCATTACTGTAGCTTACCTTTTAATTCATTTTTGACAGCACTCGTATAAATGTCATTAGTCATTATAGTTGGTGTCTTGTTGTAAAACTAATTTTCACGTTTTTATCACTTGGCAATGCTGATTTTTTCAGTATGTCACTCACTCTCAGTCTTTTTCATAAGTCCTTTTTATTTTTACTTATCAACTTTAAAAATCTATACTTTCCTGTATCCTTCTCTCAATCTTTTCTGATTGGGTTTGCTATTGTCTACGTAAAAGAGAGTAAAATATTACAGAAATGAATGTATTTTCCATAAAATATTCCACATCTCATATGAGTAATTTAGAATAGCCCTCCTGGACACCTGGCTAGATAGTAAAGTTTGCTCTTCCTTCACGCTTTCTCATTTTCTATATCCCTTCTCTTTCCCTCCCCTATCATTCTTTCTCACTCCAGATTTCTTATTCTCACTCTCTCTCCCTCCCCTGTATCGCCTCTTTCTCGCATTTATTTTTTTTCTTCTTTTCCATTAGGATATCGTCATCTTTTACCCGATGCCACCTCTTCGTCGATTTGTATATTATAATATATCGATCATGTTATTATAAATGAAATTAATCGACAAAAGGGCCGTTGTGCATTTAGCAGCGTTTTTTGATAAATAACTCTTTACCTGGCCTAGACTTACTCCATCTCTCTATAAGCTGTTAGTTTGCTCGAAACCAATATGTATTCGATTGTCTACTTGCTACTTTAACTGCATTTTGATTTCTTCCACGCACTATTCACAAAGCTTTCGACTACGTAGCTATGGTAGGAGTTTCTTAGCCGGACGAAACGTAAACAATAATTTTCATGATCGTAAAATACGATCGACGATGGTAATAAATTTTCGATTCGATTAAGCCGGTCACTTGGGAAAAAAGTGGTTGCAAGTTAGATGAGCTACTGCTGTTACCGGTTTCCATTAAGATAAAAATTAAAACTACAGAACATTGAATGTGTTTGAATTTATTTCAATCGAAGAAACCATTTATAGAGCAAGAAGTAGCACAACTCTTATAAAAGTATATAAAACTTTCAAAGTTGGATTAGTATCTTAAAGTAGACTAGGTACATGAATAAATTCTTGAAAAAATTTTGCAATTCTGTAAAATATCGATTAATTTTATTTGATGGATTTTGTTTGATTGCCAGAGTAGCATTATAATGACCTGCTATTAGCAATATACAAGGTGTTCCACCTGGTGTTAACCATCAAGGTACTGTAAATAGAGCAAAATGAGTTGTATTCGTGTGTATATATACGTTTATGATAGTTTGCATACTCTCCGGTTAACAGGGGCTTTAAAATGTTCGAATCATTACTCTCCGAGACCCGTTTAAGTGATTATTTTTAAAAAAATTAATTTATTTCTGTAATCTAGTTATAGAAACCTCTAGTTATTTAGCAAATATGATGAAGTTTCTTAGTATCAAGTAGAAATATTGGAGCAATAAAAACGAGCAGAGAAAAATAATGACTAAAAATGTGAGAAATTTGAATTGAAAAAGGTCTTCAGTTTTTAATTTCTTTTAAACTAGGTAAATGGCAAAATGTTATGTCAAGGGGTAATTAAAAAATTTATTTTTGAAAGAATATCCAACCGTTATATCATTATGATATGAAAAGAATTCCTCGAAATAAGATGATTTTCTTGAAAAAATTAATTAGTCTGATATTTTAAATTTTCTTTATTTTTAAGAAAAAAGCCTAAGAATGAAAATTTTTTTTATGAGATAGGTTATTAACTTTCTCCTAATAAATTCTTTTTGGGGCTACACGATATAGCAGTTGATTTTCTTTCACTTTCAGTAAAAAATTTTCGTAAACTCACCATTTGAAATAATATTTTAAAATCGAATTAAAAAACATTAAAAAAAGAACTGGTTTTCTTCGAAAACCTGCTAAAAAGAGAAAGAAAGAAAAATTGAAGATATTTTTTATCTTTACTTTTTTTACATTTTCATTGATTATTTTTCTCTGTTTGCTTTCCTTGCTCTAATTTTTTGTAACTAAAGAGCTGCATCATATTTGTTAAATAAATTTCTACAGAGTTTACATGAGTGGGGCTGAGAAAATCCTTTTTTGCAAGATTTTAATTATAGCTTACCAATTTATCAAATAATTAGTGTGCAGCACTATTAGAATTGACTTTTTTTTCCACACAACTAAACTGGCTTCCATAGATGTACAACTGGTACAACACACAATTTTTTTCTCTCTGCGCACGAAGTGTTAATTTTCACTCCTACATCTTTGTCCGTATTCCAGTGGAAATGTAGAAGGAAAACCACAAAAACCAAGTGTTTACGTACTTCCTCCATTAAGCCAAGAAATTACTCTAGAAAAAGGGTCGAGTGCGTCAATTTAGATAAGTTATAGGAAAATGGTGGACGACGGTAAAACGATTTGTCTCACTCGAAATAAACTTTTTTTCATCTTTTAACTTTATAGTTAACCTGTTTTTCGTCGATGTCACTCACGAAAATTCTTTTCTTCTTTTCACCGCAGTCATTGTCTTCGACTTTTTCATCTGTGGCGAACGGTTCCTATATTATCGTGTAGATTAGGTATATAAACGATGGAAATATGTATTTTTGAAACAGCTCGCAATGGACCTTTGGGCCAATATGTAAAAATGAAATGGAAAAAAATAACGCAGATATTGGTGTGAAGGCGAAATAGAAAAGGAAGAAAAAAGTGTTCTGCCGGGGGGCCATCCTATCGATAAATCAAATGAAGTAGGGTTCTATACATATATGAAGTCTGACTAGCTAACGTGTTAAAGATAGTGTCGGCTCAATTTTTTTTTTTTGGTGTGAAGTAAAGGACGCCGCCTCAGACCCCCCGTGGCTACATCACCTAACAGATACCTAGCCCTCATCCACCAGCCGTGAAAACAAATCTCTCAGCTTTTTTAAACGCATATGAGGCCGGCATTTTTCTTCTGCTGCTTCTTTCGCTCGCATCTTTATATACGTCCTGTGCCCCTCCCTCATTCTCAGATACCAAATAACAAATATTATATTAGTTTACTTCTTTATTAGGAAAACACCGCACTACCATTTACAACTCCCGGTGTAGAAAATATTTAATTTCATTTTTTTTTTCTCGTTCCCCTCTCGATGAGGCAAAATTAAATAGTGTAGTCACAAATTAGAAGGAAAAAAAATGAATTTCGTTTGGATTAAAATTCTTGAATGTGTTAACGCTTTGGATAGGTACATATATATATAGGCGAAGATGCCATTGCGGCGGGTAAAAGAAAAATGATATTAGAAAAATGAGGGATGTGTTTATTGGTGCTGCAGAATGTGGCACTTTTTTGCAGAAAATATACGGTTACATCATTAATGAAGGTTGGAATTGTAGGTAGTCCATGGGTGGATCCGGAAATTCGTCGAGGGGGGCGGGTTTTGGTGAATTTGTATTCAAATCAAAATTGAGTTTAAATCAGAGGTAAAGAAATTAAATTATAAGAAGGGAGATGAGAGGTTCGAAAAGTTCGGGATGAATGTCCAAACCAATTTGTATATATGTTCATACATATAATTTTTTTGTATACATAGGGTCGCTGAGAGCCCTGCTTGAGCTCGAGGAGCAGGAGAGGGCAAGTTAAGAGATATCATACCTTGAATCAGTAAAAATCAATTATTCTTCTAATTCTCCCGACCCTATCGTAAAGTTCAGGCCATAGGGGCCACTGCCCCCTTGGGCTTGAATTACGAGTAGGAGTTCAAATGTGTTGACAATATCAACTTTTCAATTTTACAACGTCGGTTCGTCGCATGTGATCGAGAAAAGTTTTGCGAAAATTGCACCATTTTTGAGGCCATTAGGTATAATTCCAATTTGAGAGCATATACCCTTTTCCCAGTTCTGATTTTCATCATAAAATGAATATTCGGTTAGTTATAATAGCCAGTGAAAACTTTACATTTTCTCCTAAAATGGAGTATTGATTCTAAAAAATGAAATTGTATTCTGAGGATAAGATCGCAAGAATAAAAATTCTTCAAATCAATATTCCAATTGGAAATGTTTGTAGAATTTCATTTGTATGGTCATTCTTATTCTGATGGCAACTAAAAAAAATAATTTCAACAGGAATTGAACTTCATTTCAATATCATTTACCTTGAAAGCTGTTATTGTCCCATATTCTCTGAAATGGTTATTGAGAAAATTGTATACAAAAATACACATTATGTATTTTACCATTCAAGAATTGCGGATAGATTTTGGAGAAAGTTTTGGATGTATTTCATCGCAAAAATAAGGTATAACAACTTGCAACAATCCTCTTATAAACATCATCGTCATAATATTGAATAATATGGGTGCACGAGTAAGTTGATGGGTTTAGAAAGAAAACAATGATTTGAAAAGATCGAAGAAACGAAAAATACACGCGTCATGCCCTTCTTAAAAGGGAAGGCAGGGGAAAAAAATCTAAAACGTCATTAAATCGTCGTCAATGTAATTTATGCAATGTAACGTTGATACTTTTTTTTAATGTTTCGTTTTATTGTTAGGGTGGAGTGAAACTTCGATTTTGTATACACGAGCCACGAGTCGACCAACTAACAAAACCAAAAAATGGGGGCGTTCACAATGCTCAAAAGGGTGATAACTATGTGTTATACTCCACTTAAATGGCCTACTTAATAGAGTTTACATGTACAAATGTAGATCTATATTCTTCGTATGAGATCTTTGTAGTCAATAATAGGCACGCAAAGTGAGTTATATGTTCGACATTAGTAGATTGTTTCGTTTTTTAAAAGACATTTTCGATTTAAATCCAAACCATTTCTTTTGTGAATAGAAAACTTCATACAACTGATGCCTTTTTCAAAAAATACCTCACACTCTAGCCTGCGGAGAGTGTGAACACATATCGATTAAATTTTTTTGGCAGTAGTCTACATGATAAACAAAATACGTATAAATTACTAGTGATCAAAAAGTATATACAAGCCATGCAAATATTGCATTCAAGTTCTGCAAATTTTCATCATTTTTTGCCAAATCCTGCCCACTTTTGCCATGTTGTGCCAACTATCGCATATCGCCGAGTTTTGCCACACTTTCGCCAGGTTTTGTCAACTTTTGCCAAGTTCTGCCAGATTCTACCAAGTTCTGCCAACTTTTGCCAAGTTATGCCAATTTTTTCCAAATCCTATCGACTTTTTGCCAAGTAAAAGGGGCGTACAAGACGTACAGATTCTCACCAAAGTAGATAATTGCGAGGAAAATATTAGGGAAACGAAGAAAAGAATAAAAATTAAGGGGTCCAAAAAATTGCTGGGAGGGAGGAGAGGAGAAATGGGGCACTAACATTATGAAAAAGTGGCACCAAAACACGTTTATCTCTTGCATGCCCCTGAAGCTTTTCAACTTTGAAAATCCTGTTTTGAAAAATATTATAATTTTCACACTGTATAGAAATTTCAAAGTAGTTTTGCATTTTAGCTTACGCATCAGGTCTAATACAAAATAAAATCCAATTTCATAAAGCTGCCGCATTAAAACCGCGTAATTGGGTGTAAAAAAATCGAAATTACGGTTTAATCAATGATGAAAATGATGGACTTGATATTACTCCACAGAATATTGATTTCTGAAGAGAAAGAGACAGAAAGAGGAGAGAAAAAAAAAAAAACCAAAATTGGATGCGGCAACGATAATATAAAATATGGGTTTTAAATGAGTCCATATTACTCTGGAGTATTGTAATAAAGGCTGTGTACTATGTCTACATTTTGTTGGTGTCTTCATGAGCTATGCGTCTGTGTGTATAACAGGTGCAAACGAGCCGGTAAATAATTAACTTTCTTTCGTGTTTCTTTTTTTTTCTCACTCCTTATCACATCACTGTTAAAGATTGCGTCCAGAATTGATAACGATTATTAAACGAGATAGACAGGTTACACGTTTTCTTTTTTTTCACCTAGGCGAATCTCATAGGCCTCTTATTATTCGCTGCTTAACCCTATAGAGTGTATACCTTGTGTTTATTTCGACCGAATTAACTCGCCTTCGTGATCCACATTTCCCCTCTTTTTATTTTTTGGGCATACGTAATTTTCCTACCTAAATTATAATCTTGGAATACTTTTTTTTTTTTAGACTTATTCGTGTGGCCGGGTATATAAACATCAAAAAAAAAAAAAAAATTAGAGTGTTGGTTATTTGTATTTATAAAATCGTACTATTTTTTGACAAGGTGCCAGGTTGCTGTCAGGTGCGAGAAGATAGATTAATGGTGCTGTGTGGGTGCAGAGTGCAGAGAAATTACCTTTTGGCACCTTTCGCGACAGAGCTTTTACACCCAGCTAATTATGGTAGGCATTGTTTTTGACAGCCTTTGATACAAATTTTATATAGTTGGTTTTCTGAATTTTCTTATTCGTATTTTGACAGGTGAATTCGGGTTGAACATTTCCTTAGGTGCATATGATGAGTGTTGCTTATCAAAGGTTTGGGGAGGTGTTTGAACTTCAGCTGCATCTTTCTTGATGGGATATAGTTTTTAAAGTTTAAACTACTGGTGGTGTGAGTAGTGATTAAATAAATATCACCTTTCTGGTGTAGTTCATTTTGATCTTCATCAGCTTAAGGTGATTATATACATATATATATAGTTTCCCATGCATCATTTTATTGCTGATGAGATTTTACGAGTATATCAAACTATATGATACGTGTTGGAAATTGGAAGGAATTTCCAACATTTTCGACTGAATGATCTTTTTATTTTCCCTATTTGGCAGCACTGCTTAGATTTAAGGGAAAAATCTGATTTATCCAAACTTGTTATTCTTTTTCTCTCATACTTCTTCCAATTTGATTATTATAATATGATATTTTGTTTATTATTTTTAATCTCATTCAAACAAAAAAAAAAAGGCAGAACAATAATGCTTTTGCTTTGTACTCTGAGAGAAAAGAGTACTTATTTGACATTAAATTACTAATATGGCTTTCTTTTCTGCTTTGCTTTCAGAGGAGACACAAAATTTTCACGTCGAAGATCTACGAAAAAGTCTCAGCGTTAATGAAGCTACGTCATAAAATTGCAATACAGTTCGTTTCCTTTATATTATTAAGTTATTTTGTTGTTTTTTTCGTTATCGCGTATATTTATATATTTATTTATCATAATTTAAATTTACCATGAAATGCTGTCGTCTATCCGTTTTAGAAAATGTATCTTTCCTACTATAATAAATAAAAAATGTAATAATGAAAATTTGAAAATTGAGGTGTATTTATACCCATTTTAAAATTACACCCCAAAAATTCTACGTTTGTGATTTCTACAGTGCTACCATTATTTGAAAACAGTAAACATGGAAGGGTCACAATAGCAGGATTGCACACCTTTAGAAAGCCTTCTAAAAGAATGCAAGGAATGCATTGCAATTTATAAAAGGAATACACACAACAACAACAAAAATAAATAAAGGAAAATGAGAAAAAATTGAACTTTTAGCACCAAAAAACGTTTATAGTCATGTGTAGCTATTTTTCTGTTAAGAGCATTTCTCGATTTAGACGAAAATGTTTTTTAGATGATTTTATCTTTCGTTTAAAATATCTAGTTTAAAATTATCGGAATGACTTTGTCTTTCATGAAAATAGAATCCAACTGGGAAGGGATTGGGGCTGACGTAGCATTTGTAGAGAAAATCGTAGAATATTTCCTAGTCATATAAATGGTGAGAAGTACACTTCTGCCTCGTGATTTGATGATGGCAAAAAATTAGGTGGTTTATTATTTGCATAAGCTGTTTTTTTTTTTAGATGTTGAAAATTGTGTACTTTTGTAAATTTGTTTGTACAGATTGCTAGTAAGCTAAGGGCGATTTTTTTAAATGTTTATCTATTTTCAAGCTCTATATTCCGCTTATGAGCAGATCTCGATTCATCGAATGATTTATTTTATATTATGGTAATTTGTGATTTAAAAGTAGCGATGATAACTTTACATGTAAATTTTTTTTTTCGTTCCATTTTAGAATCGTTCTCCAATCCACATAACTGCCATTCTTTCTTTTTCTCCCATCTCAATGACGAAAATATATGCTTATAATGAAGCTATTTTAATGATATTAATTATATAGTCTCGCGTATATTGTATTTCTTCATTCTTATTTTTCTTTTTTATCTTCTTTTAATAGTACAAAAAAAACAATGTTATGGGTGTATTACATTATATTATTTTGTTTCAGTTCTTTTTTATGATACAGTAAATATAATTTTTCTCTTATTTGTATCACAATGTGTTACGTTCTATCTGTTTATTATTCATTAAAAAATAGAAAAGAAAACTGAATGTTATTAATGTAAATACGAATAATTTTCAACGAAAATTAAAATAATTAAAAAATTAATTTCTTTTTACTGTTTTTTATTATAGCTTTTCTCGTCGTGTTATTAATCAAAAAATATCTTTGAAAAAAGAAGTATGCCAAACCACTGATAAAACTGAAGATTAATTTTTCAAGCTGAAGGTAGGTTCGTAAAGGAGATATCGTCTTTCTTTGAAGTCATTGTAGGCAAGAATACAGCCTCTGCAGTATAAAAATTTGAAAAATAAAAAGCACCGAAAATATGAATGAGACGGGGTAGAGACTATAGACAAAATAAAACAGTTTATTATTTAATTTTTAAGAACTATAAGAATGAAGAAAGTCTTGCAGGAGAAAAAAAAACAAAATACTATCTTGATTACACAAAGCCACCGGCTTACTATAACATAAATTCTTGGCTGCAAATTTTTTTAATGAAAACTATAGCTGTATATTATTGTCGGACTTTTTCATTATACGTGTGATTTCTAAGCCAAGATACACTGTATACAAAAAGGATTAGTAGAAAAAAAAATTGGAGATTCTGAAACATTGAAAAAACTCTTATTTATTCATAAAATCATCTTGTTTATAGAGGAAAGTAAAATTATAAAATAAAAAGTAAATAAATAGTAAAATATGTAGATGTTATTGAATTAAAGAGTTTCTAGAAACAGAAGTTCACCCTAGAGCGTGCTCCAAAAAAATTCAATGTTTTACACCCTTCAACATGAATTTTCTCAAAAACCATTGAATGAATTGGCTTGAAATTTGGGTGGTTAATTCTCAAAACTTCAGTTAATGTACAGTTCAAATCTCAGCTCGATCTATTAAGTAGTGTTGCTGTATAATTAGCCATTAAAGTCAAAATTTACGACTTACATGCAACCCTCCTCCCCTAAATAAATATATTAATTAATTAATTAATCAATACATTAATTAACATGAAAATGTGAGATGGGAATTTTTAGAATGCTGAGTTCATGAAAGGAAAAATGATGTATGTACCTACTTATGTCCCATGCCTATTCCTGAAAGTCAGGCAAATATTAATTGGTTTTCTATCGAAAATCTGATAAAAATTGGTACAAAAATGAAATATATGGTGGTGATCCAAGGAGTATACGTTATTGAAAATCATTATACCACCCCCAGCTGTGCTCCGCTACTGAGAGTAATTAAAATGTTCTCAACATTTAATATTTTCCAAATCGTAAGTGTAAGCAGGCTTTAGGTAGATGATACCTCCGTTGTTTACATTCCAAAACGTACCTTTCTAATCTTCAACAATAAGTCCGCAGTAAATTCTCGACAATAAACCATACTAAAAACGAGTAAACGTTTATTTTGTAAGCCCTCTAAGAAACATTTAAGAGTTCGACGAAAAAGGATTTTAATATGGGTTAAAAAATGCCGCACAACTATTTATCTGTATTATACTCGGAAAGAGAAAAAATTCCGCATTTATATTTTTTTCCCCCCGTTTTTATACACGTTTCAATTAATATTATGTAAATTCTAAAATTATGTGTAGAAACTATATTGAAAAAAAAAAAAAAAAATAGCCTCGGAAGCCAAATAGCCGGCTATTAATTTGGATTATTAAAAATACGAGCGTACATCGGCATGTCTTTAAAATGTGGAATTATCTTCTACGAGCTATAAAAACCAACAAACTCCCGCAGGTAAGTGCAGGTTAAAAAAAAAATCGTTTTTTTTCTTCAAATATTGGAGGGGCTTTATTATGAATTATGATTTTTGGAGGCTAAAACGACAGTTGCCTAATAAAATGACCGGTTATTAAACCAAACCATTCGTGACAAATAATAATATTTGGACTGACCAAACGTTATATCGAATCTAGGGTGTAGTAAAATAGTAAAAAAAAAGTAGGTAAACTTTTCTATTTTGTGTTGACAATAAATTTTTTTTTTCCAAAAAAAAGCAGGTGTCGTGAATAACAACGATTATTTAAATTCATGATGTACAATTATCGAATTCGACGAGTTTATAGGAATAAAAATTCAACCACGTATAACAAATTGATTAATTTTTTTGTGTGTCCGACTCGAGCTATCCAATGTCAACGACCGGATGCATCAGAAAACTGGTCGAATATGTTTTTTTTTTTGTAAAAATTTGCAATTTTTTCCGCACATTTTGTGATATTTGAATTTGAAAATCGATTATGACGATTTACTGCGCACCTCTGGCTGAATTCCAGTTTTAACATGTGCTATGCATGTCCAGGAACGCCTTCTTTGGGGGCAAATTTTGTTTTTTTGCATCGTTGCATATGTTCGCTAGTGCAGCACACGCTGAAGCGTTGAAAATTTAGTCGCATCTGTCGTCTGGACGTGGCAGTTGAATATTATTTTGAAAAAATTTGCTAAAAGTTTGCATATGCGTATCATGATAAAACGTGTTTCCATGATTCGAGTCTTCCGCATGTCGACTCGATGACAAATTTATGTCCGTGAACTTACTCAAGCTGCAAAAGTTGATGTTGAAAATCTTTGAATTATGGGTGCTGTTTAGAGTTTGGTTAGATACATTTTTTCTAAAGCGTCATAGTCTCATAGGAAGTTAATAAAGTGATAAGAGGACGAAGTTATAGATAATTAAGTGCACTCGGGGAATATTTTAATTTCTCAAAATGAACAAAAAATCTAGTGGAAAAAAGAGAGATAATTATCGAAAAAGAAAATTTAATAAAAAGATTTTAAATAAAAAATGTTGGGGTTTTGGCGAGTGACTCGTCAATGGAAACTAAGCCGGGTGGTGAAGAAAATTTTTATTGAAAAAAATAATCCGAATAAAAAACTTTTTTTTTAGTGGGAGGGGCAGGGGGCTTGTCAGTGAGTAAAAGAGATCCAACCACCCTTTGTTCTTGGACGTTGAAATTTTTTCCAATTTTTCGTGGCCGACCTTGGCCCATCCAAAAAAAAAAGAAGCTGGCTCCGCCACTGATCAAAAATTTTTTTCATTGTTTCATTTCTCCATACTTCAAGAAATATTTTGATTTTTGATAAATCATTCATCAACGCTTGACGCAATTATGTTATTTAATTCAAAACTTCTCAATATAACAGATTCATCAACGATTGAAAATGAACAATAAGCAGATTATAGTGTTAGAAGTGCAAAACTTTTTTTGTAAAAAGAACAAACCTAATAAATATTAAAAATTAGCGTGACGTACTGCAGCATTAAAATTCGAAATTATTGAAATTAAGATTTCACTATTCTGCAAATCTATAAAATTCAGTTCATCAACCTCATAATTTAATTCACGATCAGTTTTAGTGTACTTCCTCCTTATTTTACATTTTTTCCGCTGAACATACGGCAACACTGACTGCAACTTTCAATTCCAATTATATGTGACCGTGCCCCAACGAAGCGACCTTATGGCTAAATTTTCGCATCGTCGGTATTTTTTTTTTTTTGGTGGCGGCCAAACGGGCGAGCTATGTTTTTATTTTATGTAAATTGTAGAGAAGTTAGTGATAATCGCGAGTGAAAGTGCGATTCTGAGTGATGTTCAGTGAGTGTAATTTCTTTCCGTAATTTCGATTCAAATGATCTAATTCGCATTCTTCAAGTCTCTAGTTATACCATTATGGTTCATTTGTGTCTTATCAGTCAGTTGATCAGTTCAATCGTTTTTGTTCGACTAGTGATTCATGCAGTAGCTAAATTCTTTTGTGCGTGTTTCGTTTCATTACCATTGAATCCGTCAGCCACATAATGAGTGGCTTTACGATTGATTTCGAAAAAATCAGTTCTAGTTTTGAATATGAAGCTGTGAAATAAATGTGAAGTGCAGTGTCGAGTGTCGATGAATGCTTCGATCCGCTTCTGTGTTCGGTTAAAGTGTATCTATCTGATCGTATTAATCTCTATTCTCTCATTGCCAACAGTCAACATGACGTTGGAATCTGGTTTTTGTGGAAATTGGAATCGTGGTGAATATGAATGGCGTCTTCAGCTCTTCCAAGAGATGCAGTTTCAGCAGGTAAATGACTTATGTTTTACCTCAACTTCGCTATCATTTAAGTTTACTACCAGTCTAGTCTAGTCATAAGCTGATGAAAGTTCAGACGTAGTATTGCATTCCTTGATTCTTGATAATTCATGTTGCTCAAATTCAAAATAAGATAAATGAACGCATTGCCTTCATATGGTTTGTTTCAAATTCTATTGTTACCTGATTCCTCGTCGAACGCCGAAATGTACAGTGCCATCGAGCTGCTATAAAAAATCTTGAGATCCCATCATTGTGTTTGAAAATTTTGAGTTTGAAAAAGTCTTTGAAATATCTATATACGGGATAAAATGTAGGATTTTTTGTGGATTAACCTTTGCTTCCACTATGGAAGTTGATATTTGGTTATTCTGAAATCGATTGTCGTAGTAAACATCAAAGTGATAAAAAATTCAACTTGAAGAAGATTAGTTTCAAAGTACCTAATAGATGAATGATGTAGTGTACAACAGACGTAATGCCTTTTTTGTTTTTTGAGCAATTGTTTTCTAGAGTTGATGACTACAGCTGTTGCTGAGAACCAGAATGATCCAAGTCCCAAATCGTATAGCGGTCAGAAAAAAAACGCCATTCTTATTTTCAGAATTCGAAGATTTCCATTGCTCTGAAGTTCTGGTTTTCATTTCGAGGATAATATGTACTTAAGTGGTTATATTTTAAAACATGCACGTTCATGAGATGAAAGTGAACGCAGGTAAACTGCATTCAAAATTGTTGAAATCTTCTTACCGCTAAATTTGGATTTAGATCTTTGTGCTCACTCTGGTTCTCAGTCACAGATCTGGATACCGTGAAAATATTGGTTTATTAAAACGTGTACCTACCGTCAAAATTATTATAGTTTTACAGTCTGTTTTTTCATGTTGAGAAGTAGAAAGAAGATGAAGAGCTGAAATTTGGAATAGAAAGTAGCAACATTAACTTTCCATTCTCGATTAAAAATGAGATCTTTTTTATCAGATATAATTTATGAGTACTCATGAAGTCCTATAAAAACAGAGATCCCTTTCAGTTTTTCAAAAATTTTTCACTGGCCCTTTGAGCTCTTTTTCTTAGACTAGATTTTGATACGTTTTCGTTTTATGTTTTTTTCTTTTTTTGTTGATTACATTTACCTTCCTTGAAATTATGAAGGACTCGTTGTTTCTATTTGAAGAACAATGAATGCGGTTGTTTTGTAATACTGTGTTTATGGTATGAAAGTATAATTATGATTGACTGATTTGAAGAATCTTTAATGAGTATATTTTTATCGGCCTTTGGATTTGGATCGTTCTGGTTTTTAAATTCAGATTTTATACTTTTTTCATTTTATTTTTAATGCGAGTAAAATTATTGAGACCTACAAGTGAAGGTGAGAGCGCTGGCACTTGAATGATGTATCCCTAGGTTCGTGCCTGGTTCCAGGCAAGAATTTTTCAGATTATAAAAAATATGTGGATCGCGATATTGTAAGAAAAATGATGTCACGTTCTTCAAATATATCAACATAATTATTGATAGTTTGAAAACAAAAGATATTGCAACTTTCTTTAACAGTTTAAAATCTGTATATCTATACGAGTATTAATATCACTGGGTTGTTACTCTTCTTACTTTTGGGGCAATCTATATACTCGTATATCAGGCATATAACTCTAATTTGGGTAACAGACCCCATCTCACTACAAATATCATACTGAAATTGAACAGAAAAGTATATCTAAGAAAAGGAACAATATAATAAACTGTATCCACACTCGACATCATATATAAAAGTGAACGTGCACCAAAAGATACGCCCTCTACGTTTGTGTTTTCTTAAAAAATTGGTGAAAAGGCGTCATTACCCCTAGTGTACGGCAAATATTTGAATTACCAGCCTCCCAAAAACCTGATATTTTCCTCCGAAAAAAAAAATAGAAAAAAATCCTTTAATTTTGTGTAGGTATTTGTATCTCACACCGACTTGTGGTCTCCACATATAGGTGCTCACTAAATCCTATATGGCCACTACTTACACCATCTTCTTCACTTTTTTCGCCCAGCCAACCTTTAATAATACCTATTTTCACCGTTAACATTTTTTTATTTCTCGCCTTCTAAAGACGGTTTTTGTTGCCGAACTAATTGAACGTTAGGATCGAAAAACCGACATAAAATTAGAGGGAACGACGTGAGATCATTTCGGACTTCTTGGTTCTTGTGGCCGGGTAATGCCTTCGGGCTAATTGACTAAAACCCCTCAACTTGTTGGTTATAGCCGAACACAAGTCTACCTGTATGTAATACTGTTGCATCTAACACCTGTGTGGAAAAAAGCTTAGAAATTGATGAAAAAATACGCACTCGAGTATCGTGTCCAGAATTATTATTTTAACAATTTTTTTTTTTTTCACCCATTTCTTTTATAAACACCGATTGTGTTATTTTCACTTAGCTAATTTTTATAGAACCGTGATTTCCAGCGAGAGGGGAAAAATGATGAGGGGATTTCTTTAGCCACGATCGTGCTACAGTCTTGTATAAACTGTTGATGAAAGTAAATGCAATTTTGTTTTTTCGAGTGGCTTGTATAGAAGATACAGGCAAGTACGAATTGTGGCATATTTTTTTATAATCATACTTAATCTCAACTATAGTATACAGTTATACGAACAAAAGATACACGGACATGTAGTCTCTAAACAAGAGTAGACTAGGGATAATGTGACAAACAATAATAGCTAAATAACTGTTTATATGATGGAGTGTTGACCTGAAGTAATGGAGCCAAGGGTCAGTGATACAAAAACTAGAATTACTTGTTTGAAAGAATGATTTATATCAGAGTAATACTTATTAGCGCTGCATTAAATCAGTAAAAACTGTGATTGTAATACTGGCCCTAAGCTGCTTATATTCAGGATCGGTTTTACACAGGCTGGTTACCAGTTTAAACAAGTACTATCAAATAATATATTACTTTAAGAGCCGGTTGTACAGTCCTTCAACTCAAAGTAAGTCTGAGTTATAACCTACCTATTTCGATGTGTTTGAATGAGTTAACTCAGTGTCATGTCACAGAAGCCAGCACTGTACAACCGGTTCCAAAGTCAGTATTTCAAACAAAGGCTATTGGTATAACAGGGCAGCATATATAAGTGTTATTTTACACTCCGTTAAATCGTGAACTAATATTTGCAATTTCTGCCCTCATGTACAATACTTCATTAAATTAGCCACTATATAGTGTCGGTATTTTGTAATACCACCCTGTATAGTTTCCCGGTTTAACTCGGTTTGTAATTTTATAAAACCTTTCACATAACCTGACAAATTATTCTATTAAATCTAATTTGTATAAACAAGTTTTATAATTTGTCAAAGACGGAAAATGAATAGTTATTATAGCTGCTTGAGCGCAAAAGTGTCTGGCTGAATAGTTACATAATATTTCTGTCACGTATAATCAAGTATCTCCTCTAGCATTGCTTTCATGACAAATTTTGCGAAAATTTATTTTTTCTCCTTATTTTCTACAAATAACCTTCAAAATTATCAAGGTGCATAATGCCTCCATCTGAATGAGTTACGTGTATTTAAGAAACGCAAACAGATCGATCGTGAATGTTGTTTATTTTTGATGATTTCTGGAGACTATATCGTAACTATATATCTTCGATTTATTCCTTCTTGTAGAACAACACTTTATAGGTTATTAGAAACATAAAAGATTAATCGCTTTTTACCATCACTATTATTATTTATTAACTTGTATATCCCGGGGTCGTTAAATATAAAAGTTCTGGTAAGAAACCAAGATAAGACTCTTTTTAACACTTATACAAATTGTAAATAACAGAATATTATTGTCAAATAACCTGAAGACATTATTTATCCATCTAAAATGCTGCAGTGACATTGAATTTAAATAATTTTTATTTTATGCGTAAAATATAGGTACATCGATGACAATTTTGCTAGTGATCTCAGCTTACAAATATTTGTTCAATATTTTTTGTTAATGCAAATTAATCTTCCTCTGAAAGGATTAAAATTCTAAGTCATTTTTTCTATTTGAAGAAATTTTATTTTATAATATTCAAATACTTAACCTACCTATTTAGCACAGTGGCATATTATTTCTACATCAGTAGGTTTTTTGTGAGAATAAAAAAACAAAAAAACTAAGGACATTTCCTGCACATATATGTATATTAGTGGGAATATAGAATTAGTAGTTAGTACCCATATACACCTATACTCATGCAGTGAAGAAAAATATCTAACCAGTAGAGAAAATTGTTGGATGAAGGTCTTCAAAGGAAAAAAAGGAATATTTTAATGAGCAATACGGTAGCCTGAATAATTGGCTCTTGAAAGTAATTTATTTTGAAAATGAAGCATTAAAAAGGCTTCGTATTGCCTCTAGTCAAATATTATCTATTTAATTTTAATAAATTCCTTAATTTGGACGTTGAGATTGAAAATTTTCGAAGTAAACCTTCACGTGGTATACTCTATTATATTCTACACTGTACTGAATTCTGAAATGGTATCAGTCTGCCTTGAATGATCTCGTCAATTTTAAATTTACCTTCTATTACCCAACAATTTTTTTCTCCAAATCTTAAAATGTTTTTCCAATAGCTCAAATACAAAGAAATATAATTACAGAAAATGTTTTTGATAAAGAGAAATTAAAAAAAAAACATTTGCGAGGGCATGGGGGCACATACAAGGGTACAACATGTACTAATCATAAAAATCATGGTATGTCTTATTTATTTATTCATATTTTACTTAATTGGAAAAGTGTCAACTTTTCTGAAACTTACAGAAAATGCAATAATATTCAAGTCCCAAATTTTAAAGTCCTTTCTCAATGAAAAATACGTATTTGAATTTTGAATTTGTTAATTCAAAGGTATGATGTTTGACTTCGTCACTTATGATGTATTACTCTATTTTGCTCAACTAATTCTGTAGGTCATTCACCTCTCATAGTATCAATTTATCGTTACTAAATGCCAAATTACTTGCGAAAAACAACTTAAACGTTCCTTCAATAATCTGTTACTCGCTGAAAATTCCACGTAAGTTTACAATGAGTATATTTTTAGTATTTCCATTCTTCTTATTACCTACACCTACTGATTTTCGGTTGCAGACCTCATTTCAACAAGTTTTAAAAACTCTTTTACAAAATAATATCGACGAAAGCATTACTTTGTAATATGTAGGCACTTGTAAAACCACGAGTATGCATTTATTTATTTTCAAAGACTGCAGATTGCAGTGTGCTATATGCCAGTAACGAGATTATCTGCCAAGACAACTTAATAGAGGAGAAAAAACTGGTTCTACTGGTAATAAAGTACGTGAGTAAAGGGCTTTACGTTAAATAATTTCGTACAAAAACAATAAATTTAAAACAAATAATTACCCAGTGTTTATATTTGGGCTATAATATTTAAGGCTCTCTGAAAATGTTCGTAAAATTTTTCACATTCATCCCAAAAATATCTCTGATAAATTTAATGCATTTTGCAGATGTAGATGCGGTTAACCTACCGCTGTAAGAAACTTTGGTTGTAAAATAATATGAAATATAAAAAAATAATCCATCTTTCTTAATCTCGCGCTTCCATCTTGTATTCTAAAATTTTAAGACTACTATAAAATGAAATGAGAGTTACTTTCGATAAATTTAAAATTAACAGAATTTTATAACAGCTTAAAAAACTAAACAACTATAAGCGCCGCACAAAACAGATGTTTGAAAATTTTTATATCAGGTTATTACCGTATATTAACTTATTCATTTTTTTTAAATCGTTAATTTATTTACAAAAATTCTACAGGAAATGTAAGGCTTGCAGAAAGATTACTGAAAGTTGTTGCAAGTTTTATGAAAAATAAACCAAGTAAATCTAACTTTTTTCGGTCAATTTTATTTTTGACACATTTGTAACTAAAATAAATTCATAGTTTATTAATATTCAAGTTGGGCTTCTTGAGGAAATGATTTTTAAATACTTTCTCAATCAGATAAGATCGCGTAAGAAGTATAAAAAAGTATATTCTGGAATAGATACAGGATGTCCTTTATGAATTTAGTTAGAAGAGATAAAATTTCAAGTTGAAGCGGGTGAGATTTTAATGTAGTGGCATATATCTTGAGATAAGACCCGACCCCATTTGAATTTTCCTGAACTTTTTTTTAAACATTTTATTGCACCCGCTTAAAATTTATATGTCCCTTGATTTAAATCTCATCCACTCCCTGCACTTGAGATTTCATCTCCTTCGACTAAATTTATCGAGGACACCATATATGTACACCTTAAAATGTGTCACAAAGAACATACGAGCACAATTCAACTATTATACCTAGAAGGACACCTTGTATGAGTCCCAGAATCGATTTTTTCATACTTCTGGCTTACTATATTAGCTTATGAAAATTATCTCAGTAAGATATTGAATTTTCTCTTGCTCAGTTGTTTTTTCACCTCTTCTTCTTGATTACCTATTCAAACAACTACCAGTCATAATATGTAAAGGGACTAATCGCCTACGGCAACCGGCTGCAAGCTGCTTCTCCTGCACAGTAACGCCTCTTCTTATTACCTAACTTCTTTCCAAATATAATTTTTTCCATCTCTGCTTTTATTTCTGCAGACTAAAATTCACACAAATTCGTCGCCAGAGATCGTATATAGCTAGAGGCCTTTCAGATAAATCGGTTTTTTCAATCTTCCAACATTATTCTGCTTTCATTTTTTCCAGAGAGAACAGAGGCTCGACGCCGACCACCAAACATTTAGGATGGAATAAAAAACTTGAAAACACAAAGCAATTTTTGAGAAATCATATATTATACCTAGATAATTTGAAAGTTTAATAGTGGTTCAGTTTTCGAGATTATTTCGTCGAACCAAAATTATTTTCTGGTTCTCTGAGTCCTTTTTCTCTGCTTTGTGGATCTACATATTATTAGTTTTTATGATACTGACGGATACTATATTTTCGTACCTCAGGTGCTGAACTGGTCGAAAAATGATTTGGATTAGCTATGTGAGATATGAATAACCGAAAATTAGGTAGTTGAAGAACAATTTTTTTTTAGGGAAGAAGGCGAAAATTATTTTATTGGGAATCCATGGCCTCTCCTGGACACCCCGTCCCCTTGGTAAGCCTTAGTACAATGGTGTGTTTGATAACGAACTTTTCGGACAGTGAAATTAATCTTCACATTGTCGAGAGACGAATTCTGGCTAAGAAGCTGTCAGAAGAAGCTTCGCATGTCAAACAACTGTTTTCCCTGTCTATTTAGAGATTATTGAAGCGATTATTGTTTTTAATTCGAGGGCTTTGCATCTCAGGGTTTCCCTCTATATCCACATGTAGGGTTTAGTCCAATGAGCTGCACATTTGAGGGGATGTGGTCTGATAGTTTCCATTTCGACTCCTTAGTCATACAAAGGGATTTGTATGAAACTACTTTTTCAATGACGGCTTTTTTAACACACACGCTTATAAAGACGGATAAACGAAATATTATTCCGATCGGTTTAATTCGAATATAACGTTTGACTACAAACAGGCCGAACACGTATTTACGATTAGATATTATATGAAGGCCTGTACACTAGGCTCATCACACGTAGGATGTAGAAGACGTATACAATATACATTCTTTAAACACTCTTACAGAAAGCCAATATTGCATTTGAAGTAAATTATAGGATTATAATGTGTCGGTAGGAGTTCCTAAAAGCCTGTAGCCATTTATACTGGGCGAGTGTTTTTGATGACATAGGCGTCCAGGAGTTACAAGTGTTATGAAAATTGAAATGAATGTACAGTCGTGTGGGACAAATTAGACTTTTTCCTTTTTCCACCTGCTCAGATGCGCTATTATTTTCACTGGGCTGAAAATATTTAAACTTGTTTGGTATAGTATTTCGACGATGGACTCTCAGTTTATTTTTATTTCAAAGAATTCAACACATACACATGTGAGAAGTTTCAATAGGGATTTTCAGTACTTTTGAATTGGGAAAACAGAAATAATTCCAGATTGTAGCGGAAATCACTACAAAAAAGTTATAACTTATTAGAACATTAGAAATAATAATCGAGTATTACATTTCACGCTATGAAGATTGTAGATGTTTCTGACACAAAATAAATGTATTAATAATTACGCTAATATGTGGTAGAAGATTGTAATGAACTTGAAAATAATACAAAAATATTTTACTGCGTCGCTGAAAAAATTAGAAAATATATTTTCCTAAAAAATAATAAAATATACTCGCTGAGATAGTAAAAAGAACCACAAATATTTCCTGAATTTTCTTTAAAAATATCCGAAAATTTTTTCCATCAAAATAAAAAATGTACTATACAATTTATGAAACATTTTATAAACTCATTTTAGTTTTTTCTTCGCTAAAGATTTTTTTTTTAATTACCTAATTTTTATTTATTTATTTTAATTTTCATAATTTAGAACAATTATTGATTTCCTTCCATCAAACTCATTATTTACATACTTATCATTTACTTATTTCAAAATTAAATCAGTAGCTAGGATATTTTTAAGAGGGGAGGGATGGAGGAGGGAGGCTCACTTAGTACTCATTGATAGCTGCTCACTTCACCTCCTTCTCCTTCTTTACCAACTTTTTCTCCTACCTGTCTCGCACCTTCTTATTTTCCTTATCTGAAAAGGGTGTCAAGTTGATCAGGGGGCCCAACCCTCCATAGTCTTCTGACTACGATTCAAGATTCTGAGTTACCTGGGGAATAGAATTCAGCATCTATTGCATCTATTGTAGAATAGCCTGATTCTTGCTAAAAATGGAGCAAGGTGGTGCGTCATATTGAAAACATCTTGGCTCATGAAGATACGTATTTACCGGTTTAAGTTCAACTTCTGTAAGTCCCAAAAAATGTAGCCTCAATTTTTTATGCTTCAATGATGTTTAAGCCTGTAGGCAATTAATTTTTTTGGGACTTAATCGGGTTTAGATTTGTCCCGGCTTAGTTTTCGCAATGTTTCAATCGCTCACTTCAGAGGTTTGCATCAGTCAGAAGCTTCTTTATGACGTCATTTTGGTACCTTTCTATCGTAATCAAAGCCACAGTAATTTGGCTATTACAGGCAAATTAGGAACGAAGCGAGCATGTCAGTTAATCCGAAAATGACCTTTCATTGGCGTTTCGTATTTTCCTCCCATTTAACCACTCGTAAAATAAATGGCAAAGATAAAGTGTATTTTACGAGCACAAGTAATTTTTATAACAGTTCATAATCCGAAGATAAATCTTTCCAAGTTTATTTGTACAATACGTCATGAAATCAAATCCTTTTATACTAGAATACTATTCCTCGTAAAGCGGATAGTTGAAAAAAAAATCGACTCCATCTCAGACACAGCAACTTCGATTAGGAAATTGGATTTTAAAAAAGGTAATCGGATTTGAAGTGAGAAAAAAAGAAGCTGAACACGCGTGGCAAATGTGTTTTAAAAATGTATGCTGCATTTCAAATACCAGCAGCATTATAGTCAATAAAAATTATTAACTTTAGTTGAAAATCTGTTTCTTTTTCTTTTTCTTTTTTTTTTTTACTGTCGAGCTTCATTTTTTGGTAGACTAATGTAAGGGCCAGACTTCCAGTTTTTTTATTTCCTTTTCCAAATTCATTTCAAATATAATGGTTTTGACTTTTACGATGAATTTTCTTTCTACAAACCTTGCCTGGGGTTGATGTAGGGGGAAAAATGCTGAGATTAGCTTAGAGAAATCATCCAAGCAAATATGAATATTTCATGGAAAGTTGAATGTGGTTAAACTCTTGATATTCTTAATGTTAATCATAACTCTAGATCAAATAAATTGTCAGCAATAAATTTCAAATAAGCAACAGCGTTCTATATGATTCTCGTTGCAAAAAAAGAAAGTGCATCTGATCGATTTATTTTCTGCATCTTCATTAAAAGGCACAGGTGCAACCTGCGTATTCCAGTGGGGAGACTTGATGAGAAAATTGAAAATTGATTATTTTCACTTTGCTATTCATACACTGAAAAAATTGTAATTTTCACTATTTTTGCCCGTAATACCTTTTGTACCTTAAAAACGACCACAAAGAGTAGATCGTTCTCAATTCACCCCCCTAATAAACCTCCTCAATTCTACCGCTTATTAAATGGACTTGAAAATTCCATCAACATAATATAATATTAACCACATTTCATAAAGGGTCAAATACCCAAAGCAATATTTTGGACATGAAATAAATTGTCATCTATTTCAGCAAAAAATCGCAATCCATTTTGCAAAACCCATCACCAGAGGCAAAATGAAACAGTAAAATGAAAATTAAAAAAGTATTCGAGTCACATTACCCATGAAATACAATAAACATTATTTTCGTTTTTTTAAAAACTGATTTTGTTCTTTTTTCGTTATACCATATCCGAAGAAATGGGCTGGTTATAAGGGAAATGGGGTTTTACAAATTTGTATTCTGAAGGGTTAGAGGGTTAAACAGCGACACACTGCCATAAACAATATAATCGAGAGAGGAGAGGGATAGGGGGAAATGAAAATATGATTTTTAGTTTCGCAACAAAAATAGGAAGGTTTACAAACTTGATTTTAACCGATTCCGGAAAACAAAACGGGGCCAAGGGATGGAAAAAAGGAGGGTGCTGCGAAATGGGGGATTATTTTGAAAAGCTGGGGGTACACTCGGTATCATTTATTAGCCGAAGAAGACACCTCAATTTCACGCTCCTTTTCACACGGTTTCCTTACTCGTCTATTTAACTCTCATATTTGAATCCGTTCTGGTAAACCGATAAAACTACTTGCTTTTTTTGGTAGAGTGAAGAGGAGGGGTTATATGTTAGTGCGTTTAAGTACGTGTAAAAGGGGGTTATCCTCTTTTTTCCATTCACTTTTTTGTTCAAATGCTCTTTCCTTTGGTTTTTCGAAAACTTTTTTAAAAGGGTATTTCGTCGAAAGTGTAAGTTATATATGTAAGCTACGATGCGAAAAATTTTTTTCAAAACAAAATGGTGGGTGAAATTTGATTTGTGGTTCTATTTAGCGTGCGCGATTAATTTCGTGCAGTAAAAACGAATATGATTGTGCTTTGGTTATACGTCGCAAAATTTTTATAGCGTTGGTTTGTTACTGAGCTTATGTGGAATTAGAATTGGTTGTACAGCGAGAATAATGTCTATGAAAATTTCATAAAAGGCAAGTTTCCCATCTATATAACACTGAATCATTTCTCTGAGACTCGGTTTGAGCTAACTTATTGTTGGAGAAGTTGAATGAATGGCTTAGTATCACATGCACACTGAGAAAATTTCAACGGTAATATTTATAATTTTTGCATAGAAACACTGATACAATATTCAAGATTTGCAGTAGAAGAAATTCCTACAAAAATTGTTATGACCAGTCGGATAAATTCAAATATGCGACAACAGGGGGGTTTATTATAAAAAATCAAAAATAATAAGATAAATACGAAAAAGTTAATTGGTTGTAAGTATTACAAATATTAACTATTTGAATATCTACAATTGAATTACCCCTTTTTTCCTCTATACGAAATAATGAAAATCACTTCTGACTTCTCTCAGTAGCTACTATATACTTACCAATGACTCCAAGAGTCAAGAATATTCCTGCTCATTCAGTTAAACAGTTTTTGGTTTGTGTGAAAATTCTATATCTGAAAAGAAAATGGAGAATTCACTTTACTTGGTGTAGATACTACTCTAGCAAGGTTGTTAGTTAATAGTTTCAATTTCATAATATCTTCTACCCAACATGCTCGTTTTTATGGGTGTCTGCAGAAAAACAATAGTAATTTTATGGATTTATAATGCACTAACGTGAAAAACAACTGGAAAGATAACGATATTAGGAGTGTGAGAGAGATGAGGATATAGAAAAGTGAAATAATTTCGTCATTTTGGTACATGCTCGGTGTGTATCATTACGTTTAAAGATGACTGACAAAGGTTAATAATAAGTGAAATTTATTCTTGTCACTGCTGGGGAAAAACGATTACCAGGGTACCAGTAAATTATGAACCGTATTTATACCAGCACTACTTTTTTCTCGCCTCGGAAAAAAGAGGTAGAATACATTTAACTGAATGTAAGATAAACGTAACCGAAACTAACTTCATTCGATAATTGATTTAACTGTTTTTCAAACTGGGGTAATGTATGCCTGGTGGCTAAAAAATAATTACGACGAAATTTAGCTCTTTTTCTCTCCTTTTTTTTTTTTTTTTTTTCGTAGTGTATTCGCGGTGGACTCTAAAAAGGACTTTGAAAAACAATAGACATTATTATTTATGGCTGGCATATCGTAGGTATGCCAAATGCTAAATTACACGGAATATTCAGAAAAAGAAAAAACTGTATTGAATCTACAAAACTAAAAATCAGAAAATATATGTTCATTTTCTGAGTTGTACTAAATATTGGTTGCGTTTATATAGACAGATTATGAGTAAAGATGTTGTAGTGAGTGAACTGCAAATCACAAAATCAGTTGCTACTGAACCCAAAGAAACAAAAATGAATGAAATCCAAGAATAATATCAATGCTATGACGTCGATGGTGACAATCATAATTATAAATTAATGTACATTACACGATATTTTGATCTCCCAGATTTCCTTCTCTGCTTATAATTAAAGTACAACTTCAATACCGACATTATAAAATTAAAGACGATATAATGCAACTTTATAAACTTCACCATGTTTGAATATTTCATAATTAATTCTATAAAGGAAAATACAGATTATGCAAACACACAGAACTAACAGCTTCACTGAAGTATTCTTTTTGATCGGCATTGAATATTCAAATTCATGATAGAAAAAAAAATCAACATACCCAAATTTAAGATGAAAATTTTATATACCTATTGTATCTTCTAAAGTATCGCCAAACAGAATGACGAATAAAATAATGATAAGAATGAGAAAGAAAATAAATTTTTGAACTACTAATTTGCACCAAAATTTAATAGCCAAATATTTATGAAATGTAATTTAGGGTTTTTCGCACATTACGAGTATAGTATGGTATATAAATATCTGTATTTTTATGTAATAAAATTCCATCATAAATAATTTTTGAACATTTTTTTCATCAGGATTATAAAGAAAAATATATTTATAAAATATCCTCGACGATTCTAGTACCATCTCATTAGATAAGAAATTCCATTCTAATGACTTTTGGTATTATATTTAGACTACCTCATTTATGACGAGCTCCATCATTTTAGGCCTATACAATGCCACAACCTCGAAATCAAAATTAATTAACAGATTGCCATAAAATTTTGATTTTTCATCGCCAGCAATCTCACAGAAATTCGCCACTAAACCCATTCTACATGGCACTATGTTTGGAATTTGAGTAAATCGTTGTCATTTTATGACAAACCTAAAACAATAAATAATACACATCCCCATCATTGAATTTTTTATAATAATAAAAGTTCCATTTGGAAACGTACATGAATAAAATTTCCAGTAATTCTGGACGCTGTGGATAAGTCTTTGTATTGTGATACAAACCAACTACCGTTTAAAATATCTCGTAAATATTAATATTAAATCGACATTAATGGTGCCATTAGAACGGCTCGATACTCCATGATATTTAATTTCAGGCTTCTTTTTTATATTATTAACACAAAAAAAAAAGAGCCAGGTGGCTTCGACACAGACCATGAGAGAAGTTAAGAAAAAAGTTAATTTTCATTTTCGGAACATCTTATAGAAGAAAGGAAAAAAAAAACTGTGGCTTCCTATGAAAAGTAATTCCAGCAGCGACATCTAGTATTTTGAAATATTCTGTTACGAATTAGCAAAAATGCTATTCAGATATGAAGTTTGTAAGCTTCTTTAAAGACCAGAATATTGCTTTTTTATAATCTTATACTAAAAATTATTTATATGGTGGAATTCCAATTCGTGGCTACTGTAAAATGCCGGCCAAAATAAATTGAAAATTAATGCTCCAAGCTACTTGTTGGCTTTCGTTAAATAAATATTATACCGATGTTCTGATAATTCACTATGAAATAATTTTTCACATTCTTTACACTAATTCTTTATGTAATTTTTTACTTATTCATTCTTCACACTACCATCTTTATTGATAACCTCGATTTGTTTTAAAAAGTAGACATGCACTTCTTTCATATTTTCGATTTGTTATGTTTTCTATAACCAGATGTAGACTCTTTCATTGGATAGTCCGAATAGTCTATGGACGGACTGACAGATAATCTATTGGACAGATAGTTTCTTCAACTCAAGTTTCATTTTTACTGTAAATCAACTAACAAACAAACAAACAAACAAAAAAACCAAAAAAACAATGAAATAAGGAATGCAAAGTGAAAAGAGACCTACATGGTCAAAAAAAATTTTATGGGGCAGTTTTATTCAACCCTAAGGTCCTTTTTGCTTTCAATCAACAAACAAATGAGAAATTAAAAGCAGGGGGTTGGTAGACATGTTGCAAGCGAAGAAAACAGAGTCTCTGGGGCGAAGCCCCGTAGTACTTAAAAGTAAAAACTCTCAAGGACTCTTTAAAGTACAAAACATGCAGACACCAGAATGGAGTCCGTGAGAAGGAATGGGACCTGAGTTTGGAGTCCGTGTTACGGAGGATTTTGTGAGCTCCCACTGGAACTAGTTTTTTTTTTTTTAATGAACTATTTAACTCATAGTATGAAATTTTTGTACTGGTGGAGATGACCAGTAACCATTTTTATATGATAAGATGTAGAGGCGTATGTTGGTTCAGTCGGAACATTTTCCAGCTTCATAATAATGTTAAGTTTTTCATCATTTTAATTTATCTCCACCGTCTGGGTCCATTTCTATTATAGCCACGGTACGCATAATATCCCATAATATTGCGGTTAATAACAAATATTGATGCAATACAATTGACATACAGGGGTTTTATGTCGAACTCCCTGATCGTTGCGAAGGGGTGACTCGTAAAAAGCGTATAAATAAATTAGTCGTATATTGTGTATCGGTTTTTGTTGATATATCAAGTTGGAAACATGTTGACAGTTTTAATGTGTATTCGTATTTTTTGCACAAAAAAGAAAGAAAGAAAAAAGTATAGCTATAAAATAGCGAAAAAAAAGCATATACAGACGAGGAGCGAAAAATAACACAAAAAAATTTGAAAAATAGGGGCGCGCGCTAGTTTCTTCATTGTTTGCGAAGGTTGGAGGGTGGGGGGACGGTTCTTACATGGAACTAAAAAATATAATGGACTGTGTCCGTGCGCACTTCCGACAAATTTCAATTCGAAACAATCGAACTGTCGCGAATCGCCCTTAATAAAAATCAATTTTCAAACGTTGTCCCTGTGCTGGAGAAAAAGACGGTTTTGGGAAGGGGCTAAATATAGAAAAAAGAGAGTAAAAAAAAAAAAAAGAGCCACAAAAGCAAAATTAACCACCTCGACATCGATTTAATTATGAGTATTGTAATGTGATAGGCACAGAGGAAATCTGTGATGCGGAACTGTAGGGTTACCCATTCACTGCCATTAGAACCCTGCTAGTATATTTTTCAACCCCCTCGAATGGGGCGAAAAACGCATTCATCCCTAATCTTTTCCGCCCGCTGATGCCAAATAATATACTCTTTAACCGATTTAGTGTTTGTTAATTTGATTATGATGAGCCGTGTTGCCTGTTTATACTATAAAAACTTGAATAACCGCGGAGGGGCTTTTTTCTTTTCCGACTTTTTTTTCTAAAGATTGTATTTTTAGAAGGCGTAATACTGGTAAACGGAAATTATTAAGTAACCTAGTTTCGATAATCGAGTTCTTCCTTTGATGGTTAATCAAAATCGAATTCACATGTTAGGCGCTAGCAAAGCTATAATATAATAAATGGAAAAGGAAAGTGAGACCTTTGGAGATGGTTGACGAGGTGAGAAAATATTTGCTTTTGTGCTGGTTTCCGGCATGGGTGGGGAAGGATGTCTAATACGTTGCATGTATCGATGAAGGGTCAAATTGCAGGTGCTTTGATTGTCTTTAAGGAATGCTTGTGGAGTTGTGCACAGGATCTCAGCTGAATGATTTACAATAGAATTATATTTACCCTGAAAGAAACAGATAATACCATGGTTTTATTCTTCTTGATAATTAGGTTAATAATCAAAGAAACAAAATTATATCGTTTCTGAGTTCAAAACCTGCTGAGTGTAAAACAAAATCAAGTTTCTTTCTCGCTCAAATAAAGTTTTGGCACCTACCTGGGGTAATACAAAATCAGTGGAAAATATGGGGGTAAATTTCTTGGGACTTAGCGAGGTTTGCAGTTGAACTTGAATCGACGATATATACATAATATGTAATAAATGCTCCCATAATTTGATGTTATGTTTCATAGCAACTGAATAATTTACTCATTTAAAAAAAAATTTTTAATCCATGGGAATATACGAAATCAATTTACCAAAAAATTACCAATTTTTTGTTGTTGAAAATTTGAAAATTTTAAGGCGGAAAAATGACAAAAATCACCTTTTTCTTATACTTGATTCAACATGCTATTTTAATTTGTATTGTTGGCTGTTTGTCTTTCTGTCATACAAAACGTCATTGTAATTATGATTCTTTTCGTCTTATGATTCGTTTTGCCGCAGTCTCCCCTACGCTTCATCATTCTAGAAATTCTTAAGGGAGGGGCTGAGTTTTAAAATTTACCATTAAAAGACAGAAACTCTATGAAAAATTCTTACGAAGTGAAGAAACATTTTTCGCTAACCTTTTTTTGGTAAAATTAAATGCTTGAAGTGGGCGAGTGCTTCAACCCCTAACTCCCTCTTGGGTGAGATACCGTCAAGTTATTCTCAATTTTAAGAATCTGTATATGAATAGGAGCCACATACCTACATCAAATTAGGGCTTGGTTGTTGATTCATCAAACCTCAACCTTTTCTCGAATTTCGAGACTTTACTTTGGCTATAAAACTATTAACTAAAATGACTTATTACTTCTCTTGAACCTTTCAACTTCACAGCTTGTTTACAACCACTTTCGACCACGAATATCTTGAAAATTTTTCATCAATTTCACACACAATCGATATAGACCGACCGAGTCGATGAAAAATACACTTCGACAGTTCGTTTTCTCGCTACCGGATATGAAATTGGTGGCTGGAATTCACTTCGGGCTATAAAACCAATACTTTAGTGACCTAGGCCAGCGGAACGCTCCTACTGTATTTTTATTTTTGAAAATTTGCCAAAACCATGCAGACGAATTAATTTCCACGATGTTGGAAGCAGAAAAAAAAAAAATCGACCCACCATTGACATACTGCTAGTTCGCTATCAAAACCTTTGATCTCTCTATATAACCAATTGACAAACGTTGCTGCGAGAAAAGTGCAGACTGCATAATGACATTAAAAAATTGCATTTGTCATGCTTGAGGTGGCCGACTTTTCAAACAGTTTTTCACGCAATTATAAAAAAGGATAGAAAAAATGAATAAAGAAAAATCCGTAATTTACACGATAAAAAATGGCGATCTTTGGTTGGTAATTATGGGTTGTAATTGCGAAATTACAATTTCGAAAGGGGGAAAAAGAGAAGAGTGCGCGAAAAAATTACAGAAGAACTGGTTGTATGTTTCAAGACAATATAAAAATAACTATGCGGCATTATTTGTATTATACAGAAAAAGAAGAAAAAGAGAAACAAAAGATGGAAATAATAATGAAAATAAATTACATTTTATTTTTATTATAATATTTAGGCTAATAATTCGACGTTAAAAGTTACATCGTGGGTAGCCTCTTTTGTGTACTCTCCACTGAATGAGCTAGAAGCAGATAAGGACTGTAAGTGCTCATTATTTCAGGTTTATTGTCATATTTTGCATAACACCGATTTCACTGTGTGCTTTGTTGCTGTCTGGCTAGTTGCAAAAGAAAACAACAAAAAAGAATGAAAAAAACATATGGAGGGACGGTCGTTAAGTTTGTTCATGTTTCATATTAGGTGTAGTTTTACTAAGATATGATTTATATGATTCATTGTTTTTTATTGGATGCAATTAAATCATGAAAACCAAAAACCAAAATGTAGATAGCATTTTTAGGTGGGGCCAGTATCCGCTGCGGCATTACATCAAGGGCTTTCAGAGGGGCATTAGATAAGATTAGGCACATCAATAAGTGATATTTGTTGGTAAACAAAACTTGAGAAATAGTAAAACGTCAGCAAAAGTAAGAAAACAAGTGCCTCAGCATTAGAGAAACTCTTCGGTATAATGTACGAAAAAATGATTATAATTTGAACAGTGATATGCAAGAAGGAGATAAGTCCACTTTTTTCAAAAATTGAATTATTCTAAAGGTTTAATTGTGTACATCAAGCCCCACGTACAGTAAAAATATTATGTCCCAAAATGCAACTATCATCGCTGAGAAAATTGACTTCAAAGTTGAGGTACGTGCTACATAAGAAGGCTATGTAACGTAAGTTTTTTTGTTCCCCTTTAAAATTGGAAAAAGTGGACTTATCGGCTTCTTGCATACAAATGTCCATTTCCATTCCTGAATTTTGAAACCATTTTTCTCAAAATCAAGTTTTTTGTGTTTTAATTTCAAAAAACTCCATTTACATTCAGTTTTTGAGAGGATATTCAAAAAAAAAGGATCCCTTCATTTTTTTCCCTGATGAAGCAATTTTTGAATTTGAAACATATATAAGTTTTAAAAAAAAAGTGTTATAAAAAACCAAAACTTTTAGTAGAAAATAGTAACCTTTCTCATCGTATTTGTGAAAATTGCTATATATTTTAAATAGTCTAATATTTGTAGTACCTACTTTTTACCATCTTAGATAACATATTTTACTATATTTTTGTATAGTAATTTCTACCACAAATCTTGAATTGTTCCTGTTTTCCTACATCAATTGTTAAAATTACCATTGAAATTTTTTTTTCTATGTAGTAAGTTTATGGTGTGAATATTACTCGATAAATTTGCACTATTGAATTCCTCGTTGAATTTTCGATAAGAAACGTCACTTTCATCTCACTTATCTCCTTAGTCATACTTTTGCTAGAACAAAAGTAAAAATCCCGTATGTATTTCTCTACAGAATTGTTTGCAATTCAACACCATGGATATGCAAATATAATTTGACTTCTCATCATTTCTTCATCTAACGGACTAATAAAAATTTTCAAAAAATGCATTTCTCCTCTCAGAGCGAAGGATATTTATTACTCACTTATCTATTTAAATTTCTGCATTTTAAATTACTAGATTTAGATTGGCTAGCCTAATCTAGTTCGATGTCAATATAAGAGCAAATTTGAATTAACGAGAAAGTGTCGAATGCGCGTTTGAATATAAATAAATGATCATCGTGGAAAATTTGAATATAAAAGCGAAACTGCAATCGAGTAAATGACTTTTCCCACTGCTTGCTTTTCTCAAATTACGTTAATCGTTTCTGTATTTGTGAAAGATATTAGAAAACCGTGAATAAGATTAGATTTACGTACCGGAATAAGTGGTCAAATGATTAATGTGTACAGCAATTTTCGTATTTACGAATGCGAGAGCTTTGCACTCTGCACTCTTCGGTCACGGTATTGTTTACAGCACCGTGTAAATTTCTACAAAATTTACCGTTTATCAGATTTATGCTCAGTATGTACAATTGATGGCTAGGTCCTATTGTTTTTAGAGCAGGTAGAATTTCTTTGGCAAACCAGCCACGATTAACTATACAGAAGTATATACATATCAGGTTGGATAGAAATAATTTTACATACTATATCTACTCAACTGTAGATATAGCTGTAGTTGACACGAGTAACATTCCCAATGAAATAAATTTTTATGCTTAATTTTAGTGTACAGTATATACTCATACCGAGAAAATAATTCATATTTATGTGAAAAATTAATATCCTAGATGTGATCGCTAGTAGCTATAAGTACGAGTGTATGACAATATTTTTAACTATACCCCATATCAGCCAACAACTATTTCTGTCATTCATCCGCATTGCGCATGCGCTGCTTGATGAATAATCTAAATCAAATTTTGACTAATTCTATTACCTACATAAATATTTAGGAGTATTTTGAAAAGAGAAACATAAACTTACTGGAAAATCAAAAGAAGCTTTTTGATATCAAACTATAAGAGGCATGCAGAATTCATGGAATACATGTTTTTTGAGAAATAGATAAATATTATTTCACATAAAAACTGCTAATACATTATTATGGTATATAGCTGCCTATATGAGAAAGAAATAATTAGTAAAACTCTGGTCTGAAGAAGTGCCAGCACGGTGTAATGATTTAGTACTTGGCTCAACAACAGCAAAGTTATGGGTTCAAATCCTGAGATTATCTTGACTAAAATATTGATGCGGCCAATAAGTTATATTACCTTTAACCTTATATCCATCTCAGAACGGAGAGAATGGCATCAATATCAATACCCATAAAAAGAAAATAATCTCCAACATTTCGTGAATCAAATTTTTCGCCACCAGGTACAATTGAATCGCCTTGGTCTCTTATCAATTCTTAGAATAATGTGATCTTTGCAGAGATACCCTAAGTCGGCCTTCTATTTTTTTGAGAAATATGTAAAAAATGATTTCCTCTGGTCAATCTATTTATAATTTTTCAACTGCAATAATGTATTGTACACTAATTCATAAATACCACATAATTCAAAAATACCCCATAAATTTCGTCAAAATTAGCAAGTCAGGTATATTTAGAGTCAAAAGTACAATACATTAAATTTCCTTAAAATCAATTCAGTACGAGTTCTTGAGAAAAAAATATTTTATTTTTTGCAAAATAAAATTTTTGAATCCATAAATTTTAATTGTCGGATTTAATTTTTAAGCGATTTAGGTATGTCTTTTTTTTGCTAAATACTCACAAAACCTTCTATCAAAATCAATCATCAGGTTGAAAATGACTTTTTCGATTTAGGCTGCCATTTCACTATGTCTGATCACAATTATATAAATACATTTGTGCAAAATCATAATTTGCCTGAATGTTTTTATACCTGAATTGAATTCATTTTCTCTACTGAGGAAAATTCTAAATGTTTTTTTCACAAATTTTCTTTATCCTCAATATCAATCCGCGAAGGTGATTTCCCCAAAAATAATTTCCAAAATGACATATTTCCCATTTTTCTTCATAGAAAGATACGACGTACCCTAGATTTTACTATTTTTATAATACAGTAGTTTGTATAAAAATTTTTGAATTGTCCCTGTTTTCCAATCCTGAAATTAAGAAATCCAGGTATTTGGAAATTTTCAGTAAAAAGTTGTACCAGTGAAATTTCTCAAATTTCATTCATCCAAAAACATCTACCGCCATTTTCCCGCATGTAACATTATCTTTGCATGCGTCGTTAAAATACGAATAAATGGCTTCGATGTTAACCAACCCCCTGAAAAGTATACATACACGAATGGATCTTTCGGTTCTTTGTAGAAAGTATTAAGAAAATAATCGTTATGGTAAGTTAACTTTGAAAAACTTTGTAAAAAGCCTCTTAAGAAACAACATTAAGAAAATAGTCGAACACTCGTATCTCATTCACCCATATGGGCTTTGTTAGTGGCTTTTCTGTACACATAATGTTCTAAAAGGAAATAAAGGATAGAATTTTTATGGTTGTTGCAAGAAAACTTTATTAGAATTATGTATGAATTTCACTTGTAAAATATCGGCTTAAGTGTGTAGTAGATGGAAGCGAAACTTTTGTAAAGAGAGAACGCATATATTGTAGAGATGTAAAACTGGTGTATGCCTACTTGGGAAGTTTTCAGTATGCACTCGCTAAGATAATGAACTTTTTTTTAGCAGATTACAATTTTTTTCTGTCAATAAATTATCAAGTTTGAAATTTGATAATATTTGTGATGGGGAAGAGGGATTAATTTTTCGACTCCTCTCACATACCAAATTCTCAGACCAAAGTTCACCAATAGAATAAAACATTTTTAAAATATTCAATTCAAAGTAATTTCAAGTAAGTTACGTAGGTACTCGTATTTAATGGAAACGAAAAATTATTTACGGGGTTAGATATGCAATTAGTGATACAACATTATAATATACCTGAAATTGCGTATAGAAAGATTGGAATTTCAAGAACAAATTCATATATTTCTGACAAAGTTTTTACAGTCTGCCAAAACCAGAAAGCGAATTTTTATGGTGGTTGGAGTAAGCCCTCCAGAAATGATTTCCACTTCTCCCCTACATGAGAATGATATTTTTAGAAGAGTAGTTGGTTGTGCGATTACAGATTTTTAACGAATGGAAAAACATAACTTGATACTTAACTCAAAACTCGCTTCTGATATTTTTCCTCTGATTTTTCACCCTTCAATATAATGCTGTTTTATTTTACCCAAGGAGCCCTTTTCTTTTGACATCGTACAAATTATGGTTAGGAATTTGATTCAAAATATTTTCCACTCCTCTTATCTGTTCCATTGAGGTCCAAATAATGAGAATTGAAAGTATTTTTTGTTTTTATGTAAAATTGTTTGGGGACTTAGCTCCATCAAACATATTATATAGCCTTTCAAATAGCAAACTTGATATTATCATTTCATCTTTCTTGAACAACGAAACATCAAAATAATTTCCACTTTGCTAAAGGCCCATACTGTTAAATATTCTATATCTTGCTCTCGCTTCTTTTCAAACATGGCGTCGATTGCCCCTTCATAGATGTACATTCGTCAATAAAATGGCGTATAATATTGGTTGACCAACCAGTCCATTAATAATCGAACATAACCACAGAATGAATAACATATAAGTCCATGCAAATCGTACACATTATTTGGAAAACGTCATATTTTAGTTTGTCGAATATTATATCTTCTACCTATTCTTTCAATTCCAACTTTTTTCAATTTAAATTTTTAGAAAATGCCTGAGGATTATATAGTTCGCATTTATATATATGGTTATCAAATTTCCATTTGCGTCACTGAGAGTCGGGAGAACTGAAAAAGTGAAAATTAACGAACGCGTTAAATCGAAAACTACAATCGATAAATTCAAATTTTGACGTTTCTCTTTTGGTGAGAAACGTACGTAACATAGTATTATTACTGATGGGAATACATTCGTTTGGTGTACAAACTCATTTCGGTAGCAATTTTGTATTATGATAATTGAGTCATTTTTTTATTAGTTAAGAGTGAAATGGAAAACGTCGAATGGTGCTCGAAAAATTACAAATTAGGTTCACATATTTTATTTTCTAATCAGAAAGACAATAGGCTATTATAAGTTTGGAAAGCAAAATGATTAAATGTGAATGGCAAGTGGGTAAAATTTGAAATTTACTATGAAAACTTGCTCACGTAGAGTATTGAAATTATTGAGAAGACAGTTGGGCTACTGTTTTTACCGCAGAAGCTGCATTTGATGCTCAAATGACTTCTACTATGATCAACTACTCATAGTCTATGGGTTAGCAACTGTCAGTGGATATCTAATACCTACAAAAAAATAATTTCCCAGGGCATCTCTCAGAAAGCATCCATCCTATTCACCTAGGATATAAAAATAATGCGTGGGTAGTTACTTGTTGAAAGAAACTAAAAAAAAAATAACAGATCGCACCCACAATGTCGAAAGTTTAAAAATATGTCTTTTTAATCAGATCAGAAGATAGATCTACCTCAGAATCAATTCAGAAATGTAAAAATTAAATTTCTACTAGAAGAGGAAATGATATCTCAGAAAGGCCATTGCCTCTATAAATCTTCGAGTTGAGGCCAATGCAACTTGGATTCGTGTTTTTTATTTTGGCTTCGAATGCGGTTCAGTTTCTGCATGCTTTTTCGGTTCAACTGCGATGTTCTGTCATCCAATAATGTATTTTTACCTGCTGGCTGGGTATAATTTTCACAACAAAAAATGGTGTATAAAATGGGGGAAAATCTCTTCAATAAAGATTCGCAACTGATTGTTATTTCGTATATTATACGGACTGGGAAAACCTAGGTACAACCGGTAGGTACGTAGGCATACATTAAAATTTGAAATGCGATGTTTCTATGTAGCGAACCGTTTATAATGAAGTGGAACCAAATGCAATTGTAACATTATATTATGTCGGATGTTGTATTGTGCGCCAGTCCTAATTCGATTTGGTTTACGTATTGCGTCATTCGATTTTAATAAAATGTAAACGAGTTTGTAAATATTATTTTAGTTGTGACAAATTGAACCAACGGTGTACCCTTCCCCGTCCGTCTACTATCATATTATATTAAAAAAAGACGGAATGCACGAAGAAAGGGAAGAAAAAAATGAATTGTAACTCTTTGTTCTTTTGTATCGAATCGGTTTCGTTTTGGTGCCATCTTCGATTTTTTTTTTCACTTTCTGTCTTTCTAAATTACCTATACGTTTGCAATGCTTTAAACTGATGTTTTGGCACATTTGCCTTTCGATAAGAATTATAACATCTTCGAAAATGAAAACATGCATAGCAGCCATCATGTAAGAGATGTGATCCTTTTGCTATAAAATTGGAAATGCGGTGATGGTAAATATGAGAGACTGCCAGAATGATAGTCGAGTAAAAAATATTTATTTGACTACACGAGTAAAAATTACTATATATTAGTATAATGGATTCTGATGTAGAAAAATCAGAAAAATCATGAGCATAGGTGGACTTATAGCGGTGACTGGGGGGCTATACCCCTAGAGCTGGAATTAGCTCATGCAGAAAAAATCAAATTAGCCCACTACCAACCCCCACCTCCCCGCCCCCGGGTAGAGAAAATCAACGAATTTTGGATTTATTTGTATACCAAACTCTGATAATTTTCCCCATTTCTTAATTTTTTCTCATCTTATCGTTATTTAGCAGAGTAACAGATCATAAAAATAAAACCAGTTCGTTATGTTTTGTGGCAGATAAAACTTTTTTTTGCACCCAAATAAATTGAGCAGTCTATCTTATAGCATAAAATCGTCTCTTCAAGGGTGTAGTATGTAGGAGCAATGTTAAAGGTGAATCGTATAAGTACCTAATTTATTAAATAATTCTATGATTCGCCAAGGAATTTCATAAAATGCCTGAATTGTATGATTTGCCTGTCGATAATTAGCATAACTCCAGTAGCTATACGTAAAGCTCGGTCAACATATTTTTGAACTTGGCAAGTATTATACTTGACAAGCATACTTATTCAAGTATACCGCCTGCTTCAGTCTAAAAACATACTAAGTCCCAAAAAATTCAATTTTTTTTTCTACTGATTTGACATGAATAAATGTGTGACCCATTATTTGAGTTGAAAAAAAATTCTTCAATAGAACATTCTACAGAGAACGTAATCTTATGCAGATATATTTCTGGTGTTTGTAAATTTTATGCATATGAAGTAAGTGCAGCTTTTAAAGCCAGCTATTGCTAAAAATTAAGTTTTTTCATTGTTCAACATGAAAATCTCTCACCAGAGCCAATATTGAGTTTCGGAGATGTCTCTTGGACCAAATCGCAGTATTTAATACCGTGAAAAAATATGGTCCAGAAAAATTAATTTCAACTCATTTCCCCTTAAGCTGGGTGCCTATAAGTTCTCAGATCTAGCTACAGTCTTCAAATACATTACTCACCCAAAATAATTTCCATTTTACTATTAGTGAGAGATTAAAATAGTTCATTAGGTTGAACCAAGTTTGATCTAGGTGTTTCGAGGTTCGGTAAAAAACGTGAAAATGACGAGAGGCTCGCACGGAATTTAAATAAGCAGCAGCTCTGCTCAAACCCTTTAAGTCGCCGCGCAATTCGGAAACGCATTTGCCAAAAGCGACCGCGACCTGTTCAGAAGAAAACGCTATATCAATAGTAATTAATTTATGACTGAGAGCCATTCGTAAAGACACCACGCTGATCAAATTTAATTAAATAAAAAAATTTCTTTTCATTTTTTCGCCTCCATTTTCTCGTCTTCAGTCTCTGTGGTTCGCGATGCCGACATATATTCCATGTAATTATATCTATAGCTGTTATGATGGGGAGTACACTTTTATAGCTATATATACGATCATCTAATGTAACAATGATCATGTAACCGAGCTTAACGCAGAAACCGACACCAATATAGACCGCAGCTAAGATCAATAATGGAAAGAGATAGCAAAAAACAATATTAGCGCGACAATGACTTTTTATTGTTTTCTAATTTTGTTAGTTCGAGCCGCAGCAATTGATCCACGCACGTGTCTGAGGTACTGAGCCGTGTCTCTTGGTAGGAAAAAATGGCGTACTTTTCGATGACAAATTCTGCAGTGACGAGGATGAGCAAAAAAAAAAGACTAAAAAAAAACACTACAACAATAACAAACGTTAATTGAACTTGAAACAGAATCTATTGACCTGAACGTCATTCTTCATGGCAAATCAATACGAAGAAATAGCTTACGATGGCTGTACATAAATTTCTTACTTATGTGGGTATCTAATTTTGTTGAACGTGAGTTGTAGAATCATGTAAAATAATCGTGACATCTTTTATTCTTCATCATCAGAGCTCCATGGAACAGATAAAAGAACATCTCTGACTTATGGATAAGAACACTTTTCCGCTTTCAATATCTGAACGTATGTGGAGGTTAGATGACCTCGTCATAATGTAAAAGAGATTCAAGCAATTGAAAAAGAGTTACAATAAAGTCAAAGAAATTAATAAAATGATAAAACAAATACTCGTAATGCTGAGGTTTTTAAAATCTTGGAAAATTTGTTCATTGAACTGGGCCATAATTCGGGTGTCTTTGAGCCTTATATTCAAATGAGAATATGTAATGAAGATTATCAGTAAACTTGGTAAAAATCATACAGAATTAATTAGCTGCCAAAAATATCATTCGAACTATCAAATCAGTTGGTAAGGATTTGATATAAAAGTCTAAAGTAACAAAATTATTAATTTGGCTTTTTTTTTTTTTCTATGAAAATGCTGAATTTTTTAAAATTTACTGAAAACTATTATTAATTCCCAAATTTTGAAGCCCTTTTTCTCAAGTTGTTCAAATATACGATTTTTCATTTTTTATAAAATAAAGGACATTTTTTATAAGGCGTGATCAGCTTGAATATCAGATGAAAAATATGGAATAATGGTTTGAGACATTAACTAAGTTATACGACCAAGTAATTAAATGATTGAACTAAACAAATTAAATTTGAACATCATAAGAGAAATGACAGATCAGGTCATTAAAAAACACTCTTAGTGTGAAAATAATTGGTGATTTGGTGTACGAGTAGGTGCTTCGAAAATGGATTACATTCAAAACAACAATTAATCTCAAATGGGTAGCAGGTTTCATTTTCTCAAGAGGAGCATGGTGCAAATCAATTGGAAAATTTTCTATATTTTTTTCAAATATCAAACAGAAAGCTCCTTCCCTCTGCCCCTCGAGAATAGGATCTTCCTATTATCAGATGGAGCAAAAAATTTTCAGATGGTGCATGTGCACCTTTGAACACCTCCATCTCGCTAATTATGGCTTCTCAGCTCTAATACCAAAAAAACTAATTACTCTGAAGCAAACCACTAAGAGAAGAGAGAATTTATTTTGAACGGATAGCAGTACACTAAACTTTTCCTATCACGAAGGTGCCAATAGTTTATATTCTCCAAACAAGTCAAATAAATTGAAAAGCAATGTTATTGTTTCGAGCTTTTATCGAATCGAATACGCCGCCATTTGGGTGGTTAATACCAATAAATTTGATTTTTTTTTTCCCCTTTTCAAAAGTCTCGAAGCGTATTACCACGCCGAATCTGAATGATACCTAAAGGGAAAAAATACAAGGGTAAGAAAATAGTAGCGTGACCTGTAATGAAAAGAAACTGCGTTTACGAATTCTTCTCTCGAAAAGCAATTTGTATTTTAGTTTCTTTTTTTTTTATCATTCAAAAAATTACTATGCCAATCGAATTTCTTTTCATTTAAAAGTGAAACGTGATTGTATTGTTATCAGAGGATAACTGAAATGAGTTAGCCAATAATAGAAATTACATCCTTATTCTTTAAGGTTAAAGACAAGCTATTACCCGATGTGTACCTTTCAAGATTGAGTAAAAGAAAATTCAATACAGTTCAGTGTGAAGTTTGATAAATATTTCATACAAGGTGGTTCACTTGAGACTCAACAGTGACCTCTCTTTCATCTCTCTCGTTCTCGTTCCCCACACCTGTAAAGGGGAGCGGGCTAGACTTGCGCAAAAAAGAAAGACCACGATTGAAGAAAAAGATTTCTTAAAAAGTAGAATATATGAAAAGTTGAGCAAATTAGACTATTCACTAGTTTATTAGGTCGATATTTCATTCAGGATAATTCTTGTGTAGATCAAAATAATTAATTGTTTTGCAAAAGTTGAAAATTTAACACGAAGTTAAAAATCGACAATCGATATCGACAATGTAGGGCACAATATAAATGATGCGCGCGCCACTGTCAGTTGTCATCGAACGGTTCTTATCTAGTCTTTTCTTGGTTATTCGTTAATCGTTGTGAATTTTTTAATTTTTATTGCGGTATTATTGTGGCTATTTTTTATGCATTATATCATGAAAGATGTTAACACATGAAAGATGTAACAGTGACAAACTGAAACTTACGTTTTATTTTTTCAACGACAACATTTTATTTTGAGGCATTGATCGCTTAGTGTTTTTTTTTTCAACCCTCCACAGGCTTCCTTTTTCGTTGACGTCACATGAATTCATTGAAATTTTTCAAATAAGTGTAAATTATTCAAGTCCACGTGGCTCTTTATTTTTGGAAATTTTATGCATATCATTTTATTAGAATTTTTTGTATTGTACCTACTTCTGAAGTAGACTACACCTAAACTCGTATAGCACACGAAAAGAATACAAAGATATATAACGTAGAAAAAGAAAATCACAATCTAAAGAAATAATAATGCTCCCTAGACCAAAACTTTTTTGATTAATTAATATACTTAGCTCTTGTTTATAAAATCAGAAAAATTAAAAACACATTACGAGCACCCTTAACGACTTTCTTGCATACCTCCTCGATAAGTGGGTTTAAACCGTAACACTACGATAAAACACCTCCGAAATAATTAATCAAAGATATTTGATTGTTTTTTTTTTTTTTTACTTTCCACTTGCAAACCATAGGCCATAAGGATGTCAGGAAAAAATGCCTCTTAATTGAAGATTATTTCATAAGTTACGTCAAAGAAGCAGACTTAACCTTTGTTTCGAGGTTCCGATCATTATTTTATCTGGACGTGTCGTAGTTGAAAGTTTTCATTTTATTTTTTTTTCTTAGTTTTGACACCACTGAATAATGATATAATGGTGAAATATTGTTTCTTATGTTTTTATAACTTTTTTGAGTTTATAGGGATGAGAAACAAAATTATTATACCCAATGCTGAGTTGAAAAATGTTGAGAAATACTTTTCTCCAGACAATTATATACCTATTTGTATATCTAATAAATAGATAGCTGCAAGATTACACAGTTCCTATGAGGAGTTCAATGCGAATTTATTGCGTTTTATTCATACGCAATGTTAGCTATCTATCTGTAATGAAATATCCTCTCAAACACTAATGAAACACGTTATATTTTAAGGGTTAATATTACCTTCAGAACTAAATTCAAAACCTTCTGAATATTTTAGAGCTACAAGACTTTTGGATCACCCGTGATGTATACCCTCTCATGAATTAATGAATCCATCAGCGAATAAAATCTAAAAATGATCGACGATGAAAATGTAATTAGACATTTATCGTAGACTTAATCTGTTAGCCGCATTTGTCGAAAAACGTGTGATTTATTTAATTCGATTTCTGTTAATTTACCTTCAAATCAAATAGGTTCTACCTGGGAAAGCATATATAAGTTCCTCACTCGCGGGGTGAATAAATCATCATTTTAGAAATTTCAACTGCAACAAAATGTAAGACCAAAATGAATCGATGCACTTAACTCACGAACGGCTGAGGATAAAAGAAAAACAGACATTGACTGGAAATTGGAAGTTTTGACATTCGTTCCTGTTGGATGAAACACTTTTAAAAATATGGTTGGAAAAATATTTGATGAAGGTTTCGTTTTCTATGATGAATGACATTTTGACAGATGCAACATTTTTTGACTTGCTCTGAGACATTTTCCCTCCGCATACATATTTATTTATCGTAATGTATTTTCACTTCACTTATTCGATTAAATTCGACTTGAGGTGTCTTTTTTTTTTTAAAGGCACAATAAAATAGGATTGTATCCCATCAATGTTAAACAGGGTGTTGGTGATTCAATAACAAATAGCTATCTCATTTTTTGAATGTTTAAACGTTTCGATGTCAGACAGATCTCTTATTGCATCTGGAAGCATCATTTTTAAAAACGGAGAAGAAAAGGAAGCACTTTTATATTTTGAAACATTTTTGAGAGCTGCATTTAAGAAATTGTCCAATCGATAGGCATGTTTCTTACACAAAAGAAGGTAGCAGTAGTTTGACAATTAAGAAGCGCATAGAGAAGTCTTTTCAAATTACTCGTACATACGAGGCGCGTTCCAAAAGTTGGTTCGCACTCTTCATATCTCCCGCCCTGGTAACACTGATCTAACCAAATTTTAACTGGAGCATCAGCAACCTCACGTGACAAAACCATGTGAATTTTGTTGCTTTATTGTATTCCATTCGTGAGTTACAACATTTTGAAACCAACTACTAAAGAAAAAGTGCCATCCAAATAGGGGAGACGGGGTTTATGTGATTTCCCAAATTTGGACCATCAAAAATGAGAAATTACAGACATGGCGACTCACATAAGTATTGCCTACAAAAATTAAAATATTTTGGGTCGGTGCGCTGAAAGAAAGTGAATGGGGAGAGAAAATTCACAAAATTCACGTTTACAACTAAAACCAAACTGGCTGCCTGAACACAAGCACGACAAAACAGTGGTGTGTGCGCGTGTGTGCGTGTACTATGTGGGACAGAGACAAAAGCAATTTATTTACTACATTACACCAACACACAATCACACGTTTTTGCTCGATGCTTGGCATATTTTTATTAACCCAAGTGCATGAAAATTTTTGCCTGACAATACACGCCGTAATTTTCAGCCTTCAAGTGCGTCAGGTAAAAAATTTGAAATGGGAGACCTTTCCCCATCACCCCTATTTGCCAGACCTTGCTCCATCTGAATACTATCGGTTCCCAGGACTGAAAGTTAAGTAACAATAAAAAAATTTACAAATAGTGAGGCTCTTTGTGAAAATTTGAGAAATTTTTCCAAAATTTGGACATGACATTTTTGGAAAATAACATTTCAAATTCATGCTACACTGAAATAACTGTCAAAATCGCTTGGGAAATCCTATGGAGAGATAGAAAAAAGTCTCTTCTTTCAAATGAAACCAGTTGCATATCTCTATCGCTCTTTGTTATCAAACTGTGAGGGGTGCGAACCGACTTTTGGAACGCGCCTCGTACTTTGAATTATACATTTGAGGGACGTTTTTCCACAAAATCATACCGTATGTCCATAAATTTTTTTTGAGAAAATGAAAAAAATAAGACTGTAAAATTTGCATTTTATGTTAGGTTCACATACATGCGCCCCACTTAAAGAAAATAATGCTGAATTGACTAAACTCTCTTTTTTATAATTTAAAAAAAAAAAATCAAAAATTGAAACAATTAAATGAAAAAGTAATAATAAAAAACTTGAACTAGAACACCCAAAATGAAAAAAATTCAATAATTAAATCAAACAAAATATTGAAATGAAAAACTTGAAATCAACTTTTTAAAATCAATTAATAAAATAAACAATTAAAAAACAATTATTGTAGTAACTATAAGTGCATTAAATTTTTCAAATACAGATCTAGTATCTTACAAGTTAATCATTTTAAATAAATACTGAATAAAATATTCTAATTAATCAGAATTCAATTTTCTTATTATTATCATCATCATCATCATCACATAAATGGGAATATTTTTATTTTTATTCATAGATTTTTTTTTAAATATGTTTTCTATTAGATTTTTGCCACATAGTCACCAAACTTTTGCCCCTATTTTGGCTTCTGTAAAGTGCAAAGGATTTTAATAATTTGATGGATATTTTCGTCAGACGTGCTGGTAAGTCCAAAAAAGTGATTTATAGAGAAAGAGAGAAAACATATCTATAGGATGGGCTTGTGTGAATATTTTATCACAAAGTTTGAGTCTTACCAATGCTAAATATTCTTACACTGATGCTTACGAGTACTTCAACCAATTGTCAAGGATTAACAAGTGAGGAAAAATGGAAATTTGAGAACTGAAAGATATACGGACTTTAATGCAGTTTCAAAAAAAAATTTTGATATTTGTTGGATGCTGGTTTAGTTATATTTTGAAAATTCATACCTCCTCCATACCTCATTCACATCCATACGAATAAATATATTTTCAAACCTACTTATTTAACGAAATTTAACTGAATCTGAGGTGTTTACCTGTAATTTAAAAATTCAACCGGAAATTCTCTTCCGCTTGTGCACATAGCAGGTACATAGATTTATTTCAAATCCACAATTAAAATGAAGCCTCCATAGGCTTTATCCATCATTTGGGTATCATTCAACGTTGCTCTCACTATTTATTGACATAAAAATTTTATCGGCAACCTTAAAGGTAACTATAGAAGAATTATGCACTCCCTCAATGGCCCCAATGCTGGCCAAAAATAAGAAGTAGCCGCTACAAAATACCTTATTGGTGAAAGGGGGTTGAGGGGTAAGAAATTAGACCCACATAGTCAAAAAGTATCGCGTCTTTCCCATTCTATATGTATTTTTTTCCGCGATTATTTCTTCGGTATTCGAAGGTTACGCCCCTTTTGCACCCAAAAACGAAGACAGAAAAAGGTCACAGTTTAGGGACAGGTAAAAAGTGGCAGCACTTGGCAAAATGTCAACTATGTATAGGCAATATATTAGGAGGTATGATGCCGTTGCACAAAAATGCAGCAGCAAAGATGCCGAATCTTTTCACTTTTATTTGTTCAAATGTACAAAACCTTCTTTTTTCTTGAATCGTTCCGACAGTTTTTACTTTTTTTTTCGAACATTTTGAAAACGATACCATCTCAGCAAGTGGTCCACCGTTAATCTCGTTAATAGAAGATTGTAAACACTCTTGAATATGGATAAATGTTTTCGAGTCAGCGAATCTTTTGTTGGCGGCTCTTTTGATGGCAAAAGAGCAGCAGAAAAAGGTTACTGTGGGTGCACAAATGAGCAAAGCGCGTCACCTAAAGCCGTGTGGCGTTTGACACACACACACACAAAAAAAAAAAGGACAATTTTTAGAGCAGAGGGGAAACCTTTGATGAGGTTCAACCTGCGCGTAAATCGATGTTTATTTAAAATGTGAGTAAAAAGTCGGCTTTTCTCTCACGCCGCCGACATAGTCGAAATTGTCTTCTTTTGATTCTGTGTGTATTTTTGAGGATCGACGATGTCATTGCGAGGATGCGGAAGGCTATGAAAAGAAATGTTCTAAAATTAGGCTCCAGGTTTGTGGTTTGCAAATCAAAGGTATTCCTTGGGGGGTGTTTAAGGGTGCACTGTTTGGAGTACCATTTTCATCACATCGGCTTAGCATAGTAAACGGTAATAAAATAAATTGCCCTTAAAATCCAGTGCGGAAATGGGATTAAAAAGGAAAGGAGGGTAATATTTCGAATTGCTGTTGGTGAATGAAGAAGAGTGATTTATGAAAGGCTCCGAAACAGCAAGTGTGGGTAAAAATTAGTTGTCTCTCAACAAACTATGGAACCTTTAGAACTTCGTTCTTGGAAGAACAAAAAACTAATACCTCTAGTTATGTAATCACAAAAAAATATACCTTGCAGTCATTAAAGTCATATGGATTTGTAAAATGTGAATAAATGCTGGGCTTATAAGGTGTGAAAGATCTCATAGACTGCAATGAAATGGTACATCATTTCTTTTTTACTTACCATAGTAATCGAAAAATGTGACGGTTGTTGTGCTGTTGGGAAAATTAATGTCAGGAAAACGGTGTCAGGAAAATGATGTCAGAAAAATGAATATGAAGAAAAAGAATGTCAGGAAAACGAATGTCATGAAAATGAATGTCAGGAAAATGTAATCTCAGGAAAATGTCATGTTGGGTGGATGTCATGTCAGGAAAATGTGTTCTGGAAATTGAACCGGAACCGTATAAAATGATGTAGCTAATATTCTGACAAAAATAAATAGTTTTACCACTTTTTACAGGAAAACATTAGGTCAATTCAAGATTTATATTGAAGATATAGTCTTTTTATTTGTTGTACTTCTACTATAAATCTTGAATAGTCCCAGTTTTCTCGTACAAATTATTGTAAAAATTATTATAGAAATTTTTTTTCAGTGATTCTTTTCTAATGGAACGTGTTATCAGTATAGCAAAATCATCTCACAGCAGTCAATAAGAACATAATCCTTCGATTTATCATTTCACCTAATCGAGTACAGGTTTATATAACCAGGTCAACTTAGTATCAGTTATTATTTACCGTTTTAACTTATAAATGATCTGCGCATACCTCCTCCCCACACAGCTTCTGAGACACCTGCTTAACCATGTTAGAAACACGAAATTCCATCTGCTATAGCTGTCCAAATCTGGGCTATTTGATTTAAGGATCACAGAATCTACACAATTGAGATTTAGAGTAACCCCATAATTTTTCTTTTCTAATGGCTCTCCTGTATGTCTATTTTGTGGGTAATATATATCCTAACAATTTTAAATGAAATTCAAAATGGCGGCCATTTTTTCATATCAAGCTGAAATATCAACTTTATTCTAAAATAATCCTTAAACTTATTCCTCTAACTCAGCTTACTGTTTGAAGAATCAAGTGAGTCGATTTTTTTCATGCATACACAGGTTCCCAATATATCGCTAGCTATAATTATTTTTTCCTGATCGACGAATCTAATTTCATAATAATGATTTATCATGTACACCAGTGGTTTTTGCTGCTAATAAACCTCAGAGGTCAATAAAACCAACAATCAATACGAGAAGAAAACGACACCAGGACTCTCGAGCTCACGTCATGATTACACAGTTCAGTAAAAAATATAGAAAAATATTTGACCATATTTTAATGTTACTTTATTGACTATAAGCTGACCGCAGTAAATTAAATTTTTTGATAGGCGGCTCGTGAAAATAAACCATCAAAAGCTGAAACTAAACTTTGTTTTCCCTTTGGCCTTCTTTGCCTTGTATAAACTCCTCTTCCCTGCTGCACCCTTCTAAAAACGTAAAATGGTTGTCGTGTTACGTGTTGTAAATTTTTTCAAAAAGTCGTCGTGCTTGTAATCAAGATATGAGAAAATGAAAATAAAAGTTTGCCCTCGTATTCACAATTCGATTTCACTCGTTGAAACGGTTCAGTTCTAAAAATAAAAAAAAAAAAATTAAATGTAGAGTAACGCTGTGTTTTTTCTTTCTTTTACCATACCTTCTTTTATTTTCATTTGCTCGTTGAACATGCAAGTTTTGCTGTAATTTTTTTCGTAAATGTTGTTCAATAATAACCAACTACAAAGTCAATATTAACATTTCGTGTTAAAAACTATTAACCAAGGTACATGTTTTTTTCCCTTCACCATGGGTCTCATTTATATCAATAAATTACCTATAATATTAAAAGTAACAACGTGTTTTGCAGGCTGGCACTTTTTTCTCAAATTTTATATAAAATTATTTGTTCTTCCACCTCATTTTAAGACAGGTTCTGAAGTGTGCGACGAATGAAACTGTTAACAGCTTCAGATGAAAATTATGTATTATATAGCTACATTCTTGCAGAAAATTGGCATTGAAAATATAAATCAGGCTGATTCTGGAGCACGTGCCATCAACTTCTCTTAACTCATTTACACATAGCAAAATGTACTGGAAGGGTCAAGGACATAGTGCTGGACTGGTTTAAGTATACGAAACCAGCTGAGTCTCAAAAAATTATCACTCATTTACATTTTTAGCTGCTTCAGAATCAGTTACTTCAGCTCGAGTAATTAATAAAATAATTGAATCCCCTCCCCTTCATTAAACTGTCTACCACTGAAGTACATTGACTACATCGATTTATTCGCATCAAGACGGTCCTCCTTCTTCGAAATCTTCCGTTGCAACAAAAAATCCTTGATTTTATAAAACTGTACTTTGCATGATTAGATGAAAAATCATAATGAAATAATCAGGTCACTTATGGCAAAAAAAAAGAGAGAAGGTGAACATTCTGAAAAATTGAAGAAAAAAATATTATAGTATAATGGGAACATAAAATGATACGTAATATTAAGTGAATATTAAAATTTTAATATTTCATTTTCTTTAAAAATGAAAAAATTCAACAAAAAAAAAAACAGTATCCAAACAACTCCATTTGCTCCCCCAAACTAAGTCTTTATTATTTTTTGTGTCACTGAATCAGCTTCGTGTGACGAATAATAACATTTAATAACTTTCAACGTGAGAGACAAAAAAAGAAAAGCTTTTATAAAAGGGTCCATTATTTTTAATTCGTGATTTGAATTTTCACTGACTCCTATAAACTTCGTTTTTTGACATTCGACATCGAACATAAATCAGTCTTAAATTTCTTAACTGTTGTTAAAATCAATGGTTAGAAAAAGAGATAAAAATATCTTCAAAAAAAATATAACGTTACTGTATTCATTTTCCATTCATTCTCTCGCAAATAAACTATAATATTGAAACGTTTTGCCTCAAATAATCGTGACATTAATACTGAAATAATTTTGAAGCCATTATATCTTTCTTCTTTTTTTCCAGATAAACTTTGCTCTTTAGAAACAATTTCAGCCTAGAACTTAATTTTTTTTTTTTAATTCAAATGCTAATCTCTTATAATGGTTGATCTGTATATTGCTAAGTGGACGCTTGGTATAAAAAAAAAAGATACAAAAAAAAACTAAATAGATACCTTTGATAAAAAAAAAAAAAAAGAAAATGAAAGAAGGCACTACCTCCCATAAATATGAATAGGAAGCAGAAAAATTTTCTTTTATATATCAACGTTTTTTGTATTTATAACTTGCACTGCAGGAAACATGAACTAAATATCGTAAATAAATATTTAAGGAAAGAAAAAACTAGTATATTAATGTATTAAATCGAACTATAGCACTGCCTTTTATAATATTTGAAAATTATTTTTTTCCACTCATTTTAAAAGTGCAACTAGGAGTAATTTTTTTTTTTTCAATCGTAAATATTTATACGTTCAACGTTACCAAAATTTATTCAATTTTTAATTACATAAAATATTACAAATTTATTCTTTTTTAATACCATCTATATAGTATAGCCTATGCCGGTACTTTCAAAAACGACTGGTTTTGATAGAGAAAAAAAAGTTTAATTTTTTTTTTGCCATTAGTAATAATTTTCAAGTTTGTAGGATACTCTTGTGAGAAAGAAAAAAATTGAATAAAAGACTTACAAAAACACCTCGTCGATTTTTGGAGCGATTTAATAAGGTAAGACTAATCTTCAAATAATATTTGCGTTTAAAATTTGAATCTATTCGGATCTAGTTATGTTTTGTTTGTTTATGATGACGGCTATAATAGGAGTTCACCTCGCCGAGAACTAAAACATGTTAAACGATATCGGTTCTACTTACAGAAATTATAATTTTTCTGGCCTACGGTAATTTGGTGTAAAATTTTGGAGGAATAAAATCGTATATGTTGTAATTAAGGTGTCAAGTAGTATGTAAATAACCAAATGGCGTATATAATTTCCGATTTGTGCGCGGTTATTGTGGGTATATTAATATGTTATCCAGAATTAAAAATTTACTTTAATTTTGTAGCAAAAATTATGACTTCATTCGTCTGTATTATATTTTTTTCTTTTTCTTAAAACCTGTTGATTCGAAAATGGTTGAAATTTCTAGTCGGAATTATTTGATTTTTAAAATTGTAGAATTAGTGAAAGAGCGAACAGTAGCAAGACATGTGATCATTAACATTTCGTTTTTCAAAATAATTTATTATTTAAGTCAATAAAGTCACTGTCTTAATTTACATAATATTCAAAATGAAATCGAGTCAACTTTTCGTATAGTCATTTCATGGAACACTATATATAGTAGGAATATAGAGGATAATTTTTTATCTCAAATTGCTGATATGGGCCACCACTGCTTAGTGCTTAGAATAGGCCCTGCTACCAATAAAATTAAATTTGCATTTGAGCATAGATTCTGGATTTGGGCTGGTAATGTAGAGTTTTCATTTTTAAACATTATAGGTAGAGTAAGACCTCAAAAATATCTTGTAAAACCGCTCCCAACCAGATTACATAAAAAGTGTGGAGAAATAGTAAAACAAAATCAGAAGGTAAAGGGGAAATTATTAGAAGAAAAAAAAAACTGTTATATAATGGAATTGGTGTGTATTAAAGACGTAAATTTTTAAGGTATTGAAAAACAACCAACACGTTCCTATAATACAATGATAACACGAAATAATAATGACAACATCAACAATAGATAGAAATGAAGATTCTTCTTCTCTTTACTTCTTTATATCCGATGCGATTATCATTTTATTCCCATTGTTTGACTTCATTTTCGAACCCAACGATGCAGCATTGATTCGGCCCGCAATGTCGAATCAAAATAAACTTCATGCCGCATAACCAATTCTAAATTCAAATAATTACTTTCAAGGCGGGGACACTGCGAGAACCTGCGGAAAACACAGAGAGAAGAGTGTCATAGAGGAGATGAAAATAAGAAAAGAAGCATGTCTAACCATTATATTATAGAAGTCGTTGTACCTATGTCCACAGAGAGCCATTAAACAATAGATAGAAAGATACGACTTGTTCTTCTGGTCATTCCATACGCAGGAAAATGTTGAGTGACAATGGCCAGCTAATATTACAAGACGATAATGTGTGTGTGTGTGTGTGTGTGTGTGTGTGTGTTGATGCGGAACACGCGTATACTATCAAACACCGTACCTGACTACTGCAGATTCTTTCCATTGTGGATTCTTCAGTATAGCTATTAAAGTCAGCTTCAAGTTGTCATTTTTTTCTTAATAATTTTTTTATTTATTTGTTTTTTTCATTTTCAGGTATGATTCAAGCTTCGTTACAATATTTTAACATCATCGTGATCTAAAAGTACACGATTAAACATTTTTACCAGCGAAGTATTGCCATCCGAAGTCCGAAACCGGTATGTCCAAAAAAATTATCGCACTTATTTTTTAATGCTCAAATTATATTTTGTATTGATGATAGTATGAGTCAACCTAAAAAAGGAAGAAATAAAAAAAAATGCTGATATACGTAGGCTGTTCAAAAAAGACTGAGACACATGCTGTAGCGCCTGCTGGCTGCGCTATACAGCAAAACTAATTGCACAAGGTGAAAGAGCGTTCAATTTTGTCCCAATATACCAAATTTCATAACATAATGTTCACATACATTGATATTGTGAGCAATTAAACAAAACGAATAAAAAAAATTCTTTACAAATTTTGCTATGCAAAATCTTAATACGCCATCAAATTTCTGCAGAGGAGAGGAAAAACGCGGCTCCATGTATTTGCTGAACTTTGAGACACGTATGGCAACCAGCTGATGAGTCGGGCGTCTTTGTACCGGTTGTACAATCAGTTTGGGTAGGGAGGGAGAGCGCAAAATTGAAACCCTACGTAAGTTATATATTTTTGTGGGATTTGGCAGATTTTTGGACTTCAAATCTTTGTCGATTTTTGTCAATCTTTGTCAATAATTTTCAATAATCAATCATTCAATCATGAAAACTTGACATGATTCACAATCATCAATCATGATTAGGGTAATTTTGATTAAAAATTTTGCCCTTCTCTGATAGCAATGTATTTCACTATTCTTATTCGTATAGTCATATCGAGACACTTTGGAATCCCTGAACTCGACGTATGAACCTGCCAATGGTGATATAAGTGCAAAACACCCTACACTTGGCTTGAGTCCTTGAATTGGTGCTTAAAGTAAATTCATAACCTTATACACTAATTGTTAGCGCAGGCTGAATCATTCGTTTCAAATATAGACGATCGCTATAACTATCATTTTGCAGCCTTCATTATATTAACAAGAATTTTCTGCAGTAGGCGTCGCGATCTCATTTTAAATTGACGCAATATTTGCTCACGCAGATGAGTAAATAAGCTTCGCAAACGCATATACATTTATGCTTAAGTAGAAAATTACGTTAAATAAAATAAAAAAAAGGGTTGTAAGTGCGTGCTACACTTATTCGAGTATCGATCACGAAGCAGCCATAAAAAAATGGAATATAACTTTTTTATTATGGCTGCGAACTTGATACTTTGGTCGGCATTTACCATTAAGCTCGTGGAAAATGTGTAAGCATTAACTAAGAATTTTTTTTGTAATCGCAGTTGAAAGTTATAATCATATGAACGTAAAGTCCAGAAGGATAATAATTTACGATTGTTAGATGCGGTTGTTTTTTTTTTTGCTCTTTGTTCCAGTAATGACAACCGGTATATACACAGAAAAAAAAAAAAGTCTTGAGCACGATCATAAAAAGACCTTTTTAACAACGCGTGCATTTAGCAATGATTAACCTTTTGACACTCGAGTGTTGATTAATTTAAAAGTTGAAGATTTTTAACCGTTTTGGTTAGCCACTCTTTTCGCTGATGCTCCAGCTCCAGCAACGCGTCTCGAAGGCGAATTTCTACAAATTATTCGTCTTCGAGCCCAGGTTAGCGACCCCTAAATACGCGGTGATAGACTGCATGGCGAGTTTTTCTAAAGAGCCACAAAGTCTGGACGACTCTGCCCATTATTGATTGTATCCATTTAAAAAAAAAAAAACATACTGTGGCAGGAGGGGAAGCAGAAAGTGAGAAAGAGAAAAAAAGCCTGCGGCTAATTCTGGCATTTCTCTTCCCTTCTACCTGCAGCTTCACCCATATTAGTTGCATTCTTTTACAAAAGTAATTTAATTTTAAGACGTTTTGATGGAATATTACGTCTACGGGTGTAATTCGTCAATTTTCAAAGCGCTTTTAGCCGCGTATATGGGGGTGAACTGTTTTTCCCATTTTTCTAAAGGCTAACCGCTTTATATATACCTACCCTGGAAATTCCGACAAACGAAAAATAGGGCCGATGATATGCGAGAGAAACTGTTATATATGTATTTTTATATTCGATTTTTGGTTCATAATTTTCATCATTTCTCACTATAACACGCTTCATTATAAGCAGGTGCGCTGATTTTTACGAATATTTTTGAAAATTGGCCGAGATTACGGTTACGCTATAATGACTTCATATTACGATCGTATATATTGTGGGTCAAAATCGAGGCGAAATTTATGGCCTCGCATTTGACCGAATATTTTCTTTCGGCTTTTGGAAAGAATGCGGGAGGTATTAATAGTTTACACGGTAAGTGGCGGGTTTTAGCACCTAATTAAGCCGACTATGTGAAGAATTTCTCTATATACGAATGATTCAGTACGAGTATCAGCAACAGTCAAATCAAATTAGGATTTTCACATACCTGCGGTATGAGTGCATTTCGAAATTCGTCAAGGAGCATCAGTGAGAAATATAGTTACAAAAAGTATCTCTGATTTTTAGAGAGGAGTTACTTCTTTTCAAGAAAGCCCGTCTCTCAGATATCAGTCTTGAGGAAAACGCAGTCGAATTTGTGCAAATGAAATGGGCGGAAGGGTTCTGTTTTCTCTGATGCATAATATTTTTCAGAGACATTTTCTATGAAGTAAAAATATAACCAAAGCACCGTCAGCAGTGCCGGATTAACTCTTAAGGGACTGAAGGGCCCAGGTTGTGGGGCCCTTAGTCTCTGACGGAGCGCAAAGAGGAAGCAAAAAAAATGTTTTCTGACAAAAATCTGGTGAAGTAGACTTTGGTGTCGTGAAAAATGCCGACGATAAAACCAGGGCTTTTTTTAAAATTTCAGAGATTTTAGGGATTTTTTGAATTTTTAGGAATTTTTTGAAATTCTTGCCGGTCTTTTTTTTTCAGAACTTTGAGGATTTTATCTCAATTTTCCAGTTATTATCAAATAAAGGATGATATTTTTCGGTATTTTATCCTTGTGTTATAAAATTAAGATTTTACTAATTAAAATTCTACAGACCATTATTATTATCGTTATTATAAATTTTTTGGGGGGCGGGGAGGTTGAAATCCAAATTTTCAACGAAAAAACTGTTTTTAAGGAATTTTTTTCATTTCCAGGGACTTTTTTTTTTGGCTCGTAGCAGGGATTTTTACCATTCGGGTTGGCAACGCTGCTGCTTCAGCTAAGCAGAGCGAAGGGAAGCAAGGTATAGAATAATCAGCCAAGCACGTGACACATGCGCACATGACTTGTACAGATTTCTCAGTTGCTTGCTCTAATTGTAGCATTTGCCTGGGCATTTTGAATAATTTTAGCATTTGATTAACTCACTAATATGCTGTCCTTGGAAAGAAATAATTATTGGTTTTAGACACTAATAATGATCTGGCATTAATTCGTCACAAATGTTCCTGCAATACCGCATGCAGTAAAATCATGTTTTTGTTGTAAATGAATATGCCATATAACTGCCCATCCATCTGTATGTGGGTATTGTGACCAAAACTAGTCGGTTCAAATCTGAAAGATGACTTTTGAAAGAAAGTTTCGCTCTTGGAGGAGTGCTGTTTGATAAACACGCAGCATGACTGTTCCTATAAAGTTATACTATCATCAAAGTTATATAGGCTGTATGGTTTTATGTTTTTCATACAGCATTATAATGGTTGTCGGTAAAAAGACAAATACGAATGCGAAACAAACGATCGAATCATTTTTTTTTTATTGTTTCATTATTTTTATTCAAAGCTTTGTTTTTCGTCACAGTGTGTGCATGAAAAGTGATTAAAAGTTAGTTTTGAAGATTCGTTTGAAGGTGTGCGGCTTCAGCGACTGTCTTAATACGTCCTGTAGTTTAACATTAGCTTATAGGTAAAAGATATCACGTCTGTGCACAATGCTATAACAGGTATTTCTTCTCAGCTATTACTCATTCGTTATGGCTACGAATCCTACTGTTCTATTATTCATTTCTAAAAACTCATCTCCTATTGTGCGATTGCATTAGCTTCTAGTTCTTCCCCCTTGTTTCGATTACCATTTTACTTCTGTCTTTTTTTTTCTACATACTCTGTTTTTTTCATTCCAGTTTTATAATCAAATGTGCACTGTCTTCCACCTCTCTATTTCTTTCTAAATATTTGACTCCGACGAAATGTTCGATTTTAATCCTTTCTTCTCCAACCTTTTTTTTTTCTCTCTCCTTCCATAACAAATTAAGCTACTAGCACGTTGCAGATGGTGGTCCCGAAATGATGTCATTTGTCTTGTACCAATATGTGTCTTAAGAAATGCTCTTCAATTCATTCGGAACCGTAAATCTATTTGTTTTTTTCTCACGAGTTTTTCTGTAAGCACATTCGTGTGTAACTTCACACTTAATTAAAAACGTAAGGAAACATTTGTACTTGGAATTATTTCTCCTTGGAACAGTGAACGAATTAAAAATTATTTTTTTAATGCCTAATGTCTACTCATCTTATCACACCACTTCGAGTACAAAGGGTTGGAAAGTCTTCTGCTGCTCAAGGATCGAAACTGTGGCAGTAAAAAATTGTAACTCCATGTCGCTGGTTCCCCACCTATTGCAATTTGAAATTTTGACACATGTATTCGTTTGTGCTACGTTTGTGCTGGTTTGTGCTGGAATTTTCATCATTTGTGCTGCTTTCCCTTCAGAGATATTTGAGAAAAACATTTTCAAGGTCAGTGGGGAACTAGCGACATGCTCTTCCCCACTGACCTTGAAAATGTTTTTCTCAAATATCTCTGAAGGGAAAGCAGCACAAATGATGAAAATTCCAGCACAAACCAGCACAAACGTAGCACAAACGAATACATGTGTCAAAATTTCAAATTGCAATAGGTGGGGAACTAGCGACATGGAGCTAAAAATTGTGGTAAAAAAAAAGAATTGAAAATGGAATGATTCGGTGATATTAAGAGTAGATATATAAACAGTGCTGACTGAGAGAAATGAGTTGAAAATTTTACTATTTTTAAATAATAGAAGAGATTGAACTTATTTAAAAACTTGGTCATACTTTTGATAGCATTTGCATATAAGGGGAGCTTTTACCTCGCCCAAAGAGGCGGTTTTAGGGTCAAAGACTCGTTTTTAATTTTTTTCACCGTCTAACTCATAATTCATAAAAAATTCCTTGGAATTGCTCGTATTATTGAAAATTATTCTATTGGTGGGCTATTGGAAGAAAATATTGTTTGGCTCAATCTGTATAAAAGAATTACGATACTACTAAGGTCAAGTGCAGGTTGCTCCCCACCATCACTCTATACTTGAATCATTTTTCATCCGACCGAAAAAATGGTCCCTTGCAGTGGTGTACCTACGGGAGAGGGGGGGGGGGTTAAAAATCCCCCAAAAGCCGAAAAAATGTACAAAAAACTCTGGTGTTCAAAGATTTCAACACCTAAGTTGGTAGTTTTTTGCCTTTCTTGATCAAGTTGATAACTTTTTTTTTTGCCATTTTATCTCATTTCCGGTGTTTTTTCACAGAAAAATCAAATTTTATAGAGAAATTTTTCAAAAAAAAGTGAAATAAATTTTTCGCGAACATTTGTTTCATTTATTGCATAGGTGATTTTATCGTGGTGCTGTATTATTGGTGACCCGTTTTTTATGCATTTTTGATCTGGCTACCCTGCTTCTGCAGTAAGGAGGAAAATGGAATATTTTTGCTTTAAGAAAGCCCCCCCCCCCCTATAATGTTGGTCGGGTACGTTCCTGGTTCCTTTAGTTTGGATTATGCCACGTATATCACTAAGTGTAAGGTCCAATTAAGAGGGAAAATGAAAAAGAAAGACCTAATTATAAAATTGAAAAAGCTGCTTTAAGCAAAGATGCTGTAAGCTATAGACCATCATTTTCTCAGAGAACCGACTCTAATACCATTCTCACAATACAGCAGCCGTTACTCATAATATAACGCCATTATTATACAATAAATCAATTTGTAAGTAGGTATATCCAAACTGTATCTTATTTGATGTCTGAATAGAATATATCAACCTAACGCCAGATGCAAATGGCAATTGAAACGCACAAATCAAGAGTGTTAATAGAGCTCTGTATAGAAATTAGTTATTCATTTGTCAATCAAAGATTTCACTTGGTGTGACAATACTTCCTGTAAGATTTTGTCGAATGAATGCCTCGGATTGTTTGTCATAGTTCATGGCGGTGCCTTGAAGTTGTTGGAAAATTATATCTAACTGTAACTACTTATTATGCGGTTCATTTTTCTCATTCATTTATTTTACAATATTTCTTATCATTATTATTTTTTGTCTTCGACCATAACATGTCGCCAACTTTTGCATAGCATTCGAACGGACCTCGTCGTCTTTTTCGCAGCATTGAAATTAAAATTACATTCACAGGAAATATGATGCGGCGAGAGAAAATTAATTTTCATATTCGAAAGACGTCCATCGATGTTTCGTTAAATAGCATTTTTTTTTTTCGTATTTAAAATTTATTATTACTCTGCTTTAAATGCATTTGGCGAGTATAAATAATGAGACAGCCACGTCCTAGAAAACAAGATTTAAATAGGCAGGCTTCTTTGGAAGAATTCGTCTTTTGTAAGTTTTTGTGTGTCTGCGACATCTTCGTATAGGAAACCCTTCTGCTGTAGGTATTTTCTTTTTGGGCAGATTTTAATTTTGTCAAAAATGCCGTTACGGAGCCATTTTTTTTTTTCGATTTGAAAAAATTACCACAATGAGCATAAAATTACGTGAACCGTTGCTCTGTGAGAACCTCTTTGTGGACGATTTGAAACAATTGGCATAGCTGATAATTTAATAATGATAAAATAATGTAACTTTGAAATTGATGTTGATAAGAAAAATGCTCAATTAAATATTGTAACTCCATAGTCTGAATTCATTTGACAATATAACTATAGGTAGTAGTTGAAAAAATAGGTAAATGCCTGGTTTTTGATTAAGTGGAATATAATGAAACTTGAAAATATGTACTTAGAAGTTAAAAGTGGCAATATACGTTCCCTTCAACACTTACTTTCACCACTTACAATTTGGCCATAAAGTTCTATATCATGGTCCATGACTGTAATCCTTGATCTTTGTATATCTATTGATCTATATAACGACGCAAAGGTAATGAGGAAGTGTCTAGATAACTCATAGTTGCCCTTGAAAAGCTTATCTGCTGTTGAATAAAAACTGAAGTTTAATTTCGGATGTACCCTGTTGAATTATTTTAGAGCAAACTTATCTTATATTAATTCCATTTCAACAGTCACCAACTGATTCAGACAATTATTATGCCCAAAATAAGGACTATAGATATTATTTGATGGTGTGAAACTTGACTAAAATGTTGCCAGAGGAATATACAAAAAAGAAACATGAAAATAACGTTTTTTTTTTTCAGTTTTTGACCTGACAATCATTTCTTACTCATTTTTCAAAAACTTTTTGGTCGATTTAAGGTATATCTTTTCATAGATCACGTCACATTTATTAACTTATTTATTTATTTATTTTTTAGTGTTTAATGGAGGTAAGATTTTTTAACCGCATTCAACACGAATTTCCATATTCAGGCCAGAAAATAATAGGGAGTTAACATTAATGTTTGGAACTATACACCCTTTAGAAGATTAAGTTGCTCACATGAGATGCAAAAGTTCATCAAGACTTATAGGTATAACTGCAGTTGAAGAAAAATAAAAAACCAGACAACACCTTTTCTGTATAATAGACATCGGTGCAAGCCACGCACTCTAATAACACGTCTAGTTGACTAAAAGTTCATCTATCCGTCGTTTTATATCGTTAAATGAAACACGATTTTCTTCTCACCCCTCTCGCACCCATTCTTTGATCCTCTGTCGGTAAATTGGAATCCTATGAAGAGCCTTTCGCGATAATATCTTGATTTCGACAGCCGATTGAAATGAGAGAAAAGAGCATAAGCGTTGGTATTAGGTCTACCAGAAAACCGATAGATGCGGCAAGGCTGTATAGTGATTGCAAATATTTATTCGATGAGAAAGAAGTTTAATCTAGTGCGTGCGCTCAAACTTCCTCAATTTAAAAGTATCTGCATTCATGAAGTTCTGACATTATGTAGTAATTCAATTTTTTACTCTTTTGCATTTCTTTCTCTCAGGACGAATACGAACCCTTCTGCATTTTTTCTGGCCAAATAGTAGACATAGACGGACTTCATTGGTGACTAGAGGAGTGTGCCTCATTAGAGCTGAAATTGGCCCCCACCCCTGCATTTCTAGATTTTCACGATTGGAGTGAATTTGGAAAAAAATTTCTGGTTGCTTCAGCCAATCAAATTACGCAAGCTTTGAAAATTCATATCTCATCTACAAATTTTACACACGTACTAATATTGATTTTTTTTAAATAATCGTCTGAAGGTCCTCTACGCAGTGTTGCCAATATCGCAAGACTCGCAAGGTGATAAAATTTTTAATCTTATGACAGCCGAAAATTAGTCTATTTCCTTTGATTTGTCATCGCAGGTATCCTCGACCAGAGGTCCCGAAAAAAAATTTTCAGGTGAAGGGAATACAAGAAATAAATAATAGAGGGATGTATACGAGCACTGCAAATCAAATCCATTTAAAACAACAAAAAAAAATCCATTACAATCGAACCTCGATAACTCGAGGCTGAAGGGATATAAAAATGTCTTAAAATTATAGAGGCTGTTGTCTTATAGAAATTCAAGTTTTCGAGGCTAGATTAATAAAAATTGTAAGTTATATTGGTTTCAAAACAGTTTTAAGAAAATATAGAGGTATAAGTAGGATATCTATGAATTTTGGACAGAATATAAAATTTGAGTTACGGAGGCCAAAAAGCAGAAAATTTGAATTCCACAGCCGAATAAGATGTGAAATTCGAGTTATAGAGGTTTATTCTCTTTGCGAATGACTTCGACCCATGGTGGCTCAAACTTTGAGTTATAGATGGGATTTTAAAATTTTTGGTAGGTAATGGAAATGTACCTGCTGGGAAATAGGAATTTATTCGAATTACAGAGGTTTTTTGAGTTACAGAAGTTTGGCTTATCGAGATTCAACTGTATTTAGACTATTTTTACATTTTTTCAAACATCAAAAAAATTCTACCATTTTCTTAGATGATGTTTGCATTTATAGATTTTCGAAAAGTAGCCTCAAATTTTATCTATAGCCTTTTCCTAAATGTATTTCCTTTACCTTCACTCATTCCATCACTGATAGTGCTCTATACTGCGTACCTCTCTATAAAGTCAACATCTAAACGCTGTTCGCACACCAAAAATAAGCCCGTTACGTTTCAGTCGTTGGTCGATATCCGACAATTAATCGTTTTACCAGCAATTTTCACCACCATCGAGTAATCGATGAAGAAAAAAGCGGAAAGGTGTGGAAAACCGCATTTAATTACGCCTGCAGTATAGGCTCGTTTAATTTGTTTCTTATTTTTTGATCTACAAAAACCATAAAGAAGTTCTACTGTATAGGAGAGAAAAAAAAAAAACAGAAGTTGAAAAAGAAAGACCAATATCTAACCAAGGAAACAGAAAAGGTATTAATAACTGGCTGTAAACACGGAATAAGTGCCCATAGTGTATATTATTTGGAAAATGGAAAGGGCAGGGGGCTGAATGGTAGTTCGACCATGAAAGTGTTTGAATAATTACATTATGAGTTTTCCAACAGAATAGCGGATGCGAAACGAACTGCATTATATTTGGTGTATTACGTTCCAATAGTCCGCAGTTCCTCTTCACTGGAGTTTAGCTGGAGCTGTGAGAACGTAAGATGCGAACAATTTTACGACAAACAAAAATCTGGTGTCTTTACTGTTTAAAGATAATAGTCAGCATCTTGTGTTTTTTTTTCCTTCCATTTTTTTCTCATGCTGTTTTTTTTTTCTCTTCACTATGTCCTATCATCGTAATTCGTGAACCATTGCCAATTGTTGGTACTTCGTTGCTGGCGAATGAGAGTCAATAATACTACAGGCCGTTGACACACGTCCGCCATTTTCTTTGCTTCGTTAAAAAAACAAACAATTTGCGCCAAGGATCTCGATGAGTACACCTTTTTTCACCGAATTGTTTGGTGGTCAGCTCGTTGCAATTTTTGCACAGTCATCTGCAGCTCACGTGTTTATCGAATGTATAGTACCAATAATTTAATAGATCACATCATATACACGATGTTTTCGTGATAAGTCTGTCAAACTTGAAATTTAGATGGTCTATTCACTATTTACCTAGACATCATGAGGAAAACTCGTTTTTTAAGCCCTATGATTTGAATAGACATATAATATAATGAAATGAACTGAATATCTTGAGACCCCTATTTTTGGACAAAAATATATGAAGAATTTTTCTGACAATCATAAATTGCAGAAAATATAGAACTTTCAAATGAATAAATGAGATTGAAAGAAGTTTGATCATTTTGGAATTTTCAAACTCTTCTATAACACTACAATATATGTGATTTCAAAAGTTTGAATTTTTACAATTTTTTTTTTCTTAATAACGCAATTTTCTCCAAAGGTGATAAAGGTTGAGAAAATATCTTTTGCTCATTTTCTGCTACAGTGTATATTGGTAATTTTTAAAATAATAATTATATAGAATAAAACAATATTTACACACATCAAAATCAGAAATAAATTTGAGCAAATACGCATTAAAATGTCTAGAATTTAGGTATCCTCCCTTCGTACATCAATGGGTGAAAGAGGGGTTGGTTGTTAGCATTTTACAATTTTTCACGCTGAATCCGAATCTGCAACCCGTTTTGCTCTACGTCGCGATTTATACCTACTGTATTTAGGAGCATTTTTCACTTTTTTTTGGCCATATCTCGCTTGGCGAGAGCCGCCGCCAAAAACGGCTTCCAGATTCGTCTTCAGCGACCTCGAAAACCCCCATATTAGTGCTAAACTCGAAAAAAATATATTTTGAAAGAAAAAATTGATAAAACCAAGGGGTTATTAACCTTTGCCATTTTGGCCAAAATTGACGATTTTAAAAATTTTCTAGGAGACTTGTGCACAGTATGTAATTTTTCACGCTGAATCCGAATCTGTAGCCCGCCCTATGAGCAAAATATTTTGAAAACGGATCCGTTTTATTCCGGGTTATAATCCGTTTTTGGATTATAAACGGATTATAACCCGGAATTTTCCTGTTTTCCGGCTTCTAAAACGGATTTCGAACGGATTGTAATCAGTCTTGCCGGAAATGAGTCCGGATTATTTTCCGTGAAGGCTGTTTTATGATATTTGTTGGCCCGGGTTATAATCCGTGAAACTGTTTTACAAACGGATTTAGAAAAATTGCCCAAAAATTATCACTGATTATAATCAGAAAATCCGTTCTACAAACGGATTTGGAAAAATAATCAAGATGACAAAAATATCTGCAAATTTTCAGATCCGATGGTCGAAAATAAAAACGGACTGAAAACGGATAAAATTCTCATTTTCCGGATCATTTTCTCATTTTTTGCCCATCGGGCGTTTTGCTCTACGTCACGATTTATACCCATTTTGGAGCATTTTTCATTATTTCTTGGCCATATCTCGCGCCGGGTGAGAGTCGCCGCCAAAAACGGCTACCGGATTCGTGTTCGCAGCGACCTCGAAAATTCTCATACTAGTGCTCAACTTGAAAATTTATTCCCTGAGCAGAAAATCAGGAAATGCAAAGTTTTCGAACGTATCATATTTGGAGAAATTTTGCTTCAGTTGAAATATATTAGCAAATTATCGAATTATCTCTCTCTAAAGCTATACTGAATGATGAAAAAAATTTGGCTGAAAAAAGCAGTGTTCATTAGGACATTACAAATTTCAAAATAATCTCCGGATACAAGTCAGCATCAGGTACCATATAGTCGTCAAATTGACCCAACACATATGTAATTTATTCAAATTTGTATTTATCCTCTCTTAAATTTTCTGCAATTAAGGGGAAATTCTTCAATACACAAAAACTGAAATCGATCGCAATAGTTATCTAAACGTTTGTAATTATAAGTTAATTGGATAATATGAATTACGAGTACTGTCCCTATTTTATTCTTTCAATAAATTAATTAATGAAAAATGGAAGCAGGAAAGTATACAGTAGCATGAATTTTTCCTTCACTTTTCTTTTCTATTTTACGTTTTTCTTACACGGTTTGCTTTTTGATTGTTTTTGGAAATTCAAGAGGCTTATAGAATTAAATTTATTAAACAATTCGTTTCATTACCCGTGGGATTTTAAAAATACTCATTTACAATCTTACCCTCGCCCTATATCAAATTGGAAATACATAATTCTATTCACTTATCGAGCGAACGTAAACTGTTTTTTTGGCTGTTGAATTATTTTCAGCCCCCTCTCGCGCCTCAATTTTTCAAGCAAAGTCCGTTTATTAATTATATAAGCCGAAATTTCAACCCCTTCAGCCTTATATTCTTTTGCAACGTTTTGATATCGGCTTGCAATCTCTAGAGAAACATGTGTTCTACAGTGGCCAAACCTCGCATTAGTATATAAATTTTTGCATCTAACTTGAAGCGGGAGAGAGGAGAAGGTATTGTCGATAAGAATTGCTTGTCGCAGTCGTCATACTTAATACAGTAATTGTACACTTGGCCATTTTTATTTAGCAAATGCAGTCATAACTGAACCAAGAATACCGCAGCAGAAGCAGCTGCTCTCCATACACCAACTCTGTGGTATCCTAGTTACAAGGTGTAATGTTTTGTCCACTTGTTTCTTCTTGGTTTAATAAGCATTTTATATGGTAGCGATAATTTGCCAAAAAAATATGAACAATAAGAGATATACTCGACATTCATAAAGAAAAAAACATGGTTACCCGAGCATTAATTAATTTTTTTACACGTCCAGCATGTCGTACATACTTCCCACTTTTGCTCTCTATTGCTACTTGAAAATAGAGTTTTCGAATTTTTTAAAAGGTCGTCTGGAGCTATCATCGCTTCACAACTGATGCTTCATACCGCTTTGTTTTAGGTTTTAAGACAAGTTCTTAATTTTTCTTCACTCGGTAATTGTATGGATGACCACTTTGTTAATACCTATATATGGTAGAAGAACAAAAAGGATCAATGAATAGATACTTATTTATAGTGTAATTATAATTTGTATAAAGGCACCTACCTATACGTTTCATTTTTTGTGGCTTTTTAAAGAGATAAAAAGATGAGAGAAAATGTTAATTGCTAATTACGTCTAATAGAATATATTGTCCATTTAAATTATTGTTGCCTGATGCGATGCAGTAGCCTTTTGGTAGGCGCCAAATACAAGTTAATTTCACATCATGCAAGTGGTGAAAGACTAAAAATGCATCTAGACTTTATAAACGACAGGTTGATGCAGTTGTTATCTTTCTTCTAAACCAAAGCAAGTAGAGGAAAAATCCAAAGATAGACTGGTATAAGGTTAGAAATCTGCTCTGCGTATAGCTTGAACTTCATCAATTTCACTCATATAATATAATGATAATTAAATGTGGAGTGGACGCTGTTTTTCATCATTTTTACAAGCTCATACAGATAAAAAATTACTGAATTGTTCAAATTTAAATTTTCCTTTTGGATATAATTAGGACGCGTTTAGCTCATGAGTTGCGACAATTCGATTAGAAATTGAAAAATTAAACTCGTTACTTACTACTTGTGTCATAAATTGTACAGGTGTAATTGATTGTTCACTTTTAACATTTGAGTGCTTATCTTCAAGAAGGGCGTATCTCTAAAAAGTCCGTTTTGAGAAAAATGCATTTGAAATATTCAATTGATTATAATTTTTTTTTTGCAATCATTTAGAGACGGTTATTTGTGTTGGATTGCTATGTACATTCCTCCTCTATAAGAATTGCTAATGAGTCAGTGGATTATTTAGTAAAGGTATCAATAATATTTGGCTATGAAGGGAGTGCCTAGATATACGCCCTTTTTGAAGAAAACTACATTTTTCTCACTTTTCATGCTAATATACTTTATAGAATATAAACGTATAATAATGCCAAATACATGAAAAATGAGTTGGGCAATACTGCTAGATACTAACATGGTAGTTTTTATGACCAAGAAAAATGGCTGATGTCATTTTTAATTTCAATTCCATTCCTATTTGTTGAGAGAAAATTTGTGGCTCAATGAAAAACCAACCCTATGGGCAAAATATTTTGAAAACGGATCCGTTTCTGGATTATAACCCGGAATTTTCCTGTTTTCCGGCTTCTAAAACGGATTTCGAATAGATTGTAATCAGTCTTGCCGGAAATGAGTCCGGATTATTGTCCGTGAAGGCTGTTTTATCATATTTGTTGGCCCGAGTTATAATCAGGAAATCCGTTTTACAAACGGATTTGGAAAAATAATCAAGATGACAAAAATATCTGCAAATTTTCAGATCCGATGGTCGAAAATAAAAACGGACTGACAACGGATAAAATTCTCATTTTCCGGATCATTTTCTCATTTTTTGCCCATCGGGAAGTTTTCCATCGTTTACACTTTAGAATATGAAATTTTCTATTAGAAATCCATTATAAAATATTTGATTTTTTGCAAATATGACCTTAGTTTAGATTTTCACTGCCAGAAAGAGGAAGCATAATGGAATAATTTTTTTGAAGAAAAGCATTCATTTGTAGTGTGTGAAATACAATTCACTTTTCATAACTTTTATTTCTTATCGCCATCTAGATTCGAATTAGGATACATATCTTGAGCTGTTGAAAAGCAGAGATCTAACCACCTATAGCTCAACCCAGTACCAATTATTCAACTTCGTTATCTAAACAGAACTTTGTGGGCCTAAGTTGAAGTAGAATAATTCACCAATATGAAAGTTATATGTTGTGAGCATTCGGAGTATGCGTTCCTGTATATATAAATTAATTTTTGGAAATCTATAGGGTACTCCAGTTTTATACCTCAACTTAAAAGTTGGCCTCCAGTAACACCAGCTCTTTAAGCAAGCAGTCATTTTCACACTCATCAAACGTATATATCTACAGTGTTTTTCATAATCATTCGAACTTTTTGATTAAACTTGTTTACCAGGCTTGTATAGTTCTCCTGCAGGGTATAATGCTGTATCGTGTGGAGGTTAACACTTCTGGACGTGGTCAAGTCTACTACCATATAGGTATTTGAAAAAAACAACACTGTTTCTGAATTGAAAAACAAAAAAGTAAATACTACGTGATTGATTAAAAACAACACACACAAGCAATTAACGTACATAAAACAATAAACCGGCTTTAAATAAATGAAAATAACGTCAAGCGTGTGAGCACTTGTATAGACGATGAGGCTATTATAAGGCTTTCAAAAAGAGGTGCCTCTGCCTCTATCCAACCAAAATATACTCGTATTTCAAACGTCCTTTACTACATAGTGTATTTTTCTTTGTGATAATTTTCTAATCTGGTAATAATTAATGGATAAGCTAAAGAACGCAATTGTCTTTCATACACTGCATTCACTCGACCGCGTGGTGAGGTGAAGAGAGGAGTAATTCTGACGTCGATTAGAGGTGTGAAAAAATGAACGTTATTTACATTGCGAAGGTATTACAAAGATAATTACTTCACGAGGAAAAAAAATGACGAATCGATTATTTATTACAAGTTTCATATATACATATACCTACGGACCATTATAGCTTATGGTGTAGCAAACATCAAGATTGGGTGGTAAAGTACCTGAATGACTCTAAAAGAGATGGTCTTAAAGTATTATGTGCGTCGAAAATAAGCTACGGTAATTATTTAAATTTAATTTTATTTCGTGTGTGGTGTTTGAAAATAATTTACCACCTTCATCGAAGGAATTTATTGCAGCCCATCAACGGCGAATTTAATTTTGAGGGGTACTTTGACCCAACAAGAAGGTGACTAAAAGCAATGATTGATAAAATACAGAATAACCGAAAAGAGCTTAGAAATCATCAGTAATTATTAATGTTGATTTTTTTCCCCTTTTACAATACTGCAATATTAATTTTTTTAAATAATATTTAAAAAAAGTTTTCAAGTGAATGCTTTCATCTTCATGCGCACTCCGGAGTCCAAGAATCCCAAATTTTTTTCCCGTGCACTCCAATTCGTTATGTAAAGTCATTTTTTTCACGTCGTGATTAGAGAAAACCATTTGAAAAGCTTAAAATTTTTGGTGGACTTACTTTTTTCAGTTTTAAATCTTTACCCCTCCGTCATTTTGGATACCGCGGGCAAAATGAAAAAATATTTATCTCATGCTTTTGTCAATGTAGATGCGAAGTCTGAAATATGCAATTGCCTTGAAATTCAAGTTATAATCCGCAGTGTTGTTTTTGTAATGGCATCAAAAATACTTTTTTACCTCGTCTCTATTGAAGTATGGTGAGTTAGCGAAGTTTTGCTTTCAGGTATATCGATATAAATCTTCATCAAGCTTCTAAAACCTGCACGCTCTGACCACTGCTCATTTTTATCGTTCCTCACCGCACTGTAATTAATTCGCTGCATTCAAATTGAAAAATTATTGCGGTTAAATATTTTAGGAATCAAATCACGTTGGTAGTTGAACTGTAAATGAAATTGACCAGCAAAATTTAGTAATTTTATTACGATGAGCCCCAAACTTTATATAGTACCTACGTATGACTTAACTTTTAACTGATCTTTTATCCTATAGTGGTGGAACTATGGGGGCCCAATCAGCCCTCTCTTCCTACCAAAAAACATAAATAAATCAAAAAGAATATACGCAATTGGATATTATTGGGAAAGAACAAACTTCATTTCAGTGTCACTTTTTTTGATATTGACTTTTTGAAATTTTTTGCCACTCCCTGCTCATACTCTTCTCCCTTTCTGGAAAATTTACTTGTACGTCTGCTTGTATATAACCGTCAAGCTTTTTTTCCCCTCTACACAACAGCCTTAAATTATACGTACATTTATGAGCATCTTGTGTTCATTCTTCGTTTCAATAAACACGTATTTATCTGTCGAAATTTCTAATTATTTAACTACCCGAATGAAGCAGCTCAAAATTAATTAACTTCGGCTCATTATTTTTGTTTTTTTCAATTCACTTATAAGTGCCGCGTTACATTGTATCTATATGCATTGAAAAAGAATAATGGCGGAAAATAATAAAGCAACTTGTATATCCAATTAACTGGTTGAGTGCAGAACATTAAAGTTTCACTTGCATTTCTTTGAATAAACTTATAAACACAAAAGTAGTTCGATGACACTACGCAAAAGAAAAACAAATAATTCATGTAGAAATCGATTATATTTTAGGAACATTTTGAGAAAAACAAAATTCTACAAGGAAAATTTTGTAAAAACCATGCAACTGGTTAACTAGAAATTATACTTAATTGCATCTACATCAGCGATTTTTTATCAATCTTGATAAAATTACGTTATAAAGATGAAAAGAGAACAAAGGAAGAAATATCTTAAATTACCCTAATACAAAAAAAAAAAGCATATTCTACACGGAAAATTATATAGGTACAAATTTTCTTCTTTGGAATTATTAAAGTATATTATAGTCTATTAATACGTAATAAAAATTATATCATTTAAATTATCAACGTTTACATTATTCGGAAATAGGTACATTCGACTTGAAGTATAATTTTAAAATTATTGAAAATTTTAATACATCAAAATCCTATGACATTATTTTCAAATTGCAATAGAGCCCATTATAGAAAGTATGACAAACTCTTGACTTGACACAGATTCTAGAGTGCCGAATTTTAAGGAACGAGGAATAGGTAGAAAAATCTCAATCCATTTGAATAAATATTCATTTTCTCCAAATTCAAGGAAATCTGTAAATATATGTACTCGAACAAGAAAACACAGAATTTTTACTACTCTTGTTTTCCTATATTGTGGCTATATCTGCTCCTGTTCAGAGACATTTCTGAATTTGAGAACCAATAATGAGATCCAAATAGGTGGACTTTGCTCGATTTATTTATTTTTTCTTTTTTCATTTTTTTTTTTTTTTTGGGGGGGGGGGTTGCTTTCTTTTAGAAGAAGACCCTTATATTGTGCTTCGCCTGGAATTAAAAATATAAATTACGTATTTTGAATATTCTACTCGTATAAATATGGTCGGTCGACAAGTAGATGATTCTACGTAATGTCCAAGCAAAGATTGAATTTGAAATTTTTGGTAACCTTCAACAAAAATGAATGCCCAAAATCAGGCTAACCACGAATGCTAGTGAACTTACAAAAGTATGTAATCTTACATGTATCCTATAAATAAAACAACCAAAACAAAAGTTCTAGACCTGCAGGCCTTTTTAAGATTCTATGTAGTTAACACTGTACAAAACAATTTTGGGCTTCCGTGCCCCACAACAGCTACAAATAAAATAAAATTATATCACAACGAATCAAAATAAAATCAAAACTGAAATTAACTAAGCAGCTCTCAGTTCTTGTCCAAATCTGTACAGATTGGATGGATGATGGAAATAAGGATGCGGAGGTAACATCACCAACGAGGGCTGATGATGAATAGCTGGTGCCAAGAAGCATGAATTCATAGGCACTCCAGGATAAGCGACCAATGATGGCCGATGTTGGAACTGCATTGCTGGCGGAGGAGATTCTTCTTCCTTTGGTCTGTCTGGAGAGATCAAGCTTTCGATATCGAACGATCGTTTGGGTCGAGTCGCAGATCCTTCGATGGAGGTTTTCGATGAAATGCATATTTCTGGTTCCATAAGCTGAGGACTCTGCACCGGTGAAGGATGCGAGGATGCTGGCGACAGAGGTGGTAGACTGGGAGAAGTGCTGGATGTGGGAGTAGGTGGTGTCTCTGGTGCACCTGGAGATGTTCCAGCAGCTGGAGCAAACAGGAATCGATTCATATTTGCCAGGGCAATGAGCTCATTCTCTAGACGATCCTTGTCTGACTTCATCAGCTTGAAACGTTTGCGTCGTCGCAGAAGGGAGCCATTCTCAAACATATCAAGAGCTGCCGGATGCAGCGCCCAATACGCACCCTTACCTGGGCGATCTGGACGACGAGGAATCTTGATGAAGCAGTCGTTGAAAGAGAGGTTGTGGCGCAGTGAGTTCTGCCAGCGCTGGGTATTGCGCTGATAGTAAGGGAAGCGATCACTGATGAATTTGTAAATGTCGGATAGAGGCAACATTTTTTCAGGTGAGCTCCAAATAGCCATTGCTGTCAGTGAAATATAAGAGTAGGGAGGTTTCTGGTCCCCATACGAATCTCGACAGGGTCTTGGCATGATTCTGCAGTGAATGAAGAATCAGGTTTTGCGCAAAAAACACCACAAAGAAACACACAATCTGAAAGAAAAAAAAACTACTATGAATACCAACCCAAAATTCTTATGGATTTGATAGGTACATATGTACAATCTGAAAAAAGTGACTAGAAATTTTTACTACTCGTATTTTTTATAGGGGAACTGGGGAAATTTATGATTTATAGTTGATAATCTAAAGACACTTTTAGTATTTACAGTACTTTTTATCTGCATCTTATACTCGTATATGCGGTACATTCTATACTCCTTTATGTTACATTTTACTATTTTCGTGGTAATTTCTACTATAAATTTTGAATTGTCCCAGTTTTATCATAAAAATAGTAAAATTAACTGCGAAAATGTTTTTCAGTGTGACCATTTAGCCACGTACACATTATAAGGATAACGGACATGAACTTAATTGTCTCACTTTTTTCCCCTACATTCATTCAATGAGTATAATAATCTGAAAAACAGTCCTGCATCAAGCTCAAGTTTATTACTAATTAATTTTACAAAGCAGGTTTAGGACTACCTATTTCCATAATATAAATTCTCTTCGTTCCAAAATACAACTGCGATTTGAATTTCTTTCATTCTATAATGTCTCATTTTTTCGCTTTGTCGGCCTTCTATAAATGTCAAAGAATAATTTTTTTGTATAGATCACGAAATTATAACATCACTGGTCAGCAAGAAGGGGAAATGAAGGATTAGTTTATCTATGGGAGGAGAAAGAAAAGGTAATAATGAGAAAAAACTTTGATTCGACAGCGTGTATAGTAGGAACTAGATGCCAAATGTGATTGAGTTCTTTGTCATTAGGTGCACCTGAACCGGTATAATTTGGATGGTGAAATTCTAATATTAGTTTGAAATTAAAGTCGTTAAGTGCATCATTTGTCATGTATTTTGTATTTTTTTTGAACGTCGTCGGGGAAACCGCAAGCAGATAAACATTGCAATGCGTACGTAAGTAAACCTGCCAGTTTGGAGGAAGTATATATACGTACGTAGGTGTTTTTGCTTATTGGCAAGTTTTTGAGATTTCAAAATTCAAGAAGATTAACTTATATACAGTGAAAATTAACACCCCCTTTTCTTTCAAAAGTACGAGTATACCCAAAGAAATCTTCACATTTCATTTCTGCTGCATATCTATCAATAAAATGACTATTTAATTTCAAATGAAAAATTTGTGAAAAAAAGACAGGTATTAAGAACAAAAACAACAAAGGTACTGTAGACTATAATTTTGCTCAAATGTCTGAAGACCTTTTTATCCCTTTTGTTATATTAGGATAAAGGAAAACTGAGACAATTCAAAATTGTAGCAGAAATTGTTTTAAAAAAAGATAAAGCAAAACGAATGAAATCAGACATAATTTAACTTGAAATAAGCAGGTTTTCAAGGGAAAACCTGCTAAAAACCACACTTTATCTTACTCGTGCAGGGGATTTTCATGATAATAACCAAAGTTCTATTATATTAACCGGATAAAATATAATGTATTTTAAATGGAGTGATTGGGACTTGCAAGAATTCAGTATATTAAGCGAATCATTCCATTATCCTCAATTATAATAACAGGCGAGTACTGTACTATCCTCTTCTCTTCTCTCAGTAAATTGGTGGCATATTAAAATTCAGCATAAATTTTCATGCTAATGTCTTACTTTGAAGATTAACCGTCCTCCAGCTTCAATTTCTAAGTATAGGTACTTTGTATTAGTAGCAATAAAGATTAGGGGAAGGAGTATGAACTTTTTTTGGAAAGCTCTTTTACTCCACCAAAATGTTATTCAAGTATGAAAACTAAGTACATGATGGAGAAACTCCCTCTTGCCTCTTTTTCTTAAAAACAAAACAAATAGGTCGGTAAATTGATTTATAATTATGTTAAGTCGTTATACAAATAAGAAATGAAAAATATCGAACCTTCATCTTTGAAAACATTTCAAACATGTTTGGACCAGGGGTGCCCTGAAGGCACAATCTTGCGAGGAGCAACTCCTCGTTGACGATTTTAGGGGGCCGATTTTTTTTCAAATTTAGAAAATAATTTTAAACATGATCGAATACCAAAAATTTTTTCTCGCGCATTCGGGGGTGGGTGTCATCATTCCTAATTGACTTGTAGGGGGGCACTCCTCATAAGCCTTGGGGGATCACAGCATCCCTGGTTTGGACAAAAGCGATCATAAGCTGGGCAAAACAAATCATTCCTCAAAATAAAAAAATTACCAAAAAGTGCAAACTACGAGTATTTTCGAATTGTTTCAAAGTATTTCAGTATTATAAAGACTTTGACTTATAAAAATAAAACATCACCGAGGAACTGAGTTTCGACTTTTGCTCATAAGTAAATAAACTTATTCTTCAATAGGAATAATAACTATCTAGGTTGGTAAATGACTTAAACTGAAGATATTAATTCACGAACAATGAAACTGAAAAGCATGTACTTGAGCCGAGTGCCTGAGGACCTTATTTTGATCAGCTATACGTCTTATAATTTTCTATAACTTTGCTTACCTGGACTGTATCAGCCAAGTATTCTTCAGAAAAGAAAAATAAACAACCGGTTCTTCGACAAACAAAATTGGGAACTTATAATCGTTCAAAAGAGTCAAAGAAAAATATGTTATGAAAATAACGAACTTATGGGTAATTAATACGAAAAAAATAAGAAGACACGATTCATCAAAAAAAGGAAGTAAACAATATTATAAACCAAGAAAAACTATGTTCGATACATCAACAACGTACGCATGTACAAGATACTGAACTACTGGCTGTGCAGGAGAAGAGCCCAACGAAAGACACCAAACGCATGTAAAGGTGAATGCTGATTGGTCGACAGTAGCGCTCCAATGGCCGTGGTGGTGGGCGGAGCAAGTTGATGCGGTATAAACGTTTTGCTGTCCATTGGCGAGTGCACGCAATTCCTTATTCATTCGACGGCGCGCAATAAATAACTGACAAATTACATGGGATAAACCATTATTCAAATGTGGCTGCTGCTGCATCTGTGGCCGTCACTGCTTCTGCCTGCTGTAGCGTTTTTATTGCTGGCGTATTCGTCGTTATTATAGAGCCTTATATTGATAAACAAATACATTTGTAAAAGAAACAGAGAGACGAGGGCGTAAGGGATCAATTTTCTTTGATGCGGACTCTGTACTCCATTCAAAATAAGATGGTCAGGGATGCCAACTGCAGGGATTAATCCCTGAAACCAGGGACTTTTTACTGTCTTGAAAAATGTCACATACCTATAAAACTATAGGAATTTTTTTTGGCATTTTGCGCAGGGAGTACAGGGATTTTATTTTAATTTCAGGGGTATTGGGGATTTTATGAAATTCTAAAGATTTTTAGTGATTTTAAGAATTTTATATCAATTTCTCCATTATTATTCAAATAAGATTATATTACAGTGGAAATTAGTTATAACCAGAGTTTGGAAGCTAGCCGAAAGCTAAAAGCCAAAAGCCATCGATTTTTGAAGAAAAAACCGGTAAGCCAAAAGCCAAAAGCTGTATCAAAAAAGCCAAAAGCTGAAAGCAAAAGCCGTATTTTTATGGCTTTTATACGGCTTCGTATGTTTTTACAAAAAAAAAAATCACAAATCAGCAAATCAGTGAAATGAAATCACAAAAGTAAAGTGTAAAGTGCAGAGTTTGTAAGCTAACTTAAAGCTGAAAGCTAAAAGCCAAAAGCCATCAATTTTTGAAGAAAAAACTGGTAAGCCAAAAGCCGAAAGCTTTATCATAAAAGCTGAAAGCGTTAGTTTTATTTTCAAGGTCAGAAGCTAAAAGCCGAAAGCTAAAGCCATATCTTACGGCTTCCAAACTTTGGTTACAACGAACTTCAAGGGACTGTCAAAATTTGTTAGTTGTAACCAATATTTGTTGTAGCTGGAAATCACCTACAACGAACTGTTTGTTGTAGCTGAAAATCACCTACAGTGAACTGTTTGTTGTAACCAAATTTTTTTTTCTGTCAAAATACCTCACTTTTGCCCCATTTTCAACCTCAATTCATACAACTCGAACTTTAACGAGAAATTAACAAATGCAAGAATATTTGATCATTTTTGTCTTGTTTTATTGAGGCTAGCACTCTTTATCTACAAATTCAGAGATAATGAAATACCACTTCGAACAAATTTCCCCTCTATTTTACTTCGTTATAACCGGTTTTTTTTGTATCCGAATTCATTGTATCCGACATTTTTTTCCCCATGCTCTTATGGATTTTTGCTGGGACTTGGAAATTCATTCGCTATAAGCGGTTGTTTGCTTTAACGGGTGTTCATTATACAGATTTTTACTGTATTTGGTATTTTTTATCCGTTTGGTTTCAATACAGACTTTTACTTCTTTTTTGTGGCTAAAATTCCAAATTTTCACAAAAAAAAACAATTTTAGTTGGCACTTATTTTTTTTTTTTCGCCTGAAGCAAGGGATTTTCAACATTTTGGGTTATGATGCCCACAGGCGCAGCTGTTTCACAGAGGTGCTACTCGAATCTCAAAGTTTTGTTTGTATGGCCAATAAAACTGCTAATTTATGTTTTACAAAAATTGACACAATGTAATGTTACGTTTGGGTAGACATTATATCATAATTTTATAATTTTTCTGTAAAAGTTATGTAAAAGGTTGTGGCATGTACATCTTATTTTTAACTCAGCGCACTTCCCAAATGCTTTTTCAGAAAACAAAGAAAAGGACAGAAGTATACTTAGTACGTATGTGCTAACCGTTGACTGCGAATGTGTAAAATTTCAATTGAAAACTAGGTATATATGATTCAAGTTGAAAGCTCGTCGAGAGAGAGATTATTCATATATCTATAATTGTAAGTTTAAACTTCTGGGAAGGTATTGACAGGACAGTGCTGAAGCATAGATAGATATCATGGATGTAAATTATTCCTGCGCAAAAAGATACTTATTTAATTTACTCACAAATGCTGTTACTATATTCAGCAGGCCTGTATCGATTATACAAAAGCTTTATTCCTCCGCTAAGTCAATTTTAAATTTCTTAACCCTATATTTTTCCCATTCATCGATTTCATAAATCGATTTGATAACAATACAATTGATACGATCGAACAATCATCTTAATATATTATATAGAAGCTGAATCGATTACGTTTATAAACATTCGTATAAGACTTATTGGATTGTTTTCATTCAGTTTGAATGGACGAGAAAAATAACTTAGCAGGGGTTGGACCAAATCGATATTGGTTCTCTTCGCAGCCAAATTAATTTCTACACCACTGTGAAGTTTTATGCTTCACGTGCGGTATTATTCAGCATGTCTCTTGAAATGGCGTTCACAAAAACAAAATTGAAGTTTTCAATTTAAGGTATAGGTAACCCAGTCGAAATAGAGCTTTGTATTCGGCAAGATCAAAAAGAAGATTGAAGGTCGCATTTTTGGGAAAGGTGAAGGGTGAGAAAAGTCTTACGAAATGTTTCAAATAATATAAGAAAAAATTTAGTGTGTATAACTATAGGTAGTACGAGTTTTAAAACTGGAGTGCTCGCGATAGACATACCTAGCAGGTGTCTTTATCTTCTGCATATACGTACAATAAGTTTAGAATAAATTATTAATTTATGACTTTAATTCTTTTAATTCATTGCTTGTATTTGTATTTAGGTCCCTATAGCCTTTCAGGTATTATATACGTCTTTTTCCCATAACCCTTGACAAAGATACTTTTGGTGCCTTTGCGAGTTGTGTGCACATTATTAACCAGTTACAATGACTATTAAGAAAAATATTATAATAAAGGAAAGTGCAGATCTTTCTTTCCCAATATTATACCTTGGAACGATCGAAATTGCCAAATTCTTTCAACATGTCATACATGCGCGCATGCGCAGCATGAGGAATAACCTGAATCTTTTCTTTGTCTGTATTTTTGTAAATACCTAGGAGTACTCAGGGGCCTACCGAGCCTTCTTCGAATGGGGGGGGGGGTGAGCATTGCAAAAATGCCGACTACATCTCAAACATTTTCCGAGTACAGTAATAATGGATAAAAAAATTTTTCATCGTTGCTTGAGGATAGCATTAGGCGGCAAATTGTCCAGGCGGCAGATTGGTGGCGGCTATCTCCCAATTTCTCAATTTGCCGACTGATGAAGATTTTGGAGAATTTGCCGACTTTGAAAACTGACTGGGGGGGTGACTCACCCCCCCTACTCCCCTCTCGGTAGGCCCCTGGAAGTACTTATTTTGAACAAAGAAATGAAAACATTTTCGAGAATCAAAAGAAGTTTTTTGATATTCAACTCAGAAGGGAATTTCATGCAGAATTTATAGAATCCAATATTCTGAAAAAATAAATTTTAAATATTATTTCACAGAAAAACTGAAACTGTATCATTGTATAAATGCAGAGAAAGAAACAGGCTATATATATTGATAAAACTGTAGTTCGAAGTAGCACTGGCACCACTGGCACGGTGCGATGATTTAGTATTTTGCTCGACAACCGTAAGGTTATTGGTTCGAACCCTGATAAGATATTGACCAAAATATATTGTTGTCCATAATGGCACATAAATGCCTTTTGCCTTGTCTTTATCAGAACTGAAAGAATGACATCGATAAGTAGAGACCGGATACCTCGGCACAGAAAAGTGAAAAAATCGGCATTGAAAACTTCATTTTTGGCATTATTCGGCAGTAACCTACAAAAACCCCTCAAAAGCAACAAAAAAGTAAAAAAGTAATGAAATTCTATTTCAGAGATAAAAAAAATACATTTTTATAAAAATTTATCATTATGCAGTATGAATTGTGCAGTTATGTATGAGAGTGAGAGCTGTCAATATCAGTCGCTAACTTCCTTGCTTGCATGATTAGGCTTGTGATTTTTCACTATCAATGATTTTATGCGTGATGCAATGGTGAAAATTAGCAAAATCTGCCATTTTTGGCATTTTCCGGCATTTTCCCCATTTTTGGCATTTTTCTCATTTTTGGCATTTTTTGGCAAAATAAAAATTTTTTCCTGGGTTCTATTCCCCCTGATTCGTGCTCATATGTAAAAATTACCCTCCCGCCCCTTCAGGAACAAAAGTGACAAATGCCGAGGAATCCGGTCTCTACTGATAAGATATTGACCAAAATATATTGTTGTCCATAATGGCACATAAATGCCTTTCGCCTTGTCTTTATCAGAACTGAGAGAATGGCATCAATATCAATACCCAGCAAAAAACTTCACTTACATCTTTAAAAAGTGAGAATAGCCTGTTGGCATGACTATCTACTAGTGAGTTAACCCAGACCCAGAATCAACTCGCACTATACAATAATACAACTGGACCTTATAGACTACAGATGTTAACTGGATATGGCTACCCTCGTTGAAAAAAATTTTGGCAGTAATTTTTGCTATTTTGATGAGAAACCAGAGATACTTTGAAATTTGTAGTAAAAAGTACCCCACAAATACTGAATAATACTTATCTCTAATATAACTGAAAGTACTACAAAGAGCTACAGACCCTCACAAAGCACGCGAAAGCTAAGATGAATTCTCTTTTACTTTGGTTTATTTATAGACGTGTTATGACATCAGAGGTCTTTCACGTCTTGGGCGGATGGTTGGAGTTTGAAACAGTAGGTTTTTGTAGGTGAGGTGGAACTCGCGGTAGGGGATGGTGCGGGGGTGATTGGAGAGTCTCAGACGCACAACTTCTCAGACATGCACCGAGCACTCAAGTCAGTCCTCCGACAGATCTCGGTAGGTAGGTCGGTCAGGTTGTGTCGGTGATGAGCCTCGAACCCAGTACCTTTCAATTGCTAGGCAGGCTGAGCACTCTATCACTACACAACGCAGACCTCAATTCTCTTTTATATAATTCACAATTCGTCAAAACGCATACATTTTATAGATACTAATAAACTTCAAACATAACAAAAATATAATTCAACTTTAAAAGATACGATCACCTATTTATTTTTCTGATATTTCTGCTTCTGGAGGAATTGATATTGACATAACTTGATGACCAATGTCACGACCTAATGACGTTGATCACTTTACTCAGTATTTAAGCTTACATATACATTACGTTGATCCACTATTGTGCCTGCCTTTCCTATTTTAGGCAGACTATAGAGTTGAATTATATGAATATTCTAAGAAAACTTTTTTTACTTGTCAAGCATTGTATTTCCTTGCTTTAGCGATTCTAACATCAACCCTTTTATCAACCCCCCCCCCCCCACAAAAAAAAATCACGTGCCAACTTATACTCTGTACCCTTTTTCATTGAACCACAGCCTTAACAATATATTAGGAATTCTGTGTATACATTTTGTTCTCAAATAGACGACACATCCTACACTTTCAGGCAGGACGAAGAGAAAAGGAGAAAAAAAGGACCGCATTCCACTTGAGAGAGCAAAAGCTGTCTAAAGAACGCACAGGTGTGAGAAAAGATCACGACCTCATCAAACCCCCGCAGTGATGCGCTAATAGCCACGTCGGCCTCTTTGTCTAAGCCCCCTCACCAACATTTATTACAAATGTTTTTAGATATTCATCATTGGTTTTTTTTCACCTCTGTTTTTTTTTTATTTTACTTTTCTATTTCGTTTTTTTTTTTGCTTTACTTGGCTTTGTTACTACACCCCTCCACCCACAAACATCAATTACAAACGAATATATCCATCTACTTATCACGTACCAATATATCGGGCATCTGTTCCTCTTTTGTTGTCGACCGAAACGGGAAATGAATAAATCTTTACCGATTTATTCTTTTTAATTTTTCCATTATTATCATTTTTTTTTCTTCACTCTTTTCATGCATTTATAAGTCTTATTAAACGCTTATTGATAGACATTGCTTTGTGGCTGACTTGATCTATAGCTTTATGAAGATGGTAGACTTAGCTTTCAAAAATCAAAAATAAAGATATTAAGTTCAAAGTGAATGCAATGGAACATATTGATCAGAGCAGGGAACAACCTTGGGTATGAGATGAGTAAATTGTTTGATTTTCAAGGCTTCTGATGTTGTTTTAATTTTCACGATTATCTTCAAATTAATGTCATAAAATTTATTTACTTGATAAGGCAAGGAAGCATATCGCCACTTTGAAGAAGAAAGCTAGTGATTCCCAAATTATTGTCGACTGTAGAATATTATTATTCAGAATAATACCCAACATGAAAAAACATACTCTGATATTGAACTGAACTCATAAATTTCAACAGTGTAGTTCACTTAATTATGTAGAGGTTCACGATTTTTCCTTATTATATGAGATACGTTTTACAATTGTCATCGCTTGGAACAGGTTGTTCTCAAACTTAAGTCCCTTTCCAAATCATAATTTTGAATTTCTATTTGTGAATTCGTTTTTAAACGCTTCAGAAAATCCCTATTTCAATGGTTTTGAAGAATCCCTCAAAATCAGAATTAAAAAAAAATTTTTTGGGGTATTGTGGGCAAATTTAAGAACAACATATCAGAATTTGAGCACATCAGGGAAAACTTAGCAAATTAAAAAAATTCATAGCAAATTTATGAGCTGAGACAAATAAAGATGCTAAAAAATGAGAAAATATTGTAGACATAGATGAAATTTTACTATTTTTACCATACAACAATTGGACAACTTTTTAACTTGTTAGAAATAATTACCAGGAAGATATATTATGTACCCTTGAACTCCGATGTTTTTCAAAATCAGTTATCAGATGAGTCTACTTTTACTGATTTCAAAAGTTCGGCAATTACGAGTAATATGTTTCTATTTAAAAAAGAATTCTTCCATTCTGCCAAATTTAGATCGATTTTGAAAAACTTCTATCAAAATTATTTTTTCGAAACCATTTAGTCAGTTGTTTTCAATTTTCAATAAATAAGTTAATAAATTAATAAGTAGATAGACAGATAGATAAATAAATAAAATATAAATAAATATTGCTTTAAAAAACTAGGAAACCCCGTATCTACGGAATTGAATTTTTTCCTCTTCACTGATAGTACTGTAACTTAATATACAATTCCGTATGAAAATTTGCCTACGCTGCTCTTTCATAGGAAATAAGTGAAAAAATGAAACGTTTTTCTAATAATGATCATTCCAAGCTATTCTTCCTAATATTTGTACCAGCGTCACCAAATTAACTTGAATTGAACTAATATTTCAAATTTCTTAATTATGAATCTAATTTATTTTTGTGATTTAAAAATTGTAAGTTTGTAAATTTTCTTCTACACCACTGTAGATGATGGGTTGTACTAAATTCACAACAAATGAACTCCAACCGAGAACAAACAACTAAATCGAATGAAAATGAAGATTCTTATTTGACGTCATTAACAGATGATTTTGTTAACGTTTGTAGTTTGTACATGTATTTGTCATCACTCCTAATTTGTTTTGGTGATGCGGTACTACAAAATCAATTTCAAAATTTCTATTTATCGTCAAATTCTTTATTTTTCCAACTGAATTTTGCACCATTGCTTAACTCTGGACATTTTGTATGACCATATTTGAACTTTGGAGTAATTTTCATTTAATCATTTCATGAATCATGAATCATGATGACGCAAAATTTGAACGATAGTAGGGCAATTATTTACCCTGAATCCAAATATGCGACCTGTTTTGCTCTAAGTCGCAATTTAGACTCGCTTCGGAGCATTTTTTTCACTTTTTTTTGGCCGTATCTTGCTTGGAGAGAGAGAGCCGCCAAAAACGGCTACCAAAATCCAGATTCGTGTTCTGTGACATGCAAAAACCACTATAACAGTGCTCAACTAACAAATTTATTATCTCAGCAGAAATCAGGAAATGCAGAGTTTTTGAACATATCATCACATTAGGAGAAATTTTGGTTCAATTGAAATATATCAGCAAATTATCAAATTATCTGTCTTTAAGCTACTGAACTGAATGGTGAAAAAAAACTTGGCTTAAAAAACGAAGTCAGCTCAGCTGTAATCCACATATACCCAGACCGCAGATGTCATAAAACATCCATCAAAATGAATCGAATGAATCGAAATGAAGAACTCGCTAAAAAGACCAAGAATGCCATAATTGAAGTTCATTTGTTGTGAATTTAATACGACCCATAGATGATGTTTTTGTGAATTGAGTTAGCCATTGTACAAAACTAATCGTTTCTCATCTTTTGACCAATAAGGTACATATAGCGCTCTCTACCATAATTTTTGTAAACTACAAAAATACCCACAATATTATTCGATTTCTTTTTAGTCTTGCAGATAGCAATAGTAAAATAAATATTTTAAATAATATACAAGAGCACTAGAGTGGCGGAATTACATAAAATGTACTCAGAATTGCGTGCATATTTATGGTAAGAAAAACGTATGAATGAACTATGAACTATCATTTTTAAGATAATCAATTAAATATGTTCTTTTCTTATGAGAAAACTATTTCGAGTCAGTTATTCGATAATCTATTTAAAAAAATGATTAGCGTTTATAGTTTTACTTGAAATTATCTACCAGCTCTTTATGTCAGCTACTACAGCTATATGGCATCGCTGCTTTTATTTTAAATATTTATTCTAAACATGAGCAATTTCACTTAAATTATTAATTTAACTAATTTTGTCCCTTAGAAAATATATTTCTATATTTTTTTCAGAATTTTCGGGAAAAAATTTTTATTACTATTAGGTATTTTGAGGGTTCCAACCAACCTTGTTCCAACTGATACGAGGCGCATTCCAAAAGTCCGTTCGCACGTTTCATATCTCCGGCCCTGGTGACACTGATGCAACGAAATTTTAACTGGAGTATCAGCACCCTCATGACACATCACCATAAAAATTTCATGGCCCTATCATGTTTCAATCTTGAGTTATGATAATTTGAAAATGAAGAGTAGAATAAAAGCACTGTCAAAGAATGAGATGCAGGATTTCTAATATTTTCCCAAATTAAAAGGTCGAAAGTGATCCGCTACAGAGTCGTCAACATGCATCAGAATGAGTACAAATATGAGAAATTGTTGGCCAGGCGCGGTGCTCAAAAATCAAGGAAACAGTGTGAAGGAGGATGGGAGAATATTACCACAAAAAACCAAACCAATAGCCCATGCGCTACAACGACGAAATAGAGGTGTATGTGTGCGTGTATGTGTGTGTGCGCACTTGGTGTTGACTGTAGGCAGACGTTACATGCTTAGTGCAGTACACTAGCACACAATCGCATGAATTTTACTCAATATTAGCCATAAAAACTTTTGCATAGCAATATTTTTCTTATTCTGCCAGTCTGGATGGGCGCCTTGGGAAAAATTTGATGTGAGCGACCTTTTACCACCCCTCTTTATTCACTGGCCTTGCCCCATCTAATTACCATCGACTCTAGTCATTGGAAGCTGAATTTTGAGGGGGAAATTTGCTTTTAGTAGTGCTATTTGGGAAAAGGAACAAAATTTTTTTTTAATTTGGACAGGACATTTAATCAAGATTACATTTAGAAACTTATACTGCCCCATAATAGCTGCCTTGATCACTTGGTGCATGGTATGGAAAAGTAGCCTGAAGTCTCCTCTTTCCAATGAAACTAATTGCAGGTCTCTATCTCTATTAGCTTTCAAATGGTGGGGGGTGCGAACCGACTTTTGGAACGCGCCTCGTAATTACAAAAATTTCAAAAAATTCTTGGCTCATACTTTTTATTTTGATTTTAATTAGAAAGTAAAATATTTCTTTATTTTTTCGAAACTGTATGAATACTGCATAACTCCTCATTACATGCGGCTATGCAACTTTATTTGTTTTGAAGTTGAAAAAGTTGTGTGTGTATTTGTCGCACGTTATTTTGTACAACTCGCCTTTATTTTGTAGTCAAGTTTTATAGCAGTATTTATCGATATAGCTCCCAAAATCAACTACCTCCTGCCCCTTACTCTCCGCCCGGAAAAATTTCTCATAAAATATGGTTTTATACAGATTTCCTTAAGTTTGAAAGTGTTTTTCTAACAACTTACAAAGAGCAGTCTATCTAAAATTTGATTTTAAAACTGCTGGATAAAACTTCAATAACGTTTTATTAACTAGGTATATCTTATAATCAAATGCATTTTCTCACAAGGCATCGTTAATCAGCAAACTGAACTATAAATATTTTTATGTATTAATTTTATCTTCGTGCCTGAACAAATAAATCCAAGCTACAAAAAAACAATTTTCATTCGATAAGTATTACAGCTACGATCATCAATCAAAAATGGGCAAATGCCCTGGGGCCCACGGCCAAACAGGGGCCTAAGAAAAAATACATTAATATAATTTTAATTTAGGGAAATAGAAAAATAATGAAAAAATTTTGGGGGGAGGTGGGTGGGGAGAGGGCCTATTATGTATTCTGCCCCGGGGCCCATGAAGGCTTAATCCGGCGCTGTCATCAATCGTTATCAGTCAGCATCCTAGAGATGAACAGTCTTTTGGAAAAAGAGGCCAAATTTTAATAAATTTTACTGCAAGCACAAACAAACTCGTAAATATCGTTATCGATTTTCAACATTTTAGACTGTTCTTAAAATTGATCGGAAAATGTGAGTTACTCTCTTCATGTCACTAACTGTTCAAATAAAATAAGAAAAATCAATAAAAAACTTGACATTAAAAAAATTATTAATTTCAGATTTTTGACAATTTTTCAATAACGTAACTTTTCAAGTCGACAATGTGTGTGTTTTTCTAAGAAAAAAAAAAGGTTCAAATAATAAATTTTCCCGAACAAAAAAAAAAATGTTTCATTCCTTTAGCCTGTGTCTCTAAGCAAACAGATCTATCCTTATTTAATTTTTGCTGGTTTTTTAGAAGACTGCCTGGCATTTTAATCTTTCTCACCTCAATAGCCACAAAGTTCCTTGTTCGACAACTCTAAAGATTTGTGAGAAGTGTTGAAAATAACAACTAGTTAGATGCCTCCATATCTACTGCATTCTGTTTATAAATCTACAAATCACTATCGAATAGCTTTTTCTATCAAAGACAAAAGAGGAAAAGGTAGGTATTTATTAACTACATAAAACAAGTATCAAAAAATCTTTTCCATATAAATAAGCGGTATAAGTAAATAAATAAACTGTTAAATTAGAAATATACAATGGAAAAATGGTGTGGCATATAAAGCTGCCATGTCTGCAAGAACTTGACAGTGTTAAACAAGTTTCTGCTTCAAAGGAAAAAACACAAAGGATAACAAACAAGATTGCTTTTATCTTCGTGATGAAACTTAAACTCATCTAAATACAATGAACGTATGTAGCTCTCTTTGTATATATATTTTTTTTTTTACAAAATGGTTAACAGCGTCTACTTGCAAAAATTATTTGTTGCATCCACGTACCAAGTAACATTCCACAAAGTTGTTGGAGAACTTTTTTTTTTACACTTGAATAGAATTTTTTTTTACACCGAATCAAAGTGATAATCCTAAGATCTACACATAATTATGGTGTAATTGATTCTGAAGAGGAATACCTATTTGAATTCAATAACCGATCTTGGTCACTGTTGAGACACACACACCGCCAAACAAGTGTTAACCGCAGGAATTTCTCTTGTAATTCATAATACCGATAAAATATTTCAGATGAAAAAAAAAAGTTTCATGAGCCTCAGTTCAAGTTACTCAAGTACTCTTTTTTTTTTTTAAACTTATGTTGGTAAACCACAAACTAAATTTCTATGGATCCCATAGACGAGTATAGCATCGAAAATTTTGGATCGCTCGGTCATGTTCCGTTACTTTTACCACCTCAATGTCACTTTCAAGAATAAAAAATCTGTTGCCATTCCATTTTAACAACAATAAAATTTACATATTTTAGATTAAGCAATGTACAGTAAAATGAATGGCAAAGTAGTGATAAAAGTAGGATATTTGAGTGAAAAATTTTGCCTTGTTTTTATGGAGGATTCCCCATCTACATCACCTTTATGGTCGAAGATGTCTACAGCCTGATAGCTTTATAGGAATATTTGTAACTTTTGTTGGTGAAAAATATTTAAGGGAGGACAAAGATTCATTTTAGTCAAAAAGACCAAATTTTCGTTTTTCTCTGTTTCTTATATTTTTTTATTTATTTTTATTTATTCTTTCCTCTACCTCTACAAAATGATGCATTAATTTGTCTTTTTTTTTTAGTGCCTTAAAATGCTTAAAATTGTGATTTTGAAGGACAATAAATTTTTAGAAATCCAATTATTTGAAAAAAAATTAAATACTCAGCCGTGCAAAATGAAGTCAATTTCATATCAAAACCTTTTGGAAACTAAAGATAGATATTTGAAAAAGATGCTGTTATAAACTCTGAGAAAAATAACGTAAAGAAGCATAAAAATACATGGTAAAAAAATGATCTTCGTCCTCCCTGTAGAAGGAACTTTATTAATTAATTTATTTATTTTTACCAGAAAAGGGCGGAAAGAGTCATCTGGCATCAAAATCATAGTTACCTTTTGAAAGAATACAAAATTTCGTCTAAAATAATAGGTCAGTATCAAAGTCTTGAAATTGTATAAAATCATCAAAGAACCATATTTTACTTATTTAAAAGGAAACAATGCTCAGTTGGGAAATCAGAATTACTATTGCTACAATGCTACAGACTATACTTACTTAGATTAAGAGTTGAGAAGAGGGTCAAGATGACCTTATCACAAAGCCGAAATTGAAAGATACTATCAGTAACCGATAGTAGCCATGCTGAGAAAAATATTTTTTAAATCGTTTCTTTTCTTTGTGCTCCCTTAAATTATTCTTATCGTGAACAGACTTTAAGCTATTTTCATTCGAAAATAAAACGAAGAAAGCTGTGAAAAAATTACTCAAAAAATACTCTTTACTTCAAATTTTTTATTGACAATGAAATTCAATTTAAAACATCGACAATACTTCCTCAAGGTTTGGACACATTAAAACATTTTCAACCAGATAAAGACAATTTACTTTATAAATCATTTGATCTTAGGACTATGCTTACACGTACACTTCCACCTGCGTACATTTTGTAAATTATAATTTACCAAAACCCACTTGAAAAAATTCATTAATATTCCTTCCAGCAATACCATAGAGATGTACCTACGTATTATATTTTTTATTAGAGTATAAAAAAATAATAATCCTGCATATCGAAAGAGGCATATCTTATCATTACTATTAATTCGGTTTATAACAGTGCTGCTCTTCGAAACTTATGGAATTGCTGCAGGTGCTGTGAAATCGAACCCAATACCTGTATACAAAAAGCATATGGTATCCTATTAAATTTTGTGATTTTCGGAAATTTCACACAAAATTGTTAAAAAGCATGAAAAACGAAGGTAATTAAATAAACTTTCAAATTTAATGCTATTGGGTCATAAAATAATGTGCATAAAAACAACGAAAAAATGTTTTTGAGAAAAGTAAAAGAATATGCTGATGAAGATGATAAAGGCATGATAGAGGTACGAACATTTCATTGGGCTTTCTTCATCTCCTAAAATCTTTATAATATAATATAGATAGGAGGCAATTATTGAATCGTCAAAACCTTAAACAGATTTATTTCTTTGTTGATTTACCAAGAGTATAAATATGAGATTTTATTTTATGACGGACTAAAATTTCTTGAAATTCTTAGATATACATTTGAAAATATCAAGTAGGGTCTGTAGTATCAACCCATATTGCACTAGCTACCAACCCTAGACAACTCAATGTCAATGACTCTTAAGGCCGAGTGTACAATCAGAGCTTAAGTGGGCCTCAAACAAAAACCACGTTCAACTTGAAAAATTAGGGTGTAAAATGCGAGTTCAAAAGTTGAGGGATGCTTAAACCCGGTTCAATTTAAATGGAGTCTGATCGACGCTTAAGGCAAGTTCAACTAAAAACCGAGAGGAATTCTATTGTATTCGCACAGGTTGGGTAAACTGTACACTGCAAAGTTCCATTTTTTAAATTAATGTATCAGGATTTTGCGCCGGTAGTTTGGACTCACTGCGATACCGCATGACACAAAATAGACAACCACAGATGTGAATAATCAAAATTCCGACTATTTTGTTGCTGTGTCAGCATTTATGATGGTTTAGCTGAACCACTGTTTATTTTTGTTTGTATACTCTCTTTATGCCTAAGCCGAGGTTTGTTGTTTGAACCTGGTTTTGTTGAGAGGAAGCTTAAGCTCTGATTGTACCCCCGGCCCTTACTCTTATGAGAAAAATAAACAAAGTGCTTAGTAAACTATCTCCATCTTATGGATCGATGGTGTCAAAATCACTCGATTATCTAAGTGACAGGTTAGCACATGCGCAGAACCTCATAATTGTTCAAATCAACTAATATGCGATGTTAATGGTATGGTTGATTCTGGAAACAATCTACTAGAGTTCCTAAAGTGTGTTGGAAGTCGAACCAGATTTTTGTAGAACCAAGCAACCACCTCCCTCCCTCCCCCAACTACTACTGAGGCTACGATAAATAAGCCACGCGCCAAGTGCACGAAAATTTTTCCTCGGTATTAAATTTTTCCATAGTATTTTGCTATTTTTAAATGGTTTTCTTGTAAAAAGTTGTTGTGAATTTGATTTTTAAATGCTTTTATTCAACTAAGAGGTGGAACAGAAAATAGAATTTATATAACCAGCTGGATTGCGCCGAAAAAAAAAGTTGGATTCTTAGACTTTGAAAACAGTAAAGTGGAGTGCGCATGGAGATAAAGCATTTACCTAAAAACTTTTTTCAATTCATATTATTTTGTTATTTTTATTTAAAAATATTAAAAGAACATTACAAAATCAGATGGTGGGTTCAACAAGGGTGACTCCAACTGAAATTTTTTTTTAATTTGATTTTTGTTAAATAATTTTCTGAGAAAAAAAAGACCTAGAAGAACATTATAGAAAATCAGAAACATGGCTTAAACTGGTCAAAGAGGGGGGAGGGGTTCAGCCCCTCATAACTCCTCTGATTACTGGCGGTGTTGGCTGTCTAATAATATATGATTCAAGTTTTACACTAACAGAAAAGACAACTTACTGTACCTACAGCCACATTGGACAAAACTATTTTTCATACTCTCTTGGATACTATACCTAATTTTTTCAAGCAAATTTCTCATTATCACGTTGAATTTCTTTTTCACGCTTCCGTCTTCTCAATTCCTCCAGTCGGCTTTTTCTTGATTTCACATTTTCGGTGGACGATGGAGTTTCGAAAGTGTCAGATTGCTGGTTGGTATAAACGGGTGGAGTATTTGGATAGATAAAATATAACACGATTTGAATAGTACCCAGCAAAAAAGGTGCTAACATTTGCCACTACAATAAAAATATAAAAAAAATAAAAAAGAATTAATTTTGCCTAATTAATTAATTGGTTTATGCAGTTGGTACTATACTGCACATAGAGAAAGGTACGTAATTTCTATTTACCACTAGTACGTAATTATGAATGCTGATGGCAAAAAGCAACCACAATGTAGTCACCAGTTGTCCAAAGAAAATGATCATGTAAGGGACACCGAAGGTAGTTTTGCAGGTAATAATATACTTCTGCGGAGAAACATTTAAACCAGATTGAAATATTAAATAGCACGAAAGTGACTAATGCCGTATACAGATAACGGATTAACCACGACAAAAGCGTAATTAGTAGATAGGTGCATATTGCGCATGCACATTTTGCACGAATAGCATATGTGCAGTAAATAATACTATGGCTGAGTATACTTACTATGCCCGTAACTGGATAAATCAAAGTAGATAAATTTAAAAGAGTTAAAATGTATCCAAAACGTAACGGTGCCAACATAGGCGATTCCCAGTGGGCATATAGAACAGTGATGACGATGAAAGCTCCAGATTTCATAGCAGCTGCATAAAATGGCGTCTGTGTAGAAAGAATGGTAAAATAGATTACTGCAAATTTAAAGACAATTTAGATCAGATTTTAAATTGAATAACAGCCAAATTTTTAGAGCATAGCTGTGCCTGTATGTAGTTCTATTTGACTTAGAATTTATTAGAATCAGGGGTGCCGTGAAGGCACAATCTTGAGGAGCAACTTCTCGTTGACGATTGGGCGGGGGGGGGGGGAGATTTATTTCAAATTTAAAAAAGAATTTCAAAGATGATCGAATACGAAAATGTTTTTTTCGCTCAAGGGGGGCATCATTTCTAGTTGACCTGGAGGGGACACTCTACGTAAGCCTTGGGGGATCATAGCACCCCTGATTGAAATTGAATTAATTAGTCTGCCTTCACGAAAGTTCAGTGAAGGCTATAGCTATTTTCAAAAGATGATGACTTACATCAATATTTTAAAATATTACCAAATTATTTTGGGAATATTTTGGCAGAGAATATTTAATTTTATGTGGAGAGGAATTATTTCTCTGACAAAATATTGTAATTATTTTCATATAAAGGCTCTCTAAATTGTATTAAGATCTCAGAAGAATATATCCTATAATTTTCATTCCAAGAGGAAGTGTGGTTATTCGTGCTCCTAGCTAACTTCATAGAGAAAAGCCCTTGAACAACAATAATCATTTCTTTGAAGAGCTAACTTCTTGAAAAAATAAAAAAAGATAAAATTTGTTTGATATGTGGGACTTTTTGGTTTTTTCATTTTAGTTAGATGCAAATCCCAGAATTAGTTTCGTGATCCTACGTGGCGTAATGGTTTAGTCCTCAAACCAAACACAGCCAGATCGCTGTTTCGAGACCAAAGCATTTGCCAGCTTTATTTCAGTTGTTATCATTATAGAATAGAATAACTGAATACTCGAATAATTCGTTAATAACTGCTAGCATGATTCGGTTATATTGATATTACATGACTTCTACTTATTGAGAAAAATCATCTTATACCAGTACCCTGTTGAAAAACAATTAAATAGGGGATCATCTTTCGGTCAGTATATTGGTAGTGAATTCTCTAGTCGGATAACGTCTGTCACGTCATGTGGCCAAGATGTAAACGCTTCATTTATGAACGATTTTCGCATAAAATCACTCGAACAAAAAATTTTACACACTCAAAAAAGCAAGAAAAAAATCCAATTTCAAAAGTGTCAGTATTTTGGTTTGTGCGCATGCGTGACAAATTTTATCTAACATTTGAGTAGGAAAATAATTTTTTGCCTGGACAAAATTTAACCTCGTTTCTGAACGTCAACAATATGTTACTCTTATCTAGGACGAATCATAAAAAAAAAACACCACTAGAGAATCAAAAAAAACAAAATCACTACTTTTTGGATAGACTTCTCCAGACAAATCACACTGGAATACGTTTCCACAAAAAATTGGAAGAAGTTAGCTCTTTTTTTTTAAATATAATTATTATTGTTGATTTAACTTACTTTATTTTGCAAGTAGAGGTAGTACAATGCCAAGTAAATTAATTGAATAGCAATGCCAAACAAATTTTGCTGCATTATGTCGTGCGACATTAATAGCTTGCCATGATAATAAAATAGAATGCTCCTGAAAATAAATTAGTATCTATATATTATAAAACCAGGGGTGAAGATCACAGGTAAAAACACAAATTTGTAAAATCCAAAAATCGCCAACATCAATATTTGCAAACCAATGATTGATAGTGCAGTTATTCAAAATTCAAAACTATTTTAGTTTAACCTTTTCTAAGGTTATACTTCTTTCTTCTTCTTTTTTTCTTTCTAAAGTTAATATGAAATGCTACAGAACTTAATTCTTTAAAGCACTAAGATCATTTTGATTTTTTTGTATTCATTAATTTTAATGATCAAAATGGTCAGTGTTTTGAGAATTTAATGATTTAGGTACAGTCTTACCTTAGCAACCCATCAAGAAAGGTATTTGGTGGGAAAAAATCAGAACATCCAAATTTGATTATATTCCAGCAAACAATTCTGGAAAAATGTCTGTATTATTTATCAGCTGGTTTTAAATCTTCAATTTTTAATAAGTAATGAAAATTTTCCATAACTTACAATGGACAAATAAAAAATGGCATCATTGAAATGGTGCCCCAATAGGCAAAAGTTGCGGCATATTGCTCCAAAACCATCTTTCGGTCACCGAGGCAAATAATTTAATTTGAAAAATACACGAGCTTTGAATTTTAGCATTATTATTTTTCGCCACGTTCTAAACAACTGCATGAAGAATGCTAATCACTTTTTACGTTTCACTAGTCTTATCGTGTTCATGACAAATGTCTCCTGTAAACTCGTAAATTAAGTTGAGGTTTTTTATTTTAATTTTTTTTCGGCATAATGTTTACTTCGATAATTGAAAATAACACTTTGTAAAGCAGGAAAGCATAAAGTTAGTGTTTTTTTGAAATTCTAAAATATTGCCCCATTTTCTTCCTTTGATACGCAAAATTGAAATCTTGGGCAATAAATAAAACAATAAAGAATGTTTTCAGCTTGAACTCTCATACATAGTATACTTCTGAAACTACAGATCATGTATATCCATTAACATATCATGTTCAAGTGTTTTTTAGACGACCAAATTGTAGAAAAAATTCTTCTATTTTACCTACACTATAGTCGTATAAAAAATCTCAACACATATATCTAAACATGAAGAAATAATTTATCATTCGCAATAAAGTTGGAAAAAAATTACGTTCGAATTTAATGTAAATGATTTGTAAGCCGTCAGCAAAATAGGGTATATATATTTTTTTAATTAAATTAAACCAATTTTGAAAATCGATTTCATTAACATTTTTCAGAGGAGGAAGCAGGTACCAAATACTGAATTATATAGTAGTGGGTAACAAATTTTAAATCAATGTTTTTTTACTTTGAAATTAGAAGAAACTTAATAATGTGGTGTTGGTGTCAACTTTTTTTTCTTTCTTGTATGCAAATAATTTGATAAATTTTCCTTTTCCTTAATTTGCTTATAAAATCAATAAAATCACACCCAAAGTATTGAGTTTGAATAATTTTTTTTTTCATTAATCTTTTCTCAATAATGCAAATTTTCCGACTAGGTAATTGAATTTGACAAATCGAAAAAAAAAAAATCAATAAAAAATGTAGAACGTATTTGAAAAATATTTTGAGCAGGTGCTTCATTGAAGAAATTTGAAATCGTATTCAAATTTCTAGTTAATAGTTTTTTTATCCAATTTTTTCCCTCGTTATTGGTTCCCAACCTGTAAATTCAGCGAGAAATTGCGTCAATATTTTAGTTTAGGGGAGGAGGTGATTTGTGACTGATGTAAGCAGGTGTGAGAATGGAAAAGGAGTTCAGGCACAGTAGGTTAGCTTTATTTGTACAGAAATTCCGCAATTTTAGGACTTTTTTCAAAAAAGTTCTCAAAAGTCTAGTAATAATATAAAGTTGAACATTTTTATCTCTTCTCGCAGTTCTCACAAAGTATGCTATGTATTATAAATATTATTTATCTTTTTATCAAGTTACCTCAAACCTTCCTTACCCTCAGATGCTAAGCTTTTCAATTATTATCGCAAAACTCACAATCAGTATATTTTTTACTAAAAATTGCCTCAGAAGAAAGTATAAATTAAGAAATTAGTGAAATAAAAATCGTGTATCAGCTCATTTAAAATCATTTGGCCCTTACATTTTTAGATTGATAATATTGTTTTTCATCGACTCGAAAGATATGAACTCCTACACAAGGTCTTCAACTCATCATCTTATACTTGTAAATGCTGTTTACATTTTTTCGAAAATTAATTTTCAGCGTCAGCTTGCTCTCTATAAGGATAATCTATAAAGGCTATATTAAAACTGTTCACAAGTTTAATCGTTCGCTAGAAAATCATTTTTCACTCGTAGCAGACATAAAATTGCATGTTGAACTGAATGAATTTCCATTCGCTGTCATGGCTTTAGACAGGCTATAACGACATTATACCAGAAGGCAAAGCGTGTATACACCTATGCATAATTTTTTTTCTCCAAAATCGCCATTTGCTGTAAGAATGTCAACGTGATTACCTAATGCCATTAATTAAATGCACGCCTTCGAGAAAAAATATACGGTATGGCGCAGAAGTGTTTCATTTTGTCAATAAGAACGCGCGGTAAATGAAATATACTTTTCAAACTAGCGTCTAGAACAACTTCCACGGTCGTGTTTCTCGTATTTATTTGAAGCACACGAGCAAAATTATAATTCACGTGGCACGAAGTTAGAAATACCTTACCAACTAAATAAGTGAAGTGGTAGTTTGTGGCCAAATGCTGGAAGGCAGATTTAGGAAGCTTGTTGGAGACAAAAACACATCAACATTTTGTGTCTAAAATCTACCCCTTGAAGTTCTTAGAAGTAAATTATTTCACCCAACTCAGTAATACTCACAATTCAGTAATTGCTTACTGAACCTTTCATTGAGGAATGTAAAAAGTATCAGCTCATTCTTGAACACTAGAAAGACCTGGTGGTGTCGTATACGACGCCATTTGAATTTGGATGCGTTACTCCTTAAAAGACCAGGTGGCGTCATATATGACATTCTCCAGTCCTTTGAGGTTCCTTTACTGTTGAGTCGAATATGACGCCATCAGGTCCTTAGAGTAATCGAGTAAAACATGGTTTTTCTAGTGTTAATAGTTACATATATTATGTATGTGACCCGATCCAAGAAAATAGACTAAAAGTTAGCAAAGTCAATTTTGAGATATTGGCAACACTGTATAGAGATCATACACAGAAAATTCCGCTTTCAGTTGTTCAAAGATAAAGCAAGAAAGGTAAAACTAGAAATACCAGGTTTTACTCGATTACTCAAAGGACCAGGTGCTGTCATATATGACACCACAAGAGTAACTTCGAAGGACCAGCTGGCGCGTCGTATGATACAAGTCATTGGTTCTCAAAATATTGGTCCTTTGAAAAGTCCATCTCAAAATTTTGAGTGGTGTCGTTTATGACACCACCTGGTACTTCTAGTGTTAAGGAGTTTGGAAATGATTTCCAGTTTTCCATTAATGAAAGAAGCCGAAAGAAAAAATAAAAGCAACTGTGTGCAAAATAATTTGTCTACCTCTCCCTCTACTACCCTTCCCTTCTAACAAACAGTCCTTATCATTTCCGAGCGCCTTAAATTTTTTCCTCTATACTCGAACATAATTTTCAACACAAATGGCAGTTCATGTTATTTCTATTTATAGGTCAAGGTTCAGACAAACATTAGATTAAGTACTATGAACCTGTGATCTTGATTGGACCCTATCCTGAACTCCCTTGAAATTCATCAAAAGTCATCTGGTTGAGGTCAGCTTTATTCAGTAGGGGAGTTTTCGAGGTCGCTGAACACGAATCCGGTAGCCGGTTTTGGCGGCGACTCTCACCCGGTGAGATATGGCCAAGAAAAAATGAAAAATGCTCCAAAATGGGTATAAATCACGACGTAGAGCAAAACGGGTTGCAGATTCGGATTCAGCGTGAAAAATTACATACTGTGCACATGTCTCCTGGAAAATTTTAATTTTGAGCAAAATGGCAAGGTTAACCCCAAAATATTTTTTTGGTTAACCCATTAGTTTTTTTTACGTTTTTTTTTTCAAAAAATTTTTTTCGAGTTTAGCACTGGTAAGGGGGTTTTCGAGGTCGCTGAACACGAATTAGGAAGCCGTTTTTGGCGGCGGCTCTCGCCAAGCGAAATATGGCCAAAAAAAAAGTGGAAAATGCTCCAAAATGGGTCTAAATGGCGATGTAGAAAAAAACGAGCTGCAGATTCGCATTCAGCGTGAAAAATTGAATAGATAGATTAAACATGTGTTGGGTCAATTTTATGACTGGTATCTGATGCTGATTTTTATCCTGAAATTTAATTGAAATTCGCAGTGTCCTAATGAACACTGCTTTTTTTAGCCAAATTTTTTTCATCATTCGGTAGCTTAAAGACAGATTATTCGATAATTTGCTACTATATTTCAATTGAAGCAAAATTTCTTTTAAATATAATATGTTCAAAAACTTTGCATTTCCTGATATTCTGCTCAGGGAATAAATTTGTAAGTTGAGCAATTGGTATAGTCCCTTTCTCTTACCTCTTCAACCTCCATCTCCTCTTTTCCCTGTCTTCACCACTCACAATATAGTCTTCTAGCTCCTCCACCACGTCTTTCTCTCAGACCACCCTCTCTACCCCTTCAATTTCTCAAATTTATTCGAATATTTTTTAACAGAAGAAAAATTTCTGGAACTGTATAGTAAATTAATTATTGAGTATTTTTTATGGGGAAAAAAATTGCTTTTATAAATATCTAGTACATATTTTTACCCTTCCTCCCACTACAACATAATAAGTAATATTCTATGAAAAAAAGACTTGAAGGCTGAAACATCATTAATAGATGTCGTAAAATTATTAATTTACGATGTGAAAACTCCCAAATATCTCGAATATATTAAAATCCAAAAAACAAATTACGTCTTTTACATGTATTATTTTTTCATATCCTCTCACCAAACTGGCTAAATATTTAATTAAATGAAAAATTTTCAAGTAAATCCGCCAAATATACCTGGAATAAATCGATCTCTCCTACTATATTTTTACTCGAGGAAAAAATCATCTTCACTTGAAAGCATTATAAGTTCATTTCATAACTGGGCGGTCTTCTCAGAATTGTTAACTAAAGTAAAAAAAGAAAAAAAAAAAAGCCAAAATATTAAAATAGGTAATAATAACTAATACCTTTTTTTCTCATATTGTATTTATGTAAAACGTTGCACGAGAAAATTTAATTGTAGTCAATGAGTTAGGTGATTCGCTGGAAGTAATTTTAATTTATATTCAACAGAACACGTCATAAATAACAAGTAAAAGAATAAGGAGAGGAAAAAATAAAAAATAAAGAGAGAGAGAGAGAGAGAAGAGATAAAATACCTGTCAAAATGAATTTGTAATAGAAGGTGTGCCGACGCGCGGAACTGAAGAAGTAACGCCTATTAATTCGGAAAGGTTCTATAAAGATAAGATCCAGTATCACGGAGTAAACGGGGTAAAAACTGGACCTGTAAAAAAGAAAAAGATAGAGTTTGGTGGAGAAAAAAAGATGCAGACGGAGAAGGGTAACCGGATTGAAAAGCGTAGGATGGATGAAGTACCTGCAGGGAACAACAGATGGATTATGCGAGTACGAGTGCTATTTGGAAAGAGAAAGAATGAATGAGAGTGAGATTTTTTTTCTCCCATATTCTTTTTTTTTTTTTTTGCTACTCTCCAGTCTCCCAGTCTCATGGAAAATAAGCCAGTAGAAGTGATTACGTTTATCATAATTATTATTATTTTTGTATTAAAATTAATGTTATTAGCAATGTTTGACAAATGAAAGTTGACACTCGGCACTTCGTTGCTTTTGTTTGTGCAACTTGTAATTACACACTACTGCAGCGATAAGTAATGTGTAATTACAATTTTTAAACAAACTCAATGAAGTACCGCGCTCATTTTTTCATTTGATTTTTGAAATCTTATGATAAAAAATTACCTTTAATAGTTTTTCTTTTTGAAAAATACTTGAAGCATTTTTGTCCATTAATTTATTCAATTTGACATGGACCAGAAGAAAACTTAATTTGGTGCGGGGCAAACTGACTTTAGTGTGAAAATAACGTCGAGGAGATGATAATTAGCTCACCATGAAAGTAATATTAAAAATGAAATAAAAATAAACGCATGTTTCATTTGTTTTAACTTTGATATGTAAACATATCTTCTTGGTGTAAATTAAAACAAACTGGAATAATAAAAATTTTAAATTAAAAAAAATAAACTAGGTCCTTGAGAAATGGTATTTTTATGCGATTTGCGTTTTAGTCAATAATATAGATTCTCCTCATCCATTTAGCCATCCATTTAAAATTTCCAAATTTACCTCCATAGCAAAAAAAAACGATATCAACACATACGAAAATTTGAGAACCAAATAAATAAAATATTCATAGGCGAAAAAAGCAGAGACAATAAAACATTAAAATATTATAAAGTTTCAAAACGAATAAAAAAAATTAAATAGAACTGGAAAAATTACTAAAAAATTGCCTTCTCAAAAAAAAAAATCATAAAAGTTAAAATTGTAGGATTATTTGCTTTTTTTTTTTTTTTTTTTTTTTTTCTTAACGAAAAGGATAATAATTTTCCGTTGGGGTTTTTTGTTTTCAATTTTTTTCTCGTTTCTTGTTTTTTCTTTTTCTATTTTTGATTGGGTACTTTTTTTACTTGTTTTAAAAAAAAAATTTTTCGCAGTAACCTTTTTTTTTTTTGAATTAGTAAGCATTTTTTGCCTTTGTTTTTCAAAATTTTGATTCTATGTTTTTATTTTATGTGCTTCTTGTATATTTTTTTAAATATTCTAATTTGGCTTTTAATTTTTTTTCTTCACTTTTTAAAACTATTTTTTTGATGGGCTAATTGATCTTCTCCACCTAGTTATTTTACATTGGGACTGTCCAAGTTGAGGATGCATTAGCGTCGAATATAAGCATGTGAAAACAGCGTGGAAGATGTATTTTATATAAAATTCCTGCATTAGATTACGGAATTTTGAGGAAAATTGGGAAACAATATACAAGCCTATATTCTCATATTTGAGAAGTATGTTTCAATATAATTTTTGATTCCTTACATTTTTTACAACTAGGTGTAAACTCTTTCGTCGGACAGTCTCAATACAGAGTCTGTTTAACGCACACCACATGGATTTTTGCTTGTCATTGAAACTGCTCAATAATCTAGGTACTATAGTTTATCGCAGAGTAATAATCTACTGGCTAGTGGCTATCAGCTGTAGCCTCTTCAGTGAGAAATATTATTTTGTAGGCAAAAATACTCATTTATTCAGATTTTTTAATCTAAATGGATGTTCAAATTTTAATAAAGTAATTAAAATTTAATTTAAAAATTTCTAGTTACAATAGATAACTCTCACCCCTTAACAATACCTGAGAAAAAATTAGTGGTCATCAAAATAACGCCTTCCTCACCACCTCCAGCTACAAGCCCATATTTCAGTCTGTCTGAAAACACAAATTAGTTTCTCCCACTGCGTATTAACACCTTCTTCTTTGAAATCATAGGTCAAAGATGACTAATGAATAATGGAAAAATCTTGGACACCCTTTTCCACCGTATGAATGGCAAACAAGTGGTTTTTTCTTACCAGTCTACCTCTCTCTCTGTTCCTCTCATTTTGGAGTAACAAATGAAAGGGAGTGTATTCCAGTCGAGATAAAGAGCAGCAGATATCAAAGGCGGGAGCTACGCCTTCAGCCAGCACGTTTTTTCCACAACGACCAAGCAGTCTGCGTTGAAACCTCAACCGTTTCGTTTCCGAGTGTCTGCTTGTGTGACTTTGGCACAACATTCGTCTGCGTTTGCTAACTTTAAGCTCCCTATTCCCTCGATGAATACTGATAAGGTATACGAAAGGGTAGTTTTGCGTTTTCGACAAGGGTGATTCTGCGCGCGACTATTTGTTATCGATCGTTTTCGAAGCTTTTCGTATATTAATACAATAATAGTCATAATATACTCCCTCGAATACTGAAGAGGAAACACGTAAACTTTCTTTCCCTCGAGTTAATTCCGAGTTCATTCACATACAGTGTCGTTCGTTGAGTACATAATTTTTTTTATAGTTTTCATATAAAGGGTGAAATAATATTGAAGTGAACCATGTGAACAGAGTTTGAGAAGTGAAGTAATCCTGAGAGAAATTCATATTACAAGAATGCATTGGCTGTGTAATATGTAAGTATAGCCGATTATTTTCTTATCACTAATAATTGTTAGACTGCTAAAAATGTATCTAGTAATTTTTCAATTTGAATGGTACGGACGTACCCTGTTCTGAATATGATAGCTAGTGAAGAAAGTAGGAAAAGTTTCGCATTAACCACTCAGATCGATTGAATACTGTGCGATATTGTCAAAAACCATTATTCGACGATGACAACGATGAGCATTGATAAGAATGAGCTATATCGTTCTCTTGCAGAGTCACCGACCAGCATATTTGGAACAGAATATATGAGGGTGTAGTTTCCAAAATATCGAGCTCCATATAAGTGCATTGCAAAAACAATAATTAATATTTATTTCATCCCTCAAACGATATCTAACAGACTGTTCCTTTGTTTATATCTCATTGGTGAGGAATTTATCATTCACCAATCAGCTATTACTAACCGATCATTTTGAAGATAAATTCTCACCAGTGAAAAGTAAACAATAATTTGATGTCATTTGTGAACGTTCTATTCTTGCACTGATACAAATCCCTATCATCGCATAGCCGAACTGTTACAACAAAAATTAATCGAAATAAAATACCCTAGCAAGATTTTCAATTTTTCTTCCAAAGAATGGCTTACAAGAACTCTTTTTTCTCGCTCACTTCTGCACCAATTGATTTGAAATTTTCACTAACCTGTTATCAAAGGATGTCTCTAGGGTGACTTATATGTGGAATTTTGATTTTCAGGTTTGTTCATGAGATATCATATCATGCTGAAAAATGCCAATTTTTACTGCTCCCTGAAATTAATTTAAAGCAAAATTTCAAAATTCTGCCCATAAAGCCCCTTGGATCCTTCGACAACAGATTAGTGAAAATTTCGGATCAGTTTGTATGAAATTGAGTGAGAAAACATTTTTTTGGAACGTATTTTTTATGTTTCGAATCGCACCCTTAATGTTGACGATAAATAATTTTCTTCACTGTTATAAGAAAATTTAAGCTTACTATACAATGTAAATCCTGTTCGTATAATTTAATACTATTCATTGGTACCTGGTTGGGAGAGGTGGGGCAGTGCAAGCATGAATGTGCACCATCTGAAAAATTCTTGCACCACCTATGAAAACTGAAGAAGAAAAAAAACAGTGCAACTTGGCACAATGTTTATAAAAATAATATTTGATTTTTATAAAAATATTCCCATTGTTTGGCACTATATGCTTTACACGCTGAGAAAATCAAAACCTGCCATCCGGCACCCATGATAGTCTTCATTTTTCTCTTAGTATAGAGAATAGAGCAAATTGAGTGTGCAGCTTTTCTTCAAAACTCATTTCCGGGTTGGTAGTATTTTGCAATTATTCAAAATTTTTTTATGTCAAGTTTGGTGAATAAAATTTCAGTAGTTTCCGTTATTTTGAATAAGAAAACTAAAATAAACCAGACTTTATTATAGAAATCACTGCCAATGCCAAACTAATAAAATCATTATACTTATTTGATCAGTGAAATGGTGCCTCAAGTTGGAAAAGTAATTTTTGAGCTGATGTCTGCTTTTGATAGAAGAATAGATATCTATTGCATTTGCGAAAATGTGCAAAATTAAATATCTTTTCTCATCTTCCTTAAATTATGAAAAAAGGAATAGTCTGTTTTTTTTTTTTTTAGAAAAAAGGGGTCGCGTGCTCCGATTGCTGAAGTATGAGTCCAGTAGCTTATTTGATTTAGTTTTTTTTTTTTTTTTTAACAGAATAATTAGAAATATTGTAATATATTTTAGATTTTTACGAATTTCTCAAGTTTTTGAAGATCTTTTTTACAATAGTTCACTCTTATTCTACAGACTCGAAGTTACAATCACTCAATTAGAAAAAAGGGGGACTGCAGATACTTTTCTTGCGTGTTGCACGATCTGTTTTCTATATAGTTTCTTTTCATTTTTTTAAATATTGTATGTTTTGAAAATTTAGTGACAGTGGTTCCCGCCGAATGATGAATTATACGATTATTTTTATTTAATTAAGTATTTTGTAGAGTTGACAAGTAATGAATGCCTTTATCGTCTGTAAAAGTATGCTCTAAGCCTACGTACAAAGAACATTTTCCCTTCGCCTATTTGTTAAATATTTATATTATACGGAACACGACAACTGTAGCACGAAATAATATTATGTAAACGAGCAATGACTCTCACATTTGAATTTTCATTAAAAGCCCACACTATGAACCGAGAGAAAATCTACGAGGCTGAAGAAAAGAAATATTTTCACTAGTCATTCTTTACAGCTGATGATGCTTTTATTAAGAAATTTCCACCCCACACACAAAAAAAAAAAATATGCAAAAGCCTACTGTTTCACGATTAATGATGTTGAGCCACGACAAATTGAGTGAAATAAAATTATCTTCCCTTAACTGAATTAATTGAATTCAGAAATAAATTTACAGCAATTTAGCTAAAACCGTCATTTTTGTACATCCATTTAAGTTGAATGACTTTGAGCTGGTTTAGAAAAATTTCATTTAAAAGCCATAAACAGGACTACAACAGTAGTATACCAGTGGAGGGAGGGCTTGGTATATTTCTATCTAAATTTTGACATAGTATTTTATTGGTGTCCCATTTTACGAGAAATTTTTGAATTGCAATTCTACTCCCACGGTGAAGGAAGCAATAGAGTATTAAAATTGTGTCTCCAGCTATTAGAAAATATTATTGAAAATTTCGTAAATCATTATATGTGTAAAAACTGATTAAGTTAACTGAAAGACAGGAAAAGATACTGACCCAGCCGTTGGAAAAATACTGTAGTTTCATGAATTTTTGATATAGTGGACTAAATGATGGCTCTGTAACAAGAAGAAAGGCCACACAGATTGTGAAACTGATGGATTTCAGAGAAGTTGTTAATCTCCAGCTCAATTTGTATTAAAGTGATTAGGGAATTGAAGGCAAAAGCTCACTCTCTGTAGGAAGAGCGTATCACTTTACAAAAATTTGATCTTCTTAATAGAAGGATATGCAAGATTATTAATTTTTTTAGCAGTTTTTTTTTTTTTTGAAGGCTGGTACTCTAAAATCTTTTTATCTGTATAATATTTCATAAAAATGAATAGTTCTTTGAATAAATATTTTTAAAAAGCTCCAACAATGAAACGAAACAAAAATCTCTAAATTGATTATCTTAATATTTACACTGTTTCACTGTGAAATGATGAGAATATCAAACATCAAGACTTTCATCAACAAAATGTGCTTCTGCTTATCGATTTTCATCTCTGCCTTCACTGTCCAATACACTCTTCAATTCCTCACGCTAGCAATGCTTTTAAAATGCTATTCATGACAGAGTGAACCTTTACAAACAATTTTTCCGGACCTCTGCCCTCCTCGAATCAACTTCAGCCCTCGACATAAAAAGCTATTCAATTCGATGATTCGAAAAGAGATTTGAGACGTACAACAAATTTACATCTATTTGTTACTGTCGAGCTTAATTTTGCACACACGATCGTAAGTCAAATAATGTGGAATGCATATCGCGTAGCAAATGTACAAAAGTCGAAGATGGAAAAACGATGGCTAGGCTAGAAACTCTCGTATCGGTCGTAAATTTATATATTTTTTTAATGCTTTGTGGTAATAGCTTTAAGAGAATTTATTGTATGTCGTTATTTACGCCATCCAAAATATTTCAACATTATAGGAAACCCTGGAACGATCTATTGTTCGGTTTCCCCATTTAGTACGCTCTAATGTCCCGTAACGCAGCGAGCAACGATTTTCTCTCCGGTAATTTCCGAGGAAGCATAAAGTCAGCCCCCTCCCCACCCGCTGCCCCCTCGTCTGTCACCTCGGTACATTTTTATTATTTTTCATGTTTCCACGTCCTAATGTGACCATGTAGAAAAATGTTTATTACATATTTCCAGTTTATTGTCGTTGTCACGATTGCGTTGTATTCGTGCAGGAGGGGGCGGTGGGGCGGGGGGGGGCAGAGGTAGCAGCGAAAAAATAGAAAACCGTCCTGGAAAAATAATATGTGTGAACCGAGAGAACTGCGGGTATTATGGTAACCGTGTCGAAATCTGATTTTCTTTGTGCAAAAAAAAAACAAAAAGAAGATATTCGTGGAGAAAATGCAGGCGAAAATATAGCGCGGAAATCTCGTCACACAAAAGGACGAGTTCGACAGAATGTGTCGAAAAAGTGTGGAAAACTGACATTTTTGTGGTTCCACGGTCACCTTGCTACCGAAAAGATTGAGTATTTTTTATGGATAAATTGCGAATTCGTCGATTGATATAATTTCACATTTCTAGATTATTTCGCTTTGTTACATTTATGTGAACGTGCAAATTGAATCAAGTCTGTGAAAGGAATGAAGGTGTTCATTATTGGTTAAGTAGGTTGTTCACGCTATTCAGCCAAAGACTAAAATTTAAACGTAATTATTTTGTTTTATTCTTGTACATTTGGCATGTAATGCCACATTACTGACCACCGTAGCTGAGCGCTTGTGTGTGCCAGAGCATATAATATTTCAAAAAGGACAGGGGCTGAAAATGACTATTTTGCTTGTGTTTTAAAAAAATGCCTGCCTGGGTTGGTGCATTTGCTAGCTAAGGCTTTGCTCTGGCTGTCCTGATGTTAGTTACAGGTCTGTTAGTGGCTAAGGTCATTTTTCAAAAGCCTCTCAGCTTAGAAGTTGATTCACTTTTCATTCCTTTCTCCCCTTACGGATGCAGTAGTTCCACGCACTTAGTACTGGGGGTTTCAGCTGGTTTAAAATCACTCCGTGAGGGTGTGAGTTCCCTCCCAGTCAAGTCAAAGTCCTTAAGATATTATAGAGTGAGGATATGCCTTAATACTCGTTATTTTTTAGAATTTTGTAAAAATAAATGCTGAAATTTCAGCTATATTCTGTTGAAAATATTTCTATCTTCAACATGCCACTAAGATCTAAAATAGTGCTAAAATATTTCGAGAAGTTTTGAATCAATAGAATATAAAGTCACTGAATCAGGACGCGATTTGAAAGCCCGTCAGAGTACTTTTAGAAAAGAAAGTGAAAAAATAGCCGGTTATTTCAATTTCACTCCTAATTACTTAATTTCGAAAAATGGAACATCCTAATTAAATTTTAATTAGGAACTCATAATTCAATTACTCTAATATGTGAGTCAGAAATTCCTTGCATGAGCATAGTTCCAAAAATTCCACATTCAACATTTTTGAAAAATGTAAGTGCAAATTAAAGAATTTTGTGAAATAATATGAAGCTAATTTAGTGCATCATTTTCAAAAAGAAAAGTGATTAAAATTTTCGGAGCAGACTATTTTAAATTTCTCATTGCAAAAATGGACTTAGATAAATACACTTGAGTCGCTCAATTATGCACCGATTGATCTGAAATTTTCACAAATATATTCTCAAAGGATGTCTCATTCCCATAAATGCTTTTTTTTGAACTACATCTTTAAGAGATTCTCATTTCCTTACGCTAGTTTTCCCAATCGAAACTAGGACACTCTGTATATATATAACTTACCAGCTACACAAATTTATTGCATTTTATGTATAAATTCTCCATTCATAAAAGTGATATTATACTCAATACTTCTTCCGTGCCTCATTTCTAAATACAGATGTGAGAAGTTCACAAGATGTAGAGGAAAGCAGATACTCGCGTATATAAACATTGAAAATCGTACGGTCATTTAATTTCGCCTTAGTTCAACATATACAGGCCATAAGGTGCTTCTGTTAAGAGGTGCTATTTAAAATCGTTCAGACTACAGACAAAGTTGGGAGTCAAGAAAAATAACACAAAAAAAAACAAAAAAAAAAGGAGTTATCGGACAGAAACCTACTACCACGCGATGACCTGACATGCAACAGGTAGTGCCTTTAATAAAATACCAGATATCACGAATCTCGTGTCAGAAAATGTTGTAAATCTTTTCCTTAGCCCAGCTGTAGCATCAGTAATTCATTACGAAGCATGCATTCACAAGGCTTATATGAATGTGAATTATGATATATTCTGACTGTTTCACATTCTCATCTTAAAATGAAACTTTCTTTTTCAATGTTTCAATGATACAGACAGACTGATTTGTGTGTTTATTCTATGTTAGTACATTGGTGATGAAATTAATTTTTTCCCGCTGAGGCAGACAATATTGGAAGCGAAAAATGAGACTGCGTTATAGCGACGATTTATGAGATTGAAAGAAATAAGTGAAAATTCAATGTGTTTTATTGATATATACTTGTATATTATGCCCGTGAGAAATTCTTTTCAATATTCGTTGATTTTTCAAGCAAGGCGATGGTTATCTAATCAGTTTTCAGATTTTTTCATTTTTATAAAACTGAATATAAGAAATAAAGAAGGATGCTTGAACAAATGAACAGCGATATCCAAGAATAGGAAATAAGTTCACTTTTCCGAAATTCACTGAAGAGCAAAAAAAAAAACACTTTCATATATGAATTCCCATTGCTATGGGCAAGGCTAGTACATGTTTGGGTGTATAAAGATCAAGGGTTGAAACTGTTTTGGGAAAGTATCCTAACAATTTTGTGTTTGTATCTGACTTCAGTGGTGAACGACCTTATAGTATTTCATTCTTGAAAACTTGAAAAACTGTGAAAATCACAAGTGTTTATCGTTTTTTCAATAAAATCTGATGCCTGCTGGCCTCTGCCTCCTACCCTCTTGGGTTTCGTCATTCGGTTTATTATTTTACACTGATATGGCTTCTAAGATTGATACTTCATCTGCACTTTTTTTTGCACCTATAGTTCTTTAAATGTTGGACTCATCCTCTTTTTAATTTTTCGCTTAAAATTCTAATTGCTATACGTAAGTAAGTGTAAATCCTTTGAGTTGAAGAATTTCTTCATTTCTCCAGATATCCCTTTCGCGTATCACAGTTCAAATAAATTACTCAATAAGAATATTTTAAAATTATGGGGGAAAGGAAGTGCAATGTAATTTCTATGGAAAATAGGATTAAGATTTTGTTCGCAGATATCAGATAAAAGTGAAAGACGCAAGTTTCAAAGTCACCCTAGAATTTCAATGTGGCCTCCTTTTACGGTTCTCTTACTATAAAAATATTTGTCTTCACATTTCCTGCTTTTATTATTATGATGAAGAATTTTCTTGCCATTAATACTGAATTAATATTTTTTATTTGAAAATACTGAATATGTTTTTTAATTTTTGCATTTATTTACTATATGATTTTTTTCACCCTAGTACTTTTCAATAACTTTGAAAATAAAGGGAATTCAGAATTTTCATTTTTCAACGGTTGATACAATAAAGAACAGCTACCTGTTCCAAATAAAAGGTGCGCGACGTTACAAGGATTTGAAGACGCGACGATTTGTCGAAATCTAAAATACGTTCTAATTTGGAGATGCCCTTTGACGTCACGCCTTCCTTATTATTTAGGACAGACTTTTAGTGGAGCAAAATTTTCTCTACATTTTTAAAAATAATTTCCACTTACCTCAAATTCTTTATCAGCTTGTAAAACTGGCTGAAAAAATTTTGACTCCTTTCACTCTATAGTGTCCCCTACTCTTTATTTATAAATATAGCCTGTATATATCTATAATCAATAATTCTTTCTAATTTATTTACCACGGAAATCTTGAAATTCTAGGAAGATATACACCTCATGAACGAAACAACTTGGTGTTCATAGAATTTTCTTTTATGCTTTTGAGGGGTTGGGTTTTCTTGTCATTTTATTACGTTTTTCTCATTCTATATACCCTATGTGCTCAAGTTAACCCAGTTGGAGGATATGACATAGTATATAATATAGTGCAAACATATCGTCTCATTTTGATCTAAATAAAACGACATATACTCGTCGATGCTGTTAGTTTGATTTGACCCCAGCGCTGAGGGGCGCTTATTGCTTTTCGCGAGTGAATACAACAATGCCTGGCGATTTTCTTCGTTTATTTTATGTACGACCTCGGTCATATACATTCAATCATAATCGATCTTTGTGGCATGTAGATCGTAAATCTGAGTTAACGATCGTGTTCCGACAACATAAATTGGAACGTCTCCATTTACAGCTACCCTCCTTCGTGGGCTAAGTAAACCCCTACTTCATGCGTACCAAAGCGTCCCTCTGTAAAGATTAATTTCTTACATGAAAGGGAAATTTGTTTTGCACCCTTCGATTTTGGCGCTACGGTTTGGTACAATAAAGCAGCGAGTGAGGATAAACAAGGCGATATTGTTGATTCAATTATGATAAAAAGAGATATATCTTCTCAAGTTTTTACTGATGGGCATTTTGCAGAATGCTTTTGCAAACAAGCGAAACGATATTTTTGAAAAACGGAAAATAAAGGAAGGAAAGGAAAAAAAGGAAGAAAAATAAAAAAAGTCCTTTTCCACCTCGAAAAATATTAAAGTACGATATCGTGTGCACTTAACGAAATTATATAAAAGGGATAATATTTGTAGAGTAAATAAATTCTTAAATTGTTTAGCGTTTGGCTATAGTGTACGAACAAAAAACCATTTTTCTTCTACACCCTTATAGTTTTTTTCCTGGCTGTCCATTTAAAAAAAAAAAAAAGGGATGAGAAAAACACGATTATGCTTTTATGTTGGTTTTTCGCCTTTTTTCTTGCATTCCTTAACAACTTTTTTAATTCAAGACCAAGCCTTCCATTAGGGTATAAAGCGTTTTTTTTTTGGAAAAAAATTTCCATAGAAGTCTGACGTAGTAGGCGGAATAGTACTTTAATTTTGTATTATTTCTTATATTGTTCCACACATTTTTTTCAGCAAACCAGCCTTCAGTTAATTGTGCAAAGATATTTTCTATTTCTCTACCTACCATCGATCTGTTTTCCAATAGTTTTTTGTAAATTCTAGCTGGTATTAAATGAATTTATTTCAAGTGCCAAGCTAGTGGATTGGGGTTTTTCCAAACGTAAAGAATCAGTAGGAAGAATGTTGAGAATGTAAAGAATTAGTGTAAGGTATGAAAAGAACGTTAAGAATTAGGGTAAAAAATGCAAATAACTGACATGCAGAATAATATGAAAAATGAAAGAAAGTGAATGCAAAGAGTTAACTTTTTCGAAAAGTCATAATTAATTCGAGGCCAAAGTCATTAAATTACAACAATATTCTTCAAGTTAAGTCAATGTTAATTCCCCTTAGAGCAGAAATATTAGAAATAAATATACTATAGCTCATTCTGTGTTTTTTTTTAAGTTGAAGCATTTTGTTATATTTGGTATTATTAGTAATTTATATTTTGAAGGAATGTGAATCGTGTAAAAGAGGATTCATTTAAATCTTCACGTGCTTCGTGAAGGCCTGCAGCTATATTTTGAAAAGGGCTCACTTATTGCTCTCTGGGAGGGCTGCTCTCTTTCTTTCCTCCTCACTTCTATTACTTTACCATATTATTTTCCTTGCCTGAAGGAGGACTCACCTTGATCTAAGGAGGAAAGAGCTAGACCCATCATGACGGTGATATTAGTCCAACAGAAGGCATTTGTCCCGGTTGATACTGCCAAAATCCTTTTTTTTTCCCTCCATAACTTAATTACCAGGGATTCCCATGTATAAAATTCTACAATTTTTTCGTGACAAACTTCAAAAAAATTCATTCGGATGCTCAACCAATCGCGTGCGACTGTTATTTATAAAAACACCTTAATCGAATAATTTTCCATTCAAAATTTGAGAGACTTAATTTAAAATTCAGAAGAAAAAACTAATCTAACACAATGACTATACCTATACCAACTTGTTGTGGCATTAAAAAAAAAACCTATCTGTCGTTCGCGTGAGAAAAAGAACTGCTGTAGCCAGTTCTTTTCTACGCCTTCATTCATAAATTATACGCCTTAAAATATACGAACTGTAACTTCTTTTCAAAAGGTAAAAAAAAAAAAAGTATAAAAACAGCTTAAAAACTTCATTGCAAAACAACCTTAGCTATAGAGACGCAAACGGCGTTTTCATTTATAATGCCACACAATGTGACGCTAAATTTGACTAATAAAATAGTTTAATTATCGAAAAAAAGTGGGTTAAAAAGAAACGAATGGAAGACTAGAACAAAAATGGCAGCTTAGTTGGAAACCACTTGTCATTTTAATGCACAACACCTACAGCATTTATTTTTTATGATCATTTAATAAGACCAGACCCACCAGTTCTCTCCTATTTAGAAAAATCGTTTTTCGAAATCCCATCAGCCTTTAACAGGTACGCGAACAAAATAAAATTTTAATCAAATATTATTTGAATGATTATTATTTTTGTGCGTGTTGTGAGAAAAAAAAAAAAAGATTTAATTTATTTTTTCATTATTTTCTATAAAAATATACTATATTTCGTATAAAAGAATTGAGAATAGTTTTTTGAAGGCGTGTCAAAGGTATCGAGTATTTTGTTAATAACAATATTCGTCTCGAATGACAGTAATTATCTTTAATGATTTTAAGGAACAAAGTATCGAATGATATAGATATTAAATGAACTGATGTTTCTGTTATACGCAACCCTTCTAAGACTTTTTCTTTTTGAATTTGATACATATTTTAAAACGTCTTTCATTAAATTAAATTATAAAATAGGTTCTCATTAAAACTGACTTTACTTTCACTCTCTTTAAAAAAGTAAGGGTAGTAAAGCGATGTTAACACATCAAAAATAATACATATAATTACTTATGTTTTTCGTATGAAAAAGAGCTGGCCTCTGTACAGGTATCAAGAAATCGACGATAATTTTGTAAAATTTCTCGTTACTTCGGACTGATGACGTCACTGCCTCCAACCTCTTCCTTCCATTGGTAAGCTTTAAGTCAGCTACTATTTATAAAATATGACCAACACCCAGACCTCGTCAGGAAGAAATTTTATTTTGGGAGTTGGAATGATTATTGAAAACCAAAGCTTGAGAGTAAGATTTAGAAATCATATTTTTATAGTAGAGGTTTTCGAGAGTGAAAAATGATGCGATTACAGATTTTGATATTTTGAAAATATTTTTTATAATTCCAGATTTTATGAAATTCCTAAGAAAGTTCCAAAGGATCAAAGCAAATATGAACAGCATTATTTTTTCAACCTTAAAAGTAGCTCATTGAAAAAATTTATGATTTTTGACCTTACACTGCCACTCCTATAGCACACTTTTCGGCTCTCCGAGCGACTATATTTGTCTTGCAACAATAAAAATTATACGTTCAATATTTATTTCATTGTGCACTTTTAAAATGATGTTGCTCTCCAATTTAGTCAGCCCACAAGCTTATTTAATTGGCGGCTGGAGTTGCAATATTTTGGCTTTGGTGACAAACATGACATTTATTGTTGTATAAATTAAATATGTAAATTTTGAAAAACAAATTTCGGAATTCGAATAGGTTTGTCATTTTTAAGAAAAACAAGATTAAATTTTCTGTTCCAGGAATACAATTTCTCTGGCAGTCAGAAATTTCAGTTGTTTTTCGATTCCAGATTACTACGGCTCACCTCTGGTCTATTATATACCCTCGAATGTTCAAAAGAAAATCTATATTTTTTTATGAGGTTTAGCATTTTTAAGCAATATTGAAATCGCTCCATCTCGTTAATGTCACTCCAAAAGAAGCTGGCAGAAGTTATACGTAAAAACCAGTTCTGTTATTTAAAAATTAATTTTCATTCAAATTTACCGCAATTCGAATGCAAAAAAAAAAAAAATCAACCATTTTCGTTGAGAAAATTAAAACACCAAGCAATTGTAGATGATTTAAAACTGGTTTTGTAGATTCAGTGAAAAAAAAAAAAATTGGTCGTAAGAATGCAGTTAATGTAACACGTACTGGAGCGAATAAAATTGAAAAAGCAAATAAAAAAGATAAAACAATTCCAATTCAAACGATTTGAACGAAATTATAAAAGGTAGCTTTAGTACACGTCAGAGTAAAACTTACTTAGGAATCAATATTGATATAGAGTTATGTGCAATTTTAGTAAGATAAAAATTAAATATTGGATGGCATTCAAATTTTTTACAATTTTTGAAAAATGCTTTGTTCGTGAAATTTGTGAACGAATTTTTCAGCCATTTGGAATTTTAAGATTTGGTGTTGATTTCCATGTGTTCTCAATGTTTACAAATGTTCTTGATTCAACATCGAAAATGGCAATATATTAATTTAAAAAATTCAAAAGTGATTAGTAGGTCCTTAAAAATAAAGAGGTCGAAATTTCGACTCTCCTTCAATTTGTTTTATTCTTGGAGACACTCGTCCACTTTGACGACCGTCGAGTCATTTATAATTGCCTAATTCTGTCTTTGAAGTTGTCTATTCGAATATTTCTCATCTGTGATGGAGAATTAATTTTTATTTTTACCTTTTCATTCATCAATAATAATACATTTGACAAACTCGTACGAACCAATTTTCGTACAATGTACTGCTAATTGCATACACTAACGCCTCATATACGTTCGTTATGCAGTCAGCAAGTCAATGTCTAAATTTTGTAAAAGCGATGGAGCAGAACCCGTCATTGAAGTAGATTTTGATACAAGAATATAATTTTATGTTTGCTGATTTTTGTTGTGAGGTAAATTAAAGAAAAAAACTTTTTTTAAATCTTTTTATGGTGAGTCAAAAAAAGTCATCTGAACAGGAAAATATAATTTAAATGTGATATTATTGTTTTTAGATAGAAAATCGGTAAAACATTGAGATTCGGTATTAAAAGTTTTCCTAACCAATTAAGCTGTAAAAGTTATTTACTCGACGTTCTTTGCTATGAATGTGTATCGATGTTGATGAAACCACTTCCCATTGTTGACAATCCTTAAAAATCCCACAAAATATTACGAAGCATTTGTAGATAAGTATAAGTTGCAGTATAATTACTAGGTTAGTTGAATGAAAAGGTAAAATTTACCTCCGAAAATATTCTCATTGTTCACAATATCATTTACTTTTTTTTTTACTTTATTTTCTTGTTTACATTATTTACAGGCCCCTTGAGTGGGATCAGTTAGAGCCCCTCGTCCGTGCTGCCCGCTATCGTATTTTTCGTTTGTTCTTCTAGTGTTTTTTCACTAAACTAACGAAAAAAAATCATATTTTATAAGGAATTTTTAAAGGGACAAAAAAACACCAAACATAGCAAAACATTTTGTTTATTGTATTTCAGACTAAATTTGGCCTGGTTTTGTCTTGGTGTTTTGTGTTTCTTTTATGAAATTGTTCGATATTTAGTGTTTTTTTTTTCGATCTGGCAAACCTGGCACCCATAGTGAGCTCCAAAGGAGCTCTCCTTTACAAAAATCCTGATTATTTACATTCTGGTGCACGTCAGATAGTTATACTCATTACTCTACAAGGTTATGGCAACAAGCTCAAACTGCTACATTACATCGTTCGTGAGCCACATATAAAATTATTCGAGCCAATGAATCTTTACTTATAAATCCTCAGCTAAAAACTATAACCCCTCTTCTCATCATTTTCTAACCAAATCGAACTCGCACTATTCTATGTTCACCAATCTTCATTCTTGAGTCATAATGTTTGCAACAGTCTAAAGCAATTAAAGTTATCTGGCTCGAAACATCAAATTGCATCATCGCTATATGAATCTCATTTCAACTCCCACAAAATCAACTTTGCTCCCTAATAATTACCGAAAACGATTCCTAAAGAGCTGAGGATGATCAACAGCCAAAAAAAAATATATAATGGCATCGTGCTGCATACTCGTTTCTACTTAATTAAGCTTTACGATTTTATCTCATTATGCACATTGCTCCATAAACTAGAAATCGTATCAACGCGATCATATTTTATTCTAAAATGGGACGTACGCCCGGTGTTTGTCTCCTCCCAGCAGGAAAAAAAAAAAAATTCGATAATTTTTCTCAGTTCTCCCTCGAATTTCCGCTTAATTAAACGTACATCTTGGAAACAACGTCGTTAAGTTAAAATGGTGGATATTCACCCTTCTCTATAGTCACCCTTTTGGCACATTCTAAGAGCTTTTCTTATATTCATTCTGCAGCGATCCCTTTTTTCGGACGTAAATTATATTTTACAATGAATTTGCTAGTTTTTACAACTTCATTTTATCTGCTAACTTTCAACGCACGTATCGTCACCCTATCTTGAAAAGCTTTTAAACTAGACAATTTTTTTTTTCTTCTTCTAATTTCATTAACCCTAGAAAAATCCGCAATGAAAGCTTGAATGCCTGCTTTTGACGAGAAAATATAATTTCAAGTGCCGTTACTATAATATACTTTACGAGTATCCAAAATGAGTTTGAATTAAGATGAAAACCAAATCGATAGTGTTAATGTCTGTGCGAAAATGTGATAACGGTGTAAGAAGTTTATTCACCCTGTTGGTAAATTTTGTCACCAGTTTTCACGAGCGGACCTTGAGGGTAACAGATTTAACTGTACTAATTTTTTCTTTTTACTTATTTTATTGTCTTATCAAGCATCTGTTTGGCAATTTTTTGACAGAAAATCTGTTTTTTTTTTCCAATAACGGACGAAAAATCTTTAGCTACCCCAAAACACATCAAGCAAAGTTCACAATGCCATTTTTTTTTGTTGAAAAAAACTATTTCTCATTTTGGTCTTCAAATACTGTAACCGACCAAATTGGCCTTTGACCTGTGCAGGGAGTAAAAAAACTTGAAATCTAAATAACTTACCCCCTCCTGTTCTACATTTTACCAGTCTAGACAATTCTATGCGAACCAATTTAAGCTATACTGCACTCCATTGGTAAGGAAGGTTATACTCTGTAAACGACAGAAAACACGTCTGACGTGAATTTATATTCGCTCCATTTTTGCATTTAATTAAACGAAAACAAAGGCGACAATGGACGGTGGATGGTGTCCCGAAAGTAAAAACATGGGTGAAAATTGCGAACATTAATATAAGTAAGGTATGCGTATCTACCAAAAGAATAACAGAATTTGGTGAATTGTCAATCCAGGATAAACACCCGCAGGTGGAGGACATGTACAAAGATTGTATTTTAACAGTGAATTGGTAAACTATATCAATGCGGCAAATCCTTTCATGTCGGTGGTTGGTGTGACAAGTTCCAAAGAGTAAAGTAGGAATGCTGGAAATGAAGAAGAAAAAATAAAGGCGGCATAACTTCTTACCTATGTTAGGTGTTCTCACGTGTTTTGCCTGGAAAAAAAAAAAAAAAGTGTAAAACGTTGCTCGTTGAATTCGTAAATACCACAAATAAAGGTAAGAAAAGAAGACTTAGCCAAAGAAAATAACCGAACTTGAATTTTTTTTCTTCTATACAACAAGATAGTTGAAACCAGTTGGATTCGAATGTGTATTTTGTCGAACTTCAATAGAAGAAGAAATATTTTTCTTTTTTCTTTCTAATAAGTATTTCGTCCAAAGTTTTTATATTTCCCCTTCACAGCTCAAAGACGATAAAATTTTAATGATGAAAAAGGGAATGAAATTAATGAAGTTCTAAAAATGAGGAAGATGAGAAAATATTTTATTAATTAATAAGTATGTTATCGAGTATTCGTGGGTAGAGTTATTAAAACCTTCCATATTTGGTAAAACACCCAGTTAGGTGGAAAATGAAGATTCGAAATTTTGATATTGAATGGCTATATATTTCATTGATAAGCTTCGGCCTACGTCGAAATCTTTCACAATTCGTAGCTGTCATTTGGTGAGATGAGAAGGTATCACCGGATATCACAATTTGCATTTCTATTAATGTGCGTTAACTACATAATCTTGGAAATGATCTAAATCAAATTACTGAAGAGAAATATAAAATTTGGGCTCATTTTAAGTATCTAAACTTAATTTAAATAAAAGAGATGGGTGTTCTGTAAATACAGATATCTACTTTTACATATAAATAGATATAAGGCCAAGAAGGTGAACTGATATGGAATTTCAAGATTAGGAGGTATGTAGCTATCTATTCCATTAGATAGTCAATATAATGGCCAATATGGCAAGCCTTGTATGTGGAAAAACTTTGAAGGAGTGTGTAAAGTGCAACTATATACTATCAACCATAGTATTTTTTTGTCCTCTAAAATGGATTTCGTGATTGAATTTTATTTTTGAAATTCTTCTTTTACTTTCCTGACGTATAAGGAAAGATGATTTTATTCTGATATGCTGTTTCTATAATCCTATCAGTAAGATAATAGAAGGAATTAGCACTAATTTTCATTTATATTAAATAATTTAAGTTTTGAAAATATTTATCTCAACATCTAATTTAATTTATTTGCGCTAAGTATACCTTATTTTTAATTTTCTGAGATATGATTTTCATGGGTTAAGGAGTACGATTGTGATTAGAATCTAAGACCATAGGACAATATTTATTTTTTTGTAATCAAAATTCAATTATTATTCTCACTAATCCCTGACACGTGATTGTACAATTATTTACCCCTTTGGGTCCTGGAATTTTAGTTAACATTGTTTATTTTTAGCTCCTCTAAAATTCTAGCCAACTTGCTTAATATATTAGTGTGTAAAAGTTTCATTCATTTATTTTGCGCACTACAATACTTGAAGACTGCGTGTCCGAATGATGAAAATGTTCTTACAGTCTAATTTCATGAATATAATTGTAACTTTATCATCTCCAACCCATATTTTGCTAACCACTCTACCTAATTTAGAAGACTTCGCTATTTAAATATAAACGAACAGACTCGAAGTTAAAAAGAGGACATATGTTGCCATTGTTTTTCTTTCTACCTGCTTATCTATTTTTTATATGGACGTGATTTCTACCTTAACGAGATGCACACGTAGAGAGGTTGACAATACACCTACTCTAACTGGTCCATAATTGCAGGTGAGTCGAAAAAGAGAAAAAAGAAAAATAATGAAGAAATTCTGCTAAGTTGCTTATCGCATGTAACTTATGCACTGGTTGATGTGGGCTGAGAGGTTTCACCCATTGGAAAAAGTCGACAGCCTGAACTCGTCATTCCGAATGAGGCAAAAGCCAGAATACGAATGAAATTCAACACAAGATAAATTACATTGCTACTCTGGAGAATCCGAACACTCGTACCACATTATGCAAATTTCTTGTTTGATTCGTACAACCATTCATATTTTATAATAATGACCATATGGTTGAATATATCCATTTTTCTCTCCCAAAAATATTTTTAAAAATAACGTGTTCTATAAAAAATCATATTTTTCATTTTGACTGGAATAAGAAATAATATTTTTAATAGCAAATATTTCGCTTTGAAATCGTAAAAGACTAGTAATTCGTAGGCGTACCAGGAAAAAAAAGCGATAACGGAAGTTTTTGAAAACACGTAGGAGTATAGATATAGTATATTTTTTTCTGGTTTTACTAAAACTTGATTAGGTTACGGTTCTATTGGTGTCAAACCAGAAATTTAAACTAAATTTTTCAAAAATTTTAAAAATACAGCTATTTCGGTGGACTGTGAAATTTATTGCCTCAGTTCGATGTAGGTAAATATTTTATGACGAGATTGGCCGATTACAAGTGATATTTACTTAAAATTAAATCATTATCTACACTGGTTGACTTGTTCAATTTAAATTTAACGCCAATCAAGCAAGAATTTCAAAATAAGGTGTAAATAATTTTTAAATTGGTTATTATTTTCTTTGAAATTCGATAGCTATATTAATTTATATTGTTACATTTTCAGTGTTTAATCAACAAGTTATAAATGGAAAACTCTCTAAGGTATCCACTTCTAAAAATACCTGTAGCCTTCACGAAGAGTCATGAAGGCGAAGATGAATTTTCTTTTACATAAATTGTAGAAGTATATAAAAAACGTTCATCAACTTTTCTTGATAAAAAAAATTTTCAAATCACATTTTCAAATCAAAGTTGAAGCATACAACTTTTCATATTTTATATAAAATACTGAATTCAATTTGTAGATCATTTTGTTGCTCATTTTGTAGCTCGTTTTGTTGCTCAATTTGTATCTCATTTTTTAGCTCATTTTGTTGCTCGATTTGTGACTTGTTTTGTAGCTCGATTTGGGAGCAAAAAAAGCTTCGCCCGGACAGACGTCATCATACGATAACATTATAAACACTCACAGACACACAAAATTTAGACTAAACGCGTCTAGTAAAAAGAATTCATCTTTAATTCCAAACTCAACATTTGTGAAAAGTAAAAATGCAAATTAGGAAATTTACAATAATGTAATATTTGAACATAATAAAGGCAACATAAAGCCACTTATTAGTGCTTCATGAAAATAAGAAAAAGTAGAATTTTTGTGAGGATAAATTTTCAATTTTTCAAATGAAAAATTAAAATTTTATCCGTTTTTTCATTGATAATTCACTTAAAAATTCTATAAAAGGGAATCCTTTTTTCGATAATACTTTGTCAAAGTTTCAGATGAATCGGTATAATATATACTAGACCTTATCCATTTCCACCCTAAATGCATCCACATAAACAAGTTAAACCATAAGACAGATTCAAAAAATCAGATCACTGCTTATTTTACAATAAATTAAAATATAAAATCCTCACGATAGTTTATAGCAGCTGCCTCTTTAAATCTAATCAGTAAAAACCAGCTACTTCCATATTACTACCTGTATTCCAGTTTATCAATTATAACCTGAGTTAATTACTATATGGTCTACAATCTGAATTTTGAAATAGTTGACCTACTCATTATTTCTGTGTTACCGGGCCGTCGTAGTATTTTATTATCTCAAACCATTGTAAAACTTTATCATGCATGTAAAACTTTTATGATTTCTAATTATTCTTTTTCTTTTTTCAATTTCAGGTAAGTTGAAAATGGATTCAATTTTGAATTGTGCTCAAGTAGAACACTACATCGATTTTATAAGGAAAAAGGTCGTATAAACTTACATTTATTTGAGTCGTGAGCGGAAGTATGATGGCCTGAGTTAACAATTTATAGTTCCATTTTTTCAGAAAGAAAAATCTTAATATTTGCTGATATTGGCATTTTGTCGGTATTTTATTCTATGAACCTTTTAGTATAAAAGTATTGAATTTTTAAAAATTTTGTTTGGTGTAGTTCTGGAGGCATAGAGAGAGCTCCTTCAGATCACGTTCGAAAAGTTTCCCCAAACAGACTTTTTCTACAGAAAAATAAAACTTATGAGATCGCAAGTCTTCTCTCAAAGCATTCTCAATTTACCCTAACTCTGGCGCCCTTTCAAAGATTATTTTTCTTAAAAACCCCCATTTCGTTAGACTTTAATGTCTTTCTCGGAGCATCAGGTAAAAATTTATTCAACTTTGGCGGATCGAAAAAACCAGCTAATTACATTTTCCGCCATTTCTACAAAATGGTTGTTATTATAATAAGTTGTTAATATTTTATATTATTTTTCTGATCAATAGAACGTTCTACTGCCTACGGCTAAACATTTTTTATTTCTTATCCACAATAAAAATGGCACGAACACTGACAAATAGAATAAACCACGTTAAATCATATTTTTTTATGAAAAATATTCATATCGCATATTAATAATAGGAGTCGAGTAATTTATATTTTTTCTTCATCTCGCTCAGATATGAAATAGGTGGAATGATTTAAAATTAGTTTTCGTGTCCGACTTGAACTTTTTTTTTACCTAATATATGTGTAAAGAAGCCATAAAGAGTCCGTTGGAGTTAGAATCTTGTATATTACCACAATGCAATATGTATAAAGAATATTTTTGAAATCCTTTAGAAGGAAGCGGTCGTTCGGTTTTAAATGACATTAAAAGAATGATGACTATTAATATTAGTCGAAACTTGGCGTGTGTATTAGAAAAAAAAAAAAAAAAAAAAACCAACCGTAAAAATGGGCTTTCCTATTTCCCACCCACTGACTTGGAAGGTGTGAAAGAAACGAACAACAGCAATGGATCTCCAAATCATTCTGGATGTTTTTTCAGTGCGGCTGGACGAAAAATATAAAAGGTGTACTCCATGAATCGATGAGAAACCGTCGAAACTGATCTTTGGATATTTGAAAGACGTCTGAATAATGACGACCGATTCATTTTATTATAGCTACAACGTTTGAAGTATTTAATGGTCGAGTGAACCAACTCATTTGTTGCTAATTAGGAGAAATATCTTTCCTTTCACTCCAGCGGTCGGATTTTAATATCACGCAGGTTTTGTACGTCGAGAGACGAGGAATTCTATTTATCCTCCAGAAAGTGTGTAGACTAATTCCAGTGGAATTTTGTTCTTTGATTAGTTATAGTTTGTCTCTGATGTAGTAAAATCAAGTGTAACTGAAAAAGATGAACGAAAATGAGTCACAGATTACTTTAGGAAACTATGAATTTTTGTAGTGATCGCAGAGTGAAGACTGGGGGTGAGCATGGATGCCCTTAAAATGTTGTCCATTTCTCCCACACCAAGGAGAATTAATTTTTTAGAATAGAGAAGTATATGAAGCCATCTTAAGAGTTTTATTTCCCTCTTCTATCATTTTGCTGTAGATTTTGCCTTGAGTAGCCGCACAATATAATTTATTTTTCACTATTTTCACTTTTTTAGGCCTCAAAAAGGGGAATTTATTTTGTTTTTCAACAGAATAAAGTAAGTCCCTGGGAATTGTTTTCTGCAAAAAAGTTGCTAGCTGAATGGGAATTTAAATTTTCCGCAAAAAAGGGGCTGGCTAAAGGGAAACTTAGATTTTCGGGAAAAAAGAAGCTGGCTATAGGAGAATTTAAATTTTCCACAAAAAGGGGATGGCTAAAAGGGGATGGCTAAAAGGGGATTTATATTTTCCGCAAAAAAGGTGCAGGCTAAAGGGGAATTTGAATTTTCGTCACTCAAAACGTCATAAAACACAGATATAACTGCACAAATTGAGCTGAAACTTGGTAGGGTTGTAGATGAAGCTCCCCCCACGCCATCTGACCATAAAAACTTTTCCGGATACTTTATTTTGAACCCATCGTAAATACGCGTATGTATGTTGTTAAGTTTTGTACATGCGGGTAACTTGAGAATAAAGAAGTAGTTTTTTATCCCCAACTTGAAATTAATCTTCAAATGAAAATATTTTGCCGTCTCTAAAGGGGATGTTGAGTTGGCACTTTTAGGATACAGCCCGATGGGCAAAAAATGAGAAAATGATCCGGAAAATGAGAATTTTATCCGTTGTCAGTCCGTTTTTATTTTCGATCATCGGATCTGAAAATTTGCAGTTATTTTTGTCATCTTAATTAATTTTCCAAATCCGTTTGTAAAACGGATTTCCTGATTATAATCAGTGATAACTTTTGGGAAATTTTTCTAAATCCGCTTGTAAAACGGTTTCACGGATTATAACCCGGGCCAACAAATATCATAAAACAGCCTTCACGGAAAATAATCCGGACTCATTTCCGGCAAGACTGATTACAATCCGTTCGAAATCCGTTTTAGAAGCCGGAAAACAGGAAAATTCCGGGTTATAATCCAGAAACGGATTATAACCCGGAATAAAACGGATCCGTTTTCAAAATATTTTGCCCATAGGGAGGCTTCCGAACTTTTTTTATTTTTATAGGAAAGTAAGAATCTTATTGATAACTTTTCTGCATCAAACCGTACTAATTTTACATGAAAAATAATACTAGCTTATTTTCAATTTCTTCTTCGTCAAATTAGTGCTTGTCGCATTCCCTCTACTTGAAGCATCTAAGAGGATAATATGAGTAAAACTATGTATAAGCTTTGCTCGAACGTACTTATCAACTTTTTTCAAAGAACGTTCCGAGTAGAGCTATACAATTCTTATTATTTATGAGTTGTCTAGACAAGCTTAGACTCCAACAATCCTTCAACTATAATGACTTTTTTCACCTTTAGATGTCATAAAAAATACACCCAATGGCCTTTCTATACATATTCAAATCAGTTCTTGCGACGCCATTTTTTCTTCTCCATTTTTATTATTTCAAATCAGCGCTCGACTTGACAACACGACCTATATAAATGTATAATAGCTTTTTCTATTTGACAAAATTGAAATAGAAAAAAAAAAAAAGTATGGAAAATATACAAACCAGAATTAACTTTTCTTCTTCTTTAAGCCCTTATGAAGGGTGAAAAAACATTAAACGATTATGGTAACGAATTTGTAGTCGTAATGAATTTTATTCAGGTTTAAATTGAATAGGTAGTTATGATTTGAAATGATAACTAAGTTATATATACATATATAACTTGAATGTGCGCGTTATTACTATGGCTATAGGCACCTATTAGGGGAAATAAGCTAATCTGAACTTTCAATCTAAAAAACTTTTCTGCATTGAAAACTCTTTTAAATCGAACTTGCTCTTTAAATCTTTGATTTTGAATTTTTCATTCGTTTTGCAAACACGTGCAGTAAAAAAAATTTTTTGCTAGAATTTTTTGAAATAAAATTATTCCTTTCGAACAAGCATGTGACTATGCAGTGCCTAAGCTATTTTTTATTACCTAATTGATTTCTGCTCCTAATATTGTAAAAAAAACTGATATTTATAGCATGTTAAGCTGCGCTTAAATAGTGTGAAATACACTTTATTTTTATCTTGCACTAAAAATCACATTTTAATAAAATAATAAAAACTGTGAAAGAAATAAAAAGATTAACTCTTCCTCGGGGTTTCAAAATAATCCATGAATTTAGAATGCTAAGGATTTTTCAATTTTTCAAATGAAAATTCTCAAGATAATAAAAAATAGTTAAGTAGGTGTAAATATACATGTTTTAAAGAAGATTCTGCGAAATGAAGAAGTAATCGCAAAATAATTTAATGTTTGAATTTGAATTTAATATTCTAATATATAATGCCAGCAATGTTACATTTTATGCTACTTACTTATGAAAGTAAAAATATTCCATTGCGACCTCTTTGATCTGATAAAAGTTGGAAAATTCAAAAAAACTAGAAGCTTGTAATTAGAGCAGCTATAATTGAAGATGAATTTATAGAAGATGAGGAGCTAAATTATGCCGGTGTGGTGCAAGGAAAATACCTGCATTTCAATAAGTGTCTTACCTATCTTTTTTTTGGCGCCGAATTGAAATATGTAATTTGCCAATTTCAATTGGGTGGCACGCTGTTTTATAGCCTCGCCTCTTAATTTCTTCATTTCATGCATCCTTTTTGGAGACAAAATCATTTAAGTAAAAGGCAAAAATTCTCGTAAACTTTTGAAAAATAAGAAATCGTATTTCGTAGTTTCATCGTATCAGCGTTTATTTTAGTGATTATAGAATGAAAGAGACAGCTCTTTGAAAACGTGACAATTAAAATGAAAATCGTGATTTTTGATAAGAATGATGCGTTTTCTTCTTTATATAATAATTATTGCAAATATTTAAATAATACACGAGACATATTTGGATTACTCTTTAGATAAGCAGACTATACACTATCATTACACGTAACCATCTCCAAACCTTTCAATAAAATCCGTATGCTTGAAAACATTATTGTAGATTTTGGCATGAAATGTATTTTGAATACGATAATAATTATAGAAGGAATTCCTAGTTTGACGAATATTTGATTTTCTTACATATTATGTGCCATATTTAAATTATCTCTATTTGAAGATAATTATGTATTGGTGACCGGCGCTGATAAGTAAGGACTAGTTTAATTAATCTTATTTAATGGTAGTTTTTCCAATTATTTCTCTCTGGAATCATCACAAAATATGATTATGATGTAATGAAATTTAGTCGCAATTTTAAAGACCATGCGAATCGATATCAAGGTTTTAGTAAGTTAAGCAAAATTTTTTGCCTCTTCAAGAAAAATTTTCACTCTTTAGAATGGAAGATTTTAGTGTACCAATTTTACTTTCCCTAGGAATTAAATTTACCCCCTCTACTATTTTAGGCCCTGTATGAAAATAAGTTTCTTTATAAGCTTCCCGATGGGCAAAAAATGAGAAACTGATCCGCAAAATGAGAATTTTATCCGTTGTCAGTCCGTTTTTATTTTCGACCATCGGATCTGAAAATTTGCAGATATTTTTGTCATCTTGATTAATTTTTCAAATCCGTTTGTAAAACGGATTTCCTGATTATAATCAGTGATAATTTTTTGGCAATTTTTCTAAATCCGTTTGTAAAACGGTTTCACGGATTATAACCCGGGCCAAAACAGCCTTCACGGAAAATAATCCGGACTCATTTCCGGCAAGACTGATTACAATCCGTTCGAAATCCGTTTTAGAAGCCGGAAAACAGGAATATTCCGTGTTATAATCCAGAAACGGATCATAACCCGGAATAAAACGGATCCGTTTTCAAAATATTTTGCCCATAGGGTTACTTGTTGCATATAATACCTGACAGTAAAATTTTGGGTCTTTATTTCTTTGATTTTCATTTTGCAAAAGCTTCGTATACTGACTGTTAAAGTTCTTAAAAAACAAATTTTCTCTAAAATAAACAATTTACCTACAGTTAAATTCATGAAAATATTTTGACTCATTTAATTCGGTTATATTCATGAAAATAGTTTCAAATTACCTACAAACTGTTGACGGAAAAAAAGGCACTAAAGATTGTAAGTATGAAATAAAATTTAGAATGTTGAAGAACGATGCTTGTATAGTTGAAATAAAAAAATATATTCGTTCGAATTTTGTGAAGGAACTAAACAGTCATTAAGAAAAACGAGCTATCCGAACTGAAAGATAAAAGATGCCGTATAGTTACTTACATTTGAATCGTTAAAAGTGAAAATAAAATGCACTATTAATGGATGCGAACGATTAATTTCCTCGAAATGCAGACCAGTTTTTTAAAACTTATTCACCTAATAAGTTTATTTTCTTAATGACAGAAATACGGAAGCTAGAGATTAAATATATCGAGAAGATGCTCAATTAAAAAGATGAAGCTCTGCAAATGCTGCATAAATTAACATTTTGAATGAAAAAATGGAAATTGTCACAACTACACACATAGTAATTTCTTGGCATTATAATTATTATTATAGGTATTTTACATTAGTTCAAAAAATTACTTCTTCTCGGTGAAATGTAGGACTCAGTTTTAGTGAAACGTTTTAAACGACGAGTGGGCGAATTAGACCTATTTTGAAATTTTGAATCGAAATAGGAATTTATAACTTTCTCAGAGATTTTATCTATCTCAGAGCTCTTTATTTTTACCTAACACTATTAACATTCTGAACATTCTGAAAGTTGTTATTTCACAGACTTCTGTCATAATCTATAAAAATAGTTTGTAACTTAACCGAAGAGAAATATGTAAAATTACGTAGTGAATAACTGCACCTTATTCTCAATGAAATAAAAAATGAACTTTTTAGCTATTCTATAGTTCATTATTAAAGCATTTCATCCGATTTTATCTTTTGCCAAGATGCTGAAATTAAGTAAAGATTTATAGTTTTTTATAGCTCGTATATGATACTTAATTTTTTTCATAAGAACCAAAATAATGATAAGTCCCAAAATACCAACAGATACTAAAAATAGAAGCCTGATTCGGGTCACTATTGAATTATTTAGTTTTTCACTATAGCTTACTCAACAAAACATTTGAAGAGCCAAAATCTAAATCCTATACGAAGCGAAAAAATCATGCTATACAATTCCTTCTCGCTATACTCGTATCTTCATGTGTGAGTGCAAGTTTTCTTCTCTATAATCCTAAGAATGCATGTAGTTAAGATTTCATTATTATTGCTATACACAATACACACACCTGAACACGATATCTACCTGTGAAATATATTTTTGGTACATCTACCTGAAAACGATTCCTAAATTTACAAACAGACAGCAGCTACCTACACTTATCTTCTGTCATTTTTTTCCTGAATTATGTACCGTAGTTTGGCAGGAGCTACCCTCAAATAAATAGCTGACAGTTTTATACATTACCGTTTTTCCAATTGAATAATTTATATGAAAAAGTTAATGACACATAATATGATTCTTGGAAATTTTTTTCTGCTGTAGCTAGTAAATTTACTCGCATAATAACGTTTTAAAATTGAAGCCAAACTGGGTTTTTTGAGGGGATGAATCGAAGGAGGACCGCGGAAGAGGTACGAACTGTTGAATTTTATTTTTAAATAAGTTGGAATAAAATTATAGCAATTTCGATTGTAAGGGTGCATGTAAAAAATTATTTGAAAACAACTTTTTGTTGATACTCTTACTTTTTTTAAAAACATTCTATAGATCCTCTGAGAGTAGATATTTCCACCGAAGTTTATAGCCTACGTTCTCGTAATTTATTTCATTTTTTTCAGATTTTATTGTTCTTTAAGTTTTGGTATTGCAAATTCTATTGGCAATTGGCATAGATGCTAAATTGATGAGTTTAGGCGCAAAACGCAACAAACGCCATTTTCATAAGTTTTTCTCACATCTACCTATGATTTATCTCGGGAAAGATACTTAACATCTTTGTTTTCGTTACACGGGAGTTAAATTCGAAAATTTAACACGAAGTTAAAAATCGATAGTAAAAGTCGATAACGCACAAGAAAATGCTTAGATAATATAGAGAAAATGATACGCAGGCCTTGTCAGTTGTTATTGAATGGTTCTTATCAATCTATCAATAATATATTGATTAATTTTCTTGGTGGCTCGTTAATGGGTTTTAATTTTCCAATTTTCATTATTGTACGAGTATATTATAATGTTGTTGTTTTTCATGCATTATCATGAAAGATGTTAACACATCAAAGATATAACAATGATTAACTGAAACTTGTGATTTATTTCATTGATTATATCCACTAAATAATTGAGAAACGTTCAAAATTTCCAATCTATCTTCATTCCCCTTCCAGGCGAATGAATCTTAATAATATCAGACAGGCCCTCGTATTCATCAAAAATCTAGTACCTACATACCTACTACCAACGTATTATTCATTTCCAGTGCTCCTCCATTATATCGATTTACCATAAACTGCTAGAACCTATAAAAAACCGAAATAAAATATCTTCAAATTTTCGTCGACGAAGAATTATAATTCTTGGGTGGGCAGGGAAGAGGGATATTTCACATTTTCATTTTCACAATGGGTGTTTAGAAACGTTTATAATGAATTGTCCATATGCGAGTTCACGTTTTTAGTATAATTTGTTGTTATGAGGCTGTCATGAAAAATGGGGAGTCGTTCGCGGTGTACAACCATACAAAAACGGATAAGTCTCAGCAAGGTTTCTTATCGTCGAGGATACAAAAGACATTCCACAGTAGACAACAGAAAAAGAAAAAAAATATTCTTACCTTACATTTTTTTTTTCTGCGTGTAAATCCGTATATGAACCTACACCCTCGACTGGCGCAGCTGCGAACCTAACACCTGATCCGACACCTTCAAAAATTTTTCTCCTTTATCTGCGCTTAGTTTTTTCTTCACGATTTCTGAATTGTAAACCGGATTCGAAATCGAAAACCGACCATCGTAGAGTATAAATACGATCGCCATTTTTCAGTTGGACTGTTTGGTATTGAAATTGAGTTCTATTCGCAGTATTGTGCTTTAGCTATTTCACTTCACACAATCAAAACTCCCACTTTGTTAATGTTGTGGTGAGTTTCCAGGTGGATTTATCGATGGCAGGTACAGAATGCAAAGATAGAGGATTTCACAGTTTAGGAGAGAAGCTACTAGGATTTCATTCTGTGTTATTTTTGAAATCGATTATCAACTAAAAATATTTTGAAGGATTTGAGTAAATTAGGTGAGGAGGAGAAGTTTCTAGTTTGCTTGAGTTTTTCGACAATTTTTTCGGCTTCAATATAACAATAGCTGCAACCTTTACGAAACATCGTGAAGGTAGAGATGAATTTTCTTTTACACTAATAATATCTAAAATTAATGTTAATACATTTTTCTTGACCCTATGATAGATACGAATATTAAACCAGACAGAGTTATTAGCTTAAAATCACAGGTCTTCAAGTTAACGTAAAAGTAATGAATGCAAGATCAAGGTCATTCTATAATTAAGGTCGAACCTAATTTCTATAATATATTCACATAATTACTTCAAAATCTTTACATTCTTGACTCTAATTATTAGAATTCTTTATATTCTGAATGAAGATTTAGTCTACGGATATAGTCTATATCCTAGATAGTCTACATAATCCATATTGACGTTATCATTGTGGTTTCTTTGTTTCTTTGTTTGTTTCTTGACGAATATAGTCTATGCCTTAGATAGTTCACGGATATAAGCTACAGATATAGTCTTCCCCTCCGAGATAGCTTACAGATACAGTTTACGCTATAGATAGTCTACAAATATAGTGTACAGATATGATCTACATGCTGACAAAGTGTAGACTAAACGTCTCCTACAAATAATTCATCTTTAAAATAAAGCATGGCTGTAAAAAGAGTCTAAGGAATTTTTCTGCATTACTCTACAAAAAATAATAATGAATACACAGTCAATTTGTTTGAAAATTTTTCTACAAATACGAAACATATCAAAGAAATGACTGGCAAAATGAAAACTCATTTTTCAAATTTCAGTTTCACTAAGTCAGATGAAGTAGAAATTTTCATCTCAATGAGTGTATATGATTTGTAATCTTCTAATATAAAAATATTTTCATCTAGTCATTCCAAATTCATTGTATAGAAATGTGAAGTTAGTTGCTTCATGTTTTACGATGTACCTACAGTATATTTTTCTCTGTTTGATATGATGATGCGATTTGAAATGATTAGATTTACTTCATCGACGTGAACTAGATTAATGGGCATGCTTTTAGGAAAGTAAATTCTTGCGTTATAATTTTTCTTTAGCATTTCATGCAGTGTTTCTTGAAGATGTTAATTGGTAGAACGTACTACACAAAGAACCATTAATCACGAGTATTTTTTCGTGACTTTACTACATTATTTATGGAAATGTGTCAATGTGAAAAATTGAAACACCCTGTGTTTCATTTATAGTTCTGATGGCGATGATGAAAATTAAGACTCCTTACACGTATACAATCTCATTGTTATGGAAATTGATAAATTAGACATTACGTTTCTTTCTTCCTCTCCCGATGTGAGGCTCATTTAGGCTATTCACTTATTCGGGTTATTCGCGGGTTAGAATAAGTTCGGTGGCCCAGCGCGAAAATGGCAACTGTACACTGCACTGTGGAAAAAGTCGTTGAATGCCCTGATCGAACCTAGTGCAGAATTTAGGGTCTGTTCACACTTTGTACTTTTACTTTTTTCTTTTACTTGATACAATCACACGAAGAAATTTTATTTCTGATAACTTTTTCTTCATCATGATTGGTTGGAGGAAAAGCGAAAGTACATTGTAAACAGATCCTTCAGCTCTTGGGAAAGAAAGAGGGCAGACTATACGAACTAAAATTTTTCTTTTCAAATTACCAGACTTTTTTGTAGAGTCCAGACTCTTTTGTAGAGTCAAACCTGGAGCAGCCCGCCCCATTGCTCACTCCTTTGGCAGACTTGATTGAGGGAGATAGTCAGCCAATTTGCTGGAAAACGTGAATAAGTTTTGCGAAAGAATTTTTTCAAATTTTTAGAGTCAAACAGGTGCGCTAGAGCTAGTAAGTACCCCTATAAAGCTGCCAGTTTATCAACGATTTCAACGTGAATAAATCACTGATATTTTTTAGACGGTGCTGCGGCACTCTAGATGGCTACTTTTATTGTTTTATTTCTTTTTTTTTCTTCCAATTTCTAGAGAAGAATATTTTTCATTCCGTTCCTACAATAATTATGCCTATTCAATGTATTTTCTGCGACATACCCAGCTGATGATCTTTGGGACATTTTTACCAAGCTCATATGGGATATGGCACACTATCGTAGCTACAAGGTTGTCACCTTTCGTACTCTCTACACGAGTACAATCTTTTCATTTTCTTCAGACATTTTCAGTTAAGAACCTTTCAAAAACTATTCGAATTCAAATTTTCAATTCTTTATGAAGTTGCACTGTGAATCATTTCCTCCCTTCACCGTCATCATAACCACTAATTTGCATTAATTTTAATTATTATTAGAGAAGAAAAACTCGACTTCCTATTGATATTTTCGAATTGACTTCCATTCACTAGCATTTCTCCTATGTACGAATACACGCCTACGTCCACTAGTTGTCCAGAAAAATCCTTGCATAATTAAACGAGTACTACTGCATTACAAGAAAAATAATTTATTTGAAAACAATAACAACAATGCTAGGGGCTCTTGATCTATCGTTTTGAAAACTTGCTCTGCTGGCTACACTGGCCAAGATATTTGTTTCGTAGTTTCGTAGTGAAGATTTTTGTTGCTGCGTTGCAGTGGTGGGGGTAACACCATCTCGTCTCAACGCTAAAATATTACGCGTAACGGCATTCCAGTTCGTGGAACAGCGAGTAGTTTGGTATTGTGCTTGGTGATTCGTGGTACTTGTATGCGTGAAGAATTCGTTTGTAAAATTTTGTGAAGAATGAATAACCATTTTTGAACGCATTTTTATTAATTGTTTTAATTGTATCGATCGTTAATTCGTGTCCTCTGTTGGTGTTAATTATCGTTAATTATTGCTCGTTTGTCGTGGTGCAGAACGAGAGTTATTTCTGTGATTGAAAGAAGCATTCGAAATTGATGTGGTATTCTTGTGTTCATTATTCCCTGTCGATGTTCTATCGGAAGCTATCCGTAAGTTAACGCATCCTTCATATTAATGGCTCTTATTTGAAATTATTATTACTTTGTACACTGAGTTCACATTTTCTAATTTAGCCAGCTTTATTTCCTGATCTATTCGGATGTGCTTTTCGATATGAAAATAATGACAAAAGAAGCTTTTTTTTTATTTCGTCAGCGATGGATTGAGATTTGAGATTCGATAAATTCGTAGGAAACATCTGATTTTAATGGCTTTTTTGATAATTCGTTGTTTTTTTTTCTGTTATCAAAGATTATTTTGTTCGTCGAAGTATTGAAAGAGAACAGATGGGCAGAAAAACCCATTGGTGGCAACTTCTAATGCGTACGAATTTCCATAAGTTTTTGGTAGGGATCTCTCTGAGTTGAGCCCATTTTAGGTTATAGGAAATCATCTTTGTAACTGTTCAATTCTGTATTCTGAAAGACTTAGAAGGCACATTTTAGAATTCAGCCCATCTATAAAGTCAAAAAGATATTAGTTTCAATTATGGAATAGGTTGCCTATAGGTCGCAGAATCCAGCTTATTTTTATTCTCTCGTACTGAATGTTGGCATAATATAGAAATTTCTATTCGAACTAGCTTTGCAAAGTGAAAATTATTCTATGAAAGTTTTCTTGTCTAAGTTCATTTCAGATACAGTACGTTGTTGAAGAGGTTATTTTCATTTTTAGCTAATGTTGTGGATCCATAAATGAAATAAGTTCTTGTTCCTCATTGTCACACATCATTGTTTTAGAATTATATGCCAATATCTACAGTGAAACAACTCTAATCTTACTTGTATGTTGAGCCATATCGTGAATGAGTTATGTTTTCATTTACCCCTTTTTACATGAAATCTTTCCATCCACATACAGTATAATTGTTAACGAACAATCGACTTCCAAATTTCTGAATTGGACTACCCAACCCCCTTACTGAAAACAGAGAATGCGTGAATTGGAAATTTGTGACGAGTGTAGGCCTAAGAATTTTAACCGCCTTTGCGACAAAACATATCTGCTACAAATAAGTATGACCCAAAGAAATTTGAATAGGCTACTGAATAAGAGCGCAGAAAACCATCCAAGTCTAATTTTTGGCCTTTTCTGGAACTTATTAGTTATTAGAATAAAAAGTATGAAATGGTTGTGGTTCAGATTCACAGAAGCCTAATAAGATCATTAAAAATTATTCAGAAAAACGAATTTTAATGTTTTTAAGATGAATACAAACGAAGCCAAACTTGATAAAATTGGTACTTTGTAGATTTTGAAAACCGAAATTGAAAACTGTAGCATTTTTTTTTCTTCCATCAAACCGGATTCCTGTGACTGAAAACTAAAAACCAACATTTTATATTCCCATCTACGACTGAAATAGCATTCTATAAAATGTTCTACCTCCAACACTCACCACTATAGAGGATAATTAATTTGAAGTGATTATATTTTCTGACTGTTTTAAGTAGATTACATACAAAACGAAACATTAATTTATTGTACTATTTTATGAATTATTTCCAAGTTCCAAAATAGGGGATGAAAATTATTATAAATTTTTGTGAAAACATAATTCTTGTGTCTCAAAAAAGTAGAAATTAGTTCTTCAACAAAATAGTGCTTCGGTTTTTTCAACTTGTCAAAAGATATGTAGTGCCTACAAATAACTGAAAACTTGCTTTGGGAATTTCAAAGAATTTACTTTATTCTTGTTCTGAAACGATTGTCGTTGTGCCCCAATTTTTTGGGGGAAACTATTTTCGGCGGACTTATTTCCTTCTTTCCTAAGTTTGAAATTGTGTCATATCGTCTCGAGTCATTTAAAATATAATACTGCAGCATAACGGTGTTTGAGTAAGTTTATCTAAAGAAATGCAAATATTTACCTGTTTCTTTATTCCATTCTCGTAGCAGCTGATTGAAAACTTTCAGAGATTTTGCAGCGAGTTTGTGAGATTGCTTGGAAGTTTGAAAATTTTTCATCGTTTTTAGGTGTCTTTCAACTCAACATAAAATCGCTGTCAATTCCATTCGTCGTTAGAATATTGTACAAGTGTGTGTAATTATGGTTTTCCCGTTCAGTTTGTCCCCAAGGATTTTCTCCATGTCCACCAATTTCGTCAAAATATTATTGAAAAATCTCGAGTTTTTCGTTCGCCTTGTCTCATTATATATTTGAACTTCATTATCTCGAAGTTCAATTTTATTCACGCGGCGAAAATTAGTTTTTTCTGTCTACTTATTTGTACGAGTATTTGAAGACGTATACTCGTTCGACAATATTTTCTTCTCATTCTCAAATGCGAATTGAAAATAGTTTTGAAAAATTTCTTAATTACTGTTGCGCAGCGATTTGGCAACGCTCTTCGAAACCCAAATTGAAAGAAGTTGGCGCGTTGCACCGATTCATTTTGGAAACTACATGTGTCTGCCATTGTGTCTGGTGTACCATATATAAGCAGGCTACCCTTGTTTGTTGGATATACCTACCTATCTATCTTTTTCTGTGTACGTGAAGAAAAGATACGTGGCAAGAGCGGGTGTTGAGAACACCCTCTCTCTCATTCCACTTCTTTCCATCATCGTTTTCTATTTAAGCTCCCTTATAATCTTCCTATTAGTTCCACTTTTAGTTTGTGTAGGCCTAAATGCGTTGTTGCCACGCACAAAATCGTTCCAACATGGTAGAGTATACCTGTTCCTGTCTTTTTTTTTCATTTTTTTTTTTGTTAGTCTTCTTGCCTTCTGCTTTCTTTCCATATTATATATACGTATAGGTTCCATGTGGATATTAATAATAATTTTAAAAGATGGAGAAAAAAGGTAAATGTTTTATTCTCTGTAGGAGTAGGTAACAATTTTGATTACAATTTTCAGCTTTATATTCTTTATTCCCCCCGTGCGATGATGTTAAAACGTTTATTTTGGGGTAGGTAGTACGTAGGTACCAATGTGGGATTTTTAAATACGATAAATCAAGAACATTCTTTGAAAATTGTTGGTCGAATTGGTTGATTTTGTGCCCGAATGCCAAAATATTCTAATAACGTTTATGAACTTTTTATGATCCTTTCTATCAAAGCCTTAATTTCCGCGCACTAGAAAAACCAGGTTTTACTCGATTGTATTGAAAGGACCAGGTAGCGTCATATTCGACTGAGCATTATAAAGTAACCTAAAAGGACCGGGCGATGTCGTTTATGACGCCGCCTGGTCCTTCTAGTGACAGTAGAAAAACTAAGTTTTACTCAGTTACTCAAAGGACCAGGTGGCGTCATATTCGACTGAACATTGAAGTAACCTCAGAGAAACGGGCAATGTCATATAATAACGCCACCTTGTCCTTTGATTTTTAGAATACTCGTAATTTTGAAATCATATGTTATTGACACTTATGTTTGTACCTTCGCTTATTAGTCTCATACATCGTCTTGCTAAGAGCGAATTTTCCTCAGTTACAGTCTCGAGTTTTCTTTCTTCTTTTCTTTTTTTTTTTTTTTACGCCTCTACAAAAATAATAATATTTTGTATCATTTTCTTCCTTGGCTGAGCGTGCATGAAAGAATTTCATGGATGAAAATCGAACGCATTGAAATTCTCATCCAAAGCGAACTATGTACAGAGCGATGGAAGAGAAGGTAATATCGTTATTCTCTTGCTTAGCATAAATACTCGTATGTACGAGTATAAGATGCCGAGATATTTATTCCACGGTTTTTAATAAATCGAACATGTCTAGTAATAGGAACTGGTTCTTAAGGTTGAGTCCCTTAAGTTAGTGTTTTTTTATCATGTTCATCTTGAAGGGGTGCTCAATATGTTTGTAAATTAAACGATACCTATTCTCTCCACATGGTCGTGCATGAAGTGTGAATAATGAGTTTTCTCCGTGATATATAGCATGTACATATATAGCTACTTTTTTTTTCAATGTTATGTCAGATGTATTCTTCACTTCGTACCACACCTCGAAAATAGAAAATAAATAAAAAAAAATATTTAAAAACATTCATTCTGAAGTGTAGTTTGATAAAATAGTTGAATTGATGAGTGCTTACTTTGTAAAAGTTGTATGGTTTTCATGTAGGCAGTTTTAGTTAATCAATATCTTGAAAATCATTTTGCTTTGATTTCAAAAAATTTAATTTTAGCTCATTCTAGCCAAAAGTTAATCTTATGAATAAGTTGTGATTTTTTTTTCTTCAAATCATGAACAAATAATACCTTATTGAATTTATTTTTGAGAAAACTTTCTTCTCTAAAAATTGTTTAAATACATTCTTCATAAAGGTCAACTGCGCAACCTACCTCTCTCTGAAATATTCGAGTTGATACTAGCTCTATCCTTAGAAAAGGAGGTATTTGTATTATTTATTTATTTTTTCATTTATTTTCAGCGAAGATGATATACATACTCAATTCTCAATCTGTTAGACATGAAATATATATTTAATAGTATGCTCTGCGATACGATGTTGTCTAATTTTTTTTTGTAACTAGTTATTATTGTTAGCTCAATTATACATACAGTCTCTTTATTTTCATTGGAGGGTCAAAAACGTTACATTAAACTGATTGTAAAATTGTGTTTGTAAAAAAATATGAACTCAAAGACAAATGACATCTATTTAATTCTACTCAAGTTATATTTTCTTGTTACTTTCGAAGCGTTCATGGATGTATCAACAAATTCAAATGGAACAGCGAGGCATATTGAAATTAGAATTTTTTAGAATTAATTTCTCTTGAATTGAAGTTTGACTTCAAAACTTGATGTTCATTCTCTTCTATAAATATTGTGCCCCTAAAGCAGTTTTCTCCATGCTTCGTCTTCGAATAATTTTGGTATGCCCTGCTCTGAACGGACATTACTTATGCAAACTGTACACGCATATCATACTATTTACTATAATATAGGCACATAATATATCTATATTTTTTTCACTTTTTTCTTAAACTTCACGTAACCGTACGTTTAATTTCCTTTCGGTTTTTTTTCTTCATTGAGAAATCTCTTTTGCTTTTTTCCCTATCTCCTCCCACTCGACATTAAATCTCAGTAACTAGTTTTTTAGATTTATTATTCATTCAATTTTCCACGTTCCCCATCTTGCAATGTACGCGTTGTATATTTACATACTGAATGGTCGATATTTAATTTAGCATTAGGTGGCTGGTTTTGGGAAGAAAAAAATTATAGCTTCAACTTGAACTAAGCTACATACACTAACTATTGAATACAGCTGTTCAAACTTATTATTAATTATTTTTTTTTTTTTTTTTTGTCTTCTCTTCATTCATTCATTGTCACAGTCTGTTGCCGCATATAATCGCTGATTTTTACAGTATTTTAAAGTAACGTAGAAATAACACATTTTTGGTGACGGCGATGAAGCCTGTAGTCGAGTATCTAAACTTGGTCGACCGAACGGTGACATGTTGATTGATGAGGTCGTTTTATTTGCTGGCAAATGTTAGTCTGCAAAGTTACAAGACACTTCGAGTTTCGGTATCAATAAAGTTGGATTTACTCGTCTGGATTTGCAGCAGGATCATTTATATTCGTTTCGAGATGAGTAGGTAGCTGTTGGAATGGTCCACTTCATCTTGATTTTATTTTATTTTTTCCATCGTTATATTCTTGAATGAAAAACGGAAGTTTAACTGTACCTAAACCATTCGACTTGTTTAATATAGTAGCTTTTTTGCGAGCATTCGTGGTGATTTTTTTTTCCGTCTGGAAGATTACAGTAGCATTCTCTTTTGAAAATCTAAAAATTAGATGCACCTTATATTGATGTAACGTTGCTAGATTTGTATTCGTTTCTCTCAACTTGATATAGTGCTGATAAGTTGACGGGTTTATCGTAATTTTTCTCAATCTTTTATTCGGAGTGGCTAAAGAATAAAACTTATTGAAAGTTTTTGTCAATTTAATTTTGATAGTTCCTGTTTATGTTTCATGAAACGTGAAAATGACTCGAGTTGAATTCAAGGTGTCTAATCTTCATAATTTTGATGAGTTCTGAGTTTTGGAAATTGGAAACCTGTCTTGATTGTCCTGATTTTTTGATCGAAAAATTGAGAGAAAACTCTCCTCGTTTATAATTCGATTTTAAATTAATTTATGTGTATCTGTGTGGGCATGTAGGTATATTCGGTAATGGGTATGCAAATAACTAGCGCCTTGGAATTTTATGATATAGGTATTCTTTCGGATTTTGAGCTTGAAATTGAGAAAATTTTTGATTTCTCTTCTGCACACCTTGTTGAGTCAAGTGATGAGTAAAATATATTTTACTGTACCTCAGTTTTCTGAAATACTATGTACAGTACGTTAGCTCCAACACATTTAGAGTTGATATGGTGCGGAAAATTGTGCCTGATGCTCTATAAATGATTGATGGGAAGCTCATATACTCGTATTAATATCATAAGTGGCATGCAGCTTCATCGTTGCATAATGAAGGCCTCGTGTGGAAGAGAATTTTCGAAGCCAACAGCAACAATTCGCTGTACAAACTACGGGTACAAAATTGTAATTGTACCTACATTATCCTTCGTAACTATAATTTCAGGTGAAGAAAATGCTACATGCAATAAAGAGTGTGAAATAACTCGAGCGGTAAAATTACATTAACAGCAGGTGTCTGTCGTTAATGCTACCGAATAAAGCGTGTTTAAAACGATTTGCTGTCGAATAACTATTGTTTTAAAACAAGATATATGTGCGTCAGCGTGGCTCTTCAATTATCCGATATGGTTTTATTTTTTCTTCTTAGTAGTACCTTTTCTTCTAGGCAATGAAGGCCCGTGCATTGTTACACGATCACGTGCGAGTGCATTGAATGTTGTGTGTGAAACATGAAAAGGGTCCCCAACTTGAGCTCTTTGAAAAAATAACTACATTGTTCTTTCCCTTTGCTATATACCCCCAGTTCCATTTATTTGTATATTGCAGCAGCTTCCAAGCGAGTCTTACCCATGGAATTTTCTTGCTTCAATATATCACCACGAAACTCTCGGAATAGATTTTGAAAAGAGGCATACATGCGCTGTAAATACCTTGTTACTCCTAGCTTAGTGATGATGGAAATCGTGAGAGATTCTGTCGGTAAATGTGAAAAATTTTGATTTTTACTATATTCATTTATTTCTTGGGTGAGATTGTCATTGAAGACTCTGATTCCATGCAAAAAATGTTTATTGGCTGAGTTGAATGAAACATATTAACTAACATGATGAGAATTAAGTGTCAGTCAGTAGGCTCATTAAAAGGAGACAAGAGAGCAGATTACTTAGTTACAAACTATTTTTGCTAACGAGGCTTGCTTAAAACTCTTGGAACTGTACTACCGACTTCTTCGTTGCTTATAATTATATCAATGACTAGAAATTTTCTTCTTTTATAACGCCTCCATTAGTAAAATCCAAAACTTTGGTTGTCGTTTTTTTCTTCTTGTACAGTCATGTTATTATACATATGTACTTTTCTCTACAAATATTCTTCATCCAAATTACATTTATGAATCCGTGGTTGGTGGAATAGTAAGATACTAGACAGTATGATGCCTCATGATGTTCATTTACATACTCGTTTATGTAACTTCTCTGATGAACTATTCCTTTCTCTTTTTTTTGCCCCTCACCTTCAATTTTTGTGGTAATTTTCAGCGCAAAACTTGTTTACCGCCTTGTATTTTCAGGATGTATTCGCATTTGTACAAAATGTGTAATGGTTATCATTTCAATTGTAAATGGGAACGTCTGCAATTTATTATTTTCGACCAATTTTATATGTAACGTAATTTTCTAAGGTGCGTCGCATCGTGTAAATTTTCGTGAGGGATGCGTGAGTGAAAATCCGATAATTGATAGTACTGGAAAAAATTCTTATTTAAAATTAAAATAATATGATAATTTCTAGATTATAAACTATTCATTTGATTGTATAAAGGTAGTGAAATCAGGATAAAACACAAACTATAGTAACTGACCTATAACCTATAACTCTTGTTGTTCGTGCAAGTGTTCTTTGAATTTAGGAGTCGCGCTAGTCGCCTGTTACTATACAAAACACATCAGTCATTTTATGTAAAATTATTATTTGTAAAGTATGATTCGTTTCATAACTATTCGCTTGGAGCACTATGGTGAGTGGATGCGGAGATGGTTTACCGTTCACTGACTAGTCTGATGGGTACATTTTGGCTGTATACTCATCATGGATTATAAGTTCTCTGACTAATTTCCGAAAAATATTATTGCCTAGAAGCACCGTCTCCCAAATAACTTTTTATAAATGACTTGTTTCAAATCCATATTTCCAAAAATATTTCAAAATGATATAAGTTTTGTGCCAAATGGACAACTGTGGTGCATTTTTCTGACTTGTTGAAGGTTTGAGGGGAATTCTGACAATGAAAACCGACTATACGTTACGCACACTTTGAAATTATTAATCATTAGTATCGTCATACTTGAGTGAAACATGTTTGGATACCCTAATCAAGTCATCTAGCAGTATACAGAATTTTAATTCCTTTTAAATTGATGCGGATACCATGTGCTTCTGAATAAATTTTTAAAATCAATTTATTCAAAAATGGAGCAAAATAGTAATGATGCTGGCAAATTTTTTGTATGATTAGTTAAATTGTTTCCACACGCCAATTTATCGTTTCATGAAAAAAAACAGCTTGATCTAACCATTGATCCGGATCTTCCATGTTAGAGAAATGAATTACGTGGGTTGACTCTTTAGCATTTCACATTAATTGTGAGTGTACGGAGTATTTTGTTTTTTTTCAAAATCGTTTGAAAGCGATTAAAAATTGGAAAATCTGATGAAAATTAACGAGGTTGACTTTTCGTTTATGGTTTCTCACTGAATAATGAAGGCAAAAAATATATAGTTGTCACACGACATTTTAGTGAGTAAAATTCTAGATTCGAAACCGGTTATTTTTTTTAATGATGTCATCATTGTATAAAGTTTATTGAAGGTGATGCGCAAAATAGAATTTTTAGTTTTCAGTAATTAAAGTTTGCCCCAGAAAAAAACGGTACGAAGGGTGAATTTATTGTTCAAGAGAGAAAGAGAAAGAGAGAAGTAGAAAGAAATTTTCCTTGTGAGTAGTTGATGTAATTGTCTAGAGAATATACCAGGCTTGGTTTCAACTGGTTTTTAAAAGAAAACCTGCTTATTCAATATTTTGGACTTGGGCTGGTGTGGTGTTGTCTGGTTGGGTAATCGCGAATGACTTTGACAATTCTTCTGATTTTCGCCTCTAAAAATAATGAATAACCATGGTAAAAATTAGTTGAAATTGCGCTGTTATTTTAATCCTATATTATTATAATCTTATTACGTATTATAAAATTTCTCGATTGAGTACAGGTTCTGAGCTGTTTTCATAAAAATGATTACCGCCAATAAATTTCATTTTCTCCTTTGGGATTTTCCGAATGATTTTTCCTATTTAAAAAAAAATTATTCTATCCTAATGACTTTTCTTATGTCATTACGTAAGGTAATTCCGGTTAGCAGAAAATCATGTTGATTAATTTTTTCCTCCTCAACATTTTCTGTGTCCTATTTCATATTGAAATTTACGAAACCTTCCTTGATTCTATTGATGTTTAAAAATGAACGTTTATTTCTCTCAGTTTTAAAAAATCTACCACATTTTTTCAGAATTTTTTGAAATTATAGTTTTAAATATCTAGGTACCTTTAAAATATTGTTTTAAATTTGTGATAGGTAGAAAACTGGGATGAGCGCTGAACATAACGTTTGTATCCCTTTCACAATATACAACGGATTTTATATTAAGTTTTAGATATTTAATTAATGGTCATGAGTTTTTCAAAAAAATTTTATAACCCTCATGTTACTTATCAGAGATTTTAATTTCTGAGCTCAGCATTCAAAATGCATTTCCTATTTTATACACTCAACACTCCAGAAAAGTTGAATTACTCTTGCTCTGCTGGTTTCGATGTCTACTGTGCTATGAAAGTCTATGAGAAGCAGTCTCTGCTAATTGATAGAATGAAAAAAGAATACAGTTTTGTTTGTTATTTCCAAGAAATTTCATATGGTTGCTACTTAAGGCAAATTTCTCATTGAAGATGGGTGTTGATAAGTTTCAATGATGCTGTTGAGCAGACTTACTCGAAGAAGCTCTGATCTAGTAGCTTATTCAGGTATAAGTTGGTGATAAAGAAATGATGCCTGAAATCATATAATTTTTTTTACAACTTTCAAGAGTTTAGATTACATATTGAGTGAGAGTATCAAAATAATATTTCTCCGTCCGAAGTCGAATTAAATGTGTTTGATGTGTTTTTCATGCGGCAGAATGTTCTAATTCATCCATCTTGAGTTTTTTTTTCTCTCTCATTCACTGAACGCTTGAAAGTATAAATTATGCACTTGAACCATGTACATGTACCCAAAAAAAGTATGAATGAATATAACTAGTTTTGAAACGACGCTGCATCGTGAGGGGGAAGGAAGAGAACTATAATGAAGTTGGGAGGAAGAGAAAAAAAACCTTGCCAGCAGATTATGCGACCGTGGCTTCACATTCTGAAGACTTACGTCGAAACTAGTCGCACACGAAAATTTGACTGTATTATCTCATTAATTACTTGGTCGACGAAAACATGTTAAATTGACGTAGGAAAGTCGGCTGCCGAAATAACTGTTGAATTTTTTTTCTTACCATTTAAACGTCCATCTGTCTTTGCAACGTCTGCTTTTGTGAATTTGGTACAAATCTTTTATTTTAGAACCATTTTAGAGTAGGACTAAATTTTTAAATTTTCTTCTCCAAAAGATGATACAGTTAGGCCAGAAAATGTTGGTTCCACAATCGGGTAGGAGTATAGCGCCGAGAAAGCGAGACTGGCCCCTCGACCCCTCCTTTTTGATAGCATTTTCAACTATCTCGATGAAAATACAACAAAACAAAAGTGGTTAAGTTGGCTATAGTGTATAAGAAAAGCATGTGGGTAAAGAAGAGACAAACTTTATGTGAGAGTGTGGTGAGGCGAGATTGAAACTACGCAATATAGTATCTAATTTAGATTTGTCTGAATCTATATATTATTTATAAATGTTCCTTTGAAATCTAGGCCCGGATTTAATAACGATACTGAAGTTTTCCTTGATAACTGAGTAATTCTTTATCCTCATTCCTAGCACTAAACAGACCAAAAACTTGAGCGTTTTTTATTCTGCAGCTGTGAGACATCATTCTGCTCTGGGGCCGTTAGACGGGCGAAATAATTAAATTGGGTAAAATAATTTGGAAAAATGTCGAGAGTATCATTCACCTTTGCATTTGCTACCTACTTGAAAATGAAATAAAATTACCGATTTGGAACGAATACGAGAGTCAAAAAGGTGAGTTGATACGTTTAGATGGTATGAAATGATGGAGAAAAAAAAAAGTAGAAAGAAAATGATTAAGTTTTATTTGCTGGAAGAAAAAAAACCCTACCTACTATTTTATTTGTTCTTTTTTCTTACCTTTTTATGTTTTATTTTGTTTTAATGGTAATGATTCGCGGTTTTGGTGTACCCCTCGTGCCACCTTTTCTTCATTTTACGAGTCAACTCTATATACTCGTACATAACGAGTATCTCGTCGTCTATATTAAATGGAGAAGCGAACACCGAAAAAAAAGATCGTAAATATGTATTAATTTTATAGTTTGCCGAAGAAATCCATGGAAATCATTAATAGTTTGAGTTCGATGAGCGAAAATCGCAGTTTATTGGCGATTAGATAGATCCAATCAAAGATTGTGCTGATATCACATGAAATGATGGGGATTGGAAATTCATGTAGGTAGTTCCAAAAGTTTTTAGAAATTTCTCTGGTGAATTATTTTCATTTTGTTTTTAATTAGAAACTTACTATTTGATATGTTGAAAGTTAGTGCAGTCAGTGACTAGATATTACTTATAATTGAATGAAAAACTGTAATTCGGTTTTCATAAAATAAACATCTGCCATAGAAAATGAATAGTTTTCGTTGAAATCTGAATCAAATGAAAAGATTTTAAGAATTCCAAAGCACCCTTTCTCTGATATATAGTAGGTATGTAATAACAGCCTTGGTTGAATGTTCTGTATAGAGTTTATCGCACCCAGGCACCCAAGTACTAAACATTTTAGAATTTTGTTCTTTTAATAATGAAATTACTGTTTTATACTAATTTGCTCTGGTTCTAAACTTGCTCATTCATTTTTAGTGAATGACGTATTTTCGTGATTGATGAAATTAATTTACCGATTGTGCGTTTTGTAAACACAGCCTTCACACGAGTCGCTGTTGTTTCGCTACATTTTTATATAAATTTTCATTACTTATCTAAAAAGTCGTTCCTCCTTACATTTCAAGCCAAGTTGTAAAAATGATAATCGTATTACTTACTTTTTATTCGAGATTTACAGCGAAGATAATCGCGTTGAAAACCGGATATGAAATTTTTTCCCCTCCTCCATGCCGGCTGAGGGAAATTAATTTTCCTCCTATTTTATGTGTGAAAATTCTCAGAAGAGAATCTAGCTATGTAATGTACGTATACTCGTATACTTTTTCGACGAAAGTTGAATGTTGCCCGAAAATTTTTCCGACCATTGATGGTGTGCTGCAAATTCGTTTTAAATTCATTCGAGTGCGTTCGTACTCGTATTAATTTTCAATTGAACGCGTTTCGTTAATTGGTCTAAAGTTAAATTGATGGATTCGAGGATGTGGTAGAAACAATAAACCATTCAATTAGTAACGATCAATAAACTCGTGACAGTGCACTTGGCAGAAGTCAGTACTGTCTGCTTTTCGTGGCTACTGAAGGTCTTCGTTTATCGTGCCTTGAAGTATAAAATGAAGGGTACGAAAATACCATAATATGAAGTAGTCTAAATTTGCATTTTTCAAAAAACGAGTTCAAATTTTGAAAGTCAAAATTATTGATATTCTTTTCAAAAGTACTTGAATTGCAAAAAAAAAAATGAAAATATTGTATCGGTTTTTAGAGTTGCACAAAGAAAAAAAGAGTGAGTATAAAAATTATGGGGAAAAATGCCACATTCTGCTCTGAAAACTAACATCGGTTTTCTCTATTTTACAAACATGTGAATTTCATTTTACCTAAGTTATATATGATGTATTATCTTTATGTAGGGTAGGTGGGTTGATATTAATTTTTTGTAAGAACAGAATAGTCGTATAGTAATTTCTCTTGTCACAGTTGAGAAAATTATCATCTGTTGTGAACATTGTTAATATTTGTGGTACAAATACCTTTCACTGTCTTACAATTAGATGATATATTTTGCTATCTTTGTAGTAATTTCTGCTGCAAATCTTGAATTGTCCCTGTTTTCCTTTTCAAATCGTCAAAATTTCAACCTTAATTTTTTTCAGCGAACATGAACATTTCAGGAGGTATTGACGAGCGTATACTATATTTTGCTTTATTAATTTGGTGACAAAAATCATGGTCCTTGTCAAAATGAATTAATTTATGTGCGTCTATTCTCACAAACAAAGATAGTTTCTACTTTCCTTTAACCACTTTTTTACTCTTTGAATATTACGTCTCGTTCGGTTGTTCATGCACATGATGGTTCTGCAGCAAAAGGGCCGAATCTGCTGTAGAAAACAATAGGAGATTGGCCCTTTTGTCGCAGAACCATCGATATACTTAGGGTAATAATTTTCTTTTTTGTTTTTTTCCTTAACTTTCTACCTCAAAAATTCCGTAGGAAACATGACAAGTTTCGAAGAAGACAGCGCAGCGTGACGAAATTGTATTCAAATACTACGTTGGTATTTTATATTTACCTTACCTAAGTGTTTTTACAACGCCTCGAATGTGTAAATAGAGGTCGAACAAAGTAAATAATATTAGATATTTCACCTGTAAATAATAAAAAGCGTTTTTTCCTCCTCAATGAGGAAGAGTCCCCATTTTATCTCGCTTATGTTGGGTAAATTCGAGAAATTCCGTATTTGAAAATTCCAATATCGCCTAAGTACATAAATAAATAAATTGAATGGGAGGGGAAGGTAAATATAACAAATTGTTGTGGCTTCTTAATCATGAACCCAACCACCTGTTGATCGTAAAATTTGTTTTAAGAGTTCATTTGTTGGGCGTTTCAAGTTCTAGTCTCGATTATTTTGAGCAAATTGTTTACCAGCACATTGATAAAGAATAAAAGATTAGATTACGAAGCTGTTCTTATCTAGCAGACTAATGAACTTGTGTGCATTTTGAATTTGATATTTTACACCCTCGAATCAGTATAAGAAGACATGGAACCTGGCAAGCACAAATTTCAGCATCTTGAAAATTTTTCTCGGATTGGCAAAAATTAATATGACACCTGGCTATAACAAAATTTATCAGCGTAAGGAAAATTATTCTCATTTTATATATTCATTAGGTTTCTGAAAATACGTTTTGTGCATCCTTCAAGCGAAATGCTGTACTCTTACCTATTTTCATTCGCAATAAATTATTGACTGAAGATGGCGGTTCGAATTTTGTGTAAAACACATTTTTAATTCGGGCTCATTCATAATGTTGAAAATCCAAGAGAAAATTGAGTTGTGAATAGTGAAGGAAAGTATGTAGTTATTTCGTTGATGAACTATGGGGCAAAATTGTTCGATGAAATGCAAAGAGCCTAAAAACAAAATTTTACCTGAAAGTTGAAAAGTAGCTAGTTTCGCTTTTACATGAATTCAATTACTTGAAATATATTCTAGGTCTATTGAAATACTGATTTTTGGTCAAGTGCATGAAAATCTTTTCATGCGTCGATATGATAATAAAGTCACATCAATCATATTTTTGGAAAAACTAGTGTGGCCTGTCTGGAGAAAGTGAATCGGGGCATCAATGAAAAAATTTTTTAAGAGAGTCATTCGAAAAAATCAATTCTCATGATTCAGGTGAATGTTGAAAAATAATAGATTATGATTGTGTCCTATGATTATTATTGTTCAACAGTAATTGATAATGGAATTAATGGAGCCTACTACTAGAGCAAAGAGCTGATTTTGGTTAGAACCAGTAGCATTTTCCAGAGAAAAAAAATTCGTTCGAAAAAATTTGAGAGCCAGTTTCCAATCTGACGTGGTATTTGGATATCTGGAGCGTTCGAAGTTTCGTTTTATGTAATAAGATCATTTAGCTATAAAATGAAGACTGTCATTAAATTTAATGGCTCTTGATGTGGGGAAAAAGTGAGCCACAAAACTTGATATATACCTAGGTACATATACATGCAAGAGAAACTTTGTTTTAATCTCAGTTCGAATATCACTTTTTTATATTTTATCTCAATTTCTACGATTTTTATGTGAAGATCATGTGTAGAGCTTTTTTTACTGTTTTCTAATATCCATCCGATCGTTTTTGTATTTTAACGTGTGCTTTAATTAGCAAATTTTTCAGCATTATTTTTATGGTTTGTGGCCTTTGGGAAGAATCAATTTTCCATGATGACATCAGTATATCTTCTATCCAGATGGTTGTTAAATTTCTTTTAGTTACACCATTTTTTTTTTCTTTTACTCACGTCCTGTTTTTCAAAATAATAGTGATGATCTCACTAAATTTTTTCTTTTATTACTTGAAACCTGGTTAATTTTTGTGTACGGGTGATAATTATTTTGTTTTCATGACATTTGTTCAGCGCGTGTAAAGAAATTTGCTGACCAGTTTGAATTTTGGTGTCTTTCTTCAATACTTATATTTTTTCAATAATTAGTTGGTATACGTGCCTAATCATTTATTTTCCGCAGTCATCTTCACACTTATGAGCATTTTTCTGCAACCATTGGTCCTTACGGCTTACTCTGTTTTAATAGATCAAAATATTTGACCTTGGAACTGGAAACCATGATTTCCACCGTTTATTTTAGACTCGCATTATTTTTCAAAATTTCAGTATCATAAAAATGGCTTGAAAAGTAATTCGTGAACAATAAAAATAACGCAAAAAGGTGTATACACTATCTATATGAATTCGTTTTATGAAGTCGAATTATACAATTTACCAGTCGATAAATTATAAGTGCTAAGCACTCTTACCGTTTATGCTTTTCTGACTGCTCATTTGGAGAGGGGGAAAATAAAGGAGTGTTTATTTATCGCTCGAATATCTTTACAAATTGTATTCGACTTTTTATTTACGATATTTTTTAGTTGCAATTGTTTTCGGTTCTCGAAAATGAAATAAATATGTGTGTTCTTTAGAAGTGGGTGCGCAAATCACTTTCTATAGTTGCTTTCAAACACAGCTTCCACGAACAATTTTTAGAATAAGCAGTCGTTAAGCGTGCCAAAAACATGAGAAAAAATATGCAGACTGAATGTCTGTAAGTGTATATCCGTTGTCGAGCAATTGCATTTTTCTTCATTCACCGTTCAGAAGGTCGAATGTGGTAATAATTTTCTTGTTGGTAAAGAGGATTTTTTCCTTCCAAATTATTACCCGTTTCATAGCTCAGTAAGCTCTGCGCTACCTATAATGCCCTGTTGGCGTGTGGTGTGGATGGCTTTTCAAATTATTGAATTAATTTGAAGAGTGCGTTTTTTTTTTGTTGATAACTTTGATGCATACCCTTCATATTATTTATTATTCTTTGATTGTGATTGTGTGATAATAATTGATATCTTCTAATTTATATATTTTTATTTTTAGGTGGCATCGTTGGAAATGGTATAATGTTCGCCAAAAAGGATACCCTGTGATGGATTGGCTATTGCGGCCATTGATTTTTGTTGGCCTTTTCACATTTAGTAAGTACTTTCATGTGTACTCCTTTTATCAACTTTAAACTTTTTTTGCAAAGTGAAGATGTCGACCATTCACGAGGGATCAGTTTTCCAATCACTTTCGAACAATAACTAAAAAATTATGACGAATTTGATTGAGATAGACTAAAAAGGACCTTCAAAAATTTTTTTAGTATGATCGGACTCCCCCTCCCTGGTATCCTTTGTCGCAATTATTTCAACTATTAAAGGACATTTAGACTTAATTGAGTTCGCTTGATGCCATCCCGACGAAAACAAGACCATAATATTATAATATTTGACTAAACCAACGGATGACACTATTGCAGGTTATCTGCCACGTCTTGAGAATCCCGAGGAGTCCTATAATGTGTATGGGAACCAATTTGAAAATCAATTTTGATACGTGAAAACTATAACATTTTTTCCTTATAAAAATTATTTTTCTGAAATAAAATTTTTTTTCAAAATTGATAAGAATGCAGAAACTTCGATAGTTTTGATATTATAAAAAAAAAAAATAAAGTTGATTTCATCTGAAAACGAATAGCCTAATTTTGCAATATACTGTCGCATGAGCTCGACTTCCATTCGAGGAATTAAATAGGCAGTAGTCTGTATTGTAATAACCCTATATATTTCTTATTTTTTTGTCGTGATTTTTACATCCTAATTGCGCATGCTTACGAAATCAATTTTTCTGTCTATCTTGTAATACTTCTCGAGAAAAAACCGTCGAAAAGAAGCTTAAAAACATTTTCAATGGGAGGGGGGAATTCTAAATCTACTACCATAATTATCTTCGTTCATTAACGACTTGATCTGTCAAAACACGTTGACTTTCATTTATAACTAGATCTGAAAAGGTAGAAAAAAAAACTTTATTCTCGCGTAGAACAGTGTGCCAATAAAGTGAGATCAACCAATTCGCCTGTGAATGGTTTAATTATGCGTGCACAGCTGGTAAATACTGTAGTACCTATATCTATGCTCGGTATATCTAAAAAAGTATATTATACAGAAGATTGGATATTATGTTCCTTTTGCGTGGGTTGAATATAAGAGGTCGAATTAAAATTCAAATTAATTTTGAAAATGTTTTTTCTTTCGATTTTGTAATCCGGTTTTACTTGTAGCGTCGTACGTGAATATCATCTTCAGTTGTTTTTGTTTTTTTAATTTTATTTCTTTTTCTGATTTTTTTGTTTCTTTCATTTGGAACTACGAGATGCTCTTCATTGATGGAATGGAAAATTACGTTCAGCAGCGATCATAATAATTTTTTTTGTCGTTGAAACGTTTATCGTAATTTTTTCGCTAAGCTTGATGATTGAAAAGCCGAAAAACCAAGTCAAAAAAAATATTAGAACATTTTATTCCGGTCAAAGGCCCTTGAGTTTGACATTAGTTCCATTCAATCGAATCAAACTCGTTATCCAAAATTTAAAAATTTTTCATTTCCATAACTTTGATTTATTGTTCTCCGTATGGAAAAATCATTCTCCGATGCAGACGTCGATAGCAGAAATTATTAATCATGGTTGAATGTAAATCTGAAGAAAAAAGAAAAGGAAAATTGAAAAAAGTAAACGAGTTATAGTATGTGACGCGTCTGTATGTATGTACCTTATTCGTGTTGGAGAAGATGAATAAATGCTGATAGGTGTTCGGTCGTTATCCTTGAAGTTCCAATCCATAAGATCAAAGTTGAAGATTAGAGAAAAACGATTCGGGAAGCAGGCAATTAAAGTTTTTTTGTATGTACTTTTTCTCCTCCCTGTCTCAGCCCCTGTTCTCCATCTTCCTCGTCGAACTTAACGTTCCTATTGTTAAGATATTTAAATCGCGTTAATCTGGAATAAAGAGGAAAAAAAAATGTGAAAAAAAAGGAGGAGGATAAGTTCAATCGATATACTATATACATTTCAAAAAGAATAATGGCTAAACACGTCCGGAGTATTTTTCGTGAAGATATAAAATCGCCGGAGTTACATCGAAGCTAACTATAACCCGCCAGTTTTATGTCAAGTGGGTGGGGGGCTCAACCAGCCCTGAGGCTATATTTGAAATGAATGAGATTTATGTCTTTTCTTATCCCTTCGTGTACAATTTGTATTAATATACAGGGTGTTCCGCCCCATCGATCTGATAACAAAGAAATTCTTTCGTAATAACCTGTCGATGGTATTATCCGTTCCGCCCCTCTTCTTGCCTAGCTACTTCTAATTTTTGTCCATTCAAAATTCTGTGATAAGGAATCATAAAATATACTTAACAATAACCAATAAGGAGACCTATACTTTTGATTAATTTTAAAATTGAATTATCGTTTGAGAATTTTGAAGATAAAATTGCTGATATGATACTGATTTGGGATTGTAATATAATAACTTTTACCTTTTTGACAAAAACCAGATAACATCATTAGCGAACTTTGGGGCGATAGGGACGCTAAGCTCTCCAGAGCTGAAATTAGCACCCCAAAGAAAAATCAAATAAACCTCACCCTTTCAGTTCAAAGAAAATAACCAAAATATCGATTTATTTATACTAAACTGATATTTTTTCTACTTTTTTTTCGTTCACTTTATGAAGTGCAGATTTTTTGTGGACAGAAAAAAAATTTACTAGCTCTCCTCTTTCGCTCAAAAACATCAAGCTAAGTCCACTTATGGTTAACATTCTTTTGCTAATATTCAATATGAGATGAGATGCTTAGTACATATATTTATTCCGGAGGCACAGAATGTGCAATACTTATGTGTAGTCTATACGGGCATATCTCAGCGTACATCATATTGTGTACATCGCGTTTGTTGTAAAGTATAATTTATACGGCCTTTAATCGGTTTCTAATGATTGTACTATCACTATTAGAAATCTCCATCGTATCATTTGTGAAAAAATTAAATCTCCATCGAACCGGAATTTTTCTCATTAGTGCCAATTCGAATGATTGTTTTTAAATCGTTTCACTATAGATTTTCTGTTTTTCTCCTGTATGTGCGCTTCAAACTGAGCACTTATACCCACATCCATTTCAAGTTTCATTGCCACTTCGTTGAATGACATGCTTGTTGTTTAGCCCCTCATGCGGAAGTTTTTATATTTATTAATTGCTACCCTCATGTTTATTCCGAGTTTACTAGCATATAAACTGGATGTAACTTGACGTCGGAATTTTGCTCCCGCGTCATCTTCTTCGCTCAGTTTCTTCCGTGGATTGTGGAACATATGTGTCATCCGCCTGTTATATTGGAAATTCACGCTTGACCTGATTTCAAATTATGTAATGAATGATAGTAGGTAAATGGGGGAAAGAAAATTCATTCCTTACAAACAATTATTTACAATAATTCACTGCATGCCAATTGAAATAGTCCTATACTTATCAAATTCCTCAGCTCAGCATTTTTCGCTGAAACTATTTTCTCGTAGAATTCTGCCTTTGCTATAACTAAGTGAATATGAAGCCTATATTAACATTCGTTTACGAAAAATGGATAGGTAAGTTACATTTTTCGACCAATTTGGAAAAGTCTAAAGGTGCGATCACACACTCGTCTAGACTCAATAACTGACACGCCAAGTACCCAAATAATATACGTAAATTTTATTATTATTAAATTACCATAAGCAAATTAATAAATTTACATAAGTTAAGACAATTGTGCGAACGCACCTTTAAAAACAAACACAAAGATGTCGCCCGCGAATGAAGAAATAATGTCGCATTTTTGCCAAAAACTGCTCGTATTACGTATGGTAAATGAATGAATGTAAGAAATTATGCATTATTTTTTAATTAAGCAATGATTTTTAAAACTTGCTCTCTATTCTGCCTAATCAAAATGTTCTTTTCTCATAATAGCTAGAAAAATGCTAAAATATTGTAAAAATGGTGAATATCGAATTGTTTTAGAGCAGTTTTTTAAATATTAAAAACAATTTTCTCGAATATATATGTCGGTCCACTAAATTTTGAAAATAATATTTTGAAGCTCAAATGAAGGCCATTGAACATTTGAATCATGAGTATAGTCGTTTATTGTTTTTTCTACTACTTCTCAGATTTGATTATTTATTATTATAATATATGTAGTTTGCGAAAAATTTTCTAGACAGCCGTCACTTTTTATTAGAAATAGAAAGGAAAGCTTCCTATCTGTATCTGTATAACCAATTGGCTAATTGGTCTTGCGCCAGGCTTTTTTTTTTGTCCTTATTTTCACATGGAAGTAAAACGATACTAATAAAGTGCTATTGGTTCCCTTCCCTCCTCCCTTCACCTGCCTCCTCCCTTCACCTGCCTCATAATTCGTGGACGAAAACATATAGGTTAAAAAAATGAAAGGAAAATAACGCAAACGTAATAATTAGGACTTTCGGAAAGAAAACATACCGAAGAATGATTATGGTGTGTTAATACGGCGCCCTCTAAATTATAGCTTTTCAGATTATTCAAATGAAAGGGCTAAACCAGTTTATAAACTCGAATCGTTTGAAGACTATTTCCAGGATTTCGTTGGTCTTCTGTGGTGCTACCTGTCTTTAAATAGTACGAGTTTCGTGAACATTGTTCTTCCAGCTTATACTTTCCGTCACGAAACTACTAATCGTACGAGTATCTTTTAATTTTTTGTATCAGAGTCGATCGTTGGTAACTTATTTTTTCGTTTTTTTTTTTTGAATTTGTTGTTTGCCCGAGCAAAATGATAATAGATACTTCCGTTCAAAATTATTTAGCTTTTTTTTCTAGTTGGAATGGGGCAGGAGAGGTGTAACAATGATTCTATAAAAAACAGAAATGAGATTTCACAAATTCACGCCGAATTGGGGGTGTATAAATATCGCTCAAATAGTAACGAATTTGAGGTAAATTTTAGCTTTGGCTATCGATGTATCTTGATTATAAATAAGTAGATTTTCACGTGAAGACTTGGAAAACCTGTTGAAAACACACTTCTTTTTAAAAGCTTATATTTTAAGATGTACATTAAATTTTGTGTTTCATTCTTAACTAAATTCCGAAGCTGAGAATCAGAAGGATCAAAATCCAATTTGTCAATTTTGAAATATTCGCAGTTGAAGTACTCGCAATAAACCCATCTTCCCTATGTTGCGTACTCGAAGTTTTCATTTTGAGGCCAATGTGTGTTTATTTTGCAACTATAGTGAATTCATGGAAAGTACCTTCATCTTGTTTGGTTCCCATGTCAAGTACTACATCAGTATGTATAGGATTTCTAGGGGTTTGTTGACATTTATTCAGGGAAGCCGAATCTTACCTGTGCTATGTCCACTGATTGAAGAAAAGTTATTTTGGGTGGCAGCTTGAAAATTTCGGAGAATAGCCCCTGTGCTATTCCACATATTTAATTTGTTTATATCTGTTGTTTGTATTCCAATATATATAATGCCATATCTGCGGCTTGACTTTAATGCTGTATTTGTTTTGTTTTTTGCGCCAATCTCTAGTTGCCGGTCTCGGTCGCAAGTGTGCGTTGGATGAATGCTCGTCGAACTATCGGTTAGCGATGGAGGAAGCGAGAATTATCGATCCGGAGAGGTCGCCGCAGTATTGCGCGATCCTGTTGTCGTATCGCCAGTGCCAGGACGCGAACACGCAGAGCTGTCGAGGTGACTTGACGTTCCACACCACCGAATTCCTGACTCGCAAACTGGAGCGGGAGCACTGCCCGCGCAACAGCGACAGAAGCGGGCCGAGTCCGAGCAAAGGGCCGTCCAACAAGCCGCCCCATCGCGGCTATCCAGCCACCGGGCACCCGCTGCGGCCCAGCTGCAAGTACTTTGGCAGCTTCAAGTTTCGATTCTGCAGCCTGTTCGGCGATCCTCATCTGAAGACGTTCGAGGGCAAGTACCAGACGTGTCGCGTGAACGGCACCTGGGCACTCATCAACAATTCGTACGTCTCCGTGCACGTCACAAATCGTCCAGTTGTCGAGAATTCTGCCGTCACAGCTCCAACCAAGGTGAGTGTTCTACAGACTTTTTTCTTTTTTTCTTATTGCTTCCCTCTTATATTAACCAATTAGGATCAATTTGCGTGATGAAAAAAAGTATTATCGCCCAAATTTTACTTCAGTTATCCAGTTGGTAGGACAGAAAGGCAAAACACGACCCAGTGCTACCAACATCGATTTTGATTATTGCGATAGGGTATTCGATTTGGTTTCTGATTTTTAAGGAGTGATAAGTATTGAATACTCCTGATTATATTAGTGCCATATTATGATTTTCCTCTGATCCTGTGTCCTCAGAAATACGAAAATTCTCTGATTAAGTGAAAAAATTAATTTACCTCTTACGGAACTGTATTTTCATTTTATCCAGGTATTTGATTGTTTATTAAAAAAAATTTGCATGACCTCAGTTCTCCAGCTGCATGTTCCCACTGGCGGAAATATACCCGGGATTTTGGGGGGGGGCTGTAGCCCCGATGAAGATTAGTCGTTTGTACGTATGCTTGTTTGTAAAAAATTTTCACACGGTCCTACCTCCCCCCCTCCCCAAATAAATCTAAAAAAATCGTAAATAAAATTTTTTTCAAAAATTTTTGGGGGGGCTAATTTTAATTTTGGGGGGGTTTAGCCCCCCCCTATTTCCGCCAGTTTGTTCCATATGTAGTTGGTCCTTAGAAAAGTGAATGCGAAGTTTTAATGTTTTTATTGTGCGAGAATTGGAAAATATTTTTGGCGTTCATCTCGTTTCTTGCAGAATTGAAACCATGAAAAAATACGATTTTTGATTATTTTTTTTTTTGTAAAGACCTAGACCCTATGATTTTTTCCATACTTATTTTATGTCGTCTTGTCGATCCTAACTGGTCTGTATAGTCTGTACTGTATGTTTCGTCTCCTCATTATATTATCGTATCTCTCTTTTATTTTTACGCCATTCACCTCTGCGTTCCACACTCGCTCTTTGGACGCTCGTGTTAAGCCTGTTCTTGGGCTCCAAAGTTGAGAGCTCTCCGCTGCGCGCACACACACAATGTATAAAAACGTTCGGTCAGGAATGTTAACCCGATTAATCGAACGATCGGTTTACGATACCGGGTATCTCCAGCGGTGGTTAAGGTTTTTTATTTCTGTGCACCGGGTACCCATATGGTGTACCTATTGTGGTCGGAGTGGAAGCGTGTACGTGTGGGTAGTGTATAAACGATCGTTTGTGGGTTTGTACCAGCGAAAGAGGTAACGCTGAAATCCATCTGAATAAAGCGCTAGAAGAAGGTTTACGAGGCTGCCAAGTGAAAGAGGATCTTGGATGCGGAGTCTTTGGCTGTTGGATTAGCTTTCTTTAAGCTTGCTTCGCATTTTTTTTTTTTTTTTTGATGCATAAAAGTGGCAGCGCAATGGGAATAAATGTCTTCCATACACAGGAGTAAAACAGTTCGTTCGCATCTTTTATCGAACGTTTCGAGTCGAATTTAAATTAGATTCTTTATCTATTCTGACTTGCGGGTTTCTAGAATTGCTGTATAGTGTGTATTGAACCGAAATTCTGTGTAATTAATTTTTACTAAGTTTGATTCAGTAAGAAAAATTTACGAGTAGGTAGTAAATTTATTGAGAGAAAAAGGCTTATGTTGAAAATTTTCTTCGCATATTAACAGGGTGGTGAAGATGGGGTGAATCATTCTGTCGTTAATTTTGAAATAAATTGAAAATTACTAGATTACATGGCAAGTGATATTTTTTTTAAATTAGGTGCCTAACATTCGGTGGTTAAAAATGTTCCTGACTGCTCGACTTCATAATATTATCATTAAATTCAAAATTCTTGAAACAAGAACGCTCAATTTTTTCTAAAATGAAAATAGAGCATCAATAGTACCTACTCTTCCCCTCCATTCAAGAAGATGGCTAAATCTTTCTTTCTTTTTTTTAAATTTTATGATTCATTATTGTTGGGTGATTTAAATCGAAAATAACTTTTTTTTAAATGATAATTGTGATTATGAAAAATACGTTTATTTGAAAGTTTCAATGAATGGCTGCCAATTTTCATTCATTTTCGCAACTGTTAGAATACACGAATGTTACATTTACTCGCATTTGAAATGACCGCTGGATGATAATGAATTCGTAATATTATTTCGACGTCCTAAAATACCCATTTGAAAAGGAAATAAGGAAGGGGAAAAAAATCGAATTCGAAGGCGTTGTACTCCCTAAACAGAAGTATTTACTTTTGTCCGCCGGTATAAAAATAGCGTTCAAAATTGAACCGTGCGTTGGCGTTGGCCGAAAAAAATTTCTAATTGTAAATATCCGGGGTAGCAAATTGGCTGGGAAAATATACAGCGTACAATATTTCGCAGGCTTCCGTTAATTTTTCGTATTTCGTTAGAAAATTTCTTTTAAAAATGTGTTTACAATTTGTATAAAGAAAATACATTTTCCAATAATTACATTCATTTCAATACCATGACTGTAATGACGTTAATATTTCACGCCATTAGTAATATAATTACTTTTTTGAAAGTAATTTTAAAACGTTGTACCTGTTGAAAAATTTGTCGGAATTTGCTAGTCCTCTCTTTTCTCTATTATGGTCCAGTTTATATAAGATGTTTGAATTCAATGAATGGTTATGATACGTACCTAAATGTGTTTCAATGAAAAATAATAGTTATAAAAATCAATTAAACGTATGATACTATATTCCCCACATCGCCCCTCACACTCTCAAAATCGAATATTAGTCAAGCTTTCATTGTCAGGTTGAAAATGTATGTGATTGTTATTGGTTTTTCTCAATCCTTATGAGACATGTCACAAAAAATCATAGTTTCTTAGTTTTTGATGAATTTGTGGACACCCTATCTCACCTCACCAGCATTAGATTCATCGCTGGTAGGTATTGGGATGCATTGTTCATCTGCAATTGGGTTTTAATTACGTCGTACTTGAAGAATGGACTTTTTGTTTTGGTTCGGTTTCTTGTTTTTTTCCACCCTCCAAAATGAGTTTGAAAAATTAACCATAATATTAATTTGTAAACTCATCAAATAGAAATGTATGAATTATATAATTATTCGCTAGTGCAGTACGCCACGTCATCCTTTTAAAGGAAATGATTCTCGCGCACTCAATCGCATTAAAAATTTTAATTCGCGTGCTGATTTTCCCCTCTTTTTCCGACTGACGCGTACATATATATACGTATGTACGGTGCCGTGTACCTACACGTGTATTATAATTTATGATTTTAAATAAAGTCGGGAATAATTTACAGGAGAATAATTAAAGAAGCTGCGGAAATTAATTTACGCATATTTAGTCATCGATGCGAAGAAGGCGTTTTAATGTATGTATATACGTGCCTACATCGTTTGGGTTGTGGAGGAGAAAGATTATGCTATTTGTGTAAAAAAAATAAACAAAATTGGAGGAGAAAAAAAAATGAAAAACTCCTACAAAACAATTCCAAAACGTTGAAATCCGAATACCGCGTGTTCGTGCTTGGCTGCTTGTTAGCTATGTGTCGCCTTGAACGCGAGCACCAAGTTGCGCCCAGTTCTGGAATTTTCTTAAACCGCTCAGAAGTGTTGGTTGGGTTTTTTTTTTTTTTGAATGAATGAATGAATGAATGAAATTTATTATCTCGCTGACGAGGGTTGATCTTGATACTATGTGTGGCAAAAAATAATTGCGTGGTTTGTATTCTAAAATGAGTCATTCATCCGTGATGGTAGGATAAGTGTAAATTTATAATCGCCTCCAACCTCATTTCGTACCTATTTTTTTCTCCCTCAGCTCGCATGTTATTATAATTAGTTTTACTGAAAAGCCAAAGCAAAAATAGGTTCTGAATAGTGAAAGTTTTGCAATATTCTCAACCCCATACATAATATGTATAAATGATGAACGTACTTTAATTTAATATTAATTCAGTCAGTCAGTATAAATTCGACCGCTTTTTGGTGTACAATTTCATTTATATAAGTAAAACTTGTTAGGTTTTTTTTTTCTCTTCCAAGAATGATCAGCGAAAAAACTAAATAAAATAATATACCATACCGTATATGTTATATATTAAAAAATGATTCGACGACGTGTAGAATGAAACTAAATAAGGAGTCGAGTTCATAAAATTCGCCTTTAGCATTGTTCGTTTATGTGTATATGGCCTATACCAGTTATAGGTACTACCTAGACGAGAGAGTGCGGTACATATCGGAATATGCTATTAATTTTTAAAAAAGTTGATAGCGAAGAAGTGTCCGCCAGTTATATTCTGCTATTGTTATCGATGGCAAAGAAAGGTATAGAAGAATGGATTTGAAAGGAAAAAAAAAAGAGAAGAAAAAATGAGGGAAAAAAAATTCTTAACGCGACAACATATGGATGTAAATAAAGTACAACAAACAAGGTTAAACCTGTTTGTTAACAAATCCTTTTCTGGATTTAAAACTAGCGGACTATAGTCTCTTTACGCGGGAACTGGTATACTAATATCAGAACGGAATATCGAAGTGATTCTCAAAACGATAGATTTCCTCGACTTCATAAAGGTTGTGAAGCCACGACGCTGCACTTTAATATTTTCCTATTCTGGTGCATGCATTTTTATACGTTCACGTGAGAACTGATTGATTTGCGTCCAGAGCTCTTGGTATAGAGCAGCGAGGCTGAAAGAAGAGGCTAAAAACAGTTCGATTAAAATTAAAAGAGTAAACTTTCTTTTGCTTACATCGAAATCCTCTGAAAATAATGGGATGTGGCTTTTACCGCGCTAGGGAGTTTTTTTTTTCTTCAACTTTTAACCCATGAAACAGCTGTGTTATGTAAAATACTGCACAAAGCAGTTGGGCGTTCCACCAACTATGCTGAAGTAATGATAAAAATGGAACTATACAATTCGTAATATTCGAAAAGAACGAAATTAGCAGATGTAATGCGAGCTGCAGTTCGTATTTATACACGGCGTTTCGTCTGCAATTTCGTCGAGTGTGTGTAATGCTTGTTGCAGTATACACATACATGTACGAGTACGCTTGAAATGAAATTCGTGAACAATTTATTATATTTTTAAAAAAAAATTTTCACTAAAGGTTTAAAAATTATTCAGTTTTTCATTTAACTTTCTCTATAATGAAAATTCGCTATTTGTTAATTGCGCTTAAAAATAGGAAAAATTCATTATTATTTCAAATTAATAATTCATGAATTCATTGAACTTCATGTCGCGTCGCTCTGAGATTCTCTAAATAAAATTTATAGTGAAAATAATTTGACGAAACGCTTCTGTTGTGTGCGTGTGTGTGTTCGTTTTAGTCACGCCTTCAACAGGCAACAGGCAACGCTCGCAGCGCTTTGCTTATCCGATTAAAGCAACTTATCAATATTAATTTTCGTTGAGAATTGAGTGAATCGAATAAAACCGTATAGTAATAAAAACTAAACTTTGCCTGTGAAATTTTTAAGATTTCAGGTCTTTAGTTTGTAACTTTCGAAACGTTTCTACGCTGCTTTTTTGAATATAATTATCTTCTTATAAGTAATGTTTTATGACATCCTTCCGAATTATCAATTGTAAATATCAATATTTTGGAACTTATTGAACTAAATTTTCTACTTATAACGTTTTCAAGAGAATTTATTTTTTCAGTTATAGATTCCTTAACTTAATTAGGATATAGTAAATGGTTTCTATAGTTGCTCCTCAGCTACTTCATCGAGTATCATTCTGTTACAAGATACACTGAGATACCTTTATTTGTTGTGCTCGAAAATTCTAGCTGATATCGACAGTTTCTGTGAGCCTGTAGGGAAGAGCCATCATGAACGAAGGCTATTTTGGGGTATACGTTCGTATATTATAGTTTCTCAGTTTCAGCTTATATTTTTTATTTCCATGTCTGATGACACAGTGTGCCTTCTGTGTACGGAGTTTGTTATTTATACTTTTTTTTCTGCTACCGGTGTTTGCGATTTTCAATTACTCTACTGCTTCGCAGTTCCACGTTTTCATAGTATTCTTGCGTATAATAATAACAAGGGAGATACGTGCGGAATACTAATTGACTGTCGAGTTGTACGTCCGAGATAATATCCTGCATAATATGGCGCCAGAATCGAAATTCGCAGAGAAATAAACGAGGACATCATATACGAGGCAATTTCTGGAAGACATAGGCCAAAAAAAAAAATAATGTATATATGTTTGAATTCTGTTTCCCATTGATTGGTTTAGTATAGAGATGCTAGAGTTGTCGTTTTTTTTTTTCTCTCATATACGTATGGTTATATTTGGAAGACGTTGGCTACTGAACGAAAACGGTTTGTGATGCGAAAGTACCGAAGTAGAGGATACGAAATGTCACCAAATCGGTGGAATACCACCCTGAGAACTGCGAACGCACCCTTCATGGGAACCATGTGTTTTGTGTAGTAGCCTTCTCCAAAAAAAAAAAAGAAAAAAAGGCTCGTTTCATCTTTAAATTATGAGCCTCTGTCTTCGGTTTGTATGCGACGGAATATACCTCTTTTAGGTAGCCATTTTTGACACAAATGGTGCTAAAACTGTTTTCGATCCTCTCGTTGCACCCCTTCACATCTGGTTTCCTCCGTACGTAGCCTTAAGATTATATATTATGCTTTATTTATTCAGTCGTATGTTTCTTTTTTAATGATTTTATGTGTTTTTTTTTTTCACAAAAATATGGCATTCGTTGCACGGTTTTTTATTTTTTCCAAACAAAATTGACCAAATCTGCAATGCTTCAGCGATCACATATATTTTAAGGTGTGCTTTCTTTTTTTTCTCGCTCACAACTGTACCCTCGGCCCTCACTCGCGCAGCTCAAGTTCAGTTATTTTTGTATAGGTGCGTGCGGATGACAAAGGTTATCCGGCTAGATGCCACTTGGGGGTTAAACTGGTGGTGGGTTCGCGTGACTGGAGGTGAAAATGTGTGATGCGTATGCAGGCTGTGAGCCGTTTCGATGTATTTAGGAAATTGAATTCGTTTACGCCGATATGGCCAAATGGTATAGCATTTAACGAGCTCTCGGTACTCGTATTTGGGAGAAACCGAAAAATGTGGCTGAAGAAAGAAAGAAAGAAAAAAAAAAAATTCATTAACGAGGATGATGCTCTAATCGTAATTGGAACCATTCAAATAACTGTGTCCGAATTATATGTATGCGAAATAGTTACTCTAGCTTTTTTGGAGATGTTTACAGTCCACCACTCCATTATCAATTAACGAGAGCTGCAGCTCTTCATTCTCGAGTGTTGCTACTGTATAGCTTTTAGTCGCCACGTCAGATTTGCGTGGAAGCCTCGCGTGAAGTATATAGTCGATTTCCCCTCTTGCATGCGCGGTTCCCAGCTCACCCGTCAATTTATGAGAGAGTGAAATTATATTGTGAGGCTTCCTTGTGTGCCCGATGGTATACATACATATTATACTCGACGAACGCGTAGAGATCTTGAAATTCAACCCTTTTTTGGTCTTCTAATTGAGTAGTTTCCGGGGGACTGCGTAGCTTGTAATCATTTGTGCGTGTCATTTGATTCGATGGGTAATTCAATGAGCAAAGAATATAGAGTATAGCACGCGGAGCTTCTGCTTCATCCGAAATTCATCTCTGGAGGAAGCTTAAGAATTGTTAATTTACTCGCTGGTGTTTTATTTTCACTTCCTGTCCGATATTCGAAAGCGTCCGTTGATGCAGATAGGTGGCAATTTTTAATTTTCAAAATTTCTTCTCAGATATGTACTTTGAAAAAAGTCGGTGCTCGTTGACTGTTTTCATGGCACAGAGTAATGAACAAAAAATGGTTCCTAGTCATTATGATTATTGTTCAGATGAGATACGTTATAATTCTCGGGAATAAAGGGTCTGGCTCGAGGAGAGTTTAAATTTTTAGGAAAAAAGGTGCTGGCTAAAGGGGAATTTCAATTTATACGAAAAAAAGGGGCTGCTTGAAGGGGAATTTCACTTTTCGGGAAAAAAGAGGCTAGCCAAAGGGCTACCTTATAATGTGTACTACGCTCATATTGTTCGGTCTCCACAACTATTGGCCTCGAACCCCCCTGTGATTTTGAGTCTCTGAGTATAGATGAAAAAAAAATACTGATAAAAATTCGTATATCTTTTTGGCAAGACCTTTGGCCGTGTTAGAATTTCACACACTGTAAAGTCAATCTTCTGTGAATAAGTATTGAATATATTGAAGCCATAGATGAGAGAAACGAATAAAGAACACGCGTTCCAAAATTTTTAACCAGTTTTCAAAATGTAGCGTTAATCGGTGTAACATTTTACTTAGGTAACGCCTTTTTAGAGTATTTAAAAATTTCCATGAAATTCATCATAAGGGTATGCTTCACTACAAGTTCGAATTTCGCAACTTAGCAATACTTATATTTTAATATACCTATAGTGTTGCTTCTGATGAAGTAGATTTTTCCATTTCTCATAATATAGATAACTGTTTTATTTTTCTTATTTTTGAATCGAAATTTCGAAATTCAGACGATTTAGAAGCTTGCATATAAGTCAGCTATCCTGAATTCATGTACTTCTGTTTCTTACACGTTAAATAGTCCAGGCCACTCAAAGATCATCTGATCGACCACCTTATGTCGAAGGATGAGGGTAAATTTTGTTCTGGCTTGTAGTAGTTTCATCATCCTGGCGGATCTCATTTGATCACACGCACTTTTTTCTCCTTGCTTTGAACTTCTTTCTTTTTGCGTAAGACGTGGTAATCTGTATTTTTTCAAATTTATTCGACATAATTTGCCAAAATATTCGTATCAATTTGTAGAATCTAGATTGGAAAATTATTTCATTCGCGATATCTCGACTGTGTTCTAATCGTAGGATGGTATCTCTGTGGCTAATATCAGGACCGTATTTAAATTATTATATGAGACGTTTTATAGCAGGTGTATTCGTGTTTAGTGTAATTAACCCGGGTCCGTCTTCTACTCTGTGTTAAGGTATATAAGCTTTTTCGTATGAATAATTGAAGCGAAGATTACATTTTGATTTCATATCGCATTTTGTTAGAATACGGCGCCATTTTACGTGGAACTAGAGAGTGAGAAAAAATAAGTTAATCGTTTCTGGATGATTAAGTTTTGATTTTTTTTTTTAATGTGGAACTTTTTCACTTACACAAATATATATCTACTATACTATTCCTAGTATTCACTCTACATTAGATGGTGTAAATTAATTGGTTAATATTTTCTTCTTTTTTTTTCTTTTTTCTTTCAATTTCTAATTTATTGAAGTAGGTACCCTCCCCTAAAAATGAGATAAAAGGATTTTCGTACGATTTTTAATTATAACCAACGCAGACAACTAATAATAATTTATGCCGGTATACGACCGTCCTTCCTCGACTTTTTCTCTTTTTTTTTTCAACTTCTTTCCCCGATTGCCGAAGGCTGAAAAACGCACGGTAAAGGAAGTGTGAAAGAGATAACCAGTTTTAGAAAGGCACAAGATTTTCAGTGAGGAAGATAGACGAAGACAAAGAGTGTGTGCGAGTGAGCGAGACAGACCCAGAGAATCCGTAGAGAGAGAGAGAATGTATAATATGGATGAATATAAACCCCAAGTTCTTTTAAAGAGACTTTTTGTAGGGCGAATCTAATTTTAAAAACAGGTGTTCTCAGCATTATACGTGACGTGACATTCCAGTGGATTCCAAAATGTAAAGTGTTGCTTCTTTGGGAGGCGTAGGAAATATTAATTTTCGAAATTTGACTTACTAATTTTATGGGCTACCCATTTACAGAATGGAAAGTTCTGTTTACGAGTGAAGGTGTATATAGCTTCGTTTGCAGTACAATTGTTACCTGCGCTCGAAGAATACAAGATGCAAATCCATTGTTGACGATTAGAAATGAATTTTTATTTTCCTGTTGTTTTTTTTCTCCTTCTGCATCTTTTTCTTTTTTCATTATATTTCTTTCTAAATGTTATTTTCCTCTCGGTAAACTGGTTACTTTCAATCGTCCTGAGATGAATATAGTAATTATTTTGTTTCTTTCAAATAGGTAGATCCTCCTTATGACGTATAGTTAATTCTTTTTTTTTTTTCTATATTATGTTTGTTCTAATGTCGAATTAATTCAGCCATTCTGAAGAACTCGTTTCGCTATTAAAACTATTCGAATTTTTTTTTTTTTCGCTGTGAATTATAATTCTGTCAGTTTTGATATCTTGTACACACTTTCATATGTGTACTCGTAAATATGGTGGTGCTCGTTGCAGTAAGTGCAACAAAGAGGAAAGTAATTAATGGATCGTAAAAATAACGTGAGAAAGTAAATCAGTTTCTTGTCTGCAGCGGAGAAGTCGTGAACTCTGGTCGATGTTTTCAGAAGGACGTGTATATGAATGAATTGGTAGTTTGATGGAAAATGAGTCGTTGGATAGCAAAATCTGAAAATGAGTCCTTAGAATTGGATAGGGAGATTAAATATTCTCGTACTTACAAAATTTAATCTGAAAATTCTAAATATTCCTGTACTTTTAATTGGAGGTATTATATGTATTAAAGGTTTCAAATTTTGTTCATTCTACGCAGTTGAAGATAGAAATTTCTATCTAATTATCTGGACATATATGAAATTAATTTGTTCCTCTATTTTGGTACACTTACCTAATTCTTCATTTTAAAATAAGATTGTTTTACCTGTAAGTCTTGAAGATTTAGCCCTCTGAACAATTCAAATTGGTCGATTAGTGTGAAAATATAAAATTATTTAGAGAAGAATACGAACTATAATTTTTTCACTTGAATTGAGTCTCCAGGGAGCTTAAGCTTTCACAGCTCCTCATACCTGGGTGTGCCATCCCACAAATTGAATTCATTCTGAAGAATTTGCTGTTTAAGGTTTTACATCCTATAACTCAAATTTATGCGTACGTTTTTGATTTTTCGCTTTTTTCTAGTGTACTTCGATATTGTTCTTGAACTTGAATCTGCTGAAAACAATGACCTGTGATTTTTAGTTCGTTGCTTTGAGGTGTAAAGACATCTTATAGTTTCTTGTTTCTTATACAGTAACAGTTGTCCTCCCTATCTACTACCTTCTGCTGCTATGCATTTCGTCCATTTGTGTTTACCGTGAATTATAGGTTCAGTTTTTGTATCATGAAGCTGAGATTAACAGACTATAGCTGAAAATAACTGCGACAATGTTCGCCCTCGAAAACTGTCTCGATGCCAAATCAACATTAGTGTGTTATTACGACTTGGTGACGATTGCTCGATTAAAAAAAAAAAAAAAGAAAAGTAGAAAGTGCGGATCGACATTTTGAATTTTGTTCTTGTAGAAATAAAAACAAGACGTAATTAAAAATAAATCGCTAGGAAATTGTAGTAAATTTGGCAATGTTAACGTATAAAATAAAAAATATATAAAAAATTTGACTTCTTATCTTCTTCTTTTTTTTTTCTGCGAGGGTTGTAAGAAATGTATGACGTGTAGAAATTTCTTTTAGAAATGTGAGATAAGTTTTTTCTCAAATTTTTGTTTCAAGTACCTGGAAAAATTTGGTTTTAATTCCATCGTTTGGTTTCGGAATAGGTTTTGGGTGTCTGGGTAGAACTTTTTTTTTCTTTTCGCTAGTTTTTCTGTCTTACTTTTTTTTAAATAATTTTAATCATTATTTTAAAATGTTTTCAGTATTGAGATGCTAACATATTGATGTAGCAGTGATTAAGTGGAACTTGAGTTTTATGTATGGATTTTTTATTTTAAATTATATTCCTATTTATTTTATGTTTTAAGTCTATAGTATAAGCCCCATGAATCTTCTATGCCAGCAGGGAAAATTGCATTAGAAAGAGTAGGTACATTTTTGCTGTAGTCGTATAAATGTGTTAAAGGTTGACCATATGGCACACAAAAGAAAAAAATTCTGAAGTCGTTGCCAGTACTTTTCATCAATAAAAGTGTTCCAAATTCGAAGGGCCCCCGTCCTCACGTTCCCATTAAGGACATCTTACATATTTAAAAACTTCATCTCCTCTGCTAACGAGTTTCCATTTGGAAATGCCAGTTGCCTTAGTTTTGGCAGTCGAGCAAATTTTTGCGCATTGCAGTCTCGTCATTATCTCTCTTTTACTTATTTTCATTTGTTATTTCTGTTTGTTTATTCTCTTCTCTTTTTTTCTTTTTTTTTTTGTCCCCTTTGACGAGCTTATAGTGGCTTATACGTCAAACAAATAGTACACCTGTTTTACCAAGCAGACGGCCTGATTGCAATGGTCGTCGTTGCCAAACGAAGCACAGTAATAAATTAATGGGACTCAAATGCTTTGGCCCGTGGTTCATTTCGATCGAAAACGTACATACCGTACATCATTGAAGGGTTATTATAGCTTTTTCGTGTCAAACCATGACTTTTTATGTCAAACCAAAGGTGATAGAGGTATTCGGTATTGCTTTCTTAAGATAAGAATGTGGATTGATTGGATCTACATTGTCTTTACATACCATTAAATATCAACTTGAATGAAGCATTTTAATTTTTTTACTATAATTATGATCAACTGATAGCAGAAAGACTCTTTTAACTAACCTGATATACGTGTGTATAAGCATATTATAATAAACAACGAGCTTGAAAACGTAGCTTACACATATAAAACACGTTCGTGTTTTATAACCCGATGGGCAAAAAATCAGAAAATGATCCGGAAAATGAGAATTTTATCCGTTGTCAGTCCGTTTTTATTTTCGACCATCGGATCTGAAAATTTGCAGATATTTTTGTCATCTTGATTATTTTTCCAAATCCGTTTGTAAAACGGATTTCCTGATTATAATCAGTGATAATTTTTGTGCAATTTTTCTAAATCCGTTTGTAAAACGGTTTCACGGATTATAACCCGGGCCAACAAATATCATAAAACAGCCTTCACGGAAAATAATCCGGACTCATTTCCGGCAAGACTGATTACAATCCGTTCGAAATCCGTTTTAGAAGCCGGAAAACAGGAAAATTCCGGGTTATAATCTAGAAACGGATTATAACCCGGAATATAAACGGATCCGTTTTCAAAATATTTTGCCCATAGGGAAACTTCTCTTCAATTAGAAAAAAAAAAAAATTCAAGCTTTATACCTTTACTGCGAGAATTCATCTTTTAAACTGTGACATTTTTCCACAAGATCATATTGTCGCTGATAAGAATCGTCCGATTTCCAAAAAATAGCACAAATGCAGGAAAAAAAAAGAAGTGCCTTAGGGAAAACTTTGCTCAATATTGGATATCGGGATGGTGAGATAGCTCTGCTCTGGCCAGAAAAAAGTAGACATTATGTGGTATTCGGGAACGTACTATATTTCGCCAGTAAAAAGTCATTTTGAATTGAACCAAGTTTGCAGGTCCAAAAATCGATCTTCATCGAAGATCTAATTGTTATTTGGTTTTAGCATTTTGGAATACGATAATATACGAGCTGTACGTTGAGCGAATTTCAGTTTCACAGTTCAGCCATACATGTAAACGCCTTCTATCAGCGAAACGTGAACAATTCTCGAATATTTTATCGCGTATGCAAAATGTTTCAACAGTACGCCTGCCGCCCCCCTCGCCCCCGCCGCTCCATCCAACTGACAACCTATATTATAATGAAAGGTATACTGTATATATATATATATGTACATATGTACATGCTGTACGTCAGAATGAGGGAAAAGAAGGAGGAAGTTTTCTACGACAGAAATGAATGCGAAATTGCGGAATCGTGTTTTAGCGGCGTAGTAGTAAAAAAAAAAAAAAAATGATAATAATATCGATAATATTGCGAAATATTTTCGTCTATAAAATAATGGAGGGAGAGGGAGGGGTGGAAGGAGAAATTTACGATCTCGCGATGTTAGCCAAAAGAGGTTTTTTCTTTTTACGAGCCGAAGAGAGGAGGCTGAAAAGGGTCGAAAAGAGGAGAAACGAATGCAGTCCCGGACCGAATGCGGGTGCCCTCCGACTGAAGAATTTGAATATTATGAGCGTGCGTATAAAAATGCATCCGTGCTCGAATATTTAATCGTAGGGGTGTCGTTATTGATGGGCGATGTAGTCATTTGGGGCACAAAGGGTGCTCCCTATTATTGCCATCCCATTTGAAAAAGTGAGAATTGCGCAAAACAAAAACAAAACAAAAAATAGTTCTACTCTGTAATCGCGGTGTTTATGGTCGATTTTGGGGGATGTGGGGTGAGGGGGCTAAATGGTGCGTGAAAATGCGAATTTTAAAAGACGGTTATAAAGTAGTCGGGTTGAGACAGCCGAAAGTAAAAACTACCAAAAGTTGTTATTGAGAAATGACTCGTGGAAATTCAAGCGTGGCGAATAGAGGAAGAGCGAAGTATGTACGTTTCCATTTGGACGGCGAGGAGGATCTCTATTCGTTCATTCTGCTATAAATTTATGATTTTAAGTTTTCCTAGCCGCTTATGACTTCAACTTTCGCCTGTGTATTATAATACTTGGAAATACAGAAAAAATTTAACCGAAGTATTGATAAATGAATGCTATATATGTTTGTGCAAAGAATTATCGATTTCTCCTAGATAGCAAATTCATAAAATTTGACTCGAAGATAAATGTGCTGTAGTTTAATTTCAGTCGAAAAGCTATATATGCCCGTAAAAGCAAAGCTATAATTCATTTTTCACTATTCGTGCGTCAAATCATGCAATAACGTGCGCGTTATTGTATCTGTGAAAATAATTTTTTTTAAATATTATAATATTCTGTTCCACACGGCGATGAAACAAAATGAAAAGTTTTCATGCTGCTAAATTTTTTCGAATTCATTTTTTGCAATGAAAAGTAACGCTCGTTCTGCGCATGCGCATGTCCAACTGTCACTGAGCCGATTAAGCTACATATTGACCCTACAAAAATACAGCAGAATTGATTCTCTTTCAAGCAAATTTTTTTCATATACCCTTTGAAATGGTATGTTTTAATTTAATTCTTAAAAAATGAAAAATTGAAGACATTTTCATTTATCATTTATCTCTGCTTGCTTCGATTGTTCTGATTTTTGAAACTAAAAAACTACATTATATTTGCCAAATAATGGTGCAAACGGGAGTTTTTCAACTATCGTAATTATTAGAATCTATTGATTTTTTTAAATAAGTCTTAATTGGGGTGGACCGAAACCAATGTTTCAAGGCTGTAAATTAGAATTCTGATATGCATAAAGCTTGAAGATAACGTTGACTTTAATAACTTCATTTTCCAAAGACCAATCGTGACGAAGTCTATTGGCACTGATCTCAACAAATTATGTGGGGCCATTTTTGTGTTTAAGAGTGAATATAATGGGCGCCATTGTTTTTTGAACTTACACATGTTGGTTTTTTTTTTTTAATTATTATTATTATTACGAAATTGCTGCTCTATTTTGCGTGGAGTCCAGACTAAAAAGTGTGTCTAGCGATTCCATTCATGCGTGAATTTTGACGAACCTCAAATTTCCGGCTCGTACGTGGAGAGAGCAATGACAAGCGACGATCCAAAAATTTCTGCACACAAGACGGGGACGACGGGTGACGGGTGTCGCTGGACCAAATCCAAATTCGCAATTTTTTTAGAACATTTTTACAAAACATTGACTGCCCGCGAGAGAGTGTAAAATCGTAGTTATGATGATATTATGTGTCTAAGTATGTATGTTTTCATTTCGTCATCGTCGCATTTTAAAATATTGCCTGCTAATTGCCGGCGAACGTGCATAAGTGGTTATGGGTCACATTGCGGGAGGTGAGGGGTGTGTAAGATGTATTTTGTTGATTTTGCATGTACAATTTTCAGTGACTATAATATATAGCGAGAGAAGAGGAGAAGAGGTGGTGGAGTTATGAATGTGTGCAGTTGCAGAAAAAAAAAGAAAAAAAAAGACGAATGCTCGACCTGTGGAGAAATTTTTTTCGTCTCGAACCAACTGATGACATCTGCTGAAGAGCTGCTGAATTTGAAAGAATTGTGAGAATTATAATGCCTTCTCGATCGTTCCTCCGTATTGTCGAATAAATATACTCGTATAATTGCGAGAAGTGTTGTTTTTTATTCGATGTGAAACGGTTGTTTTTTGGTGGGCATTTAAAAAAAGCTTTTGTCTGTACATAACGTACACTTCTTTTTCACACTCGCGGGGTTTTCGACCTTTTTTTTAAATTTTTTTATTTTTTTATTTTTTTATTTTGTGGATGCAATATAGCTTGCAGAGTCGAACTGCGAGCTCATATATATATATGCTGAATATATGCGGCGGCTGCTGCAAAACGTTTTTTGTTGCGGTAATAAATTAAATTACTTCTGGTTTTATTGCTTTATTATGTGGTATATATATATACGCGTGGAGAATGCGCAGGGTTTGGAAAATGATAATTTCTTTTCTTTTTTGTTAAGAATAAACGAAGAAGAATAGCTAAACGTTGCATTGTTGTGGTGTATTTTAAGACGTTCATGAATTGGACACGAAAAATAATGAGTTGATTTGGCCGTGGGAGGAGTTGAACTCTGGTATTTCTTTGCGTTTCTATGCTGATTTGGGTGAAGAAGATTCAAGTGCGGTGTACGAACTTTTTGAGATGAGGAATTTTCGATGGTCCTGCGCGCGGCTTTTGGTTGAAGTGCTGCAAATACTTGATTTTTTCAGTCGACTGTTTGAAACTTATTTCCAGCAGGGTACAATTCTCTGTTATGGTCGGCTTATTCATGCCATTGTTTCAGTCCGTTCTGTCGGTTTGATCCCTTCAAGCAGTGGGCGCTATCCATCTAAATGACCTAATTCATCATCGACCACGCTCATGCCATCGAAGAAAAATGAAGCTATTTGTAGGGAGAAGTCTTTTCGTGGCTGGTTGATGGCTGGAGACTGTACGAATAGTGTATGAAGAGGCAAGAGGAGAGGAAAAAAGGAAGAAAGACGATATACATAACTCTTGCATCCGCATAAATGCCTACACACTACACAGTACACAACTCGCATTTGTCTTTGCACGTTCGACATTAGTCGTCATTAAAAAATGAAAAATGAAAATGTAGAAGGAAAAATGTTCACCAATAAAGAGACCCACAACTGTGTCTGTATGTTTTAAAACAAGAAAAAAAAAAAAAAAAACAACTCAAAAATGAGTTTAAACTTAAAAACTAATCAAAGCTCGATGTGAAGTGTACCGAAAAGTATTTCAAATGGCTCGGATGGTTAACCCTATATGCTATTATATGCTCTGGTCTTCAGGTGTTAAGGAAGGAGGTAGGTGACGAAGATGAATGTATTTGAGGACGGGGGGGGGGGGGCAGTGAAAAAACATTATTTTAATCCGTTGTGTGGATGGTGTTTTTTTTTTTTTTTTTGAAAATTATGTTTAGTAATGCTGAAAATGAGTTCATTAGGTTCGTCTTTGTGGACGCGTCAAAATTCGACTATAATATCCGTCATATACGAGTATGTATATAGGTAGAGCAGAGTGTGAAGTTGGAGGAAAATAGGATTTTGGGTGAAGGCAGAGGGGTGAGAATGTGTCAGAAGTAATAAATACACGTCACAATTAAAAGGAGCATATTTTGTTGAGGCACGCTCATTTGTCTCTCTGTCTTCTTTTTTTTTTTGTGACGGTTGGGGGGGGGGGTTGGTTTGAAAGATGAATCAACAAGAAAATATCGAGCCCACGTATTTGAGGCTGTATGGTGTCGTTTTGCTGTTTGTTGGTAGTTGGTGCCACGATTTTTCGTACGAATTAGAAGGTACAATGGTATACGGAATAGATTATAGCTGTATAGCTATAGCAGTACCTTAAAGAAGCTCGAAAATCAGCGAAAGACCATATGGTCGAACGTGTAGTTGGAGAGAAATTTGAGAAATGTACGGCAAGATTATATTTCCTTCTGACTCGAATCGGTATACCGGTTTATGGGTGTTCGACTGTTGTAGGGCGGAAAGAATTGGAGGAAAAAATCGGTTGTAATTATTAGCTTACGATTAGTTATGGTCGAATGGTTTGCTGGGGTCATTTTTCGCGTTCGTGTATTCGAGAGCAAATTTGTTTTTCATTCGTTACACATTTTTTGGTGGAAACACTGCATAGTATATTGAGGAGTTTATAGTCGCAAAACGCTGCCGCAACGCCATGAATATTATAATTTTGAGAAAAAGACAAAATACTGTTTCTCTGCGCCTAGTGGACCATAATATATTCATGTTCTATGGCTTAAAATCTTACTATAAATTAGTATAAGCTGAATTTCAACGAACTTCCTCTCCCCCCCTCTAACGCAAGATGTTAATCTATAAAGGCCATTAAAACCGCAGAGTAATGAATTTAAGTTGCGTTATGCCACAAAACACACTAGTTTTATTGCAAAACGCAACAAATTCAAACTAACTTGGCACTAAATTCAATAAATTTCAAGTTTTCTGTAATAAAATTTTCTAATATTTTCATTTTGTGACTAAATACCGTCTCACACATTCTGGGGCAAGAAACATCAAACTTATTCAAAATTTTTGTAACAAAATAAGACGAATTCATGTTTCAAAAGTTCACAGAAAATTTAAACTATTTTTAGCCATTTTTTTAATTAGTTGTTGGAAACACATTATCAGAGCCACAAGTTAGAATTCATCAAAATGCGAATTCGGAAGGCATCAAAATGGGAAATGCGAAAATTTAAACTTTTCCCCTTATGGGCATGTTTTACCACTCGAAAAAAAAATAAAATAAAAAACAGAGAAATTTTCCCGACTGATATCTGCCTGAGTTTACAACTTTGGAGATACGATTTTTGAAGAATATGACGTTATACTCGTATATAGTTCTATGATGAACTTATGGATATATAGAGATACATTTTCAATTTATATTATCTTGTAGCTAAAATTAGCCATCAAAGTTACATCAACTTTGCGTAACCGTAGAAGCCGATGTTTAATTTTAAATAATAATTTATATCCATACATGCGTAAGTGCGTCATATATCTATATAACGTAATCAAAAATCGTACGAGTATCTCCAAGTTAAAAACTCAGCCATAAAACAGTTGGGAAAATTTCCACATTTTATGAAAATATTCTATAACAGTTTGATAACAAAAATCATAAAATTCGTATTGGTTGAGTTAATACATTGAGAAGTTAGATTCATATACTTCTCCATATTTCATCCTCAGAAGTTTTTCCCATGAGATATTCGTAAAGCCGAATTATGGAGTTGGGGCGTCTAGTTGAGAATATGGTATACCCTTAATATGAACAGAAGTTGAATATTCAACGAAATATTCATTGCTTGAAGAGTATTTTTATTGCCCAAATACCTACTCACCCGTGCAGTGGCGGATCCAGAGCTCCATTTTGGGGGGCGGGGGTAATCCAAATTTTTTCAAAGCATGGTAAAAGCTAAAATGGTGAGATTGTGTTTTTTTTTCAGCATAAAGGGGGAGGGGTTCAAGAAAATTGATTTTTTTGTGGATTATCGGTGTATTGAATATGAATTCTTTGTACTGGAGGTTAGGTCAAAATTTTTGTCCGTCTTTCCGTCAGAGTCTTATTCAAGTCGACATTAGAATGGCTCTTCGTAAGATTTTTCTTGAAAATCAAACTACACCAGTCGATCGGATTCGCTACTCAAAATCCTATACTTAAGAAAACAATACACCACTGGTAATTTTTCAAAATGGCGTTTGTTGCGTTTTGCGAATTAATTCCTCAAATTAGATATATTATTGTAATAAAATAATGATATGCAACAGTCGATGAAGGAGCTCTTGAGCCGCGGTACCACATCATCTATAACGTTGTTTCAAAATTCCTTTGTTTTTGCGCTAAGCGCATTATTTCGAATCCGGGCTCTCCGGCCCTTCAAATTGTCAATATTCAATATTGTTACGTTTTGAAGATGAATTCTCTGTACTGGGCGTTTCAATTTCAAAACATAATGTCCGCTCAAAACATATTAATGTCCCTGTTTTTGTCCTTCCTTGATAGTCCAATGTGAGGATGACATCATCATACCCAGATACAACATAGGAGACGCACGTCATCATACTGCTGCAAATGATGACGTCATCATACCTATGTATAATATAAGAACCGTAGATGATGACGTCATTTCTACGTATAACATAGGAACCGGAGATGATGACGTCATCATACCCCCTATGGGCAAAATATTTTGAAAACGGATCCGTTTTATTCCGGGTTATAATCCGTTTCTAGATTATAACCCGGAATTTTCCTGTTTTCCGGCTTCTAAAACGGATTTCGAACGGATTGTAATCAGTCTTGCCGGAAATGAGTCCGGATTATTTTCCGTGAAAGCTGTTTTATCATATTTGTTGGCCCGGGTTATAATCCGTGAAACCGTTTTACAAACGGATTTAGAAAAATTGCCCAAAAATTATCACTGATTATAATCAGGAAATCCGTTTTACAAACGGATTTGGAAAAATAATCAAGATGACAAAAATAACTGCAAATTTTCAGATCCGATGGTCGAAAATAAAAACGGACTGACAACGGATAAAATTCTCATTTTCCGGATCATTTTCTCATTTTTTGCCCATCGGGCCTAGATGTAACATATTGCTCAATGTTATATTATGTACTTAGTTAGAACAGTTAAAAAGCTGTTGATGACGTCATCATACCTATGTATAACGTAGAACACTAGTTATAACATTTCAAAAGATGTTGATGACGTCATTATACATTTACTTATAAGATTGGAAAAGTAACCGAGTAAAATTTTTCAGGAAAGAATTATGAAGAAATATTTATACGTCCCTATGCGCTTCATATTCAAACAATTTTTTTTTTTATAAGAAACATTTTTAGATACTTTTTATAATCTCCTGTTGTAAAAGAGAGAATTTCATCTTTCGCCTTCACGAAACTTCAGTGAAGGCTACAGCTATTTTTCCATACTTCAGATAATTCTAACGAGCTTTTTTTTTTTTTTTTTTTTTGCTTTCTCTTTGACGCGCAGATTACGGTGGTGGTGAAGAGTAGCAGCACGCCGTGCACCCTGGAGAAGCGGTACAGCGCCGACAGCCAGTACCCGCTGCCCAGCACCTTCGACGACGGCACCGACCGACCGGGCGCCGACGAGACCGTCTCGCTGCACTTCCGGCAGAACGGCGAGAACCGCGAGACCGTCGAGATCTTCGTCAAGTACATCGCGACGCGGCTCGTCATCCGGCGGGTCGGCCGCTACCTGGCGTTCTCGGCGCGCCTGCCCGAGGAGGTGTACGAGATGTCGCGTACCTTCGACAGCGACGACGACGACGACGACGGCGGCGGCGACGGCGACGGCGAGAACGCGTCGCCGGAGCTGTGCACCGTCGGCTGCCCGGCCTCCGAGCAGCTGGACATCGCGGCCGCCCACGACTACGTGATGGGCCGCGAGCAGGCGCTGGCCGAGTGCAACAGCACCGAGCACCTCAGCGACGAGCTGCACAACCGACTGACGGACAGCTATCTGGACTGGTGCATGTTCGACCTGATGACCAGCGGCACCGTTTACGACTTCGTGGCGGTGGCGCACGCCGCCCAGGCGGACGCGCTCGACGTGGAGGCGCACTCGCTGATGAACCGCACCAAGCCCATCGACCTGATATCGGCGCAGCGCAACGCGCAGACGGAGACGGGCGCCAGCGCGGCAGTTGCGCACTTGCTGCGCCGCCTGCAGTTACCAGTATTCGTTACGTGCCTCGTCAGCTCGCTGAGCAGGTATCTGTTATGACGACCGCCGCCGACCTGGGCGGCTGAGTGGGGCTAAGCGTGAATTTAGACAAGTGTACGCGAGTATTTGTGTGTGCGTGAGTGTTCTTGTTATTGTTGTTATCGTTTTATTTTATCTTTTTCGTTGTTGATGTTGTTGTTGTTGTTAGATTCGTGAGAATATTATGTATTTTTTTTAGGAATGTCTCTCGTGCGTTTTCGTAGACTATAATAATATTTAGAGCATATGAACCGGTCATTTCTATTGAAAAAAAAAAAAAGGATTCATTTCGCAGGTTTGGGGTATATGAGTTATGTGGTAACACTGCAAAATTGAGGGTAGTCGCGAATCGATGGGTGCAGAAATGTGCTCTTTCCAGTTGCCCTGACAAGTGACAAGCGAACCAGCAGAAGTGTCCGACGCCAGTCCCAATGAAACCACGTCTCATAATTTATGTCCTTACCCAATGTATTTCAACGCCGCATTTCGTTCATCTCGTACAAGTCTGTTGACATTTTTCAGCTGTGGTTGAAGTTGAAAATTCGTGTGTAATGGCGTATACGAAAAAAAAAAATTCCGACTGGAGGGGATTTTCTCAGTGGAATACGTAAAAGACCATCATACAAATGCACATGAAGAAAAAAGAAAAAAATCAGCTTGATTAAATTTGTAGAAATGGCTGTAGAAGAAATTTCATTATTTTTTTTTTTAACTTGACATAGAATTGAGGATTTTCTGTAAATCGAAAATTCTTTTAGAGTAACTTCTTAAAATCCGATGAAGCTGATTTTTTCGGATGCATTTGTGGGATGGTCTTCTACGTACTCCACTGAAAAAAATCAAGCAAAGTCGAAAAAAAGTTTTTTTTCCATATAAGTATGCCATTACATGATGCAAATTTTCAACTCAACCCGCACCTGAAAAATTTTATCAAGCTTGTATTGCTGTATCAGATAGAAGAAATATGGCGTTGAGGTTCTTTGGTGAGGACACAATTTATGAGGGGTGTTCAATAGGGATTGGCGTCGGACAGTTCTGGTGGTTCTCTTGTGAGTCATACCACAAAATAGTTCCTACTTTGATATGCGGGCCTGTATTGTTCCAGATAAAGTGGGAACATTTTTTAATGACCTAAATCTTGTTGTCCAATAAGTTTTGACTCTCTTGCTGTTGTTTTTATTTTCTTTTTCCAGGTCATTTCCTCAATCAGTTGACTAGGTAATTTTCTAAAATAATTTAACTTATTCCAGTTTTTTCCTCCTTTCGCACACAGTGGTGAGAGGGATCCAACGTCGAATTCCTTCAAGGGGGTCATAAAACGAGCTGTGGAGTACACGTATTCTGAATTTCAAGATTCTATTGTTGATTTGGGCGAACTTCATTTACGGATAAAATAAGGATAAGTGGAATGAATTCTTATTTGAAATGACAAGTTCATATGTACCCTTATGTTCGTTTTCTTTGTCTGTTTGATTTGCCAAACCAAATGCGAGGATTGTTATGAGTAGAAGATTTTTCTGACGATCCAAATTTCAGTAACACGTGGAATAAATGAATTTTTGAGACGTTATAAATGACGAGTAATTCGGTTATCGAATTGAAATATTCAAGGGCATGTTCAGTGTTCTTCGAGAACGACGAAATTGTAATTTTAAAGCAGCCCCGACTGCTTGAAGGTACCTCTCTCAAAAAAAAGAAGACACTTTATGGAATATGCTGATATTGATGTACCCTCAGGGCCCCCGTTTTCATAACTCCCAGTGAACGATATCAAGTTAGTACTTCCCAAAATTGATACTTATCATTAGTGTGAAATTTTTGACCCATGTTGCCTTCAATGAATAATTGTTTTTAAATGCTGTGTTGTAATACCTCTGAAAATTGTTTGGTGTGTAATTTTTTACACATATCACCTTTGATGAAATTAATATTTTTATTTTTTTTCAACTTGAACCTTTTTAAATCGCTATTGACAAGCCACTCGTCAAAAATACTGTGTCAGAGCATCGCTGTGGCCTTACCTCGATCCAAAAGCTGAAATCTAATCCGCCAGTTGTTGTGATTTGTGACTTGGATGCGCGCTTCAAAAATTAATCCGAAAAGGTGTTGAATAAAATGAGTACCAAAAATTTAGTGCAATGAAAGCTACGAGTATGAAATCGATGAGAAGCGACATCTACGTCAAAAATGAATCGTATTTTTTTTTTTGGCAAATCAAACAGACTTGTAGTGATTAAGTAAGGACGACAAAGACTTGTACACCTTTCTATGGGAGGTCGGATTACCATGTATCTTCCAGGTAGCCATTTTCCTCGTCTATATTTCTGGGCTTCTTTCTCTCGTGATTTTTAATTTTTTTTTTTCCAATTTTTTTTTTCTTTGATAATATCATTTATGGGTGTCGAAGCGACACACTCGTAAATTTTATCTTCCTCTGTAGACTATTCTTGTAATTTTTCGTTCTTCCATTTAAATGTAGCCACATTTAAGGCCCTCCGTGTACAATTTTTATCACCCACGAGCTGTTTAAGCTCACTATCAATTTATGACGACTGAAGAGAAAAATATGTCCTTTTAGTGTGATTTAGAAAAATGGCAAGTGTTTCAACTTCGTGTGGCAATGATGAGAACTACATTGAAGATCCTCGAATGACGTCATTGCCAAACTTCTCAAAACACGAGCAACTGAAGAAAATTTTGAAAAATTATTATGACGAAAGACGTGAAATTTATTATTTATCAGTGAATATTTTGTTGCTGTGTGATGCAGTTATCGTTCTTGAATACTCCCTATAAGTACTACTTAATAATGGTTTTTATTTTTTATTTTTTTTATTTATTTTAAATTTGGCCCAATAACCTTTGATACGTTTAAATAATTTAATAATTTTGCGTTGAAAATTAAAATATTACCCACTGAATTTATCTAACTGAAAGCATAGTTTTCTCTTCACTTACTTATATCGTCATTCGAATTTCATTATACTTACTTGGTCAGTTACATGCTAAGGGTCTTCTAAATGAGAAATGTACATCGATGCAATGAAATTATGTTGTACCTATTTGAACTCGAGTAGGTAGCCGAATTCAGGTATAAAAATAAACTAAGTCTCTCTCACTTTAAAAACTATTTAGAAACCAAAGAACCGACGACTTCCTCACATCAGATCCCCTTTATTTTATTTTCATATCTTGAAGTGACTGTATTTTTTTTTTCTCTACTCTATCTGAAATTTATGAACATTCCGAATTTTTTTTTTTTTTTTTTTTTTTTTTGAAGAATTAATTTAATATCGACAGCATAATAATATTTTTCATTTCTTCAATGTGCGAACTGCGAGCGATGGAAAATATTTTCTTGCTGATTTAGTCATGTAAAGACAAAAACGTGTTATTAAATTTACTGCATTATTTTTATTTATTTATTTTTTGTAGAGTGTATTTTCTAGTTTCTTGTTACCAGTCTTTAGTTTTCTAAGTTCTTATCTTTTTTTTTCCTTTTTTTTTTTAAATTTAATTACTGCAAAAGTGTTTTTCAAGCTGTATTCCGCAAAGTCTGTTTAATAGTAATTTTTTTTTTGGTGTATCTTGCGGATGAAGAACACCTTATTGTTATTTTGTTTGTATATTTTATTGTTATTGCGACTTACAACGATTCTCTCTTACATAATTCGAACATAATATTATTATGATTTTTTCAAATTCGTTTGACCAGAGCTGCTTTGTGAGTTTTGTGATTTTACTGGATACTTGGTCGTTATTTTTGTATTTTATTTGTGTGATGAAATTTTTTTTAAAATTTTCTTACTTTGATAAATTTATGCCTTTGAAGCAAAAAAAAAATTGATGATGACGTTGCTTTACAGATTTTCAGAATTGGTGATTTTATTAAAGATATGATGTGCCGGATTTTTAAAATAAAATACTGATTTGGAATATTTTTATTCGGATTGAAAAATGATGCAAAAAATTTAGCGTCGTTAAAAAATATAGAAAAATTTTTACAATTTCATTTTCCGAAATAATGGATTATTGAAAAATGGTATGTTATTTATTTGACAAGAAATTTCCTCTACAATCGAGAAAAAATCCAGAAGTTTTACTCGTAATTTTGATTATGCTCATTTAATTTTCTTTCTAAATGAAAGCATACGAGAATTTGATCGACAAATGAAAATAAAGCTGCAAAAAAAAAAAAAAGATGTACCTATTTCGAATATATAAAAAAACGTGATATGGCATTTTATATTTTAAAGTGATTTTTATTCTCAATATTATCTCTTTAATCGCTCTACAAAATATATCAATGTAACATTGCATCACATCATAATATTTCCCATTTTACTAGAAAAATATTTTTAATACTAAGCCCATTGATTTTAAAGTAGCATTTTATTGAATCAGAAAAATTTTCTTTTTATTAAAAAAATAAATACCAAGTGTAGTTTCCATTTTGTTAAATCTGGAAGCTATAATTTTAAGTGATAACATTTTTCGATTAGCTTCTCCGCATGTGCCTTCAATACTTTTCATTTCATAAATGTCATTGCAGAAATATAAGCTTTTTATATTCGTTCGAATTTTGCTAAAGTTTTGATATCAAGAATTTATATTTTTTATCACAATTAAAAAAAATATATTCGAGCTCATTTGGTACCCGTCATAAATTACTCATTACACGCGTCTGTTGTTTGCTCAGAAAAATTTACTGCTAGCATAATTACTATGAATTGTTGAAAAATCGCAAGTTTCGTCTCTGTGCCATTTTGCTCCAATTGTCAGAAACTGCAATGAAATAATGATTTTTCTTCTTTTTTTTTTCTTTTTTTTTTTACAATTTTTCCAATAACTTGGGTAGTTTTGAATATCTACAAGTAACGAATTTTAACTTTCTGATTTTTCTGACTTCTTTTTTTTTTTTTTTTTTTTTTGTATAGTTACGATGTTGATCTTTATTAATACTGTATAGTGATTTTTATGCGAAATTTGAAAAAATGTGTAAATAAAAATTGAAACTTGAGTATATGTTTTGTTATTATGTATTGACTTGTTGATTCCTTTGTAATTCACGGAAATGGATATTTTCTATTATTCAACATTTTGGGGTTTATTTCATTCTAAAATTATGTACGAATCCTTTCTTACAGAATCATTAAAAAAACGAATTTTCATTTTTTGGAGACTAGTCGGTTTTGGACTTGATATTAAGTGATTCTTCTGGTCAAAGGGGATACGGTTGGAAGAGATTTAGGAGGAACTGGCGGAGGGGTAGCCCCCATTTTGGAAACCTTAATTGATTTTACTTCTAACCGCTAATAATAATATTTCGTTTTGGGTAAAACGCATGATTTTTCGAATAGGAAGATTATGTTCTATCTACGTCGCATACTTTTTTAAAGAATGAGACAAAAAAAGTGTTAATAAAAACTTTCTAAAAGACGCCATTTTGGAATCACGAATTTTCTCATTAATTTAGTGTCCTTATTTTCTTTCTTTTTGATTCTTTTGGCCATAAATAATTTAGTTGATATTAGGATATAGGATACATTCACATAAAAAACGACAATGGAGGTTACTGATACGGATAATCTACCGATGTGCACAAGTTTTGTAACATTCTTGAATTTATGATTCGAAAAAATAAATTGAAATTTTTTCAACGAGATAAGTATTTTTAAAAGCTGATTACGTTTTCGACGGCGAAAAATTTAGTAGGTATTTGATTACAATAGTTTTTTTTTTTTGCTAAAAATTCACAATTCAAGAAGGTCGGAATAATCAACAATCATAGACTACACAAACACACAAAAAGGAGAATTTGAGCTAAATCGATAAATTTAAGGGTTTTCTTTCTCCTCACTACAATTTTTCTATAAAAACATACACTCAGCAAGCCCAAGATTTCTGGCCATTTTATAACAGAAAGTATTATGTGCTCCATTTTCGAATATTTTTGAATTTAGATCTCGTACCCCCCCACCCCCCACGTATTCCATTTTCATATATTTTCGAATTTAGTACCAATACCCCCCCTCCACAAATTCCATTTTCAAATATTTTCGAATTTAGTTCCTGTACCCCCCCACATACTCCATTTTCAAATAGTTTCGAATTTAGTTCCAGTACCCCCCCACATACTCCATGTTAAAATAGTTTCGAATTTAGTTCCAGTACCCCCCGCATACTCCATTTTCAAATAGTTTCGAATTTAGTTCCAGTACCCCCCCACATACTCCATTTTCGAATATTTTCGAATTTAGTTCCAGTACCCCCCCACATACTCCATTTTCAAATAGTTTCGAATTTAGTTCCAGTACCCCCCCACATACTCCATTTTCGAATATTTTCGAATTTAGTTCCAGTACCCCCCACATACTCCATTTTCAAATAGTTTCGAATTTAGTTCCAGTACCCCCCCACATACTCAATTTTCAAATAGTTTCGAATTTAGTTCCAGTACCCCCCCCCCCCCAATACTCCATTTTCAAATATTTTCGAATTTAGTTCCAGTACCCCCCCACATACTCCATTTTCAAATATTTTCAAATATTTTCGAATTTAGTTCCAGTACCCCTCCACGTGTTCCCTTTGAAAATATTTTTGAATTTAGTTCACGTATCCCCCACATACTCCATTTTCAAATATTTTTGCCGATACGTGTAGTTTGAAATTTCAGCATTGTTTCGACGTTTTAGCAGCGAAATAAAAACGTTGCATCGCAACGAAAACCTGCTCAAACGCTGAAAAGATGCCGAAAATTCAGACTGCACGGATCGGACTGAAATTTGGATGGTAGGTTTCTTGAATAATACCATTATCTCGAATGGTCCAAATTTTTCTTATTTTTGCTGAAAAATCAGTTGTTTTCGAAATATTTGGCTTTATAAAGAGACTACAAAATTTATTCAATTTTTCCAAGAACACGTAACGCGATCTATGAAACGTTAATTAAAACGCAGCGTGAAACTACAACTTCTCATAGATCGCGCCAAGGGTTTTTAAGAAAGTTGAATGAATTTTGCAATCGCTTTTTAAAGCCGAATATCTCGAAAACAGCTGATTTTTCATCAGAAATAAGCAAAATGTGGACCACCCACTACCTCTCCCGGTAGATAATGATATTTCTTAAGGAACCTACCATCCAAATTTCAGCCCGATCCGAGCAGTCTGAAATTTCAGTGTGATTCTATATTTTCAGTAGGTTATCTTGCGATGCAGCGGTTTTAAATCGAACCACGTAATTATAGCTATGTGCTCCATATTCGAGAATTTCTGAATTTCGTCCACTTATAGCTATATGTGCTTTATTTTCCAATATTTCTGAAATTAGTCCAAATAGCTATATGTGGTCCATTCTAGAAAATTTTTGAGCGAAAGCATACCCTCAACTCGCACGTTTACAAGAAATTTTATGAAATCAGCCAATAAAATACGTGTCCACTAAATCACAATGAAAAAGCGAGTTTTCTTCTTCGCTCAGAAGAAGATATAATATGCAATATGCATTTTTCGCGTTCTCACTGGTTTCAAGAAATAACTGCAAGGTACTTTCAAAACCACATATTTATACTCTCTAAAGAATATTTTTCTAAGGAAAACCATGCAAATAATTTCATCTTGAATTCAGTTGAAGACTATCGAAAAAGATACCGATGCATTTGAACACTGAAACATTTTTATATTTTTGAATTTGGAGAAATAGTTCGCATAAAGCAAAGAAAATATTGGAAAACCAGATGAATTTTTCTGAAATAAAAAATTTACTGTTTGTTAACACTTCAACTTCTGTTTTCTTATGAAAAAATAAATTAGATTATAGCCATGAATAATAAGACTCGAAAAAAAGAAGAAAAAATGATGAAAACCAATAAATTTAACACGAACGTTTATAAGAAAATTAAAAATATATGTACATGATAAATCACGCGTAGTAATTAAGATTAGCTTTTTTCTTCGCTTGAACTTCCATTATAGCGTCCATGAAGTCTTCGTGCGTGACAACACTTGCTTCTCTTCGAAGAGCAATCATACCCTGTAAGAAAATTGATTTAAATCTTTCAACAAACGCCAGCAGTAAAAAAGTAAAACACAATCTAACCAATTCAACAATTCAAACCTTTGGCCCTGATTGCACAAGCTTGTCATTTACATACTAAATTTTCTATAATACTGGATTGGCATTACACAGATTTTATTTAAAGAAAAAATATCAGAATTTTTTAGATTCTTATTGATACGATAGATTCTATTTCTTAGTTTCCTTAGAAACCAAGTCTGGTGTAAAAAACATGTAGAATGCAGAGTTCGATTCAAATTCTACTATTGAACTGCAATAAGATATTTTTTCACGCATTGAAATTATACCGAACTATTGCAAAATTTATTAACACATCCCAAAATATGAAACATTCGACCATGGCTGATGGTCGACAAATGAAACCTAAAATTATCAATTATCCCAGTTTTATGCATTAAATTTTTAGAACTATTCATGGTGAATGTAGAACCCACCTGGTCAAGTAATTTTCACTTGTCAACAAAATTAACAAAACGCACAAGCTTAAAGAAAATCAGTGAAAAAATATATGCATACCGCCTCGACACAAACTGCTTTGCACTGGGCACCGTTAAAATCGTCCGTAGATCTCGACAATTCTTCAAAATTAACGTCCGGGGACACGTTCATTTTACGCGAATGAATTTGCATGATACGTGCTCTAGCCTCTTCATTCGGATGAGGAAATTCTATTTTACGATCCAATCGTCCGGATCGTAACAAAGCGGGATCCAAAATGTCTACTCGATTGGTCGCAGCGATTACCTGCAACGAAAGCAAATAAATCTGTATCGAAACTAGCAAAATATTTTCAATTGTAAGGAATTTATTAGAAGTCAAAAAAGCGAATGCAGAACGTATTGATTTTTTTTTTCACGTTTCTTAGCACAAAAATGATTTTTTTTCATTATGGTCGAAACGAGTTATTTTCCACTCACTTCTAGCTCAAGGTTTGTAATAAAAATGAAATTTCTTATATTTTTGCAAACAAATTTGACCGCGTGGATTTTTCACTCGATGAAATAGTTTTCTTAAAGATTTTGCTGGCATCGGTTGCCGACCCCAACACTAAATGCACAGTTTACCCTCAACGTTTGAAAAAATTAGAATAAGGTCACCATCGAAGGATTCGACAGTCTCTTTAATCAACTCATTCACAAGTACTTTAAATCAAAAATAAAATAAAAACCTTAATATTAGCTGTTGAACTGAAACCGTCGAGTTGATTCAACAGCTCCAACATAGTTCTTTGAACTTCACGATCGCCAGCTTTTTCCGAGTCGAATCGCTTCGTACCAATGGCGTCTAACTCATCGATGAAAATTATAGCCGGTGACTTTTCTTTGGCTAGGGCGAACGCATCTCTCACTAATTTCGCACCATCACCGATGAACATCTGAACTAGCTGCGGTCCGGCCAGCTTCAAGAACGTGGATTTCGTTTGCGCAGCGCAGGCACGCGCCAACAAGGTTTTACCTACGAAAAAGAAGTAGAAAATGTAAGCAAATAACTATCGTTTACTGCGAAGTATTTGACGATAGTGATTAAATTATTTTACCTGTGCCAGGTGGTCCGTACAAGAGAACACCTTTCGGAGGATGTATTCCCAAATTAACAAACTTTTCCTTGTGCGTCATTGGCAATACAACCGCTTCGATCAACTGTAAATCACAAAAAATTTTATGAAGCATACTGCAAATGAGCTGTACGATAATTGTCAATAAATAAATGAAAACAACGAAATAACAAAAATTTAGATAAAGTCTTTTCACTCAAGACCATCAATATGTAATACATCTGTTGATGATTATTAAGGATTTAAATCTAATGATCACAGTATTGTAAAAGGTCTCTGTGAGTAAAAACTACAAGAAATTTAAAATCAGCACTTTGAACCAAGTCTTCAATTTTTTGATATTTTGGATCTTCTTTATTCGTACCGCCGCAAATGCGATTATCAAAAGGTACAGAAACTTCAAATAAAATTAAGTGAACTGAGCAATATACCTCTTGAATTTGTTTGTCCAGACCACCAATATCAGAATACTGTTCGGTGGGTCTTTCATCTACTTCCATGGCTTTCACACGAGCATCGTATTCGGCAGGCAAGGTTTCTAAGACCAAGTACGAATCTTTATTCACGCCGACTAAATCACCCGGTTTCAATTTCTCAGGATCAACAAGGCCGATTACGGGCAAAAAATATGTCTGAAATAAATTAAAAAATGTGAACGAAGTCGAACAAAACATAAGTCATTCAAAAACTTTCAATTCACTGATCAACGTACCTGTCGAGTTGATGTTTTGATTACTGCACATTTCCCCTTACGCTGAGCATCGAGATCTACGACAGCTCCATCTTCTTCAGTATCTTGAGGATCAATGTCTAATAACTGCGCAACAGTACATTAATACAATGATTATCTAAGGTGATTAATTTATTCAAAATCCTCACCTCAATTACGTTGGAAACCAAATACGGTAACGTTTTGTTCACTTTAATCTTCTCCGTGTTTTCTTTTATTTTCTCATTTTGAGCTTGAAGTTCATGCGATATCCTCATAACTTCGCTCTTCATTATTTTCACTTCATTATCCAGCAATCGAGATCTAGATACTATTTCATCGGTTGACATTTTCAGGACTTCTTCACCGACGGACGGTTCCTATGAGAGAGGCAAGATGCAATGTCAAAAATTTATGGAAAATTATTATTTAGAGTTACCAAACATACTTGATCATAAAAGAAAGAAACAGTACTCACCGAGTCATCCCAAACGCTTTCATCTAAGGCCTTTTTTGTATTTACACCACTTGTGCTAGCCATTTTTACTATTGATGATAATTAATCAACTCAAAATAAAAACAAAGAGCATTGTATTCAATTAATTTATGAGGAAAAACATCCTCAACAACACTTGTATAATAGTTGTTAATTTTCAGACTAATTCGCTGATTTGATTCGGAATTCGGATATCGGAAAAAATCAGAAAAAATTCTCCTCATGAATTCGTGATACAGCAGAAATTTTCAGTGTTGTATAAACGTAAGAAAACAAATTATTTTGGTTTTAATCAGTGTAACAACTTCAATAATCACAAATTTATGACAAAATCAAAAAAATGTAATGTAGTAAACATATTCTGTTATAAGCGCTTCTGAATGAACTGCGGACTTTAACTGAAACAATCTCAATTTTCAAAAATCAGTTTGTCAAAAATTCAAAACAAAAATCTCTCTCCAGAATCTCTAAAATATCCTCGAAGAAAAAAATTAAAAAAATCCTGAAAAAATCCTAAACCAAACAATGAAAAGAACCAAACAGCAAACCGATATTTTTTCAAAAAAATTTTAATTAAATTGATTTTGAAGGAAAGTATTAAAATTACGTCGTGTTGACTTATTTTGTTTTGTTACATTTTCATAATGGCCCTCAGTATTCCAGATAAATCATGGCAACCTCCATTCGTCGTATTAGAAACCACGTACGTGAACAATATAATTATGTTTAAAATAGGTAACCTTCTTATACATATTTCTATTTCAAGTACGTCTTTTTTATTTCAGAATGGGTGATATTACGATTGAACTCTACTGGAAACACGCTCCTAGCACTTGCCGAAATTTCGCTGAACTTTCCAGACGTTGTTATTATAATAATGTAAAATTTCATCGTATTATTCGAGATTTCATGATTCAGGGCAAGTTTAATTCCATATTATTCGATTGTCAAAATCATAACTTTACCTTTATTTTAGTTAGAAAATCTTCTTAATCTTCTAAGTAGTAAGAAAAAATACAATCATTTTTGAAGTTCGAGAGAAGTTACGAAAATCTTCCAAAATTATTAAAATTTATGAAATCTTGAGTTTTTAAATTCATATTCTCTTTTTTCAGGTGGAGACCCAACTGGATCCGGTAAAGGTGGTTCATCAATTTATGGAAAGACATTTAACGATGAAATTCACGAAGATTTAAGACACACAGGTAACCACCGATTCACAATTGAGGGCACAGAGAACAATAAATTGTTCTTGAAATACCAATATTGTGAATTTATCATCAAGATTAAAAATTTAGTAGCATTCTAAGAAAAGTAATTTATCGATAGACTTGTTTTATGGTGTTATTTTCCGCAGACAAACTGAATAATTTTAAATTGTTGTGAGGCTATAACATGATAAATTGAATGTTCGAGACTTAATTCCCTGTATATTGAAATTTATCCATCAAAATTTATTTTTGTCGAGTATTTTCTCAATACCCTTAAACGTTTGCAGACGATTACGATGGATGAAGCTGAACGCTAAAATTCTATCTAATGAAATGATTGAAGTTTTTTTTTTTTTTTTGATAAACCAAAATTCTTCATGACTGGAAAATTAATGAAGATTGCTTCTTATTGCTTAATTGAATGCAATACTGAATAGACTTGATTAATTTCTTGCTTTGAAGCAAATCAACTTTCCTGTACTTCGACTACGTACCTGTGATATTCATTAATGCAGTTCCACAACTTTCGAAACGACAAGCTCTACATTTTGACGTACCTACCTAATACCGACTTTTTTCCTTCGAATTTCATTTAATCATCATAGTGTGATGTATGAATTTGGAAACTACTCGTACACAAAACTTTTAAAAATTCACGTTTGTCTAAAAATGCAATTTTCCTCTTTTTTACCAAACTATATATTTACAACGATTTTTGTAGAAATCAAAAATCTGTGCCAATTTTGGAGATCTGTATTCTCTTTCATAAATTTCAATATCTAATTAAGCTGCTCCTAGAAGATCTGATGTTTTTCTTTTTCTGTATTAATTATTCTGCCCCTTTGACGTGACAACATGACGTAAGAAATATTCAATTTTCTTGCCTTCATCATTACATTTTTTCTACCTTACTCGAAAATTTCAAATTATTTGAATTAGTTTTGATCCACTATTTCCCGATCTTTTCAATATTTCAAATAATTTTAACAGCGTGGCAGAAAATTCCCTGAACTCGTTTTAGGTACTGTTAATATTTTTTCATAATGATTCTTTCCTTGTCCAGGAGCTGGAATCTTATCAATGGCTAACACAGGACCAGACTCAAACGGATCTCAATTTTTCATTACGCTTGCTCCCACGCAATGGCTTGACGGAAAACACACAATATTTGGTAAAACACCAAAAAATCATGCTAATTAAAATTGTTTTCATTTCCTTCCGAATAATTAATATTCTTGTTTGATTTCAGGGCGTGTATATTCGGGAATGAATGTTGTAAAACGAATTGGATTAGTCGAAACTGATAGAACTGATCGACCAGTTGATGATGTTAAAATTGTGAAAGCTTATATCAAACAAGATTGAAGGTTCTTTTATGATCTTTACCGGAATGTTTCTGAGACATAACGTCGATAAATCTCTTCGATTCGATGATTTGACGATTTCAACTTTGTAGAGTTGGAAGAATTGTATTTATGCTAGATCTGCTGAGATTTTGTTGAAAATGTGAATAAAAACTTTTAATAATGATTACTTGTTGTCTTCTTTTCGTGCATTCGACTTTCTAATTATTTTTGCACAAAATAGTATTTGAGAAATTTATAATATAATCTACATTGATATATGATAATGGGATACTTCGCAGAAATATTGCATCATGATTACTAGAACCTTGAATAGACGTAATTAAAAAAATGTGAGGGAAAACTTCTGTAAACGAAGAAAATTACATCAAGTACTTATTTTCATAAGCATTATTTGAGAAAAAGAAGGCATCTTTTATTCTCCGACTACTATTTGAAAAACTTCATGGTAAGATTAGTCCAAGGGGTTAAAACGAAGTCATACCCTTTTAAAAAAATTGTTCAATTCCTCATTACGACGACCACACTTGAACAAAATAATCGACGTTGAAAATAAAAATAATTCAATTCCCAATCATTTGTAGTATGGAAAAATCAGAACAAAGGTCTGAAAGATCAAAATTAGGAAGTTTGAATTAAGCATCAAAGTATGTTTTCTCACACTCAAAATAACCTTCGGCAGTACACCATCAAGTTCTAGTTGAATTTTCACCGATAAAAATGAATGAAAAAATACCAAATAAAATGGAAAAATTAAAAAAACACGATATATTAACACTTAAAAATTACAAATTATTCTTTTTTCGCGGGTTGTCGATACACACCCACAACGACGGCGTGATCTCTTTCGTAAGGTTCCAGCGTGAGCTGCTCCAGGGGCTTCAGTTTATCTGCTCTCATTTTCTTAATTTCATTAGCGAACACTGCCTCCGGCTCGGCTGTCGAATCAATACAGTTAGCCTTAATCGATATGACAAAATGTCCGTTATTCTTCAAATACTGGTGCGCGTTAATGGCGACGATACGACCCTGGTCGGGCTGCGCTACGTCTGCGAATATCACGTCCACCATGCCGACCAGCATTCGGTACTTGAGCGGATGCCTGGCGTCTTCGATGATCGGAATGATGTTGGTCCGCTTCTTAGCCACGTTCAGCAGATCACGCCCGCTTCTGTGCGAGAACTCGACGGCGTAGACCAACCCTTCGGGCCCCACAATATCGGACACGTGACTGACAGTGGTACCGGACGCGGCGCCCAGATATAGCACCTTAGAGCCGGGACCCATGTGAATCATGTCGATGCCGCCCAGAATGGCGGCCGCCAATTTCGACCGGAACGGATTCCACACGCGGTACTCAATTTTCTCACCGTCCGCTTCGACGCTGATGCGTTTCTCGCCGTAAACGCTATCGCCGACCACCATATTCTTGGTGACGAGTGCGTCCTCTTTGCCGCGAGCGATGAACACACCTCCATGCCTGTGCGGTTCGATGATAACGGTTTTGCCACCTCTGAACCCACCGCCGCTAGGTCGACCGCCACGGCCACCACCGCCTCCGCCTCCACGACCACGAAAGCCGCCACGGCCACCACCTCCGCCACGACTGCCGCCGCCGCCAAAACTACTGCCCCCACGACCACCGCCGCGTCCGCCACCACGACTGCCGAAGCCTCCCCGGCCGCCTCCACGGCTGTTACGGTCGCCGCCGCCACCACGGCTATTACGGTCGCCTCCACCGAAGGAGCTCCTTTGGAAACCACCGCCTCCGCCTCCACGTTCGAAGCTCGGTTTACCCATTTTTAGAACTGAAATGTAATGTCAGAACAATTTCAGAGAAAATGCACAACTTATAATAGGCTTTGGCTGTTATATGAACGAATGGGTCTTTAAATAATATTAACAGACAACTTCATAAAAAATGGCCCATTGGACATCAACAATCTTATCTCAAGTCTGTTGAACAATTTGTTCATTAGTTCAAACTACCATGGTCAAATTTATTCGGAGAAATTAATGAAATCAAAAGTGAAGAAGTCTGCATTAGGATCATGTTGGTTGAAAATATATACTTTCGAAATGATATCTGCATAATCGAGGGAAGTCCATGGATAGCACAAACCGTTCAAAATAGGAAGTACGTCTGTTCGGGGAACTACATACTGCAAATTAACATATTTTTGGCTTAACCTCACTGACATAGATATTAGAAAGATTCTATAAATTATTTTCCCCATTTCCATTTTCAAACTAAATTCAAATTTTCGTAATTTAGAAGTCACATTTTCCACCTTTCTGACTATTTTCATCAACTTTTCGGGCCAAAATGAAAACCGTAAATGCCCCGAAGAAGGGAAAGAAGCGTAGGAGGTAAATTTCAACTGCGAATACTTCAGTACTTCAACTATGGACTAAGATAAGCCTAAATTTGAAATCCTCTAAAAATTATGATAGCAAGGAATTGCCAATTGTTTGTAAACACGTTTCAGATTCATCTGACAATATCTAATCAAAATCATCGTTTAGATCGCCTAATGAAAGTGGAAGGAGAGTCAAAGATACTGAAACTAGTGCAACCGTACGCAACTATAAAGCAGTTCTTCTAGACATCCACACTCGCAGAATAAAGGCAATACAGTTTGCTGAAAACTGTGAGCATCTAGCATTGAAAATCTGAAACCCAAGATAATGGTTGAATACTCACTGTATTAAAACGGTAACTCGATGTGAGAAAAAATTGAGTCAAAATGAAATCACACTATTTAAATGAAAAAAATTAGTTATAGTTAATAAATAGGTCATACTTTTCGTTCCAAGTTGAGTTTCTTAAAATTTTTTAAGAAGAATACTAATTACAAAATTACAAACACCGCACACCAGAGCACGTTTTTCGAGCATCGTCGGCTTTTTTAATTTTTTCCGAAATATCAAAAGCTGATAAACAAATTGGAAGTCATGGTTGCCAACCAATAAAACTATTTCGAAAATTCTCTAGTTTTCAAGTTTTCATCAAGATCATGATTGTGAAAAATGTCATTAAAAAACACTAATTTTATTGAACTAATGTAACATGTATCGAAGGTTTATGGAAGGAAAATTGAAATTAATAATATAACTATTTTAATCATATTTTTAGTTCTGCTTCGGACTCATTATACAACTTTCACTTGCATTAGGAAAAATTGAAAAAATGAACATCCCTTGTAATTTGACAAATTCATTACGTTCGTCGTAATATGGTTCCTTCTGTTCCTTCTCAACTCAGAAAAAATAATGTCTAGTTAATTTTTCCAACTTCAACGCATCGTATTGCTAATCTGCACAAACCCATTACTTTATTTGGACAGTACAAGCTGGGCAACTGAGCAGGAATGTCAAACTGAATCTGAAAAATAAGCGATTAATCAAAATTTCTTCCATTACCACGCAGTTAAGTTCTTCCAATTCCATCACTCTTACATAATCAATTTTGAAACCATATAAAAAATTATATAAATTTTCATACGTTCATCTACCTCAGAGAATCTCGCGCAATTAAAAACAAAACGCTAGTAGTTCTCATGTCCACATTTGGGAGCTCGAAACGTTACAAGACTAGATAGCTACAATAATCGAATTGAAAATTCACACAACTGGTAGTTCGACGATTCCAAAAAATCAAGAAATAACAAATCATACAAAACTCATATACTTAAAAAATCATTCAACTTCTTAATTATTAGTACCAAGGCAATACTTAGATTCATAAACTTATAAAAAGTGAAAAACAAAGTCTTAACAATAGGAACGATTCGTCGGAGGAAAAAAAACAAAAACTAAGTTTTCAAAAAAAAAAAAGGAAAGTCTTATGGTCACCATTCTTCGTCTTGAATCTGAACTGGAAGGTTGAGTACATCAGTTTTGTACTCATTCCCCTCGTTTCTCTGCAATTAAATCATCATTATTAACAATTTCGAAGCTTTAGGAAAACTATTCAATTTGACATAAGAATTTTACTTCAATGGAATAACTTACAGATCGGTAATCTTGACCACCAAATTTGTCATCCTGGTAGCTTCCACCTCCTGTGGCATCTCGGCTGAAGAAATCAGGAACTGGTTGTTCCGCCTTCAACACAAAAATTCAAAAAAAATTAATAAACAGAAAATCTACGGCTCAATGAGTAAAGGTCATATCTTCGTTTTCGCTCCACAATTCAACTATCGTTGATTATTTCTCCAAGTTAATTTCATTCTCTTTCGCATGACACTTCTTATTTTCTTTCAAAATAATTTTTTTTTTTCATCTACAGCAATCAAAATATCAAAAATCTTATACCAGCATAATGGATATTAAAATACTCGTTGGCTTCTTAAAAATTTCAATTTGTTGAGATATGGGGATGATGGGCACGATTTGATCCGTTACCTGTTTCAATATCTGAACTAGATCATTGACTAAATTGCTGTCAGTACTGCTGTCATAAAATGATGTAGCTTTTCCTTTATTACCCAACCGGCCAGTTCGCCCAATACGATGAACGTACTCGTCGATTGAATCGGGTAAATCGTAGTTTATCACGTGCTTCACACCCTTTATATCTGAAAAATCAAAGTGATTTAAATAAAAATGAATTATTGTAATATTACAGCTCAATCCGAATTCAGTTTTCCCATTCTCATAATGACGTACAACACAAATAGTCAAATTCACTTTACATGTCACGAGATAATGAATGATTTTCACCCAATTTAGATACTTTATTTTCGAATCTTGGAAAACAGCTTTAAAAATTAAAAATTGGAAACTACATCAGCGTTCCACTGATACGGATCATTCCAGTAAATATTTTTTTACAACAAAGCTGAATTCGAAAAATGAGGAGCATCTCCAAAACGCTGGTGAAGAATAGAGCTGACACTTACCCAGCCCTCGAGCAGCAACTGATGTGGCGACTAGAATTTTCATTCTACAACTTCTGAAATCACGCAATGCTTCTTCACGTTGAGATTGGAACCGGTCTCCGTGAATACTGGTTGTCGGAATTTTCAGTCCTGACAAGTAACTTGCCACAAAATCTGCATTTCTTTTTTGACCCACGAACACAAGCGTTCCTTGAACATCCTCTAAGGAAACGGAATGTCGACAATTAGAATTTTATTGAGATAAAATTGACATAAAAAAATGAGGCATCTCACCCTCTCTATCCAACACCTCTTTCAGCTTCGGTTTCTTTTGGGTTCTCTCGACTTCTTCGAAATTCTGTTCGACATCTTTACAGGCGCCTCCCACGATGCCAACTGATATAAATATCCACTCACGTAAATATTTTGAGGCCATTCTCTGTACATCTTCACCCAACGTGGCAGAAAAGAGTAGCGTTTGGCGATCCTATCCACCCAAAAAAAAAAGTTGAAAAATACATAATACAGCGTAATAATTCAATATACAACACGAGGACTTACTACTGGCATACTTTCATGGTTCAAAAAGGTCTCCATATCACCGCGGAAACCCATGTCCAACATACGATCTGCTTCGTCCAACACTACGAACCTAACTCCACTAAAATTAAGCACGCCACGATTCAGGAAATCTCCTAAACGACCTGGAGTCGCGATCAAAATATGACAGCCACTCTAAAACAAACAATAATAATAATAATTTGGATATGTCACATGTACAATAATGTAACAACAAAATACATGTATAAGAAAGAACCTACTTGTACTTGGCGTATTTGGTAACCTACAGAGGTTCCACCATAAATCTGTTGTACTTTAACAACAGAACCGCGAGCAAATTTACGACCAACTTCATATATTTGTGTGGTTAACTCGCGGGTTGGTGAAAGAATGACCGCACTAGGTCGACATCCAGAACCATCATACGGATCGACGTTTGGTTGGTCCAAGAGCTTGTGAATGATTGGCAGCAAGTATGCCGCCTGCAAAAAACAAATTAAGAAGAATGATTTTCTTTTACAACCTGAAATACAGCACCAAATACTCGACTTCATTGTATGCAGGGGCACAGGAGAGAAATTACGCAGTAAATTGGATGAGAATAAGGTTCTCCAAAAAATAATTCATCTTGAGAAAAGTAATCGAAGCTAGACGAAATACCAACTTTTACTTCGTAAGTAGGTAAATACAAAAATAAAATTTACACCGACTGCAACCTCGAACGTCAGCTTATTTTCGTTATTCAAAAAATGAAAATGAATGAATAAGAACGAATTATTCACTACATTGAAAAAAAGAAGTAAGGTCGATCATCATTAATTAATTTTGAATATTGAGATAATTGTGTTGCAAGCTAAACTGTAGTCGATTAAATTGATTTATCCAACATGAACAATGATATAAAACGATAACAACGTTCAATCATAACGTTACAGTAGCCAAAACAGAAACTTAGTGAAGATTCATGATGACATCTACGTGATACAAAAAAATTCATCGTCAAAAATTAATCGAGCTGCTTCTTCACATGAACTGTTCTTCTAAGAGAAAAATTTAATAATATTGTAACTAATACATGATTCATCAGCTCTAGGAAGGTCCATGCTACCTATCAACTCATGATAAGAAAAAAATCCATAAGGTTTAAAATCCTATGAGTCGGATCGAGTCTCTTTGGTCTATTAACTGAAAACGATTTCTTGGAAAAAAGTACACCTCATATCTCATTCATTAGAACTGTTATTCAACGCATTCTACACAACAAAATGGAAAAAATTATGCATAAACTACTTTTTCCAGAAACCCATACTGACCACTCAAATCTTATTTCTAAGAAAGTTCCAATAAAAATAATTGTATTGCATAAGACAAAGATCTAATGCAAGGTAATACGTATCTAACTCAAATGAAAATCGCCAGAATAAGATCTAATTCATTAAAGCTGAAAAATAAATTGAAGGAAATTAACATGTAAAACCAACCGTTTTTCCGGAACCAGTTTGAGCCGACGCCATAAGATCACGACCATTTAAAACTATGGGAATTGCATATTTTTGAATGGGCGTGGGTTCGTCATACTGAGTGCATTTCAAATTATCCATTAGAACCATTCTCAGGTTCGCCTCTACAAATGAAGAAATATGCATCGGGACATTATCGCCGGAAACATGGATTGGAATGTCTTTGTAGTCGTTGAAATTAATTCCTTTACAAATTCCTGTACAGACAAATCGAATAAGAATCAAGTTAATAAAAACGAAAAACAATTTCAATCGTGATGAAACAACACGGCACAACACACAACGAAAATAATGAAAACGTCGGAAGTTACAACTCTATGTTGAACAAACGTGACCAAAATTGCTTGCTCGAACACTTCATCCCTTCAAAATGTTTCATTAATCAAATAATGAATGTATTTCCTTTGAGCGACTTGATTAAATTGTTACATTACTATGAGAACATTCTAATAAATCATGGATTACAGAAATACTAAAAAAATTTATACCCGCGTCTTCGAATAACTCGTCTTCACTACGTTCTTTGGGAACGTAAATGGGAGGACGATCCTGTTTCTCATCGGACTCATTCTGGCCTTCGCCATCGTCACCGCCAAAATTTCTTCCTCCACGACCGCCTCCTCGGCCGCCACCGCGACGATCCCAACTGTCGCCACCTTTATTATCGTTCCATGAGTCATTTTTATTCGAATCGTCGTTGTTATCGGCCCATCCGCCGTTATTAGAACGGCCACCGCCACCATACGACCGATCTGTCCAAATAATAAAATCAAAATCAATAGTAAATCAAAAACGTTCACATTATTCAATACTCTTTCGACTAAGAGGTAATTAAAACTAAAATTTTACCATTATCGTCTCCATTACGTCCTCGACCACCGCGACCGCCTCCACGGAAGCCGCCGCGTCCACCGCGTCGATCGCCACGTTCGTTATTATTTTGGCTCCAATTATCATCCATCTTCAGACCTTGAGGGGCAAATCCTCTTCCCTTACCGAATGATCTCCCTTCGCTCTGCGGCTAGAGGAATTGTTAACATTAAACATAACGACGAAATAACTTAAAAGCAAAAATACATGTTCAGTAAAAACCATTTAACCAACCTCGTTAAAAATAGGTGCATTGTAGCTTGGAGCACCAGGAGTCTAAAAAAACAAGAATATGGTTAACTTTATTCATATGAACATACTAAAAAAGGCATGAGTAAGATCAAATACAGAAAACTGATGATAGAATATGGTGATCTTACATAGGATTCATCCCAATCTCCCGAATCTCCCATTTTATCTTCTTGTAACCTGCAAAATAAAATCAAATTGGCATTTGAGCTGGGATTAAAGGATTGTTTCAGAAATGTATCAAGACGGTTTGATCATAAGCTCATGAGTAGCATCATTCATGCAAAAGCTACGTTTCAAGTCGTTAGAAAGTCGAAAATCAAAAATTGGAGGACATAAATAAAATAAACTGATAACTGATAGTGACATGAGCCGGTATTCGACTATATTATAATATCACACACAGTCAGAACGAAGAGTTTCAATAACTTCTACTGGCTACGATACAGACTATCGCAAAAGCCAGATCGAAACCGAAATGTAAAATTTAAGTGAATTATGAACAAAATCCATAGTTACCACAACTACAGTAACGCTGATGTTGAAGGTCGAAAAACACGAAAATCAACAATCCCTCAAGTTTCAAACTGCGCTTGACAAAGTCACGTCTCTAAATCTGCACAAAATCAGACGAAGAAAGTATTAGTTTTGCATTTTACAAGCAATACACCTTCAACATGGCTTACGCTGACACGCGGTAACGTTAAAAACGCATTTTAAAAATAAAAAGGGAGCATGGAATTGGCACACTGACTTGAACTACGAACACATCAAAATATCAAACAAATCACCAAATTAGTTACGGCCAATATAATATCAAAAATATGATTTTACGAAAAATTACAAAATAAAAAATGTGCAGTGCAGGAGCGAATTACAAGATGACATGCTGGCCGGCTTTCATGATACTACATGCAAGCCGCTAACAGTTGAAGGGAAGATGAAATTCACTGAAAAGCATGCATATAAAATATGAATTTTATAATTACCTCAATAATTCAAGATTAACGTGGCGACTACCAGACATATCACGTTTAATTTGAATGAACCGACGACGTTGACGAACTTTCCGTTTGGAAATATCTGTAATCTGTTTGATAATCTGTGACGACGGAATGGACGATGGTTTTACTTTTACGGAGAAATAAAATTATGAAAAACGCGGAATAAGCGAATTTTTTGGTTTCTATTCGTGACGCTTCCTCCTTCCACTAGAGTACTTTCCACTACTTCCATCCAAGAAAAGAAACAGAATGAAGAATGAAGAAAAGAAAGAGAAAGACAGAAAATAAGAACACAACGAGTAGATGGCAGCAGAGTGCGTTCAGAAACGTTGGCCGGACAACAATTTCTTGTCCTACGTCGTTCAAGAACGATTCGAATTCGTCCGGGACAACATTATTGGCGTTCAGAATCAGATACGAGGAGTCGAGGTCTCGAGGACAAATTTTCATGTATATGTGCACTATTCGATTGATGCTACACAGACACAATTCACAAAATGCCATTCGCCACATTCACACACTTGCACAATGCACACAATAACACAAACACAGAAATGAAAACCGATAAGCTGAAAACGCGCGCTTAATTTATGACTATACGGACGGGGAAAAGAGACACACGAGACACACCAATTGTATTGAAAGAATTTCTATTTAGCAGTTGCATTTTTTCTTCCTCTTCAGTTCTCTTCTACACATTTTAACACGAGTCGTAGGCGAGCTGTTTTTTTTTTTTGGGGGGGGGATCGTTATAAGGACCAAGTTTTTCAATATCACCATTCACCAGGGTAGCCAAATGTACTAATTTATTTATCCTAAAATGTGTGCGCGAGTGCTTCTGAATTTTTAATTTTTACTTGCTTTTTCTATTAAATTTACTATACATAGAATTCAATTTCGTTGAATAATATCTCGCGGCGACTTATCTCTTTCTCTTCTCTATACTATCAATCAAAAAATTGAAAGTGGTAGAAGAATCATTGAAGTATACTATAGAAGTAGAAGATAATCTTTGAATTTCGAAAGCTTTGGCTCAAAGAAATAATACAGATTTTCTTCATTTTATAGGCATCGATTAACAAATTTAGTCTCACCACTGCCGTCTGGAGAATCATACGATGGGGCAGAATTAAACTTGGCCCCTTTTAGAAAATTTCTAATCCCTCTTCTAAAATGTGGGTAGAAACAGTAAGAATGTAGTGAACAATTCCCAATAAAAGGATAAGAAAATGGCAATTTCTACGTAAAATCAGGTATAATTTTATGCAGGCTACTTCCTATGATTTTATAATTTGGAGACTAAGGCCCCCTTGCAAACCTGTTATTTTTTTTTTTTGAAAAAGTTGAGCTGAAAATGGAACTTATGTCTTCTCAGTTCTTAGTCTGAACCATCATATTTTAATTCGATGCAGAATCTGAATGCAAACTTGAGTGACTGATTTGTGGTAAAGGTAACCAACATAGAAATTGGAGAAAAAAAAAAGAAGAGTCGAATGTTCTCCACAAATCCGCCGACGAATTCGATTTACATCATCGAGGGTGAACCAGAGGGGTAAACAAGAACCGTACAAAGAACAAATGTCGAAAAATGGGGTAATATCGCAGTGAAATGAGAATAGAAAACAGTATTTTATTACCTTCGTCCATCTCTAAAATATACCAACGTATTTTCATTTTTCAAAAGCCTGTTTCCATTTCTCACTTGACACTCGACTTCGACTTGTTTTAGTTCAGTTTTTTGCTTTTTTCGTCGGATTTAAATCTTAAAGCAAGATAATTATGCTGCAGTGGATTAGTTTGTAATATACTTTTCTAAAATTCTGAATTTTACTCTCCATTTTTATTTTTTACTCCAAATTCTATTGCTCGGATATTTACTATAAGCATAACAATAAGACCTAGGATAAAAAGTGTACCTATGAAAATGAAACAGAAAGTCAGTTTTTAATTTTCGTTTACTAGTGGCTCTCGAAGAGCTACTTGACTCAATGACTCCCACTGTGTGGAAGTCAGGAGCCAGAAGCAGAAGCCGAATTTTTCACTTATTTTTTTCCTTTTCCCTATCTGTCTTATACTCTACAAATATTACTCATTGATTCATGTAGCTACATTTTTACACGTCAGAAATTTTTTATAATCTGCCAATCTGGGTTGAAGCTTTTTTAATGAATTCAAAATTGAGAATTTTCTGAAAATCAAAAATTCTTTTAGAGTTGACTAATAATAATCTGATCAAGCTGATTTTTTCCAAGTACATTTGTAGTATGGTCGCCCACTTACTCCACTGAAAAAATCTCCCAGAGAACAATTTTCTCCCCACACATGCTATTTACATGCAAATTTTCAACATGACACAGTCCTGAAAAATTTCAACAGGCTTGTTTCAGATAAACCAAATGTGGCGTTGAGGTACTTGTGTGAGGGCATGATTTATGACAGGGGTTTCCTTGGGATTAACGTCGAACAGTTCTGGTGGTTCCCTTGTTAGCTCAATAACGGACACTGCGGAGTGCGGACACAGATCCATAAAATATTTCTTACAACCAGTACAAAATTCTTCCTTTAGTTTAAAAACAAAACGTAAAATGTAGAAAATTATTGAGTTTTGATAATGAGCTCCATTTCTATTTAACAAAAAAAAATATTTTCAGTCGGTACACTTTTTATCTTATCTGCTAAATTCTTCAATTTTCAGTGGTGCTTCTTCCATCGTTTTTTGATAGAGTAGAAGAAAGATAGTTGAGACTTTAGATACCAAACCGCAATTTTTTTTTATATACTACACACAATATTCATGAATAAATTACGACTTGTGTAGTAGTACCACTACCACCATACAAATCGCAAACGAACCGGTAACGGGCAGAAGTTGAGTCCGTAACGTAAAACAAAGACAAAGACAGTACCATTCGAAACTTACAACGTGGAGGTTTGTGTGTGCAGTGTATTTTATTCCTATCTGTGCATGTGTAGGTCTGAGGATACAAAATGGTCCTGGAAGAGTACAAAGACGTGTTATCTCTTATTGCATCATCGGCTACAATTCCTCTAATGTTATCACCGTCGTATGTACATTTTAATTATTTCTTCATTCCTAAATATGAGTTTCACTTTATGTGTGAAATCCTGTCAGCTCTAGATATTTTCTGTGGGCTTCCCTGGCTCTTTTCGAACTTTGAATATAAAACAATTACTCGAAGGACCATATGACACCACCTGAGTAACCTAAAAGGACCAGGTGGCGTCGTATGACACAAGTCAGTGGTTCTCAAAATATTGGTCCTTTGAAAAGTCCATCTCAAAATTTTGAGTGGTGTCGTATATGACACCAACTGATAATTCTAATGTTGAATTTTGAATGAGATAGCTAAATTGTTCCTGGTCTGTGAAATCAAATTCAAATTCGAGTGTTAATGAATTAAGTAGTTTCCATGAAATACGAGACTCGTTCTTGGAAATTTGTAGTTCTGCATATTTTAATACATTTAATGTGATAATCGTCTACATTCTGAATAATATTGAAATCATGAACAGTCTGAAAAACTGATTGCGTGATGAGAATCATAATAACCTCATGATTTCTTAGCTTATTCCAGTCGGATGCTGTGACTGATGGAGAAAAAATTTATATAATTTTATACCTCAACTTCTTTTTTATTGTTTACAATCAACAATTATTTATTCAATAAAGGAAGTACTCTGATAATATTCATTATTATAACATTTGGTTTTTGATGATAATTTCTTATCCTTGAAATTTAATACATTTTTATCTCGTAGAATACGAAAAAAAGTAACTACAAGGTGAACTGGATTGTTCAATACACTATTAATTCAGTGTATATTGATTGAAAAATTTAAAAGCATTAGGTTTGGTCTAGTGGTTTTGATTCAATCGCTCTATGATTTTAAAATGTGTACTTGAAATACCTGTCCTCTGGCTCTTGACTCAATCATCCATAACATGGAAATTTTTATGAGAAATTATGAGCTATCTGGAGGCGGGGTAAAAATTTGGTGAGGATGGTTCAGGACTTATTAAGCAATTTCTGTACTCATATTGCTGCAGTTCATGCAATGTAGCCTACCACTAGTTTCTGAGAAGCAGTGACGCACCCAAAGGGGGCTAAGAGAGCTGAAGCTTTCCGAAGGATTCAAATTTCTTCCAAAAAAAGTTGAATTAAAAATTTTTTCCTCGCTTTGCACCAAATTTTCGCGTGATTTCTGCTTTTTGAGGATAAATTTTAGAAACTCAGCCTCTCCCTTAGCAAATTTTGGGATGCACCACTGCTGAAAAGTCTTTTTAATTTTTTAACTTGCCTCTATGATGAAACAAAAAAGAAGGTATAATACAAAATTGATAGGTACTCGTACATTATTTTTTAATTATAAATAATATGTTTCATTATTCCTTAAAGTTCATATTCGATTTAAGGGAGCTCTAAAAATTGTCATGGACCATGATTTGTTATGCTCCTTTATGTTCTTTATTTTCAGTCTGTTGTAATTAGGGAGGTAAAAGTTTGAGGGTTTTTTCACTCAACCTTAAGAAATTAAGATACATTTTATTTTTATTGCAAGATTTTTTAAATTCAACTTCAATTTGAAAAATTTATCATTTTTTCGAGTAAGTGCCTTTTTAAAACATTTTCACTACCGGTGAAAAAACTGAAAAAAAATCTAACGTCTTCTAACATGCTAAGCAAAAGAGAAAATCTATTGGTAAAGCATAAACTGTGTGAACAAAATATAAAATAAATGAAAAAAGCAACCCATTCGAAGTAATCATTCCTCAAAAAGGGGAACATAAAAATGTAGAAAAAGTAGGTTTAAAAAAATAACTGTACAGTAAGAACATGAAGAAAATTTGAAATGAAACAGACTTCATTTTAATGGTTTTTTTTTTCTGATTGAATTTTTAAGAATTTTTTACCACACAAAATTACAATTTTGAGATATTATAGACATTACATATATCAATGACAAATTACATTTTGACCGAAATAGATATCTAACCTCACCTTAGTTTTTATTCAATTTTCCAACAGTTTGCATGAATCGGTTAGATTTTTATGAAGAATAAAGCAGCGAGGGTGTCTCGATGAAAAAGTAAAAAATTATCATCCATAAAGCCATTTCCAATCATAATGAAATTCACAAAGCACTCAGAATCCTTGAGTCGTGGAGCCAAGTGACGTAGTCAGGAGGTTGTCGTAGTTGTTCAGTCTCTCGTTTTGATGTACCATAAAAAATGACCAAATTCTATAGAAAATTTGTAAACTTTTATTAAGAATTGAAGTTGAAAAATTAATCATGGAACCCTTCACTTTGAGGCCACTCTTGCTCTGCTACTGAAGTAGCCTCAACCGAATTTCTTTAGAATTTTTATTTGGCCTACCTACGTAATTTTAATAATAAAAAAATGAATTATTACGTTATACCATTTTCCTATTCAAGGACAAATAAGTCAGATTAAAATTTTGGTTGTCTCAATTATAATGTAGAATATTTTTATCATGAAATATTATGGTTTTTAAAAAAAAATATGAATAATGTTTTTTCATAGCTTTCTCTTATCAAGTTCTTCTTTAGTAGCTTGAAATGAAGAAATAAAAGAAAAAAGAAAAAAATTTTAATGTACCACATTGTAAAAGAAAACATTTCGCTTATACTAAGGTACGATTACATAAATTTGTTTGAAAGCTCTTTTTAAATATGTATGTTAAATTGATTTTATAAAATGCCTAAAACGTGCAAGCGTTTACTGTATATTTAAATAAAACTTTATTAATTACCGATGTGCTATGATCTACAATTGCTAGGCATTTAATTTGATTTAAAGCCTGGTAAAAAAATTTATTCATAAAATCAAATAAATTTTGCATTCGTAATTTTTTTAAACAAAAAAATTATTAGAAATGAAATATTTTGGCTAAATCGAAACTTTTATTTTGACGAAATTTTCATTAGATACCTTCTTGAGATGATTATTTTGCAATTTAAAAAATTTGTTTACGTACGAAACCCTTTACAAGAAATTTTAAATAAATAAATAAATAAATATTCTTGTACAGATACTCGCTGCATTGGCGGCAAAACCAGTGGTGCTCAAGCACCACTCAACTAAAATCATGTGGTGCCGAGCACCACATAATATGAGGGGAAAAGAAACATCGAACTGAGTGACATTTTTAGGGGCGGGAGGAAGTAGGGCCTCTTCACAATTACTTCTCGATTTTGTAGTTATTTCATGACATTGTATCATGTAATATTTATGCTCTGTCTCGCAAAAGAAAGGACTGACATTCCATGACATTTTAGACTGATGCAAAAAAGGCGACCCCATTGCCGAATATAAATAATCGACACCAACTCCTTCTTTTCCTGAAACAACGAGTTTTTACTTATATTATAAATTACAATTCATAACAATTTTTACAGATTATTATGCAGACAATTTATGAAAAAAGGTTCTTCTGATCACATCAAACCATTCACATTGGTTGGAGGATGGTGCAGGTACTACTATGTATCATGTTTTAACATTTTCCAATTCGTTTACCCGTCTTAATATAATTACTCGTAATTGTAATATTTTTTAATTTTAGATGCGTCATTTTTCTACAGTTTGGACTCCTATCTGGAATAAAGGCATTAGTACGACTTCATTCCTTGGGAATATTGCTGTTCACTATTTATTTAATATTTTACAATAATTACTGCAAGAACAAAGTAAGATTCAGTATCCAATATATTATTTGGTAACAAAGCACTCAATGCAAACAAATTTAAGCTGTCGAGTTTTTAAAATTAGTATTAAGTATGCCTCTTGGCTACGTTCAGTGCCATTTTTATTTTCGTAGTACGGTTAAGCGTAAAATTTTTTCAATGCTGATACCAATGTTGGGTAAATATACTGGTTTAATTTATCTCGAAGAATATCATATTTTTTATAATCGCTTCGTATGTACCCAGATTGTAATTTATCTTTTCATACTTGGCTCATACTTTATGAACACTGAACATTGTCACTTCGTTTTACCTTAACGTATGATAATATTTTCTAATTACTCGCTATTCTTCAGTATGTTTCTCAAAACTAGAATGCGTTTAAAAACTTCCTTGATTCTATATCCAAAATTCAAATCCAACTTCCTGCTTCTTTCAAGTGGAGGCAAACTATAACATCAAACTTGGGGGAAAAAAATATACAAAAAATTTTCTGGAGAAATTAAGTTATACAATTATAAAAATGTGTATGTTTTATTAGTTAGATACCTTTAGAATAAGTTGAGTAATAATACAATTTTGATTTGACTGAAAAAATAATAATTTCGCCCCTTTTTTTTTGCTCTTAATCTAATTTTGAATTTTCAATTATTGCCATATTTTAATTCATTTATAATTTTTAATTCTTTCTTTCAACAAAGAAATTGGTGTGCACATTATTTGATCCGAAGTTCTTCAAAAAATATCTTTCTGAATAATGCTGATAAAGAAAATTGAAAAGCAAGGAAAACTTTATATTTTTCTGAAAATCTCTCTCGATGCAGAATTAAGCAGCCAAACTAATCGTAAAGCGAAGGACTTACGAAAAATTATTTACCTGGTCTGTGTACCTAAAAATTGTTGCTCAGAAATAATTTTATGAAATTAAAAACCATTAAAATGAAAACGTTCATCACGATTTCACTATGTATCTGTAACGTATTGTTACTGGTAGAGGAAAATAATATAGGTACGTAACAAATAATAAAATCATAAAATGGAGTAACGAATCTGAAATCGAGGAACCAATTTAAAGGTGAAGAGACTAGATATTAAAATTTATTAAATCTAGGTACAAAAATTATTTTGAAGAATTATAACAAAAATTAATTTGGGACGTAAGGGCTTCTTCTTATATTTCCAAAACAAAGAAAACAAATAACTAACATTACTGGTTTGTACATTTTCAGTAAGTAAATGAAAATGAAAATTTCTGAGATTTTAATTTAATTGTTTTATGACAAGACTATTATTTAAAATTTGGTAACTCAAAGTTGGAAAATACTTTTGCAAATTGCACACCTCAACTCGTAACCAGTGGAAAAATTTTAAAATTCACTAATCGATGGTACTTCTTATTTTTAACTAATACGAAAAAGTTCACAAATTAAGATGCAGCAATTTTTTTCAGGCACCATTTGTCAGTACTTTGTCAAAAGGAATAGTTTTCGTATCTGTATTGCTTGGATTTGCTAATTTCAAGAAAGATTCGTTCATTACCACCAATTTCGGGAGTATTGCCACAATAGTACACTTGACAATTTTAGCAGCACCATTACTTAATTTAGTAAGTTCTTACTTTAGAAGCTGATGAATACAATTATGGTTTGTCTCGAGATTAAAATTTCTGAATTTTTTGCAGAAAAATGTGATTCGTACCAAGAGTACAGCTGGTATGCCATTCCCTATGATATTCTGTGCCACGATTGTATCAGTAGCTTGGTTACTTTACGGTATCAGCATTCACAACACACCTATAATTGTAAGATGGTTATCTTATCATTCGTTGTAATACCTAATTTTACTTTCAATACTGATATTTTCAATCTCATCAAAATGTAAGTTGGTTTTCTGAAAAATCACCATGTTTATCCTCTTATTCAGATTCAGATGGTAGTAAGCACCTTGCTCACTGGTTTTCAACTTTCATTATTCGTTGTTTACTCATCGAAGCCACCAGAACAGCAAAAAGATGCATCGAAGAAACCAGAGGGGAAGAAAGATCGATCAGAAGTGAAAAAAGATCAGTAACTGTATGGACGATCGTACAAACTATTTTCAAAGGTTGTAAATATCGATCAATAAATATATTTTATTTTTAATTCAGTCGTTTCCTTGTATAGATGAAAAATATGTGAAATTAACAAAAGGCTATATTCATCTTCAATTTCATTCTCATTGACCTTATATTACGTATATAAAGTACTTCAATAAATAATGTACAAAAGTTCGCGATTACACTGAATTGGTGACCACTTATCCAAACGTTCTCTATTAAATTTTAAGCCGAAATGCAAAAAAAAAATCTACACATCAAGTAAAAACAAAGATCTTTTCTAAAATTACTCGTAAATTAACCAGCGAAACTGGCCAAAAAGTTCGTGACAACAGTTTTCAGTTTAGCGTCTATTGCGTCGGTAATTTTACCTTCCTTTGCAATTTCTTCTAGCAGAGCTTTTTCGTTGGCTCTGAAAACAAAGAGAAAGTTCATAACTAACTGTAAACAAATGGTTGAAAAATGCATTTAGGATACTCACTTGATGTGTGCTAAGTATTCTACTTCGAAAGCAGTAATTTTAGCGGGGTCTAATTTATCTAAGTAACCTCGGACACCGCAGTAGATGACGGCAACTTGTTCTTCAATTGCCATGGGAACTGTCGAGTAAAAAAAGTATTTAGTAAATTCTTTCAGGAATTTGAAAAAGCGAATGACAGAATAATGGAAATTACCGTATTGTCCTTGTTTTAATAATTCTGTCAATCGAACACCACGGTTCAACAGCTGCTGGGTTGCAGCATCCAGATCAGAACCGAACTGAGCGAATGCAGCGACTTCACGATACTGGGCCAATTCCAATTTCATTGAACCGGCCACCTGAAGAATATTATAGAGAATTTAGAAGGTGAACGGCAAGAGTTTGATATTCACAATTACAAGTCAAACCTACCTGTTTCATAGCTCTAGTCTGAGCAGCGGAACCGACACGAGATACGGATAAACCGACGTTAATGGCAGGTCGGATACCTTTGTAAAACAACTCAGTTTCTAAGAAAATCTGACCATCGGTAATTGAAATTACATTGGTTGGAATATATGCGGATACGTCTCCAGCTTGCGTTTCAATGACCGGCAAAGCGGTAAGAGAACCACCACCTAATGCTTCGCTCATTTTGGCAGCACGCTCAAGTAAACGGGAATGCAAGTAAAATACGTCACCAGGGTAAGCTTCACGACCGGGTGGTCGTCGCAGCAACAAAGACATCTGTAAACAGAAAAGCGATTTAAAATCCAAAATTCGTACGTATGACAAGTCGTATTAGTATTACATCAAATACTGACCTGACGATAAGCGACAGCTTGTTTGGATAAATCATCGAAAATGATAAGAGCGTGTCTGCCATTATCTCTGAAAAATTCGCCCATGGCAACACCGGAATATGGGGCCAGATATTGCAAGGGAGCAGCATCAGATGCAGTAGCCGAAACGATAATTGTGTATTTCATGGCACCTACGCATTAAATGATTACGATACTGAACAATTTAAAAAGGGTGAACAGGATTTATACATACCAGAATCAGTTAAACGTTTGACAATTTGGGCAACAGTTGATCGTTTCTGACCAATGGCGACGTAGATGCAGTATAATTTTTTCTTTTCATCAGTTCCACTATTGAATCGTTGTTGGTTGATGATGGTATCGATGGCTAAAGCAGTTTTACTGTAAAAAGATTCCTAGTAAGTACACGATACGAACGACAAACAATATACAATGCAATACCAACCCAGTCTGTCTGTCTCCAATGATCAATTCACGCTGACCTCGACCAATTGGTACGAGTGAATCGACGGCTTTGATTCCAGTTTGCATAGGTTCACGGACGGATTCACGTGGAATGATACCAGGAGCTTTGACTCCAACTCGGAATCTACAGAAAAAGAGAACTAGATAATTGTCGAATAATTTCAAGTAATAATTTTGGATGACTAAGTCAATACCTTTGTTTTGTGGCTAACGGTCCTTTGCCGTCGATGACATTACCCAAAGCGTCGACAACACGACCTAGAATTTCCTCTCCGACAGGAACGTCGACAATAGCACCGGTTCGTTTAACGATATCACCCTCCTTGATAAGTTTGTCATTACCGAAGACGACGACACCGACATTATCAGGCTCCAAATTCAAAGCCATACCCTAAATTAATTCGCAAATTGGTAAATACAGAGATAAGGATGACAATAAACTTATTGAATGGTATCTTACTTTCAGGCCAGAAGAGAATTCCACCATCTCTTCTGCCTGGATGTTATTCAAGCCATATACACGAGCGATACCATCACCAATGCTCAGAACTCGTCCAGTTTCTTCTAAATCGATCTACAAAATACGATTTAATTAGTTTTATTGCTATACAAATACATATAGCGAACTCCTAGATTGTGTTGTACTTTTGGTGCGGCACCCAGGATTCTGTCCTCTAAAATGGATGAGATTTCGGCGGCACGATTACTACATGACACGTGAAATTTGCGGTTCGCTATTTGACATGCAGGCCATGATAAACTACTTATCTGAAATATAAAACCCAATTTAATGTTAATATTGGACGCGTGAGATAATGAAGCTGCTCGGTGAGCTCGGGTATCGTTCAGTTTCTTTCGAAATAACATAGCCGAACGTTTTTTGTTCGGCTAAAATATTAAATAGAGGTAACTGAAATAACGAAATTAATGCACCTGTAAAAGTATTCCATTTCAAAAGGTACATTTTAATACTTAACGAGAGCTCGCTATCAGTATAAAGGTCATACAAGGTTAATTTGGCGAACATTTTATTAAAAATGTCACTCATAATCGAAAATTAAGTTGAGTTTACTCCTTTTGAAAGGATTAGCTTTGCATGAAGTAACTCAATATGAATATAAGTAGGAAAAAATACAGTTCTTCGGACATCAATTCAAGCCGAAAGCTGAACGATAGGTTTCGAAGCGAATGATAGTTACCTGAGGAACCGCTGCCGAGTTGAAGTGTTTCACAACGATGGATGCTAAACGACCAGAAAATAAAGCCATGATGTTGCACTACTTCACTACAATATTTTCGAATTCTGGTGTTTTCTAAAAAATTTTATGGCCGCAAAGAACAAGAAGGTCAACTCCCAATATTATTTTAATTCAGTTCGAACTCCTCTCTACTTCAACGCACCGCACGTTTGGTGCATTTCAGAAATTTTGTAGTCGAAGGGAAAGGAGGGAGGAGGACAGGTAAATGGGACACGTTAGAGGAACGTTGCCAAATCGAATTGAAAATCTCTTCAATTTCATTTGAATTTTGATTGGTTGAAAATTTTTAATAGCTGAAATTTCTTAGTTGAAAATCAAAAAAAAAATCTTGCGGTTCATCAACAAAAAAATTTCCGATAAAGTGCTGTTTCATTTCATGAAGTGATAGAGAATTTAAAATAAGTCATCAAATTTAGATTTATTTTTCAATTTTTTCCATAGTTTTTTCTAGTATAAACCTTTCTTGGTTGAACGTAAAGTAATAATTGTCTGAAACAATGGTAAGTGCTCTATCTACCTTCTTATTTTCTCCTAGAACTACAGAATTCCAATTCTTCAACTAGTAAGTTTTACCCGGAATAGTTTTCTACCATTTGATTAATTTCTTTCGTTAATTCTCAGGCTCGTAGATACGATACCAGAACTACTATATTTTCTCCAGAAGGTATGTCTTTGTCTTCAGTGCTTCGTGGTTCCAAAAATTTGGCAATGAAAATGTCAATTGGGTAATGTATTTCCTTGGTGTCAGATATAACCTCCTAATAAAATTCTCTTTTCTCCAGGTCGTCTATATCAAGTTGAGTATGCCATGGAGGCTATTAGTCACGCTGGCACTTGCCTAGGTATACTTGCTAATGATGGAATATTACTCGCTGCTGAACGAAGAAACACGAATAAATTATTGGACGAAGTATTCTTCTCCGAAAAAATTTATAAACTGAACGAGTAAGAACTCTTAATTTCGTGCTGATTAATTATTTTACTGTCTCTAATAATTTGATTGATTCATTTATTTTTATTTTTAGAGACATGGTTTGTAGTGTAGCTGGTATTACCTCTGACGCTAATGTTCTGACGAGTGAACTAAGACTTATTGCTCAAAGATATTTAATACAGTATGGCGAATCTATTCCTTGCGAACAGCTTGTTTCTTGGTTATGTGATATTAAACAAGCTTATACGCAGTATGGAGGTTATTATTCTTTTTTATTTATGATAATGAATTAAATGTCTTGTTTGAATTAACCTAATTTTACGCAGGTAAAAGGCCATTTGGCGTTTCAATTTTGTACATGGGATGGGACAAACATTATGGCTACCAGTTGTACCAGTCTGATCCTAGCGGCAACTACAGCGGATGGAAAGCTACGTGTATTGGTAACAATAGTGCTGTAAGTGAGCTGACTTACTTTTTGATTTTTAGTTCAACTTTCAACTCTTGAGGGCTTAAAAGAATTATGATTTCTAATTGAAATGTTGATGGTTTAGTTTAATGCAAAAAAACGTCATGTTTTCATTTTTGACCGAAAATGGTTTTTCAACCATGTATCTAACGAACTCAGCATTACAAAAGTAATTATGAGGATTAGAAATAAGTTGAAAGTTTTTTGAATATTTCAAATTTATGGTATTTCATAAAATCTTATACTTCAGAATAAACGAAAAATGTAAAAAGAAATTTATAAATGAACATTGATATGAAAGAAGGAAATAAATTCACTTTTTTAAATTTAACAGAAAACAAAAAAACACTTTCTTGTCTTACACCCTTCTTACGTATAACGTACCACCTCAACTTTGAAGACGGCTTTCTTAGCGATGGTTGCATTCTGGGACATAATAGTTGTACTGTAGTTAGTGTGCTCTGTGTATACAATTAAACTCTCGAAAAACTGAATTTTCGAGAAAAAAAAACAGACTTATCCCCTTCTTGCATATCACTGTTCAAATGTAAATAACGTTTATTTGCTTGAGACCATCGATTTGTTTTGTTTTTTTTCTGCAAACAAGCTACAGGACTAACACAATATTACAATTCAAATGAAACTCTTGAAATGTTTTCACGTCTTTAAAACATCAAATTTGACTGCAACGATTGTTACATTTATTTTCATTAAACACGTATTTTATTTCAGGCTGCCATTTCAAGCTTGAAGCAAGAATATAAAGAGGGCGAGATGACTTTGAAAGACGCTCAAGCTCTAGCTATTAAAGTTCTGAGTAAAACGTTGGATATGACTAAGCTAACTTCAGAAAAAGGTATCTAAGAGTACTTTATAGTTCTTATTAGTTGAAGATACACATATTTTCATTTTTTTTTCTCCGATTTATAAGCAGTGTTTGAATTAAAAGAAATTCTTTATCATAATGCATTCTCGTTTTGATGATTTCGTGAAGCTTGATGTTCATGATTATCATACAAACCCGTAGTTTTAATAGAAGTTTGTTATACTCGTAACCCTTCATCCCGCATTAACTGGTCTGATAAACTCACAATTTGGGTGCTCAATTTTTTAACCTGAAAATCCTGAGTAGCATTCGGAACCCCGATTCTTTCAAAAATAGTGTTTGATTAAATCTCTACTCGCCATAAAATTTCTAATTTCTGATCAATATTATTTATTCTCATCTAGACGCGAAGTAGAATGACCCCTGAGTTACAGCCGAGCGTAAAAACATCATATATTTTTTTAAATGTTTCATGTATGTTTTTGTTTTACAAAATTTCAGTTGAAATTGCTACTTTAACGCGTCAAAACGATAAAACTGTTATTCGAATTCTTCCTCCTAAAGAAGTCCAGATACTGATAACTGATTATGAGAAAGCAGAAGCCGAGGCAGAAGCTGCGAAAAAAGAAAAATCACAAAAATCCACATGATATGTTTTACGGTTTATAATACATTTATTTATGTAAATATTTTATATTAAAATATTTCTAATGGTCCTGTTGGATTTCCATTGTTTGAATCTTCAAGACAAATGATATGAAATTGAGATTTTATTTCCTTTAATAACCACACGCAGTTGTTGTTGTGATTGTTATTTACCAGTAGCGTCGCGTGGTAGTATTTTTTGGGTGGTCAGCTCTAAGGTTCAACTGCAAAAATCAAACCCTTCCTACTCCTCCCCCCCTAAAAAAAGTGATTAAAGTTGGAAAAAAAAAATAGAAAATACAAAACTAAAAAAACAGAAGAGGATCCTGAGCAGTTGACGAAAATTTTGAAGGAGAAAAAGAAGAAACGCAAGATTACAAGTGCAACACCCTGCCATATCTGTTCACAAGAACTCATCTTTCCTCTTGACGTAATTCTGTCCATTATTTTGACACTTTTTCTCTGACTTTTTGATGTCTGGGCTTTTTCCTCGTTTTATTTTGCTTTGTTGACTATTTTTTTTTTTTAATTTCATTCGTTTGATTTATTATTATTTTTAAATTTGTTTTTTATTTTTATTTTCTTTCTCTTATCATTTCATCTTTTCCTTTGCCATTTGCCAAACCTCTTGCCAGTTTTTCAAGTTGCTTGTTTAAATGAATTCTTTGTGTAATCAATGAAAACAATATGTAAAAAATCATTATGAAATTGTTCCTCGAAAAACGTAAGTACACTTCTGATTAAAACTGTTTTCTGTTCCCACAGGAAGTATGTTTCCTACTGCCAACTTTGCCTACTGCAAAAAAAACTTGTTCCTAACCCAGAGTTTTTTTCTCCGGTTTTTTTCTTTAGGCTGCCGTATGCATAAAGAAGATTAGTTGGTAATGAATATTTGTTCTTTGTGTCAAAAAATTTCGAGTTGTTCCGGACAGAAACGAAGCCATGAGTGATGAACAAATACTTCAGCTGAAGCAAGAAGTTGAAAGACTAACCAGGGAATTGGATCAAGCTAACAGCGAAAAGATTCAGTCTGCCCAATATGCTCTTGTACTTTTAGAAGATAAGAAAGCGCTGGAGCAAAAATGTGAAGAACTTGAAACTTTATACGAGAACACTAAACATGAACTGGATATAACCGTCGAAGTAAGTATTTTTCGCATCAATTCTAACTTCTGTGATAAATGAATGACATCGTATAGACATGCAGTTATTATTTTTCATCATCATTCAGATTTTTTATCCTTCTAAAGTGTTCTGTGTTTATAAACTTTTGAATGATCAACTTTTTGTATTTTTCTTTGATTTCTTGTAGGCTTTGAAAAAATTTCATTCGTCGCATAAAGTAACGACTGAAACTGGAACTGAGCAAGAAGAATCTCGTCTTTCTGAAAGTGCCACCAGAGAAACATCCCTAAATTCGCAAATATTGGATCTGGAAAATGACCTCAATAAGGTAATTCAATACTTTCAATTGGAAAAGGGTAATTGAATAAGTAAGTTCTAGAAAGATTGAAATTCAATTCAAAACATTCATTCTTATTTCGAATAATGGGTTTTTACAAGTACCCTATCTTGTGGTAGTGTTATAATTGCCTGTCGTGACTTATTGTAACTGTAATTCAACATTGAATGCTTGATACAATTCAAAAAGTAAATGATTATTGAAGAAAACTGTTCGTCAATAATTATGCTTATGTTTGAAAAAAAAAAAAAAAATGAATAGTGTCAGAAAAAGTGAAAGAAAAATGATGGTAATTTCTGATGTTTCTTTCAAGGGACTCAAGAAAACGGGCTTCGGTAACTTTCCTCTTCCAAAAACATTTTTAATGCCAACTTAAAAATGACTCCAAAACATGAAATAATACCATCTCTTAATGTCTGAGCTTCCTTCTCGTCCATCCAAAAAGGTACAATTTTACAATTTTTTCCGACTCGAGTTCTTCAGAGAATCAAATTCATGAAGTAATTTTTACTTTATTAGATTGTACCGACTTCAAGATTTTAATTTCAAACCTTTATTTCTGTGCAGGATGAATTCGTACGTGAATTACTCGGCCTGAATGGTGAGATATTGAAGCAGTTGGAAGAAGAAACGTGTACGAAAGTAGCGATCTTGGAACGTGGATCGATGCTGAACGAAACGGAAGTAAGTCAACAAGAATACGCTCGTTAGATAACTACCGGATAAACTACAAACAAAATCAAATAAGATTCCATGCGAATAATAAAATATCTTCTAAATTCATTACTGCGCAAAATATTAGAATAATATATCGACCAGGCCCTGTATTTAATGGAACTTAAACTTACTCTTATTGGTGTATTGCAGAAAGGAAAACTGCGGAAAAATTCGGACGGAAAACATTCAATTGATTTTGAAGAGCTCCGCGTTGAGATTCAGGCGCACGCACCACTATCCGAGGCGTTGTCACGTATATCTAATTTACTTTTAAAACTTTCTGGACATGTTTTTCCGTCCATGGATAATGAAAAATCAGACGAATTGCATCAGCTAGCGAGCGGACCAGCCTGTGGCGTTGGACCCGAATCATACCGAAGTTCAAGTATAACTTCTGATAGTACGCCGCCAAGCAAGCCTCAGGTATTGGGCATTTTAAAGAAACCGGAACCAACCGTTCGTAATTTATATGATGGGTCAGATTGTGAAGACGGCGGCTGTTACGATGTTTGGGCTGCATTGTGAGTACCTTAGTTTGTAATGTAATTTTTTACCTTCAAGAAGTAAGATGATCATTCGTGCAATGTTTTCATTTTTCGCTCGCTGTTGCAGAAACGAATTGGTGTTCGACGAATCTCAATTCTATGACGATTGCGTATGCGGAGGCCAAAGTAAATTTTCTCGATTTTCTTATTATTTTCGCGTAATTCGTCGTCACTGTTGCCTCTCATATTTTAAGTTTATTCTCTTTTCTCCGAATGGTGACTTAATTATGAAATCAGTATGCTTCCCACTCTAGTTCCCATAACTTAGAACTTGAAAATACGAAAAATAATTTTTTTTTCAATGAAAAATTACTGATTCTTCTATATTACATTTTGAAGAAAAACCTACTTTCCTAACGAAAGTTTTTGCACTAAGTTTCTTATTTCATATTTCGTTTCGCTCTTTTAATTTGAATAATTCTCATTTTTTGAAAGTTGTAAATTTTGGTTGTTAGTTTGTACTTTGTATCGTTTATGTGAATTTCCATCACAATATCTTCTCATTAAAATACTAATGAAAAATTTATTGTTCTAAGTAACAGCAAAAAATTATATACCTCATCAAACCATTATCTAAAATTAATAATATTTTTCAGATAAATCGGGATCCAAAGCTATTAAGAGATCAAAGGTAAATACCATATTTTATTTAATAATTTTTTTTTTACGAATCATTATGAAATTCGACCGTGGCAGAAATGATGCTTCTAATGATTATTAATTATGTAGATACACTTCTTTGTCCTGTTCCAAAATATTGTCTTGCCCCCAGAGATAATCTCAAACATGTCATTTTTTTGTTGTTACTAATGGTTCTGTCAAATGTAGGTTACAGATGAAGAATACGAAAATTTATTTTCGGAAGCAAAACGATTAAAACTGGATTACGAAAATTTATCTCTGTTGTTAAAAGAAAAACGTAGCCGATGCGATGAAAATCTGAAATTCTTGGCCGAAAATTGGAAAACTGTGTAAGAAGGATAGTGTCGAGGTGATTTAATAAGTTCAGATCATGAAGTATGGTCTATATTTTATGAAAAAAGTATAATAATTGTATATTAAACAGCTTAATAAAAATTTTTTGATCATCTCCAAAATTTTAAACTATTTCACCTCATTTTCCTTTCAGCTTACAGTAATCAATGGGTTTTTTCCGCGATTAAAAATGAGCTGGGTTATTTTTTGAGTTATTAATGGTTAGATATTTAAACCATATGTTTCTCATGGGAATTTTTTGTTAAGGTTATTCTATCCAATTATTTTTCATGTTCGGAGAATCTGATCTCTTGGTAAATGGTGAAATGAACATTTTTTTCTGGGGGATTCTACGAACCAAGAAATTAAATTATAGTGTTTCAATGTAACACGATATCATAATTTATGAACCATAAAAAACCTATGTCGTCCAACTAAATTGTAATCACCTTGTAATTTGGAAAAATTCTGGTCTTTATCATTTCGCTGTAAACATTCAGAACAAAATGATTGTGTCCTTGTCACAATTTTGGCTTCATTTTTCGAAAATTGTTATCAAGCACAAAACGAAATTAACACTACTTGCTATTCCTATCTACCGTATTGGAAACCCATGACATCTTTTTTTCTGAGGACATGTAGAATAATTTTTACATGTTTACTGAGATCGAGTTGTTATGATCTTCCTACTAATATCGGGGTCCTATTTTCATTTTTGGTGGAACTTCTAGAACAGAAAACGTTTTATGTCACCGTGAGTTAACGGATTTTCGAAAAATTACTAAAAGTGCATTTTTTGTTAGTCTTTATTCAATTGTAAAAATTTTTCAATTGTTTGACCTTTATAACCATAACGTTGCTTTTCTAGCAGAAAATTTTAAAACAAACAATTTTTCTTAATAAGTAGGTGACTTCAAAAAAAAAAAATTAGCCGAAAAAATTTCGAAAACCTGAATATTGATCCTAACATCGAATATGTCTTTAGGATTCACTAAATAATCCTCAGCTGATACCTCACCATTTCTTCAAACATTATTTTGAGTGTCTTTGATCAGGAACCTTTCTTGCTTCCAACATTTTGCGTATCAGCACATACATGACAGAAATGCAAACTATTAAAATACAATTTGAGAAACAATGCCTTAAATCGCTCAATTAAAATGAAAATGCAATTTAAAAAAATGTTTACTAAAGAAAAAATGGTATGAATAATACATCTGAAAGAAAAAGAAAAGTAATTTATTTACGATTAGAATAATCAATTCGAATTATGAATTATGTAAATGGTATTATACTCACTATGTTACTTTAGCCTCCCAGTCAAAGATAATTAAATTTACTAATATTAAAAAAAAAAGACGTGAGAAATTTTCAAACAATTATAGGGAAAAAAGTAAGTATAAAAAAGATACTTGGTGTCTATCAACTATAAAATAAATCAATTAAATTTAAATAAAATATAATCTTGAGAGCTTAGATGTAACGAACGTGTAATTACGCATATATCTAAGCACTATTATTCGTGCACCCTAGTCAAGTTTTCGTGTAATAAAATGTATAGAAAACGATGATTGAATTTTTCTCAAATTGCCAAAAAATTAGTAATTTTTTCTGTTCTGATTTTGATCAAAAGTTTAAATTTTGAGTATATTCGCGAAGTGGGTGTAGATTGGATTCGTCTTCACGAAAAAGCGATTTAAAACAAAAATTTCAAAGAACAAAAATATTCGAGAAAAAAAAATTTAGATAATAGGTGTTTTCGGACGCCTACACAGTTTTAACAGAATCTGTAAAAACTGTCAGTTCTGTTTTATAACAGAAACGCGTTCGGAGACTGGTTCGGAGTTCGGACGTTTGGCTTAAACAGAAAAACTTCAGAAAAACTGTAAACTGTTGAAAATTTAACAGCAGCCGATGAGGTGATGTTAAATTTTATCAGCGAAAAAGAGCAAAAATTTGTTCGAATGTGATTAAGAAACGCCAGCAGAATCGTGAATACAACTATTTAACTGTTCGTGAGTTCTACGAAGCAGCGCAATTGCCGGAGATGGGTAAGTCATCAAAGAAATAAGATGAACGAAATAAGGAATTTTTGTCATGAAAAATAACGGATTAGTTCTTCTCGATCTCTGAAGTCTGACATCGCCGCTATCTAACCGTGCTTTTTTTATTACAGTGGACTCTGTGGAGACTGAAAAGAAGTCAGATCCTATGATTTCGTTATTCGGACCGAAGAAGCCTATATCATTATCCGTGTGTATCACGGTCATAAATAATACTGAGGTAACTCTGAATAAATTTCCTACGTCGCATGAAGTAACGACTAAAACTGGAACTGAGCAAGAAGAATCTCATCTTTCTGAAAGTGCCACCAGAGAAACATCCCTAAATTCGCAAATATTGGATCTGGAAAATGACCTCAATAAGGTAATTCAATACTTTCAATTAGAAAAGGGTAATTGAGTAAGTAAGTTCTAGAAAGATTGAAATTCAATTCAGAACATTCATTCTTATTTCGAATAATGGGTTTTTACAAGTACCCTATCTTGTGGTAGTGTCATAATTGCCTGTCGTGATTATTGTAACTGTAATTCAACATTGTATGCTTGATACAATTCAAAAAGTAAATGATTATTGAAGAAAACTGTCCGTCAATAATTATGCTTACGTTTGAAAAACAAAAAAAAAAATGAATAGTGTCAGAAAAAGTGAAAGAAAAATGATGGTAATATCTGATGTTTTTTTCAAGGTACTCTAGAAAACGGGCTTCGGTAACTTTCCTCTTCCAAAAACATTTTTAATGCCAACATAAAAATGACTCCAAAACATGAAATAATACCATCTCTTAATGTCTGAGCTTTCTTTTCGTCCATCCAAAAAGGTACAATTTTACAATTTTTTCCGACTCGAGTTCTTCAGAGAATCTAATTCATGAAGTAATTTTTACTCTATTAGATTGTACCGACTTCAAGATTTTAATTTCAAACCTTTATTTCTGTGCAGGATGAATTCGTACGTGAATTACTCGGCCTGAATGGTGAGATATTGAAGCAGTTGGAAGAAGAAACGTGTACGAAAGTAGCGATCTTGGAACGTGGATCGATACTGAACGAAACGGAAGTAAGTCAACGAGAATACGCTCGTTAGATAACTACCGGATAAACTATATAAAGCGTCAAACAAAATCAAATAAGGTTCCATGCGAATAATAAATCTTCTAAATTCATTATTTCGGCAAAATATTCGAATATAATATCGACCAGGCCCTGTATTTAATGGAACTTGAACTTACTCTTATTGGTGTATTGCTAATATCAATAATCGGATGATTTTTTGCAGAAAGGAAAACTGCGGAAAAATTCGGACGGAAAACATTCAATTGATTTTGAAGAGCTCCGCGTTGAGATTCAGGCGCACGGACCACCATCCGAGGCGTTTTCACGTGTATCTAATTTACTTTTAAAACTTTCTCGACATGTTTTTCCGTCCATGGATAATGAAAAATCAGACGAATTGCATCAGCTAGCGAGCGGACCAGCCTGTGGCGTTGGACCCGAATCATACCGAAGTTCAAGTATAACTTCTGATAGTACGCCGCCAAGCAAGCCTCAGGTATTGGGCATTTTAAAGAAACCGGAACCAACCGTTCGTAATTTATATGATGGGTCAGATTGTGAAGACGGCGGTGGTTCCGATGCTTCGGCTGCATTGTGAGTACCTTAGTTTGTAATGTAATTTTTTACCTTCAAGAAGTAAGATGATCTTTCGTGCAATATTTTCATTTTTCGCTCGCTGTTGCAGAACCGGATTGGTGTTCGACGCATCTCAATTCTGTGACGATGGCGTATGCGGAGGCCAAAGTAAATTTGCTCGATTTTCTTATTATTTTCGCGTAATTCGTCGTCACTGTTGCCTCTCATATTTTAAGTTTATTCTGTTTTCTCCGAATGGTGACTTAATTATGAAATCAGTATGCTTCCCACTCTAGTTCCCATAACTTAGAACTTGAAAATACGAAGAATAATTTTTTTTTTCAATGAAAAATTACTGATTCTTCTATATTACATTTTGAAGAAAAACCTACTTTCCTAACGAAAGTTTTTGCACTAAGTTTCTTATTTCATATTTCGTTTCGCTCTTTTAATTTGAATAATTCTCATTTTTTGAAAGTTGTAAATTTTGGTTGATAGTTTGTACTTTGTATCGTTTATGTGAATTTCCATCAAAATATCTTCTCATTAAAATACTAATGAAAAATTTATTGTTCTAAGTAACAGCAAAAAATTATATACCTCATCAAACCATTATCTAAAATTAATAATATTTTTCAGATGAATCGGGATCCAAAGTTATTAAGAGATCAAAGGTAAATACCATATTTTATTTAATAATTTTTTTTTTTCGAATCATTATGAAATTCGACCGTGGCAGAAATGATGCTTCTAATGATTATTAATTATGTAGATACACTTCTTTGTCCTGTTCCAAAATATTGTCTTTCCCCCAGAGATAATCTCAAACATGTCATTTTTTTGTTGTTCTGTCAAATGTAGATTACGGTTGAAAAATACGAAGAGATAAGTTTGAAACTTAAACGATATAGACGGGATTACAAAAAACGTCTTCTGTTGCTTATAGCCCAAGATCACTTGGACAGAGCATTACATGAAATGTTACCCGGACTGTGGAAGAAGTAAAGTGTCGAGTTAATTTATTAAGTTCAGATCATGAAGTATGGTCTATATTTTATGAAAAAAGTATAATAATTGTATATTGAATAGCTTAATAAAAATTTTTTGATCATCTCCAAAATTTTTCAACAATTTACCTTATTTTTCTTTCAGCTTCTCAAGGAAAATATTTCCTATTTCAGTACGTTTTTGTCCACAAATATGAGGTCGCTTTCTTATTGCATTCCATGAGTACAGGAAAAGAAAATACCGTCAATCTCTTTGTTTAAAAACACTCGCTACTAATTGGGCCGTTTCACCCTTAATTTTTAGCCATATTTCATGATTTTTTGGCATCTTATAGGCAGAGGATGATCTGTTGGCGCTATTAAGTTAGAATTTTGAATGTCAGTTTGGTTATGTTGAAATTGTGGCCATCACTAGGTTCCATTTTGGAAGGAGTGCTAGAAGTTGAAGGTATGAAAATTCCGTCTATTTCTGAAATGAACCAATATTTTTTCTCTGTTTCAGGCTGAATTTCAACTTTTTTTTTATCTTCTTACTCTTCTGGAATGTTGTATAGAGTGCTTTGTATGTTTTTTCATTTACTGGGCTCTATCTGAGTTGCTGAAGAAACTTAAGTTTTTATTTATGTCAACTTTAATAGTATTGGGTGATGGTTTTATAGAACGTATTCATTTCTCTCACGGTATTCTAATTTTTTTTCTTCAACGCTATAGATTTCTTCAACAGCGAAAAAAAGGCTTGGCGCATTAAATTTGATGACAAGACGTCATAACGTCATTTAAAAAAGAACATTGTAGTTTGGAAACGTAATAGGAAATCAAATAAGAAAATCAACTGGTGTAAAGTTGTAAACATTAAACCACTAGTAAAACTAAACCCGAACCCAAAATCTCAAACACGACTCCAAAGTCGGCTGAAAATTTTTTACCCTGGGACCTGGGTATCACACAATCATCCCATGCCATAACTGGAGTAAAATCGAACGCCGAACTAGGGTTCACCCAGAGCAAATGGAACGCTCAAAACGACTCCAGGGTAAACTATAATATTTGTATACAACTACATAGTACATTTTGGATTTCTGTTCTGCAAAATTTCCGTAAGACCTTTCGAAAGTTGACGAAAGAAAAATATGAATGACCATTTGTGATTTGACTAGCTCGACTCCCTTCCCACCCGCCCATCAATCAAGGCCCAAAGGAGAAGATAACACGAATTTCACGATTATTGCCATTTGCCATTCCCAAATTCCCGTGTATCCCATTTCACTTGAATATGATTCATCCTTTTTTTTTTGTTGACTTTCATCAAGTACTACCTACAATTTCTGCTTCATTTCTGTTCAACTGTTCATAGAATGAAATTTTATTTTTGGTTACCTCCTTTTTTCGTATAATAAAGTACAGGAATAAGTGTTGAGTATTTCCACTTGATGTCTCTATTTCGAAAAACTTTTCGATAGTTTTCTGTAGTTGTAGATGCATTTAATATAGATAATGATTCTTAAAAGTGAATTCACTTTCATCAGTTTCCAGTGAAATGTCTAATTTAGCCAATAAATGGACTTTGGTGATCTCGTTTTTAGTCCATATTATCTTCCTAGTTTCAATTTTTGATATATACTTCAAATCTCCGCTCACTATTGGAATAAATCCTGTAAAAAACAAAGGGCCTGCTCTAGCCAAACGACTTGTTCTGTTCTCAAGCGATGGATTAAGAGCAGATTCATTTTTTGAATTACAAAATCGTGAATCAAGTTCTTCCTATTTAAGGTAACTACATTCACTTTGAATTGCTGCTATTATTCTTCATTTCTTTGATTTACTTCTTTTCAATCGCAGGTCTGTTATTGAAACTCTAGGAAGATGGGGTGTTGGACATGCAGCTGCTCCAACAGAGTCTCGACCGGGTCACGTTGCTATTATTGCCGGATTCAACGAGGATCCTTCTGCCATATTTAAGGTTAATTATTTAATACTTAATCCTGCTTACATTCCCTGTATTTTTCAAATTTTCTCTTCATTTCCAGGGATGGAAAGTTAATCCGGTTGAATTTGATTCTGTCTTCAATCAAAGTGCTGCAACGTTTGGTTGGGGAAGCCCTGATATTTTATTAATGTTTTGTGAAGGTATATTTTGTTTTATTCTTCCGTAAGTAATCGACAGTTTCAACTCTGACAGATTTAAATTTCAGAATCAAACAAGGACAAAATTTATATGGACACTTATGCATCCGCATTTCAAGATTTTTCTGGTTTGAAGGACAGTGCTGCTCGTGAAACCCTTTGGACTTTCGATAGTTTCAAAGAATTCCTTCATAAAGCGAAATCGAATCCTGATCTCTTGGAGAAGTTATATCAAGATCGCATTATATTTTTCTTGCATTTTCTCGGCACCGATACTGCTGGTCATTCTCACAAGCCTCATTCCGAGTATGATTTATATTTTTATTTTATTTTATTATAATATTCAGTTTATTCGATGCGTACCTATATTTCAGGGTATACATACAAAATATTCGAATAACTGATGAGGTTGTGAGACAAACTGAAAAACTGATCAATGAATTTTATAACGATGATAAAAGTGTATTTTTATTCACCTCTGACCATGGAATGTCTGATTGGGGTGATTTTTTATTTACTTTCTTCTGAAATCCTAGACTCTTTTTCTCATAACTGTTTTTTTTTTGTAGGATCTCATGGTGAAGCATCGTTAAGTGAAACTGAAGTACCCTATGTTATTTGGGGATCTGGAGTACTGAAGCCAAAAATGGTTCATAATTCACATAGTCCAGTGAGTTGGAATTTGAATCACTTGGAACGTGTGGATGTTGATCAAAATGATTTAGCTCCATTAATGTCTGTCCTATTGGGTATACCTATTCCTGTTAATTCTCTTGTAAGATTTTTCAAATCTACAATCTCATTTTCATTCCGACCCCATTATGAAGAATATTATGGTTTTTAAGGGGACAGTGCCCATAAGTATTTTAGATTGCACCAGTGCTGAGAGAAGTTCAGCTCTGCTGTTGAATGCTCAACAAATGCTGGCGCAGTTCACGCAGAAAAGGAAAATAATCGAAGATACGACGTTGACATTTCTATATAAAGCTTTCGATGAATTAGCTGACGGAAAAGATCTTGAGATTTTGAAAAATTTAAAATCGCAGTTTAACAATGGGAATTATGATTTGGTGGTATGTTGTGTACTTTAAGCATTGGTCTGCAAATGTTCACAATGGGAACATAAATCTTCACTTTAATTAGATCCAACTACTAAGATTCAGTCAGCCCATTTCTAAAAATTGATATTTTTTGTTGAAAAATTGAGTGAGTGTCGGCTATTGACTATTGAGAATTAAGCAAAGAGAGCATATTCCCATTGTGATATTTGAGAAATTATTATTGGCTCAGAATATTTTCGAGTTTGATGAAAATCATTATTTTCAGATTAATGGAAGTTACACCTTAATTGAATTATGCTCAGCTGGACTGTCATACTACCATAATTATTACCAAAAACTATTATTATTTTGCATTTCATTTTCGTATATTGGTTGGATTTGTTGGCTTTTACTGAATTTATCTGCAAATGAGGCTGTTGCAGTTACTTATTGTAATTCTTTTTCCCTATTAATTTGTTATTCGCCATGGAGTGAGGTATAAAATGACGAATTTTTATTTCTTCTAGACCATGAATCCTGGGATAAACGAAGAAGTCGTTTATTTATTGTCAATTGCGCATTTATCGCCTTAGTTTCTGTAACAATGGTTCTTCTAGCAGGTAAGATTATAAAAACTTGAATTAACAGTGATTTTACTTTTGTATTAAAAATTTTCAAGTAGCTACATACCTGAACCATTGACATGGTTTTATAAAATCCGTAAAATGATGGAATATTCATAATAATTATACATCTGAACTACTGTTCATGTATAGTGCATGATATATTTTCATCAGCATTGTAATTTTTTCTCCTTCGACTTTTTAGTGCAATGCCTTCCTTACCAATATTATTTGTACTGTTGTTTACCGTCCGTAATTTGGTGGAATATAATTCGTAAACTAACCATCTCACACTTCCAGTTTACTCTAAAATATTCGTATCTATTCACTCTGCTTAGTACCATAATCGGTACTGAATTAGTGGTAAGTTGATATTTTTCTTTCTCAATTGAGGCTCAATAAATTTCATTTTTCGTTCAATACTTTCAGGTAATTTCTTTTTTCGAGAGACGCACTCTCTCTGTGGTGATGTTTTTCATCATGTTTTGGCCATTTTTGTCACTTGGGCGGAAGGATACTCGGAATAAATTTGTCTTATTATGGATACTATCGTGTATTTCACTAATGGCGTTCCCATTTCTACCTGTCCTCGGTGGAAAACCGAACGACATTTTTGTGTAAGTTTGAATTTATTTCACAGTAGTATTCTAGGGTAATACTCATAAAACTAAATTATACTTATCCCTTTTCCTGGATAATTAGCAGTTAAGCCAAATATATAAGTTCTGATATGCGTTTTTGAATACTGAGGTCAGTCTCGTGAAATATTTTCACTTTTTTTCTAGTCAATCTATCATGTTTTCAGAATTCTTAGCACCATTTTATGGTGGACCTTCGTAATTTCCTCGTGGAAGATTTTAACGAGAATGCCTTCCGCATACGCCTACACCAAGTCAATGACATACTTCAGTGCTTTTTTAATTATATTCGGTGTTGCCTTAGCCAATATTCTGTATGTTTCTTTTACGTCTACAATTCGTGGTCTTTCAACCTTCAGTCAAATTATCTCTTGGACATTGCTTTGTGAGTACGAATACTTGAGCCATTTTGTCGATTAATTATATTTTATTCATAAATATTATATATATTTTTCAGTGCTCATTCCAATAATTCCAATTATTTCTACAAGAAAATTAGTGTTAAGGCTGCTGTATATTTATTTTGCCTTGGGAATAGTTTCGCTGTTGTTTTCAATCAACCACGAGGCTATGTTTTCGCCGATTTTTTCATTCCATTTATTTTTATGGTTTTTGACAGAAAATATTATTGTCAGCGATAAAAATAACCATAAAGTAAGTTTTGTATTTATAAGCTAGTTTTGAGTAATTATATCCATAGTATTGTTTTGAAAAGCAGTATCCCAATTACAGCTTTATAACATTCCTCATTGCTTTATAGTTGAATGAATAGTCGTGTACTTTGTTATAAATTTTCATCATCAGAATTAATTTTTTGTATTCTAGGTATTGGATTTTTCACGTACAAAATTCTCACAAGTTGTACCCTCGGAGAATAGCGGTCTTGAGGCTTCAGATTTGAGACGAGCATTTTTATTTGTATCCTTTGAATTTTTAAAAATCAAGCAAGGAAAAGAATTTAAGATTTTTATTTCATTCCTTAACGGATATTCAGTTTTACTATACTGTTTTGTCATTTTTTGGAGTCGGTAATATCGCGTCGATTAACTCATTTGATCCCACGTGGGTGAGGTGTTTCATTGCGGTATTTGCACCTTTCACCATAATGATTCTGGTATTGATTAAAATTGTGATTCCATTCATTGTTACTGCGTGTACTTATCGTGCTGTGAATGATGTTTCTAAAGTGAGCAATTAAATTCTGTTCATATGAAATTGAAATTTGAAAATTCTCACGAATTCACGCATTTGTTTCAGGTTGCTGTCGACAAAATCTTCCTCATAGTGCTCATTTATTGCGACATTATGGGTCTAAATTTCCTCTTTTTAGTAAAAAACGTTGGCAGCTGGCTTGAAATCGGATCCTCTGTGTCGCATTACGTCATTTCACAAACCATTACTTTGTTTCTAGTCTTTTTATACATTCTCTCGGGTTTTTTAACTTCTACCAAATTGAAAAAAGTCGAACAGATATTAAAATTAAATGAAGTTCCTTCAAAAACTGCTTGACTTCGAAAAACTTCGCTTTCATTTTCCTTTTCCTTAATTGTGCAAGGTAAGCTATGTGATATTTTTTTTTACACTGAACTAATTTGAACAAGTATTTTTTGATCTCAGTGTAAGTTTAATTGTTTTTCAACTGTATTAAAAGTATGCTTATATTTGCTGTCTTAGATTTTAATTCGAGAGGACGCGTGGAGTAAGGTTCATAACCTTTTCCCAATATCACGTAATTTAATGCCCCTTACCTTCCAGTCGTCATCACTCGAAATTCGTGTTATTAGGTTTATCTCGGACACAATTCTTAAGTATGCCTGAATTTCTTTTTAATTAAAACATGTTACTTATCAGCTTCTTTGGGTTAAATCAGTAATATTCCTATATATAATCATGATTATTCATCTACCATTCATTATAATATTATGATATTACTTTGGGTTCAATAATTAAATTCAAGTCAGAGACTTTTAAATTCGCTCAATAACAAATACATTTCAAAAATTTAAAAGTTGAGCCTTACTCTTATTCTGAAAGATAATAATATCTGACTCCAACGGTTCGCTTTCAGATTTTTGAAAATGAAAATTAAGTTGAAGCATAGTTTATAGAAATTCCATTTTTGTGTGTTTTGAGCCTGAAGTTATTTATCATGACTGAAAACATACTTAGTTAAAAGTTGGAACTGAGTTTATATATGGCGTACTGTTACAAAATATAAATTTCAAAATATGATCTACGTGCCCAATGCAAATTAAAGTTTGGAAAGAAAAAAAAGAAACCGAAAAAATGTATATCTTCCTGATTTCAAATAGGTACTTCAACAAAACTGTAACACAAATAAATAAAAATTATAATTGATGTATGTATTTCAACGATGCTCACTGATTTTTGGATAATTGCAAATTCTCTACCGAGCCCAAAATCTTCATTCGGAAAAAAGGTATCAGAAAACACTTGAAATAATATTTTCCTACAATCAGAACTATGCAACTTTTCTAACAATATTGCAGTTTTGGTTGATAGATTAGCTTTCAAAAGGAAAATTATCACACCAGTCTCCAACAAACCCAATCCGAACCTGCAACCTGTGATATGAAAGTGCAAAAAGGCGAAAGGGGAAGAAAGATGGGAGTTTTGCTTTTGCTTTGTTTTGATGTGGGAACATTTCACTGATATCGATTTCTTAATTTCTGGAGTTCGTCTTGAAATTTATCGGACAATATTTAAGTATCGTGTGATTCGTGTCTTGTATAAATTTATTAGTAAGTTATCTCAACGGAAATTGATGGTAAGAAATCAGAAGAACGTTGAAATTGATCTAAAATTCTAAAGATTGCAAGTTATGCAAGATATAACTTCTCGAAGAAAAACGTCAAATCAAACCGGCCTGCATCTACTGATTTTACTAATTGCATTTGGGTTTACGCTATGACGCGCTGATTACCATTTCAAAAGACGTATAGCTTTATGATTTTGCGGAAATAATAAATGTTTATGTAAGTTTTTCGATACCGATTTCACTACTTGATGACTGATGAGCAGCTCCTTAGTCCATGCATTGCTGGATGTTAGATGAACAATCTGTTCCTGATTACTAGATATCATCCCCCAATTGTTATAATTTTTCGTTAGTCGTGAACTTTAACCTCTGACCACTTGTTCTTCGTATTCTACATTAGCTAAAAACGTATATGTCCTCGTTTGGTTCGGTTACTTCAGAAAGCTATTCTACAATTGTATCCGAATTATTTTCTCTAACATTCAATGAAATAGACGTCGTCTTTCGTTCTCTTAATTAATCCTGTCTGTTTTTATACCTGTATAGGTTTAGATTGAAAGCCTGAATAACCATTATTCTACCTCAATTTGCAGGCAAGATGGAACTCAGTGAAAACATAACTATTACTAAAAAAATACAACCTGGCGATAATGATGCACAAGATGAATGTTCTATTTGTTACGAACCTTTTACCAATAAAGCATTTGCCAGCGACTGTCTCCATAATTTTTGCTACCAGTGTATTTCTACTTGGGTACAGGTAAGCAATTGATTTTTCCCCTATTCACGTTTTTGTCTCCTCAATTTTATTTTAATTATGTTTTTTATGTTTTCATAGCTTCGAGCAACGTGTCCTTTGTGCCTCCATTCGATTACTGCTATTATTAAGAATGTCAGATCAATCGACGATTATGATATCGAACATGTGTTTCCCCCACAAACTGATGTTCTCAGAGACTACCTGGGTGATGAAGACTTGATTGACTATGTGGACGATAACATATTTGATCAAGATAGTGATATGTAAATATACTTTCTTATATCATCGGTTTGGAATGCCTCGACACTCCTAAAATTAATCTCATTTTGTTCTACAGAGATGACGTGTCCATGGCATCTGATTTAGAGTTCTACGAAGTATTAAGCGATGATATTGAAAATACCCAGTCAGTTCCTCATTCGTCTCAAGGAAGTTTATCGTCGTCGCCAGACATTATTTTTGATGCCTTTGCCGTGGACGACGATTATGGCACCGATGAAGGCGACGAGGATGATGAAGGCGACGAGGATGATGAAGCCTCAGAAAATCCTGTTCCAGAAGAATTAGCTAGTTCCTCTGAGGATGAAAAGGACGACGACGAAAACGACGATAGTAATGAAAATGATGAGGATCATTCTGGAAACGAAGAGTTTTTTGAAGACAACGATGATAATAACGACAACGATTACGATGATAATAATAATGAAGATGATTACGAAGACGAGGATGATTATGAGGATTATGCAAACTTTAGCGATACCTACGATGGCAACTACGACGATGAAGATTGCGATCAGTCAAGTTTAGCCCGTTATTCTTTCTCCTCAGAATGTGATTCAGAAGACAGATCTCAAGACCAAGGATACGCGGTATCAAAATTCAGTGATTATGATGAATCAGATTCAGATTCAGATTCTGATCCAGATTTTACTTCTTCACCCTTTACTGCCAGTTACGTCTATTCCTGCGATTACTATTAATTTAATAATGCCCTAAGGGTACATAATTTTTTTTTTAAATGTTATTCTTGAAGAAAAGTTTTTCCATAGAGTCCGCCAAGATTGATTTTGTTTTTTTGTTTAATGAATCCCATAACGCATGTTAGAAAAAGGATTCCTTGTAATTTATGAATTTTATTCTCAGTTCGAATTATATCTTTTGGTTTTGTTCCCTTGTTTTAGTATAAAAGTTTTTTATCTGTTACTTACGTTTATGTTCTAAGTGAACAGGCTACCTACAGACTTATGCCAAACATAATAAGTCATGATATTTGAAAGCTACTCCTGAGTCCTGAAAGTCATGATACTATCCTGATATTTTATAAAAAATCATACCGAAGTCCTGATATTTGATAAAAATAAAAATTATCAATTTTTCTCATCAGTCATCTATTTTTACACAAGATGAAAAGATGGTAATTTATTTTTTAATTGGCAATTCAACGACACGGCCCCCACCTTATTATACAGTCCTAAAAAAGTTATGATGAAGTCATAATAATTCATTTCCATTTTCTACTAGACAACCTGGTTCGATTTACTTGCGGGGCTGAATAAAAAGTCCGCAAGTTGATCGCCCCATGATCTGAAAGCACATGGGGCTGAGAGAAAACCTCGACTATTGAAAGCGCCTTGGAAGTTTTTTTTTTGAGCCTTAAATTACTATCTACTAGTAAAGAGATCCATGCGAAATTTTTATTCTACAAAAAAAATAACATTGGTTTTATCAAAAGTTGAAAAATTCGTGTTTTTATTCGTGATGTCATCTTTATTGTTCGCAAAGTTTATTTTATGGAAAAATGATCGAAAATGTAAGCGAAAGGCATAAGTCGACGCCTGGTTCATCATTAATTGATTCAAATTGCGAATCAAATTCTTCGGGGTAAAACAAAGAATTCGAATAGCTCTTTACTCCTCAGTTTCTGTTTGTAATATTGTGAAGATGAACACATTTCTCACAACCAACCCTCAGTGCCCTTCAAATTTCAAAATTATGTATTAGTTTAGCCAAAAACAAGGGGTTTTGGGTTTAGCGTTTCTGCAAACTTTCAAAGGAATATAGCTGAAAAAATGACTGAACGCTGGATTCGAATCATAGGTTAATATATAGGTTATTTATGGACATGACGGAATTTCAGCGAAATTTTAATTTTCAAGTTGAATGGTTATAATGGAATGGAAAGAGGGGGTGAAGGCAAAGAACGAGGTCATCCCATATTACCGTTGCGTCTAGCAAGAGGCAACACTGACTGATGATCGTGATAAAAGAAAATATAAACGTTTGTCTTGTCTTCAAATCGGAATCTCTCATCTTCAGTTCTCGTTTTCCGTCAATCGTCATTCTCATTTTAGTTTTCACCATGTTTTGTTTGACATTTTAATTATTAAATTTTAATCCCGGTTTTGAATCGGTTAATGTGACGAAAAAACGTTTATATTGTTTTCATTCGTACACACTGATATTTTCGAGAAATCTTTGCTTCAACACGCGTAAATCGCATTTAAACTATTTTGGATTCGTTTCAATCTGCCCTATACATTAAGTCGAAGATCACACGTAGATCATTCAATCATTGCTTAGTTGTGTAGTATGGTAACTTCATAGATCATTTTAACGAGTTTACTTATCAATGGAGACGACAAAGTTTTTCGACGTCGAGATGGACGTTCTAAAAGAGGAAAATCTCAACCCAGAACTCAAACATTCTCCAGAAAGACCATCATCTCCTGCAGACTGTGCGATTTGTCTGGAACATCTAAAAGATAAATCTTTCACCAACAGTTGTCTACATATGTTTTGTTTTCATTGTCTGCAAGCTTGGTCGAAGGTACGTACTGATAAATTTCCATGTTTGATGTATTATAATACTTATCAAGAATAGATGAAAAAAATATGCAATTTTTTAGGTTAAACCTGAATGTCCGTTATGTAAACAAGATTTCTGCAGCATAATCCACAATATTCGATCGATGACCGACTACGATGAGTATCATGTGCCCCCAGTTGAGCCAACGAGATTTTCATACACTCCTCCTCATCTTAGTGCCAGCGAAATCGCTGATAGCTATGCTGCTCACGAATTTTTCTCTAATCGTAGAAGATTCTTTTCTTACAGGTATTATTCGTTTCATTCTTGTTCTTTCAGTGTCTGATGCTCTTATTGGCAAGTTTATCTTGATGATATCTATACAGAAATTTCTGGATAAAATGGTTGTTTATAGAGGGTTGTGAAAAACCGATATGATTATGTATATATTCTTTTACTTTTCACACTGAGCCATTTCATTTTACTAATGGAACTCTCTTGGTTTCAGAACGACGATTATGCCGAACACGTTTGCTATCCCTCGAGTGCGTTCTTCTAACTTGGTCATACAGCCATACATTGATAATTTGCAATTGGAAGCTAATTTTTCCCATACCAGTTCAATGCAGTCATCTGTGGCCCGATGTCATCGTGCTGAAATCTACTTGCGACAGTTGGAAACTCGACCACCAATCACTGGACGATATCGTGAATGTTCCCCAGAATTTTATCGGTATGTATTTCTTAAATTTCTTGTCTATACTTGTATTTGATTTCACTCAATTTAAGAAAGTAGATATGCACCACAGCTTCTACATTTATTTTGAAGAAGAATCCATCGAAGTTAATTGAAAATTCTTACCCTTGTTCGCCTGTAACAGCTAAATTGAGGATTTAGGGTTAAAATTCGCTCTACCTGCCGTAACAATATGACTCGAAAACCAGCTTAGATTGGTGCTTCTACGCTACAATTTTTTTTCTCGTAAATTTTACTTAAAAACTATTTAGCTAAGTACGAATTGTTTTTTTTTTTTCCAGGGAAAATGAGACTCAGGTTCATCGTCTGTCGCGTTGGATTTTTCGCGAATTGACAGCTCTATCGCAAATCGGCGTTCGTTTTAATGTTCACGAAGTCAAGCGAATCATTTTGGATTTACTGCTCGTGTACAACATCAATAGTTCCATATTTCACAATATCCTGAGCCAGCACTTCGGCGGTCATACGTCGCGTTTCATTCGGGAATTGTACAGTTTTGCCACTTCGCCTTATGAGATGGACCAGTACGATCGAGAATGCGTGATAATACGGCCCACAAACAGCTCTCATCTGTCGTTTATCGTTACCGTCGGTCGTGATGACAGTGAAGACGTACAAGTGGGTATTTCTGGAGCAGACACAATTCGATCGTCTACCGATAGAGTATGTACTGATAGTTTGGGTTTACAGGTGATACCGAGTCCACCGATGGAAGAACCTGTCTGTCCTTGGATCGATGTCACTCGTGCGAATCCATCCAGGTTACCTAGTGCTTCCTCTAGCTTAACAAATCTCCTATTAGCGAATCATAGCGCTTTTCGCCGTAACCACGGCGCTCCGGCTTCAACCAGCACAAACCCCTCAACGTCGGTTATTAACCTTTCCGACTCGGAGAATGAAGACTGCGTGATTATAGACGACGCGCCCGGACCGGAGACTATTGTGTTAGATGATTCGGACGAAGAAGTCGAAAACCCAGGCACGTCAGCGTCGAATCACTTTTTCGACGATTCGTATGCGACCGCTTATCGACCGCTGGACTTGACAATGTCCCGCAGTACCAGCTCACAGACCTACGATCCGTCACCTGTCGAGTTAGTGCCCCAGTCGCCCGAAAGCAGTAGTCAAAATTTGCAGGAATCGAGAGAAACGCCCGCTCTCGCCGAAAACGACGTTAAACCGGACGACCGAGTATACCTGCCGAAACGGCACCGAAGCTGCAGCCCCGACTCGTCCGTCTTGTCCACCTGTATATCGTCCGACGAGAGTGACCACTGTCACAGGAGGAAACGCAGTAAACGTCTGTGTCGCACGAAAAGCAAACGAGTGACGACACATCGACGATACACTAGCGACGAGTTCTTGAACGAATCCACCACCGAGGATGCTCAAAGCGAATCCGATTGGGAAGATTCGAGAAGAAAGCGCAAGAAGAAGTCGAAGAAGAGCCACACCAGTAAACGCGAGAAAAAGGTTAACTCGAAAAGAAAGAAGAAACCTACCGAACGTAAATCTAGAAAGAAGAAACCCAATCCGAATGTGAACGACTCGGATCGTAAAAGTCGGCCAAAAAAAGAGAAAACGAAATCGAAGCACCGTGCTCGAATGCCCGTCGAAGCCGTCGAATCTCCGCGTTCCATCAGCAGCAAGTTGTGCAGCGTGGTGAAGGTGGTACATCGAGACGTAGACAGTCAGATGGATCAACCGTGCACCAGTTCGGGCTATAAAGGCTGTGACAGTCGAAACGATTTCACGAAGGTCAACCGAAGCTTCTTCCTTTCGGACAGCGATTGAGTAGACGTGTAGTTTACTCGATAATTTTTCCTCGCGTGTCTCATATACGTCTGGGTCGCGTAGAATTATCTGAGGTCAGCATACTTTTGGTAAGATTAAACTCTTGTTTTATGCCGGTAGTTGAATTCATTTTAATGCATGTTTTTGAAAAACCTGCTCAAGTTAAGAGGATGCGAAATGGAATAAGTATTGAAACCTTTTTTAGCACCCAGTTTTATTGTTTAGGTAAATGCGGTAGCCGTTTAGCGGATCCGTCCACGGAGCTGATATTTCCGAATAGAGATCAGTTCTGGACGGATTCGTTTATCTGAGAAATGTGTACCGCCTGAATGATGAAAAGAATATTTCAATTAAATTCCCCAGTACATACCCGTGCCTTGTCATTCACGTAAGAACATTTTTTTCTTCTCATAATTCATGTGGCCCGTAGAGGATGCTAAGTGAAATGTTGGAAATTGCCACAGCTATTTAAAGCTACCCCGATTTACCGTACGAAAACGGATTACACTCCATACAAAACAAACGTAAATATACTAGAAAAAAAAAAGTGAAAGCCTTTGAAACGAATCCGCCGTGTGTCAATTCAGTGATACTATTTGCGAATAATAATAATTCATCTTGAAGACACATTTTCATTATGTAGTTTTATGTCGGAAAAATTTCTCCGAAAGATTATGTGGTGAACTTTTTGTTTTCACGTTAATTGATTGTTCTTTTTTTTTTTTTATCAGTTGATTCGCCCCCGCAGTAAGAACTCGATATTATATTCTTTTTTTCATCGATATACAGACGATGTGACAATTATGAAAGCTCAATAAAGAGTGGCACGACAACGCCTCTTCGTCTGTGGCATTGCAAAAACATATTTTCGTTTTAGTCGATGTGGACCCTAAACTTGTGTATGTTGTATGTAGTTTTGGTATTATTCCACTTTCAGACATATTATTCAGGCAATGAAATGAGCGATTAAATGACAGAAAGGTGTACATTTTGTATAAAGTTACCCGGTCTGACCGACTTTAGTGTGGTCGTCTTTTATCGCTGCAACTGAAATTCACCGCTGAAAGCGAAATTTCCCAACACTCGAGTAATATTCGATACAGATAATGCTGTAAAAATAGCGTTTAGTCGTCCTTTCCAAGTCTGTGATCTAGGTATTCGTTTTATTAAGTCGTTGAATTCGTTTTCTCTAATGTGTATTTTTTTTTTCACTTTTTTGATTTTTGATCTCGGATCAAATAATATTGTGTACTCGTATTTTAGAGTAGGTACCGTCTTTCATGGAGTACCTATCTTCGTATTTCGCCGTTTTCGTTCGCATTTTAATCGTAAAATGGCTTAGGTCTTGTCGAGCCACAGTTAAGGTAATTAAGTTCAGTAAGACGTACTCGTACTTGTTTTTATTTCAAAAAGTTTAGTTGATGCAGACGCAGACTATTTTAATTTATTATTTTTCTTCGCTTAAACCAATAACATTATTGCTTTGTAGTAATGTATCTCCATTGTTCGACACTTTTCGACTCCATATTTCGTCATTTTTTCACCAACTTGAAGACGACTCGAGTATTTAATTTGTATTCTGTCGTCGGGGAATAAATTTCCGTAATATGTTTGCTATAAGTAAACAAATGACTGCCTACTGAAGCTAACTTTGTGAATTTTGTAACCGCTGAAAATGGCTGCGTCAAAATGATGTCTAGCTGCGACAATTTATTTTCGTATTTTGACGAATTATTTCTTATAATAATATTAATTATTTATTATCGTTACTGTTTTTTTTTTTTTTTTTACACACATGTCTGTATTACTACGAATGAACGATCATTTTTGTCTTATATTTCTGTATATACGCGAATAGATAATTTTTCCTATTTTTCTTACTTTTTCTTGGAGTCACTATTTTTGGAGTATAGTTATGATGAATAAGTTTTTTTTTTAATTTCAAGTTTTGCATTTACGATACTACCAGAGAAATGGTTTCCTATTTTGATGAAGTCTTTTTGTGATCTTGATGGTGTGAGACGTAGTGTTGAATAAAGGCTCTTTAATGTTTCATAATATGTGACTGTTGATAAGGTAACGTTATTATTATCCATTTGGTAGAAGTATTGTTTATATTTCTTTATTTTATCAGCATTCAAATTATCTGAAATTCAGTTTTTATTCTTCTATCTGTTCTTAAAGGCCTGAATAATTGATAGTAGTTTAGAAACTGTATTTAAGATAATTCAAAGGTAGAAAAAGTTAAACTAGAAAAATTCAAACAATGCTTCCGCCAATAGATAATAACGTTATTTTGTTGCTAGTCTCCTATGAAGATTTAGTTTTAAGAAAATTGTTGATTATAGTCTGTTCAAAATGAAAACATTCTCCGCAACCCTCAAAAACCCATCATTTTAGACCTAACGGTGTGGGAAGTGAGAAGAAAAGTTTTTAAAGTAAATAAATAATACACAGGCTACACCCGGCATTGTTCGTCTTAAATTTACTGGATGTTTGAAAACTCATTTAAAAAAAATAATTTGTACTTCACCATTTACAATTGTGATCAAAAATGATAATATTATTCATTACTAAGACACTCTATTCGGGCAACATAAGAATACCTTTTTTCAGTTAGCATTTCATTAGAAGGAAAAAAAAGAAGAAAACTGGAATAAAAACAGTAAAAATATAATTAATAACAAAATACTTGGAACAAGATGGCCTAATGTACAAGTAACACAAAAATAAACATGAATTTCTCTTAAAATTTGTATTATTGAATAGTATTTTAGGAACATTAAGCAATGACTGATGTTAATTTTATACAATATTTCATTTAAAGACTAACCTTGGAAAAGTTGAAGAAAATTGTGTTCAGCTCTTTATTTCCGTCTTTCACTGAGCCGACCACTAATCGAAAACGTTTTTTTTTTTCAACTCTCAAAAGAAAAAGTTTGTGTTGTAATAAAAACTTAGCGATCTATTAATTCAAGTCTCCAAGTTATATATGTTTACTCTTGCATATTTCAACTTGAATTAATTAAACGCGTAAATACAGGTCAAGTCAAATGTTACCATTCGAATATTATTTCTTTCGAATTCTGTTCATAATTCAGTTGTACAAATCTGGGGTCAAGAAGAAATTGCGCCACCGATCTTGAGGTTTTATATTATTGAATTTTTCTACGGGTACGACATTTTTTAGAAAGAGTTTCCCCAATTTACTGTCATTTTGGTGAATAATCGTCGCATAAGATTTTACCAACCCTTGACCAAATTCTGTTACATCCTGTTAATAAAGGACTAATCAAAAATGCTTCCACTTTCTTGGATCTGGGCTGTGACTGCATTCAAAATCACGTATGTATAATTCATGCGCGACTTTCATCACAAAAAAAAAAATTTTCATTGTCTCAGTACGTCAACGGTGCTAATACAGCTTTCTCAGCTTCGTCAATATTTCGTCGACTCTCTGTTTGTCATTTATGTTTCTTCGAATCTGTTGCTCTATCCAAATTATTATTTTCTACATTTATCTCGTGACTTAAGATATATCTTGTGTATTCATCTGTGAAAAAAAAAAATCCAAATTAATTTGATTTATAAGGAAAAATATTAAAGTAACTTTTTGTTACATCTTTAAAATTTATTCTTTTAGAATTCGCAACTCCATAAACTTCTGAAAATGTTAAGCAAAATATAATTAAAGGCGTTGGAATATTGTTGATTTTTTTCTGAGAGCAGTTTACTAATGAGTATTTTAGAAATTTCTAGGTTCTGACTTCTGACCTTGTTGTATGATATTTTGAAAATGAGATTAACTATTTTTGTAGTTACCTGATGTAATATAATCAGAATTGTTAGTCGAGGCTGTTCTAAAAATATGCTCAGCTTGCTCTTTAGGTATAAAATATACCAACATCATGACGTATTGGAACCATTTCAAGTCTAATTTTCCTCCAAAGCACTGAAAGAAATTAAAAATGTTTTTTTGATGGTGAACATCGGACATAAACTGAATTTACGACTAGTTGTAAATTTGAAATTCTAGAAAGACCATTCCAATGACTTACATCGAATGCTATTGTTGTCATTTCATCTTTTTTGGTAGCTTGGTTAGTCAGTATAACAGCTAAAAGGTACTCCTTCAGGTTAAAGGAACTGGTTTCATTCACCTACATTTCACCAAAAAATTAGTCCATACCCACGGTTCCAGTAAAATTATCAATTTTTAAATGTTTACTTTGACTTCGAATAACTGAAATAAATCAAGCAACTCGTGATCAGATTCAGCTATTCCGAGCAGCTCTGAAAATTCTTTTCTGGATAGAAATAAATCGTCGAAATTACTGAAAATAGTTGAATTTTGTTCGAGCCATTTATCTTCTAGTTTTCTTCTGGTAATGCTGTAATACAATTGAAAAATATTAAATTTTCGCTAGATCTGGCGTCTTTTTTTTTTTTCTCTCTGGTTAGAAACAAATTTTCTAGCGCAAATTACTGAAAATTCTTACCCCAGTCGACTTCGTAATTTTTGTATTTTAATTAATAATGATGACTGAGAAAGTTGTAGATCTTTGGCTTTTTTAACGAGTCTGCAATCTTCGTAGGTGTAATCAGATGTTGGTATGCCTAAGGATCTGCAAAAAACCCAGCAAATAACGAATAATTAGGTAAAATAATTATAAATGCATTCGCATTATTTAGAAATTGGATTTTATAAATAATCTCTTCATTCAACAATGCGCAGCTCAAATTAGTTAAACAATAGGTTAAAAATGTACCTTCTTTAATTATTTGAATTATTTTTGTTTTATTTTTTTAAACCACTTTTTTTTTTTATTGACCGTTTTTCAATAAAATATGATTTATGGACTTGAATTTTGATTTTTATTAAAATACTTAATTCTTGTAATAATTTATTTTTCACATGCGACTCTTAATTTTAATGCACTTAGGGCCAGTATTACTCGATATAAAAGAAAGTCCTGGGCATTTTCTCTAATGGTCCGTTTTCTGTTAAATCAGTAATCAAAGTTTGTAATACTGGTTCTTTTTATAAATGCCTACGTTAATATTATATGAATTTTCCAATTCATTCGGGACATTGGGACCTATTTCATCTTACAGTTTTCACAGAATCCAGAAATAAGGCTACATACCCCAATACATTACCTCGAAAGAATTTTTACTTTTTGAAAACAAAATACAACGACAAAAATAGCATCCTATCGTGAAATGAGCAACGAATGTTTTAAAAGCCTTTCCTAAAAGCATAACCTCACGTACTTTGCCATCAAATTCCGAACATTGTGGGCAAATAGTTTCGGATCTCTTTTCTCTTCGTCATTTGGCTGGTACACTGGCAAAAACTCAATTTCGCAGTTACTATGAGCTTGAGTTAATGTCAACCACATTAGTTTTAGTCTGAAATTAAATACAAAGACGTCATATGGTTAAAATTAAAAGTTTCCAATAGAAAAATACTAATTTATACTCACGCTCCTGGACCATCCCAGGTCCAAGTAACCGTATCCAATTTATTCGGATACCGAATTAGGACTGGTTGCACTGGAACTCCCGGATAAAATGCTCCTGGCTTGAAGGTAATCAAACAAGACCTATTGGTGCAGGTACCTTCTGGAAAAATCAGTACCTATTTCCAAAGGATTTTAAAGCAAAACAATTAAAACGTAAAGCAAAATCGTCGTAATATTTTTATAGAAAAAATTCCGAATTGATATTATGAGCTAATTTTAAAGAGACTACAAAGAGACTATGAAACTTACATTTCTAAAGCAGCTCCCCTCTCCCCTCACACCCATCGTTATGTATCGTAGCTTAAAAAATCGTTTTGTTTAAAATTAAAATTTTTCCTTTCGAACAAAATGTAATTTTAGTACCCAAAATTTAAAGAAAATTCAATTTTTTGATCACGAAATTGCAAAAATTGTAAAAAATTAATACACGTATAATGAAAAGTTCATTTTGAAAATTGTGGAGAAAATTTGATAATGTAATCTTTTGAGACCAACAATGAAAAATTAGAATGAAATTTTTTTGAAATTTGCACATTCGGAATGGATAATAAAGTTAGAAGCTACGATTTCACTAAAACGTAGGCAATATTCGATTTCCATCAAAATGTATCTCATATTATAACATTCGCTCGTATCTGAAAATATTCATTTTACCTGAGGCCAATCCTCTTTCGATCGTGTTCTCTGAATGATATCAGAAATGGTCTTCTGTCTAGAATCTGGATCTTCTCTACCAACATACACTGGTTGTGTGAAGTTTATTAATTCTAATAAATTCGAAAATATAAATCAATGAATTTAATTCAACATGTATGAATATGAGTGAAGATGCTATTTTATAAGAATTAATGATAATAAAAATAATTTGGTGGCATGCACACGAGTGTTACAAAATAAAAAAATTGTGTAATCCTATCATATCTATAAATTTTCTTAAAATTATCATTTGTGCAACTTTTTCAAGTCTTAAGAATCGAAGAAAAAGACCACGAGTCAGAGCCTTGAGATGGTTGCTCAAATGAGGCACATTTTCTGAGACCGAGCTCAAAATTAGAGCCAAAAAACTTTTCAATAGCCTCCAATACTGAAATTTTGGATTTTTACAATCTTTTGGAGGTGAACTCGAAATTTCATAATTTTCAGCTACCTGTTAGCGTAATTTTTTGTCAGACACCTTTATCCAGCACAGTTAGAAAGTAATATCCAGTGATTACAATTTTCCTCTTAGTTGAAATACTTACTGAAATTTTGATTTTTGAAATTTTTCCAAATTTTGGGCACCCAGTTTTACTCTACTTGAAAAAAAAAAATAGTACAGAAGCCCAACAAATCCACCGATTAATTTACAAATTTGCTTAGGAAATTCGTAATTTATGGCAGATAGCAATACTTTTTTTTCATTTTTCATTATTATTTTTTTCAAGAGTGCAAACCAACTTTCGAGACGTGCCTCGTGTAGTCTGTTCCCAGTCAAGATTTCCATGACATCATAAGGATTTGGGAAAAGCGATTGGTTGAAATCAAAAATACTTTCTCTTCATTCGTTAACCCTATGTGACGTCATAGAATTCTTAACTGGAACAAATAATATTTAATATTTTACCCTACCAATATTTTCCTTTTTTATTTTTAATACATTTTATTTACCTATACTTATATTAATATTTATCAAAACTGAATTCCGCTATTGAGTTGCACGTTGAAATTTAGTCAGAATATCTCTTTCAGCGCAGAGTTCTATGAAAAATTGCTATTTTATGATACAATGTATTCACGTCGCATTTGTCCAAAAAAATTAAAAACTTCTTAGAATTGTGCACAAGTGCACAACGGCAAAATCTGTGATAGCTATTAAGCCTTCAGTACACATCTATTTACAATATTCTCGAACCTATAATGAAATTAAGCAGAGCCTATATAAACGACAGTTCTATGAGTGACAGGCATGAAGTATTCAAAAAGACACATATTCAAATCGAAGGTTTTGCGAATGCTAATTATCTCATTCTCCAGTTGCATTATAGTGTAGTATTATATGAGTGTCAAAAATGATTATATACAACAAATAAATAAAAAATAAATATCGTATTCTACTAAATAATATAAATAAAGAAAAATACAGTTAACGTACTGCCAAGCCAAGGATTCATGCCACTTTCGCGTCTAACTATAATCGATGGGAAGCCGGTAACATAGACGATGGCTGCGTCTAAAAAAGTAGAATGAGGTGCAATGACTAAAATTGGAGCTTCAATTCTGGGTGCTTGCTTTCCTTTAACTCTAATGTGCATGCCACCAGCATAGTACGCATAACGTCCCAAGAGGCAAATCCATTCTCGAATCAGGCTAAAATAAATAAATTACCAAATTTTTTTTTTCGTCACTTGTACGATAATTTTCGTTTTTTTTTTTTTTTTCTTTTCTAAATTTAATTTCTATAGTCGATTAGTTAAATTTGCCATAATTAGTGAAAGCTATACGTATACGACAGACATACGTACGTATATTTTATAATTTTGCTGTATGTATAAGAACTCGATATATACAGCGAAGTGAGAGAAAAAAAAAACGTGCATGTAGGCCATTATGAAGGATGAGGTTACCCTTAAGACCATTATATGAGGTGAAAAATGTTGATTGGTTTGTGTACAATGTTATCTACATTTTGGTGCCCACGTAACATTGAAAAATAAAATTATAACCTAGGCTCAAATGTACGTACATGATATAGCAAAATACATTTGTCACTTGAAAAAAATAAAAAGCATTTAGTTGCTTTTTGATGATGGATAATTTGATAGATGAGTTGTACCAGCCAAGGCTACTAAATCCACGAGTTGGAATACATAACTTCCGTGGTATTCTCGAATTTTAAGCGAAATTTATTTCATTTTATAAAATGAAAAGAGAAACAATAAAAATTTAAATAATCTTTTCATAGCCCAAATAAATCTAAAGGGTGATTAATAGATGAAAAATTTTTTTCGAGTACCAGCCTTATAATTAAATAAAAAGAAAAAACCTACTGAATCCTCTTTGTATTGAATGAGAAAATGTAAAACAGGAATAATCCTGCATATTATTATGCTTCAATTATTACAGAAAGATCATATTTTTATACGAAGTTACACACTCTTCCTGTAAACTACAAAGTTTTACCTTCAGTTCCCAATTTTCAAGAAAAGTAATTTGAATTCTCGGAATTGACTATATTTCAATTTTATTTTCGTAAAAAATGCACTTTAGTCCCTTAATTATGCACCAGTTGGTATGAAATTTTCAGAAACACTGAAAACAATTTTGGTAGTAAATTTTAGTATTTTTTTAAAAGAAAACTTGGACCACTCAAGACTTATGGAGATTCATAGTACAAATTATCACAAAAATATAAAAAAATGTACTATCCAAAAATAGGAAAAAGTACTAAAAATACGAAGAGTATCTGCAATAAATGTCAAATTATCCCAATTTTTTTATAAAAATAGTAAAAATTACTATTCAGTTTTTGCAGTGCAAGTATTTCCCAAAAGATTTCTGCAGAGGGCTCATTTTGATTTTTGATAGAATTTTAATCGATAGAATATAGAATCTCATGGTGTGGGCCTTTGAGAGTTCTTCTAGTAGACATAAATTTAAAAATAGTCTTACTTCACTCCTAATTAATTCACTAAAAAATAGAATATGGTAATTACACTATGTATATTTTTACATTCCTATATGCATTTGAGTTTGTAAATTTTGGAATTAAATCCTTATTAGATAGACCCATTCCCCTAGCACAAAAAATTTTTTCATCCATTTTCCTTTGATTTTGGTATTTTGATGCCATTTAAAAGAAGATTTTTTTCGAAGCTCTACATCCACTGATATGAATAAAATTCTACTATCTTTTATTGATGGAATTCAAAAAATACATTGAATTTCAATAATAGAAGCATGTAAAAAGCAATTTGCTTATACTTCCAGTGGTGCTATCGGTTGCATAAAGGTATAAGGATATTAAGGTTGTATTGTAGAGGTAGAATAAATACAATAATAGCGCAAAAATTTCGTTACTGAAATTTAACCTACTTCCAAAGAAAGGGATACTACGATTTTCAATCCCAGAAACGATAGATGGTGCCCCCAAAACAACTGCTGGTACCGCGTCGAAAAACGACGAATGAGGAGCCAAAATAAAAATTGGAGCTTCTGTTCTCGTCATTTGTTTTCCTTTTACTGGTACATAATGAAAACCGCTTGCCATCAGCATCAAACGAGTTACAAGGCATGCGATGGTCTTCAAAAAGCTATATATTGTACACATGGAATGAAATAGGTGTATGAACAGAGTGTTAGTAAAATAATTTGAAAAAAAAAAGAAAAAAAAGATGTTAATAATTGTGTAAAATGGTTATAAATATCAATAATCGTTGAAAATTAATTTATAGTTTCTGGTTGACCCACAGCCAGAGGTACCTAAAAGGACGTTGACTTGACAAAATACTTCATTTTGGGTATTATGTAATTAAAATTTTATTTTTATATTTCATTATTTGTACCCATTAAAGACAAGAGATTTATCTCCATAAAATTTGGAATTACTTCTTCATTAAATCTGTGGGCATTCTACATGCCAGAAGAAATAATCAGTTTACATTGAAGAGGTGAGTTGAATCTAGAGGATTCTAAATTCACCAGCCATAAATCCAAAATGATAGAGGGGTATTGTTATTGCTAAAAGCTACAAGTCTGACCATTTGAAAGCACATTGTCTGACTGTGGGTTTGAGTTTGCATAGTGTTGTCTGAACCACAAAGCCAAAATTAATTGTTATTTGGATCATCGAGAGCTGTAAACATACTACTCACAAACTCTTGATTAATTCATTTTTATTCAACATAATTATTTTATCCTCTCCTATCAGCAGAGAGTCAGCATACTATTCTATCCTAGGTGTTGTCAACATAGCTTAAGCGACTCAGAGTGTTGTTTACACATATAAGAGAAAAAATTAGTACTTATTACTACTTAATATAATAATTTTTCTCATCGAGGTAACAAAAATTATTATTTTGTAGTAATAAATTCTTATATTATAATGGTAAAATGAACTATAAAGATAGGGTGTTTTACTATTTATCTCTACTACAATTTTTTTTTTCCCATTTTTCCTATCCTAAAATAGTAAAAACTAAAAAGTACTATTAAAATTTCTCTCAACGTATAAATTGTCTTTTAAGCTATAATAGACCATAATAGACACGTTTATTTGTGGTTGCGCATGCGTAGAACAACATAATTGTTCATATTAGCTATAGTTTTCCTACACGAGCAAAAACCATTCGATTCATAAAAAATCGAGATCTCCACGGACATTCAAAATGGAAATCATGGCCGGCGACTTTTGAGCAAAGTTCCTTTGATCTCCTTCACTCACCAACAACCCCCCCACCTTGCTCCAAAAAAAATTTAAAATTACCACTCGGAAAAAATTTTGAAAAAAATTAATGACTAATAACAATTATCATAATCTTCGTTTATTTTATTTTTAATTTTTTAATTTGAACCAAAAACGTAAATTTTCAGGCTACGTTTTCCCTTTTCGACTTTTTTTTGTGTGTAGTATTTTGTGCTCCGCTACATGGAATTATTTTTGAATGACGGACTTTTGATATCAGATCAAAGTGATGATGTCTGATCGTGTGATAGATATCAGATATTGGATCAGACTATCAGATAATCATCTGATCCGACAGTTGGACCAAAAATATCTGATATTAGATAAAATGTCTGATTATATAGTAATTAGAAAAAATCCGTTTATCAGATCATTAAAACGGATGCGACTGTCGGATATTATTGATCGACCAGTTTGATTCTGATGGTTAATTACATTTATCTGATGCTATATCGGATCAGGCAAACTGATCGGATAACTGATGGGGGATCATGGAGTTTACCACGTGCACGTATTTTTTACAAATTTAAAATTGGTGAAAAAAATTACACCAGTTTTTGAAACGGTAATTTACCACTTGCAATGCTTGTGTACCAAATTCTGAGTAAACACTCCACTTATAATTTCTGTATTAACGATAGGAACCAACAGTCACTGAAAATATCACATTGGCTATGAAATTTTAGAGAAATCATTATGGTTTGTAATCTCAATTTGCAAAATAATACTGCAACCATTACCATGTATCGACTGTTTCAAAACAGCATATGAAAATTATAAATACCTAGTTCTATTTATCTACGCAATATATTATAGTAATTATAATATAACTTAGGTCTGCTATAACTCGTCATCATTTTAAGTGCTCAAGTATCGTAATTTTTACCGCATTTACTCGAGACTCTAACCTGAAATTTATCTTTTATTTTTACTTTCGATTGGCCAAAATTCGACTCGATTAATTTTTAAATCGTGTAGCAGTCGAATTGTAAGTAACCACGACCAATGGATAATTTATTTTCTGAACGATCTCAAAACTGGCGGTGATTAAGTTATTTCATCTAAATGTCGGCTGGTATGATTCGTAATTTTCTAGTGCAATATAGCTTCAACATTTGTACCATTTTAACTTGTATCGCTAAGACCAAAAACTTTAAATTACTTTATGTAACCAGTAGCATTAGGCTCTTTTTTTTTTTTTTTCTTCTAAGTTGAAATATTATATCGTAGGGCCTTGATGACTTTACAGGAAAAATGACGTTTATTTTTACTTCAGACGACATTATAATCTACAAAGATTGCGAAATAGAAAGGGAAAAAATGGATTAAGCACTTAAGACTTCCTTTCGAGAGTAATACAGGAGAAGGAAAGAGCTAAAATTTGATTCGGGTTTAAAACTTTCAAATTTATAACTATAATTGTGATGACACGCTTCAAACTTCAGTCACTTCTTGGCCTCATATCAGCCACAAGGGAGGGAGGTAACTCAAATTTGACTAGAAAATCGGATTCAGCTTATACGAGATTAATTTTTAAATTGATATAATTTGCAACATTGAATTTATAATTGAATTAATGCGTATCTGTTCTCATATTATTTATTTATTAAACGATTTTTTTTATTAGGTATTATTTAGCTGTTGGAGTATGTTTCTTAATTCTTATTTGAAGTCGGGTAACATGGCTAAATATTTTCCCATAGATATGTGTATTTTCCATAAAAATCGTCTCCCTAGTCTTACCAGAGGCCAAAATAAAAAAATGTGCGAAAATCTTTTTTAAATGGCTCTCGTTTATTAAAAACCAAAGTAAACAAAATGGGGGAAAGGTGAAATTTTATATTCTACAGCCTCTCAGCATGTATGGGTGTATGAATTTAAATAATTTATTGTTATTTGCCAAAAAATATATAAATTTTCATTCTAAAAAATTGGATCACTTCTAATTCCGTAAATAGAAGACAGTAGAAGAGTGGTTACAAAGAACATGTCGGAAAAAAAAAACACGAATTTTCCAGTTTTCATATATCTTCTCTCTGTTTATGTCTCTTTACATCTACTTTAAGCTTACATAATATTCAAGCTAACCTTCAAAAATTAATGTTCTCAATTCGCAACACTTGTGCTAATAGAATTACATACACACCTATATCTAATTTTTCCTAGATCATTTCTATCTTCATTAAAAATTCGTCGATTTTTTTTTAAAGAAGTCGATTTTATTTGCTTTCAAGCAGATCCACTGCTTTGTTCGTGTTTTAAGATAATTTTTGTTGGGAAAAAATTGAAGAAAATTCAAAATACCCATCCTATAAATAAAGGTATTTACATGTAATACTTTAATGAACGAAGTGGTATTTTGCATTTCCGCATATTTCTTCATTTACCATATTATAGAGTTGTTTTTTAGTTTTCAAATTAACGCTAGAAGTACCAGGTGATGTCATATACGAAACCAGTCAAAATTTTGAGATGGACATCTCAAAAGACCAATATTTTGAGAACCCCTGACTTGTGTCATACGACGCCACCAGGTCCTTTGAGGTTACTCTTGTGACATGACACCACCTGGTCCTTTGAGTAATCGAGTAAAACCTGGTATTTCTAGTGCTAATATAATGTTTGTTTATCAGCTTCATGGTTCAGCACAACACTATACCTGTAGCCTATACTTATAGTTATAGATTCTCATAATTCTAATAAAATGTTCCTATCATAATATTAGGTATATTTAGATGCTTGTTCCGTTTTCTGTAGCCATTGCAATGAAATTTTCATTTATAAGTTAGAAAGTCGAATCAAAAATTATAAATACCAAATCAACGATCATTTACCACTCTTTACACATTTTTCGATTGATAAGATTGCATGTGCGTGATAGCTTTTTGTCATTATATTTTTTAATTGAGAAACTTTTTTTTATTTACTGTTCCTATATGTTTTAATTTACAAATAAGTATTTTCAAATAATCTTTCTGTGAATCAGTGAAATTCACAGATTTTGCAAAAAGCAAAGACCCATATTGTCACATTGGAAATAATAAAGTTTTTGAAGATGAAATTGATTACGATTAAGTACCAGATACTTTTAATATTTTGCTGATCATTAGATTGAACCATAATTTACCAATAATTTTTTTTCTTCTAAATGCAATTTAACTATACAGATCTTAACTTCTGCACCTTAATCTTATATTCTCTCACGTCGGTTCGAAAATTTTTTGTTCCCCAAAGTCATCGACTTCCACTTCACAAAACCATCTCTCGTAGAAGATGTTCTCTGTACTCATTAAAATCTGTTTGGTGAACAAATATTAGTCGAAAATGGTACATACTCTATTCGCCATTTCGACAAATGGCTGAATTGTTGAGTACTTCTGAAAGTAATGAAAAGGTATAAATATTCTCAAAACACAATATAGGTGCGGAAGACTTTCACTTGAAGAAAAAAGAAGAAAAAAAAAGTATAGCCTATTTTCAATACAATGTGCAATTCGAATGAGAAAGAGATGAGAAGGGGGGAAAAAAAAGAAGGTTAATATGGAGAATGACCGAGACACTGACAAGAGAGCCTGAAGACTGGAATATAACTTTACAATAGATTGGTCGAACACTCAACACTAAAATATAAAAGATGCAAACGTAAAGGTACTTCACACCTATTACAGTTACATATTTTAATGACCTACAAAGAAGAAAATGACGAATCAATGCCGCAAAAAAGAGAATGCCAAGGATTTTTTGCTTCTTTTGACCGTATGTAAGTTCGAAGGAGTAATTAATTTACTTTGTCTCTGTCTCATAATTATATTTCTCTCTTTTACTCCCACAATCTGTAAAAATTTTCACATCATTTATTAATCGTCTTCAAAGAGGACCTGTCAATTGTACAAAATTTGAAGGAAAAAACACTTTAACTTTAATATACTCGTACTTTTACCACAATGAAGGTCATTTAATTAACTTGTAATCTGAGTTAAAATCCTTTTTCGGTTTATTTGATGAGACATTTTTTTACTTGAAAATTAAAAGCAATTATTATTTCGGCACCTATATACGTAAATTTTTTATTGTCTTGATATGACGAGGCACTAACTGAATAATTTTTGGTACTTCATTAACTGTCAATAAAAAATTATTACCTTATCGAAAAACATAGATGAAAATTAAAAAGCAATCTGCATAATTATTTAATACTAATAATTTTTCAACTTGAGAAAATTTTTTTTTGTATACCTTAAAGTTATTCTCAGGCTGATCGAAACTAAGTGAAAGTATGCAATCTCCTATTTAGATAAAAGTGCTGAGTGTATTTTGGTGATGAGAAATGATACTTGTAAAAATGCGTGTCATCAAAAGTGCAATTTAGCCCCTTTTGGAATCGTGTCATAGTTGTACTTTTATTTTTTATTGATTTCAGTTTTTTCTCCTGTTTTCGATTTTACACTTAGCACTTTTTGGAATTAAACTCTTGAAAAATTTGAGTATATTTTATTTTTATTTTCAACTCGTCTTTATTTTTAAACCAACTTTTGCCAAAAGATACAATACCAGCTCGAATATTGAAATAATTTATTATTCACTTTTTTTTTTTTTCAATCAACAAAAAGAACAAAAATTTTAGTTTTTGGCCTTGTATCACTTCTCATATTTTTCTACCCTCATGCATCAAATTTCTTTTGATTTTACAACACTGGCAATTTACCTAAGGAAATACGGATTTGAGTTTTTTTTTCACGACTTTTTTCGGTTATGTTGTAGGCTGGTAGTTTGATGAAGGACTTTTTTAACGAGATCCGATGATTTATTATAACTTTTTTCCCTTTCTAAATGAATCATAATTCAGACGAGTATTCGAAAAATATCATTTTAAATTAATGATCTTCGAGTGAAATAGGTTTCATTGTTATAGAGGCTTATTTTTTTCTTATCTCGTTTCCCTACCTTTCATTATCATTTTATTTCCTAGGTGGTTTCAACTTTTTGGAGAAAATAACTCATTGATAATTTGGAAGTTCAATATAGGAGAGAATAAAATGTGGTGAAAAATAATTTTCCGAATCACTTGACCTAGTTTGATTTTATGTAAAATCTTTTGTACTCGGTATCTAAGTTTTGAATTGTTTGGGGTCATTATCCTCGTCAGATTTTTCAAAGTACCTGCTTGTACTAAAATGGCGTATTTACGTTTAGTATGCGAAAAATACAATCATGTCATGAGAAGAGAGAAATTCTTTGAGCATGGTCTTGAAGGTAAGAAACTGAAGACTTCAAAAAATAAAAAGGATTTAAAAGGGTTATATAACAACAGAATAATATTTTGATTTAAATATTTCTTGTTCATGCTCATTTTACCAATTCTAATAGAGTTAAGCATGAATTTGATTTTACCAAGAATTCAAATTTAAATTTGAGCTACTCGTATGAAAATTTAATTTTTTTTTTCTTTTTCTTCATTTTTCATTCAATGAGAGACCTTATCCAGTGACCAGTGTCTTTAAGTCTTCTAATCTAGAATTATTTAATTTAAAGGATGAGGACCGAAGTAATTTAATCGGATTGCTTTTCTATAAAATTTGGAGATCGACGAATTTTTAAGAAATTTTTTTCAAGTTTTTAAAATCCTATTGCACACAGATTGTTGCATTTTTAATGACTCATCCAATTTTCATCGTCAACCAACTTTCCCTCCACCATTACATCAGTTTTGTGAATGAGTGACTAAGTAAAAAGAGGAATCAAAATGTGTAAAAATAAATTACTGACAACTTCCTTCTCTTTTGCATTGAAGTACTCTATAGATGACGTCTTGGAATTTTTTTCATTTTATTTTCAATTTAATGAAAACACAGTCGGTGATCGACATATTGGAATAAAATTTTTGGAAAATTTGTCAAGCAAAAAATTAAATGATTGAATATTTTATTTTACGCCGTAGGTATTTTAACAGATTTAGTTTTTTACGTCCACTTTTGGTTGGACTAGTTAGACGACTTTCTTAAGCGCTGAGTATTTATAGTAAATTAGTATCGAATATAACTTAAATTAACGAAATACAAAAACGAAGCAAAAAATCAAGGATGAAAATTCAACCAATGACACCTGACTTCAGGTTTATAAGTATAACTCTGAGCCATATTTACTCAATTTTTTTTTCTCAATCGAACAAAAATAAAAAATGCATAATTACTTGGATAAAAATGACTTCTACTCAACATTTCTGGCACTTGCTATAGAATTTTGAAATTAATACCCTCAATTGACTATACATTTACTTAATAAAGTTATCAAGCAGCAAAAAATTTGAAACTTTTTTTCAAGTAGTGGCGAAGAATACCAGCTTACTTGTTTCATATAATTTATACTTTTTATCCATGCGAAGGTGCAAATTTTTTTATACATATTTGCTAAATGAGAGCTATACATGCAATCATGCAACCTTATCAATCGAACTTTGTTAATTTTCGAGTACTTTACCATTTTCCATTAAATTAAATATGTCCCACTTTTATCCAGCTTATATTATTATTCGTAGTTGTACATTCATTGGTTTGGAGAAAAATTTATTACAATTGGAAGAATTATACAAGTTTTGTATTTTCTAAAAATTTTATTATTGTAGACATTACTGCTATTTCGAGTGAAGTAGCAACAGTTACACCTAAAATATGACTTTAAGTCAGAAAATGTATAAGAATGTCTTAATTCTCCCAATGTTGAAATTTTTTATGAAATACTGAAAACTCATTGAACAATGTAAACGCGTATTCACGTATTTACGCAATAAAATCGAGGTATTTGTAATAAATATTTCTCCAAACGATAAAATTGAGAAAATGGCGATAAGTCTATTTATATTATGAATTATTTGGAAGTTGAGATTTGTGGGCAGGTAAACTGGCACAAGATTTAGATATCCTTGATGAGTAATGATTGTCATTTATCTTCCCTTAGAAACTATAAAATTTGGCCTTTCTTTCTTTGTTTTGAATTTTTTGCCATTATTTTGGGATTAATCGGTAGTTTGTGAAAATTGTTTTCGTTATGATTGCTGGTTTTCAACAATTTTTAATAAATGGCTATAGCGTCACAAGTCAACTTTCATTATAACGCATTTGCTCGAAAAAAGTTGTATATGTAACAAAAAACAGTATCAAAAGTAAGCTGAAAAAAATCATAAATTCTCGACTTTACTGAGATGGTTTTCAAATAAAACAATAATCCTATTTCATTCCATCTTTTGTTAGAACCGCAGCCTGTAGCAACTGCTGTTCTATCTGGAATAGATAGCTAGCTGATAGTCCACTTGTACATGGTTCAACTCTTTTGCCAAAGCATAACTTGGAAATAATAGCACAACCATCCAGTAGTTTATTCATTGTAGACTGTAATTTTAAATTTCATCCCAAAAAAAAATTTTATTCAATTTTTTGAAATTGTGAATTCAAAGTCATCATTAAATCATAATGGTACAGAAAATCTCTTTATTTATTGATGGAAATCAGTGCGAAAACAATAAAATTGTAGTACTGCCATTGTAACAAGAGAAATTTTGATGATTTCCACATGTATGTAAATGGAAGGTGTAATTAATTTAAATTCTACATTTTGCTTAGAGCTTATTAACTGCCTGCTGACTGAATTCCTTATCGCCATTTTCTTCGTCTTATTTACGTACAAATATTCTTTAAGTTCTCTAACTTAATGTATAAGTGCTACTTCATATATATAGTGCTATCTCCTACACCCAATAAAGTTATAGACAATATAGAATCAAAGATTATGTAAAACTTACCGCCTCCAACCGACTATTGGTCGTTTTGTAAGCTCTTCTTCTGTCAGGCCATACAATCCAATGCAAGCCAGCAGCCATGCCAATATTAAGAGTCCAGCGATAACGAATAAACGTATTGGTAAAACGACAACAGTGAAAAATCCAGTCTGAAAAAATAAACAATTTAAAAAATGTTATTTATCTTCATCAAAATCGACATTAAAGCGGCAACACTTGTTTTACAAAAATAGTTTAATGCCAAACTTAAAACAATAGAGCTACCTAAATTTAACAATAAATCGGAAATTAAAAATTGAATAGCTAATGAAGATAGTGAAGTATGCAAATTTCACCAATGATTTATTGGCAGAAGTTCCATTAAAGAGAAGGCCTAAAAGAAAAACAAAAAAGCAAAATGTACGAGTAATGATACAATTAACGTAACGATTGGTGTTAATTTGCTCAACAATTGTGAGTTTCGAAATAGGCTAATTGGACGTGAGTTTTGAAATGCGCTTTCCTCCAAAGAAGTCTCATTAGTATTTCAACTTCGTCAACAGCATCACCATTAATTTCATAAACATGTCTGAGGAACTTTTTTTTTTTTACCTTCGTACGACTAGGTCGAGGAGAGTACGACAATGCGATTAGACGACTATTATATATTTGGCTAAAAACTTTTTCATTCCATTTTCATTCGCTATAACGTGAGATGCATGCAAAATTTTGAAATTTTTCGATAAATTCGAATTCGTCGAATGGGGGACAGCGCTCGAGCATACAGTAGCCTAACGTTCGATGGAGATTTATTTTTAAAAATTTATTTTATTTAACTCAACACTGAGCAAAAAATAGACTTTATAAAACAAATTGAAGTGTGCAGGAGAAAAAAGTTAGATTCTTGACTTTGAAAACAATAAACTGGAGAGTGCACCAAGATAAAAGCATGTAGACTACCTTAAAAATTATTTTATTTATTTTATTCTAAAGCTTGATTTACAATGAGTATTTGCTTATATCTTTTGCATAAGCTTTTATTAATTAACCAATCAGAGAGAGAAGAAACTTATCAATTACAAAATTTCTTCGCACTGATTTGTTGATTAATAAAAGGAAAAGACAAAAACAAATTCTTATAGTGTAAACTAAGCTTACTTATTCATTTTAGTACCCTCAACAGTTATTAGGAGTTGAATTATAGCTCGGGAATATTACAATAAATAAAAAGGAAAAAAAAATCAAAGAGAATATAATGACTGTCGACTTGGAGTAGCCCTTATACCTCTAATTATAACACACTCAAACCCCTCCAAAACAATGTTAGCCACGATTGTGGGTTTAAAGGGAGTGAAAACCGGCTTTTCGCCAATAACTCCTTGATAATTAATTTTTCAAAGAAATATATTTGAAATAAAAGTTATTCTTCATCAAATTTTCTACAACTTTTGTATCAAGCATTTTTTTATATCTTCGTTGGGAATGGAAATTGAGTACTTCAAAATAGAGCACTATTTCTCAGAACTATCTTACAGACAAATACATATAATACGCATTGAAGATTTTCAAAAAAAGGCTGACTGGAAAATCCTAATGTGAAGATTTTCCTTTCAACCTTCTGAGGTGGAGACAAGCAACTTTTTTTTTGTCCCAAATAGAAGTCCTAATGTGACCTCAGCTCCATTCTTGTACCCTTTCAGATGCGTCGCTGATAAAAATTTTGATTTTGTTGTTGGAAAGCTGTTGAAACATTCTCCATGGTTACGTAAGCAGTCACAATAATTTTGAAAAATACCTACAATTGAGGTGAACATAAAGGAATACCCCATACCGAAATTGTGGTTAAATATTGATGAATCACAATGAGTGGGATCCACGTATTCATGATCGTAATTTAGGTGTACACGTGTTCAATACAATCGCTAAGAAATAACTTCAAAAAATAAAAACCATTTTGCCAAGTCGAAGTATGACCCAAATCTGTCGTCAGTGTAAGTTTTATTCGCTCAAAATTATTAATTTGATTAATTTGGTTGAAGGTCTGCTGACAACCTGTCTGCTTTGTCAGTTTATTCATTTTTATTGTAATGGCGACGATGTTCGAGTAATTTGAGAGTTGTTGAAGTACAACTTGAAAGCCATTAATAATTGATGTTTATAATTCGACATAGAGACATACATCCGTAGCAAGAGAAGGTAAGAAGGCTATTCGCGTAGAGGACATTAAAATTTATTTTGGAAGTCGAAAAGCGTCATCTACCCTCTCACTCTCATCCTTTCCATTCAAATAGTAGGTACAAGAATTCATAATTATTGTAAGTGGTACTGCGACTAGCATTTTGGAATTTGACGAGGCGGTGAATAAAAGATATACTTTAGTCTAGCTAGGGGTGATAGTTTGCTTATAGGTGAAGTATCAATAATAAACAGGGTGTCCTAGTTTGGTTTGACGAGTCAATATCTTTAATCTTAGCATTTCCAAATCTTATACTAAAAAATTGTCCGAAATTAAGATAGAAAACATTGAATAGGAATCTGGTGTATGTTTTATATGTCTCCTGTTCAGCTTGTGAGTCAAACAATACGAAATAAATTACCTGGTTGTAATAAGTAAACATTCTCAGAAGACGCAAGGGGCAGGTAAACACTTAAGCTACTAAGTATGAAAAAAATAGGTAGAAATGTAAGTTACATAAAGTTATAATTTAACAGCAGACTGCTACCTTCTCAGAGTAATAAAGGCATAGCAAAATTTGAACTTATGTTCTATCTGCATGAAAAACATGACGTATAGTTGGTATCTACTTATCATAAAACACTCATTGGAAAATTCAGTGAGAATTTATTTTTATACTTGGGTACTAAAATATAAGCTTTAGGAAAATGAATGTAGAAAAAAATTCCTGTCGCTAAGAAGTTTATTTAGCCACCCCCTCCTCTTACCCAAAAAGAAAAAGGTTTTAATCAACGCGAAAAATAAATAACTTTTTATAAAAGTAGTTTTCAGTAGAAAAATTTTTTCAACTAGTGACAAATTATTACGAAATTTATTTATCTCCTCATACCATTACAATTATAGTTCTCTGAAAAAGGATTAATTTTTGAAAAAACATTTAAATCTTGGGCATAGAGTTCTCTATAAAAGGATTCATTTCTACATAAACATTCAAAATTTAGAGATAGATTTTTTACCACACGCTTATTGAAATATTTTTAATCTTAGTCGAAATTAGCAGGTTTTCATGAATACAACGCATTTGGTCAGACAACGTCATTTGTGAACTTGTTCTAAATTTGTCAAGGGGTATACATGTGTTGGAATAATAGTTAGAAAAATGAAGAGTGAATTATTTCACAAAACAGTTGCAACAGAAGAGACAAATGAGTTCAGGTAATTTTTCATTCGCGTCGTTTGAGAAATTTCCGAAATTCGTCGTGAGAGGTCGGAACCTCTATAATTAAGTAATAAATTATTGCTTTAGAAAATTCAAGTTTGAAAAAAAAATAGCAAAACTTTCAAACTAAAAACCATGAAAAAAATGTTTGACAGAAGCTGGATTTTAGCATGGCTTGCATGACTGTTAACACTATAGAAATACCAGGTTTTACTCGATCACTCCAAGGACCAGGATGACACCACAAGAGTAACCTCAAAGGACCAGGTCGCGTCGTATGACACAAGTCAGGGGTCCTCAAAATATTGGTCCTTTAAGAAGTCCATCCCAAAATTTTGAGTAGTGTCGTATATGACACCACCTGGTACTTTTAGTGTTAAAGAGTTTAGACACCCAAGAAAATATTCGCTAATGAAGCTTAAATTGTGTTCCATTCAATTCCATGGAAAAAATATATTCGACAGTTTCCTCCATAGAAAAATGGCAATCATGAACCCCTCGGGTCGAAATTAATTTGATAAAATTCATTTTACCAGCACAAGTTACATGTAAGGTATAGCGGCTTTTTAGCTTTAAGTATATTTTTTAAAAACAGTTCTCTTTCTTTCAATATATAAGAACAAAGTTATCCTCAGCCCAGAGTAGGTCACCAGAGTAAATTGAATTTTCGATTCGCTCTTGAAAAAGAATTCGTCTACATTGTTCCTATAGTCTAAAACGTACCGGCGTGATGAAATTCAAGGACGAGTTATCGATTTATTCGCGAATTTTCGGGTTACAAGGAGCCCCTCACATTTTCCATCTGCGTCTCTGTCAACAAATGGTGGAATACTCAACTATGGTGAATATTTTACTGATGTAACGAAAAGTGATTTCAACAGCTTCATCAGTTCCTCAAAAACCAAGTATAAACGAAGCTTTTTCAAATGAAAATAAGGAATAAACAGGATATAAAAAGTGCTTGATGTATTTTAAAATTATTTTGGTTCTATCCAAATTACAGAGTTAAAATCATTGAAGAGGAGGGCAAGCTGTTCTCTTTATTTATAAAAATATTCTTTTTTCTTCATGGTTCCTCAGAAACTAGGAAAAGTTTTTTCAACAAAAAAATACTGACATTTCAAAGATAATAGGGGAGCAGCTTTAGTTTATTTAATAATTTTCAAGTTTTATTGAACTTAAAGGTAGTTGAACTTCACAATAAAAACTTGAGACGAGGGAAAATAGTCAACTTACGTACAGTTTTATCAATTCTTCGAAAAATCGAAGACGAAAAAGGCTATAATAAAAAAATCAGGTGGTGAAATTGATACCGACACGAGATATAAATTATCATTTTCAAGCTGAAGAACTAAAAAAGATCTAAAGTAATTGATTTCTAACACCAAGAAGTTTAGCTTCTGGCAAGTGGTTAATAAAGTCTGCCAATTTTTCAACTTCCATTACGTTAATTAAATTTTGAATAAAATCACCAATTCGCAAGTCACGAAACGTGGTAACTACATAATATATTTCAATTAACTCTTAGATTACAGCATGAACATTTTATTTGTTGTTAAAAAATATTTTCAAACACTTACTCGTATTTTATCGTAGGTCGTTGTTAATTCTAAATGATGGATAAACGGATTTAATATGTCATTTGATGCGACCATATCCTGCGTGAGTAATATTTTGTCACTCATGACTTTTTGCTCGTTGCCCAAGTACTGGTTATTCAATAAACAACACAATCACGTAGGACTTTTTCACTTAGATAATCATCGCGAAAATTTTATGAGGAAGAATAAAAAAGTCGAAATACTTTCACCACGAGTAGCACTTGTATATGGCGCGAGACGAATGGCGACATTGCCAGCGCCTGCTCAGTTCTCAAATAAACGTTCTTTGATAATCTACATAAGTAACCGAGTAACACACAAACAATTTGACTGACACCCCACCATGAAAATATCACAATGGTTCCTTTTTTCTTTTTTTCATTTTCCTTCCGAAGAAATTGGAAAATGTAGGATGAGAGAAATGTGATTTTATTCCGTTGAATTTTTTTTTTTCACCATAAGAAAATATCTACATTGGATATTATTTGCACACTTTTTTTCTCATTTTTACCTCGCAGTCTCGCACATTGATGCTTAATCGATCTGAATGAATCACGTTCAGAAGGTTCAATAAACACGAATTATAACGTCATTACATTTTTTGGGCGAAGGAAAAAATGAACGTTCTTGCACTTGACTACCACTTGACATTCGATTGGATTTGGAAAATGTAGACTAAAAAAAATAAGACAGAAATATCAGGAAATTGTAGGAGTAAAAAATTTCGAACAACTGTTAATTAATTCCACTAGGTTTTTCATGGCTAACCGGGTGCTCGGGAAAAATTCACGATTTTATAGACTTCAGCTTTATTACGTAGATAAGATTATTACACTCTTTATTCATTCAAGATTGCAAAAAACGGAATGTCAAATTCACATTCATCAACAAAATAATTATTATCGATTAGTGTGATAAGAAACAAGAAACTAGAAACTAGAAAGTAAAATCGGAAGCGAAGCCATTTATTGTTACTGAATGTGAACGAGTACCATTCCCTTTTCCCGAAGCCCTGAAAACTGCAGTCCGTTTTTTGCAATCTCAAATGAATGGAGTAGAGAAGAATAGGAAATTTTTCAAGAACTTAGAGGAAAACGTTGCTATAATTCGTTGTGTCCACTTGCCAGTCGAATACAAACTTAGATATTTGATTTTTTGGGTAATAGAAAATCATATTTTTACTGTAAATTTATCTTCCAAAAATAAAACAAAAGTTATTTGAAAACGTTTAAGAATTTAGATTTCGAAAATTTTCAAATACTTCATCGTACTTTGATGCACATACATGGCAGTAGGTGAAAAAACTTTTATAAGCGCCCAAAAGCTTAATGTGGGCTGCTTTTAGCTTTCCAAAAAAAATATTTTTTTCGAGTAACTTGTATAAAAATTAGAAATTGAACATAAACTAGGCTCTTCAACTGTGAGCGAACTTGAAGCTGAAAGTAAATGCTAACCAACAATACTATCTACTCCAAGGATTCACAAAACTGAAGATGTGAGAATAGAAAAATTTAACTTACATTATCACTCAATTTCAGCAGAAACAGTAAAATGAACTGTAGAGTATTCGTCTTAAATGAATTAATGATGTAGAAATAAGTTTTTTAATTTAATGAAAAAAATACATCACAAAATCAAAATTGAGAATATTAGCTAAAAAGTTCAGAAAATTAAGTAGATACAAATTTCACATTTTCAAAAATTACATACAAAACTCGAATAATTTATGAAAGTGACCTCATTAGGTTTCATATAGGTCGAATAAAAAATATTGTGATGATGCGAGTAATCGAAAAAAATTATTCTAAAAATTATAAATATACCCAAGAACTATACGAAGTTCTAAAAAAGATCAATATTATAATTATTATTTTCAAACAATAACGATTTGTAAACAATGGAAAAATGCAACATGGAAAAATATGATATGTTTACGATTCATTAACTTGAAAAAAGAGTAAACAGATTCAGTCTATAACATCATCTTTAACATGCATTGGTAATTTATAAAAATAGAGTTACAGACGAAAAGTATATAAAGTGAAAACTTTTTTTCTGATTGTCGAGAAAAAAAAAAAAGAACACGAAACAAGTACATAAAAATAAAATCACAGAAATGAACGAACGACGAAGTTGAGATTTATATAGTTAATTATGCACCTTTTAGGAAGCCCAGGATAACAATTCGTTCATTTCTTTGTCTTCATGAGAAAGCAACTTTTTGGAAGAAATTTCCTCCGGAGATTCATTGGGAACAGATGGCAGCTTAGCTGGAGGGGTTTTGAGCAATTCTTCGTCAAGCATTTCTTGCTGTAAATCTTCGAGTTCTTTTTCCAATTCATCCATATCTACATCATTGCCCATGCCAAAGGAGTTGGATATGGCATCCGATATCTCTCGAGACAATTCATGTTGTTCCGCTACTTCATCCATTATATCATTAACCTGATCGACGTTCATTTTCTTCTGCGCAAATTTGAGAGCATCAGTGGCAAATTTCATCGATTCGATTATGGCAGCGTTGGCATCGACACCTTCCAAAGCTTCTCTCTGATTTTCTAGGTTGATAAGTCTACCGTCAATAGAACGTAATTCGGCTTCATACTTTTTCTTTCGTCTCAACGCTTGAATCGCAGCTCGTTTGTTTTTTGTACCCTGCTGCTTAGCGATATTAATTTCTTCGACTATCTTACGTTCCAAATATTCTTGTTTTTTTTCTAAAATATTTTCAACATCGCGTAATTTTTGAATAGCTTCTCTAGGCGAACAAGCAGCTTCTTCTTTTTTGCCTCCGATTCTGATACCAAAGACATTCATGTTCCCTGGGTTTGGAAACACGTATATGTGTACTTATCAATCGCAACACTTGACAGCTCACAATCTATGCAGTAAAGAAACACATACAATAAGAGGTGTTGAATGTAAAATGAAATACCCATAATAAATAGACGCAAACGATATAACCTAAATCTTTTTATCAAAAAAATCTACAATAGTATAACGGAAATACATTGAGAATATTTAGATATGAGGCTAACATCTCATTTCCGACTTCGTTTTCAATTAAAACAACGATCAATGGGTTATTCCGTAAACGCGGTATTGCTGTAAAAAAACAAATCCTTGATACCTGTTGTGGAATGTAAATTGCCAAATAATACTAACCTGAGAGTTAGTGTACAATCACGAAACAATCCTTTGCTGGAAATCCTTTATTCATCGACCGCAGCTGCTCATGGGGTCAATTAATTTTTCACTTTCAGCAGGTAGTCCAACCGTGGCCGTTACGTTCTCAAATCTCAACATTCAACTGGTGTTCGATTCGAATTGAAGGCAGGATCTTGTGCGTTAGAATTTTAGAAATGATTCATAGCTAATTGGTAAAAAAGAACAACTAAAAAAACGAACTTTGATACGAATTAATCAGCTGTTTCACCCCTGTTCGCCCTTTTACCCACAATTTCTTTTTCTCTTTCAGTCCCCATTCCCTACTCCCCACTCGACCTGTATAATGCATATAAAAATGTGTACGGACGGTTCTACGGACTACGGTACATAAACTGTGGCGTGGCGTGGCCTTGCCCCGGGACTCGGGATCGGGATCGGGACTCGAGAGCACCAGGTTTATTCTTTTCTACTGTACCAATCTTTTATTAGGAAGATATGTAGTAAGTCGAACAGACTTTTTCTAATCTTTTTCACTTTTTCGGCCGTTTCGGCTTTTGCTTCCTGTTTTTTCCAACTGACCAACTCTGTGAGCTTTCGTTTCACTCGTTTTTCCATCGTTTTTCGGTTTTTGTTCTCCCGTCAAAGTTTTCCAATTTTCTTTTAATTTTTCACTGGACCCGTTGTAAAGTTCTGTCGAAAACTATTTTTTCCCTAAACTCTCGGCCTCAATATAGTGTTTATGGCGAAACTTAAAGAACATAAAGTTTTGAAAGCTATTTTAGCATTTTTGAATGTACCTAGTTCAGAAATAGATAAGCTGATAGAAAAGAAGGTAATTTTAATATTTTTACTATTTTTTCCTCTGTATTGAATCTTGTAATGAAAATAAGTTTTTTATTTCAGAATGAATTTAGCAGTGACGATACTTTTGGATTAATGTGGGTTCTCACACAACTGATTAAAAACAAGCAATCATCTTTATTAGGATCAACTGTCCGAGACCAAATTTTAGTGAGACAGTGGTCGGAATATGCAGCTACACATTTGTGTCTCCTTAATAATTTATCATTGTACGACGTGCACACGATTCTCAAAGTGAGTATTATGCAGTTGCCCTTACAAACTGTATTTTTTTCTTCCTGTGATTTCACAACAGATGTTTTGTTTCAGGACTTGAATGAAGTTTTGTCTGATCGAGTTTACTTTGCGGGAAATAAATTAACATTAGCAGATCTAGTATTTTACTACATGACTTATACCACAATTGTAAGTTCTCTTTGACATTTGATTTTTCATTCCAAACACTAGTTTGTTTACTAATCTAATGATATTTTCAGAATAAATTATCGTTATTGGAGAAAGAAAAGTTTATCCATTTATCGCGATGGTTTCGTCATATCCAGCAAAATAAACGAATTAGACAATCCAATTTACCACTTGTTTTCAGTCGGAATGTACTCTTCGCATGAAGTATAAAAATAATTTTGAACCATACTCTGTTCTCAAAACTTTATAGCACTATTTGGATCTTCAAAGTAAGAATATTTCTCAAACCTGTCTTCATCTGGTTGTGCCCGTATGGTACTAATAACAGGTTATTTCTATTTTATACCGTTCGAGTTTTTCTTTTCAATTATAACCAAGCAGAAAAAGTCAATTATTTGTTTCAGAGATTACATCTTGTTCAATAAAATTTGACTAGTATCGTAGAAATTTTGTTTAATTACATCATACATACTCATATTAATTATAAATACTTTTAGTTTTATGCACGATGAGACTACAAAAAGTAGATTCATCAAAACCAACCTCCATATCCATAAGCATAACCTGAGCCACCATATGCTGGACCATATCCTAAACCTCCTAAAACACTGTCGAAGCCTACCCCAGCATGGCTGTATGGAAAATATCGTGTTGTGTAACTATTCACAAATGGAAATGGGTAATTGACAAATGGCATTGGTAATGAATGATAGACTGATTCTGCCGTTCTTAGTCTTCCTCCTTTGCTTGCTGAACCGACTTTTATTACGTTTGATGTGACTTTAAATGTTTCGTCTTTCCTTGGATAAGCAACTCTTCCCATGTTTGTATTCATTTGTATATTGCTTTGAGATTCTGACTTCCTCTCGGCAGGATGAGCTAATGTATACAGTATTGTGAAGAGGAAAGACAGGACGAATAACAAATTCATTTCGTTCTGGTGAAAAAATAAAATCGAAAAATAGTAATTATTGAACAAAATAAAACTTATTCATAACAGCAAGCTATTAAAAACCTATTGGCAGTTATTGGAAATGATTTATTTTCAGCTATGTCTTCAGAGATGGTTTGCAAGGGAATTTTTATACCATCTTGTAATTCGGTGAGATTAAATGTTTACATAATATTATAATTGTGAAACAAAAATATTTTTCTGCCTCAATTTTATAAAATTTTGTCGAGTACATTGAATTGAAGTACAAAAAAAAAATTGTTTGAAAAGTGAAGTAATTTTACCTGTTGTGTTGACAAATTTTCTCGACCACTATACAATATGAATGATGCTGCTTCACTATTTCATTTTTTTACTGATGATCGTTTATATATTTTGCATGGTTCATTGTAAACATGAGTTTATTTTCTTCTGTGAAGCGATTAATGAGCTATCAAGAACGAGTCCCTGGCCACGACATTCAATTTCATGTTCAATGTTCCAGAACAGAATTCAAAATTGAATATCTTTGATTGTATACGTTTCAGAAAATTTTCATTATACAGGTTTTTTGTTTTGTTTTTGGTTTCATTATAAGGCATAACTAATGTTGATTTCTCCACTGGGCCTATTTAAAAATCTTGCGGAATGAAGTTATTAATTCTCTCTCAAACATAGAAAATGAACACTTTTGATTGATTCAACTTTAAAAAGGAAAAGTTGAATATGGCAACTATGATCCATTGTAAATTAAAAGTTTCGGGTCTGGAGTTAAGGAGTACATAATAATTTAAACGAAAGCTGGTACTATAGAAGCAGAACAAAAATGCTTCAAAAAATTCCAGCCAAATCATAAAATATATCACGAATTTTATTATTTCGTTTGGCACGCTAGAGATATATTCCTGGTAAGTTGTCAAGCAGACTACAAGCCATGTCATTGAGATTTTTGTTGGTCTCCTCTCTTCCTCAAGCTCAATCGCTCGATTAGCTACAAAAAGTTTCTGTGCAGTGCCAATGGAAACAAGAACGATTTTAACTAGTCGAAGGATTTTACTCTTTTACAGGGGCAGAGAGAGGAGAGAAAAATCAGGTTGTCAACTTCAAGCTCCGTTCCAGGAAATAATATTCAAAATGCAAGCTAGGTGAACAACTTATCGAAAAAAGCATACACAGACATTTTAAAATAGAGGTGAAATTATATCTCATAGAGATATTTTGTCCAAGATCTTGTAGGATCTTCTTCTATTGTTCATGAACAAACGGAAACGGTTTGTAGAATTTCGTTTTAGGCTTAGTTTACATTTTTACATGATTTGCAGCGCATTTCGCTTAACTAACAGATTCTCAAATTTCGTATTTAACATTTAAATGATTATTGATTTATAAAAATTTTTAATCGTTTCAACTTTTTCAAATATCTCCCGTTCTGGCGTTCTGCACCCGACCCGAGTGCGAGTGCCAGCGACTCGGCATCGGCCAGTTCAATGTTACTTTAGTCTCCTTTAGAGGCAACACTGTAGCTAAAATTATAAAGAAAAAGAGGAAAGATAGCAGAGAATCTGCAAAGGATTTCAATTTTCAAGTTTGAAAATAATAAAAAGAAAGAAAAGTTGTGATCTTCGTATTCTCGTTGTGAATTAAAAATTTGTTTCATTATTCAAATAGTTTATTTTATGTAATTTATTTAATACTGATTAAATCCACTTGGAATTATAAGCCCGATTTACTGTTCGGTTCACAGTTTGCGACTGCATTTTGCACGTATTAAATAAAATCCTTATGACTCCGAATAAAAGTAGTTTGAATTTGTATTAAACAAAATGTAACGATTTTAGTTTTTTTTATCTATAAAACTGGATACTTGAATCGCTGAAGTGTACGCAATTTATGTCTTCGTTGATATCATGTGGATCAAACCAAGACAAGTTCCTATCGCTCCATCTCAATGGTTTGTTCACAATTATCTTGCTTAACCGATTTTTCTTCCATCTTCATGGAATCTCTTGAAACATTTAACTTTTTTGATTTCAGGAATAACGAAACCCAAACTCTATACTTCATTCTACAACGTCGAAAAGGATTAACAGAGAGGGGTGGACTAACATCACTGTTAGCAAACACTGTGCAAAGTTTCTTCGATACAAACCAACCTCCTTTCAGAATTCTTCATCAAACTCCCAATTCAGAAGTTTATTATGGTTTGGAATTCATAATTTGTTCAAAATTGAAGTAAAATAATCACACACTTGATATAAACATTTTCGTTGCAGAAATCTCAAGTGCTTCCACTTTAGATGAAATTAATAAAGACTGGGATTGGCTTCAGAAGAATTTAGATTGCTTAACTAGATTCGAAAAAAACGAAGATATTACCGATTTTGTCGTATGCAAAGTTCGCTCAATGATTGCCGATAATTATCCTATTGAAATCCTTCTTGAAGGTATTAATGCAAAATATTTCACCCTCTATTCCTTGAAAATTCAATTTATAATTTTCAGCCATTCATTTAACTAATTCGATTCTTCTGTAATTTTCTATCATTTATTGCTTTTCATTTTTTCCTGATATTTGTGTGTTACCTTGCAAAGATTCGATTGTAAATGAAATTTTGTCATCAACACTCGTGTGAAAAAATAAGTACTTGAAAAATTATATTTTTTTTAATTGAGCTGTGAAATTTCAACATTCGAAGGTTTGCTCGCTATTTATAATAGTCGTATTGAAGTTGGATAAAAGAAAATTGAAAATACACAAGTTGAGTTACGGTGTTTCATAAGGTTCAAGGCCAGATATTGGAATTATTTATTGTAAGCATATTTCTACGAGTTTATTATTTTTTGTATTGTTTTTTCTTTTGAAATTTATGGGGCAGATATGGAAAAATTTCCTTTGTTATTTGATATTGTCACGAAATGATTAATTCATGGAACAAAAAAGTACAGTTTTACTACAATTCGGTGTGTCAGCAACAATTTTGTGATGTTTTCCTATTTTTAAGAATTACTTTAAGTGTTAATGATTTTTTCTTTTTCAGAAGAGCAGCCTAAATATTTCAAGACTGCTTCGCAAAAATTCAAAACATTATTCAATATGCCGCCTGAAGAAAAGCTGGTGACTGACTATTCATGCAGGTACAGCATTTTGACTTATGATAAAATCAACTTGTGAAATTTTTATAATCAACAGTACTGTTTTAAAAAAAATTTATATTGTTTTTTTTTCAGTTATTGGAAAGGTCGATTACCTCGTCAAGGTTGCCTTTATCTATCTGTGAATAATTTATGCTTTTACTCCAACATGTTTGGTGACACTAAAATTATAATACGATGGACTGACGTTAGAGATTTAGAAGAAGTTCCCAGCTTGATATTTCCGGATTCTGTACGAATATACACTTGCGACAATAAGAAAGTAAATTTTTCAATTACGTATAGTTCTCATCAACCTTAATTAAGTGAAAACACTTTTAACATTTTATTGTTTCTTTCAGTATTTTTTTTCAATAGTGAATAAAAGAGAAGCATTTTGTTTGATGCGGCAGTTGATTGACATTGCCATGAAACAGTGAGTTGATTTCGAATTAATTTTTTCATATTTTTATCCGTTCGACATTTAAAATATCTGTTTCAGGTTAATAGACGAAAAAATTGGATTCACCGAAGACACAGACTTGCTATTGAAAATGAGGTTCGCCAAATCAATTTTCTATGAATTTCAATGTTCCATCTTATTGGACTTCTGAAATATATTTCTAAAAACAGGATCTTTTATTTTACAGTAAAAATGTTCCGAAAAGCCAGTCATTTCTTAAGCGGGATTTGGATGCCAGAGCTGTATCAGAAGCTTATCGATTATTATTTCGTCTTCCAGGCAATGAGAAATTAGATGGTAGTATTGATGCCACTCTTTTCACCCCCTATAATAAAAAAAATGTGTGGGGACGAATTTTCCTCTCTCAAAATTATTTGTGCTTTGATAGCAGAGTAAGTATCTGCAGTAATCATCTCTATTTCATTTTCAAGTATCTATGTATCAAATTCATGGACTAATGTTATAACAGGTCAAAGGTCTGGTTTCACTGATAATACCGTTGAGAGATGTTAATTTGGCCGAAAAAGTGGATAATAATTTTAATCCGGAAATAAGAAAGTCAATTTTGATATCCATGAAAAATTCGGCAATGCCCGGATTCCTGTTTTCACGAATTAAAGATCGAGATTTCTTAATATCCAAAATCTCCGAACTCTTATCTAAGATTGAAATGTACGTGTTTTTTTTCCCTTGTAATTATAATCTACGTATATCTTTTTAATCCTAATTGTTCGTTTTGAAAAATGAATAATTAATTTTAATCAATTTATATTTTTTCAGCAATGAAGGTAGTGACAATTCCATAACATTAATAAGACAAAGTAGTATTGATGGACAGTCAGATGATGGTAGCCTTTTAACTTTTTCCATTATATTTTGTGTAAAAATGAGAAGTTTTTTGTTATAATAAACCAAAATGAATTTGCCAGAATCAATGAATTGGGAGATCCAAGAACCGTTGATCCGCCTATATCCAAGGAAGCTAACCTCTGAAGGTCGACTAAAGGAAGTTAAATCTGAAAAATTATGGGAAAGGTATTTCATCGAGTACGGACGTGGAGTTTCTTTGTATCGGACTACCGAATTAACGAATTTAATCCTAAAAGGCGTTCCTGATGGACTGCGTCGTGAAGTGTGGATGATATTTTCTGGTTGGTAGTCGGAACTTGATTTTCTATTAATTTTTTGGTTTGTTTGTGGACATTGAGTTTGAAAATCCACTTCCTAGATATTTTAAAATCGTGTTTCACTTCGCCTATGTAATATCTAAATTCTCAGTATTCGAGCAGTAATTCATTTTTATAAATTTAGGCAACATTATCCCTTCAAATTTTCATAATTGATTTTGTCAGGTTTCTGTAAAACATAATTATATAGAATCTTCTGAGTTACATTGTCGATCCAAAACGTTGAAAAAATTATTTTTCTTGTCATTAGTTATATAAGTGAAGCGTGAAATAGGCGAAAAATAGCGTGAAGTTTGTTTATTTAACCTTCATCACAATATATTGTATAACAGCCAGATGACATCAACGTGATCAAAAAAAAAAAATCATCGATAAGAATTTCTCTTTGTCAAATATTTCAAAAAAATATTTAATGTAAAAGTATAGAGTTTTTGTCATTATTTCATCGAATCTGAGTCCTTGTCAATTTATCTTAACACATTATATGCTTTATCATTTCATAATTACGCCAAACTGATAAGAAAATTATTCAACAAAGAAAATTAAATAAATAGAAGTGTGTCATAAGCCTGTACCCTGTAATCATTCCGAATAATCTTTAAAACACGATGACTAATGGCGACGATTTTATCTAAAAGAAGTAGAAAGAGGGGCTGAATCTGTTATAATTTCCGAGTTTATTTATTTTACAACTGTCTTGAAATTCTTATACGAGTTGGCCTCTTTCTAATGATTTGACCGTGAATCGTCGATATTTTCAGCTTTAAATTAAATTATTTCAAGCACGAATCAGAATTTGAAAAATATTAGAATTAGACGAAAATTATCAATTTTTCTCTAAAACAATGATTTTAATTAGGTATTTTTTCACAGATTCATTAATCCATACTCTGATTACCCTCTTCAACTTTTCATGGTTTCTTAACTCGTCGAAAGATTTTTAAATTGCTGAACATATCTCTTTACCTATGTAGCTTTGAAACAATACTTTACATTTAAAATTCTTTGAATTGAAAAAAATGTAGTTGTCAATTTCCTAAAATATGTTATCTATTCTTTTTAGGTGCTCGAAATGAAATGGCTTGTAATAAAAATCAGTATCGAATGTTCGTCAAGAACTCATCTCGGATATTCGAAAACACGAAAGAAGAGATCGAAAGAGACTTACGCAGATCTCTTCCAGAATATCCAGCATTCCAAGAAGATATCGGCATTAATGCGTTGCGAAGGGTATTAACAGCGTATGCCATTCGCAACCCTCAAATTGGTTTGTTTTTTCTTTTTTTTTTATGACTTCGGCATTTTGTTTGCATTCATCACTTCGACCATTCTTTTAAAAAAAAAAATGGAGCTTCAAAAATGTATCCTTTTTTCAAATGAATATTTATTGGTTACGCAACCAAAGATAATCTAACAAATTGTAGTTGTGAAAAAGTGAAACATACTTCATCTAGAGAAGGATAGGATTGGCTAAATAAATAATCCGGAAAGTTTTCTCTCGATGGAACACTTTGAAGTTAAAAAGTAGCATTTTCAAGTGCAAAGATGTATGCATTCTACCGACTTCCTTTATTCTCTTTACCTTTGTACTGTCATTAAAAAAATTATCCCGTATCTGCATTATTTTTTAGGTTACTGTCAAGCGATGAATATTGTTGCGTCAGTTCTGCTCATATACTGCTCCGAAGAAGAAGCGTTTTGGTTACTTGTTTGTCTTTGCGAGTACCTGCTGCCCGACTATTACAATACTAAAGTCGTCGGTGCTCTAATTGACCAAGGCGTCATGGAAGAGTTAATCGCTAGACATTTACCGAACTTACATAAAATTCTAGATTGCCTCGGGATGATTCGAATGATCTCTCTGTCGTGGTTTCTCACCATTTTTATTAGGTATGGATTAGGTGAAATCGTAACACGTTCATGAAAACCAATTTCACTGCTTAAGCATCGAGACAAAGTCAGTAGAAAATGTTGAAGTCCTAAAAAAAAAAGTCGCTGCGATAAGAAAAGTTGAAATTAGTATTTTTGGATTGTTTCTAGGAATGAATGAGAAAATTATCATTTCGAGAGAAAAAAAGTAAAAACATTTTACTCGTATTTGCATCAAAATGAAATAAATAAACAAGTCACCCTCTTCAGCAAATTGTGATCTGTTAAATGATAAGAAGTTCATCGTTCAAGTTAGCTAAAATTTATTTTCAAAAAATGGGAAATTTGTGAATTGAATCAATTTTCTTTTTAGAATAGGTAAATTTCAATCTTATATAATAAAACTGTTGGAAGGGAAAATTGTAAGTGTGTTTGTTGTGATGTTTTATTTTCTACTACCAAATTCCGTGGCATTAAAAAACTTTTTTAAATTTACTTTTCTATGGCGGTCCATCTGTTTCTTTTTAAAAATTTGTTTCTGTTTCAGTGTAATGCCACATTTCAGTGCTGTCAACATTATGGACGCATTTTTTTACGACGGTGCTAAAATTATTTTTCAAGTAAAATAAAAATCAAATTTCATTAATCATAATCGATGTGGGTCAATTTTTTTTGGTATTATTTTAATTTACATACAATTTTAGGTAGCGCTGACTGTACTCCAAACTAACCAAGAAAAACTGATCAAATGTCAAGACGATGGTGAAGCTATTCAGTTATTAACTAAATATTTGCAAGGAGTCCACAATGATAATGACGAAGAGGCTGTAGTCAAGGATGGAGAAGTCGTAGAAAAAGTAATATTATGTTAATATCTCCGCCGGTAAATTTAGAAGCAATTCTCATATTTTTTCTTCGCAGACTATCCATGTGGAGAAATTACTGCATACTTCGTGCGTCAATTATGGTATGTTAACTACTGGTCTTATTGAGAAGTTGCGACTGAAACATCGATTGAGAACTGTTCAGCATTTAGAAGAGAATTTGGGGAAAAATGTTGTTCGCAGTGTGATAAATGACGTATATCTGAATCAGGAAGAGTTACAAGTATGAAATACTTCTTACTTGTTTAAATCTTTCTATTCGAGTATCACTTAAGACTGTTGAATAACTGTACCTTTTTGTGATACTCTTGTGAATGAAATGTAAATACGACTGACTTTGCCATTGGGTGTGCAGGGACTTTTAGATTTTGTGCGACAAGAAATACTCACCATTCAAGTACGCATAAATTACGTGAATAAAACTCCAAAGGAGTCGACTTCCTCGTCTCTAGAAGAAACGTTCGAAGAGAAGAAGAAAAATTATACCGAATTCATCAAATACGATCCTTCTCAACCGTCCTACATGTCATACCACGTGGATTTCGATCTGTTCAGACTAATATATGTGAAACTCTCCCCTTGGGGCACAGCATCTTATGCCGAAGATGTAGCCGCTCGAATATTCCGGGTAAATATTTGTAGAAATTAATGAAGTTGTGTATTTTATGCTTCAGTATAGTTTCCCGAGACTGCATAATATTGAGAATAAGAGACTGGGTTTGCAAACCGAAAAATTTCTAGCAAAATGAGTAACATTTTTTGAAGGTTTTTTTTTTTTTCGAATTTTTAAATCTTATTAGCTATTTTTTTAACTTTATTAGCCTTATTTTGCTTTTCTACATAGAAAATTCAGATTGAAAGATTATAAAATTTCTTGAGTAATTTAGAAAAATTTAAATTTTATCGATTTAAAAGAAGTCGCGCATGCATACACCATGCGAAATTACACGTTCATTACATCTAAGCTCCAAAGATTATATTTTATTTAAATTTAATTGATTTATTTTATAGTTGATAGACACCAACAATGATGGTTTACTGAATTTCAAAGAACTAGCTCGTATTTTGGGAATAATGTGCAGAGCAGATGTTACGGAGAAATTAACATTGCTATACATTGTTCATTTGCCTCCCTTACTTCCGGAGAGTGATGTCAGAGCGAACACCAATTTTGGTAAATTAGCCTTATTCACCTTAATTAAAAAATTTTCAATTTTTTGGATTAACGTTTGTTTTTCTCCAAATTACAGATTCGGATGCAGATATGGCTACCGATGCTTTAGAGTTTTTCAGAGAATCTCGTAGCAGTGTATCTACGCCTCCTTCCTCCGCATTGTCAACGCCAACTTTTGATAATTTCATTAGCTATGAAACTGCGTCGTGTAAGTTTTATTTAATGAATTTTTCCAAATTTGAGTAGTTTTAATTAAGTAGCATAATAATTCAGGCTGATATTTTTTCAGGTACTGACGCAGAAGACGACGTTTCTGAGGTAATCAGCGTCAAGTCGTTACGTTCGGCGTTTGAAAGCTGTATCAACAACTTTAATTCGAAGTCATTACCCAAAATGGATCAGGCCCATTTTTCGGCTCTGTGGCATACCATGTATAATATTATGCAGGTCGAATCGAATCCGAATTTAACTTTCGCTTTGACACGCATCGGTATGTGGTCGGATTCTTTCCTACAGCCTGCTTGGAGAGAGTTGATCTGATTGAAATTCGTATATAAGTGAGGACAACTATGTAGAAAATTTCGTTGAGTCTGAAACTGAGATAATTTTCAATAATTATTTCATTTGTCCGAGTGACAATCGACTGGAATAATTATTGTTTTTGCCAAAAGAAGTTTAGCATTTGCTGTTTTTTATCAGGCAAACGTTTTAGGTGTTATATTTGTCAGCCTTTTGTATTTTGCATTGAAATTATCATCAATGACGGATTGTTCTATTTAGCCTGAGACATTTACATGTACGTATAACTCAAGTCAGTTTTGATAATATACTAAGATTTTTTTTCTTAGTTGTTCTCAGTTGTGTCCAAATTCAAATTATGGCTAGCTTTTGATCAGGCATCCTGCATTTTTAATGAAAAATTGTTCAAGGATTTGATATTTTCTCTGTGATACAGGTAATATTTTATTCGAAACTGGAGAAGTTGGAAAACGTTTTATGAAAAGCAAAGATATGAAAAGTGGCCCGAAAGAGGTAAATGAAATAGGTAATTTCAAGTCGATAAATATTTTATTTGCTGGTCTGTTAATTATGCCAATTACTTTAGTCTGACGCTGCTGAATCGGCTTCAGAAGGGGAGTGGTGCATTACTGGGGATCAGTTTATCGCTAATGTTCTGTCTGACTCCTCGCTCGCCGATGTTTTCAGTCGTCCAGTAAATCTCGTGTTAAAAATATCGACGGCTGAAGAAGGACGTATTTCAAGCCTTCAAAGTTTAACCGAAGCCAGATGATATTCAATATCAGTATCCGAAATGATTACCAAATATATAGTATTGATTTTTAAACATATCCTTATTATCAGTCGTTTATTTCAAGACTGTATTTTTATTATGATTACGTACCTATGTGTTTTAAATTCAAAGTTCTCAAATCAGAACGGTCTCATTTTTATTACTAGATTTTATTATGTTTTGATCAGTTGAGCTACTATGAAGATACTGTCGTTTACAACAATTTAGTTGAGTATCTTTTTTATACTTTTTCCCCTGTAATTGTTTGAAAATTTCTTACGTCTTTTTTTTTTTTTAATATTTGTAAAATTAATTATTTTTGACTGGGAGGCTAAAATTACATTGTGAGTATAATACCATTTACATTCTATGTTCTTTCAGATGTATTATTCATACCATTTTTTCTTTAGTAAACATTTTTTTAAATTGCATTTTCATTTTAATCAAACGATTTAAGGCATTGTTTCTCAAACTGTATTTTAATAGGTTGCATTTCTGTCATGTATGTGCTGATACGCAAAATGTTGGAAGCAATAAAGGTTTCTGGTCAAAGACACTCAAAATAATGTTCGGAGACATGGTGAGGTATCAGTTGAGGATTATTTAGTGAATCCTAAAGACATATTCGATGTTATAGAATCAATATTCAGGTTTTCGAAATTTTTTCGGCAAATTTTTTTTTTTAAGTCACCTACTTATTAAGAAAAATTGTTCGTTTTAAAATTTTCTGATAGAAACGCAACGTTATGGTTACAAAGGTCAAACAATTGAAAAAAATTTTACAATTGAAAAAAGACTACAAAAAATGCACTTTCAGCAATTTTTCGAAAATCCATTAACTCACGATGATATAAGACGTTTTCTATTCTAGAAGTTCCACCAAAAATGAAAATACGACTCCGATATTAGCAGTAAGATCATAACAACTCGATCTCAGTAAACATGTAAAAATTATTCTACATGTTCTCAGAAAAAAAGATGTCATGGGTTTCCAATACGGTAGATAGGAATGGCAAGTAGTGTTAATTTCGTTTTGTGCTTGATAACAATTTTCGAAAAATGAAGCCAAAATTGTGACAAGGACAAAATCATTTTGTTCTGAATGTTTACAGCGAAATGATAAAGACTAGAATTTTTCCAAATTACAAGGTGATTACAATTTAGTTGGACGACATAGGTTTTTTATGGTTCATAAATTATGACATTGTGTTACGTTGAAACACTACAATTTAATTTCTTGGTTCGTAGAACCCCCCAGAAAAAAATGTTCATTTCACCATTTACCAAGGGATCAGATTTTACGAACATGAAATAATTGGATGGAATAACCTTGACAAAAAATTCCCATGAGAAACATATGGTATAAAAATTTAACCATTAATAACTCCAAAAATAACCCAGCTCATTTTTAATTGCGGAAAAACCCATTTTTTACTGTAAGATTATGTATACGTATAACGATAATCAAACGAATAAATGAAAACTGATTTCTGTTCATCTCATCGGGGTAAAATTTTCAAATTTTTAGAATTTTCAACCAAGTATTACTCAAATGGTAATAAAAATTTTATTTTACAAGACACACTGAGAATGGGAAACATTGGGCTACAACAGATATGAACATTATGTACATAAAAATGACCAGACATAAATTATCATAGTAAGAGGGAATCCTTACATTAAATTGGGGAACAATTCGGATAACGTATCATTCTCGCTAACGATCGAATCTGGTGAATCAATAGATTCGTAACCTTGATCCGAATTACGTTCGTCTGTATCGAACTCGCTACACTCGCTACCATCGCACCGCGCATCCGTTAGAAATAAATCTTCTGACGTAATAACTATCTCTTCGGAAATCATTTCTTCGAATACTTCGTCCGAATTGTCGGATGAACTATTATCTACTGAGATGGGTGAAGGTTTAGAAATTGTTTCGGGAACGGAATGTGCGATAGGAACATTAATAATGGGCTCTGATGCCATATTCCAAGTATCTTGTAAAAATGTGCAACTGGATGCAGGTTCTAGGTCACTGCAACTAGATGAAGGTAATGTTGGTTCACTGGGTTCCAAGAATGCTGATGCGGATGCCACCATTTCGTCGAATATTTTGTTACATTCCTATAATTCAAACACAGGATTATAGGTACAAGTCGAGCTAAACAAGAAGTAACATGACTAGAAACTCACTTTCTCGTCTTGGTCGTTGGGAAACCAATCGTTGACGAGGTCTTCAAGAGGTTTGAAATCCAGCCACGATAAACTATCATCTGAAGGAAAATCGTTTGAATTAAGAGAATCGTTAGCACTACTGTTTGAGCACTCGAGTGACCCTGCGGCAGAGGGATATCGGATACGGCAGATCCTGTAGACTCAAGAGTGCTCTGTAGGCGTGCACAACGTAGTTCTTCTTTTAATCGTTCGTTTTCCTTCTCCAGATTGTCTATTTGGCATCTGAGCTTTTGGTTATCATCTTTTTCGCATCTGAGTGATTGTACTTCTTTGGTGAGTTCATTATTCTGAAGCGATAGGAATAGAATTTAAAAAATTGAATCTACGGTGATTCAATAAGGGTAATAAAAACTTACAGATTTTTGAAGTAATCGGACAGTTTTTTCGAGTTCATCCATACGAGCTTTCTTACGATCACGAGATGTTTGAGCGGCTTCACGATTCTTCAGCTTCCTGAGGAAAAATTGAAAAAAAAAGGATTAAACATTGCGATCAAATATAATACAAATAAGATGATGTAAGAGTGGCAGAACTTACTTTCGCATTAATTTTTCTTCATATGAAAGGTGATCTAGTGAACGTTTTCTACCTTTTTTTGATGACATTTCTTCTGATTTCAGTAATCTATCGCGAGGTACAATCGGAATTGTGTTTGTAGGTAATGGACAGAGCACTTTTGAATTGAACGCGTTGATAATGATAGTCCTTTTGGGACCATGCAGATCCATGTTTATGACCTCTATCTGAAAAACCAAAACAGTGTTACTGATTAATAATATAATCTAGCAAACAGAATCATCTTGAAGGCGTAGGGACGAATATTTTGACTTACAGCAAACACTGTACGATGAATTAGGGCGCAACGAAGTAGAGAATTCAGAAAATTAATCACTACTGTAGACACAAACACCGAGTTCGACTCTTCTAGAATTCCACGTTGCAAGTACTTCACAATCACAATACGATTTGGAATGAAAACGTCATCAAACTTCCACAGTTTTTCTTGTGTTTTGTATTGATATCACTCAAGCACGAAATTTAGTATATACTAGTGAAACAACAATCCGCAATCATCAACTTGCTATGAGGTAGTAGAGCTTGGTGAAATAACAACTTTGCACTTTTACAACACTCGGGAAGAACGTAATATTTTCAATTTTCATTCAAATCAACTTGACTTTACTTTCAAACAAATGAGATGACGTAAACTCAACTTACTTTTGCGTTTTACGTTTGTTTTTTTTATTGTGACCCGTCACGATCGTTGTATCTTGCAATGGGCGGAGTAGGGATGTTTGGAGTTTGGACTTCGTTCCGCTTCCCACTCGCGCTTGTCGCTTGCGCAACCTTCTTCCAGCGTATTCACCGTTCAGAATCAGAAACCAGGTCGATGGTGAGAGTGGCGTCGGTAAACGATCACAGATGAGCACCTATATAGCTTTGTGGGATGTGGGCTTGGATGTGGGACACTGGAGACTTAGTTTTGTGCATGTGCAACTTGACTTCCGATTTTCAAATTACAAAAATAATTGAATTATTAATAATATTTTAAATATTTTTGAAATTATTCTACAAAAATAATTACAGATTTATAGTTCATTTTGTATCTAGTTCAAATTTTATTAATTGCAATGAGTACATTTCTCTCTTATTAATAATCGCACGTATTATTATTAATTTATTAGTGAAACAATTCTTGAAACCTGGGTTTTTTTTTACAAATTTTGCAATCTCACGCACATATAGGCTTTGCTATTTATGCGAGTTTTTAGTTAAAAAATTTTAATAACATGTCTTTGGCTGAAGAGCTTCTCGCTGATTTAGAAGATTTCGAAGAAGATGATACTCTTCAAGACAATAGCGTAAGCCATCCAGACGTCGAGAAAGAGGAATTGAAAAATGATGGTGAGACTCACTTTATACTTTTTCCTCACACTTATTCTTTCCATTCCTTGTTTGAGCTACTAGCATTCTAATTTTCTTTTTATTTAATAGTAAAATCCGCAAATATACACGAGCTTGCCAAACTATGCAAATCAGAAAGATTACTCAGTGTAATGAGACATATTGAGGAGCTACAAAATGGACACAAACCTACAGCTAATAAAACGAACGTCAACGGGCCGGTTGAAGTCGATCCCGAGTACATGCTAATTGTAAATGCCAATAATTTAGCTGTAGAAATAGACAATGAGATTTGTAAGTACTCAAAACCATGTCTTATTATGATTACTTATTCTCCTTAATAATCTTATCTATTTTATTTTAGCCATTATTCATAAATTCGTTCGTGACAAGTACTCGAAAAGGTTTCCTGAGCTGGAGTCATTAGTCGTAAGTCCATTGGAGTACGTAAATACAGTAAAAGAACTAGGAAATGATCTGGATCAAGCTAAAAATAATGAAAAGCTGCAACAGTTCTTAACACAAGCTACAATTATGGTTGTCTCCGTGACTGCTAGTACGACTCAGGGGTAATACAGATACCTTGAAGTATGGTTGAGATTCAATTTGAATGCTCACTTTGTGTCTAATTTCAGGCAGTTGCTTACCGATGAAGAACTAGCTGAAATTAAAGAAGCCTGTGATATGGCCATTGACCTGAACGCATGTAAACTAAAGATTTACGAATTCGTCGAGAGCCGAATGACTTTTATCGCTCCAAATTTATCGTTTATCATTGGAGCTTCGACTGCTGCCAAATTAATGGGTTAGTTAATAGTTACAATCTCTTAATTGAAATCGAGGTCTTGGAATAGAAACCATTAACCAGAGATACATTTAGAAAAATAAAAGGAATTCCATAACAAAAAATGATGAACGAGGAATCCAAAAACAACCTATTTTATGAAATAATACTAAATTATTGAAAATTTTTACAAATCACGAAAACTAATACAGTAATCTATTGAAATTATTTAGTTATTGGTCATTCAGTTTTTTATTCTTAAAATTAGACCAATTATTCGGACAAATTAAATCAAAGTCTTAGAAACCTCCATTCGGCTCCAAGTTTTCTTCAAACGTAAAATTATTCGACTTTCTAATCATTTTCGTAGGTATTGCTGGTGGCTTAAGCAATTTATCGAAATTTGCCGCATGTAATGTACTGCTCTTGGGAGCTCAAAAAAAAGCATTAGCAGGATTATCGAAAGTGTCTGCTCTACCTCACACCGGTTACATTTACCATTCTGATATCGTTCAGGTCATGCCTCCGGTAAGTATCGATGCCAATGGCTTTTCTTTTGGGTCGAAGTAAAATCCATCCATTTTACTGTATAATGTATATTGTATATTGTTTTCCAGCAGATATATTTTTCTTCTAGGACTTACGAAGGAAAGCTGCCAGACTGATCGCGGCGAAATGTACTCTGGCAGCGAGAGTTGATGCTGCTCATGAAAACCCGGATGGCTCTTTTGGTCGTCAATTGAAAGAAGAAATTGAGAAGAAATTCGATAAATTAACGGTAAAATTCAATTTTCGAAATTAACTGGAATTGTGAAAGTACCAAAAGATTTCAACGCCAAAAAAGAATGTTCCATAAGAGAGAATGAATACTATTTCATTTTATATTACTCAAACAGAATTAGTGTGAAACGAGGTCTCCTTAATCAATCAAGCTAAGTATAACATGATACAAGAAAAAGTGCCTCGGGATTAAAAGCACATTTTTCAGGAGGAAATGAATTTGAGTTGATGGGTCAAAATGAATTTACTGCCAGAATGTTCGTTTCTTCGCCCTTTAAATAACATTTTATTACTCAGCTCTCCTATCTGTCATATTTTCATCAATATGAAATTTTATAATCTAGATTCTAAGATTTCTGTGGAGCCTGACCTGAAACAATATCATCTCCACCGGTCTTTTGTACTTTCACTCTCAATTTGTGATATTAAAATTCAGTTGAATAACATTTTTCTGATATAGGAACCACCACCAGTTAAATTTGTTAAACCTCTGCCAAAACCAGTTGATCCGTCACGTAAAAGAAGGGGAGGCAAAAAAGTTCGGAAAATGAAGGAAAGATATGCTGTAACTGAATTTCGTAAACAGCAGAACAGACTGAACTTCGCTGATGTAAGTTTATTTCAGATAAATTCAGTAATTCCGTTAGTTTTTTCGTTTCTGATCACCGAATAATTTTTAGATCGACGACGAAGCCTATCAAGAAGATTTTGGGTATTCACGTGGAACCATTGGTAAAGCCGGTACTGGTCGAATTCGAACGGCCCAGGTTGACGAGAAAACGAAAGTACGAATTTCCAAAACACTGCAAAAGAATCTTCAAAAACAACAAGTATGGGGTGGCAGTACGTCAGTAAGAAAACAAGTATCTGGCACAGCGTCTAGTGTAGCATTCACGCCTTCGCAGGTTAATTCATTGCATCATGTTTTCATATCCAGAGATCCGATGTCTTTTTTTTTGTCAACCAGTTCCTCGGTAACTCTTGTTATTTCTTTCAGGGTTTAGAAATTGTGAATCCTCAAGCAGCAGAAAGAAATTCTGGCGATTTAGCTGCCAAGTACTTTTCAAATACCGCCGGTTTTCTCAGAGTGAATAGACAGTGAAACCTGTAAGAATGATTAATTTTCTCACTTTAATAGTTTATATTTTAATTGCATTACTTAAAATAATTCTGTATGATTTTCAAACTCTGTTGTAGGAGTCGTCGTGTATGTCTTATCTTCACTTTGTGTTTTGGATAACATTTATACGACTGCCTCTTTACCAATTGAGAAATGAATGTTATTATCATGGTGAGTTGTTCAACCCCAAATCATTTTCCTTTGACGTGGACGTTGATAATCCGAAAGTTACGTCTCTCGACCTCATTTCATAAGTATTTATAATAATGAGGAACTCTTCGGAGAAATATTTTTTATTGGTAATACAGAAATTGTATATAAAAATTATGTTTCTTTTTACTTAATTTTCCTCAAATACAGAAATCTCATGCATTAGGTAGAAAAGAGCAAAAATAATCAAACATTTTTGTTTAGTTAATGCTTGCTAAAAACGGAATATTCTTCAAATTTCCCTTCGGAAATACCAACTCGATGGTCTATAGAAAAAAAATATTATCGTTATTTTCATTAATCTTCTCTAAAATATAAGGTTTTGTGACACACCAAGCTCTCACAATGCTCGAAACACTTCAATCTACTCGATACTTTTAAATCGCTATTATCACTCTACATATAATACAGTGTGCACTGTGCATGGAAAACGTTGTTAGAAAACCATTTTTGAAATCAACAATGAGACTTCTCAAAGCCAGAAATATAAAATTTTAATTTTGGTTTTAAAGAAATGACTGTTTTTATTATAGTTTATCATGTACTTTCATTCTATAAACTTATTGTGGCAAAACAATAACTCATTGTCTTCTAAATTATCCACAAGTACTCAATACAAAGGAAATTGGTGTATTTTGAAAACTTCAGGTGACAGCGTCACAAACTTCAATTTTTGGCTATGAATCTTTTTCAATTCTCGGTCCAAATTTTCGCTTGAAAATAAAAAAAAATTTAGACTAAGCTTTTTCACTGCAGACCATTGAACTATAGTTTGTATTTAAATATTAAGATTTTCCTCATTAAAATGTTGAATCACTTTGATTCCAGCAGCTTTCTACAAGCATTTATATGAAAGAATGCAGGTGGTGTGAAATTAAGATTTCTTTTTTCACTCAACTTTCAAGTTACTTTTCATGTTCAAAAAAAATTTCAGAAGTAAAGAAGAAACTAAAGGTTCACAATTTTATATCTTTCAGTTTGTTCCAAGTTAGTCATTTGTTGCATTGAATACGCCACCAGGTATCTGTCGTATTTAGTTTTGGCTTCTTCGATCTTCTGTATTGATCCTCCTTTTTATGTCAATCAAAAGTTAGTTAAATCTTCATCTTCCATTCTGACGCTACGTTTTTCAACTAAAATTCAAAAATCATCTATCTAAAAGTTGGAAATTTTGTACTATGATAAGTTACGCAATTAGCCATTACAATACCATTTTTCAATACTGGTCAAATAGAAACTCAGCTTACGTTTCGCAACTTTATTGATCATTTTACTAAAAATAGGAATTACAAGTTTACATATTCCTGTTTTACACTTTAGAAGCGAGTTGCGCCCAGTTTTTCAATAATTCATAACATTGCACTACTATGCGCTCAAATAAAACAAAAACAAAAAAATGAGACCGTCCACAAAAAAAATTCAAATTATTTTCTACAAGCATGAACCACATTCCAAAATTCTGTCAAAAGATAAAAAATACATTTTTTGGATCACAGTGACTGTGAGTTCTAAGACTGGTCCCAAAATCTGAATATAAAAATACAGATAACATAATGAAAAAAATCTGTCCTTGCAGTTTCAAAATTACAATATATAAAAACCAATCATCGGTAACTTCATTACTCATTGTTTTTTTTTTTCTCAAGCTCAATAGACTACGACTGAATATCGATGCAACAAAATTAGCAAACTAAAATTAAATTAATAAAAAATAATTAAGATGATCCATCATCGATACAAAAGAAAGATACAAATATAATATTGAGCTAAACCGAGTCCAGAATCTGAATATCACGATGTTCACACTGATTTTAAATTTCGGATATTTTTTTTTTACTCGAATTCGAACTGAAATACGATGGTAGTAGAATTGAAAATATTAGAAATCGAGTAAATTAAAAAATCAAAAATAACCATTAATTCCCATTGATTCACTGTCGGTTTCGCAATTATAAGTACGATTTTATGCCGTATGTTCGATAAAATAATTAAAAATACAACAAATAATTTGAAAAACATAACAAATACAAGAAAATAAAATCGAAAAAGTGAATACGTTGATTGCCTTGCTTTTAAAGTACGAAAAATGGAATGGTAAGGAATGAAATAATTCTTGGTGATATGTCATTAAGAATGTACAAACTAGTGCAATATAAAAAGAATGCAACCTTCAAGATGATGACGATTATAATTACTATGATGCGTGGTTTTTCAACAAAAAAAAATACTGCGTACGGTGAAGCAAATATGAATGAATTCGCACATCAGTCCACACCCGAAAATCCTTGAGATCCTTCGATTGCTTTTATTAATTTTTCTTTCAACTGTTGATAACTTTCATAAGGTGGGAGATCTAGGCGATTGAAACTGCAAGAAATAACGTGTGCGAATGATAACGCAAAATAGTTTTTAAAAAAATTAAAAGTACTACTAATATCGACGCATACCATGTATGAGCTCTTGGAAAGTTATCAGGTGTACCCCATTTCTCTACGGTGAATAACTGAGGTCCATTGCTACCGTATAATTCTTTGAAACCATTCATAGGAACTCGAGATGTGCCAGTAACAAATTGTAATAATCTAGCTCTCATTTCGTTATTGAAACTTAGAACAATCTGTTGACGAGTAACGTACATCATTAAAACTACACGTAGCTAAAATCCAAAAATCTCATCCATTAAACAAACACACTTACTCTCCAAAACCATTGAATAGTTTTCGTATTCACATTATAGTCACCCTTGTACACGGTGTTTTGTTTCCAGTCTTTGACGTCAATGTTTTGAATTCCACACATTAACAATTCGAGCTCATTTTCGTCGAATATTTTTATTAAATTAAGAGGTACTAATTGACTGAAGCCTTCTAGGAAAGCGGACATTTGCGACTGCACGCGGGAGACGAATCTCCACTGAATCACTAGACTGTAAAATAATTCAAAACATCAATGAAACCGCAGCTATTCGTCAGCGAAAATGTTCGAAACGAGAAAACAGTACCTACCTAATATACTCATCTTTATTTTCTTGAGTCACAGGTATGTTGGCTCCATTTGGTTTCAGCTCATGATGAGACGTGTGACCGAAAGTTTCTTCATCCAAAGAAAATGTTAACTCCAATTCGGACGGATCATTCTCCTTAATCCACAACAATGAATTGTAATATTCGGAATCTACACTTTCCATATCCTTTAATTCTATCGGTTTACCCAGCATCATTTTGTAAAATGGACGAATGAAAAAAGCTGTAAAAAAAAAAATTCGATTATTGGTTGAACGACGAACCACAATATCGGACGAACACAGAGATTTTCAACGAACCGTCTAAAAGTTTTCCGTGATACACAGCCATGCCAGCGACACGTCCAATAAAGGTGAAATAGTTCAAATGTTCTTCGTTACAGATGCCAGACATAGGATTTATTTGCAACGTGTAATTATCCCTGTAACAAAACACGTAGCATTTGATCAAACAAACATCTCAGCTTCCTAACCACTAAACCACCAATCAAATTTGAAAAAAAAAACACATTTTCTTGAAATGGTAAAAAATAAAAAAGGAGTCGATAATTACCCTCCTCCCCCAACGAAGTATAATTAGGGTCGAATTAGAAGTATCTCATGCTGCAACAGCTGACGCACTACTTATTCAAGGCTGCATTCGAAAATTTAACCCTGGCAGGGCTTTTAGTTTTATCCAAGTAAGTATTGGAGGTTTGAAAAATCTATTAAAAAAAATTATCTGCTCACCTCCACACCCTCCTGTTCTCTTCTTATTGTACAGACGAGTATTGTTTCATCAAAAACGTAGCTTATGGCTGTTTCTACCGACCAATTAATTTCATTCACAATCGAATAAAGCGTTCTCGAATTCATCCCCCACATAATACATGAGAAAAAGTAACCCGGCTATAAACTTACACTGCAGAATACTCGAATAACCCGTAGTAAGGATTGAACATTTCTTTGGACAGCAAAAAGAACCATTCACGAGCCAATCCACCGTAGTCTAATCCCACTTCGTTTTCGAATTCTATCCATAATTTTGTTTTCAACAATTCTACACGGCTGGCGGTGGTTATAATTCTGTACGAATCTTCTAGAATATTGGATCGGCGAACTTTTATTTCAAATTTATTTGGCAAATTACTCTGAAAAATTTCAATAAACGAATTAATTTATCAAGCACCTCTGGTTAAATATGTATTTAAGTAAAATAAACAAATAAAAGTTTTTTTTTTTCTTAAAGATGGCAATTTATTTAGGGAGGAACCACTTCGTTGGATTCCGAAAATGTCGTGGTGTTCTTTTCTGTAATTTTTTTTTTCCACCTTTTTGTATTTTATTAAATGAGCCCGCATGTTTTTTCAGTTTTTCAACCAAAAAAAAAAAAAATGACGGCAAGCCCCAAATTTATTTACTAAAAACTTAGCATACGCGCTCAGAATATTATACGAAATTCGATACACTAATCCCACGCTGAATTTGATGGCCGAAATAATATTTTGAAATGAAACGAATATCAAACACATTTCCATTACAAGATAAGAAAATGTTGATGAACGTTTTTTAGAACATAAAATTACAATTCGAAAGTAACTGAAGTGGCTGGATAGAAGTGGTAGGACAAGTGCTAATCCATTTATCTACAGTGTATTTACTATTGAAATTAAACATAATATAATACACCCATCTCATCATCATACTAAAAGAAAAATGAACGTTCAAGTAAATAAACTGAAATACAAGTCGCTTATAAAATAATCAAATCACGTTTGATTTTTCTTTTAAGAGCTTCACCATTGATGAATACTTAACTTTTTCATCACATTCCGCTACGTTCAAAGTTCAAAGTAATGTCAGTCGAAGATAACATCAATTACATCGTTGATTTTCGCTAAATACCATGAATGACTAATGGGACATCAGACATGTCACTCATTCAAACAAATTATTTTAGAAAATCGTTTTTCAATTTTAGAAAAAACATTTACTCAAAATGTTCTGAAGAACTTCACAGTCGGCTTTCAAAACAGAGGGAATAGAGTACTGGCGAATGTTTTATTTTTTATAAAAATATATTTCTTAATAATTGAGAGACGAAGATGAATTAATGCAAGAACGTAATTTCCATTTTCCCCTCCCCATATTTTGGCCATTCCTCAATTCAGTCGAGGGATAAGTAATGAATTATGAACGTATAAAAAACCTAGCACTCGTGTTAAACAAGTGGGTGTAGCCAATGCAGGTCCACCTGAGTCCTGAGTGCTTTTCTGCCATTCTATTTTTTTTTTCTTATCGTTTCATGGGTTCGAAATCGATTTTCAAAACAAGCTCTTCACATTTTTCAATACTTACCGGCTTTCTTAGTTGTGATTTTAAATATTCATATTTTCGTTTATAATCCCGCGAATAAGGCAATGCCTGCAACACAAATCAAAACTTACGTCACAATCGATGTCACTATGCAGACAAAAGTTGTGGTTCGGGTGTTACAAAAATTACCAGCTTCTGCTACAAATTAGGTATTTTTCCAAAGTACAATATTCGATTTGTTCACCGATAAAAAATGAAAAAAATCGCTTATTTTTCGACTAAAATATCTCCTTACGCTAGGAACTGGTAATTCTGTGAGTGCCCGAACACAGCTAATAACAAAACGAAAGCTCAAGTACTTACAGGACCGGCGATTTTTGGATTTGACAGTCTTGGATCTTCCCACTGTGTGGTTCTAGTGTCTGAAAGCAGACAAGAGAACGTATTAAAAACGAGTAAAATGGAAAAGGCAAATGAAAAACGTTGTCATTACTATGATCGATGTAGAATATTCGACCGTCGGTGTGAACTCTTTCCTCCCAACCTTCGGGCAGAGAGCCTAATTCGTCATCCTGGAACGTCGAAGACTGACCATTATTATTGGGCATCGATTCTTTAGGCATTGGACTAGGACGACCTACGCAGCAAAACATTCGTAGTAACAAATCGAAAGGAAAGTATAGTGACATTATTTGGATAAGAATATGATAGTGGAAACGAGATTACCAGTTCTGGGATCAACCCACGTGGTTATTTTCGTGTTATGATCAATGAAAAACGTACGCCCATTAGGAGCAATTTGCAAAGACCAGCCCGGTGGCAATCTTTCAACCTCTTCGGTAGCCTGCGAAAATTTACATTAGTTAGAACAGATTCCTTTTACATTCACGTCGACCATTTTTCAAACATACCGTAGGGAGTTGACTTTGAGCTTGCTCCGAGGAGGGACCGGAATCTCCTTCATCAATAGGACACTAGGTCAAAATGAAGGGGAAAAAAAAACACATAAATAAAAAGCAAAATCATTCCAGCTATCTAGAAACAAAACAGTGAGCACTCACTGGACGGTTTATTGACTGAGGATGCGCTTCAACTTGATCTGCGCTGATATGAAATCTTCGTTGAAATTCAGTGGCTGCAGTTTCCAGTACCAAATTATTGAAAGCGTTGGTAAGTTCTTGGCTACAAACAATAAATAAAAAAAACGAAACATTTCATAGACGAGCTTTCGTCGAGATAAGATACAACTGCACTAGAGGATGGTAAAATTAATTATTTTACCATGACGTCGGTTTTTCCCACTGCGTTGATCGAGCAATATGATTGACATAGTAAGTTCTACCGTTGGCATCTTGTCTCACTTCCCAGCCTGGTGGAAGTACATTTCCTTGGTGATCAATATTTCTGTTTACCATCTAAAAAAGAGATATTCAAGAGAAAGTGGTTATTTCTATTGACAAGTAAGATCGTCTTTCCAAGTTTTTTGGTCTACTTGGGCTACCTCGAGACACTAACGGTCCAGAATATTTTTTCAACCAAACCATTCTGCTTTTGCCCATAAACGATGACTGTAAAAAAAAATTTTCCAATTAAAAGTTCTTTTCAACTTTTTGCAGAACCATTTTCTTGCATACAAAGAATAAACGAAATTATTTGTCTCGAGATTTTGATTCATTTAGGTTTCATCGGAATTCAGGTACAGCTAAAGTTGAGACATAAAACGAAAGTTGGAATAAAGATCTGTTTTTTAAACGTTGCTTCGATATTCTTAACACAATTACGAGGCTACATAAGATTCTACATAAGATTTGAAGAAAACTATTTGGTACCAAGACAGTAAAATAATTAACTCATGCACTTAAAAAAGAATAGCATTGTACATCATAAAATTAAATCGATGATTATAAGAATAAAGACGAGTAAAACAAAATAATGAATCAAATATTTCATTGTTGCATTAAAAATAGGTATGTACCAAACGTTCAATATGAGTTAAAAATGATTTTGAATAATTTTTCGAGTGCAACCGAAAGATAAGAAAATAGTTCTAAACGAAAAATTCTACTGATAAGTGACATTAGGTATGAATAAAAATAGGATAGGTCTAATCCACTCAAAGAGGTACTCGACAATTGTGGTAGCTTTTCGAAGAAACTAAAAACTAAAAAAGAAAAAAAAAAAAGCAGGAAGGTAGTAAAGAAATATGAAAAGATGCCGACTTATGAAAATATTCAGGTCAAACGCTAAAATGGCAGGCACTTTTCTACATAATCGCTGTTATACTAGAAAAATGTTCAAAAAGTAACAGGAAAAAAGACAAAGAACAATTTGAAGAAAATAAGGAAGTTGGCAAAACACCAATTCAAGGTCGGATTCTATTCAATAGACAGCCAATAGATTTTTCTTGAATTCTAAAAATAGGAATCGTTAAGGCGCTAAAGGGAAAAAATGAAAATAATTATGAAAAAATTGAAAAAAATGTACAGGATGCAGTTTTTTCAATTCACCGATTCCCCGCAGTATCACTGATGATAGTGATTTTTTTTAAAAACCCTCTACTTGTAATCTAAATCAATATTAGTTTCAAACGCCCAACAAAAACTAATCGAACTAAGATTGTTGGTCATCAACTCTTCACCGAAATTTATTACAGGTAGCTCTATTTTTTCGTCCTCATCAACTATTTAGTGAATCGTACAAAATTTGACACTAAAACTCTTAATTTAGTTTAAGCAGATTGTCACGAACAAGATTTGGTTTTATTTTTCCTAACTTGTCCGAGTAATTTACTTCAGTGTTGGAACATAACTCCTAAAACTCCAGTACAGTTTAGCAGGTTGAATTCTTTGTTTACAAAATAAAATTCTAGAAAGACTTTTTCGATTAGTTCTCACTTCAAATTACATTTAAAGCTTTAATGAATTTTACGTATTTTCGACGAGAGCATGAAATTCAAATAAGAAGTAGGTACTTGAAATTTCTCTACGTAAGAAAAATCAGAAAAGAAGTATTCAAAAAATGCGCTTGGCTAGTAGTAACTTAAAATCTTACGTTATTCAATTCACAAACCTGGCTAAAAGTTTGTTGAGGATGTGACATATTATTAGGTGATTGTGCATTTTGGTTATTTGAAATTATTTCCCAGTCCTCCTCGTTATGATTATTTACGGTGGTTTCTTCCAAAGTTTCATCTTCTTCATCGGAATCGTTCTCATCAGGAACATAGGCAAGATAAATGTCCAAATGACCTTTTACTTTGGAACGAGAACTAACATAAAAATGAAAAATAACGATCATTACGACGGAAATTTCACATATAAGTATGCAGAAAGAAATCTTACTAACCTACGGGGCTGCAAATAATATATTTTACTTTGAATTTCTTCTCCCTCTCTTTCTTTGGGCAAATTACGGAGAGACAATTCGACCATGCCCAAAAAATCATCTCTGGTTATTCTATTCTCGTCGAATACTTGAATCACTAATCTATTATCGGCGGGGTTAACCTAGAAAAGAATCGATAAAATCATTATAATGTTGCCGTAATTACGCAATACTTCGCTGTAAATTTACTTTCTACTTGACATGAAAAAGAAAAAACAAATACAATTTTCTTGAAAACAATTAAACTGAAGCCTTGACAATCGAAAGACAATATTGCGTTAAACAGAAGATCAACAAGTGCTTACTTTCAAAAGGAATTCTTCGTTCCACTCGGGATTCAGTGTCTACAAACAAGAAGGTAAAATTATTATTTTATCGAAATGAAAAATTCGAAACATTAGAAAAATGAAATCAATAGAGGTACCCTTTTTTTCGTTTTTGTATAATATGATTCGACTATAATATCTTCATTCAACAGACTAACATCGATACGGACGTACGGATCACTAAAAAAATAATAAAAAAGTGAATGAAATAAAGAGAAGCTTCAAATTTAATTGTGAACACTGATATTCGAGTTCTTCGTGAACTTGAATATTCCTTCTTCGTAAAACTTGAGTTCTTAGCAAGCATATAAAAACATCGATCATTACTCCCCACAATATGTAGTTCTTTTAAATTTGCTATAAAATCGAGCGATAAGATTATTAACGATAAAAGACGACGACAAATGAGACAATTTAGAACTGATGGTAAAAACAGCCACAATCCTATATAATTTTTTCAATTTTATTTTTAGAAAATACGTCATCATAAGGATTAAGCGATATAGTCGTTCCATTCATTAAGATATTTACATCAGAGAAAATCTACACAGTTCACAAAAATAGCGATTTAAATGGCAAAAGTAAAAAGCTTTCAACAATAAAAGTAGGAAAAATAAATAGAAACATGTTCTCTTCATTCAAATATCCTTTCAGTAAGGAATAAGGTACAAGATTCAAAATGTTTAACGACAAGTGACTTGAATAAGAAAAAATTAATTAAGATCAAATAGAGTCAACAGTCTCATGTCTAAGTCGTTTCAGAATGAACCCACTAAAATGCTGCTTCCAAGGAATCACAGTGCCAATAAATATACTAAATTGAAGGTATAACTTATTGGTTTCATGGGCCAAAAAATATTTCTATAAAATACTAGATACGGAAAAATTACATCCATCACAATGTTATCAGAAAGATAGATCTGAAAAAGATACTAACCTTGCACCAAAGATATCTTTCTTTGCTAACTTGTAACCAGCTATAATTTTTAAACGAAGCGATTTATAAGAAACTGGTCCGTCCTCCTACAACAGATCACAATAATACATCAGCATTCAAGCAAAATAATTAAATAACTGCATAATATATTTCACTAGAAAAGCATGGCAAGAAAAAATGGAATGCAGTGAAATTGACTCACTAATTCAAAAACTGAGTAAGGGGATAAGGTTGTACATGAAAAGGTGGATAACAGCGAGCTAAAAGATACAAATGATCATAAATTGGAAGATTCATATTTAGTTAGAAGGCGGGTACTTACAGAGTTTGACATTATTGAAACGATGAAAATATTACCATGGCCAAAATTAAGTAAATATCACTTGCGATTCCTGCTACACAACAGAAGCAAAAACGATGATTCGAGCAATTCGATAGATGATTGTGCGTTCGAGATGGGGAAACCCAAATATCGAAATGTGGAAAATTACGCGCTCAATGGTTACCACATTAAATAATTAATTAATAGTTTGTATAGAATTCAATAGATAAAAATCATGAGAATGAAAAATGAGAAAAGATTAAGAAAAAAAGTATATTCGGAAAACAAATAGGAAAATCAAAAGAAATTAAAAGAATTCATCACTATTCACTTCATCACAAAATCAAAACAACTTATCACGTTTATTTTTCTTTCTTTTCAGACGACCAAAATCTTATAAAAAGAAAAGTCTCACGACTTGACCACTCGTTTCGTTTTGCAGTTTGTACCATCATAATTTCACTTTCCGCTAGGATCGGTAACATTCGCTAAAAACAGCTGACGTTGAAGTTGAACTTGGCTTGAACAGAGCAGCACCAGATAGGCGGTAGCCACTAGGCACTAGCCCGATCCTAATTCCGAACGCAACCGAAAAAAAAAAACAAAAAACAAAACAAGAACTTTTCTACCCGTCTAGTACACAGGCATTTTTCAGTTTTCATTTTCTTCCTGTAAAAAGGAACAACAGCGATTTTTATATGCGATTCTCCGTGCTTCTTGACTGGTGGCAGCGTCGTGTATTTTTTAACGAACTTCACTTTTGATAGTGGGAATATATGACAGTTTGTCTTCTTTATTAAAAATCTATATTTCTTTGATCTCAATTCGACTTAAAAAATTTCAATGAACGTTCAAGTTCAACGTGAAGTATTTCTTGAAAATATTTTAAAGGAACAATGAAGAACTCGTACAACTACATAAACTTCTGATTTAGTTTAGTATCGAATATTGGAGGGTTACGGGAAATTATGGCACTATAGTCTACTTTGTCCTGCAACATGTTTCATTTTTCCCCAACCAATATAAAATATGAAATTTTTCTTCAGTCTGATTTGAGTCGAATTACAAACAGTCAATAAATTGAATTTTGGTAGGTTTAATCTACAGCTAGGAATTCAGTCCAAACTCCAAACTTTATATACTTACACTTAAATGGATTGCTAGATCGAATTTTCCACATTATTTCCGATAATTTTGAAAATAAAAACTAAATGTTAGTAACAATTTTTAATAGGAAATTTTTTAAAAAATTGATGAAAAAATGAAACGTCGACGTTAAATATTAGTAATCTAGATAATTCTTATACTGTTAATAACAAAAAGAAATTTAGAAAAAAATTCACAATCATAATTAAATTACCTATATCAAATTTATACACGCATTTGTAAGAAAAAGTCTCTTGGAACAGCAAAGAGAATCTAAACTCGAAGCCTAGTATTGTATTCGTACTGGATATTGCCACCTCATAATTTTTTTTAATCTCACAAAAAATTTATCATTCTGATACAAAAACCGCAAAAATGCAGAAATTTGTCGGCGAATACGCAAGTTTTTTACTTCAATGTGTTTACCTGCGGAGGGAAAAAGAAGAGAAAGATCAATAATAAAATTATTATTAATCGAACTTGAATAGTGAAGACGTAAACATAAAAAGTTTAAGAAGTTAAAAACACAAACAACTCACGATATCGTCGATTTTCAAAATACTACGAACAGTTTCCGATGCCAAAGTAATCATACTAGTAGAAACTAATAACGGCTGAACGACATTTTCATCTAAAATATTCGTTATTGCGCCCTTTTACAAACAGAATTAAGAAAAAAAAAGATTAGAAAAACGCTTTCATCAATAACATACATTTTTTATGATCATATTCTTGGTGCTTTTATCTAAAAATTATCATGCTAGTTAATACTCTCTCTCAAAAAAAATCATAAAATTAAATTTAAGCACTTCTCGCCTCGAAGTCATAATTAATTATTGTTGTTTCAATTAAAAGTAATGAGAATTGACTGAAATTTATTACTTTGCGAACATTGATTCCAGATGTAGCTTCTCCAGAAGCATGTCGATTTCTCAGTTCTGTTACGGTTTGGATGGGATTCAGACCAGCATTTTCCGCTAGGGTGCACGGAATGACTTCCATTGCTTGAGCAAAAGCTCTAAAATAATTCATGCACATAAATATATACACACGGGAGGACAGCGATTATACATTATTAGAGTAAAGCACTACCTGAAACAGTACGCTTCAACACCGGTGACGGTTTGCGCATAATCAGCTAATTTTAGGGCGATTTCAATTTCTGGTGCACCACCTCCAGCAATTAATGCTCTGTAAAATTCATAAAATGTGATTTTGTATGAAAAACAGGACTTGGAGGGGAGGAGGGACACAAAATATCGACCTATTTTTTACGAGACAACGAATAACACATAAAGCATCGTGTAAGGAACGGTCAGCTTCTTCAAGGACCAGTTTGTTGCTTCCACGTAAGAGAATCGTTACTGTTCGGCCAGGATTGTGGATTCCGCTAATTTTAACTGATCTACTGTCACCAGTTTGTATTTCTTCAACTAGATCAGCAGTTACTAGGTGTTCGGGAACAAAGTGATCTAAACTAGCGATTGGTCTGCAATTCAACGTCTAAAAAGAAAAACAATCAATTTATTCACAAGACAAACAGAGCAATTTTCTCTTTAATTCGCTCAACTTACTTTGCAAACGAATTCAATATCTTCTCTTTCGACGTCTTTTACAACCATACACTTAATCTTATCCAAGAAATGAATAGCCAAGTCAGTCAGAGCGTCGCGCAATATTGATTTCTGAACTAACAGCACATTGCAACCAGCTTTTTTGATCTGCTTCACTATGTTTAAAATATATTCTCTTTCTTCTCGAAGAACTCGATCCATAGCGGCGTAGTCACTGACGATGATGCTATGGTCCATCTGAAAAGAATTGGAATTCTCAATTCTATATTTTTGCACAATGCAAAAACTCGAGTAAAATAAAGAAAATCGTAATACATCAGATTTTGGTGGCGAAATACAAAATTGAATAAGACCAATTTTCGCTTTTTCGATCTTTTTCGGACCATTCACATTCGCCGATTTTTGGGTGAACACTAATCCATCAATAAGTTCTGAATCTTCGACAGTTCCACCGAGTTTTTTGATGATTTTAATATCCTATAATGAAGAAAAGAATCAAAATGCGATAGAAAATAATCGATGTGAAAGAAGAAGCATTCTAAAATCTTGAATAACATACCTTAAGGTCAACATTCGTGTCACGAACAGGATTAATAACTTTCAATACGGCTTCAACAGCTATTGGTGCAAGCATAGATGATTGCTGCGAGACGACCTGCAAGCACACATGCTCCATTTAAAAAACTGAAGCATGAGATAGAAACGAGAATCACAATGAGATTTCCAACCTTCGAATTTAGTGACGTAGAGGCACTTTTAATCAAGCTTTCTTTGTCAGTCAGTTGAATAGGAACGGACATGTTAGAAAGAATTTCAATTGATTTAAGAGCTGCTTTCTGAAATCCGTCCGAGATAATCGTTGGATGGATGCCACGTTGAAGTAATTTTTCAGAAGATTCCAGAAGGGCTCCAGCAACGACAACAACGCTGGTTGTCCCATCTCCAGCTTCGATATCTTGAGCTTTCGACAATTCGACCAGCTGTCAAAACAGAAATTAAAACTGGTAAGTTTTCTAACAGGCGGATAGAATGCGATAATAGAGTAATAATTTGAAATAAAAAATAACTTTTTTCAGTTCAAAATCATATCATTCGCACGAATGCGTCCAAAGGTGTCCTAAGAGATTAACACACGTGATAGTTGAATACATTTTTATGAAACCGGCTGAAAAATTGAGATTTAATAAATAAGCTCAACATAAAACTGAAAAATACGATCAGTTACTAGTCAAATCATACGCAGGAATGCGTCGCATAGGTGTCCTAAGATTACTCATCACAAGCAAAAATTGATTTATGGTTCATCTTTACACAAAACTGTAATAAATTATCACGATTGGGTAAAACGAAACACGAAAAACATTTCATCAGTTGATAGTCAAATCATTCGCAACAACGCGTCGCATAGGTGTCCTAAGAATAGTCATCATAATTATGTGAAAATTAGTTTATAATAAATTCCAAAATAAAATTGTAAATAATCACAATAATTATTTATCATTTAAACACAAAAAAGATTTGTCAGTAGATAGTCAAATCATTCGCAAAAATGCGTCGCATAGGTGTCCTAAGAATAGTCATCATAATTATGTGAAAATTAGTTTATAATAAATTCCAAAATAAAATTGTAAATAATCACAATAATTAATTATTTATCAATTAAACACAAAAAAGATTTGTCAGTATATAGTCAAATCATTCGCAAAAATGCGTCGCATAGGTGTCCTAAGAATAGTCATCATTAGAGACCGGATTCCTCGGCATTTGTCACTTTTGTTCCTGAAGGGGCGGGAGGGTAATTTTAACATATGAGCACGAATCGGGGGGAATAGAACCCAGGAAAAAAATTTTATTTTGCCGAAAAATGCCGAAAATGAGAAAAATGCCGAAAATGAGAAAAATGCCAAAAATGGGGGAAATGCCAAAAATGGCAGATTTTGCTAATTTTCACCATTGCATCACGCATAAAATCATTGATAGTGAAAAATCACAAGCCTAATCATGCAAGCAAGGAAGTTAGCAACTGATATTGACAGCTCTCACTCTCATACATAACTGCACAATTCATACTGCATAGTGATAAATTTTTATAAAAATGTATTTTTTTTATCTCTGAAATAGAATTTCATTACTTTTTTACTTTTTTGTTGCTTTTGAGGGGTTTTTGTAGGTTACTGCCGAATAATGCCGAAAATAAAGTTTTCAATGCCGATTTTTTCACTTTTCTGTGCCGAGGAATCCGGTCTCTAGTCATCATAATTATTTGAAAATTAGTTTATAATAAATTCCAAAATAAAATCGCAAATAATCACAATAATTGGGTATCAACTAAACACAAAAAAGATTTGTCAGTAGATAGTCAAATCATTCGCAAAAATGCGTCGCTTAGGTGTCCTAAGAACAGTCATCATAATTATGTGAAAATTAGTTTATAATAAATTCCAAAATAAAATTGTAAATAATCACAATAATTAATTATTTATCAATTAAACACAAAAAAGATTTGTCAGTATATAGTCAAATCATTCGCAAAAATGCGTCGCATAGGTGTCCTAAGAATAGTCATCATAATTATTTGAAAATTAGTTTATAATAAATTCCAAAATAAAATCGCAAATAATCACAATAATTGGGTATCAACTAAACACAAAAAAGATTTGTCAGTAGATAGTCAAATCATTCGCAAAAATGCGTCGCTTAGGTGTCCTAAGAACAGTCATCATAATTATGTGAAAATTAGTTTATAATAAATTCCAAAATAAAATTGTAAATAATCGTAATCACAATAATTAGTTATCATTTAAACACAAAAAACATTTTATCAGTAGATAGTCAAATCATTCGCAAAAATGCGTCGCATAGGTGTCCTAAGATTAGTCATCATATTTAATGAATGAGTACCTATTTAGGTCAGTATACTTAGAGAGATCAACTCAAAAAAATGGTTGACTGTAAATTTAGTCATTTTTAAACTTAAAAATGAAAATTGGTTAACTGAATGAAATTATAATGATTCAAGGTTGTTTTTGACGAACTAATTAATTAAATAGTTAGCTCAGATGAGTGCAAAATACAGCCAATGAAGTTTAATTTTGCATTATTTCTGAACATTATGAATGACATTCACATTAATCAAAATTTTGTTAAAAGTCATTTATAGGGAAAAACAAATTTTAGCCAACGGCCTTGGAAAACTAAACCATTTCTCAAACTCAGCCCTTGCTTTAATTTTAAAAAACATGACAAATTTTAATGCTATGTATCAGAAAATAGTCAAATCATCCGCAATAATGCGTCGCATAGGTGTCCTAAGATAGGTCATCATTTTTACTGGAATGTGACCAGATTTAATTCAACATAAAATGTGCCTGAGTGGTCACAGAGAGACCTTATAATCTACCTAAATAAATAACTAAATAAGTAAAAATTTAGTACATATTTTTCAGTTAGTAGTCAAATCATTCGCGAAAATGCGTCGCATAGGTGTTTTAAGATGGTCATCAATTGCAATCAAGCTCTAAGCAATTCATACAATTATTATGAAATAAAGAAAATGCAACATCAAATTAGTAATAAAAACTAAATTACGTCTTTTCATCAGTTAATAGTCTGATCATACGCAAAAATGCGTCGCATAGGTGTCCTAAGGTAATAGTCATCATTTGTGTTATAATTATAAATTAATACATAAGTAGGTAACTATACTTTAACTAATGCTTATCCAATCATCAAAGGCAGATGTCTCGCTTCAATAATCAAAAACATAAGGATTATACAATTATTGTCAAGACGAGGAAATGTACTGAAAATAGCTAACATGTACCTATCTTGCACTGTAGCAAAGTAAACTGACCATTTTCTCGAATTATTATATAGAACAGTACCTGCTACGGTTGTACTAAGTAGGCACTATAGTCAACTTCATTACAGTTTCTGAAACTTCGAGGACGTACAAACATAACAAGTATGTTTGTTAGTTACAAATATAAGAAATTACCATTTTGGCAGCCGGATGTGTTACGCTCATTTGTTGCAAAATGGTCGCTCCATCGTTCGTGATGGTCACTTCACCATTACCGGCTTGAATCTACGAAATTATAACATATTATAAGAAAAATATAACAATACAATATGAAAAGCTGAAACATGTTTGCGTTATTCAAACCATTTTGTCCATTCCTCGAGGTCCCAAACTCGTACGAATGGCATCGGAAACAGCTGGGGAAAAAATTGATAATAAAAAGATTAAAAAGCAATCAAGATATGATTTTAGAATTCCAATACTCTACGAATGAGAGAATAATATAATTTTTCACTAACGACACGCCAAAAAATCATTTTTTTTAATTTTAGAGGAAAAATCACATACCTTTAGCAGCGTTTATATTACTAGTTCGTATGTCAGTCGGCTTCGACTTGTCTTTGTAAGGTCCGCTTCTCTGTGATTTAAACGTATCTCCAGAACTTTTTACGATTGTCATATTGAAAATTAAAATCTAAATTAATTAAATTAGAAAATCGGTGAATAACAGGGCAATAACGTGAGAATTAGACGATTCGAACTTGAAATGAAATGAAAGTTGAAAAAAAAACGATGTGAAGTGAAGCGCGGTACGAGAGCGATATGGATGAGCCATGAGCGAATGAAATGAGAAAAAAAGGAATCATAGAGGAGGAGAAGGGAAGGGACCGACTTTTTTTTTGTGATTTGGTATTCGCATGACGGATGGTTTGGCAGCTTTGTAGCTTTGCTTTGCTTGCAGCAATATCGCCAGAAAAAGTCCTAAATAACTTTGATGAAGCTGGTTTTTGGAATTACCCTCCTCAATCCTCATCCTCACATTAAATGACATAAAATATCATAAGTTATCAGTGCAAATTTCAACCACTCCAATTCCAATTTTCCAATCTTGTTCATTTGAATTTAAATGAATTCTTTGTGATATAATCAATGAAAACATGTAAAAAATCATTATGAAACTGTTCTTCGAAAAACGTAAGTACACTTCTACTTGAATCTGTTTTCTGTTCCTACAGGAAGTAATGTTTCCTATTGCCAACTTTGCCTACTGCAAAAAAAACTTGTTCCTAACCCAGAGTTTTTTTTTTCAGGCTGCAGTATGCATGAAGAAGATTAGTTGGTAATGAATATTTGTTCTTTGTGTCAAAAAATTTCGAGTTGTTCTGGACAGAAACGCAGCCATGAGTGATGAACAAATATTTGAGCTGAAGCAAGAAGTTGAAAGACTAACCAGGGAATTGGATCAAGCTAGCAGCGAAAAGATTCAGTCTGCCCAATATGGTCTTGTACTTTTAGAAGATAAGAAAGCACTGGAGCAAAAATGTGAAGAACTTGAAACTTTATACGAGAACACTAAACATGAACTGGATATAACTGTCGAAGTAAGTATTTTTCGCATCAATTCTAACCTCTGTGATAAATGAGTGACATCGTATAGACATGCAGTTATTATTTTTCATCATCATTCAGATTTTTGATCCTTTTAAAGTGTTCTGTGTTTATAAACTTTTGAATGATCAACTTTTTGTATTTTTCTTTGATTTCTTGTAGGCTTTGAATAAATTTCATACGTCGCATAAAGCAACGACTAAAACTGGAATTGAGCAAGAAGAATCTCTTCTTTCTGAAAGTGCTGCAAGAGAAACATCCCTTAATTCGCAAATATTGGATCTGGAAAATGACCTCAATAAGGTAATTCGATATTTTCTTTCAATTGGAAAAGGATAATTGAATAGGTAAGTTCTAGAAAGATTGAAATTCAATTCAAAACATTCATTCTTATTTCGTAATAATGGGTTTTTACAAGTACCAGATCTTGTGGTAGTGTCAGAATTGCCTGTCGTGACTTATTGTAACTGTAATTCAACATTGTATGCTTGATACAGTTCAAAAATTAATTGATCATTGAAGAAAACTGTTCGTCTATAATTATCCTTATGTTTGAAAAACCAACAAAAAATAAATATTGCCAAAAAAAGTGAAAGAAAAGTGATAGTTTTTTCAAGGTACTCAAGAAAATGGGCTTCAGTAACTTTCCTCTTCCAAAAACATTTTTAATGCCAACTTATAAATGACTCCAAAACATGAAATAATACCATCTCTTATTGTCTGAGCTTCCTTCTCGTCCATCCAAAAGTATATAATTTTACAATTTTTTCCGACCCGAGTTCTTCAGAGAATCAAATTCTTAAAGTAATTTTTGCTCTATTAGATTGTACCGAATTCAAGACTTGTATTTCTAAAAACAATTTTTTTTCCTTCATATTTTATAGAACTCACGCATTCTACTGTCTGGTTTAATTTACGTTTCTATGTATATATTTTTCTTTGTCTATAACGCTCCTAGTACTCATTAACATCGTCAAAAATTACATTAATGTTTAAAATATAGTTGCGACAAGAATTGGATCGTGTTGTTGAAGAAAGAAACCGAATGATAAATGAAAATAATGAAATTGTCAAACTCAAAGAGGAATGCGATTTGGAGATGAAATCATTACGCGCTGAATTGAGAGAAATAAAACTTCGTGAGACACGACTGTTTGCTGAATGTTCTGAATTAGAAGAAGAGAATATTTCATTACAAAAACAAGTTTCTTTATTAAAATCATCTCAAGTACGAATATATTCTACTCCAAGATATTTGTAAATATCTGGCAGGTTTTTAAAGACAATATTTTTTCAGGTTGAATTTGAAGGTGCAAAACATACTATTCAAATTCTTCAAGAAAATGTTGATGTACTTCAACAACAAGTCGAAGAACTGACTAAACTGAAAAAAATTGCTGAAAAACAAATGGAAGAAGCATTAGAATCTTTACAGGTAAAATATTTTATGACCTTAAAGAATTTAACAATCAACTGGTTTAATGCATAATAATTTTTGTAGGGTGAACGGGAAGCTAAGTATGCCATGAAAAAAGAATTGGATAACCGAATAAATAGCGAATCTATGTACAATCTCAGCAATTTAGCTTTCAGTATCAGAGGTGAAGATTCTTTTAAAATATAAAATCAGTAGAAGTTATTTGCGTTTGTAATTTAAAATATCTTATTGTTCAGGTATAACTGATGATCCAAATATAGGAAGCGATGCTGATGATGAATTACCTATGAAAAATTTGGAAAAAACTTCAAAAAGCGGTTCAACCATAGATTTAGCTTCTGAATCGGGTAAACAAGTTGATCTCTTCAGTGAAATTCATTTGAATGAATTGAAAAAGTTGGAAAAACAATTAGAGCAGGTATGGCAACATAAACAAAAATCTCGCCCTTGAAAGAAAAAAAATTGATGATGCATTTAATATTTTAGGTTGAAAGTGAAAAAATTTCATTAACCAAAAATTTGAAAGAATCGCAGTCTGCTGCCGAGAGGAGTCAAACTGAGTTACAGAGTTTGATGGCGCATCTTATTCAAGTTGGAGCTCGCATCCAGTCTCTTGATCACTTAAAAGATGAAGCTGTCAAAAAAGCTGTTCCTCAAAATGAGGTAATTTTCAATGTGTTCGAACTCAAGAGTATAAAAATCGCAAGAACTTTATTTTCATGTTTTTCTTTCAGTTGTCATTGGAGAAATTAGGTTTGGCTGTAAATCAGTATCAACAGTGGTTTACCCTAGCATCCAAAGAAATCGAACAGATTAGGAGGGAATTAGAAAACTTGGAAACTGAAATGAATTGTTCCGATGTTTCATTGCAACTCAAAAACGAGTTGACAAATGTTAAAAATAAGGTATTTCTCAAATCTGTATCTATTAATTTTATTGCCACATTGTACTGACGAACAGCTTTCATATTTCTCAGTTGTTGGACACCGAACAAAGAGCAATGGAACTCGAATCTGATGTCCAACTATTGGGTGAACTGGCTGGTGAAGCAAGTTCATCTCTAGATATTGCTCAAAACGATATACTTACAGTAACTGAAGAATTAGCTCAATTATATCATCATATATGTGCTGTGAATGGTGAAACACCTTCGCAAGTTATACTTGACCATCGAAAACATTTGGAACCAAGTTCGTTTTTCCTCCACAATTTTCTCCTGGTACTTGCAAATTCACTCCTGTTTTAATAAATAATACTTTTAGGTGATATTTCGGAGAAGAAAAAAGATGAAATTAACAAACTGGGCATTCTACGTGCAAGATTGAAAGCCGACATACCAGTCAAGGAATTAGAGAGCCTAACGGATGCCTCTTCGATTTCGAAACAGGTTGAAATTATTTTAGATCAAGTGAAGCATTTACGATCTGCCATTTCCACCACCATCGATAGAGCCAAAAACAAGTCCAGCAGAAAAGCTGCTGAAGGTGAGTATTTAAAAAATTTTGTTATGTACCTATCTTGTGTAAGAATTGTTTAAATTTTTGCACATCATTTTTTCGCAGCTTTCGAAACCAGTCTTAATAACGAGGAAATAAACGAACTACAAGAACAAGTGATTAAATTGAAAGCGCTTTTATCGACAAAACGTGAACAAATTGCCACCTTGCGATCTGTGTTGAAATCAAATAAAGCAACCGCTGAGGATGCTTTGAATAATTTGAAATCCAAATACGATAATGAAAAAACAATTGTTTCTGAAACAATGATGAAATTACGTAATGAACTACGGGTTCTGAAAGAAGATGCTGCTACATTTTCAAGTAAATATTTATCTGATGATATAATTCTTATTAACGATTGAACATTATAACTTATAGTATTTAATTCTGCTAAAACATTAATACCTCTCTTCTGGTTGAATATTTTTCAAACCTCTAAAGCTGAATACTTTCTTTCTCACGATGTAGATACTAGAGCATTAGTGTTTCTATCGTATCTATTTATTGACAATACTCATCATTTTTGGTAAAACTAATGCAGAGATATGATTCTAAGTACTTTGAAAAACACATTTGCAGTATCAAATATGTACAACTTTATTCGATAAATACGTTGATATAAAAACTATCACAAAGTTTTAAATTTTTTTAGTGGATAACTTTTTTCAAGTTGAAAAGCAGTAATCCAATTTTCTGGGGATGTGTTAGGAAAATAGTGGCAAAAATTTTTGTAGACCGAATCATCATCGTGAAATTTATTGAACAAGATCTATAGAAGAGAAATCCTTAAGATATTGGGAACAATTCAGGGAAAATGATTAATATTTTTGTGGAATTCGAATATTATTAATTTTTTTTTTTCAGGTTTACGAGCTATGTTTGCTGCTAGGTGTGAGGAATACGTGACACAAGTGGACGAATTACAGAGGCAACTAACAGCTGCCGAAGAGGAGAAGAAAACTTTGAATCAATTACTACGTTTAGCCGTCCAACAGAAACTGGGTTTAACGCAAAAGTTGGAAGATATCGAAATGGATCGTGAGATCAAAAATGCGAGACGCTCAGCCAGTATGAACACTATGCGAGGAGTATCATCCAAGGGCAGGTTTCCTCAGTCTCCTCGTAGAATGGTATAAAATTTAGTCGTTGGATCTTACTTAAGGTTGTATCTTTTTCGTGTATATATTATTCTTTCGTCTTTTTCCAATCATTATTAAGCTTCAAGAAAGCAAATTCCTCGTTGGAATTGAGAAACAAGGTCGAAAAAAATGCGAGGAGATCGTTTTACTCATTTTTAAAACCTTCATAATATTCTTGGCTCTTTTAAATTGTGCCATGTCTTCCTTAATCGTGCCTCTCTCCTGTCACTACTTCTTGTCTGCGTTGAATCACCCTTCAAAATCGAATTCCCCGGTGCAATTTTCTCCGTCTTTGTTATTTGTTGTGATCAAATATTTTATTTTGAAACAAGATATTGTTTTCATAATCCGTGCAATATAATTTAAGCTCCGTCTTTTTCTACAATTTTTACTTATTGACCTTGATCCGTCGTAGCTGAATATTTTTAAAAAGTTTTTCCAACTATCCGTCCAAAAGTATGTGATTTATATTTGGTCCAGAGTATGACCCACATAATTCATTATGTTCAATTACTATCTGGGCATTAACTCAAGTAATTTTTAATGGGAATGTCGTTGAATTATGAATTTTATAATTACAAGTTGCAAAAAAATATTACGAACAATTGTCTAACTGATATCTACCCGTGTATATTTCGTGGACATGTTGTATACATCCGGACGAACTATAAAAAAATTAACAAATCTCTAAGAAACTATTTTGTAAAATGATTAAATCATTTAGTGAAATATATTGGTTCGTTTTATAAATATTTTGCCTCATATCAATTTTTTTTTTGTAGCTTTAATTTTGGAATCTAAGTCAGTATTTTGAATTGTTTCTCTATTTATTTATTTATTTATTGATATTTTTTCTTTGTTAATAGGCAGCTGGTTACTAAACATAAAGCTATTATCAATTAAAGTTTTTTGGTGTGTTGAATGTTTAATTTTAACTTTTTATTCCAATTGTTAAAAACGAAAAATTCATTAGTTTTGTAATTGGTGTTATGAATAGGTTTTTTTCCGTCTTACCTTCTCATTTTATACCTATTTTAAGCCGTTGTAAAATAGCCAGATCTTGACGTTAGTGATTTTAATCTTCAAACTGTTTATTAATATTCAAAGTTTTAAAAAAAATAATAAATTCTTAATTTTATTATTTTATCGTTTTATTTAATTTTTTTATTCGATATTGAATATCTTCTAAGTTTTGTCTTATCTTATTATGCCTGTACTCCTCTCGTTAGTTATTTCTCGTGAATCAATAATGAGAAGTGTTCGCCCATAATTTCTCATTGTAGATCAACCTGAATGGCAAAGTATCTTGTTGCCAAAATTGAATGTAGCCGTAGCCGAAATTATTATTTTTGTTTCAGGCCCTACTGCTTTCCATGACAAAAAATTATCATTAAAAGGAACCAATTTGAAAAAAAAACTCCAAAAACACGGGCATTTAAAAGAAAAGAACTCAGCGTGTCGTATTTTTTCTCTCTCCCACCCCACTCACACGAACCAAAAGAAAAAGAAAGAACGTCTTTCTTTTTTTAGTCATCGTCGCGTAGACTGGCGCCTGCGCGCAGCGCGTACCAGATTTCGCTGAAATTTCGGTTGGGAAGCATTTTTTATTGGTCGGGTCTTTAGCGATTAATAGACGCCTGTCAAAAATAAAAACAAACTATCATTGATAACACCTTCAATCTTGTCATTAATTTTCTCCTTTTTCGTTCATTTAGTTTCAATTTTCAATTAATTATTCCACTCATTGATCTTGTTAAATGAACTCATGTCTTGAAATCATTCTCTCAACTTGTTATTTCAGTTAAAAAAATGGCCCTGGTCGCATATGATTTCAGCGACGGTAGTGATGCTGAATTAGACCATGATGGAAAACCTACTGAAAATTCAAATACAATCTTACCATCGTCCAAATCGAAAAATTCAAAAGCAGTTGTAACAAATTTCATCGATGACGACGAAGTTGAAATTATTCAGCGAACATCTCAACAAGATTTTACTCCGCTGGAAGGTATGTAAAACAGTTCTCATTCATGTTTCATTTTTAGAAATGTCTTGACCATTTTTATTCTTGTAGAATCAGAGTCCAGTGACGAGGAAGATGAACCTGTCAAAGTTACATTCTCTAGCCTTCCAAAGCCAACGCTTCATGCATTCAGTGCTTACGATTCCAAAATTAAAAACTTGAAACTAACCAGCCTAACTAAAGTTATACCTGTTCGATCACAAGTAATTAGAATTTCTCGTGCAATTTTATTAGTATGCGATTGAATTATAAGATTTGTTTGAGAAAAACACAATAATGGTATTGGATGCTTTGATTTTCATGAGCATAACACAATACTTCTGTCTCAAGATCTATCACTAATTTTAAAGAAGACCACTGAATCAAATCTGAAGCTGTTGAACTTTTTAAATGTGTTTCAAAATTAATTCTTTATGCTTTTGTAGCTTATGCCATAACTGAGTGAGATAATTTTTTTTTAAACCCCTCAATTTATGTATTTTTTTATATTTTTTTGCAGGGTCAAAAAAATGAGCCTCGCAATGGAAAAAAACTCAACTTTAAAGTAAGTCTTGTATTTTTCAATTCATTTTTTGTTCGTACGTATGATTAATCAAGGATATACTTTTTTTCTTACTTTCCATGCAGAAAGAAACTGGACTGTTATCTGTTCTGCCTCAACCAGAGAATGAAAAATCATCCGAGGCCTCTTCTGTATTCAAGTTTTCATCAAAATTGATTCCTACTGCTGCCAAAACTGCAATCGCCTCTAAATCTAAAACCGAAGCCATCGACAAATCAAAGAGTTCGAAGACAAATGACGATGACGAAGATATTGGATCCGACTTTTTCTCGTTATCCAAAGATAATGCTAGCGAAGAACTGTCTGTAGAAATAGATATCGATTTACCAGTAATTAAAAGTGACAAACCCGTTAAGCATTTCCCCCAGCCTCATCCTTTACTTGCTCTGAATAGGAGTAATGACGATGCTAATAGTCTAACTGAGCCTGAAGAAACTGATAATTCACTAACCCTTCAAGACTTGGACGAAGATGTGGTGAGACAATGTTTTTGTGAATTAGAAGATATCATTATTAACTTGAAGGGAAAAGATGGTTTGTTCAAGAATTTGCATGTTTCAATTTCTCCTCGACCTCGTAGCTTATTAAGAACCTCGTACATAACAAAGAACAAGTTTATTTATACTTGCACATTAAACATATTTTGAACTATAGTGTTCGTCATATAGTAAGTGAATATTTAAATAACACATGTTCATTTCTTCATCTTCAAAGTACACGTTCGAGATTTCTTCAAATACTCCTATATGCATGAGGTTTATTTTAAAATACTCTTTCAAGCGTAGATAAATCAATTTTTTCTTGAACTGATGGTGGGGTTTAATTAACCGCTGACGTTTTTCGGCATCTGACTATTCGATTCACCCATGAAAAAATACAAATTTTTGGACTTACCACCTTTCCTTTTGAAGCTGATGTTCTTTACGCGGGATGATTAATTCTATCTTAATTTTCATTACAGCTTCAGAAAATAGTTGGACGTAAACGCAAAGGACAAATGCCTGAAAATATTCAAATAATTGATATTAATGAAGCTGAAATATTGGCAGAATCAAAGAAAGTTGCTGAGAAACATTTCACCGACGAAGTGATGTGTAATCCAGCGCCATCTAAATATAATTCGTCCACTCTTTCAAAACGAAAACACCAAATCACTTATCTAGCTTTCCAGGTCAGTAATATTCCTAATAATTTTCTTCATATTTTTCAAAGAAATACATTAGTAAATGTTTGATGACACTTTGTGAATGTTCAATTTTACAGGCTAAAGAAAGAGAATTAGAGCTGAAAAATCAATGGGCAACAAACAGAGCAACTAGAAAACAGACACAGAGCAAATATGGCTTTTAATTTATTATTTTGTATATAAAAGTCTTCAATTGTGTTAATTACGTGTTTTAATTTTTTTAAATCTTGTTGTAATAGAATTATCAGTTCCTTATAAATATGTTATTGTTTGTAAAATATTTGTGTTTTTTTTAAATAATGTAAATCTATAATTTATGATTCCCATTTTTTAGCTGTTTCATTTGATATTCTAGTTTCCTGAGCTTGAGTTTTTCATCTGAGCCCTGTACTCTAAAAAGTCCAACCAATTTCAATTTTTTAAATTTCCACTCACAGAACACAAAAATTATTTTACTTTTCACTGATCATTATCATTTTTACTAAATATTGTGGTATTATGGAGGGTTTGATTTTATTTTTGTTACGAGTATTACGAGTATTTTATACTCGTAAAATGAAAAAAGTGAAAAATTTCAAGATTAGGCCACCAAAGAGTAAGCCCAAGGAGAGTGATGAGTAATTTCAATGATTTCCAACAAAAAATGTAAGATGTTTGTTCGAAAATTTTAAATTTTTTGAATTCATAATTTTCCATAGCCAAGTGACTGGCTTTTTACAGAGATTAAAAAGTAACTTTTTAATAAAAGTGCAACTAATTGGTTCATAAATTACCTACTTAAATTATCTCTATTGGTAAGTAAGTTCAACTAGAAAATGAAATAAAAATACCAACGGACAAGTACAAAAGCTGACCTCTCATTACAACTAAGAAGAATAGAAAAGATTTATTTCTGTTTTCTTTCAAAAACCGAGTACGTACAAGTAAAAAAAACAAAATAAGAGAAAGTCCTTAATTCTAAATGCAGAGACAATAAAAAATAATTAGAGATAGTAATATCATCAAGAGCGGTAGTACATTAAATAATGCAAGAGAATGTTCAATTTTCAACAAATATCAATCTAAAATAATATTGCGAACACATGAGTTAAGAAAAATGCTTCGAATTAATTTAAAACTACTGCCAATCTTGTAACAAGTAAAAAGTCCTCGTAGTTCTGTTCCAAACAACTTGTTCCTCAGCCTTTCAGGCGATATAGTTAAATTAATAAATTTACAGTCCTTTGCTCGGCAGCTTTGTAAAAAATAACACCTCAAGTTAACATTATTATTTACATTTTTCAGGGACTATAAGTTATTTGGAACGAGCCACTGCACACCGTCACGGTGTTTAATACAAGAACAAACATTCAAGTTATATTAAGAACAATGATAAATGCAAGAATAAAAAAAAATTCATCGTTTTCGTTTCTATCCTAAGGCAATAATTGTCTACAGTAATCCAGACACTACGAGGATTACGTGCAAAAATCAGTCGGAAGAAGAGCGGTGCTGAGTAACGATTACTATAAAAAATCAGGTCGACTCGAATCATTTACACTCGCTGTTCTCTTGTAATTCCCTTTCGCATTCTTGTAGATGCATTACGTGGTCTAGTTTCTGAACTGCGACATTTAGTTCGGTTTCCCATTCCGTATTATTCTTCACTGCTTCCTCTTTTTCAGATTTTAAAACTGGTCGAGTAGCTAATTCTCTAACTTTTTGACGCAGTTCTTCTAAATCCTAACAACAAAAAAAGCTGTTTTCAAGACTCTTAATTTAAAAAATATGTCCGATCAAATCGAAATTCAAAAAACAAATACGTGGAGGCGTGGGTACATTTTAGGGTTACCGAGCCAAATTTGACGACAATCATGGAAAAATCAAATTAAAAAAAAAAAAAATCGCAAAGCTCTCAAAAAAATATCCCAGTATATAAATATTATTCTTCCCAAACGGACTTCACACTAAAAATCATTTAAACACAAACCTCTGTATCTTCTGGTTCGAGTTCTTCGTCACTGACGACAGATGAAGTAGCAACTGAACCGCTGCCCACACTACGTATATCACAATGGTCTAAATCACAGTCTAAATCTAAACTGGGGGATCGTGTACCACTGGGTAGGTCCGGTGAAGTTGGTAACAGATGTCTATAAGTTTCGGCCCCTTCAGCATTGGAAGTAAAATCTAATTCTGCTCCAACGCCAGGTTCACGAGGGCCAAATGGACTTGAACTTCTCGACTGAAAGCGATTTTCATATAAAAATTACTTATCAAGGTGGTTTCTTAAATAAACATCTCAATTAATTAGCTCAAAATTTTACGCTACAATTAAAATGATTATTTCTCAAATAACGTATGACAACGAAAAATGCTTACTTTTTGCTCCAAACTTCTCTTTCGTTTCAAGTGAATTTCCTCGGAAATATCTTCCAACCTTCGCAAAGAGGAGGCGTATTGGTTCTTTGATTTCGTAATAGCAGCCCGAAGTTTAATTACTTTGTCTTTCTGCGCACATAGTTGAGCCTCGCAGCGCATTTTCTCTTCAAAATATGGCCTAGATTTAGAAATATAACGATGGCACCGTTGTTCTAAGGCTTGAGCCTGTCATAACAAATAAACCAAATAAAACACATTCTTGAGCACCACACGTAACAACCGAAGGCATACTTTTTGCTCAGCTGCGTGAAATAAGGTTGCTTTTCTTTGATGTTCTCTTCCACTTTCAGCCTTTTGATGTTCAGCATCAGTTACCTAATAAAATATTTAGTTTATTCAGTTTCTCAAGTAAATTTCAAAATTTACGTATCTATTCGGTGAAAACTGAAAAGCACATACTTTCATTATTGCATTGTTCAACATTTCTTGCCAAGCACTATCGAATTCCCATTCGTGTTGCTTGCTTAGAAATCGTTCTTCAGCGAGGGCAACAGTCTCTTTAGCAGCCTGATGAATTTCTGTAATACAACAGAAAATGTAATTAAATAAACTATCCGAAAAGCAAATTTCAAAAAATTCAGTGTAGCAAACTCCGTTTGAAAATTAGGTTTATAGTCTGGATGAAAACAGGAAAAATACATTTTATTTTCACTATTTTCAATTTGTGACAGGTTGCGGGAAACCAAATACGAAGTCGGAAAACCACATTTTCCCGGACAGCCAAAAACGTGAAGTGGGGCAAATTTGAGGAAAAATGAGATTCAACAGATTCTTTTTCTTTAAACACTGCAGCATCTACCTATTACACAAACGAGTCTCAGAACCCAATTTAATATCATGGAAACAAAATAAATAAAAAAAACTGTGCTGAAAGTCGGGAGAAACCAAAATGTAAGCCATGAAAACCCACAATAGATAGAATAACAAATTAGAAAATTTAAACAGCGTATAACTCAAAACAGATAATTAGGACTTGGTAACTAATTCTCTGGTCCAAACATGATTTCAAATATTGTGTAGTGGTAGCAAGAATTTTTCTAATTCTAGAATTTGATGGCTTTTTGAGGGATGGTCTTCGTGAGAATCATTATATTTGCTAAAGAAAATCAAAAGTTGAAACAAAATAGCAGCTCTTATAGGAAATCGAAAAACAGCAACAAGATGGAGATACCATTAGCTTTCTGGAATTTAACAGCAGCTCGCTGACATTCTTGTTGAGCAGCCTTGGATCGTTCTAGTGCTTCGTAATAAGGTCGAGCTCGATCGATACAACTGCCACCCACTTTTCTGGTTAACAATTTTAGCTTTCGCATTGACTCATTCATCAATACCCGGAACGCAGAATTTGCTTCCTATTTAACATAACGAATGTAAAATCTGGCGAGACTATCACACAATGATACAAGGATTCAACTCACGTCAAGCTCAATTTCGAGTCGATTAATCTCATCAGTGGCGTTGTTTAGCTTTTCTAGTTCAATCTGTTAATCAAGAAACGTCGATAATCCGATTCTGTTATCAAAAGAATAGAGAAATGAAAGAAAATTACCTGTATTCGAGGATCCAAATCATTTTCCTTCATCGGTTCAGCATCGTCTCCCTTTCCTGACATTTTTCAGGACAGTTCTTAGAGCTGATCTACCTTGATTTTCCTCATCAATTTATTCTTCAGATCTTAAACTGAGTAGCAAATGAAACAGTTTGAAAGCAGTAATTACATATTAAGTTTTAAATGACAAAGCTGTAACTTACTTTGAAAATTCAACGATGCTCAAGTGCATAGTGAAAAGCTGGAGTAAAAGCGAAGCGATGAATCAGAGTAGAGGGTGTTACTGAAAATGTAAAATAAACAAACCCACGAATTTACAAAAAATCAGAAATGATACATGTTTGAATCATTCATGTTTACAAGTAGGTAGGAGACTTTACTACTCGACTACTCGACTCGACGACTCGAGAATTTTCATTTCCGTTTTCCTGCCCTGCCGACCTCCGTAAATCAGATTTCGAAAATCAAAAACAAAAGAAAAAAATTCACGATATTCGATCGATAGTTAATAAAAAATCGAAATCGAACAGCTGTTTTCTCACCTTTAGGCTCATCGCATAAGAAAAGATTCAGGATCACCATCAATAGATACACACTCGATATCTATAAATATCGGAAGTTATCGATAGTACTTTTCTGAAAAGCTCGTATTATAATATCGTGGTAGTGGTAGCTCGTAGCTCGTACTCGTAGTCATAGCCTCGTATCGTTGAAATGTTAAATTATAACTTTACAAGTTTAAAAGTTCTTGATAAATTTTAATCACTAACAAGAAGAAAAAATGTTTTCTATTTCTATTCAAATTTCAGAAGGTGGTGAGAAGAGGGGTGTGAATAGAGTAATTGAATAGACCTTGATCATTTTCTGTCAATATATTCAGCTCCCGCCGCACCCGCTGCCCATTTCACATAAGACGACAAAAATCTGCCTATGAAATCAACCCTTCTCTTCTTCCTGAAGAAAATGTTATTGATTTCTATAATAATCTGGTTTTGTGGACCTAAGTAAACCTGTACCTACCTAATTTTGCAAAATAAAGCTGCGTTCATATTCTACTTAAGCTTTTCCTTTTACTCGAACTAATTATACGAAGAACTTTTACTTTTAATTACTTTTCTTCATTCTAATTGGTTGGAGGAAAAACAAAATCAAAAGTACATTGTGAACGGACCCTAAAGCCTAGATCTAAAATTTATACTTCCGTACTTATGTAAGATTCAAGGCACAGATAAGCGGGGAGAAGTTGAAAAAAAAATTGCAAATAGAACTTTAAAAAAATCTTAACTTGACAAAATTATTTAAATTATACTTTGAAGATCAGCTTACGAACCAGGATAAAATTTTAAAATTTCAAAGTCAAGGAATCAAAGAAACCTTGGAAATGAGATTTAGAGTACTGAGAACAATAATTATTAATCATGGTAAATTTTATGTACCTAAATGTCTGATAATAGGTTATTGGCCATTTCACCATTAAAACAAGAACTCCGGTCTCCATTGTTAATCTGAAACAATTAAAAATAAAATTGTTTCCCACGTTTCAGAATATTTTCTGCATTTCCACGCTTACTCATGCTTGGACAAGGATACTTGTTTAAAAAAAATCCAAACTCGAAAGAGTAATGAAAATTCTAGAATTGATATTTCCATATCCTCTTTACATCACCATTATAATTAAGAGTAGTAGAACTACACCAGTGTTGTGTAGTGAATCTATTAAATTTTTCTTGCGCCGCTTTACATTTGAATTCGGCGTAGTTGCTTGAATAGTACATCGTATAATATGCAAATCGTTTGAACACTTGATTTATACAAACTCAAGGGCAACTTACGTTTGTGTGCGTCTAAATTAATACCAAGTAGATATATCTGCATTTTTTTTCCATTTCAATGTGTATTTAAACTTCGGCAAATAAAAAATTATCCAATTTTTTTTTAAAAAGAATGACTGATCTTTGATATGGAGACGTAGGTATAGAAAATTTATTCAAAAGCAGAGATTGAAAAGTTTATCCTATGAGGGCACAGTAAAATTATCAGCATCTTTTTTTTAGTCATCATGAAAAAATCTATTCGAAAAAGGAGTTAAAATTTTGCAAGACAATATAAATAGGTTTCCATTTTCAAAACTGGTCCAAGAAAGAAAGTGATTTTCCAATCAATTCTGTTTTAATTTTCACTTTTGAGTTTTCAAGGTTATATTTTCTTTCCCTTCTCATACAGAAAAAAATTTCTCCAAAACCAACCAGAAAATTGAAAAAAACAAAACAAATAATATAAAGTTTGGACATGAAAGTTTTGAAATGTATTAAATAAATAAAATCAAGTCCCAATTTGTTCGAAAAATAAAATTCATCCCACACAAAATAACAACACAAATAAATTTTCAATAGTGTGGAAGCATATTTTATACTTTATTTAAATCATGAAGCATTGAATAACGATATTTAAAAATAATAACAGAAGGAATGCATCACCACTTTCATCTAATACAATGCTCAGACTTCAAACATAAAGATATGGTAACACGTGTGAATTGCTTTATGTTTAAAAATGTTGAAGTTACCATACCAAAATACGAGTACTGTATTCTGTAAAAATAAATATCTAATGATTTCAGACATAATACAATGAACATAAAATGGTAAATGGATTAAGATGAACAATTATATTTTAATGAGTAAAATGAAAACAATTTATTCGAGTGTTTTCTAGCTCCCGAAACTGGAATTTAAAAATGAAAACGAAAGCTGCAAATTATGACTGGATAATTTTTTGGGGAAATAAAATACGATAAAATGAGAATGATAGAAACGATGATGTAAATTAATAGTATACGAGCACACCAATTTTTATAAATAATGTGAACATTTACAAGATTTTTCAAAAAGTAATTCGCAGTCGTGCATAACAACTACTTATACTTAAAATAGGAGGTAACCATTGAAAATTGGAATGTGACTAGTTTCAATACTTTTTGGTCGTACACGAGTACGAAGGATACATTATGCGAAATAGTACGTCTATATTATGATAATACTCTACCCAAGAATGGATAGCCTTGGAACAATTATTCAAAAAAGGCTTTGACCACTGAACAAATCGAGTAAATGATATAGAAATGTATTGTGACACTATTGTTGGTTATAGACAGTTTTCATAACGAGTCGTGGCTTATCCACTTTGTAGAAGACTATTCATAAAAAAAAATACCAGAAGTCTTGAATTCTCTATTTACCTTCTTTATTTTTTTTTCTTCTTCGAAAAGTGCTCCTTTAATCTTTACAGCAATACCTCACAAACCTCACTTTGATTAATTAATTGTTTATCAAAGAGTTATCGATAAATTGAGGATCCGAGTTCCATATGAGCTTAATTGCGCTTGAAAAAAATTTAGAAAAAAAAAAAAGGTTCATTAGCACTCAATGGTATGAAATTTTAATTAGAGAATCTAGAGTAAACTCGAATCTGTCAATCCGCCATTTTCGGACCTAAGAAGAGCGAATGGTAAGAATAATTATAGATTCAGCGATAAGAGTTTTGTATTATTCAGAGCTGGCTGCTCTAAAATAGTGCACTGACATGCTCAAGTCCGTTCTAGGTTCTCTGTTGCTAAATTTTGGAACTACTTTTTTATTTTCTCAAAATTAAAAGAATGTACTCAGGCCATTGTAGAAGTGAGGTCCTCCATAAAATTTCATGCACGCTTCGAAATCAAATTGGCCGAGGTTCGGTTCGAAAATGGCGTTTGTGTTATAATATTTCAGTAGTCAAATCCAAATGTTCCTTAGCTAAGAAATACGTACATCATTGCAAAATTCCACACGAATAAAAATGTCTAGAACGACGCTGAAAGTAACGCATCTCACTGATATGTCGATGGCGTCGAAAATATTCTCAGTGATGCCAACAATGAAAGTATAATATATATTCAATAGAAGGTAACTTTGCCAACTAAATAGAAAACAACAAACCCGAGTACTGGACGAATAATACTCCCAGGCGCAATGCACGCCTCCTTCACCTTATCTGGGCGGAACTGGTGGAGCACCCATACGAGCAGGAACTGGTGGAGGAGCACCATTCGACGGAGGAGGTGGAGGCACACGCTGGGGAACGGGTGGAGGTTGACTACTGGACTGGCCTGGTGGCTCCGGAGCCGGTCTCATCGGCATTTTCGGCTCTGAAATGGCGCATTTTTCCATGCCAACCAATGCTGGTTGCAGAGGCTGGTGCAAATTCGTCGGAATGCTGAACACGCCGGCTTTGGGTTTGGAAACAGGAGCTGGCGGCCGAGAGGGTGCCGTTTTGACCACATCACCGGCCTTGCGCAGCTCTTGACTGTCGTCGTTTGAAGAGTCACAACCATCGTACAAGGGTACGGTATTGTCATTGCAGATATCAATTTCGCGCAATGTCTGCTCGATCCAGTTGGGCGACTTGAGCACCACCTCCAGAGTGTAGCTTCCAATCTGCAGTGTCGACTGCGCTGCCGCATTCAGCGCACTCACACCTTCCTTGAACGTTACCCACATAACATTCTCGACGAAACGCACCAAAATCACTTCTCCGAAGGTAGATAATGTCTGTAGTAGCTCAGCCATGAATGCGTCATCGAAAACGGAAGCTATGTCGACGCTGTTCAACGTTTTCAGCACAACGGTGCCATCCAGAGGGCCGACACAGTGTAGCACATTCTTGAAAACTTGATCACGCTTCTGCGGCTCCACTTGACGTATTTCAATCTCCAGCAACGCAATGACTGGACGATGGTCGCTTTGTTTCAGTTCTGCACGCCCATAATGAACTAACTTGCCCGGATCCCAGTCTTCAGACAGGTCTTCATCAGGAAACAGTTTACGTCGCCGCCACAGAACGCGATCGGTCCACGCGGGTGCTCGGCACTTCTCACTTGTGTCGTAATCCTCCGAGAACAAATCGTACTTGTAGGTGGGTGGGAAGGTGATATCGCCTTCGCTGAATCCTTCGAACACTTTGCCCTCTCGTCGCTGGTTACTGAGCTGGTCGTGTTGCAGGACCTCGTCCAGTGCGTTACTTCTAATCAGCTCTTTCATCGCATCCTTATCCATATCAATGCGGTAGTTAAAATCACCGCACCAGAATATATAGTCGTGCGTCGCCAGAGTTCTGCCCATTGGAAAAGCGACCTTTTTTGTGATTTCTGCGTAGTCGGCATTTCTTTCGTTCACCTGTGACTGGCCGGCTGCGAAATGCGCGCAGACGAAGCACAACGAGCTGGCATGTAGCACAAATCGAATAGCCACAGCGCCTTTATTGCCGGTGGCGCCTCCCAGACCCGTTTTCACCGAATCGATAGCCAGATCTCTGATGTGGGGCACTAAATCGGTGCGCACGAAAATATACAAGCAAACGCCCACCAGTTGCGTATACGTAAGTAGCACATACGGATGATCTCTGGAGAGCACTTTCTGCAACTCCTCCGCCCACAAGTTCGCATTCTCCGAGCTGGCGGCCATTATGTTGCCGGCGTTTAGGTCGACAATCTCTTGGAAACCAACGGCAAACACGTCGACGGGCAAGTCGTCGTCCTCCATTCCCGAAGCGTCGATTAATGACTTCTTACTTTGCAGCATCGTATCCAGCAGCCAATCGGACAGCGATACGTCTTTGTAGACGACGCTGCGAAAGTGTTTGCCACCGTTTACATTGTATGTGCCCACAGCAACTCGCACTTTCTCCGTGTACGTGTACTCCTGAACCCGGGTGCACATCTCACGAAGGATACTGGTGCTCGCATGCAACGTATCAGCCGATAAGAACATACGCGCTCTATCGGCCAGCTCGCTATTCAGCGTGTTCCCCAACAGGAATACATCGATCGCTTCCTGCTTGCTGTTGTCCAGCAGGTTATTTTGAATAGTGCGCGCCGCTGACCGAGCGCCGTCCATCAGCTTCGAGCCACCCTGTATAGCGCCCGTGCCTGCGTATATCTTGCTCACCTCGTTGCCGTTATTCACCCACATTTGACGGAACACTTCCTCGAAGCGCGACCACATCTGCTGCTGGCTCTCGGACTCGCACAGCGCATTCACTTGGCCGAGCAGTATCTCCAGCCCGAAAAACGTTTGCACACAATTTGTTCTATCCAAGCAATCCAGACAGTTGACGCGAAATACGCCCTTCTGCTCGGACAGAGTCTGCTGGCCAACGGCGTAGAAGTAGCCGAAGTCCTTGAGATACGCGTCGACGTTCTCCTTCAACTTGGCCAGATTCTTAACATTGCCACTGCGGCACTCGAGGTGATAGTCGAAGACAATGTGCGGAATGTCGCGATACGCGGACGTGCTGTGGTGCTGCAGGAAGGTGTGGCTGAGCGCGGCCTCGCTTTCCTTGCCGGCGCTCATGTTCGAGTTGAGCAGATTAACGATGACCTGACGGCCGTAGCGTTTCAGCAGCGTGGCGAAGTGCTTGTTGTAGGCGCTGGCCGAAGCCTCCGCACTACGCGACATTTTCACTTTGTGCGAGCCGACCTGCACGCCCGGCTGCTCCCAGAAGAGCGGCACGGAGCCGCGGGTCTGCAGGTAGGAGGTGATGCGGTCGTCCAAATAGATGGCCTGCTCAGTTTCGACGAAGTTGGCCACGTAGCCGTCGTCGTTGCAGCCGCGCACGTTGAACCGGGTGCCGGCGCGTTCGCAGCTCAGCCGCGAAATGATGACCGCACGAGCCTGCTTGTGGCGGATGTACACCGTTCGTATTTCCACGCTGCCGCACATCATCTTCAGCAGCCACACGTTCGTGTCCACCTCGAAACGAATGAAATAAATGTGCAGCATTCGGTTCCAGAAGAATCGGTTATCGGTGATGGCTCCTTTCTTTTGACGCTGAGCGCACAGCGTCAGGTCGAACGAGTTGTTTCGAGAGAAATAAAAGGTGCCAGAGTTTAACAGCCTTTTGATATCCGAAATGAGGTCCTCGTCTTGCGGATAGTTGCGTAACGAGATGAACGACGTTTGGGTGATTCGGAAAATTTCGCTTTCGTTAATTTTACCAACGGAAACGCAACCTGTAATGGTGACCAAGAATAGAACAGTCGTCTCGCCCAGGCTGAATTGCAGTATTCCCGAGCAGCCGTACGCATCTTGAATTTTCGTGTACTGACGTTTGACCGAATCGAATTCCTGCGACGACAGTACGGCTATAGCGTTAGATTCGAAAAGTAACGCATTCTCCTGATGGCGATGCTCCAAAATAATACTGTATGGCTGCGGTGGCACGTTCTTCTCTAGAACTCGAAACACTTTACCGAATGATGTCATGACTGAAAATGAAAATAAGCATCGATGAAAAAATATTTATATCAGTTAGTATAGAAGCTGATCAGAGGCGATTGGACAATTTAAAAAGAGGCACAATAAATTTTAATTAATTTCGTTAATTAAAAACAAAAGAAAAAAAAAACCGAAATAATAGTATCATGCAGATTTTGTTAGGATATTATCAATTCAGTAATGAAATAAATTTATTGGATTCGATGGCTTTGCAATTCTCTCAATGAATAGCTCAGTGGTTCTGGTTCATAAAGAAATAAGCAACAAATTAAATGGGACCGTTTTCTCATTTTCCTGTCGGATATAATGTTAATTTTTATTGTTCCTGCATAAACCTTTCTATTAGCAAGGTCTTCGAAATTTTATCATTCTTGGGTTTTTACAAATTTACTCCAATACAGGGTGTTCCGTCTCAAGTTCACCACCAAGCAAATGTATAGATAGAGCAACATGAGTTACATTCATTTATGATGGCATGCCTGTCTTACGGTTAGTATGTATTGAAATCATTTTTTCGTCCGTACCAATTCAGATGACTGTTTTCAAAAATGCATACATTCAAAACTATGATAGTTAAGAAACCCAGGTTTATGCCATTGCATAGTAAATAAGATGTACTTTTTTAGTTTCAAAAATTAGAACAATCGAAGCAAGCAGAGACAATTGAAAATAAGAATACTTTGAGGTAAAAAATGTCCCAAATATTTCATTTTTTGAAGAAAAAAAAGAAAATGTTATTTCGGACTAGAAAAAAAAATTGTTTTTGAAAAAGAATCAACTGCTGTATCATATAACATGAAAAGAAATTTCAGGAGAAATGCTTATTGTCTAAAAAGAAGTCTATTCCTAGGTCTTTTCTTAAAAGTACAGAAAAATGAAGAAAAAAGAAACTAACTTAGTTTTCTATGAGAAAATCAACTTTCTTAAAGAAATTTTTTCCATGTTTTATGGTACAGCAGATGGTCTCCTTTGAAAAATAAATATTCAGAGTACCACTTGAAATAACAGTCTTTCATTAAATTTCGAAAAAATGAAAAATTGAGGACATTTTTCACCTCAAATTTTTGACATTTTCACTATCATTTTTCTCTGCTTGCATCGATGGGTTAACATCATATTTATTAGAAAATGGTGCATACTAGAGGTTTCTAATTATCATAGTAATGAATTTATATATTTTTTTAAATAATTACGTGCATTAGTCGGTGAAAAAAAAAATTTCAACATTATATAGCCCCTATCAATCAGAGAGTATGCAAACTATCATACATAAATATAACTTGAGTTGCTTTATTTGCAATTGCTTGGTAGTGAACTCGAGGCGAAACACCCTGACCCCTGTACAGTATGTTATTTAATAATTAATCAATAAAGAAAATTGAGAAATGAAAATATTGATCCACTCATACTAAAATTTGAGTACGAGTCAACTTTTATACTTATTGCTAATACACGACAAGGCAGCATACTGGCGATTCACTTTAATATTTGAAACCTTCGAAAGTTATTCCAGGAAAGACGATTAGAGTGATAAGTTTCATTAAATCTAACTAAACAATATGTACTTTTGAAAGAAGAACCTATAAGTGCTCATGAATTATAATCTTGAAGAAGAAAAAAAAAAACTTGCAAAACGTGACTTAAAATATCCATCCGGGAGAAAACCAATTAAAAGAAGCTATTTCTGTTTTTATCGACAGGTAATTAAATAGGACAATTAAACCACTTCAACTTCTTGGTATTTCAATTCTTTAGCGTTTTCTGAGAACTATATTTTCACAGTGGGTTGACTTCAATAGTTTCATTTCTTTTTCACTTCATTACTTGAAGTTATTCACTTAGTTTCATGAGAAAAAAATTGTTCAAACAGAGAAATGGCAGAGGGAACAGACAGACCTTTCATTTTAACTCTTGAAAATAATAAAGTAAACAAAGTATTTCAAATTTTCGAATTTTATCTTACGAATCGGCGAAATTTCACAATATTTGCTTATTGAAAGGAGGGGAGACGAATGAATCAAAAAATATAATTTCAAGGCATCTCTACAGAAAATAAAGAAATTTTATTAGGTTCATAGACGCTTTTTTTGATGCTTTTTTGCCAGCAGCTAGTGAAACCAGTATAAAAATTAAACTCACCCAGTTCTTCCAAAACTAATTTAAAAAAAATATTTTCTTTCTTTCTTTCTCTTCGAAAATGACAATCTCTAAAAAATCGTTTCATTTATTCTTTTTTCTCACTTTTCAGTCAAGTTTTTCATTCAATTCTTCAAAGGATCTGTTCCATTAGAGGGAGGAGTTGGTATGTTCAAAAAAGAAAAAGTTTGGAAGGAAAATATAAAAAAATCTCATTTAGTGTAAAAATATTGCAATTCTAAGTGAACTTTAGGGAATTATCAATATTTCAAAATTATAGACCCATCTGTTTCTTCTATGTAGAACTCCCATAGCTTTCCAGAAAAAACTGCATTGTAACTAATGAGTTCTAGTAGTATTGAGTGAGCGTTCCAGCATCCACGTCAGATACCAGGAAGCTAGGTTCAAGGGCTAGAGACTTAAAAGTGTAAATCGATAAAAGTCCACACGAACGCATAAGTTAGGCAAGACTAATGTAGACCATAATCAATCGAAAAAAATAATAGACACACTTTTTGTAGATGATATAAATCATCTTTCGCAGCTGTGCAGAGTAAATCAAACATTGAAACGTTCGTAATTATTATACTAATAAATGAGAAAATACATAAGAAAATGACTCACTTCAATGAAAAAATCAGCAATGCCAATGAGATTCTATCCAGGCTGGAATCGAATTCGAAGATTGCATATGGAGCAGAGCAAAGGATGTTTATAAGACATACAGTAGTAAAATTTGCTATAAGAGATTAATCGATTATGACACGGAAGAAGAATGAAGTTTTAAAAATTTCCAAGAGTTTTTATACAATAAATAACATCACAAAAGTTGAAAGAATCAAGACCTAAGTTTTCAAAATTGAAATTCTTCCAAATCCTATTCCTATGATTCCTCAAATTCAGTTGTCTCGTCTTCAACTCACTTCAACTTCTTGAAAAAAAAATTGTTTTGGTTGATAAGATTTTGATTTTTTAGTAGTTTCATCTGTGATATATCTCAATGATTAACCTGTGATTTCGGCTGGAAACATGGGATTGGGAACAAAATAAAAAAACAATCTAAATTTGATTTTTGTGTTATGCAAGTTTATATTGCATTGACGTAATTATTTTTGATAAGAACCTTTTAAATTGATAAGAAGTTGGAAATTTTTCTTAATTCATCAAAATAATTGTTCATAAAATAAAATCATAAGAAAATGTCGCGATAGACAGAAATTTTCATATATTTTGCTCAAAATTTATCCTTTTTTGAATACTAAGACGCTTTTTAAAGTCATTAGGGTAATGTATAATCTTGACGTTACCTTCTTCATGGAATGTTGTGAGATTTAACTTGACTGTTTCTCATTATGGCTAAGTCTACTTTAACTCCAACTGAGTTTATTCAGAATTCGTTCTCTCCTTTTATTGCCGTACTCAGTAGTCCTTTGGTCGATGAAATTTGTCAACAAAATAATTTATCTTTCATCGAATTACTGGAACCATTTTGCACCAGTAGTAAAGAAGGTAAGGATGTTAATTTATCACTTGTTTTTGCTCAATCCTTACAACAGCCTTACAACTTTATTTTGTTACAGTATGCTACAAAGAACCATCTGGCAACATCATTAGTCTGAAAAACTTTCAAATAGTGCTCTCCGATGTAAATTCGAAGCCTCCAGATGCTGCTGTAGCTCGACGATTTTTGAATGAATCCGTTAGTTCAACCAGCGATGAGAATGTTGACTTAGTTACCATGAAATCAGGTAATTTTTTCGTCATTCATACTTGAAAGGTTTGCTTGGGAAATCATCTTGGTTAGCAATGGTGAGCACTGAGAGATCCATTTACAAAACCTACTTGGTGATTGCTGAAGATACTATATTTTCCATGAGCACAATATATTCTCACCGGAGGATCGTATTGCTAATTTTTATAATTCAAGAAAGGTTATTGGGCTATCCGTGATTATAAATTTAAAATTATTAAACATAATAAATTAGTTTCAAATTTCGTTATTTTTCATGCTTTTGCAGCTTATGCCATCACTGATCAAGGTTGTTCCTTGAATAAGCTCTTCGTTTCCACTTGAATATATTATTGCTAAGGTTTATTTTAGAAATTATAAGCCATCTAGTTAATGATACCCAAAGTTATTGAACTTCATCGAGTTTTCACAAAACGAGTTCTATTTCATGCTCTTGTAACTTATGACTTATGATTTATAACATATCGAATCCATATTGTTTTTTAAACAAACCCTTCTCTCAAATTGAAACTATGCTCTAATTTTTTATTCCATATTTTAGGAAATATCACTGTCCAAATTCCATCGTTTATTCCCTGGTTCGAGAAATGGAGAACGACATTTTTAAGAGTTCAATTTCCGTCCGATCACGAGTTTACTAAGCATTACATAGCTTGTATGATTTTATTTTACTATCAATTTTCAATTAGTATATTTATTAATTAAAATATTCAATGCAGGTATGATCGTGATTACTTCCCAAGATGACAATCCTATGGATACGTTATCTACAAAAGTTCAACAACTTCAGCAATTGTTGAGTATGTCTCCACCTAAAATGATGCCCAAGTGGTTTAGTTCCTCTGTGCTACGATATTATGTTCTTCTACACGATAACTCTTCGGGTGATGTTATAAAGTGAGTTCTTCACGATCCTGTACAGAATTTTTCAAATACAAAAATTAAAATCAAACATAAATATTTCAGAGCTGAAAAAGTATACGATGAAATGAAATCAACGTACAATGCTAACTGTTGTTATATGCTAAAAATTAATTCTTTACATAAGGGAAAAGGTGAAGTCGATCTGTCGAAGTATTGGAAAAAATTCAAAGATGGAGAAGACGTTCAAGTATGTTTAGCTCTCAATTAGTCGTCGCGTTTATCAATTGACTACATATTTTTTGTCTTCGATAGGATACAAATTCTTCTTCGATGACGAATAGTTTTGCTAGTTTAACGGGAGAATCGTCGAAATTCGAGGTTGGTCAAGATTTAACCGAAGAAGTAAAACCTAATCTTTTGATTCATCCGCTGAGTCCTGAGCTAGAAAGTCAGCGATTATTTAATAATGGAGCGGTAATATCAACTTGACTGCGACAGAAAGGTTAAAAAGTCGAAATGTTAATTCTGTTTTACTCTTTGATTAGGAAATGAATGGCCCTGTTGAATGCCATGCCCAGCTTTCTGAAAGTTGTTTGTCCTCCGAAGATATTGATCACATCAAAATGTTGGTTTCTCATTTTGTGGTCAATGCATTAATGCCTTTTGTCGAAACTCAGATGCAATATTTGAATGAAATGGTAAATTTTGCGTCAGACTTAATTCTTCGTAGTTTCACTTTTAAGCTGTTTTTTTATTCGTAATTTAGGTATTCAATAAAAAAGGAGTTAGTAAATCTCTGTTCAGTGTACCACGTCGCTGGTTTGGAGGTCCCAAACCTGGCTCACCCGTTAATGTTCCCAACGCTCATTAGTAAGTTATTCTTTCTACAACAGTGTCCCTACAGAAATTTCAAAAATTCACCCAATATTTTATGTGCAGCTATCACCCCGACTCACCAGAACTGCAAATGCGACGTTTAGGAGATTTGTGTTTCATGTTCGGTGCTTATAATTGTGCATTTCAAGCGTATCATTCTGTGAAAAGAGATTTCAATAACGACGGAGCTTGGCTGTATTATGCTGGTGCTTTGGAAATGGCTGCTCTTTCAGCTTTTTTAATTGGCCAGGATTTGAAAAAAGCCCAAGAATACACCGACGAGGGTGTTCTTACGTATTTGCAAACTTGTCGGTTGGTATTGTGTTTTTTTTTTCACTTATTTATTTTTTAGAATCGTTTGAACTATTCAAATTTTTTGTGTTCTTTTAGCATGCCTCAGTTTGCAACTCGACTGACATTATGCGCTACCGAATGCTTAAAAACGTTAAGTTTGTTCGGCGAAGCTGCTGGAAAATTGTTACAAATGACCAGCGAGGAGTCGGATTTACGAAGTGCCTTATTACTCGAAGAGGCATCGTATTGTTTCCTGAAATCTCGTAAACCTCCAATGCCTCGAAAATATGCATTCCATTTGGTCCTAGCAGGTCATCGATTTGCGAAAGCGAATCAGAAAAAACATGCTCTACGATGTTACCGGCAAGCATATCAGGTATAATACTTTTTTGAAACAATTTTCAACCCACTTTCGTTGATTCGATTACAACTATATTTGGTAGGTGTACAAAAACAACAACTGGGGTTTGGCCGAAGATCATATTCATTTTACGATTGGCAAATTAGCCTCGTCGTTGAAAGAAAAAGAAGTGACGGCTGCCGAGTTTGCCAAATTGTTTACAAAACCCAGTGCACAGTTGCCAGCCCAGCAAGCAATTTTTTTGAAAGAATATTTTATCTCGTTAATTGTAAGTACAATATTATGATTTTTAAGAACGACTATAGTCGAGAATTTTTTTCCATTTTAAATGCAGAGCATGATTGAATATTGGACTAAAATAAAGCTTCAGGAAATTATTTTATGATCGTTCAAGACCACTTTCAGGTTTTATTGCTAAATATTTATAGGTAGCTGTTTTTGATAAAATTGTCATATCGGACATTGGTCTCGTCCTTTAAGACCAGACCTTTTTTATAATGACGTTAGTTTACCGCCTTTGAAGAATTTCTTCTAAGACATCGGGATTGTAGGAACTGCAAAAAGAAAACAGCGAAAATATTCCGTTCCTGGAGGTTCCGCGGGTCGACCACTCGTCCATTAAAGTAGCTTTAAACACGTTAGAAAATCAAGAGTCAATCGAAGGATATATTCTTGCTGGTAAAAATATGTCAGAAGATGAACTGAGCGATGTCAGGTGAGTGTTGATTTTAAAGAAACGAAAAATCTGTTTAAAATAGTGCGTAAAATATTTTTCCTAATTATTTTTTTAGATGGGGAAAATTAGAGGAAAAGCTGTACAGTTACGCTAACAAGTCGTCAGTACCTATGTTTTTCAAACATACTATTAATATATTCAGTTCGAATACGAATAATTCGGTGAAGCCGACATGCGTCGTTGCCGGTGAGTGTTGGTATTGTTGGTCGTTAATTCAATTCTGCATAAAGGTAAATTACTCGAGTCAAAATAATGAGAGTCTTGATTTCATGAGAAATCTTATCAAACTGAAAGATATTCTAAAAAAGATTTTTTCTTAATCCTTTTCATCCTGCAATAGCTACAGACAACTAAGTAGTCTTCTGGCTACTTGGTGGTGTAATTTGGTTTTTCATTTTGCTACAAACAATAGAAAACAGTTACTCGGTGTCTTTCTAGCTCTAATTTAGTAGTGAATTTCATATACCAGTTTTAAAACTGGAAATTTGGGAACAAATGATTAAATGGAACCAATAACGACAAAAACGAACTGAAATTATACATAGTTACCCCAGTTTTTCTTCACAGCTGTTCATAAAAATTTAATATTGAAATTTTTCAATCAACAGAACACATCCGTACGAGTGTGGATCTAGTGAATATTCTGAACATACCATTATCTTTAAAAAAATTGGAATTAATGTGGATGCACTCGGCTCTAACCGAGGATCCGCAGGTCGATAAAAAGATGCTAGTTGAAACGGAAGTCATCGACTCGTTATCTCTTGACCCGGATTCTACCTCCAAGGTATTGGTAGTCAGTTTCGTGTTTATTTTATTGTGTTGATCAACCGTACTAAACATTCATCTGGCTTCAGATTTCGTTGCATATAACGCCGAAAACTGTTGGAGAATTGCACATAACGGGTCTTACCTACACCGTTATTTTGCCACCGGCCAGCGATGGAACCGAACCTCTACAAATTACAGGGCATACCTTACTTACACCTCAAGGAATGCGAGTTATTTCAACAAAAGATCAAAAAACTGCCCCCGTCTACTTGCCTGACTATCGTCTACAACTCGTGGCTGTCAATAATGTTCCCCGGTTAAAGGTGAGTCTTCGGTTTTCTCTTTAGATTTTGAAGGTGAAGTACTGGGCGATTTTTCGATTTTCACAACTTTTTTTTGGCAAGTTCAAAAAAATTATGTCGAGTAAATCAAGAAGATCTCTCAGCGATTGGCTTGTGTGAACATTTTGTCACGAGATCAAAAATTTCCGCTCTGATGTTCCTTTGAACCATGTTTTTAATGGAAACAAGTGATTTGAAAAAATGCTTTCAGAATCGATCTAACTAAAAGTAATAATAGCAAGAAATAATGTGGCATTGAACGAAAATATTGAATTTTCGCTTGACATTAATCACGTTTTGAAAAAATAATAACTCAGGTGCTTTTAATTCAATATACTATTCAAAAGGCAGTTCTTCTAATTTCGATATCAACTTATTTAAAATGCACTTTTCGTTTTCCATTAAATTATTTATTGACTGTACACTTATTATCGTAGGAACTGGTTATCCATTTTTTGATTATCTACGTGTCTAAAAATTAAAGTCACTTAATTCGCACCCGTTTGATTTCAGGTTCTTCTGAAAAATGTTCCATCCGAAATGCTTTGCGGAGAAGTAAAAGAAATAACTGCCAAATTACAAAATGTCGGAAGTCTTCCCATTCAGAACGTTTTCTTTACGTCCTCGGAGCTGAACTGCTTTTCGGTGCCTCAGTGCGGCTCAGCCGCCAATAATATTTTCTCATTAATCAACGAGCCTATCTTACCAGGACATTCCATTGAAGTTACCATTTTTCTGAGAGGATGTGATAAAAGTGGCCGTGTTTCTATTGATCTCCTTTTCTATTGCAACGTCGATAAATCTAGTCAACAAAAGTTGAAGTATCGACTAATTCATCATACGCTGCATTTGTTAATCCACGAGTCAGTATTCGCGTCGGCTTTGGTTTCGAGAAGCGTCAAGGTGACTTCTGACGATAGTGAAATTGTAAATATTAAATTGCAAGTGCATAATAAAAATCAGGTGAGTTGTAATTCATCTAAAAACTAGTATTCGTTATAATTTTCCTATATTTTGGATTGTAATTTCAATCTGTTTTTTCCTTCGACAGTTTTATGATTCAGTCAAATTTGTTTTGTATGTACATCATATTTCATTATTCAGTTCACATTGGAAACTTCTTGATGTGATCTCTTCGGTGGAGAATGGTAAGCAATTCTAATGAATCGTATGAATACGTTGTTTAAAAAAATGACCCTGCGTCATTGCCTTGACAAATTCTTGCGCTCTTTGGTAGAATTATTTAAAGATTTTATTGGTCATTTTGCAAAACTGAATTCTTAGAATATTATTAAAGTTCGCAAAACATTTTATTATATCTACTTCGTGTCAGTTTTTGAATAGCTGTTATGTGGGTATAGTTTTGTAATTATTGACTTTCGAAAGATAACAGGTTTCATTAATTCCGAGACGACATATCAAATCATTTTATTAAAAGGAACATGTGAGAAAAATTAATCACCACAAAATAGTCAGGGGTACCGAAGCAAAGCATTAAAAAAAATTATTCATTTAAATTAAGCATTGTCAAAAACTATTCACGCTAATAAAATTTTCAGTAACGTTTATGTGTAAAATTTTACACTTATTACTTTTAATGGATACCTTTAATTTTGGGAAGTATAGACGTGTGTGTAATTTTTTACACATGTTCTTTTTTATGGAAATGTCTGCTACATGCAGAACTTGGTTCTTGGTTATACAGTGTACTGCGTATAGCATGTATTATCCATTAATTTCTGTCACAGTTATTAGAAATTTCCTCTTTTCAAAGTAATACTACGCTTATTTATTTTTGCTCGAGTCTTAAATTAGGTGGGCTACCATTACCTACCGTTTAATTCACCCACATGTATCTATACTTTCAGATGTCTTATGCTTAGAGCAAGAACAAGCAGCATTCTTAACGCTTAAAGCTAAACGAATGCACGTGCATAGCGGATTTTCTAATTTGGTGCTTCGTACCGACGACGAAAGCATTTCGCCGATTAAGAAGCCATACGTGGACTTTGCGCAATTTGTAATCGATAAAGTTACGAAGAACCAGCTCGAATCGTCCAAGAATTTCGGCGATTATTCGAATCTTAAAAATATAGAATCCGCTGTGACTCTTAATTCGTTACTATTAATATTTTGGAAGGTTAGTATCGAGTTTTGATCACCCTTTCTAATTTTCTCTAGCGGTTAAACGAATTTTTTTCTCTCGTTTCAGGCTGAACTGAAAAATACGGGGAATTTTGTTTTCGGACAACATCACATACCTCTCGCTAAACTCCTACAAAAGTATACGTCTTTCGAGGTCAATAATTTGAACGATACTCGCGAAACCGCTGATTTAGTTAATACGTTCAACACTCCGTCCATTACCAGCCTATATTATAGCGAGCCTGCTGCCAAAGAATTAGTATTGATCCGTTTTAAACATCCTGCTTTCGTTCGTCATTCGTTTTCGTCGAAAAGGTGAGAAAATTGAAGATCTACTTGAGAAAAATTCTTGTCTCCATTTTCCCCCGAATTTTATTTTTTAATTTTCTAAATCCTTACATTTTTCTGAACTCGACAAGTTTTTTTCTTAGCCATTTTACCAAAACTTGTAGAAAGTACAAGTTGTTCAATTGAGGCGAGAATGGAATTAGTTTCTGCTTATTCATTTTATTTGAAGTGCAGCACCCGTAGAAGGCCAATTTACTTACAAGCAAAAAAAAAACGTTTGCATGGCTGAAAACGGTTTACACAAAAAACAAGCCACCTTCTTTTCCTGCACAGCCTGCCTGGTTATCTTGGCATAAATCAACGATTTTTGTTCGTCTAAAATAAACATTGGCCTCTTAATTAGTATTTGCTTGATTGACTCTATTCGTTACCAAATACCAGGGGTGCTGTGATCCCCCAAGGCTTACGTGGAGTGCCCCTCTTCAGGTCAACTATGAATTATGAAAACCCTTCAGTGCGCGAAAAAAAAATGTTGGTATTCGATCTTGTCTAAAATTCTTTTCTAAACAACGAGGAGTTGCTCCTCAAGATTATGCCTTCACAGCACCCCTGCAAATACCTGTCACTGGTTGGTATCTCAAGTTAATTGTTTTTCTGAAAGATCCTGTTTGAAACTTTCGTTAATGTTGATTTCATAAAATTCGAAGAAAGTTGATTTTGGAAATTTTTTTTTGACCTTATAACGTGACAATTTTCGCTTTTCAGGATTTGCTCTGTGCCTGTTGAATTATTAATACTGAACTGTTGTGATAATGCAGTTGAAGTTAAATTAGATACCACATATCAAACGAATTCCAGGTAATTATATTGAATAAATAAAATTAATAACATTGAATAACCGCCAATATTTTCCTCCTACTTAATAAAATTCGTCTGTCGCAGCATCAGTAAAATAAATGAGTTTTCCTCATTTTTGTGGATGGGACTGGTACTACACACTTTCGCTTTGAAAGAACATTCTTGTATTTCGATGCGTTTGTCGGCGTGTTTCGGGAATAGTGGCACCTACGATTTGGCTTCTCATTTCAGCGTATCGGCCAGAAAGGACAATAACCAAGTTTTCGTTCCGCAAGTGCTAATATCTCACTCACTACTTTGTATTACCAATGAAATTTTATGATACATTTTTGCGTATCTTATGTATTTAAGATTTGATACCATTACTTTTTTATTCATGTATGCATATGTATGTGAAATATTATTTGTTTGTTTGGGTAGTATTTGTTTTGTTTTCATGGATTTCTGCTTACTGCAACTCACCTCTAAATTTAAATGGCCAAATTTTTTGGTGTTGGTTGAATGTTAGGACGTTTGCAACATCTCTCCCTGGAAGATTATTCATTGGTAAATAACTAACGTAACTAGCTCCGTGGCATACCCATTGGGGAAGGGGGATTTGGGCATTGAAATTCAATAAAAAAATTTTCCGCACTTCACGCAAATTTTCTGCGTAATTTTTCTCTTCTACTAATAAATTTCAAACTCAGACCGCTCCCTAGGAAAATTTCTGGATGCGCTTCTGATATCTTCTTGATTGGAATTACATTTTTAAGCTATATTCAGCAATTTTTCTAGGTCTCTTGTACAAGCAAAAAGTACACTGCATTAACTAAAAATTAATATAAAAAAATACAAGCTCAGTCGAAAACATTCTTCGATGTATTTGATTAATTTAATACAGAAGATTAAAATAAACGAAGCTTAGCCTCATACAAAAACTTTCAAATTATGACCGTTTCCGGAATGTTATTATTTGACGATAGTGTTTGTGTTTCCGTAGCAAGGCGAGAATCCATGTTCATCCTTTGTCAATTTCAACAGAGAAAAAACGAAGCAAAATTTTAAAATAAAAATTTTTATGGCTCGAAATAATTCATAAAATTACAGAGGTTGACATTGTAACTGTCCATCATCAAACAACATTTGTACAACAAATTAAGGTCAAAAAACATTTTTTTCCCAAATTTCTTAGACTATTTTCCTGAAATCGAAGTCAAATTAACGAACTACGGTCATATTTACAGTTTTATTGAGTGAAAAAAATTCATTGGTTAAACAAACTTAACAATAAAATTACGCCTCGCATCACATCCGAAAAAAAAAAAAAAGTCGATTCAATGAAACATTTACCCTCGCGCGGGTTTCAAAATTGTAAAATTTCTCGCAAACACCGTTCATTGGTTCAAGAACGAAGAATTTTTTTAGAGAGGAAAAAAAAAAGAAAAGAAATAAAAGACCGATGAAAATGAACTTTTCCAAACAGAATTGTTTCAATAGTTTCAATTAAAATAATATTGAAATATGTATAAAAAAGTATTCAAACTTCAACTAGAGAAAGATAAGACGAGACGAATATAGCGAAAATCCAAAAGACTGAATGCAAAAATCAAGGTTGAGGACCGCCAGGACTGGGAGATCCGACAATCGAATTCGAAGCTGATTAACACAGAAAAAAATGCAACACATTAGCACGCTGTAGATCATTTCCCTTCCTTTCCAACAAGTACGTAGCGTTCGTGCGGCAAGAAAATAAAATATTTAGGTACAAAAAAAAAATTAATTTGCAACATGAAATAATCAGATTTTGGATTGAAAACTGATTTTTTTCGATCGCGATATCCTTGCCTTCGAGAACGATCATATTAGTCACGACAAAGAATATTTTCGAACGTTAGCACGTGCATAATAATTACCTTGTGGTAGGGTAGGAGATGAATTCGACATACTCGAACGAGCTTGCTGATCACGAACAATAGGATCTAAAAAAAGCAAATAATATAATTTTAAAAAACATAGAAATATAAAACACGAGCCGATTAATGTGATTCTACTGTTAGTATTGTCTCAAGTCCACAGACGATTAATTCTTCAGTGAGCAATGAATAACATAATGAGCTTTTTCGAACAAAATCTGGGTATTCTCATAGGTACTTTATAACGGTTTCGAATTATTGTGAACAGACAAATGAGCTTAAAAAGTAGCCGAATCAATATCTTGACGTTTCAAGAAATAAATCTAGGAGCCGGAAAGGACCAATGGAGTTTACCATGTACTTCCATCCTATGAACTCAGTTTAAGAAAATAATTATTCGTCCCTAAAGTGAAAACCATAGAGAACCAAAAAAGCAGAAATTGAATATCGTGTTTCAAATGGCAAGAAAAACAACAATAACGATGCCAGAGCCATCGACAGGGTTTAACCACCATCCGTCGGATCGAACGAATCCTTTCCACTGGTCAATGGTCGCGTGTCAGAAAGAAACACATATCGACGTTATTGTTATTTTAACGGGTATTTTGATCGATTTACATAATATACTTCCCCATAGGCACATAAACATAAAAAAATAAATGAAAACCGAAATCCGAAATAAGTATTTTTTAAATTTATAAAGACCATAAAATCCAGCGGATTAGGGTCTTTTACAACGAACCAAAACATCCCTGTCCATGGCTAAAAAACCACCCAAAATTCAAGGATCGCGTAACTAGGGATGCAGCCGAGTTGAAAAGTTCGATTGAAAACAAATAAAAATCGATCATTTTAACTACAACCCTTCTGATTTTCACGTTCAGATATATGGACCTGAAAACTTCTTCAAACGTCCATCCCCGAAGCCTTGAAATAGCATTTTTCCAAAAAGATATGTGTCATCATTCATCAATTTCATTGTCACACCAACGGGTTTTCCGGACTTGAGACCTCAACATTTTTCACTGGTTAAATTACTTACAGAAATAAGGATGTTCCATTGCTTCTCGGGCAGTCAAGCGTTCGTAATGATCGTAACGCAGTAACTTATCGAGGAAATCGAGGGCCTCCGGCGAGACTAAGTGTTGATTTTCTCCGTGAACGAATCGTTCCCATCGTTTTTTAGAATGCCTGCACGATGCAAAATAAGTACGAAGAAAGTCGTGAATTCCCATTCTCAACGAGGAAAAACTTATTGGAAAAATAATTTTCACTTACCTTCCTAAAATATCGCCGAATCTGGGATCTAGTTCGACGTGATATTTGTCCAAATATTCGAATAACTCTTCTGTGCCGAGAACTTTAGCAATTCTCACGAGTTGATCGTAATTATCATGGCCATGAAAGAATGGTTCCTTTCTAAATATCATACTGGCTAACATACAACCTAATGACCACATGTCCAACGAATAATCATACATCTGAAACGGAAGAACACAACATTATAATTCAATACGCGTTCAAAATTGCACCGAAGCAAATGAAAACACCTAAATATTATCAAATAGAAATTGATGAAAAAGTATAACTGTTCCGGGTGAACTTGGAGCAGAATGTACACACACTGAAAATCCTTGGAAATTTTTTCAATCCCGAATAAGATTTTTTGGAAGACTGTATTTCAAATATTCATATTTGCAGGCATAAATATTTTATAATAAAATTTATTGTTCTGTTACATTTTATAGAATAATTCATTTTATTTTCAGCATTCAGAAAAAATTTCAAAGTCAATGCCCAGGTACATGAAATGCTGGAAAAACCAATCTTCGAAGAACTTATAGAAAATGTCTAAAACATGGCTACAATTCAATTCGTTTTTTTATAAACGAAGAAATGCTAGCTCAGTCTTCTCTGTATGATCGAAACACAACCTCGATAAGTAGGTGCGTAACGCTAGGAGAGTAAAAGATAATTTGAAAGCATTTTTCAATTTTTCAATGTCAACTTTTTGAGAAACTTTTATTTCAGGCTCGGTATTCAACTGAAAAACCAAATTTTCAAAGTTTTTTTCACAAAAAATACAACTTCAAAATAGTGAAACCAGAAATTTCTGGTATCGATGACGAGAATAAGAAAGCTCTTCACCGTGTCATGTCATGGATATTGAAAAAGCTAATTATAGGAACGATAACTAGAATTATTAACGAAGTGACTAATTCACAATTCGTTGATAATGGATTAATATAACTGTGTAAGGTAACATTATCTCCCTCTTACGAGTATGCGGTTCAACGAGAAAAATACACGTACTTGATAATCAGCTAGTAATTCTGGTCCTTTAAAATATCTGGAAGCAACGCGAACGTTGTATTCCTGTCCAGGATGATAAAACTCGGCTAAGCCCCAATCGATTAAACGTAACTTCCGGTGTTCGTGATCTATCATAACGTTGTGTGGTTTAACATCTCTATGCATGATGCCCATACTATGAGAATAGTCTAATGCCTGTGAAAAACAACGAATAAATTACAAATTCAATAAAATAAATACCGTTTCCTCCATTTTCTAAACAAAAAATTGACGGAGAACTCACTTTGAGTAGTTCGTAGAGGTAATATCTTATGTCATAATCAGTTAATGTTTGGTATAACTGTTTAAAATCTGTGTTATTTACGTGTTCGAAAATCAAAGCAGGGGTTCTGGACATAGGATCTTTAACCACTGCCTGTAACGTTATGATATTGGTACCGCCTTTTAGATTTTCTAATATTTTAATTTCACGTTTTATCTTCTTTTTCTTTACAGGCTGTAACAGAAAATTTTTTTCAGAAATTAATCATAAATAGAGAAAACAGTCATTCCAATAAGATAAATTTTGTCAATATTTTTAACAGACAACTGGAATAAACTAGACCAATGATAAGTGTGAAAATCCTTGCCACAGTTTCCAACCGTCCACGGAATGTAACATGTTTTTACAATATATTTTAATTATGAAAATTTGACAAATAAGAACAAAACCATACGAAAACCGAAGCACTGGCCAAAATCATAAGAAAAATTGAAACAATTTGATATTAATTACTATGATAAGTGCTGACGGTCTAATGAGAAAATTGCGTGTTCAGAAAATAAACATGTGATTTAAATATAAAATAATATTATAAGCCACGTTCTAACACACAATTGGTTTCTCAAGTTACTTGAAGTCCTCTCATAAGATAAGAATGCAAATAATTTATTTGAATTCAAAATATTTTCCATTCATCAATATTTGCGTAATCAGATAAATGAGAAACTTTTTTCAATAATTCTCTCACTATTATGATATTTCAAATAATTAAACCGATTTTTATTTCGAACAAATCGAATAATACAGCGTGATAGCAATTTTTCGAAAAGAAATATACCTCATGAAAAATAATGCAAATAAATTCAATTTCAAGGTCAACTTGTTAACACAAGTTTTTTCATACAGCTACTACTGGACTAAGACGTACGTGAAATTTCAACTTGAATCTTGCTACTTCATCTGAATACAAGGTTAAACATATGCGGCGTTACGAATAAAAAGAAACCATTTGGTCGATCAGCATTTTTTGTTGGAAAGCAATAAAAAATAAAAATTGTGTCAAAAATAAAAATTTTTCATTTCTTGTCATTCTGGATTGTATAAACCACTAGCAATATTGTAACCATCAAGTTCGGACCCAAAATTTAGTTTACAAGAGATATAAATAAACACTAAAGTCACTTTTTACAGTTGCTCAGGGTTCTAATTTCAAGGTAAGCAAAATTGCTTCATATCTAATTTCATGATCTCGTACCTGTGCTCAGTTTATCCCTCCTGATGATTTTTCCATACTAAAACGATGTATCAGTACACTGTTGCTAAATCTATGAAGAGAATAAATTATCATTCGCTGGGATTTAGAAGATCTAGACTTAGACTAGCAATATGTAATATTGCCCATTTGAAACACGTACTTTTGTAATAACTTTACAAATGTGTCAAACTATACGTTCGAAATCCTTTTTTCATAAATAAGTTTTATGTTTCTTTAATATGAAAACATACCTCAGCCAGATCTAAAAAGGATTAATTAAAGAAATTCCATCCATTTCTATATGATGTACAGAACTCATTTTTCATATTACTGACAAAGTGGTTCTGTTTATTCGGCATGTCATTAAAGGCATGGTTTAATCAGACTGTATAACATAAATAATCCGATCATTTTCTGAGTCACAGAACTGTTGTTAAAAACAAGAGAATGCCATTGGTGAGCCTAGAATGGTGTAAACTTGTAGCAAGTTGCAAGCTAATTGACGTTCAGGGACTGTCTGGTTTCTCTTTCATTGCTGTCTCATGGGTAGAAACAACGTGCACAAGAAAAAATTCTTGGATTAGCGTACATCGTTCACTTATTTTTCGTACAAAATAGTATTTTACACTGTAGTTACTTGGCAGAGTGACACACACAAGTGGCATCAATCTGATCTTCGATTCGTATATCACGTAGCAATCTATCAATTGCGAATCGACCAGACGCAAATCGATACAAATCGATAAGACACACAGGAGAAATATAACAGGAAAATGATTAGAATTTGGCGAATCAAATTCCAACTACGAAATAACACAACAAATACTCACTTTCAATATTTTTATAACACATTTTTGGTCGTTGACGATGTTAATACCTTCGAATACTTCGCTGTATTTCCCTCTACCTAGCTTTCTAACTAGTTGGTAATCATCTTGAACTCTGAAAACGAAATTTAAAACGTCAATATAGATTTTTTATTTAAAAAAATCATACAAGCTAAATAGGAGCATGAATTCTGATCAAACAAATCGCAGATACAACAAAATCAACTTACCCCCAATCAACTGTATAAGATTCGTAATCCCAGTATTCTCTAGGTTTGTGCGCATTGACATCAGCGTATACTCTCGCTCGACTAGGAAGAGCCATGGACCTCCGTGAATAGCTGAACAAGTTTAACTTCAGATATAACGGAACATCCAATAGACAATATAACCTGTAAACGATGGAATGATTAATATACATACTCTGACATACACTGAAAATAAACGAATAAAAGAAATCAATAAATTGAGATCTCACGATGAATTAGGCATTTACATTCAATTCAACACACACGGAAATGATGACTCGATACAAGAAGCTTCAATTCTAAAAGTACTGTAGGTAGATATAAACGTACAGACAACAGTGGATAGCAAAGATCACCAAACCACTGGATTTCGTCCAAATATCATGCATGTTACAGAAAAGTTACCGTCCTTTCAAGATTAATACAAACCCACATGACATTAAAAATAATAATTTCAACGCTAACACGCACAAGTAATTTTTAATTGACGATCAGGGATGATAGTTGCATAGCGTGTAGAAGGAGCGACATCTCCTGCGTCTCCAAAACAGCAGAATGCATTCTTACGACCAGAATGTAGTTTAATGGAATCAAGTTATCTTCGTTAACATTCGGATTACGGCCAAATAATGCAAAATTACCGAGAATAAGGCCGAAATAATGTAATATCAAGGATGTAACCTTAGAGGCCCTCTAGACATACAATGGAACATGCATGAGGCATCATTAACGAGAAACTAAAATCATGCAACAAATTTTGGTACTCGACGTTAACGAGTTAATAACGAATAAATAATTACTCGAACAAATCCATCGACTGATGTGAGATATTAGGTGAAGTATTAAAGCAGGTACTGCAAGTTTAGGAACGTTGACAAAACACTTACCGATAAAATGTGTTCACAGCGACTACTATAATATTTTCTTTATGAAATATAAATGCATAATAATGCGACCAAATGGTAAGAGTTGAAGGATGAAAAATTAGCTCATGGAAAAGCGAATTTATGCAGCCGATTTAAAAGAATTAAGACGCCGGCGAGTAGATCAACGACAATAACCGCGGAACCACATCCATTTGTACGCGAACGCGAAACGGTAAACGTTGATATTTCGTACCCCTCTATGCTTGAATGCTACAAAAATATGGCCAAAATGCTGATCTTCCAGATTTCATTACAGCTAGGAAAGAAAACCTGTCAGTGGTTCCCAAAATAATGAATTCTACCTTATTACAATGTAATTTACAAATTTTAAACGTATTTTACGCACATTTTACATTATTAAAGTAAACTTTAATGTAAACTACGATAAAAAAGTAAAAAACCCACCTTTAGGAGTTAGTACGGTGAAGACTAGAGTGCGTTGCGTTGCGTTCAGAAACAAAAAATGCGACTGTCCGGACAACTTTTGTCCTGACAAAGTCTATGACGTCATTGGGACAAGAATCATTCTCTTCGTTTGAACGATTTGGGACCACAAAATACCGAAACAAAAATATTTAAAACGGCGGCAAATTCAAAACATCGTAATGAAAATAGGAAACACAATTTAATTCCATATTATTGAAAAAATTGTAATATTAAGTTGAACTTGAACGTAATTATTAATAAATAAAGAATTAATTTTATTTACTTATGAAAATTTGCCTAAAAATTGATTTGCATAAACTTCGAAATATTTTTGTTCTTGTTATTTTAATTATTAAAAAATGGCTCTGCATTGGGTTCCTGTCCTTGGGGACAACCGTGATTTTATTATACAAGGTATAAGACTACAAACTGCTTATGGAGAATAAAACTGGTATATTATGCCTTTGATTATTAAAAAGATTATATTTTCCTTTTGATTCCTGTAACAATTCTTCAATTAAAAATTCTCCATTTTAATTAGTTTCACTAAATGTAAATTGAAATTCCAGATGGACAACTCGCACTGTGCGATTTCACATTGGAAAATAATGTGATTAGAGTTACTCTCTGTCCATGAATATGAAATGAATGAATGATGAATCTTGTAAAAGTCTTCAGAAATAATCATCGTCATCGTGCTTATTGCACTAAGAAGTCGTCATCAGATAATATAGTCGGAGCAAATATTGAGATCCGCTATACTCGTAAGTAAACTATTTAATTAACAGCATTTGTGTGTGGAAATAATAAATCGTCCAACGAAATGCTAAAATATTACATTCCCTCGCATACCTCATCTTTCGGAATGAATAAATTATAGCCCGTTTTATTATTTCAGTAAAATAAATATTCAAAGACATTCGTGAAACGTCAAAAGATTTAAGAAAATCTATCGAGGAAATCAGAAAAGCGTGAATCGAATTCGGTGAAAAAATCGAACAAGTACGCGTATTAAGTGCGATAACTGCAGCGGGTGTTGAAGTAAAATATTATTTAATGTGATCACATTTTTATTATTAGTATTAATTGAATTTGCATTTCGCGTTTTGAAAACATGGTTCTTCTGTGATCTCGTTTTCCAGTTTTTTTTTTCTCGATGTTTAAAATCACGAGCATTTTATTCTTCACTTACACGAAGATTGATGATGATGGAAACATAAAATTGTTCTCATGTAACAACCTACATCATCACAAGAACATGACTGTGTCCTAGAGAGCAGGTAAACGGCCATGAATGAAAAATAATAATAAAAAATATAGGTGTCAGTATTCAATATCAAACGGAAAGCAGTCGACGATGAGAACCAGTCAATTAGTCAACGTTATTGTAAAATTTGATAAAACAATGATATGGTAAAACATAAAAAATTTGGATTATTCTAATGCATCAAAGATTAGAAGGGAACTTAATTTTAAAACTAGGGAGCAATACTTTTTTTCTTAAAAAACGATGGTTTTATTTTAGTACAAAAATCAAAATACACGTAATTTATACAAATATTACAAAAATTATGAATGATGACCCGGAACAGTTCTCTGCACTTGACTCATTCCATCCACAAACTTAGTTCTGAATATAACATTGGCATTGTTGAACATGCCTTCTTTCAGAGATACAACAATAAACTGGGAGCAAAAAATAATAGCTGTTACAATAAATGAATAAAATACAAAGAAAATACTGTGGAACAACAGACTACGAGCATACCTGTGAATGTGTAAAGTGAGCTTTCAACATTTGACCAATATTCTGCGTGTGAGATAAATCCAGAGCTGCATCTACTTCATCCAAAATATAAATCGGTGCCGGTTTAAATAATAACATAGCTAAAATGAAAGAAAGAGCAACCAGCGATCGCTGACCTCCGCTTAGTTCTCCTAAACTTTCTTTCCAAATATTACCGAAGGCAACTTTGACCTAAAAGATAATAAAACCATAAGGAGAAAACAAAATGACGCATAGTGAATAATTTAGGCAGTTATTATTTACCTCCAAACCATCCAACACGGTTTTCCCAGGCAACGTAGAAAGTTTCGCATTGGCTCCAGGCAGTAATTTCCCAAATATAGAGCCGAAATCACGGTTCACTTGCTCCCAAGCGTGTTTTAGAGCAGCATTTTTCTTTTCTTCCAATTCCTTAATGACGGCCACAATTTTTGCTTTGTCAGCTTCAACGATTTCTTTTTTCTTGACTAATTCTTGGAACTATAAAGTAATTAAATTGTTACTCGTCTCCCACAAAAAAAAAAAACCTTACTGAACATAAAAAAGTATTTACTTGTTCCTCTTCTTTGCCCAATAAATTGACAGCTCGGGTATTCACTGCCCTACTGAGTTTGTTTTTCATATCTTGCAATTTTGGCAACTTAGCTGAAACCTCTTTCGGATTGTGCTGTTCGAAATCGTACAAACCGTTAGGTTTACCGAAAAAGGCTCTGTCCGTTTCAATCCAATCATATTTTTGAATCATTTCTTTCAACTGTAATTAAGAATGAGTGGGTCAGGTGAAAACATTGGGCGGACAAGATAATTTCTGAATCACTTACTTTCTTGTCAGCATTTTCATATTCTTCCTTCAGCTTATTTTGATTTCCTTCCTCTTTCAGTATTTTCAGTTTTAAATTCGAAATTTCGTTTTGAAGTTCTTCTTTACACTGCATAATTTTCTTCATTTCTTTATTTTGTTGATTTATTTTCTCTTTTTCAGTTTTCAGCTCTGCTTGAATCTCATTAACCTCACGCTGCAGATAAACAAAATGATGATGAAAAAAAATTTACGAGGAAGGTTGGCTATAGGCAGTAAAAAGAAAATTCACCTTTTTCGCTTCGTATTCTTCGGTGACTTTTTTCAAATTCTCTTTCATATCATTCAGAGATTGACCGGCGCCTTCAATTTGATTTTCGCCATTTTCAATGGCTTTTTGGAGTTCTTCAATTTCCAGTTTTAAAGCTGCGAATTCCTGCAAATCAAAAGTGTGCTATTATTTGACAAAGTAAAGGAGATAAAGTCAAAAGCCTACACAAATTTAAATAACAGTATAAGCGAGTTATGGGCATCTGTTCTTTCTTTTCAAAAAAAAAAAAAAGTCTTGAAAAAATTAGCAAGTTTTCGAAGTGAAAACCGGCTAAAAATAGTCCTAAGACTTCAAATGGATATTTGAAACAATTTAAGTCAGTAACAAATCTGCTTCATACGAAACATCAGTGAAAATGCATAATTTGAACTAAAAAACTGACTTGTTCACGTTGCTGCCACAAATTACGACTTTCATCTGACTTCTTTTTCAATCTTTTCATTTCATTTTCAGCATTCTTCAGTTCAGATTCTCGCAACGATTGAATGTTTTTCATTTTTTTCTCCAGATCGGTAACTTTTTTTGCATTTTCTTTTTCTATTTGTCGACATTCCTCGATTTTTTTGGCCAATGCGTCTATTAACATGAAATTTTACTAAATTAATGAGGGAAAAAATGATTCGAGCAAACTGTAATGTCCTTATTTACCAATACTATTTCGCAATCCATCCACTTCTTCTTTTTGCTTATAATGCGATGCCTGCTGAAGCCGCTGTTTAAGCATTTCTAATTCGTGTTCTCGTAACTCTAAATTTTGCTTGACACTTCCATACCTATAATTCAAATGATACGAGTATTTTAAATTAACGCAAGAAATGTAAAAAATCAAGATTTTTTATCAATGCTTATTATACCTTTCGGCTATTTTGGAAACAGAATTAATTTTCGCATTAACCTCGTGTAATCGTTGCTGTTTTTCAGATAAATCACGTTCGGCTACTTGTAATTTAGCCAACTGACTGAGTAAAGTTTCGCCTTTGGCGACAGCACCTAAAATGCATCGAAAAAATTAATCGATTACAGAAAGGATGAAAGAAATAATTAGCGAACGTTCTGTAAGATTCATCAGCTTGTGTGTTGTATCTTGTAAAACATTTGAAAAAGGTATAAAAGAAAGAAGAAAATTGATTGAAAAGTTCGTATTTCCTTCAATAAACTAATTCATTCAATTAACCGCCATAATAAAATATAAAAAAATTGAAACGTAGCAAATAATCGAAATTACCTCCAGAAACAAGCCCACTAGGATCTACGTAGTCACCATCAAAAGTAACACATTTTTTTCTCACAGATGAGTGGTTAGCCACTGTAGAAGCAGTATCTATGTCAACGCAAACTAAAACATCGCCGAATGTCCATTCCATCACGTCTTTATATTCGGGGTCAAACTCGATTAAATCTATGGCTCGAAATACTTTACCGGGTCCAACCTGTTTCGAAATTTAATTCGTTACGATGAATCTCAAAAATATTTTTAATTAGCTAAAATTAAAATCAATCAATCAAAATTCACCAGTCTTTCAGCATTTCTCATGATTGAGGGATCCCAAGGTTTCCTTACGATTTGACTCATGGGGATAAATGTAGTTCGAGATTGAAGATCCCCTTTCTGAATTAAAATTTTTGATACTTGTTCATTATCCACGATAACATATGATAACTGAAGCAAGGGTTGAAAAAGTTGAAACAAGAAAAATAACAAAATGTGATTATATCATAAAGTCTGCATACATACTTTACCACCAGCACTATTTTCTACAGCCAAGTCGTATCGTTTTTCTTTACTCTTAAACATTCTACACACTTGCCCTCTAACAAGATTGCGATTGAAATTCGGTTCGGGGTCTTTGTATTGAAAATGTATCCTATTATTTCTACATAAAAGTGAAAAAAGCTGAAATTAAATAGAGTGCAACTTTTGTTTTAAAAACAGAAAAACCGGAAATCGAAAACTTACCTAGTCTTGATATTGGCGACAAAATCTTCAACGGGTCGTACTTCATTAACTAAATTTCGTCTTTCTTGTTGAAGTCTCTCCAGTAAACCATCTTCATAATTGAGTTTACTTAATTCACTCTACAGAAAAACGAAACTATTAAGAATGTAACTTATTTATGTCTAAAAGATAAAACCCAAATTTATTACTTTATAAGTGGCGATTTCGTTTTCGTATTTATCCAGTTGTTTTTGATCGCTAGCAAAACTACTGGCAGTTTTTTTCAGCTCCGCTTCCATGGTTTTTAGCAGCTCTTTCTGATGTTCAATTTGCATTTCACTTTGTTTTCGGTCTGTTTCAGCTTTTGAAATAGCACCTTTGGCCTCTGCACATATTCGTATAAATAAATAAGTAGAAACTTTTTCGAAAAATAATAAGGGAAATAGATAATAGCTCACGCATCAGCTGATCTTGGAGTGTGGCTTCTCCACCATCTTGATCATTTGAAAATAAACCCGAACTAACAGCCTGATATTTTTTCTGAGCAGCAGCAAACGCCTCCTGATCTTTTTGCTCTTCGTTTTTCATTTTGGTAAAAATATCCTCAACTTCGCTCATTTGTTTTTGTTTGGCATCAAAAGAACTTTTGTCCTGTGACCCACAATTATTATTTATTTTATACCTTATTTTCATTTTTATTTTAATCCAGAGATAAACTTACTTCAGCCAAACTTTTTTCCAATTGCTTAAATTTCTTCTCCTCGGCGGCAACATTAGTTTTAGTTGTTTTACAAGTTGCAGCTATGATTGCTTCTGCTTTTTCGGCTTCTTTAAGCTTAGTTTCTAAGTCATTGAGCTTGCCACCACATTCCTAGGAACAAATCATCTATCAAGGGTTTGTTTTGTAGCAAGAAATGGCAAAATTGATGTGTGTACCAACCTCATCTCTTCGTTTTTGCAGGGTATCTAATTCTATATCAAGCTTTGAAATTTCTTCTTTGGAAGTTTTTATCTCGTCATTAATCTCACCGATTCTTTCAACTACTGTTTCTAGTTTTTCAAGTCCGTTAAATTTGATTTCCTACGATAGTTAAAATGTATTTTAGAAAAACCGAAAAAGACAATCCGAAGAAATTGATGAATAAACTTACTTCTGTTTTCAAAAAAGTATGAGCAATGTATATTTTTTGTAATTGATCAAATTCTCGTTCAACTTTTTGAAGTTCGAAATACTGAATTCGTTCTTTCTTTAAACGTTCGATCCTTGGTCCGATTTCTTCTTGTAAAATCTGAGATACGAATTTATTAGATAATAAAACGTATATTGTATATTTTCATTTAAGGGAGTAAATACTAACCGCATTCAATTCAGACAATTTGAGATCTTTTTTTTCAATCGTTTTCTGTGCCGCTTGTTTTTTCATTTCGTACATTCGAGTACCGGCAGCTTCTTCAATCATTCCCAAAATCTATAAGAACAAAAATTATTACTATAAATAATTCATCAATGATAAATTTCAAGTGTGTTGTTATGTAGCACGGTATGCTACAGGGAAATAGAAAATTCACCACAGTTATATACTTACTTCCGGAGGTTTCATATTCAGCACTTTCGTTATTCTACCTTGCATGATAAGGAAATGAGGATTGTTAACATTTAATTGCACTGAATTGAAGAGATCAATAACCCGCTTGTTCTGTACGGTTGCACCATTTAACATATATCGGTTTCTACCAGACTGGTCAGACTGATAGCAACAAAAATAATCAGAAGGGAATTGCATGACAAGAATTCAGAAGTACAATCATATACTACTTACAAAAATTTGTCGAGTAACTGTTATTTCCTCGTACGACTCGAAGCCAGCTGGACTTCTGGAGCGATCTCTATTATCAAATACAATGGTAACGCTGGCTTTCTTGATGCCAGCTTGACCACATTTGTAAACTAAATCGGTAAGAGAAGTGGCTCGGACCTAATGCAACAAAAAATAACATTCTGTGGTTGGCTCTTGAAGAACTAGAAAATTGGAGGAGCAACTTGATACTCACTTGGGACAAATTGGAAATACCCAAAACGAAACATATTGCATCAAGAATATTGGATTTACCAGTACCATTCAGACCGGTAATAGCGTTGAATTGAGGATCAAAACCATTGATTTCAACTCGGTTTCCGTAAGATTTGAACCCGTCTATTATAACAGATTTTACATGCATTGTGGCCTTTCGATTAAGACATCAAGACATCACGAAGAGTATTCACTGAGACATGAATCACAGAATTAGATTTCGAATTATAAGGCTAAAAATTGCTAAAATTCAAAAGTTTTTGACAGGTTAAACTAGGTTAAACTAAAACAGTAAAAACCTTAAACTTGACTATTTTTGTGTTTTATCTTTATCAAAAATTTAACCGCCAATTTCGAACAGTGAATCAGTGATTACCAATAGCAAATAACACCCAATGGATGTGTATTTTTCCATGGAACTAAATGTAATAACTGGAACGAGTACTCGTGATAAAACGTAACGTAATATTTTATCTATTCTTTTTAGGTGCTCAAAATGAAATGGCTTGTAATAAAAATCAGTATCGAATGTTCGTCAAGAACTCATCTCGGATAATCGAAAACACGAAAAAAAAAATCGAGAGTATCGAGACACCTGCATTCCAAGAAGATATCGGCATTAATGCGTTGCGAAGGGTATTATATAACAGCGTATGCCATTCGCAACCCTTAAATTGGTTTGTTTTTTTCTTTTTTTTATGACTTCGGCATTTTGTTTGCATTCATCACTTCGATTCGACCATTCTTTAAAAAAAAAAATGGAGCTTCAAAAATGTACCCTTTTTTGAAATTTGAAATTAATATTTTTTGGTTTACGCAACCAAAGATAATCTAGCAAATTGTAGTTGTGAAAAAGTGAAACATACTTCATCTAGAGAAGTGCTAGAGAAGGAGCTGCCCGTCTATTACAATACTAAAGTCGTCGGTGCTCTAATTGACCGAGGCGTCATGGAAGAGTTAATCGCTAAACATTTACCGAACTTACATAAAATTCTAGATTGCCTTGGGATGATTCGAATGATCTCTCTGTCGTGGTTTCTCACCATTTTCATTAGGTATGGATTAAGTGGAATCGTAACACGTTCATGAAAACCAATTTCACTGCTTAAGTATCGAGATAAAGTCGGTAGAAAACGTTGGAGTCCTAAAAAAAAAAGTCGCTGCGATTAGAATAGTTGAAATTAGTATTTTTGGATTGTTTTTAGGAATGAATGAGAAAATTATCATTTCGAAAAAAAAGTTAAAACATTTTACTCGTATTTCCATCAAAATGAAATAAATAAACAAGTCACCTTCTTCAGCAAATTGTGATCTGTTAAAATGGTAGGAAGTTCATCGTTCAGGTTAGCTAAAATTTCTTTTCAGAAAATAGGAAATTTGTGAATTGAATCAATTTTCTTTTTAGAATAGGTAAATTTCAATCTTATATAATAAATCTGTTGGAAGGGAAAATTGTAAGTGTGTTTGTTGTGATGTTTTATTTTCTCCTACCAAATTCCGTGGCATAAAAAACTTTTTTAAATTTACTTTTCTATGGCGGTCCATCTGTTTCTTTCTAAAAATTTGTTTCTGTTTCAGTGTAATGCCACATTTCAGTGCTGTCAACATTATGGACGCATTTTTTTACGACGGTGCTAAAATTATTTTTCAAGTAAAATAAAAATCAAATTTCATTAATCATAATCGATGTGGGTCAATTTTTTTGGTATTATTTTAATTTACATACAATTTTAGGACTGTACTCCAAACTAACCAAGAAAAACTGATCAAATGTCAAGACGATGGTGAAGCTGATCAGTTATTAACTAAATATTTGCAAGGAGTCCACAATGATAATGACGAAGAGGCTATAATCAAGGATGGAGAGAAGTCGTAGAAAAAGTAATATTATATTAATATCTCCGCCGGTAAATTTAGAAGCAATTCTCATATTTTTTCTTCGCAGACTATTCATGTGGAGAAATTACTTCATACTTCGTACGTCAATTATAGTATGTTAACTACTGGTCTTATTGAGCAGTTGCGACTGAAACATCGATTGAGAACTGTTCAACATTTAGAAGAGAATTTGGGGAAAAATGTTGTTCGCAGTGTGATAAATGACGTATATCTGAATCAGGAAGAGTTACAAGTATGAACTACTTCTTACTTGTTTAAATCTTTCTATTGGAGTATCACTTAAGACAGTTGAATAACTGTACCTTTTTTCGATACCCTTGTGAATGAAATGTAAATATGACTGACTTTGCCATTGGGTGTGCAGGGACTTCTAGATTTTGTGCGACAAGAAATACTCACCATTCAAGTACGCATAAATTACGTGAATAAAACTCCAAAGCAGTCGACTTCCTCGTCTCTAGAAGAAACGTTTGAAGAGAAGAAGAAAAATTATACCGAATTCATTAAATACGATCCTTCTCAACCGTCCTACATGTCATACCACGTGGATTTCGATCTGTTCAGACTAATATATGTGAAACTCTCCCCTTATGGTACTGCATCTTATGCCGAAGATGTAGCTCCTCGAATATTCCGGGTAAATATTTGTAGAAATTAATGAAGTTGTGTATTTTATGCTTCAGAATAATTTCCCTAGACTGCATAATATTGAGAGTAAGAGACTGGGTTTGCAAACTGAGAAATTTCCAGCAAAATGAGTTACATTTTTTGAAGGTTTTCTTTTTTGAATTTTTAAATCTTAGCTATTTTTTTAGCTTTATTAGCCTATTTTGCTTTTCCACATAGAAAATTCAGATTGAAAGATTATAAAACTTCTTGAGTAATTTAGAAAAATTGAAATTTTATCGAATTAAAAAAAGTCACGTATGCATACACCATGCGTAATTACACGTTCGTTACATCTAAGCTCTAAAGATTATAATTTATTTAAATTTAATTGATTTATTTTATAGTTGATAGACACCAAAAATGATGGTTTACTGAATTTCAAAGAACTAGCTCGTATTTTGGGAATAATGTGAAGAGCAGATGTTACGCAGAAATTAACATTGCTACTCGTATACATTATTCATTTGCCTCCCTTACTTCCGGAGAGTGATGTCAGAGCGAACACCAATTTTGGTAAATTAGCCTTATTCACCTTAATTAAAAAATTTTCAATTTTTTGGATTAACGTTTGTTTTTCTCCAAATTACAGATTCGGATGCAGATATAGCTGCCGATGCTTTAGAGTTTTTCAGAGAATCTCGTAGCAGTGTATCTACGCCTCCTTCCTCCGCATTATCAACGCCAACTTTTGATAATTTCATTAGCTATGAAACTACGTCGTGTAAGTTTTATTTAATGAATTTTTCCAAATTTGAGTAGTTTTAATTAAGTAGCATAATAATTCAGGCTGATATTTTTTCAGGTACTGACGCAGAAGACGACGTTTCTGAGGTAATCAGCGTCAAGTCGTTACGTTCGGCGTTTGAAAGCTGTATCAACAAATTTAATTCGAAGTCATTACCCAAAATGGATCGGGCCCATTTTTCGGCTCTGTGGCATACCATGTACAATATTATGCAGGTCGAATCGAATCCGAATTTAACTTTCGCTTTGACCCGCATCGGTGTGTGGTCGAATTCTCTCCTACAGCCTGCTTGGAGAGAGTTGATCTGATTGAAATTTTTATGTAAGTGAGGACAACTATGTAGAAAATTTTGTTGAGTCTGAAACTGAGATAATTTTCAATAATTATTTCATTTTTCCGAGTGACAATCGACTGGAATAATTATTGTATTTGCCAAAAGAAGTAAAGCATTTCCTGTTTTTTATCAGGCAAACGCTTTAGGTGTTATATTTGTCAGCCTTTTATATTTTGCATTGAAATTATCATCAATGACGGATTGTTCTATTTAGCCTGAGACATTTACATATACGTATAACTCAAGTCAGTTTTGATAATATACTAAAATATTATTTCTTAGTTGTTCTCAGTTGTGTCCAAATTCAAATTATGGCTAGCTTTTGATCAGGCATCCTGCATTTTTAATGAAAAATAGTTCAAGGATTTGATATTATCTCTGTGATACAGGTAATATTTTATTCGAAACTGGAGAAGTTGTAAAACGTTTTATGAGAAGCAAAAATATGAAAAGTGGCCCGAAAGAGGTAAATGAAATAGGTAATTTGAAGTCGATAAATATTTTATTTACTGGTCTGTTAATTATGCCAATTACTTTAGTCTGTCGCTGCTGAACCGGCTTCAGAAGGGGAGTGGTGCTTCATTGGGGATCAGTTTATCGCTAATGTTCTGTCTGACTCCTCGCTCGTCGATGTTTTCAGTCGTCCAGTAAATCTCGTGTTAAAAATATCGACGGCTGAAGAAGGAAGTATTTCAAGCCTTCAAAGTTTAACCGAAGCCAGATGATATTCAATATCAGTATCCGAAATGATTACCAAATATATAGTATTGATTTTTAAACATATCCTTATTATCAGTCGTTTATTTCAAGACTGTATTTTTATTATGATTACGTATCTATGTGTTTTAAATTCAAAGTTCTCAAATCAGAACGGTCTCATTTTTATTACTAGATTTTATTATGTTTTGATCAGTTGAGCTACTATGAAGATACTGTCGTTTACAACAATTTAGTTGAGTATCTTTTTTATACTTTTTCTCCTGTAATTGTTTGAAAATTTCTTACGTCTTTTTTTTTTTTTTAATATTTGTAAAATTAATTATTTTTGACTGGGAGGCTAAAATTACATTGTGAGTATAATACCATTTACATTCTATGTTCTTTCAGATGTATTATTCATACCATTTTTTCTTTAGTAAACATTTTTTTAAATTGCATTTTCATTTTAATCAAACGATTTAAGGCATTGTTTCTCAAACTGTATTTTAATAGGTTGCATTTCTGTCATGTATGTGCTGATACGCAAAATGTTGGAAGCAAGAAAGGTTCCAGATCAAAGACACTCAAAATAATGTTTGAAGAAATGGTGAGGTATCAGCTGAGGATTATTTAGTGAATCCTAAAGACATATTCGATGTTAGGATCAATATTCAGGTTTTCGAAATTTTTTCGGCTAATTTTTTTTTTTGAAGTCACCTACTTATTAAGAAAAATTGTTTGTTTTAAAATTTTCTGCTAGAAAAGCAACGTTATGGTTATAAAGGTCAAACAACTGAAAAAAATTTTACAATTGAATAAAGACTAACAAAAAATGCACTTTTAGCAATTTTTCGAAAATCCGTTAACTCACGATGACATAGAACGTTTTCTATTCTAGAAGTTCCACCAAAAATGAAAATACGACTCCGATATTAGCAGTAAGATCATGACAACTCGATCTCAGTAATCATGTAAAAATTATTCTACATGTCCTCAGAAAAAAAGATGTCATGGGTTTCCAATACGGTAGATAGGAATGGCAAATAGTGTTAATTTCGTTTTGTGCTTGATAACAATTTTCGAAAAATGAAGCCAAAATTGTGACAAGGACACAATCATTTTGTTCTGAATGTTTACAGCGAAATGATAAAGACCAGAATTTTTCCAAATTACAAGGTGATTACAATTTAGTAGGACGACATAGGTTTTTTATGGTTCATAAATTATGATATCGTGTTACATTGAAACACTATAATTTAATTTCTTGGTTCGTAGAACCCCCCAGAAAAAAATGTTCATTTCAACATTTACCAAGAGATCAGATTCTCCGAACATGAAAAATAATTGGATAACAAAAAATTCCCATGAGAAACATATGGCTTAAATATCTAACTATTAATAACTCCAAAAATAACCCAGCTCATTTTTAATCGCGGAAAAAACCCATTGATTACTGTAAGCTGAAAGGAAAATGAGGTGAAATAGTTTAAAATTTTGGAGATGATTAAAAAATTTTTATTAAGCTGTTAAATATACAATTATTATACTTTTTTCATAAAATATAGACCATACTTCATGATCTGAACTTATTAAATCAACTCGACACTATACTTCTTCCATAGTTTTCCAATTTTCGGCCAAGAATTTCAGTTTTTCATCGTATCGGCTACGTTTTTCTTTTAACAACATAGATAAATTTTCGTAATCCAGTTTTAATCGTTTTGCTTCCGAAAATAAATTTTCGTATTCTTCATCTGTAACCTACATTTGACAGAACCATTAGTAACAACAAAAAAATCTGGGGGAAAGACAATATTTTGGAACAGGACAAAGAAGTGTATCTACATAATTAATAATCATTAGAAGCATCATTTCTGCCACGGTCGAATTTCATAATGATTCGTAAAAAAAAAATTATTAAATAAAATATGGTATTTACCTTTGATCTCTTAATAACTTTGGATCCCGATTCATCTGAAAAATATTATTAATTTTAGATAATGGTTTGATGAGGTATATAATTGTTTGCTGTTACTTAGAACAATAAATTTTTCATTAGTATTTTAATGAGAAGATATTTTGATGGAAATTCACATAAACGATACGAAGTACAAACTAACAACCAAAATTTACAACTTTCAAAAAATGAGAATTATTCAAATTAAAAAAGCGAAAACGAAATATGAAATAAGAAACTTGGTGCAAAAACTTTCGTTAGGAAAGTAGGTTTTTCTTCAAAATGTAATATAGAAGAATCAGAAATTTTTCATTGAAAAAAAAATTATTCTTCGTATTTTCAAGTCCTAAGTTATGGGAAGTAGAGTGGGAAGCATACTGATTTCATAATTAAGTCACCATTCGGAGAAAAGCTTAAAATATGAGAGGCAACAGTGACGACGAATTACGCGAAAATAGTAAGAAAATCGAGAAAATTTACTTAGGCCTCCGCATACGCAATCGTCACAGAATTGAGATTCGTCGAACACCAATCCGGTTCTGCAACAGCGAGCGAAAAATGAAAACATTGCACGAATGATCATCTTACTTCTTGAAGGTAAAAAATTGCATTACAAACTAAGGTACTCACAATGCAGCCCAAGCATCGTAACAGCCGCCGTCTTCACAATCTGACACATCATGTTCAGGTTTCTTTGAAATTCCCAATACCTGAGGCTTGCTTGGCGGCGTACTATCAGAAGTTATACTTGAACTTCGGTATGATTCGGGTCCAACGCCACAGGCTGGTCCGCTCGCTAGCTGATGCAATTCGTCTAATTTTTCACTATCCAGGGACGGAAAAACATGTCCAGAAAGTTTTAATAGAAAATTAGATACTCGTAAAAACGCCTTGGATAGTGGTGCGTGCGCCTGAATCTCAACGCGGAGCTCTTCAACATCAGTTGAATGTTTTCCGTCCGACCGCAGTTTTCCTTTCTGTAATACACCAATAAGAGTAAGTTTAAGTTCCATTAAATACAGGGCCTGGTCGATATATTATTCTAATATTTTGCCGCAGAATGAATTTAGAAGATATTTTATTATTCGCATGGAACCTTATTTGATTTTGTTTGTAGTTTATCCGGTAGTTATCTAACGAGCGTATTCTCGTTGACTTACTTCCGTTTCGTTCAGCATCGATCCACGTTCCAAGATCGCTACTTTCGTACACGTTTCTTCTTCCAACTGCTTCAATATCTCACCATTCAGGCCGAGTAATTCACGTATGAATTCATCCTGCACAGAAATAAAGGTTTGAAATTAAAATCTTGAAGTCGGTACAATCTAATAGAGTAAAAATTACTTCATGAATTTGATTCTCTGAAGAACTCGAGTCGGAAAAAATTGTAAAATCGTACACTTTTGGATGGACGAGAAGGAAGCTCAGACATTAAGAGATGGTATTATTTCATGTTTTGGAGTCATTTTTAAGTTGGCATTAAAAATGTTTTTGGAAGAGGAAAGTTACCGAAGCCCGTTTTCTTGAGTACCTTGAAAAAAACATCAGATATTACCATCATTTTTCTTTCACTTTTTCTGACACTATTCATTTTTTTTTTTGTTTTTCAAACATAAGCATAATTATTGACGGACAGTTTTCTTCAATAATCATTTACTTTTTGAATTGTATCAAGCATACAATGTTGAATTAAAGTTACAATAAGTCACGACAGGCAATTATGACACTACCACAAGATAGGGTACTTGTAAAAACCCATTATTAGAAATAAGAAAAATGTTTCGAATTGAATTTCAATCTTTTTAGAACTTACTTATTCAATTACCCTTTACCAATTGAAAGAAAATATAAAATTACCTTATTAACGTTATTTTCCAGATCCAATACTTGCGAATTCTGGGATGTTTCTTGGGTGGCACTTTCAGAAAGATAAGATTCTTCTTGCTCAGTTCCAGTTTTAGTCGATACTTTATGCGACGAATGAAATTTATTCTGAGTTACCTCAGTATTATTTACGATCGTGATACGTACTGATAATTTCATGGGCTTCTTCGGTCCGAATAACGAAATCATAGTTTCCATCTTCTTTTCAGTCTCCACAGAGTCCACTGTAATAAAAAAAGCACGGTTAGATAGCGGGGATGTCAGACTTCAGAGATCGAGAAGAACTAATCAGTTATTTTTCATGACAAAAATTCCTTATTTCGTTTATCTTATTTCTTTGATGACTTTACCCATCTCCGGCAATTGCGCTGCTTTGTAGAACTCACGAACAGTTATAGTTGTATTCACGATTCTGCTGGCGTTTCTTATTCAAATTCGAACGAATTCTTTCTCTGCACATTCGCAAAATTCTCTCTATGTCTTCGTCTCCTATATTTGTACTGTGATTGGGATTGGACAAAATTCGTGTAATGCGGATTGCATATTGCGTTTTGGGCCACAGCTTTTAGATAATATAGCATGGATAGCCAGCGCGCTATCCTGGCCTATAGAACGACCCTGTCAACATCGCTAATGTAGGAAAAATATTACGCTGGATCGCATGCGCAAAACAAGAAAATCGAAACGCGCGAAGCGGGTAAGGTTCGCAACTCTATCACCTACGTTGTCCACCGTTCGTAAATCGTATCAACCAACGCCAACCGACTACTTCTGCGCATGCGATCCAGCATAATATTTTTCCTACATTAGCCGTGTTGACAGGCCGAAATCTCGTACGCTGGCTATCCATGCTATATTATCTAAGGACGAACCCTAACGAGTGCGAGAGAAAAAACTTATGTGCCACAATCTTCTTTCTCTGTTTTTTTTTTCATGTTAAGCTTCGAGTGCGAAAAAGAAAACAAATCAGCCAAAATTGTTCTTTTTCTGTCTTTTGCATCGTTGCGGTTTTAACGGCGACATGCATGCATGCATGATGCATTGAAAATTGAAATATGCACTGATTCTGTCTATTCTCGTGCGGTCGTGTATGCTGTTCGCTGAAAAACTAAACAAGTTATGTGATTTCAGATTTGTTTTTATACTTACTCATTTTCTTTTCTTTTAATTACTGAATTCCGTTTCGTATAGTCAAGTAAAAGCTTATGTTTGCTTGCAAGTTGCAATATTGACATTTATTCTGTCAATTCTATGTCTCATTCTTGACTAAAAAAACAGAGGTAATTGAATTTCTTCAGCAGATTTCATCATGCTTGCCAGAGTCGGCAGAAAAGTCTTACTAAATTCTATTAGACAGGTGAATTTATTTGAATGTCTTTATTAATGAGTGTTCTATGTTATATATTAACTGGAGATTATTTTCCATCTCGTAGGATTCTCCGAAAAGAATTTTAGCAGCATCATTTTACAGTCCTAAATTTCACGCACGATGTATGAGCAGCGGCACTCCTATCAACACCCTCATCATGTTCGTTCCACAGCAAGAAGTGAGTCTCTTTTGTTTGTCTTTTCAATAATTTAGGAATTTGTCGCGGGCTGGTGGTAGTCTTCAGCTGCTCCATTTTACCCAACGGCCTTTGAGCTTCCTTTATAAGGTCAGGTATACCACAACTAACGAAACTAATCGTTATTGTATTGATTATGGATGTTAACTACGCTTTATTCCAATTGAGAAATATCAAACATGTTATCAAATTCTCGAATGAACAAACTGAATTTGTAAAACCAATCTTTCGTAATTGATCTTATATTTATATTTTAGTTCAGAGTACAGGACTGAACGTATAAGCCTGAACATGAAATTTTCTCGTTAAATAGAGATATGTAGTCTCTATTTCAGTCAGACCGTATTAGTTTCAAGTTATTGTATGATAAATAAAAGTCAATATTTTTGATTTCAGGCTTGGGTAGTCGAACGAATGGGAAAATTTAATCGAATCCTCGAACCAGGATTAAATTTTCTGATTCCTGTTTTAGATAAGGTCAAGTACGTCCAGAGTTTGAAAGAAATAGCTATAGAAGTTCCTCAACAAAGTGCCATTACGTCAGGTAAATCCATTAAGAAAAACACAACTATTTAAATTGAATAGACTCTTACTGTGCTTGATGGTTGATTGCAGATAATGTCACCTTAAGTATCGATGGTGTGTTGTACTTAAGAATTAAAGATCCATACCGAGCTAGCTATGGTGTGGAAGATCCTGAATTTGCTATTACCCAGTTGGCTCAAACAACAATGAGGTAAAGTTCGTCATTTTCATTCTTAAATTAATTTCGTTCCAAAACTAATATTTTATCATTTTTCAGATCTGAATTGGGTAAAATAGCCTTAGATAAAGTGTTCCGTGAGAGAGAAAGTTTAAATGAGAATATTGTCGAATCTATAAATAATGCTAGCGAAGCTTGGGGTATCACTTGTTTTCGATATGAGATTCGTAAGTTTTTTCATTTTTATTTAGTCTTATTTTTAATTTCGGATTCAACGTTAAAATGCAGATATCAGCAACCCTAAACTAAAATTTAACAGTCAGGACTTTTGAGTGAAACGAATGAACAGTCCGCTAAAAACATTTGGATTTACCTGTTATTGTAAAAAACTGTTCGAATATTTCTGCATATTTTTTTATTTCAATTATCGGTATAAGTATTTTTATCTACATATTTTTCATTTTGGTCCATGATGCCTGTTTTTATCTCTCTGAATTGTTATCTTCTACTGCAGTAGTACGAACGAAACATTCACCACTAATTATTATTGACAACTCTACTCGTCACGATCACATTACGTTATTTCCCTGTTAGTAGAAGGGTCTCAAATTCGCTTGTAAAATTTCAATTTTATAACAAGAATAAAAATTAGTAAAACTCAATTTTTTAAAACTGAGCTTTCAATTTGAGTTAAACGATAAGTGTGGGATGTGTAGACCTTTTATTCTCAAAGATGGTCCCAAATCTATTTCTTAGTCAGTTTCGACATTTTGGTCGTCGATCTATTTTTCTAATTATACCTTACATATTGATGATATGAATCAATAGCGAAATGTACTCTAAACATTCATATGCTACTCCTTAGGTGATATTCAACTACCGAAGAAAGTACAAGAAGCGATGCAAATGCAAGTAGAAGCTGAAAGAAAAAAACGTGCTGCCATTCTAGAGTCGGAAGGTAAACGAGAAGCAGATATTAATATTGCCGAAGGAAAGAGACAGTCGGTAATTCTACAATCAGGTAAAACAGATACATAGATTGAGAATATTTTCTTTCATTTCTGCTGTTTTTATTTTGAATATCGTAACAAAAATACTGTTATTTACAGAGGCTCAAAAGCTGGAACAGATTAATAGAGCTGATGGTGAAGCAAAAGCTTTGTTCGCAGTGGCCGAAGCTCGAGCCAAAAGTATTGAAATAGTAGCTAAAGTTCTTCAGAATCAGGCAAGTTTTGTCGTTTAAATAAATCTGCACCAGCTGAGTTCAGAGACGTAACCAGATAGAGGGTCGGGTGGACCAAGCCCATCCAAAAAATCTCGGATACCACCATTCCCCTCCGCCGCACTTGCATAGCCCACAAAATATCAACATGCTATTTTCCGAATGGTCCTTTTAAAAAATTTATGGCCCTCGTTTGGCTTTAACGTAGTTACAGTTTTTCTCTTATTGCATTACTGGCTGAATTAGTGGACTCATTTTTTCCTATTTCTTCAGGGTGGTTCGAATGCAGCATCACTTTCCGTCGCGCAGCAATATATTTCTGCATTTGACAAACTGGCTAAAACAAATAACACGCTAATATTACCAAACAATGTCGGTGATATTCCTCAAGCCGTAGCTCAGGTAATGAATGCTATTTTTATTCCGCGAGAAACTTGACGACGTTCGTGTAATTCTTTTGGTGTTTCAGGCGATGACAATTTATAAGCAAATATCTAATATTTCGAATCCTGATACCGGTGTAAGTGTCTCTGATAATGCTATTGAAGAAAAGAACGCGGTACCGAAGAAATAATGATACATTCAGAACCATTTTTTAAACTTTTTTTTTAATGCTATCGTCTTTCCAAATGTCAAAGAAAAGTTGATGTTTACCTGAATTTCTCTGCTAAAATTGAAAAAAAAAAAATCAATTGATTTGATATTTTATTTGATTTTCAACATTGTGTGCTACTAAAACTAAAAATTGATTGATTCTCTTTATCTTTAATCGAAGAGGTAGACTGTTGATTTTTTTTTTTGTTGAACTAGCCTAGTCTAATTATTTGTATATTTTTTCGAATTAAGGATAAATTAAGAAAAAATTCTATTACAGTTTTTTGCACATAAATTTTTTTGTTCTTTGTTGACTAAAAGTGCGCCTCGTATTGCTACCTAGTTTTTTTTACGAATTCTGTTCGAAATAATTAAAACATTTTTTGGGTCAGGAATATTTAAATTAGCCAAGTTTACTATGGTACTATCATATTAGATGTAGTATTTTCTTCTTTTTTTTTAAATGTGAATTTTTGCAAATTTTGTGAGTATGGGCGTTTAAAAGCACTGTAATGGGTATTCACTTTCTCTTTTGTGATGAGTGAAAAAAATCGAAAAAGAATCTATTTATTCGAGTGTTTAATTGTCACTTCTTTTTGGGAAGTGAATTTTTTAAATTTTCGTACTTTCAAGTAAAAATGCAATCTTCTTTTTTCTATAAAATTATTTTGTTGTCAATAATTAAGTGCTAAGGAAGACGTTTTAGTGCTACTGCTTGAATAATTTTTTGATGAAATTCTCTTGTCGTCGGAAATGTGGAAGTTAACATTTAAAAAAAATGCATTATCATCAGAAAATATGGTCAGTCAATTTGAGTATCCGGTGGGTTGTCCATTTAGAACGTATCTTGTTTCACTCTATCTGTAATATTTTCTTTCTTATTCGTACATCTTCCTGAACACAACTTCAAAAAACCAATCGCGCGTATCAGTAGGTTCTAGAGATTGCACATGTGTTGGTACCTGTTTGGACTCGATGTTGAGGTTATTTTGGTCTGAATTTTTATTTCGTCAGTCATTACGATGATTTACACGTACAAAGGCCAAAGTACCCGAATGAAATGATTGGATCGTTTTTACCTCTGCATTAATTGAATGTTTTACTTTCGATAATTTGTTGCATTCGATAAATGATTTTTGAAAAAATACCACATCTTTAAAAATCGTACCTGATATCGAGTTTGAAATTTCATGTCTTTAGCATGGATAAAACCAAGCATGAAGGAATAATTTTGATTTAGGTATTCAAGTTATTGAAATATTTTCTTCAAGTCATTTTGTAAACGAAACTATATTGAATGATGATTAAAAAATTTTTTATTGAAAAAATTTTGAACCTCCAATTTCCATGATTTAAAAAAGTTAATTCTCTGTCACATCACGTTTATCAAAATGCAAATTTTTTTAGACTTGAGCTAATTTTGTAGAAGTGACTCAAATCGAGATTGGTAGATTAAATTGAAACTCCCATTTTCATAGTTTAAAAAAGTTAATACTCTGTCATGGCATGGCAATAAAACTATACAATTCTAAGAAAAGTAGATATGGAAGATTTTATGGGGTACTTACAATTTTAATGAATAATTAATATTTTCCCTCAAAATATTTACCACTTTTTATGACGAATAAACAATTATTATTTATTTGAAATTATTTTTGAAATTTTTGGAATTTTTTAAATACGTACCTATTTACAGTTGTACGTACTTTTTACATTGATCAACAAGTCTACACCAGCCCACAATAAGGAATGATTTTGTTAGAGGAAATATGTTATCCCCTTTCAAGTTGATATGTTTTTGGGGAATTTTTTTTTTTTAGTTTCAATATTATCTCAAGAGATAAAAATTCACTGTGCTAAACTTTCCAAAGTAAAATCGTTTTTTCCCCATTAAAAATTATTATAAAATTAAATGTACAGTGTAACAATATAGGCTCTTGAGTTTTGCATGGAAACAAAGTTATCTTAATTGCTTGGTGTGAATTTTTTCCCTCAGCACTTCAGTATCCGAATTCTGTAGATTCGAAAACGAATCGAGAAAACCAATATTTTGATCCAATAAAACCAAATAGCTAATTTATTGACAAGTTTCTGAGTCTTATACTACTTAAGTTGTAACAATAAACAAAAGAAAAAAGGAATAAAAAGATAACTTTCTCTTTCCTGTGATTTCTAATGAATGGAATGATACATCAATTTATCCTGTGCATTCCCAACTAATAACGGTGAGTGGTGGATAAACAATACCATATACCAACCGATTATGCTATTGGTTCGTTTGAATGGCAACGATCGTTTTTTTTGTGTGTGTGACAGACGTTTGACTCATTAGCGAAGTCATTAACTACCTGTGTAAATTAAAATAATGAAGTAACTGTTTTCGACCGGATGCCTTACCAATTTAAACTTTTTTTAAAGTCACTTTATTATTTAGTTTGACGAGGGAAATAGGTGTTTTCTGTCTCGATCGAAAAGAGGTGTTATGGATTTATACGATAGAATTCCTTCAAAAATGTTTTTAGAAAATGGTGGAGAAAAAAAACTTTTTATGAGGATTTTAGGCAGAGGTGCTGTGATCCCACAAGGCTTACGAGAAGTGACCTCCCTCCAAGTCTACTAGGAATGATGACAACCCCTCTCCCCCGAGGGCGAAAAAATTCTTGGCATTCGATCAACTTTGAAATTATTTTCTAAATTTAAAAAAAATTGGCCCCCCCTAAAATCGTCAATGAGGAGTTCCTCCTTAAGATTGTGCCTTCACGGTACCCTGACTTCAGGTGTCTACCATAAAGTGGATCAAGTCAGAAAAAAGTAGCTCCAAATGAATATTTTCCAAGGATACGTTTGGAACAAAAACTTTTTATAAGAATTTTTTAACGATTTCCAGATTATAAATTGTATCAAATTATTTTCAGAAAAAAGATTACTACTTCTTAGTTTTATGAACGATATAAATCACTGGCTCCAGTCCAAATCCTGGTTATATTAGTTAGAAAAATGGGTGATTATTTTTTTGAGACTCAAAAGGTTTCGGACTTTGACCAGCGAAATGCTGTTTTTTTTTGTCTTCAGCATTTTTTCGCCAGACTGAGTATTATAAAAAATTTTTACATAAATTTGTGATTTGGGTTTTGTTTTGTTTTTTATGGGCAGAGTTTCTCACCAAATATCACCATTTCCATTTTATTCTCCAATGTACTCTCCGCTACAAATCCTTTTTTTTTCAATTTTAATTTTTTCGAGTTTTTCAAAACCATAAATGAAATATTTTGAGACTTGAAAAATGACTTTAAAATTCTAAGTTTAAAAAAAAAATTTCTATGGGCATTAAATGTATATTTAAGGCAACATGCTAAAATTTGGCGACTTTTTGTAAGAACCTCTCAAAAATGCTTGGGTATAGCCTACTTCCTAGACCCTTTTCTGTAAAAATGAAGTATTTTGATTAGACGAAATAAACCTAGGTCTTTAGACTTAAATTCATGTATAAATGCAGTTAGAACTTTCGGCAGCAGTTTTTCAATTCAAAAAGTTATTTTATTTGTACAAATACAAGTGTCATCGTAGAGTATTTACCTGATGTGTTTAGATAATATATACTCGTGGCGTATACAAACAAAAAGTGCTAATAAAATTATCGAAAACTTGCTACTACACATCCAACAGACATTCCCTTGGAGATTTATAAATTTGCACTGTGTGCAGCAGATTATACGGCACTATTTCATGCGAATTGTATATTTCAAGGCTGCATTATGCGAAAAATTCATTATTCGTCAGACGATAATTTTTAATTTTCGAATAGCAGTCAAAATTTTTTTAAAGCAGAAAAATAAAATATTTCAATATTTATGCACGACACTTGACGTGACCCCTTTACGGTTTTCATTGTAGAGCAAAGCGTCTGGCACTGAGTACGCCGCAAGAATACTCAATCACTGTATTAATAGCTGCCAAATTCGCCATTATGTGGAATAATCAAGTTATTTTTCAAAAGGTGAATGATAGCTAAATGTATGCATGTCAATCGTGTTCCACGATTTCCTTTTGAAACAATCGACAAAAAGATTTATAATTAAAGTATAAAAATGCGTAAACGATTATTCCATTTTTTTTTTCAATAGTAAGTTAATTAAATTTAATTATCAACCGTCTGGAATCTTAACCAGTTTATTAATGATGAACTCGAAACCTGGGTTGGTGACATTAACGTATTAAATGCATACTCTTTATAATGGTACATATTTAATAGCCTATTCTATGGACTCCACTATTAAATAAACTTGGCCACTTTGTTCTGCTTCAAACAAATTCAATATTTGATGGCATTAGAAATGAAAAATTTCAAGTAAAAACTAGAATGCATCTATCCAATATAAAAAAAGACCCGTCCGATTTTAAGCACCAGAATATTACCTGGGATATAATGGATGACACGGAAATTTTAGAATATTTTATTCTTAAAAGAATACGTGTAAAAAAAATTGGTAAAGGAAAACAAATATCCAACTGGAAAATGCATTAGCCTTAATTTATATGCAGTTCAAAAAAGAGACAACGATTGAGAAGGTCAAGAAGTGGCCAAAAGCCAAGGTATTTGAAATTTAGATTTTTTCATCAAGTTTTTCACATTTCCTTAAAACTTCTTAGTAGAAATGTTTAAATTATGAAGGTCAAAAAATACAAACCTAATGAGATTCGATGAGATTTCATTTTTATAGCTTTATTAATAGCTAAACTCACATTTCACCAAGTTTCAAAGCAGAAACAGACCAATATACCGATTCCCATCAGCTTGGTTTGTAATTTTTCATTATTTGAAGAAAAAACAACACTTTCTTAATAATACTTCCTGAGCAATAAAAAAAAATTATTCCAATTTCTTGCAAGCTATACGACAAAATGTGCTAATGTTTTTTGACGAGTCACACCAATAAAACTGATAATGCCTAATGCCTTCTAAACCATAACAAAAATCTAACCAATATCTTGTAGATCATAGTTTAAGCATAAAAACCTAAAATTCCATAATAAATTGCTAGAAATAATAAATGTCGGTCCTTAAGTCACAGTAGAAATATCAGGTTTTACTCGATTACTCAGAAGGACCAGGTGGTGTCATATACGACACCACAAGAGTAACCTCAAAGGACCAGGTGGCATCGTATGACACAAGTCAGGGGTTCTCAAAATATTGGTCCTTTGAGAAATCCATCTCAAAATTTTGAGTGGTGTCGTATATGACACCACCTGGTATTTCAAGCCATTTGAATCTAATATACAAACTAATTTTGACAATTCTTCAAGTTTTTTGTGGTTTTTGAAAAATTATATTTCTGTAGGTTATAAGGTGTGAGTGTATAACAGTTACAATGAAGTTTACAGATAAAATTAGTTGAGGAAAGGAGAGTACCTTAATCCTCCAATCAGCTCTCGTAGGGATGTCAACTGCAGGGATTAATCGCTGAAACCAGGGATTTTTACTATCTTGAAAAATGTCAGAAATAAAACCAAAGATGTTTTGGAATTTCAGGGATTTTTTGAATTTTTAGAAATGTTGGGGATTTTTTGAAATTCTAGGTGTTTGTTTGAGGACTTTGATGATTTTAGCTCAATTTTCCATTATTCAAATAAGAGATGATATTTTTCGGCATTCCCCGTGTGTTTAAAATTCAAATTTTTTTAATCGAAATTCGACACCTGAAATTCAAATTTTCTACGAAGAAACCTGTTTTAGCGATTTTTTTCACCTCCAGAGGGATTTTAAACAATTTGGGTTGGCAACGGTGCTCTTGAGCTCAGGTTGGAAGTAGCATAGTAGGTACAGTATCTTGAAGCTCAATCCACAAAATGTACTTGTCTACTTGGCGAGCAGTACCCGGCAAGTATGTAGTGTAAGTTACCACAAGTACAGATTTTGGTTTTACTGCAACTATGACTTCCCAAGTATCCATGTATGTGTGGTTTAATATATTTACTAGTTTTGATCACAAAATATAGAGCTAAATTGGCCAAGATTTATTTATCAAGTAAAATTACGTAATATATCATCTAGGTATTATTTGAAAGACTTACTAAAAAAAATGTAATATAAGTGTGGTGACATTTTTAGTGCATAATACGAATGAATTTACTTTTATTAAATGTACTTAAGTAGATATTTATTTATTTTTAAATCCTATCTGGTGCGTAATGCTGGTGTGAAAAGAAATAAGTAAAACATAGTTGACCCCCCCCCCCATCCTGTAAGGTGATAAATTTGAAGGTGAAAAGAAAAAATCAAATTCGAAATGTAAAATGTATGAAGTATACATAATGGAATTTAGAAGTAAGCATATACTTACACACAGTACTGTATACCTCTTCAGGTATGCTTTCTACCTGTTTCACCTCCATTTACTTAAAAACTGTACAGGGAACAAGTAAACGATAACCACGTATGAAAAATTCAAATGTAATTAAGAAGGCTGTATTAATTTCGCTAGTAAAAAAAAAAAACGGCAGTAAAAAACAATGAAATACTATCCGTTTCCGGTCAAAGTGTGAAAAAGTGATATGTTGCACTCCTCAGGTTAATGTACTATGAACCTGCAGAAAATAAAATTTTGAAACAATATTTTAAAATACGAAAAAAAATAGAATTTAAATTCAACACACGTGCCACATCGACGTACGGCTGAAAAAAATCGCTGACCTTTCATTTAGAAAATATTGAAAAGTGGTGCATAAAATGTACACAGAAGAAATACAAAGCCATTATAATGAACGACGATGGTGTCTTCTCTTTTATCATATTGTTCGAATTTTTCGAAGTATTTACCTGTCATTCTTCGAATCGCAAATACAAATGCTATTCAAATGTCACCGGTAACGTTTTTTTTTTTTTTACACCCCCACTAAATTATATGCATTTCTTGAATATTAGCATGTGCCAACTACATATTTTATATAATGTACCAGTTTTTCATTTTGCTGATTTTTCATTTGTTTTTTATTCTGACATTAAAAATAATAATTAGTACTACGCAATTTATATATTCACAACGGTACCATGTACTTTATCCATACGTCAGCATCAATACATTCATTTCATTTTTCATAATTATAATTTTTTGTTAATAAATCAAACTTTAAAAAAAATCAAATTTGCAATTGGCAGCAACAGTCTCGGGTCTAACAATAAGATTACAGTTACAATAAAAATTAAATATACCTGATGAGTGGTGCCAGAGCATACTTCAATACAAAAAACGTGTGGGCAATTAATTTTTTTTCAACTTCATATTTTTATTCTGGTGAACTGCACTGACTCATTATGTGCTCGGTTATGCGAATGTGGGAGCAACCGGGAGCAATGACTAACTTTTTTTTTTTTACTGTATATTCTTAACGGTAAATGCAAGAAAACTATTTGCATTGCACTACCATTTAGATGAGCACAGGATATGTCCTATATGTAATAGGTACTCATTTAATGAAGGCACCAGACATTTCCTGATAAATCTAATAATAGTTGCATAATTTCTCGTCTTCAGAAGCGAAGATGAATATGACTTTTTTTTTTCAAAAAAAAAAAGGCCAGTTTAATAATTTTACTATTTATGGAACTGTATTTCAGTTTCATCAGAGGAAGTAGAATTAAATTTCATTCATTTTTTATAAATTCATTTTCTGGGTCTAAGAATTAGAGTGATACGCCAGTCCTTTAGCAATAAAGAGATTTAAACTACTTTCGATGTGATTTGCACTTTCATCCTGCGAACTCTTATAATTCCAAAATAATCCTTCATTATATTCAAAATGAAAGCCATAAATTCTCAAAATAAGTAAAAAGGGTGGGTTTTGAAAACTTCGAGTATCTAAACATTTTTAATTTGCACTTGGATTACTCTGGTTCTCAGCCCAAATTTCTTCTAAATAGTATACAGATTACAGAGTATATCTGGTACCATGCAGGTGAGAAATGGATTTAGCAGGTTTTGGACTTGGGTCGACGATTTGTTTCATCAAAAAGTAGAAAATTGTTTTTGAGAAATTTTTAGTCACTAATGACAATATTTAAGTATGAAAATTAAAATATTGACTATTTCTTTTTTTTAAAGTAAGTTATAAAAATTTTTAAGAAGGAATAGTCAACCACTAAAAACAATTTTTTATCAACTAAACTATGCTATACCCCTTTCTATGATGTACATGTGTACAACTGTGACATGCTTAGATTGAATGTCAGAAAAGGAAATTTCTATTTTGGTATCCTATAACTACTTGAAATGAACAGCTTCATTATATTTGCTATTTGAGAGATGTAACAAATTCAGATACCTAGCATCAAAACACAAATTTTTCAGAAGAGTGACTCAAAAACATTGATCCCATGCATTTAAATTCACTCTCTCGACATTGAATGATGTTTTTAGTGGCTTTAATAATTAATTTTGAATTTTTTGGTCCACGCATATCTTCATTAGTCGCAATTGACCGAATTACAAAACTTGTTTTTTTGATGTTAAGGAGCATCAGTTTGTGACACATCACATTTAAACCACCAGGACGAATACGTTCTCCAAGAATGAATAAATATTTTTACATCAAGTTACAAAAACTACCCAGTGCTTAGAGCTTTCTCTTTTTTATTTGCTTTTTTCGCATTTTACAAAATTATTCATCAACGAATTAAATTTATTGATTTTTAATAAAGCAAAAAAGATTTAAAAAACCAAGTGGGTACTTATTTAATTGCAAATAATGGTGAAATAAAAACAGGCAAAAAGGGGTAGAACACTTGTATCCCTATTATGTGTCAAATAATAGTTACGATTTCTCTGTTAATTAAGTACTTGAAAAATGAAGTACCTGCAAGGATTGCAATAGGTATTTGTTTTTATTTAACACAGTTATGACACGTGTTTCTAAAATTGAAACAAATCTAGTTGGAATTTCTCTTCAAAAGACCAGCTAAAAAGTGATTATTTGGAAAATATTTTAATGCCAATTACCATGTTAGTGTAAGTTTGCAATGCTACAGACAACTCAAGTAGTTTGGCAGCTCTGGTTAACTTGAAATGCAAGTACCCTATTCTACACACGTAGGCTGTAGGTGACCACTTGTTTTTCTACACAAAGAATCAAACCTGGACGATACAAGAGGTAGAATTGCATGTGGAGTTATATAGACGTTTGAAATTAATTCCATTTTTATCTATTGTGGGAAAACTTATCTGCAAGCAATGAAATATACTGCGGAACCACAGACCGTGAAACAAACGCTGAACTCTAGGTACCAGTATCGTATTTTGTTTCTCAAGATTTTTTCAACTCTAGTTGTCTAACTGGTGTACAAAAATTAATTCAACTCTTGCACTTCAATCGACTGGCAATTAGATCGTTGAATTACTGACGAAATAAATAAAAACAAAAATCATGATCGTGGGTCGAAAATTATAATTTGGCTGTAATGCCACTACAAGTTATACGGACGAGAATTTCAAATAAAGATGAAATTGTATCGAAATTCAAAATCGAAGAGTTAAGAACAACATAAGTAATGCTTTTCCAGCATTCAAAAATCGATCTGGTTTAGAGTGGTTACCAAACAAAATCTTCTCCCTGTAGAAAATTACAAGTCGAGGTAAATTTTTGTCTTGACAAGGGTGACGGTGAGGGGTGATTGTCTGTCAACACGTGCGTCTAAAATGGTATCGATGCGCGGTTTACAGTTCACACCACCCCACCCCACCCTCTCAACCTTGGCCCCTTGGCCTCTGTGGTCGAGAGAACCCTATTTTATTTTTGCTTCGATGGCTGACTACTAATTCGAGAAAGACTGGATACCAAATTTTTTCAGTAGTCATCCATCAAAATAAAGTTCGAGTCATTTAGATTCAAACACTTCTAAGTAAATTTTGGAGACTGTTGAAGTGACGAGAGAAAGTCCAACTACTCTGAAAAGAACGTGTTCATGAAAGTTTTTTTTTTTTTAAAAGAAATTAAGTTTGGGGTCACTTTTATGAAGTTTCTAAAATTTTGGAAGAGTCTGGAGCCTCCAGTGATGTCTATACATTCTCAGGAGAGTCTGAGAGGTGGTAAAATTTAAAAGCTGTTTGAATTAAGTATCTAATAAAATTTCAAAAAAAGTTCCAACTGCAAAAGAATTTACTCGTAATTAAAAAATAACTGAGCGTAAAGTTTTCTGCTTGATGCAAATTTTCATCTTTCTGTTACGATTCTTTTTTGAGTAATTAATTTTAGATTTAGCTTCCCTAATTATCGTGCGAGGAGAGGGGAGATATCTCGCTGCTCTCTCCCACACCTGCGAGCTGTTGCGCACGCAACAAGCAAGCACAATCGTAATTACGATTACCAGTCCTTTGGACGTTCAATCAACATAATATATTTAAGTTTACTTTATAAACTTGAAACTTATCCCCTACCACCACACTAATTACTAATTTAGAAGATTAGAACTTTTCTAAAATAAGTCAATTAAATAATAATTACACCTGATTAAAAGTTTATTACAAACATTGTGCTCAATGAATAAAAGACCCACAAAGTTCCCACCCATCAAGTGGTTACAAATAAACCTAAAGTTATATAACCTGATGTAATATGAAAATTTTGCTGGTATGAGACCAAAACCAGCTAAGTCCCAGGAAACTATTGCCCCTTCTTTCGTACTCAACTTATATTTTTAATTTTAGACTCTAATGAAGCTAAATCAGCTAGAAAATGGGTGGTTATTCTTGCGGACTTAGCAGGTTTTGAAAATGAACCGATGATATGTATTCAGTGTTGCCAATGTTGGAATCTTAAACTCCCATATTCTAACACTGTTCATGTCAAATGGTAAGTAAACTTGAAAAAACTACTGTAAAATTTTTTTTATAGCACTTGTAATGTTTTGCATTTCCCAGCTTCATTTATAATACGGCAAGAAATAGTAGAAAGGTATAATATAGTCAAAACAAATTTTTTTCAAGGGTTCTCAATGTTGAAAAAATAATATGGTTTATAAACAGCTTTTGGTACATTTGAAAATATTTTCAGAATTTAAGTTTAAATTAAATTCTAAAAAAGTGCTTTAATATCAAAACAGTACAGTGGCGGAACTAATGGGGGGGGGGGAGTGGGCCTTGGTCCACCCAAAAATTTTTCGAACTGAACTAAAAACCAGTAAAAATAAGAAATTATTGAGAAATAATAAAAAAATAAACCTCAGTATCAATTTTTTGGATGTTGAAAATTTCGAATGATTTTACCCTGCTCTCCCGGCCCACCCTAAAAAAAAGCTGGTTCCCCTTCTGTATCAAAAACATGACAAACAGCAATATTTTCATAAACTTGAATAGAACTCTTTTGAAAAATATAATTCTTAACATTATATGGTGCACGTATGCAAGAGGTGATAAAATGAATGAGTCGACTGCAAAAAAGTCTCAGAAGAGAATCTTATTTCTTGTAAATATGAAAAGAAAAAAAAAAGTCAAAAGTCGAAATACTATACATATAAGATTAAAAGAATGAGATAAATTGATTTTCTTAATTTAATTAAAGCAATTTTTGTATTGTAATGCAATTAACAACTATATTCCATCTGCAGTTTTCATTATACCTCACGTTTACCATTAACCTCGGACCATCGTCCAATTATACCTACAACCTTTTTTAATGATTGAAGTTTCGTCATTTGAGAACCTACTCGTATTGCACTCTTTCTGTAAACTTATGACCTCTGATTGTATACGACTATATTTTAATTTCCATTCGCATACAGTAGACGACAATTTATATCCACATCCTGTCTCACCAATAACTCTAATGTTACTTGTGATGTCGAAATAGGCTCTTTTTTTGTGAACCTGTTATCAGCTTTGCGACCCTTTTCCTATTTCCCCCTTTTATTCTGTTTTAAAAGTATCCAATATATTTTATTTTTTCACAGTAAGTGTTCTTTATGCTTATCTACTTCAGAACCACCATAATTTTAATCGTATTGCACAGGTTATTATGGATGAAAAAATAAAAATGTTATCACATTAAAAAAAAAAAAGGTTTGGAGTTAAACTACTGGAAAGAAAAATAACGAAGGAACTACACACCTTGGAAACGTGACCTTGCTGAAATTTCCGAGGGAGGTCTTATAACTTTTATTTTTTCTTTGGTGCATGCTATGACGAAGATTTTTTTACACTCTCGATTTGTAATTAATGCAACACATTTTTATTACTAAATCCGTAAGAGTTATACCCGTTATAAATTAATTTTCAAAGCAAAAGCAGCTGCTGCTGTTTAGTGGGATATAGCTTCGAATAGTTCGTGAAATATATTTAAAGATAAAGCTACATGACCTTACTGACTTTTTAAATAGTGATTTATTTTCATATTAGGAACATTTTTAGTGAAACCCAAATGAAGTTGTTTTTTTGTTTCTCCAATAGTCAAACCTCGATAGCCTGCTCAGACCAACATGTGGCGAGGGTTCATAAAACTAAAATATTCCTTTTTTCCACTTAATCACCATAGCAGGGTTACCAGGTCAAAAATTTCCAAAAAAAAATGGAACACCAATAAAACACCACGACAAAATTAAGTAAAAAAAAACAATGAATTGTGGTGCTTTTTTAATCAAATATCCGAGTTTAAAATTTGTTTTTTTTTAAAGTGAAAAAACAACAAAAAAATGAAAAAACACATAAAAAGACACGAACTTGATCAAGAGAGGGATAAAAACACCAAATCTGGCGTTTAAAAACCAAGAGCTCAAAAGTTTCTTGTACGTTTTTCTGGTACGGGGATGGGAGAGGGGCGGGAGCAGCGAGGACTTCCCAGGTACGCCACTAAACTGTCGATAGTAAATTTCAGAATTATGATAAGGAGAGCACTATCTCACAAGAGATTATGGCTTATATAGCCTGCTGTTTTTTAAGAATAACATAAATAGACTGGCCTGGCCTTGCAGACTTTGCTTGCAGATCTGTTTGCTCGCAGCAGAGATGGACCTGATTAAATCACACTATCAATATTAAAGAATTTTAATAATAGAGGGGAATACTACAAGACTAGCAAATCTAGAATTTAATAACTATATTGACTGACTTGGCTTCATTTAAGGGTACGTTTTCCTTCAGTTTTGTTTTCGACTGAGCCTCAGTAAATACCCTTTCCTATGGACTGCCAGTCCTAGAAACATAAAATGGTGGTTTCTTAAAATGGGGTTCAAACGAGGTTCAAAATAAAAATATCTGTTGATATTTTCAGATTGAACAACTGGTTCAAGTCTGAACCTCACTTGAGTCAGTATTGTACATCTCGCCCATCCTTAATAATTTTCAAATGGATGATATCATAAAGATTTAGGATCGTTACAATCTTTCAAGGCTGACAGTTTTTCCCTCATAATTTTCTGCTTTCAGATTAATTTGGCACCTACGTCATATTGAAGAATAACGCCTCAATTCCCCCCCCACCCCAAAGATAGAGGCGATTAGTACTAAATTCCTACAAATTCAGAGACTCTCAATACAACTTCTGTTTTTTCTAAAACATGAAAATTCATTATTGAGATATACTGAACACTACATTATGAATCTACTCGCCTACTCAGTTTTGACTGTCTGACGAAAAAATTAGAATATTATAAATTCGACGAAAAGGTAGGAGGTTTTTTTTTCCCGTTTGTTTTCGTACAGTCAGATATTGAAAATAACAGACATGTCATTGGCTTTTCAGATGAAACCGGAAAGTTGTGATTCACGTGTCAATAAAAAAAAATTGCATTTCGTGACCACAAGCCAACCACATTTCGAAGCATTGCATTGCATTCGTCATCCATCTTCAATGAAAATAAAAAATAGGCTGACTTGTTAGAGCGTGTCATACTTTTTTTTTTTTAAACGTACTCGATTTTCAGTCTGTAGTTAACAAAACACTTGACAATATGACAATTCTTATGTTCGCGTACATTTATATTCTTATCTAATCTGAAACCGCAGATAAGTGCAAATAAAAAAAAAATATCTGCGAAACGATGAGCAAAATTATGTGTTTAACCTCTTTTCAAAGCTTTTCCCGACAAACTTTGCGAAAAAGTGGTAGGTACTGAAATAATTTTACGAAATATTGAAAATTTTTGTTACATGATGTACAATTTTTGTAAATATATTCAAATGTCGAAGCAATATTATACTTCGATATTCCATTTATGTGGTGAAGTTTGAGAGAAACAAAAAGATAAAAATTAACCACGAATCAAGGATAATAAATTTTTAGGAAGTTGGACCTTAAAGCACCGTGAGAATGTATTGGTTTTAGAGCTTTCATCATTACAACCTTAAATTTACTGAAAATCAAGGAAATTGTGGTATACGAGTACCGAAATTTCAAAAGAAGAAGATATTTCTCTCTAGTCTCTATTTAATCAATTTTAACAACGCGGGGAAAAATGGTTACATAGTATCATGGGGTCAAGTGCCATGGGTTAATTTTTCAATTTTTTCCTTCAGTAAAGCAAATTTCGTCATATTACTCATTAAATCATCGAACTACTGCCCCAATTCAACAGCAAACTGTTTTATGTTTTTAGGTCACATTGTTTTTAGTTTACATTATTTTAGTCAACATATTTTTTTTCAAATCACATTGTGTTTTTATATTTTGTTGGTCCACAATATTTATGCCTCATTAATTTTAGTTTACATTCCTTTAGTACACTTTTTTTATGCCATATTGATTTTAGGTTATCTATTCTTAATTAAAAAATTGTTTATACCTAGTTTACAGTAGTATAGGATTACACTTGACCATAAGAAGAAAAGATGAAGGAGGAGTGGAGGGAGAGGTGGTCAGGTAGGATAAATACCAAAATACAATGAAACTATTAAAAATCCATCAAGATTAGCCCAAGGAAAAACAGGATATAATTTAAAAATTCATCAATCCAAAATAAATAATTAGCTTTAGTATCGATCAATAGACCTCAATTTTTTGAAATGGGTATAGTTTTCGAATTTTCATATTTTTAACGACATTATTTTTCGATTCTTAATTACCTTTTATGGATAAATATGAAGGCTTCGTGTTCAACCATCGTTACAGTGAAGAGATTTTTTCAAATAAAATTTTTTTTATACAAAAACAGTGACCGGCGTGCACTCATTAACATTCAACAAATCATTAAAAAGAACACACGATGGCCACGTTTTTACCTTAATTTCGGAAGAAAGAGTAATTATTTCTGCATCGCTGAAGCTCCTCTGATTAAATTTTTAATAAACCTGAAGTGTAAGAAAAAAGCGAGTATTGGTGATAGAAGGGAGAGGTAAGAAAAGGAAAAATTAAATCCGTTTCAAAATTAAATGTCCAGCACCCATAACTTTTATAACAATTAACGAGTTGAAGGTAAAATTTTATGTAATGAAATTACCAGACGATGGCAGGTCTGTGAATTTTTTTCCACATATTACATGAAAAAAAGAAGCGAATAAGTGGTTGAAGTAATTCTTTTTTAAAGCGGAAACTGTACATCAGTGGGGTAAAGAATCTTCAAAATACACAATGCATAGTTGCCATTACGTCTTTGTCGAGAAAACTAGAGGCGAATTAGAAAAGCACAAATTTTTCGTACAAGAATGTATTTTCGAGAAAACATTTTTTACTATGAAAAATAAGTTTGATTCGGAAGCTAAAGAAGCTATAATCTATCATAAAGTGGTAGAGAGGACAATTTTAACAAACTCTTGGCCCAAAAATACATTTCTTGAAGTAAACAGAACCATCAATAAAATTATTTTCTAAACAATACAACCTCAACTGTGATAGCATAATTTTTCAAATGATTCATAAAAAAGTCAATGGGGACAAAAGAAAGGTTTCTAGTAGGTACTTAAAACTCAGTTCCTAACATCCATATAATATCTACTCATTTATCCAATAATTCAAAGTATAATTTGAAGAAATTCAATATACTGTGTGCTCAGTCTTTTTTTTTGCAAAGTGAAAGGAATAGAAATCTTCAAATATTTGAACACTTGAATTACCTCACTTTTTCAGCTCTATTTGAGAACTCCAGTGTTAGAAAAAATTAGAATACATTATAACTCTTATCTTCTCAGAGACTTAGACTTGTGTTAGGAAAATTGGTAAAAACTTGTTTTTATATTACTCGTATTTCAAAAATTGCAAAAACTGAAAATTTACTAAAAAATTTCATCTTTGGTTTACCCATAGCTGGAATATTTTCTGTAAATAATTAATCGAGTTTATCGCCAAGATGTTTCAGATCTGATATGAAGTGAAACAAAAAGATTAAAATTAGAAATGACTTTGTAGGGGGGAAAATCGTAAAATAAAAATTAATCTTATGCAATTTAAAAAAACGTGTGAAGACCTTGATATTACGTAACACCTAATCAAGATTCTGGGACATTTGAGAAGATTTTTCAAATTTGAAGGTATTAAAAAGATGGTTCCGGTAATACTATTTTGATATCGGTTAGTACATAATGTTACATTTTTCAACTAAGAATTGTACAGCGACCTCGAAAAAATTATTTGGTTTTCAATATATGTCTTACTTCATCCATTTACTTTTGCCAGAAAAGTTTGAAAACTGAGTACTTTTCCTTAAGCCATATATTTTTCACCATCAAAATGAATCAAAATTAGCCAAAAACATTCTGTAAAAAAGCAACAGTTTTTTTTTATTTGAAAATTTATAATTTGTTAAAATATAAGCCATTATTACACTTTTTCAAATTTGCACACAAAAAAAAGAAAGAAAAACAAAAAAAAAAACAACAAAGTACCTTCGTAGAATAAATAAAATTGTAGATAAATTTACACAGAAAATTGCAAAATAAAATCATATCGAGTTTTTGAAAAATATTGTCAATTTTCAAGGAAAAATAAAAAGTTTGTCATTTGCACTTCGCTCAGTTACAAAATATAAAATGATAAAATAATAAGATCAATGGAATATATGACAATTCATAAGATACTAATGAAAATTAATTATAAGCATACATTTTTGTAGAATTCGAATATAACGTTATCATAACTATACAGAATAAATATCGGCAAACATTAATATTATGACACGGAATACGACTGAAAAATAAAAACATGACTAAAATCTTCATTATACAAAACTACGTACACGACTTTTTACAAAAATTAATAATATAAAATGTAAAAAAAAAAAAAAAAGGAAAGATAAAAGGTTGAAGATAATACAATTACAACTTTATTCCTGTTAACTCTGGTCGGCAAAAAATCAAAGTCAATATATTTTTTGTATGGCATTGAAGTAATGAGCACGTGTAAGGTTTTTTATACCAAAATAAATAATTACGCAACGACAGAATGCACTTTTTACTGAGTGCAAAATCAAGATGCATATACGTGACGATGCGATGGTAGTTTGGCCAAATTTTCATTTAAATATTAGGTATGGTGATTCAGAAAACGTCATTCGACGTGTTCAATTTTGCAGCGTTCTAACGTATTTTTTCAAATAGTAGTTATACGAATAAAAATCAAATTCAGTCGCGCATTCAACTCGATGGAAATAAATTTTATGCACTTCGAATGATCCTCGGGGAAAAATATAACGCAGATTGATAAAAAAAAATCAAATCTGAGGGAAAGCATCGATCGAAGATAATATATTCACGTAGGATAGGAAATGTATACGGCCATAGTTTATTGACTTTCTTTGAAAAAATTAATGACTAAATACTTCTCAAATAAACCATCCGGCTATGAATCACACATCAATTTTAGCGAGCACCGAATTTTCCGACAAAGTAGCCACACATTTTTATCTATTTTCACGCTACAAACTCAGAAAATCAAACAGTATTGATTATGATCACTGATGAGATACACTGTACATGAGTGGACGGATATCGATGAATTGTTCTCAAGCCCAAATTGGCAGACTCATATTCGCACGGTCATTTTTCAAATCTCACCCGGGAATAAAACTTGATGGACAGTTCAATGACCATCTACTGCATTTTACGTGGCGACATTCCACCAACGACCAGCGTAACGGGGTATTGATTCTTCAGTCAGAAATGACACACACAGGACCGTGGACGGATCATTTAAATGTGAAATAAAAGTAACAGAGTAAATAAAGCTCGACAACTGCTGCATGAAGACAATTTTCAAAACACTCTACTCTCTATTAAAATATTGACAAAAAAATAACAGTATACTCTAGAAAACCTATACTCAGGTTTATTCCGATGCAAAGGTGCAGGAAGAAACCGGGTAAATCATTTTTGGGCCAAGTTAAAAATAATTATACGTTACAAGAAGATTTTAGATTTTGGTAGTAAGCAACACTTGTCGCTAAAAAAAAAAAAACTGTCGAAAAAACACTAGTCTAACGACGGGTGACGTGACAGCTAAGTTAAAATTGAAAAAATGCACATCTTTTTTGGTTTCAAACAGTTATTTGGAAAATACATATTTCAGACAATTAGGAGATGTTTCTAAAATATTATTTAAAAATTCTGACAAATTACCCGGATTCATTGCTGGTCTTGGTTTCGATAATTAAAATTCAGTCGTCAAATTTTTATACATTCAAACCAGTAGATCAAGCATTCCTGTTGAAGAATAAATCCTGTTTACAACAGAAGTATTCTCAAATGAAACCCCATAATCCCAAATAAGTTATCAACACTTTTCATCATCATCACCATCATCATCATCACTAATCGTTGAATACCAATTATTGATTCTCAACACTTTAGTTTGTAACCTCCTTAAATCTTGATAATCTCAAGATTATGTGCTTTATTTTCTTCTCAAGTTGATTCGACATAGGTAATAATTATTCCTCATTGTAGCAAGAGATTTAGGGTTAATGTTCGAGTTTCGATAGCTTAGTTTGGAATACAGGGTCTCAGTTGCTCTTCAGTGAATTTTGTTTTTGAATTCAGCGGCAGATTGAAAGCACAAAATATAAATTATGTTAAAATTGTCAAAGAAACTTTCTGTAGCCAAAAATATTAATTCAAATATTCAACTTCTCAGAAATCGCATTCTGGATCCGCCCTTCTAAATGGAAAATCGATTTACTCTTTTAAAACCAGTTTCTCTTTTTTTCTTTTCTTTTTTTCTTTTTAATCAAAAAAACTTTCTAACTAGCAAAATATAGTTTCAACATTTATCAGTCAAAACTCCAAAAAGTCTGACAGTTACTGTAAATATTTATGATCGTTTCTATAAGTTTGAAAATATTTGAAAATTACTCAACCGTTACATCAATTAATAATGATTTACCCATACGGATAGTCCGCACTCGATTAATCTGCTACCGAATATAGTGAAAAAAAAAATCAAGCTGAGAAGATAAAGTTAATATTGTGAAAAACCAGATATCCACCGAGGAATTAAAATTAGATGAAGATAATTTCAGATAACTTTATCAAATTCAATTCAAACGTGCATTATTTTCGAAATGTTCATGGAATTATGCTTTGGCTATTTTTAATTTTAAATACACAATACAAATTGTGCTTCTGACCGATTAATACGTACTTCAACGACGTAATCAACCAGGGATAACAAATTAAGACTGCATTTTTTAAAGCAACTTGTACGTTGCTACAGTATTCGCAAGAAAAAATCAATCTATTTTTAAGACAGTAGATTTGGAGGGAAATAAACTCACAGTAAAAACACTGCTTTGAAAAAAATTCAAATTTAAAAATTTCACTGCGCCAAATTCTATATTTCGAATTTCTCGCCAGACCTGTGGGGGTATGTTTCAACTGAATTTCAAATGATATGATTAATAAAGATTTGGTTTGATTTGATTTACAAGTTACCCAATCTGACCTCGAAAGAGATAAAATTCAAAAGAATCTTGTACTTATATTAATTAAAAAAATATGAAGTTGCTAATTAGTAGTACCTTTCTATATGCAACGTTGAATTATAATCGTGAAAAAAAATTTTTTTTTCCAGGAAATTCCGAAGATATGAAATACCCGATTAGCAGGAAAAATCAGCAACCAAAAGCCATAAAAACAAAGAAGACGCTCACCACAAAGAGATAAAATAATGTACCGTCCTTCACCCGTGCATCGGTCATAATGCAACCATTGAATTTAGCTGCAATGACAGAAAACTGCATTCTAATGGGCTATTGGTTGAAGAATTTTCAACCATACTGTTAGGAGATACGTTAATTATAATATGTCCGAATGAATGAAAGAAAATCTCAAATATCTACAAAAAAAAAAATCCTAAGAAAATGTGTCCATTTAAAAAGAGTCCAATGAAGATAGGATTGATATTTTTTGGCGACTGAACAATTCTAACTTCAAGCTTTCAATTATTCCGAAGTGAGACTTCTACATCTTTAGGATATATTGGAAAAATGAAAAGGAAACAACAAAGGTATACGGTGGAGATATTGAATAAAGAAAGAAAATATTATGCTACTTTGATACTGCGTATTTAGTTTGAATTTCTCGAAAAATGTTATCCTTATCAGTTTCATAATATTAGAGTAATTAAAATATCTGTACGGAATAACCAAAATGCGAACAGGAAATTACTCGTACGTACGTAGGAAACATTCAAAATAGATCTGGAAAAAAACGAAAAAGATGGTAAAATGTTGAAAAATATTTCGATGACTAGTCCGAAAACTCGAGGAAAATTCCCGAGTAAAAGGGCGGATGGAAAAAAAAAGTCAAAAATTTCGATCAATGGCAAAATATAATTTGTGTTTATAGAGGCGGAGGGTGAATAAACGGAGTAAATGAAAAAAAAACCAAATAGCTGGTTTTTTATTTAAAAAAAAACTGCTAAAAAGATATCACAGACGTTCGACAAATTTTTGAAAAATCAATTTACGGTGTTTTATAATTACTATCGTATCAAGTACGAGTGGATATTTACAAAAAGTGTATATTGCCTCAAGTTCAACAAATCTGATTAAAATATCTTCACAATTTAAAAAAAAAAAAAAAAAAGCTTGTATTTTTGTATAAACTTCTATTCGTTTCTTCACACTAAGCAATGTGAAAGTAGCACCCACCATCTATCGATATTACATTTTACTTCAATACACAAATCAGGTGGCGAGTTGAATAAAAGCTTATAAAAAATAGCACCTCATGTAGATGTTTTCAAAAGTACGAAAACTGAATGCAGTTCTAAACTTCAGTTCTCTGAAATCACAATAACTAATAATAAAAAGTCCAAAAAACATTTTCAATAATCCAATTCTATCCTATTATTAAAACAGAACTTCCACTTGCAATTTTCAGAAATTTGTCGAATATCATACTTTTTATAACATCTCAGAAGACCTTTCATCGTAAAATTTCTACACTCTATTCATATTCCACAACCTCAGAAAATAAGCTTTTCTACATTTATACTAATGAATTTTGTAAGAATTCAAAAATTCAAAGTAACTTCACATATTTCTGTTGTGAATTAGACTGTTTTTAAATGGACACATTCGTTGTAAATGAGGGTTTTAAAATAGTTACAGCGAAAAAATCAATTTTCCGTATAAAAGAACAAGAAAAATATTTTCACACGAGAAGTCACGATGAAGGGTGAGGGTATGACGAAGTCTACTATCCACTTATTTGTAAACATTTTCACATTTAAAACATTTTTCAAAAAATTACATTTATTTTTAAGCCTTTCATACCAATCATCCGCGACCCTCAAAACACACCAGATTCTACTATCAGTGCTTTATCAAGTACCAAATAATCCAATTGGTTTCTATTTAAGTTTCCCCCCCCCTCCAAGATTTCCATAGTGTACGTTGAATTAGAGTAAAGAGATTACAAAAGGAAAAAGAGAAGTAAAATAAGATTATAGTAAGCAGATTTCTAAGAGAAGACGTGCTAAAAATTATCACCTAGCAGGAATAATAAAATCCTAGAGTCCAAGTGCCCCCTACCTTAAGCTGGTTAACATAATAATATTATTCGATTTTCGAAACAATTTTTTAAAAAATTGCGTCACGTGAAATATTGCTAGGTAGTAGGTACATTATTATGTGTAAGTAATAGAAAAAAATTGTGAACGTTTAACGTTCGCTGTATTAAATTTACGCGAGCTCTTTCTACTCTATCACAAAAATTCGAATGAATTCGAACTTCCACCACTTAAAATATAAAATCAATATTACAGACGAGAGGAAGAAAAAAAAAAAATTTCAAGTTAAAAAAAAAATACAGACATAAATAAGTTAACAGGAATATTAAAAAGTTGAACAGACAGAAAGAAGAAAGGGGAAAAAATGGTAAAAATTAAAAAAAGCTCCTACTTTGAATGGTTGAAAAAAGAAAATACGAAGGAGGTACGAGAGATTTCTAAATTACTAGCCTATCAAAGCTTCTTCAAAAGTTCGTTTGCGTTTTTTCTTTTTTCTCCTTTGGTTATACGAAACGATTCCTCTACATCAACGAATTTACAAAAAAAAAAAAACCACAAGCGCGCATTTAAAAAGAAAAAGGAAATACATACACCTCGGACGACGATCTTCTTCTCCTAGCGTATGTGCGAGAACAGGTTCAGTTTACCGCGGCACTCCTTCTGCGATCTGGTTTTGGAGAAAACGTTCCAGAAACGCAGCGTCTCGTCGCCGGCGCCCGTCACTATCGACTCGCCGTCCGGTGACATCGCCAGATACAGCACCCGGTACGAGTGGCCGGTCAGCTTGGCCACCTGCGTTAGGGTGGGGTACTTCCACACGAGGATCTGGTTCTGCGAGTAGCCGTGCGTGCTGACTAGCTCGGACGAATGCTTGGACCAGGCCAAATTGCAGACCTGCGACCCGGTGTCCACGCACTGCATCGCCTGTCCGGTCAACGTGTTCCAGAAGCGGATGTTCTTGTCGGCAGTGCCGCCGCCGCTGGCCAGCAATCCGTGCTGGTGCGGCGACCACGCTATCGCCTTCACGGCAGCCACGTGCTCCGTGTACGTCTGTATGGGCGACACGCTGCTCTGGTTCCACACGTAGAGACGGTTGTCGTTGCCGCCCGACGCCAGGTACTGGTTGTCCGGCGACCACTTGAGGCCGCACACTTCCTGCCGGTGGCCGACCAGCCGCTTCTCCAGGCAGTTGGGCGGCGAGCGTATGTCGTGCTGGAAGATCATGCGGTCGCGGCTGCCGCTCGACAGACTCTCGCCGTTCCAGGCGAGCGCGCCCACCCGCGCCGAGTGGCCGGTCAGCTTGCAGATCAGCTTCGAAACGGTAACGTCCCATATCTGCACGTAGCCGTGGTGCGTGCCGACGGCCACGTAGTTGCCGCGATCGTTCCACGCGACCGACGTGACGGTGTTGCTGTCGTTGCTGAAGTCGCACAGCCGCGTCACCTGACTGGTGCAGGCCGACCACAGGTACACCGAGTTGCCCAGTCCCACCGCTAGCACGTTCTGCGACGACCAGTCGACCAGGTTCAGATAGAAGTCGTCCTGCAGCTCGGGCGCGTCCAGCACCTTGAAAGGTATGCGCGATATTTTGCGGGTCGCCTTGCGCGGCGACCGCAGCAGCTTCTGGCTTTTGGGGCCGACCGGCGACAGCGAGTACGGCGACGTTGATTCTACGTTTTCGAGGTAATCGGCGCGTCGCCGATAGTGGAAGAGGTTGCGCTGCGTCTGCAGGCCGTCGCTTTTGGCGCGCTCGTCGCAGTGGCTTTTGGCGATGCCGTCGTAGGAGGCACCCAGTAGTTCGTTTTGCAGCAGGTAGCTGTAGGCGATGGCGTCGCGATTGCCGTCCGCCGCCGACGTGTTCTCTTTTTTCTTGGTGCTGGCGCCCAGCGCCTGAATATCGGAGATCATGCTGAAGCGCGTCTGCCAGTTATCGAAGTCGCGTTTCGGTATAAAGCGGTCGGCGATGTTCTCGGCGGTACAGCGGCCCGGCGAGAAGTGGTTCTCGTTGTTGATCAGCGCGAACACGTCGTTCTCTTTGCCGGATTCGAGGCCGCGGCTGGCCGGATGCAGCAGTTGCGGATGGTGGTGCAGCCGGAGCTCTTTGCTCATAAAGCGGCCGTTATTGTTTTCGAGATCCTCGATTAGTATCTCATCTTTGACGCCGGACGGATGCTTTCGGCTGGCGAAGTGACGATTGTTGACGTCTTCATTTTCGTCATCGGTGTGGTCGTTGTTCACGTCGTCGTCTTCGTCGTCCATTTTCGTATCTTCGGCTTGACGCGCTGCTGCTGCGGCCGCCAGCGATGACGGTCCCGAGATATTCTCGCGATCTGACTTCGACGAAGGCATGACTACGTATTGGGGACAATTTTTTTGCTGCCATAACAGACGTTGAATGTAGAGGCTATCGACGGACAGATCCTCCTCCATGATTCAGCCGCCTGTGTCGGAGAAAGCAAATCAAAAACAGGTTACCGATTGTAAAAGCATAGTTTCTTAAAATACAACAAACTAGTGGTTATATTAGGGGTGTTCGATTTGGCACGGTTTATCGGAACTGTTTCTCCCGGTTTCTGTTTCGAATCAGATTTTCAAAATGTAACAAACGAGAAACCGCGAAAAACTACTCAGGATTGGTTTCTCGTTTTTCAGAAACCAAAACAAAAATCGAAACCAGAAACCGGTTCCACTTCGGCAAATCGAAATTAATGAAATACGAAATTTCAAAAAGTTCAAAGCCTCGCTGAAAGGCCCGCTGACTGTGGTGAAGTTGGAGTCTCTCGTCTCCTTAAGTCACTCTACCAAAACTTTATTTTGAAAATACACGTCTAGATGCACTAAACTCACCGAATACGAATATGAATTAATGTTACACAATGTTTCACTTTGACTAATATAAATCGATTTCGAAGCTTTTTCATCAAAATAATTTAAGAGTCACTTTCTAAAATGCGTTAAATTTTTTTTTGAAATTTTCGAGTCACGAGCGTCATTTGGTGGCGGAAGTGGCCAAACAGCCGCATCGTATTAACGCTGACTAGTTTCAATAGGTACTATCAATTTTCCATTTCGACTTGAAGAGCTGACTACAACCTGAGTAAATAATAATGCTAGAAATTGCGTATTATTTATGGACTAAAACAAAACAAGTTGACTAAATGATGGATATTCATTTTGTACTTGAATTATAAAGAAAGCCGAAATCTTTTTCCCACGTACCGTGATTTGTACAATAAATAATTGATGATTCTAAATTTCAAGAATTAGACTATTAGTAACATGAGTTTCACAGAACATCACTTTCTCGTTCATCCCTGATGATCAGCTGTCTACCCATTAAGATTCAGTTCACTGTTCCGACAAATCAGACAACCTTTCGCAGACTAAACGAAAGAGAAACATTTTACTGATTTAATTTTCATCCCCGCGGTGAATCACAATGAAGATTTTTGTAAAATCAACCAAGATAATATCTTAAATTCCATGAAAAGAGATAACCGTAAATCACACAACAATCTGGGAGGAATTTTGAAAGTAAAAGTGGTAAGGTTACGAAGTAATGAAGGAAATTAGTTTTTGGTTCTAATCCAATCTTTTTTGCAAATTATACATTTAAAATTTAAATTAAAACCAAAATAGAAAAGAGAGAAATCAGAATCGAAACCAAAATAGAAGATGAAAAAACATTAGATAGTAAAAGGGCTTTCTTACTGAATTTAAACCATCATGCAAAAATAACAAAGTAGAGATTTTTCAAACATTTTCCTACAAATTTTGACTTGAGATAAAAGTCTAATATGTAAATCCAAGTTTGCTTTCCTTTTTTCATCAGTTTATTCTCGACTTTGATTTCGAGAAATAATTTGGACTGTCAATGGCCATTGTTTGACTTACATATTTTTCGAACTTATTTTCTTAAACAAATTTTGATTTTCAAGTAGTGGAATTCGGAACAGGAATATTAGGTAAATAAAATAGATATCTAATTCTACCTGCCAAGTCTAGGAATAAATCAATTAAAAGCGAGATACAAAATTTCTTGAAAATATAAAGACAAAAGCAGACATAAATAAATAAATAAATAAATAAATTAATGAAATTAATAAAAGGGAGAAAAACTTCAATTTCAGTTCCTTATTGTTGAATTTTTCTGGTTCCCTTAGTGAAAAGAAAAAATTCACACATTTAAAAAAAAATATCTACAAAATGAATAGGTACGCATGATTGGTTCAGAGTTTTCAAACTCATCGCTATCAATCAAAATTTTCAGATTCATTATTTTGAGAAATGGGGAGCAGGTATGGTCAAAATATATTTTTGAAGTCGAGAAAATGCATTTCCAAGAAAAATTGAGCTAAAAATTAGATTTCGTACATCGACTGCAAAAGATAAAAACTTATAACAAAATGGAGAACATTTTTTTGTAATGATTATTATGAAAACAAGGTCCATAAAATTTTCTACACACTACTGAACAAATTAAAATAATGAATAGTATAGTAGGCACCAACAAGGATAGTTCAAACAAAACTATTCCTTTTTTCTTTCAGTTGTCAAATGAGTAAAAACAGTGTATTAGTATTTAGCTGGATTAATTCAAATTCATGATTTTGATATGAATAAAATTGTTCGAAAAACAATTAGAAAAATACCATGAAAATATTTCACCTAAAATTCAAGATATTCTGACGTTTATTACTAATATCACTTCGAAGGAATTAATTCATTGTTTTTAGACGATGAGTACAGAATTTTTATCAAATCCATATAATCCAACCTCTCAAATTTTTTTTCATTCAAGTTCAGAGGTAGTAACTTGTCTCAGATGCCAGGTTTCAACAAGACTTAGTTTTCAATTGCTGATTTTCTCAATCAAAAATTTACACAAGTTTTAACCATTTTTCATCAACGAAACGAAAAAGTAATTCTATATAAGTCATTTATTCGTTATTTCTATTGAAATTCTACATCTTTGACGCTTGCCACAAAAAAAAAAAAATTGAAAAACAATGAAAACAAAACAAAAATTGCATTCTGACATGTTATCTCTGGTAGAATATTTTCAGTAGATGTTACCAAGAAATGAACTCAGTAACTCACTTCACCGATAACTTCACAAGCAACTTGAAATCAAGTTACATGTCAAGTTACATGGTTTGTCAAAATATTCACAAAACTCATCGCAGACAAACTACTAATAACAAAATATTTGCAAAATCTAAAGAAAATTTCTGCATCAAAACATCAGAAACTCGAGTAACAACACCCACTCGAAGGAAGTATAATTTCGTAGAATAATCTCAAGTGGATTAGCCATTGTTCAGCAGCTATAAAGAATCTTATCAATTGGTATCTTACGAACAATAACTTGTAACTGGGATTATGAAACGTATGCAGATGCAGAACGAACGACACAGAAGTGCATACTGCATTTATGTAAGAATATAATGAATTCATTACAAAAGACAATTATCACTTTCGTAATTACCTGATCTTGGTAAACAATTGCCGTTCCAAATTTTTTCGATTGCAAATTTTTCACCACTTTTTCACGTTTGGAATAAATACAAGAATAGAAGGAAAGTATTGGAAATAATTTTTATATCTACATTTACACATTACTATTTGATTTCGCAATTACTAAAAATCTTTCCACTGAAACTTTTCTAAAACATATTTACTCGATAAGTAACGCAAACGACATTGAACGAAACTGCGAGTGCGAGAAGCCGAGAATGGAAAATGGATATGGATTATCATCGCTTCGCTAAAAAAATCCATTTGCAATTTCACAGATAAATTTTTACAGAATCAATTCGGTACCACAAAATTTCTTCAAAAATTTCACAGAAAACTTCGTTGTTTTTTTTGCAAAAGCCAAAAAAGATTCACAAAAAATTGAAATGACATTAAATATACCAATTTAAAAATTTTGTTTTCATTTTTTATATTACTGATTTTTCATTTTTCATTTTTCGGCTGTTTTTCGGTCACTTTTTTGGTTTCGGCTACGGCTACGTCTCGTCTTGTTTTCTTCATCTTCACTTTCTTGTCATATCTTGTCAAAAAATTGTTATTCATTTTCATTTTTCTCCAATTTTTTTATCTCAGCGCCAAAGTAAGATAAATATTACTTACAATTCAATCTTCATAGTGCTTCAGTGCTTCACACCATCATACTTTATTCATCCGCGGGTTATTCGTCAGTTCTGTGTTTGCGTCTTCATAGTTCAATCTTCAAGGAATGATTAATTTGAATCAGAAAGCTTTATAATCTTTTCTATTTCTCACTTGCTTGATATTTAAGTTCAGTCCCATTTTTAAAATTTATTTAATTTGTTCTGTGATCGGTTGCAAAATCTGCTTTGTCTGAAATTATGTAGGTACTTGTAATATCCTTTTCTTCGTATTTTTTTTCTGAAAGAGATCATTCTTCGGTCTATAATCTGTCAAAATGGCTGATCAAAAACTCATTTTTCGCGAATGGTTGAAAGATAAGTTATCGTCAATTCACGGATTTCCAGTAGAAAATGACTACGCTGAGTGAGTTGAATGTACTACTATTTATCCCAAAGATACTGATTAATTTAAATGATAATTTCTTACAGCGCTATCATGAATAAGAAAACAGATGCTGAAGTTGAAAATCATTTGAAAGAATTATTGAATTACAAAGATTCAAGAGTTAGAAAATTCATCGCAGAAGTATTAAAACGAAGAAGCACAGGTTGTCAAATTAGTTATTGTATTATTTATTGAATTTTGACCTGAGTAATGTAAATGAAATTATTTTAATCCTAGTGCATATTGAGCCCCACGCTCGCAAAAAAGTCGATGCCGTTGAGGAGAAATATCATATGAGTAATCAGAAAAATCGACCCTTGAGTGAAAAGGATATTAAATTTAAAGTAGACAAAACAGAACCTGAGGTACGTATTTCTATCTAAATTTACCCAAAACGGTAATATGGAGGAGCAAGTTGAAAATTTTCAAATATTTAATGTAAATTACTAACCTGGTCTTGTCGTTTTTCATTTTGCATTTATGCTTCTCGTACTTCCTTAATCTTTATGTAACTTTAACCTTTATTTAATTGAAAATTCAAATCTTAAGAAATGCTTTTGTTTAGTACGATTCTTTATTTTCTCCTTCCAACAAAATATAATACCGTGAAGTGTTTGGTTATAGACATGAGCCATAGTCTTGTGAAACTAAACATTTTGATTTTATACGTATTTTTATTTTTCTATTTAGCAATCTGAGGAGAATTCAGGTGGAAAGAAGAAAAATAAGTTCGTTAATTTTTACTCTAAAGACGGAAAAACAGTTTTACTCAAAGGTTAGTTTGACAAATTATTGTATATCTCTTCGTTATCGGTGAAAATTTATTTCATTTGCTGATTTTAGGACGATACCTCTGCAATTGTGAAGCTAAAAAACACCAGTTAATAAACAATTGTTTAACTTGCGGTCGGATTGTTTGCGAGCAAGAAGGATCTGGTCCATGTTATTTTTGCGGAAATTTGGTACGGCTGAAAAATAATTATTTTATAATTCTTAAATTGCAAAAAACTGATAATTTTTTGACAAAATAGGTTTGTACAGTCGAAGAAATGGCAGCATTTAATGGAGACACAACTAAAGCTTCGAAACTTTATGAACAGTTACTCACGAAAGAAAAACCCAAAGGACTGGATGAGGCACTGAAACAGAGAGACAAACTGTTGGATTTTAATCAAAACAGGTAAAATTTGTGTGAAATTCCTTCATTCACTTTTTGTATTCGTAGCTCTGAGTTTGATGTTTTTATTTTTTATGAATTTTAGTCGAAAGCATACGCACGTTTTCGATGATGATAGTGATTATTTTTGCTCTACAAATCCTTGGTTAACATTGGAGGAACGAGATGAAGTTCGCAAACGAGAAGAAGAGTTCTTTAATAAGAAGAATGAATCGAGGCGAGATAAAAAAATAACTTTAAAATTAGAAGGTAAATTTATCGTATTCACGAAACAATTATTTTTACCTAAGAAAAATATATTCTCATTAATTATTATTGTAGGTGGCAAAATTACCACTGAAGTTGAAAAAGAAAATATGGTTGGTTTTGATGAAGAAAGCATTGAAAAAAAATTTCAGGCCAAAAACGAACTAAGCCCTGCTGAAAATAGGACAGACATATCTAGTATTGATCACCTTATCGATCCTTATTTTTCGAAGTTCAATTTAAAAGTGAGTATTGTTGTTATTGTTTAGTCGTTTTTCTCTTGATTCATCTTATTCGTCTGTTTATAGTTCAAGAAAATATTGCCTGGCCGTTCTGTAAAAATAGATGATGGGTTTGATATGCCACTTTCTCATATTATGGACCCCGAAATACATAAACTTAAAGACGAAGGTTACTGTTTGAGTGTACATCAGCCGTGGGCCTCATTTTTGGTGAATGGCATTCGAACGTAAGTTCTACTGTGTATGTACAAAAAATCGAATTGTCTTCGTTACTCCGCGTACTAAAGCAACTTTTTACAGAGTGGAGGGACGAACATGGTATACTCCGTATCGTGGCAAATTATGGATAGCGTCAACAGGCTTAAGGATTTCCCGTCAGGATGCTGATGTTCAGGAAAACACTTACAGAATTATTAAAGGAGGTAAATTAGTCTTTTGAACGTAGAATTGTCATCCGATTAGAGGTTGCTTCAGTTTTTTGTTATTCTTTAGACATGAAGTTTCCGGCTGATTATCCTGCTGGGTGTCTATTGGGCTGTGTCGACTTACTCGATTGCTTAACGCAAGAACAATACCGTTCGCAATATCCTGATGGAGAAGTAGAGGACCCTTACGTCTTCATTTGTGAAAATCCACTAGCTCTTCCCGTGCGTTATCCGGTGAAAGGAAAGCCAAATATTTGTAAGGAGCTGGATTTTGTAGTTTTTTTTTCTTCAAAATTGAAATGTTTGTTTGGAAAACCACTTCAGGGACAAGTCAGATATGACGTACAATGCTGTATTTTATAAGAGTATTACAAAATATTTCTATCTGATGATCTTATCAATTTTCAACAACTAAGGCCTTCTTTTCTGAAAGGGACTTTCTCGAGTTGGGCCACTTTTGAAGTGTTTCCTGTGTACCCTTCCTTTTTTCAAAACTGCTGTTCTTTTGCGTGCTATTCTAACTTATGCTGTTCCTGACGTAGTGGTTTATTAAACAGACCCTTGGATTTAATTTTCTTCTTATCAAGTTTTTTTTTTTCTTTTCAGATAAACTGGACGAAAAAATTCACAAAGCTGCCGCCACTTGCCTGTACACCGTGGATAAAGTTTTATCCAAGTCCGAACATAAAGTAAAATCATTGAGACCTTGATTTATGTGTATCCCCTTTTTATCTTTTTGACTCTTGTATTTTAAATGTATAACATACGCTTCCCTATATATTCAACGCAACCAAAGTTGAATGTGATAATTTCAATTTTAAGCTATAAGTATTCGGAATAATAGTCATTAACTCATTACTGTCAAATTGTACAGCCGTTAAGTTTCGATACGCTACAAATACATGATTTTTTCCCCTCAACTTTTCCTGATTAGTAAAAAAAATATTTGTAAGCGTATTCGCGAAATAATATATTAGAATAATTTTTCAACACAACAGGTACAAATTGTGGTGTACAATGTTTTCAAAGATGATACTTCGAAATGAGAAAGGCATTTAAAATATCAAAACTTAATGACATTGGATCTGGCTGACATAAAATTGGAGCATTTTTCTTAAACAATAAAATTAAAATAATTTGCAGAAATGGGGTCAAGTTTTGATATAAAATTGAGTTGTACGTCAATACTTTTTTATCATTCATATTCTTCTGATAAAGTGTCATTACATCGACTAATATAATGGCATTACTGCTAACAGTAGTGGAAAAAAATTCTTACATACTTTCCTAATAATAAATTTTCTCAATTTGAACGATCCATTTTCAAAATAAATGTTTGCATGAAAATAATAATAATAATAATAATAATAAAAAAAGAAAAAACCTCGGGTGTAAATTTACAAAAGCATATGTTTATACAGGTTTGCAACAACTTTGGCAGCCGAAAGAATCCTTTGTCGTCTTGAAACTCCAGTTAAAGTCTCTTGCCATTCAGATGGATGCACCTGCAAAATCGAACAAAGTTCATCTTAATAATTTTCTTGGAACGGATGTGATATCAAAAATATTTACTTAATAAGGAGTTGATTTTTGTTTTTCTGTCTTGAATTATAAGAATATTCATTTTTCATCATACTTGCAAATTATTTCCCAAAATATGGGATACAGGGACCGAAAACCCTGTATCTTTGTGTTCGTAATCTTTTACAGTATCATCTTTGGCGACGTTTATAATGGTAAATGGAATGGGAATCATTTGTGAATAGCTTTCCAAGTTGGTACTCTTTTCAGCATCTTGTAGTAGAATTAAATCCAGATCGTACCACCTTTAAGAAAAGAATCTTACAGAAAAAGAAAACAAATTTGAAGTGAGATGAAGAAGAACGTACTTCTCGTCCGAAATTTCAACAATAAAACTTTGAACAGCAATCACAGGTCCATTGATCGAATGACGGCTTCGCATTCTGTCAATCTTAGCGAAAGCTGCTTTCGTAGCAGGTTCAAAACCTACGATCTGTCTGGCAAAATTCACGTCTTCTACTTCGAGTCCTCTGTGAAATTGTTGATTTTAATAATTAATGAAGATTATGTTTTATCTTCGGAAGAACGAAAATTTTACCTCACTGATACACGACTGAACACATTTTGGAAGGCTTCACGAATTGAGCTCACCTCAATTTCTCTTTCGGATGCCACAATCAGTTCCAATCCATTGCTACCAGCTAGAATTAAAGACATAATCAGAAACGTGAATAGTGGCTAAAACGAGTACAAAATATTGAACCTCACAAATGAAATTTGTCATCTGAGGATCCAAGGTGGTGATGACAGATCCTACAGAACTTTTAGCTTTTTCAGCTACTTTACTCAGTAAATTTGAGCTAGTTCCAACAGTATCTTTGACCCAACCAAACAATGAACTTCCAACAGCTCCAAAAGTATCTTCATCTTCATCTTGACCTGAAGAAGCATCATTCTTATCTTTTTGAGGAATTTCAGGACTGTGTTAACAAATCAGTTTTAATATAAGATCTATAATAATGGTATTCTGATTAATTACATTACAAACCTGAAAGTCGAAGGTAAGAACATAGAGCTCGCAGATGTTTGTTTGTCTGAAGCAACGAATTGAGGTAAAGAAGAAGGAACAGCACCAGAAATCAAAGATGTACTCATCATATTAGCTTCTATGAAGAAATTAAGATTTAACAATAACAGTAGAGAAAGAAAATATTCATTAAAAATGCAGATCAAAAAATATTATCTCACCAGTTGTTTCAGATGTTGAGGAATTTAATTTTCTTCCCGAACTATCAGCCATAATGCATAAAGGAAATCAAGGAGAAACTAAATTTAATGAAACCTAAAAATGCATCAATCTTCACGTGAAAAGTTAGAAAATTAAAATTTCAAAATTGAAACGCAAAATATTTACTTTCGGTTATTAACACACCAATTTCTTATCAGCTGTAGACAGCGATGGGAAATGGGAATAAGCTACGAGAGTGGAGTGAAGGGGAGATGAAAAATACTTCCGGACAAGTGGTGACAGAATAAAATAAAATTTTCTTTGAATTGGTTTTCGATTTCGAAGTTTTTTTTTTTCCCCACAAAGACAGGATTACAATATTATGAAGAAAACAAAATAATGGAGAATAGTTTTCTAATCCTGAGAAAATACTTGACTTATTGTAGATTTAAGTTAATTTTCTTAGAAAAGCGACCTAATGTTTAGATATTTTTACTGGTAAGTTTTCTCAAAGTTTTCTCACTTGAAAATTGTGAAATTTTATGGCTAATTTATAAAAGCTTACTGATTACTAATTACTAGTACCTATAGATATTTTGAAAAACAAGTATTCCAATTTTATGAAAAAATTATGGAAATCTTTTCGTCATAATTTGCAAATTGATATAAATTTGAAAAATAAATAATTATGTAGATAAAAGAACAACATAAATTTAAAAAAAAGTTTTTTTAATTAAATCAATTTTACTATATTTTCACAATTCTGACAGTGTTTATTGCATGCACTTCTAAACATTATATTTGCCATTTGAGCTTATTTCGACACACTTGACGATTCATTTTTTTGTAAATCACGAATTGATAAAATTCGTTCAGCCTCTCGATAACCCGTTTCAAGAGCACCATGAGCCGTTGAATAATAATGTCCATGAGTGGCTTCACCAGCAAAAAATATAACCTGAAAAATTCAAAATTTAATGCAAAAAGTTTGAATATATCAAAAAATGAATACATTTATTTTCTTATTTAACTGCATACGACTTACAGGAAGACCATTTTTATTTTTTAAAGGCGCTGATAAAATGGTTGAAGTCACTCCTACATTATCTGAAGTTGGTGTTCGAAAACTATAGGATCCACGAAAATGAGAGTTCATTGACCAAGTTGTTCTAATCAAATAATATGTACTCAGTTTAATTAAGCTACACTACTAATTCTTGAAAATTATTTCAGTTTGAGAAGTTGAAATTTACTTAATACAATATTCTGCATTTGGAATATCAAACATTTCACCCATTAATTTACGCAAAAGTTTGACGGATTCTTCAATTATTTCTTTTTCATCTAATTGTTCCATTTTTCTAGAAGACGGGCCAGTAATCCAACCACAGAGAAAGTTAACAGAACTTTCTACTCTAGAGAATCGGTACACGTCAGTTATCCATTCTAAACCCTGCAGAAAATTTTCATTTATTCTAATTACAACTTTAAACTTCATCCCATTTTACATAATATGCTACGAGTAAAAAATATAAAAATTTTTACCTGATCAATATATTCTTGCTTATGTTTTGGATCCCACAATATACAAATACCGTTCAGATCTTGAGGTAACCACTGGTGCGGAAATTTGAAAAATATTTTATTCACAGAGCCGATGCCAAGATTCTGAATATAGAATAACTTTTATGAAATAAAAATCTCAATAATAACTTTAATTGGTTTAAAGAGAAAAATACTTTTTAGGTGTCATTAGCAATGCGTAATAAGCAAATAAAATTTTGTTAATTTACTTCAATTGCCAAAATTTTTTCTGCGGGTAGTGCATAGTCCTTGAATAATTCTTTGTATTTTTCTTTCAAAACACCCAAAGATACTGTAAGTATTACAACTTTTCCAATATATTTTTCACCACTTGAACATTTTACGTGAACGTTATCTTCGTTTATGCAAATTTCTTTCACTTCCTTATCCAACAAAATATATTCGTCTAAAAATCTTCCATTTGTCATCTTTTCTACTTTTTCCTGAAAATTTTTATTAATTTTGAAGTTCATTTTGATAAAAAAAAAAAAACTGAACATAGATTGAATGTTTCTTGAAATAACTTTTAAATTAAAAAAAATTTTTTTAGATAATATTATAGAACAACAATTATGAATTGTGCGGGCTGCTTTGGCTAGGCTCATTAAGCCTCTATATAATGGTGCAGTTATAATTTCATAAATATGTCGAATTTTCTAAATGAAAACTGATATTTTCCTAAAATTAATTCTTCTGAAAAATTTTATTCACCAATAAGATGGTCTGTGATAAATTTGAACTGACACTGAAGCTCGAGAAACAATTTTTGGTTCTCAATAATGACAGAAAAGTATTTAAAATTTATAAAATGCAAACTGGGTTCAGTATTACTTGCCATTAGTATAGTAAAAATTGATTGGAAACCATCTCCTTTCCATGAAATCCACTGGTAACCTTCACATGTCCAATATTCTTCTAAGGTCGATATTGAAGACTCGAACCACGAGTCTGATCCATCAAAACTCCTTATATATTTATGACACCAATCAATGAATTCTTTTTGTATCGGAAGAGTAATTTTGTCTGATTTTAATTCGTGAAAAACATCCATCAGTCTGCGAATCAAAAATAATAAAGTCGTAAATAAAATATTCAGTAAATGATGAAGCTGTCTTCGACCATGTCTGGAGTTATCTTAGCCCGAGTTTTTTTCTCGCCTATTCTGACAAGGACATAATTTTCACCCTTGAACACTGCGTCTCAAGTGAAAAATTGACTGAATATCTCCAATAATCGATGAATAAATTCAAGAAATTTGAAAAAAAAAAAAAAAAAAAACATTATTTGTCAAGTCTAATTACTTTGAAATAAAGTAATCGCCACTAGATGCACATTTTATCAACCGGTCTAAATCAATATTCTTTCTCACTTCTGAAAATTTTTCCATCAATAAAGTACTGATCTCAAAATCGAGAACTTCAGTCGAGGATCTCACAAGCATCATGTTGTGAATACCACAGCCAATATGCTGAGTAAGATCTTTTTGAGAGGCCAAATTATAAACAATATTCTTTTCCTCTCCATGGATCCACTGAGCACCGAGTTCAATGTAGCCATCTTCATCTGTGAGAAAATATTAATTAAATAAGTGCTTGGATTTATGCAGCCTCATAGAGAAATGAAGCCTGGGATTAAAATAGGTATCAAAAATTGGATTTGAAATAAATCTGATAGGAAATATCACTTTGGGAAGTATTATGCCGGATCAAATAATGTAACTTTAAAATTGTTGAAGTCGTTGCAGTTTGAGATTAAGGTATTGAAACAGCTGAAAATACAATTTTTTAAAGAGACTGATTTAACCATGAGGCAAGATGTGATTAAGACAATAAAGAGGCATAAATATTTTTGATTGTTAACCCATAACTCAAACATTTTGACCACTTTCCTTCAATTTTTCACATGTCCAAAGGATATTTTCGACCCTAAAGCGCCTATCACAATGTTTGTAATTTCACGTTGGCCAGCTCTTTTCCTACAACCGTACAGAAATAAAATCGCTTTCGGCATGTTTTCGGAACGCGTTTTAAAAAAGTTATGTTCTTGCATGGTTCTTGTCATTCAAGTCCTTTCCCATTCGTCAAAATTGGAAAACTCACCGTCGGGAAGTTTGTAGGTGTGAATTCGTCCTCCAATTCGATTTTCAGCTTCGAGAACAAGAATATTGGATATTCCTCGTTCAAACAAACGGGTTGCAGCTGCAACACCCGATATTCCAGCTCCAATAATTATCACATCTTTCATCTCTATTTTTTTATTCAATAAAAAATTACTTTTGTAATTTTAAACATCTTCTACAAAATGTTAACACGTTATTATTTATAAATTTTATCGTTTTCATCTTCTTTCTCATATTACTTTACTGTTCAAAACTAATCGGCTACCACGGACCACCTATTTTACAAATTTTGTACACCGCGCCGTTCAAAATGATCACGCCGCAACTCGCCACAAACTTGAACCAGACTTGAACAGTATATATATAGCACTGCACTGCAAGCACGACAGTATACGTGAGTCCACTCCACTTGATCTCTCTCGATGGTCGATGACGTGGCCAGCGTGACTGGCATTTTTAGCGCTCCTAGCGTTGCTAGAAGGAAAACATGAATCTGTCCGTTGTGGAAAGTCAAAAAATTTAGAACCTTTGCTTGTAAATAACGATAAGGAAAGTGAAGAATGAAAATGGGAATATGGAAGGAAAAGTTATATGGAAAACTGGAAAAAAGTGAGAAATTTCTGATGATGATTGAAAAAATTTTGCACAAATTGAGCATTCAGAGGGCAATTTAATTGCTCAAGTTCGGAAAATTCTTCATCTCGTAACTCGTTAAAAATGAAACGTAGTGTGCTTAGTTGAATGATATAGCTTCGTGTATATATTGTCAAAATTCTTCGAATGGATTCAGCCACCAACGAAACCGCTGATCCGGCAAGTGTTTGCGAAGATGGACAATCATCCAAAGGTACAGTACTTCCATTTCTGTACAATCACATATTAGTGTTCCTTTATTTTGTTTGTTTTATTTGTTTTGCATTTTTGTAATCATTTTCATTTGTAATTACTGCATATTTCCAGACCTTAACATTCTAGCTTCAATCCATACTTTCAATGTTGGTTTCTCGGTAGTTCAGTTACTCATTAGTTGCTTAAGTATATTTATGTGTTCATTTGCTTGTACTCTTATGTGTTGACGTCCACCTAGAGTATTCTTGGATTGTGGATGCGTCTGGCTTACGTTTGAGATTTGATTTTGCAAACCTGTGTTGCCATGCTTGCCACTAACGAAATCCGGTTTTTCAAGATCTATGTTTATCCTTGCAGAGTGTGGCGGATAACAAGTTCCGAAGGTTTTCAACGTCTACATCTTAATGAAAAGAGTTGCACCATTTACTCGCTTTTACTAAACATAGCCTTGAATAATCGTGCGAAGTATGATTCATTATTTAAGCTACATGTCTGCCAATGGTCGGAGAGTGTAAATGTGAAAAACCAAAGATGGAACAATGATAAAAATTGTAAGATGCGAGCAGAAGTTAAATTTGGTACAAATGTATTTAGTATACGTCCTTCATTCGATGCTAATTAGACGGACCGAGTTGAATTATTTAATCACCGAAGACATATTTCGAGCACTACCTTATTATTGTGCAAGACACGGCAACATTTAGTCTATAATATTTTTGTGACTAACCCGTCGCATGCGTATTTGTTCGAGTCTTATGGAGACTTATTCCTCTGATCTGAAGACGAATTTTTTTCCACTTTCAGAATTACAAACTCTATGTGTGGGAGATGCTACCATTAACAATTTACCGCACTCTTTAAAAGCTTTTCTCGCCAAACTGGGCGAACACGAAGTAACGGAACTCGATGTGTTCGCGGGTTTAATATATATTTTAGCGGTCGAATGCGGATATTCGTGGAATACGGTGGACACGTCTGGGTATCAGCTGAATCACTCTTTCGATGTGAGACAAATGAATGCTATTCCATCAAGCGCATATATTCCTGCAGAAACTAACAACGATGAAATAAAATTTATTATATACCTGGCTGGTTGTGAGGCTTTCAAGTGTACCCTGTTGATGAAAAGAATTGCCACCAAAGTAGTGGTAAATCTTTCGACCACATCACCTCTTTTATGTTTCTCACAAGCGTACAATATGTCGAATTACGTTAACAAAAAAGAAATTACCTTCTCGTCCTTGCCGGAGTTGAGTAAAAGTTCGAAAGACGAATTATTTTACAAAATGAAATGTCATATTTTTTATCATAATGACATCAAACTCGTTGCCTCGCTGTATGGACTGCCTCCTGAGATTATTCTATATATGATCGAATATTTAAATGCTGGGGATTTTTTGAATCTATGCAAAACGAACCAGTATTTCTACCAAAGCTATTATAAAGACGATAATATCTGGAAGTATTTCTGTAAAAAATACAAATACGATCCGATTAATTCTCCTACGAGTACTTTCTGTTGGAAGAGCCACTTTTTTCGTGAAACGGTGAGGAATCGACGAAAGCATCTTATAATATTTAACAAAGACAATATTGCTTAGTATTCACTCACTCGGTTTTTAATTTCACGTTCCTGACATTCTCTTTCTCAGTTTGAGGGTGTCGTTTGTCGAACCAAAACAAAAAAAACGAAGATATTGAACTAAACTGGCGGCTTCAGCTCTATCGATTCGAACGAACGTATTTGTGGTTAATGTTTCGAGGCTTGATAATCTGTAGAAATTCGAGAAATTGTTTCTTTAAGTTAAGTTACAGCCTGTTGTAATTGCCATTTATAATTTACAATTATGTAATAATAAAAGAGTAATCGAACATCTTCAAAACAATCAATTTTCATTTAGAACCTCTTGAAGATTTCTAATTCAGCTTTCTTGGTCAAAAACTGTCCTAATTATCAAGCTTCAAGATTGAAGTTTATTATTTACATCTACTCCAATGCCCAAAAATAAACTTATTAGCTGTGCTTCGAGGCTACCAAAACCATAAAAGAGGTCTTATTTCGAGAATGAGTGACTTTTTATTTTTAGTCGATAGAAGTGTAGGATTGTTGAGAATACTCCACCCGGCGTTTTACTGTATAAAAAAGTAACATTTTTCCGGAATGTTGACGGCTTGAATTTCAAACAGAGAGTTGTGATATTTGAGCACGTTGAAAATTAATGCCAAATTTAAATCTCTGCAGTATTTTATTTTCAATTTTCTCTTTTCTAAGCTGAAATTTCAATCAGTTTAGGTCTCCTATGTGCACTTGTCACAGAAATATTAGATTCAAGTTAGAAAATTATTTCTTTCAAAAGAGATCTACTTATGATATTCGTGTACGAAATATTATAAAAAAACAGCTTTCTAAATTAAAAATTGAGTCAGAAACAGGCGTGAAGGGTGTAGGATTCTTCACTTTGAAAAAATATTTCTTCCACATCATTTTATCAGACACACTATATAACCAGAGCTGTTGATTTCGGATAGTTTTGGGTCTTTGACTTATTGAAAAGTTGAATTTATATTTTTCCGGATTTTATTATCAGAAGTATTTTCTTTGAAAAATTTGTATCATCAAATCGCTGCGTTGGTATTCCTAGTGGAGTATACTGGAGTATACCTTAGCAAAATTTGATTATTCTGATTTCTTCTCCTCAAATTGTATTTTTAAAAGTATTGAGTTGGGAAATGATGAGATTGTGCCCTTAATTTCTGAAGTACTTACTTCCAATTTGTAATGTACGCAGAATTTTGCTGGTCTTTTTTTCAACTGTTACATTGTTTCTGTATGGAGTACGCTTTTTGCTACATTACTATTGTATAATGTATGTTTCGATTTAGTGATTACTTATAAGGTTGTTCTATGTTAAAAATCGGTACATTTTGTTGGAAAAAATCTGTGAGACCAAAATTTTTTTAGTAATTAATTTGAGCTGTAAAAATAATTATATTACCTGTTTTCAGTTTCACTTAACATCTCTGGTCAGTTTGTTGTCTTTTTTATACTACATTTGGCTTTTTACTCAGGTACTTTCAAGTTAATGGATTTTGTATTTATTTTTTAAATTAATAATTAGAATACTTCATTCGTCACGTTACCTTTGTATATTGTAAGTTCTGTAAGATTTTTACCAAAATACATAGTTCAACGTTTCATGATAATAATCAAAATTGGTAATAATGCGTTAATTATTTGCCAACATTCTAGTTGTCACCGGCCATCATAGAATATATGGAACAGAATATAGTTGGAAAAATATTTAATTAATTAATTTTTCTCCTAATAGTACGACTTTCCAGCTAAGTAGTAGTTTTGTGCAAATTCATTTTTGTGCCAACTTCAACACATTCTTTAATAAGTGCATAGTTCCTACTATATTTTCTTATGTCATACTTGAACAGTTCCATAGATATTGGTTTTATTTTTCTTATTTTTACGTCAGCCTATTTCACAATAAATGCATAAAATTCTATTTTTGAGAACCAATGCATTTAATCCAGTATGATTTTCATTTCCTAATTTTCTTTGTTCAAATCAGTTGTAAAAAAAAATTAAGTTGACAAATATTTTTTTCCACGTTTTTGAGATGATAATGTAATTTTATTCAAAAACAAAATTTTCTATCCAGTTGTCTAGTGAAATTCTGTTTTTTATTTTATTTTTTTTGCAGAAGTGAAAGTATTCTGTTGTCGTCCTCCCTTCACAATTTCTTAATTTGTATTATTTTGCCGTTATAAAAAAAAAAAATTGAAAATTTTATACTGTCCGCAAGATTTTGAATAATCATTTTGTGAATTGAAAAATATGTATATCTTAGGAGCATTAATTATTAAATACTTGATGATTTTTAAAATAATTCTTTTGAATGAATTTAACGTGGAGTGTAACTTGTAACCAGCCTTAGCTCTGACTAAATGTACTTCTATTTTTTGGGGAAGTAATTTTTCTCGCAGAAAAATGCTGTTACAACGAATCAGAATTTGAAATAATTCTAATTTAATGTACGAAATATTAAATTCTTCATTGAGTTAGTAAATACAATTATTTTTCATTTTTTGCTCATTTCGCTGTTCTTGTAGATTTGACTAAAATCATAGAACACCCAGAATCGCAAACTGGAGAAGATGAAGAAGCACTTCTAGAAACAAGTGAAAAAACATGTTCGAATGATGATATTGGTAAGTGTTTGTTTATTGTTTTGTCTAGTTCTGCTAAAACTTTTCAGCAGAATGAAAAAGGTATCCATCCTGCCATTCCAGGTGTATACTTATTTTTTATGGATCAGTACTGTGTCCATGATTAATTTAGATTTACTTACCCTCGAAAATAAACCAATAGAATTTTTTCAACCATGTTGTGTTGGAAATCATTACACTTTAATTTTTTGTGGCTTTTCATCGCATTTTTATTTTCTGTAAAGGAGTTTGATAATATGTACATAATTATATTATTATACAATATCTAAAATAACTTCCAAACCCCTTGAAAGAAAAAGGAAAACATTTTCAGTAAATGGCGTAAGAAAGTTAATGACTGTGAATGAGGTAACTTACACATACGAGTATGCTGCAAATGGTATTCATCCTAAGTTGTAACCGTGAATTCAAGTCTCTCAATGCTTCTATAATTATTACTTGGTCCCTAACATTAAGAATATTTTTCGAAAATCTATGGAAAAGTAAAAACTGACAATTCAGTTCTTTCACTCAGCCTGGTTTATAATAGGAATATGCTCTTGTTTTTTGCTTTTATTCATCAACTAATCTGATTGAAGAAATATTGATCTAAGATTAAAATTAAAATTACTTAATTTTGATTGATTAATAAAAGCAAAATAATGACAAAATTAAATTTCTGTTATAAACTAAGGTCGTTATTAAAAGCTTTACAAAATGGAAAACTACCTGCAATCTTGAATCATAATTAAAATCAAGTGAGATCGAATAAATTTAAAAAAAAACAATAACGATCTACTTGAGTTGCTACTTGCTGGGAAACTGTAAATAATACCAAAAATAATTTGATAATAATCTTATAGTAAAACCTACTTTAGTTATGGAGAAAATTAAAATTCTATTGGGAAATTTCAGTTAGGTATTATTTTAATTTTTCGGTCAATTTGAAACTTGAATTCTTAGTTGGCATTCGTGAAAGTAGAGAGCGCGTTTTTATTTCGTGATGATGTAAGAAACTTGGCAACATGGCATCGTACTTCAGGTGGATAGGGAGCGGGAATTTACCATTTCCAGTTGCTTTCTTTCACTGGTCGAGTAATTCGTTGGTTGAAAAAAGTTTGTTTCTCCGAGAGTGCGAGATGCGGACGATGAGTGTATTGTATGTCATAGAGAAAAAAGTTTACATAATGATTTTCAGTTCCAAAGTTTTGATTCATTCATTCAATCGTCTGTAAAAGTTCTCTCGAATTATAATGTGTGCGATTTTTTAGTTATATTCGCAAGTATTTTGCACCTATTTTTTAATCACGCGTATTAATATTTCATCGTATCGAGTGTTTGTCTCTCTTATCTTTTCGTGTAGGTATGTGTTGTGTTTCTGTTCTGCATAATTTTTCATTTGGGGGCTGAGCTGTAATTTTTTTCGTCCCCCTTTTTTAATGTGTGTGATAAAAGTTCGCCATCAAATTTCGGTTGTGAAAGTTCGTTGATTCGACGATGTCTCGACCGGTTAGATTTTCCTGCGAAATTGTTTCAAGAGGCTAGTTGTTATGGCTAATGGTTGAAAGTTCTTTCTAAACGTTCACCAAATATGTAATCGTTGGCATTTTTATTGTTCGCTGCCGATAATGTCTGTTCGTTTGAACAGCGTCTATTTATTGCAACATTCGCAGAATAGTATGTCTCCTAGTACAGAAAAGTCTTCACCTCTGGCCAACGACTCACCTGTTTCACTTCCGCTGCAGGGCTCGAAAGCTCCGACTGCCGTAGCCATCGTCACCCCGCAGCGGAGCAATAGTCTGGATTTCTTAAATTTTGAAGAAAAACGCCAGATTATAGCCTCCTCGCTCTCGCTTACCGATTTCCTGCAGCACAAGCACGCACAAGGCTCCGCCACCACACCTACCTCACCGACGACAGCCAAATTTATTCTGGGTAAGTTCTGCTGGAAACTATGCTTGTTCTGTTTTTTGTTGGTAATTCCTGTAAAGTAGCTTTGGATACCAGTGACCAGAGTGCCATTGGCACTGTCTTTATTATCCATAAAGCTGGTTTTCCAACTCCCGCAGTTGGCGGTGCTATGGTTTACTCTGGAGTAGACTAATAGTCTTCTTTGGTCGCAAAAAACTTTCGTATATGTATACATAAGTGGTAAAATTTCCTTATTATTCTTGATCTTCAAGTCTTTAACTGCATTGTTCAAAATGAGCTGTTGTAAATTCTCTTTTAAGCCTTAATTTCCTAGGTATTGCTGCTTATATATTGAGAACTGAGCAAAGGAAGGCTCTTCATTCCTATTTAGGATGAAAATTGGCGTTTTTTCCCTGTTTTTAAAACTAATTTATGAAGGATGATCTTAGGAATGCTGAATATTCTGGTTCGTTCAGTTTTTTCTACATACATGAGAAAGAGAAAATTTGAATGAGTGAATACAAAAAAACTTTTTTCATTCATCATTAGATGCGGAAAATAATTATACGTTCCTTCTTTTCTCTATTTTTCCACGTCTACCTTTACCGATGGAATGCCTTTTCTATTTTTCTTTAATCAATTTCTATTCGAAATGGTAAATTCATACTACATATTGTACTTTGCCTGTAACAGCTGATAGATATTTCATTCAAGAATGCAAACAATATTATATTTTATTGTTATATTTTGGATCTGAAAGAGACCAAAGAAATGAAAACTCTTTTTTTATAACAAAAAATTTAATAATAGATCTAAATGACTTGAGTATAACATTTTTGTTTGATAAATGCTAGAAGACCTGGAAAATAACTAAGTGTAATGAAAGAGCGATGTATTGGCGATGTTATCTGCACTTGAGAGCTGGTGGAGCCAGACCATGAATAGGAGGATCCTAATCCAAATTTATTGATTGGGTGATATTGACTACTTTTGGTTGAATTGAAGTTGTATTTTTATCCTTTGAACTCAGTATTACGTGAACGACCGATGACGTGCGGTTTTACTCATCATTAAGTTGAGTTTATGACCTTTATGTACCTTTTAAACTCCATTACTAATGAGTAAGTCATATTCGATACTTAGCAAATCATTCTATGCATTATATGTATCAAGTTTTAATCGAAAATTTATCGAATAAAATTAATTTTAGTCATCTTGTCACTATACTAGTTGAATACGTTCAAGTTAGTAAAACATAAATTACAATTTTCCATTATCGCAGATAAGAATTTCTAATTATATCCTACTCATACAAATAGCCCTTCACCAGCGCTATTTATTTATTTTTATTAACGCATATGCTTCAGTGTGAGTCAACTTCCTTCTTATCGTGGCAAACTTCTCCTTTTTTTTTACGCATTTATCAGAGGTTATAACTTGTGGTCTGTGCACGACTCTCATTTTCAGCTAGTAGCTCGAAAGTCAGTATTATGAGAAAATTAAGATGAGGTCGAGGATGATTTTTCAGTCATCAAAGCATAAAGTAGAGAGCAGTCCATATTCTCAATGAAAGTGAAATTTAAGCTATTATTCGGTGCCGTCAGATAACCTTCGTAGACGAATTTCCGTCTGTCTCCTTAGAACTATTCATATGTGAATAGCATGCATTACTTGTTTGGGTATTGATGATGTAGTGTGTTGGTCCCCTGTTATTACCAGTAGATTACATTATTTCGTAGTGGCTACTTTGAAAATGTCTCCGGCTGGCGCCAGTCGTTATACTCGCACGGAATGATGAACATCACTTCGTCATTCAGTGGACTCTGCCCATCAGTCATCCTATACTCGACAATTTTTCCACTCGCAGGTAGATGCTTTTCGTGTTAAGGCCATAAGGCTGCTCTTTATTTTGGAGGAAGGTGTGTACCATCTCATTAATGGCTGCTCACGAAAAGGACGGATAATGCGGGTAGCTCAGAACCAACAACTCGTATTTGAATGGAAGGTAGCTTGGTTTATAGGGTAGCTGAAAAATGTACTCATTTGCCATTCTCTTATCTTTTAGAGTAGTTTAAATGTGGTTAATAGTGGTTACAGGGTTATTGTGACCACACAGGGTTATTGTGACCACACAAACATACTGACTATGAGTCTGTTACAGTTACAAATATATTTCTTGCTAAAGCTCATTTTTTATATGAGTATAATTTTTCTGAGGGTATGCTCTTTCTGAAGCAAAAAATTTGTAAAATAGTGAAATTTTCCGGACTGTTTAGGAAGTGAATTCTGAATATTCATGATTTTAAGCCATGATGTACGAGTATTTCAATGTTGATGTTAAATTTTTGATTTGTATCTTTTTTGTTGCCAAAATTAGCCATCCAAGTTATATCTTCTTTGCGCATCAGTAAAAGCAGCTTTATTCACCTGAAAATTAAAATTCAACTCTGTACATCCGTAAGTTCATCATACATGTAAAAACATATTTAAAAATCATCTTTAATTTGAAAACTAAATCAGAAAACAGTCGGGAAAATTCCCTCATTTTATGGAAATATTTGTAAATATCATTTTATCAGAGAATTTAGTAAGAAATCTCCTTAATTTTGGATGATTTTGGTTAATCAAGTAGTTAGATTCGTATTTTTCCAAATTTCATCATCAGAAGTACCACCATCAAGATATTAGTTAGTGCCTATTGCCAAGTTGTGGAGTTCTAACTTCTAGTAGAGCTTGTACTTAACGTTGAAAAATATAGCAAGCATCTACGACTGAGTTCAAGAAGTAGTTATGCCATGTATCGATTAAATTTTTACGAGTCTGTAAAATATTGATTGATTGATCAATTTATATTTTTCTGAGTTCGATACAATATTCAACTGTCTCGTTCCATGAATGGAATAAAACTTGCTGATATTATTTTTCTAATTCTCCCTAAAGTTTTATAAAAATCGTATTTCAAATTTTCCGACAAATCACGAATAATGAGTTGAAATTACGCTACTCGTGACAGAATTATTTGTACAGCGTTTGTGTGATTATTAGTTTTAGCAGACGAGTATCACGTCATGTATTACTGCTGCTTTTTTCTTCATGAATCGAAACTTAGTCATCGTGCGGATGTGTTTCCTAATAATGTACATTGGTTTAGAAGTGGGGAAATATTGGAATAATTATTTGTTGAAAAATTATTATTTGTAAAATGCATCACTCTCTGCTCAGCTGTCGGACATACATAATTATGTACTTTGTTTTAGTTAGTAAAGTTTCATTTCCTGGGTAGGTATAGGTCACGCACCTTAGTGATTTTTGTTGTTGAATGTTTTTGTTGTGGCTCAGCAGGTGCGCTCTCAAGAATTTTTCTTCTCGAACCATGGTAATTTTTCTTATTTCATATATATTAGGTACGTTATGATGTTATTTCATTTTCCTGCTTATTAATTTCTTAGCCTTCTGCCGTCTTATATTCAGTTACAGTCCGTTCACATTAAGAATGTACTGATGCAACCAGCAAGAAATTCTTTATTGAATAAATCGGTACGTAGAGGGGAAAGGTAATGAGAGAGTATTCCTAGTGAAAGTATTGTGGTGTCGAGAGATTCGAACATCTAGAACCAATCAAATTGTATAGTAATAAGAGTATTTGTTGTGTTCAAGTGTGGAGTACCTTTTTAGACCTTTGACTTTTGAGTATCCAGTACCTGCTTAAAAGTCCGAGTTCATTTTGCTGCAATTCATTTCTTATTGTCTGATGTATAATTTGTGTGGTCTCTTTACAAAATATTTTACTCGTTTGCAGAGTAAGATTTTTAAAGACACGACAGTATTGTTTTATGCTGACAGAATGTTTCTTGTCTTTCATCTTTTGTTTCAACTTTTCAAAATTTATTTTATTGTTTTATGAAAAATGATAAGATTCTTTTCAGGAGTGGTTCATTTTTCATTCGAAGTGGGAAATTTTTCTATCTCATTACAATATCGACGAGGCAAATCATTTCTGAGCAGTATAAATAATTGAATAACTATGGCTTCATTGAATTTCCCTTTACTTTTGTGGAATGCCAACCTCTTCATTTACAAACTTATCAGAGGAGAGAACTCCTGCTGCGTTTACGACCTTTTATTCGTTGTACTATCCTATCTTCTTCCCTTTCTGTTTCTTTTGCACCTGTATTCTATTTTCTTTCTTGTAAAACCACCCTCATATTTCACGAAGGTACAAAAGAAACCTAGGGTTTGGTGCGTTGTTGGTTATTTCGTATGCAATATGTGCAAAGAATGCAGACCACTTCAGGTACAAGCCCACCTGATGCCACTTCTTTTTCTCATTCTGTAGGGAGTATATCGTATTCGTAACCAGTTCTTTTATTGTAAAAAGGTTGTCCAATTACAGGACTTTACTATTGAAATTTTTTTTTCGGTTAAGCATTTGTGCTTTTCTTTTCATTCTTGGAAAATCTCCACTTCCTTTGTGAACTGTCTGCATTAATATATTTTTAGATAAATCCTTTTGCAGGTTTTCGGCTATTTTAGAAAAAGAAAAATTCAGAATTTCTTCCCATCGCTTCCTAATTAGAAGCTTGACCTCGCCCTAGTAGCTACTCCTTCAAATACATCAAAAATTAAAGATTCTTAAAAAATTACGTCAAATTAACTATTGTTTACTTTTCATTGGCGAGAATATATATCTTCAAAATGATTGGTGCCTTGGTGGGTAACTTGATATATGATAAGTTTGGTAGTAGCTGTTTGGTTATTGATAGATTCCCGCTAGTGAAATGCAAACAAGTGAACATCTATCATGTATTGCGCTAGAAGGGTCTAAATATTGATGAATTGTCAATTTGAAGTTTTCGCTTTTACGAGTAGTTTCTTCGCCTGTACGCCCATAGCCAAAGTAAAGACACCGGGAAGTGGAGCAAACTGCCCGTCAGGGAAAGCAAAATTTTTTCTGAATAAAAAACATCGTTTAATGGACCCTTTCTTTTTTTTACGGTTCGGGAAAAAAATTGAAAATTTTGTCAGAGGGACTGAGAGCGGCACCTGGGGGCGTTGCCTCATTCCGCCAAGCTGGCCGCTCGCCTGTTGGCTTGTGAAATTTGTAATTAGATACAAAAACTGTCCCAGGCAATTTCATGTTTTTTCTTTTCTTTATCCAATGGATAGAACTAGGTATACTAAATTGTTTTAATTGTACCTATGTGTAGAAATATAAATATTGATAAAAAATTAAAAGATTTAGCAAAAATATTATGCTTAAATTACTATATTAATTGAAGGGGAAAAAATTGTGTTCATTAATATTCTACCTAACCCAATATGAGAAATTACGTGAAAAAGGTAATTAGCTAGCGTCGAAACGAAAAATGGATTTTGCTTGTAAATTTTTCCTAGAATTACCTGTAACTATCGTTAGTAATTAAGCGGAAAAATTGTATACAAAAATAGCATCGAGTTCTTGGCGCTTGAAAGGTTAAAGCCGAAAGTGTTTAAAATTGTGGAAACTTATCGAATAAAACGAAATCTGGTTGAAATGGAAATAATATTTGGTTGTCAAGAGTGTGTTGGTATTGTATGGTACAGCTAAAGTGTTTCTTGTATCGAATCTTGCTTTCTCTTGCGAGTTGAATTTGCGGCAACTGCAAAAATTAGAACTTTCCTGTAATGAACGATTAATTTAATTATAATAACAATTCAAATTAGTTTGGAATAGATATGAAGTTTGGCCAGTTGGACTGTTTTCATGAGGCGAATGTGATATAATTGTAGAAGATTTTCACCGAGGAATTTACTGCTTATTTTAGTTTTGTAAAATTTTGGTAGTGTCCAAACTCTAAATACATATCACGGTTTTTAAGAGTGAGACTGGAAATGAAAACTGCTTCGACGAGTATCGAAGAACATGACATATTTTTTTCGAAGAGTGCAAAAATTTTACGATTTGATATAAAATATAGCGTTTAAATTATTTTGGAGATAATCTGTATTTTATTGCCCAGTTGCCATATCACTGCTATTATCACCACTCTAAAATACAAATATTTCACTAGAAACATCGTGCACGTGCGAAAAACATTTTGTAAAGTGAGTTAGTCATTATTAATATTTGAAAAACAGTCATGAGTCGAATAAAAGTGTAGAAAAATTGAAAAAAGAAAATGAAAGTCAACATTTTGTTGCACGAAGTAATGAAATAGGTAAACGGTAAAATTTAAAGCACTAAATATAACAGGTGCCACGTCAGTTTTCATAATATTGATGTTTCTTTCATAGGTTTCATTCATTCATGAATATCATTGTATCACTTCATCTTTTTCTTTTTTTTTCACTGTTAACGCATTCCAATAGTACTAATGTATTTTTGAATGTTTCCATTTATCGTAGATACCACAATACTGAAATTATTTCGTACAAACTTTATATTTATGGTGTTCTAACGCAATTTTTACCGGAAACCATGATTATAATTTATCAAGTGTAATATGTAGCATGTTAAAAGATATTCGGTCAAGTTGAAAGTTACTTCCACTCATAATTTTTCTTTCATATTATCGCTATTTTATCGAATTTTCCCAGAATTAGTCAACCTTATAGCGCTCTTGTATGAGACGAAAGAAATATTATCGCATGCAGTACTTCGGTGGTCCTTAATGCTTTTAGCTTTTATCTACTTGGATGAAGTCTCTAGCCAGTTATCTCGATGTTCAAGACTTCAAGTCGAAAAATTCATTTATCTTTGGAATAAAGCTTCGAAGAAAGCATTGAAAAATAAAAGTCTGTGCGATCTATAGATTTCACTTTAATTAGATTACTTATTTCCAAAATTATGACTCGAGGAATTCATCCGCCGCTGTTCATAATAAGTATAAGCTTAGTCTACCTTCTCGTCAAATTTTTTATTAAAATATTCTACACTTTTTAATGGTGTGTTTCGGTTTTGAAAAGCAGCGGCGATTTTTTGAAATAATTATTCGATGAAATAATGATCGCGACGCCTCAAAATCTGGACGAATCGATTGAGTCGCCGCTGCGGTTGCGGTAGAAAATTGCGCCCGAAAAATTAGAGTAACAATAGCGTGTTTTTATGGGCAACATCTTCTCTATCGTCACTCACCTCCTTGCTCTTGATGTAATTTGTGATGGTGAAGCGTGTGCCACGTATATTCTACCTACTCCTCGACGAACGCAGGTATTCATATTTTTTTCCTCGATCAAAATCGATATCGTTTTGAGAATCATTGGGTTGAAAAAAGGCGTATCCGTACAAAGTGTACGACTTACTAATTATTAATGGAATGTTCCTCGGGGTCGGAGAGGGGCCCGCCTGTTGAGGCGCTGGAAGGGAGGTCAAGGTTGTGGTGCTACGATCGTAGTATTTATCTGGCGACGTGGATGCTGATGGGCTGTACGTGCACACAGATTTTGTTGTTTGGCACAGGATCCTACGTAGGTAATGTGAAAGTCTTGTCCTTTTTCGACCCTCTTCTGTGTCGACCCCATTTTCCCTGCGTTTTTCGCACGACATTTTCGGCTGGCCACTTGAGCAGTTGTGGAAATCAATTTCCCACGGCGAGTGCATCGATTTACAATTTCGTTCGCAATATCTTTGTGCGACGTGGAATATTTGAATAAATTCATATTTCTTATCTTACAAAAATTACGATAATGGTAATAATTATCTCGTTTTCATAAAAATTGGCTGCTTTTTTGTTTGTATAAATTCACTATTGATGCCGATGATATTAATTCTTTAAGTACATTTTCTGTTCGAGACATTTTCAATTTTCATGTTGACTTTTTTACTGTGACATATAAGATTCAGAAATTTCTCTATCTCGTGGTCGACTGCTAGCGATCTTCAAATTTTCCTCAGAGTAGGAACTAAGAAACGCTCGGTTGTTGCAAAGTTAAATACTTAATCCTCGTGGTGAACCGCTTTTCCGTCGTCTTCCACCACATCCTCTGGGCGAAATGCAAACAGGATGCGAGGAAATTGGCTTTCACGCGGTTGGTGGAAAACTTGTTTACGTGTGATTTTTGCTTCCTCGGTTTGTGTGAAGAAGAGTACCATCTTTTGAATGGATCAACTGTTGCTCGAGTCTCATAATAAAGTGTGGAAATATTTCGCTCGTTTGTTGTTGAAAATGTTGTGGTATTTTGAAAAAAATTCGTGCGATGTGTGGACATTCTTTTGTAGAATACGTACTCATCATTCAAAACGAATCTTGGTTTTTACGATTTACCACCGCACCGTCAAATGTCGAATGTAGCTTTGGCGAATATTTCCTTTTGAAAGGTGCTCGCATTTCTCTTATGCTCGGACGAGCAAATTAGTACATTCCCAATTGTTATTCGTCATGGATATGTGAAATGGTATTTTATACCTACCATCAATAGCACGGACGTACGTAAATGTGTATCTATTTTGAAGACGAGAAAAACGTCAAATGAAAAATGTTATTCAAGGAATCTATAGTAATAAGCGATCAGCGCGATGATGTTGAAAGATTTACAGTGCATCATTTGGCTTGTTTTCTCAGTTTTTTGTATGATGACGTGCTTAAATCGTACGTATAACTACTGCAGTTTTTCATTTATCAAAATCCAAATGCATTATCAGATAATGTTTGGTGTTTGTTACTTTTAAATCATTTTAGTTTATTTATATTGCTGCGATATGAAACTGAGAATTCCCCAAGTCGCGTCGCTTATTAAAAATGTATTATTTTTCAGGTATTTTTCGATTATTCATACATGTAGGTACTGATACAGAGTAGAAGTAATTTATTTTGCTGCGGAATGCAGAACTTTTTAGGTGAAAATTTTATTCGATTTTACTTTGGAATTGTATTTCAAGTGCTGCGACGCCAAATCAGTTGTAGTTTCTTTTCCAGTTCTGCCTATAGAAAAGCACGTATTTTTTGGAAAGGTTTCAAATTTTTTTTTCCTTCAAATTTCATCTCATAATTACTCTGGTTTCTGTGTTTCTGTCTATGGAATCAGTGATATTCTGTCTATGTTCATTGATAATCGCGTAGAATTGAGATATTCGTGAAATTTTACTCTTGCATTCAACATTCTAACTACTTCAATGACTCATATTTTTGGAAACCAGTTTATCGATTCTTGAAAATTTCAACCGAAAAATGTCTAAAAAATAGGAAGTTACTTTTACACCTACTGTATGTATTACCACTGTGTGGTAACCGCGTGATCGTTGAAAATATGTTGCTCGAGTAGTTTTTTTTACGTTTTTCAGTATTAGACTTTTCTTTGGTGCTTGAGTGGAAATGTTCTCTCTTGGGCTCGTTATCGAATTTCAGCAGAAAATGAAAAATGTTTACTTCGAGAGCCCTATGGTTGTCATTTTTCATTTGTTTGTTGAAGTAAATTATTTTTACGTCAAATCGATAGAAGTAATTTCATTGGTATGCCAGAGCTGCGTTCAGACCCTAGATTTTTTCGGTTTAGAAGAAATTGTTTCCCAATTTCCAAGAAATTTTTTCTACTTTATATCTTGTATGAAGTGTTTTACTATCATTTCTTTATAACTTCTTGTTGTATATTCAAAATTATTCTTATATGTAAAGACTAAAAACATATTAGTAGTCGCGTTTAAAAACACACCCTCTATTTCTCCCCGCTTGCTCATACTCGCTATATTTTTCTTATTTTTGTAATTTTTGAATGATACGTGGTTGTCGATGCTTCGTAGATATCCTCGTCAGTATTTTGAAGCTTAAAGCCTTTGATTACTTCGATCCATCGTGATTGTGTGAGAAAAATTTCGAAGTTTTTTCGAAAGTATTATACAACGCTTCTAGTCTCTTAATTTTCAAAATTTTTGTCATCGCATTCGCGTCTAGAAAAAATGAGGAAGTGGCGCCCGATTTAATTGTGCGACGCTAATTAAATTATCTTCGTTTTTTTTCGAAGTCTAGACACATTTCATTCTTTGAGCGCAAATAACATTGAAATAATTCTTACAACCGCCGTTTAAAAATAAAGTGAAGCAAAACGCAAGAAAAGCAATAAAGAAATAAAGTGACTATAGTGAGGAGCTTGCCACATGACGATATAAATATCCGTCTCATCGCACCGATCAGCTGTCAAGTGTCTGTCATTTTCATTGAAACTTGGTGTGAGTTATCGGAGTTGAAGAATCATGGAGCAAAAGAGGAAAAAAAGGACGTTTGAAACTTACGATGCTACTTTTCTAGATCTTCTACCTTTATTCCAATTTCTTGGCCAGCATTTAGGATTTATTTTTAGCGTAAAATCCAGACGTTTGAATAATCTCGTGGAATTCGAATTAGTTCAGTTTCATTTTAAGTTTGCAAAATTTTCGCAAGTTAATCTGGCGGACATTTTTTTCGATTAGTTATTTGCTCGAAACAGCATTTGGAGCTTGAACGATTTCAGCGAGACAGCCAGAAACTATTCGAGACGTCTGTGAGAAACGTATAAATTACCTCCGTGACGCATCCCGGAGAAACTCGTGAGTAATTTAACAAAAACGGGTGAATTTCGAAAACTCCAGACTACCTACTCGTACATAATTTCAAACTTTTTGGTGAAATAAAGTAGAAGGACCATGTCTCTGAAAAGAGTATCAGCAGGGTTTTTTTTTTTGGTTCGTTCCAGTACCAAACCAACAAACCTAGATATTTAATAAGAAGCCAAAATGTAACAGAGGTTCAATGACAAAAGATAAGTATGTAATACTCTTTGAAAATTGCTGTCGACCTTCAAACGTCATCTCTTCGAAGCACAAACTTCTCTCATCCGGCATTGGCACAACCATATCAACAAAGATTTATATAGAAAATGAAATGGATTTTCTTTCAAGTTATTGTTCCTTGAAAATACTATAAATGGTGAACATTTATCATTACTAAAAATATACATTTTATAATATAAAAACCTCCTTAGTTTTTGATAAATAAATAAGATACTAATAATTTTAGAAAAAATGAAAGTACATAATTATTATTCAAAATTTGTATTGTTTCTCAAGGAGCGTGCAAAAATATTGAAATAATATCTCTAGTCCAGAAAAATTTGACATTCTATTATTTGAAAATAGATTTTTACATTTTGGAAAAGTTATCACGGTTGAAAGATTTTAATTGTTTGTTTGTATTTTTTTATTTGTTTTTCGAGTCTTGAGAACTGAAAGCCTTCATTAAACTATTTCTGAGAGTTGCAACTGTAGTTATATTCTCGTCATCTTTCGCGTCGTCTAGTTGGGACATTTCGTGAATCAATATAATTATTCTATGAAAATTTAAAGTATTGGATACTCGTCATCGGTAATCTTCATTCAGTAGAGTAGTCAAGTTGGCAAATAGTAAAGCTCCAATCTGAACTGAATGCAATGCCGTTACTGATATACTCGATGGGCCTTCGTAAGTGAAGTATAAACTCGAAGAGAAGAAAAAACGATGACCTAATAGCTGCATATAGAGTTCGTTGGTTTAGTCTCTTCGAGTATTGGGCGTAAAATTATACGATTCCCTTTATAGATGTACACTACATTTCTTTCAACACATGGGTGTCCTCTGTCCCGTCCTGAGTATGCGACGATGTTGGTTAAATGGCGAGCTAGAATGATGACCAATGAAAATGTAGTACGACACAGCTGATTAACGAGCAGAAATGAAGATACAGAGACGTTCTCTATTTCGGAGTTTGAAATGGTGAAATAATGAAATTATACGTGGACTTCTCGTGACTGTTTCAGAATTTTTAGTATGATTGCAAGTTTTATGATCTTGTTAAATCGTGTTTGGGCGTTATTTTGTGACACCTACAAAGAATGTATTTGTAGAAGGATGACAAGATAATGTGTCAAAGGTCGTTTCATAAATTGTATGCTTCTGCATTGCTCCGTGCCTTCAGTTCTACGAAGAGTATTTGTAACAAAATACATAGTAGACCTTTTTGTTATAAGAGGAATTGTTCTTTGTGTGGGTCGGTGTATTTTGAAAAAATCTCGCTGATTAGCGAAAGGCTTCGATATTTACAATTTGAAAAATCAGGCTCCGTTTTTTAGTTACATTTGACTAATTTTATTAAAGAGATTCTTTAACAGCCCATCAAGCCAACGCGATTCTATGATCGCGTCATGCCTCAACCTTCCCGTAAAAATGAAATCAAATATTCAATTGTTTATAAAAATTTTCTGATACTTGTGTCGGAGTGTCAAAAAACGAGAGGTTTGGTTGGCATCCAGTACCGAAATTCAGAATTACGTTGAATCTGCTTCTTAATATTGATTGCATTATTTATAGATATTGTTTTTCGTATTAGACAGTGTGTGCAAGAGAAAGTATCTGAATTGTCTACCCATGGGTTAAATTCAAACGCACCTTTCTTCACTTTCTATTAGTTTTGGTTCATCACTACGTGATCGTTTTAAAGAAGAAAATTTTAGTATGTCTTTTGCGTTCGTGTATAAAGTGTATACCTACGTGGGTTTTAAAATTCGGATGTTTTGAAGTATAAATTTCTTTTTTGAAAAATATATATAAATATGTATTTTTTTTTTTAGAATTGAGTTAGTCTGACTGATTTGATTTACTTACTGAAGAAGTCCGATTTGAGTTAGAGTTATAGTGCCCGTACTTTCGTATTCCACATTTTATGGAATTTTTCGACTTGGCACGTGGACTAAAACGAGAATATAAAATATGGAATTTTTATTGATGCTTTTAAAAAGTGGAAAAGTTCAGCGTTAAGTATATCATTTTTCAACTGAGACGAATTACTGAAAATGAGTGTTTCATAATATTCTGTTGAACGCGTGCCTCTTTCACGTAGTTTCTCATAATAATTCATTTTGGCTACTAATATTTTTTTGGGTTCAATTTGTAAGTTCTTTACCCGAACAGCAGAGAGTGTATTGTTTAAATATAAATAAATTTAAAAAAATTTATATTGGTAGATGCTTTTATTCCTTCATGCGCACTCCAGTTGAATATTTTCAAAGTCCAAGAATCCATCTTTTTTCTCCTGCGCACTGCAGTTTGTTTTATAAACTCTAATCTCTACTCCAGTTTGAGTCGAATAAAAGCATTTTAATAAAAATTTTTATTTTGGTCGCTGTTTACTGACCTCAATGTGATGAACGCTACCCGAGTTTGACTTCTGCCCGAGAGAAAAATCCTCATATGAATGATTTATTCTCAAAGAGATTTATTAAAATTTGAATTTCATTGTTGACTGTGTGCCTTTTTACTGTTTACTTTCCACGTGTTGCGCACTTTTCTAAATATTGTTCGAAAATACAGTTCTCCGAATTGGTTAAAAAGTTTTACTTACACTTTCTTTTTTTCGTTCACGTTATCTCTGAAATCATTTTCGATCTGCTGAAAATTTACATTTTCATAATTATTAATTTTTTCGTGTGTAATTTTAACGTTTTGCGATAACATTATTATATGTATATGGAAGGTTGACGAAGTAACGATTGCAAGACACGCAAGTTCAAGGTCACATACGTAGTCAGCCAGCCAAGCTCGTATTCGCCTTTGGATCGCTGTGGGAAAAAGACGTATTTTTTTACTTTTTTTTCCCCCAAATTCAGCTGTATCATAATAATATTATGGAAAAATGTTGGCTGTGTCGTACTGTGAACGGTTTTTGTTTTATACTCGTAATTTTTCGTCAAATTTGTAACTTCGGAATTTGGACAAACGAGAAACCTTTGAGTATGAAAAGCGAGAAACTTGTGGCAATTGCGGTGACAATCGAAATGACCTGTTCGCCTCGGGTTCTTATTTATTAATTACAGACGAGCGTTAATTGAGACAACCGCGCAGTATCGTAAATTTGACATTTTTTCGTGAAGTTAGGGCATCGCAGCGTGAAAAATTAATTAGTGCTTGCGTTATTTTAGTGTGCATGTTGGACTGGGAAGTGAATTTTGGCATTTTTGTCGCCCATGAACGTGGTGTGGTGGCTGATGTAGGTGAAGAGTTAGAAGGCCAGAACCTGTCAGCAGACTTGCGTATCTAGATCACGAAAAAAAATGAGCGTTGCCTTTGAAAGTGCTGAATTCATCTCGATATCCTCATGTTTTACGATTCCTAAGTCAGCAGAATGTGTTTCGGTTCGTTTCAAGGTACCTAACGATGGGTTTAGACTTTTTTTTACGTTCTGGAGGTATTTTATTATTAGCAATCATAGCTTATAGATTCTGTATATCGATTTTCCATAAAATTGTCTGATGGTCGTATGCAGGAACTAATTTTCAAGTACAGGCGATTCATAAGCACTGGTCTGATCAGTGCACAGAAAGGGGAAGGAATTACTCAAGTATCGATGAAAACGTCAGTATCATTCTTGTGCACGGACGTGAGATCCACGCACGTTTCACACATACACGGATTTTCTCGCTTGGCTGTGCAAGTCGCAAAATACGACTCATTCCTTTTTGGATGAACACCAGTGTTGCTTTATACCCAATTGGGATTGAGTTGAAGAATCGGTCACGTCCATGTCCATTTTTTATATTTTTGGGCTGCGAATTGAAACTTGGGTTTCTTGATTAGCACTTCATACACTCGATTTGGAAAATAATGAAACTCGTTGATTTTGTGATATGTGTTCCAACCAATATAGATTTTACTGTTATTTACCTTATTCGGGTGTTGTGTGTAGAAAATAATTATAAATATTTATTTTAAACCCTGCTATACTCTGTTCAACTTGAGAGTGCCTAAAACGGAACGTCAAATTCACATTTATCAACAATATAAAAATCGGATGTGTGATAAGAAACAAGAAAGTAAAATCGGAAACGTAGCCAAATATTGTTGCTGAATGTGAACGAGTATCTTTTCCTTTCCCCGGAGCCCTGCAAACTGCAATCCGTTTTAGGCACTCTTAAGTTGAACAGAGTTTAAAAATATTGTGAAATGAGTTTGGACCTGATTTTTTGTATTTTGAAACCTCTGAGAGTATAATATCTCGGCGCGTATTGCCGACTAAAACCTACTAAGAGCCACACGCCCCCCCCCCCCCAAGAAATAAAAAAGGAAAGTTAGGTTCTCCACTGGCAGAATAGCATAATACATCATTTTTGTGTGGAAAAATGAAACGAAGAAGTTGATTTATAACCTATTCGCAATTACACACGACTGCCGAAGCCAAAAGCACCTAGTAAATTTGCGAGTGTTTTTTGGCCATTTTGTTAAATGTCGACAAATTTTTAGTCGGCGAGTGAAATTTTTTTGTCGCATCAGATATTTTTACATTTTTTCAGACTGGATGATGATATTTTTGCAAAATAGTCTGTACTCGGGTTATATGTGTATGCAGGCTTCCGCTGGATTCTCATCAACACGATATTCGCACGTTTTTTAGTAATTCACGCTGAATATTGAGTTTAGATTGGATTGCTGTGCTGCGGATGCTAGTTCACCTTCAAAAAGTCGTTCTCGACTTGGTGGCAACTAGTTGCCCAGTCTCTGCCTACTCCCCTATCTCGTTGGTACCCGTATTTATACCGACGAGCAATGGGAATTTTTTCGCCACTACTCAGCCTCTGACGTCTCACATTCCTCACGCAACAAAATTTTCTTACTATTCGCGTGCCTGCTGCGAAAAGTCTTCTAATCGGAAATCTTTTTCTGCGAAGAGTTGGTGCCTGCATAGATGATGAGTGATGAATACTTTGATTTGTGTTCGCTGGTTTGGCTGGCGCGTGCTCATCGTCTGGCGACTGCTCACTCGGCGCGTTCTCGATGCTGATTTACTTTGATCTGGCCACGTTCATCATTCATCATTTCTTTTAATCAGAGACACAATAATGAGATACGCGGTCAGTGCTTACAGATGTAAAAGAACTGCAGAAGATAGTGTTTATTATTAGCCTGCTTGGCCTTTCGTTATAATGCAGTACGTATGTTCATAAAATGACCTCGTTTTGCGAGGTGTACCTGGTCGCACAAAACGGTTTTTCTTGAGTTCAATGCATCTGGCATATATTATTCTTTTGGACTACTGTTTTGGGTGTATGCGCGTGTATTTAGCAGTGTTATTACTTACATTTGATTATGATCGTGATCAAAAAAGCGTATTGAGTTTTCGCCATTGTTTTGTGTGAGGTTCTGAGCGCCGAGCGGAGTCTGACAGATTTTTTATGAGATTATTATGAAAACTGCTGGAGAAAGATGAGAAAGTCGAGTTTTGGAAAGAGATTATTTACGAAGACATGAGCTATAAGTTGTATTTGAAAACAACAGTAATAATGGAAGTTGTTAGAAGAGGTTGTCTTATATAGTCTCATTCCATCATTGTTACTCGGTCTTTCTTAATTAGTGCTCATCGGAAAAATGCATTTAATGATTAGTAAAATAATTTTTTTGCTAAAAAAAAAAGCACTTTTGTATCACACAACCATACCAATAGTGAAATTATACGGAAGGGTGAAATGTTTTTTTTTTTTTTTTTTCATGTTCTTCGACGAAAAATTCAAAACAAAAAAACAAAAAGGTGAAAAAGGAAGAAAAAATATGAAAGTCACGTTCCATTCATCGCTTAAGAGAGTACTGCTGATTTTTGTAATGGGGGATCCGAAGCAAAAAGGGATCTTAGGGTGAGAAATAATTTTTCGTTGAAAAATATTGTTTTGTTGAGATGGGCTGAAATTTGCACCAAAGGTTAATCTTGATAAGATTCAAGTCTGACAGAAATTTCATGATGACGATCGATTCAGCGGTTCTCGAGAAATCAGAAAAAAATGAAACCAAAAACGATGAATTTTGATGAGTTTTTGAAGGAAAATATTCCTCCGAATGTTGACAAATTTTTTTTTCCGTTGAAAAATTGGGAAAACTGTTCCTGTCAAATTCTCGTATTTGAAAAAATTGTTCGGTTATATTTCCTGGCGGCCATTTACAAAATGCTCGTTAGGAAATGATTTTTTTTTGTGATTTTTGCTCTAAAACAATCGGGTAAACTGTCCCCAATCCTTTTACTAGATCCTAAAACATAAAATTTGTGTGGTTCATGACACCCTTGTACTATCTATTGAAAACCTGCCTTTCTAGCGGAGCTTGCTGTGCTAGATTTTTTTTTTCAAGTTTGTTATCTTGGCTTTTCTTTTTAGTTGATTTTGTACCTATTCCAGTTCATAAATTTGAAGGAAAATATTATGATTTTAACTTTGGTGTCCTTTTTTGTGGTTTACTTTGTAGCTGTATAAATAACGCTATCTATTATGTTGGCTGACCGTAAATGTTAATTTTTTTGCAAAAGAATTTTTTTCCAACCCTCGTCTCATTAATATAGGGAAACAGTTCTGTGAAAAAATTGTGGCTTTGAAATAGCAGTGTATGAAATTGAGGCATTACAAATTGAAAAAAAAAAAAAGAAAAATATTCATTACTCTGCATTCATAATTAATGAGGACAAGCTCGATATACCGGGAATTTAGATTGGATGTGCGTTTAATCCACCTCCGTTTCTACAGGGAAAACTGAAAGAAACTTTGATTTATGTCCTTGTAGATAGTAATTCCGACGCCCCAACCCCCGTCATTTGATGAGGTTCATGGTTTTCTTACTTCATATGTACCTACTTATTTGAAAAGTAGGTAAATAATGATGAGGTAAATGGAAAATTCAACCCGATTTTTTTAAAAGTGCAATTTTTCGATGGGCTTGGGTGAGGGAGAGAATATGTTAAGGAACTTGAGAAATATTGGGTTTAAAATTGATTTACTTGAGAGTTATGATTTTTATGTTTTGAGAAACTTTCAAGTATTCTAAGAAGGTATTTTCACTCACTTTGAGACTATAATTTGAAGAAAATCTTGTGTTTTCCGTTGTTCTTAATTTTGTTCACCTATTATCAGTGATTGAAAATAATTCAATTTATAGTTATGGCCGTATTCGGTTTACAGAATTAGAAAAAAAGGAAAAAAAAACCATCATTCTTTAACGCGAATTAACATCTTTCATGGTAAAATGTATGAAAAAATAACCATAGTAATGAAAATGAGAAAATTGAAAATTGAAAACGATGAGGAGCCACCAAGAAAATTGAATAAGAGATTACTGATAAGAACCGTTCGATGACAACTGACGAGTGACGACGGCGTGCCCATCAGTATGTTTTGTCGCACATTCTCGATATTGACCATCGATTTTTTAACTTCGTGTTAAATTTACGAATTCACTCCCGTGTAACGAGAACGAAGATTTTAACCCATCAAAAAAGCGATATGGCGTTCCCATTTTGTCCCTTCTTTTCTTGCCTTAATGGAAAAATTGTGAAGAGGAAACGCGTGTATAGATACTCGAGTTGTTTACAAAATCGATCTTCAATTTTGTTGAAAACGGTATTCGATTCGATTTATTAAATTCTTTGTCAGATGAAAGTTTGTCAATTATAATGACCTTCGATTTTTTCAATGCGGATGCCGTACGATTTTCGATTTTTGTGGTGAGCGCTGAGGAGAGAATTAATATGGTGGAAAATTGACTGTTGTATTGACGAGCCCAAATTCGATATTTTTGTTATGGAAATGTGAAGTACGGGCTATTTACTTCTGATGATACACGTTATCGGCAAAATGAGAAAGTTAGGACATTTTTCAGGCTTCATGTTTTACGCGTCTCAGTTTGCTCGAGGGCTTTCAAATGCTTCAACCTTTTCTCGAGTTGGCATACAAATTTTAGTGCTTCGTTATAAATAGCAAGCCTTCTTACCAGAAAATTGAGAAAGTTGGTAAATTTTTTTTGAAAATGAAATTTATTATTTACAAAATATATTGACAAACGTCGAAGTAATGCCTATACATATATACCTCGTAACTCGGAAAAGTCAATTTTTAGGAGAGACCAAAGTATTGAACATTTTCACAGCGTGGCTTACGAAGCGTTTTCGATTGTTTACAAAGCCTTTTCTAGTGGCTGGCGAAGCATTTCACGATGGCTTATGAGGTATTTTATGCATAAAATTGTTGAGAATGGGATACGATTTGTGAGTGATCTCATTGAGATTTGTTTGTGAAAACTGTACGTATTGTTTGATGACTCACGTACGTTTTTTAAAAATACAACAATAATTCTGTTTCTGTGTAAGGGTATTCTATAATTGTAATTGATGATGTGTCAATTGGATAGGATTGGGTTTTCTCTCCTGATTTCATCAGCTCTTACAGGCAAAGTACGAATTGGCAGATTAGTAGATGTTTTGGTACTCGTTGTGCTCTAGTTGTCAATCATTGGATCGTGCCTGTATCCTAAATTCCTTTCCTCCTTGATTTTGATACTGACTTGTTATTCTTGGAAAAAAGTATAAAAAAAAAAAATACAACGCTAAATGAGTAGGCGCTCTAAAAATTGGCTTGTTTTCTTTGAAAATGCACTTGCGTACTTTGCAAAGAACTGCTTGTCTCTAATTGCGATCCCCTGTATACGTATTGTCATAAGCGATGCGAAATTTTATCCTATATAATCTCCTCCAGTGATGAATGGTTTGAAATTCGATATCTCTAAATGCCATCGCAATACCATCGCTATAGTTATCTATCGTCGCGTCGTTTAAAAATTTATAGGCTTTCAAAATTTGCTCAGAGTAATGGACGAAATTCCGATGGTCTTCCGCGGCTGAAATTGTGTCGGCATCGTTACTTGGCAATTATTTATAATTGAGAAATTATTGTTAGTGCGTGGTATTGATGTGGTAACGACCTCGATTTTCGATGGTGTATTAAAGTTTAAAGATGGTTGACGAGTCAATGATACGAAGAATCTATTATTTGATGCGTGTTTGCGATCATGAAAACGCATACTTGCGGTGTTTTCCACCTGTCTTCATTTTGTTTCTTCAAGATTTGGGTACTACGAAGGAATGTAGAGATTGCCTTTTTACTTGAACACGTAAAATAGTTATAATAGTTTAAACTAAGTTGAAGTTCCAGCATCTCGCTGTTACACACTCCACTGTATTATCATATTTTTGATTTTTGAATGGGTACTCTTTAAAAAAATACACTTTCTCAAAGAAAAATTGAAGGTACATATACTGCTCGATTTCAATTTATTATTACCAGTTCTCATCAATGAGGTCTTTGCTTATTATCAAATAAGGAGGTATAGGTAAATGATATATATCACCAAGAAGATTTCACCTTGAAGGAGTATAAAATGAGTATATAGTTAATGGTTGAAATTAAATTTGATGGTACGAGTATAATTAACCTTTCACTTCATTAAAATATAAATTATGTGCTGGTTCATGTTGAATCGTTTCAGAAAATCTTGCTCGTAATACTGGAATTTATTTTTCAAATAATTTGTTGGAAATTTATTCTCAAATGGACTCTTGAATTTGATATTCACTGAAAGAATTGACTTCATATTGAAAATTTTATTCGGAGAACCTTTCTTACGAACATTTTCGTCGGTCGACTGAAACGCATGTTGCGTTTGAATGATATTTGCGGCGCATGCTGGCATGCATATTGCGTTCGTTCTGTATTTACGGCGTTATTCGTTAGTACTAGAGGATGGACTATAAGCAAATCTGAAATGTAGCTTTCATCTGATGGTTTTTCGTAGATTAATTAAGTGATGGACGATATCATCGATTATTGATCTTAAAATTTTGATCAACATTAATTTTTGATAACGAATTATTCGTATGAAGAAGTAGCTTTGGTGAACGGATTGTATGTACTTCTTGAAAAGACCTCATAATATAACTGCTTATTTGGTTATTTGCCATTTAATGCATAGTCATACCCTTATTGCAGGACTTTTAAGTCACCTGATGATAATTTTTGTACGCTTACCCAATTTTCATGGGCGGACTTGGAGAGGTAAAAGGGGCGAGGGCTTCAAATCTGAAAATAGCCCACACTAGTTCAATGAAAGTTGATAACAATTTGATTAATTTGTACTTAACTCGGATAATTTTCTCAATTTTTCCGCGTTTTACCAATCTTTTTGTCTTATCAAGTGATTTTTTCGCAACAAACCAGCAATTGTTTTTTAATTTCGAATTTTTAACCCCCTTCCATCACATCAAGAAAAGTTCGCCCAACGTCAATTTTATTTTTATATAAGCTTTCATTAATGGCCTCAACGATATTGCTGATCAGGGTTATAAAAGTTCACTTTGAAATCTTTTGTTGTTAATAATTAATTTTTTTCCCTGTGTTTATTTTCGTCTTCTCCTCATTCTGTATTGAATGAAATACATTTTCATCATTCTTAATAATAGCGAGTTTGCGTTCCTTTGTGAATTCTCTTGTAAAATTACACTTGCGCACATTTTCGTTGAACTAAATGTCAGATTTATGGAATATTGAAGATATAGCTTCATAAGAAATTTCTGCTGATTCAATATTCTAACCGTCTATGTTTATGTGTTGGCTGGATTGTTCAAACTACCCGATGAGGCTGACGAATAATGATCTCCAGAAATAATGATACGAAAATGGGCCTATCAAAAGTATTTTTATTCTCTACTGCTATGTAGGTACAGTTTCATTGTCAGGTCATCGTTTTCTGCATTGTGTCGAGGCCATTCTTCGAATACCAAAACACGTGAAATGAGAATTCGGCGAAAGGATAAGAAGTGTTCATTTTTTTTTTTTTTATTATTATTATTATTTTTTATTTTATTTTTTCTGTCATCTCGCCGATAAATTATAAGCGATTTGTAACGGTCGTCTAAAAATTATTCAAAAATAATGTAGTAGCAACCACGTGTCTCGTATTATGTTGTGAAAGGAAGTTGCGTGCTTGTAGAAGGTCATATTTTTATATGTTTCAGATAAAAACAGTCAATCGAGTAAAGTAAAGCTAATCGAAGGTGTAGGTTTTCCTTTACGTTTTTTAAAAAGTAATTATTGCTAATTATAACTTTCACCCGTGTTTTTGCATTATTTATAATATCTGGTTCACATATTTTTACCTGGAAGAAAGTAATTTTCTCAAATACTCATAAGATAATATGGTATAGTTGTTGGTTACAGATAAACTGAGTAGACCTTCCTATAAGATGGATAAAATTTTTTAGGAGAAATAGAAGACGGGGTTTTTTGAAAAAAATTGAGGCAAACTTTGGAATAGAGGAATTTTTTTGCAATAATTTTTCAACTGAAATTTTAAAATGTTATTATACAGGGTGATTCAAATTTCGACACACCATAGGAGATTAGTATTTGGTGCGTCGAAATTTGAGCCGCCCTTCGACATACACACTAAATTCAGTTTTCTTTGCACCAGCCAAGAACAGGAGCTTGACCAAGAAAAAATTTTTGGGGTCGGGGTTGAGTGGGCGTGGCCAAAAAAAAACCCTGTACGTCCACCCAACCAAACTGGTTACACTGCTGGGTTTTGAGCTGGTGCACTGAAATATGAATCGAATGTGTATTTCAAAGGGCGATTCAAATTTCGACGTACATGCATTTTTCCTATGGTGCGTCGAAATTTGAATCACCCTGTGTAACAGTTCGGAGTATCAACTGGATTTTATGAGTTCTGTATCATTCGATCGGACTTGTTTCATTTTTGGAGCGGAATCTTCTTGGATATGCTGAATTTTTGCCCGAGAATGTAGTTTTAGGTTAACTTTGTCGTTTTCTTGCGACATCAACGATTATGAGTGGTGAAAAGGTGAACCGATAATATTCTATGTCAAGTCAGAGAATTGATGTGTCAGTGTACGTTTTTCCTCTATTGACGTTTTTTTTTTTGTCGCTCAAAATGACGTCGAAGGAAATTTATTGAAACTTTCGGATGATTTTTTCCATGTTCCATGTTTTGTTTTTGGTTTTTGTTATTTCACTCCACATCCGCTATTTGATGGACATACACTTTGAGTAATGGGCGAGGAATTAGAAGAAATGAAGCGTGAAACGAAAAATTGACTTTCCGCAAATCTCCTAATTTTCTTTACTCGTGGTTATTTATCTAAACAGTTTTTTCATCATTTCCTGTATGATAATATCTTTCTCGTCATTTTTGTAGCCTCTAAAAAATGAATTCCCTCATAGGGAAAAAAATTTAATTTACTGCACTTTTTATTCATTGAGATTGGATTAAAATGCCTACGTTGTGCCTCCGCGGTCCCTTTTTTAAAAAAAGGTTTTTTGTCCGCTAACTTTTAGTTTTTCACATTTTTATCTTCCAATATCAGAAATCGAATAAAATTAACTAAGCATAAAGTTTCTTACAAAAAAGTCCTGGGAACAGCTTTCCTGTGTATGAAGTATGAACGTTTACTGATTTTGAAAAGTTCCTCGATTTTCAAAAGCAATGGGATTTTTAGCAGGTTTTCGTTTGAAAACGTGCTTATTTTTTATTTAATACTGTATTTAGATGGGGGTAGAACGGCGTATTTATACCTTGTAACTCTCCCTACCAAGAATCACTCTTCAAATCAGACGGAATCCATGACTCACTCGTCAAGTTGATAATGAAGTCACAATGATAGCATTGTACATATAAATGATAAATTTTTTTTTTTTTAGTATCAGTTTCTTATTTATTCTTTTTTATTACCTACTGCGTAGAAAATACGAGTATAATTATCTGTGTTAAAGTAAAAAGTCATTTTTGAAAGAACTTACATCACCTATTCAATTTTTTCATTTTTTTAATATCTTTTACTGAGTAAGGGAAAAACAGCGTTTGAATTCTATGACTGAAAGAAGGTAAAAGTTTTTTTTTTTTCATTTTTAATTAGTATGACTGGAAGTTACTCGTACGTACGTATTGTTTTCATTTCAGATGAATTTTGTTCGTAGAAATTAGTTGCTTTTTCATTACCACAAACAAAGAATTTGCTACACCCCTTTTTCTGTTGTTGAGTAATATTTCAGTTAAAAAAATTCCTCTCTTATAAAAATATATATGTATGTAGGTACACGCTGCTACATTCGGGTTGTTTACGTTGCTCTAGTTGCTTAATTATCTCTAGTGCACCGTGTTTTGTATTCCAAGTGCGTGGGATTTTGCTTTGGGCATTTCTTGATTTTTTTTTCTTCCCCGTTCATTTCCTACGCGATTCAGTTTTCTGCAATGCTAGCTACCGATAGTTAACTACTCATTCCAATTGTATCGATCCGTCTGTGGAAAAATTCATTCAAATTCTTAATAATTTAAAATTCGAAAAATATGATTTTTCTATGGTGTTGGTGATATTGTTGAAATAAACGAGTGAATTTTAATTTTGATACGGGGAAAAAATGTGTCTATGCTTTCCCCTCCACCTTTGACAATTCGATCTGCTCCAATTTTCTTTCGCGCATTTAATATGAAATTTATCTGATTGGTTTTTTGTTTAGTTTGATTCGCTACGTTTAATTTACTGGAGAATTTGTATTTAGAAAAATTAATTTCTGGTTATTCGATAGTAATCCATAAATGTTTGATTGGAATCTAAACTTGAATCTGGAATAAAGTTTTTGGTATTTCGTCTGCAGTGTTTGGGTTCTAATTACGACAGAATGAAGATTTTTTGCATTCTTCAGTTCCTTCTGAGTTTCTGCGGTACAGGGCTGCTGGAGCTGACATCGTGATACTCGTATTTTTCCCCCTTGAAAATGATATTTATTCTTAAGAAACTTTCTCAATGCCATTTGTCGGTGAATAACCTATCTCTTGTTTGAAATTTTATTATGTTGAGAGGATTGTCTTTCATATCAATTTCCTTAAAATGGACCATAACGCATCGAAATTCGTCATTGCAAAAACAGAATAAAATTCTAATTTTGCACCGGAAATTTGTAACAAAATTCTTTTCAAACCACGCCGTTAACTGAAAACAATGCTTGCGTCGCCATTTTCTCTCAATGGCAATTTTATATCCTTTGTTTTTAGAGTGCTTCGAGCAGTTTGCGTTTCACCATTTAATTCAAATAGTGAGCGATGCTTACAATTTTTTATGTGCTTCTTAAGTTTAAAATACGTAGTAATTTTATTTCCATCAGAATGAGCGAAAAATTCATTTTTGCTGCCTGTTCCTAAGCAAGGGGTTATTGTTCTATCAATTTGCGTTAAAAGTTAGTTTTGATACTCTTTTTGGAAGAAAATTTTTAGTGCTTAACTTTTTTTTATGTCTTCTCGTCGGTGATATATGGGGCAAGTACTTTTTTATATGTTTGTATTTTTGCCATATTTTCCGAGTACTAAAATCAGTTTTTTTTTTGTCATTTTTAACGTAAAAAAAGTGCATTAATAGCTGTTAATAGCCAAAATAAGAAGAGTATAGTACATATAAACTTTTAACGATTTCCTTATGAATATCTTTTAATAATATATTTTTGTTGTGCGAAATGAATAAAAGCGTGTACAACTGTAAAAATCACAAAATCTATGTTTTTGTGTTATTTACTCGTATAGGAAGCTTAACCACCTCTTAAACTTGGTTTTTCATGTATTGATTTTGATTTTGAGATATGTACCTAGTTGGTTACCTACTACCTTTATTTGAGTCGACTAAAACAGCGTTATCATCGAAGTAACACTCGTAAAAATCTTTTCTTCCGTTCATTATGAAAAATATAAACATGACACCTGTGCACTTGAAAGTATCAATATAGTAAACAGGTACATATTTTCCTTTATCAAATACGGGCACATGCAAGTAAATGCATTCGTGCTCACATTTATGCATCGGGTATGCTTGAATATGATGATACGAATTCTTATGTTTATTATTGTGAAAATGTGAGACACACAGACACACTTGATGAGTGATCTTGTCTACGAGCTATCCAATATTGTATTCGCATAAAAATATTGGGGACTACTGATGGCAATACGCACCTGTTATAAATACCTAGTGCTGATTTGAAATCTCGTCGTTCTTCGTAGGTATTCGAAAGCTTCAGCAGCTGTTGAAAAACGAGAATCGCTACGAAACATATCGTCAAGACGTCAAGACTCAAGATGCTATATTGCCAAAGATTTATTTCAAGTCTATCGTTTGTGGCAGGTTTTCTGTTCCAATTTTTCTGCTTCCTCCAGTAATTATGTTTTTTTGCCTTCTCTCCGCATCCATTTTGTAACTCTACACCACTCGGTCATAGACCTCTCTCGTATATATGCGTTTATTTATTGAAAATTAGTTAAACGCCTTGGGTTCCATTACGAAAGCTCCTTTTAAATAGCCAGCGCGCGTAATCCATCCGACGTCGTGTTGAAGAAATGCTCGATTATGAGGCTAGTTGTGAATATTTCGAGAAGAAAAAATTGGAAAAAAGGGCTACCCGCTCCCCCGGTCACGAGTTCTCGAACGTGTTCAAATCGTGTATAGAACCTCGTTGAAGTTGGCACGGAGGGAAAGAAAGAGATATACATACTTTGAGGAACAAAAATTACTGATGATTAATCAGCTCGAAGGGGAAAAAAAAAAGAAGAAAAAAAGACCGCAAGCGCTGGAATGTAACGTTAAACCAGCATTTATACCTGTGTAGAAAGTAAAATACCTCGAGTATATTAGAAGTTTAGTATTTTTTCGCAATACTTGCCGTTGGTATTATCTAACGATGGAGCTGTGTAATGCGTATATGCAGCTACTGAGATTTCATTCTGGCGAGGAACCTCGTTGGGCTTGACCAATCTACCGTGTCGAATTGAAAATATTAAAATTCAAAGCAGATCGAAGCCGTGCGCGTTGGTAGGGAAATTCCTCGAGGTAATTTTTTTCAGAAAATTTCGACTGTTATCGAAATTGGGAAATACTAAATGAATCATTTTGGGTTTCGTTGCTGTAAAAAGCCATCTCGATTGTTTTTCATGGCATTTTAGTGGTCGAATCTATTTTTTGAAGATGAATTCTTTGTACTGGGCGTTCTTAAATTTCAAAACATAATGTCCGTCCTTCCGTGATAGTCCAATGTTAGGATGACGTCATCATTGTTACTTAGATATAACATACGCGACGCACATGTTTACCTTATTTTTTTTGTACATGACTGCTCAATATTATACCAACTAGGTATACCCTTATAAGATTCTGTTTTAGTTAGTCACTTCATAACAGTTAAAAAGCTGTTGATGACGTCATTATACATTTACTTATAAGATTGGAAAAGTAACCAAATAAAATTTTTCAAGAAAGAATTATGAAGAAATATTCATACATGTTAAGTCCCTATGCGCTATTCATATTCAAACAATTTTTTTTTTATGAGAAACATTTTTGGATACTTTTTATAATCTCTTGTTGTAAAAGAGAATTCATCTTTCGCCTTTACGAAACTTCAGTGAAGGCTGCAGCTGTTTTAATGGTACGTTGTTTCGTGCTAATTAATTGTTTTAGTATCTAGTATTCATTTTTCAAATAATTAAATGAACAAAAAAAAAAAACAAATCCAATTAAACTCAATGATGTCACAAGGCATGGCAGTCATCCTTTGGCTTCATACCTTGTGTTTATGGTAGGTATAGGATTTATTCCAGCCTCAAGTTGTGCATAAAAGCAAGTGTCCGCCACTGGAAACCTTCGAACAGACTGAATTTTCCAATGGCGGACACCAGTGTCCGCCATTGGAAAATTGATATTTCTTTTATGCCAATGGCGAACACCCTCAAAAAAACGTTTGAAACAGATGAAATAATTCTAAAACTGTAAAATTCAATGTTTGTAATGGTTTAGGATCATTGATGCTTTGAAGGAACATTATTTAATAATCACAGGAATAGATAATTATCAGTTTTAAAAATGTTTACTATCTAATCTTTTTCTTTGCAATAATTACGAAATTGAATATTTTAATTGACAAGAACATAATTAATGGCCAAATATTTCTATTGGATGGAGCAAAAATTTAACTGAATGATTCAACGCATTACCATGGGTAACAGCTACCATGTGACATCATCAGTTTCATTATAAGTCGGTTTAAACACTAAATATACAAAAATGAAAAAGAAGGTGACCGCCATTGGGAAGGTGTCCGCCATTGGCAAATGACGGTATTGGATTATTTTGAAATAAGTTCGTTTTATAAAGTCGATGAATTATATTTAATGTGTATTTGTTTTAACTCTGTACTCTTATATATTGGGCTTGAAGGGTCTAAGTCCGAAATTTGTTAAGTATAAAAAAATTATCATCCATTTTTTGGCTGATTTAGCATTGTCTGGCCCCAAGCGCAAAAAGTTGTTTTTGGTTCTTATAGCAGGTTTTAATCATGGATTGGCAATATGATGTTGGTTAATAAGCACCTCAAATGAGACTTGGTCAAAAATTACCTTTACGGTTTTTATAAGTATTGTCAAAAATCTGAATAAACTTTTTTTTATTTATTTTGCCTCCGACGTCAGTTTTAAATACAATCGGTTATAAAAACGACACAGATTTGCTTGTGTAGAGCAATTCTATGTGGCCGTTGCTTGATATCAATCAGAGTAAAATGAAGACGGACTCGTGGTTCTCATTGTCAAGCAGTGAGTAGGCAAATGTGTGTTTGTGGAAATGCTGTATGTCAGCTGTGATCAGACTTGGTACGTGACTGATCATCTTTGGAGTTTGATAGCATATTAGCTATGGTTAGCCCTGCCTGTAAACGAATTTAGAAGTGCACAACCATTCGACTCTACGTACAACTGTAGGGAATTGAAATACGTATAGCTGATTATAAGATCGTTGTTTTCCTCATCTCTCGAGATGATAATAATTGAAGTAAACGAATGTAGCATTCAGAAAATAATAATGGATAATAATAATGACTCACCATAGCGTTGTAAAATACGTCCGTACTTTCACTGAGCATTATCATTATTATTGTATCGACAGGGGAAGTAAGAGTACTTCTTGGCTTCCACTTTGGTAGGCGTTTTATTGTTGTCGTAATTATTGCCTTCTTGTTGGAATTGTGTATTGTTTTACGTTGGATTTCGTTCGATATTAATGGCACCTTGTAGAAACACGTTTACGTTCTGTCGGTTCAATAATACCTACATTTACAAATTCACAACTTCTCATTGATATTTTATTGACCTGATTTTCCATTCCTGTGAGGAGTGTGTTTGAATATCTGTGGTCGAAACTACTCTTATTGTTTGTGGCTGTGTATAATGAGTAGACGAATAAGGAGCATATATTTCGCCATACCCTTTTGTTACTTCGTCAGAGTCGAGTGTGGGTATTTTAACAAATTGAAAATTTACTATTGTACTACTGGATCCTTGAGGGTAGTGCATAGCCTTGAGTATCAGTAAATTGAGATCAGATCAACTTTTGTGAAGGTGTATGATGGATCTAGTTTCAAGTAGAACCCCACAATAAATAAAACGTGGTGTTATTTATGAAACACTTTTGTTCGATGCATAACCTACTTTCGAAGTTTCTTTTGAATAATTCAGTAGTTTGTTAAATACGAGTTTAGCAGAATGAATGAAAAGCTGACAAAAATATTGCAACAATTTATTTGAAAGAAAAAAGAAATATGTGCTCTTAATTTTTAGAAGATGAAAACAGTGAATGAAAAGCTGTTTTTACAACGAATATAGTTTATACCCCTGGCGTACGTATGAATGGTTCAAGTCGCATTTTCCGAATGAGAAAATAAGATGTTGAAGACTTGGAAGTTCGCAAAATGAAATAAAAACTCACGAGGAGAGAGCTGGGGAGGTGGAACTAGTGCGAAACGTGAGTTATTTGGTTGCTGTATAATTTGGTAAAATGTATACAAAATATCATGCAAATGGATAATGTTACATGGTCAGAGAGGAGGGCTTTGGATAAAATATCAACTCGTTTGTTCGACCGAAGGCACTATGACCACAAAATATTAGTGAAAAATTGGCTTGGACAATTTTCATTTCGAGAGAACTTGTCAACATAAATTTTAGCCCGAAGGACTTGGACTATCAAAAATAAAAATTAATTTTAGAAAAAAAATATCACCTCCATAGACTTTGGAGTGGATAGCTTGAATTATTGCAAAATGTAAATTATGGATTTGAATTATTTTCGTAATAACATCTCGACAGAACATCAACATGTGCTTTCTGCTTTATATAATCAAATTAAAATTCCCTTCAAATAATACCTGACTTTGTATACCTAATTATTTTATTTCCAATGATAAATTTTTTCAACATAGCAGTAATAAATTGTGTTTCCAATAATATTATTCGGATTCGCTAACTCAAATTCAGGGCCGAAAAAATTATCTTAAATTTTCGCGTACCCTTGGAGGTTTGGTTGAGCATGAAGTTGCTGATGTAGCTATTGTGAAAATTATTCGTCCTTAAACTTGATTATTCTGGTCCGTTCATTATGCTGTTTGTCATTCATCCGTTTTCCTCCATATAAATTCGTAATTACTCCACCCATGTGCCATGAAAGGATGCATTTAATTTGTTTTAAACGACCTCGTTGTCATCGTTAGTGTTGTTTTGACCAATTACTCTGTACGTTTGCGTAATTATTACTACATTATTATTGCATATCGAAAAATATGCAGAATGTGTTCTCTATTTAGTGTGTTCTGTGGGCAGATGAATTAAAATCTGTACTATTCAGACTTTGCGATAAGCCATCCATGATCACCTGAGAGTCTGTTATCAAGAGTGAAAAGTTTGTTATAATTCAATAGATGTTAGGAGAGCAGGAGGTTGATTCATTGCAAATTGTTGCCATCAGTTTATACATATAGACGAGTGTGAACGAAAATATTTACTGGAGACTGAATGTTGATAAAAGTTACCCATTAATGGGTGCATTGAAATCTCTCCTCCGTTTCGGTCTGATTAATTGCTGATTAATCAGGCGATGCTTTCCTATTGAATGATCCTACTAAACAGTAAGAAATGCTATGTGCCTGGAGGAAGGAATACGTACATGCTTACTCATACAAAATAAAATTCGTCACTTGTTGCGGAGTTATGCCAACAATGTAGCAAATAAAATTATTTTTGGTCCTACCAATTCACGGTCAATTAAAGGCGAAGCCATTAGATGTCCTCCACTCTTCGAGTATTTGCTCCGCCATTCGTTCAAGTAAAACTTCGAGAAAGCGAATTTTAATTCGATGATTGTAAACTAATTGACTGGGAGACGTATCGGTTGAATTCACTAACCAGGCACCTATGTATATGTAATCGGATTAATGCTATTTTTGCACCGTGAAAACGCAGTGCAATAGGTGCATATTATATCAGGCGAGACTGTGGCGAGTGTATCCTTTAACATTTTGCCGAATATTCGCAAGTTTTAAAAAATTTAGTCAATTTCAATGCAATAGAATATATTTTCAAAAATTTTTCAAGTTAACGATAGATGATCTGCATAATAAGACCAGACGTGACAGATTATTATTTCTTATAGTATTTTATATTTTCTGTATGATTTTATGATGCGTGGTGAGGTGTGGAAAGGTGCCCTCTATAGAATAAAGTTAGCAGAAAAATTTGTCTGTAGAGCTAAAATACATATTATTATTATTATATTATACTTCACGAGTAAGAATATTTTTCAGAATTTATATTTTCTCCGGGCTACACTGGTGAATAAAACGTCGTAAACAAAAGATTTATACTTTTTCCAATAATATATTTTTGAGCAATTTTTAAAAAGTACCCAAAGTGTCGAACTTTCTTACCTTTAAAACACTATCCAATTTTAATACGAGTTCAGTTTTCACATATTTAAAAAAATCACATTTTTAGCTATAACACGAATTTTTTCAAATTTCTACCGAATCACTGTACTTTTTTTATTGACAATCAAAAACCCCAAAAGATAACGAATAGAAAATACACCTATAGTTGATCTAGCAAAATCTTTTGGTAGTTATACTCGTATAGTTGGTATATAAGTCACCGAGAATATTAATTTAAACTGTGGTTTTCATATTGAATAAGTGTTTTCGCAAATCACCCCAAACTTGACTCACCAGCTAAAAGCAGTTTGATTAATTTTGTTAACCTTGAGTGATATCATCATAGTATTTGGTATATCCACTTTCACTTAACCCTAACAAGTATTTTATTGTAAAAGTAAATTCGTTAATTTTACGTTTATTGTTACTATGGTTTTATTTTTATTTTTTTTTTCGTTGTTCATTTCTCCTTTTTTTTTTCTTTTAATTACAAAATTAATTCGTCCTCAACGGTCACTTTTCTTTTTCTTTATAGTGTGTTCATTTAGATTGGTTGGATGATCAGCAATAATTGTTTGTTATGACTAATTGTAGATTTTAATTGTTGAAAACAATAATTGGATTGTTTTGTTGAGTGAAACTGAAAAATAACGCCATTCCTTCGTACAAAATGTTTGGATTTTATTTTGATGGCTCGTTCGTTTTTTTAAATAAAAGTTGATGACAACTTTTTTTCGCAATAAATGTTTGTAAAATGTAGAAAAACTTATCAGTTTTCAGTGTAGAAAATGGTATTTCTCGCCATCATTTTCATACCCATTATTCAGCATTTTCCAGAAAAACATAGTTTTCTCAAATTTTATCTCATGTATATTTCTCTTTCATTTAAGTATAGATAATTTTTTCCGACCTTGTGCCACATCGTATTTCACAGATTTTTTTAAAAAATATAAATATGGTTAAATGTTACAATAATTATTTCAAGTCCAATAAAGCATGTCTTGTGGAAAATATAGTTCCGATGTCCAATTACTATCAAAACTCAAAAATGTACAATATATGTCAATTATTCAAAAGTTTGAGGTATGATCAGTTCTAGAATTTGTAAATGAGTTCAATGAACTTGGGTCGATATTTAGATTTTTGGGTGAATAGTAAATCACTTTTAATGTAATAAGTTTTAAAAATCTCATTTAATATATTTAGTCCTGGTGCAGTAATGCATGAGACTGAAAAAATAGTCCGAGAATCTGTTATAATGACATTCTGTGGTATATCACATCTCGTATTTTTCTTACGTAGCCCAAATGTAGTGGTATTCTCACCAATAATAGAATTTTTGTATTACTTGTTATTGTGCGTTAATAACTGCTGAAATGATGGAAATAAATGCTATCTAAAATATATAAAATTCAATAATTGTTGTGGTCCTCCGTTCTAACCCAGATAATTTGTTTTTAGGTAAAAAACAAAATGGCACCGCTGTTCGAACCAACAGTTTGGGTTCAGCGACAACGAGAACGTCGTCCTTACATTTGGAAAGGAAACCTGTCAGTACAGCGACTACAGTCAGTAAATTCTCAGCTCTAGGTAGACTATTTAAACCTTGGAAGTGGAAACGGAAAAAGAAATCGGAAAAATTCGAAGCTGCATCTAGATGTAAGTTTTTTATCCCTTCAGTTACTTTCATATTTTTATTAACAATCGAAGACTATAACTCTAGCTTCAGCAGTTCGACAAAAAACAAAAACTAGGATTTTGTTTTCGTCAGACACCATAGCTCATAGGTATTACCCACGCTGTAATTTATTTCTGTTGACTAATATAAGTCAAATATATTCGATTTCATATTTCATTAAATTCTTCGAATTCCAGAGAATAGCTGATAAGAATTGCCACCAAAATGTCTTTCATGTAAACAGCGAAAATTTATTTGGATATTTGTCAAGAACTTAATTTGTTTCATAACTTTGTAAAATTCTTGGGAAGTCGACGTCCTGTATCTGCGTGTAAATTTGAAACTTGAATATAATTATACACCCGTTTTATATACTTTACTTTTCGCGACGAGTTGTGTTTTGAGAATTTAAACTCACTCGAAATAAGTAAACTGACCCCATGTATACCAGGATTAGAGCTATCAAACTTTTATTATGAAGAAATTCGTTGCACAATAATTTAATAATAATTATAGTATTGTAGCTGTATTATTTTTCTAACAAAATGCATGTTCAAGTAAAAAAGACATGTAAGTTGTACACGGGCAAATTTGGAGGGATTCAAGTTCCATAAAGAGTGTATGAATGTCACAATCAATTTTTTCAACGATTTGTTGTTAAAAGTAGAAGCTTTTAAAATACGGTATCTGTAATTCATTTATGATGCGCGTTGCTGTTGAAAAAATATAGTTCAGATACTTTTGAAACTTTCGAAACTGAATAATGTAAAAAAAATTCATAAAATTCTTATTTCCTGCTTTATGTTTTCAATAATGAGAGTTATCTTTGTTTCAGCATTAGAAAGACAGATCTCAGTCCGTGCCCCTCGAGATGAGCTTATTCAAAAAGGAATTTTATTCTTGGATAGTCCTATAACTCCAGTTTCTCAATCAGGTACGCATATAATAATTGGATTTATGATGTTCATTTTTTAAGTTCCCAGAATTCGTCTGTACGCTGTACAATAATAATGTCGATATCATTGAACTAAAAAGCGTGCATTTATACTGCATTCTTAAAATGCTTGATAGTAGTAAAAAAACGATGAATTCTGACCGAAAATATAAAACGCTGAAAATAAATAAGAGGAATGATTATTTTGAGATATTATTATTCACGAATTATTCAGTTTTCAAGAACATTTTATTATACTGTCAGCAAGTTTGTGAAGTTCAACTGAGGGATTATATTTCTTCTGAGCTCTTATTGTAGTAATTTTTGTGAAAGTGAAGAATTTTTTGTATTGTTTGAGGCGTCAGTGGTTGTTGTTATAAGGTCACGAGTCAGTGTTCTTGTTTCCAGAATTGACGAAAATTTCTTTCAGCTCTAGCTATTTCCCTTTGCATCTTCTCAAGTGTCGAGGTGTTTAATAATGGCACGGAAAAAAAGTGATACGTGACTAAGCGCTCGTGGCTGTACTTTGAGGAGGATGAGACCAAGTGCAGTTGCGGTTGTCTCTTTTTCTTGAGAGTGAGTATGTAGAAAATTCCCAAAAATTATAAACGTCATTAGATTTTGTACGAGTATGCATGCACGCTGTAATCTCGAGCACGTCTTACTAATTATGCTCTGAACTTAATATTGCATACACCGCGAATTTATAAATATGAAATGAAGAAAGCAACGATTCTGCTCATACCCCAATCGATACGATGTGCTGTAAAACTGGATGGCAATTGAAAATTTATCATTTTGATGTGTGAAATGGCAATTCTCTTTTTTCAAAGTTTGAGTGATTCATCATTCTATCTTGCAAGAATTATTAGAACTACACATTATCAGGAAGATTGGAGAGAAATTTTTTCTGTTCGTTTGTCAAAATTCCTAATTCTTTGTGAATTTGGAGCGAAGCTAGAAAATTTTATCCTTTTGAAAAATTTTCTTATGAAATGACATTCTTCGTTCAAAGAAAAGAAATTCTCAAAGCTGTATCCAAAAACTTCTATCGTACCATTATCTAGACACCGAGGAATTTCAATATCAGGAATTCGGGTTGTCCTTTATTGTTAAATTCCGAAGTTAGTTACTCTCTAGTCTCTGTCTAGAATAGAATTATTTATTGAAAGTTGTTGATATTGTGATTGATCTTTATGTCCAGTCATAGTTCTCAGATGTTAATTTTTAATTTATTGTATATGATTTTGGTTTCAAAAAAATGCATCAAAAACGTGCTGGAGCCATTGAAAAATTCTTTAGGAATGAACTCCGTATTTGAAATGTCTAAAATTTTAATGGATTTTTTAACTTACGAATAATTTACTCGTATTTTTCTTTATCCGTGTTACAAAAACAGGCTTTTGAATTCAAACTTATTCTGCAATCATTATTTTCAATTTTTCTTCGAAGTTGACTTCTTAAAAATGATATCTCTGTTTTTCAGATTTAGGAATTTATGAAAAATTATGCAGTAGCATTCGCTATTGCACATAATATTATGGTAGTAGTTTCAAGGGTAGATTTTGCGATTTATTTTTCAAGATTTCCTCTAGTATTAATTAGGTATTTCCTCCAAGAAAATCTTATTTTGAAGAGTATTTCTAACCCAATAGAAATCATTTTAGTTCCGTTTTTCTCTCATCTATTTCTCAATTCTCCGAACTTCCTGCAGCGCAGTTTAGCATCGAAGTTAACGCTGTGTGATAGGAACCTTTCAGTTTCACTACTGATTTTATTTACGTTGAATATAGGTACCATCATTTCTATTATTCCTAGAAATTTATTAATCGCGTCTGTTTCGCCAAGTACCTGATTCGCACTCATAAGCCTAATGCTGTTGACTCTCTTTTTGAATATTCTCCTAGATTTGAATTCTTCTCTTCTGTTATTGCATTGGTTAATATACGAGTAGGTAACATTGTTGCAATTTTCTTGAACATGTAGATTTACCAAAATTTGAGTACCTACTCGATGAAAGTCTTCTTACATTGTTTTAACTTTTTGAAACCCTCAAGATCAATGCCTTTATATAAGTAGTTGTTGCTAATATCGGATTTCTTGTTGACGTCAAGATAATTCCATTACGACGTTATGGTTGTGATATTCATTTGTCGAATTACGAATCAAAAACGAGTTTGAATTTTGAAAATTGTTGTTGCGCATCCCTATAATATTTGTACAGTATTGTTGATCTACGACAAATTCTTTATTTTTTGAATGTTTTCCACGAATGTACATATTTTAATAATCTATTACAAAATACTAACTAAATTTCATCATTAGTGATGAGGTAAGCTTTTTCAAGGTATGCATTTTGAAACGAAAGGTCTAGTGTATCATTGGAAATGTTAGAGTGCAGGCGGGTTTTTCGGAGAAAGTTTCGCGTTTTAACAATTTTTTTCTGTTTCGAATAGAGGGCATTAGAAGGCATAAATGACCTGCAACTTAGAAGGAAGTCGATGACACGCCACTTAAATGAACGGTGGTGTTTACAGAAAAGTTCCATTTATGAAAGGTGTGTAATGATTATTTACCTGGTTTACATGAATTCATGTGCACGAATGTTATGAATGGTAAAGTAGGAATAACTTCGCCGCCCTCCACCTTTTATTTAGCACTGAAGATGAATTATGGCGAAGAACAGGAGATTGGATTATTTTAAAAACATTAAGTTTGCATTGCAATGCGTTACCAAATAGAAACAAATGTAAACATCAGTTCATAATAAATCAATTCGAATAGTTCGCTTGATACATGTCTGGAGATACGATGGCATTTCTTTTATATTTAATTTGTGCTAGAACAATAAAATTATAGGCTATCGATTTGAAAGATTTGCCAGAGTGAAAGGTTGCCTTATGCAGCGCCAAAGAGAAATTGACCGCAAGCTGCGATATAATCAAAACGTAGGAGCATACGTTGAATTGCGAATTGTTAATAATTATTTCGCATGTCTTTATAAAATAAAAACGCTAAGCGTGCCGCATTTTATAAATTCGATATCATTCTGTGAGTCTTTTTTCTTTTATTAAGTCGAGCTCGGAGACTTGATTAAATTGAAGGGTAGGATTAAGGAACGACCATTGTCCAATTCTACAATATTTTCAAAAAACATATTTAATAATAGCGTATTGCTAAAAGAGTAATGTTTGAAGCTTCATTTTAGGCCAGTCCAATTATGTTTGCTATAAAGTGCGTTGATTTGTGTTGAAATATAATAGGAAAAAGATGTTGAAAGTATATCGCTCTTGAAACCGGCGTTTTTATTGAAAATTTTATTTTCTCGTGGTCTCACGCTGTAAATAATAATATCAATTTGATTGGAAGACTTGGTAGGAGATATTGCTCGTAAGTTCCAGGAGTTTGCTCCAGAAAAATAGAAACTTATTGAGAACTTGAGGTATTTTTTACAGCAAGTATTTACTTAATTGATTGCAATAAGGCGTTTTTTTGAATCAAATTTTTACGCGTGTAACAAAATTGTGAAAACCGTTTTTATTCAGAGAAAATGTTTTTGTTTCTTCTAGTGTCTTAAAAATATGAATAAATGAATGTAAAATTGAAGCATAAAGAAGTATGCAGCTGAAGTGAAAGGATGTGAAAAAAAGTACCCATTTGTGAGAATGAATGTCAATGTATATTACGAAGTAGGTAGTAGTTGAAATCAGAAAAACTATCTAATTTATTTGTCATAAAATTATGAGAATATCGAGGAAAAAAATTATATAAAATTTTTTGGTGACTAACGGGATAATTCAATCCGTAATAATTAATTTTATCATCTGTAATTCGGTTAGATTGATCTAATAAAAAAACGAAATTGAGTAAAAAATTATTAAGGAAATGGAAAAAACGATGAATTAATTAGAAAGGAAAGCCTATAGAATTGTTTGTGAAATGAAAATCATAATAATTAATGTACCTATTATGGGAAAATGACGAGTTAAAACTCCTGAAGTACTCACTTAGGCACTCATAATATTTATTTAATATTCATCGCAATAATTTTCTCGTGTGATTTTTAATTTTTTTAATTTAAGAATAAGATATTGCTTTCGTTCTGAATAGTACACGAGATATTATATAAATAAAATATTAAATATCTACAACTGCAGTTATAAAAAAAACTGTTGGAAAGAAATTAGAAAGTATCCTACTACAACTTTTAGTATTTTTTTCATTTCACAAACTTCTGGCAATAGACTGGTACGGAGTTTGACTATACGGAGACGTATGAAACTAGAGGAAAAAGGTCTTCGTGGCCATAAAAACCTTGTTTCAAGTATTTCTTTCTTTCTTTTTTTTTTCTCTCAATTTAGTTTGAAAACTTGATTTACATGTACTGAATTTAACGGAAATCATATCAACAAATTAGAAAAACCTTCCACGATGAGTCAGATACGCCTCCACATTTCATTTAGACGAATGTTGGGTAGCTTTCGAACTAAGCGAATAAGTATCTCAGTGTGATTTCAAAGTAGCAAAAGTGTTTACTTATATATTTCTGTGTAAACTTTTGTGTCCACGAAAATGGTTCATTTTCCTACATTTTTCATGAAAACCTTAACAACTTATCAAGTGTTTTCGGTGTCACTGAAAGTTTAATGAACTTTTTTTTCGTCTGCTTGTAAAAGAGAAAGAAAGAAAAGATGGCATCTTCGTCTGCATTTTTTCCTTCATCAAAGACGAAGTCTTGAATAAACTTTTTTATATTCATTCGGCATATTATTCTGATACAACGAGACTGGTGCTGTATTCTGTTCTCGTTGGTGTTTTATAGGCTGCGAGTTCAACGCTTGCGTCTATTTTCACCTACATGCTGTGTTATTAATTCTCTGTCTCTTTTTCTTGCTTTTTTTTTTTTTTTTTACCTTGGGTCCTTTATGGCGAGCTGTGACTAAGCGTCGCGCACAATTGTTTGGAAAATGAAGCTTTACCTATGCTTCCCACATCCGTTAACATTTTATGAAAAATTTGCATTTCATTTACGGGCGTAATAACGGTGTGCCAGGCTTTCCAAGACGAAGGAGTATACGGTATCTGTTGGAAACGGTCGCCAGGAGGTTGCACATCAGGGATTTTTGCCATGCAGAAACGAAAAAAAAAAAAAAAAGAAAAAAAAAGGAGGCATTAATGCATAGGTCGCTGCTGCACCTCATTTTATGAGACTTCGCTAACAATTAAGCGCGCTATAATTAATATGTGCGAGCGATGCGTGAAGGATTCCGAGCTTTTTATTACGCTTTTTATTTTTATATTTTCATCATTCCAACCTGTAGACCTACCTGATATGCGCAGATATTCGCCGTATCATATCGTCTCATTTCTGGCCTGTTTTCGTGATAACGAGGATTCGTCGCTGAATGCCAACTAAACAATTCTACCTATTTTGCGTATGAATTCAATTCTGTAGTCTCTTTTCCCGCGTTGATTTCAATTTTGCAGACGACGCGACGTCGCTTTTGGTTTCAGAAACTTTCATCTTATGCACTCGCTTAGTTTACTGTGTGCCCTTCGCCACAAAATGAAGTTCTTTTAAAAATCTGCAATTGTAACCGGAGTTGGCAAAGAAAAATCGATTTCCCCGTGGGGAGATTTCGTTCCCTTGCCGTTTTGTAGCCCAATCCCTGTATTTAAAGAGAAATACGAACATTGATTCTTTTCTACCAAATCTGTCTTCCACCTGTAGTCATAATGACACACGAAAAGACGTGGGTAAATGTACAGGGTGTGGCGAAATGATCGGCTACATTTGTTTTTTCAACCGCATGCATAAGAAGAAAAATAAAGACATGCGATTGGTTTTAAATTAAAATCCATTCTTTAAAAGTTACACGTGCAATATAATTTCACTTTAACGTTGATTATTTTGCCTAGCATATTGTCGAAGGCGATAAACTCAAATTTTTTTTTACTTTGCTAAGCAATGGTCATAACATTTTTACCATTTCTTCCGTCTTGTCTATCAAAGATATACAGGATCAGCTGGGGGAAATTTCCCTCCTGTCAAGGAAATGTCACATGTGTAGTGATGTTAAGGTTCAGTTTTTTTTAAAAACCGGTACAGTTTTTAACCGTTTGAAAAGGAGCGGAGTTTTTTTTCACCGGTTATTTTTGCTCCGGTTTTTTTTTCAGGTTAACCTGAGTTTAACCGGTTAACTGTCCTTTTAACATCCAAAAAAGCTATCTACTTACCTGATTGAGCATTTAGGTGTATTAATTGCTAAGGGCAACAACCAACCACAATTTTCAAAATTTTGCATAAAATCCAAAATTCTAGCGTTCCAAGCTTCGCTATAAAGGCAGTTTTTCGACTGATAGTGCAGGGGTGTCATGAACTACAACAAAAGCATTGATTTTTGACTAAATTTTTGCTAATATCTCCTTAACCACACAACCGATCAACTTGAAACCTTTATCAGACCTAAAACTCGTCGAAATTTATTTCTGGTGCAAATTTCAGCCCTATTGGTTCGGTTGTTTGTCTATTCTCTCATTCAAAAGAAATATAGCCCCTAAAAATTGCCATTTTTAACTACATTTTCACTAATATCTCCTTAACCGCTGAACCGATTGACTTGAAATTTCCATCAGACCTAAATCTAGCTGAGGTTGACCTCTGCGATGCAAATTTCAGCCCTATTGGTTTGATCTTTTGTCTGTTCTCGCTTTCAAAAGAAGTATTTGCGCACAGAGAGAGACAGAATAATAATAATAAAATAAATGAAGAATTATGAAAATGTGTGATGGGTATTTTTGGATTCTGTAGATTATGAAATGAAAAATCACTGGAAGAATCATAATTTTGTTATTCAGTACTATATTTAAAGTTTGTCGGAAATTCTATCGAGCTTCCTTTGAAGCCACTGAACTCTTAATTGAGTTCAGTGTTTGATTCAGTGGTTGAAGCTTGATAAGATTTTAGACTGCAGGTTAACCGGTTAAAGTCCGGTTAACCTAAAAAAAGAACCGGAGCAAACAAAAACGGAGGAGCGAAATCCGGAGCAAAAAAAAACTGAACCGTTCCCAGTTAAAAACCGGTAGAACCGGATCAGTTAACCGAACCTTAACACCACTACACATGTGCGTTATCGAAATCGTAAGATAGTGTGACTACTTAGCAAAATCTTCAAAAATTGGCTTTTACGCCTTTGAAAATGTAGCAAACAAAATTGTCAACAGTTAAATGCAATATTATATTTCATGTGTAACCTTTTCAAGAATGAATTTTAATTTAAAACCAACCGCATGTACCTATTTTCTTCTCATACGTGTTATTGAAAAAATGAATGTAGCTGGTCATTTTGTCGCACCTAGTATCAGTCCCTTCATACATATCCGTTTCCACTTATATCTACATATTATGTTCTTTTGTACGAATACAAAAGTTGCGAGTAATAGTAAATACTTCAGTTGTGTCACGTCTCACTCTTGTCTGTTTGCGGAGAGTTTTCAAGCAGGTTTTGATTTTATATTACTGTTAAGAGGGATTTTCATAAATTTCCTTTTTTTTATTAAAAAAAGACTATTCCAGTTTCTTTTGAATTTTTGTCCATTTATTTTTCCTCTAGAATTCTGTTTCCAACGCTTGAATAAAAGTGAGAAATGAAATCCTTTAGACCCAAATATTTGATAAACTTTTGATAAAATGGGGAATTATTTAGTTTTGGATTTCGGTATTTTGATGAAGTTGCGAATACATGTCTTATTGTTTTAAGAGTCGTAAGAATTATTGTATGGTCGTAATTTTTGAAATTATAATATTTCATTCATAGGAACCGTTTCGGATAGTAATACTGACGTTGGTGGCGTTACATCAAGCGCCACCCCGACAGTTCCAACGGTTACAACGGCTACCGGTACCGTGCCAGTTTTATCGCATCAACATCAATCCTCTTTTACTTCGCCATCATTATCGTTTGCCTCAAATGTTGGTTTTGGCGATATTTCATCCGTAACATCAGGTTTGCTTTATTTTTATTTCCTTTTTCCAGTATAATCCTTTAGTACGCTGGCTTTTAGTGATGATGGTGGTGGTGGTGGTTTCAATAAGTGGATCTCTTCCAAACTGATGTCACAAAAAACAATTTCATATTGTTTAATTCAGCAAATACAACTGAGTTGTGAAAAGCAAGAAGGAGATTTCGGCAAAAATACTAGTACGTTTTCGAGAAAAACGCATTTGAAGTTTGCACGTGAGCAAAGGTGATATTAAAATTGAGCCAAGTCTATGAAATTTGGAATATGCATAGACGAAAAGTGGAAATGTGGAAATTTTCGCAGCTAACATGTGCGAGTTTGTTGTTTTTTCCTATTTCATTGAAACCTCCATTTTTTTAAAAACTTTTCTTGATTTTCGTTTTGTGATGAGATTGCTGAAAAAATGTTGGTTGGCGGTTGAAATTTTAAAGAAGTTGATGAGCATTAAAATTACATTATCGAATGTAGTTTCTAAGTTGTACTTTTGAATGCAGACTACAGCCGTGGGCGGTATACAGTTTATATTTTAAAAATGAACGAGTAACTTGCATACCGTCGAACGGGGTGACTTTACATTCAAGGGGCGACTTTACCCACTTCGTTTTAGCCCAATAAATAAATTGCCAGGCAAAAATTAAAACCAAAATACGATTTGGATCAAAGCAGGTAGAAGGAGGAAAATAAAAAAAAGATCGCCGCTCCTACCTCACTTCACCCAGTAACAGAACAAGAAAATAAAGCGGCGATATGGTTTTTTCCTTTTTCTTATTCGTCTTTTTTTTTTAACCACAGACACTCAAAATATTCAGTTCGGTTTCACACGGTTGAAGTTGTAATTTGACTAGTTTCTTTTCAATCGTATGTCTGAGTATAAACATCCTCAAATTTTGCCTCCCCACCCATCAATAACCCGTCAATAACAAATTGATGGGTAAAGTCGCCCCATTGAGGGGTGACTTTACACAAATTTTTTGAAAAATCATAAAAAATAGATGAAGGCTGCAAACTCAAACTTTTTTTTACAATTGTGTTAAGAAATGTTAGACCTAAATTTTAAAACCAAATTCACTTCAATAGCTTGAAAATTGGAGGAGTTATTAAAGGACAAAGTTGAAAAACATAAAAAAAGTGTGTAAAGTCGCCCCATTTGACGGTACTTGATAATGTTTTGTATTTGAATTTATTCGTGTGAGTTGACAATTTGACCTTTTGACCATTTGAAAAATATGAAGAAAAAAAATTAAATTAAATTCTGTCTTCTGAAAAAGTGCTTTGAAAGTGTACGCTGAAACGAAATCTTGTACTAAAATGTTTCTATATTCTTGGATTGAATTACTTTTTATCGTCTGGAGAGCTGGAGTAGCTTAAATCGGACATCTTTGATTGGATTAATTTGATTTATTGTTCAGATCTCACACTGACTTTTATGAATGTTTGAAATGAATACCAGTTTTGAATTTCGTTGAATATACACGATTTACTATATCTTCTTTGTAGAATTTTGTATAGATTTTATGAGGTGAAACCAATCTGCATATGCATAACTTGGTGATTTCAGTACATATAGAGTACGTAAATATGAAAAATCTATTAATTTGTTTGTTTGATGTCATTGAAACGAAATGAAGCGTTCATTCTTTAAGGAATTGATTAGTTGAGTTTGGAAGTGGTGGAATTTTCTAGAAAGTCGACAGTTTGAATCCTAGCAGGGATTGATTGGTCCCTTTTTTATAAAATCAACTTTTTTCTGTATTTTTTTCTTTGCTGTTTTGCTGAAAGTTTTCAAGAGTACTTGATCATTTGAAAGTTGTTGAATCATTTAAATGTGACTGTGACAGTCGGATGCTCAAAGTTGAAATTTTCATAGCTCATATTTGCTTTTACTCATTCGCCGACATGAAGACAAAGTTTACGTTAAGGGGAAGAAGAAAAGAAATACTCTATTTTTTTTGATTTATATTTAACAGTTTGACACTGTATTATAACTCTAAAAAAAATATTTGATCTTATACGATTGGTAGTGGTGCCACTGGTAACGGAGATCCTTTGACGATGAAACCATTTTCGTCGGCTACGTATCCGTAGCTGACTGGAATGCCCTCTGGACTGGTGTAGGCGTAGCTTCCCTCTCGTACTGGAATGTAATCACCTTGAGGTCCCAGCTTCAAGAAACTGCGTTCTTGTACGCGAATTCCATTTGCAGTCACATAACTATGAAATAAAGAAAGTATTAAAATTAGTACGGCGTGGCTCGATATGAAATTTAGGATATGATTTCTAAAAAGAAATTCACCTCAGTGAGTACTGTCCAAAATCGTCACGAGCTTCGGCTTTTGATAAGCCTGGAACTTGAATGTTTTCGGTTCTGTAAGAAGGAGCTGCTACTATTGGTGCCACTGGCACAGGTGGAAACACTGGAAATTGCGGTGCGGCCAAAGCGGTGGTGATTCCAATGAAGGCAGCAAATATGATAACCTAAATAAAACGAAAAGTATATAGTTATTATGAATGATGAAAAGTGATTCATATGTTGACATTATTATCAAAATTATTTTCTTATTTGAATTAGTATCAGGGTAACTTAATTATTATAGATATTTTTCTATAAGAATAAGTGTCATTAAGAAGTTTCTAAGGTTTTCACGCTCGTGAGAAACTTAAATGTAGAAATGGTTCAGATACGATGGTGATGAAATTGAAAAGATTTGGGCTTTTTATGCCTAATTACGAGGTAATCGTCGAAAAAATGTAACAGTTAAGAATTTTCAGAATCCATTCTTCTGTAAAATAAAGTTACATGTTCGGTACCTACATTAAACTCAGTATTTTTATGACTATTAGAATAAGTGATGGAATCTCAGTTCAATTACTCGGCTCGCTGTGATTTGCAAATCAATATTTATATTTTATTTGTCGTCTTCTAAATAATTATTTAAAAAAAATGTCTTATTCGATTTTTCTGTATGCAGAAAAGAAATAAGAATATTTTTTTCATGCAAAATCTTCAAAAATCTTCAAGTGCTGTACAATTTTTTCAATATTTTTCATTTAAGAGAAAGATCATGTTCGTCGATAAGTTGGACGTAATTTTGATACGTTCAATAAATTACTTATTGTAAAAAATCCAATTTATAATTTTGACCTAACCGAAGTCTTCATTTTTTTCATGTTTGATAATTTAATTTTGTATTTTATCCCATCCTACTCAAATTAATATTTTCCTCATTTTCGATCATTTATTTAATTTTTTTCAAATTTGCCTCTTCATAAAAAGCTTTGTTTTGTGGCCGTTTAAAAATGTAATCGAAAATTTTTCCATCCAAAGTTTGTTACGAAATAAATGAAACGAAAACACTTTTTGTCCGTAGCGTAGCTAAAACAAATTTTTATAATGGAAGCGTTTCAGTACCTAGTGCTTGAGAATTTTCAATTTTCGTTGAAAACATTTTTATAATAATGGTTCGAATATTTATCCCTTATTTTTCATTACATTTTTTTTTTTTAAATTTTATGTCTTGTTCGCCTGTAGTAAAACGTTTTTGGAGAAAAAATTAATGCCTGAATATTATAATGTAAATAATTAATAATATTTATCGATATTTGATTGCTTGATGGTGACTTAAATAAAATTCTAAAAAATACACACGAATAAAAAAGCGGGAAAAAATGGAACTTATAAAAATTACTTGGAATTAACTTACCGAATTCATGATGATTTGTGTTGGTTGTGTATAATTTGTACGAAATTTAAAAGGTAGAAAAGGAACTTTTTTCAGTTAACAGTGTTACGTTATTTGGTAACGATCGAAGTCACAATTAATGATGAACGTTGAAGTGAATTCTGTATTTATACCCGAGATTGAGTGTGCAGTCGAAAAAGAAGGGTCGAAAATCTACAAAAACAATTAGTAAAACTCATTACTGAATATTATATATTTCGTCATGAAATCAGATCGAGGGTATGTACATGGAAACAATATTTAATGCTCGGAGCTACTTGTTGCTTATTTTTACTTACCAAATGCCATTAAAAGATAATTTAGTGCGAAGAGATGCGTAACTTTTGTCAGTAAAAATAATTAAATACGAAGGCCTTTAGTGGGGCATTTCCCTCAAACAATTTACAACCTTCGATAATAAAATTTGAAGCAATTATGGACATTTAATGGGTCGTCTTTTGAAATGTGTGTTGACCGTAGTTTTTTGAAATGAATTCCAAGTTGAATGAAGTCTGTGTTTTGTGGTCAGTTTTGGTTCAATTTTCTTACTGCTAGAAAATGTAAAAATAATATTTTCGAAAGAAAATAGAATTATATTTCATTCGTGAAGAAAACATCCATTTCATTTTGCGTGACCAAATTATAAGTGAGATTATATTTTGTATGCTTTTTGTAAGTTACCCATATTAGCCCTTTTTGTCGTTTTTTTGTCATTTTATATTATGGTTCTTTTGTTTTTTTTTTTTGAACGCTGTTAATTTTATTTGAAAGGTTAGTTTAAAAAATACCTCAGTGAAAGGCAACCGTAAAAGTATTTTATCAGAGAATAACAGTTTATTTCATCTGAATATCCGATTACGTTTTTTTTTTTTTCATCTCAAAGGATATTCGGTTATTTACTGAATGAAATCCGAAGTTCTTAATTCCGAGTAAGTCTCAAAATGAGCCTTTTTTATGCTTCTGTAGCTTATACGTCATCATTGAATGAGGTTGTTTTTCAAACGAACCCATTCAAATTGTCGGTAGCGAGTTGATTAAAATTTTAAAACTAAAGAAAAGTGCTAAAAATTAAATGCATACTTCTAAAAATTAATGTAAAAATACTGAAAATTAAGTTAATTGTGTAGGTACTAAATTTAATGTGCCTGAACTAAAGGTGAAGTACGAGTATGTTGATGATTGGTTAACAAAACTTGGACTTAGTATGTCTTCTCTCTGCAAAAGAATGTTCACTCACACGCACGTTGTTATGTACATTAAAGGACGGAAAAATTTGACGTCGAAATTCATCTATAGTCCTTGGATGGAGCTCTAGTTGTTTTATCAACACAATTCGTTGTTGACGTGACAATATAATTAAAGTCTCTCGAGGCAACAAAATATTTTTGGCTGAAAAATAATTTCCTCAGCACGGCGTTTCGACTCTTTAATTTTAAGCTTCCTTCTTTCTCTTTTCGTTACGCCCCTACTAATTGAAATTTTGTGTTCCTAGTGTCTGGATTGTGGAGTATGTCCCCAAGTTACAATGACAAACTAGTTTACAGCCTGTTTTCATTTTCTCTCCGTAACACCGTAATTTTCCTCTTTTTTTTTTTTCTGAATTATGACTGCTTCGGGATGTTTGTTGGTAATTTTTTTGTCACCAGCTTGTAGTTACTAAAATTGTCGACTACACGATAATCAAATACGAGGAAAACAAATTTTTTATTTGAAAGATCAAGAAGAACGCAATTCGTTGGACGGTGCTCAACTATATTGCTGTTTCTTAATTAGTACCTAAAAATGTTTTCCTATGTAAAAAGTTTTACAATATTTATTCATTCAATGGAAGACGATCGGATCTGTGAACGTGGGGAAAATTTTTTCTGTAGCGGTCTTGAGATATTTTGTATTTACACGCACTGGTCGCTTGTTTTTGTGAAGTTATATTTTTTAGACTCATCGGCGATATGCTCTTTCAAATGGGGGGCATTATCGAAAAAAAAAAAAAAATCCTTCAGCAGCTGCCTGAAAATATCATTGATTTCGAGAAAATGCGTCCGAATGCGTGGGTAAAACGATGTTTTTGAGTTGTTTTTTTGAAAAATTTGTACCTACTTTAACGCCGTACGTAGTCTATCTTACAATTAGTTTGTGACACATCACATCATAATATGATCTGCGGTTTCTTTCGTTCTCAGCTTTTGAGAACCCCCCCCCTCCCCCACACTGTATACTTTTCTAAGGCTGTTTCCTTCACCCTTCATCCCGCAGCCCTGCCATAACCCCCTTCGCCGGTCACCTTTTTCGAAATTTTCCGTTGTCTGGCGAATTACGGATATACGATGGGGTGGGCGGAAGGGGAGGGGTGTGTGCGAAAGGTTGTATATTATGATCGTAGTACGGCGGCGGGTACGCGTCGTTTACTCTCTCCTCCGCTTCTTCGCCGCCAGGTCGAGGACTAAATGCATCGATACGTTCGCGTTGGCGCACTCTCGGCGGCGGCTGGTTTGGCCGACGACGACGGGCACTCGGCCACGGTCTCCCACGGCCGCAGCCTTTTTCAGCAGTTGCCTTTCGGAGGAGAGCGTGCGAAGGCGGTTCTTGGCGGAAACGTCTCTTCGCTGGTCGACTATCGCGGTATTCGCGCGTATGCCATTTGCATAGCTGAGTCGAAATTCTGTCGAGTATAATTCATATTTTGTGCTCGAATTCAGCCCGTCTCTGTGGTCACCCTTCGTGGTCACCCTTCGCGGTCACCGGAAGTCGCCATTGGCTAGCAGGAATCAACGAATAGTTGGTGCGTGTGCAGAACGTCGTTCAGCAGCTGGTGCCTTTTTTTCAGTGTCAACTGTGCTGCTATTCGGTTTTCGGCGTGTGTACCCGTTCTCGGAGGTCACCTTTGTGTGCGTTCTACACTTGGCGGCCAGATAGTGAGCCGAGACGAGGGCTATCTCGCGGAGGGGCCGTGATTGTGGTCGCAGCACAATCGCTGTGGGTATTATCGTCTGTGATGTGATACCATCTGCTACCCATTCTCATGGGTCTGAGTGCTCGTAATTTTCATGCTGATGCTGCCTGATAGGTAGTGATGCTGATTTTTCGCAAAACGCGGATTATGGGAAATCGCTTATTATTTTTCTGTTGATTTGATCGATTAATTTGACGTCATAATGTTGTTAAATTCCTCTTATCAGCGTTCACGGCGTGTAGCCTGATTTTAAGGATTTTCGGTTCGAAGGTGTGTTTGTTTTGCTACTTTTGCGGTATCTGTGATCTTACACTATACTTATACTAGCTTTGTTCGCACGCTACCAGGCAACCTGTAAGTACAGTTTTCCTGGTCTGTAAACTGGCCCCAAGTATAGGCCAGAAAAATGAAAGCGTTCGAACAATTTTCTGGCATATTCAACACTCTCTACCAAATTGACCAAACAAAATTTTTTTCAAATATTTATGAAGAATATAAAAATCTAACTCTTCTTTTCTAGAATGTACTAAAAATCAAACTAAGCAACGTCTTCAATGTTTCACATAAATACAAAATACTTCCTTGCATATATTTGATTATTAATTAACGAAATTAGTCAACTCTTTGATTTCATTCATAAAACTTTTGACAATAGTCATAATACATACACTGATTAGTGATGAAAATTTTCAAGATGAACGAATTAAAGGTGAAACAATTTTTTCTGGTCCGTTACCAGGACGTTTAAGCTCCTGGCGAATTATTACCAGGAACTGTTTCCTGTAACCTTCCTGCTAGCGCTCGAACAGACAAATTGTTTACCAAAAAAAGTGTTTGAACAGTTTTCTGGCATATTTCGTCCAGAACTGGCCAAGGATTACCAGTGCTGGTAGCGTGCGAACAAAGCTACTAGCAGTTGTGTGTTATTACAAAATTAGTATGTGGTAGAAAGTTGAAAGTGCGAATGTGAATTTAACAGTCTGTGCGGTTATGGTTGGAGGAACATAATTTTCGTCACTACCGACAGGCTTGCATCGGCAACATTTTTGGGGTCGCGTTTGAGGCTGGTGTATTTGGACATGGGCACCTCAGTTACAGCCGCAGAGTTTCTCTTTATAATACCCAACTGTGGGGAAAGTGTTTTTCACTATATCCTGAAGATGGGCGTCATTTCCCAGTACCTGTGGATGGCTGCAGATGTCTGGATGTTGAAGAGTTGATAGTTTCCAAGACGAGTAGTTTACTCAGTCAGACTGGAGCATTAGTGTATCTACTGCTGACTGACCACAGGCTTGCAACGCTTTTGCTGCAGCAACAATGAGCGAAGGTTGTGGTGACAGACTGCTGGCAGCCGCCATGAGCGGTCTGAAGCTGAGGCGGCGACGCCATTCGGAAGACTCGCTTCGATTGCCGCCACCGGATGTGGTGCCTGCGTCGCAGAACTACTGTTGCTACCTAGTCTCGAGGACGTCCTCCTCGTTGAAGGGGAAAAAGAAGTTGCCACGTCGTGGACGTAGCGCTGGTACGTCTTTTACATATTTAACTGAAGGTGACAGATCTCTGGTCTAGTGGGGCTGATCTGAAAGAACGCCTCGAGGGTTCTTTTCGGCGTAGTTTTGGCATTGGACTAAAACCATGGCCGAGTGTGCTACAGTCAGATAGATAATTGTGGATTTTCAAATATACGAACTAGAGTGACCAGAAAGTGTCGAATATGGAATGCTATTATATGAAACTAAAAATTTAATGGTCATTTTCCAACATTCACCAAGTACATATACACAAAAATGATTTTTGAGATAACGGCCCCATCCGGTGGCGAAATACATAAGTTTCTCATCAGCTGTTATTCGTATTTATAATTTTCCCAAAACTGTGCACTTAAATGACTTGTGATGACAAAAAATGAATTTTTTATAATTCATTAAAAGTCAAAAACATTAAAATCTCTCTTTATGGTAGTGTTCTAACTTAAAATATTAAAAAATTTACCTCATTTCCAACTCATTCAATGGACGGCGATTGTAAATATATGCACAAACTGACCTTAACATTTGGTCGATCTATTATAGTTATTTGGTCTGCACTGTAAAAAATTAATAGCAATCTTTACAATTTTTTATGAAAAAAAAAAAGAGGAAAATTTTAAGATTATATAAGTAGTAGAAACGACTAAAAACAAAAATAGTAATGAATCTCATAAAATACAGTAATACTGTATTTCAGTAGTGATTTTTTACTACAGTCTTCAAAATGTTTCCCTCTTTTCTCATGAAAAATAGTATAAATCACTGTTCATTTTTTTCAATGTAAGTTAAGTTCAAGTTAGTTTGAGTCAGTTACAGAATTAGTCTGGATTCACAAAAATTCAGCTACGAGTATTTTGATGGCACTGAAATCAGAGGACTTTGTTAGAAGTGATATTGAAGCGGGTGTATTTCTATAATATTGTTTTACATGGACACTGTACCATCGAGTTTTTTATATTTATTACTAATAAGTTACGGCTATTATTTACTGCAAACGAAGTTGAATCGAGCAGTTGGGAGTATAATTGTTTTGGGTATAAAATTTATTTACTCGTATATTTAGGTACCTCGTAATTTTTTTTTTTGTTCATTCTTCGTGACCTAAACGGAAGCATTTTGATTAACTGGGAAAAATTATTTATGTTTTCGTTTAGAAACGTTAATTTCCTTTTTGGAAAATTGAAAAACCGAAATGAAAGATGGGATATTAACGAGCTTTTAGATTTTCCTTAATGCTTAACCTATTTCACGTTGAAACGTTTTAGTGAGAAATATTTTTTCAAATTTATTATTCCGTCTACGTTTTCAATTCCCCCCGCCCCTGCAATATATAATTAATCTTCCGAGGAAATGAGATGAAATTCGTAGGACTCATTTTCTAGCGGATGTTGAATTCGATTGTAAATCAAAGTGTAATGGAAATCGATTGGAATTTTCCGATCTTTTTTCAATTATTGGAAAAAAAATTTTTTTTTTTTTCAGCGAGTTAAAAGACTTCTTTTGTCCTTTCGTAGCTGATGTATTTTTAGTATCGAAAGTTTTGATATTTTTAGAATGATGTGAATTCAAGTCCAGTCGTTTCAGTACTTTCCCTATAATTAGGGTTCAGAGTTTGAAGTTGGCGGTTTCTATATAAAGGCCCCCCCCCCCCGCTCCATTTGAGACGAATTAATAATAGTGTATAAAATTGGGAGATGGACATTTTTGGAATCCTGAGATCATGAAACGAAAAATCATGTATGTACTATGTATCCACTGTACGTATACAAAAGTGTTGAATATTGTTCTCCATTTTTATTTTATTTATTATTTGGTCTCATATTTTATGAGGTAGTTTTCAAAAAAACAATAATTGAAAAAAAAAATTGTTCTCATGATTGAACAGTGCTGTGCAAGAAAGGGCTAAGTCCACTTTTTTTTTCGAAAATGAAAGTTTTTCCATGGTATGATTTTATACATGGAGCCGTATCTACTGTGAAAATATCACATCCTAAAATGCAGCCATCGATGAGAAAACAGATTTAAAAATTAAGACGCTACGTTAGAAAGGCATAAGACATGAAGATGTGTATTTGCTCTCTTGTAAAATTAGAAAAAGTGGACTTACCCGATTCTTGCATAGCAATGTTCATTTAGAAACTCATATTTTCTTATCTACTTTATTCTCTCAACTTCACCCCGTTTGCTAAGATTCTGTGTAGAAATTAATTCACATCCTAGAATCGTTCTGTAGGAATCTATGATTTACAGAAATTTACGATTTTCACGTTTCATCGCCTTTTTCTCTCAGTTTCTCCTTGTACGTTAATGCTAAAATACAAATGTGCATATCCAATATATTTGTTGGCGCATAAGAATCCGTTTCTTCACAAGTGACGGTAGATTTATTCGCGAATTTTTCTCTCGGTTACGTCGATATTAGGCAACCCTATTTCTTCTGCGACGAATATTTTGCATAAGCGGCGACCAACGTTTTCTCGCGAAGTGACGATACGACGATGTGGCGAAGCGGAGGGGGTTTAACGATTTCGATGTAGGTTTATTCAGGGCTCTGTAGGGACGAATTATTATTTTTATTATTATACGAATACGATTATTTTTAATTTGCAAATTTAATGAAGCGTGTTTTTCGTGTGTGTGTGTGTGTGCGTGTATCATTCGAATACGATTTTTCAATTTATTAATTGGCACCAATCGCGATGATTATTTTTTATTTTTGGGCTGGTTGTTAAATTAGAAAGAAGAAGAAGAAAAAGAACGTGTAGTTAGAAAAGCAAATAAAAGGTGATGAAATGCAGCAATCGATGTTTGTCCGCATGTTTAACTTATTAAATAGGCGATAGAAATTCGCTCCCGTTTTGTCCTGAGCAATTTACAAATTCTGGCATCGTTTTCAATCTCTTATTCTTTTTCAGTTGTCTGTTATTTATGTGTGTGACACGCGTTTTCATTGTCAAAGTCAGATTCCTAAGATGTTAATAGTATTTTGTGTTCACCTATATATGTGCGTCTTTTTCGTCTGGTAGCATTTGGCAAATGTTTCGTTCGTCGAGTTAATTCCCCCAGTGAAAGTTTCGATGTGATATAATTCTTCTTTTTTTTATCTTTTTTTTTTTTTTTCTAAATTATTCATTCAAGTTCGGGAAATTAGATTTGCTGGTGGAACTGTTCTTGTTTCTTGTGCACCTGAGAATATGAATACAGTAATTCGATTGAAAATTGTCGCAGCAGGTACACACGATTTGTACGACTTTTTTTGGTGTTTACACGCATGCATTTAAGACTTTCTATTTAGAATAATATTTCAACAGATTTCGGATTGTGGAATGTTAATGGCTTATACGTGAGTCAGATTTGCACGTGTGTACCTACCTACGGTTTGTCGTTGACAAATTGTTGCGAATAATAAAATGGGCGAGGTTGTCCTTGTCTCGACTGTGTTTTTCTGATGGAGATAACGAAAATTTTAACCAAAATTTTTTGTAGGTCGATGTACCTTTTTTTTTTTTGCTCTATTTCAAATAAAGTGTGAGCTCAAAATTCGAGTACCTTCTTTGACGGTTAGATGAGTTTGTCGATTGTTACAATTATAGAGCTAGATTGTCTTCCTCTTTCAATAATGTATATCAGCTGGATGCTTGTTTTTTTTTTTTTTTTTTTTGGCTCTGACATTGTTGTCGAGTGAGAAGGAAGATCGAGAAGAAAATTAATCTCTAATCTTGATTTTTTTTTTTAAGCCCCTGAAATTGGTATTTTCTGACGTCAAATGAAAGACAAAAGCAGTTTACTAATGAAGAACAAATGTTTACGTCTTCTCATCACATGTATAAAGCCATTATCCGACGACTAGTTTTTTGGCCTGTAAAATGAGCGAAAATGTTACTTCGTTGCTTTTTATAACTTCCCGACAGAGGAGTGTTTTACATTAGCTTTTGCCCGAGAAACGTGATAAGATTTTTAATTTGATGTCGAATTTTCTAGGGCCTTATACATACTTATTATGTTTTTCATTTGAAAATTCGTCTCCTAATATTACCAAAATGCAATACCATCAAATTAGTTTAACCTTTGGGTGTGGTACGGTCATAGGTCATTGCCCCATTGCACCATGTCATGAATTCCAATCATCGATTTTTCTGAAATTTTTATTCCAACTTTGTTATGGACCCTTTCAACACCCCCTAAATTGACCTTGAATTTCTTACCGGTTTGAGTACTTTACCTTTGCTTAATCAACTTGATGCGAAATAATTCACGTATCTATTCCGTAGACTGATTTTCCTAAAAGGTTTTACCTCAAAGTGTTGAAAGTAGAAGTTATCAAGAATTTACCTTCTTGGAGAACTCACTAGCGGCGTATTGCAGATGGCATTTTTTCATTTTGAACTGACATATACGTTCACAAGTATTATTGTGTCCCAAAAATTAAGTCAACAAAGTTTGTTTTTATTTCATCTGACGGGAAATTATAATTCTGTTTTTCCCATGAAATGCATTGAAGTTCTTATTTTTTGAGGAATTCATTAAAATTTTGAAGTCCTGAATGGCAGGTACCTATTATTTATATATTTTGTGAGAGTATGTGCAAGGTTAGTTTTTAGCAAGTACAAGTATTATATGCTTTGACTATGTGTTAAATGGACTGAGTTTCGCCATGTTAAATTCCTCTTACGAGGGTCCACGGCAGTAGCCTGATTTTAGGGATATTCAGTGTGAAGACATGTTCGTTTTGCGACGGATTTGTGAAACACGTTCATTATAATCCATGGCAAAACGAACTCGCTGCTGGACGGTGTATTCGTTTTACTACAAATTCATGAATCTGTAAAATGTGAATATATTGCACAACTAAGTTACCTTCACACCAAATATCCCTAACTTGAGCTCCACGCTGCGGATACGATCCTTATCAATAAACACAGTCTATCTAATTATAATGTCTACGATTACATGCCATTCAGGATTTTCAAATTGAAAATAATTTAATTATTAAAAACAGGAAATCCGATGTATTTCCACAGGGAAGACTGATAAATAATCCCCCATCGGATAGAAGTTATAAACAAGCTTTTATTTCTTAGCAGTTTGATTGTAAACATAAAACGAATGAAAATTCTCTATAAATTTGTTTTCATTGAGAAATAAAATTGCCTAGATATGCGCTCGCGTTTGCTTACGATATCTTTCTATAATTATAATGGCTTTTTCAATCGATTTTTTATTTTTGGCATTCTTTTAATTTCGCGCCAGTTTTTACGGTCGTAAACACTGTGACAGCGATCTTTGGTAAACAGATCACGGAAATATCACTTATTTTGTACCGATACCTTTAATTTGACAATGCGGTTATATGCATACGTCAGCGTGGATATATGCTGTATATAATGAAGTTTTAATTGGAACCAATTCAAAAATTCCGTATCCGCATTTAACCGTTGAAACCGATAATTTTAGTTTGTGGTTTTATTTTTAAAAAGGATAAGTTTTACATGCCCCCCCCCACACACACACACACACACACACACTCGTCATTTCTAACCCACCGATGAAATACATTTTAAAATTAATTTGCAAATTTTTTAAATTTTACTTCCGGTCTATCTTGTGCATAGTATTCTTTTTAATGCTTTTTTCTGCCTCCTCTTTGCCTCATTCATGATTTTGTGTTTTTTTTTTTTACCACAAAAAAATGTGCTTAGTTCGTTTCGAAAATCGTTGTTACAAATTTTTAACCATCACTTCTGGTGCCAAGTTTGGCGCCAATGGAAGCATTTTTTTTATGAACTTCGAGTCGTGTCGACGGTATGCGAATAGTTTTTTTTAAGTCAAGTGGGTGTTACATGAAGAATGAATTATATTCCATTTTTACCCCAAAGGTCTTCGTTATTATTATAATATACACGTCTTCTTTCTTTATAGTTTAATTCCTTTTTCCTAATTTTTTTTTTTTTTTCAAATACTTGTGGCTCAATAACTCTGAAAAAATTTTGTTTTCACATTCTTTGGCCAGTCTTACTCGTGCTCGTCGATCGTTATGTCTTAGAATAATCGGTGTAGAAGTGTGTTCTGTATTTTTTTTGATTTTTGTAAACTATTTGTCTGTTTGAAATCTTGACCCAATTATTCGATGCAAATTTTTTCGCCCATTAATTGGTTACAGAATTTACCGCATTATTTTTAATCGTCGTTTCGAGTGTCGACCTATATTTCTGGCCCTGAATTTTCTCCACTCTGGTTTGATGATATGCGTGTTAATTTTTAACAATGAGAGAATTAGTTTTGTTCGTCTGCTGATTGATGACAAAGTCGTCTCTGCTATGCCGTGTGTCGTGATCAAAGGTAAAATTTGAGATATTTTCAAAATTAATGGCAGTCTATGACGAATTTCTATGGTTTTTTGTATTTGTGTCGTTTAAAGTTCATATTGTTAAAAAATCATCATTTTCTCGTGCATTTATTTTTTGGAACCCAAACAAAATTTAAAGTTGATTTCTGCATGTGAATTATTTTTGTGAAATGTTTTTAAATAATTATTGCAGAAAAAATATTGTTCCATGCGTTACTTTTGGTGATAACATTGTTTTAATCAACTCCGATGAAGATGATATGACCGATTGTTTTTTTTAGTTGTAGTCATTATACTCATAGTGCACGTAATAATTTTTTCTTTTCAAAAATTATCTAAAACATGAATCTTGCACCTTTGAGCTGCAAGGTGTGTATATGAAGGTTGCAAATATAAGTCAAATATTACAATTGAACTTCGATAATTTGACGAATTTCTCTGTAACTGGAAGATTTTTTCATTTTCCTGCGCATTTCTATCAGCAGCATATTATTATGAAAAAACAGTTCGTTATCTCAAATTGAACATCCCCATAACTCGAATAAAAATTAACAGAAGGAGATATTCCTTCAACTTGAATTTTTTCACTTTTTGAGCCTTTTTGACTCGTAAAAATATGGGTTTTTGCTTTTCAAAGAAAAGCTGCCGAAATATATTTGACAATATAAGAAATTATAATAATTTACTGCAAAATTACGAAGCAGGATAGAATAATGATGCCTTCAAATACTTTTTCTATGCTATTATCATAAAACGTAATATTTTCAACCTGCGCCTATGTTCGTAATTTTTCTTCAACCTTGACACCAACTTCCATGACTCAAACTTCCCCAATTCGAAAGTCTCTATAACTCGAACAAATTTCTTTTTTTCGCTTGAATTTGGAGTTAATTGAGTTCGGCTGTATTTTCAAAGTATATTGCTGCTGTCATTTGAGATTCTTAAAAGCCAAACGATGTAAAATTTTCAGAAAAATGTCAAGAACTTGTTTCACCCATGTCAACTTGTCATTTTTGTGCCTGTCTTAATTTTGTTAGAAATGTCACTTACACCCTTCGAATTCTACGCCTTATTTGAAATCATAGCCCTTGAAATAAAAACCAATATTATGGGTAATATAGTTATAAATTCATAAATGTGCCTTCGCTGTGGAAAGTAAATTGAACTTTTATCCATTTTTTCTTTCCCTTTTCAATGGAGCACCCTGAAAACAATGATAATTTAGTTTTCATGCTGTGTATGCGAATTCATTTCAGCCTTATGAAATCGCCTTTGTCTTCTGAAATCGTGTCTATGTTATGGTGGACAACTGTGATTCGTGTACTATGAATTACATATATTCTATAAATTAAATGAAAGCTTGCTTGAAACTCTGAAACTTATTTGCTATTCATTGATGGGGCCTCGAGTTTCCTGAATTATTGTCGTACTCTAAATGGCTTTACGTTTTAATGCATAAATCGTAGCCCCAATAGTGTATTGGAAGAAATTCTCTAGCTTTTATAATTTGTTTTTACTCCTCTATAATATACCGAAACGAGAAGAAGTAATAATGGCTGTATGGCTGGCAGTCGATGAAAGAGAAATGTAATTTTTGAAAAATTGATTCCGTGAAATGTGCGGGCGCGTTGGTGCCTGGTGGCTTTTAAGAAAAGCACACGTAGTACGTAGTAATAATAATTTTATTTGCGATACAGGCTGCCATTTTGAGCGGCAAGTTGACCTTCGAAATTGCATCGGAATGTAACGTCTCATTCTTAATGAGTGCGAATTAGTAAGGCCTAAATTTAGCTTCCGTTTTATTATACGAGCAAAGATTCTTTTGCTCGTTAGGCTCGCCAGCGAAAATAATTTATTATTTTTATTCGTGCCTCACAGTCCGCTGGACTTGACTGATTGCGAGTGTGTATGAAACGTAAATGAAGCTAATGGCTGTTATGTGCGGCCATTTGAATGGGGAACATCGATACTTAATTATGCATCTGCCTAATAGAATTCATTATTGTTTAACTCAATCTGGGAGTAGAGATTAGAGTTCGTACAACAAACTGGATAGCGCAGGAGGAAAAAGTTGGATTCTTGGACTTGGAAAAAATTGAAGTACTGCAGTGCGCACGAAGATAAAAAAAGCCACAAATCTTTTAAAATTGTAATAATATTATTAAATTACTCAATTAACTCATATTGTTTGATGTTTTCTTCTGAAATTACTACCTATTTGCTAAACAATAGCGTAAACTGGAGTTTTTTTTGACTATCATAGGTTTGAATTGAAAAAAAATTATCACCTGAACATTAAGATATTATATTGGACTGCTTTATAACCAAGCAACTGTTAACAATTAGAGAAGAAACCTTGAATTGTTCTGTAGGAAAAAATTTCAACCCTACTAACTGCAGAGGCAAATCATCACGAATGAATGTAACTCATGTTGCTCTATCTACAGTTACTTGCTGGTGAACTCGAGGTGGAACACCCTGTATGTACGCATGTTGTGTTAGCACACAGAGCTTTTTAGTTGAGCAGATCAGCAAGTTTTGCCTGTTTGTTGACAAATTTAGTGAGTAGAATGAAAGCGTGTTTAGTAAAAAAAAAAAAAAACTGCATGCAAGAATGTGTAGTGATAATTTCGACATTAATATTCGTGATGGGTGGAGGTCGAAATTTTCAATATCCATAACATTGATAAATGAAAATGGCCTCATGGATAAATCATTTTTTCGTGGAATTATTTTTGTAAAATGAGCATTTAACTGTGTATGACTTTTTTTTTAAACCTTTTTTGAATTTGTTGAATTTTCCGGCCAATTTTTCTGCACATTTTTTCTGATTTTTCAAACCATCCGATATTATCGATAAGTCAGTGTCGTCTTGCATAGTTTCAATAATTGCCTATTATCGATAATCATTGATAATAGCTGCAGCCTTCACTGAAGTTTCGTTTCGTGAAGGCGAAAGATGAATTCTCTTTTACAACAGGAGATTATAAAAAGTATCCAAAAATGTTTCTTATAAAAACAAAATTGTTTGAATATGAAGCGCATAAAATATTTCTTCATAATTCTTTCCTGAAAAATTTTACTTGGTTACTTTTCCAATCTTATAAGTAAATGTATAATGACGTCATCAACATCTTTTGAAATGTTTTAACTAGTGTTCTATGTTATACATAGGTATGATGACGTCATCTACTCAGTTATAACATTGAGCTATAAAGAAATCTTATAAGTGTATGATGACGTCATCAACAGCTTTTTAACTGTTATAATTAAGTACATATAACATTGAGCAATATGTTATATCTAGGTATGATGACGTCATCATCTGCTTTTCCTATGTTATACGTAGGTATGATGACGTCACCATCTGCGGTTCCTATGTTATACGTAGATATGACGTCATCATTTGCAGCAGTATGATGACGTGCGTCTCCTATGTTATATCTGTGTATGATGACGTCATCCTCCTATGTTATAAGTAGGTATGATGACGTCATCATAACATTGGACTCTGATGATGACGTCATCCTAACATTGGACTATCACGGAAGGACAAAAACTGGCGGACATTATGTTTTGGGCGGACATTTATGTTTTGAAATTGATTAACGCCCATTACAAAGAATTCATCTTCAATATCAATACTTTGACCAGTCACTACGAGACGTATTTCTTTGCGACCCCTTACCTTCAGTAATTTCTCCTCGTGGAAGTTCTGGACCCGTAGCGTTATAATAATTTTTAACTTTCTCATCGTGTTTTTTTTTTTTTTTTTGTTTTTACTTCATTTTTTTAATCCTATATTTTTCTTCTGGCTGTTACAGATTTTAATAGTAATAAGAATAGTAACAAGACTGATTCGCCGAGAGTGAACGACAAAAATGAACATTGCTCACCGCGTCGACAACTTAAACAGAGTGGAGAGCCGCCACCAACGACGATAACGGCCAACGATATCCAACAGCAACTACAACTGATTACCGGTGGCGGCACGCTAAAGCCCGAAAGGCCGAATTCTTTGGGCTGCACGCCGGCCAGACATAATCGCCGTATTCTATGTTACCATAATAATAATTTTCCATGCAACAATTCACCTACCGGTAATTCGTCGCCCAATAGTATATTACCTTCAGGTAAGGAAATCCTACGAAAGATACCAGCCATATACCTATCATTATTATTCAGATTAACTTGTCGCGCAACTGTTTTCCACGTTCGAACATAATATTATAATGCGACGATGGTGGTTTTAAAAAATATGTTCACGGGCTGTATGTAGACTTATTAATGATGAGATGAAGAACGAACGAATGAATCGGTTCTGTATCGCTGTCAAGTCACGGAATGAATGAGTTAAGGGTTACTGTCTGATGAGAACCAAATATTCCTACGAGAGCTGTTCCGATTAATTTTAAAAAGTCTGTACATGTACGTTAAATGTGAAAGTACAAAAAGAAAATTATTGTTTTCAAAATTTTGAAGGGCGAAGTAAGAATAGGAAAATCGAGTGACGAAAATAATGAGCTTTGAACGTGACCCATTCCCACGATCCGTATAAAAATTTCCGTCTTAATGTTTATCGTTTTTTTTCTCTTTCTGCATTCTTTTTACCTTCAATAAAAGGAAATAGGAACTTTGAAATACCCTACCAGGATGCCCGATTTTGTGCTATAGACCTGAAAAGTTACCCTAATTCACCTTGATGGCTTTGCAGTACGCAAAACATTTTCCTACTAGTTCTAAATGTGCATCTCTTACGTATAAAATTGATTAGAATTGCCTGCCAGTTGAAATGTAAACAAACCGAACACAATGAGAAATACGGGTGATATTTTAAATGTATACGATTTTAATTCTATCAAAATAGCCTGTGTTTTGTAGGGAGCGGTCAAGAGGGGGTGGGGGGGAGCAAGAAAAATCGGAGAAAATCGTCAACATTCAAAAAATTGCGTATCCTTCCCTGGCCCTTGTATATGTAGTTCTGCCACTGGAAAATATTAATTTTAAAAAGAAGTCGAAATAACCTTTTTTTTTTTCCTCCGAATTTATTAACTCTGTTGAATTGTGAAAATATCTCCCACCATATTTTCCTTTAATACTCGACAATATTACGTTGTTATTTTGAAAATTTTCATCTTTATTGGAGGGAAAATATTTTTGAAATATAAAAATATTTCAGATAAGATACTGTCACAAATGTTTGAAGACAGTATCTTGAGGATGATAAGATTTCGGTAGGATATCGTGCCGGCATTTCCTGCATTTTACAACTAATGTGGAATTCTCTATTTAAAAAAAAAAATAAAAATACTGTCATCGCTTTTCGTCCTTCAGTTTGCATCGCTTAATAAAGGTCGTCTGTCGGTGTATAAAATTATATCCACTGGACTGTACTCGTAGTCCTGTATCCATCCACACACAAACGAGAAAAAAAAAAACGTATAAAAATGGACAGGATTTCTTTGAAGTTGGCTATGTTTGCTGGGCACTTGCTGGGTAGGTGTTCACCAGTGCAGTGTACATTTTGCTGTCGTCATTTGTGGTGCTTCGTGCATTACCAATTTTTCGCATTTCTAGCGTGCTATGAATCCATTTCCTTTTTCTTTACTTTCTCTCATTTAAAAAAAAAAATTATTTATACTTTTGCGTTTTACAAAATTCAGCGAACAATACACGTGGCTGTTTCATGTTAGCATTTTGAACTCATATTATGTTGTTGAGATTCACCCACTGTGTCGACATTTAGAATACAGCATTTCGGCCAACAGTAGTCAGTCAGTTATGATGAACATTATTCGTCGAAAAATTTAATTCTTGGTGAATTTTTGAAAATTGTCAAAAATAAATCAGCTCTTAACGCGAGCATTATTAAATATAGATTTTGAAAGTGGTGACGTCACAATGCAAGATTACCATAATTATATTGATCATTTCAAAGAGATTCAACAGCAAGTAACTCGTAAAATTTAGATGTAATATGTGGAATAAGTCTTATAAATGTACAAAGCAGGTTTAAAATGATGAACCAAGTTCAACTTGACTTAGGCCATGGAAATCGGCGGCTTGAATTTGGTTCAACTGCCGAACCATGATTGTTAGACTAGCCCATGAACAGAAACAGTCGGCCCCTAAGAGTTTCGTCTGAATTAGCATCTGGCCCCTAGATCTGGCAGCAGAGCATAATTTTTACATGAAAATTGCATTAGTGCTCTGTTGGCTCGATGGAGGACCAAGTCGATTCAGGCGTTATAAAAAGTTTTGAATTATTTCTAGACGTTTTTCCTTATAGCAAGCCGTAATAAGAAGTCTGGATCATAAGAGGCACGAGTACATAAATATTTGTTAATCCTTTTTTTTTTTTCCCACAGCGTGTGATAATTCAGCGTTAAGCGGATCGCCTAGACCTAGTCATCCGCAGCCGCCCGCGCAAAATGCGTCCGTGCTCACGTTATCGGAATTGCCGGAGCCGCCGATACCCGTCTCCGAGATCGGGCCCATCCCCCCGCCACCCATGTTCAGCTCCCCGAGTCCCACAGTTCGACGTTTCAATCACCCCGGCCACCATGCGATACCCATGGATACGTCATCGTCGACGTCTTACGACGGTAAGTAAAATACGCCTTCGTCGGTTGTCTGTCGTTTTTCTTTTCCATTTTATTCATTTATTTATTTATCTGTCACAATGTGTTTTTTCGCCCGGTTATTTTTCCGTTGTTTTTCTCGAATTTATGACCGCCAACGCCTTCGCCGCGGTTGTTGTTTCTGCGCAGCGCACAAGAAGGTGTGTCCGGTTTGCTTGGGTAGACTTCCGAAACGTACAGTTCACAAGCGCGTCTCTGTACATTCTTTCTATTCTGTTCTCACTTGCGTCGTGTTGTGCGCCCGAAGCAGCAACCGTTCGACTTTGAATTTCAGCAGTGAACGTGACGAAGGTTCTTGAAATGGCGACGAGCGTCCGCTGGCCTCGCAGGAGGTGCGGCGCAGACCGGTGGTGCACGGTGCGCACCTCTAATCCGCGTACCAACGAGGTAACGTGGACCTTTGCTCGTGTTTCAGACGAAATGGCCGGCTACCATAGCAGCAACAGCAACAAAGCGAGCAGCAACTACGGCTACAGCAACGGCAACTACGGCGAGGAGTGCGCCGAACGCGGGCACTCGTCCGGCGACGGCGCCGACTGCGACAACGAGAAGTCGGTCGACGAGGTGGATGACGGCGGCCGCCACGAACGACGGTTGGGACGCGAGGCCGATGACGAGGAGGAGGAGGATGACGACGACGACGACTTGGAGGACGAGTACGACGACGACGACGACGACGATGAGAACGGCTTCGCCAGCATGAAGATCTTCCACGGGCCGGATCCGGTCATCGATACGACGCGCGTCGAGAAGATTCCGGCCAAGGAGCCAAAGTTCTTCGCCGTGCCGCTCAAATCCGCTCTCAAGAAACCGTCGACGCCGACGCAGGAGCAGGGCGGCAGTACGCCGCCGGCGTCTGTCAGGTGAGTGTAAACCGTGGGCTGGAAGGCGCAGCTGTGGACGGATTTCCCAATCGGTTGTGTAGTATGGGGCTCGAATTTCTGTCACACCATTACCACCCTTACCACCAAACGAAATACATAAATTATTATGTTCGATTTTTGGTGATCGCGACCGTACAAAATGTTCGATCTTTTCGATTAATCGATCACTCTAATAAAGAAATTGCGATCTGATCGTTCAGTCGGACAAAATTATCGATTTATTCAATGATTAGGATTACTCTGACTAAAATAAGATTTTTGTCTCGAATAAATTGTTATGGCAATAAAATCTGAGTTGGCACATAATAACGATGATCTAGTACGAGATTTCGATGGTAAAATGAGAATAATCAATCACAATCGCTCATAATCCGGATGATCGAAAAGAAAAAATTGATTTTTCGGGCCGATCAATCGAAACTGATTGGTGATCAACTTTTGATCAAGATCCCCAGTTCTGTTTCAATGTGGCTGTGCGAAAAGAAGCTCAGTCGCGTCGGGGGTGTCAGAAATTGAACAGGCTGTTTGTGATTTCAAATGCGGCTTATATGAATCACGTCCCTCACAAGTTTGCTTGCTAACTTTGAAAAAGCTGCCCCTCTATACTCTCTTTGTGGAGTCCGTCTATGTGTGATATCATCTTTGAAATATTTCTTAATATTATGAATTTCTTAATTTTATTTTGTGCGGCTTCAGTCGGAGGTTACCTTTGGTGCCAAAAATACAAATATGGTAATTTTGTTTGTTCGGTTGAGGAAATGTTAATCTTTTACTTGACAAATGAATGGTCCGGTGAAGCAATTCGGCTAAAACTTGTGGCTATTCCTTTAAAAAAAATGAGAATATCTCCCAGAATAAGTACCACAAAAAAAAAAAAACCGCGACCAATTTTTTCCAAAATAACCAACTAGGATAAAATTTAACATTCTAAAGTTTAGCTCGTATTTGGAAAATTGAAGTTGACACTGATAAGTGAATGTAGAAGAGTTTTCCATCGATTTTGCGAAAATCCAGAATGCATAATGTAAACTTGCATGTTAGTATTTTATTATTTTATTATTTCGGAAGTTGTTTCAGTTGCTTTTTTAAATTTGGTAAATGGTTATAAGTGTTTGATAAACTTTCGTTTTACGACCCTTTTTCGTGCGCATTTGCGTGCTCAAGAAATTTACGTCCTTTCTTTTTTATGCAAATTTTTTATTATAACGATTCGGTGTTTTTAAATTAAGAAAGAAAAAAAAAACTGCCTCCAACGCGTTGGATCGATTATCTAATGTTGTGTGATTGTTGACATCTTAGTCCTTAAGTTGGCTCTCGTGAAGATTCGGTTAATATTATTAAATTAGCTGTTACTTCTCGACGGTCTGGTTTAATGGTATAACAGGATTAGAGAAAAAAAAAGAAGAAGATAAATACAAAAAATAACATCGGTTGTTTATTATGATTCGACATCCCACCTATGAAATCATAAATCAAAAATATCTTTTTTTTATAACATTGTTTTTCTAAAGAAGTAGTTTGACTGTAGTCTCGCTATACATATTCTTTCCATCTTAAAATTCGATCCAAGGGAATACACTATTATGTTCTCGTATCACTGAATTTATCTTTCTTGCTATTTCAATGTACACAATGAATGAAAAATTGTATTTTTGATACGTAAGCGTGCATTTTTTAAATTTCATCAATGGAGTGGAAAAAAAGATAAAATTTTGAAATCGTTTTTTTTTTTTTTTTTTTCAATCGTAATCTTTGATTGAGCGAATTACCTGCGTTGAGTCAGTACATAATAATAAATAAATTCCAAACCAAACAAATATTAAGTATTTCAAAGTTGGTGCAGCTGTCGGTGAAACGTTAAAGTGAATATTATTGTAGTGTGAGTACACATAATGCATTTTTTGAAAGAAAATTTCTTATTCTCGAATGTTAACTTTTTTCTGAACTTTATTTGTTTTTATGGCCTCCACTCGTTTGTCAGTTTACTCGTACTCTTCAAGGTTTTGATAGCGAAAGCGATTTCGAAGAATTGAAAAAAAATTTCGTTGCCCCCCCAACTGTACGTTTGCTTGCGTTAGTAACGAAAATTATTTTAACATTGAATTCGCTAGATGTGTAAGACTTACATTCAACTCGTAGAATGTTGAAAATTAATTAATTATGCGAAAACACTAGCAGGAGTGAGAGTAACTATTTTCAACCTCATTAATCATTTTATCTCGCTCGAAATGCTGGGTTTTGTTTGATTTCTTGGAAAATAATTTATTTATGCAATTTCGTCAAACGAAAACAATAATTTTGGTTATTATAATTTGATTTTGCCCTGTTGTTGGTGGATAACTATACTACATACGTACATCCAAAATAGGAACTTAACGCTGGCTCTTCTTGCACCATTTTTTGGCAAAGGACTGATTTTTTCTAGTCCTATGAAGTATCTGCTTATAAAATTTCTGCTCGTTAATTTGAATTCATTGAATTGTAAAAAAAATGTATATAATAATATAATATTTTTTATTCGATTTTTGGCATTATCAAATAAAAGAGGCAATTTCATTGGTCAGCAGTTTTTCGTTGTTCTAATTTTCTTTATTCTTTTTCAGCTCATCGAAACCGGTTTGGTTTGGTGTCGCGTTACCGTTCACGAATGATAATAAGGAAAATAATCATCCTCAAGGGGACCATGATGGATCTAGTTATTCGAATGGCGATGGTTCCATTTTGTATAGAGACGATAACGAATTCGACGGTATGTTCCTAGCATTCGAATATGAGCTTTGGTTCAAATTCAAACCACCCATTTTGTATGGTTCTTCATTCAGAACCCGCTCATGTATTTATGAAAATGAATTTTTTCCAAATCGGTCAATCATAATAATTTTTGTCAAGAATTTCCTGATCTTGACCAATAATCTCGCAAAGGGTTTGCTCCAATTCGACCAGGGACTGGATTTTGTGAGATGTAATTAACACTAGAAATAGCAGGTGGCGTCATATACGACGCCACTCGAAATTTTGAGATAGATTTTTCAAAGGACCAATATTTTGAGAACTCCTGACTTGTGTCATACGACGGCACCTGGTCTTTTGATGTCATTCTTGTGGCGTCGTATATGACGCCACCTGGTCCTTCGAGTAATCGAGTAAAATCTGGTTTTTCTAGTGTTACTAAAGTTGACCTTTAGATTTGGTCATCAAGAATTTAGTTTCAAGCGACTCCGATGGAAAACTTCATGCTTACTCCGATAGTGCAGACGCAGCCCTCTGTCTTCTAAAGTGTAGTTTGAAGTTGAGATCAGCTTAAATTTTTTACCAATGAATAGTTTAGTCAAGAGGGAATTGTGGATTGTAGAATATTTTATTCGGAGTATGAAGAAAATAGTTTCATTTAAAAACTCAGGACTCATCAATTTTGATTCCTCTCTTCTGAATTTTCACCTTATCTTAGGACCATTTTTTTTTTATACCATTTCATTTAAAATGTTTTCCAACTTCATTTTCTTATGTGGTCTTAGTAATGAACAATGAAAAACGTGTTTTTTTTTTTTGTTGTATAAAATTTTGTTTTCAGCCCCTAACCCATTATACAGTGAAGCTCTTCATTTAATGTTAGCTTCTTCACTGTAATTTTTTTTCGTAGGAATAGTCAAGTTTTGATTGGGAACAATTTTTTCTTATTTCCATGAATTTTTCTGTTTCTCAACGCTGCTCACACCCACAATAGGCCTACGTAGTACCTAAACTAGAACAACGTTGAGCTTGAAATGGTTGAAAAGTTAATTCGTACGATTTTTTTTTTCCCGCTACAGGTAGATTAGCTGCGAAAATAGCTAGAAAAGACAGTCTAGCTTTAAAATTAGCTTTGCGACCAGACAGGCAAGAGCTGATAAACCGAAATATACTGCCGGTGCAAAGTGAAAAAGAACGCCAAGAAACGAAAGAAGCGGTTGGTGCCCGTCTGATACGGTGAGTGTGAAATTTCAAATCATAATTTTGTTCGCTTTGTTTGGATACGAAGTAATCTCATCGTTAATTACCTGTTTCTTAATACCATAGGCGACTGAGTATGCGACCCACTCAAGAAGAGCTTGAAGATAGAAATATACTTAAAAGTGAGTTAGCGTGAATTTCGCCTCATTATAAATGTTAATTAAGTTCTTAGAATGGTCTTCCCCGCCAAAAAAAATAAAAATGTACAGAAATTCCGTCTATCGTACGTTACCCTTTCTTTTTTTAGTCGGTAACTACTCGAAATATTTATTATTCGGCATTAGTACTTATCTTGTTTGCAAATTTTTACGTTATTGAATCTTCATTAATGTTTTCCTTTCTTAACTGTTCAGAACAAACCGCAGCTGAAGAAAGAAAACTCAGAGAGGAGAAGAAGAAAATGTTACTGAGGAAACTCAGTTTCAGACCGACGGTAGATGAATTAAGAGAGAAAAAGGTATGATTTTCTGCGTCTATGATTTTTCTGCGACAATGTTTTGGTCGTTTTCAATGATTAGTGATTAATATTTTGTTTTTTTATGCTATGTCTGGTAGATAATTAGATTTAACGACTACATTGAGGTGACGCAGGCCCATGATTACGATCGTCGGGCCGATAAACCTTGGACAAGACTGACCCCAAAAGATAAAGCAGCTATTCGCAAAGAACTGAACGAATTCAAAAGCTCAGAAATGGCCGTCCATGAAGATAGCAGGCATTTAACGAGGTTTGTAAATCTGACACATTTTTTTTGCTGTAGACTATCGTGTTGAATTTCAAATTCTTTGGCAGAAGAGTCGAGTTACGTGTACAAAGTAAAATCTAAAATAGTACGTGGTTAAAATTTATTAGAAATTATTTCTACGTCGACTTGAAAAACGCAACTTTGAACCATGAAAAATAATTTCATTGGAAGGCTTTAAAATCTTGAGAGAAAAAAAAAAGAAGTTTTCTCACGTTCAATATTATTTGCGAATTTGAAGATTCTTTACGTCTGTGAGTTCGTAAGATTTTCAATATTTTATGTTTACTCCAGCCAGAAAATTTTTACTCATCTTCAATTTTTTATTTCAGGTTTCATCGACCCTGACATTCGTTTTTGCTGCTCACGCTCGAAACTTCTTATATTTCTTTTATCCCTCCGCTTTGTGTTTAGTTAATAGTTTTAATATTCTTTTATTATTATATTATTCTTTTTTTTTTCTTTTCTGATTTTTAATACTCTTTATTTTGTTTTTCCCAAACTTTTTCAGATATTTGTTTTATTTTCTTGCTATTTATTTTTTTGTTCTTGTATAGTTTTTTGTAGCATACCTACATTTATTGTTTCCCCCCTCCCCACGTATTTATATTAAATTTAGCATTGTGATTTTTTTTTTTCTTTCTAAGTACAGATTGATATAACGCTCCAGATTTTGTTCGCGTTTATCTTTTCTTTGATATATTTTTTGAAAACTATTGATTTTTTTTTTTGAGATTTGTAAGCGTTTTTTTAATCGTTATTTTCATTTTTTTCTCCCTTTCTTTTCAAAATCGTATTAGTAATTATTTAATTTTTTGTCTTGTTATTAAACATCGTTTTCCTAAGATTTTAATTTAAACTACGTTTGCGGTCCTCGAAAAGGATTTTTGTAATTTTTCGTGTAAAGAAAAAGGTTATAATTTTTTTAAAATATCTGTAAATTAACTGAAGCGGAAAAAAACGTTTGGACGACTTCTTGAATCAATTCGTATTTCTGTTTTTTTTTGAGCTACCGTCAGTTTTATTCGAACTTAACTTTATAGCCCACTGATCAAATGAAAATTGTATGCATCAGCAGGATTTTGTAATGGTGATTTTTCTTCCACTTTCTGAAACATATTTATCAAAATTTAAAAGATTTTTTCAACGCATATCGAGTTTTTATTTTAAAGGCTATTTCTAAATCGCTCTTCAAAAATTTAATCGGCCATTTCTCGTATTTATTTGCGGATATGGTATACGAGACACGACAATTTTTACGCTTCAACAAATCAAAATAGTGCGACGCCTCTAAAAATGCTATGTGTTCAGACTAATTTCATTGAGTCTTAATTTTGTGCAATATCATTAATGTGCCCGTCTATAAATTCATAAAAATTTTCAACTTATTTTTTTTGTATAGATTTTAAGGTGCTATACTTTTTTTATGAATCTGCTGTGTATCTTAGTATTTCGTATCTGTGATCAAAAACTTGGGATGAATTTCGAAGATGTTTAAGATTTTATGGCTAGAATTTTTATTAACTTTTTAAAATTTCGCTTTTGGATGCGTTGAATGTACTGTACTCAGATGAACGTATTGTTATTATTTTTGAAAAATATAAAATGCAGATCATTTTGTCGATGAGAAAATAATGTTGTTACTGCCAAACTTGAGAATGTGTAGAACATTTGTTATTCCTTAAACGCCTATTTAATTTTTATTTTTGTTTACGTACTTTTTCTGTAATAAATGCGAAAATTCTTGTAATGTGATAGTTATTTCAGAATGCAACGAAGTTGATGCAGAATATATTGACAGATGTCTCATTAGTTACAATCGAAGTTTTTTTTTTTCATGAAGAAATGTAAATATACCTTTATTCGAATCAACGTATTGCAATTTTTTCAAATGACATTTGAGTAATCCAAATTGAAGAAAGGAATTTTGAAAGACTCGAGAGAATCGTATTGAAAATTCTTCTACTGGAGCCATTTAGGTCAACTTTGGGATAAATACTTGATACTTCTCATAAAACCAAATACCAGCAAACATGAGAAAATGAGAAAAAATTTTCCTGTCAATCCCATTTGTCATCTACAATGTTGAGGTTTTATACGATCATCAAAGATACAGATGACTTAGATGATTTATTTCGATTGTATCGAGTTCAAATAATTTTTCTTCGCTGTTCACAATTTATTGTTCAATGGCTCGATTTTTTGCCAGATTCGCATGGTTAATAATATTTAAAAAAAAAATTCCATTATTTACATAAATGAAGATCCTTTAAGGAATAAAATCTAGAATCCATTCAGCCAAACTTCTGTAATTAGGTGCAGAATTAAGTTTTCATTTCTTGTTTGTACACTATTTTATAACCCATCCATTTACATGAGTATTAACTTTGTTATCAAATTCTCGTTATAAAAAAATTCAGGGAATTGTGATTAACTTCATGGCTAACCAACCTAATGCGGGATTTGCTACCCGGCTTGCAGCCTCGCAGTTCTGTGGCAAAAATTGAACGATAGTCTATTGAAATTAACACATTTTTAATAACAGAATAAGTAGACCAATTTAAATAAAAAACAAAATAAGAAAATAAAATTAACAAACCAGACTTATAGTATTATAAACGTAAATGCTATACCGAAATCACTAACCGGCAAATCAGGGACGTTCAATTAATTTTCTGAAATGAGATGACAGTAATTACAGCTACACATTTCTCCAAATGTAAGTCCCACCGAAATTTCGCAAATGTTGTCACTTGTCACCAAATTCACTGAGTCTGGCAAGCTCTCACGGCCAGCAACTGCAATAGTAATAATATAGGCGAAAGAACTTCTGACGAATCGTGGTTACTTCCACCTATCAGCCTTTGACACAGCATGTACTCGAAAAGCATCAATACACCGATGACCGAGGCCGACCACATCGCTCTTATTACGGCCACTTTGAACGTCCTTTCTAAAAAGGTGCGAATAAAAACAATCACACAAAAATAGGCGTTGATTACGTTGGCTGCAAACAGTGGCGAAAATATCCACCAAATGTCTTTTTGTGACAGGCTGCTGATTATCGGAGGATCATAAGCTTCAAGTCGCATAGTCAGTATAATGCTGAACAGTAATAAGCCAATGGTTTGAACTAATAATTCGAATCTAGTCACACCCAGCCAAGGCGACAGTTCTTCAATGGTGAACAGCATGATTACGAAAGAGCGTTCTTTTTTGAATAGAATTTCCGAATCAGTTTTATACGAATAGAAGAATTGCGACGGATACCGGTTTCGTAGTTCTCATCCTTGGCCAGTGGTTCGAAGTCATCTGAAAAGAAAACTCTAAAATAACATGGGGGTGGAAATGGCACTGGTGAAAAACGCCGAATAATGTCGATGTTGAAATTGAATTTGGCGGATGAAAGCTTAGCAAGAGTAGCCATTGATAAACTTTACAGATCAATATTTTAATTGATTGTTGAAGGGATAAGAATAAAATAAATACGGTGAGGAAACTGAAGTTGTTTTTATTTTATTGGTTGTCAAACAGATAAAAATGAGGTGAATTCGGTTGAAGAACTGAGAAACAAAATGTGGGTCAGGATCAGGTATAATATGTATAGTACTAGTAATTACCAACTATAAATTTACCTGTAAAATCCATCAACATTGGCAAATTCGCAGAACTCGCAGAAGAATGGAGTATAGAAAATTGAAACGATACTGAAAAAATTACCAGACTAGAATTTGATAAGTTATCAAAAATATCAGATACCTGTAACCTGTCAGATACATTTTGAATTTTCTTCTATATAGTGGCGAAAAAATGAACTGAATCAAGTGTTTATAGTCTGTCCCAAATAAGAAAAGATAAACACGTGACTGACTACATCATTACTATTGATCAATTTTTCAAACTACCGTTCATTCATTCGAGTATTCAGTCACGTGTTTATTCTTTCTTATTTGGGACAGATATTGAATTTTCTGATACCCTCTTCCCTCGCCCTCGCCAACCTGTCGACTGTCTTTTGTCACCTACTCGCCTCTCTCACTCTGCGACCTGCGTAATGTTTATTAGTTTTCACTTAAAATGCCTTTCTCTTTATAATATTATCAAGACTTTTGTGATGTATTTTGTTATAAACTTTAAACGTTTCTGATTTCCTCTCAATATGTGAAAGAATGGCTGCCAATCATGCGGTTGTTGTTTGGGAATGGGAAAATAAATACGGTCATTGGCTACCTTACAGTCCAGAAATATCACAACTTCTGGAGAGAGCCCAGTGCAAAGGTTTGAATAGAGTTCTTCTTAGCGATGCTGATCCCAATCTCAGCCACTACTACGTTAATTTGAAAACCAAACAGCAATATTCTGAGGATGATGGTAAGTTGCGTTTAATAAATTTGACCATTTTTTATATTGTGAAATTAAGAGTCAGTGTTCTTACAGATACATTTTTTGAAGTCAGACGGTCCTACTTTTCTCCCAGTTCACCTGCGGGTAAGGGTGCTCGATGGGAGTGGTGTGGAGATAATAACGAGTGGTATCCGTATGATGCTGAAGTTCAGTGTTACATCGAAGGCGGATGGGTTGAGGTATTTGACATTTACTTTCAATTTTCCAAATAATATGTATAATATTGTTTGATTAACTGTTAACTCGTTTACAGGGGAATCAAACGATCGACATGAGCAAAACTTTTTTAAATTTTCCATACATCATTAATTTCTGTAATTTAACCCAAGTACGAACAACTACCGGTTTTGTTCGTAGTATCCGAAGAGTGCATCAGGCTCCATATCCTTTGGTTAAAGTACAACCAGATGAAATCGGTCTCATAGCTGGTAAGCCTTAATCATTTGTTCTCTTTTTATTTATGCTTTATAAATACATCTGTAAGTGGGTAAGCTACCTCATGAACAAGGTTTTCTTTCTTGAACTGGAGTTGAACCGAAATTCAATCTTTCATGAGTTTTCAGAAGACCCGATCCTCAAAAGCGCAAGATCAATAAATTTTTTAAAGTATGATTTTTGTCTAATAAATCTGGAACAAATTTCTATCGCAGTATTTTTGACCCACGTTTGTAAGGAGAGACTTTTAAAATCTTAAACTGACAGTTCAGATTATTTTTATACGAACATACTTTTTCTGAAGAGTTATCTAGTACCTATTAGTATGAAGGGCTTAGATTAGTGCCAGTCCTAATGAAGTGACTTTTCTACAAAAACATCTTTCATGTGACTTCTCGCTTTATCCTTCCAGAAATTTTTCTCAATTCGATCAAAAACTGAAAGTTGTCACTTTTTCGCGTTTCATACCATGTTGCTCTTCATTTCTTAAAAATGTCTTTACAGGTCGTTGGTCGGATAATCGAATGATCCCGGTTGTGGGCAAGCAGTATTTAGCGGAAAGTTCCAAGAAATCGTTTCAAGGAACTAGCAAAAAAACGTTGAGTAAGAAATCCAAACAGTCAAATGACGGTAGCCATTCGAACAACATTGCAAGGACTATTTTTCATATTTTCGGTATGATGTCATTCTATACGATACCATTTAAAATCTAATGTCTAGTACTTTACATGGAATAACTCTCAATAGGTCACAAAAGCAATTCCCATATGACTCAAAGTTCTTCTCCGCCACCGGTGCATCGTCAACATCCTCAGCATAGTCAAACTTTGTCGCAATCGTTTCGTCGAAAAGAAGCGTGCGAAAGTATGCTGTTAGTGAAAAATACCATTCCGAAACGTTGCGATTCCTCGTCTGTCGTGGATAGTGAAATTAGTAGCACGAAAAGTGGCCGACGACCAAGTATCGATACAGTGTCTACGTACCTTAGCCATGACAGCGAACTTCGTGCTAGCACTTCTCATGTAAGTTTTTGTTTGTAATGCGATAGACCCAGGTGTAGAGCTTTTGATATTATCAGTCGAATGACTTTCTGGTGGAAGCGCTTCCTAGGAGTGCTCTAGTTGGATGCTAGAAATACTACCTTCGAGGCGGCTCCTCTGATTGCGGTCCTTGATTCTCTAAAGTTGAATATACTTCATTTTGCTCCTACACTTTTAATATTTTTATTGAATTCTAAATTTTAAGTAATATTATTTTACAGTCTGATTTGTTGGATTGTTCTGCCAGTAGTGAAGAAGTTTTTGAATCTTCGAGTAAGAAGCAGACCATTAAAAATGGTCTTATCGTTGGTAAGTTGTCTAAAGTAATAAAACTGTGTAGCTTATTCTATAAAACTAGTTACTTATGAAAAAAAATAAAAGAAAAATAATACTTCCCATCGACTTTATAAATTATGAGTTTTCTCAAAATTTCGTGAGAAATCGCATAATTAAAGGATATGCTGCAAATTTTGTTAATAGTTTGTTTAACTTTTCTTGACTTTTATTGTGAATTTTTAGCTCTGTATTCATTTCCGGACTCGATAGTTTTCATTCTAAACTACTCAGCTATAGTCTTTTCAGCGAGAGAATGCTAATACTTGAGATATTATTTTCTACACAAGGAATCAAAAATGTTGAAGAGTCAAAGTACGCATTTCACTCAGCAAAAGCTTCTTGAAGTATTGGCGCGTCGAGAATAGCATTTTATTGTTGTTTTTCTCTGGCGTCCTGATGTGTGATAAAATACAGGACAAGTATATTTATTTAGGTCCACAATTTTGAACCATTGTAAAATATGAGATAATCGAAAATCGAAAATTTCTGGTAACCACATTTTTATTTTGATCCGCTGCTATTGGCATTCTCGCACTAAATAGACTAATAGTTGAAGACTTGGGAACCGTTTGGTTATGTATGTATTTAATTATTCGCAGGAATCGATGCTATTAGCGAGCAAATATCGCGTTACGTACGAGTGGTTGATGCGTACTCTAATGTTAATTGTAAATGTCCCGTTTGCTTATCTGAGTGTATTCCTGGTGGAAGAAATCGTGCTCGAATGGTGGTTGCATTGTCACGTTGTAATCATCAGCTCCATTTGGATTGTTTGAATTCCATGTTAAAAAGCCAACCAAATGCGCATCAGGTTTGTATTGCCAATTGAAGCTTGGAAAAAATATCATCAGATTGGCTGAGGTCTACTTTTTTTTTTAGTGGCTCTATATTCAGTGTCCTATTTGTATGATGATATATGGTGAGAAACGTGGAAATCAACCCCCCGGCACCATGGAATGGGATATTATTGATTTATCGCTGCCAGGATTTCCGAATACGAGAACGATCCGAATCACATATCAGTACGTTTCAGAATTTCATACCGTTAACCTGTCTACGATTTTTGCTATTATAAATCAACCAATCAGCACGAGGCATTTTATTTATCGTTGACTTTTTTTTCACACTGATCTATGAAAGCAAAAATCTAGACAAATTCTCATTATAAACCAGATTTCATGCATCTTGATACTCTAATTGAAAATTTCTTTTAACCTTGTCTTCAAATTCTTACTGTCTTTTTTTTTTTTGTAGCATTGCATCCGGTGTTCAAGGAATGGAGCATCCAAATCCTGGTAGACCTTATTATGCTGTCGGTTTCCCACGCGTCTGCTATTTGCCGGACACGAAAAAAGGTCGGACTGTGTTGCGATTGCTGAATATCGCGTTCAAACGAAAGTTGATATTCACGATCGGACGATCGGTGACCACCGGGCGAGAAGATGTGGTCACGTGGAACGATATTCACCACAAAATTAATCCCAGAGGTAGACCAGATCCCGGATTTCTCGAAAGGTGTATGAAAGAGTTGGCGGCGCACGGCGTCAAGTGCGACGACGAATTGTATCAAGAAATTAATTAACTTCTTATCTCAATTAGGAATTACGGTGTGAAAATTTGATGATGGGCGGGTTGTGAAAACTTTTTCTATGAGTTTGAACGGTTAGTATAATTATCGAATGATAATTCGTGTCTACCGAGTCGCGATAATCCTGTTCGGAAACCAGGCCCGATTAAGTATTGATTTTTCAATTTTTTCTCATAAAAATGTACCGTCCCCTTGCAAAGAAAAATGTCGAATCAATTTTAGTTGCCGATCCGATGGCAAGCTACCATAAACAATCCCGTCTTAGCCTTAGCTTCCCCCCCGCCCCACCACACGTTGAAGATGAAAAAAAAAGTACGATAAAATCTCGACTTATCATTCATATTTTCCAGTAGACACCCTGCATTAGTTGTCTGTGTACATTCTTTCGAGTATGATTTATTTTAAGTTCGTCGAATTTTGATTTTCATACGTTAATTTTTGAGAACGTATAATTTGTGAAATTTTTGTGGCAATATTAATTAACTATATTCCGTAGGTACGACAACGTATAGGTTTTCATCGAGCAGAATTGCTGCGAACTCCCTGAAAGAAGGGTGTCCTATAGGAAAGGATATTTTATGTATAAAATATACATGTAAAACTAAAATTTATGTAATAGGGTTTAATACTGTCTGAGGCTAAAAAAAATTTACTTACCATCTTTCATAAATACAAAGAATATAATAAGAATGTTTAGCCTGACTGCAAACATCGTCTTGACTCTTTAATGAAAGCTAATCCTTCTTCCACTCTCCTGAAAAAGGTGATAGAATGGATTTAAGACACTTTGCATCGAGTCAACCGACCCTCTGTTCAGAGTTCATGGGTTATCCTCTTCTGAAACTTGTAATTATATCGTTGTCGTCTTACGAATCTCTCATAGATACGAGTACTATTAATTTTAATTAGTGTCTTCTTTGTCTTTTCATTTTTTTTATTTTTATTATTTTTCGTATTCCCGCCATTTTTATATACTTTATGATGCAGTACCTTATTCAATTTTTCTTTTAGCGATTTTTGCCATAAATTGGTGAGTTCTACGTGTTTCTTTTTGTCTTTCATTTTGATTCTCGATTTAAAGGAGATAGTACATACTTTGTAGTTAATTCGGATAATACTTTGTAGTTAATTCGTTTTTTTTTTTTTATTCGAGAATTTGTAATTTATAATTTTCTTTTAATCGGTATAAGCCGTCAAGAGGGTAACGTTTTAAAGAAGTGCCTGTGGTAATTTTTCTATCCAGTATTTATTATTTTGTACTAGGACATAATCTTTTTGTTCTTTATTATTCGAGCCTCAGAAACTGGGAGTAAAAATGTGTTGTGTCTTCAAAGGTTTTCAGTGCAAGAAATGTTCAGTTCAACTTAGGGTTTCAGAGATACAGTTCAAATATTCGTAAGGATTCGAATCCCCTGATACTCATTTTATATTTTCCTGCGAGATTATTATTTTATTTCAATAATAGGTGTCAGTCAACACGAGAAAGGATCACATGATCGATTCTAATCATTCATCTCATTAAGGTCAAACCTTTTGAATAGATTTTTGTTCCTAAAGTCGTTTACTGTCACTCTTTGAACTGCTCGGCGAATACTTTAACTAGAAACTTGCAAAGGGTTCATTTGACTCCAATAATATAATATGAATCGCGTTTGATTCATCTGGCAATGTGGTACCTTCTCGTGGAAACTGGTATATACTCATATTTGTGCCAATTTTGATTTCTAATTCAATGACCAACGTGTGCCTTCCTGTTTGTCTTTTGTATTTTTTTGTACCAATTATTCTTCTTGCCGTAGTATTTTTCTTACGTTATAACTTTGAAAAAACTGTTATTTTTTGAATAAACGTTAAAATTAAACTATCGTGTTGATATCATTCAGCTATCACGATTGAAGCATTTTAGAGAATCTAACAATAGAACGATACGAAAATAAATGCTAAGTCTGGTTCTTCTGCTACTGGCTTCAATTTTAACAGAATTTTCCATTGTGATTGATGTTAATCGCATGCATTTGTAGGCTACCTCAATATTTTTCACGTTGAGCTAACACTGTAAACAAGGTTATGATTTGCATTATTTTGATTCTTTCGTTAGTATTTTTGTTACCTCGTGCTATCATTATTTTTTTGCAAACTTCATTTACTTGAATGTACATATAAATGAAAATTAAAATTTCAGACATAATTTTTCAGTCAAGGTTTAAGTGTTAGCCCATAGCAATCAAAATAAGGTTCAATACGAAAGAAAATAATGGCAACGTTACTGTTATCAATACTGTCGCATATAATCGCGAAAGTATATTTTTGGAAGTTTTTTTTTCTCGAAAAATATTAAGAAAATTTATTTTTGGAATATTTTTTACATAGTTGGACTATGCCCGGGTTAAATCTTCATCTTGAATTATTTCAGTCGCAGTTACTTTGTCTCATTAAATCGATACATACATAATTATATTGAAAGTATAGTATTTCTCGCCAACTTTTTTAAGTGGTGTCTAGTTTTGCACTCAAGGCGATGCTGGCATATGATAAGAACGAAATTTCAATACGCGAACGCACGCATATCCATTGTTTTCCGCGAGCATGTTGCCAACCAGATTCCATTTTGATTCAAATAACCGTTTCGAGTCGTTCGTGACCGAACAGTGTTCATCGAATTTTTGATTAGCATAAAAAAAAACAACCGAATGATCAGTTGGTGACGCGCCTGCTCGTTGTTGCTGCCACCGATTGGGTTGAATTTATTTCCCGCATTCAATTTCGAAGTGTTATCAGAAAAACACTTGTTGAATATTACTTTGTGTAGTTCGCGAATGTCATTTCATCAAACTTAGTGAATTTTTGCATTTTTCTTGTTTTTTTATTCGTGAGTAATTTTTATAATTCAAAATTAAGTTTCATTTAGTTTCTGTCGTGCCATTTTTAACGTCTTCTCTGGTCTACTATCATTGTAATATTCATCGTAAATACCGAGTGATATACGTTAATTTGTGTGTACATGTTCGTGTGTGTATTTGTATCAGAAGAAAAACGTAATCCACGACGTTTTTCCGCTACATCTTATATTGATTGTGCATGTTTACCCTTTTGCAGATGAATAATTAGGTACGTATTAATCAATTCTCATGTTAGATCATTGAAATATCAGCCGGACGAATTCATTCTGAACCCAGCCTGCCCGGTTTCCCATATTGATTCCCTACGTTATAACTTATACGGGTGTAATTTTGTGATATTAAAGCGCCAGTGAAAGCACAAAAAGCTTAACAGCTATTTTGCTAGTATTTGATACATATGGAGGCGTTGACGTTCACTGCAGAAATCAAAAGGTGAGATCTGCTCTCCAGTGACGCATCAATGCAATACTCGCATATTGCTTTAACTTGCTTTCTGCTTTTCAATTTCTTGCTACTGTGAAATTCTATCATCAAAATATGACACAGATTTCTTGTATCATGTTGATGAAAGTGGTGGCTCTTGCGAGTTGCCGAAATGCTTTCAGGTGGATTGGTGGATTTTATATGAGATGGAAATCTCGCGATCGTTATTGCATCCGAGTTTTTTCTAATTAGTTTCAACAACGTGCAAAGGTGGCCTGTCCTTGCTAGAGAAAAAATGGCTTTAGTGGCATTCCATATTCTACACTTTTGTTGCATTGTGACCCAACTTTGATGCAACTTAGCAACTCTGATAATTGAGATAAATAACTGCAGTCAAGAAAATAAGCTTCGTTGACAACGGGAATTTGCTGTTGTCTTTTAAAACCTCCTTTATGATTATTATTGAGAATTAGAGGTTAAAACTTATTTTAATATGTTCTTGAAAAATGAATATGCGGTAGTAGATTCGTTATACTCTACATATAGACACGTGCTTTTTTTCTTAACTTGTTTACGAGGCACTAGAGACTTTTTGTCAAAAAAGTATTATTAAAAAGGCATATAAGTACTTACATGAAAAAATCACTATAATTTTTTTAATTCAAGCTGCATTGTAGAACCTCTATGTTAAAATCTACCTTAAAAGGTTGGATAAAAAGTCACTTGCAGTTTCAACTCACTAGCTATAATAGACTCTGAGATGAAGGAGCATAAGAAGCATAAAAATGCCTGGTAAAAAATGATTCTCTGTCCTCCCTTAAAGCCCTCTAGAGTCAGCAGTCTACACCCCGCCCCGAAGTCAATATAGTTCTTTTGTTCTTAGTAGAGGATTAGTGAGTGGCCTTTTATCGGCAAATTTGGTTTTGGAAATTCTACACGCCTTTCTCGGGAGGCTTCCTTATGCCTGATGCTGAATTCGAGTTATTCTACAAATACCGTAGTCAAAAATGGGCAAAATCGAGTTTGCAGCGCCATCCGTTCGTAGAGTCTGTAACTCATCTATTGAAATTAGTTTTGAACACCCACCAATAATAAATTGCGCTCGAGATATCGGCAATGGTACTCATCTGTGGAGGAACTCGAGGAAAAGAGCTTAAGAAAAAACAACAACTTCATGGGGATAATATCGTAGGTGCTGCTGCTGTGCAATTTTTTCTTGAAAAATTGTTTTTTTTTTTGGATTTATTAGTTTTTGTGGAGTGACTCCTACCATTTCGAATTCCGAGAAAAAATTCAAAATGGCCGCCAAATTTTGTTTTCAAATTGCAAGCTGAATTATCAGCATCACCGTCAATGGGTAATCATATGCACAATAATTTTCACTCTATAAGATTCCACATTGACTTTACAGAGTTTCTTGTGCTATACATATTCTTGCAAACGGATCGTAAAATTTCATAATACTTATACCCTACCAGTACTATTTAATGACGATTTTAATTGAATTTTACCGACATTGTTTCGATCGTCTGGTAGTGGTGTGGAAGCGTGAATGATATGATTACATACGTGTTCGAGGATTCTTACATTTATTTGTTTGAAATTTCACATTCGATCAAAGGTCGCTGGTGTATTTTTAACCGGTGTTGTTCGAAACCGATTCCGAAATAGCTCATTTCCTGCGATTTAAAATATCATTTTGACTTGTGTATTCGTTGTAGTATGGTGCTTTTATAATTTATGAAGCTCACTTTGTGGCCTATTTATAAACGACTGCTCTTCCTCGTGTCCCGATAACGATCTAAATCGAAAGTACTATGAAAAAGCATAAGTGTGTTTCTGTTTTCTCTATTAATGATTAAATTGCAAATTATCTTGTGCATTCCTCCCTACCAGGTCAAGTGCTAAAGGAACGGTTTTACTTAAAGGATCAGCTTGTGGAGAAGTGATCGTTAGTTTGGGGAAGATTTTGTTGACTTAATTTTTTCCGAGATGGTGTATCAAAATAAAACGGTTGTTGACTTTTCGAAAGGATTTTGTGATTAGATATATGAGGATAGGAATAGTATTCTAGAAATGTGACAAATATCCTAATACAAAAATTATTTACAAAAAATAAATTATCACCAAAACCCAAATAGGAATAAGAGAAAAAAAAAATATACAAAAATCATTCTCGTAGAGACGCTTGAAAGAATATTGGAAATTACAAAATTTTGAGTCATGTAAAAACATGTCTGTATTTGAAAATTGAAGCCAAATTTTATTTTGGTTGAACTTATCTCTTATAGAATATTTTTTCCTGTACTGTGTGTACATCTCATTGCTGTGCAGTTTTTATCATTTACCAATCACCGATATAACCAATTTATAATGGGCAAGTGAAAAGTTATTCCCTAATTATGGTATGAAAAATTTGTTACCAATAAAATGTTGACGTAAATTTTTAAGTCATGTACAAGCATTTTTCAAGCAAAAAAAAAAAAGCTCAGATAATTTTAATGGGAGTGTTCGGATTCTTTTTTACACTCTGAACGTGATACATATACTTATAAATGATATTGACATTGAAGCTAATTCTTATCGAGATAGGTATAGGCATAACAAATTAGCCCCAAATATAGATTTTTCTAGTTTCGAAAATGTTGAATACAGGGAAAAGTGCCAACTGAGAATCCTTCTTATTCCCAGTTACAATAAAAGTGTTGTACATATAATTTTATTCCAATTACCACTTGAAACGTGATTCAAATTGAAGATCTCATCTTCATATGAGCTTATCATCCGTAAAGGGTAACATGTATGGAATTACACATATATTTTTACCTGTATAATGATATAATTTTATTAAAAAATTGCTTTGTTTTGGAACCCCTGATAAATTTGTTGATGTGAATTTTCTATCCATGTTACTTTCAACGAAATAATTTGATTTTTTGCAGGCCCACAGTCATGATATTTCATTTGGGGGGGGTGCTCGCCGAGGGCTTTCCTATTTTTCTAAACCGATGTTGGGGGGGGCTCAACGAAAGCAAAGCAAGGCTCAGCCCCAATAGCCCCTCGCTGACCACTGAACTGATTTTCTGTCACCTCGGACCTAATGTAAACATAATACGTTTTAAGGGTTATAATTCCTTCTGACAAAATCCTAAATCTGATGTAGTAACACTGTCTGGTTGAGAAGTGAAGCCAAAAACAATCCTTGAAAATGCTCAACTCGGAAACACTTTTCTTTATCTGTTAATTGGCTCTCGAATTTATGAGACTACATTTTTCCACTTTTCACGAAGTTGTCAAAATAAAAACAATTGACATTTTTCGAAGACTGACATCAAATGTGGCCAATGAAAAGTAAAAGCTATACATTTCCGGAAATAAAAACTATTTCTTAGAATATGTGGTATTCGAATTTTGTACTAACGTACCAAGTAGCTAATATTATATAGTAAAACATTAAGAAAAGAAATATTTGAAAAATTTCCAAAAACAAATTGTCTGATGTCTTTTCCGTGACCGTCAGTATAAACTCGCGCGCCATATTAAAGCGAATTTATTTATTGAAAAAATTTTCTTTGTTAGTTAACAGGTTTTGTGTTTCTCGTTCCCAATGAAACCCATATTATTCTATGAAATCTCAGAGTTTCAAAGATTTTGATGAGAATTCGTTTGAAGTCGTTGGTATCTGATCATATATTTGAATTTTTAAAATAGTTATACGAGGGAAATATGACGTTCTGAGCGGACAATTTCTTCAGGCTATATACGAGTAATATGACTTACGAGCTCCTTTTGTATACAGCTGTATAACTATAGTGTCCGATAGTGTATCTAGGTATACACAATACTGTGAGGAAACTTCTTTATGCACCATGGCTTAGTTATTTAATTTATTATTATTTTATAGCTGACGGCAGCAGGTTTTGAAATTATACCAATAAAAATGCGATTATAGAAATCTCGTGAACTATTTTTGGGAAAATAATAATTTTTAATTGGCAAGGTTATCGTGAAACTCGAAATTTCAATTTCTTTCTTCTCTGTGCGCCTTCAGAATATTATGTTCGTTTTTCGTACGTTTTTTTTAGCAGGTTTTACTTTCAACGTTCAAGTTTTACTCGTAGGAATAGCGAACAGCTTTTAGCTTCAACAATTTTTCCTTTTCCTGCTTTTGATTTTTGACTTTCGAAGCCAAAACGGTAAAGATATTTAACTTTTCGATTTTGGCATTCAGCTGGCTTTGCCGCCTTGACTTGGACTGCTTCAGTTTTTGTGAATTGTTCTGAACATTACAGTGTGTAATGTTGAGCAACTTTCTACAAAAGCGCTTTTGGTAGATTTTTGGCTGGTTATCTTTCTTCGATTTGTTTAGCGCAGGAGTTTAGCCAGAATATCTAAGAGAGCCTTTAAATCAAATTTGGCCTCTTCTTATGGGAAATTTTTTTAAAAGTAATGTTTGGGTAAGAGTTGATGCAAAATTAACGGCGAGGAAATAAAATGTACGAGAGCTGACAGGACCTATTTAGAATTTCGGTTGACATAAATAGCGCAATTCTCATTGAAAACCTGCTTTTCTTGTGAAACTTGCTGCACTCAAGTATTGTTTTTTCTTTAATATGAGAAAATGTTTTAAATTAATAATATAGGTATGAGGCAAAAAATAAATCCGATTTCAGATTGTTATCCTTTTCGACTCGGTATTGTAATTATTGTTGTAATGAAACCAGTTATATTCTGTTTTTGGGTTGTAAACAGTAGCAGAAAGCAGTGCCAGAGCGCAAACAAGATTGCAAGAAAAGCCACAGTACATTTATTTTGTTATGTAGTTGGGTGGGAAGTGGGGATGGGGTTAAGTATAGGTAAATCATGACGTTTGTAGATGAGACTGAACTGTGATAAGTACGTTTCAATATTTTTTGGTTTTAGTTGTAAGTACTTCTTTCCTAGAATTTCGTTCGACGCCTGGAATGATTGCTATGTTTTAAATGGGGATAGGAATGTCATCATATTTATAAGCCAATCGTTATTTTGGATGGGAATTGGAAGTACTCGTAATACGAGTCCAAGTATCTCGTATTTTTCAGTTTCTTCGTTTCCATTCTAATTGATTGATTTTTTTTTTTTTTAAATAATACGTTTGACAAGTTCGATGGCTACTGAAAGCCAGAAATTTTGATCGGTTCAAGTTGACTTTCGGCAACAAGTTAAGTAGGAATTGATTTATGAATGTTTTTATGTATGTAGAAAGCATAATAAAAGACATAAATGATAATTGCTTATTTGTGTTGTCATTAAAAACATTTTTGCATGTAGTTGTATGAAAGAATAATATTATATAAACTGTGTTAGTGATTATGTATTTTATATTCGTATCTTAAATATGTATAAAGATACGTGTACACTTTACAGGTACTTCCACCCAGAAATTGTTTTTTTGTGAAGACTCTTCTTTAAAATCGAATTGAAAACACAAAATTTTTGCTCTTTTTTGTTATACCTACTTGAAATTTTTTATGAATTTTTTCAAGTATAAAATTTTTTATGAATTTTTTCTCTGACTCAGAGAAATTATCGAGGTGTTTTTCGTCTTCTTGCAAAATTTATCTCTAGTGTTCTACTCATCATCTGTGAATGTTTGTTTTTTTCCGAGCTGAAAAGGATTTTTTTTGCACTGGACTTTTTTTTTGTCTTACTATACGTTACTAGGTTTCACTGAATTTGATTTGTGAAGTCAGAGCTATGGATGGTCACTTCTGAAATATGTTGGGTTCCATTTTGTACGACTCTTATCTCTGCAACTTACACTGAGCGCAATGAGTATAGTTCTGATTACAAACAGGTTTAACAACTTTTCTCATCACTTTAAGGAAAATTATTGTACTTATATGGTAGACATTCTTAATGTTTGTAGTATTTTTTATTATCTTTGTTGATATCGTTCATCATTTTTGTAGTAGTTTCTGCTACAAATCTTTTGGGTTGTCCCATTTCTCCCATTTCTCCCATTTAGATTGAAAAATTACTCTCTAAATTTTTTCCAGTACCTATATCGGAAACAAAACCTAAAATTTACTGTTGAAAATTTCTTCTTTCAATTTTGAAATGGTGGATGATTTGTCTTGAAATTTATGGTGAGTTACTTTAATTACATATATCGTCACATCATAGCCGATCCACAAAATGTTCATGCATAACAGACTGATTCCTTCGCCATTAATATTTGCTAATTAATGCTGGTTATTGTCTTTTGAAAAATTAGTTGTTGTTGTTGTTGGTGTTGTTGTTGTTGTTGTTGTTGTTACTTAGGTGGCGATAATTATTGGTTGAAGGTCGTATTAAGCAGCAGTTACCTAGGTGCTTATAAGAGTTACAAAAAATGAAACTACCTAATCTATTTTTGTTTCTACTATAGATACATTTTTCCTTCTTTCAAAGTTCGTTCGTTTCTCTTCCAGGTTGTCAATTTCAATTCAAACAGTTGGGAATCAATAAATTTAAATTTGAGGTACCCATCGGTACTTTGATTTTTATCGTCAGCATTATCTATGGGTATAGCTCGAAAATTACAATTATTGATTCTTGTGAAAAAATCTCGAGTGGAATTCTGTCAACAAATTGAAAACGTGCTGTTCACAGCGTAGGTACTTGAATTGGGTGACAAAAAATTCTATGCGGAATGTACATACCTACGAGTATAATGAAAAGGAGAGGTTTTGCAAACATGTGGACTCTCGCGTGATATACCCACTGTAAAATAGCGCCGAGTTGATTGAGTTTCGCAGTAGCATTATAATTTGTTATTATATTGTTCAAATTTTGTAAATAGCTGCTTTAAATTTCAGATTGGTAATGTAAACGTAATCAGTGGTGGTTCTAATGGGGGGGGGGGGGGAGAAGGGGAAATTTCCCCCACCAAATCCAAAAAAAATAGACAGAAATTAATTTTCTTGAACCCCTTCCCCTTTATGCTGAAAAAAACCCAATCTCACCATTTTAGCATTTACCATGCTTTGAAAAAATTTGTATTCCCCCTCCCCCCCCCCAAATGGAGCTCTGGATCCGCCCTTGAACGTAAACGTAATAGCTACGTAAATTTTTTGCAAATTCTCAAGTTTATAAAATTATTAATATTATCTTTGCCGAGTTTTGGTAGGTACCTTTTTAAATTATTTCCAGTTTTCAGCTCGGAAAAATACCAAAACGTGATGAAAAATCTGAAAACACATTTCCGGGAAATCATCCTTTGAATTTTTTCGTCTTTTCGCAGTTTTTCAGAAAATTTCTGTAACGATAATGCGGCGTGCTAATAAATCTTTATTGTGAATTATATAAATGCGATGAGTCATTAGTTTATATTAAGATACATTGCATGAATATCGAACTTCATTACAGAGAATGAGTGATGGTATAGATGTACCTATCTATAATACGAGTATTTCGGAGAGAGATGTCTGTCGACAGAAATCACTTTAATTATTCAATAAATGTGGTTCAAATTATAATATTGATATCATCACATGCACGTTGATAAAAAATGTTGATGTAATTCGCATGTATTTTTCGGTATACTCGAATTAACTTCGTTAATTTGGCCATATCGTAACGTGTTTTCATGATGAGCTTATTATGAAAAATGCATGATTCGATTTTAGAACCAATATCACTATGAAATTCCCGTTTATTATGATGGGATCAGAGTGGATCATATTATTTATAGAAACTTAGACAATGGTGGCAGGAGGGATATTTATATGCGAGCCTGAAAGTGGGGGAATTTTATCTACCGACCATACTAAATTCCAAGTTGGGTAACTGATGTTAAAGAAATAGAAAATTGGAATTTTGTTTGTAGCTAACTTATGAACTTGGGTATTTACCTTTTTGTTCTCGCACCAAAGTATCTCCGAAACAACTTTATTTGAAAATGTCTCACTTTTTCAGTACCTACCTAATTTACACGGAGGATATAAAGATAACGATCGTCATAGTTTCAATATACCTACCTACCAATAATTATTCAAATATCTAAATATCGATCTACTTTATTTTAATTACGCTATTCAATGGTTTATGTTGTCTCATGTCTGCATGGTTAGAATTTTACATTTCATTTTTAAATCCAGTCGAATGTCTGAGCGTCCAGTTCTAATTTGATGACTAATGATAATCACACTTAGATTTGAATGTTAATGATTCGTTCTTTCGCATTATTTTTTTCACATTATTATTTTTTATTACTAGATTATATAAATGGAACGTAGTATTGTGCTTCCGCAAAATATTTCTTGTACTTTGGTGTACGTTGTCTATTATGCTCGTTAGCTACTGCTGTTTTCTTCCTGTGCATTTATATACCTACTCGTATTATATTCAATTGCAATTTTATGAAATGACGTTGCACTGAATTATTTTTACGATTTGTAATTTTAATTCAGGTTTATAATATAATCTACTGCACGTGGAAATATTTTAACGCATGATTTTGCATGCATCATCAGTGTTTTGCTACTGTATTCCGTGGGTGGTGATTGTTTTTAATGCGCAAAAAAGAAAGAAAAAAAAAGAAAAGAAAAGAAAACGATTTCCTTATTTCCACGTTTGTGTAAATTTATCCGGCGAAAGACGACCATGTTGTATGGAATTTAGATGCGAGGAAGTCATTGAAACCTCATTTTACCGATGAATCACCAAGTTTTCAGTCAGAAAAAGGCAGAGGAAGAAGGAATCATGAAGGTGTAGATGTTATTAAATGCATTGATATATTCTATGTACTTGCATGATTTATCAGTAATGTGATACGAGTGTCGAGTGCTCCATTAACGAATGGATGAATTGAGATGAATTTGTGCACAGTGCGTCCCAAAAGTTTCAAGACAACAGAACGTACAAAAAAAAAAATGGCAAAAATTATTTTAACGTAGTATTTATTCCAAGTAGTCGCCATTACATTGTGAACACCCTGTTGGCATGTTCTTCCAGCTTTCGCATGGCCTGTGAGAACTCTTCTCTTCACAGCCTCGCCTAAATGACGTCCTCATTAATCGAAGCAAATGGTCTCCTTTAACAACTCAATAACATTCAGCTTTAGGGAAGAGATAATAGTTGGGCGTACTCGAATCTAGCGAGTAGGAGAGGGATGTAGTTGAGCAGTGGAACCAAGTTTCATAAAGTTACCAAGGGTTTGAGACTTTGAGCTGCAGGTGGGCCAAAACCACTGAAAACATGCTTGTAAGCACTCTAGACTGGGGTGCCGTGAAGGTAAAATCTTGAGGAGCCACTCCTTGTTGACGATTTGGGGGGGGGGGTGATTTTTTTTCAAATTCAGAAAACAATTTTACAGATGATAGAATACCAAAAAAATTTTTCGCGCACTGGGGGGCAGAGGTTTTATCATTCATAGTTGACCTGGAGGGGGCGAGCATTCCTCGTAAGCCTTGGGGGATCACAGCACCCCTGACGCGATTTCGAATCAGAAGCACTGAAACTTTATAGGTTGTTAAAATACAATAAAATGACGATTTTTCACTGTTCATTTTCCAACGGTGTGCAATTATAATATTCTATATTACTGCACCGTACGCTCAGTCATCGAACTGCCAAGCATGTGAAGTGATTAGAATCTATCGTCGATCATGTACAGATGTCTTTGACTTCCTATATTCGCGTCACTGTCATTGTTCGATACTTGCATCTACTGAGAGAGACGACGAAAATGCATTGAACTGATGCCAAATTCTCAGTTTTCGGATACATTTGCAAAGTACTTGTTTGTGCCCACGTTTGTTGGCGTTAATTGGCCTAGGCAGTTCGCGTCTAGGATCATAATTATGTTTCAATGTTGAGCATATACTTAAGTGGTGTATTTTTAGTAAAACGAACGTGGGTATTTTTCCACGAACAATATACTTGTATTAGAATATTGAAATCAAAATATCGATCGAAAATAATTATTTGTCCGAGATGGTTAGTGTTATTTGCGCGTGAGATTCTTGTTTTTTTTTTAATTTGTTTTTTTTTCGTTTTCCTAATTTGAAGTACCTACCTGCGGTACGTGGCTGTACCATTTAAAAAAAATATTTATGAATATTTTTTTTTACGGTTCATCTTGGTTCATCCCACTTATCTCACCCCCGTAGCTGATTTAATCGATGGATTCCAGTTTTTTCTTCATTCCTAATTGAAGAGGAGTGTAGAAATGAAGTCTGTTTCAAGTGCCCACATATTCGAACGTTTTCGCCTAAAAATAACCTCGGTTCTCGATGGATTATAAAAGTAAATAGAAACTCGGTAGATATATATGTATCCGAAGCTTACTAATTAGCGCCGAAGTCGTCAAAACGTTTCTTTAATTATTTAGTATGGCTTCGTTGAAACTATTTGCTACATGGTGACGATTTGGAAGGAAAAATAAAATGAAATTAGATGCTAAATTTGAACTTGCCGTTTCCTATTCCCTTCTTTCTATTCTAAGTTAGTATACGCTGATTTTTTACAACTTTTTTTTTCCAATCTTATATAGTCATCTTGTTCTTGTATCTGAAGCGAAGCAGTTATTTTAGCCATCGTCAAATTATAATAAAAGTATTCGGTATTCCAACCTACTGTGAAATATGAAAAATCGAATTTCGGAGTATATTTTGTTCCCTGACTAAAATTCGTAGAAGTAGATTGTACCTAATAGTGTTGGTCGAAACTTACACTGGGCTGCATTTGCTCAATGGGAAGTTTATAACGATGTGCTAGGTTTCAAATCCAAGATCTTTCTATGCATAATCTAAAATATGTATTTAAAATATGAAGTATCCAATTGTTGAAAAAATGTCTTGGGACAAAAATAAAAGTTCTATTCCTGGTGCAGAAAGTGGCTACCCATAGTCTCTTTTCTAACACAAGCCAACTCGAATTCGAATACCAAAATAATGAGCTTAAAGGAATTATAATACGTATCTTTTATTTCGTAAATATAAAACGATACATGTGTAAAATATAGATTAAAAAAGGCTACCCTCCTCCTATGCGTCTAAAAATGACAGTAGGGGGCTCTCACCTGGAAAATATAAGAAAATATTAAATAATATTAATATTTAAAAAATTTAGGTAAATGCTTTCATTTTCATGCGCACTCCAGTTGACTGTTCTCAAAGTCTTAAGAATCCAACTTTTTTTTCTCCTGCGCACTCCAGTTTGTGTTATAAATTTTTTTTTTCTCCTGCGCACTCCAGTTTGTTTTATAAATTCCATTTTCTGCTCCGTGTCGTAGTTGAATGAAAGCATTTCAAAAATATGTATATGAATATTAATATAAGTAAGCAAATATAAGGCAATCATAAATAGAGTCACGAAAATAGTTAAAAGAAAAAAATATACCAAAAAAAAGTGAAAAAAGAGGTGGGAGAAAAAAAAATTGATCCGGTGGACGTAATACAAATATGAGATAATTACTCAAATGGACATAATACAGACATGGTGGGAGGGAACTGAGCTGCAGCAACAAGTTTTTCCTTTTTTCACTGTTTCTGTGTTTGGAAAATATTAGAGAGTCAATAAGACAAGAGACCAAAAAAACAAAAACAAAAAAAAAAAAAAAACAGAAAGTGGATCTGACAAATAAACAAAATTAAAACAATATGAAGTGGCTGAGGTCAGCAACAGCAACGAACAGAAAAACTTCTGCGTTTTTTTGAACTTGGGAAACTTGAAAGAAAAATTTTTATTTTAACTCAGAGCCTCGTATAATCAGTTTGAATGTGCGTGTGTTTTTCTTTTAACGGACTTATTTTTCTCAGATATCAGCCAAAAAGAAATAGTTTTCTATTTAATTTAATTTTAATTTCAATTTCAATGAAGTAGATACAAATGCGAATTTTTTGCTTATCTCAAATTCTGAGCTAAATGTCTGAAAAGAGGAACGAGAAGACTTTACTCGCTGTTCTTTCTATTTGTCTTAGTTATAGTTATGGTTTGCTAAATGACACGCGTAATTTCTAAAATAGAAAAAAATTATTTGGAGGGAAAATTTCTGAAATCATAATGAAAACGAATCAGACGATGAATTTCCGTGTGACAAACATTCTTGGAAATTTTCAATGACAGAGTTGCATGTGTCGGCCGTTCAACGTGTGTATCGACTGTAACCCAGTGTTTCTATAAGATGCTGACTTCTTCAAACGTAAAATATTAATGGACGTCAAATGATGGGTGTTCTTTGTAAATAAAACAAATCACTCATAGTTGGATAGGTGTATAGCGATGTTTTCGAATTGCGTATAGTATTTCCGTATTTTCATCGACTCGCATCTCTTATTTTCCATTGTATAATTGCGTTTATCTGTCTGCATAGATGAATATTCTTTTATGTAGGCAGATGACAATTCATTGTGAAGATATCTTATAAATGGCTTTACCTACTCACGTTAGTACCTTCGTTTAGATAAAGGGCTGGGGTGTTGAAAATCCTGTGTTAATTAATTGATATACCTAGTGTTACTATACCTTCTGTTCTGTATTTTCGTATCATGTGGCTAGGATGAAAGAACTCCGATTTTTCCGAGTTGGTTGGATTGATTTACTTCAGATTTTGGCAAGTTCATCTGCTAATCGCACAGGTTGCTCTTATATTGTAATTGCCATTTTTGATATGCCATTTGGTAAGATGTAGAATCATACAGAAACGTCTATCAATGGTATATGACGTCAGTCCTTTCTTTCGTGAGACAGATATTAATAGTGTACTCAGGGGCCTACCGAGCCTTCTTCGAATGGGGGGGGGGGGGTGAGCATTGCAAAAATGCCGACTACATCTCAAACATTTGCCGAGTACAGTAATAATGGATAAAAAAATTTTTCATCATTGCTTGAGGATAATATTAGGCGGCAAATTGTCCAGGCGGCAAATTGGTGGCGGCTATCTCCCAATTTCTCAATTTGCCGACTGATGAAGATTTTAGAGAATTTGCCGACTTTGAAAACTGACTGGGGGGGTGACTCACCCCCCCTACCCCCCCTTTCGGTAGGCCCCTGAGTGTACTGCATAGTACGTTCAAGTTCAGATTTACATGACGTCACAATACTTCAACATATGAGAAGATATTATTTTTGATTTGAACCAATCGCCTGCCTCAAATCCTTATGGTCTTGAGTAAATTTTTTTTATTCAATTTTTACTCAATACTTGAACAAGTTATTGAGAGAGTACTTTCTAAAGTGCATTTTTGGTGATAAATAATAAAAATAACACTTTTTTTGTATTCATATCTGAATGTGTCCCACCATGGGGCATTTCAGACAACTTGACTTCTTCCACATTTTTTTTAAATAACTTGACAGCAGTCCCACATACGAGGTAGATTTCTTAAATTCATTTTGTTGCTAAAGATTTATAGATACTATCATAGAAGTTTCATTGAAAAATTTGGATTAGGAGTGATTTTAGAGCTATGAGAACAAAAATTGTCCAAATGTGTTCCGCTTTCCTCTACACTAATGGTGTTTTTTTTACAGCTAGTTGGGTTAAAAGTTGGATCTTAGAGCGAAAGTTTTGTTGCATTCTAATTTTCTATAATATGCTTCCTGAAACTCATTTTTAATCGGCTTCTTCGCATAGAATTGTGCCAGACAAAAGAATAATAATATTGTTAGGTATTTTATAATATTTATTTTGAAATGAGTGCGATGTATCATTAGAACATTATGAATCAAAAAAATTTCTGATTCATAAAAAAAAACTACCTACACAACTGAAATTCATTCTTTAGATACGTGGTATTTACAATCATTTGTTAACATTATTAATTGTGATGTATTAACATATGTATTTATTTGATAGTTCAAAAGAGTTCTACTTGTATTTTTTGAAATTTTCCATCGGACAACTATAATGTTTATTACGTTTGAGAATATATATTATTTGAACTTTAATCTTATCTATATGGACAATTTGAGATTCTACATGGAAAATAATTAGGTGTGTTTTAATCTCTTGAAATGACCTTTTTGAATTTTCAAGTTCTCTTTATTCCGATTTAATAAGTAAATCTGTTCCATTAATAAATGTAACATTGGTTCGAATGATTTTTAAAAAAAAACCTTAGAATTTCATTCCACGAATGAATAGATAAATAGAATTTTATTATAGATTTATTTTCGAGTGATCTACTAAATTGAATTCATTCGAAAAAGTTCAGACGCTATAATTATATTTCATGTTACAAATTTTTTGCTACGTTTTGATACCAAAAAAAAAAAATTCAGATAAATAAATGAAAAATTATTGTAATGGAGCAGCATTGGATATATTTATTTTGGTTTTGGCACTGATGCAAAGTATCAATTTTACCATAGTCATCTAAAATTTTTATTTTTTATCTAATAATGAGGCAGCAGTTAAAATGTCCAGTTTTTAACGGTTCAAAGGTGAAATAATTGGAAAGAATTCAATTATTCGTAGAGAGCACGCCGATTCTGGTGCGCGAGAATCGAAAATCGCGGTTGTAAAAATGATAATGTATTCGCGTGAACAAGAGTGAAACTTTTGAGCAAAAAATGTGCAAATTTTTTAGTCGAATTTTTTTGAAAAATATTGGGGAAAAATTTTTGGCTAAAATATATAGAGAATGGAGTAGAGAAGAAATGAATAAAATGAACGTTTTCCAATATTGTCAGAATTGCTAATAACGTTCAAATCTAAAATAAAGATAGGCAAGCTTACCTATCGTAACAAAGTTTTACTTCAGCACGATTAACGTCTTGAATAATTTATTAGTATTTTCTCTGTGGTTCGATATTTTGGTCTACAAATTTAACCGTTTTATTCTACGAATCTAAAAATGACACTTGACATTTGATTTGTCCCAGTTGTAAAATATATTAATTTTCTCTTAATATCTTGTTAATCAGTTGGTATGCAAATGTTGTAAAAATCCAGTTTCTATCATTGCTAATTTTTGTATAAATTGTCTAAATGCGTGTGTGCAAAATGAATTTATATTTTTTTAGTTTCTTCAGAAAGAATCCAAGTGGATATCTATTATGTAAATTTATATAATTAATGATATATTCGTGTATGATCGGCCAATATCTGCGCAGATTAAGTTAAATTAATTAAAATTTGACATTTTAACCGGGTCTAACGATTCTTTAAACGTTTCTACTCGAGCAAAATTTCGAAGAATTCATCTTTATAAATTATAGCAAATACATCGTAATATAGTAGGTAAGGTATACTGCCTTGGTCTCTTTGGTACGTGAACGTGAGAAAATCTCAGCTTGAAAATTGAGAAAAATTTTTATTTTAAATTATTAAATTCCTAGGTACTCAACATAAAATAATGATTAATATACTAGCTTCATATGCTAGAGGTATAATTTAAAAAAAATTATCACGACAATTCTTGTAGAATATTTTGAATACTTTATAGCACTATTTGTGGAAGGAATGTCGTCAATATTATCCCTTTTATCTTTTGATTATTCTTCTTATTGAAATATATTTACACACACACTCGCACACTGGATTATAAAAAGTTTTAATTTTCGAGAACCTGGAACATGAAAAACAGAGAAGTGCGATGGGTTCCGTTCGAAATGAAACATGATTATATTTTTGAATACCTTGATGTCTTGATGATTTGCAATTTGTGGAACCAACAGGAACGCTGCTGCCAGCATTCTTTGTTAATCGAATTGTGAGCCCCTCTGATTGAAAACGCTTTTAGTTTTGAGTGAAATTAACTTGTACAGAATTTGGCCTTGGTTATTTTCGAGAATGACGTTTGGTCGATGCTCTATTTTATTAGCTATAATTGGAGAGATGTCTTCTTCCGTTTTGTGTGAAATTTATTTATGTACTCCATCGTTCGTGTATGCTAATTTTTTCTTCTCAGCTGCTCTGGGTCGACCCCTTTCTTCGTAAATTCAGTTCTGCACTGTGAATCTTTATCTGCAGAGGTGCCACAGAAATGATGACATGCTAACATGCATATTATTTAGAGGATTAATGAGAAGGAAGATAATTGAAATACTAGTTGGCTGAGAAAGTTGGACCCTTCATCATTACTGAAAGTTGATGAAATAGTGTACCTTATAATGGGGAGCTATCATTCAGGATATATATCTTATACTATTTTTGGCGCAATTTCCGTTACCGTAAGGGTCTATCGAAAAACCAGCTTTCCTAGTGAAGCTGCGGCTACGCCGAAAGATTTCCGCAGATTTTGATATATTTAAAAAAAAAAAAGAAGAAAAAAGTCATCTACATATAGGTTACGCTCCTTCGCATTCTTAACACTTTTCACCTTCCCTCTCTGACAGGCTTATCAAAGAGATTGAATTGATTCAGAAACGTCTTCGTTTCTTCTCATCTACATTATTATTCGGTATAAAATATGAAATAATGTTCGTATGATTTAGGAAAGTAAAAGGAAAATGAGTTCGCCAAACATCGCGGAGTAAATAAGATAAGGACGAGCTAATAAAGTTGTTGATATCTCATAATTTTCACCGAAAAAAGCAGGACGTAACGTACTAAAACTGATAAACAAACAACCTATCAGCCTGCCATATTGAAATTGCATCGTCTCTTTTGACCTAGGTTTGCGTGTAAAAATATTTTATATGTATACAGAGCTGTTAAAACAACTGTAAAAATAGATTATACGGGTGCAGTTTGAAATAGTTTCATTGGAGGAAAAAAATATTAATTTTAATATTTCAAGGTTATTGGAAGAGGACCTACTTGATCTGAGAGTTTGAGGTGGTTTCTATGAAAATATGATTATCGTTGTGATCAGGACTGATTAACAGATATTGCATTAGTGTAGTGCTGCTTATTCATTGTAACAAGTCAATAGCCAATAAATTGTTTTTAGCTGGTGGCATGTCATGTCATACAATTTATAGTAAACCTATAGATTCATCCTTAGATGACAGTCTATCAAATATTCAATGGTAATCCCAATTACAATCAATAGTTTCACCAAATTACCTTAGTTACTGTTTATATAGTCCACGACGATTGTAAGAGTAGAGGATTGTAGGTGTTAGAAATTCTATTCAAGTAGCTTTATTTCAGCTTTGACTCGATCAACTTGAAAAATACCAATGAATGTTATGTAGTGTGACATATAGAATAATATTGCTAATTACTAATTAGTAATATAAATTTCTATTCAAACTACAAATAAGCTGGGCTTCGAGTTGAAATATTGCTGCGGAAATGTTAAATTTGACTATATTTGCTTATGAGTATAGTCTCGGTATCATTTACTCTTATGGCACTCTTTAGCATTATCCACTAATAAAATATCTCGATAATTAGATAATTGAACGAGTTATGCTTATTATATCCTTCTAATTGGTTATCTAATAGTTGCAAAAAAAAATTATAAATATTTATTCTTCGTCTCGTTTCGAGTTTAGTAGTAGGTGAAGTATTTATAACTGGGTCAGTTTACTTTTCAAGCGATTATCACTGACTATACAATTCTAGGTTGTGTGAAGAGGTGTCGCGCGAATTTTCTCGAAAAACTGACGAAATATTATTGAACATTTTTAGTTTCAAGAATATTATACTTGTGAGTAATGATCGTTGGTATCCATTTTTGTCAGCAATAAAGATATTAATTCCTTGTTGTTTCTTGCTAAAGCATGGACTCTTTACATCCGATTCAGAGAATCTGTTGAAAAAAAAAAAACTGCTGGAACTAAAGATACACGTATATTTTATTAACGTATTTCACTAAAATATCGATCTTTTTATTAGTAGAATGGAATGGAAAAATTTTAGGTTGAAGTCTCCTTGAAAGCCTTTGATAATTTTGTTTTTCTAGCCCTGAAAAGGTTTCATTGCAACTTGACAATTCGCACCATTATAATGTTGACTAGACGGAGTCTGAAACCTAATCAAGAATAAAAATTATCTGCTTTATTAACCCGTTATTTCTCTGATAGTATCTTCAGTTTTCTTCTCAGCTCTTCCAATGTTGTGGTTATAGATAACTGCTGGTGTGGGTACGTACCTATACCTTACCATTTTCGCAACTATTTCCACGAATTATTACAATTATAATAGACAGAAAAATTCGAATTAATTCATCGAAAATGAGGCAGAAAATTTTCCAATCGACTTCGTGCTTTGTCGCTGGCCCTTTTTTCGATCCTTAATTTTATTTTTCTCGAACGTCTAATGACAAAGCACCCGAAAAATTTCCGTTGAACTCGAAATGCGTCTATGAAATGATGGTCGGATCATCATATTTTCAGAAGGTAAATAAAAGGTGATAGTATAAACAGAGAAAAGCATTTTCTATTGTTTCGGGTTTTTTTTTTTTTTTTTTTTTTGCTTAGGGTTTTTTCTATGTGAATTACGATGTATTTAATTCTTCTTTTTATTTTTCTCTCTCTCCACCAAGTTATTGATAAAGTGCTTACTCTCTCTGACAGATATTACCATTCTATTGTACTGCGTTGTTTATTCAGCGAGCGACCAAATAAATTCGTTTTTCGGCCCTTCTTATGTTTTCTTTGGGTGTAGTAATGAAATATAGGTAGTTGAAAAAAAAAAAACGTTTTTCACGCTGAGAAAGAAAAATTAAGTCTTGTCTGATTTTCTCCCACAACGCAGAAGTGCGGTCGGGTAGGGTCCTATGTGTGAACATATTAAAATTTCATTAAAATCGATTTCGTAGTTTTTGAGAAAAATAAAAAATAAAATCATTTTTGATAAATTATGATTCAACAAAATTTAACTGTGATTTTCTTAAAAATAGGATTTTCCTTGAATTCAAAAATTCAAAATGTCGTGTCCCACTCTATGTGCCTTTTTTGCAAAATGCTCACAAAATTCTCCTCTATCAAGTGCAATCATCAGCTCGAAATTTAAATTTCCGAATTTAGCTACTTTTTCATAGATCGTACGTATGAATGAAACCAAAAAATATCAATAATCAAAATCAAGTACCACCAGAGGTTTGTCAAAATAATATTATTGATCCTTAGAAGATTACATGTGTAAAAAATTACACACGAGTATTGTTGAAGTACGTTATTAGTGTGTAATTTTTTTAATAATGCTAAGTTTCGGAACCCCTGACTATTTTACTGGTGGCTAATTTTTTATACGTGTTATTTTTAATAAAATGATTCGATTTTTGTCGCCTCGAAACTGATGAAATATGTTAATTTTTCAATGCTTAATCATTTTTTCTTATGGGAAAAGAATTAGCACTGATCGTAGTATCGACAAGGCACATTTTGATTTAAATGTTTGGTAGTAGGTAATACGTAGTTTGTCTTTGAAAAGGAATAACTTTAGTGCCCAGTCACCTGCGAAAATGATACTGAAGTTCGAATAATATTTTAAAATATGCGAGTGTACCTACTGTAAATTTCAAAAATGTGAGTTATGAAATTTTTGAAAACAAAAGAAACAATTTGATGCTTCAAACAATGAAAGTATATTTTAAACTCATTGGATAGGTTAGTCACTTGTATCGAATCTCTGGTTCCCCTTATAATACGTTAATTATTCTAATGTAAGTTACCTAATTGTCGAAAAATTATCGCGAATCCCGTAGAGAATCATTTTATCTACGAGGTCAGTACAGAGAATGCATTATCGAATGGAGATTTGATATGAATTAAATGGGCGTGTTTTAGACTTCCTACCATATGACTTTGATCTGAACTCATTTTTCCTCTTACTCGAAAGTAGATATTATTTATATTATTTTTTCTCATGATATTAACTTTATCTAAAATATAAGTATACAGAAAATAGGTAACCCGTGAAAAATTGTGAAATTTCATTTTCGATATTTAACTGCTTTCGCGCTTGTCTTGATAGGATGAAAAATAAAAGGGGAAAAAAATATGAAAAAATTTATAACCAAGTATGGATGAGAAATTTTTCATTGCTTAGAAGTTAAAGGATTTTCATTAAATTTAGAATTATTTATACGAGCCTTGTATTATACAAATTTTCCGTTTCCAAAGTGGAAAAACAAAGAGCAGCAACGAAATACTACAATTGTCAGCTGTTGGCTTTTGTATGATTTCTCTCTTTGGTATTTGCTTTTGAAGGCAGAATTTTCTATTCTGCCAACCTTTTTTGGCAAATATATTCTATTTTAAATAGCTACTATTTTGTGTTTGTAAGTAGAGTATTTTGAATGGTGGCCAGAAATATTGAATTTCCGGTTGAAAGTGATAAAGTTCATTTGTGTGTGTAAAATTAATTTTTTATTTCTTCTCCAAGTACTTTGTCAGAGAAATGTAAATTTTTATTAACGAAATTTGCGGCGAATAGAATTCTGCTTCTATACTTGCTTATTGTGTAAATATTATTTTAAATTAAAAAAATAAAAACTTCTCACTTTGTGGTTAACCTTTTCCTTGGAGAGCTGATCCATGTAAATCTGTCATCTCGTCTGTATTTTTACAAGTTCTGGCTTGATGAAGTTGAGAATATTATGTTTATATTTTTTCATTTATTATGTTTCCATTTTAATTAATAAATGATCATCATTCGAGTTGACATTGTTTACAATTAAGCTTAAACAGTGATCTTGGCATTGTTGACGTGTACAAATTATGAGAAATAAAATAAATTATACTACTGCCTGCTCCGCTCGTATTCTTTTATTGCAGTTTGCAAAGCTTATCCTATGATCCTATCAGACTGATCGATGCTCAACACTAGAAGTACCAGGTGGTGTCATGTACGACACCACTCAAAATTTTGAGATGGACTTCTCAAAGGACCAATATTTTGAGAACCCCTGACTTGTGTCATACGTCGCCACCTGGTCCTTTGAGGTTACTCATGTGGTGTCGTATATGACGCCACCTGGTCCTTTGAGTAATCGAGTAAAACCTGGTATTTCTAGTGTCAACTTATACTTAAATTGTTGATGAATGTGAATTTCATGTCCCGTTTTTTGCAATTTTAAAATGAACAGACTAATACTCACCGTTTAAACAAATGACTATATTGATGATGAAAATTTAGTTGACATGTTAACATTTAGTGCTACTTGTTAGATGAAGTACTATTGTCTAAAGGTAAGATAAATTTCCCCTAAAAAAAACTGAGTTTGGCCTGCGTGTCAAAGTTTTTCAAAAATTTACCTACTACGAGTATTAAGGAAATAAGTTCTTGGCAAGAATAATAATTATCAGCTGTTTCTTAGCATTTTTTCTTCTTAATCTAATATGCTTCACAATTATTTTGATTGTGTTTGTCTCTTTATTCATTATTTTAACCTGTTATTTATTTCTTTCTTTCAGGTTAGTGTTTATCAAAATGATACCTACATGTTCAGTTCCTGCGTGGTGTAGTAAGTTAGATTTTTCTTTTTGTTACGTAATTTGTTGATTATTTTATCGAATGGTAAGAATGTTTATCGTTATACTTCATGTCAAGGCAATATAGCTATGTCAACTAAAGAATGAATCGAAATTGTTTTTTGAAAGATTTTAAATTTTTTGTCAACCTATCTTAAATCCATCTTTCAAGTTTGAATGGTGAAAGCAGAGCTGAGAAAATGAGTAGTCAATGAAACATTTCCAAATTTTAGCTATGTGTATAAACAGTGGCTAAGCGCACACTCGCGCAGTATCTTCATAGATAGATTATGACTGTGTATCTTTATAGCATCCGAAGAAGTAGAAGTGTAAGTCAAAAAAAATTATCTTCTTCAAAAGACGATCTTAGAGGTTGTGAAAAAAAAGCTGTTTGAATAGGTGTCTTTCAGAATCTCCCATGTGTTGGAACTTGAAAAAACTCTCACGCACCAAGCGTCGCGAGAAAAGCAGGTTTTCGATAATGGAACTTCGCAGCGATCTCACGAAGCATTAAAAGTTCATGTTTTGGGATTACGCAAAAATTAAGTGAAAAATAAATTTCTTTCGGAAACCTGCCGGCAAGTTCCGAAGAAAAGTTTACCTTCCGAACCTTCGCAATACGACTTTTTACAAAAACCAACTAACAGGTTGGCTTTGAAACGTGAATGGCGCATTTTAGAAGCTTCTATTTGGACACCTTATCGATTTCAGCACCATTGTTCTAATACTTTTCCTATTCCATGCAATTAACCCGCCATTGCTCCCGCGTTTTCTCGATAGGGTTGTGGCGCGCCATGGAAATTGTTTCTTCAACACGCCAAGATATGAGATGCGTGAAGAAAGTTTGTATGGCGCGAGCAACGTCGGGTTTGAGAGTGAGCAAGATTTTGAGATACTCGAAAGATACATATCACTATCCTAACATGTGCTGTACGTGTGTGAGGAATTTTCAATTACTATAACTGACTCCCTATATACTTGACTCCTTTGTTATGCTCACTTCTGCTGCATTCGCGCTGCCCGCACATAGGCTAATTATTATTATTCTAACCAGGTGTAAGTACTTTTCATCATCTTCGCAAAATTAACATTCTTCACTGCTGCAGAGGAGAATGTTGTTGAAACAATCAGTGAAGTAATTAGTGTAACGCGTTGAATGAATTTTATGAATGAGCGTGCGCCCGTAGAATTTACAATAACGGTGCTTACTCGTATTTTGCTTTGTTTCTATTTCCCCCCCCCTCCGCCCTCCACAATCAACAGCTATTACCTATTCATTTTGCTTGGCTGATGAAGTATAAATATATGTGTGTTGTTGATGGGAATATGAAGTAATCTGTTCGATTTGAAAATGGACGTACGTAAATATAGAACTTCAGGAAGCGCAGATACATCGTATAGAGCTTCCTTGTCTTTGTGAAATCGTGGCTCCCTCCCATCAACTGGTTTCAGACGAGTGTCCGTCATTTATTTATGCATTCAAATTTCATTTCATTGTTCGAGCTATACAATATAGTGTTTATTTCAATATTTCAGCAGATGGCGCTTCGAGAGTGCTTTCAGTTTTGAGTTTTGACTCGTCTATTCTCATATAGTTTTTAGGGGATTTTCTCCTATTTTTGCGAATTTACGTCTGATTTTCATTATCTTTCCACATTAATTTCGGAACTGTTGGTCTTCCTCCTCGCGCTCATCCTATCGGTTATCGGTTGCAATAGTACCCAACTAGATCTTTGTCCAGGAGTTATAGCTGAGTGAAAGGTGAAGTGGATATTCAGCGAACGATCGTATTCATTCGAAATAGTATCAAAAAAATCTGTTTGGAAACTTGAGAATCGTTTATGATGACATGTGTTGGAGACGGTTGCATGACATTTTTAGGTCATGGCAAATGAGAATTTTAAACATTTTCAGAATGAAAATTTTCGATCGCTCGGGGCCTGATGAGAAGGTTTTTTAAAGATTGATATCAAAAACCAAGAAAAAGAAAATTAATTTTCGTTACTGAACTCGACTCGATTAATTAACTTGTTGAAGACGTCTATTGTATATATTTATAGTATAGTTTTCGTTCACATTTCACTTGAGCTTAATTAATAATTTAACTGAAAATTATATCGTAATTAGCAAGTGTTTGCCAAGGAATATCGTTCTGCTTAATTTAGGAAACTTTGTAATTCTTACTACTTGTACAGACTCTTGGGTATTATATTATTATTTTTGAATTCGTCGTTTCTAAATGTTTCCATTTAAAGGAACAGCGTGTCTAATATGTCTGGAGCATTTTTATTCGAAATGAAAATTGAACATCGAACTTTTTAATTTATCTGACAGTTCGTTTAATTGAAGTTGAAGGGTTTCAAATGACATTCGTCCGTTTATTTTAGGCTCAAGAATAATGACGATCGCATCAATGGACTTCATTCATGTCAAAGTCGTATTGTCACTGCCACAATGTTTTTTACCTATTTAATATTTTTTGTATACGTATTAAGTGCTAGTAGGCGTCTTTGTTGCACACCTTCAGATTTTTTAGCTTAATCATTTTTCATTTTTTTCTTGCCAATGAAAATGCAGCCCTTAAATTGGTTTTGCGTTATTCCTTCTCCTTATTTAGTCATACTTAATACTTTTTCCTTGCAATTATACCTGTATGGCATCTTTTATACTACAGGTATTTTAGTAATCGAGTTATGCTAGTTTTTTGTTGAATGTTTTCAATGAATTGTTTTTGAACTTTAGTCACAGTTTATAGACTTAAAAAAAGTCTACATATTTTGTTTTTGGCCAATTTTGAAGGATGGGCTGGGCTTCGAAATGGTTCTTTTGTTCTCTATTACAGTAGAAGATTTAATTTTTTTAGTCGTTTTTCTTGCATAATTCTTTCGCGGGTACGTGTCGATTTGGTTTGTATACCTGTTTCAGTTCACCGGACATTTGAAAACATCTATTTGACTCATAAGAGGATTTCTTAATTTGATAAACGTATTCAGTTTGTTAAATTTACAACTTTGTCCTGGTAAACTGTTAAGTGAGCTCATTTATTCAGTTCGGTTATTAACATTTACTATGCCTTAGAAATTATTACTATGTCTTATTAATTTTCACTATGTCTTCTACTATGACTTCTCAATTTTTTTTATCACAATGATGATAAATAATTCAAGTAATGAACAATGTTTCTTCTATAAGGAATTTTTGCTAGCATAATGTCACGTAGACTTTTTCATTTGACACGCAGACTATAATCTGATTCGGGCATTTATTAAAGTAATTATTAGTTTATGAACTCTTCCCATTTTTATCGTCATAAGTTATACGAAAGAATTATGTGATACAAAGCCAAATATTGTATCGGTATCATTTACTTGTGCATGGGAAATCGTATTTTATCCTGGGACTTGAATATAAATTGGTAAATTCCAAATTAAATAATCAAAAAACTAATATACTCGTAGTTGGTCTGAATAATATAATTAACGAATTTAAGTCTAATTATATTTGTCGGGAAAAATAATTAATTTTAATAACCGAGCAAACAGACATTTATTTTATCAGCATGGATTTTGCCCCCCTTTTAGTTTACTATCTAAAAATTTGTATAAGAAACTTTTTTGGTCGTCAATTATAAACAGAGATATACTGTATATAGGTACACAGTGTTCCAAAAATTTTGTTTCAAAGGGAAGCTATCGGTTTTTTTAGATAACCTTCATTCTAATTCAATGTCGAACTACGTGCACGTCTGCCATGTAAAAATTCTAACACGAAGTTCTTAATTACCAATACGTTTCAAATTGAAGCTGCGTTGATATAATTTATGTATAAACTGTTCTAGTAAGTAGTTTTCTGTCAGTATTTCATGTAGTGTTGAACCAACATCATTAATTTTAATGAAAAATTCAAGTTGCTTTCCGGAAGTACAGACTAATCAGTCAGATGAGCTACGTTAGGGTTCTATCGAGAAAGTCAGACTTGAGACTTTGGTTTCAACTTTGGGCTACGAATGCCGTGGAAAATTTGAACAGTGACGAGGCTAAAATTTGTTGTAACAGCTAGCGTATTGTTGGTGTAGATGAGTGAATACTGTATATTGCCGTGTACTTATGGGCTTCGATGAGAATCACTCATAAAACCACGGATTTCATGATACGTGACAAGTAGATGAAAGTCATAATTCAATAATTATATTTATCGCTTCACTATCTACAGTGACATAATATATGTACTACATGAAGTACTGCGATAAATATAAACCTTATAAACAAGTCTTAAAACATCCTTCGCTAACGTTTTCCTCAACCTTCGTCCAGCTATTGAGGTGTGCATCATTTCCAATAAAAAGTCTTCAACTATCCGAGCTCCAAATAATTTAGAGTCCAAAGGATAATAAGACCACAATATACAACTATATATCGCCGGCTTATAACACCAAAAGCTGCCAAGTCGTAAAGAAATAATTGCCATCTTATTTATTAGCGCTCTAATGATGTTAGACCTCTAGTGGTTACAAGTGGGTCAAAATGGCCCAGATGTTGATGCGGTTGCCTATTCTCACAAAATAGGGAGATGAAAATTATGTGTACCTAATCATCGAGGACTACCAGGGTAACATAATTAAGGTTTGTGCCATTTGTATATTATAAATTATAGCTTGTGCCGCTGGAGGGTTGAGACGATAATTTTTTTTGGCGACTTAGCAGATTTTGGGCTTGGGCTGGCGATACAGCGGATCGTGTAAAAAAGTAACTTCTCTCTGCCTCTACGGCGCAGCATGACATCGACAAGTGAGCTTATTAGTTATTAGGTTTGGCAACAATTTTGCCAAATCCTATTAAAATCACTTTATTTTTTTTCTCGTTTAAATACAAATTTAACATGGTGTAGACAGAGACAGAAAATGAAGTTTGGTTCTTTTATCCTTGTTGATTGGTTTCATTAGAGTACTAGTTTCATTTCATTTTTAAATACAGCATTTTTACCTTATTATTTTTTTTTTAATTGCAGAATTTTTTTTTAAATACAGCATTACCTGGGTGTAAAAAATAAAAATTTTCATTTTTCTGAAAGATCGAGTTGTATTGCAGATTGGTTGTATGTATTGATTATGATGTGATGTTTGTTGAATTTATTTTTATTTTTATTTATCAAATTCGTTTTACTTTTTATCCTAAATTATTTTTGCATTAATGTGTTGCATATCATCACATTCATGAATACGTAAGGTATTTTTGCTCTTTTTCGCAGATATCTAGATTTTTTTCCCTCAAATATTTCATTAATTTTCAGTTTTGACACTTTTTCTCTGACTTTTTGATGTTTGGGCTTTTTCCTCGTTTTATTTTGCTTCGTTGATTTTTTTTTTAGTTTCATCTAATTTCATTCGTTTGATTTATTATTATTAAGTATTGAAAATTTTTTTTTTCTTTCTCTTATCATTTTATCTTTTCCTTTGCCATTTGCCAAACCTCTTGCAACTTTTTCAAGTTGCTTGTTTCAATTGTCACAGATATAAAAGTTACCTCTATCCGCAACCAGTATACCTAGTTCTATTTTGTTTGATCTCACCTCTTCGGTTGATTTGCAGTATTTAAATTTCCTATGCATTATACAGTAACCTTTATTATCTTCTTATATACTGCCTCGGAAGTTGTCAAAATCGGTTGTCGTGTAGTTTATTTTTGATAAAAAATTTGGATGCTTGAGTAGATAGCACGTTATTAGTCTGCAAACGGAACGAATGTAATTCTTTACTTACACTTGTAATAATTGATGGCCGCGTATCAGTAGAGTAAACAATGTGAGACTGTACAAGTTTATTTTTAGATTCCGACAACTGGTTTCTAGTTAATTGTTGTTTATGAATATTTACGGTAGTCTGATAACGCCAAAAGTATTATCTTCGCTCTTTTTCAACGTTTTAAGTGCCTGAAAAAAATTGAGTCACCGTCACTTCTTCACTGCAGTATATACCGTATAATATATTCGTATCGAGCGAAAGGGGTCGTTGCGATAATTTTTTTCAAATTAATAATTACCTATTTTGTTTGAGTTTTTTTTTTTTCTCTGACAGCTTTGACGAAATGATGTAAAATGCGAAATTCAAGGCGGTGATTTTGTCTATTTTTGCAGTCTTTATGTGTATTTGTTTTTTATTTTTAATCTGACAGTCGTATTTCTTACCAACTCTTCTTTATAAGGTCGTTGCTAATTGAAGTCTGTGACCGCTTATTCATTTTTATGTTTGCATTTTGCAAACAAAAGAAATTCGTTTAGAGTGATTTATTATTTATATTACTTGAAGACTACCACAATGCGTATAGTATGCTTGGTATCTGTGAATTCATTTTGAACTTATTTAGCGTGAGTCGTTTATTTTTTATTTTTTCACTATTGTTCTAGACGAGTGCGGGAGTTGATTTTTAAAGAATTCATTTATCAAGTATCATATTTTGCCTTTGTAAGTCGAATGTAGGTACCTACCTACCTACAAATGAATAGGACAAATCAGAAAAGAAGGAAGCGCTAGAGCCATAGACCCTGTTGAAAGAGCAGGTTTTTCAATAATTCATTCACTTGGAATTTACGTGGTATATTCATGAGTCTCGTGTATACCTGCACACCATAAAACTCTTAACTCAATCAGCTGAGAACTTAGTTAGCCATCCCATAGTATTTTTGTAAGTTTCAGCAGTCTGATCTTTGAATATATGCTCATTTAAAAGTACCTCCGAAAATCTGTTTTTGAGCCACACGTTCATCAGTTGCGGACAGCCGCAATGCAATATCGAGGTATTTTTCAAACGTTGAGATTATGAAACTAGAAAACTGTCGGTATTTCATGTCTTTTTTCTGGAGTCAGATCAAAATTTATTGCATATTATGGTTTTCTATCGCAAACCCGCTGAAAATATTAGCTTCGTATTCAATGATTTGTGTCTCGATTTAAATCATTATACGCTGCCAAACATACCGAACGATCAAAAAAATAGTTCTTCATTCCCCAAAAAAAAGTTCCAGAATGGACCGATGAAAAAATCGACCTCGCAGAAAAAAAGAACGGAGAAAAGAACAATCAAAAAAATGATCGACCAAAAAAAAAAGATCGATCAAAAGAGAACTAAAAATTGAAAAAATTTAATTTTAAATTGGTCATGTGATATTTTTGTCCAATACGAACAATGCAATTTAAAAAAGTTGATTTGCAAATTTGGAGAACTCTGTGGGCGAATTTTGGCAAATTTAGATAAAATTGAATTATGACAAGTGGAAGCTAAAAAAAAAAAAAAGAATGGAAAAAGAACAACCGCAATAGAGCCAGGAAAAAAGAACGATCATTTTATGTTAACACAGAGATGATAACAGAATGGAAAAGTTGCCCAGATTGTTCGGTATGTTTGTACGCTGCCCAACGGGTGCCATCCAACTGATTAAGTATACCAATATGAAAAATCGATTCACTTTCAAAGTCGCATTTAAAAAATTAAAAAAAAAAAATTATGAAGTGTGGTTTATCATCGCAGCCTAATATTTTGTGATGGATACAAGGTTACTCACATATAGTTCCGCTTTTTTTTTTTTTTCATTGCGTAATACACTTAATTGTATGTATTCGTAGGTTGGTATTCTGGGGTTAAAAAAGTTCAAGTGCGGTTTTCTATAAAACATAAATAATAGGGCCGGTATCGCTTTCCATTTTTTCTGTATAGCAGGCCAGAAGTTTATGATATCCTATTTAAATTGAAGATTAGTACCTGTGTATGAGTAGGCATTTGGTGACCATCCCTTCCCAAATTCTATTCCTACTTTCACTTTTTCATACGCAGCTTTTTGCTCCGTTCAAAATTTCCTGTACGCAGCGCATGCTAATTATTGTGCTACAAAGCACGCCAGTCATGATTAAATAAAATGTTCCAGACCCTGATTTTGTAACGCTTCAAAGTTAAGGCTAAAAAAATGTTCATTGGGAAAAATTTTCATTCGAAATTTTAATTCGCAACAGCCAGAGAACAATTTATTTTTATATGATTGAAAAATTAATGTAAATTATTATTAAATTAAATTTTGCGGAAAATATTGAAAATTACTGATAATATGTTGAAAAATAGCGCACAGCACATTAGAATTCAACGTATGTACTTATCTATTTTACTTTAATTTTTCACAGATGAACTAAATTATCCTCTAAGTAGTGTGAAATATAGGTATCTACTCTAATTTTTGATATTTTTTCTCTCAGTTTTTTATACGGTATTATAGATGGATTCTTTTTACTAGACGTTGTGTCAAAATTTTGTGTGTCCGTGTGTGTCCAATAGTTATCGTGTGATGACGTCTGTTCGGATGAAGCTTTTTTTAGCTATAAATTGAGCTATAAATTGAGCTTACAAATTGAGCAACAAATTAAGCTACAAATCTAGTTACAAATCTAGCTATAAATAAAGCTACAAATTGAAGAAAAGTTATGAATGCTTCAAATTTGATTTGAAATTGTTTTTTCTCAAGAAAAGTTAATGAACCTTTTCTATGTACATAATATACAATAATCGATGTAAAAGAGAATTCATCTTCGCCTTCACGACTCTTCGTGAAGGCTACAGCTATTTTAGATATATTTAGGCTGGTTCAAGTTGTATGATTTTACTATAGATCTTGTTTGTATCTAACTTTTTAATGTTGACCTTATTATTTATTACGGAGAGCAGAGACCATCATTTTCTGATACTTCTGTTGTGTGTGAAGGAAGTGTAATATTTATTTTCATGGTTCGATTGATACATCCTATTTTAGTGCCCAGTTACGAATATTAAGTTTTTATTGGGACCTGCGTCTAGTGAGTGGCCTACTTGAGAGCATTTTCCGCCTTGAGCAACAGAATTATAATTTTTCAGTTTCAGCATAAAATTATGACAACTAGGTAAGTTAATTGAAAAATTTGAACTTCGTTGCTTTGGTAGAATTATCGAAGTCATCATCAGAATGAAGTGTATCTGCAGTACTTGCGATATAACTTTCATTATTCCTTAGAATCGCGAAAATTAATTTCTCTATAATTTATGAATACGAGTTACATATTCTCGTTGCATTTTTGTACAACTTGTAGCGCGTAGAAAAATGGAAAATTGTGGAAAAATTATTTGATATATTGCTGAAACTATTTTCCTTGTATGGTTAGGTACAGTGAAATTCGAATAAAATACACTTCATTCATATATATATATGTATTTCGGCCGTAGGAAGAAAAGATTTTTTAATTGGTACCCATAATTTTATGAATTAGAAATTTTTGTTTATTTTTTCGTGGAGGTTGAATGGTATTCGAATTAATTTTTAAACTACTATGTTGGTGTTTCCGATGGGGAAAAAAATGAATTTCTTACTTTGTTTTTTTTTTCGTCAAGTATATTTGTCTCTCTCGATCCATCTTGAAACTTTATCAAGTTGTTATGCCAGTGTAGGATCGCTTTTTGCACAGCCTTCACCGTAAAATACATCGACAAATCGCGAACAAATAATAATTTTACGAATATAATGCATGATAAAAGAAGAAACAACTTCCTGAACAATAGATTGGTCTATGCAGCTGCTGCAAACAGCAATAATGTGATTGAAAACATCTTTCATAGGTATAGGTATTTCTGTGTGAAGGTCGAATTTGATTTTTTTTCTTCACTCTTTGTCGGCTGTGAATAAGTGTTATGAAAATTGAGTATCCGATTAAAATCGTAAAAACTGTTGTGTAGTCGTTATACCTATATATTCTCATCGATAGTGATCTGTGGTGTCTGCAATTTATAGGCTCAAGCACGCTCCCTGTGAATGACACGCGTAAAAGATTTTGCCAGTTTGCAAAATGAAAGAAATTAAAATTCTAGCTCAGCATTCCATTTCCATGTATAAAAATAGCTTAGAGATTGTTTCCGCAAAAAAAAAATAATGCTCCGTCATTTCAACCTAGCAAAAATTGCGAACTCGAACGTGTCTCGCATTGGCGTAGTAACTGTGGCAATGACCTATGGCTGTATCTCGTCAGCTCGCACAGAAGATCTACAAGGTGATCAAAAAATCGTGCGAATAGTAAATATGTATTGAGAATTTTTCTGTAATCATATTTTATGTTATTATTAATGCTGTTCCACCCATTTTTAATGGGTAATTGCATTCATGAACGAAGTTGAGGTTATGAGTGTGATAGTCTTTTTGCTCAGTGGTTACATTGTATATGTATAGGTGCATAAGAAAACATGTATATATGTTCTTCTCTTTGCACGTGAGACGTCTTTTGAACCATATTATTATGCAGTTTAGGCAGGGCTGCAAAGCTAAAAATTGAAACTGCTGGTTTCAGCTTACGCTAATATGATCTTCAAATATGAAAATGTGACTTAAAATTTCAGCTTCAAGATTTCTAATTTTTGGTTTTTAGCATTTAGCTTTTCGAAGTCGAAACAAAAAAATTTGGCTCGTAGCTTTTGGTCTTATATTTTTTGGAAAAATTGAAAGTAGAAAACGATAAAATGTATAAAATTGAGGGAAAACTCGGAAAAGCTAAAAAAAAGCCCCCCAAAAAATTCAAACTTCAGCTTCTAGCTTTTAAACCCAAAGTGGTAAAGATTCTGCTTATTTAGCTTCCAGCATGACTTGGCATTGCTGAATTTGGGAGCAGTGGCGTGAGAAGACGTTTGCTTTTATAAGCTGAGCTTAAATCGAAATTTGAGTAAAATAAAATTGTAATAATCACTCGTTCAACGAATTACAATTTCAAGATTTTTTTCTACAATTTCTTAACTAATTGCTTCTTATTTAGAATTACTTCGCACATTTATCGTTTTCTGAGCTTCGCAAAAACTTTTATTAATTACATATATATCTGTATAAGATCCGTAGTACGTATACTATAAGTATTCTGTCTGATCCTTACACGATGGCCGGTGACTCTGCCCGAACTTTGCCAAATAATTCATTCTTATTACTTTTCTTCGTCATCGTGAAATATTGCATGAGGTATTGTTTTGGCAATATTGAGCCGCGTGTACTTACCAGAACATTTTTTTTCGCCAAACATGGTGAATTTGCTGTTTGGTAAGAAAAACTTTGCTGCTGTTGACATCAGGCCAAACTGAATGTAACGCGCCAAACTTTTTTGGAAACTGGTGGCTTACATGCATTGTTTGGCAAAAATTGTTCAAGATTTTCATACTCTGAATCGAAATCAATAGGAAAAGTGAGGCGAACGCGACAAATTTATGATTTCTCCAAAAATTTTTAGACTGTTCTCTACATTCGGATAAAAATGGGGCAAAAATGTTCAGGCGAGTACGCGGCTTTGCGTGGTATTCAACGAATCTGATTGGTCAACGCGAAAATGTTCCATGTTTCTTCACTCTGCCATCACATGAGATAAGTATAGAGTCGTATAAATACCTCGACTCGATTCGATTCTTTCAAATCCGAGAAACAACTCGACTCTGCCCCAGTATTGATGAATGTTGGTGTAGCCGCACCTTATTATTTTTGTTGTTCCCAGTTTTTGAAGCCCCCAGTAGCTTATAAAAATGTTGAATAAAATTTTTTTGTGGCCATATATTGAATCGACGTGCACAGGCACCTACAGTTAACCTGTTTTCGACGAATACTAGGAAGCAATATTATATATTGGTGTGTTAAAAAACACGAGTATACACATAGAGTGAAAAAAAAAAAAATACTCAGGGCATGATATCTTATGTGGCTTATATCACCGATTCGCTGTGTGTATGAAGTAAATACACTCGTGTATTATGAATTCAGGAAGAGTGTATATTTGTAATGATAATTGCAAAAATAGGTGGGGTTTTAGGTGCCCGCTTGTCTGTACTCGGTCGCAAAAAGTACGCATTCTATTCGTATTACTGTTGCGAGTTATATATATTTTTTAGATGTACCTACATGCGTAGATGTACATGTGTATTGTCGCCTACGTATTTCCACGCTATGCAAAGAAGCCCTCCCAATGAGACCGGCGAATGAGAAACCGGTTTCCTCGAGTAAAGTCGAGCGAAAGTCGCCTCCAGCCAACGGGTCTGTTGCTAGTTGTGTGTGACCACATTTTCATTTTTATATTTAAAAAAAAACAACAACAACAACAACAACATACAGGTACTGTGTATTTCTGTGGTGGTTGAAGTTCTATTTTTAGCTACCTGCCCCAGAAGAAAATATAAAAAAACAAAACAAAGCGAGTAGATAAAAAAGAGGATCGTGAGCAGCAAAAAATCAACTATTTATAAACGATTTTACAGTAAACACGAGTAAACCGGTAGTAGTACGAATAGAAGAGACGATTTGTGATGATGGTCAAGGGGGTGGAGGGGCTAAATTGGACAAATTCGTTGCAAAAGTACGACGACACGAATAGAAAGCCCGGGAGAGCCATAGAGGCTGTATCTTCATTGATTTGTCTTTTTGAAATTCTTGAAAAATGAGATGGTGATAATGGTACAGATCTATTTGTTTGAAAAAAATAAAAATAGGAGAAAAAAAATTGGTTACGCAAAGCTTCAAAAAAAAAAAATTAATCGTCATAAAATAATTGTGACGCTTTTTATTTTCAGGTATAGGTAGCCATAGCTATAGTTATTATAGGTACGAATTGCGAGTAATTACATCAGTGGAACGTGATGAGAATTTAATGCGGTAGATTGGTTAATTAGACGAATAAAAACACATTTTATGAGGTATCGATCCTTGAACTTCAAACGTGCGAAACCATTTTGATGGACTGAGTTTGTGGTGTGATATTTCGTTATCAATTTTTCGATTCCAGTTTACATAGGTATTAATTATGCAATACGATCTGAGGAAAGGTTCAAGAAGTAAGCAGGAAACAATTGTCTTTTAATGGGGAAGATATATGATTTCTTTTTAAAAGTGTAAAAATGTCGTTAGTATCGAAATACCAACAATAAAGCCTTTTTCAGATGTAAATATGAAAGTGCAGGATATCAAAAAAAGGTCTTAGTCGACTTGGGCACTTTTTTGAAATACGTTAGTTTTATAATATTTGTGGTCTTCCTTTTTGCTACAGAACTGTCATTTAGCCCGTACTCTCCCAAAAATTTATGATATTGTCATGCTTTTAAAGGACTATATCGCACACCCTCTACAAAACTGATACAACTCGAAAAACCGTTTTTTCAGGAGAGCTATTTGAAATTTTCAATTTTAAAACTGTCAATATTCAATCAATTTTTAACGGATTTTGTTCATTCAAAAGCCAAATGACTCCATGTATAGTGTAGTTTTTGAATGTGCTGGTCTTTTCCCCATAAACAATCCACCAATAGCCCCCCGGCAAGTTGTATCACTTTTGTACAGGCAGCAATGACACTTTTCAATGTTTGGTGTGTTAATTTTTAGTGAGATGTATCAGTTTTGTAGAGAAATATTGAGTTGTATCGGTTTTGCAGATTGCCAAACTTATTCATTTTATATGCAAAAGTTGAGTTGTATCAGTTTTGTCCATTGAATAGCTATACATTTCTGAAATTGTAAACTGATACAACTCTCCTGGAGGGGTCTGGGGGTGGAATTTCACCAAGATGAATATGGGGGATTAAAGTAGGACCCTTATAGACCTTTTTTTCACTGCTAACTCAAAACTCAATTTTTGTGAGTTGTATCAGTTTTGTAGAGGGTGTGCGATATGATCATGTCTTCCAGTCGTCAGTTTTTTTTATAATTTACTAAATTTCTGATGTTTTCTCATGGAGGGGGGGGGGCGCACAATTTCAGTGGTTTCATCAATATTTTTTCATTTGACCATAATATAACTTCAAGATGTGAATTTTTAATAATTTAAAACATTTTTGTTCTAGTTTCTATGCACTAAATACAGTGGAAATCGCTTATAACGAAATCGAATATGTATGATAAAATATTGCTTTGAACTATAATGAATTTTAAAGTCTCTGCAGTTAGAATTTTCTGTAAGAAATAAATTGGATATAACGAGCAACCTGTGGTAACGACTAACGAGCAAAATGGTCAGTACCTTTAATCCCTTCAGTTTTGTTATGAGCAATTTCCACTGTATATAATATTGTAGCCCTGTTAATGGGTTTTGATTATAAGAAATTCAAAAGTATCGTGGCAAACTTTCTAAACCTGTTCGAAGTCATTCAACTCAAATGGATAATATGCAAAAAAAAAAAAAAAAAGGTCAGGGTTTTACATAAACTGTTATAAATTCTTTTTCTACGGATATTGAACTCGTTGCCCATACCTCATTGAATAGTCAATGGACTAGAAAAAAATACCAATAACACCCTCTATTACACCTTTATTATCTTACACTTCTGAACGAAAACATATTATTATAATATTCAATCTTGACACGTCCCAATAAGTATGTACAGGGTGCGGCAAAATGACCGGTTACATTTGTTTTTTTGAATTATACGCACAAGAAAAAAGATAAGGACATGCGGTTGCTTCTAAATAAAACTTCATTCCTTAAAGTTACGTATGAAATACAATCAGTGACGCACCCGGAAATTTTTCAAGGTAGGAGCTAAGGCATAAATTTATTCCCAAAAAACTCCTAAAAAACTGAAAATCTTCTATTCATCCTTTTTTTGATGAAATTCAAGGTCTAAAGGGAATGTTTCAGCTCCATAGCCCTACTTTGATGCGCTACTGAATACAATTTCACTTTCTCATGTTGACCATTTTGCCTAACACATTTCTGAAGGCGTAAAATCCAATTTTTTAACTTTGCTAAGCAATGGTTCCATTCTTTTGCAATTTCTTCCGCTAAATGCTACCAGTGATGGATAAAATCGACCGGGGAGGGGAATTTTGCACGTGTGGCATAATTCATGGTTAGCGCAAGGAGGTAAATTCCCTACTGGCTGAATACGTAAGAAATTATTGGCAAAAATATGATTATTGCTTAGCAAAATCTTGAAAAATTGAGTTTTACGCCTTCGCAATTGTGCTAGGCAAAATGATCAACATGTGAGTGAAATTTCATTTCATATGTTATGGTAACCTTAAAGAATGAATTTTAATTTAAAACCAACCGCGTGTCTCTGTCTTTTGTCTTTACGCATATAATTGGAAAAACAAATGTGGCCGGTCATTTTGCCGTACCCTGTACTTGTACGAATTATGTGAAGTATGGCTTGCACAGGTGCAGTGGCGCATCTAGAAAAAGAGAAGTTCAAAGAAATATAATGGAAATTTTTTATTTATTTAGTCTTATTTTGATAAAATTTGATGCCCAAGGGGCGGCCTCAGCTGCCCTAGCTCCACCATTGGATGCGCCACTGTATACATGAGCTAAACGAGTCTACCCATCGCACGTATACCAAATAGAGATAAATAGATGAACAGTAAAAATTGGATATAAAACACATTCAATTTTGTATAACGAATGAGAGAAAGTTTATTTTTAGAAGTGCCGATTATAAACTGATAAAACGGTTTCACCATCGTCAGTTAATTTATTGTTTACTTTCCGATATACCCATGTATGAACTATCCCGGGTTATGTATGTGCCAAATTTATCGAATATATTATGTTCGTATTGAATTATAGCTGTACCTATTTCATCATTCGTTAAATAAGTATATAGTTATAGAGATAGATGAAAATTGGGCGGCGAGGAAAAAAAATTCGAAAAATTTTCTTTTTCCGGAAATGTCTTGTAAAGCAACGCCTATAATATAATTCGGTTTCGCCATTCTACGCGAAAATTGGACGGCGAATGAATAATTAAAAAAAGATAATAAATTCAAAGAGGTATACTCCTCCTTCGAATCGCCTTTGAAGTTCGAGTGGAAACGATTAATTTTCTTATTTTGGTAGTCGTCGTCGTCCGAATTTGGTTTATTCTTTCCGGTGAGCGGATTTATTTCGATTTTCTGAATTTATAAATCCTCGTTTTATCGCCGCCAGATTCTATGAAGTAATTAAATTATTTTTAAGAATAGATAAAGTAATTTCGAAGAGAGGAAACTGCAAACTGGAAAGGCGAATGCTCGAGTATGAGAATAAAATATGATCGCGAGAAAGAGATACAAGGAAAAAAGTACGTATATGTGTTTATGTATGTTTCATAATGATGGAACAAAAATGAGAAAGTCGAGGAAAAAAAAATTTTTTTTTTTTTTTTGGGGGGGGGGGGGCACGAAAAAATAAATCGAAGAATAGCGAAGACCTTGTGCGTGGTTCGGGATCTAGCGCACATATGCCAAAAGTTGATTTTTTTTTTCTCTGCGTCTCTCTCTCTCGACAAGAGCTCTTATACATATTTATCACTTTTTTTGTGTCCTCGCCATAGTATATGGCGAATATTTTAATTTTTATAAAATATTTATTTGTAAGTGTCGTCGCTTTTATTTTAGAATGCATATACCTGCGGATAGGTACCTACACGTAGGTATTTTCTTAACTCATTCAGAACGTTGATGCTGATGGGCTTAGGGACAGAGAGATGGATCTTGTAAATTGTGTCGTCGTTCAATTTAGACTATCGATTTGGTCGCGCGAATCCTGTGCGGAGGGGAAATGAATTTTAATTATATTCAATTTATGGCGATCATTAGAATCTATAATTCGCCAATGTCTGCGTGTACGTTTGTATTACATCGCATCGTGTCCAAAATTGAAATAATTATTGTGTATGGTGAGAGTTAGCTTTCAAATGACATCTGTGTAGCTACGGTGGAGCCAATTATTGGCTTATTAATTAGTGCCGCCGCCATCGTTGTCATTTATTATAATTGTGGCGAAATGTATTATTTTATTTCGATTTAAGTAGCTGTACATTTTCAAAGTCACGTCTCTGCGACATATTTAGTATGATGAGCGTCTGTTTTTGAAAGATATGGAGTATGTTTTACTCGACTACTGAAGAGACTAGATGGAGTCATATGTGACGCCAGCTTATAACATACCTCAAAAAGATCTGGTGGCTTCATAGGTATATGACATTAATCGAGGTTGCTTGAACTATTATAGCGATTTCTAGTGTTTGAGACAGCACAATTTCCGATAACAATCAAATGAGACCAAAAAAAAGAATGTGACACCCCTAGATTGCATTGTGCAGTTGTTTGAATTTTGAATATCAAGGTTGACTTTTATCGAATGAAAAATTATACTAATTTTGGCACCTCGTGAAAATAGCGTCATATGACGCCACTTGGTCCTCTGAGTAGCTCATGTCAAAATTACAATATTGGCGTCGTATACAACGCCATCTGGTCCTTCTAGGGGTAATTTTTTTCTGGAAAATCGATTGGAAACAACGTAACTTATACCAATTCCTCTTGAGTTTCAACATACATATAGTATGAAAGAGTTGATCACTAGAAAAACCATGTTCTACTCATTTACTTAATGACCAGGTGGGGTCATTTATGACTCCACTGTATGAATAAATGTATAGGACCGCAGGAGGCGTCATAAGTCAGGGTTGCTTAAACTGTTGCAGTGATTTCAAGTATTTATGATCGCACAATTTTCTTTGGCCAAACGAGATTGAAAAATAGTCTGCATACAACGCATACCCCTTTAGGATTGTATGGTACAGCTATTGGAATTCCAAGAATCATTATATCGACTTTTAATGAATAGCAAAACACTTATTTTGGTAACTCATGGTCTATTGAATCGTAAATATCAATATTTTGAATGTAGGTGTCATGTATAACGCCACCTGATAGTTATATAGTGGGTGTACTAAACGTTGATGTGAGTTATTCTGACTGAATTTTTTCTTTTTTAATTCTTTACTGGAACTGAACATAATTAGAGTGTCCTCTTGCCAGTGAATGATTTTTGTATGTATCTGTTTTTAACACTAGAAATACTAGGTTTTACTCGATTACTCAAAGGACCAGGTGGTGTCATATATGATACCACAAGAGTAACCTCAAAGGACCAGATGACGTCGTATGACACAAATCAGGGGACACAAGTCAGGGGTTCTGAAAATATTGGTCCTTCCAGAAGTCCATCTCAAAATTTTGAGTGCTGTCGTATATGACACCACCTGGTATATGTACTTCTAGTGTTGAAGCTCGGATTGTCTGCTGGTACTGATAATCTGATAAGTATCGATTTTTGCAAGCCTATCGCGATAGTCTTGATAAGCAATGATGTTTCATAGAAAATATATTATAGTCTCAATTTTTAAAAAGATAAAAATTTATGTACTTACCTTCTTTTTTCTTCGCCTTATGAAAATGTATTTTACCCTCACAAAAAAAAAAAAAAGCCAATGTATCACATTTACAAATAATGGTGCAGTTTATGTATAATTTTGCGGTATGCTAGATTTATTACAAATCGACTCAGTATTTTAATTTTTGAACGTGTTTGAAAAAACACCTTTCCAAAAAAAAAAGATCAACTCTACCTAGACGAAGTAGATATTTTCCTAAATAGTCAGATTAAATAGATTTGCAGTAGTTTGAAATGAATTCTCCTCACAAGCATATGTAACCAAATTTAGGAAAATTTATTGCCTTAGCTTCGCTTATACAGTGGCTTTTAAAGTTTTCAAAGTTTTTACGAAGAGATGATTGTATCTACTCTACGCAATTTACATTTCAAAGGTGCAGGTGATAGGGGCTTATTAACTTGAAACTTTATCGACATCGTGTCCCTCGAACAACTCGGTTTACCTACCGCCAAATAATCGTTTTTATTTTTAGTAACAATTTGACACAGTTTTCTGTCTGCTGCACAATCGTATAGGCGAATTAATAGATATAACAGTTTGTTGCTATCAACGATTGCGTTGACCTACACCAGCTTTTTAAAACTGCAGAATTATCTAGATGACCTACGACATTGGGTAGAGGTTGAGAAAATTCAGTCGAAGAAAATTGAAATACGAATTTCAAATACTTGGTTAGTTTTTATTCCGTGCTTTCTCTCCAAAGAATCTACGCAAGAGTAAAAAATAAAGTCGTGAGAAAATTATATATTTGTGCAGAACCTGCTTAGTTATAACAACTGTGTTATTTTTATCAAGTGTCATTATAGAAGGTCATTCACAGTAATCTGGCCGTGCAAATGATTTCTGCTATACCTACTCGAACTTCCCCTCTATTCGCAACCTTAATTCCATTTCTATTACCAGGTTTGACAGACACTATATAGTTTCATCGTATATCTTCATAATTTGGCTTGTATTTTCTTCTACTTCATTCAAGTGAGAGAATATTTCTTTTTAGTCGAGATGAATCCACTTGAAAAATGGTTTCGTTGTATACAGTACCTACCCTGTAAAATGATGAATAGTTGAGGAAAAAATAATCCAATTTATGCGGACGAGTAGAATGTTATACCCCATAAATGGACATTATTTTGTCATTTTTTGTGTCCTTGTCGTTGTCGATTCTTCAAAATGGATTGTGTCCCATTAGAAAAAATTACGTTGACCCTATATATATAAAACATGAGACAGATGAAATTTGTTATAGTTTCACTTCTCAGCCATCTTGCCATTGAACGATCTCCATTTACAATGATCTATACGAGAGTGTCCAGTTTTGTCGGTAATATGAGAATTGTAATCTTCATTCGGCTTTTTGCGTCGGTATTTTAAGACTGACGTTCTAGCAGAGATAATTGTATGTGAAGGGTATGAAACCAAATCATTACTCAGGTTCTTTTACCTTGCTGTTAATTTTTCAAATAGGGGAGGGTTGGGCTTGGGGGAACCATTTTTTTAAAAATTTAAAACTTTAACATTTTTGGTACTACATAATTAGAGACCTGTATTTGGTTTCATGTGAAAGGAAAGGTTCACCACTATTTGATAAGTAATACCTTAAGGTTTTCTCCCCCAAAAATCCAATATTTCATACTCCTGTTTTTCAACTATCTTCAAGATACCTATAGACAAGGTTCCCGGACTCTTTCCCTAATCCAGTTTCCCTAAAGACATTTTCCCTAATGGACAAAATCCCTAATTCTTTTATCCCTAATCCATTTTCCCTAAAATAAAAAAATCCTAATGTAATAAATAAATTGCTTAAAAAGCACAACTTGAAGAAAATGGAAAGAAGTGCATTTATAAATTTATATTGTACCACAAATTTTTAAGATATTCCAGTAAAGTGTTGTAGGTTTGATGCAGGGAGGCTGTAGTGTGAATATGTTCTTGTAATTCCAGCCATTTTTTCTTTGGGGATGATCTCACTTTTTTCCCCATTGCGAGTTCCGCTACATAGGCTTCCACATATGCCGGTTCCTTTTGAAATTTGACAAGGGCATTGTACAAATTGGGATGATGTTTCCCCACCACAAGGCAAAAACGGTTGTGCCAACTCTCACTATAGTTATTGGTCTTATGAGACTTTATGACGGTAGCTTTGTAGTGATTCTAGAGTGATGGTGGGTATTGAGATGGGATTGCAGCTCTCCAACCTCTTCCATAGACTGCCATTACTGCATTGCATGGCAATAAACTTATTTCATGGTCAATTGGGGATGAAAGCATTAGCGATTTTGAAATATTTTAGGACTTTTGGCGTTAGGGAAAATGGATTAGGGATAAAAGAATTAGGGATTTTGTTCATTAGGGAAAATATCTTTAGGGAAACTGGATTAGGGAAAGTGTACGGGAATCTATAGACAAAAGGAACCGTACTCAAAGTTTTCATTTTTCCACACAGATTGAACTTTCTAGCAGGTTTTCACTTGAAAATGTGCTTATTTTTTAAAATTATTCAATGTACAAGATCAATTTGTAAAGTAGAATAGCTATTTATCTTTATGTCTGGTGAATCTTCATCAGTATAATTATTATGATTTCTAGTAGCCACTCTGTCGAAGTTGACCACGGCACTGATTTCCCATATTTACCGAAGAAATAATTTAATTTCAAAATTTAATAGCTACATATCATTATATACGTAATATGTAAGTATATATTTGAAAGGGACAGAAGTTATTATTTTTTCTTCAAAATCTCTGAAAATTTTGAGTTGGATTTCTAAAAATACTGTGAAATTTTATATCAGTCATCATTGGGCCCCTTTAGCCCAGTTTCTTTCGCCCGAAGATATAATTATGTATTTAATATTTTTCATGGAAGTGTTCAAAAATTACATAATATGAACAAGATCATTTTTGCTTACCCACCTAAAAAGATGACAAAATTCTTCTTACGATGAGACTTGAAGGACGTATCTATGTTAGTTATGTGTGAAATTAGTTTGAATTATGAAGTTTCTCATTTCTATGAAGAATGTGTCATTAAACTATCATTTCGACAAGTTCACAAAAAAAAAAATCGTATGGAATGGACAGTTTTTTCCTTCCTCCAGAAGATGGTGCACTTGAAATGTTACTATCTTGCAGTGTTATCAGTTCTGTATTTCCATTGATTAGCTATATTTCAAAGGAAAAGTGAATTTCCAAGTATTTTTGGGAATAATTGTGGCTAACATTTCTTATTTGTATAGGTATTTGAAGCCTATATGAGGTGTCAAACGTGATCTCTCTTCAAAATTACTTACTCAGTTGTGCTATATTTGTATTAAAATCACTGCAGGTATCACTTTGTACAGGAAATATCATTTCCTGTGAACTTAGATAGGTATATTTTTAGATTTATCTAAGTATAATTTTTATTAGATATGATTCATTTTGTACGCACCTATCTAATTATCTGTGTACATGGTTGCCTCTCTTGAGTGGATATCTAATTATCTACATATATTGATGAAACTAATATCACAGGTTTCGAAGAAATTCGGAACATTTTTTCAAAAATTACTTTATCTTGAAGAGTTTCGGTACAACCAAAAGATAATTGCTTATTTTTTAAAATCTTGGTTTGGGGAGGGGGTGAAGAGAGTAGGAGTTTACCTTCCTTTCTCAGTGCCAAAGTAAGATTTCCATTTGGGATCTTTATACCGAAGCCCTCTTTCTCACGCGGTTCTTAATTTTTTTCAGGATTCTTGTTCACTGATGACTTTTTTTTTTTCGTTTGCCGAAAATCTTTAACTACTCACCTTGATGAATCCTTGAATTCTTTTTGGTCGGCAGCATGCTATAGTAATATAATCATTCGAAATATGACAAAATTGAAGTCCACAACCATGTTGTCGTTGCTTTTCGCATCTTATAATTGCGATTTTCACCGACGTAAAATTTTTTTTTATACTCAGGAATTCATTTAAGTACCTTACTTTTTGAATTTTATTGTCCGTAAGAGAAAAGAATTTGAAGAAATCGCGCACTAAAAATGGAGATGTTTTCGCGAAAATATTTTTTGCGGTTAAATTTAAAACTTTATCGATGACTTAGTATTTGTGTGAGGTAAAAATAACTTACATATACGAATATTATGAGAGCCATTATCCGCTGCAATGCGATTTTATGCGAAGATACGTGTCTTTCATGATTACCATACGATTATTTTTATTTTAATCGTTTACAGATAAAAAATAAATTGTGATTGAAACAAAAAGCGTTATAATAGTTATTCAAGCTGAAATTTTTTGAATCTATAAATGCAAAATTTGTGTGCGTATGTAGCTACATAGGTAGATGAGAAATTATCGATTTATGTCGTCGTTGAGAGTGGATAATTTGAAAATTTATTAGGTTAAAATTTGGAGGTGACAAATTTTTTTGATTAAAAACTTTTTTATCTTTTGGCTCGGTGACAAAAATGAAATTCGCTGATTCGTGGATGGAACAATATGGCTGATGAGTGCATGTATCTACGCGTATCTATAGATGAAGGAGGAAAATCCAATCCATTTGGGGAAAACTTTTTTGCTAATCGAGGCATCGCATGCTTCTTGCAAGCCCGAAATTTTTTCTATTTTCTATTTGAAAATTTCGCCGAAAATTAATTGAGGATTCTACGTTAATTCTTTGCGTGCGAAATTTAATTTTTTTTTGTCTCTATCTTTTTATCACAACTCGTATTTCCTATACACCTACCTGTGTGAAAAATGCGTGAAAATTTACGACTATCCTGGGGCTCGCATGATTTTTCTCTCTCTCTTGTTGTTTTCTTTAAATCAAACTCTTCTGACGAATTCGTCTGTTCATCGTGGATTTTGTTAATTGTGAACACTTGTGTCGAATAAATTTGTGTACCTTGTCATTTAGGAATTATTTTTATCTGTATTTTTCTGCTGAATTATTTATCATGCTCGTGTAGATAAACTTACCTGAAGAAGGATTAAACGTCCTTTACTTTGATACGTTTGGCACTCTTATTTCTGATTTAGTGGCTGCTTCCTACATAATTCTCCAACGAATAATAGCTTCGCTAAATTACTCATACGTACATGGGGCCCCTTCATCCTTAATCCTTGATATTCAGTTTCCTTCCCGTTATTTCAGCTTATAAATCAGCTTGTCGAATTCCAAAGAATATACATGCCTGCAGTCATTTTTGATAATTATGTGTTTCACAATAAATTAGGCAAAACTACGTCCGCAAGTTGATTGTGACGTGTTTTATGAGAATATGTGGGTGATTCAGCAAAAATGTTGATATTATTGGCTTAATTTTTTAAAAAACAACGTTGGCCGCCATTTTGAATTTTTTCCTTGGAAATGTCACTGTATAACCAACAAAATATAATATCACTCAATATCAGACATCCAAGCTACTATAATCTGTATTGTGTGTGTGCATTTTCTTACAATCCAAAAACTTTCAAACGTTATTTACAATGGCAAAGGACACTGTGAACAACATTTTTTATCACAAATGTTTATTTATAAATACCCTTCAATTGAAAATAGAGCCATAATCTCGTGCAGAGTGCAGAGCTTATAATGAGTGCAATAACACATAATCTTAACAATTTTTTGGATTTTTAATTTCATCATCAGACTCCTTTTTAGCTTGTTGAACTTATGCCAGGTCGAAGGACAAAAAATGTATGGGAGAGTTTTCAAAGATGGCCTCCACCTTATCCCGAAAAAGTGAAATTATTTCAGTACTGTGGATGCGTCATGCAAAGTGTCTAGAATCACCAGTCTAGTAAAACCTGTGCTGCTCTACATTAATAAAGAAAAAATTGCTAAAAAAAATTCCTATAACTCTTCTGCTTGGCTAGATATTGAGCTCAAATGGGAATACATATTATTCTTGTAGAAACGGCGTACTTCTGCATCAAAACATAGATTTTTCTGAAGATTACGAAATCCGAATATTATGTGATTTAGCAAACTTACGGATGGCTGTAAAGCTAAATTGAACATGATGAAGCTTATGATTTCGTCTTCCGCAAAATAAAATATCAAGTCCAAGAGGGAATCGTACCTATTCTGTAGATGTTTCCCTATACGTGTATCATACTCTTACATAAAATTCGATGAATTTGTTCTGAAACAAATCGTTCCTCCCACATCCATGCCCAGCATTTTCTTGATATTCTTCTTTGTTGCGAACTTTACCCCAAACATAATGATAACTCCCTATGTTCGTCGAATTGATAACGTTCATCAGTATTTTTGTGATACGAGAATAGCAGAACGAGTATTTTACTCGTACAACCTGCGTAGGGTCATGATATCATAAAGATACTGTGTTTATGGTCGACATAATTATGAATTTTATCAGCTAGCCATGGAGAAAGTATATCCCACGTTGTGCTTACCTGTATGTATAGTTATTTATGGTCACGTTGTAAACGTTCTGCAGCCGATGTTATCACTTTATCTCATTACCAGCCAAATTTATTTCGCTAATAATAGGCACATTATTTTCGGACTAAAAATTGTATCATCTTCTGCAGCGAAAATTGATTGTCAGTATGTGGATTCTCATTTCTCTCATCATGCAAAAATTTTCTATACGTCATAGGCTAGTCCATCCAATGTGGTTAGTTGAAATTGTCGTTACAATGTTATCTGCGTGGCATTTGTTCATGGAGTTTGAAATTGATAATCTTATGAATAGTATTACAAAGGCTAGTTACTCGTTTAATGAAATGTTGAACGTATCCAATAAGCATGCTCAAGTTTATCACGCGGTGGAGGGTGCATCCACATCAAATGATACAGCTTGAATACAGGGTGTTCTGCATCGCGTTCACTGCCATGCAAACTGCAGAAAGAGCAACACGAGTTATATTCACGTATGATAGTTTGCATACTCACCGGTCGATAGGGGTTGTATAACGTCAAGAAGTACTTGAAAAATTTATTTCCAGAAGAAAGTTGAATTTTTTGTTGAAAATAAGTAAGTCTGATTTTTTCTGTTTTATCCATTTTTAAGAAAAAGTCCTAAGAATTGAAATTTTTTAATGAGGCATTCAATTTTCTCGTAAAAATTTTTTTTCGGGTCATATGTATGATTATAATAAATAATTACCAAAGAGTAGGCAAACCATCATAAATAAATGTAACTCTTGTTGCTCTATCTACTATTGCTTGGTGGTGAATTCGAGGCGGAACACCCTGTCTATCAATAAGATGGAAAATATCGGGTGTTAATGATAAAATCAATTTATCTAATTTGTCAGTCCCCTTGAAATATTTGCGCGATTAACTGAAAATGGTGTGTTATCAGTTGAAAATTGGCGTTTTTTAAATGTAACGGACTTTAAAAGATACATTATTTTGATAAGCTGACTAAAAACAGTAAAAATGAAAAAGATTATCTAGAGTTTGGTACAAATAAATTGGAATTTTTCAAGTTATTTTCTTTGAGCCCTTTATATTATACCAAAACCATGGGCTAGCTCAGCCCAATGCTATGGGATTTGAGGTGAAAGTGTTTTTTTTGCTCTTCTGTAAAATTTGAGAAAGTGGACGTATCCCCTTTTTGCGTAACAGCGTTTAAATTTATTTTTTAGATTCGCGTTCCTAAATGGCCTCGTAATTAATTGCTGAAAAAATTTTGGCGGATTCGGACGCGTTGAAGGAAAATTTTTTTTGCACCTTCGTTAAAAAGTCCGTTTCTTTATTCGCTTGCCTTGGATTGTAAACTACATTCGTGGGGTTCTATTTTTAAATTTTAACGAATGCGTGATTTTCTAGCATTATTTAGAATCGTCCTGTATTACTGCTGATTCAGTTGTAAAATATTCGACTTCGCGCATTTCATTCAAGAAATAAAAAAAACATACTCGTATGTAAATCAAAATAGAGTGAATTATTTGTACATGAGGAGAATAGCACGCATCCGTAATTTATTGCGAATACTTTTTGTTTCATTGCAAAGTATGACGGTTCCACAAATATGTAGATACGTTTTCCTGATTTTTGTGTTTGTGCTGAGAGGTTTTTATAGTCATCAACGGAGCTGACTGGTAAAATATTGCGGCGTGGCCATTCGCCATTAGAGAATAATATTTTACTTGCCTTATTTTTCATATAAGTATTACCTATATTATTCCTCGTTAGAATTTATCTCGTCAAAGAAGAAAAAAGAAGTCTAGAAATTTTCACTATTTCGTATGAGACGATAGAGAAAAATTCAAGATTTATTGCGAATATTCCAAATATTTGTTGTACTTTCTACTATTTTAGATCATTTATCTTAGGTACTGATTTTTTAGTCTGTAATATTATTATACGAGTATTTTTCTTCTGAATTCGAAAAATTTCATTTGCTTATGATCTATCTCATTTTATACTTCTTTGGAATATTTTTCACGAAAAATAAATGAATAAATAAATAAATAAACAAATAGAAAGTACCGATATTCCATTGTATGTATCTGCAGAATTGCTGTTCTTAGATGTTTTCTAGTAAAAGTTATTGCTGTCTTATGTAGAATATAGGGATTATGAATGTTGAGAATGGTCTTGAACCGAAACTTACTGGCGTTATGAATATTATCTTGTTATCTTTGGAAGTGTGAAGTAAATAAAGAGCTTGCTGATAGTCGACAATTTTACAAGTTTATATTTTCTGTGAACTTACTTTCGTATTATTTTTGGAACAAAATAATTTTATGTAGTTCTTCAATTAATTTCTTTTCTTTTGGTTGATTGCCAAATGAATGCTTCATCATAGGTCTATATGTATGTGAGATGCATAAGTATTATTTTTATTTATTTATTATTTTTAATTTTATTTAATTATAACGCGGAAATTAAAGCAAAACAATTTATTATTTCGCTTATATTGTTGGTGGAATATGTTTTTTTTTTTTTTTTTTAATGAACCATGCATCGAAATACATTTCCATTTATTGCGCTGAATGTGTCATAATTTTCGGTTAATTAATTTATTTTGTTACCGATTTTGGCAGAAAAAGTGATTTACTTTTCATTTAAAAAATAATAATTCAATTCTGTTGTATGAAAGATCTACAACGTTGCCGAATTGTCGACGGAGTTGCCATAAATTTTTAGTGACGAGATTGAGTATCTACGTGGTTTTCTTCATTGTTGTTTATTTCGATGGGTATATTTATATGTTTGTACTTGAAAGTTTCTTCAAGATAAAATGAATTTAATGCATCACCAATGCCGTGCGTAATACGTTTGTGAAAAAAAAGTCCTCCGATGAAGAGGAAAATCTGTTAGTATTGATAAAAAATATTATTTGCCCAGTCAATATAATATATTTAGAATTGCTTTCGCTCGTATATGCTGCTGTCACGATTTATAATGTTTCTTGTAATGTACTTGAGTATGAAATTTTTTTTTAATTTTCATTCAAACATATGCGTGTAAAAGTGGTTTTGTGAGTTATTAATTTTTCATCGTTTGCTGGATGACAGACGTTATCAAATTTTTTACTCGAGCATTTGCTTACTTTTTGCGGATCTAAGACGAATAAATTGATTTAAGGGTGTAGTCTACTTTTGGGCTATGCTATGAAGTCGACATCGATGTCTAAAAAACTGCGCGATAATGTTGAATAATATGGACAAAATATACTTAGGCAATTTCTTTGACACACGTGTTGCGGATTTGCGTTCTGGCAGCCAAAATCTCAATTTTCCCTACTATTTTGCTGGAAAGTATACGCTTACCATTTTTGTCTCTTGAGTTTTGCACCGAATTGTCTCAAATTTGGATATATTATCCTTGAATATATTTTCTATGCCCGGACGAAGCCCTTTTTTCAGTTTCACGATTTCATTTTTTTAAATATTTTTTCAAACCCCCCCCCCTAAGGGCAAAAAGTGCTCTAAAATTTTTTAGATCTAAAGAAAAGCTTCTTCTGGGCATAGAGATTATGCTTAAGAATAAAGTACTTATCCAAATTTGAGCCAATTTGGTGCAGAACTCAGCAAAAAATAGGTAAATTATGAACCACTCGAAAAAAAAACAAAGGTAGACAATACCCTTGAAAACAATGAATTATTTCAATTTATTGGTACAGGTATGAATGAATTTTGATTTGTAATTAACATTTTTTTGTCGTATAGGTATTTTCCTAGAATGTTCTAAATTGCCTGTCATTTATTCCATTCTCCTCACTTGAGTTTCTATATGAATATTCAGGTTGGAAATTGTTATCTTGAATTGCTACGTTCAAGATAAGGTTATCTCTTCCAACAGTTTCATTACTGCATCGATTATTCGCGTTCTCTGCTAAATATAGCATTGAAATTAAATTTTTTGGCACTTACCAGAATATACTCGTTAAAATCAGAACATACGTCTTTCAGATTTAATGCTACTGTTGTAGGTTAGGGACCCATAACTTTGTCATAATTATCTGATTCGATGATTGTAATTTGTTCGTTCGAACAGTTATGTAGTGAACCCTTTCTGTATCTGATTGAAATTTCTACATAATGCTGATGAGACTCCGAAATTTTCTTCATCTAACAAGAAAGTATAATGCTCTATAATATTATAATAGCATCATCAGAATTAATATAGTATACAGTTTTATTACTTATCTAATTATGTAATGTCATTGTTCGTCGTTCTGATTAAGACTGTTATAAGACTTAAAAGTTCTTAAATTCCTACGTTTTCTCATTTTCAGCAACTTTAATAGGTTATGTAAGTTTTCAGGTATACCTATACTCTCTTCCATTTATAGTATTTTTTTCCATCGAAAATTAACTGTCTCCTGCTGGCACCATCTGTGATATCGATGTTCTCGTCTAGTCAAAATATCATGATGGTTACAGGCGACTCGACCCGATGAATGAACATTCCTAACATATTCGAAGACAAATTAGCAAAATTATTTGCCAAAATTGGTTTGATAGCTGTGTAGATTATTTCAAAATTGCAAATAAAATACCAGTGCTCATCCATATATCTTGATATGTGTGCGTCTAAATTAGGTTGAATGTAGATTCGAGACACGATAGTTTCAAAATTGGTTTACCTACACTCGTCGAAAACGACGTCTCAGACTATTTTGGCAGCTTTCCAAATTTTACATCATTTGTTTGTAAATAATGGATATACGATTTTAAAATCTTTTTTTTTCCCCTTCAGAATCTGTTATTGAAAGGCCAAAATGATTTGAGAAACTTCGTTAAAAAGTGCTTTTATAATGATTTCTGCGTCAAAATGAACATTTTTAGCAGGTTTTCGACAGAAAACCTCCCATTAATTTTGGTCTGACTTTCACAAATAGGCACCAGACCATCATAGTTATTCGTTTCAGCAGATTCCAAAAATACCCATCTCGCATTTTGGTGTTTCTTTATTTATTTTATTATTTACCCATAAAATCGTTGTTTCTCCCTCCGCGCGCATATATTTCTTTTATGCGCGAGAACGGCCGAATCAATGAGGCTAAAATTTTTACCAGAGGTCAATATCAACCAGATCTAAGTCTGATGAAAATTTCGAGTCGATCGGTTTGACGGTTTAGTAGATATTAGCAAAAATGTAGCCAAAAATCGATGCTTTTCTTAGGGTAATCGAAAACCTGCTTTTCTAGCGGAGCTTGCTGCGCTAGAATTTTGTTTTCATTAATTACGAATTGTGTGATAATTATGCGTATACTGGCCTTCGTTGTGTTTTTCTATCGCTGAAGTGCTAAAATTTTTAGTTTCAAAATGTTTCCAAAATTTGAACTCCTAAGTTGAAAAAAAAAATTATAATACTAGCGCTTCACAAATCTGCAGATTTTCTTGAAAATTACATGCTCGAGCGTATCATCAAACCTCCTACCCTCAAGTCTATCATCTGTGAATAGTTCCCCGCAAGCCCTAGGTACGTGTATGAGAATAACGTGAAACAATGGCGAGGAAAGAAGAAAAAAAGTTTTAAAAGTGACCATTCTAGTTAACGAAGACTGCTTGTAGCTTATACTGAATGATAGATAAGAGTTCGAAAAAGTGTGTTAATGAAGGTAAAATGGGTTTGTAGGTACCCAACAATTGCAATTAATTATCTAATTTTGAAATAAATAATAAATATCTATCTTTTTAGAAAACAAAACAAAACATAACAAAATTTGAAACAATAAGAGAAATTTTGTAAACAAGAAATCAGTTCTTGAATATTGTAAATGTGGAATGAGTGATGAGTGTCAAGTTTGAAATTTACAATAAATTGCATACTTTGGTAGGTTCGTGTTGAGAGAATTTTAGAGAATATTGTTACGAATCGTTATTATATTTAATTCAGATGTAAGTATAGTGTTCGTCGAGTGGTAATTATGTTTTTATATGTGCGGTAATAAAGATAATATTTTCTGCAAAATGAAGAGTTTTTCGTCAGAATTTATTCGTGATTAACTTCTGCATCTCAGGAAGTTTTTATTAATTGTGTTCGTACTCTTAGGTAAGTAGGTAATATACTTACAGTTTTTGAAAAACAGTGTTTTTTTGCAAAAAAAATAGGTAACTTTATCAGATTCTTGTTTAGGTTTTGCTTCAAAAATATTTTCAAATACCTGCCTACTAACTAGTAAATGAAAACTTGAGTACGAGTAGAATCATAGGAAATCACAAAATAGGATAGGATTTTAGATTTGAATTATTTTTCATCTTGGCGGATATTTCTGATGATATATTACGTGAATCCTCGAATGTTTGGTCTAAAATTGTGGCTGTTTGATATTTTTAGCAGGTTTTCAATAAAATAGCTGTTATTAATTTTCGTCTAATCTTCAGATGTGTTTATTTATATATTAGTGTATTTATTTGTTTATATGTGGAAGGGGAGTATGTAAATTGCAAATTAAACTTGGAAGACTAATTGAAGGGAATTTACATAGCGGATCAAGCTGAAATTTGAACGGTAAATGAAATGGAGTCTTGTGAGTTTATCATCAGCTGCCAATCTATTCGTTGGTTTTATAGAAAAGTCATTTTGAAGGTTGAAAAACCGTGGAGTTTTCTTTGGAACACGAGAACACGAGATAGGAAGAACTATACTGAACCAATAGGGTTGAAATATGCACCGTGGGTCAATCCTGAAGAGATTGAAGTCTGATGGAAATTTTATATCGACCAGGTGCGATGATTTTTGATCGGCTTTTGAAGGAACGGATTCGTTATTCGCATTCTGTTGTTTTTTTTTTTTCAGCTTAGATGATTTCTAATAGTGAGAGTACTAAACTAATTGAACTGAAATTAATGTGGTGTGCAAATACAGTAGAACCTTTCAAAATGTACAATTTAAGTTTCAAGCCATTCTGTTGGTTGGTTTTTGTAAAAAGTTAAACAGATCTATAGAACGTGAATTTTTCTTTGGAATTTGCGAGCAGGTTTCCGACAGAAATTCATTTTTTACCCAATTTTCGCATAATACTGGAACATATGAACTTTCAATGGGTCATGAGATAGCTGAAGTTCTGTACTTCTGTTCGACCGGCTTTTCTGGTGGAGCATTGATGCGCTAGAATTTTTAGCAGGTTTTTTCTTTTTTTGTTATGACCTCTGTTGCTATTATTTTATAAATTTTTATATGAGTATGAATTGTGTTCATCGGATTGTTGAGATTATGCTCGTTAGGCATACTTTTTTGATCATAATGTTGATTATCTATTTAAGTGGTCTGCTGATAGTACCGAACACCGATTGTTTATCTCCGTAAAAAGTATATAAATATAGTCGTTGTACGTCAAAAAATATTCAGTTTATTAATCCTAAAATGAATTTATGCTTCTTCCATTAGTAGGTCGACTATAATGTCACAATATGGCATAACTTTTAAAATAGTAGTCGTATTCTTATTCTCTTGAAAAATTTTCATCTTTCTTCCCGTACATCTCATCATTTTGAGATTTAGAAAATGTCAAAAAATAAATTTTTAAATAAGTAATTGTTTATTTTGGTTCTGTTTTATTATATTATCGCCTATAGTCCTGTAAATTTTTACAGTCTTGATTTTCTAAGTCTTTGTCAGTTCACTCAATCGGTATTCAAACTTCGGAAATTGAAATGGTTTAAACGCTGATGTGAAAAATAATATTGATAAACTTTCGTGTCATAATGTTACTCGTATTTTGAATGGACTACTAAACTAAGCTACGAATTATTCAACTATTGCGTATTTTTGGTGTATTGCAGGTGGTCGAACTTACATTCGAGGAATGTTTTTCCACTATGCGATATACGATCACGCCAAAAAAATAATTTTGAGAAAATCAAGAAAAATTTACTAGAATGAAGGTATGTGAGTGTTGGGTCATGGTAGGACCAAACCTTGCTGCTAAGCTGGTGCGAGTGAAGAGAAATTGGAGTTGAAAAATTTGAAAATTATGATCTTGATCACTATCAGGTTTTGGGAAAAAGAAAAACGATTCCAAGATGAGGTTCCATAAATGACGAAAGAAGATAAAATTTTCGTTTAGAATTTATTGAGACTTTCAAAAAATGAAAACGGCTATTACTTGCATTGATCAGATTTTGAAGGAGTGCGAAATTCACATCTCCACGTTGAAGATTCGTATTACGCAGATACAATTCGTTGATAGACACACCTGTTGATGTGATCGGTGCCCAAATATTATACCTACATATAATATCTGCCAAATTTTTTTCTTCAAATCGATGTTTCTGGCCTTAGCTTTGCGTATTTTGAATTCGAATTTTTTGTAATTTTCTCATAGTTATTCTTACCATATTTACCTATGCTTACTTTCAATCTGTAAGACTTGCTGGCAAAAATGTTTCTTTTAAGAACCACTGGTTGTCATCTTCTCCGAACTAAATCCAGTTCTTCGGACTCTTCGTGATTCTAGCCCTCCGTTTCTTTGTCGTGTGTGTTTTATACGTCCTTTAAAAGCGTGCACCTTAATAGCGACATCAACAATATTCTAAAAATAGACTAACCCCTCACCCCGTCCGCCATTTTAAGTGTGTTACGTATTTGTTAATTCGTTTTTCCTCGGCAATAGTATACTACATGTGCTTTATTATAGTTTTTTTTTTTTTTTTAAATCATTTGTCATGGTTCTTGATAATTTCTTACCACTTCTTTTTATTTTCCTCCTAAAGTTCTTCTCTTCTTTTCAACCGTACCTCGTCTAGTTCGACTCCTCTACTCATCGTCGGCCATTAGCAGATGTCAGTCATGTATAGTAATCGGAGGCTTTCGTAAATTAATATAATCCAATTCCAATAGATAGTGAAGTTTCTCGGCGAGGCTATAGTTAACACTCATTTGGGACTTATACGTGCCACTGGTTTTTCCCATCATTACCCTAAAAGTTATTGAAAAGTTCCCCTCCGGCATTTTTCCGTCACTTCAAAGCTGAAAATAAAAGAAGTAAGCTCTTGAAAGCAAGAAATACTATTAATTTTTGAATTTTTATATTTATATGGACCGGAATCGAAAGGAGCTACGTCCAAAATTTGTGATAAGGAGATACATAACTATTTTCGATGTACATAATTTACTACTCATCTTTTAAATCCAGTATTGCAAGATAACCCCTCGTTACTCTTGAAATGAAATCAAATATGAAAATGAGTATATATTGTAAAAATTTGTTTTTAATTTATTGAAGTTAAGCTTAACGTTAGCTTAATCGTCAATTCATATCACTATCATCATGTCACTATTCTAGAAACATAGTTCATTTATTCATTAAGTTGTTGTAATATTATAGTTTATTATTCAGTGTTGAGTTTCACAATATAATATTGTGATTTTGTTTTTCTTTTTGCAGATGAATCTTTAAATGCGAACTAGAAAGGAAACATCGAAGCTTTATTTATTACCATGAAGAGAAATGAAATGAGGCGTAGACGTTTTGATCGCCTCGTCCACAGGTTTGTGTATGTTACTTATTTCTATATATTCTATTAGAAGCTCTCTCATTATCAGTCATCAAGAATTGGTAACACTTTTCCATTTCAGTGTGCATACCGTATTCAACATGAGGATTTTTACAGTCATGTACGAGCACTTGAATATTATGTATTATATGGTCTAAAGCTATGGGGAATTTCTCGAAAAACCTTGCAGAGAACAAATAATTTTGCAACAATATTGATAATACTGTGATCAGCTTAGTTATATTTGCCACATATTTATCCTATACGATCGCAATCCACGGAATTTCACTCCTTTTAAAGCCCCCCGATGGGCAAAAAATGAGAAAATGATCCGAAAAATGAGAATTTTATCCGTTGTCAGTCCGTTTTTATTTTCGACCATCGGATCTGAAAATTTGCAGATATTTTTGTCATCTTGATTATTTGTCCAAATCCGTTTGTAAAACGGATTTCCTGATTATAATCAGTGATAATTTTTGGGCAATTTTTCTAAATCCGTTTGTAAAACGGTTTCACGGATTATAACCCGGGCCAACAAATATGATAAAACAGCCTTCACGAAAAATAATCCGGACTCATTTCCGGCAAGACTGATTACAATCCGTTCGAAATCCGTTTTAAAAGCCGGAAAACAGGAAAATTCCGGGTTATAATCCAGAAACGGATTATAACCCGGAATAAAACGGATCCGTTTTCAAAATATTTTGCCCATAGAGCCCTTTTGTGGTTATTTTTCACTCAGGAAGTGGGTGAAACCTGGAAATTATAAAAGATCTGAATGATTGGGTGCCTCAAATACGTATAATTTGAGTTGATGTACCCTACATGTACAACACATTATCATTGATCCATTTCGCCTTTATCCCCTTTTGAGGCACCTCAGCTTTTGATACAAACGTTTCGGTCAGTTCGATAACAAAATATGAATAATGTTATACGATCCTCAGAAAGTCAAAAACGCAAAAATCTCATTTTCAATTAGGTATGTCAGGCATACTATCCACCTTTCCACTTCAAATGACGATATCGATTTAATGATGTCGATAATAGTATGGCTGATCCAGAATTCGCTTCGAGTGAAAAAGATGCTGAGGATGATAGTGAATATTTGGTGACGTAATGTCTATATTTATACTGCGATTGAATATTAATGAATACTGATTGAGCGTTCAACTTTTATGGTCTGCCTGTTTGATTTTTCCTTCCTATTTTTCGTTTGCTGAACCTATCTACGTTTCAAGAATTTAACCGCATAAAATAGTTTTTCAATTGGTAAATCGATTTGATGCTGTCTCATAAATAGATCTGAAGTCTGATTTCGACCAGAAAATTCGTCGGAAATTAAACAAATCTAAAATCCCTCCACCCTCTTCGCTTTACAAAATCACACCTGGGTCCGAGTGGCACGAATTAAATTTTTTTGTCGAAAATTCCTCGTCTACCTACTCTTATGCCAGTAGAAATTTCTTCATAGATAATTTAATCTAGAGAATATAAAGTGGTGAAATGGTATAACTTATCGATTGAAAATTGAAGAAAATATAGTCTCTTTGGTATAGAATGGATGTATTTTTCTACTACTTTTCTGGAAAAATCGACTGAAAAATGGAACTAAATGATGAAAGTAAATTCAGAGCACAGGAGGGTGGGGGTATGACTCAGACATTTTTCAGATGATGAATTTTTATGCACGTTGAATTAATTACGTGTACATCGCGGGCGGGGCAGGGAAGGTCGTTGAATATCATCAATTTTTAATGACTCCAATGAAACGTGTTCCTCAAGTGTTTTTATCGGCATAGTTTTTGACTTTTGGTAGGTCGCACCCGATAATAACGAAAATGCTGACAACTTTATAGACATAATAGTCGCAAAAGCTGAATGACTTGAAACCGTTTCAACGCGCCTATAACTCTTAGAAGCAAATTATTTCAAAACCAGCAGCTTATGAGCTTTTTAAAAACCTGTTTGGAAACCATGGCCCCATGGGAAAATTTTTCTCGCAGCACCGTAATATAGAGGTTAATAACTTCGCATAAAATGGTTTCATTGCTTAAGTAAAAATATGATTTATGCGCTCTTGATTTCGTGAATATGATAACGATCGCATAAAAACCATGCACTTTTAAAAATGATAGTATTCAGTGCTCCTCGACCATCGACCACCAAAAGTTGACACGCACATGCGGAGGAACTGACAAGGAATTTCAGACGCTTTTATGACCGATATTATTTATAGAATGGTTTATGGAGATACGCCTGTAAAGCCTGTGCACTGCATATCAGGGAAAATAAGTACCATATTTTACCGAAAAATTAATAAGGAGAAGAAGAAAAAAATGGAACGCCAAAACGACTTCAGCGATCCCAGTCTGGGTCGAATTCGAGTTTTCCTTTCTATTTTAATTCATCTAAATATAAACGCCCGAATAACTTTCGCATTGTAGAAACGCCTCATTGCAAATATGTATTCAGCATTTATACAGTATACCTTCACCAAATAGGACACACAGTTACTGAGGTACTTTTGAAAAAAAAAAAAAAAGACTACAAGACGATTGAATCGATTTTTGTTGAAAAAACGGATGATTTTTATTTTTTAGGAAGCTTGGAAATAAGAGGTGCTGGCTAATATTAGTATTTGGTATAAATACATTTATATAATTTTTTTTCTAATGGTTTAGCATAAGTAGACTGAGGTACATCATTTCAATCAGGAAAAATCATTCAAAGAATTTATAATATTTTTAAATTACATCTCCGATATCCTTATAATTTGTTGGTACATTTGTCAATGAGAGGACAGGGAAATTTTTGTATTTTTTTTTTCTTGACTAATCTGAAAATATGTGATCAAAGTCTATTCAAATAAAAGCATCAGTTTTCAGTCCGCTTCATTTATCAGGAATAAGCTCTGCCACAAATGACTATTATTGTATTATGTTTAAAATGGTTTGAAAATAGTAGATGGAGAGGAGAGAGCAGTATATGTGTAGTCGATAAAAATACATACACAAAAACCTGGAAACAAGTTGCCTACCTCATTATGTATCTAGACATAAAAAAATAATTACCACGTCCTTAAAATAAAAAATAAAAAAAATAAAGAAAACCATTCGTTTAATGCACGGACAGGTATAAGAATAGACTAATACACGAACTGGTTTTTAAAAATAGAATTGTGCAGCGTGCCATTGAGAATGCCAATAGTTCTTTCCTCCGCTCCGACCGTACCTTTCGGCGACATAGTAAAAATTTTTTTGTCGTATTTTAGTACTAATAGAAGTCTTTTCACACAGACGCACACTAATCTGGCATGCGGAATGCAAATACAAACCGAACATCATAATTTACATGTTAGGTTTTATTGTTATTATAAGCGTACAAACTGAATGAAGAAGGACAATGCTAAATATTATTATCTTGGTGAAAAATTAGAATAAAAGGCGATAGCGCAGCGCCAGTCTATAGATTTGGTCTGTGTCTAGTGAACCTCACAGGTGAAGAAAATGAAACTCGATAATTTTTCAAATTATCGATTTATCGATGTTTTACTTCGCGAAAATCAAACAAACGAACAATAATGAATTTTTACAAAAACAGCCGCAACTTCATAAAGTAAAAGTAATATCACGGAAATTGGTTTTTAAAATAATGATTATTAAATCCTCTAAAATTAATTTTTCATAAGATTTAGTTTTTAGAAGGTTATTTTTTACTTAGATATTTCCTTATCACTTTGTACAACTTTTAGTCTTCATTATATTTTTTTAGGAGGTTTTCCCTTGAAAACCTGCTTATTTTTCTAAATCTCATATTTTAGATGCCTCAGACCTCAACTTCAAATGTTGATACTGACAATGAGTATACCTCATTTCTAGAATCTACAGACTTTTAACAATGATTTTGAACCTTCTGGGTGAAAATTATAAAGCTTTGAAATTAGAATTGGAAAATTCACTACTATAAAAATTCATAATTTTCAAAATAAAACGTTTCAAAATGGTGAATCTTGAAATTAATCATTCATAAAATGATATAAATATTGCTTAACACAAAATTTCATGAAAAAGTATTGAATTTTTGTTTATTTATCGCACTTCGAAGTTGTGTCAATTTTTAATTGCTTGAATCGTAGCAATAGGAAGAAAAACGACGTCACATCCTTCAAAAATATCGTTTGATTGGAGGAAACATTGCAACTTTCTTTCCCTGTTGTGTGTTCTCTAAATAATTACCCCAACAGAAATGCATTTGAACTCTTTTTAAAAATTGTTAATTCTCGAATTCTTCTTGTTTTCTTTTCTTCTTTCTTTCTTCTTTTTTTTTTTGTCAATTTTTTAATTTTTATGCATTTTATAAATTATTGCAGAAAATTTCTGCGTTTTCAGACAAAATATGACTCGATTTTTGTTATTTCTTATTAGTATTCCCTATTATTATAATATTATTGCGGGTAGATATATAACTCCAAAGAATGAAAAAAATGACGTTGCTGTACTTGCCAAGCTGCAGATAATAACGTTTAAATCTTCTCCCTTTTAGAAGTGATCATACGAAAAAAAATTGATATTTCTCAAATTAATCATCGAGTACTGAGAAAAATGGCGTAGTGATTGAATAACCATTGCGATTCTGTTCGGAAAAATATATTCTTCTATTTTTAATTTTGGTTTTGAATAAGGTTCGCCCAGTCTTTACTCGTTCATGAAATTTAGGTCACCGGATTGGTCAGGCGGCATTACTTTTGCATGTATGAGAGTAAAGAAGCCGAATTATTGATAATGACTTATCCAAGTGATTTCGTGGAAGATCGTTGACTCATAAATCTCCCTTCGAATTTTAATATTCATTCGTTAAAGTATAATCAGGTAATTAAGGACAAAAGTGCACTAATTTTATGTTTTTTTTTTCCATTGCCTCAGGATGGATGGAAAAACCCGAATAATTCTGCTCGTTTGATGTGAATATAAAATAATTTTTTTTTTCTGCAAATTTAAATGAGTACCTATTTATAACTTGACTGATTCCAAAAATAGTGGGGACTTAATTAAATTTTCAAAAAAACTTTCCTTTTTTTTTCGTCGCTATCTCAGTCGATAATACTACATAATGTTTTTTGTACCTACTATGTATGTATTTATCTTGAAATGCACTCTCTGAGTGTCTGCAATGTAGCTCCTGAATATTCGGAATACTCTTTCATAAGTACTGTATTTTCAAGTTCAAAAAAACGAAACGATAACATTAACAGAAAACTTCATAGTCTTCATCCAACTTGATGAAAGCTGTATTACCATCGAAATAATGCGAGTAATTCATTCATTTTCGTATCTCGCATTAATTTTTTTAAATGATCATAGCACCTTCTGGCTTTAAATTATCTATTTGACCTCCATTTAAAATATTTTACGACTCAAAATTTTTCAAACTGAATTTTCATTTTTCTTGAATCTGAGTTGATAAATTTTGAAACTACACGCTCAATATTTAAGGGAGGACAAAAATTTGTGTTGGTTAAAAAAAATCAAATACGTATAGGTAAGTTAATTGGAATTCTTCACTTTTTTTGATTTACCTAGTTTTTATTATTATTTCCTTTTCAAAATGATTTAATAATTTTTCGTTGATTTCTTTTTTTTAGTATCTGATAAATATGTATTGTGATTTTATTGAGCAAGAAATTCTTAAGAATCCAATTGTTCAAAAAAATGATAATATGTACTCAGCTGTTCAAAGTGAAGCCAAATTCATATTAGTGCCATTTTATAGAATCTATAGATAACCTATTTGAGGAAGATGCAGATTAATCGTATTATTAGGCTGGTTCTCGTTAATTGTGCTGTAGTTTTAAAATATAATTGAAAATTATTCATATCACCTGAAGGTTGTGTTTAAAAAAAAAATACTTTTTCTACACTCACGCTCCAATTTTTCTGAGAAATGACTGTTCCAATTCGGTTGATTTTGTCTTTAATTTTGTTCATACAGTTATATACTTGACAAAAAAATACACTCGTGCTGCTTTGCTTAGCTTTTTTAAGGAAGGGCTGGGGTGAAAAAAGTGTTTTTAAAAAGGCGTACCCGCGTAACTCGAAAAAATTTCCATAATTTTTTGAAATTCAAGCTGTATTTTAAAACCGCTGTGATAACTTTTGTTGTTGAGGATTTGCGTTTTGGCAGCCAAAATGACAATTATCACGAAAAGTCAACTTTTACGATTTACCATTTTTTTCTCTGAGTTTTGCAACAAATTTGCTCAAATTCGGATGTGTCATCCTTGAACATATTTTTCTTCATCGGACGGAGCTGCTTTTTTAATATCATTTTTTTAAAATGTTTTTTATAGTCCCAAAAGAAAGGGTTTTTTGAGACACCATGATCTTAAATTTTTCGTTAGTAGCGTTTATTAGCGTTTTACATCAAAGGCTCTCATTTGCTCCGACAGAAACATTTCGGATTCTAATCAATTATAGTGAAATGTCATTCGTATAAACATTTCATACAGTTAATTCACCATTTTCAATTGTGGTTTAGCTTTTTTCCTCCGAAATTGCTTTAGCATTCGCTTCTTTCATTTCTTTTATAATTTCCTTCCCTTTTTTTTCAACGCGTTCTATCGCCAAAGTCATTTAATTAATTTGAGGGTAGAGGGGGCGTGCCATGAGTATTTTATACGTAATTTCTCCATTATTAGTCGATTCGGTTGATGGCCAAACTCACGCATCTCGTGTGTGTGTGTTCGCGGCAGTGAATATATTGACCTGTGAGAACGAATTAATGAAAATGTTTTGACCAACAATGTTAAGGACAATTGCGGCGGTTCATTAAAAACAATTTAAAATGATGACTTGTCACTCGTCGCAGCACCAATTACGCTGCACGCTATTTTTATCAGAGATTGAATTTTTTTTCGTTCGAGGGGAAGATAAATGGCGGTGAGAGAGTGGCGGAGAGAGAAAAAAATTGATGGGGCCCAAAATTTACTGGTTCGACCTCTGGTCCACTTCGGGATGGCAGCTCAATATTTATGCTCTCAGACTGGTCTGAATTATTGCGGTAATTTTATATTTATGTGATACTGCTTTCAGATTCTTGTGACTGATTTGAGAATTACTTAATCCTTTATAAAAGACCTAAGAGAAACTAAGCCATGATACATTACATTTTTTAGCGGTTCTAGTTATTATTAGATATGCACATTATAGTACAAATCTAAAAAAAAGGTGAACATGAAAAATAATAAGTGCTTGAATTTCTCAAAAATGTTACAATTTGATTTAATAATATTATAAATCGCGATGTGCGGTGAATAAAATCGAATAATATTGCATTACTGCTAGATGGAGAGGCTGAAATGGAGCGCAGATTTGAAAAATTATTTATGAAAAAAACAGGACATTTTTCAGGACTGTGAGATAGATACACCATTTTGTTCATATGAATGTATAATTTGAACAAAATAGAAAAATCAGTTTAGAATCTTAGCAGTGTCGGATTAAAGTTCCATGGGCCTTGGAGCCTGTCACTTTATACCCTCCTCCCCCGGTAAAAATTTTGCTTCTTTTTGTATAAAAAAAAAAAACATTAATCAAGTTTTCTTTTTTTCCTTTTTTTTTTCTTTTTTTTTAGGTGAGCTTTCATTTGCAAATCTGCCGCTTGAGATTTGCGTTTTCAAAATTTTTCATTCCATCTTTGGGCCTCCCATACGCCACGGGCCCCGAGACCTGGTCCCCTCAGGCTCGTAGTTTTAATTCGGCATCGAATTCTTGGTGAATTACAGGTGTAGGAAATCAAGTCTATGATATTGATTTTTATTGAAAGAAGGACATTTGGTGTTGATAGTTCAGTGAAGACTGAAGAGAAATTGTTGCGGGAAAAAAAATTCAAAAAACAAGATATATAGCAGATACAAATGAACAGACGTAGCGAAAAGAGTTTTAAATCAATCAGATTTTAAAAAACTGTCTGTCTTAACTTCATATCAACACTAGAAAGACCAGGTGGTGTCGTATACGACACCATTTGAATTTGGATGCGCCATTCCTCAAAGGACCAGGTTGTGTCATATATGACATTCTCCGACCTTTTAAGGTTCTTTTAATCTTGAGTCAAATATGACACCACCTGTGGTCCTTTGAGTAATCGAGTAAAACCTGGTTTTTCTAAGGTTAAATCAAATCTGCTATTCGTATGGTTTTCAAAGTGACGTAATTATGGATTGTTCGATTCAAGACTAAAAGGAAGGCTCTGTTTGTAATGAATAATAAGTGATAATAGCCCTAAGTGTCTTGGCTTTTGGTTTCCATGTTAGGTCACTTCGAATCGTACAACAGCGAACTTCCCCAACGACTTGAGCTCTCCTTTCAATTGTACCTCTGTAATAAAGAAATGTAATCATTTATTTTGATAAACTGTTGTTAAATTGTTCCAATCGACTTATTTTGTGCCGTGGTTGATTAAAACTACGATATATTGTGTATGGACAAACACCTAATTGATGCTCTTTAATTGCAGGTGAGGAGCTACAATGAATCTTGTTATGATTGCAGTTATTGCATTCACAAGCTTCTTTCACAGTATCCTGGAAGTTACTCCTACGGCTACGATTACCTCTTCTACCGGTGCTACGATGGCACCGAGTTCGTGTACCCCAATAATTCAGTCATCAATAAATGCTACCGGCTCGCCTGCCGCCGCAGGTGCCGCCGAAGAATATTATCCGGACACCGATATACCGAAGAATTACAAAAAAAAAATAACCATCGCCTACTTATCAGCCATTAAAGGAACGTTCGAATCTCGTCAGGGCCTAGTAATCTCCGGAGCCCTTCAATTAGCCTTGAATGAAGTAAGTTTCGTTGTTCAAATAATTCTCGTCGTCTTTTTTTTCCATTATAGTTATGAGAATGATCTTTAGACTCGACTTTGTGCGTTAGGTAGTTGTCAGTTTTGAGTAGAGGGAAATTTGTTGGACCTACGGTAGCAGCAATTTGTAACTCGCGCTTCTCCTCTCGTGGCTTCCCATAAATCTTGAGCTCAAGTCTCAGAAGATCACTTCTCTCCAACTTGGTGATCATTAGTTTTTCGGTCGGTACAACTTTGGGCAAAATTGACGATTTCCAAAATTTTCCAAGAGTCATGTGCATCGTATGTACTTTTTCACGCCGAATCCGAATCTGCTGCCCTTTTTACCGTACGTCGCGGTTTAGACCAATTTTGGAGCATTTTTCACTTTTTTGTGGCCATATCTCGCTGGGCGAGAGCCGCCGCCAAAAACGGCTACCGGATTCGTGTTCAGCGACCTCAAAAACAACCCCCCCCCCAATGCTCAACTTGCAAAATTTATTTCCCGAGCAGAAATCAGGAAATGCAAAGTTTTTGAACTTATCATATTAGGAGACATTTTGGTTCAATTGGAATATATTAGCAAATTATCGAATTATCTGTCTCTAAACTACTGAATGATGAAAAAAATTTTGCTCAAAAAAGCAGTGTTCATTCGGACATTGCATATTTCAAAATAATCTCCGGATAAAAATCAGAATCAGGTACCAGTCATCGAATTCACCCAACACATGTGTAATTTATTCAAATTTTTCAAATTTTACCGATAATTTTTGTTAAGTTAAGTTATATAAGAAATAGAGGAAAATGTTTGAAACAAAAAATATTCCTCTTTCAATTTACTGTAAAAAAAAAAGTATGTACTCTATCAATTTCTTAATAAAATCTAATTTTACACCAAATATTTAGGTAAAAACCATTGTCTCTCTCAATAGTTAAAAATTCATGTTGGAAAATACCCTTTCCCGCGTAACTCCACTTGAAGGGGCCATTGGGAAAAAACACGCTACTGGGGTAGGGTAGATACAACCGCCGAGGCGCACAAGTTATGCGGGGTTGCGTTCTAGTTGGCGAGTTACACTTTACGTACTTTCCTTGTCAGATACAGCCCCGTAGCATTGAGAAAAAACTTGATACGAAATTTTCTCTACTGAAGAAGAATAAGTTGGTGGAGAAATAATCGATTCTCGCGCATTATTGGTTTAATCATGCAAATGAAATTTAGTCACAAAATTTTACATAAGTATATGTACTTCGTATATGTATTTGCCTTATGCGCGTCAAATTATTTATAATGACTAATGAGAAAACAATTTGTCCATACATTTTCTCACTCGCTCCTCCACCTACCAATGAGCCTATTTATGCATATTGTGCATATTATTTAAAGATCTGACGATCTGGCCGACGTTTTATTATATTTCTCCCTGTACCTTAAAATATATTGTTTGAACGTTCGTTTTTGTGTTGCCATTTTTGTCACAAAAACTTGTATTTAAATAATTCAGGTGCGAAATGAAACGGCAGAAAAATACCCATACCTTGATTGGCATTTGGAATATAAAGATACGCAAGGCGAAGAACTCTTAGGCACGAGATTTATAACGGAAATGATATGCGCAAATGTATCCGTATTTATAGGTCCCGAAGGAAAAAGTTGTTACACCGAAGCAATGGTCGCCTGGTCGCGAAACCTGCCCATGATTAGTTATGTAAGTATCTATTCTATTGAATTATTATTATTCTTAACTATAATCCGAATTTTCATTTTTCATTCCTTCTGTTCTGATTATCAAGTTTATAAGGAGGGTGTGCGAGACTTCGTGGAGTGGATACTTTGGTGTAATTATACCCTATTTGTCTGCTGACGATTAGTAATTGGCAATTCCACGTTACGCTAGAAGCGATAATTTCTATGTTGAGGAAGTATCGCCTTTGCCCATAAAAGCTGGCATTATTTCAACTCAAATTCTTGAAAAATTATTAAATAAATGGAAAATGATTGCCTGCATTCTTCCGAAGCAATTTATACCTGAAAATCTTTCAGATTTCAGTTACTTTGTTTAGAAACATGAATAGAGTGTACCTATAACATATGTGTACGTCACACAAATGCAAGTAACCAAGTCCCATGCTCCAATTCTCGTTTGACAGATTGTACAATTAATATCGTATTCAAATGTATGATTATATGCGGATTCTTTCATTTTTTATAATGTGATGTGATCTATGAATTGGAGTGAGGAATTTCAGTTTCGAGCTGATAGCTTCTTTTGATAGAGGAAGGTTTTGTGAGCATTTTATCAAAAAGATTTGAATCTAAATTGGTTGAAAATTGACTGAGATAAGATATTTTGAATTTTTGAATTAAAAAATCCGTTACTTCAAGTTTAAAGTTTGGATCATATAATTTACAAAAATAATAACCCTTGTTTGCCCCCCCACCAAACCAAAAAAAAACTGCTGAATCGATTTCAATGAAAATTTCTTACGTTATTACACTCGTGGCCTTAATATAAAATGTATCCTGCAGAATTGTAATAAAATTTATTCCATAATTTTTGTATTAGAACAGTTGAAAGGTTATGAGGAATGGAAAAAAAAAAAATGTTGAGAAAATGGGGTCTTTTTTTTTCTTTTCTTATTTATTTGCCTAAAGTAAGGACTATAAAATTATTTGCTGGTGGTGTGAAACTTCACCAAAATATTGCCAAAGGAATATTTAAAAAGAAAATATAAGAACATTATTTTGTTATTTATGGACCTGAAAAAAATCATTTTTAGCTTCTTTCTCAAAATTTTGCTGGCTGACTTTTACTATGTAACTATACCTATGTTTTTATATTTTTATTATTTTTCTTTAGAAATGTTCTGATTACAAAGCAACCGAGGTTAAAACTTTTGCAAGAACGGAGCCACCCGACCATCAGGTAAGACAATGCGTTTTTCAAATTTCTAGTTTACATCCACGTGACAAAAATATGGGATAGTGCATTTTTAGAAGAGGGTTGGGAGAAGCATTTCAATTTGAAGAGCGGTACTTTACTTGGGATGGTTACTTTATGAATTTCCTCGAAGCAAGACACAACACTTTTCTGGTATCTTTTCGCCACCCATAATTTCTTCGTGCAACTTTGTGCTTCTAATAAACATTGCTTATAGTTAATAATCAGTTTTCTGAGTTTTGCTTTGTGAATATTAAGTGAGGTAAATGTGGAGGTCCCCAAAGCTGAAATTAGCCCCTCACACAAATTTTTCTTTCAATTTTAAATTGGACTTTTTACTGTGAAGGCCAGTCTTTGGCCCGTCAAGAGAAGAAGTAGATACTTACCTAAGAATGTGGAAAATTCATTTTACCAATTTTTACGATCATAGAGTAATCGCTGTTTCAGATAATTATATTTCAGTTTCGTTGATTACAGATAACAAAATCGGCTATCGCTTTACTGAAATACTTCAATTGGAAAATATTTGCAATTTTATATGAAAAAAATTTCGAACAAGTCGCAGAGTCTCTCAGGAAAGAAGCTGTTTCTCCATTCAAGGTTACTCATTTCCAATCCCTTCAGACGAAAAACCAGTGTTGCTCCAAAAATTCGAGTACTTGTTGCTCTGTTAAATATTGGATCGATTTGTTGAAAGAAGCAGATCTTCAATCGAGAAGTTAGTACCAGCCCCCTTATTTCTATAACCAAACTCATTTTATAGTGCGGTTATACTCGTAGTTTAGTAATACAAGTTCTTATAGCATTATACTCACGTCGTGGTGGATTCAGTTAGTGGTATCTTGAAAAATTGGTTAGCTGTGTACATGAACAATCATCATCCCTCCTCTCCACGTCTGTATGCAAAACCTGATTTTTCCGAGGGGGGGAGAGGGGGCTCAAATTCGAATCACAAATCGCAGTGGAAAAATCATCCCAATTGAAATCGTTAATCTTGAAAAATAATTTATACCAGTCAGATGGATACGTTAGCAAAAATTTTCATCTCGTTCTCCAAATTACAGCAATTTTGTTTTCTTTCAGAAACCTACCCCCGTGCATTTCACTGAATATTGAACAAAAAATTGTGTATGAATTCCTAATTCAGTTTTTTTCTTTTCTAGTTTACGTTTTCATCGGCTCCAAAATATTATTGGTCGAGTTGCTGAAACATATGGAAAGTCTCGAATTCTTTGAAAGAGGAGACCACATGGTTATTTACATCAATAACGAAGTTTATACGCCCTCAGACAACGATTTGTATTTAAGAAGTACGTACGATTCCTTTATTTTGAAAATTTCGTCCATTTTAAAGTACAAATTACAAAATACGTAGAACAGAATAGGTAATAAAAAAATGACATTCTACTACAGGTACTTTAGATCGAGATGAACACCCGGAATGTCGCAGTATGGGTGATATGAAAAAACGAGCTAGATCTCTCTTGGTTGTGGTTGCATCACCACCGGATGTGAATTATAAAAATTTCACTCAGAAAGTCTTAGAGTACAACAAAAAAGACCCTTTCAACTTCGTCATGCCACCTTTATTTGAAGAGGCTGATTGGAATAAAGTATGACCTTATTATTGTTATTATACATTTTATTGTATCCTATTCACTTTGGCCTTGCTGGGTTATAGAATACGTATGCTATGCCTCTAGGGACTTTCTTCGTTTGTTTCGATAGCATAGCACTAAAAATCTTATAACACTGCTTTCTTCTCTCATATTTCTCAAAGTTTTCAAGAAAAAATTTGCGAAGAGTGAGGTTAATTAGAATATTGTTGACTACTGATTAGCGGAGGGATTCAAGTTAATTTTCTATTCATTTTATTGTATCAGCAAAACATTATACCAATTCCATAATGAATTTTTTCAAATTCAGCTGTTGAATGTCCCTCCTACGGCCAAAATTAGAAACAGGAGACAGTACACACTGAATTACGTTAGTCATTCTATTTTCATCTAAAAAATTGAAAAAACAAAACAAATGGAGCTGGGGGCATATATTTGATTTGTGATTCATTTTATAGAGAGCTCATAATAATTTTTACAAAATTGTATTTCATTCTCTGCCAAATGAATTTTATTAAGTTTATGGTGTGTCTACTCAAGCGCAGCAAGTTTCTTTGGTTGGGAGGGTGCATGCGCATAATATGGAATAATGTTGTCCTATGATGGAATTGAATGCAAAATAGAGGTGCCTGAAAACGTAAAATACATTGAACAATAATTAATGATCAATGATTAGATCAATATTAATTGATAGAGTTGAAAATTTTTTATTTTTATTCTCGAAAGATCGATATTTCGGTCTACACATTTCTTAATATTGATGATAGTGCGAAATGCCGATCAAAATAATATTGTGAGAGAGAAGAGAAAAATGTTTGGAGTGTGCGTTGAGTCCCCAAGCACTCATGAAAATTGGCGCATGTACATAGGTTCACTCGCAATGAAACCATGTTACTTATAAATTTACCTTCGTTCATTTTTAAACCCGTCAGAAGAATTGTTCCCTTATATTTTATTTTATTTTCAGTTTGTTACTATTTACGCTGCGTATTTATACGATGCTGTGAAACTGTATACCAATGCTCTACTGGATCTTATAGAGAAGTCTAACAAAACGCTAGCAGCTCTCGACGTTATAGATACTGACGGGCAAAAAATCATTGAAACCATCATCAACAAGACAAGTTATCAAAGTGAGCAACGAAAACAGTTGAATAATTTTCTAGCAACCCAAGCGACTTTTGTCTAACCTTTGAACAAATTTAAGGTGTTACTGGATCAACCATAAAAATCGACAGTCATGGCGACTCCGAAGGTAATTACTCGGTTTTAGCGGCAAAACAAATTACCCCAGAAAATCGAGATAAATACCTGTACAAAAGAGATAAAACAGTGAATTTTTCCTGCGAATACGTGCTGCGTCCTATATCGACATTCCATTTATCTCCTGGATCAGGACCAGTAAGTTATTTCTATGGGTATGATAATTATCTTTTAAAATGTATCGTTCATCTGAGATAAAACTAGAAGCGTCTTCTTCGACTGGTTGAGAACTTTTGTAAAAGGCATTGAATAGGACAAATGACTGAATGAGTCTGAAACGGTCTTGTGGAGCTGTACCATGCACAAAATTTTTCATAACCATGGTATCAAAACGGTTTCATTCTTCACGTGGCCCCAAGGGTGGTTCTTATTTATATTATGTATGCATTTGGGGAAATTCTTCTTTTACAATTCACTATCCCAACCTCCAAAATTATTTCATTTCGTGAAAAAAATTCTTGAAAATTTTCAAGTAATGATGAGGAAGGGGTTATATAACGGGGGAAGGTGGGGAAGGAGTTATAGCAGGGGAAGTCTTTCGTTAAAAGATGTTATTTTTTTGATAACTGCCTCTATTAATAAGAAATAAATCATACTGTACTTTAATTCAACAAACAAATGTAGACCTCAAGGGTGGGTCCACTCCATACCCCCTCAAATCTCCTCGACTTATTTTCCAATTACCTCGCTGGCTTGTTGTAGTCAGTTGAAGGAGAAAATACATAATTATTTCAATGCAATGCTGATTATGAAGGAAAATGATGCTATTTTTCGCATACACGGATTTCAAACTCCCTTGGTACACCACTTTTTTTCTAATGGAATTTTTTCCCCATGAAGTGGAACCATTCTGCTGGGTGGGAGAAAAAAAAAAATTCCAAACTTCAAAAGAAGGACCACTCTAGTGTCCCTGAAGAAGTGTATCAGCTTTGTAAATTCTTTTGTAAATATTATGTTTCATCAGTACTCCATATTAGAGAACTGAATTTTCACGCTTGAGCTTTCATGTTTCCTTACAGATATTCAAAGCACCTACTGATCCCGAAGATCAGATCGAGTGGCTGACTTCAGAACCGCCATCAGATCGACCAAGCTGCGGGTTTGACGGCGAACAGTGTCAAGATTACTCGCAGAGAGACGGAATCGCCGCCCTAATTCTGGCCATTTTACTGTTGTGTTCGTTTATCGTCGTCGGTACCATTTACAGAAAGTGGAAAATTGAAATGGAAATCGAAGGATTATTGTGGCGCATTGATATTAACGAATTGGTGGACTTCGTCGGTAGCTGCGGCAAAGATGTACCTGCTTCGGCCAAAGTGTGTGAGCATTTTTAGTTTGGGTAATTTGTCGATTCTTGTTGTGCATATTTTTTAAATCATTCAGTTTGAATTTTAGGCCAGCATCATATCCGCGTTATCTTACGAATCACGGGGCTTCAATCAAGTGTTCGCCCAAACTAGCACGTATAAAAACAAGGTGATTCGAATAAAAGAGTTGAAATTCAATAAGAAACGCGAAATATCTCGAGAATCGATGAAGGAAATGAGACTTTTGAGGGAGCTGCGCCACGATAATGTGAACTCGTTTATTGGAGCTTCCATAGACTTTTACAGAATCGTATTGGTCACTGATTATTGTTCCAAAGGAAGTTTGTATGTAAGTTGTTGGCTTTTTGGTTATCGAATGATTAGGGTCTAGCCGTTCCACGGGGGGTACAGCGGCTCCACATTGAATTTTTTCGGTGATCCCGTGAATTGAAAGAACTCGATGAAAAAACTTGACTGTTGGTTTTGAGCCTCTACCTCACTGGGCCTGTGTTATAGCACAAAATATTATTTTAAAAAAAAAATCCAATTACTCGGGTCTTCATTGAAATAAACGATTGTAATTTTTATCAATATTAAATAACGATTTTGAAAATAAAACGTAAAATAATGCAATTCAAGTGAAAATCAGCCTATTTCACGGTATCTCTTGAAAAATCCAAGCTGGAGCTATCAGACCCCATTGATACGGCTTGAACCTTTTCAAATATTTATACGATTTATTAAAGTGTTCGAATTCAATGATTTTAATTTCAGGATATCGTGGAAAACGAGGATATTAAATTAGATGGAATGTTTATCGCATCATTGGTGCATGATTTAATTAAGGTTGGTACTTAGTAGGTAAAATATTGTTTTGAACTCGAATAAAACCGTACGTTTTTGGTCACCTGAAAGAGAAAAAAAAAGTTGAAAAATATTTTTCTGTTGAAAAGTGGGTACATTTTACTTTATGACATTTGTGGACATCTCATCTTTTTCCAACAGAATGGACAAAACCCATTCGACTTTTTATAAAAATTTATTATTAATAGGACTGTGAGTGTGTAATTTCACTTATGTTTCACGAAATTTTTCACGAAACAGGAGCTTGATAATCGTTTTATTTTGTAGCGCTACAAAATTCACTAGACAAAAAAAAATTGTTCTATTTTGGTACTCTCCTATCTTTTGGACGATAAAAATTTGCGGTTTATTGTTCGTTTTATTTTAGTTTTTTCTTCGAAAGAAAAATTTATTTACTCTGACCGTTTTCTTATTTTATAACGTAAATGTTTTTCCTCTTGATTTTTGTTTGGTAAGTAGGGTATGCTATTCCTGCATGAATCTCCTATAACTTATCATGGTAATTTGAAGTCGTCGAATTGTGTTGTGACTAGCCGATGGGTTCTTCAAGTTGCTGATTTTGGTTTACTCGAATTACGACAGCAAGCTGAACACGAGTCGAATGTGGGAGATCATCAACGTTACCGAAGTTAGTGAAATTTTAACACTAAAAGTACTAGATGGTGTCATATACGACACCACTCAAAATTTTGAGATGGAATTTTCAAAGGACCAATATTTTGAGAACCCCTGACTTGTGTCATACGACGCCACCTGGTCCTTTGAGGTTACTCTTGTGGTGTCGTCTGTGACACCACCTGGTCCTCTGAGTAATCGAGTAAAACCTGGTATTTCTAGTGATAATGTGCCTTGCTTGATATTATTATTATCGAATAATGGATTTAATCAGAAATTTTCATTGATTTGTAATGAGTGCAACTTTGGATGAATAAAGTTGTGCTCGCAAATTTTAGTTCAATAAAAAATGTGTCCCTTTTCAAATAAGTACGTAAAAACTGTCCGTATTGTCACTGTTTTTCTTTCATTTGTTTTTTATGTTTCATATTTTAAAAACTTATGAATTTTATCACCAAAATTTATCTTTTTTTCTATTTTTGTCTTGCCCTTAAAATCATTATAAGTTTTAAACGTATTTTTCTGAGTAATAAGCTTGGTGGCTACGTGGTTTGGTAACGTTTTCTTGCTTGTCTCGAATGGTCTACAATTTATTTTCTTTGCGAGCAAGATTTAATTTTTCCGAAATCATAATGCTTTTCATTTTTATTTATGTAAGAAAGATATTCAAGAGTTTTGTTAGTTGTTATATTTATTTAATAATTTCAAACGAAATAATTTCCGTACTCCTGTAGCAATCAGAATGAAAATTATTTGCCTAAGTATAACCACGAATGAATTGTGAATTCGTCAAAAAATTACTTTTTATTTTTTATTATAATTATTTGTATTTTTAATTTTATCGATTATTATGATAATTATGAAAACCATTTTTCGTCCCATTAATCAAGCTCTCCCCTACATACACGTACCTTTTGGTATAGAATTTAAAATCTCTACTTACCGGATGTAATTGTTGTTTGCAGATATGTTATGGAAAGCACCCGAACTGTTGAGAGATACTAGTTCCTCTGCAAAAGGATCTCAAAAAGCGGATGTGTACGCTTTCGCTATAATTTTGCATGAAATCGTCGCTAGAAGAGGACCATTCGGTGGTTGTGGTTACGAAGAACCCAAAGGTAAGGTAACTTCTTCCTACATTGTCATACATCTTTTAACGTAGTGAGGAGAAATTAAGTATAAGGCGTTTTTAATTACTTATTGCGTATTTTGGCCAGACATTGTAAATTTGGTTACCAAAGTTCCTGAACCGTACGAGTCACCTTTGAGGCCGAACGTACATTCCCTATCTTGTGACATGGTCGATGATTACGTCCTCAAACTTATGGAAGAGTGCTGGTCCGAACAACCAGAATGTAGGCCAGATTTCACACAAATACGCGTTAGATTAAAAATGATGAAAGCGGGAAAGTAAGGATATGTGAATTTTTATTTGAGAATAAAAAAATAAAATCGTCGTTAAAGGTTGAAGGTAAATCTATTGGAGTGCAAATTTCTATCTGTCTTAGACGAAGGAATATCATGGATCAGATGATGGAAATGATGGAGAAATACACAAATAATTTAGAAGATTTGGTCAATCAAAGAACCATGGAAGTGTTCGAAGAGAAAAGGAAATCCGAAGATCTCTTACATCGTATGTTACCAGCGTAAGTAAAATTTCTCCTGCCTAAATGTTGAACGCTGAATTCAACTAATTGTCTTGTCGGAAATTTCGTTTTGAATGCAGAATGCCATCTACTGAAAAATGTTATCGAAATATTTTTGTGTATCGACATACTTTTCCTCAATAGGTTGACCTTTTCGTAATTATATTGAAATTAGATCTATTTTCGCAAATCAAAAAATTTCATATGAATTGAGCGTCAGGAAGGCCGAGTTTGAGAAATGGTCAAGTGGAAATTTTTGTTTTTATTTTATTTACCTTGTGAAGGTCAATGAAAGGTGATTTTATTCAGGAATTCAGGTCTATGTGAGGTTTAATCGATGATGGCTCAAATTGAGTGAATTCTCTGCTGGCCTGTTCGATGCGAATTAATGATAATTATTTTTTGCAGGCCTGTAGCTTCAAGACTGACAAGAGGCTACGGTGTAGAACCAGAATCTTATGATTTAGTTACCATTTATTTTAGTGATATTGTCGGATTTACTGCTATGTCAGCGGAAAGTACTCCACTTGAGGTAATAACCATCTCTGATTTGAATTACTTATCAGTTTCTTATATGGAGATTTTTGTCTTGCATGTTGGAAGCGAAAAATTTTTTTTTTCTTTCTTGAGATGAAACTTTTTCTTATGCAGGTTGTTAATTTCTTGAACGACCTTTACACGTTATTTGATCGAATTATAAAAGGTTACGATGTGTACAAAGTGGAAACTATCGGCGATGCTTATATGGTGGTACGTATTAATGATTTTTATCAGCTGAGTTACTCGAATGAAATAATTAATTTTGTTCAACTTGAAATACGTATAGAGGTAGTCGTTAAAGTCGATGATATTTTAATGTTGTTTTGGTCAATTTTTCGGTGAATTTGATGAGGTAATGGTAGGTACGTTTTGTGGATGATTATCGAGTTTATAGTGTCGACCCAAAATTATACTGTTGGTATATTATTAAAATATTCAACTAATGCTTCAACCTTCAAGTTAAGAACTATTTTTCTCGAGAAGTAATGAACCTCAGAATTTCAAAATGAATACTTTTTCTGACAAACTGAAAATTTCTTACGATTAGTTTAGCTGAATATTTGGTACGTCAACTCGAAGTACGAGTACATAGTTGAAAAGTGTGTAACATGTTTTTCAAACCTATCGCATATTGTACATTACTGATTGCGAGGGTAAAATAATATTGCAAACTAATTTTAGCTATGAGTTTATTTTAGTAGAAAATAACTGGTATCTTACTGTCAAATTTATTTTTTTTTAAAGGTTTCTGGCTTACCCATCAAGAACGGACGGAAGCACGCGGGAGAGATTGCGTCAATGTCGTTAAATTTATTGGAGGCTATTAAGAGCCATAGAATTAAACATCGACCAAATGATACGTTAAAATTACGCATTGGAATCCATACAGGTACGAAAACTATTTCGATTGGTGTCTGCATTGAAACATAGGCTTGTGGCGGAGCAATCTATGAGGGATGCCAATTTTTGCAAAAATGAAAAAAACAACAAAAAATGAGAATGGCAAATTCATTAGTTGGTTCAAAAATTGAAAATATTAAAATTATTATCCAAAGCAGTGCTTGGATATGTCGAAAATAGGAATCTATTTGGCTCGCAGGGTTACGTTTTTAGAGAGCGAAGGGATTTATGGAAAATCTTTTAATTGTGACTTTGTTTTGCTCGTTGAACACCTTATAAATTCGTTTAGTACGCCGGGGGCAGGGGGCGGGGAATCTATAATTTCATCACCATTCAACCATATTGTATTATGTTCTCGTATACCTGTTTACGGGCAATTTTCAGTTTTGTTTGAGAAACTTTTTAGTTAACTGGGAAAGATTTTCATTTAAATGGTAGGAGGTACTTACAATTGTATGCCATTTCTGAGAAAATTTTACGTATTTTTTTCTGTTATTTTCTACATTTTTATGAATTTGAGTTTTAGTATTTAGCTGCGAATTTCAACACTCATCTGTGATTTTCAGGTCCAGTCGTAGCAGGTGTGGTGGGCCTCACCATGCCTAGGTATTGCTTGTTCGGGGATACCGTGAACACAGCGTCGCGTATGGAATCAACTGGCGAACCACTTAAAATACATATAAGCGAGCAGTGTAAAAATGCTTTGGATATTTTAGGCGGATATGTAGTCGAACAAAGAGGTCTAGTCAACATGAAGGGTAAAGGAGAGGTTTTAACGTATTGGCTGACTGGAGCTACAGATGAAGCCATTCAAAGACGAGAGGTGAGACCAATTTTTTATATTTTAATTTCTCTCGAAGAATAAGAGTGTGTTGGTAAAATATCTCGATGTTTATTTAGGATATATGGGTAATGAGAAGAAAAAAATAGTGCGTTTTGAAAAATCACGAATAAACGAAAATTACGAAGAAACTACTCGCTTATGACCTCGCGCCCCACCCCCTGGGAATATATTTGGAAAATTTTATTTTTAATCCGTTTTCTATTCGGATTTTATTTTTTCCCCCAAAAAAATTCAGAAAAATGTTTCCTCTCCTCTTGAATTGTTTTTGACGAGTCACTTTTTAAAAATATAGCGTCGGCGCACCCCTCGAAAAACTATGTTGAATGGTTTACAAAGTCGTGAATTTATGCATTCAACTTCACTTTATAGTAGATATCGCATTTTTCCTCCCCGTTAAGATTTGTGACTCCTGTACATCGCCATGGTTGATGTTGGATTTTACTTTAGTGTATTTTCTACGTGTTCTGTGCCCTCCCGAAACTTAACTTCTGACCTCTTTATTTTGCAGGTCGATTTGGCTGATGCTCAAATGTTATACAGTCTGCCCCATCGGAACAGTCCACGAGCATTCGGTGATACCAGTCGGAGGCACTCGAGTATACCGCGTGGCAACTCGATAGACAAAGGAGCACCTTTGGCGGCGCCTGAAAGTAGTAGTATCGTGGCATCGGCCGAAAATGGGGTCACCATTTCGGATAATCATATTTCATCGTCGTTAACCGAGGATTACGATTTTACCGAGGCGAATACGGTCGAGGCGACGACCCCCGTCTACAATAATATGAACAACTTTGAGGAGCTGTCGGCTGTGACGAAGCCACTGAGGAGACGTGTACGTGAGAACGATACATACGAGGTGCCGCACAATAAGCACATGGATCGCGTGAATTCCATTACGAAGCGTAGTTGCCATTCTTTGCAGGTGAGAGACTCTCAGGCAGTTGGTAGTACGGTGCAGGTTGCATGATTGTGACTTCCGATAGGGGTTTGGAGCGGAGTGTGACTCTGAGTCAGGTATTTTGATTAACTATTAGTTAGTGACTGCTAAAATAATGTGGAAGATTGTTTTGAGGATTTTAATCGGCTCATTAATGCTGTCTTTCAACACATTGATCTTAATGGATTTCAATCCGATTATCTTTAGCTTTTGATTCTTCGTGTTCATATTTTCTCCGTAAAATTGCAACTTTTTGGCTAGAATGCTGCTTATACACCCACCTTATTCAATTTTTATAAACGAAATAATAAACATTTTTGACTAATTTCTCTTCAATTTTTATATACTTACTTGAAGGAATGTTACGATTTAGAGAGAGTTTTTATTAGTACATTTTTGATAGTCTATGATCTGTGTGGTTTATTGTTTTTCTCAAAATGAAAAATTAACTCGAACTTCGCTAGTTTTTGGAATCTTTTTAGAAGTCAGTAATCAGCCAAAAGTGTTTTAATTTTCATTTTATTTGTATTTTAAATCGCATTAACGAAATTAATTTTGATATATTCTTCGAACTCCTATAGTTTTCATGTTTTAGCCACTCAAGACGGAGATCATGTGTGATGTGATGTGACATTAACATGAGCATTATTATTTTCACTACCGCGCTAAAAAATATTTAAAATTATGTTTGGATACTTTGGAACTTCAATTACGTGATGAATTCATTTTTCTCATAAATTCTTATCAAGAGAAGTTTATCCAAAAATCTTTTCTACATTCGTGCAGAAAAGAAAAACAAAAATAAAACATATAACAAACCAAAACATGAAAATTAAAAAAATGACTTATTTTATAATACATAATTATTTAGTTGAATATTATTGAGCTGGGTTCACGAAAAAGATTTTCTTATGTTTGTTTTAATGTTATTAATTTCACCTACTTTGATTGGTCGAAACATGAAACGTCAATATCAGTATTAATTTTTCTTTTGGTAAATTTTTATGATATTTTATTTCTTTTATTCCTTTTCTTTCATTTTTCTTTCATTTTTAATTTATTTTAATTTTTTTGGGGGGAATATATTAAAATTTTTATTTGTTAAGCAGTCGCTAACCAATTTTAATATTTGTAAGAATTGAAATAAAATTTTGCTGACTTGTGCAAAAGAGGCTCTTGTGTGAAATTTTTTTTTTTTCAATGCCTCGATAGAAATATTCTAACTTTTGTTGCACTGTACATAGAAGCAAAATTCAATATTACTATTTTTTTTTTTTTAAAGAATTCCTTTTCTTTCCTTCTCTAAACGTTTCTATAAATAAATAAATAAATAAATAATGACTATAATAAAAAGTGTTGGTAGTGAGCTCATGTAACAGTCAGTGTTTTTAAAATGAATTTATATTTGAGTGATTGTTGACATTTTGAAAATATTTCTATCAATACTATAGCAAGGTCTGAGAGATTAAGTATGCGTTATAGTTAGTATTTCCGTAGGATAATTTGCTAATACCACATTATGTTTTCGTTTCAGGAAAACAAATTGTTCTGTTTGGACAACGTCAAGTACGACACGACGAATAACTGCGATATCGTCGGTAATGGTTCGCTTCACTGTACGCCGCTGCTGTCGGAAACGAAAAAATGGCATTCTCTGGAAGACAATCGGAAACCGCTTGTGGCTCGCGGCTCCATACGTAACTGGTTTCATAGTCTGTTCAACGGGGGCAACAATTACCACAGTAGCGATATTTCGTTGCGAAAAACGAAACCCATGTATATCGACTTGCCGACCGATAAAACGGAGAGCATGGTGTGAAAATGCAGGCGCTGGTACATTTTTGTGTTTTGTTACTATTGACAGCAGACGAACGGAGAGAAAGTGAGTTCTCTGTTAGAAGGTCCAAGTGCAATGCAATAATGAGTCGTCATCGCTTCGGGTGAGTTGTTGGTTTTATTGAATTTATTGTTTGTCGAAGAAGAAATCGTTTCGAGGGTCTCCTCTCTGCTGATATTCGTATCCAGTAGCGCACCCAGAAATTTTCTTAAAGAGGGGTCGAGTCTAAAATTTATCATTAAAAAACGGAAACTTGGTAGAAAATCGGCGCGAAGCACGGATAACTTTTTCACGTCCTTTTTTTTTTGACGTATTTTGATGTTCGAGAAGTGGATTTTAGCCCCCCCCAACCCACCTTGGGGTGCACTGCTGTTCGTAACCCTCCTGTTAACGTACGTCGAGGTTATCGATAGCTAAATTGTGATATTTTTTATCCTAAGAACTTTCAATTTTATATTATGGTACTGTTTTATTTTATTTTTTTCCATTGCTTGCCATTAAGTTTTTCTTTTTCTCGTGATTTGTAAATATTTTCATCGAGTAATACCTATGTACGTAATCGTAGTCTTGCATTGGCGTTTAAAAGCAAAATGGCGCATCTGGTAGCGGACAGTTGAATTTCAAATTGAAGGATAATTATGTTGAAAGTGCATGCGAAATGCGTTGAAAAGTGGAGAGTCGAGTTTGAATTTGCTCCAAACAAGTGTTTAAAAAAAAACATAATTATAAATTTTTGTGCTGCTTAAAAGAAGCTACAAAGTTGGCCTCTATGCGTACGAACAAGTGCGTAATATTTCAAAACAGTGTTGGAACTAGTTTTTTTTTGGGTTGGGGGAGGCCAAAAGAAATCATTCAAAAATTTCATCATCCAACGAATTGGTACTGAAGCTGATTTTTTGTTCTTTTTCAATAATTTATCATTTTTACTGGTTTTTAGTTCATTTCGAAAAACTTGCCCGCCCCCCCTTATATGTAGTTCGGGGCCACTATTTTGAAGAAAAACCTGTCATCACAGACTGTGTTTCAAGCGCTCCGCAAAGTCGTTATGTTTTATATTGGAGCCAATTTTGTCCATCGATATTTTGCGAGTTGCCCAATTATAAACTTTACGTGAGTTAATAACTTACATTTGATCAATTTTATTTTGTTTCTGAACGCATTCCTGATTAGTCTATGTATCTCTTCGTTACCGTTTGACCTATGGTTTGCTTTTAAATGCTAACAGTAGCTTTTTATTTTTCATTTTTACGGAATACTTATGTATGGGTATTTTGGTGATTCCATGGGAACAGCATTTTTGGTTGCTTCTGTGCACATTCAGCGCTCGTTGAACATGATTTGCATTTGGTTCATTAATGATGATATTAATGAAAATTTCAACTACGGAGACCAAGGTGATAATTCCTCGTAATTCGTTGTTTATAACTGTTAGCCCTTCACCTCCCCCACCTTAGTGATAATTTAATTAAGATTCATAAACTAATACGATCAAATTGTCGGTAATCCCACTTTTCTATCTATTTGACTTTAAAATTCCGAGTTCTCCTCCTAATACGTAATATTTCATTATTCTGCTGCACTAAAAAGTGTCTACGAATCATGAAAAGTACCTAATAATTTTCCATTGAAACAGTGTAAAAGCCATGAAAATTTGCAAATAATTTCTCCGCACGTAACATTTTTTGTAAATTTGAAAAAGGTAACAGAGTGAAAAAAGTGGTTGTAACTTTTTTTTTTGAGTCTGAAAAATTTGTTTTTTGTACACCAAACTCTGAATGCCCTGAGAACTAGAAGTAGGTACTTTATCGATTGAATCTGGTTTCAAAAATTCGAACCCCTTTTCTCCCCAATAGCCGACTTGCTTTTCGGATTGGAATATTTGACTTTGGTGCGTGAACACGAAGGGCTAACCTTAGTTCAAATCGTTACCCCAGATGCAAACCATTGACTCCCGAGTTGACTCGGATTGATACGAGTGGGCTCAATTTTCGTAGCATAGTGAATAAATCTACTTTATTTGACCAATATTTCGCCCTCCCACGCCTGGCCCTAATCGGCCGAATCCATTATCCTTGTAACTGACTCAGTGATTACCTTGGTGTGAGACAGAAAATCAAAAAGCTCCATTAAACTTACTTTATAGCCTACGTATAATATTATCGAACGAATATTTTAAGTAAGTATATTTTTTCATTTATACATTTTTTCTACTACCTACTTATTTGTACTAGTCATTATGTGACGTAAACGTATTGGCATCATTAGGGCGAAGTACCGAGGAAGTTGTGTCCGCCCATAAACGAATGTTATGACGAATTAAGAAAACCGTTTCTTTATTGGAAAGACAAAATTTTGAAATTCGCTCAGTGCATTGGTTGAATGTGATTTTGATTTATGGGTGACTATATTTCAAAAATATACTACCTATCTAGGAATAGAATTTATTCGATATTTTTCTGACCCAAATAAATTTTTTTCTTTTTTGAGATTTAGAAGTTCTTGAAGTTGCGGTGGCACCTCGTACCTGGAACTAGTTTTGCCAACGCGCAGACGTTATATTTTTTGTTTATCGATATACGTGTCATGGAGAGATGCCCAGCCCTTTTTTGTTCATTTTTATTTTTTCTTTTTCCATTCAAGATACTCGAATTTCCCCCTGTGACGTGCATACGTGTTGCCTGTTTATTCTTTTTCGAATCAAAAGGAGGATCAAAAAAATGACGTTTCGTATTCTTTATTTTCATTTTGGTGAATCCAAAAAATTTTTTCTTTTAAAATTTTTTTTATAATATTGATCTCATTTACACATATTATTCTTTTTTTTTTTTTTCATTTTCTGTTTTGTTTGTTTTTTTTTCTTCGAATTTTATTTGTAAAGTACCTATTTAAAGAAAGCGAAACAAAGATAGAAAAATAAGAAGGGAGCCCATCGATCGTATATTTGTTTTTTTTTCTTCAAATTTTTATTTTTGTTTCTCTGTTCGATGTTCCAAATTTTCTTGAAGTAGTTTCCGAACATGGCAACAAGTATTAGATATTGAAAGCTTGATATTCCGATTGTGTTACCAATACTTATTTTTTTTAATTAAAAAATTTTTTGAGACACGTCTACTTATTTTGGACTAGTGTAAGATGACAAGAAAATAATTATTATGGTAAAATGTTATGAGAAAAATCATTCCTACAATATTATTCTTGTTTTCTCAAAATGACATGTGTTAAGCCATACGCTATTACATATTACCTAATTTTATTGAAAAAGGTAAATTTTTCTTCTTTTATAATATTTTGTCTTGTACATTCGTTTCGTTTGTAAATAATTCCTGTAAAAGAACTTTCTTTTTCGATGAATTATACCATTTTCCTCTTTCTTTCATTTTAAACATAGTTAATCAAAAAAAAAAAAAAAATCAATGTCTGTAAATTTACGATCGTTTGTTAAGGTTTAATATTCGTGATTCTTAGCTAATTAATAGATTTTGTATACGCGTTGAAAAAAATAAAATTAAAAATTACTTCTTGAGAATATTCTTTTCTCTTATGCTCAATATAACTGAGTAAATACAACTGTCACAGACTTTTTTTTAAAACCTAGTCATTTTCTTAGCTATTTATATTCAATAAGTGAAACTTGGCCCGCCTCCATTTCCATTTTTCAGCTGGTTGTACTTCGGTACATTGAACAAAAATGAATTTTTTTTTTTATACATTATTTGAAAGAACTACAAAATATCAGGGGGAAAAACGCAATAGACCAGTAGCATTCAAGGTGAAATTATGGGAGAAAATTGTCCATGACTTTCTCACTGGAAGCTATTTCAAAGAACAATAAGATTCAAAAATCAATTTAATTTTGAAAAAAATTCTCAAATTTTGAGGAACACCTACGTATTTGGACAGAAAATGTGAAGGTTTCATTTTCATTTCATTTGGAAGAATAATTTTAGATTTATTTCGTAGGTGTCACGAGTTTTTTTGATCAGGACAGAATTTAAATTTTGCGTTTTGAATTTCGAACTGAGGATTAGAATATCAGCCAGGGGCAGAAATTTTATGTTTTTACGTATAATGAAATCTCAAAGGAGCAGATTCTCTAACCAAATATCTATTTCTTCAAAAGAAAGAAAAATTGTTTTACGTCTTGTTTTTCACTGCGGGCTAAGTTTTTTTTTTCTTTAAATACCTTCTTTCACTTGATTCCTTTTAAATATTCCAAATGCTTTGGGTTTGATTCTCATTTTCGTTTTCAAAATAATCTCAAACAAAAGATGAAAAAAAAATATTAATAGAATATACAGTTATAAACTAAAAGTATGATTGAAGTATTTTCCGAATACGAATACCTAAGGTTCGTTGAGAAAGGATAAGAAATTCTTTTCCAGCTTGGTATACCATAAGTATATGAAAATGTTTTACTGAATATCAACTTCAACCCACACCAAACCAAAGGATTCAACTTTTCTCTGGGTTTACATTCTTTATGCAAAATATTGAAGAAATTTGCGTTGATGAGAATTTTGGCGAATATATATAGGTAAACAACAGAAAAATGTTCAGAATCGAGTGATTTTCGTTCAATAAAATCTAAAATGATGGAGGGAATAGATTCATTTTTCTAAATTATACAGAAAAAAATACTCCTCATTATGCCCTTTTTATGAATCTTCTCACCCCCACTTTGAAGTCTATTTTCTCAATGGTAGCTGCATTCTGTGACATAATAGTTATTTTTACTGCTGGTAAGACTCGATGTGTACAATTAGATTGTAGAAGAATTCAATCTCCGAAGAAAGTGGATTATCCCCTTATTGCAATTCACTGTTCATATAGGCATACATTTGAAAAAAATGTCAATCAATCCAGTCACTATAAAGTAAATTAAAATTTAGAGAACAAAAACTTGTTTGTCTTCTCACAAATTATCTTCCATTGCTTCTGTTCATCCTTGCTTTTATCAAAATGCTATTAATACTTTTCTGTTACTACCTTTTCCCTCTACATATCTACAGATTTATCCACAAGAGAATTTCTTGGGTTTGCATGAGTATATTCTATAGGTAATCCATTCAGAATAAGAAACTCGTTAGGGCAGCTTAGCGTTTCAGACTGGCAATCCAATATCATACAATTATTCGAATAGCCAAACTATACTTCTTCCTGTAAAAGTCATAGTCGTATATACTCTGTTCAACTTAAGAATGCTTAAAACGGATTGCAGTTTGCAGGGCTCCGGGGAGAGGAAAAGGTACTCGTTCACATTCAGCAACAATATTTGGCTACGCTTCCGATTTTACTTTCTTGTTTCTTCTTATCATACATCCGATTTTTATATTGTTGATAAATGTGAATTTGACGTTCCGTTTTAGGCTTTCTTAAGTTGAACAGAGTATTCCTCAACTTGAATATTGCAAAAAAAAAAAGTGCAAAAAACTGGGCAAAAAAAAAAACTGTATTAGCGGCTTGTGTTGCATTGTGGAGTTGTGACTTGTGACAGAAGTTCACGATTCCATCGTGCTGCGCCTGCGTACTTCAATTTTAACAAACAGCTGGCGCTGCTGATTTGTGTATGACTGTTTATAAATTGCAAATTGTAATCTCTTTGTTGAGTTTTTGAAAGTTTTACTTTTCTTAGTTTACGTTAGTTACATAAAGTGAAAAATAATTATTCGTAGGTAATCGCGTTATCTTATTTTAATATTGTTATTAAATAAGTGAACTGATGGTGATCTGCTCTTCGGTTTCTATTACGAATGCATTTGTGAATTTTATCTATTGCTTGGTGCGGTATAGTTGATCAAATTTTTACAATGAAAATGAAGATGAACTGTGGTCTCATGCATTCGTTCTTACATAATTGTGTCAAAGACGATCCTAATTCCCAATTGTTTTCGGTCGTGTCTCAGAAGATCTTTTCAATTTCAACATTGATTTCATCGAAAGACCACATCGAGTTTATGGTAAGTGATCAGTTTATTGCAATTATTTATCGTAAATAATAGTAAGATAGATAATAATTCTGTTTGTGAGCCACAATAAAGGCTGAGTTTAATTTGAAAGAATGATAGCCGTGAAAAAATGATAATGAAATCGAATTCTTACAATTAATAATTTTATGATATATTTTCATAATCTTCTTGTCGTCTATTAGTCATACTCATATTCCAAAGAAAAATACCGTTTTTAATTTCTTTTGGCCTCTAAGCTTTATATTCTCTTATTCGCTGATATTTCAAACTCGAAGAAATAAAGTACTTTTACAAAAGTGAAAAAAAATTATATTGTATAAAAGTTATCCGAACGAGTTTGGACTTGAGGAATTTAAAACGTCGAGAAACTAATCGTTAACAATGGGGCCAAAAAGATTAGGATGTATAAGAGAATTCGAGTCAACTTTTATTGTTAGCATTTTTCAATGAAGTTACCGGACCGAATATTACGTTCATGCTGTAATATCAAAGATTCAAGTCGTTAAAAACATTTAACTCTCTAGAAGGAGATTAAAATCGCAGCAACGATCTGTCGCCCATTTAGCATAGTAGCTTGGTGAGGGCCGTCTAGCGTGGCTAATGCCACAATATGCTAATCTATATTTTCCACCAAAACTTCTGTCTTGAACTTTACCCACATTATTTTAGCTCAAGTCAGTTGGTGCCTGAAGTGGCGTGGTGGTGCATTTCATGTTGTGTTGTATGTGAGAGTGGTCGTGATTATGGGCCCTAGATGGGGAGGTAGACGCCAAATATCTGAGCCTGAGCTTTCTGAGAACCAAGTTTTCAGATACTCGCCTTCGAAGTTTTCAAAATAAGATTTTTCCTTGTTTCGAGTATATGTGCTTCCAGTTTTCATTCTAAGGATAATGAGTACGATTATCTTGAAACGGTGATTGTGATTTCACTCGATAACTTCACATTTGCTATTGAGGAACTAGATCAATGATTTTCAAAATCTCCTGGTCACTAAATTTATCACTCTGGTTCTGAGCGACTGATATGAACCCCATAAAATTGAGAATCCAAATCCATTGAGTTTGATGCCACTATTGAATCACCCAGATCCGTATTGGACTGATTAGATATAGATATCTGGTTAAGATTCAGTCTCATTTTTGATTTAGTATTATGATTGAATAATATAATACCAAAACGTGCGATAATATATAAGCAAAATTTAGCTTTAACTCAGCAAATAACATTCTGATTAGTGAAACGCATGCAGGACTTTGTTAAGGGAGCAACACCTCCTTGGGGCGCCACTGGTTCGGATTGAATTGAAACCTTCCCCCCCCCAGAATTCCTCGCTGACTTTGAGATAGAAATAGTGAACAGTCACTTTCAACAACTTGTGTATCAGCTAAAGCATACTTTCATTACAAAAATAAAAATCCCAAATTAAGAAGTGCCGTAGGGAATTGAAAATATGTAATTTGCGTATTAAGTAAAATTTGATTGAAAACAGAAAGCTTCTGGTCGCACCACTTATTTTATTAATTTGTATTTACTGCCGTGCACAGCTTGAAGAGATCTGAATAAAAATGTACAGATTTTTTTAAAAATTCCATACTGGCCATTATTTTGCTCATTCAGCATCTATAGATTTGGTCTTACATAATAGCTAAATATAGACCTAGTAAGCTTTTACTTAAGCCCTTCTGGGAAATAAATGTTCACAGTTTAGCAGGCTAACTTCTATAATTCGTCTGCAATTTTCAATATAATAATTTTCCGCCTCTCTAACTAGTTGTAGTTACTTTCACTCTAATTTCTAACGCTCCCAAACATATGGAGGGACTGCAAAGTCAATTCGTAGATGTGAAGTTTGATTTTACAGCGATTAAGAATGAAGGAGAAAAGAAAAACTGTTGTTTCCTCACTGGTGTATTATAATTTCCAGCCGGTTCTCGGGAGAATATCTAACCACGTGAAAACTTTACTTTAAAATGGAACGCGTTAGTAAATAGCCCAAAAAGGTTGAAACTATAGGATTATCATTCTCAGAGGAATGACTCGCAAAGTGGATTATTGAATTCTCTTTTCAGATGTACTCTCTGCGAATAAAATATGAAGAAAAAAGAAAGGAAATATTCCAGATAGTATGGTGAAAAGTGAATTGCAATTTGCCCCCAAATTCACTCTCTCCTCAGCCTGGTCGGACTTCGCATATGTATATGTGTATGTTAATTTTCTTCGATTCGTTATTCTGATAATATTTCCAATTTATTGCACCTCGTTAGTATCTTACTGATCGATGGGGGAAAAAAATGCTAGCACAGTAAACCTCATTAGAGAAGGTTTTCGAATTGGTGCATTGTGGAAAATCCACGCTTTTGAACCTTCCGAAATGCTTTTCATAGAAACCAACGAATGGATTGTGTGGAACCTTAAATGAAAAATTTTAAAGCCGTGTACAATTTATGCCCTTGGAAAGTAAAATTATATACCAGCAAAATTATCCGGAAATTTCAAAATAAAGTTAAAAAAAAATTATTTCATCGAAAGTAACATGTGTAGAAAATAATATGTTAATATAGAAGCTTTAACACTTGTAACGCGACAAAACCAAATGAGCTAAGTGCCATTTTTACAGAAAATGAGTTGATTGGTGGAATTATGTATTTGTTGATTTAGTCTCAATTCGCTCATAAACTCTGCGATTTTTAGTCGATTGAAAGTAGCGACATTCAGTCTAAAAAGGTTTTTTTGCACTCTCGTAAAATTACGTTTTTAGCACTTAAAGCTCATTCGGTTCTATAGCGACTCATGTGTGATTTTTTTTCAATGGAAAAATGCAGAGTTATGTAAAGTAAAAGTTATTCGACTGCTCATAAAGTCTGTGTAAAATTCTGTTCTCGTCAAACTAAATCACCAGAGTGCGCAATTATCATTAGGATGTATTGATGATGATATCAATGAAGAAATGCTTTGAGTTCCGAATACGTATGCTCAGAATTTTGGGAGAGTTTGCAAATTTGTGTTTGTTTTGTAATACTATACCCGCTAACACCTTCGTTTAAAACTCTCAAAGTGCTGAATTACTGTGAAAATAATAGAATTAAGGTACACGTCTATTTGCAATCCATTCTATTTTCGGCAACGAGACTCTCGTTTCACTTGCCTTGCATATTTTTAATTCTTGCAGTCTGAGAAAAATTTGGAACTCGTCAAAATTGGTCATGTTTGAGGAAAATGGAGTGTCAGTAAAATCTATGTCACTTTTTGCTGCTGCGTAATTTCTAATAGTGATTTTGTTTGCCGGTAACCTGCCTTGTCTTTTTGGATATATATGTTACGGTTAATGTGTGTAATTGGCGATTCTATAGAATCACCAGTAACACTGTTTTAAGTTCGGTAAATGTATGAAATTTCATACATTCACCGGTGATTCTACAGAATAACCTAGAGTGGTTGGTGAATGTATGGGTGATTCTCCCAATAAGTCGAAAATTGACCATTTTTTTTTGAAAGTTTCAAACTTGTATTTTTTAATATTTAAAAAGTTTGAAAAGGTTTATTTATGGAGCACAAACAGTGATTTCAGCAATTTTCGTGTTATTGGGAGAATCACCCGTATAAAAAAATTCCAGAAAATGCATTTTAAGATAGCATATTATTACAGAACTAATACAAACTTACTCACAGTTTGGACAATCTAGTCTGGTGAAAAGCCTTGGGAATTAAGGAGAGAGGCTGATTGGTAATGCCATTTTATGTTCAGTCTTCAAAGTCTATATACATAGATCTGACTCTCTACCAGGGTTGGCCATTTACCCGTATATGAATTCTCTACATGTGGATGTAAATAATGGTTTATGTTATGTAAATAATTATTCTCCATAAATAATAATTCTCTATACATGTAAATAATTTAATTGAGTCGATATTTTTAGTGGTATTTACTGATTATTTATAATTCTCTACGCGTATTATATACGCGTAAATAATACGTGTAGATGTAAATAATTCATCTACGTGCCAACCCTGCTCTCTACCAAACACACAAAATGATACTCAGTCGTAAGACTGGTCTGCTTATCTTTTAAGACAGGTATTACCATGGAAATGTCCCGACTACATACATTCCCCAAGACATACAGGCGATTCTATAGAATAACCGGTCAATGTGTGAAATTTTTCTTCTTTTCATTCATTCACCAAAACGCTAGGCGATTCTGTAGAATTATCGGATTATACACATTAACCGTAACATACACTATACATGTATAGGCTTGATGATATCATCGTACTCCTCCTTTTCCTGATCCTGCTTCTCCTACTGATCCCATTGCTGCTCCAAAAAGTCCTCAGCAAGTTGTTTTTATTACATTGAAAGATATTATACGTACCTATATCAGGGGAAACACGAGCTGTTCTAGTGACCCTCTGTGGTCCTTAAATTTATCTCAATCTCTAACAACAATACGAAGAAAAAATTTCACATTTTTCCAATATTCGTTGCACAAATAGTTTTTTTTTTACCCTTAAAATATCGAGTAACATTTTAGAATATACCTTCATAGGTCTTATACTGTATGTACATAATTATAATTATTTTTTTTTTTTTTTTTTTGGTGAAGAAATAAGGCATAACTTAATTCAGTTATGTTGGTTATAGTAAAAGCCCCTCTCCCATCCGCTACTGCAGCTTTACTTTGTTAATTTAACTTGCTCGCCTTCTTTTTCTTTTCTCCACTTTTATCATCTGCAACTTTATTCAACTTTTAAGCTCTGGAAGTGTCACCAATTTGATACACGACTCGGTACATTTTTTACGTCGTTGATTAATTACAAAGGGTTGCAGACGATCAAACCCTGCGCTGCGCCTTTATATGTACCTACGAGACGAAGCAAAGAAAAGGATGGCAGAACGTACGATCGAAATTAATGCGTCAAAACGTATCCTTTTCCTGGGCCCCTTCCACCCGCCGCGTCAATACACTTGAACGTTCGTGATGAGTTTAAACTCGTTAAAATACCTGAAGGTTCATTTTATAATTATGTAACTTAGCACCCTCCAATAAAATTTTGACGATGCGTACGAGAAGAAAACTATTATATTATATCCTGTAGGCTTACAAACTTGAATTATGCAATAGAGGTATGCGTTAATTTCATTCGAAAATTGTTTCCTTCTCCCAGAATGTGCGAATTATTTTAAAAAAATGTATCCCCGCCATTTACAGTGGTTGTTGAAGGAAATGACAATATATCTAATCAAAAGAGGTCTGTATGAAGGTGTTAGAGTGGGAGTATATGTACGTGTTGAAAATATTATCAACTATACAAACTTGTAATGAATAATCTGTAAAACACAGTGTCGTAGAATATTTTACAAACCTGGTGGGCATTCTTCTCGGTTGATCATAAATATCAATTGTGATCTGCTTCGTAGATCATTTATGCTTCAAATTACTTTTATGAAGATCCTTTCAAGTGCTAATTGAAGAATTCTCAATGAATTAATAGTATATTTGAATAGAGACAATAATGTATGAAACCACTGTAGGGCTTCGTTTTAAAAAAAAAGTGATTAAAATTTTCGTACAATTTGGTATACTCCGCCAAGCCTATTTTTAGTATTATAAAATAACTGTTTTTTGTATGACAAAGCTTTCATTGCTAAAAGCATTTCCGCATATCCCGATCTGCAAACTGTGACACAAATGTGGGGGAGAAATGTGACGCAGATGCGGCAAAAATTCAACCAATCAGGAAGCAGTGTCACAAAAGTCATATTTCTCCTCCACATTTGTGTCATATTGCAGATCGGGATCTGGATGTCGTTTTGAAGTTCAGCTCATTGGCGTCTAAGTTTGAAAATTCTGTTTGTGGCGAGTCACAAAAATTTGTTCAATATTTTTCGCAGCCCTATCCCCCGCCACTTGCTTTCCTTCCCCTCCTGCGCAGGATTTTTTTTTGTTGGCTTCTATGTGTGGCGAGAGCTTCCCGCCACACACGGGTTAGACGCCAATGGTTCGGCTCAAATATGTTTATAATTATCACTAATTCACTCATGATCCGTTTATTTTCCAAAGCTGCAACCAAAATTTGAAAATTTTGAGATTTTGATCGATATGGTATTTTTTATATTCAGGAATTCGATGGCGCTGTCAATTTTTATTCAAATCTACTGTACCGCTTTCAAATTAGAAATCACACTTCAGTATTATCGATTTGTGTTACAACTTGCTAAGCGATCACAATCATCGGTTTTCAAAAATAGCTGAATCTAAAATTTGTGTGATTCAATAAAGTTCTCTTTTTATTTTGTCTCAAGTCAAAACCTCCTGAGGCAAATGAATTGCTTTCAATACATAGTAAATGCCATGTTTAAGGTCAAAACTTGCGAAGTAAAATTTTGAGCAGGTATTTACTTAACTTTAAGTGAACAGTTGGACGGTTTTCAAAGATGGCTGCTATCCCTTTTCAAAACAGCGAAGTTATTTCAATACTGTGTATGTGTTCTCCAAAGTGTTTCAAATCATATCCCTGCACTCATTTATCCTCGAGTGCGTTCAAGAAGCTTTTAGAGTTAATCATAACATTGAAAACATAGCCTGGGACAGCCTGGTGGCGAGACATATTTTGACCATTTAGACAAATTTTGTCCTTATAAGAAGAGGTTTAGAATACTTTTCTGATCTATGAATCAAGTAGAACTACAGTGATGCTCCACAATATTAAAAAGAAAAATAATGTCACTCGTCTGGTTGGTAAGATATTATGTTAAACTTGGACAAAAATATCAACATTCTTGTAGAATCCACCCATGTACACATAAATCTGATTCGTGCGATTCCTATAGCAAAATTACTTATCTGTCATGAAACCGTTTACCGACCCCTTCAATCAATGCAGTTCAATTTTTGTTTTTCCTAAAGGCGACATTTTTGTGATGTTGATTAAAATTTTCTGATCATCCTGTCGTTAAAGTGGTAGTTTCTGAAATTTAATTTTCAGCGCCGCAAAGCTTCTTTTGACGAGACTGGTATTCTGTTTCTTTCTCCTCTCCGTCTTCTCCTGTCTTACTCCGTCTGTATCCTCTCCTCCGCTCCTGTCTGTCTCACTCTTATTTGAAATAGTGTTAAAGAAATACCATTGTATTACGAGTATCGGTTGTATCAAAGGACCTAAAAGATATATACTTGAATGGTGAAAATAATTGAAATACTGTTTACTTCTCCAAATTCAACATATTTCCTTTTTTGTTTAAAACAGCCCTCACGCCGTATAGAAACGGAATCTCTTCTCTCATCCGTCCCTCCCCTCCGTCGCCTTCGTCCTTTTTTTCTGCTTTTCTGTAATTTTAATTATCCGAATTCTCACTTTTCATTTTTGATGTTTGTTTCACGATTTGTAGCTTCATTTTCTGTTTTTCCTTTTACTCTAATTTTCCGGCCATTGTTCTTCCTTCGGTTACAATTCATTTTCGTGGATGGGCAATCTGCTGACTTTGCTTTTGAAGAAACGCGAGAAGAAAAGGTAGAAGTTGAAAAAAACTAAGCGATAGAATAAAAGGGAAGCAAAACAAAAATGAAAGTATATTAGCTCAAAGACGAAAGAAAAAACCCGTGAACAAATGTTGGACTTTTTGTTTCTTCACAAATGACATAGAGGATGTATATAGAAAGCAAAAAAATTACATAAAGGGTTTCAGAGGGTACTCGATCCAATCAATTTTTTTTGGGGGGAATTTGAAAAAAAATAAAAATTTACTATTGTGTGCTGGAGGCGAAGAAAAAAAGAGAGAGTGATGTAATCGTGCAAAGTTTGTCATTCCACTAATTTGTTGAAAAGTTTGCCTTTTCCGTCCTGAATAGAGCTCTTATTTGAACTGAGTGGGTACTTTTTTGCCGGATGCGACTCAAACTTGGAATCATTAGGCTGAAAATGTACGACTGGAAAAACGTTCGCCGGTGGCTGGATTTTGTGGAAAGGACGTGGTTTTGGTGAGAAAATGCGAAAACAAAAGTATTTTGCTTATAATTGGATGGACTTCTTTGATTCGTTTTATTTCTGGGTATAGGAGGATCGAATAATGTGATTTTTGACACGAGGTCAGGTTCAAGTTGATTTTTCTCCTTTGCTATGTTTCAGTTTCGTAACCAAAAAGTAAATCCATTTATAGAATGAATTTAGTACCTAATCAATGATATTGATCAGTTTTTACTCTTTAATCGAGTACACGTGGCAACCATGTGAACTTAGTTGTCAATCGTTGGTCAACTGTTGTCAACCATTGGTCAACCGTTGTCTACCATTGGTCCACTTTGTCAACCAACCACCTTCTGCGCATGCGACGTTGACAACCCAAAATTTTGTTTGATAGCTATCCGGTTCTAGATGGTTTAAGGGTAAAACATTGTTGTTAGAAGAAACACCTACTGCAGGAAGATAATTTAGTATGAATTATTGATAATAATAGCAAAACAGATGAGATTTTTGAAGAAAATTGTATAATATAGAGAGATATGAGATTTCCGTCTACAGAATCGTTGGGTAGGCGTACTGTCGATCCAGGCAATGGGCTTACAGAATTCTGTATTCTCCCGTCTCAGCTCAAACCATCCGTTTTTCTCTCGTGTCTGAAGCTTTCGTTTTCAAGTGATCGCATTGCCACTGACATAGTGGAAGGAAATCATTCATGAAAAGTCTAACCACCGAAGGAAAATATATGGGTCGGATTACCCCAAACCTTATAAGCGTATTCGCTGTATTTCAGTTTATCGTGTCTTTTTTCATTCTACTTTTCTTTTTCTTTTTTTTTCTTTTTTCTTGGTTTTTGGTAAATGGCTTCCACTTGTTTCGATGGTCATCAATCTCTTGTCTTCTTCAGAGGTCTATCTACGATAATAATCGTAATAATTGTGTTTCTACGTTGCTCTCTTGGTATTTATTTTTCGGACAAAAGAGATTCTTCAGTTTCTTAGTGTACACGTATACTATACTACCTAATTCATTACGTTCTCCCCATCACCCAACCTTTCTTTTGCAAAAACAACGAAAAGCTAGACGATGGAATGAAAAAAGGAAGACAGCAGTGACGTTGAGGTGGAGAAAAACGCGAACTATAAAGAAGATGAAAACAAACCCTGTAGTTTATTTACAGCTATTCTCCTGGAAGAATAGAGCAGAAAATGGCTTCGAAGTTGGCGAAAAACTTACGGGGACGTACGAACGAATGTGGGTACTTTGTAGAAAAGTCTTTTCATTTTTATTTTTTGTGATTTTATTTTGGATTCTCGTCACGTAGTTGCGTGATTATGTAGATGGGTTATTCTGCAAGAACGCTAATATTCCTAGCCCGGCTAAATATCTTGCAACTGCAAAAGCTGGAGCAATAAATGTTTTAGCTTTGTAGAGCATATAACTGGTTCGATAATTGATTCATGTACCTATTGGAAGTATTTTCACTTGGAAAAATGAATAATAGTGATTTTAGCTATTTTTTATTGGAAAACAGGGAGAATTCAAGATTCATTGTGTAGATATTCTTAGCATTTGTAGTACTTTCTACTACGTTTAGATGGTACATTTTAATATTTGATTGTATATACGAGGGGCGGTCAAAAAGTAAGTTTCCCTATGTTGTCAAACCCACCCAATGCAATCAAACTGACTCGAATTGCCAAGTTGGTGAAGAAGGGGTGTGAAGGAAAGCACATACCAAGTTTCAAGCTGATCTGTCTCGTTTTCATTGTTTGGCATTGGAAAAATGATGAAATTACTGCTTGGTATGGCCGCCAAATACAAACATAACTTCAACATATTTGTGATGCAGGGCAGTTTAAGTGCGTCCGTTGCATTCGTAGGCATAAGGAACAATGCTTTTCTACTGCCCTTTGTATCATAAGTTACTTTTCAAACAAAAAAAATATTTTTTGAATAACTTCAATTGTGCCTACATTTACCCCATCCAATGTCGATCGGAGCAGAATTTGTTAGAAGTCTCCTCTCCCCCCTTGAATCATTTACACACACTTCCACACGTTCATACTTGGCTCATAATGTTTGGCCATGTCACAGGTGATGGTGGCTATCCGTCTGCCCCTCCCCTCTCGCCATTACATGTGAATAACAAATCCCCCCGCGCATTTACCATGTGGCGGCCCTACAGGACGGTAATTTCATCGGTTTTTGATTGCTATGCAGCAAAAATTAAACCGATTGACTTGAAACTTGGTACACGCTTTCTTTCAAACCCCCTCTACACCATGTTGGCGATGTGAGTCAGTTTGATTGCGTTGGGGGGGTTTGAAGGCATAGGGAAACTTACTTTTTGACCGCCCCTCGTATTACTATTTTTATGGTAATTTCTACTACGTTATAAATCTCGAATTGTCTCAGTTTTCTCATAAAAATAATAAAAATAACTACCAAAATTTCGTTCAGTGATGATGTTCCTCTTATACAGGTAAAATTTATCCTAAATAGTCAAAACATTTTTCGCCATAGTTACCTACTGCCATGTTTGTAATACTGGCGATTTTATTTTTTTGGCTATTTCGGTCGTATTTTGGCTAAACTGCATTGAAAAAAAATTTCGTCGGTCATTTTCATTATTTTTATGAGAAAATAGGGATAATTCAAGAATTAGAGTCGTATTATCATAAAAATGTTAAGATATAGTATATTGTATATAGGTACTGTATAAGTGGTAAGAAGTACTACCAATACCGAGAATATCTTCAATAAATCTTGAATCGTTCCTGTTTTCGTATAAAAAATGTTAAAAATCACTTCTCATATTTCTTTTAATATGATAAATAGATGTGATTATGGATGTTTTGGAAAACACATCTACAGTTTTGGAAATGACGTCACTCTTTGAAAATAGATCACTTTTTGTATTTTTAGATACGGCTACTTTCAGATAATTTTCGTTCCATCATCAGTCTATATCATTATCATGAAACATGTTTCCCATGGACCACTTTTTTCTATCTTAGAACTGGTTTTTTCTTCCATTAAATTTTTCATATAATTTTGGATATTTTTTTTCCCCCCTATAATCCTGGTAAAGAAAGAGGAAGAGAAAGTAAATCTAATTTATTGAAAGCTTCTGTTCAAAGAATTGAAATTTCCCAGGAATACCTTGAAACTATGTCACGTTTCTGAGCTTACGGCATGCTAATTTATTTGACAAAGTAAAGGGTCAAATATGATAAATCTGGTGTACAAAAAGAACGCAAAAATCTGTGCAGCTCATGAAAAATAATTGCGGTACAAAAAAAAAAGCTTCGACAGAAACACGGAGGCAAAAAAAAACCTTATAAAAAAAGAAGATGCCATAGACAATAGAAAGAGTTGGGTGAAAAAACTGTCTTCTAAAAAATGCTTTGAAATTGATTCGAACGTTATTGCTGAGAAAATATTCGACACATAAAAATAAGGATAAAAAAAAATTCTTTTTTCTTGGTATATTACGAAAAACTTTCCAAAAATGGGAAAAAAATATAAAGGGGATGAAGAAGCAAAAAGAAAAACGGTGGCTGAAGAAAGAGAGAAGGAAAAAAAGGAGAAATAAGAAAACTAGATATAGAATATAGAAAGGAGAAACGAGGACATTACAAGATGATAATACCCGTTGATAACAGAAAACAGTAAAGACGAAGCTGTTTCTGCCTTATTGAAAACAAGTTACTAACTTCATAACAAGCTCTCTACGTTTTTATAGTTTGAGGGAGAACAAAAAAAAAAAAGAAAAAAAAAAGGATGGGACGGAGAAGAGGGAAAAGAGAATGTAGGTATCTTGTTTATTAAAAATATTTTCGTTGGACTGGAATTTCATCATTTTTCTTGATAAAAGAGCACCTCGCATTTTTAAATGCCGAATTCGAAATATCTGACAGCGAAGAAAACTGCTGTATAAAATATTTTTTTTAAGTTTCATCTTTCCCCTTCGCTTTCTCCTCGCGTTTAGTGTATTGTTTTTTTATACTCTTAGTTGGCGAACAAATAATATGTAGAATTTTTTGGGCGGGAAGAGAGGAGAGGAGGAAAAGTACGATGACTTGAAGGTAAACTATGGATAGTTGCGGAGACTTGAGGAAATTCGATGAGCAAAGGAAAAGTTATCTGTTTGGATGTGTTATACCTCGTGTGGTAATCACTGATCAAGCACCTCTTCTAAATACGATCTTATAATTTTCTACGAAAGTATAGAATTTAAAATCATTTCAACTTTGAAGTCCTAACTGAGATATAATGTCGAAAAATTTTAACTAGATGATGTGACACTTCACACAGTGACCAATTATGCTAAGTGGCTACTACACATGAAATGATATGATTTATGAAAAGGAGCTTTTATAGTTTGCAAATTAAATTCTACGAATTAAGCAAAAAACGATCGTCAAAAAAATGGAAAAATTGAGTTTTTTCAAATATTGGTATTATTGGTATCAGCACTGAAGTTTAATAACAGAAGCACCTGTAGCACCAGCTGCAGTGTTACCAGGAGTGTAGTAATAAATACCTCGAAAGCGAGGTAATTATCGGATAGCCGGTTGAAAGAGGCGAATATTTTATGTGTTGCTTAGAAATCTGATTTATCGGTTACTTGGGGTAGATTTTGGTTAACAGAGGGCAGTTGTTATTTTCTTAGCAATGACGAGTGGTCGTACAATGTCTCTCTTCGTGGTCTTTTTGGTAACCCAAGTCACTGAGTCATGAAGAGATACTTTAGTGGTAGAGACCTGAATCCATATGAGCTTGATATGAATTATATTATGCCTATGTGGCAAATGTAAGACCCACTATAACGGCAGTGACCGTAGTCCCACGAGCTTGGTATTTGAAAAAAATTCGTTTCCTTACACAAGAGACGTCCCAGCCTCACAAACGAGTGATTTAAAAATATTGTCGTCGTTGTTGATTAAGTGAAAATCCTAACTTCAAAATAGATTTGTTTAAAATATTTTCGAACTAGAAACTTCAAATTGCCATATCTCAGCCAATTTTCATCTGATTGGGGTAATGTTTTTAAGCACAATCTATCGTTATTTGTAAAATCATTTTTCTATCTTGAGATAGGTACTTTTTCATTGATCACATCATATTTTTTACTGTTCATGCAGTCATCTAGGTTTTCCAGGGGTAAGTGAAAGATCTATTATAATAATTATGATTGTAGTTTACGTATGTTAAAAAATGAATTTATGGCAATGTACTTTTGTTAGTCAATTATGCATCAATTGAATCTGAAATTTTTGGCAGTTCACTATTAAAGGATGTGTTCAAGATGTTCGTTTGGCAGAATTTAAAAATTCTTCTTTAAATAAATTTTAGGGGGTTGTAAAAATCCACATTCTTTTACTTGATATAATTTATAAACAAAATCAAAAATCAAAATTGCATCAATTGAGTTCCTTGGAGACATTCTTTGGGAACAGATAGGTGAAAAAAGCGACCAAAGTGCATTCTCGTAACTGCATTTTCACCTAAATCACAAATGTTGAGTTAAGAATTTCTGGTACTTGACCCTTATAGTAGCAGTGACCCGCAGGTCTCTTATAGCTTGGCACTTGAAATAAATTCACGTCTTCATATGATTCCAACGTGTTTGATAAATTGAATTTTTAAATCCATGGGATTTAGTTTCTGTACTGCGGTATGCCGACCGATGTTGAATAAGAATGGAGAATAAAACAATTCCAGATCTTTCAAAAATAATTTGGATTCGGCTTTCGTTGTATTCCATACGTGTTATGACCTTTTCCTATAATAAGTCCTTTTGTTTCAATTAAATTGACTCACGTTTGAAACACTACGTCGACTGCCTTTTCGTATCCCTATATCTATCTATCTCCTATTTTTCATGAATTTATTGGAGAGATATTTATTTTCTCTTAGAAACGAATTTAAGTATTTAACTTTTTTTTTCTTATTCATTTAAAAAGGATTTCAGTCCTTGTTCTGAAAGATTGGAAATTCAATCGTCCGAATGTGAAAAGGAAAAGGAAATCTGGGGAAGAAGATTAAATGTTTATATTTTTTCTTCGAGTTGTCCGATGTGTCGAACATTCGAGAAATTATGTAAAAGCTATTACTTTAAAGGGGAAAAAAGTCTGTACGTGAAAGATGTTTTCAGCTTCCTTGCAGACAAGCTGAAATTAATTTTAGCGTATTTTGTTTTAAACGTTTATTCATTAATTAAGTTCCCGACTTCTATAACCTTTTAGGTGGTTGCTAAACGAAAGAAATGAGACGTAAGTTTGGAGAGACCTCTACCTAATGCGACTATCACATGGTATAGTTGAGATTTGTTCTGAGTAAGTAGCTACCTGAGGAGAAAAAACTTCTCAAACTCCAGATGCGTTTTTCTGAAAATCACGTTTTTTCACTTTTCAACTTTGACGAGCCTTATCTCAGCAAATTTCAGGATCAGTGAGTTGAATCTTGGATTGTTACATTCGTTACCTAAAAGTTTGTTAAGATCGTAGCTGGACTCTCGGGGTAACTGTTGGGGTGGGGGTGTTCTCAAATTTTTTCAAAATTGTCGAGAGTTATTCGGATATTCCAATAAGTTATTTTGGCTCCATCGAGTAACTAATTTATAAAAAAAAGGATAATTTCAAAACTGAGTACCTATAATAAGTTTCCTTACGTTTCGCTGTAGGCATTTGAGGTCATCGAAAATTAGTATAGTCTACCTACTCCTTGAAGGGGATTGTACTCTTTTGTCCTTTGCAAAATTGATTTTTTTTAAAAATAACATATCATGTAAAAATGTTGAGAAAATTTTCCACATTAGCTTGTGCTCATCTCCGTTGTCTGAGAAAATGTGTTCTTCTCTCCTCGTCAAACCATTCAAGCAAAATTTTCATTTCATTTTGGGAAGTCCAGCCAAGTGTAATCGACAGGATGCGAAATTTCAAACGAAATCCCTATGACAAGAACATAAGCTATCGGTTTCAGTTTGTTTTGCTGGAGACGAAGACACATCATTTAGTCGTACCCATGTACTTGTATTTTACATCGTCATTCTATATACAAAGCGTCATGAAAAATTCCATTTTCTTGTTTCCATATGAGATTTTTCTCAAACAACGTCGACTGTGAAGTCTCCATATACTCGATCACAAAAACTGTCAGTGCCATTTTTAAATAATATTTATACCATTTTGGTTTCCTATATATGTAAGAATTTTTTTGGAGTATTAGCAATATTGAAGTCTCGATGTATTTTTCCATTCGTCTGGTTCTCATACTTCCTCCCTTTGTCTCCCCTACTTGCTCTGTATTCGTGTAATTTACAACCATCATTCGTATTCAGATTAAGTAAGGCTTTCCGTTTCTTTTATTTTTCGTGACATTTACACTTACCCAACGATGCCATGGAAAAGGTTTGCTTCGTGTAACCATTTCGAATTGTTCAGTTTCGATTGTCGACTTGGTCGACATTCGATTCTTTTGCAAAAAAGACAGACATCGGAGGTTAGTTTATATTTAGATTCACTCAAAGCTTTGGGGGCAGTTGGAAAACTTATTTTTAGACTGGAAGGCACTTCGATACGCCAGCAAAAATATTTTATTCATTCATTTTCTGTACGATTTTAAGAGAACCACGAAGCAGACATTATGCTGAAAAGCTCAAGTTTTCAACTTTTGCCAGTCAAACGTCGTCTTATTGGTAATTGAAGAAGACTTTTGTGTCAAAGTGCTCGTTATAATGTTGTATGGAAGTGGTTCTCTGGGAATGAATAAAGAATTGGGCTGTACGGTTTACCGAAATAAACTGTGCACTTTTTGAGGCGATTTCATTGTTAGAATCGATTTGATTCGCTAAATGTCTTCGGCGGTGCTTTGCGCCCAAATGGAGGCCGATCATGATTCATCCATTGAGGTTAAACTTCAGTAACTTAAAGTTTTGGGTTCTATTATGAAACTAATTCCCCATAAACACGAATGTATTGACGTAGTATAGACAGAGGTGAACTTTTCTTGATGTGTTTGGGGAGCTTGAAAATTTTTAAAAAAGTTTTTCGTCCAAATCCTAGTGAAAATACATCCGCGAGGAGACGATAAGAAGAGTGAAAAGAAAAAAAAAACATAAAAAAATTATCAGATATACTCAACTTGGATTTGAATTTAAATTTCTGACCCAAGGGTATGCTTTTGAGGAAGCGAAAAAAGAATAAAATGGCGAAATTTTCATTTCGGTTTAAGAAGTAAATTTTGAGCAGAAATTTGTGATTTTTGGCCTCGACGCGACGTGCTTCAATGTTGAATTTGAGGATGTATAGAATAAAATTTTTGATTTATATATTTTTTGTAGCTAAAATTAGCCGTCAAAGTTACATATTATACTTTGCGCATCAGTAAAATCAGATATTCAATCGAAAATGAAAATACAGCTTTATACATCCAGAAGTTCATCATACTCGTAAAAGTAAAACAAATTCAAACATCATAACTGTATGTTAGAATTCTCAGTTAGAAAACAGTCGGGAAAATTTTATCATTTATGAAAATAGTAGGTATTTGTCTTAATATTATTTTATAAAACAATTTGATAACAAAAATCCTTAATTGTGAATGGAGTTGGCTAATTGAGTAGTTATATTAATATTTTTCTATATTTTATCATTGGAAGTACCACCATTAAGATATTCATGTTCTTAAGTTGCGGAGTTTGTACTTTTAGTGAAGTATACCTTTATAAGGTAGCCGTTTTTATTTTAAAACTAATGAAATGTTTAATTTGAGCTTACTATTTTTTCCCCTTAAAAATCATTCAATTCAATTTTGACAAAAAATCAGGATCCGGTATGTTTTTTATAATATTTTATTTTTTAATCTCCAGAAATTTATAAAATGAGGTGGAAACGAGTGTCGGAATACAACTGCTATTAATGTCAAGTTAAGGATTTCTCTTACTTTTTTTTTTTTTTTTTTTTTTTTTAAATAAGTATATTTTTTTCTCTTTTTGTTCTTCCCTTCCAAGCTGGACTGAAAAATAATTTAATATAAATCTTTTTAATGGAACTGAAAATCATTTCACCAATGAAGCTTTTTGGGAATACCTATTTTGTTGGTTTTAATCATTTTTAAGCTTCTTGACTTCGAACCAACGGAACAATTTTCTTCGGCTTTTCTTTCTTTGAAAGTTTTTTTGTTCTCTTCTCCTTCTGTCTTTGTTAATATTTTTCTCTGTTACTTTCCGAGAGAAAAAATAACCCCCCCTCAAAAAAAAAAAAAAGAAAAAAAAGTCAATTATGTTATTTCAGAACATAGTAAACATAATGATACAGCATTTGCGATATGTATTATTTTTATTGAGGTAAGGATGATGAAATATTATTACTCATATTTTCGTTTATTTTACAAACTGTGTGCAGTGTGTGCTGGAAAAGACAAAATATTTTTTGTGAATGAATGGTTCTTATACTGAATGGGAAAAGTTATTCTAAATGTTGCTTACAATTACGATAATATAAGTTACGCCACAATATTACAAATGTCTAGGAAATATCGTGATGATATCCTGACAATATTTTGTCTAAAATATTTTCCCAACATCTTAAAACTATTTTCTCTCGAATAAAAAAAAAAAAAATTCTCAACCAAAATTTTTGTAAAATAACTCAACAATATTTTCAAATATTAACTTGAAAATATTGTAGGAAAAATATTTTCAGAATATAATAGGGCTAATATATTCAAAATATTATACTGTCCAAATATTATATTGTCCAAATATTTTGATTTAAAAAAAAATATATTTTGAATTTTTTAAGAATATATACATATATTATTACAAAAAGTGGGCGTGCGAGTGTGGAGATAATCCCTTTAAAATTTGAACTTGATAGACAATAGTTGTGGTACTTTTCATATTATTGCAATTTAAAATCGCTGATAATCAAAGCTTTCGTCTTTAATTTAAAACGAAACTTGAGACCTATGTTAAAAATGTATAGAAGCTAGTGTTTTTTCCCTCTTCAAATTACCAAGTACGCTAAATATAATGCATTTTTCATACATTTTTTTTTCTCCCTCAGACACCAAAAAATTTGAATTCAATCTTAGTTGAAAAATTTAATTGTATATAATTTCATAAAATATAAGGTATCACTCTTATTTCTTATATTTTCCTAAATATAATTCGAAAATGCTGGAACCCTGTCATTTAGAGTATTCGTCATCTTTTGTTTCAACTTAGTTTCGATTTTTACGTAGCAAAAAAAAAAGAATTAATGAAATTTAAGATTGTAGATACCTTGATGAGTTTTGTCTGTGAATAGTATGGGGCGAATTTGAAAACAAGTTCGACAATAAGCACGAGATTAAGTTATTCGAGATAGAAGATTCCATTTTGGGAATTTTACAATTTTTTTCTGGGTGAACGATACAATAGAAATGGAAAGATGAGAAAAAATGTAATAAAGGAAATGAAATATTCATCTCGTGATACTTCATCGCGAGATTATTAATTTGAAAATGCTAAAGAGTAACTTTATAATAGGAAAAATAATGCAAGTGAATGCTTTTGAAAACAAAGTGAACTATTTAGAAAGAGCAAAGAAGAACAGCTAAGAAAAAGAAAGAAGGAAGAAAATCTACATTATCAAGCGATTCGAAGTACAAAAAAAGAATTATTTTATACTTGCCAGTGAAATTTTGTTTCTCTTTGAGTACCACTCTTGTAAACCTGAAGAGAACTTGTTAAATTGTATGTCGTTTTTTTAAACGTATTTCTACAACTATGCTAATTATTTTACCAAAGGTTTTGAGATTTTCCGAGTGAAAGAACAATGTCTGATGAATTTCTGGAAGGCATGCAAGAAACTTCATTTGAACACATTCCAACAGCGCACAAAATACTGATGGTTTATCGAAAACAGACAAGTTGAAGTTTTTCTGGAAGAATTCAATGCTGTGGAAGGAACAATCGAGAAATTTGGTGGTTAAGCAATTTTTTCGTACAAATTCTTATGAGAATTTTCTTAATATCATTCCCATGCAGATATGAATCATTTTTCTACAGCGAAATAACCAATTGTTTTCAGCCTTTTGGGAAAGATTACCTATTTCACTGATATGCAGACTCAAAGTGTACTCAATCAGTGCTTATAGTTGGTGCCTGAACTGAGATTAATGTGAAACTAGTCCCCCCTCCCCCATTTAGTACAAATATTTTGCTTATCGAAAATTATTGTTAGAATTTTTCTTGTAATGGACTGAATATTTCAGGCAGTCTTTTAAACTTGATATAACATCAAGTATGTAACTAAGGGTGGACTAACTTGGGGAGCCAAAAATGTTTGAAGTTAATTTGAAAAGCCGTCGGAGTAAAACATTTTGTGATTTGTATTTTTCTCAGAGTTGGTAACCCTGAAGTCTGGACTATCTAAAAATAAAGCTAGTTACATCCCTGTCAAGAAAAAATAAAAATATTGAATTGTTACTTTCTGAAAAGTTGACTGCTTACAAAATTTACTCGTAGATTCGTATTTAAAAAAAAGCACATTTCAACCTCTTCTTTTTTCAATTTTTTTGTTTGAAATAAACGTTTCAAAGTTTTGGATTAAAATTAATTATTAATAAATTCCTCTAAGGTATGAAATCAGTTTATTATTATCTCAAAAATGTAAGGTGTTTGAAGTTTAGTCCAATTTTTTGGTCTGAGACATAAGCAACTTGCTTCATTTTCGCGTTTTTATATTTGCCTAGCATTTTTTTTGCAGGCACATTGTTAAGTGATTCGAGTGTGTTTCAATGACTCGACTGTTCATTCGATTGGTCTGATTTTTTGTCCGGAATGCATTTAGGTATAGATACGAGTAGATTATGAGGTCAAAGACGATTTTCAGCTTCTTTCAGATTCTTTTCTAATTACTGTCCTGCATCATGCGAAATCACTCACGAAATTCATTTCGAAAATCTCTGTTAAATATATTTCGAGTTGAAATATCATTTTTGTCAAAGATTTTTAAACAATTTTTATTTACTTGAATACAATTAGGAGTTCTGATTGGTTTATGTAGAAGTATATAATACTCGTATATATCCTCGAATAATTTGTATGTCAGCTCATTCCTTGATTAGGTAATTATTAGAGACCGGATTCCTCGGCACAGAAAAGTGAAAAAATTGGCATTGAAAACTTCATTTTTGGTATTACTCAGCAGTAACCAACAAAAACCCCTCAAAAGCAACAAAAAAGTAAAAAAGTAATGAAATTCTATTTCAGAGATAAAAAAAAATACATTTTTATAAAAATTTATCATTATGCAGTATGAATTGTGCAGTTATGTATGAGAGTGAGAGCTGTCGATATCAGTCGTTAACTTCCTTGCTTGCATTATTAGGCTTGTGATTTTTCACTATCAATGATTTTATGCGTGATGCAATGGTGAAAATTAGCAAAATCTGCCATTTTTGGCATTTTCCGGCATTTTCCCCATTTTTGGCATTTTTCTCATTTTTGGCATTTTTTGGCAAAATAAAAATTTCTTCCTGGGTTCTATTCCCCCCGATTCGTGCTCATATGTAAAAATTACCCTCCCGCTCCTTCAGGAACAAAAGTGACAAATGCCGAGGAATCCGGTCTCTAGTAATTATAATTTACCTTTATTAGTAGAGAAAAACGCAATTTTATAATTGATTTTTTGCCATTTCTCCAAAAGTATCCATTTACAATTGAAACCTGTATTTTTAGCAAGTTCTACGGCTGGAGACTTCTAGTTTGATTTGTTGGCTTTGTTAATGTCCTTACTCCTTGTATTATTAATCTGGTTTTGCCTCCATTCCATTCCAATCCAATGGGCCCTTCACCCAGTAGTGCAGAAAAGGGGGCTAGGAGGGCGGAAGCTCTACCTGAGGCGTTGATTCTTATCAAAAAAATGTATTGAATAAAAAATTTTTCGTCCTTCATGCTGGTTTTTTATGGAATTTCTGTCTTTGGTGATAAATTCAAGGTTCAGCCGCTCCTTAGCAAATTTCTGGCTGCGTCACTGCCTTCACCAATATGCAATGCTATGTATAATTTCCCAAAATTTCAATCAACTCTAGAAAAATCTTAACGTGAATAGTTATTTCGTCATTTATTTCTTCAACTATAATTTGTAGTCTAATATTTTTAACAATAGGACAATGGTATTTATAGTCGATTGCCTTCAAAAATTTATTTCCTTTTCTCGTCATTCTGTGGTGGGTGAGATATTGTCATGAAGTAAAATATAATTTCAAATAATTACCTGCGTGTGTTCAAAGAGGAAACAATATTTTCTCGACATGAAAGTACCTACCTATAGCTTATACCTGTATACATTTTCACTCTTCCAGCATTTTATGGTACGAAGGTGTACTAATTAGTCAATTTCTGGCTTTTGAGTGAAAATATATGTTGCAAAAGGGAAAGATGTGATTCGTAGATTGCTTTCCTCGAACAATGCGGAAAATTGGAAGTTACATTGTGTTTTTGATTTGTTTTTGTGTCGCCTTTCGGTGCGGCAAATAAGTTTTCATTCGAGCGTGCAAGACGTTATTATTATGTTGCTGCCTTTCCGAGGAAGACTGAAAATTGTTTTTCATTTAACGACAGTTTATAATGTGTTCGAAATTATAGGCCCGTCGTGGCAACAAGTTCATCAAAGAAATGTCGAATGTTGAGAAAAATATTTCCAAGTACAGGTCTGAAAGTTCGTCGTCACCGGACCGAGTTTCGTGCACCCTTGTCATTTTCTTCTGCCGTCTGAAATTATAAAGCGAGTTCTGAAATTTGACATTTATGTATTTTATCTCTTTCATTTGAAAAGGCTGAGATTTTGTTAATAAACGAAGTAAAATGTAGACTTATATAATTAAGTACTCGGTACCTGTTTTAACGAATTACATTGACAGTAGAAGTCGGTGAATGGTTAGGTACATTGATATAAGTCAGGTAATTTGGATTTATGTACGAGTGTTAATTATACGCCAGTGATGTACCCAGTTGTTGGATAATCATTCTTAAGATGTTACAGTTTGGTAACTGTTTTCAGAGTGAGTGTTTATGTTTATCAGACAGATTACTAAATATTAATTATAAAGTATACTTACCTAGAAGTTTGGAAATTTTTCATGAATTTGGTTTTTAAATCAATTTTTTTATTTTTCAATTTCAACAACCTACGTATATTACTAGCAATTTTTCCGATAGAGACGAAATGCTTCGTCGATTATTGGATTCGTCATTCAGTACCGAGCGAAAAAACGTAAAAAAAGAAATTTTGGTTCCTTTCGCTCGAGGTTAGGGTTTTTCAAATTTTGTCTCTATCTTGGTTACTATTTTCTCACAGGCGTAATGATCATTTTTTATACAGAAAAATCAGTTTTTTTGAATGTACGTGTAGGTGTATTATTCTGTTCTGTACCGTAAATTTGAAAAAACTTAGCGGATCAAGGCGTCACAAAAATTTTGCTACACAGATATTTTAAGGCGTATTGCTACAAAATAATATAAATTATAATTATGTAATGGAAATTTGATAAGACAGTAACACACTGTGGAAGGACCTCATATAATTAAACTGAATTGTAGCTCAGGGGATTTTTTAGATTCTGAAGATTGAACTTACTTGAAATACGTATAAGTGTTAGGTCGAGTGTGTCAAAAAGTTTGCAGTGAGAAATTCCCCGGATGAAATGCTGTTAGAGCTTATCTTAACCGCTCATCCCTCTACCGAAATCCGACAAAATCCGTTAATCTTTTTTAAATAATTATAAATCTCGTATTTCTGGATGAGTTAGCTTAGCGTAGGTTTTCCAAGAAAAAACAAAAAAACAATCATTTGTTTGATTTATTAAATTTACTCCGGTAACACGGTTTTCCAGCTACTGTTTTTTCGTCACAAGTTTTGGAAGGGAGGGGGGACAGAAAAAAAATTAAAATTTCATAAATGAAAATCTTAGATAACACTCCAAGAAGTATCTTCTTAGTGCAAAAAATTGTTGGCGTTAATATCCTTAACATCTGCGTAAAAATCTTCTGCTATATTTTTTTTTTCTAATCTTTTGGGCTGGCTGTTCTGTGCGTCTACGACAGTAACGACATTTTAAACGAAACCTTTTCCGCTCTTTTCGATACCACCCGAAACGATTATAATTAATCCAATAAAGCTTTGCTTAAGACATTATTTCAATCAGTTTCCTTCAACCTTTAAAGCTCTTGGCCTACCCGCTTTTAAACTGGAGCCCAACCCTGCCGGCTGCGCACTCCGAAAGAGAGGAGAACGAACTTCTATTACATTAAAAATATAAATCCCATAACTACGTTTTCTGTCACGAACACTGACATCTTTTCAACCACTATGCGGTGCACCCCTTTGAATATTCATGTGTGCCGACGCTCTGCATCAAAATTACTCCTTATTGAATATCAATTAATACGAACAAGCTATTAAAATATTAACCTCAAAATTTGTTGACAAAAGGGGAGCCGTTAGGACGAGGAGAAGTGAATTTGTAAAGCAACTTTTTGAAATATTTTCTGCATCTTCCTATTGAAAGATGCCTATAGGTCGCCGTTTCTATACACTTTTTATATTCTGTTCACATTTAATTCATTAATTGATCCTTTAATTTCCTACGTCATACACCATGTGACCTGCGTCTGGCAGAACAACTATATGGGTGATTCTCCCAATTACACGAAAATTGCTGAAATCACTGTTTGTGCTCCATAAATAAACCTTTTCAAACTATTTTTTTTTTTTTGTTAGATAGCTAATGATTTCCTTTAAAATATACAATAATTTCTTTTTTCCCCCCACCTCACCAAAATTAGGGAGAGCACTCAAATAGGGTCAAATGTCCATGGTAGTGGATGTAATCACTTTGGTTTTCAATCATTATCCACATTTTTGATAGTATAGTAATTTTTTTTTCAAATTGAACAAAATGATTCCTAGGGAGAGATACCTTGTCCAAATAAATTAATGGTATTGGTTAAAATTTAGGATGCATGAACATTAATATGGGGAGAGTTAAAGTCTTGTAATCAGTTTTTTTCCATGGTAGTGGAGAAAATTTAAGTCATCCTGGAATAATGGCACTGAAATATTTACAATGATGAAATATAATCTAAGTGATTTATTTTGATACATATGAAAGTAATCAAGCAAAAAAAAAAACTTTTTTCAGAATATTGAGAAGCTATTAATGTATTTTCATCAAAAATGTGTCTTATAAAAGCTTAATGTTCCATGGTAGTAGATGCTGATACTGCAGAGAGCCAAAATCTGATAAGTCCAACAAACATTTTTTCTATAATGATTGACACCCCTAACAACAAATCCAGAGTGGATTTGTTCAGATTAGTTATGTTGGGTTTCTCAGAATTAAAAAACTTGTCAATTGTCCATGGTGTGAAGTTTTTTTTCCATGGTAGTGTCAAATCCTATTATTATAATCACCACAATGGAAAATGTGACACCACTGTGAAAAATATGCATATTTTTGTCAACTTGTCAGTTAGTGATGGAACTAGGAGGAAGTTTAGTGAGGCAATACCCCTCCACCGCAAAAAATTTTACCCCCACCCCCCAGAAAAAATTTTTTCACCAAAATAATTTTTAGTAAAAATTTCTTGCTAAAACTTAATTAGTCTATAAAAAACTCCAAAAATATTTGAAAAATGGTCGAAGAAAACATTCATTTGATCAAAGCAATGTGTAATATTTCAAGTCACTACTATGGAATTCCATCGTAGTGTGCCCGAAGTATCCCCCTGCCCCCTGTGGTGAGAATCAAGCTCAACCAATGTTGGATACGTATTCGGGGACACACCCACTACTATTTCCACTTAAAAAAATATTAAAAAATACAAGTTCAAAATTTTCAACAAAAAAAAAGTCAATTTTCGACTTATTGGGAGAATCACATAATCTATGTGTTGTGTATGCTTGAAAGAGTGGAATCTTTTGGAAACGTAAGATTTTGTTGAATCTGACTATTTTCAAAAGAGGGTTATTCCATTAATTATTTGTTATAATATGTGATGCCGTTGATTATTTTAAATTATTTCAATCATTTACTATGATTTTTTTCCAAAACACAATATGTTAGAAAATGTGTACTTTGGGCGTATTAAAGTTCATTTGAAAATCACTAATTTTGTGGTAAAGATTTCATCCGTTAGTAAGTTATTTTTTCAAAATTAGTCGATAGACTTTGATATTCCCGATGGGGGCGTTCAAATCTATCACTTGAGCTATAAATCAGCCCTTGAATCGAATTTACGAGTATAATCTGTATGTATGGTACAGTACCTCTATATTTATTGAGTAAAAATTGATTATTTTCTTCAATGAAACTATATAGAAATTTGAAATAAAATTGCACTCTAATTTTTAGTTTGTCGTAAGCAAAAATCTGGTGTAATTTCACTTCTCAAGCGAAGGTGCTATTGAACGAATTTCATCTCGTGGTGGAAAATTCGATATCGAGTATCGTGTTCTAAGTTAGTATACTCGTACTTTATGCCATTGCTTGAATTAAAATTTTTTCTTAAAAATTTTATAAATCCTTCTTTTGGCCACACATTATTATTCTCGTATTTTCTGTTTCCTTTCTATGAAAGGGTTTCATAATGCGGTAATTTCGTTATGAAAGAAGTGGAGAATTGAAGAAAAAAAAAAGAAGAGAATTCAGAGGATTTTCCCTTTCCTCTTTTTTCTTTTTCCTAATCGGATTATATTAGAATATTCACAACATTCATATTTCCCGCTTTTCACTCGTGTTTTATTAGCAAAAAAGTATACATAAAAAAAAAGAAAGAAAGAAAGAAAGAAAAAATGAAATCCTCAATTTATAACGGGAGAAATCATTTCATGCATTAAAAAATACAATATTTTTCAAAAAGCTTACCGTACGGATCAATAAGCAGAAATCGCATTTGGAAGGTGACTGAAAGAACGAGAGGGTGTGATAGAGATGGAGGAAATAAAATGTACACGAAACACAAAAATGTGAACATTATTGCGGATAGTTTTTCAAAATTTTCATTTGGGGGGGGGGTCTTTAGACTTTTCTTTATTTTTTACTGTCAAATTTTTGAAAAAATCACTCCACCAGCCCAATGTTTGTACAAATTTGTTTTTCAATATCTAATTTTCTTAAACTAATGCTTTTGGAAGATATTAAAAATCCTTGTGCTGGCGAACTGAGTCATTAATTGCGCTGTACTAATGTTTTTGCTATTTGATTGGAATTTGATTTTAGACAAAATTCCTCAGTTTAATTGTATTCATCATTAACCACGTCTTGAAAAACGCGAAGGTAGACTATAATATTATGTTTATGCCTTAATTTCTGACTTTGTATTGTGGGTTCGACTCGTATTTGTGGCGTAGATTTTTCTAGGAGCTCACTGTCGTCGCTAGCTGTATATAAGTTTTTCGACGCCGCACATAGTTTTAAAGATGTTTCAAAGCGACTTTTCGCCATTAAAAATTATTTTGGCTATATGCCGGGTATTTGTGCGGGAAAAGCGAATTTAAGGCTCATTCGGTTACTCGTCCTGCGGCAAAATAAATATTTATTAACCCCGCACGACTGCAATTTTAGACTCGGACATGTATTTAATTTAACCTCCCCGTTTTTCGGGTTGTCGCTCATTTCTGCCGCAAGGTATTTATTCAGACTTTATACTTGTTTTCGGATCCGTCTTCTTCAAAACAAGTTTTCAACTGCCGAAATCTGCCTAAAGATAGCTACAACACCGTCGCTTTCACCGCCGCACTCCACTCCCAACCACTCCTTCCTTTTATATTTTTTTCTGCTCTTTTGTATTTTTCTTTACTCTTTTTCTTCTTGTCGTTTGCAAAATGAACTTTTGTGCCATACCAGTTGAAATATTTCTATCAAAAAGGCTTCGAAGGAAACAAGAAAAAAAAAAAATCTAATGCTTTTGAAGATTTGTATTTCAAAGAATTTTTTTGGGTTGGCTGTAAACATTTCTGCGGCAAAATTTGCAAAATTTGCAAAATTTCGGCATAGAAGAATTTTTCTGAAGCGATGGAAACGCTTTGAAATAAGTAAATACTTTTGATTGGGAATTAAACTGTTCAAAGAAAATCTCTCAGAAGTTCTAAAATGAGAATTCAGTTTAGGTATATGTATAGCAAATGCATCTGAATTATTCGTTTTCGTTACCAAACCAAGAGTACAGAAAGAAATTTGTACACCAATACCCTCTAACGTGAGAAGAATTAATTTTTATATGAAAAAATGAGAGTCAAATATTGAAACTTTATATAATACATGAAAATTTAATAATGCAAGCTAAATTTCTGAGCTGAATACAATGAGCACTAAATTTCAATATATTTTATTGGAGAAATTGGCTACTCTATAAATGAAAGTATGTAGTACACTAACTTTAATACAATTTTTTCGCTGATTTTTGGTAATTTCTACTAATTACCAGCTTTAGAATTTACTCATTTCCATAAAATATGTCGAGGTTTTTTTATCGATTTCATTCAATAATTATTCAATTTATTTTTTGCTTATTTATTTATTTATTTATTTATCTATTTTTAGCTTCGACTATTTTAGTCAATCATCTTAATTAGTTTTAGGTAGCATTTATTTTTTTACTCCCCCACATAAACTGTTTCAGTAAGAAATTTTCATTTTCTAAATTCAACCTAATTGAAAAACATGTATTTAAAAAAAAAATGAAAATATTCTTGCTCTCTGAAATCTTTACATTTTTCAGTGTCTGCTCATTTAATGACAAAAATTTGCTTAAAAAGTCTCGCCAAGTGCTCAAAGAGCAAACTTTATCAGCTTATTTTCAACAAAAAATAATTAATTAAAATGTAAAGTATCAAATTTTGGCTTGAAAGTTTCCACTGTTTTCTTTTAAAAAAGTGGCAGTTGAAATTTTTTTTCATATTAATTTTCTGAGTAAAAAGAAAAAATGAATTGATAAATTATTACTTCCAGTATTATTAATTAAATATTTTCCCTTCACTAATGCTACCAAAGTATAGGTACGATCTGTTCATTTTAAGACTGCAAAAAACGGAACGTCAAATTCACATTCAACAATGTAAATATCGATCAGTGTGATAAGAAACAAGAAATTAAAATCGGAAGCACAATCATTTATTGTTGCTGAATGTGAACGGGTACCTTTTCCTCTCCCTGGAGCCCTGCAAACTGCAATCCGTTTTTTGTAGTCTTATCGTGAACAGAGTGTACAAAAATTACAACTCTTATCAAAATCTTAGGTATAGTGAAAGGGTAGAAACTTTACTTCTGCAGATTTCACTTTTTTAAGGCTAGTTAAAGCTTTTTCTTTGAAGAACTACCTATGAATTAGTAATTAATTATAACTGATTAATAATAAAAAAATATATCAGAGAATTGCCAAAGCGAGCGAAGCCTGTTTTTACGTACAAATATACAAATATATTGGCTCCAACATATTATTTCCAAAAAAGTAAAAAGAATTTAAGTCTTTCACTTTGCTCAGCTCTCGAACCCCGCTCTCGAACCCCTTCTAGCAGAAAGGGACTTTAGACATAAAGGCTGATATCACCCTCAAAGTCCTAAAGTTTTTTTGTCTGATGTTATCCGATAAGTTTTAAAGTTTATTTTTTAGCAGATATTACCCGAAAAGTCTTGCAAGTTATTTTTTATGACATAGTGAAATATTGCCAAAATAATACGAATGTCTAATAGTCTGAAAAATTTCAAAAATATTTTGTCCTCAATATTTTCAAACCTATTTCAAGTTTTTTTTTTTTTTTTTTTTACTGAACTAAAAATTTTCAACAAAAATATTCCTTAAATAATTTTACAATATTTGAATATGTATATACCTAAGTTAAATTTGAAAACACTGTGGGGGATATTTTCGAATTATATTTTTCAAATATTTTAATAATGGGTATTTTTCATAGTATTATCGCATTCACATATTTTCAAAAATAATTGTGATATCTCAAAATTTGGTGCGCTAGTATAGGGATATTCAGTGGAAGAAGTTTCTTCACCCCTCCCTCAATTATGATTTTCAATGTCAGAATTTTTTCATTCGTCTTTTTCATTTTCTTCTGAGGGTTAAATTTTCATAAAATTGAAATTTGAGAATAACGTGTTTCACCATATCATTTTCTCTTCGTGTCATTTTTTAATGACGTATAAAAGTATATAGGCCTATAAGATTTTTTTTTTCACCTATTTTTCATTACACAAATGGAGTTAACAGTCGAGAGAATTGTGCCTATCCAATGAACGGTTTTCATTCTCAGTTTTCAAGAGTGTAGTTTCATTACTTTTGCAGGAACTCGTTCCCTTTGGGACCTACACGACGCATTTCTGAGGAATGAGAAAAGTTGCCAAAAAAGAAAAAAAAATACGCGGCTATGTATTTATATAGGCTATACTAGGGCTAATGATGAAAAAAAATTTATTTTCAGACAATCCTACACTTTTCAATTTTGTCATGTTGCTGTTTCTAGAAATTCTTTCTTACCTCTTATTCTTGTCTTTAGGTATTAGTTTTTCAATTTTAAAATATTATCATGAAAAAAAGGTAAACTTTCTCAGTTTTTATTTTCTTAGTGGAATTTTTATTAGGAGTATCTATAGAATCACTTTTAGGAGATATTGTTTGCGAGAGAAGAGTGTAAACAAATTAAGTTAGTATTTGTCACTTATATCAGTGACGTTATTTCAAAATCAAGTTCACAAGGTCAATTTTTGACAACTTCACACAATTAATATCTAAAAATTTGAAACTGAGTCGCGTTCATTTTGCGGGTCTGACGTTCCTGAGTAGGAGGTTATGGATTTAAGAAAAATTTGATTCCTGATGACAATTTGCAAGAAAATGCGAGATTAAGACAGGAGGATATTTCTTAGTCTCATAATCCCCCATAGAATGTGCTTTTTCTTTTAGCAATATCAAAAATTCACTGAATTCATTCAAATATTTAAGGCTATACGTCTTAGGGGGTGGTAAATTCCGTTTTTTTTAGGACACAAGAAACAAAACAGAAACATTGGCCAAAAAAAAAAATGAAGGGAATTTTTGATAAAAATGGCCCTGTTCAAGTAGGGGTTAGTACACCCTATTTTAGATTTTAATGCCACGATTTTTCAATTTGTTATGACTAAAGGGTAATCTAGCTGCGCCATGAAATTAATATTGTTTTTAAGATGAATTCCTCTATCTTTATATTGAGGTAAAGAATGTATATAATTGATGAAAAGAATGTAAATAATAGGGTAAAGAGTGTAGAGAATTTATAGAATCGGTGTGAGGAATGTAAATAATTGGCGTAAAGAATGTAAAGAATTGACTTTCTTGAAAATTTGTCATAATTTCAAGATGAAGGTCATTAGTCAGGGTTGAGGTCACTACCCCACTAATGAGAGACCCCTGCAGGTATATGTCATGCACATAATACATACATACTGGAGTTTGATAATGTAACAAAATGAAAAGTTGCAATAGTGTTCTAAATACAAGGCAAAAAGGTTTACTGTTTCTACGACTTTCAAATGTACATACATACACAACGATGCAACAGCTACCAGAAGTTTTTCATTTCACGAATATGAAAGAAACAATAAAATATGTATGTACATGCTGCTTTTTCGTTTCAGCATTCAGCAGCTGAAGAAGCGAGAAAATATATGTACAGTGTCAAATAAGAATAAAAAGAATTTCATTGTCACACATTTCGACATTCTACAAATAAATATAACGAGGATTTTTTATCGTTCCTTACTGTAGAATGGAAATTTTGCAAATATTCGTTCCGTGTAAAGGCACAAAATGAAAAATTCCAATCGTCGTTACATTTGATGTCGCAAATGCGAAGGGTATTCATATAAATGTCGACACCGAAAGAATTAAGAAAGTCTCAAAACGATTTTGTTTATTGAAGAATGAGCGAAGATACATACTCGTCCAATTAGAAGGAGAGAGAAGAAAACTAATGGAAGTTAAGAACGTATTTTCACTTTGAAATTAGGCGTACCTATCCTGATAGGGTACCTACCAGTGGCTTACCTGGAATAATTTTCTGGTTGTCTCGGGGAGAGAAGGGAGGTCTTCTACTTATAATATTCAATTTTCCCTTATTTTTTCCTATTACTAATGGAGTAGGATTGCCAGGTCAAATAAGAAAAAAAAACTAGAATGTAGAAAAATTTCCCCGAAAATGAGGTACACTATGACAAAATTTTATTGAGAGATATTTTCATATTCAATTTTAATAACTGCATACTAACTCGAGGACAATTCAGATTTTGTAAGAGAAATTAATATTAATTTATTAAGAATTAGTAAAAAAAAATTAAATATTAATACGAAATATTAAAAATTAGTATACCTAAATACAGGGTGCGGCAAAATGACCGGCCACATTTGTTTTTCCAATTATATGCGTAAGACAAAAGATAGAGACATGCGGTTGGTTTTAAATTAAAATTCATTCTTTAAGGTTACATATGAAATGAAATTTCACTCGCATGTTGATCGTTTTGCCTAGCACAATTGTGAAGGCGTAAATCTCAATTTTTTAAGACTTTGCTAAGCAATAATCATATTTTTTCCACTAATTTCTTACGTATTCAGCCGGTAGGGAATTTACCTCCTTGCGCTAACCATGAAGAACGCCACACGTGCAGAATTCTCCTCCCCGGTTAATTTTATCCATCACTGGTAGTATTTAGCGAAAGAAATTGCAAAATAATGTAACCATTGCTTAGCAAAGTTACAAAATTGGATTTTACGCCTTCAGAAATGTGTTAGGCAAAATGGTCAACATGAGAAAGTGAAATTGTATTCAGTAGCGCACCAAAGTAGAGATATGGAGCTGAAACCTTCCCTTTAGGCCTTGAATTTCATCAAAAACAAGCTGAATAGAAGATTTCCAGTTTTTTGAGATTTTTTTGGGAATAAATTTATGCCTTAGCTCCTCCCTTGAAAAATTTCTGGGTGCATCACTGATTGTATTTCGATATTTTCTGTTTTTTGAATGACTAATGTGGATCATTTCGCACAAAAACAACGAAATTACTCGCGATTGAGACCTGATGGAGAAAAATGAAGATTACCATTGAATTCAGCGTGAAAAATACTTTAAGAACCACTTAGTTTGATTTCAGTACATTTTTCTGTGTTGACTAGTGTTATAGAAGAAGAGCGTGGGGTAGGGCATTGAGAAACTAAGATTCGCTCGTAAAATAAATAATTTAGGTACATGAAACTGTGTAATATCTAAGTGAAGGTAATTTTGGCTGCGGAGAGAAACGCTTAAATGGGAGAAAAACGTGAAAAGTTTTTAGCAGTTTGAAATCGGTAAACATTGGTAAAGTTTAATTACGCAGCAGTTAAAATCTTAAAGATACTTTCTCTTGGGGATGAGCTTTTGCGAAAGAAGATTCTCTGTTGAAAGACGATCCAAAACTTGACTCACTTTTGTCCTTAACGATAGTAAATTAGAAGAAATGGGTAGATGAGTTACCCATCCAGTATAAGTAAACCGATATAGTCAAATGTTCTACATTTGAAGTAAAGTTTCAGGTTGGTTTATAAATCTTTGGAAGTTTGTGAAAATGGTCAGAATGTAGAGAAAAAATTAATGCCGTTGTATATTAATCGAGGATTATTGAAAATTTTGACTGGAGAGTAAAATGGTATGAAGGTTTTCTTACGAAAAATGTCAATACTTGGCAAAAAGTACTGTCCATTTTTGAACAACTGGAAAAAAATTTTTATGCCTTACCCCCATCACATTACTGTGTATAAATAACGAACCAGTTCCGCTTCGCTCATTCAATATTCTCATCACCAAAAATCACCTCCAACATAAAAATAATGCACATGCAGACACATATGGTGGAATAGTTGCCTAACCATTTTGAGCAAGGCACAATATCATAGCTGAATTCTGAAACGTTTTTTAGTTTGTGAATAGCGACTGGAAAAAAAAGAAGAAAATGTTGACGAGACAAAAGTTGAATACTCGTCAGTTATACTTCCCAAAATGTATAGATAGTATCTGTTGAAAGTAACATGTGCTAAAAATTATCCATGAGCATATCTGAAAATTTTTTAATATGTTATTTTTTATCCGTGTAGCTTCCAACAAAAAAAATGAAATTTTATGTTTTATTTTGAATCTTTTGACAATTTCGCTAGAATTTAATTTTTTATGCCTTTCATGAAACGATTTGATAAATTATGTCTCTTTTGAACGAATAAAATATTTTACTTTTCGAAGGTCAAGTCGTTGTCGACGTCATCAGTTTGAGATATTTTCTCACCCTATTCTCCTTAACTTGTTGAAAATCAAATTGATTTTGTGTTTTTTCAAACACATTCGAGAGTTGTTAGAAATATGAATATTGTTTTTATGCCAAAATTTATGAGTTCTAAACCTATCTTCTATTCGGTTTGACAGAAAGATAATCGTTTGGATTTCAGTTAAATAACTCAACAAACCGAAGAGTATTTTTGTGTTCGTTGGTAAAGGTATTTCCTTTTTTTTTTCTTTACACTTTTTATGAACTTGAATGTTGTATTTCTGGAGAGAAACGTCTCCCATTTGAGCGATGAATAAGTAAAATACAATGGCGTGAGCCCATTTTCGAGTGCTAAATATTAAAGATGAAAAACGAGTCGAAATCAATTTTACGTATTTTGAAAGATGCAACTCCCTATTGTACATCTATATAGGAATTTATCTTATTCTGTCACATTTACTGCGCCGGCATTTGTACACCTTAGAAGAATAATATGTCTCATTTTTTGGTGGAAGAAATTAGTTTTCGTACGTTTACTCTGTGTAGTGGTTTTTGAAAATTCAGGAGAAATTTGTTGGGTCATTTTTCATTCGTCGAGGGGTGCATGCATTGCAAGCTTATATTTTTTGGTTCTCATTTCAAATGACTAATTGAAGGAAAGTTGTATTTTTGCCGAATCGATTGTCTATTTTGTACGCTGGGAGACAATGTCATTTTATGAAGGCTTTAATTCATTTATATTTATAAATACGAGGTTTGTCGCGTGTTATTTGTAATTGCCTCGCAGAGATGCATTTTTAAATAGAAGAAAAGCGAAACTTTCTATTCCCTACTGCCATTTAATATCTTACGTTATAAATAATCTGCTTCTTATAGAAATTTTCCTTCCATGAAATTTTTTTTCTCTCCAATAACCTAACGTAATTTTGAAAGGCTTTCGTTCTTTTTATCTTCCACCCGAAATTTTTTATTTCTGAAATACCCAATTAGTTCTAAAAAGTTCAAAAAAAAAAGAAGATTAAATATTTTTTGTAACGAAAAAAGAATGTCCTTTACTTTGTAGCTGCAGTATGCGTAAAAAAGAAACAAAAAACAAAAAAAATCGCTCGTAATGATAGTTTTTACTCTTTTTTTACCTCTTTAATGAAAATTTTTGACATTATCGAATTGAGTTCAGTCAGTCCTCCGGAAAAATGATTTTCGATATTGAAAATTTTTTACCCGACTATAAATAGTTTATTTTTGGGCCTTCAAATTAGTAAAAACTCAATCGATTTCAGAATTCCTTAATTAACTTTTTTGGTAGATAAGAGGATGTTGTTTCATATTAAGAGGGAAATTTGTTGTCTAATTTCTGTGTCTGATATGGACTTTGTCCTTGAGGCCAGCTCCTTTCTGCCTGCATCATCTGATGCATGAAAATACCTTGCAAAGAATTGCCAATTACTATATAAAGTCGAATGATACGAGTATAATCGATGGTCTGGATTGAGTATAAATCAGATATATACTATACGTATATCTGAGATATCCTCGAATGACGAACCAAGTGATATCTTTTATCAGACTACTAAAGTACGATGACGTAGATAATAGTCTGGAGGAATGTCTGAACTCTGAAAAAGAAAAACGGCCCGTAAGGTACTTATCGGAATTTTCGATCGTTAAATGCGACAAAAGATTTTATGTGCGGAAGAGAATTTAAAAACGAAAAAAAAAAAAAAGAGTGAAAAGGCAAAGGGGGTATGGGAGTGTAGTTGGATAATGCGTTTAGAAAGGGAAGCGCCGAAAAAAGGAGGTAAAAAAAGCTGCTGTAAAAAAAGAGCATTAAGAATCTGATTTCATATAAATACGTTTCGTGGATGTTTGAGCATCGCAATGTAGTCTCAGCACGCGTTCAAAATAAATATATCGTTTACTTTTTTTCCCTTTTGTAAATCATATGTTCCTGCATTTCTTACTGCCGGTTATTATATAGACTCTCAAGTACCCACCGAAGATATCCGAACCACTTGTTGTTAGACTCGTATAACCGTTCTTTTATGGCAATTTTTTTTCCATTGCACCACATTTACGCCATTCAACCCTCACCGCAAAGAAAAGTAAGAAAATGCCGTTCGTGTCACGTTCTGCTCAAACACGATGGTAATATTCTGTTAGTAAATACTCGAGTCTTCATTTCTTTTCTTTTTTCTTTTTTTTTTTTTGGCGTCGTTTTCGAATTTTGTGGCGAGAAGGGGGTTAGGCTATGGAGGGTGGAAGGGATTGAGAAACTGAGCGAGTGTTTTTGGCACGGTTAACCTGTAACTGCGACATGAAAACGATGCGATTACGTGATGGCAAAAGGTGAGCATGATGTAAATTAATGTCTTTGAAATTAGCTGTTCATTCATGCGCGATCTAGTTTGGATTGGTGTGAGAGTAGTTTATCGGAAGGAATGTGAATAGTGATGTGCGAGAAGGTGATAGGTCCACATTTCTATGCCTTTTGGGACATGACATGATATTTGTACTATACTGGTAGAATTCAATGTATACGATATTAGCCTGCAACAGAATTCAGTTTCTCTAGAAAAGTGCAGGACTTATCGCTTTCTTGCATATCACTGTTCAAGTGGACACAGCTATGCAAGAAGGGGATAAGTGTGTTTTTTTGAATTTTACAGAGCAAAAAAAAACTTTCACATGAAATCCCATTACACTGGGCTGAGCTAGCACATGTTTATGTGTAGGGATCGGATTTATATGCTCTAAAAAGTGGAAAATATGCGCATATAATATGCGCTGCAAAAATTATGCATGATTTTTCAAAAAATATGCGAAAAATATGGAAATATCAATATTGGTATCGTTTTACTCAGCTAACTGAGCTAAAGCTTTTGACCTTCATACCAATTACCTAATAATTTAAGATACAATTTCTGAATGAACTAAACAAGAAAACAATTTTATTGAGTAGATAATTCTTAATTTTAAAATGTCGTTTTGGTATAAAATTTTGATACTAACATCACAATTCATGACTACATAAGAGATCAGATCACAAATTAAAGCATGAAAATAGTAATTCGTGAAATATGCATGAATTTTTGTGAAATATGTCGACTACAAATATACCTCAAATATGCGAAATATGTGAAAACAAGTTGGGCTTATTTTAATCAGAATGGCGGGAAACGAAAAACTATCTGACTCTCATCCTTCCATGTGAATTTAAAAAAAATATGCGTTTTCATATAAATCCGATCCCTATTTATGTGTATCAAGTTAGAAGGTCAACCCTTGGAAACACATCTGGGCAATTTTGTGTTTGTATCTCTTTTCTGAAGGCAGAAAAATGAAAAATTGCTTCGTCTGGAAGGACTTATCTCTCTCTTAAGTAGCAATTGAAATTTCGAGTGAAAAATTGGAAAGAGGATAAGGCCGCTAGTTCGAGAACTGAGCAGACCAAGTACAGTATAAGAAGTATCAGTGTCTTGGAAGCAATTTTTCAATGCATGAAGTATAATAAATAGAGACCGGATTTTTTGGCACTGAAAAACCAAAATTTTGCGCAAAACTAGGCAAATTTGGCTTTATTCGGCAAAAACATTTGAAAATCAAAAACAAACATTAAATCATAAAAAAATTTAAAAACAAAGGCATTTTTGTCATTTCTTACAACGTTTTCTTGCTAAAATTTTCCCTCGAGCACCTGGAATTATGTTCATTTTCTGACGAACATCGTCAATAATTTCAATTTGAGCATGTAGAGTCTAACTTCTTTTTTCCAAATTTTGAATAGCATCAGGTAGGTATGCCAAATGCATGTTAATGAACACCAAATCAGCTAATTTGGCAGTTTTCATCGTTTAACATATTATATTTCGGCATTTATTTCGGTTTTGGCAATTTTTCGCAAAATGAAATTTTTTCCCAGGCCCCTACTACCCCATAATGTATTTCTTTTTCATTTCTGATCTTCTGCCTTTAAAGGAACTCATTCGGCAAACACCAAGGAATCCAGTCTCTAATAATAAACCAAATGGCGCTCCTCGTATTTTTGTAAAAAATGTTATAATCGAAGCGATTAAACTATAAAATACCTACGTCTGTCCAATAACTAAGACTTGGTTTTATATCACTCTCTACGAGTATTTAGAGGCCTTTTATCTGTGTATTTGACTAACGAAAGTTTATAGGTGCCATAAATTGGTGAGTTGAATTCTCACCCAAAGTTACATATTTGTAATTCAAAAGTAATGTGGAATACAGGAAGTGATATTTGTTGAACGTTTACCCAGTAACTTATACTTATTGTTAGTTGTAGAATTATTCTAGCGTACACTTTACCTATCATTAGACCATAATAAATTAACGAATGCGACGATGAATTCGAACATAATATTCTTCTGCAAAAGTTTTGTAAATTCCAAGAAGATATTTTGGTCGAATCGACTTCGCAGATATACTCCCTCGCAAGGTATATGTGTAGTGTGTCTGTCATTCAGATATTTCAAAAGGAACATATGCGAATGTGTCTAAGTAAGTGCTTATATGCACCCGTTGTCTTTGGAAGTTATGAAGTATATTTGACAAATTTAACGAGCCACACACACGCACACATACACATATAAACTGTTAAGCATTATGGCAAACAAACTTATGGCTGTTTAAACGCGACAGGAAATCAGAAACAATCGCTGCCAGATATAAACAGAAAGGAGGTGAGAGTACGAATCTGTTGTCTGAGTCTCTAAGCCTCTTTATAAGTAAAATTTTCTGCGAAACGAGAAGGTCGGAGGAAGATTTTCATCGACTGCTTTCTTGAAGATGTCAATAGTTGGAGAGAATGATACTATGGTTGTGGTAAAATGAACAGACCATTAATCATAATTAAACCACCATCAGATAACGCTGGAGAGAATTATCTCAATATGATTTTCTTAACAGTCTTCTCTGAAAAAGGGGGTGAGTCCAATTATTTCAACTTTGGTGAAAAAATATTACTCATTCATTTTTTGCAGAAGACTGTTCATTTATTGGTACCCAATTAAAATATAAAACTTTTTCAAAATTCCAACTTCAAACTTCTACGAGTCAATCAACTTTGGAGACAGAATTTTACGGTTTGCATTATCGGAATGATGGAATATTGACTCGAAATTTTCTATTAGAATCACTTGATTTATATTTTCAACTGTCTTTAAATCGTTGCAAAGCGTCTCAAATTGTCAACAAAATTCGTTTTTTCATTTGATTGCGGCCTTCGCGATTCTCAAGAAAACAAAATAAACCTTCGATCAGAGTTGTCGTGTTCTAATAAGTAATAACTGACATAAATTTGTTTTCTATTTGATACGAGCAAAATGTTTATTGTACACATTGTGGAATGTTTCGCAATGATTTTCAATCTATTTCAGATAAGGGCAAAGCGAAGTGAACGTAGGTAGGTAAAGCCATTTTGATTCGAGAGAAATTTGAAAATTCGTTGCCTCGGATGATGGCGAAAAAATTTTAAAAATGACGAGCCTATGGCTTCAAGAATTCGTTTTCTCGTATTATCCGTATTTTTCAAAAATTTGTTGGCAACTTAGTCTTCTTATTTTCTCTTCTGTGTTGCCTTTTTTTTTTTTTTATTGATTCAAAAATGCCTGCAAAGGAAGAATGTACGTTTTTCTCGCGATGCGTGTATTTTGAAAGCAATAAAAGTAGGGTGTCTTGAAAATAATACATATACATACACGGTAGGCGTAAAGGTAGGTCGACTTTGACGAATTTGACATTATTGCCTTGAGGGAAGGTTTAGCGTACAGCTTTCTTATACTGTTGCCGAATATGAAAAATGTCGGTCTATACTACGTATTATATACGAGTATAACAATATGCGAGATGGAAACTGTTGAAGACCCAATTTTATTACCATATTTAGTAACTATACGTTCTTTTGTTTCGTTCTTGTTTACAACGTTAGAATATAAACAGAAGGGAGACATAGAACAGTAAGTACTAGGTACGTTTTTTAAGATCTGGATTCTAGACAATTCAGTTAGCCAAAGTTTCAAGTATTAAATGGCTCTCCTATAGAGTCATGTCGATAGTATTTTTGTTTTTGGTTCTGCCCAAAGAGTCTTTTCATATGGGCGATAGTACTGAAGATTTGTGCCTCATTTTCTAAAAAAGTTGCCTATGTGTCTGTTGGATCGTGGGTAGGTTGTGATAGGTAAATAAGCATCTCGTATCCATCTTGTACAAGGGGACTCGTTTGTTGTGTATTGAATATTAAGGTACAACAAATGATATTAAACCAGCAGTAAGAGAGAATATATTAGAAGGCTCGTCACAACAAAGGTAAAAAAGAAGTGACGTACTTACCGTCGAACGGGGTGACTTTACATTCAAGGGGCGACTTTACCCCCTTCGTTTCAGCCCAATAAATAAATTGCCAGGCAAAAATTAAAACCAAAATACGATTTGGATCGAAGCAGGTAGAAGGAGGAGAATAAAAAAAAAGATCGCCGCCCCTACCTCACTTCACCCAGTAACAGAATAAGAAAATAAAGCGGCGATATGGTGTTTTCCTTTTTTTCTTATTGGTCTTTTTTTTTTTAACCACATACACTCAAAATATTCAGTTCGGTTTCACACAGTTGAAGTTGGTACTTGACTAGTTTCTTTTCAATCGTATGTCTGAGTACAAACATCCTCAAATTTTGCCTCCCCACCCATCAATAACCCGTCAATAACAAATTGATGGGTAAAGTCGCCCCATTGAAGGGTGACTACACAACTTTTTTGAAAAATCATAAAAAATAGAAGGAAGGCTGCAAACTCGAACTTTTTTTTACAATTGTGTTGAGAAATGTTGGACCAAAATTTTAATACCAAATTCACTTCAATAGCTTAAAAATTAGAGGAGTTATTAAAGGACAAAGTTGAAAAACATAAAAAAAGTGTGTAAAGTCGCCCCATTCGACGGTAACTCTACAGATTAAGTCTTCTATAGTTGTCTTCTGGGCGCTCAGAAGTTGGTCTCTTGGTGGCCGAGTATTGTTCGTTTATAGCAAAGTTACGTCAGTGGATATTAATTGTGCAAAACAACCAAGTACATTTCCAACAGTGTCCGATATTACCCACATTATTGTGTGGATTCTATTCTGTAGAAATAAATTTATCCACCAGAATCCATTAGGAACTAACAATGCGTAATACACAAATGCACTGACAGGATCTTCCTTATCAATGTCAAATAGGGTAGGAAAGGTGGGAGGTGAGGAACAATATCCAAAATTTATTGCAGATGTTCTGAATATTTGTGGCTCTTCTTATTATCTTATAGGTTAATTGTTGAGTAGTAATTTTGTGGTAATTTATGCCACGCATAAATCTTTAATTATTCCTTTTTTCTTGGAAAAATAGTGAAAATTAATTTCGGCATAGTTTTCAGTGCACTGAACCTTACAATCATAATCAGGCATCGTAGAAGTGTTAGGAAAAAAAAAACGGCGAAAAATATGTCCATAACTGGGAGTTATAAGCTTCAACGTCGTTTTTTCCTCAATAAAACTTAGCCTTAACTCATCTTTGTACCATCGAAAGAGCGGAAAAAAAATTAACTTTCTCTTATTCGTTATTGTTTGTGAAAAAAAGTAGCTAGAAAAAGAAAAAAAAGTTCTGCATACTTTCCGTTCGAAGTATACTCGCCGATAGAAAATAAAATTTTGCTTTGTTCGAGAACTCTGCCTGTACTTTTTTTTTTCTTCATCTCTGTTTTTCAAAAGAGAAAGAAAGTGAAATTTTAATGGTACCTAGTTAACTTTTCACCTTTAAGAAAATCCTAACATCTGTTAAAAAACTGGCAAACATTAAGTTTCTTAGCAAAGTTTTTTGTGTACATAATATAAAAATATACTGTTTTTTAAAAGATAGGAGGGTGCAGGAAAAGAGTTAATAAGCATTCTTCTCCTCTTTTCGCTACACTCCCTTCACGTAATTTCTTTTATTACACAATTTTCTTAATACTTTTCCTCCCCCTCGATTTTCTGGTATAGACTTTCTTCTTTTTTCACTTTATGTATACACAATAGAAAATAAAAGATTCCATTCTCACGAATATCGGTTTAATAATGGCGAATTCCCTTGGAAAAAAAAAGAGCTTAAATGATCGTTTGTCTCTTTTCTTTTCAATTTACTTTTTCTTTACTTTTAGGAATGAGAATGTCTTTGGCAGAAGAGATACAATTTTAAAAAAACTACCAAGTCAGTTTCTTCATTTTTCAACAACCGAGAAAGGTCGGTTTATTAATTAATGAAAAACAGATATTTAAATCCAACGTTTTGCCAAATAAAAAAAACTTTTGTTGGTCGAAAGCAGTTTGTTGTAAATGCGGAGTTATGAAATGTTTTAAATGCAGGTTGGGTTCTGGTTGTAAAAGGTGAAGAGACAACAGTATTAAAAAGTGAATGATTAATTTGTCGTCGCAAATCTGTTGACAAATTTGACAAATGAAAGGGGTGTCGCTTGAAAAATGAGAAATTAAATGTTTCAAAAACAAAAGAAAAACATGAAAAGAAAGCTTAAGAAGGCTTTAAGAGCGAACACCTTATACTTGGAAACGACGTTTTTAGATGATGAAATGGGAAAGCGTCGTTTGTTGGCGAAATAAGAAGTTGTACCCACCTTGACGAGTGGTTGAGTGGAGAGCGACGATGCCGAAATCCCATCCCCGCCAAAGGAAAACCAAAATCTTTGTTCAGGTGAATGAAAAAAAAGAAAGAAAAAAAGAAGAAGAAAAAAACACAAAATAGAAGGCGTGTGTAAACCTTGAAGATCGTTGTTCATTATATTGTTATTGTAAAATTTTGATTATTTACAAAGTACATAAAATCTTATTTTGCTGGTACAGGGTTCATCAATATCAGTGGTGAAATCAATATCAGTGATGAATAGTGGGAAGAAGTGTAGAGGCTGTTGATATGGCAAATTTTTGGTATACTTGAAAGAACGATGATAAATTATTTTTAAATTGAATTCTCTCCATCTTGGGCCTGATTTTAGATTAGAGCATCTTACTTGTTGATGTGTTTCAAAGCACCGAATAAAAAATAAAAAGATTTAATAAATTTCCATGGATCTTATGAAAAAAAAACGCCATACTGTACTCGAAGTTTCATAAATTTTTTATCGGTGACGTGGAATCTTTTCCTATCTTCTTTCTGGTTCCATAGAATAGACCTGCTGTAAGTGGGTTGAGCTTCGAATGAATCTTTTGACTTTGTTTACCTTTGTATCGAACTGGTATAGATTAATTACATTTGAACTGGTTGGTAATTGTTATCAATTCTCCACTGGAAACGCCAATAAGCTGGTTTAGTTTTCCATTAGTAATAATTTAAATTGAGAATTAATTTATTTCAATATGATGCTTCAGAGCACCTATCAGTTAAAAATCTCATCCATCTGGTTGTCTGTAGCTTCAGAAATCGAGTTATATGATGATTTTTATAAAAGGTAGGTTCTTTTTGTTACAGATTCATGAATTTGATTCAGGAATTAGAGGCAAAACGAACACACCCAAAAATTTGTTTACACTTCTTGCATACTCAAGGTGGCTTAAGGAAGCTTTCCAATTCTATCACCATATTTTTTTTTTAAGACAAAAATATCTCAAAATCAAAAATCAAGAGAATATCGTGTATTGTTATTAGTGCAGATAATTCAATGCCTCACTCCGCTCAGCTGAAGTGGAATTTTTTGTATCTTCCAAAGACACTCTAACCCTCCCCACCTCATCCACACTCTATTGTGGTGTGAGTTTGTGAAACCCTCGTATATTGATAATATCCTATACATTCAAGTACGAGCTTGCTAGGGACTAAGGGATGCCAACTGCAGGAATTCATCCCTAAAACGAGGGATTTTTTTCTATCTTAACACTAGAAGTAATACGACGTCACTCAAAATTTTGAGATGGATTTCTCAAAGGACCAATATTTTGAGAACCCCTGACTTGTGTCATACGACGCCACCTGGTCTTTTGAGGTTATTCTTGTGGCGTCGTATATGACGCCACCTGGTCCTTCGAGTAATCAAATATAACCTGGTTTTTCTAGTGTTAAAAAATATCAGGCATAAACCAAGAGAATTTCTTGGAATTTCAAAAATTTCAAGGATTTTCTTTCAATTTTCAACTAATTATTATTCTAATAAGATTTTATTTTATTATATGTGCATATTTCATTCTTGTGGTTGAAATTTTCTAATTAAAATTTTACAGTTTTCAAAGATTCTGTTTCGAGAATGCGAGTAAATATGACAACAAATAATAACAATCACCAACTTTTAAATCAGTCTTAAAAAAAAATATTTTTGATAGGATTTAGTCCTCAGTCCATTTTTTTTTTGCAGACAAAAATGTGAATTTCCTGTGAAAAGCTTGGTTAGAGGAATTTTTTGCACTTGAAGAAATCTTTTCATGTTCGAAGCGGGGATTTTAAACAATCTAAGTTGGCAACACTGCCAGGGTGTGGAGGGGGGTGTATTGTTTGGGAAAAATATTTAAAATTTTCATACTTTCTATAAGAATCAATAAATGGTGAAAATGATGCAAATCTAACGAATTTATAATTTCTCCAAACATTTTTGGACTGTCCTTTACACATTCGGGCGAAAATGTTAGTTCTTTGAATTTGGGCAAAAATGTTCAGGTGAGTACGCGGCTTCAGACGTATATTCGACAGGCAATCAAAGGTTTTTATAACTCTCCTATAAAATTTATATTTTTGTATTTACGAGGTTTCAATACAACAGTGACGTCTTGAAAGACTGATACAGTATAAGAGGAACGAGAAGGTGGCTTTTTTGTTTCAATTCTCAACTCTTTGTGGCTAAACAAGTTATATCAATCACCACTGAGGCGTATGGAAATTGGAACATTATACGTCTTGCATTTATACAGCAATATTTTCTTCGCTGTTCGCGGTTTATGTCCAGTTTCAGCGATTAAACCTTCGGCTTTTCAATCCGTCATCTTCTGTGTAGCATAGAAGGAGAAAAAATTTCTTATATTTTGACGTAGAACAAAACACGCATTTAGCTAAAGGTCGACATGTTGTATCGGTTTGTTATGATGCCGACCTAATACTTTAACATGTGTCAGTGACAGCTTTCGTGGGAAGTTTTCCAGTTAAACTCCGCACCTATAGCATAATATTTCTTTTTTTGGGGTCAAGGAGTGGAAAGTTTATCGATGTAGTCACCCAACCCCTTTACACTTTACTGCAAATAATTCTCTCTACATTTTCTCAGGAACTGCAAAGAGAAAACTAAGTCTCCCTTATGGCAACTTTTCTCCGTATGAAAGCTTGCCATTCAAAATCACAGATTAGTAGATTTTGCGAGTTGTTGGATAAGATCGCGTCTTATGGTACTTAGATGTATTCGGCAGAAGAAGCTGAAATTCATATTTATATAAATAGATATGAAGATTTTGTTTTTCAACCCCTAGAAAATGTTGAGAGATGAAATGAACACCCGAAACGAAAGTCGAAAACGGGAATCAGAAGCCTCTGTTGCAATCCAAACTGGAAGAAAAATGAAATTAGATTTACAACCCTATGGGCAAAATATTTTGAAAACGGATCCGTTTTATTCCGGGTTATAATCCGTTTCTGGATTATAACCCGGAATTTTCCTGTTTTCCGGCTTCTAAAACGGATTTCGAACGGATTGTAATCAGTCTTGCCGGAAATGAGTCCGGATTATTGTCCGTGAAGGCTGTTTTATGATATTTGTTGGCCCGGGTTATAATCCGTGAAACCGTTTTACTAGCGGATTTAGAAAAATTGCCCAAAAATTATCACTGATTATAATCAGGAAATCCGTTTTACAAACGGATTTGGAAAAATAATCAAGATGACAAAAATATCTGCAAATTTTCAGATCCGATGATCGAAAATAAAAACGGACTGACAACGGATAAAATTCTCACTTTCCGGATCATTTTCTCATTTTTTGCCCATCGGGAAAGGCGGCTTCGTCAAGTTTCATTTAAATATAGCTCCGACAATATTTATTTCTAATGTCTGTATTGATACGAAAAATCGACTGAAATTAAGAAAGCGTAGGATGAGTATTGACGTCTTTGCAGAGATTTATTCAAGTATACCTGTAGCTCTGACGTATTCGTTTCCTCTTCAATTTCCATTGCTGTGGAAACTGCGTAATATTAGAATTGGAGCGAAAACGATTTCTTTGATGGTAACCGATGAGGAACCTTAAAGCTGTATGATTAAATTTTAATTTCGCTGCAGCTTGTTTTCCAAAATATGATAAGTCCATTTTTATCGATTATTACATTATTCAGCTTTGACTACATCGGTTGGTGTGCCTACCAATCTTATATCTGCAACCTTAAACTATGTATATCACTACAAAATCACTTGAGCAACTCAATGGCAATTGAGGTTGCGCATGCGCAGAACCATGGATATTTATTATTGTGACATGATAGGGACTGGTCAATTCTGTAAACAATCTACCAGAGTCGCTTAGGTGCGTTAAAAATTAAACCACATTTTTATATAACTGAATATGCGCATCCCCACCTGTCACTGAGATGCCCAGGTATCTTGACAGTACCCAATTTTGTTTTCTGGCTGTCCAGTACTGCAATAAGCTCAGTTATGTGAGCGTTGAAAGAGGTGACATGAAATGTTCGGTTTCTCAAAACCAAAGTAAATCAGTGCACGTATCTTGTGGCTTTTAAAATTTTTTTTAATTTGATGAATTTCAAAGGTGTTTTTGATATTTCTATATTTTTCTAAATCCAGTAAAGTTTGATATCCAACTGGTGTGTACTTGGTTTTGGATAGATCTATCCTTTATTACCATTTTTATGATACAAAATATGAAAACCTGCATGAGGGAATGAAAGATACGCGCGCGTTTCAAAAGTCGGTTCGCACCCCCCACCATTTGAAAGCTAATAGAGATAGAGACCTGCAATTAGTTTCATTGGAAAGAGGAGACTTCAGGCTACTTTTCCACACCATGCACCAAGCGATCAAGGCAGCTATTATGGGGCAGTATAAGTTTCTAAATGTAATCTTGATGAAATGTCCTGTCCAAATTGAAAAAAAAATTTGTTCTTTTTCCCAAATAGCACTACTAAAAGCAAATTTTCCCCTCAAAATTCAGCTTCCAATGGCTAGAGTCGATGGTAATTAGATGGGGCAAGGCCAGTGAATAAAGAGGGGTGGCAAAAGGTTGCTCACATCAAATTTTTCCCAAGGCGCCCATCCAGACTGGCAGAATAAGAAAAATATTACTATGCAAAAGTTTTTATGGCTAATATTGAGTAAAATTCACGCAACTGTGTGCTGGTGTACTGCACTAAGCACGTAACGTCTGCCTACAGTCAACACCAAGTGCGCACACACTCATACACACACATACACCTCTATTTCATCGTCGTAGCGCTTGGGCTATTGGTTTGGTTTTTTGTGGTAATATTCTCCCATCCTTCTTCACACTGTTTCCTTGATTTTTGAGCACCGCGCCTGGCCAACAATTTCTCATATTTGTACACATTCTGATGCATGTTGACGACTCTGTAGCGGATCACTTTCAACCTTTTAATTTGGGAAAATATTAGAAATCCTGCATCTCATTCTTGGACGGTGCTTTTATTCTACTCTTCATTTTCAAATTATCATAACTCAAGATTGAAACATGATAGAGCCATGAAATTTTTATGGTGATGTGTCATGAGGGTGCTGATACTCCAGTTAAAATTTTGTTGCATCAGTGTTACCAGGGTCGGAGATATGAAACGTGCGAACGGACTTTTGGAATGCGCCTCGTAGTCACTGTAATTAAGAAGTGGAATACATACTTTTTGGTATTTTATCATTCATTGGATGTACTTCCATTAAAAAACTTGTCAAGTTGTGGAGTTCGAATTTCTGCTACAGAGTATACCCTTAACTTTTTTTTGTGTTCAGCGCGGTTTTTTTCTTTTCTATTTCCTCACACGCTTTCTTTTATAAAGCAATCTATGTTTTCTTTTTAGACTTTCCATTACTTTTCTATCATGGTTTCTTTTTTTATTCACGTGTCCACTTTGGGACGAGTACATTTCCTTCTCCCCCTCGTTTGGAACTCTTTTTTTCTTCGTCCCTTGTTCAACTACGGGGATTACTTGAGGAACAGCATATTTTTCTCTCCTCGTTTTTTCTGTTCCCCCCTTTTTTTTTCTTTTTTTTTTCGATATGGTTAGTAAACATACGCGACTTGGAATAGAATAAAAAATAGCAACGGGTCAGGGAAACGATTCACGACACCAGCAACTTCTTTTGGAACGTTTTAACACTCTGGAAGCGAATAAATTTTGTGTTATGAATTTTTAAAAATGTGCTCTTTGTTGTATTTGGAATATGTGCCATCAGTAGAGTCGTGTCTCAGTTTATTCTTCGGCTTGCTCTTCCACTTTTTTATTTCCTTTTTTTATGACTGGCGGAGGGAAGGAAATAATTTACGACGATATTGTTGTTATTGTTAATGTTTGTTCCCGAGATCACGCTTTTGAAGCTTTGCAAAATTTTCAGACGATGTGTGATGACGCAGATTTTCTGTTTGGACAGACATGAGCACGTTGAAAGGTTTTATGCGGAGGAGCGAAAGGGTAAACAAAAGCGTGAGAAAGCGAATGGCGAAAGCTTTTAGGAAGTGGCTAATTCTTGTTCGACATTTCGAGAGGTACGCGCCGAATAGAACAAGATTTTAGTTCTAACGTACATTCAGAATTTTGCTTCAAGTGCCAAGTGAATACCGAACAATCAGCTCACCAATTGTGTGCATTAAATTGAGCTGCACAGCGAATGTATTCAATTTTTTCACCCTTCCTCTTCGCTAGAATTTTCAGTAAAAGCTCAGATAATATATTGGTGTATTTTATGGATAATGGGAATTTGAGCCTTGATTTTAGGTGGTCATTCGTCTTTTAAAGTTCAAATTTTGATAGTGTTAAAACCAGAGACAGATTAAATCTATGAGCCTGAAGGGCCCAAAGGCAAAACAAAAAATTTTATAACTTGAAATCTTGTGAAAGTAAACTTGTAAATGTAGTTGTGCTTACCTAAAATTAAATAAAAATCTGATTAATGCTTTTTTTTTCTTAATTATTGGAGCAAAATTTCTCAAATTGGGGGCTGGGGCTTGCGAGTAATGGACATCGGTGTCCATGAGGAATATCTACAATCAATAATAATTTTCATAACTGTGATGAGCAAAGTTATTATTCTGTTTACAATTAAAACTATTCATTTCTGTCAGTGTGAATTATTTTGTTTTTTTATGGAATTTGTAGTTTTTGATTTAAGAATAAAAATCTCTTTTTAATTCTTTCGTATTGTTAAGGGATGCGACAAAATTTTCGTCCTACTGCCTGTATATTTTCAGTAATACTCTCAGCCATAAGTTCCATTTACGATACTCTTGATGAATATCAACAATTGGTCATCCCTATCAATTTGTTTTTCCCATTTCAGGAAGAAAAACTTCCGATTAATTAGCGAACCTTTTTTCCCCCTTTTCTCGCTTTGCAATTGCACAGTCGTAAAATTAAAACATTTTACAGGCTTTATAGCTGAAAGAGAAAAACGTTCTCCTAAAAAGAGAGGTATGAGAAGAGACCACACATTGATTCGTGAAAAAAGAAAGTATAGCAAGTATTTTTCCATTTCATTAAACAATTTCACTCGTTTAGCATTCCATATGTTGATCTAATGGCGGAATTTCGCAATGCCAGAGGGCGATCGTGTTTTAATATCGAAAATATTTGGCGCAAAAATCGTACAAACATTTAAAAGTTTTCCCTAATGACTGAGTGAACATGTGTAAATTGAAGCATTTGTGGCCGTCTTTTGCCCAAAAATAAGGGGCAAAGCAACAACAAAAAAAAAAAAAAAAAAAAAAAAAAAGGAAAAAAGAGGGTAGAAAAGAAGCCTGTGATGTGCGGTAACAGCTGTAAATGACGATTTAATGGAACAAGTCACCTAAATAAGGGAATTCCTCGTCGGATTCATGTTTTCTCAGTTCAAAGCTCGATTATAAAAAGTATTTGAGGTTGTTGCGGGGAAAGAGTTGAGGACTGTTAATATCGAAAGTTTTTTTGAATGAGGAATATCTGGGATTTATGAAAAGTGCAGAAGAGTCTAAAAGATAGTTTTCTAATTTTCTTTTAAATACCGTCCAATTTAGTATGTGCTTACAAAATCTTATATCAGAGTACAGAAATAGCTGCAGGCTTCACGAGTGTCGTGAAGACCAAGATGATGCTCCTTAACATTACTACGAAGACAGAATTTTTTGAACCAAATATAACAAAGTCAAAACACAAAGAACTAATACACATATAGGTACTCAACATGCGAGTAACACATAAATGCTTCAATTTAAAGATAAAGAACTTCAAAGAATTCAAAACAATTGTGAAATGCAACATATAAGTAAATGGTAAATATACGAGTACGAGTATATTCGAAGCAAAAACTTCAAATTTTCTACTCTTTCTTTCAAGCATGAGTTAGGTATATTATGTCACTATTAGAAAGAAAATTAGTTTGTAGCAGGTTTTTGTGTATAAAAATAACAAACCAAATATTGTAAGAACCATCCCGATGAGCAAAAAATGAGAAAATGATCCAGAAAATGAGAATTTTATCCGTTGTCAGTCCGTTTTTATTTTCGACCATCGGATCTGAAAATTTGCAGATATTTTTGTCATCTTGATTATTTTTCCAAATCCGTTTGTAAAACGGATTTCCTGATTATAATTAGTGATAATTTTTGAGCAATTTTTCTAAATCCGTTTGTAAAACGGTTTGACGGATTATAACCCGGGCCAACAAATATCATAAAACAGCCTTCACGGAAAATAATCCGCACTCATTTCCGGCAAGACTGATTATAATCCGTTCGAAATCCGTTTTAGAAGCCGGAAAACAGGAATAAAATGGATCCGTTTCCAAAATATTTTGCCCATAGGGATACGCTTCAACTGTATAAGTCTGCCTCTTCCATTACTTTTAAATGGCTTTAAATTATAAAATTGATCTGGATTTTGTGACCTTGATCTCGATTTTATGACCACAACCCTGACTTTGACATTCGGACAGAGTTTTGACTAAATATCTCCTACAAAGAATGTATCTTTAGTACAATATGCTTCAACTCTGAGGAAAAACTTCTAAGTACTTGAAACAATATGTTGAATTTTTGCTTGAAAAAAACTGAAACATAAAATGCTAATAATTTATGTTTGAATTCATTACATAAAATATTTTCAAGTACCTACCGTCATTTGCCAATGGCGGACACCTTCCCAATGGCGGTCACCTTCTTTTTCATTTTGGTATATTTAGTGTTTAAACCGACTTATAATGAAACTGATGATGTCACATGGTAGCTGTTACCCATGGTAATGCGTTGAATCACTCAAGTAAATTTTTTCTCCATCCAATAGAAATATTTGGCCATTAATTATGTTCTTGTCAATTAAAATATTCAATTTCGTAATTATTGCAAAGAAAAAGATTAGATAGTAAACATTTTTAAAATGATGATTATCTATTCCTGTGATTATTAAATAATGTTCCTTCAAAGCATCAATGATCCTAAACCATTACAAACATTGAATTTTACAGTTTTAGAATTATTTCATCTGTTTCAAACGTTTTTTTGAGGGTGTCCGCCATTGGCATAAAAGAAATATCAATTTTCCAATGGCGGACACTGGTGTCCGCCATTGGAAAATTCAGTCTGTTTGAAGGTTTCCAGTGGCGGACACTTGCTTTTATGCACAACTTGAGGCTGGAATAAATCCTATACCTACCATAAACCCAAGGTATGAAGCCAAAGGATGACTGCCATGCCTTGTGACATCATTGAGTTTAATTGGATTTGTTTTTTTTTTTGTTCATTTAATTATTTGAAAAATGAATATATCTTCACAAATGTGCATGGTAAAATGTTTTCAATTTGTTTTTTATCCAGTTGTCTCTATAAGTGGATGTGTGGAGGGGAGTTGAGCCCCGGAATGGACAGAGGGTGAAGCCCCTTACTAGTCAACATCATAATTGAAAAATATAATAACAATTATTCACGTTTTTTTCTACATTACAAATATTTTTCTAGGTGTCCGCCATTGGTGTGTCTGCTACTGGAAAAATGAAAATTTTGATGTCCGCCATAGGCAAAATTTAGATAGTTGGGAAAAATGATAGGGTGTAATATGTGTATGGGTTACGGGGGCCAAAAGGGGAGAAGTTTTTAGAAGAAGGTGGGGGCAAATATTCAAGGCAACAAGCAAAATAATTGAAGCATTTTTCAGCAAGCTATGAAAAAATTAAGGAAAAAAATGCCTTAAGGTGTCCGCCATTGGCAAATGACGGTATTTTATTCTGAAAAAACTTTTAAATAATAATTTACTCTCGCCAATGTGATGGTAACTATTTTCATACCACACGTATATTCCATATTATCAAACAGAATATTGACCTTGACCTTGATTTTGACCTTAATGCCAGGAACACCATCCGATTAAAACATTAATTTCATTTCTGGTCAAGTTAAATGATTTACGGATTCAGTTGCTCATTTACACAAACTGAGAAAGACAATATTGAAAATTATTGTGTTGCATACTAAAGCTGGAAGAAAGTTCAGTTTATTTAGATATATTATACTTGCACGAATTTTCAATATTTTACATAATATTTTTTGATATTTTTTCATTAATGTTTAATTATATCATATAATATTACATCGACTTTTTTTCCAAAACTGCAGTATTGTCTTCAGATAGTATACGTAACACCATGATGAAATTTAATTTGAAAATTTCTCACAGTGTAATAATTTCCAATATCTTAGTAAATATGACGACAGTAAGCCAAAATAAATCGAATACCTATGTACCTATTTCCGCACCCTTGAAAAATTTCAATGCCAACGAAACATTAATAAAAATGTTATTGTTGCTGGCTAAAAACTGGGAACAAAATAATATAGAAAAAAAGGTGAGAAATATTCGCCTCATCTGCTGGAACAAAATGAATGTTCCTATACTTTCGTGGCGAAAAATGAAAAATTCTAGCCACGTTTATTGCACATTCTTGTAACGGCTTTGTGGCATGTCTTAGTATTTGTCACAAATTCACATTTTGAGGTGTGCTACCCTCGCCCCTTCAAACTGTCTTTTTCGTGAGTTCCAAAAAAGGAGAAAGTTAGGCGAGTAAAAAGCTTGAAGAGAATGCTTTACAAAGTAAAATTGGTGACTTAGGCTTCTTTGCTCGCCCTTTTATTAAAATGGAACTTTTTTCTTAATCAAAGAAAATAATTTTCACATTTAGTTAATTTGAAATTCTAAAATGAAACAAGAAAGGCGAGATGAAGAGGTGTTGTAGGCGAGATGGATACAAGAGTTGGAGGACATAAAAACAAAAAAGACAAGAAAAAGATTGAAAATTTTATTTACGCATGTCTGCGAAATTCGCCAAAGGTAGCCACTCCTCCAGAGGGTGATTCCAAAAACAAAAACAGAAGAACACATTCATTCCATTTCTGAGAAAGCTTACGCAGCTTTACAGTCGTATTTCGCCTTTCTATCATTTAACAGGTGGACCTGTTGATGTTGAAACGTACAATTTTCGTCTGCTAAATATTTTTTCCTCTGTTCATTGAGAAGGGAAATAATAGCTCGCGAGTTAATTTTTTTTTCCTTTCTAGTTTTTCCCTTTACGAATTTTCTTCTCGGTATTTTTTTTTTTAAAACTGTTGAATATCTGTTTTGACGTTTTATTTTTGTGATAGTTGATTAAATTCGCGATTTAAAAGAATTATACTTATTTAAAAATTATTATTTTGTTGTAAAAGTAAAAACAGGTCCATTAAAATTTATTTGAAAAACGGTTGCAGCTGGTCTGGATATATAGTATTGCCGAATTTTTGGTGAGATTTTCGAAATTTTATATTAATGTGATCTATGAAAAAGTACCTTAAATCGGCCAATAACTTTTTAATAAAAAATGATTGTCGGGTTCCAAAATGAAAAAAATCACGTTTTCATGTAGGTATATATTCCTTTGACAAAGTTTTGGTAAAGTTTTACTCTACCAAATTATATTATAATTACTAAGTAAATTTTCTAGAAGAATGGACCCATTTTCTTTACCTTTCTTCTTTTTAAAAATAATCTTTCAACAGTTGTAATACTTAACCCGCCAGATTAATTTTGTCAAAATTTTGCAGGATATATTTAGGGTCTTCTGGATAATAATATTATATGAAAATTTTATTAAATTCGATTTAACAGTTTTCGAGGAAAAACATTTTGTTTTTGAAAATTATAATTTCAACTTTAAACCTGATTTTCTCGAAAGGAGGATTTTTAAATTCAAAACATCATTTCTCAGTCAATTTTCAACCGATTAATAAGATCTTTGTTCACAAAAAGCAATCATCAGCTAGAAAATGAAATTTCCTACTTGAGGTACCTTTTCATCGATCACATCGCATTTTCATACCTTTTAAGAGATGGGTATTGCTTAAAATACATAAACATTTATATTATCTGATGTTGGGTTTAAAAGTTGAATAATTCCGATTTATATTATAGAATTAATTCTTAACTTGGAAGAAAAAAGCAACTAAGCAGAATAAAAAAACATAACATCCAAAATCCTTCAGGTTTTGTAGAACCTTTGCAAATCTTCTAAATTAGCATTATTGTCACATGTTTTGAAAATTATACGTCCCATAATCTAATATCTGATTAAGAGCAAGTTCTTACAGCTGAGTCATTCCAGTGATAATACAAGCAAAAAGATGCTGCGTTTAGTTTTTATAATTTAGAAGAGGTGGTAAATGAAATAATTTTTGGTAAGAAACTTAATCTGAAGGCAAAGATAAAAATTTTGAATTAAAAACATGTGCCAGCTATTCGATCTTGAAAATTCTATCTTTGGTTTTAATTTAGTGAGTACGTAATCAAAACTTCTATGACTTGAAAGTCTTTTCATTTTGGATAAATTTTCTTCTTGGGATTATATAAGTAGTAAGGGTTACTTGTGTACATTAGTTATAGTATTCTTAGCATATAACCAAGTATTCGTTATTGTCTTTGTTTGAAGTTTCTGGTAGATAAACTTGGAAAGATCTATTGCTACTTGTATATCATAATAGATAACTTTTTAATGTTATTCTGGATCCGTATATGTTGCGAGTTCCATGCCATAAACTTATTTTTAATTGGACTCTTTTTTGAAGAAGCTGTAAATCTTTCATTCCTCGAGTTTTGTAATTTGACTTATCAAAAACTCTTACGAGTCTTCTCAAAAGGTATAGGTAGATTATATTATTCAAGATGCTCCAAATGCACGATTCCCGGACACTTTCCCTAATCCAGTTTCCCTAAAGACATTTTCCCTAATGCCAAAAGTCCTAAAATATTTCCTTAATGGACAAAATCGCTAATGCTTTTATCCCTAATTGACCATGATGAAATAAGTTTATTGCCATGCAATGCAGTAATGACAGTGTATACGGAGGTGTACCCTGCCTTTCAATATCACAACTGACAATGGCTGCCTAAGTAGTCGATAACAAGCTGCATGTTGGTGGTACCTGCGGTCTTGAACTGTGAAAGGCAAATATTTAGTTGCTTTGTGAAAGTCCCATCTTTCAAAGCTTCACTCACAAAGTTTCATAAGACCAATAACTGTAGTGAGGGTTGGCACAACCGTTTTTGACTTGTGGAGGGGAAACATCATCCCAATTTGCACAGTGCCCTTGTCAAATTTCAAAAGGAGCAAGCTTATGTTGAAGCCTGTGTAGTGGAACTCGCAATTGGGAAAAAAAAATGAGATCATCCCCATAGAAAAAATGGCTGGAATTCCAAGAGTGTATTCAGTATTCACACTATATCCTTCCTGAATCAATTACCTACAACACTTCACTGGAATATCTTAAAAATTTATCGTATAATATAAATTTATAAATGCACTTCTTTCCTTTTTCTTCTATTTGTGCTTTTTAGGTAATATATTTATTACATCAGGATTTTTATTTTAGGGAAAATGGATTAGAGATAAAAGAATTAGGGATTTTGTCCAGTTGGGAAAATGTCTGCAGGGAAACTGGATTAGGGAAAGGGCCCGGGAACCCAAATGCACTATTATTCATAAAATTACTTCTAAAAGTACTATATCTTGGCAATGGCTATAGAAAGCAAATCATATTACGCTACTGAGAGAAGTATATACACGTATGTTACCGTTAAAGTATTGATTCTAGTTAATGTATGAAATCACCAGTTAATTCATGCTTTAACGGGGTAGGTGTGTAATCAAAATACTTTTACACTTTAACTAGTTATTTCATACATAAACTAAGTGCGTTCTGTTGATGTTTGTAAGTAGCCTGGCTATCTTATCTTGACAATCAGACTCGTGTTTGTTTCTTGTTGTTAAGTGTATTTGACATAGCCTAGCCTACCTATATTATGTGCATTCAGTTGGTTCTTTATTTTGTTTTAATGTTCTTCATCGAGCTGGACAAATTGTTTGTGGCTGAGAGCAAACTGAGAGCAAGCATACAGAGAGTTTATGATTCCTTCTCTGGTTCCTAATTTGTAAAACCCATCTTCAGTTTTTTCAATTACGCATGCTAAAATGCTCCTTGCGTCTGTATCCAGATGTTGGAGATACTGTACGTGTTCAAGTTCCTGATGTTGACAGGAGTAAAACAGAAAACTGAAGATGGGTTTTAAAAATTTGGAACCAGAGAAGGAATCATAAACTCTCTGTACGCTTGCTCACAGTTTGCTCTCAGCCATGAACACTTTGTCCAGCTCGATGAAGTACCTATCACCTCCGCCACTATTTTGCTACAATCAGTGGTTTCCTCACAAGCTACAGGTAATGGTCAAGGCTTTGTGAGATGTCACTGCATGCAAAAGTCTATAAATAAGAGTTGTTTGTGAGTCAAGAATGGAATAAAATGTAACTCTAAATGCCATGGAAGTAACAGCTGTTGCAATAGATAACGTGTTTGGTTTGTCTTCCCTAATTTTGCATCTAGTACTTTTAAATTGAGTTTTGTTTACACTTGTAACCATACTTTTGTGATAAAATTTTTTACAAATGGTCCATTTCATGATTTAACTAATTGTATCTTGTCAATTTATAGAATAACTAGGTATTTCATACATTATCTAGGTAGACTGTAAAAAATTTTCATACTTTAACTGTTTCGCCGTTAATTTATAAATTAACTAGTTATTTCATGCAATAACGACAGTAACACTTTAACGGTAACATATATAGGTATGAAGTATATCAACAAATGTGTTAATTACTAACGAGATTGGTTTTTTGATTTGTCAGCTACCTATATTGACTTCAACATGAGGTGAGAAATACAGTTTATATTTTCGAACATAACCTGAACCTATCGGATCACTGTATACCTATTTCTTTCGACATAAGTAATTTCTATTTTTTCTCTTTGAAGGTGAATTGTACCATAAACGCTAGGCAAATTGCATATTCGTTTCGCCGTAAATACGAAAATGTACGGTAGCTTTAGCAGCGGTTGTTAAAAACGCGCGGGAAATATTATTGTTTGACTCATATCTTGGTCGGAAAATTTGACTTTTTCGCAGCTTTTATCTGAATTACCACTTTGGGGGCAATTTTAATTTTACTGGATGGAAAACTTCCTGTTGAATACGCCTTTAACATATACGCGTGAACTCTGAAAGTTTTAAGAAAAAAAGAATTGCTGCTGCCAGTACTCTATAGAAATGTTATCTTTTTTCCACACAATACCGCCATTCTTCAATTTTAAATGTTTCCATTTGTGGTCCTTGAATTTGTTTTGTTTTTTTTACCTATAATGGATGGTAATGATTTTTTCAAGTGAGTGGCTCATAATTGTACGAAAATATGAAAATCATTTATAAGCAAAGTACGATAGACAAGCATTCTGATAAATATAAAAAATATAATATATTGGTTATTATTGAAGTTGTATAGAGCTTTAGAGGGTGTAGTTTCCAAAAATTTCAAACTCAGCATTTGTAGAATATGAAAGTACAAATTAGGGAATTTAAAATTGAATAAGGGTGCGATAAAATGACTGGCTACATTTGTTTTTTTTTCAATTATGCGTGTAAAGATACAGATATGCGGTTGCTTTTAAATTAAATTTATCTCTTTAAAATAAGCTAAAAATATTATGACGTATATAATTTCACTTTTCATATATTCTCGAAGGTGTCAAGACTTTGCTAAGCAATATTTATATTATTTTGCAATGACAGAGAAGGAGGAATTATATACTTATGATATTTCCTTTCCAAGTGGTGGAGTGAGATAGAGATCTGCATGTACCTGTACTAAAATTTAGCTTTTTGCAAATTTTTCAACATAAAAGCCTAACTTTCGCGGACTAAAAATGATTCTGAGTGAAATATATGTAGGTATTTAAATTGAAGAATAAAAATTTCAATCTAGTAGCAAATATTCGTTTCTTTTCGTTTCTTTCTTTTGTTTTCAACTTTTGAATGAAAATTCGAAAGTGAATTTAAAAAAATTATATTTCTCAAAAATATGTAAGCTTTGTATTTGTACCAATCATTTCGTTTGAAAATATGAAAAGCGTTTCTTATTTTGCCAATGTTTTCTCCATCAGTTTTATTATTTGGTTTTTCATTTGTGTTGTTGTTTTTTTCTTCAATGCCGTTCATTTTATTTGTTCTAAACGAATGGTAAAAACTGTTGAAAGTTAGTTTTATTGGAAAAGAGAAAATATATTGTCTGGAATTGGAAGTCTTTGAAATGCTAAAGTGTAAAATTTTCACAGTTAGAAGTTTGCTTTTTCCTTTCAATAGACGAAAATGCAACTAAAAGCACGACAGGCAGAGCTAAAATAAGAGAAAAAAGTTTTACGACAATAATTTGTTGTAGACTTACGTTTTTCTTCGTGAAAATAGTTTTGTTTTGAAAATAGTGAAAAGGAGTGAAAAAAAGAAAATATACTTGGAAATATTTTGTTATTTGTAGTTCTTTACGGGTATAGAAGTCCAAAATATAGTATCCCATGAGATACGAGTATATCGAAGGAAAAAGCAGAACGTCGAAAAAATATTTGTAGGTTACTTTAATTTGATTTGAGTATAGAACGTATATTTACTGAGCTAATAGTTTTTTTTTTTTTTTTTTTTTTTTACTTAACCGCAAAATAAATTATTGATACCCCTGTCAAAAAATAAGAATCCAGAAAATGAGGTTTTCATTGGGTCATTATTAAATAAAATTGTTCTCGCAGATAATATTTCTGTTATTTTTCGAAAAAATCTGATCATATAATGGTTCAGTTTTTTGAATCTGTTGACAAATTTTTTGAATTGTAGGGCTGTTGCTTTTTTTCTCTTTAATGATTTTAGTCTTGAATATTACAGAAAAAGATTCGATATTATCGTTAAATCAAACGTGGTTATCGATAGTTTGGATAATGGCTCATCATTGGTAATTATCGATAATCTCTATAATTCGATCCATCTCTAAGGCTAATCTATGCGCCGAATTCTTCCATTTATGACGTGAAATGTTCGCTTTGAAAATAGCGTTTCAATTTGTTCATGAAAAGCATTTATAAATACTTGAAGTCCAAAACCTGCTAGGTCCCAAAAAACGTATCACCGTTAGTTTTTTGCGCTCCAATGATATTTTGGGCCTGTTAATACTAAATCAATCAAATAAATGTGAGTGATGATATTTATAGGACTCAGCAGGTTTTAGATATAAGCCAGCGTTTTGAACATCATCGAATAAGATCTAAAATGCGTCGCACAGAGGTTCAATTTGAAAATCGATATGCTACGAATATATTCTTTTCGAACATCTTAATTTTAGGATACTTTCAGAAATACATGTAGGTACGCACACGTAATAAAATTTGTATCTAATCTCGTCAGTGGCGTCACGTGGTAGTATTTTTAGGGTGTTCAACTCCAAAAATCAAATCATTCCTTCTCCTCTTCCCCGTCCCCCCCAAAAAAAAGATAGAAATTGAGGGAGAAAAATAGAAAATACAAAACTGAAAACAGAAGAGGATCTTCAGCTGTTAACAAAAATTTTTAAGGAAGGAGAAAAGTAAAAAGCGCAAGAATATAAATGTGCAAGAATATAAGTGCGCATACGTTCATATACACTGACTGAATACCCTGCCATATACTATTCACAAGAACTCCTCTTTCCTCTCAACATAATTTCTGCCCATTGCAGTTATGTCAAAGCATTCATCATAAAATATAAACAACCAATTCCATGATACTCACACAAGTCGAGTTTATTATTCGCGCGCAGCGCAAAAAGATAATTTCTCAGTTTTTTTTCTCTTTTTTGGGGGCATTTTTGTGGCATTCTCTTCTCATTTCTTTTTGTTTTAAAAAAATTCTTTTACATTCTACTTTTTCGATTCTGTTTTCCTATTTAATTGTAACTCATTAATTAATGATTGATGATTTTTTTTTTTTAATTTGGTTGGGTATGCAGTGAACACCCTGCACACCCAGAGCAGACGCCACCACGTATTCATAATTTGTTTTAAAATCATGTTTTTTTTGTGACGTTGATTTAAGTTGAAGTACGTTTAAATTTCAAAAGTGTTTCTTAAGATCGTATACAAGTCCCACAGAGTATACCAGTGGAGAGATGAAAAAAAAGAAAAAAAGAAGAGGAACGTAAAAATACGACGGAAAAGAATATCTAACGAAAAAGGTGAAAAAAAAACATCGAAGCAAACTTTTTTCAAAGTTTATAACATCGACTATCTTTAAACGTTTATTATGCTTAAGTTGGCTGCGTAAAAGGGAGGAAGTGAGGGAAAAACAACAAGCGTTGCAAAAATATCACTTCCGAAATTTTTTTATTATGCTCGTAAAAGAGATATTTCCTTTTAATAAAGAATCAATTTTACAAGCGAATAGCGTTTATATATACCTTTTTTTTGGGGGGGAGGTTGCTTTTTTACTCCTCCATTAAAGTTTATTTTATGATTGTTGGCTTTACAAGAGTTATCTTGTTCGAGTGAAAGAAGGATGAAAATTAGGTTGATCGATAATTGGCAAAATTTACATTTCCTCAGCCTCATCGCTCAAGTGTAGATAGACTTATATGCGATGCGTACTACTTTATAGTGGCCCACTTTTTGATTATTTTGAATTTGTTCGTATGGAATTACGAAAGTTTTCGCGAATATGATAAAAATATGCTTGAATAAGTTATCATAAGGTTAGAGTAGGGATATCGTTTATGCAGGTTAAAAAGCTAATAAACGAGATACTGCTACTATACCAACTTTGGTGGAAAGTTTTTAATTTTTTCTATTTGAAATTCACGCCGTTATTATCGTTCTCTTTATAGATACTTTTGAAGTACTTTTTTACGAGAGTTTCCTCGTATATGGCGTATACATTATTACTGGCTGAATGTAAGAATAGGCCACTTTGTCTGAAATATAGGTAATTACAATGGAAAGTCTCGCCATTTAAGCAAAAGTTAGCAACTAAGTTGATGTCGATGATTCTGTGGGTAAAGGTCATGTTTCTATTTTCCTCTGTAGTGCTTATATATATTCGCTTTGCTTATAGCTACAATTGAAAATCACTTTGGAAGCTAAAAAATTTTGTGTATTTTGTCTGATAAAAAACCAAGTACGGATTTTGAAATCGTCTTAGACTTACAAATGAGACTGTAGGCTATTTTCACAATTATTGGTCCCTCAAATTTTGAAAAAAAGTTGAAAGGCTAAAGATTTTAATATTAGCTACACAAATGAAGCATGTACATAATATGTTTTATTTGGATGCACATCATCAATTCAAACCTTCTTAATAAGACAAAAATTTCTAAGCTTTCAGACATCAGTTTTTTTGTAAAGAAAAAAAAGTCTATACCGTTGACAAAAAATTTCGGTAGTAATTTCTACTATTTTCATGAGAAAACTGGGACAGTTCGAGATTTATAGTAAAAATTAGCCCGCAAAAATAGAAAAATATACCATCTAAGATTAAAATATTATATCTAAGATAGTAGAAAGTACCACAAATACTAAGAATTTTTACAATAGATATTAAATCGTGCCTGTTTTTTAATAAAAAAAAATAGTAAAATTTACTATTCATTTTTCTCAGTGCAGATTTTTATCATAACGTTTAAGATGTGGAATTTTCGCTGAAAGTAATTAATGAGAGAACAATTAAAATATATTTCTGAACGATTATAGAGTACCCATTATCCCCGATCTCATGTTCGGATTTCACCTACAATGAATATTTGTCGAGTGTTGTGATCAAAATATTTAGTTATTGTTTCTAATTACTTGAATGATGTGATTAAGTGGTACCAGTTAAAATAAATTCCAGCCATACTAAAATATAGCGATGCACAAATTTACACTTCATCTCGTCAATAGGTTAAGTAAATATTTTCAACATTAGCTTAATTTCATTATATGACCCCATCCAACCCCTTTCGTCTGTTTTCACATCCACACTTTTCATCTTAATGTGCCCAAAGTACAAGCCATATAATCGAATATGTCGCATGTCCTCGATAAGCGTTTAAATTCAATTAATGCAACAAAAAAAATTTGGTTTTCTCTTCCTATATCGCTCCAACTTACACCCCCTCCTTGTCGTGGGTGTCGATTCTGACGATCGTAAACATTTGCGGGCACAAAAATGATTGTAATTTGTTGGCAGCTAAACACATTTGGGTTTTAAACTGATGCAATTAAAACGGTTTTATACGATTTGATAATAATTTTATTTGGGGGTCTGACCGCAAAAGGGTATTTCGCGCTCGTACAATGCGACACAAATTTAAAAGGGAAAAAATTTTTTGGGCCAATAGTTGGAGGTATAGTCGACGAAATACCGGCGACCGATTAGATTAATTGCGTAGATTATTTGTCGCTGCCCTTTCGATGATAGTGAAAGTTATTGTGCCTTAAATAAACTGTAAATGTAGCCATATTTTAATAGACGAGCGGATAATATATGAGAATTTCGAAAAATGAAAAACACAATTTCATCGCTGTGTTTCAAATATGATTGATTCAGATGTAATCACTTTTTGAGTGAGTTTACCTGTACCAATTCCTATCTAGTTGAGAGGAAAGCTGGAAATCAAGTTATCCGCAAAAATAAAATGTGATTATCAGACTGCCTGTTTTTATAATTTACTGTCCAATATTCAGTTTATTGAAAATTGTTTTATTTTAATCTAAGATTTTTATATCTTGGACCATATATAACAGGACAGCCAGCCAACATTTTCATATTGTCAGCATAGCTTAAGGATCTAAGTGGCAGGTGGATGCGCATGTTCTGTTGAACATAAATGTGGTTTGATTTTGGACGCACTTGAGCGACTCTGGTAGATTTCTTCCAGAATTAACCAATCATATTATTCTATACTCTGTATTTGATAGAAAAGACTGACGTCATAGTCATATAGTGATGATAGAAGTTTTGTCATGCCAGAAGCAATAGGAGGGGAAAACTCGCACCATTCGATTCGTCATTGAAATTTGCCAAGAAAAGTTACTTTCAACTCATTTATCATTTAGTCACTTGTTTACTTTAAGTTTATAACAGAAAGTAAAATCCCATGCATTTTCTTATGGGGTATAGTTTAAAACACAATACCCTGAATAACTCTGAAGTCTGAACTCAGTTTTGTAAGGAAAGGTGCCAGGATGTTTTTTTAGCATTTACCGATGTTCTAAAACTGGTCTCTTTATTATTTTTTTTTGAAACCATTTTCACTAATTTTGTAGCGAAACTTCCTTGAAAATGACAATTTTTTGCGTTTCTGAAGGCTTGGTCTTAGCTTGAAAAACTGAAAAAATTTATATTGACTATTTTAATCTCCTATACATGTGCATAATTTTCTTGGAAGGACTTTTTTTCGTTTTCATTTAGAAAAATAACTTTGAAAGCTTTAAAACGGCGTAAAATCTCTCCTAATATAATGATATCTGCACAAAAAAAATTTCACATATGTACCGCATCCGTCCAAGTTTCTACTATTATGGATTGTGGAAGATATTTTTTCCCTATACTGTACATAATTTGAGATTGGTATCCTCACCATGAGAGACAAAAGTGATAGTTTTGCCAAAAATTGTCAAATTTGAGTACTTCACCAGGAGATCCCTATTAAGATGAACATTTCTTAGATATCCGCATCAAAAATGATAACCACTTAGTAGAAATTTCTCTACCTTTCGTCCTCGTATTCAATTTGGTTGTCTATTTCTTTTAGTTTTGTGAACTGTGACAGACGATTCAGCCCCTTAAATCTCTTCCACTATACAAAATGACTCGTAATCGTGTAACCTCTAGAAAATTGAAGTCTACCAAAGTGAAAGAGGCCAATCTTCAAAAACTGACCAACATCCATTCGTAGCTGTGCACGTTATAATAGGTGTCTGAAAGTTGAGAGATGTGTACACGATTAAAAATGGACGAAAATTGAAGTGGACAGAAACAAAAGGGTGGCGCACAGAATTTAGTGGAAACGAAAAAGAGTGTCAAGTCTGAAGAAGACATGAAAGAGATGAGTGTGTGAGGTTGACAAAGTGAAATAAAAGTGTAGGTAAACTCAAATAGCTAGTGCTAAACCTTCTATTTTGGAACGACGAACTATAAAAGTATACTCAGACTTTTTACACGTGTGCAGTTCATCTTTATTGTTTCGTTATTTCAGCCTTTGAAAAGAAAAGAACTACCCATATTGTTGAGTGAAAAATTTTAGAATTTTAATAAGCCTCTAAGAAATCTAATTTCTGAAGACGTAACTAGATTTTCATTCGACTTTAATCTGCCGAGGGCACATATGCTAGAAAAAAATGTTTTCTGTATAGTGATCCTGTCATTGAAATTTTTTTTGTTAAGGTAAATTATTCGATTACAATGGTCCTTTGATCTTATAAAGTTGTTAAAAATTTTTTTTCGGTGAACAACTTTGAGCTGCTTTTTTTTCAAACCAGGTGTCTTGAAAGTTGGCAAGTTTGAATCGTTTTTACCATTCTTGTCTTACAGAATAAATTTTTGGTTTACTAAGACAACAGTTCAAAAGTACAAATAAGATTTAGTAAAAAATTTTACTCAGTTGGGGATAAAAATATTGAAAAGAAAAACTAGGTACTCGTAGTTTAGCCAATATTATGGTAGAAAATAAAATCTTGCTGTTCTGAGTTCATGACTGAGAGAAGTTTGTGAAGACTGAAAGCTAATTAAAAATCACTAAAATAATGATGAAAAAATTAGAAATAATGCAGAAAAAAAAATCGATGCATGCATTATATAGTTATCTTATAATCGTACGTGATTTGCATTCTGGTCAATTTTCGATTCTTCCCATCGGTTTGCCAATCGATTTAGAATTTCGGAATTTACATAAACGCTTTCCTCCGTCAGTATAGTGAAAATAATAATACTGACGCGTATTAATTAAAAAGGAAATTGGAAATGACGATAGTTAATAGTAACTATACCTACCGTTTTACTGCAGCGCAGTTTTAGTTAGTAATAATTTTCCCTATTTTGGCTTGGAAGAAGAGGACATTTGAAGATGATAGAAATTACTAAAAAAAATTCTGAAACAAACTATTGAAGATAGTAAAAGCTTATACTGCCATAAATCTTGAATTATATCTGTTTTTCCTATTTAAAATGGTGAAAAGACTACTAATTTTCTCTCAGTATTTTTATTTTCAACCCTTTCCAAATGAGTATTTAACAACAATAATATGCAGTGTAGTGTCGAATCTTCGAAGCTACAAATAACGATGAAATCGTTTATCCTTCTTAGAATATAATTAATCCGTTTTATATTCCGAAAGCAGTTTCACAAAATTAACAGAACATTTATCACGTTTACGTCAACAAAAATTCAAGATTTATTTGTATGCAACAGGTGATGTAAGGATCGTACCAGAAATTATAATATGTGCGATTTAGCTTGTCTGAAAAGCTTTATAAACGGGGTGAGAAAAAAAACACGCTCACATGCAGAGAAAGTAGAAAGAAATGAAGCAAAACAACAAAAAAAAATAGGAAGAACTTCGTCCCTGTTTACGTACATTCAACAATGTGGTATCTTACTCGTATTTTCATAACAAATGATCGTTTCGCCTTTCCTTCATAATCCATTGTACACTTTTGTTTTCGCTTAAGAGCCAGTTTTAATTAACATAATAAAATGCTTCTCAATTAAGGTTTTGTTCTTATAATTCGCCTTCTATTTTCTTGTACCGGAACTGGCAAATTGAAAGGAAAGAAATTCTTTTCGATTAAAATTCCAAAAGTGAACAGATATTGAATTAAAAAAAAAAAAAAAAAAACTCAAAAAGCCTCTGTTATTCGATGGGAAATAATTTATTCGCTATGTCTTATCTAAAATACTTTAAATTTTATGATCGAAAACGCGTCTAAAAAGCTGCCAACAATGAAAACTAAATCTAGAAAACCAATTTAGTTCAATAACTTTTCGTAAGAGCTTAACCCCCTTTGGTATTTTTCTTCCTTCTACCCCAACTCTGATTAGTTGAAAGCAGTTATTTTGAGTTTTGACGTGAATATGTCTTATGGCTTTTTTTCAGTTTATGATCCTGTTACCTATAACATACATGTACGTATATCGTTATAGTATAATTTTCCGTAATAACCCGAAATCAATACATCGATATCCATCTAAATATCGATATTTTTCTATAATGATTGAAAACTATAAATATGTATGTACAAAATAAAGGGAAAAAATATCGATAGATATGTAATGTTAATCAAAATATCGATATTCATTTGGAAATTTTAAACATCCTATGAGCTGAAGAACGGGTGGCTATAGCGGGACGTTTATCAGGCTTCATAAAAAAATAGATCTCATGGTATGGGAAGACTAAAAATTTTATTATGCCGATTCTAAGGATGCGCAAACTGCAGCTTTCTATCTCCTAAATTTGTTAAAATATTGCAGTTGGAATACATATGTGAAATCTTGAAGAAATTTAAATTTTGGATTTCACTAGTTTTTGTCAGAGACAGTTTTATCAGAGGAGAGGGTTGTAATTTGTTACTCAGACTATGAAGAAACTGAACCTCATCAATTTTGATCTATCTCTTTTGATTTTTTGCCAGTCACAAAATGCCATTTCTCACCATAAGACCCTTTTTCTTGTAGCATAATCTTGAACTGTCAAAAGTATGATTCAAATAATCTCAATTTGACTCATTTTACTACAGTGTAGTACTCAAGTATGGTCCAAATATTGAGAAAAAGAAGTGTTTCTTTTTTAATGTAAAATTTTGTTTTGGACACTTGGTCCTATTCAATGTAGCGTTTAGTTCTTATAGATTCTTCGAAGTGTATGAAAACTTAATCAGATTAGTGTATCAACTTTTAGAATATCTAATTAGGATATTCCATTTTCCTCTGTTTACATTAAGGGCTGACAATTCGAAGTACTCCGCTCTTGGGAAGAAGTGCTTCACACTTCACATAATTCACCAAAAATGAAAAAAATATACAAACCTTACTGAGAATTTCGATGACATTTTTCTGTACGTTTGACAAATAATTTTTTGAAGACAATTTCACCTTTGTTTCATAATATTTTGTAATCAATCGACTGACATTTTTCGTATGAGGTACTCCACAGTGGATTTCGAGTGCCAGTATGAATAGGTGATGAGGTGGTAAAAGGAAACGGACCTTTAATGTGAGAAATGAAAAGAAAGAAGAATGTCTATTCGAAAATATAACGACCACTTTAAAACATAATCGAATTTCATATCGGCCTTGATATCCGCAAGTAAAGTGTTAAGAAATTGAATAATTAATAACCAGCAGTGAACGAATTTTTGAGGAAGTTCACCAGAATAAGGTGAAAACTGAGAACCAACTTTATTGAACGAGCCTACGTATATAATATGTATATAAATACAGTCAACGGAAGTTCAACTGTTTTTATTGATACCCAAAACCTTTTTTGGAATTTAAGTATCGTCGGCATCGTATTACGAGTTCAACACTGAAATATGTTATCTGTTTTTGCACGTTTATAACTGACAGAGAATAATGAAGCTTATAAAGTTGGGTATAACAATAATATCCTATTTCCCAGCGAACGTGGATGTGTACATATAGATACACTCACGCAAAAGGTTGCGAGAATTGTATACAATATTGTTTAGAACATTAATTTTTTTATTCTTCCCTTTCACTATATATTATATCATGTATTTGTCCCTCTCGTCCGCCCGAGTCCTTTTCTCTTCATCTGCTCCTTATATTAATTTTTTGAAAAAAATATGTAGGTACTTTATTCGACTTATGCTTTTTTTTTCCCCCTTGGAACTTATATTAGCAGATATGAAGAAAAAGTTCCTTATGATTCGATTTACCTATGAAAATGTACCTCAAATCGACCTACAAGTTTTCGAGATAAGGGAAAAAAATGATTATAATGTGAAAAAAATGAAAATATCATGTTTTAATCTTTTCTTTTTACATATGAATGCGGTGATATGCAGGAAAGGCGATAAGTCCACATTTTTGAATTTTATAGGAGAGGAAAAAAACACTTTTACATGAAATCCTAATGCATTGGGCTAAGTTAGCCCATTTTTGGGTGTGTGAAGATGGAGGGCCAACCTTTGAATATTTAGTATATGGAAGGAGCTTACTGATGAAAAACGCCTGTAAACATATTCCAACGCGTCGGTCGCATTTTGAGTAGCGGTCGCATTTTGAGTAGCGGTCGCATTTTGAGTAGCGGTGTTTGTAAAACTGGTATATTTGTATAGATATTTGTTGTAAGCCGGAGGTCGCGTGATCGAATCCAGGTGGAAGCAAAAGTTTTTCAATTTTTTTTTCTTCAATTTTTTGATTGTTTGGGGCATAATTGAGAGTATAATCCCATTTAGAACGATATAAATGATATCTAAAATATTTTTCCATGGTTTAGGGGGTGAAAAGATGAAGAAAAACTTCCCGCCTCAAAATGCGACCGACGTTTCTCGCCCTATGTGGACAGAGCTGATAAGGATATGAACAATGAGAAACAGTGGGGAAGCTCGTTCCATATACTAAATATTCAAAGTGGCCAACTCGATATACTTCGCCAGTTGCATCCCAAAAAACGAAACAGAGGTGAATTGCGTCCTCAAGGCCAAAGTGAGATAAGCCAATTGCGTCCTTTTAAGAACGGGGACGGGTGTTGATCGGTGTCGGTGAGTTGCGGCCAGACACTGGAAATAGGGGTGAGTTGCGGCCCAGTTTTTCTTTCCCCCTGGGTGAGTTGCGGCCCAGGTTTTCTTTCCTCCTGGGTGAGTTGCGGCCCAGTTTTTCTTTCCCTATGGGTGAGTTGCGGCCCAGTTAATGGCGGCCAACCTTCAGTCTATTAGCGTGACCCAGGAGACACCACGAGGAGGTTGACTGAGTAGTCTCCCAAAAAGTGTGAAAATATTTCATCATAAACATAAAATTATTATCTAAAGTACTTTTCAAAACTCACGTCAAATAGTTCTCTAATTTAATTAAGGCTTTGGTAAAAACTTGAAACATAATATTTTTACAAACTGGAATCGAGTTAGTTGTCCTTGCTCAAGTTTGGTCATCTGCTCCCTTATGAAAGCTTCTTTGTCGCAAATTTTCTTTCTGCCTCTGCAATGTGCCTTACTTCTGCACTTTATATAAGTATCTGTCTGTATGTCTAGCAGTACGTCGATTAAATGATAGATATTGGGATGGCTGTTATAGAAAGAGCTGTTCAACTTGGAATGAAAACTTTCGCAATTATTAGTAGTTCGATTACAGGTAGCGGAGTAGTCTGCCCAAAGAGAGGGAGAAAATGTTGCATCAGGAGAAATGTATGTATTGAAAATGTAGTCAGTAAACTGCTCAATCTTTTCGTCTTCTGCTGGGAATAGAGGCATAAGATCTTCTGTAAAACAATCCAAAATCTTGTCAGGGTGTAAAAAAGGTAGTCCAAAAAAGTACTTTAAAAATGAACTTTCTGGTGTACTAGGTTTTGCCTTGTAAAGTCGAGTGAGGCCTACTTGTTGAATTTTCCGCCACCAGCTTTGGCCCAGGTGAAATCGACATCCTCTAATTCTTGCATCAGGCCACACTACCTCCACTGCCTTATGGATGGCTACTTCAAAATCAATAAAAACTTCAGAAGGGGAATATTGAGTACCAAGAGAAGCACACTTGGAAATGATGTGTTCAAATGCAGTCTGGTACGTCTGTGTAGACTTATCTGGCAATAAGAAGAAAACTAATGGCACATAAATGTCATTTTTCAAACCATGGACGATAAAAAGTTGTGTGTAGTGGTTCGGACAACTTTTGAAAGTACCATCTACATATATCTGCTGTACTTGACATAGTACATTTAAATTGGAAGCTGATGAAAATCCAATTATCTTGTTAACATCATCATTTACAAGGAGGAATTTTTCACCTGTATTTGTTTCAATAGTCATTGAACTTATGGCCAGATGAGTCTCCTCTGCATTATTTGGCAGCTTCGGGTGCTTTGCAAGACGAGCACGATGCATATTGTGCCGGATGAGGGCTACATCTGTGGTGGTGAGAGTAGATACATCAGCTTCTCGCAGTTTTGACGCTATGAGCTTTGCAGGTCGGGTACAGATATCTTCCACAGCTTTTCGTTTTAACGAATTACTCACAATTCGTCTGGTCATAACGTTTTCATCACATTTTTCATGATTGTGGTTCCCTTGTTTTTCAATTAAAATGTTAGATGAAGATAATTTCAGGTGACACTTACAAGTTTTAACTGAGCAGGGCCATCGCTGAACACCATCTTTCAAAGTCTTATGGTACCGATAAGTAAATTGTTCAAAAAAAATTAGAGGCTTGCCTTTTTCACTTTTTAAAAATTCCATTTTAAAAATCAATCGTATGAAGCAAAAATATTTCACACACTGACTGGAAACGAGACCGAGAAGCCAGTTTATCAACGTACTCAGATTATAAATTAAAAGATAAGAAAAAGGAGAGTGGACTATACGAATGTAGAGTTGGAAAAACCCATCGGCCGCAACTCACTCGGTTCTACAGAAAGTCTGGGCCGCAACTCACTCGCTTCTACAGAAAGTCTGGGCCGCAACTCACTTGCTTCTGCAGAAAGTCTGGGCCGCAACTCACTTCGTAAAAAAGGTTCAAAATCAATTTGGGCCGCAACTCACCTACAGCCGTGTTGATTACGTCCCACAGTAATATGTAAGATGTATGAATTGCATCCAGCAACCAACCCTGCAGCCGTAAACCAATTCCATCATTTTTTTCCTCGATCACTATTCCATCAGCAGCATATTTCACGAAGGCAGAACACTTCTTATTAATACAGGCCCACCATTTAACCTCATTTGCCAACATTTTATAGAAATGAAATTTAAATCCAATAATGATTTTTGGCTGCATCCGAGATGCGTCCCAAATGGGATATTTTCTATTTTTTGACGGGGCAGATGTGTCCCAGAATTGGCACACTAATTGCGTCCCTACCTGCATACTAGATGCGTCCTATTAATCTGTTGGTTTTTTTTTTTCTAAATGTGGTTTGCCTTTTTATTATCAATCAATCAAAAAAGTTTTTTCAATAAATGATATTGGTTTTTTTTTTGCACAACACCACCTCTCCACATTACCAGCTAATAGATTATGAAAACGAAATTTATATCTATTATTAATATACAGTTCTTTATTTTTTGAAGTATACATTGTGGAGGAAAATCACCAAAAATACGATAATGTGAAAAAATTGTAAAACACCAAATCACCGTATAAAAATATCACACTGCAGTTGCGAAACAGTTATACCTCACTGATAATTGAAATAATCGAAGCTTTATTTTTGGTCTTACTTTTTCATGTCTATTTTTGCATGGACGCATCTGTAATAGATAACAGGATGCATCTCGTCTATAGCGATCGGACGGATCTCCCCCCCCTCTTTCAATACGGACTGGGACGCATCTAGGAAACACCATGATTTTTAGTCTTTGAATAATTTTTGCCGGACGCATTTAACCCAACTCCCCGTTCTTCTGCGGACGCAATTGCCACATCTCGCTACCGACCTTTGGACGCAATTTGCCCATGTTGGAATTTCTTTTCGGACGCAACTAACCCATCTCAAGAATTCCTCCCTCAGATTGGGACGCAATTCGCGCCCAACCGCCAACTCTTGGGAAAGCATCCGAAAAATTTTGGGTTTGTACAGGGTGCGGCAAAATGACCGGCTATATTTGTTTTCAGAGTTACACCTGTAAGAAAAAATTTGGAGGCATGCAGTGTTGGTTTTAAATTGAAATCCTTTTTCTGAAAAAATACAATTTCGATGGAATATTGATAATTTTGCCTAACGCATTTTTGAAGGCGTAAAACCCAATTTTTTCCAACTTTGCTAAGCAATGGTCTGATTATTTTGAAATTTCTTGCTCCTCAGTTATTCGATTTTCCCCCTGCCAAGTATTTCGCTCTAGCTACGGTCCTAGCAGGTATCATACTTATTGGCCATTGACCAAATCTTTTCCTATGTTGTTGCTTTTCTCTTTCTTTTTCCGCTGGAATTATTTAAAAAATTTTTTCTGTAACTTATTTTGAAATTTTTCCATCGAAATAATTTATTTGGAAAGATTGTTATAAGAAAAAAGTTTTGTTTGGCTTAAAACCTGCTCGAAGATTTTTTATGATAACTTAATTTTTTTCCAGCCCATTCCCTTTTCTTTTGCGGTCGATCAAAAAGAGTATAAAAGCATTGCAAAGAAATGCTTTTCAAAAGGATACTACAAAAGAAGAAAATATTTTTGCCATCATAAATGATGAAAATAGCTGTTTGAATTGAAACAAAAGAAACACAATTTTTGTCACTGCGGTTTTTTGACTCGTGCGTTTCAAAAAGAAACACGGATGGAGTGGAAATTCGATTTATTTTCAAACGTTTTTGAAAATTTTATGGATTTATAAATTATTAACTTTTTTTATTTTTTTCACTCCATAAAATACGACTGAGAACACAGTTTCTCTTCGTATTTATTTGTAATCTATATTTTAAAATCTGCAAAGAGAATTTAAGAATTTTTGAAAAAGATTTTTATCTCGTTTTCAAAAAATGATTGTGAAAGAGAACAAATTTTTGACGGTGAAGAGCGAATCATTTGAAAATTACTTAATTTAGAATTTATTCCATTTTTTACGCTGTTTTTGTTTTCTTTCTTTCTCTTATAGAAGAAAAACATAAAAGAAAGAGTGGAAAAAAAAAGTTCGAAATTTTGAAGGAATTTACTGACGTTACAAGGAAGAAGTTATCAAAAGTAAATTTCAGAAAGATTTAATCAATGCAGGATCAGGAAAAGTTTAATTTGCTGGCGAAAAATATGCCAGTGAAATTAGTTTTGCTTATCGCAAATTGATGAAAGGTAAATCAGTTTTCTCGCTTTTCGACGAAAATTTTTGAATAAGTTATATCTCAAGGTGATGCGAGGGAGAGGCCGGTGATCGGAAATTTTTCCAAAATTATTCATTGTTTTACGACGAGTAACTGGAGGTTAAACGAAAGTTTTTATTACCTTCGTTTTAAAGTTATTCAAAATTTGGTGGGAAGGTGGGAAAAATCGAAAAAATGTAAATTCGTAAAGTCGTACGATTCGGACAAAGGGATTTTAGGTTATGAGATTGCAAATGAAGTGATGAGACGTAAATACAGAAAAAGGAATTCAAAATGAGGTTTGATATTTTTTGAAACGAAGAGTAAATGAGTTATACATATATGTAACTGGTGATGATGAGGAAAGTATATTTGTTTTTTATTGTAATCCAGTTTGGTATATTTTGATCGGAAAAAGGTGTCTGGATTTCAGGGTCGTAGCTGAGAGGGGCAATGCGCCCAAGCAAAGGCGTTAGCCCCCTCCAGTGGAAAATTTTTCCTCTGGAGTGACGAGGGAGAAGGGTTCACTAATATTTAAGTTAGTATGCTTATTGAATTTCAGTGAAATTCTAATCAATATTTGTGAGTGATTTATGATTGGTAAACCAATGGATAATTTATTCTGAGCATTTTTTGAAAATAGTGAAAATATAACACTTTGATCATTTTTTCGACAATTTAGGTGTTCAAGGATCCGACTTGCGTATTTTGGCCAATTTTTTGGTTTATTTGAGCTTTAGAACTTCTTTTGTCTGTAGCAAATGCAAAGAAGACCAAGTGACAGACATTCCTTTTGTTTGAGAAATTTGAGTTAATGATTTTAAAGGCATACCCACCTATTTTCAACTTTCTTCATTCATCTATTGTTTACAGATTTTAATCAGTTCTTTTCTCTAAAATCACTAATGAATTTCAGTTAAAAATTTAATTAAAGCTTGAAATATTGATACTACAAAGCTTTATTTTAAATAAAAATTCAGTCTCGACTAATGAAAATATCATAATTATTTACAGGTAATAATTATAAATCTTTTTTGCATGGGTATTTTCTTTGGTCTGCATTTTTCATTTTTTGTTTTTAGATTGTCGTTTCATCGTAGTGAATCTGATTTGATGAATTTGTAAGAAAATCTTCGCATTACCTACAATCTTTTACGATTCGCAGTATTTTCAAATGATTTAGACGTGCATTGGGTCTTTTGTGGCAAATTTTATCATTTATAGATTCATATTCCATCAACGAAAAGAGCCAACGAATGAAAACACTGCAACGTAAAAATGAAAGGAGAGAAAAGAAAAATTAAGAAACGTGATGAGTTATTTTTCACGAAGTTGGAAAAAAAAAAAGGCTAGAGGAAGAGAAAATAAGGGGTCAAAAAAGAGTGGCGAAAATAAAATCTTCGCATCAAAGAAAAAAGAATCAAGATTCACAGTGTCTTTAAGCTGACGTTTCGACCATTTCCTTATACTTAATCCAGCTACGTGATTTCTAAAGTCGGATAAATTTTGTCACATTTTTAGCATCCATATTTTTTATGTCCTACCTTCTTATAGTATATCTACTTTGCTAAAGAAAGAGCAGGAAAAAAACTCTTTTCAGTCGTCCGTTGTTCCTTCTCCCGTCTTTTTGGCCCCCAAAATTACCGTATTTTTATGCTTCAAATAGGGTAAAAAGATTTTTCGAACACGTATTGAAACGTCAATTTTTTAAGAACCCATAAATACAGGAAGTATCGATGTTTAGTCGTGACAAAATAGGCATTTTTTGCTCGTTTTAAAAGGTATTTTTATTTTGATTCATTTTTTTTTTAGGGAACATAAAAACTTGCTAGCATACCTTACGGAGCAACCTGAACTACATATACTGTAGTTCTTTAAAATGTGAAATTATTCTGATATAAATGTTCCATTAATTATGTATGTGTAATGAGTTGACAATTTAAATTATTTTTGAATTATTCTTCTATATTCTATAATGCCTAGCCAATACAACATTATTTCAAAATGCCGAAGCCAATGCCATTGTTATTGAAAATTCTTTGGCAAACGTCACAATTATTGAAAATGCCCATAGTCTAGTGCGCATGCGCCAGTACTTGGCTGATTATCGAACGTTTTACTTTACTATGCTGAGCTAGAGTAAGAGTTTTCACATGTAATCCCACCTACCAACCTAACATGATGCAACTGGTAGTACATAATTTTATACAGTACCTATTTCAAGTTTATTACTAACCAAAACTTACAGTAATAAAAATTAAATAATTAGGTTAAGTAGTTTATTAAAGAATGAATTTCATTATAAATTTTTAGTCAAAATTTTGTTCATGGGTCGGTGTGTAAGCGTATCAAGGTCACTAATTCAAGGTCAGGGTCACTAAACAAGGTTAAGTTTGTTAAGTAAAGGCTAATATCATAAATTTAGAGTAATATAAATTCACGTCATACCCACATAAAAATTAGAGGAGATCATTCATATAGTTGAAGCACATTCATTGTACCTATTTGATTTTTTAGTAGGTCTAATATTATTAAGTTTCTGCATAAAAACTAATCCATTTTATAATTATTGTTTCGAGTGCTTCGATGTTCTTTTTGAAAGTTAAAACACATTTGAACCGCTTCAGAAGTCAGAACCAAAAGGGGTGGAGTATATTTATTAGAACCCTCTGCATAGATGCGCAAAGTGATTTGTCTCAACTTTTGTGAAAACTGCCGACTTTCAATCGATTGAAAATAGTGACATTTCTGTCGAAAAAATACCACATGAAACAGTTTGTTCGCACTTCTGCGAAACTTCATTTTTGGCACTTATAGCTCATTTGGTTTTGTAGTGGTTCATTTATTATATTATTGTGTGTACTAGTAATTTATGGTTTTGGAAATATTTACCAGCCATATAGTTGTTTTAAATATTTGAAGTAGGTACATACTTTTTCAAAGTATTAAAAATGAACGATCTTATTTATGAGAGACATACACATAATTATGGTAAAAGGAATTTTCAATTTAAAATATTGATTATGTAAGAGAGAGTTCATATTTGCCTTAACGAGGCTTTGTAAAGGCTGCAGCTATTTAAAAAATATTTTGCTTCATGCTAGAGGGGGGTGGGAGTGAAAAAAGGTTGTATATGTTTACCATCTTAATGTTTAATGATGCATTATTTTTATATAATATTATGTTTGTGAATCTGGAGTCGTCCCTATTCTATTCAAAATAGTGAACATTACTACTGACGTTTTTTTCAACTGCAGTGTGCTGAGAGTAAACGTGTGTCAGTATATAGCTTCATATAGTGATCGTGCCCCAAGAAAGGGACCTTATGGCTAAAAAAAAACAATAATTCAAGAAAAACGGCTATAGAACGTTTATGGTTGTTTTTTTTTTTACTACGGTTTATTTAAAGACGTGTTATGACATCACAGGTCTTTCATGTCTTGGGCAGATGGTTAGGGTTTGAAACTGTAGGTTTGGTAGGTGAGGTGGAACTTGTGGTAGGGGATGTGCGGGGGTGATTGGAGAGTCTCAGACGCACAACTTCTCAGTCATGCGCAGAGCACTCAAGTCGGTCCCTCGCCAGATCTTGGTAGGAGGGTCAGGCTGTGTCGGCGATGAGTCTCGAACCCAGGACTTTACAATTGCAAGGCTAAGCACTCTACCACTATATCGCATAGACCTCTTGTGTATGGTTATGTTATTCACAGTGTTTAGAAAATAATTTCGAACACTTAGGGCCGGGGGTACAATCAGAGCTTAAGCTTCCCCTCAATGGAACCAGGTTCAAACGATAAACCTCGGCTTAGGCATAAAGAGAGTGTACAAACAAAAATAGACTGTGGTTCAGCTTAACCATCATAATCGCTGACGCAGCAACAAAATAGTGGGGATTCTGATTATTCGCATCTGTGGTTGTCTATTTTGTGTCGTACGGTAACGCAGTGAGTCCAAACTACGGGTGCAAAATCCAAATACATTGATGAAAAAATAGAACTTTGCAGTGTATAGTTTACCCAACCTGTGCAAATACAATAGAATTCCTCTCGATTTTGAGCTGTACTCGCCTTAAGCGTCGATCGGACTCCACTCAACTTGAACCGGGTTTAAGTGGAGCTCAACTGTTGAACTCGCATTGTACACCCTAAATTTTCAAGTTGAACCTGGTTTTTGTTTGAGCCCCACTTAAGCTCTGATTGTACACTCGGCCCTGAATATTTACACTTGTATCCTTACAGTGACTGTGTACTCATTGAGCAGGTTTTCAGCATAACTTAGTTTGCTTTAGTTTTCGTGGGAGTGGAAACTCAAGCTACTCGCGGTAATTTCAATTAATAATTTAATCTTTTCGAAAATATATAGAAGGTCGCTCATATGTAGATAAGACGTTAAATTTGCTGGATCGGCGACGACATTTGACCATGAAACTGAGCAAAAGTTTGCTTACGTCAACGCGTAAAACAGGCCTAATTCACCCTCCTATACGTACATACGTTTTCTCCGTATGATTTTCACATTTTCAGCACATACCATTCTCGCGCAAATAGACGCTCATTATCAACCAATAACTGCTGCCAGTATAAAGCCCATATATATATATACACACGTATATATTCCCTGTAAATAAGTGAAAATGAAGGGGAAGAAACGAGAGGTTGTGGCGAGGGAAAAAGGCGGAGGGCAATATAGAGAGTGAAAACCGTATACGGCCATAAATTTTCACGTCTAACAGGTTAATAGTAAACGCGTGAAAACGAATTATACGTAATTTGTAAAAGTTTGCCTGCCAAAAAAAAAAAAAAAGGATGCTGTAAAATGGGGTGTAACTGCAGGAATATTTTCGAAATAGAACGAGCAGAAAAGGTAAACAACTTGCGGGAGGGCGGAGAGAGAAAATTATTAAAGAGTTCTCATAAATACTATAACGCATCTGTAGAAACAACGAGCGCAGAGGGGGCAGGCTGATGTTTTAATTATAGGAAATCTTAGAAGGTGGCGCTCAGCTTCGTATAAGCGTATACTTGTATTTTCGAGGTAAAGGCAGTCGTTTTTGCTGGCTGCATTTTTCGCCAGCCAACATCTTCGAGGTGGAAATTAAAAGGTGCCACCTGCTACCTTTTTAAGTTGGCTTCTATTTGACTATGTATATATATACACACAATACATGTATACGCGCGTATTTACCCGAAATATACTCTATAGGGTGATCGTAAAAAAAAAATACCTTCGCCGCAATTCCTTGGTCGTCTGTTCGCCCTTCGCAGGTGAAATCCGTAACTACGTGACCGTGAGCCAGTGTAAGTGCGGCGGTAAATTAATTTATTGCCATTGTGGTCGTCGACGGTATGCTGCATTGGATTTTGGCCCATGCTTAATGGAGCAAATTTAACCTCGACGAAAGGCCACCGCACCCTCAACCTCGCCGGATGATAATACAGAAATCGTTTTCTCTTTGGTCTATTCGATATATATCCTAATTTAACCAATGAAAACTGACCTAAATTATTTTAAATTGCCCGTATGGAGGGGGGAGGAGGAGGAGAAATCGAATGAGCTTTATATTCGAGCCGCGGAAGAGAAATGACGCATACCGAGTTCAAATGAATATTTTAAATTCTCGAAGCGAAAGCAAATATTTTGTCATTTTTGAAGTGCGGCGCGATTTTGGTGAACGTAAAATTATAGGCTTGGTGGTGGAGCGCAAAAATTTCAGTGTGTAGCAGCTCTCAGCGGTGTAGTTATAGAATGACCTCGGGGTTTTTAGGCTTCAATTTCAGCCTGTATTTACATAAAAAATTACAAATTAGAGGAAAAAAACAAACGGAGGCGTTTTTTTATTAGCCTTTTTCGCTCGAAGGCCCAAGTTTTTCCATGCAACTCTTCAGTTACTGTATAATTCCGTGTGAGTATGTGAAAGTCTATTGTCATATGTATAGACTTCATTTAAGAGTAAAAAATTGTGGCATAATTTTGGTGCGGGATTTAGCAAAGTTTCAAACTTGTGAAGAGTTGCAATGAAACTAATAGAACTTAATAATTATAAATATGTACCATGTTGAAAAGTTATGGCCAATGTGTGTATATTTTGTTTCATCACAGCACTATAATGTGGAAAATAATCCACTCCTGATAAGACTTGTGTCCCACTGATCATAATATTATTTTTATTTTTTTTTACCAAATATAAAATCATCATTTGGTTTGTGCGCCTTGTACGTATGCGAGGTATTTCAACTTTATACAGTGAACTTAACTCTTTATGCAATTATCACAGTGTTGCTTTAAACTGGAGCAAAAAAAATTGGTAGATTCACTGAGAGAAATAGTGGTAATTTTCTATATTTTTGATCGGAAAATAGAGGGAATTATTTTAGATTTATTGTAGATATTCTCAATATTTCTATTAATTCGAATATCGTAAATAGATTTTCCTTTTTTTTTTTTTTTTTTTTTTAGTAAAAATAAAAAAGCACGCTCCAGGGTCTGTGCGGACTGCAACTTGTAATGTTGTACACATTTTAATTCAAACACAAGCATTTGCCCCTTAATAATTTTAAATAATTGTAAAACGAAAATTTCTTCAGTCATTTGATAGCATGATAACAGTGAATGATAAAAACGCTATAAACTCATTCAAATATCGATATAAAATAATATCAATTAATCAATTTATAAATATAGATGTAATTGATAACGGTTTCTCACACTATTCTCTTGGCCAAAATCGATATATTCGCTATCGATTTTTTTCATATCGATGAATTACTTTTTTGATTTCGAAATAGCGTTAAGAAGTGGCCTTTATCTGATTGGTTACAACACTCCACATAATGAAATTTGATTGGTTGTATGTATGATTACACTTGTGAAACAAATCAGTACAGTAATCATTAAAAAATGTGTACAACATTAAAAACTGCAATAACTGGATTAAAATTGTTGCCTTTGAGCATTCACCTAAATCATAAAAGGCTAATACTGTGAATGTTTTGAGCTGCATCCCGTATTAATTTACTTGGTCATTATGTATCTACTTCCAGCTTGACAGGTATATGGCAAATGGGTGGCTCATAAGCACAAGTAACCTGTGCCTTTTAATCGATTTATAATCAACCGACGTTAGTCGAGTAAAGCTAGGTCCACATATTTGCGTACTTGGCAAAAAATACACAAATGCGTGATGTGGACACTCGTAATGATATCTCTACTTGACAAGTAAATACGAGTACTTTGTCAAACTCGATCGATTTTAGTAAATTTTGAAAGATAAAATGCCACAAGTATTTAAACAAGAGTATATTCGGACTTTTATTTTGCAAATATTGCTGACCAATATCATATCATGCGTACTTTTTATTTCAATCACAAGTCAAGTATGCTTAGTTAAATATATGTTCGTATTTACTTGTCAAATAATAGTTGCCAAGTACACTTCGTGTGGACCCTTAGTCTAGATACTTGTGAATCATTTGATGAGCCAATATTTAAGTATGTACTTCCATTTATTAAAAAAACTGTTTCCACATTGTATTCAAAATAGGTAAGTATAGGTACATTACATTTAAAAAAAAAAGAAGTAAATTCTTAAATTTTCTATGAGAAAAATGGAATAATTTTGAGATTATAGTAGAAATTTCTGCAAAATTTTTCGGTCTTTGTACTCGTAGGTAGTGATTTTCATTATAATCTCTAAATTGCCCCATGATTCTTATAAAAAGTAGTAAAATTTTTTTTTTTTTCAGTATGCTTAGCATTTCTTTCACTTTTTTAAAGGGGTAACAGTGCAACCGTTTCTCCCAAATAATGGGTTTACAAAATATGATTTATGTTCAGAATTGGTCCTCTATCACTTAAGTGTACGTTTTTAAGATCGTTGCTATGCAATCGCTATATCTTGAGCCATAATTTTGATAAACTTTTCGAAACACCCGTTAGACACCGTTTTTCATACTTCGCGCGTCAATTTGTCTTCGAAGAAAATTATTACCGGCTCGAATTCTCGACAAAGAGCCAGATAAATACCTATCCGACGGTTTTTCGTACAGACTACAAATCAAAATCAAAGTCATTTTTTTCATTATCAGATTTTTTGGAACGCCGTATTCCGCAAATAAATTTCGTGAGACGTCTCTTTTATTTGCTCCGCCGATGAAGATTTTGTTAATTTGTAAGACAATGTTTGTGCTTTCAGGTTGATGAAGTGAAGAGGGCTGTGAATCGAGGAAAACAATATCGTCTTGAAAAATACAAATCCGGATTCACCGTACATTCAATAACAGGTAAGGATTTAATAATTTTCTCAGTTTTCAGACGATTACTAATTAATTATTCGTAAAAATTTAAGGGGTTTCGCAATCTGCAAGTTTTTTAATGTTTTTATTAAGGTAAGATTTTTTTTTTTTTTGGGGGGGGGATTTAATTAATTTTTTAATTAAAAATGCAGAATATCGGTCGAATTTCGTCTGCTACTATTTGATCGTTGGCCTTGAGATTCGCAACTTTCATTCCCGCTGTAGTCGACGTGCTTGAAGTTTGGTTATACAGAATTCCCTTAGGACTGCCAAAAATTTCCTCATCGAAATTTCACCGCCACTGTCTCATCTTTCATTCTCTTTTCTCATCTGGTCGCACCTATTCAACATCTTCACCACCACATCTGCTGTCTCCTCCTATTCCTCTGCTACCCATCCTTCTTCATTTTCTCCAAGTACTCAACCTATAGCCTCCTATGGGTCTGATATTTCTTTTCCGTATCTCATTTTTATATTTTATACGAACCATAAGAACTGAAAAGATGATCTTAAGTGATTCATCTATCTATTGAGTTACTTTCTGCTTTCTTGAAAAATTTTCTTCGCTATTCTACCTACGTATTATTTTTCGTGATAAGATAACATCTATGTTTGATATCTTTCATCAAACTGACAAAATAACGCGATTTCAAATACTAGCTGATTTATCCATATTAAAGGCTCATACCTCGTCTTGATTGCTTTATACAAAGAATTTAACTGTGAGATTTTCTGCATTTCCTTTGGGAAATCTAATTAGACATTTTAAAAAGACACAGCTTTGTGACTGATACAGATTTATTTTTCCGTCAATAATAAAAGACGCCGGCGAATACTGCGTATGGCGAAATGCGTTGAATGCGAATTACTATACTCGAAATAAATTATTTTTAACGAACAGCATAACAAGAAAGGCAGTAAATGGGGTACAAGAGAGAGAGAGAGAGAGAGAGAGAGAGAAAAGAGGCTGAAAACAACAACAGCACACTGAAGAGAAAACTTTCAACTGGCATGAGTTGAAAACCTATTAATGCGCCCGCTAAACTCGTGATAGGCGAACGAAGAACTTTTGGGGAAAGTGTGCAGCTTTTAATTCGACTGGGGGTTCTTTAAAGCAGTGAAAAGGTAAGGTCTACATTGACCCCCGAACTGTTGCTCCATTGGAGTAATAATCGGCGCACTAGTCACAAAGCAACAGGCAATAAACTGTTGAAGCTTTTTCGGATGAAGTCTCTCTCTCGCTCTCTCACTTTCACTAACTTGTCGCTTTATAACAAAAAAACTTTTCATTAAAACTTTCAGCCATTTTCCATTTCATCTCATCCGACGAATGCTTGAAAATTAAGTCGTTAGAAATTCGTCTATAGGTATATCGATAAATTTTGAATAATTCTTTTTCGTTTTTTCTCGAGTGTCAATCTTTCTTGCATGGGAAGTAAATTAGAATAATATCCTATTTAAAAAAAAAAATTGTAAGTAAGTATAATGGACGTCAATATTCATTATAATTATGAACAAAAAATGTCAGACGCATTATTCGCCGTCTAGAAATTCATTTCGTTGCATTTTTAGGGGGAGATGATTGTAGGACAAATCTTCTTCCAAAACTTTCGTCGCTAAAATATTAAAAAATTCCTTTCGGGTATATCTTTTCTTTAATTTAGACATTTTTTCACGGCTGTCGAAAAAGAAATTATTTAATGAAAACGAAGGAAACTCAGGCCTGTCTTCATTTATAGAAGTGATGAGGAAATAAGGAAACTTGTATCTTTTGTTTTTTCTTCTTGTCAACGAGACGATATTAATTTAAAAGTGACAATAATATAATCTTTGCACTTATTATTAAATTAATTCCTTTCTCCGTAATTACATATTAACATTATGTATATATTGTTATTTTACGTCACATGTGAGACCCAAGATAAAGTATGACACTTGCGAGACCCCCCTTATAAATATTCAGAAATGAAACCTTTGTCTTCACATGGTTTGGTGGCTATCTGTAGATGCCTTAGGCTATGTAATGAAGCCCACAGCTGTTGGTTAGGTGTACAATACAGTTTGTAGGGAGTAAAATGAAATGAGGGAACCACAAGTGCACATACAATTGATATTTGGGGCACTTGTGAGAATCAGGCAAAAAATGCAGATTTGGGGTCTGCGGAGTGGGAGGAGTAAGAAAAACTATACATACGCCTCATGGACATGCGAGACCCACGAAAGGGTCTCACATTGTCAAAAAGGGTCTCGCAAGTGTTCTGAAATATCTGTTTTGGGTCTCACAAGTGACAAAAACATCTTTCTATATATATATATTATACAACAAATAATATAAAGTATGAACAGCAAATTCGAAATTTATAGCGTGAGCTGTTGGCAACAGTGGAGTGTGTGTATATGCGACGATGTTACTTTTTGTTACTCGTAGGTAATCCTGTCGCAACGTATTTGTACTAATTTTATTTTGAAATAGTCAAGGAAAAATCAAAACTGTTTGTAGTTTCAGAAATCACGAACTCAACATTTATGAACTATTAAAGTGCTAATTGGGGAATTTAGAATAGAATTGTATTTGAAATTGAAGATTCGATTACTCGGACGTGGTAACACTGAGTGTAGTGCTACACCCAGAGAAAAAATATCAATTTTGGACGTTAAGGTTTTATGTGAAAAATTAACACTAGAAGTACCAGGTAGTGTCATATACGACACCACTCAAAATTTTGAGATGGACTTCTCAAAGGACCAGAATTTTGAGAACACCTGAATGGTGTCATACGACGCTACCTGGTCCTTTGAGGTTACTCTTGTGGTGTCACATATGACACCACCTGGTTCTTTGAGTATAATCGCGAGTAAAACCTGGTATTTCTAGTGTTAATATAAAATAAACTAAATTCTAGTTTACTGCACAATAATTTTCAACATATTATTTATACTAATTTTCAATATTTGACAGAAATTAGCGAAAAATTATAATAATATTTGTATATTATTTATTTCATATTTATGTCGAAGAAGGCGCATATTTCCTCATCATCGAGTTCAAGTTCCATATTTTTTTTCTCCGTGGCTGTCCTGCTACCACGTTTTTTGAATGTATCCCTTTATCACACCATAGGGAATCTATCCACTTCGGTTTTCACAATCATTCGCATTTATTTGTTAACCTATTTATTCGAGTAAAATGCGGAATCTGAAATGAATGAAAAGAAAAAAATAAATAAAAAATAAAAAACAAGGGTAAAATAAATTTTAAAAGAATAGACTTTTTTTTTTTGGAAAACTTGAAATAAGAAACAAACGGCTGTGGCCTTATGAATAGAATTGTGCAGAATGTTGGTGACGGCTGGAGAACCATCATTTTTCATTTTTTTGTTATTTTCTCCGCTTGTTACTTCCGATACGTTTTTCCAGTTTTTTTTTTTCTTTCGTTTTTTCTCGAAGAATGTACTTTTTTTAAGAGGACAGTTCTAAATGTATTTTTGCTTCCACGCATACATTCACTTATAGTGTGTTTGTCTAGTAAGTATATGCGGAACGCATAATGGAGCGGTTGCTTATGTATTGCAAATTATACTAACTAAGTATAGCTAATTTAGCGTATAAGCGGCCAAAACTTTATTTAAACGCTCAAAATTGGGTGATAATTTATTTGTGATTTGTACATCCTATATTTTAAATTCAAGAGAGTGAAATAATATAAGTAGTGTTTCTGAACGCTTCCATTTGATTCTGATTTCCATTTCTAAACGAGTCTACGTGAAAGAAAACACTGAATAAGTGGTACCAGAATTCTATAATGTTTGATACCTGTGGTGTATACTGAACTTTGATTCAAGCATGCTTTGGGAAGGAGGTTGGGTATTTTGACGCACTAAAACATAATGATGCGCGCGCCGTTGTTAATTCTCATCGAACTGCTCATATCAATAATCATTAATTGATTAATTAAAGATGAATTCTTTTTACCAGACGTATCAGTCGAAATTATGTGTGTCCGTATGTGTCTAATGTTATCGTATGATGACGTCTCTGTCTAGTTTGCTCCCAAATTGAGCTTCAAAATTGAGATTACAAATTGAGCTACAAATTGAATTCAATATTTTAATGCATAATCAGGAAATGTCGATTATTTTTTTACTAAGAAAAAAAATTTTTGCTGGTTTTATTAATGTTTAATTCAATTTAATTCTTCCATACGAGCGACGGGGGGATGGGGTGCTGCTTTAATGCGATTTTTAAGCAGGAAAAATTCATAATATGCTTCAAGTTTGATTTGAAAATGTTTTTTCATGAAAAGTTGATGAACCTTTTTCATGTAAATATACAATTGATGTAAAAGGGAATTATTCATTTTCGCCTTTGCGACTCTTCGTGAAGTCTAACAGCTATTTTCTTGGTGCTTCATTACTCTTTTTCAATTTTCTAATTTTCATTTCCGTACATTATTGTAGTTTTTTTTATGCATTATATCGGGAAATAAGATGTATAACTGCGATTTACTGAGATATGCGTTTTATTTTAGACAGCTTTTGTATGTTTAGTGCAATATACGACATATGCTACACATTAGTTTCTGGCTCCGATATAGTGACCATTATTATCTCCTGCTTGTGTAGCAGAATGCACCTAAATTTCCAGAAAATGACAAGGCCAACGTTCACTGGACACACCAATCAATTTACTCGCAACGAGGTTGTAATCGTACAGCAAGAGGGGGAAAAAAAACAAATAGATGGGCTCAGCGAGAAGTCCCATATATATACGGAAGGTGAAATGGGGGCTAGGTGGAGCAGGCTCGAGATGAGGTGACAAACTTTTTCTATTACACAGCAAAAAGGGGAGCCATAACGGTTAACCGAAGATAACAGAAATAATAGCTCATATAGCTTTGAAGCCGTTTTCCTGTTTGACATGTACCAATTATTGGGTACATTTCGTGTGGCTGGACAATCGCGTTTTGACAAAATACACCACTTATCCCTCCATTATTTCTAAAACCGTCAGCATATGACGTTTCGAGTTGGTATAGGATTTACATTATATGCTTTTGGCAATGATGCATTGGTTCGCGCAGTTGCTATATATACTTTCACTTTCTCTCCGTACGCCATCTCTGTGTCATTCGTTATCGTATATGCGGAAATGATGACAGGATTTGCGTTTTTTCCCATTTTTCCGCAGTCGTCTATCCTTTTTATCCGAACCGTAAAAAGGCACGAGGTGTAGCTCTTTTTTTTTTCATTTTTTTTTTCAATATTTTTATTTGACTTTGCATTTTTTCTCTTATACATTTTAATTCTCGTGCGCAAATATTAGGAAGATTGTGGGGAAAAGATGCACGTGCAGAAGGGTTTGCAAGTTCGATTTTGAACGTGTTTTGAAAAACGAGTGGAAATTGTGGATGTCACGTTTTGACCACTGCATTTATCCTTTATAATCTGTTTCATCTTTGAAAGTGCGCTGTATGGTGGTTAATAGGTACGGACGGGAAAAAGTAAGTTACCCTATCATAGAAATAAAATCTATATTAGTGACATTCTCATTCCGGGGGGACCATTTTGTCTATAAAATGAGTTTATAGTATACATAATCGAAGAATATAAAATTTGCTGTCAAATATAAGACCAGCTGTAGGACCTTCCTGTTTCAAAAATGTGCGTTGCTAACTCGAGGGTTTCAAAGTTTAATTATTGAAAAACCATTTCTTGAGAAGACAAATGGAAGATCGATAAAGACCATCTATAATATTGTCTATAATTTTCATTTTATGCCACCAAAATGGATATTACTGTGGTTGGATTCTTCTCTTTCAAGTTATTTTTAGTGCAGTGCAGATGGATGTTTCAAGTTGCAAAAACTCAGACAGAAAAAATTTTTGCGCAGAAACGTCATAGACCAACTTCGGAATCACCCTCTTGATTTCTTGAAGCCCTTTAAAATCCACCTGACGTAATTTTATTTTATGCCTTCTTTATCACGAGATGCTCAATTAATTTTTCATCCAACCAACAAAGTTATGGTCCCTTTTGTGTGAGACTGCCACATACCTGTTTATAGTGTTTTGATATTGACGTTTTTATTTGAATAAATAAATTTAAAAAAAAAAAGAAGAAAAAAACAGAATAATTAAGAACATTAAAGGTGAATTATTAATACATTCTTTCGTTGAGAAGTTTCTTGAGCATTTAACATAGAGTTAATTAGTTGCTAATTTGTACTGCTAATGATCAGGTGGGCTAAATGACGAACAGCGAGCTAAAACGAAGCAGTAATAAAATTTTCAAAAGACGCGAATGTCTTTTCATTTCTCCAACCGTTATGAATAACGTCACATGTAATTATAAGTTTTTGCAACTTCATGTTAAATGTTTCTCATAGAAGATTAGAGGTGTTTCAGTCACTGTATCTTTTCAACGAGATTAAATACTTAATTCCTACTCAAGCAGGCTGTAAAAATATAAACGACCAACTTCGTGGAATACCTTCTCTTTCCACATTTTCATTCGTTGAGAAAGTGAAAAAATACAGAGGTAGCATTTTTTACGAATTCGGTTTTACTTTCTTCCAATTAAGTGAAAACCCTTCTGTTGCTGCTTTTTTTTTTCCTCTATCTCGCTTTCTTTGTTGCCTCGACATGTCTGAGAATACCTAAATTTCCTCCATTTTCTCTTCCACGCTGCGAGAAAAAAAAAGGAAACTCCACCAATCCCTTGGAGACTACTCTATACGTTTTAACTGTTTTTTTTTTTTCTGTGGCTTTTTTCCCTCCTAACTGAACATCGCTTGCTTGTAAGTTACATTCAATTCGTCCGAACAGTATTAAGAATATAACGGATGCGATATATAATCAATCTATTTTGACGGAAATTAAAAATAAATTTAAAGCTATACGATCGTATGTATCGAACAAAAGGATGAGGTAAATAAAACACGTGTTCGCACACAATAGCAGGGTGATGTGGCGGAGCCATTGTTTTCAATAAAATGTTTCAGCCTCCCTCGTCACCTATCAGGTATGAGGTAGAATATTTCAAGTTGTCGATCGAATAAAGGGGTTATTTTCGTAAAGCCCTTAGCTGTGAAAATGACGAACGCCCACGCACTTTGCGCTAGTCAATTTTGTAATTACTGGTTCAAATTATATCGCACTCACCAATTACAACATTAACATTCCCTTATCCTTATATCCAGTATTCATCTCACACTCTTATCGCTAAGTTAAGTCTATACGGACATGATGTAAATGAAAGATCTATAGAGAAGTCCTTGTAATAATAGTAACTTAGTTTTGCATTTGGTTTGTATTTCATCAGAACTAGATGAAACCTTGGAAGTTGGAGTTCTGCATTTGTTTTCTTTACAAACAGAACGTAGGTAGCTTATAGTATTATAAAAATGGCTGGATTAGAAGGATTATAGTCTGGTCCAAGTATATGAAATGTGTGACTTCACAAGGTCATCTCTACCAATAAAGAGATGTAGTATTTTTGATTTTGACCAATTGCCTTACTTAAAATCCTTATGACGTCATGCACTGCCAGACCAGCCAGACTGTAGTTGTATTACATTTTCATTTACTGTTTATAATTTTGATTCGTATATTTCAAGTAAAGTTCCCCAAACTGATGGGAAAATATTGGTATAGAATGAGTATAGAAGTATATATAAAAGCAAATGTTCGAGCTTGGGGAGAAAAAACAAACAAAGTCTGCATATGATACAGTTTTTATTCGCTTAAATTATAATACGAGCGTGTGTAAGTTATACCTTTGATATGAAAATATTAATACGAGTATAATATACGTATAAGGTAGCCACGAATGAAAATAGTGGGAAATATACAAATAGGTAAAAATGGAAAATAAATCATTTTGAACGTGTCAAACATTCGACACGCTGTTCTACTTTCTTTTTTTTTTTGAAATTGAAATCCCTATACTAAAAAAAAAGTTTCAAAATGACGTGAAATTTTTTATTTTTCGATCACTGTGTTTCCGACACATGTTTGTATAAATGAAAAATTCGTGGAATGCAATTCATTTCGTCCCGACTATATATATATATGTATTGGGATACAGGTAGCCGTGTGACTCTGCTGATGTACTTGTGTGACAGTCAGATGTACTCTTGGGATTTTTATGCCACATCATCCGTTTCTTATTCATTTCGTTTGAAAATGTTTTCCTTCTTTTTCATCTCTTACAGTTTTTACTCTTTCTCCTCTATATTTCATTTTTCGCTCGCTTTTTTTGTTTTTTTTTTGTTTTTGTGGAAGTAAATTACAACTTTTTCGAGGGTGGGAACTTGCTGGGTGAGAGGGGGGTAGCTTTCGATATTTGTACGTTGTGTAAAAAGTTTTTTTTAAATAAATTTTTATAACTTGTCTCACGTTCTTCGCACACGATATTTTGAGCTTTTTACGAAATTATGTGTTTTTTTTTTCGCTCCCCAACTTTCCACTTTTTGAATTTTCTTGCTATTGTGGGATTTTTGGGGTTTTTCGTATGAATTGGGAGTAGGGGTGTACTAAATCTCCTTGTAAGGCTGTAGTAAAAGAAATTAAATTCGAACTGATGGCGAGAAATGATGCGGACTTAATTTTTCAAACCGTATCGGGAAAAGAAACGGTTGATCGAAAATTTCCTTCTTTTACTTCCGGTTTCTCAATTGTTATTTGGCTTATAATTTTTTAATTTAACCATACGGGTATAAAAATGTAAACAAGTCGTCGTGTGGGCGAGTGAAATGAGGAGGACAAAATATTAAATACCAACTGTGAAGTAAGCTTCTAGGTTTACCTTATATTTAATCAAAAATATGGCTTCCTATTTGAAAATCGACGCAATCAATTCATATAAACAATGTTACAGAAAACTTAATTTTCAGCTAACGAAATACTTAACATTTTGTTGACGGCGAATATTTTTGTTTGTAAGTAGAGTTTGTTTTCCCTCAAATATTCATTTTTTGAGCTATACGTAATAATATGCGTGTTAAAATGTTGTCAATTTCTTTTATTTACTATGATGGTAATTTTTGGCTTTTCGAAAAATATTATATTCTAGTAAATTAACGTGTGTAAGAAAAGCTAATTAATTTTGGAATGGAATGTAAATTATATTTGGTATTTTGTCGTCGATGGCTTTTGCGGACAGGGAAAATTACTGGCGTGAGCGACTGTTTTTCGAAGTGCAACAGAAAGTATCCTTAATGGTATTTATTTTTGTCGGAATTTCAACTTAATTTTACCTGGCCACTAACTATACAAATATATCTAGACCAGTGTACATCCCTATGGGCAAAATATTTTGAAAACGGATCCGTTTTATTCCGGGTTATAATCCGTTCCTGGATTATAACCCGGAATTTTCCTGTTTTCCGGCTTCTAAAACGGATTTCGAACGGATTGTAATCAGTCTTGCCGGAAATGAGTCCGGATTATTTTCCGTATAGGCTGTTTTATCATATTTGTTGGCCCGGGTTATAATCCGTGAAACCGTTTTACAAGCGGATTTAGAAAAATTGTCCAAAAATTATCACTGATTATAATCAGGAAATCCGTTTTACAAACGGATATGGAAAAATAATCAAGATGACAAAAATATCTGCAAATTTTCAGATCCGATGGTCGAAAATAAAAACGGACTGACAACGGATAAAATTCTCATTTTCCGGATCATTTTCTCATTTTTTGCCCATCGGGATGGTTAGTTTTGTAATTGTGTTTGGATGTTGAGAGTAGTTAGAAACTCGTACTCAGTGGCGCCCACCTAGGGGGTCAAGTGGTGCGGTTGCATCGGACCTCACAATTTAGGAGCCCCATCAGATGGGAATTTTGATCTCCCCTTACTACACAATAAGTTGAAAAAAATTGAAGTTAACAAAATTTTGAGTGGATCTCTTCGCTGAAAAGGGCGTCACAAGTGATATTGCACCACCTATTTCAAAGTGAAAAATGCTCCTAAATGGGTCTCAATCGCGACGTAGAGCAAAACGGGTCGCTAGTTCGGATATACCGTGAAAAATTGAATAAATTTCACATGTCCGCGGCTCAATTTGACGACTTGTCAATTTCGGAAAAAATGGCAAGGTTCATGTTCCTATTTCCTATTTCTATCACCAGTGGCGCCCACCTAGGGGGTTAAGTGGTGCAGTAGCACCGAGCTACCCAATTTAAGGGCCCCATCAGATGGGAATTCTGATCTCTTCTTACTACCAAATAAGTTGAAAAAATTTTAAGTAAACAAAATTGGGAGCTTTTTTGCTGAAAAGGGCCCTACAAGTGATCTTGCACCACCTGCTTAAAATACGTGTGCGCCCGAAAATTTGAAAAAATCGAAATAAATTACTCGTGATTGGAGGGTGTGGAGGGGTGAGAATGGGGTAAGGTTGCTAATAGTTTTCATATTTATTTTTGTTCTAATCAACGACTAATTGATTTTAATTTTTTCCAATTTTCGCAATTTTTGTTTTTTGTTAAAGGCTAAAAAAGTCGAATTTTTTGAAATAAAAAAATTAACGTTTTTTGTAAATTCTTTATGCACTATGAGATACAGCAGTTGGTCCTTTTTCAAAACAAAATTTTTAGAGGACCCCTTGAAATAACATTTTTTCATATTATTTAAAAAAAAAGAAAAATTCGAGTCTTTCTTCACCTCCATTTTTTAATATTTTTATTTATAATTTTTCTAGAATTTGCTTCGATTGTTTTGATTTTTGATACTAATAAACTATGTACATTTTATTTGCTAAATAATGACACAAACCGGAGGTTTCTAACCACAGTCGAACCTCGATAACTCGAAGTTGAAGGAAAATGGTTTTTTTTTTCGAGTTGTAGAGGTCTTCGAGTAATGGAGGTTCGAGTTACAGAGGCTTAATTTTGAAAAATTTGACTTATGGAGGTTTGTACAAGAAATGAAAAGGAGTGCCTTCTCCTTCAAGACAGGTCCTGATATTGGAATGTTTCGGTCGCACTGTTGAACAAACCATCTGAAGGATTCCTCCAACTCCGAGTACTCTGCAATTCTTTGACGTTTTGAACTGCTTGACAGAGAGTATACTGCTCCAATTTTTCTCGACTCTTCAAAATTGTGGACAATGTCGTTGGTGGAATGCCATAATCTTTGGCAATGTCACACTTTTTCCCACCTTCGTTTACGTTTTTTTAAATTTCTAATTTTTTTTCAACGGATAAAGTAACACATTTTCCTCTTTATTTTGAAAAAAACTATCACTTCACGAATGCATTCAACCTACTAACCACTTGACAGTCTCAACTTGTTCAATATTGCACATAAATCCCATTTCTATCCATGCCTGTATTGTCTATTCAGATGAAACAACTTCGAGTTCTAAAGGCTGAGTGTTCGACGTACAGAGGTACTTTTATACAGGTGGCTTGTGGGAGTGCGCAGGGAAAGGGGGATTTGTTCGAATTGCAGAGATCTTCGGCTTAAAGTGGTCCGACTTATCGAGGTTCGACTGTATCTTAGTTTTGATTGTAGAAATTTTTAAAAGTACGAGTAAGTACCCCAGCTGGTCCGAAAAAAAAATCATTTCAATCTTACTCAACCTCTATTGACCGGAGAGTAAGAAAACTATTGTACATGAACGTAACTTATGTTGCTCTACCTGCAGTTGTTCGGTGGTGAACTCGAAGCGGAACACCCTGTATTTGGAAATGATTTTCGTAACCGTACCAATGCAGTAGCTGAAGTCTATAGGTGGAAAAAACAGATTTAAAATAATATAGATATTCATTCATGCAGTTATCGCATATTTATGTAGTCTAAACTATACGTCCAAAAACCGAGGTGAAAGTCTGAAACACGCCTCAAAATTTATGACGCTGAGATCGGACATAAATTACAGTTACTGGGGCAAAGTTCTTCGGTAGAAGCCATTTCATCATTTCGCGAAACGTAAGCTCTTCCGACCGTTTATGAAGATGGGGAACACGGTTTCGTGTGCAAAATGGTGTACCGATGACAGATGCATATGTTTTGGATACGGTTAATAAAAGGGCTTCTACTACCTACAGACAATTAATAAATGTCTAAGAGGGGTGAGATGGGTATGAAGAAAATGTTGCTCGTGGAAGATGATATGTGGGGTGGAGATGTCAGTATAACGATGTTGTAGTATAAAAAGGTTACACATAAGCGTGGGGCGCTATATAATTATAAGTCTGAATAACAACGTCGAAGATTTTTTAAACCAAATATTGAGGGTTAAAATTATGAGTAGATACACTTTTCTGTTTTTTTATTAATTTTTATTTTTAATTTTATTTTAGTGAAATTACTCGTACGAGGATTAACTTTGGTAGTATTCTTAAGATTGGTTTTCAAAATTAGATTTTCAATAAGAAATTTTTTTATTTGGGAATTTCTAATTTGAATTTTCAATTTGGAATTTCTAATTTTTAATTTTCAATGCAGAACATTTTCATAAGAATTTCTAATATAAATTTTCAATGGAGAATTTTTGCGTCGAAATTTCTATTGTGAATTTTCAATAAGGAATTCTCACCGTGAAATTTTCTGTTTTGAGTTTACAAATGCGAATTTCTGAATACGGGAATTTCGAATGTGAAATTCCAATAGGGAATTTTTGCAGCTGAATTCGACTGGAAATTTCCAATTGGGAGTTTTCATAAGGAAATTTTCAATAGAGAATTACCAATCTAGAATGAAATGTTATGTAGTAATTCCTACTAAAAATTTCGAAATTCCTTTCCCTCCTAAATCGCCTCTGACCAGAGTCAGTGGTCAAAAATATAGTTTGACAGCAACTCTGTTGAAAACCCTTTAATACTTTCTCTTAACCTCTCCTAACTCATTATTTTTAAAAGCCTTTTCTGACCTTTTCACTTTGCCCAAATTGTGATGCTGTTGAGTTGCGACGCCACACAACCCATCTCATCAATTTATAAAAGCAAAATCCCATCAAAGTCAAGTAAATATCGACTATTGTCAACATTATGCTGTTTTCAGTTTTCCAAATGAAAAACGATTAGTTTGTTTGTTTTTTTGTTTTGTTTCTAAACTATCGGAAATAAAGGAAGCATTAAACGTTCGAAATAATTTTATAATGGGAGAAAGAGAGCTAGTCGAGAAGCTATATTGTAGCATTTTCAGGAGGAAAAAAAAAAGGTTAAAAAATTGATGAAGTCTTTTCGTCAGTAATTCTACTCGTAGATAAAACTTTGAATGCACTTTATTAAAAGAGATTTCAATGATTCGATTTAAATCGAACGTTTTTCTGATTTCTGTCTAGTATTTCTGTTTTATTTGTGCTCACAACTCCATTTTACCTTGCACATCCTTTTTTGTTCCGTTTCAAAGTTTTTTCGCTCGTTTTTCTTCTCCATAAAGAATACAGTAGGATTGATAGCATTTCCCCCAAGTTTCTTTGATTTTTTCTACCCTCTGCCCCTTTTCTGTATTGAATAAATATACAGAAAACGTATTGGCTTGTTATTTCTTCTTTTATATTTATTAGCGTAACCACTGCAGAAATAATACACAAAGAATCTGCAGTTCACGACTATATGGCTTTTTTATAGGAGGAAGTCTTTATATTTTGTATTTCCTTTCCTCTCTTTAGGCAGTTTGATGAAAAATGTCGGATAGGAAAGGAGTGTAGGTAATATAAAGTTTATCGTCGTTTAATTCGATAAAATTGGGCCGAAAATAAGTAGTAGGCTGTTTTCCTTTACTCTTTTCCTTATTGGATCAGTGTTGCCTTCATCATAAAAATTTTAGGTTCTGCAATGCGAGCCGAGTATATTATTTTGTTTCAAAATGTATTGGAAATTTTCATAGTGTCATTTTCATGAATGAGCGGATATTAAAAATAGGTTTATAGGTACTCAAGTCGAATAATTATTTATCAGTTTTGAAGCTGTATACTTATATCAGAGATTAATAAACTAAATTAGGAACATTATTCTCATTTCTTTTAAAATAAACGAACAAACAGACTTTCATAACTTGGTTCTTTTCTAAAATTTCATATGTTTAAAGTAAATCTCTTGGTATATGATGAAAAAAATTCAAAAAATTTCAACTATACGAGTACCTCCTCACTGTCTATGTTCTTAATTTAACCAAAAATGGGGGGTTGTATTGGTAGTCACTAGACACTAAAAAATTATACTTGTTTTGCTGTCTCTCTAGGATTACATTGAAAATTCGGCAAATGTTTTTCTTATTTTCCTCGAAATCAGTTTTTTGCCGTTTGATCATTTTGCAAAGGAAGTGCTAAATTTTATTTGATTTAATTTTCGATTTCGTTTCTATTTACTGTTCCTCTTTTTGCCCCTCTATTTTTAGGCTACTTTGAAGGACCCTTCACCATATTCATCTACGTTATTATAACTTATGAAATTCTGCTGACAGTTTTTAATTGCTTTCGCTGGGTTTTTCGACCCCGTCTCTCGCAGGACAAAGTGACAGAAAACAAAGTGCGAATAATGAAAACTTAGTGAAGTAAACGAAAAAGGTCGTGGGGTGTGGTTTTAAAAAACTTTCGCACTTTTTATTTTCATCGTAATTAATTAGAAAGAGAGATGAAGTGAGCGTGAAGGGGGGCGTAGGAGAAGAAAGAAAAACAAGGAACACCGAATATAAACGACCTTGTAAAAAAAAAATCGCCCCAAAAGTTTTTCGTTCTCTTACTCGTATTATAAACTTGAGCATATTTTTTTGCTCTTTCCATTTTTGCTATGTTGACTGAAATAAAAACTGTTCCACTACCTTTGCATTTATCTGAGTAAAAAAATATGAAATTCTTTTCGAACATTGAACTACGTTACCTGCGTTTTCCTGCTTCAACTGATAACGTTTTTGGACATCCAAATTAGGTCTGCGGTATTTTACCTCATTTTTGTCACCTACTTTTGAACAAATATACAGCTCTTAGTTATGTAAAATACTCACGGTTAGGAAAATTTTGTAATACGAAGAGAACAATTTAAAAATGTGATAAATCGCCGTCAAAGGACGTTTAAAAGCGAAGTGGCTGATATCTGGTGGCAAAATATTGACCCTCCAAAAAATCGCTGGAATCCCTGATGTTTCAAAAACTCCCTGCAGGTTTTATTCCCGACATTTTTCAAGCCTGTAAAAAATCCATGATTTCGGGGATTAATCCCTGCAGTTGCCATCCCTGCTGGTGCTTTCAATATTTTTAAGGCGTCTCAGGTGCAGTTGAGCGAATGCATGCGCAAGATAAATAATCCTGGCTTTATTATTTTTATCAAGCACTGGTTGGCAATCCTGTCAACTTATAGTTGTCAATTAAATACCCTCTGCGCATGCGTTCCCACAAATACACCTGAGATGCCTTAGTCATATTTGTTGTACAATATTACCTTAGAAATAGTAGAACTGACAAAATTTCTTCGCCAACCGCCTCTAAAATCATTAAAAAATTGACACAATATTACCTCTGTGTTTTGAAGTATTGATTTTATATGTACTCGTATTAATTTATATCACGAGCCACCGAAGGTATATCCATCTAATTTTTCTCGATTCGGCAGAAACTGGCGCACCCTATAAATCTCATCCGAGGTCGTCATCCCCTCTCCGGTCAATTTTTAAGCTAAAATATTATAATCGGCCCATTAGAAAATTTTGACGTCACTGTTTGTATGCACTTACGAGTACCACCCCCCCTCCATTAAAATGAATGAATATTCGCGTATATTTTGATAGACTACTACATATTTAGTATGGAATATGACACCATAAACATCATCACACCGACACGAATACAAACGCAGAACCCATGGAAGGGAGAAAACGTTTCCCTCTAACCTGGAAGATTCGAATTACAATATCGTTAGTTATCATTTCAGAGATTCGACTGACAGGAAACAAGATCTTAAAATTAATTAACGCCTGGCTGTGTGCAAAATGTGAAATATTAGTACTTGTAACAATCAACGCCAGAGCAGAACACGGTCGTTAATTCTGTACCAGTTTTCGTGAAAGTCGATTAAGCTTCTTCATGAAGGTGGAAAGCTTTGTTTTCTAATTCTTTTTTTTTCGTCTTGTTTTTCATTCTTGTTACCTTTTTCGCCTTCCTGTTTGGTTGTTTCTCTCTCTCACACGGTTTTTTTTTTCCTTTTTGGCGACATTTCATCCAATTTATGTTTCCATTAGAGCAGCCTGTAGATTGAATTAAATTGCCGTTACTTCTTTTTAAAGTCGAATATAGTATGGTGTATCAGTCAGGGGAGAGAGAAAAAAAAGTTTTTTCTCTTAACTTTATTGGTAGCTCGCATTCAAAAAGTAAGTTTTGCTTGGTTTTTTGTGTGTTACACACGAAAAATATATACGGTGTCATGGCGATATTTCACTTTCGCGAAAGTAATCCGTATCTGTAGGTGTAAAAAATGTGGGAATGTTTCTTGAAGAGGAAGTTGGTTAGTTTATACACTTGCAGGTAAATGAGAACAATTTCACGTCAGTTTGGAAAGTAAAATTTCTATCGTTCTTAATATAGCGAACCCGCTCTTCTATTAAATCTTTTCAGATGGACTTAGGTGAGTCTGCTCTAAACAGTTGCACGAGGCGGAGCTATACAATTTTTGCTGGTTACAAAAAAAACAATTTATTTACTTAAATTCGGATGCAACGATGCGCTATAGGACGCCAATGAAACCCAGCAAAAATCGAAGTTTGCAAATTAGTTGAAGACTGAACAAAAATATCAAAAAATTTTTCCGCCCTGGTGACTCATTTTTTGAAAATTTTTTGCATATCCAGCACCTATTACATAGACGAATTCTGAATTCTTTGTAGACGTTGAGTCAAAATTTCATGTGCGCATCCGGCTATCAAGGTCAAGGTCATAGGGTCAAGGCTAAAAAATTAAGATTTGTAGTTTGTCAAGCGAAGAATAATATCACATCAATTTAGGTCTACTTATATAAATTTCTGTGGTATTTATAACCAATTACCCGTAGAAATACTAATGAAGGAAATTTGTATTGTTAGAGCATATATGATTTGTTTCTTGTTTGTTTATGTTTCTATATGAAAACTAATACTTTCTGTAGATGTGAAGTGTTTTTGAAGTTATTTTTCAAAGTTGAAGCACATTTATAATGTAGACACCTTTACATAATGATCATGTAATTGCAAAAAGCCAATAGATCGATATCTTTCAGAATATCGATATTCATTTCATCAAAGTATAATAATTTTCAAATTACTACCCGCTTCAATTATATTTAAATATGATAATGACTTTAAAACATTTCAAACCAATTGAGAAAAACTTACGCTATTAAAAATGAATTCTGTGTGAGAGACATTTACTCAGAAATAATTGAAAAAAATTTTCAAGTACCAGCGTTGTTAAAGATAATTTGTTCATACCTTCACGAGGCTTTGTAAAGGCTACAGCTTTTTTTTTCCTATTTTGTTTCTATTAACCCCCGTTTCCCTTCTCCACCAGTTTATTAACGTTCAGTATAAAAACCCTTGATACCCAAATGAATTTATTATTTTTTTGGTGCCGAAACAAATCTTTTTTTTCGGGGAGAGGGTTCGAAAGTTTTTATCCACTGACCTGCAACTATCTGGATATACTCATTCTGCTTGAATTTTTCAGCAAAATTTTCTCTCGCTGAAACCTTGATTTGCCTTCAATATTAACGAATAGGGTGAGGCCGTTTACTAGTTGCTTTTAAAAGCGCAGTGGCTCAGTAATTTAGAAAAACACACTTTCAAGCACTGTTCGTTCGTGTACGAAAATTTCGTAAACATTTCAAACATAACCAGAAGCGGAAGCGAGATGAAATTGAGATAAGTTAGGAAAACCGTCGACGACGGATAGAGGGTAGACGACTTTCTAATAGTTGGTAGTATTTTCAGTTCGCAGCCAACAACGAGAGATTTGAACAAATTTATCCGCTAATTCTGTACGAGAAATTATTCCCCTCAAAGTTTTGCTAGGTATTTACACATACCTACAGTACTTTCTGTGAGTGTATATACACGGTGGCTGGGTGGAAATTTTGACTCGACCTAACTTCGCTCTAGATGTGACGAATTTTCGTCGAAAGATTTCAAAGTTTTGCGCCATTTCTTTTTTAGTGGTTTGCAATTAATACCTTTAACCTTCCGAAAATAGGTCTATCTCGAGGTTATTAAGTTTTGAAAATGCTAAAGGTTAACAAAGTTTTGATAAAGTGGTACCAGTTGCTAGAACTATGGTTGCCGAGTGAAATAAATAAGAAGTTGCGTTGATAGCTTAGCAAGAGCAATGTAAAATAATTTTAAAAAAATTATTTCAGTAGACAAATGGACTGTTTTATTAGTGAGATATTTCTGTATTATGTGCGACTAATTATTGGTGAAGCTTAAGATACTCTACAAATATTCAGTACAGTAGTAGTACTAATGACTTACATCCTCACAAAACTTTTTAATTAAATATAAATTGAAAGGGGATATCAAAAGAAAAGCCTAAGTAGGAAAATAGGTAATAACTTTGAAATTTTTTGTTCAATTGTAAGATAGGTGTAAGATTATGCTGTGAGAAGGTATTCGTATTTTTGCGTAGTCTATTGACTATCCAATAAGCTATGGGTTGAAAGTTCAATATCCGTAAAAATGAATTTACAGTAATTTAGCCAAAACCCTACAGAGGACCTTTTTCCATATCCTTTTGAGGTTGAAAGACTTTGAGTCGGCTTAGAAAACTTTTCAACAGTGGTTTTGAATTTCTTGTGATCAAAAACTTTAAACAGGAGCCCAATATTTTATATTTATGTTTATAGATACTATTGTAAAACTTTCTTGAATCATTAAAGGTCAAAATAAAAAAATTTATTGTGAAACTATTGAAATTGTATCCCTATAGCCATTAGAAAATATAAAAAATTTAGTAAATGATTTGAAAAAAAAACTCACAACTGGAAGGCATATCCTAGTCGTTTATTAGAACAAATAATAACTATAGTATGGGATGTATATGTACTATGTAGTATAGGTTGTTACTCTCTACGTGATGTCTGCAAGGTAACTATCTGTATTTCTGAAGATAGTCAACATTGGATTTTGTCTTTCGATTACGTCAAGCATAATATAATCATATGCTGTGTAAAAAGTTCCCGTTATTCATCTGTGAATGTTTGAAATTTCTACTTTCATTTTCTGTCTTTACATCAGAAATATTTGCAACGAAAAAATGCGAGCAAAGAGTAGAGAAAGAGTAAAAAAAAAAACTACCAAAAGCAATATCGAAACAACTTCTTTTTATTTCTTTTTTTACAATGTATTTTAAGAAATATTTGAAAAATTCGTCCTCTTCACTGAAGCGTTCTGATTCAGTTTTAATGAAGTAAAGGTCCAGTGTGTAAAAGAGCACATCCTTCCTTTGATATTTATTGGCTCGCTCTTTATTTTTCTGTTGAAGAAATATCGTCGTAAAATATTTGAAAGATACTTTGACGTTTGACAGAGTGAAATTGTATCCAAATATTTTCCGTCATAAAAAAAGTAATATCTTGGACGTTGGTGCATTTTACTGTGAATTTTTCGTATTTATTGGCAGGTAGATTGCAAAAATCCAACGTATGAAAATTAGTGTAATAAGTGATGTCAGTATTTTTCATTATTTCGATGTGTAACTACAAATTTTCAACTGTCTGAATAAAGCTATATTGAATTAGGCACTCTTCTAAGGCATATAGTGCTTACTTGGTCAAGTCAACTGGAATCACTGTGTCCTGTATTATAAGATCTAAGAATAGGTCAGAGGGTATTCAAAGTGCATAAAAGATAGATGGTCACCACAAAACACTGATATTTAATCAAATATCGCTATTATTAAGAAGACTAAAAACAGTGCAGCCACGTCAGACTCACAAAAAGTACAAAAATACAAAATTAGTATCAAAATCAGCTGAGGATTTTCTTCTTGGCAGTCCAACAAAAAATGTAATAAAACAAACTGTGTTTACCATTTCACTCTGATAATTATGTGTGTATGTGTCAGTGTTGCCTCAGGAAGGTAGAAAAAAATACCGAACCTGACATTTTAAATGTCAAACTGTCCCTTTTATTAAAAACTGAGGGCTTTGCCACTGCGTCCCTCTCTGTGCTAGGGCCACGCTCAAAGTGCAGAATCGCTGTAGAAATAATTAAATTATGGTTCCAGTTTATTTGTGATCCATCTCATTTTTTCACGTAAATCTTTGCTTGTTGAAACTCTCGTTTTACTAAAATCTATACCAATTTTTGACTGCTACGTATTTTCTCATTTGTGTGATTTTGTTTGCTGGTAAATATAAGTTTGATGACGTCATCGTACTCCTATTACTTCTGATCCTGCTCCTTCTACTGATCCCAATTTTAGCTCCAAAAAGTCTTGAAGTTATGATGTCATAGTATTGCTCCTTCTCTTGATCCTGTTTCTCCTACTCCTCCCGATGTTGTTTTAAAAAATCCCAAAGTTTTTTTTTAAAAATTATATAAGTAGAATTTGTATTGGTTTGAATTATTTTTAATTAATTGGTGCCCGCTGGCCCACCAAAACTGGGGCATCCGGTCTAAACGATTCAAGAGATATTTGATGTACATGATGTAAGGTGTTGGAATGATAACGAAACAATTATTATCAAATGATTTTTTTCAAATTCCTTCGCTACGAACAGCTGGTACTTACATTGAAATTTTCAAACATACTGCTCATTCTAGAAGTCAAGACCCACATTTTGAACCCCATAAATCTATGTCATTCACCAATCGCACCGAAGAAAACAGGCTTCCTGCGAAGAAAACAGAAAGGAAATGTATGTTGGCATATTTCTCCTACTACTGAAAATAATATTATATTTTGACGAACAAATAGACCTATAGCGTTTTTTCATTCTCTCTCGTTGTTATTTTTTCCTTCGCTTATTCTGTGCTCCAGTTTGTGGCATTTATGCTATAATGTGTAATTTCCTCGAAAAACCGAAAAAGATTAGCTTACCACACTTTTCGTTAAATTTTCATAAACTTTTTAACAGATTGCGGGCGTTAATATCCGCCACAACGAACGTAGTAAAATTTCTTGTAATTTCCTCCGCACCGCTCCATTCCCATATTGTGAATAGCTGTTAAATTTAATAAACCGCATTCGAGAAAAAGGAAAGAAAAATTATTAGCAGGCCTTTACACGAAACGTAAGGCCTCGTTTGCATCGAATAAGCTTGTTTTATAAATTACGAAACGAGGCTCTCATTCTTTTCTTCTTCGCCGGTACTCTACTGTTTAGCTTTTCTAACTCATTTTTTTCGCCTTCCTGCTTTACTTACACTTACTCTACCTTTGTAGTAAGGATGAAAATTACATCAAAAACCTGATAAATTATACAGAAAAAAAATTAGTCAGATGCGATGTCTTTGTAGAAGTCTGCATATACTTTCGCGAATATTTGCATCAAGTTAACTAAATTATCAATATATTATGTAGAGTTTTAATTAAAAAGGGAATACTTTGTTGGTTAGACAAAAAATTAGTTTAGTACATTATATCGAAGTCGATGAAAGCCATAAAATGTGATCCTTTGAGCTTTTCTGGCTCAAAAACTCTCCAAGTTACGGTATTCCTAATGGAAAATTCGTATTTTGCGATAAACATCGAATGTTGGTTGAAGGTTGATTAAAATTGAACCTTAAATCATTTATTTTACTTAATTTCCATTTATGTACCATTAAAGCAAATGCCACGATAAATCTTTGAAATTGTCTCATCTAGTTAAAATAATACATATTATTATTCCACTGAAGTGAAGTTCAACTTTTCACCACCAGATGTCAGCCACTTTGCTTTTAAATGCGAATATTAATTGACAGTGAAGACACAAATAAATTGTGAAGGGTCTGTTAGATGATGCAATATTGATCTTGACTATAGTCTAGATGGACTAAATTTTAATTCGAGTTTGTTTTGAATCTACATATTGCTGGCCAAAGTCCAAAACCTCCTACATAACAAAAAATTTGTAAATTTTATGAAATAGACTTACAATATCCCCATATTTATCCATAATTACACTATTTTTGTGGACACTTAGCAAAATAATAATAAAATTACAATTGGAAGAGTTGCAATGATTTTGAGCAAAGTTATCAGAGCCAAATTACAATCCTGCTATAATCAACTTAACGTCATTAGATTTTATCAAGTTGAGCTTCTTTTTTTAAATGAAATGTCTTTTTGAAGGTTTTAATTCAACTTTTAGATGGTTTTTGCATACTAAAATGATGTATCAGTCTACTTTTGTCAAATCTGTTTAGGACTTAGCAGGTTTTGAACTTGATATGGCGAGGCAGTATTTTCACAAAAATTCAAGCTTATGTGTGCCTAATGTAGCACAAAAATGAAAATACCGAAATATGCATCATAAATAAAAATAAAAATTTAAGCTCCACTTAGTGTTGAATTGAAAAATTATTTTAAACAAAACTAAATAATAATATATTATATTCTCGTTTAATATGAAACAAATAAAAAAAAATATCGCATGAAAACATCTATAAAAAATTTTATAAACGAAATGAACCGTGATAAAAAGAGCAAAAAGGGGATGAAAACAGAGAGGAAAAAAATCAATGGTCTTCTCAGTTTAGTTATTTGTATTTTTCCTTTTTTTTTCTTTTTTTTTTCCAGTTCATTCACAGTCTATAAAATGCCAAGTGGCGATGTCTGTCGAGTCATCACCATTCATTTGTTTCGGTGGAGGATAATAGTGGAGGAGGTAGGTTTGCTTTTAAAACGAATTACGAATTTTATTTATTAGCAAGAATATTTTGCATTAAATTCGTTCTTCTTTCCCAAAATTTCATTTTTTTTTTTTTTGATTGGTTTAAGGATTTAATTCGCATTTTCGTTCGACTTGATTTTTGTTTTAATCTTTACTTTCGCTGGGACATAGAAAACTATAGTGAAAAAAATAATATGAATGAATAGCGAGGAATTCGTTTAAAGCTTAGGAAAAAAGTTTCCATTTGAAATAGGTGTCGAAGGGGTAAAAACACGGCGAAGGATTAGCATACGAGATGATAATCGTAAAAATACTTTTTTTTTTTCAAGTGCGACGAGTTTAATTTATTTATGTGACGATTAACATCCCACATTGATTGAACCGGTTTGAAATGCTGGTTTTATCATAGTTTCGTCCACCCAAAAGTTGTATTTAGCACCTTTTGGATTCGAGTCATATCTAGTTGTATTTTTATTGGTTTTAGTTCCTCAGCGTAAAGAAAGTAATCTCATTCAAATTTTGAGAATTTCATTTTTCTCACTTCTCATTAGAACTGCTAAGCTGAAAATTAAAATTTCAGCTTTCAGCTCACGCAAAATTTGAAATTTTTTTTGACTTTTAGCTTTCAACTTTTCGACGTCAAAACAAAAAAATTCGATGCATAGCTTTTGGTTTAAGAGCTTTTTTAGTTTCACATGTTTTTGAAAAATTGAAAGCAGAAAAGGAAGAACATAAAATAAAGCCAAAAAGTGGAAAAGCTGAAAGAAGCCAAAAAATTGAGTTTTAGCTTATTGCTTCAAAATTTTTGTTTTTTGGCTGTGGCTTTTGGCTTTTAGCTTGTTTTGCAGCCCTGCTTCTCAAGCATCGATATGGCAATCTTTGATATTAGTATTTCCTGAATATACTAGCGTCTGGATCGTATCATCTGAAATTATAAATCTAGTATCTATTCTTACTCAGTCATTAAAAAAAATTGTCTGCTGAATTTGGAAGTCTTAATTTTTACCTCCTACGTACCGCGTAAGTTTTCTGTTTTCTCCATCAGCAAAATTTAATTTAATGAAATTTTTTCGTCCTTTTTTTCGTCGTCCGAATACAATTTTTTATCAGAACTTTCTTTCCTTTTGATAAGTTTTTTTTTTCTGCTCTTCTCTTTTGCCCTCATTGTAGGTCTCATTCTTCTACTATCGTTCTTTACGTTTTCGTCTTCTACATTAAATTGTTTTCGTAATTAATGACATTTTATCTAACAACGTTAGAAAATGTCAAGATTAAAGAATTGCACGGACGACCGCCTCCCGATTGGTCTATCAATCTCTTTCATGCGACATTAAATAAGAGAACTAAAGTATGTATCTTTTAATGGTATTCGTCGCAGCTAGCAATATACAAGCTGCTTACGATAATAAACTTGTTGCTACTGTCTTTACAGAAACAAAAAAAAAAAGAAGAAAAAACGAAAGAAAGGAGAGAAAGTGCGAGGAAAAACCTAACAAAAGCTGCCCCTTATTAAGGAAGTCATTCGAGGAGAATGTAATTTTAAATTTTATTGATTTTGGAACGTTTACACGATTTCGTGCATTCATTTTTTGTTCGGGTTGAACGACATCGAAGCATTTTCGTGGCCTTTGTTTGCCGGCAGAAAATTTCGTATCATTTTTGGGAATGAGGAACAGAGAAAGATATTATGATAAAAAGGTGAAGGTTTACTACAAATACCAGTAGGTACTTGAATACCTATTTGATCGTAGAATCTTCTCCCAAACTGTGATGGACTAATGCATTTAAATAAAATCGACAACTAAATTACCTTTTCAACTAATTAATTATCTGGAAACGTTGGAATGGACTGTGCGATCATGATACAACGAAATACATTTTTCAAATCTTAGTTCAACAGCTAACCTCTCCTCTAATTTCAAATTTAGGCAAAAATTTGTAAAGATAGTTTCCATTAATTTTAATGAGTTTTATCCTTTCGAAATTTTAAAAATAATTTTCAGCATGACATTTTTAAATAAAGCTAATTACAGGTTGTAGCAAAATGGGAGGCTACTTTTGTTTTTCGAATTACACGCAAAAGAAAAAAGATTCAGACATGTGGTTAGTTTTGAACTGGAATTCGTTCTTGAAATCGACTTATTATTTTAGTAATTTTTTCTTAGGATCAGAAAATTTACCCTATTTCCCTGCTAAGGAAATGTTACACAAATAATTCCCCGTTCGCTGTCAATCTTGCGTTGTGTAGTGGAAGAAATTTGCCAAATAATGTGACTATTGCTTAGCAATATGTCTTGAAAATTTGGGTTTTACACGTCGCGAGAATGCATGAAGCAAAATGGCCAGCATATTATTTCATAATTTGTAACCTTGAAGAATGAATTTTAATTCATAACCAACAAAAGTCTGTATACCTAATTGAAAAAACAAAATGCAGCCAGTCATTTTGCCAAACCCTGTATAATATTGAATTTCTCAACTATAATACATATGTGTAGCATTGTAGCCCTTTCAATTTTGAGTTAAGGCAAAAACTTAAATCAATAATTTTGATTCGTTTCAATTGTAGTGTTTGAAATGAGTAAGTTTCACAATCTCATCAGTACTTAACTACAAAGGTCGAAAGTAAATCCTAAAGATCCTAGATTCGGGGACACCACGTGGCCCTCACAACACAAGTTCAACTTCAAGAGAGAGATGATACGATATTAAGATCATCTTAAACACACACACCCACCTTCGTTCCTTCATCTTCCTGACTACCTCATTATATCAAATTTACATAATTAAATAATTAAATTAACAAACACGATATCGCAAGACTAGTCGCCGAGCTCTCCCTGGGACCCTCACGATGACTATTTGCATCCTCCAACACTTCAATTAACACAATAACGAAACCAAGTCACCAGTCACGGGTGTAACATAATTTGTATTGAAATCATCAATTTTATAACAATTTAACAGCAAAAATGAAGAATTTAAACCTTGAAAAAATAACTGAAAAAACACATGAACTGAGCTCTACAAGAGAGCTAACAGAACTGGCAAACCAGAATGAGCTCAGTAAGAACAATGAAGAAGCAAAACTGCCAACTTCAGGAAACAGAGCTCAAGATACAATCATACCAAAAGAACAGTGCATTTACAACGAAAACCCAAAAAAGGAACAAACAATTTTCCAATAAACAGTAAAGAGACAATTTAAGACTTTGAATATACTGTCAAAGAGCTCAAAAGAATGCTGGATTTACCTGGAAGAAGGTCATCTAATTTAGATTGGTTAAGAAAAAAGAAAAAGTTTTAATAATAAGGCCTTATTTCAGCCCAACTCTACACAATGAGCTCTATTCACTGATGTCGGCTTGTTAATTCAAAGTATGACACCTTGTATATTTTACATTATCAACATTTCTCAGCAAATAAACTGAAAATTATACTGATACTTTTTCTGCGCAGTAGTTGAACTCATAACATCTATGAGCTCTCTGCTTGTAATTTATAAAGGTGTTCTTCATTGCAAATCACCTATACCAGAATTCAGCTTTTTCCACAGAGAGGAAATACTATGATACGGCAGAAAATTGAAAACAAATAATTTTAGCTGTCAAGAAAAATTTCCGAATTCGCTTTCGCATTTGTAGGTATCTCATTGCACACGCACTCAATATCTGAATAATTAATTAAATATTCGACGCGAATGGCCTTGCCTAAAGTAATATTTTTCTCTTCGACAGGTTCCTTTTCTCTCTTACTCTCTCTCTCTTCCACACTTTTTTCTATTTTCACTAACCATCTCTTTCCATATTATACTGTATACCTCTCTACCCCTTGGCATGCCACTTTTCCTTTCTCTAACGTCATTCCTTTCCAAACGTTAAAATTCCAGCATTCGAAAACGCGACGATCGTTATGTGAAGATATTTGTTGACTAAGATGGATGTGTGAAACAGTGAAAAACTAAACTCATTCTCTCTTCAATCAAACTGCGTTGATTACTTTTATTCTTTTCGTTGAATTTTCTACCACGGCCGTTATACCTCTATAACCTATAGTTCGCAATAAAACAAACTTCAACCCGAAATGAGAGCAGAAAAAGGCGGAAGCTCAGCCCACTTGAAACGGAAAACTTTGGAGCGCTTATTAAAAATACAAAAATATTGGTATTGTTCCTCATTTTCATCTGGGACACACGAATTTTAGATAAAAAGGTGTAACACTTTTTAAAAAAATTAACTGAACTGTTGTGAATGCATTGACCAAATTCTTCCTCTACCCTCATTAACCTTTCTTAGACGAGAGATATCCCTTGCTTGCTAGTAAATTTTTTATGACTATTATTTTATTATTATGCTAAAAAAATTACGGTCATTTTCAGTATTTTGGATAAGTAAACAGGGACAATTCAAGATTTGTTGTAGGAACTTATACAAAAAAAAATAGTAAGATATGTATATTTTAAGGTGGTGAAAAGTATACAAAAAATTACGGGAGCCTTTACAATGTCTCGTGAAGGCAGGAACGAATTCTCTTTCACATTATTAATACTTATTTAACACTAGAAATACCAGGTTTTACTCGATTACTCAAAGGATCTGGTGGTGTCATATATGACACCACAAGAGTAACCTCAAAGGACCAGGTGGCGTCGTATGACACAAGTCAGCAGTTCTCAAAATATTGGTCCTTTGAAAAGTCAATCTCAAAATTTTGAGTGGTGTTGTATATGACACCACCTGGTACTTCTAGTGTTGAAAATTCTGAAAATTCTTTTTGAGTAAATATCTCTCATAAAAATAATTTTGAAGAAAAAAAAAGAAGTCACAAGATGATTTATTTAAAAAATTAATTCGAAGTTGCGACTTTATAAACCACTCTGAATTGTAGGTACTTTATATAAAGAAAATCTTATCAAAACCAATGACACCAAACCATCTCTCTGAAGTCAAAATATATAAATTGTGACAGTGTTTGAGAAAAGGATATTGTGGGTTGAAATTGACATTTTTCAATGCAGCCAATCAGAGAAAAATAATATAATAAACGACACTAAACTTTTTCGTCCTTCCTTTTTTGAATAAATTATATGAAATCAAAATATAAATTGCAACAGTGTCTGAGAAAATCATGTTTTTGGTGAAAATCAATATTTTTCAGTGCAACTGATTATAAAAGAAAATATAATATAGGTAATTAAACTTTGAAAACGAAATTCAAAGCACTACAGATAACTAAGTATAAAATGTATTCGTTTTTATGTAGAAATATTAACAAACAGAAACTTGAGTGGATATTTAAATCTTCTTCAATAATTTTTGTATGATTATAAATATTAGAGGACTTTGTATATTCACCTTTATATTTATGATAATATAGGATAATATCCTTAGCTTTACAAACTTGACCTTGATTTTATAACCTTGACCTTGAATTTATGGAATTTTGAGCAGAAATCAATAATCGAACTAGCCACGAGTAAAAATTTTATACAATAAAAAAAACTCTCTAGTCTCCACCAGTTCAATTTCTTTAGCTGTCTCTTGTCATTATATGGGCTGTACGATGGTTTTTAAAATGTTTATCTTCCACTTCACATATAGGACGTCCTGTGTAGTAGAACCTTAGTAGAAGTGACGTTTTCGAGAAGGTGAAAAACATGAAGAGGTTACACAATAGAGGAAAACGATGGATGGAACTCGATACATTGCCTATAATTTGATCCTTTCCGCCACCCATTTTTTAATAAACTATAATGTTGGTACTACAAAAGTGAGAAATGGTTTTATAATTTCTTGATGTATTGTAAAAAATATTTTTTTTGTAATTAGTGCTGAAAAAATAGTAAAAACTCAAGGAAGAGAGCTGACCGACAGCCATTTAAAAAAATGCGATAGTTTCACGGCTATTTGAAGTAGTGAGCTAAATATAGGTCTGTGGCAAGAAGAAAAGCTACAAATTATGAAACTGATGGATTAAAAAAAAAGTATTAGTTAACTTGGGCCCTTCTCTGATATCCACCTTCACAGTTATTTATATGACTTATCAACAAAATATTCCAATCGACTGAAATCTAAAAATGAACTCTGATTCGGTTGTATTTTTCAAAATATTTTCCCTTTACGACGTAATCGTATTAAATTTGGGAGGAGGAAATAAAATTTATTTTGCCTCATTTTTTTCTCACCTTCTACCCCGCGCATATTCTCGTGAAAGGACATTATCGTATTTTTACGCATCATTTTTATACACATAATATATGCGATTTTATTTGTATATTTGTTGTGTGCAAAATGCAATAAAGTTCCGTAAAACGTGTAAATTGAAAATGTTCAATATTGTAAAGCGGAAACGACACTTTCTCCGCATACACAGAGAAAAGTGGAAAAAAAATTGGAAAACATAATAACTATAACTCACGTCAAGTATGAAAATCAAATATCGCACTTTTTCAAAGATTATTGAGCCGTTTGTAATGTTCAGCACAAAAAAAAAAAGTTACGGTTTCGAGGTGGAGAGTGTTTGGCGTGGAAAAAAGTTCGAAATCTGAGCCACGAATGAAGGAAAGAGAGTGACGAGGGAACGAAGGAGACGAAAAGCGAAGCTCTGCGAGCAGAAAAAGAAGAGACAGCCGAGTGAATGAATGAGCCGCAATGGAGAGGGAATTGAAGAAAAAGTCGAGTGCGAGGGATAGAGAGGAAAAAGCCTGCAAGATATGAAAGGGCTTAGAGAAAAAAAGATACTGAGGTTGGCAATCAAGAGGGAATATTCTGAGTGTATGCGATACCTATAACCTATGAAAGTGAGACTCTAGACGTATACCTATTGTACGTTTAAGAGATCTAAAAATTGAAATTTCAAAATGAAATTGACTGAAACTATTTCTGGGTTGACTTGAAATTGGAATGGTAAACTCTCAACTCTTCAGTTTATGGCTGTTCATAAATATCAGTACGATCTGTTCGGTAGTTCTCTTCGTCTCTGAGGGGTCCGAAGAGGGAGCCAACGATTTTTTTCAACAAAAAATCTTATAAACTATAGACTTGTAAGTACCGGTGTACTCTTCCAAAATAAAATAAAAATTTGACCAATATTTTTGCATATATCACATCACATTTATCTTATTAAAAATGTAAAGACTTTGGATTTTTTGTTACCAGTATTTACGCAATAATTTCGCATGAAATACATAATACAAAATTCACGCTATAAATAGAGGTCACTCCACGGTACATATTTATAAATCAAAAAATCGAAACAGTGGCGGATCCACGGGGGGGGGGGAATTCCACCCCAAATCCACAAAAAAATCAATTTTCTTGAACCGCCCCCCTCTTTATGCTGAAAAAAACACAATTTCACCATTTTAGCATTTACCATGCTTTGAAAAAATTTGGATTCCCCCCTCCCAAAATGGAGCTCTTGGATCCGCCACTGAATCGAAAACACCTTCAGCCAATCAGCAGAAATTAATGATTGAAGTCATCTTGCATGAGTGTTACTATGTTTGATTTTAGGCTAATGCTTATACAAAAACAAGTTGAGATTTTTCGTTACCAGTTATCTCCTCAATCATATTACTAAATTCCCACCATGAATAAAAGTCACTCGAAGGAAGATTTCTGGAACACTCAATTCGATAATTATTCAGCAGCCAAATGACTAAAATTAATTGTTAAATTAATTTTTTTTTTTGTCTTTGAATATTTTTGTAAGACCCGTCCAATAAAAAAATTTCTATGGTAATTTTTACTATTTGCATGAGAAAACAGGGACATTCTCCTCTAAAAGCTAAACTATCGTCAAATTAGTTTCCAATACTGTGATTTTTCTTATAACGCGATTGTTGACTGTTGATAATGTACTGCTTATTGCATACTTGTTTCGCCGTAAATACATCGTTGCTTTCTCGTTTTTTGTTTTTTGTTTTTCTGTTTGTCAAAAGGTACATAATTGTTTCAATATTCGAATTCAGTCAGTTTTATTTCTTCCAAAATGAGAGAAAAAAACGATAAAAGAAAATAATATTTTTCTAGTGAGATGATACCATTTGAACACGTCATACAAACAGAAGAGGTTAAAAAAGAAAAACAGGGGAAAAAAAAAAGTAGTTGAGTGAATGTAAAAGATAAAAAGACAAAAAAAAAAAAGTAGTGAAAAGGGACAAAAGGAAGTGCTCTTACGAGTATGTATATAAAATTATATTTTAGATTTTGAAATGCGAGAGACCGAAGTGAAAAAGAAGGCTAATAAGCGAAGCAAAATATGCGGTTTTATTATTTCCGAGGGATTCATTCTCTCTCTCTCTCTCTCTCTCTTTTTTTTTTTTTTTAAACCAAATTCTTACTCGTACTTTATTCTTTTTTCATACACTTTTATCGTTTCATGAAGCATAAAGTAGCATTTTAATTTTTATATTGGGTGAATTACATTTTTTCTGTATGCTTCCATAATATGATCATTGAATTAGAAGACTTACAACTTGCAGCAAACTATAATTAAAAAGCTGTTCTTCGAAACCTGTTGCTCCATAGACTTTGCGCTTTATTCTCGTCATTCTTATTGTTTCCATAGAGATTTTTAATGTATATAAAAAATGTACTTAATCAGGTATTTTTAGCCATTGTCTCGCTGCTCATAGAAAATATGGTTCATTTCTTTTGTAATGGAATTGTTATTTTATTAAGTTTTTTTTATTCCATTTGGGGCGAATTCGGGGCTGTGGATAGTCATATTTCGATCCTCTGTTATTTAGAAATGTCAGTTTTTCACCAATTCAAGCCATCGCTTACGAAAAGAGCGATATAGAATATTATAGCCGAGGAAAATTATATAGTGTTGAAAATAGAAAAAAATTGTACAAAAGATTTTATGCCTGGAATGTGTTCGGGGTAGTTCACAGAATTTATGGTAAAAAATATGTGCCCCCACTCGCTGCGCTTCTCCATAAGGCGCTCGTAAATGTTGAAATTTGACGTTTTTCAGCTATAACTTGAAAACTATGTTAGATATCCATTCTGAAGTTCAGTTAAACTTTATTCTTCATCAACCCGATGGGCAAAAAATGAGAAAATGATCCGTAAAATGAGAATTTTATCCGTTGTCAGTCCGTTTTTATTTTCGATCATCGGATCTGAAAATTTGCAGTTATTTTTGTCATCTTGATTAATTTTCCAAATCCGTTTGTAAAACGGATTTCCTGATTATAATCAGTGATAATTTTTGGGCAATTTTTCTAAATCCGTTTGTAAAACGGTTTCACGGATTATAACCCGGGCCAAAACAGCCTTCACGGAAAATAATCCGGACTCATTTCCGGCAAGACTGATTAAAATCCGTTCGAAATCCGTTTTAGAAGCCGGAAAACAGGAAAATCCCGGGTTATAATCCAGAAACGGATTATAACCCGGAATAAAACGGATCCGTTTTCAAAATATTTTGCCCGTAGGGAAATGTCTTATAGATTGAAAAAAAAGAGTGACCTCATTTGATGCTATAGAAGCGCAGTAAATGACGATTGAAAATATATTTATCAAATGAAGTTACCATTTGTAGAGAAAAAAAAAAAAGCTTCTAATTATTAGGAATACAAAATATTTTTCACGAGTTTCATTTATGTTTCGTCTCCTCTTATGGACAAAATAAAAGCCCATTATAGGCTCAAGAATATAATAAAAAATATTAGAAAAAAATCTAGAATTGCTAAAAAAAAAAAAAAGAACATTCAATCATAAATTAACGGCGCTCTATAAGTGACCCAAAAATTTCTCAAAGTTCATCTACTGATATGTTAGATTATCTTACCACTTTTGATATAAACTTGAAGTAATAGAATTCTCTGGAAGAAGAAATCCAAGAATTACCCATGCACTTTAATTCAGGGTTAAATATTTTGAGACTTTTTAACAAATTTCACTAAACAACTAACTATAACTTTTCTTTAAAAAATATTCGTTAATCTTTCTTTTGAAAATTACGAATACTGATAGTGAATATTTTTCTCGGTTAAAAGAAGGCAGTCCAAGAACATCGATCTTTCTTAGCCAGCTATTTATGTGAGAGAAATCAATAGAAAAGCAGGTTTTCGACTTCCAGGTTTTCTTTATTTCATAGCTAATAGCTATATGTACGAGTACAGTAGATACGTATTAGGGTGGTCCTTATTTTACAAAGTATTTCAGATCGAAACAGAGACCCCCCAATTTTGTTCTATGTTATAAGGATAAGCTATGGTAAAAATTTGGTCCCCCTAGGATCACCCCTTCACGTGCCGAATTTGGGTCAAAGTTTCTGAATTTCTGTGATTTTTGCATATTTTCGCTATTATCTCCTGAAATATGCATTTTATCGAAAATTTTTACTGAACATAATTTAATGTTCATAACATTATAAATAAAAAATGTTATATTCATTTTTGTGATAGAATGAATAGTTACCGAGAAAAATGAAAAAAATGTTTGGTTTTCGTAGTTGCGTCAAAAAGTTGATCAGGTGAATTTAACGAGAGAGAGATCGTTCTCAGCAAGTTCAAACCTGTCTCAACTTCTCCGTTCTTTTCTACGACGTAAATAACTTGTACTTTTTCACAACCCATGACTTTTTGTTTTTTTATGGAGGATTTACCTTAGTTTCAGCATCGTATATATTTTAGTTCTAGTACTAGTGAAGCAAATAATTTTAAAATGTGATTCACGTTTTTGGTGTTTTTTTTTTGTTTTGAAAATGTCTTCTCGAAAACCAATTTTTCTACTTGGGAATTCACAGCCTGAGTTCCTTGGGGCAAAACTTCCATCAAAAGGAGACTGCCTTAGAGTTTTGGTGTTCAACTCACGAGAGAGAAAAATGAAACTCAATGATAGCATTGCATCCGCCGTAGAAGAGTGTGAACAATTATGGAAAAATGCAAGAATTCCTACACAGTTTTCCGCAGACTGCCGTAAAAAATTGAAAAAGTTATACTTGAAATACAGAGCTTTGGAGAAGAGTAAATCCAAGTTGGGCCAAGTACATCGTAAACGAGAAGAGAATTTTCAAAATGATTTGAACAATTTATTTGACATTGCTCATAAGAATGCTGTATCCATCATAAAAAATCCAGAAGACCGCCAGTTTTTATTAAACCAGAGGAAGCCAGGTCGTATTGGATGTATGCTTGGAAAAGATATGGTTTTGAGTCGAATTGAGCAGAGAAGAGCTGAGCGGCAAGAACAACATGAAAAATACAAACTTAAAAGTCAGTCAAATAAGGAATCGTCTAGTACAACTGAAAAAAATAATGTGGAAGGTAAGTCACTTTCTCTTTCTAATTTTTCTAATTAGGCATCCTCTCATTGTCTGGTTGTGGCATACAGAAGTAATCGTATAGAGAGAGGGGGGGCTTTCATTTTGCCCAAAAAATGTATTTTTAAAGTGTTATAAATTTTTTCTCATGAGGCTCTTCAGTTGTTTCCAATTCAAATGTTTTATACAAAAATCTCTCATTATACTGGAAAAAGTTAGGTACCTAGTAATTTTTACAATTTGAATGGGAAAACTGGGATAATTTGGAATTTGTTGCAGAAACTATTACATAAATCGTGAAAAATAGTATCTAAATTTATAAAAAGTTTCAATCAGCGCTCTCTTTCTTATATTGATCAATTGTTGCTTTCAAGTAGTTTAATTATTATTGTTATTATTATTATTATTATTCCAGTTCTCGGGGAAGACTTTGAAATTGCGAATTCTGTGGAAGATGATATGTATGATATTTCAAGTCCCAGCTCTTCAAAGCCAGTTCGGGCTACAAGTCAACTTATGACACCTCGATTATGTGCTGCACTTGACAAAAGCAAAGTTAGTGACCGAGATGCGGTGCATATTCTGACTGCTGTGATCGAAGCTGCTTGTTTGGATCAGTCAAAATTTGTTATTAATCGGTCATCCATTAAACGAGCAAGAGAAATGTTTCGTGAATCAAAAAGTACAGAAATAAAAAAACTGGTAACTGAAATGCCAATAGAATTTGCTGTTATTCATTGGGATGGCAAAATTTTACCAGCCTTAACTGGAATGAAAAATGTTGATCGCTTGCCAATAGTTATGACAGCTCCAGGAATAGAACAATTGCTTAGTGTACCTGACTTGAATGTGAGCACAGGCCAAGAAATAGCATCTGCAGTATATGATGTATTGGAGGAGTATAACTTGTCCAATAAAGTTCAAGCTTTTGTATTTGATACTACTGCCTCAAATACCGGACGTCTTAACGGAGCTTGTGTACATTTGGAGAGAAAGCTGGAACGTGATATTTTATGGCTTCCTTGCAGACACCATATCTTTGAACTTGTCCTCCAAGGAGTTTTTCAGGAATTGAAGATTGCAACAATGTCTGGACCAGATATTCCCCTCTTCAAAAGATTCAAAAAAGAATGGGAGAAATTTGACCTCAGTAATTTTTCTGGTCGAAATAATAATGCACACGTGAAAGAAAAACTGGAAGATGTAACCGCAATGAGAGTAGCAAATTTTTGTCTGCAAGAACTAAGTCAAAAACAGCCACGAGACGATTATAAAGAATTTTTGGAGTTGGCCGTGATTTTTTTGCGAGGAACTTTACCTACTTACCCTGATGGTTACACTTTTCGTCGTCCTGGAGCTTATCATCTTGCTAGATGGATGGCAAAAGCTATTTACTGCCTCAAAATATTCATGCTACGCTCTCAGTTCAAATTGACTAAAAATGAAGAGACATCTTTATGTGAAATTTGCTGCTTCATTCTTGAATGTTATATAGAAAGTTGGTTCCAAGCTACTGAAACTATTCATGCTCCACTCAATGATGTAATATTTTTAAGAAGAATACAAAATTATCAAATGAAAAACAAGAAAGTGGCTGACGTTGCCATAAAAAAATTTTCCAACCATTTATGGTATTTAGGCAGTGAATGCGTAGGTGTGGCATTATTTGACGAGCGGATCAGCAGCTCAATCAAAAGAGAAATGCAAGAAAAAATTCATTTTTTTGAAGAGAAAGATTCAGATGATGATGATAGTGAAGAAGAAGTGGAGCACAAAGCTCACTTTAGCCAACTTGATCTCAAAAAAGAATTTCCTGTGAACTTATTCAATCATCATACACTAAAGATTTTGAAGAGATTTGGTTTAAGATATGATTTTTTGGAGACAGACCCTAGTCAATGGAGCACTCAAGAAGACTACCAAGAAGGCATTAATAAGCTATCAAGTATTAAAATAATCAACGACACTGCTGAACGACATGTAAAACTTATGGAGGACTACAATGACAAATTAACGAAAAATGAAGATCAACAGCAATTTTTGCTCCAGGTAAGATAAATTAATTTGAATTTCTTTTCAAAATTAAATTATTGTGGTTTCCTTCATTGATTTATGTTTCTGATTAATTCCAGGTTGTTCAAAACTATAGAAAACAATATCCTGACACTTCTAGAGGCACTATGCAAAAGAAATACAGTTAATGTGATCCCTGTAAAAATACATTTTTTCAATATATTCATTGTTCAAAATTCCTTAGTTTGAGATTATTTCTGTTTCCCAAAATGAAATATTAGACGAAAAAATCAAGGAAAGAAAAGTTTGTAGAAAATTTTTTTCACATAAATTTTATAATTTCTTGATTAGAAATCATTTGAGGAAACCATTTCATTTACTCTAGATTTTAGGTATGGAATTGGGTTTTCACTAATTTATGATTATCAATGTTCAGGTAAAAATAAGTGCCATTGTATATTTTAGGAAACTGTAGTGAAACTAAACAATAATAATCGAAATGAAACAACTTTGCAATCTCTCTCTCGTTAAATTCACCTGATCAACTTTTTGACGCAACTACGAAAACCAAACATTTTTTTCATTTTTCTCGGTAACTATTCATTCTATCACAAAAATGAATATAACATTTTTTGTTTATAATGTTATGAACATTAAATTATGTTCAGTAAAAATTTTCGATAAAATGCATATTTCAGGAGATAATAGCGAAAATATGCAAAAATCACAGAAATTCAGAAACTTTGACCCAAATTCGGCACGTGAAGGGGTGATCCTAGGGGGACCAAATTTTTACCATAGCTTATCCTTATAACATAGAACAAAATTGGGGGGTCTCTGTTTCGATCTGAAATACTTTGTAAAATAAGGACCACCCTAATACGTATAGTTATGAAATGTTAAAAATAGATGCTGTTTTCAATACTATATTTTAATGGAACAGAACATGGATTCAAAAAAAAAATCTACTCTGAGAGATGCGAATAATATTAATATTACAAATACTACAGTAACTTTTCTCATCACACTTGAGAAAATTATAATTTATTTGCAAGTATTCTAAATATTTATAGTAATTTTTACTGTATTATTAGATACAGTAAAACCTCTTAATAATGAACATCAAGGGACCAGAGAAAATGTCCGCTTAGAGGGAGTGTCCGCTATGGGAGTGTAAAACAGAAAAGTGTCCGCCTAATGGTTTATAAAAAATTTTTAAATTTTCTGCATTTTTACAAGAAAAAAAAAAAATAAAAAAATAGTGCAACTTGAACAACAGTATAATGATTTATGAACATTATTTGAAAAACGATGCAATAGTTGTTTGTTTCAACCCTGATGAAGATTGTACTTCTGCCCTCTCAAACTTCAATTTTATCGGATAAGGAGAGACATTTACATTTCAAACTCATTTTCACGATATACCCAGCACATTAGAAGCAAAAACACCGAATCTTTTATCCGTTTTTTTCTTCATTTTTACGCATGTACAGTATGAATGGCGAAATTTTTGTCTGTTCAATAGAATGTCCGCCTATCAGAAGTTACAATGTATTTTTGCCATTACACTCAATGGGACCAAGATTTTTGTCCATTTATTGGGGGTGTTTGCTTGATAGAGTGTCCGTTAAGGGAGGTTTTACTGTAATATATTTTATTACTTACTTTTATAGTTATTTCTGCTACAAATCTCGAATAGTCCCAGTTTACCTATTCGAATTGTAAAAATTACTAGGTAGGTTGAATTTTTATCAGTGTAGAAAATAATTGAAAAATTCAAATCAAATATTTGCGATCGGTTTTCAGCCAAAATTCGAGTTTAGATATAGTGCTAAAATCTGCTCGAGGAAGTCGACCGTATGACAGAAGCTAGGATTCGTTTAAAACGAAAATTAATCTCGAACCTCAAGGGAGGGAAACTTTTTATTTTATGGACAGGCAGAAGAACCCAATTTCATGGCGATCCTCAAAATGCTGTCTCTAGCGTAGACGACGAAGGCATCGTAAATGTCACTGAGAATTAAAGTCGTAGAACAGGTTAATTGATGCGTTGATTTTTTAATCCGCCATCATTTTAGAAAAGTATTTTCTTTGACAGGGATGAAAAGGAAAGTTGAGAAGAAAAAAAAATAGTGGGCACAGAATAATATTTCCAAGTAAATAACGTATAACGACCATGTACGAGTAGTAACTGTAAAGTGTGGTAAGTCCTTTTCACTTTTCCCTCATTCCTCTTCCCTTTTTTTCTTTTTTCTTTTTTATTGTCGATTAAACCGACGACATGATTACAAGATGTTCACCATACATAAGAACCCTTGTTTTTTCCTGTTCCCCTTTACTTTCTCCTGCCAGTTTCTTGCTTATTTTTTTTTTCTTTTAATTTTTTTTCCGCCTTTCACTTTGCACGTGAAAAGTCCATACGCGTGAAACCATTTAGTTTGTTCGCCGAAGCGTGAGTAAAACGTCAATTCCCCATGGTCTATAATTTTCCAAGTAACGTCGAATGTCATCAAAGATCTGTTCGCACCTCGTTGCATTTTTTTTCATTTTTTCCCTCATCAACCCTTGAACGCCTCTTCTAATTCTTGTTCTTTTCTCCGTCTCCGCTTATACCATCAGCATCGCCTATAATCCGGGTGCGAAGGTGCGCGTTAATTCGAGTTAGTCGTGCTGTAGTGTGAAAAAACAGTCCAAAATTTGACAGCAGAATTCGTAGCTCAGTATAGTTGAGGAAGAAACTTTAAATCGACCCTCAAATAGATAAATAAAATATTTTTGACGAAGCCAAAAAATAGAAACATTAAACTTATGATGAAGTCTTTGAAGTTGGAAATTTTCCACTTTATAGCACTGTCAAATGGAATATGATTTTTTTATATGTGGCGTAATATAATTACATACTTAGTTTTTATTTTGTATGAGAGAATACTGTACCCACGAGAAAGAAAATTCGTTTCTTTTCTCAAAAGTGGAATATAGAATGAAATTATCGTGAAAAATTAGAAACGCTGATAGCAATCGTGACCATGAAATTTTTTTGCCAGACTTTGGATACTTTTCTTGTTATTTTGAAAAGTTGGAGAGATCGTTGTAAAATAAGGGATGGAAACTGTAGACGAGAAGCAACAAGATAATCGTTTTGCGGAAAAAATTAAGCGATCGTTGCGAAAGTTAAACTTCAACTAGGTATATCGCTTTTGTTCGAGAAGAAAGTTCTAAAAAGCGATCGGTTTCGCTTTTTCCTTCAGAATTCGTTGCCTATCTCTATCTCCTCTTTTTTTCTTCTCACCCCTCCATCATTTTAAAATTTATTTAAGCAACACCTTCAAACTTCGAGCTTTTGCGGGTTGCGAATGGTTGGTAATTTCTTGGAAATCATTTTTAAACTTTGATAGAGTTACTTTTATAATTGCTTTACTTTTATTTCGACTTCGTGGAAAAACGTTTGAAGGTAGCTTCTGCATGGTGATAGATCATTTTGACGTATGATGCCTTCCGGAGATTGCAGATAAGAATGTCTTGAAAAGGTGCTTCAAAAATAATAATTTAAAAAAAAAATAACAGAAGCTTAGAAGCTAAGAAGTGTGAGTAAAAATTTCAAATGAAGTGGCAATAAACACAATTTTTTTTTAAACCAATGACTACTTTATTAAGAATAATATACTTACATCTTTCATCTTTGGCTTCTAAGTGCATCAACTTACTCCATGCACCAACCATCTTCAGCCTCTAAACATTTTAAATGATGAACGTTATTGAGTTATGCGGCTATAAGAAACATGTCAAACGTGCTAAGTTTACACTGTTTTTCTTGGCTCCTGGTAACACTGAAGAGTCAATTTTCATAGCATGTTTGCCCCTACATTAAGGCTCGCGAACGCTACAGCCACCGAACACAAAAAGTTAAACAAAGAAATGAGTTTTGTTAGAAGAGTGCATGTACCCGCTATATGCTGTACAGCAAAACCAACACGCCATTCAAGAATGTCAACTGCAGGGATTAATGCTAGGAATTTTCTTATGTCTTGAAAAATGTCAGGGATAAAATCAGGGATGTTTTGGGAGTTGAAGAACTTCAGGGATTTTCTGGAATATCGGGAAATTTTTCTCAATTTTTTACTTACTATTCAAATAAGAAGTAATATTATTATTATATAAGTATTTTATTTTTGGAGTTTCAAATTTCTCAAATTGATATTTTACAGTTTTCAAAGATTCGACTGTTTGATAAGTACAAGTAAATATGACAACAATTATCGACTTTTAATCAGTCCATCATCTTTATAATTTATGAAACGATGTATGATCGATAAAATAAAGTACTTTATCAAGTTCTTCATGCATAATAGTATAAGATTACTTATCTGGGCGCTGAGGGGGCTGAAGTTTGACCCGCTTCAGTAAATATACTCGCCCACTCAAAACACTATTAAAGTCAAGCATCATAGTAACTATCCTATCCCAAAGTTAATCTCACTAAAGTTACTATAGATGAGATAAAAATCACAGCAATTTCGCCAGTGCTGTTCTCGTGCCCCAAGAACAAATCCTAACGGTTCATTACTCCGCGAGCTCTCTCTGGTCGAGCCGAACAGTCGGAGTCTCGAAAAACAATTCAAAACTTTTGGGGCTAAAGAGGCGACCAAATAAAATCTGTCGAAAGAAAAACTTTTGATAGGTGACTGCCGAAAAAGAAGACCAAAGTGTGCAACTATATATTCCGTTAAATATCCTCTTCGTTTTTGGCTCATCCTTTTACCCTTTGGCGCGTTAAAATAGACGAGTGGCGAGGGAAGGGGATAATAGAGAACCGTAGCGAAGAAATGTTGTAGAATTAACCACGACACGAAGAACGCCGCTGGAAAATGATCTGTTTACTTTGGCTGTTGGAGAAAGATGAGGCAGAAAGTAAAAGTGAGACAGAAGTGTGTGTATACGATAAAGGTTCTATGTATGTTTATAAAAAAAAGAAAAAAAAAAAAAGCAAGAACGAACGAAGGAAAATGTACGGCAAAAAAGTGAAACCGAAAGGGGGAAAAGGACATACTTTTCGAAGGAAATGGGGGATGAAAAAAATATTAGTTGAAGAATATATTGTATTCGGTATATAACCGCGGAGAAAACAAGAAGAGGACACGAAACTCTCGATATAATTGAGGTATATGTCTACGATCCAGAAGAACGAAAAAGGAGCCATTTTTTCCCCATTTTAGAGACATTGTAGCGTGCGAGCTGCATGAAAAGATACCCAATTCTTTATTAGTTAGGTTTACAAATTGGTAGAAATAATTATAAATTCCATAAATACTCGTTTTTTTCCCCCCTTTGTAAACGTAAAGCTGCGTACACGCCTGCGCATTTTCACCACAACAACATTTGAACCGTGGTATGCAAGAAGCAAATAAGTTGTTTTTTCAAATTTTACAGGAGAGCAAAAAAACGGGTGCCGACCTTTCTGTTGACTGATTTTTCACTGACCGACGTTTCACTGATAAATTTGATCGAGTGGACATTTCACCGATGTGACCGGTTCACCGAGGGGTAATTCACGGGTAACCATTTTTACCGAGTGGTCATTTCACCAAACTGCCCACAAAACCTTCTATTTTATTTATTTTTTAATTTATTTACTAATTAAACTATCACATACTTCGCCACATGACATCTGGCAGTCAAAAAGGGTTAAAAAAAGTTTGTTTTGATTAAGATATGAAATAAAAATAGATTTGGTGAAAAAACCTGTCGGTGAAATAATATGCGGTGAAAAAACCGGTTTGGTGAACTGCTTATTGGTGAATAGGCTGGTCGGTGAAAAGTATGCGGTGAACTGTCTGTCGATGTAAAACCAGTCGACAAAACGTCCTAGACCCTAAAAAAACACATTCACATCTTGTGCTCTTCTTACATACAGCACCTCAACTTTGAATTCTGTTTTATTAGCGATGGTTGCATTCTGGAATCTTAATAATTTTTCTGTTTGTTGGTTAACAATAGAGGAATTCAAATTTTGTAAAAAATGGACTTATCTCCTTCTTGCGTAGCATTGTTAATTTGTTTGGTTTGTGCACAGGTGTGTACAACATCTTTCGCCTTCACTGAAGTTTCGTGAAGGCGAAAGATGAATTCTCTTTTACAACAGGAGATTATAAAAAGTATCCAAAAATGTTTCTGATAAAAATAAAACAATTCATCTTCAATAACTGTTTTAACTCTATGACGTCATCATCTGTGACGTCATCAAAGAATGGCAAAATGTTATATATAGGTATGATGACGTCACCATCTGAGGTTACTATGTTCTATCTGGATATAATGACGTCATCATCTGTATTTACTATGTAATAAATATATATGATGACGTCATCAAGGAAGGACAAAAATTGTAGAAAAAATTCTTCTTTAATTCATCTTCAAAGAGTGTATGATGACGTCATCAACCACTTTTTAACATAGGAACCGCAGATGGTGACGTCATCATACCTAGATACAACATTTTGCCCTTCCTTGATGACGTCACACATGATGACGTCACACAGTTAAAAAGCGGTTGATGACGTCATCTTTTGATGACGTCATCAAGGAAGGGCAAAATGTTGTATCTAGGTATGATGACGTCACCATCTGCGGTTCCTATGTTCTATCTGGATATAATGACGTCATCATTCTTCTTCAATTCATCTTCAAAGAGTGTATGATGACGTCATCAACCGCTTTTTAACTGTGTGACGTCATCATCTGTGACGTCATCAAGGAAGGACAAGATGTTGTATTTAGGTATGATGACGTCACCATCTGCGGTTCCTCTGTTCTATCTGGATATAATTACGTCATCATCTGTGTTTACTATGTAATAATTGGGTATGATGACGTCATCAAGTATGAACAAAATGGGACATTATGTTATGGTGGGACAAATGTTAGGGGGGGACAAATGTTAGGGGGGACAAATGTTAGGGGGGACAAATGTTAGGGGGGGACATTATGTTTGAAACAGGAACGCCCAGTACAAAAGAATTCATCTTGATGACGTCATCAAGGAAGGGCAAAATGTTGTATCTAGGTATGATGACGTCACCATCTGTGGTTCCTATGTTCTATCTGGATATAATGACGTCATCATTCTTCTTAATCATCTTCAAAGAGTGTATGATGACGTCATCAACCGCTTTTTAACTGTGTGACGTCATCATCTGTGACGTCATCAAGGAAGGACAAGATGTTGTATCTAGGTATGATGACGTCACCATCTGCGGTTCCTATGTTCTATCTGGATATAATGACGTCATCATCAGTGTTTACTATGTAATAATTGGGTATGATGACGTCATCAAATACGAAAAAATGGGACATTATGTTATGGTGGGACAAATTTAAGGCCATTATGTTTGAAACAGGAACGCCCAGTACAAAAGAATTCATCTTCAATATCGGTTACAACGAACAAATTTTTACAGTCCCTTGAAGTTTGTTATAACCGATTTTCACTGTAAAAGAAAACCTTTAAATACGTTGTAAACGTAAAAAATCACAATAATGTGTGCTTTCTAAATCTCACCCCCATTATGGAGAAAATCTTTTTCAATGGGGGGCTGCTCTGAAAATCAGCTCTTTATAATCTCTCAAATTCACTCATTTTGTAGTAAATCTGTAAACATATTTTCAAGAATACTCGTCCATCCACGTGGATGAAAAAGACGTAATAATGTGGGCGGCGATGTACGAGTATGTAGTTGTGCAGGTGTAACTCGTGGCGTTCGAATATTTTGTTGGAAAACGAAAAGTTAAGGTGAGTATATCGTTTGGTGGTGACATTTGGGGGAGTAGTACTTAAAATACATATACACTTACACACTGTTCGAGCGGAAAAATTTTTTCCATACAAATAAAAATGGACTCTTTCCATGTGAATACACGTGGCTGGTAAACATATCGGCGGAGAAGGGAGATGCGTGAGAATGAGGATAGTCGAAGGACGAGGCAGGGTGAAGTTGAGGAGAAAGATGCAGAAAAAGACATATGTAGAGGGATAGAGAGGTACGTCTGCAGCAGGAATGATGATTGAATCTGTTCGAAAAATGTTTACATAGGACACGATGGTTTACGCTCGGACAGATTTTGTATTTTTCACCCGTCTCTCCGCCGGCCTGCGCATTTCTCTTCATCTGTCTGACTCTGTTTACTCCATATTTTTCTACTTTTCTCTACTTGAGCTATACCGCACACACAATTCGGATGCTGTACACCGAGTCTGCGATTGAATTTTCAAAATGGACACACATGCTTTTCTTTAGCCATTTTTCATAATGCTCTTCAGTCTTCTTATAGATACTTTTCCCCGTTGCTTTTTTTTTTTATTTGAAATACTAAATCGAGAAAAATTGAAGGTATTCTTCGGTTGAAAAACGTGACATGTTTTAGATTGGGTATATACACGTATATAATGGCAAAAGAAAGTTACAGGAACCCACAACCATAATGCTGACGTGTTTGCTCACACAATTAATGTGAGTGTAATCATTTGCTCAGTTGTACTCGAGTAACGAATTGAGAACTGGGCCGTGACCAGTAATAACGTATTAATTTAGACGTGTATTTTTTTTTGTGTTTGCAGACTGACAAGAAAGCGACATTTTCACCGAGTGCGGTAAGTCGATATACATTCTAAAGGGTCGATGGTTTTGATGGGATCAGTAAATAGAGTAAAAATGTAACTGCACTTGTATCAATAACTTGAGTATCAGCTAAGTGCATTTAATTATATAAGTTGTTTGAAGATTGTTAAATGGTGGTTTGAAAGGATTATAATAGCCATATCAACATAATAATGTATGAATCAATTCTGGATTATAATGAACAAGTTGACTGCGAAAATGACACCCTACAGAAACAGAGAAGTTGAAATAGTACTTTCCGCGTGTAACGTAATCAAATTGGAAAAACCACTTTGTGGTCGGATGAAAAATGGAGTTAAGCATACCATAGCTGTGTTTGGACGCTACCAGGCTGTTGTAAGTACCAGTTTCCTGGTTTCTAAAGCTGGCTCAGTGCTGGCCGAGGAAAATGAAACTGGTAAAAAGTATCCGAACAATATCCTGGAATTTTTAACACTTTCTACCAGATTAATCTGGCGATATTTTATTTTATTTTTTTGAAAATCAGAAAAAAAAATCCTACTTTTTTTCTTGAACATCTTCCATGTTTCCCATAAATGCGCGGGATAGTTTTGTAAATGCTTGATAATTAACTTTGCAAAATTCAATTAACCTTCTCATTTATTCAAAAAACTTGTGAAAATAGTCATAATACCTTCACTAATAATTGATTAAGATTTTCAAGACAAACGAATTTGAGGTATTTTTATTCTTCCTAGTCATTTACTTGGACCTCTAAGCTCCTGGCGAGTTCATTATCAGTAACTGTTTCCTGTATAAACTTCTTACTACATAGTGTTCGAACAGATTAATTGTTCACCAGGAAAGCATTCGAATAGTTTCTTGGTTTATTTCACCAGTACTGGTAGCGTCCGAAATATCAAAGTACATAGAATTTTGCCATCAAATGAGACCAGCCAGACCTTCCTACATTGAAAATTGGCGGAGCTGCAGCATTTCGACATTGAAAAATAAAAAAACCCCAGTTTGAAAAATGACTTCGAAGATTGATCAGGTCCATTGAGAATTGTCTATAATTTCTATTTCAAGCTATCAAAATGGTAGGCTTCTTCTGGTTAAGGTGGATATAGTGGGAGGAGTTTTGGGGAAATCCGGGTAGATTAGGGTTTAGTTAGACTGCCATTTGGGGAGGAAACTGCTTTTGCACCTTTCCTATTTCACTAATATCTCTACATGACATGCAGCGTCATCTGTGGAGCACTTTTTGCCCTAACACTTGATGGATTTCGATCTAAGGTTAATAGAAGTGTGAATTTTTGTGGAAAACTATAAATCGATAATTTTGTCCTGATAACATAGTTTTTTACAATTTCCCAAAACACTGAATGACTGATAATGTGATGATCCCTTGTGTTTGTTAATGCCACATATTTTTAGCAAATTGATGACGAAGTTCGGCACCTGAAGAGCTTCTAATAAAGGCTCATAGATACTTTGATGATGTTCTGCATATTATGCCTACGCGGAGAGCTGATTAATATACTCTTGTATTTTAAATTTGCTGGAAAACTTTTCCTAATAATCTTCCAATCAGCAAATTTAGTTTCCGCTAAAAATTGATTCAACTTTTCTTCACAATTCGCTTATCGACCATTTTCTCGTTAAGGAAACGAGTTTTTAAACTAATAATGTTTTCATCCAAAAAATTGGCCTTTACTGTTGAATTGGAAAGGACGAGAGAAAGAAAAAAGTAAAATAGTGAAATGAAAAAACCATCTTTGAACTAAATTTTAAAATCAAATTTCATTCGTCACGTTAACTTCAATAAATACCCACACTTTTTATATTCGACGAATATATAATTCGATTTGTAGGCAGGTCGAAAGTTTAAAGGCGAATAATTTGGCCTAAAAATTTCGTTATCGATGGAGGAATATAAGCTACTTTCTCATTTTGTGCATATTTTGGTCTGACGTTGAAAAGTTTTTGCAGCCTCATTACCGCTTCCCAAGGGCTTACATACCTAAAATTTTCAATTCTCTCGATATAATATTTCGATAAGAGTTAGCCTCCATCAAAATGTTTTCATACCAAACAAGAGAACGAAATCTCGTGATTTTTTTTTCTCTCTTTTTTTTTTTTGGTGGAAGTTCATTTTGGCCAGACTGTGCGACTATTGATAAAATGGAAATGAGAGCCACGATGAGGTTGAAAGCGAAAATGAAAACGCCGAAAATTACAAACGCATACATATAGCCAGAATGTAAAATATATATGTACTTTGTGAAAATGAAAGGGAGAAAAAGTTGTGCGATTTTGCAAAGGTTAAATGAGGTTAAAAGGGTGATGTGGCCGATGGTCTTTCGTTTCCCACGTTCGTTTTTGTTATTCTCGCAAATATTATAGGGTTGGCCATTTAATCGTCTGTGATAGCACTTCACTGCATAATATTTCGTTCTTATGAAAATAAAGCCATATTCAAAGAACTTTTTTGAACCGAGCATCCTTAAAATAGAACCTTAAGTATCGTCGAGCAACTAAAAGATAACCTCTTTTTTGATTATATGTGGCATTATTTATTTATTTGTTTCAAAAGAGATTATACATAGATTCCATCTAGCAGGCGAACCCATATACAAAGAATGAGGTCTTACACAGTTCATCAAGTTGAAAATTTCAAATAATACTATAGATTAAAATACTATTAAAAAAACCCTTATACTAAAATAACCTCCTCTTCTATCAGAATAACAATACTGAACATCTTATGATTTTCTCATAAAACTATAAATATTTGCCTCTGAAACTGTCTATTTTTATAGGTACGATTCATTTTGCCCCGGTTAAGATCCCTATAGTTTGTTCGAGTATTTTTGAGATCTTCCAAGAAACTGTAGGGTTCAGTATTTTCAATTTTTTGAATTCATCATTGGTCTCTCTTTCTCTTTATTTTATTTATTTATTTATTTATTTATTTATTTTTAAAGAACAGGCGTTTGTGTTCTTTATGAAATATGCATAATTAGTTTTTCAGTCCCGAAAAGAACTTCTTAAAGAAAACTGATTCCTCTTACTCTAGTCAGTATATAGTCTTCACTATTATTAAATTGAAAATAGTCATTCCAAGTGCCATATATCCATTGTGCAAAGTGGATGTCTCGTACTACCTATACTAAAAAAATGAATAGTTGTTATTTTTTCATACTATAACCATGGGACAATGTGTTAAGATTGTTGTAGAAATTACTACCAAAAGTCGTAAAAATTATTACAGTTTATAATGTTTATTGTTATTCGTTTATTATTTACCATAAAATCTTGATATCGATAGCTTAAATCCAAAAGGTGCTATGTCCATTTAAAAAAAAATGTACGAAATGTGAGGATAGAAACTTCATATTTAATGGATCTCTTCAGCAGTAATAATAATATATTGCTTTAACCAACTTGAATCTTGAGATAATTGATTTTATATAGTCTTCGTCCAAGTTGACAAAAATAGTATTGCCACCAAAGTAAGGCATGTAAAACGTTTCTTTCCTCATCTATAGTACATTTCTTAAATGAAAATTGACATAGCACAGTTTGGCTTTAAAGTAACGATATTGTCTCATTTTTCTTGAATAAAAATAATATAAAAAATTCATTTTTTTCCCCGTGTAAATAGTCTCGCGGGTATTAGTCGAGAAAAGTTACTCGTAAGAATTTAGACTATAGAGGGAGCAATGACCCACAGGAGCCATCAGACAAATTGAGCTCGCGTTTACCTGTAGTCTCATTGGTATGACTTTCATATATTTCGATGATTTTCATGCAGCGTCTAAAAGTAAAAAAAAAAAAGTCGGCAAAAAAGTGAAAGCGGAAATTACTTAGGAACGTGAGGCGAAACTGTTTCGACGCACTTTTTGCTTAATATATTATGGTAAAATAAAGATAATTAATCATGTGCTCTGAAAAGTTTTCACCTGATAGCGCGACGTCAACCTCTGCAATATATGTGACACGTTGTCATTCAGTCCGCATACTTTCCACAGTAAACACTTGTGACACATTATAAACTTGAAGACACAAGAAGGTGTTGAAACAAATTTACTCGTCCCTGAGGAAAAAGGATACGTGAATGTACTTAATGACAATTTGATCTAATTATTTTTACACGCGTTGACGACGACGTTAGAGCTCACTTCACTGGTGGAAATTTAATATTAATGTGAAAAGGAATATTCATTTTTTGAAGATTTGATTGCACGAACCACTTGAAAAATATTAATTTCTTAGTAGCTGGAGAGTGAATTAATGGTAGTGAAATGAAACCATGAGTTATTTTCTTAATAGATATTAAATGATTTTTGAAGTGCGTATCTGTTGGCATTATATTCCTTGACTATAGCTTTTGTTGTAATTTGTGGTTTATTTCAATACCCATCAACTCGCATGTAAAATAAAAATATACTCGCATAACTGAGAATTTTGTCAGGGTAGACTATGGTTCCAAGTATTACATTAACTCTGGGTCTAGAAAAATAAAATGTAGTTGATGAAATTTTGAATAATAAGATATTTGAATTGAGAGCATAATGTCGGTGGTCTAATAAATACCTCTATAATGTGATGAAATTTTTAAAAAATTATGTTTGGGCTCATTGGATTTGTCTTGAATAGAGAAATTCAATTCGAACCCAAACACGTCATGATTTTCAAAATTTTCAGCACATATAGGAAGTATTTAGCTGACCAGCATCGACGATAATATATTATTATGAGTTACATTTTTCGAATGTTCTTCTAAAAGGATTTACGAGGTTTCAAATCACATCGTGTTTTTGATTTCAACTTTTCAGGATACTGTAGATGAAGGATGACTAGTTTTTGAACAAACTCGCCATTCAATAAACCCTTGCATCCAGCTCAGAATGTTTTAATTGTGTTGTTAGATTACTTTGCAATGGTACTACTCAATATCTTAAGTTTCTGTTGTTTAGCTTGCTGGAATTCTCGACTAGTACATCGCAGTCTGTTAAAACACTTTCCTAACCGAGTTATTAGTTTTAGAATTTTCAAGTCAAAAGTTATTATCTTAAGCTTTCTTCTATTAAGTGAGACGAAAATTATGGACTTGATTTTCGCATATGATAATAAGCTGCTTCTATACTTTGGCACTACTTGGGTACTTTCTTTTCTTGGCGTTTTCATCTGTGATTTTGAATTTAGATTACCTCGTCGGTAGAATGAGTGTTGAAGAATTTCTACGTGATAATAATTCGCTCCTCTATACAAACCAGCTGAGATTGCAGAATTTATTGCATAAAATTGTCGAAACGTCGACATTCAACCCCAGACGAATCGCAGATTACGTTATTAAAATGTAAAATTAAAAGCAGCCCTCGAATAGCGATAGGGGAGAGAAAAGGATAAGGAAAAAAGTGTGTCCTTTTCAACCCTCGTATTTTTTTTTTTGCCGCTTTCTTTCTTCCTTTTTCATTCTTTTCCTTCATTAAATGGCGAATTAAACGGTAATTTCGATAAAATTAACACCTTCAGGAAAATCGTAACAGGAAATCGTCATCTTCAGCCGAGCGTAAAACTGAAGCTTTTTTACTTCCCTCTCTGCTGCTTTTACCTTCTGCAAACGTTAGTCCGACTTTCCGGCTACCCATTTCACCATTGGCTTCTCTCCTTCTTTTTTTTTTCCCAAGTCTCTCCTCGACATTACATTAATTAATTGTTTTTGCTGGTGTAGGAAGTACATGGTGATGGCGGAAGAAAAGGGCAAGTGAAAAAAAAAAAATGGTGAAAAAAAAAGAAGAAAAAACTGCTCTGCCAACTTAGCTTCGTGAAAAGTTTTCTTGTTTGCGATATTTATCTAACTCTGCTGGCTAAACCCACAGGCGTTAACAGGTGCATTTTTAAAGACACAAGTTAGAATTTTTTTTTCTCTGCCTCCATACTTCAACCGCGCTTGTAATTTATTTTATCAAATTTTATAATTTTACTCTCGAGGCTTGAGATATACGTATATAGATGGTTGAGGAGGAAGAAAAAAAAAAAAGAAAAAGAGGATAAAGGAAAAATTCACTGTGAGGAAAGATCGGAACCTTGTAAATCTTCAACCTTTAAAATTGAAATTGTAATGAATGCACTTGAAACTGCAGTAGTGTATATTCAAGCTCTGCAGGCTATAGTTTACACTGAGAGAAAAGGGCAGTATTTCCCGATGGGCAAAAAATGAGAAAATGATCCGGAAAATGAGAATTTTATCCGTTGTTAGTCCGTTTTTATTTTCGACCATCGGATCTGAAAATTTGCAGATATTTTTGTTATTTTGATTATTTTTCCAAATCCGTTTGTAAAACGGATTTCCTGATTATAATCAGTGATAATTTTTGGGCAATTTTTCTAAATCCGTTTGTAAAACGGTTTCACGGATTATAACCCGGGCCAACAAATATGATAAAACAGCCTTCACGGAAAATAATCCGGACTCATTTCCGGCAAGACTGATTACAATCCGTTCGAAATCCGTTTTAGAAGCCGGAAAACAGGAATAAAACGGATCCGTTTTCAAAATGTTTTGCCCATAAGGTTATTACTGTGTAGTACAGTAATTTTTCTCATCTACGTAATGACGATTATTATTTTTTGGTAATAAATTCTCATATTATAGTAAAATGTACTACGAAGATAGTATAATTTATTACCATTTTTTAAAATCAATTTCTACTACATACAGCACAATCGATGATATCTCCATAACTAATCGAGGAAACATAGAACCCATATGGCTCCTACGTCTTCAACCATATTTTTTGCTCTGCAACACTCAGCATATCAAACTCTCCACGAGCATTTTTCTGCGTATCTGTGAAAACAAAGTGAACTCTTTATGATTGAAATTCATCCAGATTTCTCTCATCTTTTATTTCTAACCATTCTTCTAAATTCAGTCAAAGGCGTAGGCTCTGCACCATTTTCTCGTCTTTCAACCCTCACTTGCTCATTAATGCGACCTTCATCAGTCCTGCTGACACAATGAAGTGTGACAATAATTTTGATCGCGTTTGTCAAGGTCGTACGAATTTTTGAAATAGTATACCCCTGCAAAGTGCACGAATACAATTTTACAGCGCGAAATTTCTCCATAAATAATTTATTATACGTTGAAGGGTACGTCGAACCGTGCAATTCTCGTTGTGTATTATGACATACATTCTGCTTTCACGTTTTCTACCCTTCACAAAGGTAGATAGTACGTTCCCTATTTACTCTTCTTTCTCTTTTGGAAAGTGAAAATAGTGTGTATTTTGGCAGTTCTTTGTGTTCGTTACGTGTTTGTCGTCGGCTGTGTAGTGCACTTGAGCCATCATTGCTATAATGTCTTTTTTCAAAATTTCTTCTCCTTTTTTTTCTTTTTTTTTTTTTTGTTCGTTCTGTAAAAATCGAGTTCGATATATTTTTAACGTGTTTCATTCGACTGGAAAATGCGTGTTTATTATTCTAATGGAAAAATGGCGACGAAAAGGGCGATGGCATGGAGGCAGAAAACTCGACGTAGCCCTTTTCCTTTCTTTTTTTTTTGCTCATAATTCTAATGCAAAGATTTTAAAACAGCATGAAAAGCTTAATATAGATTATTTTAGTTGGGCAAATTTAAATTATAAAAGTGCAGTAACCATGTAAAGTCTGTAATTTCGTCTTATTGTATTTGTAATGTCTTCAAGGTGGTATTCAGTATCGACATAGTTAGAAACTTTCATCGGCAAGTTATGGTGGTACTTCTTGCTTCATTCATCCATTAGAGAGCTGAGCTAATTGAGCGTTCATATCAGTTGAAAATTTAGTTTTAAAAAAATATTCGAACAGGTGGGAAATTAATATATTATAAGTTTCTCATACACAGCTGAAAGAAACGAATGGTAATTTCTACCATGAAATAGGGACAATTCAAAAATCATTGTAAATATTCTTAGTATTTGTAGTGCCATATCTTAGATAGTATATTTTACTATTTTAGTGGTGATTTTTTCATGTGTTGCCAAATATGGCGGTACTTTTCTTGTATCGATACTTCTCAAAGAATGAAATGCCATTTTTCATTGATGGTTTTGACAGCTGATTTTGCGGATAGAATTAAGCCCCATGGTGGGATTGTACTTTTTTTCTTTTATTGTTTTCATGTTAACGAGTCGAAGTGAACCAGTTTCTCCACTTTTTTGGCATATTATATTTTCACAATGATGAATTAAGTGGAAGATTTCAGCTTTTTTCCAGATTTTGTCTGTATCGATATTTCAAATTAATTTTTTTATTTAAAAACAAAATACAGATGATTAAGAGAATTCATTCCTTTATAGATGTCGCACGTATCAACTTAATTTAATAATTATGTTACTCAAAATTACCTCAACTGCATTTTCAGTCTTCTGAAATTTGAATTTTGAAGTTTTGAACTTCCTTACTTTTAGGTCATTTAAAAAACAATAATATTAATTTTCATGATCGAAGTATGTACCTTGGTAAAACATTCAAAACGCAATTATTTTAAAACTTTCTTCTGACGAAGGGAAAGTATATTAATGTCTTGTTTAATTTTTCATGAAACGTTTGACATACTTTTGAAAAAGCTATCCTTGTTTTCGTACCTAGCTACGTCAACAGATAATCAAATTATTAAATTAATTTTTCCATTTATTGTCAATACTTGGCGAAAATTCGATAATTCATGATGTACATATTTGTTTTGCTGAAAAGTCGAATAATTTTCACGAAACGCGCCGTTTTATCATCATCTTGACGAAAGTAAGTGACAACAGTTGATACCAAGTATCCTCTCTAAATTCCCATTTATCAATTTGCGTATTATAAACGTGGTTCGCCATCATCTTATAAGCCGTAAGATCGTGCTTGTAAGTCGATTTTTTACACGTATATAGAAACCAAGAGCAACAAGTTTACCTCTGCTTAGTATTTTTTCATATCAGTGAACCGTCTCTATAAACTGCGTTCAAGTGTTGATATACAAAATTATCCAGCTAAGTGCAGTTGCAATGCTACGAGTAATTCATTTTATGAATTGGTGGAGTAGCGAGAGCGCCGTATATACTTACTCGTATATTTGAGTACACGAAATGAAATATTGTAACTTTTTCCAACTTAAGAAGTTTTATTTTTTATTTTGATCCACTCCATAAGAAATATGGCGTTGGCTATTAATTTCAATCCGTCGAGAATACTTGCAAAGTTTTTCTCTTCGACCCTCTAATACCTGCCAACTTTGAAGCGAGTTGTGTACAAGTATAGATACTTCTAAATACGAGATTCGATAATTCTTTTCTCTCTCACGAATTTCTTTCATTTTGTTCGCTAGTTCGTCTCTAGCAGTCGAACTGATTTCGTAAAAACGTGAAATAGGTCAATAAGAATAAGAAATATAGAAAAGGTGAGTTTTGGCTGAAACTTTCTTATTAGTATAGCAAATACCTCTTTTGAAACGTAACATGTAGCTTGAACATTATTCATGATTTTTTCACACATCCACACATTATACTTCTTTCCATTTTACGGTTGAAAAAACAAATTGAAAATTTGCGACGCAGAATAATCGAGTGTTTGGTTAATCCAATATGTCCACGTCCTAAAAATTCACAGCTAGATGTATCCAAAATTTGAAGGAAAAAAAAATTTCAAGTTCATGATGGAAAAAGTACAGTTTCTACTAAAATAAAAAATCTCGAATGATGTAAAATTTAAATAAGTATAATATTTTACGTATGTACTTTACACCCATTTAAAATTGTTAATTTTGGGGGGGCGAATACAAGGTGTTTGAATTGAAATGTTATCACCACACTAAACGTTTCAGTCTGTGCAGACCTCACAACATATACTGTTTTCTAATATATTACTTAATCTGAACATTAAATAAAGTACTCTGCATCGTTAATATAATATGTTGTCAAGAGATGTCTCTAGGGGGCTCCATTTTTGGATTTTTGAATTGCTTCACATTAATTTTAAGGGACTGTAAAAATTGGCATTTTTCAGCATGACATCTCTCATAAACTTCGAAAATCAAAATTCTACAAACGATGCACCCTATAGACTACTTTTGACAACAGATTCGTGAAAATTTCAGATCAGTTGATGCACTTGAGTGAGCGAGAAAAGAGTTCTTTTAAACGAATTTTTAACAAAAAATTAAAAATTTCGCTAATATTTTAGTTAATTTTTGTTGTAACAATTTGGCGATGATTGTGTTGGTATCAGAATCAGAGTATAAGAATAACGAAAGAATTATGGATTATTGTTTTTATATAATGCACTTACGTATACGTATACGTACGAGTATAGTTATCGTGATTTTGGAAATCTAAGCCCTTAAAACGCTTTTATTTTCTAATAAATGTAGAAATGTAGCATCGAAGCGAAACTTTAAATGCATTTTTCTCAAAACTATACGTTTTTCTCCGCCCGTCTCATTTGTACGCGTTGAATTGGGTTTTCAGCCCTGGAAACTGTATTTTGGTGGTGCTTTCCAAACGAAACTGCTGATATCCCTCCTACTCCAGTCTTCCTCATCATAATTAAGGATATAGAATGTAACCGCAGCCCAAGGTACCGCGCGCGTATTCCATTTGATTTTCTTTTAGCTTGATTTTAGATTTACGAGTAAATTTCCCGGACCATCAGGTATACGTGTGAATGATTTCTGAAAAAGCTTATTTATTTGAAATGGATGACTTCATCAAATAGATAATACTGTATATAAATGTTTCGCGTAGGAAATGGACCGGCTACAATCATTCTTTGATACAATAAAAATGCAAATAAATGCTCGACAAAAGCGATTATTTACCACATATATACGAGTTTACACATATGTACGAATTTCGGTTGTATAAATTTGTCAAAATTATAAGCAAATATCCATTTCGAAGACCACCATATATACCGAAGTGAAAAGTACACACTCATGATAACCCAAGCCGAACAGATAATTTCGTTTAATGAAACGTGAAAATTCGCCTCCATTCGGAATTTTCGCGCTTCTACCATTTTGCATAGATCAAAGGCACAGCTAACGGCTTTTTCGTTAATGATATGATGTCACACAACAAGTAATATGATCCCTTTTCTCTTCCCTTTCACTGCCAGCATTTTTAACTCGTGTTTTTTTATCATTTCGACTCGTTTCCTCTTTCGGTCGTCTCAGATCGTCTCATCTACTTGGTGAGAAGACGATTCCATATTCGCGCATTAAATGCCGCATAACATTTTCAAACGCGTTTATTATCGTTGGGGTCGTTGAAATTTTATGTCATTTATATAAGCATAACAATAAGAGAATATTTTTGAACTCGGTTTTGTAGTAATCTACATACTAGTATAGCAACTCGTTTAAATGTATAGGTTCAAGGTTTTGCAAAAATATAAATTACAACAGCTCCGAGAATATTTATTTGCATGCGATGTGACGATCTACCGAGTCAAAAAATAATTTTTTGAGAAATATAAAACAATTTTCAGCTAAGAAAATTAATCCAAGAGATTATTGATAAAAACCGTTATAGATGATAACTGACAGTGGCGCGCGCATTATTATGTTTTGTCTACATTCTCGATATCGAGAATCGATTTTCAACTTCGTGATAAATTTCCAAAATTCCCGTGTAACGAAAACCGAAAACAAAGATTTTTACACATCAAACACTGCTTCATGAATTTTGTAAAATTTAGCCGGATATGTTTAGGATCGTGTGTATAATAAATAGATCATACACTCTAGAATTTGATTATTCAGCAGTTTTCAAGAAAAGACATTTCATATTATAATTATTGTAATTCAAACATCAGACTTTGATTTTCTCAAAAGTAGGATTTTCAAATTGAAGAATTCAAATTGTCATATTTCTGTCAATTCTTATCCGATTGAATACATTAAAAAGGTAGAGGAGGAATAAGAAATAAAACGTAAAATAATCGAGTGTACCCGTAGCAATAATTGGTTCATGACGTTGATGATAGATCTGAGATCCTCGGTTTTGTTCGATTAATTAATGTCAAGCAGTCATATTATGTGGCTCAGTTGGATAGGTAACCGTTTCGTTTTCATATAAGTGCGGTATATTTCTACCACTAATTAAGTATTAATTATCAATATAAACTTTTTTTACAAAAAATCTCTTCATAGTATTAAGATACAAAATTATGGTCCATCAGATTCAACATGGAAAATCAGGTTATATATTAAATTTTCATTGCGAGCTCTAACGACTATTTTCGATATTGCAGATCCTTTTTTGAAAAATGGTTAAATAGTTTGCCGCAGACACGAATATGATACGAGTATCCATCGAAATATTAAGTAACTCACTTATGGGTTTACTAGATTTGATCATCACAAAGTAGATATTTATCCAAAGAAGCCTCATTTTATGGTATCGGAATCTGTGCACCCTTAAAATATAGAGTATGGAAGCTTCTCTCCCGCCAACTTTCTCCATTTCTTTTTTTTTCGCTCGCCAATTTCCCGCCTCGCATAAACGAGTATATTTGGCTTCGCCATCAAAGCTTGTGTTTTGAAACTGTTTTAATTGAATTCCTTTTATAGAAAATTACTCTTACTTCGGTCCTCTTTTTATGCTCTCCGCTTCGACAGTACGCCCACTTCTTAGCCCCTCTATGGTTGAATTGGTGTTTCGTCTTGTACTCTATACTTGAATTTTAATTAAATACTTAGATTTAGAAATGCTTTCTTAGTCACTAGTTTTTCGATTAACCCCATTTTTTGCCTCACTTTTCGTAGAGGTACATTTAATCGCACATTTGAGGAAGGGTGATTCCCATCCGATAAAATGAGTAGGTATTTTTTTATTATTTTTCAATTTTACTAATTTTTCGCGTCTATAACATTATTTTTCTATAATATTTCAATAAAGCTATTGGTCCAATGGATTTTTCACTTGGAATTTTCTATAAAATTTAACTTTTTAATTTGCCTAATTTTGCGCCATATTATAATATGTATTTTAATTTAATGATAATATAAGAATAAATTTTTCTTCAGTCGTAAGCTGAGAGCGAGATCCAGGAAATCAAAGGTGTTGAGAAAATTAATTTTTAATTTAGAAATTTAACAATTTTATTTCTGAACAAATATAATATAGTAAGGACATAATATGATTATCACCATTACTGTCAGGCTTCGTAATTATTTTCGGATTTTATAAGTTTTTCGGCCATTTGTAGTGGCAACTTATCTTGTGATTTGCAGTTCGCCCACTATAACATAATAATAGTTCTAAAACTTGTTTAAGTGCTTAAATATCAAAATTACTGATCAAACTTTAACGATGATCTGAGGTTAATACATACATAGGGTGGTCCAAAATAATCCGTACTTTTTTCCGAGTTATCCTAAATGTATTTAAATTGAATTTTCGACCATATCAGGCTGAATTCCAATTTATTGGGCACAACTGGTGCAAATTTCAAGTTGATAGCTCAATTAGGCCATCCAAATACGAGCCAATTTTGTGGCGGCGTTTTTGGTATACCTTTCGGAAAATGTTCATTTGAGAAAATCAGCGCTCCCGCAGTGGCAGCACTGATTTTCGTTAATCCATACTCACAACTAAAAAGCATAGGCTACGAGCATAATGAAGAAAAAAAATGTTATCACATTAAAAAGATCATAAAAATCGCTCAACTTCAGGCCCAGTTGTTGAGTTTTTTTAAAATTTTTATTTTTGCCTGGTAAAAATTTTTATTTTTTGGTTGCTAGCAGTTCGACTGATGATATGCCGGTTGCATTGCGGTGAGAATGAAGAAGTATGACGTATATTTTTTATACTGACATAAATACATACGAAGCCAACTGAGGTATGAGACATGTGTGGAAGATGCAATCGGTTGTGTATGATAGTCGATTTAAGGAAGGGTACTGGAAAATAGCTGTGCCACGATCAACGAGGAGGGTTCAACCACAAGGGCATTTACCAAAATATTGAAGATTACCATGTCAGTAATATTGGCGTTAGACACTACCCTCGTTCAACATGATTTAAAGTTGTTTATTCGAGGCAAAATAGTTTTTATTTATTTTTTTTTTTTTTCAGTGTGTGAAACTTCTGGTAGGTTTATAAAAAGTATTTTACAAAATTCACTCTTAGGAATGGTCTAATTGAGCTACCAACTTGAAATTTGCACCAGTTGTGTAAAATTCGTAGGACTTTGACCCAACATAGTCAAAAATTTCAAACAAAAAAATGTACAGTATCCTAGAAAAAAAATACGGATATTTCTGGACCACCCTATATGTATTATTAGTTCATTATTGGCTTAGAAATTGTAAATTTGATTCTTCTATTCAGTTTTTCCAGTCATATCTGTTGTTTTCTTCAATTCACGTCTGAGTTTCTTCGATTTTTGTGATTTTTGCAAAAAAAATACTACATAATATAATATTGTACATCTGTAGAAGTTTTTTGAAAAAAAAAAAAAAAAAAGATTTTAAAAAGAGGTGCTCTTTGCTAGGTGATATTGTCACAATGTGGAAAGGTGAAAATTAAGAGCGGGAAAAGTTGTAAAAAAGTAAGAAAGGAGATTACGTTTAAACTAATTACAAGACTGTCGAGAAAGAGCGACGACGAAGAATAAACGTTTCACTTTTCTCTTTTGCCCCCCCCCCTCGCCCCTCCACTTATCACCATCACACTTATTTCTGTCTTTGGGCCTTTCACCTACTCGCTTTTTCACTTTTTCTCTCATTTATTCTTTTATTTTAGTTTTTTTTTTTTTGCTTACTCTGTCTCATTCTTCGACTCTCTCCAAGTTATTATATTCTCAGAGAGTGTTCTTTTGCGCGCGGCAACAACGTGCCCTATAATTTTTCAGGTAAAGGTCGTTTTGTAGTAATTCAATTATTTCGAAAAAGCTCGACTTTAAGTACGGATTCGTGTTTTTATAATAACTTTCCGTTTCGGTAAAATGTCGCACAGGATGCACGTTTCCGTTGAGCTTTTCCTTCTTTTTTCCCTCATTTTTTGCCTCTTTTTTTTTTTTTTTGTCTTCCTTCGACTCTCGTATAGCAGTTAATTAAATTAAAATGCAATGTACCAGAAGAAGCGTGCAACTTTTTTACATTTCAGCAACGACGGCAATCGGCCTTTCTTTCTGGATACCATTTAGTCATTAATAGTGAAATGATATTAATTTGTCAATATTTGTCATTTATAGTGTGTCTATCGTCGGCCTTAAGTCCAGAACGTAAGCTCCCTCAAAAAAATCCAAGTATGTAACTTAATGTTTTCCCCTTGAGACATGTTTTGGGCACTGCTAATGCTAAACTAGCAACAAAAAAAATGGGAATTTGCGAAATTCCGTTACCTTATTGTCTGATAAAATGATATTAAAAAAAAATTTTTCATCCAATTACGAATTTTTTTTACCTGTTTCTGGCGAGAGTTTTCGACCTAAATTTGTAATGTTTGAATGTTTTGTTCAAATGTTGATTGTCGAACTTGAATCTTCTGTAGGGTTACATTTTTGTTTCCTGATCTACTGTTGCTTTTACAAATGAACAGTGCGATGTGCTAGAAGAGAATAAGTCGACTTTTTCAAATTTCACTGGAGAGCAAAAAAAACACTTTCAGATCATCACATATAGCCTTCTTATAAAGGACCTAAATTTTGAAGTCTATTGGACTTGGTGTATGCAATTGAACCTGGGAAAAACTCGACTTTTGAAAAAAAAAGTGGACTATTCACTTTTTTGCATATCACTGTTCACATGAAGGCGGATATCAAAAAAGGATCTAAGTAAGAAAATAGCGTTTTCAGATGTCAAAATTTGAAGTTTTTGTTTAGTTGTAAGATGATTTAGTATGAAATTGAGTTCTGTGAGAGTCAGTGACGGATCCACCGAGGTTCCTCCCCAATCCAAAAAAAATAGACCGATAATCCACAAAAAATCAATTTTTTTGAACCCCTCCCCCTTTATGCTGAAAAAAAACACAATCTCACCATTTTAGCATTTACCATGCTTTGAAAAAATTTGAATTCCCCCCCCCCCCCAAAAAAAAAAATAAAAATGGAGCTCTGGATCCGCGACTGGTGAGAGTATTGAATGCTTAGTCTATGGATTATCTATTATCTAATGAGCTATGTGTCGCAAGTGTAATATCCGTAGAAATGAATTTATAGCAGTTTAGCTAAAACCCTAAACACCCTGAGAGAAATGGTTAGTATTTTAATTATAAACAGAATATCAATTTTTCTCATCACAGTTGTGAAAATTACTATTTATTGTACATATTATAATATTTATAATGCTTTTTACCATCTTAGATAACATAACTTACTATCTTTGTAGTAGTTTCACCTTTAACCGAGCAAGTTGTGAACTATATTTTCAACATATAGCTACTTTTACGCTATAAAAAAGTTGAAATTAATTATTCGTATAAAGTGCTATCTACGAGTAACGGTTCTACTTCTTCACCAAATTAAAACACCGAAAGTATACTTCATATTATATTCAAAATGGAGGTGAATAAATATAAGTGGCAAGTACAGATATAGATAAGTCTATATGATGATGAAAGCTGCTAGCTTCGAATATTATACTTCCTCTCGAAAAGCCAAAAACCTAACTATTGTTTCAATAAGACCCCAAATAAGAGAAGTTTTCCATCCTGAAATTGAACCACGAGATTAACGCCAGCTGAATCTCCCATACGTTTATTTTCATTTTCGATGGAAAGTATCCTCTAAAATGAAAAATTCTGAAATTGGAAATAAGAAGATAAAAATGTAAAAGCGTAAAGCAGAACTTCATGAAGAATATGTCAGACGGTCAAGAAGAATATTATTTCTGAAATTGATTTTGCCCTTTCCACCCCCTAACTCGACCCTCCCTTTTTGGTGTTCATATATAAGCTGGAACATCATTTACGTCATTCACAAATCGTAAACACATTTCCAGAAAAACTATAATCGTATTTCCACGCAATGATATTTTTTGCTAAGAAAGATTAGTTGGATGGTGTTTGAAAGGAAATAAAACTTTCAACGTTTGATGATATGTGCTTCTTCATAAGCTTTTTAACTGCTAATCCACGTAGGCTTGTCTGGTATCCAACGTATAAATATAGTATGGCAAATTTGAAGCAGATTTTTGTGCAGGTTTTCAGAGAAAACCAGCTCTTTGCAGGCGAGTAGATAGTCAGAGGGGATGGCGTCCGAAAATATGACCATTTTTCATTTTATGACTTGAAAATGTGTTCTCCTTGTAATTTTTGGATTCATATTACTTGATAATTTTATATTTGAACCGGAGAAATGTAAAACAACTTGAGTCACATTTTCCTCTTTTTACAGAAAAAAAAAAAACTGCAAATTTTTAGATTTTTCGAGTAAAAACCTGCTAAAAACGTGTCAAAGTTATTTTTTAGTATACTTTGCCAGGCTGAATGTGTTTGGACTACTATTCTACCGCAGATATGTCTGTTCTGCATTACTGATTTCTGTGACTGGGCAAACTTGCTTGAGTTGTCATCTGTTGCATTTAAATATTTTGCTCTTACACCCAGGTTCGAGAGGACTAATGCCCTACTAGAGTTGAAACAGTTGGTCTTATATTGAAAATGTGCTGATTGAAATTTTCTAACAATCACTTCTGTAGTATTTCAGTTATGTGGTCTTTTTTATAAAAAGAGTACTTACGGCAGTTTTTTACCATCTTCGTAGATAATTTTGAAAACCTGCTTTTTCAGCAAAGCTTAGTTGCGTCAGAGTTTAAAAAAATTCTTTCGACTTCGATAGAAAATGAAGTATTAACCACGATGCGAAAAAGTTGGTCCTTTTTTGTCATCGTGGAACTTTTAAAACTGGAATCAATCGAAGTTGATTTTTATATTTTCATTTTATTTGATTTTCTAAAAGTTACTCCAGATAAAATGCTCACCCCTCATTTTGAATCAACTGAAATTTTTTTTTACTGACTTGGCACTTGAAAGGGCTCATTTGGGATAAACTTGAATATTTCTTAAGCCTATATAGCTGAAAAAAGTGATCAGTTTTTTACCATTTTTTGTGTGCAAAATGGGACAATTTGAAAACTTGAGTCAAAATTACTACGAAAATAGTGGTTCTCCAGTAGTTCTGAACTCTTAAAACTGAGTTCAAGGCTTTGTCGAGTTTTTCAGTTTAATTTTTATTTGTTTATTCCACCTTTCATTTATCATTTCTTTTACCTTGGATTGTAAATTGTACATTATTCTTTCTGACGAGGAAAGTTTTTCAATGACGTAACTTAGTTTTGAGTTCTGTTCTTAGTATTTTATCAAAACTTGATGAAACCTTGCAAGCTGAAGTTCTGCACTTTTTTTTAGTAACTGAACGTGTAGCCAATATTGGGTGGATACACAATTCTCATTCTTTTCTTCAATCATAAATACAAAATAACTTCCAAAATTCAAAAATAAAAAACTCAATTTTACTTGTACTTGGAAAGTTTTCAACTTGACAGAATTCTGCATTGATTCTATTGGGAAAAAAGACGTTTTAGAAAACGTTTCCCGTGCAAATGCCTCTCTAGACAAAAGAAGTATTCGTGAAACACAAACCTATTTCTGTCAATTATTCTATTTTGAATGTGACACAAACGTTGATTTCCTTTGAAAAACGTATATTGCCTGTAGACTTCACTGTGGTGGCTTCACTTCAATATTTTCTATTCTGGTCACGTCGCTGAAATTCCAAAGTTGTACAAGAAAAAAAACGTCCAGAAGGAGGACATAGCTAAATAACTTTATTTTTCTGTGAATGAACTACTGGGAGTAACGTATAGTCAAACAAAACTTCCAAATAGCCTAGAAAATTCAACTATACTGAATAACTTTTCGAAAGAAAAGTTACAAAACAATATTCCTCAAAGGGACTGTGAGAGTAGAAAGAGAGGCACAAAAAGAGAGGGAAAAAGTGGGGGAAAAAAGTGTTGACATTAAATTCACTTTCAATATTCTGAGGTCTAGTTTGTGGCTTAAAGGAGGTTATACTGGTAAAGAAGCATGAGAGAAAATAAGGAAAAAAAGGAGCGAAAAAAAAAAGAAGAGGAAAACAACGAGATTGGAGAAGAACGTATGTTTCAAGTTGAGGTGCAACAGGTGTCTAATATTTTAGAGGGGTGTTTTTCGTATCATTTTGCATTAAAGACGGCTTGCTTGGCTAAAATTTAACCGTATAAAGTTTTGCCTTTTTTTTTTGTTTTCAAAATATTTGGGTTGAAGGCGAAGATAATATAATGTAGCGGAAGACTTTGGCATCCGACGGTTAAAATAAAATTACTTTTTTCTTTCCCCCTTTTCTTTTTTTCGGCGTGTCTATATGGTCTGTGATTTTACGCTAGGAAATAAAAATATGCTCAATAGCTGAAATTATAGCATAATTCTTGAAAGATTTATCGGTTTAGATTTTCGAAAAATGATCGGGTCTAGATATTATTTTGAGGATTTGATTTTTCTGATTTCGTTACTATAATAATATGTAAATGAAGACAAGAGAAAAATGTAAAATTAATTACAATAAGGAACGTTTTTAGGATAAACATGTAAAAAGATGTTGAGTTTTATTTGACATTCATTATTTGGCACATTTAAAAGAGAGGGAGTATTTTTACACTTAGAATTGATGAATCAAATTTTTGAGAGCATAGTTGAAAAGTAGAGCCTTCAACGCACATTTTGATATACCTGAAGTATAGATTGTGATTTGCCATAAGGGAAATAGAGAGTGTTGAAGTTGGAAAATACTGAAGAAGTGTGCCAAGTTACCCCCATTTACGGGTATACATACTCGTATAAGTGATTCTAGATGAATGTGGATGTTTTTTAGCGCTGAGCTAAATTCTGTGAGCTTGTTTGTAGTGCATTTTGATTGAAATGACGAACGGATAGTTAAATGCGAATGTTGATACTTCTGTGAGTACAAACCCGATGGGCAAAAAATGAGAAAATACGTATATAGATGGTTGAGGAGGAAGAAAAAAAAGAAAGAAAAAGAGGATAAAGGAAAAATTCACTGTGAGGAAAGATCGGAACCTTGTAAATCTTCAACCTTTAAAATTGAAATTGTGATGAATGCACTTGAAACTGCAGTAGTGTATATTCAAGCTCTGCAGGCTATAGTTTACACTGAGAGAAAAGGGCAGTATTTCCCGATGGGCAAAAAATGAGAAAATGATCCGGAAAATGAGAATTTTATCCGTTGTCAGTCCGTTTTTATTTTCGACCATCGGATCTGAAAATTTGCAGATATTTTTGTCATCTTGATTATTTTTCCAAATCCGTTTGTAAAACGGATTTCCTGATTATAATCGGTGATAATTTTTGGGCAATTTTTCTAAATCCGTTTGTAAAACGGTTTCACGGATTATAATCCGGGCCAACAAATATCATAAAACAGCCTCCACGGAAAATAATCCGGACTCATTTCCGGCATGACTGATTACAATCCGTTCGAAATCCGTTTTAGAAGCCGGAAAACAGGAATAAAACGGATCCGTTTTCAAAATGTTTTGCCCATAGGGAAGTGGCATTAAATTATTCTAAATTTAATTTCATTGTTTATAAACATTTTTTCAACTACCCCTTATTAAATCAAACTTTGCTGTTCATTAGCTAGCTAACTTTTTTTTTCTTTCTTTGATTGGAATAGTTTTTTCAAAGTCGCTATTTTATAAAATATCTGCAGTTACGAAGCCAGTTCAAAAAAAATAATAAAAAATAAACATGGTTTCTTATGGACCCACTATATGCGGGACTCCTACTTTGAAAGCAGTTCTACTGCCCTACTTTCACCCATGATCCGCTATTGTTTATAAGCTGTAGCGTCAGTCCTGCTTTATCTGTTTTCACCGGTGATAATCTGATAGAATGAAGTGAAAACCAAAGAGGAAAAACCCAAGTTTCATTGTCCTTTGTAATTTGAAAAACATGTTTACTAGTTCATCAATATATTGGGATGACTAATTTTTTCTGTTCCTTTTTCCTTTATCTTTCCTTTTGTTATTGTGACAAACAACCTTTTCAGCAGTTTTTTTGAGTGCTTAGAGCTCAGTTCTCATCCAACCTTCAATTTGTCAACATCTCTTCATAAAATAAAAATGATGATCGGATTTTTGTGAGACTTCATTAAAATATTTGTGTTTTGAGTTATCGATTGTGAACAAATACCACCACTCTAGTGGCTAGATTATTGCTGCGTTTGCATCGATGACGACGAGGTCAATCTTTATAAAACTTATACATAGTAATAACTCGATTTTCAACTTGGAAACCACCAACTCGGTAAACTTGGGGGTTGGCTTTTTGGTGGGAATAAGACGTTCTTACCCTCCGCCCATCAATAAAGCGAACTAAAGCGAATCACCACGTCAAACGAAAGTTGGTAAATTCGAAAGTAGAAATTTTATACAACCATCTTAAAGAAAAACCGATCGACATAAGGGCGAGAGAGAGATAAGGGAGGCGAAGTTTTATCTGGAGAAAACGACGACGCTTATAGTTTTGGAAAATCTGAGAGGAAAGGGTTGATTTGAGGTTAATGTAGAAACAGTAAGTCTGGGTAGGGGATGAAAGGGGGAGGGGGCACGTTGCGGAGATGGATGAGAACGCTTAATTATTGCGAGCGTTATACGAAATGACGAGCTTGATATGAATTTTCGAAAAGGGTCGGGGAGGTGTGGGAGGCTGATGTATTTTATAAGAGAGTATTATGCATAGCGAAATCCGGAGGGTTGCTGCGGAGGAGATGGTTTTTTGAGCAGCTTCAGCAGAGGGAACGGTGGTATAAGGCAACAGCACGTAGCATATGTGACGTGTCTCGTAGAAACGTGACCAGATTTTTAACAAACAGATAATATTAATACGTTGGCAGGACATACGAAGGTAGGTAAGTATTTCGCGATCTCATTTTACCTTGTTATTTTTGATTTCCTGTTCGCTTGTTTGTGCACAATGTACACTCTTTTCGTCGCCATTCTTTCAGCTTTTTCACGTTTTCCCACTTCCTCATTTTCTTTTTATACGCTTTTTCACACACGTGCTCGCTCGTTGATTTCGTCTTGTATTTTCATACTGGACCGTTCGTATGTCGTCGATGAAAAAATCAGAACAGAATAGACCGATTTCGTGGTGACGTCAAAACCGTAGAGCTAAACAGTTTTTTGGTTTCATTTTTATACGGAAAAAAAATCATCCACTTTGCAACGAAATGATACGTACTTAATTTCAAACACTGCGGAGTGATGGTTTTGGAAATACAATGTGGCTATAAGATCTTGTATATTAATTTCAGGGATGGAAAACGTTACGTTATAACATTATAAATAACGTTATGGTAGCGGTACCGAAACCATTTTCTATAACGTTACTGTAACGGTACTGCCCTTCACAATAACGTAACGAAAAACGGAAAAACGGTACCTACTTATCTATAGAATAACGTTACAAACTTTGATTCACATTTTAAACTTTCAAGTTTCAACTTTCCAACTTTTGTATTTCAAAATGTTATTTTGTTTATTTTATTTTCATTATTTTGAGTTTTTTGAGTTTTTAGTTGAGCAAATGAAGTAATGAACAATGCTTTCTTTCTGCTACACACACTATACTACACTACTGCTACACACTCCACCACTAAAAAAAAAAAAAGAAAAGAACAAAAACGATATCCATAACGGTACCATAACGATAACGAAATAATGTTATAACGTTATATATTGATAACGGTACCGAATCAATGGGTACATTATAACGGTACCGTAACGAAACAGATTTGATCATTTCCATCCCTGATTAATTTGATACCAAATATAGATACCTACCTACTGGAAAAGGTGATGTAAAATAAAAAAATTATTTTTTTATCTGAGATGTTGATTTCATTTTACCAACGTAAGCAATTTTTTTATGAAACTAGAGTTGAACTTTTTTTTCCCATGACTTTGAAAATTGTCTCATTTTTAGCTGAGCTTGTCATTTGAATTTTTTTTTTTGACGTGTTAACGCATCTTTGTTTTCGTCGTACGCGAGTAAATTTGGAAACTTAACACGAAGTTGAAAATCGATAGTAAAGATCGATAACGTGCCTTAAAACATCTGTCGTCAGAATTGCCATCGAACGTTTTTTTTTTTTTTAAATAAGCTCTTGATTTTTGATCAATTTTCTGGGTGGTTCGTTCATTTTTGTCAATGATGATTGTTTTTAATTTTCTGATTTTCATCGTTAAATTATTGTAGTTAATTATTTTTTACGCATTATCATGAAAGATGTTAACACACTGAGGATGTATAACAGTGATTAAACGAAACTTTGCGTTTTATTCATATTTTTTGGCCAAGTTAGACATTATCTCAGAACTACTCTATATGTTTACTTATGAAAGTGCTGCATCTAGTCGCACGTAGAGCATCTGTATCGTTCTTACATTCAGACTTTTTTAAAGGACATAATGAAATTTTTCTTTGATTATCTATATGATTTTGAAAATAACTGATTGAAGATGGTGAATTTTCGTGTTTGAAGTGCAATCGTAGGGTGGTCCTCATTTGGAAGTTCGGAATTTTTTACTAACCACCCTGCACAATGGCTTCATCTTTCACGAGAAAAAATTTCACAAAAATTTCTACTTCCCAGGTTGAAAAAAAGTTGTACCTACCTAAAGGGGGTTGATAATTTGTTTTTGTACTTGCAAAAATTAGCATTATTTTACTTTATAATCAGGACTGCATAGAAACAGGTGTTTCTCTTTCAACTTACTACTACAACCCTGTGAGGTGATTAGAAAATAAGTCAATGTGATTGGAAAGGATTTGGAGACCTAACCTTAAGGTAACTAAAAAACCGCTAATTTTATTTGTTGAATTAAAAATGATTTATTTATTATTGTGAGTGGATGTAGGTAATAAGAAAAATGAATATTTTAAAGAAAGACCCACGCTGCTCCTATCCCGCCACTCAGCATCAGTTTAAAAATTTCAATTTTACCATGATTTTCAATAAAGAGCCTGGCTTTTAAGGCATCTCTCTCTTATGGGAAGATTTTTTTTTTTTACACGAAAGGGAACTACTTTGAAGGATGGAAGAGGGAAGTACGAAAGTAAAAACCATCCCACCCTACTGTTTAGCTAAAAGTTTGAACGTGACGTCGCACGAAATCGGTCCATTGGGTAAAGAGTTGGTCCGTCTGTATTTACGGCGAACTGGTTATGCAATAAGCGTTACACTTCTCTGTTACGTCGAATGCAGCTGTTTTAAAATTAATTTCGTTGTTGTTAGAAATGTTTTTGAAAAACCGTCAACAATTTTAAAAGTATAACTAAGAGTACGCGCATGTGGAATGTAAAGGAAAATATATCTGATCTTTTTTCCAGCACCTTCGTCCTTTCTTCTTTTTATCGCTGGAGCCTACCAAACGTTCGAATATATAATTCGTCGACAAATACACACAGCTTCTAAAATCCGTCAGTTCTGCATTTACACAACATCCGCGATTTTTTTTTTTTTTTCATCTTTGTTGTCGTAAAAATTGGGAAATTGTTTTACACACCCTTCAAAAACTACAATTCTAACCGAGAAAAATATGAGAGATTGAAAAAAAAAAAAAAAAAAGGAGGGAGAAAAATCGTAATCCGGTATTTCAACAGACCTTGGTAGAGTAGGTGAGATTAGGTTATATTTTATGTGGCAGAAATTGAGTATTATATTTATCAGAAAGCAGGATACCGGTACGTGACTATTTCTGTATTCGATGGAATACAGAGTTGTGAACGATTGACGAGGGGCGGGGGAGGGCGGCGTCGAGAGAAAGCGAGTGAAAAAAAAATCTGTTTTCCGTGCAAATGGTTAAACTTTTAAAAACAATCTAAAATTGTATTTTTCCTTCTGCGGTGCGATAAATATGTGTTGCTTTCTGATACAGCTGATTTTTTGTTTCGTGTTTCACATATTGTGTATGTGTTTTTCTTGCAAAATCTGATTTTATTCTCCCGTACGTAAATCCTCAGCGAATGAGTAAATAGATATAATATAGCAAAGGAGATGCCGCTGCGTATTTTTGTAAATAAAACTCCAAACGCACGATGACGTTTTAAAAGATGGTTTTGTCACTGAAGCACTAGGCCCTTGTATCAAATGGCTCACAATTTTTAATATGTATAACAACATTTTAACACGGAGGACAATTCACTGTTTATATAGAAAACTGATGTATGCATTGAATAATTTTTTTTCTCGCTCTGAATTTCAGGGCCTGCCAACCCTGTGGTTAAATCACAGAGAAAGTACCTATATAGTGAGTCTGTTATTCTCCTATGAGTTTCATAAATTGAATAATGAAACGTAAGAATAGGGGATATTGAGCAAAATCGCTTTTTTGTGGTTTTTGCAGATTCTAGTTAGACAAACAATTCTGTAGACGGCGCTTTTTACCAAATGTTAGTATCTGCTCGACTTGTTCTCGAAATATGGCCTGTTTACGTTTCTCACTTGACGTATTTATTGAAAATATTTATCAATCATCAGAATGAAAATATACCCATCTTTACTCTTAGTTACGAAATATTTCCAACTTCGTTTAAAGAAATTGCGAAAATGGGCTTTATTTCTCCTTGAAACGACGCCAAGTTCTGCAGCAAACAGGTGTTTTAATGAAAGTCATAAAATGAATAAAAATCTCAAGTTGAAGGTACTACACCATTCGTATCCTACTACGAGAATTCGCTATACCAACCATGCATATTGTTGGGAAAAACGATCAAATACTTCCTCTTCCTCAACCACATCGTCTTCTGGAAACAGCTTATGAAATAGCTGGTTTGAAAAACCGCAGACAAATTATACGACGATCGTCGATTTTATACAAATTTTTGTGAATTAATTTCGCGAGACGATAAATAAATAAAATTTAGCAAAAATGAGGAAAAGTTTATATAACGACGAGGCTTTGCAGTCGAGCTGCACGAAACGATTTTCGCACAGCCAAAAAATAGGGCAACGTCATTCACCCTAAATTTCTACCCTCGTTTCTCATCAAAACTTGATCGTATAGTGCAAAAAAAAACTCTAGCGCAATAAACCCCGCTAGAATAGCAGGTTTTCGAATAATGGCGTTGTCATCGGTGTGGTAATTTGTCTTCTTACCTCTCTTTTATCACTTCCTGCAGCCTCATAGACAAGCTTCTGATCGATTGCTTCAAAGCAAGAATTTTGATTCACGAACACATCGCCCCTATGAGAAATAAAGAATTAAAAGTGTATAGTTTCAAACGCATAAAATTAGAATTTCACAGGCGAAAATCACATCTGAGTTTTGACTGTTGATTTTAACTCATTAGGAGAGGTTGGATGTCTTAACTTCTGCTAGTTTTTGTAACTTTGAAAAATGACAAAAATTTAAGCCGTTTTCTCTTAAAAACTCGCTATATTTTCAACGTGCCATAAATATTGAATGAGACGAGGTATCGAAAATAGATATCTTTCCTCTACGATATCCGGAAGAGTTTGAATCGATTGGATGAAAACTCACGACGTGATTTTAAACCCCTAAGCTCTTTTTGAAAAATTGATAAAATATTCCATTATTTCACTCTTAATCATTTCACTAAAAAATACAACATATTATTGTATGATCTTAATTCTAGGATTATTTTGCACAGAATCACAGACACAAAACTAACGAGTTTCTCCTCCGCCAATAAAACCAATATAATATTTTTTCCAACCGTGTTTTAAGTCTAAAACGGCCATCAGAGTGAAAATTTAGTGATTTTGGGACTTATTTTTGCAGTTTGTCTCTAAGATGACTGGAGGTAATACGTACCCAATATTTTTCCACAAAATTATCGAAAAATATAATATTTCTTTGAAAAAATTAAATTAAACTAAAAAAAAAAAATCGGTAATTATTTCTATAAGCAATGTATAAGAAGTAAGATTAAAATCCCTCCATAATATTTATTTGTAGAAAAAATTAGTAGTTATTTTGGTAACTACCCATATATTGTATTATAGTCAATGAGAATTGGGAGAAGTTAGACCCTGGTGGTAAACCGCTGAACTAAATGGCTGTAGACATTTTTTTTTTATCACGTGCCATGACTTGTTAGTTTCTAGTGTTTGCGCTTAGAACTTTTTTAGCTACATTTTCATTTTCCTGGAATTTGAGTTGGTCAGTTTTGGAGTGACACTTTTTATTGAATGCTTTGCAATAGTCGGTTGTTGTTAGCAGGTTTGAAACCGCAGTTTTAGTCAGTCAATTAAACTTAAGCTGCCATATGACGAGGCTCAGTTGGATGGGTGACCATTTCACTTTAATTTCCTGAATACCTCTTTCCCTCCCGAAACAAATAAACAGAAAAATGAACAAGTAAATGAACAAATAAATACATAGATAAATGAATAAACTAATTAATAAATTGATAAAAATAAAGATTAATCTACGAGTTTATGAAATAGCGAGGAGGGTATTTTTGATATGCGTAGAGATCATAAAACAAAAAACTGCGCATGTCTCATAACTATTTTCCAGAGTCAGACTATAAAATTAATGGTGTAGCTATTTTTTGAAAACCTGCTAAAAAAAAGGTTTCCTCTCTTTTGCTTACTCATTTAATGAAGGAATAAAATTGGAAGAGAAGACAGATTCGACTGAAGAAAAAAGAACGATTTTTCATTTCGACAAAATTTTTTTCTTCTATTTTTATTCGTCGCCTTTATTTTTGGTTAAGGGGTAGGTTTTCGTGTGATTTTTCGATTACTGCCAGCGCGTATATATAATTTGTGTTATGTCAATGCGAAAAAAAAAAGCTATAGCTGGCTGATTTCCTTGCCTCTCGAATTGAAAAAAGTTGGATTTCCCTTAGTCAATTAGCTTGACTTGGAAAAAGTCCTCTTTCTGCATAATGCTCTACTTGTCGAATGAAAGAAAAATGCGTGTAAGTATATGAAAATGAACAGTTCTCCCGGAGAAATGCGATTATCTGCTTGCTATAAGGTGCTGTTTGAAAATAGGAAAACTCGTATTTTCAAGTGTCTTCGAACCCGTATGACTTTTGTGGCAACGCTTTTTTGAAAAGTGTCACATGCATTGTGAGTTGAAGGTAGCGAACCTGTCTGCCATATTCGTAGCTAAAAAGCTGCTGTCTGCAAACTACGTACTGTTCTCAGTTAATGAATAAGCAGTTCATTAAAATGAAAACTTTTCTGGCTTACCTCTAATTACTTTTGCAGGCTAAAAGATTTAAAGAGCCACCGAAGGGTGTATGAGAATGAACTTTTATACGGGTATATCGGTAGATAGAAAATGATAAATTTTAAATGTAAATGCGTGCGAAAGGGTTGTAACTGCATGCATGCATGGCTGAAAATCATCAACTACGTATTTTTCAAACTTGTTGCACAGAAGCTGGAATTGCCTGAGAGCAAAATGTGATATGATAACTTTATTATGTTGTTGGTTGAATAAAAATATTTAAAGTGTTTCAAACTAAAAACACCTCCTTGCAAACTTCAAGACTTTGAACGTTAATTTTTCTTCGTGAGTGGTTCAAAATCACCAAATAAAAGAAATAAGAAAGAGACATGCTCTTCTTTTTTAGTGGTTTTTGTCACCTGTAAGTTTATCCCTGTTGGAGCTAAATGCTCTTATTCAGGGAAAGAGTCTATACCACGTCTCTGTTGGAGTTGTAAAATACTAATATAAAATAATGAACAAAGATTAACCATAGAATTACTTTACTCTTGAAAGCTTGTCACAAGAATGTAAGGTTATAAGAAAAAGACATAACATAAGTTGATACAATTTAACGTAGTCTCATATGTAGATTGCCAGTAGTTTCTAAGTAGAGTTACACATTGGGTATTTGGTGCAAGTCAACCATATATTTCCAACAATCCCAAATGGTGATTTTTTTAATAATATGTTATTAATAAGAGTTAACAAGCTGGCGCTATGAGTTAGAATTTTCGATTTCATTCTCCAGTTTTAATTTACCATTATCTTCAAAATGGACAACATTGAGTCAAAATTCCAGAAAAATTAAGCTGAAATTCAAAATTCTAACTCCATTGCGCCAACAGATTATCCTTTGCCTATAAGTAGAGACCAGATTTTTTAGCACTGAAAAATCAAAATTTGGCGCAAAACCAGGCATATTTGGCTTTATTTGGCAAAAACATTTGAAAATCAAAAACAAACATTAAATCATGATAAAATTTAAAAACAAAGGCATTTTTGTCATTTTTTACAAATGTTTTTAACAATTCCATCGGTAATTGCAGAATGAATTGTTTCCATGATTTGCAGGCTAAGATTTTTTGTGAACACATCTGTACTTTTTTTTGCTAAAATTTTTCCTCGAGCACCTGGAATTATGCTCATTTTCTGACAAACATCCTCAATAATTTCAATTTGAGCATGTAGTTCTAATTTTGCAGTTTTTGTCGTTCAACATATCGCACACCCTCTACAAAACTGCTACAACTCGCAAAAATCAAGTTTTGAGTTAGTAGTGAAAAAATGGTCTATAATGGTCCTACTTTGATCCCCCATATTCACCTTGGCGAAATTCCACCCCCAGACCCCTCCAGGACAGTTGTATCAGTTTACAATTTCAGAAATATGCTGCTATTCAATGGAAAAAACTGCTACAACTCAACTTTTTCAAACAAACTGATAAAATTACTTGACAAAACTGATACAACTCAACATTACTCTACTAAACTGATACAATTTGCAGTTCTACAACCACGTCATTAATGAAACAATAACACTCAAATTATGTACAAAACTGATATAACTGCACAAAACTGATACAACTCAACCATTTTCTTCATTATTGGCTGGACAAAAGGGATACAACTTGCATGGGGGCTATTTGTTAACCACTGAAGGGGAAAATATTATTACATTCAGAAACAAGACCACAATACAAGTCTTTTGACATTTCAACAAACAAAATCCGTTGAAAATTCACTGATTACTGACAGTTTTAAGATTCAAAATTTCAAACGGCTCTCCCAAAAAAACGGTTTTTGCGAGTTGTAGCAGTTTTGTAGAGGGTGTGCGATATATTTTGGCATTTATTTCAGTTTTAGCAATTTTCGGCAAAATATAATTTTTTTCCCAGGCCCCTACTACCCCATAGCGTATTTCTTTTTCATTTCTGATCTTCTGCCTTTAAAGGAACTCATTTGGCAAATGCCAAGGAATCCAGTCTCTACCTATAACATACCAAAAAATTACAAAATTTGGCTAAAAATTGAGGGAAAAATGGCCTAATAAGTTGGGAATATTTTTTAGACCAAAAAACCCATCGCATCGGTAAGTCGTTCCATTCGAAAACATAATAATATGCTTTTCCAGTGAAGCTAATTTTGCGCTATAGAATTTTTTTCTTATCTAGTGATTTTGGCCCTTATATCACCTACAGAATCAAAACACATAGTGTTGAACTATACAGCTTTTTTGTAAAATCGCGTGTCTGTCGTCTCTCACTGCTGATATTGCTGCGAATCATTATTAAACTGTGCGTTTGTCGTTTAAATTTAATTACGAAGCGTATCATTTGTTTGAGAAATCGACAGAAATGAGTCGTAGTGAAAAAGAATGTCGAGGGAGTGAAAAAAGCTGAGGATGAAATGGAAAAAAAAAAAAAAATGCAGAAGCGGTTTCTTTAGAATGGGCGCAATCAAACCGAGGCGAAAATTCAAACAGAAATTATATCGACTGCTTTGGGATTTCAACAAACGTTTCATGATTTGGTTTGCCTGTACGAGAGTGGAATCGAAATGAATTCAGGGAATTCCCGGCGTATTCCTGCAGTCGAAGGCGGAGGGTCGGGCAAGTGTAATATCTGGTGTAGCTGGGTGTTATACAATGGTCGTTATAATTAAGGTCTTCTCTCTGCAACCCATTTATTTTAATTTATGGCGAAAAGAGATGCCTAATTTGAAATGAAATTAACTTACATTTGTTTTAATTTCGCCGGCGTGTAGTCTAGCGCCGCCACGTGCCTTTTCGTCCTTTCCGTCAGTCGTCCTTCTGTCGTCGCCTTTCTGGTCGAGTCTTGCGAGAATTAAAAATTAATCAGGTATGCGAATCAGGAATGCCGAGAGAGGTAATGCAATGCCGGAAGGCAGCGGAAAAATGTGACGAAAAAGAAGGAAAACCAGAGAAAGGGAACCGTATACAAAAACACAACGAGGAAATGAGGAAATGTAATCGTATTTGAAATCACGACTTCATTTTGAAGTAATTTTTTTTTTTACATATACATGCATGACTATACGTCCAGTAGAGATGGAACACTGTAAACCTAATGGGCAAACTTTGGGCCAGTTGATATAACAGAAGCCTGGAAAGCAATTTGTAAATTTCCTGAGACATGCTTAGTTTTGAATATGTGTGATTATTTTATGCAGAGCTGACTGAGAGTTTACTGAAGACTTCCGTTTAAAAAAAAAATTGCTTTCAGGCAAATTCTACCTGTGACCATTATTCTCCAGTATAGACTTGATGTAGAAACATTTTTTTAAATATTTTTTGTAAATATCTGCTTTTAGTTTTATTAAAGCTGAATTCTTTTTACTGGACGTGTATAGTCGAAATTTTGTGTGTCCATGTGTGTACAATGTTATCGTATGATGACTTCATCATATACAAGCTTGATGACATCATCAAGCATATGCAAGGTTGATGACGTTATCATTCGTAAGCTTAATGAGACTTTTAGTTGATTTTTTGCGTGTCTTTGTATGTCCAATGTTATCAAATGATGACATCTATCCGAACGAAACTCTTTTTGCTCCCAAATGGAGCTACAAATTGAGTTTACAAATTGAGCTACAAATAGAGTTACAAATTGAGCTGCAAATTGAGCTTACAAATTGAAAGCTTAATTTGAAAATTTTTTTCCCAAGAAAAGTTGATGAACCTTTTTTATATACAATAATCGATGTAAAAGAGAATTCATCTTCACCTTCACGACTCTTCGTGAAGGCTACAGCTACTTTTCTGCACCTCCAAGTTCAAGACTGAAGTACATATCGTGGCCAAAAATCACAAATTTTTGTTCAGAATTGGCTTGTTAAACACTCTAGAAAATCTCACTATTTTATACGTTATTTGCTTCTAGTAAAGTATACCCTTAAGTCATCGTAATGTGCTGACCATTATGATTTGACTGCTGTATCTGGTCAAATGTCCAGATAAAATACATATGAGATATTGTAGTTATCTTATCTGTCAGATTTTCATCAAATGAGAATTCGTTTGCAAATTCACATCAGCATAATATTTTGTCATCCCGATGATTTCCAACACACCCTCTAATGTTATAGAGAATTCGATCTTCATAATTCGTATGTAAGTTAACCCTTGATGACTTATGGGACACCTAACCAGTAAAAATAAATTTCTTCTCTAGAACCCACCATAGGGACTAACATGTAATAAAAAAATTCACTAGCTGAACTGAAATTTTTTTTACTGTTGATAAGAGTGTAAGATTTCTCCATAGTATGTGAACTTTCCCTCCTCTAGATTTTCTACAAACTTGCTGGCGTATTTATATATTATTGAAAATGAGGAGTCTCTCTGGTTATGAAGGGTTGAACGAACACCTATAAAAATTAAAAATCACCCTTATCTACTAAGCTTTTACATAAAATATAAATGAACACGATTACATTGCACTGAACTGTGAAAAATTTTCCTCATTACTATATCTTCCTCAAAGTGATATCACCAATCAAAAACTTTTTCCTCTGCATCTTTTACAACCATCAGTTTGTTATTCTAGAATGCTTTATGACAAAAATTAATTGAAAATTAAATGGTCAGGTTGTATTATATTTTATCATAACGTTGTTGTCAATATTTTAACAACCTTTTACAAAAAGGGCTACCAACTTCTGTCTACTTAACGAGACAAATTTTCAAAGCCCACCTCTATATTTTCTTTTTCTTTTTTTTCACCTTTCGTGACACGTGATAAAATATCGATTAAAGGCTGGAAAAAGGCAGAAATTCCTGAATAGGGAAAACTGATATGCAAAATGTTTCCTTAATTCGTGGACAATAGATACCTTAATCTTTTTTTTTTTTTTTTTTTTTTTGGTAGTGGTAGACCCTGCTCGTACCTATGTTGTATGTACCTTACGTAATTGTGTCAGATAAAAAAGCCGCCTATATCTAAACTGACAGCTCACTTTCTCCTATTTTTCCACTGTATCTTCTTTCATTCATTACGTATTAAAGGCTTTAAATTTTTATATCGTCGTGAGTTTACAAACTTTGGTTTTTCTTTATTGACGGCGTAAATATTTAATGAACTCCTTTTTACACTTACTTTAAGGTGGGCTGGAGGAATGGATGCGGGGGATTTTTTCGTTTAGCTTTCACCCCATTCTCCTCATCTTCGCCCATTTTTTCATTTCATTTTTTTTTTTTTTTAGTGTGCCCTTCCCTGATATGCCGCTACTATTCTTCTAAGAAAAGCAAATAAAAAGCGATTAACTTCGAAAAAACGTATTTTTTAACCTTGGTGCCTTAACAAAATATTAATTTTTTTGCGAAAAAAAAAAAAGGAGAAGGGTTTTTAAGTTGATTTGGAAGGTGAAAAATGTTATAATTAATTTTTCTTGTGTGGTGAGAAAAATTATAATAAAGGTCTTATAAACCGAGTGACGTGAGTAATAGAAGACACAATGCTGACGTAATCCTGTCACATATTCACGACTGTTTGTTCAAGAAATGACACTTAAAATGGAGGTATACGCATTAATTTGAGCTCCGTCAGCGATCCGTTATTTAAAATTTGTATTTTCGGCTTTTCAAGAAAAAATAAAGCTAATAATGCGGTTGACAAATAGCTAATTTATAATTTTCGTGACAGTCGATCGCGAACATCTCCATTTTTCGAACCTATATTTTGTAGCAGAATATTAAATAAGTAATAAATTGCCCAATTTTTGAATAAGTCAAATAAAAATTCCACTAGCGCCGGACACTTTTTTGATCAGCTTTATATGTAAGTCTAATTTCACTCAATTTATATGAGAAAATAGTCTATTGATCTTGAAAAGATTTATGACCTTGAAATGGAGATAACATTGGACACAAATTGATACATAAAATTTCGACTAAGGTTTAGTACAAAGAATTCATCTTTAATACTCGTATATTATGGTAGATCCATCTAAAATTGACAAGTTTTGCTATTAAATTGTTTATTTGAAGTATCATGTCAGAATTAATTTTTTCATGGGAAATTTTTCACCCCCATTTATGGTTTGAGAAAGTTGTGATTTTTGAATTCATTAAAAATATGTTTGCAGATTACTGCACGACTGTAGTAATCAAATCTCTATTTTCTATGAATTCATTCATCGTTAAGCACACATTATTTTACAGTGTTTTCAACCATAGCAATTAATTACCGAATTCCAAATATTTATCCCCTGCATGATTTTCCAAGTCACATTGTCGTAAGATTAGGAGTCGAAAATTCTGTCAAAGAAAAATTATGAAGGAGCTGAAATTGTATATTTACCAGATTAATTGACATTCATCCTTTACTAAATAGGCTCAAGTTTCATTCATGGTATGCAACTTGAATTTCTGGAAGCTCGTTCATTCTTTTTCCCCCCTCTATTTGATTGCCTGCATTCAATCAAAATAGAGAAAGCACATAAGACCTTTCCCTATTATTGGTGTTCGAACTTTTGCTTTTCTCTTTGATCCCCCTCAGCCTTGAGAGTATTTCTTGTCAAATCGTTTTCGACTGATTGTATATTTTCCTTTAGCTCCGAGAGCTGCTGGGGAGTAAAAGAAGAGGAAGTCGAAGAAGAATGAGAAAAACGATAAAGTTTGTTTGAAAGTGATGGGACACGCACTGATAGAATCGAGTAAATAAAAATACACCCTCCGACGAAAAAATAATTCATTTTTGCCGATATTTTATTTATTTTCATTTTTTTAGAGGTTTCTTTGATGCATCGAAGCGGTGAGAAGACGACCCGAAGTTTATTTTATTATATTTTCTCGGGTGGCAGGCGAAAGGGAGAATTCAAACGTCGTTTTTGTACGTGAACACAAAATATGCTAACGAGGTTGTGCATTGTATAACTTCTGCCGAAATACCTACCGATACAAAAATAAAATAAAAATTCTCAAAAAGGCTGAATTCTTGCATACATAAAAATAATGAGCATCGATTTCAACTTTCGGAAGTTCTTCGACTAGAATGCAAACAAAATCTCTGTGTGATATTCTATACGACTGAGAAGCCCTAATTTAATCTCAGTGTGAGGTCTGAGCGTCCGTGCCATAATTTTTTAGTACAAGAAACGAAAATTTTCTCAAGTGGAGGAGTAAAATGACTTTTGAATCGAGCTAATTTATTGTGTAAACATTTTAATGACGACTTATTCGCGATTTCACTCGACGTGGCTGGCAAATGTAATCAACTTTCTTACCCTTGGGGCTGGTATTACAAACTTTGATTGCTGATTTAACAAATACAGTTATAATTTAAAATAGCTTGAACTTTTACGTCATAACAGTCTGTTGAATTAGTAACCGATATTTGTTATACTCATGGTCCTCGTTATCATGTCTCATTATGAACTTAAATGTAACAGTTCTCTAGAGATTGAGTAGTTTATTGACGCATGTATACGTGTATAAGAGATATGATCTATGAAAATATACCATCAGTCGGAAATTTCATTTTCGATCTGATGATTGCTCTTGATAGAGGAAGGTTTTTTGAGGATTTTGTAGAAAATATCTTCTTAATCGGTTGAAAACTAACGGAGATTTTATGACAGTTTGAATTTCTGAATTGAAAAATTCTACTTCTTAGAAAATCAAGTTTAAAATTTAAATCATAATTTTCAAAAATAAAAGGTTTTTCTAAAAAAATGCTGAATCGATTTTAATGAAATTTTCATAAATGTTATATAGGTAGTATACCTAAAAACACTCAGATTTTTATTTGCCCTATTTATCATAAATTAAGCCAAGTATTTTATGGATGGAATTATTTTGTTTGCTCCAAATTGAGATTACTCCTTTCTGACCATTAAATCCAGATGCACCTTAGAACTACATACAGACTACAAGGACTGAACCAGTATAATATTTAATACGATGTAAATTTCGTCTCGATTTTCGACTTTGAATGCATATTCGTGGAAGTACGAGGGTCATTCAAAAAGTAGCGCCTGTTGGCAGGTGCCATGTGCCCATTCGTAATTTCCGAAGGAACTACCGCACGGGAGGGAAGAGGGTGAGTGTAAGAAGAGACCGAGAGCATGAGCAGAAAAAAAAAAGAAAGTTGAATGCACGAAACAACGTCAGTTTCCATGGAAGTGCCGTAAGCGTGTATTTAAATTTTGAAATTCGGTCTACCATTTCTTTCCTCACTGCGCGGGGTGAGACGGGGATAAAAATATACAAAAAATTAGGTGGGACGTACGGGGAAGGGGGTCTTGACATTTCACCTGTGCGCCGCTGGCGGCGGCTGTTTATCGTGAACAGAATGAGCGTTGACAAAACTGAGCAGGTAACAGCAAAAATTATGGCTTCTGTTTTTTGGGATTGCCATGGAATTTTGTTGATCCGGTATATGCCACGTGAGAATACAATTAATTCAGCTGCTTGTTGTGAAATTCTACAAATTTTGAGGCATGAAATTGGGAGAAAGTGACAAAATTTACCACAGGATCAGGTTATTCTTCTGCATGACAATGCCCATCCTCATACCACATAAGCAACTCAGGCCCAGCTCAAAAAATTTGGATGGTCAATCATGACTCACCCTCCCTACTCCCCCAACCTTTCTCCAAGTGATTTTCACCTGTTTCCAGCCCTCAAATGTCATTTAGGAGGCAAGAGATTCCCTTCTGATGAAGAGGTTAAAACAGAAGTGAGAAATTTCTGTACAGAGGAATGGTGTACTCATGGGTTTGAATGGCTGGTGTCTCATTATGATAAATGTTTGAACAATTTTGGAAATGATGATGAAAAGTAGATCTCAAAACCTTTCTAAATTTACCAAGGTCAAGTCTTTGCATCAATTCTGTCTTCTTTTATGGCCAATCAGGCTTTACTTTTTGAACAACCCTCGTAAAAAACGAATACCGCTGTACTTTCGAGTCATAATCGAATTTTCTTCTTTGGCAGTTCTACAAGAAAACGAGGGACATAGCAATGAGCGTATACTATATCTTCTCAGTTGAAACAGAAATATTTATGATTTTTAATCGTAATTCGAGGTAGACGTTTCGAAATGAATTTTCACGAACGTAGGCAGTCGAGCAAAAAGTTTCGTGAAAGGTAAATAATAAAATTTATTTCATAGATGCAGTATACATAACTGAAGAGTATCAACATCCATTAAACTTTTGGACGGAATTCACTTTTAATAATACGCGAGTATCTTTAAGAGCGACCGAGTTGAAATAATTTCATCAGTACGAAATGCAGCTTGGTTTTTCACACTGACTTGCGTAAATTTTCAGAAGAAAATTGATTATAGTTGTTTCATCTGAAATGAAAATTTAGTACGAGTAGCTATACTCGTAGATCTTCTGTTTCTTATAATTTCGCCTGCCTACAAGCAAATTTATCGTGGCTAGAATCCTTAATTTCTCATGTTCTATTCAACTTAGCAAATGTGACCTCACATAGTTATCCCCTCTTCCTCCTATGCCCAACGACTCTCTTACAAAGTAGAATACGATAACAGAAAGGTTGACATATATTTCTTGTATGAATTTGTTTTTTTTTTTTATTAAAATAGGAAGATGACGTCATCATCTTGCCTCATCATCTTAGGGATCCTGCCTCGTCATCATGGGTGTATGTATGCTTGACGACGTCATCTTACTGCTCCTTCTGATCCTATTGCTGCTCCTTCTCCTCCTCCTCCTCCCAATACTGCTCCAAAAAGTCATAAAAATATTTTTCATTATAATAGAGAGACTTAAAATTTGGAATTAGATTACTCTTGTTCTCAGGCCCAAATTTACATGTGACCAATCTGGCTGAAGGAACCAATTTGAATATTCAGCTATAAGCAATAATATTGAACACGCACGCGCATAAAAGATAAAATATATCTACCTATATTATGTTTTCAGTCTTACCTCTTAAGTGAAAACAGCGAAAACATTTCTGATGTCAAAATTATTGAAATTGCCTGTAGAAACTTGGAAATGAATATTTCTTCAATATCCTCTCTTCTCCTGAAAACAGCAGCTTTATTCGACTTCCCTCAATTGAGAAACATTGGTAATGCGTAATTAATAAACGAATGTTGTAAAGCTGCGTCAATTATATGTCACAAAATTTTAGTCGACAAGATCAATTAAGAAGCATCGACCCTTTTCTAATACCTTTCTATAAGAAATCAAAAATGAACGAGAGAATGAAAAATAAATATCCTTTTCTTTTTTTCTATTCCATAAAGAAGCTTACGTTTGAAAAACTTGGCGTTTTCATTTCTGATAGGTTTCAGGGATCAAAATATTTCCCCGTTTTATGGTTTTTCATTTCGATGTTTATAAATTTATACGAATTGCGTAGACCACGTCAGTTAATAAATAATCCAATTTTAGCGATCGAAAGAAGACACGTGTTTCTAGAAATAATTAAATTTCTTTTAGCCTCGAGAAGAAAGAAAAAATTGATAATTTTGTCGACTTGATGTTTCAAAAATAAAAGAAGAAATGAAGACCTTTGTGAAAAAAGAGACATATTATAATGACAGAAGTTTCGAAGAGCGAATTATTTCTAGACGAGACAAAAACCAATTTCATTCTGTAATTTTTACTCAAGTGGAATACGAATAAAATATCTTTATAGAATTTATAATCTGTTTAATAAATCTACCAAAAGTAAACATCGAAGCCTTGTGTACACCATGATAGTGCTATCACGGTAGTCAGTGTTGCCAACTTAAATTGTTGAAAATTCCTGCTTAGAGCAAAAAAAAGTCACTGTTACTATTTTCCTCGTTAGAAACTTGAATTTTTGCCACAACGAAAAGACGAAAAAATGCTCAAAAAGCTTAATGTTAATGGCCTTTGACCTGTGCAATTTAAATTGGAAACATTTAAAGGTACAAGAATAAAATATACCCATGATGAAAATTTCATATCTCTTCTTGAATAATTTTGACATTGTGAAAAAACCCCTAAAATCTCTGAAACTCTAAAAAAAATCCTAGGTTTCATCCCTGACATTTTTCAAGACAGTAAAAAATCCCTGGTTGCAGTGATTTATCCCTGCGGTTGGCGTCCCTATTGGTGGTGGAAAAACTTTTCCATGCTGTAGCCTTTAAGAATTATCACATTCTTTCACTTGTATTATGCATTTCGTTGATAGAAAGTATTGATGTTTCTAACATTGTTCTCCTTACCATTTCATAGTGAAACAGTGTAAGTACCCATATAAGAAAATCAATTTTAAAATTCTTGTTTCATTTCATAGTTGAGACATTTCAAAGATGTTTTTAAAAGATCTATTCGAAGATGATCACATAATTGTGAAGTTATACACTCTTCGTGTAGAGTGTGAACTCGAGTGTTTTTTACATTCGCAGTCATAGACTAAACGAGGCTTTAAGCCAGAAATATCATCTGCCAGAATTAACAGCAATTTTTGAGTGTCTTGAAAAATATTAGCGATAAAAGCAGAGATTTTCAGGAATCTCGGGGAGTTTATAACATTTTTTAAAATTTCAGGGATTTTTTCTAAAATTTCAACTTATCATTCGAATAATTAGAGATGATAATTATTATATCTATAGATATTTTATTCTTGTATAGTCTTATCAAATTAATATTTTACAGTTTCTAAAGATTTATTTTTGAAGAATCAATTTTATATTTATTCCAATATGTTAAAATTTATTTATAATAGAACTTTTCTTCAAACGCCCGTCCCCTCCCTCCTCCCCCTAAAAAAAAAAATCAGACAAGTAATCTTAATCACAATATTGTCCTTAATCATTCGAATTAATTTTAAAATGATTTCTTATCATGTTCCAGTTAACTTCACATGGATTCAAAATGCAGAAATGAGTGTAGATATGAAGAATTGTGGAATTCAAATCACAGTGAGTACCAGTTTATTTTATCCTTATTAGAAATGAAAAATTGCGTCCAGAATCTATAGGGCCCGGTATTACACAATTATAATCATTGTACCAGAAAATTTCCTCGGTTATATGTTATACGACTAACAGTCCGTTAAATTGGTAACCAACGTTTGTAATACGTATTAATGTAAATACCATTTCTTTTTTTAGCCCGTAAAAACAAAAAAAATTTTTTCACGAGTTACAATGCCATCTGAATAAATTGATCAAATATTTTTTTTTTCTTTTACGTGAACTGTGATTTTTGCTTTTTTACTATAGGTAATTTCAATGATTTCAGTTGATAAAGAAAACAATAAGTTTAATGTAAAATTTTTTTTCCAATTCATCAGAAATATTTGAATTTTTTTTTGCGTAAAAAATCTTGCATGCAGCAAAAGCAAACTTTGGAAATATAAGAATAAAAATATTTTCATTTCATTTTTTTTAACCGTATACCCGTTGAAAAATTTAAAATTTTTTTTCCCTCCTTAAATTATGTAAAACGAATCAAGCAAATGTTTCAAAAGTTAAGTTTGCATAACAAAAGCAGTTTACAAACTTGTATATTGGCTGAAAACCGAAGTTGATGATGGATGAAATTTACCAACCAAATTTCTCTTGGAAAAACACAGACGTCGAAATTCTCAAAAAGGTTCGATTTCCCAGCGCTTATAGTTTTATTGTGCGGAAAAAATCAGCCAAAAAATCTCGTAGATAAATAAATAAATTTGGTTCAACTTTTGGTCGACGTATCTCAGCGTGAAGTCGCAAATTCACGTAGGCTTCTTGGAAAATTAGTTGGTAATTTTAGTCTCCAAAAGTCTTTTATAGCTGTTATTTTTATATATAATATATATATTATGTTGAATAGACACGTGTGTATCTGAAATAAGCATTCAGGAGAAAAAGATTCACTCAAGGTACATTTCACTCGATTTTAAGATCGAATAAAGTTTCAACTATCTATTTGTTCTGGGTATTCCATAGGTTTCCAGCGAAAGGTTATTGATGTCTTATTATATTGTGAGGATGAAACGAATTTGTTGAAACGTTTTCCTAAAATGCAAATTTCACATTTTCTAGAATAGTTCGACGTCGTTTCGAGGACGATATTTCTTCATTTATTCATTACGTTTGTTTCTTTTTATTCGTAAATCCATTGCCCAAGACTACATTTTCTATTGATTCTACTTTCGTAATATGCTGCCATTCTATACTCCTTTTCGGCGGCAGTAATATTGGAATTTATCGAATGAAATCAATATGCTGTGTGGCTGAAAATGAGAAAATATTTTTATTTTTGTAAAACAAGCTGAAAACCCGGTCGTCCTTTCGAAAGGGTTATACAGAAATATTTTAATTGAAGAAAAAAAATCAGGCCTTCCACAATATTATTAATTTGAGTTATTTGGCTGCTTGGTGAATGATTAGTACATAGTGCGTTTTAGAAATGTTTTTTGGAAACATCTTCATTTCTAGTCAGTGGCGCTCTCAAGGTGAGCTAAAAAGGCTGAAACCCCCAAGCCGAAAATTTAATTTTAACACTAAAAGCACCAGGTAGCGTCATATGCGACGCAACTCGAAATTTTGAGGTGGATTTTTTGAAGGACCAATATTTTGAGAATCCCTGACTTGTGTCATGCGACGCCACCTGGTCTTTTGAGGTTATTCTTGTGGCGTCGTATATGACGCCACCTGGTCCTTTGAGTAATCGAGTAAAACCTGCCAGTTTCTAGTGTTAAAAAAAGCAGAATAAAATAAAATGCAAGTTATATAGTTAATCATCTGTTACATCTTTAATGTGTTCAAATTTTTCACAATGTAATGCATAAAAATAGTAATGAAAATAAGAAAATTTACAACGATTAACAAGCCACTAAGAAAATTGAGAAATTATTGACTAGAACCGTTTGATGACAACTGATAACGGCGCGGGCATCATTTATGTTTTGCTCAACATTCTTGATATCGACTTTTAACATCGTGTTAAATTTTAGAATTTTGCACGGTTCGCGTGGATTAGGTATTTACAAAATTTCTATATTTTCCAGGGATGTCAACTGCAGGGATTAATGACAGAAAGCAGGGATTTTTTTTACCGTCTTGACATTTGTAGTACTTTCTGCCATCTTTGACGGTACATTTCAATCTATTACCTGGTATATTTCACTATTTTTGTAGTAATTTCTACCATAAATCTTGAATTATCCCAGTTTTCTTATGTAAATAGTAAAAATTACTACCAGAATTTTTTTTTTTTTAGAGTTTCTTTTCCTAAAAAAATTTTAATTGCCCGAAACAAAAAGTTTTACGTAGTTTAGATTTTATTTCCTCACCTCCCCCTCTCCTTCATACCTTAAAAGAGGCCACTGAAGGTTAAAAAAATTTCATCGTCACGCCGCATTTGAAGTTTTGTTTAACCTTTACCTGACAATAAAGGCCATTGTGTTGAGTGTTATTTCAATTTTTATGTAATTTGCAGTTCTGCTGTGAGTTATATTGTATTCAGTTACCCTAAGCATAGATTGATAATTAATACTTTTTTACAGTCAGTGATGTATTTATGGATGTTATCACCTCCGAGCATACAGAGGAGGATGTGAAGAGATTGTTTGAGCCCTTTGGTCCTGTCGAAAAAGTGATTATGATGCGAGGACCCGATGGGCTGAGTAGAGGTAAAAAAATATTTTCTAGCTAACCCACCTGCTATTCATTTTTAAAAAAAATTCACTTTTTTTAAATATAAATTCCATTTTCATATTGGCCTGTTGCATTTTAACTGTAGGAAAAAATTAGATGATTTTTAGCTTTTCCATATTTTTGGTGTTGCTCGGGAGATTTTAATAAACCGTGACTTTAATTGGAATGAAATTTGGAAATACATTTCACCTGTACCTAGTTAATGCTTCAGTTTTGTAGCGTCAGCAAATCGGTAGTAATAAGAATGAATGATTGAAAAAAAAATGATCTCATATTGTTCTGATTTATGGGCTTCGAATCGTTTTTGGAAATGGCATGAGAAACTAGAAACAAATGTTATGTACTCGTACCTATACATGTTTGAAATCTGTTTTGTTTTGTTTTTGTTTTGAGGAGTGAGGAAGGTAATGAGGAATAGGGCTCTTCATAGATTTTCAAACATTATTTTCATGCATAATGTACCTCTCACCGAAGAATCCATAGGTTTACGTTTGACTTGCTTGTGAAATATTTTGACGGTGTGACCACTCATGCCTTTCAAAGTGGTAGACAGTTTTTCATTTTATAAACTGAAGCTGAATTTTGAGCTGATTTTAGTCTAATTTAAGTATCCTACACTGGAATATACCCACTCCATATGCGCCCATTAATATTTTTTTTTTTACATTTCAAATCCGTAAGGCCCTTAAGGAATTAAAAAAATTCTTTTTTGTGGCTTTGAAAAATGACGTGAAAAAAATTTAACGAAAAAATCTTGGTGGCGTGGGATAAATACTTGAATTGAAAAAAAATAAGTTCTAAATTTAGCTTTCAAAATAGAAATATTGTAAACGTCTTAAGGGTGTAGTCTACCTTTGCTTTTTCGAGTGGTTCACGATTTACCCATATTTTTTCCATATTTTAGTTTTGCACCAACTTGGCTCAAATTTGGATACATTACTCTTGAACTTATTCTTTATGCTCAAATGAAGCCCTTGTTTTAATTTTCAAAATTTTATGATATCCAAAGTTGAACAAATTAGGTGTAAAACTCAGCAAAATAAATGGTAACTTGGAAGTCTACTTTTAAACTAAAAACTTGTGAAAATGTTTGTTTTATTGGCCATCAAAACGCAAAATCTGCAACACACGTGTCTATTTATTTTACATTTTCAAGGAGGTTTTTAGACGTGATGTCGAGTTCGTGGCAAAGGTAGACTACACCCTTAATGAACTGGAAATCTGATATCAGCTTTGATTTTTAATATCGACCCAACTAACCCTTTCTGCGACGTTGAATACTTTCGATTTACTTTTTTGAGTGTAGAATATACCTAATATGTAGATACTTGTATATATATACGTACACTCATTAAATTCTTTGGGCTCATGTTTCTAATTCCAAAATGAAAATTATATTATTAAGGTCTGATTGAGAGTATTCAAACGTTTATTGTTTTCATCTGCTAATCATTGGAAACTGCTTGCCTTTGTCATATTGCTTCGATCATGTTTTGAATGTAGGCTAATATTATTATTGCTAACTGGTAGTTTAATAGTTTTTTTTTTTTTTTTGTAGCCCGTATAGTTTTAGTCCTTATTAAAATACATATATAATATTATCGCCTAAATTTTGTTATGAATTTAGATCATAAATTCATAATAAAAATCATGATTGTACGACATTTTCTCTAACGCGAATTAAGTAATAACACATTTTATCTAACGTAATTTTCTCTAAAACTTTTTTTTACCAATGACGACTTTCCTAATGTCACTTTCTCTGACGTATTTTCTCTAACGACATTTTTTCTAATATATTTCCGAACATTTTTTTCAAAAGACCCCCACAACCCCAAACCCTTCCCCATTACTAAACATCAAACCCCACTCGAACCCACCACCTATTGAAATTTCCAACCCCCTCCCCTCCCAACCACCAATTCTGCTTTAATTAGTTGGAAATTTTCGGGAAAAAAGTAAGTTAGCAAGATGTTTGAAGAAAATATATGATTATTAGAGAAATTGAATTTAGAGAAATTTGCAATTAGAAAAAATGATTTTAGAGAAACCACGCTAGGGAAAATGTCTTGGTACCAAAAATCATAGCTCTGCATATGTATAGAAAGTTTGGATGAGTTGCTAGTCAACGAAACTTTATTTTTAGAAAAGCAATGGAACTGAAAAAAATGTTTGTAGACATTTCGACTATTTTGGATAGGAAGATTGAGAGACAATTCAAAATTTATAGCTGAAATTATTTTAAAGAATAGTTTACCCAAGATAGTAAGTAACATGTAGACTATCTACAATAAATCTTTGAATTTTATTTCTCAGTATCGTCGATAGATGTCCTTATAGAGTTGGATTGATGAAAAAATGCAACATCATATACTATAAAGTCACGCCACCTACTAGAAATTTTTAATTTAGCTGCTCGGTTACTGTGGAAGAATCTCCTCAATTTCAAGTTTGTGGACTACTCTAGCCCTACGGTCGAGTATCTGAAGTCATAAATTCTGACATATAATTTTGAGGGCTACCAAACCCGTTTTATCTTATTCCAAGTGGGCCCTCTAACACTGTTAATGCAGAAGACGAGACAGAAGAAAACATGCAAAATTAGAGGTAACCGTCGTCGAGAGAAAGGATAGGAAAAAATGAGCTACCCAGGTATAATAAATTAATCGTTAGAAATTTTTTAATCGACGACAAATTAGTCGGGCCCGGCTAATTGTCAATTAAAGCTGATAATTCGATGGGATTAAACTCTCGACGACGTTATATTCTCTCAATTTCAGAGTACGTTTAAACCCCTTTTCTCACTGCCCATACCCCCTTATATTTTCACCCTTTCTCTGTCATTGACTACCTACTCATTTTGTATACGCGGCGAGTTCGTATCAAAGGCTTTCCGTAGGTAAAATTTTGTCGGTGAAACACATCGTCGGCCGCTGCTGAAAATTAATTATCGATAGTTTCGCACAATACGCTGCTTTTTTTTCACTATGAGAGTAGTATGGGATGAGTTTGCATGTGTGTCTACGCCTGTTAACCCGCCCCCCCTTCTTTTACGCAGCCCTACGTATTTGGGCAACTTTCACTTTCGCCAAAAACTACACTAGAGTAAACACGTTCTACATATCGTATAGGGTTACAAATTTTACAAAATGGCGTACAACTTGCATAATGATAACGGATTTAACGGTGTAGGATATGCACCGCAGGGTTATTGAAACAGGATATTGCTTAACCGCCAGTCTAATCTGAATATGCGTGTGTGCGAAAGTTTCAACGTTAATACACTAAGGCCCCGTTCACACGGTGTAAATAATCGTTTGTTAATGAAATGGATATGGCGGATGAAAGGAAAAAACCACATAATATGAAGATATATAGGTACTTAATTTAAAAGTATGAAAGTCAGTGCCACTAATGTAAAAATTAAATTCAAAATCAATTTATGTATTGAGAAATTAATATTGTAGAAGAAGTGTTCAAAAATGTTAGATGCTGTACTTTTTTTCTTTCTTCCTGGGGCAACACTGGTGCATACACACGGCTTCGACTATACATATATTGTATAGTCAAAGACACACCCAGTTCGCAGGGATGCCAACTGCAGGGATTTTTTACTGACTTGAAAAATGTCTGAGATAAAACTAGGGATTTTTTCGAATTTCCAAAATTTCAGTGATATTTTTGAATTTCAAAAATTTCAGGGATTTTTTCCTCAATTTCCAACTCTGTTGAAAATTGAAAATATTTCCAACATGTTTTTTGCTGAGCAGTTTGAATTAAGTATTATTTTCGCTAATTGGCAACACTGCCAAGATAAAGAGAGTAACCGGATCCAGCTGAAATTTTATTTTTTTATTTTTTTAATTATTCTTCTTACGTATATTTTTCATTTCCTGTGCTATCTTTCTTCTTTCTTAACAAAATAATGGAGAACAATAGTATTCACTTGTACCACCCTCAAACTGGCACAGCAAATCTCGCGTCTATTTATTGAGTTTTTGTTTTCATCTGTTCATTGATCTACAGTCAGTTTTCTTCCAACCGCGGATAGAGCCTTATTAAGAGTTTCTGCTCTCCAACTTTTTGCTTTTCTTACTTGTCCAAATATTTTTCAATACTTTTAATTAGAATTGTGCTCTTTTTTTAAATAAAATTATGTTCTTACTTTTATTTTCCTTTTCCGAGTTAAAATTTTTACAATTAATTTTTCTCAAGTTGAATCCTGTTCGGTTCTTTACAAACTCCTTTCAATAAGAGATGATTGTTATTATCATTGGTAAGCATTTTATTCTTGTAGTTTCAAAATTTTCAAATTTGTCTGATTACATTTATTAGAATAGATAGACTGAATTTATTGGCAAGGATCGCGTCCGCAGCATAGAGCTTGAGTTGAGATTTTGAAGAAATGAAAATTATTTTTTATTAATCATTTTCTCATCGATTGTGTACTTGAAAATTTCAATTTACCTACAGATGAGAATTCGCATTGAATAATTGAAGGTACAATATGGCAGTGTTTATTTGTTTATTTTTGTATTGATAAGATAAAATTATATAAACTATCGTGAAGCATTTTGTAGCAAATGAACATGTCTCTGGAAAAGAGAAGAAATGAGAAGAGACTGTATAACCTTTACTCATGTGTCACTTACAGGCTGTTTTTCTGCACATTCTGCGTTTATTGGTTAAACGAGAAAAAAAGTATCTACCTAAAGAAAATAAAGAACGTCCATATTTTCACCCCTTCAGGCATCACGAAATTCATTTCCTCATCGAAAACGTTTCTTCTACCCGGATTCCAGAGTCAACACAGATTTTTATTTCATTTATTTGCGCGCTGTTTTTCTCTTCGTTTTGACTCCTTGATAGTAAGTTAGTGGGTTTTTTTTTCTTCTCTTTCACATTTGTTCATTACATTTAATTAGAACGTATATTTCTTTGGGATTCGCATCATATCTGTTCGTTTGTGTACAAATATCGGTGATATTCTGGTCGAATCGAGTTATATCGAGACGTTCATAATAAAAAGGAAATTCATTCAGAGTATATTGATTTGGTTTTTGTCTTTACCTTTATCATAAGAATAGGAAATGTGTGGGAAAAAATCCAATTTAAAAAGGTGAGATCTAAGAACTTTTTATATAGACGGTGATTTAAAATAATGTGGTGTCGCGTTGAAGTACATCCTTTTGGAGTGTGCAACTGTCAAGTTCAGGTTCCAGAATTTTGTATCTGTCGCCCCTTCCCCTATGACCTTCCCTCACCTTTGCAAAAAATTTGAAATTTTCAATTTATTTAAGAACCACATGATATTGAACAATATTACTCCCATTGTTGAATAATACCACTCATATGTGTAACACTTCCTTAGACTGTTATCGGAATGCTATACTTGTTTCTTTCCATTTTATCTGCAGCCCAATTAGAGTTTATGAAAACTGTATTATGAAACTTTCAAGTAGTCGATTTTATAAAAATTAATCTTGAACATGGGCTAAGTAGTGCAGTTTTTCCAAAAATTTTAGTATGTTTGTGCTGAAAATATGCCAAATTCTCAACACATTTTACTGATAAATAATCGATTCTTCAACTGTAGAAAATCATATACCTTTTCCTACTTCTGCTGAGTAGGTTGACTATATGCGGTTTTACTATGCATTAGAAACTGATGGATTGGTGCCCTCACTGAGAAAAATGAGTAATAATTCCAATACTATTATGATTATTAATAAAACAGAGATACTTTTAAGATTCATTGTAAATATTCCTAGTAGGTATACATACATCTTACTCTCGTAGATAATAAATTTTTCTATTTTTGTAATAATTTTCCCTATAAATTTTGAACCGTTCTTATTTTCTTATTGAAAATATTGAAAATTGATACAAATTTTTTTTTTTTCATTGTTTGACATTGGGATTTTAGTTATGATGTAAAAATACAATTTTCCCTACAGTGTAGCCAACTCTGCTCACTCCACCGGTAACTTAATGCGAAGTCGGGTGAATATAAACCAATAAAATTGACCCTTAGAAAACAATAACCATATTGTGGTCGTCGTCGAAAATCGTTCATATATTGTACCCATATCCAAAAAAAAATACAATATATATATATGTATGTTTTATTCAACACCGCATTTATCGAAGGAAAAAATAGAATCTTTATAAACTGGGAGCCAGAAGAAAAGGAGAAGCAAAGGCAAAGTGAAACGAATAGGGGAAAAAAAAGAGAGAAACAAAGAAAGACAAAGAGTTGTAAAAAAAAAAAAAATAGAGCCCAAGAATTCGCATCTTTCTTGTTTACCTCAAATGTTTTCTTATGAAGCAATATGCGCATAGATATTTGGGATCATCTCGTTATACACGTGTTAGAGCTTGTTTTCAGCAACAGCAGAAGGAACAACGGATGCAGAAAAAAAAGTTCGGTAGGGTGTAGTCGCAAAATGGGGGGTTTATAAAGCTATAGCGAAACGTTTTCGAGGGACGGCTTACGAACATAATTACATTTTGGAATTCGAGATTGAATCTTTTAGGATTACAAATACACACCTTTCTCCAGAGAAAGAGAAAGGACGAATGGGTGCGGGTAGCTGGGGGCAGACAGAGGGATGGGAGAAATCGGCTGAACTGCAATTGAAATATGAGATTGACTGCGAAACGTACTTAACGTTCGTATTTTTTTTTTTGCGGATTTTGCCGCGTTTCTAGTGTTTGCGAGTGTAAAATGAAAAGTAAAAAATTAGAAGAGACAGAAAAATGTAAGATAGGAGATAACACGAAGGCTGCTTGAAAAAATAATTTAATAAATTGTTTTAAAAGGTACGAATCTTTCTCATTTGCGGTAGCTATACGCTGATATTTTATAACCATTTTAATGTATATTTAAGTTCATAATTTATACACAGTGCCGGATTAACCCCATGGGCAGACTGGGCAGAGTGCCCAGGGGAGCTGGGGTGCCAAAAAATTGACAAGGTAAGGCCGCGAAGTGTTCCACCGATTCCTGTGCCCCCTTCACGTCATTCGATAACTCTCAAGTAAATTAATTTGTGTTGATGAGTTTGCTGGGGGGAGGGGCGCCATTTCGGGGTTTACCCAGGGTGATATTTCTGCTTAATCCGGCACTATACATATGCATACATATTAGGGTGGTCCTTATTTTACAAAGTATTTCAGATCGAAACAGAGACCCCCCAATTTTGTTCTATGTTATAAGGATAAGCTATGGTAAAAATTTGGTCCCCCTAGGATCACCCCTTCACGTGCCGAATTTGGGTCAAAGTTTCTGAATTTCTGTGATTTTTGCATATTTTCGCTATTATCTCCTGAAATATGCATTTTATCGAAAATTTTTACTGAACATAATTTAATGTTCATAACATTATAAATAAAAAATGTTATATTCATTTTTGTGATAGAATGAATAGTTACCGAGAAAAATGAAAAAAATGTTTGGTTTTCGTAGTTGCGTCAAAAAGTTGATCAGGTGAATTTAACGAGAGAGAGATCGTTCTCAGCAAGTTCAAACCTGTCTCAACTTCTCCGTTCTTTTCTACGACGTAAATAACTTGTACTTTTTCACAACCCATGACTTTTTGTTTTTTTATGGAGGATTTACCTTAGTTTCAGCATCGTATATATTTTAGTTCTAGTACTAGTGAAGCAAATAATTTTAAAATGTGATTCACGTTTTTGGTGTTTTTTTTTTGTTTTGAAAATGTCTTCTCGAAAACCAATTTTTCTACTTGGGAATTCACAGCCTGAGTTCCTTGGGGCAAAACTTCCATCAAAAGGAGACTGCCTTAGAGTTTTGGTGTTCAACTCACGAGAGAGAAAAATGAAACTCAATGATAGCATTGCATCCGCCGTAGAAGAGTGTGAACAATTATGGAAAAATGCAAGAATTCCTACACAGTTTTCCGCAGACTGCCGTAAAAAATTGAAAAAGTTATACTTGAAATACAGAGCTTTGGAGAAGAGTAAATCCAAGTTGGGCCAAGTACATCGTAAACGAGAAGAGAATTTTCAAAATGATTTGAACAATTTATTTGACATTGCTCATAAGAATGCTGTATCCATCATAAAAAATCCAGAAGACCGCCAGTTTTTATTAAACCAGAGGAAGCCAGGTCGTATTGGATGTATGCTTGGAAAAGATATGGTTTTGAGTCGAATTGAGCAGAGAAGAGCTGAGCGGCAAGAACAACATGAAAAATACAAACTTAAAAGTCAGTCAAATAAGGAATCGTCTAGTACAACTGAAAAAAATAATGTGGAAGGTAAGTCACTTTCTCTTTCTAATTTTTCTAATTAGGCATCCTCTCATTGTCTGGTTGTGGCATACAGAAGTAATCGTATAGAGAGAGGGGGGGCTTTCATTTTGCCCAAAAAATGTATTTTTAAAGTGTTATAAATTTTTTCTCATGAGGCTCTTCAGTTGTTTCCAATTCAAATGTTTTATACAAAAATCTCTCATTATACTGGAAAAAGTTAGGTACCTAGTAATTTTTACAATTTGAATGGGAAAACTGGGATAATTTGGAATTTGTTGCAGAAACTATTACATAAATCGTGAAAAATAGTATCTAAATTTATAAAAAGTTTCAATCAGCGCTCTCTTTCTTATATTGATCAATTGTTGCTTTCAAGTAGTTTAATTATTATTGTTATTATTATTATTATTATTCCAGTTCTCGGGGAAGACTTTGAAATTGCGAATTCTGTGGAAGATGATATGTATGATATTTCAAGTCCCAGCTCTTCAAAGCCAGTTCGGGCTACAAGTCAACTTATGACACCTCGATTATGTGCTGCACTTGACAAAAGCAAAGTTAGTGACCGAGATGCGGTGCATATTCTGACTGCTGTGATCGAAGCTGCTTGTTTGGATCAGTCAAAATTTGTTATTAATCGGTCATCCATTAAACGAGCAAGAGAAATGTTTCGTGAATCAAAAAGTACAGAAATAAAAAAACTGGTAACTGAAATGCCAATAGAATTTGCTGTTATTCATTGGGATGGCAAAATTTTACCAGCCTTAACTGGAATGAAAAATGTTGATCGCTTGCCAATAGTTATGACAGCTCCAGGAATAGAACAATTGCTTAGTGTACCTGACTTGAATGTGAGCACAGGCCAAGAAATAGCATCTGCAGTATATGATGTATTGGAGGAGTATAACTTGTCCAATAAAGTTCAAGCTTTTGTATTTGATACTACTGCCTCAAATACCGGACGTCTTAACGGAGCTTGTGTACATTTGGAGAGAAAGCTGGAACGTGATATTTTATGGCTTCCTTGCAGACACCATATCTTTGAACTTGTCCTCCAAGGAGTTTTTCAGGAATTGAAGATTGCAACAATGTCTGGACCAGATATTCCCCTCTTCAAAAGATTCAAAAAAGAATGGGAGAAATTTGACCTCAGTAATTTTTCTGGTCGAAATAATAATGCACACGTGAAAGAAAAACTGGAAGATGTAACCGCAATGAGAGTAGCAAATTTTTGTCTGCAAGAACTAAGTCAAAAACAGCCACGAGACGATTATAAAGAATTTTTGGAGTTGGCCGTGATTTTTTTGCGAGGAACTTTACCTACTTACCCTGATGGTTACACTTTTCGTCGTCCTGGAGCTTATCATCTTGCTAGATGGATGGCAAAAGCTATTTACTGCCTCAAAATATTCATGCTACGCTCTCAGTTCAAATTGACTAAAAATGAAGAGACATCTTTATGTGAAATTTGCTGCTTCATTCTTGAATGTTATATAGAAAGTTGGTTCCAAGCTACTGAAACTATTCATGCTCCACTCAATGATGTAATATTTTTAAGAAGAATACAAAATTATCAAATGAAAAACAAGAAAGTGGCTGACGTTGCCATAAAAAAATTTTCCAACCATTTATGGTATTTAGGCAGTGAATGCGTAGGTGTGGCATTATTTGACGAGCGGATCAGCAGCTCAATCAAAAGAGAAATGCAAGAAAAAATTCATTTTTTTGAAGAGAAAGATTCAGATGATGATGATAGTGAAGAAGAAGTGGAGCACAAAGCTCACTTTAGCCAACTTGATCTCAAAAAAGAATTTCCTGTGAACTTATTCAATCATCATACACTAAAGATTTTGAAGAGATTTGGTTTAAGATATGATTTTTTGGAGACAGACCCTAGTCAATGGAGCACTCAAGAAGACTACCAAGAAGGCATTAATAAGCTATCAAGTATTAAAATAATCAACGACACTGCTGAACGACATGTAAAACTTATGGAGGACTACAATGACAAATTAACGAAAAATGAAGATCAACAGCAATTTTTGCTCCAGGTAAGATAAATTAATTTGAATTTCTTTTCAAAATTAAATTATTGTGGTTTCCTTCATTGATTTATGTTTCTGATTAATTCCAGGTTGTTCAAAACTATAGAAAACAATATCCTGACACTTCTAGAGGCACTATGCAAAAGAAATACAGTTAATGTGATCCCTGTAAAAATACATTTTTTCAATATATTCATTGTTCAAAATTCCTTAGTTTGAGATTATTTCTGTTTCCCAAAATGAAATATTAGACGAAAAAATCAAGGAAAGAAAAGTTTGTAGAAAATTTTTTTCACATAAATTTTATAATTTCTTGATTAGAAATCATTTGAGGAAACCATTTCATTTACTCTAGATTTTAGGTATGGAATTGGGTTTTCACTAATTTATGATTATCAATGTTCAGGTAAAAATAAGTGCCATTGTATATTTTAGGAAACTGTAGTGAAACTAAACAATAATAATCGAAATGAAACAACTTTGCAATCTCTCTCTCGTTAAATTCACCTGATCAACTTTTTGACGCAACTACGAAAACCAAACATTTTTTTCATTTTTCTCGGTAACTATTCATTCTATCACAAAAATGAATATAACATTTTTTGTTTATAATGTTATGAACATTAAATTATGTTCAGTAAAAATTTTCGATAAAATGCATATTTCAGGAGATAATAGCGAAAATATGCAAAAATCACAGAAATTCAGAAACTTTGACCCAAATTCGGCACGTGAAGGGGTGATCCTAGGGGGACCAAATTTTTACCATAGCTTATCCTTATAACATAGAACAAAATTGGGGGGTCTCTGTTTCGATCTGAAATACTTTGTAAAATAAGGACCACCCTAATACATATACTGGACCATTCGTACGTTTGAGTATGAAGATTAAGCGAATTAGGCGGGAAGGTGAGAAGTTTGTAAAAAAAACAACAGAATAGAGAAAAGATTGAGAAGGCGAGAAAATTGAATTAATTAACATTGTCGGGGATAAAACCATGAATTTCTTTACAATTTTAAGGATTTCAGGGATTTTTTGAAATTTTTTTTTGAATTTCGATAGCATTACGTTACAATATTATTCAAATAACAATAAGAGATGATTTTATTTGGTATGTTATCCTTGTGATTTGAAATTTTATTTTTCCAATTAAAATTGTAGACTATTACCTTTTTCTTCTTTTTTTTTAGCGGTTAAAATTAAAAAATTTTCAATTGAAAAACCGATTTCAGGGATTTTTTTACCTTCAGGAATTTTTCTTTGGCTCGAAGCAGGGATTTTCAACAATGTGGGTTGGCAACGCTGCCGCAACCTGCATCCAGTGCTCAAGTTGAAGAGCATTTTTTTTCGCTCATTTCATCCTCTTTAATCTACGTATAATATAGTCGACGCATATAATTTTGAAACCGATCGAAATATGTATTTGAAAATTGATTAAAAAGTCATTCATCTTTCATTGTAGCTCTTCACTTCTGCTTTCATTAAAGCAGCACAGCAAAAATATTTGCTTTCCAAACGCGCCGAAAGCATTGAAATCGGCCCTTTTGTTTATGGTGCTTATGCAAGTTAAAATTTTGGGTGAAGGCTCTGCGTATTAAGGCGGCTTTTATATTACAACGTCTGTTCCTTCAACCAAAATATCCGCCGGCTGTTATTTCTGTTTTTCGAGCCCATCAATTGAAAATTATATGGTTTTGTTTTACTGCGGAAAATCTATCTGCATTTACCTTCATTTTATTTTCTGCTTCTCCACAGCAGCATTGGACAAGAGTGGGCTATTTTCCATCCCTGCATTTTCCGCGTAGAACGAATTTAATGGTAAATTTTTGTGATCGAATTAGAATAAATATCGTCGTGTTGAATCACCATTGGCAAAAAATTTTCCGTCTGCATCAGCAGTGATTGAGCACTCTCGAAACATAACTATCGGACGAGTGATAATATTGCGATGTTGAAAGAAAAATTATATCCTCTCGGGCTATGAGTTATATTTATATTTGTTTGGCAGAGATGGTAAAATGAATGGAAAATTTATCGAGAGAGCCGCCTACTGAATTTGTAAATAGAATATAAGTCTGTTCTTCCGTCATTCAGTTCTGTACTTTTTATGAGAATAAGATAAAGAAGGTCCATAATCAACAAACACCAGACCTTTTCCCATTAAACTAGAGCATATCGACTAATTTTAGCATTTTTTTTTTTGTTGAAAATCGCTGCCTCTGTTTTCTTGTGCTTAAAACATGTTGACATAGGTTCCGACCTCTCTGCTGCCTTTTCTCCAAGCCGAAAGATAAGAGTGGATTTATATAAGACACTAAAAGGGTCAAGAATGTGCTTGACTAGAAATCCGAACTTCGCAATACTAATATCTTAATGGTGGTATTTATGTAGATGAAATATGGAAAAATATGAATCTAACTACTTATAATTAGCATAAACCATCCAAAATTTAAGATATTTGTTATCAAAATTGTTTGATAAAATAAGTAAATTTTCTCCGACTGTTAGCTTTTGAATTACATTTTTTTTAATTTTGATAAAAATTTCACTAAACTACGCGCTCTAGTGGTAGAAGTATGAACTGCACAATTGTGTGATCTTCATTGAAATATAAATGCAGGACTTCCAATTTTTTACATATTTTCTCATTTAATACTTACTTAGGTACGCGGATTTCGTTGGTTTTTTTTTATTTTATCAAGGTTGGTGGTATTCAAATTTTTCGTTTAAATATCATGTCATAGGAATGAATAATTCTTTCAATAATTTATTTTTGAAATGCCTCAACCATGAAATGAAACTAGAATTTTCTAATTGATTTTCATACTACAATGTTTCACTGCAGAATGGTTTAGGAGAATAGCACGTGTTACAAACATCTTCTCTTTTCATCAACAGAATGTGCTTCTTCTTATCTCTCTCATTGTCACATAATCGTGCTAGGTGTTAGCGTTCTTAGTAGACTATTCCTAATGGAATTACAAACAAAAATACAAACATGCAAACAATATTTCATGTTAATATCTTATGTGTTGACTATCTGAACTTACTCAAGTTTTTGGAATTCTATGAGCAGTTATATTTAAGAGTCGGCTTTATAAGATTGGGAAAACACCACTCTAAATGTTTGCCAGTTAGTAATTCATCAAACATCCACTGGATAAATTTCTGTTAAACTTCTGAATATAATATAATTATGTAATAACTTATAAAACCGGTTGGCTGCATTTTCATTACTTGCGCAGACGAGCATTTAAGTCACTGATACAAACTTTCAAAATTAATATTTTCATATTACATTATCAATAAGCTATATTGCAGATATTAGCTGAGGGTGAAAAAGTAGCTTAGATATCGATGGTTTCATATATAGCTGATACAATAAAATTCTGAAAAACTAGTTATTACTTGAAGTTAATCATCTTCTTGGATGATTGAATCTTCCAATTATTCAACGAGTGCTGTGCTCTGTTGCATTTGAGACTTTCATAAAACCACCTTCTTAAAGCCCGTTTATACAGTTAACTTGAATTTCAGAAAGAGTTGACCCACTTTTGACCTTTTGAAAATAAATTTACCTACTTCATAATATAGTGATAAGGGGTATATATAGTGAACTAACTTTTCACTTTATATGAAACTTACAGGAGTGAAATGACTTTGTGTTTGTTTAACTTCTAGTTTACCTTACAGCTAACCTTTTCACCTGCACCTGCGAGTCTGGAGAAAAAAAAGTGAGGGTGCCGGGTGAAGTGAAAGAGAAGTTAACAGACGTGAAAAATTATCGCAATTTTCTCCATAAAATTAAAAACTTTGTAAACGGTAAATTTAATATCGAAAAAAACAAAGTGCAGAAGAAAAGAAGGGTACACACACCAGCTTGAGGTTACACATTCCTTTCGTTCCATTCGCATGGTTTATATTTTGGACATTAGGTACCTTATATAAAAGAAAAAGTAAACTTGCAGCAAAATGAAGAATGTTATTACATCTCCAGGGAAGGAGTTGACTCACTACGTTGATCCCCCGTTTCGAAGTGCAAACTTAGATTGAATTGGGAATTTTGACTGTAAAGAACTTTATTTGGAGTTTTTTCTGCCTCCTCCCCTCCCCTCCTCTTCCGCTTCTGCTTCGACTGCGTAAAGGTAAACTTTTCTTCATAGACGATATAGAGTAAGTTTTGAACAAAATACATATCCTCTTTTAGCGGCCTGCAAACTTTCGCGAACAAGCGTGTAAAATATTTAGGTTTTTTTTTTCCCTCTCGGAGCTTATTAATTTTTTGTGAAAAAAAATGTAAGTTGGCGGAAAGTGCAGTGTTTTAAACGATTAAATTCGGTTCAATGTTTTATTTTTTCCCTCGTATCAGTGATTTTGATATCATAAAACGAAAAGCTATACTTCCGGAATGCCGCTACTTGACCCCCTCCCCTCGCCGTTTTAGTCAATCGCGATGAGTTTGTTTTCTTTGTTGTCTAAATATCTGACAGTTCTATCCCCTGGTCACACATCCATTATGGTCCCGTAAGAATATCGCAGAAAGTGAAATTTGATTTCATTATGTGTGTGGCCAGGATTGCATTTTATGAGATTGAGTGGATTTCTCATGTTCTTCAAACTTTTCTAAAGAGTTTTCTTAATTTCATCATAAAAATATAGGGGTCTGGTTATAAAAGTGGTTTTGTACTCAGCTCTTTGATTAGATGCGGTTGTGTGCGAGTTGTATAAAGTTACGATGGCTGAAAATGAAGAAAAAAATGTCTACAGCTTATGAAAATATGAACTTCAAACTTCTTATTTTAATTTCAATTTGACCCTATCTGTTCACCTATTTAAGTTGTTATTTATGAATAACCTCGTGTCTGCTATATAGTCTTGCGTTGTAATATATGGACACATTAACGAAGTTGAAAAAAAAAAAAATTCAAAAATTTAATTATGAGCCAGCTATTGCGTAGTTGTGAGGTATATATAAAGTACCACCGCGAAAAAAGAACAAACATTCTATAGGTAGGTATATATGTACTTTTTAGATATTGTTTTTTTTTTACTTTTTGTTACTCCACCCTCGCTTACCAACCTTCAGACTCACCCCTTCGACGCCATTACCATATCTACTAACTGCGTGGTATTCCAATTATCTTTGAAACATAAACAAGAGAGTGTCACATTTACCTTCTCACATTTTCAAAATGTAACATCATTTGATGTATGTGGTGCGGAGTGTATGTGCAGGAAGATGCTTTTCCTGTGTCGAGCCGTTCAAAGTTAGCTTTAAAATTGGGCACAACGACACGTGACAGACAAGTTTTCAAGCCACAAGTGTAGGTACTTTCTCGCTTTCTCCGCTTTTTTTTTAGGTGTTTTTAAAAGTTTTATTTTTTTCGTATTCTGTGCGTCGTTTGAAAAGAGAAAATAAATATAAGGAAATGCGTTTATACAGAATTTGGTAAACAGCAATTGGTTTTTTCCTTCTTCTCTGCAGTTAACTATACATACCGTATCGTATGTCAAAAGAATTACCTTTTTTATTTTGACGGTAGAAAATATTGGTACTGTAGAGGTGGTTGTAGATATAAATGACATACCTACTTTTGTGCATTGTGGCACGAAAATATACTAGTAAGCGGTTTCTATTCAACCTTGGAAGGTAATGTTTCAAGTCCACCCATTGGGACAGGTCTCCATGGTCAACTATTTTAGATAAATGGGTAAAGTCTAATTCCTCTTAGTAATCATAGCGATTACTGGAGAATGGTTGTGAAAGAGTTTTTCCTTCTCTATAAGGAGCATATATTATGCCCTTTGCATAGCACACCAAACTTGTCCTTGTCTGGTGTTAGTAGTATACATCTGTATGAGATAAGCCCAATCATAGTTTATTTGATTACCAGTGGAATTCAATCTAACTCCACCTCTACTATGATCGACATAACTTGGTGCTGTGTTGAGATTTCCTTATCTATCTTTTTATCCTTTTCTATCGTTTACTTCTAAATTCTTTGCCTGAACTGGGATTCGAAGCCACATTCGCGTTAGATTAGAAGGTAGCGTTTGAATCTACTCGGCAACCAAGTCTCTGAGTAAATGATATTATAACATGTGAAAAACAGTATACTTGTGTGGTATCAATAGTGTGGCACCAAATTATTGATGCCATAATGTTTTCTCATAAGGATTTTGAAAATTGCATTGTAGCACCATCTACATGCGATATACTCGTATCTGAAAATGTTGATGGTATCTTTTCGGTGGTATTTTATATAATTTATTTAAATATTTGTTAGAAATTGAATTATTTCCAACATGATTTTGCTGAATAGTACAATAATTTATTTCTCTAGCTGGTAACACTGCCATGAGAAAGGCAAAATTTAGATTCAGCTAAACTTTGTTGTTTTCTTTCTTTCACACTTCTCCTCATTCTTCATCATCATCACTTTTCGAGAACAAAATATTATGGTATTTACTTGTACCACTCTGTGACTGGTAATCACTTTGATTCATCTCGTTCCTCAACTTGATTCCTCTTGCTCCGGTTATTTTCTTAGTTCAGACAGTCAGGGCCGAGGGTACAATCAGAGCTTAAGCTTCCCATCAACGGAACCAGGTTCAAACGATGAACCTCTGCTTAGGCATAAAGAAAACGTACAAACAAAAATAGACTGTAGTTCAGCTAAACCATCATAATCGCTGACACAGCAACAAAAAAGTGGGAATTCTGATTATTCGCATCTGTGGTTGTCTATTTTGTGTCGTGTGGTAACGCAGTGAGTCCAAACTACCGGCGCAAAATCCAGATACATCGATAGAAAAAATTGAACTTTGCAGTGTACAGTTTACCCCACCTGTGCGAATACAATAGAATTCCTCTCAATTTTTAGCTTAACTCGCCTTAAGGGTTGATCGGACTCCACTCAACTTGAACTGGGTTTAAGTGGAACTCAACTTTTGAACTCGCATTGTACACCCTAATTTTTCAAGTTGAACCTGGTTTTCGTTTGAGCCCCACTTAAGCTCTGATTGTACCCCCGGCCCTCAGTTCTCTTTCAACCGCGGGTGGAGCAACATCAAATTTTCTTTTTTCAATATTTGTACCTTTGTGCAAGTATTTTCTCGTCAATATTTTTAGAATTGTGAATATTTTTCTGCAGTTGTTTTCCTCATTTAATTTCCTTTTCTGAATTAATATTTTATTTTTGTTTTCTCAATTTTTATTTGTGAATCCTAATCGATTCCTTATAATATTTATATTTTATGTACGATGTAGTCAGTCTTGTATTTTGTCAGATAAATGAAAAGAAAAAAAAGGTTGAAGGGAGGAGAAAAAATAGGAGTCTGATGGTTCGGTAACACTGAACTTGGTGCTACATCATAATCAAATTGCAGTGCCTGAACAAGGCGAAATTATATACTTAGAAAAAAATGGTATTGTAAAAACCCTTGACTATATGCTGGTGCCACAACGAGCACAAAACATATTATGTAATTGCAAAGAAATACAAAAAGTGAAGGTATGCAAAAGAAACTAAAAGATCTAGCTAATTTTTACTGAAAGGAGTATTTATGCACTACCTATTTCTTTGTGCATAGCATTTTCGAAAAATCCATGATCTCAATTAGTCTATAGAACAAATACATATTTTTCCTAATGACTTCAAAGAATAATAATTGTATTATTTAACGCAAAGAGTCTGTAGCTTTCACTAATGTCTTTATCCGATTACTTTATTAATTATTCGGTTTTATTGTTACAGGTTGTGCATTTGTGAAACTTCGCTCCCACGAACAAGCTCAAGCCGCTATCAAAGGTCTTCACGGTTTATATTACCCCGTTTCGGTGAGTTTCTCTTGCACTTATTTACTTGCTTGTTTATTTTATTCTTGATTTTCTTTATTTCTTCAATTAATTATCTTCGAATATATAATTATGTTGAAAAAATCATGAATTTCGTTACACTGGATTTAGTTGCGAGGTGTTTTGAGTTAGAAAAATCACCCAAAAACTATCCTGAAATGAATACGCAGTGACTCTGTTTGATATATGCATGATGACTTGATGAATGCCTTAAATTTTATTGGATTTAGCTATAATTATTATTTAAATCGACGTTAATACATACTTTCTGTAGCTGACCGATTATGTATCAAACAGAAGCTGTACAACTCGAATAGGCAGAAATTTTGGAAAAGTTTCCATTATTCGTTCGTTTTGGTTGAAAACACTCGAGTATTCGTTGCTTCTCTCTTTTTTTCTCATTTCTGATGCAGACTCTGTAGGTGCCGCATTCGATTACACCAATTTTTTGCGTCTTTGATTCCTTTAATAGAAGGCTCTCATCCGAACAGCCACCTCACACCACTCTATTTTAATTTCGTCGTGTTTACTGTTCACACAGCAGCAAACTTATTCGTGTAAATACTCCAGGATTATTCGCTCGATGTTCAAAATTTTGCCAACGTCATCCTCGTAAAATATCACTTCTAATTTTAACAAACTATGACTGCTGCTTCCATTCACTATATTTGTTGCACGCCTCACTGTTTAAAACAGTTTCAAGAAAATTTTCCAATTTCAATCAGCTTTTGTGTATAACAAATTTCCTCAATTGTTTTATTTCGCATTATTTTCGACGCTGTAGCAAATGCCATTGTAAATTGTTTTTTTGCTTTATTCGAGACTCATAAAATGCAATATATAATTACGAACTAAATGATGAAAACTCCAACAGAAAAAGTAAAGCTATGAAGATATAACATTAGCGTTTAAAACGCAAAAAGTCTGAAAAATAAAATTTTCAAAAAAATGTAAAAAACTGTATCATTGCTCCAACTTTTACATTTTGAAAAGCATATCTCAATTGAAAAGTATCACTCTAAGTTTCACAATGATATACATATACTTCAATCAACCTTTGGTAAAACTACATAGCTAAAACTGGCTAAAAATAGCTAAAAAGGCAAAATCGAAACAGACAACGCGATTTTTGGATAATGATTTGATGGCCATAAGAAATGGAGTTAGATGAAAAATAAGTTGAGAAGTGTGGATTCCTCTTTAAATTTTATTTAAGAAATCACGTTAATTCAGGTTTTGTACGGCCGTTTTATGTATTATAATGTAACTATAGACTATTCATTTCGAAGATTGGTGAAAATTTTGCATTTTGACACAGCAGAATGGATGGACATAGTTAATGCGGTTTTACGCAGACAACTATTTTCGAAAGATGATTTGACAGCCAAAAATTTTGGAGTTAGATGAAAAATAAGTTGAGAAATAGATTTCCCTATGAATAATTATTATAAATGGAATCATGTTTAATTTATTTTTTATAATTCTGAACATTTTGAATTTTGATATCAGCTTATATTGGCTGAAAGGTTGCTGCTTTCTACGTGTTTTGCAATTTCTTTGGTCGAAGCACCATGAAAATTTTTTCCAAAATCCCCTCCAATAGTGATGAGAGATTATATAGGTACCATATTAAAAAAATCAAAAAATGAATTAGTACAAATCTGCACATAGTACAGATACAGACTCAAATTCTTATTGAAATTTCTCACTATGTTACCTTCTCTACAAAATTGACAAGATCAAGCAACTTAACCATTGAAAAATATATCTCTACATCAATATAAAACTAGCTTGTTAAAAACTTTCACTTCGTTTTTTGAATGTTCCCATTTTGTTGAAACGATTTTCAATAATTTTCATTCATTTCCAATATTCCTTTCGTTTAATGGAAGAGAATTATGGTAGGGGAAAAAAACCATAAAGAATTTCTATAATTTTTTTAAACCCTTTACGTATTTATTTTTCATTTTGTTACCGAGTAAGAAAATTTAATTGGAGGACGCTGACTGAATAAATAGAAATATCGTCGATTTTTTTCCCGGTTCAATTCTCTTCCTTCTAAAGCATTTCTTTCTGAAATATTTTCCCGCCATTTTCCCCTTTCGCTACGGTATTTTCTTCTGCGTCTTCTTGATTTCTTTATTTGAAGAACTCGTTAACGTTCAGAGATAACTTAATTAAAAATAAATATATAACCATTTTAAATGGAGCCACCAATTAATGAAAAATACCTTTTTCCTCTATAATAAGTTATTAATACGATCGTGTCAAACATTTATTTGTTTATTTGTTTGTTTGTTTCTTTTTTTTTCTTTTGCCTTCTTTGAATGACAATATTTTTTGGACATCCGGTGGTTTTGGGACAAATTAATTAGCATACCAAAATTAGGGTAAGCAAAAGATGATATTAATGAAGGAATTATATTTACAAGTCGCAATAAACCAAAATTTTGGAAAAATATAGGATTTAAAGTAGAAAATGGACAGCTGAGAACCAATTACGAATGAATAAATTTATTTTCAAAGTGTGCTATAATTAGTAGCAAAACACCAATTCGTTATAAAGGCTTTCAGAATTTCTTCGAGCCAAAATTAAGGATCGTAATTTGCAGTCTTTTGAAAAATAAAATTTCAGAAACAGCAAAGCAACGATTAAGCCTCATCGTTCCTAACTGAAATTCGACACAAAAAAAAAGCACATTCAGACTACGCCCTTGGGGAATAATTCTTCCTACCATATCTTATCAGATAGAGTAGGATTTTTCCTTTCAAATGAAACCAAATTCAGGTCTCCAACAGCAGTAGTTCGTGAAATGTAAGACTTATTGAAAAAATAGTATCTTTTGCCCGACCCTCCCCGAAATAAAGGAATATGAAAATGTGAGATGCGTATTTTTAGAATCCTGAGATCATGAAACGAATATCTATGAGGGTCCTATTTGTGTAAGTTGGACCAAAATTAAAGAACCTGCTGAAAAATACCTCTTGTTTTATGTCGAAATAGTCGTGCTGTTTTGCAGCATTCGCCCCTTCTCCTTTTCATTCCTCTAATCGGATGTCATAGTCGACCGGAAATGACGATTTTGCAGAAAAACTCAATCTTGAAAACGTAACAGAATGAAAATAAGGACGAGAAAAGAAAATAAGTTTCGATTTTCGGTTTTTCAAATGTGAGATTCATTTTTGCTACTTCTTCCTCTATTTCTACTCCGTTTCTTCCTGATCCTTCTTCATCCTGCCACTGTCTCTACATCTTTCATAACGAAATATCGTATTTCTTGACCGTATTACATAGAATTCATTACAGAAGAAAATTAAGTTTTGTTCCATGTCATCCGAAACGACTCGAAAACTCGCCTCTTCAGACCCCCTCCTCCCGTTACCTCATCTCACTCGCATTCATTCCCTCGTTAAATTTGAAATCGTTTTTCTTTCTGTGTAGCCCCTCCTGAAGCTCATACCTTCTTTTTACTCACTCGTTTAAGGATTTATCACGCACCTTAAACGACTTTTTGGTTTACTTTTCCGGCCACTTCAAAAGAACCAATTAACCAGAATTCTTTTTAGAAACTTTTTCATCGCTTATTAGAACAAAAGATTTCTTGTTCGTGGCACTTAATCAGATTTTTTCGTCGCTTTTTTTCTTCTTCTTTGCTCTTCTCTCTTTTCTGCTTTGCGCGAAACGAATATTATAAAATAGTTTTTTCTTTTAAACGAAGAAATGAAAATCGCCTTTCGTATTTTATAATTAAAATTATACTGCACTTCGCTTATAACTATGCTAACACGTTTACAAAAGCTGTAGAAGGGAGGATTATTAATCTTCGTAAAAGTGGTAAATTGCGTTCATTGTTGATTTTCATAAAACAAAGTTTGCTTTAAAAACTATAGGCGGTACTTCGCTCGAATGTACTCGTATTTGGGGGAACTGAAAAATTGTTCATCGCTTGGAGAAAAAAAAAGTTTGTTGTCGATTTTCTATCAAAAACCTGCTAAAAAGACTTGATAAGACGATAAGATAAGACGTAAAAAGAAAAGGAAAAATTATCATAGAAACTAAATCGAAATTTTGTTAATCTTCATTGAACTAGGGGCTAATGTGGGATTTTTTTCTGGGGGTGGGGCCAATTTCAGTATTAGGGGGCGCAGCCCCTTGTCACTTTCCAAAGTCCGTCTGTGTTAAAAATACCTTTTGTTTACACCCTGTTGGGTGATAGAAAATCGAAAGATTTTTCATTTCAAGTTTGGAAAATTAAAACGAATAATCTGGAGGATACCTTTGGCATTTTGTTCGGCGAATTTCGTGTTTTATGGGTCATAAAGCATTACTTTTCGTCGTCGGTTAAATGGCTGATGCTGGCCGAAAATATATATCTTTTGGGGTATCTAACTGCGAGATAAAGTTGAATGTCAGGCGAAAATGAAATGGCCGTCTACGACTTACTGAGACCAGAGTGAACTAAAATAAGATTATATAGGCAAAGTTCGAATATTAGAAGCTTGTAATGTATGCTTTTTGAAATAGCTGTTGCTTGACCCGAAAATTCTCCATTTTTAATGATTTGCAATTCATTGCATACCAATGACAATATAATCATTAAAATTGAACCAATTTCTTAAAATTCTTGAATTGTGATATAGTTTTGGTCTTATAATTAGCGCTATATTTTCTCTTTAAATGCTTATTATAACTCGCCCAAATTTGGTCTTAAAATTATGAATTTAGTCTCAAAAGATGCAGAATGACTTTCTCTTTTGAAATAAAAGATAAAAATTTTATGATATGGCAAAATGTTAAAAATCAATGCTAAATATAAGATAAATTTGAAATGCTGTTCTCTGTAATTTAGTTTTTTTCTCAACTTTGAACATGCATGTCTCTATGAATTTTGATCATAGAATATTCAAGGCGGTTTTAAAATTATCAGTACATGTTCCGATATCATCGTAGCTAAAAATCTTGTACAAAAATTTTCCGACTTTAGGTCTGATTTCCCGCAACTTGTGTCATAAATGAGAATGTTGAGATTTTGAGAATATTTCGTTAACTAAAGATAAACTTTAAACTGGGTGAACGATAGCGATAAAAATACTGAGGAACATTTGAAACACAAATTTGTTACTACAACAATTTCAAAAACCTCAACTACTTATACTTTGTCTCACGAAAAAAAGAATTAACGTCATTGATTGCAACAAGCGCAGCGAGGTGGCTCCAGCATACTGAAAATCTATCAATGCCATGACGTCAATCCTTGCTGCTTTTGTTTTTATGTTTAATGTGATTTTTTGTTCAACTTTTACTTTTAAGTTTTCTTTTGGCTTTCCTCTCTTTTATTCACTATATTTTTACTCTTCTTAAAAACACGTTTAAGATTTTTTATTTTTGAGGGAAGAGGAGTATTCTAATTAACATTTCATTTTCAAAGGTTAAGGGTAGGATATTATACGTATACTTAAGCGAGTGCTTGAATTGAGACTAAATTTTCAACCAGCTTCGTAAGTGGAAAACTAGCGCTACTCATTTTTTGCCAAGAAATTTGAGAAATGTGTACTAATACTAGGTATTTTATTCATTGACGATACAAAACGTTGTATTTTCAAGTTGTAAAAAATGACATCGATATTCGAGAAGTAAATAATTTTCTATAATTCTGTGTCTGTCACGGTGTATGGAAGGTCAGCTGAATATTTTATTACTGGAAATATGTACCCCAAAATGTGAGCATAAAATATTCACTACCATACGTATTATTTTGTGTGTAGATTTTGCTGTTGCTTGTCAAACGTATAGGATTTTCGATGATACCAATATTCAATTTATAAATAAGGATGATTTGGCCTCCAGGAGATGACAGTTGAGACGAATATCTTATTGTTTTCTTTTCTTTTTTTTTTTTTTTTGAGTGCAAAATCAAATTTTTGAAATTGATTGAACTTGATAAAGCACTTCAAAATATAGAAAAAAAATTTGTTTCTATCTTTTAGTATTGGGTGTTGACTGTGTCAGTGCTGTCGGGGTTTTGTTACAAAAAAAAAAGTTTCCTGTAAGGAAGTCGCATTACTCCGGTAGAATTTAAGGAAGAACTTGCAAAACCCTTGTGCTGATATGATACTATGTCAGCTCTTTCAGATGGCAAGTGATTTGAATAAAGAAATAACGCAAGTTTCAGTCAATATAATTGTTACATCTTTAATGTGTTACCATCTATTTCATGATAATACATGAAAAATAATTACATAAATCAATAATAAAAATTAAAAACAAACCACCAAGAAATTTAATCAAGAAATTGTTGATGAGAACCGCTTGATGACAGCTGACAATGGCATACATAAAGCTCATAATATTGAGTTTTATTTTAATGCTTTCGTGAAAAATCACTCTGTTTTCATGATTATCACTGGAATATTTGAATAAAAAAATTTTTATCAATCTTTGTTTTCTTCATATAAATGCACTTTGTGAGACCAATGTGCTATATTTGCCATATATGTTACTTTGGGGGCTTTTAGGGGTCTAAAAGCGTGCAGGGAATGTTTTTACTATTTTTCAAACTTTGAAACAGTCGCTTCATTGTAATTTTAGTAAAAATTGCTCATCTTAAGCGTTTAAAGGTGGTCCTACTGGAAACGTTTTCAATCCTTTTTTTTTAACACGTCATAGCTGGAGCTTAGCGTGGAGGGGGTCCTTATTTATATATTATGGTAAACTTTTTTTTTTTTTTTGTTGCTTGCAATTCTCGCTCTCACTCCCTAAAAATGGTTCCTTTTCATGGAAAACTTATTCTACCAAAGATTCAGCCCCTCACTAACTTTTGTTGAAAAATTTATAACAGAATTGAAGAAATCTTTGAACTGATTTGGCGGAAGGGGTTGAAGCAGGAGAAGTCTTTCTTTAAAAGATTGTTCATTTTTTCATTACTGTTGTTTATGATGTGAAATAAATCATTCTTTAATTCAATAAACAAACATAGTGATATTTTTCGTTTCCTTAAGGGCAGATCCAAACCCTCTGAAATACCCCCGACCTATTTTCTAATCACCTCAGTGGGTGGTAGTAGTAAGTCGAAGGAGAAAATGGATATTTCTACGCGATGATTGTTACTAATCTGAATAATAATTTTTGTTATTTTATATAAAAAATAAAATGTTCGTTAATAAAACAAAATATATTTAATTTCCAATTGAAAATTAAATAAAATAAAAATAATAATGCTAATATTTGCATGCACGAATTTTCAACCCGCTCGAGGTACGACTTTTTTTCAACCTAGGGGGTTAAAAATTTCATGGAATTATTGTCTTATAAAAAGGAACCATTCCGCAGGGTATGTAGGAGGTAGAAAATTCAAAACTTCAAAATGAGGACCAACTTGTTGTGGCCACCTCTAACTTTGTATATTCACATAATTGAGTCTCACTCTATACTCAATTAAAATTGATATCAAAATGAACAAAAATCATTTTACTGAGTAAATTGAGTGAAACGTAGCCCTTTAAACGCGGCGCTTGCTTTTGTAAATAATTTCCAAAATAGACGTAGATGTAAATATATATAAGTACTCGTATGTATTCTCGAATGAGAACAAAACCATGTTCAATATTATTATTTCGAAATGGCGCTTTGTACTTGTGTGTTTTGTATAACTTTCAAAACTTTCTGTTTGTTTTATGAGCACTTTATACACATCAGCTATAGCTCGATTAATTTCGTAATTACCTATATCTCAAAAGAAGGGATCCATTTCCCCCAATCTTCCGCTTTTCCCTCTTGAAAACAATTTTTTCCTATTCCGTTTTCGCAGCTACGTACCTACGTATTTCCAATAAATATCGACGAACAATTTTTCGTTTGTTTACTCTAAAAACTAATAGATTAGAAAATATGAAGAAAAAAAAATTCATTAATTCAGCTTTTTGTATTTTTTTTTTAACATCTACTTTTTTTTTTCGGACAAAAGTGAATTGAAAATCCTATCTCTGTGTTTTCGAATGATGAAAAAAAAAAACAACAACAACAACGAATAAAAGAAAGTGAGCGGAGAGTACGTAATATAGGAATCTGCAGTTTTCTAATTAAATGTTCTAGTTAATTAACTGAAAATGAAATGGATGCTTTTGTGAACTTGGGCGTTTTCTGGAAAGGGTGTTTTGTGTTTTACTCGGTTGTTGATGCACTGGAACAGATTTTATTAACAAAAGGCCTCTGTTAGAAGCATAACCATGTCCAATTACTGCAATGGTTGCGATAAAGAGAGAGAAAAAAAAGGGGTACCGCGTACATGCCACTTTCACCCTCGCATCTCACACACTTTCATTTTCTTGTTTTTATTTTCTATTATTTTTTTTTAGCCCCATACGTGGACACGTTTAAGCGTCTGCATTATTTTCTATTAGCATAAAAAATTAGAGCGGAAAAAAATAATATTGTTATTTTGTGCGTTAAAAGATTGATCTCGATTATAGCTCTAATAGATTAATTTTCCGCAGACAAAAAAAAAAAGCTAATTAGTCTATTGATGATGCATTAATGGGATAATGTATGCCACTAAAAAGGGTAGAAGACTAATTCAATTAAGTATTTGGTAATATACGTGTGACGTGTCATGAGAAAATGTACTGAACATCGATAAAAAAATTTTCATTTTTAGACTAAATTTGGGTCCGTTTTGCTGACCCTTCAATTTCACAAAACGAAAAATTCTGATTGAAAAGGTTTCTTTCTCTTTTGTACTTGCTATATTCGGAATTTTTCGTTTTCAGCAGTCGTTACTATGAAAATAGATGAAAAAATTACTTATTTAAAATACTACCGAGTCTACTATGCTATTTAGTCTACTTTTCTACAAGCTTCCTCTCATTTGAATAAAATTCAAGTTTTTGACATGGATATGTTTTCTGGATAGACGTCGACACAAAATTGTGTACCAGTGACAGTGGATATCACAATTTCATCAGTAGGTAGGCTGGATGTCAATCTAAAATTTTGTGTCATTTACCATGACGCTGGATGTCATAAAGATGTCGTCATTTCACATTATTTCCTATTATTTTCCATTATTTCCCAGCTCGACCATTTGTTGGGCCAGCCAGCTAGCTTGAACAAATTCGTTGAGCCAGCCAGCCAGCTTGACCAAATTTCTTGGGCCCCAAATTGTTCCTATATATATGTATGTATTATGTAATCAATCAATCTTTATTTCGTAATTTACAGGGGCTACTGGGCTACAATTACGGTTAGGTGAGAAAAAAAAACTTAAATTACCGAGATGATTTGATGAAAGTGATGGAATATATAATTACTGGTGGTATGAATTCAAAAAATGTCTAAAGAGCAGGGGTGGGTGGGTGGTGAAAACGTAGGGAGGAATGGGTAGGACATTCTAATAAAAGATGGGGTATGGTTATTGGGTCGTGATATTCCTATATAAGTTAGTATGCAGCATCCCTATGGGCAAAATATTTTGAAAACGGATCCATTTTATTCCGGGTTATAATCCGTTTCTGGATTATAACCCGGAATTTTCCTGTTTTCCGGCTTCTAAAACGGATTTTGAACGGATTGTAATCAGTCTTGCCGGTTTTGTTCTGAAATGAGTCCGGATTATTTTCCGTGAAGGCTGTTTTGGCCCGGGTTATAATCCGTGAAACCGTTTTACAAACGGATTTGGAAAAATTGTCCGTTTCCAATCAAGATAAAAAAAATATCTGCAAATTTCCAGATCCGATGGTCAAAAATAGAAACGGACTGAAAACGGATAAAATTCTCATTTTCTGGATCATTTTCTCATTTTTTGCCCATCGGGATACTAATTTCTAATATTTTTTCTCTAAATGTGAACCTGAATGTATCATGCAAAATTTTGACAAAATTAATCATGTAGGTACCTAGTACTATGACACTTGGAAGGTTATTTTAAAAAATGGGATCAATTTTCCATGAAATTCGCCTGAAATAAGGGCTATTACCCGATGGGCAAAAAATGAGAAAATGATCCGGAAAATGAGAATTTTATCCGTTGTCAGTCCGTTTTTATTTTCGACCATCGAATCTGAAAATTTGCAGTTATTTTTGTCATCTTGATTATTTTTCCAAATCCGTTTGTAAAACGGATTTCCTGATTATAATCAGTGATAATTTTTGGGCAATTTTTCTAAATCCGTTTGTAAAACGGTTTCACGGATTATAACCCTGGCCAACAAATATGATAAAACAGCCTTCACGGAAAATAATCCGGACTCATTTGCGGAAAGACTGATTACAATCCGTTCGAAATCCGTTTTAGAAGCCGGAAAACAGGAAAATTCCGGGTTATAATCCAGAAATGGATTATGACCCGGAATAAAATGGATCCGTTTTCAAAATATTTTGTCCATATATCATTTGGCAGTATGAAACTTCACCAAAATGTTGATAGAGTAGAATAAGTATCAAAAGGAAATATGGAAATATGTTAATTTTTTTCTTTTTATTTTTTTTTTCGTTTAACATTCATTTTCTGCCTATTCCTTGAAAAATTGTTGGCCGACTTATAACTTCTCATAGATCACATCACATCACATTTACTTAATGCATATGTACGGTATTTTTAGAATCCTATGTTCGTGAAACGAAAACCTGTCATACTCCTAAGTCTAACTTCTTTCATAAGGGTAGTTCTAATTTTAGTTTTTTTTTTCCTCGGAAAATCTACAAATTACAATATATGGGCTACGACGAAGCACAAATAATACGAGTACCGACGACTAGAAGGTGTCAACTTCAGTTTATAAGTTTCTGTTGCTCATTTTCTCAGACGTAGTTACTTTGTGCGATAATAAAATTCGCTTTTAAAATGTGACTCGAATATAAATTATCCCTTCCTCCATCCTTCGACCCTGTACACAAGACATACATTTTCTCTTCGCCCTTTGCCGCAGAGGCAGTCGAGAAAATCGAATTCGACGTGTCGAAACGGTTTATTTTTCTTCGCCGACGTGATTACCATTTACCAATATATCCTCTGTGCGTGTGTTACAGAATTGCGCCAAACAGCTGATCGTTAAATTCGCCAACTTAGACGGCGAAAACGCTGCCCACCAGTTGCAGCAGATCAGGCACCAGGTCGACTCGCAGCCAACGCCGGAGCCGAGGATTTTAATGGTACAGGAAAGGCAGCACGACGAAGGCTCGCAGTATGTAATCGTGCACGACCGACCGCAAACCGAAGACCAGCAGCCGCCCATCGTGATGGTGCAGGAACGGCAGGTCGAGCTGGACCCCACTCAACAGCAGCTGCTCATGATTCAAGGCCATCCAGATCAGCCGCACCAGCAATTTGTGATCATACAGAATCGCAGGGATCAGCTGGATCAGCAGATGCTGCACTACGAGTACTCGCCGTGCGACGAGAAAGAGCCACCCCTGCAGCAGCCCCCCCGAGCCCACGCTGAGTGTGAGCCGAGTACGCCACCCCTTCATATGATGACCATTGGCACCGAAACCGCTGCCCACATCAACCCTCCCGTTTATTTTAATCCTACCGCGTTGAGAACGTTTCCAATTGAAGTGAGTACTTCTTGTGGGCTGATAATATGACCATTTTCACGTCTGTGGGGGCTGAAATCCGAATTCTAGACAGCGCTTACAGATGCCTGCGAGAGGCACATATATAAATGTACAGTAATTTGTAAAAAGGGATAATTTCACCTTTTTTGGAAATTGATTGTACATTATGTATGTGTGGGTATAATTTTACAAAAATGTTAAATTTTCAGAAATAAAATCACTGAAATTTTTTTGGCCGTCATTTTGAATTTTTTTCTCGTAAATGTCAGTATTGTATTATACATATAACCCACAAAATACATCTCTTACATCAGACATACAGCTGCAAACCCTTATAAAATAAGTTCAAAAATCCAAATGCTATTGCCCATAAGAAATATAGCTCTTTGGACACTTCGATGGACACAACAATCACAAAAAATGATTCACCCTTTATTGTTCCTAGCATTGCTTAGGGCTTACGAAAACTTTTGATACCTTTGTGATATTTGTTGTTAATAATCCCCATTACAAATCTGTATGATATTTTAGTATTTTCCAATCATCGGAAGGCCCTTCAAAGATGTTTTATGTAGGAGAGGGCGATGAATATTGTGAATGAATTTTGTTGCATTTTGCCATGGATGGATGTACGGGACCCCCTAATATTGGAAATAGAGGCTCTTAAATTGAACAGCCCAAAGCAACAACCAGCCAACTGACATAATTTAGAAAATTAACTTTTTTTGTGGATTATTGTCCTAAATATGAGAACAAGTACAAAAATTTTATTTTTATTTAAAAAAAATATATCTTTTTGGATATTGTTATAAATAATTGTATTAAGTCAATTAATTTTTTTGCAAACGTAAATCATTCCTAACATTTTGAACAACTCTTTCGAACATTTAAAAATTGATTACTTATGTCAACTCAAGGCAACAATTCCAGCCAAGTTTTCAATTTTCAAAAGCTTCTTTCTTTTCAAATGGGAATGCAATGATTTTGATTTTTTTAGAAGAATGTTTTGTACCAATCGGACATCCTTTCATCCGATTTTCAGCTTTCTATATGCATACTGTTTTTCCAAAGTTGTGCCGGTTTTTATGTTTTTTCGTAAATTTAGAAAATTGCAGTTGGCTGGATTGTTGCGTTGAGCTATTAAATTGTCTGATTATGACATTTCCTGGATCTTATACTGCGAGAGCAGCAGTAAAGTACAAAAATAGGTGATATACAAATTAAATATATTAAAAAGAAATTAATTAATGTACCTATCTTACATTTGTAGGCTGATGGAACGACACGTGATGTACCTTGTGGCATTGCTAATGCTTGCTCTTACCGGTTTTGTGCGCAACAGTTCCCTGTTAATCAAGCTGGATACGATTCCTATTATAGTCCACCTTTTGTGGCATCGATAGCACCTATTAATGGATTTTCAAGAAACCATTTTGTAGCTTCTAATGGTAGGTACAGCTTATGCACGTATGACAATTTATTATTAAACAGCCGAGTGGGTAAAATTCATTCAACTTTAATAAAATTAGCGTATCAAATGCTCAATCAAAGTTAGGTATATTGTGGTCGGTAAATGTTCACGTTATAAAAACAGGAGATATACTATTAGGTGTAATGTAGGCAGTGATTTTGCTCACTCCAGAGTACTTTTTTTTTTTTACCATGGTGAAGCTTGCTTTTCATTCGTTCAATGTTTTTCTAGCTCCAAGCCATTTAACGGAACCTCTGTACCTGGCCATTCCTCCCTCAAATGTGCAAATTGAACCTGATCCGGCTAGAACAACAGTTAGTCCATCGTATCGTTTTTCCGAATTATCAACTCTTTCTCCTGCACTACCAGATTATTTCTATCGTGCTGCCATGAGTATGTAGTTTACTTTTGTGTGCTTTTTTTTGCTGGTAAATGGGGGATAAATCCTCCTTCAATTGTTCAATTTTTTTTTTTCTTTTTGCTATACCTAATTGTCTAGCATTTAAAAACTAATTAAGGAATTGCGATATTATGAGAAGTACTCATCCATGATTTCTATCAGTTACTTACCTCTTTATAACCGTTGTTGAAAAAATTAAACAAACTAACCCCTATTTTAAAAGGAAAGGGCATCGTATATTATGTGAAAATTAAAATTACAAAATAAAATAGGGCTAGGTACTCTAAAAGTACTCGTAAGAAAAATGCTTCCAGAACCAGTGGTGGATCCAGAGCTCCATTTTGGGGAGGGGGGAATCCAAATATTTTCAAAGCATGGTAAATGCTAAAATGGTGAGATTGTTTTTTTTTTTTCAGCATAAAAGGGGAGGCGGTTCAAGAAAATTGATTTTTTTGTGGATTATCGGTATATTTTTTTTTGGATTTAGGAGAGAAATTCCCCCCCCCCCCGTGGATTCGCCACTGTCCAGAACGTGTTGAGTCAAGTTACAGTTCTTAGAAGAAAGTATATTTGAGAGGAAAATGAACGAAAGTACATATTTCACCAGTTTCACTTTTATTAGCTCATGCTCATTATAGGTTCTTATTATCAAGTTTCACCCACCATGATGACGTTAAGTGTTAACTAATGTCTCGAGAATCTTTATCTGAGAACTACAAAAATGATACGAATCGATAACTGCATTTTATAAAGAATACATTTTCATTTTCATTATTTCTTTTTGTTTTTGCAGATCGTATTGTAAGAGGTCCGGAGGGTTGTAACATTTTCATATATCACCTTCCGCAGGAATATCGGGACGAGGACCTTTTCATACTGTTTTGCAGATTTGGCGTGATTATTAGTACGAAAGTATACATTGATAAGTATACCAACCAAAGTAAATGTTTTGGTAAGTACATATTCTTGTAACAGTTATGAGTAGCTTGTGACGTGCTGAGATGGACATTCCATATCTTCCCCTTTAAGGAATATGACTCAAAAATATTGGTTGTTCTAATTAAGCTGAAAAAATTGAAAAAATTACTCAACTCTAGAATACAGAAGTGTGTAATTATGAAAAAATTAGTTATTCTTACTGAAAAGAAATACTGAGGAGCATAAAAAACTACCTATTACTGTAAATTTACAGAAAAGAAATGTTTCAGTTCTTGATATAATGCTAAATAAGTCAAATAATAAGTGATAATTTTTTGAGGACTTGCGGCAGTTCTTGGACTTGGGTCATTAATTTGTTATTAACCCGATTTCATTTTTATAGAAAAACAGTCAAGAGTGGCACATGTAATCCGGTATTGCAGTCACTTATAAAGTAGTTTACAGTTCTTAGAATTTTCGCGATTCACCTCCTTCCGCTCATCCCCCTCCCTTCATCGTCACCATAAAAAACAATTACAAAAATGCATGAAAATAATCTTACTATTATTTTTCTTCTATGTTTTTATTTTTTCTCCTTTAGGATTTGTGTCTTATACAAACCGTCAAAGCGCTCAGCGAGCCATTATCGAAATGAATGGCTATTCCATCGGACAAAAACGTCTGAAAGTTCAATTAAAAACTCCAAAAACGCGCCGATGTTGAATGAAACTCAATTAAAAATCCGACCAGGTATTTATTATTCGAAATTCATTTTGTCAAGAATGCGGGTTAAAAATGATGAAATCAAATTATTGCAAAAGCTCTCATAGAGATGGAATAAAAGTTCCTGTATTTTGATTATTTTTCTTCTTCAAACCTACGTGGAGCTATAAGAGTGCATCAAAATTAACTTGAAGTCAGTACAATACGAGTATAATACACAAGAGTACCTCTCATTGAAACAATTTAAGGTATGGGGAAGTTCAACTGAATGAGTGAAATTAAGAAAATAAAGAATGGCCAAAAGCTCCAACTGAGTAATTTTAATGGAACTGGGTCAATTTAATTTTACTACCTTCAAAAAATTAATAATAAATAATAATTTCTGATTAAAAAACCGTTTCTATCAATCCGTTTGATTTAATATCAAACTTTATCATGGGCATTGTGCAAAAATCATGAAAAAGTTTATATTTATTTAAAAAAAATTGTAGATTAATTTTTTTTTTTGTTTACAGGTTTTCAATTTTTTGGTGTAAAACAACATCCAAAAATGAAAAAAGAAAAAAGGTTACCTTGAACTTCGCTTCTTCTAGTCCTATCGCAATTTTGTTCCCCCCTAATTATTGTTATTCCTAATATTTTTATATAATTATTAATAACATAATATAAAATGTAAAAACATGAAAGTGCTTTCTTAGAAATACTTAGAAAATTTTACCGTATACCTAATTTTAACGATGCGATAATTATGTCTCATAAATAATTTTTTTAATTACCAATATTGTAAAGATATAATTTATTCGTTAATTTTTATTGTAAGTTTAGTTAATTTTTTTTTTTTTTAAATAATAAAAATTAATTTTACGACTACTTATATTTTCTACAACGACAAATCGACCTTTTTCTCTTTTATTTTCCAGAAGTTTTTTATCGTTCAAATATTATATTTTATACATTCCCTTTCCTCCACATTGCCTTCGGTTTTAAAATTGATTATTTTATTTCTTTTAAACCAAAGAAAATTTTTTAAATCTAAGTTGACATTACGATAGAATTTCGGTTGAAAAGTGACTAGTAATACTTTAGTTATATTTTACGATTTATAAGTTATAATATTCGTTCGCATGATTTTACCCTTCTTTTAAAATGGAGGAGAACAAATCCTATTAACTTAAAATAAGTATTAGCAAAAATGACGATTGATTAAACGCTTCTAAGTATATTTGAAAAATGATAGTCAATTTTGTTTTATTTTAATCGTCAACGCATATAATTTTAATTATGGATACCATTAAGTTAAATTTTTCATCTAGTCATAAGTGCGCATTTACATAGCAGATTTCTTCAAAATTAAAGATATAATACATATCTCCTATAATATTGTTTATTATTCGCCAGTTTTTTGTGTTATAAAGGTGTTCGATTTGAAAAATATGAATACACATAATAATCTGCTCAATCAATCCACATGTAAATAATTTTAAATGGCGGACGACAAAACTTATAAAACTTTATTACCTAGTATAATTTCTGTATCAAATTTTTAAAGCATTACCACATTTTTAAGATCATTTACAATTATGTCTTAAGAATTAATGCTTTATATTGTGAATCAATGTTGTCTCCCTCTATTTCAATTAATTTTTTTTTCCTCTTCTACTTCATTTGATGATTATAATGAAACGTGAATATAACATTTCTCCTCTATTTAATAAGTATAAACACTCTAATGTATCTTTTCATTTTAATTATTATTTCCTCATCGATTAAAAATTAAGTTTTAAGTATACGTACGTCAAACGAGAGAACAAAACATTTATGAAGTTGCTGATTTTAGGAGGAAAATTCGTTGAATCTATATAAATGGAGGACGATGACGATTATTTTCAGTCTATCAATATGAACGTGTGTTACGTAATTTCGCTTAGTTACTACGCAAATTTCAAATTTCTTGATTGAAATAAAAATTGAAAACGGGAAAAGTAGAATTTTTAATTTTCTGTAAAATATCGTTACTGACGTTTGTAATTGGAGGAACGTAATGAAAATCTGAGGAGACTATGATAATAACGAAGCGAGCTCAAAATTTCATGAAAATTATAAAAGATGAAAGAAATTTTTCTCATTCCCCGAGCAGAAAATCAAAAAATGCAAAGCTTTTCAAAATATTATATTGGGATACAATTTTGTTGAATTAAAATATTTATTAGCAAATTATCGAATTATCTCTCTCTAAGCTACCGAATGATGAAAAAAATTTGGCTAAAAAATACAGTGTTCACCAGGACATAGCATATTTCAAAATAATCTCCGGATAAAGATCAGCATCAAGTAGCAGAAATTAAACTGACCTCTTCCAAAATTGACGAGTCGTTAACCTTGCCATTTTCACCAAAATTGTCGAGTCACCAAATTGAGCCTGAGGTCTGTGAAATTCAAGTAATTTTTCATGCTGAATCAGCGGCCCGTTTCTCGTTATGTCGCGATTTCGATTCTTTTTGGAGCATTTTTTATTTTTCTTATTAAAATTCAATTTTACACCAAATATTTAAGGTCTAAACCATCGTCTCTCCCAATACATTAAAAATATTGGAAAATACTCTTTCCCCTGCAACTCCATTGAAGGGGGCCACGGGGAAAAAAATACGCTACCGGGTAATTAATATAACTACCGAGGCGCACAAGTTGTGTATGGTTGCGTTCTTGTCGGCGATTTACACTCAGCATTCTTCCCTTGCGAGTACCGACGTAATTAAGAAATTTACGTTAATTTGGTCAAAATTTTATCATTGGAGATAAGAACGGGAATTTCCCAGTACGCAACATCGACATATACTTAATCTTTCGTCCTCCAAAAGTTCTATAAATAATCTCACAAACAGATATAGCCTGAAAGGAGAAACGATATCTGTTTGAGGTCATAGGAAAATCAACGAATGATTATACATAATATTTTAGATCGAGAAATAAATCGACAAGGCTATCCCATAATTAATTCAAAACAGATGAATTTCTGACGGAACGATTATAAATACTGTGTATTAATAATGTCTTATCTGGTTGTACCATGTACAGATCGTGGGTCTACACGATTATATGAAACTCAAAAATGATTTATGTAGCTCAATAATCAATGAAATAAAATAAAGATTAAAAACTTCGTAAAAGAGGGGTACAGAACAATTTGGGCTCTTCGAAATACAAACCATAAGAAAATATCAACTTCTCCCTCGCAAATAAAGAAAATGAAACCTTAGTCAACAATTTTGGTACATTATTTAAAAAAAAATAAATACAAAATTGTGTTGCGGTTTAAAACTTTTACAAACTTATATTAAATAGATAGGTCAACTCGTAAATGACACAAAATATCGACTGAATAAACAAAATGAAAGGTGAAAAAAATATAACTTTTGATGACCAACACGGTTCAAATTTGGTAGTGTAGACCAAAGTCAGAACTAAAGAAGCTTCAAGATACTAGAGATCATTTCAAAATTGTATAAGATTATTTTCAGTTTGATTAAATCAGAAATGCAAATGAGATGCCATATTCCAATCTGAGTAGCTGACATATTTCCTCATTATATATTCATTACAGAGTTTATCGATAAGTGCATTTAAAAACTTTTGGAGTCAAATTTTCCATTTTTAATTTTTTAAGAACATCAAACTGCAGAACTGATATGTGGTTCACTTATTCATTTTCTCTGAGGTTATTTGGGCAAGGCATACTACTCAAGATAGTAAAAAAATTAATCAGTTTCAGGACGTCGATTGCTCAGTTTGGAATATGAGGACTGAGATAATTTTGTGCCAGGTACACACTGAACTGAGATGCACATGTAAACATTTTTTTTTGTACTTATTTCGCAACTTATCAATTTTTTTGGCTACACGACAGCTTGAAGGTTATATTTTCATTACAAATAAAATCGAAAATTGTTGAAATAAAATCAATACCCTTCAGCAGTATACGACACACTGTCATAAGGTATTGAAAAATGTATAAAACGATGAACCATCAGAGACATAAAAACGTAGATACATTCAAAGAGGAAAGTAAACCTGCATCAGCGTTTCATAAATAGTGACGTCTTCTTCTAAGAATAATACGAAAATAACACGATCCACCTGAAAACCAACAGCAAAATGAAGATGTTTAGAAAAGTGATACGCATATGGTCGATGAAAATCAACAGAATAAGTTTGATTCTTATTAATACTTTCTATTATCTGAATAAAATAAGCGCTAAAGAGGGTACATTTAAAACTATATATACTTAGGATTTGAAAGTGAATCATATTGTTGAGAAAGTTAACGAAATTATAAAATGGTTTTGTTCTATAAGGTTGATATCTACTAGTATTAAAATTTGGTACTAAAGAACTTTGAACGGATGTAGTGTCATGTTTTATTGATATTACTTAAAAAAATTTTATACTTCCAAGAATGAATTACGGCTGAGGGACAAAATACTGAATGCATTAATTATATGATTTACCTTGGATTGATTTTGCTCAAGAAAGTCTCTGACTGTCATTAAAGCAACATGAGCTGCCTTTTTTTGTGGATAACCTGAAATATAAACAATTTATTTACACATTTTACTTCGAAAATAATGAATGCATTGATATTGCATTTACTAACCATAAATTCCAGTAGAAATACAAGGAAATGCCTGAAAAAAAAAAATGAAGATTTAAAATATTATACAACATTTCATGCTAAAGGTAGTTAAAGCGCTTAGAAGCCAAAGGGGTGTAAATAAGGTTTTCAACATTATGTAAAAATGAATAAAAACTAATTTATCAATATGTAAACTTTTCATTTCTGTGCATATTTATTAAGAATATCATTTACACCACTAGACTTCTAGACACTTCAGTTAGAATAAAATTTTGATGTACTTGGCAAATTTTCAAGGTACACCCATAAAATACATTATAAAAAAAGTGTAAAATCAGTTTTTAAAAGTAGAAAAATATTAATGAACTTACAATAGTCCTAAGATTATTCTCAGTCAACACCTCTAAACTTCTGTTATAACATGATTTCAGTAAGTCTGGTTGTTCGCCTCTAGGTCCAACAGTATGTATAACATCTGCAATCGAGTATCAGAGACCAGAGTTGAATTAAAAGAAAAAACATTTTGAAAGAATTCTGTAAATACGAACGTACATTTAGCAGGTAGTTGGTAGCCTCCTGAAATTTTAGCATCTCCAGTTTGACAACCATTTAGCGTTCGACATTCCGCTTTCAAGCAAGGACCTGCTGCTCTATGAATGGCTCCATCCACTGAAACAATGCAATAATTAAATAAAATATGTAAAAAAATTGCAAGCGGTAGAAATAGAGAAAATACAAATGAAACTTGCCTCCGCCACCGCCGAGCAAAGAACTATTGGCAGCATTGACAATTGCATCGATCTCTAACAGCGTAATATCGCCTCTCCACAGACTAACGACATCACTGAACTTTGATGTCAAAGACGTAGGCACAGAGGTACACTGAACAATATTGGAATTGGTCTTTACTGAAATAAAACTCATACGAATAAACCTTAAACTCACATAGATGGAAAACTATGAAGTTTAAACTGATTCAGGACAATCTCTTAGTAGTTCTTTTTCAATTGCAATAAAACTTTATGCAAAATTTGATGAAGACCAACAGGGCTTACAAGTTTGACGTAATTCATCTTCTTTTTCTGCGTAATATTTGTTCCATGGCTTCACATCTTCCACTGTCAGAAAATTCGGAACACTGTATAATTTCCTTCTTTCTTCTAACGGCAGACTCAGATATTTTTCTGAAACATTGAAATATCTAGGTAAATTTAATAATGTAACAGAAATGCCTAAAAAAAACGCTTAACAAAAAACTAAGAACTACAGAAAACAAACTATAAGGAAATTTAGAGACGATATTCTACAAAATAGTGAGATCTGTAAAACAGGTATTCAAAATGGTGAAAAAATAATTTCTTGGCTGATTAAAAATAAAATCAAGCCCGAACAGAATAATATAGAAAAATTTCAGCATGTTAATTTTCTCAAAAATAGATTCGAAAAATTAGTAACTTCATTCAATTCGTTAGATCTTTCTTCGAACTCATAATACGAGCAAAATAGGAAGTTATTTCTTATTAATTCAACTCGCAGAGAATTGGTGGGAATATAAAATGTCAAAGAAACATGATTTGTTGACCAATACAACTCAGACAGTAAATTTTATAAAGCAAATATTATCATTCTGTGAGAAATTCATTCATTTAAATGATACATTGTGGTATGGTACAGTACCCAGTTAATATGATTATTACAGCTGTGACGTTTATTCAGCAATGAGATCAGGAGTGATTTTCAACTTCATAATTTAATTAATTAATTAATTCATTCATTCATTCATTCATTCGGAAAAAGGAAAAATGAGAAGCAAATAGCGGAATTTCAAATCAAAATGAATACGAAATAATTACATTCAAATAATCTAACTCAAACTTACGTTTTTCAGCTGAAAAATCGCTCATGTTCGCTTTAGGAGATACTGAAGCACCAAAGGGATTACTGAATGTCTGTTTAAACCGTTTCAAAAATGCCTGGAATCGGGAAAAGATGATTATTTTCAAGAAAGTAAAAGTAGAGATTAAAGTTATATCATAAATGGTTAGTATTTAGTATATTTACTGAATACGATTGTCAATCGAGCCGGATGATTGAAGGTAGCGAAAAACTTGATATTATAAGCCACTTACTATGGGCATTGGAACAAAATTTCTCGAAAAATGTAAATTCAATTTCAGTGATCTTCCTGAAAACTTCCGGACAGTACATAACATAAATTATATTATTTAACAAGAACCATGTGAACCGCAATTAACATTGAAGTACGTTTTCGTTTCAAAAGTTTCTTATCAGTTATTGTGGAAGTTATATTATCTTCGTTATCATGGTCTGATCGTGATCGGTTTAATTAAATTTTTGAAATACATTCCAACATTTAGTATTTGGAATTGAGTTAAAACTGTTTTTTGTTTGAATTCAGTGAATTTTAAAGATAATTAATTCGTGTACAATTACAATACATTATTCAAATAATCTACTTGCATCGTAGACGTGCACGACTAGGTAATATCAACAACTTTGAGATTCCAGCCAGTACCTACCTAATAGAATTTCAATTTTACCACATTTGACGGAAGTAAATTCGTCTCACTTCCTACTGTGGCATAACGTCCTAAAAATTCCGTATGAAAATGAAAAATCCGAATTTCATCATCCGCTCTTAATTTCAGATGTGTTTCAGATAGGATTCATACAGAGTGCTAAATTTCTGCAGAATGTCGTCTCACTGGCAAACATTTTACGAGACTCAAGCTAAGCCAGATAACTACGATGAACAGATGAAGTTGGTTCGCAGTTTTGTACAGTCTCATTTGGATCAAAAAGTAGCTTTGATTTCGGTTAGTCAAGGTTTAAACTCATCCATATTATGTCTTGCTTGGCTGAATTTCTCTCTTTTCAGTTATTCTCATTCTTGCAGTATCCTCCATAATTATTTTAATTTTCACAGTCTGGAGGAACTACCGTACCAATGGAACATAATACCGTTCGATTCGTTGATAACTTTAGCGCTGGTACAAGAGGTTCAGTATCCACCGAATATTTCCTCGAAAACGGTTACGCCGTTGTATTTTTGTATCGGTGAGCTATCGACTACTCTTTGATCCCGATTTAATTTTGGACTTCAGTCTAACTAACAGAAAATACAGCGCGTCATTTTCAACAGGTGGAAGTCATTGGAACCTTACAGTCGACATTTGCAAGGATCACAGATTCTTGATTCTCTAGACGTGATTCAAGGAGATGTTATTGGTTATTATCTTTCTCGTTTGTTAATATTTTATGATTCAGCGTTGTTCAGCGTAATGATTGTGTATAACATTTTGACTTCTAAATTCTAATTGGAAAAAAAGTAAGAAAGAGAGAAAATACCTACTCAACATTTTTTCTTAAGTTTCCGTCATTTCAAGTTGGTAAAAGTAATATGTAGAAAAAACGTTCATTTTATCTACCTAGTTCTCATCTGCATCTTTTTGAAATGACTACTCAAATACAAAAATACGAAAATAAAAACCTGAATTAAAATTTTTTAAATACTCGCAACAAAATAGAAAAATAAATTCAAAAGTGAAAAATAATTATAGAGTAAGTATATTTTTTCCCAATCTGAAAATGCTTATTTCTAATTACTTCTTTCTGTGAAAGAATCAGTGCTTGAAAAAATAAAATAAAATAAAAATTATAAATTTGAGAAAATTTTCCATTTCTCAAAAATCAAAGGAAGTACAAGGAAAGACCTTTTAATATGTTTTTATGAAGGTTCTAAGCTTCCAACCGACTAGTCATACATACGTCACAGTTTTTAAGTTTTTTACAATTAATTTTCCGATCTATCCTAAACTGGGCTGAAAAATTTTTTATTAAATAAATTTTCAACGAGAGCTAAACATTTTTGCGTTCAGTTAATTTTGATACCATTAAGAAATCAAAGTTGTGACGCTGAAGGAGCCATAAAAATGGATACATAATTTCCAAATTTAAAAACTTTATGCCTTATTTTAATCTTGATCTTTCTGAGTGGTAGTATGTGTATACGGATAGTTATTTTAAAAATTCCTGCATTGACTTTAGAAACCATGCTGTAAAAAATGAAAATTAATTTAATTCCCATCCTTCTCAGAAAGTCAATTAAAATAAATTAAGCGCCAAAAATAAATTGGTTGAAAGAAAAAAAAGTTCAGCTCTTGAGAATTAAAGACGAATAGCCTCTAAAAACCAATTCATCGTCGATTGATTTTTTTAATTCGTAATAATTGTACAATAATGATTTTTTCTTGGTCCAACAGTGAAGGAAGAATCGAAATCTAAATTGCTTCAGATTATTACCAAATACCAGAAAGTTGAAAACGAGAATCGACTACTTCGTGTACCTTTCACCAGCTTATTCGATTACTTGTGGTTTTTACGGGGAATATGCACAGAACTGGCAGCCTTTGGACCTAAATGTTTACTTTATCTGGCAGCTGCAGTTTCCGACTTTTATATTCCTTCGGAGCAAATGGTTATACTCATTGATTTTAGAAGTTTAATAACCATTTTCTAATTATTCATCTGCTAAAAGTTCTCATTAGTTTTCATAATTCTCGATTTCTAGGTCGAACATAAAATTCAATCAGGAGGTGGTCCATTGTCAATAACGTTGCAACTAGTTCCAAAAATGCTGGTGCCAGTGACTACATCGTGGGTCCCACACGCATATGTGATTTCTTTTAAACTGGAAACAGATGAAAATTTATTGGTCCAGAAAGCAAGAAAAGCATTGGATACGTACAAGCATAAAGTAAGTATTCCAGTCATATTCTGTTCTCTGTTATGCTATTTCTTTCATTACTTTTCATTTTGGAAAAAGAACTTTGAAAGTCCTGTATTCATTCTCGTAATTTCATACTCAATTAGTTAAGTACTTAACTACTTACCCCGTTGAAGAAAAAAAAGATTTTGTCTTAATTTTTTTCGTATTCTCCAAAAGAAAATGAAATACGTCAGATCATCAGATGAAATGTATTTTTGTAGCATTTGTAATATGAGTTTCTGGTTTTTGTTGAAAGAAGAATAGGAAAACATTTTTCTATTAAAATGACGAGCAAATCGAAAACCTGTCTTTTTTCCCTTGCAAAAACAAGTTTTTACAAAGCATACGATATACAAAATTCATTTCAACCTTGCCCAACTGAATAAAGACATATTGATATGCTTTCAATGAACATCTCATTAAGAGTCAGAAAACTACTCAGAACAATTGACTTGAAGAACGCATAGGTACTAGAAACACGTTATAGATTCACGTAATTTTCTTCGCCCATTTTAACGAAATTCGTTGGTAACGATTAAACGATTTAGTGCACGTATTTTATTTACGTACATCTACTAATAACTAATCTGAAATTGTGAGAAACAAACAAAATTGAAACTTCTCAGTGTTCAAATTAATGTTTTAATTGCTTAATTAAGAAAGTACTGAAGAACGAGTGCAGAAAATGAAACGCAACGGAAGTATTGGTTCGATTAATTAAAAGCAGTTGCTAAATTTTTTGCATCGTACTTTTACACTGAAAAATGACTTCGAAAATAAAATAAATTTATCAATTTCATGATAATTTAAGGTACCCGCTGTGTAATTGATTAAATTGTAATAATTTACCCCAAATTTGTATTTTTATAGCTTGTTATTGGAAATATGCTGCAAACGAGAAAATCAAGAGTTGTACTGGTGACGCAGACCGAAGAAAAAGAAATCATATTATCGTCTGAGGAACTAAAAAAAGGAGGCGAAATCGAACAACGCATTGTTGAAGACGTAATCAGACGTCATGAACAATATCTTGCAGATCGCTAAGTGAAATAATTTAAGCCAAATCATGAATGGCACACACACGTAGAGTAGCTGGCCAAAAAAGGCTATTGAATAATCATGTAAACACTGTAGTAGATAAAAATCATTATACTCGTATATGTGTAGAGGATCCTAACGTTGACATTTATTCAATAACAAACCGAGACCTTTGTTTTCTCTTTTTCTGCTACAGAGAACTAAAGTGTTTCCGAGATTGTATTTTTAATTTTTTTTAAATTCGCCTCGGAAAAAAATAAAGAGCTGTGTTTTTCTTAATTTTACCTGATTTTTTTTCCTACCATTTTATTTATTTATTTTTTTAGTTTTTCTTGTTGATTTTCTTATTTTTGTTTTTTGACCAAAGGCATAAATTTAGTAGTAACAATTTATAATATATGACTGTGGTGATGGCGTTCATTGATCTTTTATTTCTTGTATGTTTAAACTTAATTTATTTTCACGTTTTTAGCGACCTTCACTTAGGAATGTAAACAGGTTCTTTATGATTTTTCATTTTCATCTCGCGTAGGGAGCTATTTTTTTTCTTTTGAAAATGAGTCAGAAATTTGAAATATACGGTGGGTCTAAATTTTTTAAGCAACTTTATTAAATTATTATTCATAAAGTCAAAGAAGGCTGTGTTATTTATAAAACATGAAAATAAGCAATTTTTTTTTTTGAAACTTATTCTCTGCCCGTTGTGTAGGTACTTTAGTTTTTCTAAGTTTTATGATTCATGATAAAATCGTATCCCTCAAGTTGGGGAGAACGTAATATTTTATCTGTTATTATTAGAATTTTTCTTTTTTCTTCGAGTTTCTTGTATGAAATTATGCCAGTTATGGGAATTTTAATGAGAGTTCCGAACACAAATACTAAGTGAAGATTTTTTTCAAATTATCTTCAATTATCTTGCGAAAATTTTTGAATGCGTTTATGTTCCTTGATTTCTACCGAAGGCTAGAAAGTCTGTTTCAGATCTGATTTTGATAGTAATTACATGAATGATAAGCAATTATTAGAGTAGTTATTTAGGCTTTTATGATTCGATGAGTAATCCCCATGCGGAACTAGAGGATTAGGTGACCTATATTTTAAAGAATTCATCTAAAAATGCTGAAGCAAAAGAATATTATTTGTCATGAGAGTAGAAACAAAATAAGTACATCGAGACTGGCTAATTACTCTTTAAATCATGCAATAGAGCATTAGTTTCTACCAGAAAGAAAAGATATAGTTAAGAGTTGTAATGTAAAAAATATTTTATTTAAGCATGTCTTAAAATAATATTTGGCATTTTAGTGAAAAATGTTCTCAATTGGTCAAACAAAATGATTGACATAATGATTATGAAAATTATAGTCTGTGTCATAATACTACGAGTAAGTGTGACCAATGGACATCGTATAACAATCTATAAAATTTTTTTAAATATAAATACAAAAAACTTCGATTTTTCTATCCAGGCAAAAACTCACAAAAGCAAAAAGTAATTTTTACTATTCAGAAACATACTTTTTTTCTGTTTGTTTTTTTTTTCTTTTTTTTTTTCGTTAGAAACAGCAGTAGTGAATTTTTTAGAATCAGTTTTCATGTTCTTAAAATTTTATTAAATTTTCATTTTAGAAACCAAATTTCAAAAAAAATGAAATACAACTTGAACAATAATGGCTTTTGAATTAAAAAAAGTGGATCTTTTTCTATCACAGTAAATGGCACAAATCATAAATTCATTTAAATTCATTGATATTTAGCACTCAATTATTCTTAGCTCATGAACACTTCCACGTACAAACAGCTGTATTTCCTCCAAAAAACATGTACAGTAATGATCGACAGTCATAGGATATTTCAAATCCATAGCCTTCACCAACAACAGTGTGCCATGCTGCACCAAATTTCTTATCCATCGTTTCTTTAATCATTTTAGCAGCTGCCTGCAATTACATAGATACTGACGAATAAGAATATAATAAGTACCTACGTAGAAAAAAAAAGAAATATGTTTCAATTACTTCATTATTTGATGCATATTTTTCACAAGCTGTAACACATGTTTCTACTGCTTCAGCTTTCATTTCATCATTCATATCAGAAGCCTGAAAAAATACATTTTACTATTTTAATGTTTTTGAACGTACATTTTATAATTCTTATGGATGAATAGAATTTAGAAAAAATCTCACTTTAATCAAAGGATAAGTGTGAATTATTTTTCGATTCTCTTCTTCTTTTTTACCTTCCAATAATTCTGCCATTTTTTTTTTTCTTTTAAAATATTATCGAAAATAGAATGAAGACTAAAAACTTGAAATAATTTATCTTTAACATCACTTTTCACAAACAAAACGTAGGTATTGATTTTTATTCGTGCGTCGCTATTTTTATGAAAGGGTGAATTTCTCCATTGCTATTTATCAGGGATGCCAAATAGTGAAGCGAAAAACCACCGAATATGAAAACTTTTCCATAGGAAAAAAAAGCAGAAGATAAACCGAAAATAACATTAATGCCCAAATGTCAGACAATTTTGTTCTCACAACTGGATTTTTTTCCTACTTCAAAAACCTTTGTCATGCCCAATTTTTAAGATTAACATAACACCATCCTAAATTCAAAACATGGCAAAGTCGCAAAAAATGAAAATTTGTTTTTTTACTGATTTGGAAAGATTGGACTCATCATTTTTGTATGAGAAAACCATCACTATAAAATTGAATTAAACTGAAAACTGCTGCCGATGCAAATAAAATCTAAAATACAACTGACTCAAGATATCCTGTAAAATTATGATCAAAGGCGGATTTATGCCCCCTCCCCCCACACACACACATACACAAACACACACAAAAATTAAATCAGCCCTTCCGAGAAATTGTTAATAAGGGTTTGGAGAAAAGGGTGAAAAAATCTGATGAATCTGAGTAAAAAAATGTTTCAGTTTACTTGCCCTTCCTCTCCTAGAGGTGAAAAAAAAAGTCCGTCTATGATTTAGAGTAAGTAGGTTTTGGACTTGGACCGACGATATGTTTCTTGGACCATTAGAATTTTTCATTCACTACTGTATAATATTTAAAAAAAAAAAAAAAATTAGAATTCGGATTTCCTTCACCCGAAGGTATAATTTCTCAGACTTCGTCATGTGTTGGGGAAATCTTTTGCACGAACACTCCTCCCTCTTTTTAATTAGTCGGTTCTGCAGTGATTTATTTGCAGTTTCATTCTTCGAAATGTGGAGTTTGGAATTTTTGGAACAACTTCTTTATATTTAAAAGTTTCATGCGGTCAGTGCAGTGAGGTTTTATTAATCAAATTTTAATGAAAGTCAACATACCTAACTATACCTGCGATTTTTTTTTTTTTTTCCACTTTTTCAAAATTGATACAACTGAGTGAAAATGTACTGAATAAATCAAAATTAAATTTAATATTTTAGCATTAAAAATACATCCAGGATTTTCTTAATGCTGATTCATATTTTGGTAATTTTCGAGGAAATTTTTAAAGTCGTTATTAGAAGCGTTGAAAACCTTTACAAAAAAATCGACTACATTGAATCCTTCACGAGACCTTTTTTTTCTTCCACAAAAAATACGAGCAACAGTCACTCGAGACTAAAATCTGGTTTTTTATCAAATAAATATAGTTGAATAGGTAAGGTAAACAAATTTTACGTTGTGGATCTAATGCGAATTTGATATAATTTGACTTGGCAATAAAGTTGAATACATGAGCAAAGGTTGTAGCAGAATTAAAATAAGGTACGAGTACAGTCGAAACGGTATGAAATACTTAGTACAAGTAAACTGAAGTCCAAATTTTCCAATGTTTGTCAACAATATTTCCAAATAAATTTTCCATAACCAACCAGCAGATAATCTGGGTGATTCTTTATTAAGAAAGAATTATACTTGTATTAAACAGTAATGGTTGAAATAAAAATTCAAAAAATTTCCAAGTTGGTAAATAATCGAATGAAATCAACACGTCTATAATAATTTCATTTTAAAAATGTACTTTCCTAGCTGAAAATTAACAACTTTTATAAACATGTGAATAAATTTTCTGTCGAACTAAAGGTTATCAAAATTAGACGTCAAAGTTTTCTATGAAAAAGTAAACAAAAACAAAAGTATGTTTAAATAATTCATGACTATCGAAAATCGGTGCATAATACATACTTAACTTTCAAGTACAATTATCTAGGAAGTATACTTACTTTGAAGGTAACTACCCAATTTTTAGTAGGTTTTCACACGAAAAACCTGCTTATTATTTTTTCATATAATGTGACTATATATTTATTTTTGTTTCAAATATCACCTGATAAAAAATGTTAAAAAGGTCAGACATCACCTCCAAAATCACATCAAAAAAAAATTCTAGCGCAGTATGTCGCACTAGAAAAGCAGGTTTTCGATTTGCCGCTCGGTGGTCTAAAAACTAATTAAAATTTGCCACAAGTTAGTGCTTCTGGATCTGGTCAAGAGGAGGTATGAAATTATTTGTGCATATTATAAACTGCAATTCAACCTAGCCAGTCGATAATGAAATAAAATCGCTACATACCTACATAGTAATAAATATGATAAATATTTATTGAATCTTATTATTGACTGGGTCAGCAACACTGGATATGAATTTTGTCGCACAGTATTCTGAAGACTTCTAAAAACTTGCCACAAGTTGGTGCTTTGGGATTTTGAAAGAATAATTGAAAAATGGGGCCAAACTAGCCTATTTCTAAAAAATCAAACTTTTGAACAAACCACTCTCTGAAACTGCCTTATTTTCTGTAAAGTTAGTTCGTAGATGGTGCCAAAATGAAAATAATAGCCTATATTTAGACAAAGTTTCTATTTATACTTCACCCGACCGATTGAATTTCTAGATCAATAATCACCTGTAAAAAATGGTGCGAAATTTTTGAGCAATATTGTTAAAATTTGCCACTGTCTACGTTAATTCTTTTCAATTCATTATTTTGAGCAATACTATTTTCTATGAGATGTTTAATTTGACTTTCCTTATTTGTTAGATGTGATCGATTGCTCAAATAATTCAAAGCATTGCGTATGATTGTTTCATTTGAATTGTCTTGCTCGATATTTTGATTCATTCGATCAGTTCCTTGCAAATTATTTTTCTTATCTTTAGCATTTGCTTTATTCTTGATCAGGTTTTTATATCTATTTGTCCTTTCGCGTTTCTTTGTTTTACTCAATTTTTTTGCAACTTTGGGCATTTTTTACGTTTACTATAATATTTCAAAAATGTTGGTGCTTCGGGATTCTGTTACAATGATAAAAAAATTAATCTCTGTCGAAAACCGCCGCGCAAATTTGCAAAAATTACCCATCAAATACTCTAAGAATCAAATTATCACTATCCACAAAAATTAGCAAATTAAATCCTTCGGCCTTATGAGATACGAAATAAATTATTTGTACGATATTTTGAACATGGTTGATTATTTGTTGATAGCAAAATGTAACCATAAATGGAGATACAAATTTTTGAAATTGAGGGAAAATTTTCATCTATGTTTGCCTTCATTTAAGCATTATTTCTTGTAATAACAACCTTTGTATCGAGAAATTATAAAATTTGGTTAATGACTTATTTTATCGTTTAAATTAGCTACATAAAAACTTTGAATTTCTTAATACTAATTGTAATACAATGGTGACCCAAAAATAATTGAAACCGAAGAGTAATTTTTGCAAATTGGCGCGGCGGTTTTCGACAGAGATTAATTTTTTTATCATTGTAACAGAATCCCGAAGCACCAACATTTTTGAAATATTATAGTAAACGTAAAAAATGCCCAAAGTTGCAAAAAAATTGAGTAAAACAAAGAAACGCGAAAGGACAAATAGATATAAAAACCTGATCAAGAATAAAGCAAATGCTAAAGATAAGAAAAATAATTTGCAAGGAACTGATCGAATGAATCAAAATATCGAGCAAGACAATTCAAATGAAACAATCATACGCAATGCTTTGAATTATTTGAGCAATCGATCACGTCTAACAAATAAGGAAAGTCAAATTAAACATCTCATAGAAAATAGTATTGCTCAAAATAATGAATTGAAAAGAATTAACGTAGACAGTGGCAAATTTTAACAATATTGCTCAAAAATTTCGCACCATTTTTTACAGGTGATTATTGATCTAGAAATTCAATCGGTCGGGTGAAGTATAAATAGAAACTTTGTCTAAATATAGGCTATTATTTTCATTTTGGCTCCATCTACGAACTAACTTTACAGAAAATAAGGCAGTTTCAGAGAGTGGTTTGTTCAAAAGTTTGATTTTTTAGAAATAGGCTAGTTTGGCCCCATTTTTCAATTATTCTTTCAAAATCCCAAAGCACCAACTTGTGGCAAGTTTTTAGAAGTCTTCAGAATACTGTGCGACAAAATTCATATCCAGTGTTGCTGACCCAGTCAATAATAAGATTCAATAAATATTTATCATATTTATTACTATGTAGGTATGTAGCGATTTTATTTCATTATCGACTGGCTAGGTTGAATTGCAGTTTATAATATGCACAAATAATTTCATACCTCCTCTTGACCAGATCCAGAAGCACTAACTTGTGGCAAATTTTAATTAGTTTTTAGACCACCGAGCGGCAAATCGAAAACCTGCTTTTCTAGTGCGACATACTGCGCTAGAATTTTGTTTTTTACTTTGCCTGACAACAGCCATTAATACTTATTCGTAGACTAGTCAGGGATGTAGCTAGAGTGTTCTGTTAGGGGGGTTGGCAAACAAGATTCAGATCATTTTCAAGCCCCTTATTTACCATTTCTTTTCAAAGTATGGGATCAGTTATCGCGTTGCAACCAAATGTAGCTCCTAATTGCACCCAAAAATCCTCATCTTGAACTACATTTTTGCTAATATCTCTAGACCCACTGATCAGATTAACCTCAAAATGTATACAGACCTTGACCTAGTCAAGATTGACCTTTAGTAAAAATTTCATGCCTATTGGTTTGGCCTTTCATCAGTTATCGCGTTATAACAAAATGTAGCTCCTAATTGCACCAAAAAATCATGATCTTGAACTACATTTTTGCTAATATCTCTAGACCCACTGATCAGATTGACCTCATAATGTATACAGACCTTGACCTGATCATGATTGACCTTTGGTGAAAATTTCATGCCTATTGGTACGGCCTTTCATCAGTTATTACGTTGCAAAGCAATGTAGCTCCTAATTGCACCCAAAAATCCTCATCTTGAACTACATTTTTGCTAATATCTCTAGACCCACTGATCAGATTGACCTCAAAATTTATACAGAACTTGACCTGATCAAGATTGACCTTCGGTGAAAATTTCATGCCTATTGGTTTGGCTGTTTATCAGTTATTGCGTTTCAAACAATGTAGCTCCTGATTGCACCCAAAAATCCTCATCTTGAACTACATTTTTGCTAATATCTCTAGACCCACTGATCAGATTGACCTCATAATGTATACAGACCTTGACCTGATTAAGATTGACCTTTGGTGAAAATTTCATGCCTATTGGTACGGCCTTTCATCAGTAATTGCGTTTCAAAGCAATGTAGCTCCTAATTGCACCCAAAAATCATCATCTTGAACTACATTTTTGCTAATATCTCTAGACCCACTGATCAGATTGACCTCAAAATGTATACAGGCCTTAACCTGATCAAGATTGACCTTTGGTGAAATTTTCATGCCTATAGGTTTGGCTGTTTATCAGTTATTGCGTTTCAAAGAAATGTAGCTCCGTATTGCACCCAAAAATCCTCATATTGAACTACATTTTTGCTAATATCTCTAGACCCACTGATTAGATTAACCTCAAAATGTATACAGACCTTGACCTGATCAAGATTGACCTTTGGTGAAAATTTCATGCCTATAGGTTTGGCTGTTTATCAGTTATTGCTTTTCAAAGAAATGTAGCTCCAAATTGCACCCAAAAATCCTCATCTTGAACTACATTTTTGCTAATATCTCTAGACCCACTGATCAGATTAACCTCAAAATGTATACAGACCTTGACCTGATCAAGATTGACCTTCGGTGAAAATTTCATTCCTATTGGTTCGGTTTTTCATCAGTTATTGCGTTTCAAACAATGTAGCTCCTAATTGCACCCAAAAATTCTCATCTTGAACTACATTTTTGCCAATATCTCTAGACCCACTGATCAGATTGACCTCAAAATGTATACAGACCTTCATCTGATCAAGATTGACCTTTGGTGAAAATTTCATGCCTATTGGTTGGGCGGTTTGTCTGTTATCGCATTACAAACAATGTAGCTCCTTATTGCACCCAAAAATCATCATCTTGAACTACATTTTTGCTAATATCTGAGGAACCGCTGAACAAATCGATTTCAGATTTCATACAGACTTTGACCAGGTCATGATTGACCTTTGCTGAAAATTTCATCCCTATTGGTTCAGCCGTTTTTCTGTTTTTGCGTTACAATCAATCTAGTCCATAATTGCACTCAAAAATCATCATCTTGATATACATTTTCGCTAATATCTCCGGATCTGCTGATCAGATTGATACCAAAAACTATACAGACCTTGACCAGGTCAAGATTGACTTTTGGTGAAAATTTCATCCCTATTGGTTTGGCCGTTCGTCTGTTTTCGCGTAGCAAAGAAATAATGTCCTAGATTATACGAAAGAAAGAAAAAAAAAATAAAGAAACACCAAAATGCGAGATAGGTATTTTTGGAATCAGGAGATCGTGAAACGAATAACTATGATGGTCTGGTGCCTATTGGTTGAAGTCAGACCAAAATTAATAGAAGGTTTTCTAGTCGAAAACCTGCTAAAAGTCTCTTAAAATCCGACTGTTGCAACCCCCAAAAAGTCGTCACATGTATCCAAATTTTTGATCTTTTAGCTATAACTTGCTATCGGTACACATTCTGAAAAAATTGGCCATTTTCGTATTTATCTTTTTTTTTTTCATATCTATCATAGGATCATAGGAGCAGAGAACGCCAAAGATTAACACTTTTTTGGACATAAAAAATCTGTACAGAAATTTGCGTTACGGTACATTTTTCCTAATCCAATTTTTCAAATGCCATTTTCCCGAATGCCATCTTTCCTAATGCCCTTCTTCCTAAAGCCTTTTTTCCTAATGCCAGTTTTCCTAATTTTTTTTCCTAAAGGACATTTCTACAAAGGACCATTTTTCCGTATGGGCATTTTTCCTCTTGGTTTATCCTGTATTGTAATGGTAATGGGAAAACAAAATGGCAAGCTGAGCTGTTGAAACTCATTACGCAACACAATAACCGGATCCATAGTGAACGACATAACAAATTGTTAGTAGGAGGGTATGTCTAAATAAAAACTATCCTGAAAATAAAATTAAAATAATACCTACAAAAAAAAAATAAAGAAAATGTTACTTAGTAAAATTTGAATAACAATAAATAAATGAAAGTAATATTATAAAAGGATTTCATAACAATTTTAAAAGCCTTTTTAATTCTGAAATAGGAATGTTGTCATTTAGAAAAATGGCATTAAGAAAAAGAGTTTTAGGAAAAAAAGCATTAGGAAAATTTTATTGGGAAAAATGTCCGGGAACCAGAAACTTGTCATATTTGTGATCATAAATGGCTCCATTATCATTTCTCGAAAAAAATGTTTTGAATGAAAGTTTTATACCGATTAAAAGATGTGGTCAATTAAGATATCCCTCTCACCCTCTCCTCACTTTTAGTTGAAATTTCAAGAAATGCACTTTTCAGAAAAAAACAAAAAAGTGCTCATATTTGGTTTTCTCTATCTCTGTTCCTATGATAGATAGGATACAAATGCTACATACAGAAATTGTAGAAAATTTGACGCAACGTATTGTTAATTTGAAGCTTTTTTTTTTCAGAAAATGTAGACCATTGTCGAGTTGTAACTAAAAACCAAAAATGTGGCTAATGACACTCCTTGGGAGAGTTGCGACAGGTCGATTTTAAAGGACTTTTGAGGAGTGCTTTTATAGATGATTCCTTATATTTGGCTGAAAAAAATATTTTTCGTAATCTGAAATGTCTACCTTTAATGGACTGAAAACAAAATCTGTAAGATGAAACGAAACACGTCATTAAAGATGTAACGGTGATAAATTGGAAAAAATTTTTAACTTGCATTTCATTTTCATTACTCACCCACGTCAGAACATTCACATTTTTTAATTAAAAAATGAAAAATTATTTTAGTAAGTAATAAACGGAACTTGCTCACAAACTGGAATTTGGCTTCAAGTAAGACAATTTTCTCGAATACCATAAGGACTTGAAAAAAATATTTACATGCAATTTTTACTCTTTATAATTATGTGGCTTTTTACTACCAGTTCTGAATTAGATTTAGATGCATACACAAAACAACGATAATACTTTGGAAATAAATTAAAATTTTAACATGGTACTTAGCCGATTACATAACAGTATAAGTCTTTCATTTTTTTCTTAATCACTCATTATCATGAGATTGGTCAGTTTTCCAAGAACACAAATCAATTACTCTTATTAAACAACTAAATTTTTGGGGAAAAAATTATCTAAGATCTCATGTTGAATAGATATTTAAAAAATGAAAACATGAAATATCAAATTAATGCATAAATTAATGAGTTGCATGATCGAAACGCTACATATGGTAAAAACCGTTTCCTCGAAATCAATTGTTCTTTTTTTTTTTTGGAACAAGCTTAAATGGAAAATTTATTTATTTATTCGCTACACATAACTTGAAGGCGAAAGAAATGAATGATTAGGCTTTTGTCTTGTTAAAAATTTCTCTCTTTTTGAACTGGAAACATTTGGAAATTATACTTTGAAAAAAATTACATGCTGAATATAGGGGTTGGAAAATTTTCGTGATCAAATATGAAAATATTTTCAACAGTCACCGATGTATTTTATTGTCATACTGCTCAGAACTCAGATGTTTATCTTACTCATCTTCATGACGGAATCATAATCATGGTAAGTTTCCACCGTAACGATCATGTAAGTTCAAGCGCATCAGAAAAATAATCTCTTTTTTTCGAAGATTTCAAATAAGCTAGAAAACTTATTTTGTCAAAAAATGAGAATATGTAAAAAAAAAAACAGATTCAAAAGGTAGACACGAGTGACCAAGGAATTCCATGCGTGTTTTAATGTTAGCTTAAGAAGTACGTAATTTCCCATAGTTACACCGTACGGTAAATTTTTCAGTGCCCGAGGCAGTACACATTATAGTAATCACATTTTCCGGTTTCTAGTTCTGACGAGATTAATGGAGAGTAGTCAACTTGAAAAAAAAAAAAAAAACAGAAGTGAACATTGACGAAAAAAAAAAAATTGCGACGTGTGTAATTCGAAAGATTTATAAAATTAGAAGATATTTTTTTCCTCACTTCAAAAATATGAATGTTTATTTAATACATACCTATATGTAGAGTTCAGGTTGGTTCAATTTTTTGAATTTTAAGAAGGCACCTGTAGGGAAGAAAAACAAAAATTTAGATACCTGTATTCTTATATTTTTTCTAGAAACATAGAGAGTAAAATGATGATAGTAGCTAAATAAAAATTTCACTATACCAACTGTGTTGCAAAATGAAGCTGCCAACTGAGTCTCTAAAATAGGGTTCTAAAAATCTACGTATTATTCCCAGTAATGAAAAGAATAATTATATCGAATGTCAACCTCCAACCAACATCCCCCCCGCCCGCGATTTTCAAAAAAAAATGTTTTCTGTTAGAAAGTCAATTTATCAATTTCTGGAAAATGGTAGCGTGATTTTTGTTATTTTGTTACTTTCTTACACCTTTTAGGTAACACATTTAAAAAAAACAAAAAAACGAAAAAAACAAGACGTCAACTAAATTATTATGATAACTTAATAATTCTTAGCTAATCTTGTAGAATAGATAAAATATAAGAGTGAAGACAGTTTGGCCTTACGCTTTGATAACAAATAGCAAAAACGGCCAATCTTCAGGCTTTTTTCCAAATAAAATTTTCAGTAGATAAAAAAACAAAATAGCTGCAGACCTTTAAGAAGCTCAAAGCTAAGATGAATTCTCTTCTAATATATGATTCACATCCTTCAAAATATATTAAAGGGTGCGGCAAAATGACCGGCTACATTTATTTTTCCAATTATATGCGTAAGACAAATGATAGAGACATGCGGTTGGTTTTAAATTAAAATTCATTCTTTTTAAGGTTTATGAAATGAAATTTCACTCGCATGTTTATTATTTTGCCTAGTAACATTTGCAAAGGCGTAAAACTCAATTTTTTAAGACTTTGCTAAGCAATACTCATATTTTTCCACCAATTTCTTACGTATTCAGCAGGCAGGGAATTTACCTCCACGCGCTATCCGTGAAGAATGCCACACGTGCAGAATTCCCCTCCACGGTCAATTTTATCCATCACTGGTAGCATTTAGTGGAATAAATGGCAAAATAATGTAACCAGTATTGTTGTCAAATAAGTCAAGTTATTTTACTGTAATTTTACTGGTAAAATTACGTAAAATAACACACGTCAAAAAATTAATTATTTGACAGTTTTTTGACATTATTTCACGTCAAAAAACTATCAAAAAAGACAACAGGAAAAACTTAAGCTGGGAATACACTTTGCGCTGTTTCGCATTTCGCATTTCACATTTCGCCATTTCATGCTTTTTTGCAAAAAGTGTGTTGGCATTTTTTTGCGAAAAATTTTTTCACAAAAAAGGGTGAAAAAGATTTTTTCACATTTCGTCTTGTTTTTCGCCTTGAGCGGTTTATGGACGAAATCAAAAGAAAATTTTGGCGAAAAAAGTATTTAAACAAGGAGAATACATGAAGCAGGGTGAAAATGTGAAAAGTGTGTACAGCTTTTTCATGAAAAACAGTGAAAACGTGAAATAGCTGCAAAAAAAGATGAAATGCGAAATGCGAAACAGCGCAAAGTGTGCAAAGTGTATTCCCGGCTTTAGGAATTCCTTAATTATTGCTCGATTATTTATTGAAAATTGCAGTTTTTTTATGCTTTATCTATCTCAGGGCAAAGAAAAACTTTTTTGGTTTATTTTGTAAATTCTAACATAAGCAAGATTATTATGTGGTCTTTGAATAATATTCTCTCAATTCTACATTTTCTAATTTTCTTCTGACAGCAGTTGGCTTTGAAAATAATAAAAATGAAATTGGAAATTTGAAATTTGAAATTTAAATAAATGTGCCTGCAAGACTTTAAGATTTGGATTTAGAAGTTGATTCATAATATAAATTGATAATATGTCTTGTTTGTTTTTCTTTTTCTGATTAACATTGAAGCGAAGGAAATGTAAACAATAATTAAAGTACTTTGTAGTCATTAATTTGATCAATAAAATCAAGATATTCTCCATGTGAGCTTAGCGTCGAAATCAATTTTTTATTTTTTATTTGGAGTTTAGTTGTTGGGCTTTCTGACTAAAATAATTCAAAGTTTAAAATGAAAATGAATCATCCAAAACCAAACCAAACAAACTCGATGTATTACAAAACTCATGATGATAACAATAAATTCAGTTTTCACAATAAAATTATTATCTGACCTTTTTTGACATAATTTGACAGTAAAATTTTTTGACTGTAATTTTACGTTATTTGACGTTTTTTGACATGAAATGTCAAAAAAGTTATTTGACGCGTCAAGGAACAACACTGAATGTAACCATTGCTTAGAAAAGTTAAAAAATTGGATTTAACGCCTTCAGAAATGTGTTAGGCAAAATGGTCAACATGAGAGAGTGAAATTGTATTCAGTAGCGCACCAAAGTAGGGATAAGGAGCTGAAGCCTTCCCGTTAGGCCTTGAATTTCATCGAAAAAAGGCTGAATAGAAGCTTTACAGTTTTTTTTGGTTTTTTCTGAATAAATTTATGCCTCAGCCCCTCCCTTGAAAAATTTCTGGGTGCGTCACTGATTGTATTTCTTGCGTAACCTTAAGGAATGAATTTTTATTTAGAAGCAAACGCATGTCCTCATCTTTTTTCTTATGCGTATAATTCAAAAAACAAAAATGTAGCTGGTCATTTTGCCGCACTATGTGTATGCACTAATAGACTAAATATAACAAACAAATCGATCAAACATGTTCCACTGTCCCACAAAGAATTAATTCTGAAAATCATACACAAAGATAATCTTCCTTCATTTTTACAACGCTGGCTCAAGTCCAAAAAACCTACTAAGTCACAAAAGGATTATCATTTTTTTAGCGTTCAAATAATGTTTTAAGACCTATAATAATGGACAATATCGCCAAAAAAAGTGATACTTTTTCAAGGACTTAGCAGGTTTTGGACTTGAGCCAGCGATGCTGAAGAAGACTACAACGCCACTTGACATTTTAGTTCTTTCAGCGACAATGAAAGCTTATAATGTTTTGTAGAAGAGCAAGAAAGCCATATGAAGGAAGTTAAAAATAGCAACATCATACTTTAGCACTCATAAAATAAAATTCCCCCAGTCAACCAACCGAAATTTCTAAGTGGGTTTTAAATATTATAAAAATATTCGTGAAAACATCTTCAAACTAAAAATTCCATCTATCATCATCAGTTTTTGGGTACATGCCAATTTCAGGAGTTCAATGACATAAGACATAATTGTCAATGTATTCAAAAACGAGTCTCAAACAAATCGATTAGAAATATTCATACTTTGATAGAAAATCGCTCGAAACTGGTTTCGTTTGTAAGACTTGGCTCTGCTTGAGTTTGAAATTTGATGACTGCGATATCGCGTGCATTCGTTTAAAAGTCAGTTTTAATTCTTATCAATAACATAAACTCATCATTTTCCGCCTTTCGAATTTCCATTTGTCATGTCCTTTAATTCGAACTTTTTCATACCTATTCGCTCATTTTAATTATTTTTGACGAATTTTAATGACTTCCTTCAAATGACTCTTCTTTGTTTTTTGGCACATTTAACTTGATACTTATCTATAACTTTTTTTTTTCTTTTTCGAAGAATCGAATTGAATCAAATTGTATGAAATAAATATAAAATAAACTAGAAGACCGGTGCTGCTCCGCAGCATGAGTTGTTAATTGGAACTATTTTTTTCCCTTTTAAATTATAACAGGTAAAGTTGAATGTCCACAAACAAATTTCCACAGACTTGACCGATTTGAGTGGTCAAAAGCTCAAATGAAAGGTCTTGATCCACTGAGTGTTCTTAAAGCAAAACAAATTCCTTACCTTAATTAGAACCCGAGACATAGATCTTTGAGTGAAGAAAAATCTTGAAAATATCAAAGGTCAAGTTGAATGTCCACTAATAACTTTCCTTAGACTCAACCAATTTGAGTGGTCAAAAGCTCAAATGAAAGGTCTTGATCCACTAAGTGTTCTTAGACCAAAATGAACATGATACATTAATTACAACCTGAGATATTGATGTTTGAGTGGTGGAAAAACTTGGAAAAAGCATGAATTTTGAGTATAACTTGAGTAATGTTAGAGTTGAGTGAATTTCAATTGGTGATGACATATCTACACATAAATACCTTTCATTTAGAAAAAAATTAAGCAAATCGGCAGGATAGAACTGCCGGACGAACTTGTATTAGATTCTTTTAATATATAGATTTAAATATACCATAAATGAATAATTTTTTTTCATGGGAGTGAAATTTTGTCAAATGAAGCTAATTTTTGTCGCGTAGATTCTGTTTATTATACTTATTGTTTTTTTCCCCCATATAGTCTATACTAACCATAACGTAAAATTAATTACAATAAGAACTAAATCCATTTTAGTATCAAATTACTCACATTGATTTAATTTTGAAAATTGAACACGACGTGATTTGTTTGCATCATAGATCTCAGAAATTGATCAAATTGAAAAATGAATAAAGATTTTGGTACGACACAACCTGTAATTCCAAAAACAGCTAGCATTAAAACATGAAAAAAAATTGTCGATTAAACCGAAAAAGATCATAATCGACGATCAAAAGCAGATGATAATACTAACACGTCAAATAAAACACTAGAAAAATAGAAAACAATAATGGCTGCGAATTTGTAAACTAAAAATTGATTTAAAATAAAGAAAAAGTTCAAAATGAATCATGTCCACTTTTCAAAGACAACAATTTTTTTTTTTGCTCTAAGAAACATTGGCATTGAAAAAAAAAAATGAGGCAAGATAGAAACGAATATTAAATAACAAGAGGGGGGAAAATCGATATATGGCTGGATCACAGAGCCCGAAAATATTTGGTGGGATATTTTTTGGAGGGTAAAATAAAAACAAGAGAAAAAAATATAGTAGGAATAGTCCACTTTGAGTAAAGAACATGTACTCGCAACCATGTTAGTTGTTTGGTATTCGGCAGTTCACTCGTTTCGTGAACACTTCCAGAAGTTCAAACAATTTATCTTTTAGTTTCGGGTCAGTTTTGTCGGCTTTATTGTTTCGTAATAATAAATATAAGAAGTTCTTCCAGTTTTTTTGGTGTTATTAAAATTAACTGATTCATTATTATTACTGTTTTTTCCTTTTTTTAAATTTTATTCTTATCGATAAATATTATTTTTATTTAGTGTTAAGAATATTATTACAGCTTCATTTCCACAACGAACGAGTAAGTTGAAAAATTCTTCATAAAAATTTCTCATATTTTTATTTAAAATACTTACTTACTATTTTTTTGAAATTTTCAAAAAATATTTTATTCTCTTCAAAAGCATCGGGTATTCTATCAATTGTTATTCTAAAAAAGCATGACTTAAACAACGAACGTAATATTCTAATTGTTATTTAGTCCAGAGCAAGTAGATGAAAAAAAACAATACAAATGCAAAAATTTCTGCAGTAAATTTTTTTCCGCAGAAATGTCAAGGGCCACTTCCAGAATAACCCCTCAAAAGTCCCCTAAATATCCCCGCCGCAACGGCCCAAAGGGGAGCAAATGTATCCACATTTTTGGTTTTTTGGCTATAACTTGCCAACCGTATATTTTATGAAAAATTACTTGAAATAAAAAATATTTTACGTCAAATTATCAACAACTTTTATTCATCTTTTTTTTTTGTATCTCTCATAGGAACAGAGATAGAGAGCACCAAAGGTAGGCACTTTTTTCGTGAAACGAAATTTTTCCCTGTAAGTGGTTGAATATCATTTTATTCTCTCGTTTTTAAGAAAACCTCATGTTACCTGGAATTTGGACACCCAAAATGTTGTTATTAGATAAAATTCCCTTTACTCCCTCCTGTCCCTCGCAATTTACCCCCTTTACAAAGCTTGTATCGAGATTTGGCCAAAAATATAAAATCAAATTTTTTTTTCTAGTGAGGTAGCAGTGTGGGTGAATTTACTGACGGGCCAGCCCCCACCCATTATAAAATCATCCTCTCCCCACAGATAAAATGAGATTGAGACTCGAGTTCTCGCTCTACCCATTTTCATACTACGAGCTGCCAGTTTACAAAAATTAATCATCATGTCGTCTGCCGAACTTGGCTGTAGAGTACAAATCTGGACTTTTTTTTCGGATACAAAAAACGTACGCATGAAATAAGCATAATATGATGATCATAATACATATATTCAAATATGTAATTGTCCATTTACGAAATGCTAGAGGTTACCCAAGGTCAAATCCGCATTCACATAAATCTACTAGAAACTGTGGCACTATAGGGTTGTAATTACTTAAGTAACATGTAGTCTGTGTTGAGACAATTACAAATTGACCTCTTCCTTTCTTCAACAAGGTTGTAACCGATCACTGACGAAACCTTGATTATCTTTTTTACAAGAAAATAATCTGAATTTCAATTGTATGCTGAAATACGAGTATAACAAGGCAAGTATCAGGCAAATTCGACAGAAATGACGTAAGGAAGGAATTGAAAAATTCAAAAGATATAATTAGTGTCAAAAAAAATTCAAGACGCTACAGTTAGATGCATAAATAGTATGTAAGAATATTTGAGTAATATGTCTCAGAACTGAATACTCATTAGTAGGATATGTTATCACAAGACAAGAACATGGTACTAACTTTTTTTTTTCTTTTCTTCTTTTTTTTATTCCTCAAGTTTGATTAAGGACGATCTCGTACACTTTCCCAAGCAGTAATATAGATAACCTGTACTTCCTTGCTAAACGTGATTAAAAATTCCTTCGATTAAATCAGCACTGCCTGGTCTAAAGGTGTGTCAAAATTCAATCAAAGAATTTCAAATGTCAGAATGGTAAATTTCGAATCATAACCCAATCTGCAAATTGTGACACAAATGTGGAGGAGAGATGTGACGCGAAGACAAAAATTCAACCAATCAGGAAGCAGTGGCACTTTTGTGACACTGATGTGACCAATAATTTTTTCACTGGAAAAATTAGAGGTCATATTTGTGTCACATTGCAGATCGGGAAGATAGGTACACCATTTGTAAAGCACAAAATATTTCTTAGTTGTTCTTTGATGGACTCTATTACTCCATCATTTTTTATGAAGGCATTTAAACACATTTTTAAAGTTTGCGGACGATGCTATATGATTTTCGAAGGTTATATTTACATAAGAATACGTATATTGTTAACTTGAAGCACTAAATTTCATCAGTAAGGTGCGGTTTTATATGCATGGCTTCACTTCATATTTAACTCCAAAATTTAGCATTAGTATGAAATTTTTCATTTATTTATTTTGAATGCGAGTTCTTACAAATTTTATTCTCCTTAGGCCAAACACGGCGAAAAAAAAACCATTAATGGACTAAAATAATTCACTGCATGCAAAAAACTTCGTAAGTAGAAAGGTACACATTTCAATTTACATGAAATGTGATAGAATGTACAATATAATAATTATCTCATGCATAATTAATAATTCTACAATGTCTACGAAATTTAGCTCGTACTTTATTTTCGATTATCGTCATGCGTTTCATCCGTTTCAACAAGTAGGCCATTAAAGCAAATCGTTTGGAATGTGACATTCGAATTGGATTAAAGTATGTTCTTAAAAGGGTCAAGTGAAACTTTTCAACTTCGACACCGTGGGTATAATCATTTTTGTGCAAACAAGGATTGGAAAACAAATGTACCTACTTTAAATTTAATGAGTGAATTTTGAATGATTGTAAGGCTGAAATAAATAGTGAAATTTGCGATACCATGCAAATTATAATTATCATACAGGGTGTCCTAGATTATGTTGGAAAGCTGGCACCATATTGAATAAAACTTATTGAAACGATTCAAACTTTCTAATACCATAGAACGAAGTGACTTTATACTTTTTTGAATGTTTTTCAACTCTGTCCATTCATAACTCAGCCAATTTTCAAACTGTTGGAGTGAATCGAAATTTAAAATTGGAGACAAATTCCTAAATACATTTTGTGAAAATGAATATACATACATGTTAAAAGTCTGTCTTCAAGTTTAGGAGAAAAGTTGCAATGACAGTTTTGATTAGTCCAAAAAAGAAATTTATGGATGTCTTTTCAAAGTACATATAACTAGCTGAGGTACTGAATTTTTCAAATTTTATATTATTATGAGATCTTAAATTTCAAATTTCGGCAAAAAGTTATAATAAGGTTTTTGATTTGTTTCGATAAGCTTTATTTACTGGTGCGGAGTAGCCAAACCCAATCTGAGACACCCTGTATAATAAGACTATTCGTCATAACCATGTAATTTTTGAATACCTCCAATAAATTCAACTTACTCCGTTTCAATACTTAAATTCTACCATCTTTATCAAATTCCAGTTTTTAAATAAAACGCGAGTTTCAGAGATCACTGTTATACATCTTTTATGCATCAACATCTTTCATGATATAATGCTCAAAAAATAAAAATAATAGTGAAGTAATGAAACTTAAAAAATTGAAAATGAAAACGACTAGCGAACCACCAAGAAGATTATTTAAGATATTATTGAATATTGATAAGATCCGTTCGATGGCAACTGACAACGGCGCGCGCATCATTATGTATTGGGTTACATTTTCGATATCGACTATCGATTTTCAACTTTGGGCTTGATTTCCAAATTTACGCCCGTGTAATGAAAACCGCAAACAAAGATGTTAACATATCAAAAATTCCTTGCATAACCGTAGCCGAGGGGCGGGGGGATGCCGTCCAAATATAATCGTTTGCACCCCCAGGGAAAATTTTTCCCTTGGAAGAGCTGGGAGAGAAGGGTCAATTTCGGCCGCTACGCATTTGATTTGCCCTCTCCAAAGGATTTTGATCTAGCAATAGCTTTTATTCCTTGTAATTGGAAGATAGCTCACAATTCAAAAGAAAAAAAACAAAACTACATATTATTCGGCGAAAAATTAATTTTGTTGAAAACTACCAAAACAAAAAGAAATTTTCATTTTATGGGGTGATTCCAAGATGGCAATCTCAAAAATATTATTGACTCGCAATTAATTTTGTAGCATCAGATAATTAAAATATGGGCGAACAGTAATTCGACTTTACGAAGGATGCAAACTTAGTCCCAGTTTTATGGTTTCTTCTTAGGTAATAAATTTTCTATAGTTTGAAAACTATCAACAAATGTTTCCAAATAAGTTAACAAAGAACAGGTTCAACTTTTTTTACCAGCACGAAGCATGAGTTCACGTAAACGCACAAAAAATTAATAAATAAAAAAAATATTAATTTTGTTTTTAAACAAATTAAAATTAGGTATATAAAAAGTTACCAGCATTTAATTTTTTAAAAATATTATTTGTCCTCCAAAATTTCATTTTTTACATTATAAAAGTCCTCTGGCCAGTGTTATAATATACTCGAATGTGAGTTAAAATTTAAAACTACTTATAAAATTGTAACGACAAATGTTACTCAGACTAGCAACTTTTTCTATTCATTGAATTTTTTCTAGTCGGCAATATTAAAGGATGTTGATTCGGCAACGCATTTGTTGAACTCGATATTTTTTTGCATCTTCTACGCACATTGTTACGAAACCGGTTCGATGGAATTTACTAAGCCAAAGACCATTTCTCACTCAAACAACATTTTTAGCATTGACGATTTTCACGCACCCATTGAAAAACTTATGATCATTTTTTGCGATAAGTAGGTGCATTCATTGTCCAAAACAATCTGTTGCTCAATATTTTTCTATATCGTTACTGAAACACGTAAGTCACTATAAAACCCATATATTTCCAATCCAATGACTCCTGAATAAAACGAGCAATCAACTGCACTGAAAGTGTAATGAACTGCGACATTCGAATTGTTTTGAATAGTTAGAAGAGTATCGCACATGCTTCATATAGGTCAGAAAGAATACTATAAATGGCAATGCCATTAAGAAACATCTTTTAAATATCGTATACCGTCGAATGGGGCGACTTTACACACTTCTTTAATGTTTTTCAACTTTGTCCTTCAATAACTCCTCCAATTTTGAAGCTATTAAAGTAAATTTGGTTTTAAAATTCAGGTCTAACATTTCTCAACACAATTGTAAAAAAAAGATTAAGTTTGCAGCCTTTCTTCTATTTTTTATGATTTTTCAAAAAATTTGTGTAAAGTCATCCCTCAATGGGGCGACTTTACCCATCAATTTGTTATTGACGGGTTATTGATGGGTGGGGAGGCAAAATTTGAGGATGTTTGTACTCAGACATACGATTGAAAAGAAACTAGTTAAGTACCAACTTCAACCATGTGAAACCGAACTGAATATTTTGAGTGTCTGAGGTTAAAAAAAAAGACGATAAGAAAAAGGAAAAAACCATATAGCTGCTTTATTTTCTTGTTCTGTTACTGGGTGAAGTGAGGTAGGGGCGGCGATCTTTTTTTTCTTTTCCTCCTTCTACCTGCTTCGATCCAAATCGTATTTCGGTTTTAATTTTTGCCTGGCAATTTATTTATTGGGCTAAAACGAAGTGGGTAAAGTCGCCCCTTGAATGTAAAGTCACCCCGTTCGACGGTACTGGTCTTTTTTAAAACTCAATTTCACGTTATTCGAACGTTTAATTGAAACAAGAAAAAAACCATTCAGAACTCGTTAGTTTTTATTTCAGTCGAAAATAACGAAAATTTTGTTGTTTTTTTTTGTGCAAAATTACTTAATTGGGTATTTTGTGAAGAAGTAGCGGATTTAATGGATATGGAAAATTACCGTCATTTGCCAATGGCGGACACCTTCCCAATGGCGGTCACCATCTTTTTCATTTTTGTATATTTAGTGTTTAAACCGACTTATAATGAAACTAATGATGTCACATGGTAGCTGTTACCCATGGTAATGCGTTGAATCACTCAGTTAAATTTTTGCTCTCTCCAATAGAAATATTTGGCCATTAATTATGTTCTTGTCAATTAAAATATTCAATTGTCCGCCATTGGCAAATGATGGTACATGATTTTTTTTTTCAAATTTTAACTGATTTTTGAGCATTTTCTTGCCTCGCAATTGTTTAGTATAGAAAGTACATGAACACTGTGGATGAAGGCAGGGGTGCAATTACATACAAAGAAAATCGCTGGCCTCAGTCTAAAAACCTGCTAAGTCCAAAAAAAAAATAATCGCCCAATTTTCTAAGCTCAAATGATATTTTGACATTTGCTATTGCTGTATCGAAAGGGATAATTTTTTTGGAACTTGGTATAGATTTTGCGAAATGCTGAAAATGTTGGAAAATTATTGAGTAGGTATATCTGCGAGAAAAATTTAGCAGATAAAGTCGAATCATCAGGCCTACAGCCAGGGGGTTATAGGGGGCTGAACCCCTTAGACCAGCTCTTTCGTTGAGTCTCCCATCTCTCATTTTTTTTCTAATGTTGTTCTAGTGTTTTTTCATAGAATTTACAAAACAAAATCAAATTTTAAAAACAATTTTTACGAAGAAAAAACTACCAAAAATAGCAAAAAATTCTAAAATGAAAAGTGCGCGACTCACCAAATATACCAGTAATTCATTCTTTTCGTCTGGTTTTCTCTTGATATTTTATTGGTGCCTCTTTTTTAGGGAAATTTTTAATTATTTTAGAGCAATTTTTTTGACCTAGCAACCTCTAGCATCCATGGTGAGCCCCAAAGGAGACGCCCTTGCAAAATATTCTGACTGTGGGCCAGCTAATCATGAAATTTAAAATATGATTTAATATTCCTAAATATTGTGAAAATTTTCCAAGTAATAGCCCATACCAAGGAAATTAAATAAAAAATTGTCATCTGAATGCGAAAAATTCTCTAATCAGATGAATGCTTTTCTCCTTTATTGTGACCGTCAAAAATTTTTCCGCCGCCAAAAACATCATGCAAAGTCTATCTACGACGAATGAAAAAATATATACATACAAATGATTTCACGTTACTGGAATGGCAGGTTTCCCGTTATTTGCAAAATAATGACACAAAAAATAAAAAAATTCAAATTCCAATAATTAAAACAATCATCTATATAGTTACTTATTGACGAAGAAAAAGACATTTGCAAAGCTTGGATAATCAAAGGATTGATAAAAATATCCATTGGGGAAGAAAAAAAAACTTATTGAAAACCTACATTTCATTCGCAACTTCTTGAATTGGCAAGAAATTCCGTTTCTCACGTAAAAGTTTGTCACCAAATTCAAATAATTATTCTGCTAATTGTAATACGCATTATAGTGCGTAAATAAATTTTCAAAACCGGAATAAAATACCGAGTTTTTTTCTAGAATCTTGATTATGCTCGAAAGTAGCCCATGTTTTGTAAATGGATTGTAATTGAAAAATTATGGCATCCGATTGTCAAGTATAGAAGAGCAAGCACTAGATCTGGCTCAGTATCCAAAACATTCGAGCAAAATGTCGAGAAATTAATAATTTTTGAAGTTTAGGTACTAATAATAATTCTCTGGCTAAGCGTATTCCATTTTTTCATTACATGATTCATTGAAATAGTCAAAGCTTAATTACTTTTTTCTTGAACTATTAATTGAATATTGGCTTTTAGCCACCTTTTTCCCTAAAGTAGCTGCGTCATCATTGAAGATGAAATGTAAAAACGAACAACACAATCTCACCTTGGAATTAACTAAGTAAATAAAAAAACTGGTTTTGCTTTTCAAAAGCTTACAATTTAAAATTATACTTTTTCCCACGTGAATTGAACAGTTTTCCATTTCTTTCTCAAAGTTTCCGATAGACGATTATAAGGCGTTATGTTGCAACACAAAATGTGTGGGATGGCGTACGTTTGTTGTGTTTCACAACAAATGCCCTCATAATTATGTAAATCACGTTGACAAATTTTAGAAGATTTTAGACAGATAATTTATATTTTTTAATAAACTGAATCAAAAATAAAAAATAAAAAACAGCAAATACGCGTGGGAACTGGTGGAGTTTATTCCCCTCTTTTTCACGTAGTTGAAGAACAGTTTTACCAAATGTCAAATTCAAACTTGCACCCACAAATAAAATTTATACATAATATTTAAATTAAAATTCATTGACCCACTTTCAATGAACTCTAAGCCAACAATGACGAACGGAAAAATTTTAATCTTCCATTTTTTCAGAGTGAAACTGGAGTATTATATGTCTCAAGTATTTTTCTCTATTTTCATTTTAGAGCCTTAATAAAAAAAATTCGTGCAGCACTAAATCAAACTACCCAGACTTTGTAAAAACACGATATCCTAGTTAAGAATCTCTGAATTATTTAATTCACCAAAAATCTTTTTCCTCATCGATAAATAAATGTACTTATATGAATTTTTTAGTTTTTCACATTTTGAATTTTTTATGGGGGGAAAATATTTAGCCAGTCAGAATAGGTGATTTGAACGACAACCTTTTTTTTTTTTTTAAATAAATCATTTTAACAAGAAAAAAAAGGATAATGCACGACAAACCTAGCCCCGCCAATTTAATAAGTTATCCCAGCATCAAAACTGATTTCACCCGCCAGTATATGATAAGGCACGATAAACATAGAACAACTTGTATTGCCCGACAGAATATGACGTGTTATCAACAATATTTTATGTGTCCTGCAGAAATGGTCTACTTCAAAATATCAACAAATTTAAGATTTGATGTACTACTTTCATTCTCAGTCACTTCTCAAAAATTTAAGTTGGTACATATAAAGGAGCTGCTATTGAATATCCTTCCACAAATAATGGAATCGAGCTCGAGGAAACTAATGAAGTTATCAAAAGTGAATATAGGTGATTCTACAAAAATGTTGGATTTTCTTGTCCCATATTAATATCTTGCCAACTAAAAGAGTTACAGTATTTTTCTTTTTGGCATATTGCAGTTTCCCTAGTTCTACTTAATCCAAATATCAGAAGTATTCTAAACCACTTCTCCTACAGGGGTCGAATTTGCTCTGAATGATCAAAATATCCATTACCATGGCTGTCCCCCACCATGTTTTCAATGCTATAATTAACTTAACAATCTTTCTCATGGTACTTAATAGGGCTTGACTAAAGCAAGGATATTACAGTGAAAACTGCTTATAACAAAAATGAAGGGACTAAAGGTTTTTTTTCGTTATAAGTGGTTGTTCATTCTATCCGAAGTATCGGATAAAAGGAACTTCTCATAATAACCGATTATAACAAACTATCCGTCCTAAGCAGTTATTACGAGAAGTTTGTTGCATACCTACAAAAATGAATACACACCTATGTAGAGTATTTGGACCAAAAGACAGATTTTTTTCAAAATACGAATACAATAAAATATAAAGGTCTGAAGACACAATTATTGCATTTTTTTAAAAACAAAAAGAAAAAGTCAAATCATATGATGTACAAAATAATGTTTAAAAAAATTATCCAAAGCCAATTGCGTCTTTTTCTTTTTAATTATTTCCAAGTCTATTTTTGATTCTAAATTTTCCAAAAATTGCAGAGAGGTTTCTTCGTTAATAACACATTCGAGGCAAAATTATCTTATCTCTCGCATTCAAAAATATAATTTCATTCGTTAAAACAGGAGAAAAAGTGTTTGTAATATCAGGTATTTTGCTACAAAGGAATTTGTAATATCTAGTTTTTTTAAACATAGGGTTAGTGGGAATTCAGCCAGGACTTTTGATTTTATTCGCTATAACAGATTTTTTGTATTATCCGGTTTCGTTATAAGTGATTTACACTGTATTTTAAACCATTTGCAGAACATACCCACAGTATTGAACTTGCCTTCACTTCTTCAAGAGGGGTGGTATGTTTTTCTCTTTGTTGTTCATTTCACCTAATTTGAGTTGATAAATTTTATGTTCCCAACATTTATTTTAAAGTTGAACGTCATTTTTTGCTGTGAATTTTTTGAAAACTCGTTTATTGAATTTTGTTGTTGTTTTACTTATTTTTTTCCTGTTCATAATCATTTTTTGTCGTTAGATTCATATAATTTTGTTGGATCTATTTAATTGTCGTTATACACTCACTTTTTGTCGTTAGAATCACCCATTTTGTCGGATGATAAAATCATACCCTTTTTTTTTCCATCACTATTTTGCAAATAATGGGAAACCTGTCATTCCAGTAACGTGAAATCATTAATGTTGAATTTTTACTCAGAGAAAAATGCAAATAAAACCGAAAGAGATACTAATTATTGCCAAAAATAATAAAATGAATGAAAAACACTCACTGCACCATTTTTTCAGATAAAACTATTTGCTTTAATGTTTTTCATAAAGTCTCACTCTCAATAAAAATTCAGGACAGCACTCATTAATTAGACTTTGCATAAACACACGATAAAACCGCATCTTTGTAAAATACAATGTAGATGCTAACCTTTTTTTTCTCGTAGATGATAACTGAAAGAATTTTGTCAGAGAATTATATGTTGAAAAGTTAGTTTTGTTTTTTGTTGCGTGCAATGTTTTTTTCTTTTTGCATTATTAAATGGAAAACATGTAATTCATTTTTAGTTTGTTTCATTACACCGATTATATTCAAGTATCGTAAAATCGTTAATTAAATTTTTACTCACGAAAAAATCTTGTCTAATAGAATATTATTTACTATGAAATTGGAGAAGACACAAATAATACAGGCATTCGGCAAACATGTGATTATTATAGCTTCCTATAGGTCCCAAAAATTATAAACTAGAATTTTTTTTCCAACTCTTCGAAAATTAGGAAGCGTAGAAAATTACAATTTCGATCGCAATTTCTGCGAAACAATAGTCAAAAATATTTCTCAGTAGGTGTACCCTTCTACAATTACCGACAGTAAATAAATCCAATGAAAAAAAAAAAGTGACAGAAAATTGTGGAAGTCCACCCATAACCCCCCAATTCGTTTTCTGATAGTATCTAGAAACATGGAGAAAGAAACTTGATTAATTATGAGAAGAGGCTACGACATTAAATGAAAGAATACACAAAATATTTAGTTTAATTATATTTTTATTAATTAGTTGAAATTCAATTTAAATTGAAAATGATTTATTTTCCCCATTGGTACTCTAACGTAACAAAAAATTTAGAAGGGAAACAATTTATCTCCTATATTTGAGCTGACAGTTTAAAATTATAAGGTTCAGGAAAGAAACTTTCCAATTGATGTTAAACAAAGATTACCTACAGTTTATTTCAAATATCACCCTGAGCAACTAACACGATAGAATGTGTACTCACAAAATATAAAGCCGAAATCTTCCATTGACTTTCAACCTCTAGGTGTGATGGCTCGGATTCTTTTTTGCCTCGATTCAAAACCTTCCACCAGATTTGGCAATTAGCGGAAATATTCTTAAACATTCCGAAAAAGGTATAAAATGTAAAACATAGTAAACCAAAGCGAAAACAAAAATTTTTGGCTCGTCCTTGATTATAAGTAGTAGCTTCACAATTTAATGCAACGAGCAAAAATCCAATAATTTTTGATTTTGAAAGGCGCATTAGATATCTGCTCGATATATATTTTCAAAAAAAAAAACAAAAAAAAAGTAAGGAAACCTGCTAAAAAAAATGAAAAAATACGTCACTTTTTTAAAGATAAAATGAAACATGCAAGTTGAATACCAACTCAGGAACATTTCCGGGAGCTTAACAAGGCCAGAGATGACATATTCTTGTTTAATTGTCAGTAGCATTTAGCACATACATATATTTGAACAATTCGAAGTATTACAAGCCTGTACATATAACAATTGTATGTAAATTGTACTAAATGTGTAATTGAAAATAACTTTTGAATTTTTAGCACATTTTCTCCGAACCTAAAAAAAAATTTTTTTTCAACTTATTTATTTTTTTAATAAGAATATACTTAGCTATGCTAATTAAAAAATTTGTTTAAAGATTTTTAAATTAAAACATAAGGTAAGAAATATTTTGAAAACATTACTCGGCAGGATCTTCGAATTTACGATTTCAGACAAACAGATATATTAAGTTGACGCATTTCTCTAATTTACTTATAACGGATGTTTAGTCATTATTTTCTCATTATTGGGAGTATATCGATGTAAAAATTCTACGAAACCATGTTGATAGTGTTTTAATAAATTTTTCTTTTGTCATTTTTATTTTTACTTCACTTACTCACGCGGATAATTGTTTTTTATTTTCCATGACAAATAAAAATGTCGCAGTTAAGCCCAACCGAGCTTTGAATAACTCTGTTTTCTATTTCAACCCCATGCGGGATGGTCACTCTCACTGACAAGACGCTTGCAATTTGTAGTTTGTCTAAGAAACACTTGCAGCCAGTGATGTTAAATGCTCGAGCATGCTCGAGTACGCTTGAGCATTTCTGAGCATTTATATATTTTTTTTTTTAAATTAAATAAAAAAAGTTTTTAGGTAAATTATTTTATTTAACCAATTAAACTGAAAATGAGAAAATGCTTCAAGACATTGAAAGTAAAATGTGATTACCAAAACTATACAATTTTTTTTACTTATCAAAATTCAAAATAAACTTTATTTTAAAAAAAAATTTAAAAAAGATGAACTTGATCAGCAATGATATAACTTGATAAGAAATAAGAAATAAGTTTAAAAATGCTCAAAAATGATTCCTCGAGCATTTATTCTAAGAGCATGCATGAGCATCTTCTAAAAAATGCTCAAGCATTGCTGAAAGAGCATTTGCTCTTTAAAATCACTGCTTGCAGCGCTTAAATATATAGGTATGAGTATAGTCTGTTCCAGTTAAGAGTTCCATGACGTCACAATACTTTAACGAATGAGAAAAAAGTATTTTCGATTTCAACCGTCTTTCAACCAATCGCTTTCTTCAAATGCTTGTGACGTCATGGAACTCTTAACTGCAACAGACTATAGTATGTGTGTTGAGATTCAGGTTATGGTGCACTTGGTAAAATTTCAATGCTAATTTTTACAATTTAGATAGGAAAACTAAGACAATCCGAAATTGGCTAAAAAAATAGTAGAATATGTTATCTACGATAGTAAAAAGTATTACAAATTTTAGAATATTTACAGTAAATAGTAATTTTTATAATTGTGAGGAGAAAAGTTACTATGTATTCTATTTGTACTCGTAATTAATCCATTTCTCTCAGTGTGATAATAAGTTTTACACGAGGTATCTTTCAATCGCGTAAGACTAAGCACTTATCTCGATGCCATACAAACCCTTCATTCAATATTTTTCCCATCCTATTAAGCAGAATTTTGCTTGAGTTCGAGGAGGCGGTTGAAAATTTCGTTTAAATAAAAGTCAAATACCATTCTGGAAGAGTATTTTCAGTCAGATAAGGCCAGCTTTGAATACTGTCATAGACAAGATTTAAAAAAATATCTCTAAATTATTCATTTCAATAAAGGTCAAAAATTAACTGATCCTAAAAATCAAAATTTTAAAAAAATTGTAAAAAAGAAAAAGTCAAATTTATTTATCAGCTTGAGTCAGTCTCATGTATTTTCTTTAATATAATGACGATCAGCAAGAAAATAATTTTTTTTACGTCACTATCATATTTTCAATTCGTAATTTTTTTCTGCGTAAAATGTAAACAGAACTAAGAATTCAACCGTTAGAGTTTATTGATCGTAATCTTTTCTTCTGTCCAGAATCAAATTTGAACATGTAAATAGTGTTGGTCGGAAAAGTTCATCACTTATTTCTCAAATTATGAAAGTAAGATTTTGAGTGCATTTAATTATTTTAATTCTTATACTGTGAGTGCATGGGTGACATTATTCCCTAATGAAACGACACTGAAAATCTGATAATTTGGGATAAAAAATAAACTAAATCTAAACAATCAGACGAAGAGTATAGCATTAGTACGAGTCCAGTAATTCAAACTGAAATTATTTATTTATTGAAAAGGAAACTGGAAAGATTTTGTTTTTTATTAAACTTGAAGAACAGCGTTAAAAAAAATAATTTTAATGATTTCAGTAATAAGGAGAAATAAAAAATTTAAAAAAAAAGTTATGTTCTTCATCATTTCATAGGAATTCTCCCTGTATATTCTTTATTTGGATCCTGTTCTTTATCCAACTGCATCTCTGATCTGTCAACTTTTTCAAACATTTAGGAACTCTTTGCTGATGACGTTTATCCGTGCTGCTTCTATACTTTATGGTTTGAATAACAACGCAATTTTTAAAATTTCTTTACAAACAACATTCTATTATGAGCTTAGTAGAAAACTTCCGGATAGACCAAAACAAAAACTAGCATACTCAATGGCTATACTTTTTCATCGAAAGTATATGGGCTCTATAAAGAATGTTCATGTCTATAGGTTCAACGTTTTTCGAACAAAAAATTGGATTAAAGGGGAAATCGTATTTCAGGTCAAGAGTTATTTGGTGGATGGGTTTTTCCATCCGAAAACAGGTTTTTTTTTTGCAATAAGTTTTGCAGATTACAAAGAATGAGGCCTGAAGTGGAAAAATATAATAAATTTATTAGTTTGCAAGAAGATTACATTTATAAATTGTATCCTACGTCCACCGACAAGATGCTCATAAAATGAGAGACGGAGGCCTTCCAAAAATTTCCAAAAATAAATAGAAACGTCTTATATAGTTGGATATATGTAGAAAAGTACATTCCAGAAAAACCAGACAGTCAAATTGCTAACAGTTAAATCAGAATTGTCTGTATTTTTCACTTTTCTACGTCATTCATAATAATTTTCGATTAGGAAAGACCTCACCTAGTGGTGAGTAATTCCCACGTAAATGCGGTCACAATATTGTAATCTATATCGAAAAAAGGAAATGGAAGTAAGACGTATAAAAACAGGTTCTCTCCAACGAAATAAAAGAGTGGCAAAATTTGTGGGAAGGTCATTAACACTCAAATGCAACAGACAAGACATAGACGATTCCATTCAGGTCTATCTATACGTAAGTTTATGGGAAATTTCTATTTTTCCTTTTCATTTCCCATTCAGTTTCATTTCTTGGTTCATTATGTTACGTTATTTTTCGGTCATGTGGGAAAACATTAATGCTAATATTCGGCTTTACCAATAACCCATAAATGTGTGCATTGTCGCATATTTTCCTGGAAATGGCATAACATCTAATTTCGCTGGAGTCTATTTTTCACATCAGCCAAGACAGTTATAATATTTACGACTACGAACGTATTATGTAATAAATTCTGGCCAGCAATAGAACAGTCTCAAACTCTATTCAAGTCACAACACAATTCCTCTGACAATTTAAGAGCCGGATTTCAAAATGCGCTAAGCGCAAAAAAAAACGAATGCTGCAATCTGGTGGCCAACGCGGAGACTCATCGAATATTGCATATCATTTGCATTTTTACGTTTTTCAAAAGGCGTATTTCAATTAACTAATTAACTCCTAATAAACTCGAATTACTTGAATTTCATGAATCATCAGGGTACCTGTGGTAAATATATCGAGGTAGAACTAAAGCAACAAAAACAACAAAAATGCAAATGTGCGTTTGAAGAAGTTGCTATCATTATGAATCAGTCAAGACTTCTTTATTCGTGGATATAAAATAGAAGCGGATTTTTGAAAATTGAAGATAAGTAATTTGGTTTATAGTGTATTACATAACAAGAGTAAAAAGTGATCAATTACTAACAAATGTGAAGCATCTACAGCCACAGGCAAAGGCCACAATCACACATATCTTAACTGCTCATTTTCTTCTCAAACCTTGACGACTCAAACTATGTGCACCATTTTTTGCAGTAACTACATGATTTAATTTAATTTGCCATAGCTCGCACAAATTTATTATGGACTTAAGCCAAACTTTTAGCTACCTTGAGCAGTGATGGGCAAGCTCCTTTGGAAACTGATTTGAATAACAAATCAAGTCGTTAGCTAAAATAAAGGATTCGAATCGTAAATAAAATCCGAAATTGGGACAAAAAAGTGATTCGAATCATTAAAATCTAAATTCACCAACTGAATGAGAATTCGGATACGAAACTTTCAAATCTACAATATGAAAAAACCAAACTATAAAAATAGGGAAAAAACTGAACAAAAATTGAAAAAAGTGAATTCGTAATTTGATTCAGCCAATTATTCGTTTTCAAATCACAAATACTCGTTAATGCGAAGGATTCAAAATCGCAAATACATATACGAATCTAAGTAATTACAAATGGATTGAATATCTAAATCCTGAAAGTGAGCAGCTGTACCAGAGTGAGGGTTAGATTACCCTCTCCCTCAAAGCAATGTTGTTGCCCCCTCAAGAAAAATTAACCCCCTTGGAAGAACTTGGCAAAAGTTGGCAAAATGTGGCAAAAGTTCGAATCCTTTAAAATTTGGACTTAACGAGTTCAGTACTTTGGAGTTATTGCGTTTTGAAGTACAAGAAAATTCTATGTCATGCTTTGAAGGAAAACTTATTTTTCTAACGGAACTTGTAGCATTAGAACTTTTCTTTCATTCTTTCTTTATTTGTTTATTTATGTACCCACACCAGTGGTGGAACCAGTTTTTTTTCATGGTTAACCGGGGGGGGGGGGGGTGCAAGAAAAATCATTCGAAAATTCCAACATCCAAAAAATTGATACTGAAGTTGATTTTTTATTCTTTTTCAATAATTTCTCATTTTTAACTACTGGTTTTTATAGTTCATTTCGAAAAAATTTTGGTTGGGCCATGCCCTCCCCCCATTAGTTCCAACACTGACTCACACTGAAAAAAATGTCAGCGGTAATTTCTACTGTTTGCATAAGAAAACTAGGACCCTTCAAAATTTATAGTAGAAATTACAAAAGCAAAAGCAAAAGTACATCGTGAACGAGCCCTAATAATGGTTCATTAAAGACCCTCAAGTTGCATTTGAAAACCTGCTTTTCTAGCGGGGCCAGAATTTTTTTATAATCTAATTTTGGATAACGCGTTGCAAAAAAAATTGTGGACTAACGTGGTAGCTGAATAAATTATAATTTTCAAATCCGTTTTTACAATACCGGATGAAACATTACGTCAGATTTTAGTCAACATGACTTTGCAAAAATCACGAACAATTTCGACGAGCATTCATTTTACAACGCCAACCGTAACACAATAATTTCTCATTCTCATATAGGCTAATAAAATTCAAATTCCTGAATTTTAAAGGTGATAAGTGAAACATTTAAAATAATAAGCAGCTCATGAACAAACGAAAAAAAAAAAAAAGAACAAAAAAAAACGCAACTTACGTAATAAAAACCAGTTCGCAATTTTTCAGTAAGTAAATAAAATTTAATCGATCTGACAACGTGAAGGAAATATAAATTATTGAAAATATTTTCTTTTCTGACTTAGGTAGGTATAATTTTTTATTATATTAGAAAAATATATTCGAGTACCATTCGTGAACTTGTTCAAGTTCAAAATTTTTCGTCTTATTTTTAGCGCCATAAAAAATAGTAATATTAACAAACAAATATAATTCATGGGGCAGAAAACGAAGGTTATTTTATACGATTTTGTGAACTTTTAGACTCAGTAAAACCAGAAAAAAGATTTCGAGTGATAAATTACGAGTATTAAATGACTAGAGTAACACGGAACGTTCGGTCAGAATGTGATATGATCTTTTAAACAAAAACTTTTTTCAATTTAAATTATCATTTGTGATGTGGGTGGCCCTCGGGTCTTTAAAAAAACATTAAAATTTCTCAGAAATTTGTTGATATTTTGGTATCATTACTTATACGTCCATCATTTCAACAACAATTCAAAAAAAAACATACAGGGTCTTTCACAATAAACGCTCACGAGAAATATGTGGTTAGCAAGGGTCTAAAATTATTTTTTTCTTTTGTTATCGCTACCACTGCTTTCTCCCAACCATGACAATTCTCACGTGCTATGGAATGACTAAATTCGGTTTGATTTATCGAGGATAAATGTATTCTTCCAAAAAAGTATTTTTTTATAATATAAAATACATAGTATTTTTTTAAATAGGGCTCATCAGAAAAACAAATTTTATGATTTCGTGGATGAATTTTTTACTCAAAAAATGATACCACTGTATCCGCACAAACATACCAATCATAAATACACGGGGGTTCCACTACGGAAATAGGATCTTCGGGTGAGAAAAAAATTTTCTTTCTTTTTTTATGCTCTAAACTATAAAAAATTGAAAAAATTATTTCTCACCTCAAGGTCCCTTTTTGGTATGGATACCCCATTATGAAATCGTCAGAGTAATTGTCATGGTTGGGAGAATGCATTGGTGGCGATAACAAAAGAAAATGATAGTTTTAAACCCTTACTAACCACATATTTCTCGTGAGCGTTTATTGTGAAAGACCCTGTATATTACTCATCTTGCAATAATACCATTTAAAGATGAATAATATTTTCCAAATTTTATTATATTATTCTTTCTGTTTATTGTAATATTTATGCCATCAATATAAATCAAAACCTAGTAACCCACTTGGTTTCGTCAAGTTGAATGGTTGGTTTTGTTTTTCTGTTAATCGATGCCCATAGTCTGGGAAAAGTAGACGTATAAATAGGAGTTGGTTAAGTGCAAAACCTGAAAAAAGTAGTAACGGCATAATTGGCTAAGGTTCTTATGTAATAGGTGACTTTGAAGATGTGCATATTTAAAGAAAACTTGTTTCATCTAAAAGCAAGAATTTTAACCTCTAACTTGAATAAAGAATTTTCAAAGTCATTGACGTCACTGACACTCTTATGCTATTTCTTGGCTCAACTAAAAAGAAAAATCTCTAATGACTTTTTTTCTTGTTTAAATAGAGTCCACTATACAAGAATGGAATTTTTCAAATTGAAATCTACATAATTCCTATCAAAGTCGCAACGGCTACTAGTCATTTTCATTAATTGTTTCACTACTATAATCGTAAGAACTTATTTTTCAGACAACTATTTTGAGAACCAACTGGGGAGACTGCCTATTTTTGGGCTACTTCTCAACTTTTGACTGATTATACTGAGCACTAGCTGTTAGGGATATTCGAAAACTTATGACTGTTTCATGTTGTGGAGATCTTTGTCAATAAGAAAGGCTACAAGAGAGTGAGAAAAAAATCCTGGATTTTAATAGCGGTCTGAAGAAAGTTGATATTGCTACTTGAAAAATAAATAATTTTAAATGTATGGGAAATTGCTTCAAGTCAGTCAAAAATAATGACAAATTATCAGACAGTGATACCTACTTTAAGTAAAATCTATTTGGAGAGATATTCATGTTCCTCCTCTAGTATGAAGTTGACAAATGCAGAGATTACGTGACATTAAAATCAAGGGATGACTTTGCTATTTTTCTACCTTCTGGCAACACTGAGTGATGTTAAAACGTATTGAAATGATACAGAAAGGCATAGAATGATAGATGTAATGAATAAAATAATCTTGAAAAAAAAAAAAAAACACGGTAAAAGTATAATTTGAGCATTTAAATAAAGAGAAAAAATGTAATGCCAAAAAACCTTGCCCAAACTTTGAATTTAATTTTTTGAAATTATAATATCGGTTTTTTTTTTGATTTTTCAAACCAGATTTTATTAGAGTAATATCACCAACAATGAGAAATAGACGTTCAAACATATGAGTATACATTGTAATGAATAAATAAGCTTAGATTAAAAACTGTTACTAGAAGTCCCCTGCTGCTCCGCAGCATTAGTTGTTAATTGATTGAAAGTATATTATGTACTTTTCCTCAGACTCCATCGATTTGAGTGGTCAAAAGCTCAAATGAAAGGTATTAATCCACTGAATGTTCTTAGAGCAAAACAAATTCTTTACCTCAAATAGAATCTGATACATATATAGCCCTATGGGCAAAATATTTTGAAAACGGATCCGTTTTATTCCGGGTTATAATCCGTTTCTGGATTATAACCAAGAATTTTCCTGTTTTCCGGCTTCTAAAACGGATTTCGAACGGATTGTAATCAGTCTTGCCGGAAATGAGTCCGGATTATTTTCCGTGAAGGCTGTTTTATGATATTTGTTGGCCCGGGTTATAATCCGTGAAACCGTTTTACAAGCGGATTTAGAAAAATTGCCCAAAAATTATCACTGATTATAATCAGGAAATCCGTTTTACAAACGGATTTAGAAAAATTGCCCAAAAATTATCACTGATTATAATCAGGAAATCCGTTTTACAAACGGATTTGGAAAAATAATCAAGATGACAAAAATATCTGCAAATTTTCAGATCCGATGGTCGAAAATAAAAACGGATAAAATTCTCATTTTCCGGATCATTTTCTCATTTTTTGCCCATCGGGAGATCTTTGAATGAAGAAAAATCTTGAAAATATCTTAAGTCAAGTTGAATGTTTACTCACAACTTTCCTCAGACTCAACCGATTTGAAAAGTCAAAAGCTCAAATGAAACGTTTTGATCCACTGAGTGTTCTTAGATCAAAATGAACATGATACATTAATTAGAACCTGAGATATTGATGTTTGAGTGGTGGAAAAACTTGGAAAAAGCATGAATTTTGAGTATAACTTGAGTAAGGTCAGAGTTGAGTGAATTCCAATGCGTGATGACATATCTACACATAAATACCTTTCATTTTTTTGTAAAATGAAGCAAATCGGCCGGATAGAACGGCCGGATAAACTTGCATTAGATTCTTTTAATATATAGAAAGGGTATAGCCCAATAAGGGGGGTTTCCGGCCCCCGCTTGGAATTTAATTCTGAGTATATCAAATGATAGGTCTGTACATAAGAAACTTCTGACCCAAGTTTGGAGTTTGTACCCCCCTCCATTCTGGAGATATGGCTCCTCAAAGGTGAAACCTTTAAACCCTTGTAACTCCAGTTAGGATGAACCAATTTTTTTCAAATTTTAACCAGTGTTAGACCTTATTATAGTCCACCTTTGGTATAAATTTGGTGCCATTTGGCTCACCCAGTTTCAAGATATTTGGATTTTTCTAAATTTTCAGACCTTCAAACCCATAAAATACCCTTACCAAAAAGGGGCACCAACTTGAAAATACCATCAAAAGATACCCTCATCTATGTACTTTATAACTGTGTAAAAATTTTTCAAATCGATCCCCGGCACCACTCACAAATGCAAGTTGAAGTGTGAAAAAACTGTTTTTTTCACTTGAAATGCAGGTGCATAAGAGGGGCAAAAATAACCTCCAACCAAAATTCAGATTTTTTCAAGATATATCATAGAGAGTCAGTTGAAATAATTATTGGCCAAGTTTTAACCCCCCTGTGTGCCCCCTCCTATAAGACATGGGCTAAAAATGAATTTTCACTATTTTTGACTACAAGTTTTGATGGTAAGTTTCAGAGATGCAATGACCAAAAGAAAAATTGTTTTATGTAGCTTATGCATGTCTATCATAAATTTATGACTGGTTCCTCTGTGATCTGTGATCTGTGATCATTATAATATCTCCAAATTAGTCAAAAACATGTTGATTTCAAGGTTCTTTGGCCTATGAACAGAGTATTTAGGATGTGCTTCACATAATTATCCCCTAGTACACAAGACTGATGACAATAAAAGAATGAAAACGTGCAACAAAGTCAATGAATAACAGATATTACTACTTGAAGATTTGAATTTAGTATTGGACTACATGAACTAATTGAAATCATTGATCTAAGAAATGAAGTGTTACTTAAAAGTTACAAGACCTAGGTATACCAGTCTTGGAAAAAAATATACTCAACTGGAGAGAATTAAAACTCTTCCACACAATTTTAAAATTAATAGGCATGTTTGTTGAACAGTGATGCTAAGTTATTTACTTCTCTCCAGTTGAGCATATTTTTTTCCAAGACTGGTATACCTAGGTCTTGTAACTTTTAAGTAACACTTCATTTCTTAGATCAATGATTTCAATTAGTTCATGTAGTCCAATACTAAATTCAAATCTTCAAGTAGTAATATCTGTTATTCATTGACTTTGTTGCACGTTTTCATTCTTTTATTGTCATCAGTCTTGTGTACTAGGGGATAATTATGTGAAGCACATCCTAAATACTCTGTTCATAGGCCAAAGAACCTTGAAATCAACATGTTTTTGACTAATTTGGAGATATTATAATGATCACAGATCACAGATCACAGAGGAACCAGTCATAAATTTATGATAGACATGCATAAGCTACATAAAACAATTTTTCTTTTGGTCATTGCATCTCTGAAACTTACCATCAAAACTTGTAGTCAAAAATAGTGAAAATTCATTTTTAGCCCATGTCTTATAGGAGGGGGCACACAGGGGGGTTAAAACTTGGCCAATAATTATTTCAACTGACTCTCTATGATATATCTTGAAAAAATCTGAATTTTGGTTGGAGGTTATTTTTGCCCCTCTTATGCACCTGCATTTCAAGTGAAAAAAACAGTTTTTTCACACTTCAACTTGCATTTGTGAGTGGTGCCGGGGATCGATTTGAAAAATTTTTACACAGTTATAAAGTACATAGATGAGGGTATCTTTTGATGGTATTTTCAAGTTGGTGCCCCTTTTTGGTAAGGGTATTTTATGGGTTTGAAGGTCTGAAAATTTAGAAAAATCCAAATATCTTGAAACTGGGTGAGCCAAATGGCACCAAATTTATACCAAAGGTGGACTATAATAAGGTCTAACACTGGTTAAAATTTGAAAAAAATTGGTTCATCCTAACTGGAGTTACAAGGGTTTAAAGGTTTCACCTTTGAGGAGCCATATCTCCAGAATGGAGGGGGGTACAAACTCCAAACTTGGGTCAGAAGTTTCTTATGTACAGACCTATCATTTGATATACTCAGAATTAAATTCCAAGCGGGGGCCGGAAACCCCCCTTATTGGGCTATACCCTTTGTCACTTTAGGGTCTAGCAATTAAAAAGTTGTAAACTTTTCTCACGGAAGCGCGTAAGTGCGTGTGATAGAAAAATACCGGTAACAGGAAAACCCATTTAATTTGTCATAAAATTATAAACAGAAAACAAATTAAATAGCGAGGGAAAAAATTTCACAAATATTCTGACTCGTTGCGGATACTACCTACTCACCCAACTATAGTAATTATAACTGAGTAAAATAAATACTTTCACACACAGTGAACAGAGATTTTGGAAATTTTAAAGTAGCTATACTGATTCAAATCAAGAAGAGCGATAGCACTAAAAAAAGTAAGTAATTTAATTTGAATATTTTTTCAACGCTAAAAAGCTGTCAAAATGTAATGTAGATGAGTTGTAATATTTGTGCACGTCATTCAAAATCTATTAATTTAATAATTTTTTTTCTTTGTATTTACTGTTACACGAATACGTAATCTCATTAACATTCATGTCGAGTTAAAATCGATTGCAATGATTTTAAAGTCGATTATAACCAACCAGGAAAGTAGCTTAACGAATTGTAGAAATTGAAATACCAACGTGTCTGATGTGTGAAGTTTGACAATTTTTAGACTTGACAGATTGCAACCTGAATAATAATCCACATAACTTATGATTATGCGACGAATTGCCAATGCATAATATTTTCAATTTACTTCCAATACTTTGCGTAACAACAAAAAGAGGTCAAGGTTAAACAAATAAATAGATGAATAAATAATCGGACGAACAATTTTGAAAATGTCGTAATTATCATGATGAATATGTTTTATTGAAAGACTTATAATTATAATTGAATTCATAATTGGGGGGGGGGGATCGAAAAACTGATTTCGTTTGGGATTGTTTTTAAGAAATTTATTTAAAAAATTACCACTTTTTTGGATTATTGTTAGTACTTCAGTTTGAATCCAAATTTCGAACTGATTAAATATCGTATCCTTCTTGTTTATTTTTTTGTTCTTTTTATATTTTAAATTTTTTTTTCATTTTAAAAATTTTTGAAAATTTTTTATTTAACAAAATTTTTTTATACTAAGTTACTTTTTTACTTATTTTTTTATTTACTTTTATTTTTTTTTTAAATTTTAATAGCAAATTTTTATTTTTATCACGCAATTGGTTTGAAAATTTTTACGCTGCTATGGCAGATTAACAATCTATTCGTAGTTATCACAGAATAACATTATGTCATTTCTCAAAACCTTTCAGGGATTTGAAATAATTGAGTTCAATGAAATAATAATAATAATAATTTCAAAAAATATTTTTTGAATATTTATAAATCCGTAACGTACTTTTATCGCCCACCCATATGTCTTGGTGTGAATGATTTTAGAGAAATACATTTTTTTTCTAATAAAGGTAGCCTTTAATCATGTTAGAGATTCCAAATCCCAGTCTGAAAGTAAGTCAATCAAAACTGATTACTGGCATTTAAAAAAGAGTTAAGTAGTGATTTCAAAAACAAGAACAAGAAGAGCAATGACCAATCTGGAAATTCTTAGCTACATTGAAAATAATTGTTGATAAGGTAACAAAAATAAAATTGAATAAATAAAAAAATAAAAAAGTATAACTAATATAAAAACGACAAAAGTTATATAAAATAATTTCGACAAATTTTGAGACCTAATAGTGATCTTTATAATAAGAAAAAGTTACTTTTTTTCTTTGTCCTCACTCAATTCCAATCGGTAATCGCTTTTCATTATAGCTTGGAACAATGTCTTTCTCTAATTTAACAAATAGGTAAGGTGAATAACCTCTCGACATAACCACCAGGAGTATCATATTACTTCCTGTAAAGACACTTTCTTTGTTTACATCTCATTGGTGGACAGTTACCATTCGCTAATCATTTATCACCAAATACATCAAGTATATCCAGTTATCCGTCAATCACTTTGAAGATAAATTACCATCAATGAAATATGAACAATAATTTGACGTCATTATTATAAAACGCTCTATACAATTACTTTATTTTAGCTAGTCCTCCATTGTACATACGTATGAAACTGTAATGCGGGTGTATATAACTGTTTCTTTTCAAAAATCATTTAATTTCCTAATTCCAAACTTTTTTTCGTGTTTTCAGAAATGACAGCGATCGATAAAGGGAATACAGATGACGTCAGTTATATTCAAAATTTTTATAGAGATAAAACAATATTTATCACCGGTGGAACAGGATTCCTTGGAAATATTTTACTAGAAAAATTATTAAGGTAAGTTTATCTTGAAAATTGTGTGATTGCCAAATCATATGAATCGAATTGTAAAGAAATATTAAGAGAAAAACTGTCTCTCTCAATAGATGAGCAAAATATCTGGACATGTTTTTTTTTTTAACGGTGATGCGTCGATAAAAAAGTACCTAGCTCAAAATTAAACAAAAATTAAAAGAGAGATGTCCAAAAATCAGCGATTAATAAAAATAAAAAAAAAACTTGTCAGCATTTAAGTACCTGTATTTACAGACCTACACTACTTATTCAGAATTTAAAAATAAAGTACTTATATAAAAACATAAAATCTTTAGAAGAAATACGCGTAAAATTTTCCGATTTGCTTAAAAACTCGATTAAAATTTAGTAAAATTTAGAGTAAGATATAAATAACTCCTCAGTAACGTCACGATAATGATCATCTTCTGCTACTACTATCAGTTAAGTTAACTGGGAATCCAGTTTTGTTTTCAAATGTGAATTTTTCAATTTCGAAAAAGAACAGGTTGATATAATTTATACCTCAAGGCTCGACAAAAAGTGTGTATTATTTCGCAGCTTTTGTGAGAATAAATGAATTCTCTTGGAGAATCTAAGGAAAAAAAAGCATGTTTTTGCAAGTTGTCAAAAAATGTTAGAAAATTTCACTAAAAAATGACAGCAGTACGTGCAATAAAGAGCAACGAGTTTTTGGAACGTTTTAAATAAATACGAAGAATGTAAAAACTAGGAGAACTGAACGCTCGGTTGAACTAATTCGATACGTATAAATAAATTGAAAATTTAATTTTTTGAAGTAGAAAAAAATTGTATAATTTCATGAAAATGCAAAAATAAAAAAAAATAAATAGAATATTACTTTGATTTTTTGTGCCATTTTTTAAACACGTTTTTATAGTTTAAAACACGAGTGATTAAGAATTTAAAAAAAAATTTCGTTAAAATTTTTTTTATTTATTTTTTATTTAACGAGCCTTTATGACTTATCAGGTTATTAAGACTTGAAAATGAAATCAGTGATTATTTTAATTTTAGTGCAACAATATAATTGGTTCTAGTCAATTTCCGGATAAGGTTTTCAATTACGAATAGAAAACAGATTTAAAGCGATATACAATAAATGACGCAGGTCCATTCGAGAATAAATATTCATTCATTTTTTGTCGATTTTAATTGGCCTTCATTTACAGAAGATATAACAATACTATTCGCGTGTCGATAGATGTTAATGTCCAAATAAAACAGCAACCATATCACTTAAATTTGCATTCAACAAATTATTTACTACGTTTTTAATTACTCGAAAATGTTTTTCCTTATTATCTTTTTGGACCTATTTTCGACAATTTACTCAAATATGCGGATAATGAGTCGAGCAAAGCTCGCGCCTACAATTGATTTTCGGCAAAGTTACAAACTTAATGTTTCGTTTTTCAACAAGTTTACAAGCTTTATTACTTGTACAAGGTCAGTTTTTCCAACAAAAAATAAATAAAAAATACATTTTGGTTGAATGAAATGGGAATTAGGTGGTGTACAACAAAACGAGATTTTAGAAAAAAACCATTCTAAAAATGGAAAAACGGTGAAAAAAATGTTGAAAATAGTAAATAAATAATAAATAACAGGATGTTTCGACTTATTTAAGTTTTTACTTTTTTTTTTCTTCAAATTATTTATGATCTCGCTTTATTTTGCTCTATTACAAAATAAGCGTGGTCCAAAATATGAAACATAAAAAAATATTTCAAGAGACTCATGACTGACCTTTATACAAAATTAATAAAACAATTTGATTTGAAAAATCTGTCAGAAAAATCTGACATTACAAAATTCAAAACACCCTATGAGGCAGAAATGTACTCAGCAATTGGCTCACTTTCTTTTAAATTGCAAAGTTAAATTAACACGCATGTAACTGTAAGAGGTAGAGGGCTTAATGAATCATTTCATACTCATTTTACTTCACAAAAAAAAATAAATTAATATTAATTGCTTCTAATTAAAAAGTTGCCAAAAACTGTTGGCAGCTTTTGAAAATGTAGAATATTCAACTAAAAAATAAAAAACAAAACCAATGCTTTAAATTTGAACTTTTTCAAATAAAAATTTAGAGACGTGAATCAATATCCTTAATTATGTAGAGATCAATTGTGGGGAGAGGCTGAGTTGAATGAAGGTGAAAACTTGGATGCTGGAAACGAAGACTTGGCAAAAACTGTTAGAAAATATTGAATAGTGATACTACACTATTAAGCTATATTTATATAGAGTTGGCTAAAACTTGATACAGAACGTGATTATATCCTCTAAATAATACAGAATATTTCAAATCAGAGCTAGAAATCCACACAAAAATGAAATGTCGTTACCTCCTTCGTTCGTTTAAAAAATACCTTTCGGTTATTTCCTAAATTATAAACCTAAAGCTACACCATTCACTGGAAACAAATATCCATAATGAACAACGCATACCATAGAGGAGATTACTTTTCACATCATTTCTCTACTGAATGGAGGGAAATGATAACGATGGCCTTGGATTGAAGGAGACCAATAAACAGAAATTTTGCGTTGAGAATTCTCCACACAATAATAAATAAAAAGATTTTAAATTGATAAAACTATACGAAAAAAACAATTTTAAACAGCTGGTGTTCCAACAAAGTTTTGCAAAAAATAAAATAAATTAATTGTAAAACATCGAGCGTATCGCAATTTCAATGATGACAATGAAATTTAAAATTTTTCACACGATTTTTATTTAATGCCTCGAAAAAAAAGGAGAATATGGTAACAAGTGATTTTTTGTAAAATGCATAAACAAATAAGTCAATTCTTTACGTATGAATAATTTTCGTGATCAAATTAGCTATTTGTAAGTTGACTGTGAGCTGTTCTAAGCATTTTAGAATGAAGCTTCCACTCATACAGTTGGGAGCTAAGCCAACCTCTAAACTTATAGGTCCAATAAATTAAGAGCCAAACTGGTTCCTCATAACTTTGATGAGATGAAGAGAGCTACCAAGGGTCAAAGCAAATATGATCAAACTGTATTTGTAAAATCAACCGCAATTATAATTGAGTAATTATAATAATTCATGTTTCTCTTTTACAACAGAGTACCGAATTTTGAAATTTGCTTCAAATAAAGTTTTGAGGGCTGCGAAAATCAACATGTTTGGGCCTGATATAATTCAAAAACCAATTAAAAATTTTTTAATTCTACCAAACGAGCCTCCATGGAAACGAAAATTTCAACTATATGAAGCATAATTGAGCAAATAAAATGCATTCTTAAGTGTATTTTTCCCCATTAAAAATTTAAAAACAGTCAGTTTAAAAAGTTTGAATCATTTTTTTTTATTTTAATGAAGCACTAACGTGGCTTTTGTATTGCCTCAATTCAAATATCATTTTATTTTGAACTCTCTAATTTACCCTTTCATTTTCTACAAAATGTGATGTAATCTATTTAATAATTCAAGTCGGCCAGCAATTTTTCGAAAAATGAGCAAAAAATGATTGTCGGGTCAAAAAATGAAAAAAACATGATTTTTCTTCATACATTCCTTCGGCAACTTTTGGTGAATAATTTACACCACCAAAATAATGATATAGTTCTCAGGTAAATTTCCCACAAAAATTTTCACCTTTCTTCCTTTTTTATAACCTTTCAAATGTTATGATTCAAAAATTATCATATTAATATTCTGTCAAAATTTTACAGGATTTATAGAGGGTCATGAGTATAATAACGTGAAAATTTCATTAAAATCAATTCAGTAGTTCTTGAGAAAATATTTTTTTGTGAAATAATGATTAAAACTTTAAACTTGCGATTTTCTCGTTAGGAGAATTTTCAAATTCATTAAAAATTCAAATTATTATACAGTCAACTTTCAACCGATTAAAATCTTTCTGGCAAAATGCTTACAAAACATGCCTCTATCAAAATAGCAATCAGCTTGAAAATAAAATTTTCAACTCGAGGTGCTTATTTCAAAGGTCATATCGCAAATGTTGAGTTTGGATTTTTTGGAACATATAAGACTGGTTCATAAAATTTAATTTTCTCTACGCACATCTGCGATCATTATTTAAGCACAATCTTCACATTTGTTTGGCAAGTAGTGCTTGACAAGTATATTGGATCAGAGTTGGGAAGCTAGCCGAAAGCTGAAAGCTAAAAGCTAAAAGCCATCGATTTTGGAAGGAAAAATTGGAAAGCCGAAAGCTCAAAGCTTTATAGAGATAGCCAAAAGCTGAAAGTAAAAGCCGTATTTTTATGGCTTTTATATGGCTTTTCAGTTTTGATGAATGAAATAATAATTTTCACCTAAATTTTCAAATTCAGCATAAAATGTTCTATGAAAAAGCATATTAATGTGAAAAGTCGAAAGCCAAAAGCTAAAAGCCGTAACCTTTCAATTTTAGTCAGAAAAAGCAAAAGCCAAAATTTATTTTTAAAAAGCCAAAAGTTTAAAGCAAAAGTTTTATTTTCAAGGTCAGAAGTTGAAAGCCAAAAGATAAAGCCATATCTTACAGCTTCCAAACTCTGTATTAGACTACTTGCCAAGTACATGCATGGACATGCGCATTGATTCGGATATACTTGACATGAATCTACTTGTGATACCCGACTGATGTTGGTAAATATTCTCAAATACTTCGAAGATATGGGCTAAAAGTACTTATGGTATTGATTTACACATTCACCTCTACTTATCAAGCCACACTGAAAAGAAATAAGTACTAATTTTCACCATCTTTTAAAAGAAAACAGGGACAATTCAAGATTTATTTTATATATTCTCAGTATTTGTAGTAATTTCTATTATCTTAGATGGTATATTTTACTATTTTTGTGGTAATTTCTACCTACTATAAATCTATCCCTGTTTTCTCATAAAAACAGTAAAAATTACTATGGAAATATTTGTTAGTTTACTAGACAAGTATGCGAACACGCACTTTTCAAGTTTATTTTCAAAATAGACAAATGTGTGGTCCCAGCTTTAAATAATTACGTAACTCATGGTCAAAATAATATTATGAAGAATATATATGGAAGAACGCAAGATTTTTGAAACTGTCACAATTATTTTATTCGCAAACGTAGGAAAAAATAAATATTATACGAAAATAAATTCATTGTGCGATTTAAAAAATGAAATTCAAAACGACCAACGACCACCCGCTGACTGACCTTTTTGTATTCAACCGAATTTTACTTTTTTTTTTTTCAACATTTTATTATGAGACCATAAATTTATACGACAGTCCACAATGCAATGCGTGTACTACGCGTTCATTTGCGAAGTACTTCTTCTGTGACTAAAACTTGATTTTAGACGGAACTGAAAAAAAAAATTTTTATATAGTATTAATCAATTTTTTTTTCTTTTCGTTTACAGATCATGTTCCGACCTGAAGAGAATATACGTTTTAACGCGAGAAAAAAAAGGGAAAGATCCGAAGGAGCGATTTAAACAAATTTTCGTTAATGAGGTAGGTACGCAGCCATAGAAAATTATCATTAAAAATATGAATGAGGATATGGTCCTGAAATTTCCAAATTTAAAATTCGTGAGAAACGAAAATACAAATTAGGATATTTCGAATGAAATAACATCGGAATAAAGGCGATATACAGCCACATGCTTCATTCAAAAAAAAAAATCTTTCCTAACACACTGTTTATCAATTTTTTATGTACAAAAAATACCTATATTTACGCATTTTCTTATCCCAGGTTTTGCATCTATTTATAGCTACTTTGACGAAGTGTTGTCGAGAGATGCTCCAAGAATGAAATTTTTTTGTGATTTTGATATTTGATTTAATTTGTACGCGTTATATAATACTAAACAATTTTTTTTATTAAGTTATAAAAAAAATTTTCAACAAAAATTCTCACATATAACTTGAGATGTTATTTCACTAATTTTGAAACACTTGAAATACCTTCGTTATGCTAATTCGAATGAGTCTGGTAGGCAACTAGGCACTCCACATGGGTGAGCACAAGACGACTTCCGCATTGAACTCATCGCTGGTGGAAATAAAATTAGATCAAAACTTTCAGTAATTTCTGAGCATATTATCAAGAATTTTTGGGGGCAAAACCATGCCTATAGTAGTAAAAAAGACCCAAGGTCAATCCAGCTGAAAGCTTCAATGTTTGTGACAAGTTAGCAGAGCTGGAGGATATGAGAAATTGTTTGTTTTTCTCATAAATAATCTCATAAAACTGAGAGCAAATCATTTAAAAAAAAGCAACTACCTACCCAATTTTAATATCTACTCTGAATTTCAATCAGATAAATTAAATTGAATAGTGAAAAGCAAGAAGCTGGATTTGCAATAACAAACTTTTGAGAAAATCACATTTGATGTAAGCAAAACAAATATTAAAATCAAGTTGAGATGATGAAATTTGGAGAATATAATATGTATTGTCAAAGACTCGAACTTCTATGCCAAAGGAGCAAAGGAGTATTCACTACCACTAGAAAAACCAGGTTTTCCTCGATTACTCATAGACCAGGTGGCGTCATATACGACGCCACAAAAATAACATCAAAGGACCAGGTGGCTTCGTATGACACAAGTCAGGTGTTCTCAAAATATTGATCCTTTGAAAAGCCCATCTCAAAATTTTGAGTGGCGTCGTATATGACGCTACCTGGTACTTTTAGGTACTTCTAGTGCTACTCAGTTGTAAGTCTAATGTAAAAATGTTTAAATTTTTTTACAGTTATTTGACAGAATGAAAACGGAATATCCAGATTATCTTTCCAAACTAACTTCAATTACTGGTGATTGTGAGAAGCCAAATTTGGGCATTAGTGAAAATGACAGAAACACATTAATTAGCCAAGTCGAGGTAATTTTCCACGTAGCAGCCACAGTGCGTTTTGATGCACATCTCAGGGATGCAGTCAACATAAATGTCAGAGCGACAAGCGATCTATTGGATTTAGCACATTCTATGAAACAACTGCAGGTACTTAATTTATATTTTCGAGCTCTTAAAACAGAATTTCAGGTACTTTTTGAAGGACACTTTTCTCACCAAATTAAGTACCATCGCTATTCAATTGTTCGGAAACCTGTTTTTCTAGCTGGTTTACTGGGCTTGAATTTTATTTCTTTCTTAAATTTCGTGGAGAAATGTATTAATGAATGTTTTTGTAAATTTCATTCAAGATTTACGAACCTTGAGAAAGACATTACTGAAATTTGAATTGTTAGCAAAGCAAAAATTTTCCTGAAAAAATTTTCAATTCCATTTAAGGTATACTGACATGTAACCCAGAATCCACTATTTTACACTCGACTCATTTGATACCCACCAAAATGCATTTTTCTCAGAATCAGATACATATTTTCATCTTCTGAAATTAACAATAATGACCCAAAATGTATCATTGATTTCGAATTTTCATTTACAGAGATTGTTGAGTGAATTAACACGTGCGGGTATCGCAATTATTACACCAATATATTTTTTCTTCGCAATTTTTCGGGTTTATAACCGGATATATTACTTTTTATTTTTCTCCAATTCAACTAAGTACTTAATTCGTATTCAAAAACAATGCAATTCAGTAAGTCAGGTGCAACAGGCGCGAATATATATTTCAAAATTCTACAAACTTTTGTAGTATGATTGGAAAAGTTTATTGAAACATTTTCTTATGCAAATGCAAAAATCCCCAGAGACTAAAAAAATTTCTTCAAAATATTTGTACAATAATATAAACTTTTTTTTTAAATTATCCGATCGATGACCTGAAATGAATGTTGAAAAAAAAATTTTAATAAAGTGAGGAAAAAATTTTAAAATTATTACTATTATGGTAAAATATATTTTGAAACTGTACCTACATAGAAACACTAGAGTCCCTTAAACAAAAATTAAGAAAATAATACTTTTATAAAAAATAATGCTATAATGCTGAATGAACAGAATATGAATGAGAATAAATGGTATCAGCTGGCTAAATTTAAATTGAAACGTCTAAAAGTCAAAGTTCGAGAGATAACTTGCCAGGGCTATATTATAATAGGTACTTTTTAATGATTTTTTATGTTTCTTAAATATTTAAATACTATAAATTGAACCTTTAAAAAAAAATAAAGAAAAATTTTATTTTCATCAATATTCATCAACACTGGACGGGAAGGAGAAAAACGTTGCAGCTGGTAAAATTTGAAAAATTTTCTATCACTTGAATTTTTCAAGATTTGAAGAATAAAATGCAAAAATTATTTGAAAGACAGTGATAGAAATTCTAATATTTTAACAAAACAGTTTTTAATAATTTTGCAGCCTGCATAATGCATTAAATGTTCACCCAAATTGATACATACGAGTAATTATCTCAACAAATCATATTCAAAATGCAAAAAAATAAAGCATAATATAAATATATCTTTGAGAATTTTTCATATTAATTATTTGAAAAATATATGTCCTGGTTACAGGCATTTGTTCATGTTTCAACAGCATATTCGAATTGCGCAGAACGAACAAGTGTATCAGAAAAATTTTACACTCCACCCATAACGCCTGAAAATTTATTAAAAGCGACAGATATGCTTCCAGATGACATTGTTGAAAGAATAACACCACAGTAAGTAATATCCGATACGTTACGCAGAAAATTAAGAGGAATTCTACAAAAATGTTGAAATTTTAGCTTGGTTGAGAAAAAAAATTGGCCATTTTGCAATTTTTTTCATGGAAATGTTAGTATGGCAATCCATAAAATATTTTTCCTCTCACCTTTACAAATTATTTAAACTGGATTATAGCCTCTTTTTGCTTTGAGGTACGGATATAAAATTGATTTTAGCAGGTTTTTTCGACAGCAAAATCTCCAATTTTATTCTCATAGCATATTTCTAGAAATATTTTCCCAACGAATAGAATAAACTAATTGAAGAGTACAAGAGTCGAAAACGGTTTTTGTTTTCATTCAAAGTTCCAAAAATCGCAGCATCTATTTATAGAGAGACTCAGAAACGAGTATACAAATTCTTCAAAATATAATATGAAAACGTTTTAAAATTTTTTCAAAATCACTTTTAGGAGTCATACAATGTTTACTTATATTTGAAGAAAAATTCGGAATACCAATGTCCTGAAAAAAATAATTTTAAATTGTTGTGGTCACATTTTAAAATCTGACAACTTTTAACAATTTTAGTATCTCCTGCTTGTAGAACAGAATAAACTCTATTTTTTTGAAATTTCTGACAATAATTCATAATCTGCAGATTAATACAGCCATGGCCTAACACGTACGCATTTACGAAAGCCATAGCAGAAGATGTTGTCCGAACCAAAGGAAAAGATATTCCAACCACAGTTGTGAGACCTGCCATAGGTAATAAAAAAATTTATGAATCAAGATGAAATAAATTGCCCGTATGGACGGTGATTAAGGCATTTTTGTTACAGTGATAGCCACAGCCAATGAGCCAATACCTGGCTGGATAAACAATTTTTACGGGCCCACAGGTATAGTGGCTGGAGCCGGATTAGGCTTACTTCGAAGTGTTCATGCAGATAGAGAATGCATAGCTGATTTAGTGCCAGGTGATAAAGTAGTCAACGCAATAATTGTTTCGGCATGGGATGTCGCAAAAAATTGGTAATTTTTTCCCAATAAGGAGATTTGCATCCTAATAACTATAGATTACTAATTTTATCGCTGCTTATAGGACGCAAAAATCAGAAACAATAATTAAAAGAACTGAAAGTGAGAGTAAATTAAATCAAGATAATCGAGAAATCCAAATTTTCAATTACGTTTCATCAAATGCGAAACCATTAAAATGGAAAGACTTTATGAGATACAACGAAGAAGCAGGAAAGGATGTACCATCGTTATTAGCAGTAAGTTGAATTACGACTCGTATAAATTTTTATACAATAAGTAGTATAAGTACATAAGTACCCAAAGAGTGAAATTACAGTTTGTGTAGTATATCTTAGAAGAATGATCAGTGAACTTTAAGAGACAATTGAATGGCTAGTTTTTAAAAGAGATCAACATATCCACGTTACAGAATTTTACTAACGAAAGATTAAAAATTTTGTTTTTTCAACAAAATTTCTTTTTTCAAGTACCTACTTACCCTCCTAGCACACTCTATTTCGTAATAGTAAACATCTCTACATGAAAATGTTTTTTAAACACAATACGTGTATTAACTCTATTCTCTAAAAATATTTTTTCTTCGTATAATAATTTCAAATACTAGCGTGGCCTGAGGGGGCTATGCCCCCTTTCCGCCCAAATTTCGCTCAAATTCGCTCAAATTCGTTCAAATGTCGCTAAATTTTGTTTAATTTTGCTCAAATTTCACTCCAATTCTGCTCAAATTTTGCTAAATTCCGCTCAATTTTGCTCAAATTTTACTCCAATTCCGCACAAATTTTGCTCAAGCCTACTCAAATTTCGCTCAAATTTTACGTTATCATGAAATGAATGAATGAAAAATGCTCCTTTCTAAAATTTTTTTATAGAAGTGTAGAATATAATTCACAGAGATTTATACATCATCATATTTCTAAGAGTTTCCTTCTTCTAATGAGACCCAATTCAACTTTCTTACGTTAAGTAGAAGCTGAGTAATCACGAAATGAAAAATAATTTATTTACGAATTTCAAGTATGGGACAGACATCCGGACATTGGATTTTTGTTAAATAGAAGATATAAAATTATAAGATATTATACTCAAAAATATGGAATATTTTGATTAAGAATTTTTCATTTCAACTGAAATGGAAATAATTATGAGGGGTTGGGAAAACATTTTAAACTAAATACTGTTAATATGTTGAAAACTGGTCTCTAGATGGTATAATGTGATCTTAGTAGGATTTTTTCTTTTTAATATTTTCTATTGAAGGTGCATGCACAATGTACTTTTGCTTTTCTTAGGGATGATAAACTTACAATTCGACAAAAATGTTTTCATTAAAATAAAAGACCATAAAAACAAATGATTACTATACGAAAAATAAATTGACATTTTCCCTTCTGTTGAAAGTGATTTAAAACCACTTATAAGTATATTTCATTTAATTTTATTACTAGGGATATCACTAGGGGCTCTTGCTTCATTTGGGCCCAACTTGTGTAGATAGAGGTGGCGTGTTGAAAATATTTTTTTAAAATCATAATTTTAACGGTTTTTTATATTTTTTTAGTAACCTGTCCCAAAAATGTTTTGAGTACACTGCGTAGGATATCTACATTTTTGTCAAGGTTATTGCATCAACGGTAGTGCTTGTATAATCGTGTTTTAAATTTTGTTCTAAAGAAGCGCATACTCCTCCCCCCCCCCTTGGCGCCTCGAATAAAATATTATTATTACATGTTTACAACCGTATTTTGATATTTTTATGATTTCAGATTTGGGTATATAGTCTCACAATCAATAAATATAAATTCGTACACCAAATTTATTGCATTTTTCTGCATTTACTGCCTGCCTTAATAATCGACACGTATGCCCGCATTGTCGGTAAAGAACCAAGGTAAGTTAAATTTGAATTACAACATAATCGTTTTTATTACTAATTTTATGAGTCTTTTAATAACAACCGAACAAATAAACATGCCACTCTATAAAGATCATAATAAGAATAATTATTTTTGGAATCAAAACCAAAGTAGATGACAAAAGTACGCGTGATTATACATTTTTCTACAATGAAGCAATTTCGAAAGATGAAAATAAAATTCAACTATCATCGCCATAGTGAAAATTTCGACTAAGCAAAATATTTCAAATAAAGTATATGAAAATGAATCAGCATAGCCTAAGTAGCTAGAATCAATTTATCGAAATAAAATTTTACTTTCCATTTTCCAGACTGTGGAACGCTTATGAGAAAATTCACAAGTTTTCCGCCGTAATATCTTACTTCAGCACGAAACAATGGAAATTTGATGATACAAATACGGTGAAACTCTGTGATAAGTTATCGAAAAAAGATGGCGAACTATTTGATTTTGACCTACGAAAACTAGATTGGAAAGAATATTTTTACCATCATATACGAGGTCTAAGAGTATATTTGATCCACGATAAGATGGACACACTTAAAGAAGCCAGAAAAAAGAAACAAAAGTAAGTAATATTTTATATAAAATGAAATAAAAATACAAATGAATTCCTGTTATTCTAATTTTCATTTTTTTTATTTTCTATTCAGGTTATTAATTGCTCACTATACGCTGAAAACGATGTTCTACGGTATCCTATTGTACATAGTCATTAGCATATTAAAATTGATTTTTTTTTAAGTTATGAAAACGATATTATTATTTTAGTAGAGTAAAAAATTTTGTAAAAATAATTTCTAAGTGTAATTAATGTACTGTAATACACAATTCGTTTTTAATAATATCGTCATTTTATTTTCTATTTTTTGTTGAAAAAAATGTTTCGAAAAATAAAATCTCTTGGAGATGCACCTACGTATATAAAAAAATTTTCCATGAAGGAGTATTTTTCCAGTTAATTAAGAGTATGCTTTATAAAACAAGAAAATTACTGACATTTTATGGTTTGAATTTAGCACTGCAGAATGCTGTTATTCTTGCATAATATGTATTGATTAAATGTTAAACTCTATCCTCTATTAATTAGTATTCTTGATTTTCACTTATTTATGAGTGAAATATTAGACATTGAGAAAGTCTCATTTTCATTTATTACATTTATTTATTTCTGTCGCCCTCGACAACACCTGTTTCTTTAAATTTTTTTTCATATTTTACTCTTTCTCTTTTGGAATAAACTATAGTTGCTAAGTTCGGGATGTGCTTCGCATTAATTTGGGAAAACACTTTTAAATTACAAATTCAGATTAAAAAGTGTTAATACCTTGACTTCTCTGTACAAAAACAATTCCACACGAAACCTAATGAAAAATCAAGTTCGCTTCATGCTAAGTGTTTCTATGAATAAAATGACCCAGTATGTTGTAGAAAATTGAAGGTTAATCCTGTTCACATCTTTTCATTGTTATAGTTCAAGAACAAACGGCGTTTTGATTAACAAAATATGAAACGAAAATCTATTCAATAAAATCCATTAATGCGAGCAAGAACTGTCCTCCACTTAATTAATTCAAATTTTAATCCAGTAAACACTATTTAATAGTGAGAATAAAATACCGTCTGTCAAACATTAGTTGATGCACAGGACTTAGTAATTTGCATTTGTGAGATGAGTAATTACACGTAATTATACATCGCATAAACCAATTCGAAGAAGTATCGTACATCTTCTCGTATTTGACAAAATAGTAAGTACAATTTTGGGTGAACAATTATTAATAATTTAATTTATTCATTTTTTTTTCAATTTCACATGGGTTCTAATTTATTACAAAAATATACAATTATAACTTAGGAACAAATAAAATTTAAAAAAAGTCGTATTATTTAATATACTTCTCCATGAATTTTTTATGGAAGTCAGAACGTAAAGAGTCGTTGATAAATTGAATTTTTTTTTCGGGCTCCGAACGTGCGCAGTTCTTAAACACAACATCATCATCCCATCTTCTTTTCACCTATAACAATCAAGAAGAGCAATATGTGACGCAGATGATTTAAAACGTGTTCGAGACGTACTTCACTCAGGTAATCATAAACGTCTATCTAATTCACAGAATATCGCACATTCGACTCGAATCTTTCCAAGCGGAAGTGAATTACTATTTGAAAAAGTTCAAAAATAAGCTGACCGTTCGAATCGGTGGGTAGTACGTACCTTTAAATCGGACTTCGGCGTTGGAGCTGAATAATTCAATAACGGATTTCCACTTAATATATTCTCCATTCGAATTCTTTCTTCTTCTTGTTTCTTTTCAAGTTCCTACAGGACGAAAAATTTTATCCATATTATTTACGAACCTAGTCTATACGAAGAGGATCATAATTTCGATACAAGATAATCGATTGACGCTAATTCATCGCACCTCAAGTGCATAACTAGTAGATGATCCTTTGACACTACAATATATTTTATGATATAAATTATGTTTTGTAGAAACTAGAAACTCCTATACGTATGCAGAAAATTGGCGAGGATAAGATATAGAATATTTGTGGGCTAAAGCGCATATTGAAAACAGCCATTTCCATTATTATTGATTACGTTTTTGATACATATCTTGAAACTGTTTGAAAAATTCGGATTATTCTGATAGCGAGGGGAATTTCATTCAAACTGTTCATATTTATTGAAGTGTTCCATCGGTACATATTTCCTTTTTGGAACAGAGTGTAAGAACTGAATTTAAAAACTTGAAAACGAACCTTTCTCGCTTGGTCAGCAGCACGTTCTTTTTTTATTTTCATTAATTCAGCCTGTAATTCAGCAGCATCATCTTCACTGTCATCTTCGTCGGAATCTTCTTCGTCGTCGTCGTCTAATGGATCATCGGCATCTAAATTAGCGCTGGGTATTTGCTCGAATTTGGGTTTTTTGCTATACCAAACAATACATCATACAGTTAGCATATTACATAATTATGAATAAAACTAATCTCGATAAATAACGATAAGCCGATTTTAAAACTGGGAAACTGACCTAGGAACATCATGAATTTTGGATCTCGACGATGACTTCACTTCGAGTTCTCGTTCTTCCAGCTCTCGACGAAAATCACGATTTTGAAGTTCTTCCGTCGTTCCTTGGCCATGTTCTCTGCAACATTCGTCGAGTAAAACTCGTCAACTCTTTACGATAACGAATGAATATTTGAAAAATTAACAACTCGGTTAAAAGAAACACACCTGTATTTTAGCCTCGTATGACCAGGCAGATCTCGACTCGAATACTGCTTCGAAAGAGCACTCAAGTCTTTTTCACCTCTACCTTGGCCTCCTCTGGCCGGCTCGAAAGTAGGGCGAGCAGCAGTCGTCATGATTAGTCAGGTCAAACAAAATACAAATAAAATACAGCCAACGTATCAACAGATGACAGTTTACACGAAATCCAAGAATCTACAGAAAATAATTCAACGATTCAGTTCAACAATACTGGAAGCTCGTAACATGAACAAAAAACAACATAATACAAAATACGTTAAATTGAATTGAAAAACAAAAAAATATAACTTATGCTTAGATTGACTGAAATTGTGGAAGAGATGAGTGGATAGTGACTCAAAATAATATAATAATTTCTTCAAACGATGAAATACCCAGAGGATACCTACCTACTTGGATACTTACTTCTTGAGATTCAACGGCAACGTGATCGAGGGAGAAACAAGTACGCGAACGTCACACCGGTTTAAATAATTGAAAATTACGAATTTAGGATAAAAATGAAACAATATCAGTTTACTTTAATAACCAGTACGCGAACAAATTCAAGAAAATATCCAACAAAACCCACGATTCTTCGCTTTTCTCCAGCGAGTTAGCTCTAGCTGATAAAGAGATAAAAGAAAATTGTTTACATTCTTTTTTAAATACGTCATCGATATGCGATTTTCGAAATCGGTATTCAAGTTAAAATTAACTTCTCGACTTTATCATCGATTTTCGAACCTTCTCCCCTCACCCGTGTAAAATTGAATTAAGGCGGAGGATTCTTTACTAGTACTAGCTTCAATAGGATTCTGGAGACTAGAACTACAATAATTCATTCCAAAAGAGAAAGGGTAAAATAAGCAAAGGCACATCCTACACACATCTATAATCTAATAAATGGGCATCCGTGCATTACACAGCCATTAGTTTGTAGACAATAGACATGTAATAATAATTATTTACAATAAATAAAAATTCAAAAGAAAGTCTCAAGTAGATGATTTGGTGCTGTCCGGAATGGAATTTCAGAACAACTTACAAGTACAAGGAATGAAACTGTAGGCGGAGGTGCCTCGTAGGTTCAATAATTTTATTTTGAAACAACATTTTTAAAATTGGTTCGATATTATACAAGTATTCTGAATTGAAACTAATCAGAAAAATTTCAAAAACACCACCATAAAAAAAAATTGAAAAAAAATTTATAGCATCTTCAGGAGTCTCTAATAATTAAATTCTGTTAGTTAGATTCATTAGAAAATTGTAACTGACTATTATTTCAAAAACATTACCATGGGTTGGAAAAATACAAAATGTATTTCTCTTAAGTGAAGATTATAGAGTGATCCAAGTCCAAAATCGTAATTCAGTGAAAAACGTAGTAGAAATTTTCAAAATACGAGTACGTCCATTTTTTATGTTTTGAATACTTTTAATTTTCACTTCAGTAAGAGTATTGGGGGCATATTTGGAAACTCTCAGTTCATAGAATGAAAATGCAAGGTGAAGTACATCGAAAACAGTGAAAATCTCCTAAACATTGAATTTGGATTATTTGGATCATTCTGATTCTCAACTGCAGAATTGACACGAAATTATTTAAAAAGAAATATTTCTCCCACGTCCTATTTTTTTTTTTTTTTTTTTAGAAATAAAATTCAAAACGGAGGATGCATCACGGCTGAAAAATTGAACTTCAGCTGTTTCTAGTTCACACAATGAAACGGAGGAAATATTATACTAATAAACAAAGACCCTTTTCTCTTGGAAAATAAAGAAACCATGGATGCAGAAAGTCAAAAGAATATAAATCCGTCTAATAATCTCTATTTCTCTTTACTCGGCCAAAATGTTCTCTCTTTTGTTATCCAAACAGAAAATATTTGAATGCGTTGTTAAAAACAAAAACACAAGTTGCATGAAAAGGATAATATTATGTACATCGGAGACGAAGTGTCTTTTTTCTCTCCGAGAAAAAAATTGGTGTGTGCGTGTGTGTGTGTGTGTGTAATACTACACAAAAAAATTTCCTTGTGAGAAAAATGTAGCACTTTCACATACCTGGTAAAAATTAAATTTTTTTTTTCTCGCCAAATCATCGCCATTACACGTATGGGAAAAGACAAAAATATAGGATAGGACTACTACAGCAGAGATGGGTTGAAAATGAAATGGGATTTTAAAAAGGCTGTACGACAATATCAATTTTATGTTTTTCCAAGTGGTAAAAACGCTCGAAGATAAATTTCAGCGCAATCGCAAAACCAACTTTCAAGAATTATACTGGCGTCAAGCAGTCTGTACCAAATAAACGAAGCTACAACATCCTCGTGCATTCTGTATAATCGAACAAAAGTTAATTTTCATTCAGTTCGATCGATTCGAATGGTTCAAAAGGAAGAAAAAAGAACGTAGAGAAACTTGGAAAATACCAACTTCGGGACATAAGTAACATGGCAACTGAACAATACACAAATTATAATTAGTCTCTTTTTCAAAGTAAGCCGAATTATGGGCTTTCAAAATGATAATTGGCGATTCGGTGCACGACATGCATTAAGGTAAGTTTTTATAAATTCCATTCATGCTGAATTTCACGTATAAATTGTAAACTTGTTTATTGTTGTTATCTACTCGAGGTGAAGCTAGAAATATTAATAAAGTTATTGAATAAATTCAAAATTCGAATAAATATTTTGAATTTCTTTCAAGTTACAATAGAAAATATTTCATCTTATGACTATATTTTGAAAAATGTTTGATAAAAGTAATTGCAACCGATGCACAATTATCGAGGGTGTTGAAAAAATTAGTTTTTTCCATTTTTAAATAAGGAAATTTATTACACAACTTTTCAATAAGTAGATAAAGAATATTTTCAAAAATTATTCACCAATTTTTTTTTTTTCATATAAAATTGTTCCGTTCTTCAGTTTTTCGTTTCAGACGTAGATATGTCAAGAAAATTAATAAAAATGGTGTATTTTAAGCCGGTATGTACATGGACTTGAATCGGGGACTAGTATCTCAAATAGTTCGAAATTTTGCACTCATGTTTTTACTAATTCACAGTCAATCTGTAAAATTAATTTTTGAAATAATATACATATAACTAAAAACCAAATAAAAATTTTACCAAGAAAGAGGAAGTGTAGTACGTAATTTGTAAGATGAGACGAAATTTTATCTTTTCAAAGGTTGCAAGTTGACATTTTTCATAAAATTAGTACAGAATTCAATTCATTAAATTTCAGGTAAATTTCAAAGGTGTGCGAACTGAAGATTTTTTGTGTTAATGCAAAAGTGTTCAAGCGCATTTTCAACATTTTTCATGGAAGCATAAAGAAACTTCCTTAAATATCAAATTCAAAATCGAAGCAAATATCGCTCCACGTAGAATTATTTGTCGAATGGGCCATCTTAAAAAAACCCCCAAAAAAAGTAAAATAAAGCTCATAAAAGTAACAGGTTGGCATTTTACTGAACAAAGATTTCCTATAATATATTTTTCAAATTTCGATAGAATTCACGAAAAATTATAATATTCAACCATTCTTTGATAATAATATCTATTAAATAGAACGGTCCTTTTTCAGATATAGTGAACATTTATTTTTTGGTAATTCCAGCTCTTACCCCCTAAAATAATTCTCTTTCATGGAAAAAAAATTCTACTCTCGTTTTACCCCCTTACTAAAAGGGAAGTGGTGCCTCAAAGGTATCCTTTATTGAAAATTATGGTAAAATTGAAATATTAAAACTGATGTTACGGGGGGGGGGGGGGGGTTGGAGCATGGAAAGTCTGCGTATATGAAATTGTTCATTTTTTAATTACATCCACTCGTAACAGCGAATAAATAATTTTTTAATTACTTAAACAAATAAAAATGGTGATTTTTTAGTTTTTAAGGAATTTCTTTTCATGAAGTAGAACCATTCTGCATGGTGGGAGGTAAAAAAATGTCAAACCTCAAAAATAAAGACCACCGTAATACTTATATTATGCTCATAGTATAAATTTTTTGAAATAACCAGTAAACATTGTGCAGTTGAAAAAGAAATTTAATGAGTAAAAATTTCCAGTTTCAGATAACCGACAAAACGATATGACATGAGATATGCAAATAAAATGCATTTTGTTGGTCATTCAGTCACTGGTGGCCATTTATCACACAGCTCCAATCGAAAATACATCGAACTATGATGGTGAAAATGAATTCGCTATTCATAACGGTACGGTTTTTTTAAAATGTCTTCTTTATTCTTTAATACAAATTTCAGTCAAGACTATGAATTCAAAATATGAAAATATCATTGCAACCACAAAGCTCAGCAAACGCCTTCATGTCTTTATTAAACGAATTCGATCCACAAATGAGCACTTTATGCTGTACAGAGAAAATTTTTTCTTTCATTACGTCGAGCGTAATTTTTCGGGAGCAAATATTTTCATTATGGGCCGAATGTTTTGATATTTGATCGTCAGATTCATTCGATAAATAAATATAAGCTTCAAAATTCCAATACTTGGAAAACTGTCGTATTTTTTCTCTGAAATATACGTCTTCCAAGGTAGCACAAGCAAAACATAAACGTATTAACGTTTCGTCGTATTCGTCAGATAGAACAATCTCAATGATGGAAATCATGGGAGCTAACCCGGTGCCACAACAAATCATTAGGTATTTAGAATTCGGCAAGTGACTAAAATCACCAAATGGCCCACGTAGAAAAACCACATCGTTAATTGACAATGTTCTAATAAATGAAGACATAGCGCCATTTGCGTACAGTTTGATTAAAAATTGTATACGACAGTTTTTTTGCATTTTGGCAACTGATGTCGGCGTATAAGCACGAGAAATCGACAGCAGGTTCTCAATTTTTTCGACTGAATTAGTCATAATAATATGCTGCCCGGGGTTATAGGGTAGAAAACCGCAAATTTCGTCATCAGAATTGAATTCAGGATTCTCACCTTCGAAAGAACTATCAGCGACGGGTTTAAAAGAATAAATATTTGAATTTTCGTTTACTTTTTCAACACTAAAAAGTAAAAAAGGTTTGTACTTGAGAGGTGAGAGCAAATCGTGACGAATAGTTGCATTAGAATGAGCTGCAGAGTAAGAGACACCAGCTGTAAAATTTTCCAATAACTTTTCATACACTTCGAATACACACGGACTACAACCAGAACCACAGCAATCGGTTTCCGAAGGTTTTTCGGGTAATGCTTCCATTTTTAGAGTGAATTCTACAAAGTTCTAATTATAAATATTTAATAGAACTGCTCAGGTTTTTGTCGATTTCGATTTCAGTAAAGCTACGTAATCCAGTTTGACGTCAAATCGAATATGACAGTACCAACCGTATCTAAAACAAAATCAGCACTCGTCTAGTTAATCAAAATTAAAACCGATATATTTTTGAAAAAATTTCACCAGAATTACGAAAAGATGAAGAAAGATAAAAATAAGCTAAATGTTAGTCACTCGTGAAAATGAAAGAAAAATTTGAAGCAGGTGTGGTGTAACTATACATGGAGATGCGAGTAAAGATGCTCACTTTTGCAGATGATATTGTCCTACCAGTTGAAAGGAGTACTGATTTAGAAAATATTTTAGATGGAATAGAGGCGGTTTAAAGTACCGATTATCGTATGAAAATAAATAAAAATATGGCATCTTGAATATAAAAACTGGCCAGGAAAAAATTGAGGAAGTAAGCGAATTTTGCTATTAAGGGAATAAAATAACGAAAGATAAAAGGAGCAAAAGTAGTAAAATAGCATAAGCCAAATTAGCATATTATCTAAAAAGTAATCTTTTCAAATTACAAATAAATCTGAAACTTATATTAGAAGAGTAGCCTTGTGAAATTTGGACCACAGGAAAACCAGAGAAGAGAAGGATAGAAGCTTTTGAGATGTGGTGCTATAGGCGGATAAGGTAAGAAATAAGGAAGTATTTAACAGAGTAGGAGGTAAAATAGATATTTGAAATTATCTGAAGAGAAAGAGTGATAAATTAATAGGACATAACTTTTCAGGCACACGGAAATAATATCAGTCCAGCTAGAAGGAAGGGTCGTAGAAGGAAAGAATTGGGTAGCAAACCGGTCGTAAGACTGATAACCTTATCATCATCATCATCATAATCATGAAAATATTTAAACTATATCAAGAATAATGGGGAATTTCAGTTTCATTAAAATGCAAAAATCAAAGAAAAAAATCAAAACTAAAGTAAAGTTCAATGCACTTGGTATGGAAAAAGTTGGTGCACTAACACGAAGTTGCAAAACTCAGCCTTTTTTTTTTGAAAACAATTCAAGCCACCAAAACCTACTAAATTAAAACAACAAAAAACAGACAAAAGTCAAACTGAAAATACAACAAACCGATGGCTTTCCAGAATGGTATCATCAAATCTGTTTTTTGGAAGAGCAACATAACTGTTGTGAAATTCTGCGACAGCAGCCTCGTTTATTTTAAAATATTTTTTGTACTTGGAATAAGGATTTTCTGAGACTAATTGCACTGAAACAAAACATTTTCAATTTATCAAAGAAAATCTCACATAGTCTTAAATAAAAAAAGTAATTTGATTTTTGATTCTGCAAATATGCAACTCCAACAAGAGTAAACATTTTTTTCTCATTTACAAATTCCGTATCACCAGTTTCTATTAAATTTCGCTGTAAGAACAACATGAAAGATGAAGTTGAATTATTCCTTACCACCTCAAGAAATTCTACAAACACAAATAAAAAAATTAAATACGTACAACTTTTAAACGGATAAGCAAACGGGATGGATGATTTTCCGTCTACTTCACGACACTTAACAGAGAGACAAAATGAGTTCCTTATCTTTTTCTCGAATAAGGGCAGAATCACATTTGCATCATTTAGTTCTTTCGAAGGTTCTAAACTCATAGCTCCAAACTGATGTTAATTCAACACACGAAATTATTATGCAAATGAAGAAAAATTTGCAAGGATAAGCCGCAGGATATAACAATTTTCAGGTTGTTATGGTTACCCAGCACCAAGGTTTTAAGAAAAATGGAAATAAAACAGACCATACACGCATGTAGGAGTAAACATTTCTTTTAGAGTGGAAACCTGGTGGAAACTAAAAAGAAACTTAATTTTCATTTTTTTATACACGTATCAAGTTGTAACCCAGTTTTGAGATAATTAATAAATGGAGTGAATTTTCAAAATGAAACCATTCTGTTTTAATAGCTTTGAATTATTATAACACGTTTCATAAATTTAATTTGTGTACTTTTTTTTCCAGATGAAGATATTATAGGACTATCATGCAACTCATCCTGTGGGGACGAATTAAGGCATATAATTTGCAATGAAGATACCAAATTATGCGAATGCAGCGCAGAGTATCCAGTTTATCTGTCCAGGAATAAAGAATGTGTAAAATGTATATTTTTTACAGAAAAAACCAGACTAAATTGCTTTAAAATATAAGAATAAGGAGAACTGAAATAAATGAATTTTTCAAGAGAAAAATAATTTTCGGCGACCAGAAGCCATTAAAATAATTGAATTTGATTTTTTATTTCAGCTGCCCTCGTTGGAGAGCAGTGTATGCACACGGAATCGTGCAGACACAACGACATATTTTCCGTTTGCTCTCAAATAAATCACAATGCATACTGTCGATGTATAAATGGATACCATGAAGTCGAATTTACATCAAGAGATATGGCGACTAAAATAATTTGCACAAAAAGTAAAGGAAGAGACTATATCTATTATTTGTGTTACTTTTTTGATAGAATACACATAATATGGTGGGTACATTTTGAATATGTTTTAGATACAGCTCCAGAGGGAAAAAACGTTTCTACTTTACTACTCACACTTGGTGGAGTAGCTGTTCTCTCAACTTTGCTGTGTTTCGTTTTGAAATTATACGTGAAAAAATCCCATCCTTACGAGAGAACAAATTTAAATAACGGGGCGAGAGTCCTTTCAGCTAATGAAATCGGTAGGTTTATACGTAGAAATGAAATAACAAGCCACATCATACAGGCGATAACTAGATCAACAATTTCTCAAGAATTTGTAATTATTTCGAATTATTTTCGAGAAGAGTATTTAAGGATAAAATAATTTTATTCAAAATCAAAAAGAACCTTGAGCCAGAGTGAATTGTGTATAGAAACTCATTTAATTAAGGCAATCCAAAGGATATTCATTTTTAAGTAATTCAAGTTAAAATATAATGCTACAGTTCAAGTGGCTAGGACGTTACAAGCAAATAGCAGAACAACGTCTACAAGAAGACCAAGTCGAGGAGTAGCAGTCTCGACATCAAGAGCAACAGCTGCACGAGCAGCAGCAATCATACTAGTTTCCTGTCACCTTCCAGCACAAGATTCCTCAAGATCATTAGGTAATGCACAATTATGAATACTTTCAACTAATGTGAATCAAAATCTCACCCCAAATTAAGATTATGTTGAACACAATGCAGGAGAAAGTTCAATATCTGAGAACAGCAATCAACACTCTCCCAGATCATTCAGTGCCAGACAATTTAAAAGAGAAAACGACGCAAAAATGGCTAAAATTCAACGGTTAGGCCACCAGTCGTCCAGATCTTCGTTGGAACAGTGTTCCAGTCATAGTAACTTTGACAGTACCAGTCGTCATTCAGAGGTACATATTAACACAATGAGTTCAAAGGGAAATCAAACAGAAGTTGACTGCAAGTGATCAGTGACAGATATGATATAACAGCCATTGCATGCCTCTTTCAGCAAGATTTTTCAATGAATTAAAAAAATATAATGTATGCACACGGATAAATGTCAAAATAAAATTAATTTAGGGCGCTAAAATGAAATTTTTTTTCAACTGTTAATTTTGTTCACAAGAACAAAAACAAGAGGTCCGTGATGCCTATAGTGGATGAAATACTTGACAGTATTTCGGGGCCAGTCGGTCGAGTAAGACTTATTTTTGACATATTCAGTAAAATGAGAGTACTAATGACAGTACTTCACGATAAGATATAAGAAACTAGAAACAAGCTTACCTGAACGAGGAAGAAAATAGCATGATGTCGATGACGAATCTGAATAGCTGATGTTTGGTGGTGAAGATTGAAATTAACGTATCCAATGACTGTTCTCTCGATTTTTCAATATCTCACTGATTCCACAAAAAGCTAGGGCCTTTTACTGAACGTATCACGCATATGGATAATGGAGTGTTCGTTTAATGGTTGGTAAACTCAACTAAACTACATTATTATTACCATTATTTTTGTATAAAAAGTTTGTGAAACATAAAAATACGATACGAACCTTCAACTTCACCTTCAACATTCGCAGGAGATCAAAATCAATAATTTTCTTCAATCTTACATTCTTCCAATTCCAGTCCAGCTACCACTCCACTATTACTATTCACAATCACAAATCAGCTGCAATCAGCGTTTTTGAATTTTTATGTAGAGTGGAGGAGTGGAGGGGGAACATGACTTCACACGATTCTACAAATCGCTTCGTTACTCGCGTTAATCGTTGCTGTTATCAGTTATCACTCTCCTCGTCCACGATTGCGTAAACGTAACGACTGCTCGAGGCACAAAACTATTTACCTACTGATTTACTGATCACATATTGGGCAACGAATGAAAATTATTTCGAAAATTTTCCAAGCTATCATTTGAATGAAAAAAATTTTCCAAATAAGTTGGGATAAATTTCTGGTTTTAATTAAAAGAAAGATGCAAAACATTAGAATTCGTTAATACAAAATAGCTGCACGATGCGTCATATTTCTAAATGATCGTATATTTGATTTCTCAGTACTTCAATCTTCAGCAGAAGACGTAATAATTTTTTAAACGCTTCTAGAATAAATTCATAAAAAGCAGACAAGTAGTTGAAATGAAACTAATTAATTCGTTTTTACTCATCTTAAGACTCAAATATCAATTAATTTACTCATATTTCTACTCAATATGAAGATAAGACTACTCTTGTATCAAAATAATGGATAAATTTTTTTTTCTAATTCATTATCCAACTTAGAGAGACTGAAGAAGCAATCACAACTGCTTTTCTACACGAAGAAAAACACCGAATATTTCGGGGGTAAAACTGAAGATTTTTATTTAGAATACATTGTCGCTGGAAAAATTATTAAAAAATTCAGTGAATCCATTACAAGTATGAAAAAGTTTCGAATAGAAAAAAACAGGAATGAACAAAGACTAACACGCTGCACCGCAAGAATAACCTCCTTGCGACTAGGAATAGTGTAACTCGACAGAAGCGTTGCTTCATTTTTCAACAGGGATTCACATAATAGACGAAGAATTAACTTAATCAACTTCCTCGATGGTTGGACCACTGGATCCGCCGCCGGGAGCAGCACCGCCGGCACCAGGGAAACCACCGGCTCCTGGGAAGCCACCGGGCATACCACCAGGTGGAGCACCACCGCTCTGGTACAGTTTCGTAATGATGGGGTTAAAAGCTGATTCTAATTCTTTTTGCTTGTGCTCGAATTCTTCTTTCTCGGCTAATTGATTCGAGTCTAACCAGCGGATGGTTTCGTTGCACTTGTCCAAAATCAGATTCTTATCGGCTTCGGTGATCTTATCTTTCAATTTTTCATCTTCAACGGTGCTCTTCATGTTGAAGCAGTACGATTCTAGCGAATTCTTGGCAGAGATAACGGCTTTCTGCTTGTCGTCTTCGACTTTGTATTTCTCTGCCTCATTGACCATGCGTTCAATTTCATCTTTGCTCAGTCTGCCCTTATCGTTTGTGATGGTGATTTTGTTTTCTTTGTTGGTGGATTTCTCGATGGCACTCACATTCAAAATACCGTTAGCATCGATGTCGAAGGTAACTTCGATCTGAGGAACACCTCGAGGTGCTGGTGGAATGCCGGTAAGTTCGAATTTTCCGAGCAGATTATTGTCCTTCGTCATCGCTCGTTCACCTTCGTAGACCTGAATCAGCACACCCGGCTGGTTATCCGAGTAGGTGGTGAATGTTTGGGTTTGTTTTGTCGGAATGGTGGTATTTCTTTTGATGAGGACGGTCATAACACCGCCAGCAGTCTCAATACCCAACGACAACGGCGTAACGTCGAGTAACAGCAGATCCTGCACTTCTTCCGACTTGTCACCGTGTAAGATGGCGGCTTGGACAGCGGCACCGTATGCGACAGCTTCATCAGGATTGATGGACTTGTTCAGTTCTTTACCATTGAAGAAGTCTTGTAATAATTTTTGAACTTTGGGAATACGAGTCGAACCACCAACCAAGACGATATCGTGGATCTGCGATTTATCCATTTTAGCATCACGAATGGATTTCTCTACGGGTTCCATAGTGCTGCGGAAAAGGTCAGCGTTCAATTCTTCGAAACGAGCTCGCGTGATCGAGGTGTAGAAATCAATGCCCTCGTAGAGGGAATCGATCTCGATACTGGCTTGGGTCGACGAGGAAAGGGTTCGTTTCGCTCGTTCGCAAGCTGTTCTTAAACGACGCAGGGCACGTTTGTTTTGGGTGAGCTCTTTCTTGTATTTTCGTTTGAATTCTTGGACGAAGTGGTTAACCATTCGGTTATCGAAATCTTCACCACCCAAATGGGTATCTCCGGCAGTGGATTTGACTTCAAAAATACCATCTTCGATGGTTAAGATGGACACATCGAAAGTGCCGCCACCGAGATCGAAAATTAAAACATTACGTTCGCCTTGACCCTAGATACAAAATTAACAAGCGTTAGATCAAATAAGTTCCAAAAAAATAAATCGAGAACATGCGCGAAGTAAATAAGAATACCTTTTTATCCAATCCATAAGCAATAGCAGCAGCTGTAGGTTCATTAATAATACGAAGGACATTTAAACCGGAAATAGTACCAGCGTCTTTAGTGGCTTGACGCTGTGAGTCATTAAAATAGGCAGGAACAGTGATTACAGCATTGGTTACAGTCTTTCCCAAATAAGCTTCAGCAGTTTCCTTCATTTTGACCAATACCATTGATGAAATCTAGAAATCAACAAAATAGATTATTACATGAGTTGATTCAGTCCTTTACACATAAAATGTCAGTTTAGAAAATAATTTTCAATTAGTCCTATACTAACAAATTGAATCGAGGAAATCGAAATAATTCAATGAAACTGAAAATAAATTTATTATGAAGAAAAAACGTATCAAGGATCATGAAAGATAGAGCGTTTAATTCAGCGAGGAAATGAATAATCTTAATCATCATTGGAAACAAAAATTAAAAAATTTATAGTAAGAATGTAAAGGGAAGTCAGGAACTCTTGAATTCCAAATGATTCAATCTCCTTTTTCAAAAAGAATGAATTTGACAGTTTTCAATTTATTAATACAGATTCAATATTTCGATTATTTATGCGAGACATTAGCACTTTCATAGAGACGAAGCCAGAATTAACTGTTGTTCCGAACTTAGTTTACTAAGAAATAAATAATACATTTCAGAATTACTTTTCGGTTATGCATAAAATAGTGCTGTCTATTTAGTTAATAATCATCAATTTCTTAGGGGGTACTACAGTATCCTTCAGTATACATTCTCAATTAAAAAAAAATTATTCCATCACTCGAATCAACATTTCAAAATATTCAGGAAGAATTATTAATGAAAGAATTTGATGGCTCACACATAATCTCTATCAAATTTTCACTATTATCAGCTACGAGTCTAATCGAATGTTACAATCAATTACTCAATAAAAACGAAGCAGCTACAGAATTGCGGTTTAAGTTGATAAAAACTCATGTCATTTGCATAATAAACCGAAGAAATATCCTGTAGCGGATAGAAAATAATCGTAAAACTAAACAGAAAAAAAAAAGAAAAGAAAAAATAAAACTACTCAACGTATCACTGAACATTTTCAGAGATTTAATAGAGCAAATAGGCAATTAACATAACATGGGAATGAACTGGGTAAAATGATTATTCTACATATTAGGAGTAGTACTCGTATTAAAAACACACAATTCAATTCTCTAGTCGGGAATTGTTCAGATAAAAACATGGTCTCTTTTATTTGCCTTCAGCAGTGGGTAGCCCCTTATCACACGTTAAATAAACTCTTTTTGTAGTTCACTTCATCCGACTGAAGGCTGTAGATCAACATACATAAAGAACTTACTTCTTCTGGGAAGAAAGTTTTCGTTTCGCCTTTGTAATCTACTTTAATTTTTGGTTTAGTATCATCATTGACGACTTCGAATGGCCAATGTTTCATATCAGCTTGAACGACGGCGTCGTCGAATTTTCTACCAATCAGTCGTTTGGCATCTGAATAAAAACCATAAATGAAATATTAACTGTGACTCAAAAAAAAAAAAAAAAAAAGTATACCAATTTGGAAGATTCAAGCCAAGTATTATAAATTATTTTTCCCATAAACTCAATCAAGTTGTACTGCACTTAGGAGATCTTGGTCAAAAGAATTTGACCAAGTTACTATGAGCGCATAGGTTACTGTAAGCTGCATGGCTCTCATCAACATGAACAAATATTTGCATGTCAACACTATTAGCAGCTAATGAATAGGAAATAAAAAAGAAGACAAGACTTCATACTCACCGAAAATAGTGTTGGTAGGGTTCATGGCAACCTGATTTTTGGCCGCATCGCCGATTAATCGTTCGGTGTCGGTGAAGGCGACGTAACTTGGTGTCGTTCGGTTACCCTGGTCGTTAGCAATAATTTCGACTTTGCCATGTTGGAAAACACCGACACACGAATAAGTGGTTCCTAAATCGATACCGATTGCTGGTGCTTTAGCCATTATATATTATAATCTACAAAGAAACAACGAAAATCAATTATTATGATACGTACGACAATACTCAAGAGCAAGGGCAAATATTTCAAGTAGGACAAAAGAGGCGAGCGTTGAAGTATGAATTGGAACAATAAATTTCTGTAAAACGTTGATAGCAGCGTATCTTCTGAAGAATTTTTTTGTACACGAGATCTATTGTTCGACAAGAATAAAAACATTCAACAATTTGGAGTTGTTTAGAACAGGCAGTTTAGATTACTACATTTTTATGGGTCAAGAGCATGAAACATAATACATCATTCATCATCAAGCTACAAAAAGACTGCAGAAAGTAAGACTATGGCCAACTTTCTCATATCGAGTTGAATCTGGTGGATAGCTACTAAGTATTAATGCTATCAATATGAATGGTAATTGGTAAGAAAAATATAAACTTCAAAAAGCGGTTTAATAAAACGGAAATGAGATTCTCAAGTTAAATCAAACCGAAGCAAAAAATCTTAGAAACAAAAAAGAGAAATCGAGTTCTACCTTATACTAATTGCAAGTAGTATGCTTTGAGTTTAAAATTTCTCCGAGATTAGATTGTGAGTTATAACACGTAAGATTGTCTTATTGTCTCCAGTATTTAAACATATCGTAGAAATGCTTAGAATGTTATGTTAAATGACAACATATCCACGTCTCTCCAATTGATTGACAAAATGACCTAGGTTTAGATAGTGTATTTTGTGCTTCAACGATGAACAAACATTATTAAATACATTCGTTCGCAACGAATTTCAGCAAATTAATAAATAGTAAAACCACGTTGTTACAATGATGTAAGAAAACCCTCCTACTGGTAAGCTCTAGTTATAATTATGGAAAAACTAAGTTCAGATGATGATAGGTAGTTTTCAAGCCTTACATCAACAGAATAGAGAAAAGACTGAAAGGTAAATGTTTTGAAAGAAATAACCTCGTCAGCTAGATCAAACTATAGATTCCGAATAATTGCTTTTCACTCATTCAATGTTTGAAAAAAATATCCCAGTAGATTCAATGGATCATTTAAATTAGCAACAGAAGCAACAGACCGACTTTGGGGGACGTCACAATCGAAATTATGCCAAAACCGTAAAATATTTCATCAAAACCATCACTGAATAAGAAATAACGAAGATATTTCGGTCCGAAATAGGTAATTTTACTGTGAAAAATTTAGAGTAATTTCAAGTTAACGATATGTTAGACAACACCAATTCTTGGATGTGACGTCAGCAAGAAATCGGTCTGTTCCTCCGGCGAAACAACATAATGATCACAGAACTCAAAATTATTGATGTAACCAGTACCATGAAATATTCAAACGTATAATACAGTACAAAGATCGAGTCTAGAGAGTACGATAATATCAAGGCATAAAGGGGGTACCACTGCTTCATTAAAAATTCTGGTCGTCTTTGCAGAATCGAAATAAATGACCTTCGTTCCGACTGGTTATTAACATGACGTAAAAAACGGAAGCAAATTAGCTAATATGTCACCGGCACCGATAATACACAAGTCAGTACTTGAGCTCAATAAGGTCAATGCAATAAGATCCTAACAAATAGATTCGTACAGGTATGGGGAATCGCATTTTCAATTTACTACAAGAAAGTAGTGAGAATGATGACTTTCACGAAAATTAGAAACTTCGATACAGATTACAATGGTTTCTGACGGCCATATGGCATTCAACACATCCCAACCATAAAAGGGGTGCCACAAACACGGTACCTGTTTCCTGACGCCTGACGAGTTACTAATCAAGGTCAGATAGCTGGATACGAGCCTCCAGAGAGGGAATCGTGAAAGAAACAATGAATTTATAACAAAATAAGTAATACTGAAACAACATTATCAAAACGTAGGGCAAACTTAATTACAAAAAATGGCTGCATTCAACGTTTTAGCATACTTCACAAAAATGCTTCACGTGTTCCTGAAAGAAAGAAGGATGCCTCCAGAAGTGATGAACAAATTCAAAATGCAGGGCTACTTACCAATAAATATCACACTGCACGAACAAAATTATTTAAAATTAAATAAAAATAAAATTCTTTAGTATTCTAAATTGTGTAATCGAATAAATTGTTACACTAGAAAATATCAAGTACCACCGTTTCGAGTTCAAAGCGACAAAAGTAAGCGTAGGATGGAATTCGTTAGAAAAGTAAGCCGCGAGAACGATGTTGGCTTGATGAACGGTAAATGAAGAGGCAGCTGCTGGCGCTGCTCATTGTGCTAGAGCCACGTTTTCATTCTAGAATATTCCGTCTCGCTTCGAGAGAACAGTCGATGACGTCATTTTTTTTTCCATCGTTTGAAACGGAAAGTCCATAGGCGCATGCTCGAAACGTGTTCGTATCATTTCATTTCCCATTTTGTCAATACAAAAATTTCAAAATTTCCCAATCGTTTTGAATATTAAAATTTAATTTCTTCTCTTGCTCACAAATAATTTTGCTGTTTGCACTTTCGCGATATTCCAGTAAAAACCAAAAAACATCGACCAAAAAAAAAAAAAGAACGACCAGAAAAAAGATCGGAGAAAAATCAGAAAAAATAATAATTGTGACTGTGAAATCGAAACCATGTCTTCGGGTGAAAAAAAAAATTGAAAATGTGCAAGTAGCAAATTCGCTGAAATTTGAAAATTACCGTTGTAAACCAAGCTGGAACCCTCGATTTTTCGAATTTCGAAGGTGCATTCCGTGCGTTCGAAGGAGTTCGCACCAAAGATGAAATAAGAGTCCATTATAATGATAAGTTGGTGATGTATTTAATTTACTTAAAAAATTGTTTTTCTTTTTAATTCGAAGATTTTTTTGTTTTTAACATTCACTTATTAAAGTGCGATTAATAGAAAAAAATTCAAAAAAAGAAAATTGAAGTAATTACTTGTTCCACAGGGAAATAAGGTAAATCTTGGTTTTCCATCAACAAAATATATAACTGCGGCAAAAAAGTGAAAATTAATAATCCTTTTGAAATTAGATTTCTTTATATTGAAATCTCCTTGTTGAAAACTGGTACGAGTAAATACGTTGAAGTGACTAATAAATTAAAAAATACAAGTCAGATGTAGGGATACACATTATTATAATAATTATTTAAAACTTGTATCAACATGACGTCAAAATAAAAATGAAATTATTTTTAAAAAAATTATATTTATTTAAACATAACATATTTGAAAAAAAAATTTTCTTAGCCTGTTTAACTGCAAAACATGACTTATTTAGTCCATAATATAAAAGTATTATTTAATTACAATGCTTATTTTAATTCATAAATAGAAATAAAATTCATCATTCTCGTTAGTCTAATTAACTGCCTTTAGATTATTCATTTTCACTTCCCTGGCAAAAAAAAAATAGTTCACTTTTTGCCCAACGCCACACTTTGACATAAAATATTTCTCATTACCCGCTAATAAAATATTAACATCGTTTCTTTCTATTGAACGAAAATATTTCAAACCATATTTCCAACTTTCCTTCATAAAAAATTACGAATACGAGTTGGTTATTTGTCTTTTCGAGCTTTGAGCCCCATAAGGTATCACATAATTATCTTTGCCTTTAAACACTCGACAACCATTTTATTTTATTTCTTCATTTCAGTCATCATCTACCATAATATTACATTTCTTTTCCTATTCGAAAATACGGAAGGATCGTTGTTTACGCTACCCAAGTAATTCTTCCTCGATCAGTGGATCCTGACGTTCCTACACCAATAATACTTATGCCCGGAGTTGGATCCGAGCATGCTCCAGGTCAGTCAGGATCATAAATACAGTCGATGCGTAGTAATAAAATTTCGGCAAGTAAAGTCATCAGGGTCAATGATATTAGCACTATGACTAAGATAATTAATTCATCTGTGGTAAAAAATGTTCTTATAGAATTCCACAACAACATAAAATGCAGAATACAAGCAGAACTCCAAAATGTTGCCAACAAAACTGCTGAAACAATTGTTGGACCTAAAAATCTCAAATGCAGCCAGGGAGGATCACAATTTGGTTGTACATATCCTCCGAATCCTCGACTTGTGTAGATATTGCCAGCTGCAAGCAAAAAAATAATAATCAATAGAATAGGGTTTTCAACTCAAGTACTCGTAACCTGAATTTTTAAAAGAAATAAGGTCAGTTTATTGAGAAATCAACTCGATGATTTAAGCTAACAGAAATACATATTTTACGATTAACAACGAATACAGGTCCATTACAGAAGCGAAATTGAGAAGTTATTCTCTCAAAAATTATATAAAAATAAATTATGCTAACTCAATCAGTTCAGTATTTGAAAAATCTGTTTTTTTAAAATAGGTATTCATTCCATTGAACAAAATTAAAATTTTCTTTAAAACTGTTCTTTTCTTTAGATATACTCACGCTTTTCCATGAAGGTAACATGCGTAAAAAATTACATAATTATGAGCAAATGCTCAATGTAATTTTATTACACATGTTATTTCAACTGAATTATATTTTACAGGAATGACTTTGTTTTAGAGCACCTGACAATTTTGCTGATGTGTAATTTTTTACATTATTTATGTTACCTTTAACGACATTTTTTGATTTTGGTCACCTCAAAACTAACGAAAAAACTATTTAGAAAAATTTGTACCTGCAGCTGTAACAGTCAGCAAACCAGCTGGCATACCTATACCCAGATTCATAGAACCTTTTTCTTCAATAAATGCCACCGTACCCATTATAATGCCGGATATACCGCACACAATCTGTAAAAGAAAATAAATTGTTAGTAAAATTCAAGTCAAAGCGAAAAATCTAGAAGTACAAATGACGGAAATAAAATAAATCTACTCTTTGGCTGAATGATGGGAAATGAGGGATGAAAGAAATGTTTCTTTTTACGATAAATGAAAAGTTGTGTTCATTTAAAAAGTGAAAAAAATGTACCGAAGATATTTTCACAAAAAATTTTAATTCTTCATCTCATACTCCTAATTTCCTTTTTCAACAACAATTTTTTGTTAAGTTTAGAGTTAAATTTTTATCTGCCTAGTATATTCATCTTTCTATGAAAGGCACAAATAGAAAAAGGTACCTATTTAGAAAAAGTTGCACGGTCAATTTTCAGGAGATATCGATGAAGTGAAATATTCTCGAATTGAAACAGAATAGTTATTAAAATAAGTAGCCAACGTAGAGTTATAAAATGTTTTCAATCTTCCTTAATTCCATCTTTATTGAGAGAATTTATTACCTGTAAAACTCGTAGTCTGAGCACAAATGCAAATGGATAAATTTTCTCACATAAAACGGTATTTTCATCGACACTAAAATCAATCGACTGTGGAGTGCATGATCCTTTTCTTCGGTCAGCTCTACTCTGAAACATAAAATAATTTCAAATTAAACTCAAAAGAAATAAAAAGAAATAAGGTTTTCCATCGATGTAAAAAAACTTGCTTTGAAAACTAATTTTCTCTTCATTAAAAATTCTATTTTTTTTTCTAGCAGAAGCATTAAAAAAAACATTAAAATTTCAGAAATCTGCAATAACTTTTTGCTTTTTCAAATAAACGTTGAAAATATTAAACTCATCAGTTGAAAGTTTCATAAAGAAAAAGAATGAAAATGACAACAAAAAAAATTCGCTGAACTGCTACTTTGAACTTTTGTTACAAAAATATTAGTCCACTAGCGATTAATGAATTTCAAAAAAATTCTGAACTTCAGACAGGTCGGTAAGCTTTTTTTTGGAAAGTATTAACTCGATATAGTTTCCTTTTTAAAGATTCTCATCAGTTTTAGAAACTTTTTTGTACTCAGCGTGACTTAGAAATTTGTTATAATTTTTCGGATGACTGGCGTGAAGGAGACATGAATTTTTATCTATTCTCATTTTAGTATACATGGGCAATTTTTCAAAATAATATAATTCAAGTCAATTATTCAATCATTTTTCTGGCCACAGTATACATGTAATTCAATCTAAAAATATTATGATGTATCATTATTGCCATACTAAGCTGCTAAAAAGTGAAAAGAAATAAATTTTTCATCCACTCAGTTGCATCTTGAGCCACATAAATAATGAAAACTATCAAGAATTACAAGATTGTCAAAATCTGATGACTTAATTTTTCAGACAAATTAAACAATGTGCAGTCCCCTCCCCCTATACCTAATATGTATGATGTGAATTTTTTTGTTTTTGATATTCTCATTTATAAATGGCATAAATAGGTGGGAGCTATTATTAAGATGGCGAGAAATGACGAAAATTGATAGGTCTAATATACTATAGTATAAAATAAACATTCGTTTCGTTTGATTTTGCAGTGAAATGATGGCAGACTCACTCCAAGTGAAACTATAATAACGAACAAATATTTAAGGAAGATCGTATCCTATCATTTCAAAAGTTTCATTCAAGAGAGAGAATAAGCGAACTCAAAACCTAATTTATCATAAGATGACATTGTTCCAAGCCTCTGAAATCCCTACGTTTAATAAATTCAAGGCAAGTTTCTATGCTGTAGTTTTCCACTGTTTACGTGTCTGTAATAATAAAAAAAAATTTCTTCTTTATGTAGCAAAAAAATTAATACTCGTACTATTGATATGAAAAGTAGGTAATTCAGAAAAAAGAGGAAAAGTCTCCAGAAAAAAAAATTGGTATGACGTACATATAAAGTACAATTTGAGAAATTTCTATTTGAAATAATTTAAGCGACTCAACGAGAATACTTGATCAAAATGTCAATGGTGACCTCATTTTATAAAATCGAGGAGGAGGAGAGATTTTCAAGAGATAAAAAACCCGAGTCGATTTCGAAAGAAGAGGAAACGAGTACAAATTCATTCAGAGTATTAAAAGGAGAATACAAATCAAGTTCAAAATATAACTTTCCCAAGGTCTCGCTGCATAATTTTCGGTGTAAAATTACGTGAACTTTTTGTGTCGCAAAATATTATGTCGTCTAACTGAGAACGTAGTCTTTTATAACTCGACCAAGTAAATTTTTTAGAACTTTTTCACGAGGACTTTGTTGTATGACTGAAAACTATCCTCCATAAATACTAGAGAAGGATATTTTGACACGAACTCGTTGAAAGTTTTTCACAGCTCGCATAACCACTAGATGTAAGTTCTAGCAAAAAGTCATTTCAAAATGTGCCAACAACATTATAGAAAAGTAAATTATGAGCTGAACACGAATGCTTAAAAAAATTATTAACCTAGACCAGTGTGTTTCGGTTGGGTTGCGATGGTGGTGGTTTATGAGCAAAAATGAAGGAAAGCACTTGAAACATTAATCACATTCCAACTTCCATGGCACAGTGACTTGAATTTTTAATAAAAATTGTATTTTCACCGGTAGATGGAACCTTAAAACATTTTTCTTGAAATAAAATTGTAGAAAAGTATACAGACTTTTTTTATCCATTCATTAATTAGACGGAAAATAATAAAGTCTAAAATAAATATTCATGATTCCCTTTCAAAATTAGGTAGGTACCTATTTAATGTCCCGTATAGAGCGTTTACAAATGACGTCAAATTATGGTTCACATTTCACTGGTAGGAATTTAGTTTCAAAATGATTGGTGAATTATAAATTTGGTAATAGCTGACTGGTAAATTATAAAATCTCATGATTGAGATGAAAAACAAATAAAGTCTCTATTTGTATGAAAAACAATTTTCGCAGTGGCGCACACGTATTTTTAAATATGTGATGCTAGATCACTTGTGGGGCCCATTTCAGCAAAGAACCTTCCCTCCCAATTTTGTTTACTTCAGTTTTTTTCAACTTATTTGGTAGTAAGGGGGGATCAAAATTCGCTTCTGACCCTAAATTGTGAGGCCCGGTAAGACCGCACCACTTGAGCCCCTAGGTGAACCCCACTGGACTCACCAAAGTCAAATTAGACTAACGCAAAGCAAATGGATAAGTGAGAAGGTAAGAGTGCACATTACTACTTCATTGTAGAGTTCCATGACGTCACAAGGCCCCAACAAATAGACAAACAGTATTTTAGATTTCGACCAACTGCTGCAGCATTCAACTTTTTGTGACATCATGGAACTCTTAACTGGAACAAACTCGACTCTTTTTTCCAGGCAGGAGGGTGGTAACATTGTAAATCTTAGTATTTCTTGGCCACTTAACTAACTCACTCTTTAAACTACAAAAATAATGAAGTTTTCATCATTTTTTATTTGAAAACTGAGCAAAATTCAAAAATCTGATTTTAGAAAAGACTTTAGACCATAAGTTATTACCTTTTTATATCCAAAGATAATATGCTCTAACAAGATTCAAAATAAAATGGCTGGGTAAGTGATTAATTATTTATTTATGATCAACATTGATTCTCGACATTTGAATTCTAAAATAGAGTCTTGTCCTTGTGTGCTTACATCATTGTGTACTCATATTTAATGGAAGACAGGAGCATTCATATGACTTATTTCATATTTTCTCACATTCAAAAGACTTGTATGGAAGCTATAGTGTTTTGAATCACGAGACTTATTAAAATGGCGTAGAATATTGCGGCTATAACATATCAAAATTTCAGAACTTTTTATTATTAAGGAAAATACAGCATTGTTCCTTCTAAGTGCGTACTCTCACCTTCCTTTCTCCTACATTTTATTTCTAACATTTGAAAATAAATCCTCTTTCTTTTCCTTAAATGCGAAGACAACCCAACTTTTTCCACCATCATTCTCAAGTTATACGTATAAAATGAACTTCTCTTATCTAAACACAATGAGCAAAAATTTAGAATAGTCTTTATACGTATCCATGTCACGTTCTCAAAGAATCGTAAGCATATGATTTTATATACAGCCAAAATAATGAGGATAAAGAAAACTAAGTAAAAAATTCTTTCTGTTTTATTGTCGTTGAAAATTTTCGTCCAGCAATAACGAACCAAAATAATTTTTTATTTTTATCTTCTTTTTTTTTACTCGCTGGGAAGTGAAACAGATTAAACGTAAATTTTCTATGTCAAACATGTTTTTTTACTTTTTCAACTTTTTGTTTCTTTTCTTTGAAATTCTCAAAACATTTGCTGGTACTTTGACTTTGTTTCGGTATTTGTGCCACAACAACGTAATATCGCCTTAAAATGAACTCATTTTTCAAGTTGACTTCCTCTTTTTCACTTTTTCCTCTGAATTATGAGATGAAACATAAGCTTTTCTTAAGATTATATTTTGGTTTTTCAGTGTTTTCCTCCTTTTTCCTTTCAAGTTTCACAATTTGTAACGATTTTACCACCTTCGTTGGTTAGGAATTTTTTCTACTCGTTACTTTTAATATTTCCTTGAGCTTAAGTTGAGGCAACAATATTTAGTGTAGCGTAGAGAGCCAGTGTGATGAATAAAATTACCGTAAAGAATTAAATAAAATTATTTTAAAATATATTTTTTAATTTTTCTACTTTTTCAGTTTAAAATGCCCATTTGATTGAGAGGATACAGGAGAACTGCATACATAAATGAAATGACTATCCATTGAGTGCTTCGTAAAGGTGGACTTTTGCTGACTTTTTTTTGGAGAGCTAAATGCATTAACAGAAAATTGTTTGATCTATGCAACAAACCCTCTGACATCCCTTCTCTCTCCCCTTCAAAAACTTCAATTTTCTTAAAGAGAGGGGGCAATTCTATGTACTTCTAGGGAGCGAGGCCTCCATCAAATCCACCTATATATGTAGTACTGTATACAAGACAGCTTTTATTTTTTTTTCACTCGCACATTTTTGATGGTGATGCAAATGGTCTGCTCTTTATATGCTTGAAGTAAAGAAGAACCACTAGCATATGAACAGCATCTTTTGCAAAAAAAAAAAAAGGATAAAAGTCACTTTTTTTTACTAATTTTAATAAAAATGCTACAAATGAAGTTTTCTTCTTGCAGTCCTGTGGAATTTGAAAAATTCGACTTGTCCCTTTTTGCAGTAGACTGTTTAGCACGTATCTGCTATCTGCTTCATTTAATTTAGTCACTGAGTATTACAAATAATCGAGTTGGACTTAATTTAAGCTATCATGGAAATCAGTGGCTTAAAGTTGGTGTAACTCCTGTAACCAACCTTATGAGACTAGCCCTAAATCTTTAACAAGCAAATAGCTTTAAGGGAATATTATTTTACAGTGGTCTCCCCTTGTCTTGCAGGTTATGTAGACCTAGTCCCACAGTTTTTCAATTCTAACACAGCTTTTCCACGATCCTAAAGAGTTACCAAGTACAATAAATCTGGCTGGCAAATAATTTCCATTATAGCACTCTATCAATTTAGTTCCGAATTTCGCACTGCATGAAAAATGATGGCTGCCCATTTCGTTCATGGTCCAACAATCTATCGACAAAAATACACAAGTGTACTCATATAACGATGATAACGGTTCCAGCCTATTCGAATATTTTATATCTTTGTGAGACGACACTCGAAAATATCGTATTTCAGATTTTCGTACCCGTTTCTCTACAGATATCGTTCATTGTCCAGTCAACATTTCGAATTCCATTATATTCGACAACCCCAAATATCTAAATTGTCCGGCTGAATGTTCACCATATCCGAAGAGAAAATTTCTTTTTTATAGACGGATGTTGATGATGTAGTTTTATTGGTCCTGTCACAGACTCGCTAAAAATAGTCTCACTTTTACCACATATTTTCTCCAAAGCACCAGAAAATGGGGGAAAAACTTTCGTATTTCAGCGAAAATTATCTCAGCCTATTAAATGCGTTTTCGGAGAAGATTTTCATTTTCGAAAAACAGAGTATAGAGGCCTGAGAAAAACAAAATCGATTAACGAAAAATAATTACGTTTGTCATTAGCAGAAGATTTCGTATTTGCACCCTCTGATTTCAACGTGTACCTATATAATTAATGACTGAAAAGTAAAATGACTAGTCGTGCACGAGACTTGACGATAGAACTGAGCAGTATACCTATTTGTCGATTACTAAATTTCAACCGAATTTACCAACTTGTAAAATGAATAAGGAAGTGGCTTCGAGAGATTTGTCAGTAGTTGTAGAGACAATATAGGATTCTGTTTAATTAGATTTGCAGTCTAACAGAGTAAACACACTGTCGCAAAGAGAAAACGGTTAGCTCAGGGTTTTCTTTTTTCTCCATACATTTCATACCGAAGGGACTACGCAGAGATGAGAATCATTTATTTGTCGACTGATACACGTCTATCTAATCCGTCTAATGCAACAATAAAGCATAATATGGTGTAATCCGTTGATAAAATTTCAGTGCAATTTTAAAACAAATTTTTAAAGGGGACTGAAATTTTTAGTAGTGAGTGAATATTTTTGTTTGCTCGTTTTAGTGTATATCTACACATCAACACTAAAATCCGAAAATTACCAACTACTAAAACAATAATTACCCGTTTTTCGGTTATCATTTAGCATTTGCCAATAGTACTCGCATAAGTCCAAAAAATTAGATGGTAATTTTTTTGGGACTTACAATAAGAGAAATTAAGAGTATTAATTGTAAACTGGACGGTAACCTTATCACAGCGAAAAAAATATTTTTTACCTTTTCACTAGAGGTATCTTAGATAATACATTTAACTATTTTTGCAATAGTTTCTAAAACAGATCCTGAATTGTACCAGTTTTTCCATTCACATTGTAAAAATTACAACATTCACATCTTTGTTTTCATTACATGCGAGTAAATTCGGAAATTTAACACGAAGTTAATAATTGATAGTTGATATCGAGAATGTAGAGCAAAACATAATGATGCGCGCGCCGTTGTCAGTTGTTATCGAACAATTCTCAATAATCTCATGATTAATTTTTTTGGTTATTCGTTAATCATCTTCAATGTTCAAATTATTTTTGCATCTATTTCTTTTGAAAAATACAGTCTTGCTCTTTCATGTGATATGTCATCTTGAAAATTAAAAAAACAAAATCCTGAAGCATCTGAAAACAGTATCATGGGGAAATATATCTATATAAATGCAATAAAATAAATTTCTTTGAAAAGCTCTCCAAGAAACTTTCTGTGTTGATGAGTTGGCTTCTTTTCTCCTGACACGTCATATTCATTTATTACAATTGTCTATATTAAGAAATATCGCAACTCTTTACCCTTTAAGACCTTCCATGTTGAAAAACTCTGGCCAAGCTTTATGGAAAGCACAAAAGTAAAACAGCTCATACAATAGAAAAGCATAGTTTTTTATTCGCTACACAATAAGTTCAAGCATCTCAATGTTTTTCCATTTTGTCTCTGCTATATAACCCTGCCACCAAACACGTGCTTAGCATTTTCTGCTATACTTTCTGTTAGTCTAAAGGTAGGTATATGTTAGCCAATGAAGGAAACTAGAGTAGGAAACCTTTTTTTTCGAATTTTATTTTCAAAAAATGAAAGAAAAAAATATAGAACGTAACTATAATACGCGAAAAGGATTATGTTGATAGGAGATTCGTGATACGAATTCAGTATAGGACAATGCTCTATGGCTCTGTATTGGATATATTTAGATTTCGAAATAAGCGAAAAAGAATGTTCGTCGAACGAATAAAATTCGTTTTTAAGGAACACCATCGTGCTTTATGCAGAAAATGGGGGTGTTTCTGAAAAGAAATGTTCCGCATTATTTTGTCTCGTGGAGAATAAAAAGAAAAAGGACAGATGAGTTTTGGCTCTTTGAGACATAAAACCCAGATCAGGTAAATGGATATTGAACATAACACTTAAAAGTTTTTCACAACATTGATTTGCTAACACGACTTCCAGGAATGAAGAACTTCTAGTAGATACAGCATCTCACCGATTTCGCTTTTGTTATGGCAAAATAAGAAAAGAGGCGATGAAGAGAAATTGTAGATGACACAGTTTGAGAATGTCGTAAAAAAAAAAAGCTTTTCTAGAGCATCGAAGAATTTGATCTTCCATTTTTGTTACACTCCAGATCTGCGAAATATTGTGGAGATCGAACCATCAAATCGTTAATAAATAGACGGTGCATTCTACAAAAATGTGGTTAGCTTATTTTGGTTTGATTTTTGGGAACATTTTTTGAAGGCTATTTTGAATTTTTTTTGTTAAAAAGTACTATCAGTATATTGGTGGAGGTAAAATGAATCACTGAAGTAGTTTGTACTTTTACCAATCCACCATGACTGAATGGTCCAAAAAACATAAATTTAATGCCGAAAGGTGCTACACATATACTTCTTGTAAATTTAGATGGCTTATAGCTTTTATTTTCAAAAATTTAATCAAATTGTTGAATTCAGCAGAAAAAATGTATTTAAAGCACGTGAACAATAGATTGTTGATGACATCCAATGTAATAAAATTCACAATTCTCACTGAAATAGATTTTATAGTATAAATTATAGACTCGCCCTCCGCAAAAAAATTTCATAGGCAAGCTTTGAAAACAGTTTTTATGCTAGTTGTAAGTTATTTCCGAAATATTAAGATGATGTCAGTTCTTTTAAAATATTAGAAAAATTTCAAAAACTTTTCCCAAGTATTTTGTACGTGAAAAGGAGAAAAAATTTTTAGTATGGGTAATGAATAAGTTAGTAAACTTTTTACAACGCACGAGTCGACGTAAAAGAGAATATTATTTTAAAATTTGAATTTATTCCTTTTCTTCGAACCAGCCCTTTATTCTTTTTTCGCCTACTATTCTTCTCTGTTATAAAAATTAGCGTTGAATAGATTATTTTGGTTACGTTTTGGTGGTGTAAATAATAAATTTCAGTACCATAAAATTTTATTTTGTAAATATTTTTTACCCACTAGTTAGAAAAAAGTTTCTTGTTTTTATTCCAAATGTGCTTTTAAACGCTTCGATAAAATTGAATTGTAATTTGAATAATTTAAACAGTGCTATGCAAGAATGGGATAAGTCCACTTTTTGAAATTTTACAGCAGAGCAAAACAAATTCACGTCTTATACTTTGGGACAACTGTAAGTAAGGTCCAATCAGTGAGGTAACCAAGGGGGAGGGCTGAAGAGGTTAAAGCTCCCCCTTAGCTATCAAATGTTTTTTTTTTAAATTGAATACAGAAATTTTTCAGTGCGTCGCGCAAAATGATATACACAGAAAAAATTTCTAGGACGAAGAACCCTTATACTGTTTCTGTTAATGAAAAATAAATAAACCAGTGAGAGGCTAAAGGGACTCGAGTCCATATTTTACAAATTTTATTTTATTCCTTCATTCGGGCTTCACTGTGTACTAGGGGGCACTTTTCGTAAAAATGACGCACATGCAGACATGTATACTCGTACAATGGGAAAGTTACATATCCATAGCAAGGTACAATATCATAGGACTAGCGAATTGAGAAATTAATTTTTTAGTCTACTGAGAAAAAACAAAATGGAAAATACGAATCAAGTGATTTTCCCTCGCACCGATTTAATTCAATATCTTCAATGCTTTGTTTGAAATAACAATTAATTACTTGGACACTTGCTATAAATTTTGACAAAACGAACTCTTAAAAAAGAAACAACTGAGCACAAAAGTAGAGAGCTAATTTCTTTTCTGAAGTGAAACCAATTGGATTGGTAAAATCTAAGTAATTTTATTTGGGAAACGAGAAAATCGATAGAATTTAATTTGGGCTCAGTTCACCCCAAAGAATCTTGACAGTTGAGTCATTCTGCGGTAACTTTTTATATGCAATTACCATTTTGGCAGAGTAGCTTTTGTTTCTGACATCAATCCAAAAACTTTTTTCAAAGGTTTCAGAAAAACAGTTTTCTGGTTTTTTACCTACGATCTTTCTGGTAAAATATATAATATTTCATCCTAAGCAAGCAAACATACGCTATATAACTGCTGCAAAAATGGAAAAATTCATATGAACAAATTTGTGACGCCATTCCATGGTAAAATGAAAAATGAATAGTAAAAACAGGAAGGGGATTTTTTTTTCTCGTATTTCTCCATTTTCAAAAAGTATACGAGTATGTTTCCCTTTCAAATCGTGAGTTTGGGAGATGTCGTCTGACACATAATTCGTTAGGGGAGAGAAAATAAAAAATATGGTTACTTACATCATATTCGCATTATATTATTGAGAATAAATTTGGTTGTGTAGTGGGAAAAAAATCTATGTATTAATGAAAGCCACCAAGTTGAGACTCCAGGGGAAAAGAAAATCAAGATTTTTTTTTCTCGGTTAGCTAACAAATATTTAATTCGGTTTTCTTATACATATACCATAAATTTACATAAAAATCTAAATTTTCTGACTCAGACGTGAGGGTAAGAGAAATTACTATAATACTTATTGCGGCTGAGTACAGAAACAATATTTTTTGTTTAACTGAAGACACAGTAAGATCACAAAAGCAGTTTATCACCAAAATAATTATATACATAATAATCTCTTTTCTTCTCTCTTACAAATTATTAAAAATTTATAAAGCACTTCTCATTTCAAGGCATCGACATACACTGAAAAAAATGTCGATAGTCATTTTTACTACTTTTTTGAGAAAAAAAAAACTGTTACAATTCGAGATTTATAGTAGAAATTACCACAAAAATAGTGAAATATACCACCTAAGAATTAAGATTTAAATGTACCATCTATGATTGTAAAAAATCAAAATACTATATCTTGAATTGTCCCTGTTAACCAATAAAAAATAGTAAAAATTACTAAGTATTTATTTTTCTTTGTGTATAAATTTCATGTAGGTATTATTTCAACTTTTCTAACAAGGTTTAAATATTTTCAAACTGCAATACCTAAATAAGAGTTAGAAATACTGAAATCAATTTAGACTGGTATTAATGCAGGGGAAGTATTTACCGGGTCATTTATAGTAAATATCCAATCGAAACTTGGCAGTTCCCCAGGGTTTATATTTAGAGAATATTTCACGTCCTCTACCTTTCTCTCTCACTGGCCTACACCTTATAGTAACCATTAATTCATCCTAAGGCAGTTCTGATTCTGACAAATTTTGATGCTATTTCCGAATGAATGGAGTATAGTTTTGAACCACTACCCCTCACACTCCTCTTGCCACCAAAAATAACCAAAAACTAATTTCGCGGTTTATATAAGGGGTTGAAACCAACAAAAGAATACGTCACGTATTGACCTCTTTTCTTTAAGAAACCATTTACGTGTTTTTGACACGTCTCTTTTTACCTTCCAGAGCAGGGCTAGCTCCCAATGTTTAGATTCGATGAGAAAAAAAAACATACACACAAATAAAAAATGAAATCGTGACAAACGTAAATTTTAGACAGGTATACCCACCTAAACTGAGTTCATAATTTTTTCATGAGCATATATTCACTCAACAGAAAGTCCAATTATTTACTACTATATTTTGTTTGGTATTTAACAAAAGAACTGGAAAAAGCAATTTTAGGCACCATCTTGAATATTATGTTTTTAAAAGCTGTATGGAAGTTGTGTAAAACAAAATGTACCCCATGTATTTTGTTAAATAATTATTTCTATAATTCAGCAACTTTACGTATCCCTTGAAAGCTTTTCCATGTTTTGTAAAAGCTGCTCGTCGATAACAAAGAATTAGTGAATTCAGTTGTCAAGTATTTTGTTCTGAGAAAATTATAGTTCTTTGTGATTCGTGATACGAGATTACAAAATACATCACAAATAATTTACAGAGAGAAAAAAATTAGGAGAAAATAAAATAAAATTACACAAACGTTGGCCAATAGAGAAACAAAATTGGACGCGTGATACTATATCCAGCAATATGTCTGTCCATTGAATGAAAGTTCGCGAAACTTTTCTGGATGTTTCTTAAAACTACATTATTCTTCCAATTTTCTTTTCACATAAATTTTTCAAATTATGTATTCGTTCGTAGTTGGAATCGAAAATTATTTTGAGGAAAATACGCGAGTATAAGACTGAATAAAAATGAAAGTCGAGAAGTCATTTTTTTGATTTCTACGAGAAACGAATCAAATAAAATTGGAAAACCAATAAAACAGAGAGAAGTGCCACGTTGGGAAAAAGATGAACTTTTGGTGTAGAAATGGAAATGATAATATTTGTTTATGTTCGAATTTCGATTGTTCATAACTTCCAGTCAAATTAAAATAGAAAAACCGTATAAAGCATAGAATTTTAGTTTCCGTGGAATGAAAAGCACGCAATAAGATGATCCAGAAAACAAAATTATACTTGAACAGTCGAGTCACTCTGACAATTGTACTCATTGGTTAGACCCTTTTTTGATAACTCGCTTCAATTGTGTTTATAAGTAACGAGTGTCATGAATAGAGACAGGATTTGTAGGTATTTAACACTTTTTTTTTCCTAAGGACGGAATGAGTAATTTAATTTATTTTGAAAAGAAAGTTTGAATTGTAGTGAATAGGATTTTGGAAGAAATTTTTATTTTATAGTGGTGTTAAGGTTCGGTTAACTGATCCGGTTCTACAGGTTTTTAACTGGGAACGGTTCAGTTTTTTTTTGCTCCGGATTTTGCTCCTCCGTTTTTCTTTGCTCCGGTTTTTTTTTCAGGTTAACCGGACTTTAACTGGTTAACCTGTAGTTGAAAATCCTATCGAGCTTCAAACACTGAACTCAATTAAGAGCTCAGTGGCTTCAAAGGAAGCTCCATAGAATTTCTGACAAACTTTAAATATAGTACTGAATAACAAAATTATGATTCTTCCAGTGATTTTTTGTTTCATAATCTACAGAATCCAAAAATATCCATCTCACATTTTCATAATTCTTCATTTATTTTATTATTATTATTCTGTCTCCCTCCACGCACATATACTTCTTTTGAACGCGAGAACAGACAAACAATCAAACCAATAGGGCTGAAATTTGCATCAGAGGTCAATCTCAGCTAGATCTACTCGTAGGTCTGATAGAAATTTCAAGTCAATCTGTTCAGCGGTTTAAGAGATATTAGTGAAAATGTAGTTAAAAATGGTGATTTTTTGGGGCTATATTTCTTTTGAACGAGAGAAGAGACGAACAACCAAACCAATAGGGCTGAAATTTGCACCAGAAGTAAATTTCGACGAGTTTTAGGTCTGATATGGTGGTTAAGGAGATATTAGTGAAAATTTAGTCAAAAATCAATACTTTTGTTGTGGTTCATGACACCCCTGTACTATCAGTCGAAAACCAGCCTTTCTAGCGGGGTTTGCAGTGCTATAATTTCGAATTTTACTCAAAATTTCGAACATTCTGGTTGGTTATTGCCTTGAGCAATTAATACACCTAAATACTCCACCAGGTAAGTAGATAGCTTTTTTGGATGTTAAAAGGGACAGTTAACTGGTTAAACTCCGGTTAACCTGAAAAAAAAACCGGAGCAAAAATAACCGGTGAAAAAAAACTCCGCTCCTTTTCAAACGGTTAAAAACTGTACCGGTTTTAAAAAAAAATTGAACCTTAACATCACTATATTTTACCGGATAACACCAAAAACGCAAAAAAAAAAAAAATGCAAAAGAAACGGGAAAACACCAAAATTTGCAGAAATCTCCATGAAAAGTTATTTTTTGAATAATTTCTCTCGGAAAGAAATTGCCTTGATAATTGAAAATGCTAAGCAATTTATTTAAAAAAAAAAAACTCAGAAAAATATATAGTATTTAAATAATTTTTTATACCACGCATAATTCCAGGAAATGAACTTTATTTTCTATACAACTGCCCCTCTCAATATTTTTTCTTTGGCTCCTTATAAGTATAAAAAATTAATTTGTCCGATCGTACAACAAAAATAACAAAACAATATTCAGATTCACAAATATATTCTCTCTGATAGGAGACACAACTTAACGGTTGAGAACACCGAAAAACATGTTGTTGTGATGCATAATAATAAATTTTTGCAAAAATTTGTCGACTTGTACTAAAATGTAATTCTAATAATAAATAAACCAGGTATTATTTTCCCATCATTTTTCTTCAAAAACGGAATATTACCGATTTTTCAGAAATTTGTACCAAAAATATCATGTTTTCCTACCAAAAAATCCGGTCTCTAGTCATGAATTAAATTTTTAAAAAAATAGCTGCAGCCTTCACTGAAGTTTCGTGAAGGCGAAAGATGAATTCTCTTTTACAACATGAGATTATAAAAAGTATCCAAAAATGTTTCTTATAAAAACAAAACAATTCATCTTCAATAACTGTTTTAACTCTATGACGTTATCATCTGTGACGTCATCAAAGAATGACAAAATGTTATATATAGGTATGATGACGTCACCATCTGAGGTTACTATGTTCTATCTGGATATAATGACGTCATCATCTGTATTTACTATGTAATAAATATATATGATGACGTCATCAAGGAAGGACAAAAATTGTAGAAAAAATTCTTCTTCAATTCACCTTCAAAGAGTGTATGATGACGTCATCAACCACTTTTTAACATAGGAACCGCAGATGGTGACGTCATCATACCTAGATACAACATTTTGCCCTTCCTTGATGACGTCACAGATGATGACGTCACACAGTTAAAAAGCGGTTGATGACGTCATCTTTTGATGACGTCATCAAGGAAGGGCAAAATGTTGTATCTAGGTATGATGACGTCACCATCTGTGGTTCCTATGTTCTATCTGGATATAATGACGTCATCATTCTTCTTCAATTCATCTTCAAAGAGTGTATGATGACGTCATCAACCGCTTTTTAACTGTGTGACGTCATCATCTGTGACGTCATCAAGGAAGGACAAGATGTTGTATCTAGGTATGATGACGTCACCATCTGCGGTTCCTATGTTCTATCTGGATATAATGACGTCATCATCAGTGTTTACTATGTAATAATTGGGTATGATGACGTCATCAAATACGAAAAAATGGGACATTATGTTATGGTGGGACAAATTTAAGGCCATTATGTTTGAAACAGGAACGCCCAGTACAAAAGAATTCATCTTCAATAGTCGAGCTATTATAAGAGTTCATTGACCTTAAAAACTATTCAACCGAGTTGCAACCTCGAGAGTAAAGTATTTGAAACTCAAAAATACCGTGTTTTTTTTTTTTCATTTATCAGCAAAAATGATGATAATCCTGATTATACTGAATGGCCGCAAGGGTTCAATTCTACATTCACATCCACTTTACAACTTTCTTCTCAATGAATCTTCATCCCCAAATTTTCTTTTTTTCTAGGTACTATCATTCAAGACGAAGCGACGAAAAGCTTAATTCTTAATTCCTTTCAAGAGCCATCTGTCTAATTCTCTGGCCGAAAGGTGAATTCTTGGAAAAAGGTAATTAATCTTTCAATCTAATTTCCGAGACGGAATCAATGACTTTCAACTTCTACTCTCCGTTCAGCAAATAACTTCGATCGTTTTCTAGACAATTGTCTATCAATGTAAGACCTATAAGGAAAATGGTTGCCTCGAAATGTGATAGACTGAAATTTTGTAACTTTTTCAAACTATTTCTGGTTATCTCAGTTGGACGAAAATAAAATAGGCATGGCTTCTCGAGTTAAATTGTTTTCTGAGAATTTACTGAACTTATAGGACTATACTGACATTTTCCTTACGCCTCAGATATTCGATATTTTCCCTTTAATGTGCTTGAGAATTAAAATTGGTGAGTGAGATGAGAGTTTCTCGTATGTAAGTTAATTTTGAAGAAAAGTGAATTCAGCATTCATTATTGAGATTAGAGAGAGAACTCGAGTTTATATCTAATCTCTTTTATTTTTTCAGTCAGTACAAGAGACCGACTTTTCTGGTGTTTAAGAAATGAAAATTTTTATTGATAAAGTGATTTGTTGATAAACGAACGTATCTTTATTATTATAGAGTGGTCTTCATTACATGTACTTAGAAAATACGATAAAATATAAGAAATAAATAGAAATAATTGAATTTTAAACCTATTCATCATGATTATGTATCAACTGAAGAGAGGGACAGAATGCATTCATCCAAAAAAGGTATTTGGGCTGTACGAATAGTTGTTAGTATAGTTTCAGACTATTTTCAGAATTTCATAAGTCAAAGGGGTTCAAAAAAAATGTTCAGAAACACCAACTGCCGAACAAACCAGACCATGTTTTCATTTTCAGTCTTGCAAAATCTCTTTAAAAATATGATTCTTGACAATTTTTTTTTTGAGGGGGAGGGGTGAATTACTCAGTTTGGTATACAGGGTCTTACAACAGCTGATTCTTACTTCGAAGTATTTTTCTGGGCGATTGAAGATGAAACTCTCCATTTCTATGAATATCCTTTCCAAATGTGAAATGCCCAGGGGCAACAGTAAGGTCTCTTCAACCCGAGTAAAGTGAAGACAAAGAAGTTAAGGGATCAAGCAAACAAAGAGCCATGAGGCATCTTTGTAATTTATAGACGATGACCTTGTTTATATTTTTTCTTAGAATTGCATTTTTGGAGGCCACCTGAAACAGGCAGAGCTCGGCCTTTTTTTTCAGATCAAAAAATGTAGAGAGCAAGAAAAGCAATACTTTACACCTCTGCAATTAATCAGTTAGAAGTGTCTTTATATCAAAGTGAATATCTCTGCTTTGAAGTTATAAAGCAAAATCAAAAATTGGAAGGCTCAATCGAACAAAAACCGAGTCTTAAGTATATTATGTATTTTTAAATTCAGGGAAAACCCCTAAATTGAGTTTTATCATGCTTTCTAATTTTGCTTTGAAAACTTTCTCCAGGCCTTTTTTATTCTACGCGAGTATTTCATTCACCTATAATTCACCGATGCTTTTACACGTTTAAAATGACAAAAATAAACAGTCCCTTCATACCCGCCATGTACAATCAACTTTTTCATTAACGTTAGATGCCTATCTGTAATATAAAATTACTTTTTCGAAGAACTAATTTCGAGCTAATCTACCGACGATAAAATGCCATCGTCTAGATTCAGCTTTTTCAAATGGCAACGGATAGAGGAGCAAAGCTTCCACATTTTCAAAGGTGTTTTTCGAGCGTGAAAATCGTCGAATGACCCGAAAAAATTATCGTACCCGCTACTAAAATGTATGGAAAAAGTATTGATGAGACGCCATTTTGAACGTAAAATGAGAAAATTTTTTTATGTAAACTGCTTAACGTAAGTCAGTATAATATGTATGTACATTCCTCTCGACACGTAAATTTAACACCAGAAGTACCAGGTGGTGTCATATACGACACCACTCAAAATTTTGAGATGGGCTTCTCCAAGGACTAATATTTTGAGAACCTCTGACTTGTGTCATACGACGCCACCTGGACCTTTGAGGTTACTCTGGTGGTGTCATATATGACACCATCTGGTCCTTTGAGTAATCTAGTAAAATCTGGTATTTCTAGAGTTAATCGTCTTACATTCTCGATTTCATTTTTATTAAAATTAAATGATGCGTTAACGTCGAAATGAGTAAAATCGTATTTTTATAAGAAATTTTTTTCTAAGTCAGTGTATAATTTAACTTTATTCTTAACTTAATATTTGGTAGCTGTTTTTGAAAAACTGGTAAAGTTTGCTACGTCATTCTCAAAACCCAACCTTATAATAATAATATAATCACTCGTGCTTGAAATGGATATATTTCAGCTGCAAGTAATATACCTTCTTCAGTTGAACACTTTTTTCTTGCCTTTTCAAACAATTTTTGGTGTTTTCATTCTGAAAGTGTCAACCACACCACTAACCTCAAACGCTTATTTGGGCTAATGGCAGGGACCTAAAACTTTTCGACACTTACTATCACGCATTTAAAAATGTTAAAGACATTTTCAAAATGGACTCATCTACTTGAAACCATCCTATCTCTCTCTCGGATAAAAAATCGAATGGGCATTTCATTTTCTACGATCCGGCAATTGGTTTAATTTTCTGGCGGTTAAATGGAAATTCAGGATCGGTATGCGAAATGGTTTGACACGAAAATCAAAGATGTAGTTTCCACGATTTGGGTCGAATTGTTAGGCCAACGACCAGCCCTCATTGTTCTGTCCAGAATTAGAAATGCGAAATGAGAACATTTGTTTACATGAGTTGGGTTGTAAACATTGGAAAACTACCATAGAATAGTGGTTTTAAAAAGTTTCATCTGTGACAAAAGATCTGCAAAAGTACTTTATTTAGTTTCTAATTTTTGGTTTAATTTGCATCAACAGTATAAAAATTATTGTAATGTTTAGCAGAGGCAAATTTGGAAATCCTTTCAACTGATAGCTGATAGCTATGAGCTGAATCTTTACCGTTTTTGGCTCGGCTTTAAAAGCCAAAAACCAAAAGCTGAAAAGAAAATATTTTGAAGGTAAAAGGTGAAGTTTAATTTTCTCGTTTTATTTTTCATCTTACAAGTTTTTCTTCGATTTTTTTCCTTTTCTGCTTTCAATTAAAAAAAAAGAAATGAAACCTGCAAAAACTGTAAGCCAAAAGCTATAAACCCAATTTTTTTGGTTTTTACTTCGAGAAATTGTGAAGCTGAAAGCCAAGCTATAAATTCAATAATAAGTGAAGGTGACCTTGGAATTCGAAGAAAAAAAAATCCATCTACTTAGTAAACAGTAAGTAAGTGGTCTGTGGATTTTTCATCTCTCACCTGCCTTTTAGCTGTTTTTATATCGTTTAAAGTTCATTAAAAAATATCTATAGCCAATACATAAAAAAATTAAGAATTTTAAAGCTATATATAGGTCTAATCTTTGCTCGCGTGCTGGTATGGATTATCAATTTTCGTAAATATTTTAGTATTTTAAAGTCAAATTTTTGCACGAACGCATTACCACATTTCGAACTTTGTAGTGGCATTATTCTTTTTGAACTCACTGAAAAGCACAAATGCTTTCTACTACGGTTTATCCATTTTCCTTCCTCGTTTTCAAACTTAAGGCGAAATTTCGGCCCATTAAATTTTTGGGAAATGGTCTGAACGAGTAGGTTGTCGAATCAATTATTTTGTTGTAATTTTTAGCTGGCTTACAAAAGTTTCTAGGTTAAATCTTTTAGATAAAGGAATGACTAAAGATAGTACATCGAAAATATCGGTAAAAAGTTTTTTTTTTGGAATAGAAAACAAGAGAAAGTATATCGTGATTTTGTTCAACCTATTTGTAAATACTGTACAACTCAAGCAGCTTGAAATTCTTAGCTTTCGTAATCTTCGCTCAGAAATTGACTTATCTATAATCTTCAGATATTGTACAGATTTTTGCTAAGAATTGGTGCAAGTGATATCAGCTTTGCTAATCTCAAACTTGAAATGAAATTTCTAAAAAATTAGATTATTGAGCCCAGATACAAGGGCCATCTCAAAAGTAATTTCGTACATTTTTTATTTCGCTCCTCCCCCTTCCCACTAGGAAGATGATGTTTATGGAAAATATTTGGCTATATTACCCGACTTTACCATGGAAATTTCAAGTCTCGATACGGTTGAATGACATTGTTTTGTAAAAGTTGAAGTATGTGCTGCATTAAATGGACCAGCTCTTCAAAAATGAAGTAAGAGGAATTATTGAGTTTTCCATAGAAAATCCTGAAATTAAAGCTCATGACATCTACACCCGCCTTTCTACAGTCCACAATCAATCACAGAGTAGATGACGTGAAGGAAGTGCGGTCAGTTTCGCTATATAGTGGCCAAAGAATTAGTAGAGGAGTGTAATTCTCCTTACCTTTTTTTTGGAGGACTGATACATCACGTCGCACATAATATACTTAAACGTACATAAAACAAAGAAATTCAACAGTAGAGACTTTAATTTCGATGGTAAAATCGGATAATGCTTTGTTCGCACGCTACCAGGACTACTGGTAATCCTGGGCCAGTTCTGGGCGAAATATGCCACAAAACTGTTCGAACGCTTTTTCTGGTAAACAATTCATCTGTTCGAGCGCTGGCAGGAAGGTTACAGGAAACAGTTCCTGATTATAATTCGCCAGGAGCTTAAACATCCTGGTAACAGACCAGGAAAAATTGTTTCACCTTAAATTTGTAAATCTTGAAAATTTTCATCACTTATCAGTGTAAGTATTTTGACTATTGTCAAAAGTTTTATGAATGAAATCAAAGAGTTGACTTAATTTTGTGAATTAATAATCAAATATGCAAGGAAGTATTTTGTATTTATGGGAAACATTGAAGACGTTACTTAGTTTAATTTTTAGTACATTCTAGAAAAGAAGAGTAGGATATTTTTATTCTTCAAAAATATTTGAAAAAAATTTTGCTTGGTTAATTTGGTAGAGAGTGTTGAATATGTCAGAAAATTGTTCCAACGCTTTCATCTTTCTAGCCTATACTTGGGCCAGTTTACAGACCAGGAAAACTGTACTTACAGGTTGCCTGGTAGCGTGCAAACAAAGCTATAGTCAAGTATTTTCTGTGAGAATTGTCACCCCAATGTTACCAGTGGCCAAAATAAAAAAAAATTATTGGAAATTAATTTTGGGACAGCCTTCGTAGTTATGAAATCAAATATAACAAAGTTAGGGCATAATTTATATTAATCTGGCAATCTCTTGAGATTAGATATGTGTACCTAATTTTAATGAATTCAAAACAAAAGTGTAGAATATGGGCTGCAAGTGTAAGCAGGATTTCAATTTTCGCTCAGCCCATTCTCTAAGTTTTCAAAAGTTCATTCAGCAGAAATAAAGCCAAAACCAGAAGATATTCATAGAGCATTTACAGAGATGTTCGCAACTTTTTGGGTAACTTTAGAATTAACGACAATTCCGAAGTCTCTTCAACTTATACTACCATTCAAACACTTGTTCAACATCATCGTATTGAAATTTTTTGTCAATTTTTATTGCCTTTCAACTAGTTCTCAGAATTGAAAAAATTATAGAAACCCAGTTCCTTTGTCGATTAAGGATGATGCCACGACAAGCACGTAGGTATAACCTTCCTATAAACGTTTCAAAAGAAAGAATTCCTGAAGAAAATTATCGTTTTATCAGGAGATTCACCTTTTTCCATTTTCTTCTCCATCTTAAATGTCTTCGAGTGCGAAAAAAATTTCGTCAAAACGTTCTCACAAAAGTACGAGGCACATTTTATCACTTTTCTTTTTTCTAGTTCCTTTTCATCATTTTTTTCCCTTTTATTAAACGATTTGCCGCAACGTTTTAATAAAAACGTAGAATACCGACACGTTTGCGACTCGATGATGGTAATTTTTCACGAAGAAAAATTCTGTTTAATAATTTTTTTATTTTTTTTTGGAAAATCGTGTCTACAAAGGAAAGTAAGAGAGATGATAAAAGCCAGCCAGTAAAAAAAAAAAAAAGCCGAATGCCAGTTGAAGAACCACTAATTCATAATGAAGGTGACAATCCAACACGTTTTCGTTTCGTATACCAAAGTTCGAAGTCAAACTTTTAATGGGAAGTCTTTATTGCTGATGTTCGTCACGTGACAGATTGTAGATTGTTTATACTCGTGTATATAAAAGGAAAGTTATAGTCTTCTTTCTTTTTTACAAACCTAGTATAACTTTTTCAAAAAACATTCCACGTGTTGGAAGATTTATATTTCGATGTGCAATGTACCTACGCTCATAATATACAAATTCTATAATATACGTGGGTCGATATGATTGATTAAGGGCAGGTATTACAAACTTTAGTTACTAATTAAACGAATTTCAACTGTGTCCAATGTTAGTATTAGAGATTAGTGACCCGAGTCTTTGAGCTCTCTTTTCACCACCTCCAGAAAGGGTAGGGGGTGTACCTATTACGCACGTAGATAAGTATTGACCTCACACTGGATAAATTCTATTTATTACAAAATTAAATACGCTTCACAGAGAGGTTAGCTTAAACAAAAAATTCAATCTACAGAAGTATGAAAAAAAAAAATTGTAATTTAAAAACAAAATTAATTTTTTTATGTCATTATCAAAAACGAAATTCGTGCGTAATAAAATATTCGTTATTTGATGCGAAAAATTACTCTCGAGGGAATGTCGCAAGGAAAATGGTCTTTTTGGCTAGTTAGCAGTTTCACGAGAAATAGAATGGAAGGTCGTCATTTTAATATCCTCAGAGACCTGAAAATTATCGACTTGTTTTCCACTTCATTAGAAATTAGGTGTAAAGTTCTAGTCATAAAACTTGCGACCGTGCGTAAGTACGATGGAAATGTTTTTTATGATTATTTTCAGAACTTAAGGTTCGCATTTTATGCTAAATGTAAAAAGGGTGAAACAGATTTGATCGTTTTCAGTTAGGCTGGAGAAGCTAACTGGAAACTGACGTTACAACTAGAGTTAAAAGTATATAGCCTCTCTTCTTTCAGAAGAAGAAAAGTGATGGGTCATCACTGAGAAAAATCAATAGTAATTTTTACTAATTTTTATTGGAAAACATAGTGGAAATTACTACAGACATTTTTTTCAGTGTGAGTGAAAAGCATTCACAAACATGTGACAGGAAATGGGGAACTTGGAGCTCCTTTTTAAGTACTTCTTCAGCGACATGAATCTAGAGATCGAAAATACCCAAGGCGGGTTCATTTTGCTATGGATTTACAAAACAGATTCATGAAAACAAAAATATTTCTCATCACATCTTTGCGAACAAAAATCAACCTCTAGCAATTGTATAATGCCCACTCTTCTCCTAATCTACCTTCATGGTAACCTTACCGGCTTCTCTATAAACTTCTTATTAAAATACCATAAATTTTTCTCTGTGAAAAGTAAAAAAAATTTCAACTCACCCCTTCCTCTATCAAATTTCAAGCAAAATTCACCTATGGCAGTTATAGGTAGCTTACAGGTGTAGAATGCAAATTATTTTTTGATGCTCTCTTTCGCTTAAAAATTATTCAGGTAAATGCTGTCCCTTCAATACTGCTGACAAGACCAAAATAGTAATTTATGAACCTTTCTGCCGCTAAAAAGGTCTCAGTTTTTTTTGCAGTATTTCTTTTCTTTTGAATTCAAGGTACCAACGAGAATTTATAAAAGGTTACCCTTTTTTCTTTTGAGCCTCTACTACGAAGAAAAAAATTGGAAACCTGTAAGTAAAGTGTTTTTAAATTTCATCATTTGCGAATTTTTAGGGCACCTCTTTTATATTTCCGTCTAAACGACTTTTCGTATAGACGTCAAGTGATTTTAACCGAAAATATTCTTACGTTAGTGAACGCATTTCGACAGTTACAAGACGAGGAATTTGTTAAGCATAACATCGAAATTTTTTTTGTTGAAATCTTAGCAGCTGCTAAACATTTTATTGATGGGAGAAAATATTCACATTCCAATTTTTAAAATAGCGTGTACCGAATGAAAGCAGTCCAGCATTTTCCCAATCATTTCGTTATAATTTAAGTAAAATCATTCGAAATGGTCATCATGAATTGCTACTAGAGCATTATTTGATAGGCTATTAATCATCTAAGTACGAGTATAATCTACTTTTTATAGTATTTAGAGTATAATACCCAAGCTGCATTATTAAACCCAATTGGAATGAATGTTTTTGATGAGGAAAATGCAAGGAGAAAAAAGTAGAATCAATGAGCACAAACGAGCTATGTCCATTTTCTGATAATTTATGAGGTGTAAAAAAAAAATTACAGAACAGCTACTATTTGAAAAGTGAAATTTGGTTACTTCATCGAAAGTTATTGACGACTGACTTAGAAACCATTTTTCATAGATCACATTATGTTATATTTCAATCTCATATTATACTTGCACTTCTATCACTGAAAGAAAAAAAAGTAAGTTGGAAGGAAAAGAAGATAATAAAGCAGAAATAATTTTTTGCACGATGAAAATTTACAAATGTTTATTTACATTCTCAGAGGGCTGAGAGTTAAACTAAATGAGTATTTTGGGTTGCTTTGTAAAGAGTCACGTTTGGTTTAGGTCATTCGTTATACCTTTTTCACCAAGATTTTATGTTAGTTGATGCAAATTCACGGGAAACGTCCCTGACGTTTGACAAAGGATTTATGTGCTAATGAATCGCAGACCCTCATTCGCGATAAGAGAGCAACTTTAATTTGGCCAGCGACGTCATTTTCTCGGCGAGGCTGGATACCTTTTATCATCTTTAATTTCGAAAAAGCCGGAGAAGCTTTTGATAATTTATTGATTTTGGTTACATGCGTGAGATGAAATATAAGGATACATTTATGACGAGTAGTCTGTTAGAATTATAGTAGCTTATATAATCATTTGAGCAATCCAATAAAAGTACCAATCCTATTAAGTGCTTGCTTTTGCCTTAATTAAGTTGAACTATATATACGATTATGGGTTTGGATGCTTGAAGTAATTTGCCCCCTGACAAGTATCTAATTGTCGTACTCGATTGTTATATGGTTATCAGTTTCAGAACCGGTTGGTTGCGAATCTCCATTTCTCTACATTTTGTGTAAGTTCCTTCATTTCCAAATAACTCTTATAATGGACATCCTTATTAATCTGTTTAAAATATTTGAATCTTCAAACGACTTACCTAATTTTTTCTTTCTACCATACCTTCCAACAACAAAGATATCATTCCTAAGTGTCTCCAGTTATGCTCTATCAGTTCATCTCTCCTCCTCTTCAGACAGTTTCAAATATCCATTTTGCCTGCAACTTCTGGATCCACACGCATTTGCCTCTATTCGTCCAAGCTATATACTTGCCAAGTGGGAAAATATGTACTTTTCGAGTAATTATTTGACAAGAAAGCGAATGCGTGGTCTCAGCTTGAAGAAAAAAGTATAAAGCAGAGGAGGAGGAATAAAATTCACATATTTTTCCTGCTTCTCTTTCTTTGAAATATTCGAATCTCTTTTGTCAGAACTCAGATCTGGACGAATTGAAAACCAGTATACGATTCCAATTCCTAGGATTTACATTTGAAACAATTTGAAAGCAAGTTACAGAAACCACAAACCACAAATACGAAAGTGCACAATTCAACCTCTTATCTCAGACGAGCCAACAAATACCACCTTCACAATTCATGACCACAGAGGCTAGCTCGTGTGAACGACGTAATTTACGATTTTCGCCACTTTACACCAGAAAGATGTGGAAAATTTTCGACAAAAATAGCGTTTCGCTTGAAATAGTGCTTTTTGTAACTTGGGTTTTGCTTTTTCAAGTCGTCTGTTTTTTGTTACCGGGTACATCTTTACGATTTTTATCGTAAATACACATACTCGTATAGCACGTGCAAAAGTTCATTTGTAAGAAAGCTAGCATGTTTTCTCTTCCTCCATTTTTCCTTCTTCTGTAAAACACAGTTAGTATAAGAAGTACACGAGTACTTTTCACTCCCTTAGTGAAATTGTATTATTATAATATGTTATATACGCGTCAAAGTTTGCAGTATGTAACAAGCTTTAAGAAGAAAAGGATTTTCGAGTCGAATAAACAAAAAGAGAATAAAAAACAGAAGAAAAAAATAGGGGTGGAATATTCAAAGTATAACAGGTGACAAGTGTATATATGATTGCTAGAAATTTTTGGAAGTATTGCTGTTTTTGACATTTGTATTCTTCTAGAAATTTGACAAAAACTCGAACAATCGTTCGATAAAACACCAGAGAGGTAAAAGCTCTTGAGAATAAATATAATGAGATATTGTTTGAGGTAGATCGTTACTCGCGTGGGTTTTTATTCAAATATACATTTCATTGGTAGCTGCTCTGAAAAGTAACGGCGACTATTCAATTTCTAACCGAAGGAATTTTTTCAGTTAAAATAATTTGATATCTCTAAAATAACCGCAATCCTTACATGTGATATAAAAAAGTATCTTAAGTTGACCATCAACTTTTACATTAAAACAATTGTTTGTACAATATTTCAAACATGGTTGATTAGTTGTTGATAGCCACATATAACCATCAATGGGGATAAGAGTTTTGGAAACGGAGGGAAAAGTTTGATGTATGTGTATGTTTGCATCCGTTTAGGCATTTTTTCTTGTAATTACAACCTTTGAATCGAGAAATTATAAACTTTGGATAATTTCTTATTTATTTTATAGTTGAAAATAGCTACATAAAAAGTTTGAATTTCATAATACTGAGTGCAATAAAATGCTGACCTAAAAATGATTGAAACGGAGAAGTAATATTTGGCACAGCGGTTTTCGACAGAGGTTCATTTTTTTATTATTTTTACCAAATCCTGCAGCATCAACTAGTGGCAGGTATTTAGGATTCTTCAGACCACTGTGCGGCAAATTGAAAACCTGCTTTTCTAGTGTAACAGGCTGCGCTAGAATTTTTTTAAGTACTTATTTCTTTGGTGATAATTGGGGAAGTTATACACCACCAAATGATATTTATATATAGTCCTTATTTTAGAGAAACTTCATTAAAAAATGGACTTTTTTTGGTTAACCGTTCGCTTCCTTTTTTAATAATCTTTCAACAGGTGTAATATGAAGACTACATTGACATTTATCAAAATTTTGTTGGATGTATTTAGGGTCACGCATGAATTTCATCTAAATCGATTCTGTATGTTTTTGAGAATAAAACATTTTATTTTTGAAAATTTTGATTCAAATTTTAAATTTTTTTTTGAAATTAGGATCTTGAAATTCAAAAATTCAACCTGTCGTAAGTGTCTCAGTCAATTTTAAACCAATTAAGATATTTTTTGTATGTTCACTAAACCTATCTCTATCAACAGCAATCATCAGCTTAAAAAAATTTCCAACTTGAAATACCATTAATTCATCACTGACATTACAATTTATCTTGTGTTTTGTAAAGGTACTAGGTATGTCTACTTTTTTATAAATTACGTGAGATATAAAAAAAAGCATATGAATCACTCTGGAGATAAAAAACACGTTATTTCATTATTTTCGATGAAGTTGATAATCAAAAGGTCTAAAAGACTTATTGTTTCACCTTCCCAGTAGTAGCTGTTCCGTAATATTTTCTTTCATCTCATAAGTTGTCAAAAAATGGGCGCATAGCTTGTGCTTAGGGGTGAAGGAGTATGGATTAGCCCAAATAATCTCTTTAAGGTAGCTCTTCTCAACAGTTTATACTCTAAATGGTAACAATTTCAAATTTCTATTCAATTTTTTTCAGAATCCCATTTTCAAAAAATAAAAATTGGTCATTGTCTTTCTTTTTAAATTTAAGTACGCCTCAGTTAAATTTTTATTAGTCCAAAAATAGAACAAATTTAATAAACAATCTCCTCGCCTCCATCCAGTTTATTGTTCATATAATTGTCCATAAAAAAAACAGTCGTAATTTTGAAACACGTAGATACTTAACAAAAATTAAGTGTAAAGTTCGTTAATTAATTAAAACTGTAGCAATCGAGCTCAAAGTTTTTTTTAAATAGATAGATGACAATGGGGAAAATATCTTTGGATAAAAAAAAAAATTGCAGCATTTCGGATAGAGGAGAAATGTGAAGTAAATTCTCATAAAGTCACTACATGACGTTTAACATAGAATCTTAAAATTTTTCAATAAAAATTAAACAAGTTCGGTATTAAAATCAGACTACTGATACTTTCTGGCCAATAAATTAAATCTACTTGTGTAAAATGTGAGATCTCAATTTCAGTATAAAATTAAGGTAAAGAATGTAAAGAGCATAAAGAATTAGGGTAAAGAATGTAGAGAATGTACAGAATTGGTGTAAAGACTGTGAAGAATTATTAACTCTCTTGAAGAGTCGACATCATTTCAAGGTCAAGGTCATTAAGTTATAATAATATTGTTCACCAAGTTAAACCAATATTAATTCCCCTATGAGCAGAAATATCAGAAATACGTACAGTATAACATATTTCAGGTATAATTGCAGTGTATGTACATATTTTTAAAAGTCGAGGCATACATTTGATATGTTTATTATTTTATTAGTAATTTAAGTTTTGAAGGAATGTGAATCGTATAAAAGAGAATTAATCTTAGCCTTTACAAGCTTCGTGAAGGCCTGCAGCTATTCTTTTTTTTTACACATTAATAACATATTCTTTCGACGACTTTTGTGATAATAAAGTTTTATTTACATAAAACTGTATACTCACGCACTTTCTTTCAGCTCTGGGTATTCTTTTACCTTCAGTTTTTTCAATTTCAGAATAATAATTGCTCGCAACTTTTTTCCTCCAAAAAGAATCACAGAAAAAATAGCGTTTTCTACACCAGTCTTGCAAAAAACTGGAGTGTTTTCCTTTATTAGGGTTGAAGAACCATATTTTTTATTCAATTTTTTATGCCTGCCAGCATTTGGCTGAGAGTAGGCGATGAAAATTCCACGACGAATATTTCGTAGCTCATGTTTATTTTCAGCTGTATTTTGCAGAAAATTTAATTTTACGAGGCGGTAGACGAGAAAGGCATGAAATAAAATTAACACAAATGGCGGAATGAAAAATGCTCGTTCATTTCGCTTATATAGCGAGTGTCAGTTATCAAAGGTTACAAATCAAAAACGACTTTCCAGGGTCTAATTTATTTTCACTTTTCCGACCAAAGTTTAACGAGGTTAAACAAAAATTACTGAGTATTTAATCAGTTTGAATTTTTTTTTCAGACATGATAAAATTACTGCAGCGTCTTGAAGTGGAAAAAATTGGCAAACAAATAAGAATACGTCACGATGGGGTTGTAAATTGTAAATGAAAATGTATTAAAATATGTAAAGAACAAGGACGAAAATGAGAATAATTCAGCAAAACAGTTTTATATGGAAAATAAAATTATCATCAAATAAGGAAGATTTGGCAGTGAAATTGTTTTCCTCTTTTGTTATAATTTTATTATCTCCAACTTCCCGACAAACACGTAGAAAAGCGCTCATAAAATATCAAATTGTATTTAGCTTTTATTAACGTCTGACATTTTTACAGCAGATACCTAAATTAAACGTTGAAAACGAAAAATTACAGTTTTTGACGTCATCAATCCATCATTTTAAGTTTAAATAAACTTGAGCGAAAAAATGAATTCAGTATAAGATACTTGTAGATGAAAACAGTTAGGTAAGTATTGGATACAAGTTGCATTTTTAATAATTTATTATTTATAGTAGATGTTTGGTTTGTCTAAGAGAGTATTTAATTTTTTTAGCAGGTTTTCGCAGAAAAGCAGCTCTTTGCAGCCGATCTGATAGTCACAGGGGGGTCTGGGGTGTGGTCATTTTTTAAGTTAATTTAGTATTGTGATTGATGTAATTATTATAACAGTCGAACCTCTCAAAGCCGAACTTCCATAACTCAAAAATTTCTATAATACAAATCTCAATTTCCCTACAGTGCATTTTATACTTACAATATCACTGCAGATGGGTCCACATTGAGCTCAAGAGATACTTTATTAATGTAGAAACAATAACGACTACCAGCAAAGTAATAAGAAATTACCTCTGGTAGCTATATGTCAGATTGCTAGGTAATGAATAAAACATTCTCATTCAACTATTTAAGGTAACACCACATATGCGCCTTTAAAATGTGAGTTGGGAGTCAAAACTCATGTATTTGTATTCTCTTTTGGTTACCACAACGTTATTTTCATTCATAAATGAACAGCGATAAACAAGAGAGAGATTAGTCCACGTTTTAAAATTTTACAGGAAAGCAAAATAAAAAAACTTTTATGCCTCATAGCATTTTTATGTAACACCTCAACTTTGAAGTTTATTTTCTCAGCGATGGTTGCATTTTGATACTTAATATTTTTATTTGGACGAACTTGATTTTTTAAAAAACTGGACTTATCTACTTCCAGCATATCCAGTGACCAAATACCGTTGACGAAGTATAGATGAGTTGTACAACTAGCCCTTCATCGATCATACATCAGTATACAATACCCACTCCAATATGGCAATAATTCAATTATAATTTTACAAACACCCAATTAAATTTACATTATTCTATAATTTTAATAATTTTTGTGAAAATGTTCGAATTGTCATTGTCCTTTATGACGTAATCTTCGTTTATATTTTATTACACCAAATATTTAAATTGTACGTTGCCATTTTCATGACTTGTTTATCTCTCACAATGAATCATCCAGTAGTTAAAAAAAATATATAATTTTATTTGTGAAAGTCAAATCAGGAACTTCCACTTCCATTCTTCAAGATTGAGTTATTTCTCTGCTTGAAACTCACCCTCGTCGCAGTAAAACTGAATTTCAAACGTTTCGATTTTTAATCTTTGTTCAAAATTCACTTTATTTTTTATTTGCCCAATCCCATTTTTACGAGTCTTAACCCGGCCCGTTTACCAGAAAGTTGATGGTTTGGGACATCACACCATAGCTAACGAGAATAAAATCTACTGTATGAAGCAAAAAATATATAAAACTGCACCTATAAACATGAGAAACAATTTCTGCCGCGCTGAAATATAAATGTTTACCTATTCTATCTTAGCGCGTACTGCTGCAGCATATCAAAAACTTTTTTATTTTATTGGAATTTCGAGCCTTTGTTTTACGGTAAGTTTACGAACGACACTATAAATCAGTTTTTCATAGCAATTTCAAAAGAAACGACGTACTATCCAGCATACATTTTACACACGTGTGACTAATGTGCGTGGAAAATAGCATTTTTTCGAGAACCAGGATCAAAAATTACATTTTAAGCAACCTACAGAGGCTTGGTGAGAAAATTTATCTTCATACTTGAAAATCATCTTAAAATTTTATCCACCAAGTTGAAAAAAAATAATAAATTTACAAAAAATATTCGTATTCTTCGAAAATTGTAAACACTGACATTTTCAAGCCTCTTCTTCGCCTTCAACAACTCTGTTCATCCGTGAAGTTGAGATAGAAAAATTGTAAAAAATAAATTATTCATTCAAAAATATATAGAAGCAAGTTGCGACTATTTTACGCACACACACAAAAAAAAAATGTTTTCCTCTTCTCCTTTCAAATTTCCATTAAAACAATTTCTTATGACGGCCTTGGAATCGTGTTTTGTGAAAAGGAAAAAAAAAGTTTTTTATTAGGAAAATTACATTATGTTTGTAGAAAGCAAACGTCACGAAATTTATTGTCTGTAATTCTTTTCATCTGATTAATAAGAGATGAAAAAATTTAATCAATGAGAAGGCAATACCTACTAATTTTAACCTTCATGCTGGAATGCATTAATAAAATAAAAAGTTGTTGGCAAAGGAATTTGCAAAAAATTGAAAAATTCTACGTAGGTAAATAATTTTCGATATGAAACAACAGACAATAAATTTGTTTTTCGTTTGGTTTTGCTTTTTAGCCGGTTTTCGCGTTAACCCTACGGCTGTTTTGGTTAACTTTCACAAAAATAAGCGTGTGACTTATAAACAATTATTCGGTTTATGATTTGAGGATTCCAAAAATACCCATATTTTCATATGTTTTCATTCATTTATTTGTTCATGTATTGGCAAGTGGGGGTGTATGTACATAAATTGAATATTTCGACTCTGAAGGCAAAGTACAGTGAAATTACTTGACTGATCTAGCTGAAATTTGAACTGCAGTATATTAATCGAAGTGTTGAGAGTTTACAATTCAAATTTCAAGTCTTATTTAATTCGTTGGTTTTTATTTTCCATGTGCTTTAGGGTGAACTAAGCTACTGAACCATCAAAGCTGAAATTTGCACCAGAGGTCAATCCTGATGAGTTTTAAGTCTGATGAAAATTTCATGATTATCGGTTTTGTGGTTCTCTAGATTATTAGCTGAATGTAGCCAAAAACCAATGATTTTTCATGGGTTGTTGAAAGAACAGATTCCTTTGAATTCTGATAGGTTTTCTCAGTTTATTGATGGCTTTCCAATAAGAAAAATACTCATTGAGTTTAACATTGATATGGTGTGCAAGTAGAAGCTTCTAAAATGTACCATTCAAAGTTTCAAGTTAATCCTGGTGATTAGTTTTTGTAAAAATTGTATTTTTTAAAGTTCAGAACGTGAATTTTTTGTACGGAATTTGCTAGCAGATTTCCGACAGAAATTAATTTTTTACCTAATTCTCGTATACGTAGTTTTGAAACATAAACTTTTGGAGGTTAATCAAGACCACTGTACTTCCATTCGAAAACCTGCTTTTTTAGAGGAACTTACTACGGTAGATTTTCTTTTCCAGTAGATAGTTTTTATTTCAACCAATCCACTCAGTTTATGTGTAGATTTCTAATTTTCAAACGTTAGTTTTTCGATCAATATTTGAGAAAAAAATCATCACTTTTCAGAATTCAGGTTCTAAACTTGATAAAAAAAGTTATTCTTCTCGTTTTTATATTTCAATAGGTATATGAATGGAAACTATAGAAACATGCAGTAGACTTTTTGCCATATTATTCTTCTTCTTAGCAAAGTCCAACATTTTTCTGCATTAGTTTTCTACGCTGACACACCTATTTTACATTCAAACTAAGTACAAAATTTCTATTCGAGAACAAATTTGTCTATTGACTGATCATTATACCACGTGCCAGAAATAAAATATTTCTTATCGACGAAAAAAGGCTTACGAAACGTATAAGTAGTTTGAAAGATTGTAGGCTTGTATTATACAGGGGAGAAAAAAATGAAATAGTGAGAAGGCGAGAAATAAATGTATCCTCTTTTTGAGACGGAAAAACAATAAGAAAAAAAAAGTCGAAGGACGATTATGAAGAAAGTCGAGAGATTGAAAAAAACAATTAACAATAAGCTTTATAGATTAGATATGCATAATTCACGAAAGTTGTAAAAGCTGTCGATGAGCGTTCATTTGAATGTCTTGAAAAAATTCTCCGAAAAAGTATAAGAAATTGTTTTCCAACTTTTGGAAATGTGAAAATGTTGGCAACAAATGAAAAAACTAATTTTTTCTGATAGAATGTCCACCTACAACAATACCATACCGTAACTTAAAATATATGCATAGCGAAGAAAAACTTTCAGCCAAGTGGGAAAGAATCGAAAACGTGACAATAGAAAGTGTAATCCATAATCCAAACTGTTTTTTCACAATATTGTAAATAAAGAGTAGGTGTAAAGGTTCATAGCTTTTCTTCTTTTTTTCATGTTGTTCGCTCACAATTGAGAAATGTTTGATGTAAAGTATAAGATTCTATGCGAGGTAAACGTGTAGCACCTTGCGGTGAATTAAAAATATTTATACGAAAAAAAGATTTCATATTTACGGCAAACTGGTTATGCAAATAGCGTGACACCGCTCGGAGCAAATACTCCATATTTACGGCGATCCAGTTATGCAAATAGCGCGACACTACCCCTCGTTCCTAGTAACGGGAGTGTAATTAAAAACTTACATGAAACCTCACATTTCTAAAAAAAAAAAAATCATCCAAATAGTTTGAAGACGATCAAGTTGAAAAAATGAAGAATTTTTCAGTACAAAATCTAATCACTTAGTCAGTCAGTAGTTTTTTGGGAAATCACACAAAAAAAAAGATGTCGAGGTCAAAATTATTGATTTTACCAAAAATTTGAATGAATCTCTTTAAAAGAACACTTGACAGAAAATTCCAATAAAACCTATAAAATAATTGAAATCAATATTATTTATTATACAAATAGCGTAGTAACTTTTCTCATCTTAGCTCAGAAAATTATCATTTATTGCGGATATTCTCAACACTAGAAGTACCAAGTGGCGTCATATACGACGCCACTCGAAATTTTGAAATGCATTTTTCAAAGAACCAATATTTTGAGAACCCCTGACTTGTGTCAGACGACGCCACCTGGTCTTTTGAGGATATTCTTGTGGCGTCGTATATGACTCCACCTGGTCATTTGAGTAATCGAGTAACACCTGGATTTTCTAGCGTTAATACTTGTTGTACTTTTTGCCATTTTTAGATAATAATTTTTCACTATTTTTTTAATAATTTCTCTTAAGCAATCTTGAATTGACCCTCTGTTTTCCAATTCTAACAGTAAAAATTATTATACTCACTAAAATTTCTAACCATAACCGCATTTGATAACGAAATTGAGCTAGTAGTACATAATAAACCCTTGACTTTGAATTTTTACGTTGTTATCACGAAAATTATTATTCGTTTTGTCATTCTTAAGGTGAACAGATTGAAAAAAAATTTAAAGATAATTTTTACAATTAGGATAGGAAAACGGGACAACTCGAGATTTGTAGTTGAAATTACTACAAAAATAGTAATATCTATTATCTAAGATAGTAAGAAATACTATAAAAATATTAGATTATTTATAATAAGTAACTTGTAATTTTCACAACTGTGATGAGAAAAGTTGATACTATTCTGTTCATAATTTAATACTATTCATATATTTCTCTTAGTACAGAGTATGTTATAAATTTTTTTCAGTGCATGCAGGTTGCAGATGATTTCTTCCTAGCTGTTTTGTTGAATTTATGAATTTGAAGTAAGCAGATTTTGAATTAGCAATAAGTGGTGATCATGTGCTTTCAGAAAATATACCTGAGCATTAAAAAAACTGTCAACGTTAGTACCTCAAATCGTTATTTTTCTACTTAGACTTTTCTTTGATATCCGTGCCTTCTATAAACATTGAAAAAAACAAAAACAAAAAGCAAACTGGGAATAAATGGCTTTCTTGAAAAAATTTGTTTGCGTCACATTTATACCATCAGTATAAGGTAAAGAATTTCAGTTTTTATTCAAATAATAAGTATTAAGGTTATAATGTATTTTTACTCTTTTCTTATTTTGTTGGCAATCCAATGTAATCAAAGTAGACATTTAACTAACGACGAAAGACCGATAAAGGATAAAATTAACGGGATTTCTCATTTCTCTTTCACTATATTTCCGAGGCGTTTTCCTTCACACGCGAAGTCGATTTCCCTGTGGATTTTAAGCGCCGTGCAGGAATACAAGTGAAATTTATCTGACACAAAAAAGGAGGGAAAATCGAGGAGAAAGAAGTAATTTCCGTTCAAAATGAAAAGTAGACGATGTCATTAGATGTTTATTATTCTAATGGTTATTATATCGACAGAGAAGGAAAAAATTTATAAACAACCCATCTGAGAGAAAAAAAATGACTACTTTTTTCCTACTTCCCTATCTCTATCTCAATCGTTTCTTTCTTCTTATTCGTTGCAGCAAAGGAAAAAAATCTTTTTGGTTGAAAAGATTTTTTAAAGCTTTTCAAGTTTTTTCCTCATTCTTTCACTTTTCTATTATATTATATTTCTATGTCTCCAAGATTTTCTTTAATTTTTGAAAAATGATTTAAAGGTACTTGGGATCTACATAGTTCTAATAATTAAGTGAGTAAAAATTGATGTGAAAAAATATTCAAATTTAAGTGTTTTTTATTAAAATAATTTGTTTATAGTAGGTATAATACATATAACAAAATTAATAGACCCATGCAATGTAGGTCGTTATAGAAGTAAAGTGAGGATTATGATACTGAGCTGAGACATTTTGTTTGGTTTATTGGGTCTGTTAGTCCAGGAGTCCTTAAATTATCACCAATCCAAATGGCCATTTCACCCAAGGAACACCACAGATTTTATTTTTGTGTTTCAATACCACACTAATTTTTATATTAACTATAAATTATCTGATATTATTGAATCCAACAAACATTATAATATTTATTTATTAAACAGACCATATAGCTAGAACGTAGACTATTCGTAGATATTCTATTCAGCTATTGAAAATCTTGCCCCCAGGGAACTTTCGAATAGAACTTATTCCAACCCCAAAAACCAATAGTTATTCAATTCGATTTAAATATTCTCTATACAAAAGATAACATTAATTCAATAGAAAAAAATAAATAAAAACTTTCAAAGTCAATTTCATTTTGGAAGAAAAGCAACCAACTTTTTTTTACGTTCCTACAAAATTACTCTTTCTTTCAGCCAGTCACTTAACTTCAATATTTTAAAAACTTTTTCGAAATAATTATTTTCGTTTCGTCTTCTTTCTTTTTTGCTTTTGAAAACGAGAAAAAACTGTGGCAAAACTTCTGAAAATATGTTATCGGCAGTATTTCACAGTCGTTATTTTCAAGCAGATGAATTTAGAGACTCGTCTTGCTTCTCGCTTTTTCTACGTCATAAACTGGAAAAAATTTAATTTCCCAAATTTGCCCACAAAGACGCCATTGTTTTTCTGATATATACAAGAATAAAGAAAAACATTTGGAGACAGAAACTAAAACGAAAGTTAGAAGAAACCAAAATTGATACCAAGGATCAGGTTTGCGATTTTGTCCGAGAATTTTTTTAAACGTGATTTATAACTTCTTTTTCCACAACGAAGAAGAGTTTATGGTACCAAAATTTTATACCACTTTTGTACGAGTAGTTCGAAATTAAATTTAGAAAATACGTGAAGCGGAAAAAATTAACCGGGAAAAAAGCTCGAGAGGAACCAAAGTAGATTAGATTGGAAATGGTAGCGGTGGATACAATGGAAAGAGTTATTCACATTGGTTTTCTTTCTTTTTAAAAAAGCGAAAAGAACGGTTTAGTTGAGAAAGCAAAAAAAAAAAAAGAGAGAGATAGTAGGTGGTATACGCACAAGAAACAAAAAAAAGAAGAAAAGTGAAGAAAATGGCCTCTATTTTCAATGCAGTCGAATGGCTTCTTGAAAATTTTTCAAGAACAGGGAAATGAAGTTATCAAGCAGACTTTCAAAATTCTCTCCAAACAGGGGGATAATTCCAATTGTTGTCACTGAAGTGCAAAAAAATTTTATTAATATAATATCTTTATTGGTTTTAGGTTTTTTTTTTTTCTTTTGAAATTGGTAAAAAAGTATGACTCATATACAAAAGACGGTTCATTTAGTTTCTGAATTTTTGTATTTCTCTGTTCTAGCATTGAGGAAGCATACTTATGTTCGTATAATTACTTATAAGGCCCAAAGGTGAGAACATTACATGTGAGTGAGGAAATTCCAACATTTCGACTCATTTTTGTATTTTATATGTGACATGATTAGATAACATATAGTTTTCACGGATGTTAATAATCAGTGAACTAATAATATTAAAATGTAACCTGAATGTAAAGGTCACATATGCCTCAAATATACGTAGGAGCGCCTGCTGGCTGCGCTGTATGGCAAAACTAATTGCACGAGGTGAAAGAGCATTCAATTTTGTCCCAATAAACCAAATTTCATCGCATATTGTTCACGTACATTGATATTGTGAGCAATTAAACAAATCGAATAAAAAAAACCTTAACAAATTTTGCTATGCAAAATCTTAATACACCATAAAATTTCATCAGAGGAGCGGAAAAACGAGGCTCCATGTATTTGCTGAACTTTGAGACACGTATGGCAACCAGCTGATGAGTCGGGCGTCTTTGTACTAGTGGTACAATCTATTTGGGGAGAGAGGGAGAGTGCAAAATTGAAAGGCAGGCCGGGCGTTCCTTGTCACGTAAAAAACAAACTTAATGGTGAACACCTGCGCGACTCTACTGGCCAACGACTCAATTATCACAATACCCTTTGATCGCGTCTGGGTTGGTTTATGCAGTTTTACAGGACCATTTTGGAAGTTTTGCGTGTGTGTGTCAAATGGGTTCCAAAACTGTTGATTGAGGAACCAAAAAAGTCTCAAAAGTAAGAGACTTTTTGACCTCTAAAGTTATTTAAATTGTTCCCCAACCACGGTAGAGCCCAGATTTGGACCCATTGGACTTCTTCATATACCAACAGATCAAGAAGACCATGGGATGGGGTGCTGTATGGGTTGTGGGAGGAGATTATTCTTACTGTACAGGGGTAGCTGTGTAGACTTTCAAAGAATGGCTTTGCTCAGGTGTACAATAAAGAGCAGCACCACCGGAATAATGGATTTTAATTCAAAATTGAACGCTCTTTCACCTTGCATCATTCATTTTGCTGTATAGTGTATCTAACTCGCGCCACAGCACGTGTCTCAGTCTTTATTGAACACCCTAAATATATAGGTATATGAGACACATCTTTACATCAGTGTAAATTATGCAAGATTCACTTTTTTCAACAAAGGTATGATAGCTTTCACCAATGTAATGAGCTGCTTTTGGTTTGCGAATCGCACCTACGTAAACTAAGTCTAACTAATCTTGTATGAAATTATTTTCAATTATACAACAATATTCTAACATACACATACATGAGAAGAGTGAGAATGACGTATGCTAAACCTTCAAGCTAAAAGATGCTGAATCCATTTAAAAGAAATTTAATAGGTACTGTAAGTGAGAAAATCCATTTCAAAAACGATAATTTCAATCAATATAGAATATTAGACCATAACAAGGTCTAAATTAACAAAAAAGAAAAAAAAAAGTAAAAAATAATTTCCAACTTCGAAACTTTAACTTTACCTAATTGCGACGATTTTAATGAAGGGTATAAGGAATTTTCTTTTAAAATAAATTAATTTTGTTCGAAGACTTAATGTTAAATTCCTTTGACAATATCAAAAGGTTTCCTTTTCGATATCACTTGAGGCGAAGTAAAGCAGACCTTCGTTATTTTCATGGCCTCTCATATAGCAGCTGCAAATCCCAGCTGCTATTACATCGCTAGATTTATTGAGGGCTGGTTGTACAGAAGAGAAAAATAGCTTACAACGAGTTTTCAGTTTCTTATTCAAGAATAGTTTCGCATACCTTAAGCTATTTTTCAAAACTCATTTTTTTCTTCCAGTGGAATGCCTTTGAAATGGATTATTTATTTGAGTTTACTCCAGTATTCCTTCATATTACGTGGACAGTTTTGAATGTTTATTTGTCGAAAGTGACAATTTTTAGAGTGCAGAAATATCATCATGCTTTAAGATGGAAAGTATTTTTTCCCCCAATCGTTTCCTTATCTTTCATTCGATAGAAAAATTTTTTTTCAGGAAGTATAGATACGCCTGGTAAGTAACTATACGGTTAAGTATAAAAAATATTCGATTTTGTATTCATCGCAAAAAGTCGTCGAGCGTAAGATGACGTTAAGGAAAACTCAACTTTTTTTTTCCTGGAAAAAGTTGACATAATTTAAAGGATCACTTTTTTTGATAAATTATTTCATGCATTCTCTCACAGAGTAAATTATAAGGAATGATATTTCATATCGACGACTTAATTTGCTTTCAGTACTGAAAACTAGGTTCGGGTTACATTATGTGCTATTTTATTTTATCGTGAGTTATAAATTATATTTTACTCTTTTTTTTTCTTTTTTTTTCATAGTCTTGCGATTTCGACGCATTTACCTGCATTTCTTCTATCTGTGAGTAGAACATAAAGCTAAGAATTCTAATTGAATGTTGACGTTTCAGGTCCAAGAAACTATTAAAAAAAAAAGAATTTAAGACATACCTATAAAATTCTCTAATGAGGATACAATAATTGAATTTCACTCTCGTATAATTTTGTCAACGAACAAAAAATAGCCTCACTGGTTTCGAATATTATACTCACACACTGTAATGCTCTCTGAATACACTATTTCTTATCCTCCTAACAGTGAAAAAGTTTAATTTTGTTTTTTATCAGCTAAAATTCGAAGTTTGTACTTTATGGCGCGACCAATGAAAAAATAATGAAATCTAAAATAGCTGCGGATGCTAGTTATTCTTGTTGATTTTCTTCTGACATTCTCTATTCTGTGTTTCAAAGTGAAATTTAAACCTTCAAGAATCATTAAAAAGTTGAAACGGGTGAATCAAAAGCAACATCTTCGTTTTTCAAGGTCAGAAGCACAGCTTAAGCCTGCGTGGCTTAAGGAATTAGACGATTTTTATTTCCTTACAATTATTTTGTTTACTTGAATATACTAAACATTGACATTATTTACATAGAGACATTATACATTTCCAGTTAGAAAATTGTCTGGACAACTAAACAAACCACAAATAAATATCATTCATTGTATTATTTAGTCGTAAAATAAAAAATTTTCAATTCTTGTGCGGTTTTAAAAATTATTTTACCGTAATGTAGACCAAAATGTTTCATACGACAGGATTGTGGCCAGGATATTTTGTAAGGGATGACTCAAGGCTCACTGGTGGCAACTCATTCCCCCTCTCCTCACCCTTCGATTCATTTTTTTTATAACTAAAGGGGAGCTCAACTTGGTCAACAATTATCGGCTTTCGAACAGGTAGATCCAAGTTCAAATTTAATGATGAGGAAATGTTGACTATTCTTATGTTGTGCTTTTTTCCTATGAACTCAGTGTATTCCTAAGTCATGCCCTCCATTATCTTCGAAATGCAATTTATAAACACCCCAAACGAGGGAAAAGTGAGTAACTGGAAAACTTTAACTTCGAGTATCTCATAACTAAAAATTTGGGCTTAGATCATAGTGGTTCTCAGGCTTATAAATTGGCATCAGTTTGCATGAATTCGTAAGATCTCTCTGAAGAGAATAACAAAGGATTCAGCCACGCAGGTACTAAAGCCCTACCCTAGATGTTAAATTTCAGAGAAAAAAGATTGACTAGAAAACTCTTCATAGAATTTCTTTTTCTTGGAAATAAATTTCAGATTTCAGCCTCTCTCTTCCATACTGAAACGACTTCAGCTAATCTGGGAGCTGCTTAATTGAAAAGAATTCTCCCAATCTACACCCTCGAAGAACGAACTGATACTCCATTATTTTCGCTTCAGTTATCAGTTTTTCATTTATAATTCCATTTAAATTATAGTATAAATTGAAAACTTTTCAACGGCTCTTGTCTTATAGTGTCTTACAGACTCACTGCAAATTTGACAATTTAGTCCTTTCCAATACTGAAATCCTTGAAACTGCCATCAAGGGGAATGAAATCGATAAAATTTACCGAATTCCCAGATATCTACGTATCTTGTCACGAAGATTTCAACAAATTTCGAATAAACTGAGAAAAAAAATTTCGCTTTTCTCTTTTGCGGGTCTGAAATCCAGACGAACTCTTTTTTCATCAACTCTTCACCCGTTATTTGGGAAACAAGAAAGTGCCAGGAAATAATTTATTCTTTCTCCTGAATTTGGTTCCTGCCAGCCAATATCAATTTGTCAGCAACTGAATAAATTGCCAAGCATTTATTTGCTGTTTTTTTGGATACGTAATTCATACGCCATCAAGAACCACATGTGCCACTCTAAATGAGAAGCCGGTGGTTAGCAATTATTGATTGCCGAATTCTAACGACAGAATAATGAAATCGTATTCAACTTTGCACTAGATTAAATTTTTATTTCATATTTTATTCGTATTGATTTATTATTCGAGCACAAACTAAGTGAAACTTTTGGCTCGTTGGCTGTCACATCTGAAAGAGTATGACTATGGTAGAAAATACAGAAAAAAGTTTCGTATTTTCTCATAAATAAAAAAGTAACTTGAAACATAAATTAATTTTCTAAAAGTTCGATAGCGACAGGTTAGATGAGATTGACTTTTTTTACTATCTATACTTTAGTACTATAACCGCTTACCTAATGTGGATTTGAAGCCAAATTTCACCTTACTGTGGATTGAAAATTCATAATTTTTATCCTTTACTTACAAAATTTGGTGTTAATTAGTATATTATAAAGAAAATTTAAAATAAAATTCACTATAAAAAATACAACAAAAAAAAGTTTTACAGGTAAAGGCTGATTAGCTTTTGTCAGATTCCCTATCATGAATCCTTGCATCAGTTGTAAGCTATAAATGATAATATATGCAGTATATGTATCACAATGATTCTAATCCCTTGTGAAAAAAGTCGGATGAATCAGATGCAAAAAAATTTGTTTTTGTTGCTGTTAATTTTTTTTCGCCGGTCTTTAATTGAGTCCCAAATGGTTTTTTTTATTAGAATTGAGTCCCGGGTATCGGGAGCTCATTAGTATGCGTATTCGAATTGAGTCCGTGGTATCGGGGGCTCATTAGTATGCGTATTTGAATTGAGTCCGTGGTATCGGGGGCTCATTAGTATGCGTATTCGAATTGAGTCCGGGGTATCGGCAACTGCTCTGGACAATCTGGACAGAGCAATATTTACTAGCTCTGAGAGAGTCTAAGAATATCGTCAGCAGCAGAAGAGCCACACTGGAGCAGCCACTAGAGGGCGATGTAGTGCTCATGGTGGATCCATCATTGCACCGTGGCTTCTGGCGCACAGCAATCATTGACAGACTCATAAGAAGCGGAGATGGGCAAGTACGATCAGCCCAAACGACTCTATGACTTCGAACGGTGCGAGTTTTACTATTGTTCGTATCATCTTGTTACCTCCAGCAAGACGGATTTGGGCTGATCGTACTTGCCCATCTCCGCTTCTTATGAGTCTGTCAATGATTGCTGTGCGCCAGAAGCCACGGCGCAATGATGGATCCACCATGAGCACTACATCGCCCTCTAGTGGCTGCTTCAGTGAGGCTCTTCTGCTGCTGACGATATTCTTAGACTCTCTCAGAGCTAGTAAATATTGCTCTGTCCAGATTATCCGGAGCAGTTGCCGATACCCCGGACTCAATTCGAATACGCATACTAATGAGCCCCCGATACCACGGACTCAATTCGAATACGCATACTAATGAGCCCCCGATACCCGGGACTCAATTCACATACGAATATTAATGAGCCCCGAAGACGGGACTCAATTAAATGACGGCCTTTTTTTTGATTCATAAGAATGTTAACGTCCCCTCTGATTTTCTAATTATTTTAACGAAATAAGTTTGAGGTCAAACAAAATCACATTGCTACGACCTCTATAATTTTCCTGCAAATAAATTGCAAAATGGAAAAATTAAATATCGACTTTCATTTTGGTCAGATAACAAGATTATTAAATCCAACTGTTGGAATTTATTATGTCGGTCTGTTCGTATTTGGAAGGAAAAAAAATAAAGAGAAAATAACTTAAATATTTTGTTTCAATAATAAAATTTAACCCTCTATTTTTCATCTTTCATTTCAAATCAATGAATACATTTATTGATTACGAAATTTATTTTCAGTTGATTTGTTGATTCCCCATACAATTCTTCATTTACGTCCTATATCTGTGATAAATGATGAAACGAGTAATTGTCTCATATGTTCCATTTTATTGTCCACGACAATTCGAAAACATCAGATAAATTCTGAAACATACGTTACGTCAATTTTTCATTTTCTATTTTCAATCTACCAATTTTTCGTTTAATTCAATTGTTTTGTGGAAACATCTTTCAGAAAGGATGTTTTTTTATTTTATTTTGTAGAAGCTAAAAACATCGTATGTACAATTTTTTATGTGCATTCAAGAAAATTAGTGTATGGTAAAACCAGTGCTATTTTTTTTGTCAAGTTTTTTCTGCACAAAGCATATTTTTTGTACAAAATCGATCATCTAGAATTGGGTTGAAGACGGTATTTTTAAAAATATCTTCTCATTTTCTTCTCTCCTTTTCTCCTTCTTTTTCATATTTCATCTTTTTAATCCTACTTAAGAAGTGTTCGTATCTCATTCGAACATTAAAAATAAATATCTCGAGAACTGCTTCTGAAGATTACTTCAAATGAAACAAAATAATTTCAAAAAAATTTCCTACGCTCGAATAATTCAAAAAGAAACGCTTTTTCGTTACCTCATACCATGCGAATCAAGGAAAAATATTTTAACTACCAAAACTGACCTATGGGCAGACTTTTTCTTTCATCTCAGAGCGAGATGGATGGGATAGTAAAATTTTTTTTTACTATGGTTTATTTAAAGACGTGTTATGACATCACAGGTCTTTCACGTCTTGGCCGGATGGTTGGGGTTTGAAACTGTAGGTTTGGTAGGTGAGGTGGAACCTTGTGGTAGGGGATGGTGCGGGGGTGATTGGAGAGTCTCAGATGCACAACTTTTCAGTCATGCGCAGAGCACTCAATTTTTTTTTTTAATTTGGTTGGGTGTGCAGTGAACACCTTGCACACCCACAGCAGACGCCACTGATAGTATTATAATTACAGTAAATTTGTTCACAGTTGAGGAAATGATAATTTATTGTAGAAATTTAAAAAAAATTTGTATAGTACTTTTTACTATTTTCAATGATGTATTTTACTATTTTTGTGGTGATTTTTTCTACAAATATTGAATTGTCCCAGTTTTCCGATTCAAATTGTAAAAATTACTTTCTACATATTTTTCAGGGTACTTTTCACAAATTAAAATAAGGCCTGCAGCTTCTGCTCAGTGGATCAAACTTAGCCGTTTCGTTTTCTCAACACGTCTTATACGTTTTATAATTTCCTAGTTCTATGTGGGTTCGTACCTCTTCCTCGTTGAATCCAATGTAAAATTTATCAAGTAAAGCGTCTACAGACGTATTTTAGTTTGACTGACTACCTCAACATCACCATTTAAGATTAAACCTACTTTGAAAGTTGTGTAAACGTAGAACACGTCGATCGAGCAAAACCCTAAAATTAATTTCCTACACGTCACTCCGTTCATGTTTTAATTGTTTTTTAATTAGAGAACTTTTCATATACAGATGCACGCTTTCAATATAACTAATGGGTGATTAAGCATTTTGCCAGCCTCGGAGCTCTACGTTACGTACAAATATAATATAGTTTACAAATCCTTGTGAATCAGTTATAAACAGTTAATCGTTATAGGTATAATAGGAATAAAAGCGAACCCCTATTTATATCTTTACGAAAGGTAAACAAGATTAAAACTTTTGTAAGGTACAGCACGTGGAATTTGTTGGAGGGTATACACATTGCACAGGTATAAAAAAAAGAAAAGGTGTATCATGGGCCCACCATAAATTTTAGAATTCGGTTATCCTCCAGGGAACTTAATTCTTTTTTTAGAGAAGCAACAGACGTGGATATATCTGCTCTGTATATTTTACCTACTTGAAAACTTTTTTTCAACAGAAATTGTGAATTCGTTGGGGAGTAGTAGATACATTATTTTAAAAAAACAGGTACAACGCTACCATACGTTGGTGACTGTGATATATGTATGCATAGGGTGTTAAATCAAGTCTGCTCCGGAGCAGTCAGGTTTTGCAAACCACGTTTTTGAAAAGAGCTAATTCGTGAAACTGCTCCTGAGCGATAGTCTCCTCCCTGCTCTTGACTGCTTCCTGCAGGTCCATGTCGTCAGCATCCCCCCCCCCCAAAAAAAAAAAAAAAATTGGTCCAAAATATGCCAAGAATTTTGTACTCATTTTGTACCGTTCTGTACTGGAAAAATAACATTTTGTACTGCTCCCCTACCTAGTCACAGAAAAGGGGCTGACCTTCAAACTCGAGAAAATTGTTCCAAAACAGTCTCATTATTTTGTACTCATTTTGTACCGTTTGAGTACAAAATGATGAGACCATTTTGGAGCATTTTTCTGGAGTTTGAAAGTCAGCCCCCAATCTGAGCATAGGTAAGAGAGCAGTCCAAAATGTTCTTTTGCCAGTAAAAAACGGTACAAAATGAGTACAAAATAATGAGACTATTTTGGAGCAATTTTCCCGAGTTTGAACTTTTCTATCAAGTTTATTAGTTCCATGGAATTCGATATAAATTATTAGTAGCGAAATCAATTAATGAAACTGCGTCTTATTTAATTCAATTACGCTCAAGTATGTTATTTAATGAAATTATTCAACATAAATAACAAAAATACTGTAAAATCCACAACTAAAATACAACGTACTGCAACTCTGTAAATTTTACCTTCTCAAATCTACTTGAGCCATAGAAATAATATTTTAAAAAATCAACTTGAACCAACACCAACTATTACCAGTTACACAACTTTAAAATTAAGAGCAGGAATGGGACTTTTATTTTGAATATGTTCGCAGCAGTTTCGGAGCAGGGAGCACATCTGTCGGGGCCAAGGAAAAATCAAAGAAAAATGATTGAAGTGAAAAGAAATATTTCTAGTCTACCAGAGAGTAAGAGTATCAGTCAAAAAATAAGCAAGATTTCGAGTGAAAACCTGTCAACACTAGAAGTACTCGGTGGTGTCATATACGACACCACTCAAAATTTTGAGATGGACTTCTCAAAGGATCAATATTTTGAGAACCCCTGACTTGTGTCATACGACGCCAGCTGGTCCATTTAGGTTACTCTTGTGGTGTCATATATGACACCACCTGGTCCTCTGAGTAATCGAGTAAAACCTGGTATTTCTAATGTTGGAAATCTATCTCTAAAAATGGTGTTGTTTGAATAGCTGTTGGTACTTTGGCGTTATTTTCAGAATTTCATCGGAGTTGGAATTCCAAAAATATTCTTGAAATACCAAAAGCAAAACAAATCAGATTAGTTTTGAAACCTTAAAAAAATCTCTTTGAAAAAATATGACTTTTGACTGTTATACTCTCTAACACGCTAGATTAATACCTCATTTGCAAACATTTATTTCAAAAATTTCAATTGTAATTCAAATCCTCATTCATTTATTTCAAGGTTTATGAGTATACAAATTCTATAAAAATTTCAGAATTATGATCTTGGTCCTAATCTCCATTTCTTTACTCAACCAAACATTGAGAAAAACTAGTAGGGTGACTATAAAAAAGTAATAAAAAATTATAAATTCTTTCGAAGTCATCCCCTGTATAGGGTATGCTCACCCAACATTCTTTTGTAAGAACCGATTTAAAAATGGCGGTAACTTTTATTGGACATCTAGATATCCTGTCTTTGGAAATATCGATAGTCTGCTTATAAGATACTGATAAGTTGAAGGTCTATATAAAAATTTTGATGGATGAGTAGCTGACGAATCAACGAGTGAACGATATTGAATATAATCTGTACCTATACTGCCAAAAGTAGTAAAAAAAAAAAGAAAGAAAGTTGCAGAAAGTTGAAACTGTTCCAGGCGCATAAAAAAATTCTTGTTATACTCGTGTATGTAAAATATGGTACTATCTTTTTACGATGACTTATGAAATAGAATATTTTAGTATAGCCTATATACTCAGTAAGGATGGCAAATTTCGATTCCACTCTCGGGCTCAGTTCGAAGAAAATACGAATTTTTTCATTCACCCCCTGAATACCTACGAGACAGGATAAAATTCAAATTAGGTCTGAAATTCTTCTCCAAAAAAAAAAAAGTGTCAACAAAATAAAGTGTCAAATAATGAAATGAGACAAATAAAATCACGATTGAAAAGCAAAATAAAGCGATAAACAGTAACATGGGCTTGTGAAGGATCAAAATTCAAGAGAGGTGCATTTTTCGTACTCTTAGCACAAACTTAGTTCACGAAGGGCACACACGTATATAAGCTATTTGAGCATTAGAATGTTACTATAATAATTAATTGTATTTATGAATTGTTTAAATTTCTATTTTTAAATTTTAAATGAAAACTTGAATTCCACACTTGACTTATTTCTAAAATAAAAGATCAGTTGCCTCTTGTCTTTCAAATCCGAAATGTCTCCAAGAAGAAATTTACAAATCACCATTAGGAGATGTTTTCATGGTCACAGCTTCTTATTAATAATGCATACAAATTAATCGATATAATCCAGATAATCGATTTTCTTCACACTCATATTCCATTGTTAGTCCACGTTCTTACTTTAAATCACACTCTTAATGATGATAGCTGAAGAAAAAAAAAACAAGTTGCCATGAACGAAGAAGTCGACAACAAAACTGGAGAAAAAGGATTAATCTAAATTAAGAAGACTATAAAATTGGCTCATAATTAAGATTTGCCTAAAAGGGGTTGTTTTCTTTAAATTTATGAACATCGTTGTTCAAACTATGGGGACATTTTTCTTAGGGAAAAATTACAAATTCAAGAAGTTTGTAGACACTATGTAAATACATACAAGGAAGTATACATTAAACTGCTAACAGCCAAGAATGAAAAAAAAAAAAATAGTCTCGTTCAGTAAAACGTTGCTCTCCATTTGTCTGTGCAATGCTTTGTGTATTTAAATTTATGACGGACAATGAAGAATTTTTCCCCCCTCTGTAATCTTTTTTCAGCGCATTTCAACTATTTACTCTCTGCTTATTTTTAGCGAGAATTCTCGAGAGAAAATATTCTATTTGCAGAATTAGAGCAAAAGAAAATATTATGAGAAGTGGGGGAGAAAAAACTGCTGGTATAGTTATTACGACAACCGCGAGAATGAAAAATTTTCTTAAATTATCCCGAATAAAAAGAATATACGTGGATCCTTTTCTGGAGCTTTTTATTTCACAACACAAATACTATCCCATTATTTATGGTAATAGGTTACTGTATTCCATTCTCACTACCATCTACTGGCCATTATTGATGGCGTTTACTTTGTGGATATGATGGTCATAATTATATCCAACGGGTAGGAAGAGTCATAAAGTCAACCGCATCAGGTCTTAATCGACGAACCAGGAAGTCCTTGCGGTAGTATAAACTAAATTCATGGTCACAGGACAAAGAACGTGTTTATAGGGTCAAATAGGATGAAAACTTTTATATTCAATTTGTGACAATAATATTTCTCCAGTTCATAGAACTCTTTAAGAGCATTATTGTCATCTAATAAAATATGGGGGAATAATAAACTGCACACAAGAAAAAAGAGGTTTGCACAAAATAAACGGCCACAAAAAATCAGTATGAGATAACAAAATAAATAGTGGAAATCACGAAATAACTTGCTCACGCAATATAAATGGGTTTGAACGGAAATTTTAGATATTCTCACGTTCAGTCTAATGTAACAAGTCTAGTATTTGAAGAATTTAAAACATGGCGCACAAAAATATGGAGAATAGATGTATCAGAGGGCCAGGTAACGTGCTGTACTTGTCCATTTTTTGTTCAAAAAAATCAATGCAAGTATTCAGTTGGTACGCTGATCAGGCGCAAAGATGTTCAAGTGCCACCGGAGGCAAAAACTGTTCCATTAGGCCAGAAGAGAAAGCGAGGACAACCATCAAAGGCAACAAGAGCTATTCTTGTCCAATAAATTCAAAATTTTAAGCTTCAATTAAAACTGAATTTTTTTTTTAAATAATTTTTTGACAATTGTGTGTCCAATAATTTCAAAATTTTAAGCTTCAATTAAAACTTAGGCAAAAACTGTACCATTGGGCCAGAAAAGGAAGCGAGGACGACCATCGAAGGTAAAAAAAGCCCTTCTCGTCCAATAATTTCAAAATTTCAAGATTTATAGTTTTTTTAATCATTTTTTGACAAATTGTGAAAATCACTTTTTTTTCTGGGGTACAGATTTTTCATGCATTTTTTTTCCCGTGCAAATGTCATTTATTTTTCGTGATTTATTTGTTCCATAGTTCTAAGACATAATTATTCCGTTTGATCTCTTTTTTTTACGGGCAACATACTATTTTTTCGGGAAATGTTTGAACTTTTGTGCATTATATTTATTTCTGTTCATATGCCTCATTTTTTCCGTGCATTCCTCTTTTTTTATCGGGCTGAAAAATCACACCCTAAAATATGTATAAGTCGATAGTCAATTGGCATCTCCATGTGTTTTTATATATAAATATGCTGTTTCTCAATAAATCTTATTCATACTCCTACTCTTTACCATTCATTTACATTCATTTACATGCATTTACATTCATTTACTTGCTTTTACATTCTTTTGACTAAAACACAGCACTTCAAGAAGTGACTAGAAATTTTAGTCAGGTGCGTGTAGTGAAAATTCAATTACGCCAAATGACTATGACATTTCTACTTTGTAAAAATAGATTTATAGTGATTCAGCATTTCCAGCAAAGGCCTTTTAATACCTGCTTTCAAATATTTAATTGGCATTTAGGTATTTTTGGTCAAAGAAAAACAATAAAATAATGATTAACTTAAGTAATAGAATGAGATATGATACTGTCAACAACTTCAAACTTGTTGATTTATCATAAACTTCAAAATTTCATTTGTTCAAGTCCATAATGTATTTCACCAATTATTTCTACTCAAAAACACATCAGTTTAGTCACAGAACGAGGTAGTTAAGCGTGGAACAATTTTAAGCCATAGTCGTTATAGTGTAGGATATAAAAGAAAAGAAGGAACATTTAAACGTTGGTTCTAAAGCTTTGTATACACGGATGAAAATAAAGTCGACGTTCCAGAAGAATGCAAAAAGTCTAGAAAATAGGCTTTTCGAATACCATCAGTTCTTTCTACTTCGTTTGGCTTTTCAACGTTTTCCCAGTTGTAATTCTAATTATAAACAAAGACTTTTCATCAGCTATATACAGAATTTTTTATGTTCAAAGCAAACAATTGTACCTGAACGTAAATTAGAAGTTGTATATTTCAGTACAGTTCTCTTAAAATATTTATCATCGAGAAGATTTCAATATTAATAATAATTAATACCCGGTTGAAAAATCCATATAGATCACAAAGAAAAATGAATTTTGTGAAGCTATTCGTGAATATTTTTCACCCTTCGAAGGGTTCAAGTTAGATGCTTTTTTCATTCCACTTTGTAAATTGGCAGGACCAGAAAAAAAATCCAACAACTTTTAATGACGCTCACATTTTTTTCTTAAACCTCCAACTTCTTACTCTTAAGCTTTAATTATTTCCGACATCTTCTATCAAAGTGTACTTCACCGATTATAGAACGGCTGTAAAAATACTTGCTACCCTTTTGTAAGAAGTTAGTTCGGAAAAGTCTTCGAGTACCTATCTTGTTGTACTTTTAAAAAATTGAATCTTGAAAGGATGAAAATAATTTTACTGTAGATATCGTCAACTTTTTCAACCTAAATAACCTGCACTTTTTTTAGTGATTTTTTTTTTTTCAAGAAGTTACCAAAAATAATTTTTTAATGATCTTGAATGATAAATCTTCTTTATAATTACATCTAAGGATTATTCATATCAACTACTAGTATAAGCCCATAACTATTCAATAAAAATATATTTAACGAAATTCCCCAAAAAACACCTAAATAGAAAATAGAAATTATTGGAATATATAAATTCAAGAAAGCTATGGCGCCATAACCTATGTCTGTTAGTATATCTGGAAAAATAAAAATAAAAAACGAATATTACTTCCGAAACAGATATTTTGAAGATATGTGTTCCAGAAGATATTTCTCTTTTTTTATTAGCAAATATCTCAGATATTTAAATTAAATTTATTTTAAGGGCTGATCTTGACAGAAAAGTGTAGAACGAAAAATTCGAATTTTCATCAACGAAGAAAGAAAAATCGCAAAAATTCAGTTTGACTTCATTAGCTGAAAGCCAAAAGCTGAAAAACAAAAATTTTGAAGCTAAAATCAGCTTAAGCTGAAGTTTAATTTTTTCGGCCTTTTTCCAGCTTCTCCAAGTTTTCCCTATATTTTATTTTCTCCCTTTCTGCTTGAGTTTTTCAACAAAATATGAAACCAAAAGCTGTAAGTCGAAAGCTACGATTATATGGTGAATTTTTTTGTTTTGACTTTCAAAAGCTGAAAGTTTAAAACTAAAAGTTAAAAATCTTACAGATGAAAGCCAAAGTCTCATTTTTACTTTTGAAAGTCGTAAGAATGACCTGAAAGTTTAAGTTTTATTTTTCAACTTTGCAGCCCTGCAAAAATATCTTACTGGATATGACAGAGTTTCAAGTTTTTTTTTTTTTTTTTTTTTTTTTTAACTGAATAAATCAATTGATATTGGTGATAAAAATAATTTTGTAAAGGAAATATTTCTCCTTGTTAGTGATATCTAGACCAGGCAAACATATAGGCGTTCTAACACCATGAAACCGGAAAAAACTAAGCTCTTCATGTCTATAAATAAAGAAAAAAATGAAGATAAGAAACCAAAAATAATTAGCGAGGGTTTATATTTACTTGACTGAACCTTCGATTTAGCGTGAAAAATTTTCCTATCCACCCTCAAAGTCTCTGAAATTGATATACGAGTACAAGATATTTCTGTTCGAACAATATCGTCACGAATTTTTTGATGGTGTATACCTGTTTCACTTTTATTCGTAGAGTTTGTGTTTATTTTCAGCTCATAACTCACATCTTTTTTGTATACAAAAACATACACTTCCATGTTTCTAGTCTATGGGTCAACAAGCTGTCGCATTTCTTCCGGTAAAATAAAAAAAAAAGCTTATGGCAAAACCCTACAACTCACCCCTCCCCCTCGCCGATAATGTGAAGAGAAGCTCAAAAAGTACCTACCAAAAGATATGATGGCAAACCTTTCTCAGCACAAATATTTACTTTGTCGTCTCTTTTGCTTGGCAATATTCAAGATAGTATAATACGTGAAACTAAAAATTCTACAAAAGACTCACAAGGTATGTATCAACGAAAAATACACAAACTGTTGAAAATGTTCGTGGCAGAGGAGAAAAATTGGGCTGTATAGACTTTTTTTTTCACTTCGATGGTGCTCATTTTAAATTTGTTTCTTTTCACTAGACCTAATATAAAAATTTTTCCACCGTATACGTGCGCCAAATTTTAAAGAAAATGTTCAATATTTTACCCATCGTTACACAAAAAGGGTTCACGTGATAGGATGAAGAGACACAGAGGACCACTACGTGGCCAAGAAAACTAATTTTTTTCTGTTTCGATGCAGCTTTAGTATTTTTAGTATTTATGTAGTCGTGTTCACGTTCACGAGTCACTCGATTTTCCCTGTAAAATTTTCAACTTTATGGTAAAGGCGGAATTTAGCGAAAAGTTTGGTCAGTTTAATTGAAAACGTTTACCTTAAGGGCCTATACACATATTTTTGAACGACTGAAATTAGTGGTTCCAAACTTGTTATTAACCACGACTTCGCAACTATATTGGTCCTGCGGAAACATCAAGATAATAGGTACAAGACTGTGAAGGAAAATTTAGGGAAAGTTATTTCTCGTGTACTTTTAAATAAAAAATAAAATAGGATAAAAAAACTTGACTTTCAGTTTTACAACCGAAGTTGATCAGAATAATTTTCAAATTTAGAGACAACGTTCTGATTCTATAATTATACCAGTAAAATGCTTGTGAGAGGTCAAAGTGAAGTACATCTACTTTCGGTAAATAAGCCAACAAAAATAGTCATGCTCTTGTACCACGGCCACCCTCACAACACTGAGAGAAATTTCAAAAGTACTTTTTACTATTTTACTTATAGAATAGCAAAATTGGGACATTTCAAAATTTTAGTTGAAATTGCTAAACATGATAGTAAAAAATACTATCTTTGTAGTCAATTTTATTATCCATTTCAGAATTCATTACTACAAAATAATAATTTACTATGCTACTTAGTAGTAATAAGTACTAACTCTTTTCTATCAGCGAACCACTTCGACCATAAGTAGTACACATTGTCATTCAATATCATTGTTCAAATTTTAAGTGAAAGACGGAGAGATACATTCCCATTGAGAACCGCAAGCTCAACTACCCCCTTCCAGCTAAATGGATTAGGCACCGCTTTATTCCCACAATTTCATATAGGTACCATTCATAAAATACATAAGAGATCCCAAGCGGAAATGGAACCGTGAGGTGCAAAAAAAATTTTTGGGTTTAACAATTAACACATAATTAGAGAAAAAAAAATTATTTTTTCATCCTAAGGTCACTTTTTCCTTTAGATTCCCCATCATGAAATCAGTAGCACCTGCTCAAGCAATGAATGGGACGTGACTGATATTTTGATGATGTTCCTTCCTTTTCCACTTACATTTTTAAATTTTTTTAATGTAGAACACGAGAAAATCAAAAAACAAAGAACTTTTGTGTGAAAACATTCTTATAATGTATGTGCGAATGTGCTTTTTCCGGTTAATTGTGAAAAACCCAGTGGTAGAGGGGTCGAAACAAAACTCCGAGCGGCAAATGGGCTATAATATCAGGGGATGAATATTCCGCAGAAATGTTCACTACTAGTCATGGAAATTATAATCCAAATATTCAATTATTATTACACAAAAATTCTCAATTTTTTCATCAAATGATGAAAAATTAAATAATAAATTAAATTTCAATACTTAATTGATTTTCAGCGAAAAAGTGTTTCAATACTTGTTCCTAATCAAATTTCTACTTTAAAAAATAATTATAAATTAATTATCCTTACTTCGCCGTTCATGGTGATTTGTGTTTTATTTTTTTTCAGATAAGTTAGAAGTTCCTGGATGAGCACAAAAAATTCGAACTAAAAAATTCACTGAAGAGACGAAAAAAAGCACGTTGCTCAGCACGAAATGGAATCGACAAAGTACGTGCGACTTTATGAAACCATACAACCCTATTGAATGCGATTCTTATATCCGCCGAAACTTTGTACGATCTGTTCACATCAGAGACTACTATATTGGACAAGACCAAATGCGCAACTTCGTCATGAGATTTAAGCATATACGTCTAAATACTCGAAAACAAACTAGTCGAATTCATATTTCAGAGTATTGTAGTATATTGTTTCTCGTGTTTCACGAGTAACACGATTTTTTTTGGTAAAGTCTTTCAAATATACACAAGGGAACTTATACAGGCTTTCATAAAAAACCTTTCGGCCAATTTTTTTTTCTTTTTCAAATAAAAATAATGAAATTTATTTCCCCAATGAAAAAATTCCCATCAGAAAATACAGCTTATTGTCACGAGAAATAAAACGAACAGTTTCCTCAAAAAAAAAAAAAAAAAAACAATTTTTCTAGAGGCAATCACCTTCTTCTTTCAAGCCGAAATTATTTTATTCAATAAACTTTTGAGGAAGAAGAATTTTTCTCTTTAAAAGTGAGAAACCAAGTTTATGAAAAAGTTTCGAAATTTGTTTTTCTCAATTTGAAACTTCTGAAAGGAATCTAAGTGCTATGTTTCAAGTATATGTAATGACTTATATATCAAAAACTTGTTCGAATTTCAGTAATTCAGATAAAATGTGAAAACATTTTCATAAGCTTTTAACATCCGCTAATAAAAAGTTAAATAAAAGCTAGTAAATAATAAAAAATCAACAAAACGATCTTCAGATGGAAGTAAATCATTATTCTACAATGGAATATAATCTCCTATGTCTTTTCTAAGATTTTTTTTGTAAATCTTCAATTATTCAAAATCTGCAATGAGCTTCTGATCTACAATATTACGCACTCGTAAGGAGAATAAAAATCGTATTATTATGAGTATCCAGCAAACCACCTACATAATGTGGAAGTACTTATCAAAAAGATATTGAAATACTGTAAATATGGATACTTCATTGATACAAATTAAGATGGGTAATATTAATTCTCACCTACCCAATGTGATTAGGAAATTTGTTTTAACCAACTTCAGATAAATACTTGAAACACCTTTGACAGTTCAAATAATGTATAAATTTGGCAGGCATTCCACCATGTATGAAATATACCATGTTTTTAATTTTATATAAAATAAAAATTAACAAGAATCCTATTTTCTTCAACAATTAATAATTTGTGGTGTGAAATATTTATCTAGTTGCTTTAAAGTTTTAAGCAAAATGATCGCTACAGAATTTAAAAGACAGACTCTTGGAATTTAACTGATGAATCTAACGAATATTCACAAATCTTGTTTAAGAAAAAATACAACTGGAAGACATCGAAGAACAGACAACGAAATACAAAAAGTTGAAAAGACTAAACTGTTCTACGGGGAGACGCAAAAAATGTTTATAGATTTGAAAATGTCAACTGTTCTATGGGGAGACGCAAAAAAATTCAAAATTTGAAACTGCCCATCCGCAAGAAGCAGCGAAAATACTTTGAAAATAGTGAAATTGCTCCCTATTGAGTAATATCAGGAAGAAGACGAAAAAAAAGGTTCCATATGACAACTGGAGACAAAAATAAAAAGACAATAAAATTAAGGTTACGTTAAACTTTGAATTAGGTGGAAAATATCCGAACATCTCTTGAAATTTTTCAGTTGAAGTCTTCATTTATTTCAAAATTTCAAAATCTTGGATTTTTACAATAATAATATTATTGATAACGTTTTCAATATTATTTTTATTGAAATTCTAATATTTTTATGTACTTTTGCGAATTGTTGTCCCCAAAAATTACAGTTTTTGAAGATCAAATTTATCATATTTGTAGTCCATAAATGATAATTTATATAATATGAATAGAAACAAATAAAAATCTACTATTTTGAACGCAGGTGTAATTTGTTGTTTTTCTTGATATAATGAAACTCAATTTCTCATCTCAACAGGAAATTCAAAATAAAGGAAGTAAAATCTTGCATTCAAAAATTATATCCCTTTAGAGAGGCTCCGTAAATTTATCGTGGAAATTAAATTGTTGATTGTCGCATTTGATAACGAGGAAAACCATTAATTATTAGAGACATCTTTAATTAAGATGCACGAAAATAAATGTTCGCTACGTTATACGTGACATTTCTACAATGACACCATTGCCGAGAAAATCTTTTGTTTTCGTTTGGTTTTCTAAAATCTGTACATATTACAATATCACATTTACAAATCTTTTCAACTCTTCTTACCATCGTGTTCTTGAATTGTGAAATAAATTATGATGGCTTTGGCTTCGTTTCAGTATTAACACTAGAAGTACAAACTCGAAATTTTGAGATGGATTTTTCAAAGGACCAATATTTTTAGAACCCCTGACTTGTGACAGACGACGCCACCTGGTCTTTTGAGATTATTCTTTTGGCGTCGTATAAGACGCCACCTGGTCCTTAGAGTAATCGAGCAAAACCTGTTTTTTCTAGGGTTAATATTGAACAAAATCGAATGAAATTATAAGTTCATGATTTTCCAAAATAAATGTAAGTACGCGTGGTAGTTGTACATTAATTAATTTAGTCATGTACTTTTTCTTTCTCGAAAACAGTACTTTCTTCGGACTAATGGCCATAGATAGATCATTCCTCAAGAAGTATATAATATTATAAAATTTAGTACTTACTTAAAAAATGTTTTTCACCAAAGTAGGGTTTTCTCTAGATGGACAAGCAATTCAAGTCTCCCATTTTCTTCTCCTTGAATAAACAATTAACATAAAACCAAAATTTTAATTAGACGTGTTACGTATATAAAAAATAGAACAATGAAAACGGTAAACTGCGTTCGTGAAAGAAAAGAAAAATAAGAACATCAATACATTAAATTTTCATCAAAAAATTCAAAAATTCAAAATGACAAATACGATACGATGCAAAAAATTTCAGCCTTCGGGTGGGTTCCGGATTCTGGTTTACGAGAGTTCCAGGGTTTGGTCCAAGGTTCCAGGCCGCTTATCATGGGATTCCACTTTGGCCCGATAAGGAGAAAACGCAAAGAGCGCAGGCGCAGCAAAATCAAAAATGCGAATGAAATGAAACAGTAATTTCAAAAAATTTTCAAATTTTTAAAATTCCTCATTTTCCCATAACCGAACAAAGTCTGATGTCAATTTATGCGATTTATGGTTTACTTAATTTGAAATCTACAATTGAACTAGTCAAAAATATTTAATGAGACTAAAGTTTACAAATATTATCGAAAAAACAAAAAGTAAGAAATGTTATAGAAATTACATTACTATTCAATCTTTCATCTTATCTCCGCTCCAACACCTTTCATTAGTTCGTTAATTTGTTCATTTTTAGTTCATCTTCAGTAAGGAGCTGCATCATGATTTTTTTGAAATTCAGTCTTCTTTTCTTAGTTCTGGTTTTAGTGAACGGTGAAGATGAAAACTACGAACAACGTTAGTATAATTATTGTTACTTTTTTGGTACCTTTTGATTTATTTCTAATTGTACTGATTTCGCTGTGTTACAGTATTTTATCTGTCTTCAAAACAAAGGAACTTTTTTTTTGACGCTAGCCTCATGAATGCAAAATTACCTTACACCTATTGTTACGTCGGTGGTCGGAAAGAATTGGCGAGCCTCTGGAAGACTGTGTCTGTACGTGTATCAAATACAGCATATAGAAATTTATTGTTTGATGTTATCAAAGGTGTTATAAAGTCATTTAATACTTTCTTTAGGTTTCACTAACGATTAACAATGATCAATTTGAGCTGTTTGAGGGTGCTTCTCCGAGAGAGATTTTACAGAATTTCAAGGAGCATCAGTCATCTTGGTCTGCGAACATATTTTCGTTTTGGAAAAGAAAACACATTAAACTGGATCCATTTAATACCACTTGTATTGGAATTTTAACGAAAAGAAGTTACACCGTTTCTCTAATCGTTGAGGGTAAATTTATATTTTCTGATTTTATTGATTTTTCAACGTTTGCTCTGATTACTAAAATTATGTTACGGTTTTTCATTTACTATTTCACTTCATCACCCTATAATTCTAACAGTCTTTTACCTTCAGTTTATTTCTCTGTATTTATTCTTTTGATATGATTCGATATGAGAACACTTATTAGTTGGAAAATGATTTTTCAAAATAAAAAAGAAACGTCTGTTTGATAGACACTGACGTTTTTGAGATGTAGCGCATTGAAATTTCTTCCAGAAAAAATAGTTTCGAGAGATTGAAATTTTTCAATCAACTATTTTTGGTTTCAAAATATTTCTGCTTTTCTTTAAATGTAATTTGACGTAAATGTCTGTTTCTTGACCGATTTTTCTTTGAATCTTATACGGATGTATTATATTTTAATCCAAATTTCATTACACTCAGCAATACACAACAAATTTATTTCCACAATAGCTTCATGGGCTCAGAAATTTTTTCATTTTCAAATGGGTTATGACATTATGTGACTTTGAATTGAGTTTGATTTTGTTTATACACCTTTTTTAGTTTTCGAAAAAGACAAAAAAAAATGCTAGTTACACTCATCATAGGAAAATGTATTGTTAAATTTTAATTTTTTTTCTGTTGGCATTATTGAAAAATTTTTATATTACATAAGTTCTTTGCGTTTTGTTTCAGACGTTAACTACTGGCAATTATTGAAATTCACCTCGGGGATGGTTCTGTATCTCTATGCTCAAGTTTTATCGCAGAATGTAATATTTTATTATTTATGCGGTATTACTGTGGGCATTGGCTGTTCTGTTTTGGTCTTGATTTACTTAATCGGCCGTTTAATACCTAATGTAAGATAATCCTTTTCTTCACGTTTGAATAATTAATTTTTTTCTAATTTAAAATGATTTTGTTCCAGAAATCTCTCATGTATAGTGTCTCTATTAGTGGCTGGACTTTATCATATTTTTTTCTGCAGTATTTACTCGATAATGCTAAATTAATATTACTCCAATACAAACAGTACGTTTTTGGATATATCGTTGCCAGTGGCATCATCAGTTTTGCATTTTGCTACAGATTTGGACCACTAACAAATCCAAAAACCCGAAATTTGATAAAATGGACTTTGCAAGTATGTTAAAACATTATTTTATGAACTTTGAATTAACTTAAAATTATTATGTAATTGTATTTTCAGTTGGCTGGATTAGCATTGATATTTATTAGCAGCTATTTGTACGAAGTTACCTACATGATTGATCTCCTATTGCTGGGGTCTCGCGTTATACCCATTTCTTGGTTGTTCTCGGGATTACTCTTTGTGTAAGTTTAAGTTTTCTACTGAAGAAGAAGCGAGATGAGTTTTCATTTTATTAGCAAATTTTTTTGTAGGAAACGAAAATTATTTCGACCAAAAATCAAGTTACTCTCGAAAAAAGAATTTCACGATCAAGGAAAAACGGAAACGAAGAAAGCCCTCGAAGAACTGCGCGGTTATTGTTCTAGTCCCGAATGTAATCCCTGGAAGACAGTTTTGAGGCTGAAGAATCCAGTAAAGTAAATACAGACATTTTCGATTAATATTCATTTTCTGCACCTTCTGAATCACTTATTTGTGCTTCTTTGAATCGAATAGATTCGCAGAATTCATGGAAGGCTCGTTTCACCTGTCAGATGATGAGATAGACACTTACGATAGTCTTTGTATAAAACCGAATGGAACTATAATTACTGATGATTCTGATTCTATTGCGGAGTACTCGGAAGACGACTGACTTCTTTATGGGTTTTTATTTTTATTATGTTTGATTTTGTTATTTCTGCCAGAATTGCTGAGATCTCTTAAACCTCTTAAACTTAATTTTATAAAGAAGTCTTTTAATCTTTTGTGTGATTTTTAATGTATTTTTTTCCTACTACCTTTGTTTATAACTTTACTGTTTTCACGTTATATTTTGATTTAAGTATTCGATGGAAAAAGTGAGGAACGTTAATCGGAAATAAAGTTACTGAATCAAAATCGATAATATTTTGGTTTGGTAACTGAAGTTGTAGTTTTTTTATTTCAACATTACGTTTCAGCCACATGTGTTTATCACGAATTTTTGCTCATGATTCTTGTTATTCCTAATATTATAGAGTAACTGTGAAATCAAATCTGTAGAATTAAGTCACGTTATATTTTAGGAGTAATTTTTGTATCTTAATTTTTTATATTTCAGTCATTGTATTTATAAGTTTATCCAATTCATTATTTTGTTTTATACTTAAATGTACTTAAAACCTTCTTTGATGTTTAAATGATTGACTAGCGTATAAGAACTATTTCAGATGTGTCTAAAAATAATCCTTGTATTAGTCAAGTATTTTTTATGGGTAAGCTAAAACTACCGCGCCACAGAGTGGACGAGTATGTCCCCTTGGCTAACATTGATGAAAGTTAGATGTATTCTTTTCGTCGGCCCAGAAGTCTTATTATCTGTCGTGATTGATGAGTCATAGCTCAACTCATTATTTCGTTAGACTTGTCGATTATTTTCGTAAATAATTAGTCTTGACAGTTCCTTATTACTATAAACAAAAGAATGTATCATTTTTTTTTTTCTTCAGAGATTTGTTTTGTATCATGTTTAAAAAATAAGTGTCTTTTTTGTTATTAAGTAAACTCAGTGATTAATTTAGTGATCAATTACGGCTTCGTTTGGCTATGAAAAGAAGCATACAGTTGTGTTAACCTTATATTAATTTCTTCGTTACATCATAAAACAAATTGAGAATGTAGTTCCGTGCACGAGGTCATTGATCGAGCTCAAAAATGTAAATAGTAAGATTAAATGTAATTTTGCCATTTTAAAAATAAAGATTCTTGTTTTTCTTAACAAACTTTTCATTTTCTCTTCAATTGCAACTTATTTTTACTAAAAGAAAAAACTTAATAATCATATTAGAATTTATTTTCTTGGCTTTTGATTAGGTTAAAGCTTTGTATTATAAAACAGAACACGGTTCGTTCGATTTAATCTAATATTTTAAAAATAATTTAAAATGCAAAGTTGAGAATTATATCACAAGTGAATACACTGATTAAAAAATAAGAAAATTAGTTGCATTAACAGAATGAAATTATGCTTCAACGTATTCTTGAAATCTTTTTACTTTTGTCAACAATTTGCGGAGGTGGTTTAGGTCGGGAAGCAACTTGACGACTGAATAAACTGAAGGAAAAAAAAAACAAGAATGACTTTTTTAGTCTGTTAAGTAATTACTAATCAAAAATTCTGATAAAAAATATTAATGTACTATTTGTTTCAAATTTCTATGATTCAATTGTTTCTTCAATAAATGAATGAAAAGATGACGTAGAAAATTTTTGGTAGAACACAATATTCCAAAGTAGCTGAGGACACTAATTTTTCTAGATTTTAATTATAGAACTATTTACTATTTATATTATCTTTACTAAGTTATAAAAAAAGTTTTTAATAGTGCTTCGATGAAAGCTGTAGTTTTCTCAAGTTCTTGGTTTTCTAGATCAACCATAGACAGAGAAATTGGAAAAACGACAGCAAAGATCGAAACATGAAAAATGCAGATATTTACTTCAGAAATTTCATTACTTCGTAACTAATTTGTCACTAAAAGTTTTACATGAGTTCTTAAAGAGTCTGCCCAGAAATTAAAGTATCTGAAAAATTTGACTAAAATAATAATAGGAAAATAAATTAAAACTTACTATCGATATGTTTCACTTCTGATGTAATCAATGACATGTGAAATACCAATTTGCAACTGATCAGCTATTGGAGGTACCCAAGGATTAAAGTCCATTCGTAGAACTGATTTCGAGCTAAGCAAATCCAAATTGCCTAGAAAATTGTAAAATGAAATTATTGTATCATTCTCAAAACACGTACAGGTACTACTAATCCATACAGAAAATTATCTTACCAATTTCTGGAGGAAGAATGGTCAGTCGATTTGCTTGAATATGAAGCTCGCGTAAACGTTGTAAATCACCAATTTCTTTGGGCAAATCAATCAGATCATTTTCTCGCAAGACCAACTAAAAAGAAAAAACTTATATTATATAAAAAAATTTAACTCATAGTTTATCTAAAAAAAAAGTAGATTTACAATTTGCAAATTTTTCAGCTGGCCTATTTCTGGCGGAATTGTTTCAAAATCATTGTCACCCAAGTATAAAGCTCTCAGAGTTTCTGTAATATTAAATTAAATTCAGAAATTTTTAAAACGACTATTCAAAAAATTACTTCTCAAATTTATCACATTATTATCTTACCTAGCATGAAAAAGTTTCCAGGTAAACTGTTTTCATTCAAATTGTTGTACGTTAAATCTAGAACTTCTAATACGGGTGAAGCGCCGAATCCTCGTGGCAGTGCATCCAATTTATTCATCCTACAAATGAAGGCAGGTGAAAGGTTTCTTTCATTAATATTATATTCTGAATGAAAATCATCTCTAATTTACTATTGAATAAACGTACCCTAAATTAAGAATTCTCAATTTAGGTAAGGACGAAATCGATACTGGTAACTCTTCGATGTGATTATTGAATAAATTCAATATTTCCAAGTTGACTAAATTTGCTAGACCTGGTGGTATGGCTGAAAAATATTATAGAAAACATCAAAAATTTAAAACGTCAACAAGATCGAAACTTGAAAAAAATATTCCAGATTAATATATAAAATCAGTTTTAAATTTGAAAGAATTTCTTTCATGTTTTAAAATTCGTTTGAATTAAAATTTTGATCTTGCGAGAAACCGAAATCAAATAAAATCACATATAAAAACTTCATAAGAGAGTACATGAAAAAATATTATTCTTCGAGAAAAAAAAACAGGAGGGCTGTTTGACCAAAATTTTTATAAGAAACTTACTTTTCAGTTTATTATGACTCAATGTGATTCGAGTGATGTTCAGCATATTCACTGCAACAAAAAAATTTTATAATTTGTTATGAGTGGATAGAAAATTCGAATTCCAGGTTACTTCCTACACTAATACTAAGATAACCAAACTTGTTTATCCTAAATTTTTATTCAACCGACTTATAAGCAAATATTAAGTCAGTTGGTATTTAAATTTTCAAATTCAACGAAAATTTTCCAATTTAAATCTAATAAAAATTGTTGAAAATATCTAGCATTGGAAAAATTTTAGACGAATTTTGTAGAAACTCTGTAGGACTTGGAAAGATTATTCAGGAAACAAAACGTTTCTCTGACATTTTTAAAACTTGTTTTAAAAAAGCCATTTTTATGACTGAAAAAAAAAAGTATTTTGTACATCTAGAATAGAGGAAAAGTAGACCTCGGATTTTTGAGTCTTCCCCAAAGCAATATCCACAGGCTTCACCCATTGCTGGATACCTCCAAAACGTTTGCCTCTCAGTTTCAATTTATATAACGATATACTAACGTTTTCAAGAACTATAAAAATATTACATAGTGAAAAAAAATGTTCAGTTACAATTCTTAAAACGAACTTTCAAAAAAAATGAAACTGTTTTCCATGGATTTGAGTTTCTTCTGTGTTTAAGATTCAAAGCAGCTTGAAGTTCAAATGACAGTTAAATTGATAGTATAAGTAGGTCAATAGAATTAAACGAATGACAGGCAAGTAAACTCTTCCACAGTGCATAAGGAAATCACTAAAAATGCTCAGTTTATATTATCCAACGAAGGCATTTATGAAGGGACTACAGAAGATAGAGAAAGACTTAGGGAGGAAGATTTTCAACAGCTCAAATCAGATACTCGCAATTTCAGGTATTCTTATGAGAAAAACAGAAATCAAGAGGTAGGTCATGAATAAATACACTCGAAACTAATCTCAAAGACCAAGTTACTTGAGAAAGTGTCAACAAATAATCCTTATAATCTACGACAACCGTAGACTGAACAATATCAACGCCTGTGTTTCAAATTCTCTAGGACAGGAAGCTACTTCGGTACTGATGAATGTATATATTTTCAAAAGCCAAGGAATTCAAGAAAGGGCGAATTATTCAATTATTCAACGTACAACATCGACTGAATATGTCAAGGTCTAAATTCTCAAAGATTGGAAGCTATTTTGGTGCTTATCAGTGTATACGTTGATAATGGGTGGCAGAGCAAGTTACCAAAAATGGTCAAGAAGTGACTCCGAACTACCATCTGTTTAAACTGCAATTAATTCTAATTACTTACATATGCCTGGGATTTCTTCGAAAGTGACGACATTTTTGTCGACTAAATCTAATTCGGGATTTTGTATTTGCTTAGCTTCTTCGATGACTTTCTTTGCCTTCGACATTTTACCATTTGTTGGTAAACACGAAACAGGCGACTGCTCGACCTCCATTGCGCGCGCAGCTTTTCCACGACGATTTCAATAAGAAAAAAAAAATTTACGTCCTGTAAAAAAATTAAAACCGAGACAAACGCATGCTCTCGGTGAGAGCTAAACAGTTGAACTGAAGATATAAAAATACATGACTATAGACGAAGACACACCTCGAAAAATTTCTCACCCACTCCCATATCCTTACCATAAATGGTTTATGGCCTTCCGGCGGATATTAAGTCATGAGACTGAATTTGGTGCATAGATTTAGTACTTTCCGATGACAAGATTGAGATTGGTTTTTGGAATGAAAGGCACATTTTTCAAATGTCAGCTCCTGAAATATTTTCAATGTTTAATTTCTATTAAAGTAAAGAGATGGGCCTTAAAATTTCAAATCGAGTATAAAATCATAAGATAAATTTGAGGGTTTACTGCAAGATTTTAATTCAATTTTTAAAACAAACTTCGGATTTTAAAACATATTGTTCAATGTTTACCCTTCAAAAAATTTGGGATATGGAAATTTATGACGATAAATAAATAATTTGGTATCTCTATTAGGCAAAATAATTTATAAGATATAAACTAGGAAATTTGTTTTCGAAAATTGTTATCAGATTTCTCATTTAATTTTCAACACTAGACCAACACATCTGCTAAAAGTTCGTTTAATTTTCCAGTCAACATTTCTCAGTCATCTGTTTTAGACAATTAAAAGAAACATAACAATGCCAACTTGAGAACGTGCCAAATTCAATTTTTTCTAAAATGTTTATTTAACAGTTTTTAATTTACTGTCAGCAAAAGTTGCAATAAACGAAATTTCCAATTTACTGATTCACTAATTACAAGCATAAATAAAACAAAACAGAAAAAATTACAACTCCGTTTAATAATGCGGTTGATTTTGATGTAAAAAATCGTACAAAAATACTTCGATACGTCTCTCAGCATCAAGCATGAGAAAATTTCAGTTTTCTCACGTTTAATTTCAATTTCAATACATTACCTCAACAACCTCTTGCTCAATTGTTCCGCGTGAAGGGTGGGGGGGAGAGAGATCGGGGAAGAGAAAATTTCTGCCAACGCTTTCGAAAAAAGCTAATTTATTTTTCTTTACATCAATACAACTCAACAAGAAAGTTTGAAATTTTCTTCGAATGGGTACGACGTATACGAAACATGAATGATGAAAGACGAGAAATAGATAAAACCATATTATTCAAATCATTATTCACAAATCGCGATACAACTAGACGTTCATTCATTTTTAGATTTAACTACCTAAGTAAAAATAAAAAGTAGATACCTATTACCTACAAATCATTGATTCTGGTAAATTACCGCAGTAAATAAATTTAAAACAAAAAAAAGAAAAATATTTACAGCGTATGTTTCGCTCTTTCGTGAAAAAATTTAAAGAAATTAAAACTAAACACGACAACAAAATGAAGTACATACTCAACAATACACGCACAAATTTTATAAATTTATAACACGAGAAAATGGTCATGTCATGAAAAACAAATTACTTCGAACGCTCACTAAAATAAATCACAACACAAAATTGATGAGACCATCAGATTTTATAAAAATCAATCAATGTAGTGCAAAAAACTCGCAAGAAATTTGTTTCTTTTTTTTCTTTCTTGTTCCAAAAAATCGAGAAATCATAGCAAAAAAAAAAAAGAGGATAACACAAATTTTTTCACGATTTTTAAAGAAGAAAAAATAGATTTTTTCTCTAATTATAAAAATAAAGTCTCCATTTTCAAATTAACAAGTAAATACATTAATTGCATTACACCAACATGAATGACGAATATATGTTCGATATAAGTTAATAATTAAATGAGAATTCTAACAGATAAAAACAATGAATTTTGATTGAATGTAATGCTACAAGACTAATTAACAGAAATAAAATAAAAGCATTTAAAAACATTGTCCCAATACACTATATTATTGAAAATATAGAATGTAAAAAAGACCACACTCAGTACAATCAAAAATGAAAAACAATACTGATACGCAAATGAGCTACCCGAACCATTAACAGCTGACAGGACAGCACATAAATTAACATAGAAAATAATATGTTGAATTATCAAGTGACAAAAAAAGAGAAGATAAGGTCAATATTGTAAAAGCTAATAAATCATTACAGTTTACATATTTTTTCAATTTCTATCTCACTCTACCAAGAAATAAACCAGATTTATTGATTTTTGAGACGCGGAATTCATCAACATACTCGAGTTGTGACTGTGAAAACTTTAATATTCATTAAAATAATGACAAAGGGGGACACAAATTAAGTTACATAAAGGAATGGCAAGAGTTCCCTACATGATGAAATGATATCAATCACTTAAACACAATGGTCAATAACCTGGGCTAGAATTTTCAAGCCGCAGCATACTTTTTCTAATAGCTTTCAACAGATTATAATGGTTATTTTAGCAATTCATCAATTTCCGAGGCGAAAAGATTTACAGAAAAGGTAAGTCCAATCATTCTCACAAGAAATGTAAATCAAATAAATATGGTAGTTGGCAAATTTACCGTAGCTATTGAAAAAATAAAATAAAACATATAATAAAAATAATTTAAAAATACTACCTCTTGATACTTGCTAGTTTATGTTTTTTTAAAAGCAGGTGCAAAATGCTGACTCAAAAGATTATGAAAATTAGCTGTTTTACGCAGCACGTAAATGTTATGTTTAAATACGCTAATATATTAAGCTCCATCCATCAGTACACGAGAGCAGTATAGTTAAAAATCTAATATTCAACTCTCTTATATTGAACTAAATGGTAACTTGCTTTCATTGAAAGGGCAACGCCAGGACATTTTACTTTTTTTTTTCTAACAGCATAAAGCATATTGTGAGCACGTAATTTGCTTTTAATAGGACATAAATTCTTGACCCAAATAGAGCATTACTACTGTGAGAATATTTCGGCCAAAGATTTCTTGAACAATTTTAGAAGACAACAGGAGTAGCTAATCTTAAATTAATGGAAAATGTCTTATCACAATTTAGTCGCATATACATGTAAGAAGATAGCTCACGCACGTTTCTGTGATTACAGGTCGACTCTGGAATAAAATAATAAATAAGGAGTTCCGGAACCACTTTTCGCCGCGGAGGGAGACAACATATCCAGCAAATCGTCAGTTGAGAGCGGCTGAATTTTATGGTCGTCGCACTGGAGCCACGTGTGCTCTGAATCATCCATCTCTCGGCGTCGTATCGAACAACAATCGGTCCCTTTGCACGTGGGGATATGGCGGTTTTTCATATCCACCTCTCTCGAATTCATATTTCCACTGCTGCCATTAAACGACTTGGAAGATAATTTCATTAAATACTTGGATATGGTACCTTTATCCAGCATATTGTTGCTGTTCGACGCCACCGAATTGATGCTCGTTCCTCGAGACAGGCTCGAAGTTTTCGGCTTATCTTTTGTGCAGAACATGTAATCCTGGCCTTGGTCGGTTTGTTTTACGTACGCCACATAGTGCCCCGACACGCTCACTTGACCGACGTGCATTATTATTGCGTACAGTGTATAGAAATGCGAGCGTTCGTCTGATCCTTTCATCTGCAAACACTCTTCGCAGAAACAGGATAGCAATAATGGCGTTGGCATGTAATCGTTGACCTTTGTCAAAGAGTTTCTGCAGAAATCAAAGGAAAACATTTTTTTAACCTTTCAATTTGACGAAGTAGACTACAACGCTTCAATAAATAGAAGCTATGAAAAGAACACAAAAACCAACCCGAATCCAGAAGAAAATCTTTTCAAATGTAAAGTTAATAATCTCGGTAACTTTTCGAATTTCACGCATCTCTTTGCTTCATTGTAACGTAAGCACTTCTCACACCAATACTTATTGCAATCCATTAGATATTCTTCGGTGACGATAATTGACTGATATAACTCATCCACATCTTTTTCTTCATCTGTAAAATTAATTGAAGAAATATTAACAGGAAAAAAGAGGAGTACCTCCTGAATCTCAGCGAAGATTCTTTTTTGGTATTTCCTAAAAACAATACAAAATTAATAAAGTCTCACTTGAATAAAATTATTTTCGATCATATTGTAAATTATTTGGGCGAATTACTCAAAAATGAAACTTCTGGTAATTTTTCACTAAATAAAAGCTTGTTATGTTATATAAAATCTGTACATCGAAAAAAATAAGATAGGTGTTGAAAATCCCCATACCAGTGCTCAACTTACAAATTTATTCCCTGAGCAGAAATCAGGAAATGCAAAGTTTTTGAACATATTATAATAGGAGAAATTTTGGTTCAATTGAAATATATCATCAAATCATCGAATTATCTGTCTCTAAGCTACTGAATGATGAAAAAAATCCCACTTTTCATATAAGTTTCAAAGTGAAAACCTTCTACAAATTACATGCTCCTAAGTTTTCGAGCACTGCAAACATAGAGAAAATTCGTATTGGTGTCAGAATTATGAGCTACGAAATTAGTCGAGTTAATTTTTTGCCAAAGCAATCAAGGCCATCAAGGGCTAGATCTAAATCTTTCAGACTTGTATTTTCATAATTGAATAAAGATACTAGAAAATACTTTTCAAGGTCAGATTTTGTATTGTATTCTCACAATCATATCACCTCGATATTCCAAGTTTAATCGGATATTACAAAATTTTATTTCAGCTGTTTTCAAGTCACCTGTGCACCGAAGTAACCATACGAGTTCATTGAACAATCAGTGAAAACTTCATACTTGGTTAAACTTCAATATAATATCTTACCATACTGGATCGGTACGCAAATATCACAAAATGTTTCTTTTCTTTCGGTAACCTGCTCACACTCAAGGCAGGTAGTTCGCAACAATGATACTCCGCGAAAATCATCAAATAATGTACTCTGACTGGAAGGATGATGATCTTCCGGATACAAACCATTTATATCATCTTTACCATCTGAATCACCATTCAAATATTTTTCAAAATCACCCTCTAGAACAAAAAATTTCATTACAAGTTACCGGCAGAAATGAGGAAACAGTTAATTTTAATTATTTCATATTATTTCGAACCTGAACGATTTTCTCGCAAAGAGGTGGTTCTTTTATCCGACCGAATGATTTTACTGAATTTGAGCGATTTTCGCATAACTGACTTGAATGTTGAACTTGTCGACGAAGCCGAGGGAGGAGGTGTTATCCTTTCTATAAAATTATTCTGTTGATATATAAATTCACAAGTTTCTCTCAAAATGTCTATAATGCAAACGAGTAATTCGTGAGCATCGTGTTGCTGGTTGCCTTCGAACATAGGATTCACTTCTCTAAAAAATTCAAAAAGTAAGAGAAAAAAACTATATTAGTTGATTTTTTTTTCATCCAATAGTCTATCATAAAAATTTTCCCACATCTACCAAATTCTAAATTCAAACATAATTAGATAGCTTCAGAATGTCACAGAATTATTGAAAAATTTTTAATCGTGTTAAGCAACCGTATCACATTTTTTATGACCTGTAGATAGCAAACTACATACGGCAAACAAATTCAGTTTAAGCTATCGGAATATTTTTTTTTTCGAAAGAAGCTCATAATAAAAAAACAGAAAATGTCAATGAATTTAAACCGATTAGATAAATACGAAACAATAATCCATAAAATATGAAATGGCAAGTTGATGAAATATTTTGACACCGGAATAATTTATTCATCAAACTACTCATCTGTTGTTCGCTTCACCGACAACTTTAGTGAAAACTCAAGTTTTGCCAAAAAGCAATTCACAGACAAATTACAAATCGTGCATCAACATACCTCAACGCATGTAAGAAAGAAGTGGGCTGAAAAGATTCCTCTCGTTCTTTTATCTCGTTTAGGCACAAACTCATATAAACTTGGTGTAATTTGCTGAAAGCAGCTTGAGTTCTTACATTCAAATTTACTCCAGATATATTTTTTCCATTCCTACCGAGCGAATAAAATCCCTCCTGAAAACAAAAATATACAGATTCAGGACATGCAAAACGTTTCTGAAGCGCCATTTCATCTTCTGCTCATTTGCAATGCGCTGAATATAGAAAATTGAACGTACGAGTAAAATAATAAAGAAATACCTTTATTTGTGCTTGTCTGATAAGGAATTCGCAGTCACAATTTAAATGATGTAACTTGTGTAGAAATGAAGGGGCGTATCGAAGGGTGTATAACACACTGTTGAGAAAACATGTGTTCCCCACATTGAAAAGCGCTGCTATTGGACCCCGATCACAATAGCCATTTTCTTCTGATGGCTTTTGTAGTAGAGTTTGATGGTAGGGGTCATTTAATCCATAACTATTCACCATAGTATCTGTAACATTTACGAAATTTTCAAGTATACTGCAATTATATCAATGCGCAGTCTGTGTCGTATAAGAAAATCTGTATGTCCAATAATCTTATTTAGAAAAAAAAACAAAAAAACTATCGATTTGTGTCATATTTGTGCCTTCCAAACATAACATCAGGCAATTATTTCTACTTACGTAATTTAAGCAATCACTCATTTTACAAAATAGGTCATAATTCAAAAACTACCAAATTGATTGTAACCAAACTTCAATCAGCACATCTTCACTATTAAACCTTCCTTCCAGCTTCATTTCAACCCTATTGGTCCATAGTTCTTTCAAAACAGCGTGCACAAGTAAAAAACTCCTATTGCTCATTACCTCCGAAATGACTGACCAATAGGGCTGAAATGTGAATGTAAAAAAGGTCTCAGTATGTAGAATATAAAGTTCAAATTTTGCTTACTATTGCATGCATAATTTTTTTCCAATTTTCTCCACTTTCTTCCAATTTTTTACAACTCTATCCAAATTTATGCAATTCTTTAATTTTTAAAAAATTTTTAATTTGATTAAATTTTATCTTACTCTCCAATTTTTTTCCAGTTTCATAAACAATATAAAATTTCTGATTGATTTGAAAAAGCAAAAGCAAAAAAAAGCAAATCCTATAGCAAAACAGGCTTTTGTGGGACAGCCTTTCACCAGATGTACAAAATACGAGAAATATCGCTAAACAATAATGGCCTATATTTTTGTAAATACTATTTTCTGAATCACTTTTTGTTCATTTTCGTTTTAAACATATATGATTGAAACATACTTCTACATATTCCTAAAAAATCACAAACTCATTCGCGAAATTCGTTCTTGTATTCAGAATAATCTTCTCCATAGTGTTACCAACTTGTTCATACAAGATAACAGTATGTTTCGAACTTCCTTATTGGACACAAACTATGCACCCACAAAAAATATAACAACGTATTAACCTGGACCAGCCGGCATTTGAAATGGTTCGGTTTCTGTTTTTCCTGGCGATGACCAGTAGGACTCCGATTCAGATTTTACTTCTGTTACCCAGGCTTCAGTGGATTGTCTCGAGTCGTCTCTTTGAAGACGAGATAAACGTCGTTTTTTCTTTGGTAGCTGATTCCCTTCATCAGTATCTCGCATCTGTAGAACTGTCATTTTTATCTAGGCCACTGCAATACATGAAAGAATATTATACAAAATAGAAGGTACACAACCTCATCAAAATATGAACAATACTTAAAAAACGAGTAAGGAGAGATTATAAAGCAGCGGCTTTAGACTTATATCACTTACCACAGTTTAGTAATCAAATTAAGCAAAGGAAACGTATTTAACTGGCGTAAAATATCGGTCGGCTGATTTTAAAAGCAGATTAAAGCTGACAGCAGTGTTAGGAGCAATTTGTTATGTCGGTGATAACTAGTGCAAATAAATGGTGCAGTAAGAGATTAAAATAGCTTACATATGATTTCTTTTCGAACTCATGGAATCAAAATTAAACACCAAGCAACTTCATTGATGGTCGGCTTCATATAATTTCAGGCGATTATCGAAGCACAAATTTTTGACCCATACAAACGGAGAAATGAATCAGAGGAAGTTCAAATTTCAATTCATGACCAAAGTTTCGGCATGAGTCCTTATGAAGGAATTAGGTGAAATATAAATACGAAAATAACAACGTACAGGATCAAAGGGTTCGGCAATTCGCAATTAAATGATACACTGATGATAGCAACGACTATTCGTTTAGTTTATACCTGAATACCTGCCAATATAATTACGAATACTAACAACCTACGAAATACGAATACCTGCTGCTATATTTACCTCCCAACACAAGTAAATTTCCATCTATTTGCTGACAAAAAGGAGGAGTTTCTCTCGTTTTCCCCATCATCAATCTTTTTCAAGGTCCTCACTGATTTCACAGATTCAAATTTCACAGAAAATAAAATCTAGAATATTATACGAATTTGTTAAAAAATTACAAATAGAATGATAAAAAAATCTTTCCCGCCAGACTGTTGAATGTTGATTTTTCGGAAACAGAGATCCAGCAGAGATCTTTCTTTCCCTTCCCGTATACAGATACAGACTACAGTGTATGTATAGTTCCTTGTGTATGAATTCACTGAATTTTGATTCTCCTGTGAAGATCAATGAAGATTAGTAATTATAAAGAAGATAGATTCAAATATTAATAAGATAAAAGACTCAGTCAATCCCAAACACAGGTCAATACTCACAGGGAATTCCAATTCTTACTTCTGGATTTTATATCAAGTTGGTACTTCTTTTAAATCGTTTCACTTCGGTAATCTATCTTCGATTGATCATCGTGTATTTTTACTGAACAGATTTATCAAGGAATATCATTCCAAATCTGTGACTCCGTAGTATTTCACAATGGATGTATCTGATAATCGTACAGGAACCAGGAAACACAAAGATGATCTTGGTGATCGCTGTCAAAAAAGGTTTCAAGATTTCCTGGAGGAGTAAGTACCTTTTTTTTCCCTTTTATTGTCGCTTGATGTACTGTTTTGTATCGGTCTATCTCTATTTTAAATGCAGATTTCGAGAGGATGGAGAACTCAAGTACATTGAACCCAGCGCAGAACTACAAAAAATGGAAAGAAATTCGTTGGAAATCAGTTTTGAAGATGTAGAACAATTTGATCAAGCTTTAGCTACCACTATAATTGAGGATTACTACAGGTACAGTTTTTCTGCTCTACTCTGACTATATATTTGTATATAATGACTTATAATTATTTTTTATTCAGAGTTTACCCGTTCCTTTGTCAAGCAGTGGGAAATGTTGTAAAAGATCGATGCGAAGAACCCTTAAAGAAAGAGTTTTTCGTTAGTATTGTGGATTTTCCTCAACTTACCAAGATTCGTGAACTTAAAGGTCAATCTGTCGGTACGCTCACCAAAATTTCAGGTCAAGTCGTTCGAACTCACCCTGTACATCCGGAATTAGTTTTGGGAACATTCATGTGTCTTGATTGCCGAACCCTGATTCACAATGTTGAACAGCAATTTAAAGTACAACCAATTTCTACGATTCAGTCGGATTCTTCACTGATTTCTTGAAAATTATTGTTAATTCTTTTTTTGTTTTAGTATACTCAACCAGTGATCTGTAGTAATCCATTGTGTAATAACAGAACACGTTTTCAGCTAGACATCGATAAAAGCACGTTCGTGGATTTTCAAAAAATTAAAGTTCAAGAAACTCAATCAGAATTGCCTCGAGGATGTATTCCCAGAAGGTGAATACTAGAAATTTTTTTTTTTGATCTGACGTATGATTTTAAGAAAATTTTATACGTTTTGTGTTTACAGTGTTGATATAATCCTTCGGGCTGAAATTGTTGAAACAGTTCAAGGTGGTGATCAATATCTCTTCACTGGTACATTAATTGCTGTACCAGATGTTGGTGTCTTGCAATTTCCCGGAGCCAAAGCTGAATTGAAAGCCCGAAAAGATCGCTCTATCGACGCTGTCAATGATGGTATTCGTGGTTTAAAAGCCTTGGGTGCACGAAATTTGAATTACAGATTGGCTTTTCTGGCTTCTAGTGCTACTCTAGCAAACACAAGAGTTAGTAATGTTCATTATATTTTTTTCTCGCATTTTTGTCATACTTTCAGTGATGGTAAATCTTTCGAACGAATAATCTGGCTAAGTGCCGGTCGAAATTGATTTTACTTATCTAAAAACTTATCTGCTTAAATAAATTCCTGGTCAAGTTCTTATATGATGACTCAAAAGTCCCCTGCATCTTATTGAAAATAATTTAGATTTTAAAATTTATATACCATGAACATTTTAATCTAAATGTTATTCATGCTCAAATTACTAACTGATATCTTTCAAACAAAATTAATTTTTCTCATTTTTAGTTTACCGGAGGTACCGTTGCAGGAGAATCTCTATCACCTGAATTGATGAAGAAACTTATGACCGATGCTGAATGGAATAAAATTTACGAAATGAGTAAAGATAAAGACCTGTTTGCAAATTTGATGAATAGTCTGTTTCCTACAATTCACGGACACGAACAAGTCAAAAAAGGTATATTTCTTCTAGTTTTCTTCTATTTAAAACGGTTTTATTTCTCAATGATTGAAAATGAACTTTCTTTTATTTTAATAATAAAAATTACCCATGAGGTTCTCAGAGGTAAACGTTTTGTAATACTCCTGTTAAATATGGAATTAAATGTCATCACTAATCAAGGTACTATTTAAAAAAAATCTTTACAGTATGTTTTTTAAAATTTTGAACTTTTTTAAAAATGAAATTACATTATACTCGTATAAAAAAATTTTTTTGACGCGGCATAATTATAATCTTCTCTCAATCTAAGGTATTTTATTGATGCTCTTTGGTGGAGTTGCTAAGAAAACTGTTGAAGGCACTGCTTTACGAGGAGATATAAACTGCTGCATCGTCGGTGATCCCAGTACAGCAAAATCTCAATTTTTGAAACAGGTAATAACAATCAAATCAAGACCAAATCATTTATAATTTCCTGTCTTATTGAAAGAAAATTTTCCTTAGGTTGCAGAATTATCTCCTCGTTCGATATACACCTCTGGTAAAGCATCTAGTGCTGCGGGTTTGACTGCAGCCGTCATCAAAGATGACGAATCTATGGATTTTGTAATCGAAGCTGGAGCTGTACTTTTGGCCGACAATGGTATTTGTTGCATAGACGAATTCGATAAAATGGAACAACACGATCAGGTAGCCATTCACGAAGCTATGGAACAACAGACGATTTCAATTGCCAAAGTACTTATTTCTCTAATTTTTTGTGATAGATGAACATTTTGAATTCCTAAGCATTTAACGATTTTTACTACTTTATAGGCTGGTGTGAGAGCCACTTTGAATGCTCGAACTTCAATATTAGCTGCTGCCAATCCAATCGGTGGGCAATATGATCGTTCAAAATCGTTGCAACGCAATGTATCTCTAACAGCGCCCATTATGTCTAGATTTGACTTGTTCTTTGTGCTGGTCGACGAGTGTAACGATGTAATATTGGTTTCTGTTTTTCTACTAACTTTTGTACTAAAAAATACGATTTTATTTGAATATTTTGTATTATAGGTAGTTGATTATGCAATCGCCGAGAGGATTTTAGCTGTTCATATGGAAAGTGAATCGGTAGTCAATAGAATATATACGCAAGAAGAAGTTATCAGATATATTATTTTTGCCAAACAATTTCATCCAGTCATTACCACCGTATGTTTTGCTAGATTCCTATTGAGTGTTGTGGAATTTTATTGATTGATGCAATTTTTTCTACCCTCGTAGGATGCACAAGGTTTATTGGTCGATTATTATACCCAGCTTAGAATGCGGGATACACAGTCCAATTCCAAACTCACGTGGAGAATAACAGTGCGTCAGTTGGAGTCATTAATTCGTTTGTCAGAAGCCATGGCAAAGATGGAGTGCTCTGACGAGGTTAATTAATTTTTTTTTTTTAAATATCCGCATGAGGTATTACAAATAGCCATCCTATGAAATATTTTTTTCTAATTCTAGGGTAATATAAACTATTTTGAAACGAATTTATTCGATATGGAGATTGAAAAAAGTGTAGCTGAATTATATGCCGTTTTAGTTAAATTTTAGCTTCAGAACTTATTATTTAGTCTTATGGAGAAAAGGGGTCATGATGTATCGGGTATAGAAAATAATATTCAGTACGCATATCGTTTTAGTATTTTAGGTGACAAAATGTGCAGGGGTTTTCGCCTCGTCCCTGTCTCCTCTTAAATTAAATATCGATTCAGTGAAGGTCTATAAAATTCAAGTAAACTAAATTAAATAAAATTTATCATAACTAAAATTAAGCTTATGTTTTTTTTCTATTGATGCTGATAAATTGAACGACTAATGGCGCGACATCGAGGTCTTGAAAATTAATTAGGTACCTTTTCGATTTGAATAAAATCTTTGGTATAGAAAAAAAAAAGACTCACAAACAAGTTTCATTGAAATTTCATTTATATACGCATATCATATAAAATCTACAAATCTATTTTATTAAATGAAAATTTTGAATTTTTTTCAGGTATTGGTAAAACATGTCAAACAGGCCTACGACTTACTGAATAAATCCATTATTCGTGTCGAGCAACCCGACATCAATCTGCTAAATGATGATGATGAAGCCGAGCCTCCTGCAAGTCCAACTCGCCAAGAAGGTAGATTTTATGTTTTTCCGAAATTCTTGGAATTCATTTTCGAAACAACTAAACTATTTTTATTTTTATTTTGTTCGTGGTCAAATTGAAGAGGCGGAAGTTGATGATCCTGCACCTCAAGAATCACATAAAAAGAAGCTTACCTTATCGTTTGATGAATACCAAAGACTTACAAATTCGCTTGTTATTTACATGAGAAATTTGGAGGATAAACGTATTGCTGAAGGTGATTTTTTCGCTACATCCCGTCTTTAAATTTTGTGTGAAGAGTTGTTGTAATGTGATTTAATTTTGTGTTCTAGCTGGCGACGATGAGACATTTGACGGTGTTCGAAAAAGTGAAGTCGTGACAGCGTATCTCGAACAAATCGCCAACCAAATTGAAACCGAAGACGAACTTGTCGAAAAGAAAAATATGATCGAGAAAATTATCGATAGACTGATCTATCATGTGAGATAATGTTTTAATTTACCTTGCGTCTAATCTACTGGTTTGATATTCGACTCTTATTATTTTATTTGCTCATATTTGTAGGATCAAATTTTTATACCTCTCACTGCCAGTGAAGAAAGAAGAACGGATGATCCGAATGTCGACGAAGAGGATCCTTTACTCGTTGTGCATCCGAATTATGTTACAGAGATGTGAGAAGGTATTTGTAAAATCTTATTTAATTTCATACAATCTTTATTTTAATGTTTTTTACTCTACCTCTTTGCTGTCGTGAACCCCTCATCGTTCTTTCGTCTTGTTAGTTGTGAATTTTGATTATTCGAAGTGGAAATTTCTGTGGGACTGACATAATTTTTTCATTCGTGTTGTCTTTTTATTGAAAATGTGGTTGGCTTTGTATTAATACTGCTGGGAAAAAGAGGGAGGAGTCTGAATTTTAAGAAATTTCACTATAATTGTCGTCTGGTAATGATTTTTTGAAACCTGACTGACAGATTCAACGTCTTCGAGATGAAATGGTTCTAAATATTTTTTTTCATTTCTTATTTATTCATTCATTTAAATTGACCTCCTCTTGGGTCAGATTACGAATGACTTGGTGTAGTTTCATCTTTTTTTTATTGAAGTTGTCTTATTTTGAAAAACTTCCCAAGAAGTTCTGTTTAATTTGAACTATTTTTCTCGAAAATTAATAGGATTTGATTTCTGATTTATTCGTTGAAATTCATATTTTATATTGTGTATCAACTATTTATATAATTACTTTTAAATCACTGAGTTATTTTATTTAATTTTTCGGTTGTATTTTAATTAAAGACCTTTTTTGTAATTTTATTGTTTGATTTTCATATGTTGACTAATTGATCAACTCGGATTGTCTGAACGACCAATAATCTAGAATTTGTTACAAAGATGTTGACTCATTGAAAAGAATGGTTTTACATGCAATCGTATGTATAAGACTGCATTTCAGTGTCTTTGTGAGTTCAAATTTGCTATCTTGTACGTTTAAGTAAATAATTCCATAGTGAGGCTTTGAGTCAAGAGTTTTAGATAGGTACCTACTTAATTTTCGTATGCTTTTAAAGATTGTAAAATTCAAAAATCGAATGACTATAATTCGAATTTTTATTTTATCACCGTTTTGGTTATCTATAAAAAGTTTTTTCCATTTCCTGAAGAATTCATCAATCATTTCTCGAGAATTATAAAATATTGCAATAACTCAGTCGATTTGTAAAATCCTATTAATTTTTATACATATTCATCTTAACTTGGTATTCTTAATTTGTTTTCCACTCGTATCTTGACTCTCCGATTTTATCGTGAAGTTTTCCTATCGTATTTTCGCGGATTTCCTCCTGAAATTCTCTGAAATTGCAGAGTTTTTGATGAAGTTCTTTTTGGTTGATGGTCTTGGTGGAAGAACCTGAAATATTAGTTTCAATTGTTTACAGAAAACACTTTTTATGATGTAACTATTAATACCGTACGCTAAAATTCATCTGTTTCAATTCATGATTCACAACAAAAAACTTTTTGGTGTATTTTCCACTTTTATCACTACGAATAAAACTAAACGAGTAGGAAAGAAATGAAAATAGCCAATCTAAAAGTGATACGAATCTTATTTGATGAGTGAATTTTGAACAAAAAGAGATGAAAGTTTTACTAATGAAGTCACTTGTATTGCTCGAACACATTTTTAAAAAGTTGAAATTATTTTATCTGTAGGAAGAAATATCTGGAATTCTCACTTTTTACACCGACATTCAGTTATGATCGATCTCATAGTATTTCTTTGGGCTGATTTCATTTCATAAAAAAGTTTATTCACCTAACACCGGTTTCGCTGTCATTATAGCTATCAGAATACCCATCTTGATTAATTCAATTTACTGAATTTTTACGATCATTGATCGATACACTGTTGCATAAATTATTGACTATATCTTATTCATGCAGGTACAGAGAAAAAAACAATTTTTTTTATTTCTGTTTGCTGCCAATTTCCAGAAAATGTGGTAAGTTGAGTTTTAAAAGTGCTGAGAAGGTGAGTGAGGTATCAGGATTTAAAATGTTTTATTATAATTTGTCCTCTGGTAAGTATGTCTGAAAACCTGATTTTTTTAAAAACTGAATTTTTTAAAATCATTTCTTTTATTATAATGTCTACCCGTATAAAATGTTCCTAATTATCTACGAAACGTGAAATGATTGTCGTAGGAAATCCTATCGGTATTAGAATGTGTCTGCTATCTGTACTATGTACCTCTGCTTATGTCTACATTTAAGGAGATAGTTGCCAAAGCTTTAGTAGATAACGAATATGATTTTGGACGTTCCCACTGTGAGTAGGTACATTATGCTGTGAAGTAGCTTCTGTTCAACAATCCGAAAAAAAATCTAATTCAAAGTAAACGGAACTGATGTGGTGTTAAAAAATGATTCAGCTCTGTTAGACACATTATCGTATCCTGAAAAATAACTTGTCAAAGTACCTGCTACTTTTTCTTATTTTTGCCTCATTTACACATAAAGAGATGACCATCTCAATAATTTCAGTAAGGTTTCGGGTTGAAAATGCGTGAAGAAGCGTTGAAATTGTCACTTGAGAATTTGAAGAAGAATGAAAGATCATTGCACATAAGATGATGCTGTCTAATTCCCGCTTAAAAGAAATGAATACCTTTTGAGTCTTTTTTTTTATTTTGAGATAACTCGACATGTTTACTTTCCAAATTGTCGACTCTTACATTCGTCGATATTGATTATTTTTCAACAATTCTACAGACTAATGAAATATTTGTTTTCATGTTTTTGTTTCAGTTTTTTTTTTGGGGTGTGTGTGTGTGTGTTGGTATAACACATGGGACAAAGTATGCAGGTTCCGAGGAACGGTTTGAAGTTTGATTAAGGGTAGTCGCATGTCGCTGGCGTTGATCGTTCTTATCTCACGCCATTCATCTGAGACCTGCATTCGTTCACCCCTTCCTGTAGTTTAGTATATTCAATTATTTTCAAGCCAGCCTTTCATTAATAATTCTCAGCGCTGCTACTAGCTTTTACATACAACTCGTATGTTAGGATTGAAATTTTTACCGATTTTTGGGGCCTATTTTTGTATTATGTATGTGTAGGTTGTTTTTTCCCCTACTTTTTGCTCGTTGCCTCTTAACAGATTGAAAATTGTTGTTGATATCATTTGTCATTCTCGTAAGTTTTTGGAAAGTGTACAACGACTATGCATTCTGTTTTCATGGAATTTCTTGTAATATTAATATCAGTACCTACTTCATCTTCTTCAACTTTTATACCTTGTTTTTACGTTTAAGTGTAAAAACTAGGAGAAGTCAATTAATCACATTATTAATTTCTGTTTAGCTTTTTTTTTTTCAAGACAAAAAAATTCAAGTAATGCAAGTATCTGGATGGGTTTATATGATATGATGTTTAATCTACCCAATCTTTTTCATCACCTTTATAATAAAAATATGAAATATTATAAACCGATTTTTCTAACGTGAATACTAATTTTGGTAATTGATATAATGCTTTGAATATTAAATTTTAGATTAAAAAGTCACTAATACCCCCAAGGTCAAATAACAGTCAAAGCAATCTGGGGCAAGAGGGATGAACTTTTTTTGGAACTGTTCATTGTACCTCCCAGATGTTTTTCAGACGTGAAAAACCAATTATTTGCTATAGTAAACCCTCACAAATAAATGGAATTAAAAATATTGAGCCCTTATTTTTTGAAAAATTTCCAAAATATCTGGGTAAAACAGATTACGCCTCAAAATAAATAATTTATAAGGCCAATGTGCAATGCTCACTTACGTCATAGATTTTCGATCAGTATGAAAAATATTGTTTGAGTTGTGAATTAATAGAAATCTGAGAAGAAAAAATGATCTACCAGATCCTGGATTAAACTTGTATTTCATTTTTAAAGATAAAAAAAAAGCCTTTTCATGGAAAATGTATGATCAAATTTTTAAAGTAGCCTAATACTCGTAATAAGAGGAGTCGACTCTGCAATTACTTGAGTTTTATAATTATTCAAGTTAGATAGAGGAGCTTTAGAAAAATTGGCAATTCTATTAATTTACAAAAAAGTGTCTGTATTACCATAAACTCCTCAGAAAATAAAGAGAAAAAATGGTTGTCTTGAAAAAAAATTTATGAAATTCTCAAGATGTAAGTAACTCACGTCTTATTAAAAATTTTAATTTTGAACCTGAATTACTACAAAAGTTCTGAACAACAGACAACTTTGACTAGCGGGGTAAGAGAGGGCCACGATTCTATCTTGAAGACTAAAGTTCGTTAATATCATTTAATTCCTGTAACATTTTAAATTCAACTGTTATCTGCTCATAAAATAGGATTATGCTTTCAACTATGAAAATAGATGATACGATACGTAATAAACTAACAATTCGATAATATTCTGATGAATTATAAAAAATTTTTTTCTTAACATGATCAAGTGATGAAGATTAGCCACAGATGAGCACGTAATTTTGTGAAAATTTTTAAAATTTCTATCTGGCAACATTGTAATATTGTAATACGACAATTGGATTTGAATCATCTGGATAACATCTGGACGATCTACTGACAATGTCAAATGACGAGAAAACTGAACTATGGAAGCCATCTTATCTTTTAAGTTCGGTTCTGTTGTGGTAAATTCGATTGTTTCTCGTCGTTGAGTTAAATTAAATTACGAATCGTCGTCAGGCACTAAATAAGTTAATTTATTAATATTATTGTGTTTCGTTTGTTTCGTTAAACGTTTTTGAGTCAGCTTACGATTATCTACTATTCTTCAAATTCAGTCGATGAATATATTTCGTGTTATCTGTGATGTGCTGTGCTTATAGTGTTGAGGAAGTTCGTGTATTTTTCGAGCGTTAAAGCATTCTTTCTATTTACCATATCTTAAATTAATAACGTGTTAGTTTTTGCAAAATGCAGGATATAGGAATGATTCCTGACAATCAGTCTGATTCTCTAATGTTGGTGTTGGTTGGATCAGTGTTTCGAGATACGATGAGTATCACGAATCGACAGATTTTCAAGAATCGTTCTTGCATTCGTGATTACGCTCTCCTAATATTTTGTGTTTGATTCGGTTTTGGTGAACAGTCTAAGTTTTTATAAAGTTACTGTCATGATTTACTCGTTTTGTGCTTCATTCGTCCAGCTGTCATCCTGTTACTTGCTGATCATTATTGGGTGAGTGTCTCGTTTGCTCATTCTCCTTATTGATGATTCAACATCTTGGTTTTAACATGTATAAGAGTTAACTTTAGTATTGCTACATATCTCCTACTCGAAATGCTCATTCATGATTCATCCATATTTTTAAATGAAACTGTGTAACAATATTCTGTGCATTCTTTTTTCAATGAAGGTGAAATTGATCTCTCTGTCGAGTATATTATGATCTCAAATGACGCTTTGAGTCGCGTGTTGGATTCGGTTTTTGAATTCTCAATGAAAGAGGTGTGAAACTTATATCTACTGTGTTCCATGATGGCCGATGATTCTGCTACAACGTTGTCAAACTACTCGTCTTTTCTGATTTTGATTCTGAATGATTCTTATTTAATCATTATAATGAACACGAAGCATCAAATTATGGTATTCCGCAGTATCTCATTGCACCTATGAATGCCGTGATCGATTACTGCCGAAAATTTCAAACCATTTCATTGAAGGTAACGTACATGTGTCAAAAATTATCAGGGGTTTCAAAACAAATTTCTTTTTTGGAGAATCATTAATTCAAAGTAACGCATGTGTAAAAAGTCGTATTCTAATGAATGGAGCATTTGCTCATGTGTAATTTTTTACTCATATTCCCCTTTACGAGTTGCTTTAAAAATTTTGTAGGATTCATCATCGGCCATTACATTTGGAACAGTGTATAGAGTATTCTTATCTGAACGCTGGAATATTCTTTGAATTTTCAAAGATTTTGACTCATTGAAACTTGGATAGTGTGAGGAACTAAAACTTGAGTATTTTTTGAACCTATGTGTCCAATTCAGACAAAAAAATTTCGAACAATCCATAAGCCATCCTTACTGAGATAGAAACCACACCTTTGTATCAGAGATATTATATTTTTAGCGTTTATATTTCTCTGCTATTTTCCTGTTTACTCTTTTCGCACTAAATATTTTTTTGTCTCCAGTCTATACAATAAAATCCAATTATCCGAATGTCTGTCCGTACTCGAAATTCATGAAAAATATTTTTTCATTGTATGATAACTGCTTCTATTAAACCTACAGAACTGAAATTGGTTTCAGTAAAAGAAGAAAAATCTCAGGAATGTATTGATATAAAATTATTTTCGAGTTGATATCCTAATTCTATTTCGCTGGTTATGATACAGACATTTTTGAGAACTGTTAATTTTATGCTACACTTCTGCACAACTTTTCAAAACGGAGCGATTTTCTTTCATTCATTTCATGAAAGATTGATAACTTAAGTTCTTTTTATCTTGGAAAGCTAACCCTGCTCTGAAAGAGGAAGCTTTGAGGATCACGTTTGTATGTATTAATTGTTCGAGTTGATTGGTTTTTTTTTTTTTGCCCTTATGTCATGAAAAACAAAAAAATTTCACTTTTTAAAAAAGTACACCTTACAATTGTCAAACTTTTTCTTTTATTTACATAGACATATCAATTCATTTCGTTCGTACAGTTACTAACATCATTCTTCAGTTTAAGGTATGGATGTTGACCTGAAATAATCTCATTCTGGGATTTTGCATGGTGAAGTCCGTTTTTTAGAAACATTTTTCTTTATTATTTTTAATTCAGAATAATTTTATTTTCTCTCCTCAACCATTTTTGTCTTTAGTAGGCTATTCAAAAGAAAATTGTTTCTACTTGTTTTATGCATAAATTAGATGCAAAAGAATTTTCAAAATATTCTGCGTAATAAAAAATATTTAATGAAATTCGCTCCGAGCTTAATTTTTTTCTTTCGTACTTTACAAGAAACCATAAAACTAAAATTTTATTCACCTGTCTCGAAACGAGTACGATTAAATAAAAAGTTATTATAATTTCCAGATAACATTATTAAAAAAAAAAAAAAGCTCTATGCAGTCTAAAGTTAAGGTGGTCAAAGAAAAGGAAACACAAAAAAAAAGGGTACCACAGAATATACTATAGAGTGAGAGAGACTTACAAAAAAACAGGCAGATTTTCACTTTCGTGTGTTACATAATCAAAAGTAGCCATCAACAGCTGACAAGTCAACTTGGCCGTCACTGTGAAAAACGTGTGCGTGTTTCCGTTTTAATCGATTTTTGCTTTACTTTTTTCCAGATATAAATGCTAAGATATCCGTTAGGTGGTTGTACCTTTATGACGTCATTTAATTTTGTTTCTTTTAACTGAGCCGTAGTTAGAGCAAATTACTTCGAAGAGCGGCGAATCGAATTCTTGGGAGACAAATTAGGGGCGAAATGGACCCCTCTCTCCCATCTCTCACGGGGAAAATTTTTCCTTGCTTAGGCAAACGACTTTGCTTGATGGTAGTCCCCCCTGGCTAAGATCCTGTCTTTGAAGAAGCTCTGATTTCGAGTCTAAATTTTTCCATAGGTTGTTTTATTTTAGAATCCTTTTCTCTTTCATTGGACCAGACATCATGAGAAATATTGAAAAACAATGTAGTGTTTTTATTTAAAAGACTTTTATACATACTGATAGTTACTGGTTAGGTATAGTGAAAGATTATACTCGTATTAAAATTTGAGTGATTCAAAGCAAAAGCATTACTACTATTTTCTTGATGATGGAATTTTCATCTGAAAGTATCGAAATATTGACTTAGCTACTACATGAAATCAGTCCTCCATTTACTGTCGAGTGAAACGGATTATATCGATAACACAATCGGAAGAATGCGGTTCCAGCTTCATTAATTTTTTTCCCCATTTTTATGCCTGTCGCTGTATAATTATTTCAATAATTTTGTGATAGGTACGGAGCAGGTATTTGGGTAGAATTCAACAGAAATTAAATTCGTAGTTATCGACTTTTTAAACGATGAAGCATTTGCTTTCTTAATGGACCCACTTTGTCTATTAGATCTATCGAAGTTGTGAGACTGGTGTTTATTATAAAGTGCAGCATATTCATTTCTCAGCTCTCAAATTCACGATTTTTCAAAACTGTCGAGGTGTTTTAATTTTTTATATTAGGTTGATATATCGAGAACTCGTTTCTTAGCTCACTTTTACTAAAACAAAACATGAAAATATTATTTTCTGTATAGATTAGAATTTAGGACTTGCGTTTCAAATGGGTCTAATTGTATTGTCGAAGAGTGTGAGATGGCAACAGAATTTAAAATTGTTAGACAGTGTCGCTATCTATCCTCCAGCGTTTCAGCTTTTTCAATCAACTTTCCCTTCTTAAAGTCATTTTCACTCATGGATGGTTGTAATAACTTGTTTCCATCTTTCCTCAGTGTTGAAAGAAAGTTTCTTGAGATATGCTCTTTTCGAAAGCTAGAATTGCTAAAAGCTTCAATTTGGCAATTTTTCAAGGACAAAACCTCACCCACGATTTTTTTCTGGGCTGAAAAGAAAGTTCAGCCAAGTGGTTAGAAACTTCTTCTATTGACAAGAAAATGTTTTTTTACTCGCCGCATTTAAAAATCCCTTTTGCTTGCGTATAAAAGTGAATTTTATGTGTTTGCCTGTGTGTGATTTCGATTCACGAATGCAGCAGCAAAATAAAACAAATTCATTACCTACCTATTAAAAATATGTTAATTTCTTTATCAAGTTTCTCACTAGCACCTTCGCACACTAACGGCAGGGATGCCAACTGCAGGGATTATTCCCTGAAATCACGGTTTTATTTATTTCCTTGAAAAATGTCGGGGATGAAACCTGGGCTTTTTTTGAATTTTACTGATTGTTTGAAATTGTGGCAATTTCTTTTCGATTTCAAGAATTTTATTTCAATTTCCCAAATTATTATTCAAAAAAGAAATGATATTACTTATTTGGTATTTTTTATTCTTGTAGTTTCAAATTTTTCCAATCGAAAATTCTACTGATCGTGTTTTTTATTTTACGAGTATTTTTATTTTAGTGGCTAAAATCCAAATTTTCAATGAAAAAAACCAGTTTTTGTAATTTTTTTCCCTCCAGAAATTTTTTTTGGCTCGAAGCAGTGTTTTTTCAACGATTTGGGTTGGCAACGCTGTTAGAACGAAACTGCTTTATCGCATCAGTAGTTCAGTTAGAGTTACTGCATTCGTGAATTAAGGTAACCCACTGGCAAACGCATACGATTCACTTTAACACGCAGCAAATGTGATTTTCAAATGTTGTGAGTCAAAGTGAACAACCCTGTATAAGTAGCCAGTAGATCAATACAAAGTCAATTTATCAATGACATCATCACATGTTATTATGATGTCATCACGTGTTTACACAAATCTCATCAAATGCTATAAGACGTACCTATCCATAATAAATTTTTTTCTCGAAGTGAAAATATTGTCATTGTGGGTGGGGTATTTTATTTTGCTAAAGGGAAGGGTTATCGGTCATTCCTCCGAATTCAATGACTGGAATGGACATTTCTTCAACCTCCAACCAGCCAAATGTTTTTTTCGTTCAACTTTTTAGCAAAAACTTTTGTGTCCATAGCTTTTCCATTTTCATTATTCGCTTGTCATTGGATAAGACCAAAGAGCAATTTATTCGCGAAATCGGTAAATTTATACTTTGCAGACTGCCAAACTTTGAAAAAAACTTTTTTTTTCTACTTTTCCAAAATTTCGTGTTGGGAAAAAAACTGGAAATTGGAACGAAAATAGCTAATAACGGTAATAATATAACTGCAAGACGTATTACAACGTCGAAAAAAAAAAGTGGAAATGTTTTTGAAGATGAGAAGGGACGAAAAGGTATAAAAAAAAAAAAAAAGTTTTATTCGGTTTTTCATTCTCTCTCAACAGTTCCAGGGGTCTCCTTTTCTATTTTATTTAGCGATAAAACAGCAGCATAAAGGATGATCCATCATTATTATCAGCTTTTTGACACTCACCTACAACACACAACGTGTCCCTTTACGCTTTGGCTTTTTTTTTTTTTTGCTCATCTTTTTTTCCTGCAACATACACTCCACAGGAAGTTTTTTTTTAATACACCTAAATTAGTTTCTGATACGTTTGAAGTTTTTTACTACCTTCTGCCGCCGCCTAAAAAAATTAATTTTGTTTCTCAAGTAAATTATTACTGATTATGCTTTGGTTATTTCATCATTGAGATTGAAGCATCACGAGTAGACTAAAGTTGTGTAAAAAGTAAATTACCATTTATGGATCACAATTTTCTTTCTTTTTCTTCACTCATACATTACTCAAATTTAATTTGTGGAAAGTTCGTTGGACTTTGGCTGAGCTGTGACACAGGAAAAAGTTTTAGTCTAAAAAATCGGCTCATAGATTTTCCTTCTTCAGAATGCATTTAATTTTTTACTTCCAACGCCAGTGTGAATCATAAGCACAAACTTATTCGATATTTGGCTCAACTTATATAAATCAGATAACTGCTACTCATTTTTATATAAATCAGATGACGACTGCTACTCATCTTTCTTTACATCATACTTATCTAATAGGTTTAGTGATATGAGCTTTTAGTCTTGGACTTGATAAAATTTCGTTAAGCTAAATAAATCGACTGTAATTTTTTTGTAGTAATAATGAGCATTTATTTCACATATTCATAAAATAACACGAAAATTTCACGACAACTATTTCATAAGCTACATTCAAAATAGACGGATCATAACTTATAAAGCTAATAAACAAAAAAGAAATTATTTACATAGGTACTTGAAACACCAGTTTCTTTTTCATTTATTTGAAAAAAAAAAAAATCAAAAAAGATTTTATTAAAATATATAGGAACTATGTGAAAAAATTTAATAGAGCTAATAAAAAAGAAGCCCTAATTTACTTTATAAAAATTATATCAATCATGTTACCATAATTAAAATTTATATAATATAGGCTAAATTTAATTTACGAACGTAAACTCAATTGTCAACGACCACTGTAATAAGGAGGCAATTTTATGTTCACCCATTTTCAAAACAAAGTTATGAAAATTAGAAACCGCGGAGTTTTTACCTAAGTTTCTGGTTTTCATCAATGATTATACGTTTATTGCTTGTAGGAGTAAGTTCTTTATGCTCATCAGTTTGAAATAATTAGTCATTTTGCAATTAAGATAATTCATGATTTTCAAAGTCAAGTGTTGAAATCTTTTGCCAAAATAGACAAACATGCATGTAAAGGGTCTTATAGAATAAATGCTTACGGGAAAAAAAACATTTTTGACGATGACGAGTATATAAACGAATTTTTACGTCTCAAATAAGACATCACGCACTGTATTTGCACAACAGTAATAATTCTGAGGCTCATTGAGTTCGTTCTATTTAAAAAAAAAAATTGTGACACTAGAACTTTCAAGGTTTTGTCAAGTTCTGATAAAATTCGCAGAGGCGTACTTAGACCTACATTCTATCGGAGGGGGTTTCACACAGCCAAATTGGTCTGTTTTCCTCCATTTTTTCCTGCATCAATTGAACCGGAGAAAAGAACTCAATAAGATGGCTCAGTGCAAAAAAGTCGTATCTCATTATTAAATTTTTCAGGTGAGCGAAAAGAAAGTCGACATTCGTCAAGCCTTTATATGAAATCGAGTATTTTTGAATTTTCTTTTTGCTGTTAAAAGTTGGTAGTACATTTTTTATACTAGATGATAGAGCTTGAAATTTTCTTTCCAATAATACCAAAATGTCAAAATATAGTGGGAAAATGGAGATACGATTGTTTTGTACTATGCCATCAAATATAGGATAGGAAAGTTTCTGAAAAAATGAGATAGGTAAGTACCAAAAAAAAAAAAAATGTTATCACATTAAAAAAAAATCAAGTCAGAGTTTGTACTTATAGAAAAATGAAGAATAAATCGCCTGCAGAACGTGCCAAAAATTTTTTCTGTTTTGGGGATATTTGTTTTTGAAATTTAAAGTAAAATTTAATTTTTTTTTGTTACTCTTGTGGTAAAATACTAAAGAAAGCTTTTAACTTTATCTAGAGAGGAAGAAAAAAGCTTCAAATCTGTTTTTTAAACATCGAGGGGACTGGAGTTTTTTTTTTTCCTTCTTGGGGGGGAGTTCAACCCCCAAAACCCCTCCGTTAGTACGCCATTGACCATACAGAATAAAAATGAAAGTAATTTTTATTATTTTCATAGGAAAATTAGGAAAATCACGAGTTATTGTAAATATTCTTAGTGTTTGTAGTATTTTTTACTATTTTAGATGGTGCATTATTTTATTGGTAATTTTTCTACTATAAATCTTGAACTGTCCCAGTTTTCTCGTACAAATAGTAAAAATTACTACCGAAATTTTTTTCAGTGCATACGAAAATTAATTTATTTTATAAAGTACATTTTTCTATCGATACTGTCGATAAACTGATTGTGAGACTTTAGCTTACATTCAGTAACCCATTCCATTCCATTCCACAGTGTGTTAGAATCGTTATTGTTGTGTAAATGTAGTGGAGCTCTTTTTGAAGCGTAAAAATTCTTGAATACTCGTATAACTTTTTAAAAACATTTTGACTTTTGTCTGCTCAAAACTAACGAGACATGTTACTTTTTAAGGACTAACCCATTATTAGCAGTAAGAAATTGAAACTTTTATCGTCCCTTCCTCGGTATCATTGATGATAGATGTTGCACAATTAAGAAATGGAGTAATGGCTGCTTCTCTATAGTATGTATGCTTGAAATATATTTCTTATCAAAGATTAACCCTCGACTTTTCATTGTTCCAAGGTATTTTTCATTAACCAAAGCAGCCTCCTATCCTTATAGATCAGCCTATATCAACCTATCCTTAAACTGATGTGGGTTCTTGTTGGCTCTACCCGGTAACATTGGTACAATAGTTATTTACTCTTGTTCAGAGAGCAAATTATCACCTTTATGCTTTTTTTTTTTCTACTGCAGCATAATACCTAATTGCCACATTTGATTTTTCTTACTTTTATCCTCTTGCCACACCATCAGAGTGTAGTTAATCCATGCTGTCCTCATTGTGATGCGAATTATTTTGAACAGTGGTTGGTGAGTTGCTGGTACTGCTACTTCCATTCATCGATGGAGTTGCCAGGTTTAAACTGATATCAGGTGGTATGAGACCCTCCTTCATTCGTTTTTTCTGCTTCATGCGACGATTTTGAAACCATATTTTCACTTGGGTCTCATTCAATTGCAGCGCCGATGCAATTTCTATTCTTCGTGCTCTCGTTAAGTACTTATTGAAATGGAACTCTTTTTCTAACTCCGTCAGTTGTTTATTGGTGAAATTGGTTCTTCCGCTGTTATTTAATAAAGCATTTCCGCCATTCTGCATAACGTTTGAACTATTTCCAAAATGACTTCCGAGTAGCAGGTTCCCAGCCGCGTTGCTCGTACCCTGGAGAAGATTTCCACCAGCCGGGTAGTTATTAGTCGGTGTCTGGTAATCGGATGGTAACGGTTTTGGACCTACGACAAGTAAAAAAGTAAAGAAAATTCAGAAAGAAGTATAAGTTGTAGCGTCAAGTTAGATGGATGGGGTAAATTAAATTACCCATATACGAGAGTTTGAAATGGGGTTCAGAGCTATTTTGTGAGAAAATGTCTTCAATGTAAACGGTGGTCAAGAGAGGGAAGGAGTGGCTAAGAATGTGGAAAAATGTTCTGAGCCTGAGAAATAGAGTGATCTCGGTCCTGGTGATAAGCAGATTCTGACTATTTTTGATGTACCTACTAGTAGTTTATATGACACTCATCCTGAGAACCTAGAAATATATTTTGTATGATTTTGAGTTTTAAGATTTTTAGCTAACATTATGTGCTGCATGATACTTACCCCATCTTGTAGTTTCTGCTGAAACTATTTTTTGTAAAAAAATATAAAAAGTCGGAGTATCCTGACAGTTTTCTGATTTCAACACTCCTGCATCAAAACGCTTTTCTCTTTAAATATTCTTTAAATGAACAAAACTTTAAGCATCTGATCAAAGTTAACACTGTGAAGACACAAAGGGGTGATTTTTATTTTCAAATTTTACTGATTGTAAAAAATTGGTGGAAAACAGAAAAATTGATAAGCAAATTATTTTTGGATCCAGAACCCATTTCAATATAGATTCTGTCGATTCGTATACTTGGGTTTACTTTTCCATGAATTCTGATTTTGCGAATTCTCACCATTTTCTGCGAGTTCTGAATTTTATTTCTCTGGATTCTCCCATCTCTGCCCCTCAAGTCTCTTGGCAAAACAAACATTTTTGGATCAGAAAATCCATTTGCTTAATTTTCTGTCAATGTTTACGTAGTAGACTATACCAAACGTCGCATTGCCAAAAAATATTCGGGCCTATGTTTATTCTGAGAAATTTTGATGCAAATTGAAACCCAGTTACCTACCAATAGAAGAAAAAAACTCATGGGCCAAGTGAAAAATCGAAGAGTTCGACAAAATTATCTGCATAAAATATCAAACCAATCGTAAAATTATAATTTACATAAATTAGGATTTGAAATACGGTTTCGTGTATAACGACATATTTGTCAGTTTGCTGCTTCTTTATTCTCTCTCTCTCTCTCTCTCTCTCTCTCTCTCTCTCATATATTTTTTTTCTATTCTCTCCAAGATGTTCTCCTGATTTCACATCATTAGTTTCAAAACTGTTCCCGATTTCCTTGGCTCATTTGCATTTTGTTTTGAAATATACGCCAAAGAAGATTCGACAAGGGAGAAAAAGAGGAAAATATGTAAAAAAAAAAAAAAGAAGAAGCTAAAATCAAGATATCCATATCTTGTTTCATTTTTAACACGATTTTCTCATTAGTTTATTAATCATAAGAAGGCCAGAATTTGGGAGACAGTCAATATTTTGATTAACTATACAAAATAATAGTACATTTTTTTTAAATACACCCATTTGCTAGAGAAATATATAACTTTTCAGAGATAAAAAATGAACACTTCCGATGCGTATCTTAGGCCTCTATAAATTCTCATTAATTTTTCTTTGTATTTTTTTCAAAATCAGTGAATGTTTCTTGTCATTCATTTGAAGTGTGGGTTTCATTTTTATAAATCGTCGGACAGGATTTTGGTGTTTTTTTTTTTTTTTTGTCTTCTTGGTTCTAAGTTCTATTAGCACGGAATAAAAAATTTTCCTCGTAAAAATTCGAAGACACGTGTAAAAACACTCTCTCTTTCCACGAAGCTATATAGATGTTACATCTCCAAAATTTTTGGCATTGATTATTTTTTCGAGCTGAAATTGTTCGACGATGTTAGATTATTGAAAAACTTCCAATTATTTAGCATTTTAGTCGTTTTCAAATGCATAAATTTGCTGTGGTATTGTATCTTAGAATTCATCAATGATACAAGAATGACCAATGTGATTAAACTGCTTTACTCAGAATAGGGTGTTACACAAAGACAACTTTTCTAGTTTCTCTTTCACCCTCTGTCCGTTTCTCTCATTCTGGTGAACAAATTTTTCCATCAATTGCACAAATTTTTTAAAATACGAGTAAATTTGCTCAATTTTTGAAGAATTGCAAATAATTTTCGAGAAAGTCTCATTTGCTGACGAATATAAAAGATTATTAGAAGAATATAATATAGAATATTTCTGGAAAATAGGTGGATCAATGTTGGATTACTAAATACTTTCGTATTCTCTGATTGTAATGTGTAGGAATTTTCCACCATATGGATTGGCAATTTATTGTTTTCCAATATTGTACTCTTATTTTCAACTTGTTTCTTGACTACTGGGAATTCAGAATTTTCTTGTTTTCTATAAACCTAAATTTAAAATTGACCTTTTTCATCCGAAGTGTTATGTTTATTAAGTGATCTGATGCGTAAAAAACATTTTCATTTCAACGAGCTTGTACATTTTTCTAGATAATTAAAAAAAAGAATTATTAGGTATCATGCTGCACAATAACTTGATTTAAAGTTAAAACCTTTCAGCTGAAAAGAGTTTTTCTGCCGTATTTCGCAGATGAATTAGGGTACTAGAGAAGCGGTTATTTTCTGACCTTACAATGGAGCTGTTAATTTTTTTTTTTAATAGACATAAATTACAAATAGAGTAGGTTTATAGGTTACTTGCATACTTATTTTTCATCGATGAAAAAAAAAAACAAGAATCACTTCGCTATCTTTATGCTTCACTTAAGGAGAAACATCTTGCGTTTCAGTAGAAAATTGAAAATTTTTAAACTTTGTTCCTATTGAAATCAAGGGGTTTCGCCCCTGAGGCCCTCGCTTTGCACACCCCTCCAAACCATACTGCTCGGCCCTCCAACCTCTTCCAGCAGGAAGGGACGAAGTTGGAAAAAGTAAGATGCACAAAAATGGATAAAGTTGTTCGAAGTTGGACAAAATAGGACAAAGTAAGAAAGTTTTTAATTGTACAAGTAAGTAACCCGAGCAAAGTGCAGGTCGTCCGGCTAGTATCACCCGAAAAGTCATTTCTTTTATTATATAGGAAGATTATTAGATGAATCTTCTGGTACTTTGCACCACAAATCTGCGAGAGATGAATTTGAGAAAATTTCAAAAATTTTTTTTCATGTTCCACCTAACTTATTACAGATCTTAATAAATTCCAGAATCCAGATGTTTTGAAAAGGACAGATTTCGATGTTTTGGGATGTAGACTTTCAAAAACTTACTTTCCAAATTGGCACTTACGAGTACAAGGATTTGAAATAGTCCATAATCATAAACCCCTTCCAAGCCAGAAAGAATTTCTTGGCCTCTGCAGTGTATATCTATAAGACCATAAATGCTGTTGTGTGAAAGATTTCTTGAAAGTTTTATGGCGAATATAACAACGATTTTTCTGAATTTAATAAGATTAACGTATTTTCGCCAATTTTCGGCGACTTTAATGCCAACGGTTTGTGTGCGAGCAGAAAGTTGATGAATGAGGTGTCAAGCTAATTCGTTATTATTAGGAAATGGCGAAGGAAATGAGAAACGAGATCATTTTGGGGAACTGCTGTATGGGTCAGTTCTGGAAACAGCGTGTTAAAGGGGTAGGAGGTAGAAACCTAGCCGACTGGACATGGCCAAATGCTAGCAGTCAAGGATTATAAAAGTTGCTCGCCTCAAATTCGTTCTTATGGTTTTTCGATTTTCAACTAAAATCCGATTTACTAATTTTCACCCCTTTTTTCTCTCAAGCTGGACACATCTACCATGACTTTAACATACAGTAAATCATCTAACGAGTTACAGCTTATTTTTGATGGAAGGGGGGAGGGTGGAAGAGTGTCTTTTAGAGTTATAAGATACTGTTGGGTTCTTTCTCTTTACAAAAATATAGAGACAATGTGATATTTATAAATGTTGTCTAGATTAGGTTGCCACCATTCTCAATAATTAATTACGAAGAATGGCTTACTACTGGGGTATCGTGTTTCAGTTGGTAAATTCTGCGTTTGGTTTATCGCAGAGGTGTTAGTTTTTTCGTATCTCCTACCAGCAAAGATTAATTTGATCTGATGTGGGTCTAACATTTCGTTTAATCATTGCCTAATTCTTGCGCATCGATGATATTTCCGTGAAAATAAATTATAGACTCAGCTGATTAATTTTCCATTTCCTTCGTTTTAACGATGTAGTTATATTTTTTTGGTGGTTTCAAGATTTCGTAGTGACAAAGTAAAATGAAGCTTAATTTGAATCCAGTAGTTTTATAATTATATACTGATTTCATTTATAGTAGCTGAAATAATTTATAGATAATATGTGATTCCTACCTTTCAGCCTGATGTAGCCAAGATATTAAAGATAAATTCGTTTTACTATAGACGTTTAGTCAAAATGTTGTGTGTCCAATGTTCTCGTATGATGACGTCATCAAGCATATGTAAGTTTGATTACGTCATCATAGATGAGCTTTAATGAGACTTTCAGTCGATTTTGTGCGTGTCCTTATGTGTCTAATGTTATTTATCGTATGATGAAGTCTGTCTGGACGAAGCTTTTTTTCTCCCAAATTGAGCTTACAAATTAAGCCTACAAAATTGAGTCTATAAAATGGAGCTTACGAATTGAGCTTATAAATTGAATTCAGTATTTTATACAAAACGTGAAAATTTGTATGCTCCATGTATTGATTTGAAAATGTTTTTCTTCAGGAAAAGTTGATGAACCTTTTTTATATATTCGTACAATTGATGTAAAAGAGAATTCATCTTGAATCGTGAAGGCTTCAGCTATTTTCAAGGAATGACCCACTTGGGCTGATGAGTAGGGGGCTGACTTTTTTTCTCTCATTTCCCTCTCCTATAGAAAATTAATTTGATACTCGGAAATATGACCCAAGTGATGGCAAAGTTGCTAGAATCACTCAACGCAGTCTTCTCATGAATGCATTGCTGAAGTTTTTTCTCCTTACATACCAATTGGTCCATAAACATTTTTTTGCTGTACTAGGAGAGTTAAAATCTGATACTGAGATGGTGAAGTGTTGCCTCTTTCTTGGTAAATTCCAAAAAAATTCTCTACTTGGTTCGCAAAAAGAAATATGAAAACCATAGGAAAATGAATACACCTTATTGATTCAGCAGCTAACTAAAAATACCGCTTAATGTCACCCACTTAGGGTGAAATCAGGAATATTCTAGTGTTGATGTTAAATAAGCTGGTAAAAGGGACCAAACGTCGGTAGTTAACACCTTAGAAATGTAGCAGTGATTGACTGAAACTTGCGTTTTATTTTTTAAATGATCGGCTGAAGGTCCCTGCCAGTGTTACCAATATCTTAAGACGAAGGTGGAGAAATTTTTAATGCTCCCATTTTCTTCTATTTTGTTATAGTGATTGAGGGATGTATCGAACCAAATCCATTAAATTATATACATCCTTTGTTTTGACTATTTTTTACATTTTTTTGTATTTCCCTGAATCCGTTTAGCCGACTCGGTTGCTTTTCCGCCCAATGGTCACAATTTTTGAATTTCTGAATTAAATCCCATTTGCAAAAACAAAGATGTTTTCACGCCAAAAATTAGTGTAAAACGTTATATTAGTGTAAATATGTTGAAGATATTAGTTTACTGCACTCATAATTCAATGCAGCTATTTTACTTTACTTTTTTCATGGGAAATGAGAGTCCATCAGCCAGTGTGCTGCACACAATTTGTAATTAATTTTTTCTCAGCAACAATATCAACTCAAGCAGGTTTCTTCGTAGTGACTTTCTTATTCCTACACATTCATAAGTTTGTTTTTTTGTGGCAAAAACAGGATCTATGCGTTCAGAATCATTTCTTCAACACGTTGTTCAACACTAAAGTGATTCCGTTTCGTAATCACCATACCACACAAAAAATCCCACCAGTCAATCCAAAAATTTTATAATCAAAAGTATCTACTGATGTTCGACCGAAATCGAACCTAGTTAAATTTTCTCTTGTGGTGGTGTGAATTTCAATAGTCTACCTTGAAATACCAATCTAAAAAGTCACGCAACATTTTCCACAAATAAAATTCTATCTAGATAAGTGTGGTCGAGAATCTCTTTCCATTTGTACCCACATAAATTTTTTTTGACTGAACCATTGATTGAATCGATAAAAACATCAATGTGCAAATCAATAGGTGGTTTTTGCGAATATAAAATTTGTTCGATTAATTTTATTCCAAATCCTTGTCTTATTTATAAATTTGGTCTGCACTTTTTTTCGTTTTCCATATAAATTCGATTTATATGTATTTGAATACTAACTGATGGAAAAACAGCAAAAAATTCGTCGCATGAAAAAAAAAACTAAAACGTGCGAATTTATTTTTACCCCCACTAAAAATTCTGTCGAAAAATTTGGTCACAACTTCATAAAATTGCGTATAAATTGGTTTGCCCGGTACAATTTTTTTTTTACTCGACAAATACGAAGAAGAAACCAGTTTACGAGTGTATTAGTAATGTGAAAATAACGTTTAAAGCTTGTTATTTCGACGTGAAGGAGTCTAGAATGAAAAATAAAAACTATCTAAAAAAAGAATGACAAAAGTATTCAGGTATTTACTTTTTTTTATCGATACGACGTGCGATCTTGATTAAAACAAATCGAGTGAGTCCCTCTACCCCTCCCACACCCTCAAATGTACCTACGAGAAAAAGGTTACGTTACCAAAATGTGAAATAAAATAAGAAATAAAAGAAACAAACACTAAAATTAAATTACGTTTGTAAAGTAATATTATAGTTTCTTGTCCACCCCTTTTTTTTTTTTTTTTTTAAACACGTGAAGCTAATTCTATACCAGCACTGCTTTACAATGTTTCTGACTCACCACGACTTTTCTCACTTATATGTAAAGTAATATTTCACCATTAACCTGTGTCATATCAAGGTTTATGTGACAAAATTCTGACCTGTCTGACCATAATTTATAATCTTAAAAAAAAAAATCCGTTCTCGTTAGATTTTGGATTCACACCTGTAGTCAAATGAGCCCTGAAAGAGAATTATAGACTTTCCTAGTTTTTTTTTTTCTTTACTGCAATTGTAAGATTTGTGGCGAAGCTTTCTTTTTCCAATTGATTTCTGAAGTAAAACCTGCTCTTATGAAGGTTGGAGTCTGTCAATGGAAAATATGGTTCAATTCTACCAAAAGATCGTGTCGAGCTTCGAACCAAAAGTTCCATTTATGGAAACTTTTTACTGACATCCGGAACTTTGTGGTCAAGTGGAGTATTCTATTTTCAAAAGGTCCTCTCTGATAAGGTGCTGAAAGTGGCCTCTAGCCCATTCGGTCTATCAACCAAACCATGTCGTTTCCTATACATTTACAAAACGCAAGTTTCAGTTAGTCACTGTTACATCCTTGGTGTTAACATCTTTCATGATACAATGCATAAAAAATAACCACAAGAACACAGTAATGAAAATTAGAAAATTGATTACAATAAACGAACTATCAAGAAAATTAATCAAGTGATAATTGATGAGAACCGTTCAATGACAATTGACAACGGCGCGCGCATCATTTATGTTTCACACTACATTCTCGATATAGACTATTGATTTTTAACTTCGGGTTAAATTTTCGCTCCCGTGTAACGAAAAATGAAAACAAAGATGTTGACACATCAATAACATTTTGAGCCAAGTTTCAAACCCCTGCCCCTTTGACCGATGACGTTGAAACTTACTCGCATTGGGGTAGAAAATATGGTGTAAGCGAAATCGACTTTGGTCACGTTTTGTCGTAAAAATTTTTCTGCAGGAAAATGCATAAGTAAAAGTGGAAATTGAATTTGGCAATATTACAAAAATTAGGAAAGTTGACTCATCAATTTTCAGCCACCAATTTTTTGCTTAAAAAAATCAAAATCGTGAATTGATTCTCATTCTTAATATTAATGCAGTATCTTGATGGGTGGCCAAATGAACAAATTCATTAATCTTAGCTATTTTGTCCAATTCCAATGTCGGATATAAGTACATACACTTTTTTAAAGATTCCTTGAACAAGATGTATATACTGCACTCAGTTTGAGCTGAATTTCATTATTTAGTTTCAGAGTGAGTATAGTGGAAATACGGGCTGTTTCAAAAGTGCTCATTCTATATGTAGCTTCTCAGTCACTTTAATTTGTAGCTTTTTATTTAATTTTATAAGCTCCCTTATCAATCCATTTCTCAGTTCTCCGATTTAATGCTATGTTCGATTTCGCAGATCCTTTGCTTTCATTTCTAAGTTCCTTACTCGGAATAAAACACTAAAGTGATATTCTTATTATTCATTAGCAAGTCGATTATTTTCAGTTTTTCAGTGCCAGAAGAAGTAAACAGATACGAAAGTGCATATGAAAGATTATTTTTGTCGGGTCTCGCATTCACTTAAAAGTGACGTTTTAAAAGGAGAGCTCGAAATTCGACGCATCGTCAGTTTAATTCAATTTTCTTATTCAAATAAGTGAAATTCGATCCCGAATATAATTTCACTAATGGTTATAGTCAACAAAGTTCGAAAAATGCTCAGAAAATATCGCGTTTGTGTGGTTTTTTTTTCTTGTCAATTAAAGGTTTGTAGTGCTTTATAATCTGGGATCTATTTTGTATTTTGTGACAAATCTGACTTGAAAATTCATGTAGAAAATAATTGTTCTAAGTTGGGGAAGGGCTCACATAGACTATATTATCTCTTCTCAAAACATGAATCCAACTTTTTGATTCTTTGGACAGTGGACACGAATTCTTTTTTTCAAGTTTTTTTTTTTTAGAGTACAACATTTGAACAAAAAGCAGAAGGGATTGAGGGTCAAACTGCAGTTTATAAACAAAATTTAAAATTTGCCCCACTGATCAGTTGAAATTTCTTAGCGACAAAAGTGCTGCATCTTATAAACGCATTTTTTACTTAAAGTTTTAAAACTTTGATTTTTTCTGTCATAACATTTCGGGGATGGTGGTGTTAGTATCAGTGCTAAGATGGCTATAACGTTTGAGGGAAGAAAGAGGTACTTTCAGGCCTGTAGCCAGGATATTTTATAAAAGGAGGCGACTCTTTGGGGCTCACTATAGGTGCCAGGATTGGGGGCCGGTCGAAAAAAAAGCAATTAATTGTGAAAAATTTCCCAAAAAAGAAACATCAAGACAAAATCTGACTAATTTTAGTCTAAAACACAGTGAACAAGAAGTGCGCGAAATTTTTTCTTGCCTTTTTTGGTGTTTTTTTTTTGCAAAAATTTTTGGTTAAATTTGATTTTTTTTGTCAATTCTATTTTTTAAAAACTGGAAAAAAATAATAAAATTAGAAGGGGGTTGAACGAAAAGGGGACTCAAACTGGTCTGGGGCTCAGCATCCTGTGGCCTTCTGGCTATGGACTGAGATATTTTTCATCATTTTTGGTCGAATTTATGTGATGTTCGAGATTCTTGGACAGTCTTATTTCAATAATTCATCCATTCGGTATTAGGACCTGAACAGAAGCTTTCGAAGTTTTAAGGACAATTTTGGGGTCCCCTGATTACATGTATAACTAGGTGTATCTCCGTATTTTGTCCAATAATCTTCATCAGAATTAACCGAAATTTCATTTTTGCATTTGTCTCCATATATTATGGTAGTTCCTTTACATGCGACCCGTAGCACATTTTGTTTAAAAAAAAAAAGTAAATACCTAGTTTTTTATTTCACCATAATCGATTTGTCTTTTAATAGTCGACCGTGAAAAGTGTAATTACCTTGAGGGAATTTTTGCTGTTGCATACGACGCCAACCTAGCAAAACACCTCGAAAAGGGGAAAGTTTTATGATTGATGAGAGGGCAAGACTTAGAGGTTACAACACAGATGATAAGCCCTCGAGAGACAGAGACATTTTCAAGTTTTGCTATTTTGGTGTCCCCAGTGGACTTTCTGCTCGAAAAAGAGACATAAAATGTCCTCCGACTTGCAAGTTTATATTCTTCTAACATACACGTTTTGTTTTTATTCCTTTCTAACTCCTTTAGTTTCTTTTTTATTAGAGGTAGTACTTTTATATACCAACCTTGTTATTTGTTTGTGCGAACGCGTTACTTTGCATGTTTTCCCACTTCCAGGATTAGGCTGTTAAAAAATCGCGTGATTGACTTTTTTTTTTTTTGAAGTGTACAACCGTTAATTAAAGCAACGAAAGTGCTACGTTGCCGCATTTTAAATAGGACCACTTTCAACTTGAATGAAAATATTAAGGTTACACCCGTTCTTATTTTTAATTTTCATACTGATTCGCTTTACCTAATTATATTTCAATCTATTTAAAGGATAGAAGCTAACGAAAATCATCTTCTGATAGAGGCTATTAGTGTCAATTTTTTATTACTAGTATTCTCACTGTTTTCACTGAACATTTATATATTATGCATAAAATACGAATAAAGATCGCACCAAGGAACATTTCTAGACCACGAAATCTAAAATCTATTTATCAGCTAAAATAATATAATTTTTTTTTAAATTTTAATTAAATGTTTTTATTTTCATGGGCCCTCCGGATGAATTTTTTCAAAGTCTAAGAATCAACTTTTTTCTCCTGCGTGCTCCAGTTTGTTGCACAAACTCTAATATCTGCTCCAATAAAAGCATTAAATAATTCGTAATTAGTCATCTTGCATGAGTGTCTGTGTGTGAGTGTAAATGTGAAAGTATAACAACCAATAAATAGATTTGTTCTCCAATCAACGAGCATAATTGGCTTTGTTTTTTAATGATTTCAGATTCGAAAAATTTAAAAGAACAAACCTATAACGATGAATCTCTAATTATCTTTTAATGTGTGACAAAATCTAAGAAAACCTGCCCTAAAGTGAAATACAAAAATTTTCAGTAGAACTGAAAACAATGTTATGATCAAAATCGATAATTTTTAGATTTTGATAGAAACTTGTTTCTTATTATCCTGAAGAGTATTATATGTGATCACAAATAACGTAATGATTGCCTAGTGTCTTTTGGAAGGGGTTGGAGTTAGAGGATATAAAAATTAAGTTCCAGGAACACTTCAGTTACCTGGTTATTTTTATTCATACATAGTGTGTTGGTCTAATAAAAAAATATATACCTATGTAGGAAAATGCCTGAAACACGTAACTTTCATCGCAAATTGAGAGAAATCTCAAACTTCAAATGCATTTTTCTCAAATTCGCATTTTTTAATTTTTTTATTTGATAGGCCATATCTCGGCAAATTTATCCCCCATACATCTATTTTCAGAAAAAATAGTTAATCACGAATAAAAAATTGGCACATTGTATGTATTATACATGGGTAATCAATGGGAACTTGGAAAAATTGAACCCTGGAGGCGAATAGCTGAACTAAACGGCTGTAGACAGCTTTTTCTATAAAGTGCAATGACTTGTTCGTTATGTGATGTGAGGATATCAAAAGTAAGTATAAGTTACCTGGCTTAGGCACGTTGCGTTTAACTTGCATCCACTTATAGGTTGGAACATTACTTTGGTTGGAAGTGGAAGAGCTCCCATGTGGCTGGTGATGATGGTGCGGGTGGTGGGGGCTATTTTGGTGCATATGATGCAACGGCACTGCTGACTGATGATAATCTGGTAATGCGTTCAGGGTGGAAGACGAGGTTGTGTGTGGATGAAAGTGAGATTCCTCCTTCACAGACGACCCATACGAGGTGCCATGGTATTGCTCCTCGGGTATTGCACTTTGATGCAGGTAGTCTAGATTTTCGTGACACTCGTCCTGTCTTTGTGGACATGACTCTGTGTCTCGTTTGCTCTCCAACGTTTCATAACTGACAAACTCTTTTGGAGAGTTACTTTTCTGATGGTAACTATAGTTCTCAGTATTCGAATAGTCTAGATTCGTATAGCTGAGCCCATTGGACGAGGTAATAATGTTCACATCTTCTTGGTGGTAATGTTGATGCTGGAGGGCGTAATAGTGAGATTCGTCAGATCTTCGACTATCGTTCACATCGGTGCTACTTGTGCTGTTGTATTCGTATCCGAGCATCGAGTCGTAGTATCCACTGTTATTGTACTGCTTGGGTAAGGTATCTAGACGATTTGTGGAAGTGCAGTAGTCTGAGTGTGGATACACTTGGTCCTGGTAATAATGGTGGTGGTGGTATTGGTAGTGCTCGTAACTGCCATTTGCATAGCAATCTGGCGTATTACCGTATACGCCATTGCAGTTATTGTTATACGTACCAACCATCATTTTACTAGTTTTCATCCAAAATCATGTTATTTTTAATACGAAATGGTTAATTGTCCTTTGCTGATGAGTTAAATGGACAAAATTCTCTTTCTTTTGCCATCAACTTTCATATGCGTCTGAAATGATAAGAAAATAGTCCAGGTAACAAAACACTTTGTCTCTTTTCTCTGACATTACAGGTTATTTAATAATGAAGTTGGAAATAAAAGAATGTATCTGAGATGAGGTATATGGTCACCTGCTATGGCGAGAGAAGAGTTGTTAATATGAGCACTTGCCTGTATCTCCATAGACATCATATACCTAACTGTCACTATCGATTTTGGCGGTAGTTGACATCAAATTCGTGACAAAAATAGTGAAAAAAGTACTTTGAATATTCAGAGTGTTCTTAATAAATCTTCACTTGTCCTGGTCTTGCTATCCAAATCGGAGAAAATTTCTATTTATTTCGATTTCTCTCATATGTAAAAAATTGAAAATGCAAAATTTTTTACTTTTCTACTTTGACTTGTTTCACTTTCCTAAACGTGGTTTACCATGTTTGCTTTTGGTTTTTGAAATTTGAATTTTTTATTTGAAGTTTTTCTTAGCGCTTTTACTTAGCGTTTTTACCACCCTCATGTCCTTATAGGGGCGAGTGAGGAGGGGATTGCCAATATTTTTGGTGTTTCTATAATTATAAGTAGTGAAAGGCAAGAAGGAAATTTCAACCAAAATGCCCTTTTTGGTGTTTTTGTAGATTGTATAGTTCTACGAACACTCCTGTAGATGGCACTTTTCGCCAAATCTCAATATCTGCTCTTATTCTTGAGATATGCCCAGTTAAAGTTTTGCACTTGACATATTTTTTGATAATTCCTAATTTCCTATTCAAAAACAATGTCATCGGAATGTAAATACCTCCATCCAAACCGGTGAAAACTTGTTGCTCGAAGCGCTGCATGGAAAAAAATTTCCATTAAAACGTCAGTTGGCCTAGAAAATTATTTTTATATTTTATTCATTTTTACGATGTCATTAATTACAGTCTTAATAAAGCTTTTTTAATTTCTATCATTTTCTAGGCTGGTATACATGTATTGCATAGAAAGTCTATGAAGGGCAAAAAAAGGGATTTATTCCTAGAACAGCCAGAAAGCGATTTATAGATAGCTTCAAATGCTGCTCTCTGTTGGCCGTTCTATGCACTGCACATATCTCTCTTTTGGCATATTAGAGGGTCATCTACTCGTACTTTGAATGTATATTCCAAATTTCTTAATCCTAACTTGATTTTAACATCAGTTTTGCTTACATACAAACTTCAAATGCCTTTTTCTTTAAAATATATACTTTGTTGGAAATTCGATTCTCGTTTTTCACTACTCAATCGGTAACCAACGTCAATCTCTCAATTTTACCCTACAGAAGTGGCGTACCTGCGGAGGGGGTTGGTCCCTTCAGAGCCAAACAACATATATTTGAAATTCTAGTGCCCTTGATGTTTGATATACCTGATTTGGTAGTTTTTTCCCTCTCTTGTCCGTGTTAGTGTCTTTTTCTTGCCATTTTTCCATATTTCTGTTGATTGTTTATTCAAAAATCAAATTTTATCGGGAAATTTTTCAAAAAAAAAACAAAATTTTATAGTTTTTCTATTTACATCTAAATTTGGTTGCGGTGTTTTCTTGGTATACCATTTTCTGTGCATTTTTGAATCTGACAACCCTGATACTCTTGTGGTGAGGGGGAAAATGGAGTATTTTGGAGTTATGAACCCCTTCCCCTTCAAATGTAGGTCCAGGTACGCCACTGCCCTACAGTGGATTTTCACATAAGGAGTTATTAGATCATAAAAATAACTTCAACCATATTACCTAAGTATGAAAAGAATCTTTGTATTTCTTGCTCCGGCAACATAGTCGCTTACAGAACCGGTTCACTGTCGCACCCAACACGAAATTGCAGCTTATTGTATAAAACGAACAATTCACAAAGTCAAATCACTCGAACCCACCACCAAAACAAAGTTATATAATGTACTTATAAAAACGAAAATAAGTATAGATTTTGCACAAAATTCAAACCATACGCACTAAACACCATTCAAAACTAATAAACCCGTTCGCACTTGGTAACATCAACAGCAAAACCCCCAAAAAATCTTACAAAAACACTGTAAATCCACTTTTTTAAGGGGGTTTTACACGAGAGGTTGCATACGAAAAAGCGAAATTCGTTAGTGACGAACGACAGAAGTACGCAAGTCGCTCAGCTAGACACGACCAAAACTTTCAACTTTTAATTTGACTGGAAATACGTGGATGCCCACATTCTACCAAATGGGTGTGTAAAAGTGGGTGTTCTCATACGAGTGGAGGGGGCAAAGTAGTCAACCAATAAGATTCATTCGTTCGCATCTGTATTGAGATGTCATTCTTTGTATGCCCAAATGATCGATTGTGTTCTCCTATTTTTTCTCTCTTTTCCTTTTTTTTTCCACGTTTTTTTTTGTCGTTATCCTTTATTTGAGGGAGTCAACTCTCATATGTGTGGCAAACAGCAGCTTTTCACTGTACTTGGTCAGATTATCGTATAGGTCTCCCCTTTTTCTATGCACCCTTCTGTCCAAAAAAATACAGCCATAAAGCGAAGCCAATTTAAAAAACGACCCTTTTTCAATGTCAGAAGTCTCGCTTGATTTTCCTACCGAGATACCTTTAGGTAGCAGGGTAGTCTTTACACCTATCTAGTTGTTAACAATGTTTCATCCACAATATTCATGAGTTTTTAGGGGGTGCATGCATTTTTTCACCATGCTGCAGCATTCACTCTGGCTGTTACTCGATGAAGGTTTTCTTGCTTCCGCTCAATTAAACTATACATGTATGTACAGTTTTCGATCATTTTCGAGCGTTTCAAATTTTTTGTACGATGTGCTCGTGGCAAGAATAAAAAAAAAATTAAAGGGAGAAAATCGTGTCGCGAATTATTCGAATTTGTTATGGCTGGTCTTTAAAATTCATAAGTTTTCTAGATTTTGTGATTTTGATGAAGTAGGCGTAATTTTTTTATTCATTTTATTTATGGTAATTGGGTATGCATATATGCTTGGTTTTGGTGGAAAATGCCTGCTTGGGATAAAATTAATTGATAAGTGTTTTTTTCAGAAACACATTAACCAATTTGAATTATTTAGGAAAAACTATACTGAAAGAAATGGGTTGCAAGTTTTAATATTTTTTATAAGAAAACAAGTACAATTCAAGATAAAGAAATGAGTTGCTAGTTTTAATATTTTTATAAGAAAATAGGGACAATTCAAGATTAATTGTAGATATTCTTACACTGAGAGCAATTTCAGTAGTATCGATACTATTTACTGTTTTAGGATTGGAAAACTGGGATATTTAAAAATTGTAGCACTAATTGCTTTAAAAAATAGTAAAGTACCTACACTACTACCTTTGTAGTACATTTTACCATCATATAAGGATTTATTAATACAAAATGATAATTTTTGTTACTTCGTGAGAAAAATTACTATACTACGTAGTAATAATGTACTACGCTTTCCTCTCAGTATAGAATTTATAGTACATACTTTTTATCATCTTAGATGGTGTATTTGTGGTAATTTCTGATGTACGTAAATCTTGAATCGTTCCTGTTTTATAATAAAAGTCGAAAGTGAAAATTACTAATGTAACTTTTTTTAGACTGCGTTTCCAAAAGACAGACTCGTAGAAACTAACAAGTCTTTTCACTTGATTGGAAAAAATTGTTCACCGCTAGGTATATCTTAGTTCAAAAATTTACCACCAGGGTCAAAACTTATCTAAGATTGTTGCTGATATAATACAATGGACCAGTTTTTCTTATTCGTAACTGTCCATTTTTGTATAAATTAATTATTGATGAGGGGGTGGGCTGGAATTCAACTTTTTACAAATGATTTCTATCTGTTCAAAATTAAATCCATTAAAAATAAAAAGTCAATTTTTTTTTTAGAATTTTCAGTTAAGGTGTTTGCCATTATTATCGATAGATGATCTGTGATTACTGATTTGTTCCAAAAATTTTGAATTTGATGTTTTTTGTCACAGAGCTTTATGGTATTTAGTGACAAAATAAAAGTGTTAGTGAATTTTAGTACAGAAAAATTGAAATTTATTGAATTTTGTGTCAAATTAGTTTGAATTTGTTGTGTTTCGCCTCGAAACTAGAATGTTTTATCGCAAAACGCAACAAGTCCTCAATTCTACGGTTTTGATGGCACCTAGACTGACACCTGCACAGGTTGAGGGAGAAAATATTCACTGAAATTCAGATTATACTCATTTATAGGAAGATTTTTAAGCCATCAAGAATAAAGATTGGTCCACTATAATCATAGAGAAACAGTTTTTTAGCTTTTTCTCAAAATTATATTCATGGCGTTTGTTGCGTTTTGCGACAAAACTCCTAAATTATACTTTAATAATATTATCGTCTTTATTTTACTGTTTAAAATGGTGAAAATGACTTCTCATTTCTCTCTGTGCATTTTAGTAGGTATTAAAACAGGCTTCAACTCCAATGAACGATGAAAGTTTGGAGTTATGTAAAACCGTATTAGATTGAGAGAGAACTCGCAGTGATAAGCCTTTTTATGGATCATAAAATGACAAAACTGAAATATCACCTGCTTCTAACTATTTCTCAGTGGCGAAAATTTATTCGAATTAAACTACCGAATACATTTTTATATCCCAAACATTTTGTTTCCATACGAAATTCTCGCTAACAAGCTCAGCAGCTTTTCTGTATTCATTTGACGTGAAATCTTAATTTGATAATGACAAATTGAAGATAAACTGTTGGAAAATGTTAAGGAACTCTTTCGACGTGAAGTATCTGTTTCGATTACTTAGTTTAAAGCCACTTAAATGGTGTTTAATTAACTCTTAACGAAGCATGAAGATGTTTTTAACCAACAGTCTCTTCTTTCACCCCTTTACAGGCTACATTGTTAGATCCCCTTGATTAGTTTCCAACCCAGGGGTTCGTAGAGTGGTGTTCTCGCACGAACCTGGTGGTGTGTTTGACTTTTTTATTCTCGCCTCATAAATTACATTTTCATTCGCGAATTTTACAGTTTTACGCTGCAGCGAGCTTTAAACCGGGAAAATGGTTGATTTTTAAATTAGATAAGTACTCGTACTTTGGTCTATCCCCACCTAATCTCCAGACAACGAAATTATTTTTCAGTTTTAATGATGTAAAAATGTCTTTTATAAGTTCTATATATTTTTAAAACATCTATACTAGAGCTCTGTGCGAGTGAACAAAAAAAATACTCAAACCGGAAATAATGGTCATTTTTTCAAATACGAGCTTAGGTGGCATATCTTTACTTAATCTTGAAAATAAAATTTTTCAGTTTATTAATGGTGAACTTTTTTTGAATTTTTTAAAGTTTACAAGAGATTTTTGCACGAGTAAGTATGAAAACACTCGAGCGTAATAGGCGGGTGGAATTTTTCAGATGGATATATGAGTATACCCAGTCATTTCCTGGTCGAGGGATTAATATGAGTATAATAAAGACTACTCCTGGCTGGAGAAGAAGAAAAGCCGAAATTCTTTTAGAAATATACTGTTGAAATATCCATAGGGAAAAGGCAAGTTAGAGTATAGTGCGGTGACTAGGACAAAATAGATCAGAGGTCAAAAAAGATGCTCTGTCTATTTGTAAAAAAAAAAAAAAAGGCAGTACTTGAACTTTGAAGGTATTGTCAAGTTTTGATGAAATTCAAATTATAACAGTAGAACTCACAAAAAAGTTCTGAAAAACTTTTCTCTATTAAAAAGAACGCACAAAAATCAGGTTTGTTTTATTGGTAAAAAAGTTCCACACTATTAGCACTTTTTCAAAGTAGTTCTCAAAATGACTGTTAATTCTATATTTGAAAAGTTGCAGAACTAGTTTTTTTTATAAAGTTCTATTTGCTTGTTCAGAAGCTGGAAAAAAACTCAAGTTCTCAGTTACAGGGCGCGATAATATATAACCCATCTGTATTTTGTTTTTTGAACTACACATGTATAAGAAAAAATTCAATTTTGTAAAGTTGTGAATCTTTTATAGACGGGGTGCGATGTGTAAAAAATGTCTCAGGAAAAAAAACTGAAAATTTTTTCAATGTAGTGTTATTTTTTACACTCCTCGCATTTAATGAAAGGATTAAAAAAAAAAAATCATTTGTTCAGAACACCTAATAATTTTGCTGGTGTGTGATATTTTTTATTTACCTGACTTATTTAAATTTTTGTAACTTCTGAGCACTAAATTTGTATAATCGTTTCTCAGGATGAAGCTGTGAACCAATGGTCGAGCTCTTGGGTTCGTCTGCAGAAAGTATCATTAATTGGGTATCCAACTTCATATGCTGAGGATATAACATTTCCTGTCCAGTTTAAGGTAAGATATGCAGTAATAACTGTTTTTATTGTTCGTTCGTTTAAGTCACCAATGTTAGTTTTAATACCACTATTTTCATATTGCGGATTGTTTAAGAAACTCGAGTGAAATGAAAGGGGGATCCCAAAATTCGCAATAATTCCGTGCACATAATGAAAACCGATCCGATTGTTTAGAAAACATAGACCTATCACGATTTAGATAAATATTGACTCATAGTGTGGGTGTATGTTAAAAGGGAGCAGATGTCATTCAACCCTCTAATATCGAATTTACTATTTATACTCGTACGTTCCGCCGGAGGCAACAATATCATTTGCGATTTATAATATTTCGATCATGACTCCTTAATTAATCGTCTTCATCAGAAAATAAATGAAAAAAAAAACAAAACAAAAACAAAACAAAAAGACAAGAAAAATGAATGGCGAGAGAAAAAAAAATGAGGCGAAAAAGAGCGAAATTCCGGAAGATAATACGAGCTGGAGAAGATGATTTTGTTGTCAAGATAAGGTTGTTATGTTAGGTTAGAGGCATGTGTAAAGGACACTCTGCTGGTTACTTGTCCCATCGAGTTGGTATTTTTTGACATAACATGATACGGCGCTGCCTGAGACAAATACTGGAACCTCTGGTTTGTCTTACGATGGACAACTCGTGTTCCGTATAATTCTTTTCCTTCTTTCGTTTTCGTATTTAATTTTTTTCAAATAATATACATTTTTTTTTTTTGTGTTATCTGATACGATTATCTTTTTAAGACTCTTCGCAACCAGGGAATGTCAATTTCCCCGCAATTAAGTGGCTTTTATGCTTTCCAGTTCGTTTACCACAGTAATTGAGAACGGTTCTATTAATGTGACACATTTTATTAAATTATTGGTTCATTCTTACACGATGTGAAATTATCGAATCTTACTGAGAGATTTTTTTGTGTGCATTGTATGTATAGTTGTGCGCTTCCAAAGTGTCACAATGCGCTATCCCAAGTTTTTCATTTTGTGACTGGAAAGTAGATATGTACAGAAAATTGTCATTATTTTTTGGTGCATTGAGCACGATTCTGCGAGAATCATTTGGTGGTAGACTAATACTCGTATGCCATTGACATCTTCACCATTGTAGAAAAAAAATCTGTGAGGTAGGTGGTTAGTTAGGTCCAAATATTTAAACTCACGAAGGTAAAGGGCGTGTTATTAAAGAGAAGTAAAAATTAAACATGTTTACATCTATTTTTATTTGTACAAGGTTGAGTCCGAATAGTTCTGTCTCTGCTTTTCAGTAATGAAAACTAAAAAGCTATAAGCAAACTTTGCTCTTTACGTATTTGATGTGGGGGTGGAAGGAGGGGGCGGAAAATATACTTTCATTTCTCATACTTCCAAAACACTGTTCTATAAGTCGGTTTTTTGCTTTGAAGAACGTATTTGCTAACTTTATCAGTAACAGCCTGCAAAGTATTTTGCTGGCTGCTTTATTGAACATGATGGTGTTAAGGTATCAGCACTGTTGTGCTTTTTTCAAATTTCTAAAAGTTTTCTTGCATTCAGAATGAAAAAAATCTCACGTACATTACTAAGACCGAACACTGAAAGAAAAGAATTGTAAATTTTTACTACTTTTATAGAAAAACAAGGACAATTCAATATTTATTGTACATTTATTCTTAGTATTTGTAGTACTTCTTATACCCTCTTATAGATAGTATATCTAACTTTCTTGTGGTTTTTACTATGAGTCTTGAATTGTCCCTGTTTTTTCATACAAATAAGTAGTAAAAATTTGTGGCAAAATTTCTTTCAGTCAAGTAGGATTACAGGCCAAATCATGAATAACCAAAAATAGAACATTGAAAAAAAAAACAATAAAACCTACATAAATCCAAAATGAACAAAATCCAACAAAGAAAAAAAAAATCATTAAAAATGACTTAAAATTTTAATAAATAAATAATTTTAAAGCCCTCATACTTGAAAAATTAACCTATTCAGCCATTCTGAGCTAAATAACGAGCTTATCGCGGTTGAAATTTACTTGATATTTTTAGCAAAATCACAAGTAACACAGGATGATGACACACTGAGAAGAAAACAATTGAAAGTTGAAATTTAAAAAATTAAAAATTACTGAAAAATATTCAAAGTTAACATAATAATAATAATAATAATAATAATAATAATAATAATAATAATAATAATAATAATACTAAACTGTATTACAGAAATATTAAAAATTAGTATGTAAATTTTTCTCAGTGCACTTTTTAACTGTTTTCACCAATTTTGATGAAACGTTTATTATCTTTTTGCAAGGGTATAGGGGGAGGGTGCGAAAGTGATAGATAAGAAACTCTGGAATTTAAACTATGGCATTTTCACAGTCAAAAAGACTACCAGGTGACGCCACCACAGCTTTTAGATTTTGGGAACGAACGTCTATATCTAATTAATGTCCTTTATTTTGCGTGTACCAACTGTCTGAAAAATTTAACCTGCAATTTTTAGCACACGAATTGATGTCGATTCATTTTAATCAATTTTTTATTATCGTGTGTAGTGTTTTCCTTTGAATTTCTGATTCTGTTCTGGTTATTTACGTAGGTAAATGTTCAATAAACAAAAAAAAAAAAATGCAGTGGCATTTAACACGAAAAACGTGTATACTAAGTAATTTATTCGCAAGTAATTCATTAGCAGTAGCTGCTATTATGGTGGCAAAAAAAAATAGAAAAACATGGCTATTTGCAACTTATACCATCCCTACTCTTCATTTTTTATTTCTTATAATTTCAATTTTTTATGGAACTTCTCCGCCGACAATATGCGCAACGACCAGCAAATTGTGGATTTTTGTATTCTACCCACCCATTTATCTCCTTTTATCCAACCACTGGCGTCTTTCCGCCTCACTTTCAACTACTTTTTTTTTTTTTGTTTTACTTTTTTTCTCTTCAATATTATCATTTTAATTTTTAAATCACCTTTTCGTGTCCACCTATGTGGAGAGTTCCTAATTTAAAATTAAAAAACCATCCTATAGTATCAACACTTGTATTGAAAAATTATGTATTAGCTGCTATTAACATTTTTTTTTCTCATCTTGGCATTGCTGGAATATTTTATAAGCTTCTGTCTGCTTCTTGTCGTATAGTTTTTAATGTTCAATTTTTCAAATGTTATATTTCCATATACCCACTTAGTACTTATACTTCTGTTAGTTCAAGGGTTAGAAGCAGTTGTTCAACTATCTAACTCACGCGGTACTTCCTATACTTGATCTTAAAAAAATGAAGAAATATTCGTAGGATATTTAAAATGAAAATTTTCCACGAAATCACGATGATGTTTTTAAATCCTAGTGGCCTTTAGAGGGTGAATTTTTACAGTTTCCCTTGCGTCATTCAAAGAAACAAGAAAGTAAAACAAGTACACAGACTGTACTTCATGAAGATAAAAATAGATTTCTAGTTCTTTGAGAACCACCATTGGAGTGGTATTATAATTCAGATATTAAACGGGTATATAGCTTGTCATGAAATCCGCTTATGTTTGGCTTTTCAGTAAAGTAACTGACTGCCAATGAATTAAAAACATGAAATTTATATCCATTTTGCTCATGAAAAACCTCATTGAACTATAACATACATTTACTTACCTAATACTTGATATAGTTCAATCAGTCCCAAAAAAAAAAACCTGTTTAGAAAAGTATCCCGTTTATGAGGGACATTTTATTCGGTCGCATTTGCAGGTTTGACTTTATAATTCTCTGTGTTAAGCTTTCGAATTCGAATGAGCTCTATATATGTAAATAACTTCCCCACTTACGTACAATTAAACAAAAATTCAACCTGGTCGTTTTGTTTTGTTGTGCCCCAAGGGGTGAAGAAGTGGGAAGTTTGAAGTGAAGCTTTCCTGATTTTGAGTAAGCCCGATTTGTGTGTACTGAGGAGGACAAATAAAATGAATTTCATATTGCCTGAGAGTTTGTCTGGAGGAGTTTGAAAATTGGTAAAAGAGTTTATTTTTTATTTTATTTTTTAAATTTTTTTTCTCTCGAAAATCATGCATTTAATGCCCCTCTGTACCTTCTCACTGTTAAAATAGGTACTTCTATCCTTTTTTTCTGTCTAGAAAACCCCCCTAGTCTGTATTACTACGGAGACAATTATTTTTCCAAGATTTTCACTTTCATCTTTAGGTCGTTATTCGAAATACCAGCCTAAGTTAATCTTTATGAATAAATTAATCATTCGAACCATCTTTATGATGAAATTTCTCTCATTCTGGGCAATTAAATCGTCATAACAAACATGATTGATAATGAGGTGAACGGCCACATGTAGGTTAGTAAAATACTATTCCGACAAAATATGATAAATTGATGAACAAGTTCAAGGTGAGGATTACTTTTAGCGTCGAATGTTGAAAATTTATTAAAAGTAAACTATTCTAAGGCAGCAAAAACTGTAAAATAATTGTTGAGAATTTTGAGAAACGATTTATTTTATATGAGCTACCTAGTCTTTTTGAGAGTGCTTGGTTGCAGAAAGCGAGGAAATAAAATAAATAATTAAATGTTGATGAAATGAGTTTATGGAAACATATGTTGGCTATGTGGCTGATTCTACAAAAATGTTGATATTTCTCGTACTAGCTGGTGAATGATTCGAATATTTTTGAAATAATATTGTGTAGACTGTAGATATTTTGAAATAACAGCGCAATATCACAATATCCTGGAAATAGATTTCGAAGTTATCTTATAAGTCAAAGACGTGTCATTAGAATCCATGGATGAGAACCTTTTGTAAAAAAAAAAAAAAAAGCACTTTAGATATACCAAAGACCATAAAATTTGTCGTATGATTTTTAGAAAGTCAGGACTTAGCATTGGCTGATTGAAATGTCTTAAAATACCGTAAAATCATCAAATTAAGTCTGAAGTATCAATTTTTGTGGTTTATTTGCGATTAAAAAAAAAAAGAAGAAAAAAAGTGGATCATAACGAAACATTTTCATCTGAGGATCTTATATAGTCAATTTTTAATATTGAAAGTGGGATTTTTTAGTAGCTGTTTTCTTGTACTTATATGGGACAGCGCGGTGAGGATATATCTCAGTGAAGTGGGTGTGCACGAAAACGACAAAATATTGAAAAATTAGTGCCTATAAATACTTGTATGTAGACAATTAGTGTGCTACATACGAGTAAAAAAATTAAATTTATACTTATTTTATATTAATTTTTTATATCAAACCTTAATCGTACCAAATGTTAGTGTGCAGCATATTAATTTTTTAAGTATTTTTTCTTCAAGTGTGTTATTTTTTTTCAAAGGTAAATCCTGACATGACTAAATGACAAATTTCAATAAAATAGATTCGATAAGTTACACAAGCACACACATAAGTGAGAACTTCTTTAACCATTCTAGTATATTTCCCCTATAATTTGGTTAAAAACAGGTCAAAATTTTTCGAGAGAAGCTAGGTATAAACGTGTAATTCCCAAATATTTATTCGTTGATCGAACCCCCACTGTGATGGAGACAAGAGGAATCCGAAGAATTATGACGTACGATATGGTGTAACAACTTACTACTTTGGTATTTACAGAACCGATTGAAAAAAACTGTCACTGGGTGCAAAGTACGGATAAAAACTTTTTGGAAGATATCAAATTATTTAATTCTCATATCACCAAAACAGAAAAAAAAGAGTATAAGGTGCTCTCTGTGTAAATATCTGACTTATAGGCGAGTGTCTATTCGAATCGAGAATATATAGCGAATAGTAAAAATCCAAAGAAGAGACAGGTAGACAATATAAATACAGACACATTCGTAAGGATTCCTATTATTAGGGCAGGAATTGACAGCTAAACTGTTCGCGTGACGCCCAGATACCGATGGCTTTAAACAAGGAAGTAAACTTGACTTTTGAATAGCAAAGGTGAATCTTACTTTTTTTTTTTTTCATTTCACAAAATGGGAAACTCGCCACAACCATTCATTGATACAATTCAACTTCCCTTGGGAGTTTGTCAAAAATATTATAAAATATTCGTTTTCAAGTCTCTGGAGAAGAGCTACACCATACATACCTATATTTTTTGCATCAAATGAATCGAATACATTTTTTCCTTCTCGAATCGCGTGTGGCTTCGAAATTTCCCCTTTAGTCAAGTTGGGTGAACAAAAAACTTGTAAACCCTCGTAGATATCTGCAAAATAAATTTTCATGCTTAATTTCCTGGCATCTGTTAGCTGTGGCAACAATTACGTGGTCAAGTATTGAAAGGCAGAAAAAAAAATTTTCAACTATTATATTTTAGGGATACGTTTTCTAAATATTGCGACGCAATATATGCTAAACAAAAAAGAAGAAAAGTCCTGCAAGTCTTAAATTCTGATGGTACTGGAGTTTTTCATGCATTTTCGAAGGTTTGACTTTGGAAAGTATATCATTAATCAGACAATTTTGAAAAGATTTTAGTTGTACGAGAGTAACAATAATTTATTTGAATTGTCTTTGAAGCCCTGTTTTTGAAGGCCTGGTTATATGATTGTATTCTACCACTGCAGATCTTCATTATTTATATAATATACTGGTCAGTACCGTAAAAGTGATTACCCAGTTCGGTATATTCTTGAAATTTCGATTGTACGAGTAATTCAATAATCCATTTATTCATTCCCCTTCCCAAAGTAAATTGAAAATTCCTCTAGGCAACAGAAGTACCTGTACGAGTATACAGGCTTACAATTAATACAATATTAGCCTTTTTAAATAAAAAATAGGACATCGGAGGTGAAGTTAGATTTATTATTCCTTACTATGGGCCATTAAAAAATCTTTAAAAGCCCATTTCAAATTATCATATATGCTATCAGTCTTCATTTAATTTCAATTCTTGCCCCCTTTTGAACTCATCAGTCTTCGTATTCTTCTCTTATAATGTGGAATGTTGGAAAAAGGTTTCTTCCATTATTGAATTTTTCAAGTTTTTAACCAACCAATGACAGTTTATAATTCCTGTTTTACCAGATTACTTCTCAAAATTCACGCCCAAGCTGTTTCTGATTTCTGGTTTGTACTATTATATACTGGTATATAGTTCTATTAGGTAGTGAAAAAAAATTACAAGTCGATATGGATTTGATTGGAATGTGAAATCGGAAACAACGTATTCGAATTTTAAGCCATTAGATCTAATACACTAAAATAATTCGCAGAAAGAATTTGAATCCGCAATTTAGGAAAATCTATTTTTTAGACTTTTTTTTTTACCTTCTTGCATAATATTATCTGGCGAAGTAATTTATAATCAAATTATTGAAATAAAAAAACAAAGAAAGTAGAAATTTCAAATAATATATTTTTTCATTTCCTTAAAAATATTTTATCGCTTGCTGATTCTCGTAAATTGAATTTTTTCTTTTTAACCAATCCATTTTGTTGTAAAATAATCGACTGAAATATAAAGGTCGTACTCTAAGTAATGGAATATTTGGCTCATGTGTCATGTAGATGTATTCGGTTCAGTTTTATTTTCAATTTAAATTATCTGTGGATCTGGAAATATTATTCTTAAATTTTAAAGAAAGAAGTGAGAAATGAAAATGTGATACGGAAATCAGTGTTACCACTTTTGAAATAACGTCTCCTCATATTTTTCTTCAGTTTAAAATATTAACGGACTGTGTGCCGAATGGGGGGAGGGAGTTTCCAAACATATTTTGTTGTCCATCGCTAAAAATAATTTGTTTTCTGCGAAAGATAACCTGCTAAAAAGACATGAAAAGACACTTGATTAGACATAATATGACGAGACCATAAGATGAGTAAAAAAAGAGAAAGAAGAAATAATTATCAACGTTTGGTACAAATAAACCAAATTGTTATTAATTTCTGTGGAGGGGGAGCTAATTTCAGCTCTGCGGGGACATAGCCCCTCTGTCAACCTTCCCAGTCTGCTTATGATTTGAAATCTTAAATTTAATTTCAGACTATAACTTGCAAACCCAATTTTTGAAAACAGATTCAAAAGTAAGGATGCCCATATTTATCCCAAGAATTGGATCAAAACTATATGTTTCAGGGCTGTGAATAAATAAAATAGCGATATATATCTCGTATTTTGAAATAAAAGGAATAGACTACTACGCAGAGTTGATCTTACTGAGTAGAGTATGGTTTGAAAACGAAACAATATTTTCAGCGTCGAGAATGTGATACTGAATTTGTCTTAATCCCTTTTTTATTACCATCCAATAAAAAACCCATTGCCAAGAGAACATTTTTTTTTTATAGTATGAACCTTCCATACCTCACTACCTGAGCCTGCCCAAGCGAATTTCATCGTAGAAAAGGTTTCCCCGGAGAAATGTGGAGCACATTAAAAATATAAGTACCTAACAGTTTCGAAAAAAAAAAAAAGTTTTAAAAGTGGAAAAAATTATGCAACATAATATATTTAGAGGTATAACTTCACCTATACGACTCACCCACAACTTAATGTGGATTATCGAAAGTTTGTACGAACCAAAACATCGGCAAATAGTGCCCCTCATTTTTTTTCTTTTTTTTTTTTTCTTTTTTCACTCTCATACGAAGTAAAACTCTAAATGGATTTGAAAAGGGGACCAAAGTGTACGGAGGGGTCTGACGTCTTTATGATGGATCGGTATTGAGTATTTAGTAGCTTTTGTTATTGTTGTCGACAATGTTATTCGTCCCCACGTTTTCCAAAATAAGATGGCTGAGTAACGTTCGCAGCGTGTATTTAGCGTTTTCAGATTTAAGATAAATCTGCGAAAGTACAACTTTAATCGCGAAAGTACTTGTGCTTTTTGGAAAAGTAACGTCTACATCTATTCCTGGCAGATTTGATTTTCAATTGAAATCCGCCATGGGGTTTTGGTTTTGGGTAACCCATTCATTATTTGAGATTAGGAATGTTTGATTTTCAGAGTCAGATTTAGGGTGCTGCCAATGGCAGCCATGGTGTCAGACTTTCGCAGATTTATGCCCTCAGCATCAAATTATTGAATTGCCACTTGAAAAAATTAAAATATGCGAATATATGTGATCTACGAAAAGGTACCGCAATTCGGAAATGTCAATTTCACTAGGTGATGATACGCTTTTGATAGAGTAGGGTTTATTGCCAAAAGTATTTCAATCGGTTGAAAATAGACTGAGATATGACTTTTTCGATTTTTGAATTTGAAAATCTTACTTTTCAAGTTTAAATAATAATTTTCAAAAATGAAATGTTTCATATTTTTCATTAACTGCTGAATTGATTTTATTGAAATTCTCTTTTGTTTTCGTACTCATGACCCTTTAATGTACACATATCCTGCAAAATTTTAACAAAAATAATCAGGTACCCAGCTTTTGTATTGGTCATTAGAAGACGGAAGAAGTTGAAGAAAATAGCTCCATTTTTCTGTGAAATTTGTCCAAAATAAGGACTAGAATATCATTTGGTAGCGTGAAACTTAACCAAAATGTTGCCAAAGGAATATATGGGGGGGGGGGAGAAACATGAAAACATGATTTTTTTAATTTTCTGACCTGCGATAATCATTTTTTACTTTTTTATCAAAAATGTTATTGGCTAACTTGAAGTACTCTTTCGTAGATCACTTCCAATATGCTTACTTTTGGGCTCATGAAAGGGGAGTTGGTAAATTATCTTGACTTTGTCCCTCGAATGGGTCTCTCTACTTGAGAACAACCTCTTTGAAATCTTAAATCTGGGGTTCGTTAATTTAATATGCTCTGTACAGACCTTACCTATAATAGTCTCACGGACACACACAAAGTAAATAATAATATAAATCCCCAAATTTTGAAACATTGTTTCTCAGAGAGATGTCTCTGGACCACTGGATTCGTCATTCTAAAAATACTTGATGAAAAAATACAAAGAAGTGAATTTGCTTCCCTGAAGGTATGATTTCTCACATCTCGTCACGTACAGATGACTTTGAGAATGTTTTTAAGATTTTGGTATTGAGTGGAAAAATTTGCTAAAAAAATTCTTATCTCTGCTTAATGGGATTAAAAATAAGTGAATATTTGAACTAATAGGAATGGATTAAGTGTCTAGCAATGAGAAATGTCGATTTTTGAACAAACCTAGGCAAAATGTTTGTAAATGGCAACATATCTTTAGATCTGTAGATCTTTGAAATTATCTAAGAGTCACCGAACGTCTTCAAAATTCAGCAAGACAGAAGAAAATGGATCTTTTTCTGTTATATTTGAAAGTATTTCATTTAATATCGAATAGTCTGGCTTGTAGACTGGTCAGATGCTTAGCTTTACGACCTGAAGTTCGTGAGTTCAAGCCACAGTCGTTCTCGTTTCTCACTTCGGTTTCACTTGGTCCTTTGATCTCGTATAAAAAATTATAAGACTACTGAAACTCCTCTTTCCCTTCTAATACTCGGTAAAATAAGGAGGTAGCTAAAGCCTATTACAATTCAAATCAAATCAAATCAATTCCAAACTATTAATTTCATTTGGAATTCAGTTGAAACATACCCCCCACATGCCCACTGGGGCGAGGGTTCATAAATGGTTACTGTTATTAAAGAATAGGAAATGATTTCTTTTACTAAGTACACTTTTTTTTTATACGAGTATTTAGAAAATGGGACATCGTGAAGATTATATGTGGTAAAATCACTTCAAAAATATTGATAATTACTATATTTTTTGAGATTTAATACAATTTTTCTAATAATTTTTACTACCATCTCAAAATTGTCACTTTTTTTTGTACTTTTTTTTTTTTTGCGCAGCTGCATCCGAATTTTGAATTAAAAAAATAATAGGTAGCTAAGTTATCTAATTTAAAATCCACTTTTTGAGTGAAATTACTTTAATGATTAATTTAGTATGTTGAAAATTGTTTATATTTTCTATTTCATGCAATTGATCGTGGGTACTATTATATGGTTGGATTTCACTGATCAAGGTGAATACAGAGGGAAGAGTTAGAGGTTTAATTAGGGGGTTATACCCCCGCTTTTAGCTTATATTATTCATATAAATAGCGTACGGTGCCATCTTTTTGATACGTTTTGCATTAAGACACGACGGATTTTTATACTAAATGGTTCAAAGTTTCAAACCAATTAAAAATCTATAATTTTGACCTAGATATCATTTTCTGTGCAATTTCAGAAAAATCTGCTGACTGACAATGTGATCCTTTTTGTGACAGACTGCTACATTATATAGTTATATGTTATTTTGATTGAATGGTTAATTAGTTCGAACTTCAACTTAGCTGAGTGAAATTATTCTGAATACACTTTGAATAACAGCCACAATTGCTGGTCGAGCTTAGTCCTCAGGTAACCCCTCAAAAATCACCTATATTAGCCCAGGGAAATTAATTTTAGAAGTTGAGAGAAAAAAAAATGCTATTCCCTTGGGGGGCTCGTAAGTGTTGAAAGTTGACGTTTTTTAGCTATAACTCGAAAACTATGCGCTAGATATCGATTCTGAAGTTCAGTAAAACTTAATTCTTCGCTTAATTTCCTAAAATTGCCTCATTTAGTGTCATAGAGGTACAGAAAATGAAGATTGAGAATAGGTATAACTTCCCTTAATTTTCGAATTAATGGGGATCAACACTAGAAAAAGATCATTTTTCAACATTTTAGACCTATTTACAATCTTCATTTCCTGCTCTTCCATGGCACCATATGAGGTTTTTTTTTTTAATCGATAAGAAATTTGAAGCAGAATAAAGTTTTACTGAACTTCAGAATAAACATCTCGCATAGTTTTCGATTTTACATCACTTGTAAGCCTCTCAGGGGTTTAGCACAGGGAACCAAGACTTTTTACAATATATTTATTTCCTGGACTGCCCCAATACATTCCAAGAATAAAATTTTTTGTACCAAATTTTTTTTTTCTTTTTCAAACTAAAATTTTTCTGGGCTGTATAATTTGATGACTGATATTTGATGCTAATTTTTATCCGGAGATTGTTTTGAAATATGCAATGTCCGAATGACATTGCATTTCCTGATTTCTGCTCTGGGAATTTCGCAAGTTTAGCACTGGTATGGGGGTTTTCGAGGTCGCTGAACCCGAATCCGGTAGCCGTTTTTGGCGGCGGCTTTTGGCCGGCGAGATATGGCCAAAAAAAAAAATGAAAAATGCTCCTAAATGGGTTTAAATTGCGACGTATAGCGCAAAACGGATCGCAGATTCGGATTCAACGGGAAAAATTGAATAAATTACACATGTATTGGGTCAATTATAATAAAGTCTATACAAGTGTAGCTAACATTGACCCAAAATGAAAAATGATCAATTCATGCCTTTGAATTAGACCTCGCCCCCTAAGCTGGTCAATGATGTACTTACATTTGAATTTGTAGCATTGTTGCTGTTCTCTGCTCTGCTAAAAATGTACCAAAAAATTTTTATTCTCAAGAAAGATTTTCAATTTCCAACATCATAATTTGCCATTCAAATAAAGCTGCATGTTATCCCAATCGATAACCCACATCATCAACCAGTCAACGTGTGGAAAAACGTATTCTTCGTCTTAAACATTTTTTGTAACATCTTAGTTGACTTTTTTACGTTGCCTCGCTTCACCAAAGTGGGGGATGAATAGCTAATCTGCCACCAGGCATTACAAAAACGTATAGGCTACAGGGCAAAAAAAAAAAAAAAGAAGAAAAAAAGTGAAAAAGCCAAAAAAAAAGTCGGAAAAAAGACGAAATAAATTCGCGAATTCACTTGTAAAGATGTCATTATGGAAAAAGTAATCGATCAATCAAACCGTTCGAACATCTGTAGCGTCAGCAGAGCAGTTTTGGTGCTGGATAAGAAGACCTATACGTGGGTTTCGATTGTTCCCTGAAGGGTCCCATTTAACCGTCTGCATTGAAATCCTCTTTGGAGTTTCACTATCATGGTTTCGTAGCAGTAAACGTTTCTTTTTCGTGACATTTACAACAAAATGCTCGAAATGATTCAGTTTCTGTCAAAGTCAACGCATTTCTCCCCGAAGGACTGAGATTTTTGAGTATACGTAGCCTACGAACCCCGATTTAATTCAGCCTATAACCTCTACGTAAGCCCAAGTTTTTTTTTATTGTTTTTATCAAAGGGGCGTTTTTTCGCAATAATATGATAAGTCCATTACAGTTACTGCGTTTTAAACAAATCGAGACTGTTGCGGGTTGCACTGTATTTTATTAAAAATGAAATCAGCGGTTGTCGGTCATTTCCCCGATTCGATTTACCCGAATGGACCATTTCCCGAATGCCAAATCTCTGAATTCCCCTCCCCCACTCCCCGAATCGATTTGCACGAATGCCAAAACCCTTAATTTCAATTTTCATCTTCTCTATTAAAAGCGTGATATTTGGCAGCTAATTTTATTTGTAAAAACGTTGAAGTTTTTAATTAAAGAATAATAAATTATGTTATAACCTATCTGTTAGAATTCTAAATTAATTAATAAATATTGGCTTCTAATTCATTTTTAGTTGGGAAAAAAAAAAGTTTAAACCCAGTGCCGAATTAAGCAGAAATATCACCCTGGGCAAACCGCGAAATGGCGCCCCCTCCCCAAGCAAACTCAGTTATCGAATGACGTGAAGGGGGCACCGGAGTCGGTGGAACACTTCGTGGCCTTCCCTTATCAATTTTTTTGGCGCGCCTTCTGGTGCTCCAGCGCCCCTGGGCACTCTGCCCAGTCTGCACATGGGGTTAATCCGCACTGTTTAAACCTCTTGTTGCTAGTATCTAATGATCCACTCGAAAATTGGTTTCAATTGCAAGTCGTTTTCTATTTTTGTGGACGCACTATTATTCTGGCAGCTTTATTGTCATTCCAGCGATCACTTTTTCATTTCCATGGCACTAATCAATATTATTGTAAAATCACTTTCTCAAGAAACTTCAATTAATGTACAGTTCAAATTTCAGCTCAGTCCATTATCTAATTAATTTCTATGTAAACAGTGTTTAAAAAGTTTTCTGTCTAAAACCTGCGCTCAAAATATAGCATATACAGTTATTGAAGAAAAAAAAATAGGGAAATAGGAATTAAAGAAAATAAGCATTCGAGTTTAACGTTCATTCGTGATGATAATTCGAGTAAAAGCATTCGGGCAAATGGATTTGAGGGAAAAAGTTTGGGGGTTGGGCATTTGGGAAACTGTCCATTGAGGTAAATGGATTCGCTGGGAAATGTACCGTAATGGAAATAAAGTCTTTCCCTTCAAAAATTATTAACAGTAGATGGACAACATTTGGATTGCTCAGGACTCAAGTTGATTTTTCTATTGCAAAATTTTATACTCGAAGAGAAAAGATGGTATATCTCCTCTCTTCTTCCCATCTACTTGTTGTACTCGTCAATGGCGAATTAAGATGCAATAATTTTTGTCGAACTTTTACTCGTTTGTGATGCTGCCAGCGCTTTCTCTATTTCGTTTTACATACTTCTTAGTTTTGTGTAAGGACAGCGCTAGATGTCGTGTTTGAACTGTATTCACCATATCAGTACTTTCGTAAATCGAATGAAGAGAGCGTTAAGATACTGAACAGTAAAGATAATTTTTCGTCGTGTTTTTGGGGGAAGCAGATTAATTTAAACTTTCAAGTAATTTAATTGAAGGGGGCTATCCAAAAAGGGCCTAAGTGGCAATACAGTGTTTTGAGATATTAACGTTTGAAGTTTTCGTTTAGTTGTAAAATGATGAACGTGTGAGATGGAATCCAAAAAGGGTATGAGCTTGTTTGTCTAATCTATGGGCTAGACAATGAGCCATGTTTCGCCATTCTACAATCCATAGAAATGGATTTATGGCTATTTAGGTAAAACCCTACATAGGCCCTTTTTGCATATCCTTTTAAGAAAATCAATTTTGAACGGTTTCAAGCAAATTTGAAGAGTAGTTTTCAGTTTCCCATGATAAAAAATCATGAAATGCTGTCAGAAATGGAGTTTTAGTTATTTGGCTAGAATTCCACATATGTGTAGGCCCTTTTTGCATATCCATCCAAAAAAATAATTTTGAAACAGTTTTACACGTATTTTAAGAGCAGTTTTGGGTTTCCCATTATGCAAATTCATAAAATACCACCCAAAATAGATTTTTAGCTATTTGCCTAAAACCCTACACAGGCCCTTTTTGCATATCCATGTAAATTCATCGACACAAAGCAGTTTACAATGAAGTTTGATAGTATAAGATGTTGATTTTTATTCAAAACAGTGTAAATGGGAATGAAAGAAGGCTTTTATTAATAAATAAAAAATGCTGTAACTTTACGAATTTCCACGAGAATGCGCCGAGTGACGGCTCTTTAGAACGAGGGAAGTTCATAGATAATGAATATGTTGGATAGCCCCCTTCAATTTTTATCCAAATGAGTACTTAATTTGTGAAAAACTCTAAACATTTGTCTCGAAAAAGAAAAAAATATATTTCGTTCTATGGGTTCAACCCCCTCTTCCATTGTAATTGATATTACCTATGGAATAGGTTCAACTGTTCAAATTGATTTGTTCTTGGTTCGTGAGACTAAGACGACTATACAGTATTTGTGATGGGTTGACTGTGCGAAATTTTCGACACTGTGATTAGTGCATCCATTTGTGTACATTTTGGAAGAATAATATCTATTTGTCTAAAAAAATTTTCTTTGTAATTTTTTGTTCACTCAGTGTAAAATTTGAATCTGCGAATTGGTGAGGTGTTAACTTATTCGTATGAAAAATGTTTTTCTTATCACGCGTAACCCTTTCGCTTCGTATTTTAATTTCATTCCACCTTTTCATTTTTATTGTTTCCACTTCTATGTCATGAAAAAATCATCACAAAACTTATTATCTATTAGTTCAGGTTTCGTCAGTGCAGAAAGCTCTACCCAGGGTCTGCCTAATCGTAGTATAAACTTGTTCCAGTAATGCCTTTTACAAACGACAGATAGCGTAAGTGATATTTCAAAAATGTATTTATTCACCCTTCGTGTTTTTTTTTCCATCCCTTACAAAAGTACATCATCAGCTGTTCGCTCCACCCATTAATCATTCGTGATAAGTGACGTCATCGTCTCTCGCGTGATTGACAGCTTTACCGACATTTTTCTTCTGCAACAACAGCATCAGCCATCTTTTTATCAAGTTGGATGGAAACGTTTAATCCATTTCAATTCTTTTACAAATGGAGTACGAATTGTGCATTTTTTTGCTGCTCCTGTTGCTTTTATTTTTTCTTTGTTCCTTGCGAAGTGAATTCGTTGTATTTTTTTAAATTTTCAACTCGAAAATAGTGGGTTCATTAGCATATATCCTCAATGTATAATTGTGTTGTCTTGACTCATTGAAACTGCTCCTGCTGGTGGTCGTATATACTATTTAAATGGGCTATGGTTATAGCATAAATTCTGAACAAGTTCATTTTTGTAGTACCGAGTTAGTGTGAATTAAAATTGGCTTAGTACAAAAAATAGTTTTGAGAAAAAACCTGTTTTATTATTTTTTTTACAGTTCATAACGACCGAAGGATTTACCCATTACCGGATAAAATCAATAAATTATAAAAATTCACTTGTTCGAGATCTCTGACTTAAATTGTGTATCTTCAGCCACGAAATGGTTAATTTAATTGGCTCCTCCCCACCCCAATAGCATATAAATTTGAGTTTTTTTACTGAAAGACGTTTGTTATTTTCTCGTCTTCTTTGTACTGTCTTTCAATATCGTATGTACCTCTCTCGTATTTGTGGCAAGGGGCTCGAGAAATAGTAGCCCCTCTCTAATGCACGAATTTGAAATTTTTGCTGCTTCCACATTACCTAATGTTGGCTACCTAATTGGACAATAAATACGAAAAAAAATTTCATTCTTGTAAAAGAAAATGTGAGACGTTGTATTTACTAGGTACGTGAAAAGGTCGCGGAAGGTAATTTATCATTTTTCATCCTCACTGACGTGTGAGCAACTTTTATTCAGACGATTTGTGATTTTGTAAACAGTTGTCTTCACTTCTCCATGTAGTGCACTCTATACATCTGGTACTTGTAGCTTGTAGTTTAACGTTTCTTATAACAGGTGGCGTCCATGTTTTTATTTTGAAAAATGAGTACATCCAGTCGAGTTTCGAGTGAAAAAGAAAAAACAAAGATTTTTTATTATTTTGTTTCTGGTTTTTGTAATTCATTTTCAATTTTTGGAAGAATGTAAAAACTGAATAACAAAGAGTGAAAGATAATTGTTCGAAAAATTTCCTATTTCATACAGTAATGTTATCTTAAACTTTATTTTGCTGGGGAAGTATACAAGGTGAGACAAAATGACCGGCTACATTTTGTTTCTTAAATTGTATGCGAAAGAAAGAAGTTATAAGCAGTCTACGGTTGGATAAAAATTCATTTCTTAAGGTTATTATTGTACGAAATATAATTTCACTTAAATGTTGATCATTTTGTTTAGCACATTCTGGAAGATATTAAACTCAATTTGAAAAGACTGTGCTAAGCGAAGCAATGGTTACATTATTTTGCAATTTCTTCACTTATACGCCACAAGATTGATATGAGAGGGGCAAATCATGCACGTGTGACGTGTGATGTGTGATATTTCCTTCGCAGCTCGAGGAGGAAAATTCTCCTCTACTGATCCTGTAGGATTGAGGAAGAAGTTGTTAAAATAATATGACTTTTGCTTAGTAAAGTTTTTGAAAATTGAGTTTTCGGGCTTCCAGAATGTGCTAAGAAAAATGGTCAGTACCTATATTAAAGCGAAATTTTATTGTATTTCGTGTATAATTTTGAAGAATGGATTTTAATTTAAAGCTAACTACTTATCTGTATACCTTTTTTCTTTCGTATGACGTAATTGAAAAAACAAATGTAGTCGATCATTTTGCTACACCCTATATAAGACAAATACATAATATCTTTAATTTTGCTTGTTTTTGGTCAGTTACAAAATATGATCCAAATTTTTTCACATTAGTTTGCAAAATTTTTGCCCTTAATTAGGACGCCTCAGATAATAATAAACTAACGCTGTCAACCAAGTAATAGAATAAATTCCACTGCAGTCCTAGATAGTCTTAAGTCCACATAAAATGATGATAGAGCATACTCATGGGCACAGTGAAGCCATGACTTCTAACTAATTTGATATCTGCTAAATATGACCGGATGTAAGTTTTGACCAGTACACATTAGGTATACCTATAGTTGCGCAGTGCCACCGGATTGACTGGGAATTCAAAACGAATATCTCATTCTCATTTTCTCGCAAACATATCCACGACTGGACTAGAACCTGTCAAAGAGCAACGTACAATTTAATGCGATGGAACCATTTATTTATAGTGGATGGCGGCGGGTACACACTATACACCGAATAAGATGAACCTTTGGCGTTTTAATTTATTAACACACGAAGGAAAACAGAGAAAAAAGTGAGAAAGAGCGAGAGAGAGAGAGAATAAAACCGAAAACGAAACGATAAAAAAAAATCCCAAGACGACGAATTACTCTCATCAAAGTTTTTTTCGAACATGGCGTTTCATAATCCATATAATTATGTTTAGAATATCATTTTTCACCGCTCCACCCTGCATTTAAAATAATTGGATTCAACGTAGCTATACGAATGTATTTCGTCTTTTTCTCTTCGTACAAGTCTCAACCCCTGAGGAAGTGAACAACTATTATCTTCATTATATATTTCTTTTCGGTCATTTTTTTTTTCCCTTCCTCAGTACTTTTTTCTGTTTCTTAAAATATTAATTGGGCGTGGTATATAAATCGAATTTTATTCGTCGAAATTCTGCTATTCGTTGAGATATTGGTGAATTGGCTCTGTTGCAGCAGAGAATATTCCTCGATAGGTTCGCCAAGTTTTTATTTCACAAAAAAAAAATAGAAAAAGCTATAGTCCGTTAGTCTATTTAGATGGAATGTATACGAGTCACCTCAAAGCTTTGAGTATCTTAACTTACTTTTAAAAAATTGTTTTATACCTAGTATTAAAAAAAATGTACATTCTTTGATATTTCCTACATTACTGGACTACTTTTACCTACATATTTTAGGCACTTCAGTCTTTTTATTTTGGCATATAATATTTTTTAACCAAAATAAATCAAAAATGTTATTGGTGAATAATCAGAATAGTCGCGTATCTTCAAATTTTCTCTTTAATTCACACCTAATATCCTAATGAGTAGTTGCTACAGTTTTGAGAAAGAAACTATTATGAAAAAGCAATGATAATATTTGTACCATCGACGAGTATCCGAGTAAAAAATAAATGAAAGAAAAAATACGAAAATCACGCATGACTGTAATGAAATTTTTAATTTATTTTCATCAAGGTTAAAAATTAATGATACTAATTTAGTAGAGGAAATGAAAAGTAATTTACTTTTCAAAATTGATTTGAGTGAAAAACTTCAAAATAAATTAGGTCTAATTTTATTACTAACTTTGGGATAGAGAAAACTTTTTCATCATTTCGTCGTGCATCGAATAGGATTAATTATTTTTTATGCGCAGAAGCAGCTGACCAGTAGCTATATATAGTTTAATCAAAGCTTAACAAAAAAGTAATTCTTTATTGTGTGTATTAAACTATCAAATGATCGAAGTTGTAGACGTTGAAAGAGGCACTCCCTTGTTTAACAATAAATCGTCTCTTCATTTTTGCTTGAAGAACATATTTGAAGTTTAAAAGTATCTTTATTCGCCACATTTCTAATCTGTTTTTTTTTTTCCTCTTCCCTAAAATAAATAAAAAATTTTCTTTTTTACAAAATGTACGAGTAAATCAGTCATATTTTATGACTGGCCTCAAAAGTGTCTGAAACTGATAATTGGGTCACAAATGATTTTAGTTTTCTTGAATTTCTGAAAAATTTGTAAAAACTGGACTTGCACTCTTTTTACAAATGGTAGTTGAAATAATTCGTAATGAATTAAGTAGCTTATTTATAAGTAATTTGAAACGGAGACGTTCACACAACTTACTATAGGATGTCTCATTCATCCATGTAAGTATAATGAAAGTAAATTAACTTAATTCTTTGAAAAATAAATATTCGATATTATCGCGAAAAATTTTCGTATTTAATGGCTTTTTGAGCTGTCGTGCTAATTGCATAAGTGGTTCGCCGTAAATATGATTTTGTTTTCGTTCTTTCGTAATGCTTTCTCAGCAGCCGCGATAAATTGTGTCGCTGTCATTTCGATTAATGATTTGGATAGTGATTTATTTTTTACTGATCCGAGTAACGAGATGGCTATTTTCTATTTTATAACCTGAAGAAAAAAATTTATTCTATGTTCTATGGATTTAGTATTTAATTAAGTTGAAGATGAATTTTTTTTTTTTAATAAAATGAAAAATTTTTTTCGACCAAGTGTACCATTAGTTCTAAACTAAAATACGTCATTCTTAGATGTATTTTAGAGTTCTATAAATTTAGTTTTAATGTGGTACAAATTTCTATCAGATATTACGAGTACTTCTGAAGCGAATTTGGAAAAATGTTTTGTGCAGGCTACGATGCTGTAGCCGATCAGACGACAACAGCTGACTGGCTGTAAATTAAAAAAATTAATTCGATAAGAAACAGTGATTAATTGAAATCGATGTTCTATCCATTGATATTTATCGATATTTTCAACCGATCAAAGACGTCACATGTTCTTACCATATTTTACTCTATGATTATGCTGTTGTAAATTTTATATGGGCACGTAGTTAGGAGGTAGGGGGCAACGCTCTAGTGGCAAAATTTTAAATTTTTTCTTTGAATTTTAAAATGCAGAAAGAAGTCTCGATGGTGACGTGCACAAAGAGCGTAAGTGCAAAATTTCCAAAAATGAGTTAGATACGAAAAACAGTTCCACAAGCATGCAGACTAGCAGCCTGCATTGAGCAGAGAGCTTAAGAGTTAATATTTCCACTTCCATTGGCTAATACACAAAAGTTGTAAGGAACAGGGATAGTATTTTTATCGTGCCATTTGTTGTTAGTTGCTTTCGTAGAAAATTTGATTTTTGCACTTACGCTCTTTGTGCACGTCACCATCGGTCTAGTCAACGATGTATTTTATTTACAAGAAAAATTTTACCCTCCCTGGTTTGTGCAAATTCAAATTTATTTCACCCTGTTGGACAAATTTTTCAGTAAAGTATAAAATAAGTTGTTGGAGAACCCCATCCCATCTTAGCATAATTTTTCAATCCAAACCTTTTCATCCATAATTTTCAGTCTAAAAATTCTTTCCACTCGCCGATTCGTTCTCTGTTATATTTTCTTAAGATTTATACCATGTTGGTTCTTCGAATCCAGTTCCTTCGAATTTCTTTTTCTGCGTGAATTTTTTGGCCGTTAAGCCTAAATGTGCGGAACGTACAGTACAAAACTCTCGTATTATTATGTATATTTGTAGCTTGTCTTTTTCTTTTTCTTTTTTTTTTCCCCATCTACTTTTTCTTCATGGTAAGAATTTTGTAAAGCAGCATGACGCAAAGGTTTTTTCAAAGGCCCGACAGATGAGTGAAGTTATCCTCACACCCCGTTCCACACCGTTTTATCTACGTTTTTTGGAAGCTCTGCATCTACAATCCAATCAATCAATCAACGTCACAAGTGCGACGCTACTACTTCTCTTTTTTCGAGCTTTTTTTTCCCCTCTTTTTTCGTCCCACTTGTTCTGTCTTCGTCTTACTTTCCGTTTCTGCTTCATCCTCCTGCTGGATCTATCTGCTATAGCAGTCTTTTCCGCTTCTTAACTCGTTCTTTTCGTTTGTTCTTTACCGTAGTTAGTGTTGCCATTATTTTATCCTATCCCTATCGACAGTATCAGCATGTCTCTGTAGTGCTTAATGTGTAACACCAGCAAGTAATTCGTACAACGAGTATTCCTATTATACCAGGGTGGATGAGTTGCGAAATTGGCTTTTACTTTGGGGTGCATTCGTTTCTTCTTCTTTTTTTTTCTAGTTTCCATTTACAGCTTTGGCTTTTGGCTGGAGGTCAATGAATGAACATTGTAAGATGTGAGAATGGGTGAGATATAGTGATGGAGGAGAGACAGTTATCAAGTATGTAAGACCCGAGCTCATAGACAGACACTTGGTTGCTGTATAAAAGTTAATATTATTTTCTGGGCTACTTTCTTTCTAAAATTAGCGGCATAGGATAATGTACCATTTTTGTAGCTGCCAGGTGAGAGATCAGTGACCCAATTTTGATTGAGCTTAACTCCTCGAGTGGTGAATCTGATATGATTTTATAGAGTCTCAGAGCTATTGCCAGCGTATATCTATATTTTTGACATTTTCGAGTTGAGAACGCGATCTGGTGGTAAAAGTAGGCACTCACATGTCAATAGTTTCGTGTGACACATCATGAACTCCTTAAACCAGTACTAGACAGCCAGTAATTGCTGTCATTTTCTTACAGCATAATTTTTACTTCTCTTCTTTGATGATCGTGAAATAATATTTTTATTGGTATTGTCAAATGCAAAATTTTCTAAAACGATTATCCAAACATTTCACTTTTTAAAATAATAATTTGGAGTCTTCACGAATTAATTATGATTTTTGCTTGATAAAAACTGGCCAAGTTTTATTAAAATCGTTGATTATTTTCCAAAATTTGGTTTCCTAACTTGGTCCAACAATTCCTATTTATTTATTTTTTTTTTTTTTTGTTTAAACTTATTCATCAACAAAAAAATATTAAATTCGAAAGTTCTTTGGGAAAAAAAACTTTTAATATTTTCGTTGAACGTGATGATAATGTACACATTTTTACTACAAACGTTTTTTTTTTTTTTTCTTTATTCAGTTAAACTTAACGCGAATATAACAATTAACGATACTCATAGTATTTACAGAAAATTAAAACTATATACATATAGTCTTTTTTTTTTATATTTACATTAATTTTTACAATAAAAAAGAAAATAAATTCTTCTTAAGATATATAAAACAAAACAAAAAAAAAAGTCAATTTTTAGCTTGTGTGGAAAACAAACGATCTAAAAATTGAGTATCTACCAAAAATGGGTGCAAATAAATTTAACATAAAAAAAAAAAGGTCACATCTTAAGATTCACAAAGACTTCGTTATCTTACCTACACGTAACCAAAGGTTTTATTCTACTTTCATACTCTCGCCCTAAATAGTTAACTAATGGCAAACTTCATTCTAGATCAATAAAAAAATGTCTGATAGTTTCCTGCACGTAACATTCTTTTGAAAATGCAGAATTATGCGTGCAAAGTTGCGAGCTGAAAAAAAGAAAATGAGAAGAATAAGTTAAGAATTTGGTGATAACACTCACTTTTTTTTTTTCTCTCCCCTCATATTTTCCATATTTTTCATTCACGACAATGAATTTTTCGCTGATATGGTAACATGGTAATAGAAAGATAAATGAGGAACAAAAAAAAAAAGAAGACAGTTCCTCCATTTTTTTTCGTCTTTTTGAAAGATCAGTTTATTTACACGACGATGTTCGTAATGACATTTTTCTGACAGCTCATTTTCAAATTTTAAAATTTACACGCAAGTCTTTGTTGAGTGATAAAATGTTCACATAATAATAAGCAATGGGGTTAGAATCTTCTTTCCCCTTTTTAAATATTGCACTAAAACCGTGTTTATCGTGTAACGTTAGTATCGTGTTTGTCAGCCCTTGTGATTTTTCGAGGTATTCGACGATTTTGCCAAAAATAAATAAAATTTGTGTGGGTAAGCATTCGAGATTTTAAATGAGTTGCCTGAATTAATAATGTACCTGCCAGAAATATTTTTGAGTTGAATTTCACTAATAGGAGAACCTATTTTCTTAATTAAATTAATAAAGAGTTATGTGCGTTTAAAATTTATTTTTATATCAATTTACTTCTTATCAAGTTTTTATTATTAAAAGTTTTTCCTCCTCGTGAAAATCCTTTAAACTCGACATTTCTCAAAATTTTCCCGTGTCTCTGAACAGGAACTTTCGTGAGAAGTCCTGCATAACTTCAAATTTTAATATAACTGAGCTACCAGATGGAACAAAAGTTATTTGAACGTAAACTATACTTTAGTCTAATCACGAAGAGGCCATGGCAATATGTTATTGTTTACCAACTCCCCTCTCCCCAGCCATTTGCTTTTGAAAATGAAATAAGATAATTAACTGTAAAGTGTGAAAATAATCCGTGAATAATTTGAATAATTTTTTAAAATACAATATTTTCAATAAAATAGAATCGAAGGATTTTCAAAAGAAGCATTAATAATTAAGTGGTGCCATGGTAGAGAGGGAGCTGTGGACTAAAACCCCTTTTTTGTGTGTTTTTCTTACATAGTTCAACCACCTTCCTGTAGATGGTACTATTTACCGCATACCCTAATTTTTCCTCAATATAAGCAATCTGAATAATTTGAAAATAGTTATTAATTATTGAAACTATTATCACTTAAATCCATTTTTGAATGTCAGATTTTTTTTTTCTGATTAAATTAATGTTACATTTAGAAAATTTTTTCCAGAAGATAATATTTTTTATTTCAATTATTCAATTGCTTGTCTTATTTTTATTGAAGCATTCTGTGAATTTATTGTCTTTTTTTACTCTTGAATTTTTGCGAAAATACCCTTTTTTCATGGCACTGCATTTTAAAAATAAGTTCAATTATCTGCAGCTATTGGTTCTCTTTAATTTATCTACAAGGATAACACTGATAGAATTTAACGTGTCTGCTGCAGCTTACCGCGGTTGGTGATAGGAATCACTCTGAGTGAATCAAATGAAAGCTTCCAAAAAATGATACGAAATTATTGCCATGGCTTTCCTTCCATTTCTTGTTTTTCATTCATTTGCTTTTTATTTATTTTTTTGTCAACTAATTTTCGATTTTGAAAAACTTTTTTGATAATCTTCACCTCCACCCACCCACCCCCTCCCAACCAGAAACATCTGATAGAAATGCTCAAAGTGGGCGCTTACTCGTATTTTAAAAACCACCCTGCACAACGAAACCAAAAAATCTGAAGAAATATGAAAAATTCAATTACCCATAAATAGAATACCTCGCACAAGGGGTTGAAAAAAAGGAAACGATCGAAAACCCTTTTCCTCGCATTTGCTGGTTTCCGTTTCGTTTAAATTTCAACATATTTTTGCTTCTTTTTTGCCGTTTTTTTGATTTATAAAACGTAAAAATGTAAAAATCAACCCTCAATTCTTATACGTATTCAGCATCTAAGATAACGTAAAGCGTCACATTTTTTTGCTCATTCGACTTTTGCAATTTACAACTCGACGATAAGAAGGGTGAAAGTAAAAGAAACACCCTGTAGCACGTGCTGTAAAAATCTTTGTTTTCTATACGTGCTACGAGCATCTTTTTTTAATCGACTAACTTTTCATGCATAGATTTTGCAGTTTAGCAAAAGTTGTACCGCTAAAAGGGGAGAGAATGCTCTCGCATTTTCAACTCAACTGATAGTACTCGGGAGCAAAATCATTAGCCAGGTTACTTAAGAAATTAAATTCCGACGAACTGTTGCTGTTATCAGTAGGCAACGCCATGTTTTGATTGTGCAGCTGGGTAGGTGTTGCATTATTTGCATAAAACTGATGGAATGTGTTGTACTGCTCGTTACCAGAATCTCCTCTGACACTACTTGGTGGGGTCATCACCACTGACGAATTAGTGGCTGGGGGTACAGGGTATTGATCTGGTGAGGAGCCATAACTGGGAGCATCATGCTGGCTGTTGTTGTGGTAGCTGTCATCGTAAAAATGAGGCTTCATGTTTGCATTTGCATACTCTCCATGGTGGTGGTAGTTATGCTGGTGATTGGCAGCCCCGTAGAAGGCAGCGTTTGAGTTCGCATGCTCTCCACTATAAGTGTTCTGATATGAACCATAATTGACACTGGAGGGTGTGTATTCGTCATAGTGTTGACTATGATAATTAGATCTTTGGTAACTTTGATAAGGTAATTCACTGTGGCCAGTATTACCGTTGTAGCCGCAATACTGCTGACTAAACTGCTGGCACGGGTAAGATTGTCTGGTGGTACACGTGGTCGCTGTGGTGGCTGCGGTCACTATTGCTTTTGGTAGGTTATTGTTTGTCGCGTGCATGCCATTCACTCGAGTAGGAGCACTTTGTCTGGGATAACCACTTTCTGCCATATTGCCATATCCTCCACGATGCAACTGCTGAGGCTGCTGACTGGGGTACTGATGCAGCTGCTGGTGTTGGTAGAGATTGTCTCTGGATGATGGACAACCTCTGTATTGAGCCACTTTGAAGGGGCACTCACTGGTAGGTCGATGAAGGGGAGGTGACGGATATGTGGTTGGGGTGCTGTTTCTGCTGGCTTGAGGTCCTAAAATGGGAGGTGACTGGTTTTGGAAAGCAGCTGCTGGTGTTGACTGAGATGGACTATGCGACTTGGACGACTGGTAGGGGCTGCTGGCTAGAGGACTGGCCATTGGCATGACCGGTGTGCTGGGAGTGGACGGCGTTAAACTGCCAGGAGGTAGGACGGGGCAGGTTTTCACATCGGGGGACATCAGTTGGGATGGATCTTTCAGTGACAGCACATTCGGCTTTTTCTGCTGGCTTTTGGGCGATGAACAACATATTGCACTGGTTTCAAGTTTGACGACGATTTCGTCGTGTTTCTTAATTGGCGGTGAGGTGAGAGCCCCGCTGCCTTCGTTGGAACGAGAATCCTCCTCCATTTTCTCAAAGGAGCTGCTATTGCTGTCAGCACTGCTCATGCCAGTGCTGGCATTGCTGTTGGTGCTAAAGTTGTTGCGGCTGGCTAGATGGTCGTTTAGCATGCCCGGAGGCAGGTCGCAATTTTGGCAACTTTTCTTGCTTTCTTCACAGATTAGCGACTTGGATTTGTCTGATTTGGTGGATTTTGTACTTTGAGAATCCTTATCACTGCCATCTTCTGATTGCTTGCCGAGAGTTTGGCGCTTGTGCTTCATTCTGCGATTTTGAAACCAAACTTTTACCTGAGAAGAAAAAATACTTTGTGAATAACTGAGCTGATGTTTTATGAAAACACTATACGCATGTTTGAGTCATAGATAAAATTTCGGAAGCTGCTACTAGTACCTACTCAAGTTATGCTCAAAGTGTTGGCTCAGAGTGTGATAGTTGAGAAACTTTGTTGACTGGGTAGGGAAATCTGGCTAATCTATTTGAATTTAGCTATGACTCTAGTCAACTGATGAGATTATAATGATGTGGTCAATTTACCTGTCTTTCTGATAATTCTAGTGAGGCAGCTATTTCTATCCTTCTTGGCCTGCATAAATATTTATTGAAATGAAATTCTTTTTCTAGCTCTAGTAATTGAGTGTTCGTGTACGCAGTTCGTAACCTTCGGGGACCACTATTTTCTGTAACAAACAAATAAAGTAGATATTTATGTAGGTAAATCAAAGAATTCTGCATTTCGAGTTTTATATGCAGTAGGTGCTATAAATCTCTGTAGAATGAGTCCTGGTCTACATTTTCAATTGCAGTTATCACATTAAAATAAATATTTGATCAATTTTCCGCATAGAATAAAATTCACCCAATTTCCCAGATTGTGAAATTTATTATATTTTCTAAACGCGAGAATTGGGTGAATTCCTTGGCAAAAAATCTTTCCAACATTTATTTATTCATTCATTTATTTTAATTTACCCATTACAAAATGATAATCATGTATTAATGCATTAAAATTTATCAATTTTTTTTTTTTTAGATGTTTCAAATTTTAAAGAGTAGGTTTATTTTGTTTAAATTCATAAATAGCACTTTTATTCTTAGAAAGTGCATAGAAGAAATTGATAAAAGTCTAATGTCACTAAGAAGCTGGTTTCATTTCAGCAGAAAAATAAAATTATCATATTTTGCAGAAGGAAAATGACTTCGGTTATGTACTTTTAATTGAAATCCTGCTTTTTTAGTGGGATTCCCTGCACCATCATTTTCAACTTTTATTGGTATCTTGCACCTTCTTTCTGACTCGAAAAAATGGCATTTTTCGTCAATCATTGCTTCTAAGATTTGACTAGGCTATTCCGTAAAATGACACTTTTTAAAAACCAGTTTAAACATTAAATTGGTCAACTTAGATTTGAATATTCAAACTGCCTGCTCTCTATAATGTCTGCAAGGGGAAACGTAACGAGAAACATTTAACACCATGAATGAAGTAAACAATGAACCTTTGAGATGAAAACCAAAAGCCACAAAGCAGCCGACATTCATTCTATTGTTTGCTGTATTTACTGGAAATTGAACTTTTCCTGAATGTATTTTCTCTCAAGTTTACCTTCGGTTGCAGCCGACGCACTTCGAGGACACAAAAGACTTTTCCTAAAATCACTTTGAATTTCGACCTTTTAGAAGCCTCTTTCTGTTTGTACGCCGTTCGTGTGAGGGCAAAAGTTAGAAGTTTAATGTGTCAGCAGAATGTACAGCAACAGTATTATAATGTAAAGCTAAGGGCCGAAGTGCCTTTTGCCATCGAAAAGTTATACGTTATATACACTCAACTCAAAGGCAGTGTCTCTATTTCAGTCCTCGACGCGACACGAAATGTACATATCCAGCGGGTTAGCCTTTTTTGATTAATGAAGAGATTCGGTATTAAGGCTTAAATTAATCTAAAACTAACTTTCGGAAAACGTACTTTGCCTTTTAAAATACAACCTGCTGGCTATATTTTAAGGCTTTTGTTTTATAACAAACAAAACCATTACCTCAGAACCAGTAGCTTTGAAAGGAAAAAAAAAAATACCCAGGTAGATTCTTAAAAAATAGAAACAACTTATTTTGAGAACAAGATGGGGGTCAATAACTTTGACTGCCAATGAGATTTATAATATTTGCATATTATACGAGGCTAATTAGTATAATTTAATGAAGTATGAAAAATGAAAATGCAAATTATATTAAACACGCCTCATTTCCTCATATCCAAATTGCTTTGGGGAGGGATTTCTACCTTAATCTAATTTATTAAGACAAGTTGATATTTTTTGTTATCGACTATCTGACAAGATGACATTTTTCTGCATTATTTCCCAAATTTTGAAATTGGGCAGCCCCAGGGAGCATCAGCTATACTAAGATAAAGGTAGCTTACAAAATTTCATACTAATCAGCTTGAAATTTTTATGATACACGGAGATAAACCTGTTCTACTTTTTCCTACGGGTTCTATGCTGTCAGTGTTGCCAGGAGCGGAGAAACAAAATATGGTACCTAGTTACTTTTGGTAGAACCCTAAAGTTAAGCAGGCATATTTTGTGGCGTAGTTGGATGGTTGACCTTTTCAATTTCACTCGCATCATCTTAGCAACTAATTTTCTGCTAGTCTATGGATATAATGCTTCGATATTTTTAATTAGATGTATGGCATTTGAATTTATCATCACCTAATACAAACTTAAACGATCGACCCGAATATTTTTTGAAAATAGCTGCTTATACTATAGTTTTATTAAAAAATTTTCAAGTATAAAGCAGTCGTGTACATTTCATCATCTTAGTATGTATACGGACAACATTATCATTTTTTAAACCGTCACCTTTTTCGTTCTTTCTGAATAGAATAAAAAAAAAGAAGAAAAAAAGAATGTGAAAAAAAAAAATATCCTTCAGAATGTACAAATCTATTTCTTTATAAAACGATAAAGTTTGATGTGAAGAGTGTCAAATAAGAAGAAGTGACATCAGTGCTGATATTGAACCAGTCAAAAACGGCTAAATTTCTCATTTTCTTTCTTCTTTTTTTTTTCTATTTGCAAACTCACAGATATGCAAAAAAAAAAAAGAAGCAAAAAAAACTCATCTGTCATCCATCTTCGACTGTTTGTGTAAATCTCATATATGATACGTTGCATCTGTCGCCAGGTAAAATTTAATATCTGCTATTGCTGCCATACAGACTCGTCTCCCTGAAGACGTTTCATCACTCCTAATGCATTTATACGTTGGCACACGTTGAAAAATCAAATCGTAAGCGATAAACGTATAAAGAAACAAAAAAAAAAAAAAAGCAACCAACATTTTTCCCCGAGTATAAAACAATAAAATAATAGGGATGAAAAAAAAAAGCAGCTAAATCAAATTCTATGTGTGTATCACTAAATTTGATATTCTTCAGATGTTGATACATTTATAATAAAAGGATTTTTAGATGCTTCGAGATATCAAGTTGTGGACCTATTGTTTTCTCCTCTCTTGTGGGTATATCCTTGACTTTTCTACTGGTACGAGTATATCTACGTAGGTACTTGGAAAATAATTTTTTCACTATTGTATTGTTGTACCTAGGTATTTTTTCATGCATTATTTTGTTTCATTACATTTCCAACGACACGAAGCCATTGTATTGGTGGAGAGCAAAAAAGCAAAATAAATTCTACAAATTAAATATTATGAAAACATTTTACATATATAAACTTGATATTACATGTATTATGTTTTCGAAACTTATATTCAACTTGGAAGCTGTAGAGGAGAGAGAAAACTTACACTCAGAAAGGATCTAGATGGGGCTAGAAAAAGGAAAAAATTATAGGATAAGGTTAGTGGATCATAAAAGATGCTGAAATATTAAAGATGTAACAGAAATAAGTATTCAACTGTAACTTGCGTATTTTTTTTTGTGGTCAATATTCACCCTTGATCCGACAGTTTTTTAACCTAGAAAATCAGCACTGCCTCCGTTATACCTCTTTTTTTCTACTCTTCTATGTTTCTTTGCAACAGTTGGCATTGGATTTCAACTCCCACAAAAAATTATAAAACTAAAATCAGTCGCGCATTGTTCTAGCGGTTTAAAAAAATTTTACACTCATCCGCAACAAAAAAAAAAAAAAGAGACAGTTTAATTTTATTTATTTAGTGTTTTTTTTTTTTTTTTTTTAATCATAGTATAGGGGGGAATCCAAAATGGGGTAGAATTTAGAGTAAGCATATTTGTTCCACAGTTCCAAACTATACCGCGTTCACCCTTTTTATTCAAATTAAAACACTAAGCGCTTTTCAATTCGAGCTCTCGACGGCTTCATTGAACCGTGCGGATGAAGCACGCATACCACACCCCCCAACCCCCAACCCCTCGCCTTTCACACGCTGGCTCTAGTATAGCATAAATTCGTCGTCGTATTTTATTTTGAACAAATTTAAGCGCCAGAAATATTAAAGGGAAAATATATGCAAAATACGTCGACAGTTTTCGTGGTTAACGAAAGTGGTGGACGGGGCGGGGGGGTGAGGGGGTACGCGAAAGTACCGAGTTTTGATAATATTAGACAGACGTTCGTCAAAATATTAATATGTTCCGCCATATGACTCGAATCGAAAACTCGGCATATTTTTTTCCTCCTCTTTTCCTCCCTTTTTTGGGCTTTTTTTCTTTTTTTTTTTTACTCTTATCCTTTATACCCTCGTCGTCCAATCTTTTTGTAAGTCGCTGGTTTTTCCCGTTGAATTGCGGCTTATTTGGTGGCTTTATTTGGAAAACACTGTAGTGTGAGTGTAATAAACTTTGAAACGTGTAAATCACTAGAATTTGTCAGTCTGGCATAATCAAAAATTATAAGGGAGTGTTTCAGAATAAATTTTGCTTATCAAATGAGAAGCAATAGTGATCTGAAAATTTAGTCTGCAGTAAAGAGTCTGAGATGAGCCATATTGGTTCGAAAAGGTTTAAAATCAAGGAGTGGGATAGGGTGCTTAATAGTTATACACTGAAAACTGGTTCACGAACCAAATAACTAAATAATTCTACTGACAATAAGTTTTAAATCTAGTATCAGGATTGACGGTGTTTGTGAAAAATCATAACTTTTAAAACAAGTATTATTTGAGTAACATATTTTGAATTCTAACACTTATGAAATTTTGAAAATAGTTGCCAAGTACCCACAGATATTCAAATAACCCTATTTTTTTACCCTTAAAAACCTCTTTTGAAAAATATCATTCTTTACTCTTGAGGGCCTCTTATTTGAGACACCACCGATCTTTTATATTTTTTTCAGTGTGGATGTTTATAGGTGCATTTAAAAAAGTATTATTAATAATTATATTGCAAACTCTTATAAAATAATTGCTTTAATTTTTGAATTTCAATTTAACTTTTTTCACTGATTTACCAACAGTTTACAAGAATAGGAAGAATAAAATGAAATCATTTTTTAAACATATTTTTTACTTTTTTTCTTTTCTTTGTTCTACGCCCTTTCACCACTCGTTTAAATTTACGCTTTAAAAAACATTTTAACTCGCATCCCTACCCTCGTCTTACAATAAGTAAAAGTTTTTTTTTCTACCTTACCTTTTGAAAAATTTCCATACCCCTCAAAAGTTTCTTTGTTACACACCAGTATTTTGATAAATGGTATCGCATTGATTTTTACCCCTTGTTGTATATCGTTCGAAAGTTAAATGTTTTTTAGCGTTTTTTTCTTCCCCGCTTTCTTCTTCTATTCCTCTATTTTTCGAAAAGAGAAAAATAAATAAAAAGTGTTCTTACGAACTTTTTCTCTGTCTTATATTTTTCTCGAATAAAATAAAGTGAAAAAGCAACAGCCATGTTTTTTTTTTCCTTTTCAGTTGTTTAGTCCACTGAAAAAAAAATTTTTTTTGTTATAATTTGAAAGTGAAGTCAACCATTTTCATTTTTAAACACGGCCAAATACTATGATTACGAACATTTTTAACTGAGGGAAAGGTGGAAATGTTGAAATTTGTATTTGTTTTCTAAAAATGACTCAGCAGGGAAGCTGAAAAAAGTATCTATGTGTATAACCCCTCCTTTATTATATAATTTCCTTTCATTTTTATATTGAAACAATTTTTTTTTATACCAAATATTTGATTCATACCCTAAGGGCAAAAACCATCCGATTCCTGAAAAATGTAACTTCCATTTTTCCAGATAAGGGACGTCTGATAATGGATCAAAATGGGATCAAAGTAATATCCAATGGTATGGAGTATGATCTGATGTGAGATCCAATGTTTTAATATATGAAGGATATCTGTCAGTTTGATTAGACATCAGATCAGACTATCAGATATTCATCATCCAATCCGACTATTGGATCTAGAATATCCAATAATAAGATTTGATGTTTCATCAACTGCCTGATTGTACGACGGATACCCGTTGATCAGACATAAATCGGATCGTGCTATCTAATATTGATCCGCCAGTCAAATTCGGATGATTAAGTCCATATGTCTGATGCGATGTTGGATTATAGACAGACTGATCGGATGACGGATGTCGAATCAACGGAGCAACTGATCGGATCAGACAAGATAGCAGAAAAAAAAAAAGACTAAAAATCTGTACATGAAACACTCTCAAATGGCGGTGTGAGACCACCATCATCCCTCAAGTTGACAGCAAATTTTTTCCCTTAGTTCTTGAAATATATATAGGGTCCATCAGTCTCGTCAATTTCATGACGCTCTTTAAAAAGTGTTGAGACATTTTAATTGAAATAAAATTTCTTATATAATCAGGTTGTCATGCAAACTTTTTGCCAACGATAAAGCTTATAGTTTAGTCTCAATATTTATATTGGGTGAAAAAATTATTGACATATTTTTCCATTTTTTGTTGGGGAAAAAAATAATGGAATAAAGAAATACGAAAATAGGAGCGAATGAAAAGGGGAAAAAAATGGAAAAAAAAAAAAAAACTTGAGAAATTTTGCGAAGGGCTATTCGCCAACGTTTAATATAAGACGCTGTCTTATTTCTGACGCTGTAAATAGAATGACACTGAGAAGGATATGCCCCCTTCTTAAAGTAACCCCCCTCCATCAGCCCGCATTAACGCAACTTTTGATGCCAACGTAACTTGGAAGCTTGTCAACGCGTCAACCCCTATTTTTAAGATACTAACAAACCCTCCAATGTATATTCTAACACCGCATTTAAATGCATAATCCCTTCTTTAAAAGCTTCTATACTTTTAAACAGCGACAGGCGACGCTTTTTTCTTTCTTTTTGCTGCTTGTGTGTACGTCAAACTACCTACAAAAAAGACACTTTATTTAAGTAATAAAAGGCGTATACTTCATTGAGAAAATATAAGAAAAAAAAATTTTTCTCTTGCTTCTGTTGATATAAACAGTCTTTTTATTTATTTATTTATTTTTAAAGAAGTTTATTTGGTTAGGGATTTGGGTGGTCCTTATTTTAAAATTTGGAATTTTGTTCCTCCCACCCTGCGCCATGGTTCCAATTCATTTGAAGAAAAAAATTCCATAAAAATTTCAGACCCCTAGATTGAAAAAAGTGATGCTTCAAAGTGGGTTTAAAATCAGCATTATTTTAGTTTATAATCAGCATTGCTTAGAAATGTATGTATTTTCTCCTTTGACTTACTTCTACAACCCATTGAAGTGATTAGAAAATAGGTCGGGTTTGAGAGAGTCTGGAGTTAGATCTACCCTTAAGGTAACTAAAGAATTGCTATTTTTATTTGTTGAATTACAAAATGATTTATTCATTGGTATGAGTGGACGTAATCAAAAAATGAATAATCTGTTGGAGAAACACTTTCCCCACTCTAACCTCTTCGCTACCTTCAGTTTAAAAATTTCAATTTTCCTGTAATTTTTCATTAAGGGAGTTATTTAAAAAAAAAAAAAATCGTCTATATTGGTGAAAAGTAAAAGAAGAAATAATAAAGACGGACACATTAATATGGTCTTATATAAGAGAGAATAAAAATTAACGAAGTAAGTGTAATAATTAGTCGATATAAGCACCATGTAATTTAAAGAAAAAATCACTCATGTATTCGATAGATATAGATTGATATACGCACCAAATAATATTTATGAAAAATTATGAAAACATGTTCTCAAGGGTCTTCGGTAGAATTCATCAGAATAAGTTTACATCAAAAATTATTCTTCAACTTTAAGACATCCCATAGGAGGTTAGTCAGTTGGTGCTCTGCCGAGACTTTCAGCTGTGAATGTAGAAAGTCTTGAGTTCAAGTCTAATCTTTATCAATGTTCTACGTACCATCCCTCTTCACGATTTCGAATAGCTATGTATTTGATTTATTGATGTTGTCATCATATATTAAATGATCATAGAATATTAAACCAATATTTACTCAGTTTCCAACTCTAAAATAGCTATGTGGTTGAAGCCCATTAGGCAATATACGTAGGGGACTGTTGCCTAAGAGTACGCACTCAATATTTTGAAGCTACAGACAATAAATTGAACGAGATTTTGAAATGTCACAATTTCAGGAGCTATATACAATCAGTTGAGTGAAATTTCGAAATGTGAAGTATAAGTTCTGAAGCATCAAATAGACATAAATTTGAATTTACCAACCTCTCAATTAAAATCATTATTAATTAAGAATTACTTAAAACGGCAGCTTATAATTATTATGCATTTCTTATAGAGAATTGATAACAACTACGTACTAGTTCAAATGTAAACGATCTACCAGTTTGATTCCAATGTAAACAAAGTAAAATATTTTCCCAAAATTTGATCCCCTTTCCAGTTTTTATCAAAAAATAATATACTGCGTACTCTTAGGAGCCACACTGCGTACTCTTAGAAACACATGTTCCTAAGAGTACGCAAATGCCATTTCTTACAAAATGACTTAAAACTTGAGCTAAGAACGTTTTTCAGCCAATGAATTGTTTTGAAAAGCAAGCTCGGAATTCAAATAATATGTATACAAAGAAGAAAAAAATCAAAAAACTCGCATTTAGGTAGCGATAAATTGAATCTGCATGCTACATAGGTACGTACTCTTAGGAGACAGTCCTCTACTCGTAATTCAATTCTGTACCATTGGACAAACGTTTCAATTTGCGACTTATACGAGTATTTCTGTAAGGCAGCTTTAAATGAAAGTTACTTGGCATAAAATTTTTATTAAAAAAACGATCGGAGTTGAATTAAATAGAATTAATTGATTCTAAAGTTATAAAATAAACATGAAAAAAACTTTTCAAATGAAAATACATATTATAAGAATTAAAACAAGCTATTGGAGGGCTGCCTTTTAACAACTGCTTAATTGATCATTAATGGCAAAACCAAAATCTTGGAAGGAACCTGGACCCCGCTTGTTGAATTGAAGAATTTGAATGAATTTTAGCATAAATTGAGAGAATGGGATACTATTAATTTATAAACAAAATATTTTTCCTCACAGTTACGAAAATTACCCTATTTATTGTTAATATTCTAATATTTGTAAAACTTTTCAGTACCTATTATATCTTGGATAACACATTTTAATATTTTTGTAGTAATTAATTCTTGCTATAAATCTTGAATTGTCTCAGTATTTTTTTGTTCAAATTGTAAAAATTACCATTGAAATTTTTCTCAGTGTACAACTCACTTAGCAATAGATTGACAAAAAAAACAAATCAAACATTTTCATCTCATTTATTGAAGATGAATTCCTTGTACTGGGCGTTAGTCAATTTCAAAACATAATGTCCGCCCAAAACATAATGTCCGCCAGTTTTTGTCCTTCCGTGATAGTCCAATGTTAGGATGACGTCATCATCAGAGTCCAATGTTATGATGACGTCATCATACTTACTTATAACATCGTCATCATACATATGTAGAAATAGTGACGTCATAATTTACGGCTCGTGTATTGAAGATGAATTCTTTGTACTGGACCCTAGTTCAAAATTTTGTCCGCCAAGTTTTTTGTCGTTTGGTCAGAGTCCAATGTTAGGATGACGTCATCATACCTATGTATAAATGATGACGTCATCATCTACAGTTTGTATATTATGAATAGGTGAGATGACGTCATCATACTGGTGCAAATTATGACGTCATCATACCTACCTATGACATAGAACACATACTCATTTTCTTCATACATAAGTCCCTATGCGCTTCATATTCAAACAATTTGGTTTTTAAAAGAAACATTTTTGGATACTTCTTATAATCTCCTGTTGTAAAAGAGAATTCATCTTTCGCCTTCACAAAACTCCAGTGAAGGCTGCAGCTATTGTCTTCTCTTTTTGGACTGGTGGCTGATAACATACTATAGTCTATTTGACACAATTTTACATGAAAAAAATGATAAATTAATTCGTCAAATTTCAGAGTAAGGTGCAGATCAAGAGTACAGTGTCTTGAAAAACATTTGAGAATATCTGTGTTGAACAGGTTCTTCATGGAATACTTAATTTTATTTGTATTTATTTTCTTTTGATACGGTCTCTTTTATACAGATTTTTCTACCGCAGCAATGCATTCTAAAATACAAAATTTTTCGTTTTTGAAGGAGTAAGTCAGAAGAAAAAAATATGTAGTATAAGTGAAAAGAAAATCATTCTACCATTTGAAAAAGGGCGAATGGATTCAAAAAACCAAATTAAAAAAAAAAGAGAAGAAAAACGCATCGGCTGTTCTCTGTGCTGCATTGTAAATCAGTTGGGAGGGTTGAATATTGTGTGCACGAAAGAGGAAAGCATGAATGACAGGCTCTTTCTACTCATCAGTATTCTACTCTCGCCATTGGTTGGACGAGATCTGTCAATCAAATGTTTCTTGTAAACCCTAGAAGCCGTTACTTTCGTGATACGCTTCAAATGTGTCCTATTGTTCTTTTTTCACTTCCATGTGAAATTCGGTAGCCATTGAAGAGGTGGTCTTCGTACCACACGTTATACGAATAACATTCGCGTTTAATGTTTTTCATTTGAAAAGGCCATAACGGGGGCTACTATGTGAATATAAAATACTCGCTTTGAAAGTCACATCTAAACACGGATTGATGCTGGGTATCAAAGATGGACCTAAACCAATACCAACCCTTTTGTGAAATTTATCAGTTTCATTATCTACGAGTATATGGACTTTCCTATTTTGAGCTAATGGTCAGCGTGCGCTATCTCAGAATTTCTTGAAACACAGCATTTTTTCTATAGTTTGATGTTTAGAGTTGGAATTAAGCATGAATTTTGATGTGTAAACATCTAAGTTTTCGGTTTTCGTCACATGGGAGTAAATTTGTAAATTTAACATAAAGTTAAAAATCGATTCTCGATATGAGAATGTAGTTAGAACAGAATGATGCGCGCGCCGCGTTGTCAGTTGCCATCGAACGGTTCTCATCAATAATCTCTTGATTAGTTTTCTTGGTGGTTCGTTAATCACGTTTCAATGTTCTAGTTTTCTTTATGTTATTATTTTGGTTATTTTTAATGCATTATGTACCATGAAAGACGTCAACGCATTAAAGATGCAAACATAGTAATCAACTGACACTTGGGTTTTATTTCCAAAAGCAGGGCTTTTCTTTCTCATCAGATACCTAAAGACATGTAAACAATTAGAAAGTGAGCTAAACTCCCACGTGCTCCTCAACCTCTTTTCCACGTCAACACTACGTGTACCCGGGTCCACCTTCGTTTCCTGTATTTCCGATCCAAGTATAGCAAAAAGGGATAAGTGGCTTCTTGCAATATATGTAAACAATAGTTACTTTATGAAGCTGTTGGAACGTCTTTGAAAGGTGAAAGAGAAATTCGTGAGACTTTGTGCGCGCCACATGTTACATCGTGCCGTGTAGCAAGAAGATTTTGAAGGGTTTGAAGTTTTGGATTTTGAGAGAGACGATGACGACGAGCTTACCTTCTTATGCTGGTGGGGGGGGTTTTTACGCGGCGAAAGGACGGTGAGAGCAGTTTTATAGGAAATACGAGGCAAAACTTCTTTACAAAACTGCGTTATAACTTATTATTAAAATATGCTAATGTGACGTCACATACTTGACGCACTTTTGTACGTGCGACATTCGAGGGCTGAATTTTGGAGAAGCTTCTGCTGCGAAATTTCCTTTGTGGGGTTTAGACGGCGAATATGTGTGTAAACTATTGCTACAAGTTCCCCCCCTCGAACTCTTATTTTAGAATTTTACGTTGTCACCCTTCCGCCTTTTTGATTTTATTTATACACGTATATTAGTTTTCAGTTTTTCAAGGAGCAAAGATTGCACTGCTTAGTGTATTCAACTTTGGTATTGTGGATGAGTAACCATAAGCAGCAGTGAAATTTATGATTTTGTACCTACCTCCTTGTTTGAGAGTTGAAATAGTGTTTAAATTCTATAAATGACATTAATGAAAAATAAATAAAATAAAATAAGTACAGAACAACTAAAACACATGCGTTAGTATAAAAAATATAAAAATGGAATAAGTATTATACTGATTCAGAAGGATTTGTTTTGTGATAATATATACTTGAAAGGCATTATGAGAATCACTGACCAAAATACAGTGTTGCCACCATATTGCATGTTAGCGAAATTTTGCCTTATCCAATTCACGAAAAAAAAAGAAGCTTTTTTTTGTCAATTTTGCAATCTCAAAGAGTATTCTTAGGAATTCAAATATGCGTTTATGAAGAGTAGTGTGTCTCCCATTAAGACAAAATGATGGAATAAATTCTGGTTGAAATATTCGTATTCGACGATAAAGTCGTAATACTGAAGAAGCAATTTTAATTTTGCATTATGGTAATTTGTGACACAGGTACAAAATCACTTGAAAGAATGATTAATCTTCTAACTCTCCTCTCTTATACTGTCGTATACAATGCCTCCTCTAATGGTTATAAACAGATTCTCACACGAACAGACATGTACATTTGGTATTTAAAAAATTTCTTTCGGGGAGGCTAGAAAAATATAGCAGCTCCTCCAATTGGACAAATTTAAAATTTTTAGATCCTAAACATGTGTATTGTTTTTGTATCTCCTCTTTTGATAGTCTGCACCTCCACCTCTTTTTCAATATACCTGGGAGCGGGGCTATTTTTTATTTTTGGGAATCGGGGAGGAGAAGTAAAATAGACTACACGTTTTCAGAACTGATGACGTTTTGCCAACCAACAAAATTTCGACGCGCTATTCTGATAAACGCTTACGTTTAAATCACTAAATTTAGTTTCATATGAAAGCTATTACGAATATCCTTGCAAGTTACATTACCTACCTGATTTATTATCTACCGAAGTAGAAAAATTTTATCAAAATCTGTATGGATTTTTGCTCCAAATGACCTCCTCCACCGTCTCCTCCTCCAAAGTCCTCGATTCAAACATGATTTCTAGTTCCTCAGGAATGTTGTCACTCATTCCCTCATACAAGACAAAATAGTAGGTACAAGTTATCTATTATAAAATTTTTTAGGTGCGACGAGTTTCTAAGAAAATTTTTCTGAATGTAGACACCATATTATTTTCAAGTTTATTTACGATTATAATTTGGTGACTTGGAAACTTTTTCTCTCTTTCATCACTTCCACAGAAACGAAAAATGACAGGTTAGGTTTTTGCTGAATAAAGCAGCCGTGTGACATTAAAAAAAAATTCCAATGAAAATGAAAATTTCTGTTTCAACTTATGTTAAAATTTTGTGTCACCAAATTGGTAGCATGATATATGCATTTCAACGATGAAATGTGCGAATAACGATTTCGACACGAAGGAAAAGGGAAACAAGAGAGAAAGATGTAAGAAGATGAGTGACAGATTGACAGGTTGTTACGCCATACTTGAAATGAGTATGCGTTGTTCAAAATTAGCCATTGCTTCCATCTTTTTTGGGCGAGACCCGTTGTTTGGTCTGACAGTTTTATACGTAATCTGGTAAACACCCTCTTCCGGCGATGTCTTGATTCTGAATTCAGCTGCCTATATAGCCATGGGAAAATGGATTATCAGAGGTGCAGTCAATCATCTTCTAGGAATATTACCAAAATTAGCACTTTCCGAGAAAAAAATTATCGAGTTTTTCATAGTGACGAATAGCGCCGACTTGAACAACTAGAAAAAATTATCATAAAACTGCTTATGCATTATAATATAACTACGCTATACTATTAAAAATGATCAGCAATTTTTTCTCATTTAAAAATAATGAAAACTGCTGTTTCTCAGTTGATACGGAATTATCTGAAATTGGAATGAGGGAAAGCACTTGACTTCTGCAGCACCATAATTCTCTTATAAATTATGCCAAGCAATTTTTCCTTTCAACAGCCCATTATAATGGAACCATTTTCAATAATAATTAATGAATTTTAGACAATTCGGAATTCCAAGGAATTTTTTTATAAAGTATGAGTTAAATTATTTTTAAAAAAAGGGGGTTTTTCCCCATGGGGCAAAAACTTTCTTTGGGCAGGTAGAAGCCTTTATATGCGAATGTTATCAAAAAATGATTGAATGTTTAAATAAGTTTTTAATAAGGAAAATCGATTAAGTGACGTAGAACTGCAAATACTACTTATAAAAGAGATGATATCTCTCATCTGATCCATACTTTCTCACACGCAGCTTTTTTGTTTTAATATAAGTGATAGCATTGATAAGAGGTAAAATAACATGGTTTTTTGATATTTCCTGGCACCAATACTCTATTCGAGTTTCGTTCGAAAAATATTTTCACGCAGCCAAATAACTGCCATCATATGCCGATGAAATACTGTCTTTTGTGTACTTCGCTATCCTTTTTTTTCCATTCTCCATTTCCTTCTGCTTTTATAACGACTTCATTAAAAACATAGGGGATCTATCGTTTACTGCGAGCTTTTTTGAAATTAGTACAACCAAAAAAGTGAATATTCGAGGGACCTAAAAAAAAAAAAAAGAATAAAATAAAGAGAGAACGAGAAAAAGTAAAAATCCACAATTTCTTTGCCACCCTTGCACCCAACCCCCTAGCACCGTCGGAAAGGCTCGAAGTTGGCGATAATTTAAAACGACTGCAATCTTCCTCTCCGCCGGCGATCCTTTAAAAAAAAGGAAGTTGCATTTTACATCGGGGAGGAATTATTTTTAATTCTATATTTGTTACTTTTATCGCTGTACTCTTTTCAAATTTATGGCCAAAACTCCGGCACCACTGAGCTTTTCCCTTCTGCTTGGCTTTCTAATGAACTATGAACTGCTACCCCGATGGGGATTTTTCTCCCGTTCTTGGCTGGTTTTTTTTTTTTCAACTTTCTTAAGCCCATCGTCTGAGTATACAAAAAAGAAGTTTTTTTTTTCAGCGTCTTGTTCTTACGACTTCATTAAACTATTTTATGCTTCTTTAAACGCGCCAATTATAAAAATTACCTTTAGCTGGATTTTGGAAAGAAACACTGGTTGAGGGAAAATTAAATAAGATAAAAACTATTATAAATTTTGTACCTCTTAAAGTATAACTCCGCACACTTTGGTTATTAGCGAAACCATAAACATCGTTTATTTTTTTAGCAACTTTTTTCGACCTTTTGTTTTTATCTGGTCGTCGAGCTTGCAGAAATATTTTGCGCTTGTTCTCTTTTTTTTTTTTTTTTTCATTTTTTTAATTATGAAAAAGTGAACGTTTTCTTATTTAAAAATGGTCTTAAATTTTATTTGCACCTATTTCTTAAAGAATTATGTAGTCTGTAGTTGTGTATTTTAGCTTTTTTATGTGTTGGGAGGAGGTGTTCAAATGCTTGATTTTAGAAAGTGGGTAGGTAGTTATAGTCCTTATAAAAAGTTTGAATCGGTCATTTTTTTGTATGTACATAGGGTGGTCCAACAAAATCCGTACTTTTCTCCATGAGGGCCCTAAAAATTTTTTCATCAGACTAAAGCCTAAAATTTTCAGCTTTTACTGGTGCATAAATTTCAAGTTCCTAGCTCAATTAAGTCGCAAGATCAATCATTGATTCGCATATATAGCAATTGTTTCAGTGGGTTTTAGCTTCATAACTATTTTAACGAATTCAATTAGATATATCAATGGACTGCGAGTTGCATATAAATGCCCATGTGATAAGAATGATTAAGAATCGTATTAAACATATCATTTTCAATGACTAGACTCGAATTCATGATGTGTAAACTGTAAAGCTGAGCGCTGAACAACTGTGCTAACCAGATCAGACACTGAATTAGTCTTCACAACGCATTATTATCTATTTCTCATTCCAAGATTGCTGAAGAATCTTGAGATCCGTATGCCTAGCATTACTTTAAGAAAAAAAATTGAGAATTTCTCGAATAAAAATGTAAAGAAAAAAATGGTTTGTTGAAAACATCTTAAATCAATTAAGAAGGAAATGCTTAAGGTTGGTAAGGAGGTACCTTAAGGAAAAAATTGGTTAAGGTACTTTCAATGAAAGGAAGCCTTAAGGTAATTTTATCGCATACGTGCCTGAGAAGTTGGTCGATAAGATTAATTGATAACCATATTATCTAGTCAAAGTTTTTTAATTTTATTTTTAGAAAAGCTGTAGGTACCTATCTTGAACTATCTGAAAATTATTTCTAAATCTTCATTTCAGTTTTACGTTCCTTTTCTTCTGGAATGTAAAGGATGTATCTTTCTTATTAAGTTAAGGACGCTTTAGTGAAAGGTTTAAAAATTTTAAATTATGGGTAATTTAAAATTTGGGTTCCTTCCTACTCTCACTTACCAAATTCAGAAAAAAAAAAACAAATGCTCAGGTACAAATTTAAATTTTTTAAAATTAGCTAAAAGGCGTTGAGTTGACAATATTATAACTTTTATTTTAAATCTTGAATTAATATTTGAATAACATATAAATTTTACATGAAATCCGTTTCAAAGGGAAAAAAAGAGAATGAAGAAGACTTGGGCCCTTAATTGGAATTATTAAAAGAATCTGACTCCAGTCGAAAGTTGCTTAAAATTTACCATCAGTGGGATATTTAATAAAAATGTAGCGCTATGCTATCTTTCGATGTCCTAATCTTTAAGCAAACTTTTATGTAGCAGCTCTATGTTCTCAGTTGAACTTTTTTAATTCTCTATATTTCTCTGTCAGTAATACAAAGTTTTGGATTTCATATAGGCCATTTGATATTTTGGTGTAAATATTTTTTAGGAGCAATTTTATTACAATTTCTTATTTTAAGAATTTGAAGTAATATTACTGTGGAAAACAAAAGATTCAGGATTTTGCTGAATAGCTACGAGTAATTTTGCCAATCCAATATGAGACATCTTATACATAATATACTGGCACAAGAAAATTATAAAGTCAACTCTCGATGGCAAAAGTTACTCTAGCTTTGTGCATTTGCCTATAGTTTATCCTTGACTGTGTTGGGATTAATGAAAAATCGATTATGTACAAACAATTATCTGTCCTTCAAATGCTATACGATATAAAATCGAACATATTTCATTCATTGCATAAAGACCTGTGCCTGTTAGGAAATACTGCCACAAGTTACCAAAAGGAAAAAAACCTCCTGTTAGTTGTTACATTACTAAACAGGTTAATAGGAAGATGCACGAAAACAGTGAATAAATGGGTATAGAGAAGAGGGGAAGGAAAGGTGGCGAACTCTATTATTTAAAATAATCGATTATTTGGTTCGGCAAAGAGTCAAGCAAAATAAACAGATCCTTCATGCGGTTCCGGCTATTGTTTTTTAGATTTTTCGTATCCACAGTCCATGTATACAGCCAGCCTGTAAATCCACGCCTTCATCTCATTTGTCAGTTTTGTCAGCCGACATGACCTCTTGGGACCCTCGACTGTACTCTGCGGTAAATTATAAAAGACTTTCTCATCGTGACTAACAGTTCATTTTTTTTCCCTTTCTTTTTCTAATCTTCGGTTTAGATTTTTCACCTCCCTTTCTCCGTTGAGGGCATAAGGATATATCGATTCTGTCGAAAGATGCACACTTTATTCTGATAGATATTAATACGTTAATCAAGAATACTACCAGCCCTCAAAATTTTTCACCCAAAATTACAGACCAGCAAGTACCTACCGAGTACATATAAGAGGATCATCCTTCAAGGTTCGAGTTAATTAAAAACACAGCTCGGTTATTTTGCCCCTTAGCTATCGATTTTATTCTGGGTTGCTAAAAATTGAAAAGTGATCTTTCCACATATCCGTCACAGAAAATGTATAGAAGTAAAACACTGGGCTTTTAATCTGGCATAGTCAAGTTATAACTGAAAAAAGTCAAATTTTTACGTATTTGAGCTCCGCTGAGGAGAAACACAAGGGGTGGAGGCTATGATTTTCAACCATGCAGACTCTTTGAACTACCCCAACATATTCTACGTGTAAAATATTTATTTGCACTAAATTTTTCCCCCAGTTGTTAAGCCTAATTTGACTCGGCCATTTTGACCATGAAGATAATTCGTAAATAAATTTGCGAGACTCGTGCCCTCACCTTATAGAATTTTTTTTTTTAGAAAATAAGTCAGAGTTTTGGGTGAATATATCGATGAAAGATACAAAATTTCCCTTAAATAATGGTAAACTAAATTCGCAAGTTTTAAAAGTCACTTCCTAAACGATAACCCAACAATTTTATTATATTTTCAAAGTACATATTATCTAAAAATGAATTTAATCTTCCAAACTCTTTTCTCCTAGCAGACCAACGAGAGAGGATATCCTCGAAGGATTCGAGTTAATTAAAAATACGATTGTTTTTTTTCTCTCTGCCATCATGCTAAGAACTCCCCTTCCACCATTGCTGAAAACTCAACAATGAGTTTTGCCTCTGGAAAAAAAAATCTGTGGAAAAAGATGAAAATGGACAATGCAAAACTCACATTTGCATGGCCATTATCAGGTAAGACTACGGATGTGAGTGTACTTGGTTGAAGAAAATTCCTTTTAAAACGGTACGTGGTCTGCTGTAGGAAAAACAATTAAAGTTTTTGTAACAATGGTCGAGGACGGATCTCTAGGCTACAAAACGACAAATTTATTGTACGTATACGTCCTTATTTGAATACGAAAGTTATTCGAAATAGGTTTTGGTTAAAGGGGTCAGTGTGTGTTAAGTACAATAAAGTCGGCAGAGAGAGAGAGAGAGAGAGAGAAAAAAAAAAACCAGGAGGATGTAGAAGAAAAGCAGTCACGTATCACTAATGTGTATATTCTTCTAGTATAACAATGCAAGTGAATATATTTTCTTTTGTTTTCAGGGTGAGTCAATATATTTTCAACTGAAGGGATTTCACGTTTAAATTTTGTATGAATTCTGTATAATTCACACAATTCCTGGAAAATGGTTGAATACATATCTATTTTACCACAATGAATGGTATTCAGGTAAATGATATAATAATTTTATTACTTTTATTTCATTCGGGTGAAAAAGTCGCTGAATTTTCTAATAATCCAAGAATTGTTAGCTCTCACATGCTCATGTAAGGAATCGATGAGGATTTAACACAAAAAAAAAGAAAAAGCACAAAGAAATTTAAATAAAAAATAGGAAAATCAAATGAGTGGAAGAGAAAGACACACTGTTTCAATAACGACTAGCAAAAAGTTGCAATTATTGAACACATAAAAATTGATGAGTCAAAATCTTGATTGAAGAGTTATGATTTATGAGTGTGCAACATGAACTTTCCAAAATAAAATTCTCAAAATTCGATTAAGAATATGCTGATATGCCATTTACAGGCATGAAGTAAACAACGTATTGTTGTTTTTTCTTTTGCATGGGTTTGAAAAAACATAATGAACAAAACGCAAATAATAGTAAATTGAAAGGATCATGGAAGAGAGAGAATAACAAAAGCCAAATTCAAATTGCTCTGTTATCTGAGCAGTGTTGCCAATAAAGGCAAATGATGAAAATCCTGTTCAAATGTTAAAAATTCCATGACAAATCTTCATTTACTTCATTTACTTCATTTTTCGGCGTGTGAAATTTGTAGACGTAAAACTTTTGTTTCATCATAATCATTAATTTGAGCTGAAATTCGAGTATACTTTGCTGCAATAGTCGGGAAAATTGACTAGTTAACTCTTCGAAAAAGTGATTTCCGCAGCACTAATTTCAAAAAATAATTTTTGGCATTTTTTTCAGTAATTTTACTGGACTATAAAACATGCAAACAAAAAAGTCCAGCTACAAATGCTTTAGGAATCCTTCGGTGAATAAGTGGAAAGCTCGAAAATATTTGCAGCTGTTATGAAGTGAAAGGGGGTTGAAGGCTGGAGGTAAGTTAAGAGGACTTTGAGAGTGGAACGCGAGTCATTGTAAGGTATATGGTCGTGTTGTACATAATGTCCACTCGGCACACACCATCCCACACTTAATAAATTACTCTTTTCTCCAACGTTGATAAAAAGCACACATATAGTCACTTCCTCGTACATGCACACCCTCACATTGTACACAAAAGTAGACCCACAGAAACTTTTCCACTTTATAGCTGTCGTTCTCACCCTTTTTTTTTTCACTTGTTTTACTTCGTTTAACATAGTTTTACAATATCCTATAGCCTGTAGGTTACGTAAATAAATGTACAGCCCAAGATATTGTGTTTTCATATTCACGTGAAATTCATTTTTGCTGACTTAGCAGTTTCTGTCACCTTCGCTCGTGGCCAATATTCTGTTTCGAAATGAGAGGTAGAAAATATTTTATGTATTGCAATTTTCGGGGTTATTTTGGTATCGAATGCCACTTGGCAGCAGGTCATACTGAATATTCAAAAAAAGAAAAGTTTTTGATGCAGTTTTAAATAATAAAGGATTCAAAGTCGAAGTGTTTAACAAAAAGCTGAGCATTAGAATCACCAGAACTTGTAGATTTTTTTTAATGCATCCACCACTTTCTGCTTGTATCTCTGATACAGTTTTAGGGGTGCTAGTAATATCGATATTATTAACCCCCTGCGGCCCTTGCGAGACCCAACTATGATAATTGAAATTGTTCGATGGTTAATTAAATTGGATATTTTCATCACAAGTCTTTAAAACAAGTGGACTTACAAGAATAATTAATTTAGGAAATGGACGAGTAGAAAAGTGAATTATATGAAATCCTACGTTTCTAGTAATTATATAATGAGAAAATGTTTTAAATAGTATAATATGTGATATAATATTATAAATAGGAATACCTATAATGAACAAAATCAATATTATTGCTCTATGTTAAAATGGTGATATATCGATTTTATCGATAATTATTCATCTATTTAGTTATCAATATCATTACCGTGACTTATTTATAGTTTACGAATTTGAACCTTTTTTCGAGATTGCAAGCGACAGAAAGTTTGAAATTTCACTATTTTTCGAGAAAATTCTGTCATCTATAAAATTATAGATAACTATTGAATTTTTCCAAATACATTAGAATATGATTTTATTACTAAGTTTGAAATAATTAATTTGGTTAATCGCATTTATTGTCAATTTACCTGAGAAAAAATTTAATAAGATTTTCAAACCTCATTATTAGTTATTAAAAAAAATAATTGGTCCCTTCCAGCTCACATGATCTCTGGCTTCTTTACGCGTATATCGCCTCCATTTGTAAGTTCAAGGTTTCAAACAACGCATATACAAGATGTTAATAAGCCACAAAACCATATAACTTGTGATTATTAATTTTCTTTTTCAAATACCGACTAAAAACTTCTTGCACAAATTGATTTTTTTTTTTCCAAGAGTTCAATGCCTGTCTAGCTTATCCGACAAAAAAATATGGCGGACAGGTTTGCAAGAATGAATAATCTTTTTACACCTGTATACGTGCAGTGCATTTTGCCATGAAGGTGAACTACTTTTCTTCTCGATATTTTTCACTCTGCCACCGTGAAAAACGAACCATTGAAGATGGAATAGGAAAAAAAAAAAAAAAAATGAAAGAATTCCTCTGGTAACCATAATATAACAGCTTATCTTCGCGCGCTTAATTACATTATTTTTGTACGATGTACCAACAAATTTATAAAGAGTTGTAATGAGTAGCTGTGTATGATTTCTCTCCTCACTGAATGGTATTCCAAATCCTTGGTTCCAACAATAGCGTGATTCAAAGATAGAAAAAAAAAAAAAAAGGCCAACCAGTGAAGCTGATGGACCTAGTCTGTCGAATATACAGAGGAAAATACCGACAAAATCATGACGAAGCTAAAAAAAAAATCACCAAGAGAAAAGATAACCTCCATAAACGAATGTTTTACAAGGAAGAAAGTGGCGGCTACTGTTTTTTTTTTTTTTAATGTATGGCTTCCAATCTGAATGTCCTTTTAGATGAAAAGATAACTTTTATTAATGAATTTACATTATTCCGGTTGGAAGACGTGGGTTTTTAGGCAACATAGTTAGCTGTATATTTCACTATATATACAGTATAGTTCATTGAATAAGTATATAGTTTGTTTGTATGCGTGTGGTGTACAAATGTTAAGTCTCTTTTATTCATAGCCTAGATTTTTTTTTCTAAGGGGGGCTTCTGTACGACAGAAACAGGCGTGAATGAAAGTGTATTCATTGAAACGGACGTACGTTTGTTAATAGATGTTACAAGTGACTGTACAAGAATAAGGTTTAGGGGAGTACTACATATATAGGTATTGAAAGAGAGAAAAAAATATTCATTTTCCTACGATGACTGTGGATATTGTGAAAGGGGTCCAGGCAAATGAAATATATTCAGAGAAAATGCATGTAAAGATAGAATTATATGAGACAATATAGAAGGCGATTTGAAGTAAAAAACTACCAAAAATTATTTAAATTCGATTAGAATGGGGAAAATGTCATAAATAATGAAGCAGCAATCGGGACTGTACAAGTTCAGAGTGCGCTAGCATCGAATCAACTGATAAGACCGTAAAAGTGAGACCGTTTTGTAATTCTTAATTTGTATCATGGATATCGTTGGAAATCTGTTGATTCGTTCGATATTTTGGGATAATTAATTTGCGTGCAGATCCTTTTGTTTGTTTGTTGGTTGGTTGTTTTCTATAATCATATGAAATCTAATTTTTGAAGTTCAATGATTAATCCGAGGTATATTTCATAGAAAATTTAGCTTTCAAAATTAACTTATCGCCATTACCCGATGGGCAAAAAATGAGAAAATTATCCGCAAAATGAGAATTTTATCCGTTGTCAGTCCGTTTTTATTTTCGATCATCGGATCTGAAAATTTGCAGTTATTTTTGTCATCTTGATTAATTTTCCAAATCCGTTTGTAAAACGGATTTCCTGATTATAATCAGTGATAATTTTTGGGCAATTTTTCTAAATCCGTTTGTAAAACGGTTTCACGGATTATAACCCGGGCCAACAAATATGATAAAACAGCCTTCACGGAAAATAATCCGGACTCATTTCCGGCAAGACTGATTACAATCCGTTCGAAATCCGTTTTAGAAGCCGGAATACAGGAAAATTCCGGGTTATAATCCAGAAATGGATTATAACCCGGAATAAAACGGATCCGTTTTCAAAATATTTTGCCCATAGGGTAGGTTGGTTCGAACTCAAAATGTAGTCTTAAGAGCACGCACTGATAATCACAAAATGATCAACATGAAGTAAATTATGGAATTTGGAAAAAAATTGAAAAGAAAAAATGTAAAAACTTTGAAATTATCTGTATTTTCATTTTGAGTACAGTTTTCAGTTTGTTTCGGGGATTTTTTTTTTGGGAGGAGGGCCTGGCCTTCCTGCCCCTTTATTTCCACTTTATTAAACAGTCCTGATTCCATTGATGGGTAAATTTACATGGGAAAGTTTGATAACAATGCCTTACGATGCGATGAGTAAAACAAATGAAAAGTCAAGTGACTAGAAATGAGAGTGTTCTTCCAAAATGGTATAAATTAATTTTGTCGATTTTGGTATTATCGTATGTGACTCCTGAGGCACTCAGCTATACTTTATTCAATTTAAATAAAATAACCGGTGAATGTTGTAACTTCGATTAAAAACTCAAAAAGGGTTGAAAGAATGTAATTTGCCCTCAGAGACTTATTATAACCTTAAGAAAAAAATAAATAAAAGGGATGAAAGAATATAGGAAAAAATAGGGGACGGAAAAATGCATGTCTCCATGACCTCTTCGCTAGTTCTTCAGTTTAAGAAAGTTGTTGGTGATAATTTTTTGTAACATGTAGATACGACAAGTTTTTTTTTCTTTCTTTTTTTGCCAAGGCGTTTGATGATCCATATCTTTTTATAGCTTTTTTGACATTTTTGTTTGGTCTCTTCGAAAAGATGTCTCTATTTTTGACTTTACCACCCTAATTAAATGCAACAATCTGACAAGAGGGAATTTTTTTTTCCATGTCATGGTAAGATTTTTTGAGAAAACATATCCTACCAATATGCGATTCAAAAATTCACCATAATGAAGAAATATTCGCATTTTCTCTCAACGCCATACAAATTGTTGAATTTAATGCTGATTATGACTATATATATATTTGATTATTTTTTTGAATGAAATCGAGGCAATATCATAAACCTCAAGATGATTTTTTGAGGATGCAGAAAATAATATTTTCCAACTTCTCAGCTTCACACCATCCCACAATGGGACTTAATTAAATTAATAAAAAATTTGTGCTAATGCTAGAAGCATGAAATCAATAAAAATTTTGATTTTTGTTTTAGTAGGAGATTTTTGGATAAAAGTCTTTCTCAAAACTTAATAAATTAATATTTTATTTAATTTGTCTCTATTGTTCGCTTTCAACCCTTCTGTATACAAGGGCATAGATCCCACAATGATATTTTGTGATTCCTGCTGCTGAAAGATTGAACTAAGTTTGGAGTCGAGTCAGAGATAAAACTTCAGGACATATAACTAAATTGAGGTTCTTTATAGATGCAGTCTCCGCATAAATATCTTCTTAAAAAATTTGAGAAAAATCAGTAATTTGTTCAAATACGTATCCGTACACTCATGCTTTTTAACTCACTTTAAGTAATTTTATTGGCAATTATAACATTCTAGTAAAATATAATCACAGCCTCAAATTTTAATCGAAAATTTTCATTTTGTTGAATTTAAGGAAGAATTCGAAATCAACTTTTATTGTGGTACTTGTTACTATACTGTCTCATTAACTTACCGAATTGAAACATTTGTGAATTTTTTCGAGTCGTTGAATTGTCATTATCTTTTTGAAAGATTACAGTGCATTCCGCAAAATATTTTGAGAACACTACTGGGTATAACTCCAATGGTGTACCAAAAACTTAATTTGTCTTCTGCGTTACTAGTTATTTTCATGTTTTTGGCTTTATGAAGCAACACAAATTTGACATCTGGCACGTTCAATGCCTTCAAGTTGAAAATTCAGGGATGCCAATCTGATTCGGAACCGAGTAGTAGATATCTTTCTACTACATACCTTTGGCTCCTACTAGTGAATCTCATGCCAATAAAATGGCATACACGAACCATCCAATATACTCATTCATCAAAGTGCATTTCTTCACGATATTTATTGACTTCCTGATAAGCAGCAATACAGCTGAACGAATAAAGCTTCAACAAAAAAAGCCACCAAAAAAATGCGACTAAAATTTGTCGTTATTTTTGCAAAAGTGGTGAAAAAAGGAGCCATACCTACTTAAACTAAGTTTATACGTTTATAAGCCGACGTTAAAGTAGTAGAAGCAAAAACAAAAAAAACAAAAAAAAAACGCAGTCCCCATTTTTACAAGGTAGGTTTCAAATTATCAAGAAATTAGCGGCGGAAATCAGGGGTTTTCTGAAAAAAGCTCATTCTTATCCTCCAATAACTCAACAGTAATCTACATACAAGTGAGCTTTAAAGGTCCCCTTTATTTCTTGACATTAGCATAAGTCTCCCCCAACCGCAACCCGTTTTTCACTTTTCACCGTTGTTTTTTTTTACGTTTGCAAACTTTACGCGAAGGGACGATAGGTGAAGGGATGGGTGAGAGTTGTGGGAGAGCTGAGCGAGGGAGACGAAGGATAGGAGAGAAAGTAAAAATTTTAATACCGTCGTTTCCGCCAAATCTTAACTATTAGCAAAGAAAATAAAGAGAGAAAAAAAGTTGAGCTTCTTTTCCGTTATTTAACTTATTGGCTTTCGTTTTTTCTCATAAACTTTTTGCTCAACAAAACTTTGGGTAGAGGAGGAAATACGAGTATGAGAAAATTTAACATTTTTTCACTCTTTTTGGCCTCGGGTTTAATGAAACGTTAAATTATCAGTAAAGTAAAATCGTTCTGAAAATATCATCGTGAACATTTCTGCGAACGAATCAATGCTAAATGAATTAGTTTTCGCAAATAATTAATTTTCAGAAATTCGAGGCTGTACGTAGGTACCAAATTTAGAAGTTCATTAGTGTTTTTTTTTTTTTTTTTCGTAAGTCCTGTACTTCAAACATCGCAGGAGAGCAAAGAAACAATTTCATATTATGAAATTCCATTGCACTGGGCTAAAGCTAAAGCATATACTCGTATGTTTGGCTATTTATTGGGGTGAAGGTCCAACTCTTGCTGGGAAACTGTTTGTATCTCATTTCTGGAGCTGGAGAAATGAAAAAATTATTGAAATAGAATGACTTATCTCCTTCTTGTGTAGCAAGAAAATTTATTACTGAAAAAACAAAAATTTGTTAAGTCCAAAACTGAGAGAACTATTCAGAAGGGAGCAGATCTGTAAAACTGAAGTCAATTAAATTTTAATTCGTCATTTCAAAATTAATCATTATTGTCAATACGTTTCTCACGTTTTTCTTTCATTTTCACCCTCTCCCCTTATTTTGAGTGTAATTCTGTCCGATTAGCAATTTTTTTCCAATCTATCTTGAAGAGTGTATATTTCAGCTCCATTTTACAGCCATATTATGCGCTGTACATGAATTGTGGTAAACACTTTTTTTAAGGAGAATTTGGAGTTGAATATTTTTTGTCTGCAGTAATATTGTGATTCGAACCATAGAATTGGTTATATGTGCAAAAAACTGGTTTGGCAGCAAATATTCCATTATTTGGGAGTGCTCCACCACTAAACTCACATTATGAACTGTCTTTTTCACATAGAAAAAAAAAATAGAAAAAAAAGAGAGGAGCCCTGTAGTTTCTGTACATTTCACCACATTTCCAAAGAAACATTTCTGACATCTATATAGATATTCGTTTTACGCAAAACGTTTTTAAAATTGGTTCAAAATGTGATAGATCTTTATTATTATTGTTATTATTCTTAGGTAATATTATTTTTATTTTTTCAACTATATTCATATGTTTTTTTGACTATTCTTACTAGCTGAGGATCTTAAAACTTTCTAACTCACCCATCACTTTTCCCCTCAGATTCTAACCACCCTCCTAAACCATGAAAAAAATTATAAAAACCCCAATTTGTCACATTTCATCAACAGAATTCACAATTTTTCGAGGGTTTTTCATTTCATTAATTTTGATTTTTCATGTTCTTTTTTTCTGTTTTGAACCCGCCCTTCCTCTTTGTTCTTTATGATCGAGATGAAAATTCGAGAACTATTTCGTGAAGAAATTTTTTCTTTTTTCTCTGTTTTTTTTTTTTTTTTTGTTACATTTTTAAAACTGCTTTTAAAGGATATAGATACTATGTTCGTCTACCCGATTAAACGGTTTTCAACCGAAAAAGAAGGTTGTCGGATTTTTATGCCGTCAAAAGTTAGGCGGACATGACAGGGGGCAAACAGACATTCTGACTCAGCAATTTTCTGATTAATGATGGATGAGTCTTATAGTATGAATGTACAGCGAGCTTTACTCCAACACGACAAGGAAATGCCGAGCCACACTCCGCAACTCGGTTTTCCTCTTGTCACCCCTAACCCACTCCCAGCCCCCAACCATTTCCATTCACTTCTATGTGTTTTTTTTTCCACTTTGTCATCCCCCGTATGAACGAATTCTCTCTCTTTTATTTCTTTCTTAAAAACCGCTTTTAGCCTTTTTTTTTTTTTTTAACTCTTCTAACGGTTTGAAAAAAAAAAAAGATTTCTTTACAAATTGCAAAGCCACCTCGCGTAATTTAATTAATTTTTTTTTCTTCTTAAAACAAATCTCCTCGCCTTGATTTTTTTTTTTGGCACCCTTCGACTAACCACACGATTTTTTAAAGATTCGTTTATCATCGAGGATCGTTCATTTTTTTTCTTTCTCGTGTTTTTGACGAATCTATCAGGGTGCAGAATGATGGGGTTTGTGATGGGTGGGAGGATGAGAGGTGAATTGAAGCGGAAGGAAACTCAACCATTGAAAGCAGAGCTGTTGGTTTCTGCCTTTCTTACGTTAACCAACTGAAAGGAAGGGGTTAGAGCCTTGGAATTTACTCAAAGGAGCTGTTGGAATTATAGGTATAAATGTACTCGTATTTCTAGTTAACCTAAAAATAATAAAATGAGATCTGCACGATCGTATGGGGTAATATAAAATTGCAATTCAAGGTTGCTGATGAAAGCATTAAAATGAATAGCTAAATAGCTACCTATTTTTCAGCAGGTTTTTAACTGAGTATAAACCTTTTATTTAGCTTCATTTGATTCATTCAAGTCTCTATATAGTGTATCCGTACGGTGTTAATACCGACCTAATCAGCCCCTTACCTATGCTACGTCACATATGCAGTTGTTTTTTGACTGTTTTGTAAAACTTATGAATTTGAAGTGAGCAAGTTTTTTACTTGAATCGGCGAAATGATTTATATTTTCTTGCAGAAAAAAACCTACATGTATATAGTATTGATGGGAGATTGTCAACAACAAAAAAGACTGTATTGTGTCTTTCGGAACCACCTTTTTAACGTCTCTCTATAACATTATACCTATTCTCGCAAAGAGGGGTGCAAAAACTTGAAAATCAGTAATCGAGTATAGTAACCTGTCGAGGAAAATGGAGCATTACGTTTTTGGGTGACAGATTATTTGTATCATTTACCAAAAGTGAGAATGAAGTTTCTCCAGCAGATTAAGCGTTTGATGAGAGGAAACAAAGAAATAAACGAAGGAAAAAGGGATATGGAGAAAAGTGTAAGGGAAGGTTGTCGGGCGTCTGCGACCCCTTTTTTTCCCCAAGTGTTATAAGTTTCACGAGGGATTGTTTAAAAGTGACCATATCCTATACCAAATAACTCAGTTTTTACCCCTGTCCACCGACCACTCATTTCGAGTTTGTTTCTTTCTCGCAGTCGAGAAACATTGATGATACTAATTTTTCATTTCCCAAAAGTTTTTTTTTTCTTTTTTGTTTCCGTCTACGCGTCCCTTTTCTTGTTAACTTTTACTTATATTCGCTTAGAAACACTCATTTTCTCTCACATACAGACGTCCAGAAACACCCTACAATTGTTCAATGCTATGTAGAAGTGTTTCATTTTTATTTTCAACATGGCCGTTGCGGCAAAATGCACCCGTTACATTTTTTCAATTTTTCAAATTTTTTGTACCCTAGGTTCAGCTATTTGCATGTACAACTGACTCAAAAAATCTTTCATTGGGCATTGAACGAACGTTCTTAAGTTATCTTTAGGGTGAGATAAGTGTATTCAAAAAATGGTTAGATGTATGTATTTATAAAACCTACCCCCGTCATCCATGTATCATAAAGTCTATGGAAATCGTAATTTTCCTCATCAAACTTAATGAAGTGTAATTCTGATGCTTCCTAATGATACGAAGGATAGTTTTAGGTGTATAAATTGATGAATTTCTCCTCACAATAAAATATTTTGATCCTCCATAGAAAATGTTCATTTTTTTAAATTTTTTTATTAATTAATTAATTAATTTATTTATTGAAAGTCTGATTTCAGTATATTTTAATTGGGTTTGTGGGATTTAGTTTTGTTAATAGTAATAATTATGACAAAATTTCTTATTATTTTTCCAAGACTAATGGCTTATGTTTTCCATGAAAATGCAGTTTTTTAGATGATTGAGTAAATGTCACTCATATGGAGTATGACTTGATTCAAAGTTTAATTGAAGAGCCACTACAAAAGATTGTTTGGAGATGAGTACCTACATTTTTTTTTCTCATTTTTACAAGAATATTATAGCCCATTGGGTTCACGTTTGACTGGAAAAAAAAGTGGTAGACTACTGTGATTGAATGTCTCCGAAGATAATTTGCTACTAAATATGAAAAGTGACTCAGAATGAATAAATAACCCATCTGCTCTTACAGTACTCACTTCTTTTATTGTATGGCTTATACGACTATGACACGAGATTCTTCAATTTAATTGAACCCTTCCTAATGCACTATGCTTCAGAAATAGACAAATATTTACCTAGCTGATGCTCAACAGGTTTTTGGCCAAAAAATACCTCTGTGATTGAGATGACTCGAAAATGACTTCCAATGACGTATCAGAACTCTATGTATTTAGGTTAAACTATTCCCAACGTTTTGAAAAATGGGCTTACACGGTATTCTTTTCAAAACCTGCGTTCTTGAATAGAAAACTAAGATTTTGGCCCAGACGAATGTAAAGAATACGAGTAAGCAATTTATGCATCCAACAAAATAAATTTAATTTTACGTCGAAAGATGATGGAAAGAATGAGTGTAAGTTTTAGGTGAAATGTGTACCAGCATACAAACTGCGTTTGGTATAGAGGGTCTGACAAATCGCACATGATTACAGAAGCGCTGGCCCGTGTGTTATTATTATATCATTAGGCAGATAGAAGTTATTTTTTACACGCAGGCTGTCTACATATACCTTCGTATATTATATCACGTCTTTCGTAAGTAATATACCGACCTCCTTCCCCTCAGCCATATCCCTTCACAACCTGTGCTACAACTTTTATTCTGTGTTTCAATGTGCTATGGAACTGAATGTACGTAGGAAGTTTCTTCTGTCACTTCTGGTTTTTGCGACTGTTTTTCATAATAGTTGCTACAGGATTCCAATATTTTTAAACAAAACTTGTAGCAAGTTATTGTAAGAAAATCTGTGAATATTTTTTGAAAACGTATTCATTGAAGACTCTCATTAATGAATTAATTTGGGACTTGACAGGTTTTTAACTTAGTCGTTACGTACATATTTTGTAGCCCTTTTTGAAATGTTTGTGAAGCTGGGAAACTATAATTATTTGGATAAATATGTAGATGCACTTCTGATCATTCTTTTCTTTTTTTTGCAACTTGATTCAAAAATTGTTAGAATTTTCATCAGATTAATGGCCAAAAACTGTTGCAATCCAATATTCGATATTTTTATTTTAATGCATAGCTATTCGTGGATTATCCTAAATATTAGTAATTAGTGATGGGTCGAATTCAAAATTTTTATCATCATAATATCGATAAAAATAGCTTCATTAACGATAATCTTTTTCTTTGTATACGGAACTGTCATGTAAACTGGGCATAAAAAACCTCGAGACTTTTTTTCTCTAGTTCAACCGTATTTGAATTGTTGCGTTTTCGGCTACATTAATTTATCATATTTTCTCACCCATTCGATATTATCGATAAATCCAAATTATTATCGATAGTTTCAATAATGGCCCTCATCGATAGTATCTACACTTTGACCCATCACTACTAAATCAGATGCTAAAAAAAAAAAAAAAAAAAAAAAAACTAAAAAATCGAAATTTTGATATAAAATTGATGTTTTTTTTTTTCTGACATCATTAATAATGAATAAAAACAAAAACTGGCTATTCACTTAACCATATTTTTCTCAGCAATTGCACTTAGAAATAATTCAAGGTTAATAATAATTTCACCTTTACGGGTACCGGTATATATAGGTAATTGTGAAAAATATTCTCTCTGCGGATTCGTTCACGATGACTATACCATAATTCGACAATATTTTTTGATATTCCGCACAAACATTACTCACACTAGATCACCTTAATATCCGAAAAAAAAAAAAAAAAATGATATTTTGTTACAAAAATATTCCACCCCAATGTTTATATTGATAAAAATGACCTTGCTGCGATTTAAATAAAGATGAATTTCGAAATGTAAATATTAACTTTGAGTCAAGATTTTTTTCACTTTTCCTTTCTCCAGCTATTTGAAGCTGTAGGAACCCCTTTCCCTGTAGCAAAACAAAAAATAAAAATAAACAGGAAAAAGGGGGAAAATAGAATAAAATATAAGGTAGATTTTTGGGCAATAAATGCCTTCGTCACATTACGTAGAGCTTTTTTTTTTTTTTTTTTTTTCAAAATGAATAAGGGTCGTATGGATATAAACGTTGTATGTGCAGGGTCGGAAGTGAGAGGCACGTGAAAAAAATATTCGACACAAAAAAAAAATATAAAAAAAAGAGAAGAAGAAAAAAAGGGAAGACACTATATTCAAAAAAATTATACATTCAGATCGGGGGCTGCATTTACCCGCATATTCGACGAATATTGTAAGTGGAGCTTTTCTTTGCTGCCATTTGATGGCAGGGGGCTGAATTTTATGCCGTCCAATTTATCAAAAAATAAAGTTCGGACGTTTTTTTTTTACTGCTTGAATATACCGTGGAGTCGTAAATCCACGTTGTATCGTCGGAGCATTTCATATTTTGGCTGAAGCCTATTTTTCTCAAGTCGTCTTTTGCATGTTTGTGCTGTTGTCATTCATCCAAACTTGGTGACAACTCTCTATAAAATTAAACGTCGTTTCACTTGAGCCAACGATACCCAATTTTTAAAAAGGCAACTGAGGAGACTTGAACACTTATTTGCAGACTGACTGAAGAACATCTTCTAGTCTGATGCACTAAAAAATGTCATCTGGACTGTTTACCACAGCCTAGGAAATTCTTGAAGGAAAGATGGTGGTGTTAAATTATGATGGGTTTTGTTCATTTTGAAAAAAATTTTTTTTTTTTCAACTACATAGATTACTAATCCAGAAACAGACTCACTCATCGTAGCAATCTGTTATTGTTATTTCGATTATTAATTTTAATTGGTCAATTATATTGATTTATGTATTTGAAAAATTCTCGTAATTTTCATTTTTGGTAACAAAGACAAACTATACCAATATGAAGATATTATTGTAGATACTGTTATTATCAGATAAATTACCAGGAATGAGTGCCAGTTTCATCTAAGAAGTGTTTTAACTACATACCTTCGACTAAAAGAAGCGAGTAGTAATTTTCGACAGTTTGGATAGGATTTATTGTAGATATTTTTAATAGGTACCTATTTTGTGATTTTGCATGGTCATTGTTGTTTTACTACACTGAAAAAAAGTGGTACTCGTAGATAATTTTATTTATTTTTTGATGAGAAAAATTACTCATCCATATTGAAAGATCGGAGAAGAAATCGCTATACCGCAAAAGTAGCAGAAATTATAATCTACGGTTTATTAATAAAAACTTTCCATACCTTAAAAATGATGAAATTTTGAATTTTTGCAATTTTTGTTTTGAGCTACCGAATTTAAAAATGGTTTGTTGCCTGTAACCTTCATCTAGCTCAGTTAAGACACTGAAAGAAATGGATAGTAGACTATCAATTTTTAATAGAATAGTAACTTTTGCCATCACAGTTATGAAAATTACTGTTTATTGTAAATATTCCATTAGTACTTTTTACTACTTTAGATTATATATTTTACTATTTTTATTGTCATTTCTGCTACAAATCTTGAATTGTCCCAGTTTTCCTGTCCAAATTATGAAAATTATAGCATTGAAAATTTTTTCAGTGAAGGAGATCACATCATATATGAATAAGTTTGGTTGGGCAGCTCTTTCATAGTAACTGAAATGCTGAAATTTTTATTTTGAAATGTTTATATTCAATTTTACCTTTTTTAAAAAATGCAATCAGTTCAGGAGTCCAACAAATCCACCTATTCATTGCAGATAGCAATGCTTTATTTTCTCAGACTTGTAGCTTCACCTTTTTTGTCATTTTCCAGAAGATGAAAAATCGCAAACCAACCTTTTCAGATGTGCCTTATAAGTATTGCTTACACATCAATGAATATTTAAGGATCTTAAAATAATTTCTGAAGGCATATAAAATTCTATATTTTTTGGTGATGTACTCGTATTCACCAAATATTGCTGCCTCGTGCTTTGTTTGGGTAGTTGTCAGCAACTATTTTGTCAAAAAAAGTTTCACCTACAAGCTTTCATACGTAAATTAAAATATCCACAAATCCAGCACCTTAAAAAACGTGCAATAACACCATTCTATTAAAAAAATAGCGATAATTATGATTGTAACATTCCCCAGCAGTGTTGCCAACCCATACAAATCTCATAAAATTTATTACAAAAGCTAAATACATTCTGAGTCAAGTTACTCGCAGAGTGCAAAATTTTGCTTACTTATAAATAATTTCTGAATTACATATATAGGATTTAAAATGAAAAAAGCAATTCCAGTGCTTTTTCTCAAATATCGTATAGGTCATTTACTAAGCACCCAGTGCAAAAAACAAAGGAAAAAAGGATTAAAATTCGTTCGATACTTTTCGGCGAGTATTTAAACAGAAAAAGATCATTAATATTGTGGAAGAAGGAACGTGCGAAGACAGAAAAAGGAAGAGGATAGTATGGGCCTTGCGAGAAAAAAAAAGATCATCGAGGGATGATTATTCTCACGAGGGTCGTCGTATATGCTGCCGCTTCTCTATATTGATTCTTGGCTAAAAGATGAAGGGGTTGGACTGGTAAAAGGGGTGTACGACCACGAACAAAAAGGGTAAAAACAATTTGCGTACACCTTATTTATATTATTTTATCCTATGCTCGATGCCCTTCTCCACTCACGATTTTGCAAAAAGCCAAAAAGTCATCCACGTCAAAATACTGTCTTCTCCAGACAACTTTTACGACGATGATGGCTGCGATGCCTTATTTTATACGAGTATCTATCAATAATATTGTGGGTTGTTGGGGGCTAAGGGGTCCATATTACGACCGGAAATGTTTTAAACCGCCGAAAAACTTTGACAACTTCATTTCGCTGCGCTCACACTTGATAACCCCCTCGCCTCTTACCCTTCCTGCTCTGATCCCTTACTCTGTATATTTACAGCGAACCGAATTAAAACTCTTGTCTGTACACCTTACAACAACGATTATCGAGAAAATTTTCTCATCGATGCTTTATGGTAACCCTTTCTCTTGATTTAAACCTTCCCCCCTTTCACCCACTTGTCTTAAAGCTGCTCCACGTCAAATACCTGCGTGCCAAACGTTTTCAAACTTAAAACTAGCTGCTTAAGTTGGTGGAAATTTGTAACGTCGAACCACACTTTGCAAAATATTTCCGAATTTAATTAACGAGCGTTTTGTGTGGAAACCTTGAAACTGGGTAATCGACTTAATGGAAGTAATTTCTACTTGGATAATTCTATTTGAAGCTGTCATCGCGAGGGTGGGTTCACTGACATGCGACACTCTCATTACAGGCAGGCTTCATTTTTCGTCAGTTATAGATATTGTTAAGGTGGGTTTGAAGGAAATCATTGAGTAAGTGCAGATTTGTGTTTGATGAAAATATTTTCAAAATATGAGTGATCGAAATCTAGAGTCTTAGTTGTGAGAAGAGCACACCCATTTTTCTCACTTTAAGTACTTCTGGTTTTCATTTCAAGAATAATGAATAGTTATTTTGAAATATTAGTTCACTGGAAAAAAATACTCAGTGTACATGAAACATCGATAATAGTCAAAATCTCCTTATCATTTGGACTTGGATTACTCTGGTTATGAGCCACAGAACTGGATTAGTATATGAAAGAAAGATGACATAAATATCACTGGTCTAAATCCAAAATCTGATAATTCCTAGTTGAAATTATCATTAATTTTCATGGTCAGTAATATTCTAAAACTTGTCTACCTGTTAATCCTTAGTCAGTTGAATAAAGAGTAATAATTTTGAGGACTTTGCGGGTTCTGGACTTAGTTTGGCAATTTATATGAATGACTTGATCTGAAAAAACAAAGCTGGTGTCAATACATTAAAATTTGGTGTTGAGGTCTAGTTGTTGACTTGTTGAAAAAGCAATATCCTCCAATCCAGAGCAGATTTTAAATATCAAATTTTCCTTCATTTATAGGCATAAGAATACAAAATCACCTCAAAATTAAGTATTTTTGGATATAGACCTGTTGAACACTCTCGCCCTTAGCTAGGATATTTTTCAAGGAGGCTCCTTGGGAGCACACCAAGGTTGCCAGGGTTGCCAGGTCGAAAAAAAGGACTAAGTATTGAAAATTTTTCCCCAAAATAGACATAAAAAAATACCAAGATAAAATCAGACAAAAATTAATTTGAAATTGGTACCAATTATTGCAGGACTCACGGGAGTTTGGAAATTTGCATAACCTACCCGCCGTAAATATGCATTTTGTATTCTCATAAACGAACCATAATATGCAAGAAGGGTGTAGGTCCATTTTTTCAAATCTTACGAGAGAGCAAAAAAAACATTTCATGTTTCATAGCCTTCTTATGTAGCAACCCAACTTGGAAGTTATAATTTTCTCAACGATGCAATGGTTGCATTTTGGGATATAGCAGAGTTTGGTATAATTGAATCTTAGAAGAAATCGATTTTTGAAAAAAGTAGACTTAACTCCTTCCTGCGTATACTTCAGATTTTCCCAACAAAAAATATGCAAATTAAGCATACATACTCTGTGGTCCTGAATTATTCACCTTCATTTAACAGCGAATAAACAAAATAAATTTTTGCTGAGAGGACTTAGTGAGTAGAATAATATCTTGGGTATCAGAAAGTAGCAATATATAAATTAAAAATCATATTTTTCAAGATTATAGAGAAGTATTTCAGTAAGTTATGTGTAGCGTTTGATATTTCACATATATTTTTTGAATCCCAACCCTCAGCAGATTCAAACAGCGCATTAATCTAAAAAAAAAACTTGAAATATTTTGTCAATTTTGGCTTACATAAGTTATCTGTAAGCTTTATTTTATATCTTATTAAGTATACATACAAAAAAAAAACACCTTAAATAAGAAAACATCGAGATACTATTAATTTTTATATATGTAGTGCATCTTCCATGGTATACTGCGGTTAACTATTAATACTCGACATCATCTTTTATTTACTTTCAAAAATGATGTGACTATGAGGCCATTTCCAAAGCGTTTATATGCTTCGGTTATAAATTAAACACTCCATTATATATTGTCTACAGTGCAAACAATCATTAATACAAAATTTAGTCGTCTAACAACGACAGACGTGGTAGACCAAAATAAATGGTGTATCCGGGATCAATTTACCCCCTAAGGAGTTCGGTTACTTTAACATATTTTCTAAGGGTTGCCGACATTGTCTATCATATATGATAAGAATCAATTAACTTTTGGCTTACTGTATTAATTGTTCTGAAAACGAAAAATAATTTATCTTCGAAGATGCGTTTTTTTTTTTTGTTGCTTGTTTTTCTCTCTCATTTTAACTATATTTTTTTTTTTGCGGACAACTCGGGGGTTAAACACTTGATAAACGAACCATTATGGCGTTTAGTCGGATTCTTAAAGAAAAGAGGGTTATAAGCACCACTATTTTAAATGCATTCGAAATGGATAATCTGCGAGATGCGATGAATTAAGAAAGGGTTCAAGCAGAAATTATAGAACTTTTATGTGTAGACTGAACGCGCAGTAGAAGTTGCTAAGGAGATTTGATTAAATGATTTTGCCATGAATTTTATTGGGGGAGAAACTAGGTCTCTAGTCGTACTTATTATATTTTCTTTTAGCACCCAAGGTTATAAATATGAGGGCAGTATAGCTTATCTTCTTTCTACATGATAATGAAATCCAGTAAGTGAGTGCCTAAATGATCGAACAAATTTGACGAACATTTTGTGGTATAAGTTCAAAACCTGCCAAGTCCATTTTTTGTTTCATCCAAATGATATGTTTTAAACCCTAATAATGTTGGATTGAGTACAAAGATGGGTTATAATTTTTTTTGGAGGGGGGCGTAGGAGGGAATTATGTATTAAGTTTCAAAACGTATGCCAGTAAAATATATTTCTCCTGCGTCAATTTTCAAAAAACAAAATGTATTGACATTTAAAAGTAAACCAGAGCGCAGCAGTATCAACGAGAATTAATCATTCATATGCAGAAAGACATAAGTGACAAGCATTTTAGTGGAATCCCATTATTTTGACGAATTCGGCATTCCACTTCTTTGGCATTCATGGTTTGCATTTATTCGTTCATAATATTTTTCGATACACTCAGCTAATGGAATCTAATAATGAAGAGGGCTAAAAACACTGAAAAATGAACTGATATCTCAATGCAGTGTTTAAACTTATGTATCAAGCAATTTGTAAAGTGATCTTACCAAAAAGATTCAACAGTTTGCCGCCAGATGTCAGCCACTTTGCTTATAAATGGCTAAAATTAGGTCTTATAAAAAGGATTTGTCAATTTTTCTTACCGAAAATGCATTTAGATTAATTTTTTGTTTTCATTTGCTTTGAATCATCGTCAATAGTTATGCGGAAGTCATTTAACACTTACTCTGTCGGCCAAAGTCAAAAACCTGCTAAGTCCCAAAAAATGAAAATTCGTTTTTTCACTGATGTGACTGCGGAATATATTGTCTCACATCGTTTTAATATGAAAAAAAAAAAAAACACTCAATAGTTTAATTAAACTATTTAATGGAAAACAGTTCAAGTAAAAATAAGCAGGTTTTTAAGGGAAAACCTGTTAAAAATCGAATAGGTAGTTTGATCAATTCCTGCTATGCTCTAATAACCTGCTCCATATTATTAGTAAGTACTCCTCAGAAATTTGTTATTTTGTGAATCCTTTTCATTCTAATGCCTGGGATGGAAAGAATATTTCATTTTATAAGTTAGCTATACACCCTTAGACTTCATAGCAGAAAAGTAACGAAGATTTTTTTTCCCTTTACAATACGAGTAACTCACTCGCTTTTAATACTCAAAAATGATAACCTCAGGTTAAATCTATACTGCAAAACTTTCGCAAATTCTGTCCATTCGTCCCTTAATCAACGAAGTGGTAATGATTCATTTTATACGTGTGGTTATTTTTTGCTATTGTTATTTCACCTATTCTGAAACGCCTGTGAAATTGGTAGAGCATAAAACCAATGAAGTGGACCCACTTGGAACACGAATGTAACGATTTATATGGTCAAATTTGAAAACGAAATCATTCGGGTGTACAATATAAACGCCCTTTTTCGACGGGCTCACCCTTTCCTTCCCCAGCATATAAACGGAATTCGAAAAGCTTTCGTCTCTAAATAGCGATATTGAAATTCATCGTACGATAAAATGGGCGGAAAATCGCCATAGTTATTGGTTTCTGGTGCTTTTTTTCCCCACCATGCGTAAAAACTTGACGGTATTTGAAATGTATATGTATAGCCGTAAATTTAAGTTTCAGAACAAATCTGCTACAGTCTCTAGCTGTACCTGTCAAACTTCCTTTAGATGGTGCTTTTTATCATATTTCATTATCAGTTCTCAATCGTGAGGTATGAGTAATCTGGAGCAATCTAAGAAATGTCCTTGATACTATTTTCGATAAAATTCTAAAAACAGTTAGATATGTGATGAATATATTATACTATTATTCGATTTCATTTTGAGCTGCTGCTCAAAGCAGTGTGCTAAATATATCCTCCATAGTTCATTATTTTTGATTGCATTACATTCTAAAAAAATTTTAGTACAATTCAAATGTAGCCTTGAGAAACTTTTTGTTTAGAAGATTATATTTTTTTGTCAATTATTTTGACAGTTTAATTGCTTGTTTTATTTTTATTGTAGGATTCCAAGAATTTATAATCATTTTTTGGACTGATGTTTTGCATGAAAACTCAAAAAATTTGAAAAAGGGGGTAAAATTGCTCTATTTTTTTTTTTTTGCACATTTTTGCAATTTTCAGTGAAATATGGATTCTAATAGAAAAATTTACTGAACTTAATTTATTCTACGTTAGATTCATCACAAAAACTATTCTAAGCAATATTTCCTTTGAGTGAAGTGTTGGTGAGAAAAAGAGTGATTTATCTTATCTAGAAATAATAGACGATCGTAATGAAATATTATTTTTGATTAGTTTTTTTTTTTTTGTTTTGTGTTAATTTGATGTTGGAAAGTATGAAAAGTTGAACAAAATAGAATATCTATCAGAAATTAGGTTCGATCTATATGCCTATATATGTACGCATTTACTTACAAGGTTTTATTGATTTTTGCCTGTAACAAATCAGAGAATTTTTCATGTTACTCCATAAAATCTCTAAATACGGTTCTTCTTTCCACAATCTTATTTCAACTCATAATAGCCAACCCTTTTTTTCTATAGCTACGATTTTACTGATATCTTTTCAAGTGTTTATTTGGATTACTATGTAGAGGTATATAGTTCTTCATTTCTCATGAAATAAAATTGAATTATATTCCATTGTTCTTGAAGATGACCAGTATTTTACGTGGTGGCGATTGTTTCATTATTTTTTCCCTTTGTTTTATTTCCTCTCGCTGGCCTCTTATAATCATCGCCATTTTTATATTCTTAGAATTTTCTCAGACGAATCGATTTATCACTGCTCGAAGAAAATAATTAACGAAACGTTGCACAAAAGCATTAATTTTTCGCCAGTTTTTTGCCGCACATTAAAATGAATGTAACTTCTGACAGTGATTTTATGCTCCAGCGAAAATCATTTTTTATAGACCACCTTTTTTTTTTTTTTGGTTTTTATAAATATACCTGCGGCCGTCCTTCCATCAAATTGCATAATTATGACGTAAATAAATAACTTACGATTCGTTTTTACCCTACCTTTTGTTATTTTATAATCAACTGATATGTACAAAATTTTAGAGCTAGGTATTGATTATATGTTTTAGAAAACATATGAAATCTGCGCTGAAAGAAATGAATGGTAATTTTTACTATTTTTCGTTGGAAAATAGAGTCAATTCAAGATTTATAGTAGGTAGTAGTACTCGTATTCTTAGTATTTGTAGTACCTTATACCATTTTAGATAGTATTATAAACTATATCACAAAAACTCATCTTCAAACTTGAACTACTCGTACATCTATCATTTTATAATCATCTCGATTATATAAAGAAACCGAATTATAAATAAACAACAAAGATCTGCAAAAAGAAGCTCTAATTTTAAATGCCCATGAAAATATCGCCCTATATTCGAAGCTATATAATCTGTATAACTTGTGAGTCGCACGAAAAGGGAGTAATTATTTTGAGTAAACAAATGTTACAAATAGGCGACTACCGAATGAACGCCGTACAATATATAGTTTATAAAACGCTTGTAAAAAGACGTTTGTGGAGAGAAAAAAAGGCCAAAAAAAAAAGAAAAAGAAGAAGTAATGGCCCGCTGCCGGCTATAATTCATACGAGGGTTAGATCAGCCAGCACCTTACGGCCCCTCAGGCCACCCTTATCGACAGGCCAAGATCGCCAAAATGATGAATTGTTGTAGAGCCAACCCCAAAAAGCCGCTACCCTTGTAATAAGTGTCACTATTTATACCCTACACCGTTTCCTATACACGGTGTTCATTCAGAAAAATACGAAAATGCAGCTCCTCTCTTTACTCGTACACGCGGTTTTTGCACGCTCTGAAACGGCAGTTCTTTCAACTTAATTAAGAAGATACATGCGTCTCCATGTGTGACATATTCATTATATCCATTTGAGTACCTATATAGTTCATGTGCGGTGGCCACTTTTCTTGAAAATAACGTATTGACTTTTGTGGCTGAAATAGAGAAAATCTTAGACCCCCTTCTTGCCTCTTCTAAAAACAAGGTCATTGGAAAATAAACATGTGCCAGGATGACTGTTGTTAAAAATTTTGGTCTGACCTAGAAGAAAATTATTGGAGATACCACAAATTAAATTAATGCATTTATTTATGTTTTATCTTATAAATTTTCCAGTCTGGTCTCGCCATAAGAAAGCTATAATTATGCTAATCGTGATACCACTTGGTGCATCATCACATTATAGCATCGTCAGGATCTTATTCAGAGGATCTGAAAGATTCAAAGATGGTTTAATGTGATATGCATATGTGACTCATTACAGACATTGATATGATACAAAAGTGAGGCAAAATGACTGTCCACATTAATTGTTTTTTCGATTACACATAAAAGAAAATAGATGAAGATATGCGGTTGATTCTGAATTAAAATTCATTTAAAAAAAAAATTATACGTGAAATACAATTTCACTTAAATGTTAACCATTTTACGTAGAATATTTTCAAAGATGTCAAATTCAATTTTCAAAGAATTTGCTAAGCAATATGCGGTTGTATGTAATAATTTATACAGCTATATTGCTTACAGGATTAGATGGGAATTTCCCTGCACATACTGTGAAGGAAACTTCATCCATGAAAAATATCACACGGGCATAATTTCCGCTCCCCTGTCAATACCAGACGACACATGGAGGAGAAAATGTGAAAATGTGACCATTTGCTTAGCGAAATCTTGAAAAAATGGGTTTTACATTTTGTAGAATGCGTTTGGTAAAATGATCAAAATTCAAGTGAAATTGTATTTATAGTATCGTCGTTGGTTGGGAAAATATACTTTTTATGTGTAAAATTGAAAATTTTCAAGAAAGTGGAAAAAAGTATTTAAAGTCAAAAAAATACCCTTAAGAAGTTAGAGAATGAGCCCAAGAAACGTAGAAATTAGCTACTCTGGAATATTTTGATTAGCTTACTGCAAGTTGAACATTTGCGCAAGAATTCAAGAATAAATAGGAGGTTTTCTGTCGAAAACCTGTTAAAAATAACAAAATAATATTGAAATGTCTTGCGTACATAACAGATTTCGGGCTATATAGTTTTGCGTCTTCTTGAGCGTATTTCAATTTCATCAAAATTTGATGAAATTTTTATAAGTATAGTTTTTAAATGATGAATCATACTCATAGCCAGTATTTTTCCATGGCATTCGGAGGGAGTGGGGATGATGTAAACTAATCACAAATTTAATGGTGCTAACTGATCCGGCAAGAGAAAATGTACCCAGTAGGCAGTGCAAAAAAGTGATTTTCGAAAAAGGGTCACATATAGCAGCTTTATTTTCCCAACCAACAAGACGAATATAATCTTAAATAATGAATTTTGATTTAAAACTAACCCCATGTCTCTATCTTTTTTTAGCAGGTTTTTCTAACATGTAATTTCAATATGTAGCCAGTCATTTTATCACATCCTGAAAATTTATGAAGTTACATGCATATGTGACTGACTATGATCAGTTTATTACAATTTTATGATGAGTCACTATGCCAAGGAACTTCTGTAATATACTCCCACCTTTCCTCAACACACACATGTCACTACAGTTACCTTTGCTCTTTGGGAAGTAATTAACAAAATATACATTGTGACTCACCCTGGTGATTATTTTTGCGGCTAGTCTTTTTCTCCTTCATCCACGGATACTCTTGCACGTTAATCGAATTGGACTGCGAGTCCTGCATCGCAGCACCATACAATGCTGCGGGATTCGAATTACCCGGACTCATATCCTCAGTCTGCATTCCATCAGCAATATGATGCGGCAGAATGAACTCTGCCATGGACGGTTGACTGCTAATGAAACCAGATTCGGAGGCTGGACACGTGGTTGCAGAATCGATGGAATTATTGCCACCTGTTGCTGTCATCCAGTAGCCACCCTCCATGGATGGCGAATGATCTCGAACCTTGATGGGCCCATTCATGTACTCATCCTCTTCACCTTCCTCCTCGTCGTCTTCTTCATCGTCGTCGTTCATATGAATATGGTCAAGCATTCTGTGTGTACTTGGACCCAACATAGCAGCTTTCAAGTCGATTTCGTTTTCGTTATTCTTGAGCATCATCTACATGGTCACGAAGGCCTACGTGTTTCACAATGCATAACCCCAAAACTTGAGACACTTGGAGGATCACTGTTTACCACGATTGCACAAAACTACCTAAATCTATACGAGTTCACCATTGAGAAAATCTACTGAAGCAAATTAAGTTGCAACGCCATTTTTACACTCGCAAAAAATTTAACAAAAAAGTATAAAATTATCACAAACCCAAACACAATTTTTTTTTTTTTTTCAACTCGTTAGTGTAACTGAGAAAATTTGCAACAGAGAAAAACTAGAAAAATGGAACTATCGAAAATGAAAAAATACGAAAACGATGCGAAAAAAGCGGCAACGAGTTGTGGAAAATGCAATTCGATTCTCGACGACTCATTGGTGGGGTACAGCCTCCAAATTTGTGGTGTGGCTGGCTTGGCTCCCATATTCGTGCGCTTGTCTACCACAATTCCACGTGGTTTGTCCTTTTTTACTGCGTTTTTTCGAGTCGGTTCGCCTTCTTTCGAGGTAAATGCTGCCCACAATTTATTTCTCGACGAGTTTTTATGGAATTTTTCTTCTTATATCGTCGTTGAGTATCTGCAAAATAAAAAATTTCAATTGATTATAATTATCTGTCGTCTTTACACATCCAGTTTGTCAAATAATTGATAAGTTATAATTCAGCTATATTTGATGAATCATTAATTTGCATCGGCTAAAGCGGGTGTTATAAGCCAATATTAAGTTTCATTATCGATATATCGACTCATCACGATATTAACTAGGATTAGACGAAAAGTATTGATGCATGATACCTATATAGTACATATGTAATATATAAAGACACATTTCGATTTAGTATTAGCGCGTGTTATCTGATATCTTCTTATTCAATAAAAAAACGTTGATACTTTTTGGGTAATATTGGCCAAAGAAAATTTTAGACTTGGCTTCTTATCCTAAGGTCCCTTTCCATTGAGAATGGTTGGAAGGCCGAGCAGAAGGGGTTCGGGGGCAGAGCAAGCGAAAACCTCTGGGGCTAAGCCCCTCATTTGATAGAAAAATAAATCGAATTTTAGTCTTCAGGGTTCTCACAATTTAGTGAGCGAAATATGAAATTTAAAACAAATAATAAATCATTCCGAGAAATATATTAGCTCCAAAATCTAAAATAAGTGCAGTTAACTAGCTGAAATTGATTCTTCAAAATCGTTTTGTATTAATGCCAGTGTGTGTTAGTGTGTGTATGATGTATAGTCTGATTTAAGAAGTGCATGACGTCATATAAGGATTTGAAAAAGGCGATTGGTTGAAATCAAAAATACTTTCTTCTCTATTTGTTGATTTTTATAGGAATTGACCAAAAAATTTTTTTCAGTATACCCATATATTTTATTCTTGTAAGTCCTAATACATTCGAAGTTGAATCATATCAGCAGATAAAATATGGTATCTTCATCTCGAACTAATCGTTAAATATATTTTGAAAAACTTATTTTTTCTCTTTCCACACATGCACTTTTACAATTGTAGGTTGATCAAGAGTGTTTTAAGGTTGAACAAAAAGTGGAAACAGGTATCACGTGACAAGCCTGTTAACCAATGATGAGTCTATGATTGCGTGAGGAACAAACTATAAACTCTAAATACTAATTTACTCGTAGCTTGTTTTCATTTCTCGTTGCCATGGGATTTCTTTTACACCTGCAGTGGGCACCAAAATATAAATTTTTTAAAAATTGCCATCTATCATTGGGCTACGCCCCTAAAACCTACTGATGCTGAACTCATAAATTTTACGAAACAGCCAAAAAATATCTATAGGTATATTATATTACGTAGGTTCTATTGATTTTGAGAATTGTCTATCAAATTTTATTTTGAAAAGGTTATTTCAACCTTCTTGGAGTTTTTTTTATACTAAAATGAGTGTATTTAGAGTCTGTGGCAGAGAAATTGGTGAAAAAATGAATTTTCATTTTAATTTTTTTTAGATTGAAGCATAATATAAGGTTTTGGGTTTGGCTGGCAATATTTTTTCTAAAAAAATAAGAAGTTCAAGGTAATAATTCTGATTATGTGGATAGAAAAAATACCTATATATACTCAAAGTCAAACATAATAGAAATAGTTGCAAGATGCAAATTAGCAATTTTTAGTGCTCTGGCAACTTATCACTTAAATTCGTTTTATTAAGGAAACAGATAAAAATTATGAAGTAACAAGCACTGAATAAATTTAAAAGTAACAAACAAGCTGATGAAGATTTTAGTCTCACTTCCACTCATGTTAATTCATAAGGAATCTTCATTTTCTATTATACAGAATAGATTTAAGTTTTACTATGAAATCTATATACTGAGAGAAAAATTAATTACAAATAACTTTTCTCTTCACCGCTTTGAAAATGTTTACTTATGGTAGACATTTTCCTATGTTAGATAATGTCTGACAAAAAGCTACTTCGAGATAGATGTACCTTTCCGCAAGATTACTTTTAAAAGCATGCCAGAAGAAGACGAAATACTACTTCTGAAAAGTGAAAATCTTCAAAAATAAAATACTGACTCCTGAATAATACCGTTGAAGTTCTGAAAAGTGTCAAATTGATACAATAGGTAGACTGGTAGAGCTAAGTTTCGTATTAAGACGTCTTAATTTCTCCCCTATAATTTCGCTTATGTGAGATTCTTAAATTCAGACCTCCAAATGGACATTTTACCAAAGCTTTGCCAAGAGTTAGTTTCTCTTTCTTAATTCGTACTTCTGTAATTGCTGTTCTACACTCTCTCAGGCACCATGCTTCAAAATCGTTTCCTACTAAACCGAAGACTGTTTTTATACTCGTCCAAAACTGTCAGTACTTCATCTCCTCTCCTCGGCAAGAACTTTTTAGTCCACAATTTCAGCGTCGAATACAGAAAAAGATGAAATATTCAATTGATTCGAATTTTAATGTTGAGGAGATATATCGTCTATTTTTAAAGTAGGCTATATAGTTTACTATACATTGATACCTTAAAGCCAAAAGGTGTTATGTCCATTTTGAAAAAATTTCGGAAAGTGAGAAAATAAAAGTTATTATACATGCATTATTTTAGTGATAATAATTGATTTTGCCAACTCGAATGAAAACTTCAATCACTTGTCTCGAGATTTAAATTGATTATAGCAGTATATCACTGTGTACAAAAGAAATGTGAGTAATACGTCTTATTTCTTTTTTCACATCTCATATATTTTTCCAAATGGACATAAAACTTGTACCTTTTGGATTTAAGGGTATGTTTTACTAAAGGTAAAAAGCGTTTAAGATATAGTGAAATTTTCCCAACTGTTTGAGAAGGAAATTCTGAACAAAAATTTGTGATTTTTGGACACGATCTTTCAATGTTGAACTTAGAAATGTATTTGGAGTTAAATTTTCGATTTGAATCTTACACCCACAATTAGCCATCATGCAAAGAGTTAAAGTTACACATCTACTTTGCGCATTAATAAAAACAAATACTCAGTCAGAAATAAAAATCTAACTCCATACATCCTTAAGTTCGTAAAACATAAATGAAAATCATAACTCCAAGTTGAAAACTCATCAACCAGAAAACTATCGACAACATTTCCTCATTTTATGGAGAAATTTGTCTATAATCTCATTTCATCAGACAATTTGCGATAAAAATAAATCTTAATTTTGAATGGTTTTGGCTAAGGAGTTAGATTTGTATTTTTCCATATTTCATAATCAGAAGTACCACTATTAAAATATTAACACTGCCAAGTTGTGTAGTTTGAGTTTTTAGCAAAGTTCACTCTTACGATATCGATATATTCATCCTATGAACTCTGTATTCGTGTATAATCACTCATTGTCCACATGGAAACAAAAAACGCAGCTAATGAGGGAAATGAATATAACTAATTTTGAATACGTCAACTGCAAAATAACCTAAAACTTGAAATTTGGATTTGAGTCATTTGGGTTCTTAGGTCCAGCATTTTGCTTAGTTAACTTCAAAACGTTTGTAGGATTGTAAGACTTTTGGGTCATCTGATAACTAAAGTTCAAAAATCTGAGCTCGGTAAGTATATCATATAGCTGAATCAGACTATTTTCAACTTACTATGAGATTGTATTTTAAATTGGCAGAGATCTGGTGGACTATAACCTGGGATATCTTTTTTATATTCATAGACGGTAGACCATTATTAGAGTCTTCTAAGAATAGTCATATAATCATGTGTGAACACTGAAAGAAGGTGAGTCTCCCTTCGTGGGTATACCCATAAATCCATGCAATTTAATTTACCTGCAGTGAGAGAAAACTGCATAACTATTACATTTAAATATCTTCTTACTAATTTTTAATATTTTTTCTCCGCTGAGTGTATAAAAAGTTATAAATAAGGGGTGACCTGGAAAATAATTCTTGAGAACCTTATTGTACTCCACGTGCTCAACTTACCTATGCTAACTGCAGATAATTTTCTTGAAACTCTTGTCCGCAATTAAAAACAAACAAAAAAAAAACACAATACCACGTGACCAACACTTGTCCGAAAAATAATAATTTTAATGAAAAAATTTAATTAAACTTGAGAATTGCACCGAAACTGTTTTACGATTATCACTTTTCGTCACCAATGATAAACGAAAAAGTACTTTTTTGACCCGACACTGTTTTACCATCGAACTAATGAAAATTTTGGAACTTTCGAACGTGAAAACCTTCGGAATGTTTTCTTTGAAAATGCCAAATTGAATCAAAGGAATGAAAATACGTGCGAGAAAGATGCCCTGTAAGCAAAAAATAGAGACAGACGGTCTTCAAAGTGGTTCTGTGCGCATGACATAGCCAACCCACTTTTGGTATAACGTTATAGAGAATGTACACTGGTAGGAACCAGCTGATGAGATCCCACCCATCGTGATAAGGAGAACTGAGGTGAAGTTGGGTGCAGAGAGTTTGGTAAAATCATTCTGAAAACCAAATAACGAAAAGAGTACACCAATACAAATATAAATACACACCCACACAACACCCATATCCGAATGCAGAGTGTGAATTTTCATTCAACTGGAAAATTGTCGGAAATTTTCTTCACCAGCTGTCTGTTTTCATGCATAAATTCGTAATTTGAAGTACGATGGGTGTAGGTAGCTGTCAAAATTCAAACCAGGTTGAAAACTGAATATGCGAGTAGAAAATTGGTATGATATCGAAACAAATGTGAACTCAGATTTTCAACATTGGGTGTAATTAACCTGATTACGTTGAGGGTCTGCCAGAACCAGTCTAGTGTACCCACACGGCGGGTGGGGGGAGTGGGGGCACAGTAAACTCGTCCATCAAAATTGTAACTAGAGACCGGATTTTTTGGCCCTGAAAAATCAAAATTTGGCGCAAAACAAGGAAAATTTGGCTTTATTTGGCAAAAACATTTGAAAATCAAAAACAAACATTAAATCATAAAAAAATTTAAAAAACCAAGGCATTTTTGTCATTTTTTACAAAAATTTCTCATAATTCCATCGGTAATCGCAGAATGAATTGCTTCCATGATTTGCAGGCCTAGATTTTTTGTGAACACATCTGTATTTTTTCTTGCTAAGATTTTCCATCCAGCCCCTGGAATTATGCTCATTTTCTGACAAACATCATCAATAATTTTAATTTGAACATGTAGTTCTAATTTGGCAGTTTTTGTCGTTCAACATATATTTTGGCATTTATTTCGGTTTCCGCAATTTTTGGCAAAATAAATTTTTTCCCAGGCCCCTACTACCCCATAGCGTATTTCTTTTTCATTTCTGATTTTCTGCCTTTAAAGGAACTCATTCGGCAAATGCCAAGGTATCCGGTCTCTAATTATAACAAAACAATTAGAATTAAGAATATTGCGTATGAAGTATCCAAAAATATTTTTGAAATGTCGTTAGATCAACTCCATGCAGGACAATAACCAAAATTTCTTTTATTATTTTGGATAACATTATGTATACTAATGTATAACTTACTTATACTTGTGATGCCTGCTTCTAGTTTTCATCTAACAATTTTGCTTTATAATTGCAGAGGAGTGTTGGCGCAAAACGCCACAAGTGCCATTGAGAGTAATTATGTTGAAAAATCATCAATAAAATTGTCCCTCAAGTGAAAACGTAGTGGCTCAATTTTTGTGTTTGATGACTCAGTCATTTCCTTACCTATATAGTTGACCAAAGCAATATTTCATCATAGTGATTGTTCTTCCTCTGGTAGTTGAACAACTTATTATGAAAATGACATTTGTTGCATTTTGCACCAAAACTCCTGAATTATTAAACCTCCTCCATGCAGATTTACGCTCTCGGACTTCCTATGCCAAGCTTACCTGATCTGTTTCTCAGATTGTACTCAAAAGCAGTTTTTTAAAAATAAAAATGAAATACTTTTAGTATTTTCAACCTTTTCAAACCTTTGGTTGAATCAAACTTTATACTGCGGATAGATTTTGTTATGTGAATCCAAATGTACTTTTCAGAATCTACTCCAATGTAGATTCACTTTAAAAAAAATAAATAAATAAAAACCTATCTAGAATCCATACTGAAGTTCCGTTAAAACAAACGCATGTATGGATTTGAATCCGTAGCAAAGCTAAAGTGCAACTTGATTCGTGATTTCGTGGCTAACCGAAAATTGTTAAAGTAATCCGCGATATCCTCGATTTTTGAAATAGGGCTGTAATTTTTTTCAAATACTATTATTTTGGCAAGAATATACCTATAAGTGAATAACTGGCCGAGCATGCTGCATATACCAGGTGGTGGTTTTATGAACTGGCGCCCCTATATTCTCAACAAATGGAGCTTTTTTTTCTCAGGTATATAGAAAATCAGAGGAAAGCCAAAGTAAAGGAGTATAGTCCGATGGTGTGACCCCATGTGAACCATTCCATACGAAATATTCTGGTTATACAGTCCTGTAATCGGTCTATATTCAGAAGATTTCTATATATGTGTATGCTTCCTGGAATTCTAAGGAACTAAATCTGATAGTTCCTTATACCATCTTTTCAACAAAAAAAAACGACCGACTTTCTTCCGAGTTTTTCGAAACATGCTTGTTCAGTGAGACAGAAAAACTGTACATATATCTAAACGTATAGCAAAAATGTTACGGAAGAGGGATGGTAAAAAGGTAGGTAAAGGAGCGAATTCTCGAACTCATATAACCTTCTCGGCAGACATTGTCTGGAGGGTAATATCGTGATTTTTCGGCATTTTTTGAAGGGCTTTTCAGCCGTCAATTTCGACTGAAGCGTAATATGTCTTCACTCGGTTGATAGATAAGACGTATCATTTGATTGATCACGACGTATTATTGTTTGACACAATGTTTCATTCCTTTCAGTTACATATTACTTACCCACTTTGCGCGCACTCCCTTCTTTTTTATACACAGCTACAGTGTATCAACCTGAAAAACATGCAAAATTTTTAGCCTTTTAAAAGGAGAACATATAGGAAAAAAAGGGGGAACAAGAATAAATAAAGGCATAATGTAGTTTACAAATTATGTTAACGGCTATATTTGCAGATAAGCAACCTTACGTTAACGCTTTATTATAATCTCATTACTATTTTGCAGTCAGCTTTTCTTTACATCAGGTCCGGGCTTTATATTCTTTTTTACAATCTGTTCTTTTTTTAAACTCTTTCTGCTAGTCTTAACAAGCTTCTAGCTGAGTGTTTGCTAAGAAAATTTAACTAAGAGGGATTAATGTATGGCTGAACAAAGAAGAAACTGTAAGTTTAGCTGTCTATCCTATAAAAAAGGCACTTAAAAATTTTTGGAAGGTAGTAAATATTCTTAAAACAAAGGTTAGGAAGTTTCCTCATGTTTCCTTCAATAAAAGTTTACTTGCCTTGTTGCTGTATTTGGGCAAGTTGAAAGTAAAAAAAAAAGTCAAAACTGTGCTTTGAAAAGTTGATTTTTTTTTATTTTGCTAGTTCCATATTTGGTACATCCACGTGATTTAGACGGTCTTGCACTTTATTGTAGTCGTTTACCAGTTGGGTATGGACGCTTATAAAATGACTCAGAGTGGTACCCAAGTGGTGGACCCTATGTCCATTTTTATGGCAAATCAAACAAACGTCTAATTCTTCAAATCAAGAGCATATATAGTTTCCATCGAAATCCAAAAATCTACAATTTTAACCTTCTAACCTACTTTTGGCTCCTGTGAAAAATTTTATAGTCTTTACTTAATTGTCACATTTCAACAAGACACTTTCCCAGACGAAATGTTTTGAATGAGGAAAATACGTGACAGTCCGGTAAAAAAGTACCCTATACAGTTGATAAAATATTCAACGATTGGCAACCCTGTTTGGTTTCCAGTCTTATTCGAAGTTTCTAAAATTCTTCTAGTATTTCATCTCATCAAATTCCACTCAGTTGAGCAGTTCTTATATACTTTTCCCATGTAACTCTGCGTTTATCAGTCGAATAAAACAGAGGTCACAGCTTGACTATAAATTCGATTTAATTTACCTATGCGTTCATTTGCTAACCTATATATTTTTCAACATTTGCATCCACTTTCGATTATTCGTTGAAAAGTAGATCTATTTCGTAAATAATCTGACAGAACTGCGAGGGTGGTTGTACTTCTGACTTTCGTTCTCTTTATAAATTACTTTTTTTTTTTTTACTTTTTCTCGAGTCCTCCTTTTGTTTTTGCCGGAGTCTGGGGAAGGACAATGCCGACGTATTTTTGCACTGTCTCCGAACTGCAAGATGTAATGCTCTCTGGAGAATCGGCTCGATGCCTCCGCAGCGACTTTGTTCTTCATTTTGGGACGGGTGCCAAAAAGTCTAGTCTACGTTTACGCTCTCAAGCGTTCGAAATCGTAGCAGGAAATTCTTCCTTTTCTGTGACTCTCCTTTTCCAATTCCAAGTGGAAATTCCGAAAGTGAAAGCCGCAGGCGATTAAATAAAAGCAGTTTGTCGAAAGGTTTCTGGAATAAGGAATTTAGCGGCCTCAATTCGAGTTGAGAAATTCGTCACCAGTTTTGACTCTGATGTTTTATTTGCATAACAGATCATTGAATTTGATTGACGATTGATTGTTTACTCAACAATGAAAATAAATAATCCCTATGGCGCCTGGCTATAGGAGAAGCGAAAGTATTACTCTACTGATCGCACGACTATATACCACCTGAGAATAGAATTTATTTGTATTTGATCAACGAAAATATTCACTGTAAGTAAAATTACAATTCATTCGAAAATGCTCTAGCATATCTACCTTTACAAAAATACGTCTCTATACCTGAGAATCAGAGTGATGCATCGTTCCCAAATTAGTGATGAGAATTCTGACTATTTTCAATGTATAGGTAGTTTATTTTGCACCAAGTACATTATTGGAGTTTTTTGCCCATTTTTCGCTCTTGTGGGGGGGGGGGGGAATGCCACTATATCAGACATAAAAATAGTAAAACCTTTTTCGTTCGAGACCAGTGTGCTTTCGATATGATAATTCTTAAAGAGACGTTCTCTTAAATTACTTTTCTCGTGATTGTTTTTGAAAATATCTGCCTCAGCATTTCACATAATCCACCATATAAATTCTTTGATAAGGGGAAGCCCATACAAAGTCTCCCAATTATTTTTTAGTGTTTTCTTCTTCCCTCCAAAAACTCGTTTTGTTTCCACCTCTTTCACTTTCGTCTCTAGTCCGTATAGGCTCACCTAAAAAAAAAAAAGAAGGATAGACTATATTTTAAAAGTGTATACGCTTTCGTTTTTAATTTCCCAAAAATATATATAAATGAACTACGTATATGCGAAAAGGTAACGGGCTTTTCTGAAAAGTTTGTATAAATGAAGTTACGTTTTCGCCTTTTATCTAAAATATTTTCGCCGTTCCGTTTTTTCTCCAGGCGAGAACAAAAGATTTTTCCGGAAGACGATAAAAAGTCTGCGGCTCTGCAACAGGAAGTGAGGCTTTATCCGAAAATACTGAAGCAAGTTATGGATAAAGAAATGCCACACACGCACCCATACACAAGGGAGAAAAAAAAAAGGTTCGGTATAACCGGTCCTTCTTTTTGTAGACGGTAAAAAAACAACTTTTAAACCATTAAGCGCCGGCTCTTTATTAATTTATTAAGATAAAAGCCATAAATATTCTTCAAAACGTCGCTACCTACACACTTCGAGAAGAGTGGGAATGTGGGAGAACCGTGGAGTAATCCTTCAACCCTTTTTTATTAGTTGTACCTAGTTGTACCAGTTGGTTCGTTCATATTAGATGAGTAATTTTTAGTTTAAGTAATTTTTCAAAATGAGAAAAATGCCAGTTCTTATACTTTTATGGTAAATAGTCATGGCGTGGCCAAGGAAGACATTAGAAGGCGGTTAACACTCACCCTTTATAGAGATGCCAGTTTTTCTAAATTTTTATATAGATTTTGATCGATTAAAATCGGAATCGGAAAAATCGATTTAATTAAAAATCAGCTATATGCAAAATTTGAAAACTTGAAAATCGCGATGTTCTTTAGTTTTAGTCACGATTTAGTTCAAAGTTGCATTTTTATTTTCTAAATATGAAAATCCATAATAAAAATTGCCAACATAGGTATTATGTATTCTGAGTAGACAGCACCACAATATTATTTCGTTTATTTAGATTCTTAAGGGTATATGCTTTACCAGAAACAAAAAACTATTTAAAATGTAAAATTTTCTCGACTGTTTAAGAAGTGAGTTGAATTACTTATATGCAAGTTCAGCTTATGAAGGACAAAACCTCATCTTATAATTGGAGGGCTTAGTTCAATAATTGATCAAGGTTTTCAGTAAAAGTTTGTTCGTTGACTAGAAATAAACACAAAATTTCATTTGCTACAACTGTAAAGGATCAGATTCCAATTTTAAGGGGCATAGTCTTGTACCCTTAATCTTCCTATATATCTTCAGCGAAGGTAAAAAAAGTGCTTTTTACTTCACTCAATCCATAAAACCACTGAACTTATCTATATGAAGCTGCTGTAGCATAGATATTTTAGTCAACAGTTCCACTTTTTCAGCAAAAATATTATCTCAAACTTCCTTTTAACTTAAATCACTCTTGCTTCACCAAAGAAAGTGAAAGTAGGTCTAAACGAAATAAGAATAGACTAGGAAAGAAGAGAGATTTATAGAATAAAAGTCGAATGATATTTGAGGGTAGATGACTAGCGATTGTGTATAGAAGGGTATACTTTTTACCGCATACACAGACGAATTAGCATGACAAAAGCCTGGCATTCCAGCGAGGGTTGGTTTGAGGCGGAATAATTTCGCGATTTGCTGCGAGTAGTACGATGAAAATGCAAAAAAAAAAAAAAGTGTTTTTTTTATTTTTTCATTTTAATACCTTCGCTATATCGGAATCACGTTCCATAAAAATTACTTTCCTCGAAAAATTTAAATAAGTCATTAATAATTTACCCTCAATATGGTCCGCGAAGGTTGTTTTTCCTGTTTGAATCTTGAAAGAAAGGGAAAATGAAAGAATCTCCACCTCTTCGTCTTCTTATTTTGTTGTTGTTGTTGTTGTTTTTTTTTAAACTAAAATAGAAAATTGTATGTGAAATGTTGAGAAGGTAGTAACAGAAGCATAATTATTGGTATAGTGCTCACACACTGAAAAAAATAAGCAATAATTTTTACTAATTTTTATAGGACAACATAGTGACAATTGACGAGTTATTGTAAATATTATTTTAGTGTTTGTAGTATTTTTTACCATCTCAGATGGTACATTCTAATCTTAGAGATAGTACATTTTACTATTTTTGAGGTGTAATTTCAACTGAAAATCTTGAATTGTCCCAGTTTTCTGATACATCGTAAAAATTGACTACCAAAGTTTTTTTCGGTGCATTAATACTCGCACTATTCGTTGGTGCTAAGTTAATTGTTCCTCCTATATGGCCTTTTTGTTTCATCTAGAAACCATCTGCACTAGATGAAAATACGAGTACAGCTACAAAACAGAATGAATATTAAAACTCCTCAAAATGTGGAGGAAACAGAAGTAGAATTCGGATATTCTGTATATTTAATTCAGATCAAACTCGAAGTACAAAAATATTAAGAAATTTCTGAATTTGTATATTGATGTTAAACTCTCAAGTCAAGATCTTGAAGGTAACTCGTTGGTGCGATGCCCACATGATGAGCTTTCAAGCTCAAGTATTGCGAGTTCGAGTCCATGTTACCATATTCTCTAGATTATCCTAATTTATGGGTACTTCCTGTTGAAGTCATGTATTTGAAATTCAATGTCCTAGTCGCATATCTGAGCTTTAAACTACAATAATGACCTGCCAGAATACTCATGCAGCTAGAACCCAGCCTTACACATTCAAGCATATATGTAAAAGATTTACAGAATTATGCGGTCGAAGTTGAGAACTATTGCTAGTAAGTTTTTTGAGGTTATCGGTGCATCCCCCTTTTTGTAGCAGCTTTTTTGAAATCTTGACTGATACTTTTTTGAGTTTCTTCTGAGGTCTCACCTTAACAAAAATCTTAGTTTGTAGCCCTCATATAAAAATATAACCGATAAAGATTTCATAGGAATCTGTACGCTAGAACACCTTTTAAAAAAATCAAAAACTATCAAAATTGGAAGTCTTTTGGATGAATATTTTACCAAGCAAATGAGTCAAAATTTTATTTTTGAGTGATATATGAAATAGACGTTATCCTATACCCAATTATTTCAACATTCGTCAGTTTAACCCAGTCTAAAACTTTTTTTTCAAAGCTCTGATCTGACGTTTTGCTAAACTTTTCTAACCATTTTCTCCTATTTTCACATCTAAAGTATTAACCTACCGAGTCTCACAAAAATCTAACATGTTTTTACATCTATTCGGATTTCGGACTTGGGAGCAATAGTCGGCTACATAAATTTACGCCTGGCTGAAAGCACGACTCGTAGTTTCCTGATTCGAAAAAATAAGAGAAAAAGTATACAAAAATGCTATAATCATCGTACAAACACTTATTAAAGTAACATTAACCGCAGCAAAGCTGGAGTTGAAGAAAAAAATGTGGAAAAAAAAAAAAAAAAAACAAGTTCGAATAAAAATCAGCCGGTCGCAATAAACGATAATAACAGTAATATCGAGAAACTTTATATTCGTAATAATAGCGTGTATTTCGTGTATACGACCAATGGGTAAATGGTAATGAAGGTTATTTTGATTTTTATCGACTCCCGTCCTACCAAGGTTCTATACTATTCCGCCTACAGGTGTTTCTATTTTGTGTGTATTTTTTTTCTACTTTTTGTTTTAGAGGTATACGATGAAAAAAAAAAAAAAAGAAGAAAAAAAAACAGAAAAAAATAAAATAAAAATCGTTGGTTCGTGTTGTCAACCAATGAACGAACACGTAAAAAAAAAAACAAAATGAAAAAAATGAATTCACTGAATTGAATTCATGGGAACTACTTTTGTTGATGGTCGACTTTTTATATAGCTGCACGATTCTCGGAGGCAGTAACAATTTCCCAATTTCTAACTACCTTTTCCTGAGTAAAGGAAATGCCTATTTGGAATTAGATGAGCACAAGCGGATTTTACTTGATGTATTCGAACAGTACTATGTGAAGAGGTGGATATCCCACTTTTCAAATTTCTTATAGAACAAAAAAATATTTTCTTGTGAGATTCCAGTGCACTTGGCTCAGCTATATTAGTTGCATTCGTTTGATTTCGTTGTAAAAATGGCATTTCTTCCCATCGAACATGGTTCAATTGTTCGCCACCAGATGTCAGCTACTTTGCTTTTAAACCCCATACAATCATTTATGAGAATGAATTTTGAAGGGTAGAACATGGTTTGTATAAATTACACATTAGCTAGTTATCGTTGCTTGAATGGACTTATTCGTTTCTTGCGTAATACCTCAACTTTGAAGTCTATAATTTCTTAGCGAAAGGTGAATTTTTGGACATGCTATTTTTTTAATATAGATATTAGATATATAAAGCTTGATTTATTATGAATAAACTCTAAAAAAAACTCAATTTTTGAAAAAATGGACTTATCCACTTTTTGCACAGAATGATTTTGGTAGAGGTGACTAGAAAATATTATTTTAAATGTCACAAAAAACAAAACCAAGACTTTATTTGTACTTGATTTGAAAAATTATCAGAACTTAATAGGTGCAGGCGTACGAAATCAAAGTTTTCATCTTTATTTTTCTTCAAGGGACTACAGTAAAACTTTGTTATAACGCTATTCAGGGGACCAGAAGAAAATAGTGTTATAAGCGGGAAAGTGCTATAAGCGGGAAATGGATAAATAGGTTCTGGGAACTGGGACTATTGGAAATCCGCGATATAAACGGGATAGCGTTATAAGCGAGAGCATTATAACGAATTTTTACTGTAATTTGATTTTCTTTGAGAGGTGAGTCTTGGAAGGGCTGATTTCAACCCCAGAGAACACAGTTCCTCATCATCTACCAAAGCCCACAAAAAACTGGGTCATCTCCCGTATTGTTTGTTTTATTTAAAAAGTGATATCACCAGAATTCGGAGAAGATCGTGAGTTTGAAAAAAATAAAAATAATAATTTAAAATAAACAAACAAACATAAAGATACACGTAGCTTTGTTTTTGTATTTTTGTTGGATTTTGAAAAATGAATGACGAATTTTCGGTGAAGGAACAAAAATTTTGATAAAATTAAATAGAAGAAACTGGAACCCCGAGAGGTTGATATGTCAAAGCTGAAAGAAAAGTTGAAAGCTCTTAGTGATGATCATGGAAGAAGCTATAGAAGTGCAGGAGGCTTGCAAAGAAAAGTTGTAGCTGAAAGCAGAATGCTACATTGATCAGCCTCTGTATCCCCAACAGTCATAATTTCAAACGGTCATTCATTTAAAAGACCAATTGAAAGGTCATTGTCCGATACTTCCCTTTATCCTGTCCCATTACAAAGCTCTAGTTATAGTACTTCCTGCATTGACCATCTTCAATTAAATGCTGCTAATTTTATGGCCTAGTATCCGTTCCAAGTATAAAGGACTTTTTGTGGATTCAGTTATAGCTGTTTTTATGCCTCTACACAGTCCAAGTTGAGAGAGTTTTGTTTAAAATTTGCAACATACGAATGAAAATACACCGAGGATACCATATTGGGAGGTAAAAAATAGCTACACTGGCGAAGTAGAATGCATCTGGTGCAGAGCATAAATAATCAGAAAACGGGGAAAGTTTTTGAAAAGTTTCAACATTTAAGGGAGACGATAATGGGGTATGACCAGACCGCACGAAGTCCGATTTTCGGTGGCTTTAATCATGCGGCATTCTTGCGAAAGGACAAATCGTCGGTATATATGAAAAGGAGCTCCATATACCAAAGGGTTATTTTGTTAAAATTTGTGAGGTCGACGACGAGTCAGCTATATACTGGCCACTATACCCCCTTCCAGCATATAACCGCATATTTTTATCTGCGCCTTTTTTTCTATTTCCTTTTTTTCTTTTTTTTTTTCTTCTTCTAAGTACTCCAAAATCGCCATTTGGCCACAAATGTTCGCAACATCTTCAAACAAAATGTTATACTTTGCGAATGTTTTACACTCTCGTTCCCACGCTCTTACTCGTATTTATGTACAATTTCGGTTATACCCTTTTACTCTTAACTCATTTTTTTTTCCACCAAATCGCCCGTTTGTTTCACCCAAATTTACCCTTCTCGCCGCACTTCTGCAAATATCTGCCACGAATTCTCGCACTTTTGACCCCCTTCGTATCTATTAAAATAGCCGGCGACCTTTTGCTTCGTTTATTTATTACCTTAATTAGGACGCATTCCTGGAATTCGTGCTGTTCATTGCAGCAGTATACGATATGCGTGCTCGCGTGCTTTATTGGCGTGACACATATTTTGTGTGATGAAATTTCACGTGTTTTCAACAAAATATTCGATGCTTATACAACCGAAAAATATGTATTGGCTAATTAGCGAAGAGGCGCCGAGTTTAGATTTTATGGAGAGGCGTAGCTGGTGGGATATGCGAAGAGTCGGATGTATTTATAAAAAAATGCAATTTGTGGTGCTAATACACTGAGAGAAATTTTAATAGTACTTTTCACTATTTTAGGATAGGAAAACTGCGATAATTCAAAATTGTAGTAGAAATTGCTTTAAAAATTAGTAAAATATACTATCTTTGTACCTAGTGCAAATTATTAATTTTACTGTCATGTAAGAATTTATTACAACAAAATAATAATTTTTGTTACCTCGATGAGAAAAATTACTCGACTATACGTAGTAATAAGTTCTCAACTTTTTTCTCAGTGTACCGTACACTAATTTTAGAATTCACTGCAAAGCTCTGAAAAAAAAATTACCGCATCCAGAATATAGTCTTGAAATTTTGAAATTGTACTAGTTTTTTCATATAAAAATTGAAATTAACTAGCATTTAAATTTTTTTGTTCAGTGTGGATTCTAAATCAGATTCGCAGTTTTAACTTTCACTTGCCTCAAAGATTTGAATTTGGAGGATAAATCTGTGGTCTCTCCTGAATTTTATAACGATAAAAATTGGCAATGAAATCTTCAGATGGAAATCCATTTCATTTCATAATTTTAAATTTGAAAAATTTTGTATGGGGGGGGGGGGTAAAACAGTCATGAGAGTTTAGTACAAATAAATCAAAATTTCATAAATTTAATTTTTTTTCAGCTAGGAGCTGGGAAGCAGATTTTATTTTCTCTGGGGGAGCTATAATTTCAACTTTGGTGTGGGCATGTCTCCACTTTCACCTAAAGTCCACCTAAATGCCTGGAATATATAATTTTTCAAATCTTACCTTCACTTCCAAATAGACTTGACTACTCAGAAGTCGTATTACTCGTATTTTTCACCTTGAATCTATAATATGCTGAAAAATGTACGCTTCGATTGCCTGGTTTAGAATTCTAAAACCGCCTATCCTCACCACTTTGGCGTCAGGAAAATTGAAATAGTATCACAAAATTCCGCCTCACATAAACCATATACAACCACGTACATTTTCGATCCAAAATGAATAATTTGCTTTTATTTCGGGCAGGTTTCCAAGTCACTCAAAAACATTGCTTACAATTAATTTTATCCGTCCAGTTGTAGAGGGAAAAAAAGCCTTACGCGTTGATAGAAAACTTAATTACACATTGGCAAGCGAGAATGAAAGATAGCAGAGAGAGATGAAAAAAACTACAAAAACCTAAACAGGTACCCAAAATAAAGTAGGTGTGTTTGAATGAAACGTTGACAAATGAGAGCAACGATATTGCTGTCTATCTTACCTGTAGTTCCAACAGTTCGTACCTTTCAGTAATAAGTTCAGCTGCTTTATTGTCGGTATATTAAAAAAAAAAATCTTACATACGTCCCATATAATTATTCTACCTTTGAACAAATGACTTTTGATCAAAATTTGACAAGTTATAACCGTTTTGATAAATTGACTTCGTACTCGAGCAGTTTTTTTTATTTTTTGAATTTTATCATTTTTTCCCTTATACCCTTCCGTCCATCAAAAAGTAATGTTATGAATTAAAGACTAATCTAAAAGCATGTATCTCCTCAGCTGGAGGCGATGTTATATAGTTCAGCCACAAATAAAGCCTTTCAAAAATAAAAATTAGGAGCAGAAAAATTGGCGAGAAATAGGAAGAAAAATTAGCTGTAACTTTTGTTTGGGCTCCATTCTGTAAATATTACTCGAGATTATAAAAATATTTAAATTGCATCACTGTACAAATGCTTTGAGCAAAAATATGTGGTTTTCATGAAAGTTTAGGTGTAAGTGAAGGGTTATATGCACGCTATTCATCAGCGTTGAGAAAATGATGTATGCCTTAGCTATCATAAGAAATATTTTCATCTTAAATTTTGCAAAAATTGAAATTACAGATCTAGGGACTAGAGGAGATTTTAGAACTAAAAAGGTTACTTAACACCATAATGATTCATGAGAAAGAAGCTGTAGTTTCAGATATCCAGTTCGTAATAACACACCCTATAACGTGGTCAGTGTTCACGTTTGTGAAAATTTCAGTATTTCAAAATTGATAAAAATAAAAAGTGATTTTGAAAAAACGCTCTTCAATGGCTCAGAGCAGTGGCATAACTAAATTTTTTACAAGGAAATTAGGAGGTACTGGAAAAATTGCTCAAGAAAAAAGAATTACTATCATCTGAGTTTCCAAAATATACTCCTCTTCCCAACCTCCCACCCCTACCCTCTTAAGTACATACTTTTATTATTGAATTTTTTATGCAGATATTCATCAAATTATTTTTAAGATGCATTTTTCTCTACTGTCTCTGTTTTTGGTTTATTCGAAAGAAAATATTTGTGTGGTTGAGAACTTTCTTAGAGAGTTAGTAACACCACTGGGTCAAATTAGAAACATTCTCAACGATCTATTTCTATTTGGAGAGTCATCTAATCTTGTCCACGTTCAAAAACAATCCAAGGAATTGGTGACCCACTATAGCCTTTCTCAGATTGGTATCTTTTGTATCTGATACCCTTAAAAGAACGTATAATAGAAAAAATAGACTACGTTCAAGCCGGAAAATGTGTTTCAAATTGTTCTGATTTAGTAGTAAAAAAAAAAATCATATACGTCAAATTTTAATATTTCAAGTAGTCGCATTGCCACTGAATGATGAATTCGCGTGAAGGACTCTGGCATTTTTTCTCAATTTCTTTTTTACTTATTTTTTATTTTTTATCCACACATAAAAAGAAATCTTTAAAAAAATACACGTCACAAAAATGGATCCATCGTTTCACTTGGATAGGAAAAAGGAAACTCATTATATGGAAAAATAAGCATTTTTTTTTTTTCTGGCGAAGCTGGTATCATAATATCTAGTGCAAGTTTTTTGCTTTCTTTTTTTTAAAGGCGACAAAAACTGAAGGAAGATGAAGAATAATAAAAGTGTACATTTTTAACCGCCGTAGTTAATGTTGTGGAAGAATCGACAGTTTTTCAGAAAAGCTTTGGGAAAACTCGGCTAGAAAAAAAGTTTACCTCTCTTTTTTCTTGCACTACCCGAAGGGTGAATGGTACAGAAAAAGAGGCGAACGAAAGAAAAAGTGAAGCAGAGAAAAAAGTGGCTGAAAAAAAAAGTGAAAGAAAGGAAAAGTATATCTACGAGAAATTCAATTGAACAAGATATTAAAAATGTTTGTTCGATGAAATCATGCGAAAAGTGTCCTTTTTTACAGTAGCTATTACAAGAATATAAAATCTTATATAAATCATAAATTATTAGCTTATTCATTTTTTTTTCATTCTTTTCTGCTCCCTATTTCCTATTGCTCTTTTTATATAAATACTCTGATTCTTAACCGCCAATAAAGAAACTCTTCACTCAGAGGTGTCTATAAAATAGATACGTTGATCTAAAGTTGTGAAAACATAGAAGATAAGGTAATGAAAAAATAAGTACGTAACTGGGATTTGGCGAAATTAAATGGGATCAAATGAAAGTCAATTTTGGGCGTTTGAGTTGAACAAAATTAGTAAAAAAATACATTTCTTCATTCATTTACAAGGTCATACAGTTGCGTAGCTCAGTAACCCTTATTTATTAGTTATGGAATTTTTTTTTTTACTCCAGTGAGTATTTCACAATAATATACCATCTGGTTGCCAGTTTGAAAAATCAATCAGAACTCACAAGATCTGTAAATTTTCAGTTTTTCTACATCTGGTTGTCAATTAGAAAAATCCATCAGAACTCACAAGATCTGTAAATTTTCATTTTTTCTACCTTCTTTATGTATTCAGCTATCATTTTAATATTCATGTTTTCATTTGCAGACTACCATTACCTATACTTCCTCTTTTTTTTTCTTGTTTTTAATTTTTTTTTTTTTCAAATTAAATTCACGATATTTTTTAATGAAAGATTAGTCAACAAAATACCCAAAATGTAAATAATTTTTTTTTTTTTCATTTGAGAAAGTTACAATTTTTTGTGAAACCTTCCAATTATTACAGAAATGTATATTCAGAAAATTTAATTTTAATTGGAGGATTAAAATAAATTTTATTTTTGGTAGCTGTGCTTGTGCATCTAAAATAGGAACTGACTATATACCTACCTACTTCTAAAGTGATTTTACTGACATTATTTTTTTCCATTTAATTTGTTCGAACGTTGGTATTTCTTTTTTGGGTCTGTATATTTTCGCAGTAAACTAAAAATGAAGCATTTTATAAGGATAGGATAGGAATACTGTCTCATTGGAGTCACTTAGGAAGTTTGGTTCCCCCCCCCCAAAAAAAAAGAACTCAATTTCAATTGTTATAAAAACGCATATGAAAATCAGGCTATATACGAGTACCAGTAAAATTATAAAATCCTTTGAAAGCTCTGAATGTCTGTAACCAGAATAACTTTTATGTAAATACTGTTCTACATTTCGATAACTTATCGCTATATAACCACTTCTGACCATACAAAAGCCAAACGTGCAACCTGCACCAATCGTCCTCAGGAAAATTCACATCCTTATCAAACTTCCTTTTCTGTGAGTAAAGAAAAACGTGATTTAGTTTGTATCTCGTTCACGTTATTTTTCTCAACTTTCCTCCCTCTACGAATATACATATAATCTTAAAGTGCACTCCATAAAATATATATTTTCTCTCTTTTTTAAAAAATTTTTACCGAAAAGAAGTTTTGCAAACACGACCAGAAAAGCCACAGATAGCAGAAACTTATGGCAACCGAATACAAGAAGCCACCAACTAAGGGTGTTTATTTCCCTTCGCGAAAATACTGATAACGTTTTGACAAGAAATGAAATTTCTCGATAATGTGAAGCGACTGTTGAGTGGAGAGGGGCACGAATTCCTATGTCGGACGGAGTTATGCCACTTTTCTACCCGCCGCATAATACAAAATTCTACTGCGAGATATAAACGTTGGCATCGTCTTCGTTTTCGTCACCCCCTTGTCAACCCCTTTCAAGGATGTGAAGGGTGAGTAGCCGACGCTGGGTGGGCCAGAGGGATGGTGGTGGTATTTCTTCGTTTCACTCCAAGTTCCGTTTGTATTCAGGAAATAAAACGAAAACGCTTATCATGAGATGCGGTCGAAATAGAATCGAGTGGGTGTTTGTATATATGGGGGTGTAAGTTTTGGTGTGCGAATGTGCCAATGGAAGTGACAATGTTTTTTTTTTCTTCGGTTCTCACAATCAGTTCCATCAATGGCCCTCAACTTTGTACCCGAAAATGGTAATACTTATTTGATATAACTACAACAATAAACCGAAGTTGCTGAACCATAGATTGATTTTATATTCCATTTATTGTCTCTGAATAATGAAGTAGAATATTCTGTCAAAATAGACAATCATTAAAATAAATAAGGATCAAGTAGGTACTGAACTATCCGATTTTAGCGCCCCTATTAGAATGGAAGAAAATTAAAAAGTAGAACAAGAAAATAATAATAATAAATTCTGCCTGCATGTGATGAAGCCAAATGAAATTAAGACAAAACCACACGTGCAACAAATGAAAATACAACACCATGACAAAAGAGAGTTGTTGAGGATTTGAGAGTAAAAAACAGGAAATAAAAATGGTTTAATATGATGATTATAGGTACTTTCATCATTTTCATAGTTTATTTTTTAAATGCTTTCATTTAACTTCGTTCAAAATCAGAAAATAGAAGTTACTTATATGAAAAACTGGAGTGCGCCGGCAAAAAATGTGGAATCTTAGACTTCAATAATAGAATTAATTGTTTTAATCATATATTCATTATTTTATTCATTATTTTAAGGAAATTATGTCTTAATGAAACTTCTCAGATCGAAGCAGAAAGTTTGGGATTTATTCTCAAAAAAACAAAATAAAACTATTGTCAACTGGCTGTCAACATTTTCTAAGCAATCAACCTATTTCATTCGCCATCTCATTTTCATCTCACTCCTACTTCTTCATTTTCTATCGCCAGCATCCTCCCTCTCATCAGTTTTTCTTCTTTCCCACAAACTATAACGGTAAAAAGATTGGAATATTTTCTTTTTCTCTCCTTCTTTTGCATAGTGAAGTAACCGTGTTTATGTTCTTGAAGTTTTCGGGTCATTAATCTTAAAGAAAGAAGTAAAAAAGGAGAAAAAATATGAAAATATTTAGTTAAGAAAAAATATGAGCGAATACTGGTTTTTGGTCTGAGTGGAAAAAAGGAAAGCCCTCCCTATGGTCTTGTTTAAAAAGAGAAAAAGCGAATGAGAGAGAAAACTCATAACATATTTTCAGTTTTCGTCTTGTAATAATGTTATTATAAGAAAGTGAAAGTTCAAGCTTAACTTACCCTATACTTTACCATCTCATGAAATATTATGTTTTTTTCTACACTGTAGAATTGTAAAAAACAATTTTATGTAGTTGCTATTTTCGTTTTTCCAAAATCTTCTACCCTCTTAAACTGTCCCCCTTTACTTTCCTTTTTGGCATATTGTTAGTTTTTCTGTCGAGTGCATATTATATTGAAAAAAAAAAAGAGCCTCCACTATATATTCTTTTATTATAATTCAATGTTCATCTGAAGAACAAGCCAAAAAGTTTATTTTTAGTTTATGATTAACAAGATGAAGTAGCGCTTAAATTAATTCGTTGAGAGAAGGAATGTGACCATTCTTCGACTTCACTCTTACAAATCTCTTCAAATCAATCCTGAATTTATTAGTTTTTAAAATTCAGCTTCCTAAGTAAATGATACTTATCATTGATAAAACACATTCATAAAAGCACTTATCTACAGTTTGGTAACTTGATTTGAAAATAACCTTATGGAATATACTTGCGATTCTTACTTTTAATCGTGGCCCCGTAGATATTTTTAAGATTTTAAATCAATTTCCATTACAGCGTTCAACTTGTAATGGAAAAATGCCAGATAAAGTTGATATCAATGTCCTAATAATAATTTGGAAAATCCAGAGCATTTTACTTCTGTTTGAATAACTGCACGTATTCTCGATTATTTCAATACTTTATGAGTACTTATTAAAAAAATTTAAAATTTTTGTTTATTGATTGAGTTTGAAGGAGATATAATCAACTACCTACTGAAAAATCTAACAAAATCACTAATCTTTTCCTAACTTGACTTATAACAGATAAAAGAGCATAGTATATTGATTTGAGGACAATTCAAATCAGTTCTTTCATCAGTGAGTTTATAGAAGAATTTTTTCGTAATTTTATGTGAAAAAATTATGAATTTTATTTAAAAAAAAAAAGAAAATTGTGAATATTCAGGTGATCTCCAAGTCACATCGAAAGTTAACTCGATTTTCCAGATTTTTTGAGAAGCGAGCTATTTAGAAAAAGATTCCTATTAATTTGACTTAGTTCTAATTACTTAAAAGTTAAGTTAATTTCATGAGAAAAAGTCTTCGGATACCTATCCTGAGGGACCTGTCAAGAGTTTTGATTTTTTTTTTAAACTTCAAGTTGTAGTTGAAGATTAAGGCTGCATTTTCCTACAAATAAAAAAAAAATTGGAAATTTCGTTCATAAAAATTCCTTCAGAACATTCTTCAAGAATAACGGATACTAAAATTTCGAAAAATAATATTGAAAACTGGCCAAGAAACCGAAGTGATAATTCAAATCAAAAAATTTTCATTTTTTTTTACTATACTTCGTAAATCTCTGCTTGTTTGTTATTTTGTTATTTTTTAGAATTCAGATTTTTGTACTTTTCTTGGTTATTGACGCATCGAAAGCAATATGAGTTCAAAATATTTAAATTTGAAGGAGTCTTTTTTAGTTTTAGTTCAAGTCTCAAATATACATATGTCATTCGGTTATAAAACTTTAGATCCCACTTAGATCCCTTTTTCTCCTTCACTAATTCTGTCTTATTTCAGTTCAACTATACATGAAAAAGAATCAACGAAAATGTAGAGTATGATCACTGAAGGAAACCGGTTTCACGTCATTTTATTTTGCCTGCAAAAAATCACTAGACAACTCATTTTACTCCAGAAAAACAACTCTTGCCTTCGAACTGTTATTAGGAGACATCGAATACATTAATTATGGTCAAAAAAACATAAAGATTTGTTTATTTTTTTCTGAAATTTTTCTCATTAAAACGTCACAAATACAACAGTTTTTCCTTCTCCAGTGAAAAAACAATAACGTGGGTTTATTTTCAACGTGGTCTTTTTTGTGGTGTGTTTCAGATTTTTTTTTTTTTTTTTCATTCAACAACATAGTTGTTATAAATCGTTTATAGTAGAGGAAAAAAAATGGAACGACCACGGCGAATTGAAAAATGAATTATTATAATTTCTCTTCGTTCGTCCTAGAAAGAAGAAGTTTTGAAGGAAAAGCGACGACAAAAATTTTTGAGGGTAAGGAAGAAGGGAAAAAAAGAAAGTCTGACTGGAAAAGAACAAAATGAAAACAAAACGAAACCAAAAACTTGGTTCAGTAAGATTTACATATTAAGAGAGCAGAGAAAAAATGAGAGTAAAAGAGAAAGTAGAGAAAAAAACGGAATTTAAATGAGATTTCTTTAAAGGCAATGCTAAGAGGGGGAGTTAGGGGTTTTTTAGGTGGTTGCCTAAAGTAAGGGTATTTAGAAGGGAAAAAAACTTGTGAAAAATGGAAATCTGTCATCTAGTCGTTAACTTAGGAAGGAAAAGGTTACTCTCTGAGAAAAAAAAAACAGCTTACAAGAACGACGTTTCGCGTCTTTCAATTAAATCGTAAAAAAAAAAAATGTAGAAAAGGAAAAGGGAGAAAAAAAGAGGAATTAATGGTATTGAATGTGCTTTGAAAATTGCCAGCTTCAACCGCTTTTTTATAGGAAAAAAAGAAAAAAAAATTTGCATTTTCAACAATTTCTGCTTCTTTATTTTTCAATATCGAGTTTTGCTTTTGCTTCCATTTATTGCTCATTTTTTAACGTTTGTAAAAAGCATTAACTTATAAAATTCTGAGGTAATTTTTCATATAAAGAAAATGTTTTTTTTTATCGTCTATATTTTCTGACTTGAGTCTACTGGCAGTCAAATTTTTTTTTCTGTTAATGAACACGTTGGCTAAAAGTATAGACGAAACACTTTGGTGTGTTTTCAAGTAAATTATTCATCAAATTGATTTCCAGCTCAACAAAATTAGGGTTTGGAAAACGAAAAAATTGGTTCCCTGCAGAAATATTTTAAGTTCAGCTTATAATGATGGTTTGAAGCAAAAGATCAAACTTGCCACAGATATATTAAATCATCCCATATTTATCAAGGTATTTAAATGTTTCTTATGAAAACCAACAGGAAGTAGAAATAAAGGCTTATAAAAAATGTGGTATAAATGAAAGACTCGATTGATTCCCAGCTCCTTTGTCATGGAATTTTTTCATTAACCTAGCTGAGGTCAACTTCACTACATTTTCTCACAGCTTTCACTTTTTTTTTTTTTCCGTTTCAAATGTCGCGAGGGAGTCCTGATATTCAAATTTTTGTCCTTCCTCAGGTTAATATGCTTAGAAACTGCCTCGTCCAATGAACAGTTGGAGACAAAAGTCTAGGAAATCGAATAATTTTTCAACAGTGCATAGCAGCAGATTTGGTTTATATATTCACATAATTAGAATGATTAGATGAAGTGGGGACAATTTATACCTACATTTCCTCGACCTTGAAAAAGAAGAGGGGTCCCTATTATTCTAAAATTGAATAGGTAATTCATTAATTTTCAAAGGTTCTTGCCGAAGTACATATATGTAATTATTTGATTGGTGATTGAAGGTTCACTTTTCAACTATTATTTTGCTTTATTGTCTTCATTTATTTATAACTGTGGTGTTTGTGGAACAAAATAACGAGGAACTTGATGATAAAATTCTTAAAGTGTTGATAACTAATTTTTTAATTGCAGAATTTAAATGATTTTCAGCTTAATTTTAGTAAAAGCGTTAAATATCCCTTTGTTCTGAGCGACCTCAAACTATTTTATTGAATAAAGCTAAACTATAAATTAATGGGAGCAAATGTGTAATTATTACTTTTTAACCTTTGAAAAAATCTTATATTACTCATAAAAAATTATTTAATCTAGCCCCATTAATTTCCTTAAATATCTCACCTCCAGTACTGACGTTGGTCATTTTTTGATGAAATTAATGATGATTAAAAAGATTATTTCTTTACAACCCAAAAGATCAAATAGGGTATTTTTTCTTTTATTTTTCAATGAATTTTTTATTTAATTTTGTAGTTTCTCAGATTGCCTAAGAGCATTGAGTTTGGTTTCTGTTGTTACAATTCTCCTTTCAATTGAAATTAAATATCTTGCACACATTTACCATGAAAAGAATTTTACTTCATTTACAATCTATTAAAAAATTGAAAATGTAAGTTCCTAACAATTACCCTGGGCAGGGGTTTCAATTCAGTTACACTCAATTTTACAGTATTTAATTGATTTATGCAATATAAGCGACAGATATCAATTATTGCTATTTCTTATTTTGAAGGACTTGAGGTTTTTTTTTTCACGTTTTGCGCGATTTTTCATTTTCTTAATTTATACTCGTACATAATACCAACTATCAGAAAAGAAGAGAGTTCTATCTATGGAGGCCGGGATTTTTGATGTAATCGGTTGACAGCTTACTCTTATCAGCAATCGATTATCGCCGTTTTTGACAGGTTTTTAGGTGAATACTTGCTCATTTTTTCTTAAGATCGTCGATCGACTATATACAAGCAGTTCTCGAGTCGAATAGTAAACACTGTACAGGTCACACAGGCCACAGTATTATTTTTCATAATTTTGTTGTTAAAATTCCAATAATTTGTTTGTCAAGTGATCCGTGAGAAATTCGATTTTCATATCACTTCGAATTTCAACTCAGTCTCAATAAATTGCACCCTGAAAAAATTTGTTCCTACCAACGTACGACGTTGCTATTACTGCTTGTGCCAGAATTCTTATCTTCATTGTGAATTTTGTTGAAAATGTGTTATTTCAAGTGGCTAATCGAATACAAGATCATTACGACAATTCTTGCTAAATACGTGAGTAATGTTAATTCGGGAGAGGAATTGGGTAATTTGAATGGACCTCAGACGGATCCGAGTTATTGTTTTCTTTTAAGAAAGGTTTTACCTAGATTAAATAGCATACTCGCCGAAATGAACGCAGATCCAGAGGTAATTGACTCTTTCAATAATTTTATCGGTCCCCTGTATAATATTACGTTGCATTCCCTGATTTACACATTTCGCATGAAAGTAGAAATGGCCATTGGTCGATGCGAAGTTGCCGGATTTCTAAATGAGGTGTCGTCCTGATTATTTTCTCCATAATGTTGGTTTATTTTGAATAGTCATAAACTGAAATTTCTTTATCTAAAGGATTTTCCATCATTTAAGCAGGGTCTTCCTACAGTCTATTTCATTGTTTTCACTTGTTTAGTGCAGTAGGTAGTGATATGTAAACGAAAAAAATCGCACATTTATTGGTTCCAAAAGAAAATGAAAATTTTCCAAAATTCTACATTTTATCTCAGTCAAAATCAAATTTAAAAGAAACATATGAGATATGACAGTTGTTGAGGAAGTCTGGAGCTGCTACAGTTACAGAAGCGGTCGAATGCAAGTAGCCTCATTTTTTATTCAATAAAATGCTTCAACAAATTATTATTGTAACACTTTTTTAAAGTCTTAACTGATAATGTGTGCTTCTCGTGAAGTATTGAAAAGTTGATAGTTTAATTCATAAGGGTTTAAAATACACAAATTAAAAATTTTTCAACCTTGGACCTACAAATGTCAAGTCGATATCTAATTGATAAATTTGTAGAGAAAAAAAAAAAAGCTTCCTTAAAATAGTAATTAGCACGTTTAGCAATTTCCGCCATCAAATGAAATTTAGAAAAAAAAATCTTTTACCGACTATTTTATAAGAGGATTATTCGAAATTTCTCTGTATTTTTTGGCAATTTAATTCAAGTTTGAATAATTTCCAAGTGTTTTTCATCAACAAGTTTTTACTGGCTGATATTATGCTTTGGACAACTTCAAATTGAACACGGTTGACTGAATTCTTCGACAAGGCCAGGATTAAAATTAAAATGCTATCTATAATTTCAGCTCTTTATATCCTTTATTTTTTCCATTACGTATTAGAACAAAAAATGAAAAATTGGGTTGTTACTCTTCTTGATAATATTCTAAATTAAAGGGATAAAATTAAAATACCAGTACAAAAAAACAGTTCTACTATAACTATAAACAATGAATAGAAATACAAAAAAAAAATCTTAGATTTAAAATTATTTATCACCTTGAGTGACGATTTTCGATGCTTTCTGAAAAGCAGGGGAAAATAGAGAAAAAGCAAGAAAATTCCGTGTGGTGGTATGTGAGCATCTTATTTTATATTGTTAAACGAATGCGTTGTTTACCACGTGGTAGTTGGTACCATGGTTGGTTCTATAGATAGAACGTCTCTAATTTATTTATTTTCTAATAAGCCATATAGACTCAAGATATAGACCTTGAAAATAAGCTACGGTTTGCATTAAGTTATTGCATGGGTTTATGGAATGTTTGCATACTTCCCCGCTCCTTTTTTCCGTTCCCGCTGGGAAATGTTTTAAAATTTTAATCAATGTGGAAGGGGAACAACTGCCAAGAACGATCCATGAGGTATAATAGAAAGGAGTGGGCATTGGTTGAAAACCATTCACGAACATGTAATAAGAAATGAGCCCTCGAAAGTGTCAAGAGCTCTGTTCGGACGCTACCAGGCAACCTGTAATTACAGTTTTCCTGGTCTGTAAACTAGCCCAAGTACAGGCCAGGAAAATGAAAGCGTCCGAACAGCTTCCTGGCATATTCAACACTCTCTACCAAATTAACCAAGCAAAATTTTTTTCAAATATTTGTGAAGAATAAAAATATCTTACTCTTCTTTTCTAGAATGTACTAAAAATCAAACAAAGTAACGTCTTCAATGTTTCCCATAAATACAAAATACTTCCTTGCATATTTGATTATTAATTAATGAAATTAGTCAACTTTTTGATTTCATTCATAAAACCTTTGACAATAGTCAAAATACCCACACTGATAAGTAATGAAAATTTTCAAGATAAACGAATTTAAGGTGAAACAATTTTTCCTGGTCCGTTACCAGGATGTTTAAACTCCTGGCGAATTTTTACCAGGAACTGTTTCCTGTAACCTTCCTGGTAGCGTCCGAACAGACTAATTGTTTACCAGGAAAAGCGTCCGAACAGCTTCCTGGCATATTTCGACCAGTACTGGCCCAAAATTACCAGTCCTGGTAGCGTCCGAACAGAGCTAAGGTTCCGTTGATTTCTATACAATCCCATACAATCCGTAGCTCTGTTCGGACGCTACCAGGACTGGTAATCCTGGGCCAGTACTGGTCGAAATATGCCAGGAAGCTGTTCGGACGCTTTTCCTGGTAAACAATTAGTTTGTTCGGACGCTAGCAGGAAGGTTACAGGAAACAGTTCCTGGTAATAATTCGCCAGGAGCTTAAACGTCCTGGTAATGGACCAGGAAAAATTGTTTCACCTTAAATTCGTTTATCTTGAAAATTTTCATCACTTATCAGTGTAGGTATTTTGACTATTGTCAAAGGTTTTATGAATGAAATCAAAAAGTTGACTAATTTCGTTAATTAATAATCAAATATGCAGGGAAGTATTTTGTATTTATGGGAAACATTGAAGACGTTACTTTGTTCGATTTTTAGTACATTCTAGAGAAGAAGAGTAAGATATTTTTATTCTTCACAAATATTTGAAAAAAATTTTGCTTGGTTAATTTGGTAGAGAGTGTTGAATATGCCAGGAAGCTGTTCGGACGCTTTCATTTTCCTGGCCTGTACTTGGGCCAGTTTACAGACCAGGAAAACTGTAATTACAGGTTGCCTGGTAGCGTCCGAACAGAGCTCGTATAAATGATAAGAACCTTGAGACTCTGTCGTGCTCAAGTGTGTTCGCTTCGCCACATAATTACGAAACAGATTCCTGAATACGTGACAAAACGAACACGGTTCCTTATCACATCTTCGTGAATAGAAATTAACCCGTAGTAAATGCGTCAATGCCCGGCTGTTACTGAATTGGTTCCCATCAGCCAAAAACTGATAAGAGATGAGTACCGAATTGGTTCCCATCAGTTTTCAGAGGGAATACAGAATTGGTTCCCATCACTGTACCGAATTGGTTCCTTCACAAATTTTATCATTTTCATTCCCATTTTGCACAGACTGAGGACTGTCTACTGGAAAGCTCGAGTAGGTATGGTTAAAAATGAAGTAGCTAGAAAATTATGATATACGCGACAAATTAAAGATTCAAACAGAAACTTATGTAAAAATCAGTTCATCCGCTACTTCTCGAATTGATACTGCTAAATTTTCATTCATTAACAATCACATTACCAAGTAAAAAAATAACTTAATTTCTCGAGAACAGTACGTCCTAATTTGTCGCGTATATCATAATTTTCTAGCTACTTCATTTTTAACCATACCTACTCGAGCTTTCCAGTAGACAGTCCTCAGTCTGTGCAAAATGGGAAGGAAAATGATAGAATTTGTGAAGGAACCAATTCCATACAGTGATGGGAACCAATTCGGTACTCCTTCTGAAAACTGACGGGAACCAATTTGGTACTCCTTCTGAAAATTGACAGGAACCAATTCGGTACAAAAAGGGGGTGGGGAACCAACTCGACAACACCGCAATGCCCACTCCTTTCTATTATACCTCCATGGAACGATCAAACCTTATGCCGCGTCCACACCTGAACATTTTTTCGCCGAACACGGCGAACGAACATTTTTGCCCGAATTCTTAAAAAAAAAAAAAGAACGAATTAATTCTTTTTTTTTTTCTATTAGTTCTTATGGAATCGTTGAAATTTGCGATGAACATTCGGTTCAGCCGGCCGTCCACACCTGAACATTTTTCATCAAACAGAGCGAATTCGCCGTGTTCGGCAAAAAAATGTTCAGGTGTGGACGCGGCATTAGACTCGGACTAAGCGTTGCGTTCGTCTAGTCTAATCGATATCTATGCTTCTGTAATTTCAAGTTACAACTTTCAACGTTTGCAATTTTGCATATTGTTATCAGTTCATTATTTCAGAAAGTGAAGATTATCGTTCTCAAAGTGTAACGTAGAAGTATGTATTCTGTTCTGTTCGTTCAGTTAATGAAATAGAATTATTTATCCAATTTTCGTCTTATTAGTTGGTGAATTTTGTCATTTGGTTCTTTAGTAATTGATCGAGTAATATAGTGATTACGTTGTTCAAAAATCGAAATGGATCTCTACTTATGTAAAACATCATTCGACTGTATACAGAAACAACTGAAATTACTGAAATACGAAGGCGGGGTTATCTTTGATTGTAACCAATTTTTGCTTACCCGAATTAAACCGACAGATGATAAAAGAGAGATAAAGTTCCTACTCCTCGCTGTTAAAAAGTTATTTCAAAAATTGGATGGCATTTTTGAAGTACTGAAGAGAATACCTCATGATCAAGGCACTCGTGTGGATGACAAGTATGTTTTTCGGCGTCAACTATTCATCGAAGTATTTGAATTACACACAGTGTTGGAAATTGCGATGGGAAGATTGGAAAGCTATACCGAATTGATTCACCAGAATAAATGAAACTACAGGCTTACCTTATTAGCAACTTTCACTGTCTTATTATTAGTGTCAAGTAATTCTAATTTTTTATAATTAAGTATAGGTAATTATTTTTTTATTCAAACTAAATCATTTATATTTTATGATTCTTACTCGTATAGGTAGGTCTTCTTATTGAAACGTTTTTGATTTTTTACACACGTTTATTTAATTTAATATAATTTTATTATTGAATGTAAGCAGTGAAAATTCATATTATTCTAATCATGATTCGAATAAAATACTGAAGTTTAAGACTTGTGGTTGAAATGCTTCACCAGTTTACGCAGTCTTGCAGCTTTCAGTTTTCCTCATGCAGGTGTACCGTGTATGAGTATTACGACCTTGCATTCGACATGGATCTTTTAAGCTGAGAGGTTCATGACGTATTTCTCTTTTTTCGGCTGTAATCTTCATAATATTTCTGCGCTGATCAAATAGTGATACAGGACACGGGTAACTAAATACTTACAGCTCTAATCAAAATTATTTCAAAATTAGAGTATCTGCAAATTGTGAGATGCGAAAATGCCAGTACACCTTAGAAAAGTTTTTGCACCGTCTTGGAAAATTCATTTTAAAAAATGCAACTCAAGAGGTTCTAACAAAAAAATTACAATTTTCCAAATATGTTGCAACCTCACCCTTTCAGTAAATCAATAATGTTAGACCCGAAAATAAAATAATATTGACAAAAATGATTTTACACGAGTTCAGGCTGGCCATAATTTAGCGACAAGGGAATTTTGGCCGTTTTCAATGTCGTTCAAAATACACTTTCATCCTTTATATTATGTTCAGTAGTTGCCACTCATCTTCAGAATCACAACCACAAGTTCAAAAATAACGGAAAAGTGTGTATTTTAAAATTTCAGCTCTTAAAGCTAGAAATTTAGACGTATAGATCACTGTGATTCTGCGAATTCCATTTCAATTCGCTCAAATATTAATTATTTTAATATTTCATCAAATTGGGAAAAGGATGAGTGATTCATCCTTCTATCTACTTGGATACTATCGACATGGATAATGTACTCGTCGTTTTTTTTTTTTAATAACACCAAAATGTTTGAGAATATAATTAAATATTCTGAATTTGTTTTATCACTGTCAATATTTCATCAAAAAATTATTTTCAATATTATTCAAAATACTTTGGAAACTTACTCATACCTTGATATTGTCAAAAAACTTGTATTATTACTCGAAGTATGAATATTATTTTTCTATCTTCAGAGGAATTTGATCAAATACTTCAAAAATGAAATATTTTCCAATTTTAAAGTTTATGATGTTTTGAATTTTGAAATAATTTTTATTGAATTCAAAATTTCACACTTCTTTCCTGCATACGAGCTGAAGCCGAGGACACTTTGATATATTCATTTAATTTCTTAAGATGTCAAGTTAAATGCAAGCTGTCTTAAAGCTTTTATGTAAAAAAGTATTTCTTTATTTCATCATAATCAGCATACCGCACTACGATGCTAATAAAATGAAAATCTTATACTCAAAGTAAGAAGAGTATTATCGGTGGTGCAGCGATTTCGTAGTCTTCGAAAAAAGTTGAGAGTAACTAGTAAAAAACTGCAGGTTGAATAGTTTACAAAACTAAGATTATATTTCAAGAAACTTCCCAAAACTGTTTTTGTCCATAAGCATGACTGAAAAAATATTAGAAATTTTTACTTTTTTTTTTTTTAATGAGGAAAATGCAGGCCGTGAAGGCATGATTTTGAAGAGCAACTCCTCGTTGACGATTTTGGGATGGGGGGCATTTTTTTTTCAAATTTAGAAAAGAATTTTAAAGATAATCGAATACCAAAAATTTTTTTTCGCGCCCTTGGGGGGGGGTAGGGTTGTCATCATTCCTATTTGACCTGGAGGGGGGCACTCCTCGTAAGCCTTGGGAGATCACAGCACCCCTGGGAAAATGGGACACTAAAAATTTCAGCCGAAATCATTATTACCTAATCTAGTGAAAATTATTTCATTTTATAATATTTATTGCTGTATTTTTTAAGCAATTTTTGTTACAATCTTGAAATTGTGGTATTTTTCACAATGAAAAACATTGAAATTAACCATTCATTTTCTCAAGTATTGATGATTAAGCAATATTTTAGCTTGGCGTTGAAATATAAAAGTGTTTTCATTACTGTAATGAGGTGGTTCCCAAGTCACAACCTAAAAAGCTCCCATTCTTATTCGTAGAGAATGTGTTTTGCTAGAGGCAATATTGTTATATTCTACAAGTTCATAGTTACAGAATGAGTATGGGTATGAACAGTGTAAGTAGCCATGAAAGTTTAGTGAATTCAGGAAAGTGGCACGTAAACTAAAAAGATGTTTTGATACTTCAAACCTCACTTTGGATACGAAAGTATATACTCTCAGAAATCCAAATCAGCCAAAACTAAAACTTTAATGACTTTCCAAATATCATAATTATAAATAATTTTTCTGCCCTCACCGTGGGTAATGGACCAAAATTTTTCTTGTATGCAATTGCATTGGAAATTCTACTCTTATTCCTGAAGAGTTATATGCCTAATACATTTTGATAATTTCAAGAAAAAAATTCAATTTAGGCTTAGCTCACTGCTTTTTTCTTTTTTCAACTTAACTGAAATATCAAATCACTCGTAATTTTTTCAAGATTCAAAAAGTCAGTCTCGTGTGTTCAGAGAAGAGTAGATCGAGGGCCTGTATAAGTATTTCCGTGTTTCAAATCTTGAAGCAGATCTACTAATGGCTGACAAACACAAAATTTGAATGAAATCGCAACACTTTCGCGTGTTCATCAAGATTCCAATTTCCAAGCTCGCACTGTTGGAATGTTATAGTCTGCTTCTTTTCTTGCCTTTGAATTCGGCAACACTGTTATTATTACCAACATCATAATTCGTAATAAGTGTTTATGTGTGTGTGTGTGTGTATTAAATGGCGTACATGCAACTAATGGTTAAGAAGGGAGGACTGCGACGGGTATTATATTATGTGACAGTCATTCGACATTCATTGTTGACCTTGACGCTGTTTCTAATTTTCAGTTTTTCAATTTCATGTCTTACCATTCCTCGTGTTGCAGACTTGAAGTTGTGGTTGTATCTACGTTATTATTTGAAACTAAATTAGATATTAGGTACATATTACTGGTACCACCTTATTTTTCGACTATTCGTCTCATTTTGTGTTTCGAGTTGTGTTTTTCGGCTTGATCATAAGTGTGTAATACTGCAATTGACGTGAGTGAGCTGTTCAATAATGTCCCAGCGGCGTTATGAAATCGAATTGTCAATCATTGAGGCAGAACTTCTGCGGCGAAAAATCAAATATGTAACCCATGCTCCAGAGAAACCAATTTTAATTACAGAGTTTGATCCAGAATTATACTTGATTCTTAAAAGCCTTTTCAGTGAAGTAGATCGTCTACTCGCCGAAATGAAAAAAGATCCTACTCTGAACGATCTCTATGGTATTTTCAATACAAATGGTTTGTATCATAGAATTTACGCACTGCGCACAAACATCGCCGTTGGAATTTGCCGATGCGAAGCATTGCAAAAATCGTCTGACCAGTGTGAATAATTAATTATTTTTGTAATACTCTAGGTAGGTACGTATTTATTAATAATTTGGAATCTCGAATGTTTTTGAAGTTATTAACTAAGCTATTGTAAGTCTTTTATCATTTTTCATTGGAAAAAATTATTCAGAATCAATCAACTTACATACAATGTATTCCATTTTAAATGCATGTCTATTTCTATAAACTAAGAGCTAATTTTTTAACGTATACTACCTACCTATTGACTAATAATTTTGATCATCTGAAAAATTATGAATTATGTAAGAAATCATCGTAGAAATAAACAAAATTAATTACATACGAGTAGAAATGTTTTGGCTGCATGTGTTACAGTTTTGAGAGAAGTAGCTTAAAGGTTTTACCAGAACTATGAACTCCGTAACTTGGCATTTATAATATTTTAATGGTCGTATTTTTGACGATGAATTATGGAAAAATATGAATCTTACTCTTCAAAACCATCCAAAATAACAAGTTTCTGTTGTCATTTTGTCTGATAGAATGATACTAAAGACAAATATTTACAAAAAATGAGGACAGTTTCCTCATTTGTTTCTGGCTGAGTTTTCAACTAGAAGTTATGATTTTTATCTTCTACTATAGTTTTACTTTTTTGACGAACTTACAGATGCATAGAGTTAGATTTTTACTTTCGGTTGAATATCTGCTTTTACTGATGCGCGAAGTAACTGTAACTTGAATTGCTAATTTTAGCTATAAAAACGATACAAATTGAAAGGTGGCCAGAAATTAAAAATTTCTGTTCAAAATTTGCTTCTCAAACAATCGGGAAAATTTCACTCTTTGAAATCATCCCTTACTTTTGGTTAAAAATATCCTTTATATAGCATTAAAGCTCTTCTTATCAAACAGATCTTTGTTTCTCCTATTTGGCCTCTCTTGTGCTAATCAACTTTTTATAGCTGTTTAAACAAACTGTGTTAGAAAGCAAAATTTTCAATTTTCAATCATGCTCGAGAGTCAGAAGGAAATTTGAAAAGCGAAAAATTGAGCTTTTATCTAGAAGATATGCTTTAGCCAAATTTTCATGCACTTCCCTACTCTATCCCCTCAAAGAGGATTAAAAATGGGTTTGAGTGGTTTTGAAGGTTTCTTATAGCTTCAACTTAAATATTTATGATGGTGCTATGTGAGCGCTGTATTTGGCATTTTTCTGTACCATCTAGAAAGAAACTCTATATTTTTAGCTTCTGTTACCATCCTCAAACTACTTCTATTAGTTTTACTTTTCCTGTCACTTCCTACTTACATATATATATATTCTTGTTGAATTCAAAAAGAATCTGAATTTTGAGAAAATCACATAATTTTAGCCACGCGTCATCCAACTCATATATGCTATCTGTCACTTTCAATTTCGACAACAGGTCGAAAACATTTTAGAGATTCAAAACGCGACCCTTTTCGTTGTCTTGTATAATTTTGAAACACTTCGGGACCCCGAAGAAAATTCAGTTACCCTCGGAGTTGAAGGGGAAAACTACCATAAAAACCAAGGAACTGAGTGGAAAAGCAAAGGTAGGAAAAAAAAAAAGGTTGAATACGATTTTGGAGGGAAAACCTTCGTTTCGTTAACATTGAAATACAATCCACGTAAAACGAGGGAGTCGTGTAGCACCTGTTAGTTGGATGAAAAAAAAAAATAGGAAAAGAAGAAAACCAACAAGAGCATGAAAACGGGGCGAGTTTTTTTTTTCATTTTTTTTTTCCAGTTCTTACTTTTTGAAAATGCGTACATTTGGCTACGAGAAAAAAAATACGTGTGGTTTGCAAAGGTATTACCCGAGCATTAACATTTTTATAACATTTTTCGCACAAGTTGCTTCATGACGATTAAGAAAGAAAATAGCAATACGCGTAGAAGACATTTCGACCTCGAATGACCCTCTGTTTTTGGGTCGGAAATGGGTGAACTGGATTTGAATTTTAAAAGCAAAACTTATTTGCCCATCTTTTTTTTTTTGTAGTGTCACAATGTCACATATATGTAAGGGTGCCTCACAATGTCCCTTCTACATTTTCTAAATGAAGAAATAGGCTTTTACTCATAGTCCTGAGCTTTTATTTTGCATTATCAGCAAATTTTGAAAATCTTATCAAGATCCAAAGATAGTTCACGTGAATACTAGTTGTGTTCAATTTTCTAGATGAACTTTTTTCTCTGAAAATAAAAGTTGAGTTAAATAAAAATACGCGTAAGTCTAATTGTGCAGCCTCATGGAATGTGCTTAAAAAGCACACGGTACTGAAAATCCAAAAAATTTTGCATTAAATTGATGAAAATAATCTGTTGGAAACTGACTGTAAATTTTACACAGTTTAAGAATTTTTCTGAACAAAGGAGATTTTTTATATCTCTGATGTCCGTAAGTGTCGGGTCACTCCATCAGCTATAAAAAAAATCTGCTTTTGTAGATTATAACATTTTTTAGAAAGAGTAGCGTATCCAGAAATCTGCTCAGGGAGCGGCCGAGTCTAAATTTATCACAAAAAAAAATTTTTTCTCATCCACCAAATTAAGAAAGTAGATCTGTCAAGCTTGAGAATTTTAATTTGTATGTTTTGATCGACTTCCTGCCATTTTGTCTTCAACGAAATTCGACAACCCAATTTTTTGTACTTCTTTAGTATCTTTAATTTCACCAATGCGAAAAAAAAAAATTCAGGTAAAAGAAAAAAGCCAGTTTTCACGTCGTAATGATCTTTCCTCGATGAAAGAAAGTTAAAAACGATCAACTTTCTCATTGTAGTAAACGTGAGCTCCTCTTTAAGGGTTCGCCAACTAAATGAGTAATGATTAGAAAATGTCGAAAAAGAGCCTTTTGGGTTATCAGTAGAAAGCAGGATACGAAATGAAGAGTTGCACTGCAAGAGGGAAAAAAAAACGTTCCTGTATATAAAATAAAAAGTACCTAACAGAAAAAAAAAAAAGAGAAGATAATGCTCGATGATGAGATGATGGCAGAAAAAAAGAGAAAGAAGAATAGAGTTTCATCGTGTTTGGAAAAAACGTAAATTCAAAAAAAGTTACAGCAGGGGTTCTCAGGTAATGATTTTTATGATTAAAAAGCACGAAATGATACGCACTTTTCCCAGCCCATGAAGGCAAATATTAAAATCCACTTCTCCGGAACATTTTCAAATTTCGTTGGAAATTCTGATAGGTAAGTAGAGTTACACTGAGAAGAATGAATAGTCATTTTTACTATTTTTTAAGGGAAAACAGGAACAGCTCACGAGTTATTGCAAATATTCTTGGTGGTTGTAGTATTGGGGTTTAAATATTAACCAGGTGACGCTAGTGCTGACCATGTTTACACCACTACTAAAACATACTTCACAGCCGCTTTACCACTACCAAGAGCAAATAGGTGGTCAATTTACGCGAATTTTAGACAAAAATGGGCAATTTTGGATATGTTTTGTAAAACTATCTGAAACTGTTTTCATAATAATGTTTGATTTTTTTTTTTGTTTACCAATTCTTAAAGAGCAAGTTTCCAGCTTCAATTTTGCTCAAGTCGTATGTAAAAATTCTTCAGATTCAATTTTTAGTGAATTTTTTAAAATGATGAATAATACATTGCGTTATATGGGAGAAACTAGAAAGAATTCGTACACCCATTCGACGTTATCAGTGCGGATTTCACGCAGGGCTGCCAACATTTGAGTTTTAACTCCATTTTAGTACATTTTATCTCTATTGTTATTCATTTTACTGTTTTTGTGGTAGTTTCTAAAATTCTAACATAAATCTTAAATTATTCAATTTTCAGCCAGTGGGCTCATTCGTGTTTCGTCCATATATTTTTACTTATAATTTGGATAAGGTGTAGAAAGGTACAAAATGAAATAATTAGTTGAGAAGGGAGTTTTATGTATGAAATTCGGGATTTTTGATGAAATCGGTTGACAGCCTGCGCTTATCAGCAATCGAAGTCGAAGTTTTGTTTCTTTGTTCTCATCATTTATGAAAAAGTTCTGATTGTGTATGTGAAAGACTGAAAGTTCTCGCTTCTCGAGTCGAATCAAATTGCAAATAGAATATACTCGTATCGTGAATGGTATGGTATTGTTCATTTGTTCTTCATCATAATTTGTTTGTTGTTGCTTCAGTCACGTTAGTCTGGCGATCGGTGAGCGAGAAATTTAAATTTTCGAATCACTGAAATTTTAGCTGAAGGACATTCTGTTGAGTTATAGACGATACCAAATCATCAAGATACACTAATTAAACCTTTTATTCATCATTAAAACGCCATAATTACAACATAACACGAGAAAACGACTTCACGAATGAAGAAAGAGTAAAAGAACAAAAACAGAAATTCGAACCTCTAAAATTACCACACTGATTTGAACGTCAGTGCTACCAAAACTCAATACATTCGTTCCGACCATCATACGACCCATGGTACGACCACGTTACTACCTGAATTTTATTGATAAATTCTTATCTCAATTGTGAATTTTGTCTTTAATATAAGTAGCCATAGTGTTTTGAGTTTTGTGTAAGTGCGGTGTGGTGTGATTATCGCTGAAAATGTGTTATTACAAGTGGCTAATGGAATTCGCGACCATAAGGAATCAACTCGCTGGGTATGTGAGTAATGTGTTTTCAGGAGGAGAATTGGGTAGCCTAGATGGACCAACGACGGATCCAAGTTTTTGCTTCATTCTCAGAAAAGTTTTACCTAGGTTAAATAGCTTAATCGATGAAATGAGCAAAGATACAGCATTGATCAGTTCTTTCAGTTATATTGATTCGCCTCTTTCTTCGAACTTGCGGACTTTGTATACTCAAATCTACAAATTTCGCACGAGAATAGATATTGCCATTGGTAGATGCGAAGCAACTGTATTTGTTAATAAGGTGCCCTGATTTTCTCCTTCAAGTCGATTTAATCCGAGTATAGTATCGTATTTGTATCGCTAGTATTAATTAGTAATTAGTTCGTTAGATCTAGAAATGGCCATTGGTTGATGCAAAAGCAGCTGTATAGTAAAGTGTCGTATGTTTTATAGATCTAGCTACCTATAGTATATTAAGTACATAATTATTCGTTTGATTCTTTCCTAATTTCACTCTTTACGCTGATGTCTTATTCGCTGTGTCTCGGTTTTAAGATAAGCTAAAGTCGTGAAATTTTCATATCTTAAGTTTCCTAACCTGTTAACATATTACGTCATATTATAGAAATAAATGAAAATTTCTTTTCTCCAAAGTGTTTTCCATCATTTCGGCCGGGACCTTTTAAATTCTTTTTTTTTTTCAATTTTTTGACATTCAGGGCCATATAATATAAATAGTGATCTGTGAATGAAAAACATTGTGCACTTATGGGTTCCCAAAATAAATTAAGAAAATTTTCTAAAATGAAAACATGGGTTACATGACTTTTTCATTTTTTGACCTGACAATCATTTTCGCTCATTTCTCAACAAGTTATTGGCCGACTTAACACTAGAAGTACCTGATGGCGTCATATACGACGCCACTCAAAATTTTGTGAACCAATATTTTGTGAACCCCTGACTTGTGTCATACGACGTCACCTGGTCTTTAGAGGTTATTCTTGTGGCGTCGTATATGACGCCATCTGGTCCTTTGAGTAATCTAGTAAAACCTGGTTTTTCTAGTGTTAAGATACCTTTTCATAGATCAAATGTCATCTCTAAAAGTTCGTTTTATTTGTAAAAACCTGTAAAAAATTGTTTTCTCATTCAACATTCATCACAAAACCCAACCTAATATAAATCTTTGCAGTTTAGCTATAAAATAACTTCTTCACAAGTCGTTATACACGTTGTAATTCAAGACGTAAGTAGGTATTCCAGTTGATCCACAAGTGCTTTGAAAATGGTGTATCGAAAAATTTTCCACAATAAATTTTCAACCCCTTTCGCTGGAAAGCGATGAATCGAGAATTGGAACGTTGCCGAAAAATTCTACCCTGACTTTAGAGATGTAATAATGGCGAGCGCTAAAGAAAAAAAAAATAGAAAATTGGTGGTAAGAATAAAACAAAGCTTAAAAAACAAAAAAAAAAATGCATGGAAAAAAAGACAACCAAAGGAGCAGAAAAAACGGTCACAATAAAACGAATGAAAAAAAAAAAAAAAAGGAAATAGTAAGTTCCCGATAAAATTTGGAAAGGGAAATGCTTTAAAGACATTCTTTGCGGCGAAAAAGATAATGTGAAAGGAAGAAAGTGAGCGAAGAAATGGAAGAATTTTACAAACAGAAAAAATAAAAACAAAAAAGGGTAGATTTTAGTATCTGTCAGCTGCTGGCTGCTGAAATTATTCCGATTATGCTAATCCACCATGCGCTAAAAGTATTACAGTCTTTTTCGCTTCTTTCGTCTTCTGCTCTTCTTCTTTCTTTTTTTTTCGGTTTCAAAAATGGGGTAGGGGGTGCTAGTTAATGATTTATAGCCCCGCGAGTCTTTGTCTGTCCATAAAAGAAAAAGAATAAATAAAAAAAAGTTGAATAGTGCTCGAGGAGAAACAATATTGTGGACTCGATATCATATTTTGCAGGTCCTTTTTCTTACAAAATTTGTGTATAGGATTAAAGCATTGACTAATACAGTATTAGAAGTTCTGTAGCATTTGCCATCTAAACCAAGGGTGCTCTGGCTCTATATATTTTTGACCAGTCACTCGTCAATGGCGATTGAGAGGGGGAGAATTTTTTGCAAAAAAGTGAATAAAGAACATGATTTTTTTTTGAATTAGTGGTTTTCAATTACTTAGAAGGACTAGTCAGTGAGTAAAGGGGATGAGAAACTATGTGTCAGAGTCTGCTTACTGTTTTAGCCAAATTATTGGAGAAATGAAACAGATTTTCATTTTTTTTTTTTTTTTGTATTTAGCAGATTTTTGATTTATACCAGTAATGACTAAATCATGTAACAAAAGAATAGTAAATACTGAGGAGAAAGTATAATATGGATAATACTTACTGTTAGTATGTCATGTCATCGATCGAAAGAGCATCATGGTGTGATAATACTTTCCATACTGTGTGGCCCAAATTTTTCCACTTTTGAGGATTTTGCAATGGACCTTGAAAAATTTAATTTAAAAAAACAGTACTATATGAGCACTTGGGAATACAGTTGAGAAAAATGTATTAAAATTTGATACGGTAATATGATCAAAGTTTAAGGCAACAAAAGTGCACCCATGTCGAACGTCCAACATTCTGTAGAAAAATTTCCTAATGGAATTTCTGCATTTCATTCATTGTAAATCTCTATTAGCATAATCAATAGAAGCAGTATGTGATTCTCAAAATTCTCAAGTACGAGTATACCTTGACTGGAGTGACTTGACCGATATTTATTTTTTATTTTTTCTGGCAACACTGAATGACGAAAAAGTTTAAAATGATGGAGTAATGAATAAAGCAGTGTTAAAAAATTTATTTATAATGCCACCCAAGTATTTTGTTTAATTTTAGAAGAATTTTTCATTTTTTTCAAAATTTATAAAAAATTAGCTAAAATTTAACTGTCGGAAATAAGCTTAAGAGAAAATCAACTATATTAATTACTACAGAAAAATTCTTTTGGACTTACTTCACCATTGAAGCGTCGGTTTTCAAAATTTATAAGGTTAAATACTTACTATTTGGGAAAAATGCATCAAACACTTATTTGCTATACTTTCTAATGTCATACTTCAAGTACCATGTCTCTCGATCATATTTTCTAATATGCGACTTTGAAACTTTCAAAAAAGTTGAAAATTATAATTAATTATTTACATTACTTTGTCTACTTTCTACATGTAGACAAACGGTGTAAACGGTTAAAAAAAAATGCTTTGTTGAGTACGCAACAAATGAACCCTATTTTCCTACAAAAAATAATTAACACTTCTGTATTTTACAATAGTATTCTTATAGAGGCAAGATTTTTAGCTTATATCGTCTATAGGACCAAGTCTCCAAGCAAGATCGATGAACTCGTCACAGATGAAGGGAGAAAAAGGGAGAAAAAAGGGTTTGTCGATGAAATGATAATACTGGCATACAGTGAAGAGGATTTCTTAAACTAAATTGTCTTTTGTTGCTTTCTAATAACGGTCTAGACACGGATTAAGAAAGTATAACTGATATGAAAATGGTGGTGTAAGTGTTATGACACTTGACGAAGTGACACAGAAAATTTGTAAGTGGAATGGTGACGAATTCCGTCTTCCTCGAGTGAAAACCGAAGAAGACAGGCGAAAAAGGGGTGTAAAAACACGCATTAATCATGATTAAAATATCTGCAGACAATCTAAAATACGTACGCTTTTCTACACCACGTATACCATTTCAGTATAAAATCAAATTGCAACCGTCGGTTGACTGTTTCAGAAATTTTTTGGGGTCGCAGAAATATTCAGCTGGCTGTGCTTAACTCATAGGTCAAAGATAATACACTACTACACGACAATAATTATAAAGAATTCAAGTATAGACAAGGACAAAGATGGATCGTACGAGTTAACTAAATTCTCTCATGAAGCTAAGAATAAGAAATTTTGTCACCATCATTCCCCCGAAACCTGTTATTATTTTGATTTATGCAATTGAAAACAAATTACTTATACACGTTTTTAATAAAAAATTTTACTATAAATTGAGAGAAACACATTTTTAATAGTTTTCTAACTTCTGTTTTTTTTTTTTTTTATACAAGGATAGAGTAGAGCTGGTAAAAGGCTATGGTAAGTGCAAGTTGAATAAAAGCTCATAAAAAACGTTCCATGCCGGAAACTGTCAAATGTGTTACGTGTTAAAAAACATGAAATAAGTGAAAAGCCAGAAGCCTGAAATTTTAAGTTTCTCTTTGGAATGCTAAAAATCAGGCTTTTTGTTTGAGGTCAAAGAACCACAGAAGTTTAATTGATTTTTCTACTTCGAAGTCCTTCTTTTTAGCGTGACTTGGTGAAGTGTTAATTTCAATTTTATTTAAGACTATGGGCTTCAAATCTTTATCCTAATAAAACCTCGTATTTTCTGTCCTCTGGTATTTATTCTGTGGCTGTACTGTTTCTTATAGTCGATGATATCACGATTTATGTGCGTATGTTCGTCTGTTTAGTGAAGATAGAACTCGTAATATCCGAGAAAATCAAAAATATCCAAGAAAAGCATTGTCCTTAACATTTGCAATTTGCATAGACATAGATCTAATAATTCGTCGGATAGAATATTGCCGTTTTAGGGATGTAGGTAATTTCATGTGTAATATTTGATTAAAAAATATATATTTTGCATATTCATTATTTACAATCAGTCTCGAAATTCTTAGCATTATACTTGGGTATAGAATATTGAAAACATTCTAATTTATTAACATAAATATAAAAACTTAAAATCTTTGTTACCATCTTGATAAAAAAATTCGAATATACAACATGGAAACTTAAATTTAATTCACATAATTATAATTATTGGGTAAAATCACATAATTGGGTAAAAGTCATTAAAAAATTTTCCATCAGTGGATAATGATAATAATTTTTTTATTGCCTAGCTGGAAATAAAAACAAGTATGTTGATATCTTTTTGCAAGAAAAGCGTAAGAGTGTTCATTGAAAAGATATATTGAATTTATTTAATAAAATTATTGAATATCTAAACAAAACCTGAGAAATGATTTGGGAATTTTTTTTTCTGATCTTGAAAATACTCGCTATCTTTTCTCACTCGAAGAAAATCTAGGTCAGAAGACCCATACATCTCATAACTATTACACCATTTTAGGCACTTCAGCTAAGCAATGTGTGTTTAAAATATAATCTTGTCGTGCAAAATATGCAAGTATCAATAAGTGAGAGTGTTTTTCTACCACCTCCACTATTGATAAAATAATAAGTGAGAGACTTCATCTAGTCTGTTTTAATAATAGCTGTATCTTCATATTTTATGGGCAGATAGAAATTATTATATAATTCAAAAAGTATTTTTGAGAGTACAATTTGATAGGATCACTCATTGTTACCGAATTTCACAATTTCAGCTATCTGCGAATAAGTAAAATATAAAATTAAAAATATTTGTTTTGAGAATTCAGCTTAGCTGAAATGTTTAAAGTATAAATGAAAATCTGATGCTGTACGAAGTTGTATTCTATAATTCGTTTGGAATATATCTGTGTGATGAATCAAAAATGCGAGTCTGAGAAAATCTTAAGCCTTTGTGAGATATCAGCCAGACATATATTATTAACAAATTAAAGCAAACAACCTTCTTGTCAACCAATTATTCACAGCCATAAGTGCATACTGGATCCCGAAAATACCATATCTGATATCTCCTTTAAAGTATCTGATTTTTGTTTTCTATGAAGATATTTTTGGGACTTGGCTTTTTTCACAAATGTAATACGTGTTCGGTTTGGTTATGAAAAGTTTCATCGAAAGTTCTAATTATTACTCTCATAAATTGCTTTTCTCATAAACTACGTGTTGCGTAAGAAAATCAAAAAATCGAATTGTGGTAAATACAATTTTTTGGGATTTAAAAATATTTCACTCGATGTGTTGTTTTGCTGAGCGTATGGAGTTATACTTAAGAGGAACTCCTCGTTTTTTTATCTTGAATTGCTGTCTTATTCTTGTCTTTAATTGCGTAAAAGTGCTTGACGCACGAATGAAGACTGATTCGTCTGGAAGCCATAGGAAGAGAAGCGAACATTTTTAAATCGGATCCAATGTAAATTGACTATAAGATATAATATCTGATGGAATTGTGCACAAAATGTGGTCTTTCTTCGACAGTGAGCCGTATATGGCTTCAAATTGAGAAAAAAAATGCATACATTTTTTTAAATATAAAAGAAGAGAGGGGGATAGAATGTTGAAAAAATTTGAATTAACAATTCACAAAGAAAAAGAAAGAAGGATTGTGGTAGGTACTTAGAATGTAGGGGATGTACTTTGCAGATAAAATACTCCAACATTTTGCATTCCTTGAGCATCACGATTTAGAGCATCTAAATTGATAGAAGACGAGATTTCCGGTTGGGCTGAAAAAGATAAAATAAATTGTTTTAAAAGTACAATTTTTACAATTCACTGTGCGTTCAAGAAAAAAACTCGAGTGACATAGAGGCTCTAGCTTTTTTTCCAATACGTAAATATTCTACAAAAGGCCCACTTTTCTTTTAAAATTTGATAGAACTAGAACATATACTGAGGTACCTGATTTATTATCAAAATCAAACCAATTTCTTCACTTTATTACTAATTTTCTGTAATAAAATGAAAATTCCAATCATAACGTCGCATCATAATAAAATTTCCTATATGTTTTCCTCGTCCATAGCTAAGATACCCATATTTTGTAAGAGGTGGCTTAAGAAAGATCCAAAAATCAGTATTTTGAAACCAGCTTCTACTGAAATGGTATTTGAGACACATCTCCCCCCTCGCTTTTATTTACCATATATTTGAAGAGAGGCTCGACTTCATAAAAGGGGGCTCACCATCACTAAACGAAATATTAACTTTACTCACTATTCAGCTTATTTTCTTTCTTCTGTTTCATCCGTCTGTTCTGAAACCAAATTTTTATCTGACGGTCGGTGAGTTTTAATCGGTCAGCCAGCTCTATTCGTTTGGTTCTAGAAATATACTGAGATTGTCCAAATTCCATTTCCAATTCTTTCAGCTGGTCAGAAGTATAAGCTGTGCGTGCTCTTTTCGGTCCAGCACCTCCACATTTCGCCTCACGTTTCGATTTATCTGAAGATTTTTTCGCTTCACGAACTGTATTATCTGCAGACCAGAGAGAAAATTTTAATGATTTCAAAAAATGCAGAAAACTAACTGATTTTTTAATGTTTAATTATACTTACCAGCAGATTGGTAACTATTATTCATGGGAGGCAGCATTTCTTGGTTTTGTGACAACGATGGTGGCATAGGATGGGGTAGAGGTGGTGGCTGTGGGGGTAAGTACAGATTATTGTGCATTGCCTGTGGGTCCATTCCTCCCCATGGTAATGAAGAATTATTAATATCTGAAGAAAGATTAACAAATATGTTAACGAGGAGTTAGAAAAACTGCTATAATGAAATAAAGTTGATATAGGTGCTCGGCGATAGTGAAAAAAATATAATCTACTTTTTTTTCAATAAATGCCTCAAGTTCTGAACCAAAAGTTGGGAATTTTTAGATCGATGTTTTACTTTAATATACTTAATATTTTTACACCAGGACTAAAAATGATGTGTTAAGTCAAAAATACAGCCTGTAATCGGTTTGTGTGAGGATTTTTTGACTTTTTCAACTCAAATTTCTGTTCGTTTAGTGAGGCAAAAGAAATAAAAGACGTTATAGAGATCAAAGGATAAATACGATTTTTCAAATTACCATTATGGAGATAGTTATTATTGTCCAACATAGGTAACATGGCGTGATTTGGCATTGGCTCATAATGAGAATTGGGTAGTGAATAACCATCCATGTTCCAGGGCACTGATGACTGAAGATCTGTAAGAAAAATTTTTCTTATGTCTGGAACAATCAAATTCACTAAAAAGTAAGTAAATCTGTAGGAAGAATGAAGGAATTTAAAAGTTGATTAATAACACGAATAATTTTCGTCCATTTTGGCTCATTTACACAATTTTACATTTTTACAGCCGAGTGGCTCGCTGCTTGTCTTGTCAGCATGCACTAATAATGTTAATATGCCACAATTTTCTTCAATTTTAGCCATTTAAACCAGTTTTGAGGAATTTTTATCCAGATTTTTGTTCAAAACTTAATCAAGTCCATATCTAATTTTCTATTTTTAACTCCAATTTCTTTTTGCTCATATTTGACTTGGAAATTTGTCTTAAGTAAGCATCAGTGCAGAAAGGTGTAGTCTTACTTAGACCCAAATTTCTGCTACTACGATGTATCCTTGAAATATAAATCAAACGTATCTTAACAATTGAAAAAATTTTTATTTTCTCAAGTGAATAGCTTTTTCTTTGCGAGCAGCCTAGGTATTTGTGAGGAGAGTTGAATTCTGATAATGTAGAGATAATATCAGCGTAGTAACCCTACCAAGTTGAAAAAAAGAATAGAAAACCAGCTAAGAAAGTGAAAAGATTTTGAACAATGAACTGAGCTGTGAGTAATTTATCAGCTATAGGTAAGTATGAAAAGAATAAAATCGGTCTGTAAATCAGAAAAGTAAAATACGAATATAAAATGATGAATACGCCCAGTAAGTTAAATATTTTAAATACTTCAGTCCTACATCCTGCAAGTAGTGAAACTTGACATCAAAACCAGGTGGGGCATATTTTTGAATAAAGTCCTTTTCTGTCTATCTACCCTACGTCATCATTTCCTCGAACAAGTGATGCCTTCATAAAATATGCATCGCGTACCAGATCTCTTTCTCTACCCTCTTCAAACCCAACCGAAATTCCAGGTACGTTTATAATCACAACTACGTGCATTTCAAAACGAAGAGAAAGTCGCAACACTGTTGCATTCTCAGAGTAGATGCAGTGAAAATATAATCGAATCAAAATATGCTCAAAATGTCCGGTTCATTCAGTTTTGACATTTCAAAAAAAAAAAAAAAACTTGAAATCGGTATACCTAACTTAGTTACTATTTAGATTAATTTTCGCATCTTTTCTGCTAGCAAAAAGTATTGCAATATGGAAAATATGTCTTTTTGTAGACCTGATAGAATGGAGAGGGGAGGCAATGGATTGAAACGATATTTTGTCAAAATTTATTCTATTTTAAAGATGAATTCGTTGTACTAGACGTTTAGTCGAAATTTTGTGTGTCCGTGTGTGTCTAATATTATCATATGATGACGTCATCAATCAAGCATATGTAAGTTTGATGTCGTCATCATAATTATACATAAGCCTTATGAGACTTTTAGTCAATTTTATGCGTGTCCTTGTGTGTCCAATGTTATCATGTGATGACGTCTGTCTGGACGAGGCTTCTTGCTCCCAAATTAAGCTTAAATTTATGTCGAAAACCTGCTTAAAAATCCCCGCTAGACGATTCCTTAACCTAAAGTAGTCATAAAAAGTGATGTATCAATGATTTCGAATGTAATCCATATTGAGATCAATGACATTTTCATTGCCAGAATTTGGAAAAATCGATAAAACTATAGATTAAAGTGAGGTCTGAAGAATCTAAAAACAAATAAATATTCTAGAATTTTAATCAGCAGGTGTGAAGAAACCAGAAAAAATTGCATGCATACGTAAGAAAATTTTTATTTGTAGTTCAGAAAAATATTTTTTCTTCTTATTTTTAATTTAAAATATGAGAAGTTACAAATTTGAGGTTTTGGATAGAATCTTTCAGACTTAGGTTCTGTTTATTTATTTATTTCTTCGTGTGCTCATTTATTTTCATAATTTTTGATTTTTTTAAAAATTGGTACGTAATTTGAAGTGAATAAATTTAATGGGTCCAGTATGATATTCTTATATTTTGTTCATTTATCCACCGAAGTTCCTAAAAATATTGCTCTTCCCAAGTCTCTGACCTTTTAAATTATACACAATAGATGGAAGAAAAAAATAAAAAAAAAATTGTTATCTCTTGAAATTAATTTTCGAAAACAAATATTCATGTCTCGACAGTTAGCCTCAAGTCATTTCACCGATCCTCCATATTATTTTCATACGCCTATTCCATTCCTCCTCTCTACTGTCACCTACAGTCACTAAGTGAAGCTAGTTTTCCAGACCTGCCACTCGTCAAGGTAAACGTGTCAACAAATTGATAAAATACATTAACGTGTTGAGGAAACTGACGAATCGGATAAAAATGGCGACAATACCTGCATTTTAGTCACCGTCCACACGATTTAGGTCCTCCAATTCTCTGCAAATATTTTTTCTCAAATCTTCCATATTTATGGGGTTTATACAGAAATTGATTGTCATTATAATGTGTCTCATTTAAAATTCCTCCGAATAACTAACCAAATATATTGTCAAAATTGAAGCGCTTAGAATCGCGTATACGTGCTTGCCAAAAATTATACCAAAATCCATAATTAAAAAGAAAAACAATTTTGGCAAATGAGACTTTTGATTCAGAGCCTTTCAATGGTCAGAATTTTATTTCTTTTTTTTTTAACTGACAATAGGAGACATCATTCAGTACTCAGTAAATTGTGCTAATTATAATGTTTTAAATAGTTAGAATTTTTTTTAATGTAATTTATTTCTTAAATTAAATACCAAACAGTTATTATTATTATTATTATTATCATTTTTTTTTTTTTAATTGAAAAAGCTGCCAGTAAGGTACTCATATGTTATGCATTTTTGTTCATCTTTCAAAATTTATACTTCGTGACTTTTTTTTTTTGCTTCACCATTGTACCGAAGCATTATTATGCTGTATTTGTGATAAAATAAATTTCGTATGACGTCATAATCGAAATTTTGGCCGAACAAAGTTGCACTTCACTAAGAAATTTACCAAAACTATCAAAATATTTTGTTTTTCCGCTATAATCTGTAATTTGGCCAAGAATTTAAAGGAAATTTAGCTTATTACTCAGCTCAGAATGGATTAGTTTACCTAGGGGAAGGGTTTAAACATTTTTTCAGTTGTATAAAATTGACGCTTCTGAAAACTCACGTGTCTGTCTCCTCCAATAATAGTTATCCTCAGAATTAGAGAAGTCCAAGTCAAAAACCCCATATTTGGAAAAAATTATTGTTAAAAGTTTTCAAGTAACCTATCGCCGCAGTCCTGTCCTCAAAAAAAATGATTATTTATTTTTTTATTGATTTAGAATTTAAGTATAAATATAAGCTACCGAAAAATCATTTGAGCTCGAAAAATGGGTGATTATTTTTGAGGGACTTGGTGGGTTTTGGACTTGGACCGGCGATATGTGAACTGGATCTCAGGTTGTCGAGTGATTTTCAATGAATTATAGAACTTGAGCAATAGCCAGTACTCATTTGCTGTACGTCCTAGAAAGAAGCAACAGAATGGAAAGGAAGATTTTATTCAACTTACCAGGCGGAAAAATATTGTCCGAGTACGGATGAATATTATCTGATCGAGATCTCATTGCTGCAGCTTGACTGTAACATTCTCCAATCATGCAGGGCAACGAAAAAGTACTCGCGATAGGTGTATCCATATTCAACAAAATTTTGCTGTCACTGATTTCCTCTTTAATAGACAGATCTTGAAATCCGTGGCTAATTCTTCCTTCCCCAGCAGTAGACTCGGCCATACCAAAACTACCCCGTCCTTGTGAGAAGTTTAAAATCCACTTTTCGATGAACAATTAGAGACCTGCGCCTTTTCGAACATCAAATCTATAAAAATAAATAAAAAACGATTTCTCGAGTAATATCCACTGAATAAATTAAAAAAAATTTAATTAATATAATTAATCTACCCTCACCCAAAACCAGTAATTCTCGACCCTTTTTCAAGTGAGTTCATCACTTTTTTTCGTTAAAGGTAACATAATATGAGAAACATTACACACGAGCAAATATGTTATTTTTAATATGTAATTTAATGAAATATTGTTGATGCGTAAGATTTTAAAACTTTATTGTCAATCCTCGAAAGGGCTGCTATGATCCCCCAAAGCTTACGAGGAGTGCTCCCCTCCAGATCAACTAGGAATGATGACGAACCCCAGGTGCGCGAGAAAACATTTTTCGTATTCGATTATCTTTAAAATTCTTGTCTAAATTAAATAAAAAATCGAACCCCCCTCCCCAAAATCGTCAACTAGGAGTTGCTGCTCAAAATTATGCCCTCACGGGACCGCTGATCCTCAATACCTTGGAGCACTAATGCAAGTAATGGATGTCTTCCTAGATTTAATATTTTCACACTTGTGACTTTTGAAATGAAATGGTTAGCTCAACTTGAATAAGGTTTTTGTTGATAATATTTAAATTCTAAAATATTGTTTTACCTAATTCACACCTCTATATTTTAAAGATTTAAAATAATTCCTTCACATATTAAAAATGTACAAAATCATTTTCTTAAATTATTAAACACCTATTGTATTATTTACATTCCAGACATGGAAGTTTATTTGATTAAAAACCTAATGAAACACTTGAAAGAAATGATTACACCAAAGTTGAAAGAGCAGCACACCACATAGAGAACAATTCTGCTTTCAAGTAGACAATTTCTTTAATTATAATATATGAAATAAATCAATAAAAAATACTGAAAAATATAAAAAAGTTCTATTGAAAATTAGTGTGCTGCACATTCAAATTCAATGTAATTCACATAAATACTGAATTGCCCCCATGTATGAACTTAATTCTTAATATTTTTTCTCAGCTCATTCAAGCCAACAAAATCTTCCCAAAATATTAGTATCTATTTCTTTAATCAAAAATAAATTCTAAGGAAATTCATCAACGTCTCTCTTCTATTTTTTTTTTTTTTTTTTTAATAATTGAGTAATTCTATTGAAGATTTTTAAAATTTTTATTCCAAATCAAGACGTACAAAAAAATAATGTGAACTGAGTACGTATGTCAAATTATTTTAATTTCTCTGCAGACGATTTAAAACTTTTCATTTCTTACTATTTAATTTATTAAAGAAATTAAATCAACTTATTATTCTACCCTCGTCTTAATCAATGAAATTCTTATTTTAATTAAAAGCATTAAGTTACCTGTTTTGATAATTCGCTAAGTACAATGCATTAGCTCTCGATAGTGGCTAATGAAAATGAAAATAACTAGTCTAATTTTCTCGCCGCAATCACTTACCACCAAGAGTTATTGTCCTTCGTTGAGATAAAAACTGATTCAAAATATTGATTCGAGATTCAGCGACACTCGAACAACATATATACTTGACACATCATTAAGGATTTACTGTCTGAGAAGCCACGAGCACTTGTTTACCTTTACGAAACACAATGAAAACTATGACCAGCCTATCCGGGTAGCTTAGACTCTTTTTTTGTGGCTTTCAATAAGAAAAGACAAAAACGTAGACTCGTTTTCAAACAACGAATTTGTGATTTTAAATGTAGAAAATTTGCCTTCAGGCAAATGCAACACTGTATAGAATGCACCGATGAAAAAATTTATGTTTTTATCTTTTTTTCTTTCTTTTTTCTTTTTTTTTTTTTTCCCAAGAAACATTGTTGACTTGCGACAAAAATATTTCGAATTTTTCCTCATCTTAAAAACTGATCCGCCATTCTTTAGTAGTTGTGAAGAATTCTATATTATAGTGATTCTCATTGGAAAATAAATTATTTTACCTTAATGTACAATTTTTCTTATATTGTGCGTATTGCTCGTATTTATCGAGCATGAATGAGTCGATTTATAGGGAACAAGTAGGGTGCATTTTTGTCGAGTCACCCAAAAACCACAAAAGAAACAAGGGTGAATGTATAACTTATCTAAACGGCTGAATGGTGTAGCAGTAAAGGGAGATATTTTGAAAATATGTAAGTCTATTCTAAAACTAGAGCATAGTTCTCAGTGAGTTTAAAGAGGAATAAATGCTTGATTTTGATCAGTTTCAAAATATTGACCCAAGATCACGTTTTAAATTGGCTAAACTTTCGTGAAGAAAATTGATTTCACAAATCATCAACTTATATTATGTACGAGTATTTTGAAATTTTGTTTTTGTCACACTAATAATAGAAATGAAAAGTTGGTCGTAAAAATAATATTTGTCCGATATTTTTTTAAATTAATTTATTTTTTTCTGTTCGAATCATAAGACACAAAATATAATTAGTAGATTTTACTATTGAAATTATTTAATGGAGGGGGGGGGTAAAACTTGGAAGTGTATCATTTTGGCGAATTAAACACTCGTAAAATGAAGTAAATTTTTTATTTTACCAAGTTCACAGCAAAAAAATTATAATTTTATTTGTATATATTGTCTTTGTAATGTTAATGTAGACGCCCAATGTGTATGAAAATGCGACGTATTAAAAATAATAAGACGATGACGGCATAATATACGAAAGTCTCGAGATTCTTTTTACCCTTTTTGCCCCCTCCCTTTTCTCCCTTCTTCACTCACCCGTCGTCATCTCGATATCGAAAGATGCGCCAGGAAGTCGTGACGTCATGAAAAAGGGTGCCATCTTGAATGATTAATGGCTGTTTAGTGAGAGGTGGCTACCCTTCGACCAATCTTTAGGGAAACTACTCCCTAACTTGACAGCTGTCACTCAATCGCAATAGGGGTTGATTTTTGAAAACGGCTAAGACGAAATAATATGCGGTGTGGATGCAATATTGCAGTTGCATCCATATCGAATTATTATTTTTAAACCATATTTTTAAATTTTATTAATTTTTTTCACGCAGTGATATTAGATTTAGTACCTATTGACATTTTTTTTCATCGCATGATAAATGTTTAAATTGAATTTTAGTTTGTTTCACTGAAGAGGTAGCTGAGTAGAATAATAAGAGTTGAAATTGTATATTTTTATGATGCATAAGCTCTTCCTGAGTCAGGAGAGGGGGGAAGGGTACGCCGCCGATAAAATTTTCAATTTACTTTCTGAATTTTAAAATAAGAAAAGAAGCTCATTCAACTAAGTTTTTCAATTTTTTAATGAAAATTTTCAATCGAAAAATTTTTCTGCAAAATTTTCAATTTGTAAAAAAAGTTTGTCCTTGGTCTGCATTCTGCAGTTTGCTACCCCCTGAGATGGCTTATTACGACGAATATAAATTCGATGGATGAACTGTGAGCAAGTGATGCCAAGCAGGTAGGTACATACATATCAAGTCATGCAAACTCAACCTGACCCAAATGCATTTTGTTATGTAAAATAAAATGAGTTGCACAGGCAAACCAAGTTTTTCGAAAATAATTTTAATAACAGGATTTCATTTTTGTTACCGATTATATTTTATCCTTGTAATCTACGTTTATAAGAAACTTGGTTGTTTCATTTGAGAGTGTTCTCATCCATCTGCAAGTACTTTTTTATTCAACTTTTGTCATTTTCAATCAGTCCAAGATTCTGTTCAAGAATATTAATTCCTTAAATTGGACCCCTTTTTAGAGGCATTAGGCATCCATTCTGACATCCATACCTACATAAAGTGTTTTTCTGAATATAAGGGACAAGGTTCAAACAAAATCCGAAAATTAATAATTTTGACCTAACTTATTTTCAGATCTCCTAAAGAATTTTGCTCTTTACTATAAAGTATATGTTTTCTCACATTTTGTTACTATAATGAAGATTTCTACCTTAAGTAAAAAAAAACTGCATAGTATTATTTTTCAAATCAAATTCTAATACTCAATCTGCCTTACACTTCGTCTCTCCCCAAAAGCAAAATTAATTTGTATATACCCCGGTAGATGAAAGCCTATTTTTTTTTTTTTAGACCTATAGTTGAAATTTGTAAACATTCGGCGAAAATCAGAAGCGATGAAACGGATTGGGACATTTTAGGGGACAAAACTAAATGGGAAATTGAAAGTTATATAGTCGCGACACTAATCTCGCAGGAATTAGAGGGTCGAGAGTATTTTGAGGAAGGGCATTAAACGGAGGCCGAATCTTTCTCGAGTAAGGTTTTGCCGTTATACTGTTTTGTGAAATTGGTTAATGTATGCAAATACCAAGAGCTTCCATGCTAAATGGTTACAAGTATGGGCGCATTTTAGCTAACCAACCTGAATCTCTCGTAGTATTATGCATGAGTGTATTTTTTCTGCTTCTGCTACTGATGCTATGCTGCTGTTTTTTTTTCTTAATTTTTTTCATATTTTTGCTTTTACCGCTATCCCTTCGTCTCTGTTTGTGGACTATTTCTGCAAAAATACAGAAAAATTTATTGGATTAGGTCGAACAGTTTGAATATTGATTAACGGAAGAATGAGCGAATAATAATCCTATAGAGGATTTCGCAGTGAGAGTAGACCTTTAGCTTACTTATTCGTCATTTTGTTCAATAAGAGCACAATTAATTTAGCTCCCAGCTCCCACCAACAAAAATTATATAATTTAATAATACATTCGTAACCAAAGTTGACGAAATCTACTTTTAATCTTGGAAATTTTATCTATATCTATGAATAGCCTCTCACAAAAACAAAAAGCGGGATGAGTTACATTTTTTAAAAGAATTTTAGAAAGTGTCAAGAACCTGTAAAGACGTCACAAAAATGAAGTTGTTTTGCACTTCCGTAAAATGTACAAACATCGGACTTATCCCCTTCCTTTTTTATTACTTGACTTTTTTTACCATCACAACTTTTATTTTATATAATTACGAAGCCCTCTTGAGGCCCTCGCTTTACTCAGCCCTCCTATCGCTTCCAGCAGAAAGGGCTAGTGCCCAGTTGCGTCCGCGGCAAAATTTAGATGTCTGCATTGCGTCCTAGTCTAAATGAAAAGAAGATGTGTCGATTCCATCCGGCACAAACTTGTTTCACATGTACGAGTTCCGTCCGCTAATCATGGCCCCTCAGTCCAGAAAAATTGACCAAAATTTTGATTTATTTTTATTTAACTAAGTATAAAAAAATTTTATTCATCTTATCAAGTGATTATTATTCTGCAAGTGGAAAATTGCTGCTAAATAAGCTGCTACATTTTGATAATGATTTCGTATTCACCCATCAAATTAACATGCCATCACGCACTGAAGATATGAATTCGAGATGTTAATAACTCAGCGTTTCATATCACAAGTACCAGGTGGTGTCATATACGACACCATTCAAAATTTTGAGATGGACTTCTCAAAGGATCAATATTTAGAGAACCTCCGATTTGTGTCATATGACGCCACCTGCTCCTTTGAGGTTAATCTTGTGGTGTCATATATGACACCAGCTGGTCCTTTGAGTAATCGAGTGAAACCTGGTATTTCTAGTGATATTACTATCAACACAAATGCACCGAAAAAAATTTTATTCATCTTATCAAGTGATTATTTTTTTCTTTACAAGGACGCAATTTGACCATTTATTTGCTTTTTCATCGGACGCAATTCTACCATGACGCAATTGAACTATCTATCCCTCTTTCCATCGGACGCAACTGTGCTAAAATGGTATGTTTGGGACGCAAGTGGAAAATTGCCGCAGAAAGAGACCTTAGGATGAAATTCCAGAGGAAAGGGACCTGGGTAAAATGCCAATATTACCCTAAAATTCCTAAAAATTTTTTTAGCCGATATTACCCAAAAAAATCATCTGCACACTGAAAAGAAATTTGCATTTTTTGACCTATTTCTATAAACGAAGCATAGTTTTTCTTAAGCTTTTATTTTTAAAATGCAGCAAAAAAAATCTTCGAGGTCAACTGAGAGCATCATCAGACATGAGAAAACACAGTTTTTAAAATCTACAATTTTTTCTCAATGGCTCTCTTAAATAATTTTGCTTTTCGATTTTCGGGTACATTTTCTTGTGATAAGTTCATCACAGTTGAGATTTTTTTTTCCTAATTGAAAAAGATCCAAAAAGATTGGTTTTCTTGTGCAATTGACTGGTATATAGCGTTCCTATCAGCTTTGATACAGACCTATAGAAGATATTAGGAACGGTCTAAAATAATGAAACGTTTTTATCAAATTATGTTCCTTCTCATTGTTAGTAAGTCTGGATGTTTGGAAAAGAGGAAACAGATGAAAAAAAATATTTGCTCTCAGCAGTAGTAACGAACTCTAGAGAGTTGAGAATGAATGGACAGCTACTGTCAAGTGCTATCTTTTGTTATAGAGAAAAACTAACTCGTGAAACGTTTCCTTATAAAATATACATGTAGATAGCGCTGCATTCAAATTTACCGCGAAAAATCTGACACAAACTCAACGAGAATTTTCTAGTCATACCGGTCAGTGTCATACCTACTTCAGTATACATATACATATGTAGGTTAAGCACTTCTGACTTCTAATTTGCAGAGTAAATAAATAATTCCCAAAAATAACAAACTGTATTGAGAATTTCAAATTATAAATTACAACTGAAATTAGAATTTTCAGGATCATTAATCGAACTTAACACGAGAGTAAAAATCTATATGTCTATCTGAGTGTATCCAAAGAACACGAATGAATGTAGTTTTAAAAACAAAATACGATATTGTACAAACAGACTGAAAAGTTACAATGAAAACGAAGATAAGCATTAAGAATTCGGTCAAGTTCAGGATTGAAAGGTACGAAGATAAAAACCAAGAGAAGCATGAATACAAGCTATGTTGAATAATGACAATTATTCACACATATAACTAGAGCCCGGATTTTCTGGCATTTGTCATTTCTTTTCCTGAATGGGTGGAAAAGTTCTGATGAGAGAGGAGTTTGATTCATAGTGAAGAGAACCTCGGAAAAAATTTTTATTTTGCCAAAAATTGCCAGAAGTGGAATAAATGCCAAAATTGACAAAAATGCCTGAATTGTGCCGGCATTGTTGTTTTTCAAAGCGAAGTTTGAAATTACCACCTTTTCTGTTCATAGTAATATCATGAATTCATCGACACGCAGTGAAAAGATGAGTACATTTATTTTCATACTTGTACTTGGTCGATTACACAACAGGCTTATCGGATCTCGTGCAGTGATAATTCAAACTACAGTACGTACGTACATAAAAATACCCAGTTGCTAATCAGTATGTCAATTGGTAACACACACAGATGACTTCAAAGTTAGTTAGTGCTTCTCTTTGTGGTATTTGTTGTAAAAGTAAGGCAATGCCAAAGATCAGAACCTCTGTAAGCGTTGGGATGCGCCAATGGATTTACCTCTTCAATGAAACTATCAAAATTTTGAGTACTGACGGTCGTACCGTAACATGTCTGGCATGTGGGAAATCTTTGACATGCACAAAAAAAAGACTATCATTTTTTTTAAATGCCGATTATTGCCATTTTCTTCAATTTTGATGCTGAAATGCCAGAAATCCGGGGTCTATATATAACTTTCTGATAGAAAACAAATATATTTACTTTCTGTTCAGAATAGATGATTTCACAGTAATATATTTTATCAATTTGGTTTAAAAAAACATAATCTCAATTGATTCCCATAGATCCTTGAAAATGATCTGAAGAGTTAGAGGTGGTAACATAAACTTTCTTGTTATTTCACTTTTTTCTTCCTGTCTTTTATAATCATTGGCTTTCAGGGCCGTGGGTACCATCATCACTTAAGTTTCTCCTCAACAAAATCAAGGTTGAAGCAAAAGTAGGGTGTACAAACAGAAATGTCAGGTGGTTCGGGTAAACCAAAAAAACAACTGACAAAGCAACAAAATATTGGGAATTCTGATTATTTGCATTTGTGGTTGTCTATTTTGTGTCGTGCGTTATGGCAGTAAGCCCAAACAACCGGCGCAAAATCCAGATACATCGATAAAAAAACAGAACCTTTGCAGTGTACAGCCTACCCAACCTCCAAGAACACAATAGAATTCCTCTCAGTTTTTAGCTAAACTCGCGTTAAGCCTCCAATGGCCTCGGCTTAACTTGAACCGGGTTCAAGTCTCCCTTAACTTTTGAACTCGCATTGTACACCCTATTTTTTCAAGTTGAACCTGGTTTTTGTTTAAGCCCTACTTAAGCTCTGATTGTACACTCGGCCTTCAGGGTAGGTATTTTAGTTTCTAGAAGAGTTGATGAATAGCGATAGTTTTCAATTTTCAACTATCACAGTGTCTGCTATCTCTCACATCTGAATCAAACATAACACCTCTGGACCTCTATAGCAAACATTTATAATTAAAATAGCAAAAGTGCTTCTCTCTGTCGTTTGAAATTTATACTACATTTGTGTACTTTTTTCTTCCCAAAGATATCGTAACCCTCGTCATTGTGATTTTCACGAAATGAGGAGTGAAATTCTTAGACTTCCCAAACCAAAATTTCAGCTAGACGAAAACAGGCAAAAAACAAATTTGATTAGATCGGTTTTATTAAGGTGGTCCTTATTTTGAAGTTTCGAATTTTGTGCCTCCCACCCAGCAGAGTGGTTCCACTTCATTTAAAAAAAAAAAAACATGAAAATTTAAGCTCCCTAGGTTGAACAAAAGATGTGCCTCAAAGTAATTGAAAATCAGTACATGCAAAAATTAGCGAAGCCAAATTTTTCCCAAAATCTCTTGAATCGCACCAAAAAGTGTTTCGCGCGTGATTTATTCATTGGGCAAGGGGTACAATACTGGCTTAAGTGAGATTCAAGCTTGAACCAGGTTTAACCTCAACTTTTTCAACGTAATTTCGTCTCTTGAACCTGGTTTATGTTTGAACTCCACTTAAGTGAGTATTGTACCCCGCACCCATTGTGTTTTCAAGTTAATTTTGTTGAGTTTTTTTATTGGTGCCCCATTTTTTTGAAAAATTTTTTCATGGCAACCCTGCTCGGTGATAAGAGTAAAAGTATAATATTTTGGCTGTATAAATTCTCCAGAATGTTAGACTAGGTACGTCACCACCTGCAATCAGCAAATATCGATGGCACAATGCAAAAAAGTTATATCTCCATTTTCCCACTATTTCGACTTTCTGGTATTATTGGAAAGAAAATTTCAAACTCTATGATCTGATTTACAAAAAACCCAAAACACTAACTTCCAACAAAAAAAAGAAAATCCATCATTACTCGATTGCATACAACACCTCAGTGAATGTCAACTTTCTTTTTGCTCTCCTGAAGAAATTAATAAAATGGAGATACACATAGGACTTTTTTGCGGGGTGCCATCGATATGTGACCTGAAAAATATTTTTTGGGGCTTTTTCTAGGACAGTCTTTTCATAATCCTTCCCCTTTCTTTCCCTCCTCTTCCTTGACCTCCACCTCTGTAACACTTTCACAACCAAATCAACATGTTTCCTCTTGTTCTCTCGCCACCCATCCTCCTTCAGCTTCTTTGAGTATTCAACCTAGCCTCTTATGGGTCTAATATTTCTGTTCCTACTCCCATTTTATTATCTTGGAATCGATGGTGTAAACTTCAAGAATATTATATCTAATGTTTCAAGCCAATCCATCAAGGGCTCCGTCTGTGAGGGCCCATAAGTGCCAAAAAAAAGAAGAAATCTATTACCCTTTCGTGAACCTTCTTGTTTAACTGAGCTAACCTACTTCAGATAATTTTTTCATCTCGAGAAATATTTAAAAATACGCTTTCGCAGACTGCTAAAATTACTTCTACTTGCTCTCGGCATACAACCAGGAACTACTTTTTCGAGGCACCTGTAAAATATGCAAGCGACTCGAGCTGTCTTCAATTGCAAAATTTCAGAATTAAAATCGTGTTTAACGCGTCAATAAATCTTTAACAAGAATTTACGAGAGCGCTGAGTGCTGAACTAAAGCTGGCAGTTCCCATATTGACTGAGCGAAAGCTCAAATTCCCGGGATTTTCCATTCGAGCTTGGAAATTGCGGCTGGAAGGTACAGCGAAAAAGTGAGGGTGGAAGTGTGAACGCCGGTTCTACAGCTCACCTCTCGCTGCTGCAAAAGCGAATGATTAATAGTCGTAACCAATCGGAAAAGTTTACAAACGTCTCTCTTTTTTTTCTCCTAACCCTTCCCCCAACCCGCCTTTTTTTATCCAGGTGTATTTGCAACGTTCGTATTTTTACTCACCATTTTTCCTGCAAAATCTTACAGGCCCATGATGCCATTTTTACGTTGAACCCGAATTTTATTAATTTTTTTTTGTCACAAAATCTCAGCTCTCAGTTAACAAAAACATTGTGTTTAGCAAATAACAGAAGAACGAGAAAGGTATATAATACTGCGGATGGGGCTGAAACGCTATTTTTAGCAAAAAATTATACGTTCAACATTTTTCAAATTTTTCAAGCCGTTCTGTTGACGAAATTTATTTATTCGTTGAATAAATAAATAAATAAATAAATTACAAAAGGAATTTTTCCAATATTGCTTAGCAAACTTATTTTGACATAAAAAATTGAATATTTTCTGTGATAATTGGGCAATTAATTTTGAACCAAGATTTGTGAGCCTCTGCTTTCTTATAGATATACTTGATTCTGAATTTTTTATTTCTATACTTCTGTAACGTCAAAATTTCATTCACTCAGAAGGTCAGAATCAGGTTAACTTTCTCATAAATTAAAAACTCGAGTCAATAGAACTTCAAGTTGAAATTTAAAGTGCGAGTGCAAATATACCCGAATATCATGCATTTTGATTCAGAACTCATAGCATAAATATAATTCTCAAATTTGAAGTATTTTTCTTGAAATTTTTTTTTTTTTAATTTCAAAAGTCTCTATCATCATTTATTTTGAAGATAGATAGATGCTTGTTAGATCATTCGATTTGTCATTTAGCACGGTAAACAAAAAATACAAAAAATGAATTTTGATCACCTTTGCCCGAAGGTATCGGGATATCTTAAAGCAAGTAGGTGCTATGTCCATTAAAAAATATTTTTGATTTGTAAGATAAGAATTTTATTATTATTAAACATGCATTTCTTTACAGTAGTATAATACTACTCTATATCTATAATCAACTTGGTTCTCAAAACAATTCATTTTATAGTCTTCATCGAAGAACAAAGCCACTAGCCAGTATCAACATCAAAGTATAGGGTTGCTCTGGCTATATATTTTTGACGAATGACCCGTTGGTGGCGATTTAAGCGAGAAGAAAAATTAAAAGTATTTTTTCATTTATTAACTATTTTCAGTATTTTATTAAATTTTGAATTTTTAGAAGACGATAAATTGACTTCTTAAAATAAATTTTCGTTCTTTTATTTTATTAGGAAAATGAGGGTATTTTCAAATTTTCGAAGAGGCCTTTATCACCAAATGAGGGTATTTAAAAAACAAACCAAGAGTATTGGAGTTTCTCGTACATTTTTTTTGGCTCTGACGGGGCTTAAACCCTCCAAACCCCTCTCCTGCAGGTACGCCGCTGCTTTATGATATGAATTTGGTGCAAGTTTTCCATTGACGTAGCTTCAATTTCTCGTTTTCTTTCAATTAAACGCAATTTTTTCATGCTTTGCCCTTCAATTTTTCTCATTTTCTCCAATTTACTTGAGAAATGTTCTCATCTCTCGATTATAATCCGCTCGTCGACTAAGATGGAGGACAACCGTTCCCTGGCTCTACGCCGCCACTGTGGTACCATTAAACCCACATCACTCGGTAGATCGTGGTCCCCCCCTCCTCTATGACTGTGGCTCCCCACCAGTGGAATTCTATGCAGAAGGTGAAGGCGAGCCAAAAATCGTACAGATGGCCCCGTTCGTTGTAATGAGCCGGCGGACCAGACGTCACATCATCGGATCGACCTTCGTCCACATTATTACTGTGCTCGCAGGCTCACTGTGGTATTATTCAAACTACCGTCGAACGGTCAATTACACGGAATGTACGTGTTAAAGGTCGACTCGTAATTTCGTTCCATGTTTTCAGTTCTGTGCGCTCATTCGCTAACGGTGTGACGTGAACCGCTAGAATTTTCTGTGAATTTTGTGTTCGGCCAAAGAGGTGAATTCTTTCTCGACTTTCAACCGGTGATTTTTCAAATACAATATAAATATTAATATTAGCTATCGAATCATGCAGCGAGCAATTCTATTTTGCTCGCTCGTAGCTGTGGCTCTAGCTGGCCCCGACCATTACGACTTCGTCGATCCAAACGAGATACCAGATGAGCGACCAAAGTTTAAAATCGAAACAGATTACGCCAGTAAGTGAAATCGATTTTTATACGTCTGCTATAACAGTGTGCACGTACAGCCTCAGCCTGTTCGCTTCTGCACACCAAAAAACGGTCTTTGGTACACCCAGCATCGCCACCCCCAACCCCATCATCGACCCTTTGTATATAAGCCCTTCTCACTTCAGCTCCTCGCCCTTTTTATACGTTGCTCTCTGTCATACCGCTTGCACCCCTCCACCACATCCTGATCCTAATTACCAATTTTTCCCAGGTCTATCTCTCTCTCTCTCTCTTTCTCTCTCTCTCTCTCTTTCTCTCTCGCTCTTCACCAGCTTCATACCACATTTCGTATATCCTATCTCCGGCAAAATGCCCTACCCTGCCATTGAAATTGCTATTTTGCATAGACCCTGGCTCCCCTCCGCCCCCTCTGCTTGGCCGCACAAATGAAACCACCGCTCGGATTTGTGTGTTTCGCCGTCGTGTAATGTGTTCCGCAAAATTTTCGCACTCTAATTTTGGAGCACATTTCGATTTTAGTGGCTGGAGAGAGATTTCAGGTGGCAGAGCTGGTGCTCACGTAGAATTACAGAGGTACGACCCTTATTTCGAATAAAGGGTAGATATGACGAGCTTTGCTTCGTTCAAGTTTGGAAGCAGTCGTGCGGGTACCTATCTGAGAATTGCTTAACCTTTTCTGATTCGATGTAAAAAAAAAAAATAATACAAGATTTTTTTGCATCTATTGGCGGTAAGCCAAAAATAGCTGATAAAAAATGAAAAACACTTGATTAATAATATTCAATGCTGGAAACTTTTGGACGAAAAAACTCAACGCGATTTTAGAACCTATTTACTGAGAAAATGTAAAAAATAAATAATCCTGTGTGTGTTCTACAAAATTGTTGATATTTTGGCTGAATTTTTCTAAAAATTATTGGACGCCATTTTGAATATTTATTTTTAGAAATGACAGTTTATAACCCACAAAATATATCACTTATATCAGACGTACAGGAAACCGCTAGATAATGAAGTCTAAAAGGGTCTAGCAGGATAAGATAGGTGAAATGACCTTTTTCGAATTTCAACCTGAAACTTAGGGGTCAGGTTGACAATGATGAAAAACTAATTCAGCCCAAATTTCAGCCCCCCACCTCAACTGGTTGCCCCCTAGGGAGTGAAAATGTGTTTTGGCTATTTTGAAGGTTTTTTGCTCATAACTTTTTTCATAATTGTTCATTTGATTTGAAATTTTTATGGTAGTAGTGAAAATGTGTTTTGGCTATTTTGAAGGTTTTTTGCTCATAACTTTTTTCATAATTGTTCATTTGATTTGAAATTTTTATGGTAGTTAGTCCTTTATGAGCTCTATCTACAAGCAAAATTTTGCGGTTCCACCTCCAGTAGTTTTCCAGTAATTCCAGCTGGAAATTTTAGAGCTTCTTACCCTATGGAGTCTACAAGTTGAAATTTTCACTGATGATAGCTTATCTAATCTACATTACACCCATATAATTTGTTTTCCAAAATTCAGGGTGGACAAGGTAGTTTTTTGGCATTGGAATATCAGTTTTTTCCAGTGGCGTCTGCTCTGGGTGTGCAAGGTGTTCACTGCACACCCAACCAAATTCAAAAAGAAATTTTGTCTGTGATTATGGTGATAAATAAATTATGTGTATTTTGTAAGCATATGGCATATATTAGATGGTATTGTGACAGAAAATTCAACGTAATAAATTTTTATTTAAGACGACAGAAAAAGTGGCGCCCACCTAGGGAGTTAAGTGGTGCAGTCGCACCAGGCCTCACAATTTAGGGGCCCCATCAGATGGGAATTTTGACCATCCTTTACTACCAATATGTTGAAAAACAGCGAAGTGAACAAAATTATGAGGGGGCCACTTTGTTGAAAAGGGCCTCACAGGTGATCTTGCACCACCTATTTCAAAATACGTGCGTCACTGAAAAACCTTGGTTTGACGTTCAACATAATAAATTAAATGTACTGAAATGAAATTTATCAGAGATAGATGTATTTTTTTAAAATTTCTCCTTCTTTTGAAGTTAAAAAGGTTAAAACAATGATCTTTTTACTGAGAAAATATATGTATGATTTTCACCAATTGGGATTTCAGGAATTGGTGAAAATCACAATAAATTAGTGTTACCTAACATTTCTGAATTCAAAAATATGAAAAAAAACCACACATTGCACTGCAGAACAATTAGTGATGAGATATTATTACACTGCTTTTACTCAACAAAAGGATTAACTTATCTTATCATCCATTTTTTGTATGTACATATTTTCTTCACTAATTAACTAAGAAGTCACATTTGAACAGATTATTGCATCAGTTGGTAAAAAAATTTATCTTACTGTAACTTTGAAAATTATTGCAATAATGCACTATTGCACTCATACATATATTTTCTCAGTAAAAAGATCATTGTTTTAACCTTTTTAACTTCAAAAGAAGGAGAAATTTAAAAAAAATACGACATCTATCTCTGATAAATTTCATTTCAGTACATTTAATTTATTATGTTGAGGTGGGGGGCTGAAATTTGGGTTGAATTAGTTTTTCGTCATTGTCAACCTGACTTCCAAGTTTCAGGTTGAAATTCGAAAAAAGTCATTTCACCTATCTTATCCTGCTAGACCATTTCCCATCTTACGCAGCTCGCCAAGATGAGGCACATAAATCATAAAAATGACTTACACTTAATTTTTCATAGCATAGCTTAGGGCTTATGAAAACCTAAAACCTAGGTATAATTGTTGTTTATGATTCACGCTACTAATGTTTTAGGTGTGTCAACTTTTTTCCATTGTCCAAAGGCTTTTTAAAGACCTTTTACAGTGGCCAGGGTGAGGGACATTGTGATTGTTTACAAAAAATGTGTGTACAGACCCTCCAAATATTGAAAATAGAGGTATTGTACTCTATAGAGATTGTGAAGGGGGCAATAAGTTATAATATTAGCAATTTTTTGGATTTTTAAGTTTATCCTAAAACTGTTTTTTGGCTGGTTGAAAATGGATGAGGTCGAAGGACAAAAAAAGGGAACCGTTTTCAAAGATTGCTATCACCCTATCCGGAAGAAATGAAGTTTATTTCAATGCTGAGGATGTATTCTCTAAAGGGTTTAGAATTATATTTTTAGGTAAATTATTGATAGGATCAATAAATACCCAATTAGGTATATTTCCAATAAAAATATCCTTTAAGACATTGTTATAGCTGCGTCTGAACAGCCATGGTTATCTGGTACTTTCTGTACACAGATAAGTACCCAGGTGTCAACTGTGGTCTGTGAGAGACAAGTACGAAAATGTTGTTACATTGGCGTTTTTGATATGTGTATGATAGACGCACTGCGTCTATCTACGAGTATGTGAAACCGGTTTGGTTTACGATCATGAAGCAGCATCCTGCCTTGTGGCGGACACTGACAATATGTACTCGTACATATTACACCTGTATTTAGTTAAAGTACATTCTAGTTCATACTGTCCCCACAGTAGCCCCCCCCAGTGAACCAATTAGGTTTCTTCTGAGTGGCTATTGACTCTGGTAGTCTTGGACATTCTTTTAAAATACATTTTCAACTGTATAAGTCTTACAGTTTACTCATGACTCGACTTCACTTTTTGGAAGGAGATTTTATGATTTTTGACTTGGTCTTTTGACTCAATTTTTGTACACTCGTTTTTTGAAGAGGTTTTATTTTTATTTTATTCGTCACTTACTCTTTTGAGAAGTTTGACTTTTAATTTTGACTTCTCCTCTTTTGAGGGGCAAAATTTTGTTTTCATCAAAGTTTAATTTTTATAACTTTGAGACTTTATTCATTTGACATCGAAGTTTAAGATTTATAACTTCGAGTAATGATTTATTTTTATGTTGTGATTTTATGAAGTATACAGAGTACTTACATAAATTCACTTTGACTTAGTGAAGTGTTTGTTTTATTATTTACCATCATGAACTATTCTGGACTTAAAATTTTTTACTGAGAATTTTATTTCATCAGTAAGTTCAATGATGGGTTCGTTTTCACGAACTTGCAAAAAGATTTATTTTTTTTGGTGTCTTATAAAGACTTTTGCTTTTTATATTTTTTTTTTTGGCTTTTTTATTTTTTTATTACTTGACTAACTAAAGTCTAGACATTTCAAGCATGTCTTCCTCTCTGACCTCTACCACGATTCTTCCATCCTCTCGAAGGAGGTGGAGCAGTACTTTGCTCCAGGAGGTGAAGGAAAGTTTCACCTAGACCTCGGAACATCCGAAGGTCTTGAGTGAACCTTCTCCTCCGATAGAAGTTGTGGAGGGTACTTCTCCTTTGAGCTTGTCTGTCTTCGAAAGTCGTAGGAGGTTGAGGAGGCGGAGGGTTGTTTACTACAACTTTCTTCCGTTTGAAAATTCTATTAGGATCATCCTTTCGAGGAGGTATCAGAATAGATTTTTTGGATTCAACTATTTCGACTTTAGGAGTTTCATTTTTAGGAACATCAGAAATACTTTCAGTTAGAGAGGGCTCTGGAGTCGAGGTTTCCATGGCTTCTACCCCCGAAGCTTCCCCTTTCGGTTCAGCTGATAGGATAGTTTCCACTTCAACCTCTAACTTTTCGAACTCCTCTGCAACAGACATGACAGCAGCAGTAGACGTATTAGCCATTTCTCAATATAAAATCGATAAAAAGCAAAGACACCAACTGCCCTGATTTTTCAGTGGAACAGATGACGGTTTTTGTTTGCTTTGTGCACCCATCTATCTGTGAGAAGTTAATCTTCTTCTTCACCTGATAGGTATTGCATCGATTTTAATTGTAACAATTATTTATTGTTGTATTTTACTTCGAATTTGTTCTCTATTTAGCCTCTTTCTTTGTCTGACTTCTAGTTTGTACTCGATCTTTCCTTTTAACTTGGATGCCATACTTTTTTGGTATGGGGGTCGAGACTTCACTAGGGGTCGATTCGTCTGTGGATGTAGAGGTCGATGGAACTTGAGCGGTCTTTGTAGCTCTTTTAGGGGCTGAGATATTCAGCTTTTCTTTTTCTGGTTTTTGAATTTTCGAAGCACATGGCATTGTTTTGGGTCGGACTGTACTTGTCTGTTCGAGGTGTTCTCTTTGTCTACCTGAACGGAGATTATAATATTCTCGATTTTTATCTTTCGTTGATTCATGCACACTCTTTCTTGATGGTCGTGCATTATGACTCACTCGAGATGGTGGCTCATGCCTTTCAAACGTTCTGACGTCATCATTGTTGTCAAACGTGATGTTTCGTCTTTGTCGAACCGGTTCGTCATCTCTGTCTGGCAGTAGATGGATGATTGGTTGCGTGCTTTGAGAGTTTGAAGGCAGATCAACGTTTTTAATTTCTGACTTTTCTGGACTTTGAGCAATTTCGACAGGTATGGAAATATTAATGGGAGAATTGATACTAATATTCTCTTTCACCATAAAAGCAGGTTTGCACCTATCCCAACTTATTATTCGTTCATTTTCGAATATTTTAATTTGCACAGTTTTCTCAAACCTTTGCAAAACTTTATAAGGACCACTATATGGCTTTTGAAAGCCAGTTCGAGGGGTGTCTACTTGTACATAGACAAAGTCTGCAGATTTTAAATGTTTCGACACGAATACAGGTGGCGTGCCATGGTGTGCAGGTTGCGCAACAAATTTGTTGGCAATTTTTCTCATGTTAAAAATGATTTCCTCTGCATCATTATTTTCAACTTTGTTGAAAAAATCACCGGGCAGTCTTAGCTCCTCGCCTAGTGCTAGCTGAGCAGCACTATATCCTGAATCGGTCTGTATTGAGGATCTCAATCCTAACAAAATTGTTGGGAGTGCATCAACCCAATTAGTTATATCTGCAGCCATGATGGAGGCTTTGAGAGCTCTATGCCACCTTTCTACTTTTCCATTGCTCTGTGGATGGTAGGCGGTGGTGGTGTTCTTTTTGGCACCAATATATTTTGCTAAGTTTGCAAATAGTTTACTCTCAAACTGTCTACCCTGATCTGTGGTTATGTTTTCTGGGACTCCGAATCGGGCTATCCATGTATGGTATAAAATTTTAGTAACACTTTCTGCACTAATATCATCCATAGGGACGGCTTCAGGCCATCTCGTAGCTCTGTCAATCATTGTCATCAAATATTTTTTACCATGTGACATTGGTAGTGGACCTACAATGTCTACATGTACATGCTTAAAGCGTTGAGTGGGTTTAAAGGTACCAATGGGTGTCTTAGTTCGTTTTCCAATTTTGGAAAGCTGGCAACCATGGCATGCTTTTGCCCAATTGAATACTTCGCTTTTAATTCTTGGCCACACAAAACGACTGGTCATTAATTTGACTGTATTTTTGGGGCCTGGATGAGAGAGGTCATGTACACTTTTCATGGCCATTATTCTAAACTCTTTAGGAATAAATGGCCTTGTGTGTTGAGTGCTAACATCACAACAAAGTAATACATCACTATCTGGAATGCTTCTCATCTCGAATTTTAGTGAAGTGTTTTTATTTTGCAACAGGTCTTTCAGTTCTGTACATTTTGACTGAGCCTGTGCTATTTCTTCATATGGTAATATTGGTTTTACACTAATCTGATCAACTCGGCTGAGGGCGTCAGCAGACTCATTGTCTTCGCCCTTTATGTACCGGATATCAGTAGTAAACTGGCCAATATAATCCAGCTGCCTTATTTGCCTCGGTGAAGCATGGTCATTGCCTTGCTTGAATGCATATGTGATAGGACGGTGGTCAGTATACACAGAGAAAACCCTTCCTTCAAGCATATGTTTGAAATACCGAATTCCGGCAAATATAGCCAGTAACTCCCGATCATAAGTGCTATACTTAGTTTCGGTAGTACTTAGTCTCCTTGAGAAAAAACCCAAGGGTTGGCGACTCTCTCCACTGATCTGATACAGTGTTGCTCCAATAGCAAAATCTGAAGCATCAGTGGCTAGAATTATGTCCAAATTTTCATCAGGATGAGCTATCATTGCTGCATTAGCTAGTTTGGCTTTTGTGGCTTCAAAAGCTTTTAACTGCTCTTCATTGAAAGATATAGGGGTTTTGTCTTTCTTTTTACACCCTTTTGTCATTTCATGAAGCACTAACATTGTGTGTGCAGCTTGGGGTATACATCTACGATAGAAATTCGTCATACCCAAAAACCGTCTAAGTCCATGCATGTCCTTAGGAGGTGGGTAGTCCAAGATGGCTTGTACTTTTTTACTTTTGGGTGAAATGCCACCTTGGCTGATGTTATATCCCAAAAAATCTACTTCATCCTTGCCAAATTCGCTTTTAGCAACATTGATGGTAAGGCCTGCTTCATCAAGTCTTGCTAAAAGTTGGCGAAGGTGATGTTTATGCTGTTCTTTATTTTCTGAAAATATACAGATGTCGTCTATGTAGGCATAAACAAAATCTAGTCCTCTTAAAAGGCTGTCTATAAAACGTTGGAAGGTTTGTGCAGAGGTCTTAAGTCCATTTGGCATTTTCATAGATTCAAAGAGCCCAAATGGAGTAATAACTGCTGTCTTTTTAATGTCTTCCTCGTTCATGGGGATTTGCCAATATGCTCTGTTTAAATCCACTTTAGAAAAGATTTTGCTACCTTTCATGGTTTGGTTAAAATCCATAATGTTTGGTACTGGGTAGCTATCATTTTTACAAATTGCATTTAAGGCTCTGAAATCGCCTGTTATTCTCCAGGTGCTGTCACTTTTCATGACCATGTGTATTGGAGATGACCAATCGCTTTTGCTAGGCCTCATTTCGCCATCAGCTATCATTTTATATATAGCTACTTTGGCTGCTTTGAGTTTTTCAGGTGTTAACCTTCTGGCTCTAGCTTTTACTGGTCTGCAATTTGGTGGTGTTTCTAATACATGTGTAACTTCAGTTTTGTATGTAGATTTCTTTTCTGTGGTGGAAATTTCTATACCAGGAAATTCTCTAATTATTTTAATCCATTCATTTTCTTCTTTGATGGTTTTAACTTCTGGTAAAGGAGTCATTTTGACAAAACCGGTGACTTTTATTCCAGTCTCATTGTCTCTTAGACATTTTCTTTTAAGGTCAGGACTAAGATCGAAATGCTCTAAGAAATCAGCACCTAATATTGCTGTTTCAACATCTGTAACTTGCATAACCCATCTTAAGCTTCGTCTGATTCCAATATTGAACTCAACTAATTTCTCACCGAAAACTCTTATTGGTGTACCATTCGCTGCATATAAATGCCTACATGGTTCTTTGGTGAACTCATCATTAGTAGCAGGTATTAATGATACATCAGAGCCTGTATCAATTAGAAACCATGTTTGTGAATCATGATCTTTAATGAACAGTCTTCGGGAGTACTTATTTGCGAGGTCATTTGTCGCCATAATGGCCCCGCAATTTAGTTTGACTGATTCTTTCTTTCAGGCTTAGGGGCAAGTGGCTTTCCACTTTCTGTACATGGAATTGTACAGTGGAATGCATTATCACCATATAATATGTGATATTTACACTTTCCCTGATTTTCTGGTTTACTATAGTCTATTCGCTGCGGAGAGGGCGATCGGCGTCGATTGCCACGCTCTCTACTCCGGTTTTGGCGGTTTTGGCTATAATTTTGGCCATTGGACGAATTGCCCGCATTTCGGCCTCCAGAATTGCCTATGCTCAGTAACACTTTATCCATTTGTTTCTTTAAATTACCAACGGTGCTCTTTAAATCGTTGATTTCCTTTCTCAAGGTTTGTGGATCATTGCTTGACTCATTTTTAAAGCTATTCTCCTTTTTTGTAAATGACACTGCATGTACATGCTTTTTCGGAGAGGTAATGTCTTTTTCGAACTTAAAAATTTTCTCAGCTCTATCAGCTAGCTTTTTTAAGTCTTCTACTGTTTTAATTTCGGTGTCACTCTCTAGTGAGATAATCAACCTGGACATTTCTTTGGGCAGTGCATGTCTAAAGAGATCTGCAATGATAAAAGGGGTTATATCTGTACCCGCCTTTTCAATCATGCGTTCCATAAGTCTTTTTGGACCTTCATCATCAAGCTCTAATTTTGTGAGCAACTCCCTTATGTTCTGCTCCTTTGTTTTGCCATACACTTCTTTTAGTTGTGTAGCAAACCAGTCGAAAGTATCTTGGGCTGCAGAAGGTTCTACTACTTCTGGTACTCTTTCGATTATCTCTAAAGGCATGTCCATTCGGATCCTTTTGAAAAGGTCCTCATCTTTAACACCATGAGCCTTTAGTTTGCCTTTGACAGCTTTTAGCCACAAATCGACTTTTTGAGGAGTGAATGCAGGTAGAGTGATGTGTATATCTTTAGACATTGTTTCTTCAGGTGTGAAGCTTTGCTCTGCACTAGAAGGTGTCACTACTGGTGACTCAACTACAGAGGTATTATTCAAAAATCTTAAAGACAAATTTTCTTTTGAAATTTGTGTAAGATTTTCTGTTGAAATTAAATCAGTATTTTCAGCTAGAGTCAAGTCTAGTGTACTGAAGCTTTCAAAATCAGTTTGTTGTAAATCTGAATTTTTTGGTGGATCACTTTTTGGTGATTTTCGAATACCAGACATTCAAAATTTTAAAGTTGCTTGTTGCAATTTATTTCGAGATTTTTACTTTGTAAAATATTCAGGTATGGACTTCTGAAAATTTTCTGAATTTTCTATTCAGTTTTACAAAGTTTTTTTACTTTGCACTCGAATCTCGAGTAAATTGAACTTAGAATTTTAATTCTATTTGGAAGTATATTTCAACTCCTTTTGCAATGGTGGATCAACTCCGAAGAGGCTTGCACCTTAGTAGGAAAATTTTGCAAGCAAAATAATTCACTACTCTTCCGTACAGTGTTTCCACTGGGGCTATAGGGGCTCGTATAGTCTACCCTTTATCTGACTCCAAGTTTATTTCACGTCGGAAAGGTTACCACTTTAGGTAAATTATTGATAGGATCAATAAATACCCAATTAGGTATATTTCCAATAAAAATATCCTTTAAGACATTGTTATAGCTGCGTCTGAACAGCCATGGTTATCTGGTACTTTCTGTACACAGATAAGTACCCAGGTGTCAACTGTGGTCTGTGAGAGACAAGTACGAAAATGTTGTTACATTGGCGTTTTTGATATGTGTATGATAGACGCACTGCGTCTATCTACGAGTATGTGAAACCGGTTTGGTTTACGATCATGAAGCAGCATCCTGCCTTGTGGCGGACACTGACAATATGTACTCGTACATATTACACCTGTATTTAGTTAAAGTACATTCTAGTTCATACTGTCCCCACAATATTATTACTCAAATTTAGCACTAAGTACCTTGAGAAAGCTTGCAGAGTTGATAATTCATAGCATTGAAAACATGGCCTGGCATAGCCAGGTCAAAAGACATTTTGATCATTAAAGGCAGATATTATTTCTACAGGAAGAGGTTCAGAACACTTCTACATGGATCAAGTAGAATTAATGATGTTCTACAATACAGAAAAAAAAATACTGTAACTTTTTTGATCGTGAAGATATGCAGCCTGAACATGAAAATACAACATTCTTGTAGAATCACCCTTGTATACACCTAGTCCCAAAAGAGCTAGGAGATTATTTTTACAATCACCACACTTTTCTGTTTTGTTTTTTTTTTTGTTCAATACATATTTGTAAAATTTTATTGGGGAGGGGGGGTATGTGTCATCACTCAGGAGTTGGCAGAATTTATTTTTTTTAAATGTCAACTTTTTTGGAATTTTGAAAATATCAAGTACCAACACCTATTTAATAAATTCTCTGTAATTTTGTCAACCTTGAAAAACTTCTTGAAAAATACAATTTCTGACTTTCGCTAAAATCAGGTAATTATTGGACGATGAATGTTTAAAACCATAGCATTCAGTGAGAAAAATTTTATAGCAGCGAGATGAACAAAATGAAACCATTCGAAGATTTCTTCGTTTGAGTCTCTGACAAGAGCATGTGCTGCCTATTTTTTTATTCCTCTCAAATAACGAGATACCATATCGAAAAAAAAAACAAAAAACTAGGAACTTCAACTTCTAGTTAGAAAAAATAGATGGAAAGAACGTGTATACCATGTTTTTCATTCCAATTATCGACTTGAAGGAGCACACAATGTGTAGGACACAAAAAAGAAGAAAAAAAAAGAAAAAAAGAAAAAACGTAACACTCGTTGGCAGAATTTCCATATCTTGGTGGATTTTTTCCCTAAAAAAAATCACTCATGCGTATAGTGACGCTAAGTTCGTGCATTTCTCTTTTCTCTCTATGACCCCTCAAGAATCACAAAATCTACATTTTCTCTTCAGTATTTTCAGCACAGAGGTGAACGGTTTTAGTTTTCATTCTGCTGGCATCTTTTCAATGTTAAAACGTCGAGAAAACCCCTTATTTACAGTAGCACTGTGAAGAAAATGTTGGAATTATTTCCATTACTTGAATTAACTTTTGTTTGTGCGAAGAAGAACTGAATTATTGATTTTAGAAAGAATTTTTAGCTGTAAATGAAAAAAGTTGCGTGGTTTGCCACGAATGAGATATTTTTTCATTTATGAGAAGAAAATTCAGAAAAAGAGGGTTTTGTGTGGTGTACTTTTGTACAATTATAAGTTTGGTTGGAGATGCTGCTAATATAATTGAGGCAACTGTTCCTCTATACTTATGTATGTGTATAATGTCTGCCTTGCATACTTGATTTTCCTATACCATCCTCCCTGCTATTTTTATGTAGCTATTAGAGCAATTTGGCAAAATGAAGAGTTAAAAGCGAAAACTGGCTCAAGTCCACTTTTTCAAATTTTGCAGCAGTACAAAAAAAAAACACTTTCATGCCACATAGCCTCATTGAAAAAAATTTTGGCGTAATTTTTACCATTTTCATGATAAAACTGAGATTTATCATAGAAATTACCACAAAAATAGTAAAATATATCATCTAAGATTAAAATGAACCTACTATCTAAAATGATGGACTTAGTACAAATGCTAAGAGTATCTAAAATGAATCTTGAATTGTTCCTGTTTTCCATTAAAAAATAGTAAAAATGATGCTATTTATTTTTCTCAGAGCTTCTTATGTAGCATCTCAACTTTGAAATTTAATTTTCTTGGAGATGGTTGTATTTTAGGACATAATATTTTTACTGTAAGTAGAGCTTGGTGTATTCTCAATTCATCATTGGAAGAACTAAATTTTTGAAAAAAGTTTACTTATTCCCTTATTTGCATACCACTGTTCAAATTATAGCAGCCAAATAAGGTCTTATCTCAGTCCTTTCTAATAACTAAAAATAGCCTTTCTACTCGAGTTTCTGAATTTTCTTGTTTATAATTCAAGTATAGGTAATGAAAGGTACTGAACAAGTAGTGATGGGTGAAAGTTGAAAGTTTCACGAGATTATAGATTTTTTTTTTAATGGAATTATCATGTAAACTGGGCTTGAAAGACCTTTTTTTTTCTTCGTACCAGTTGAATTTTCCATAACATTTTCTCACATATTTTCAAAATTGTTGTCAATAATTTCGATACTTTGACTCATCACTATAAACAAAACTTGTTTATCTCATGTTTCAGCTCCACAAAGATGCGAGGATCCAGAAACCGGTACCCCATATAAAATAGGAGCAGAATGGATATCACGTGATCCATCAAAGTGTTACAAAATGACTTGTGAAACTCGCTATTTTCCACTCGTGAAGAAGATCGAGTAAGTTTTTCTATTGAGTAGAAATTTTACAATTTTACTTGGTTAGATTTCACTTATTAGGGGAGAGGAGCGGGGAGTTGTTTAATTATTGGTTTATTTTTTAATAGAGGTTTTCATAACAGCACTTACAACTACAAGGAACAGTGCCAAGTAAGCTTTTTTCTGAAAGTACTAGTTGTCTGAAAATCAACGTGAATGTATTTAATTTTTGATAAGGTGCTCAAGTTACCTGTGCATTAGCCAGAAAAGTTCTAAAAAACCAAATTTTCTATTAAGAGCCCTGGAGTCCCTTCAATTTTTTATTTAAGCAAGAACCAAATGGAAGTCATCGGTGGAAATTACTTACAACAAAACTGAACGTTTTATCTGATTCATCTCATACAGCTACCTCAAAGCCTTTGAAATTCATATTTTGTTCAAAGCCATATTTTATTCTATTCAGTTTCATCATTAGCGGTTTCCACTGTATTTTGTTTAATCTCAATATATGCTCTATCGATTATCACCATTTTAATAATCTCAAATTTGGCCATCCTGCGTTGAATTTTGGAGCAAGTTTTACTTCAATAAAGGTTCGGCTTTTGTTTCTGATATTTTTGTTCGACTAGATGTTAGATTGTGGTTTCAAATGTGTTTTTCACATTAATTTCTTCTATTGATACGCTAATAAATTTTTCTTAGACGTTGCATTCTTTTCTCTTCGCCGTCTAATCTTTGAATTCAAGTTTTAAAAAAAAGAACTCTTTTCGGTAAAAGCAGCCCGTACATAGAACAGGCTCCCCACGTCTGTTGCTAAAGAACTTCTGAATCATTCTACTTGTTCCAGGGGCGTATTTGGGGGGGAGGTTCATGGGGTACGGACCCCACCCTTAACCTTTTTTTTTTTAAATAAAAATGTTTTTTTAATTTTTTCGATTCTCCAATTTTTTACGGGGGGGGGGGGGGGTGTCGTCATAATGATGGACCCCTCCTCTTGAGGTCAGTCTATATACGCGCCTGACTTGTTCATCCATTTATAAGTACACTACGAGTGAATCGACGATTGAATTTTAACCTTTACATAACTTTATTTTAAGGCAGACAGAGCAGGTGGGGTATTTGCGATTATGAAATTAAACGCAATTTCTATGAAATAAAAACAAAAAACAAAACAGATCTATCTGTGGGCTACTGTATGTAAATATACGGAAACAAAGACAAAAAATCTTTTTTTTTTCCTTTCATTTGAATACTACCTATTGAGTTATTGGATAAATTTATCTACACTACTAGTAGGAAACTTTCACGTGATAACAGATGGCCGGGTGTTGTTTTCATATTACAAAATGTGATAAGACCGAGATACGGGTCAGCTAACCTAATTTTATTTTTTTTCTATAGTCACGAGCTGATGCTGTGCAATAAGTTTAATTTAGTTAAAATTTATTTATATATGATTTTTCTTTCGTAGGTGCTCCGAATTTTTTCAAACTGCAAATCCACAAACCGAATGCAACGTGAAAAAATTATGGAAATTTCCTAACTGTTGCCAACAGTGCAAACGACGTACCTAATTAATAATGCAAGCGGAGAGTAAAAGGAGAGAAAAGTTTTGCATTTCTATGCCTTATATCGATTTTGTGTAAAATTAAATTTCAATTCCTTCGAAGAAATCGGCGCGGCTGTTATCTCTACAAAATACCGAAGCTTAAGCTTAACATTTTTATGTATAACTTTTTATACCTAACTAACTTATAGGAATACATGTATTTAACTTATAGGTATTCGTTTTTTCATTAAAGATGAATTATTTTATTTTGAAACAAAATTATTTGGTCAAGATAAATCCTAGTTTAAGAACTATATCGACTTACAAAATATCGATACGCAAGCAATGTACTCGGATGCTGATCTAAAGATTAAGAAAAAAAAAAAATTAAATGGTAAAAAACTAGAAATTTTCTAAGGGAGGGGGTAAGTTTCGAAATACCAGTCTGATTAAGATAAGTTCACTACGATAATCTGTTTATTGTAAGTACATAAAAAATTTACAAGGCGCAAAAGGTACCTCCACACTCCAACGAAGCAGATATTCCTATCAGTATTTAATTTGATCGGTTACAGGCATTTGAATTTTTGCATACAAAATACAAAGATATAATATTTTATTATTATTTTATACGATCTTTATCACAAAACATGAAATCATGGTAGGGGAAGGTAGGGTAAAAGGAATCACCGGTTGATTAATTTTCATAAAATGATTTTACCCAACTGGTAACACTGCTAGATGGTAGCAGATCGAAGTGCATCATTAGGAAAAAAAAAGTCCATTTCATAAGATTTATTTCTATGAAATGAAAATGATTTTTCTGATAGCACATTTTTCATCGATATGACATAGTTGGGATGTATCTGTGACGTAACAATTGTCACATGTGTAACACAATTGTGACATAAATGGACCTGAGAAGAACTCAGTTTTTGAAAAAAGTGGCTTATCTCCATCTTGCATATCGACTGTTTTACAGAGAAGAAAACTTTTTCATAACAATCTTACAGTATAATGGCTGGTCACCGAAGGAGATTCAACTAAAACCCTTATCCTATGTTTCCATTGGAGAAGTAAAGCATCTTTTTTAAGGCTTTGGTGAAAAGCATAAACAAATATGTCACTTGAGTGACACAAAGGGAAATGTGACCAGTATAGTAAGTTACATTGTATATCTTTTGCTCATTATAGACTTTTCGTCGGATCACTCTGCCATTAACATCTATCCTCATTATTTTACTTACGGATCATGCAGAACAATCCACCGGGTAACCTTCAGCATTCCAAGCATTAAAAGTATCTACCACCCTAAAATACACGCATTTGATAGTACATGGCTGTGCTTTAAGCGACAAGTTTTTTCATTCTTCACATTCTACGAGTATAATGATAAATATGGCCAAAATTCAGAATCCTTATTTGCCGAAAGGACATTCGTATAATTTATTTTCTCACTCGAACCGCTTAAAAGCTCTCCGCTCGCTGTCATCTCTGGCGTTCCTTCGTTAACGACATTCGCCCAAATTCTCATCCTCTCTTTTCATTTAAAGCGAAAATTCTCCGTATTTAGCGTGTTTAGGAGCTGCGTGCCTCCCCTTTCGCAGCACATCTCCAACACACAAAGCTTAAATGAGCGAGCAGATCCCCAGAGCACTACCAACCCTTCTCTCATCCCTTTCGCTGTGAACAAACTTTTCTCTCCATCCTCGTTCTCAGACTGAGGTTAGTCTCTCACTCCACCGTTTACACCACTGCCACCCTCTCTCTCTCACTCGAATTTCCATCTCAGCTTCTGTACACCCCATCTCCTTCTCTCGTACACAACGAATCCTTTTTCTATCTGCCTCCTTCTCCCCTCTTCTGCCTCTCTCATCCATCAGTTATGGAAATTGTAGAGTGCTCTGTGAATGTGAGCTGGTATGCGAGGGGGTGCAGGGGTAAGGGGTGACGAGCCGCACCCAAAGTTCCCGGGAAAGTTTCACAGAGCTAAGCTCCAGTACGCAGCATCCCTTTTTTTTTTTGCTCCTTTTATTTGTCCTTTCTTTTTTTATTTTATTGGACTCGCCGAGTTGCTTCTCTCTTTTTCGCCTCTCTAATAATTCGCACAGAGCTACCTTCAGTTTCTGTACTCGCTTCGCATTCCAACTTATAAAATCATATGTCGTTATCGTGCATTAATGTGAAAATTTTTTGTCTTGAAAAAAAAATTTTTTTTGATTTTACCTAAGCGAAAAAATATTTCTGTATCCTCCAACCAAAGCTATTTTCAAATTAGCTGTGCAAATATTGCATTATTTTGTACAACAGATTGGCAGTCGAGATACCGGCGGCCATTTGTGGAAAACGAAATTTTCCGGCGTCCATCGTGGATTTACAAAATTTTGTAAAAAAAAAATGCGGGTAAGTAAAACACGAACGAGTGTCGAAGGTCCGTTTTTCTAAACAAAGTGACGTTGCTTTGTAACTTTTATACGAATTTTATTGATGATTCTCCGTTTCTACGTCATTTATTTCAAATGTTCGGCTCATTTTTCAACGAGGCTACTCCCCATAAGGAAGATACCGACCATAAGAAATTCGAAAATATCTTCATTCTTGCAATTTTCTGTGGGTTATTTGGAAAACAGATTTCAAAAAACGTGGGCTGCAATGCCACGTAAGCAAAGCTGAGGGCAAAGCTAGGATAATTTCCAACAGGGACCTAAGAAATTCAAAATAAAATTCTCCTAATAATTGCAAAAGAAAAAATTGCTCGTTAAGTATACTTTTACGTAAATTCCTCAAAAATGTTTTAAAAGTAAAAATGGAAACTGAATTCTTAAGCATTCTCTTTATTCATATAGAGGTCCTCCTATTTATTAGTTTAAGATACTCATTTCAGGCAGAGCTGAATTCCGTTCCACAGATTCCTGTATATTGAAAACTGAGTTATAAATAAAATCCACACTTATGAACGTCACACCCTTCCCTCTCTTTTAGCTCAAAAATACAAAACATTCGAAATTAATTTAAATAAGCTTTCATATTCGAATAACTTAGTTTCCCTTTCATCCCTCCTCATCGCCCCTTTCTCATCTTTCTAACCGCTCCTTCCCAAAGGTAATACTTTTTTTTTGGGCGAAGATAAAAACCACTGACACATAGAAACTAACAAGTTATTTCACTTGAGAAACTGTATACTGCCATTCAGTTTGGTGATTCGCCAGAACTACATCATTGTGGACAGGAATTTTACATTAGTTTTATTGGAAGTGCAAAGATTTGTTAGTTTCTATGTATATCTGTGACAAAAACCAATTATCTCAGGTCATAGTCAATGAAAATAGTATTACTACCATCTGAATAATATCATGAAATTTATTCTTTAACTCACGCAATTTCAAAAAAATAGACTATCGTACCTCTAGGGCACTTTGAAGCGTTATCATATCATATTAATGATTATTAAGAAGAAATGAATAAACATGCTAGCTATTATGGGCCTGTATAGTAACAATGCTACAGTGTCGGTGTCCACTGAGAAAGCCAAAATAAGTTCATGGCATAGCGATGATAAGAGAAGGCTAAGTCTTACATTTTTTAGATGCTTAAGCCCCCCCACCCCCACCCCACCCAATATTATGAAATTCATTGTAACCGTACATTGAACTCATACCATAAGTAGCCTTCAGACTGAATTTTTGTGGCGTGAAGGTTTCCTTTGGAATGTGCCAGTATACTTAGGGGAGGGGGGGAGGGTGGACAAGGTAGATGTTTCTTTCAGGTGACAACATAATGCAGTTTGAAGATTTCCTCTGTACCTGAGCAATCCAAGAATACTAAAAAAAATATTAAAAGGATAACCTTTCTTTTTAATTCAAATTTTTATTTTCTCCATTTCCTTGATACGTACATCAAATTGCACATAACTAATGGCACTATGATTGGTCTTCTTTATACAGACAGATTAGAGCAGGCAAGGCTTTTTTCGATATTAGTTTCAAAATACATTTCCAATATAATATTACAAAGACTTAATTTGCTGATCATACTTGTTTAAAAAAAATTAAAAAGCAATGCAGTCCTGCCCTTACCCTTCAATGAATTATATTTTTCTATGTACGAGGGTTGTTCAAAAAATAAAGCCTGATAGGTGTGGAAAAATGCCCAGGCGTAATTTATGAAGGAAATACCGCATGGAGGGGAAGAGAAAGAGTGAAGAAAGAGAAAGAGAGTGTGCGCAGAAAGAAAATTAAAGTTGAACGCAGGAACTCACGTCAGTTTACCATGGAAGTGCAAATAAACGTGTATTCAAATTTCAAAATTCTTTCTCTTCACTGTGCGGGGTGAGAGGGCAATGAGAATAAACAGACAGCTATGTGATATGTATGGGGAGAGTGCCACAACGTTTTGCGTGTGCGTCGCTGGTGGCAGCAGTTTATTGAAGGCAGAGTGAGTGTTAAAAATAAAGCGAGAAATAGGCGCCCTTCTCATTCTTCAACTGACACTCATTTAGAGTGAATTTCTCAGTTTTTAAGGGGAGATTCACTCTTTACACTGTATGAACTTAGGTTGAAAATGCCTATAGACTGTAGACAAACCTTTATTTGGACTTTGGTGTATAACAAGGTGTGGTATTGTAAGTTGTCAGCATGTTGGGTTCCCAAATTACTGACTGACAGCACAAAAATCAGTTTTTGAGTCTGTAAGAGGTAGAGGGGGTGGATTTGTAGGAGATGATTGTCACTGGGCATAAGACATGAATCTACCAATTCACCCAGAATGAAATATTCAATGGTTACCGAGGTGTGCACTGAGGTATTCAGTACTAAAAAAAAGTGGAAGTGAGAAATTTCTTCAAAAGCTGTACAGAGAAATGGTATACCCAGGAGATTGAATGGCTGATATTCCGTGATGATGAATGTTAGAACAATTCTTTAAATTATGTTGAAAAGTGGATCTCAAAACCTTTCTAAATTTACCAAGTGCAAGTCTCTGCGTCAATTCTGTCTCATTTTATGGCCAATCAGGCTTTACTTTTTGAACAACCCTCGTACTAGTTGTTGAGGGTCTCCTTAGTTCCATCTAAATTGTGAAATCAGATTAAGCAACTGATTTTGCTGGTTTAAACTAAGTTCAACTCTTAAATGCCATTGCACCTACAACTAGTTCTAATCGTGAGACTAATTCCATCTACAACATCACCATTCTCTTTGTATCTAACTAGCATTTGCTTCAGTTTTTACTATTCTTTTCTCTTGTTCTTGCAATATCCATAAAACTTGTTCATTAAACCGCTAATCTTGCACAGCAATGCCACTCAGAAGCAGCACTGGTGAAAGAATGTAGCCAATATTTATCGAAGAGACAATAAACCTTTCTGAAGTCTCTTGTGAAAATTGACTCGGCAAAATACATTCTCTCCCAGCAGTAAAATATTTTTGTAAACTCTGTGAAATACTTGCAAACCCGTCAGTATCTCTCAGTTAGAGATTAAAACACGAAACTTTTTCATTCTCAAGGTTTTTCCAAGTTTTTTCTCATCGCTTCACGAAGTTATTTTCACTTTCGTTGAAAGTTGAAATTAACTTCCACCAGTACAAAAACACATTCGACATGCCGATCGTTTAGTGGCTACACCTTCCTAATTCTCAGCTGGAAGCCAACACTCCTGCCGGGACATTGTATTGTGTATAGCCCTTTGTTTACTTTTGAAACACACGCTGGTAATATTTGTTATACCGCAGAGTTAATTTTTCTCCTTTTTCGGATTGTTCGTCAAGATTTTCTGTCTGCGAGTAGAAAAATTAATTCCAGGACTTCTATAGAGAGATCTGATTAAATTCTGTATACTTCACAGAATTTTGAGAGAAAATAAAAGTCGAGCAGCATTTCCCTTCAATAATTTCACAAAGAGTAATAATGAGAATTTCCAAAAATATACATTCAGTATATTCCTTTGTTGAAACAGAAGAATCAAAAGTTCAATGGCTATCGATCCTTGAAATATAAGTTTAATACATTTTTGGCAGTTATTTTCTATACCTGAGGGAGAGTAGATCGGTGAGGAAGGAGGCATCAGAAGCCACTGGCACTAACTTTTCAAAATTCACGTAGGTAAACACTAAAACGTATGTGTACTCTTTGCTTTTGTGACCCTTTATTCCCCTCCCTTCCCAATCAAAATTTATGTGGGCCCATCATTCCCGTGAATATTTCCCATGGTCTTTTCAAGGCATTCAATTCTTCCGAAGGAAAATTTAATTAGAAAAAATTCTTTAAAAAACATATCCTACCCTGGGTACCTAACATAAAACTCAGTTTATTAAGCACAACGTGACAGATTATGCATAAACAGATGATTCATTACATTATGCACAAGTGTAGCCAAGGGGTGAGAAGGCTAATGCCCTCAAGCAAAGTTGTTACCACCTCCTGAGGAAATTTTCCCCTTGGAATGAAGGGAGAGAGACGTCTAGTTTGACCTCTCAAGAATTTGATGCTCCTCCTCCCTCCCCGCCACACCCCCCCCCCCAAAAAAAAAAAAAACATTTACCCTAGCTATGGTCCTGACATGATGCAAGTTTACAAATTGGTGCCATCTACATTTTTATATGAAAGCATAATATAATATCTTTAAAAATGTCCCTGTTTTTTTTTGTGTTTAAAAAAAAATATAATTGAAAAATATAATCTAAAATTCCACTTACAACTATATTTGAAAATTTTTAATTTTCATCACGCAATAAATACCGAGTGATATACGAGTAAAATATCAAAAATTCGAAATATCTAAAAAAGTTCGCTGAGCATAATAAAAACATTTTCTTCGATTAATTCGCCCCGCCCCCCGCCCTAAAGTAACTAGAAATGTCCACTTAGGGTTTTTATGAGACTTTACTTGTATTTTCAACTTATCTCATTTTTCTCTCGTCGTTTTATTTGAAAATAAAAAAGTTCAAAACTATCGAAATTATACTCTCGAAAACTTCTTGAAATAACAGATGATAAAAAATGTTTGATTGTTTGAAGTCAATTTATTTTCAAAGCTGGAAACACATTTCTCAAGGTTTCATAAATAAAAAAGCTGCCTAAAATTTATATTTCTCGTAAAATCATAAATAATTTTCATAATTTAAATGTGATATTAATTTGAATACAGGTACTTGAAAATTGAAATCACCCGTTGGCTAATTTTAACAAGATTCTATTTATTTCTAAATGGCATTGACAATCCATAATGAGTAGTGATTAATATATTTGGGGCGCAGATATAAATTTACAATAAATATATTTTCAGTTTTAGAGGTGTTACAAATTCTACGTGATCAACTTCGAAAAAAATTTTTTTGATGGGTAGGTAAACTGTTAAATGGCTACACTGAGTAAATTACAAAATTTTAATCCCAAAGATGAATAAGAACTAAAACAAACTTGCAAAATTACCATCAAGTAGGCAGAGTGGGGTTTGAAGGAAAAAATGAATATTTTTTTTTTTTGAGAATGTGTGATACCTGTAAGGACACACATCAATTCGAGCTTCTAAAAATTATCTTCGTGACTACAGAATAGAAGAAGGAACTACCTAACCACTTGAGAAAAAAATACAAATTACACACATTTACAGGTATCTGCTATAAGTTGAAGGGGTGAGGCCACCTTACACATTATCTGTTGACCATCAAGAATATCCTCATATTATCCCTTCTAATCTCCTTCACTTTAAAAAAGAAAATATTCATTTGTTGAGTACGTTTCAGTTGAATAAATAACCTGCTTTTGCAGGGGTAGAAAAATTTGAATCTTAATTTTGTAGTAGAATAATTGAATAACAAAAATGACTTTATTTTTGTGAACAGTCATTTGAAATAAAAGAATGTGTTTCCAAAATGACATGAGAATGGGGACCACAAATTCCATACTGACCTATCGACACCTCAAAATTGCCTTTCAGCCAATGCTCGATCAAGCTGGGAGAAAATGAAAGACACATCTGACAGCTAAAAGCTGAATCTTTATTTTGATTTCAGAAACCTAAAACCAAAAGCTGAAACGAAAAAATTCTGAAGCTCGCAGCTGAATTTGAAGGTTTTTGACTTCTTCCTAGCTTTTCTAAACTCGTATTTTATTTTTTCACCTGCTACTTTCAATTTTTTTTTACAAAAGTCAAAATATGAAACCAAAAGCTGCCAGCTAAAAACTATAAGCTACTTTTTTTTTTGACTTTAAAAGCTAAAAAGTAAAAACCAAAAATTAAAAATCGTGAAGCAGAAAGCCCAAAGTCGAATTTTCATTTTTCAAGGTCATAGACGTGTAAGCTGAAAGCCCAAGTTTTGACTCTCAGCTTTGCAGCCCTGCAAAAACGCGTGATAATGTATTGCCATAGTTACCCATCCTTTAAGAGTACGTTTTTCCGCTATTTTTTTTTTTTCAAGTTGTCTCGTGTCATTTTGAAATAACACTCTTTAATTCAAACAAGAGTGAAATTCAAAAATCAACTACCAAAGCAGAAGTAACTTACTTCAACTATAATATGTGGAAATTATAAGAATTTGTTTGATATTATGGAGATATCTGGCAAAATAACTTCACATTTGTCTTAAAAAGGAACGCATATCCTTGAAGTCAGCCTGCTTGTTCAAAGTAAAAATTACCAGGTACCAAATTTTAGCTCACTTATTCTGCGAGAAATCTAGTACCAGCCCAGTGATCGATTCTCGGTATCCGTCATAAAAGCTAAGAAAATACGGAAAAAAAAAGAAAAGAGAAACTGACTTCAGTTATCAAATAAGCCATCAAGGGACAGCTCAAAAGGTGGTTTCCCGGGCAAAATGAACCTGGGAATGTTTCAGAAGGGGTGCCATTTCGCTTACATGACCTCCAGTAAAGCCCATGAGCTACAATGTGAGCAAAATGAGAGACCAGCATTCATCATCGAGCAAAGAGCAAAAATTTTGCAGCATCCAGTGCATGAAATTGAGGAAAGGCAACAGAAAGAGAAAAAACTCGGCACAAAGAGCTAAAGGACAAAGAGGGGGGGAATGGAGAAAGCCAAACGAGAAGCGACGACAAAATCAATAGTACCGGTGAAAGAGAGAATCGCTTTGCCAGCATCCCTTTTTTCTATGAGCGTCCTTTACCCTTCCCGGCCCACAACGAGGGGGTTGCTCTTTCACTGCACGCGGCAAGAATAAAAAATAAGAGAGAAAAAAAAAACAGAGAGAGGTGAGTAAAAAGACAGAAAAAAACACATTATTCTCAGTCTTTTGACCCGAGCCTGTCTGCTGCAAGGATTTTTATTTTCACCTCCATTCCATCTTAATGTACATTTTCTTTCTTTTTCTTTTTTTTCTTTTTTTTTTGCAAACCCCCCTTAATCTTGGTGGCTCACCTACGCGCGCACACAGACTTTGGCATCAAGCAGCAAAATTTACGACCAAAACAGAAGAACGCTGGCTGCGCCCTTAGCCCTGCCAATGTACACGAGTACGCGTGTAAATAGCGTCGACGAGTCTGTCGATTTTAAGGGGACGTGTACGCATGCCAATGCCCAACCACCCCAACCATTCCTTCACCAGAAACCCTGAATAGCTACCGCCACCACTACTGAAAAAAAAGAAAAAAAAAAGGTCCTACAATTCCACTTTTCCATTTTAATTACACGACGACGCTCCGTTAGCCTTTTTTAACCCTCAGACAGTTTGAAAATCGTGCACTGGGCGAGGGATGTTTTCGCAGACCTTTTAGTTTTTCAATTTTCTAATTTTTCTAGAATGAACGAATTTAATGAATTTTTCTAAGAACATAGCAGTAAATATAAAACTTATAATTTTACGCCTTCACTAAGAAACAAATTATTAGCACTAGAAATACCAGGTTTTACTTGATTACCCAAAGCACCAGGTGGTGTCATATATGACACCACACGAGTAACCTCAAAGGATCAGGTGGCGTCGTATGATACAAGTCAGGGGTTCTCAAAATATTGGTCCTTTGAGAAGTCCATCTCAAAAATTTTGAGTGGTGTCGTATATGACACCACCTGGTACTTCCAGTGTTTAGTCTACTACTGCACTTTATTTGGAAAACAGTTTAATTTTTACGACAAAAATTAATTCAAAATAGAACCAAAATTAGATATTAATTTGCAGAACTCTAATTTTCCATTTATCTATTTACACACTTCAATATTGTTTCCAGTTAATAAGCTGCACATTAAAATTTTCTTTTGGTTTATGGCTCAATATTCAATGAGGAATATTTAATAGTAATTTCGTACACTAATTTGTATCTTCTAATATATTCTTCAACGTGACCTAATTGGAATAAAATCGAACAGAAGTAACATGAAGCAATGCGAAGAAAATTAGTCATAGATTTAAGGCTAAAAAAAATTCGTTTGGCCTTGAGATTTGGCTGTTTGAGAAAGTAACTAATTTCACTTCTTTGATGATAAAAAAATTATTCACACTCTTCATGTGAATAGCGTGACGCATTAATAAATGCTGTGCCCAAGAACCCAGTATATTTGTCAGTGAAACTTTAGAAATGATACATCATCCTCAGCCCCCTCGACATGAGCTAGCTGAGTTTTTATGAGGTTGATAAGCTAAGAGCTCTCATTATAGTAAAATTGTGTAATAATAAAAAATTTTAAAATTTTAAAATCCATACGAAGAGAAGTAGAAGAGCTCGACTGGAATGAAGTATTGGTAAACGTATATTCCAAAGAGCTTAAATATAAGCCAATAATAATAGTAACATTAAAATAAATACATAAAATTAAGTTTAAAGAAGTTAGGAAAAAAATCTGAATTCCTTTGAATCGCAAGGAGAAAGCCATTCTTTTTTTCTTTTTTACGATGCTGATCAGATAATGTGACTATGTAAGAAAGAAACATTGGGTGTTAGGAATTAGCAACAGATTATACGGTGGAGACGACAAAGAAAATCACACGAGCACATTAACGAACCTGACAAAAGCCAAAATTACTTTAAGATGACTGAGAAATTCTTCAGTCATAACCAGAATTTGCAAAGAAAAAATCTCAGACTTTTTTTCAAGTTTTTGGGTATTTCTCTAGAGTGAATGATTTTCGAGCTTAAATAAGTAAATATTTTAAATTAGAAACAGACTTTTATTAAAAAATTCCTCAAAAATCATATGAGAACGCTCCTAAATAAGTGATAAGTCCAAATGCATTCAAAATGGTGGGAAAATGTCTCCTATTAAGAGTAAAATAGGGAATAGAGAAAAAGTAATGTAAATATTACAGTTAGAGGCACATCTTATTTAATTTATAATATGCCTTCGAAACACATCTAGGGGTGTTTTTCATCAAAATATAGAAATTATTCCGTTTATTTGAGAAATATTTATGAAAATCGAAATGCAGTAAAACGAAAAGTGAGTAATACGTATCTATCAAAAAAATCTATCAAAGTTTATGGTAAGAAGAGATAAACTCAAAATGTTTTCTTTCTTTCCTCAATCAAGAACCCTATTGTAAACTTCAGCCAATTCATTTCACAAATATAAGTTATCAAAACTTGAAAAATTATTATAAATACTACAGCTTCGATTAGACAGCACTTTTAAGTTCTTCACTTTTAAGGTGTATTTTTTGAATACCATTTTTTCTCAACTTGAAATATTTTTTTATGTTGCAGGAAAACAGTATCTATTAATTTAAAACGAGCTTTGAAACATAGATGACTAGATGACATCATTTTCAAACATTCAGATGTCAATAAACCATGGTAAGTAAACCTAACTGAGCATTACTCTTCGACTTAAGCACTGATTGTTATGATCTCTTTGTAAAATAGTACGTTAAGGTTCAGTGAAGCATATACTTATGTATTAGTAGGGAAAAAAAAGAAACAAAACTCACTGAACCAGATGTTTGGAAAACAATTTCGAAGTTAGAATAATGAATCAATAGAGACTTATAGCTTCCATTTCTTCTGAAGCTGAGATTCCAAAGGATGCGGGTGATATGGAACATTGTGGTGAAAATACAAGTATTCACCAATCATAGCAGACCATAGAAACCAAGTAATAACTGAATCATCCTGAATAAGCGAGCAGAATTATAATTTTTTAACCTGAAAAAAAAAAAAAAAAAATCGAAACATTATTATAATCTTTTTCTATAGCATACAGATCTGAGTATTTTTTTACTTCCAAGTTTTTTTTTGAAACAATGAGGAAGGGAACTTGGGATTCTACTGATTTCCTGAATCATGAAAATATTATTTTTTTGAAGAACGGTCAGGTGAATGTAAAACATTTGCGAATTTCTTTATGAGACGACGAAATTCTACCTTTTTCTGGTAGCAAGAAAATCCATGCCACAAAAACTAATAATTGTCTTTATAGTTTCAGATAAACGGATATTTGCAAATTAAAACAGCTCACTCGTAAACTACCCTGTAGATCCGGGCTTTTGTAGATTGTTTTTATCAGAAGCTCGTCTTTACAGGTACTTACGGCTGAGAGGTAATTACAACTGAAACTTTTCTACCCGACTGTCGTCGACGAACATCATTTCAGATATTCTGCAACAGAAACCAAATATTAATTCGTTTTTGTTTAATCAAGTGATTATATCTAATATATATTTTTAAAATACACATATGGATCCTGAAATCGATATTGCATTTGTTGAAAGTTTTTTACAACCACAAAATCGGATGATTAATTTTAAGAGTCAATAATGTAAAAGAATAAAAATAAAATTAAAACCTCTCAATATTCTTTATTATATTACTGAAATATATAAAAATACATTAAAAGCAATCAGCGGAGGATTTAATGAAAAAAAAAAAAAATTATTGCAGCTTGTTTTTTAAAAGTAGGTAGGTACTTGATACAACTGAAACAGATTTTTTTTTTGAAATCACAACTATCCATTTAGAGTCATTAAATGACTTAAATCGAGTACATAATTAGACATTGACAAATCACAGATTTGAATGAAGTCTCCTAAATCTATAAAAACTGTACTTTAATCCAACTTCCGTGCTTCAACGATAAATTAACGAGAATTATTTCGTTCGATCATAAGAATAATAAGTTAATACTTCTATGAAAAACAATTCAACCACAATCGGTTTTCGTATTATAATCGACAACAATATGGTACAAAAACGTGATGTAGAAAGAAACAATGAAGTAAGAAAAATTAAATTTTAGTCTTACATTACTTTCAACGAGCGATTGATCAGCAGTCCAGATTTGGATAATCAAATCAATAAGAAGCACGAATTTGGTAAATGTTATTCCATTCATCTTTAAAACAGAATTCACGAAGAAAAAAAAAATAATAATGAGGAAAAAATCAAAATATCATCATGATAAGAAAATGAAAATTTTGTTTTAAAAAGTAAGTATGTTTTTAAAAATAAATTTTTAAGAAAAAAAATATTCCACACAAAATCCTTGAATCGGGCATTTTAATCAATTCTTATAAAATGGTTAAAAAGTGCAGGAATTCCTAAGCGTTCAATAAAGGGTTGAAGACAGCTAAGGCAATTTGTTGAAACTTGAAATTAATCAGAAAACTTGAGAAAAATGCAACAGTGAGAATACAAAATTAAATATGCGTGGGTTGCAAATACTCTGTTTTAACTAAAGTGATGTCATTATACTTTAGAGGGGAAAGGTGAATGGTCAAAATATAAAATTAGAGATTTTCAAAATTTCGGTCATCTAACGTTTGCTTCATTGCCATCAAGTTGGCCAGAAAAGTTGAAATGTTCTTCTACAGAGTAAAAAACTGAAAGGATGTACGTTTAAAATTAAACTACGATTTATACGATTATAGACATACATAATTTGTCTCGCATTCATGATGAGTATTAAAAGAGTATGGAGATGATTGGTGACGGAGTTGCGAGAATGATAACTTACAAATTATGTACCCCAGATTTGAGACTAGTACTAAGCAAATAATTTCGCTAAAATCCTCGCACCAAAACTAATCAAGGAGGCTTATGCCCCAAAGGTTGGACCAAAACTGGGAGTCTAATCTGGACTTTGGTGAGAAGCCAAATGATTTAATAAAATACCCAGTCATTTAATTTAATTTCTGAGCAAATTATTCATTTTAATGAAATTTTACAAATTACGAAAATCTAAAAAATTGCCCGATTCAACGATTTACTCATTCGCAAGTAAACCAGACTTCAAAGCTTGCTTCTTTATAATCTGTTTCAATTAAGAGCTCCAACAAATAAGTAGACAGCATTTTTGATTTCGATCAATCGCCGTTCTCAAATCCTTATGACGGCATGCACTTCCTAAATGAAACAGAATATAGAAGTGTAAAATGTCAACTTACAACGAAAATGGTGAAATTTACGTTATTAATGCTGTTGAAAAAATTGAAATTTTCAAATAAAATGCCATGAATCATTGAATAATTCTAAGTTGTAGTGGAATAAATGGCAATAAGCTGTAGTTTATGAGAGAAAAAAAAGAATTTCAAAATGAAGAAAAAAGAAAACATAATTTTACTATTAATTATGCCAAAAATTTTTGACTTTAAATAAAACTACTATTTGCAGATTCCTGATAATTTTTCACCATTTTCCACATTTCTCAGTTTCTTCACCAAATGGTGGATTTTTGGGGTTTACATACTAATAATTACACATTAACGATTTTCTATCAAATTCCTACTACATTTTCTTTCACATTAATTTTTATGAAAAATTATAATCAAAAGTAATAAAATTGTAGTAAGATAGTGATTAAAAAATTACGTAAAAAAGAATGTAATAATAAGCCAAGTTTGTAAAACTATTCGTCCTTTTTTCAGAACAATGGCTTATCTGAAGAAAAAAAAATACACGATCGGCAAAGAAGGCCTTAATAAAATTCCAAAGCCATGATCGTTTCACTGCAGATCAATAGTTCGTAGAACTGTACTAAAAAATTGTTTAACCAAAAATTTATAAATTCAATTGGATCTGCAAAAAGTCTGTGAAAAATATTAAATTAATTGTCGAGTTCAAATTCACAATTTCATCATTAAAAGAGATAAACAAATCAAAGGACTATATAGAATATTTAAACAAGAACTAATAAGGGCAAGTTTGAAACTTTTCGAGGGTTTTCAAATTATCCGTTAAAAACATTAATCTTCGAACCAAAATTAAATCGATCTCATTATCAACCTAAAATCCATCCTATTAATCGATTAAAATTAAGAAAAATATGTAGTTTTTCATCAAAACACAGGTACATTCGAAATGAACAGATGGACATGGAACACGCACTAAGCTCCTGCACACAGAAAATGAAGCAAGGTCTATCAGAAAAATTTAGCCACCTCCGACGATTCACATTGGACCTTTAATTTTTTAAATGATTCCGAATTTGTTTCAAACGTTTCATCTGTTCATATTACTTAAAATGAGTGAAAATAAATTACGAAGAAGGATTCAATCTTAATTTTAAAATGAAAAAAAAAAAAAAAAAAAAAAACAAACAAACAAATAGAAACACGAAGTTGGATCACAACAAACGAAATAATTTTTGACGGGGTAATGAAAAGAGTAGCTCAATACTCGAATGATAATTTTCCAGCAAACTGATAGTTCATGAAACAAAAATAACGATTGTTCATGATGGATTGGTTGAGAAACAATGAATAACAAACTGGAAGGAGGACTTCCTATTTAATCTACAAGAAACTGAAAAAAACACAGTGATAGGGAGAGAGAATGATACCTAAATAGTTCATTGCTTTTTGTCTTTTATAATATTATTGATGAGAAAAATTGGTCAAAATGCAATCGCGAACGAAATAACATTTTGGATGTTCATTTAGCGAAAGCATCGTTTTCATTTCTTCATTTTTACATACTTTTTCTGTATTTTGAATCATCTGAAAGACACTTTTTACTGTAGTACTTTTTATTTTTGAAGGCTTAAAAAATTTATGGAAGTACAAAAACTGCACTTCAGAAAATTCAAACGCAAAAGAAGTAAAAAGCGAGAAATATAAACAATGCTTCTGTCAAATGGACTCTGATAACGTTATTTCATTCGATGTCACAGCTACAGAAAAAAAAAAATGATGGGTAATCTTTTCTTGGCCTGTTACATTTACACTACTTTCCCTCTTGTTCACAGAATTCCTCCTTCCAGTTTGTTGTCCTGTTCGCTGCTGAATAAAATATCCGTTATTGTAAATTGTGAATAAAAATTAAAAAAATATTCTTTAAAACGTCCCATAAGTTAGGCACTCATATTCCGTTCCAAATAACATGACTAGTCACCAGCGACCATATAAATTTAGAAACAGCAGGTGTTGAGTTCGTCAAAACGTTAACTTGGTTCTCACAATAGTTGAATATTGCAGGGTTGAAAAATTTTTAAATATTTTATACCCTCAAGAATAAAAAAAAAAATAGTTAGTTTTTTGAAGAGATCAGCATAAAATTGAATACTCGGAGCAACTTTAAGCAACTTGAATATTTTTTAGTATCCAACAAAGCCTTTCACGACTTCTTGGACAAATCACAAAGAATACTCCAGCGTACTGAATAATCAACTACCATTGCAAGATAACTTATCAGAAATAAAAGCTTCACTTTGCCAAGCGATTAATGGGGCCAAAAATGGTGTATTCAACACCTCAAGTCCTATAGGTTCTCAAAATATTGCCAAACCATTCATCATTTGCATGCGCTCCACCCTCAATAATGAGAGTGCAGCATTTTTCATGTACTCTATAATTTTATTCAAATTGTACGGTAAATAAGCGAGGAAAATAATAAAAAGAGCATTTTATGGTAAGTCTTTTTAGATATATGGTCGTTGCTGGTGCTACGATTTTGGAAAATTTTGGATCAACCAATACTTGTCGAATGCTAAGACTGTTACAAATTATTGCAATCTCCACGATAATTCACAGACAATAGGAATGAGAGGAAATTTAAATTTCGATGAATTCGTAAGGTTTTTATCGAGTCGCCAGAAATGTTATTCGGAACGGAGTCTATGATTACTAATTAAAATCTCTCAATTATAACGCTTCGCGTTCTCTTGCAACATCTCCGACTGTACTTCGATAAAAAACGTCATAAAGGTATCAACATCAATTGATTCTTTCCATAAATCTTGCCAAATTTCATGTAGCACATCCAGAATTTTCTTCTTCTTCGTTACATTCATTGCTTTCATCATTGCGACTGATGAGTCGATATCTTTAACCGATAGCAATTTCTAAAATGTAAGATACAAACGATAATATAAGCTAAATAGTACACGCATTTATAAAAAAAATTATAAATTTCAGATCATTACCTCGAGGAGAGCAACGACATCGATTTCGCATAACATCATTTCCACTTTACAGAATAACAGATGAAATACTCTTCGATGCTTATCGTATTCACGACAGTTGGGCGAAATTTCAGCAGCAGCTTTCTCTAGAAATTCTCGGTTTGCTTTTGAGCTAGTGGAAGGTCGGTACCATTTCATCGAATAAATTAGAGGTTCTGTTCCGGGAAACGATATTAAAAACTCGAAAAACCTTTTGAAATGAGTCTGAACGATATCCATTTTGTCGCCATGATCTACATGCTGCCACAGATATAGGAATGTCGATACTATTTCATTTTTCGTAACGGCCACGTGTTGAGTCGAATCGTGTCGTTTAATAATAAATGTTGCCATTAGTGATGCATTTTTCTTTTTTTTTTCAATTGGAATAAGAGAAAAGAACCGCGTAACCGAGGATAAATCACTCATAATCGCCTGAAAAAATAAAAAATAAAATTAGACGTATAATTTGAGAAGTTTCTCAGATTATGGGCTTGTTTCTTTTGCATGAATTCCTTGCCCCAGTTAAAAAATTTATAAAACAAATCAGAAAAAAGTTGCGGAATGACTACAAATTTAATGGACAAATGCACAGAAAGCAAACAAAAGAAACAGACTAATTAAGAGGTACGAATGACAAAGAGCATGTTTTTGAAAATCTTTTCAAGAGAGTAAGAAAGTTCCCAGATATTACTAACACAGATTTAAAAATACTGCCTCCTGTGATTCACAAAAAAAGGAACGACAATTTTTCCATGAATTAATTTTCATGAAAAACCGTAAAAAATCAGAATGTGTACATTTTTTAGGTTTCCTCATAATGTTCATGAAGGTGTTAAAATATTTTCAAAACAGAAAAAAAAAATTGATTATCTACAAATTAAAAATAGTTTCAGTTATAAATTTTTTGAACAGGTTTCCATTCTGAAAATATGTAATGTGTTCTTTCTTTTTCAGATATTTCATCGAATAACAAGAATCGCATCACAGTTTGGTGTCTAAAATTTGGTTGCAAGATGCAGCAAACGTAGCTAAGTTTAAAATACAATAAAATAAAGAGCAGGATTTTGAGAATTGTATCTTGTCATTTATACTATTCTATAGGGTAGTATCAACTTACAGAATATCTAAAAACATTTTCTATAGGGGTATTATTCAGGTATAGATCTCGATGCTGATAAAGAAGATATGAAATTTGAAATTCACGATCCCTCCTACGTCCAAATCTTTGGTAAACAGCAGCGTTACGAAATAAATAATATCGAAGACGACTGTAACAAATCCAATGAAAAAATACGTAGAGAGAGTAATTTCCAAAATAAACATGGGCGTCTAAACGTTCTCGTTCGCTTAATTTTGACCAGCATGATTCAATCCACGAAGGATACGATACGTTGTCTGTAGTCACGTTGTCTTTACTCAGCTCACAAAGAGTTTTCATTCGATTAATTGTGAAATACGGAGTCCAGTGTATTTTTTCAAACGAAAGGGGTGGAATATTTTTACTGAGTACATCACAAATATCGATGAGTGCTCTCGACAAATTCATCAATTCCGTCCCTAAAAAATTAAGACATTTCAATAGCTCACATAAAATGGTACAGTAGTTATATGGTAAAAGATTATACCAATTAAGGAGACAGTCCTGCGAATGTTACTCTCGATTGACACAGGAAGGTGAGGATAAACAACAGGGACAAGTTTCAAGACTTCCTCAGTTTTGCTGGCCCAACAATCAACAATTCTGATTTCAGGAACTTCTCGTCTAAATAAATCCGTTGCAATCGAAAATAAAGCTTTGTCTTGCAGCTGAACAACAGCCATACCCAAATCTGTCAAAACAACATTATGAACATTGTACTAATTTTTTTTTGAGTTCAGCAAAAAAATAAAATTTTTTGTGAACTATGTAAAAGATAACACATGTTCACTGGCAATTTGAATATCTTAGTAACCAATACGTTCAAATAAAAAGGTGCAACATCCATTTTTAATAAATTGGGACAAGTGTGAAAAAAATGTATTCTACCTTCTATTAAACCTATTGATCATTTAGTTTGGAACTTTTTTCATACATTCCTGTCACAAAAACCGTGAGTTTTGGCGCCTGATAAAGAAACAACGATATATTCAATAATAGCCCCCCCCCCAAAAAAAAAAAAATTAGAAATCAAACTGTAAGAGGAATTTCATGGTCGAATCCATAGTCGATTTTCATAATTTTAATTAAATCATACGATTGAAATTCTACGAAAGTACAATATAGCTTCTACAAGAATGATTCTGTAATCATCAATCAGATAAAAAAAGTACGTAGAGACGAATGAGACGAATACATGAATATTTTGAAATTCAGAAAATAAAATTTCATTTACTTACACCCGAATAATAAATACTCTCCTCAAATTTTCGAAGTCAAGCTTCAGTGGTCACTGTGCATTAAGCTGTGATCCATATTAACATAGAATCGTCGAGTTTGGTAATTCATGGTAATGCTTCAATTTTACTGCAATTAGGAAATGTTTGGAAACGTACCAATTACAAAAGTGAAAAGTTGTATGATTATTACACTCATATAAGTGATATATTGCTTCAAGTACCTACATACTGTTATAGAATCCGCTGAAGCTGTTCAAATAATCAAACCATTTTATACGAATTAATAAAATGCCGATTAAATATTGAATCGGCTTGTCATAGAAAATTTTAAATTATTGACCGAAACGGATTTATTCGTGGAAACGATTGTCAACGACCTCGGAGCTGACTCTTTATCAATATTATTTGATAAATGCAAGATGCAAGTGCAGTGCACAACTCAACTCACGTGGACGACGAAAACAAAACTGACATGAAACGAAACTCGAAACTTGACCATTAATTTAATTAACCTTTTGCCCTGTTGAAACGCTATTATCGATGAGGTGAGAAATTAGTTTCAAAAATGGAGTCGTTCGGTAATAAATTTTTTCTGTGAAACATGTTTCCTCTTTCATTCCCGCTTCACTCGTCATTTTGCAAAATGCGCTGAGAAAATATCGAAATAATCAGAATTTAATATCGATAATAAATTCAAATGATAATTTTAATATTTCCTTTAATTTCATCATATTATATATACATTTTTTCGGTTGTTCGTGAAAATAAATTTTAATTTTCACTTTCAAGTGACACCTCTTATGAAGTTTTTAGTCGTTAGCATCAGTCCAAAATTAAAACTCCAATACTAGTATGATACAGAGATTAAAATTTAAAATACTGATAGATTACTCCTAGAAAATATTGTTTTTTGAGGACGTGACTCACAAGTCTGGAGCTGTTGATTTATTTTAATTTCAAACATATATTTAAACCAAAAACTACAAAAAAATCTTTTCATTTTTGCAAAAGAAACGAGTAAAATCATAGAAATTTTTCGAGTAGCTATATGTCTTTCAGACTTCCGTAAGTCATTTAATTCAACTTAGTATTTCGAAAATCCTAAAAAAAATAATATTCAAAACTTTGTTGACTGACTTTTTTAAGAAACAAACGAAGTATGTAGGTGATATATTTTTCACAGATTTTCTGAAAAGTTATATAAGTACTATAATATTACATTTCCAAATGAGCGAAAAATAAAAAATATTTTTACGAAAAATGGCGCTATAAGAATGATGATTTTGGAATCCAAGTAAATCTATCGATAGTACGGATATCAATATAATATTCAAATCATACTATCGACACTTATACCGCAAAATCGCATCGTGTTCCATCGGTTCCTACGGTGTGGAGTGCATAGCGAAAAGTAGAAAGATAATTTTTCTTCCTTACTGAAATTTCATTTGGCACATATTATTGTATTGCATGTTAAAGTGAATCTTTAATTATAATATTAATTACATAGTTTGAATTATGTCGTCTACTGGTACGTAATTTAGCAAATTTACTTCTTTAATTTCTATGTTGTATTTTTGTTTCCGTTGCCCTGTATTACCTTCATTTCATCGAAAATCCCATCAGAATCCGAGTTACGTGAATATCCACATGGTCGTTATGTTAACGTGTCAATTGTTAGCCAGCATTAAGACGATAGTAATTTACATTCTATTACTATTTCTACGTATGATCCGGTAATTCCCTTCTCGGATCTCTTTTCCGTTCATTTTCCAGTAAGTCGATCTTTCATCTGTCGAAAACCGGATGTTCGTATCTGAAAACGGAAATTATTTCTGATTTTGTTGATCCACCAACTTTCATTAATGTCTCGCTATTATTAGCTTCGTGATAAAAATCGCTGTTATAGTTTCATATGTTCTCAGTTGTCAATTATGATTCGAAATCCACGATCGTAACTCTATGCCCAATTGTGCAATACGTTCTATCATTTCTTTTTTCTGCAGGTTTTGGATTTCACATCTTTTTTTTTTTCACATTCCTTAATGCAGCTTGCAAATACTTAAACGATTTTGATGGAAATAGAATTGAGACACTATGACACTATCATCGACCAATGGATACAATGCCGTATCTCTATCCAACCTTCCACTAACATGTGAATGTCAGGGCAAAGTACACTGTTCTTTGCTCAGGCTAACATTATTTGCTCTGCTCGTGCATTTTCTCAAATTTATATTAATATCAATCAGTGAATTCCACGATAACAGTAGCGTGAAACTACGTAATTTTTGCAAAAATGTGATACTTAGTATCGAATGTTTTCAGGCAAACAAAAGAAGAAAAAGTATAGACCGATCGATATAGAAACGATTTTACCAAACGCTGTTGTACGACCGAGTACAACTAGTTGGGCAGAAGAAGTTGAAGATGAACTTCATTTAAGTGGTGAGTATTTTTCACCTCTAATTCGAAAATAGTAATACATAGGAATAAATCGGTAGTTTTCCTATTCAGTATGTTAATTTATTGATTTGATCTTTCATTTATGAAATTTCATCTTGTGAACATCACACTAATGGATTTGAGTAAATCATTTCGTGGCTGTTACTTGGTATATCGGTGATTCTAGTTTTACATTTTCATTTATTGTGAAACTCATAATTATTTTCTAACTGAAGTTCTTAGTGTCCCTGTACTTGAGACTTCTTAATTCAAAGCTACTAATGTATGTCATGTAAACGTCGTTCATCAAAAATCCGGTTTCTCCTCCTGGAAAAATGAAAATACTGTAATATATCTGCCAGTAATGCCATTGGTTTTGAGTTTTCTTTAAGCAGTATTTAGTTTCAAACTCCACTTTGACTAAGGCTAAAACTTCGAAGCTTGTTTCAATTAGTATAATATTCAATTCTTCTTTACAAATTTTTTATTTTATAGTTACTCTAGAAATTTGAATTATTCAGGTTTGTAATCTCGTTCATTTATTGAATTATATTTATACGCTTTTATTGAATACCAAACTATCAGTTCGCGATAAGCGTAATACATAGTTGACATATGTATTATACTTCGATCATTCATTAACAGTTGAACAAATTTCGGTAAATTATCGTTGAAAATAGACTTTTGAAGAACACCTCTCATATCTAGCATTAGTATTTTTTGATTAATTAGAGGATAAATAATTTAGTTTTAGGGTCTTGTTAAGCGTAATTTTTATTTTATTGTAATTTTTTATTGTCTCAACTACTGATTAATGATGATAAATTATCAAAACGAGCTCAGTTTTTTTCATGGCTTCGTTTTGAACGTTTCAAGAATGTCAACAAAAATCTTGCGTCTGGGGTTCACAAACGGGGCACTTGTTGCTCACGATCAACCTCGGGAAGGTCTGAGACTGAATCATTTAACTCTCTAGCAGGGAGCAACTTCAATCAAAGTTGGCGAAGGAACCAGAAATAGCGAATGCATTCGGGTAATTCTTGGGTTGGGGACGATTTTTTAATCGGAGACCAGACCTGGTGCATTTGATGGAAACCTTCGTGATTGGCTGTTTTAGTTGGATGCGCAAGGTTTTACAAAGATAACTCAATTCAGACTAGTCTTTTGCTGACATTCTGAACAATACAAATCTGAAATTAAATTGTAGAGAGACTCGATATTTCTTTAATATGATGGATAATGCAATGATACGCTTAATTATATTACAATGTTATTGAATCCGACGTAGCCACTTCATACTTTCCTTTTACCAGAAATATAGTACTTCAATGTAATTTATCCAATTGATGATATGTTGTTTATTTTTATTAAGTTGAAATTTAGTAAAGTTCTTATGCACTTAAAACAGCGGTGTAAACTGTTGATTGAAGATAAGTGAAAAACGAGTTTACTCTGTGCATTAGCCTCAGTAAAATGTAAGCGAAGGTTTTCAAAAAGATAATTCAGTTATCTGCCTTTTATTTATTTATTTATTTATTCATTCTTGTTAGACTGACCAAGATTCCATTCCTTCTGTGTTTACATTGAAATTTAGTTCTTTTGTTGCCCTTTAGTAAAGTCAAGAAAACAGTGTTGATTATTGATTCCTGTTTTTTATTAGACATTTTGAAGTTACAACTTGGTAATTTTTACGTAAAATTCGGTTTTTAGTTTTTCATTTTTATTTAATATTTGTTTCTTTAATAACTACGGATTAATGATGATGATTTATCAAAACGAGCTCAGTTTTATTCATGGCTTTGTTTTGAACGTTTTGAGAATGTCAACAAAAATCTTGCGTCTGGGGTTCACAAACGGGGCACTTGTTGCTCACGATCAACCTCGGGAAGGTCTGAGACTGAATCATTTAACTCTCTAGCAGGGAGCAACTTTAATCAAAGTTGGCGAAGGAACCAGAAATAGCGAATGCATTCGGGTAATTCTTGGGTTGAGGACGATTTTTTAATCGGAGACCAGACCTGGTGCATTTGATGGAAACCTTCGTGATTGGCTGTTTTAGTTGGATGCGCAAGGTTTTACAAAGATAACTCAATTCAGACTAGTCTTTTGCTGACGTTCTCATCGTTCTTGTTTTATATTTGAATTCTGAAAATCCGTAGAAAACAATTAATTTTAAATTATATAATTTCGGCTGGTTTTCAACAGATGACCAATTTTTTATTTTTTCATGTTTTGTATATGAAGCTTTCTTCTGTAATTCATGTGTTGTATGATGTAGGACCTACATTACTTTCACTGCCGATGATTATATTTTAAACTAAATTTTTCATTCTAAGGTCGTTCTTGATAAAGTTTCTATGATATGTAATAGCTCTTGGATTGATTTAAGCATTTCAAAAATCTAAACGAGAGTTAAGCGTAGGTTACTATGTATTTTACTGCATTCATGAACGTTTAAATAACCTGTTCATTTGAGAAGGCTTCTTGATATCGAGGCTTGCTTGATACAGCAGGGATAGAAATTTGAAAGGTAAACGTGCTAAACTAGGTGAATTTGCTCGTTCAGCCCCGTTACTTTCATACATCAATATTAAATTAAATTATTTGATTAATTATTATCAAAACAAGCGAGTCTTGAGTCCGAACTGTGTATTGAATATAAGATGTTAATATTCTATATTATAACAAAAAGTATTCTGTGAAATCTTATAGTATTTTCCTTCCTTTTATTATGTACTTTGTAAAGCATTTTCCCCACTAGTGTAAGTGAAAAGTAAATGTACAATTGAGAACTACTACTTCTACGACATTGACCCTCTCCTACTAAATTGCTACATACATACGTATCTTGAACGATTTGAGATTATTTTTAAAGAAATAGCGTATACACGTGCATCAACAATTATAGTACCCTCCATAAAGTAGTATGACGTAGTCGTTGCGGTTAAAACCGAATAGTAACATTTTTTTTTTTAATTTTTTTTTCCACCCCGCCTGGAAAATTATATTTTTTATTCCATTTTTGGACGTTCGTATCAGCCCTATTCGCACTGATTTACCAAATGTTGGTTCTTCGTGAACTTTTACATATAGCATCATGTGCTACAGAAACTACGAGCTTTCACCAGACACCAAGTCGCCTTTTATCTCATGGGGCGTTTTGGTCGCGGTGTAAAGTACATTTTTTTTTTCGAGGAAAGCTAGTGTGATGAATGATAGTGAAGAGTAATTAGTTAGCTTCTTGAAAATTCTCATCTTGTAAGTAGTAACTTTACTTTAATGCTGATGTTCTTTGCTCATCTTGCAGCTCAAGTGATTTTTATACGTTTGTTATTTGTCAGTTTGTGGAGAAAAAATCGAAAAAAAGTTTTGTGATGTAAAGTTTCATATAAGACTGAAAAATGATGTAGACCTCCTTCTTCCCCCTTCCTCCCACAATAGTTCATTATGATGAAGCGGCCGTGAGAAGTCTTGACTTTTCATTTGAATTGTTTTGTAGCTATCTTCTTTTATGAAACTACTTTTAAGTATCGTGATGGAATCAATTTATCAAGATATTACTGTGTAAAAAAAAAAATTACAGTGTTTATTTTTCAAGTGACGGGTTATGTTTATGATGTATGACGTTGATATCAACATGTTTACTTAGTTTAGCTATCCTATCTATAGCACTACCTCTTTTCACTGCATTTATTTAAATCAGTGCTATAGTTCTCGCAGACAGGTTCAAGATTTCTGGATTCGCTGGTTGATAATTACTGAAGTGGGTCTGCTTATGTGGTTATATTTAATTCCATGCGAAAAATTAAAAATAGCCTGTTGTGGAAATTCGAAGCTTCTTTTATTTGAATTGACGCTGTTAAGTGGACATATATCATATCACTTCTATTCAAATAGTATTTTATTCTACATTTTTAGTTTGTATTTTCATCTTTCACATTTGTCGAGTTTAGAGTTTTAGATACTGCGCTATGAGATGAAATTTTGAATAGCTCCCTTATGGAATAACTCAATTTTTAATTCGTTTATCTTTAAATACTTTTTTGGACATATCATATTTTTCCTCTGAAGTGACAATATTGCGAAACCATTATTGTATTTTATTTTATTTTTTAGCTATTTCTTACGATTTTATTTTCAGTTTTGAAGTAGCGTTTTGATTACAGCATCAAATACGTTCTGATGAACAGCTAAAAATGAATGAAAAACCTGCTTTTCCTATAGTGTTGGTAAAACTAACACGTGTCAAAACTTACGTCAACCGGATTTGGCCGTATTGAATTTTAGCTTATGCATCTCATCCAGTCCTGAATTATTCCCCAACTCGAATTCGATCGATTTTTCAAGGGTTTCGTATTCATTTTACCCACATGCACCTGGAAGCTATGAATGAAGGGTGTCAGTTGTCGATTTTTGAAATTTTACTTTTTTTTTTTTCGTTACCGTCGCCGATCTGAAAGTTTTTGTTCGTTTCGAATTACGACGAAAGAAGAAATTGATTTGAGCCTTATTCTGTAACCCCTGTTTTCTTTGAGGTGGAAAGAATCTTGTTTATTTTACCTTGACAAAAACAGGCATATGAAAGTGAGAACAAAGACGCACATTTTCTGTTACCCGCTATATGGGTTGATTAGTCTGGTTCTCGTACAGTTTATATTCGAAAATATGTCTATATATTACGGTTTCAACGTATTAACCGAATAAATTTGTTTTCTTTTTAGAATATGCTCTCAAAAAGATCAACAGTATCAGCTTACCAACAGCTCCTAGGGCTGCGCGTGATTTGGTTATTGACGAAACTAAAATCCCTCCCAATGGACCATTCAGGGCTTTCATGTCGAATCTTCCGTTCGAAACTACGGAAGAAGATGTTTTAAATTTATTCAATCAACTCAAGGTGAGCATTATACCGGTGTTTTGCCGTACACACTGATACCTGATGTGATGTTTTTAAAGGCGAATGTGATCACTGTGCTCCTGTAAGCTGATGAGATCGCTACAATTACGGTCGAGCACGTGAAATGAACTGCGAACAAATTCTGATTGGGTGATGAAATGATGGAAAATATTTCCTAGTTTTGATTTCCGCCTACCTTTCTTAAAACTTATCATTTTCTCCCAAAAAAAAAAAGCTGAAAGAAATAATATTCAAAGCAGGAACGAATTTTGTGGATGGTGTTATTCCTATTAATTCGACATTTTCTTTTACAGATTGACAAAATTGAGTTGCCCCGTGACAGACAAGACCGGATGAAAGGATTCGGATACATTGAATTCAGAGACAAATCCAGTCTTCTAGTAGCCCTCCAAGAAGGCGAATTGGTACGTAGCTGTATTTCTATTTCATATTCATCAGGCATAATTTGGGTACCCTTCCGTCTTCTAATTTTGTGTAGACGGTCTAGTCGTAAAATATAATCATTTTATTCCATCAGAAGTAGTTGAACGTCCACAACAAATAAGCTGTAATTGCAGTAAGAATCTTGTAAATTTCTCATATTTTCATTGAATTATGAATAGAACACTTGAGAACACTGATGAATAAAAATCACATTTTTATGAAACGGTCTAAAGATTTGAAACTATTCATTACATTTTCTTAGATTGTAAACAGTGTTTAATTCCTTTGCAGACGTTGAAATCTCGTACGGTGAGAATTTCCCTACCGACTGATGATGATGGTAAAGGATCTCGTGGAAATACTTCATTCACGAGAAATCGTGATATGTCTGATCGTTTTGATAGATCAGACAAACCCATGGAATGGCGGGCAGCAGCCCCCATACCGCATGATCCGGACAAGTCGGGTAAGTTTCATTTTTTAATGCTCAAAATAGGGAAAACATTATTTTAGTGCTGACGAAAATTTGAGTATTCTTTGTGCAAAAGGGCCTCAGCGTTATAACAAGTGATTGTTAGTCTAATAGAAACGCAAGCTATTGTTGATTTTTATTGGCTCTCAACGAAATTTCTTTTCTTGAATTTTTGATGCCTTTACAAGCAAATGAGAGATTCTTTATTTTATGACTATAAATAGGGTAATTTTATTGCTGTTATAAGAATGGCTTATGAAGCCCTCAGTGTTTCTTTCAGTATTGCATTATTTTGTAATGCATTTCACAATCTTCTTACTTAGGATTTTGGTTGCATTTGATTTCAGCGCCGAAAAGTTCTGGCGGATTCACTCGACAGCAGAATTTCCGTGACAGAGACCGTGACCGCGAAGGCGGTGGTGGTCCATTCCGTGAGTCCAGAGGCGGCGGCGGCTTCACCGATTTTGAGAAACCCAGTTCATTTTCACGTGCCTTCCGCGATCGTGATCGCGATGAACGTCCTTCAGATCGCAGTAGTAGTCGACCATTTACCAAGCGGTTTGGTGATCGTGATCGTGATCGGGATGATCGAGGTGGAAGTCGTTCGTCGGTATTTGGCAAGAAATTCGATCGCGAAGATCGTGATCGAGAGTTCAAACGAGAACCAGTACCAGAACGTGGTAAGCTTCAGTCAAAATGAATTTTTGTCGTTGGTGAAATTGGGTTTACCGCATTTCAAGTAATTTTATACTGCTTTTAATTCTGATGGAAGAGAGAGTTCAGGTGCTTTCAGTGGAAATATCACCGAATGTGAAGCTCTAAAAATTTTGTCAGTTGAATAGAAATTCGTTATTTTAAGAAAATTTATATTCATAATTCAAAAGGATATTACCTCTTGAAATGGACAGCTTACTTGAGAGAATGACGTCTCGTTGAGTAGATTATTCATTGGAGGTGTCCACGAAAACTGAATAATTTTTGGCTCGTCTTGGTATGGTATTGATCCTCAGAAAATCTGATGAATAGCATGATGTAAATAACTCTTGCTCGATCAAAATATCCTGAAAATTAGGTCGTTTCTTAGAGCTTTGAATGGTCTGTAATTGTACAATGTTGAAGCGCAAATTTTGGACGTGTATTCTTCAGGGTATCAGTCTAGATTTGTATTTTAGATAGACAGAACCGCCAACTTTTGGTTTGTTTCATCTCCCCCCAAAATTATGATTTGTATTATCGGTTTGAAGTTGTATTTTTCTAGTACACGTTACTTGCATACCTAACTTGATTGCACGAACAGTTGCAGAAGAGCCGAAAACGCGACCTAAAATCGAATTACAACCGCGTTCGAAGCCTTTGGACACGAATCCAGCTCCGTCTGCGCTCCCGTCTTCGATATTTGGTTCTGCAAAACCAGTGGATACGGCGCGTCGAGAACAGGAAATTGAATTGAAATTAGAATCCAATGTCCCTGCACCGCGTAGTCGCTCGCCAATGAGTAATGTCACACCCACCCGGTCCAGATCGTCTTCTGTGTCATCAGTTTCGAGTATCAGGTTAGCTGTTCGTTAGATTTTAAGACACTTTCCGCGATTTCTGTGAAAATAATAAAAGCGTAAGAAATTTTCCGACGAGTGCTGCGATTAAATGAAATTGCTGTAGAACCGAGTGGTTAAATTCAATGGTCCCACGTGGATTTTGAATCACCTTCACCGCGTCTAATTTAATCTAAACATTATTTTGGTAATAAACTGAGCTTGAAAAATGATATTACTAGGATGTTGGATTATCGAAATTCTTCTCACCTTTTAATTCAGCTACGAAACTCCCTTGGAATTTTTCCATTGAAGCCTTCTATTTTTTTAAAATAATCAACAAACATGAAATTATTGGGTTAGTTTCTGATTTTTCTTATTCTGTTACGCAGAAGGCAGCAACCGCGCGATTCTGTAGAAACTGCCAACGATCCGAGTACATTGAGACAGGCCGACGACGAAAGTGAGAAACCGAAACCAGTAGAATTCAAAGAACCAGCTCCTCCGCCGCCTAATGTCTGGCAAAAACGATCGGAAGAAAATGCCGCAAAAATTTCTTCCAATGTGGTAGATTCGACTGTGATTGTAAGTTGATGATATTTTGACTTCCTATGGGTGTGTTTATTACTTTGTAAAGCATTTCACCCACTAGTTTAAGCGAAAAGTAAATGTACAATTGAGAACTACTACTTCTACGACATTGACCCTCTCCTACTAAATTGCTACATACATACGTATCTTGAACGATTTGAGATTATTTTCAAAGAAATAGCGTATACACGTGCATCAACAATTTTAGTACTCTCCATAAAGAAATATGACGTAGTCGTTGCGGTATAAACCGAATAGTAATATTTTTGTTTTAATTTTTTTTCCACCCCGCCTGGAAAATTTTATTTTTTATTTCATTTTTGGACGTTCGTATCAGCCCTATTCGCACTGATTTACCAAATGTTGGTTCTTCATGAACTTTTACATATAGCATCATGTGCTACAGAAACTACGAGCTTTCACCAGACACCAAGTCGCCTTTTATCTAATGGGGCGTTTTGGTCGCGGTGTAAAGTACATTTTTTTCGAGGAATGCTACGGAGACTGAATATTTTTTCGTGCGCTTGGCGTTCCAATTCATCAAAGGTTACTCTTATTAGTTTTGAACTCGCGATTTTCCACGCCGTGTTTGTTAAGGTGTTGCGTCTTAACTCGGAGCCGTTCCTGTTTCTTTATCAAATCCTTTTGTGGTCGAGATGATCGAGTTTGATTTCAGTATAATATTCTAGTGAATATTGAGTGGAAGCTATTTTGTTGGGTGCAAGTAAAATGAAGTACTTGTGAGCCTTGGTATGTAATTTATAAAAAGCGCTTTTATCACGATTTAATCATAATTGAATTTATGGTTTAATGCTGCTGTTACGTCAGACGGAGTCGCGATTAAAATCATGGATTTTAAATAATAATTGGAGGAAAAGATCATCAATAATATCTATTATGATCGTGATTAGAAGTGATTTTCAATCATTAGCGATGAATTGTATTGAAATTTGCCCAACTGTACTGCAAGGTATTATTATACCTTTATTTCTGCAAATTTGCTAAGGGAGGGACTGAGTCTTGAATCCATACGCGAAAGGCAAAAATTTTGTGACATTTTTGATGTGTCAACATCTTTGTTTTCGTTACACGATAGTAAATTCAGAAATTTAACACGGATTTAGAAATCGATAGTCGATATTGAGAATGTAAGGCAAAACACAATGATGCGCGCGCCGTTGTCAGTTAATGTCATCGAATGGTTCATATCAATAATCTCTTGATTAATATTCTTGGTGGTTCGTTAATCGTTTTCAGTTTTCTAATTTTCATTACTGTATTATTGTAGTTATTTTTTACGCATTATATTATGAAAGATGTTAACACATTAAAGATGTAACAGTAACAGTGATTAACTGAAACTTGCGTTTTATTTTTTTTTCTTCATTTTTGTTTTGATGAGATTGACCCTTCAATTCCCTACGTCACGTGTACGTGACCTGCGCCTGGCAGAACAATAATGTATGTGTAATGTGTTTCTGAGCTCAATGAAAGTGGAACCTTTTGAAAACGTGAGATTTTGTTGAATTTGACTATTTTCAAACACAATTACCATTTATTATTTGTAAATAGTATTTGATACTTTCGATTGTATTCAATTATTTCAATCTTTCACTGCAAAAAGAGAACACAGTTTACGAGAGAATGTGCACTCGTAAACGTATTCAAGTTCATTTGCCAAATAACAGTTTTGTAATGAGGCGTTTATCCCTTTGTATGTTATTTGTTCTAAAGTGGTTGATAAGTGAGGAATAAAAACTTGACATTTACCATAAGGGCGTTTAAATCTTATCATTTGAGCTATAAATTAGCTTTTAAATCGAATTTTTGTTTCTCTCATGAAAATCCCATTGTCTCATGAAAATATGATTGTTTTTTTTTACCATTGTTGAATTATGACGTCCGAGTTGAAGGACGAATTTCATGCCGAAGAAGAGGCTTCAGCCCCATAAGCCCCTTCCTTGGATACGCTACTGACTTGAATTACTATTTACTATCGTATTTTCGAGAAAATTGTTCATTTTTAACTTGTTTTTCATCTGCGTCCAGGATGATACTTCGAAGGCTGAAGAAACGGCGGATATATCCGAAGAGACGCAGCCGCGTTCGCAAGCCGAAGCCGAGGAGTCGTCAACGTCGGTCGACAAAAACGTCGTCGTCGACAAGCCACCAGCGACCGAACGCGAGTCCAGCGATCGGCAGAGGCCCGAAAAGCCCCGCGATCAATCCTTACCTTGGATGTCGTACTCGCCGGACTCGCCCAGCGGCGGTCGCTCCATCGGAGGCAAACGTTACGAGAGGAGCAACAATGGCAGTAGCAGTGGTGGCAACGCCAACAATTATAGCAGCTTCAATCGAGACAATCGCCGCGACAGACGCGACAATCGCCGACCGGATTCGGATCGCCGTCCGGATTCGGATCGTAGGGGCGCGGATCGTCGACCCGAAGGCGGCAGTCGCTATTTCAAGAACCGCGACGACGGCTACGGAGGCAATCGATCTGACAGCGGGCCGTTTGGCGGACCGCGTAACCAAAATCGCGACGGCAATTTCAGAAATCGCAACGGAAACGGGCGGCGGGACGACCGCGGCGGCAACTTCAGCAGTTTCCGCGACCGCAACGAGTACGGCTCCGGCGCGTCCGCCAGCCTGCGGTCGTCGGCGTCGTCGTCCATCAGCAATCTGCGAGACGAGAGCGAGAAGTCGGAAGAACGCAAAGCGTCCAGCGATGAGAGACTGACGGGCAACAACGCGGAAAGCGACTCCAGAACGCAGACGAAATCATCTTTCGAACAACCGCAGCAGCAGCAGAACGTGGACGAGCGATTGCAGTCGACGGTGGCCGCCGCTAGTGAGAAGCCGCTGGAGAACGGCGACGATAGTGACGCCCTGAATAGCAAACGGCCGTCGTTAACGCATTTGGACGCGCCTCAGCCTCAAACAATTGACCAGTATGACCTGAACGATAATTCGTTTAGCAGTAGTAAAAGTCGAAAAAAGAGCATAAAGAAGAAAGACAAAGTCGACGACCCTGCTGCTGAGAAGGACATCCTGAAGCCCATTGAAAACGATCGCAAGGCGAATAATCAAAAGGATGACAAGAAAAAAACTGCTGGTAAGTTCACCTGCTCCTTATACGAATGAGTCGGACTTTCTATTTCTTTGGTCAAATTATGCTATACGTTCATGTGCCCGAAAGCAGAAAAAAAAAAAAAAAAAAAAAACCCATACGTATCTTGTGCCATTCTAATGAATCACCTCAACTTTGAAGTCCATTTTCTCAATGATGGTTGTATTTTGGGACGTGATATTCGTATTTCAAGTAGGTGGGGCTCGATTTTTGCAAATAGCCTGCGAAATAATCTAATCTCTGAAAAAAGTGGACTTATACCCTTCTTGCGAATCACTGTTGATTTGCACTTCCGCCGTGGGTTTTCAAAAATATAAAAAAATCTTGATCTGTATCTATGCGTGTACTCGTCGAATCCGTCTTTTAGTTTCACCTAGAGTAAAGATAGTACCACTGTGAAACTTTTGACCAGAAATAGATGGTGAACGCATGCATCTTGTAGAGCAAGATGATTCCGAAGTAAAATGTTAGCATTTTGACAAGAAATTCGTATTGCTCAGAAATTAATGTTTTATTTTCTGTATATCTGCAGATAGTCAAGTGACTGAAACGACGACGAATAATAATAACGCGAAAGGAAAGGAGAGTAATCGTTCGAAAAAAGCAGCCAAGAAGTCTAGGTAATGAAATTGTTACCATTTTTAACGAGTCGTGGCTACTATTCATAGAAGTCATTCTGTTGGCAGGCGTACGAATATTTTATTGATTTTTATGTTACAGAGATATTCAAGAAGCGTCCCAACCGAAACAAAAAGAAGAAAAGGCACCGGTAAGTCTTGTTTCGAAATTTTGAATTTTTTCAGTTCGATGTAATTTTGAGATAGTGTACTGATGCTAGTAGAGGGGGAGACGAGAGTTGAAAAAAAACATTTCTAATCAAATTGCAGCACTTGCCGAACGTGTGTTCTTATCTGTTTAGAATGGGACTTGTTTTTGTCTTTTGCTTTTATTAATCAACTAGGGTGAAGAAAGTATAATATAATAAAAAAAAGAAAGAAATTATTGCATATTTTGATTGCTTTATTGCAATATGTGAAAAACAAAATATAGATTGCAATATTGGCAACCAAGCTTGTGAATATGTCCGGGGCCAAGATAATGTAGGAAATTTGACCTGGAATTTTGTTTTTGTTTTTAATCGAATTTGAACATATTTTTTCTAATTCCAGAATTTTCAAGGTTCGAATCGATATCAATTACTCGAAGACGACAGTTAAAATATTCGTATAACGTAAGGGAATTTAAGTTCAGTTCTATATTTTTTCTGACTTCGATTCGCAAACGCTTAACATATTTATACTATATTATTTAAAGAAAAACAATGGTGTGGAAACGTAAAAATTCATTCGTTGTCGCACTGTCCGAATATTATTTCGCTCCTTATTATTTGAAGAAACGAAAATTCTTCCTCGACTGTCATTTCAGGAGGTTTACATCGTCAATTAATTATAGTCTTGTATTCCTGTATATAAATACATATTATATTTTCACTAAAAAAATATTATGGAAAAAAATTAAAAAAAAAAAAGATAAATAACGCTTATTCTTTTCTACACAAAACGTGTGAACGAATTGTATTTTACCATTATTATAATATATGGTGTAATATCGTTATTCAATTTTCGTGATTTATTTTATTTAATACAATTTTTAAAATTAACAGAATGTTAATTTCTAAAGAAAAAAGCTACTGAAATTTCAATTCGTTCATTTGAAGAAAAAAAAATTTATACGTTTCTATTGACATTGAAATACCAAGTGTATCCAATAAAGGAGGGGTTAAATTACTGGGTATCGGTTGTGCATGATACTAAACCAGTTTCTAAATAATGTAATCGTTTGAAAAGTCAGATTTTAAAGACGGTAGATTTGGTCATTGCATAGTTTTCTGTTCCTTGTCTGATGTAGTTCTCTTGTTTTCAGTTCCGTTTGTTGAGTAAAAAGTGAATTTTTTTGGAATAATTATTATTCTGTTACCAATTGTGTAAAATTTTCAATAAGTTCATAACCAATTTTATATTAGGGTATTACTGTAAACGATTTTTGAATTTTTTTTTTAAATGCGGAATTATTGATTTATGAATTTACGATTCCGTGTTGTAATTTCTTCGTTTGATTTTCCCACAATTTTTTCTGTTTTATTGATTGTTTAAACAATTACAATATCATTCTCATGATACTTTTTTCTGCTGAACATTTTGAAGTTGTTTTTTGTTACTTGTGTATACTTTTTTTTTTCCTTGTAGTTTATAGTTGGTAATGTATATTTTATTTTATTGGCTCACTTTTGTGGTTGCCAGAAAATAAATGCTCGTGAAAAACCTTCATTCTAATTGTTTTATTGGTCTTACTGATTGTATTATGGAATCGTTTTATCGAATTTTCGAGCTTTTCCAAGTTTTAGGTGCGGCAGACATTGGGAATGTCATTCGTTGAAAGAATGAAATTTTACTTGACTCGAATAAATGTAACTCAGAAAATGGTATAGTTTGCGAATATTTCATAAAAATCTTTCAAATCAAAGATTCAGTGTTTCACGCAATGAACCGAAAACTGTGAAGCCAAAAATCAATCAAAGTGGTTTGATTTGAATCAAATAAGGAAAATGAAGTTGACGAAAAGAATATGAAATCAAAGATAATTTTGAGCCAGTTACAGGTTTCGGCGACAAGGGGAAAAAATTCATACTTATATGAGAAAAGATTTTGAATGTTCTGCAGATTTTTTTTATTCTTCAAGTAGGAAATTTTCTGATTTAACGTTTCATTTATTACAGAGAAATCAAACTTTCAGCTCATTTTCAGGTAGAAAATATGGGCGAAAATCGAACATGTTCCGGAGATAAGGAAAACCGATTTTTTAGCTTCCATTTGAGAATTCGTTCAGATTTTTATCGATGGAAAACTACACGTTCGTCAATGAATACAATAGCGAACATTATAAAAATGTATTCAAGCAAGAATAATAAAGACTAACAGATGTACACAATTACGAATAAATAATAATAACATATTTTTCAAATTGAATATGCAGCAGCATGCAATGAGAATAAATAAGGAATGATAGCCGAGCAGAAACGATCATGAACGGAGTTTAAGATACAATTTACAAGCAATAAAATATCGAATTTATACATCACTCTAATGAATTCAACATCAATAACTGTTTCAGAACTTTGGTTTGACTAGTTTCTCGGATTTCTCCAGCTAAGAACATTTCATCTACAACTGTATACACCTGAAATGAAATTCATAACGAATTCATCAAACATCAATCTATCAAGGATTGAAAATTAGAGACTAAAACATTTCGTTTACCTTGTAAAAATTGAATACCAAATCGAGCTCACAAACATTATGGAAGTATTCGTTTAGTACCTCGACAAAATTATGAATTGCCTCCAAGTAGCAGAGATTATTGTCGTTCACATCGACACAAATACAAAAATATAAACCAGCATATCGACGATATATAATCTTGAAATTACGAAACTGAAAAATTAAATGTTTCTAACGTGAGAATTGGAATACGGACATAGAAAAGAAGGTGTCGAAAAACGCTTTAGCCAGCGATGGCATCAAGTTGTCGTAAATTACAGGAGCAAAACAAGACAATTCAATCAACAGATTTTATCGTCATTTGCAAATTTCAAGATGAGATGAAGGCATAGAACTTTTTACGAAATCCTAAACTTCAAACTTCATAAAATAGTCCAAGAGTGAGTCATTCTTTTTCATATTTCTGTAGCTTATGCCATTACTGACTCTGGGTTGTTCTTCAAATTTACAAACTGGAGCATCTACAACGAAAACTACCTCTACAAAATTCGTGTGCTTGGCATCTCGAACGGTAACAACAGCGTGAACCTCCTCGATCAACTTTTGTTTCTCGTCATCGTCGAAATTCATGTACCATTTGGCTAGTCTAGTTTTTCCGGCTCTATTCTGAATTAGAATGAATCTTATCTGCAATAAATCGAACATAATATAATAATAGCATAGCTTGAATTAATCAAAAGTATACACAGAGTAAAATATTGAAAAATAACGAAAATTTATGGACGAAAGTGTGATTAGAATCAGAATAATTGCAGGTTCAGTAGCTTACATTAGTCATTTCGACTTTGAGAACTTACCATTTTGAAGGATTTATCGACACTAAAAAAAGAATGGAAAATAATAAATGAAAGAGAGCGACAAATTACATTTATAATGAGAGTAAATATAGAAATTTTATTAAATTATTAACTTTTTGTACAAAATTTTGATATCCTCTATGTTCTATTTTGCTGAAGCTTGGCTGAATTGAACAGAACAGAAGATAAGACAAGGAGTGTATGACGTCACCAACCGACGATTGATGTTTTGATAACGTTTTGTTTTGAATTTTGATAGCTGTAGCATAAACCATGCGGTTTTTTTCCCTTTGTTGTACAGTATAATGGTCGCGTCGGTCGGTTTATTTTTAATTTTTACTAATTATTCAAATTTGTTCGGTTAATTGCACCATTGCAATAATTTTTTAATAAAATGTCGAATTCTCTCCGTACGAAGTGTTTCAAAAATTCCTCCAATGTACCAAAATCAAAATTCAAAAGGTGGAAAATTGGTCATCAAAGAAGTTGCCTTCGTGAAGTTCAAATCTGTTCATCTGCTGTCTGCATGCGGCTGCCTCATACTCGATTCAGGTTTGAAGTAGATGAAAGTTACGGCGGTAACATCTATCATAATTTCAACAAAAGTTATTGTTTGGATTCAGAACATGCTCTCAAATTTACTTTCCACTCTCCAGGTCCTTGAAAGCCCCAAACGAAAAATACAATACCGAACCCATTCAAATGCGTATCAATTTATAATAATTACGTGAAAAGTTAAGAACTAAGAACCATAAAACTGAAAACATCATCTTCATTCTACATTCTTACGAAATTCGATTTCAAAGTTGCAATTTTCGTTGAAGATCAATTTTTTTTATTATAAAATTAGTGCTAAAGCTTCAGTTCAGAGTACGGCTTTTTAAAATGAACACTTTGAAAAGAATATTTAGTTTTGTTTGATGGCGTCGGGGTATTTTAATAAATTAATCTGAGAGAGTGATTAAATAATTTATCATCTCTTTAAAAAATGGGCTAAATGGATTCGAGATGCTGGAGCTACATATAGTCTGGATGTATTATTGCTTTTGAATTTTGCTTTTGCTTTTTCGATGTGCTGAAAAATTCAGCTCTTTGCTTTCGATCGTTATTCGTCGTCAACAAAAACCAGAGTTGCCTTTGGCCGACTCCGCTGATTTTGTTTTGTTTACATTTAAGAAAAAAGGTCCACTTTGGATCGTAATGAGATTAAATTCTGAATTTTGAGATTTACTTGTTGAAGGAAAATATACTCAGAATCTCATCAATTGATTTGATGTGCAATTTGTCAGAAAATAATTGAAAAATGAAAATGTACAGTCGTAAAAAGAAAAGTGGTTTTTTTGTGACTGAGGAAACCTCATTTAAATTTCCATTTTTCCGAGGTAACTCATATTTAAGCAATTTTGACCTTTGAGCGCTAAACTAGAAGAATAAATGAATTTTTAAAGCCCTCAACTTTGATAACTAACCCATTCTGAGCTGACAATGAATAATGACAATAATTAAACTTTCATTAACAATATATTTTATTCGTGTTATTAAATTAAATTTTTATTTCCTCTATCTCATTTTATTAATTTTCAATCATTTTTCCTCCAATTTATTTTTTTTATTTTTTTATTTTTGCTTTTCTCCATTCTGAACCATCTTCTAGAAAAAGCAAAAGATATATGCAAAAGTACTAACACATTATAAGGCTATTGAAGATTTGGAAAAAAATTCATGTTACTGCACGGTTCACTCTTTGCTCAGTTTACTAAGTAGATAATATGTATTTTGTTTTCAACCTTTAAGAAATAACTTATTATTTCATTAGTTTCAAGTTGACAAAAATCGAATCATTTCATTAAAGGTAATATAATATGTTTCGAAACTATCAAAATGGGACTTTATAACGCCTCTTGATTAAAAAAAAAAATTGAACGAATATTTTTGAAAAAATTTATTTAAAAATATTTTCTTGAATTATTTCGTTTATCCCCACGTAAAAAAGAAATTATAATGAACTCGTACACTTTTCTTTCATTTATCCAACATAATATCTTCCTCGAGTAAAAGATAATTCGCCTCTCTTATCTTATCCTCACCCAGAGTCAGTTGTGGAAAGAATTTATCTGAGTCTGTTCGGTACTGAACCATACGAGGCAGAAAAATGGGCACACTTGACGGATAACCATCAACAATGATGGAATATGATGGATAATGAAAATTTGAAAATTTTCAACGCCACTACCTGACGAGACACTTTCGCGAAAAGAAGCAAAAATTCCGGATGTTGTGATGTATCTGGTTACTGGAACAACTGGAGAAGGGGGAGGAAACCGGTGTTATTTGTGGAAGACGCCAAAGAGAGAGGAGAAGATGGAGAAGGCTGTACGACTTATTTCTCTCGTACTGGTTTTGGTAACAGTGTACAAGAAAAAGTTGCTCTTTAATCGTCTGTCTCGATATGTTTTCTTTTTCTTAATTCACAACCAAGTGTTCGCGAATTTTCAAGTGCTGCACAAAATCTTCTAAGTGCCGGTGTACATACAATATTTTTCTGTAAGAAATTTCCTTTAAGGATATATAAAAAATTATGACGTAATTTAAAAAGTATTCGCGAGTGTTCTTTTTTTTCTTTTTTTTTTCAGTGTTTTTTTGGTTTCACTCGACTATAACAAATGTGCAAATTGAAATATAATTTTTAATTTTAATGTTCGTGAAAAAAAATGGTATGATTATAGTGCGCGAGTGTTAGACGTTTTTGGAAGTGACCATGCTTCAGCCGAGAAAACGGAAATTCATTTTGAAAATCGTTCCAAAGGGGCTGCTGCTATGCGTGATAATACTGTTGACATTTACGCAGAATTTGAATTTTGCTAAAGGTAAGAGAATGTTTCATTATTTCATTCAGAGATAATTTAATTATTATTTAACGTGTAGAGCAGGTGTTTGGTCTGATGGACTTACTCGGATACTCCATTGTTGGGTATTTTTTTCAGTATGCTTTTATTTCCGAGGACTACCCACAATTCTTTATTAAAATGGCAGGTGAAGAAACAAATGCTTTTCCCTATAGGAGACAATATACTTTTACTTATTTTGAAAAGTACAACTTTGAATTTTTAGTTTCAACCCTGAAATTGATTTTTTATTCGTAGTAGACATTTTAAGTTTCAATTTGACACTTTTCGTTATTAATAATATTGAAAAATAATATTTTTACCAGTTTTCAATAACAAGTCCAAATATATGATCTCTCATGACAGGGAAAATTGTCTTCACCTCTTAGCTAGCAAATTGGGAGGGCTATAAAAATTTTTATTCCACTAAAAAAAAATTTTATTCTCTCGAAAAACCCTTAATAAGACGCTGAGAGAAGTAAAGAGAAAAACAATGGAAAAATGATCGGAGCTGAGTACAATTGAATCAAAAATTTGTTATTTTCATTGAATAGGGGGAGGGGGGTGCTAGCTGGATTTGCTCTAGAGAGGAGTGTTAATTTCAACTCTACGAGGCATGTTCCCCCTATCGCCCCTTAAATCCACCTATGAGTAAGTTACTATTTTTACAACCGAATAGCAAACTAAAGAATCAGGCTCTTATAAAAAAATTCAGGAAATTTTTTAAATATTTTCCCTCTCCTTGCTATTGGAGTTTCTTATGTATTTTTCGGCAGTTTTGAATCCCCAACCCCCCACCAGTACCTATGCCTTTTATACAATTTTAACCTTTTGTTCTGAAAAAAAAAATTCTATCATGCTTCGATATCCAAAAATAGCACAAATTTTGAAACTAATCGAATAGAAATCAATTTGAAGATACAAAGTTACTCTGAATTAGCGTAGTCTACTTACCAATTACTCACTTATAGGACAAGGAGTAGTATTCTTTCCGAAATCGAATAATTTCTGCTAGAAATTCGCTTTTCACGTGTCAAGGGTTTGAATTCAACTTTCTCGAGCATTGGTCGTGAAAAACGACGATATCGTTTCAAATTTCTAATTTCCGTTTTGGTAAATGTCAAATTAAAAACATGGCCGACGAGAGATAAGTATAACAGCATCCATTTGGCTTATAAGATGATTAACCTGCATTAATAACCAAGTGTGTAAATTTTTTTAATGTACTGATTAAAAATTCAATTTAAAAGGTTAATGAGAGGAGCCATAGGTTGTTAATTGAGTTATTCGAATTCTTCCAAGACTACAAAAAATTCAAGAATAAAATTTTGAATTAGAAATATTCGAGATTTAAGATATTCTTTTACACATATTTATGCAGTTTCTTGATTTTTGAAAACAAAATTCTGACTGACGAGTGATTTTTTTCATTTATCAAATAATTACAAGTATGCTTTTCCCCCTTTTTTAAATAAATTATTATTTTCTTAAAAAACTTTTTCTCGTCCTTGAAAGGAATCAACAAGAATCATAATATTGAATGTAAAATAATATTTTTATGATACCCAACAATGACTTTCCTAAATTTCGGATTAAACAACAAATTCATGAATGTAAAGAAATGTGACTTCAAGTTTTGATCTCTCTTTACTGATAAAAAATCGCTTTTGGATACTGGGTCCGTTTCTGTGTGCCAAATTATAATTAAAAAAGTTTTATGCTTTATTTTTCAGAAAAAATTCTGTATCTTCTAATACTCATATTAGGGGTAAAAAATGTTGAAGTTAATTATCTAAAAATTGAGTTTTTTTCAATGAAATTTTTATCCAAGTTTACTTGTATAAAACTTATTTTATTTATTGGGTATATAAGTCTAGGTGAAATGGAGGCTTTTGAAAAAATGAGTTTCATTAAATCTATACATGTAAGTAATTGAATTATTAAATTAGTTCATCAATATTCTTTTTAATTTCAACCCCCAAAAAACTGCTGTTGGGTTGGAACTTGGAAGTTGGAACCGGTTGGATTTTAATTTTTTTTTTTTTCAAAGCAAGATGAGTATTAAAAAATTGGAATAGAAATCTTTCGAAATCCAAGGGCTAAAACTCATCATTATGTTGACTGAACTATGTATGAAAGTGAAAGAATTACTTGTTCTTGAGCTTAGCTTTATTTTTTTATATTTTTTTCCATTTTTGATTTCATCTCTTCTCGGCTTCTTTGAAATGCATTTAATACCTTTTTCCAACTCGCCAATATGCCTACGCAAACGATTATTTTGATTCATTTCTTCGGACACCCAAGTGAAATCGAATCTGCATATAGTACTTGGATTTCATCCGAGAGTATCGTGAAAACGAATCTCTTTATTTAGCAATAGTTCCGCATTCAAAGCTCTGGCATTATTTTTCTCTATGGTGCTTCGTGTGTTCTTTTTTTTTTTGTATTTTTATTTACCTGTTCCTACCACACATTTTCAAATGATAGCATCTGGACGTACGATTATGAATCTAGTTACTTTTTTTTTTTTTGTTGGTTGATCGTTGCCTAGTTTTCTTCTAAGTGCTTCTCCAGACTCACACGGTTAAGAATCTCACGCTTTCTGTGGAAAAGAAATTCGCTTGCATTCGCGTACAGAATCAAAACGCTGCTCTTATGTACTTAACAAAAACTTACGTTAGAATATCGTCAGCAGAGTAAATATTAGGATTTCAGTATAGCTGGGCTAGAAAATAGAATTCTTATCCTCTAATGATTCAGGTAGTAGTGAGTAGTGACTGACGAAATATGGTTACGTGTATTAAAATATTTAAAATTTCGTTATTACAGCCTTGAAATTTAGTTTTGGTCCAACTTTTAGGACTTGGACCTCCTTGATCAATGATTTGACGGCTTTAGTCCAATCTCCTTTAATAACAAATATCCATTCCTAGGATTATGAAAGTGTTCTCTTTCTCTATGAAGCTTTTCTTTGTTTACATCTCACTGGTGGAGAAAAAATATTCAAAATGGCTGCCAACATTTCTTTTTTTTAATTAAGCCAAAATATCAACATTTTTGTCGAATCAACCATAAAGCTAATGCGTAAAGTGATAGAAATGATTAATAACTTTTACTGCTTTTTATTAGAAAATAGGGGCAAATTGAAGATTTAATGTGGATATTCTTAGTATTTGTAGTACTTTTTATTATCTTAGATAGTATATTTTATTATTTTTGTGGTGAGTTCTGTCGTAAGTATTGGATTGTCCCTGTATTCTCACACAAATAGTGAAAATTACTATGAAAATATTATTCAGTGTAGTACCGTCACTCACCTAACTAAACTTTGAATTATTATCTCTAGACTTGTATATTAAGAACTCATCCCTATTGGACTCACATTACTAAATTCATAGATCATATTTGAAAGCTTGGCTGGATGATTAGAGAAAATATTTTTTGGAAAATTATCTTTGAATATTGTATGACTGGAGTACTCTTTAAATCATCCTATTTCCATTTCTGTAGCTCGAGTTACCATCCTCCAATAATTTCGTGGTCGTTTCGGGTCATTGGATGCAGAATTGTGATGATGATGAAGGAATTGAATGAAAAAAGGAGGATGAGAAGTACGTAATATCAAACAGAAGCGTTTAACCATAAAATCAAGAAAATATCATCTTTGCAATCAGTGTTGGATAGTATTTTGATAATGAAATTCGTGTGATCGATTGATTTTTTCCTTCTTGAGATAATATAAAGAACACTTGGAAAACAGTAAAAATAATTTTTCTTGTTTTTTTGGCCAATTTATAAAATTCGCAGAAAGATATGAATATAAATACACCTAGACTTCCACATTCTGCAGTTTTAATGATTGTTCACTGGGTAAATCCGTAGTCTTCATTTTCATTTTCTTAAATACCTATTGCTCCAAAATCTTCGTGGAAATAAAAAGTTGGAATAAAACCGGAAGTAACTTATTATGCCATCAATTCAATCGAAACGTGTAATCATAATCTCTCTAGCAATTTGAAAATTGAAATCCAAGTTGGTACTGCAGAACTGTAGATTGCCAATTGGCAGGGTAATTTTCAATTTCCAAATGTTAGATTATTTTAGAATAATATTAATATTGTTTCTGCTGATCTGATTTTGAAACATTTGTTTCGGTTTATCCATCAAAACATGAACCTCCTTGATCAAGTATTTTATTGCTATAATAAATGGGGAAAAAAATGAATGAAATAAATAAATAAATTAATGAAGAGTTCCACGACTTCATAAGGATTTGAGAACAGTGATTGGTTGAAATCAAAATTACTGTCTACTCATTTGTTGAAGCCTTATATGACGTCATTAAACATTTTACATACAAACTCTTTTCCAAAAGAGAAACAAAAACACGTGACCAATTATTGGAATTACCTTTTATTAGTTAGTTTTATAAATGCTATTCTGATCGTCTGGAGCAAGAAGACGTCATTTATATTTTTGCGGTTTTCTAATTTTATTTTTTAAATTTTTTTTCAAAATTGTATGAGCAAAAAATATAGATAAAGCCAGCTCTTGGCATATTGGTCTTGCATTACTTCTCTCCAGTCTCCACTCGCGTACCCTCTTCTGATATTTCACAAGATTTTGAGACCTTGAATTTTTATGCGATTGGTTTGATATATTTTTAATAGTAGATAAACTGGTACAAAGTGGCTCAATTACGTAATAAGTAATTGAGATAACCAATGCAGTTAACGCCCTCTTTCTACCCAGAACCTCTATTATTATCTTGTGTTTCTTTCTTGTTTTTATTTGGCTGTCGGCTTCGTTAAGGAATTATTTCCTCGACAGCTTTGAATGTCACATGTTATTTGAAATGGGTTGTAAACCGTTGTCTCTAAATGTCTGAAAAATGATTCGATTGGAACCTGTAAATTTTCTAACGAATTTATCGGTCATGTATTACTGATGTCTGATTCATGGTTCGTTACTTTGTTATACATTTTACTCAGACTAATAGCCTATCTGTTGGAGTCATCAATAATTTTTCGTTCCTTTGATTTGATTCTTGAGTATACAATGAATAGATGTTGGGTGCGAAATTCTTTGTTTGTCACTTTAAACTTTATTGGCTTTAAACAGTGAACTGAATAATTGAAAGATTCATGTTCTATAAATTGAGGCATTCAGAAGCTTAGAGGAGTGAGTAAAATTTTTGTAATGAAATTTAAAAATGTACAGAAACTGATGTTGCATTTCTAAGCACTGCAAGTATGAAAAGTCTATTTATTTAAGATTATTGTGTTCAAAAACCCTAAAAATTGAGCGAAAAAAAATCTAAAGATTTCTGAATAATAAAAATAATTGCAACTTGTTGTATATTTTGAACATATGTGGCATAATTCCAAAAATTTATAATATTCTATCTTTCGTAAAAGGTAACGATATTACGTTTATTTTTTATTGATTTTTCTTCAATTTTTTCTTTATTACTTTTTGCAAGCCCGTAACTTCGTAACCGTTGAAGATAAAGAAACTTGCATGAGAATATTTTGTATCGAAAATTTAATTCTCAACATTTTCTATATCAATACTTTTTTTCCTGAAATCGATATTTACGAAGATATAAGCGAAAAAACTGAATTTTGCGGTTTATTCCACCTAAAATCCTAATTGGGGTGGGTGGAGATTTCGAGTATGCTATAAGAAGTGATCCACCCAACAATCCTACAAGGGTTAGAAATGGTGTGTTAATGATTTTTTTTTACATTTGTTTTTCCGCTCATTTGACTGGATTAAATCTAAAAAAATGTGGAAATCTACTCGAATATTTACAGGTTTGCCCTCTCCCTCGCCTAAAAAACTAGGTTAGTTAGTATAAATTTCTCTAGAAATTATTAACTATAAAGTAAGGTATGTAAAATAAAATAGCCACAAAACTTTGACAATGTGACAAAATATATATCTTCTTGAGCATGACCGTAGGTGTATTTAACAAAAAAGGAAACTTGTTTGGATAGAATTGGCTACTTAAAATTCTCGACCAACTGAGTATAATATTCCAAAATAACTTTTCACTGCTTTGGCAGTTTAATATCGAATAAATTTTCGCGTTCCATTTTTTTTTTCCTTTAATGTTTTTCTTATTATTTGTCAGCTGATTCACTTGCACCTGAAAATTAGTGGACATTCTGCTAAATGGAGATTTTGTAATTAAATTAAAAAATATACGCTCATACGGAAATGAATTTAACGATTAATTTAAAAGCGTGCCCGCCAAATTTTTTTTTTTATTCTTTCAAACGTCCAGATAACCATAAGAATAAGTTTTGGAACGTATAACGGTAAATTACACAATCTTTTCGATGGTTTATGGCACTTCAGCTCCCTAATTATTTGCACTTGTACTTAAACTGTATTGCTTTTCTGAACCGTGAAGAACTAAACGATGGTCTTTTTGTTGTTTGAATTAATGAAGGAAAAAAAATTGTTGGCCAGATTGTTGATAATAATCCGCTTACGTTACAGTCTTTTTGGTGGAACGGTTCGTAATTCTTGGCAGTTATTTTACTCATCTGTATGATTATAGACTTAATTATTGCTACAGTAGAATCGTTAGACCTTTACATAATAAATGTGTAATTCATTAGTTTCTGGAATACTGAATTTAGTTGAGTTGTGCAAAGAGGCTATAGAAGTTCAGTTTACTCGCAAAAATTAGTTTTTGTAAAGACGAATAGTGAAAAAATTTTTTCCTTTTTCAAAAGAACAATGCTAAATATGAAAAATAAAATTACTGTCTAGATCTGCATTGGGGTTTGTAAGTATATAAAATTTTTTGATTTTTTGATCAAATTTGATTTTTCAACGAAAAAATACCAGAATTATGAAAAAACAGCCAAAAAAAGACATTTACTCGATCGAAAGAACCAAAAAACCATCGAATTAGGTGTTGAAAACCAAGGGAAATGAAGTCGCTTATGCATTTTCTTTTCGGTTCTGGAGGTGGAAGCTGGGGTTTTAACCCCCAAACTTTCCCCCCGCATATACGCCACTACGTCGTAGACATCATTTTAGAGCTGTTTGAAAAACAAAATAGTCGATATGAGGCTATTTTATCCGGTGAATTTAGAAGCCATGGATAGCTTTTTGAATAATTTCAAGAAATTAATAGCTGAGAACTCAATTTCAATACCAAGTGTTGCTAGGTTCTCTCAGAATAAGTCACATGTATTTCTTTTGCAAAACAGTCGTAAAAAAAAGCATGTAATCAGCTGTTCAGGCATTTACATCACCTTTGGGCGAAAAGATGTAGTACAAATTTGTTAACTTATTTTGAGTTCGTATATCTTCGTGTGAGCCGTACATATTTCTTGGACGTATACCCACTAAATGATAGAGTGCAGTGGTTATGTAAGGGGCACATACCAGCAGTGACGTGTGACCAGGCTCCGTTAAGCTAAGTCGTGCCAACGCAGGAATCATCCATCCGTGTGTCAAAACAGTAAACCGAATATGTTGGGTTTATATTTTTTTGGATTGTATAACTTTAATTACGATTATATATTAATTATCATACCTTTTTTTTCTGCATCGGTTCAAATATATATGACCTAATTAAAAATTCAACCTTAAAATATACCCTGATAAATAGATGCAGTTTGAGCGTATCTTTTTGTAATGCATTCATTTTTGAGTGGTTGAGCAATCGTTGACCCGAGGAGAATTGGACATTGAATTTTCAGTAGATGTTTTTAAAGGTCACCATGGATTGAATTTTAATGAAAATCTTCTCTTGAAAATCGGCTCATAATTCAACACTAATTTATTACAGTCGGAATTTTCTTATTTACCACCCATTTATTGAGAATTTAATACTTGAGTACGCGCTCTGGTGGTGGAAGTATGCACTGCACGATTATGTGATCGTCTTCATTGACATACACTTGCAGGATTCTTCATTTTTTACATTTTCTTATTCAACTTATGGATTTCATTTAGTGTAGTTTTTTCATTTCATTAAGGCTGATAGTCGTAAAATGTTTTATTCATAGAAATGAAGAGTTCTTTGAATAAATATTTTTGCATTGCCTCAACTAGTGTGAAATGAAACAAAAATTTTGAAATCAATTTTTTTTACTACACTGGGAGAAATGAAGAGTAGAGCTATTAATTGTGAACAGACTAGTAACTTTTCTCATCACAATTGTGAAAATTACTGTTTATTATAAATATAATCTAATATTTTTAGTACTTTTTACTATCTTAGATAGTACATATTACCATTTTTGTAGTTCTGCCACAAATCTCGGATTGACCCAGTTTTTCTATCCCAATTGTGAAAATTACTATTGAAATTTTTTGCAGCTTATTCTGTTTCTCTTTAAAACGGTATAAGGAAAGCAGTGTTGCAACCATCAACACTTTCATCAACGAAATGTGCTTTTCTTATCAAAATTTTTCCAATTTTCACATAAACGCACGCTGTGTTAGCGCTGCTAGTTGCCTGTGACTTTCCCAATTAGCAGAATTTTTCTCTTATAATTTGTAAAATAATTTGCACTTTCGGTGAAATTTTCCAGAGTGTGGAAGCAACTCAAAAAGAAACTTTTCTATTATACCTAGCTAAAGAGCTGACTAAAATGTTTTTTTTTTTTGTTGTCCAATAGAATTTGCGATTGTGAGCAAGTTCTTTTTGAAAATCGACGATTCAATTATAATGTTATCAAATGACGTTGAAATCAAGAGTTGCGTTATGTCCTTGGCCATTATTATGATTCTGTGGAAAAAGTCCTTTCACTGAAAAACAAATTGAATTTATTATTCTGAAATAGGTACCATATTTCAATACATGTATCGATCTCCTCATACTCTCATTAAAAAAAAGAAATTTTTTTATCTGTAGAACAATGAAGAGTATAATCATTATGTGTGTGTATAGCTTAACCAGACATGACAGCTGTGAAATTTCGTTAAATGATGCGCATCAAATCCATCACATATAAGATATTTGTTTGGATGTCTTAGCGACAGGACGTGTTAATTTTTTCACGTGTAAAAAAAAAAAAAATCGAAGATGGAAAATATGTTGCATGATAAATAAAAATGGGCGAAAAAAAAAAAAAGTGGAAAATCTAAATCTGACGTGAAAAATTGATGAGATGCTTCTCATCAGTCTCCGCACTTTGCACACTATGAAAATGTAGGTTTGTAAGTACACGTCTACAGCATTCCGCAAAGATTTTATTCACTTGCTGGTGGTTCTTTCGCTCTTACTCACTCACTCACTCACTCTCTCTCTCTCTGTCTGTCTCTTTCTCTGTTACTCTCTCACTCTCTCACTCATTCACTCACTTTTTACTCTTGAGTCGCGATATATGCGACGGTATAGATATACTGCGGGTATATTGTACCAAGCCCAGAGAGTAGGTCATCAACTTGTAAACACGACTGTGGCTGAAGGTGGAAAGTGGAAGTATCTGCGGATACACCTCGTCCATATAGACGCTGTTTTGGTCCGTAGCTGTCCACCCGGTGGCTATGGCACTTCCTTTCACTGGTAGTTCTAAAAAAGAAAGAAAAAAAAAAAAAAACTCAGCAACATCTAAAAAATTATTAAATCTCTCGTTATATACGTTACTCTTCACTCTTTCTCTCATTGGCTGCATTGTGGACACCAGACAAAAGGAAAATCGTAGCGCCGTCGTCGCGTCTTCAATTATCGAAACTTTTATAGTCGGCTTTATGTCGGCAGAATTTCATAAATTTCGCCCATTTATACTAGAAAATGGCGAACGTTTGGTGGTATGCGAACTGGCTGTGGGCTAAGAAATCTACTTTCGATTGAAGTTGGCAAAAATCGCATGGGCTGGAACGATTAGAGTGACGGAACCAGCTTATTTTTTTGAAGGATCCAAAAAATTGATGGAAAGGCAAATTTTTCTTCTCTTTCAATTATTTTCCTTTTTTTACTGGTTTTTAGTCTATTTTGGAAAAAATGCTCGGCGAGTACACATCTAAATGAGTACACGAATATGTGGATCAAGCTCAAGTGTGTAGTTTTTGTATGTTTAAAAAAAAAAGCATTTATGGTAACGCAGTTTTGTCACTCATTGATGCACTAATTTGATCCGAAATTTTCGGTAATATACTCTCAGAAAATGACACCAGGGCGTTCTGGTGGCGGAATTTTAAAATTTCGCTGCAAATAAATTTTAACGAACTGTAAAAATTTCAATTTTTTGGAATTAAATAACTCATAAACTAAACCAAAAACAAAATTCTGCCAAAGGAGCACCCTGGAGACATCCTTGGGAGAACTAATTGGTGAAAATTTCAGATTATTCGGGTTGAATGACATATTTTGCCCTTAAAAATTTGAAAAACAGTCTGTTCCCAAAATTTCAATCACTTTTTTTGAAAATTCAGCTGTAAAGTGACTTTATACTGCTTCTATTCAGATATTATTTCATTCTTAATTCCATATAATTTCCATTTTCATTTTCCACAAATGTTGAGTTTAGAATTTTTAGAACTACATTACACCCTTGAGAGAATTTAGTTTTCTATCGAACATTAACTTTGATAGCCAGCAACATAAAAATATATGGGGTATAATTGTGAATCATAACTGGATTTGATGACTGCTTACTTTCCCCTACCATTGTGTTAAAATGAGTTTAGAAAATATCTCAATTTAATGAAATATCCATTTACTGACCATCTTGTTCGGAGACATTTAAAATATTAAAATAGTACTGTAATAATATCTATCTATTACAAAATTCATGAACTTTTTTATTGTAAAAATTTTCTAATCTTCCTGCTTATAAATGAACCCCTTTTTTGTTTCCAAAGGAGTTCTTTCTCTATAAGAATTTTTGTATTCTGAATCTTGACTGAATTGAATTTTTTTCTCGTTTGAAAGACTTTCGAAATGCTTGAGTATATTGGCTCATCTGGCGTTAGGAATCGAAAAAACACTTTCACATCACAAATGATACAACTTGTTTGTTTTTTGTTAGTTTAAAACTTTTTGATTTCTGCGGCTGGCTGTATAAATTAGTGGTTTTACGCCCTGTCATAAATATTCGTGTTGGTGCATTCTAAAATGGTGACATTCCATGTTAATTAATTGACTCATTGTTTTTTTTCTCAGGTGCACGCTAAAAAACGTTTCATTATTTTCAATTTTTGATATGGTGCAAATTATTTCTTGTTTATTTCTTTGTACTGTCTCAGAACTCAGGAGCAGTTAAAAAAGTAGAAGTATGAAAAACGTTTGGGTGGTCTGCTGGACGGATGTTGTTATATAGAAAAAAAAAAAATGAGAAGTGTATTTTTTGTAACGAATGGTTCAGTACTGAAAATTCCAATTTTCAGACAGAATGCTAATTTCTGAGTTCGTTTGATTATGATGCGGGGGTTCATTTTGCTCAAATAATTCATTTTTTGTTCTCGTTTTTCGAACCCAGATAAAAATGAGTGTACATGAGAGACCAGTTTCCATTCCTAGTGGCCAATATTACGAACACTGATTACCAGTTTAACTGAGCGTTAAAAATAACGTCACGTTAAAGACGAAAGTTGGTTTGTCAAAAATTGTTGAGTATGAAATTTTTGACTTTTTGAGGCTCAACTTTTTATCATGTCTGATGAATGAAGAAGAAAGAAGTGAAATTTTAAATTTTCGTATATTTTAGCAGTTATAGCGTTAAATTATTAGCAGAATTTTATGGATTTTGACAATTTTTTTTTTTGTCTCTGGAAGGAGAAAAAAATAATTTATAGGCACGAGTATACACTTGTTGCTTGTACACTTGTTTCAACATTTTCAAAAGTTATGCTATTTCAAATACAAACGTAACCTGTTATCGTGTGGAGTGGATAGATTGCTTATTTCATGCATTTAGGTTAAACCTGTATACTTTTCTCTAAAATATGAAAAGTCGTGGCTATTAAAAATTCCAAATCGGCTACATTTCGAATTAATTTGAATTCCGCTTTCATAGAGGTTTTCATTCGCAATCGAAGAAAAAAAGCAGACATTCATTTATACCTGGGCTGTTAATCTCCTTCAAACTGAGGTAAATGATGAAAAAGTCAGATCTGTCAATTCGGACTGATTTCTGAGGAAAGACGTGAATGGTGTGTAAGTGAGAGTATCATAAATATTGTGCGTTCACTTTTTGGAAATAGATACCACCTATTTGTACTCGTATAATCCATAGATGCGAAGAGAATGATAAGTGGTTGAAATATTTTTCATCTTGATGTGGCAAAGTTTTTTTTAATATTATGTTGATATTCTTGTTGAGATTGATTTCAATTTTGGGGACAATATTTTATTGGTTGATGATACTATGACGGAGACCTAAATTCATTTAGTGGGAAATGTGTTTGAAAAATGTTTGTCGGCATTATAATGCGACCAAAGTGCCCAGGATATTGAAAATTTGTTTTTAAAAAGTTGTAACGGAAAGAAACTTACTTTCGAGTTGTAATGCATTTTTACTCAATCCAATTCTTATATTTTCACTTCAAACCATATCACGTCTTTCTGGTATCAAAATCTCTTGCCCATAAAGGGGACAGTGGGGCAACGCCTTTAGACTCTTTTTGCCTTCCGTGGCCTCATTTTTTGTGAATTAAAAAAAAAAGAACCTTATTTAACGATGTTTTTTTCTTTTTTTTCATTAAAATTTTTAATAAAAAAAATTTTTGCAAAATTTCTAATTTATAGAAAAATTTTGCTCTCACTGGCCGCTAGTTCGCCCCCTTGGTGATTTTACTTTGGCTGCAGACCTGTAAACATTTTTCCATATTTTGTTCAATTATAAGAACTGATTTTTTAAGTGCTTTTTATAGCACCTAAATATTTTGCTTTTTGAATCTACTACATACATAGTTTAGATACATAATATATTTGAAAAAAAAGTAAAATTATCAATTTATACTTGGTATTAGCAAAAAAAGAGTGAACTTTCATTAACCCAAATTCTCTGCACATCGCATCATTTCCTTGCCAAATATTAGCGTAGAATAACTTTATCTTGGAAATAAAAAACCAAGTAATATTATAAACCATATAGTGTTAGAACCATCCAAAAATATAATCAGCATTAATCAAACAGCGAACTAGAGAATTCGTGTGTTAATATCCGGGTGAATATTGTATTCGCATTTAATTTTTTTATTTGTTTTTTTTTCATCTTTGTCCAAATGCTATATTGGTGTTTGAAAGAAAAAAGAGAAAAAAGTTCTCAGTCAATATAAAGTTAAGATGATTGCCATAGATACGTGTGTATACTCGTTTTAAAACTTTTTTTTTTTTTGATACACGTTTGACTTTCACTCTTGAGGAACCCGCTGATGTATTGACATATGAAAAACCTATGGACTGGGACAGCGTGTATCCAAGTCTAGGCATCGCAAAGGCCCAATTTAATTTTACGACGTCGTGATGAATTGTTGAGAGTGAGAGGAAACCAAAATGGAAGAGAGAAATACCGAGCACCTATACGCAATTTAAATATACTCTACCTATACGTATGTACATTAATGCACGACCGTAAATGTAAAAGATGGATAGTAAATCGAAGGCAATGAGTAATTATTGAAATAAACGTGGCCCACATTTTGTCACGAATAAATGAAGAGTTTCCACGATTCAGCAGCATCGTTTATAGTCGAAATTCTTGGGAGGATAAGAAGGAAAAAAATATATTCAAATGCTTCAAGTCGTGTTCGTTTTGCCCTCCCTTTTCCGCATCAAACATCAAGTGTATTGAGAGTTTGATGATACCGTGTCTGTGTAAATTGACTTTGAGTCAATTAAAAGAAACGTTAAGCTGGAATATATGTGTTTAAAAGGTGCGTAAATCTTGGTCGAGGAAGTTGTATAAAATAAGCTGGGGTAGTTTGATGAAGTGAACTTGAAATGGTTCGAAAAAATTAAGTGTTATTAGTTTTTGTTCAGATTGAAAATAATTTAGTGGGTGACCTTCCTCTGGCTCCACTTTGCCTCGTGCCAGTTTCTCTTTAACCCTCTTCACCTTACTCTATTTTTGATTTGTAGATCTACTGATACTACATAATTTTTGAAAATTATTAAAGTTGGTATATTTTCCTGAATTTTTGGGACTGTTTCAAACATCAGTGTTTTACCATGGTTTTGTACTAAGAACGCATTTGTGAAACTAGATACTATTTTTATTGAAATGACCATAGAAATTAGAATCTTCCCATTGAATGGGACTCTATCAATCCAAGTGAAGATCCTTAAACGCATATTCTCGTTTAATTTATTGATTCACATTTACAAGTATCGACATCATTGCAACATTGACGTGGAAAAAAAAGGAATTTGATATTTTAAAATCTGTTTCCTCGAAGTGTTCAAACATTAATAAATTCAGTTTAGAGAGTAAAACAAAATCACTTGGAAAAATGTATTAACCGACCTTGACTTGGGCGAGAGTAAGTTGGAGGAAAGTTTAGTAATACAAATAGGAACCTATTAATTGAAATATTGTGACATACTGAAGTTTGAAAGTTATATTCGTGTTCTTCAGGTTAAATCGGTTAATCTTTTTGGTGTCAAATGTTATTTATGGTCGTTATTTTTCACCACGAATATTTTACTTCGGCTTCTCCGTGCATGTCATCGGAATGTTTTATTATGCGCAATGCTCAGCTTGAATTCGATTTTCTAATCCGGAGGCAATTTTTAAAAACGCATACTTTAAAAAATTGTAATTCAAATAGAATAATGATGTTGACATCAATTAATGCTCAGTGCTCGTTTCCTTCCACGTGGTCCCCAATTCCCTTGTACAAAATAAGCTATTTTACCAACTGGATAGGCTGATGTATGATATTAAGGAGGTAGTAAGAAGGTATCTACTTTTTTTCTAGCATAGTCTGCTAGAGTTTCGAATATATATCTCTGATTTCTGAGTTTTATCATTCGACTATTTTGCTTCTATTCCAACATCTGATAATAGTGTAGTTGAATGTATTATCAAAGTTTCCTCAATCTATCAACTTCAATTTCTATGATTTATTATCACTTTCATTAGTTCATAAATGCTACGAGTATTCGAAGGTGTACATGTAATCTATAAAACATAAACTTTTAGATGCCTTAACCCAGAGAAGTGCTGTTATTCAATTATTGACATTGCCATTTTTGACATATTGTCATTGAAATACGTAAAAATAAGAGTCTTGAAATAAAAATCTTTATCCCTTCAGTGCTCACGTTTCCTCTAAGCAGGTATGAAAAAAAAAGTTTTACATATCTAATTATTGGATTTTGATGAGAGTGCCATCTCTTTGAAGAAAATTTTGTTTACTGTTTAACACAAAGCTACTTAATTTCTCCTTCTCCAACATCATAGCCATCAGTGTAATTTTTCGTGAAAAAAAAATTTTTCATGTACGTTTCTGCTACAAATCTTGAATTGTCCCAGTTTTCATTTCTTATTGCAAAAATGACTGTCAACTTCTTTTTCAATGTATGCAGTTTACTTTTTTTCTTAATACCCAAACAGTATATATAATATCGGCAAGTTATAGGGCAAAAATTTGACTTTTACTCTTCTAACACATTTCAGCCAATTATTATGATTGCACAATATAGCTATCATTATAATTTTCTCTCAAATGTTCAAATGAAAGTGAGCATTACACAGAATTTGATTCGATTATAATTATAGTTGGGCATTTTAGAGAATTTTTTCTCCCCATTTCATAATGGAAACTGAAAACAAACATTATAATTTGTTGAAAACGTGACTTGACAGATGCATAAAGGTCAGTGTATTAGTTCGTGCTTGAAAGTATAATAACTTTTGCATAAAATTTTGATAACTTTCTTATTACGTTTTGAGAGAAAAAGATACTCGTATTTTGCATCCGAGCATCATAGAATATTTTTTCGTGAATTTTCATTCGAAAATAAGCGTTTTCCTTTATACTTTTTTTTTTTTTTTCGTAATTGTTGTTAGTTACGTGTTTCACAGAGGTCACGGTTAATGTTTTGTGCGTGAAAGAAGAGGCAAAAAAATTTTTTTTGTTGAAGGTTCCTTAACCTATACATGGGGTAAATATAAGCCATCTTCCTTGATGTACCGGCTACGGAAGTATTTAAAGTATAATTTCTATTCGGAATGGTGCATGAACTCAGGACGATTTATTTTTCACACGTCTCCTCTTCATATTTACTCTTAGCTAATTATGTCGTTTTCTGACCTACAGAGTAAATAATTCTCCTTTTCCGAATAGGATTCTTTTTCTTTTATTATATTTTCACCGTTGTTGGAGGCTTGTATGACTAATATGGCTGCGTAAATATAATAGGTATGTCATTTTTACTCTTTGTGAAAAGAGAAAAGTACTAACTCGAAAGCAATTAGGATAGTTCGTTTTTTTGTTTTTTTTTTCTTCCTCCTCTTCTCCATTTTAGACGTCTGAATTTCGTATACGCGAGCTGCAGTTCGATGTCAAAGAAAGTTTGTTGAAATTGGTTATTTACTTTGGTGGAGACTGGAGAGGCTAGTCAAGGCTTTAGGAGAGTAGACGCAGTTGGTTTTTGACCCGTTTTACTTTTGTTCTTCTGGTCGTTAAAGAATTGATTGGTTATTCGAACATGAGATTCTTTAACCAAAGGTCTTCAAGTCACTCGAACTTTTAATGAAATTTCTGTATGTATCTTCAAGTGGTGCATGGCAATGTTTATTATCAATAAATTGTGAGAGATGAATAAATAGCTTCTACATGAATTATTTTAAGTTATAAAAAATACAACTGGAGCTGGGTTTAAGTAAAACTTCAGACATAATTCTAAGGCTGTTGGAGAATACTTTTAGCGGACTCGTTGGTGTGGCCGTGATTCATATGTTCCTCAATTTTATTAATTTCTCGAATTTATCAGTCGAAGTAAGCGCTTTAGATTCTATAGTTGCAGCCTTTTAGAAGATTTTTTGTTCACACACAATGTATAATGAAACATTTTTAATAAAAGAGAGCAGTGTTGAAATTCCGATGGGCCACGGATATTTCTTTTTTAATTGTGAAGAACTCTAAAAACATTGTAAGATATTGTACGTATAAAAGGGAAAGAAACCGCAAACAAGTCTAAAATTCAAAGACTAATAACAGGTTTTTCTTCGAAAACTTATACGGAAAGGTGTATCTTTAAAAGACCAATTTGAAACGTGGTGGAAAATATCTCGTAATAATCATGAGCAGAACTATCTCATTTCCACCAAGCAATTACCCTTCGAATAACAAATGAAATACCAAAATAATTTCTTTCCTGAAAATTAGAGAGAACAGGAACTCATTCAATCTTCGTCATTTGGTTCTCCAGTTTTATAATCAATTCGCTTTAGTTCAAAATATAAATTTCCAAACAAATAACGGGTCTGCCACCGCAAAAATTTAACCGAACCGAGGCATTTGATCAGGAAATCGAATATTAGTAGAAATCGAAAATTTCAAATATGTAGACATAATATTCCTAATAATTGTCGTTTTCAAAATAAAATGAAAGTGCTTATTGCATTCTATATTTTTTGAAAGGGCAAGGAAAGAATGAAAAAGTGAGCATGAATATTAAAATGAAGTTCGATATTATAGTCTCTAACGAGGAATCATTAATTAATCTTCTTGATAAAATCTGAAAATTCAGTTTTTTTGCATGTGTTGGACCCATGTTGTTAGATGGGTAATGCGCATGCGCTGAAATTCACAAAACACTTAATTTTATTTGCCGTATCAGCGGGGGAGGGGGTGAAAATTAATGAGAAACTAATGACTAACTTGTATCTTGTAAAATGAAGACGAGGAGATTATGTTAGTCTGCACTTGTATACGAAGATATAGAATTTAACTTTTCAAGCTTAATGTGATTGGCATCACTGCTTCATTTCAAACTTCGTGCGAATATTTCAATATTTGTGGCTCTGTATAAGTAAAAGATCCACCTGCGGTTGGTTTTTGTTTTTTAGATTTGAAGCAATTTTAGGATAAACAGTTGAAATTTTAAGTGTTTTCGTGATTAGATATGTTTCAGCACACCCTATACTACATCATATGGTACTGCCTAGATGCAATTGTAACTCATTTTATACTATCAGAAGGCCTCTATGAGTACTAACTTTTTTCAATTTTTTGCTGTTTTCTGAAAATTGCATTTCTTGAAAAGTCGGTATCTAACGTTTGTAACTCATCAGCCATTTTTATGGATCGAGACTTCCGATTGGTATTATAGCCGCGTATTCACCTGAACATTTTTTCTGCCAAATATGACAAATTCGCCGTACTTGACAAAAATGAAAATATTTCCAATTCCCGGCAGCTCATATAGGACTTTACATACTTTGTATAAGCCAAAAACTTGTCCAAAACGGAAAAATATGTGGCTTCCATGTGATTTCGTCTTATACAAGTTTCACTGGTATCGAGTATCTATCTCTTAGGAACATTGATTGCGTATTTTTCTATGGGTCCAAGTTACAAGGCTATTTTACCTCGCGTCCAAGGTGGGAAGTATGGGTATATCAGTTATATTTGAAACACTGATGTATCAAACCAATATTGAAGTAGGTAAACACACGTTGGCATCGATTAGATTCAAACCATCTACTTCTCATAACCAAAGCTGTGTGGCAAACCGGTATGCCAACCTGACCACTATACTAATTAGAGGTCTATTTGTAATTTGTATAAAGAATCTACGAGTGCTAAACGTGTCGATACTGATATTTTTCAATATTCTCAGCTTCAGTATTAATTTTTCAAATTTGTAAGTTGTAACTTTCAGTGCATTTACTTGTAAGTAAAAAAAGAAAGTTCAGTTCTGAGGAAGAATGGTGAACAAATTACAGCCGTTCTTCCTGCTTGAAAAGTGCAAGAAAGTAATTGTAGATACAGCAAAAATTGATAAGAATATACTCGTAATTTCCATTTTCCAATAATTCTGTTTCATAAACGGCTATATTGATCATGGATAAGGATTTTATCATGTTTTCTCTCAGCTTTATTGCCGAGAATAGTGCATAATTGTATCTTCTTACGAAGTTTCACGAGATGTTTGCCATTGTAAGTATAAAATTCCGTTACCAGCACAATACTGTATTTTGCATTTAGAAGATATACAATAGCTGAAAATGAAAAAAATTTAACACTTTTATTATTAAGTAGTCCACACAAAAGAACATTGATTCATATAGTAATAATAGAAATGTGAAATAAAACTGGTAGAAAAAAATTTTTACTTTCTATATTACCGTTTGCATCTTACCTGTGGCAAAATTGATCAGAGACCTTCCATAAAATTACATTCGAGTGATGATGTTACTTGCCTAGGAATCGTTCATTCGTAAGATAGTCATAATTATTAAGTAACTACATAATTCTAAAATAATGTACTTATGTAACCAAGTTTAAAAAGTAGCGTGAGACAGAAATTTCAAGTATGACCCTTATTTGTATGTAACTTCTTTTGAAAAGGGTGAGAATATTGAATTTATGAATATATTTCAAAATTGATCCATAATATTATGTATCTTGTTTTGGCCTTTCAAGTACAGAAATGTTCGTCTTGAAATTTCCTCGAGATTGGCAACTTTTTACAGACTTCAGAATATCAGAAATTTTCAATCCCCCTTTTCCAAGAACTTTCATTATTCCACCCTTCTTATTCTTCCCACCTTTTTCATTTATCTTTGCATTCTCATTCGTGTATAAGGAACTTTCTTTGTGTATGTTGTTCTTTCGCATATCGCCAACCTAAATCCAAAATCTGCTAAATCCCGAAAATATTGTCATCGATTGCCTATCACAACTCAAAATATCATCGAAGCACAAAAAGAGGGTGATCATATTTTTTTAGGACTTGGCAGGTTTTGAACTTGACCCGGCGCCATATCTGTGCGTATCCTTGTTTAATTGGCATCCTATACCTCAACCAGTGACGCACCCAAGGAAGGATAAGGGGGCTAAATCGCCTTCCTGTTAGGCTTCAAATTTCATCGAAAAAAGGCTGAATAAAAAAAAATTTCGTTTTATGAAAATTTCTGGTTTTTGGGGATGAATTTAAGACTCGAGCTCCAACCTCAGTAAATTACTGACTTCATCCTTTATGAGCTCCAAAGCTCCACTTTCTATAAGAAGGTACACTATATATTTGTTGCACACTTCGTTGCTGCCTCAGTTGAAATATCAATATATTATGACCATCAAAATGATTCTGGTCAGTTTTGTATAACTATACCCTTCATTTATTGGACTGCGGAGTAAACTCTATAATTCCCTCGTTCCAAAATGTGAACTTCATTTCTGCGTTAGTGGATGGTAGAAACTGATCTCAAGACTAATATTTAATGTCTATTTCTCATTATTTAATTAATGTAATAACAATTGGTGTTCCTTTTACTTTTGTCTTGCTAGAAGTAGCTTATTACAATGAAGCAAAGAACTATCATCATTTCACAAAACGTCTGTATTTAGATTCGTATTGTAAAATGATGATAAACGGTATTAAAAAGAAGCTTTTACATGAAAAATTACTTTCTTTTCTTTTTATCATATGAGTGATAAAAAGTTTTTACTTAGAACTATATTTGTTTGCTGAATACGATTTTTCCCTTTCTTTTGGCTTTCCTATTTTTAAATGTCTTAACCTATAGACCTATTTTTTTTCTCGAAAATGAACCAAGGGCGATGCTTATAACAGCAATTAACAAGTCTACTATGCACTATTCATATTGTAGTCGTGTGAGAAATGAAGAAAAATGTACTTCTGTGTACAACCGGAAGTGATTCGCACTTTATGGAACCAGTTTCGTTGGCTCTTCTCTACTTTTTCCTTCTTCCCATTTTTTCCCCGCTTTAACTGAAAAATTAACATACATTAGAATATTTAAACTCCAGCAACACGTGCGTTTTCCTGCACTTGCAACGTGGAAACGAAGAAAATATTTCATTAGACGATGCACGTGGCCACGCTATTAAAATGGAGTTTCTCTCTCAGCATAGTCATTTTGTATTTGTCTCTTTGATTTATTCATTTTATTCGACCAATTACCGTAGCCACTTTATCATTCTTTAAATGTTTTTTTTTTCTTATTAAAAAGTGAAGTCTTAATTAAGGATCTCTATATACGTAACTCATATTTTTTAGAAACAGCCCTCAGCAGGATTGCGCGAGGTAAGCTCAGTAGGTCAGTGGTGTACATAGACCAACATTCTGTGGGGAGGGGTTTTCATATTATACTTAGTCAAAATATTATATTATTTTATTTTTTTATTTTTTTATCTCACCGCTAGAGTTTCTCATGCATTTTCTGTCGATGGGGAAGGGGGTGGGTGGCGTTTAAATCTTCAGTCTGTTTCAATATTTATCAAAAATTTATTTCAATTATTGTTCCCACCAAACAACAACAGAAAACTGAAACTAAAGTCTGAAAAAGTGTTATGCAAAAAATAATCTAATAAAGATCCATTTGTTCATTAGAAAGAGCTTAGCAAATGAAAAAAAAACTTTTTTTGGAGTTGTGGCATTCTCATGCAAATATACCCTCTTTGTAGGATGAAAGATGTGTTTAAGCCCACCTGTCAAATCTACATGAAATATCGTCCGATAAGAATAATTGAACCTTCATAGCTCAAAAAATTTTTTTGTTTGTTTTGAAAAATGGCTTTAAAGATCGATGAAGTCCATCGGAAATTGTTTGTAATTTCTATTGGGAGAATATATTTTGCACGCCAGAATTGGTGTTTCCAACAACAGATATTGAACACGACAAAATAAGGTTTTAGAATGTCAGAAAATATTAAAAATGCACGACAAATCATGTCCGACAGTTCATTCATACTGCCCAGATTAAAAACTACTTTTCACACTGCAAAATAAGATAATAAACAGTTGAAAATGGTAATTCTCGGAAACCACTCAACGCCAGTAATGAAACAGTTCTTTATGTGTTTAACAGTTTTAACAATTTTTCTTTTGGAAAATATGGCTCAAGTTTTGTTTTTGGAAAAGTTCTCAGAGAGTGAAAGTGATAATTTGGAGTGTGATGCTCCAAAACCAAAAAAAATGCGGCACAAATGGAAAATCTTCGATGATTTCAGAACTAATAATTACAGTATTTTGTCTATTATGATAAAATTTACTGATTTGTATTAATTCATCGTGATTCACACATTTTTCTGTCATTAGAAACACCTATTTTGTCGTGCAATAAAATCCCACCCATTTCTATTTCATGCTAATGCTAGTAAAATTGTCCCTATGGAGCCATTTGTGATCAAGGCAAATGTAGTGGAATGAGTTTTGGGTGGAACTGAGGGTAGGGTTGGTATTACTTGATGGAGTTTGATAGCGGATGATTTGCATGATCATTGAAAAATAATAATGATAATCTTGATCCAAACCTTGTTTTCTGCAATTTCCTTTAAAAAATACTGACAGAAAAAGTGATCATATTTTAATAAGGTTTATATTTTGATGAATTTCATTTACCTATTCGCTGATGACTGCCCTTATGCAAATTCTCTCATTCATCGAGTTGATTTTGAATGCATAATATAATGCACTTTCAACTTCTCTATTTCAACACTATCTATACCTTCACTATAAATTTTTTATCAGAGTTATATTTACCATGAATTTGCATTATTTTCTATTGAAACTATGTAAAAGCCCTGTCAGTAAATGACACGTTTTAGTTTATACTTCATAGATCGTATAATCGCTGGTTCATTCTATGGATACGCACGGAAATAGTGTAAAGTCCAGTGCCCAAAAAAAAGTTTCAATATTTACGCCTCATTAAAATCGATTAGGCTATTTATCACGTTAAGTGAATGTTTTCATATTGGTTTTGCTGGGAAAAAAAAAAAAAAACTTAATATTGGATATGTGCACACGTATGTTCGTGTGGTAAGAAATTAGGAGGCTGCAAAAAAACAAAAACAAAAAAAAAATGGCAAGAAAAAAGAAGAATCAAATCTGAATGCTGGAGAGTATAGATTCGAGTGATACATTTAACGCTTCATTACCTTTTGCACAGATGTGTATCATCGAATTCGAACAAAAGAGGAAAATATAATTAACGCCTTGGAGAACTAAATTCTAATGAATTTAGTCAAGGATGAGAAACGAAGAACAAAGGACGAGGATCATTTTCTTGGTATAACGATTCGAATGGACTTGTGAGCATTTTTGCAGTTTTGTTCGTTTTTTGCATTCTGAATCCTCTTTCTTTTGTCGAGTCAGTTTTCTGTGAATCGCATATACGCAGATTTTGTTTTTTAAATTCGTTATTAATTAATTACTGAGAGAGTATTTTAACCTGCGCACAAAAGGAATGAAATTTTACTCGTCCTACCATTTATGTATACACTCGTCTTGGAGGCTGAATATGGTGGCATTTCAATTGTGGCCAATTTCGGTCTTTTACCGAATGATCTGATTTTCTGAAAAGAAACAGTTTGAAATTCAAAGGAAATTTTAGCGGCTCTAAAAAAGGAGGATACTGGTACATACAGTTGAATACAGGCTTTATAGTGTAATGATTCGATTGAGACTCGAAGTTCAATAGGCAAGTAATTGGCGAATGTTCCAATTTTTGGTGTTGCCTTTGGTGTTCCATTCGATATTATCGACTTTTTTAAGCTGAAATAATCATCTCTATAAGATCACAAATAAATGAATGCAGAATGCTTAAACCAGTTTCATTTGTAAGAAGAGATTACATACTATACTTTTCCATTTACTATAGGACAGGATATAATGACTTATCACATTCTCTGTTCAGTTGTAATTTATTTGTTTTTATAATTTGTTTTTACTCCTCGATGGGATTAGTTTTCTCTCTATTGGTGAATGATATGATACTTGTGACAAATGAGACATATAGAAATCTACAGGTTTTCTTATGAAAATTATTTCAGTGTTGTACAATTGTTACAACATAATATCATATTCAGCGAGCAGAAATCAGGAAATTGCTAAGTTTTTGAACATATTATATTAGGAGAAATTTCGGTTCAATTGAAATATATTAGCAAATTATCGAATCATCTGTCTCTAAGCTACTGAATGATGAAAAAAATTTTGCTAAAAAAAGCAGTGTTCATTCGAACATTGCATATTTCAAAATAATCTGCGGATAAAAATCAGCATCAGGTACCCAGTCATCAAATTGACCCAACACGTTTGTAATTTATTCAATTTTTTCAAATTCATAAAAAATGAGCTAAAATTTAAAACATTTGTTATGGTTACTTTGCCGATGAATAGAGAAATGAAGATTGGCAGGTTCCTTCACCGGCTTTTTTCACTACACCATTAAAAAATGCCGGAAATATTCTTCTTTCTCTGTTTCATAGTCTTTCTGATTCACAAAGATCTGCCCAACAGCAATCAGTCATTAGTTTTCCTATTATCTCGGAGTAACCTAGTTTGAAATTTGATTAAAATAACGCAACTATATTATTATCTCATTGGGATCAGGTCTCTAGCCAGTCAGGCCCGTAGCTAAGGAGAAGCCATGGTAGAGCTAAGCCAACCTTTGGCCTCGTTGAACCCCCGTTCGGGTCTGAAAAATAGGAGTGAAGGAGCGGTAGGGGGAGGGAGAGAGAAGAAGGGGAAATTCCAGCGAGCCTCCCTTTAGAAATATCTTAGCCACGGACTTGTTTCCGCAGAGTGCCTCATTCGCAAATCTTTCCAGTAGGGTCGCTATATATCCAGGGGCTACACTGTGATTACTCAATACAAGTCGACATAATTTTTGTCAAAATAAGGAAGAGTGCATGCTGCCGCGAAGAGTAATAAAAACGTCGATTTCCGTAATCGAATTATATGTATTCTTTTTTTCTTTATAATTTTTTGGGTTTTGTGTGTTATACCTGCCCGAAAGAAAGAAAGAAAAAAAAGTGAGGAAAAAAGTAAAGAAAATGTAGGTAGGTATAATATACTGTTTGGAAGATACGAAAACCGGTAACTGCTCCTAACAAGTCGTTCATTTTAACGAGGAAAAGAACCGAAAAAAAAAAAAAGGAAAAAAAAGTAAAGTGAGTAAAAAAATAAGTAACTGTAAATTTTCGATCTGGCGACGGTCGTCGACGAATTAAAGCATTTCATTAAACAAAGAAATGATGGGATCTCTGTAGTATACTGTAACTGACATTACGTCGCAATTACCCTTACTTCGAATTATTTATTTCCTTTCCGCCGCAGTATACTGATCGTTATGAAAACCTAATCGCTAATTCGTCTTCTAAATAGGTTAGGTAGTTTTTTGTCACTGCTGTATTTTCTGCTTTTTTGTTCTCTCTGTTGTATTTTCCTGCTTCGCAACGGTATAGTTACTATGTTTTTACTCATCGACAGTCTTACAAATTTTATTCGATCAGCTGGAAAATGTAAGACAAACTAATCCGCAAATTAACGCACATTTTTGTGCTGATTTGCGGTGTAATTAGCGATTCTCTTGCGAAGAATGTCACCTCTCCGAGTACGAAAGTAGGTGTGGATTTGAAAAAATTCAGTAAACTAACATTCGATGTCTAATCACTCGTAATTGGGTAAGTCAAATCTACAAGTTACTTCCTTATCCAGTGTACCAATAGTAGCAGAGATCTAATTATTTGAGTGGCATGTTGAAAAGACTGTAGTTTGATTATTATTCGCATCGAAGTTACTAACGCTTTGTTAGTTTAGTGTGACATACAGATTGCATGTCCTTATAACCGACTGTGTTGTGCAATAAGGACTAAATTGATTTCTTTATATCGGGGAAAACTGAAGCATTTATAATTATAAAAATACACAAGGGCCAATCTCCATTTTATACAGAAAATAACCTGAAGATAGACCCTTTTTGCCTTCAATAAGTATCTGTACATTTTTTTTTAAATGAGGGGCCAAACTGTTTTTACTCCCTGTTTTATGAGATTGCTTGGTACCTGCATTATTATCATAATAATTTTTTTTTGTTCATATGTTAACATTTTTGTTTTCGTTACATGAAAGTAAATTTGGAAATTTAATACGAAGTTAAAAATCGATAGTAGAGATCGATAACATAATATAGCAAAACATAATGATGCGCGCGTCGTTGTCAGTTGTCGTAAAATGGTTGTTGATCAATTTTCTTGGTGGTTTGTTAATCGTTTTGAATTCTCTAATTTTCATTACCACATTATATAGGAATAACTGAAACATGCGATTTATTTTTTTATGATGTGAAAATATAACAGAATAACAGTAATCACCAAATATCCTTTCCAGTAGGTACTGGGAATAATGCTTAGAGTTTTAAAATTTTGTTTAGAAAATTTAGTTTGGCCCTTATTGCACAACACAGTCGATATATACAGAAGAAACACTGTGTCAGAATCATCATCCAGTTCGATCTTCAACAGTTGGGGAACGAAGGGGAGGCCAAGCGAGGTGACAGGCCTTCAAGGAAAAATTTTTGCCTTCCCAAAATTTTTCCATAATACACTAAAATCCAGTGAAAAAAAAAGAAATTATTGAAAAAGAAGAAAACATTAACTATAGCATCAATTTTTTTGGATGTTGACATGTTTTCTAATTTTTCTTGCCCCCTTTCTCCTAAAAAAATTTTTATTCGCCTCCACGCTTGGATAGTCAACATTATCGTAGTACACTGAGTAAAATTAAAATTATTACAGTAATTATAAACAAAGAAAAAAAAAACCTTTTCTTATCACATTTATGATGATTAGAAAAAAAATTGACGACTTCAGTAAAACTCGGTCGTATTATGTGTTATTATTGGTTACTTGCATACGTTTAGAAATACGGCGCAAGTAGCTGCAAAATGCTGTACACGTAAAACTCGACTATATTTTACGAAAATATATTCGTCAACCAGAAATCCGAGTAACGGATAACTATTGAGACCAAATTAAATACTCGTAATAAGAAATTAAGTTAAAGTATTCATAATTCATCAAATATTTCGAATGTTCGCATTCATCCCAGAATTTTATTAAAGTAATGAATTTCTTGCAATTTTGACATTAATTAAAAAAGAAAATATTTGTTTAGCCGACAAAAAATGTAAAGAAATGATATATTTTCGATGCAACGAAAATATTTCAAAAATTCGAGAATTTAATTTTTTTCAAATTCCTATTGCAGATGCATTATTTCCGTTTTTTTTTTTTTTATACGTGTGGAACAAAATTACGAATATTTTTCTGCAGCATCGACTGTGTGGAATCCTGACAGAAATAATTTTGTCAAAATTACGTCGAGTTATGGATTAAAAATGAAAAAAATTTAGAACCTTACGAAGGTTGACCCTGATGTCATGGATCTGATGCTCATCAATGTAAAGTATTTTGGGTATGATATTTACAAAAATATGAATGCTGTCATTATCTTCTCCAGCTTATCGTATAGATTTTGAATTATTTTAATTTATTTAAAATTTTCATTTTGTGCTTCGTAATTTTGGTAATTTATGATATTGAGGGTGAAGAAAGTGAAAGAAAAAGTTTTTGGATAACAATATTTTTTTAATTAAAGAATAACTGACATTATTCAAGAAGAATTCAACGTTATAGCGCAGTCATGAAAAGTTTAAATGAATCTCAGTCACGTTTACATTCAAAATATCAATTTTTGTCGCATATTTATCAGGCTGGCCTGAAAATGATTCCCCACCCTTCCCCCCCAGAGAAAATAAAAACTTCGAAACTGGTGAGAGGAGCGGTACAAAGGGGTTTGTTGAATGGACTCAATACGTATTCTCGTCAATATATTTGGCTGCCTTAGAGAATATTGTCAGATAGCGAGAATCCGTCTATGCTGAAACCTTTTCCAAAACCATCTAAGTCCTTAAAGGTCTTAAAAATGCAGTTCGTATAACCTGTCGCATATATGATCTTTGCTTACATACTAGGAAGTAAATATATCCACTTCAAGCAGCAATAACGAACAAGTAAAAGTTAATATTTTACTCATGTCTAATCTACTTTGTCATTCGATTACGATTGAAAGAAGAGAGAAGAAATTATACTTTAATTAAGTGCAAAGAATATGCTGGATGACTTACTGCGGAGAGTTTGTAAACGTATATCCATCTTCGTGTGTCTCTCTCATTCCTTCAACTAGGAATGTTAAATGAGGTTAGCTGGTTATGCGTAACACATTGCATTGTAATAACGTGCTAATAAAGTTTCTTTTCAGGTACTCTATATAGTTTGTGGGTTATTTCATTAGACGCTCGTAATAATTCACTTCCCCCCCCCCCATCATTCTTATCGTTATAGACACAAAAACCTGTACTACTTGGATGACGATTTCGCTGCAAGAAAATATAGAATAAAATCGAAAACGTATAGACGCCGGAATAAATTTAGTTAGGTAAAAAAGAGAAAAAATATGTTGAAAAAAAAAAAGTTGTAATGATGTGTATATGCTTTAAAATTTCATTTATTTTACACTGTATTATAAAGTTCTCAAACTACGCATTAATCAGGTTAATTTTGAGAAGATGGATGCGTGTGTAGATTTGTCAGTTTTTTTTTAGTATAACCTCCATATTATTATAGCTAATTTTTCAAATAGATTTTTTTATCCTGCTTTAGAAACACACCCATGCTCGTAATATAGAACGTAGACCATTTAATTGCAGACTGATAAACTGTTAAAATCACAAATCGCAGAAAATCGACCTCTTTTCTTTAGTATACGAGTATGTCTCCTAGTATTTGCTATTTTTGTTTCCTCGGTATAGTCAGTCATACTATCGATTTTATTATATAGTCAAAATATAATTATGAAACTTTTATGTAAATTTATTTTGCAAAATAGTTGACTAAAATTAGTTCTGTGGAACTACTAGTTTTTAATATTATGTCGTTTCTTATGATTTTTAATAGTGCAATTTTTTTTTGGTGTATGTAACCAATGGCTTTCCGAAAGACTCGAATTTTTTGTGGGTATCCTTATAATGGAGTATAAAAGTGGTTTAATTGATTGAAATTGTGACTTGTGTATGCATTGCTTTTGAAGGGTATGCTTTTGCACTTTTATTTAGCAATGTCATATTAACCTGATTTTATTTAGTTACTATCATTACCGCCAATTCTTAGTAAAAACTTCTAAATTTTTACTACAATATTTTATTTATGTGTGATTTCTTACACATTTTACGTTTAATGAAATAATAGTTTTTTAAATTCTTTATTTAGGAACCGCTGACAATTTTATACTGAAGTGTAATTTTTTACACGTTTTATTCACAAAGTAATGATTTGATTTCTGTTTCCTCAAAGTCAATGAAATATGTTGCTTTTAAAAGGCGAAGGATTTCCTGAAAAGAATTTTGAGCTGAATCATATAAATTTTCAATGTTAGTAAGTTTTGATTTTCTCAATAGTATAATATCCTGAAGGAAAATTCATAATATCTCTCTCGGAGATGCTTCTTCCTCAGTATTGTTTTTGAATTTCCCTAAAGAGGTGCAACGTCTTAAGTCGTCCACATGTATATCTTTGCTCCGCCAGTTTGCCATCCCTGGAAATTGGCTTTAATTTATTTCATAGACCTGGCTATTTAGCCCATGAAAATTAGTCTTAAAAGTTGGGGAAATAAGAAAAATTGGTACGAAAGATGGCCAAAATGTGTTAGGGTGGTCTAAAGAATCTGTGGTCTCCTTCCCATCCCTTGTGCTTCTGGGGGCTCAAAAGTCTTGACATTTAACGCTTTTTTAACTACAACCCTAAAAACATATTAAATGTTTTTCTCATCAATGCCCAAAATCATATAAATCCAGTTTCAAAGTATTTTTCCATAAAAATAGCATTTATACAACATTTCATATTTCACATGCCCTACCATCCCAATACCAAAGTACCCTGCCTTAATTATTGGTCAAATTCCTTCCTTTTTCTAAATTTTTAAAGTGTTTTCTTACGATGAAATTACCAATCTTCTAGGTAGCTATCGACAATATTCACCTGTGTAGACTTATCAAACAGTAGATTTCATTTTTTGACAGTCGATTAAATACCAACGCTGCTGCGGCTACTGTGTGAGGAATTTAATATCTTCACAAGATCGTAGCCTGTGTGCAAATGAAAGATGTTTGAAAGAGAAAAGAGAGATATTAAGTAGAAAAGGTAGGGAAAACGGCGAAAAAAACTATGGAAAATATAATGACTCAGCGGGTAATTTTCATTTCATGCAACATTTTGGTAACACTCTCTTTATTTATTTTACGTGTCCGTCGACAATAAGAACGGATAACGTATTTTTTCGTACATTTACTTTACCAGGTAGTGCTCTCTTCACTGTAGTAATTTTTTCGAATTTGAATACAAAACGATCTGTCATCTTCTCTTAGCGTCGTCTTTATATAGTTCTTTCCACCATTGAAAAAAAAAAAAAAAGTCTATAAAACTATTCCGATGTCATAGTTCTGGTTTATTGTCGCCGACGTCACTTAGAATTTAGTCTATAAAAATTTCGAATAGCTCGAGGAAATTATGCCACAAGTAATCCATTCGTAGATTAAGAAGGTAAAAAGTGTTGGAAAAAAGTAAATTAATACATTACGTACGAGATTTCTCATGAATATGAAGATGCATTTCAAGTAGGTATAAGACTTTATATGAAGGTTCTCCGCCTTATAAAATGTTAATTATTTGATAGAATTGGTTGAGAAGGTGCGAATGTGTGCGTGCACCTTTCCTTTTGTTTTTCATTTTATGAGAACGATGATTAAGATGTCAGAGAACGTAATCTTTTTGGAGTGGCTGTGAACAAAGTCTGTCGTCTCTAGAATTATGTCATCAAAATGCTGCAACTAAACTGCAATGTTCTTCGTGCCTTATGTGAATACATTACTGAATCATTTTCTGCTTTGCTATAATTGTTCGAATTAATTAAGTTCTGCCTTATGCCTAAAACGATCAACCCACACTGTCGAATATGACGTTGTCAAATACCCCTTTACCTCTATTGAAAAATCATTTATGTAAGTTCTTGTAGCACTTTGAAGAAAGAGAAAAAAATGTCAAACAAAATCGAATTATCAGCTTCGGTAGGAAGCATCGTAATTTACAAATCGTTCAACTTGAAGTGGGCACTATATTCATATACTTGTGTTTATTTAGTCCATCTGGGGAATATCTGTTTATTTGATTGATTCATTATTTTGATTACGTACCAAGGCTTTCCAAGACTTTTAAAAACTCTCAAATTATGAAGAGACTCTCCCTTTGTAATGATATGTATATGCAAAAGGTACCCGTTTTTGGACCTTTTAGATACCTGTAATCGGAGGCTGATGAATAAATGAGTGTAAATGAATGTAAATCAGGCATATTTTACTGTTTTGAAAAATGTCGCAGCGATAAAATTAGTGATTTTTTGGGGGATTTTAAGGATTTATTCTCAGTTTCCAAATTATTATTCAAATAAGAGATGATGTTATTTCAAGTATTTTACCCTCGTAATTTCAAATTTTTCCAATTAAAGTTTATAAACTTTTTTTTCGGGCAAAAAATTCAGTGTTTCACCGGACAAACTGGTGTCGAGGATATTTTTCATTTGCAGAGATTTTTTTGACTCGAAATAGGAATTTTATAAATTTTGGTTGGCAACGCTGTTTAGACCTGTGTGGTTCTCGGGTTCGGAATTATTACAAAATCTTTTAAGGATTTTAAATGTTCAGTAATTTGAATTGTAACTGGCTTAAATTGGTAGACTATAAAACGTCTGACAGATCACTATATTAATTATACAGGTATATTAAAGTACCAGCAGGTACCTTTTATTTGAATCTATGTCATTTTGCTTAGGGTCATCATTAACGATCCTGTATTACGTATTCATTCTTATGTGTTTACATTTTTCTTGAAACTTTGTCTTATTCGATCACCTGCGAGGAACGCTTAATAATTGCCCCCTGGCACCTCTCTTAACCCTAGGTCGTCAATAAATCTAGATATTTTTATGTTGTTGAAAAGTACGCGTATTCGAGTAAAGGTACCAAGCTTACATAAATGACAATAATTAGAATGCTTAGAATTAACTGGCCGAATGAAGAGGAAAAATGCAAATGACCTGGCAGTATAAAACTCGTAAATGCGTAATAATATGTATAGAAAAATGTCGATATATACGCTACTGCCTCGTAGATACGATCTGATAGCCCTTGAGCAGCTCTATCAACATCGATCACAAATCCAGTATATTTAGTCATTTCCTCTCGCGCATTTACTGAAAAAGTTCAAATCGTGTGTACATAGGCCTACATTGCAGTAGTATAAAACAGTTTTTTTTTTTTTTTACCACTTTTCAACTTTTATTCAAGTTTTACGATCCTTAAAACGCCTATCTATTGTTATTTCATTCGATCGAACAAGAGTATTTATTTTTATAGTTTGGCTAGCAGGTTTCTATGTCAAAAGTGTGGATAGGATTTTAAAATTTTATCGTCTTGCCACGTTTTTCGTAGCATAATTTACTCAAATGTAGACTATTGATAAGCGTGTAAACAAGAACGGAACTAACTGCTGGTAAGAGACTGCAGTAATGTACGTTTAGAAAGAAGAAAAAAAATAAAAGTGTAAAGAGTTTAGAGCAAGGACATTTGCAAGCTGCATTAGTGGCGCATGGTTTAAAAGAATCACGAGATTTTCGTTTATCTGCATTCTGCGAATAGCTTTGACCTCCTAATCTGCATTTACCGAGCAGAAAAAATACATTTTCTTGCGTTTCGCCTAATTAATGAGATCTATCAGCTCTTATGCAGTCAAATAATGGTCTGGCTGTAAGATACGATTGTGTGTTAAAGTGGTAAGAATGATCACGGATTTTATTTTTTTTGTTGCTTATTTCTCCTTTGGTAAAAGGTACTATGGCAGCATATACATATACGTCCTCCAGTACAATGAATTTTAGGTGCGGTTTGTAGAAATAGCTCGAGGGCTACCCTCGACCATCGTGTTTTAATCTTATAATTCAATTCGTGAAATAAAAGGTAGAAAAAATTAATACAACTTTTGAAAATTGTCCTACATTTGACTGGGCAAACGAAAGTAACTCTGATTTAAAAACCGGATATTTGGGAACTGTACCAGCAGTACTTATACCTTATTCGTTTGGTATTTGATGGCTATACAGATGCTGTTTCGCTAATTTCATTTTATGGAAGTGGGAGAAATATTATGATTTCTGATCGCTATATTTCGTTCAATAATGTAATTATTAAGGAAAATTAAGAATTCCTGTCCTATAAGTATTTTAACGTGACTCATTTTTTTCCACTTTCTGACATAAAATAACATACCTAAATAGTAATGACAAGTCAGTCCAAAACCCCTGTCAAGTCTCAAAAAAAGAATCATTTTTTTCGCACTCTAATTATGTTTTGGGACGTGATAAGGCCACATCGGCTAAAAAAATTGGTGATGATTTTTTGTACTTAGAAGAAGTTGGAAATAGTGAATACAAGTCTCGAAGTCATTCCAGAGATTCGAATCCACCCACCTTGAAGATATTTGTGACATTTTCATTAAAAAGTGATAATTTTGTCCCATTATTTTTATTCATCTTAAGGTCCCTTTCCGTTGGAAGGGGTTGGAGACGCGAGCGAAGCAAGAGCCTCTGCGGCAAAGCCCTCGCAGTTATTATAATTTCCATCGTATGCCATCAATTTCCATCGTATGCCATCAAAATGGATATTATTATGGTTGGATTTCTTTAGGATAGTCCATAAATTCATTATTCCTTTTCCATTATTTCACAAAATAGAACGTTCGTAAATTATGTTCAAGTGTTATTCACTTTTCACTGGTGTGAATTTATCTTCAAAATGATTGTAAGTGGATAACTCGATGTGTGATAAGTTTGGTAGTAGCTGATTGGTGAATGATAGATTCCCTCCAGTGAAATGTGAACAAAGGAACATTCTATAGTGTTAAGGGCCGAGTGTACAATCAGAGCTTAAGTTGAGCTCAAACAAAAATCAGGTTCAACTTGAAAAATTATGGGGTACAATGTGAGTTTAAAAGTTGAGGGAGACTTAAACCCGATTCAAGTTAAGTGGAGTCCGATCGACACTTACGGCAAATTCAACTAAAACCCGAGAGGAATTCTATTGTATTTGCACAGGTTGGGTAGGCTATACACTGCAAAGTTCAGTTTTTTTTATCGATGCATCTGGATTTTGCGCCGGTAGTTTATGGGTTCACTGCGATACCGCATGACACAAAATAGACAACCACAGATGCGAATCATCAGAATTCCCACTATTTTGTTGCTTCGTCAGCAATTTTGATGGTTTAGCTGAACCACCGTCTATTTTTGTTTGTACACTCTATTTATGCCTAAGCCGAGGTTTGTCGAGTTTTGTCGTTTGAACTTGGTTTTGTTGAGGGGAAGCTTAAGTGATGATTGTACCCCCGGCCCTCAGTGGTTGATTACAGTTTGTACCAATACTTGATGCATTCTGATAGTGAAGTATTGGCCTCATCAATTTCCGTTGAAAAATGAAAATCGATAATTTTGACGGAAATTTCGATTTTTGCTATCTCTCTAAATTATATTTTCCCTAAAAAACAAGTCATCCCCATCGAATGAGAATGTCACGTAATTTATAATACATTAAAATGTGGAAATTTGGTAATTACTTATTTCGATTATTTGTTATAACGATTATTATCAGTGGGTGGTGATGAAAACATGATCATTTCTCGAGGCGATATCAAATCTTTTATATTCCGACTATTACCTAAAGCCAAGTGAGACTGGTGTGGTATTTGCCACAACTACCCAAGTGTCCGTTAGCTATGTACAAGTCTGTACGAATCTTTCGTTTGCACCACGATAATCTTTAAATGAACCTGTTAGTCCACTCTCTTATAATGTTCGGCATCATTGAGAAATCGGTTAATTTACATTATCTCCTAGCTCCTTAGACTTTTTTTTTCTTTATTTTTCATTTCATCGTCTTTTTCTGACGTTGTTTAAAGTATGACCTCAGACATTAATTTCACTTTTTAATTACGAATGTTGCTCTCCCAACTGCAATGCGTTCAAACCAGAATCTGCAACTTGTCCTGGAGAAAGTATCTTGAACATTCTAATGTTTGTATTCATTTTTTTCCTTCTAAATTGACCCGCGCCCGCTAGAAAGATGAATCGTAGCAACCTTTACCATTTTCTGTCGCCGTGTTCAAATTACGAGTATAAACAAAAATGCAAAAAAAAAAAATTATTCATTGAGGAGACAAAATTTTGGAATGTTGCTTTTTGAATTCATTAAAATATTGTAACGGAATGGACAGGTTTTGGTGAAACAGTTTAGATCAATTTTTGAAGGTAACAGAAAAATGGGCACGGTTTGAAAAATTAGTGGAGAAAAAAAAGAAGAATCAGCATCGTTTAAATATCATAATATTATAATTTTCACTTCCAAGACCTACTTCCTTTGGCAGTAGATTTGGAGAGAGTCTAGTATGACTTTACAATATATGGAGACGTTGCAACGCATAAAAATTTTCAGGTTCGAATTATTGCTTACACGCAATTGTAAATTATATTGTTATTGAGCAAACATTAAGTAGAATATAGGAACAGAAAATGGAGGAAAAAACAGTCTGTCGAATTATTCATTTCGTCACGCCACGAAGATATTTCCCCTTTAGCATGCTGAGTCTGCACTTTTTGTTATGTAACGATTCTATTGTTGAGTGCCTTAAAACAATGAATGCATCGAATGCAAAATGGGATGATGTTAATGCACTCCTCTCGTGTTAGAAAAAGTTACTTGTTATAGAAAAATAGACGAAAGATGTGGAAGAATAACGATTTGTGTATAATTTTAACCTAGTTTTAACCTACGCCCTTTACCCGATAACCTTTTTTAAGTGAGTCATTTATGTGGTTGACATGTGAATGTAAAGTTTGTAAGAGATGGTTTGAAGCTATGATTTAATATGGTGTCTAAATGAGGAGGTGGTATATGTCATTTTACTTTAAACTGTTGCTAAATGCTGTACCTACAAAGTATGAGGAAATAACGCGCAACTGAGTTGCTGTAGTAGTTCAGTAAGTGATTTGGGAGGACATATCTTACTATTAGTCCAGTCAAATGTGGGAAAAAAAATTTCACTCGATTCTTAACCCCACTAATGAGTATTAGGTGGGTCGCTTCAAATAGCATACTAAAAGTCTCCACCCGCACCCTTACTGTCATTTTAGTTACAGGGGTTGGAACACCCCAAAATTCAGTTTTTCGCTTTTATCATCGTAAATATAGATGTTAGGGAAAACAGTGTCTAGACAAAAAATGTTTAAATTTGAATTTTTAATATAAAATGTTCTCATGTCAATTTCTCTATCGTCAACGATTACGGAGTTACGAGTTTGCGAAAATTTCACAAAATATTAGGGGAAAAAATGAATAAAAAATCATCATTTTGATAGATTTTTTTTTGAAACTCATCATGTATCTTTTGACACCTATCTGTAACCCAATTTTCAACTCAATGCAATCAAAATTACACCCTACGTTGTAAAGGCAGTGCTTTTTCATCAGCTCAGCAGCTTACAGAAATTACCATCAGATGTCAAAGACTTTAATGGAAAACATGAATATAAAATTGTCTCGTTTTGAGATTCTATCTAGAATAAGTCAATTTTTAACTAAAATAAGTCATTATTTGGTGTGGGCAGAACTTTATAAGCTCCAGAAACTATTTCTTCTATGACTTTCACAAAATTTAGATAATATGACTTGGACTACTTTCGTTCTAAGAATGTCAGATATTAGTCCAAAATTTTCATATCTCTGCTTCATTTTTCGTATAGTTGGTATTTATTGTGAAGTAAGGTGAGGTATACATTTTCACTACATGTCCTAATATATTGTCTTTTTTGACTCCATGTTTTTCTATTTTTATTAAAATACCCGTACAAATATATATGTATCTAATTAATGGTGGAATTTTTTATTTCTGTTTCAGGTAAGTTACCTTGAAGATGAATGGAAAAAAGTGACAATAGTGAAACAAAGTAAAATGAAAAAAAAAAAAAGTTCTCTAAATGATGATATCGTTTTCCTTTTGGTATGTAATCTTACACTCTCATACTGTCTACTACTTTCAGTTTTCTTAACAAAGGTATGCCATCTACACACCTCAACATGAAATACGTTCGCGTGTATAATTCAAAGAAGGGAAAAAAAAGTAACTATATATTATATCGTACAACAAAGATAGTATTTATTCACCTCCGCATTTGAACGTGTTTATCATTTTGAGCTGCGAAATTCCAACACGAGGCCTATAATATTGCCATTGCTTAATGCACAAATTCTGTGTCGTTATATGAACTACCTGAAAACTTTATGGTTACATCATTTTCATATTTAATGACTATATACAGTTCATATTTTGATTCCTGTTAGATTATCGACTAAAATACTAACTACGTGAATTTCGTCAACACCTTGGGTGAAGATTTTTGTTGGCTGGTCCCGTTATTCTTTGTAGACAGGTGGTGACAAAGTCATGTCTGCTGCTAAAGGAAATTATCATTCAGATCATCAACAACTGTTCTTATGCCTATCATTAGGACGTCTTTTTCTGCGTCACCAGCGCACATGGAATATTACCTATTCTGAATGTACCTATAGCGGACAGTGAAAGTTTTTTTCTTACCTTCTGAGAATTAACAACAGAATCATAGTGTGTGTGCCGACCTTATAAGACCTTTAATCTACAAGATTTATGTTGCCTCTCACCTATAAATTAGAGGATAGATACACCTATAGACCTACCATATACTGAGTGTCGAGAAGCTGCGGTCTCTTTTTTTTTCTTTCTTCTCATTCGATAGCAGATACAAATTTAACAAACATATCGTTATAGCTGGTTATTGGAATATAACTGTATGGCGGCAATTTATAGGTACTTATTTTCTTATATATATAGTATCAGTTTATTGAAAAGATTCGTAGATCTACCTGCTCGATTAACTTGTCTTGGTAATTATTGGATTATTGAAAACAACGTGGGGGAGAGAAATTTTTTCTTCGATATATAATGGACTGACTGTGATTACTTACTTGTCTGTAATCATGCACTTTTGGAGAATCCAATGCATGTCTCACGTAAAGAGAGTTAGTTGGTAATTTCAATTGACGGCTAGTAAAAATTCGAGTACAACTGCGGACTTCGTTGAGAGCCCACATGCAGAAATGTCACCGTTTAGTAAAATTTATATAATTTTTTTCAACTATATTTAAAAGCAATGCAATCTTTTTGTCTCCTTTGATATGTAGTTTCGTGTGTTGTCATTGCGGTATTAAAACCTCGTATGTCCAAAATAATCGAAAATTTGCCAAATTGAATGATGTTCAGCACTGGAGTCTAAATATTGAAACTTCAAACTTATGTTTACTATGGTAATTGATCTTGAGTTGGACTTACAACATTTCAATTAACGTATGCTCGAAGCAGTGAATATCATGTGAATTTTTTTCCAATAACAATGTTTGAATTTTCTAATCTACAGTCTACATCTATTCTGTGGTAGGAACATGGGTGGCAGGTTGAGGGTGCACGTGCTCCACCTGAAAAATGTTGACACCATCTGACGAAGAGAGGATCTTACCGTTGATGGGAAGGGGTAAGACCTTCCCGTTTGATTTTTTAAAAAGTGTTGAGAATTTTCAATCGTTTTGCACCATGCACCACCCGAAAAAATCAAACCGGCCACCTAAAAGAAAGAATTTGTAATTTTCCAACCCCTCATCATCTAGATATTTACTTTAGTAACTTCTAAATTCTCGTAAGCCACAAAGCAAACATACTGCTGCCAATAATTTTGTAGTATCAGACTTTAAAATAAAGTATTATGGGTCTCCTGTTCAATCATTTTTTTGGACTTGAAAGCTTTCAACACCACAGTAAAAATACGTTGAAAAACGCTTTTATTAGATTACTCCATAAGTTTTCAAAAATGTGTCTGAATCTTTCTCAAAAATGACGTAGAGATAATTGACTTGAAATTTTCAAGACTGTTTCTCCATCCATTACATTTGATTAAGTCAAGTCTGTGCGCAATTATGGTTGAGTTGATTGAGGGTATTGATATACTGCCAATCTATCAAAAAATGTTTCACTGCAGGTGGCTAAGTTCATTATGATTTATGAATTCAAAGACTTGCAATAGGAGCTTTATTAGAACCATATAAGTAGATTCGAGGATAGAAAAATAGAAAAATGCTTTCTAAGATGACATGAAAGTGTCTTCGAGAAAACAAAAGTTGCTTCAAAAGTACGAGTAGAATAACAGGAAAATTTTTCCAGATAGAAGAAATTGGTTGAGGATCTGCAAATAACTCCAAAGACAGAAAGGATTATTTACTATATCCAATATGCTTAAACTCTTATCACCGCAGCAGATAATTCTATGTAAAAATATTCAATAAGACGAATGATGCTTAGCATAAAAATTACTCGAGAGAAATATTTTTATAATAACTGGAGTTGAAGGTCTATCGTGGTGAGAGAAGTGTGTGTGAGGTAAAGCCATTGATTTCACGCCCGGTAACTTTTCGCATTCCATTGTTAAACCAGTTTAACTAAAATCCAGACATAAATATTGAACTTCATGTCATCGTTGCATGGTGAGAATTAACACGAATGAAAGTAAACATACATATTCTAATCGTCTTATGCACGCTTCTCTCTTCCTGCAACTTTCCTGTCACCTTGATATCCTTGTATAGAATGGTTCCGTTAACAAAACCGTTTCCAACTTCTAAATTTTTGCATCTTATTAATCTGTCACCGATATTATCCAATAAGCCATCGTACATTTCTCCACGTAAATCTCGTCTTGTATTTTTCGAAATTTAATAATACGAGTATAAATGAAAATGGAGAGAAAAAAATTGGAAATACTGTTTCTCCGTTTTAGTTATTGCCAAAGAAGTGAAAACCTGATGTTTAGATGGTTTACGACTAGAGATATATGAAGCTAATAATTCCTCCCAAAAGGAATGGATAGACATTAATATCGTTTTATAATGACATTATTCTTTTTTAATCACAAAAATATTAAGTTATTTTCATATACCCAAACGAGTTATTACCTTCGGAGATAACTATACATTCCAAAATTGAAAAAAAAAAAAGTCTAATGCACGTATTACGAATTTCCAATGAGTGAATAAAATGGAGAGAATCGACGGATGTAAAAAGAAGCGTGGTTCTTTGTATTCTGACACAATGTGTATTGGTGCTGGTCAAAAAATAGCCAATATTGCATATAATATTATAAATATTTCTGCTGGCTATGGGGAAAAGTGTCTGGCAGACGGAGGCGAAAGTGGTATGGAAACATCCATTTGTCGAGTAAAATCTGTCAAAAAAATTTTAAAGGTGCTAAAAACGCGTAATCGTGAGGCAGTTATCAGGTTTGTCTCAGGTACGGTGTGTTAAAGCGTAGAGAAAAAAAACCTCACAGAATCGAATTTTTGGTGTTTATACTTCAGTACCCAGATTCGATTATTATAATTATGAGAATATTTTCGCGTAAAAAGAATGAATAAAGAAACCATACCCGGAAGAAATTGTGTTATGATTTTGTTCCCCTATTAGACTAACGTTGATTGCTTATTCGTATTCAGGTAGAACGATTAAATATTGTAATTTGTGACATATTGTCATGAAAATTTTAACCCAATTTACATTCTCGTGTGTTGTAATAATTAATAATGTAGGTAAAGGTAGTTAGAATGCTTGAAAGAATTCAAATTGGTCTTTAAAAAAAATAAATAAAATTGTATAAAAGACATGAAAGATGTTGGTTATGATCGAATAATTCAGAAGGAAGAAGAAGTGCCTTGCTGATTTATTATTTGTCCTTGAGAAATTTCAAATTTGAAAAACAGAAAGAGAATTATTTTGGAAATGAACTAGAATCTCTGAGGCAAATTGAAAGCTGATATTAGAGAATAGCCAAACCTGACGTAGACCTTTTTCATATAATCTATAGACTTTCTTATTTCTAAAGAGCTATCGTTTTGTATATTATGTCAGAAATTTATGTTACAGTATTTTTTAGATTACTATAATAGTCCGTAGATCCATTTATAGTGCAATGCAGATAAATGTTTCACATTGCAAGAAATCGCACAGGAATTTTTTTGTAGAAACGTCGAGAACTATCTCCAGAATCACCCCCTCAAAGTCCCCAAAATCTACCTGCCGCAACCCTCCTAAAGTGGTGCAAGTGTATCCTTATTTTTGGCTTTTTAGCTATAACTCTCGAACGGTACAATTTGTGAGAAAATGCTTGAAACAAAAAAACATTCTGCATCTAATTATCTACAAGTTTTGTTCTTATCATTTTTTTCGTATCTGTCATAGGAACAGAGATACAAAGCGCGAAAGATAAGCGATTTTTTAAATTTTAAATACGTATTTTCTCACTATACGAAATTGGATAAGCCGAGTGGCGTACCCCGAAATTTTACCAAGGGAGGGACTAAGTCTTAAATTTATCCACGAAAATTAGAAATTTCGCAAAAACTGAAAAATTTTTACGGATGAATATGCAAAAAGGACCTACATAGGGTTTTACTAAAAATGTTATAAATCCTTAATGGAAAGGGCTTAACCTTCAAGAGAGGGGTGTTATGTAGTAATAGAAGTTTTTAACATTTTTGTTTGAAAGGTTCATCGACTTTTTTGAAAAGCTTATAATTCTTTGATTCTATAGAGGCTCATCATGACAGGAATACAAGTGCACTCTCTTTACAGATGTGCTCTTACCATGAGGCAGAATCCGTGATAAGATTTGAATGTTTATTCTATTTCTGGGCAAGGGAGGGGGTAACTATCAGATTGACAGAAGAATTTTTAAAACAATTTAAAAAATGGTCTTAGATAAATTTGCAAAAAATAGATTATCAAAATACAGTAATCTTTGGCAGCTAATGGTAAGACTTCTTTGAGAATGAACTAAGCAACGCAAAATGACGAACCACGGAATGACAGAAATGAGGAACTTCCCATCGTCTCTATCATTCTTGGAAATTACCAAACATGTAATTGTTTTTAATGAAAAATTGTACAACTAGACTAGAACTCGCCATACTGTTCCACACAGAAACACGTAAATGCCAAACAGACGAACCCGTATTCACGTCTACATAATCCTACGTGTACCTTTTCTTCTTTTTTTTTTTCCATTTCCCCTTTAATTCGTACCCGCCTGTAATAATTTGTATTAGTATTAGAATTTATCCGTTTGTGACTAAGCGGCGTTGTAAGTCACTAGGTCATTAAAACTTGTAGCTACTTTTGCGGTAGCCACTCTTTTGTTTCCGGCGCACAAAGTATACACACGGGCACATATTCTTTCGACCATAGAGAAATTTCTCATCGTTCGTCATATGTTGAGAAAAAGAAATAAATAAAAAAAAAAAAAAAGGCATTTGGCCCAAAAATATCGACGAAAGCCATTCGGTAACCCGAAACCAGTTACAAGAATTTCGAAGATTTTTTCCTCTATTTTGAAACAAATCAAATTATTTTGTTCTGGGTAATCGAATTACGGAGTCATCGACCTGATGTAATATCCTTGCAATTACCAGCCACACTCGAACATCATCTGCTGAGAAAAATTCTTAAGAAACGTCCAACAGGCATGTAGAATTCCTCCAATCAACGAATAAAATTCTGACACAAAAATACGAAAATTCCAAATAAAATGCCATTATATACATACACACTCGTATTTTTTCCGATTATAAAAAGTTCAGGTCTTGATAAAAATAACCGAATGATTTGAAAAATTTCTTTGTAGATTTGCTTATTTGGTCATTTCCAGTGTATTTAAACATAGAGAAATTTTTCATTAACTGAAATTTATGCCTTTATTTACTTATAAATTAGATGTCATTTTTGAATTTGTTCGTCACAAAATTTAACCACATAAAGAATAAATTAAAGGTGGCCTTTCCAGCAATTCAACTTTTGACATTTCTTAGCAGTTTCTTAATTTTTCTTATCGATACTTCAAAGGCCAAAAAGTGCTGTGTCCACTTTGAAAAATGTACGAGAGTGGAAAAAAGAAACGTTATTATATGCATTTACTTTGGTGGTAACACTGCTTTTGTCAACTTGGATGAAGACTTTAATTAATTGTCTACAGATCCATAAGTTTATTAAAGCAGTGGATATTACACTTTTTTGAATATATTGAGAGCGAGGGGGGAGGGAGCAGGGACATAAACGGTTTGTCAATCAAAAACCTGCTTTTCTAACGGGGCTTGCTGCGCTCGAATATGTATCTATTTACATTTCATCGCAAACCACCAAAAGAATTTGAATTTTTCTATCGTTTATGAACTTTTCTTGTCATAAAAACCTACTATATGTCTTGACATACCATCGCCTCGAGAACCCATCACGCCAAAAAATGTTTTCAACCTACACACACTATAAATGTAGGATATATGAAAAAGGAAAATGGAACATCTTTGTCTTCACAAAAGTACCACACTGTTGTTCTTGAGGATTGCATAATTTCGATATTTTTGTCCAATAATCGATTCAGATGACGTTTTTCTGCATACAAAAACACTGCATGACCCTATACTTACCCACACGCCTCCTCAAAAATTATTTAGCCGATCGTTGTGAAAATTGTTGCATAATTTCATGGAGACTAGCATAGCTTATATTGCATTTTAATTGGACGTTATAGGGGCTTATTTTATGAATAATTAACATTTTAATCTTTTCAACATCAATAGCTCTCTTCATTTTTCGAATAAACTCCGATACGAATCTTCAAGTCCCGTTTTGGTTATGTTTATTTTGATCGACGAAAGGTGGAAATTCATTTACCATAGAATCGTGTCAGTGCCATTTCGGTAAAGTCGATACGAATATGATCAGGTTATCGATTGATGAAAATATTATAATTCAATTGAAAATTTTTTGATTGATTTTCAACAACTAAACGTATAATTTTTCTTTACTCTCTTGAGGTGAATTCGGTGCTATTAAGATGGTACAGATAGATATTTTTGAAAATCAAAAGAAAATATCGCACGAAATCGATATTGGTGTAGGTATTCTCCATCAGCGTAAGATGAAAATGATTTTAATTTATACGAGTGATTTGCTGGAGAATTGAAAATCTGTTGTGATCTACATTCGAGTTCAATTACTGGCAATGATTGGTACAGGTATTGAAGAGGCGGGAATCCAGATAGTTCGAAGTAGATTTTCTTATATTTCTATGATTTAAAAAAACAGGATCTGGAGGCCTTTTCAGATTAGCAGCACGAATAAGAGATGAAAAAGCGAAACAATAGAGAGTCTGTGTTCATCAAAGAACTGCGAGGAAGTCGAGTTCGACCTATTTTATTATACATTATTTTTGTGTAGTGTAAGTACATTCAGCCTGGAACCATACTGAATGATATGATTCTGCGCAGAGTGAGTGTTTTAGTGATTTATTGCATTAAATACATAATTATGAATTGAGAAAATGTGATTAAGAAGGTGGATTTGCATGAAAGATGTCCAAAGTCCGTAGCCAGAAAAGCTTGGGGCAATGCTCCCCGAGCAAAGTCGTTTGCCCCCCGGGAAAGTTCCCCCTGGAAGGGCGGAGGAGTCCATTTTGCCCCTTATGCATTTGATTTGCGTGCTCGAGAATTTAATTTTCCCGCTCACGTATTTTGCTCTAGCTATACGGCCCTGATGCTGTCTTCGGTTTTTAGCAGGTTTTCCTAGAAAACCAGCTCTTTGTTTAGAATTGAGTTTGTAGTGAAAAGCCAGAGGGGGATTTCTGCAAAAATACACTTTTGAGAAAAACGCATTTGAAGTTTACATATGAGCAAAACTGATGTTAAAATTGAGCTAGGTCGATGAAATTTGAAACACACTCGTACATGGACGAACTGTTAAACTTCAAGTGTGCTAAAGGAAAAGTGTGTAGAGTGCATAGAATGGCCAATAGAAAGCATTATAAATGTACCTACAGAAATCTTCCCGTTCACTGATTTTTATGCCAAATATCAGTCTACTCGACTACTATATCCCCTTTTTGCCATTCTTGGAGTTTCTATGCTATGTACCAGTCTAGAAAAGTGGTAAATAAAAATTTTGAAATACTTGAATAAGATTGTGATAAATAACATATTGTAAAAATAAATAGAACATGGCTATGATCTATCGATGTTTCAGGGGAAGTATTTTGCACATTATTTCAAGTTAGAAGTTTTTACCAGTTTGCATTTTAATAACTTTGATTCTAAATATTGTGAAAAAATACAGTCAAGTGCGAAACTTCAACTGGCTATATTTAGAGAATGAAAGTAGATTATGAAGATTTGGTAAAAAGTGCCATCTTCGGGATTGTTCATAAAATTTGTATCGGCGAAAACATTTAAAAAAAAAGTTTTGGTAGGAATCCCCTTCTTGCCGTTCACTACTCAATTTCTCAATGTTTTAGATTCAAAACTTTTGTAATAAAAAAATGTATAGTTTGTGTTTTCAAAAAAATGATTATATTCCCAAATGGTAGTTTTTTCCTATTTCTATTTTTCTAATATTATATAGGTCGAATATTTTATTATGTGCCCTATGCCGATGGCATAGTAAAATAATTGTCTAGAAACATAACTCACCTGGCTGTCGTCTACTTAGAATTCAAATCCCATAAGAATTGATCGCGGTGTCCATCCTATTTCTATTTCCTCTCTCTTTTTCTGTTCCTCTTGTTGACGTACTCGCACAATTCCGCCACAACATCTGTCATCCGCAGTTCCGTTAATAATTACTTTTTGTCGGTCGATCGGTCACCAGTCGTGCTACCGGATTTATTCTCTGTGACGAGCAACTTTTATAACAAACGTAAAGCCTTAATTATGAGGAAAAAATGAATCTTTTCAACATTTTTCCTTATACTTTTTATCATTTTTGTACCTAAATCTTCTGCCTCTCGTTTAAAATTCAACTTCACAAATCCAAACAAACCGAAAAAATAATATTCGTTATTTACATTATTTATTTTAAATTAGGGTCGGTTATCTTGCCTCTTTGGAAGGTAATCAGTGCTCCTCAAATGGTCATTAAATTAGAAAAAATAATACCTCCGTATACTTATTACTGTTGTACTTGGATCCTGTAATAAAAATGTTACCTGGGCTGTGTGTATGTAAGATTTGTTCGGTGTAGATTATAAAAATTTATGGGGATCATCGGTGTAGAAGATTCACTAAAAATAGATTTATGTACTTATCTGAGTACTTACGTTCCCAATTGCCAATGTTTTTTTTCTAACTCAACCTGGAATATTTTTTACATAGTGTTGCGTTTCAAACTGCCCCACAGGAATGCATCTGCAAGGGATTTTGGTTTTTGTTTTGAAAAATGTGTAACTGAAAAAAATAAGTGAGTTGAAAGTGACTTTTTATTCGTGAAATTTATCGAAGAATCTAACGGTGCAAGATTCGAGTCAATCCGTGATTTGGAGCCTATCACGGATTAGAGTTTTGTATTTTTGGACTAATTTATCCGTGATACGGACTACAATACGGACCAACGAATTGAAGTACCTTTCACATAGCCTTTATTTTTGCCCATAGGATTATCATTTATTATTGTAAGGAAATTTTACTACATAAGAGTCAGGCTCGTAGCCAGGATATTTTATAAGGACGAGGGAGGGGCTCCTTGGGGACTGACTATGGGTGTGAAGGTTGCTAGGTCAAAAACAAAGCATATTTACCCCGGAATAGAATTAATGAGCTGCCCGACAATTTTTTGCAATTTTTCACTGTTTAAATTTTATGAAAAAACAATGGAAGAATATTAGAAAATTAGAAGGGGGCTCAATGAAGGCGGCTCAGCCCCACATAGCCCGACTGGCTACGTTGCTACGGGCCTGAAAAGAGCCCCAGTCTTGGAATATCATACTCGTAATTCATCTGACGAATAAAGTTTTTATAAAAAACAAATTTTGAAAAGTTGGTGTATGATTTGGTCTATAGTTGAATCTTTTGTAATATTTGAATTTTCGTTAGAATTCACTTACGTTCTTAATTTGTATTATAGCTTCCTATTTTTATTCATTATAATGGTCTTATTTATGATAGAGTCACATTCTTTGTGTTATCATTTTTTTCAAAAGTTTTTTTTTTTATTCTTCAAAATAATGACCATTTCTGAGACCCCCATCCTCGTCCTCATTAGTCAACCTTCAGTTGCTGTAAGCAGCTTGACCTCAAAACCAAAAAGTTATTAGTGTACAGGGTAAATTCAAGAAAGTACAGAGGCAGTAATTATTATATAATGAGATTGATGGATGTATTTTCGAAGTAAGTGTACCAACGTATTCTTCGTGAACGCCTTCAGGGATAAAGTCATTTGTTTCTATTAAGAAATAGAAAAGTATCATCTCTTTTTTTTTCTCTCTGCTTGCACCAAAGAATTTTTCCGAGTAATCCGGAACAATTCCAGCTCACACGTCTCATTAGGTATTGTCTTAGCTGACGGAGAGTGAGGTGATTTTTTTTGAAATATTGTGGATGTGGGAAGTTATCACCAATATTCATCAAGATTAAAGTGGTTTTTCAAAAGATTCACAGTCAAATTCCCATAGTGACCTGATTTCTGGTTGTCTAGGAATGCCAGGAAATAATCATTTTGATTCACAAGAGTCAAACTTGACGATTGCAAATGGTCGACTGTATTTTTTCGCCATTACAAATTAATTAATTTCATAATGCGATGCGCTTTAAGATAAAAGTTAGAGTAATTTCGGCAACAAAATATTCGAGTAACTTCTCAGCTTACTTCCAGAAATTCAGTTCACTAAATGTTGAGAAATTTCTTTAGGTAGTCTTTTAAATTACAAAGTTGCAACATAAAGAATTATACAACTCAGTGAACGAACATTATTTTCTGTATCAGTGTTCACACTGCCATTTCAGAACAAAAACTGCGATACTAGAATGTGCTGTTTTTCTTTGTTTGTTAGAAGAAAGAAGGAAAAAATTCATTAAACACGTTCTTATTCTCGAATCTTTTCATAATTTTAGTTACAACAAGGGAACCATGATATAGCTCCTGTATTATATCGATGTTCTAAGACATAGTAATTTTCTTCATATAATTAACCATCTGCAGTTTAAATTAATATTACGAAATTCAGGTCATTAAAGAAGAGTAGAAAAATGATCAGAAATGGGCAATAAAAAATTAATGAACCATTGAAGTAAATAATGCCTAGTCCAAATCTGGATTTTACTTTGGGTTTCCATTTTTTTTTTTTCATTTGTGATGTGCACGTGTTACTATACTGGGTGATCGGAAAATTCGATGGACAAAAAAAATTTCTATTTTTGAATTTTTATTCATCAAATGACGCATCGATGAGAGAATGAAGAGCTGACCCACCCATTAAAAAAATGCCACAGTTTCATAAAATTTTGCGATAATGGGCTAAATTATGGCTCTGCAGCAAGAAGAAAGACCACGGACTATGAAACTGCGGTGAATTTCAAAAAATGGTTTAACTCGACTTTGGCCCTTCTTTGATATTCGTCTTCAGTTAATCTAATGCAAATTCTTTTTATTCTGCAAAAGTCTGTGTTGAAGTCTTCCCAGTTATTTGCTGCCTCGTCCTCATCACAGAATTTGTCTTCGTCCAGTAGCTTTTCTCAGTGCTTGCAAATTACCAATGGTACTCGAGTCAATTGTGGAAGAAGAAAATGCTGGTCAGAGAGTACAGTTAAGCATGCTAATTGTTGGAGAAGTCATTACGAATGTGAGTGAATTCCGTCGGTGAATAAACTCGACTGAGGTTTCCGACTAATTCTTAACACGTCAAAAACGCAAAGAAAAAAAAACTCGCACTTCATATAAACGTGACATTTAAAGTCTTCTCTCGAACTCGAGAGGCCATTTACCCATCAATGGAACGTATCTTCTTTCATTTTGAAGATGGAGATGGTTCTAACTACCATAATGTGGCTGCCGAAACTTAAGGTTTGAAACAGGAATATACTTCGCAACATAGCTGATGTAGTTTTAATTTTGACACTGCTTAATGTAAAGATAATTTTCCGGCCTGATGAATCCGTTATCGAGGCAATTTCATTTCGTTTTCCAGTTCGAGTCATAAAAACAAAGCACGAAGGAAAACTCAGGTGAGAAAGATACAGTGGAACAAGAATGTATATAGTGCTTAGATAAAAGAAATGGCAGAAAGAGACAAAAAAGACGATGCAAAAAATCATCGTCCTTGGTCACGAACTGCTATTTTTTTTTTTGTTTAAAGCATTAATCTTCGTAATATATGTTGGCATCTTGAGGATTCAAAACGTTATTTTCAAACAATACGTCTTTTTTTATATTATATCTACTGTTAAGGTCTATAATCAAATGCCTGAGATTGCGATCGATTTTTGTTTTCATATTTAAATGATTTATTGTTTTTTTTTTTTTTTTTTTAAATGGCGGTAAAAAGATAGTCAATTGTTGGGAATTGTGAAAATTCTTCAGTTACTGCATGATATTAAACTAGAACAAGGATTATATTTAAATTGTAGATTATAGATGAGAGTATATAAAATCAGTGTAGGTTATTCTATTTTTCGATTTTTCTGTCATTCACAGTAACGAAGAACTGCCGATAAGATTGAAGGATTTGGTATTTATAGCCCCATTTTTACGTGTATGTACGTGAAAGTTGATTTTTATCTGAAAGATGTATCTCAGATCCATTACCCACCCAAATGGTTGAAAATCTCTGCTCCAAACTTTAAGTGAAAAAAAAAATCCTCCGGAGGCTATGTATTGGCTTGATGACGTCATTACACTGCTCCTTTTCCAGATCCTGCTCCTTCTACTACTCGCGATCCTGCTCTGAATTGTTTTAAAATTTTTTCAATTATAGAGAGAGCTATGAATGAGAATTTTTGTGTCAGTAGTGGAGATTTTACTTAGTTCAAAGAAATTATTGGTACAGAAGTGTAACTTGGCATGAATTTTGACCTCTGATTTTATAATCATAAGAATCTTGATTATAAACTCTACTGAAGATTTATTAGGGTAAATTCATTTAAGTTGATGTTTTTTTCTTAGTTCTTCCTACGATTTTTAATTTGTTGTTATTTTTAATTTCAGGTAAGTCAAGCTATCAAAACAGTTCTTCGAGTTTGTTGGTCAAAGTTTTGAACTTTGAAGAGATTTAAGAATTTCTGTTCGATTTACGACGTACGTAAGTCCTCTGTCTATTTTACTTTATCTACATAATGTATGTAATTGTTGCATTTGGTAAAATCTGACTTGAATATTTACGTATTCAAAAAATCCTGGGAATTAGACTCCGCATAAATCTTGAAAAATGTAATGCTAAGGGTCAGTTGTACATACACTTGTTACATTCTGATATAATGGAGAGTTGAAGATGAGAGAAGAATTGTTTTACGCTCCTCTAAACTGGTAACCAGTGTTTGCTATACCAGCCCCAAACTTGAAATTCACCGATTTCAATTATTTTCTTTTGATTTCTCGCCATCTAGAGGATTTATTTTTTCACTCTGTTACCCCTTTCTCGATACCATGTATTGCAAATTATTTCTAATTTTACTTATTCTGTGTTAATGTGGTCCAAAAAATGGAGAATGAAAACTTTTTTTGTTCTTATATGCACAATTTTAATTTAAGCATTTGTCCCATTATACAAAGTAACCTTTCAACTATAGTTTTGGTTCAATGAACCAAACACGATGACGTTCTTCTTCGAAGACTATATATTCTTGAATGAAATAAATAAAATGTATACTTACCCAATTCTGGGGTACCTATAGGAGATCGGATGTTAATTTATTTGAGCACCTACTTTTTTGCGCTGCCTTCCTCATTTATTTGAAAAGAGTAAATCTGGACCCAATTTTTAGCATATATAGTGCAACACTGAAAACCTATAATGATCATTTCGTCGTAATTCTTATTTTATCCCAATATTTGGATGTAATTTACCAGCTGTACTCATTCAGTATGCTAGTGGACGTAGCCAGTCGAATAAAATCGTATCGAATTGTAAGGATTTCCGTAGTATTGGGTCAGTTTCAAAACATACGTCTATCGTTGCGTATTCTCGCACAGATGAAAAGAAAATGAGAGACAGAGAGAGAGAGAGAGAGAGAGAAAGAGAGAAAAAAGAAGAAAAAAGTAAATTTTTATTTATGATTCCAAATGAATACTAGATTGATCTATTCTTTTGGTATACTCCATTTTGTATTGAGATAGTTGACCGCAATACGCTGCATAATGATATTATAGCGTAAAAAACATCCGCAAATTTATTTGGCTGGATGACCATCGCCATCTTTAATTTCAAATTCATATTTTTAAACAAATTCGTTAATTGTTATTAACTTAATGGCGTGAAATCAATTTAGATTGTAACCTGCTGGAAGAGTGAATAAAATAATACGAAGTGGTAATGTCTACCCGGAATAAGGTCGCTGGAATAAATTGAATTTTTAATGGACTCATCCTTGGAATACTGGGGAATGAAGAAGACAAATCGGTGTTTCTAATTTTTCCAATACATTGATTTTTACTCTTATGAAACTGTATCAAGATGCCCTAATGAATTTCAGTGCTCAAATGTGGCAAATACAATGGATAAATATGCTTAGCTAGTCCCCATTTTTCACAACCTGTGAGGTGTTAAAAAAAAAATCAAATTTTTAAATCCTCCAAATTCGATTTAATTTTGATGCTAGACGTTTTTTTCTCTCAGTGGATTTAATTTTCTGCATTTCAAATTTCCTGAATTGAATTAAAAATAGAAAAAATTTCAATTTTTTCTGGCTACTTATGTGAAGGCAAACTGGTTTTATTAATCATTAAGTTATGCAAGGTTTTCAAGGCTTTTTGAGGGGTGGAGGAAAATAGATATAAGACTGACCGAGACCAGTGAACTTCTGGTTCTTCATATTTTTGTACCTTTCCACTTTTCTTGTGGTCTGGAATATTTTGTGTATTGCATTTATCGTTAATGGATTTCGTGTCTATAGAAGACACCTATTGTACAGACTTGGCCAAAAACAGGTTTTTGTATGCTTATTTTGTCTGGGAAATGCTCTTATATTCCAGACGCCAAAATTCTATTTTCGTTTCAACAACTTGATCTTCTTTCAAAGAAAGTCGTGTACTGTACGTTTGATTTGAAAAATTTTGTCTTCCTAGTCTACTGATGACTTTTTTCCAATTCTACCTCAATTTTTCCTGTACAGTTATAAGTAGTGAAAAGCAAGAAGGTAATTTCCAACCAAATTTACGTTCGAGAAAAACGCATCTGAAAATTACATGAGAGCAACATTTGATGTTGAAATCAAGTTAGAAAGCTGAAATTTGGAATATGAATTGAGGAAGATCTGAACTTTTAATACGCCAAAGGAGAAGTACGTGCAGTGTATAGAGCGGCCAATAGACCATTTTCATTCGATATGAATGCAAATACGAGTAAAACTTTCAATTTCATTTTGCATATAATATAAAGTAAACTGAAACTATAGCTGTATAATGCACCATTCATATAACCAGTTTTTTCTCAATGTTTAAAAGAAAAAACATGTCCATTTGAGGAGAAAAAAATGAAAATTTTTTTTTTAGCACTTTATGGAAAATTGATCTCGCGTTTTAAATGTAAATTTAATTCGTAACAGAGTACATATTATCCTGCATTTCTAACGGAATCTGCCATCTGACAGGCACGAAAAAAAAAGTTCTGCGTTATGCAATTTTACCTCTTGGAAAACTATTAAATCCTTTTTTTCTCAAGTATAAAATCAAAAGTGGTTAAAAAAAGAACGATAATTTGGTAGGTACCGGAAAAATGAATACCCTTTAGTTAAATTTTTCATTTTTTTTTCCTTCGTATTCTTTCCTTCCTCTTTTTAGCTCTTCCTTATTTTTCCTCGCATTTTTTTTTTCACTCACTTTGTTCTATTTTCGATGCTTCCACCAAGTCTGGTTCTGCTCCGTTGATGGATGTAATTAAAGAGTAGTAATAGGGCATCTATAAGTATTCACCAGTATACGTACGTAAGAAAGTTCAAAGAATGACATCTCTTGAAAAGTGTGTTACATAACCTCAGAAACGGTATATTGACCAGCAGAAATGTTGCTCTGATATCTATGCTGACAAAAAATTTGCTATGGTCGATGATTTATTGACGCGCTATCCTAAATAACTAGCTGGAAATTTTTCGTCGTTGATACCAATCTGTCGAAGTGAATCATTTGTATGTGGAGCACATGATAATTTACATTCGTAAACATTATTATGGAACTATGAAACAATGAACGTATCTGTAGAGCTTCCGGGATGTGTCTATATATTATCATCTTGGAAGCCAATTTGTCAAAATTTTTTTTTTTAAATACCTTCTTAGCTTCGAATTATTATTTATCTGAAGTCTGAGTAGCTCATATTTTTGTTTCCACCATTATTCCTTTCTTGTTACTTGTATTAACGAATTTTCACCAATTTCATCATTTAAAGCTTCATTTTGATTGCTTACACAGTCACATACGCAGGAAAACATTTTTATTGGGATTTTTAACAATTTGATGTTGCGAAATTCAAATTTTAGCTATTAACTTGCCTTAAGTGGCTGAAATTCAGTTGAAAAATGATTGAAATATGAAAGTACATATTGTATTTCAGGATTGATTTAAGGGGGCTAAATCTGGCCAATTTCAAGTCAAAATTTAGCTATCTATCTTCTCTGTTGCTAAAATGCGAGGCTGAAAAATGACTGAAGTCAATTTTTAAGTGTGATATATAATTATGTATATCATGGGATATAGGTAGATTTGAGAGTTCTTGAATTGAATTATATGTGAAGTTTCAGTTTTCATTTCTGCTCTATTGCTGTATAGTAGCTTTACTATTTGGTCGTAATTTATTGTTTTTCTAATAGTTCTCCTTTCATTGACTGATGATATCTACTTATGACAAATAAGGCAAGAAAAAATGAATGACATTTGCCGGTCATTAATTGTATCATCTATTGTTCAAAAGAGGCTAATTCCATAGAGCTTTACAGGTTTAATTAAGAAAAAGTTATTCGACATATTGACGTATTATTCAGATAATGCATTACAGTTAGTTTCAGTGTCCTCCTATCTCTTTAACTTGGTTGAGATCTGTGAATTTGTTCTGGCTGTTTTAGTGGATTTGAAGTTCTTGTACCTGTTAACTTATAAGATCGGAGGTTCGGTAATTTCTACCTTTGAATGTAGGTATTGTTACAAATATACAAAGCACTTCTATTCACTTCTCAAGTTCTCATATTAATTTTCATTCGTTTTAATTACTTTCTCCGGTGAGAAATTCTTTCCGAGCAACAAATATCGTGAACTTCTCTAACAGCTTAACGTTATATTCCTCTCAAAAATAGGTCTTACTTATTTCGTAAAAAAAAAAAAAGTATATTTTTTGTCACTCGTTAAACCGGTATACGGATACTATATTCGATTTATAAAATTAAGAAACCTTGAATCCAACTTTCAGTTGCAAAACGTTTTGAATTCGGTTATCTTTTTCTGTGGTCGATTACAAGTGGCGGTAGTTGTTGGAGTAGAATTCTTGGCTTCTGGTCAAAAAGTGGAGAGAATTAAAATCAAACATATCAAAATTTATTTAAATATATCCTGAAATGAGAAAAATATTGAAAGACGAGTTTTTCTTTCTGCTTCTTGCTTCGTCTTCTTGTATGTATCGCGTCATCTGTGAAATGACGGCGATTGGATTTACGATGAGACGGCCTGATTCGATGAGATCACAAATGGCTGCGCTATTTCTTGTCACAGATTCATGCCTGTCTTACTTTATATGTACACTTTGCAGCTCTTATGTGGAAATTCGCCGGTTGTCTTACCCTTCCGTCAAGTCAGTAAGTCATAGTTGCGGAGAAAAAGGTCGTGTTGTACATAAAATCGGTTTCCTCCTTTACCAATCCATCCGGATAAATAGTGTATTGCCTCATTTAAGCGAAATGGATTTATTAGAATGGTGTCATCGGACAACTGTACCTTTGTTGGAGGTTTGAAATGAATATATAACTGGTTCAGGACGTATCTTGGGAGACCATTTCCATAAAAGTCTCATGATTCGAAATGCAGGCGGCGAGTGGATTTGTGGAGCCATGTTTCCTTGTACGTCAAAATCTTTTGATATACTCGTATTTTCTTCGACTTGTGGTTTCTGGGATCTGAATATGATGACCTACTCATAAGTTTTTCAGTTTATCATGACCAATTAACAGGGGTATATGTTCCAGTATTAACTGCCCTTATGGTGCAATAAGTTTTGACCAAAAAGTTATATTCTGGGAGCAGCTGCGGGTGTCCAAGTGATAAGAATGTTGGCTTTCAAACATAGTACGTATACGTGTAAATTTTTAGATTAACCTTAAACAGTATAGTGCTGGACAGCCAGCAAACAAAATTTTGTGCTGTCAACATAGCCGAGATGCAGCTTTGCCAACCTAATATTGTTAAAAATTCCTACTTCGAGCCAAAAGAAAGTCTGTGGAGGTGAAAAAATCCCTCAAGTTGGTTTTTTTGTTGAAACTTCAAATTTGAGCCACGAAAAAAAACAACGGTCTGTAGAATTTTAATTATACAAAAATTGAGAATTTAAAAACACAAAGATAAAATACCGAAGAATATCATCGCTTTTCTGAATAATTACTCGAAAATTGAGATAAAATCCTTAAAATCCTCAAAGAAATAACTGAAATTTCAAAAAATGTCTAAAAATTCAAAAAATCCTTGATTTTATCCCCGACATTTTTCAAGACAACAAAAAATTTCTGATTTCAGGGATTGATCCCTTATTTTCTTGGTAAGATTGGGTAATGTATTGCTGCTCACTTGTTATGGAAATCGTCTCCTCGGTGTTATACCAGAAGGCAAGAATACCTATACAAAAATTATAAAATACGATGTATTTTCTCCGGACTATTTAAAATGATATTCGTAGAACTGAGTAGACAATTAAATTAGAAAAAATTAAATAAGCCTCCTCTAAAATGGAAAATTTTTATTTAGTCCCTCCACGGTTTATTGGCGAATAATTCATACAATTTTTGTCTTTTTTTGCATTCCACTGATTTATTTGATTATGCCAAACAACCTTTCTCTACTTTTCTTCTTCTCCAAAAGAGGTGTTATTCGCTATAATATTATGATGATTTTACCAAGTGGTATTAAATTCCTGTTTTGATTTAATCTCCTATCATCCGTCTGAAATGATACGCACGTGTTCACCTTGCAATTTATTTGCATTCACCAAGTTGTTGGTGTATGTTGGCACTCGCTCACTTGGACATTTTACTTTTTTTCCTCGTACAACTTATTAAATATGAGATTTATGTAATTTCTTAATGATCATCCTGACTTGTTTTAATTTACATTTGTACTTGTTTTTGAGCAGACAGAGGAAACCTAATGAATACTTACAAATTTGTTTTTTTTTAATAACATTTATGCAGATGTCTCTGTCTTAATACGCTTCGTGTTCCAAGTCACCAAAAAAGTGATTTTGAGATGATCGAGTAAAACTGTCTAAAATGGACTTATGTGATTATAAATCCTCGTAGAACTTTTATCATTGTTGAATTAAACTTTCCTGCACAGGTGCTAGTTGAAATCAAATTTTCAAGAGAAGAAATGGTGGGGTTCTAAAATTGAAAATTATGGACTTGATCAGGTTTTGAATGAACCGTTACGATATAAGTGCATATGAATCGAACTGAAGGTATAGTGGAAAGACTAATGACGTTCTAAAATAGAAAAAAATTCTCATCTCAAGTTTATGGACTCATATAATCAGACTGGTTGCCAATAGATGGTTGGTCTTGGTAAGCACTAAAGCATATTAAATGATAAAGTCGATGCTCCAATACAATGCGAATATATCAATATGCTAAAATATCAAAATTGATAAAAATAGACTTGTCACACTTTAGAACTCTTCTCAATTTAGGCGCTCGAAAGTCAAGTAGTGTATAATTGACATTAAAATCTTTCATTTAGAATAATAACCTCACTCTGTATGTCTCAAATTGTTTATGAACTGAAAATCTTTCACTTCTCTAAAAAGTATCCCAATACCTTATAGTGTCATTTTTTTCGATAAATCAATGGGCCAACCAATAAGTGGGCAAAGGTCAATTTCAAACTCACGACTGTGTAGTAGTATATTATACCTGCTTCATTTATATAAACTATAATTAAACCATGAAAATTTTGTAACATTTTTACTTTTTTGGATATATCAATGTTGTATATCGTAAGATCTTTCCTAGGAGGCATATGCAGTTCAACCTTATCCTAATTTCTAAAAAAAAAATTAATCAGATTACGCTTTGGTTCACAAATGAAGAGTAGCTAGGCCCAATTTGGTGTAGGAAGCTTACCCAAATGTATGCAGTCTTGTATGAAAAATGGAAATTGATGTCAGGCCATAAGATTACATAAACTGATAATCATCCCACACTTTCATTCGGAATTGTGGTGGACATGCGCAAAACTCTTCAATACTAATCTAGCGTCACGTCTGTGGAATCTATTAATAAAAAAAATTATTTCTTTAGCTTCGGTAAACAAAATTATTCACGGTATGAAAATGAAAGTCATCTCTAATTCTGTGCTTACCACCAACTTTACCAAAAAGTAGTGAAATCTCATTGCACCTAATAGACTTTCATCGACTGCAACTGTGTAAGACTCATTCAAATATAATTTTCGGTAGAAGGGCTTGAAAAATTTATTAATCAAAATATAACTAATTCGTGATCTTTTTTTTTTTTTTTTTTCAACTTTTAGTCTTAATATTTCTTAAATTCTTTAAATTGATTTTACCCAAAGCATTCTATAAGTACGTGCCATAGTTATGGTGTGGCTTTCGATTATTTATTGTTCTTCGAGTGATTCGTGCTCAAATAATAAAGTCGATGATCTAAATTTATGCTAATCTTTTACTTTCAATTCCTAATCGAATTTAACGCCTTTGCATATCCGACTGAAAAAAAAAAACTGTCTATAACATATTTTACGGATGGCGCAGAGTAAGTAATTTTATTCCGCATTAATGTACCTATTCCAAGAATATTCAGTTCACGGTCGCTAATACGAATTCGAAAATTAATAATATTCAGGAAAAATTATACGTATCTATGTACAGGTGCTAAAGATATTCGATTGCGATTTTCCGGCCCAGAGTATCGGCTTGGAGAGTTCGGTAGCGCCATTGGGATGGCATAGAAAAAGCGTATCGACGTAAATTGGATCATATTTTACGTCCAAAGAGAAATCATATGACGCCAGTTTGTCCAGATTCTCGACCACAATTAATAATTTTGTCTGTGAGGAAATTCTTACATTAAGATAGATCAGTTCCATTTCGTGTTTTCTCACCCAAATGGAAAAAATTGGGCCACATTCTCAAAAAAGAGGTTTAGGAGACTCTCAAGTATAGCTTTTACACAGTTTTGAACAACTCTGTTCTTACTCGTATCTATTGGAACACTCTTTAGTAAGGAAGAGACTGGTCTACTCTAACCAATTTTACAGCAGAGTAAAAAAACAACATTTCATATGAAATGCCAATATACTCGTACTGGGCTATGCTAGCGTATGTTTTTCTACATAAGGGTGAAAGTCCAATTCTTTAGAATGTACATTGTCTGTCCCAAAAGTTTGTATCACGCCTGAATTTCTTAAGCCACAGCTACACTGGCGCAAGTTCAAAAAAATCCTAGCGCAACAAGTTTCGCTAGAAAAGTAGGGTTTCCCTCTGAGCATGACATAGAATTTTCTCTTAGGTATTTCAAATCGCAATAATTCCAAAGTTCTGAAATTATTAAGTCGAAATTTTTAAGGGGTCAAACTTTCGCCAAGTCCTGCCAATTTTCGCTAAAAGTCTACCCCCTCCTTCATAACAGAGGATTTAGAGAAGGAGAAATGAGAGAAAAGGGAAAAGAAGAGCGAAGAAGAAAGGGAATGAGATGAGGGATGCTATATGCCTAGGTACTACTTTTTTTTTTAAATTTATTTAAAAGGGTAAATATCTTATCTTTAGCAGGGGTTTTACTGAAAATGAAATGCTATAATCGACGGTTCTGACCCGGAAGTATTAGTTTTTTAGTCTGTGGTAGCTTTCCTCGGATGCAGGAAAATAATTTTCTCAAATACGTTTTGTATAACGATTCAGTTAGGACTTCCGTTATCCAATGGAAATGAACTCGTGATAATTATCCGGTAGCATAAATAATGGTTATATGACACCATGCACAACTAGCACGCGATTCTTTTAAAACATAATCATTAATAACAACTACGATTGATGCGTGGTCAGAATGACTAACAGAATGACTTCATAATCGACGACAGAGTCTTTGCATCTTCCATACGAATTGTCTCTTTCGTTTTATATGTATGTACAGAGGCCAACATTTACTCCTGTCAAATTACTCATTTTCGATGTCAATATAGAGGAATTGAGAAAATTGTATAAAATATTTCTCTTGCGGTTTGTTGCCAGTCCATACCCTATATATCTAAGATATAGAAAAAATTTTAAGCTATGTAATAGCAGGATGTTGTTTATAATAACCTCTACCCAATTTATATTTGATGTTATACCTTTTTTTTTTTTCAACTCTCATAAAAGTGAAACATTATCTTTGTCTTCCTCAGCCATAAAACATTGGCTGTGTCCACCGTTGATTGGAAAGAAAGTGAAATGAAGACGTTGACTATAGCCTTAATTACCCACAAAATCGTAATTGGAATTTAGTAGAATGATTTGATCTCGCGCAGTTTGATTTCTTTTTCAACTCAAAAATGACAACTTATATCTGCAGTGAAGAAAACGTTTACAAAATTAATTGGCAAAGGTGTTTGTGGAGGGAGAATTAATTGGCGTCAAATTGTCATCTTCGCTAATTTATAAATGATTCAGCAGTCCATCGGCTGTAGAAATATTTTGTGTCGACAGTTCGCGTTAAATTGACAGGTGCGTAGCTGCAAACTACAGCTACATAATACACTTTTACATCGATAGTGATCTCTCATTCTTCCAGCAGTTAATTAAAATTGAAAATTTTCTGTAATTACTTTCAATTAAATTGAAAAATTTGAGGTAGACTTATACATTCTGCGGTATCTTAATGTTATGTGAAAAGTTATAGTTCTATATCTTCTTTTGGGAAGTTAAAGAGTGTTGAGTAATTGATTATATTTTTCAAAAATAACGAACATCCAGAAAAAATAATAAAGTTGTGATAGGTAATTATGAAATTCACGGAGAGATATTGCTACCCGATTTAAAAATTCCGTATAAAAACAGGATTACTTATATAAAGGAAATTTTTTAATGAAACTGTCATTCTCTTGTAAATGGGATTACGAAGAAGGTACGAGTATATTCAAATTCAGATCAATTAAACGATAATTTATTTTTAAATTGAACCTGGGTATCATATTTGTAGATGTCAACTCATAATAAATCGATAATAGTGAAAGGAAAATGTGGTTTCAAAGCCAATAGAGCCAGTAATTATATTATATGTACAATACATGCATTTCAGGAAGATTACAAAACTGTCAAAATTTACTTAAGCATGTATAAAGGTCACCTGCATCAGTAAAACCAAAATCAATGATTCATTTTGAAATAATAAAATTAGTTAAGAGTAATAATTATTTTATTTGTGAAATTTCATGTTGTTTATTGAAAAATGAACTTTTTTAATTTGCTTTTAAAATTCTATATCAGATTTTTTAAAATTATTTCTTTATTTTTCATTTTAAAAAAAATTTTGATTTTTTAAATTTTATATTCTTACATTTTGTATTTTTTATTTTTTTAAATTATTTTACTATTATTTTATTTATATTTTTTGTAACTTACTCTTTTTTTCTTTTTTTTTCCCTTTTTTTAATTTATAATTTTAAGGGAAAACAATTTTAATGAAATCATTTTTATAGGAAAATTTTCAAATTATATATTTTCCAACTCGTTTTTTCACAGTTCTCGAATTACGAGCAGATATTATAATAGACTACGCAGTAATTTGCAATAAAATGTTGACAAAGTAGTCTCATTAAAAACATTAGATGCGTGACAGCAGCATGTGTTAACCAACGCTGGACCAACGTTATTTTCACTTTCACGCATGAACTTATCAATAAATCCCCTCATCTCTTATACAGTTAATTTTCAAGAATAGGTGTGGAATATACTCGTATTTTAGATGAATTAAAGGCAAATTGACCACGAAATATTATATACGTATATAGGTGTACCTATCTACTCGCATATTATTTTTTTACCATAATTTGTTTTGATTTGCTTTTTCTTTCGTACATTTGATAAGCAGCATTTAATCGATAATTAGTTGATCAAATAGCTTGATATATTTCGGTTGACGTTTCACCAACTTTTTTTTATTTATTGACTATTACGGAGCTCGAATTTATTCCAGTTGATTATTCAGATTTATTGCATTTATGTGTATAAAATGGTTACTTAGGTAAGCAAGTATTGTTTTTTTTTTCCAAGTATTGGTTGATAAAAGGTATACCTAGCTGGCCCGTAGCTAAGCGCTCATGAATGCCAGGGCATATGACATATCAGCCAGGGCGAGATTTTTTGAGCTGAAAAAGCACCCCCCCCCTAGCAAATTTAATCAAAAGTCAGTCGTCACTCTTGCCTCGTAATAATATTATAACTTTCTGAATATTTTTCATTAATTTTTTTTCTTCTAATTTTTTCCTCCATTTTTTTTACATTTTTTCACTTTAAATGTGTTTATCTGGCTCTTTTTTTCTTTTTTCTTTTTTTTTTTTTTTGAAAAATGCTAGCCAGGGCGGCGCCCTGGCTGCCGCTACGGGCCTGATACCCAGTTGTAGAAAAAAAAGAAGAAAACATCGAGCTAAACAATATTCAGAAAGAGTCTCTTCGTTTAAGAAGTATTTTGGGTGGGTCTAGTCTGTATAAAAAAAATTTTTTTCTGCTTCACTTTGCAGAAAAAAAGTTTGGAATGGTCCACCTAGTACAAAAAATAATTTGAGTGGGTCAACTCGATAAACAATAGTTTTCAGAGACTCACTTTGAGTGAAAAAAATGAAATCTGTACTTTGGAATTATACTTTATTTTTTTAAGCTCAATTTTCCTTACCTTGAAGTTTGACGCAAGTGTGTTATTTTGAATTATCTTTAAAAATTATCTCCCTTTTACCCACATGGTGCCACAATTCTATTCTAGAAATCCCATATCATTACTCAAATCTGAGTCTTCAGTTTTTCGTCTTACTTCCATGATAATAATTTTCAAATTCGTCAAATTATGAAAATATTGCGTATTGTCTAACCACAAGTTACTGAATACTGATGAAACGGAACCAAGAAAGTACCAAAGCCCTCCAGCTAGGTGTGAAGGCCGTTGAGTTTTTATTTTAATGTTTCTATCTTAAAATTCCATGAGTCTGAAATATTTGATTCAGGAATGGAGTAGCTCCTTCCCTCAAACAGCTAACTAAATTAAAGGCTTGTTGCCAATTGCTTCACCTGTACCTATTGACAACATGATTTTATTCAATCTTAATGTGGTAATTAGTGAACGTACCTATATCTTCATTTCTAGAATATTAACGAGCAGTTTCTATTTTATTTTGTCGCATCTTTCTTGTTCTGTGTGTAGCGCCTGTGGCTATTGCAGCAGAGAGTAAAATCATTGGAAAGAGAGAGAGTGAGAGAGAAAAAGACTGTAATGAGCTTGTTGGAAAATCTTGTAGATATTTGTGTTAACCTATTGCTCAAAATCCGTCTGAAGAAGAAACATATTTCATGGTGGGTAAACCGCAAAACTTGTGAGAGATTCCTGATAAGTGTTTATTAGAATGTGTAAATGATTTAAATGAAATTGCCTACCTATATGCATTACATTGTCGCTGGGTCATGATTATTCAATTTCACTTCTATAATTGTGAAATGAAGTTAACCCTCGAGGAGAACGCTCATGTTTTTGATGACGAGTTTCTGGTTGCGGTTGCCTGAAGTGTTGAGGCCTGGAATTCAATTCTAAATTCTTCTTTCATTTATCATGTGCCATAATAGGTCACTGTAATTAGATCTGAATGCTTGTTTGGTTCCAGATGTTTTGAAGTTTATGGCCAGAAAGAATATTGAAATAATTCGCTTCTCGCCGAGGAGCACAAAATACTTATTTTGAGTAGCTATTATATTGTACTCTGCACTGAAAAAAATGTCGGCAATAATTTCTATTATTTTTATGAGAAAACTTGGACAATTTGAGAATTATAATAGAAATTGCCTCAAAAATAGTAAAATGTGATATTCAAGATAAAAATCATCCGACTACTAATTGTAAGAATATCTTCGTATGTAATGAAAAAAATTTCAAGACTTTTTGGGTAATATCAGCCAAAAACACTTTAGTTTTTTTGTGGTAATATTAGTCTTTCTCAAAGTTCCTTTTCACTGGAAGGGGTTTGAGGGCTGAGCAAAGCGAGGGCCTCAACGGCGGAGCCCCTAGTCTACAACAAATTTTGAATTATCCCTGTTTTCCTATAAAAAATAGTGAAAATTATTATTCATTTTCCAATTTCCAGTATTAAATCAATGCATATATCTGGCAAATTTCAACATAAACTTTAGGGGAAAGTCGATGAAAAAAATAGAAAAAACAAGAAAAAAATTTAGTTATAGCTTGTAGATATGATAAATTTATATTGTACAACTTCATCAACTCCATATGGCTCAATGCAGCTCCTGTTTATAAATTGGATTTCATAAATTTCAAAAATCAAATAAATAAGCAGTCGTCTTACCCACGGCTCATTCTAACTCATTAAGTATACTATTACCATTGCAAAAATATAAAATGATTATTTTATTAGAACTTGATGAGAGTTTTCGAGATCGTCAAAATATATTAATCATCTCTAATGGTGGTGACCCAAATTAACGTTCAGTTCCAAGACCAGGGAGAGAAGAAAATAACAATCAAGAGTTTGCGTATGGGTCCGGCTGTTTTATTGGACTTTTTTTTTTTGTTGTTTACGATAGCCGCACAAGTGAATGCTGCATTCCTATATCGATTTCGTTATTAGAGATCCGCAAATGCATGAGGGGAAAGCTGACCTCTGAGGGAGAAGTTAGGCAGGTGTGCAAATTTTGCGACAACGTATAGCATCATCTTTATTTAAACAACTTTTCTGACTGAAAGCATAAGTACTGTAATTCAGATTAATAAATGACTTTGTTATTACAAACCAGTGGTGGGTATAAAAATATTATGACTAATAGTTGAGCTATTCCCACACAGTATGTGAACTTTCACTGTTTATATTTTGTTGGTTTCGATTTTTTTCCTCTTTTTTTTTTTTTTTTGAAGAAACCACTTTAATTCAATTGTCGCAAATAACGAATTTTTTCTTATTCATAATGATCATATCGCAGCATCATATTTGCCTTCAAGAAAATCAGATTAAAAGTTGAAAACCTGTAAATTTTTCAAGTGAACAAATATTGCTGCGGGGATGATTTATGTTTTTGGAAGGGTTTTGGTGAACAGATGCAGTAGGAGAAAGGTTAATTCTGTTTTATGATAATTGTATTTCGTATTTCTCCTTTCGACTTTCAATACTCTTTTAATACCGGTGAACACTGGACGTATTTTAAATAAAACACACCCACAGACTGAAATATGTTAGATACATCTTGAAGCAGTGACCAATAAAATCATACGTTTTAGTTTCCAGTGCTAGAAATAACTCCTTTATTCGTTTTTACAATGGGATGGCGTATGAGAGAGATTTTCTGTCACAATAAAGAATCATTAATCAAAATCACTAATCTTCTCGTAGGTAGTGAATATTTTTTATTCAACTGGAAACGAGTCAATCAGGTTTTTTGGAGATCCTATCAAAAAAAAAATCACATATTGCATGTATTCTTTTTAGCATTTCAAAGTGCAAAAACCAAAAGTGGATTAGCGAAGCAAGAGTTTCTGAAATGATCCATAAGTAAAATGCAGTGGCCAAGAAATTCTGCTCCAGTTTGGGTTCAAACTCTTTTCACTCAAATTTCCAGCTATCTCTCTTACCATTTCACTGCAAAAGGCATTCAGTGTGGTATTTTTTTCCAAATAAATATCATTTCCTGCTACTTTCATTATTTTTCTCTGTTCATTATCAAACTCAAAGGCTTTTATCAATAACAACATTTGCAGCAAATCTCCTATTCATAGTCAGAGGTGACCGAGGGCTTCCATTTTTCATGAACTTCGGTGTATCTGATAGTTGCCTTGAAAAACTATTTCAAAATGTTTAGCAACATTAGTTCCAAATTCCAGCAAATTCTGTTGAGTTTTTCCACATTCCTTTGGTCTAAGCAATTTGTTGATAAGTAAATCAACTTTTGAGCCGTATGCAGTATTTTTAAAGAGAACTTTCAGAGGGCTTTCGAAAGGTTTTAAGATTGCTCCAAGCTGGTATGTAGAGAAAAATTAGTATTATGTAGAAGTCTGAATATCTTTCCATAATTTTTTTTTTTCTTTACTAAAGTCACTATATTTTTTGTAACTTGATCACGATAAGAAAGTATAAAAGTGTCAGGTTTCATAACTTAAGTCTTCCAGCTTGGTTGACTTATGCCCCCCCCCCCGCCTTTGACACCAGATCAATTTTATTTCAATGGAGAGTTTAATTATGTTCGATTATAACTTCAAATCTTCCAAAATACTGTCAATTCGAATTCATACTCCGAGATTAAAATTTTGTACCACTTCCTCGTTCTTCCAGCTAGAAAGTAGTCGACCTTCGATTTTAAAACACATTTTTTCCCCCCATTAAAACGATGTCATAAATTGCATAGGTATACCTATTTAGTGTACCTATTTGAAAAATTGTGAAAGAATTCAAGTTAATAATATTTAAGGTAGTTTACACTTTTACACTCAGTTTCTGCTGCTTATTGGTTAGATTTATGAATCTAATAATTTAATTAAGTCTGACATGTGGGTTATACACGAAGTCGAGAAGATGAAAAGTAAAAGAACAGAAAATTAGTAATACGATAGATGCGAATTAATTACGCGTCACGATCCGAAATAAATTATCGACACTTAACTAGTTCGAACTTCATGGATCATAAATTACACAACATGCGATTACCCGATTAAACAATGTAATTTTATATCCTGTCTATTGACATTTACAGCCTATATCTATAAGATATAACAAATTTATATCTGAAATTACTCGTGCTTTTTTCCATTATTTTTTTTTTGTTTTATTTTTAAAATCAATATACCGTTAAACTCTCATTGCTGACTGGTGGTTGAAAGATGATTACATAATGTTGAAGTGGTGTCTGGCTTCTGCATTGCATAAGTGCAACATTGCCTTTGGGATAGTATGGACGAAACAATTTTTTTTTTCTTCAAACCTTTGTATGAATTCTGCAATGCACCACTCCTTAATAAAATGGGAAGAATGTAAATACTTTTGTTATATTATGTTGAATAGGTACATTCGACTTACATATGTATTTTCCTATATGCATAATATGTCGATAATTGGTGTTCGTAAGAAGTACTTCAACTCTGTAATAGGTTCTTATAGGTAGCTTGTTGGTTTTGTAATTAATTTATAAATTGGTGAAATGGGTTTTAAATGGGCTTTTGTAAATGTGACATGGTCCTTAATCCCATTATCCTTCGAAACTTCGATTAACTAACATTTGTCATTTTTCTTCTCAGATAACTTTGAAGCTGCAGTTATAGATTTGAAATTCAAAAGAATTGTTCTGCAGTAACATATATTATAAATAAAATTCTTGATCTAAAACTTTAATTATATTTATCGAGTAGGTTATGGAAAAACAAACATTTCCACGAAAATTCAATTTTTTTTCTTTTTTTTTAAATTTAATTTCAACCAAACCTCCTGTAGATGATGCTTTTTACCGTGTATATGACGTTATCCTTGAAGTTATGTATAATGTATTTTCTATGCCCGAACAAAGCTTTTTTTTTCAGTTTCATTTTTTTTAAACCTCTTTTCAAAGCTCCAAAAAATGGTTTTTGAGACCCTAAAAAAAGTCGTAAAATTTTGAAAATAAAAAAATGAAAAAAAGGTTTTTGAATATATTCAGGAGTAACTTATCCTTTGAGCTAATTCGGTGCAAAACTCTGCTAAAAAAATGGCATATCTTGAACCACTCGAAAAAAGCAAAGGTATCGATTCTACACTCTTGGGGAAAAAACCCTTAATAAAGTAACTAAAAAATAAATTTCACAAGAGTTTGGTACTAATAAGTCATGATTTTGAACTAGGGGGCGGGGGTGGGTAGAAAAAATATTTTTAATTATTAGTAGCTGACCATAAGAAATTTTGTTCATAAATTTTTCTTCGATCGATGTAATTTCTTTTTTTATTATTTTTGTCATTTTTATTCTGACAAATTAATGAAACTCAATAGTCAAAGTATTTTTTCTTGTCCAAAAGAATTTCCTGCAGGGAGAGCTAACTTGATTTTCTCAGGTGGAGGCTAATTTCAGCTCTGGTTTGTCTGTTAGTAGTAAAGGGTAATGTATTTTAAAACGAATAATAATCTTCCTTCTTGCCTTTCACAAATCAAATCATAATTCCTGGCTTTGAATCTCTAAAAAGGGGAAGATCCAATCTCTCATCTGGTATATCTGTTAGCCACAATTATTCTATAAGTTGCCATTTAAAAGCACCCTCCCCACCAATCGGCGTGTGTGAAAGCAACGAAAGCCTTTCACATGAAGCGTTATTAAAATACCTACAGTAAATGTGTGTACACGCTTTTACAATAGGTGTATACACTATTATACACATGGCATGCTGCACCAATGTGAGAAATTTTTTGTGCCTCGTTATTGGTGATTACCGAAGAGATTTTACACGTTGATTCTGTCCCCCCCCCCCACCCCATCACAGAATTGATTCGAAAAACCCGTTAAAAATTTTCGCTTTAAAAAAAAACCGCCGTTTTTCTACCTGTAAGGCCATAAGTTACACAGACAAGCGAAAATACCAAAATGTTAAGGTTGCCGCAGGGTAATGACACACTTTTCGCGCTCGAACAATACCAAATACAAAAAAAAAAAATAAATAAATAAAATATACGCGTAATTTATATGCGTGTTCTCTACGGCGTGGAGTACCAACAAAGAAGCAAAATGTTGAAAAAAAAAAGTAAAAAAAAAAGAAAAGAACGCATCAATTTGAAGAGAACAGTTTAAATGGATTTAACGGAATTCGGTTTTTCTTCAATTGAATGACCAGAGCACAGGTGCTTATGTGTGCATCCATTCATTGAGGCGGTCACTTAAGAGGCTAATCCAAATATAACGTTATATAAAGAGCGGAATCGCAGACAAAAAAAAGTTAATCTTTCCAAACGATGTCATATTTTGCGGTTTATCATAAATTTAGGTTACTCGCGAATGCAACCGAAGCACTTTGCTATTTTCTTTTTTTGCACCAAGATGATTCAATTCTATTGCAGTGTGAGGGTAGATACGGTGATTAGCACAAAAATATTGAATTGAGACACAGTTACTGGTTATGGAGGTGAAAGATGCGTATGTTAAGCAGTGCGGTTTGTCGAAACAGTTTTGGTGAATCTAGTTATCCAGTAAAGAGAATATGTAGGTGACTTTTGCCAGTAGAACTTTTTTTTTTTATTGTTGCTTTGTGACGAAGCTCTTTATACGTTGAGATGATTGATTTAAATGGCTTTAAGATAGAATTGTAACAGAAAAGTCGATCTGGTGAAGAGATGGCCGAAATGCCAGATAAATTGGAAATATCGTAAAGGTTCTCAAAACATTTTTCATCACCAAGACCGTCTATAGACGCCCAATATTATTGATCAATATGAGGGTTGTCCTTAGTTTGAAGTTTTGAATTTCCTATCTTCCTGCACCTTGCAGAAAAGTTTCACTTCGTGGAATAAAAAATCCATAGAAATTTCAGCAGCCATAGTTGAAAAAAGTGGTCTTCAAGGGGATTGAAAATCTTAGCATTATTTTAATTCATAATTAGCGTGGCATAGAAATACGTATTTTCTCCTCTAACTTGCTACTACAACCATTGGAAGTGATTAGAAAATTTGTCGGGTGCCCTTAAGTTAGCTAAAATATCACTTTTATATAGTTTACTGAATTGAAAAATTATTTATTTATTATTATGAGTGGATTCAATAAAAAATTAACTATCTTTTAAAGAGAGACTTCCCCTGCTCCATCACCTCTACCTTCACCAGTCACCATCAGTTTAGAAATTCCAATATTACCATAATTTTCAATAAAAGGGGGGCTTTATGGCACTACTCTATTTTTAGCGAAGCGACTGATATGAATAAAATTTTCTTTCATGAAATAGAACCACTTGAGAGGGGAGGGATTACAAAAAAAAAAATTCAACAGTATAAATGAAGTCCTGCCCTTATTTTTATATTAATTAGCATTTTAACATTAATATCGTAATATTGATGTTTCACGCAGATGATTTATTCTTTATTTTTTTGCTTCGACGACCTCCAAAAACTACAAATTGTATAAAATTTCAGTCGTGATCTTTCTTCTCATTATCTTTATGTCGAAAAAGTCAGAAAAACTCAAAAATTCACCATTCTAGTTCTTGTTTTTATTCCTGAGTTTACTTTTTGCTATAAAAAATCTAAACTCAGTACTTTCGCCAGAACTTTCAGTATTTTTTGCTAATTCTGTTTAAATTAATTTCCGTACTAATGAAGAGGTCTAAATAATGTGCAAAATTCTAATAATATTGTAAGATATTAAAATATCAATAAAATTAATAAAATTTATTTGTCAACCAATAAAATACGATGAAGAAAGATTTGAATATTATTTTGTATTAACGTAGAAACAATAATTTCATTCCCCCTACTTTCCACCTCTTTTCACTATTTTTCTGTTTGAGGATTTTGAACTAAATCAAAATTGAACATTGTATAATATTATCTGGATTGATCAGGTTGTTTTGATGAACTCTCATTTTCAAATATTAAGAATGAGGATATGAATTTCGGATAATGTAAATAATTTTTGATCAGCAGAAAAATGAATAGCATTAATTATAAACAGAATATTATTACTTTTCTCATCACAATAATTATGAAAATTACTATTTACGGATATTATACACATTCTAATGATTTGGAAAACTGTTTACTATTTCAGATAATATATTTTATTATTGCTGTTTGTTATACTCGTATAATTTCTGCTACAAATCTTGAACTTAACAAAACAATTCCCCTCAAGGTTGGGCTCTATACTGAATACTTGGATGAAGAAATACCTACTGTCTTAACTCATGTATCTTTCACATTAAGAACACCTTTCGAATAATTTGACTGCGCCTTGGTGAGGACAAATTAGTTCTATAAAAGGTGTGGAAATATAACTCCAGAAGAAAGCTTCCGCTTTCATGAATTAAATACCTGCCTACGTATGATCTTTTTGATTTCTTCACACTAATTTCTGATTATAGGCTGTATTTTTCTTCGAGAATCATATTAATATCCTTCCCGGTAGGCTTCACGAATATAATGACACCTTACTTTTTGTAGATACCTTCGATTGTTTGGCGCTACAAAAATGAACAGCTGTCTTATTCGATAATGAGTTTTTTTTCGTAATTGTCATCACTTGAGGGAAAAGTCATTATGTAAGAGAAAAAAAAAAGTGATTTATTTTCTCTTTGTATTCGATATTTTTCATTATTTTCGACTCGTTCATTAAATTTAGTTAGGATTCTAAATTCAGTCACCTAATGTTTGCCAATACACAAAATAAAAACGTGTCATTATTGCGAGTAAAAATTCATATTATAAATTTAAACTATAATTCTAAAATAATCAAAATTTTTTTTTGTTGGTATTTTTATTGGTTTTTTATATACATTTGGTTTTGTACCTTTTTTTCGCTGGTATTCTTCCATTCGTCTAATGATTATTTGTCTTTTCTTATCCTTCGTTACAGTTCAAAAACATTATAATGTGAAAAAAAATTTTTACCAACTTTTTAAATCATTGAATGCACTCAGAGAAAAAATATTAAAAATTAGTATGCTGAATTCTAACTTCGGGACAATTCAGATTCTTATGTGAAAAATTAATTAAATTATAATTAAATTTTAGTATCTATGCAACACACTAATTTTACAACTATTCATGCTAATTTTCAATATTTTGTATTCATTTTTGGTATTTTTTGTTAATCTTGATAGATTTATATTATTAATTTTTCGTATAAAACATTAATTGTCCTGAAGTTAGTATGCAGATATTGAAATTTAGTATGCAGTTTTCTTTCAGTGTACTAAAAATCCGCATAAGTAAAAAAGAGTTCAAGTTTTAGTTGTTTGTAATTGTTTTGATTTTTATTACATATTCTATTCTTATTAGTATATAAATATTCTTAGGCAGTGTACTTTGAGACATGGAACGAAATGAAACTTTTACGCAAAGAAACAAGAATCAACTATTTACATATTATCCGTTAATATTGCTCATTATGAAATGATTTTGTTTTATTTGTTGTGCTTATTGCATATTCAGAACGCCGTGAATTTTCAACGAATTCCAATATTTTAGCTTCGATAGCTATTTTTGTGATACGGTAAAATAATTTATAATTTATTTTTCCCGTTATTGTTTTTTTTTTTAGGGGAAGATGAGAAAAATGGACTGATCAAAGACAGAATAAAACGCGGTGACAGAGTAATCAGGCATGGAGGTAAGAAATTTGAAAAATTCTGCACAAGTGTAAAATGCCCACTTTAATAAAATTGTAATCACTTATAGAGCCAGCTGCATTCTATACCATACTTTCAATTGGAAAGAATCTCTTTTTTGTAAATATGATCTAATAATAGTCAGTCAAAATATTGTCGGTTGCTACAACGAATTCGAGTTGTCACAGATGACTTCAACTTGGAAAATACAAAACTAGAACTGTATTAAAAGAAATAATAGTCTCAAAAACTTTTCATTAACAGCTGAAGCTTTTTTTTTATGCTTCTCAAGTCGATCATTTTTCAACAAAATACATGTAAAAAATTCACATCCATTTAAGTCTGGGTTACACTGACTTGTAAGTTACTATCAAGCAAACATTGTTAATGAAACTAAAGTTTATAAATTTCCTTTGGTTTGTCAATTACTATATGAATCCAGTGTAATTTTCTGCAAATGAAACCACTTTTCGAGCTTGTTACTTGACATTTATGAAGCTCATTTTGATAAGTTATAGGCCATTTTTTAGTGGCTGTTTAATATTATTATTGAAAGTTTTTATGCAGATGGCTCTGATGGGTGGTGATATATACAGATATGATATTGCACAGGGGGTATTAGGAATTTGACTATGTTTTTTTGTATATAAAATGTAGATACAAATTATATACACGTATTTATTTTATTGGTTTTGCGTTTAATTATCTTATTATATTCTTTATCTTTCTTTCTGTTTCACCTTTCATGTATATTTTGCATTAGATGTCAACATCGTAGTGCTAGATGACTTCGATCGCCGTAAAATAACACCATCATTGGGTTTATTGTCTACCACTGCCAGGACATTTATTCAAGAGGGGACAACGACTGAATTTGCAACCCACGTCTATGGTACAACAGTTGGTGACAAATATGCTCATATTGTCAGTACTGGTTCAAAAATATTCTATGATAATGTACGTCCATCAAAAGATAAAACTGTGGATCCAATTATTACTATACCAGCACTGGATTCCTTAATCTTCTCAGAAGATAATTATATAATTCCATCAAAGGTAATACATGAAAAATCATCGGAAAAGTTTTCACCTGAAAAATTTTCTCATAAGTCAACCATTGAAAAACATATCGTACCTAACAAAGAAGATACCTCAAATAAACTTTCCAAGTCTTTAAAAGCAAATATTCTTTCAATCTCGGAAAAAACGCCGGTGACTGTGACTAGCCCAGCAGAAACCACTTCAAAAACTATTCACAATCATGTATCGGTGAGGAAAGAAATTTCAATAAAACCTGCAAGAGTGAAAGTTAAAAATGAGTTGCCTACATTCACTGTAAAACAAGACTCGTCTGAATCAGAATCGCATGTTAATCAAATTCACAATTCTGAATTTGAAGTTGATAATGTCATTGTATTAAGCAAAGACAGAAATGAATATGCTCCTGAAAAAACACCACGTTTATATACGACTACTTATTTTGGATTTGCTGATTTTGTCACCACAGCTGGTGATACTGTTATCATCTTCACACCACAAACGAAAAAGCCTGTTTTTGAAGGTACTGTGACATCTATTCAAGGAGAACCAGTTTTAGTTCAGAATAAAATTTATCCATCCAGAACCAGAATTTCAACTCCATCTCCAATATCAACTACACCAAAACTTATTGAGCCGGTTGAATCGGTAGAAACAACTGAGCTGAGTGAAGCAAATGTTTCTAGTAGCGAATCAATAGAAAATAATGAGTCTAGTGAAAATGTTGAAATAGATGAACATAGTAAACCAACCGAAGCTAGCAGTGAGGAGCAAGAATCTATTAATGAACAAGAATCTCCCACTACCCAAAAAGAGTACAAATATGATGAGGGCGTTTCCATTACTACTCCTCCTGCAATTGACACCACTGTGGAGTCTATTGATTCTACTGTAGAACCAGTAACTGAAAATATAGATGAAAACCTGATCACTACAACTCTTAGTGATGATCTAGTCAAAAATAAAGAAGTGCCATTTTTAGAAAGTAGTCTTAATTTAGAATCTTCATTCTCAACTAATTTATCACCATTATCAACTACAGATGTCTATCAAACTGTGACATATACATCTGTATCCCCATTGCTAACTAGTACAGAATCTCAGTTAGTAAATTCGAATTCACCAACTACAGAAGAAATCTCAGAGATAACAACACTGTCAAATTTATCTGAATCTGATGAAAGTAGCACAGAAGCAGATGATATATTGCATAGTAATGATACTTTGGTTACTACTGAAAAAGATGATGATGAAGAACTTGGGCTATCCACTACACCCAAACCAAGTAAAAGTGAAGAAGAAGTAGAACTTGTTTTCAAAACTCTTTATACTACTTACACTTACTTAACCACATACTTTGAAAGAAGCACTACTCAAGTGAAAAGTAGGGAAGAAGTAGTTACAAATGTGGTTACATCTACCTTAGATAGTGCATTTCTACAACTTAATACCGACCCAGCTGTTGCTGGATTATTCTCTGGTCATAGAGAGGCTAAGTTTTTACAGACAAATGGAATTGGACGACCTACTACATTTTATCATCGTATAACCAGTGAGCCTATAAGTGAAAATGAAATTATTTCATCTAGCGAAGAAGCTAAAAAATCAACGCCTTCTCTCAAATTTCATCCCCGGTTAACTGAGAGCAAGCTAAAATATTTACATTCATCTTCTGCTTCTGATTATTTGAGTAAAGCTAGCTATCATACTCACATCCCTTCAACTGCTGATTCACATGCTCTGTTGAAGACCAGGCTTTACTCAAGTGCTCGAGCCTCCCACCGGCTGGGTCCATCACTCAGACAAACTCCACCTTTACACTTGTATAAAAGCACAATTGTAAGAAATGCATTTTCAAAATCAATTGGGTCGACAGCATCTGTTATTCCATCCTCGTTAAATGGTTTATCGGCTGAAAAAATCACTCATGATTCTATTGTACCAGATGAGGTGGCTCATAATTCTGTTATAATCTCGGCTCCATTAACTAGTATTAAAGAAACAACTGAGCAAACACCTAAAAAGGTATTCTTAAGTAATGATTCGGATGATGATCAATTAAGTCAAGAGAGTAACACAGAAGGAACTCGTCCAAATCCTTCATTAATCTCTTTGCAGACTAGTTATACTACATATACGTATTTTACCACTATTTATAAAGGTTCCACCAGTGATATTATAAGTAGATTGGAGACAGTGACTAATGTAAATACAGAACTGATAAAACCCACCAGTACAGAGTTGAATTTATTGACTGATGAAGCAACTGCTCCTGTCACATATTATACTACTTATACCTACTGGACCACTTTCTATAAAGATGGTAGTACTATGATAAAAAGTCGACAAGAGACTGTATCTAGTGTTTTAGCAGCAACTTCAGTACAAGAATCTACCACTGCATCTATTCAGCCCACTAGTTCGAGCTTATTATCGGATCCTGTAACTTATTATACCACCTTTACTTATTTCACAACTTCATATGTGGGTAATTCATCTGTGATAAGTAGTCACCTGCAGACTGTAACAAATATAATAGAAGCATCGAAGACCACTACAGAAAATCCAGAGGAATCTTCAAGCAATCCCTATCCCGTTTTTGAATCTTCTAAATCTCTATCTTCAATAAAAGAAACAGAAATTCGTAATGATCTCATAAATGCATCTCCTAGTGCAGCAGTAATCTCCGATACAGTTCATTCTCCATTTTTTGGAAGCTCCTCTCACAATGTACTTTCAAGCAATTTGAGTAGGTCTTCAATAACACCAGTTCAAGATCCATTAAAACCAACTGGAACAATTTCTGTTGAAGAGGGAAGAATAGTTGATGCTTTCAATATTTCTACAACACATTACACAACTCTTGTTATTGGCACTTACATTCAAACCTTATATGCCGAATTAATTGAAAGTACCTCATCTATTCAAGTTAATACAGAGCAGAGATCTAACCTTATTAGTCCATCTACAGTCATTTTAAATGACAGAATTTATCAAACTGGATTACTACTTACTAATGAAGGTTCAATTATTAAAGGCAGTGAAACTACTCACTATGCAACTAAAATAATTGGTAGTATAATAAATGGGCAATACTCTTCAATTACAGAGACATCATCCAGTATTCAGGTTGGTATAGCTCCTACTAAAATAGCAGAGATTAAACCTACTTCTAGTTCAGGAGTATCATCATCATCATCATCATCTAGTACTCTAATCCCAGAATTTACAGCTACGTCTCCATCACCAGCTGTGATTGAAAGTTCTCTTAATGAGCATCATGATGGTAATGAAGATGATAATACAAAGAATAAATCGCGTAGAAAATCATTCACTCCTGTTATTCGACCATTTGCTTCAAGATCAAGACCTACTTTCTTACCTAAGAAAAAGACTGGTGAAACTTCTGTAGCTGCTACCATTACTCGAGGTATAACACCCACAATTGTTGCTAGTCCAGCCTTGAAGACCAGTGAAACTCGTGTATTTGGTTCAGCAAATCGTAATCGGTTTGCCGGAGGGAGTCGAAAGATATCATCTACTATAAAGCAGACTACTGATCTGGAGTCAGCTACTCCAACTAGTAGACGTTTTTCAAGAACCAGATCTAATGTACCATTTAGTTCCTCAAATTCTTTCCAACGAGCTTCTCCATCAGTTTCTGCATCATTTTCTGGCTATAGACGTGGAAGTGGATATAGATCTAGTAGCTCAAGAACTGTAGATGTCCAGCCAAGTTCATCATCTGCAGGTTCGAGGTTTAGAATTCGCCCTACACCGAGCAGGCGATTCAACTTTGTTTCAACATCCACAACGCCCAAAATTAATGAAGAAGAGCAAGATAATATAGAAGATGATGCTTCTATTATTACAGAGCAAACTCTTTCTTCATTTGAAAATGATGAATTATCTTTAGAAAGGTTGCCAGTTTCTAGCACCGAGGTTAGTCAAAAAAATAATCCATTATTGCGATTTCGAAAACCAGGAACTGCTCGACAGAGTCAAATTTCATCAACTACTACATTGAAACCAACTACCCAAAGAAGGAATATTGGGTCAAGGCGTAATGATAAACTAACTCCACCACCGACCACAGCAAAACCATCAACTTCATTTCCTCCCAGGTCAAATTATTTATCTGGTAAATTACGTTTGAAACCAGCCAATAGTCTCTTCCCTCAAAAAAATATTCTTGCAAAGACAGAAGAACCTGCAGTAGAGAATGGTTCATCAGAGACATTTGCTGCGCAGGGTGTAGCTGATATAGAACAAATTGACAGCGGAGAGTATGTTACAGAAGTAGGTCTGGATCAGAATTTTGGAAATTCTAATGTAGAAGAAAAATCTACCAGAGGATCTCGAATTTTCAATTCAGTATCTATCAAACCATTTCCTCGACGAGGTCGGGTAAAACGACAGTCAGAATTTGGTCATAAGTATGAAAATATCCGTAGTCAAAATAGTCGATACAGGCGTCCGAGTGCATCTCAGAATACTTTCCCTGATTATTTATATTATGATGACCTTGAGTATACAACTGAGGAAATTTCAGCTCGCAGCATAGGAGCTAATCGTAATATATATTCTAAATCAAGGAATACTCAACCAGCCCAACATACTCATCAGTCATCCTACCAGCATCAGACTGAACAACAGATATCTCATAAAATTAGACCATCTGGCGTTTCACATGGTCGCACTCCATTTACCCTGCGTGAGAAAACATCAAGCACAACCCCAGCATCACAACGTTCTTTGAGTCGTCACAGAGGTAGTTCAACCAACCGCAAGCATGATAGCTACACGACTAAAAGACCTTCTCGGCAGCGTTATTACTCCACCACAACTGAGCCATCTTATAGGAGTAATAATAGAAAACAATTGCCCACTCGAAGAACTAGTAATACTAGGTCACGATTCAAAGATAATGATTACAGCAGTGCAAATACATATTCATCTGCTAGTTTTGATGGTACTATCACTGTGACCTACAAAATACCGACAGAAGCCACCATACCTATTATAAATGGCAAAGTAACTGAATATAAAAATGTTGTTACTGCAAAACCCAGTATTCAAGTTCTTGGACCCAATCAATATAGCACGGTAACAGGTAAAAATGGACTGACAACCTTGCAGCTAGTAGCTGAGAACAGTGAAACTATGCTAAACGGTGTTGTAGAAGTAACCAGATATGTTATTCAAGAATTTCCAACCAGCAGTATAACCTTTACTCCAACTACGATTCGCGGACGCAAGACTTCTTTTTCACACATTATACCCAGTACTGTCTATGAAGTTCGTCCAGAAGTGAGCACAATACCTCCTCAGCTGAATGGTAATGCTCCACTAGCTAATCTATTGCTATCTCAGTTGCTTCTTGGTAATCTGGGTATTCAGCCTACATTGAATCCTTTACTCGGGTTGAATGCGCAGCAAGCCAATGGACAACCAATAACCGAGTATAAAACAAAAACAACTAGTTATGTGACTACTATTACTCATTCCACCTCTACTGTAATTCCTGTTACATTACGTGGGAAAGAAATTAAAACTACTATTGTTGATAGTTCCACTCAAGTAATTACTGCTACTGAGTATCTTACAGATACTGTGGTTATTACTCCCACAAATGTAATACAAACTCAAAGCAACCAGTTGAATACTCTATTGTTACCAGCTCTGCTACAAGCGCAGCTATTGAATCAGCCTCAGAACTCAGCAACAGCAGCAGCTATTCCGCCTACGTCCTCTGGTGATGAGAATGTTGCTGATAACTTACAATTGATCCAAGATAATCCTGCACCATCGAGAGTATTGAAAAATACATTCAACTTGGATAATGATAATGTGAAATTAAATGATGACTTGGACCAGCGAAAAAAGTTATCGAAACCAAAAACTTTTGATTCTCCAATAGAGCCAGCTGAGACTAGTGTTGTAACATTATATCTTTCTGGAAGAAGGCCAGGAGAATTTAGCACTGTCTTATCTACTGTCACCTTGGATGATGAGAAATCAGCAACACTTCGCAAACGTCATATAGACACAGTCCAACCTCCAGACCTGAAGCCTTCTGATGTACTATCATTGCACTCCTCCTTTAGTGCAACGAATGATGATTATATTGATTCTGTTTTAAAGTCTGGACTCAATGATATCTCTACTCATATGCTAGAAACTGAACACCAGGAAACACAAAGTTTGGAAAGCATTATTGGTGACGTGAGTGAGCATATGTTACAAAAACAACTAGTTACACAGCTAGGAGATGGCGGAGCTTCAGCACCAAGCACTAAAACCCTTAATCAAATATCGAATCATTTTTTATTGAAAACTTCCGCTGAAGACGCCCCGTTTCAGCGGAATTCCACTTCTCCAGTATTTAGGGGCGAAAGAAAGAAACGTAGTCCAGAGCCAACCAGAAAAGGCAACATAGATGAGGCTAAAAATTCTAAATTCTCGAAATTGAGAGAATCCTCAATCGCGTTTAATATTCAACGAGAATTACATAGTATCCATAGTAAGCAAAAGAATACTGGAGACCCTACAAATCAACATAATATCAATCAAGCAGATGTCTATAACAATAATTCATTCACAGGTAAAATACACATTGTATTTCTTTTCTTCACTATTTTCTTCCTCTTTCCTGTAATGGCTTTTTCTTTTTCTTTTTTTTTTTGTTGTAAATATACAAAATAACATTTTATAAGTTACACTTTTAATTCAATAATACATTTTGAATAATCAATATAGGTAGGGACTGTCTTTCATAAGCACCTAAATATGAAAATGTTGAAGGTATGCTTCAATATCAGACAAAGTGATTTAATAAATATTTGAACTGAGTAGTGATCGACAAGAAGGGGATTTCTGCCAGAATCTCCTGTTTGGTGTTTTTGCTGATTCAAATTCTACGAACTATCCTAAAAGTACTTAGCTTTTTTTTTTTTTTACCAAATCTCGATATCTGCATTCAGTTTACAGATATGGCTAGTTGAAGTTTAGGACTTTACCATATTTTTAATAATATTTTGAATCAGTCATTGGAATGAAACTGGTGAAAACTTGTAGCCTCAAAAAATATGCAAAAGAACTTCTACTGTAACATTAATACATAGAAGATCATTTACATGGTTATTTGGCACAGTCTTATTAAAGCATAAATAACATTTTTACCATTTTCTGGACTGGTATAAGTAAAGCATATTAACTCTAAGAATGGCAAAAAATGGATTTAGTAGACCAGTACAATTAGACTGATATTTGGCAGAAAAATCCATGAATGTCAAAAAGGAGATTTTTGCAGACACACTCAATGCTCTTTATCGGCCATTCTTTGCACTCTGCAGACTTTTTTTTTTTGCATACTTCAAGTTCAATAGTTTGTCTCTATGCATGTTCCAAATTTCATTAACTTAGCTCGATTTCAACATCATTTTTACTCACATGCAAACTTGCGTTTTTCTCGTGTTTTTTTTTTTTTTTGCGCAGAACTTTCCTTTTTGCTTTTCACTACTCAGCTTTTTATTATTATTATTGATGTCTAAATGAAGTTCAATCTGAAAAATTATGATATACCTATATCTGTTGCGGATGTCTTGAAGAAGGAGCAACTGTTTTAAACTGAAAACTCATACATGTGATACATGAAATTTTAAAAAGAAAGCTCATAGCTCAGTCTGTAAAGTACTGTTGCGATACGCTACACACAGATAGATTTTGTTTTCTTTGGGAGATATAACAGGTTGTATGACCTGCACAACTGAACAGTGTTGTGTACTCCTTATTGTTACTGATAATGTTGAAGAATTATCATTATCTGTTAGACAGATTCATATATAAAATGTACATTCATTAGAAAATCATTATTTATGACCTCAACACGGACCCATTGGAATCCGGTAAAAAATCTCTTCTTCTTTTACTTTCTTTTTCCTTTTATTTTGTATAATACACTTGGCATTAGATTATCAAGTCTTCAAAATTTACTTGCCCTATTACTCTCGTATTTCAAAATATTATAGTTTAATTTCGATATCCTTGATAATTTTTTTCCATATTTTCAGGCATGATTATACCATAAAGTACTTGGCATTGTAGGTTGGTGGCTAGGATATTTTGTAGTAAATGACTTACTGGAGACCCTCTTTTGTATTCGATAATAGCTATGGGCGTAAAGTAGTATTATTAATGAGAATCATTTTGTGCTAATACCTAGTCTTAAGCTGAAATTTCTCAATATTTCTTCACTCCGGACACTAAGACAGGAAAAATTTTCAAATTACTTTAATATTTATTTGCCTGATGTTGGTCAAAATCATTGATACCTTGATAGGAATAATTAATGAGTAATAAGATGATATTAAATTTTTAGTGTTACTTCTAAAAATAGTTCACCTTGCCATTGAAATAGAAAATAAATCAAGATGACGGTATGAAAGTACAGATGAGTTGTAGCGCAAAATGCAATGCCATTGTAAAAATGCTAAAAAGTCACCAAAAAATTGGCCGTAAATGATGAAGCAGTGACTTCATTTTCATGTATGATTATTCAGTCTTCTCCTTAAAGTTGTTCGAATTTATATGGCATTATAATGATGTCCCCCCCCCTCTGAAGGTCATTTCTGAATTTATATACTCCAGTCTAGCTTATAATAGTAACAGCTATTTTAGATGATCATTTCATCCTATGGGCTGAAAATTTATACTTTTTTTTTCTTTTTGTAATGGAGATAAGTATTAGTTTGAATCATGTTTTTGACTTCTTTTCCTTTACCACTGATATTATTTTCACCTTGTCACACAAATTTATTTTATTTATAGTTGAAGATGAAGGTAGAGGAAGGTATAACCTAGCAACCAAAGTGATGAGTAATGGAGTTGAAGTGATCATAGCCCTCGATAAAAGCACATTACCAGGATCTCCTCAATTATTACGGGTATTACCAACATCAATTCGTCCTATTACTTTGACACCGAGCACTGTTACTGACCATATGATAATGATGTTACCTCATGGACTTCAGGTACACACACGAGTAAATAATAAATGTTGAAAACATGGCGAATGACCAATTAGGCAATTTCAGGGAACATCTTCAGTCAGACTATTAATGAGCTCCTGAAATTTTTTTTGTGCAGGATATTCCAGATCCATTCATCACAAAAACTTACCTTACCACCTACACATATTTAACAACATTTTTAAACGAAGGGATAACTTCTACCTCGAGTCAAGAAAAAGTTGTGTCAAATATTTTCACAGAAAATATTGATTCCACAAGTCCGCTTTTAGATGTGTCAAGCGTAGATAGGCACGTCACTTTATCTTCTAGTCCTATTTTGGCAACCAAAGTTTTTGAAACCACGTACAACGTGGAGAGTACAATTCGAGATGGTGATACACCTCATATTATTCGTAGCCAACAAACAGTTTCCAATACCATAACAGCACCAGAGGATTTTTTACAGCCATCAGAAACAAGTTTCAATGATATTAATCCACGTAAGTCCAAAATAATTGTTTTCTGTCTGAGATGCACTGGGCAATAGATTGTTGATAGAAAAGTTGATGAATTTATTATTCTAGCATCGTTCAATTCAATTAATATACATATTTGTTGAGTATACTATTTCTAATCAAAACAAAGGCAAGTATATATCATCTTAGAAATGAATGAAGTCAGTTGGGGTGAAGCTGATTGCCCACATCTTGACTTGATAGGGATATTGTGTATTTTGAAATAATCTCAAGATGAAAGAATTGACGATCTTGAACTTTTTATATTATGAGAAATTTTAGTTTAATTGAAATGGGTTTGCAAATGATCAAATTATCTGTCTCCAAGCTACTGAATAGTGAAAAAATTTGGCTAAAGAAAGAAGTGTTTGAGGGGAAATCACATAATTCAAAAAAAAAATTCCAGATAATAATCTTCCTATATACTTACTGAAAAATTCTGGTTCAATTAAAATTGGTTTGCAAATTATCAAATCATCTGTCTCCAGGCTACTGAATAATGAAAAGAATTTAGCTATGGAAAAAAGTGTGGGAAAATGACCAAAAATCAACAAATTCATTATATTTAACTGCAATTCATTGAGGTACGAGTATTATCATTAATTATATTTATATTTTTCAGAGTCCTCGAAAGAAACACCAGCCAACGAGTATTCAATAGATGCAACTGAAAAATTGAGTGCAAATTTTGAAACTAAATCTAGCCATACAATTGATGTGAAGCCATCTGCAACTCCAGCAGCAGATATCACTAAAACCTATTTTGTCACCTACACCTACTTCAGTACACTCTTGGAAAATGGATCAACAGTTGTTCGTTCTAAAGTGGCCACATCCTCGGATGTAGTGACTGAAAAATATTATGCTCCTTTGAAGCGAACCAAAGTACCCTCTAATTCTTCACCAACATCTGTTAATGAGAAATTAACAACTTCTACTTCAGAAATATTGGTGGAAAAACCTATTCACATATTGGCTACAAAAACCTATCTCACAACATTTACATACTTCACTACTCTTTTACAAGAGAACAAAGTAAACAAATCCACCAATACCATGATTCGATCAAGAACCAAAGTTGTTCAGAATTTAGTTACCGAAACTTTGAATACAGATCTATTAAATTCTGAGTATCTGTCAATCTTGAGAAATTCATTAAAAAAGGACTCAATTCCAATAACTGCCACTGCTACTCTGAATGATGGGCAGAGGCTAGAAATTACTGCTATAAATGAGAATTTACTTAATAATATTCATGACCAAGTTACCTCTTCACTAGAGGAGAATGAGGTATATTACAATGAAATCGGAAATGAAAATCAAATAAAATCAGAGAATACTGTTATGAATAGTACAGGTCCTGCTAAAAATCCAAAAATCAATGAAACTCGATATAAATTTTCAACTGCAGTTTTACCATCAGCAACCGTTGTTAAGAATGGAGTTACTCTATCACCAGGTTCACAAGTAATCAAGTTCACTGATTTAGTCAATGGAAATGTATCAGTCATACCAGTTTCTGATCCCGTGAGTAAATATCCAGGAGGGCAACATATAAAGAAACCTGATACAAAAATCCAAATGAATGACTTATTGAGTTTGGGAAGTGCTCTGAAGCCAGTAATTAATGCAGTAGCTGGATTATGGCAAAATAATGTCAAATCCAATACTAAATCGAGTGAGTCAAATTTAAAACCCGTATCCCATCCATATGTTGATAAAAACCTCATGGAAGATTTGCTGACTAGTTTGAAGCCACCTAGCAGAACACCAATTTACATTCCAGTGGGTCCAATACAAGAGGATAATGAAGGAGCTGAAAGTGAAAATGTTTACCAAAACCAATATCCAGATGTAGATGAACGTAATACTCTATCTGTTTCTGGGAATAGAGAAGCAGTTGAGAAACCACTTGTCTCAGGAGGGGGCATACCAATAAGTCCTGGCCAAGTAATCACTGCCAATACTGATGTAATAGTTGGAACTCCTGCTGTTTTAGGTCCGAGACCTCCACCTAAAAATTCTAATGATAAAAGTGATGTTCCCATAGGTATGCGCCCCCCTCCTGTATCTTCATTAGTGCCCAACTACTCAAGTGAAGAAGCAGATCGAGGTACATCTATCAATAATAAATATGGTGATTTCATAAAAATTCCACCAAAGCCTTTATCACCAACATTTTTGAATAATGTGTTTCCACCATCAAATAATATCAAACATTCGTTGAAGCCACACTACAAATATGGTGTTGATCAGAAGATTTCATTGCCATCAGAGATAAAGTTCTCACAAGTACATCCTAATGCTCCCCCTCCACCAACGAAGAAACCTACTCCTACACTTGACCTCGATGAAAACATTATCCAACCAGCAAAACTACAACATCCAGTACTCATCGAACATTCAACTCTTAATCCATTATTGGTTAATCTTAGACCTTCACAAGTTGCTCAGGTCATTATCCCGCATGGCAGTCAAACAGCTTTTGTCTACAGTGATGAACCAGTTTCTCATAATACAAAAGGAGAAATTTTCAATGATCCATCACCATACCCAGAAGAGAATGTAAATCCCGGATTTGTTGGACTGGAAGTGTATGGCCCTGTAAACTCCCATGCTCATACATCTCATGCTCAGGGTACATCTTCAAAGGTATCCTCAAATACAATTCATCTTGATATTCCTATCAATCCATTTGTTACTAATGGCAGCATTACAGAATCACATCATTTTGTGACTGTTAACTTGGATGCTAATTCGCCTATAATACCATCTTCAAATGAAATAAGTTTTGCAAGTGGCGAAGATTCTCTTCTAAATAACTTCAAAAGCAACTTCAGTGCAACAGTTCATAGTAATATTGATGTGGCTAACAGTCCTAGTCAGTTGCTTCCGTGGCAACCTCCTGCGTATTCATCTGAACGTCCTTATCAACGACCATATATCTTTCCTCAAGATAGACCCAATATATTGTCAGATATTAGCTCCGAATCTCGCCCTCATTATAATCTGATAAATTCACATGATGAAAATGAGGCTAATGATGAAAATTTTGACTCAGCTGCACCCACTGATAATGATGAACTTACTCAAGAAACCAAAATAAAGTCGAGTTCAAATTTGGATGCAAATCCACCGAAAAGTGAAGATTCGTACTCCTTCAGTAATAAAGAACCTTCAAATCCTGCCGATAGTAATATTGATTTTGAGTTCAACCATAATTGGGAGATTTTAAAAGAAAAGCCTGCTATTCGCAGTACTACTGCTCAACCTCCTAACAACAGAAATAATCTTGACAAAAATTCAACTATCAGAGAGCATGGACATGTGATTTATTCACAGTGGAATACTATGGAAACTCCATCATCAGTTCGACCAAACTTCAGTGAAGTTACAGTTCATGGGAATATTGGTCACCTCAGCCACAATTTGGTTACTGCCAATGAAAATGCAACCAAAGTAAATAATAGGAAGCCAGTTTCAAATCGAAATTCACAAGATGATATTGTTATTGGATTATCACCTCCTCCATTGTTGCAACCTTCAGCTCCACCACCTTCGCCACCAGTTCAACCAATGCAGTCTTCTCATTTACCACCATCAGTAGTACCAAAGTTACCTCGCCCCTCTGTATCAAATTTCAAACCAACACCCCATGATCGCAAGCCTCTTCCCTCTCGTCGTCCATCACCACTCAAAAACAAACCAAAACCCACAAATCCGCCATATCCATTTGAGAAACCCACTGCAGCTCCTCCAACCCACAGATCAAAGCCGGCAGTAATAAATGACAAACCTCCTCCAAATATTTTATATGAGACTAATGGACCTAATTTTGGTGATGATTTAATGAAGTTGAAACCATTAAATAATACTGGTAAGATCGAGCCAGTAAAAAAATGGCCCTCGTGGTCAACCACAGGGAAACCTGTTTATGGTAATATTGAAAAAGTTCAAGAAGTTGATAAGAAAGAGGAAACAAAAGTAATAGTAAAAGTAACTACATCATCTACATCAACTACACCAGCTTCTAATAGTCGTGGAACAACTGATACTTCTCCTTCCCAGTCAGATACAAAAATAATTGTGGTTGATAAACAAGATCAGATGAATTTTGAAAAAACCACCGAGTTGATCTCCAAATGGAGTGAAAACAGTGTGATATCCAGCTCTAAAAATGATATCGAGGAAGTATATGAAGATAAAAGAACTCCACTTTTGGAGGTTGCCAATCGCACTAAAAGTAATTCGGTACCAAATACTATTTTTGGAAATCTTTATACCAGACCTCCACCAGCTAATATTGTTATAATACCAACTCATTCTACTACGCAACACCACACAGCTATCAGTATGGTTATTGATCAAGATCCATCATCAGAAAGGGATTCTGATGCTTCATATACATTTAATTTGAGAAATGACCATATAGCTCCAACTAGTACCTATACTACCAGCCACTCTAAGGTACGAAATAAAGAAGAAAATCCTGCAGACAAAGTGGATCGTAGTATTGTAACACCTACCTACTATATTACTCACACCACCACCTCTTATGTTACTATTACTCAATCCACAGTGGTTGAACGCGATGGACAACCAACAACGAGGACTGTGGTATTGACTAAAACTCAAACTTCCACCCTTATTGATACAGTGACCAAGGTAGAAACACTTTTGCAGCCAACTAAAGTATTATCAACCATTACCAGTACTATTCCTGTTACCGTCTCCAAGGAAATAATTTCAACTGTCACAGCTACTGATGTATTACCCTCGATAGTCACTCCAATTTATAGTGAGAAACCTTCTGATGATGACTCTATATTTGTTGTTATGACTGATAAGAAGTCAGGCCATGTAGCTGCAGTACCTCCTGTAGATCCAAGACCAACTGGATTTGAAGTGCAGGTACCAGATGAGGCAAACGAGATAAGTCCAAATGACATTTTATTCAGTGGCATTTACACTCAACATGCTGATAATGAATGTCGACCAGAGTGTAAGGTGACTAAAAATGAAATGTGCCAAAAGGTTGATAACACAATGAGATGCGTCTGCAGACCAGGCTTTGCTAGAATCTTCCCAGATCATCCCTGTAAACGTAAGCATCCAGATTTTATTGTACTTATCTGATGTACCTAATTATTTTTAGTTTGTGTGGATATACTGAAAAACAAATTGTTATTTTTTAGCAACTTACACGTACTTGATGAGAGTGCCATTAGACCGCCAAGGCCCTGATGAAATTCGATATACCGATAGCTTAGCGGATCGAACGTCACCATCACACCAACAGCTGACTGAAGCTACCAGAGATGGACTAGATCGGATGGTCATGCAGTCGAATTTGAGAGATATTTATCATGGTGTTGTAGTATCTGGATTTGAACCAGCTAAGAAGTCGAATAAAGCTGCTGTCGTTTACATTGTTCAGGTATTGACTCAAAAGATTTATAAATATTATGAGTTTTTTAGATGCATGTTCCCTTCCCTTGGTGTTGCAAAATTTTCTTATTTTCTGGGCACTTTCTTCTGTGAGAGATTTCAATTTGGAAGAATAGTTGCTGAAGACGTCGATATTTTACAAAATTATAAATTATCAAAAAAATTTCAGATTTCAGAACAATATGCCCTACTAGAAGCTACTTGATTATTCTATAGCTATATTTTTGGTTGAATATTGCCAATATTCAAATGGTGGTGAATTAAATACCCACCTATAAAAACATCCCCTGTAAGTTGCTTTCTTGCAGAAATAATTTTAATGAAAAATACAGAATTTCCCGGCTAATTTATGGCATTTCGCATGGAAATGTTTTATATATTACTAGATAAGAGTAGTAAAAATTTTTCATAATAATCAATGCTATTTTTTCCTCGTAGCTATCTGAGAATGCAGAAGAAACGAAATTGCAAGATGAAATACACAAAACGTTGAAGGCAAATAATTACAGTTTGGGAGGAACAGATGTGTATGCTGCACCAGATATGTACCACTTTATTCAAGCTGAAGGTGAGCAAAAACTTATAAAAATATTTTCTGAATATTTCTGTATGATTTAGTTGTATCTATAATTGTGAATTTTATGAACTTAAGTTTTTCTATTAATTCAACAGTCTACTCATTTTGAAATTTTGTTTGTAGATTTTGATGAATGCAGTGATAATAAGTATCATGACTGCTCGGATAATGCGCAGTGTTCCAACTTACGTGGAACTTACACTTGTAGTTGTAAAGAGGGCTTTACAGACATGTCTTATAATGCTCAGTTCCCTGGAAGAGTCTGTTCGGGTGAGATTCAAAATCAAATTAAAATTAATAGAATAATTTAATGGGTAATTTTAAAATTATGTATATTTTGAATTTTCTTTGGAAATGCCCAAAAACGTCTTTTTGAACATTCTGCCTCACTCTATGAAGGTGACGATATCCGGCTGATGTTGACAAAATAATATTGTGAAACATTGATAATGTTAGCCAAAAAGAAAAAATACGCTATACATGTTATTAAAGGCAGTGCCAAAGACCGGTTTTGCAATACAGCGACCCAGTCGATAAAATTTGTTTATTTTTATTGGGAATCAGTTTTACATTATGTAATCTGTGAACTTTGTCCTACAGCTGATGGTCTCGGTTGCGAATTATGCAATTACCATGGCACTTGTTATTACAAGGCAGAAGAAGAACCTACGTGTGAATGCTTCCAGTGGTACGCCGGCGAATTATGTCAAATAAATTTAAAAGGTAAAATTCAATGATGAATCTAATAGTCGTCTACCTATACTTTTTATTCTGAATTTGCAAGTAAAAAGAGATACAAATGACCAAAAAAATCTGTCAACTTTTTCCAGCTTCAAATTATTCTGTATGTGGTTTACTTACCTAAACCATTATGATTAAAATTATAAAATAGTTAGTTTTGACTTTTGATATCGGAAATGTCTTGGTTTTATTAAGAAGCTAGATTAAAAATCACTGAAAATTGTGACGTCACCTTTTATGACTGCGCATGTTCAAGAATTATCTACCAGGGCCAGGGGTATGGCAGATACCTAGGGTTTGATTGAACTGATGAAAAGTCAATCAATCATAACAGAAGAAAAGTATGAAAAACTGTGCCTTCGAACAAAATATAATTTTACTTTTCTACTGAGCAGCGATTAAATTTATAAATAATTGAAGCAATAGTCAGAGGTGAAAGATTTTTACCAAAAATCATGTGGCTATATAAATGACCTCCTAGGATGTGCTATTAAAGAAAAAAAATATTTTGATACTCAGTGAATTCTTTTCAATATCACATAAAACACTATTTTCTTCGAATTTTTTGCTGAAGATTCTTCCAAGGTTATATTATTTGTATGGTGTATTGCATGATGATATTTTCTTCGATCCAATTTGTAACTATCACCAAGTGTCTAATCACCAATCTTTGTTTTTTCAGTAACATTAATATCGTTAATCACTATTGGAATTTTGTTAACCATTTTGTTGATCGTCTGCCTTGTGATGACGTGTAATAAGCCAAAATCACCTGAAATTTTGCGAACTGCTCCAAAGCCACATGTTGGTTTTCGAAGGTATCGCAGTGTTACCAACATACCGGGTGATAAGCGAGCCATCGTCAGCATAGATACGAGCAGCGAGGGCAGCATTGAGAGGACACCACCTCCCCTTATAAAGAAAAATGTAAGTACCTATTTTTCTATTGACATGATATTCGACTTCTGCTTACATATATGACTTTTTACCTGTCTCAAATAATTGACATTATTGCTTACTATAAAAGTTGTAAAAAGTTGATGAAAAATAACTTTTGTTTTACACATTTTTTTTTTGTTGAAAAATTGATGGTTGAAAAGTTGTAGATGAAAATCCAGTTTTGATCACCTTCAGCCCACAGTTGTGGATCTAGCGTAGCTTGGAGGGGTAGGGACTTTTAGTATGTTAATTAAAGGTATCAAAGCTACCCACAGCTCTGCAAGTCCCATTCTCGTTAATTTTTTTTCATTTTATAAGGTCAATATTAGTTTAATTTTCTTATGTTATACGTATGTATGTAATTTCTGAATTTTTAAAAGCTGATAGGTCTATCTCATCTTCTTCACCAAATAACCTGATCTAAGGCCCATTCATTGTTTCAGTGTCTAGAGCTGTTTGATTTAAAGTATTATATTTTATATCATTTAATATTTCAGCAGAGAATAGTACGTAGTGAACCTCCAAATCCAGTCAGTAGTCACGGAGGTGAAAGTGTGATGGTGCACAACCCTGAGCAACGTGACCGTAATCTGACGGTGCTCATTCCTCGTGCGAAATATCGTCCTGTATCCTCGCAACCATCGTCTACATTGTTGACGATGTCCACTTTTGGACCTGAACAAAAATTGCTCAATTATGCTGCTAGCAGGGAAAGTAGTCGAACGCCAGAAAAGAAGGTATGAATCTGACACTAATGATTTTAGTATTCGCTTTTCTGAGGCTTTTTTTGGTCCACATCAAGACTACTGAGAAAGAGAGTTTGATTGGGCCAGGGGCAAAATTCAAAATTTAGCCCTCTTTTCAGGAAGATGAGGCAAATAGAAAAATTTAGTATGAAAACGACATAAAATTCCCTTTTGCTTCAAAACATTCGCCCCTTTTGTTCATTGGCCTCATCCGCATAGACGTGGCAGATTGGAAATTTTTTAATCGATGCTTAACTACAGGAAAATTATAATGTACAAAGACAAGGAAGGTGGAAATGTTTTTTAACTGTGAAAAATTAATCATGTTTTGGCTTACGGTTGAGTATTACCCTTTCTGAGTCAGTCCTCGTATTAGTTTAAAAAATTGAATAAATAAATAAATAAATAAATACAAAATCAGTTCGATTCAAAACGTTCATATTTTTACCACAGCTTTAGTAAATACATACTAAATATGGATTGCAAAAATGTTTTTAGATTTTGTTTCCAATATAATATCAGGAATATAATGAGATTCAAATTTTTTTTTTTACTTCATCTACGGAGTGGTTTAATTCAAATAAGTGACATACAATTTATTCGCATTCTTCATTTTTTTTTTTTTAATTTTCAGGTGTCCCGCTGCAGTATGCACAGTAGAAGATTAAGTAATTCGACAAATATGTCGGCTGAGCCTCAGCCAAGAAAGAAGATTTCTGCTCCCAGGAGGCCATCCAGCGGTATAAACTGGAATATTTAAATAATAAAATCTATAACAAATAATACGTTATGCAAAAAAATGTGATTTTTTTTTTGTCTTCAGGTGCACTAGTATCAGCAGGATTTGAAGTCTCTGCCACTGTTCGAAGAACTCAGGAATTAGATGAGGCTTTTATTACTCCAACACAAATGGATTTAAACCAACCAACTTATAATAGTATTAGGACAGTTGAAAGGTATATTTGTTATTGATATTTTACACACATGGGTAGTTGCTTCCACTATATTTCTACTTGATACATGTAGATGTTTCAGCTGAAGTCTGCGATTGTTTCTTGTTTTTTTCTGCACAGCTTTTATCTATTTTTGTGATTTAAAAAAAAAGTGAAATTGAATATTTTTTATTGAAAAACTACTCTTATTTAATCTGGTAATAAGTTTTCTACAAATGGATCCAGTGTTGCAGCAGAAATATTTTTCTGATGTCCTGGACCTCTCGATCAATTAATTTTATTGTCAGAGTTGTTTGATTTTATGTTACCGGTATTCATAATTATGATGAAAAAATGAGCTCCTACAGGCTCCTACATGAAATTTTCTTTGTTTTAGCTCTTTTTTTTTTATTCGGAAGATTGTATACAAGAAACATTCGTCACTTTGATCTTTTTTTTAATAGCAATTATGCACTCGCTATACTGCCTGTAAGACTGAATGCATTTCACTGTAGATTGATTTATAATTTTGGTACACTGTTTTTTTGTATTATTATTATTATAAGAAAGCACTTCAAATGAATTCAAGTTAACTTAATTTCTATTCATCATTCTCATTCACCTTGATTTCATATCGCAAGCACAATCAATCTTGCTCAAGTATCTTCAATTCTCATATCAAAACTCCATTCAGTTTCCTTTTGGCTTTTATAATTTTTGGTTTTTACCAATTTTGAATTTCATGATCAATAATTTTCCAAATCATAAATAATTTTTAAATAGCTCAAGGAAAATAGCCAGTTGTTTTTAAGCTGAATTTGTTCTGCTCTTATATTCTGTATTTCAGTTCCACTGTAATAGACGTTTCTCCGCTTCCGGTGTTTGAGTCATCATTAGAGGATTTCATCACCCGAGTTGATAAACTCGGGTAAGATATATATTTGCTTACTTGACTTATTTGTTGAACTGCATGCTTACTTTCATCTTTTTTTTTTTAATTGTAATTTTCACCTTGCACCTATAAATTACAATGGCAATGGAATTTTCTCCTTGTGTTATTACTGAGATGGGCAAGGTGGCCGTTAAATTAAGTTTTTAAGGAGGGAGACAATTTAGAAATAATTATGCATTCTTTCCCTGACGGAGAAATAGGTAAAACCGATTTTGGCTTACTTTTGCTCTTTGGTGATTTTGGTTTTCAGCGCACTATATATATCTGTGAATCATCATTTCAGTGGCGGAGGCAGCTTTTTTTTGTAGGAGAGGCCAACGAGGCCAAAATAAATCATTCGAAAATTTCAACATCCAAAAAATAGATACTGAAGCTAAATTTTTGTTCTTTTTCAATAATTTCCTTTTTTTACTGGTTTTTAGTTCATTTGGGAAAATTTTTGGGGCCAGAATTTTTTCTGGGGGTCTATGGCCATCTCTGACCCGCCCTTAGTTCCGCCATTGCATAATTTCCAGTTATAAAATCAAAAACATTTAAGTATTTTTGTCTTCAGAAATATATTTTGATTGGCTTTCCCATTTTGAAGTTTTCAATTTTCTTTAATGAAATATTTTTCCTTTTATATTTCTTCGATTTTTTCTAATTGTAGAAAATAATAATATTTCCATCAACACTAACAGTTACTCAGTTATTGGTTACAGTATTTTAAAATTACCAATTGATGTTCATTTGTTTTGGTAGAACTGTATCAGAAGCAAGATCCTACGATGAAACAACCATTCAACCTCCAATGAGAAGTCTGCATAATTTATTCCATTTAAGAACTCATACCTGCGATTCAAAGCATTCGTCATCTCATAAAACCAATTTAGACGTAAGTTGAAAGAAAACGAATGTTTTTGAAAATTTTTTCAAGAGAACCTTTCATTTATGTAATTTTTCTCGTCATCATGAAAACTATAAGGCTATTTTTTAATTTTTCTGTTTTAAATAGAAGATTAGTTTTGTTTGCAAATTTTCCTACTTTTTCCACCCTTATGACGAGGCTGAAAAGAAAGTACTGATTAGGAAACCAATTTTCGTTTTTGTTTGATTTATTAAATATGTGAAAACCTGCACTTTCACGTGGTCTTGCTAACAAAAATCTTGAATAATCACGCCGAAATTTTATCCGAATTGAGGAATTCGTTCAACATGTTTTACCGAAAAATTAGTATTTTAATGTTCTCAAATGATTCCTCGTAACAAGTTAAATTTGTTGCTTAATTTTTTTTTTTTCAAAATGAAAATATTATTTATTCATTAGTTTTGTTTGGTTAATCAATGGATTAGTTTTATTTGAAATTGAAAACTCACTCCCTTTTAAAATTATATTTTGGTTAGCAGAATTATTTTCAATTTTTCCTAGAGAAGAAGTTATTAATTTTTTTTGCTTTTACAGGAAAACCATACAATGGGTGAGAGAGATTTGGGCTCAACGTATATGCCTAAATCTCAATTATATAAACCAGATCATAGAGTATGTGTAAACTGTAAAAATTGATTCGTGAAACTGCTTCGTATTATTTGAAAAAATTAATTCTTCTGTTTATTTCTAGGAAAGCGATGGATCAAATTTTGACTCACTTTGAGAATGAATAATTTTGTTGCCTGGTTTATGATAAAATTGTGCTTCTCGGAGGTGAAATAAATTTCCAACAGTTGGTGGTTTCCAGTGCTGTGTGATATCGAGACGAAGAAATTCTTGAGATTTCGTACCTATGTTTATGTGTAAGAGTCTTATACGCGCATTTTATGTTTTATTTTTTTCTTGTCGATTGTATTATATTTAAATTAAATTATGTAAGTAATGTAAAAATTTTGTATTTTTCGTATATATACCGATATATTTGTTTTTTGACATTTTTGTCGAATGATTTTATTTAATTTTGTAAATAGCATTACTAAAACATTCGAGATTTTTGTTATTGTGAAGTTTTCGTTTTGTGTGTGTATTTTAGTCCCTGAGCAATAAGACTTACATGTTTTTGGTTTTCGTATTTATTAGGAAGGTTCCTGAATTATAACTTAGAAAGAAAAAAAATTAATGTCCGTTTCAAGTTTTTTCATCATAAGTATTTGTAATTAATTCAATTATTGATTTTTTATATTATTTTAGGCTTTTGATTCTGCTATTTTTATGTAAAAAGTAACGCAGTTAACATTGCTTTTAAATACATGTGACGTTACCCGAATTTTTAATGATTATTTGAATTCAAATGGATAACACGAAATTAATCAAAAGTACTTTTTAATTATTTTTTTTTAATTTCATCATTTTAAAGAAATTAATTTTGTATTGTTTCTCTTTCGACTAGTTATTTTTAGTAAATTTTTTGGTAAATTTATCGACCTTTTTTTTCTTTTTTTCCCATGACGAATAGTTGAGTGTATTTGTATTTTTATAACTAGTGCCAAAAATTTTATAATTTATGTTAATTATAGGTAGTTAGATTATTAAAAAGCCATTTAACTATGATGAACGTAGTATCTGCGTTATTCAAGTGTGCTGATTTTTCAATTATATGAGTCAGTAGATGACAAAACGACAAAAGAAAGTTATTAATTTTAACATAATACGTTCAAATTTTGTGTCTTATTTATTAATTTTGAGAAGAAAAAATAATAATGACCAGCATTTTATATTATATTTGATTATATTACCATTTTTTTAAAAATTGATTTCATTTTTATCGTTATATAATTAATCGTGCTCTTTATTTTGTCGAAGCGTTTAATATTGTGTATGATACATACTGTGACTATGTAATACGAGAATCCATATAATAACGTTTTCATTGTTTCTCATGGTGTTGTTGTTTTTTTTTTTTTAAATTGAGAAAAAAACAATTTTGCAGAACTTTTCTCTCCTTTACGACTTGCGAGTAAAAAGAAATAGCCAACGAAAAGATTATTTTAGTCTGACAAAGATATATAGATTTTTAAATCAAATTGCTCTGACAAATTATTAATACCGGTTGTAAGAATATTCACATCAAAATCCAAATGTTTTACACCCCAAATCAAAGAAAAAACCAAATTGGATGGTAATATTAATATTGCGGTATTTTTGTTCTTTTTCACAGATTTTTAGGTATTTTTGCCCTTTTTCCCGAATATGTCATTTTCATCATGAAAAGTAGAACCCTCGTTAATGTCCTGATTTTTTAGCTTTTCTAAATTGTAGCCATGTAGTTAATCCATTAATTTTTTCAATTAAAAAAATCCAACTCGAATAATTTTTATGAAAGTTAAAAAAATAGTTAGAGCTCGATAATTTTTTTTTCTCAAAAACATTAAAGCATATCATCGACCCAAGTCTAAAACCCGCAAACGTGAAAACTGAAATGAGTAAATTACATCAGCTAAAAAACATGTTATTCTGAAAAGATAGATTCATTATTCTTACATGAGTACACTTAACAAAAAACATTCATTTTAAAAGTTAACAATACATCAGTCAAACACTATTTTTCACTTTTGGCATTTAATTTTCTGGGTGGAGGTAAATCAAGTTGTGACAAATTATGCTCATACCAAGCACTAAGACCATAGACCAATAGCAACATCGAAACTCCTACATATAGTCCTCTAAAAGGAAAATACTGAAACAACCGCAAGTGTTAAAAGGTATTCAGGAAAGAATATTCAAAGAAAATGAAGTACCACTACTTACGTATCTCAGAAAAGGATACTTTTTTATCCATGCTTTGTGTTTTTCGTCGTAAGCCATTAAGATATTTTGATTTTGGGAAAAATCGAAAGTAGTTAATCATACAAGTGCAACTTGATTCTGAGGATATTTCTTGAAACAGAGAAATAGAGAACCGAAACGATGCAAACGTGAATCAACACGACAGGAGATGGAAAAGAGCTAAACAAAATTATTTCATTAGTTATATTTACAAAGAGATTCTTTGCGGCAGAATTTCTATTAATAATAAAAAATTATAAAATTCAGTTTTTTAAAATCATAATTATAATGAACGATAACTTTTGAGTTTTGGTGTTGGACTGATAACTTATTCGACACGAATGATAACATTTGTGACCGTGACAGCGAAAAGAGATATTCAGGTAATTTCTCCATCGTGAACAACAACACGTGAACGCTCACCCGAATGTCCTTTTTTGCTGTCATAGTCTCAGCACAGATATGTAAGTAATAAGAAATGTTCAAGTTTTCAATTTTCATCCGCTCGTTGACATTTTGACAAAACAAGAGCTTTTTTGTAAAAAAGGAAAATTTTAAGTTCTCCCTGCCTGCCCTTGCTGTTCAAATTGAAAATTCACTTGTGTAAAATTGTTCTTATTTCTACTCTTGTCTTAACACTCCTCGATAATTTATTTGTTAATACCTAATTGTGACCGGGGAGAATTTTTTCTGTTGTGGATTTCATTGTAGAATTTCCTCAATAAATGGACGATGTAAGTAACCGAAAAGATATAATCCTCCTAGCTACTGTATTAAATTAATTTTGAAATTTTCATTATTTAATCCTTTAATTTGAATTATAGATTCTCAAGAAATGTCATCAAACTGGCGACGTCAGTTTTGGAAGTTTAATCGATGGAAAACTCATCGATTCAAATGATTACTCCCTGGCCATCAGCTCCTGTGAGAAAGCCGCCAAACTGTGGAGCAACAATTCTAATCGGGCTTCCATTTTAATGAAGTATACCATTGTCATATCTATTTTGTCACAACTCTCATCAGCACTTTGTCAATTTGATTTGTTTTTCAGAATAAGTACTGGGCTGAAAAGTAAAAGTGCATCATTATTGGAAGTGACTTTACTGTGTTCACACAAGCATCGAGAAACTGTTATTTCTGACTTGGAATATGCAATTTCCAGTTTTGAATATTACTCTTTATTATCGAAGAAAAATAACTTCGTTAGTCCAAGTTACCGTGCCAAAGGTAGCTATAATTTTATATGATCTAATTATGTTAGATAAATTAATTTCTGTACTCATATTTGAAATTTCTTCTTCAGGAATAATTGGTGCTGCTATTCTGGACGATTGTGCTCTGTTTTCTACACTAAGCTGGTTTATTACTGCTCCTTTAGCTGCTGGTAACACCATAGTGTTACTAGTTAAACCTTCTTATTCGGTCATTGTTTTATATTTCGTCTCAGTTCTTCACGAATTTGGGTATTTGTTTTATTATACGAGTATATCATGTTTTATTTTTTTGTCCAGTGATTAATTGTATATTTGAAAATGTTCCAGAATACCCGAAGGAGTGATCAATGTTTTACCCTTTATTGAAGGCGAAACCTTTGCTGAAATCGCATCTCATTTACCCAGAGTTATCGGTATTTTGCCCCCTAACATTGAGTCGTCTGCTAATTACCATTTTTCTAGTGGTATGTTTATCAAGTAATAACTTGATAATTTGTTAAAATTATTAATTTGGACCTGTTTTTGATCCAATGAAATATAATACGTAGGTCTTTTAGTTTTGCTACTCGTCTATGATAATGCATGTGTGGACTTCGGAACGGAAATTAACTCTTTTGTTTGTTTGAAATATTCAATATTAATTGCTGATTAATTGATTTGATAATATTTGGGAGTGTTCGTTTTTATTTTTAAAAATTTTTTGACTGCGCAGAGAAATGTGTACATGTAAAAATAATCATAATAACAATATTGATGCAGAAGGTCTAGTTGGTGCTTCTGTCAAGTATACGGAAGTTGTCTTTAAAAAAAAGATATAATTACCTATGTTTGAGACTAAATTGACGAAATTGAATATTTAACTTCGATAGCACGGTTGTATTTTCGGATTTTTTGAAATTTAGGAAATATTGAAATGAAGTATCTTCAAAATATTAGTTAGGATTGAAGAATATATTTAACAGACAAGAATCGTTCTCATTTTCATTTAAAAAGTATTTTTATAAATTATGAAAATATTTCAATTAGTGAATAGAATAATTATTTCAAATAATATTTCAAACATACTTCAAACATTTTTTGATATCAATATTTCTCTTAATATTTTGCTAGTATTTTAAATAATGTTTCAAAATATAGCGAGAGAAATAAATTTTCAAATGATTCTACAATATTATGTTCTTTTCCGGATAAAATTCAATTTTTTTTTAAGGACTATTAATTATAGTCAGAGTATATTATGTTATGTATCAACCTTTTTTATTTATCTGATTTTTCGCAAATATTTGTTTTCTTTTCCTTTTAGTTTTACTCAAGAAGCAATCATCGTGTCCCATGCTAATTCTAAAATCAGCCGACATTGATTCTGCCATCAATACATTCATTGATGTGACTCGTAATCAAAATGTGAGTATATTTAAGACAAAAATAAAATTATTTTATTCGGTTTTTTATCAAAAGTTGAAAGACTTTCGTTTATCCTCGGAGGTAAAAATGAGCCAGTAGGACAAAAATTTGTGATTTTGAAGATTTGGAATGATCAATAAAATGATTTTAAATTATCTCCTGAGGTCTTGTTCTCCATTCAGCCTCTGTTTTGATCGGTGAAATCTTATATAACATCATTAATTATTTTATAATGCTTTCAGTTGGATAATTCAAGTCACTAGATTGTAAATTAATTTCGTATCCTTCCGAAATGGGCACCCGTAATTAAAATAAAACTTGAGTCATATTTTTCTCACAAATTTTTTTAAATTTTCATTTTTCCAAAAAAACTTTTTTTCATCTCATCGAATGATGCGAAGATTTTAATGAATATGTTTTATTTTCAGTCGATATGGTTTCCAAATGTCATCTACGTCGAAGAGTCTATTTACGATAGATTTTTAACAAATTTAAAATACAATTTTACTCAGTATAATCTAAGTCGTGAGAAATTCAATGAAAATGGAATTGAAAGTCGAAAAATTTTGAATAATTTTATCGAAGAAAAACAAGGCCAAGGATATGAAGTAATTCTGTTTAATTTAAGAAATCCAAATATCTATTTAAAAAATTATAATGAAGCTATTTAACATTTATGTTGAATTATTTCAGGTTTTAGATTTGATTCATCAATTCTCGGACTGTTTTGTACTCGTGAATAATGATTTTGCTGTGAACACATCGATTATTGTAGAAGAAGATAAAACAACCCATCATATAATATCCTTACTTCCAATTCGCACTGAAGCTGAAGCCTTAAGTACCTTGAACAGTGCTCCTGGATTAGCTGTTTCTGTATGGAGCAACGATGCTGTGGATATTATTCGCCTACCGAATGAGTTGAAGGTTGAAAATTTTATTCGATTGTTTGTAACTCAATTTTATTTGTCTGCAATGCTTCGTTTATTCTTGCAGTTTGGAACTGTCTGGGTTAATTGTGCTGCTATGTATTGCCCTTCGGTGCCATTTTCATTATGGCATGCGCATGGTTATGGAACCTTGTCTGGAAAAAGAGGTACTTATATTCGAGAATCTACATTTCTTACATCTCACTTTTTCGATCGTTGCTCATAAATTTTTTTGTTAAAGCATTCTATGAAAGTGTAACGAAGCCAAATCTACAATTAACAAACTTTGTTGACACTTCCTTATATCCTGCTGATCGTAATTCAATATTTTCCAAGTACGTAGTTGCTGATTATTATATTTTGTTTCAATTATTGGTTGGTGCTTTTAACTTTGATAGGATATTTTTGGTAGTAATTAGTAATTACACCCTAATACTAGCATAGATGGTGTGCAAATATCAGTATGACTGTCACCAGCAACAAAATTAAAAATGTCATCCTATTTTTGATGGACAGTATATTGATCTGTGATGCTAAAACTTTCGTAGACTATGTTTGAAATTTGAATTTATCCTGCTCTTTATTTTCAGTAAAAATATTTCATCTGTAGTGAGTCAATCTCTCAGTGCTCAGTCATCATGGAATAAATTAAGTAAAGAAAAGCGTTTGTTCTTCATTGAGAATATTGCCAAATGGATGGATCAGAATTGGAATTCTCACTTCTCAACGTAATAAATAATAATTTTGATCCTTATTTAAGCATAGAAGCAAAAATAACAACTGATGAGTAAAAAAGAATGATTTTCCATTCATTTTTTTCTTACTTCTTTCATTTTATTTTTGAACATGCAAATTGAACGAAAATATAAAGAAGAATGGGAATGGATGATGGAGTAAATATCATTCTAATTGGTAATCATTATAAAAATTCTGGAAAAATTAACGAACCTTTTTCGACTCGACTCAGGGTTTTTTACCTAATTACAAAAAAATAAAAATTACTGGATGGATATTCATTTCAACATTTTCCTATACATCCAATTCATCGGTTGGAGTAAACCGTTGAAGGAATACACACACAAATCTCTCTAACCAGTGATTATTTTATTTTTTGTTTATTAATTTGAAGAAACTACCTACCTATATTAATTAAGTATTATATTTTGTAGCGAATTATTTTTTTTTTTTACAGGTAGGCTACGAATAGGTACATAATATTTTATTTATTTCAATTTTATTCATACTTTAATGTGGCAGTTTTTTTCGTTTTTGAATGAAAAAGCAAATCCATTATTTAATTTAAAAAAAAAAAAAAATAGGAATGATGAAAAATATTATCAAATTCATCCATTTATTAATATTTTTTTCTCTGAATTTTGAATGAAATAATAACTTTGGATCTTGCTTGATTGAATGATCATCAAAAACAAAATTCAATATTCCAGTGAATTCATAAAATCTCACTGACATAATAATTTATTATATTCTTAAAAAAAGCATCAATTTCCATGTGTGTATTATTATTCTTTATTTATTTACAGAAGTCTGAATGAAACCCCAACGTGGGTATGGGAAAGTGCTATCAAATATTTGAACTTTTGGTCGTGCTATGCTGTAGATGACAATTTGCAGCAAATAATAGGCACTAACTATTGCCAAGTAATCTGCAAGTCGGAGCCAATTGGTGTCATTGCCATCATCGCTGGCTTGACTCCCCTCAATTTACTAATATTTCTGATAGCTGCTGCTTTGGTGTACGGAAATTCAGTCATCGTAGGACTTTCGAAGGACGCAGAGTCGTCGATAACGGCAGCCGATCTGGAAATTATATTTCAAGCGAAACCGAATTTGGTGAATGTTCTCGTTAGCAGCTCTAGCTCTTTGTGGCAACAATTTATTGCGAACAAAAATATCGCTTCTGTGTGGCTGGTAAACGATTTCTGCATATGTAAGCCCGAAAATCACAGCTTTAAAAGCATCATTTGTTTCGAAGGTGATAACGATATGACCCAGTTGGCTGATTTTTTCGAAATCTACGCTACTAAAGCGAAAGCAATATGGCTGCCAGGGGCTTAGAAGGTACCTGATTTTAAATAATACTCCATAATATGATCTTGTAAATTTTTATCTATAACTTTCATTTTATGTGAAAATTTATTCGCATTTATTGTGGTAAAAAATTTTTAATGTCTGAAAATACATATAATGAATTATCTATTTTTACAAAGTAGATTGACAATATTATTGATGTGAGGGTGGTCAGTAAAAAAAAATTATGCCCACGATGTCATTAGCTTTTAAGAATTTTTGTACCTCCAAAATTGTTTTATAATTTATGCATTACCATAGGATTTTATATTTAAATGTACGTAAGGATGACTGATTTCCCTAAAACTCGTGATTATCGAACCATTGCCATTGTTTTTGTTTTCTCATGTCGACGATATATTCCACACAGTGTTTCGATATCCAGCTGAAATGAGAAGACAATAAATTATTGTGATCGGCATATTCTGTGATCGCTATTGTTAGTTTGCTTTTGAACCTTGTATTTTTTTTAAATATAAAACTGAATTTGAAATTGTTCGTTTTTATTTGTGCATATCTTTTTTTTTCTTTGCAATTTGAGTGAACTGATGCATTGTCAAAAAATGACATTGGGTTGCATATGCCATAGGTTTACGCTCTTGTATATTATTTTTCTAACCTCCAGAAATAATGATATGTTTTGAAGAATATAAAAAATTCATAATAAATAAACATAATGAAAAATACTCGCTAAAAAAAAATAATAGTAAAATTTGAAAAAATACAATAAATAGGAAAGTTAAATGGCAAATATTTAATTTTATTTCGTTGGAAAATCGCTCATTTTTCGGCCAATTATCTCATTTTTCAGCCAGTTGTCTCAATTTTCGTCTAGATGTCCCAACTTTCTTCCAGACGTCTCAATTTTCGTCTAGATGTCTCAATTTTCGTCCAGATGTCTCAATTTCCGTCCAGATGTCTCAATTTTCGTCCAGCTGTCTCAATTTTCGTCCAGATGTTTCAATTTTCGTCCAGATCTCAATTTTCGTCCAGTTGTCTCATTTTTCGTCCAGCTGTCTCAATTTTCGTCTAGATGTCTCATTTTTCGTCCAGTTGTCTCAATTTTTGTCCAGCTATCTCAATTTTCGTCCAGCCATCTCATTTTTGGTCCAGGTGTCCGTACCCCCCACATACTCCATTTTCAAATATTTTTGAATTTAGTTCACGTACCCCCCTCCCCACCCCCTCACATACTCTATTTTCAAATATTTTTGTTCAAAACTTGTATTTGCCAATTTTTACCCATACATGTGAAACCTGTTTGTATGAAAAATTGATTTTTCTTTGAAAATGAATAAATAAAAAATTTTCGTGAATATGACTAAATATCTTTCATTTACGAGCAAGCAATAGTAACTCACTGAAAAATTGGATGAAAAAATGAAAATTTATGTTTTGTGGTGGGCATTAGGGGAGGGTATATCCAATTTAAAACATATATATGCCGCAATAAATATTACTTACTTACTTACTTACTTACTTACAATTGGCCGAAAAATGAGACATCTAGACGAAAATTGGGACATCTGGACGAAAATTGAGTCGCGAATTTAGTGCACGTGTACCTACACGTGATCTATTTTTAAGAATTTCTGAATTTATTTCACATAATTATAGCTATATTATGTAGACTGATTTCAAACATTTTCGAAAATGGACAACATATGTGTATACGTAGCTATACGATTAAATATTTTTTTTCAGTTGAAATTGATTCCTCAATCTACGATTAGGTATTTTATTCGATAACCGAATGTGAGCCTTTCGAATCAAAATGAGAAAAAGAATATATTGATTTCGACTTACCCTGATGTATTCGAACACATAATGACTGGATATTCGTACCGAAAGCACCTCATTTTCAATAAATTGAAATACGTTATTCCAACACTCGTAGAAAATGGAGAATTTACTTTTTTCAGACAATCGTAAAAAGATGCATCGCAATCGCAGTGTGACCTGCAATACAATTTTATCGTTAAATCTGGAAAATTATTCTGAAAACAAAAATTTGTTTAGTTGAATTTACCTTGTAAAATGAGCTTCATTATGTAAGCCATACTTGGTTTCATGAGCTAAAATGTAATGAGGGCATTTGTCGTGGGTTCTGCAGCATTTATCCGTTTTGTACAATACTCCAACATCTTCGTAACTTCTGGCTTTGTTTCCATCTCCACACCATTTAGTGCCTGACAGATGTCAATAGAAGTAGATTTTTAGGTCAAGTTTAAAGAGTATATAAAACAATTATAATCTTATTTTGCATATTTTGGCATTAAAAGAAAATAAAAAATTGGCTGACATTATTGGATTTTTTTTTCTCAGCATTACATAAAACGATGGCTTAATAATATAAAATTATTAACATCAGAGGCATTCGATTGGCTTTGAATTAAAATTTATTCTTCAAGGTTACATATGAAATACAATTTCTCTTAAATGGAGACGACCATTTTGCCTCACGTATTCTCAAAGGCGAAAAACCTGAATTTTTTTCATTACAAATTTTAATCAAAAATTAAAATTATCGTTAAATAAATTTCTTTCCTTTTTCGTAAATTCATAAAATAATTGAAAATTTCGACGGGGGTAAAAAGCATAGCCCCCTATCCCCTGGTCAGGGACCTGATACGTGTATCAATAGATTTGGTAAAAAATTCAAGAAAATCTCAAATACCCTATATTTTCAAAATTTTCATTTTAGAAATCCTACACACTTATCCAATAAGTATTTAAAAAAAAGGATTACCTGGTTTTATGAGCTGAACATGCTGCTGAATTTCACCTACAATAGCATGTGTTATCGAATCAAAAAATGGCGTCGTGATGGTTGGTAAAAGCTCCATTATGGAAGTGTCATTACTGGTTGCTTGGTTCGAATTTGTGGGCATTATGGGCTGCTGATTTTTATCACTACTGGTTACATAATAAGCACCCGAATTTTCCGTGTTCTTTGACGAGTCAGCCGATGAAGTTGGCGCATTTTCATTGGTCAAGTACTGACGAATATTGTCCGAATCGATGCTCTCCAAATTAGCCGTTGTTTCTGCGACCTCACCGAAAGTGAAAAACTGCATTATTAATGGATTTAATAATATGGCGTGATTTTGTTTCCCATTTCGCATTTCCAAGTTGGAAGGCGGCGCATTTTTTTCTCTAATTTCGTGCAAATACAAGTCTATCCGGCGGCTATAACCATGAGCAAGTGGATTGAAAATCGTTTTGGCATCGCTTGAGCTGACCATTAACAGGAACACTGCTTTAATTAAAAAGTTTTCCTGTAAATTTTGTACACAATGAGCAATGTCATGTATGATAAAAAAATTAAAAAAAAATTTTAGTTTTAGAAGCCTCTAATAATTTTGTAGGTTCTTATGATTCATGTTACTTTTAATGAAAGAATTTGTTTGGAAAATGTTTTGTTTCAGAACAGCTGACAATTTTGTTGGAGTGTAAGTTTTAACCTTGAAAGTACAATATTTCTCAAGTTACATTGAACCAGGCCCGTACCGCCCGTGCGAGCAAACAGGGCACTGCCCTACCTAACGAAAATTTTGCCTCACCTAGAAAATTTAACCCTCCCTAGAATTTTGCCCCGAAAAACAAAGGAAGATAAATAATAACCCCTGGATTTCTAAAAATTCGAAAAAAAGAGCTGAAATTCTTAAAAATCTGAAAACAAGAGCAAAAAATCCTAGAAATTCGAACCAAATTGCCAAAAGTTCTAAAAATCCGAAAAAAAGAGCCACAATTCCTAAAAATCCGAAAAAAATTACCAAATTCCTCAAAATTGGAAAAAAGAGTCAAAATTCCAAAAAAATCCGAAAAATTTCAAATTTGGCACTTTGGTTCAGATTTCTAGGAATTTCGGTGATTTTTTTCGGATCTATAGGAATTTCAGCTTCCGCTCTTTTTTTTTAATATTTTTAGGTATTTTGGCTTTTTTTCCCATAATTTTTGGAGTTTTGGCGATTCTTTTCGGATTTTTAGGAATAATTTGATTTTTATTTTTCGTACCTACTCTTAGGAATTTTTGGGGGAAAAATTTTTGTTTCACCAAGAATTTTGCTTGCCCTACCTGAAGAAGGCTTCGTGGTACGAGCCTGCATTGAACTCACGAGAAAATTGAAAATAAAAGTTTTCACGAGCTACTCTACCTCATATTAATCGCATGAAATTAAGTTCCAAAGTTGGACATTTTTTTCTTACGATTACGAGTACAATGTTATTGACTCCCTGTTGCCAGTATTTCAAGGATTGCTATTTCAAATTGTCCTAAATTCGAATATTATGCTACTCACCTCCACCTCAGGAAATACCCTCTCTCCTTTTTTTTACTTCCTGCAGGTCACCCTCCTGCATACAGCCCCACACCACCTCCTCCATCTTGCTCCGCCTCCTTCTTGGACCAGGAATCAAAAATTTTCAAGTGGTTGGAAGTTGTGAATTTGGGAAAAGTGGTGTCTTGCGAACAACTGGTTCTTGTCAAGCAACGAAAAATATAATGGTCATAATTTTCATCATAGTTGAAATGTCATTATTCTCAAATAAATTCAGAAAAATCAAAATTGAAATCGACGAATCTTAAATAAACTTGGACAAAAATTTCTGGTACCTACGTAGGTACTGCACGCTGGCTCAAAGTTAAATACATTAAATCGGTCTGTCATTATTTTTAGTGTTCAACTTTGATTTTAATATTTGTGGTTTCACACTTGTAGATTTACTCAAGTCTGATTAACAGAATGGTGTTAATGAATATCTGCGAAGGTAGTGTTAATTCCAAGACAATCCCACAAGGTTATAGACATAATTCATAGATGTTCGGGGCAAGGTTAAAGAGCTTTAAACTGAAGTGTTGACCATGTGATCAAATACATTTTCAACAGTTTTAGTATTCTATGTGTAATACTGACACGTAATATACCTACAAAGTATACAGACGAATTGAGTATTTTTCTCATATTTCCTATAATTTACCTGTCCAAAGTTATGCAAAACGTCATCATTAGAATGTTTAACATCTAAATCATTGGCACATTTACGTTTACCTATTGTCAGACATATAAAACAGAATTCTCACTCAGCTCAGTCTCTCTTTTGTAGCTCTGCACAAATATGCGTTCGATTCGCTTTCTCCCAATGAACTGTTAGATTATTTGAAGGAAATCATTTGATCATTTCATATCCACAGCTACTATTATAATACCTATTTGAATTATATTTTAATGCTCCTTCTTTTTTGTTGCACATCGTACATCGGTTTAATTATATTAAGACCACTGAACTTATTGAAGAATTGTTCATTTCTCTTTGAAGTGAAAATAAGTCTCTGTCAAGTACCCACCAAATCCTTAAAAATTCGTCACTTATTTACAGTTCAACTTCAATCTGGCGATCTGCTCTAAAGATTTAGAAAACGAATGTAAAAACCACATGAAAAAGAAAATATTTAGAATCCAAAAATTTAGCATAATATGCACTTTTGAGGTAAGTAATAAATTTTCTTATATTATTACATAAAGATTCACATCCAGGTGTGCTTTTCCTCTTCTTAGAAAAAATGCATTAACAATACGACAAGAGTAGTCTTTATTTCGAAATTTTGAATTTTTTACACCTACATCCCTGCAGAATAGTTCCTTTTCATGACAAAATATTTCCACAAAAATTTCAGTCCTCTTGGTTGAAAAAAGTGGTGCCTTGAGGGGTTGAAAATCCGCACATGTAAACAGCATCATATCTTACTTTATAATCAGTATTGAAAAGAAATATTTATTTTCTCCTTCGACATGTGACAACAACCCAGCAAAGTGATTAGAAAATAGGTTGGGAGATTCGAGGGGGTTTGTTACTAAAAAATCAATATTTTTTGTTTGTTGAATTGAAAAAATGATTTATTTCTCATTGAAAGGGGCAGTAATCAAAAAACAATCACCACTCTTTGGAAGAAAGACTTTCTCTGCTCCAACCCTTCCTGATCGCCATGACATTAAAATTTTCAATTTTTCCATAATTTTCAAAAAAAGAGGGGTTTGAGGAATCACTCTAGTTAGGGAGGTGAAACTTGAGTAGAATTATTTTTTCATAACAAGGAACCATTTTGGGGGTGGGAGTGTGAATTGCAAAACATACCCACCACATATGTACAAATAAAGGACCACCCCATTAAGTAGTTATTCAATATGATTTTTTTAATAGTGAAGTAAAGTATTATAATAAAAATATTAATTCTAGAAAAATATTCTGCCTCACAAAAATCAGGTTACAAATAGTTCATAAATAACGATGTCCTTTTCGGATATCTTTTAAGCCATCAAAATAATCCTAAGAGGCTTTTATAGAAAAAAAATCACTGTACATATTTTCACCAAATTTTTAAGTGTTATTGTTCCACTGCAGCTACATATACGTTTTAAAAATCATGATTTAATTAAAAGTTCATTTCACAGTGCCAGTTTCAAAGTAAATCAGAACAGTATTTTGATAATTAAACACTGAAAAAGATGACGGTAGTAATTTTTGAAATTATTTTTCATGAGAAAAATGGAATAATTTTGAGATTAAAGGAACTAACAAAAAAATGTAATAAATCTCAAAAATATAGTAATTTTTCAGATTTTTATACTTAGTGATTTTTTCAATAATTTTCAAACTGTCACATTTTTCTTTTAATAAATGGCAAGAATTACAATTCATGTTTTTCAGCGTAGCAGATAAGTATTCCACACATAAGCTCAGTTATAAGGCTAAAAAAAAAGTACTTCGAATTCATTGTAGAATGTACTTACTCCAGCAATCTCACCCATTGACGTCGACTGGGTCATATCGATACACGTCAAATGTTTGATCCATTCAAGTTATAGCAACATCACAATTTTAAGCCATTTCGGCTGGCTTTCAAAAAAAAAAAAAAAAAAAAAAGATTTAAAGAAAATCGCACTTACCCGCATACTCGCACAATGATTTGTCACCGGAAAAAGTTACGTTTCGTATGTACGAATATTGTTGAAGATGACTCGCATGGTTTGGCCTTGCCAGATATGACAAAAAAAAAAAAATTGAATAAAGAAAAACCGACAACAACAACAACGTCGTGCTACATGACAGGAAGCTCTCACTTTCTCACAATGCTTTATTCTGGAAAAAAAATGGACAGACAAATGATAATCGCGAATAGGAAAATGAAATCATATGTATGTCTGTGCTGGAAAATAGTTGGACGATTTTATGTGTACTAGTTGGTCAGCAGTCTGTTCTTCACCCATTATTCTCTTGATTCATTCATCTAGTTCTTTTTTATGAAGCAAATTTTAAGTGGGACACAATTTAGACATGAATATACTCCTATCAATAGTCGGTTCGACGTATTTAAATGATAAGAGGGGTGATTTCACCCTCCTCCATTTGGCATAGAGTGATAGGAAATACCTACCTATAAAAAAAAAAAATGGGTGCATGTGTGTCTTTAAACGCTGATTTAAATTTAAACAATAGTTAATCAGTTTGAATGATAATGATGAAGACGAATAAGTGATAATCAGTGATTAGTTAAAAAATATAGTCAGTATCTCAATTGAATAGTGAAAGGCACAGCGTTGCCAACTCAAATTGTTAAACATCCCCGCATCGAGTCAAAAAAATTCTCAGAGGCGAAAAAAATCACTGAAACCGGTTTTTTCGTTGGAATTCAGCCACCAGAAAAGAAGAAGATTATAATCTGTAGAATTTTAATGGGTTAAATTTAATTTGAACTGTTTTTCATTTACAGTTCACTGGTGGGAATCCATCATCCAACAATCAGCTTTTACCTTTATCATAATATCGAGTTAGCGACCAATCATTTTGAAGAGAAATTTCCATCGGTAAAAAGTAAACAATTATTTGACGTCATTTGTGAATGGTCTATCAGCTCTTATTTGAAAAATTATTGCAAAACTGAGACAAAATCCTCCAAATTCCCATTTGGCCGGCCAGATTTGCGATTTTGGAGTCAAAAATTTCAAATTCTCATTTGGCCGGCCGAATTTGCGATTTTGGAGTCGAAAATTTAAAATTTTCATTTGGCCGGCCGGATTTGCGATTTTAGAGTGGAAAATTTCAAATTCCCATTTGGGCGGCCAGATTTTCAATTTTGGAGTGGAAAATTTCAAATTCCCATTTGGCCGGCCGGATTTGCGATTTTGGAGTGGAAAATTTCAAATTCCCATTTGGCCGGCCAGATTTTCAATTTTGGAGTGGAAAATTTCAAATTCCCATTTGGCCGGCCGGATTTGCGATTTTGGGGTTGAAAATTTCAAATTCCCATTTAGCCGGCCGGCTTTGCGATTTTGGAGGCGAAAATTTAAAATTCCCATTCGGCCGGGCGGATTTGCTATTTTGGAGTCAAAAATTTCAAATTCTCATTTGGCCGGCCGAATTTGCGATTTTGGAGTCGAAAATTTAAAATTCCTATTTAGCCGGCCAGATTTGCGATTTTGGAGTGGAAAATTTCAAATTCCCATTTGGGCGGCCAGATTTTCAATTTTGGAGTGGAAAATTTCAAATTCCCATTTGGCCGGCTGGATTTGCGATTTTGGAGTGGAAAATTTCAAATTCCCATTTGGCCGGCCGGATTTGCGATTTTGAAGTGGAAAATTTCAAATTCCCATTTGGCCGGCCGGATTTGCGATTTTGAAGTGGAAAATTTCAAATTCCCATTTGGCCGGCCGGATTTGCGATTTTGGAGTGGAAAATTTCAAATTCCCATTTGGCCGGCCGGATTTGCGATTTTGGAGTGGAAAATTTCAAATTCCCATTTGGCCGGCCGGATTTGCGATTTTGAAGTGGAAAATTTCAAATTCCCATTTGGCCGGCCGGATTTGCGATTTTGGGGTCGAAAATTTCAAATTAATTTTTCTTTTCGACTTTTCATTCACGTATTTCCCCACCCATCGCGATAGTCCATAAATTAATAACAGAAATGACATTGGTGATTAACTATCGATCACATGTCTGCATTATAATTTCGCAATTATAAGGCATTAATTTTTTTGATGATTTATATCAATATCTTTTTCCCTTTTCTATTTCATTTGCAAAATTTTTTCGTTACTCACTGAATAGACTTCACGAGTAGAGGGCGGATTTTTTGAAACTGCATTTTTCTCTCGATTGTTATAAAAGCATGGGTGTAGATAAGCTTAAGCTAATATGTTTTATTACACGTCATACTGATTAGAATTTTAACTAGTTTTCTATTTTACGAATTTTAGGTATAAGAGCATATTCTTATTTCTTGGCGTGAAAACGTACTCGTATTTTTAGCATATTCTAAACACGCGTATATTTCACCTGAAAAAAATGCGTATTTTCAGGTACATGTCCCTCGTATTTTCACTTTTCTAATAATGTGATCGATGAATAGACATAAATTTTCATTTCCAGCTAATGATTGCTTTTGATAGAGAAAAGCTTTGTGAGCATTTTGCCAAAAAGATTTCCTCAATCGGTTAAAAATTGACTCAGATATGACATTTACACGTTGAATTTCTGAATTAAAAAATTCTACTATTGAGAAAATCAAGTCTTATAAGTTTAAATCATAATTTTTCGAAATAAAATTTTCTCAAAAACTGTCGAATTTATTTTAATATAATTTTCATACATCATCATGGACGCATGACCCTAAATGTATCATGCAAAATTTCGACAAAATTAATCTGCGGTATTTTTCTTGAAAGGTTATTAAAATAGGAAACAATAATGTAAAAAATTCTAGCGTAGCAAGCCCCTCTAGAGTCAAAGACTTTTTTTTTTGCTCTAAGCAATGTTTTTAAACTGTTTGAGTTGGTAACGCTGTTTTCGATTTTCAGCCCTCACAATTAGCAATTTTTTGGAATCGGACTCTTCAGTTATTTTTCCAGTATAAAATTACCCTGCACAGATCCTCTACTCCAATCTTCTTATAAACTATACGTCGTTATCTGGAAAAAAGTTGCAGAGAAAGATTATAAATGTCGATAAAGTCAGTAACTCAGTACTTTGCAATTCAAAGGTAAGGGTATCATAATGTGGTCATTAAGTATCGCAGGAAGGGTGGCATCGATCACGTGTTGTCACACTAATGATTCGTAATCTTGGTGTCAACGGACACTAAAATGTACAATACATTCATTAATGCAATGAACTGAAACGAGGGGTTGCAACTTGTACGTTGTGTGCATAAGGAACAAAAGGTAATGTAAGGTCTTCAAATTGGGTGGGCGAAAGAGAAGCTATACCCTTTTACCAAAAAAAGAAGTGAAATGAAAAAAGCAGAGAAAGGGATATAGTTACGCTGAGCAGAGGGAAATCAAATGACATCACTGAGACGATGCACCAGGTGCAAGGCTGAAGCACGTGTTCTTTTGACAACCCTTCAACCTGTAATATAATAGGTCTACCTAATGTTAAATAATTAGAAGCTTTCGTTTTCTCCTTTTATTTTATCTTTCAGTTGCTACCTTTTTCATCTCGTTTTTTGGTACAGCTGAAGTTGTAAAACAGGTAACTGGAATTATTTTTAAATATATTTCATTTCATGTCAGCTTTTTCGCAGGTTTTTTGAAAGTCTGCTAAAAAAAATAGAGGCAGCTCAGGTCTGCTGAACATTTTGATCATTTTTTCTGACTCCTCATCGCCTGATTAGCCCAAAAAGCTGAGAAAATCAATGCTTAAAAGTATAGGTATATGTTCGCGTGTCAATTGGTTAGAGAAATGCACAAATTATATGCGAAATATGTTGGCATTTAGGACACATCGAAATGATAATTTCACAGATTTATATTTATAGAACAGCAGAGTAATTAGGGGCTATTTTCTATGATGAAATAGCACTATTCCCCATATTAGCAGCTGAACAATTCTCCATTCATATAATAATTTTTAGTCTGTATTTATTTTATAAATGTCAAAAATCTGCAGATGATAATTAGTTTTGTATTCAACATATAATATAAAGAAGCTGTGTTGAATTCAGTAGCAGTTTAGTAGCTTTCTTCTAAGATGGTCAGGAAAGTCCAGAGATTAAGAAAAAAGAAAGGCAATCGTTTATGTTTTCAAAATGAACCCTTCTCTTAACTTTTAAAGGTTTCTGGTACTAATCAGTAATTCTTGTGCACAGCATTCAACCATACATTTAACAGAAAATCGATCTTTTCAATCATTTGTTGACAAATAGGTAATTTTTCTGACTGTCGCCATTTTTGGATAAGGAATTTCAATTCCAAGAACAATTTTGGAATAGGGTGGAATGTTCTAGGAGAGCCTCGTCAGGTCTCATTTATATCCTCCTGAATTATACGTCACTTGTGATTTTCCAAGTCTGACTGCAGTTTATGAGTTCGGAGGTCTAAAAAGTTTATGAGATGATAATAAACACGTTTTTAAATTAATTGAATTACAATTTAACAATTTTTCTAGAGATTCCAATTTTTAAAATTTTCGCAATCAATTCTGATAAATTTACATAGAGATTGGAAAAATCGATGAAACCGATTTTATCGTTTTTAGTCAAGATATATGTACGTTTAGGTACCTAGATAAAAATTTGAATTTTTCTTAAATATAAAAATTCACTCGCACATTATGACACAAATTCTCATTTTAACTGAACCTTATACAATATCGCATATGAACATTCATTCTGATTTTTCAATTTTTGAACCATCGATAATATCGACATGTGATCGAATCAACATCCCAAAAATCGATCAGAAATCGATTTCTCAGAGTTAATTCAAATTTGAAAATGAATCGATGAAAAAAAAAATTAGTATCCCTAAATTTTTCAGCCCTCCTTCAACTTCAGCGGAGAGCACTTTAGCTGAATTATATTTTCCCATATTCAAGCTTTCTACTTTTTTTTTTTAAATCCAAAGTCCTGAATTCACTACACTGGAAAAAATTCATGTAGTAACTTTTTAAATTTTGAATAGGAAAACTGGTACAATTCATTGTTGGAGAAATTATTACAAAAATAGTAAAATAGATTATCTAAGATAGTAAAAATATACCAAGTACGAGTAAGAATGAAAATGTCTCCAAATAAATAATAATTTTCATAACTGATATTAGAAAAGTTAAAAAGCTGTTCATGATTAATAATATTCATTTCTCTCAGCGTATGGTAAAAGAGGACAATATTATAGTCGGGTCTAGAACTTAATTTTTCATTAAAAAAATTCTGTTCCATTTACCATTCAAAGTGATGTTCTTTATCAAATAAAAATATAAAAAAATATAAATAGAAAAAGTTTAGATAAATTTGCTCCAGTATGCAGATATATCGTTTTATCTGACTCTCGAGCAGGTGTATTCTTCATTTCCTAATTCCTAAAAATTAGAAAAAGAAAAGCGAAAATAAAAAAGGAGACGAAATTAATGAAACGCGGGGCCAACATTTGGTTTCAGTTATAATACGGGCCACAGGAACTGCGGACAGATGCCTTTTCTTTCGAATCGATACAAAAATATTCCGACAGTTAAAACTATTCAATTATTGGTACACACGACCACTGCGGTGCTAAAATATAATAAAAAAAAAAAAAAAAAAGGTGGAAAATGGGGGAAAGTGTCAGAGTGAAAAAATGGACGCATCTGCCCTATGGTTGAAAAAAAAAAAAAACACGGACATGTGACATCGGCTAATTTTGAACGCCGAAACCGGAAATGTTGGAATTATTTTGAGAATTTATCACTAATAGGCAGTTGGGTTTATACTTTGTTTTTGCTACAAATTATTCTTAAGTTAATGATTGGCTGCTTACCGCGTACAAGTGTTTCGTTTTCGTGGCCTCTGGAGGTGAAACCGTATATTCACAGAAGCTATATTGCTTTCACATTTGCTGCCAGCTTTCATTCATTACGTTTAGATATTATCAAGAAAATTCCCTTATACTTAATTTTAGAGGGTATAATTCCAATAATATTGCTAACCAAACATTTGTAGAAAATGAAAGTGCAAACTAGAAAATTAGGTACATAATATGAAACCGCACCAAGCTACGGGTCAATAGCCAAGGAGACTATGGGAAGGAGATGAGCCTCCTCCCTTGAGCACCTTCTGATTTTCTAATGTTTACTCGTAGTATTTCTCCATAAGATAAACAACAACAAATATAACATTTTACAAAAAATTTAAAAAAAAATTACTGAATTATAATTTGTTGTTTCTTATGTTTTTTATATAATTATCATATTTATTCATCTTCTTATTGATAGATTGATATCAAATTCGTTGTATTAGTAAAAGAAGTGCGGCGCAAGAATTTTTAATGTTTGATAGGGTCTGATAAAATTCAAAACAACAACAGAACTCGAAACTGAGTTCCAGAGAACTTTTCTCGAATACATCTCATCCCTCATCAAAAATAATGCACAAATTGATATAATATTAGGGATTACATTTATTAGGTTAATTATGACTACTTAACTATTGTTGAAATCAGTGTGACCAGTTCAATAAAATTGATGTTATTTTTAATTAAGCAGTGAGAATTATCATGTTTATTGTTTTTTCTCTCCTCACATAATTGTACCAGCGAGGGTTAACTGATTCAGATGATAGAAAATTTAGTATGGTTGGCCAATTTTGAAGGGACGTAAGGCTATGCTTTACCAGTCCATTTTTTATCTAAAAATTATCTCAATTTTTAACCAAATTTTATGATTTGTTGGCATGTTACTGGCCAGAGATGACCTATTGGCGCTATATAGAGTTAGAATTTTGAATTTCAGTTTGGTTTTTGCTTTTTTTGCCCAATTTTTAGACGAGCTAATCGTGACTTGAGAGCAAATTCTAAAATTATAATTCTCTAGTGCCATCAGGTCAACCCTCAGTAATGACGTATGGAAAAATCATAAAATTTGAGATAAAATTAGAGGCCGCACCAGAGGAGTATTGTAGCAGAAAAAAACCAAAATGTTGGCATTTTCCTATCGGTATTACTCCATATGAAGCGGTGGGTGAAACTTTGGGGTCTATTGAAGGTTCGAAAAGAACATTTCGATGGCACAGGGCAAAAAAATTTGTAACTCCATTTTATTAAATTTTTCGGGAGAGCAAAAAGAAAGTTGACATTCACTGAAGTGTTGTACATTATGCAATCCAATATAATGTATTTTTGAATTTTCTTTTTTACTATTGAAAGTTGGTGGCATATTTATGTATATCAGATAATAGAGCTTGGAATTTCCTTTTCAATAATACAATAATGTCAAAATATAGTGAGACAACGGAGATACGATTTTTTTGCACTGTGCCATCGATTTTTGGTATAGCTTCAAGAAACAGCCACACACAGCGCACCATTCGATTCACTTTATCGCAACTAGTACTCGTATGTAAAATTGTCACCAAACTTTCGTGAATTGGTTGAAAAAAAATTCAGCCTATTCTGCCTTTTGCAGCCGTCAAAATGGCGTTATTCGCCACTCGACCAGCATACGCTGGTGCAAAATATTTATGGCGGAAGGAATAGGAAGCACATTGAGAGGCATCCGGGTTCGCATATCTCGCAGCATACGCTTCGACCTGGCGATTCCAAAACAATCGCATTTAGCTATAACTGTTCGCTTCCGGTGGCCCTCTGCTTCAGAGAACCCATTTTTTAGCCTCATCGTGTAAGCACGTGCCCATAAAAAAAATTAAAATGAATAGAAAAAAAAAAAACGAAGAGACATAGTATAGATTATAATAATATGTAGTTGGAAAAAAGAGAAAAAAAAGTTAAATATCGTATGTCGTGCATCTGTATATTAGCACGTGCCTGTGCGTTTTATAAACGAAGACGAGCTCTTGTGGGGTTAGCATCAGCTTATCAGGCCCCAAAAAAATACACCGACTGTGACACCTGTACGCTTCTGTGTCGACTTCATTTTGAACGCATCTGCTTCATCGGTTATATTACGTTGTTCGGCACCCGTTCCTGATAATTACACCTGCTGCAACCCAAACTTCATGGCCGCGAATTGCAGACATAGTTTCGAGAGAGCTATATAGCAGACCACTAGGAACCGTTTTGTATACGTCTTTCGGTAGGTGCTTTTTCACTTTTTCCATCCATCCGTCCGTCATTTTTTCTCTGTAATTATTTCGGTATAGCCGGTATACGATACGTATATGTGATACAGGTTAAACGCAGTATGCCAGGTAACGGTTGGAAAATGCTAAAGATGTATGCTGATTGGTATCTGACGGCTGCTTACATTGTTTTGAATTAATATTATAATTTATATGGGTGTATATTATTTGATGATAGAGAACTGCTTGAATATATTTGTACGCTTGAGCCGATTGAAAACGTAGATATGTATAAGTCTGTAGTCAATATTAATTGGGCTGTAGGTGAGTTGCGGCCCAAATTGATTTTGTACCTTTTTTACGAAGTGAGTTGCAGCCCAGACTTTCTGTAGAAGCGAGTGAGTCGCGGCCGATGGGTTTTTCCAGCTCTGCATTCGTCTAGTCCACCCTCCTTATTTTTATTTCAGAGTTGTGAAGGTTTCCTCTGACATGCGAGCAATCTAAAGTCAGGCACAACCAAATGGCTGAGTGCATAAAAAATCTAATCTAGACCTAAAATATTAAAAGTATAAAAGTAGGTATTTCTCAAATCATCTTAAGAAACTGATAGAATATATACGAATTACTTTGGTTTAACCAATTTCAAAACGGTTTGCTCTATATAATTACTAAGGAAAATATAAGCAATATGAAATTAATGTACGTAAGAAGATTTCAAAATGAGCATTCGAGTCTGGCTAAGATATCTGCTTTCCATGTTGTATTTTTCTTCTTAATTTTGTTTTTTTTTTTAATTTATTTGACGTGAGTTTTGAAAAGTGCTTTAGATAATAATTTTATGTTTATGATGAAATATTTTCACACATTTTGGGAGACTACTCAGTCAACCTCCTTGTGGCGTCTCCTGGGTCACGCTATTAGACTGAAGGTTGGCCGCAATTCACCCATGGGGAAAGAAAACCTGGGCCGCAACTCACCTATGGAGAAAGAAAAACTGGGCCGCAACTTACCCCTATTTCCAGCATCTGGCCGCAACTCACCAACACCGATTAATTGTAAGGTATTATAGATAATTTCTAGTCATTTTTTATTTTGCCGGCATTTTTTAAATTTACAATTTTTTCCCAATATTGCCCAGGCCAAATAAAGAATGTTCCAATTTTCAATGCCATATTAATAATGCCTGCCGGAACCAGCGGACAAAATAGATAAAACAACGGAAATGAAAAATACCTAAGACAATTTACATCTTACCTACAGAGAGAGTTAGGCAAAATACATTTACATGAGACATGTAAAATCGGATGTAAACTTAGTCAACATTATGTAGACTATCTAGATCAATTTAATAATGCCTAGACCAAATAGACAATATTATGTAAAATAAAAAATATAAAAAATTACCTTTGTAATAAATCAGAGTCCAGATAGAAGAGAGAACGTTTTTAAATTGTCACCACCCACCTCCTCTACCCCCAAATCATTCTTTCTCACCCACCTCATCAACCACCACATAATAAATTCTCAACTAAAACTTGTATAATCCATTTTATGAATTTTGTCTAAGTAATATTAACATGGTCTAGATAGTCTACATATTCATTTGTAAATTTACATCAGGTTTATTTTATTTTCTACATTTTTAATTTGGACTATATCTTCCGGTTGGCAATATGTATAATGGCTAGACAATCATGACCGTTCGATTTATTATCAATTTAGACCACCGGTTCAGGCAGGCATTGTGAATATGGCTAGGCAAAACATATGGTAATTCATTTTGACTAGTCAACTTGGCAAAAAATATGTATTATCAATAATGCCAGCAAATTAAAAAACGAGCCAAAATTATATATTTTCACTAAAAATCAAGATTGACTGCGACATATATATTTAATTGATGGTATTTACAAATTACTTAAACTAAAAAAAAAAATAGTACGCTTGGAGAAAATTTATATTGAAAATTAGTATGCTGCTTACTTTGAGACAATTCAGGTTTTATGTGAAAAATTAATACTTACCTCAGTAAAATATTATGTTAAATTTTAGAACGCAGCACACTAATTTCTAACTTATTTATACTGATTTTCAATATTTTATACGTTTAATATTTTCTACTATTTCATAATAAATTTATATTAATTATTTATCTCACAAAACCCGAATTGTCTTCAAGTTTTTGTGCAGATATTAAAATTTAATATCAAATGAAATATTCAAATAAATTATAATAGGTATAAAAACAATCTGATTTAATTTTGTGGCGTCTGCTCTGGGTGTGCAAGGTGTTCACTGCACACCCAACCAAAAAAAAAAAAAATTCATTACTCATTAATTAATCATTAATTAATAAGTTACTACGAAATAAGAAAACAGAATGGAAAATGTAAAATTAAAAAAAAAAAATTTAAATAACAAAGAAATGAGAAGGCACTTCTATTCTTGTGTTTCTTCTTTTTCTCCTTCCTCCAAATTTTTTGTTAACAGCTGAAAATCCTCTTCTCTTTTCAGTATTGTATTTTCTATTTCCCCCTTTTTTTATCACTTTTTTTTAGGCGACGGGAGGGGGAGGGGGAAGAAGAGGAGAAGGAAGGGTTTGATTTTTGAAATTGAATCTCAAAGTTGAACACCCAAAAAATACTACCAGGCGACGTCACTTTTTGTAAACATTTTGCAGAATACGTTTGGAATCAAGCGTACAATGATACGGAAATTTCATTAGAACTGATTCGCTAGTTTTTTAGAAAAAACGTTTCATTTCTATAAATTATGATTCGAACTTCAAACTCGATTTTCACAAAAAAATTCAGAACATAACTATTCAGTTAATTTTCAACCGATTGAAATCTTTTTTGTAAAATACTCACAAAACCATCTATTATCAAAAGCATAATCGTCAGCTTGAAAATTAAATTTATGATTTAAGGTATCTTTTCATAGATCACGTCATTAATAAATAAATAAGTAAAAAATATCAATAAAGCAGTCAAATAAAAAACCTAACTTAAAAAATAAAAATGTATAGAAATAAAAATAAAAGCAAACTTCGTGCTAAACAATTTTTTCTTTAAAATGAGATCAATCCTAAAATAAATATAAAATGCCATCCAGTTCGACAAAATATACACAGTAAAATTTAAAAGAGAAATTCAAGTATCGAATTGATGTAAATAAAATGCTGCGATTAGTGGTCTAGTGATTTAAAAAATGTCAGTTTAGAGGAGTTTAATTTCAATGGTTAATAATATAGAATGAATTTCATCCAGTATTGAAGTACATTATAAATAAGCAGGTTTCCAAAAGCAATTACATCGTCAAGATATGGTTAGTAATTTATCAAGTCCTCGAATCCTTAAAATTAGTATCGGTATTTCAAGCAAATCAGCTGTCGCTGTGATTATGCCTTCACATGAATCGGACAAACCAAAGAAGTTAATACTTGCCAGTAGATATTGTTGCATAACTTCATACGTTCGAGATTGTTTCAATGATTTCGACAAAATGTATCGCTTATTGCATAACCAGTTCGCCGCATATACGAAGTTTCGTACGGATGAGAAGAAAACAAATAAAAAATTTTCTGCGTTAAATCGAATGCTTTTTATTTTTTCACCGCCAATGACGTAACTGAGGGTGGTTCAGGGGTACCACGGACCACTTCTACTGGCCCCTCCTTAAGAATTTTGGAATTCAGGACCCTTAGAAACTTTCTTTAAAATAAAACAAAAATACTTACGCGGTGACAGTGAAGGAAGAAATTATTTAAAAAAATAATATTGAAACGTTTTTTGATTATAACATGTAGCTATTAGCATAGAACATTTACTGATAAGTACCAGAAATTTTATAAACTAGTGAAGTTGTACATTTTGAGGATATAAATGATTACATTTCGTATAGGTTCTTATACGTATATGTATAACTGACTCAGCATACCCGACCTCACTCAAAAATACGAGTAAGCATACAAAACAATTTCTTGAGATTTACGAATTTTTCATTTTCATACTTCTCGTTGAAGTTGAATCATGAATAAACCACCAACTCATTTATTTTCGTAATTAGATTCGCTTATTTATTATTATTATTGTTTCAATTTATATTTTACAATCACTCAATCAGCGTTCATTTTTCTAGCATTTGCAAATTTGAGCCAAAAAATGATTGTTAAATGAAAATATGACAGTATCTTTTTTTTCTCACGAAAATTTCTTTGGCAACAAGTTGGTGAAATTTCACATTTTCACTCCACCAAATGATATCATAGTTATTATTTTAGGAAAATCTCGTTTAAAATGGGCCATTTTCTTTATCATATTGGTTCTCCAATAATCATTTAACTGCTGAAAATTGAAAACTACGATGAAAAAAATGAATATACTTAGTAATTTTTACTCTTTTTTATGAAAACATGCTATAGTTTTGAAATTATAGTACAAATTATAGCAAATATAGTATTTAATTAAGGGAGGATGCGTATCCATTTTGGTCAAAAAAATCAAATTTGAGTTTTCCGCCATTTTTGATTATTCATTATTTTCTCTTCAAAATTATGTTATAATTTGTCATTGATTTCTTTTTTTAGCGTCTGAAAATTGTGATTTTGTAGGGAAAGAAATTCTTAAAAATCCATGTATTTGAGAAAAAAAAAACAATTCTCAACTACTCAAAACGAAGCCAAATTCATATCAATGCTATTTAGGAACTTGGACATTTGAAAAATATGCAGATTAATCGCATCATAAGGCTAGTTCTCATTCATTGTGCTATATTTTCAACAATAAAGCAAAATTTATCTTATAATTTAAGGGTTATTTTTTCTACATTCATGTTTCTTTTTCTGAGGATTGACTGCTCCGATTGTTTTTTTTTTTCTTTTTTTTCCCACAGTTCTACTCCACAAAAAGACACAGGCTTTTTAGCACGATTACAAGGCGCTGTATGTTTTTTTATGGGTAAGTAAAAAAAAAAGTACTTTTTTAAGGGAGTACTCGAAAAGTGGCTATAATTTTATAATTTTTCCAGTTGCAACTGAATTTCAATATACCTGTGTAGAAATTTACTCTAAGGTTGGTTAAAGAAGCCTAAAAAATTTCAGCTCTCTAGCTATAATAGGCTCTGAGCAAAAAGGAACATGAAAAGAGCCAAAAAAGCATGGTAAAAACCGATTCTGCATCCTCCCTTAAAATCAATTCAGGAATTCTTGAGAAAAAATTTTTGAAAATGTCGATTCCAATTTTAAATTCGATTCTCTAAAAAGTCAGATTTATAAAATTTTACGAATTCAAATTGTTTTATCTTAGTCAATTTTTAACAGATTTAGAAGATTTTAAAAAATAATAAAATGCTCAAAATACCTTCCTCTATCAAGAGCAATCATCAGCTTGGAAATAAATTATTCCAACTCACTTTACCATTTCATAGCTGTATAGTAGCATATTTTCCATTAAACTAATCCTGTTTTTCTTAAAATTGAATATTTTAATATTTAAATGCCTTCAAGCATATTATTATGAACTAGAAAAAAAGTGACTAGACTTAATCTGACAGAATTCTGAGTAGCTTGAAAATCGTTATGATGTCTGCTTTTTACAAAAGTCTACCACCTTGTCATAAAAATAATTAGAATCGCAAACCTCAAAAATCATTTCAAGGCTATATGGGTCAGGGATAATGACATCAGAAGTACCGAAATAATTGGATGAATTTATGCAAAATTTGTTACAAGCAGCCTGAGAGCTAGAAAATCATATCCTTTTTGATGGCAATTGAAAAAAAAAACAACGATTCGATTACATTATAATTAGCAGCAATTGAAGTCATATGTGACTTAATGGGACACTCAGTCTGGTCTTTAAGTTTCAAACTTTCATATACGGGCATCAGAATCGTAAATTATTCGCAGTAACCTGATCTATTATAACTGTTACCGCTTTTTCCCAAATTAATTTGAATTTCAACGAAAAATGAAATAAATACGATCATACAGCTGTAATTTTTCAAACATATGTCTTTGATTCTTTCACACTAAAAATACCGAAGACAGGTTTCGCTTTGTTTCTTTGGCAAATAAGGGAGCTATTTGCCATTTAACTGACTAAATTAGATGGATGAGCATCAGTGAATAATAAACACCCTCATAATTTTATGTATCTTGTATCACTTTTGGACATGTTTTTTCTTCTTTCTTTCATCTCATTTTTTGCTGAAATTCACAAATGTGACACAATTTATTTTAAATTATTTAGTACACCCGCCACATAAAAATGCAAGAATTTAATTTTTTTTTTCGTAACAAAAATTTTGATAACTTCACTCAAGATGAACGTGATACAAATTAATTACGTAATGGTGAGCATGCTCTACAATTTTCATGAAAAATAATTTGCCTTTCTATTTCGACTTGAAAAGAAGGAGGAAAAAACTACTTACAAATAGGGAGATTATTGAAATTTCGTCTGGAAGAAGATAATAAATTATAGTTTTCGGGTTGGAGGGGAAAAAAATGAATTCAGTTACGAGCCAACAAAAAATATTTTTTTGGGAGGAATATTTAATTTGCCAAATCAATAAATGCTGTTTGTGCATATTGTGCAGTTATAAGCCATTCTACTCAATTTTAGAAGTTATAAGAAAATAGCACATACTCGTACATAATTATGTATATAGCTATTATCGATGATTTTATTTGCATAGAAATAAGGACGTGAAAAATAGAATTTCTAGCAGTTTTAATTACAATAAAGTAGGTAATTCTGAGAAAAATCTGTTGGCTGGTTATCAGAATTAAGGTTAAGTAAGTCACGACAATGTACTCGTATAATTAGGAGATTTTGTATTGGCCTGTAAAATTTTTATTGGAAAAATTTGAAGCTACAAGTATAAAATACCTGTAATTTTCATCTCTCATTTCTCACTTCATAATAAAAAAATTTTTTCAGACTCTTTGGACCATGATCAAGAGGATTAGGAGGAGCAGAATCAGGAGAAGGAGCAGTATGATGACGTGATCAAGTTTATGTAGGTATAGCCAGCATGAAAGCTTCAAGACTTTTTGGAGTAGGATTGGGATCAGTAAGAAGCGCAGGATCAGGAGGAGTATGATGACGTCATCAAACATATTTATGACTTTTGGGGTAATATCGGTCAAAAAAAAAAAAAAACTGGGGCTTGTATGGTAATATCGGCCTTTCATCTCAAAGTCGTTTTCTGGCTGAAGGGGTTGGAGGGCCAAGCAGAAGGGATTGGAGGGCTAAGCAATGAAATGGCGTCAGCCAGGTGAAGCCCCTTGTAATTAATAATTTGGCAATAATCCTGAAATCCTGAAAAAATCCTTTAAATCCAAAAAATTCTAAAAAATTCAAGAAATCCCTGAAATTCCAAGACACATGTATAAAATAATTAATTAACTATCTGATTAACTAAATAAATAAATAAATGAATAAATAAATGTAAACTTTTTCGTCTACCCGTACATATTTTTTGGAACATGCGAATAATAATTTGAAATACGAGTAAGTGGGACAAGTCATATTTATTGAGCTATTACCCATAGAGTTTTTTTTTCACTTTTAATTTGCAAAAACTGGACTTATCGCTTTTTTTGCAATAAAACGTTTACGAGTTGTGAAAATCCAATTTTTCGACCAATGCATTCTATAGCCATAGTTTGTCTATTTTTAATCCATGACAAACTGAAAACTGAGTTTACCAATACCACCAAATCGAAATTAACAGGAAAATCCGCAAAAATGATAACCTATCGATGGTTCAGCTGACTCATTTGTTCAGGTATTAAATAAATATAACTCTGACGATATCTTCATTTTTGAATGAGAACTTGGCGAACAACTTCGAAGATCATCAAAATACCAGCACACTCATTAAAAATTTCCCCAGAAAGCAATAATAAAGCCTCCGCGTACCTTTGTCACATCAACCAAGTGTGAAAAGTACGACTGCCATATAAAAAAAAAAAAAAAAAACAGCCAACGAAAAATGAATGCAACGTACGAAAGGAGAAGGACTAGAGAGCACTGATTTACAGCCAAATATTTTGGTCTGTTAAAACTAATTATACCGTTTAAAAAACGATAGACAAGAGGTAGTATGTTAAATCGGGGACAAGGGAGAAGTGGGGGGGAGGGAGGGGTTTTTTAGATAGACGAAGTGTACAAAAAAAAAAAGAACCGTCTCACTTTTTCTTCTGCTTTAATCACCGCACTCGAATATAATGTTAAGAAAAAAATGTTGCTTGTCGAGGGTAAACGGGGCATAGAACTCCGAGTAAAACAAAAACAAAATGGGGGGAAAAGTCGAATAGAGAGAGAAAAAAAATAATAGTTTTGGTATGTGGAATGTATTTTGGCTCTAGTGGTTACGTTCTTCACACTCGTATCTGTTGTCTGCTCTGTGTGTAGAGGTGTGTGCGTCTTTTTGGTCGCCGAATTCGATCGAATTTGAAAATAGTAGGGGGGGCGGTGAAAAACAAAAAAAGAAAGAGAAAAAATGCGATGGAGAGAATGACAAATTTAACACCGAAAGGCGCCTTGTTGGCGTCTTTACCGCCATCTGGCACAACGTCCGGACGCCTGGCATTTTGTCAACATAATTCAATGTGTTAACAGCTGTTCTCTGCCAGTTTGTTTTTCACTATTTTTTACCCTTTTTTTCCCTTTCATTTTCTCTGTTTTCTTTCTAGCGTTTCATTTGTTAATTTTTTTTTTTTCCAACATTATTATAATCACACGCATTATTTTTGTGTATATAATACGCTATTGGTTCCAAGATGAAGGTTGTGGTAAAAAAAATTGAATTTTTAATAACAAATTTACTAAGTGATTTTATCTCTTCAATTTGGTGAATGTATGGTGGAATGAAATGTAGGAAAAATGACGTAGAATTTTCCAGTATAAAATATCGTAGAAAAAGAATATAATTTGTATTAAATATTCACACCTGTTTTTTTTGTTTTGTAAACCATGCTCAGAGTAAAAGAAGTGAGGGGTGATTTTCAAAGATAACTTCAAACTCATTTCGAGAACGTGAAATTATTTTCAATACTATGGATGTCTTTTCCTGACCTAAGTTTTAGAATAATATGAAAAAAAAATTTTGGAGACGTTTGTCCTTGAATTTCTTAACTGATTACCTACACAAATGCCATTAAAATAGTTTTTCAATGAAATCAATTTTCTTAAATACACCCACCCATACTTCGGTTGAAAATTGGAATTTTTCAATGCAGCCAAATACAGAAAAATAATATAGTCAAAGACACTAAACCACTTCCTCTTTCCTCTTGCATAAATTGCCTATCAAATTAAAACGTAAATTATGACATTGTCTAAGAAAAAAAAATTTCAGGTAAAAATCATCATTTTTCAGGGCAACCAATTACAAAAAAAAAGAACAACAAAGATTTGGACTGTTTCCTCTTTCTTTCTACCATAAATTACGTGATATCAAAACATAAATGGTGACAGTATCTGAGAAAATAATTTTTCAAGTAAAAATTAGCATTTTTCAGTGCAACCAATAACAAAAAAATTAAATATAGGTAATAAATATTCTTCAACTTGAAAAAAAAAACATTTCCAAGCACTCAAAGCAACTAAGAATAAAAATGTCAGTTTTCATATAAAAACATTATTGCTAACAAACAATACACATAGCTAGTGATGTAATTACATAGACAAATCTCCTCCATTAATTTATGTAAGAGTATAAATACTACGGAAATTTTTAACAAACTTTACCTTAATTTTGTGACCTTGACCTTTTATTAATCGAATTACCCAACTCTCTCTTTTTCCCAGCCCAAGAGTTCCAATAAATAAAGTTTGCAATAAGTTTTCACCAAATATAATGAAAAGTCGTTTATAAAAAAAAAGTGTCTATCTTTAAAGGTCTCTATCTCTGTTCTTATGACAGATATAAAAAAATTGTTAAGAACAAAAGTTCTAGGTAATTTAATGGAGAATATTTTTTGTTTGGAGCATTTTTTCATAAAATTTACCGTTTACGAAATTCAGGCAAAAAACTAAAAATGTGAATACCTTTGACCCCTTTTGGGGAGATTGAAGACGACAGGTTTTAGGGGACTTTTACGGGTGATTCTGGAGATGATCCAAGCTGTTTCTGAGCAAAAAGCTTTTCTGCAAGATTTTTCGCATTTACCGTCAGGTGTACAAAATAACGCTACCAGCTGGTTGCTCTCGTTTCAATGAGTTACCCATGTACTCTTTTAGGTAGGTACTCTGGGGACTTTATGGGATTCGAAACCAAAACGAAGTACGTAATTGAAAGAGTACAATGCTGTCCATATGAAAGGTGTATGTACTGAAATGCCGACACGAGCTAGGGAGCCGTTAAATCGACGATAATAAGACACGAAGTAAGTTCAAAAGTACCAACCTTTTTTTTTTTTAATCATTATATACATATCTCCTCTGCTAGCTATAGTCGATATTAGCATTTAAAATTAGCGAAGAATTATTTTTCTACCGCTTCATTTAGAAATCTGAAAATAACGTTGGAGGAAGAATTGGTTAAGAAAAAAAAAAAGAGACATGCACAGCAGCATGGGCAGCCAGCAGATAGGTACCCATTCTTTGTTCAGGGAGTCATGAACCATGATCCGAATAAATTAAACAAATCACGTCGCCATGAATCCGTTAAGGTAGTTTTTTACCATAGTTTGTTAATTAGGTATAGCTAACAATTTCTTCAAAGAAACCCAACAGTTTTTATTGAAATTTTGTATTAGACCTTCTCTCACTTTCATAACTAGATGTTGATGAAAATACGATGACTATACATATAGGTTTAAGCGGATGCTTTTGATGGATGTTTTACACTTTCAGCTGCTGAAAATGTGACGAAAAAATAAATTACCTACTCGTCTTACACGTTTAATGAGTGCAATTAAGTGTGAGAATTTGCTGGTTTATACGAAGAAGAGCAAGCTGAAATGATATGCGAGGTAAATTAAAATAAATCATTAAGGATGTTTTTCATGAGAAAAATGAAGACTACAGGTATCTGCTTTATAAGATCGCTTGAATAAATTTTGGCATAAAACTGCTTTCCTCCGTGACAGCAAGAAAGTACACTTTTTCACTATTCTGAATTGAAGGTCAAAGATTTGGATAGGATTATAGGTAGCCTATGATATACTGTGCACTTATAAATGGGCAATTCGATTAGAATATTTCTGTCTTAGCTAAACATCTTGCCAACTATAAGACCTTTGACGAGTATAGCGTAGACTAATGCTTATATTATTTTATTGATACTTCGCTTGTCAAAGCACTGAGTGCTTGAAAATGACATTTTAATGTTATAAACATTTCTATAATTATTATTACTACAGAGTCGTTTTCGAAATGTGCTATCGTGCACTCAGATAATCGAATTGCATATTAGCTAGGGTATTGTAGCCACTAGCCCCAGTCAGTCAAAGGACGCTTATAACTGCTACATCGAAAATTTAATTCCTCGATACATAATGAATCAATAGTGAGTATGTCAATTTTGGTCGAAGAAATGGTGTAAGAACCAGTTCTTAATTACAATTAATATATTTTTATAAATCAATTATACGCATCGATATTTGAAAACGTACGGCATTCTTATCATTCACCATTATCGTATGCTCGGGTTATCATATAATTGAAGAAATTTTCATTTAAAAATGATTTGAAATTATCAATTTTGGGGCAAACACTTGTGTTCGTATTGAAATATATGCTACATTAAATGTTTCGGTCCTTACAGACCCTGGCACAGACCCAGGAATGAGCTTTTTTCTTTTATAAAATCAAAAATATATTCATACGCATAAATGATGGTTTCTACCGCAGTTAGTTCTTTTTGGCAGATTTCCGCAGAAAACCTAGCTATTAATTTAAAAAGTTGGCAGAACTTGACGTGTATAAAATCGCAGCTATTGTGAGCCCACCATTCAAATTTCAAGCCAATTTGTAGATTAGGTAGTTTCTATAGAAAGTGTTTTTCAAAGTTCAAGAACATGCGGACTTTTCTTTGCGAGGTGCGATATTCAATTTTCACTCTTTTTCCACACTCCCAAAACATGAAATTTTTATGATTCATCAAAACCACTGTATACTTCGATTCGAAAAATTGCTCTTTTAGAGGAGCATAGAATCGTTTCAAGTACACGTACTAATTATTTTCTTACTGAGAGAGGGAAAGGGGAATATTACGGTGAACACTGCAAACTCTTTGACAAAACAATACTTTTATAATAGGTCAGTTTTTCGTTACCAATTATACCTATAATCTAGCGTTATTCGTGACATCTCCTGAAGCTAAAATTTTATTAAAAAAACGGTGATATAATCTCGACAGGACTACTTCACTTTACTACACAAGGATCTATATAGTTATTGCACCTGCATCTCAAATATCCAACCAATTCATCTGCCCACAATACAGAAATTACACACCTGAATGCCTTCGGGTTTCAGGGGCATTTGGTGCGAAAAATCAGTCGAATATACGAGCAAATATACTCGGTGTGTTGGCTACACCTTCGGTTGAATAGAAGCTGTCTTTTGGTCGTCGACTAAATACTCGTACTTGACGAAATGTTGCCTATGCCGAGAAGAAAGAAGAAGAGCGAGGTAAATGATTTTTGGAAAGAGAGACGAAACAGTGCCTACCTCATCACAGGCTCGACTGAAATGATAAATGGCCATGGTCCAGGCGACACTGGACCCCATAACGGTATACCCATCTCAAGATGGCAATATCTATTTCACAGAAAAACGGTTGAATAGAAAAGGAGATGAGTATAGTGAAAAAGTATACGGTGCACCTTGTACAAAGAAAGTAAAAATAAATTCCTCTTCTTCTACAAAAGAATAACACAGATGCGACGGTAAGCTACCCTTAAAAAAAGGAAGACCACCCTCTGGCAAACGGCGCCACTGAGGTCTCCGTTTTTTTTTCGCTTCTTTTTTTTTTGTTTTTTTCGCCTTCAACTTATGGATACTCATCTCCTATCACATTTGTATATTGTCGTCGGTATAATGAGGTGACACAAGTCTTGTGAGAGCGGATGTAAAAACTGCAGCCAATTTTCTGAATGCACTTTCTTAAATAGGTGCCGCGTGTAGCTGGTCTCTAAATGGGGTAACATTTCACGCGTTCGTCTTGTAATTTTTGAGGGTTAAAGAACACAGCTGAGGAAGTTAATGATTTTGTAATTTGTTGTCGTGAAATTAGAGAAACACAAGATGTGACAGTGAGAAGTATGGGAAACAGAGGAAATCGGATGGTGAGCAAAGTTGATTGGTGTTGGCTGAGGTTATGCAGTAGTAAATTGAGATTTAAAAACACTATCAGTGTGAGTTGTTGAAGTGTTATTATAACTTTTGTAAAATAAGAGAAACAATGTATATCAGCGAGTATACGAAGACTGCTACAATGAGAAAGGCTTCGTTGGTATATCCTTCTCAAAGCTTCAAAGTTGAATTTAATTGCATAGACTCCAGGCTCTTGAAGCTTAGATTTTGAATTGAATTGCCAGTTTGAAAAAATATCTATAGGTACTCGTACATATCTACCAACTATTATAGGTATTCTTACAGTAGAACGTAGTCGTATATGGAGTGTACTATTTACTGTATGGTCTTAAAATACTTTTCAACATTTTAGGTGCAACGGAGTGTAGCGTCATAAAAAATTTCAGAAAAAATAAATTCTTAATTTATAAAAATTTCAAGTGAAATTTTCAACTGGTTCCCGGACATGATCCGTTTTTCTGAATTCTGTTGTACCGAATGCCCTTTTTCCGAATGTCTTTTTTCTGAATGCTCTTTTTCCAAACTCCAAAATTCCGAGTGACAAGATGCAAAATGAAGAAATATAAAATTTTAATTGGCAAATTAAATGCTTTGGGTTGTAAATGGACCCCTCTCCCCACCTTTCCAAGTGAAAAATTTTCCTCGGAGAGCAAGTGACTTTAAGGAGGGGCAGGGTACTGCTCTCCCAGGCCCTCTGGCTATGACCTGAGGAGGAGGGGGCTATTGTAAGTGTGGTTTGGAATTTTATAATACGAATCACCGACTGAATTCATTTTTAAATGCTTTTATTTAACTCAATCTGGAAGCAAATATATAATCTAAAAACCAGTAAAAAAAGAAATCATTATCAAAAGCAACAAAAAATCGAAAATCACCTGAACAGAAAATGACCATTCGAAAAAATCACCTTCAGAAAGAAAATTTGGTATAAGTTTATTGGGAAAAAAGCATCAATAAACTGGAATTCGGTAAAATGACATTCAGAATATTGTCTATTTGGAAATACAGATTCGGGAAAGTGTACCGTAATCACTTTCAGTGGCGAGAAACGAAAAATCAAGGCCAATTTTGTGTCGCAGAAAAACTGAAAAATTTTGAATAAGTTCAGATCTATTGAATGGCCACTTGTCACATCCAGTTTATCGTCCTCTAATAATATACCTGAAGAGCTCACCTTCTAAAATGGCATCTTCATGAATTCCAGGAGTACGAAAAATTTCGCTATTAAAAATGACGGCATCTATAGAAAAGAATTTCATAGGTTCTGAAAAATCAGCAAAACCATGACCGCAGCAGCTACTATCACGAAACTCTCATTAACGATTCAGTTTTTTGACCAGAAGCAATATTCGTATAAACACATTTATAATCCACCCTCGAAGAAATATTTCATAATTCCGTGCCACTCAAATCGTGGGAATATACTGTCCATGCGATAACATTTTTTCCTTCCACTTATTTTTTTCTCTCCACAAAAAAAGCCTGGGGGAGGTTTTCGGTTGCGTTATTTGCTACCATTTTACATTACAAAAATCAATACACTAAATGTACGTACAGCCATATATTGAGAAAAAAAATGAACTTCACTGAAATTCTAAATAATTTTTTACACAATTCTAATTGGTTCGTGGTAGCTACTGGCTGATGTTAGCGTGAAAAGAGCAGCGTGAGAAATATTTAGACTCACGTACTTATAATTGTAGGTAAATATGAAAATTTTTTAAGTGGCTCTTAAAAAGTTGCTGCCCTCTCTTTAACAAATTTCTATCCCAAAATATCAACATGCATCGTAAATATTCTTTAAATAACTTCATTATACCAGTATGGAGGCAACGTTTAATAATTGTTGCAAGATTCCTGGCATTACTTCGTGGCGTTGACTTCTGTACGCATCACTTTAGAATGCTATTATGGGATTTAAATGGCAGTATGGCACCTATTTAAATAGTTGAATCGTTAAAGTTCCGTACAGTGACATACCAGCTGAGTAAATTTACTAATTTTTACGTTTTTAAAATTATTCTTGTTTTCGAAGGGGTAATTTCAAATAGAAGCTAAAAACTTACACCTATGCAGCGACGACAAGTAAACAGTTCTATCTAACAAAAATCTCTAGCCAATGTGTAAGGTATCCAATTTCAAATTTCTAAACTTATTCAGACGTGATAAGTGATCTTAATCAGTTATCAAAACGTGTTCAATTCTTCACAACTTTGCCGGCTAAAATTTTAATCACCGATTATATTTTATAGTTAAGGTGCACCTTCTGACCTTCCTCACACTGTAATTTGGTATTTTATTTAATTACCTCTAACTAAATATATGACTATCATTCAAACTCGATATAATTCTCACCCTGACTTTTTCCTTCGTTATCAGAGTCTACCTACCTATTCATTAACAAAAACGTTCTCATTATTACGTTGATAGAAAAATATTTTCGATTTTCTCAGGGGATAAAAATCTCTGGTGATGTCGGAATGTTTTGATTTTAATCGTCCGAAGCAGGTGTTTTTTTTTTTGTGGTTTGTAAATTTTACACCCGGAACAGTTGCTATCACTGGTTTCTACTGACCTGCTAAGATTTTTAATTAAGTCAGATAAAAATAATGTAAAATATCAAAGAAAATATTTTGAATTGTTTGAAGTGCGAATTTCAAGATTAATTATGTAAAGATGTTTGATGGGGGACAATCTGATTTTATTAGGCTAGGCCAGGAAAAAACAAATGGAAATGCATTTTTCTATACAGCTTTAAAAAAGAAAATTTGACTTCTGCTGGTTTTTTGCATTTGGTGAATGAAAAAAGCAAGGTACCAGGGCGAAGTCGGATAATTTGTTTTGTAAATCTAATTCTATATAATCATATAAGTTCTACCCTGAAGCTGGAGCATGCAAGAATATTGTTATTTTCGCTTGTTTCAAAAAAACTTTCATTTTTCCCAGAATTGTTATTGACGACAGCCACAAAAATCTTACATGGCAAGATTTACTTGATTACGTCAGAGTTAGAAACATTTTTCAAGCTACCTTAGTGGAATTACAACATCTGTGTTGTAGAAAGTGGCATAGTTGGCGCTCTACTAAAATAGTCAGTCGTTTAAGCTGACTATGAAGGGTTCAAGCCCAGTCTACATTAACATATTAAATCCGAATTCGGATGTTCAATAATAATGCGATCTCTTTAGGAGGATTCGTTGATAGCTCTTGTTATAAATTGGCAGTCTTTAGACGCCCAAATTATTAGACGAATCTTCATTTCTCAATTATCTAGATCCTGTATCAAATATTCATGTAGCTAAAGCTCTCCCATTCATATCAATGCTACGAGTATTTAGGAATTTACAACCATTTTTCTAATAATGGTTAACGGCGCGCGCATCATTATGTTTTGCCGTTTGTATCGATTTTGACAATCGAATTTAATTTTGCATTAAATTTCCGAATTTAACCACGTGAAATGAAAACAAAGATGTATGACCCATCAAAAATAAGTAGAAAAAATTAAAAGCAAAATACGGATGTGTTGAGCAACTTATAAAAGAAAATAATAAGTTGAGACAGTACAAATTAAGAATAAGAATAGAATATGTAACATTTGTCACTGTTCATCTCCAATATGTTTCTTAATTTAGAGAAACGTTACTTGATAAAACTTTGTGAAAATACATGAACAGTGATATGCAAGAAGTGGATAAGTCTACTTTTCACAAAAGTTGAGTTCGTCTATGAGGTTCAGTTGCATGCACTGACCCCTCCCTATACTCACAGTAAAAATATTACGTCCCAAAATGAAACTGTAGCTGAGAAAAGAGACTTCAAAGTTGAGTTGCTGCATAAAAAAGCAATAAGAAATAAAAGTGTTTTTTAGTTTTCCTGTAAAATTTGAAAACGACTTCACATACTATTTGTAGTTTAAAAATTTTTTCAAAGATTCACAAGTTGATTTTAAATACCTGAAAGCTGAAAAGCATTGAAAAATCCCTTTTATTTTCAACTCAAAAAAAAAAAAAAAAAAAAAAAAACATGCTCGGTAGATTCATTCCTGTGGTTGGTAATCGTGCCAAAGAGGTCAGTTTTACAAATTTCTCAAAAAAAAAAAAATTACTCAATTTTTCTATTTTCATTCACAAAAGAAATTGTTTGATTTTGTGTTTTTCCAGCATCACTCGCGCTGTTCAGGCAACTCTTTCGAATTAAGTATATGGTCTGAAAAAGAGGTTTTGCAAAACGTGAAATTCTGTTTATTTTTCCCACCCTCTCACCACCGCATATTTCTTGTATAAGCGCACATAGTTATTCTGATCGATTTAAGGGTTTTTCAAGTAGACGACACTGCAAGTAATAACTCCTTCAACATCTGGTAACGATCTAGCCGCGTGCCTCATTATAAAAGCTTTCACTAAATGGAAAATATTCTCTGGGGCCTGTCACACGCACACCCCGGTTGGGCTTTATCAACTTGCCACCCCCTCCTGCCTCCCTTCCTACGCCGCTCACATCAATGGTTTGAAATTCGCCAAAAATTCGTAATTTCGGTATTTCCACAAAACGGGCCGCCGTCTCTCAATATGGAAAGTTTTCACCCCTTGATATTTGCTACCGCATGCTGAGAACCGTATATTAGTTTATGAAAATGGAAAAAAGTGGCCTTTCGACCGATTTCAAATTCTGCCTCGTTCGTTGTACACCATCGCATTCGGTAATGACAGGCTTCAAACTACGATGGACTTTTTTGTTCTCTTAGTAAATGACCCACTTATATTGGCTGGTTTAATTAAATATTCGGTACAAGTTGATAAGTGTATTGCAGTGTGCAGTTTGAAGAGACTGAGTCTGAAGCCAGGTTTTATTTGTAGTTGATAAAAGTAAGGAAAATTCGGCATGTAATTAGTATTGCGTGTATAAAGAGTCAAGTGAAGTTGGTATGGATGAGTCAAGGGGCTTACTTGTAGAAGGGAGGTTCAAAAAAACAGGACTTTGACTCTATGTAGAGGCTGATCTGCAGTCTCATTGAGCAAAAATAGTGTTTCGTTTTTGTTTTTCAACATTTTGACTGTATAATTATTTTTTACTCGTGTTCTTATTTTCGGCATATTAGTCCTGGTAGACTAGCATATTTTATTTTTGGCATTGAATCTTAAATTTCTTATTCTGATTAAAACTTGATTATGTCGGTTTTAGTTTTCACGTTTTTGCTGTGTTTCAATAGCATACCTGGACCAACCTTTGGAGAGGAGCGGGGGCAGGTTCACGCAGCCAAATACTCTGCATTTTTTTCCTCACCACCAAAGCAAATCTGGCAAGTAAAAATTAAAATAATAAAGTACAGGACAATCTTCTACAAAATTAGAAACCAAGATAGGTAGTTCAAAATACAGAATTTTTTCTATTGAAGCAATCGGTCACAAAATTTTCATCTGAAATACACGTAATAACGAAAATGGTAGAAATGTATAATGTACGAGACGAGTACATGAACATAATATATGGTACGAAATTTGAGAAAACATATTTTCCAGTGAAAAATATTTCTTTCCAAAATAAGAAAAAGTTGTATGAATGGTAAAACTTATTTTTTTTCCATGATTTATCAAAAGTAGTTGTACTTAATAGTCCAAAATACATTTAAGAATACTTCAGCGGCTAATTACATTACTATACTTACATCTTGTCCCAAAAAATTGAAGTGAGAAGAACATCTTTAAAATATAAGTTACGAATTTCTGTTTTTCTCAACCAGGAAGCGTATTTCATAAAATTATATGAACAGGACATGGAGAACTTTTAGTTCATCAGTCTGGGAGATATATCCTGACCAAATAATAGGGTGGCACTTTTTTTTTTTTTTTTTTGGCAGAAATCGACAGAAAATGTACCTAATATTATTAATTCTCAAATTTCCAAGCCCTTTCTTTTAAAATAATTTTTTTTTTTTCATCTAGGTACAAAAACTTCGAATAAGTCCAATTTTCTAGTTAGAAAAAATGCCTTTTGGACCATAATACATATTCATTACGCTATTATTATTCAGTAGCTAGTGAATTTTAAAAAAAGTTGAAAAATGAATTTTGATTTATTTCAACCAAAAATATGATTTCTTAGATTCTGTTACATATACACCTTACTGCAAGAATGAAAAATAAGCTGTTTACATGACAAATTTTACTTGCTCAGCAAACTTCACATTCAGTCCTATGTAGGTATATTTCTTTTAGTCCTCGTACAGTGAACATACTATTTCCAACTAGTCCGAGTAAAACTTCATCAGCTCAATCTCCAACTCATTATCCCGAGAGAAAACAAATAGAAACAAAATTAGGATCTCAAAAAAAAGGAAGCAAAAGAAATATTAGCTAATAGAAAAAAAAACGAGGGGTGAGAAAGATGGGCCAGTGCGAATTTCATAAAACACTTGTGCCCAAACAGAAGTGTTCAGTTCTCCCCCCAAAATATCCGTTTATCATTTGTACGAGTACGTAGCTGAAGATATGACTGTTTTGGTAAAGAAAAACTACGTCTGTGTGTGTATACAATCATACATTGTACACACGTGTGAAGAGGACCTTTAGAATAATGCGCTTAGGGCGGTTAAAAGTGTAATCGACATTTCTGGTTTGGCACATCTGTTTTCCTTTGGCCTGTGAACGTGTCAGGGGGTTGAGGGGGTGCACACACGTCGCCACTAAGCCGCCAAGACAACCTCCGCACCTACAAAGTTTCCCTCTCTTTTACACCTCCCACTACCCTATCGATGGTTAGGAAAAAAAAAAGAGTAAAAGAAAAACCCGAACTCAAATAGTCCAAGTGATATCGTCGACGACTCGACGTTGTTCCAGTTAAATCACAAGTTCTAGTGTCAATCAGTACATTGCTTGTGTGTTCGGTGTTTATTCGTGTGTGCGAGTGTTCCATGTGTTAATTTTGAAAGAAAAAAAAAATCGAAATTTCATAATTTATTTGTTATTGTTATGTGAATATATTAATATTTGCGAATTGTGTTATGTTTGTAATATTTTAATATTAGAGTACGTTAAATTTTCTGAATTATTAATTTTCCTAGTTTTATGCCAAGTTTTCTGAATTTTTGCATTTATGTGTATTGAAAATTTGTCATTCGCTTAACTCGTGTTTTGTGTAAAAGTGATGTGAAGTCAGACACGATGCAGCAAGTTCCAAAATTATTAGATAAGGAGGAAAACGACATCAAAAAAGCACTGGGTTTGTATTTATTTTAATGTATTCATGAATTCTATCTACTATTAGAAGGACCAGCTCAATTTTAATTTCAGCCGGATTTCTCAAAGAACCAGGCATTTTCGTGAGTTACCAAATCAAGCAATTTTCCATTCATTAAAAATCAATTCTGATATTTGGAATTCAAACAATTGCATCATCTTAAAGGGATAAGGATTATATTTTGATTATTTTTTAGTCTTATTTGATTTTAGAAAATTATGCTATTTTATGCATTTAAAATTACTACAATAATTTGAGAAATACTGATTTTTGTCATAATATGACTCCCCTGAGAGCATACTACCAGACGTGTGAAAATTTTCAAATTTGAATTATGAGGCTTCGTGTAAAATTTATAATTTGAAATTGATAATTGTGAAATTCATTCTGTGCTCAATATTGGTCTGTAGAAGTGTATGATTTTCGGGTGATTTTACTACTATCACTTCTTGAAGATCCTGCACTACTTCCTACAGCTCACTTGACTACTATCACCCCTCACCTCCCATTAATGGTTGATCCTATGAAGACCACAAAAAATACTCGTAGTCCATTTTATGTATGAAACGCCAATCTACAACTGGCAACTCACAATTCTAGCTAATTAGTGAATATTCTGAAGGTACCACCACACTGAATAAATGAATATATTATTGTTATCAAGGTGACAGAGTAGCCGAGAGCTGGAAATGCTGGCTTAAATTCGATCGAAGATGAAAAATGTCAAAACCTTATAAGATAATGAACGCAGTTCAAGAAGGTCATCTAACTTTGAAATACCAATAGATATACTAAACTATAACCAATTTCATCTACATAGGTGAATTTTTGCACTCTTCTATGGGGGAGGGGGGAGGGGAAAGAATATATTGACATAAAATATTTTGATCCAGTCAACAACCCTCTTCACACCACATCGTCTCTCTGCTTCAAAAATTTAACTAGTGAGGCAATTTTATTTCTGAAGAGCTGCCCCTTCTCAGTAAATCCGTCCCAAGTTAATCAAAAAGAAACGAATTTCCAAATTCCCTCGTTGATTTGACAGCACTGTTTACGTGCTTTCTATGGATCTGTTATGTTTTGATACGCATGTGTCAGATCTCGCATCATCAAAATGAAAAAAATTTTATCGAAGAGATTTTTTTTCTGTTTCCACAAGGGATTTGAGTCACGCGGTCTCCATGCTGTCTGCTGATATCCAACATTTTGTTGATAAGCACCGAAATAAAAAATTATGGGAAACCAGAATGGGAATGTAAAACGTAATCAATAATTTATCATTTGACACCTCTAAACGAACATTTAAACAATGTATAGTGTACAAGCTGATAAGGTAATTTACAATTTCTAAATATCGGCAATAATTTCAAAATATCGACAATAATTTCAACAAATTGAGCACAACTTTTTTTATCTCAAAATTTATGTTTGCAAATGTTTGTCGAATTGAGTGGTATAACTGTGGGAAAATTTTGAAATCTATACGTAGGTACGTTACTTTTAAATAACTTTTATGAGATTATGGCGAACGGTTTAAAAAACTCAATAGGTACTATGAAAGATAAATAAAAGGAAGTATATTTTTAAACATTTCAACTCATAGGCACTTTTATAAGTAGGTACGAGTACATAGTATAATTTTTTTCTGAAAGGTGATTTAGCTCCAATTTTCAATTATAAGAATTATGATCAAATGTGTGATAAAATGCAAATGAATTTTCATACGTAGCAAGAAAATAGCTAAAATTACTAAAATTCAACTTCATTACATTTTATTATGCGCGAGGTTTACATCCTTCTCAAAAAATGAATTGTTGCTAATTAGAACTGGTTTTTTGAAATAATATAAGAAAAATTTTAAAACTTTTTCTAAGATAAGATGAATCTCAGCAACTCTTCTTAGTATTGTATTTTCCATGAGTAGATAAATGCAATAGTAGTGCCAAATCGACCCTGTGGGCATGAAAAGCCCACGCCCCGGAGGCTGTGGTATCTGGGAGGCCCAAAGATATAGCAGAATAAAACGCAAGTTTCACTTAATTACTGTAACATTTTGAATATGTCAACATCTTTCATGATAATGCATCTACAATACAATAATATAATGAAAATGGAAAACAACTGACGAACCACCATAAGAAAATTAACCAAGAGATTCTAAAGATTATTGATAAAAACCATTCGATGACAAATGATAAAGGCGTGCTGTATGTTATCGATCTTTGCTATCGATTTTTAACTCTAGGTTAAATTTACGAATTTACTATCATGTAATGAAAACAAAGATGTTAACACGTCAAAAATTTGCTATTCTAGAATAGGGAAATTAATTTTTCAGTCAGTCAGGATGGCAAATTTTGCTGGAAGATGAAAATTTTTCAGAAGGGCAATACACGATAACGCGGGGTCATGAGTGCCCTGCCCCGTGGCTACAACCATGTTTTTAGTTTTTCTTGCACTTTGCCTGCAGCCTTTTTCATTTAGAAGTTCTTGACTATTCTTCAATAATTATTTACAATTTTCACGACAGCTACATTCCCAAACTGGCCAAGATCATCGAATAAATTAAACCTTTATAATATACCAATACATTTTTTTTTTCTTCGATCAAATCATCTCATAAAGATTTAATAAAAAATAATAATATTCGGGCATTCTATATCAGATGTTTCGTCTAACATTAAAAATCATTCAACGAAGAAAAGATCAGATGTTTCTAAACGAAGCTGGTTAAAAAACATAATATTATTTTTTTCGAATGAACACACACTAAACCCACATTTGCAAGATGTGTTTTTTTCTTCTTCTCGTCTTGGTTTTTTTGAATGGAACAAAATACACTATATGGCCAGAAACCAGCTGTTATGGCCATAAATATCTTAATCGATGGACTGTAGCTTCTCGTCTAGCAAATACGACAGAGAATGTTGAGACATGATGCCATATCCAACAAGAAATATGTAGAAACAACCTTCGCTGCTTTGCATTCTTCTACTGTGAAGACGTGTTTTTGTGTGAAGAGTATTCGTACAAAATATACATATGCAACTATCTACAGCTAGCCAAAGTTTGCTTCTCTTTTCTCTTTCCTTTAATCTGTTATTAAAGATGCGAAACAGGTGTGCTCGTCTTGTGTAAGCATATGTTTTTATTTTCTAGCACCAATTTCATGCCACTGATTAGTTGTTGATGGTTGGTTTCCAGTTTGTTCGACTTCCGCGGGTTATAATTTTTCTAAAACTTTTTTTTTTGTTCGAATGTAGGTCTAATTTTGACTTGAAAACCAGATTATATTGCCGGAGGGTGACTTTGTTACTTTATAAGGGAGGCATATGTTTTCTTAAACATAGAGAAATGGTGAAGAAATATTAAATTTAACGGAGAAATGGAAAAAGTATCTGATGATTGAACTAAAAACACAATCTGAAGTGCTCCTGCCAAATTTCTAACGAACAGCTCGAGCTTCTCACAGGAAATTGTAGAAACGTATAGCATTTTATACCGACTATTCTGCTAAGCCAAAAAGAGATTTTTCAATTTTCTAAAGTTGTTGAGATGAGCACAGTCCAAAATCTGCCTAGTCCCAAAAAATGAACATTTGTTTTTAACTGATCTGGCAAGAATGGAAAGTTCAATAGTATTTTTTACTATTTTGAGATATGAAAACTGAGACAGTTCAAAATTGTAGAAGAACTTGCTAGAAACTAAGTATACTACCCTTTTCTCTCAGTGTACTGAGTAAATAACTTCATGGTTACTTTTAGCTTGGATAATGGGTAATCTGAGTGTAATTTGACTTAAGGAACTCAGTTCGATAATTTTTGTGATAACATTTTCATCAACTGTCGAGAAATAATGAAACTAATGGCCAATTTGATAAGTTCATACATTTCACTTCGGCATTATAAAGTACTGATGAATTGACAGCATTCAAACTTGAGGTTTTTTCCAGCGATGACTACAAGCTGGTTTTCCAATTTTTTAAATATTTTTTGTTTTGTTTTCCGTTGTGGTTCAGCTTAATGGAACCTGTAGGTAGGAGCCAAACATACGGGGTGTCCCAGACAACATAAATCCAAGCGTGCGATTTACAACGCGGTAATGAATTGAAGAAACTGACACTTTTCCCCCGAAATTCTCTTCGTGTATAAAAAAAAAAAAAAACTATGGCATCAAAAACATTCTCGGCTCTATGAATTTATTAGCACTTCTATGAACAATCCGGTGCGATCTCGCACATATTTTATTTTCGGACAGCCCTAAAAGGCCATCACACTCGGCCAAGAAACTTATGTTAGCATCTGATTTCCGTCGAAATTAATTGTATCGCTGGCATCTCTCAGCTTCTGACTTTCCTCACACAGAAAATTGGAGACGTGAAATACAATACAAGTCGAGTCGACTGAGGTTTTTTCTGAAGAGGAGGAAAAAAAAAATGAAAGCGAAGCTTATAAAAGATTTAAAAACTCGCAATAGATACATAATAGTAGGCGGCTAGTCACTCCTCATTATACACACCAACAATCGATTATACAGAACTAGTTATGGTTTTATGGTGGAGGAGAAGAAAAAGACAGGTGTTTCGAAAAGGTAAATACGAAACAAGGTCGTTTGGTCAAGACGCGACAGGGATCATGGTGTGAACATTAATATTTGTGGCGCCTTACTCGCCATTCATCTACCTGTTTTCTCAGCACTTCTTTAAAAAAAGTTTCCCTTCTACACAAGATTTGAATCTATAAAAACGTTTTACCGACACACCCACACTTACTCATCCACACATACCTCAGAATCCTATATAACAAGTTTTTATTCTAGACGAGACGAATTCCTTCGGATGAGAAGTACCATTACAAATAAGGCTCCAATACATTTTGTTCATCCTCCTCTATAAATATCTTTTGGAGCCTACCTTCAAATTATTTTCAAGAGACCAATGACCGCTACACAGAAAAGTCAAGTGAATGACTAAGGTTTTAGTAACTGCTATTTTTATCATCAGTTTCACAGAAAAGTCCTTATTGGATACCTTACAGCAAAGACAATGCTTACAGGCACTCATAAGCTACCAACAGTCAACATGTAAAACAATATGATGGGAACAGATCACAATTTCTTTATCTGAATCAGTCGTGATAATCGTTCAATAATTATTTGGTTCATCAAATACGAATTATTTATACCAAAGAATTTTTAGTTGCTGAGAGAAAACAAATAACGTGAGAAGAAAATGATCCAAATCATGGTTCAGAATTCATTTTTTTGGCAGATAAGATATAAGTTTTAGTTGCTGAGAGAAAACAAATTACGTGAGAAGAAAATGATCCAAATCATGATTCAGAATTCATTTTTTTGGCATATAAGATATAAGTTACCAGTGGAAATCTACACGTCACATATCTTGGCACGTGAAGGTTTTTATCTTATGCGTGCCTTACTAGTATAATTATGTTGACAATTTTGGGATGTACTCGTAAAGGTTTCTTCTCGAACCAGAGGGGTCTAAGTCTAACTTTAATGACTTGATAAAGAGATTTTGACATATTGCGATCAGTGATGCGATCAATGAAAAGGTACTTCAGTCGACCAACAACTAGAAAAAGGCAAAAAATGATTGTCAAGTCCAAAAAAAAAAATCCAGTTTTCCTTTTTCTTTTTATTTACTCGTATTCGTTTGGAAACATTTTAGTGAAGTTTCACATTATCCAATAATAATAATAAATCCTTATTTTAAGAAAATTTTAGAGAAAAATGAACTTTTTCAATAAATTTTCTACTTCCGTATTACAAAAACTAAACCAGATTTGTCAAAATTTTGCACGATACATCAGATCATGGGTATAAAACTCGAACATGAAAATATCTTGAAATAAATTTAGCCAGTTTTTAAGAAAAACCATTTCCTTTTTGAACATTGAGATTCATATTCTCAGAAGCAATCATATCAGCTCGAAAATAAAATTTCCAATGTGGGGGTGCCTTTTCATAAGTCAAATCACATATTGTTTTGTATGTACTTTCATCCTCGAGTTCAGTTCTTTAAAATAATTACTCATTTTTTTCAAAACGAAAATTTCAAGCACCCAAAATAAAAGGATAGACTGTATACTATTTTGAAAAATAAAACTGCGAATATCTCAGAATTTGTACTCGTAGCTTGCATTTTAATAATTTCAGTTCTCGAATTCAAAATAAAAGAATTTATTTTTAAATCGTGGAATTTATGGGTACACTTCAAATAAAACTGACAATGGATTAACCCAGCCCCCTCTACTGTCCACGCAGGGTTTATAATTTTGTTCAAAAAATTCTGTTAATGCCAAATTAGGTACAGCAGTTGATTCTATTAAAAAAATTTTTTTATGAACCTACGCTTTGAAATAATATTTTTCAATTTGATTTTAAAAAAAATTAAAAATTGAAGTCATTTTTATTTCAAACTTTTCACATTTTCATTCATAACTTTTCTTTGCTTGCTTCGATTTTTTTAATTTTTGAAACTACGAGTAAAAAGTACATAATATTTGCTAAATAATGACGCAATGCTTGATGGTGTATTCGATGGAAAACACCCTGTATAAATGTACGTATATATCCATGCAAAGTATGATGAGACTAAAAGACCCTGATATTTTACTCGTACTTATTAAATGTTCTTATTTATTGAGTTCTCTGGTTGATGATGCACAACATATTTATGCATTTTTATTTCAATTTTTCGTTGTTATTTCTTCGTATACTCTTTACACTGTTTGGGTTTGACTTATTTTAGCTACAGGGCTATCACATGAAAGAAAACTCATGTCAGACTATTTTACACATAATGCAGTACAACGAATATGATTCATTTGAGGTTAGCAGACGGAAAGTCATAAAGTATTCCATTTTACGAGCAATTCCGTGAGAGAACTTTGCCACCCATGAGTCTTTTATAACCACCTCTAGCATCATCACACCCATACAGCCTACTTTGAATGATTTTTGCAGTATATTTGCATCAAGTTTTTTTTTTTTTTTTCTGCATCCATTGAAAATAATATTGTGAATCATACCGATGCTCACAAGAGGTGTACTTAATTGTAGAACACCTTTTAAAATATGCACGGCATTCCATCAGTTCATTCTCACTAACGATGCAATTGCTATATACATCGTCGGAAAAATAGAAAGAGGATTTATTGTCGAGTCGCCGCCGCGCCGGATTTTTTGCTCGTCTAGAAACAAGTTCTATTTTTTTCAAATTCATCCTCTGTTTTCGTGTCATTAACGATATGAAAATAAATTTTGTCATTCGATGTCAAGATTTTCTTCAAGACACAGAAGCACAAAAACGGTCAATCTCTCTGGAAGAAGGCCAGAATTCAGTATCATTACCTTGTTGGCGCTTAGAGGTGGAAGAAATTAAATTTTAAAAGTTGTAGCGCCATCTATTTTGAATTTAAAATTTTTCACACCCTTTGGCAAGGTATATCTAGAGCTGCGCGTATAATGATCTAGAAAACATTATGATTAACTACTTGGGCTTCTGATTTTTATTTTTCTACAAAAATTCTTATTTACCAAGGTGGGCGTGCCTTCATTCATTTAAATTTACGTGCACTTTTTTCATGTCGTTTTTTGTTTTTTTTTAATGTCATTCTACTGGCGATGGAATGCATTTTACATCAGTCTTATACACACGTACATTTATGACCTTTATTGTTTTGATAATAGTTCAAATAGGAGTTTTAATCGCCAAGAAATGTATTTTTTTTTATTTAGGTTAACCTCTTTTGATGCAAGATGCAATAAAAGAATTGTGTGTCTGCTTCAACTTGTGTAAATATTTACTTGCGATGGGGTGTATTATCCGCAAGCTGCTTTTGTTCGAAATTCAAGCATTTGCTATATTGAAGGAATATTTTTGTTGCTCATTAAAAATGAAAATAGTTGAATAAATTCAAAGTTTCAGCGAGAACAGAAAAAAAAATCATAAGATTCAAATAGAAAGTAAAGAACCGCCGTAGGTGATCCGGGGGGGGTGGTGAAATGAGGGGTCATGTCTTCCAGAGCTGAGATTATCCCCTTCTCACTTCAATAAAAATCAACCGAATTGTGATTTATTTGTTCTCAACTCTTAAATTCTATCGAATTCGCAAATCTAGATTCGAATCTATTTTTGGATTTGAATTATAGGGTTAATCTTTCTATGGAATTGGGATGGAGAGTAATTATAATTTTGGTTGGACAATGTTTGAAAATTTTTAGTTTTCTTTCATTTCATTTACTTAATGTATTCAAAAATTTGTAAATGGATGTGTCTCTTATTCTATGGTTTTCCATTTTCGTGGAAGATTTTTTTCTCCACAACTAATTTTATTGGCTCACACATTCGTACATTTCGCCGGAAATTTAACTGTGGTTTTTTGTTTTTACTAGCTGCTGGATTTGTCAAGGTCACACTGGTTTAGCTGTTGCCTTTCCCTTTCGGGTAGTTGATAAGACATAAATTTCCATTGATTTTGAAACTCAGACTTTCTGTTATTCAAATTTTCACCATTTCCGATTGAATGGCTTCATTAATATTGTTTTTTCCTCTTCCTGAATGCAATTGCGCTTTTCATGCAGCCCATCTTTGCAGATTACAACTAAAGATAAACTGTGATAATGCCATTTTCCAATAACTTCTTCCTTACTTTATTAAATTCTTATTTTTTGTTCGACCTGGATAACTTAAAGTAGAAAGTTGAGGAGATACACAATTATAACAATGTACTTTCAAATGGATTCGGATTTTTGTGGGTGGAAAAGCTTGAACTTTTTACAAGAGAGTAGACCCCACCATAATATAATTCTTCAATTTAAACTGTTGACTTATACTAAGAATTTCGTTCCAAATTGTCTATTTTTTGAAAAAGTAAATAATTACTGCTCCGTTTACCTTCCCCAAGGAATTATACCTACTCGTTATTTTGGTACCTACTACGATATTTTCATATCGTTTGTTACCATCTTTGTAGAAGAAAATAAAATTTCATTTAGATTAAGAATTCAGTGAAAGGTGTTTTCCCTCCGATGACATTTTCTTGAATTTGTGAATTTAAATTAATCTGCCATAATGTGAGAGTTGAACAGGATGTAAGGAATTATATGGAAGGTTTTTCATTTGCGTTATTTTTTACCAATTTTTTTTCTCGCCTGAAGAAAAAGATGGGATCCCACAGAAATTACTTATTTCTTTATTCTCACACGGATCTTAACACTACTGTGATCCTTTATCTGATGAATGTTCTGCGTATTTTTACGACAAAATTCGTGTAATAAATTTTGCTCCATAGGGTGCTCTCTGACTGCACGCGAGTGGATAGTGCCAGAGACCTATTGATATGGGTGAGGGGGAGTTGACCGTCCCCCAACATATTTTGTAATCCGTAAAATTTGCAAAATAGAAAAAAATCGGCAAAAATTGAACAAATAATAGCAGCTTTAACATAATTTTTGAAAATGTCAAAAGATTTTAAAATTGTTTCAATAAAATTACTTCATCAACTTTTTGAAGTTCCTGTAGATTTTTCAAAATTTAAAATACACCACATTACGTAACAGTGGTTTTTTTGAGAACTACTCCGAGACCACTCACTTATACCTGTTTCTGTAATTTGTAAGTTCATCAGTTTCTGATCACTTGAAAAGGAAACGCCAATAATTCAGATATTTAAGTTATCAAAATCAAGGGTATATGGTATCATCCACTAGAAGCCCGAACTCCGTAACTTGGCAAAACTAGTGGGTAAACCTCTAAAGATGAAATATGGAAAAATATGAAACTAACTACTTATAATTAGCCAAAACAATCCAATATTAAGAATTTCTGTTATCAAATTGTCTGAAAAAATGATATTAAAGAAAAATATTTTTATAAAATGGAGAAATTTTCTCGACTCTTTTTTGGCTGAGAACTTGGAGTGATGTGATTTTTAAATACGTTTTACTTATGATGCACTTACGGATACATGTACGGAGTCAGGGATGTAGCCAGAGCGTTCCGATAGGGGGGGGGGGGGGCAAATAAGATTCTTGGGGGTGCAGTTAATTTTTAAGCCTCCTATTTAACTTTTTTTTCGAAGTTTAGAGGAAGAGGAGGGGGCTAATTTTGCTAGGTGGGTGAACGTGGATGCCAGAGGGGTCTGAGCCCCCCCTGGCTACACCCCTGTACAGAGTTAGACTTTTATTTTGATTGAATATCTGCTTTTATCGATACACAAAGTAGATGAATCTTTAACAGCTAATTTTGGCAATAAAGAAGATACTCGTACAAATCAAAAATTTAACTTTATCTATCCTTACGTTTAACATTGAAGTACATTATAGCCAAAAATTACAAATTTCTGTTCGCGTATTCGCTTCTTTATAACAATTGGGAAAATTTCCCTATTTTATACGTGTTTTGCTTCTAATAAAGCATACGTTTTAACCCAATTTTCCAACTTCCCTCTCTTTTAGAGCATATTGAACGCATACTTCTTAATCCGATCCAAACTTCAGTCAGCCCTCGCCGAATAACTCCTATTTCACAAAATAAATGACTCGAATTGAAGCCCTTCCATCACCCTCGTACCTCAATTACCCAACTGCATCGAGATCACTCTCGTGCTCACTTATCAGCTGTTCACCAATGGACTGGATAACAATCTTGACACACTGACGAACATCGTGTCAGTTCCAGCTTCCAGCCACCAATTACGCAAAGCACTCACTTTTCATAAACCCAAAAGCCAAAACAACATGGCAACCGCTCTTCAAATTGCTGTCGTGCATCTGGCATGCCAACAACGAAAAAAAAAAAGAGAAAAAAAAAGAAGAGAAAAGCAACGAAAGAAGTGTTTAAAGAAAATAACTGTATAATTTGTGCGTTAAAGGCTGAGGGGGTGGTGAAAGCGAAAATTCGAAAGGGTAGTTGAACTCTTGCCAGCCGATGGTGTCAGCAGGGGAAAGTTCTTTTTCATTTTTGTGTATGTGATAGTGAACAACTGTTGTATGCAATAAGGTTCCAGTTATAACAATCCGTTCTGTGCACTCGTTTCTGACAGCTTTAGCAGCCGCATATGGCTGCGGGTCTAACATGAGGGACCAGGGTGAGGAGATAGAAGCTTTTTTCTCTCTCTCTCTCTCTTCTTCATTCGTCGTCCGTCGACACGCGAATTCAATATTGTTATCACTTTATCACCTGCGTTTTTCCCACATGTGGGCCCATTTTCATCCCTATTAGCTGTGCGATATACAGCTGTGAACGAGAACAATATGGAATACCACGTGCTGCCTACGCGACTATATCTTATTAATGTTTACCTTATTATCGATTTTGCCAATATTGGTGTCTCCCCCGTTACAACAATCGCGCTGGTACTTGTTTACCTCTCATCACGTTTCGCTCTTCCTCTCTCTCTTTCTCTCATTTATAGACATATGGTATATGCTGAAGAAATTTCACATCGTTTTATATAGGAAGCTGAAAAGAGTTTAGCAAGGGGGCTTCGGTATGTTTATCTTTTTGACGTATGTTCGTGTACTTTCTCCTCGAGGCCACCGAGTTTAAGGGAGCATATATGGTGGGCCGATATGAAAAAAAAAGGTCGATCAGAAAATAAAGTTATTTTGAAAGTTAATTCTTTCCAGATGTGAATTGGGTGAATGGTTGATATTTACATTCGACTGCGCTGTGAGACGAATGTGATAGCGAATTTCACCATTTTGTGGATGGAAAAACCGACACTGTTTCAAAATTGTAGTAACCGAGCATTTATATGACCCGGGAGAAATTCAGTCATGATACATAAAATTGTTTAGTAATTTTAGTTAAGTTTAATACGAATATGAAAACAATTCGGCACAGAAGAATAAATCCGCAGTGTGCTAGAGAATAACAGAATAAGTCAAAAATCTTTTTTTTTCTTCAAAAGTTTTTATTTTCAGGGTTGAGAAAAAAATGGTTTCCTTAGCATGTTTTTGACCTGTTGAAACTATTTTCCAGCAGCGTCGCGTAATAATATTTTTCGGGTGTTCAACCCTGAGGTTCAACTGCAAAAATTAAACCCTTCTTTCTCCTCCTATTCCCCCCCCCTCCCTCAAAAAAATGATCAAAATTAAAAAAAAGAAAGGAAAATACAAAACTGAAAACAGAAGAGGAAATGCTAAGCTATGATAAAATGTGAAGAAAGTACTGCCGTTTAAATACCCACACATACTCACACACCATCTTCAGCTGCTAACAAAAATTAAAGGAAGGAGAAAAAGAAGAAATGCAAGAATACGTTCATATGTGTATATGTACCCACATATTTTCTTCACTAATTAACTAAGAAGTCACCTTTGAACAGATTAATTGTATCAGTTGGTAAAAAAGTATTTGTGTTGCATTTCTCTATTAGTAAACAAGTTACCTTACTGTAACTTTGAAAATTATTGCAATAATGCACTATTGCACTCATACATATATTTTCTTAGTAAAAAGATCATTGTTTCAACCTTTTCAACTTCAAAAGAAAGAGAAATTAAAAAAAAAAATACGATGTTTGTCTCTGATAAATTTCATTTCAGTTGAACTTCAAACCAATAAATATATATGTGTAATATACTAATTAGTTATTTATATGAAAGTTCTAAGAAGTTAAATGAAATAAAGACAACATAGTAAATAATTAATGATAGATTACACGATGGCAGAGGAAAATATACGATTAGCAAGTGCAATGTTTGCGGCACGAGGCAAAGCCAAGGGCTGTAATTGCACTTAGTAATGGCGTTACTTTACAATGCCATCGTGTATGCTATTTTAATTTGAAACGATAGGAAAATAAAGTAGTAGGCATACACAATGACATTGGAAAGTAAGACTCGATTGAACCTTTTTGCTTTCGGCAACTGCACTTTTTTATTTTCCACACTTGAGCATTTTTGTTTTCCCTTCATTATGAGATCATCAAAATAAATGGTTATTTTCCAACTCAAACATAGGGTGGTATGGTGCAGTTTTTCTGTTGTCTTAAATTAAAATTTATTACGTCAAATTTTCTGTCACAACACCATCTACTATATGCCATATGCTTACAAAATACACATATTATTTATCACCATAATCACAGGCAAATTTTTTTTTGAATTTGGTTGGGTGTGCAGTGAACACCTTGCACACCCAGAGCAGACGCCACTGCTATTTTCAGACTTTTCTTAAGAGTTGAGATTCAGAAAATATGAAAATACCGGAAGCTATTTCACTATTTTTTCACCCTAAAAAAACCATTTTGAATGAATTATCTGGTAGATGGGAATAGAATTGTTAATAAGTCGGGCTGAAAAATTATTCATACATAGACTCTTTTTGGACTGTGAGATAGATACACCACTTTGTTCAACGGGAATTTATATTCCACCGAAGCATAGAATAAAATTTTAGTTGCAAACCATAGAACATGAAAAAGAGGTTGATTGCCTTGAGTATTATCAGTTGGGTACCTCTAGATATAACTTTTAGCGCTCCGATTGGGTAAAAGTTAGATCAGTGGTCTGAGAATAAACCTGTTAATAGGATTATTCAGTCACTTTTAACAAATGGAAACTTAGAATTCACAGAATCTAGCAATTAATATATTTATAAAACTTACCAAAAAAATGATGAACCTTGGTGAATCTACTGCCAAGCATCAAATGATGCGGTCATCTTCTATTTAATGAGAAAAGCAGCGAAGCAAATCCTGGTTTCTGATCACAAAACGGGATCCAAAACTGAAATTTCCCCAAAAGACTGGAAAAAAAAAAGAAGAAGTTGCGGTACTAATTACCGGATAAACGGTATTTATACGATAGTTTATTAATAACGTTTACGAATATTCTCTCATTTCCTGTTTACCAAGCAACAGCATTTTTTTTTTACGATGAACACCTACGTGCTCCAGATGTCTGTACTTAAACAAGTCATATGAATATTGGTAAAGTGAATTTTGTGGAAGACGAAAGATGAGGACGTGAGCGACGACTACTGAAGCTGTAAATCGAAAATTAAACGTGGCCATGTGCTAGAAAATGAAAGGCACGAAAAAAGAACTCGCGTGTGTACGTCTCTTTGGATGTTTAATAATATTGAATGCTATCTTTAGATGAATGTGTAACTCATGGAAAACGGAAGTGCTAATTACACGTCGTTAGATGTTGATCTATTTATTGCAGACTCTATACATCGTTTTTGTCGATGAAGTTATATGTACCTCAATCATTTGTTGAGCATTATGTAACTTGAAAAACAAAAGCCAATGTGCAAGAATAATAGCTTGAATTTTGTTGATACTTGAGGAATACTTTACTGATTCTGAGTACTGGTCAGAGGAGTACTTAATTGGGTATACTTCTAATCAAAATAAATTATTCTTGCATCTGTCCCGATTACTCTTCTCTCATTTTATTTTTTTCTCGTGGGTTTAGTTTTACGTAGGTACATTGAACGATGCTTTTGGGATACTTTTTAATAACTCTGTTCTTCACAGATTCATATGAAACTTTAACAAAATATTGTGGAATGATTTCTCTAGGGCTGCCATTCCCAAGTATTACAAAATGTTGCTTATTTTGTTTCATTTTTCAAGTAAAAAAATAACATCTTTGAATGTTTTATAACTAACGTACTGATTTGAAAAAATGAAAAATTCTATCGAATGGAAGTCCCAAAAGCACCTTTGAATATTTGTTAGAGTTTCAGAATGTTCTTACAAAAGCATTTTTCATTTGAAAGTATTAAATTCATCTTCCATAATAATTCTGTGAGATAACATAAGTTACAGATCCGAGCTATAATGACTGTATTGTGATCCATATAGCTATTATAAAAAATAAAATATCGATATTTTAAAGAATAATACATCGATATCTACTAAAAATCAATATTTTTATCCAAATCGCTTATATTATTATTGATATTTCAAGAGTAGCTGGATGGGAGATGAGTGGAGATAGGCGTAGGCTTATGGCAGCAAATAGATAAATAAACATCCAATGAGAGAGATAGGCGGGGAGGGAGAAGAGAGAAGCCCCCGACGAGCCCCTAGCCAGCCCCCTCCAGAGATATTTTAGCTATGGGCTTATTTACGATATTAATGAGACTCAAAATTCTAAGTAGAGTGGTCTACAAAAGCAAAATGTCTCCTGAAATTACAAGACTCAGTTGTTAAGCGTAAAAGTACCATTGCAGTACTTCAAATTTAGCCACCTTGAAAATATATTTCTCCATCAGCACCAATTATTTGTAAAATGTTCGAGCACAATGTGCTGGATAGATAGGTACATTGTAAAAAAAGTAAACGGATTTAATGGCGCATTGATTGCACTGTAAGTCTTAAATAAAATAGAAAAAGATTCACGTGCTTTGCTCTCCTTGTTTTGTTACCTTCATTCCATGCTTGGCTGGCGCCACAATTATTCGCTGATTGGAATCTTCCGCCATGCTCATTCGGACTCTTCAGTATGGGTTTTCATTCATCATTTTCTCTCTGTATACCCAACTTTTTCAACTTCTCTATTTCTTCGCTCTTCATTTTTTTTTATTTTTTACAGCCGAGCTATAATTCGAAGATAAAATATATTCTATTTGGCAATTTTGAAAAGAGAAAGAATTGGTATTATTGTGGTGGAGAATCGACGTTTATTTTGAGTGGGAGTCGTTTCATATTGGCAGGTCTTTGAAACCTCCATAAATCAATTTTAAAACTCCGAAAAAATATTAAAAAAAAAAGAAGTATCGTAAATCAAACTAGATCAAGATTTAGTCTATTCTTACTTCAGTTTGTATGTCTAACAAATCTAGACTTAAAATATTCTATGCATATTCAAAACACATAGACTCAAAATTCATCTTCACATAGATTAAGTAGGAATATGTAAAATAGAGATGTAAATGAGATAAATTCTCAATTTTTTATTCGTCCTAACGGAGTGCTAGTTATGCAGAAAAAATTTGTGTAAAACATAGACTGCCAAAATTACTGCATTAAATACTCTAGAAAATTACGTAAAAAAAGTGTTGTTTTTTTTCATTTCTACAAGAAATATAGATCAATGAAGCATGTTCTGGCACATGTTAATGCACTCATCAAGAAATAAGGCGCTAAAGAGGAAAAAAGTGTGAATTTGCCAAAATTAAAAAAAATTAACCCGGACGTAAAAAATGTTAATTTTTTCACCTTGTAAAAAAAAAAAAAGGCGAGTATCATGTTGAGATAAACTGAGAAAAAATTTTTTGACCTTGCAAAAGTTTCTTGACATCGACACGTTTGCGCAGATTTTCTAATTTTTTTCTTCACTCGCGCTGATTTTCACCAATATGCGGCGATTTTTTTGCATTTTTAGAAACGAGTTAGAAGGCTTTTTGTTTTTTTTTCTCGCTGCGAATATAAATTTTCTGTTTCTAATAATTAAAGCTGGTAAACGACCATGATAGCCAAAGTTAAACAGTCGGAAATTTTCTTCGAATTTCAATCGAGAAGAGAAAATGGTAATTTTACTGACGACGCCTATACCGGATTAACTAATATATAATGCCTTGAAAATAAGATGCGACGATTTAGATGTGCCTCCAAATTAGTCATTTATGGTGGGAAAACTGGGCTGCATTTTGAGTGAAATTTTCATTCACTCGCGGAAGTCATTAGCATAATTTAAAAATTAAGAATGAAAACAGCCGACAGACTGAAAAATCAGGTTTTTTCCTATTGAACGTAGGTGTATTTTTTTTTAAAAACTTACTCAACCATATTATAATATGTTTGTGATCTGATAAATTAATGAAACTGATATTTGAGACATAACGTGAACAAAGTCGAATGTCTTAATCAAAGGCAAGTATCAAAATGATTTTCTGTAAAGTAGGCACATAATTTTTAGGACTGTTCGTTTCTGAAAATACTCGTACCCAATCCTCCTCACTAATAGAGTGTTGTAAGTTGTATGGAAAAATAATTCTGACCATTCAGGAAAAAAAACTTATACTTTGAATTTAATTGCTAAAATTTGATTTTTAAATTGGTCCTTTTATTCTCAAAACCTGCTATATCCATTTTTTGACTTTTTGATAAAACCGCAAAAAATATTCATGTAACTAAATTCGCAGTTAAAGGGCTCATGTTAAAAAAATTCTCTACCTGAATACTGGCTAAGGTAGTATGCAAAAATTATTACCATATTGGTTACCTCCAAGTTAAGTAAATTACGGCTAAAAATGATATTTCTATGGTTTTGAAACTCAATATAGATGGATCAATTATGTCACTACTCAAAAATATAGACTAACAAATAAGGTGGTCTTCATTTTGAAGTTTTGAATTTTTTACCTCCCACCCTGCAGAAATGTCAGCCCCTTAAATTCAAGAAAAGTGATTCCTCAGGTGGGTTGCTCTCCGATTGCAAATTATGAAAACCATGTGTAGGCGTTGGAAATTTAGAGTTTTCCATTTTTTATGTGAAACTTGCCAAGAATATCAATTTTCCATACGATTCCAAAATTGAAAAATATCCAAAAATTCTAAGCAAATGCCCACAAAAGGAGGCAATGATTGAATTGATCTGCCAGGCTGTCACTCTTTGCTAATATTTTTTGCCATTTTATGGGTCAGTTTTCCAATGGAAACTTATGCTTATTTGAAATCTTCAAAGAATTTTAATTCCGCTCTCAATCATTAAACCATTTTTGGTAGCAAGATTGAAAAGATAATTGAATTATAATAAAATTTACATATAACGATCTCTGAGTATTCAAATAGGGTTTTATTGTTTCTTGAATTAAGAGGGTGTACTGAATTCGTAAAAAAAAAAAAGGAAAAAATCGATAAAAATGGAATGTGGTTTTCCACCTACTCCTGGACTGCATTGTAAATTAGAATTTTCTCAATTATTTGTTTTTCAAGTTCCTTCTTTTTTTTTTTCTGACGTGAAAAATCGCCCAATTTTATGGTGCCACGCTTTAATGAGAAAGGTGAGTTTTAGGCGCATCTGGTATGCATAGTTCCTGCTATTTCTAAATCACTGAATAAAAAAAAAAAGAATGAATGAGATTACTCGTCATTTTACGTTTTTTTTTTTCATGTTTATTTTTCTCGTCTTGATCTTCAACTCGTTCTTTAACCTTTTCTGATCGAACTTCTTTTTCTTTTTTTTATTCGAATTTTAATAACACCCTGGCCTCGTTTGTGGTTTTTTTTTTATTCAAGAGGTTTTTTTATAATTTATTCCAAAGATAATAGCTTGAAAATTGCCTGGTAATTATTATAATGATGTACAAGATTCTAAATTTAAAAGTGCTTGGCTACTGTATGATAATCATTGTTGCGAAATTAATCAGTTATAGATAGATTTTCTTTTTCATTCAACTTTTTGTCTATCGATTTTTATGGGTTGCTCAATGAGCCAGAGATGTTCTTTGTTTGATGATTTGAATGAATTGCGGTGTTGAAAGCTAGAGCCACATAAAATATAATGATTCTCAACTAGATTTTCAATTATTATTGTTCTGAAGAAAATAACAAGAACTTTGATTAATTTGTGCCAAACTCAAATAATTTTTTGTGACTGCTAAAATTATTCTACTTAATTAGAAGTGGCAAATCTACATAATACATATTATATATTCACTTGTCTCTCAGACCCTACTTTTCTCAGCGTTTTATATCTTTAGTCTAATTGTTGCTGTACCTACGTATTACATTTCTGTTCAAAAATATGGGTCAATTAAAAAATTTTGGATTAGTAGGTACATTCTTCAGATACAAAATAGATGAATTTTCCTTTCATTGTGAGAAAAAAAATCATCTTTTGTGAGACTAGCTGAGTACTTGACCTCCAATACGCATGTGTTTTAATCACCTTTCTCAAATAGTTTTCTTGATTGACATTTCAATAGGTCATCAACACCTATTCAGAATTGTTAATCCTCTTTACTGAAGAATTCCCGGCAGTCCCTGAAATGAAAAATGAGTGAATGTTCCCTCAGACTCTGGTATCTGAAGCATAATTTAAGATAAAGTTTTTCTTCGAGATGTATTTTGAAACAAATTCAACTGAAATTTACTCCAACACCGAAGTCTCATATCTTCGTTCATTTTTTATATTACAGATACTCCAGTGAAAATCGAATCGTTATCCGACCGAGATGCCGGATTTTGTTCCGGAGAGGACACGGACATCGACACTGGGTACCATTCTCCAACAGAGACTAGTCAAGACAGCACCGATGGAAAGGATTCAGTCGACCATTTCATCCATGGCAAACGAAAAGTCATTGAACCAAAAAAGGAACCAGAAGAGGAGGAACCTAAATTTAAGAAGATCAAAGTTGAAAGTGGCATCGACAGTTCCTATTCGGATTCCATAAAAAGTAATCCCAGCCCTTTATCTTTGGTGAAAGATGAAGTGTGCAGTGAACGAGCCAAAAGGGTGAGTCCGTTTCGACCGTGGGATCTGGAGAGGCCATGCAGTCGCGAATGGGTTCAAGAAGAGCCTTTGGCACTTGTCGTCGACAAGAACAAGAGGAGTCAGGAGAGTCAACATTTTCATTACCAGTCGTACCAATTACCAAGATGTGAATCCGTCAGTTCCAGTCATTCGATGGTTCATGATCTCCATAAAAGTCAAAGGTCGCATGAGGTCGTCCAGATATTCGAACCGAAAGAATCTGTAGATATGTCTATGACTTCAGAGTCGAGTAGAAATCGGTGAGTACTTTGCCCCTTTTCTTATTCTTTTTCAAAAACGGTCTGATCGAAAAACTGAGTAGTGCCATGGAATAGGGATTTCTGCCAAAATATAGTTTTGAGAAAAATGCATTTTTAGAGTTTATAGGAGAGCAATGCTGACATTAATATTATATTGAACAAATAAGATGATGAATATATTATATTAGGGCAATCCTGAACTCTTTAAAATCAATTTAGATCTCCTTCACCTTAAGGTATCGTCACATATTTTGATTGTTCTGGCGAATTTCTATGTAAAGTGCAACACTGCGATTATAGGTAAAATGTTGATATAGCAACGTCATACGACATTTGTCTACCTTTCTCCCCCTTAAAATCACCCTCAGTAGATACTATCATAAACTTTTACAGTAAAACTTTCTTTTCTCATCCATCAAATCCTTTCAATCTTCTACATAATATATGTATTTTCTTTTTTTCTTTTACAGGCTTGCCGCCAATTTTTCACCTACCATGAGCATTATGGAGGACAAACAAAAATCTAGTCACTCAAATTCGCATCAACGAAATTACAAAAACATGACTCGAGAGAGGAGGATCGAGGCAAATGCTCGAGAGAGAACTCGGGTGCACACCATCAGCGCCGCCTTCGATACGTTAAGAAAATGTGTTCCATCTTATGCCAGCAACCAAAAACTTTCAAAATTATCTGTTTTACGGATTGCCTGTTCCTACATCATGACGTTATCGCGTATGGCTGGCTACGACTACAGCGAAGACCAGAGTGAACCATCCATAGAGTCGTGCATAGAAAGTGTGTGTAACACCATCCAGCTAGAGGGCAAGACTAGGAAGAAAAAAGATGAATAATCTTAATCAAAATTTTTTAGATGTGAATAATGAATCGGTGAGTTGATCTTCTGAGTAAGGCCCTCCACTTTAAAATTCTAATTTCTAGAAGAAATTTCAATCTGATTATTAGAAGTATTAGATAAAACGACAGAAAGTCATAATACTTCCTTTGTGGATGCTCTAAAAAATAATATGAGCGTAATATTGATCCTTTAAGGGTCAGATGTGTTGAAAAACAAAAAAAAGGAGGCATTGTTTCGTTGGTATAGATGGATATACGAGTACATATTGTCTCTTGATCCTCAGTAAAAGAAAAGATATTTTACTCGAAAAATTAAAATTTCGAATGTCTCTCTCGAAATATAATATTTTGAGGTTGGAGGAAAAATACTGAACCTACTCATGAAAAGTACTTCTCAGTTTCATGAATTTCCCCTCTTATTTATTTATTTAATTTTTTTTCCACGAAATTTTGCTCATTATTCTATTTACCGATTCATTTGCTTCATCTACTTCCGAATTAGCTGTGATACGTTCGTAATTTCTACTTTTGTTCTTTTTTTTTTTAAATTGTTACAAAATAAGAGGGAAAAAAGTGAAAATTCAGTATTCCATATTATTGTGGATTTACAAAGACCTCTATAGATGGACCCATTTTTAAGATAAGATTTTTCAACAGGCTCCTTTAAACTAATCTGCGATTAAAATTAGGATTCCTATTAAAATTTATAAGTTGTAGTAACTTTCCAGTTATATGGTAATTCAGACATTTTAGCTAGAAAGATGATCGCAAGAGCTTAGCAGGTACAAAGGAGAAAAATTTAAGCGCACCATATTCCATCAGAAAAGCAGGTTTTCAAATGGAACTATATAATGGTCTTGATGAACCATTAAAATAAATCGTGTCTTAGAACTACGCAAAAATTGAATAAAAATGAATTTCTGTACAAATATCTACTTCTTATTTGACTTTATTCGAGAATAAAACTAAATTTTGATTAATATGGTATCATTTACCAACCAAATTGATCCTCTTCTTATGAATTTCTAATTGCACCTCGGCAAACAGCAAAAACTCATTAATTTTTAGTAACAAAGAATTTTAGACCGAAACTATTCCAACACTAATCTTCTAATCAATTCTGTAGACTTATTGATTTTATTGAGTTCATTTAACTATTTAAGCATTTTAAACGAATACGCTCTCAAAATTGTTTCCAGTTTAAGCTGATTTGAATCGTACATGAACTTCCCTCCCCTCTCAAGAAGTTTAGAATTATTTTAATTTCCTACTTTTGAATTAATTATATTGGTTCAAGAGCTTTTCAATTTACTGATAGACTAAATTGTACCTCAGTTATGCTACAGCGATCATCTTTTGAGGCTGTTTGTTTGAATTTTGAAAGTCTATGAACTCAGGTCTATGAATAATTTTACTGTAAAATTTACTAAGCTTTTTATCATTGATTATGAATAAAATTTGAAATAATTTCTATGACTTACGACTGATCAGAATTCAAATAAGGCATAGAAGTTTGGCTGTTGAGAAAATTAAATTCATTAATGGAATGTAGAGAAAAATTGTTACACTCATTCTGTGATTTTTTGTCAGTTTTGTAAAATGGCATTTGTAGTGTATACGTGAACATTATTTGTTTTGTGTTTTTTTCGTAGTCTTCTAATTGCTTGATACTTGATTTTCATCTGAATGGGAGCAATTTTTGTACATAAATTATTTCATACGCGGATTCAGGACGAAGGTTCCCCAAAACAAGCAAAAAGTCAAAATAGCTCGAAGAAATTGTTCATTTTTCTGGCCAAATGAGGGAGTATAGTCAACTCCCACCATGTTGAATCCGCCTATGATTCTTTTATTTTTATTTAAAATTTATTTTTGTTACGTTGTGTTAATTAAGGCACAATATTTTTGTTGATCTTATAATAAAAACTTTTTATTTTCCTGATTTTCATTTAATTTTTTTCTTTTTCGCTTGAATCATTACCATTATGTGTGGCTATAGGTACACGTACTCACTTATTGTATTACTTTTTATTGTATTTTATTATTTAACTGAAAAATCTCTGTTTTTCAATCCAAAATAATAATGAAAATTACTACCGAAATTATTTTTAGTATGGCTTGGTTATCAGTCACTGCCCTCTTATATGTTCTACATAATACGTGTTCCTAGACTACCTATACCTATACTATTTTAGTAGCCTCACAGGAAAAGATAGAAAATAAGTAAGTCCCTAAGTATTTGTAGTCTACTCAGTAAAAATGAAGTTAGAGTTTACATCCTTCAGGTCGATAAGTGGACAATGTGAAATTGATTCTGCAAATTTAGTATCAGTTTTCAATGTCTAGTTTTTAGAAAATAAAATTTTATTAAAAATATAGACTTCTCTCAGTCAGCATTTCTTCGAACTTGAATGGATATATGTAAATATCCCAAATCTAATCTTTCTTCATACCACAATCTTGAACTAAGCTTTCAAAAACTCTGCCGTTACGAATGGACTAGATGAAGTTTGTAATAAATATCCTCTCTCTTGACCACTAGGACACCTCAATCAAATCGCAAACTACCTCTTTCAAGTATGAACATTTTGAATCTTTAAATTCTTCAATTTTTGGAAAACAACAAAAAATAAACAAATAAATAAGAAGATATTATGGTTTCAAAACTCTTAGCCTCTTTTTTAAAGCATTTTTCCTAGCTATTTATCCGCTAACTTTCCTTTTCTGGTGACTTTTTGTTGTCCTCGCCTATCCACCTCTGCCTAGCTTTATCTTGTATGGGTTTTTTTTGTTATCCCAAAATAGATGGAAACTTTATTACTCGTCCTACAAAACTGACTAATGGAGCCGCTGGAGAAATTCATTTTTGATTTATAAATAAATAAATTAAATTAAATAAAATAGAAAAATTCTACAGAATACAAATTAAAATTTAGATTTTTAAAGTGAAAACCTGCTAAAAGATGAGAATTGTCGTCTCATCACAAAAATATTAAATGTTACCGGTATCGATATAATATCTAATTGCATAGGTAGATTTTCAATGTCTACCGTTATCATTCTATTTTGGTAGATCTCCAGATACCATCATTGCCTAATGATGTATAGGAAAGGGTAAAAAAATTTCCTGCCGTTGTCAAAGATTTTGGAATTTTTTTGGATAACTTCCAATATACGTTGTACAGGGAGCCTCGACATATCCCAAATCGTTTGCCATCTTCCGGTGTGTGTGGTCACCTCTGTAAACAGCAGCACTTGAAGAATACATAACGAATACGTTTGACACATGCCGCAGACAGATGTGACGAAGGTGGGCTTTGACTGGAATGCTCATATGCTGGCACATGGTCGTGCATGTCGTATCTAGCGTTTACATAATACATATTTTACACAAACTTCCTGCCTTCGCACTTGTTCACTCTCGAGCCTTGATAATTATAAACCGATAAAACGAGTAACAACTGCAGCGTATGCCAGCAACTGCAACGATCTTTTCAGACAATCATTTGAAAGGACTCCAATTATTTAGCTGATGAGGAAAGGGCAGAATACTAAAATTAGTAAGAATCAAGTTGGCTTGTTCAAATTTTGAACAGAGTAGACCCACTGAAACAATATGTAAGGAAAATATTTGATTTCCTGGCTCACGTAACTAGCCAGCATTTTCACAAGATTAACTATTGAAAAATATACCTAATTTACAGGTTTATAATTAGGCAACATAATATCTTCAAAAGTTCAACTTACTAAGAAATACTATCTTACTAAAAATAAATTCACTTGTAGGAGTGGGATGAAAAATAGCCACTCAAAAATTTTGCCAATATAGTGATTAATAATATCATTTTGGAAGATGGCAGATAAGATTCTTCATTTTTGTGCACAGTCTTTTTATGACGCTTTATATTTTTGTGGCTGAAAACGATAGAGTCATAGCCGGCGAAACGTGTGGTGCAGAGCACAAAATGCACTACATGAGAAATTTTCTAATTAAGATTACATTCATAGATGAAAAATTTAATAAACTGAATTTTCTTCTTTTCTCATATAGATAAAACATGATTTACATAACAAATTCCATGGTAAAAAGCTGGTACTGTACTACGGTAAGGAGATAAACATTCGATGAAACTCACATTTTAAGCTAACTGCGGGGTTTTGGTAATTCTTTTTTTTTTTTTTTTTTTTGGGGGGGGGGGGGGTTCAACTATAAAGTTGCACTCTAATACGTCTGAATTCAAAATTTTAGCAGCCCATTCTACTTCGCCATGTAGATGCAAAAACAAAAGAAACTTCTCCATGGCTCATGCACTTCTTCCAGCATATTTCATACATTCTATAACTTCATATTTACGCAATAACACATCTTGAATTGAGTCGCCAAATTGAAATCTTCATACCAGATCAAATTGTTGGCTGTTCACAGTTCTTTTCTCATGAAAAGCTTTTTCTAGTATCCAGCTATAATAGATACGACTACAGGCTTATCAGACTGGAGATTCTTCTAGTCAGTCGACGCTCACACCCAGTCGTCACAGTAGCATAAAAAATCGAAAAAAGATAGAAAATCATGGATGGGATAGAGTGGCTCATGAAGGAATTAAAACTGTTCAGAGAGACACGATAGACTATAGGAATTTAAATCGAAAAAAAAAAAAAAGGGTGGGTGGCGGTGAACGAGTCAAGTGGAGACATAACAAGGTTCTTGGTGTCTGTAACACCACAGGAATCTTTATAACCAAAGAAATCCAACTTTAAACTCGTTAGACACATACTGGTCGCTGCCTTTTACAGATAGTGCATGTAAGGCGATGAGGAAAATATTATATCGAAAATGTGATATCTTGAAGCAGGTTTTAGTTTTACAAGTGAGGTCGCAGACGGACAGCGATCCAAAAATTTATTTGATGCCTCCTGCAAGGACGAAAAGCTAATCAAGCTCTGTAGGTTAATAAAATATAAACAGTGTTTATACTCGTAAATATATAATTATCGAGAAGCCGGATCTAGAATTTCATCACTTTTTGTGGCAAAATTAAAGTTTAGAATATATCCCTTGAAAACAAAGAAAATGGATGCACAACCTCTATGCTTGAAGGTATATAAAGCGATGTTCAATAAATTGCTATATTATTACGAGTAACTTTGGATAAAAGAGCAGAAAATAAAAAAATAAAAACGAATTAGGAAAAGGAAATAATGCCATGCAAACCAATTAGGAAAATGGAAACGGTGATAACGGAGATTACTCGTCCAATTCAATTTTTTTCTCAACTTGGGGTCCAGACGTATGGTTATTTTACCAAGCTTTGAAATATAATCTATCTTACAATTAGTAGTATGGACTATGCTCGAATCTGCTGGTTTTGAGCTCTCGACTTTGGAGAAGTTGAGCCAACCTTCCCTTGAGGGTTCCACAGGCCTAATTCTCTAATATATAGGATCGGATTTGATAATATTCAAAAAATTATATTCAAATATTAAAACTTTATCCCACTGTATGGGTCATTCTTTTCTGTATAAAAATCAAAAGAAATACATTTGATGAGACCAACTTTTTTTGTTCCAAAATTTTCCAATTTATTGCTTTATAAAATAAGTGCATTATTTGTACTTTCTGCATTAAATTTCCTGATTTTTTTCTGGTTGAACGTCATTTATATCAGTTTAACGTCATTTATATCAGTTTAACGTCAGCGAGCAGTTAAATGACACAAAAATTATTCTTTCAAATGAAATTCTTTCGTTTTGAAAATAATAGTTCAGATTAGTAGAATATTAAATAAATTTCGAAGTTGCAACACCGGAAGAATGCCAAAATTTATTCGAACAAGAACAATATCATTTTTTGAATTATTTTACTCGTAGTACATACGTATATTAGGTACATGGCGTAGGAAAATGAAAAATATTTTCAGAAACCAATTTTCAACTCGCATATTTGCAAGTCTGAGACGAGGTATCCCTAGGGGCAAAATATTTTGAAAACGGATCCGTTTTATTCCGGGTTATAATTCGTTTCTGGATTATAACCCGGAATTTTCCTGTTTTCCGGCTTCTAAAACGGATTTCGAACGGATTGTAATCAGTCTTGCCGGAAATGAGTCCGGATTATTTTCCCTGAAGGCTGTTTTATGATATTCGTTGGCCCGGGTTATAATCCGTGAAACCGTTTTACAAACGGATTTAGAAAAATTGCCCAAAAATTATCACTGATTATAATCAGGAAATCCGTTTTAGAAACGGATTTAGAAAAATAATCAAGATGACAAAAATATCTGCAAATTTTCAGATCCGATGGTCGAAAATAAAAACGGACTGACAACGGATAAAATTCTCATTTTCCGGATCATTTTCTCATTTTTTGCCCATCGGGCGAGCTTGAGACCACAGCTTGAATTTAGTATCAATGGAGTAAATGCTGAAATATTGATCTAAGGATGTTATATATTGCTTTTACTCAATCGTTATTAGTGGCTAATAGGAATATTAACCGTCCACTTACTAAATAAATGAACATGTAACATGTCAAATCCTAACCACACAAGAGGTTATTTCAAACTTGACTTTTGATGCAGTCAACGACCAAGAAAAATAATATAAGGGACACGGTGGGGAAAGGCAATGCATAACTTGCTGCAAATTATGAGCTACTCGTACATGGTAAAACTATAGTCATCGGTGGGACGGTGCCAGATGTAAATCCTAATTGTGATTACTACATAAAAAGTATTTTACAAAAATGGGATCGATAAGTTATATATTTTTTGACCAATTAGGTGGAAGTGTCTCAATAAAGGTGACAAAAGTTGAACATTAAATTTATGTTTCGCATTTCCATACAGTGGCATCTTCCGGCCAAAAACAAATTATTACAAAATAAACTAAAAACCAGTAAAAAAAAAGAAAATTATCGAAAAATACGAAAAATTAATTTCAGTATCAATTTTTTGGATTTTGAAATTTTTTCAACGATTCTGCCCTCACCGGGAACCGCAACCACTAAAACAAAAAGGTAGTTCCGCCAATGCTTCTATGAAATTTTCAAAAATTTCTATTCCCTATTTACAATAAAACAGAATTCAAATACATATTTCAGTCATTTCTATGTGTCAATATCAACCTATCTGATGAAAAACCAGCTCACTAATTGTCAGAAGAAACAATATCCTCATATTGATCCCACGCGAATGTACCTAATTTCAAAAATTCACAGTTGGCTCTACTAATTTCATTTTCCTTTCAGCTAATTCTAAAGTCAAATCATGTATCCCTCCTACTTTCGAGGGAGTATATTTCTCATCTTCCATAAAGAACATAATGCTAAGGAAGAAAAATGACACCCCCATTCTGTTGATATATTAGCTTAAACAAAGGTCAGCTTCGGTGGTCGTTCATTGAAACCGGACGCTGGGAAAAAGTAAAAATTTTTAAAAATATATTCGGAGATTGAAAAAAAAAAAATATAAAGCAATCACATAGCCGATAGCGTCAACGGGGTGGAGACCAAAAAATAAAGGAAAAAGATTAACAATTGCTACTTGTACAAGTGCTGATCTTTTTTTTTTCACTTTCCATAGTCTGAACTTTTTTTTTCGATCAACTTTTTTTAGGATTAGAAACAATAATTAAAACACAAATGATTTGCATCCCTCTGTATTTTAGGGGCGGCAGCCAGAACAAACGCTTGTTACACGGATGCAATGGAGATGAGGATTAATAAAAAAATTATTCTTTATAAAAGGAGCCGGAAAATCGTTACGAATCGCTCAGTAACTGGTCGTGAAATTTAGCGTTTCTTTTGACAACCCTTTCTTCCTTTTTTTTTTTCCTTCGAAAAGGCTATGAAGGTTTTTATAATATGGATGTATGGGTACGTGATATGCGGAATATTAAATTTTATTAATCGTTTCGCTATTGTTCGATATGCTCGCGTAACTAAAATGTTAAATCTCAATTAAATCGACGAGTCAAAGGCTAACGATAAAAACCTGAGTGGGCAAATGTTTATTGTTCAACTACGGCATTTTCTAAAATTTGTGGTAGCAGGGCGTATAGTGGGTTTGATAGCAAAATCACACTGCAAGGGTGGGTGAAGATTGAGACGACTCGGTTCTTGTGTAAAAACATGAAGTACAAATAAAGAATAGAGTGCGCACTTCGAGGACAGTATTGAAGATGAATTCTTTGTACTGGGCGTTAGTCAATTTCAAAACATAATGTCCGCCGTGAACATAATGTCCTGTTCTTCCGTGATAGTCCAATGTTAGGATGACGTCATCATCAGAGTCCAATGTTAGGATGACGTAATCATAGTTATATCTACCTATATCAAAGAATACAGAGATCAAGATTTCATCAATCATACTTATGTCAATGACGTCATCATACTGCTGCAAATGATGACGTCATTATACCTACGTATAACATAGGATCCGCAGATGGTGATGTCATTATACCTACGTATAACATAGGAAACGCAGATGATGACGTCATCATACCTAGATATAACATATTGCTCAATGTTATACTTATTATAACAGTTAAAAAGCTGTTGATGACGTCATCATAAACTTATAAGATTTCTTTATAGCTCAATGTTATAACTGAGTAGATGACGTCATCATATCTATGTATAACATAGAACACTAGGTATAAAATTTCAAAAGATGTTGATGACGTCATTATACATTTACTTATAAGATTGGAAAAGTAACCAAGTAAAATTTTTCAGGAAAGAATTATGAAGAAATATTTTTAAGTCCCTATGCGCTTCATATTTAAACAATTTTGTTTTTATGAGAAACAGTTTTGGATACTTTTTATAATCTCTTGTTGTAAAAGAGAATTCATCTTTCGCCTTCACGAAACTTCAGTGAAGGGTGCAGCTATTATCTACAGTCCTCTAGTAGATGAGTAATAGTTTTTTAAAATTTAAAAGCATTGTTCATTTTCATTATATCTCATCTAACACATTCAGTCGCGTATCAGTTTTTCGCCTCTTATAAATTTTATCTCCCTTCCAAATTATTCAAATTGATATGATGATGACGATTATTGTCAAAGTTAGATTAAAACACGATAAAGCAAAGCTTGGAAATAATAAATAGTGACATCGAGTGAAAAATTTGAATTAGTCTTAAATAATTTTTCTAAATGGAAATAAAGCAAGTTCGTGAAAAAATTCACTAGGACATTAATTGTAAAGTACCTACTTACTGAAATATTGTTTGTACTTTTCTTTACAAAATAAAATTTAATAACTGTTCCAAAAACGCAATATTACAACTAAGTATTCATTTTGCAAACGATAAAGTCTATTTTTGAAAATCTAGTTTTATTCTTTTTAAAATCAGGTCTTATGATGCATTTTTGGTTGAAGTTATTCTGCCTAGTATCATTTTTGCATATTACCAAGATGGAACCTCTGGAACCTCCAAGTGAGTAATGCAGTCATTATATTAGTAATGGAAATTAATTTTAGACAAGAAAAATTGAACAAAAAATTTTAAAAGCTATGAAAATTGCCCTCTCCTTTTTAACTTCTTATAGTGGAGATGTTAAATACCTACCAACCTGCTGTAAAATTACTGATAAGTGAGTAATATTTTTACCATGAAGAATGTATTTTGTTTTCAATGCAGCATTTGTATTTGATTATGCACCTCTGGGTCATACTGGATTTTATGTCACTTGGAAACCGAATACAACACAAAAAAATTCAGATGGTCGAGAATTATACAGATATTTCGAATTTTGCGATCGAATTGAGGCAGAGAAGGACACCAAAAAGAAAAGAAATGATACATGCCCATATTCTAAAGGAAGCTTTAATTATAGTCTTATAATTAGAGGAAAAGAATTCAAAGAAAATACGCTTTATGAATTTATCATTAACCAGTATTCCAAAAATGATTCTGAAGACACATTTGAACATACGTGAGAAAAAATGTTATTTACTTGTGAAATGATAAAAAGTGTACTGATCTAACAATGATGCCTAATAATACTAAGTGTATCATTTCAGTTATTCACTTCTAATGAAAACTAATAATAAAACGAATACAAAACCTGCGAAACCTGGTTTTGAATGTATTTACAACGAATCACGTCTTGAAGTAACAATAGTATGGCTCCCTTGTGGTACGCGTGAAGCACAAAATTGTAAAGGAAAAGAAGCTGGAACACATTTTGCGGTGAAATTCAGGTAACTAAATTATTTATTTGATATTTATGTACGAGTATGTTACAGGCAAATCGTGTAATCCAGGCATCATGTAATTCTTTAAACAATTCCATGACCTGTCTATAGGTAGATATTTCATGAAATGTCTAAGTATATCATAGACTGCTTAAAAAATATGTAGCCGGCAAATCATATAAACATCATATTGAACTCACATACGTTGGGCCCTGCGGTGTCAACCCATCCACTATACAGCTGTACTGTGGTCTAGAACAATCCTCTTCTCACTCTAAATTAACTGGAGCTTGGATAGTTGAAGATTTTTCAACAAAAAAAAAATGATACATTACGCTGTCTGGAAAGGGGAAAGTTTGGGAAAGCTGATTCAAGACATATTTATAAAATTTGCATGATGCAGCAGTTCATACATACAGTACGTCACTATAGAATGCAACTATGTTTTTCCAGTTACATAAACAAGCAAAACCTATTTCCAAAAAGGATGGTTTATACTGTCATTCCATTTATGGATGATTTAAAACCACTTTCCTCTGTAATGATAACATTTTATTTATCACCATATACATCAGGCAAATCTTACTAAGACTGTATTGAACTCGCAGAATAATACATGTATTTCATTTTATTATACAATAAGAACTGCTATGAGTCTATGACACTTCTTATTGAAGAGCAGAGATTTTTGTAAGCAATCATAGTGATTTCTTACACATTCTTGGATGCGGCATCAAACTGATATACGAGGGGCGGTCAAAAAGTAAGTTTCCCTATGCCTTCAAGTCCCCCCAACACAATGAAAGTGACTTGCACCGCCAACATAGTGAAGAGAGGGTGTGAAGGAAAGAACATACCAAGTTTCAAGCCTATCGGTTTTGTTTTCATTGCGTGGCATTGAAAAAACAATGAAATACGGCTCAGTAAGGCCGCCAAATAAGAAAATCTCTTCAATATGTTAGTGGTGCAGGGTAGTTTAAATGCATCTGTTGCGGTCGCAGGCATAATCAACTTAACTTTTTTACTGCCCCTCTTATCATGAATGATATTTAAAATTTAAAAAAATTGTTTTTCCAATAGCTGAAATTGTGTGTGTTTATGCCTTCCAGTCTATTGGAACAGTATTTTTTTGACATCTCCTCACCTCCCTCGAAACATTTACACACACACTTCAACACGCTCATTACATTGGGCCATGTCGCAGCTGTCACTGCTGACGGTGGACATCCCTCCACCTCTCCCCTTTCCATGTTACATGCGAATAACAGATCCCCGCGCGCATTTCCCATCTGGCGGCCTTACCATACAATAAAATCATATTTTTTAAATTTCTATGCAGCCGAAACAAACCCGATCGACTTGAAACTTGGTATGCGCTTTCCTTCAAACCCCCTCTTCACAATTTTGGCGGTATGAGTCCATTTATTTGCGCTCGGGGCGTTTGAAGGAATAGGGAAACTTACTTTTTGACCGCCCCTCGTAGAAGCACATATTTGCGATAAAATTACAGGAGATAAAACTCTACGATATGCCATTATTTCAATTACCTACCTGAGAAATACGAGTATAATATACAGTTTCATGATTTGCCTAACGGATTACACAATTTGCTTGTAAAAGGTATATTCTATCCAATGAGTAGAAATATTTTACTGAAAACATTGGTGTATGACACCCCGATGGGCAAAAAATGAGAAAATGATCCGTAAAATGAGAATTTTATCCGTTGTCAGTCCGTTTTTATTTTCGATCATTGGATCTGAAAATTTGCAGTTATTTTTGTCATCTTGATTAATTTTCCAAATCCGTTTGTAAAACGGATTTCCTGATTATAATCAGTGATAATTTTTGGGCAATTTTTCTAAATCCGTTTGTAAAACGGTTTCACGGATTATAACCCGGGCCAACAAATATCATAAAACAGCTTTCACGGAAAATAATCCGGACTCATTTCCGGCAAGACTGATTACAATCCGTTCGAAATCCGTTTTAGAAGCCGGAAAACAGGAAAATTCCGGGTTATAATCCAGAAACGGATTATAACCCGGAATAAAACGGATCCGTTTTCAAAATATTTTGCCCATAGGGACCTCACCCTCCCACAAACTATAATGATACTCCAAAAAACATCAATATCTTCCTGAATATCAATATAGAGTATAAGGGTGGGCATAAACCCGCACTGAACTTTTGATGCTACGGAACTGAATAGTGGAGGGGTGGAAACATTTTTTCCTTTACGAATGAATCAATGGAACGGCCTCTTTGATTGTAATCAACAGTATTTAGAAATTTGTAAGTATTTCCTCCTCAATTACAACAGAAGGAGGAGAAAATGGAGCAACGGGTTTTGTCCCATAAGATGCGAGGCAAAAACCCTCATATGGAAATAGTATTAATAAAATAGTTGCACTTGCAGGCCTTCACGAAATATACCGTGGATGCTAAGATAAACTACCTATAATTATACGTTCAATATCCTAATGTTTTGAAATTTAGTTTTACCCCTCCTCCTTCCCCTTGTATCTTACAAATTGTATCAACATCGATATCTACTAGTGTAATAATACGTCATTTTCTATAGAAATTAAATATCGTGAAAAACATAATTTAGAGGATCTAATGATCATTTTATAAGACCAATTTCCGTAAGTATTCACTGAAAAATTTAGAGGTGAAGTTGGTTCTTTTTGCAAAAATTCATTCCTACCTTTGTTTGGATCGTAAATTCGCGATTATAAGAATCGTGTATCCTTCAAATATCGACATATCGATAGTTTGAATGAAACAAATATCGCAACTTTCTTTCCCTACTGCCGTCATGGTGGAAATAGACCGCGGTTGTAAACATGTTTTCCACACAATTTCTAAAACATCTACAAATGTTGCAAAAAACCGTCTACACCGGACTGGTTGCAAACATATGAATAAATGTTTTCAACACGAATTTCCCGATCTGATTTGAATCGGATATTGGAGGTTTTGTTTATTTGTTTACCGCCAAATTTCCTTCTTTTCCAATAAATTATTGATTATTTTGGTCCTTTTTTTCTTATCTCCAATGTCTACGTTTTTCGGGTGTAAACGTATATTGCAAAATTTTTGCAACAAATGTTTTCAACACAGTTTTGTAAAAAAATTAGATATCCGATTTTTTCCATGTTCACAACATTTTGTGGAAAACATTCGGTCTATTTCCACCATCAGACGGTCGTATTTATGAACACAAGGTCTATATACTCTTCTACAGGTTAGCTCGATCGCCAGGCGCAGGCAGGTGGGTGACATCACCGCAGTACTAATTTTCTATTCCCCCATTTAAAATACATTGGCGGAATTTTGGAATCAATTTTTTTATGAGACAAATAGGAGATAGAAAAAAATTTTCAGTGAGGACCCCCCTTATTTTTTCACGCAGAATTTGAATTTTCAATCATTTCATCATTTTGAGTGAAGGGGGAGGCGTGAGAGGCGGATTCGAATTTTGACTTCCTCATGAAATCCAAACCCGATGGGCAAAAAATGAGAAAATGATCCGCAAAATGAGAATTTTATCCGTTGTCAGTCCGTTTTTATTTTCGATCATCGGATCTGAAAATTTGCAGTTATTTTTGTCATCTTGATTAATTTTCCAAATCCGTTTGTAAAACGGATTTCCTGATTATAATCAGTGATAATTTTTGGGCAATTTTTCTAAATCCGCTTGTAAAACGGTTTCACAGATTATAACCCGGGCCAACAAATATGATAAACAGCCTTCACGGAAAATAATCCGGACTCATTTCCGGCAAGACTGATTACAATCCGTTCGAAATCCGTTTTAGAAGCCGGAAAACAGGAAAATTCCGGGTTATAATCCAGAAACGGATTATAACCCGGAATAAAACGGATCCGTTTTCAAAATATTTTGCCCATAGGGAAGTTACGTCAGTTTAATAATTTTTCAGGTTAGAAATCAATTTTTACTTATATTTTTAATTTTATTTCTTTTTATCAGTGAACTGTGATTTGCAAGTAAGCAATAAATCTACTTTTTTCCCCCACAAATTAACCAACATAATTATGTATGGTTTATGATCATAAGAAATTGAAATTCCAAAGTATATTTGAAATTTTTCTGAACTAGCTGAAAGTCATACAGTTCAAATAGATATTAATTAGATATTCAAAAAAGGCCTGTGTAGAATTTTAGCTAAATCCGTGAAAATTTATTTGTAGCTATTTAGCTAAAATTCTACACAAGCCCTTTTTGCAAATTTAATATCTATTTGGACTATATATGACTTTCAGCCAATTCAGAAATATTTTAAATACACTTTGGAATTTCAATTTCTTATGATCATAAATCATACATAATTATGTTGGTTAATTTGTGGAAAAAATTTATTTTGTGGGGGAAAAAAGTAGATTTATTGCTTACTTGCAAATCACAGTTCACTGATAAAAAGAAATAAAATTAAAAATAAAAGTAAAAATTGATTTCTAACCTGAAAAATTATTAAACTGACGTAACTTTGGATTTCATGAGGAAGTCAAAATTCGAATCCGCCTCTCACGCCTCCCCCTTCACTCAAAATGATGAAAATGATTGAAAATTCAAATTCTGCGTGAAAAAATAAGGGGGAGTCCTCACTGAAAATTTTTTTCTATCTCCTATTTGGCTCATAAAAAAATTGATTCCAAAATTCCGCCAATGTATTTTAAATGGGGGAATAGAAAATTAGTACTGCGGTGACACCGTATGTGGAGGGTTGCGTTCGGATCGAGCTAACCTGTAGAAGAGTATATAGACCTTGTTATGAACATAGTGTTTGGATTTTCTTTTTTTGTGTTTATATAGAGGGCGCTAAGGGCAATGCGGGTTTTTGCCCGCCCTTACTTTACCTATTATACTCGTATTAATATAAGTATCTCATATTCTTTCGGACATCTTCACATAACTGCATAGGTCTTCAGGAAAACCAATTAATCATGAATTAAAAATCAAGGGGGAAAAATGAAATTCATATCATTGGTGACTTTTAATAGGTTTATAGTTATTTCAAATCTATCTATTAATTGCACTTACAAATTTACTCAGACCGATTGACAGAAGAGGTGAACATAAAATTGAAGAATTAAATGAACAATCTATCGAATCTTTACTTTTATTGCGCGGTGTATTATACGAAGTGATTGTAATTTCAATTAATGGTAATTCTGAAACTCACTCGGATCCTCGGGAAGTATTTTTAACGCCAAGTGAGAGACTGAAATTTTTCTTTCGATTTGAAATTTTATACAACAAACATTTTGCTTTATTCTATAAAGTTTTTTGAAAAATTTCAGGGACTGGTCCTGTTACGTCGGTCAAAATACTTTCATTTCCTAATGCATCAGTTTTACTCTCCTGGAAACCACCAAATAAAGTCTCAATAGATGATGGAAGGAATCAATATTACGTTAGAGTTCAAACTGTTAATTCTATCATAAATGAAGTAACAATATTAGGGATTCGAGAAAATACGTTGAATGAATTGGGAAATATGATTGATGGCGAGTTTATTGATACGAACACTGATGCCGAGGAAATATTATTCGACAAGCCACGAAACCAGCTTGTACCTGGAGTCACATACGTATTTTTCATTTTACCCATTTATCCTGGAATAGGATTTGAGTAAGTTCTCACTTTCTTAGACTCAGATTAGATAGGTTATTATAGCTTAATAATAATTATTGTAACATCAATATTGAGCATAATTTGACATGGATTGATTTCAATCATGACTAAAATTAATCATGAAATACGATGACTAAATTTCAATCATGATTAAAAATGTCTTTAATTAGTCATAAATAGTATTAGTCGTGACTAATGCGACTAAAAACAATATTTATTCACCAAATTCAGTTAAGATTGAATTAGTCATTTTTGTAGTAGTAAATGATTCACTGAGAATGACTAATTTAATCATGTTTTGTCCAACATTGTTGCTGCACTAGAATTTTTGGTTTTGCTTCTGCTACAGCAACTGCAATTAGCGTGAAAAAAGATGATAAAAAATTAAATTGTTTTGTGTGAGGCGTCTCCTCGTCGGCCTCTAATCTAAGACTTATCTTTCAGAACTCGAGTGAAATATACCATTCCAATTAACTAAGATAATCAATCAATGAACAATAAAAAGTTCGATTAGCTGAGGTAAGTAACCTATCCATTTACTACACTGAAAGAAAAGGGTAGTACCTACTACGTACTACGTAGCTAGTATAGTAAATTTTCTCATCGAAATAAAAAAAATTATTATTTTGAAGTAATAACTTATTATATAATAGTATAATGGACTACAAAGATATTATATTTTACTTTTTTTTTTTTTTTAGTAAAAATTTCTTTTTTGTCTGAGTTTTCCTATCCTAAAAGAGTAAAAAGTACTATATTGAAATTTCTCTCAGTGTAATAAAATTCCGTGATATTTGAGAACGATAGCATTAATTGAATTCACGTTATCAATTAAATATATATTTTTTGTCACTATTCTAAACTTTCTCTATCAGTGTGCTAGTTTCAGACTATGGGCCCGAGCTCAGCCGTACATATAGCGATGCATATATTGAATAAAAATACTCAAGTCTAACCTAGATCAATAAAATCTGGCGAGAACAAGTGTAAACAAATATTTAATCATGAAAACGATAACAAATAGGCCCATTGATAGATACCTTATAATTTGACAGTCATGCCAAATCATATAATTCATTGTGCAACGTGTAATTTGTTTATAAATGTTCGAATGGGCATGATAGGGCGTTTATTTGTAAAGGAAGAAATGCATATTAGAAAAATCACCCCCATATTCATTGGCAATAGGTTCTGGGCTGCGGATATTAAAAATGCACCGGCGTTCAAGAGTGTATTATTTCAAAAAAAAAAAAAAAAAAGAATGGAAAAACACTTTGTCCATCATCGGATTGTTATTATCGTGATTTGTACGGCAGTTATTAAAACCACGTCCGAATTTCGTATTCAGTTATTCAAAGAATGGAAACGGGGCCTTGTTTACACAGAAATATAAATTGCTTTTTAAACGATGGGTATGCGGGAAATTAATACTAGCTCCTGCCACATTGAGGTATCTTTTGGCAAAGCATAAAAGTACTCTAGCTACAACTCTTGTATTCACGCTGCTTTTCATTTAAATACTTTTCGAACCTCTGTTACCCTTTTCCCGAGAAACACCCTTGAATCTCCTGTCTTCAAACCTATAACTGTGTTTGTCGTTGTACAATCGTCATCTCGTCGCATTTAATAGAAAGGCAAAAAATTTGACACCTTTTGTTACAGATTTGTGTGTAAACATCCCCTCTAAAGTACAATGGCTAGGAAATGTACATTAAATGAAAAAAAAAAAACGAGCTGAGATATGTCTAAATTGGGGACAATCCTGCACTCTATTGTTCTCAAAATGTTCCGAGCAAGGTACCTGTATGCAGTTATCCAGTTTAACCGACCTCTGTTTTAAATTATTCACTTTTATGCTTGACAAAAAAAAAATTGGATTTAAGTGGGTATTATTTTTATCGGTGTGGGATTATTTTTATCGGTGTATCTTTAATTTAAATGAATTCTGTTTTAGATTATTGTAATATTTAAAAATTTAATATAATTATTATTATATCTGACTAAATTCCAAAAAATGTTATATATGTGTAAAATTGAGAACGGGCAAAAAACAAACTAAAACCATTATAAAAATACAACTATGACCCGATTCCCAAAGGTGCTATAAATGTAACTTTTGGATGAACGAAATTATTACCAAACCAGAAGAACGTATATACGGGCATCATGTTTGTATAAGACAAATTGCATAACGTATTTTTACAGGCGTCATTTCTCACCATCTAAATATATACTTACAGCACTTTTTGGAATCGGACTATTCAATTTATTTTCAAAACCAATGAGATTTATGTACAATTGGTAGTATTAAGCTGGACCTTAACTTAGTGACCTTGACCTTGAATTGATAACTTTTACCTCAACCTGATGAGTTTTGTCCTCATTTTAATGACCTTGAAAATTTTTAATAGTCAATTTTGTACATCCTTTACGTTCTTTACACCAATTCTTTACATTTTTCACCTTAATAAAGAGATAGTCTAGAATATAGTCGACGCCCGGACGCATCCAAATTATTTTCTATCAATACGTATATGGACTCTCCCCTATGGGCAAAATATTTTGAAAACGGATCCGTTTTATTCCGGGTTATAATCCGTTCCTGGATTATAACCCGGAATTTTCCTGTTTTCCGGCTTCTAAAACGGATTTCGAACGGATTGTAATCAGTCTTGCCGGAAATGAGTCCGGATTATTTTCCGTGAAGGCTGTTTTATGATATTCGTTGGCCCGGGTTATAATCCGTGAAACCGTTTTACAAACGGATTTAGAAAAATTGCCCAAAAATTATCACTGATTATAATCAGGAAATCCGTTTTACAAACGGATTTGGAAAAATAATTAAGATGACAAAAATATCTGCAAATTTTGGTCGAAAATAAAAACGGACTGACAACGGATAAAATTCTCATTTTCCGGATAATTTTCTCATTTTTTGCCCATCGGGATGTTTTTCTAGTTTATAGAAATATTTCCTTAATCAACACAAAAAATAGCACGGAGTCATTTTTGTTCGCAAGTTTAACGTAACGTGAGCAAAAACCTTCTTGAATCATTAAAATTTGAAAACTGTAAGTTACATCATCAATTAAAAAAATATTTGATGAAACTATTGAAATTGTAAAGCATTGAAAAATTCCATAAATGATAAAAAACTGACAATAGAAGGCGTACCATAATCCTTTAAAAGTAAGACAATTTTTTTTTTCTCGTAATTAGTGTTGAAAAAATGGTAAGAACTTGAGGAAAAGAGCTGACCCAGCTATTAAAAAAATGCTACAGTTTCATTAATTTTTGAAATAATAAATTATGGTTTTGAAGCGAGAGTAAAATCCACAGATTATGAAACTGATGGATTTCAAAAAAGGGTCCAAACGTCAACTTGGGCCCTTTTTCGATATCCACCTTCAATTAAAACAGAAAATTGATGAATTCCCGTTTCAAAAGTTCATTTTACAATTCTATCATTCGAATTTACTTCAAATTAACTCAAGTTTGTTGTAGAAAATAAAAAAAAAAAAAAAAACCTACGACGATCCCTACAGTAGCAAAATTATAAATATTGATTCGTGGGAATAACTAATTATTTAGCCTGCAACATATCAACTGAAAATCGTAAACACAATAAAAATGAGATAACGTTTCTAATTAGAATTTTAAATATTTTGCTGACTTCATCTCACCCACATTCGCTGATTGATTGTAAAAAATAATGGCGAAAGAACTGCGTCGATTTGAAATGCGAATTCCAAACCGTCGAGTAAGCCAGCTGGCAGAGATGCTCTGCAGCATATAAATGAAAAATGTGTCCATAAAACGCCTACTATATACATGAAAAAGAATCTGGGAAAAGTATTTAAAAAAAAAAAAAGATATACGAAACTTCATACAGGCATCGATATGAAAAATATGAGGGGAGCGAGGGAGAATAAAAAGTGAAAAATCGAATTTATTTAAGTACGAAGAATAGTGAATTAAATCAGATTTAAACAGTTTGCCTCTTCTTTTTCCTCATATATATTTTTTTTTACGTTTTAATTTTCCATCACGACGGTGTAAATAAATTGGGTGGTTCGTTTCGAAATGAGCAGTCAGTAGATGGACTTGCTGGAGACGGGGTCCGTCCTTTAGGACATCGAATTCTAAAGCTATTATACGGTGGCGCACCTGCTGTGTGGGATAGACACTACACAACAAGTCGTCTGGCGCCATAACTAATACAAATCAACATATACATACTCTCGAATAAAGGTACCTCTGCATCATTTACCTGTGGCACGTTATTTAATATAAGTGTAAAGCTATGCCGAATAGGTGAATTGTGTGAGAATCGTATACGCACCTGTTCCAGCATCGCTACGTGTCTGCCCCTCTGACCCCTCCACCGTGCCACCAACTTATAGAGATTCGATCTTCATTCACTGAATACCTGTATGTGTGGATGGAGAAATACAAAGAGTTGATGCTGGAAGAGTGGTGTTTTTTTCTGCTTCTACACCGTCGTTTCATATAAAATATTTCATAAATTTAGAAATTATTAATCCTTTACCTGGACAAGAACATGGGGATAATTTTTTTTCGTGTTCCATTAAAAGAATCGTAGGAAAATTCGGTAGGGATGGCAGGTGGGTTATTTTACAAAAAATATATTCCATATAAAACAACTGGAGAAAAAAAAAAGTAAAAATGTATGATTTTAAGAATAACTTTTTCTTTAATTATCGAACTCTGTATACTCCTTCCAGTTTTAATAGACTTATAAAGAAGAGTGGAATTCGAATAGCTATCGTATGAAGAGTGAAGTCATATTTTATTTCATACCAATTTTTGGAAAGAATTCCTAAAGATTTGGAGAGTGTAGCTCTATGGAGTCTCTTATGTAAAAATGTAACTGTTCCAAAAGAATGTAAAATGTAAAATACAAAATAAATAATATTATAAAGGATGCATTTTCAAGAATTTTGAACTCAATTTTGGAAAATGAAAATAGAAAATTGAAAATGAAGTAACGGTAATATTCGCATATAAGAGGCAATAGTATACTCATACGGAATCCAAAAAAGTGATGTGAATTATTGTAATATAGACAGAAGCGAAACTAGGAGAGGTTCTAAAAAATAATTCTGTCCATCCACCTTCTCCTCTCTCTCTCCAACCAAAAAAAAAAAAAAAAAAAACAAACAAACAAAAAACAACCCAAAATTAACTAAGAACTACACAGCAGGAAATGACTGCGGTAATTTTTATTACTATTTATAGGAAAAGAACAATTCAAGATATCCTACGTATTGTAGATATTCTTAGGGCTAGGGGTACAATCAGAGCCTTAGCTTCCCCTCAACGGAACCAGGTTTAAACGATGAACCTCGGCTTAGGCATAAAGAGAGTGTACAAACAAAAATAGACTGTGGTTCAGCTAAACCATCATAATCGCTGACGCAGCAACAAAATAGTGAGAATTCTGATTGTTCGCATCTGTGGTTGTCTATTTTGTGTCGTGCGGTAACGCAGTGAGTCCGAACTAACGGCGCAAAATCCAGATACATCGATAAAAAAAATGGAACTTTGCAGTGTACAATTTACCCAACCTGAGCAAATACAATAGAATTCCCCTCAATATTTAGCTGAACTCGCCTTAAGCATTGATCGGACTCCACTCAACTTGAACCGGGTTTAAGTGGAGCTTAACTTTTGAACTCGCATTGTACACCCTAATTTTTTGAGTTGAACCTGGTTTTCGTTTGAGCCCCACTTAAGCTCTGATTGTACCCCCGGCCCTCAGTACCTATTTGTAGTATTTTATTTATGTTTTGGATAGTATATTTTCCCTATTTTTCAAGGTTAGTTTTACTATAAATTTTGAATTGTTCCAGTTTTCTCATATAAATAGTCAGTCACAATTATGCGCACTACCTATCGAAATTTTTTTCTATGTAACGAAAATAAAATAAAATAATTAAAAAAGGAAGAAAAATTTTCTTTAGTGAATTTTTTATCATTGTTAGTTCTAGACCATAGGAAACTTGGCCTTCATCGTAATTTTGAACTTTGATTTGAAAAATGGACAAAATCAGTTAGTAGTTCGGACTTTTGGGAGTACCATCGAAAAATTGAAATGAAGTCGACAGTTACTTGCATTCTTATGTTCATGACATTGTTTCCATTATACACAATATGAAGCGCCATCTCTTCTTCGTATTCACAATCATTAGAGAATTTGGAGATAAACAGATAACTACAATCAAACTGTTTAATTCGGTATTGAAACACTAGCGTGGTCCGAAGGGGCTACAACTCTTTTCCGATCAAATTTATCTCAAATTTTGCTCAATTTCGCTCAAATACCGCTCAATTCCGTTCAAATTTTGCTAAATTCTGCTCAATTTGGCTAAAATTCCAATCCAATATCGCTCAAATTTCGCTACAGTTTCACTCAAATTACGCGGAAAAAAGAGGCTGGATAAAAAGGAATTTCAATGTTCGAAAACAAAAAAGGCTGACTGAACGAAAAATTTAAATTTTCCATAAAAGAGGGGCTGGCTTGATGAGAATATCAATTCCCTGGAAAAATCAACTGGCCAAAATTAGACTAACAAGTAGTAAATTAAAACCAGTGGCAATTTAGACTAACCAGTAACAAATTTAATTACCCAGTGACAAATTGGAGTAACCAGTGACAAATTGGAGTAACAAGTGACAAATTGGAGTAACCAGTGACAAATTGGAGTAACCAGTGACAAATTAGACTAAATGGTGACAAATTGGACACACCAATGAAAAATTGGACTGACCAGTAGTGAATTGGACTAACAAGTGTCAAATACATGTAAGACTAACAAGTTGCAAAATGAGGCTTTACAATTTTTTTTCAAACTTTTCTTACGAGATTATTTCCAGTGCAGGGGATTTTAAATTTTTGACACCAACGCAGTGCTGCCTACTCGGTGGAAATTTGAATTTTTGAAACAAAACGCACTACTGCCGGCTCCGCCAAAATTTAAGATTTTTGACGCACGCGCACTGTTGCCAGCTTGGCCAAAATTTCAGTTTTTGATAATCGAGAAATGCTGCCGGCTCAGCCAAACTTTAAGATTTTCAACAACTGCGCACTGCTGCCAGCTCCGCCAAAATTTCAGATTTTTGACTCGCGCAAAATGCTGCCGGCTCGGCCAAATTTTCAGATTTTTGACATGCTCAAAATGCTGCCAGCTTGGCCAAAATTTGAATTTTTCAACATGGGCAAAATGCTGCCAACTTGACCAAATTTTCAGATTTTTGAAACGCGCAAAATGCTGCCAGCTTGGACAAATTTTCAGATTTTTGACCCATGTGAAATGCTGCCGGCTTGGCCAAAATTTGAATAAAAAGTGTAAATTAGACTAACCAGTAACAAATTGGACTACCCATTAAAACTTAAATGTATCTGAAGAGCCCTTTCAGAAAATAGATGCATAATATGTTGTGGAGCCCAAAACCAGTTATTCTTATTATTTAAATTTTTTCACTTAATAAATAACCAGATAGTCTTCTGTTAGTCTATATTGCACCTGATTTTTACCTGAATTCATTTCAAACTGTTTTCTTCTGAAATATCATGCACTTTCTTTCTGTCTTTTTGCATTTTTGTAATATTATTTTCAGATTAACACTTTTACTTTTAATTTATTTTTGAAAACATTTTGGTCTTAAACTTTTTTCATCAGCCTGTACTTCCACTACATGCTTTTTCAAGTTCTTACATTCACTATACTTCTTTTCTTTCTTTTTAATTTTCTGTTCATTCTGTAGTCAACAACACTGACCAGGAGTCTTCATGTGTGATATCGGCCATCGTCTTCAGTCAATAAAGTTGTGAGTTAATGTTAACCTGTCTTAATTATTTCAATGTTAAAGTAACCGCATAGCAGTTAAGATTATTAAGCTTTTCAAATCTACTACACTCTCGTCTGTTAGTCTCGTATCCTGTTCAACTTTTTGAAATATTTATCTTTAGTTTCACCTCTTTTTATTTGTTAACCTCGTTTTTCCTTTTTCAATTGAAGTACCCCTGTTGGTTATCTTAGTCTTCGAGTGAAAGTCTGTTATCCTCAGTCTAGTATAGCTTATTCAGAAGCTGCTGTGTTTGCAATTAATTGCTCTTCCTTGTTTGAATCAGTATTCACCGTCCCTGGCTTCTTCATATCTGTCTCTTTGACCCCGTAAGGCAATCGCATACTAGTTAGGATTGTTATACTTTTAGACTTCGCTACATTCGGATCTGCAAACTTGTACAAACCCCGGTTTGGGCACCACAATGTATATTCATGAATAATGTCAATCGCTGCTTTTCAAATTTTTTACTGAATTTACAAATTTACCCAGCATGAAAAATGTGTTTTCTTTTTCCTCTTCTAAAAAGAGATTACATGATTAAAATCCATTTTTTTGATGCCTTGGAACCTAGTGTTTGTGTATAATGGAATGGTTAGATACCTATAACATGCAACTGGCGCATTCTACCATTTCTTTGTAAATTTAGCCAAGTGCTGCAAATCAAGTGAAACGCATTCTAGTTATTCATTGAGAACTACACATAATTCGTAATTTCTTGAATAGGCAGCAGCACATATTACTGAATTCAAATATTCTTACCAAAATGTAATCGTACGACTTTTCGCATAATTTCAGGTTTATACGCATGTTTTACACATTTTCCCACGTATTATGCATTTTTTACATACTTACTCGTATTTTCAAAATAATAAAAACATTTAGTTAAGTACTCTAGCTTTTTGGGACAACATTTTCAAATGTACTCTTATTTTCATCCAATTTGTTGAAAACAAGAAAAAAAATTACTGCTCTAATTATTAGTTTACCTACGAATACAAAAAAAAACGAGGACGAAAGAATTTTTTGATGGGAACGATATTGGAGCTTGAGGATGAATAATCTAAGGTACCCAATTCCCTAGAAAAATGAAGAATTTCACTGGGGTAATTCCTTTGAAAGGTATGGAAGAGGTTAAGGTTTAAATACAAATACTTATCCGTTTTTCATACTGTGGATTGTTCTTTTCGTTAACTATGACAAAATCTGAGCAATTATTCCCTTTAGTCAAAGAAATCAGAATGTATTCTTTCAAATTTTTTTATTCGTTTTTTTTTTGAATGACAAATCCTGTGGTCCAAAAAGCAGGGCCGGCGACGCAAATTTTCCCGGTGTGGTGCAGATTTCTCGACCACACCGCCCCTCCCAAAAATTTTTTTTGCAAATTTATTATTAAAAAAAAAAAATTGCGCTTCAACCTGAGAACAAAATTAATAACAAAAAGTCACAGTATAAATTAATTTTAATTTAAAGCAAAAGTACATTTACGAATAGGAAATTTCGTAATAAAGGTATTTAATCGTTTTTTTGGGAGATTCTTTTGAAATCTGGTGTGGAGCATTTTGTACAGTGCACCACACATATCGCCGGCCATGCCAAAAAGCATCTCTATATCTAAAAAACAGAGAGTCGATAGAGGCTTTTAAAATTGAAAAATGAAAAAACTGAATTTTGAGAAGGGGTTTAAAATTTGAGAGTTAATACGAGTATTACATATTCGATTTTCCGAGTTATAAAATGTATCAATTTTTACAGAAAAATTGTTCCAACCTGTTTCGTCACATGATCCCTCAGACTGATGAACTGAAAGTTCTCCAAGTCCTCCATCATTTAATACAAATCTACCAGGGCAAGAAAAATGAAAATAGTCATTTTAAAAATATTCTACACTTACTTTACCCTTCTGAGACGAAGTGTAAGCAACATAATTAGCTACTCAGGGGTTTTAAAATGCTCTTCAGATTATGAAATCAGGATATCGCACACCCTCTACAAAACTGCTACAACTTGCAAAAACCGTTTTTTCAGGAGAGCTGTTTGAAATTTTGAATTTTAAAACTGTCAGTAATCACTGAATTTTCAACGGATTTTGTTTGTTGAAACGTCAAAAGACTCGTATTGTAGTCTAGTTTCTGAATGTGATAATATTTTCCCCTCCAGTGGTCAACAAATAGCCCCCATGCAAGTTATATCCCTTTTGTCCATCCAATAATGAAGAAAATGGTTGAGTTGTACTCGTATCATTTTTGTACAGTTATATCAGTTTTGTACATAATTTGAGTGTTATTGTTTCATTAATGACGTGGTTGTAGAACTGCAAATTGTATCAGTTTTGTCAAGTAATTTTATCAGTTTGTTTGAAAAAGTTGAGTTGTAGCAGTTTTGTCCATTGAATAGCTGCATATTTCTAAAATTGTAAACTGATACAACTGTCCTGGAGGGGTCTGGGGGTGGAATTTCGCCAAGGTGAATATGGGGGATCAAAGTAGGACCCTTATAGACCATTTTTTCACTACTAACTCAAAACTTGATTTTTGCTGAGTTGTAGCAGTTTTGTAGAGGGTGTGCGATATGTTGGCTACATAACTTATTTTTTGGTCACAAAAGAATATTATTTTCACTGTCGGGTATTTTTTTAGATTTCGTCACATTCATGAATGTCACACCTCTTGGGTTCCAAGCGCCTCCATTACACTCTGTTTATCGATAATTTTTTCAGTGTTATTAGTAAATCAGAGATAAATCACAGTGGTACGAATAAAACAGTGTTACAATGTCAATTTTCCTAAATCTGTTGGAGAAAAAAAGTTGAAAGAACTTATTTCTCAAGCCTGAAGAATAAAATAGCAATAGCAGAAAGAAAAATAAGTAAATAATAAAGAACAAACCAAAGTCAGATACGTGAAAGAAATGAAATTTGTTAGTGTAGAAGGAAAACTATGGTGACCAACTATCATTTCTCTTGAGACTTATTCAAAATATAAGGCCATTTTTCCTCTCTGCAGAAGTCGGTGTTACAAAAATCTGTACGTACATAGTGCACTGAACTGAAAATAAGTAAATAAAAAGAATTCTGAAAGACAATTTGACGTTAACTTCCCTCTACGGCATTTTCTCCTTTCAAACACCGTCGCCAATACAAAAAATTGATAAAAAGTTAATTTCGCGAAGGGGTTAGAAAAGAAAGAAGGGAGCCAAAAAGAAGGGTTAATAATTTATGGTGTATTAGTTTTGGGTATATTTTTTACGATCTAGTCAACAAAAATGCGGACAACACTTTTACCAAATAAAGTGATATTAAAGTCTTGATAAAAAAATATCATATCAAGCCCCTTCTATATTTTCGATATGCTACGTAGTACGTTTTTTCTTTTTTTTTTTTGTATTTTTTCCCATTTTTTTACCCTTTTTTCCATTTTTTGTTTTTATGCAAAGGGTGATAAGATTTCAAAATTACTTTCCTCGTATTCGCCTGTTTTACCAAGACTGCATGCGACCCATTTTTACACTCAATTTTTGTTCTTCATGGCAGACAGAACGTGAAAGAGGGGGCTATTCTCACTCGTTGCTCGAATAAATTGTCGTATAAAATATGAATGGGTTGAGGGGAGATAAAAAGAGGGTATTAAGTCCAAGTAGATATTTTACACATACATACTTATATATGAGTAAAATATGATCACGTGTAAGGTTTATTGTTTAAGAGGTCAAATTTTCAACGCTTAAACGTTTTGAATTATTCAGAAGCCAAAATTTGTGGCTGGGGCAGGAAAAGTTAATCGCATTAAATCGACGAAGAAAAAAAAAGGGTAAAAAGATTTAACACGAAAATTAGATTTTGGCTAAAATAAAAATGATGTAATCTTGGTAGCATGTTGGTTAGAAAATGTGAAAGATTGTAAATCTCTGATTAATGACTTAATAAGGGAAAGGGGGCTTTTTTTTTGCCCACAAGGACGCATGAAAATGACTAACCATGGTTTAACAGGAATATAAAATGTAAAGAGCGAGATGCCAGAAATTGATGATTTTATTAACAGCTAGGATGTAGAAGTCATGTTATTCAATTCTTATTTGCAATTCTCTATAGATAATTTAACGAAATGTCTGATGATTCGAACTAAAAGCCAATTTCGAAAAATTACCACAAAGAAACAACATGAAAAAGTGATAATGTTACATGGACTTGATGAATAAGTGTTTCAATTAATCTTAATGCAAATTTACACGGGCAAAGAGCCATAGAAGTTCAGATGTAAATTTCTGCAAATTAAGTTGAGTTTTTTCAATTCCTTTTAGTCATGTTTTTAGATTAAACTTCAGCATATACAAGTTTTTTTTCAAATGTTACAATAATGATCAAGAGTCGAATGCTCCACTATAGAAGCCCAAAATCTATAACTTAGCAATACTAATACCTCAATGGAGATACTTCTAATAATGAAATATGGAAAAATACGAATCTAACTTCTTAATTGGTCAAAACAATCCGAAATTAAACATTTTTGTGATCAAATTGTCTGATAAAATGATATTAAACACCGAGAGAAAATTGCCTATCAAATTTTAATATTTGCATGTTAACTTAGGATAATTCAGGTTCTATATGAAAAATTAATAATTATAAATTTATTAATAATTATAGGTAGTAAAAAAATATTTAAAAAATTGAAAATTAGTATAATTATACTTACGTTAAAAATTAGTGCAATACTAATAAAATTTAATTTATATAATTATTAATTTTTCACATAAAATCTGAATTGTTCCGAAGTTAGGATGCAGCAGCAACATAACATTATTTCTCAGAGATGACAAAATGTTTTAAATGAAATTAATTTTTTCTGACTATTTTCTGGCTGAGTTTTCAACTTGAAGTGATGGATTTTTAAATAATGTTTCACTAGTATGTTGAACTCATACATGTATAGAGTTGAATTTGATGGCTAATTTTACGTATAAAAAAGATATACAAAAATATATATACCTATATATAATTAACTTTTCATGTATATACTTCAGTACAACATTAAAGCACATCGTGGCCGAAAATTACAAACTTCCCAAACCGTCAGGAAAATTTAACTCGTCTATAAGTTCTCATCTTGATTTCATTTACGAGTAAAAACTGGCGCGATGTCGTGAGGATTCAACAATTTATGAAAATGGCATTTTCAATTTTCCCCAGTCACCTTCTCCAAATTTTTGAGAAATTATGTACTTTTTCAATGAGAGCGACAATACAACCCGATGGGCAAAAAATGAGAAAATGATCCGGAAAATGAGAATTTTATCCGTTGTCAGTCCGTTTTTATTTTCGACCATCGGATCTGAAAATTTGCAGATATTTTTGTCATCTTGATTATTTTTCCCAATCCGTTTGTAAAACCGATTTCCTGATTATAATCAGTGATAATTTTTGGACAATTTTTCTAAATCCGTTTGTAAAACGGTTTCACGGATTATAACCCGGGCCAACAAATATGATAAAACAGCCTTCACGGAAAATAATCCGGACTCATTTCCGGCAAGACTGATTACAATCCGTTCGAAATCCGTTTTAGAAGCCGGAAAACAGGAAAATTCCGGGTTATAATCCAGAAACGGATTATAACCCGGAATAAAACGGATCCGTTTTCGAAATATTTTGCCCATAGGGAAGTAGATTCCAAAAACTATTTATGGTGTTGAAATATAATAATTTGGTCTTTGAATTGCCATATATTCAAATAATTATTCATTTGTCTGAATAGTTCTGACAGAAAACCTTCACTAAATAATCGTGAAACTTAGATGCGTATTTGTTTCATGATCTTCTACAGATTCTAAAAATACCGAACTCCGAATTTCATACTGTATTTATTTTTTGCTGATCGATTCGAAAGAGTATTACGAAGAAATGGATAAAAAAGCAACAACATGTGGTGTACACGATACGCACCTACTCGTGGTTCATATAAGAGTAGAACCCTTTATTTTCTAAAAGATGTCAGCTTGCACCTTATGTTACTGAAAAACTGAAAACCTCCGCCCGCCATTTATAAAATTTAATAATTTTGGTTGTACGTGCATTCATTCTGACTACTCGTATTTGCTTTTGCTATGCCATTTTTTTCAAACTCGATATAAGCAGAAGAAGGTTTATATAATTATTCAAGGTACGTATTACAGAGAGTTTTGAGTAAAATAAATATTTGTACCATACCTAATAGGAAGAAATCAGACCTATAAAGTCTGAAATGGGTAATATAAAGCAAAGAAGACATGATGAACAAAACATTTTTTTAATAAAATACGAGTATGTTCTTTTTAGTAATGATTAAATAGCTATTTCAAATTTTCTGTGCGAAATTCAAACTTCTCATATTGCTTTTTTGGAGCGGTTGGTGATTTATTTAATATTTATTTTTGCCAAGTGTTGAACCAAATTGGCTCAAATTTGGATAAGTTACTCTTGGACATATTTTCTACGCCCGGATCAAAATTTTAGGGCATTTTTTGAGGGTCTTGTATTTTATAAGCTCAATTTGTAGCACATTTTGTAGCTCAATTCGTAAGCTCAATTTATGGCTCAATTTGTAAGCTTATTATGTGAGCTCAATTTGTAGCTCAGTTTGTAACTCAGTTTGTAAACTCAATTAGGGAGCAGAAAAAAGTTTCGTCTGATGGACCGACGTCATCATACTATAACATTGCACAAACACGGACACACAAAATTTTGACTAAACGTCTAGTACAAAGAATTTATATCTTCAATATACATTTCTCAAAATTCCATTTACGAGTAGAAATACGAGTATGTTAAACATGCATTTTATTTTCAGACTGTGTCGTATTTAGCTCAATGGTGGTCATGAAATTATAAATTTGCTCTCCAAAAATGCAGAATGAGTTCCTTTTTCTAAATCATGTAAGAACATATAGGCAATTTTTAAAAATAATGAAAGATGAAATATTAAACTTTGAAAGTTACTCGCACTTTGAGGGCCTGTATACTTGACAAAGTTCAGTACCAAGGTTACAAATAAACTTTTTACTCTACTACGAGTATAAGTCTCTGATTACAGGTATTTTACTTTCCAGAACGGATAGCGAATTAGCAAATGTCAAGCCATTCGGTAGAGGAAGTATTTTCCTTGAAAAGAAAGAAATTAACTCCATTCACGTTGGTTTCATATGCACATACATCCTTTGTCGAAACATTAAAGGTAAACCTCGATTTTAAAGGCAGAAGAATTGTTTTGTTTTTCTTTTAACCCTTCATTTCTCCTAGAAAGTTTCTTTATTCTTTTTTACGCCCTCGTCAAATTTACAAAAAACAATTCAAAGCTTTAGGCAACATTGTGAGAGTTAAACGTTACAATACGTTCATGTTTTTATAATGTAGAACGTGCTCCAGTTTTGTTCGTTTGCTTTAAACTTGAGCTATAGAGGAAAAAACGGAAAGCCTTTTTGGTAAATAAGAAACTCTTAAATCCTCCAGAGACTTATTCGCACAACTCACATTTGCTCGCATTTTTCTCCCCCTATTTTTTGGTCTTTTGTGATTTTCCTTTCCCAAAGAAAATATTAAGTTTCACGACACCGTGATTTACACCTCATCCTAATATGTGCGAATATACATACAAGTATATTTGTATTTGACAAAATTAATTATCATTTTCAGCTTACCGATAATAATAATAATTATAACTCTCATTAAAATGAATACATTGGTGATACACAGTCACGTCTATAGTTTTTTGTTTCAAGGAACGACTGAGGTAAAAAAGGAACAATCAGTGGTAGTAGTTCTTTTTTCTACAAAATTCTGTCTATTTTTTCAGAAAATATTATTTTTTCGTTGTTAAAACGACGTAATTACGTAACATGATATTTCCTGCAGTACACGCTTCGTACGTCAGTTGTTAACGTGAGAATAAATTCATCACAAATGCGAATTTTGTGAAAATTGAATAGAATTCAGACGAAAATATCGAAAAGTTTCAATATTGAAGAGGAGATCGAATCATGAGACAGAAGTGCAAACTGTGCCAAAACAGAAAGGTCTGGTGACAATCTCAGGAATTCATGAACTATAAAGCTCTTATAAAAGAAATTTCACAGTTTAAACACAGTTGAAGATCAGAGAAAATTTAAGATAACTATGCATCAGTTGAATATAATGTAAAATATTTGTTGCAAGTATCTATGACGTTTATTTTATTTATTTTGTATTTTGCAATTTCTTCATTCACTCATAATCACTCATATTCCTTTTCATTCGCTCCTATTCACTCCTAATCACTCTTCATTCACTCCTAATCACTCTTCATTCACTCCTATTCACTACCCCTGCGATGGAGATATTTTAAATAAATATTAAGAAGAAAATAAAACACTAACTCTAGAGCCTCATTTTTCATTATTGTCAGAAACCTAATTATATGAAACAATTAAATAAATTATTTAAAAAAAATCATAAATAAAATTTTATATAATATCAGCTATTCGTAAACCACTATCTTGAAATTATATTTTCTAAATCCCGTCAGCTGGGGGGGGGGGAAACAAGGAGTTCGATTTCATGAATATAAATTCAAGAGGAAGCTGAATACTTGATTGAGAGCATCACCAGCTACTAGCTTCCTGTATTAAAGAAGAGATTCGGGTTGCCTATTCGTGGTGCGCGGGTTGCCAACAATCTTACGTTCTGGGGTTGAGGTTCTCCTTTCTACGATTGTTATTAACCCTCCACTTTACCTCTACACCATCATTATAGCCGTCTGTGTAATATTACACTCACTCCAACTAGCGAATTTTCTGCACTCTTTTTTTTTTTAATACAGTATTTTATTTTTACTCTCCCCTTTCCGCCATATTCCTCGCTCTTTTGGACTTTATTACTGTCGTTTAAGCGTTCACACTGTTATTAGACTCACGAAGCATTTGAAAAATTTGCAAATTGACTGAGCAAGCCTATCAAACTCCTCTCGTAAAAACATGATTTTCTTTTGAAATTCTCTTCTTATACATTTCTCAAATGCGTTGGAAAACCTATCCTCTTTCTCTCTGCATGGAAAATACGATGAGAATTGATTTTTATTCGAATGTACGTAGGTATATACAGTCTATAACAATATTTTCTGAACTAAAATACAGTCTATTTCAATGCTAAAAGCACGTATTTCGATAGATATGGGATCATATAAAGACAAATTCAATTGAAATAAGAAAATAATTTTCACGAATTGATCCCTTTTTCTAAACTGATACTTTTCTTTTACTGAAGTGACATAGGAATGAAGTGAACTAACTAAAAAATTATTTTATTCCTTAATTCAAAGAGAAAACATTCTAATCGCTGGTACAACGTAGTATTTACATAGGTGAAACTATTATTTTATCAGATTACTGCCAAATTTCAAAATTTTTTTACCGATTTTTTAAAATACATAATCTAAGGAAATAATTCATTTACACTTTTGCAAGATGGAGATGCCCAGTTACAAATCGTTTTAGTGTGCTTTTGAGGGTTATTTTGATTGGGAAGAAAATAGGTTCTCTTTTATCTATTCAAATCAGACTTTATAATACTATTTTAATCAATGGTAATAAAATATTCACATTACAGCAACCCGTAAATATGGATATTCACTAATTAAACATGAAGTATGCCATCTCGTGGTATAAATTATAACTTCCCAGCTAACAGACTAGGTAAAGATGATTTTGGTCCCATAAGAGACAATGTAAATTGGTTTTAAGAATTCGAAAGTTTTATTTTTCAATATCATTGGTAATGGAAGGTATCGAATAGACGCTTGAAATGTTGACAATGAAAAAATGAAATCAGGCTTGATTCATCTTGCAATAACCTATAAATTCATATAATACAAAAACCACTTGATTGATTCAATCAAAATTCGTATAATATGTAATAACAGTATTCAAGATCATGTGAATAATAACAGAGGAAAATGTCATCAAAATCAATTTAGCAGTTCTTGAGAAAAAACATTTTATAATTGAAAAATTTTGATACAAACTTGAAACTTATTTTTCTCAAAGGTATAGACTTTTAAATTTGAAAAATTTAAATTGTCATATCTAAGTCAATTTTCAATATTGATTGAGAGGATCTTTTTTATAAAATGTTCAAAAAACCTTCATCTATCAAAGCAATCATCAACTACAAAATGATTTTATGACTTTTTACCATTTCATATAGATCACATCTCAAAGGAGTAAAATTACATTTGTCTCTTACGAGGAAAATATTTTTTTTTACCTGCTATCATTTATCGATGTTTGGTGATATTTATGACTTGTACTCAAAGTTACGACTTCTACAGATTATTTTAATGGCAAATACTGAAAAAATATCCTACAATTATAAAAAATTGAAATATTTAAAAAAAAATCCTCGATGCTATCGAGCCATTTTGAAGTAAAAAACTGCTCAACTTCCATAGCACTCTGATCCTTTCGAAACGAGACGGGAGCAAATTCAGCTGCTACCAGCGAATCTCAAGACGAATCGACCGAGCTGCACAGGAGCGTCGAAGAAAAAGGCGAAGAAAAGTGCGAAAGGTAGACAGAGATGGTACCAAAAAACGGGTACAAAAAAGAAAATCGTCACGGGTGCAGCATGCGCAGGTTGCGGTCACATAACCCTCTTTTCTTACAAGATTCTTTGGTAGCGAAAATTTCTTCTCCTTTTTCTTTCGTCTCCTTTTTTCCACGTCTTCGGTTGCGCAGCGGCGTCTTTTCGGTGTCTTTTTGCCTTTGCAAAAGAACGAAAAAAAAAAGCTGGCAAGCAAAAGAGAAAAAGAATATATGGTAAAGGACGTGGTTGGGGGTTTAAAAGTAGGCCGCAACTTGGGCCCGTCTTATCCGCAAAAGATGTTTCTCAAGAACTCCGCCCCCTTAGACCCCACGCCCCTTATGAAAAAAGTTTAACCACACGTCATCTCACTCCCCCCCCTCAAAAACGTCTTTTTCACACACTTTCGACAATTTTTACACCAACACCTACCCTTCGCATCTTAGAATACACCCTCACACACAGACACTATACCTTTTTTTCCACTCTTTTGCACACACCTAAGAAAATCGTGCGACAAATGTTTCTTTTTTGCTTCGCCTTTGCTCAGTTTTTCGCGTCTCTACTGCGGGGCAGGATTGTGTCGAAAAATTTCCGTATAGCTTGTGCACCCCCCCCCCTCCTCGTCCTCCTCTTTCTCCCAAACGAGTCAGATATATCTTAAGGTAGTGTGGGCTGAAATACCACGTGTTGATAGGTCGCTTTCAGGAATTTTCTCGAAGGGCAGGGGGCTTTTGTGGTACCCCATGTGCGGTACCCCCTTTTTCGATGTCGACGATCTTTTTCCCTAAATAGCGGCGTCGGGTTTTTCACGTCTTTTTTCCTACTCTTCCTGCTCCTTCTTCACCCTCTCGCCCCGCCGGCGTTTCGCCACTAATTGCTATTGTGACGGCGTACCACAATTTCCCCTTAAAATTTTTCTCTCATCTCCCACCACCTTGGTCGAATATTTTTTACCATCTTCTCTTTTGGGGTTTTTCTTCGCCGGATTTTTTGGGGGGTTGCTTTTTTTCCCTCTTTTTTGGCTGCTTTGCTCTCACCTCCACCGCAGAAGAAAAATCATGACCGTTAGCGGTAAAATCGTGGTTTTTGCGAGTCGTACAACCAAAAAATTCGATCGTCCTTTGAGTTCGTACCCACAAACCGGAAACTGGTTTCGAATGCGGATACTTTGTGGTAGATGAGTTTCGACTTTAAGTTCGGTTCGTGATTTTTATTTTATTTTTTTCTTTTTTAATCAATTTTTAATTCCTTTAAATCAAGAGATTTGCGATGTCTAGTTAGTCGACCTTTGTCAATTTTTTGCAAAAGCTAGCCATGAATACTTGCGACAGCGGTATGCAACTGACAGCTGATATCTTAGCAGAACGTACACTGGAAAGTTTGTTAGCCGAGCATCCTGGAGAATTGGTTCGAACTGGGTGTCCTCACTTAGTCTGCACTATGTTACCGTCCCATTGGAGATCCAATAAAACGTTACCGGTTGCCTTTAAGGTGGTGGCATTGGGTGATGTGCTAGATGGCACTACAGTCACCATAAAGGCTGGAAATGATGAGAATTTTTGTGCAGAACTACGCAACAGCACGGCTATAATGAAAAATCAAGTGGCCAAGTTCAACGATTTGAGATTTGTGGGCAGAAGTGGTCGAGGTAACAACTGATTTTGATTATTTTGTCTGTGTGAAATATACACAGAGTTGTCAGAAAATTTTAGAAACAGCTTTATTGTGAAAATAGTAGAAGCAACGCCATTTACAATAGAACAAAAAAAAAACATATTTATTCACTGTGCAGAAGTGTCAAAGTGATCATTTTTATTTAATGGGCTGTACAATTTTTGAAATGAAGTTTTATTTGAATCAAGCCATGAAAAACACTTGAGATTGTAAATGAAAATGCAAGTTATTCAAGTCGTCTATCATTGTTATAGAGAAAATAATTTTTATTTTTTGAAGAATTTAACTGAAGAACTACCCCAAATAAAGGGTTTATATAACGCCATTTTTTATGAAAAGACTTTTCTAGAAAAATGAGTTCGATGTGATGTCCTTTATCACCTTTTAAAAGGATTTTTCTCAATTTGCTCGAAAACTGGTAATTTTAGCCATTCAAGGTAGATATAGCAAAATCCATACGTAGACCACCACTTGTTCCATTTATTTTTACTATTATATTTTTCTACAGATTCGAGACTTGGTTTTTTAATTCTATTTAGCTCTTCAAACGTTGTGGCTTATAGACAATACTTAATTTTTATTAATTTATCCTTCTTGTTTTTTTTCCTTTTCTTTTATAAAATTTTCCCATTAATATACTACCATCAACAAAAAATCTAGTTCAAAATTTTTCCCAATCAACTTGTGCAGATAAAAGAAAGATATCAACACATTAATATTTAAAAAAAAGTCAGGAGCCACCCTTATATTTAGAAACATTTTGAAAGTTTGAATCAGTGTGAACAAAACTGAATGATATTTGTACTTCTGTGGTAGTCTTAGTGGGTTTAAAATAAAGGAAATATAGTTTTTTTCATTCCCAAATAGTCATGGTATTGTAACAATTATACATTAGGTATACTCGTGTGGCTTTAGGAAGGTATAGGTGGTGTTACGACACTAGATTCCCAAAATTTCAATTTTTACTTTCTTCAAAGTCTGAATTTAAAAATCTTGGAATCACGATTTTAGGTGAAGAACTTGAGATACCTACGTATAAAGAGTTACAATTTTTAAATTTTTCTTTGGTTTCGGTAAAATCTCATGTCAATTACATATATTCATAAAATGAATAGACATAATAATTTTTATGCTATAAAGTAAAAAAATTTTGTCGCCATTCCTGTCATAAAGGTTTTCATAAATTGTTTTCTTTTTGGGTTTTAGATACTTGGTTATTTTACTGGCGTCTAATACGACAAGATTTTTGTCAATTATGAATAGTTAGGTGGTCTAAAAGCTTACAATGTGCGATTCAAAGAATCATATAACGAAACATAGTAAATACTATTCGTGTTTCTGAGAGGGATGATAAGCTTATCATCTAGTAGCTTCGATGATGACTATATAGAATCGAACTCGAGACTTCAAATGTAGAAAGCTGAACGTCGAGTTAATACGCCACCGAGGCCTTCAAACTTTTAATGTCAGATTGAACGTTGATAAAATTACTAGCGAGTGTGCTATAATCAAATATTTCCTGCCCAAATTCTATAAAAGTGGAATGATGAAACATACTTCAGCTTTTTACTTAGATTTCAGTTTAAGGAAATATTGAATACATGTCTGTTTTCTATATGTTGGTTATACCTACTACGAGTAAAATTAAAACATCTTTACAAGTCATACCAACTCTCACTTTGGAAAATCATTAGAATTATTTTGAAAATATTTTTTCTTTCAAAATTATTTTCAAACTAAAATCATATTGTCCCAATTTTCGTGTTTTGGTTTCCAAAAATAATCGACGAGTTCAACCTAATTTCACACCTTCGTCTGTTTCCCTTCATACAATGTCGAAAATACCACAAAAACTAGTCCCATCGTTTTCCGAACCCGAAATTTTCGTCTAAGTTTACCCTTCACACCACTCAACGTGCTTCTCGTAAAAACCACAAAAATCGTTTTTCTTCGCTACCACACCTAAAATCTCTGCTTTCTTCACGCACCGATTTTGAGAAAACCATTGAACTTGAGTTACGCGGTTCGCCTGAGGCGAACCATTAATTCTTTTGGTGTAGAGCTTTAAAAAAAAAATAATAAACCACAAAACACGCACTTTTCCGGAAATCCGAACATTTCTTTGGGAATTGGAAATTTGCACACAGTTTTGAAAATTTTGCTCGAAAATGTTTGCGGTCGTAGATTTATGGTTTTATGAATTACCTATGCCAATAAAATGTAATTTTTGATGTTTTATGAACCTTCGCTATTCTTTTGTCCTGCAAATCGGGGGGGATTCTAGCTTCTTTTATTAATAATCTGGCATAATGTTTTGAAATTAAACTAAAAAATGGCTGCATTATGCATTTATTTATTTACTCATTCATTTATTCATCAAATTATCTACGTATTTATTTTAACTTAATCTTTATTTTTGGTTTTTCAATCATTCTTTTTTTTTTTTTTGGAAATCGCTATTTTTTCTCTCAGAAAAACTCAACATTTCACTTACACAAGGATGCGATCCACTTACTCTCGAATCCAAATAAACTGAATAATATCTACTTGAAACACTTAAAAACCTAAAATAAAAATCAGCCCTAGAGTATTTCTCAATTCTAAAAAAAAAAATAATCACGAGGACTCAGAAAAATTGACCGATAAATGAACAATATACTTGATCTATATCGCTTAAGGTGAACTGGTTTTTATATTTTAGATCTTTAATTTGTTGTAAACCCATCTTTTTCAAAAATATTATTGAGTATTTTCATTTCAATTTCAAAAATCCGATAATCTACAGAAACTGGTCCTCGGGGTAAAAAGTAGAAACTGGATTATCCAATAATGTTAATACGAGTATAAAGCATAATTTTTATTTAGCCAAACTAAAATTCTATTCAAAAAATCCTTACAAAAAATTTTAATGAAAATACATAATATTATACATAATATGAACGTGATTCAAATATGTACATATATGATAGCTCGAGTTAAAATTTCCTGAAATACATTTTCTGCATTTTTCTCAAATTCAATTTTGTAAATTTTAGAACTATACACATAATTATTTGATTATTTATTTATTTATTTATTTTAATTTATTTCTAAGCAGCCTACAAATCAGGAATAAAATATTCTTCTAAACTTCAACAAACAACTTGAATAAAACCCACTGACACATTCTGTTTACGAATCAAATTTGAATATTTTTCTCCTTCTGTTCGTCGTTTATTTGCAATTCAATTCCCGCACCTCTTATTGACATACACGCAAATACACGTATCTACAACCCCAGGAAAAGTGAATTGACACAAAAAGGGTATTTGAGGTGTTTATTTAACGACGAGTGAACAGCCTGATTCTTTAATCGTTCACGAAAGGGGTGCCTATGATGTCTTGTTTCGATATTATTACGCTTTTCTGAACGACAATAAAAACAGTTACATTAACAATCCAAAAAATACTCCCTCTTATATTTATTTTTCAGAAATTTGGATTACTTTGTTGTGTTCTATTACCAGGGTAGATATATATATATTAACACTAAAGCATTAATAGCAGCGATATGGGTCCCATGAAACTGATTTGGCTTATAAAAAATACTTCTATGATGAAAGTTCCTAAACTATGTCTCCTAACAGAAAATAGGGTTCGAAATGAGATTTTTAATAAATTTCCCACTTTGCTGTACTGAAAGAAATCAACAGTAATTAGAAAACTTTTTTTGAGGATGTTGCAAAAAACGAGATTTGGGTCAAAATAATCGATTTTCATTTCTATAATGGAAATTGATAATGCAAACCCCCTCATCTTTATAGAGGCTTAGTACAAAAAATACTCAACAGATGGCTTGGCAGGTCATATTGTGAAATAACAGAAAAATGTTAATGGGGTTTTTTTAGCTTAATAATGAGGATCCCCTCCTTTCCAAGGCAACCCTAAACTTCGCCCACATGTATTCACTTTGACTAGAAACATTTAACCATATAAAACAGTTCCTATACTTAAGTGGCCAAAAATGAAACTGTAGACAATTTTTAATGAACTCAGTATAAATATCTAATTTTTTAAGCCATTTTTCTCAAAAAGTGATTTTTCAATTTTTCAACTTGTGGAAATGCCCCATACAGGATGAGAAAATAGATTTATTTATGTAGGTAAATTTTTCCTAATCACTTTGTCGTATATTTGTAATTATATTTTTAGAAGCTTTGATACCTTTAGAAACTACCAACAAAGTAAATCTTATAGTCAGTATTATCAATAATAATTTTAGTTTTTAGACTTCGGTCTAATGAAGGTTGAATCATTTCATCGACAGAACTATTAACGAATTAAATTTTTATGGTATTCACAAGAACTGGACCAAAGCTCCGAGGCATACCAATTTACGTTTCAGAATTTTTTATCCAAAAGTCATACTTATGAAATGGGAATAATTTAGCAAAACAAGGGGGAAACTATACAAGGCATGAAGAAGGAGATCGAGTGGAACATTAAGTAATTTTTTCGATAGTCGATTACAGAAACTTTTAGACCCTATTTTCTTTTTCTTTTCACTTCTCCCCATTAAAATCAACCTCATTCCCCATTTTTACGGTTTTTTTCTTTCTCTTCTTCACCTAAATCTGATTTTAACCCTCTTCTTTCTTGTATTTTTAATCATCTTGTTAGGTTAAACATCTTTTGGGTTAGTTTTTTCCTCTTTACGGCTGAACTTCACGGTTCAGTATACTTACCTACTCAGTATACCTAATGGATTGTAGTCATCAGCTTTTAATTGATTTTTTATCTATTTGTTAAGATATTCCAATTTTTTATTCCGAACCTTATGATTGAGTGGTCAACTTAATCAGTAGCGGTTACACTTGGAGAAATGAAAAGTAATAATACAAACAAGATATAACTTTTCTCATCACAGTAAAGAAAATTACTATTCATTGTAGCCTATAATGTTTTTAGTAGGTACTTTTTACGATCATCTTAGATAATATATTTTACCGACAGAACCGTCAATTCACAAAAGTATCTCAATTTTTATGCACAGAAAAATACATATTGCCGATTAAATTTTGAAAGTTTATATCTTTTGAAAGACAAGGAAGGTTAGAATCTCTTATTTTTCATCACATGAAGTTCCATTCTATGATTGAAGTACATGAAATTTTAAACTTCTGTTTCAGGTAAAAGTTTCACGCTCTCCATTATTATAAATTCGTGTCCTCCACAAGTCGCTACCTACAATAAAGCGATCAAAGTTACCGTCGATGGACCCCGTGAGCCTAGATCCAAAACAAGTGAGTGATTTTATGTCATTTATTCTGAAAATATTCCCACGTTACAGGCAAATCATACGATTAAGGCATTTCATGAGGCACCCACCTGAAGTTATTCAGGCATTTCATAAAATTTCTATATCTAAAGTAAATCAATGAATTGATGTTATGATTGCAATTATGTAATTAGAGGTTGGTATAATGAGCAAATATGACAGAAAATTATTTATATAAATAAAATTAGGTATGTTCGTTTTGATTCGGTTTCTCGGAACGTTTCAAAACTTATTCACATTACTCATTCGTTTTGCCACGGTTATGAATCCATTCTTGTACGTTTTGCCAAAATATGAACCAGTTTCTGGTTTTGCTTTGTGTTTCGGTTTACACATGAAATGAAACCACTCCAGGGTAGTTTTTCAAAAATGGATTCCGTTTCTTATCAGTATCAATATCATCGGAATACAAAAGGAACAGATTTCAGTTTCTTTTGGTTTTGTTTACATTTTTTAAGAATCTGATTCGAAACTGAAACCAAAACTGGGAAAATCAGTTTTGAAGCAGTTTTGACAAACCTTGCCAAATCGAATATACCTAACATCATTTAATAGAAATGAAACTTAGCAGACGAAAAAAACTCCAAAAGTTTGATAAAAATGAAAGAAAAACTTTTTCCACAAAGGTAACAGTCTCGGTGAAAAAAATTTTGATAGTCATTTTCACTAATTTGGGTGGGAAAAAAGGTACTATTCAAAATTTATACTGGAAATTGTCACAATAATTGTAAATAACTGAGACAGTAAAAAAATATCCCTATTGGCAAAATATTTTGAAAACGGATCCGTTTTATTCCGGGTTATAATCCGTTTCTGGATTATAACCCGGAATTTTCCTGTTTTCCGGCTTCTAAAATGGATTTCGAACGGATTGTAATCAGTCTTGCCGGAAATGAGTCCGGATTATTTTCCGTGAAGGCTGTTTTATCATATTTGTTGGCCCGGGTTATAATCCGTGAAACCGTTTTACAAACGGATTTAGAAAAATTGCCCAAAAATTATCACTGATTATAATCAGGAAATCCGTTTTACAAACGGATTTGGAAAAATAATCAAGATGACAAAATTATCTGCAAATTTTCAGATCCGATGGTAGAAAATAAAAACGGACTGACAACGGATAAAATTCTCATTTTCCGGATCATTTTCTCATTTTTTGCCCATCAGGATTATAGTCAATATTTTTTAATTGTTCTTATTTTCCCAAGAAAAAAAGAAAAAATAACTGAAAATTACTAATTATTTCTTCCAGAGCTATTAAATTAATTTAATGATGTATGCATGATCTTCCAACGTGTAATCATAGTGCATTAGCCGTAAAAAAGCTGCTTTTAATGTGCCAGAATATTTTGCAAGAAATATTTTTATTAAAATTTACACTCATAAAGTAAGCGATTTTATGAATCTCACTTATTCTATGAAATACCCATGAATGATAAGGCTTGTCTAAGCCTAAATCATATGATTTTCCTGCAAGTTTCTAGACTCGATGTTTATTGGAACCTCAAAGATGATATTTCTTTTGTAGGGCATCATGGCTTACATCCATTTCATTTTGGTCCCCGTCCATTTCCTTTTGGAAATCCACTGGATATTCATGCACAAAGAATGGCTGAAGCACTACCATTTAAATTATCAGGTAAGTTCTCAACATTTTCTAAGAAATGGCCCAAGCACAGAGGTTCTGTGATCCTCCGAGGCTTACGAGGAGTGCCCCCCTCCAGGTCAACTATAAATGATGAAAAACCCCTCCGGTGCGCGAAAAAAAAAAGGTATCCGATCATCTTTAAAATTCTTTTCGTTCGAAAAAAAATTTGCTCTAAAATCGTCAACGAGGAATAGCTCCTCAAGATTGTGCCTTCACGGAACCCCTGCCCAAGTATTTCGAAAGCGGATAAGATTCAATTGTCTTTCAGCAAAGAGACAACCAAAATTATCTACCTATTTATTCAACCGATAATTAATTTTGGGAAGTGAATTCATTTTTTAACTTACGAGAAGATACGAATTTTTTTTAGTCAAAAATAAATCATATAACAATAAAAATTTCATCTCACAAATTTAAAATTCAAAAATTAGAAATTTATCTCCTCAATCTTAAAAAATTTTTAAAATATCAAAGCATCTGACTGAATTGGGTAAAATACTAAAATTATCAGACATTTCACTAATTTTTGGTAAAAGTTATTATTGCTCATGAAAACACTAGCGCAAGAAGTTTCGACCTTCGAGTTTCCAAATTTATTTCTATTACATTTGCAGTTTTCATCCTACAGTTTTGCTAGAATTTTATTAAACAGCAGTGTTGTCAAAAACGAAAATCTATACTTTGCAAACGAAAATCCCTAACCACCATTGTTTCCTAAAGATTACAAACAGTGGATAGGCAATTAATTTGGCAGTATAGCAAAGGGTACGGGCCAAAGGTAAAACGACCACCAGGTTTGGTGGAAAGGGTGCGTTACTGACGACAAAAACTAAATTCTCGTCAAAGGGGTTGATTATCTAAAATAATGAGAGTAACCGAGATGCAAAAAAGGGGGGGTATGCGCAAGTCTGTGTACTGATCTCATTATCAACGCCGTGTAAATTAACTATGGCAGTCGTATTAAGGCATTTAATGGTATTCCAAAGGTGCCTACACCCCACACCTTTGCTCAGTTCATGATATGTGTGTCTCTGTGTATAAAACCGAGGATGCAGTATACACGTCAAACATAATACGGATGTTCGACGCTCGTACCCACCCCTGCAATCCTTTCGACGCTCTTTCGCTATATTACACTCTCTTCGGTAATATTTTGAGGCTTTCATTCGATTATACGGCGAAAGTTAGCTTAAGTGTTAATGCTTTTAGAAAAGGAGAAACGTAGATATTCGCGTTTAGATGAAGGTAGAAGGTGGGCTGTGACAGCGATTTAATCAACTTAGCTTCTCGATGGCAAAACTTGTGTGTAATACCACGGAGCAAGGCCACATAACCAAGCCCACAAAGGCGCACCGTATACGCTGCGGTGCAGCCAGAAATTAATTGACACAGGTTCGTGTTCCACCAAGGTGTTACTCAAAAGTTGAGCTTCTTATTCGCCCTCATAATCTTTACCTTGGCACGAGAAAAATAGAGTTAGTCGGCTTTTACTCGAATTTACCTACCGAATTTATCGCCGTCTCCTAGCGAGAACAAACAAACATTTTAACGAATCAAAAAAATTTTCAATTTTCAAGACTTAACTGGTTTTGGACTGAAGACGGCAAAATATGCGCATAAATCGTCTTCTATACGCTTGTAATTTATCGATTGTTCAACTCGTAAGAAATCTACTCAAGCCCTTAAATATTTTTCTTTTAAATTCGTATAATTAGTGGCGAAAAAAATCCTGACGTATTTATTACGATAGTACTCGTATTTACGGCGAACCAGTTATGCAATTAGCATTACACGCCTCATTTACCGATTATAAATTACGGAAATATGTACGTATTTGGACAAATTTTTTATCATGAATTGAGTTTCTCAAATGTAACGGTTTTTTAAATCCTACAAAAAAGAAGTTTTGAGGAACATAATAAAACGTAGATTATCTAAAAAATCATCTGCAAAAAACTGTATAATGACGTCACGGAAAGTACATGTCAGGGCAATAAATCAAAATTAGAGGGCAGTTTGCGAAAAATGCAGCTTGTAAACAAAAGATTCGTAAACCTCTCAATAAAGCATAAGTACTTGTACATTACGAACTCTCAAAAAAGTTTTTTCACTTATAAAAGAACTATAGTCCGAGAAAAATTGGAGATAAGAAAGAAAAAAAAATTTTAACAAAACTTTCGGTTGTTGGTAGCTTTCACATTCCTAAATAACATAATATTATATTGAAAGTTCTGCCCCCTCAGAAGTATACGGAACCCTTAATAGTGAATTGAAGTGGATTAAAACAGGTTTTTTGAATATGACTCTTCAACTATCGATTTTTCAGAAAATAAAAAAAAAGTTGGAAACAAAAGTCGCTCCTCATAAAACTTCCTACAACTATGGTACTCATCATTTTTTTTTGTATCTTCTTTAGGAATTTAAATAGAGTACTATAAAAAAAGCATTATTTTCTAAACACTTAATATAATAAATGTGAACATATATAACAACCACTACAGTGTCATTTCACTTGGCAGGTATTTTGCTTTTGCTCCAACCAATCAGCATGTAGAAAAAGTAATCAAAAATAAAATATTTTTACATGTATGAGTGGTTCCAGTAAAAGCAAAAGCTAAAGAAGCTACGTTGTTAACGAAGCTTAATGAATCTACAAAATATTTTTCAGAATTTCTTTAAAAAATAATTTTAAGTGAAATAATTTGTCAATAGTCAAACTCGTACGAATGACGTACATTTCAGTGTTTGGAAAATAGTGCTTTCCTTCAATGTACATACTGGTACTTTGTCTCCGTTCCTATAATAAAGGTACAAAAAAATAAATACAAAAGTTGTAGGGAAATTAAAAAACAACTTTTATTCAAACATGTTTTTGAAAAATCGAAAGTCAATGAGTTATAATCGAAAAATCAGTTTTAACCTCATATTTAATCCTAAGCGGGACAGGACTTTGAATATAATGTTATTCAGAGGTATGAAAGCTATACACACAGCCGAAAGTCCTGTTCTATTTGATTTTTTTTCGCTTTTAAGGCAATTTTGGGTTCAATATTTCCAGGACTAAACCTTCTTTCATTCATATATTCGTACATACTAACTCAGTAATAATATACAGAATCGGACAGCAAAATAGTACCCATAAAAAAACTTCCTCTTTTCACGTTAAACTGTTCCAATTAGATTACCGTTTCGAAATCGTATGCACGTATGTCTGTAGATAGCGTTAGTAGGATAGTTCAGAATAGAGAATACGAAAACGAGGGCTCCTATGAAAAAGGATGCGACCCACGAACACTCGAGTCTAATCCCGTTTAATTGATAACACGCGTGTGCGTTCCTAACCTCCTATTTATCCGAAAGTTTAAAAGCGGAAACCATTGACAGTTTCTACCCGCTTTAAAGAGAAGGGGATGATACGAAATTATCAGTGGACCGAGCGTGAAGAGGGTCATGCGAGGGTTGCTAAAGAGAGTGCAAGAGGGTCAAAGTGGTGGAGATTTCAGAAATGGCACCGCATTGTGAACCGAGAAAATAAAAAGCTATACGAATACCGTTGTCCGCATTTTAACAGTAATCATGTTCCAGCAGGAATACATCAAAGGGGTGGAAATTCGACAGGAATAATGATGAATAGGATCAGTTTTTTACCTATTTTCATTAGAATTCAAAGGGTCCGTGTAACGTTTCATTTACTATATTGTAGAATCATTGGCAAGAGTTGTCAATTTTCGAATTTAGATAGGGTTCAGTATGGTTATATATACGCAGTTCATTCTACTTAAATTTTGAGATAAATAATAGGGGGACGTTTTTCCAAAATATTACGATGAGTCGGAAAGAATGATTTTGAGAAAATCAGGAAAAATTGTTTGTTTGCACGGTTTATTCAATTTTATGGGAAAATTTATTCACAAAATTTGGGTCTCAGCAAGATAACCTCTTCCTTCACCGATGCTTGTTCGAACGAAATTTCCAAGTTGCTCAGAATTAATTCTATGCTATAAAAATTGAGATGTTTGGAAATAATACTCAATCATCTTGAGATTATAGCAAATTATTTGTGTATGCAATTTGATCTATAATATGCGAAAAATTATACCTCAAGTCGGCCAACAAGTTTTTGAGAAACAGGCAAAAAATGATTTTCAGATCAAAAATTGAAAAAACCATGTTTTCAGGTCTTCTTTTTATACCTACAATGAGAGAAATGAACAATAGGATGATAACTTTTCTCATCACACTGAAGAAAATTATCATTTATTGTAACCCTTCTAAATGTTTGTATAGTACCTACTTTTTACTATTTTAGCAGAAGTTTCACACGAGCAAATGATATTACAGTCCATATACATATTTTAAGCTAATTTCGCTAAAAATAGGTCTTTACTCACATATTATTCAGTGTGTATAATGGCGCGGCGTGAGAGAGAAGCTATAGGCTTTAGCTACCTGGCTATTTTATCCAGTATCAGAAGCGAATAGTTTCATACAATGGTCAAAGAATTTCTAATATGGGATCGAAGGACCCATTAAACAGAAATATAGGAGAACCGAGGATGACTGATGGCTTGAACTCATGAACTTCATGTCGCAAAGCTGAACACTTAGACGTTCTACTAACCAGACCACTTGATATCAAAATGCTTTCAAATGCAACATGATATGAACTATCGTCTTCTATCTCCTACTCACTGAATTCCGTATACACGAGGCAAATTTTATAAAATATCAGATACTTCGATTTCCTACTCGCTGAATTCTGAATACATGAAGCGAATTTTATTGAATATCAGATATTTGGGGAGACCCAGGCCAAATTACTTTACTAAATAATATTTTCCTATATTTGATTGACCTCAAATTTTGGGGAGGATAAAAACATGAAAAAACTTCAAAAATTTAGACGAAGCTTTTTCAGACCATCATTCAATGCTTGGAGAGTTGAAAAATTTATGTAAGAAACCACAAAGAGGTACTAAAAATATTTGTCAACCAGGAGGGCTGAAGAGTAGAGAGAAAACATACCAAAAACGTCGATCATGTGATGATTTGATAGATAAGTTACCCTAGCAGAGCGAAAAGCTTCTTAGTGAACGAATACGGAATGGGGGAGCTGACGAGGGAGTTTAAAGAAGTCTGAGTACATTTTCACCCCAAAAGAAAATTTGGTAAAATGTTCACGTTTTCACGTGAACACGTCGCTCAAAAGACTTAGTTTACAGTATATTTGTCACATTTGATGTTTCGTGTATCGAATTGTGTTCTCACTTCGTCTATAATGTTGACACATTTTATTCGATTCCTCCGAAGACGATAGAATCTTCTTCACGTTGTCTTACTAACACAATTATCTTCTCACCCTTAACCCTTCGAAAATGTTCAAATCTTCCGACAGCTTTTTTGCCCCTTCTTTCACTTTCTTGTTTTTCATGTAGTGGGTTAATATTAAACGACTAACCCTAAAAGAGCTGCAACAAACTCAGTGTATACTTAGTCCCTAAATTTTTCTATATGAAATGTTGATCAAATAAATCGAGAGATTTTCTTCTCTTTTTTTTTTTTTGTAAACAATATCGTCTTTATTAAATTGTTTGTTTTACTCCGCCATTTTTTCCCTTCATTTTCTTGACTCGGTCTGTACACACAATTTTTCCCCTCATTTTTTTGTACAGTTTTTTATTAGCTATCATAAATCCCTCACATTATATATTGTCCTGGATAAAATGGAAGTTCTGAAATTCTTTTTAATTTTTCTTAAAGGCTCGTTGAAATATTTTGAGGACAGAAATTGAAATAACACCTAAGAACATTTTATCTTATTTTTCTCGAACAAAATAATGAGGAAGTGTTTTTACACTTTTCAACTATGCCACATGAGAGAAATGAGTAGTGGCTATAATTTTCAATGTTTTAAATAAGAAGACAGCTAAATTTTCATCTAATCTATAAAAAAATACGAAATTTTTTGTTACCAGTGTTCCCATATATCATTGAATGAATATTACAAACACTATACATAATATAGATGACTCCAAGAAACATTTAAAGACCAAAATGTAAAATCTGTCCAGCCAATTGGCTGAAATTAATTTTTAAAATCGTCTTGTATGAGCGTTAATTTTTATGTAGAAAGAATAATTACCTACTTTTATCGGTAAAATAACAATACTAGGTCGTTTCATTTGGAAATTTATTGAATCTTCAAAATCACTTCACGATGCCCTTCACCTAAAATTTTTTATTGAATTGTCTGAGCCTTATAATTCTTTATCTTTACAAGCCAAATGCAAAGGGCAATGTGAGATGCACCAATAAAATGAAGCTAACTTTTCACTCGTTTTCCTCGTTTTATTTTTCCGTACAGAAAATAGCGTAAAAAGAAACCACTGTAGGTACCTTTGTCTTTTTGTAAATGGTTAGTAATCGATACCACACGTGTCTCCGACAAATACTAATGTCTTCCTTTCTCGAATTGATAACAAATTGCTTAAACTTTTTCGCACTTGAGCCGCGCAAAAAATAGTAAAGTGACTTTGTTCTAGGGGAAAAGCTACCCTTTTCTTATTTTCCCTTTTTTTCTTAAGACTCAATTTTTTTTTTTTTTTTTGTAAAAATTGTCCGCAACTTGCAAACAAAAATCTTGTCTGATTTTGAGCTGATTTTAAAAAGAAATTTAATTTTCTAATTTTGAAAACAATATTTGTTACATAATCAGCGCCCATGATAACGCAGCATATTCTAAAATATGAATCTCATCAATTTTAAGCCATCCACATTTATGTAAACCCCACCTTCCCTCCACCACCTCAACTTTTCTCTTTTTTTTTGGGGGGGGGGGCAAAAACTAAGTTTTTAAAATATTAAATAGAAGAATTTTTATATTTAATATGAGTTAGTTCCATTCTAGTAGATACCTCACGGATAGGAAATTGTTGCATTCCTGTCTGACTATATACACTTTTTACGCAAAACCGAATTGCTTTTGAAAAAGTGGCTAACCGACGAGGAAATTGGTAAAAGCGACGTTACGACTTCGCAGACGTATGCCACCATGGTTTTGTGGCGTACCGGGTGTGCCCCCACAATCTTGTGGCACTGTGAACCGCATACTATTATATAGTAACCCTTCGCAATTCTGCAAATCTTTCGCCATTTACAAAGATTGTTTCTTTACCTTCGTACTTGGGCTGTGCGAATATACGTAGGTGTAATGCACGTCATTATTGATGCATTTTTTTGGCCAATTTTTATCGAAAATGATTGCCTTTGGATACAACTATAAATGGATACCCACCACAACTAAAAATATTATGATGCCTTTTTCTTTCTCTTATTGTAAAATACGGACGGAATGTTAATGTACTTAAGTCTGGCCCAAATAAGAAGTGCGTGACAAGGCTTCAACAAATGACGAAACAATATTTTATTTAAGTTACTGATTTACCACTATCTTTCAAGGCAAAGTAATTTCATCGAGTATAAGTACTCACTCTTACCTTCTGCTACCTTCCTCTCTCATCTAGATATTTCGAAAATTTGAATAAATCTTCCTCCTAGACTTGATTCTGAATATATTTTCATCTGTTTTCTTTAACGTGGAATTATTTTTATACGGCTATAATTTTGTTGCCCTATAATTCACCTCTCAAGAGCTATATTTATAGTGAAACTCGATCAGACCACTCGAACATTTGCAAAGGAAAAGTTACCAACTTCTCTAGAAATATTTAAAGGTCAGGAGGATAAGGACAAAAAAAAAGAGAAAAATTAAAAAGTAAAGAGAAAAAAAAAGTTGGGCAAAAAAGAAAAGAAATATACGACTGATGCGGTGATATTTTGAACGAATACATGGGGGACCTCGGGTACAACGATACGATGGTACAGAGAAGTATAAATGCCGAAAATAACCCTTTATCATAATAAGTTTTAAGGGGTTGCTCTCGCCTCAACTACGTAAAAGGCGTAAACTCTCCTCCAGATACTAATTACATGCAAAGTCTTAAAGCTTTAATTTCAACAAAGAGCTCTTTCCATTAGTATAATAACTTTTTCGCTACTTAAAATTATAAGCCCAATATTCGACAAAGCTGCGTTTTCGGGGGGGGCTTTTGTTTTAAGAAAACTTTTCTCAATGTTCATTAACTTCTGTAACATTATTACGGAGAATTTTACCCCATGGAGCAAAACTGATGCTTTTCTTTCAAAATGATTTTTCGTGAAAAAAAAAAACAAAACAAAAAAACATTTTTTACCCACCCCCTGCCTGCTTCCCCTGTCACCATCTACCTTTTCATTGATTTTAATCGGTGTACACGAACGAATCCCGCTAAAGCATTTGTTCGTACTTGTAGATTTTAATAACGAGAGTTTACAGAGGGAAAATGTTTACGAAAGTTTTTCTTTTTATTTCTGTTTATTGCTAGCGTTAAGTGAAAAACTTTTACTTCGTTTCTTTGTATAGTAACACAATATAACAGTCGTGTTATACTCGTATCTTCTTATACTCGTAGGTAGGTAGGTAGTTATTTCATTTTGGGTAATTTATATTGAATTGTACGAAGGTATATCTGAAATGAGAATTAAATTGCTTTGAATTGAGAAATAATAATGAAAATTTTTTAATGTGAGTGTTATTAGGAGTACTATACTGTAAAACGAATTGAGCTCAAATTTGAACTGTACATGAAATCGAGTCTTTAAAATTTACCATCGAAATTTCTAGCCAATTCGTTCGTTTGTTTTCGAGAAAATTAATTTTAAACCTTGAAAAACGTGAAGTTTTCTTAGCCACGCCAGATAGAACGAACTATAGGTACATCCAATAAGGCTGAAATTTGCACTAGAGGCCTGTTATAGATATAATGTGAGGAAGTGCAATGAAAAATTTGATGTTCATTGGTTTTGAGGTTCTCCAGAGATTAGCAAAACTGTTACCAAAAACGATGCTTTTCGATGAGTTTTGAAGGAAAAAACTTCTTCGAATTCTAACAGATTTTTCAGCTTTGATGGCTATACTAATAGAGAAAGTACTAACCGATTGAATTAAAATTGATAGGGTGTGCAAAAAGGAGCTTATAAAATGTACCTTTCAGGTATCAAGTCAATTTATTGGATGGTGTTTGTATTACAGGTGATTTTGAAAGTTCAGTAAGGTGAATGCGTCTCTTTGGAACTTGCCGACAGGATTTTTTACGCAATATTTGCGAAATCCTACATTAAACTTTTATTGATTCATGGGACTACTGTAGTTCCATTCGAAAATCTGCTATTCTATAGTGAAGCTTGCTGCGCTAGAATTTTTTTTAAATATGCGACTGAGCTAAGATCTTTAATTTCAATTATCAACTGTTGATAATTTATAATATTCATTCAACTTTATTCTTCGTCCCCCCCCCTGCGGATAAAATAGCGACTGTTTCCCAAATAAAAATTTACAAATTTACAAATTACAGGTGTCGCTGCATACCTGAATATAATTAATTTTTTAGATATATCGACAAGGATAAATATTTTACAATTTAAACGACTAACTTATTGGTGGTCGAGTTGGCGTTATAGCTAGATTCTTCGCTGAATGAAGTCAGGAGTTCAAACTTCAAACCTTTCAACCCCTTCTACTCTTACTTGCTAATAAGCCCTTTGTATGAGTCTTTAGATCACCAAAATGCGACGGACTTCTTCTCAATCCTCTGTAAAACAGCTACGAAGCTGAAGCCAATATATTTATTTGAAGCAAAAAATGCATTGTGAAATGTGTCTTTACCTTTCAAGCAAAATAAATTTTTTCACTCCTTTTCATTTTTTTTATGCACCTGTTACATTTATTGAAATGAATAAACTACGAGTACAGCTTTGCTATTTAGTTACATTCTTGTAAACTAGCAAAAGAAATTAACTCTTGTTGATTTTGTTACTTTATCTGCAGGACTAGCTCAACATTTGGGTTTGACAAACGGAGGTGAACATTCATGGTGCATGCCTTTTGGCAGAGGTTATTCACCTTGTTTACAGGCGGCAAATATGCAATACGCTTCGTTACCAGCTATCCCACAAAATCAACATTTTTCCAATTTGTTGAACTTAGCCAATGCTGACCAGTTACCTTCATCTACTAATGGTAAGTGTTATATTCATTTAAAAGGCTGGTTTTCATAATGCGACCGCAGTCAATTTTAAAACATATTCAAAAACAGCAATACTATATTCAGTTACCAAGGATGATGCGAGGTTATACAGGCAAAAGTATTCTCGAATTATCCTATAGAAGCTTCACTTTAGACATCCTCAATTATAAATGGTATGCCTAAGGGGATTCTAATTCAATTCTCTCAAAAATGATTAATTCAAAAAATGTTTCAGCCAATTTTCTACGGAGTTTTTGGAATTTGGTAATAAGATTTAGCTTCAATCCTTAAAAAATATTTGAGCACGCTCTTGAGAATATTTGTTATAAAACTGCGACATTATCGAACTAAATGGAACAGTTATTGGAAATTGCAAAGACTTATATCCAGATCAAAATTATCGACTTTTGGTCTTCAATGAAAATTAATAGTTCCAACCCTCTAGCAAAAAAAAAACATTGAATGTTACTGCAAAATATGCTCAGCAGATGACGTCACACGCCATGTTGCGAAGTGATAAAAAAATAATATCACGCTATTTTCAGCTTAAACGGGGGTCCAACCCCCTTTCCACCCAAATTTCTCACACTGTATTCACCTTAACCAATGGAATCCAACCATAAAGAATGAGTCATAAAATAGAAATTCCAGACAATTTCTCATGAGTTTTGTCAATGTTTGGTAATTTTCTCTCAAAACGTGGTTTTTCAGTTTCTCAACTTTGACACCATATAATTTCGCGAATCTTACAAGTATAGGAAGGTCTGTTCTGTCTCATTTGGTGGAAAATTTCATACAATTATTTTGAGATGGTATGCTGTATTCAAGTGATGCTCTTATTCGATATAATGCCACAAGTGTTGATTTGTGTAAAAAAATATTGTAGTCTGGTCTTTTTCAAAAACAAACCCTCATTAGTTCATCGATCTATTGGTAAGCATAGGAACTGTATCATTTTAATCACATCGGTTTTAGATACAGTCTGCTGTATGGGAGCACTACCAGAACCACTCGCCCCTTCAACTACAATCAGCGAAACAAATGGCAATCCAGCCAAATCACCACCCAGCAGTTTCACTCCAGTTTCAAGCGCTCGTCGACATAAGCGCTACAAAATGGACAGAGTTCGCACACCTCCCACAGAAGCTGCCACTCTTCCAAATGAAATTGAAGACCAAAGTCTATCTGAAGCCAAATTACTGAGACCATCTCTGCGCTACAGCTCTTTCCCTCACACTTCCACCCTCTTCAGTCTATTTTTAAATTCTCCATTACTACCCCCTTCTACCCAATGGCTGTATACCCAACTCTATCCAAACCCATACTCGGCATTTCATTTGAAAAATTCATTCGAAGAAATCCATTCGAAAGATGATGAGGACGAACGCAAGAGCGAGCCTTCAGAAGCTCATATTCGTAAGGACATCAATTCACCAAATGATTTTTGCAAAACTTCTGCCAAAAATATCACCAACAGTTCGAATAATAAAACTTCGGATGTGTGGAGGCCTTATTGACGGACACAATATCTTCAGAGATGTGATATTAATAAGGGATAGAATTTTTGTTCGGCCTTATGAAATATTTCACCAAAACAATACATATTAAAGTCTACTTGTCTTTCGATGATTTAGATAGCTTCACAAGCGCACAAAAAGTAAAAAGCAATCGGATTTCTGTGGTGCCTTTGTAATTCTAGACTGGCAATACTTCATGCATTCATAAAAAAAAAGTTGTCTGTTTATTTTGGAAAATTAAAATACCAGTGGTTAAAAAAAAAAAAATTCTCAAACATTTCCACAATTACTACTCTCAAGATAAACATGTACATGTATGTATATTTATTTTTTGTAATATAAATGTAAATTAGTATTGTTAAACTGTACCTCGAAAGGAAAATAAGTACTAAGGAGACTTCGGTCAAGATTATAATGATATACCTACTTATGTTTTTGTTTATGAGAATGTTTTTTAAAAATAAAATATAATCTGAAAAGATTTTTCTCTAATTTTGTAGTATTTGTTAAATAATACTGCTGCAATAAGAGCAAAATTTTTAAGTGAGAATGATATGGTTACGAAGCTACCTTATAGGAAAGTATTATTTTATTGAAAACGTAGAAATTATATGATCGCATACAAATAAGAAAATTATTTTCAAATGTGGTTCAAACTTTGCTACACTTCAAACAGTAGATATAATTCAATGATAATCAAAATGACAAAAAATTATTGATTGATAACGGGATCTGTGACACGAATGGTAAAATATCTGATAACATTTGATTGAGACATCCGCATTGTACCTTTCTCATATTTTCTACTTTTTCAAAATTGAGTGAAAAAAGTTTAAGCGAGTCTAAGTCACTCTTTGATTTGTATTTCCACCATAACGTTTCAGATCTGGGCTCGAATTTTTTCATTTGGGAACAGTAGATATAATGGTAATTTGCAGACTATAAGCATCTGATTCAAGTATGGCAGAATCGTCTTATTATAACTCTACAAATGATGAAAATAGTTTCATATATTCGTCCCAACTCACAATATATCTTTCTACTAATGATTCACAAATTCATCAAAAATATAAAAACTCATAGGTAGGTACTTCTCACCACGCTAAGGATATTTTTCATTATTTTTTGCCTTCTGCTTTATTCCATGGAGACAGACAACACATCATTCAGCTACAAAAGGATGATGACTATGTTCGAGTACTTTGTTTTTCTACCCATAACAAAGCACCGAAATGGAAGAAAAAAACTGAATAATGCTTTTTGAATCGAGTGCAATGCGAATTCATCGTTAATGCAAGTGTTTCGAATAAACCGTTACTCAAACGGAATATCTAATTCGAAAATATTTCTCTAAAATTTTAACAAGACTCAGTGTACGTATGTATTCTGTATACGGCACAGGATTCGAAACACTTTACATTTTTTCTACAGCACTGCAGAAAAAAACGATTACAAATATAGGTATCCTTTTCTACATTCCCCCCTTTGATACTGAAAAATATATTGTACCTACTTTGAAGAGCAACTCAATTTCTAACTTCAATAATTCGTTTCCTCATTCAGAATTCGTAAATAGGAAATATATACTACTGTTCGTGTCTGTAAAGAGCTTTCCATCGTACACGTAGTTACAGCGAAAGGAAAAATGCAATTCACTTTTTCATACCTGAACTGAAAATTTTATGAGTCTTTATCCACAGGCCAGGTAGTTTGGGAGATTTCCATGGAATTCAAATTTTTTGAAATTTTCAGAGACGTATAAACGTCTTGTCCTGTTTAAAAATATCTTAATCTACCAAGAAATAATAATTCTCGTAACTTCTACGAGAAATTACGATAATACGAGTATTTAGCAATCTCATTGCTTTCATTATTTATAAAGATGCTAAAAAAATTTATGAGATGTAAGAAGTGACACAGTATAATGGTCTAAGTACCATCTTTAAATTAAGGATTTTTGAGAAAAACATGTTTAATATGGTGTCCCACATCATCTTTTGAAGGAATGTTTTCCAATTCATAACAAAAATAATAAAATACCTACTAATTTGAGAATCTAAGATAGTAAAAAGTAAATATTATAATTATTAAGAATAACCCCCATTTCCCATTAAAAATGGTGAAACTCGCTATTAAGTTCTCTCAGTGTACTGTAAACTGATAGTTTACTTAAATAGAATTAAATAGGGCAATATGTGGGTCTATAAGCTCTTAAGCAGGTAGAGAATATAAAGACATCAAGCCTTCGATCATTTGCAAAATAGTTGTATTTCGCTGGAATCATTCCCCGTATTATTTACCTAACTATACCCATAAATAAAAATACCGCCATTCAAAGCGAAAAAATTTCTTTCACATCTACACTTGAAGGCAGGATCTTAGCTAGCTAAATGATTAATATTACCAAAATCTCACCAAAATACAATAAAATACAAAATAGAAGCTGACAAAACTTGCAATAAAGAGCTCACCGCTCCAGAAACTCTGCAGTATAAAGACATTTCCACCTTCTGGATATTTCTTGATGAGGAAGAGATGGTATTTTAACCTATTGACTGCCACGATGGGCTACTTTTGAATTACCTTTTACCTTCTTTCTGCAGCTACTTCCACCCCCAACAAGTCGTTCAGTTGTTAATATTTGAAACGTGTGACTACTAGCATTTTTACCTATACACCATACCAAAGGAATACTACTGAGCAGAAGTTCAAGGCATTTTACATGAATAAAACACTTGAAGAGACGAAGAGGAACGCGCCCTCATGTCAGGAAGTCGTGCTGAGATATTTTCTGGCTGAATGAAGATAATGACCAGAACCACAGCAGGAGCCGAAGCACATTCATACAGGTTTGTTCTTTCCTTCACACCGATTATTGTCGATAGATATCTAGTGTGGTATCGATAAGTAAAGTACTTGGCATAATTCAATGGTTTCGATACAAATTGTAGCAACCGAATATTTACGATTCTTCTTGTTTGATAAAACATTTCAATATCAGCTGCCCATCGTTTTTATGTTAACCTTTTAGCACTTCTGTCACACTTTATAACAAATGAAATCTGCAGAAAATAACGTAATTTTGACTTCAACCTTAAATATTTTTATTTCCTTCGCTAGCAGGTTTTCCAGCTTGAGGCAAGCTGATGATTTTTGTTATAAATAGCTGGGGTAAGTCGAAAACCTGCTAAGCCCTAATAACCCATTATTTACGGTTGATTCAGGATTAGAAACAGTGATAAAACTTTCCAACAGATAAAAAGTGAAAGTTTCCATCCATTATGGGACTGTCCGACGAAAGAGTCTCCACCTGGAGGTAGAAAATGTAACTAATTGTAGAGAAAGAAACGTAAATTTCAAAAATGAGAATACAGATTTGTGCATTGTTTTTCAATTTTTTCACATTTTTAATTTTTTTCAACATTATTTTTTGTAACTATTCTATCCTATATTTCTTGTTTAGTTATAATTGCATAAGCATTTTCATAATTTTCAATAAGTTAGTAAATTTTTAAAGTTGAGTTTCACCAAAAATATACCTTATAGATCAAATTATTATACTTTGAAAATAATATCAGACATGAAAAACATAATAAAATTACACGTCAGGGCATTTTCAACCAAATTATAATCTCAAAATATCGAATGAATCAACAGATTTTCGTATTCCAAAATGAAAATTCACACAAGTGTCTAGCTTTCACTGTCTCATCAGTTGATTTGATATTAGTGCATTCCGAGCTTGGACAGTCCCAATAATGTGACTTATTCCCTATTTCTATCAAACTTCTCACTTTTTTATGAAATGTACCAAGCAAATGATACTTTAAGAAATTATCACTTTAAATGTAATTATGGAAGATAAAAATTTGGAAGGTCTCGTAATTTAGACTTTTTTCTTGCTTCTGTACAAAAAAAAAAATGAAAAGGTGACGAAAAGAAAGAAGTTTGTCGACTCGTTTTCGCACCCCTCCTTCCGTATAAAGTGTCAAAATCAGCAACAACCCCTTTTCTTCCTCTTTTTAAACTCGACAATGTGTCTCTCGTTTTGCCACCCTGTGTAAAACCTGAGCAAGTTTTAGGTTGACTGGAGTCGGTGTCATGTTTATTGACAAGCCAATTCTTAAAAGCCTATGGTAAGAGGGTCTTACAGCAAGGCGTCTCTGTGCGCCTAAAAAACTTGCGAGACGAATATTTAGTGTGGAAACATGACAGCATCGATTTCTTTTCAAATTATATTAGCTATCCCGATGTTGTAACCCCTGAACTTTTCATTTTTTTCGCCTTTTTCTCCCTTTCTTCTCATTTTAAAACTCTCTTTCCACCAACCGAAACAATCAACCAGCGACCTCCCTTTCGATACAACCTCATTTTATCCTAAGATAAGCTATTCGTTATGTAACGAAAGGGAAAATTAAATTTTACGCCGTTATTTATGAAAAAAAAAAAAAGAAGAAGGAGAAAGTCGAGGAGTCTCGTAAAAAAAAAATCTGTAACAGTTTGTCAGACAAGAGAGCATCATTATTTATCTCGAGTTTGCAGAGATTTGGTAATTTGATGAAATGTTGATTGTTAAGATAGCTATTCTTCAAATAATTTACAGAATATGGCGCAAAAATTAATTTTTGTTTCCGAAAAAGGAAGACGAAATTCAACTTTGATTTGGGGAAGGACTGAAAGGGCCAAAGCTGAGCCCAAAGCTGAAGTGTGGCTCGGATCATTTTCCATTTATTTTTAAAAGAACTTTCTTGCACTCAACATTCTAGTCAATCACTAACAAGTTGGGTTTTTCTGAGTCTATATAGTTGTCTATAATATGATACTCGTATCCTATTTATATCATTAAAGTTCATAGGTGGACTTTGCTCGATATATTTACGGAAACTAAAGTTTTCTAGTTTTTTGCATGTCATTAAAATACATTTAAAAATGATAAAACTTGATAAGTGTGTTGGAAAAAAAAAAATAGAAAAGTTTGGTAATCATAATTATGTAATTAAAAATTTTATTTATCTATTAAATCTTTGACATGGGCGCTAATATAATTTTTTCTGTAGAGGGGGTTGATTCAAGCTCCGAGGGAGAGCACCCTGGCACCTTCCAGAGTCTGTTATGAGTGAAAATTTCAATTGGCAAGACACAAAAAAGATTTTACAAGCCGAATAAATAAGATATTACAGAAAATATATTAAAAATATTCTCACCCATGAAGTTCAAATTACTTCTAAATTTTTATTCTTAAGACAAACCCTCTCTTCAAATTAGCTTTCTAGATCGATGATTGATAAATAAGACTGTTGGAATCAACGAATTAGAAGATAGCCTTTTGATCTTTCAACTTGAAGTATTTACAAGTTTCTAAGACCTTGGGAACAAAAATTAGCGAGTCTTTGTTTCACCTATAGGTGCCTTACTAACAAATGTTGACAGTCATATTTATTTTTTCATTATTGCATTCGAGTATAGGATAACTAAATTCAGCTGGAGCAGCATGAGTCACATGAAATTCAACAATCTCAACTACTACATCCGCAAAGTAAACTCATTTTAAAATTCAAACTGGCCAAACCATTTGCTCAGAAATTCTGAATTCATCCTCTCTTTTACCCTCAGCTACGAATTTTCGACTTTCCAGCAATGAAAATCCGGCAGAAAATTGGTGAAAACAAGATTAACTAAAGTTCAAAGATTTTCACCAAAACCATTACTCATATAGTTGAAAAAGCGAAAAATGGGCGAAGGAAAAATGAACGCTTAGGTATAACGCATTTGTTGACCCCCGACCATATAAAATGGGTACACGGCCATGGAGGGTTCGAGCAAAAATACATTATAATTGGATAAGTGGATCGGATGATTTCTCAATTGGTTTTGTTCAATTAAGAAATTGCTGCAAAGCCTATTGCCAAGGCGGTTGTCAAAACACGAGATTAATGTTCCAATGGAGAATGCAATCAACCGCGGTAACTGTGCAGACAGCCTTTACTCTCAACAAATAAGCTATAAATCTATTATGCGGCCTAAATATCTTAGGGAAAGAGAGAAAACAGTGAAAAACGTCTCCCCCAATTTCTATATCGTTAAGTTTCTCGGAAAACTGAAAAGAGGAAAAATGCAGTATAATGCTTTTCAATATAGTGTCTTTTTAAAACATGTATAGATATAGAGTACCTATTATATTTAAGCAGAATGGAGAACTCAAGTAACTATTCACTTGAAAAGTATGTAATAAGAAACAGAATAGCACTTTGCTATACGTTATAATACACATATTAAAATTAATTCTTCATAAAACCTCAATTTCAAGGACTTTCGTTTAGGTACTACAAGTATCTCATTATTTTACTATATTTCTTACTATATAACTATAAACCATGAGATCGGCAAGGATGGGGGAATTATACACGAGTGACATTTCCTTGGCAGGGGTAGGAGTGAAATTCTCCCCTGCTGATCCTATTTATATCTCCGATAGAGGAAGAAATTGCTAAAATAATATGACCATTCCTGAGCAAAGTGTTGGAAAATTTAGTTTCACACCTTCCAGAAAGTGCAAGACAATAAATGGTCAACAATGACGTACAATAAATTATAATTCATTTATAATCTTGGAAGGTATTCATTCATGGTATTCTTAAAAAATATTCAGTGGTGTTACTGAGTTCTGGTAGAGAGAAATTCTAATTTAATTAGCCAGTAGTAAAGGAGACCTATACATATTTCTTTTTATCTGAGAGTCGATAATTTTTTTCGTATGAAGGAAAGCATGAAAAATCTAATCAAATTTACGAAGCATGAATTTTTATTAAAATCAATACCAACTCAGCACTGACATACGAATTGACAGACGACAGAATTAAGGAGCATAGCGAAAGGTGAAGAAGAAGAAAACAGACTATAAAGAATCAAATATAAACGTTTCCCGTTTCATGTTTCAATGACAGGATTTTATCGTTTTATTTACAAAAAGAAGAAAAAAAAAAAAATAGAAGGGTGCCGTCACTATTAATTCAAAACGGTTTCTTTTGTGTAACCGACATTCAAAGGTAATATTGCCAGGTAACCGTTCAAAAGAACAGACTGAAAAAGAGGGTGTCACGTGACTCAAAAATTGAATTATATTTCGCCTGCCAACTTTTCGAAAGGTATTATAAGTGAGAAAGATGTAACAAGAATTGATTTTTTCTTCCTCTCCCTTTGAAAGAAATTTGCTTATAGGTCTCTGCTGCTTGAGGTCAAAGTGATGTATTACAGTCTTAAGATACCGTGAAGTTGTTGAAGATGTAAACTTATAGAAATCTCATTGCATGCAAAAGTTTTTTTCAAAGTTCAGCAATAGCACTTCAACATTCTCCTCAATTAGGACCATAGTACGAACAAAATACGGGGAGGACAAGTTGAATTCCTGAGAGGGGCAACATTAACCTCTCTGAGAATTTTTTTTTGGTGGGGGGAGCAAACGACTTAGTATGGGAGCATTGCCTCCCTGGCTAAGGCTCTGTCTGTCTCTCATCTTCATAAACTAAAATCTCAAAGGTTACTATGCCACAGTGATGTTCAGTCTGATCACAAATTTCTTTGGATCGAAATTTCAACCCAGAAATGGGATGGTCGTTAATTTGGAATAAATGGACAGAAGATTTTTTTTGTAGGATTTTTAATTTTCATAAGCTTATATATATTGGTCGTTAATTCTCTTCGAAATAGAAAAAAAAATTTTTCCAGCCCTCTTTTCTGAACTCTACTGTATAAACTATAGATTACATTGAGTCTATTTTATAATAATTGAGACATTAAAAAGGATTTATTTCAGAAACATCATAATTACTGTCTCAAATACTGTTCGCTCACAGCTATAGAAGATTGGAATGATATCTGAAAATGTTCACCTTTCACGAGAAAATAGCCTCAAACTCACATTCAAATAAGTAATTCCACCATACATAATCGAAGACCAGGGGAAAATGTTTGGGAAAGTCAAAATGCCGACTGTTTTAAAATTGAGAATCATAACCGTGAAGTCATTTCCACGTCAATTTCGAGTGAAGAAAAAAAGGAACCGACCTTTAAATCAATCAAATCGTAAAATTAAACGATTATTCGTGCAACCATAGGGTCAAATGTCTTTCTTTTCTCTATTCGACATTATTCGGGTTTGTAATTTTGAAATTTTGCCTTAATGGGACACCACGCTACGTTTAGTTTAATATTTAACCACTGTATCGTTTTTATAAAATTAATTCGGTGATTTTTTCTTTCTTCTTTGTTCGACTTTTTTCCCCTCCGTATTTGAAAATAATCGTAAAAATATCAAAAATACAATCGTCTTTGGGCGCCAAATTACAAGAAGGAGGTGCACAGGTGACTTCTTTACGAGTTCCAATAACGAGTGATAACGATTGTCAGATGCGACCAAAAATTAGATCCTGCTGCGACAAACCACTAAATGCGAAGTTTATAGTTTTAGTGTGTCCCCAAAGACTTCGCGGTAGATCTTTTCACCATTAATATTTGGTATAAAAATTCCCATAAGGACGGGAAGATGGTGTACAATCAGCTAGTAGTAATTATAGGTATATGGAGGAGCGAGGTAGAAAATTTGATAGAAAAATGAAACATCTGAGAAATGGTTGCGAGATGAAACTGGAAATTTTTAATCAACTTGTAAACGATTCGGATGTAGCATTATGGTTGCTCTACCACTAGGAGACAGTCAACAGGTTGGTCATCTAATATACATGCCACTGGCGACTCTTATATGAGAAAATGCAAATGTTTTGTTCGTACATAAAGGGGGATCTGAATATTAAATTGGAACTAATCATCAAATATCATTTTGCAGAATTAATGAGTGGTACTTACAGATGAGTAGGCTGGATTACTTCTGCTGGGTGCTTGAGCGAGGTTGTCATTTCCATTTTGTTCATTGGTGTTCTTCTTACCCATGTTGATGTCAACATTACAGTAGAGTTGGTAGATACGGTCCTCAGCACGAAATTATTTCACAAACGATATAGATATTTTATCACTAAACGCGAAACGAACTGTTTAAGGCGATGAACGAGAGAATTTTATGAATTTAGAGACAGTTCAAGACAAATAGAACAGATTTGGTAAGGCGAATGCGATACAGATTTACACAACACGTTAGATTCACAATTTTACTCAGCATAACTGAAATGATGGTCGACGAACTGAACAAAATTTGATTAGAGAGTGGTATTTAAAAGTATTTGAATGAAACACTGTTTCATTTACCTCGTAGCCAAAAGTACTGACTAGATTAACATAATTAAACAAAAAGAACTTAATTTTTCGAAGGAAAATCATGCAGAAACTCATCATAATGAGAATGATGGTCGATGGACGCAACGGACATTGCGGACACGCCAAAGAGTGATGAAGAGTACAAAAATGCGAACTGATAAAAAACTGAAAACATTATATCGATAGTAGCATAAATATATCGATAATATAATTATAAAAATATTTTATTTTGATGAAAAAATGTAAAAAACGAAAACCGTTTTTTGAAGTGGAAATAAAAATATTAATATTATTTTCTTTCACGTCGGTTATTTTACTCAGATATGATTATTAACCATTTTTTATAGTAGGGAAAAGTATTTTATTTATCCGACGAATGACGAAGAAACTAGAAAGTACCGACCTATACTCTTTCTACATTCATAATAATTATATTAAATGAAATTTATTTACTGATTTATATCTCATCAGTGATTAGATTTTAGAATATTGAAATATTTTTAGTAATTTTTAATAATTTTATGATCAAAAAATTTTTGCAATACGAGTAAAGGATTTTATTTTTATTCTAATTTTTATAAAATTGTTTTGGATGATTTAGAAATAATTTATCATTGTCATTAAATAATAGTTAAGAGTTATTTTCAATCTTCAATAAGAATTTTCACGATGATTTCTGTTATTATGAGCTCTGAAATTGACAGTTTTGTCGAATATAATATCAATCATGATTTCTTTATCTGAATTTCGAATGAGACGAATTTTTTAGTGTAAATATTAATAATTAATTGAAATTTGAGCTAGCTGTAATAATTAAAATTATTTTCTTCAATTACATGTGCAAAAATCATCCTTTTCATTTTGTTGTATTTAAGGTAATTAATTTTATTAATTTTGACCTTATCAGCAGTGTTATATCTACCCTTTTCCCTTTTTGGTACTCTTCAATAATTTCGCAGTTTTTCGTAGCCTTCATGATGGTCTTTGACAGTGAAATCCGTTTTCCGTTGAATTTTATCTTAAATTGTGTTAATTTTATTAATACCCATTGTGATTTTATACTTTTATACGTTTGTTTTCGATTGAGCTCTTCAGAGCTACCAGAAGTTCAATGAAAATGGTGAAACTTATTATGGTGCGGTTCATCGCAGTAGCAGAAGGAGCTCAGCGGCATGTCATCATGCGAAGAAAATAGAAACTGTAAGTTATAAATTTGTATTATCTATTATATTAGTTTCATGTAATTCAGTTATAAGGTCTATTGTCATGGAAAGAACTTAACTCGTCATGCTCTTGTGAAGCTATATGTAGGATGCTCAGTCGGAACTGGAGCGCCTTGCTGTTTACTAGCTAAAAGTTTTTGGTAAAATTGAAAACATAAGTGAACGAGTTTAAAACCTGATTCTTACCAGTATCAACATCTCTTTTTTTGCGTATCTACATTTTTTCTAAACAGTGATTTACACTGCTTCCCTTTTATGCTCCTCAATTTCGATGTTTCTCAACGAGATATCTGTTGCCAAGATTGGATGTGAATGTGGGAAACTCATTAAAACCGATAATGTCTTCATTTTTGCATTCACAATCTCGCGCAAGTGTTCCACAGCCAATGTAAATAAATTTTATAGCTTCTATTTTCCATATTTTTTTCATCAAGCAGCCCATTTTTTTCCCTACAGTATCCAGTTAAGTTTAATGTCTCGTTGAATTCAGCCCTCAGCTCGCATAAGCAGATTTCATTTTCGGCTGACAATCTCCCTTCGCAATTTTTTCTCCTTACACCAAAATCTTACCTCTATTATCTTAGAAAAAAATAAAGCAAGAAAAGAATATAAGAGGTCTAAAATTGTGAAAAGAAAGGATAGCAAACAAATTTCCGCGATTTTATAAGCTCTTTAATGAAGGTAATACGAAAGTCGAAAATAAAAAACCAGGAAGAAAAAATAATGTCACCTAAGATGATGAAGGAAAATAAAAACGATTCTGTAAGATTGGTATTAAAAAAAAAATTTCAAGTTGAAAAAAACACAAGCAAAAAAAAAGAAGAGAAAGTGGAACTTAAATCGTCCTGCAATCACATTTTCAATTAACAAGAAAAAGAAAGCGTGGAAAGGGGGGCTATCCCAGTTAGCAGCACCAGATTGATAAGTAGTTGAAAAAAGGAGGACAGGGTGAACGGATCCCTTGCCACTATGGTAGCACCACCATGACAGAAAACTCGTTATTTTTGCCTCGTTATCTCTGACTCTCACTTAATATTAATAGAAGGTTCTCTTTTTTTCTTTCATTTTCTTTACTACCCGCTTTCTCTGATTTTCCTTTTCTTTTTTCAAAGTGTACAACCGGAAAATCCGTCTGTTACCATTTTCACGTTGTCCTGTATTTTTTCATCTTCTCAACTCCGATGAAATATTATCTCCCACTCTTTTCTTTTGTCAGAGTGTAATTTAAATATTTTACGATTGGGAACAGTTTTTTGCCATAGAAACTGGGCATTTATTTTATTTTTTTGTTTTGTTTCTCCGTCGAACTTATCAACTGTGACATGAAAAATCGAACGCATTAAGAAAGCTTTTGTGACAAGAAGACAAAAGTTAGAGAGAGCTTTATGCAGAATCTTGAAATCTGAAAAAGAAAAAAAAATGTTTTAAATGTCTACAGAAAATGAAAAATGAATGGAGGCTTGGGCTGATATTTTTACTTTTTCTGATTCTGATTTTGCATGTACATTTACGTTGAAAAAATTCATTATGCGTTCACAGTGCTCATACACTTCAGTGGACTATTTTAGTAAACTTTGAATAAATTTTCAACATGAATTTCTTTCCTTAGAGGTTGAAGTTAGACTAAGTTGGTTTGAATAAATATATTGATTGACAAAACAACAGTTTCTGCACCTGTTGAAAATGTTTAAAAAAAAAAAAACTATTTCGACTGATTATTTTTTTCATTTTATTTTATTATTTTATCAGGTATTATTATTTTATTCTATTTTTTTATATTTTTTAAAAAGAAATTTGATGATACGAAATGTGGGAGTTTGGTAGCCCTTAATTATTGTTTGCTGCTTCGGAGAAAAAAAAATTGAAAAACTGTACAAAGTGAATGCAAAAGTATTATTTTATTATAATTAGAGGAGAGGGTGGGGCTTCATTTTTCCACTTTTTTATCTGAAAATTTCTCACCTAGTATGGAAAATTAGAGCTGCAATTGGGTTTATAAGCTAGCATATTCATCACTCAATCACCCAATTTTTCCTGCATAGTCGTAGAAAACCTGGACTACTTTCTAAATAATAATAGTGATTATTTTCGAGTTGAGCCAAGTTGTCCTGAAATAAATTCGATCATCTTACAAACTTCCAAGTGTTACAGCCCCAAGACCTCTACATCTTTAAAACCGATTTTTTCTCACTATTTTAGAAATGAAATAGCAATGTCCCAATAAATTAGAGTTTTCAAGTCATAATTTCATAAGATGTCATAAAATTTGAAGACTGGTTTTATTTACCAAATGGTTAGGAAAAAACATTTGTTCTGTTAAACCTGGGTCTAGTTATGGAATATGAACTCATTCAGAAATGTTTTTATGTTACATTTTCTTTTTGGTGTACACTTCCTGGTTTTGCAGGTATCTCTCAGCATTCCATTAAATGTGCAGTATGACTTTGATGTCATTATTTTGCATGAGTTTTTTCCAATTCTATTACTTCTTCAAAAATTATTGTTTTTTTTTTTTTTTTAAATTTAATTTTAACTAAAGTCTAAATAATGAGAAAAACCATCACAAGTAAACCCCCTACAAATACTCTTCAATTCAAAATTTTCTCTCAATCTCACCGAATTCCCCTTGTAAATGGTCAGAGTTTATTTACTCGATAAACATGCAAATCTGAAGTAGAAACAGAACAAGAATTAAGCAAAGCCTTGGTACACAGAAAAGAGTTTTCCCTTCGAAAAAATGGTGGAAGGAAAAGAGGCTGAAAAAGTAGAAAGTGAGGAAAACTGGCGAAAAAAAGTTATCGGTTTTGTACCGAGTAGATGAGAAGAAAAATCTTTAATTGTTACGATATTGAAGGATGCTTCAGTTTAAAGTCTAATGAGGGTAAAACACAAAAGAACAGTCGCTGAATTCAAATACAACCGAAAAAGGAGGAAGTTAAACAGCCTGTCGTCTTTAACTTTTAGAGGTTAAGGATGGGGTCGATTTTTAATGTAAATTGTCTGCGTTAGACTTTTTTGGTATAAAGGGTAAGCCAAACGAACTCCCACCCCTCAACACCCTCGTATTTTTAACTTGAAACTTTTTTTTTTTGTTGTATTCAGTCACGTCGTAGGAAATTAATTAATAAGACCTTATTTCGAGATATTTAATTAAAATTTTAGGAGATCCTGTTTTTTTATTTTTTCTTCGGAGTTTTTTCTTCAAGTTTTCTTTTGGAAGGAAGAAACTTTAAAAGAAACGCGATGTTTATTAGTTTAATCAAATAGTTAGGCAGTTTGGTCGAGGTTTCTTAAATTAATATAAATTTTCATCGATAAAATCGACCTACATTTTGGCTGTATACTCGTATTTTGGAGTGAACGAAAGAGTGAAATTAAAGTTCGTGTAGGAAACTTTCAGGTGATGACGTGGTAGCGTAATAATGGTTAAATTTTATGAAAGGTAAAAGGTGAATTTTGATTTGAAAAATATATTTTACTCTTGATGTCTCTTTGCTGTCGAAAATGTGTGCGTTCGAATTTATGTCCTTGAGGAAGTTATATATTAATGGTCTTTGGCATGATTTAAAGTGTTCAGATGCTTATTAAAATTAAGAGGTCTATTTAATTTTTTATTTCTTTCAAAAGTGAAATCATAATCACTACACAATTCATTCATCTCTAAGAAATACTCGCGCACCTTCCAACAGACCGTTTATTACCTGTATCCTGCAGTATATATGGACTAATCTGGTTATTTTAGAACTGATGTAAAATAATGAAAGAGCAAAGGCTTATTATAAATCACTTACTGTTAAATTAGGAATTTCAATTTTTTTTTAAATTGATCAATAACTCAACTCTATAAATAAACTTCACTGCGTGTAGTTAAAAGATTTTAACTCAGGTATGTTCTTGCACTTCCTCTCACATTTTTTGATGAATTCACCTAAAATTATTCCGAATACTGAAATCATCAACGCCCACGCACTATTTGTTTTACCAAAATACCTGCTAAATCCATCGCAGCCCCAGAATTTTCTACGACATCGTTAATTACATATGGCTGACGAAAGTATACCGAGATTAAAAGTACCCTCGACGTGTTCAAACTTTGAATACACACGAATATGTACTTGTCTTTTACGGATTCGCTTTCGAAAGTCAGGTTTTATAAGACTTTGGTCGGGGGGAAGGGAAGCGTTCCCATGAAGGGTCTTCGTATGAAATTTATTCGGGCATTAATAAATTACGTTGACTGTTTTCATCGCGTGGCAAATAAAACGAGACGTTTTATCGGTTCCACGACAGAAATCTTAGTTCTCTCATTTAAAATGAGATTAATAATGAAATTTCGCTGTGCGCGACGAGGAAAAAGGCGCGCAGTAGCGGCGAAATGGCGGCAGCGGCAACACGCGAAGTGGCGTAGAAGATTCCTTTTATTAAAATTATGAGAATATTTGAGGAATTCGGTTTTAATTAATCTTGTTGTTGGCAAAACAAGCGCAAACAATGAGAGAGCGGCAAAAAAGGGACGACAGCCTAAGGGGGTTGCCTGCGTATTGCAGAATTTAATAGGAACAGGAAGCGGTGGTACGAAGGTCGTTGCTGACAGCGAGTAAACAAGTCATCTTTATCGCGAGTAGCAGATGATATAATTGAGTTTGGAATGCTGCTAGAGGACATTTTCATCCCGATGTTTATCGTCTTCGAAGAGTATATACTTATATTTATCGAAGGGGGCAAACGAGAATATTGGGGAGAAATAGTTGCAGGAGTTGCGAAAAAAAAACTCTGAAATATAAAAATTCGACGTGGAGAGAACAGTTCGGAGGAAAAGCGTATAGACGGATCCGAAAATTGGTGGAGAAAATTTTCTACGGGTTGTAAAGTAACAAAAGCTAATATGTAATAGAATTATAGTACAAAATAGGCTGAATGCGGCTTGTTAGAGAACTTGGAAAAACAAGAAAATAGTTCAAAGTTTATAGGAATTTTCCTAACTTTCACCTCCACCCTGAGAATTCGAGGCAAGTAAAAAACAGTAAATTGAGAAGCTTAAGGGATGCTCCACCAACAGTCCGAAGTCTGCATCAATATCTTGATGGAGGTACTTGTGATGACGGAATGTACAGAAAAATAATTATAGCTCTCCTATATCTAACTTCTTAAGTTGTCAAAAATATTTTCAACACTTAAACGAATAGATAAAATTATATTGAAGAGGTGGTGCGCCCAAGGCGATCGCTAGGGGGTCTAAAGCCTTTTTTAGGCATTTAACTTTATCAAAAAATAAAGAGGAATTAAAAAATTTTTCCTTCTCATGGCGTTTTTGTCTTTTGATTAACTCATATACCTATTGCGAAGACGATTTTCATAAAAAATATCCGCGCGTTTGTCCAATTATACGGCGTCATTAACAGGGTTATTGTAATGTACAGAACAAAAATTTAAACGATTAGTGTAAAGAAAACAAAGAATCTGCAAGTTTTTCTGATTTTTCATTACTATTAGCGCTCCTAGCGGAATTTTCATTTCCTAATTTCAAAAAACTGGTTGCTTGACACGTAACATTTTTTTACAGTTTTTCACAATTTTTTGCATACTTCTTATTCTTCCCTATCTTTACTGTAACAAATGAAAATATCGTCCGACCTTTGTCATTAAGTCGAGGTCAAGGTCATCAAGTGAGGTTATAATTATCAATGAATCAATTTTAGAGCGGAGTCTATGATATTGAACTGCAGTGGCACTTGAACTTGAATCAAGTTCAAGATAAAAATATCTGTTAATCGAGATTGAACCTGGTTCAAACTGGGTGAACTTCACTGAAATAAGCCCGCCCTTATAGTCTTCAAATATTCTGATGTTGAATATGGGGAAAAAATAATAATAATCTCAACATTTGGGATAATTCGTGAAAGCCGTCTATTTTTCGACTGATTTTGAGTTGAAACTTGAATTGAAAGGTGACAATTTTGAATACATTATATGCTATTGAACCACTATGTGCTTGCGAATATTGATCTTGGATTTTCGTATATTTTGATTTTGATTCAAGTTACGTAGCAGACTTGCATTTAATTCCTACAGAGACTGAAATTCCAGTCTGTTTCTTCAAAGTAGAAAAAGAATACTCAACTAAACTTACTTTACAAATAGTATACGAACACAATATAATCATGAAAAGTTTATCAGCTACATTTGCAGCATTCTGCATTTGAAACTTTTTTCTTCTTCATCCGTTCATCTTCCCTCGTCTTTCATCAAGCAAACAAAACAACGGACAGAATGTAATTTACTGCAGAAATCGAAATGATGAGAAAACAAATCGTGCGGAGGCAATTCTGGCCTGGTAATAATAAATGTTGGCTACCCTACATCCAACAATGGGTAAAACGCACCGCCACCACCGCTGTGCCCCCTGCTCCCGATGGTGGAAAAGCAGCGTTTGGAATGTGCGAACATTTGTCAAACGAATTGCGCCTATGTTTTTCCACGTACTGCTGGAATTTCAATAGACTAATATATCTTTGTTGCCTCTTAACGGTTTCCTTGAGCCAACCTCTCTGGTTCGAATATTACTTGCCAATCGGTTTTTGTTTGGAATTTTGTAACATTTGTTCTTTTTTTTTCCTTGGTCTTGAAAAATAAATTACCCTAGCCAAGATTTTTGCACGATCTGTTTTTTCAAGGCGCGAACTGAAGCCTGCAAAAAAAGATTTCTGTGTCTACAATTCTTTACTTATACATTTACAACTATAACGAATTTTTCAATATTTCTACTTCAAAAAAGCTGTTAGCTGTTTTGAAAGTTTTAAAATATCATAAATAAGCTTAAGCTAATTTATAACCACTTTCCTTCTATCAAATGCCAAGTTGAATTTTCAATATTCATCTTTTATTATCACCCTCAAAAATATAGAGAGCACCCATCCCCATCATTTCTGCTGGTTTCTTCTTCAAAAAACTACCATATAATTAAAAAGAAAGCATAGGGAATTGATGGTAAAATTTGAAGATTTAAATTTTTAATACTTCACCTACAACAATCATATTTTTTCAACTCATAAAGGGTTACGTTTGTTTTAACGACACACTCACTCTCTTCCATTAAAGCTATAAGATGTGTTAGAAATTTTCTAAAATCAATTTCTGTACATAAAAGTTTACTGCATGTATGAAAAATTAAACATGAGCAAAATGGATCAGGATACCTTAAATAAATCAACTTTGAAATATATTAACACTTGTACCATTGTCGAAATACAAACCACAAACCACTGTCAGCTGGTAACTATAAGGACTTGTTTGGAGTAGTCGTTATCTCCGATTTCCAGGCAATAAATAAATATTCTCGAATTCACCCCTCTGCCTATCTTAAGATTTTTTCAAATCAAATGCATCAGTCAGGCAGAGGCTGTGGTTTGAACAGGAAATATTCTAGAGTGACAAGTGACGACGTACCGCAAAAACAAAGCCACCCTTACATAAGCGGAACGAATTTTCGAAAAATTCCAAGCAGTTCTGCGTGTACAGCAGGAAAAATGGTGAAAGAGAAACCAATCGAAAACCAACGACTCAAATAATTATCCGACACGAAAGAAAATTGATACGACATGAGAAAAGAGCACCCCAAAAAAATGGTTACGAGGCTAAATTCAAGAAGGGAGTCATAAATCGCGTATAAGAAAGTTGTAAAAGAAGTAAAAAAGTGTAGGAAATAGGAAGGGAGGAGAAAAAAAAGTCGTGCACTGGATAGAAACAACTTTGTTGCAGTTTTCCTATTTTATTGTCCACTCGAGTTGATTAGGTATTGGAGAATTGGCTGGCCATAGATGATTGTAATGGCTATCATCGTTTATTGCCCACCAAAACTTGGTGGACACGGTGGCATTTTTTGCCATTTCAACCTCCCATCCTCCTCGAAGAAGGAAAAACTGTGAAAAAAAATTGTCTTGTTTTTTTTCCTCTTAGATTTTTTTGCCACTATATTTCCCTTTTCGTCTCTCAGTCGAGATCAATATCTTCACTGTTGAAAAGAGAGAGGGTGTGTCGTTAATAGCAACCAGCAATATTCGTACATAAGCGAACAGAAACACTCACACACCCTCAACTTTACATGTTAGCTGTTATAAAACGTGTGATAGTTATTGAATTAGAAATGGAGCCCAGTTGGGCCTGGGGAACGAATCTAATTTGCTTTTCGAAGGCGTCATTTGTTCGAATTATAGTATATTTTCGAAGGGGTGTTTTTCACCAGCAATTGCGAATAGCCCTTTAGTAGGAAAAAAAAAAAAGGCTACGTTTTCGCCAGTACCCACGTATGAGGCGTTGGGGGCATTCTAAGGGGAGGAGGTTTGAGACGGACTTGGTGGAAGTGGAACCTATACTACTTATACTCTAGCGTTGGAGGCCACGAATATGCAATTTACTATTTCCATTATCTAGTAGGATTAAAACTGTTATCATTAACAGCGGGTACGAAATTTGCAGCGTCCTTTTTGCCTTTTGTGCAAACGACGATGGTGTGCAAGCCGTTTTGCAAACTTAATTAAATCGTCGGTAAAGGTTCCTGCTTCCTTTTGCTGTGGCCTTTAGTTTTTCTGAAATTTCCAATTTGAGTCTGATGAAATATAGGGTATAGCTCGAATTCTGTTGAAGCTGACTTACTGGCCCGTAGCCTGGAGGTAGTGGGGGGTGAGCTCCCTTTGACTAGTTTGAGCTTTCTACTGCACGTTACTGTTTTTTCTTGAAATTAATGAAAAAAATCAAATTACGAAGAACCAATTAATATGTGTTTCAGACTAAATTTTATCTGGTTGTGTCGTGGTGTTTTTTCTTTGTCTTCTATATTTGCTAAACCTTTGCAGAAAGAAAAATTTCGAACAATTTTATAACATTTCACATGAGTCAACTTTCTAATATTCAACTACTGCTCATTCTTGAAATAAGTTTTCATATAGGTTTAACATAATATAGCTCCTTCATTTTCATTATCGCCAAATCGAAAGGGTTGCACTTAGTCTGCAAACTTATAGATTATACAAACATTGTCATACTCGCTGCACATACACAAAGGCCGAACAACCCTATTCAAAGGTCGTACATACACTCAGCATGACGTCGAATACCCTTGCGAAGCCATTTTATTTTTCCAGTTTCTGCTATGAAATTTGAAACTATCTTGCCAACCATCATTCGTCTTTTCTTAATTTCTTCTCATTTTTCTTTTCCTGCTCGTTTCCACCTACAGAAAAATGGCTTCTTTCAATTTTCTCTAATTAACCCGGGTTTTTTTGCAGCTGTAATCGATACACGAATTAAACATCGAGACAAAGGAAGGGTGAAAAAAAATCAATTTATTCAGGTTGTTGTGTTTTTTATTAAACTATTTCACGAAGAAATAGGGGAGGAAGTCCAAGAGTGAAAAAAAAAATGCACGGTAAAGAGATAAACCTTTAACGAGATTCTGTTAGCTTTAAATGCTACTTAAAATGCTAAACATGGTCGTGCGTTTATCTGCAAATAAAAACCGTACAAAATGTCATTCTTAATGAAGACAAACACTCTGTATCCAAATAAGACCGTGATAAAATGTGCCTACTTTTTTTTTTTTGCTGTAGCTGTTGTCACTGTATCCGCATACAAACGCCTTTTTGTTGGTGAAATAAATCCGTTTTTTATACCTCTTTTTTTTAAATCCAAGTTAGATTTTATATTTGAATAATAGAATTATTAATTTGATGGCTTATTCAACGTAAATTTATGAATTATATCGCGACGTTCAATTTGTTTTATCGATGGATGGGGTGGAAAAACAGGTGGAACTTCGGCGAATAATATAAGGGATAGGGTCATGAAGTTGCTAATTTATATAGTAATTTAAAAATGAACATTAATGACGTCTTTGCTTCTTGAGAAAATATTTTTAGAAAGAATTTAACATAATATGTGGTATACTGTTTGAAGTTTTTCTTTGAAGTTGAAGCATTTATAATTTTGTATGTTTTATGTAATATATGTCAAGGAATCTGTCGGTCCATCCATCTCTTCATCTTTCCCTACTAAGACTACGTATTATGTGGAATTTTTATTTCAAAAAATCCTTGAAACATAATTTTCGAATAATTTTATATGATTGAATTCGATCTTAATATTATAATATTAATAAGGCTTACATACGAGTATATTGTGATGATTTTATTTTACAAGAAAAAATCATCACAATATACTCGTAATATATGGTCATAATTATCTTGCCACATAATTATAGTACATATTATGTCATCAAACAAAGTGTTGACCTTGACTTTTTTACGACCTTGATCTTGACGTACGGATAGGTGGACAAATTTTGGACTAAATGTCTCCTGAAGTGATCATATTTGAAAACCGCAGTGATCTTCCAGGAAGACCTGTGGGTGGTTGAGAAGTAACTGTTGATTTTTCAACCACAATTGATCAAGATCGATGATCTTGGAGACCAATTGAAAAAACAAATTTGATTTCTTTGTCTGAGTCGGATATTTTCAAATTAGGTAAATACCAGAATTATCAATTAATTTCTCAGCTTCTTGTTTTTGGGTTTCGTTTGTACTCGTAAAGTACGTGAAGGAATCTTTAAAATCCGATTTACAGATAATCCAGCATTTGTAAAGAGGGAGAATAAAGGCACCTCCTTTTTTTTTTTACTGATAGGCATTTAAAAGTGTTAGATTCCCGCGTAAACGAAATTTCGTCACCGAATTATTTGTTTTCGATTTTTTTTCTACATTTTTCTCCTCGTCTTGGCATTATTTACACACCGTTTGTGTTTTTTTTTTTGGCAATCGCGGAAATTAATCTTTTATCGTTGGCAGGGCGTGAAAAAAGGCGAAAAAAGGGTTGCAAAACCACGAAAATCGGTCATATTTTCGTTTTCGCTAGAAAAAAGGCATTTTATTCCGAATGAGATACGAAAATGTAGAAAAAAAAAAGTCTTACTCGTCGAAAACATAATGAAATTACAAAGGCTCTCCCAAAAAAAAACCCTAACCCCTATCGGTTATTCGTTAGAGGGTTGTTTTTAGTTGCACAGGATTACAGGTTAAAAAGTCATTTCTATTCAGAATGTGTTTTTTTTTCTTTGTCTCTCACTTTAAGCCAAAAAAGCGGATTCAATATTGTAGTTAATGTGGCGACGATGGATATTAGTTGTCGCCAGAGCCAAGAAAAAAAAGGAAAAAAGGGGAAAAAAATGCATGAAGAAGCTATGTGGCAATTTAAAATACAAGCAAAATGAAAATGGGATGAATCCAAGCAGAAATTTTAACAGTTTTCTTACCATAATCAGTAGAAATTATTTATTGCTTAAGATTTTTCGTGCTTAATATTTTGTTTTCCCCATTTTTTTTGTTTCCTCTTTTTTTTTTTTTTTAATGCCTTGCCATAAAATCGAAGGAAATTAATGTTTCGTGGATGCGGTGAAAATGGCGAGTGAAGGAAGAGGAAGTATGTTGAATAAGTCTCGTAAAAATATACTTTTTGCCTTCGAGAGCTGCATAGTTAATCATATATAGCTTTGTTTACTTCAATAGTTTTTGACTGTATATAGGAATTTGGTTTGAATTGTATTCATTGTAAAAACGAAGTTAGGGTATCGATTTTCTGCTGAAGAATCTTCGGGGAGCTCAATGGCTTAGAGGTTTCCTGCTCAGCCAGTCAACCAAAAGGCTGACAATTCGAAACCAGCCACAAAGGTACTTTCATAGTGGATCTATTCGTTAGAATTTGGTGCTCTCAGATTGATGCTATATCTGTCGTATAGATCGAGTACAGACCAGTGTACCTAAATTACAAAGCTACACACTATCCTATTTATGAATGAGAACTTCTTCGTACCAAATTTAATGATCTTGTTGCTAGTACCCATGCAAAAAACTACACATGTAAATCGCTTTCTGTTTGAGGTAGGATGAATTGCGAATTTTTTTTGATAAAATAAACTCAGAAGATTCCCAGACACTTGATTGACCGTTTTTCTCAAGTATTGATGACTGTTCATTATCCTCCTCCCCCCCCCCCTCATACTATCATACGAGTATATAATCTATTATTTTCCTATAAATCTCTTCCCTCTCTCACCCAATTACAATATTTTTCCTTTATGGGAAAAACTCTTAATCATAGATAATGTGTGTTGCGGTTCTCCATGAAATTTATTTTTCATCTTATAAAATTAAAAATAATAGTTGAATAAAAATCTTTTGTAAGAATCATAACTCAGTTTTATTTGAAAATACAGTTGTTAAAAAATATAGGGAAACTCAATCTGCTCCTCGGTATCCTCCAACACAACAATTTTCTGTAGATATACCTGTAATAGGTTGGACTGTTGGAGAATTTCTAAATGTAGGTATTCTCTCACATGTACATGTTATGTGATCTTTGAAAATGTATGTACTTCAAGTCGAAAGTTTCATTTTCAAGCTGATAATTGCTTTTAAATAGAGGAAAGTTTTGTGAGCTTTTTGCCGAAAAGATTTCAATCGGTTAGAAATTGACTGAGATATGACTATTTGAATTTAGCTGTATAGCATCCTTTTTTTACTGAGTTGTGAACACCAAGTTCATTTTTATTCACCCTTAACATCATCTGCGAGCGCAGATAGTCGTTACTTTTGGTCTGGGTGGACCAGTTTATCTAACCTTTGTGAATTAGAAAAATTAGAGTAATATGGAGATTAGCAGACTCATATCTGCAAGTTTCAGAACGGTTTGGTTCACTGTTTAATGCAGTACCTACCTATCTTGCTTGACTTGTAGCGGATACCAAATCTTTTTTGTCTTATTGATCCGGTTGGCCCTAATACTAATACGGATGCCTGAGTTTCTTTTTCAAGTATTTCTTGGACAAACTACGAACGTCAAACGCCATTATCAGTGAGAGTCACCACCCCAATGGCAATGATTATTAGATCAAAGGCTAAAATTACCCTGCATTCGGCACAGTAGTATCCCCTCTAAAGCTGTTCTAGCTTAATAATTATACCCGATTTGGAAATTATATTTGAGCTGCGAAAGTTCTAAACGTGTTCTAGCGAAAGGCGGAAATTTTTTTGAAAAAAAGTAGGAAACAAAAAATAAACGACTGGAAAATGAGTGAAATGGAATGAAAGCATGAGAGAGAAAACCGTTAACCCTTTATGGTAACAACTAGCTTATAACGTGGAATTTCTGACACCAACACCAAAACCAGCAGTGGGTCTCCCGCAACCCGCTACCAGATATATGAGGTACCCCAATATCCCTTGCTAACAACCCCTTTACACTTTAACCATTAGTCCTTTGTCTTTAAGGGCTTTTTATAAAACGTTTCCGCTTTCAGTTTAATTACGTTTCGGCTATTTAATACAAACGAGCAAACGTGGAATGAGTGAACGAGGGAGAAAGGTGGCGAGGAGAAAAAAAATGACACACAGACAGGGTGTGAGAGAGACCGCGAGATTCGAGTGGGATAGAAAGTATGGCAAAAAGTTTAGAAATAAGAGAGATGGAGAGAGAAAAATCGTCTGTATGGGAGACGGGTTAACTCGACTAAAACTCTTAATTAAAAATTATTTTACTGCATGAGGCATAAGTTATGTTATTGTTTTTTGTTTTTTTTTGGTGCACAAGTGTGGTCTCGACGTAAATTATGGCACGAGTTTTCAAGTTTTGTTTTGGTTCATTGAATGGCGTAGTGAATGTGATGCTGCCGAGTACTGAATTAAATGGCTTCGAAAACTTGAATTTTTTAAATCGAACTAGATACGAATACAGGTGTTGGAATTTCAATGAGCTATATCCGAGTTTCATAAATTAGGGAAGAGATGAAAACTGCAGAGATTTTATTGTGAGAAACTAGTATTTTTGTGCTATTCAATACGACTTCAAAGTTGCTCAGGTCTCGATGTATCTTATTTTGATTATTATTTGACCTCAGAAATCTAAATTTATTTATTCCATAAGCTGTATAACTACTAACCTGGGACAGTTGTTTTGGTCTCACTGTCAAGACAGGTCTTTAATTATATAAGATGAACATTTTTTTCTCTTAATTTACGCTCTCATCTCCCGAAGTGGTTCCCTTTCATGAAAAAAAATCTACTCAAGTTTCACTTCCTCACTAAAAGGGGAGTGGTGTTGAAAATTAGGGCAAAATTTTAATTTTTAAGCACAAAGGAGGAAGGCTGGAGTAGAGCAAGTTTTTCTTTAAAGGATCATTCATTTTTTGATTTCCCCTTCATAATAATATTATGAATCATTTTTAATTCTACCAACAAAAGTAGTGATTTTTTAGTTATCTGAAGGGTATGGGTCCAAAGCCTCTCAAATCGCCCTGACTTATTTTCTAATCACCTCACTGGGTTGTAGTCATAATGTTATAGGAGAAAATACATATTTTTGTACAATGCTGATTATAAAAAATAATGATAGTAATTTTTGCATGTACGATTTTTCATCCTCATTGAGGCACCACTTTTTTTCAACCATGTGGACTGAAATTTTTATGGACTTTTTTTCCATGAAATGGAACCATTCGGTGGACTTATAATCCTGCGGACATGAACGGCATACTTCAAAGGATTTTCATCTGGACGTATTATTCTGTAAATTTTATTGGGTTGGAAAATTGAGATTCAACCAATTCAAATTCCCAAACTGCATGATTCACGAATGCGTTGTACATATACGTCAGAATTAGATAATTTTTTAGAAATACCCTTCTTTCGCCCATGTCTTGCATACGAAATTCTCTGGCTAAACTTGGAAAAAATTCTAAGAGCAATGTGCGAAATTTTTTAGCTGCTAAAATAATTCACGCTGAATAAAGCCACCAACAATTGCCATCAAACTGAAAACTGTCAAATAGCAACCAAAATACAAGGGAAGAGCCATACTCTGTGTACCAAAAGCACTCGCACCCTCTCAATGACAACAACTTTAATTTCGTAACAAACATTCGGCATTCGAAATAAAGGTTAAAGCGATTCAAAATTCTGCAAGACTAACGAAGTAAAACGAAATTGGAAGAAGAGATTATTCAAATGGGGAAGTTGTAGACACGACATTAAGGGTTAATAGGGATAAGTATAGTAAAAGTATCCTAAAAGTACAAGGCGAGGTGGTGCTGGTGGCGTGGGTATGGTCACATCTGGGTATCGACCCATGTCTTAAACTTCTTCTCAAACACCCCCTACCCCTTACCATGAAAATGCTGTGTGCGCTTTACAGCCTCTGACGGTCATTTGAATGGACTTGGCAAATGTAATCTCGCGGGAGGTGTCTTTTAGCCCATCCACAAGGTGGGGGAGACGACACAGGGACAGTTAGCCTCAATTTCGCAAAAACTCTCCGCCAGTTCTGCCGTCCCTTATACTTTTCTCTCGGCTCGAGCTTTCGAATAATTTAACCCGTACTTTTGCATAAGGTAAAACGAGGACCTCTGCACAAAGTAAAAAGAAGTTGCGATCCTCATTCGTCTGAAACGAATTTATGGGGGTTGTCCGGCAAACAGAGAAAAAGGAACGTGTAAAGAGAGAGGTAGACAGACGGACAGAATCAAAGAAACGACCTTTGTTTTTGCCTTTTGACGGCTTCTTGGGCACTGAAATTAATTAAAACAGAATTTTATAGCTGTAGGATTATGTACGGTATACTAGGAAAAATTGATTATTTTCTGTTCGTCATTAAAGGGAGGGGGATTGAGAAATATACTCTTTGGACATGTGAATGATGGTGCAAAAATGAAATTTTTCATTGCGCTGACAAAAATAATTTTTTCATTGCACTGACAAAAAACTTACGTACTCGTATATTGGAAAGAAGTGAAAAATCTTTAGTCCTGGCTGAATGAGTTCTTTTAAAAACTGTATGATTCAATGAATTGCTCGTATACAAGAAATTGGATTTAAGGATATTAATGAGGAATTTCAATTTGAATATATAGACTGCTGCTTGCACGCGTATGAGTAGAAAACAATTTTATTTAAATAAATGAATTCCAATATTATCACGAATTGTTTTTTTGGAAAATTGTGTAACATAATATACAAATATTAAAAATCAGTAGGTATGTAAATTTTTCTTTGTGTAAGAAGGCAAGAAAAAATATTTTTTATGCTATTAAGAATGTTGAAAAATTTTTTAAAGAAACGAACTTGATCAATGATCAGTCATGAGAGAACAGGCTTCTTAATTTTTCTAAATGGTTCCACCCAATTGCTGTAAGGCTCAACTTAAGGTCACTAGCCCCTCTTAGCCGTTTCTCCAATTCATTTTTCTTTTTCTCAAGTTTAATTTCCAACAGATCCTCTCGACATTATTCATTTTTACCTTTTCTGTCAAGTTACGCAGTGACAATTTCATGTGATAGAAGTAGTGGGTGTTCGGTAGACATTTCAGAAACGTATCAAGTGAGGGAAAAAAATTTAAATAAAGGGTGGCAGCATTAAATGCTGTTGGCGAAAAGTACCTAACGTAAAGGGTTGAAAAAAAAAAAAGAAGGTATCGTTGCGCAGTATCATTGTGTCTTAAAATATTCGCGATTTGTTAAAGCGGATTAAGTAGAGTAATGTGTTTGGATGGATACCAGAGGCAGAGAAGTATTAAATGCAGAAGATGCGGACGAGTAAGGTGCTAAAATGTGAGAAGTAGTAGCTAAGTACCTAAGAAAATATCGCATAAATATTCATAGGGAAAAGGATAAGAAAAAGGAGCGAAGGAGGTGAAAAAAGAAGACAACAAAATAGAAAGCCTTAAGGCAACCCTTTCATTACAAATCCTTGGCTCGGATTGTTGAGGAATCCGTGGATTAAGAAGAATGGCTTGGAGAATGTACTTTATCTCGCGCCTTCTTCAAACGTATACACAGTCGTCGTTATTTTGCATCCATACTTTCGAGAGAGACAGAGTACGTAGGTGGTGGAGGGTGAGAAAAAGAGAGAACCTATCAAAATCTGTGCTGCATTAATGTCGTTTAATCTCTACTATAAACTTTAAGATAAATCTTATTTTGTTAAAAGCTGTAATGGAATTACTTATCAGTTTTCTAAGTGAATTGCCTTCATTATTCAGCGAATTTTGCGACATCGTTGTATTGAATTTCTAAAAACAAAGACATATCTTGCTTAAGTGTGAAAATTCAGCATTATTACGATTACCGTGCGAATATTTTGCGGTGCACGAGTGCCAAGAAAAAGTGGTAAAAATTGAGCTGAATGAAGTCAAGAAATTATTTGAATTAATAAGTATCCAAAATTCTTTTCTATTCCAGAGAAATTGTTTATTTTTATGCTTGTATATTGTGACTCTCAATCTGATCACTGTTAGCCAGATCTGTTCGAGTGAAGTGGACTGTAGTTTTGATAAGTGAGATCCAGGATGAGCGGTCAACTGAGTAAAGACTCCGAAAACCTAATTAAAAATTAACTTAATTGATGACAAAATAACAACAATAAAACTCTAATACAAGTATTTGATGTAAGTCTAATTTTAGATAATCTCAATTAGAAGCAGCAGATGAGTTGCTTGATTTATGAGGACGATTCGATCAGTGAAAATTACTGCTGCACAATTTTATCTTCAACATTATTCAGTGTATTTTTGAGTAAAACTCATATTTTAAAGACGCTGCTTAGCTATGGCTACATTGAAAAAAATTTCGCATGTAATTTTTACTAATTGTAAGAGAAAATTGAGACAATTCAAGATTTGTAGTTGAAATTACTACAAAAAAAGCAAAATGTATCATCTAAGATGGTAAAAAAGTACTGCAAAAACTTGGAATATTTACCATAATTACTCGTAAATTGTCCTATTTTACTATAAAAAATGGTAAAAATTACACTTAATTTTTTTTAGATGTATATTATTTAAGCAATTAATTCTTCATCTATACGCTATATCAAAGACATACAGGATCAGCAGAGGAAAATTCCTCTACTTTCCCTGCCAAGGAAATGTCACACATGCATAATTCCCCTCCCCTGTCAATCTCACGGTATATGTTATGGAAGAATTCGCAAAATAGTGAGACTGTATTATAGTTCAGCAAAATCAATAAAAACTATAGGGTTTTGTGCCTTCAAGAATGATGTATAGCCGGTCATTTTGCCTCACTCTATTCTGTTTCAAGTAGGTATATCATGGCCGGTGACTTAATTATTTGAAGTTTTGGTTGATTTTACATTTTTCATACTCAACTATTTTATGACATGGAGTAATGAAATTTGGCAACATCTCTCTGCGTTTCATGAATGTGATTGGATTAATGCGAAAATGTTCTGAGATATATCACCGGCCATGATATTTGGAACAGACTTTATTATAATGTACCAAATGGACTATATGTAAGTCTAGTGTGAGTGCTAAAGATTAATATCAGCAAGCAAGACTCGAAAATTTTGTTTCATGTTTGTAGTGTTTAATGTTATTATTAATTATGCGATCTGAGATTATTAATTATGCGATCTGAGGATCCACCACTGGGTGTCCTCAAGTATCTCTTTTTTATAAGTTTTTATGTCTTGGTCCTTTTGTTGTTTAGTGTGGAGTTTCAAACTTACCCTACTGCAAACATTGAATAAACTAGGAATCTCAGTTCAAATAAGGCACACTCTGTGTACAATGTAATAGTAGGTATAAACTCACCATTCGAATAAACGAAAAAAGGTCTATTTCGAGCACACATTACTTTCGATAATGTCACTATAGCTTAGCATCTGATGCTTACACCCTATACTGCAATGTATTTCCAAAGAGGGAGTAAAAGAACTACCACACTAGAATCTATACCTCCAGCCAAATATTTTTGGTCATAAAATTCGTAGTGTCCACTCGCCGTTTTTTCGTTTCCTTCTCGTTTTTCGAACAAAAAGGTTATTATTAAAGTTAGAACCCGAGAAGGTTAAATGGAGTGTTTAAAGTAGCCTACGAGCCTGTTTTCTGTAACAAGCTAGTTAGCTGATATTGTTCCCTGGAGTATTTTTTCTTGACCTTCTCCAGTAACCCTTCAAAAAAGAAGTTACGTAGATAATTTAAAACACTCCTTCTTTTCTTTTTCTTTTTTTTTTGCCAAAAAAACACCAAACTTATCGTGCTCTCATTTTTTTTTCTCTTTCTTGACGTCGCATGATGTCGAATAATTAGAATTTCTATTTTTCACGATAAAAATGGAGGAGCGAAGAAGTGCGAAAAAACCCAACAGTCTAAGAAATTCGTCGGAAATCGATTCACGCCAACTTCTCGTATCATTAATACAAAATGAAGAGTATAAAAAAAGGAGTAAAGAAAAGAGAAAGCTTTTTAGAAAACTTTTATAATGGGACGTATATATTTTGTAGTGAAATCAAGGACCGTGTCCAGAGCCCTTTTTGGTTTTTGTGCGTGTACCATTATGAATTGAACTAATCAAAAGTTGTGAGCAAAGTCCATCCCTTTTTTCGTCCTTCGTCTGGTGTGCTGTGTACAGCGAAATATATGCTATCCTAGATTGTGACGTAATGTCATTTTTCGTGCCTCCATAATGTGTTGCTTGTCACGTTTTCCAACTTTGCTAACCTCATTTACCCGCATTCATTTCACAAAAAGGAAAACGAGACAGATGGATAAAAGAGGACATCAGGATGGAATTTACAAAAGCTGGCAAGCTGGGCGTTTCAAATGAGTAGATCCTTTGCGAAAAGTTTTTTGCAGGCCTTCCATTTTGGTAGTTCGTGTAAAAGTATATGCCCAAGCTAAAATGGATTCTAAATAGATTTAAGAAAGGTACCGTACCGAACGTTTATAGTTAAGCTTTTAATGGACCTGATATTTTTGTCTTTATATTTTCAAGAAATTATTTCTAATTTGAGAATTTTTTCAAGGATGTTTAAAAATGGCTATCTAAAAAGAAAATCTGAGATATTTGGTTTTTCTCTTTTTAAAAACCGAAACATCTATTGGTTGGACGAAATTTGATATCTGCAATTTAATTATAGCTCAATATTAGCTATAAATTCACGCCAGTGTTGGGTACGACTAAAATCATGACTAAGTTGATTAAATCAAAATCCAAATCAATTATGACTAACACTATCAATGACTGAATAATAATAATATAAATTATAATGATGATAACAAACTGATCAAATTATAAATCATGATTAATTTAGTCATCCAGTTATACGATTTAGTCATTTAATCGTCGAATTGATGACTAATTTTAGTCATGGAACATATTATAGTCGTATTTTTATGACTAATGATTGATAAATTAATCATGATTTATGACTAATTTTTTTGTTTTTTTTTGTTTTGTAAAGACCAGAACTGGAATTTTGTTGGAAAAATAATTTATCTTACCCTGGACATAAAATGCACAAGCAAAAAGTGAAATGAAATGAAATGTAAGATATGAAATTGATGGCTCTGCTTTTGTTGCTGCGGTGGATCGAAAAAAATAATTGGAACGAAAGTTGTAGATTATTTCATGGAAAATAGTTTTCGTTAGCAGCATTTTCTCATAAAATATACTTTTGGCGAGTTACCTATACCCAAAAAAGCAAAAATTTGGTTACATTTGAATCCCTTTAGGGGAGAGGGAGTTGCGACAAGTGGACTTTAAGGGACTTCTGCCCGGAGGGGGGGTGATGATTCTAGAGGTGATTCTTGACGTTTTTGCTCAACAATTTTTCTGTAGGATTTTTCACAACCTGAAAAATCTTTCTACACTGGATTATACCTATCTCAGTTTTGAAATTGATCAATATTATGATCATATTTTTAACTCCCCATCGTAGAGTTTCTATAAATGAAAGGATGTACCACAGCTTCTAGGGCAGTCTGCATATATCTTGGTCTTCATGAAAACAGTATCGACATAAAGAGGTGGGCGAGGGCTTAAATAAATTATAAATGCTTTTCTGGAAAATAGTATTTCGCGACGACGATAAATTTTCCATTTCATGCAGAAGTAAACAGTTTAGGAAACACGGTGTATTGCGATTACCATTATCTTTGTGTGTGGTATGGCATCAGCACACGAGTTTCGACTCGTTAAAGTATTATACAAATTTCTACTCCAACTGTTTTCGGGGTGTGGATACAAACAACGTTTGAATTTTCAGGGTACGAAACTGAAAAACGGACGCTCAGGGTCGGGGGGGAGGGTCTGGAAAAAAGGTGGGTTGTGGAGCAAAGTTTGCTTCAATGATTACTTTCACAAAGGAGGTTTCGAGGGAAACTAATCCATCACAAAGTTGGCAGCGAAGCTTGCAATTATTAATTAACGCTATTCTCGAATAGTGAAATGTGTTCCAGTATTGGTGTACATGTAGATTTCAGCAGTTGAACGTATAGCTGTGTGTATATACGAGAATGGAGCGAAGCGGGTGTAAAAGCTGGCTCAAAAAATAAGGGTGGTCCACGCTTAAGAGAATTATCATCGTCTTCGTCGGTTGGTGTGTGCGAATTTTGCCAAAGTTTCGCATACGGTTTCCACAATATAGGTGCTCCTCACGAAAGGTACACATTTTTGGGGTATCGATGGGACGAGAATGTGTATTATAGCTATTAAATTCTTGATCAGCTTTAAGATTTTAACCATTCCTTTCAGCGAACATGTCGTCAGAATACGTACATATTGTATATTAGGAGAGAGAAGTTTATAACTGAATGGATACTGTGAGTGCATTAAAAATTCTACCTTTTTGGTTCATAATGAAAATTAAATTAACATTTCTGCAAACTGAGAGTCTTCATGACAAAATCGGTTTAAGTTTTGTTCTAAGTACAGAAGGATCTCTTCGAAATCATTTATTACATGAATTCAACGTAACGTAGAGGGACACCACTAAAAAAATTAATTCATTATTGATTCTATAAAAACAAAAACTCTAAATGATCCTTCTTTACTATCCAATACTCATTCGGGTGAAATTTCACCCTTAAGGATGTATATTTCCGGTACATTGAAAATTGAATTTTGCACAGATTAATCTGAAATTTTCACCAATCTGTTCCTAAAAAACGTCTCGAGAGTGCTCCTTTGGTGGAATTTTGAAAATTTGCTTCACAGTAATTTCAGGAAGCTTCAAGAATTGGCATATTTGGTATGATTTAACTCATGAACAGACGGCGATATGTGGTGAACTGAATTATATCCAAGAATTTTGTCCGAGAAATGAAAATTGACTTGACATGTTTTGTAAAGATAATAACTCGCACCGAAAATGTCTTCCTAGAGCTCTGTAAAAAATGAGGCTACATGCAAGCATTGACTATAAATACTCTTTGATGAGTGAAATTTCATAAAGTCAAAGGTGCAACATGCCTATTATAAGGGCTGAAAACGACTTCCTGTATTTATTAACTCAGTTAGCGGCTTTTTTCATCCCCTAACAAACAAAAAAATGCCACCCAACGCCCTCGCTAGGTTAGATCATTATCAATTTGTGACACGGATAAACAGAGTCAGGGTGGCACGTAGAAGTGCTTTTTATTAGGTCTCCACACCCATCATACATGACGTTTCTATATTGGCGAACAGAAAAATCGCGAAAGCAATTAGGACAAATTAATTCCTTATTTTCCTATTTAAATCGTACGTATAATAGCATTTTTTCCTCGCTCATACTTTTCGCTCATTCTGCTCTGCACTAAAGCATTATCATATAATTAAAGACCACCCTCGTTTTTTTATTTGAAATCCGTTGTTGCGTTAATAATGCGGATTTAAGTCTGGCATGTACGATCACCGTTTATTGTATGTAGCCCGGTTAATAATGCTTAATTATAATATTCCACGTGTCTTGAATAGAAGCTTTTCATTACCCCGTGTCTAGATCTTGTTTTTTTTTTATGCTTTTTACAAAAGCCGTTCGAAGGGGGTGAGTTTTTTTTTTTCGTTGAGGAGTGAAAGCAGCCACACTATGGTATTTATAGGGTAACTTGTTGTCTTCTCAGTGAACAAGGTAAAACACCTCGTGGGTGTCACTTGTCATCGTGCAGACGAAGCTTGAATGCATTGAAAATATTCATTGCAGAAAGGAGAAAAGAGTGCGCAAGTATATGAGAAAAATGGCAGAGTTATTGAAAATAAAATAAATGAATGTTCGCTGAAAGAAATTTTTAGAAATTATTTTTAAAATTTGGATAGTAAAACAGGGTTGTACAAGATATTACTATAAAAATGTAAGTTAGTAGAAATATATCTAGGGAAAAGTACTTACTATAGGTACCTACAAATATTTAAAATGTCAATAATAAATACGGTAGTAATTTTCATGATTGTGGTTGAGCTGAGAAGTTTGATAATGCGAGTATATGGGTGTACTGTTGATAAATAATGTCTACTCAGACCTGTTGCCGATAGAGGCTATGCGAGGGACTTAGCCCCTCTTTGACCAGTTTCCGTTTCCCTTTGTTGAGCCCTCTTCTGATTTCCTCATATTTTTCCAGTGTTTTTTAATATAATTGACAAAAAACTTAATTTCTTCAAAAAAAAAAAAGATAAAACAAGACGGAAAAAAACGAAAATGGTTTTGTCTTGGTGTTTTTATTTTTTGTTTCTGTTTTTTAAAAAAATTTTCAATATTTAGACCTTTATCATCAACCTGTCAACCCTGACACCCCTAATGATCTTCTAAGGAGCCCTTCTTACGAAATATTGTGGCCAGTATCTGCTACGCATTTCTTTCAGTGTATGACTCAAAGGTGTTGTTCCACATAGCTGCGGCCCTTTTCAAAAACCGGTCAAATCACCAAAAATTTATAAACTTATTTGAAATTTGTACATCTTTTTATGTAACTTTGTGAAAATTGAGAATTTTCGGCATTCATATTGCTTCAAAATTATCGGCGCAATCTTGAATTATATATAAGTACTATATTTGCCCAAATTAGGACATCCAGTTTTATACATCATTCATTGTAACCTTTGTTCGTAAAAAAGGTTTTGCATCGTCAGCTCAGCAGCACCAGGCCTTTTCAGAGTATATATACCTCCACGTTAACCATGCTTACTATTTTCCAAAACGACGACGTATTGCGTAATTATACAAGCAAAGGCCAAGAAGTTAACAAAAGGCGCGAATAAAGGGACGATAAACGAGCTACACAGCTAAGGGTGGGGGTAAAATGAAAAGACAGAAGCTGCACAGCAGTAGTCGTAGTTTTCAGTTCCATCTTTAAACAGTTAAAAAGGGAACCCATACCACGAAAACCATCTTTTTGGGGGCTGTGAAGAGAATTTTGGGGTTAGAGGAGAAGTAGAGGCAACAAAATTTTGGAAAAGGGGGTGACAACCGACCCTCGCACGTCCAGTTTTTAATTAAAACCCCGCAAGATACCCAAATTCCGCGAATAATTTACACTATACAGTTTATTCTTGTTTGTTGGCATTTTTTTTAGCTTTGCTTTTCAGTTTTCTTTTTTTTTTTCCTAACACCAACTTTAAGATTTTCGACGCTTTTTCTTGTTTTTTAATTTTTTTTTTTTACCTCTTCTCTAAACTGCTCAAATTATTTTAATTTCTTTTCATAGACTTCTGTCGCCTTTTTTTAAGTGAGGTACATTTTTTTCATCTATTTCTTCTGCATTCAACGGTGGCGTAAATGTCGTCGAGTTTTTTCGATGTCTTTTTTTTTTAACGCTTATTTTCACCCTCATTTCTTTTCGAAAGTTGTTACCCCTAAAAAATGGGGTTACATCTCGAGTAGACGAGGTTAAATAACGTATAATTTAGAGTAGATATTATTTAATGTGGTGACATGGGAGAAGAGAAATTTGTGTTTATCTGAAATATGAACTCTATTTTGGTTTTTCTTGATCGGAGCTGGAATTGTGTAAAAAAAAATAGATTTATCTATACCTATAGTTTATAGATATAAGAAAAATATGACTTTTTCACAATTCCGCAGAATTTAGTGACAAATTACGAGAGTTAGTTTTTGTGAAGAATTTAAATCTGCGAGTTTTGTAAACTGCAATCCATTTTTGGCAATCTTGAAATGAACAAACTGGATAGTTTGGTTCAATTACGAATTCCATGACGTCATAAGGGTCCAAAAAATGAGTAGACAGTATTTTCGATTTCAATCAATCACCGCATTCTCAAATCTTTATGCTCGTAACTGGCACTGACTGTGTAAATTAATTACTCATTACTCCGACAAATACATATTTGTATAGAATTTTTCAAGATACTAGGAAAATATTCAACTCATTTGCCAGCTAATCGCGGTTCCATTTTTATCAATAGTCTACATTAAAGGAATTATATCACAGTTTCACAGTTTCACCCTCTTCTATATGGGTATTATAACTATTAAGCCTGTCACCAAATGCGTAAAACAAACGCAAAAATGATAAGTTAAACTGAATATTATGTCGTTAGAAAAAGGGTGTCTAAAGAGGCAAAAAAAAAAAACAACAACAACAACAACAATAACAAAAAATACAAAAAAATGTAGAACGCGAAGAAGTAAATCGCGATAAAAAGAGGCCATAAAAAGAAACAACAAACAACAGGGTATACATAAATGCGACACACACAAAAAAAAAAAAAAGGCAGACAAAAGAATAAATAAAGAATTATTCGCAAAGCGTTAAAAGTGTATGATGTGCTCATTTCCCTGCTGCACAGCCGGAAACCCTTCATTTCGTAATATATAGTCTTTTATAAATCAAGTCCTTTTTTCTCTTCCATCTTCCCTCAGCCCACTCCACATGCACCTCTCTGATTCTCTCACTCTGTTAACTTCGAAGACCCGAGCCTTGTTCATAAATATGAAAAAGTAACCCAACTTTTTCAGCTATTTTCCCCCTGCCTGAGACTGAAAATATGACTGAGGGGGTTGAGGAAAGTAACTTTCGGAAAAACTATACGCCATCCGCTTCGCTTCATCAAAAATACACTCGCATGTATGAGAAACAGTTTTCTTTTTGTACTTTTTTTTGTTTGTTTTCCCCCAACTGCACACAGTCGTCGAAAGGTTTCTTTTTTCTTTTATTTTTTTTGTCTATATCAAATGTTATATTTCGAATAGAACACCGTTTGCGGACTTCCTATATCTCAGGTCTCAAAATATTTTTATATTTCCTTTTTTCGCTGTATTTTTTTTTTCATTCTTCACTCTTTTACTCCCTCGAGGGTTCAGGATTATGGAATATAGGCTGGACATTGATTTATATTTAATATACATGAAAGGTGTATATTATGCCGGTGAATATACTCGTAAGTAAAGAAAAAAGTGTGCTTCACATTATTTACTTACAAAATGTTTATCCGATAGATTCTGCAAGGTGGGTGAATTTTCGGTGTGAAGGACAAGGTGGTGGGGTTTTTTTTCTGAATGAAATACATTTTTTTGTTAGCAGGTTGGTGTGGGGTAGTTGAAAGAGTTGGTACATACAAAAGTGTTTTTTAGTAGGTTTTCAGCAGAAACTCCATTTTTTCAAAAATTATTATTCATTTTTTTTAGCCACAGGCAACAGTTTTGTTGCCCTCTTCTTCAAACTTATCAAGAGAAATCCGCCCTAGCATATAATTAGTTTCAGTTTCTTTTGAAAATCGACAGACATTGTCCATTGAAACTTTTTTTTTTTTTCATTGCATCTCAACTTCTTAAAGGCAAATATTATAATAAATTCCATCTGTCTTATCCTAATGCGTTCGAAACAGACTTTTCTGCATTAATCTTTAGACTTTATACAACGCAGGATGAGAATTCTGCAAAATATTCGTTCAAAGAAATCCGAAGAAAGCGTAGAATATTAAAAGTTGTTGCAAATGAAAAAAAAAAACTCAAAGAAAAAACAGATGAAAAATAAGATTTCCAGAAGAGATTCACGTATTAAGAAAGTAATTGAGCGTCAACAGTGAGGAAAGAAAAAAAGAAATACCCCTCTGAAAAAAAAAGAAGTTTTTTTTCCTCATTTTAAATAATTGTATTAAAGCAGTCCGGATGAAAGCTTTTCAGAAATTAAAAAATAAAACCAGCCTTTTCGACATAGTTTACATTTCGGTCTTGCAAGAGGGTTTTATAGCAAATAAACTAAGGTCAAAATGAAGGTGTGGGGTGAAGAAAAAATACATTGCCAAGAAAAAAAACTATGTATTTTTTAAATATCATACAATATGCATGAGCTCTGAAAGGTTTTTATTTGAGTTTTTTGTTTTTTTTTTCGTTCTACTTTTCGTAGGAATTGGCATTCATTTTTTCCCTCCTTTTTTTTCAAACATCTTATAACCCTCGTCGACTTGGTAAAATTAAATAAATAAAAAAATAATTATCTGGCAAATAGAAAAAGTCACCATACTTTTCAAAATCCGAATTGGTCTCGAATTGGTCTTTGCAATTTTAGTATAAATTTATTTAAAACTAGGCTTCTTCACTGCAAATGAAACTTTAATAATTTTCATTCTGTTAATGTGGTAGATGATGGGTTTAAGTCAAACTAACCTCAGTTTGAATTGGAATTCACTGGAACGAATCATGCTGGCGGTACAGTGAAAAATATGTCAGATTAGTTAAAAATATGTAGGTATAGATAATTATATTAAAAACAAAAACAAAAAAAAAAACATGAATCAAAAAATCTCAACATTATTTTATTCATTCTGCCAAGAGTTTGAATTCTCAATAAGGCAACTAAATAATTTCATTGATAAATCTAAATTCATAAATATTTTATTTTTAACAATGTATTGTTTGTTTTTCCAAAAGTTCAAATCAGTTACATTCTACATAACGACTACTTAAATTACACGAAGTAATTGAATAATAACTGACATAATTAGAAGCCAAAGTGTGTGCAAGTTTTAACAGAATGTAGATATGCACAAAAATGGAAAATAGTTTTCTTATTCAGATTTCCATTTTATTAAAAATATAAAACTCAAACTCAGCATTAGGAGCATCTTAACTTCTGATTTACCAATGCTCTACAAAAGAATCAGAACTCAAGAAAATTGAATTTGGTGTTAGCTATAAGAAAACCCTCTAAAATAGTCTTACTTCATTGTCCAATACTCATCCTTGGTCGAATCTCGCCTCTAGCCCTGCTAGTAACTTTTTGAATATTAGAAAATAAATCATCAAAGAAAAAAAAATCATTTTAGTCTCAAGTTTTTAGATTTTGACATTTTTTCCCCTGCATTTTTCGTGGTCACCCCTGACCAAATTTAAAAAAAATCTAATTCTATCACTGAATTATTAGCTTACTTCTGATGAGAACTACTTTCACCAAGCTCCAATTATGGAGACCCTGACGTTCTCTTCAGTTTTGAATGGGTTCTGGCAACAAGATTATTTAAACCTAGCAAGTAATTTTCATGGACCGGTATAATTTAGATTCGGGCTGATACAGATAATAGTCTACTCAACATGACAGACAGCATCAATGTGATAGCACCATAGTTATATATTCAGCTTCTAATAAATTCGTCATGTTAGACATAATCAGCTGGTCTCAAACCGCCAACCTTTCGGTTATTCGGCTGAGCACCAAACCTGCAAGCCGTTTGAGTTGTGACTATTTTGTAGAGAGAGTGTTGTATATATAGTAGAACATATTGTCGTCATCATTATCTCAAAATCGATTCCAAAGGCACTTCGTGCGTTTTGAATTTTGCGCGCCTTCAATTATACGAGGTCATAAGTTATAGTGCGAAAATTAAATGTGAAATTTCGGGGGTTGTTTGTAAGTAAACAAATAGTGTCTAGGGTATAGCAGAGGGCTCCCATTCATTTTATGGTACACGAAGGTGTACCTGGTTCACTCTATCGTACACTAAAACGACATATTATTAATGACCGTAACAATAACGTAAATATATGAGGCGTTGCGGATTGTAATTTAGAAATAGAGAAGAAAGTGTATATTAAGTTTGAAATAGAGGTAAAAGCACAAAGCGCGATATTTCAGCCAGCCAGCCAGCATCCAGCAGCTCCGCGCCAATGACGTGCAGGTGAAGTGAGGTGGCGAAAATGGAGGAGAATAGAGGCCTTTACTTTAATGAAAAGGAGAGAAAGCTCATTAATTATGAACTTTGCTGTGGAAAAGCGTCGAGGGCCTCTCCTTATGTTACTTTGTTAGCATCATTTTCGCCTTTGTCGACATTTTCATGCACCCTTCACTACACAAGTTCATTTCAAAAGCGCGGCCGTCCACTAATAAAAAGTTGTAGACGTGTGACAGAATTACCTTGGCACCTATATATGGGTAGTAGGAACCGACGAATCTGTTGCTGCATAGCGTATAAAATCACCGTTTATACGTGTCGTCCTTTATAAAGTTACAATCGAAAATGGCTCAGAGAAATGTGCTGGTGTTTATGGAGCAAATTTTCTTGAAAATGGCTACCTAAATCTGTATAAAATACGTATTTTAGTTATGGACATGCATTATGAGGATAGAATTTGATTAGTGATTTAGATAAATGGTAGCGACCCAAAAGTGTCTGAAATAGCAGATTTTGTCTTTTTGAGTGAATTTAATGATTAGCACTAGAAGTAGTAGGTGGCGTCATATACGACGCCACTCGAAATTTTGAGATGGATTTTTCAAAGGACCAATATTTTGAGAACCCCTGACTTGGGTCAGACGACGCTACCTGGTCTTTTGAGGTTATTCTTGTGGAGTCGTATATGACGCCATCAGGTCCTTTGAGTAATCGAGTAAAACCGGTTTTTTTTTAGTGTTAATCATAATAATTATTCGTTTCGATGATTCATCAACGTACAGTACAGGGCGAGACAAAATGATCGATTTTAGGTACATTTGTTTTTTCAATTCCCAACAAAAGAAAGAAGATTTTAAATATGCGATTGGTGCGTTAAATGAAAATTTTATTTGTCATGGTTTTATGTCATGATGTAATATATGATTTCCCTTGAATGTTGACTATTTTACCCATCGCATTTTCAAAATTGTTATATAAACTCAGTTTTTAAAAACTTAGCTTAGCATAATGGTCACATTATTTTGCTATTTCTTCCCCTAAAGCTAGTCTATATACGCTGTATCAGAGCGAATTATATGCACGTTTCTTTCCGAAAAAAATCATTCTTTATAAAATACGAAAAACTTTTAAAAAGTTGAATTAATGAAAAAACGAAGACTATATCAATGGCCCAATGAATCAAAATATAAATTAAAAACGCGGGAAATTATATAAGTTTCTCAAAGCCATGGAGAAAAAAAGTGTTCAATAAAGATAATAAGATTCGAAAATTATTGGTGTGCATTGAACCATTAGATCTCACTTATATAAAGGCCCTCTTCAGTTGGAATTTGATTTGAAAAAATCCTTTTATGAATTCTGTTGCGAATTATTTCTTTGTGTCTGCTACGGTTATATGCAGTCCTTTTTCGTCCGCATTTTTTATCGACTATTCCTTCTTTCTCTCTTAATTCATGCCTTTCATTCTCTCATTTTTTTTTTTTCTATTTAAATGTTAACTTGAAGCACAGAAAATGAGCCTTATTTGTTTGGTCGTTTGATTATAGCTCTCTCCATGATTCTGTCATTTGCTCTACAAAGATGATGTATCAAATAATATTTATTTACTGAAATTCCAAGATTTTGCGCCAAATAAATTCAGGAGGCTGAAAAAATCGACGTTTTTTGGAATGATAAAACTCATAAAAATGAAAATCAATATTCGTCCAAATGAGACCCTTTGAAAGTATAAATCTGTGAAAATTTCTTATCATAATCAGTGCATAACGAGCAAGTAGGTAGGTATACTCAAAGTTCTTTTTCTGCGGAATGTACCTATTTTTAACCTTTAAGACATTGAAAAATAGTCTGTTCTGAAAATTCTAATGACCTTTTCTGGAAATGAAACATTTGAATGACTATATAAAGTTGCTTTTTATATTGTCTCTATTCAAAATATTGTTTCATTTGAAACTATTTTATTTGCATTTTCACTTTCCACAAAATAATGTTGAACTTAAAATTTTCGAAACTTGTAAATACACCCTTAAAATCGAAGTTTTTATTTATTTTATACATTTTACCCTCCCCCGCCGACAGCTAATACCCAAGTTCTTACCAGTATCAACTTAAAAAATAAGCATAATAGTTGATATCAGTTCCCTATAGGAGCTTATTAAAAAGTTGTCTCATGTCGAAATTCAAGATGACTGTTATTCTGAGGCTCTCTCCTGTATTCTTCGTAAAATGATAAATCATCGATAACCTTATCGATAAATTAATTTTTAGATCTACTTTTTTATGACATTTTTCTTTCCACTAAAAATGATAAAATATTGCATATCCCTTTTGATTGAATGAAGAAGTAAATACTTTATAACTATATACTGAAAGCACCCTTTTTTTAAAGGCGTGGGAGATTTTCTAAAAGAAAGGATTCGACTATAGGCTGATGTTTTGCGGTTAACCACGAACATCGCACCAATCATTGCGAAGTGGAAATTATTTGTTTTTTTTTTCTTCATCCCCTCTTCGACGAATACATCAAATACCGCCCCCTTTATTTTCTGTTAACCGCAGAACGAAGAAGAAAAGTTCAACCGCGAGAAAATCATACGCACAATTGTGTTGAAGGGTAAAAAATGTGATGTATCATTAATTCGCACACCTTTTTACGTGGCGTGTCTATGGGATATGCTATGGTCAGAGAAAAGTTAGGTGGCTCAAGCCTTCCTCAAGCCTTCCTCTAGCCTTCGACTATGGAATATATGGACTGATAAAAGTGATGTAAAAGGTACAAATGCCAAAAGGATGATCTTGCATCCAGCAGTGGCGTACCAGGGGGTTCAAGCCCCTACTCCCACCCCCAGTTTTAAAAAAATGTATTAGTAACTTCTGTGCCGTTCATTTTTAAACATCAGATTTGGTACTTTTTTCCCTCTCTTGATTATGTTATTGTATTTGTTAGACGTTTTTCATTCAAACAAAAAAATTATATTCGTATACGTCTATGAAATTTTACAACAAAAAAAAATTGATTTATCATTTCCAACTAAATTTTATTACACTCTTTCAGTTATGGTAGGTAAATAGGTAAAGGAAAATCGGAATTTCATCTAATCACTTAAATAAGAATAAATGAATGAAAATTTTGAGATACTAAGATACTGAGAAGCCAATGTGGTAACTGATAATCATTTTTAAATGTGAACGTGCATAAATTACCTGTATGTCATGTAAGCTTTTCGTTTTTGACCATATCTACATTTCGTTCTGAATGTAACTTAACTTCTGGGTTGGATTTTTATATGTTCTCTAAATTGCAAAAAGATCCTACAAATATATTTGAAGGTTGCATATTACGTAGAAAAAGTTCAAAGTTGATCCACTTTTTTTCCTTCACCCTACAACTCGTTGTTTGCAAAAAAGCACATACCATGGCGACCTCTGTTTTGTCGAGCAAGAATCAAGATTTCTTAAAGTAAAAATACGATGAAGAAAAGAAAAAGGGGTACCTATATACAGCGTCTTATATGAAAGTTTTTTGTCAGAAATTTCCTGTTTCTTAAAAAGAGGGAAGAAAGAGCACTCTTTTACTTGTCCCGAATTATTTCGCGAAGAAACATTTTTAAGTCGCAAAACATCGCCAGCAGATAGAGTAGGTAAGCCTTTTTCTTCTTCAATTCTTAGAAGTATCATACTAAAAAGTGCAGTAAATTTGAAAAAAAAAGAATGTAAAATTTTTTTTCTTTTCTTCAGAACGTCAATATTACAGAATAAAAATCTAAACCCAAATAAATAAGCACATAAATATAATAAAATTATTGAGGGTTTACAAAGGGACTAAAATATTAGAAACCCAATTTCAAAATAAATTTTGAATAAAGTAGGTATACGTAGAACTAAAAATTTTCATTTTAGTAACAACTAGCTGACCCGGCGAACTTCGTTCCGCCTGTAATATCAAGAAATCAATAATATACATTTAATGAGCCCAAAAAATCATATATTTTATACCAGAAATGTCAACCGCTAGAATCACAAATACAAATTACACAAATTAGGGAAATGTCCAAATGTACTTCATGCAAGAATACTCAAAGGCAAGTTCGAAGATGAAGAAGTCCTTATTCTGAGAATCCCTATGATTCCAACAGATATGCCGTCGGAGTACAAATCCAGTTTCCAGTTTGTCTTGCCTTTGCAATGACCATAAACAAATCTCAAGGCCAAACCTTCAATGTTTGTGGGCTCTATAATGATGGCAAATAATGTCCGTATCTGATTTGGAGAAGCTGAAATAACTGCCTCAGCAATTGTTATGTCCCAATGAGAATCATTTTAAAGTAAATGAAGCTCTTGACATGCGGCACAAAATGTTGGGCACACTACACCATTGACAGTTCGAAGTGATACAAATGAAGTTGGTCCATGAACATTTACCAGCAACAACCGCAAATAGAAACATTCATCACTTTTTGGATGAACTGTGTAAATACAACCTAGAGCATCAGTGGAACGAATATCTGGATAACCAGGAACCATATTGCCCTGCTTTTGACGTTGAAATTTCTTTGTAGAAGCGTTCCACGTATAATAACGCGGCATTTCAGCATAGAGTAAATTTTGTGCAAATGTATCACTTTGGCAAATCAAGAAGAAACTGGTTAATGTTGTCGCTGGAGGTGATGCTGCATGTTGAACAACATTTGATTCATTGAAGTACACTCGCTGGCTGTTTTCTAAATGCACTGCCAAATACACAACAGTTGGGTGACGTTCATGAATAGGGAATGAAAAGATTCTCCAAATTGCCTCGCTGCAGCTAACATATCAACCAACTTGATAAAGTGTGATTTCATCATTTGCATCTTTATTTTGAACACCAAACGCTGCTTGATCGCTGCCTTTTGTGACATAATTGCAAATATATTTAATCGACTTTACTGAATGACAAAACTCAACATTACAATGCGCCTTGAATGTTTTAGAGAGAATTGGGGAATATGGAACAATCCAGCTGTTGTCGATGATGACATCATTTCCTTTCAGTTTTATTGGTCAACAAAATAAAATCAGTTATCTTTGTCAACAGTGTTAACTGAAGTAAATGCTCAATGAAATGAAAACAATTTTTATCAAATGTTATCTGTGATCAGAGATAGGTATGTGTCTGTTGGTTTTTCTAACCAATGTCGTTGTGTCTGTTGGTTTTTCTAACCAATGTCGTATTGGATATTAAGGAATGAGCAAGCTATCAATTTGTTTCAACTTTGGCATGTGTTTGCAGTTGCAAAAATGTTTTTTTTTTATAGCGAAATAACCTTATGCTTCAATATCTATTATTGACCGCAGGATGAAGAGAAATTCATTGATGCCAAAATTATCAAAATCCGTTCAGTAGTTCTCAAGTTATAAAGGGTGTAACTAACAGGTTTTTTGACTTTCTTTTATATATATAGATTATAACCTTATGCTTCAATATCTATTATTGACCGCAGGATGAAGAGAAATTCATTGATGCCAAAATTATCAAAATCCGTTCAGTAGTTCTCAAGTTATAAAGGGTGTAACTAACAGGTTTTTTGACTTTCTTTTATATATATAGATATAGATTATAGGTGCATCGACATACTTATTGAATAGTATTTTTATTTTTGTAGACTTACGGTTTTTATTCTTATAAGAACAGGGATCAAGGCTAATTTGCGTTGAAGTACAGGGTGATCCAAAATAAAACGCTCATTTAGGTACTTCTATTTTTTTGTGAATTTGGAAAATAAAATAATAGATAGGTACATCATTTTTCATTCTGAAATATAAAATAATTCTATTATAAAGATGTATAATATATTGAAGACTAAATTGCCAGTAAGTTATTTATGTAATAATGAATACCCAAATAAGTTACAAAGTGATGAGTATAGGTGAGGGGAAGAGCATATTATAAAGAACCACATGGGCAAAAGAAATATCCTTGATTACTCTTCATATGATTATCATACAGAATTGGTAACACTGCAAGAAGGCGACCTTTCAAATGCACCACAGTTTGGGGAGGGGGAAGTGTCTATTCCACAAGATTTTTCCTGAAATTGTAAGCTTTTGTTCCAATTATGTATTACAACTTCAATTTAAAATACATATAATTTAGCATAGATACTTCCTTCAAGTTTCATTGTGAAGAGAATTTTATAATTTTTTTTTTAAACTATGCAAAAATCCTTGGGAGATTGACTAAACCAGAAGTAAGATAACTTTTATAAGTTGCAAATTACTCTTTTGGATTTAATTCCAAAATAACACACAAACTGTAAATCACGGTTACAGCTTTAATGTGTTAACATCTGTCATGATTTTGACTATCGATTTTCAACTTCGTGTTAAATTTCCGAATTTACTCCCACGTGTTATGAAAAGTGAAAAAAATGATGTTGACACATTACAAAGCCTAGTTTATGGTAAAAACTCAGTACACTTGAAAAACAGAAGTCGAGAATATTTGATTTTTAGGGGAGTAAAATTTTCTGAATAGCTTTCTATCACATTTCATCAGATAAAGGAAAATTTTTCTAGTTCTCGGGATCAAGCACCTGGAGCCACATCACTATTACGAGTTTGCTAAAAATGCAATCCATTCATTTCCATTCGATAACGTACGTATTATCAAAATGGGCCAAGTGTGCAAAATTCCCACTACATGCTCCATTTTGTATTTTGATTAAAAGTTAGCCTACCAAAACTTTCACTATATTGCAAACGTTTTGGCTAAATTATGAGAGTCATAAAAACTTCATAAGGCGCTATTATAAACTATCACACTGCATATTTTATACACATATACACGGAGATAGGGGTCGAATTGAAAAGGGTGAAGTGGGAGTATACGAGCGAACGTGGTTAATTATTACCATTTTGTAAGAAATAAATAAGCTCACGTTTCGCAGCTTCCATTTGGTCTCGAGAAATATGAATAATTTTCCAGCTTAAAGAATGAAGAATCGTCTTCGTTTTCTAAAAGATCAGCAGCTGCCGCAGAATATTACACCCTTGGGTCCACTTCTAACCCTACCCATAATTGAATGTTTTCCTTAATTTCGAAGCCTTCCATACAAATTGCGCGCACAAGTATGCAGTCGAAGTGAAAGTCCGGATATTAAATAACTTTATATAAGCGAACAAGCCTAAAAATTCGCGCAGAGTAGAGGAGCAACTTTGAATTATATAAATATTCATGAGAAATGGTCATCAAAATTATAATTTCCGAAAATATTTCAATCTACCAGTGAAAAAGAAAATTAATTTTTGTTTTTACTTTTCTGCAATCTCTTATGACTTCTGTAGATTTCGTAATTTAAAAATGAATAAATTTTGTAGAATTTATATTAAAAAAAGAAGGCTTGGTTGATTTCAAGTTAAAAACGGGCTAGCTTTGAGTCATTTAGAGCAATCACGTTTTTTCTTCCTTTCTCAAAATTCGAACCTATAGGAAATTTTATTCGCAGAAATATGGAAAATGCGATGAGATTTTTTCACCCCTCCCCCGCCATAACATGTAAAACGCTTTTCTTAGGAAGTTCTGGAACAGTTTTTAAATGTTTCGGTTCTATTATATTTAGGCTACATATATTTTTAAATTCGGGTTGGTACAAATTTTTTTCTGGAATATTTTTAAAAAAAAATTTAATTCTCAAATTTTAAAGTTTTTTTCCAAATTAAATTTTTTGCTTTCAAATTTCGAAAATGGCAATTTTTAGGAAAGAGCAATGATTCTTGAACTACTGAAAATGTCCAAAAAAATGAATTTTGATTTGTTTCACTGGACTTATGATCATCAAAATGGCATGTAAAAAGGTTGAATGAAAAATAAATTTTCGCAAATATTTAATCTTTCAGGAATAGATTCAAGACTCAGCTTCTCCCTTATCAAATTTCTGGCTGTGCCACTGAGTCACGTATTGTTTATTTGTGGTGCTTACCTGGAAATATCTCTCTTTGGAGCTCTTCAAAATATTAATATGGTCATTCACAGCAAGGGTGGCAAGTTAAAGGTGCAATTAAAGTCTTGAGAAAGTTCAAAAACTGAATGAGGAAAAAAGTATAGAGAAACTTGGCATCCTACTCCAAGAGAAATCATATTTTCTTCTCTCGAAGAAATCAAAGAATGTTGGTTCTGGTCATTCACATCTTGAATTTTAATCCAAATTTTAGTTTGTTATGAAATTTGATTCCATATCGTGATTTTCAGTTTTATTTTTCGAGTATACGTACAAAAAGTCAAAAGTGCACTGTGTATTTTTTTTCAGCCTAAGACAACACTGCAATATGTAATTGCAATAATATGCATTCCATTATGTCCAGGCCTTTGTACAATTTTTTTCTGGCCCTTTTTCATTGTTTCCTTGTGTAGGAAAGGGACCGAGGATACACAAAATAATTTATAGCTCTTTTGGTATTTCTGATGAAACAGAACTAAAATTATAAGAAAGTAATGAATGATTCGATAACTCTCACAGCTTTTAAAATATTCCCCGGCAGCAATAGTTATGAAGAAAGTGAAAATTCTAAAAATCTTAGATAGTTTCCGTAAGTTGGCAGCACCTAAAGTCTTATTTTTAATTATATAAAATAATATGGTATTGAAAAACATTAATTTGAATCGAACGCTTTATTTAAACAATTTATCACAAATTTAAAAATGAATTTACAGAGAAGAAGATAATATCTTGATTGAGAAAGAAGATTTGAAATCTATAATAACTTTGAAAATACATTGTCATTATAAAGTTTTGATAAGCTATAATGCCATTTGAAAATTTTTTACTTAAATATAATGTGGTATACAAACTTAACGCGAGGAAAAATATTGCAATAATAATGTTTGAAAGAAATGAGAAAATAATATAACGAAAAATAAATACATAGGTAACAGAAAATGATAACAGAAGAAAATAATAGTAGTATCTAAAGCAAACGAGAAACAAAACAAGGAATGCAAGGAACATAAAATTCAAGATCAAGGAATTAATTGCTTAGGGTTTAGGCTTATCTATACATTCAGTTATCAAGGCAGTTAAATGTACATATCAGAAATATTTCATCCTATTAGACACCTTGAAAACATAGCTTTGTTTGGGCTTCAATTTTGATTCTTCTGATTTAAATTACTGACTAGCTATAGATGTTTAAATTACCAAGTACTTGTACCTAATTTGAGAAAATGATTGTCGAAATTGAAATTTTTAAAATCATTTCTGGAAAAAGTAGATAGGTACTTTATCAGACTCTATGTAAATAAGTTATGATTAATAAAGTTTCTGAAAAACATATTTCACTAGGATTTAAGCCCAGTAGATGAAACAATTTTTACCTGTATCTTAGGTTCATCTCAAAGTTACTATGAAAATCTAATAATATTCTTTATTGGAAGAAAGTCTATATATCACTGATTAATTTATTTTACAGAAATTCTGGCACTAAAGGCTTCAAAAAACTAGCGTTGGTTTTAGCTTTAATGTAGGTGTTGGAATATAAAATATAAACGCGTGCATCATAACAAAAACAAGTAATTACACTAAAATTTACAATTAGTCAGATAATGGCATTGCTGTTTTCAAAATTTAATTTGTTCGTTAGTATGGACGGTTAAATCTTATAGCTTGAGATTCAGTGGGTTAGATTTCATGCTTTAATATTGGAATTTTAAGCAGAAGTTTTTTTTTTGATTTTTTGTTTTGTTTTTGGAAGGTTGTAATTCATTTTGAAAAATCATCTTTTTCACTTTCCAAGTTCTTTTTCCATATACTGTACCTAGATCTCTGACAAGGACAACACAATAGGTGTTGCACATAACGAAACAAAGATAACATTATCAAAGTCAAAAAGCAAATGTAAAACCCAAATATTTCAAGAAACTTATTCAAAAAATTCGCTCTAATACATTTAAATGGCGAATACACCAGATATAATTTGGATTAAAAGTCAAAATGTTGATGCCTGATTTAGATAGAGTGACTACTGTTTCACAATAGATCTCCTATATGCAGAATCTGGGGAAAATAGTGATTACTTGGTAGATGTGATAGTTTTTTCTAAATTAATTTATTTTTAAATCTTAGTGATACTTGATGTGTGATAATGTGATAATATATACCTACCTTCAAAAAAAAGTCTATAGTTATGCCAATCAAAAGCAGATAATTGATTTGAGAAAATTTTATAAAAATTCTGCAATATAAGCGTCAGATTTGTCACGGACGCTAAATTATTGTAAATATAGTTGAGTATAATCTATTCCACTTACCTCAGGTGGCAAATAATACAGCTGAAATTTTTCCACAATAAACAGCAACGCCATTATTAACAGTTAAATTTCCTATACTCGATATTATGTACAAAGCATGGAAATATGTATAATGTGGCACCAAAAATGTGCACTTGAAGTAATTTTCAATATGGTCTCCACACAGCTGCATTATCGTTGGTGACTCGCTGTGAAACTGTCGAATTACTACATCTTTGCTCAGCATCATCCAGCATTTGTCGGCTGGAATTTGATCCACTGTGGTAGAGTTGTGAATAAAACAACGAGGCTGGTAACATGGGATAATGAGAATTATGGTAACTGTTTCCGGCACTGTGGTGGTGCATATGATGGTGGTGGTGGAAGGAACTAGCGCTAGAATTCATGGAGTGACTGTTGTGACCAACGTACAGTTCATCATTTCCAATAGGTGATTCTCCATTTGATGAATCAGACAGGGATCGTGTACCACCACTCAAACACTCTGATCCATATTTGGGTACCAGAGATGACGAATCTATTACATTATGACCATTGTGTAGATGCGCAGTGCCCATCAGCTGCTGCTCTAGTTCTAGGCCAGTTGATGCACTCGATGCATCTGGTAAGGCTACTAAAATGACATAGAAATAGAAAAATTGCGCGTGTCAATCCGCAAATTCCTAAAACCACTTTCTCGTAAATGTTATAGTCTTTTATTGAGATATTCAAGTTTTAAGTTTTTGTTTAGTTGTGAGATTATGTAGGTGTGAGACTGACCTCTGAAAGGGTGTTAGTATTTTTTTTCTACATCCGAGAGAAAATACTGCGTACTAAATTTTGATATCTGCTTACTAATTTTGGGACAATGTACCCTATGGGCAAAATATTTTGAAAACAGATCCGTTTTATTCCGGGTTATAATCCGTTTCTGGATTATAACCCGGAATTTTCCTGTTTTCCGGCTTCTAAAACGGATTTCGAACGGATTGTAATCAGTCTTGCCGGAAATGAGTCCGGATTATTTTCGGTGAAGGCTGTTTTATCATATTTGTTGGCCCGGGTTATAATCCGTGAAACCGTTTTACAAACGGATTTAGAAAAATTGCCCAAAAATTATCACTGATTATAATCAGGAAATCCGTTTTACAAGCGGATTTGGAAAAATAATCAAGATGACAAAAATATCTGCAAATTTTCAGATCCGATGGTCGAAAATAAAAACGGACTGACAACGGATAAAATTCTCATTTTCCGGATCATTTTCTCATTTTTTGCCCATCGGGTAGGTTTTACTTATTATATGAAAAATTTATATAAAATCAAGAATTAGTAAAAAATACTAAAAATTAATAAGTTACAGAATATTGAAAATCATCATTAATATATGTAAAAAATTAGTCTACTGCATACTGAAATTTAAAAGGTATATTTTTTATTAATTCTCCACATAAAATCTGAATTGTTCCGAAGTAAGTCTGCAGCATATTAATTTTCAATATTTTTTCTCTGAATGTAGTCTATTGACCATCAACGAGCTATAAATGTCGTAAGTTTAATATCCGTAGAAATGAATTTGTGTCAATTTAACTAAAACCATTACTTAGCCCTTTTTTTACTTATCCATTTGAGTTGAATGACTTTGAATTAGTGGTTCAGAAAAACGTTCTATCTTAGTTTCGTATTTCTTATGACCAAAACCGATAAATACAATTAGGTAGGTGGGTGTATTTGAATATATGTGTATTGTTGATGGGGGTTGATCTACAGACGCTATAGAATTCGAATTTTAAAAATCGTTCTTTAATCATATTATTATATCTTGTTTTAAAAATGGACAACTTCGAGCTGACATTTATTCAAACTAAAAGAAAAAAGCTTTTAAAATGCTGTAGCCAAGTTTAAAAAATTTTGCAGATAATGGGTTAAATGGTGGCTCTGTAGCAAGATGAAATACCACAGACTATGAATATGATGGATTTAAAAAAAAAAGACCCAAGTTGACTGAGCCCCCCCATTATTGATAACTTGTGACCGAGCCCCTTCTCCGATATCCTCCTTCTTATAACTTTTGTAGATTTACTCAGGCCAAAATGAGTGATTTTCAAGGTATTTTTCATTTTGAAATTTGCACCCTTCAAATGAAATGGGCTCAAACTATTTGGCGATCGCCCCAGTTACCCTATTCTATGTTCCTTCTTTTCTTTGGAAAAAGTAATGCAACATATTTTAACTGTCTCTGTCAGTGTCACTTTAACTTGGCGCACGCACCAGAGCAAGGTACAAGTCATTTTAAATGTAAAATAAGGTAGGTATATTATTATTTAACAAAAAAAAAAAACATTTACCGGAGGTACTGAAGACGCCTTCTTGATTGGTTTGGTGCCCGTTCGTGTCCGGCATAGCGCCAAAACTTGTACTCAGGCTGGTGCTATTAAAACCGGAAGTAGAAACAGATGCTGTACAACCACTTAATGAACCTGGCCACGACGAGTATCCGCTGCTCGTGCCGTACCCCCAATGATGGCTGTTGTTGAAACCAAATTGACTCATATCTGCAAAATGGCAATTTATCATTTTTGAGGAGCCGTTTCTATTTGGTACATAAATCTTCGAATGTGTTCGGTCATGTACGTGTTGACAAGGTATTAGCTACTTAATTCGATATGTCTAGCATTCAAAATTATATCTTAAGAGTGTTGAGAAAATTCTCGCATGTATTTACACTAAAGTGTATCTAAAAGCATACAAAATGGGGTGTATCCAATATCTTGAATTACGCTTCCATTGGAATTAACTGAATTTTTGTTGGAACACGTATAATGGATACTTTTACGAAATATTTAAGTATAACTACACTGAAAGTGGGTTATTATGATATTCAAAGGCCTCTTTCAGAATATTTCCCGAAATCCCACATTCCAAAATTTAAAATGCTAAAAGTTTTGATACTTGATTTTTTTTCACCCAAATGATAATTTTATCCTTGTTTGTTGACTTGTAAGCTCAATTATTAATAAAATGTTTCGGATTTTTAGTTTTGCATGTTCATAATACCAGAATGATCGCATAGGGTCCAAAAATAATTGATGGCAGTTTTTCAAAATAGTCATCAGTTCATAGTCCCAGAATTATATTCCTATGTGAGAAAGTAGACTGGTTCGAACTTCTATGCAGGAAGAGAATGAACAACCTTTTATTCCATTATCCTTGTATACAATCTTAATCTCACTGATAAGACTTGTCAACATTGGCGACGCTTAGTCTATAACTCTGTATATAAATGGAAGGTCTATGTATCATTCGTTGAACCCTGGTGACGTCATGACTCACGCACTTCTTAAATGAATCTGGCTATTTTATTATGTTTTCTAATATCAATTCAAAAATGTGAAGCGCCTTCTACAAAATGCCTTTTCCATATACTCGTGTTTTATACAATTTCTCAACCACTATTCTCTTCGGTATCTGTTTATATACCTCCATGTTATACCTTTTACAATGGGTTTCATTTCAGTGGAAGTGGCTAATATATTCTGTAAGCTCATTTCCTGCAAACCTTAATAGAACCACGTACTAACCTATGCCTTCACCCAGTCACCGATACCCGTAGTCTTCATCTCACAAATACCTTTCACGTGATTTATGACAATCACATGCCAATAGATCGATGCGAAAAAGAAAAGAAGTTATTAGGAAGCAAATATATACATCGTATCTTCTACATCTGTTTGTAATGAAAGATGAGGCTGTATATATAAATCTGTGAAGAAATGTCCATCCAGAGTACACCCTAAAATTTCGTTTAGCCACCGAAATTAATGATTAGGTCAGGAAATAAGCCATAAACCTCTTCGTGGGGGAGCGTATCTTTTGGGGAAACAACCGACACGTGCTGAATACATTCATTTCATTCTAGATCCACTGTTCTTTTTGTGCTGCCTTCATTCTGAAACACGATTTTTCGGTATAGACCGTCGGAGCCCATGAAGACAAACACAAAGTTTTGGGAAATGAACAGAAGCACCCTACGATGGAAAAGAGGCGTGCGACAAATTATACATCCTTGTCTACTTTTTATGGTGACCATTGGTGATCTATCATCGACGAAATTTTACAGTCGTGTTTTTTGGTTTTGGATTTATGGGTGTACGAGGGAACGGAATTCTGGTATTATTTTGCGTGTGTTCCTTCGCCCCGCCTTCTATATAAAGCATCTTGAAATATTTGCGGACAGGAAATATTGATCATTGTGAAATTACTTGGAAAGTATACAGCGAAAAATTAAGAGAATGGATCTAGTTTTCTAAGGTTAAAGTTTGATTTTGATGGACAGAAGATTTTTGGTTGCGGGCCCTCTGTACGATGCTAATGCCAATTTTGAATTAGACGAGTAAATAAAATATAGGTTTGTGTATCTTTCGCAGAGAATTCATGTTCATCATAAGATGCAGAAAATTGACTTTTTTTGTTAAATAAAAATTTATGATTTTGAAAATTGCTAAACCGAGATTAGGTCACTAAAGTCAAGTTATAAAAATTCGTTATTATTCAATCAAAAAATAATAATTTCAATTCACCAGATTTAAATTGCTGAAGAATATAGATACGTATAAAAGCGACAGTCAACATCAGTTTTGGTGTAGATTTTCCCAAGATGGTTAAATTTAAATCATAGCTTACTTACTTTGACAATTTGACATACTCGGCATTCGAAAAGCCAGAGGATCCGTGGCTCGTTGCAGAGAATCCAAAGGATTTCCAAAGTGTCCCGTTAGGAACGGCCTTTGTCCGAATGCAAAAGCATGAAACTGTTGTTGCTGCCCTATAAAGAAAAATAAATATAAAAGCTAAATTTTTCAGTAATTTTAATCAAACATTTGGGGGAATCTTTAATCAGTCTTTAGATAGAGTTTCGTACCCCCTCAACAAAAAAGTCGAATCTTTTAAAAAAATTGGTTTTTCGCCTATAATTCTTCATTCTTCAGGTATCAAGATGCAAAAGTTGTTCCTCATCAAATGTTCTACAACATTTGTGTTTGGTATATTTTTGTATCTTCATTATTAGGAACGGAGATAGACGTGTACTTCATATTTTCGTTAGTAACTCACTGTATGGGTTTCCATTTATATGAAAAATGCTTTAAATATAAAAGTTGTTCTGCTGCTGTACGCAATTTTATGTGAAAGAAATGAGCTCCTCCTAGAGGCCCGCTTAAGCCATTATAGCATTTTCCAATCGCAGTATCTTTTTTTGAAAATCTTCAGCAATGCGCATTATTTGTTCGAAGACATTTATGAGAAATGGTGCTTTATTTTGAAGTATTCTAGCTCCACGCGTTCTCAATGAAGATACATTTTAAAAAAAAATTAAGTAGGTACAAAAATTGTAGAAATGAGGAACAACTTTTTTGTTGAAAAATAGCTCGAAGGGGTGGGAACTTTGAGTATGTTGATGAGGGACATCAAAGATATACCCACAGCTGAGAGTCGCATTCTTTTCAATTTTTTCCCTTTTTGTTTTCTAATTTTCCTGCATTATTAGTTTTGAAGAGACAAAAATAAAAATATCATTTCACTGAAGGTAACATTTGTAAACAATTACGCACCAGCTAAATTGTCCCCGTTTTCTAATCCAAAATCGTGAAAATTATGTACCTACTGAAAATTTTTTCAGAACACTTTTTATCGTTTTGTCCTTTTAAGAAAGAAACTTCAATATCACAATATGCTCATTCACCCCACCCCGAAGTCCATGCTGCACCTGAAAAGCTGAAATTTTTCTCTTCTTTTCAATTACATTGTCTGGGTGTCAGCACTAAAATCGCAGCCACCGGCGTATTAACACCAATTAAAAGAGCTGGGCGAAAAAAGACGAGTAATTTAGACGGAAACCAGCTGCGAACGACTCAGATTTAATAAAATTAGAAGGGAAAAAGCGAGAACGAATCAGAAAAAAAAAATAAAAAAGAGCCTTTGACACGACATATAAAACTTTCGTTAAAAGTTTAGATGTGAAAAGAATGTCCGGCTGAATTTCTTCTTTTTTTTTTTCCACCCTCTCATACAGTCATTTTTTTTTGTCTGACGCATCTTATCCGTTTAAATTGCCATATGTTACACACTTATACTTTTTTCTCCAACTTTCAGTAGATTTTCTGCGGAGAAAGGAGTGGAAAGCGCAACAAATGCAGCAGAAACGTCGAGGGCCTGCGAAGTGTGGGCTGTGTTTCAGTTTAATTTCGTCCTACAGGGACAAAGGAGTTGAAAATCTTTCATGGCAGGTACACACGTTGCCCTTTAATTCGGGTCCATACCCGACAACCCTTTAAAATACGGGGGTTTTGTTAAAATCCGCTATAGTATTACGTGTACCTATTGTTTTCCATTCCAGTATGAAAATTAATGGTGGCGATATTAGCCCCTTTTTTGAATGGATGAACAGAGAAGGCCGGAGAAAAGGAATGAAGGAGAGCGAGGATTTTAGAAGGCCTGATTATACAGGAGCTGGGCGAAAAGGACGACAATAAAGGGTTGAATTTCTAACGCTAAAGTCTTCGCTCGTTAAATAATTAATAAGGATTCTCTGACGGGCTGTAGTATTTAGATTTGTTTCATCGACCTTTGTTTTAATCAGCCTTGGTTACGGAGAAAAAAGTCATACATTTGCATAAATTCTTCATTTTGCTATCGATTATAGAATATAGTCGAGTAACCAAATAATAGAGTTTTTGATAGCGGTTCAAAGTATTTCTGAACAAACTCACATGTAAATCATGGGCCTTCCATTCACATATAGACTGAGCTTCGCTAGTTTTAACTGAGCTCCTATAATAGCGAAGTCAAGACTGGATATGCGAAGGATAATGGAATGAAGGTTTTTTCATTTTGTTCTAGCTTGATAGACTTAATAAATTGATATTTCTCAACTTTGAACAAAACATAAAACCAGTTGTGTTTTTAGCATTTTTGCTAACATCTAGATAATCACAAAACCCGAAAAATGACTAACATGAAATTTCTATCATACTCCAGTGTCATCCAAATTGACCTCAGTATAAATTTCTGCCCTTTATTGGTTCAGCAGTTTTTCTTATCTCGTGTTCCATCAAAGAAAAATCCACGTTTTCCATCCTTCAAAGTAAACTTTCACGACTTCAATTAATGTTCAGTGAAAATTTCAAATCGATCCAAGTTTAATTTTTTTGTAATCAACTTTCAAAGTCTAAATTTATAATTTACATACCTATAGCCCCCCCCCCTTAATATAAAAAAGAAAGAAAGAAATGAAAATGCAAGATGCGGGTATTTTTGGAATTCTGTGATGACGAAACGAATATAACTATGAGGATCCCGTATGCGTGTTTGTTAAAGTCAGACTAAAATTAATAGAAAGTTTTCTATTAAAAACCTGCTAAAATTCTTAAGAATATAAAGAGAATAGAACTGATTTTTCAAAATGTGAAAAATATTGACAAAAGGAGATACTCGTATTCTTTACAAATCCTTTTATTAAAAAATGAATTCTTTTTGTTAGATGTTTAGTTTAAATTTTGTGTGTCCGTGCGTGTCCAATGTTATCGTATTATGACGTCATCATGTACAAGCTTGATGACGTCATCATACATAAGCTTAATGAGACTTTTAGTCGATTTTTGGCGTGTCTTTATGTGTCCAATGTTATCATAATTATGATGACGTTTGTCCGGATGAAGCTTTTTTTGTTCCCAAATTGAACTTACAAATTGAATTCAGTATTTTGTGTAAAACATGGAAAGTTATGTGCTTCAAGTTTGATTTGAAAAATATGTTTTTTCTCAAGAAAAGTTAATGAACCTTTTTTATGTATCTATTCGTACAATTGATTTAAAAGAGAGAATTTATCTTCGCCTTCACGACTCTTCGTGAAGGCTACAGCTATTCTTTACATTCATCACCCTGATTCTCCATATAATTCCTCACTGGAATGAAGAATACAATTTTTACAATAAGTAATATTTTATTTTTTATATCAAGTTAACAAACCTTGATACCGATAAATTTCGGTTTCTGTTATCATAAATTGTAATGATCGTGAAAATATTGTAATTTATCCCTTCCTGTTTCAAAACAATTTTTTTCTATAAAAATTGATTTCCCATCCCATAATTCTGGTTGCATTTGTTTCCATCTGCCCTCAAATTCCAAAACATTTCGTTGATATTCAGGCACAAGGATGTTTATTTCTCTGGAAACTGAACTACATTCATCCATCATTTTTTCCTGCTTCAACCACTTTTCAACCCCAAAAAAAAACCTTTACCAGCAGCCAGATAAAATATACTTAAAACATGGATTGGTGACATCATGTGGCCTTTTTACAGCGTGCTCATATAATATGTAAACACCGAGTCGAATTAATTTTGTCGGCTACTTTCCATACAGTATAAAATGTGGAAAAAATGAGGAAGAAATCCACCCTCTTGATAGTCACAGTCTAATTTTTAATGGAGATCGTCAATAGTAAAATGATCGCAAGTTTTTATGTGTTTACAGAAGCCAAATCCTGTTTATTTTTTCGTCGACTGTCGGTATCTCATTTAATATTCGTTGAATAAAGAAATAAAAAAAGTGTAGGATGAATGAAAAATAAATGAAACAGAATAAAGAAAATTTGTAATGCTGTACTCTACTTGACGATTTTATGTCTGTAGCTTCTTCTTTTTTTTTTGATTTGGAAACAAAAATTATGAGAACTCTTTTAATGAGTTCCTTTCATCTAGTTTTGAAAAATCGCTTTATTTCCCAATACTTGTACGAAGTGTGTTTGTTAGTTTTCGTAGCTTCTGTTCGTAATATTACGCAGACTTGACTATATTTTTTATCAGCAAATGTTTGCAAGTTGTGAGATAATGTACCTTCTTAAATACGTCTACTCACGAATAAAATTGACAGACATCGATACCATAAAGCGAAAAAATGCATTGTCCATTTTAGTGTAAGAATTTGTGAAAGATATAAAGGGAGAACAGAGCAAAACAGATCACCGCAGGTAAAAAGGATGAGTAAAATTATGCTATGCTTTCAACGTCGGTGATTAGCTAGCAGTGCTGCCTTGGCCCAAAATTTTTATTAACATTTTAAGATATTCAACTTTTCTCAAAATCTCATTAAAAATCGACAACTAAAATCTCGAGATTTTTCACATATTTCCTGAATCTCAAGAAAATACTACAGAAAAATAAAATTTCAATAAAAAGATTGGATTAAAAAAGTCTTTGTTTGAAAAACTTTGGTGCAATAGAGCTTTTCAAAGTCTCCCTATCAGTAACTATGACATATTTTCATAATGGGTAGAAATGGGGGAGATCAATATGGGCATATAGAATTTAAAGCAGTATCATAATATAAGCTCAAGCACTTGATATTTCATTCAGTTAAACTCTGAAATAGTTCAGCTGGGTGTCGTAGAGTTCATGCATTTTGGCTTATCCTTTCTGGTTCACTATTACGTAGTGAGAAATTGTGAGACCAAACCCTGTAAACTCTCAACAGGCAGTTAACTGCGATGTACAATTGGGCCTCAATAATATAACATGCCACGTGGTTTCACAAATTAAAAACGTGAAATATTTTTCATGTCCCACATGCGAGAAATATTAAAACTAAGGGTTGTCCAGAAATAACAATGAAAAATGAATAAATAAAAACTTTTAAATTTGCGAATTAATAAAAAAATACTTCATCTTTTTCTCCCTCCAATAGTCGACGTTTTACGGTAATTAATGCATACTTATTGGCACGTGCGCCTTTCAAGGGTATATTTCACCCCATGTACTTGGCGAGATAAAAAATATTCTGTTTTCTTTCTTGTTACAATTATTATTAAATTTTAAACGTTAACAATTTTATTCTCACTTGTTATGTTTCAAGTGAAATAAATGATTTCTCATTTCAAGATCGAGCATATCTGGGAGATTTTACATATTCGCAATACTTTCATAGGTTCAAGAGAATTTCAGGACTTGGATATAATTTTTTCTAAAAATTTGATTATCGCTTGCCCTAACTCGGTGACTCATTCACATTTTATATCCGGTCTATAACACTTCTCAATTTTGAACAACTTTATAAACTGGCTTCTAGGGTTACCGTATTTTGTATTGAAAATTCTTGAAGTCTCTCAGTCGAGTTTATAATCTGTGTAGATCACTTTGTGCTGGAAGGAGAATATCTAATTGAATGTATAGAGGTGCAATTGTCATAAATTGGAACTATGGACTTCGTGTTACTGGTAACTGTCAAAATTTAGGATTTTCTGTCAACGGTCAGTATAAATTTTCAACTGTGACTTCGATTAGTGAAGGATCTATATGTATGGCTACCTACTCTTCTACGAGAATATTCATGATTTCATTCTCTACCAAGCGCAAGTGTTTCATGATTTATGGTAAAAATAGGCTTTAATGGTCAATCTTTTAAAAAGTATAATTTTTCATTACTTACTGGTTTTCGACCTGGGTTCTCGTGGTCCATCGACAGTAACTTTGATTGCTTTATTGTAAGTGGCAACTTGTGGAGGATTCGAATTTATTGTGATTGTTAGTGTGAAACTTTTTCCTGAAACCGATAACGAAAAACAGTTTATTTAAAATAATTGTACTTAGTGTCGAATGATCAATAATAGTCCAATATTATGGAAACATGTACCATAACCAAGGACTTTCATTTGGGTATGTTCGAGTGGTAAAAGTATGGTAATTGATGGGTAAATCAAAAATAATAGTCTAAGCTAGAATGTTCATGTTTTTCCCAAAATTGAATTTGCGAATTTACGTTTAAGAGGTGGAATGTTGATCTGTAAGGGTGAATCTAAAAGAATGTTGATATTCCTATCCGGTCTTAATATTTTGGTAACTAGAAGAGTTTTTTCAAAAATATATAGCATCTCTGGTTCCTTTAAATCCATTTATCAGAAGTATTCCAAACCTCTTCGTATAAGTTTAAATGTTGCTCTAAATGGTCAAAATGTTCATCGACCTGGCTGATCCATGCGCAGGGGATTATTAAATCATCGAAAATATTTTGAAAAATACAACAAAAAATATATACCTCTCCCACTTCGTCCGACAAATCTCAAATCATTGAATTTGGCCACTTGGTTTTTCATCACCGCAGTACAATTTCTCAGTTCAGCACAATAATTCTCATCGTTGCCAGCTCTTATGGTGACTAAAGTTCCATCCATGACCTCACCCAAGGCGACCACTTTGAATGCTACTGGTAACGTTTTGTTGGATCGCCAGTGGGCGGGTAACACTGTGCACACAAAATGTGGACTTCCTGTTCGAACCAGTTCGCCTGGATGCTCAGACAGGAATTCACCCAGAGTTCTTTCTGCCAATATGTCAGACGTCATTTTGGCATATGCTTCTTGGATCTGGTTTCCAGTGCCAGCACTTTCCGATTGCGACGTGGAACTGCTGGAATTTCCTATCAGATGCATCTCCGGCGGTGGTTTTCGACGAGTAGCCCTGTGAGTCACCTGTTGAATCAGAAAAATGAAACAACGATTTTGAGAGAACATTTCTTTAGATAGGCAGGTACGTTCGATTTGGCGCAGTTTCTCAAAACTGTTTCAAAACTGATTCATTTTGCGCGTTCGTTTTACCACGGTTTTGAATCCATTCTTGTTCGTTTTGCCAAAAAAAAAAACGGTTTAGGGTTTTTGGTTTGTATTTTAATTCGCAAAAAAAGTTGAACTACTCTAGAGTGATTTTTTCAAAAGTTTGATTTAGTTTCTCATCGGAATAAAAAACGAACAGATTTCTGTTTCTTTTGATTTTGTTTACATTTTCCAAGTATGGGATTCGAAACTAAAACCAACTGGGAAAAACTGTAGTTTTGAAACAGGTTCGAAAAATCATGCCAAATCGAACATTCCTGTACGAGGGAACAAGAATACATGTTAGAAAAACTGATGAAATATAAAAATATGTAATAATTTCATCCACAATTTTAGCATCAAGAAGCTATGCTACCGTGAACTAGAAATAATTCTGTAGCTGAGAACTAGAGTAATCTAAATATAAAATCGTAGTTTTTGAGAAAAACTCTGTTGAAATTTTCAAAATACATCCTTTTCTCTTAATTACTCGTAATTAGAGTACTTCTGGTATTCAATTTTGAGAGTAATGATGGGTTATTTTGAAGCACAAAATTCACAGGATGGAAGTGTAAAGTATACATCTGCAGGGAAAGTAGTTAAAATCTCCTCCTTAATACAGAATTTCGATTTGGATTATGATCTAGTTCTTAAACACAAAATTTTAGAGATTTTTTGTTTTTGTTGTTTCATCTGAATTATTACAATTGGTCTACATTATATGTTATTGCACGTATACGTGAATTTTCAAAGTGAAAGAATGAAATAACAGAGGAATGATTAATTTTGAACGAGAAAGCCTCTATAACTTCATTAAAAATTATAATCTCTTCAATAAAATGCATTGCATGCAAACAACGAAGCCTTTTTCAAAATTTGAGCATTGAAGCTTTCCTTTCACTATCACTATAGTCACCTTCGAAATAACTTCAACACTATTGAGCATTCTTTTTTCCAGTTACACTCACTGTTGAAATCGATACCTACGAATGAAAAGAAGCTATGTCCATTAAACAATTTTTAGAAATGTGAGAAAAGATGAGGAACATGCATTATTTCGCTGGAGAAGTGAATCCCCTTGGGTAATGCTCATAACTAGATATTGATTGAAAACACCAATATTGTGAATTATCATTTTGAAATTTGTTTGATTTGATTTTTTTTTTTTTTTTTCGTAAAACACTGAAAATAATTTAATTAAAAATTGTTTTTGGAACATTTAAATCTATCAAATCCGCGAAGGAAATATAAAGCTTATTCTCTTTTCAGCGAGCAGATGAAAGCGAATTATTATTTCAGGTTTTGAAAACATTTTGGGTACAAGAATTAATAAATTGTATTGTTGTTCTCGGCGAATAGAGTACAGTGAGAAAGTGGTTTCTATTTTCTTTTTATTATAGCCCTGAGCCCCCCATCAAGAATCCTTCTTATACAACATATTCAAAACTATAGTGAAAATGAAATCGTAATTCGAATTTTACTATTCAGAACGTTATATCGGTGAAGATTTTAAAAAATGGGATTAGTTACGAGAATTTGTGACTTTTTCAGGAGCTGAAAAATTGAGTTTTTTTCCCCTTGATTAAAGAAATACGAAGGAAAATAAGGTAAAACATACAAATGGAATGAGATTGCAACTTTCAGTTGATTTTTCTCAAAACTATAATTCTTATAGACTTAATTATTTATAAGCTATATTCGACGAGAGAATACTCAAGAAAAATTGGAGGTAAATTTTTCGGAAACTTTTCTGGTTTTGGACTTACGCTGACGTTATAAAAACGCTCAGTGGCTTTTTGGACTCGATTAACTCAAAATGACGATTTAAGGATGGCTTTTTGCTAAATTGCAATTTATTAAAGATATCTACTTTTTTCACTCAGACACTATTATTATTTTGAGATTTTGAGAAACCTAAATTTCTTTTTTGATTATTCGAAAATTGGTGCCTTTTCGGATCTACAAGTAAAGTTGATAGAATTTTCTAATAAATGGGCTACATTTTTAGTTGTTTGATCTATTGTGGAGAGATTGTAGACTTTATACAAAGTTCATTTCAAATCTTCTGATTGCAATAATTGCAGTAAATTGGAGATTTTTCCAGGAATACACAACAGATTTGAAAATGATTAATAATGAAGCTTATAAATTATTACAGTCCTTAAAAACGAATGTATATAAGGCTCTTTTATTTTGGCTACTCTGCATTCGACTTTTCATCTTTCCGAAAATATATATCTAATTCTTTGCCACCCTATTTCAAAAATCACTTCTCAAAACGACTATAAAGAACAATCAAAAAACAATGAAACAATAAGCAACAATACGTAAAAACGTGGATCCCCCATGACTGCGTATATAAAATGGAACGAAAATAAAAAGCACGTGTACACGAAAATCTACATCAGTGACGAAAGCAACAATAAAGGCGAAAAAAAAAGGGGGCTTCCAAAAACGGAAAAAAGTCTGCATAATAGAAAAATACAAACACATACCGACGATAAGGCGGCAATTACGTAAAAAAAAAAAAAGAATAAAAATGCGAAAAAAATGTGGAAAAAAAAAGGGTGCAAAACGTACCAATATGTATGCGAAATATCTGCTACGGTGGGACAGCGGGGTGGAGGGAGCACGAATGAGCGAAAAAAAAAACACACGCACAAATAACCGGCAGCCGTTTGCGAAGAAAAAAATTTCGCGCCAAAATGAAAATTGTGGACACGAGGGGTGGCGGGGGTCGCGCACTATACACGTTTTTTTTCGTCGTCACAATTTGCGTTTCGACGTTTTTCCCGCCTTTTTTTTTTTTTTTTGCCCCCTTTGGCTAGTTCAAAATGCCAGAAAAATGAACGTTAAAGCTGAAAATTTTTCAGGTGTACGTTTTTCGTGGCAAACCGAGGTGGAAATTAGCGAATTTCCTGCGTTTTTTCTTCTTTTTTTTCTTCTTTTTTCCGCTGGATGACCTTTTAAAAGGCCGCATCTCACGTGCGAGTAATGGACTGGTGGCATCTTCTGGTGAGCCACCAGTGTCCGGACATGCTGAGGGGTAGCTTCAAGGTTGATGACCTACACTTTCACCGAAATTACAAACTCAAAAGGCGACCTTTGCGCGAATTTTCAGCCTGTCCACAAATCGTATGTGACGCGAACGACAGACTGTAGAGAACGTCTTAGCGAAACCGTAGAGTGAAACCGAATTGCTGGTGAGAGGAGGGGGTTCAGGGGGTTGATGGAAAAAAAAACCAACAGCCTCAAATGCTTCGTGTTCACCGACACTCGAGTGTGTTGCCACGCAAACGCCAAAACGCAGCCAAACGCTTACCGCACATCACATACGAACCCTGCTTAGCAAATTGACGAAAATTTTCTATAAAATGCTGAGCTACGAAAAAAAAAGAGAGCAACATCAACGCGGACCACACGAATGATTAAGGCGATCCCGGCGACTGTATTTTGGGCAGCCCCCCACGCGAAGCCAAAAAGTACCTCTGGAATTTTCTGTTGAATGGAGAGTCCGTATGGCAAAAAGCACAAAAAAACAAAAGAAAAGGCAAAAAAAGACAAAGGGCAGTCGTTAGTAAGCGGTAGTAATTCGGTGGCGCTTAAAAGAGAGCCACACGTAAACGGGCCGGGAGAAAACCCCAAAAAGTGGAGAACGAGACGGACTGAGAGAAAAGTGCGAAAGGGTTAAAGGGGGGGTTCACAGATGCTGTGGGGGCCAGGCGTCCAAACGACGCAAACTCCCTATCTGTGGACACATGTATGTTACATCCTATAAAACCGTTATTCTACACTAAACTCCTACACGTCTTGCACCCCCTCCCCTCCATCCCCCTCGCCCCATCCCCTTCGTAACATCGCAGTGCGTTTGTGTGCGAGGACCAAAATTTCATCCTATACTCTTAGAGTGTGGTGCGACGTTTGAAAAAAAAAAAAGAAAAAAGAAGAAGGTCTGCTGGAAGAGGGGTGTAGGGGGGTTAAGCAAGGCTAATTATACACAGAAACGATATAGCGCCTTTTATAAATGCGGTGTAACGAGGACACTATCTTTCTCGGCCACATTCCAACTTCTTGCCTCCCCCGGTGGGGGGGAGGTGGAGGTTTGGACCCGAAGCGACCGCCGCCGAATTCAGCCGAATCTTCTTATCTGGCTGCAAATCGCCGCTGACCCTTTCCGCTTTTTCACTCCCTCTTACGTGTTCTCGCCTTTTTTTTCAGCTCGTCGCCTTTACCTGGAGGTAGGGGGTGTTCCAATGAGGAAAATTTTCACGAGTCGACTTCTTTTTTTTTTGGCTCCCTCTTCTGGTGCATATGCAGAAAATCCGTTAAAACAATGCTTAAAACTTTCCTTTTACAATGTTTAACACCCTTTATTCGTACGAAATCATTCGTACGGAAGTGTAGTTGGTATTTTTTTGTCCATTATGCAGAGGGCTATTTACCCCTTCCAAAATTACACCCCTTGAGCAACTTTTTGCACTGTAGTACGTATATTTGCTTTGGAATTTGCTATATAACTTTTTAAATTGTACGGTATTTAGCTTGCTTTTTCTTTTGCTTAGTGCTCATCTTAGTGCGTAACGTAGTGGTATATAATATGACCAAATTTATAGTTTTTTCAGCACTGTAGCTCTGAGAAAAGTGTATCTGGTGATATAGCAGGTTTGATTGTGTTTTTTATTTGTCTGAATTTTAATGAACGCTTTAGTAAATTTCACACAACGCCTATTAGCTTTTCTTTTTATAATATTTCAAAGATCTTTTTGCATTATAAATTGAAGAGCAACATTTAAAAATGGCAGGTGTCAGCAGTACTTGCATCTGAACAGGAAGGGACTAAGTCCACTCTTTCAAATTTTACAAGAGAACAAAAAATAATTTTATATTACTATAACCTTCTTATGTAGCACCTCAACTTTGAAGTCTATTTTCTCAGCGATGTTTCCATTTTGGGACATCATTTTTTTTTCTGTAATTAGGGCTTGGTGTGTAGTGTGTACTGTTGAACTTGAGAAGAACTCAAGTTTTGAAAAAAATGGACTTATTCCCTTTTTTGCATAATATCACTGATCATCTAATAATAGCAAAAATGAAGAAAAAAAATTGAAAGCGATTAAGTAACGCTTTAATTTTGTCAATATTTTAATTTGAGCTTGAGAACCCGGGTGATCCAAGTACAAAATTCGAGTTTTGAGATACTTACTGTTGAAGTTTTCAAAATACACAACTTTCCCTTGTTTTGAATATAAATGGTTTTCATTTCGAAGAACGAGGGGGTTTATTTGGGAACGCTGAGCTCGCAGGATAAAAGATTTTAAGTATAGTAAACCACGTCGAAAATAGTAAAAAAAAAACCTTATCACTAAATTTGGACTTGGATCACTCTCGTTCTCACCCCCAAAAATAGTCATCATTCTTATTCTCTTATGGATATCTCAATCCATAACATTTGTTTAATAAGTGTATAAAATTAGAATTTCTGGGCGATTTTTTAAGGAAATTCCTAATAAAATCTTAATTTTCTTTCTTATAATGGGCTCTAGATATCCGGCTATTTCATCAATTTCCAAATTACATCTTAGTGGTGTATGAGCTAGCTGTGCTTGCAATATTATCATCGAATAATTGAATCAAACTTAATGTTTGTTTGATGGGGTGAGCAAGTTGAATACATGGGTAGAATGTTCGATAAGCTGCTGGTTTTGAACTCTCGACTTTAGGAAGTTGAGGCCAACCTACTCTTGAGGGTACCACAGGCCTTATCCTCTAATATACGAAACGAATTTGATAATATTCAAAAAATTTAATTCAAATAATAAGTTTCTCGTATTGTATCAATATTTTTGATGAGACTATTTTTTTTTTGTATCTCCAGTTTATTGTTTTATGAAATGAGTGAATTATTTGTACCTTCTGCATCAAATTTCCAGATTTTTATTTTGTCAAACGTCATTTGTGGGTCTAATATTCGCCAGCAACAGATTATCTTCGTCCTTCATTTTGAATACAATAGTTCATATTATAGTTGAAAATTTGATAAGTTTTGAAGTTTGAACACTGGAAGAATGATAAATTGTGTTCGAAAAATACCTAATATCTTCCGACTCATTTGGGTATAAGTATAATAATGTTACAGGAAAATGAAAATTAATTTCAGAATCCAATTTTTAACTCGCATATTTGCAGCCCGAGGCAAGGTATATTTTTCTAGTTTTATAAAAATATTTTCTTTCTAATTTTCATATTCATCGAGTCTTCATGGCAACTCTGTTTTTTTGTGGGTTCTAGATATCTGGCTATTTTACCAATTTTAGAAATACATGTATATCTTATAGTATATGAGTTATGTGCTCGCATCACTGAAGAATCAAATTAAACTCAATGATTTTTTGTTTGAAAGGGTGAGCAAGATAAGATGAAAACTGTTCAGAGCTGCTGGTTTTGAACTCGACTTTGACAACTGGAGTCCAACCTTTCCCACGGGATACCAATTAGGCCTTATCCCCTAATATATAGAATCGATTTTGATAATAATTAGAAATATTTAAATAACTTTGTAGATTATGCTCGACCATAATGTTTCTCGTACTGTAATAGTCTTTCTTGTCTACATAAAAGTCGAAGTTTTCTTGATGAGATTGTTTTTACTCGTATCCAAACTTTCCAATTTATTGCTTTATGAAATTAGTGAATTTACTTTAAGTACCTATAGGTACATTTTCCATCACATTTCTACATTTTTTCTCGTCAGTCGTTCAATCGAGTCTATAATTATTCAACTGTACAATGACTTCAAAATTATTTAAAAAAAAAAATACTTACAAAAATTGGTAGTTATTTTAGTTCGAAAGATCGACGCATGTTGTAGAATTTTTCGCGTAAAAATTCCAGGTGCATGTTTTTCCTATACTACATATTTTTTTCCACAACGAATTTTATACCGCTGCTTTTTTTACTTGGCTTGTATGCGGCTGTCTGGATTTTTTTCTGTATTTATTTCCCGCATGACCTTGGTTTTTTTTTTTACTTTCATTCATACACACGGTTATACCCAAGTTCGGATACACTTTCAGCTTTTTTTTTCGCTTGTTTTCCCAACCCTTCTTTCTATATAACTTCATAAATAGCTCTCATTCGTGACTTTTCCCTTTTCCAGCAGTTACATCGCAGAAATTCTTTTGGCTTTAATCGGAATGAAATAAACGTGTTGTTCTATGCATTCTTTTGTTTTATTTCGGAAGAATTTTTTGAGATATTTGAAATAACTTGGGAGAAGATTCATAATACAGCTTCTCAACGGTGTCGTTCCAAAATTTATGAACTCTATAATTCGAAGAAAATGAAAATACCCTAAAAATATTTAATGGAGAGCACTTGCTTACAAATGAAAGCTATCTGTGGATCCGTTGAGGAAAAAATGAAATAGTTAAGTATGTAGTTCTTCCACGAAGTTGAATTTTTTAAATCGTGACCTTTTTTTTGAAAGAAGGTAGCTAGGAGGAAATAATTGTGATAGAAGTTACTTTTGGCTAATTTTTACGTTAAAAATCTGCTTACTTTTCTCTAAAGTTTGATCTGATGTAAAAATTTAAGGTCATCACAGAAATTATTGGCGGACTTTGCCTAATGAGTTTGAAGAGGCTAAAAAATTTTTGTCTCCTAGAATAAAAGACTTTATAAAGTCTAAGATGAGCCGTAAGACCAAAACATGGAAAAATTATCAGAGTTTCGTACCAATGAAACTTTTGGTTATTTTCTTTGAACTGGAGGTGGAGAGCTTATTTGATTTTTTCTGCGGGGCTAATTTCAACTCTGAAAAGGGGCATATTCTTCTGGCACTCTTTCTCAAATTCCACGTACGTCAGAAATGAGTGAATTAAAAGCGTGCGAGCTACAAAATTACCGATTTGTATGGCATTTATGTAGCAAGCGAAATGCCACTCGAAAATAAGGGTCGGATAATATCGTCAACAGAAAAAGTTTTTCAACATTGAAGTGGAATAATAATCGTTGCCCTCTCAGAAGTTGATGGCAATAGCACTCGGCTTCCTTTTTGAGCCACGAAGAACAGCTGTTGAATCGCGTGGAGAGCTGTAGACTCGAGAGAAACCAGCTATTAAGTATTTTATCGTTTATTTCTAGTGTTATTCGTACACCTCACAGCTCTATATATGTTTTGATTAATTCGTTTTCATTTTTCTGTCTTACTTGTGAATTTGACCATAAGATGACACACGTGGACTATAAGTTTCGTAGTTCGCATTTCTAAAAAGACAGAGAGGAACTGAAAGACCGGATCCGAATTCCAAAATACACTTACATTCCTCTTATAGCAGCGTCCATAGAATATACATGTAGTTTGATTTTAAGGATATTTGGTAGTGAAGGTGTGTTTGCCTTGCAACTAATTTGTGAAACACATTCATTATAATCCGTGGCAAAAGAAATATCAGCTTGACAATATATATGTTCGTATATAAGGTTCTTAAATTTCTATCAAAGCATACAAAAAACTAGGTAGATCTGCATTTTTTCCCCTTATTTTGATCGTTTTTTGTCTTTTTTTTTTTTGCATTTTCAGCTTTACACCAGTCTTATCATCATAAATTCACCCTTTACTGGAATCAATTTCAAAAGCTAAAATCAAATTTTTCTTTCATCTTCTCCCCACTTTGAAAATTCTAATCCCCAGAGAATCGGTGTTGGATCGTCTTAACGAAGAAGACACGTTTTTGTGTGAAAAGGGGTGAATACACAACGTGGTGTTAATGTTCTGCTTTAATCGAATTCGTGTACATTCCCCAACCCTTAGTGACTTCAGAAGAGTTCATCAACCAGCAAAGCCACTAACAGTAACAGAAGAGCATGGGAGATGAGAAAAGAAGAAAAATTTTAGTTCCGACTGAAAAACAAGTTTCCAAAAATTTTCCATGGTAACAGCCGATGAAGCCGCATTTGGGATTTTCCATCTCATAAAAATAAGTTATGAACAAGAATAATATTATGTAGATTTTTGTGCTAATGTAAAGCACTTCAGAAAGTTATTTCAGTTGTAAAAAAACGAGGAGATGAGCTCGCGTCTTCAAGTAACAAATGATAGTATGAAATGCCAATACAAGCACTATTTGAAAAATAAATTATTGGTACGAGTAATTACTCGTTCTTGTAAATTTTTCAAAAAGTAATTCGATTCTTCGAATCATTTTCTTATAGTTGAATGATTCTTGAGGAAAGTGTTGGCCAAAGATCATATAATTTTTCTATTATGATAAAATATATATATTCAAGTATTCTTGTAACAGGAATCCAACTGAAATGACTTGAAAAATCTTTTTCCTCTCGAGACAAGTATCATAACCTCACAACATGAAATAACCATCCTCATAGGTGAAGATGCGATTTTGTACCCAAAGGATGTATCTTTCAAATAACACATTGCCAAAATTTCCAACTTCATTAAAAATTGAGAAATCGCTCAAAAACTAAAGTGACAACTCACCCCGCTCTCCCTTACTCATTTGACTTATTTCATAGACTTCTATGGTTGCTATTTTATATGGAATCGTATATTAAAATGAGAAGAGTTTTTTACCGAATTTCAGAACTTTTCATTCATTTGTAAAGATAATATTCAGCACTTTTCGAACTAAGTGGGTCCTCTTATACCTTCTTTTCGCCTATTCGTTTTTTGATATACTAACATGAACTTTTATTAATAGAGTGATATTGAGCTACACTAGCGCCATCTGTTGACAAAATAAAATATATTTTTGTTCGGTACTTACAATATTAGATGATGAAAAAATTCTAATTAAACATAATGCTTCAGTATTTACTTGCTGACCAAGCGTAGTAGACGAATAGCATCGCATCAAATTAAAAATAAAAATAAATGAGCAGGTTTTCACTCGAGAACCTGCTAATATATAGACCTAATAAAATCAAGCAATCTCGGCCGCCTTCACCAATATGTGTATAGGTACCTCTATACAAAATAAATCTGTGCAAAATCGATCCGCAAAGAAGCCAAAAAAAGCAACCAAATTGAGGGTCATAGAACGAAATTGAGTTGGTACTCCAATAAGGCGAGCATAATTCCAGATTGGATTAGAGAGATGAAAAGTATCAAAAAAAAAAAAATGTATATCCATCTCGAAGAATAATAGTTCGTATAAATCGTGTGTACCAAAAAAAAAAATCGGATTTACTTAAAACGGTTTTTTTTATTCCATTTTACAAAACAATAATAAAAAAAAAAAGTGTATAAACGAATAAAAAACAGAGAGAAGTGATACCAAAAAATCGAAAGTAAAATAAAAGTTATACGCGGTTGTGGCTTTACTTGGAAACCGATTTGCGTGAAATCACCTAGTTCGTGTGTAAAAGGCAAAAAAAGGAAAAAAATCGAGGAAAAAAGGGGTAAATTTCTCATTGATATGTGTATTGCATGGGACAGCTCAATTACCCGTGATAAACTTCTAGCTGATCGATTTCAAATAATGGGGAAAAAAGCGTTCAGCAGGGAAAAAATAAAGGAAAAAAGCGAGGAAAAATCCTGAAAAAAAAAAAAAATAGTAGACTAACTTTTGCGGGCGTCACAACCCCGCATCGCTTTTCGTATTACGAAACTTAACTCTTTTTTTTTTCACTTTTTTCACGCTAATCTACCACTATTTTTTTTTAAACCTTCCTGCATGTCGTTTTATTCAACTTTTTACAGCTTTTCATTACAGGAAACCAGTCATCGTTTAATTTTAATATTTTGTCAGCATGCAAAATGTGAAAGTTTCAAAGTTATTAAAATAACTTAGCTGGCTTGAATAAGTTTTATAAAATAATACAATGAATTCACTAAGTAATGCAATTTATTAAAAGCTTAGGAATATTCATTTTATGAAACTTATACCTCAGTTGATTTTAGTATAATCTGGTGGAGAAAAAGGTAAACTTACATAATTAATCTTTCAACTGTTAGATATGTATAATAGCCACTCTTCTCTGTTTATGAAAGTAAAGCATGAATTTGAACAGCTGTTCTACTTGAGGATGGCACCTATAACTAGTTCACTTGGTTCCAATTTCTATTTAGGTAGTACCTCATTCATTCAGTTGGTGCCAATTTAATCTTGGATTTGCACTCAATTGGTTCAATCGGTGATAATTAAATTACAGGTAGCACCCAATCAGTTTAGTTTGTGCTGGTTTGATTTTAGATGGCACCTTATTGGTTCAGTTGGTGCCAATTCAATCTTGGATTGCTCCCGATGGGTTTAGTTTGTGATAATTTAATTATAAGTAGCACCCAATCAGTTTAGTTGGTGCTGGTTTAATTTTAGATGGCACCCAATAGGTTCAGTTGGTGCTGATTTAGTTTTTCATGGCACCCAATTGGTACAGTTGGTGGTGATTTCATTTCCAGTGGTACCCAATTGGCTCAGTTGATGCCAATATAATTTTTAATCACACCCAATTCAGTTAATACCAGTTCAATTTTGGGTGGTACTTAATATGTTCAGTTGGTGCCAATATAATTTTTTCAATGGCAATCGATTAGTTCAAGTTGGTGCCATAATGTAATTTTTGATGGTACCTATAATTGGTCCATTTGGTGCTGTTTTAATTTTGGATGCCACCCCAATAGTTTATTTGTTGATAATTTAAAGTATGGGTGACACCCAATTTGTTTGATTGGTGCTAGTTTAATTTTGGATGAAACCATAAATCAGTTCAGTTGGTGCTGATTCAAAATATTCAATGCAAAACTTCAAAAAACTGTATTTTACTAATACGTTTGACTTAATAGATCTTTTAAACTGAATTCGCCATATTTCCGTGCATAAGATATCTTTTATAGATCAGCTGACTATGTTATCTACTTTCAAACTATTGATACACGAACAGAAAACTAAAAAACCTATATGCAATCTGGCCATTAACATCGACTTAAGTCATAGAGACCCACGATTGGAACATTCTGTATAATGTCATTAATATAGGTGAGCGATTAGGGTGGTCATCGAATGCACAACCGAAATGACCATTAAAAATAACAACTTTAAAAGAAGGAAATTGAGAAAAAATAATATGGGTGAGAGAGAGAGACACTCGCAGGGAGAGTGAAATAGATTCTTGATGGGGTATTTATACGCGTATATTAACAGTTGGAAATGGAAATAGAGTTTTTTTTTTTTCAATATGTGCCGGTAAACCTACTTCACCTTTTCGTAGATTACTTCGAAGACATTTTACCTTTAAATTAATTTAGGAAATGTCTGTCAAACAAAATTACAGTCTTACTTTTTCTGCTCTCTCGCTTCTTCCTTCTTATTTTCTTACGGGTTGACGGTAAACGACAAGTAATTATGCCAGAAGTATAAAGATAGTAATTCAAGTGTCAAAAATTTAAACGATTGAAGGTAATCGTTTTCGGTAAATGGTTTCACAAGTTTTTGTGGATAGTTTACTACGTAAATGTATATATGACGTAATTATAGGACCCATGCCACATTAGAGGGCTGAGAAAGAACCGTAAAAATAAATTGATCTTCTAATTTAAACAAATACGGTATATTACCTTGTCGGATTCGTTATGCCTAATTAACTCAGAATTTTCGAGAATAAAAAAATTAATATCCGCAACATTTGTTTATCGAAGAGTAAAACTTAAAGCAGCTTGAAATGGTGATGAGTGTAAATGTATTGTTTAGAATGATAATGAATTCACCAAGAAAATAAGACGTGTTTAAATTAGAAAAAAATATTTTAAATGGTTTAATTTTTTGAATATATGAGAATTGTGTAGAGTCTATAATGTCTATGCTACCTTAAAGCAAAAAGGTACTATGTCCATTTTTTTAAAAATCTACAAAATGTGAGAAAATGAATTTTATTAATTTACATGCATTTCTTTTTCACCAATACTTCTTTAATCAACTTGAATCTGAAGACAGTTGATAAAAGCTCTCTTGTCCAACTTTACGAAAGCAATATAACTATTGCAACCAGAGAAATTCGTGTAATAACATTTTTATTTTCTCACAGCTTGTAAATTTTCTAAAATGGACCCCACGATTGTCATTTTCAAAATGATGCAGCTGTTCATTTTTTGAATAAAATGTGATTTTTAAAGGGGGACTTTGGGCTCCCTTGGCCATGATAAGTACGCCACTGGATTAATTTTAATACACTGACATGGCTTTTGAGACTTTAATACTTCATGCTGTACTTTGTTCTGTGCAGTTCTCGAAATGTTGAGCTTATTCGCTTTTAAATTTTTCACTTGAAATTTTAATTGTTACTTAAGAAGGCGATAAGTCCTTCCAATCTAAGTATTTTTTTAATTTTTCCAGTTCCAGAAGTGAGATACAATCACAAAATTACTAGGATATATTCTCAAGGGTTGTACCTCAGACTTCGTACACCCCAATGCTACCTCAGCCCGGTGCAATGAGATTTGAAGTGAAAGCTTGTTTTTTTGCTGTCCTGTAAAATTTGAAAAAGTGGAATTATCTCTATCTTGCATATAGCAGTGTCCAAATGTAGTATCAAACAATAACATACTAATTCGAAATCATCCGAAATATTATATCATGAACACTCACTTACTCATAGAAATCTCATTGAGATAGAACTGCTTGTCGTCTCTGCTGAAAGTCAATATGAATACTTTTTGATTTAACTGTATGAGTTTTATTTTATTGAAATAGAGTGAAAGATATATACTTGACTGTGCTTTGAGAGACCTTTTTCTGGTGAAATAGAATGCTTAAGGAGGGAGATACTAGAGCCTCTATATAGATTCTCACTTGGGTAAACTTCTGGGGTGGCCAAGATTTTCATTCTATAGGGCGAATTCGTATCTCCAACTGCTATACTGAGATAATCTTCTCACTTGAAATTAACTTGGACGGCTCTAAAGTAACCATCAAATGAAATCGAATTTGGTTAGTGGGTTCTTACCTTTATAAATACACTTATTATTAATATTGAAAAGAAAAATGAAATCTTTCTTGGAAGTAAAAGCTTGAAATTAATTAGCCATTAACGTAATTGAGAAAGTAGCGAAAAAAAGAGTCGGATTTCTGGCGAAGAAAAGAGAAATTGTTTAGCTACATATTTTTTGTTGGAAAACTGAGTAGAACGCATATAGGAACCAACAAAAGTCACAATGCGAAGAACAATTGTTGTGGCCTACCCAGACGGAAATAAAGGTAGGTATTCGGTTTTATTCGTTGCCATTCTGAGAACACAATAGAATATACTTCGGAACGTTGCTTATATTCGACTTCTGTTTACATTTTCATAGAAATTTTTTCAAATCCAGAAAAAAAAGGGGGAAAAGTTTGAAGAAAAATGAAAAAAAAAGCATTGTCAAGAGCCGCTTGTTTAGTTTCACAACACCTACATTGTTGCCCTATTGGGGGTAAATGCACCCAAAAGTCAAAAAGGTAATAAGTTTTTTTTTGTCAAGCAATTTACACTTGCTTGCACACATTAAAATTTACTTCTTTTGCAGTTTTTTTTTTTTTTTTGTAGTATCCTTTCTCTTCTGTAATTTTCCTGGCCGTTTTCTTCGTTGCCATGTGTTATTTGTGTCAGAAAAAATTGTGGAAATGCACTTTGAAAAATTATCTTGCATTTGTGTGTCTTTTCCCAAACGATATGCCACTGTGCAGGAAGTAAATAGGTGCATCCTTGTGCTTTGTCTTCTTCTTGAATGGGTATTTTTCTCTAAAGTAAACAAGCGAGATTAGAAGAGCGGTAGGGGAATGATTTTAAAATAAATTGTTTTGTTTTTTTTTCGTACTTTCAAGCATATCTTGTATTTTTATCCACTCTAAAATAATATTTCATACCATGATATAAGTTGGAGACAAAGTAATTATGGCTCACTGGATGTATGATTTTTTGCTATAATATAGCTACTTCCTATAATACTTAGGTGAACTTTACTCGATATTTTTTTTTTTTATGGAGGGAAGGATGGAAGGAAGGAGGGAGGGAGGGCTAATGAAATTTCTAGTTTGTTGCTTGGAAAAAAAGAAGAAAAAAAAGATACTCATTGGTTTTCTATTATCAATCTGTAAAAAATTACATTCATTTTTTCTTTTTTTCATCTATACTAACTTATATTTTTTTAGAAGTAGCTATTTTGATAAAGTTTTACACCTCTAGATGATATTAGATCTAGTCGTTTGTCAAATTTTGAAGGAAAAAAAACCTATTTTCTTCGCGTTTATTACTTTTTCAATAACATTTTCAACTGTTGTATAATTCAAAATATTTCGGACCATAAAAATTTCGTTTAAATCGACTCAACAGAGACTCTAACACAGGGCCGGATTCCCTATAAAGTGAATACGCACATTGCGTAGTATTTGAAATTTGGGCGCCCCCGGCATTGGTCATGAGGTCTAATTAAACGATAAAATAAGGCCTGATGGAGCCAAAATGGGGGCCCTGGGGCCCCCAAAATCATGAATGTGCGTGGGCCCCGCAGAACGCTGAATCCGGCCCTGCTCTAACATTGACAGTGATGTACGTATTTTTTTTTCTCCTCAATATTAATCTTGGGCTTTAGCTACCAGACTATTTTTAGTCGCAATAAACGCTGAGAACATTGATGAAGTACAATGGCAATGTATAGAAATTCTGTGTATTATGACAACAGCCAATAATTCAATCGAGTCCAGCATTTTTAAAGAAATTAGAAGTTAATGTTGGGTTCAAGCTCTTGACTCACGGGTTTCAAAGTTGAATATTAATCAATGCTCCAACTAGACCCTAAAGTCTTATATTCGGTTTTATTTCTCTTTAACCATTAACTTAAACCAGTTTGGGAGGAAATAATTTTCTGATTAATCGACGCGTACGTTACACCCGTAAAACTTTTTTTGCTCTTCAATGTTTGCTAAAATAAGAAAGAGTGCTCCGACATTGTATTTTTAACAAGATGTCTCGTCAATGGCGATTTAGGGGTGAGAAAAATTGGGGGAAAAAAAACTGGTACTTGTTTATTTACTGTTTTCAGTATTTTATTACAATCATAAATTGAAATTTTGTCGAAAAATTTTTTTTGGAATAAGAGTAAAGGGGCTCATCAGTGAGTGGGATAGGAGCAATCTCTGAAAATAGAATTTGTACGTTTTTTATACAAAAGACTAATTACATTATAAATTTTAAATTAATTATTTTCTTGATACATTTTTTTCTCTTCCAAAATGAATTTATTAAATTTACATGACATCATGTACTTTTGGCAAAGCCTGAATCTCTATTTGAGAGTGTATAAATAAACACACTGCAATACACTATGGACATTCTTTTTTGAAGGTGCTCGTTTTTTGTGTTGATATTTGTTAGTGACAGCCCTTTGAAGGTCTCTGTTTCTGACTTATTTAAAGTTTAAAATTTTAGTTATTAAAATTAATGTATAATTGTAGGTATATTGAAATGAAAAAAAGTAGATTATTGTACTACTGTTTAGTGCTAACAATATTCAATTTTTATTTTATTCAAGTGTTATTCATCTATAAATTCCACACATATTGGTACATTTTTCGAACCTCATTCAAAATTTTTAAGCTGCTATATGTAACGAAGAGAGAAACGGATGAGAAATCGTTTAGTAACTTGACTTAATCCCGTATTAATCGACTGCGTTTTCGTAAATCGAATTGTGAATTCTTGAAATTTATTCAAATACAACTGACAAAAGGAACAGTGGGTGACATTCGTTGACGTTCCCCTTTCAGCAAAACGTCATTTATTTATCCTACCGATAGGCCATTTTATCTGGGTTAGATTAATGGCATTTGATAAGATTTGCTTAAACGACGCGGACGTTAAACTTTTTTTCTTTTCTTGAGACTTAGTTTTTAATATTCGACTCGTTTCAAAAATCGATTATGCAGCGATTTTTTTTTTGGCTGCTGAGCGCGAAAATAACAGGAGGGAAGATTAGACAAGATTGCAGAAGTATTTGCATATAATAAAAAACAAGAAATGGAGAAGGTAAATTATGAAATTCTCCCTTCTCTTTAAGCATGTATCCAACCATTTATCAATTTTGAAAATTTGCAACCGATATTGGCCAAATAATGGTTAAAGATATGTCCCCAAAATTTATTAATAACTCAAATTTTAGAAAAATATATTTGCAATAATATGAAATTGAGGGTCATAATACGTAAATTATAGACTTACTCGTATATTTGAATTTAAGTCATAAGATATTCTAATAATAATTATTGTGTTCAAAGTCTTCGTTCATATTTTTATTTTAGTAAAAACATGAATTTTCAACAACGTTTTTCAGGGTCACTGTGTGATGGAGGTTGATATGGTTGTCGAATATCATGAAAATATATCTTCAGTCCACAGGTAATTGAAATTTTTTTTCAAATTAGTACTAAGTTCGTTCTATTTGTAAATAAGCAGGTTTTCAAGGCAAAACCTGCTAAAAAGTTTCGCACTTTCAGCATTTTTTCAAAAAAGTTCTCAGAATGGCTGTTCTATTCGAAAAAGCAGCATTTTTTCAAAAAAGTTCTCAAAATGACTGTTCTATTCGAAAAAGCGCTGAAGTAGTTTTTTGATTAAGGCGCGGTCTATTTGTCAGATTCAAAATTTGAGAAAAATTCGAGTTCTCCAATAATTCTGCACTTTTGGTTCTCCTTCGAGGAGTAAGTTCTTGATTCTCTAGGTTCTGCATGAGTTCTCATTTAAGTACATATTTGTTTGTTCATTTCTTTTTTCGTTCATCATTCTATTTATCTTGTAAGTATTACAAAATTTATGCGTTCTTTTTGATAGAGAAAAATTTTTCAAAACTCAGTTTTCAGTTCTGCTGTTGATTAATTGGATTTCATCAGAACTTGACAAATCCTATAGTGGTTGAAGTGCTGCACTTTTTTTTTTTTTACAAATAGAACGTCGTACTTACTGTCTTGAGATTATTAATAGGATTAGATTTACTTTTTGGAGAAATTATGCTCATATATGGGGGGGGGGGCATTTTTAGTAAATAGAGAGTCCCTTCATATGGATGTTTTTTTTAGTTGGTGGGGGCCTATTTATGGCTGGGGACCTATTTATGGCTGGGGGCCTATTTATGGCTGAAATTGTTGGGAGCGTGATAACACAGATGTCCTAACCTTGACCCGGAATTTGGATTATTACTCTATTCGTAGCTTTGCAAACCGACTAAATGAGCCCTTTACCCACATGCAGTGCTAAGATATAGGTTTTTTTCTCCACCCCCATGAAATTCTGCAGTGCCTCGTGACAGAAGTATAAGCACCCTTCAGACAAGGAGATTAAACGCATATGACATGCTGCTGCAACGGTATACCATTATTAAAATCACTCCAAGAAAATGGAATTCGTTGCGAATATTTAATGCTAATAGATTCTATATAAAATTGCTACTGGGCGGTCTAGGTACATCTAACTGACGACAAAGAGATTTAAAATCGGACGAATAAACACGAATGAAATAAACCGAAATGAGATGTTGTTCAAGACGAATTCGGTTCGGTTTTTTGATACGGTGGTACACGAATTTTTCAAATAGTTTTTTTTTTTCCTCCTAAATATATGCAATACAGGCGAGACTAAAAATGCATCTCTCAAAAAAAAACATCCAAATACGAGCGTCCAAATTATGTACAGATTAGTGGTTTTTATGAATTCAATCGATCTGTCCAAATTGTTTGAAAAAAAAAAAATGAAAAAAAGATACAGACATATAAAAGAGCAAAAAACGTCGATCAGTCACTTAAAGGAATGATGGCAAAAAAAAATAAAAAATACATCAGGAAGACAAAAATTGAAGAGATGAAGTGAAAAAGGCAGACCAACGAGCACAATTACGGGTAGCTATCCTTTTCGAGTGGCATTTTTATACAAAATAGCGTGTCCTGGTCATCCATCACAGCGTTTTTATCGGTTGTCATGTTACATAATTGCGGCAGAAACCGTTTTTAGGAAGCTCTTTTTCTTCTTTTTTGTCCTTTTTGGGTAGGTGACAGACAGCAGCATGTTGGAGGACTATACCAACAAATATAATACGAGTGGTGTTAATTTCTCCAGCTAGTGGACAGAAGAATATATAACCGATGCATCGATGCGTATAACATCAATGTCTATCATGAGGAAATGTGCCAGGAAGTCATGGGGTAAATGTTGAAGGAAGCAGAAGTGTATTGGGGAAAAAAAAAAGGAGAAAATCTGCGGGGAACGGTTGGTTTTTGTTTCCAACTACTTGGCAATTGTTTTGTTCTGGCATGAGGTTGTTGAAAGGTTATAACAAAAAAAAGTTGATCTAATTTTCTAGGTCAGCTAGTAGCACATGAGAAGTTACTTTTGCTTATTCAGTGGCATAAAAACACGTATGCTCAGTATGAGTCCTATTCTGAGAAATTCGTTTTTAGTGGTCACTAAGTTGGTGGGCCTTGATTTTATTATATTTTCTTAATATTCACTTGTGTTTCTTTGTGTGAGTAAGAGAATCGGAGCTGAAGTCTGTTTATGGATCGAGGTGAAAGTATATATAGAGGCCAGAAGAATTGGAGCATCTGAAAGGCATTTATGGAGAAGTGCAAATCCAGCTTAGCTAACCACTATGAAGCACTCAGATAAACTTTGGAGCTACTTTGGATGTAAAGTTTAATGAAAAGCTGCAAATTAAGAGGCTGTTTTAAGCAATTCCATCATTCTATCACTTATGTATTCTCATGTCTAACATAACACCCCATTATTTTATATTAGTTGCCATCTTGAAATTCTATAAGAATGAACTAGGTATAAATATGAAATAGAGTGAGATATGGCCATTGGTGGATCTCACCCACCACCCCCGAAATGAACGTGGCTCCCAAGTAGAAAGTAGGAGGATACAAATAAATCTAATGTATTTTCATTAGTCGATTGGAATTGGTACCAGATGCGAGTTGAAGCAGCATTTTTCTTCAATTATAATTGAAGTTGAGCAGCCATATTTTGTGGCTCAGTTGGATGGGTAACCACATTCTCTTTCATTCTCATAACTCCTTGAGAAAATTGAAATTTTTAAAGGCGAAGGAGGTCTATATGTTTATTAAGTATATCCAAATATTTTTTATCAATAGCCCCTCTCCTCCCCCTCCCCCAAAAGAAGAAGAAGAAGAAAAATAAGATAGTGAAATCAATAGATTTTGCAACGATTAAGAAACTGGTGGACAAATTTTCAGCTAGCAAAGTAGAGGAAAATTTTGAACATTTTTTGAGTTTTAATCATTACCTAGTAATTTTGACATCCCTTTTACAACTTTCACTGCGACTAATGGTCGACTTCAATTCATTGGAATGTCCAATTTTTTCGCATTATCTAATCCATTAATTATATTCACGCAATCATTAGCCATTCGTAGAATTAAGAGAGACATTCGAATAGATGTTTTTTAAATGCGCAGTTCTCTTTCAAGTTGTCACTATGGGTATAACAAAATCATTATGCTCGGTTTTGCGTAAACCTCTATATATATCAGGTAGATGTAGGATGACCACATATAACAGTGTATTCTATAAAAATTAGAAGAAAAAAAAAAAAGTACCCAAAAGGGAAAAAAATCAGGTCCTTGTGTAGATACCGCCATCAAGAAGAAGTAGGTCAGAATTTTTAAATTGATCTTTTTATCAACTTTATCAACGATGCAGGCGGCTGTTTTTTGATGTTTTTTTTTCTTCTGTTTTGAGGGGGTGAAAACATTAAAATTATCCCCTATCGTTTACCGACTAACAGCGCTAAGATATTTATCTTTTCAAAATATTTTGTTTCGCTTCTGTCCAGCGGAGACCGAAATGAAAAAAAAAAAAAAAAAAGACATTCGGTTTTTATAAGGCTGCCGCAAAAGGTTTTGCCATGGCTTGTCTTAATGATTTCATATCTGCATCTCGGTACACGTTTTACAGGAATACTTTTTACCATTCTCTCCACTTTTTGGCCGAAAATGTTATTGTATTGGCAGACTATTTTCGATCGTGGCACTAGCCAGCTGAGAAAATTGCTCGATCTAGATAGGAAACCATCCTGGGAATTACTATTTTCATGGTAATGCAGCCGAGTACCGTTAAGCACATATTCAACAGTCGAGTTAGAATTGGTGGAGAAAATGTTGTCACTGAATTATGCAAATTAAAGAATTGCGTACGCTTTAATTATTTAGAAAGTCACAGCGTAGACCTATATATTTTCGAATTGCTAAACCTTTACTTTTCTTTCTCCGCATAACCTTTTCTCTAATATGCATGCGTTTTAGGCGAAATTGGCTGACTTATATCGTTATATTAAATAGAAACAAAACTAAAAATCAACTAGTTTGTTTAGAAAATTGCTAATTTTATTCGAGATGCTAAAATATTCGAGAAGATACACTTTCTTTTTGTTACATGTAGCCAGAAATTGAAATTTTAACATTTCTTTCTCGATACAGAGTTCTTCAGGCATTCTGTTGAAACAAAAGCTAAAGGTATCTGGGATATCGAAGTAGGAAGATTTTCGAGTTTGAAAATGGTCGAGTCAAAGAATATTGTCTTTTAAGCTCACAAGTATTAATGACTGGGTAAATAGTAGATTCCATTATTGTTGGACTGGACTTATTGAAGTTCAGATCAATCGAAGTTTATTATAGGAAACCAATCTTGTAAACCAAAATGCAAACTAACTTTACTGCTCTATTTTTATCAATACTACTTTGATCCATCACTGTTTTCTGGTCCAGTTATCATTCTATAAAATTAGCAAAGACATATGGTGAACTTTTAGTTCTGGGGAATCAAGTAACAAAATATCAGGTTGGCTTTTTTTTTCTTTTTAGAAAATCATAAATTTTCAAAAATCAATAGAAAACTCAATAAGTGATTAATTTCCCACTTTTGAAACCCAATTCGGATCAAAATAATGTTATAATATTTTTCAACTTCTATCAAAACAAGTTTTTGAGATAGGTGCGGAGATATGCTTCTATTAACAGAAAAATCAGAAAAATTTGAATTTTCACTATCGCAACTTCATAAATTAATTTTTTGAAGCTTTTATTCGTCAAATCATTCTCAACTTCTGGCAGTCTCGTGAAAAAAGGTTTAAGAATAAGCTCTGGCTTGAATATTTCTGGGTTAAATACTTACATATATGAGAAGTGCTAGTCTTATATTTTGTCTTCCAATTTTATGAAATGTATTTTGTTCTGTAATACTGTGGGCTCAATTTTGAAATTTTTTCAACTACATACGGGCTTCAAAGGACAAAATCATCTAGTAATATGTAACGAAGTTCCACTTTGGAAATATTTTAGGGAGGTTCAGGGAATAAAATGGAATTACATATCTAGCCATTTTAACTGAACTGTTCAACAAACATCCGCATACTCACGATGTTGAAATTTCATTGAACATTATACTCTCTGATTACTTGAATTGACATTTAGACGCTATTTATTCACGATACTTTTTCATACTTGACTTGTAAGAGTTTTATCGAGAAGTATAAAAATGTAACTATGGAAGGTCTATATCAATCGACTATATACAGTCTATCTAGTTTAAAAAAAAAAATTGGCAAAAGGAGTAAACTCGAAACTGACTAAAAAACAGTGCAAAAAACACAATATATGCACATTCCAAGCTCCATGGGGGCCAATGAGTGTACGTCAGACGAATATTAATTCGGTTTCGCAGGCTTTTCGCACGCGTACAAATCGACTGTAATTGCAGTTGCATTAATTTGCATCGCAGGAAGCGAGACAGAAAATGCTAAGTCCCAAAGATAGAAAGAACGAATAGTAGAAAGAGGGGTATATAGAATGTCATTGGTAGCAGAAAATGTCTAAAATAGCGGCCATGCAGTCGGACAAAATTATTAACGTTCGCTGCATATTCGAAAGGGTGTTGCTGTGGAAGGGGGTGGATGGAAATGCAAAGAGTGAAAAGCCAGAAAAGCCTGCTGCTGGAGAAAAACGACGCGTACACACAAACACCCCCAAAATGTGGAGCCACCAGCAGACCCACCAAGGTTTTTATCAGCCGCGGGGGGTCTTGATCACAATTTGTAGCCCCTTTTTTTCCTCCACCTTCTCTCTATTATTCGTCTCTTGCTCTCTCTCACTCCTCTCCCCCTCAGCCCCACGATAGCTTCATGAACCCCCTGTGCATGTACGTTTATCCTTCTCTATCAATGTTATGTTTGCAATTGTTAATTGCGCTTCACACATCTACGATGCGGTCATTAATATGGTGCCCGTGTGTATGCCACGGCCACCACCAGCCCCCCCACTCCAATTCATCGACTTCCTGCCGATTTTCCGCTCTTTTGTACCCCTTTTCATTTGTCTGTACAATGTGCTTGGATAATACTCCAGCGTTGGCGAAATTTCGTTTGTTCTCTAATTACCTCGTATTGACTTTCGTTGATTTGTGCAAATTGAAACACTTTTATAATTTAATTTGCGCAATTCGTATAGACTGTTTTCCAGTGCAGTCTGCATTCATGTATATGCAGCATCATTTCATATGCATGCAAAAAAATATTGGTCTATACGTGTACGTTTCAGCTCATCAGACTAAATTGTAGCTTATATTGAAATCAACAGCCACAGGTCGTCGACTTTACACGAACTTTTTGTTATTTCATGTAAAAAAACCTGCTAAAAATCGAGCTGAAGGGGACTAATCTGGACGCAAGATATTTCTTGAGTGAGTGTTTTAAGTCTCAATTTCTTATTGTTTCCACTTTTTCTCAAAGTTCTATAAGCAGGAAGAGGGGGAATTGCCATTTTATTGGCGACACATTTCCTCTAACTCCAGCTCATTGAAAAAGTCACCATTCAAATTTTTTCGCCTGTTCTGCCAACATTCCACTGTTCGTTTGGTTCCAGGTTCACGCATATCGACCAAAATGAATGAGGCGCAAGAGTGGAAAATAAACAAACATTGTAAGTTACATATTTCGGATGAAGCTATATGTATATGGGTAACATAACTTATATATATGAAGTGGCACTACGTTGAAATATTGCCATCTTTTCGAAGTTCGTTTGGTCGGAAGAAGTTGGGTAATAACAATAATAGACTTTATTATAGAAAAAATTCGAAAGATAATCCCGTGTACCCCTCAGAATTGCTTAGAAGGAAACGCTTTGGCACACACATAACAGAACCCCATCGGTAGATTTGCGATTCCACTCGACTGAACAAGAATACAGGCAGATAAATCATCAGTACATTGCTTCGTCCTACAGAAGGTACTTTTTTATTATTGGGCTTGCAGATGGGTTGTTTGTACTGTCACTCCTTCTTGTGTACGCGTTCTTCTGTGCATTATTTCAGAGGCTAACCGTGTCTAAATCATTCAGCTTCTAAAAAAAAAAGTATCAAAGGAACATGTTTCATTTCATAAGCAGCCAAGCTTAAAACGTTATGTGTGTCCGACTTTTTTCTACTCACTTTTTTTTTTTGCTATTCTTTTTTTAATAAATGTCTTTATCTGCAGTCACCAGCTTATACAGGCCTTTCAGCACACTTTATGTGGAGATTCAAATTGCTGGTAATACACAAGCACGTACATTTTTTTGATGACAGTATCGAGTTTGGGTGAGAATTAATGTGTCGAAGTCCTAAGGTACGAGTAGTTTTTATAAATTGAATCGTTTACGAACGATTGAGTAAGATTTGATTAATTTGACTTCTTTCATTTGGTAGCTTTTGTATGGTTTGGCTGGCCAACATACCAAGGAGGTGAACATGATGGCTGGTGAGTGGAGATGAAGTGGTTTTTTAACACGTGTGAATGGTGCAAGCAGTCAAAGTAGATTCAGCATAGTTAGAAGGGGTCTATATATACGGAGAGGTGGTTGAGGATGAGTAAATCGGTTCGTAAAATATTAAATTTCACTTTTGATAGAACTATGGGTATGCAAGCCCATTCTGTATACCCACAGGAAAAAAATCAAACAACGATTGTTGCAACAACAGTAAAATAAAGCAATTATCTTACAATATCTTTGGTATTTTTTCAATCTTAATAGCTTTTGGTTTATGAATCTTACCCAGTTATAATAATTTATGAATGGGGTCTGAGTGGCGTAGTGGTAGAGTGCTCAGCCTAGCAATCGAAAGGTACTAGGTTTGAGACTCATCACCGACATAACCTGACCCACCACCAGAGATCTTGGCGGGGGACCAACTTGAGTGCTCGGCGCATGCCTGAAAAGTCGTACGTCTAGGACTCTCCAATCACCCCCATACCATCCCTATCACGAGTTCCATCTCAACCACACACCTACAGTTCCAAACCCCAACCATCCACCAAAGATGTGAAAGACCTATGCTGTCATAACACGTCTTTAAAATAAAACATTTCATTCATTCATTTAATAATTTATGATTGAATCTTAAAAATTTCAATCTTCAACTTGACCAACAATCATTGAATCTTGATTAAGACTATTATAATTTACTCACAATTTCTTCAAAATTTAATGAAAACTGAATGATCAGGGCCATAGCTAAGGGGCTGGAGATTTTTGAAATATGTACTAAAAATCACTAAAAATAAGAAATTATTGAAAAAGAATAAAAAATCAGCTTCAGTATCAATTTTTCGAATGATATTTTCGTGGCCCCCCTGGCCAAACCTAAAAAAGGTTCCGCTACTGCTGGACGGCAATGCGACCTCAAGCAAAATTAGTTGCCCAAATTGGAAAAATTTTCTTTTTGAAGGGAAGAGACTTCCATGTCTCATGGCGTTCTTATATAGCGCCTCAACTTTGATGTCACTTTTCTCAGTGATGGTTGCATTTTGGGACATTGGATTTTCATTGTAAGCATAGGGCTTGGTGTATGCAATTGAACCTCAGACGAACTCAATTTTTGAGAGTATGAATTATCTCACTGAAGGCCGAGTGTACAATCAGAGCTTAAGTGGGGCTCAAACGAAAACCAGGTTCAACTTAAAAAATTAGGGTGTACAATGCGAGTTCAAAAGTTAAGGGAGACTTAAACCCGGTTCAGTTAAGTGGAGTCCGATCAACGCTTAAGGCAAGTTCAACTAAAAACCGAGAGGAATTCTATTGTATTTGCACAGGCTGGGTAAACTATACACTGCAAAGTTCAGTTTTTTTATCGATGTATCTGGATTTTGCGCCGGTAGTTTGGGCTCACTGCGATACCACACAACATAAAATAGACAACCACAGATGCCAATAATCAGAATTCCCACTATTTTGTTGCTTCGTCAGCTGTTTTTTAGGTTTAGACGAACCACTTGACATTTCTGTATGTACACCCTACTTGTGCCTAAACCTTTGTTCTGAATTTAGGTTTGGTTTCGTTGAGGGAAAGCTTAAGTGATTATTGTACCCCCGGCCCTGACGATTTAAGCGAGATTAATATTGTCAAAGGCACAGAATTATTATTTGCTGTGATACTGTCTGAGATTGTTTTTTGTGAAAAAACTGTCCGAATTTGAACTGACTGCGCACTGGATAGTATTGCCATATTCACCTAAAAAACAAAAATATCAATTTCTTACTCCGTCCAATGACATTCTCACTCATAGTCTACTGGATGATTATATAGATCCAAGTATACAAGTATACCTATGGAAATACCCAATTAAAAAGCTGCATACAAAACACTATCAAATTACATACGTCGAAAGCCGACGAAATTGCAACCTCCAGTTATACCGGACACGCAATTAGAATATCGATTGCATAAACGAAAACAATTGAAAAAGGGTTGTAAAAAGCAAAACGAGAGAAAAAAAAAAAGCAGAACTAAAATTAAACTACCGTGGTATTGAAACGTTGAGCAGAAGAAAAAAAAACGAGAAATAAAAGGGCCGGTCGGATGTGTCCTATTTGTTTGGGAAACTGGAAAACGTTTCGTTAATTTATTGTAAAAGTTACTTGAAAAAAGAGAGAAAAAAGATGAAAAAAAAAAAAAAAAGCAAAAGCACTGCAGCCAGCAGATAGAGAGGCCTGGTCGCCGAGTAAATGAATCGTAGTTTGAGCGAGGTTTTCCAGAAGATGAAGAGGCGGTAAGTTCCAGGGGATCCGCTATTTCCTCCACACAAAAGGCTATTACTGTTATGTTAACAGCAGTTTGTAACACGCAATTAACTATCAACTATATTAGAAAGGGTTTGAAACGGCGTAAAGGGTGAGATGGTGGCCGCCATTTTAACTATCCGGTGTCAGAACAAACTGACAAAATGTAATTAAGTGTCGGTGTAAAATTGGGCTTTTATACTTCACTTTTGTCGACTGCAGTTAATATTACTTACGTTACACTTATATGAGCAGAGTAGCTGATATTTTTTTTACTCGAATTATATTTAAAAAAAAATCAAAGTAGATACTTACATCTTGCTATATGTGACATCTTAAAATTAAATTCATTAGGAATTTTATTAGAAATATTTTGTCGTCACAGAAACACCTCCTATATGTGACAATCATACGATATTTTGCAGGAGAGCTAAAAACTAATTTAATGCATGAAAATGAAGAGGGTGTACCTAGTTATGTAGAAAAATGTAGTTGTGAGGAAGAACCATTTCAAGTTTTAAAAATTTTCACATTGAATTATTACCAACATTGCCATTCCATGAATTTATTATAGGAAATAAAAAGTGTTTTCAAGTTGAAGTAGCCTACTGAATTTCAGAAAAGCCTTGGTTCTGTATTTTCTTAAACTTTTTGTAGAGATAAAATATGAAGCTAGGAACAGTGGTTTTAGGGAAATCGCGCTGTAGAAAATGTCGTGGTACCATACATGTCCTACATTGTATAATGTAATAATCAAAGATATAATTTTGCTCCATGAAGATTTTCTTTACTTTATTCCAGATATTCGTATTTTGTTGGGAAAGAAAATTATTTTAAAAAGTCATTATCCTTATTTTCTTCTCCATTCCGCCATGAAACGTATTTCGCCATACATACGAGGCGCATTCCAAAAGTCCGTTCGCACGTTTCATATCTCCGGCCCTGGTAACACTGATGCAACAAAATTTTAACTGGAGTATCAGCACCCTCATGACACATCACCATAAAAATTTCATGGCTCTATCATGTTTCAATCTTGAGTTATGATAATTTGAAAATGAAGAGTAGAATAAAAGCACCGTCCAAGAATGAGATGCAGGATTTCTAATATTTTCCCAAATTAAAAGGTCAAAAGTGATTCGTCAACATGCATCAGAATTTGTACAAATATGAGAAATTGTTGGCCAGGCGCGGTGCTCAAAAATCAAGGAAACAGTGTGAAGAAGGATGGGAGAATATTACCTCAAAAAAACCAAACCAATAGCCCAAGCGCTACAACGACGAAATAGAGGTGTATGGTGTGAAAAGCCATTTAGGTAGATTATGTTTCGTGGGCAGATCTGCTTGAATGGCTAGTTTTACACACATTTTTTTCATTTTTTTCCAGCGTGATGAGTGATTAATCAAAATGAAGATGAATGCATCTGTTTTTAATTCTTTGTTGTAAGAAGCCCGTAAGATAAGAGTTAGAAATGAGAAAAAAAAGTAGTATAAATAATCGGGTGAATTATACAGTGCGGCCACGAACTACATCCACCTTTAACCGCAGTAAATAAAAAAGGAATTGTGAAAGGCAGATTTTGATAATGTAGACTTTGCTGTCGAATCTAAAAAAAATCCATGAAATTTGGAGTCTTTCAGACATTATAAGATTCAACTTTATCTGTATAAAATGAAATAGAAAAAAAAAGATAAAATCTTATGAAAGTGGTTTGACCCATAAGCCCGCATTAAAATTAGTTTATTAATAATGGTAGACCTACTGGTGTGTTTTCTCAAAAGGCTGATAAAGACTGATAACACTGATTATAATTGTGTATACGTAAGTGGGTGATGTAAAATTGTAGACTATCATATCATGAAGCTGTGAAATCTTCCTTTATCCTCTTGTTAGAGTTATCTGAAATAAATAACAAAATACGTTGTCTAGCAGAAAAAAAAATTACAAATTCGATTGAAATGAAATATATTTTTCTTTAGTACGAGTATCTACTTTTTGAGAACTGCTGAACTTTCTGGCGCTGTTACTCGTATATCCCTGAAATTTTGAATAATTATGTTGTTTCAAATTCTATTTTGAAAAACCTGCGAATATTTTTATCTCGCCAGAAAACCAGAGCCACTTTCATTTTGGTCGTCCCACTGCACACGATGACTGTCATTGGCGGTACACCGACTTCCTTCACCGGTCGCTTCGACTGAAACCAAAACAAAAAACAAATGAGAAAGAGGAGAGAAAAAAGCATACGTCAAAATAACCGGGAGCAAGGGAAAAGAGTAAAGGTGTAGTCACACAGAACTGTGTCATGGCACTCGTGTTAATTTGAAAAAACTTTGAAAAAGAGAATACGCCATTGTTGAGGGAGCACATAATACCTATCCAGCGTGAAACGTAGCATAAAGTTCATCGTTTTTGTAGAATATTTTAATCATTAACAGCGAAGTGAAACATTAATTCAAACAAATGTATGTAGAAATAGATTTCTGAGAGTTTTTTCTTTCTAATGAGACCAAATTCAACTTTCACGTTGAGTAAAAGCAGAGTAATTGCAAAATGAAGAATAGCATGAAATGTCGCATGAAGTTCATCATTTTTGTAGAATATTTTAATCATTAACAGCGAAGTGAAACATTAATTCAAAAAGATTTATACAGTGATAGATTTCTGAAAGTTTTTCTTTCTAATGAGACCAAATTCAGCTTTCTACGTTAAGTAAAAGCAGAGTAATTGCAAAATGAAAAATAATTTGTCAACGAATTTTGAGTATGTGACAGACATCCATACATTGGGTTTTATTATTTAGATATTACAGTGGAAATCACTTATAACAAAACCGGATAATACGAAAAATCTGTTATAACGAATAAAATCAAAAGTCCCAGCTGAATTCCCAATAACCCTATGTTTAAAAAAACTGGATATTACAAATTCTTTTATAGCAAAATACCTGATATTACGAACACTCTTTCCCCTGTTTTAACTAATGAAATTATATTTTTGAATGCGAGAGATAAGATAATTTTTCCTCGAATGTGTTATTAACGAAGAAACCTCTTCTCTGCAATTTTTGAAAAATTTAGAATCAAAAATAGACTTGGAAATAATTAAAAAGAACAAGACGCAATTGACTTTGGATAATATTTTTAAACATTATTACGTACATCATATGACCTGACTTTTTCTTTTTGTTTTAAAAAAAATGTAATAATTGTGTCTTCAGACCTTTATATTTTATTGTATTTGTATTTTGAATAAAATCTGTCTTTTGGTCCAAATACTCAACATAGATGTGTATTCATTTTTGTTGGTATACAACAAACTTCTCGTAATAACTGCTTAGGACAAATAGTTTGTTATAATCGGTTATTACAAGAAGTTTGTTTTATCCGATACTTCGGATAAAACAAACAACCGCTTTTAACGAAAAAAACCTTCAGTCCCTTCATTTTTGTTATCAGCGGTTTTCACTGTATATAGATTTAAAAATTTGTAAATTTCATTTCTGAACAATTATAGTTATAGGAGCTATGATACTATCATCGAGGTCAGGCCTTGTAATTCTTTTTGGATTTCTGTAATTTCTTGGTTATTTGTATTTAGTGGTGACTGATTTTGTAATTTGCAGTTGGTACACTTTGATTGTTTCCTAAATTTTTTCAATATATTATTATGTAGAGTGTGAACCATTTCACAAATATCCTCTGGTCTGAGTGCACCCTTTGAAAGCTCAATAAAAAGAAGAAAGTATCGCGTGGTTCTCGGTTAGACAGAGACATACATAAAACACCGACACACGAAACACCGTGTGAAGAGAGAAAGCAAAATAAAAGTTTGACGAAGCACTTTCACGTATATCCAGCTACTCTTCTCTCTCTTTTTTTTTTGCGCGCCTCTAATGGGTGGGGTTTTTTCAAAAATGTCCCTACCCACTCTACGACAGCTTTTTACCCATCAAAAACCGGATACGGAAGGGGCTACACCATTTTCGGGTGAAGGGAATTTGCGGAGAGTGAAAAAAAAAAAGATTTTAGTTCGCCGGTTGGCCACAAAGCAAGCGGGTGGCCGCCGACAAGACCGCTGAGAGGGAGTACTAGGTAGGGGGTGAAGGCGGTGGCAAAACGCATCTGTCTTTGTCGTGCTGCTTCTTTTTTTTTCTTTCTTTTCCAAATACATTTCGCCCTTTTTCGTTTGCTTTTTTCGCCTGTGGAGGGAGGCGAACGTGAAGAAAAGTGGTAGGGTGAAACGGAAAGAATAGTAGATATGAAAAAAGGGGGAAGTACCAACACACACGCACACACAGACAGCCAGAGTTTAGTGAAAAAAGCCAAAATATTCTCTGTCCTATGCGTTTTATCAAGAGACAGTTGAACGGTTACACGTTTTCGTTTCGTGTCAAGGGTAGTTTTTTATCGTTTTGTATAGTTTTTCGAATTCGAACAATTTTTTAAATAATTTTTCTCGTCGATGTGGTAGTGTTGAGACGTGCTGGTGACCGATTGTGTAGACTTTTTGTGCGGATCTAAGTCCTGTGGACATATGTGTATTGATGTATCCCCAATTGGCCATCCCAATTTGAGAGAGACGATTTTGGAAATGGTCTGGAGGCACGAGATCCCTCTGCTACCCCTCTCTGCGGATGACCAACTCAGCAAGGAGATCTACTCCAGTTCGTTGGATACGTTGCAGGCTGTTCATGGGAAGCTGGTGAGCACCTCGTGCCCAACCATTCTGTGCTCAGCTTTGCCAAGTCATCATCGATCCAATAAATCGCTGCGCAATCCCTTTAAGGTGATTGTTTTGGATGAGATCCCAGATGGGACGACAGTCACAGTAAAGGCTGGCAATGACGAGAATTGGTGCGCCGAGATCAAGAATTCAAGTGCCCTCATCAAGGATCAGGTGGCTGTATTCAACGATATCCGATTTATTGGCAGAAGTGGACGAGGTGAGTGCCATATTTTCATGGAAATCTGGCCAAAAATTAGCCCCCTCCCCCGCTCCTAATAAAGGCATATTAGAAAATTTTTGCTCAGGGAGAGGGTTGGGGGTGGGTTGTACGCAAGCGTCACAATTGGCGTTCGTGAATGGCTATGTGGCTTTTGTAGGGTACACCGAGATACACGCCACAAATTGTCTATTCGTGTCGAGCGGATTTTGGGTGAAAGAGGTGGTTTTTGCCAGCGAATCGTATTATTGAGTTTTCCTGTACGAAGAAAGTGTACTTAAGATTTTGAGAATCTTATTTAAAGATCGGACTGGGAAGTTCTCAAGAGAGTTCAAGCTCAAATTAGAGTTTTGGGAAAATTCAAAAATAGCATTGCTATTGCTATCCTAAATGCTCGTAATTATGTTGGGTGAGGGGATGGATTACTTCCTCCTTGAAATTAAGAATATTTTCTCTTTGGTTTGTGAATGAAGCATATATAATGGCGTGAAAACAGACAATGAGAGGGGAAAGTGAGTAATTATTAAAAAAAGTGCAGAATTGCTCGGACTGTAAACTGTTCAAGTTCTACTAGAGTTGCGTGTACCTGTGCATTTTTTCAAGTATATATGATCCAAAACTTCTAATTTTTATTCGAAAAGGAAATCTTAATAGAAATCGTTTAGTTAATTTTATCCACGAAATTGATAAAACAATAATACAAAACACTACTTGCTGTCCTTCATGAAGCACAATTTTTTGCTTTAATCCAGATGTTAGGTATATTGGCTACTTATATAAATTGGATCATATCATGAAAAAATTCATTCGCAATTTTTATTAAATCAATCTTCTTTCGTATACCTAGGTATAAAATAATATATCTTCTATTGAAAGTTGCAAAAAAAAAAAACTTGGATACCTGTAAGTATATATTAAACGAAAGTAACGCTGAAATACTTCAATCAATGAAAGGTGAGTGAGTAGTAATTTTCGTTATTTGTATGAGAATACAAGGACAATTCAAGATTTATGGTAGAAATTACTATAGAAATAGTACATAATATAATAATATCTACAATAAATCTTTATAATGTATAATTGTCCCGGGTTTTCTATAAAAATATTGAAAATTACCGCTCATTCTTTTCAGTGAAAGAAGTATAGGTGTGTATAGAGTCGAGGGTTCAAACTTCTAAGGAGTTATTTTCAGAAAAAAATGCATTAGAAACTCCATTGCCCTGCACTGAGAAAAATTTCAATTTTACAATTTGGATAGAAAAGCTGGAATAATGCGAGATTTGTACCTACAGTAGAAATTACTACAAAAGTAGTAATAGTATTATCTAAGATAGTAAAAAGTACTAAAAATATTAGAGTATTTACAATGAATAGTATTTTTCACAACTGCGATAAGAAAAGTTACTAGTCTGTTTCAGCTGTTTTTTACCTTTCTTGATGATCATGTCATCAATAGCTTTTTTTTTTTTTTTTTTGCCAATTTGTCATAAAATTGACAAAAAAGTCAAATTTTATTTAAAATATCGACAAAAAAAGAAAACAGTTTTCGTATCGCGCGTGATTTATTCCTTTATATTTGAAGATTTTCGGCCTTGCGCTATTCTTTTAGTTTGCTGTCTCATTTTTTTCAGAAACTCCTATATTTAACTTTTTTTTCCAGCTCTAGTGGTGAGGAGAAAAAAGTGAAAAAATGCACAATGTTGGCTGTATCCTCAGTATACTGTAAAGAATATAGACATTGAATTTAAGTTTGCTTGAAGCCCTTTGAAGATATATAATGAATATAATTGTAAAACACGATATAATAATTCTCCAAAAGGGCAATTTGTAAAAATAATCAGGTATAATCATATAATCGATACCTGCTTTTTAGGTTACGCCAGCAAATAGATAACCATTCCCTTTCCGTGGGAATAGAATTAATTCAGTGCCTGAAAATAATTCCTACCTATATTTTCATTAAACACATTTTATTTTATAACTATTCACTAAGGAGGATTTGTATATAATGGAAACAGAAAGGAATTTGTAACTTTAGAATCAGTTTAATACTTTTAAATAATACGTACTTACAATATTACAGGAAAGTATACAGAAAAAATGTCGGAAACATAGATACTGTTTTTTCATTATTCGTGTTGATTTTCGTACAAAAATTATTTATATAATATTATAAATCCTCATTGATTCGTGCGATGAGAGGAGCAGATAAAAAGAAAAAGAATGAAAAAATAATTAGACTTTGACACAAATAAATTGAAATTTTGTTCATTTAATTGAATCGGAGAGGCTAACTTAATTTTTGCTGAGGCATTGGCCCACCGCCCCCCCCTCGCCGGTCAACCCCCAAAGTCCACCTATGTTCTTCGTTTACTTGTATGCAAAAAAGGGTTCACTCTTCTAAACAATTGGATTTTCGGCTTGTGTCCCCTACAACTGATTTTGAATTGAGTAAAAATCTTCTTCTGTTCGTTGAATGTAAATAATAATAAAGTATAAAATGTTATAATCAAAAATGAGAAGAAAAATTAATTCGAGTTCTTTGGTTCATCGCAGAAGTATCTTACCCATAAGCTATATACATGTATGTAGGTATGTGAATTCAATTCTCGTCTACTTGACCTTCTTTCTGAGAAAGAGCGAGAGAGAGAGTGAGAGAGAGAAATAAGGAAAAAAAGGCTCTGAAATCTCCTCTAGCGAATTCGAGATTTTCTTCCGCATTTATGCGTGGCTATAGAATACAGTTTTTCGAAAGCTGCATAAAAATGCCGAATATCCATGTATTTATAGAGACATCGCATTCCCTTCGAAAACACGATAAAATTCTTAAAATATTCTTCGCCAGAAAGCGGAAAACTTTTTGTGAAAACACTTTCTTCTGACCTACGACATTTTTACATTCCACTTACTTTTCGCATTTTTAGCCCCTTTTTTTCGCCGCACTTTACGCAAAAACATAGGGGGGGATTCGTACCCTTCGTTTCATAATATTTTTTTCATCGTTGTAGGTCAGGTTGAAATAAATTTCTTCGTTTCGTTCTTTAATTTACGTGTGCTTTCTGTGAAAGAGAGAAGAAAGCAAAGTTCATTTCGCAACTTTTTTTATACATCCAACTTGGAGCTGCATAGCGACGAAATAAATCTTCAAACTTTGCTAAAACTTTCTCGACTCGGGTTTATATGGATGACTGAACTCTGACCAATTACGCGTACCTCTGTCGGATCCCATAATTGGAGGACACTCCAAAGAATGTTGGCAAAAGTGACATGCTGGATTCCATTTAATTCCTTACGGGTTAGTGCAGAATGACCGGAAGATTAGATATTTAAAAAAAAAAGTTACAAACTACTCGAAAATTTTCACATATGGGATGAAGGGGTGAATGTGGTCTAGGCTTAATTTTCCCTCTAATTGTCTTCCTCTCTTTCTTTTTCTTTTCTTTTTCTTTTTTTTTTTTTGGAATTTAAATCGTTATAACTTTTTCATTGAATTTTCTATATGCTCAAAACGATTTGTAATGTAGTCGAAATATTATAATTATGAGAATAATAAATTTAAAAAATCTATAAAGATTCACTGAATAAAGAGCTATAAGCTTACAATCTATAAAATTATTCGCTATTAAATTTTTGAATGATTTTTACTTAGTTATGCTAGTTTATGTTTAAGTAGATTCACTGGAAAAAATTAATTGTAATTTTTACAATTTTTTTCTGGAAGATGAGACAATTTTGGTGATGTAGACAAAATTATCACAAAAATAGTAATGAAACTCATGAAATGTAGTAATTCTTTCTATTTTTGCAGTGATTTTTGCTATAATCTAAAAATTGACCAATTTTTCATATTTGAAAATAGTAAAAATTACTATTTTTATTTTTACAGTCTTAACTTATCTTACAATTTTGATCAAACATTCATCTATCATGCAACACGATATTACAAAATTAAAACTTTACATCGGGTAGGGTCTATTATATCAGTTTGAATCTTTTAGGAAGCAGTCCAATGAACAGAAATGAGCAGTTTTAAACCAGAAAAAAGTTTATTAACGTGGTGAATTGTGGTTTGAATGTTGTACTCGTATTATGATTTTATTTCACGGGTACAACCACTAAAGATAAAATTAGAAGCAAGCGAAATGGGGTGGATTTATCTTTTGAAATTCTAATACGCGGTGTACAATGAAAAATCTAGATTTAATTGCTGAATCAATTGATTGAAACTGTTATCTTCCCTCCAAAAGCATTTTCTGTCCACGCATGTGCCTATATATTGTAGATAATGAGAGGTTTTTAAAATAATTCGTAAGTAGACTTTATCGTAAAAATGTGGATACCTATAAAAGAAATAATATAGATAAGATATTCTTTAAATGTTGTTATTGGAAACTGAATGACCATTTGATTAATAATTATTCGATGTTCCTATTTGCTCTCGAAAAAATTATGTAATTTTGTACTGGCTTTGATAAAATAATTCTAGCTATCCTAAAGATTTCACATGTTTTCGTAGATGATTTTTATTCGGCAATTTACAAATATTGAATGAAGATTGTTTTTATTTATATGATAGAATGTGTAAAACTGTCACTGGTTGTTGTTTTTTTGTTGCAAGAATTAAAAAAAAAAAAAATACGCTTCATCTCCAATGTTTGTTATAATATCTATTTTCTTCATAATTCTATATTCATGGCTGAGACCAACTATAAAACCAGTTTTAAACCATTTTAAACCGGTACCTATGTCATAGAGCTGAAATAAAGGAGAAAAATTGAAAACTAAAATTTTTTTTTAATTCGAATATTTAAATAAATTGCCAAGATTGCCTTTACATTTGAATTCTCTATCACGAATAATTCGGTGGTCCTTATTTTGAAGTTTTAAATTTTTTACCTCCCACCTTGCAGAATGGTTCGATTTCATGAAGAGAAAATTTTAGTCTCCTAGGTTAAAAAAAAAAAACAATGGTGCCCAAGGAGGTTGAAAATCCGTTCATGAAAAAGTTGGCATTTTATTATTATCTGCAGAAGTTATTCATAATATTTTTATTTCTGTTTTAGGAAAAACTTTCAATCTTTCTATTATCGTACACTCGACGCCTGTTCAAGTTGGAACTTATAACAAAGCAATTAAAGTTACCGTGGATGGACCAAGAGAACCGAGATCAAAAGCCAGTGAGTACCATTTACGTAATTATTTTATTTATCTTCAAATCGATTTTTATATGTATATAGTCTTTATTTAGGCGATAAAATTATAAAGAAGATGTTGAGTCCAAGAAATTGTAGTTAGGCTGGTGCAAATTATTTTTTCAACTATTTCTACCTGTAGATATAGGTACTTATTGTTTCTTTTGATTGAAAATCCAGAATTTTTATGATTATATGAGAAAGAATAAATTTTTTCTCAAATAGTTTTCCCGACTAAATATGTGGCATTCATTGACGCAGTTCTTTGTTTGGAAAAAAATTGATTTCAATTTGGAACTGACTATGATTATTTTTAATAATTGAAAAATAAAAAAAAGGACAGAACTTCAGAAAGTTGAGAAAAATATTCAATCTTCCGATTATATAGTTTGGTTGATTTTTTGTGATTTGTGAGTGATGGGAAAGCATTTCTACATCCTTCTATTTGCATATACCTACTCGTATATTCATGACAATTCTTTTCTATTCCTGAATGAATTTAGAAGACTCGATTTCAATTATTGTAAGAAGTTATATAATCTCATCGATAAAACTACCCACAATTGACCACTTTATTGTTAGATAAAATTCAAATAGATAGATACAGATTTTGTCATCAGTCTAGATCTAGACCAAAGGAGTAGAAAAAAGGTCACGTAAAACACAACATTCGCCTTTGTCAGCAAATGAACCAAATTCGTTTTTTCTGCATTCATCAATGCTAGCAGACAGCTTTTCAAATTGGCAATGAAAGCTTTCTATAAATGCAAATTTTCTTTTATTACGAGTACAAAAAAAAAAAGAAAGAAGAGACTTGAACGTAAAATAAGAGCATAAAAAAGAAGGAAAAAGATAGCAAAAAAAAAAGCTTTTATCAGAACTCACGAAGCATACAACTAGAAAAGCTATCCTTCGAGAGCAAAAAAAAAAAATGGAGTGAAAAAAAGACAGGGTGAGCTAATCAGTGGATTTTGTGCCACCATGTTACCCTTTTTTTTTTTTGCCATCCCCCTCTTTTAGAATCGACGTACATATTTTTATCTGGTAAATGCGACGTAAAGGGTAGAGAATTTTGATCCCTGCTGACGTACCGCCCAGCCCTGCACCATCTAAACCCCCTCCAAAGATAGTAATTAGAAAGGCACAAAAGCTGAAAACCCTTCGGGGCACAAAGCGGTTACTAACGTGGTCTGCCTAACCCCCATTTACCTAAACTGGCGTCTCTAAAAAAAGAGAAAAAAATTAAAAAAAAAAAAGTATTTCCTATTTTCTGTATGGTCAAACAGAATTTTCTTTATCGTCTCTATACGATCACCATATCCCTTTTGTATAACTTTTTTTTCGCATTTTTCCCTCAACTCTACCACTTTTTCCTACATTTCTCCTCTAGCTCGACTGACTTTTTTTTCTTTTTTTTTTTTTCGGTTAATCCACGATATTTAATTAGCTGGCCATTCTCGCTTACGTTATATTAAAAAACTTTTGCGAATGTGGCTGAACAACTTTTAACCGCAATGCTGGTAATTTATTTCGCGTATATGCGAATCAATGGAGGCACCATTTTTTTTTCTCTCACTCTCTTAAACTTTTCCTTCAATTTCTCTCCTTTTTTTTTTCTTTTTTTTTACAATTTTGGGTTGAAAAAAATCAGACATGAGTGGAACGCCCTAATTGAGGACCTTATATAGCGCAGTGGCAGAAAGTTTTTGGAGAACATCAATTTCGAGTTTAGAATGGAAAAATTATTGCGAAGCTTTGAAAATTGTAAAAAGTCACATTTTAGTTGGCTAAAAATGGGAGAATGTAATTTTCATTCTTTTGAATGAGAAAATAGAAATAATTCTGGATTCATGGTAGATATTCAAAATATGTATATTTGTAGTTGATACTTACTTTTTAGTTTTTCACTATCCTTAATGGTAAATATATGTTATAGTATTTTTGTCACAATCTCTGCTAAAAATATTGAATTTTCTTTTCTATTCGAAATAGTGAAAATTTCTTCTAAAATGTTTTCTCAAACGCTCTCATTCGAGTTACGGCACTCAATCGTGGTCCATAATCATTATCAATAATTGTGTGTTGCATATAGGTAAGGGGTGCATTTGATCGATTGTAATACTAAATGGTATGAACTAATGGGAGATTTTCTACTTTTATCTTCAGGCTTCTCGAATATTTCAAGTATTGGAAATGGCGATTTCAACTTCAAATACAATTTATGTACAAGTTGTAAAATATGTTTGAAAAGATCATTAAAAATATTACTCAATTCGTATCAAAGTGACAAAGCAGAAAATAAATCAACTTCAATCTCATTTTAACAATTTAGTTTCTATCTATAAATGATCTTTTCTTTTGATCTTTTGCCATTTAATTGCTGTACAAAACTTTTTATTTATAATCAATTCCATTATAGTGAAAGCAAAACAGTTTCTGTTTCATTTGGGAAATTTTCCCAAAATACGAATTTCCAAATTTAGTTTGCTGGGGCAATTAATCGCCTGTTTAGGCGAACTATACATCAGCTTCCTTGTTTGGCCTCCATTTTTTCACTTCTTTCGTGTGATCGCGCTCTTGTTCAATTAGCGGCGCCGTAAATTATACGTATAAATGGAAAATTTTATCATCCCATTTTACGACCGCCACACTACCGATCAGTGTGCACCGAATGAGTAAAAGCGTGGTATTTTACGACCCATTTCGACCAATAAAAAAAGTTTACATTTGGCGAAAACAGATCCGTAATCTTATTTGCCGGATTTATTTTCTGTACCATACCCTGCAAGTTGATTTTTGCCCATACCAAAGCTTTTTTAAAAGTACTTGCCGTCAATTCGTGCGAGTTATTGGTATACTTGAATCATGAAAATGGTGAATCAAATCGATTACTAACTGAAAAAAAGAGTACTTTCTTATTTTAATGCGGTAAAATAATAAATATAAATGCAGTGCGTTGTACCTATCTGCAGAAGGAAAGCAGTTGATAACTTAAATATATATTGAATGAAGCAAATTAAGAGTGTATCTAATTGCGTGCATACATCCATGAGCCAAGTTTTCATCTCATATATCTCCATAACAGGTAGCTATAGGTACTATTGTAGATTATATTTCATAATGAGAATATACTCTGCTAGAGTCTTGAACTGAAGAATCTAAAATTTCCCCACAAAATATGCTATAAACCACAACCGAATTAATATTCGTAGAGATTCTAAAGAAAGATTTTCTAGATTACCACATTTTGGTTTTTGAAACCCCCGCAGTCGCCAGTATCTGTCATCATTCTGTATATCAACGTTTCTATGGCTCCTTGTCTTTATCTTTTGTGTGTGGAAAGGTTGCTGACTTGAAAATAGAACGTCAAAACTATATACTTCGCACGTGCTTTTGTCCAAATCAAAATACAGACTATATTTTAAAACTGCATGCAGTCCTTAGAAGGATGGGTAGATATACAAAACCCAGAACGAAGTGATCAGAAAGTATATAAACAAAAAACTGATTCGACCTCTTTGATAAGTTCAGAGACTATTATTTTCAGTCTCTTATTCTTCCTCTTCCTGTGTTGAGTATAATACCTATATTTATCGGTTTGCGTATCTGACTTTCATCACAAAACTGGTTAATTCTTTTCCTATCAATTGTTGACGAATTCGCTAAAAATTATTCCTCGAAACTGACCTCTATAGAAATAACTTTTTCATAGGCACGTCTGCATTATTTATTTCTTGCCTCTGGTGTTACTCGAGAAGATATACCTAATACCTTTCTATAAAATCAAAACCTGCTGGTATTTGGAAAAATTTCGAATTTCATTTCAAAGAGAATTATATTTATGTTCTTTGTTGAATTAGAGAATGCACAAAAAAAAAACTGGTTTTTAGGAATCGATGAAGATTTTTCTTTTGACGAAATTATTGAAGAGGCTATACATCGAAAAGGATAATACGTTTCTTGACCTTTTCCTTTCTTTTTTTTTTTTTTTGCCAATACAAAAAGACACGTCTCCAAGTTTTGAAATCCTGCTTTGTCAAAAGAATTAGCATTTGAGCCTTTTATAAAACTCATTCTTCGGTGGATATTATTGTTTATTTTGTCATACTGAATAATTTATATTTTTAGGCAGGTTATATAATTATATCACTTTGATAATCTGTGCATTATTTTCGTTCGTATAGCTCTCCCGATTCTCACGAATTAATTTTTGTACAGTATTTGTTTGATTAATCGTCAGTTCCTTTGGCAACTGCCAACTCTATACAGGAAAATTAAAAGCCTGGTTTATTATGACAGATGATCTTATATCTTTTGATTTTGATTCTTATTGATCAACCAAACAGCATAAAGCATTTACAAATATCTTAAATTTATTAAATTTTAGTTGAAATTTTAAATAAAAATTGTGAAAAAAATTTTTGCTTCTATGACAGATATAAAAACACGCTGGGGATGAAAAATGTACGCAGTTAATTTGATGGAAAATGATTTTTTTAAAGACAATGCACCGTTTGCGATTTATAGCTGAAAAATACCAAAATTATGGCATGCATACCTTGGAGAAGGGGTTATATGGAAGGTTAATTTTAAGATACGTTTTGAATATGAGATTGCTGAAATACCTGGTTCCTGCTGACGTTGGTCTTCATTATACATCATTTTGCTTCCAATATTTACCACAGTCACGATCCTCCAAATTCTGTGTATACAATCAACTTCCTATTATACTAAACTATAATAAACTTGAATTTCAAACGAAAGTTTGTTAAATCATATACTACCATCACAAAACTCACTCCTGCTACCATAGAAAAAGATTCCACAATTCCTATCTATGGGCTAATTCATCATGCGTAACAAACAATGTACGTATAATGTTTACATTCTTCCAAATATTCGTCATTAAAAAAGAAGTTTATGAATGTAAACAACGACCAAATTATGGCGCCATCGTGCAGTACACGTCGTAAAATTTTTATAGGCTAGGTACCACCATTTATCGGAGATATATATCTCATTAATTAAATGCCTTCCCCTTTTTTTTTCATTTTTTTTTTTTAAATACTATCCCTCTCATGTATGTATAGGGGTACAGTCATTTATTATTTAAAATGTCTGGGGCAAACCACGTTACCTACGTCCGTAAAACAATATACCAGATAAGGGTGTCTATTTTGTTTCACTGAAAGCAGAAGCAGCAGCAGCCTCTTTTTCACACTTTTCTTTAAAGGTCATTCATACTTTCAAACGATTCAGTTAGTAAGAGAAATAAGGGACGAAAGTAGTTGCTATAATAATTATGTTCTATAGTTGAAAATTTCATGACGTGACAAGGCTCCAACAAATAAGGAGATATAGTATCTTCGATTTCGCAACAAATCGCCATTCTTAAATCCGTATGACGTCATGGAACTCTTAACTGGAACAGACTAAAACTACTTTTATAATACATGTACTCTAAAACAAAATTTGTTTAGTTAAAAATACCCCCTATTTTTCTTAATATTGGAGACTTAAGCAGTTAGATTTTTTATACAATTTTTATATTTAAGCTAGGTAACTGTCAATCAACGAATGATACTGCGAAAATTATTTTAGATGCGTAAAAAAAATAATAAATTTTATAAATGCGTTGGAAGGTAGAGAGGATATAGACTAATTGAAAAAGAATGATTCTGCAAATATCAGCTGGAATAATAAAATTTTGTACAGGCTAAATTGGTAGTTGGATATCTAGAATAATAAAGATATACTACTGATTTGAACAATTATGTGGTTTTGCGCATGCGCAATCCCATCTGCCATTGAGATGCTCATAGTAATTTTAACAACATTCGTCCAATAGATAGCTTACTGGTGGTCCAGTACTATGGGTTGATATCTAAGTCCAAAACCTGCTAAGTCCAAGAAAATTTTTCACCTAATTTTCCTTTGAGTTGACATCAATGTGGACTTACGTAGATAATTCGAATGCATAAAAATTAGTGCTAATTTTTCTTTAAGGACTCAGTTGGTTTAAGGCATAGCTTATTCTGATAGTCCAGCATATCGGTTTGTATCAAAGTTCAAAACCTGCTAAGTCCAAGAAAATTCTTCACCCGCATTTTCCATTTGAGTTGACATTAATGTGGACTTAGGTACCTATACATAATTTGGATGCATGAAAACTAGTGATAATTATTTTTTTCTAGGAACTTAATTGGTTTCGGTCTCGAGCAAGCAATATTTTGTAAATACAACTATTCCAATGCATTATCCCGACCCGACCCTCAAGTATCAGAATATTTTTCATTTCCTCCGAAAATTCTCTTCAAATTTCAATGAGCATTGATAAACAGTCTGAGTGTATGTACGTGAGATAAAGATACCTATATATTTGTTTCGATGAGAAGAGCATTAATAGCATCAGCTATATAGCACCCTTTGGCATCATATAATTCAGTTTAAAGGTCTTATATCGTTTAGCACGGTTAAATTTAGGCGTTTAATTGTCGATAGAAGGAGGGAAGGATATGTTTCGACTTGTACGAGTGAAATAAGCTGCACTCTAATTACTAATAAACTGCAGGGTTTCGTCTTCCACCAACGCTGGTAAATGCGTTGAGTACATGTACATGTACATATATAGCCTGCTGTACCTTTATGCGAACTGTATATATTTATTCGAGATTGTAATGGCGAATTATCGTTCTTGTGTGTTGCAGATATGGCGTACTATCCGGCACAGCATCCGTTTCTGTTGAGCTATCCTTTCTCTCAATTACATTTGTGGGATCCGTCCCTGTTCCCGTTCGAGTCCTATTTAAATTCTCAATTAATGGCGTGCAATAGTCAACAGCCACCAGTACCACAACTCGGTTTGCCTAATGGCTATTTCCGATACCCAACCGCAGCTTTTCCAGGTATGTATAAATGGAATATATACCTACCTATCTTATAAGCAGATCGCCGATATTTTTTATCGCCGTGGCTTTGCGGATTAGAATTATTTTAATTTTTTGCCTTATCACGTAAAATTGATTTTGAATGCAGCGAATTTACTACTATTACGACAGAACATTTTAATTAAGTACATTTCTATTTTAATATAACTTAATGAAAAAGTACGCGAGTTATACTTGGCACAATAGTTTTTTAGTATTTTTTTACTTGAAGATGCGCCTGCAGTATGCGTAGCAAATCATAACCCTAGACATGTAATATTTCAAAATGTGTGTTAAAGTGTCCCTTTCAATGATGATCTTAGAGATACATTTTGATATCAGTCCACTAGATATAAAGCTCTTCGATTTTAATAAATTTTTATGAGTGGCACTTGCACATGGAAAGGTTTACATGCCACCCGCAGGCCCATAGCCGGGGGGCTAGCGAGGCTCAGCTCCTCCTTAACCAGTTTGAGCCCTCCTTCGTTGAACATTGCAATTCTGATTTTCCAATGTTCTTTCAGTGTTTTTTAAATAAAATTAACAAAAAGCAAAATCAAATTTTACTGAGAATTTTTACAAAAAAAAACAACCTAAAAGAGCAAAATGATCGAAAAAAAATGTTTGCAAGCAACTCATTAGGTAGATATTTTCTATTTCAGACTTGTCTGGTTTTTTCTTGCTGTTTTTTTGTATATATCTTTTTTTGCGAAATTTTTCAATATTTAGTGTTTTTTTTCGATCAAGCAACCCTGGCACCTATAATGAGCCCTCAAAAAGCCCACCCCTTCATAAAATATCCTGAATACAATTCTGTTAAATCACTCGTCGGTCATTCAGTTTGATTCATTATTTTCTGATGGTGTAAGATGATGGAAATTCCACCAAAGACTGAAGAATGAGAAATGTTCATATTTCTCATTTATTCTTTAAACGTTGATTAATGAAGGGTTTGAAAACTAACTAAAAAAATTTTTTATTCATGTAGGTACGTGGAGGAAAAAACAAACAAAAGTAACCTCATTTTATAATACCTGAGTTGATAAGAGAATATATTTACTTTCATTCTCAATTTTAGATGATCGATTGAAGGAACCATCATAGTGACATTATTAAATTGATAAGTTTAGTAAAACTTTCCGAGCACTTTTTTTTCTTTTATAAAGGGAATAATTAATTCGAAATTACTCAAGATTATTATTTTGAAATAATTGGATAGTTTTTTATAAAATTTTTCAAGTCAGCAGTATAAAATACTTTTATCACCGAAGGAGATAAATAAAAATTCACATCAAAAGTTGCTATTTATAGTTTCTTACTTATGAACAAAATCGAAATCATTAGAATAGAAAAAAACATTTGTATTATTTGTTGGAAGAATATCTGGAAAAACTTGTACCTATATTGCTGATTTTCTTTGTCTTTGGTGAAGCATCTGTTACTATACCTTATATGGTATAATTCTTCTTGTATTAAACTTGTGGTAGATGAAATTTGCCTTTTCTATTATAAAATTGCATTGAGCAATTTACAGTAAATTTTCTTCTTGCAAGCAAATCTAGTGAGCTATTAGTGATTTCTATAATGCTTTTCTAATTCTTTCCTGCCCCTTCATATTTGAGGAAACAGTCCTAAAAATAGCTTGCCTCCGTCATGATCTTTTATACAGTTGGTATAGACTTTTATTTTCCAACGTATAATAACAAATAATTATATAGCTAACTACTCATTTCACTGGGCCGCCGCATCTGAAAATGTTTTTATTTGAAAAATGTATTGAAATACGTAAGGGTGTCTGGGTGTGATTGCAAAAGAATAATAGCTTATGAACTTGAGTACAGGAGAAAAAAAAAGTATGTACTTCAAAATCCGGTTAATTACAACTTAGTTGACACACGCAGAACGAAAAATGTAAATAAACCGTCGACAAATTACGGTTTCAATATTTGTGCTGCTGTATGTAGAATTCGGCAGAGAATATGACTTAGAAAAAAATGAGAAAGGGAATCAGCCATGTTTGTTTGTGCTGTGAAAATATCGTCAAAATATAGTAACATAAGAGCATATTTTTTGGCAGAGTGATTCTTTTTCCATATCCCTCTCCAGTTTTCTTTTTTTACAAGTTTTCACCCCTTAATTCTTGCACTTCCCTCTTATATCATACACAGTAGGTTTACCATCGCCCCGATATAGTGTCGAATATATTATTCTCTTTTGTCTCGCCCTTATCTGACCCTTCTAATAATAACCCCTTAACCCGAAGGGTAAATCAAATCAAAGCGGTGAGTCAGTGTGTACCCACAATGGCAGCCAAGATGGCGGTCGCTTTTTTGAGGGTTTGTTGCGAAACTTGCCCCCGCGTCCCTTTGGCGGCAGGGTAGAGCTGATGCCCCCCACCCCCCGCCCCACTATAAATACAAAAGCTGTACACATTTGCAGAATGGGCGATCGTGTTACATTTACATATCGAGTGTGGTCACCCGCTGGTATCATTTTTCTTGAAATAAAATAGTTACGACCAACCGAGGTGGCAGCGAAATTCTAATTTATAAGCAGGCAGTCGCGATGTTTGTGACTGGGGGAGAAGGGCGTGAGTTTGATGAGGTGGAAGAAATGGAATTGCCTGCACGACCATAAAGTCCGATTTTAAACTCGAAAATTTTGGACGCACGATATTAATCAAAAGGTTAACCGTTTTCTGGCGAGGGAAGCCTAGTGAGAGAAATGAGGCTGTAGGTCTCTCAGAGGGTGGAATAAAGGGTTATTTTTGAGCGCAGGCTGCGTAAAAAAACTCTTATATTGAAGAGTTAAGAGGGTAAAAAGTTATAGTTGAATTGTAAAAGTGTGCATTTTACATGCGGTTCTACAGTTCAACAGTTAGGGAAAAAGTGAGTTCAGTGTGACTGTGAATACCCAATGACTTTGATCGAAAAATAAGTATACTTGGTGTGTTCTCTCAAAATATTGACATTTTATCTCAAAATAATGCATTACAAGTTCTGCCTCTAAATGGGCACAGAGCCTCGGATCTTAGCTTCGCATAACTGTCTGCTTACAGCTAAAATATATAACGAGCAGGTAATTCGACTTCTATAGAGGCTGAATAATAGTTGGTAAAATTCAAGTTGTTGGGGCTTATTCTCTTTAGTCTGTTAGACTTTGACTTGAAGAGGTGATTTTTTATAGGTGAGTATATCTAATATGGGAATGTGCAGTGAAATGGGAATGCTTTCGAATTATGAATAAGTTTTCAAGTTACAAAAACTCACGGTTCGACCGTATTGGCTTTGTGTGTTTCACCCCACATTTTGATAGATTACATATTTTTATTCACTTGAAATTATATTTGAAAACTTTTCAAAATTTCTGAACAATTATCATTGAAAATTATTTTTATCAGCAGTATAGAGTTTTTATAGAATTATGTAATATGAACAAGATGCGTAATTGTATACTCACTTTCCATCTGTGAAAATCGAAATAAATTAATTTTTAACCTGTGCTCTGCTGCGTTAGCTCACTAAACATACAGTAATCCCTCGTAAAATGAAAACGATTTTACATTTTTGATTATTGAGAAAGACGAAAGCTGAAAAAAAAAGGAAAATATTTTTGAATTTTGTTATTCTTATTCGCCTCTTCATCATAAGCCACTTCTTTTCCGTCATCTATAAAAGTTGGAAACTATGCGAATGTGCCATGAAAGAAATATAGAACTCTAAAGTTATGTACATTATTTTAGGAAATGCACCCACGAGACTAATGCCAACTTTATTACAAACTCCTACCGTTTCGAATAAAGGTGTAAACGAAAGGGGAAAAAAAAAGTTACAAAGCAAATTTTCGACAATTTAGATGACAGAAGCCTCCCCAAAAATGTGTTAAAAAATGTAAACAAGCGAAAGAATAGCTGTGTCTTGTTTTATGGCATTGTCAATCAGAAAGACGATGAAAAAAGAGTATATAAAATCAAGAGAAAAAGAATCACCACAGGGGAAGGAAAAGGGCTTCGAGGAGAGGTTAGAAAAGACGAAAAAAAAATGAAGGAAAAGGTCGAGAAGATGGTTATTTGATGTCGCTGCGCTGAGAGCCACAGTGTGAGAATCCCCCTTTTTTTTGGGCGCTGAGAATTAGCCTTCGAGGGGGTGTGTTGTCACTACACGCCCCCCTCGGCGTCCGCCACTTCTTATTCAACGCTTCAAACGTAATCGGATTTGCAATTTTAAGCTACCCCTCGCGAAATGCAGCCATCGCACTCACAGTGAACCCATTTCTGCCGCCTTTACCTATATATCTGCAGCCTTCGCTATATCTTTCTTCCTGTATATTTCACCGCCGGTTTTCACCCAAAATATAAATAAACCGTTTATATTGCCTTAATATCGCATTAAACAACTCGTTTCGTTTCTTTACAAAAATCAACCGAGTAAGGGCTGCGTATAGGTCTATAGAAAAGAGTGTTTGGGTTACAGTGCACTGCTGCAGAAGATTTTCATTAAATTATACTCTACAGTGATCATATAAAAAGAAAATTATATCAGGTCTCAGTTTTTTCGCCCGCACAGACGATACGGTCGGAAGTTTCGGATGAGGAAGGGTTGAAAAAATATTTGTGAAAGATACAGCAACCTTCAAGATTTACCGTGAGCAACCGTCAAGATTCAAGATTTATCTACCCTCTGTTGAAAACTTTTTATGAGAGTGCTGTTAAGGACAAAGTTGTACAGGAAATAAAGAATTCGTCAAACTTTCAGGAAAATGCTTGGGATTTTCGTTTTTATTACAGAAAAAATGTGTTTTAGTATGAATAAGTGGGTTGAAAGTGACTTTTCCTGTGAAGCATGTAATTTGTATACAACGAGGAATAAATTGCCAAGTAACGATAAGAAACTCTTTTTTCTTTTAATTCTTCACTTATTTATAAAAAGGCAACGAAAACCAGGAATGCAAGTTTTTTTTCCAATTGATCGATATCCGACCTGAAAAATTGATTTTTTTGGATCAATGTTTTGGATTTTTATTCGATCACATGTCAAAAATCGATCATTCAAAATTTGAAAAATTGAAATCCTAAACTAAATAATATTGCAGTGCCCTTTCAAAATGTGTACTTGTATCATTTCGGAGAGTATTATATGTAAATTTTCATATTAATTAAAGAAAATATTCAAATTTTCAACTGAATATTAACTGAAAGTTCAAAAGTCGAAAATATATTTTTCAATTTTCGATTCAATTGGTTTTTTCAATGTTAATTTAAATTGATCAAAATAGATTGCATAATATTTTAAAACCGACAGTTCTAACAAAAACATATTAAAAACCTGCTAATATTGTAAATAATATTATGGTGTCCTCTCAAAATGTATATTCGTGTCATTTGATAAACTCTAAATACGAAAAAATGAAAAATAGATTTTTCAAATTTCAATTTTTCTAAAGCCGATCGATTTTTTCAATTTTGATTTAAATCGATCAAAATCGATTACCTAATTTTTTATTAATCGACATGTCTTACAAAAACATATTATTAAAAACCTGCTGATATGATGTCCTCTTAAAATGTGTAGAATTTAGATTAAGTTATTTGTGTCATTTGTGAGAAAAAATTTTCATATTAAAAGAAAAAAAATATTTAAGTTTGACCTAAATCTTGAGGCACAATGAAAATCGAAAATAGATTTTCCAAATTTCGATTTTTCTGAATCTGATTTTTCGATTTAATCGATATCTTTAATTTTGATTTAAATTGATAAAAATCGATTGCATAATTTTGGAAAATCAGCATCTCTAATAAAAACACGATGGAAACCTGCTTATTTTATTTCCCTTCTCATAGAACACTCAGTTTTTTTAAATTATTTTCACTTTAGCTATTCGCTATTCTCTTTTCATCGAGTTCTTCGGTCTCATGCCTTCAGGTTTTGCAAACATGAACCAATATCTTTCAGTAATTGGTGGGGTACCCTGTACCCCATGCAAGTACTTGACTATAATGGAATATTTATTGGTCGCGATTTACACTCGAAATGTTTTGGATTTGTTGCATTTTCATAAATCAAATTTCGCTTATATGTATATCGACACACATGCACATCTATAGAGACCTAAATCGTTTTCCCAGAATCGTTACCAGCCAGCCATTATTCATCGATACGGTTGTACTTTTTATTCATTGGCGTTACGCCTTTATCTTTTCAACAAGCCGAATCTCTATGACATATCAATTGCAGATGTGCAAGATCCCCCCCCATTATAACCATTTACGTATTTTTTTTTCTTTCTTTTTTTGAAAACGGTTTTAATGTAGCCAATACAGTATACACATATTGTTGAAAATAGGTACTTTAAAGGCGTATACACTAAACAGTATACACACAATTTAGGTACCTCTTCCTCAATCTGTCTCTCTCTATTGCAAGTCCCCCTCTAAATCCCATGTATATATTGGTCCATCCCTTCTGAAGTGCAATATATATAGTAGACTGCGTATATTTTTGGAACGGGAGGTACTATCTTGATTTTTTTCCTCTACCCTCCCTGAGGATGGAGTGTGTAAGGAGAGGAAAAAAAAAAAGAAAAGAAGAAAAAAACTCAATGTATGGTTTTCAAGAGGGCGGTGTTTATATTCGGAAATGAGAGGTAAAAAATAAACAAACACAGGGTGGGCAAAAATAGAGCTTATTTTTAAAACTTACTCAAACGATTATTTACTACGGCGTTTAGTTCGCAGAGGTCGAGCGAGAGCCAATATATGAAACACTATTTTTCCTCCCTCTTCTTTTTTTTTTTTTTTCCAACTCATTTCTGTCAGAAAAGACTAACCTTTACATTCGTTCGAGTTAATTACCATAAATTAGCCGAAGTACTGTTTACAGAAATAAAACCATTTCGAACTGGAACAGAATGAGTGACGGTGGTGGTGAGATGGGTGTATTAATTGTGTGGTGTTTGGATGACAAGTTTACTTGGAATTTAGTTAATTAGATTGGGTGAAAAACTAATTGACTGTGTTAGTGAAGAATTTTTGATAGATATCTTAGAACGTGGAATCCCTTATAACAAATGTCCCCTTCAATAAGTGTGGAATTTTTGGAGAGATATACTCAGCTTAGACCAAGTGCTTTGATATTGTTTACTCACTGAAAAAAATAAATAGTGATTTTTATTATTTTTTTGGTCACAAAAATAAGATAATTTTAGGATGGTAGTAAAAATTACTACGAAACAAAACATAATTGAAATTAATAATTTCATTTGATTTTGCAGTGATTTTTACTATACCATCATTTAAATTAGATATTCAATTTTTCTCATTAAAAATATCTTTTAATTGAAACTTGAATAACAAAGATAGTGAAGTATAAAGGCTGAAATTGGCCAATAATAACTACTTATTTCAGTTGTTTGAAAATTATTTTATCAATATCTCACCTCAGTTTTCTAGAATATAAGAGTTTATTATATAACCCGCGCCATTTTATTTATTGAATGTAACAATGGCAGTAGGAACCCTGTGGCTTAATTTAAATTCTCAAAATATTTCATCTCCAAGCCCCCTAACGTGGAAAATTTTCTCTTATGCTTGCAGGAGGAACTGCTCCCCCACTGCATCCACCCAACCCTGAGCTTCGATTCCCCGTACCGTTACCACTCTCATTAACGTCGCCCACTCTTCCGGGCACCTTACCCCCCAATAGGGGCACTGCTTTTGACATGGCCTCCACACCCAGCTACACGTTACCCTTCGGCAAGTCGTCGCCTTCGTCGACCATCACCAGCGAATCTGCAGCCAGCAGCGAAGTCGACGAGCAGGCTGGCCACAGCTCCGAGGATTCAGCCACCTCGGTCAAGTCTGCCTTCCAGCAAGTCAAGTCGCTGAGCACTGCCTCCAGCACCGCCACCAGCGACCCGTCCGACGACACCTTCGGCCTGGCCATGAAACGGCTCAGCCGCAGCTGCTCCACCAAGGGTGACCGGTCATCCTCCGATGGAAGCGCATCCCTCCGCGAGAATGGTCTGACCATGAAATCGCAGCCCAAGGGTAAACCCAAAGTATGGCGTCCATACTGAAGTGATCTCCCGCCATTTTCTGTATTGTTGTGTTCTGCTCTCAAGTCATGTTATATGACTGCTCAAGTCATGTTATATGACTGCTCAAGTCATATATGGTGCTATATAAAACTTCTATATTGCCAATGGTTGGCCATTTGGTCAAAAGGGCTTCTCTGTCCGTAAGTGCCGTCCAGTACCTATCAACCTGTAATGGTCGCTCTATAATCTTTGGCTGCGTACAATCTCAATTTAATAATATGGTGGCTCCAATGTAGATTGAAAGTCTATACCTTCATCCATTTCAAGACATTTATCAGTATTTGTTGTTATTTTTTTTTTACACGCCTCTGTAAAAGCGCAGAGCTGTAATTTAGTTGTAAGGTGTTTATTTTCGTGTAGCTATTTGTTATCTTCTCACCACAGCCGGTTGTTGAGGAATTCCTTGTATTATTTTTTTAGTCTGGCTATAGCGGCGGTTTTATGTTTTGTTTTTCTTTTTTGCCCCAAAAATGTAATCATCAATCCGAATTGGTATCTTGAAATTTGCTACTGAGCTGTATTATGATGTGCACTAGAGTATGAATGTTTGGTATTTATCAGTTGATCAATTTTGTTCAATTGTCATTTGGGAACCAAAAAAACGCTGGAAAAATATTCATAAGTATGAATGCATTGAAAAAAATTTTGGTAATTTTCACTATTTTGAATTGGAAACCAGGAATAATACAAGATCCTTAGAGGAAATTGCTGCAAATCGGTAAAATATATTATCTATGATAGAAGTGCTATGAAAATGAAAAAAAAAAATCTACGATGAATTTGGAATTGTTGTTTCTTTTTTATTTAAAATAGTGAAAATTACTACTTGTACAAATTTTAAACAAGAATTTGTTTGTTTGGTGTACAGAATTCATCAGTTGAATTGGAAAACTAATTAAATAGGAGAAAAATTTCTTCATACACTTGTGACTAAAAAGTTTCTATTCGAAAAAAATCTATATTCTCATTCATCATAAACATGAAATATAGTAGATGAACCCATTGAAGTCTATTTACCTGGAAGATTTCATTGATTTTTCATCAAGAAATTTACTTATCCTTACCACTTTTCGATTTTTTTAAATAGATATAAACGCATCTAATTTTGTTATATTTCGTATATGGATGGGCTCAAGTTGTCATCGTTGCTTGATGTTGCGCTGTGCAACTCTAAGGTTGTATGTTCGAGACTAGACCTTATTCTATATTACTATGTGAAGCAACACTCTATAACAAGAGTGATATGTTCAGCTTGGCTATTGTAAAATCTTGAGTCCATATACTCTAACGTGAACACAACTCCCTCCACATACTTTGTGAAATCACCAAGAAACTGAAGCTCTTAAAAACAACGAGCGTTGTTTGTAATTCCTTGCAGACATACGGTGTTATACTCCGTTTTTTTTTCTCTTTGCTGTGTACCAAGTTTAAAATAGTTTTCACTTTTTCCATGGTGAAGCAATTAAAGCATCAAAAAGTTATAATGTTGGTATATTTCATGTTTTTAGGTTTTTTGTTTCCGGTTTTAAATATTCTTTGGCTAGCCTTTGCTTAAAGATGAAGGAAATTTTTTTTCTTCAAATCGACAAGAAGCCTGAGTAAGGTTAAACGCTGAACATTAAATACCTAAAATTGCTGTATTTCAAGCTTATAAGAAGTTATATTTCTCGGTAAAATGAACATAGCATGTGAAAAGTAGCCTACACTTTTTTATCCTGGTGTGGATAAGAACCTTTACACAAAACTGATGACTCTCCAAAAAAAATTGAAATTCTAAGTAAAAATTGATCGACTTGACTATTAATCTGCTAAACTTAAAAAACAAAATTGAATAATTTTTTCCTGTGAAGATAACTTGATAATTAGATTGCTAAACCTCGAAAAGCAGTAGCGCACCTAAAAATTTTCTAAAGGAGGTGCAGAGTCATAAATTAATTACAAATAAACAGAAAATTTGGGCGAAGCACCGAAAATTTTCTAAATGTGTTAAAAAAAAGAAAGAATGTTTTGTAAATAAATAATGTTTTCAGCATATCTGAATCAGGATACCGAAGCTATACAAGTGCCACGTTTCACTTGTCTTACAATTAAGCTACCCACTCACTTTTGAATTATAAAAATTTGAAGATGTAGAAAATAATTTTTCAATCCGTTTTGTTTTTTTTACAAGTGCCAAGATTTTTTTAACTTTAAATTATCAATCTGGATCAAACAATGGTGTGAAGATTATTGGAACAATTTTATTTCATCCCTCATTTTTATTATAGTTTAAGTAGGAAGTTTCTAAAATTATCCTGATTTTTTGTCGAGTTTGACTCATGATAATATTATAATTTTCAAGGTCAAATCAAAAACCGGTATAATATTTGAGAATAGACTTATTATTTTTATTATTTTTGAGAGAATTCGAGCGATTTTTTTTTTTCACAGTAGTTTGAATGTTTTGTTTATTTAGATCGAATGTTCGGTCTTTGTTATTTTGAATCCTCATTTTTACCATACTCATGTAAGGTTTCTTTCCTATCATTCATAATAATTCGTTTTGTTGATTACTTGTAGTGATTTTTGTGCATTAGCCAATTTGGCAGTTGTGATAATTCATATTAATAAATTTATAGATAATTTAATGGATTATTTTTAATTTTCAATAATATGCAACCTATTAACGAATTTATCTAAAGGGCAGAGAACCTAGCAAATGTTAAAAGTACCTACTATTTTGAATACAGCAGACATGGTTCTAATGGCAGTGATCTTGTCCCTCTTCCGAGCAAAATTCTGTACTTCATTTTTCAGAAATAAGTTTCAGTATAAACTTAATTCAATCTTTAAAATGTTTGGAAAAAAAAAGAAAAAAAAAATTGTAAATGAGAGAGAAGAACCATGTAGCCATTTTTGATTTATTGAATTTTTGAAGTAAGCAAAGACTGGTCTACTGGTACTATTAAATTTTTGATTAAGTCCGTTAAATATTTGTTTATGAGGTATAATATTCTCCTGCAGACACAATCTCATATACTGTATGGAAAATGTAAATCAATACCAACTGAACTGAGTATGGGTGCTACCCAAAATCAAATTGGTACCAATTGAACCATTAATTGGATGTTCCCCAAAATTAAACTGATATTAACTAAACGAATTGGATGCTACGTAAAATCAAATTACCTTCAACTCAACTGATTGGGTGCCACATAAAATTGAATCAGCATCAACTGAACCAGTTGAGTACCACCCGAAATCAAGTTGGTTCCCAATTAAACCATTTAGGTGCCACCAAAATTAAATTGGTACTAAGGGAACCTATTGGGTGCCCCTCAAAATTGAATTAGCACCAACTGAACCAATTATAGGTGTCACCTGAAATTAAATTGGCACCGACTGAACAGACTGTGTGATACCCAAACTGAATCTGTATTCTGTTATAACCGAACCAATGTATACTGCGCATGCCATACACGCAAAATTTAAGTGTAACGACTAGCGAGGGCAATTGCCAATTGGAATTACAGGCACTTCAGACAATTCAAATGAAGACGCATGAATATAATAAATTAATTCCTTCCCACATACCAACAGTTATGATAATTTATATAGAAGGAACTTTAAATTTATTCTTCGAACCTCTGCACACCTGGTCTTAACTACAACATTTCCACATAATCAGGGCATCCAATTCAAACCGAAGCCCCAATAGAATGCAGACATTCCATTTTTTGGCCACTTTCCTGTAATTAATCCTGACAAATACCTTCAAACTTTTCGCCTTCGCTATCGCGTCAGTCAATTTCAAAAACCACATCGCACGCGCGAAATCTGCTATAGTGACCCGCTCCCATCTCGACAAAGGCTTCACCTTGCCAATTATTCTTTTCACTGTCAACCACACATGTCCCTGAGGAGAGGGTGTACTTGAGAGACCTGCCGAAAAAGAAACATTTGACGACTTCTTAATCGAAAATATTAGAAACGGAAAGCGTTAATAGATATTAGGGGCTTCGGCTAGGGGGGCTCAACAATAAATCGCACACACAGGCGAATCGTTTTAACGGTGATTTATCGTTACATACAGAAGTCGACAGATGATACATAAAGGTATATATCTTCGGAAAAATAAAAAGAATGAGCCGGAAAAAAAAAACGCCAAAAATTTCTGCAGGTCCGTAGACAAGAAATCTCTACATATATGTTAGCTGGGGAAAAAAAGTGAAAACAAATAATAATTGAAACGTTATATGACGTTATTGACAGGCCAGATGTGTTTACCCTCGACTTTAAAAACCCCGCAGCTACTTTACAAAGGGCTCGCTGACGCGGGAAATACGATGAAATTTAGCCAACCCTCTGCATTTTCATTGATACAGAGGACGAGCGAGGGGGTTGTCAGGGATCTACGAGTGAGATAGTGAACGAGAGCCAAGGAGTGAGTGAAAAGAATGCTCTTTATAAATCGTATATAGGCTACCTCATTTTCATTATTATCGTTTTAAACACTCGACTATTTGAAACATATTTTTGTGCTTTTTTTTTCTCCAACGAGTACCCACGTTCTTTCTTTAATTTGAAATTCCTACTTTTTTTTATATGCATATTGAGGAATGCAAAAATGCACTTAACAGTCGAAAGGATAAGTTCGCATTCGTCAAATTAAGCTAGACGAATATTGTAAAGAGAATTTGCATAGTCTTTGGACAATGAACCCCTTTTCGAATCTCCTTGTTTGCAAATTTCAACCTTTGAAGCCCTAAATTATGGTATTCGAAATTTATGAACGGTATTTTCTCACATATTAATCGAACGCAGTTATTTGAAGACCACCTAAAACCTTCTATGCGAAATAAGTTGACTGAGAAATTCGCATGACAATGAACAAGACGAGTTATGTTTTTTTTCTCTATATTATTCAGTGTTGTATTTTCATTAGAAGAAAGATAATAACAAATAAATGAAATAATAATTATGGCAAGTATAAAAACAATAAATTATATGAACAAAAATTAATTCGAAATCCGTCAAAATGAATAATAAACTAACCTTTAAAAAAAAGTAATAATAACAAAAATAAAAATAATATAAATAAATGAATAAATAAATAATGAATGTAAAAAAATCATAGAAAAAAATTATTTTCTTAGAAACTGAATAAAAACGGAAAAATAAATAAAATATTTATAATTAAAGAAAAGAAATTTTAAAAAACGAGTTGGAAAATTAATTGAAATAATGAAACTTGAAAAGAAATAAATATTAAATAATAAATGAAAAATTAATTTTGAAAAATTTTTTTAATAAAAATGATCAAAATCAACAGAATAACAAAAAAATATGCATATTAATTAAATATTAATCTTATAAATCCAAATAGATTAGTGTATTAAGCCCAATATTTTTGTGAAACCACTTTGTAATTTTTCTGTGGTTAATATAACTATAAGATAAGATTTCTTTAAGGCATAGTACCCACTTATGCAGATATACAGCTCCCATAGAAACACTTCTATATGAAGTATAAGAAAATAGAAATTTAACTGTTCTTGGATAAAATATATTATACTAGTGCATAGTCATAATTTCACGTATAATTTCCTCCATCACAACATACTGAGGAAGAAGAGAAGCTCTAAGAAGGCATAAAATCGAACTAATAAAAGAAGATTAGCCTGACATTACATACCAAACAGCCTACAGCCGAGTAAAATAAGCAGTCGTACACACAAACTGGTGCAAATTCGACTCGATTTAAGGTTAATCTACTCGTATATCTGAGAATAATATCGTATCAGTGTCAATTCGCAGGGTTTCTAATTGCAAAATGGGGTGACGAAAAATACGAAATCAAATCCAAACGGATCACGAAGGTTGATTGATATTACTCCTAAGACCTAAAATATTGGTCTATTGTACAAAATACGTACACAAGAGCAGAAAGCTTGATTCTATTTTTATTTTACGTCTACGCAAGATTGATTGGCTTCGGATGACGAGGGTAATCGATAAATTATTCAAGATGTAAAATTTGTTTTCGTCGATTCTTTACGTGGAGAAGTAAACATTAGGCTATTGCATTCGTATGCTGAAGAAAAGGTATAAAATTATTGATCAGGTTCCAGTTATGTGGGTAAAGAAGTAAAACGCTATTTTTTAGAAGATGAGAACTGTACTTACTACATATGGAATCACGCACCAATTATATGACTACAATGAACCCAATAGACTTTTTTCTCATGATCTACATTCTAAGTCAAAAATCTATCAAGTTTCAGATAGTCCAGTCCTAAGACAAAAAATAATGATAAGCACACGATTTCTAACCCCCTAAAATTGATGGGTGGATCGTCCTGAATAATATGAGTGTTTCCACCCCCATCTGTCTTAGGATTTTAGTAAGGGGGTTGATATTACCCCAAAATTCAGTTTATCTTTAATATCTTCGCGAATATTAATTTTATTAAAAAAGGTTAGTCGCATATAGAATGTTAAAAAATTAAATTTTCTATTAGAAATGTGCTCATAAAAATGTATATCTTCCACGGTTAAACTTGAATTTTAAAATCACTTCGAACACCTTATTTTTGAAGGCGTCATTTACTATTAAAATTACATTCTTAATTATTGTTGATAATAGCTTATCGCCTCATTTTTTTAATTAAATGAGAATGTAATCAGTCAAAAAATTTTCATATTTTTTTTGAGATGACTCAGCAGGGTTTGGATTCAAATCACTCAGGCCAAAGATTTGCTTCAGCCAATACACCAAACAATTTCAATTTGGTTTCCAAAATAATTTCGAATTTACCTACATTTATAATAAATTATTTCAATAATTCTTAGGTACCTTAAGTGTCTAAAACAAAGCACTTTGCAAAATGACTAAATATTCTAGCCAAATGGCGTAACAAAAGTTTCTCTACCCCATCTGACTACACTTTTTCTTCAAATCGACTCATCACGGTGTGAATTTTAAACATTGCATAGTAACTTGTAAAGACGTTTACTATTGCAAAAATGAGTTGACTCACTTTTTTAAGCAATCTTAAAAAGAAAATTTTCAAAAATTGGATTCACTCTTTTTTTTCTCGCAAAAGATCGGTAGGTTCGTATACTACGCTGAATAAAAATACAGAAATTCCTTCTTTTTAAATGTTCAAATCTGTACACACCTAAAAAACCTACCTCCGTGAACGATATAACCCTTTATACCTATACGACAGGAATTTATATTTATATCCATAATCCCACCTTTTTTTTTTTTGCTTTCATTTTTTTCGTGCTTGATATTTCTATTCGATTTCGTACATTGTGGTTAAATCAAAAAAACTAAAAGTTGGTATAGAGAAACGCGTTAAAGCAAAGAATTTGCTTTTATTATTTTTCTCATAAATATACTTAGAACCCAAATTGAAAGATTACCGTCACGGTATCAATATCTTTAATCGCCAGAATAATGCCGTGATTTGCGAACTAAACCATGATATACGGGGTTGCCATCCCCTTTTGTGAACTTGTCAATCAAAATTTATTATTGGAGCTGGTATGGATTACACAGAACAAGCTAACCTTTGACAAGCCAACGTTATATTTTTCTTTCTGGTCTTTCACATTTTCCATACAATTGGACACGAGGCGGGAAAAAAATTGGCTGTCATTAAAAAAACTAGTCCTTCATTAAGGGGATGTTCTACTCGTACAGTGACATGCGTCAATTTTTATCCGAGGAGATGATTCATTTTTCGTAAAAGACTTTTGGAATATGTCTTATTTATAGTGAAAACTTTATTTTGTAAGTCCTGCTCTCATCCCCCAACGTGGTTCCCTTTCATGATAAAAAAATTCTACCCAAGTTTTTGCCCCTCACTAAAAGCCCCCTTCATTGAAAATTAAGGCGAAATTGATGATTTTTAGTTACCTTAAAGGTAGATCCGAACCCTCTCAAATCTCCAAACTCATTTTCTAATCACCTCGTTGGATTGTATGCAGTAAGTTAAAGGAGAGAATGCATATTTTATGCAATGTTGATTATGAAGTAAAATAATATGTAATTTCTGCACCTTGTGGCACCACTTTTTTTCAATGAGAGAGCTGAAATTTATGTGGAATTTTTTTTTTCATCAAGTGGAACCATTCAGCTGCGTGTGAGGCAAAAAATTCAAAACGTTCAAATAAGGACTACCCTAAAGTAGATACAAAAGGGCACTATATTCTTCCTCCAGCATTTAAAAAATGATAGAAAAATTGAAATTTCAGAGGAAAATGGTAACTGTTTTCTATACAACGCTCAAAGACTACTCAAAACAGTCGAAAGTTTTTCAATAATTTTTCTTAAAAAGTATATTGTTAAAAAAAGTATAGACTGTATTCATACTTCGTATCTTCTCAAGTGATATAAATTTTTAAATCTCCTCCAGATTTTTCTTTTTTGTCTGCGAAATAAATACCATAAGAGGTGTGAACGTTAATTTGAAAAAAAAGAATCAAAATACAAGTATAATTAAGTAGATGCCAACAAATACTTACTAAACTTTTCTAGGAAGAATTATATATTCCGAAAAGCATCTACAATGCATATAATGGCTACAGCTCTTTTCATGCAAATGCACCATGTCATTCTTCACCGTAATGCATTTTTTGGGGTGATTTAAAAACCAAAGAGGAGGAAAATGTAACTGTTTTGCATAGATCTCTTTCGATATAATGATCACGATCAAAAAATTAGTCAGAATCTACCAGACTGGAAACTATTGATTTTAAAAGTCAAGGTAGACAGCAATCTGTGTCAAGGAATTACGGTACCCTGAGAAGCGTGGACAGTAGATATGAAGATAAAAAACTTTAACATAAGGGATTCCCCGTTATACAACGTTTCCAAAATCTGCGGGAAGTTTTTTCCTGCCAAATGAACAGAAACCGCAAAATTAGAGAGTACAAAAGAAAACAACAAAAGGCTAAAGTCGGCGTGTAATTTTGGCGGTTCTTATAAGTAGATATCTTGGAAAATGTGACTTTTTACTATAAGACTGCAACTATTTGAATAATATTTAAATTAACGGACCAAAGAGTAGATTTTTAATAATTTTGTAACGGTACAGAGTCACCTACTGAGGATAACATGCTGCTTCAGCGTAGATACTTTTTTCTTGCAAGGGTAAAGGATAGGACTAACTGGAAAAATCTACTGAAAACTACTGAGCGGAGAAATTTATTCATTGCCTATAGCTGGCCCTCAGCCAGATTTGACAGAAGACAACCAAAGTAAAAGTACATTTATTTTATATGTAGTCTGGAATTCTGAATAATTCATTAAGAATCATTTTGATTTAGAAAGTAACTTAGCTTATTTTCGAAAAATTTTCTGACGTAGCCTCAGATCTCACTCTAGAAAATGAAAAAAGTTCCATGTTTTTGCAAGGGGAAAGAACGAGAATGATTTAAAACAATTAACCATAAATAATTATACTCTAGTACAGATAGAGATGTTTTAGATTGCGAAAAATCAAGCAGAAAAACTTTTGGGCTGAAAAAAGGAACTATCTGTCGAATCACCCTTGAAAACCTCCCTGAAATGCACCTCCTGTAAACCTCCCCTTAAGAGGGTCAAATGCATATACTTTTTCGATTTTGTTTTTTCGCCTTAATGTGCAAATTTGGGATCACCCTGTAGATTTGACCCCCTTTGGAGAATAAAGATTTTGGGAAACTTTTTAGGGATAGTTCTAGAGATGGTCTCAAAAACTTCTGCCCAACTTCTGCAGGATTTTTTGCAATTATGGTGGCAATTTTCTATATAATTTTTATTAACTAAATAAATGAAAGCTTCTCCTATGGAGCTGTAGAATTAAAAATGTACTGTCAAATAATGCTATCAAGTATGCAATTTATCATCAATATTCCAAATTATCTCAACTTCAGTTTGACTAATTGTTCTCGTAGATATTATCATAACTCAGTTTTTTCTATTGATAAAAAAAATGGATTAATTTATTTCAACTTTCAAACTCGATTGCTTCAACAATTTTTTTTTTTTTCAATTTTTCTTGACCTACTTTATGACTTGAACATTATAAAAATTAGTGTAACAACCCCTGAAATTTCATTTTCTTAGATTTTAAACTTTTGTTTTTTTTTTTAAATAATTTTTTTTCTTTTTTTTCTGTTCGTTGTTTTTTTTTCTTGTTCTTTTAAATTTTTTTTCGTTTCATGGTTTTTTTTCATTAGCATTTTTAAAAAAAAAAAACTTTTCCAATAGCGGTGCATTGAAGAACTGCTGAGGTTGAGCTCTTCTTTTTTTCTATTGAATTTAATATGAATAATGGTCTCATTTAGAAAACTCACGGTGATGAGATTAGTGTCTTGAGGACATCATTTGATGAGCTGAGAAAAATATTATTTGAAATATCATACTTATTTAATTGATTGGTGCAAATTTTCATAATTCCTACTAAGCCAATTCTCAAATACCTCATTTCTCAATTAATTGCGAATAAAACTTGTGAGACAATGCCAACAAAGTTCTTCCATAAGTTGAAAAACTTTCCAGTCAGTAAACAAAAAAGCTAGAAGACGCATTCAAACGTCTACTACACCTACACAGTATAGTTTTGTACTTAAGAACGAGGCTATGCATTAAAATTTATTCGCGTAGTATAAATATTTTCTAAGGGCTTTATTCTACACGGTTTTTGTCGAAAAAGTGTTTTTCCACTCATGTCTTTCGGTCCGGATTTTTCGAAAAGAAGGAAAAACAAGTGCAACAGGTGGCTTCTTAAAAGTCTGACCTTTCTTTTACTGAATTTCCGCTTTTCGTATAAATGTTTTAAGTGTTCTTTCTGCTCCTTTTCCTTGACCTGGACAACAAATTTTTTACCATGATATGTGTAGCATCCAGACAAGTATTACTCACGTTTGCTGAAAAAGCGTTATTAGACGTGATTGCAAAATTTTCCATGATAATAATTGACAATTAAGAAAGTTATTAAAATAAATGATTTTATGTCTATGAATTACTCAGGTGGAAATATAGAATATAGTCATAAAATAATTTACTGGTCACTGATATTAAGGCTATAAGCTAATTGGTGAGAGTAATAAATGATAGATGACTTTTCTATAATATTGGAATAGGAAGCTATCTGGGTTCTTTAACTTCAATGAGACATAATATAAGAGTCAATAAGTCAGTCAGTTTCAAAGTAAAAGGGTTCGCCTTTTATACCAAAATGTGAGGAGCTAATGAGAAAACAGAGAAATGGACGTGCCAGACAAACAGGTGAAGTGCGATTTTCGAAAAGGGTTGTAGAAACAGTATTTTCAAAAGGGTTGTCGTCGAACGTAATTAAATTCAAACAGTTAGATAATCGCTTCCTGAACTTAACGAATTTTATCGCCATTTCAAAAGCGAAAAGTTGACGATGAAGTGACCGAAAAGGCCGGAGATAGATTTTTCAGAAAGGCATCGAACTTTCATATCCGGCCATTCACGTTCGACCGTTGCATCTAATTCCACCGAAGTGAAACGATTTTGTGTTTGAAAATTTTCTAAAATTACTAGCACCAAACCGAATTTCTGAAATAACCGACATTAATTTTAGCTTTTAGTTAGCAACTCTGAAGGCAGTTTTTAAAGATTCCAATGAAGAAATCATTTTTTCTAGGGCTCGCATAACTCGAGAAAATTTTTTGCGAAGAAGTAGAAGCTAATTAAAATTAACTAAATTAAAATAACAATAGAGCTTGACTTCGACTATCAATTTATTTATATATTTTTATTTTCATTCTATAAAACTAATCATTATAATTAAATTACCTAAGGGTCTGGGTATTTCTTCAATCCAAATCCTTTCAACAATCAAAATACTCGTATTTTTCCAAAATCATGATCTGTTTCTTTTCTCGCATTTTCTTTATTCAATATTAAAAAATATTGTGAAGGCGAAGATGAATTCTCTTTTACATCTGAGGCCTCATCATACTGGGTATACTGCTTCATTGTCATACCTGTATATAAAATTGATGACGTCCAGATGGTTTATTTTTAATTTTTCATATCTATTAATATTATTATTCTTGATAAAATTATATTCTTTCACGTGGTAATTTGCTCAAATTTTTTTCAACAATCAATCATTCGAGATGAAGGTAATTTAACTAATTTTATCATAACTTAAATATAAAAAAATTCTTAACTAAGCTCATTCTGAATTTCTGATAAATGATAATAAAAATGAAAATATTATTTAATACTTAATTTTATTTATTCATTCAGAAACCTTTCATTCAGTTGTTTTTAAGGTTACTTATCAAGATGTTGAATTATCATCAGCTGTTAGAATTTTATTATCACTGGGATCTCTTCAAGATTTCTTCTGTGACATTTTGGTTTTTATTATAAATAATTTCAACATGTCTGATTTGATAATTTAGTTTCGGTTTCTTGAAAATTCGGTTTCTTAAAAATTTTGCGATTTACGTGTGATTTTTGTTAGCTAAATTTTATTCGTTTCCCCGTTATAAATAAAATGATGTTCTGTGTTATTCAAGTTCATCTGAGGTCTCGTTAATGAAGTGTCTGCGATGTGCTGTTTCAATGTGTGTTGTGTTCGATTCTAGTGATGTCTTCTGATTTTTTAATTTCGTTTCTGGTGAATTTCATAATTTACGTGTTTTTCATTATTTAAATTATTCATTTTTCCGTTATGATGGTGTTCTGTGTTATATTCAAATTCGAGCTCATCTGACCTCTCATCAAGTATTCATGATTTGCTGTTTCAATGTGAGCATTGTATCCTTGAGCAGAACAAGCTCAGCAGCATGCCGACGGAGCTGAAATGGGTGAGTTTAACTACATAATTCTCTCGACTATTTCTTATCAAAGTGCATCATTCAGGTACAAAAAAAAAGTTATTATATTGAAGCCCATTCCATTATTGTTTGTAAACGATGCAAATACGTGCACACAAACAAGCATTTATTAAATAAAAAAAAAAAACAGTAAAAAACGCAACAGCCAAACCGAAAGGGTTGGAATTCGTTATCCTTAATGCGAGTCCATCTGTCACAAATACGCGAATGCATTTGACAGTCGCCAAGAGGTCGTTTTATCGATATTATAAAAGCTCGATAATGTTTTTGTATGTACTTTCATACGAAATATGCCTGAACTTAGAACCCGTTGTGTAAAATGCGAAGAGAGGGCGACATATGCGATAAATTGGCTGGGTGTGACTTATCACTACACCATTACCACCCTTATTCTATGCCTTCTATCTATGTGTGTATAATTTTTTTCACTACTTTTACTTTTTTTTTTTTTTGTTATACTTCACGCTCTAACTTCTAGTTTATTAATATTTAAACGATTTATTACGTATTTTTTCTTATTATTAACGAATTAGATAAAGGCTTAGATTTGGTAGCAGCCTTTTTTTTTTCCAGGGTTCTACTTTCGTAACGAAAGGATTAAATATTACTTTTTTAATGCCGACACATCGTGTATTATTAAAAAAAAGTAGGAGCAAAAAGATGATAAATTTTGCTATCATTTATCAATGTAGGGTAGCTGTTGTGTTTTACGATCAATTTGATGATGAGAAAATTAAGTGAAATTTATATTTTTTGGTCACAGATCACTGTTGTTGGATGTTTTATTAAAACTCGCTGTCTGAAATTGAAACAAAATTCTTTTCCACTATTTTAGGTAGTCTGGTATAACGAAAACTGAAAATAAAAATGTTATCACAATCATGAAATCATAATTATGTTTCCATTTTTTTTTATTTTTTTTTATTCCTTTGGCATTATGTTGGTGAAATTTCACTCCACCAAATGATATAATTAGTCCTTATTTTAGGTAAACTTCGTAGAAAAATGGTCTTATTTTCTTTACCTTTCTTCCTTTTTTAATAACTTTTCAACTGTTGTAATACAAAAACTACTTGAATAATTTTGTCAGAATTTCGCAGGATACATATCTAGTCACGTTTATAAAAATTTCATCAAAATAAATTCGGCAGTTCTTGAGAAGAAACATTTTATTTGTTGAAATTATAATTCAATTAACTTTAAACTTGATTTTTTCAAAAGTATAGGATTTTCAAATTCAAATTGTCATTTCTTAATCAATCTTCAACCAATTAAGAAGAACTTTTTGCAAAATGCTCACAAAAACTTTTCTGTATCAAATGCAATCATCAACTCACAAAGGAAATTTTCGACACGAGGTACTTTTTCATTGATCACATCATATTTTGACCGTGTGAGCCCCCCCCCAATACAGTTTTTCGAAGTTCGCCTCAAAGTTATCGGTCAGATTCAGTAATACTATTATTGTCAGAAACCTCATAAGTCCTATTTTGGTGAAGTTGTACTTACGAGATTTTCATTCTACAGTAACGTGAACGGTTACTTAACTGAAACTTATGACCAGAGACTCAACTGAAACTTGACAATAACTGGATAGTGACTTGAATCCTACAGCCAACAGAGCTGCTATGTATTTTACCTAATTTGCATGTTGAAAACTGCAAAAGTTCTCAATATCAAATATTTTCTTATCGAACAGCGTTTGAAAAATATTACTAATAGGTGTAGCTTTAACCCTCGTCAAAGGCATCTTTTTTCGACAATTTTTCCAGCCCTATAACTCGGTATTACCATAAAATCTGCGTTCATTGTTGGCGTAGTGTTCAAATATTATCGCGATCGGTAAAGTCTGCAGTTTAGAATTTTAAATTGAGGGGTAAACAACGATGAAAATAACAAAATAAATGTGTTTAACGACGCATAAGTACATAAAAAAACATAAATTTTGTCAGACATGTTTGATGTTTTGTCACGCATATAACGTTGTATATAACATCCATTAATAGACTATACCTAGAAAAGAGTATAGCGAGTTAGAAACTTGATAAAATCAACAGAGTGAACGGCGAAAAAAAAAAGAAGCTAAAAGTCAAACAAAGGATTTAGAAAGCTGAAAAAAGTTTCAAGTGGAAAAAAAAAGCTAACGAGAAAATAAGGTGAACGAAATTTTGGTACCATAATTTAGGCAATTCGTGGAAAATGATAAGTACAGGAGAAACGCCATATTGGAATCAAAACGGGAGAAAATTAAAGTTCAGCTGTACTTTCCGGTGTGTATACAGTTTTCGAAAATTCGCATTTTCCAACGACAATGGTAAATGGTTTTTGTGTTTCGGTTGATGTGGGCTTGATGTTGCCAATTTCCTGCGTTATAGCACACGATTGATTTTGCATTGAAAGGAATGTTGCGGGCAGCAATTTTATTTTATGGACCCCACTCCGAGATAAAAGCGTTTACCCAGGGTTTCCCAACTTTGTGGCAGTCGCAGATTTACTTTTTTCGAAATCGACGTCGTAATATGTAGGATACAGATATTCTAAAAATTAAAAAAAAACTATCCACTTTTTAGCAAGCTTCCTTTATAGGTGTGTACGTCATTAGAAGCCCAAACTCTGTAACTTGGTTACTAATATTTTAATGGCGCTTGGTAGTATCTTCTGATGATGAAATATAGAAAAATATAAATCTAACTACTGAATCAGACAAAACCATCCAAAATTAAGAATAATGATTATCAAATCGCACCTCCTCTACGAAACTGATGGTTTGAGTTCATAATGGAAAAAATCTCTAAAACTATTTTACTTTAATTCTCCAAAATCACCTTAGTGAAATTCCACTCCTAGACCCCTCCACGATGGTTGGATTAATTTACAATATAAGAAACTGAGGGCTTCGCCCCCTATGGCCCTCACTTTGTTCATCCCTCCACCCGTTCTAACGGAAAGGAACCTTTGTGTAAAAGGCCGACATTACCCTAAAAGTCCTAAAGGTATTTTTTTGACGATATTACCCTGAAAGTATTGTTTTTTTTTTTTATTAAATAGGAAACCAAATGACCTTTGTACGTGGACGTATCATCTTTGTATGAATGATGTTTATAGAACGATTTTATACCATTATTTACCCATAAATTTATAGACTCGAGTAATAAATTTATTCACTGAGTAATTTCTCTCATGAAATTTGAAAGTCTTTTACCTGCAAAAGAAAGTTGAGAAGCCCTTATTTCATACAACAATAATGATACCAGTATAGTCATTACTTTCAACCAGCTTTATTAGATGGGGAATTTCGATTCGTTGCTCTTTTCGCAAATTCTTTTTCTTCAACGTCTCTGCTTTTTTAACTCAAGTATTTTTTACCATAGGTACTGCTTTTACCTACGCACGTATGTTTTTCCTATTTAATCAAATTCGAATAATGCTTTGGGTTTACCGCATTGGAGTTCGATAATTTTAATAAACTGAAGTTTAGTTTTTTCCAGCTTTTTTTCATCATTTTCAAGTTTTTCCTCTATTTTATTTTTTTCCTTTTCTGCTTTTAATTTTGCAAAAAAAATATGAAATCAAAAGCTCTAAGGCTATAAGCTGAATAATTATTCTTTGTTTCGACTTCGAAGAACTGAAAACTAGAAACCAAAAATAAAAAATCTTGAAGATGAAAGCCAATGTCGACGTTTTTTTTGAAGATCTTACTTGAGTGTAATTTTTCATAAGTACATGTATATTAGGGTATCCCATAGGGGGACACATCGCCAATCAATTCACAATTTTTTCAACCAGGCTGATCAATTGTAATAAAATAACATATTCTAATAGTCAAATTCTTTTGCACCCTCGAGAAACCACATATTTGTACCTTTACATGTCATCAGCCAGACTACTACGTATGATCAGAAAAATTTTAATATAATCCCACATTAGATATAGTAGCTTGGTAAGTATTAATTTAGTCGAATGCTTTTCACCCCACAAAATGAACGTTAGGAAATGTTGAAAGCAACCACCATCTATATTTCGGCTTTTGACGACACCAAAGTATCCGCAGCTGAGAGTTTTTATTGAACGAATAGAACGTGAGCATTCACTTAATCGCTGGCTTTTTCATATAGCTGCTGTGTAACCTTAATGATTGAGACATTATAACAGAAACGTATTCTAATTCATATAAACACTTTTCACAAGGCATTAAGTAAACGTTTAGTAATCTTATTTGCGTTTTGTATAAACTAATATAGTTATTTGTGAGTCATCTGTGTAATTTTCATTTCCCTCCCACAACTTTCATATCTCCTATTTTTGTTGGTCTGCATGTATATTATCTAAAAGAGTAATAATTTTCAGCATATTTTCTTTATTAAAACTCATTTCCGGGTGAAATTTCTTTAAAAATACTGTAAATGAAAAACAAAACTGCGATGATTGAAAAAATGTCATTAAAATAAAATGGGGTTGGTCTTCCTCTTGTCTGAATAGAAGATCTTGAGCGTTACTTTTTTTTTGTTGCAGATTATGGAAAAAGTTTCGTTGAAAACGTTTCTAATTTTTATTGGCAGGTAGAAATAATGGCAGATCTATTTTCAAATCAATGAAAGAGGTCGTGTACCTTTAATGAAAGAACCACCTTGGCCTTTTACCTACGTTTCTATTGTTCGCCATGTATAACTTTCCCAATTGAAAAGATTTAAGAACAATGATACTCAACCATAAATCAACAATGTTGTGAGATTTTGGTGGAAAAAAAAATCGCTCCAGAGATAGCCTTTTACCAGAATCTATTGTGTTTCATTTTGGACGGAATATGAGCAATGACCTTTGAATTCGAATTAATTGTATTCATTTTTTTTTCTCCGAACATATCAAGGCCAAACCTTTTCAGGTATCTTACCAGAAGTGTATCTCGGGGTAGGTGTGGTGGCAGTAGGGTGTATTTTCATCTTTAGATCAAAAACTGCTATCAGTGATGAAGGTGTGATGAAAATAAACATGCATGGGAAAAATATTCGAAGATGTGCAGTGCATTTATACCTACGCGAGTTTGAAAATGCTTGGCAATCAGGTACCTGTAGTACCTACCTAATAATGTGTGTTTGGATATAAAAGTTATTACCTTGTATTTCCCCAAGTAACGCCTTTGGATTTATTTGCCGAAGTGTCGAAGATGCGGGACTAAAGGTATTTTATAATTAGCACGCATAAATTCAAATATCTGAATTTTGCATGATAGTGAAAATTAAAATTAATTTCTCTCAGTGAAATGTTCTATACGTATTGAGCTCTTGATGCATAAATTCAAAACCACCCCCACTCTTTTATCTATTCGACCGCTTCGAATATCCTCGAATACAAAAAGGAGGCGTTTTTCATTTCGTAAAATGCCAAAAATGAAAAATACATCGAGGGTAAAGAGTACAATGTTCCTTTCATTATTAGATAATTGTCGGTTAAACAGTTGGAGAAAAAAAAAAATCTTTCGTAAGTTTCGTTTACATAAAGGCTGCGATGTCTACGTCTAACCCCCCTACTCTTCTTATTGTGAAATTACTACTCCCTGCAAATAGCAAATACCTAATAACGATTTCGTCGAATTTCATTTGTCGAATGAGAAGGATATCGCATTTCCATATTGACCTTATTTAGTCACCACCGATGGTCCGTTTATTTAGCCTATGGGCTATACAATAGAAACGCATTTTTTTTTTTTTTTAGCCATGTCAAACGTTTAATCACGCACGTCCAGCCTTTTCATTTGCTATACATATAAAAAGCAGAGCAGAAGGTCCCTATGTACACTATCCACATTTTGACGATTAAAAGTGTTCTCTTTATAGCGATGAAATAATGCGAGATCCTTTTCAAGAAAAAAAAAGAAAAAAAAAGCTAAGCTTACATTTTGTATGTGTATACACTTACTGCCCTTCCAACTATTGTACGATATTATATAATGATTTGAAAAGAGTGACGATAGGATACGTATAGTCCTAGGATTGGCAAAGGGGTTAATACCACCAGTACTTGGAGAGAAAAAAAGAGCGAAAAGGGGAAGCGAGTTTGCGGATTGGGGAGAGGCAGGAAAAAAAGTGAATATAATACGAAACTGAAGTTCGACTATAACTCCTTTTCACGATGATGGCATGTTAGTGTGGTTGGAGGTTGTCCTCTAACGACTCCATCCCCATCTTAAATCCTTTATTCGGCGTACCGCATCCCTTAATTCGTAAAAATAAATTAAAGTCGCAGGGTAAACTTTTTCTAGCGCGAGTGTTTTTTTGTCGTACGTCTAGGATCATAATTGAAAAATATTTTACGCAGCTACCGTCTTGGGCTTTAGGTTGGGTCAGTTTGTGGTAAGATTTGAAGAAATGGTTTGCTTGAGAGTTGAATATTTAGGTGGTACTCGCCGCAGTCGATTCATCAATGCAATAAAATCTGTCAATGTAATCGAGGATCTATTTTTTATTCATCAGTTCCAATTGATTGTCGATTTATTGTTGCCAGTGAACTATTCACCGAACAAAATTTATTATGAGTTTTGCTATATGAACAGAAATCTTTTTAAGAAATCTTTTTGGACCATAAAATCTATAAGATCCGTTCTGCCAGTCAGCATAAATTGATTTCTTAAGTTCTCTTGCATAAATATGATCTGTATGTGAGTGTGTACCGTGAAAGGAACTGCCAATAATTAGTTCTGTTCTTTGTCATAATGAACAAGTATACACAGAGAGAAATGAAATGAGTCCGTTTCCCAAAAGTGCTAAGTGTAAAATTGAAAACAGGCAAAAAAATCTACTGAGACCAATGTAAATACAACTATGACTCGATTCCAGAAGGTGCTAAATGCAACTTTGGCTTGGACGAAACTATGATAATATCAGCTAAACGTATACCAAGGTTGTATGACAAATTGTGCAACACATTTTTTACAAGCATCTTTTCTCACTTATTGAAATCGATTTTTAAAATTTGAAATAAAATAATAGATTTTCTCATCTCAGTTGTGAAAATTGTCTACTATTTATCGTTGATATTCTGAATACAATTATAGTGGGTGCTTTTTACTACCTAAATAATATAAATTTTATAATTTTATTTTTATTTTTGTATATTATAGTAGTAATTTTTGCTACGAATGTTGAATTGTTGCTGTTTTCCTATTGAAAGTGGTAAAAATTACTACCCTGAGAAATAACTGGATATTAAATTTTAATATCCGTATACTAACTTGAAGACGATTCAAATTTTATATTAAATATTTGAATAAATTTGTTGAGAATGAGTTTAAAAATATTTTTAAAAAATTAATAAAAAATATTGAATTAGTTTAAATACGAGTATGTTGAACATTAGTGTGCTGCGTATTAAAATTTAATTTAATTATTTCATAATAATTTTTCGCATAAAACTTGAATTGTCCATAAACTTAGTATGCAGCGTACTAATCTTTAATTTTTTTTCTCTGAGTGTATTTATATCTTTGAATGCACCTTGAATTTGATCTAATTGAAGTGCACACAAAAACAAATTTTTTCAATTTTTATAAATCAGGAAAAATTAGTTTGAGGTGTGCTATGCTGAGAACCGCTAATTTGTAGCTAAATAAAAGAATTAAAATCGATCTCTCAAGAAATGGCACTCACTCAGCGACCCACTAATCGCTATAACAGCAGACAAACTCTGGCATTCCTTTTTCTTCCTTGGAAGGACGATGAAAGTAGAATAAAAGGAGAGTGCATAAAATATATATTCTCTTTTCAAAAAGGATTTTTCATCGTATAAATTATGAAACGGTCGCTCATAAAACATTTTGCCCCCAAGAAGGGTACACGCATAGTAAAAAATATGGTCTACACTCACAACGCTATAACGTATATTCATTTATACATAAAGTAGAATAAAATAAAAAGACCCTTTACACGTTGTTAATACAGTTAGGCCCACCTATTACGTTTGAATAACAGTGTTGAAGATCTAACTTTTGAAATGGTCACATTTTTTTTTATCCAGTAGTTAATTCGGGTTACTTCTTCGTAGGAGGTTTATACGAGTCAACCCGATGAAAAAAAAAATGATTTTGGTAAACCAGGAAGGTCTGAGAAAAAAAAATACTCCATCTCCTTCCGTATATTAATTAATGAAAAAACACGTCACTAGTTTGGCAGATTGATATTTCTAGTAGCCTTTTTTAATCGAATAAAAGCCCAAGATTTCCTGCAGAGCTGCAGATTCCGTGTATGGATTTTGTGTTTTCATGATTCTGGTGGACAATAGACTGCACCAATTGGGTCCAAGCGAGGCAAATTCACAGTATTCACTGTTTCTCTTCTACAGATTAACACAATCGACAACCTACGGAGACATTTTTTTGATTCCAAAACCAATGAAAAAAAATATCAGACCCTCGGTTTTTTGTTCATCTTTTTTTTCCACTTTTTTCCATGTTAACCACCTATGTCCGAATGTACGTATGCCTGAAACTGACAGCTGGATACTGGAGATTGTTAGTTTTGTGGTGAAAAATGTGTTTTGTGGAGGATGATTCAATGGACTATAGATGGCGTGGTGCGAGAACCCGGAAGATTGTTTGTTTACGGTGGCCAGTTCACAAGGAAATGTGTGGCAAAAGTCTACCCACTCGACCCTTTTTCAGATACTTTGCTGGACCAGCCTTTTTCCCACAGACATAATTTCCGCATTCTACTTTCTAATTTCGGGTAGACGAAAATTTGTTTCAACCGAGAAATTCTTGGTAGCTGCGCATTAGCAGGCCTGGAATATGCGGGGCATGAAATTGGAGAGAGAACTAGTTCAAAGGTTCCGATGTTAATTTTAAAGAGCTGTTTGTCTTTTTTACTCGCCGATCGGAGATGAAAGTAGTTTGCATGATTTTAAATCTGTAAATCAAGCTTTGTCGGATAAATAAGAATATCAATGGGGGTAAAGAAATGTAATAAAAACTTATGTAGAGGTGGTTTTAATGTAATGTATCGCTGTTTGGAAAGTTAAAAATTCAAATTGGAATCGAATCAACTTTCTTTTCTAGCTGAACCCGCCATTGCTCGCGCATCATTTGTTATACTTTTTACCACTTTGGATAGTATATTTTACTGTTTTTGTGGTTATTTCTATTACAAATCTTCTATTGTCTCTGTTTTCTCATAAAAATAGCAAAAATTAACGTCGACATTGTTTCAGTGTAGTCATTTTTCATGAAAAGAAGACTGAATAATGGAAGTTTTTTGCGCTTTATGCGGATTTTTTGTACAATTTTTATTTCTTGGTGATAAATTTGAGACTCAGTTTATCAAAAAATTTCTGAATGTGCCACTGCCCGCCCTCCTTGCCACAGCTAATTACAAATAGGTAATTGAAAAACTAATTTGATTCTCTTAAATGTCATTTTACTGCTCTGGCTGTGCACTCCCTGCTTCATTTGATCTCAGAACCAAAGAAATATGAATAGCCGGATAAAATAATTATGCTTAGTGCAAAAAGAAATTAATTTTGAGATAATGCTGCGATCTGTTGGCCAAAGTGGTCCCTCATAGACTGCGTTGCATATAACTTTTCCAAAACGCAGTCCGCGCATCCATAATTCTGACTTTAAATTTTTTAGCCGTTTCGCAAGTGCGCAAAGTGAATCATCAGCTGTGTCAAAATGCGCTTATACTTCATTCCAGTTAAGAGTTCCATGACGTCACAAGATTCAACAAATGAGAAGAAAGTATTTTCGATTTCAACCGTGTTTCAACCAATCGCTTTCTTCAAATGCTTGTGACGTCATGGAACTCTATGACTGGAATGAAGTATAGTCCACATTTCTATTCCATATTGAGCTCAGTGTATGAACACGATTTGAGTTCAGATTCCATAGCGAGCCATGTACATAAACTCAGATTCCAAATTGCGCTAAGTGATCAATTTATTTTTTTTTCAAAGTTCTCTTTTTTCCCCAATAATAATGGAGATTGAAATATTTTTTTGGTTGCAAAACTGGGAAATCGGTGAATTTAAAAAACTGCATTGGATCCAACCTGTTATGATTCACAAGTTTGGAGCTTTACATTTTTTTCATTTTTTGAAAATTGTTTACATTTAGCGCACTTGGTAATTGGTGTCTTCGTAAGTTATAACTTTTCAAGAGCATATGAACTTAGCCATCACCAACATAATGAGCAACAAGCACAAATAATTATTAGATATATTTTTTCCTGTAATGCACTACTTTTTATAAATTCTTGCGCATCAGGGTCAGACCAAATATTTTATTTCATTCATCAAGTTAACCCACATATTATCCAGTTCTTACACCTGTTTCCTATCTTACATTTCTGTTATTCGTCGTGTTTGTACTGTCTAAAATATGTAACCGACAAAAGCATGCCAAAAATCCACGAACCCTCCTCAAAACTGTCGTTTCATTCACTAAAAATGGCCATCGCCTTCTGTCCTTTCCGCAAAGCCATAGCTGGAAATTGCTAAGTCACATATTAGATTTATATCGAATAAAGATATCATTTCTATTTATTTAACGGTATGCACAGGGTGATATATATTAGACCATTATAATTTTCGTTAAGTAAACCAAAGAAATAGGTAGCTATGTAGCTACTTTTTTTCGTGGTCATTCAAGAAAAAAATAGTTTCGTCGATCCTTTTTAACATTAACTCGATATCTGCACCTGTACCTATAGGTGCATTGTGCAGGATGCACCATGGTGCACCATCTTATAAACAGCTTCTTTAGTAGCAACGTTTTTCTCACGTATCACCTCTCCACCCTCTTCTCTGCAAGGCTTTAATGTGTTTATTTATCTTCTAAACTTTGCGGTTGACTTGTTTGGAATTCTGTATGGTGACACCGTCGACTACAATTTATAACAGCGGAGAGAGGAAAAAAAAGAAGAAGAGAATACCTAAAAAAGAGAGAAAAATTGCAAAAGCCTTTAAGAAGAAATGTAAATAATAGAATTATTGTATGAGGTCGTATGAGGGCATATTTAACCGCTGCACAATAATATGAACGCGTTTTTTTTTTTCTTTTACCAAAATTTTTCTTTCTCATTCATAGAATGGTGATGTAAAAAAAGAAAAAAAAAACCAACTAAAAAGGTCTAAAAGAGGCAATTCGTTGTGTCAACCTAAACGGGCGTGTTCGTACCTCGTTACTTTTATTATATAATATTTTTTTTTTTTACCTTTTCCTCGAAATTTTAGTGTAATATATCACCTAGTTTACTTCACATAGAATCTGCCAAAAAGGCTGTTATTCACCAACGTATTATACTTTACACGGTTCATTTCATTTGGAGTAAAACATGTTAATGCTACTTGTGTACAGAAGGTACGAATGTTTTTTTTTTTTTGGTAGGACAGTGGATGGATTTTTCAACAGGTAAATTTGAAGTCGAGTTATTTAAGTGAGACTATAGTAGTTTTACTTCTTTCATTTTGAAGGAAGAACAGATATGTTGCACGTAGTTTTCAGAATTGCAAAAGACTTTTAGTGGACTTGTAGTGGTCATGACTTTTGAGGTACCTAAGAAGTTAAGAACGGCAAAGGCAGAAGGCAATCATTTTGAGTATACTGAAGTGATTTTCAAAACTGATATAAGTGGTATTTTTCGATTGCTGAGTTGAAATTTTGGTCACAGATTTTGTTGGTCAAAGGCGCAAAGGACCTTTTTTTGTAGAGAATTTAATTTAAAATATTTTTTGTGTCCACAAAGTTTTTTTTTGGAAAATCTATAATAATTGTGAAAATGTGTGCGGAAAAAACTGTATTTTTCCATTTATTAACCTCTCCCCCAACCCGTAGATGACGCAGCTGGTAGACTTTTCGACAATTTCAAGAGGTCAAGTGTTGGACGTTGATTTTTTAAAATATTATTTTCTTGCTCATTTGACTGGACCATGATGCATAAAATAATATTTGTAGACCTATAATTCTTTTTTCATCGTTGGCAAATTGTGAAATACAACACATTCTTATAACTTCTGTCTTCTTCAATCTAAATTTGAACGCTAGAATTTCTGGATAAGGAGCAGAGATCTAATTAGCCAGCTATATACCCCTGCTTATGTGTATTTCAACTAAGAAAAATTTATCAATGAAAAGCATCTGTGAAAGCAGAGAGGGTGCAAGTATCGGACTTTTAACTGTTCTATCGTCCAGTTTCTAACATTCCAAACTTGATTTTACCAGCTTTTTTAGTAACTTTACTTTCTAGTTATTTTTTCCTGCTTCAAGATGTTCGGGGAAAAATGAAAAAATGGACTGTTTTGACTGTATGAAACCTTCCCCCAGAATTATGGTCTGGGGTCGCCACTGACCTTCATTCAAATATCTGGGGCTCTGATCTGTACCTAAGAACTTGATTTTGGTTCATTGTTGAGATTTTTGAGAAGACTAATTTTTCATTAAGTTCATTTTACAGCTTCATCTTCTTTACTGGCTACTATATTAATCAATACTGATTACTGACAAGCAACCGTGCCACATGAGTAAAACAAACGTGATTTTCACACCATTCGGAAGGGTTTAAAACGTGTGCTACGATGGCATATTCATTCTCGAACTCATAACGTATATAAGCCACCATATCCAAACCTCTCCAGCAGATCCTCATCTTTTGGGCACATAATTGGGTTTTTGGGGGTGCGTGTATGCCACCCTTTCACGATTTTAATCGTCGTAAATACTTAATCAAACAAAATTCTGAATTCGATAATCAGCGGTAAGAAATATACGGAATATTAAATTGTGAAATCGTTTTTGCCGCATGTTGTGTGTGTATACTCTGTGTGTCCACGGATTGAATTTATTTGCGATTAATCCGTTCCGTTATCAACGACCAAGGAATTTTCACAGCTGCGGTAATGTGCGGTAGAAATCCCAGCCCGCAAATCGACGCCCTTATGTTTGGTGCTCTCGCATTCACTCACACATATTCGCAGAGTACTTCATATAGAAACAAAGCGGGGGGAGGGGAGAAGGTTATCGAAAGTGTTTACTATTTGCACTTTGGCACTGCGAGGACGACGCTTAAAACATATTTTCGAATTCACACGCGACGCCTCTTCGTCGAGAGGTCACGCACCCTTTTGTTGCATTTTAAAGTTTTCATCTCTTTTTTTTTTTTTTTTTGGTCAAAGTTTTCTGGCAGCTCTCGAAGCATTCGTCATTTTAATTTTGTTCGATATTCTCTACACATGTTGTAGGATAGAATGATTTTCTCAAAAATGGATGATGGAAGTGAAACCGAAGACAAAAAATGATGGCTTTAAAAAGCTGGATTTTGGAAGTAGGATAGTAAAAATAATATGAAAAAGTAAAAAATTGTCAAATAACAATCTGATTTCAGATAAATACTGAGTCACTGATATTTCAGAACTTGAAAAATCGATAGATTTTTGTAGTCTTATGTAGAGTTCATATACGTATTGATAGAAAATAATTTGGATGCGTCCTGGCGTCGACTATATTCTAGACTATCTCTTTATTGAGGTAAAAAAATATAAAGAATTGGTGTAAAGAACGTAGAGGATGTACAAAATTGACTTTTAAAAAATTTCAAGGTCACTAAAATAAGGAAAAAACTCATCAGGTTGAGGTAAAACTTATCAATTGAAGGTCAAGGTCATTAAGTTATGGTCCAGCTTAATACTACCAATTGTATATAAATTTCATTGGTGTTGAAAATAAATTGAATAGTCCGATTCCAAAAAGTGCTGTAAGTATATTTAGATGGTGAGAAATGACGCCTGTAGAAATACGTTTAGCAATTTGTCTTATACAAAAATGTTGCCCGTACGAGTATATACGTTCTTCTTGTTTGGTCATAATTTCGTTCATCCAAAAGTTGCATTTATAGCACCTTTGGGAATCGGGTCATAATTGTATTTTTATAATGGTTTTAGTTTTGTTTTTTGCCCGTTCTTGATTTTACTTAGCATTTTTTGTAATTGAACACTTCAATCATTTAATGAATAAAGATATTTAGTCAGATATAATAATTATATTAATATTTTTAAAATATTACAATAATGTAAAACAGAATTCATCTAAAATGATAGATGCACCAATAAAAATAATACCCCCATAAATCCAATTTTTTTTTTTTGTCAAGCATAAAAGTGAATAATTTAAAACTAGAGGTCGGTTAAACTGGATAACTGCATACAGGTACCTTGCTCGGAACATTTTGAGAACAATAGAGTACAGGATTGGCCCCAATTTAGACATATCTGAGCTCGTTTTTTTTTCACCTTTTAATGTATATTTCCTCACCGTTGTATTTTAGAGGGGATGTTTACCCACAAATCTGTAACAAAAGGTGTCAGATTTTTTTGCCTTTCTATTAAATGCGACGAGATGACGATTGTACAACGACAAACACAGTTATAGGTTTGAAGACAGGAGATTCAAGGGTGTTTCTCGGGAGAAGGGTAACAGAGGTTCGAAAAGTATTTAAATGAAAAGCAGCGCGAATACAAGAGTTGTAGCTAGAGTACTTTTATGCTTTGCCAAAAGATACCTCAATGTGGCAGGAGCTAGTATTAATTTCCCGCATACCCATCGTTTAAAAAGCAATTTATATTTCTATGTAAACAAGGCCCCGTTTCCATTCTTTGAATAACTGAATACGAAATTCGGACGTGGTTTTAATAACTGCCGTACAAATCACGATAACAACAATCCGATGATTGACAAAGTGTTTTTCCATTCTTTTTTTTTTTTGTTGAAATAATACACTCTTGAACGCCGGTGCATTTTTAATATCCGCAGCCCAGAACCTATTGCCAACAAATATGGGGGTGATTTTTCTAATACGCATTTCTTCCTTTACAAATAAACGCCCCATCATGCCCATTCGAACATTTATAAACAAATTACGCGTTGCACGATGAATTATATGATTTGGCATGACTGTCAAATTATAAGGTATCTATTAATGGGCCTATTTGTTATCATTTTCATGATTAAATATTTGTTTGCACTTGTTCTCGCCAGATTTTATTGATCTAGGTTAGACTTGAGTATTTTTATTCAATATATGCATCGCTATATGTACGGCTAAGCTCGGGCCCATAGTCTGAAACTAGCACACTGATAGAGAAAGTTTAGAATAGTGACAAAAAATACATATTTAATTTATAACGCGGTGAATTCAATTAATGCTATCGTTCTCAAATATCACGGAATTTTATTTCACTGAGAGGAATTTCAATATAGTACTTTTTACTCTTTTAGGATTGGAAAACTCAGACAATTCAAAATTTTAAAAGAAATTTTTGCTAAAAAAAAAAAAAAAAAAAAAGTAAAATATAATATCTTTGTAGTACATTATACTATTTTATAAGAAGTTATTACTTCAAAATAAAATATTTTTTATATTTCGATGAGAAAATTTACTATACTAGCTACGTAGTAATACGTAGTAGGTACTACCCTTCTCTTTCAGTGTAGTAAATAGATAGGTTACTTGCCTGAGCTAATCGAACTTTTTCTTGCTCACTGATTGATTATCTTGGTTAACTGGAATGGTATATTTCACTCGAGTTCTGAAAGATAAGTCTTAGATTAGAGGCCGACGAGGAGACGCCTCACACAAAACAATTTAATTTTTTATCATATTTTTTCACGCTAATTGCAGTTGCTGTAGCAGAAGCGAAACCAAAAATTCTAGTGCAGCAACAATGTTGGACAAAACATGATTAAATTAGTCATTCTCAGTGAATCATTTACTACTACAAATATGACTAATTCAATTTTGACTGAATTTGATGAATAAATATTGTTTTTAGTCGCATTAGTCACGACTAATACTATTTATAACTAATTAAAGACATTTTTAATCATGATTGAAATTTAGTCATCGTATTTCATGATTAATTTTAGTCATGATTGAAATCAATCCATGTCAAATTATGCTCAATATTGATGTTACAGTAATTATTATTAGGCTATGTAATAACCTATCTAATCTGAGACTAAGAAAGTGAGAAATGGAAATTACTTACTCATATCCTGGTCCTGTAGGGGTGAAAGGTACAATGAAAAATACGTATGTGACTCCAGGTACTAGCTGGTATCGTGGCTTGTCGAATAATTTTTCCTCGCCATTAATGGTCTCAACATGCGAGTCATCAGTAATATCTCCATATTTATCAAACATAGTTTCTTGAATCCTTAATACTGTTACTTCATTTATGATAGAACTATCTTCAATTTCAACTCTAAGTGCATAACCATCCAGTTTATCATCTATTAAGACTTTTGGTGGTTTCCAGGAGAGTAAAACTGATGCGTTAGGAAATGAAAGTATTTTGACCGACGTAACAGGACCAGACTCTGAAATTTTTCAAAAAACTTGATAGAATAAGGCAAAATGTTTGTTGTAAAAAATTTCAAATCGAAAGAAAAATTTCAGTCTCTCACTTGGCGTTAAAAATACTTCCTGAGGATCCGAGTGAGTTTCAGAATTACCATTAATTGAAATTACAATCATTTCGTATAATACACCGTTCGATAAAAAGTCAGTCGTGATAGATGGTCCATCTAATTCTTCAATTTTATATTCACCTCTTCTATCAAACGCTCTGAGAAAATTTGTTAGTGCAATTAATAGATGGATTTGAAATAACTATATAAACCTATTAAAAGTCACCAATGATATGAACTTCATTTTTCGCCCTTGATTTTTAATTCATGATTAATTGGTTTTCCTGAAGACCTATACAGTTATGTGAAGATGTCCGAAAGAATATAAGATACTTGCATTAATACGAGTATAATAGGTAGAGTAAGGGCGGGCAAAAACCCGCACTGCCCTTAGCGCCCTCTATATAAATATTAAAAAAAAATCCAAACACTATGTTCGTAAATACGACTATCCGACGGCAGTAGGGAAAGAAAGTTGCGATATTCTTTTCATTCAAACTATCGATAGGTCGATATTTGTAGGATACGCGATTTTTATTACCGCGAATTTACGATCCAAACAAAGGTACTCGTAGGAATGAATTTTCGCAAAAAGAACCAACTTCACACCTAAATTTTTCAGTGGAAACATTGAGAATACATACGGATATTGGTCTTATAAAATGATCATTAGATCCTCTGAATTATGTTTTTCACGATATTTAATTTCTATAGAAAATGACGTATTATTACACTGGTATAGATATCGATGTTGATACAATTTGTCGGATACAAGGGGAAGGAGGAGGGGTAAAACTAAATTTCAAAACATTAGGATGTTGAACGTATAATTATAGGTAGTTTATCTTAGCATCCACTGTATACTTCGTGAAGGCCTGCAAGTGCAACTAATTTATTAATACTATTTCCATATGAGGGTTTTTGCCTCGCATCTTATGGGACAAAACCCGTTGCTCCATTTTCTCCTCTTTCCGCTGTAATTTAGGAGGAAATACTTACAAATTTCTAAATACTGTTGATAACAATCTAAGAGGCCGTTCCATTGATTGATTCGTAAAGGAAAAAATGTTTCCACCCCTCCACTATTCAGTTCCGTAGCATCAAAAGTTCAGTGCGGGTTTATGCCCAACCTTATACTCTATATTGATATTCAGGAAGATATTGATGTTTTTTGGAATATCATTATAATTTATGGGTGGGTGAGGTGTCATACACCAATGTTTTCAGTAAAATATTTCTACTCATTGGATAGAATGTATCTTTTACAAGCAAATTGTGTAATCCGTTCGGCAAATCATGAAATAAACTGTATATTATACTCGTATTTCTCAGGTAGGTAATTGAAATAATGGCATATCGTAGAGTTTTATCTCCTATCATTTTATCGCAAATATGTGCCACTATATCAGTTTGATGCCGCATCCAAAAATGTGTAAGAAATCACTATGATTGCTGAAAAAAATCTCTGCTCTTTAATAGGAAGTGTCATAGACTCATAGCAGTTCTTATTGTATAATAAAATGAAATACATGTATTATGCTGCGAGTTCAATACAGTCTTTGTATGATTTTCCTGATGTATGTTGTGATAAATAAAATGTTATCATTACAGAGGTGAGTGGTTTTAAATCATCCATAAATGGAATGACAGTATAAACCATCCTTTTTGGAAATAGGTTTTGCTTGTTTATGTAACTGGAAAAACACAGCTGCATTCTATAGTGACGTACTGTATGTATGAACTGCTGCATCCTGCAAATTTTATAAATATGTCTTGAATCATCTTTCCCAAACTTTCCCCCTTCCAGACAGCGTGATGTATCTTTTTTTTTTTGAAAAATCTTCAATTATCCAAGCTCCAGTTAATTTAGAGTGAGAGGAGGATTGTTCAAGACCACAGTACAGCTGTATAGTGGATGGGTTGAGACCACAGGGCCCAACGTATGTGAGTTCAATATACCTAGTGTTTATATTATTTGCCGGCTACATATTTTTCAAGCAGTTTATGATATACTTAGATATTTCATGAAATACCTATAGACAGGTCATGGAACTGTATAAAGAATTATATGATACCTGGATTACACAATTTGCCTGTAACACACATAAACATCAAATGAATAATTTTAATTTATTACGTACGGAAAATACCACCATACCACCCTATTTTCGGGTTGGAAAACCGCAAATTATCATAAGCGAGATTTTTTGTTTTCCGCGGCGGGATTTTCTGTTTTCCGTGGCGGATTTTTTGTTTTCCGCACCTGTATATTTGTGTTTGCCGTTGATTAATTCGTTTATCTTGATAATTTGCGGTTTTCCAACTCGAAAATAGGTCGTTTTCCATTCGTAATAAATTAAAATATTATACACGATTAGTTTGAAAAGTAATCGCATTACTTTCCGCACCAATCGTGTAATCTACTGTAGTTACCTGAATTTCACAGCAAAATGTGTTCCAGCTTCTTTTCCTTTACAATTTTGTGCTTCACGCGTACCACAAGGGAGCCATTTTATTGATACTTCATTATGTAATGTGTCGTAAGTACATTCAAAACCAGGTTTTGCAGGTTTTGTATTCGTTTTATTATTAGTTTTCATTGGAAGTGAATAACTGCAATGGTACACTCAATATTATTAGGCATCATTGTTAGATCAGTACACTTTTTATCATTTCACAAATAGGTAAATAACATTTTTTCTCACGTATAGTTAGGTGTTCCTCCAAAATTATCCATGGAATACTGGTTAATGATGAATTCATAAAGTGTATTTTCTTTGAATTCTTTTCCTCTAATTATAAGATAACTCTTTGAGCTGTCTGCATATGGGCATAATAGATCAATTTTTTCCTTTTCGATGTCCTTCTCGCAAAATTGAAAAATTACGTATAATTCTTCACCATCTGAATTTTTTTGTGTTGTATTCGGTTTCCAAGTGACATAAAATCCAGTATGACCCAGAGGTGCATAATCAAATACAAATTCTGCATCGAAAACAAAATACTTTCTTTATTATAAAAATATCATTCACTTATCAGTAATCTTACAACAGGTTGATAGGTATTTAACATCACCACTATAAGAAGTTGAAAAGGAGAGGGTAATTTTCATAACTTGAAAAATTTTTCATCCAATTTTTCTTGTCTAAAATGAATTTCCATTACTAATATGAAGGGGGCTATCCAAAAAGGGCCTAAGTGGCAATACAGTGTTTTGAGATATTAAGGTTAGAAGTTTTCGTTTAGTTGTAAAATGATGAACGTGTGAGATGGAATTCAATAAGAGGGTATGAGCGTGTTTGTCTAATCTATGGGCTAGACAATGAGCCATGTTTCGCCCATCTACAATCCATAGAAATGGATTTATGGCTATTTAGCTAAAACCCTACATAGGCCCTTTTTGCATATCCTTTTAAGAAAATCAATTTTGAACGGTTTCAAGCAAATTTGTAGAGTAGTTTTCAGTTTCCCGTGATGAAAAATCATGAAATGCAGTCAGAAATGGAGTTTAGAATTCTACATAGGCTCTTTTTGCATATCCATCCAAAAAAATAATTTTGAAACAGTTTTACACGTATTTTAAGAGCAGTTTTGGGTTTCCCATTATGCAAATTCATAAAATACTACCCAAAATAGATTTTTAGCTATTTGGCTAAAACCCTACATGCCCTTTTGCATATCCATGTGAATTCATCGACACAAAGCAGTTTACAATGAAGTTTGATTGTATAAGATGTTGATTTTCATTCAAAACAGTGTAAATGGGAATGAAAGAAGGCTTTTATTAATAAATAAAAAACGCTGTAACTTCACGAATTTCCACGAGAATGCGCTGAGTGACGGCTCCTTATAACGAGGAAAGTTCATAGATAATGAATATGTTGGATTTCCAAAAAGGGCCTAAGTCAACTTTGGCCCTTTTTGGATAGCCCCCTTAATGACTGCATTACTCACTCTGAGGTTCCAGAGGTTCCATCTTGATAATATGCAAAAATGATACTAGGCAGAATAACTTGAACCAAAAATGCATCATAAGACTTGATTTTAAAAAGAATAACACTAGATTTTCAGAAATAAACTTTATCGTTTGCAAAATGAATACCTAGTTGTAATATTGCGTTTTTGGAACAGTTATTAAATTTTACTTTGTAAAAAAAAATACAAACAATATTTTAGTAAGTACTTTACAATTAATGTCCTAGTGAGAAAAATTATTTAAGACTAATTTCAATTTTTCACTCGATGTCACTATTTATTATTTCCAAGCTTTGCTTTATCGTGTTTTAATCTAACTTCGACAATAATCGTCATCATCAAATGAATTTGAATAATTTGGAAGGGAGGTAAAATTTATAAGAGGCGAAAAACTGATACGCGACTGAATGTGTTAGATGGGATATAATGAAAATGAACAATGCTTTTAAATTTTAAAAAACTATTACTCATCTACCAGAGGACTATAAAAAATAGCTGCACCCTTCACTGAAGTTTCGTGAAGGCGAAAGATGAATTCTCTTTTACAACAAGAGATTATAAAAAGTATTCAAAACTGTTTCTCATAAAAACAAAATTGTTTGAATATGAAGCGCATAGGGACTTAAAAATATTTCTTCATAATTCTTTCCTGAAAAATTTTACTTGGTTACTTTTCCAATCTTATAAGTAAATGTATAATGACGTCATCAACATCTTTTGAAATGTTATACCTAGTGTTCTATGTTATACATAGATATGATGACGTCATCTAATCAGTTATAACATTGAGCTATAAAGAAATCTTGTAAGTGTATGATGACGTCATCAACAGCTTTTTAACTGTTATAACTAAGTATAACATTGAGCAATATGTTATATCTAGGTATGATGACGTCATCCTAACATTGGACTCTGATGATGACGTCATCATCTGCGTTTCCTATGTGATACGTAGGTATGATGACGTCATCCTAACATTGGACTATCACGGAAGAACAGGACATTATGTTCACGGCGGACATTATGTTTTGAAATTGACTAACGCCCAGTACAAAGAATTCATCTTCAGTACTGTCCTCGAAGTGCGCACTCTATTCTTTATTTGTACTTTATGTTTTTACACAAGAACCGAGTCGTCTCAATCTTCACCCACCCTTGCAGTGTGATATTGCTATCAGACCCACTATACGCCCTGCTACCACCAATTTTAGAAAATGCCGTAGTTGAACAATAAACATTTGCCCACTCAGGTTTTCATCGTTAGCCTTTGACTCGTCGATTTAATTGAGATTTAACATTTTAGTTACGCGAGCATATTGAACAATAGCGAAACGATTAATAAAATTTAATATTCCGCATATCACGTACCCATACAACCATATTATAAAAACCTTCATAGCCTTTTCGAAGGAAAAAAAAATGAAAGAAAGGGTTGTCGAAAGAAACGCTAAATTTCACGACCAGTTATTGAGCGATTCGTAACGATTTTCCGGCTTCTTTTATAAAGAATAATTTTTTTATTAATCCTCATCTCCATTGCATCCGTGTAACAAGCGTTAGTTCTGGCTGCCGCCCCTAAAATACAGAGGGATGCAAATCATTTGTGTTTTAAATATTGTTTCTAATCCTAAAAAAAGTTGATCGAAAAAAAAAGTTCAGACTATGGAAAGTGAAAAAAAAAAGATCAGCACTTGTACAAGTAGCAATGTTAATTTTTTTCTTTATTTTTTGGTTTCCACCCCGTTGACGCTATCGGCTATGGGGTTGCTTTGTATTTTTTTTTTTCAATCTCCGAATATATTTTTTTAGAAGTTTTTACTTTTTCCCAGCGTCCGGTTTCGATGAACGACCACCAAAGCTGACCTTTGTTTAAGCTAATACATCAACAGAATGGGGGTGTCATTTTTCTTCCTTGGCATTATGTTCTTTATGGAAGATGAGAAATATACTCCCTCGAAAGTAGGAGGGATACATGATTTGACTTTAGAATTAGATGAAAGGAAAATGAAATTAGTAGAGCCAACTTTGAATTTTTGAAATTAGGTACATTCGCGTGGGATCAATATGAGGATATTTTTTCTTACTTCTGACAATTAGTGAGCTGGTTTTTCATCAGATAGGTTGATATTTACTCATAGAAATGACTGAAATATGTATTTGAATTCAGTTTTGTAAATAGGGAATAGAAATTTTTGAAAATTTTATAGAAGCATTGGCGGAACTAGCTTTTTTTTAGTGGTTGTGGTTTCCGGGGGCAGAATCGTTGAAAAAATTTCAAAATCCAAAAAATTGAGACTGAAGTTAATTTTTCGTATTTTTCGATAATTTTCTTTGTTTTTACTAGTTTTTAGTTTATTTTGTAATAATTTGTTTTTGGCCGGAAGACGCCACTGTATGGAAATGCGAAACATAAATTTAATGTTCAACTTTTGTCACCTTTATTGAGACACTTCCACCTAATTGGTCAAAAAATATATTACTTATCGATCTCATTTTTGTAAAATACTTTTTATGTAGGTAGTAATCACAATTAGGATTTACATCTGGCACCATCCCACCGATGATATTATAGTTTTACCATGTAGCTCCTAATTTGCAGCAAGTTATGCATTGCCTTTCCCCACCGTGTCTCTTATATTATTTTTCTTGGTCGTTGACTGCATCAAAAGTCAAGTTTGAAAAAAGCTCTTGTGTGTTTAGGATTTGACATGTTACATGTTCATGTATTTAGTAAGTGGACGGTTAATATTCGCATTAGCCACTAATAACGATTGAGTAAAAGCAATATAACATCGTTAGATCAATATTTCAGCATTTACTTCATTGAAACTGAATTCAAGCTGTGGTCTCAAGCTCAGTCTCTGCCAAAAATTTGGCTTATTTAGACATCTGCCTCAGTACTCTTTATATTAATCCCAAGAACTTAATTACAAGAATGAATTGTAATTTTTATTATTTTTATGAGAAAAATGGAACAATTCAAAGATAATAATAAAAATCACTACAAAAATAGTAAAATTAATTTCTCTTACTATCTCTCTAGTCTCTTTATTATAAACTATTTTATAAAATTCATTACCATTTTTATAGAGATTTCTCAGTCCAGTTTGATTTTTATTTCATCAGTCGAAAATCATTTTCAAGGAGCCATCGAGGTCAAACACTTTGGGTTCTTTGCTTTTTTTCTTTTTTTTTACTTTCCACGAAAGACAAAAATGAAATCCTTTCTTTTCATCCATGTTCACTGCATGCTTTTATCCCTTCTGTACAAATGCACTTCTTAACCCTCCACTCTTTTATTTTGAATCCCAAATCGTGACTACCCACAGTCTGTCGATATTTTCGGTTCTCTACTCTTTCCTTTCATAATTTGGCCGCGTGCTATAAATTTGTCGGCTTAGGTTCCAATTTAATTCCACATCCCGTATGCTTTTTAAATTATTTTTCCAATTTCGTCGAATTTTCAAAAGGAGATGACCTTTCGATGCGATGTTGACCGATTTTAGTGTCACAATTAACAAAAAGATGTTGGTTTTATCGAAAGTTAAAAAGGGATCTTCTTCTATCGGTGGGGTTTTTCTTAACATTTTATGATAGGTTGTATAAATAGACTGATGTATTTAAAAATATGGAACAATAGACCCCATGAAAGGCGTCTTTTGACGCTTAAAATGTTGTGTTTTTGTGGTCGAGTATCGTTTTAATGTATAATAAACCACTTTTAAACCAGTTTTACCCGCATCCTATAGCTTCTAGTATTTGGCGATGAAATTCAAACAAATACGATTTTTTGTTCAAGGAACATCCTGCTCATTTAATACACCCAGAAAATTGGTATACCTGAATGGAAGATAGGTGTAAAATGTCGAATAGAAGAATGGTTTTGAACTTCTGGATGGTCCATCCAAATCTAGTCCAACAAAAAAATAATCTTCCCTCATGAAAACCGCAGAAAGCCAATTTCATTGTTTCAAAGATACCGATTTTTCAGTTTTTTTTTCTTTTTTATATATCAAATTCTGGATTTAATAGAAATGAAATGGAACATTTCAGCTGCAAAGGAATCATTTTTAGCGTTTCAATAGGAGCTAAATTAGTTTTTAAGCAGGTTTACAAAAACAAGATTTCAATGATCATAAATAGCTTATTTATGCGTCATCTCTGGAGATGGTTTGAGGAGGCCCATGTAGCCAGAGGGTTTCAAGGGGCTTACAATGGCGCAGTCAGAAATTTGCTATGGGAGGTGCTGAGTCTTGAATTAACTAACAAAAGATAGAAACTCTACGAAAAATCCGCGCGAAGTGCGGAAAGAAGAACGATTTTTTTATTCAATGTTTTTTTGATGAAATTTTATGGCTAAGGTGAGCTGTAGCCCCCTTAGCCCTCCCTTGACTGTGCCACTGGGGGTTGAGTCCCTTCTTGGACTAATCTAAGCCCGCCCTCGTTTTGAGCACCCCCTTCTGAATTTCAAATGTTTTTCCAGCGATTTTCCATGAAATAAACGAACAATACAAAGAATTTCTACAAAAAAAACTACCAAAAACAGCAAAAAACTTCAAAAAGCTCTCATTAGTTATATTTCAGACTAAATTTTGTCTGGTTTTGTTTTGGTGTTTTTTTTTGTGACTCTTTTTTGGAAAATTTTTCAATATTTAGTGCTTTACCCTTTCTTTTGTTATGTATAGATTCATTTCCATCTACTTTTTCACTCATTCGACTTTACAATTCAACATTTAATTTTTATAGGAGATATTATGTGTAAACAAGGATATGGATAATTTTTCTACATTCCTCAGTAAATGTGTGGCTTGTCAATATTATTAGAGCTTTCAATTTTAATAATCTCTCCACTAAACCTCTTCGCTAAATACAAATAGATATTATTTATTATAAATGCACTAGAGACCAAGTATAACAAGTTGGAATTAAAAATAACCAACCCAGCAAGATGATTTGATGTCAAGAATAATCTATAAAATATTTTATTCTATTTTCAAATTACCTGAACTATTTAATTTATAGTAGCCAGAAGGCATGATTTTTCTCTCTTTACTATATAGCTATAGACTCTGTTTATACTTTTCAGTCCTTCCAAACGAACCAATTTCTAAATTGACAAATTGAAATCATATTAAATTCCTCACCCCTTTTTTCAGCCCTTCTCTAAGGGGCGGAATAAAAAGTCAAATTATCCATACCACGACCGTTACTGTGGCCCTTGACTTTTTTTGTGTACCTTTGCAATTGATTTAGAACATTCAATTATAAATCAGCAGGTAATTTTCGCATGTGGAACTAATAAACCTGAACTACTTCGTGTTTAAACCGCAAATCTTTGACAATTAATTTTTATATTATTTTTGCTGCAATGACATAATTCAATTGTAACCTTTTTTTTTTTTTTTGTATTCTTTATGTCATTGTAGTAACCCGTTGAGGTTGTAAGTTTACTTTTTTTCTCTCTTCTATTTTTTTTTTTTTATTATTCTCGTTTATTATTATTAATCATGCCCTTTTTTTTATCTAAAATAACCGAACACTCAAATTTGGGCCACACCCGTTGAGACCTATTGGAAACACATGTCGCATTTTTCGTAACCGGATTCACCAGGTGTTGAGATTTTTTCTGTTTCTCTCTTTTTTTTTCCTTTTTTTTTTGATTTTATAAAAATTGGATGCTGCGAGAAGATGAAATTCGATGTTAATATCCGTTTTTTAGGTGCACAATGCTTTTTTTTTTCGTCTCTTTATTTAGGTGTACGTATGATTAGATGTCAAACTGAATATAGAGAAATTTTCTTTACATTTGCTGACAGATTATTGTGACAAGAAGCAATTACTGCTGATGAGTAGATGAGCACCTTGTTTAGTTTCTCATTGTGGTACATTCTTAACAAGATCTTTCTGTTCTTTTTTGCTCAATGATTAGCTATAAATTATAGATTTAGGTCTTTTTTTTTCTTTTTTTTTTTTCTGAAAACTCTACACTCAAGTATAAGTTCGTAAATTCAAATATCCGACACGAAATTTTCTATATAGCAAAGCCAAAATAATTTAGAATTAAAACAAATTTCATTTAAAACATTTCTAGAATGCCTAATATCAAGTTAATTTTGGAGAGAATCTAGAAAAATACATTTTAAAACTGAAAATAGTAGACAATAGTAGTAATTTTGGTTTTTAAAAAATAATTATATTCATTGCATGAGGTACTCCAAATTCCTGTATAATTAACAAATCAAACCATACAAATAACTTCCACTTTGTGTCATTCCGATTTTTTTTTCAATGTCACTTTTCTGAGACTGTTCACTTCTGTATCCATTTCTCCAAGAAATTTAACATCCACGTGACAAAAATTAATATCTTTCAAAATTTTCATGCACAAAATCTAACAAACTAAGAATTAGTTTTGTTTTTCCTCTATAACAAGATATAATAGCTCCAATTGAAAACAATAAGTTTTTACATATTTACCTCCAAAATACGAAATAAATTAATTTGGCACACGCTTCGTTAAATTTTAAATAACTCAAATAGGAAATTTTTAGTGACAAAATATTTTTCGTTTCGGTAAGGATAAAAAAGATGCGCGCGCAACTCCAAAAAAAAATATCGGGTATCTGCACCGCGTTCACAACCTACCCGAGTAAATCTTTCTACGAGTTCACAAAACACGTCTTACGTCATCGAATCCGTAGGTCGATTTTAGCGGGAAAAATACCAGGAGAATATAACCGAGACAGTGGTACTGGATTATGGAATCGTTCGAAAGTGACGTTTTTGTAAAATATGGAACAAAAGGGCGAGGGAGAGTAAAAAAAAGAAATGGAATGAGAATAAAAGTGGGTGCGCAACCCAGTGTTGCCGATATTTATACACATTTTACAGGTAGATTGATGGTCACGGTATAATTCAGTGCTGAAGGGGGGGGAAACGATAGAGCGAGTTGTACATTTACGTAACTTAAGCTAGATTTAATTAAATCTAGATTTAACCTTAAACTTGGTTTAACATTTTTTGTGTTGTACAATTCACCAACCTCACGGATTTAGTTAAACCACCCATGATTATGCATGAGGATGAATTAACCAATAAAATTATCAGCTGGTTCCTAAAAATCACATTCATTAGATGAGAGAAGAATGAACATTTCATCATGTACAAATATGGTAATGATGCATTATTATGAAGAAAAAAGAATACCCTTCGTAACATCTTTCGATAGAAATCCTATTACTCAAAACCAAAAAAAATATCCAGAATAATCCTCATCAAGACGTACGAGTACAACAATCACGATCAAAACATCATGCAGGAAAACCAAGAAATATTCACCAGAGTACAGAAAACAAAATGCGTCGTCTTTAGAAATAAAAGTTATTATTACACTACTCAACATTTTTCAACTCATTAAAATGTACTGAAATCAAACTATGTGATTCTTGAAGTATTTTTCACGCTGAATTCAATGGTGATCTTCATGTTGATCATTTCGCACAAAAACAACGAAATTACTCGCGATTGGGACCTGATGAAGAAAAATGAAGATCACCATTGAATTCAGCGTGAAAAATACTTTAAGAATCACATAGTTTGATTTCAGTACATTTTTCTGTGTTGACTAGTGTTATTAATTCTTCGAGAAGGTTTCAAAGCTGTGCGCAGAGGTGGTGGCCCTACGGAATATCCGCAAATTAATCAAACGAAAAACAGTTTTGAGGCAATCTCTCTATTCTGTGTACACAGAAAGTCAACTTTTTCTTCAATCTCCAAATTAGAATAATATGTAATTCAAAATTAATTTCAATTTCAATTCCAAACCAAAAGTTATTGTTGTACTTGTGATCATTATCATATCATATCATTTTTTTTTTTTTTTCAAATTCAAACATTTGCTATGGAGGGGATAAGATTTTGTTAAATCTGGACTTAAAACCCCAAAATCGGGGGATTAAAGTTAATACTTGATTTTGTCTTAAAATAGTATTGTACAACACGCACAGCGGCTTAAATCTGGACTTAAGTCAAGGACACGACTTAAGTCACTGTGGTACAACTCGCTCTAAAGAACATCGTTTTGAGAAGTTGAAATTAATCTTTTGGAGAAGTGTAAAAATCAACAAAATTGTTCCAAGTTTCGACGAAATTTATTTATTGGAAAGAAAATCTCATTTTCACTGAAGATGATTTTTATTTTTGATGGTAATGGTGAACTGAATTGTATGAATTAAAATTATGTTGAGCCCAAATTGCTCGCGTATGAGAGAGAGGAAACCTTCTTGTCACATATTTTGGCTCGTGAAAGTTAATTGGTCAGAGGAAACTTTCATAAGCGAAATTTCTAATCTACCATCCTGTACGGGATTTTTGGGAGCTATAGCAAATATAAGTTTGATTAATGTTTTTTTCTTTTTTTTTTTTTGGGGGGGGGGAGGAATCAAAAATTTTTTTATTTTTGAAGAAATGAATAATTGTAACTTACCTTTCTATTGGAATGTTGCCCTATAGTGTATCAATAAATTGAGTAAGATAAAATCAAAGAAAAATGTCGAATAATTAGAGCAGTTTGGAGAGAGGCTTGACAATCTTCCAGTGATTTCTCTGGAAACACAAAGTGATGGACTTTAATGAAATGTAGAGTGAAATGATAGCAGGGTCTACTTTTCACAAGCTCTATGTACGTGTGTACGTTACATGTATGTAAAGAATAGAATAACAAAAGTTCTTTTTTTTGTTGTCCCCTGGCACAGTGTCATCAAGCTGGTAAAATAAAATGGTAGCAGACCCACATACTGTAGGGATAAGTAACAAATTTACAACCATTAACGAAGGAGGAGTAACGACTTGATTTACGTTAGAAGTATGCCTATACGTGCTATTAAGGGCTGCAGCATGCGTGCAATTAACGACTTTACAGCCGCCTACCAACTCATAATTTCACCACGATTTTGGCGGCACGACGACTTTTCTTTCGCCATGTTTGAATCAGACGGCGATGTACTCATGCACGCACCATATATAGACCTAATTTAGAAGAATTATAATCCCTCTCTCATAAATGATTACGGAAAGTTGTTCTTAAAAGAGGACTATACAGCCTGGAGAATACTTCCTTTGTGTTCATAAAACTTATAAGACTCAACTGATAAAACTTTATGAACCACATTATTTCTGTCCATTTGTTATTTTAATTGGAAACTTTCGTTAAATAAGGGGTTAAGTACTGCATTAACTTTCGTTATATTTTTAAAACCTGCTTCTCTAGTTGAGTCTACTGCGCTTGAGTTTTTGATCATTTGGTAGTGCACTGAGCTAGAAATGAATTTATTAATAACAAACGCAATAAGTTGGTTCTATTTGTAAAAAAGGTCGGCATTTTCAGCACTATTTTTCAATAAAAGTTCTAATTGGTTGTCTGACATATCGTTTCGAAAAAATTTTACAAGTACATATAAATAGTTACCGTGGAGTAAAGAACTCAGGTTCTCTAATAGTTCTGCACTTTCAGAACTTACTTGAAGAGTAGGTACAAGTTCTAGGTTCTAAGTTCTAAGTTCTTATTTTTTTGTTTATTCATATTTCATTTATCATTCTATTTATCTTGAATTACAAGATTTATGCTTTATTTATTTGTTTATTTTTAAAATAAAAACAGTTTTTATAATTGGGAAAGTTATTATTTTTAGTAGACTTTCTCAACACTAGAAGTACCAGGTGGCGTCATATACGACGCCACTCAAAATTTTGATATGGATTTTTCAAAGGACCAATATTTCGAGAACCCCTGACTTGTGTCATACGATGCCACCTAGTCCTTTGAGGTTATTATTTTGGCGTCGTATATGACGCCACCCGGTCCTTTCAGTAATCGAGTAAAACCTGGTTTTTCTAGTGTTAATATTTTTAGCAATAGTACCTGCTTTATACCATCTCAGATGATATATTTTAATATTTTTGTAGTGATTTCTGCAACAAATCTTGAATTGTCCCAGTTTCCTATTCAAATTGTAGAAATTATACTGCCTAAATATTTTTCAACGTAAGTAAAAGTAGGTATACAGTCTATTGCAAAAAAGTATTTTGCTTCCAAGTACCAACACTTGGGAAGTATCTTCAGCCTATAAGAACGTATAATATTTGAAAAAACTCCGAATTTCCAGTTACTATTTATGTTGACAAAAACACTTTTTTCCTCATTTTTACTCAAATATAGTTGGCATTATAGCTATAACACGATAGCTTAATCCATATTCAGGGCATATCTTGTAGATATTTCATAACATCAGTCATATACATGTTTCAGGGTATCATATTCGTCGGTCGACCAAAACTTCACAACAAAAAACCTACCTATCATTTTCAGTGCTTATATTCGACATGCAGTAATAAGCCTGTGCCACTTCATTATTCGCCAGTATATAAGAAAGAAAATGTTGTACAACTCGAATTTCAGTTCATTCGCGTCTATAAATACACCCACATTGAGTATATTAAAATCCATTTCAAACGTCACACACCCAGCCTGTCATAATAAGCCTAAAGGTGATATAATAGTATAGGTAAAGGCCCAATGAAAGGATCCACATATTACGTTGTAAAAACTTGTGGAGTGGGCTCCCCTCAAAGGCTAAATACTTTCGCCAAATATGAGGTAACTGGATTTATTTCGCTATCATGAATGTACAGAAACAGGTGATTAAAGAAATACCATCACAAAAAATCGTCTATAGGCTCTAATCGGATTTTTAACTTCGGAAAAAGGGTCTTTTTTTTTCTACTAAGACGCCTACGACCTTTTTTTTTTTTTTTACGTTTATTGTGCAAATTTTTTTTTTACGCCGGATTAAGAGATTTTCGTTATTCCATCTTCTTCTTTACTTTTTTCCAGTACTTTTTTTTTCATTCGTGTAAAAAAAGGTGGTCATAATCTGGGTATCTCATTACACGGATTCATGTAGGATTAGTTTTTTTTTTATGTGCAAAAATTAAATAACGTTAGCCCCATTTGAGAATAAACTTCCTAGATATATGCTATTGAAGAAGCACTTTCTCACGAAAGCGATAGTTATTTAGATTTTTAAGAACTGCACGATGGTTTTGAATTTCGTATTAACGTTAGAGGCTATTCAGAATATATTAAGTATAGGAGGATAGAATTTTGAATTTCAGTAATTTGAGGATACTGTATGCATGGCTTGCTATACATGGCTAGTAAACAGATTATTTTCTATTATTAAATAGGGAGATTACTCGGACGAATTTTTTAGATAAAATAATAAGAGAGCCACTTATTGATGCAGTGATATCGGCTCTTCTTTCTAAATATATTATATTAGCCTATTATCGAAGTTGATTATTCTAATTTTCAATCTATGCCGTAGATGACAAACGGAAATGATTGCGATTTCTGTTTAATCAAAAAGTCTCTGTACTCGCCGAAAGATATTATGTGGGAACGATAAAAAAACTGTCTCCATAAGTTATTTATAGTTGACGCATATAACACGTAACTCTATAAGAGGGCTATTCAAGGCCCTAATATAGGGGCAACTGCTCATAAATGACGCAAACAATTTTCTTGTGGAATCTGATTTATTTTCATATGTGAATATCAAGCAAAAATAACTTTTCTGCCAGTTTTTTTATCTCTTCAAGATTAATTATGAATCCAACCTCCTAAAACTTACTTATGAAAAAAAATTTGCTGATAATTATATCTCTCTATTAATTAATTGCAAACATTACAAATGAAACGCCTATAGCAAAACAATACATTAAGATATAAATACTAAAATTAATTTTCGGTAAATCCATGAAATATAGTCATCTATAATGACAGAAAAAATATGATGTTCCACTCAGGTATACATATATGGTTGCACACATGCTATCTTCTAAAATTAATAACCTGGCACATTTTTAGTCGAATTGTAAAAGTGGAAAGTGTTTAGTTTTTTTTTTAAGGTTGGAAAAATGAGTGTCTCAGATTTTGAATAAAAGGCCAGGGGCGGGCTGAAACCGAATATTGATTCTTTGATTCATTGCCTGAAAGTTTTGATGATTTTTGAAGAGAATGAATCAAAAAAACAAATTATCAATATTTTTAGTTATTTAATTAAAAAATTAAATTAATCGTTTTTTAAGGATTTTTTCTCAATATTATTATGTATTTAATTTTTAGAATTTTCATTTCTATTTTCTAATTATGAGAATTACTAATTAACTCATTGTGACCATAATTTTTTGCTTATCCTTGTTTCACCATAAACTCCTTCAATTTTTTCCCATCTTGATGGCTTGAAATATCATAGCCAAAATTTTGCCGGTACTATGCAAATGCACCACTATTTCTACTAAAAATATCAATTTCTCTGAAAAAAAAAAAAAAAACACTCATAATCCCAACAAAATAAGCTATAAATGGAAAAAAAATCATTTAGACAGAAAATCATGCTATTGCTGTAGTTCAGATCAATTATTAGAGAGGGGCTGCGTATTTTATATTTTTTCTTATACCAAACTCTGCACTAAAAAATTCCTAGATCCGCCTATGCTCCAAGTTTTCCAACAAAATGGAGGCACTTCCTGCTGCATTGAAGCGTGAATGAAATAAAGTGAAAGGAAGAGATCAGTGCGTCATCCATACTTTTCTCAAAGATTGGTTCTCAGTGATTGTCAAAGGTATAAAAGCTGTATCCAGAAAACCATGTTGAAAAATTCACAAAAAAAAATAAATAAAAAATATCACATTGCCATTATACCGGATAAATTACAATGTTTCCTTGCACCAGGCGTGTCATCATGTACAAGCAAAGGCCTATTCATTTCAAATTCACCAAATCATACGTCAATCTTGTGAGCTCTTCACCTATAAAAATATAAACTACATACAATGCTAATGGGTCTGACGAATCATCCCTTCCCCCTTTTTCAAAAGGTTTTAATAAGCCGGAGCAATGGCGAAACCCTTTATGTTTTCATTTATTAGGGTAGATAATTTCGCGTACGATGATACTTTTCTTTTTCATATTGAAAATTCAGATCGGAACTCGATAACAATGTGAGATGGCTAAATTTAGCCGACAAAACGTTTTTTTGGGTAAGTCGAGACCCTTCAACCCCACAACCCTTAGTGTATAAAAAAATAATCGTTGTTACAAATCTGAAAAATGAAAAAAGGCCACACATCTATACACTTTTTATTGACCTTTTTTTTTTTCTCTTTTTTCGTATAAAAAGCTCTTCTTTTCCATTTTTACGATCTTCCGACTTCTTATCTGGAATCTGGCAGCTATGTAGTTTAAGATTCAAGTGTTGATAAAAGGAGACAATAGCCAAATGGTAAAACGAAACCATTTACTGGGCATCGAATTTTTTAAGATTTTTGTATGATTTTTTTTTTTAGCTTCTTCTGTCCATAGTGCATAATTTTTTCGCCAAGACTTGATAAAGATATTTTGGAAAATAGCCAATGTAATTGATGCGTTTTTTTTTCATTCTAAGATGATCAGCTGGAGAATGTAGAGGAGTGAAATGAAAAGGTCTGAAAGCGATTAGTGCGGAATGCTTTTTAATAAGTAGCTCTCTGCATCAATTCGAGACGATTCTGTTTTGATCGTCGATCATTAGATGCATTTTTACCCTCAAACGCATCTTCGCCATTGTCGGTGAGATATACACAAAAAAATACATGGCTACTTGTAAAATTAATGGATTCGTTAAATCGAAGAGCATCTTGAACGTGGGCTTATAGGTAAGAGAGTTGTTATCGTGTTTTGATAGAGCAAGAGGTTCAAGTATAGCAGTTAAATGTGGAGAAGCGTGAAATAATTTACCTGCTATTTAGCTTTAAGAGGGTGTAAGAATAACAAAATTTGTCGCAAATAACTTATTGGGAATGGTACAATGAAGTTAGCACTCTGGTGGTGGATGTATGAACTGCACAATTATGTGATCGTCTTCATTGAAATATACATGCAGGATTATCCATTTTGTATATTTCATCATTTAATACATGTATTTCGGTAGTTTTTATTTTATTACATTAAAGCTGGTAGTCTCAATATTTTTAGGGTTTCTTGGTAAAACCTGCGAGGAAGAAAAAGATATTTGATGAGATCATAAGAAACGAGTGAAAAGAAATAACATGAAAAAATGTTCAAAGTTCGGTATAAATAAATCAAAATTTTGGAAATTTTCATTGAACTGGTGAGGTGGGCTAATTCGATTTTCTGTGAGGGGAGGGCTGATTTCAGCTCTGAAGGATAGCACCCCCCCCCCCAACAGTCCATCTATGACGGAGCCGTACAATTGATGGAGTACAGATGTTAGCTCCATAGATATTGTAGAAACTAGAAAATTATATTTTCATTATCTACAGCAAAATAGCTTCGTAGATATTTTTATTTCGAGCAAAAATAAATCTTAAAAAACCAAGCTATAGAAACGTGGGTTTTTCTACTTCTATATTTGACACTGAAAAAAATAATTACAGTAGTATTATTTTCACAATTTTGAGTAGGAAAACAGGGACGATACGAAATTTTTAGTCGAAATTGCTGTCAAAATAGTATAAAGTCAATCTTTTGTGATGAGGTCAACTGATGAAAGCTGGAAAAAAATTTCATGGTGGGATGTTTTGGGAACTATCATAAAAATCTACCCGAAAAATTTCAGCTCAATTGGATGATTAGAAATTGTTTTAGAAATGATTTTGTTTTTCGTGGATAAATTTCGGAGTCAAAACTTAAATTTGCTTATGAAAAATTTTAGTTTTGAAAAAATTTATATTGATCGATATTTCTTCTCAGTTATAGAAAAATTCTTAAAATTATTTTCCTACGTACAGTATCAAATCTTTTTTTTTTTTTGATGAGTTTTATAAATTTGCTTGGAATCATTTTTTTCAAACCATAATTAAGACACTGCATGTCAAAAATTTGAAGAAGAAAAAAAAAAGAATAAATTTAGGTTTTCTGTTAAATAATTTTTATTGCTTACTTTAAAAACTAGTTTACATTGAGTAAGAAAGTGACCATTTTAATCATCAAACATGCTTACAGCGCTATCTCTAATGAAATGACTGAATTTTACTACACACATTTTGAAAACAGAATGTTTTAATTGTGAAAAGGTGGACATTTCTTTGATACCAACTTGATTTTATTTTATTGGTCATTTGGTCGTATTAAAAATGGTGACTGAAAAATGTATTTTTACTCTTTCTCCTAATATAAATTGCCTAATGATGATAATAGATAATCTAGACAACAGATTTGAATGTCAAACAAGAATGCATCTTAGAATTCATTTTTTTTTTTTTTTGATACTTTAATTTATTGACAAATGAAAAAGTTGAGTTAATTTTATACTCAAGCTAAAAGAAAAATAAAAACTCAAACAGTGTCGAAGATAATATAGGTTTATCACAATACAAATACTCGTATACCATTATTGAGTCTGAGTCAGCACTGATTCAGTATCTACTTGGTTTATCGATGATCGTAACGAAATTGTTACATTATTACCACCAAAATTGAACGATAGATTTTACCTAGGGATAATAAATCGACAGAATGTTTGATGTGAATGTTCGAGTAATAGCATAATGCTATTTTGAAGGCGAATTGAGAGAAACATGCAGCGTGTAAGTTATTCTTCATTCCAGATTCCTATTTTTTTATTTTGTTTTATATTTTAATTTTACTTATTTAAAATATTTTTTTCCTCCCTCACCCTCAGTATAATAGACACGTCGTCGGCCTGAGTCCGAAATCAGCCAAATACCCAAATTCAAAATAACATATGACAGAAAACCGCCAAAGCCAATCTACATAATATGCTTTTTGGCTGTTCTGTAAAATTTATGGATTTGGAGTTAGCAGATTTTGGATTTAGGCCAGTGATGTGGATTCGGAGTATAAAAGAGAGAAATGAGAAGGATGGTAGAGGTGTGTGAGATGGACTTGGATAAAGGAAGATAAGACTTGAGGAGAGTGAGGCTTGAATTAAGGAGGAGAGTAAGTAGTTAATGGTAGTGAGTATGGGATGACATCGAGAAAACGTGAAGGGGAGCACCGGGTGAAATCAAACTTATGCATTGGGAGAGTACTCAGCTTGTGTAGGAGTGCTGTGGTTGGTAAGAACGAGAAGGAAAGGGAGTATGAGGAACAGGTGTTGATAGTCGAAGTGAAGTGTACAAAATTTCAATATCGTTCAACCACATCCTCGATAATGTTATCAACTCTCAGTAATAAGTCAGTGTGTCTTTAAAATATTCATAAATGATTGTTCATGCTAGCTTGATTTGGAATATCGTAAAATGAAAGGTAGAGAGAAAACTGATTCTTATATGCAGCCATAAAACCTATCCATGATCATGTGTTTCTTCAAATGGGAAAACCTTTGGCGATTGGGTCGATGAGGTGAGTGTTTTATTTTCTAAATACGACTGTACAAGGATAAATCAGCGTCATAAATCATTGGAAACATCTTTTGAAAATCAGGACTTGAAGTTTAGTGTTTAGACAACAGAAATAAAGTAATAAACACCCCCCTCCCCTTTGTGATAATCTGCTCGGATTCAAAGAGTGATTTTTCTACATATATGTGCTAAAAAAAATGTAATGAGAGCAATATATTATTTACGAGCTAAGGTCAAAATATTGAATGATGGGAATAAGCACACCAAAGTTCATAAAATTGACCTGCGAAGACAGTTTTAATGGGTTTGAGCCACTTGGCTATTTTCCTTATAGCTTCTCAGCATCTTGCAGAAGAGAAAGGACAGTTAGCTACGTTACATATTTTTGTGGTCTATCGTCATATGCGATAACTGTTAGATATACCATAAGACAAATACGACCATCAAAGGGTGAAGGAACCGAGGAATGATTTTAGATATTAGCAATAGCTGATCTTGAACTCGTCTCTCTCGGATTGAAAAGTTGAACGTTTATGCAGTGCACCAAACAGACCTCTTACACATAACATCTATCATTTGTATCAAATTAATGTCAACGAAATCAAAACTTTACTCTCCTCAAACTGCCACACGGGCCATGCCACTCTTGTTGAATTTATTAACTATTTTATCTAGTCTAAAGTGTTTTAATTATTTTACTTCTTCAAAGTGTAATAACCAGCTTTACTTTTTAGCTGGTTTTCGACAGAAGACAGCTGTTAATTTTGATCTGACTTTCGTAAATAGGCATGGAACCCGCATAGTTTTTTCTTTTGATTACATTCACTCCCTATGAAAAATAAACCATTTTTAATTCAAGTAACAAAAATAGTGAATTTTTTATTGCCTTAAGGGTAAGTCCAAACACCAAACCCTCTCAAATTCCCCCAAACATTTTCTAATCACCTCACTGAATTATAGTAATAAGTTTGAGGAGAAAATACATATTTCTATGCACAGCTCTGATTGTATAAAGTAAAACGATGCTAATTTTTGCAAACATAGATTTTTAACTCCCTTGAGGTATCACTTTTTTTCAACCTACGAGGCTAGAATTTTTACGAAAGTTTTTTTTTTTTCATATATTGGAACCGCATTCGGCAAGGTGGGAAATAAAAAATTTAAAACTTCAAAATAAGTACCACCCTATGGCGCCCTAAAAATAATTATTTTTCCATCATGAAACTTTCTCTTAATTCTTGAAAAAATCCCACTATCAACGACAAAATCATTAATAATTCCTGGGAAAAATCCGATAAGCATCAACTAGTTAGCCACTGTTGTAACAAAATACGTATTTCCCTTTTTTCCAATCATGATTTGCTAATTTTCAAAATCATAATTTCGTTCCATTTTTCCCATCTCCAACTTCCATACATTTTGTGTACTTCGCTAAAGAACATAAATTATTCAAGTCGAATAGAGCTTTCTAGATTTTTATTAATCGGATTTACACATCTGGAAAATGGATCCGAATTGAAAAACCCTCGTTAAGTTTGTGCCGAAAAACCCGTTGACGAAAGGGAAATTGAAAATTCATTCATTAATAGAGGTATAGGAAAAAAACAGCGAAGAAAAATAATGATTATTATGTAGTAAACAGAAGAGTTTTTTACGAGTATGTTTTATCATCATTTTTTTAAATCGTGAAACTAGTCGATCTGGTTATTCCCCGTTCATTCATAAAATTCTACTTCATATCCAAGGTATCGAATTAAACCTGAATATATTCATGTAAGGCAGATATTAGGCAACTATAGTGCAACATACGTCTGCTTGTAGTATTATATGAGATTTATATTTTCCACCTTGGAAAAAGATTTTTCGTTTCTCAAATGAGGAGAATCGAACCATACAATGAGGGGGCACAAAATTACTTCAAATTTTAGCTTCTCTATTACATACCTTTAAAAAAATAGAGGAATAGGAAAGTTATGAAATGAAAGATCTTTCTCATGTGCTACAAAAAAAAATTTTCATGAAATTTTGATAGAAATGTTGAATTAATAGTTCTTACATGTCTGTAAAAGTGATGAATGGAGAGTAAATTATTCTTTTGTTGGCTTGAGAGACGTTACAAGGAATGTACAACTTGATGGTTTTCGAGATAGAGACGTGTTTAAGAAATTAAGACTCTCTTCAAGGTTAATATTTCCACCAGAGTAAAATTGAGCGGAGTTTGAGTAAAATTTGAGAAAATCTGAGGGAAATTTGGGCGAAATCCTTGCGGAATGTGAGCAAAATTTGAGCAATTTGAGCGCCGTTTGAGCGGAATTTCACAAATTTGAGTGGAAATTGAGCGGAATTTAAGTGGAATTTGAGGTAAATTTGAAGAAAAGTGTAGCGGAATTTGAGTGACATTTGAGTGACATTTGAGCAGATTGTGAGTCATATTTGAGGAAAATTTGAAGGGGAACTGAGCGGAATTTATGTTAAATTTGAGGAAATGTTAGCAGAATTGAGTGAAATTTTAGGAAAACTTGAGCAAAATTTTAGCAAAATTAAGTGAAATTTGAGCGAATTCGAGCGGAATTTGAGTGGAATTTGAGTGAAATTTGGCGAAAGAGCGCATTGAAAGGGATATAAACGGATTTTGAGTCAAAGTCGAGCGGAATTTTAGCAAACATATGTGAGCGTAATTTGAGCGGAATTTGGACAAGAGGGGGCATAGCCCCCTCGGGCCACGCTAGTTGCGAAAATAAAATTCTATTACTTGTATATAAAGTAACCTACCTACACCGTACTTATTCTTCATAAATATTTTCTATTCGCAAATTAGTAATCCCCATTATCGTGGAAATTCATATACTGATTTTCTTGGCTCAAAAGAATCAAAAATTGATTCTTGAAAAAGTGACTCATTGCGCGTCACACGTAAGTATTATTTTCATTCGGGATTACTAATGCTTGAATCCTGTTTTAAGGAGAATACAAAATTTCTCTTCTGTGGTTTCAAACTAAAGTGCCCGGAATCCGAAATGCAATAATTTATGAAATCCATTTTCTTCATCAGACAAAAAAACTGCTTACTCAACCCAAACACGGATCCTTAGGACCATTTCAGCAATTTTTTTTTCATATACTTACTATAGTTATCAGTTTTTGTAAGTTTTCAATTTTTTTAAAATCTGTTTTTTCGTTATTCATATTAAAAATTTTTTTTTCTTAGGAAAGTGTTATTAATAATACACCTCAAATTTTTTGCTCTGGCAATTAACCACAAAAATTTATAAATATCCTATACCTTACTAGAAATTTGTGAAAAAATTGGTCGAAAATGTATAAAAATCATATTTTTGTGTTGTGAGCTTACCCATAAAAATGCATTCACTTTTAATTCAACTATTTGTCAGGCAATTATTTAATTTATCAGAATTCGTAAGTTAGACGGTGGATTTATATAACACGCGTTAAATTGGATTATATGTTTCATACCTGCCTATATTCGTTCTTTTTCCCCTTTTGAATTCAAACGTGTCAATTCATTTTGGACGTTGCTCATTGGAACTTCTAAAGGTGACTAATTCTCTATTAAACGAGTTTTATTATTCCATTCTCATAGATTAATATACTTATGACAGACCACTTTATCAGGTATGCACGAAGGCTTTATCAAATGTCAACACATCCATTATATCCAAATAACACCTAACTAGTAAATGACATCTCATAGTAGATCCCAGTATTCATCTTTTTTTTTTCTTCATATTTTATCAAACTATAGTTCTTTTCAGATTTCTATTCTATTGTTCGAACTAGTAGATTTGTCGGTATTCACATTTTGAATCAATTTATGCGTGATGGCTATTTAACAAATTAGTATAAAACAGTTTTTAAGACCCTAAGTCCAATAAATTGTTATTTTAGGGTGCTGAAGGCCTACGAATGAGCGTCTCTATGGCCATTAATGCTATATGGATAGAGAAAGTATTGGAATTTTGGCGTCAATTTCCTCTAATTTTCCTACCTATGGGGCTCTTTCAAGAATTAGCAAATATTAACCATCATCTTACATCCAAAAAAAATTTACTAACCCACTTTGACATCAGATGTCAGCCAGTTATGTAAATTTATGAATAGTAAAATTAATTAGAACGAACCAAAATTTGCTGTAAGACATCATAAAATTGAGAATAATTAAGTTAAATCATTAACATTCTTCACTTCTAATATTTCACATCATTTTTACAATGAACTGTTCAATTTTTCTCTTTTACTTGAGTTCATAGATGATGAGATTCTCGCATACTAGGTATACCGAAATTATCTTCAATATGTTAGAACATATTCACTGATACCCTCAGAATTTTTTCTTTAAATTTGAAGCTACCCATACTTTGAGGAAATTTTGAAAATTTTCATCAGATGATCAGTAATTTTAAAGAAACGATAAATTGGGGTGGGCGATTGAGAGGAGTCATAGTGAGTTAGAGAATTATCAAAGTGGGTGTAATTTTCAAAGAATAATACTCGTACGTTGACCAAAGCTGGTAATGACATTTTTGATTCATGATTTTTTTTTTTTCATTTAAGGAATTTTTCAAAATATAGGTAAAAGTGAACTGCTTATACTTAAATTTAAATTACCAAGAAGAGGGGATACATCTTTTTGAATTTAACGATAAAAGAATGTACGAATTTTATTTTTAAATGAGAAAATGTTGCCCCATAAATAATAATTTTTCGTAATCGCAGCTCACGTTTGAAACGGATTTTATGAGATTAAATTTTCTGTTTTCTGCATCATTAGATAAGCTGTTCATGAAATTGAGCAATACTCGTATTTTTGTCTGCATTATACCAACACGTTCATCGAAAATGCGATAGAAACGTCTGTCATGGATTATCGAACACAATATTATAGCGAATTTCAGAAACCGTTTCGAAAGTTACAATTAGGATAGATATACCTACAGATATTATAATTACCTATTCGAAAATCACAATTCCATGGAAAATTGTTCAATATTCTTCCAAACTCATTCAAGTAGAACAATAAAAATGCTTCAAATTACACTGGATTTCTTTGATTTATTCAATTGGAATTGGAAAGAAGTATCTTTAGACTGATGTCTCTTATTCGCATCAAATTTTTCTTATTTTTCGACTAATTGTTTCGATCAATTTAATATACATTAAGATCCACAGTGTTCAGAAGATTCAGACTTATTTTAAATTTAAAAATAAACATGGTTTGATTTATTTAATATATTCGTGAAGGTTGCGGCGTCAAATATCGGCTGATTTTTTTTTAGGAGCTCCTTTAAGAGTAAATAAGAATTTTAATAAACGTACACCAACTCATTAACCTATCAAGAAAATCCTGTAATTGATATCCTATGAGTTTTAGCTAGAAATCTGCCCTTAGAGATGACATGACATAAAAACATTTTTTTTAAAATTGAAAATTAGTCATTTCATAGTTGAGTCATTTTTCAGCCTCATTTTAGCCGCAGTGGTAGTATAGGTAGCTGAAATTTGACGTAAAATTTGGAATAAGCACCCTGAAATACATCTAATGATGCATCACACTTGGAAATTGTAAGCATTTAACTGTCCTCTATGCATTTGCAATGCTAAAATATTTGTGATATTTATATGTAGTTATCTTCTAGTTCATTGGCGGCAACTTCGGTGTTGCGAGTGTTGCAGCCACAACACTTGTAAAAATTTTTGTAACACTTGAAAAAATTTGGCAACACCCCCCGCCCCCCATCTCCAGTAAAATATTTGCGACCGAAGCGAGCAAAAATTTGTTTTGCAACACTTCACAAAACTCTAAGTTGCCACCACTGTTCTAGTTGGTGATGTTTAGGATTTGATGGTGGGCGATATTAGACAGATTGTGCTTTTGAAGAAATTTCATAATGAAAGATTTTCAAATTTGAATTGAAATTAACGCAATAAATTATTAAAATATACCGCTTATAGAGATACACTCTTCGTATAAGTAAATTAAAATATTTTAGTATTGTCTCGAAAAGTTTTTATTGAAAATGACGGATTTTGTGGCGACAACTCGTTTAATTAAATCAAGTAGGCAAATTCATCAAAAATCAGGAATTCGTTTCGTTTTACATTTTAACGGCGGGCTGGGTATGCAATCCGCGATACATAAAGTCCCACACATTGTTTGGAGTGAGAATAGAATGCGAAATACCATCGAACTGTAAAGTTAAAATGTTTCTCAATCTCAGTGGCAAAATACTTGCTATTCACCAATTGCTTAACCTTTTGATTACTATAGTCAGCGAAATTTTTTTTTCTCTAGACTGAAAAAAATAAATAAGTAAGTAAGTAATATTTTTTTTTTTTTTTTTTCTTGAAAAAAATGGGAGAAATATAGGTATAACAGGTTGTAGTAAAAATTACTGAAAAAATAGTAAAAATTATAATATTTTATTATGTTTATTACTATTTTATCTTTGAATTGTTTCATTCAAAATTACTGTCAACTTTTCAAGAGTAGCGCAGTACCACTCGGACTTCAACCTGATGGTTGACTCACAATCTGGTAAAGCACAGTCAGTCATAAAACTGGCTAAGCTATAAAGGTGCGGCTAATTATAATTTATGTAAACTTAATGAATTTTTGAAAGTTTACTGCCTATTTATTGGTAGACGTAGTTGACACTCAGTATATGAAATACATGTACTTTTCTTGAAATCGGTCAATTATAATTTTTAATGAAATTTAAAAACGTGAGAAACATTTTCACTCGAGAAAGAGATTTTTAATAAATTTGCGGTTTACGAATATGCCCTCCCTGAACCTTGAGTTCTTTTTGTTTTTACAATGTTAAGCAATATATTTTGTTATTTTTCCAATAATTTCTGCTACAAATCATGAATCACCCCAATTTTCCTATTCAAATTGCTTGCCAAGTACTACTTGAATTCTTTTCAGGGTTCTTAGTTAAATTAAAAAGTAATTTTATTTCCATAAATATGGTCAAATCTAGTCTTATTCATTTTTCTATACAGCAGTCAATAAATAATTTTGGCTGCATCCCACGTACGTCATTTATATGAATCAGAAATTCGATCGAGTTATTCAAATCCCAGTCAAAAATAACATATTTTTTTATTCCATCTTATCAGGGAATAAAAAAAATTTGAAAACTTCCCAACCTCAACTATACCCATGACGTGCAAGTGTGAAAAAAAAAAAAATGAAGAAAAAGAAAGGCGGGCACTTAAGTGGTGGTCGTCGCCAAAGCCACAAAAACACAAGTGGTATACTTGTAAAATCGTGTATAAAGAACGAGTTAAGCGCCAATCAGATGGTGAGAAAGACGAATTATTGCGTTGGGCGGGGGTGTGGGGGGCTAAGGACACTATCAGCAGTGGGAAACGAAAAAGAGGCGTCTACCGCGTACTTGCCGCAGAACACCACTCCATAAAACAACAACATCAACCACCACCACACGTTGAAAAATCTATCAATGAAATTTGTTGATGTATGAAAATGTTTTCAGTCATAAACAAGTGTTTGTTCGCGTCGGCCACGTCTTCATTATTATTAATTTATTATTGAAATCGTCGGACGTAATTAAAGGAATTGTCTTGTAAAACCGATTATAAATTTATGCAATTTTGAAGGGAAGCACCCAGTGATTAATGGCTATAAGTTCGACTCTTTTGTAAAATGTTTTAAATCAAAACCGCCGGCGGTTTAATGATTTCTATGTAATTTGATAATTTCGATTATCGATTGTTTATGTTTTATTCGATTATCGATTGTTCATCTTTTGTTACGTGCTGTACCCCTTCGATATTCGATGCAACTACCCGTTATGTCGATTACCCCGTCCACGGACAATGCGGGTGCCCAGCAGACGACCAAGAAAAGGCGCAGAAATATGGAGACCATAGCGGATAATACGACCAATCACGAGGGGCTGTGGTGGACGGAGCGCATGATGAATGACATTTTGTCCGAGTACCAGCCTGGAGAATTGGTGCGCACTGGAAATCCGTACTTCTTATGCTCGGCGCTTCCTTCTCACTGGAGATCCAATAAGACATTACCGTCCGCTTTCAAAGTTGTAGCTCTGGGTGACATTGCAGATGGCACTGTCGTCACCATAAAGGCTGGCAACGATGAAAATCCGTGCGCCGAATTGCGCAACGCGACCGCTGTCATGAAGAACCGGGTGGCAAAGTTCAACGATCTCAGATTTGTAGGGCGCAGTGGTCGAGGTAAGGTGGACTTCATTTTTTAATTGCTGTGAAAATTATGTACAGCGAACTTGAAAGGCCCGTCTCACATATATATCCGAAAATCTTTGACTTCATGCTCGTAGTATACTTCGTATGGACTGCCATTTGTCTTGAGGATGAGGTTGTGGAGTATAGAAAAAACAATTAAAGGTGCTCGAAAATGATAAGTACTGTTGATGGATAGACGGTAAGGGTAGAAGAGGGAAGGTAGTCATGTTTTTTGCACAAACACTGACATTTATTTCTTCTTTTGACATCTTTCAGTGCTGGTTGAAAATTAGAAATAATTTCTGAGCACCTCATCTTTGACTTCCTCTGTTTGAACGGCTGATAAGGAAGTTTGCTTTGTATTTTTGAATCAGTTATAACAGTCCATGTAATTGAGAGAATTAAAAAGTGAAGCGAGAAACTAATTTCTAAGAAAATAGATAAATGTAGTTAATGTATAGCTATGATATGATTATCCATATTATTTCTAAATATTTTTTCCACAAAAGTTTGTACGAGTAAACTATGTGAGAAAACTAATTTTTAAAAAATGCCAAGCTCAGGGACTGGGGTCACTGCTACTAGTGTGTCTTGCACTGATGGTACCACAGGTGTGTTCCTATCGAGTTCAGAGATTGGGGTTTCTATCACCAATGTGTCTCTTCATGCATCAGGGATCTGATTAACCAAAATTGTTAGACTATACTCGCCATTGCTAGGAAAATAGCATCTGCCTTCTGGTAACCAAAACTTACTTCATTATAACTGATGTTACACAATTTTCACTCTCTAAGCAAGAACTACATACTAAATTTTAATATCTGCATATTAACTTTAGGAGAATACAGATTTTATGTATGAAAAATTAAGATAAATTTATTAAGAATTGGTAAATAAATATTAAAAATTAATACCAAGTATATTGAAAATTAATATAAATTCGAGTATGTTTAGAATGAGTGTGCTGCGTACGGAAATTTAATAAATTTATATTAATTTTTCATATAAAACCTGAATTTTGCAAAAGTTAATAAGCGGCATACCTTATTTTTAATATTTTTTCTCTGAGTGCTGTATTACCTCTTAAATTCTTCTTTCAATAGCTATATAGACGAGCTTAAATATTGTCTTCATCTTAGACTAAAAAGGAGGGTCTAACATTCTTAAAACTGAGATTTTTGCACTTGATACTTTGTAAGGATCATAAAATTATTTTTTCGTCACCACTTGCCGGAAAATTGGTCTTTATTGGCTGACAGAATCGCTAAAAGAAGAACAACTCTGCTGGGAACAATATTTTATATTAGCCCTATTGATTTTCCATTTCTTATGAAAAGTCTTCAAATTTGAATAAAAAATTGTGATTTTTTTAGAAGATAGGTATTTCTGAATAACTTGAAAATTTTTTTTTTGAAATCGACCTTTGGAGTGTCTTTATATGCTCGCTATATTAATAATCTATATCAAATTAGCGGTTTGATGATTTTAAGCAGGTTTTCACTCGAAAATCTGATTATGTTACTGCATCTTTTCAGTTACCTTTTTTTTTTTTTGAAGATTGACGCAGCAGCAGCACTTAGCCTGCTCACGGCGGTCCGTGAGCAGTTGCCAAGGGTGGCCCTGGGCTATATATTTTTCAATTCATATTTGAGCTTTAGTCCTAAATTAAGGCATTTATATTTACCTACTAAATTATAATAAAAATCGTTAATCAACACTATTACTGACTTAGACTGCAAAGTTTTTCTTCCTGATTTAGTTGCGATTGCGAATCGAAAGAGATCACAATTAAATTTAGATAATCAATTATAAAGTTATAATATAAAGAATGCGTGAACTCACCAATTCAGTTTAGAAGAATTTGTGATTCATTATTAATTCACTCGAATGAAGTCTTCAGTATTTGAACTCTTTATCTATAAAGATTTTGAATGTAGTAATTTTATTATTATCATATCTGTACTTTATTTGGGAGCAGGCAGAGTTCAGAATTTTTTCTGAATAGTCGATACTTCGATGGTGAATCGCAAAAATCAGGATCAAGTTTGCAGTCAAGTATAAAACAAAAATGGTGAAAAACTTGGAGATTGAAATGGATTTCACTTGATGATAATGGTTACTGCCATATTTAAGAATCAAAGAAGGGACGGGGATTGAAGAAAAAAAAAGTTGAAAATATTGTGAATTTTTTGTTGTTTATTTTCAAGTCCAACAGCACGTAGAGATATAACCCGGTTGGCTGGAGGTATTGTTCTCCAAGGTCGTCCCCCCGGGAAATTTTTTTGGAACAGCGGGGAGAGGGGTACATTTTGTCTCCCTCAGCATTTCATTTGCATTCCGAAGATTTCCGGGAAATTTTTTTGGAACAGCGGGGAGAGGGGTACATTTTGTCTCCCTCAGCATTTCATTTGCATTCCGAAGATTTAATTTTCCATCTCGGAAGTATTTTGCGCCAGCCACCGTCCTACCAACACTCCTTATATTCTTTTATCTCCTCGAGAATCCACTTCTGTCTATATTGTAGATGAGTTTATTTTATAGTTTTTAAGAATCTGTTTTTTTCTTGACGGTTGACCTGTAGTGATAAGCTAACTTGATAAAAATAGGATAAAAAGGTGTGTATTCATATTATACTCGTACGGGTAATCGAAGGTGTGAGTATAGCTGTAAGTACGCTTTCGTCTTTTATTATAATATACTCTCATAATAAATTAATCATTTTTCCATTTAAAAAACAAAAATAGTGATTTTTTAGTTACCTTCCCGAACCCTTTAGAATTCTGTCTTATTTTCTAATCTCCTGTCTGGGTTGTAGTAATAAGTTGAAGGAGAAAATACATACATATATTTCTATGCTCAGCTGATTATATAAAGTAAAATTATGCTAATTTTCGCATTTACGGATTTTCAATCCCCTTGAGGGGCACCACTTTCCTTCAACCTAGCGGGCTGAAAATTTTACAGAATATTTTTTTCATGAAATGGAACCATATTATTCTACATGTACTTGGTGAGAGGTGAAAAATTCGGTACTTGAAAGTTAAGGACCATCCTAATGTATCTGATATTTCATAAAGTCTATGAAGCTCTCAACCATATATAACTATCTTCATCTGTTGGATATTTTATATTTTCTCATACCCGAGTTTCATTATTTGTACTGAATCAACCATTTGTCTCAATGATTTATAATTCTTTTCTGAAATTAAATATCAAAGACGCTTTGATTTTAATTTCTATTAGCGTGAATGAAAAACTAGTCCCTAAATTTTACATTGAGCTCAACACACTTTGTATCTATTAGAGTCTTGAGTTAATGACCTTGTGAATGAAAGGTTTTAGAGTATAATTATACATACGTGTGAGAATAATTAAGTATGATAACCTATCGAGGGTGCTCAATTTTGCCTTTTTTTAAATTAAATTCAACCCAGAATCTATAATATTGCACATTTCTATACCAGTATTTCTCCATTTAAAAGTCTGAATAAATGACTGAAATTTAAATTTAAAATTCTAATTTGAACCATTAGTTGAGAAATAATCGAGTTTGACTACCATTTGAATTTCGAATTAATAAAATGTAATTTAGCATTATATTCTGGTAATACATTTCACAATAAAGTAAAAATTCCCTATATTAGAAATTAATTAAAATGTCGGGATTTTTTTTCTTTCAAGTTTTAAAATGAAAAGATAACGAAATTTTAATTTTGGTTTGTCACTACGCGTTCTTTATTTGAATAAGCCACAAAAAGCAATAAAACACATGTGTCATAATTACAAGATTTTTGAACTTCAAAAGTACTGTCATATTTTTAGATTAAAATTATCGAACCTTCCATTCCGGATTTAAAATCACATCAACCTTTCACGAAAGGTTATGTAATACAAACTATATGGCTGAGGATATTTTAACAAAATAATTGCTGGACAAGTTTAGGCCAGTTTCACATTATGACCAGTTAATATGAAGTACGTATTCTCAATGCAGAATGATTCATCTATTGAAGATGATTTAATCGAAGAGGGAATGTCCTATAAAAATCACTTACTCATTGCAACGATGAGTTGAATTTTTAATTTTCTCTCAAAATATTTGTGTCAATTTAATCTGATGAATGAAGGGAAAAGTACATTCCTACTTTGCTTAAACTGCTTTGTAACCGACTGATCATTAAATTTTGTCAACCTTTACGTCAGTGTGGTTTGAATTCTAACAGATTTGTGGCAACTGTTATAGCCTTTTTGTATGGAATTACACGTGAAATAACCTCAATCTAGAAAAAAAAAATTTTTACCCAATTAAATTTAAAACTGGCGTAGCAAATTGGAATATTTTTTGTGGGAGATACAAGTGATGAAGAAAAGCCTGAATTTTTAAATTAGGAGCTTTGTCACTTTCGAAGAAGTAGATATTTTCAATATTTGTTAATATATTTTTTTAATCATTCTTATATTAATTATTGCTCAAAGTCTTTATTCAAAATGAACATTATGACCTATTAAAATTATTTTTGGTTATGAATTATGATCAGCATGAACTATCATGCTATTTAAGAAACTTACCTCACGAAATCTTAGAAAATGACAAAAAACAGATGAATAAAACGAAAATACTACATTTTCCTTAGATCTGATCAATGATTCACATCTTGTTTTATGAGTATATATGCGAATCCATTGATCGTGACTTAATTAACACCAATTAATGAACTGTTATTTTCTTGAATGACATAATAGAGAAACTGACTGATTTTAAATTTGATTCATTTCATTAACTGGAAATAGGTATGTTGTTCATAAATATTATAACTGGTATGGTAATTTTCATAGCAGTCGTAATATTTTACTGAACAATTTATTTTGAAGTTGAAAAAAATAACATTAACTGCGAAGCTTATATTTCAATTCATTGAAAATTTTCATTTCTTCAATCAGGAGTGCCAATATTTTTGTAAAAGAAATACAAAACCATATTCTATTAACAAATCAAAATTTGACTTTTTTTAAGGCATAGTAGGAGAGTGTCAGACAATGAGAACGATTATTTTTGCAGGAAGTCTTATTTTTCAGAATAAATTTTAGTGTTAAGAAACCTGAATTTGGTTTTATTTCAAAGAAAAATCCTTCATCTGTCTAAGGAGATGCACTCTCAACTATAAAAGACTCTATTTTATTATTTTCCTTTCCTATACTTTCAATTTTTCAAACAAATATGAAACCAAAAGCTGTCAGCTGAAAACTAGCCAAATTTTTTTTTGCAACTTTGAAAAACTGAAAGCTGTAAATCCCAAAAAGTAGAAATATTGAAGCTGACATGCCAGTCCAATTTTCATTTTCGAAGGTCATAAACGCTAAATTTGAAGCTGAATGATGCCTACTGCAGCGATTAATCCCTGAAACCAGGGATTTCGTTGTTTTTCATCCGTTTTTTTCCCTTATCAAATTCAAATCTTACAAAAAGGCTATAGCCCTCCGCTTTTCTGTTTTCTTTTTTTAGCAGACAAAAATTTCAATTTTCAGTGAAAACAATACTTACACGAATTTTTTCTTCCTGCACGAATTTCGTACAAGGATTTTTTGTACCTGCAGAGATTTTATTTTCGTTCAATGCAGGAATTTTTAACAATTTGAGTTGGTAATGTTGGCTTAAGTTTTAATTATCAGCTTTGCAGATAATTTTATGAAAAGTACCAAAGTAATTGCTTTTGCCCTTCTGTACTCTACACTCTGATGAATACACTACCAAAATGCGATATTTGCTTAATTTTCTACATGATTTCAGAAAAAATGTAACTAACATCATTCGAATAATAATTATAATCATATGGTATTTGGCCTGCAAAAAAAAATAATAATATGCATAAATTAAAATCAAACAATCAGATAAAAATAAAGGGTTGCAGACGAGAAATTATAATATCTGCAAATGCTGTAACTCGTGCTCGTTTCCACAGCTGCAGACGTAAAATATTTAGTCACATTTTTCGAATGTTTGAAAAGACGAATTCGTGAACATCGAATGCGACAAAAAGTAGTATTACATATTTTTAAATGTGCTGTCATTTTATCGGACGACCCTATGCACCTTCCCAAGCATGACTCGGAGCTGCAAACGATGGACAGCTGGAGCTGCTGGAGAAGTGTGTATGACAACGTCTCTCCGTTAAGCTTATCCCATCATCGAATACCGTTTATACTCGTATATGTACCTACGTGTCGTTATAATTTAAACGCATTCCAAAACACAGTTCTCCAAATATTCGCATAAATTGCGAGTTTATAATCGGAATGTCATCGTGTCGGACGCTGAAAACGACGTTATAATTCTGGAACGTAGCTTCATCTGCGAATTATTTGTTCGCCGAACGGGTCGAACATCGAATAAAAAAAAAAAAAATCGATTAGCAGAAAATTGAACTGATAAAAGTGTATGGAGACTAAATTATACCTAAAAATTCGCAGGTTTAAAATTTCTTCTGCGAAATGCGATACCTATCTGTTAACGAGTTGCTCATTCCAGTAGTCTTGGCTAGAGGTGTAGCGGGGGGTTGGAAATTTACCATACGTTTTTATTTCGAACGAAACGCAGTAATTATTAATTATGTCCAGCCATATGAAGGTCTTCCAGTGGTGTGGCTGGACTGTAAAGGGGGTGGAATTAAGAGTCCTGTCATCTCTATCCACAAGAAATACAAATAAACTTCAGGAGATCCAACTTTTGTAGCACCATAATTTTTTCAGGAATCATGCCAGGCAATTTTTTTTCTTCAGTAGTCCATTAATAGAACTTTTTTCTATAGTTGATGAATTTCAGACAATTTCAAGGCATTTTTTTGTAAATCACTTAAAAGTGAATACAGTACATTGCATGATAAAAAAATAAAAATCAATCCTTGCCCAAAAGGGTGAGGCAAAAAACCTCTGGGTGGGTTAAAGGTTGTCTGGGTGAGGTAAAAGCTCTTATTTATGTTGATAATGCTACTCCTATAAGGTTTTGCTCTCATTGCCATTAGGTAGTCAACTTCATAATATTTGGTATTTAAAAAAATTATTTCAAGTTCACATAGAGGCAGCTAGTGTCATTGCGGCTTCCACCAAATCGAATTTTATAATATTTATCTCCTCATAATTATTCAAAGACCTGCACGGGCTCACCGAAAGTGATTATTAATAAATCCGAAATCCAAAAAAAAAAGAAAAATTGTACGTAAAGAATATATTTTTAAACATTTTGGTAAATACACACTTCCTGCTGCGAGGCACGCGAGTCCAACAAAAAAAAAAATTTAAATATTTCCTCATCGGGTGAGTAGATCAAAAAAACCAAAAAGTGACAAACACTGCAGAATACAACTTTGAAGGCAAGGTAAAGAAACAATCGAGTTATAATTGCGAATAGGCTGGGTAAAACATTTTATTAGGTGAGAAATTACTTTTTTAACAAGCGGCTAACCGGTTTCCACAAATTCTCTCAGATTGACAGCGTGACCTACCACAAATATACGAACTAGATACTGGTTTTGGAACCACGTGCTATGATTCACGGGTAAATTCTCTATCATAATCCGTGTGTGTAGAAACATATTATAATTATACAGAAAGAGGAGACGAATTTTTTTCTCTTTTCAAAAAACCGTTTCTATAATAAAACTTGCAAGTTTATTCGAGTTCACGGATCAAGTTGAATGGGGATTGCGTAAGGGAAGTTGAGCACAAAAAAAGTTAGGAAGCTGACTATTGGGAAATAAAAATAAAATTTCCCGTTTATGTGTGTCAACTTTTGCAAGTTAATTCATTTTGATAAAATTCCGAAATCCTGTAGAAATGCGGAAAATACGAAATTCATTTTTAGCATGCGTCACAATTTTGATGACCTGGTATATGAGAAATTATACAATTGAGGATTTGACTCGTATCTATACTTGAATTATTTCTGGTTTTTTCACTATATAAGGTGGCTAAATCCGGAGAGGTGTAGTTTGCAGGTTTATCTAAATTAACGAATTTATAATAAGAGGCAAATATAGAAAAAGGTATAAGGCTAGGGTGCTCTTTAGCTCCAGTTCTATTTAATTTGTGTACAGAGTGGAGCCAAAATGTCCTTTATATTATACCTGCATCAACGACATTGCCAATCACTTGTACGTGATCTTACCTTCGGTGAGGTATATGGCATTAAGGTGTTGTGAAGTCATAAGAACCTATAGTTGGAGGCAGTTTCGTTTCAACGTCATTAGTATAGAAATTGAAGTCGTTCGAAAAACTAGTCATTGGAAATACTCATCATTTACGAGCAAGCTGAAAGTAAAATTCACGTGGCATTCGACATGCAAACACGTCCAACGAAACTATCGGAAATTTCTTTTAGACGCTCGTTCAGCCGATGATTAATAATATGTACGAAGAGATATTTATCAAAGATCCAAATAACGATTTGTTTTACCCGTAATAAGCGTCGGTAATAGGTGTGAAGTGCCATCGTTTGCTGTTTAAATTTAAGGTAGCAGTGACTCGCAAGAATGTGTTCTTTCCTCCCATTATGAAAGCTTTTACTTAGCCCTATGGGTCTAATTGATACACTATATTAGTGCGAAAATCTAATTGAAAAATAATTATTAATTATAAAATCAAATAAGGTCCGATTAAATGATTTGAAGAAATTATTTGACTAAAATTAAAATGAAAATTGATGAGATATCTAGAAATGAATGAGTGTAGGGGTACCTACCGCGTGCAAGTGATTTTAAACAAAATATAAACGTTCACAAATATCTCTTTCTTGATCTTAGCCATTAGCTGAGACCATAGTCATGACATGACATATTCCAACGAAACACCCCATTTTGAACTGAGCTACCAACACTTTCCATCATCATTATTGATCTCATGGATTGATTTTAAAATTTTGATTCATGATCTGCTTTGGAAGTTGGAACATCAGTCTATAAAATGGAAATGTAGTTTATTATTTCTCAAGTTGATTGGCCATTAGGAATAGTACTGGCGACCCCTAAGGTCATTAATACTGCAGCAAAGGCTCACAGGCAATAGTTCATGTAACATCTGTCATGCATCGAATTGCAACATGAGGGTGTAACACAAACCAAAAATGATGGTGGGCAGTGATCCATAGTTTTAGATAAATGAAACGAAAGTTTCAGTTAATCACTGTTTCATCTTTAATGTGTTGACATCTTTCATGATGTAATGCATAAAAAATAACTACAATAATACAGTAAATAAAATTAGAAAATTGAAAACTACTAACAAACCAACAAGAAAATTAATCAAGAGATTATTGATAACAACCGTTCGATGACAACTGACAACGGCGCGCGCATCTTTATATTTCAATATCGAGAATCGATTTTTAACTTCGTGTTAAATTTCGGATTTTACTTTCGTGTAACGAAAACTGAAAACGAAGATAATACAACAATATAACACATCAAAAAGAAACCAAAAAATTGAATAAGCCCTTGTCAAGGTAACATTTAATAGAAAACTGCCAAAGCTCATAGAATCTAGCAGATGTTTTTTGGCAGTTTTGTTTGATGAATTTCGAGTTGACGGGTTGAAATTTTGGAGAGTTCATCACCTATAGATGGATGGCATCCCCCACTTTTTACACAAAATTATGACTAATTCAAAGTTAGTTTTGAGGTTTAACTATGCTCAGTTTGAATAAATATGATCTCGAATATAATATACTTGAGAAAGTTTCTCTATAAAAACTTGCTAAAAAGTTTGCATTTTGATACTCATAACTATTCTTTCCTCCATGATTTGGGAAGATTTAGTGCAGATTTGAGAGTACTGTACGATAGCTATGAAATTCCTCATCATACTTTGCTATTCAGAATTATTATTTTTAATACGTTTGAGTGGTAGGTATAACATTAACAGTCGTCGATTTCTGTCATATCACCGGCTCAAGTCCAAAACCTGCTAACTTCAAATTTATTAATTTTAAAATTTTACAAAACAATAAAAAAAACATCTGCATTAAGTTCAATTAACTTTGGAATTTTTCTATCAGATGTTATACTTTGAAGCGATGAAATGATTCAATTTTTTGGAGGTGTTTTTTTAATGCTAAAATGATGTAGATATTGTAAGAAGCCATGTTTACCTAATCGATGAAAAAATGAATTTTCATTTTTATAGCCTTTTCAGATTTTGGACTTGAGCCGGCGATGTTCTAAAAGTATCTACAAATTGTTTGTTATTTTTTGTTTATTCGCGACGAATGTTTCATCCGATGTAAGCACAGCCCAGGAATTGATTTGTAAATTTTTATTTGTTAAAATAAACTTATAGAAGTTAAGGAAAATTTTTGAAATCTTTCGATTTGGTAATTTTTTTTCACTCAGTCTTTGACAAACCCTTTTTAAATGTACCTAGACTATATTTTATAATGACTTTCCCTCTGAACAAACGAACAATGGAGACTCCTCCGGTCAAACGTGCACACCTCATCTTTTTGCCTCCTCCTCTCGGCTATTCCGCATCTATAATCTGTACAGGTGTTGGTTGACATGGCTCTCTAAAAATCTAGATGACAAGTGATTACTTTAGTACTAGCCAACAATATTGGCGAAGACTTAGGAGGAACGGTCGTAATACATTTAAAACGTCGTTTGTGGTTATTATTTTCAAATTATGAAGACAGTTTTGCCATATATTCGAATAATAAAATTGAAGACCGCACACGTCACTGATTGTAATTTTCGTCAATTTTTTTTTCTCACTTCTTTAGCAAATTTCTTACTCGTTTTTCTGTATTTTGTTGACGAGTATATCTTTTATTTCACATTTGTTACATCGTTTTAATATTTTGTGAAAATATTTATGTTTTTTTAAAATCACCATAATTCCACGTTTGAGAAGCACACGAGTCGATAATCTGCAACGGACAAAGTCACAAATCATCACCACATCGTTTTCATGTCAACTAACCATTCAACACGTTATGCTATTAAATATCGGATTTGCTCATTGTTAGATCCAATGGGAAATGATGCCTTTTTGACGTTTAGCTATAGAGGACTCTAATTTCACAGGGAGATTTACTGGGCGCTCGGGGAACCGGCTCCCAAAAATTAACTTCCTTAAAGAAAATGAAATTTCTTAGAAAGTAGGAATATCGGATGAATTTGAATAAAACCCAGGTTAATTAACTTTTGATCATATAAAAGACAATGGAAAAAATTCCTAAGCAGTTATTCGAAAAGAAAAGATTTCCATTGCATTTTTGATTGATATCTGGGAATAATTTGAGAGAAAACTGTCATCTATATGAGATGGCATAAATATTCAAGTTTTTTTTTCCTTTACAAAAATGACATATAACTTTAAAAAAAAAAAGCATTCGTGAAAACCAAATCATTTATTTGTGATTAAGTCGTGTTGAATAATTAATTACCTACAAGTTTAGATACCGTTTTCTGATTCTTTGGAAAAATCAAAAAAATAATAATAAGCTTCGTAAAGTTGGACAACTCCATAATTAATACCGTCCCTTTTTAATATTACGAATGACATAAAAAAACTTCTTCACATTAAATCTGGGATTCGTTCGATTTTAATTTGATGTAAAATATTAGGGAGTCTTTACGATTTTTTTTATCCTAGTCTATTTATTTATTTAATCTCTTTTTTTTTTTGTGTGTGTGTACTGAAATGTGTATTCAATTTTACTTGAACAGATGAATAACTATAAGGGTATGGTTGTAAAAATTTGAATGGAAAGAATGAAAAAAATTGTTTTCAAGTTACATGTATACCTGCTTATACGAGTATGAAAGCCCTGGTTGATTGAAATTTTTCAAAATACTTTTGAAAAAGTATGTCTTGGAACTAGTTTTTATTGATTTACTGATAACTAATTTCACTTAGTATTTTATTGCACGTTGAAAATAGGAGTAACTTAGTACAGAATTTTCAAATTCACTTCGTACCCAATGAACTCGGTACATATTTTGGAATCCTCTAAAACCTTTTGCTTACCTGAGGAACAACGTCCTCAAATCTCTTGTTCAAAATGTAAATAGGTATACCTACTTGTACGTATGAGAAAGCATTCAGAATTTTCCATTTTTCTAACTTCAAGGATTTTTCACCTTCTCAGAATATTAAAATAGGAGAATACCTAATTCAAATACTAATGAAAATATGAATGAAATAGTATTCATATATTTCTTAAAGCGATATTTATTTGTCTGGTTCATTTTCTTCTTTCACCCATTTATTATTCCGCAAAAAAAAAATTGTCTTCACTCTATACTTGAAGCCTCTTATCTATTTTCAACTTGGTAAAATATTTTTATATCCATAATGCTGTGGCATATATTTTTTAAGCCTCGAGTCTATATTATACTTTACTTGGCAAAATTTCTTATTCTAATTCAAAACTGTGACTGAGTTCAGCAGTCATTTCCAAAAATATGAAATATTCAGATTATTCCAGTGAAAAAAAAAAAAATATTTTATATTAAATTATTTAAATTTTTCACGATTATGCCCGAAAATATGACTGTTGTTACTCTATATTGCGTGAAAATTGTAAAATTTACTAACCAGTGAAGGTCACCGGGCAAAATCCATGCATCGACGTGCGATTTCATAGAATTTTCAAAAAAATTCTAAGTCGTCATAATGATGAAATGCACGCTGATTTCCAAGAATATAACGTTATTAAAGAAATTATTAGTTTATTAACACCTGAAAAAGTTGAAGTGTGTTTTTTTCTCTCTAATTTCTTTAAATTTTTTTCTCTCTCTGCAGGTAAAAGTTTTAACCTTACCATTATCATCAGCAGCAATCCACCTCAAATTGCCACTTATATGAAAGCCATTAAAGTCACCGTCGATGGTCCACGAGAACCTCGATCAAAGACGAGTAAGTTTTCAAACTGTGAGTTACATTTAAAATCTTACTTTTTAAGGTTTCAAGTTGAATTTTTTCTACTTAAAAATAACTTGGTTCGTACTGGAATTTTAATGTCACAAATTTTGCAAGACGAAATTGCCAAAATTTTCCTCTTTTTGCAAGTATCGCATTTTTTTTTTCTCAGATTAAATAGTTTATTTTCATTATTCAGATATTTATCAGTCTATTTTAGGAGAGCAAGAAAAAGATATTTTGATAAGAGATGTGCATAATACCAAACTATTTATAGGTAATCTAGACGATTTTTAATGGAAAGTGTAGAAGGTACCTAATTCTCGTTGAATATATAGTCAAATGAATCTACTCTGGCAATTTTTGAATTACCTTATTTTTCTCCACCACCATATGAAATGATGAATTTTTAATAGGTTTATATGAATTGAAAATAAGATAAAAATCATACTTCCAGATCTATCAGACAATATAAGCTGATTACTAGTCGATAATAAATTGTTTTCGTACCAAAAATCTAAGAGTACCTTTATGTTTTACCAAAAGCAAAAATTGTTTAAAAAAAGTGAAATTTTATCGACTGTTTAAGAGACGAATTCCGAACAGAAATTTGTAATTTTTGGCCACGGTGTACTTAAGTGTTCAACTTATATGAAGTTAGATTTTTGATTTGTACCATTTTTGTTGTTACACGAGTACAATTATAGCCGTCAAAGTTATACATTGCGTATCCGTAAAAATAGATATGCGATCAAATATAAAAATCTAACTTTACATCCGTAAGTTCATCATTTAAGTAAAATATTTATTTAAAAATCATAAACTACAAGTTGAAAACTCAGTCAGAAAAAAGTTTGGAAAATTTCTTCATTTTTATGAAAATACTTGTCTCTATAATATAACATTTTACCAGACAATTTGATAACGAAAATCGTTAATTTTGGATGGTTTTTGCGCTAAGTAATTAGATTCAGATTTTTCCTTATTTCATCATCAGTAGTACCATCATTAAGATAAAAGTATTCTCAAGTTGCAGAGTTTGGGCTTCTAATGGAGCACATCCTTAATGAGCTCTTTGTTTAGGCAAAATAAATCAATTTTTTTAACGGAGTCCAATGAAGGACTCTGCTAAATGAGAGAAAAAAAATGAAATCTGGAAGATACTGCAGGTTATATGGACTCCAGAAGATAGATTCTGGTTTTTATATCCGTATTATGGATTCTGTCTGGAGTCCATAACACGGAAGTATCTCGTAGAATTTGTTCTTTTTAAATAATTTTTTTTTTGCTTCTTTAATGGAGTCCTGCACAGACAATTTTTTTTTTCAATCAACTTATTTTGATCGAGTAAATGAGGTGCTTTGTGATTTGAGGACTACAACAGATTGGTTTTCAGTTTCTGAACTTATTTATCCGTGACACGGATTGTAATACGGACCAATATTCTAAATTATCATGAATACGGATACAGTTTCATTTTATTTTCACCCATAAGGTACTCGTATATTCGCCGAAAATTATAATATATCTATGAATTTTAAATCAGTGACGCACCCAGACGGGGAGGCTGCGGTGGGCTGAAGTTTCTTTAGGCATCAAAATCATTCTTTTTAAATAAAAGACCGAATTAAAAAAATGTCTGTGCCCTTGGAATGGATTTTCATAGAACTTGTGTTTTTTAGTGATCAGTGCCTCCTTTGGCAAATTCATGGATGGGTGGGTTACTGTGAGAATAATCACTAATTATCTATGTGACAAAAATATATCAACTTTTAATTATCAACTTTATCGAACCTGCCAACATGTTAAATCACGAGAGAGAAAAAAAACACTATTCTATCTCTCCGCGTGTGAAAAATTACATGTTATCAAATAAAGTCTATGCCTATTTGAGGGAACATATCATATTGATAAATTCGAGCAAAATTAAATCGGTCATAATAATAATTTACAAACTTTCGTAAGTAATTTTAATTACTGCTTTGGCAAAGGAAATACCTACTTCCGTGGGAAAGTATATAGTCGATTCTTTCGAAAAGTGTAGCTAATTGCAAATGATAAGGCGTGATAAACGATATCAGCTATATTCATCAATTATTTCATAAAGTATAGTTGAATCGAGCATCAGTCTTGCTCTCAAAACCGTAAATCATAAGAGGTGCCAAACATCCTAGTGTTTTTCTATTGGTGAAAAATAATAGTACGACTTTCTGAAAAATACTAAAGTCAAGGTATAGATATCAATTTCATTTTGATGGGAATATTAATGATGTACCTACTTTGTTGTGAAAAGAATAATATAAGGTGATATATTATAGGAATTGAAAGCAAACCTAATTTAAGGGAGAATACAGAATCGGTTTTTCCAATGCTTTTTTGGCCCTTTTCATGTTCCTTTTTCTCAGAGCCTATTATAACTAGAGAGCTGAAATTTTAAAGGCTTTTTCGCCCAACCTTAGGAGTGAATTTCTACACAGGGATATTGAAATTCAGGTGGAACTTGAAAAATTATAGCAACTTTTCGAGTACTTCCTTAAAGAATATAAAAAACATACACAGTGCCTTGTAATGGTGCTAAGTAAAAAAACCTGTGTCTGTGGAGTACAACTGAGGGGAGAAAAAATCAACCCAATCGGAGCAGTCAATCCTTAGAAAAAGGAACATGAGTGTAGAAAAAGTATTTTCTAGAAAAAACCACCTCTTAAATTATAAGAAAAATTTTGCCTTATTGTTGAAAATATAGCAAAATTAATGAGAACTATAGCCTTATAATACGATTAGTCTGCATATTTTTCAAATGTCCAAATTCCTAAATAGCGCATTGATATGAATTTAGCTTCGTTTTAAATAGTTTGAGTATTGTATCTTTTTTCAAATACATGGATTTTTAAGAATTTCTTTCCCTACAAAATCACAATTTTCAGACCCTAAAAAAAGAATAATCAATGACAAAATATAACATAATTTTGAAGAGAAAATAATGAATAATCAAAAATAGTAGAAAACTCAAATTTGATTTTTTTTAAAACCAAAATGGATCTGCATCCTCCCTTAAGCCCCACCAAAACCTTTGCTCCCAGCTCCTCCACATCCTCACCCCCCTCGCTAAAAAAAAAAATCAAGAAATTCGGTAGAATAATATATTTTGAGGCGATGACTTTGCAACACTATATTGAATTCAAATTCCTTCTAATACAGAATATATTATAGATTTTTGCAAATTAATGGCTAAGTTAATTTTTTTTGTTCTTTTTTTTTAATCGCCATTAAGATAGGTGTAGATATCTATATTCACCTTATTTATGTCCACTTTCCCAGAAATACGGCAACGTTTTAGAGAATTTGATTCTGAATTTTCGTGAAACATTGTTTTTTTTTTAATTCGTGATCAATTTCTATCCACTGTAGTTTTTGGAAATTAACGGAAATTCATTTTTTTCTTCACTGGTTTCGACTGTGTGTTTGAAAAGTTCTAAGACAAAGTTGTTTCGTAAAATTTTCTCGATTTCTCCTTTTATTTTCTTATATTTGAATTGATTTTCGCAAATAATTTTTGGGAAATTCAGGTTTGCTCAAGTATATATACGCGATTACATATAGCAGCACCATCGAATTCTTGGCTGTTAAAAATACTGATTTTAATTAATAATGCTACATTTTTAAGCTGATAATTTTTTGCCACATACTATAAAAAATTTTGTTCACTCGATAAGAAGCATGAACAATTTCCACTTTGATGGTGAAGGGCATGGGCTGTATAGAAAAAGCCCATCATCAATCGAGATTGGGACAGTTTTCAAAGATGGCTACTACTTCTCAAAAAAGTAACGTTATTTTCAATACTGTGGATGTGTTCTCCAAAATGTCCAGAATCCTATTTCTATACACCAGTTTGACCCCGAGTATACCTTGAAAAAGTTCATGGAGTTAATTACAGCCTTGAAAATATAACTTTGGGATAGCTAGGTCGATGGATATTTTGACCATTTGGTGTAACTTTTACTCTCATATAAGAAGCTGTTTAGAATATTTTTAATTTCGTATTCCAAAGAAAAATCCACGGTTTTCACCTTTAAAAATGATTTTTCTCCAAAACCAAATGAACGAATTTGTCTTGAATTTTAAAAACTCTCAGGATTTCAATTAATGCAGAGATAAAATCTTTAGCTCGATCTGATTGGTAGTTTGGCTGTAATTAGCTTTCAAAGTCAAAATTTCCTATTTCTATACAATTCCCCCCCCCCCAAATACGTAAATAAATAACTGATATAAGTATTAAAATGCGAGATGAGTATTTTTGGAATCCTGAGATCATGAAACGAATAATTATGTGGGTCCCATGCTTATATTTGTGAAAGTCAGACTAGAATTAATGGAAGGTTTTGCTCTCGAAAACCTGCTTGAATTACTACATCGACATTCTTGTAGAACTATCCGCATATAATATAAAAACTTGCGCAGTTTAATCATTCGACTAAATCCCAAACACGAAAAAATTCAGAAGCTATAGGTAGATATATTTGATCTATGGTCGGTCATGTTGGCACATGTCTCTCTCAGAGTAAATCATGTAACACATTGAAAGTATCCCAAAAGGCTGGCTTTTGTCGTCGAGTCGCACCGACTGAACGAAAAAATGCAGCCACACTCTCACCCATACGCGGCATCAAAGTAGTATATAGATTTGACATGAAACTCACACCATACAGAAAATTATTATTATACTAATTAGCCGAAATTTCGTAATTATAATTATTAAGTAAACGCCGAGGCACGCGATATACTTTAAAAGGTCTTATATACTATAAAATTCATGTCTGCCACCTGTTTTTCCGCCGCAAATAATAGCAAGTCTTTATTTTATTTTATTTTTTTAATCCAGCCTATTGTCCCGACTTCTCTATTCATTACTCGTCAATTTTGACAAGGCGCTTTCGTATCCATATATTTATTAGTTTCATATTTTTCCCCTTCATTTTTTTTTCTCCCTCTCTCATTTTCAGTGTTTTTTTTTTTTATGAATATATTTTTCTCTCTTCTCGAAAATTTCGTTTTCTCTCGTATATCCTCTACCTGCTGACCACACTTTGGCGTTCGCACTCTCTCTCGTCGGTTCTTCCGCTCGCTATCCTTTTTCCTTCACGCATCCTTTTGCACTTCACTTCACACCCAACCTACGAGAAACTGTGTAGACTATAATATATTTTGTTGGTCGTATTTAACATGCACGAAAATATGTATTATACGACCATATGAAAAAGCATTTATCCTAATTTGATTCTTATGAACTATTGGCAGCTGGTCGATTAGCAAGTGGTTCGGCGACTAACATTTTAAAATTTTCGACTCGTGGACGAACATGGTGGTGAGCGTGAAGTTAATCACTGGTTTTGGTTTTTTGTTTGCTTACATCATAAGTTTGGCTACTTTTGCTTTGGTTGCGTGTATATTGATTGATCTTTGGAAGCTAATTTTTTAGACAAAATTAAGATATTAGCAATATGAAAGGTTTTCAGCAAAAATTGTTGGCAAGGTGAAGACTACAGGAATTTAGATAGCTATACTTTAAATAGGGTTTCTGTTAGGTAGCTCCAAATCTGAAAGGTGATGGTCGACAAAAATCATATATATATGTATGTTAATTTTGTTGATAAAGATGGTTTTATTCCATGTTATTGCCGGCTCAAGTCAGAAACATGCCAAGTTCCAAAAAACAAGATTTTTTTTCATTGGGTTGGCAAGAACAGCGACTCTCTAGTACATCATCATAGTATAAAAAGTAAATAAGAAGTTATGTTAACCCCTTCAAAATGAGAATTGACAGATTAAAAGCCAATAAAAGCCAATAAACCCCAAGAAGCGAATGCTTTTTGGCTGTTATATAGAATTTGAATCTTGAATTAGCAAATTTTGGACTCAGTCGATTTTATAGAAGCTCACAGTATTTTAATAAACCAACAAGCATTAATTAGATTAGATATAATTAGAGACCGGATTCTTTGGCATTTGCCGAATGAGTTCCTTTAAAGGCAGAAGATCAGAAATGAAAAAGAAATTTCGTTATGAGGTAGTAGGGGCCTGGGAAAAAAATTTTATTTTGCCGAAAATTGCGGAAACTGAAATAAATGCTGAAATATATGTTGAACGAGAAAAACTGCCAAATTAGAACTACATGTTCAAATTGAAATTATTGACGATGTTTGTCAGAAAATGAGCATAATTCCAGGTGCTCGAAGGAAAATTTTAACAAGAAAAAGTACAGATGTGTTCACAAAAAATCTCGGCCTGCAAATCCTGGAAACAATTCATTCTGCGATTACCGATGAAATTATGAGAAATTTTTGTAAAAAATGACAAAAATGCCTTTGTTTTTAAATTTTTTTATGATTTAATGTTTGTTTTTGATTTTCAAATGTTTTTGCCAAAGAAAGCCAAATTTGCCTTGTTTTGCGCCAAATTCTGATTTTTCAGTGCCAAAAAATCCGGTCTCTGGATATAATTATTGTAGATAAGAAACGACTTTTTATTTATTTATTTTTTTTGACAAGGTAGATATTTTTATGATAACGACAATATTATATATTTAATTTTTTACACTCTATAATTCTCATCTAATCTGTTGAAAAGTGGAAGAATTTCCCTCGTTTTTGCTGGATTTCATTATTTTCCCTTATTGGCATCACTGCATAGATAATAGGAAGCAATTCGAATTTGGCCCCTTTGTTATTTTTTTTTTATTACATACTTGCTCAAACTTGCATTGTTTCGTCTTTTCAACCGAAAGAATAGAAAATAATGTTGTTTTTTCGTACCATCCTGTGACTGATATTTTCGACTCTGTCATCTTCGGATTTAGGAATTTTATTTTGATCAACTCAATTGCACTCGCAGAAGTCTCCAACTCGTTGATGAAGCAACATCAAGAAATTTTTGCTAATCTGTGAAATAGTGTCTTTTTTTGAATTGATTTTTTTCTCATGTGATTTTTTGTAATTAATTTTTTTTTGTGTGTGAAAATCATGACTGATGAGTTACTTGAAGCAGCCTTCAATCAAGTATGATTTTATTTACAATTCGTGATTATTTTAATGCATGTCAACGAAAATGTCAGCTTTGGGCTGGTATAAAAAATTTTAGTTACTAATTTAACGGACTATTATTAGAGAAAATAATTAGAACTGTCTGTTAAATTTGCAACCAATATTCGTAATACTGGCCCTTAGAGACGTTTTTGCCAGAAAATTGGTGGATACAAAGAAAACGTAGGTAATGAATGAGAGTTTTTTTTGTTTATTCGAATATGTTCTTCAGTCCTATATCTAATTTATCTAATTTTATCTTCATGAATAAAAAACGGTTCATTTCATACGGAGCTTTCTCCTTCTCTACTTTGGTTTAACCCTAGGATTCCTTTTTTCGGTGACGCATCTCTTATCTCTATATTGGTTATTATTCTAAGAGGAAAATTGTCCTAATACTTCAAAATAAGATTTTTAGGTTCAGACGTTTAATTATTGCATTTTTAACTTCTACATGTTATAATTTTTTTGAATACGTGTACTTTATAATACTAACCCTCATAAACATAACCTTCACATCTAAGGCTTCAATACATTTTCGGGTTCTCGGGTCTTTATGAACTAATTTAAATCATTACAGGGCCACCGAGTCATTGTCGTGGTGTCTTGGGTATAACTCAACAGCATTTTAACAACAGCCATTTAAGCAATCGCGATGTAGACTTTTACAAGAAGATCAAATCTGAGCCGCATGTGCCAAGCTCCAACTATCCTGACACTATTGATATAAAACCTTCGAATCATAGCCTTCACCTCTCCTCGGGTAAGTTGCCTGAATTAGTTTGATTATTGTAGAAAACATTTAACTTTGCAAGTCTTATCGGAAAGACGTTGTGCTTGTGTTATTGCTTTATAGAGAGTAGGAGAAAGGTAGGTTGGCTCCCTTACATATTGTAATTATGACTTCAAGTTTTTTATTCAACTTTGGAGTAGCAAGTGGGGGAGATGCATCATTGGGATAATTTAAAAGAAATAGAGGAAGGAAGCAATATTAAGATGAGTCTTACGTCAAGAAAGAAATTTAAAACTTTCCAGTTATGTCGCACCTTTTGAAAGATGTTTTGCCCTATACATTATCGATATCGACTATCGATTTTTAACTTTGTGTTAAATTTCCTAATTCACTCTCGCGTAACGAAAAGTGAAAACAAAGATGTTGATACATCAAAAAAAATTTCAAATCCATTATAAATTGTTTCAATTTCAACGAACATTTGATCGCAGCACTAAGTCATCCGAATAATTCATAGACTCGCCTGTAGGTTCGTTAATACTTACTATTATAGTTGAGTAGATAAATGCTGCCCAAAAAAGTAAGGTAAGCGAAAAATCCATTCTGGAGGAAAGTTTTTTCAATTTGAGACATAGAAATCTCGTGAGTCATCCAAGTATCTTTTTATTTGCAGAACCTAAAATTCGATCTAAATTTTGGTTTTCTTTTGCGTTTTTGACCTTGACTTCCTAACAAAAGAGAGTGTACTTGAATATTATGACTCCAAGTATAATTTATCAACACAAATTATTGTATCATTTCGTAATAAAAAACGATATAAAATAAAAGTCTGTTCGAAAAAGAGAATAAAATTTTGTTCGCAACGATCTCTGGTTGATGTACCTTCATATAATTTGCATTTTGCTGCGCAGATTTTGAGTTAACGTGTCGACAAATCACATAATATGAGGGATATCATATTTACCCTGACTATTGCGTTTGACACTGAAATTAATTACTTTATCAACGAAAATGTCTGCTTCACACTCCAGAATACCGTATCCAACAACAAGTATCAGCTCCCTCCTCTCGCTTTTTGTTTTTTTTATTTTTATTTCAAATACCCTGAGAAGGGGTATCATATAAGTGTATAGAAGGAGCGAGTGTATTTTGATACGTGTACCTATTTTAATTTTCTATACGACAGTGTTCTTAGGGGTGAAAAGCACACTGCCACATGAAGAGACGAAATTAACAGCAAAATTTCAGTTGTTTTCTTACTATGGTTCAGGTTAACAATGAACCGCCTGGTTATAGTGGTAAGAAATTTTCAAAAGCATGAGACTCTTTTGAGTTCATTGTACTGTAGCCTCTTTTAGGCTTAGGATTTCACATCCCTTTTCTAATTTCGGCGAATATATTTTCAAATTAGAATGAGCAAGTATACAAAGTTTTTTTTTTTTGTAACTAAACAGTGATATTCATGAAAAAAGTAAGTCCACTTTTTTTCAAAAATTGAGTTCTTCTAAGGTTAAATTGTTTGCACCAACTTACAGTAAAAATATCAAGTTCCAAACCGCAACCATCGCTGAGAAAATGGACTTCAAAGTTGAAGTATTTCATACGAAGGCTATGTAATATGAAAGTAATTTTTTACTCGCCTGTAAGAAAAAGTTGACATATCCCCTTCTGGCATGTACACAGTATCACTGTTCAACTACAGTCGAATTTTGAAAAGCTCAACTTCTGTAACTCGCAAAACCTCTGTATTTCGACGAAATTTTCCCTTTCCCGGCCAATTTGCATTATCCACCCCTAAAAAAAAAAAACCTATTTCCACAACTCGAAGTTTGAGCCTTTACGAGTCAAAGTTACTCAAAGAAAATAAGCCTCTGCAACTCGAATTCTACAACCCATTCAGTCTCTGGAAGTCAAATTTGCTGCTTATTTAGTCTCTGTAACTGGAATTTTAAATGCTACCTAAAGTACTATGATAATATATACGTATTTACACGCATACGTCCTCTATTTTCTTTAACACTAGAAAACCCAGGTTTTACTCGATTACTCAAAAGGACCTGGTGGCGTCATACACGACGCCACAAGAATAACTTCAAAGGACCAGGTAGCGTCGTATGACACAAGTCAGGGGTTCTCAAAATATTGGTCCTTCTCAAAATTTTGAGTGGCGTCGTATATGATGCCACCTGGTACTTCTGGTGTTAATGTTTAAGAAAAACCTCTATAATTTGAATTTTTTCCAATGTGGCTTCTAAAATTTGACTCTCTATGAGGCAGCAGCCTCTGTAGCTCCAATAAATTTTTATTCCCCTTCAGTTTCGAGCTATATCCAGGTTCCACTGTAATAAATATATGTTCTACATACTAAAAGATGTAAGTCAGCTCTGATATATTTTCACAAATCTGCAGATTTTTGTAACGAATAATTCAATATTTTGGAATATTTTTAGCGCCTACCGCAAAAGAAATATTTAGATATTTGTCATTTTATTAAAAAACTAATTAAGTAATAATAGCAAAAACATTCATAAAACTAATTTTAGATTACCTACGTTATTCGAAAACATTTATTTGATAATATTGTGAGAGTGGAATTCTCAAAATAAGTGGGTCATAGTGTTTGAAAATTGAGTGTGCTTTTAGAATTAATCAACGTTGATATTACACATAGTCTGTTCCAGTTGAGAGTTCCATGACGTCATAAGAATTTGAGAACGGCGATTGGTTGAAATCACCTATCTAATTATTTTCTGGAGCCTTGTGACGTCATAGAACTCGTAACTGGAACAGACTTCACGAGTATCGCATATTTAATTCACAAATTTCCAAACCCACTCCTATAATAATTTTTTTTTGCCTGCAAGTCTAATATGACAGAATTTCTGGTTTTAGCAGAATTTCATCTAGTCCAGCTAAGATATAAGTTGGTATGTAAGTTTATTGAAAAAAAAAAAATTAATTATGACCAGAGGGAAATAAATTTTATTTCAAAAAGGTATTATACTGACGTCAATCGGTAGAAAAATGAATATTTTGTTTGTAAAAATTTGTCAAAAGTTTAGATTAATTCTTCTAACTCGAGCTTACGTATTTCTCGAGGTCGCTGGCTGGAATTTGGTTTGAAAATATTTTTAATTTCAAAACTGTAAGTCTAATTATCGTTGAAGTTACGAATAAAGATAGTCTACTGCTTTGCTCTCTTATACTTACCTACATTAGAACTTATACATTTCATAAATATTCAACTGACGAGTATCAATACATAGGTATTTGACTGTAATATGTTTTTTTTTAAATTCTTCTATTTGTATCAAACTACGTTTTACTTTCAAATTTTAGAATAAAATTAAACTTAATTATAGCTGGCCAAGGCTAAAAAAAAGAAAAAAAGAAAATGATTTCATCTGTGATCTATAAAGTTATTATACCTTCTTAATACTAAACTGAAAAAAGTTCTCGAGTTGATAACTTGAAAAAAGCAACTTTCATACCCAAAATTCCTTAATGTATTCAAATAATTATCCAAACTTGCGTACCTACCTATTTTTCTTTTACTTTTAACATAACCTAAATAAGATTTTTACCTATTTGAAATTATATTTTCGTATTTAAATTATTAAAAGCTTCAATTTTTTTTTAGTATAATTTGAAACACTGCTACTTGGTGGAAATTGATAAGATTAAAAAAAAAGTATAATTATAAAGTCTTGACTAAATGCCCATTTTTGCAGTACCCCTCTTCAGGTGCAAGCTTTTTGAAATCCTCGAATGAAAATAGTTTTTATAATATGGTTCAAGTACACCCCTCTATCTTTTCTTCTTGCACATTCTTTCCACTTTTGCGATAAGCTAAAAGCACACGTAGGTATACTATGTTGAAACTAATTTTACCAGTCTGAAATCCAAAACCACACTCGCGATAAAATACCATCGAGCTATTACTTGGCACACGAGTGTTTGTCATGTCTGTCCTCAACTTTTGTTCTGTTTTTCGTTGAGTACTCGAGTGAATACACGCAAAACTCTCCTCGAACCTCTTTCTGTAAATTCGTGAACTCTGTGTATATGCTGTCGAAAACTTTCTCCTTAAATGCAATAATGAAAGTTCTACCAACGCTTTAAGAACGACCGCAAATACAAATAATTATTTCACTTTGATAACGTATATGTATGTGTATAAGTGCAAAAGTGTATTTTGGCTACTTACTGAAATTATGACACATAATAAATTGAAAGAAGGGTAAGTTTTTTGCCATACCTCTGGGGCAACGACCCGTTTCCCCCTCTTTTTTTCACAATTCAACTGATTTAAACAAAATTTCCACTGTTATCAAAAAAAGTTTTATTGATAGACTGCTAAGAAAAAAAAAATCACTTTCGACATCTAATTTTTAAATAATAAAACAAAAATAATTAAATGGTTATAAATATAAAAGACAAAAAAAAACAAGAGAACCTGCTAAAAATCTGACCTAATTTATATTTAAAAAAAAAATGATGCTACGAATGTTGAGGGTGGTTTATGTCCTTCCTTACTGTGAAAAAAAATTTAGTTGTTGAATTTCTTAAATATAAGTGTACTGGTCAATAATTATGTTGGCACAAGAGGGTTGATAAAATTTCGAATGGACATTGGTCTGGGAATCCAAATGACTCACGAAATTCTACAAATCAAAAAGTAGATATTGAAAAATTTGACCTTAGATAATTCTTTCAAAATTAATATTTGACACCTAAGCCTTGTATTTTTATTCCATATCACGTGCTTGTATATCTGGTCCTATAGCTATGTGTTACTGTTCTTCAAACTTGAGTTATTTAATTTGTTGTTAGTGGAGCATATGTTGACTTCTATTTCCAATATAACCACTTTCTAATATCACATCTTCAGTTCCTAGTTTCATATATTTTCAATGATCGACATCGCATATCTTCCCAGTTTTATCTTTGGCCCACAATAATCCGCACTCGCACCCGTTGTTTTATCTTAATCTACGATAAGCTCGATTTAAATTTCAAAATCGGTCATAAAAATTTAATTTCCTCGAAAAGACCACCGGCAATGGTAGCCATCAAAGAAACTTCCGAATTGAAATATTCTACGAGTATTCGCCATATAATGACAACTTGTATAATTGATTTTTAAACGTGTAGAATTAAAAAAAAAAAAAAAAAAACATAGAAGAAAGACGTAGAGAATTTAAACCTCACACAAAGTCAGGAAGTCGAAATTAAGGTAGACTGTATAGTAGAATATTGAAATGAAAGATACGTTTTTATTCCCCCCTTTTTTTTTTGTTTTTTTGTTTTAGTCTATTATGATTGAGCATAGATCACCGAAATGGTTGATCGAAATCGAACTGCTTCAGTCAATCCTCTCTCTGTAGCACGTACAAAATGAACCAAGGGTAGCAAACGATAAGAGAAAAAACAGTAGCGAAGGTAAAATAGGAAAAAAAACGACTAACGTTCACCTGAAATTATTTCCTTATTATTACTTTTAGCTGTAGAATATCGAAATAAGCCGAGTGGAACATAATTATCTAAATCAGTGGTTCTTATATACGCCAATATTTAACATCAAATACGACCTGAACGTGTCATAATCTTTCAGTGATCGTCAGAATAAAAAGTTGAATGGAAAAAAAAAAAAACTATAATGAAAAAAAATTTACTAATGGTAGCCCAACAGGTCGGTTACTTTTTGGTTGTATTTAAATTAGTGTATAATGCCTTTTATAAGCCATAAATAAAGCGTAGAATGGATTGAAACGTTAGGGGAAGGTATTAATTTCATACGAAAAAAATGATTACTTTTTTAAAACCTTTTCTATTGAGGAGGCATTTGTTGTCTTTATTCATTGTGAGACTCATTTGTGTAGCAATAATTTGTTTTAAAAAAAAAATATTCATTCGAGTATTCGATGTATCAAGTTCATGGGCTGATGTCACTGCTGCTAGTATGTCTTGCATTTTTATCATTCTGAATTTATGCTTTCAAAATTGAATGAGGGATAAACAGAGAACAGTGTCAATAGAAAGCTTTCTGGATGATGGAGGCACAAATTAAACACATCTTACGTTCCGTACCGACCATACTCAAAATAACTTTGTCTACTTTTGCACTACTCAAAAACTGCGTTCTCTCAATATTTACGACTAACACCACAGGCAGTGCTGCACTTCTGCTAAATAACTGTACGTTTTCACTAATTGACTTTCAGTACAACTAAATATTGTAGTGCTTGCAAATGCTCGTTAAAAAAGAAAAACTTGAAGCACTTTTTGTACGCGTGCAACACATACGCATACCAGCATAAACGACCAACACTCAAACTATTATTGCTCGATTTTATTTTTAAATTATTGGCTAGTTTAAAGGCCTTATAGAAATATACATGAAGACAAAAACGATGTATGTACCTGGACGTGAAGAAGAAAAAAAAAAAAACGCTTCGGGGCGAATAGCTGAATAACGTTCCACAAGGGAGAAGAATTACTTATCTGACAGATGGAACAATGTCATTGACGAATGTGTGAATTACTGGAGCCTGGGCATGTAAATTCATTTATATACACGTAAGAGGAACATTTGTTAAGTAGGATACGAAATTTCGAATCTAAAGAGAGGTGCTGCAGCGCAAGGCTTTATGTATAAATAGCTTTGTAAAAAAAAAAAAAAAGTTTGTCAGAAGAATTAAATAAAATGAGGTTGCGGTTTCATTTTGCCATTGATTATACTACGTATAGCTGTATATTTTTTAATATCAAAAATTAGTTGAATCGATTGTGGTTTCATCGTCCATAGGCTACTGTCGATTAGATGTAAATTAATGAAAAAACTTAAAACGAAAAAAATTGGGCTTTCTCTCAATATTTTGAAAATAGGTCGATGCTAATTTCAGAGACTTTATTTTTATAATAGCTCAAAGTAGTTCTTCCCTCCCCTATGGTTCTAAGAAAATAACGAAAATTTATAGGTGTTGTGGCTGTGATCTATGAAGTTGGTATAATATTATGGTGAAAAAACATTTTTTTTAATTCCCACTCACACCATCTGTAGTTCCATGTCATGAAAAAAAAAAATTCTGTTCAAGTTTCATCACCCTCGCGGAAAGGGGAATGGTGCCTTAAAGCCTTTCTTTACTGAAAATTATATTTATTGTAATTTTTTAACCGACGGGGTGGGGGGGTTGGAGCAGGAGAAGTCTTTCTAAGATCTTTTATTTTTTGATTACATCCATTCATAATTAAGAAATCATGTTTTGATACTACAAACAGAAATAGTGATTTTGTAGTTACCTTAAGGGTAGGTCCAAACCATGTCGAATCCGCCCAACCTATTTTCTTATCACCTCCACTGGATTGTAATAGTAAATTGAAGAAGAAAGTATATATTTCTATGCCACATACTGATTATTATAATAAAACAATGCTAATTTTGCATGTACGGATCTCCCCTGAGGCATCACTATTTTTCAACCTGGGGGGCAAAAATTTTTATAGAATTTTTTTTTCACGAAATGCAACCATTTTGCAAGGTGGATGTAAAAAATTCATAACTTCAAAATGAAATCAATCCTCGTGGAAAGGTTGCTAAAGTTGGGCTAAAAACTTTTTGAGAAAAAAGCAAAAAATAATTGTGCTGTGAAAAAATGAAAAAAATCATGTGTTCGTGTTACAGTCGAATTGTCATATCTCAAATCAATTTTCAAACGCTTGAGACCTTTTTTGCAAAATGTTCAAAAATCTTCCTCCATGTAAAAGCAAATCATCAGCTCGAAAATGAAATTTGCGACTTGAGGTATCGTAGATCACACATCAGAGTTATTTGTAAATCCTGATGATTTTTTCCATTCACGTACTGTCAATTACTCGTCGTTTTTTTAATACCAGACAAAAAATTTTCACCCCCGCCCCCTTCATCGCAAAAGAAAAAAAAATATACATCTGCAAATTCCACTCATGGTACCTTTATTATGTTTATCAAAAGTAAATGAAAATTTTAAAATCGCAGTTTTAAATGAGATTTCTGAAAATCGTAAATTTCAGCTGATAGATATCCTTCGCGTTCGAGTTTTTGCCACCATCCATCCTTGAAAATTCCTTATTTTCATTGATGAGTATAATAATCGGTCATTTACTTGAAGAATAAGTTGTTATATTAATGTGGATATTTAGTTCGTTGACTTGGCTCGTCTTCTTTTTTTTTTCTTTTTGAATAAAAATCAGTTGCTTAAGCTCACCGGATTACCTTGTAAATTGATCTTTTTCTCGCATATACATGCATTTCCTTTTCATGTTTCTGACAAAGTCATATTCATTGATGCATAGTGAAACATTCCATTTGAGATAGAAAAAAAAAGAGAAGAGACCTATGAAAAAATCAGCTACTTTGTTTATGCAGCATTCGTGATTTTTTTGTTACTTCAATTTTGTAAATGAGGAAAATATTTAAAGATATTTATCTACTTATGTAAATATACAACTTCAGTATTATACTTCACCACTTCATTCAAATTCACACTGAATTTTCTCCATGGAAGAGAAATTATCCAGAAGGTTCGATGAAATTATTTTTTCAGAATTAATTTCAAAATAATTTTAGCCCAAGATTTGAGTTATTTAAGAATAATAGGAAGTTACCCAAGTAAAATTTTTTCAAGAATTGTTTTGCTTTTTGTGTTTTGTTTTCTGATTGTTTCTTTGTTTTATTTTTCGGTTGATCCTCTCGTCCATTATTTAAATCGTGAAATAATCCATTTACAGGATGAGTATTGAATTATGAGATCCTGGACGAATTATGATGAATATAGCTTACTCTTTTTTTTTTTTCCTACTTGTCTATAATTTCTCTATAATGGGATGTGAATGAATATAATCACCAACTGCCGGAATAATACCCTGCTACTCCTGCTTTGCCTCCCCGGAAAAAAAAAATCCAAAATAAACTGAAAACCAGTAAAAACAATATAAGACTATTGAAAAATTTGAAAAAATTAATCTTCTGAATGCTGACAAATTTTTTCCGATTTTTCATGACCGGCTCTGACTCAGAAAAAAAAAGAGCTAAATCCCTTAAAATCTGAAAAAAAGACCCAAAAATCCTACAAGAAGGTGCTAAAATTCATAAAAATCCGAAAAAATAAAGAGCCAAAATTTCTATGAAAAAAATTCCCAAAATTTCTAATAATCCGAAAAAAAAAGCCAAAAATTCCTTAAAATTCAACTTTTTTCAGATTTTTGGCGATTTCGGCTCTTTTTTTATCAATTTTCTCGAAATTTCGGCTCTTTTTTCGGATTTTTAGGAATTTTTTTTTTTTTTCTGATTTTTAGGAATTGAGAGGTTATTTCGTCATTTTTTGTGTTTTAAGGCGAAATTCTGTGGAGGGAAAAATTTTCTAGGTAGGGCAAAATTTTCATTAGGTAGGGCAATGCCCTGTTTGCCCGCACGGGTGGCCCGGGCCTGTACACTTGATCAATTTTTTCAATTTTTTAAATTCAAATTTCATACATGTATATGTATATTATTCTCTATTTCTATCGACAAGAAATGTATAGCTCTTGATTGGATAGTACGAGTATACCTAGATATGAGGAAAAATATGTAATTTTTTATAATTTCAAGATTATAGGTGTATTATTGTTTTCCTGGTATATCTGTACAGCATGTATCTACTTCGCATTTTTTATTCATTTTTCCACTATTATTTCCGTTAGGTGAAAGAAAGAAAAAAAGTTTTGAAGTCAATTACACAACTTTCGATTACCAGCGTATATATACGGTAGACTATACTATTTTTTCTCAATTGATGAATTTTTTTTTTTTTTCAAGTTGGTTGTGCAACGGTGCGATATAATTTTTTTCAATTGCCTGAAATATCGATACGAAAGTAACCGACATAATTAGCAGCGTTAGTGTCATATTTTGTTTTTGTAATATTCAATAAGAAAATGTATAGATACCGTACCAATTATTGTGAGAATTATTTTACTCTGCGGTTTGGCATCGATCACCACAATCAAAACGTTGATACGCTGTGGTCAATTCAAAACAGAAGGAATGGAAAACTGTGTTCAGAAACACCAAGTTTAAACAACTCAGCACCTAAATAAGCCCTGTGTTGAATTTTTGTAAGGAAAATAAAAATTAACACCAATTATTAGGGGACTCGGAATGCACAGATTTTGAATTTGTTGGAAGTTTATTTTTCAAAATATCCATAATATTCGTTAACTTTTCATCTGTGATATTCGAAACAGTGATAAAATTCAGCAATTTTTTCTCATTGAGTGACGAAAAAATCTTTTAGACCTCTGTAAATGCATGCACGCTTGCTTAAAAAACAGCGTATCATCGTGTGATACATAAACAGTACTTTCAAAACAATTTTAAAATTTCACTTAAGAAATGTAAAAACTACTAGACGAAACTTGATTCTTCTAAGTTAATTAGCAAACTTCTTTCATTGAAATTCTATTAACATCTGTGCAACTAGGATGAATCATTATAGCCTCAGATTTGACGAATGAACATCTGTGGTAGCAAGTAATTGAGAACCGAATAAAAAAAAAGCGGCGATCAAGTGGGTGAAGAAAAGTAAGATGTGCGAAAAAACAAATTTTTTATTGAAAAAATGTCGACTTGTTTAGCAACTTGAGTTTACGATGACATTTAAAAAGATAGAAATTTTTATTCGAATATTATTGAAGATAATTCTAAGAATCTTGATTCTAAATAAATGTTATGTTTAAAACTTTTTTTAGCAAATAAAATTGAACTTTTAAGTTATATTCTGCTTTCAGGTAGGTAGAAAGTTCCCTAAAACGGGATTACTTGAGGGCCCTTGTCAGGGGGGGTGAAAGCAATGCCCCCAGCGGGTGCTCTTTGCTCCTTAGCAAAATTTTCAATTTTTTTTTCTGAGTTTTATAAAGAGAGAGAAGCCCTTCTAACATTTTTTTTTATTCATCCGAAGAATTTACACTCGCTGGCCTGCAGTTTACCCCCCTCCCCCCGCTGGATTCTACTCTGGCTACGGACATGGGTGACTGAATATTTTTCAATACACTTTCACTCATTTCGACTCGAGTTGTTGAAGTTGTGGAGATACAAACTGCTGAAAAAGAAACGCGTGCATCTTTATATTTCGATATCGAGAATCGATTTTTAACTTCACGTTAAATTTCCAAATTTACTTCCGTGTATAACGAAAACAAAGATGTTTACACATCAAAAGCTTAATCTTTCTGTTTGAAATGTATACGCATCTTAAAATTTCATTTTAAATGGCAAAAAAAATGGCTGTCTTTAATTAAAAATAGTTTAATAGCATTTTCATGGAGCCTGTTTTTTATGTAATTGAATCACTTAAATTTTTACCTAAACAGACTTGTAAATATTTTTAATCGATATGCATATACTCGTAGTACGGTTTTGTTAAGTCATTGAATTTTTGGTTTTTCTCGTTTATTTTTTGCGGTTTTGTTGGATCTGCATTTAGAATAATGCTTATTAATGTAAAAATCCATTTACAAATAATTTTTGATTCGATGTTTAGATTTTCCCAAGTTGCTACAGCAATTTTTTTCACCTTCTCGAATTTTGAGATATATTAGGGCCTACAAATTGATGCTCATAGATGCGATGGCCGAGTGTTGACTAAATTATAACATCCATACACTAGCCATCGATCTAAGGCATTTCCGATTAAAATTGGGAAATTAACGTCTCGGTCTTTTTGCATGACGTGTTCTCGTGTATTAATTTGCATGCTAATAGATCTGGTTTTCTAGGTCGTCAGCAGAAACCTTGTTTATTTATCGTCAAATTCAGATTTAGCGAAGGATGAAAAGTTTTTTTTTTTTCTTCAAATACTTTCTTTAAACTGTGATGAGCTACTGAGAGACAGAATTTTTTTTAAAAAATGAAGGATCGAGGAACATCCATAAGCACCTTGGTATCTGCTCGGAATAATGCTTGAATTTATTACTTTTCGCATTTGGAGGTCTAAAATTATTTCTCGCACACTGAAGCTACAGTAAACAAAATTCTGAAAGGTTAGTGACAGCATGCGCAGTAGTACGTTGCAGTAAATTCTTGGTATAGCGAATACTACTATTTATGCATTCGTGTTCTTCATTTAACACACGTGCGCGCCTGAATTATTATTATTATAGCTTCGTTAATTACGAGTATATTTGAGTAAAAAAAAAACAAAAATTTAATAAATTCATTTTTTTTTTAGTGTGGATCAGTTTTTAGATGAAAATCATGAGGGCTTGTTCTGGGAATTTTTTGTTTTGTTTTAATTGCGATAGTCGAGATGATTATGCCTTTGGGAACTTCAAGTCTTGAGTTATTTTTGTGAGAACATTGCTGTAAAAAAGTCAATAAAATAATAAAAAATTATGGTTTGTCTATAGTAATGAATTTTGGCTTATTTTTATTCATTTTGATATTTCGAGTTCGAGTTGACTATAAAAGCTCGATTTACAATTACAGACTACGTATATTATTTTGTTTTTTGAATTACACAGTGAAAAAAAAGACAGATATGCGGCTGCTTTTAAATTCAAATAATTCTTCATATAAAATATAATTTCACTTAAACGTCGATTATTTTGCTTAATGCATTCTTAAAGGCTAAAAATCTATTCCTGGTTCTGATAAAGTTTTCTAACACCCCCCCCCCCCCCACCAGAGTATACCAAACAAAATCCGTCTATGTCCTCATCTCACCCAAAAAAGAGTCATCTTTTTCCACTGATACTTAAATTCAACAGTATAACAATCAAAATGGAAATTTTTTTATTCTCTCGATTCTTCCATGAAGACGAATATTTTGTAAAGTATTTTAAACGCGTGCCAATAAATTTAAGCAAATAAAATCAGATCGAAACACTGTATTTATATATCGGACAGCCGAAAAAATATTTTCATCCAAGTGCATGAGTGATTCTTGTAAAACTGGTTTTCTTTGTTTTACGAAAAATATTATATCAATACAAATAGGAAGAACTTTTTTTTTTTTTAATGACAGTTAAAGAAATTTTCATGTTTGTAAATCGTCGAAGAATTCAAAAATATTATATTTTTCTTTTTGTACATCAAAAAATGATTCAAGCATCGAAGTATGGGCAAAAAAATGTCCATGTCATTGGGTAAACATAAATAATTAAGGCAACTACCTATACTTTCTAAAATAGTTATGATAATTCTTTGGGACTGTGTGTAAATGAGTCATGAAGGTTAGATTTTTTTTTTGCTAATGCCTAAAAATGTAAGTCTTGCCTCCTATAGATTTTTATGGGATCCGCATGGCAACGTCGTTGATGTCCGATAAATCTCGAAGATACCAGATTTAAAATTTTAAATGAGTCATTTAAAAGCATATTACCTGAAATTTTGGGAACCCTGTGATTCGATTTTTTATTCAAATTCCAAATACAATTATCGGTGAATGACCGTTAGGCCAGTCAGTACATGAACTTGGTGGAAAAATATTGAAATAAATTTTTTTTCAGATCGATAAAATAACATAAAAACTGATAAATTACTACATTCTTATCTGCTATTAAGTATAATATTCAGGTTAGTAACTTTTGTTATAAATTCTGAAGGCTTGTAATCAGGATTTCTTTTCGGTTGTTCACTTTTCTGAGATGGCATTATTGAGTATAAGGAACTGAGAAGAAATTTAGAGGCAGACTGGAGAGGAGGGGTAAGACGAAGAAGAGGTGGCCATTATGGCAGAAAAGTCCACAAAAATTTCAACCCCTCGTCTTTCTTCTGACCATCAAGCAAAACTTTCAATTTTGCCATAATTTCTGAAATAGGGTACTTTTGAATAACTCCCCTTTTAGTGAAGGGGGTGGAACTTGGAGATATAATATGTAAATAGTGTACGATATCCAAATAATTACACAACCCCCTCCTCCCACTCGAACTTGCAATGAGGATGGCAAATGTAGTTCATAGGGGTAGCAAAAACCTCAAATCGGAGCTGAGGTTTTCTATCGAAAATCTGCTAAAAATAGGCGAATATTTTTTCAAGTTGAAATAAAATTCACCCACACCAGATCCAAATCTATTTATGGGCACTAATATTAAAAGTTCAATATCATTGTGAAAGTTTTTTATATCAAGTATGCAGAGTTTTTGGCTGAAAACTATTTTGTCAAATTGCCAACTAATTAAGCGTGATATCTATCTCATTTTTTTTTTCTTTGAAAAATACATCGATATACTCGAGCTTTTCATTATATAAACATTGCATAAGCTATCATTTAAATGAAATTTGAATGCACCTAGTTGAGAAGTATTTAATTATTTCTTATCTAGAAATTATTTCAGTTGGGAATTTTGCATCGCAGATGAATATTTTTACCAGCTGAAAAAAATTTTTAGCTACTCTGTATTGAAACATTTGTGTTTTTTTTTTTTTTGCTCTTCATTTTCATTTAACTTGAAATTAGAGATCGTAAAAATGCAAATATGAGAATCTATATTGTCTGATTCGCTCCTAATTACGATTTTGACGGACGCAACTTCCCGATAAAATGGAAATTCGACGTACTTTTTCAGTTTTTATATGAGTCGTTGAAATCTTCGCGATTAAAATTTTTTTTTCAACAGAAAAGAAAGAAAACGATTATGCATAAAATATGCTTGAAAAAAGTAACTTTGAAACGTTCTTTAAGTAATTTTTCAAATCGAATTCCAAATTATCATAATGTGGGTACAGGTATTTTGAACAAACCGTATTATACGTATTTTTTGCTTTCATTATAGCCATTATGGTTCATTCCCCTTTCTCTGCGCCAGATGTGAAATTTTTTATTCAGAAGCTATTAGATTTCTGTAGGTCTATGTACTTGTGTCATCTGTATAGCCACTTTTGGCTCTTGTTAAAATTTTTTCCATCTTGAGTAGCTCTACCTCCATTTAGCAGACAAATAATGTTTATATGTACTTCATTATAATAGCTTTTTTTTTCCTTAATGAAATATTGAACTAGCTACAGTCTACTCACTAAAAAAATATCAAAAATTTTGAAGACGCTGAAGGGTGACTCCATGCATATAAACCAAAAAATATTGAAAAAAAAGTTTTCTCATCAGCTCTTAATTCTCACTCAAAAAGTCAACCAAATGAGAGTAATTTTTCAAATTCAAAACTCGAGCTCTTTCACTGTGAAGACACTACTGTCATTCCTCCCTTCAACATGCCAATTTGTCCTCAAAAATTCTTATTGTGGCACATCCTTGCAGCCTTTGCTAGGGAGTTTTTTAACATTCACCGACCTCATTATCATTTCCAGTTATTTTTAATGTGAATTCCTTGCAAGACCAGACATTTCCAATCTCAGTTCAACGATAATTCGAAAATATGCCACATCAAATAAAGATTTCTGTAAAAATTTTTTTTTAAATAAACAAAAGAACAAACAAATAATAATAATAAACAAAAGAAAATTAACTTGACCAAAAATTTTAGAATATTATAAAGTAACAAAAAATAAACAAAAATAATTATAATTAAAGGAAAAAATTTAATAATGAACAAAAATAGGTAAATAAACAAACAAAAAAAAAAATTACAGAAAATACAAAGAAGTAAATAAAAAATATACAAAAACATAAATAAATAAAAAAATGAACGAAAAATAATATAAACAATAAAATAAATAAACCAAACAAAAAAACAGAAAATATAAATAAAAATTTTTTTTTCAATGATAATAAATTTTATCTGAACTAGCCAAACAAAAATGAGATTAATCCTAAATCAATTTATCTACTTTTTTTTATCTTTTTTTTTTTTTCATTTTCAAACGCGTGTATCAATTACCAAGTTGAAAAAGGCCATTCTATACGCGATCTATATACTGATTTCAAAAACTCACCAATCTCCTCATTTTATCTCATGGTTCAATAATTTTCTCACCACATTACGGAAATCTATTTCCGCTACCAATATTCACTTCAATTAGCTTCAGTTACATTTCACTTAATTTCGATACATCTTCGTCCCACCATAAACTTCCTAAATCGATAGCACGAATTTTCTGCACTTTTATCTATCAATTTTTTTGTTCAGATAATAAGGACAATATCTGTCTGGATATATTTGTTTTCTGTATCTTTTTTTATTTCTGCACCACTTAACCACCAAAATTGAAAATAATAATATATTTATCCTGTAAAGTCAATATTTCTTATAATTCAACGATCATATTTGATTCACTTAATATTATTAAGTTGGATAAGTACTTAGCAGAAAACGACAGGTGAGTAAGTTAAATTGTGAAAAAAGGAAAAAGAAAATGGGTTTTTATCTTAAGCACTCTACTAGATACGTTTACTTTGATAATAATAGAGTAAGTGATACAAATATGAATCTGTCTTGGCTTTTTGTCCCGAGGAGCTCAGAGGAAAATAACTTCATTCAAACTTTTACCCCCTCAGCAAATTTATGCAATGATTTAACATTAATAAATGGGATCTTATTTGAAAAAAATAACTTAATCCTGCTAGGAGGTCATACTTTTTAAAATGACAAAAAATACAAATACGGACCTTAGTACAAATATGGACCACCTAAAGAAAGTTTCTGACCTCTTTTTAGCAAGTGATTAAAATTGGAAAAAATAGAAAAATGATTTAAGTATAAAAATTTGCAAATGTACGTTTCTCGATTTTCATCAAAAGTTATTCCTTTTAATTATTGTAAAATCACCAGAATTAAGTTTTACTTCGATTTTTTTTTTACCAAGATGATGATTTCTTATTAGTTGGAAACTAGTTCATGAATTTTCTCGCTTTGGGGCACTGATGGTTCTGCCCAAATAAGGGATGGTCCATATTCGCACCACTGTTACTCTATTATTTTTGTTAATTCGGGTAAGTATACAATATTCAATTGTCCAAAGTTAACTGATCTCCGCGGTATTAGAAATAGAAGTTGAGCCAGACTTTTCTAGCTTCAAACTGACTTAATTGAACTTAGCTCCAATGAATTATAAGAATCAAATTGGCTAAGTTCAGAGCTCCTATAACATAAAAAAAACTGGCTAGCTCAGTTGAGAGAACCCTTTTCGAAAATTTTAGTGACCTTTTTTTGGTATTTTCCGAGACTTAGTGAAATTTTTGAGAATTCTATCGGCATCAAAAATGAAATAAATTTTTACATCTATTGTTATAATGAGATCAAAACTCGAATAACATTATATCCCTTCAAATACCAATATCGAGTATAGCTTTCCAATTACCATCGTTGATAACCATAAGTAGTACCTTCACCCTGTCACTGTTCAACAGCTAATCAAATAACCCAGCATCTGTTACTTCCAAGTCATAAATTTTCACCCAGTTATCCTATAAGCTGCTAACAGTTATAATTGGAAGAAAAGGAGAACAGAGAAAAAAAAAAGTACTTTACACTTCCGAAATAGACCTTTAACGAACCCATCATTCGAGCCATTTTGCACTATAATTTTTCTTCATTAAGCTAGTTTCGTTGATAAACGCCTACAAAGTACCATACGTGCCTTGTTTACTATCTATACTCAGTCGTATGTACATGATTAGAAAAAATGATGCATGTTCAAACGTGATAAAACACGTTCGATTTTGGTGCTGAAAAAAAAAAAAATCAATTTACTCATAAACGAGATGGTAGCAGAAATACAATCTCAGCTTTGTGCTCGAATTACTGCACTAAATGCTAGGTTCATAAGTTTATATTTTTTTCAATAATATTTCTCTTATATTGCTATGAAATATGGAAAGGATATCGATAATTATAACAATAACGACGATTATAAAAGTGGAAATGATATACATTCAGATTATGGAGCACAGGTACATTACTCCAATATACAGAGCAAACGGAAGATGAAAAAAATCACTAAAACATATTATTATCGAGTAAATCTTATGGATCTTCATTGAAGCGTGTACCTATAGAGAAAAAAAAAAAACGGGTCCGGAACAGGTTCCAAGTTTGACTGCTGGAACTGTGTGTAAAAAGATATGCGTCTATGAGAATTCTTTTTTTTTTTTTTTTTTTGGTTTCATTTAGCTACCATCGCTCCTAAACACAACAGAAAATCATTACTCTACCTTGTAAAGTTTAATTTCTCTCTCTCTCTTAAATTTTTCCTCTGTTTTCTTCTCAATTTTATCTAATTGACGACAAATTATAGGAACCGGTGTCCACTTCCCTTGTAATCTTTCATTCGTTACCTGCATTTTTTCGAATTGATGATCATCAAATCGATTCTAGATTCGATCACGTTTTTTTTTTTTTTTTTTTTTTTTCCAAAATAAGATTTGTTATACTTACCTTTAACGAGGGTAAATTGTGCGGATAAATTGAAGTTGGAAGCGAAGTTCCTGAAAATATATTGGTGACAAAAAGAGCATCTTTGACATCCTGACTGTTAACTAGGTGCCCTACTGTCTTCGATTTTTGTCACTTTTTCGAGTCTTGTGTAGGATACCCAGTGTTAGAAGAAGGCTACAGATGATTATTTCGATGGCACAGTGCGCAAAAAAGTCTTGTATCTCCATTTTTATTTAATTTTTCAGGAGAGCGAAAAGAAAGTTGGCATTTACTAAGGTGTTATATGCAATCGAATAATGTAGTTTTGAATTTTATTTTTAGTGATGAAAGTTAGTGGTTTTTTTTTAATATCAAATGATAGAGCTTGAAATTTCCTTTCCAGTGATATCAAAATGTCAAAATAAAGGAGAAATGGAGATACGATTTTTTTGCACTGTGCCATCGATTTGGTCGATCTACGAGTATATTGAGAAATGAGAATTCGTGTGTCATTTTAAAAGTAATGCAAACAGTGTTACTACCATCTCCAGGCACAGGATAAAATTTTTATGATATCGTAGAACAAAGTGACTTGAGAATTTTGTAAATTTTTATTTTTCTATTTTCTGGCAACACTGAATGAGGTTAAGACGTATTGGGGTGATATAAAAAGATATAAAATGATAGAGCAGTGAATATAAACGATGTTAAAAAATTAATTTATGAGGTCACTGTAGAATTTTGTTGAATTTTGTGAGACGTCTTGCAATTTTTCAAAATTTATTAAAAATGACTAAAATTCAAAACGTCTGTTAGGGTGACTTTATGTCGATGGAATTTTTGAGTTTTTTCAGACTCCCATACGATATTTTATAAGGAAATTAAATTTCGTTTCTCTCCCAATACATTCACCTTTTAGCAGGTCTCACCGGGAAAACCTGCTTATTCTCATTGAATAGAGATATAAGTACTTATACATTTCACAACTAACAGATTAATTGAGTCAACTTTATGACATCATTTTACCTATGTACTAACAGAAGCTGAGATAAAATGTGATTCTGAGAATCGTTACCGTAAAATATAACTTCAACTGTTTGGAAAATTTGAATTCACTAGTACATAATTTCCTCGAATTTCTTAACAAAACTAGTTTTCTCTCCTTCGCCTCTAATACTAATGCAAAATAGTTTTTCTTACTTTTCCAAAATGTAAGAAAAGATATAACCGTTCTCACGAAACTTGCTTCGTCTATTCGCAAGTCATTTGTCAGGTTCTGCAAAATTTTTGTTTTAAAAGGCTAGCCAAGTATTAGCCATGAATATTCTTTAGCCGAGCATTCTGTCAGGAGTCATTATTACTGTGCGCCATAATAAATGATATCTACTTATAATATCACAAAATTGCAGTTATTCATCAACAAACATGTTCACTATATTTGGTGATGGGCACATTGATACCCATTCAAGGAAAATTAGTTGGGAATTCCTGAACAAGTATAATGTTTTCTTTGAGTGACTCAAATTAATTTCCTTGGATTTCAGTTTTGGAAAAAATACCAAAGTACCTAATCTTTCTTAATTTCTTTTCTTCGATCTTCTTTTTTTTTTTCTCTTTCCTCTATAATTTCTAGAGCAGAGATGCCAACTGCAGGGATTGAATCCCTGAAACCAGGGACTTTTTTACGGTTCTGAAAAATATCAGGGATGAAATTAGGGATTTATATTTTGAAACCTTGGTGGCTGCGGGAGGGGGGTGGGTTAATGAAACCAAAACACTCGATTTTTTCCTTTACCGCGGGAGTGGGATTGCTGGTCAAAATTTCCTCGCAATATGGGACACATAAAATACCACAACAAATTATGGAGAAAGATTTTTCAGAGTTTTGCTGTAAAATTTCTTGATGAAATTTGATTTTTTTTTTAAATGAAAAAACATCAGAAATATGGGAAATCACCAAAAAAAAGACACTAACTTGATCGAGAGATATAGTATTACCAAATTTGGTGATTGGAAAACAAGGGCACTTGTAGTTTCTTTTACAATTTTTTAGCTCTGGGGAGCTAAGAATGCCCCCCTCCCGCTAGAACGCGCCTGCTTTAGGCTCATTGGATTTGTATTGAGCAAAGAAATCCCATTCAAACCCAAACACTTTATTTTCAAAATTTTTAACACACATAGCATGGGTATTTAGCAGGCCATCGACGATTTGACAAATGCGTTATTAAAGTGAAAATAGGTAATTAATTTTCGAATAATTCACCGAACTTGTATCATAATACGAGTATAAGCAAATATAGCATATTCTTGATCAATGGATCAAAAAGTATAATAGAGAATAGCAATTCAAAATTATAGACTAATGGATTCAGTTTAACATTATTCGTGGGAATCTCCACTTGCCGATACAAATTTAACGAATAATATCAAGGCTCGTTACTGTAAATGACATAAGAAAAAAAATTTAAAAAAATTCTAACGTCGAATTAGGTACCTACCAACATATAGCATCACCTTGGCCAATGTTGTAGCTAGATATACTGTTAGAATATTATACTTTTGGAAATTCCAACATATAAATTTCTGAAACTGTTTCCAATATTTGAAGCTGTGTCTTTTCTGTCGGATATTTTAACTATTTTACACCTTTCTGGAACTATATACTCTAACCAGTTATGTATACCTACTCCAATACAGAAGCACGTGCAGTATACGCACGCACACACATATGTACATATATAGTGAATGTTAAAATTAGATAATGCAGGTAACTGATCGAGTGAGGTAGAAAATAAGACACCATGAAAAATGACTAATTTACAAAAATGAAAAGGAAAGTCGTAGATCGGGATTTACCATCATGTGACTCATATCACGTACAGTTTTTGAGTATGCTGTACAGAAATATATGTATATAGTTTTTTTTTTTTTTTTCATTCATTTGGTCTCTAAATAATCGATGCGAAGGAATCATGTGTTACCTGCTGGCGCTATATGATCAAGGCATTCGATACCTGTTTTTTTTTATGAGACTATAGTAATTAGACCATCGCTTCTGTCTCATATTTATGCATTGTGACTAAAAATGGTGCACCATTAGCAAAATGTGCACCCAAAATAGAAGATATTATAGGAAGCGTAGACATCAAGTTCAGATCCTGGTGCTGGTGACAGTAACCTCTCTATTATATATTGGATTACAAAAATACTAGTTGAAAAAGAAAACGCACATGGTGACTGTTTTTGTTGACCTAGGTCATCGGAGTCATATACTTTGACCAGAAGTATTCACACCAAAGTGGTTTTCTTTTAGAAAAATATTTTGCTTTTGAGGATCAAAAGTCTTACATATTTTCCAGTCTAATATATATGGGGGATTAATTGTATTATTTTCAGAATGCAGTGCCTTGTAAAAGTTTTTGCTAATGGATGTATGTTGATCTCTGTTTTACACAGGTGTAGGTCCACCATCAAACACCAGCGCATCTGATGTTCCATGCAATATTTATGACTGTTACCCATCTTATCAGACCAATGAATTGAATCCTTTGTTGGATTCTTCTAGCACACCGTCTCATACCGGTAAGTTGGAATTTTCATGTTGAAAATGTTTAATTTATGGTTATTTAAGAATATATTCCCAAAATTCCATTTATGAAGTTTTAAAAATAAAACTACTTTCGAAAAAGATGATTATGCCAATTGCCAGGCTCACAGTTGATACCAGTGCAGCCAGGACAAAGCCCAGGCTGGCATTTAAAGAAAAAAATTTATTTGACTTGAAAAGTTGCTTTTTTTTCAAAATAATATACAATAATTAAGATATCCAAAAATCGATGGTAGGAAGGCTGAATAAAATTTACGAGACTCTTAAAAGCCAAGGAGAGTAAGTGGCTTTCAAACGTATATAAGTGTGTAAAAAACATTGAGTCTTATCAATGTCAATTCTCTACACTCATAGGGATTTTTCCATTTTATTAAAAATGCCATTTACACTCTCACTCTTAGCCTCTAAGCGCCTCAACTCTTTTTTCGCAAATTAAATATACAGGCGTCTATATAAGAAAAAGTAAATAGATAGAAATAGAAGCATTTCTGATTGAATACCAGTAGCTGGTTAAACAGCTAAAAATATGTATGTAAAAAATTGATGTGCCTCGGAAGAATGAGATGACATATTCAAATTTCCAAATTATATAAAACCAAGACTACAGTCTAAATATATTGTTGTTGTATTTTAATGGAGGTAGAAACCGATTTTGTGGTCTGTAATAAGAAGCTTTGCTAGCCACAATTTATTCATTTCAGGTCGTTTGATCTCAATTTTTCCTCTCGCGAAGGACACGAAATTGCGCGTTTTCGTTACATTTATGCGATTTACAAGTTAAACTAAATTTCGATAGGTAAACGAAAGCATTTGGTGTACAACAAGTCGACCTGAGCCTCAAATAGACTCAATGTCAAAATAATGTAAATAAAAATCGGTGAGTCAGTGAGAAACACCGAAATATCAAAATTCAGTTCTATGTGATTTAAAAAAACATTTTTCATTTTAAAAAGGGTTTGGTGTAGTAACTGCAGGGTACTACTGTTTGGCTTTCGAACAGACTTAGTCTATTCATTCGTTAGCAAGGTAGGTAGATTATAGCTTTGTTCGGACGCTACCAGGACTGGTAATCCTGGGCCAGTTCTGGGCGAAATATGCCAGAAAACTGTTCGGACGCTTTTTCTGGTAAACAATTTTTCTGTTCGAGCGCTAGCAGGAAGGTTACAGGAAACAGTTCCTGGTTATAATTTGCCAGGAGCTTAAACGTCTTGGTAACGGACCAGGAAAAATTGTCTCACCTTTAATTCGTTTATCTTGAAAATTTTCATCACTTATCAGTGTAGGTATTTTGACTATTGTCAAAAGTCTTATGAATGAAATCAAAGAGTTGACTAATTCCGTTAATTAATAATCAAATATGCAAGGAAGTATTTTGTATTTATAGGAAACACTGAAGACGTTACTTTGTTTGATTTTTAGTACATTCTAGAAAAGAAGAGTAAGATATTTTTATTCTTCATAAATATTTGAAAAAAATTTTGCTTGGTTAATTTGGTAGAGAGTGTTGAATATGCCAGGAAATTGTTCGAACGCTTTCATTTTTCTGGCCTATACTTGGGCCAGTTTACAGACCAGGAAAACTGTACTTACAGGTTGCGTGCGAACATGGCTAATATTTATGAATTTTAGGGCACGTCTTGAATTTTTTTCAGAAGTTAACAAAAAGTTACTTACACACTTGAACTCTGAATTTTTGTACATAAAATGTGTTAGCACATCTGACAAGAATCTAAAACCTTTACTGTAAGCACTCAGTTCCAAAAGAGAATTACGAAAATTTCCAGATTTTTTGCCACATGTAATTCAAAATTGTTTAGAAAACATCGAACTTATTTTTCTAGTAAAATCCAAAGTCTGCAACATCCACCCGTATACCTGACTAAATCTCCTCACTCCACGTCACTCATTCGACCTTTTTTATTTCTCTCATTGCAGTCCTGACAGACATCCAGCACGCTGACCAGTCAAACTTGTACTACCGATCCAACGATTCAGCGACGACCAACAACGGCTACAAGAGCGCCGTGTTACCAGCACCTCATCCAGTACCGAGTTCCACCTCGTACTCGCATCAATACCAAAGCAGCACCGTCGCAGGACACCCACGTTACGACAGCTCCCCATATCCGGCATCCTGCAACGGCGCCAACAGCTACTGGTCCACCTCCAACAACACCCTCGTCAACACCAGCAACTCCGTCCCAGCGCAGCAGCCTTCATCCAATAACTTTCATCACCACCAAAACTACTACACCAACTACTACCACGGCGCGGCTGCGCCCGTGCAAAATAATCCTTTCACGAATTCGGTAGTCGCACCGCTGCCCCCTCCTCCGCCGCCGCACCATCCCTCGGCGGTGGTATTCTGTCCCAATCTGTACTCGAACGTCAACAAGAACGAACTGCATCTGCATTTGCACCACGCTGGCGACTTGAATAAACCGGTAGAGCAGTACGCAGACGATGTGGCGGCGGTGGTCGGAAGCAGTAATTTAATCATCACAGGCGGCTCCAGAAGCATCGAAATCGATATTTTGCCCTCGAACGGGGCTGCCAACAATGGCGCAGCCACGGATGAGCAAAACGATATCGGTATCAGTAGGTACAGCGATAGACAGTCTGATTCGTCCTTTTGGAGGCCTTACTGTCCATATTGACGACCACGATCACCCTAAAGGTGACTATGGCCCTATCAAAATGTGTTTATTACTTCGCAGAGGTAGTTTTTTGATGCAAATACTCGGTTACAAGTCCGTCAATTGGAGTAACTTACACTCGGGGTTGATATTCCAAACGCTGGTTACTATTTTAACCGCGCGTTGAACATAACATTAATATTGTTAAACACTCCGTTAAATTGGTAACTGGCGTTTGTGATACTGGCCCTCGGATTTTTTCACCTGGGGATTTTTCTAGAAAAGTACACAGTAGCGAAACCTTGAATACTTGAATACTGTAAACTGGAGTAACTTACTCTCAAGGTTGATTTTACAAACGTTGGTTACTATTTTAACAGAGAGTTAAACATAAGTACATTATTTAATGCTCCGTTAAATTGCTAACTAGCATTTGTAATACCGGCCCTCGAACTTTTTTTTCCACTCAGTGCCTGCCTTCTTTAGAAAAGTAATACGAAGCAAAACTTTGAATACTTGAATTAGGGTAAATTACTCTCAGGGTGGATATTATAAACGCTAGTTTGCCCCTCTCGTAAAGAAGAGATGGAAAATTAAAAAAATTACTGTACAAACTATAAAAATCTTGATTTCTGTTTAGAACATCGTGTGGTCTTTAGAAAAGCTGCTCGGCAGGCGGGTGGAGAGCATTGAGTAAAAATGATTTATGAGTTCGAAGTTATCTCAATTTATTAGTTCTGAATACTCATTTATGGCATTTAATGGGTAAAAAAGCAAATATTGTCGATATGAAGCTGAGAGCAGGTTAATAATCAAAATCTCATTTCCAATTTTTATATTTGATTGTAATTATAATAAGGTTTTAATTCATTCCAGCGGCTTGAAAGTTACTTTAGAGGCTGCTAAATATTATAATCCAAAGATTATCAAGTTACACAAGTACTCGACATGCATAAGACATATAACTAAGCACTATACGTAATTATTATTAAACTAACTATGCCGGTGATATTTTTTAAATGGTATTAATACGTGGTTACAATAAAAACCTCTATTGTAACTTCAAAATAGGTACCATAAGTCCTCATTTTCACCCTCTGTCTATATAACTGTAAACTAAAATGAGACATGCAGTCGTCGAGGATTTGCTGTCTTTTGTGATGCCTTATTTCATCATCTTAAGCGATCTCAACTGAATTATTGTTCTATTTATTCATTTTTTTTCCCCATTGAGAAACCAATATCACATGCCAACCACAAAACTGGAGTCAGAAGTTGCATATTTTTCTTTTAATAGAAGAGAAAAAATAGTTCATATGACTACAAACAAGGCGATTGTCAATTTTAAATTTGATATCAACTACTTGAAAGATGTAAAAGGTGCTAAATACTAGATTATTTGTGGGAGAGAATTTATACCAGACTATAAAAAATAAGATCTTCATTCTTTATATTGTAGTAAATTATATTATTATTACTATCGTTGTTACGTTATGCAATAAAAAATGTCCTGTTATTGATCTCATTTACCATTAAGAAGTTTTTCTGTACCTAGTAAAAGTTATTCTTAGGCTTTGAAAAATGTGTATAATCAAATTGTAGTTCTAAGAAAAATAAATAAATAATTTTATTATGTTGAATGAAATTAGTTTTGTATGTTTCAAATAATCTGGAATATTCAACTTTAAAAAATTCAAATAACAGAGCAGAGTTACCTACCTGAATGATTCATAGGTGATATCAAATCTAGATGAAAATATTTGATTAAGACTAAATACGTCTCTGTAGAAAATTGTAAAATAAAATACTTGATCGATAAATTAAGGCAAAATTATGAGACACAGCTCAAAATGTATTCGTTCCGAAAGAATCTGTTTTAAAGTAAACTTTCTAAAAACACAAAAAAAAAGGAAAAATTTATTCATTGACACATTCCTATAAAGTTTTTATCAGCCACAATCTATAAATTCGACGAAATGATTCACTGCTACCGCATTACAATGTAGAGTGACACTTTGTTGATGCAAATGACAAAAGATTATACTTAATTGAATTTGAGAGATCTGGCCGAATTCGGTTACATGTCTCAGCATACATAGATATCCAGCCGACCACAAATTCTCAAAAATTGAGAACGCGTAGGAACACGTGAACTAAATTCGGAAATTGTCAAAAATGTGAATTTTTCATCTAGATGTCTCAATTTTCGTCCAGATATCTCATTTTTCGTCCAGATGTCTCAATTCCATAATTTCCGCTGTAACAAAAATGTATTAAACTTTAGTAGATCACATAAGGATACAAATAAGAGACTAAAAACTGATTGAATAACACCAAATTTGGAATGCACAGTATGTAATTTTTCAAGCCGAATCCGAATCTGCAGCCCATTTTACTCTACGTCGCAATTTTAGTCAATTTTCGACCATTTTTCATTTTTTTTCGGCAATAGACGAAAATTGGGACATCTAGATGAAAATTGAGACAGCTGGACGAAAATTGAGAATTTAGTTAACTTGCCCTCCACATACTCCATTTTCAAATATTTTTGAATTTAGTTTCAGTACCCCCCCACATACTCCATTCTCAAATATTTTCGAATTTACTTCCGGTACCCCCCCACATACTCCATTTTCAAATATTTTCGAATTTAGTACCAGTACCCCCCCCACATACTCCATTTTCAAATATTTTCGAATTTAGTACCAGTACCCCCCCACATACTCCATTTTCAAATATTTTCGAATTTATTACCAGTACCCCCCCACATACTCCATTTTCAAATATTTTCGAATTTAGTACCAGTACCCCTCCACATACTCCATTTTCAAATATTTTCGAATTTAGTACCAGTACCCCCCCACATACTCCATTTTCAAATATTTTCGAATTTAGTACCAGTACCCCCCCACATACTCCATTTTCAAATATTTTCGAATTTATTACCAGTACCCCCCCACATACTCCATTTTCAAATATTTTCGAATTTAGTACCAGTACCCCCCCACATACTCCATTTTCAAATATTTTCGAATTTAGTACCAGTACCCCCCCACATACTCCATTTTCAAATATTTTCGAATTTATTGCCAGTACCCCCCCACATACTCCATTTTCAAATATTTTCGTATTTAGTTCCAGTACCCCCCCACATACTCCATTTTCAAATATTTTCGAATTTAGTACCAGTACCCCCCCACATACTCCATTTTCAAATATTTTCGAATTTATTACCAGTACCCCCCCACATACTCCATTTTCAAATATTTTCGAATTTATTACCAGTACCCCCCCACATACTCCATTTTCAAATATTTTCGAATTTATTACCAGTACCCCCCACATACTCCATTTTCAAATATTTTCGAATTTAGTACCAGTACCCCCCCACATACTCCATTTTCAAATATTTTCGAATTTATTGCCAGTACCCCCCCACATACTCCATTTTCAAATATTTTCGTATTTAGTTCCAGTACCCCCCCACATACTCCATTTTCAAATATTTTCGAATTTATTGCCAGTACCCCCCCACATACTCCATTTTCAAATATTTTCGTATTTAGTACCAGTACCCCCCCACATACTCCATTTTCAAATATTTTCGAATTTATTACCAGTACCCCCCCACATACTCCATTTTCAAATATTTTCGATTTAGTTCCAGTACCTCCCCACATACTCAATTTTCAAATATTTTTGAATTTAGTTCCAGTACCCCCCCACGTACTCCATTCTCAAATATTTTTGAATTTAGTTCTTGCCCCCACCCCCCCCCCCGCGCGTTCCATTTTCATATATTTTCCATTATACTCTACGTCGCAATTTAAGTCCATTTTCGACCATTTTTCTTTTTTTTTTCGGCCATATCTCGCTTGGCGAGAGTCGCCGCCAAAATCGAACTTCGGATTCGGGTTCAGCGACCTCAAAAACCCCCATATCGACCCTAATCTCGAAAAAAATTTTTTGAAAAAAAGTCGAAAAAATGCAAAGGGGTATGTATTGATTTTATGTGACAAAAATGTTAAAAAAAGGTTTATTTCGTCGACAGGTTTAAAGAACTGACACATTTTGACGGTTTCATTACAATTATATTTTAATTACATCAAAAATAAACGAGGAAGAACAGGAACATTATACAAAACTTGGTTGATTTTACTTTCACTCTAGCAACCATTTGATTTTTATCTCTAAATATACGTTAATACAAAATTTAAATAGTAATTAATACATCATGTCACATTCGTTCGCAAATCAGTTAAGCGAAATTTTGCAGCAATTTTATACCCAATCGAATTCCGGTCTAGAAAATAAACTCAGTGTTTACTGGTAAATGTTTGAATAAGATATCCCGAACTCTGTGACCCTTCCCTCTTACCATACCCATATTAACTTTAAGTCTTGAAGCATATTTTTCAATACATCTTTTAGACATTTTGAGATGAATTTATGCTTGAATTTTTTCTCGGAGAGGGGTCTAAATACGAGCATAAATAATTATAATAATTCCATCAACATACCAAAAATTAGGAAATTTTTTTTTCTCTCTAAATTTTACTCGTCAACTTTGTTCCATCACAATGAAAATACAATCGACCTTCGTAGTTACTTATTTAATTTTACAGCATGCTGACGCCCCTTTTCTCGTGTAAGGTCACGTGTAACTTTTTCGCATACATCATATATATATATATATATATAGCAACGTAGCAAAGAATAAATTAGTATACGAATATATAAATAGATACATAATAAATACCTAATAGTGAAAAAAAAAAATGTAAAAAAATAAACGAGTCAAAAGTACACATACATCACCACGAGTAAATTAAGCCCTCGAAAAACCTGAATACGTGCGTCACTGCGTCGCATAAATTTACAGCAACATCAGCTATGGACTGAAACCGTAGACCACGGCTACCCTGTGAAAGAATTCGGCCAGTGCGTGCTTCAGCGACGGATGAGTAGCATGAGCCGTCAGACTGCGTACTCCGCTGAACAAAACTGGAAGCAGAATGCGAAACACTTCGTCGTCCAGCTGAGCCAGAATATCAAATACCGAAATCAATACTTCGGCCCAAACGGCCAGATTTGCTTCACTGTCCTACAAAAACATAACATAAGCACGTATATTACAGAATTTTTGGCTCAAACGACAGAAAATAGTTGGGCAATTTTACACAAAAACGTTGTAAAAAATATTTTAACGAATTTTTAATTGGGTACATTATTTCATAATAGGGGAGGATCGAGTAAAAGGAACCATTTTTTCAAGAAGTCTTATTTATTTCAGGAACTAACAGATACTATACTATTAGAGACCTGAATTTCGTTTCATTTGAAAGGAAAAATCCTCCTCTATTTAATAAGATGTGGTAGAGAGTTATTCCTTAAGCTTTTTCCGCCACCAGCGTTGCCAACTCAAATTGTTAAAAATCTCAACTTTGAGCCAAAAAAAAATCCCTGGAGGTGAAAATAATCCTCCAAACCGGTTTTTTTAGTCGAAAATTTGGGTTTCAGCAACAAAAAAAAGAAAGAAAAAAAAAACCACTACAAGGATAAATTACCAAATATCATCTCTTATTCGAATAAGAAATAGAAAATTGAGGCAAAATCTTTGAAATTCTCAAAAAACACCCTAAAGAGGATTGATGGAGTTTAGTAAACACTTCTGGCAACATGTTATTATATGTAGATGGCGCTACTCTCAATTTTTTTTATTTCATGTTTATATTGACGGGTTCTTACCCCGAATTTTCACTTACCCCAATTAACCTAAAAGGTACAACAAATTAACGCCCACATACCATGATACTTCATTTGAGTACGAAAAATTTAGTTTTTTTTTTTGCATACTTAGCCGGTTTTGAACTTAGACTGGAAAAATTATTGAAAACATAATATACATGAAGTAATTTTCTCAATAGACGAGATTTAAAACAATTTAATTGATAATAAAAACACGGAGTAAATTTTTTTAGTTATTTTTCGAAAATGAACCGAAAGAAGAAAGGGTATTGGAATAAAATATTTTTCATCTACTAAAACATCGGACACACACACACACACACGGACACTAACTAATTAAATAATATTTTTGCTCTACTACTATCGGCTGAAAATGTAATTTAATTTGGCATTTCCAAAATAGCAGGCATAGAACTGGCAAAAAAAAAATTTATGACTACTTTTACCTCGTATATTTTGCATACGAAGAGGACAGAAGAAAAAATAGGGAATCCCAAAAAATTTGTAAAAGCGTACGAAAATTTTCATATTATGTGATTAGACGATAAATGTTTTTACAATTTTTTTTTTTTCATTTCTATTTTTGGCTCAGTACCAATAAATTTTTTAAGTATAGTTTATAATTCGACGCTTTCGAGTAAATTTACTTAAATTTCTTGGTATTTTCTTTAATTATACGTCCGACATAGGCACGCAAAATAGGGGGGTAAAGTTACTTAATTGGAGAAAAAAAGTAATTTTACACTTGTTTCATTAAATTATGTAGGGTGAAAAAAAAATCTAGACTTTATTTATTTTGAATTATTTGTTTGTTTCGGCTAAACAGATTATCTCTCGATCGTGTACGCGTAACTACAGTGTCGACAAATAAATAAAATAAATAAATTCCATTGGAAAGGTGTTCTTAACTCGTTTATTCGCTAGTGACGTAGACTAAAGGGATTGGATGCGTAAATTTTTTTACCGAATATTGAGAAAACTAATTTTTTTAAAAGTAACTTAATCGAATAAAGTTTCTATTTATCATTGATTTAGTTTTATTTATTTATTTTTTCACAAAGCAGTTTGGAGAAAAAGGTACGGAGTTAAGCGAAGTAAAAATTCTAATTAAAGACTTGAAGGCTATGGCTAAGGGATTTGCAAGAACCAAATTCAATTATTTTTATGAAAAAATATGAGTAGTGAATTTATTAAAAATTATTCATCAACTATATGATACTATACTCCATCAATAGAAACATTATAGTGTAGACAAATCGCGAGGCCAATATTGAGCTATGGAGACTTTCTGAAGGTGTTATAATTGACTTCTAGAAAATAATAAAAGCAGCTACATATTTTTTTGAATATTAAATTCGTGGAAATTTTCCTTGATGACTATTCACTTACTAATAAATAGAATTACCTCAATTTCAGAATGATTTACTGGAATTAAGATGAATTCCAAATGTCGTCACCTAATTCAAATCTGCATGAATTCCAAAATTCGGAAAACTATGAAATAGGTACAGAAACGTTCATCACCACCATCATCATCCATAAATAGAGAGAAGGAACGAATAATAAACCAAACACGAGCATAAAGTTGGAATAGCGTAAGGAACAGCTCGCGCCGGAAATACAAAACGAAACGCAAATTGAGTTACAAAGCTCACTTCGTAGTTCGTACATGTATATGTATTGTCGCCGTAAATACAAAAAAATATACTATTTGCGCGGCGACTGATTTTTTAAAAAGAAATTCTCGTCAAGTTTTACACCGATACTGAAGGATGATACGGTTTTAAATGGATAAATAATTCGCAATAATTTGAAAATATTAATAATCATCCGCATGCTATTTTACAATCGTGAATGAAACCTTTTTAAGGCAAAGCTAAGAATCATTTGGTATTGATACGAGTATGAAATTTGCTTTATTCTGAACAGCCGAGTATTTTACTTTTAAATAAATAAAATAATCTCAAGAATTTCTCGCCCTACAAAATCATAATTTTATGACACTAAAAAAAGAAATTTCAAGAAATTATTACAAAATTTTGTAGAGGAAAGAGTAAATAATCAAAAACAGAGAAAAAAATCAAATTAGATCTTCTTGATTAAAATATATTTTTGTTCTCGCATAAATTTCTACCTTAAAAATAATATTTGAACTAAGTTTAGCAACAAATTTGACACGTGTAATTGGCTAATACTCGTACTTTGAAATTGGTGTTTTATACGACAGAGATGCATAAAATTACACATCATTGAATTTCAAAATATTCATAAGTGTTCCATAATTACAAATACAATCAGCTAACCAGCAGTATAATCTTGGAAATGAATAGAAAACGTGCTAGCTTCAAGAACATAACTTAAAAGAATCCCCTCAAATGTTTATCAAAAAAATATTTCTACACAAAAAAAATAGAAAAAAAAACTGCGAGTGCATTTCTAATTCTCGATCGAATGAAAGATTATATTTTTATTCTAAAGGAAGAACAAAGCCCAACACTTCGCAATTAGTCTCTCTGTACTTCCTTCACACCAGTCTGTTTCCTGTATAAATAACCCATCATAAAAGAAAGTAAAACCATCGACAGTTATACACTCTTTAGTTAAGCTATAACATCACTTTTATTTGACCAAAAAAAAAAAAAGAAAAAAAAGAATCGACCCTCGTCACGTGATAACAATACATACATTCTCTCGCATGTTTTCTACACTCTCCGCCATTTGTTAAGTTGATTTTGAAAAATTGGATTCGCTCAAAGGCCCTGGCTCAATTTGTACACACGCAATAATCGAAAAATTATAAAATAATACGAAGACGACGACAAAGCGAAAAGAGGGGGGAAAAAAATACCAAAAGAGTGCGTGCGATAGTGAAAAGAGTAACTTTTACAAAAGCAACATTGATATATGATACACTTAACACCTGAATGAGGAATCAATTAATTACAAACTGGTATGACGAGAGAGAGAGAGAGAGAGAAGCACACACCAGCAAACATGCTAGAAAGACATGATGTCTTAAAAAGATAGGTAGAGGAAAGAAAAAGGACAAAATCTATAAGAGACATGATGCTAGTGCACATTTCAACATACACTACCACCCACCTTCAAGAAACAATATAGACAACAATAATAACGTGTGTCTCCCTTTTCGGAGTCATATAATACCTTTTAATTTATTCGTTCTCTCGACCTATAATATGTACCTTCGGATATTCGGCATCGTATACACTCATTTTTTCAGACTATCAGTCACGAACTGGTTTCTTTTTCTTTTTTTTTTCTCCTCTATATCAAAAATTTAATACGTGTGAAGTGAAAAATGCGAACACGTCTCCGCGGTAAAGGGGAGAAGAAATTGATCAACTTCAATTAAAAGCATCAAAAAGCCAAACCAAGTGTCCTTCCTCTGTCACGGCTGGAAAAAGGGGAACTTGTAGATCAGTGTCACTGTTAGCCTACCGCCGAGGGGTATTACTAATACACCTCGAATATTGGCTGAATACTGCTAAAAATGAAGAAGCTTACAAGCTCTTCTCTTCATTTCAGTGATCGTATCAAATGAGACTAATCGGACTTTCCTATTTTAAAAATTTGCGAAGCTACAGCGTTTTTAAAGCTGAAAAATTTGATATGTTTTTTTCAGAAAAATTGCTTGACAAATCCGTCAAGTGTATCAGCAATTGTCTATCATTGCTACTCTAACCCACTAAAATGGCTAGTATGGGATGAGTTTTGGATGGACTTGGTGAGAGGTACGCTCCATTGAAGCTGCAAATAGCTCACTGTTAATTTAGTGATACGTATTTCTTAATATGACAAATGCCGCCATCTACTAGATTCGCATAATTATTCCATGAAAATTAGTCTCTGGAGATCGAAAATCGGTCTAATTTCCCTTAATTTTCGAGTTGTTCAGGAAAACCACTTGAAAAGTATCATTTTTAAAAATTTCAAATATATTTTTCTGTCTTTGTTTACTGCACTTCAATGGCACCAAATGAGGTAATTTTTTTTTAAATCAAAAAGAAATTTTATGGAGAATGAAGTTTCACTTAACTTCAGAAGGAATATCAAACATAGTTTTCAATTTATAGCTCAGATCTTCATATTACAACACTTACGAGCCCTCTACGAGGGAAGCATAAGGGGGGTAAGGCCAGAGACTTTTTACCACACATTCCAGACAAAAAATCTTTTGTACAAGTTTTTCTTTTCCGAACACTAATTTTCCTGTCTGTTAAAAAACAAAAATTCAATCATTTTAACCCAAAGAGCCGAACCTCATTTTTGCAATTTCTCAAAAAAAAAAAAAAAATGCTGGCCAACAATGTGGTCCATTTTTGATGAAACTGCCACATATTATTCTGAATTACAACTTGTTTACTATGCCATTATTATTCTGTAGCAGTATAATTATGTGTACCTTTAAGATAGGTACTATGGAAATACGTATACGTATCGTTAATTGAAAAGTAATAAAATATTTTGAAAAACTTGTTGTATAAATTGATTCATCACACCCCCCCCCCCTCCCCCAATAGATACTCGTGGTCGCTGATAATCACCCACTTGGCTTGGCAGACACATTAAAAGATAATATATTCTTCAGCTATTCGGGTAAAAAACGTTCGCCCCTTCTTACCTCCCGTTCGTCAGTTTTCCAACGTCTAAATATGCAAAACTTTCCATCCTCTCCTACATGCAACTCTGGCTCTATGAAAGTACTCCAACTAGATCAACTAAAGCAAATTTGTATAGCTTCCTACCGAAGCTGATTACCCGTGAGAAATTGGAAAACATATCGGCACAAATCGTTTTTCCCAATCGATAAACCAAAAAAAAAATAAATATGGAAAAATCTCGCACGATTATTACTCATCGAATGAAATTTCCACATAAGTAACACTCGTAGCGCTGAGATGACCTTCCAGAAATTTTGGACCAGAAAAGCAAAACAGGAATAATAAAGAAAATCTCGTAATCTCTTCGAAATTAATTTTCGATTACTCCGTCGAAGGTGGGGAAAAAACTCAATCAATCGTGGGAAAAAAGGAGGAGGAGGAGGAAAACGATGAATGAAATACGTAAAACAGAGTAGTATACGTGCGGACGGAACTTACTTTGTTTATGCTGGTCTTCCTCTGCTGCTCGATTTCCGGAGGCAGCGGATCGATTACACCCACGGAATTACCGCGAATGCTGACGGAATTTTTACGTTTGGTCAAATAATTTGTGGTCGGCAGCATGGAGCAGTTTTTCTTCCGCTTAGCGTACTCCTCGACGACGCTATCGATACTTTTGCTGCTGGCCATCATGTACACCGATTCGACGTCGTCGTCAGAGGTAGCCCTCTCCTCGACGCTTGAGGACACATTTTCGATGCTGCAGCCGACGTTCTCCGCGTGGCTACTGGAAGATGCGTCTTCGACGGCGTTTGCAGCTGCAACTGTGCAAGATTTCGGAAAAATCAATATCGCTGTTTAGCTTCGAAGAACATCGATATTTTTATCAGCGAAAAATTTTTACCCCATTTTCATAAACTGCCAAGAATATAATTGGTTCTACTAAGCTAAGGAAAGTATCGCAAAAAAATTTTTTTTTTTAATTTGTCAAAAATAATTAATAAGTAAGCTTTAAAAAAAATTAAAAATTGAAAATATTTTTTACCTTAAACTTTTCACATTTAAGTATCATTTTTCTATGCTTGCTTCGATTGTTCTAATTTTTAATACCAAAAAACTACATCATCGGGAATTTTTTTTTTTTTTTTAAATAAATAAGTAAATAAAACAACAATTTTTCTGTTTTTTCTTTCAAACCTTTTTCATCCTAGTCACAGAACGATAACAAGGACGGTAAGTTTTTTGAGATTCCTTATAAAGTTTTTTCAGAGTCTCTAATACGTTGGAAGCACTGACTTTTTAAACCACAAAACCCAATAATCCATATCATAATTTTAAACTTATTCAACATAATTTTCCTGTAAAGCTGTTTTCATGCTACCACCCTTCGTGCCCAGATAACTTCAATTTTTAGAACACTAATTTGTATCATTACCCGCATCATCCTCCTGCTCTTCTCCCAATTCAGGCTTCAACGATTTGAAATCGGAAAATGTGAACGCCGTCGAATTTTTACTTCGGGTTTCGTTTTCACTCGTCGACTCGCTGACAGTGAGATTTTCCACTTTGGCAGTCACTTCTTTGGTACCGCCTGCTAAACCACCGACAGCATCGACGAATTTCTGGCGATTAATGTCGGGGAAATCTTCAGCTTGTGATATCAAAAAGAATATAGGTTGATCGCAGACTGAGTCTATAACCGAGTACATGCCATCTTTATCCAGCACCACGTCGATGTACTTCTGACACAGTTTTTCAAAACTTTGGCGCATAGAGTACAGGTAAATAACGTAAGGCTCTACGTTGTCCGCTGCAATCTGATCGACAGAAAAATCGTCGACGGTCTCAAATCTGCAGGAAGACACAAAATTGAAACGCTTTTTTCAGTCAATTTCTGATAATAGATAGGGGTGTTGAAAAAAGTTACACCGATAGAAATAGATTAAATTTAAAATTTTTTATTTACAGAACTCACCTCATATCGAAGTTTTCCATAAAGTCTTTCACAACATTAAGGGTAACTTTGCTTTTCTGCGATTCATACAGGTACAATTCGACTAGCGAGATTAATTTAAGAGTCCAACAGGCTCCAGCTTGTTTGTACAGATTAGTAGCTTTCTCTAGTCCGGCTACTTTCTGCAGCAAAAATTTAAGGCCCGGGCGAGAATCAAAAGATACTGCCTTTTCGTACGAAAAATCCAAGCAACTCATCAGAATTCGTATTTGCGATTGGTTCATGTAGGGCGTTAATCCGTACAATTTTACTTCTTCACCCTTCTTCACGTTTTTATCCGTTTTCGCGGTTTGTAATGTAGATGACTGTAAAAGTACGTTTGCCAGGCTAAAAAAAAAAGATAAGGATCAATATTAAGTTTCTTTAGCAATAATTACGAGAATTTACGGGTTCAGTACTCGTAAATTGGGAGCAATGTATTCGTCAATTATGAGTATAATATAGGAAATCACGAGAATTATTTAATTGAGCATTGCTGGCGAGGTGAGCAAGAGCTCAGACTCAAGTCTATCTATTCGGCAAGTTCGTCTGTTCGAGACCAGCTAACGTTTCATTCAAGACAAAACTCTATATCGGAACGTTTGATTTCGATTGAATGCAAAATGGCGTACACACAAAACTATAAATGCTCGCAAAGATTATAGAATAGGTACTAGACCTTGGTAAAAATAGCCTCGAAACTAGAACCCATTGATGAAAATAAATTTAAAAAAATTATTTATCAGAGATCTTTGAAAAATTGAAATTGCTACAGAATCTGGTAACAAATACATTGCTGCTATGTGTATTTATCCTTCAAAATTATGAACTGAAAAAATATTTTTACGAGTTCTCAATTAAGTACATAAAATTGTTTATGTGTACAACATACAAATTTTGTTACACTTTTCTGAATTTTTTCACAATTTGAAACACAAATTATATCGTAATGGAAATGCGGTCTTCAATTGCATTTCTCGGGAACCCGATTTGCAATGTGACACAAATGTGGATGGGAAATGTGACGCGAAATGTAACGCAGATATGACAAAAATTTAACCAATCAGGAAGCAGTGGCACTTTTGATGACACTGATGCGACCTATAATTTTTCCATCCGAGAAGAATGGAATCACATCAGTGTCACAAAAGTGCCACTACTTCCTGATTGGTTGAATTTTTGCCACATCTGCGTCACATTTCCCATCCACAGTTTGTGTCACAGTTTGCAGATCAGGAAATTATAAATTACAAATGGAAAAATTTTGGAACGTGATACTTAAAAGCTACCCTTACTTCATCAAGTTGGGAAATAATATCACCAATTCAAGTCAAAACCTAGCTACCTCCCAAAAATATCATCATCAGTGTTCAGCGTTCAAATTATATTTTCGTACCTGGAAGTGTAAAATCAGCCAAAAAATGCGAGACAAGTTTTTGGGACCAAGCAGTCTTTGGATTAGACCCTTGATAATATTACAATAGGTTTAAAGATAAATTTCTGATTAGAACAACCTTTTATAATGCAAGTATAATGATCAAGTATCATTCAGTCTTTCAAAATTGACTGAAATCCAAAATATGCAAATGGTAAATAAGCAAAGTTAAAAATAAAATTTACCTAGGCACAATTCTAGGAGTACCCTGTATCAAGAGGGTGGCAACAGTTTGCAAAATCAGCTGATTCGCCAGCAAACCGATAACAATATTTCGGTAAGGAATTCTGATGACTTTTTGAACTTGATTTATTTCAGCACACAGTAGCAACACGTAACTTCTCTCCTCGTCAACTTCGTAGTCAGACTGTTTAAACTCTTCGCATTGGTTTTCCAGCAAAAATATCTACAAAATTCGCATCAAAGAGGTGTAATTTACTACAATATTCGGGCGAGAAGTTATCAGTAACCAGCCAGATACCTGTTGGGACAGCTGTTTAATACGATAATTTTCCTCAGCCGAGGAATCTCGACGAGCAGCCACCTTGACTTGGGCCAAATCGCCGTAAAAACTTTGCGAGTACGGATAAAAAGCAGCCATCAGTTGCATCAGTGGATGCAGAGAGAGTACGCAAGCTTTTCTTATAGTTAAGCAAATAATTGTCCATTGTTCCTCGTCGAAGACAGCTCCAGCACTCATGATCATGTGCCTGTCGGACAGAATCAGGAAATACAACTCTAACGGATAGGCATAATGTTTATAAAAAATGTAAATGGAAAAAAAAAAAAAAAAAAAACGAAAATAAAAATAAACCAGATTCATTGAATTTATTCATTGATAAAAATTATCATCGTAGCTTCGCACCATAAAAACGAGTACACCGAAGAAAGAAAATACAGCCAAGATGATGCGGAGGAGGAGGAGGACGAAAAGAAAGACGAGTTAAATTAAAATCGACAGGCTACTGTCAAGCGATATTAACCGCAGATTAGAAAAATTATTGACAAGCAGCGTAACAAGAATTCCACATACAGCATCCACTAGATAGTTATTTAATATCCAGCAACGATATTGATAACAAAGTTACAACAAAAAGTAATAGAGAATGGCGATCGAAGTGACTTATATCTTCCAGGTGAACGAGTAATCTTTCATTCACGCGGAAAAAAGAAACTAGCTTGACCGAGAAAAGGAACAGAAAGAGACAAAATGAGAAAAAAATGAAACTATAACCTATCGAACCTTTTCTAAAACCTACGCAGAACCGTCGTTTCATCCACGAGTATCGGATCGAGACACCTTTTCTCTCAACTTTTTTTCTTCCAAGTGTAAAAAAATGCAGACAAAATTGTACATGAGAAATAAGAGAAGAAATATCGTATGAAACATTTTCACTTTTTTTTGCTTTTGGAATTGATATTAGAATTAAATTCATCGATTTATTGACCAAGACCATCCACTGATCTTCCACTTGTACAAAAATACCAAAAACTGAACGTAGTTATAAACACTAAAAAATATTTTCCAAAGGATAACGGTTCGAAATTCTATCAACACAAGTTGACGATGATACCATCATAAATGGTATGGAAGAAAATTAACATTTTTTAATTTTCATTCATAAAAAACAAAAATTCTATCAGAACCATACATTTCAGAAAGGTTATAGCTTTTGTAAAATAAATAATTGTACTAAAACATCAACTGTCGTCCCCATTCTACGTTACCTTCGCCATATTTAAAAAAAAAAAAGTCTTCTGAATTTGTAATTGATGATCAACATGATATTATTTCAATCTCAATCTGAACGTAATAGCTTTCCATTCTTGTGAGATAATAATTTTTCATAAAACTGATAGAATAAAATGAAATATTAAAAAGTTTTTCGAAATCAAAAAATCGATAAGTAATTAAATAAAGTTAATGGTAGCCTGGTTGGCTTGATATTTAATAAGCAACTCATAAGTAGAAGATTTCATAAACTGAAATTGGCATTCGTATAAAAATATGAGACACTCGTGCAGACTTCCCCATATTTTTATTTATCAATAACAAACAATCTTAGCAAGCCAAAATCTTGGAATAATTTTTGTGGTAGCATCGTAAATTGGAAACTAACATCAGATTTGAGGAAACTGGGTATTTTTCTTATTGCATACAATAAATAAGATGAAACTCACCTCAAACATGCACAACCCAATCGAGTAATACCTTCTCGAGAATTAGCAATCAGTTCAACAAATAAAATCATCAGCTGTTTCAAAGTAAAGGTGCCTTTTCGAATGTCTGACTTTTCTGCAGAACAAAAATATAAATGTACGGACTTGGCGAAAATTCAAAATCTTTCCAACAAAGACACTGAAAACCAATGAAAAAAAAAAAAAAAACTTACCAGATAAATGGATAAAGTAAAAAACGACGAGATCTGTTAGAGTTCCACAGCACTGTTTGAAATTCAAAAATGTTGTAGAATCATTCGTATCCAAAACAACGTTGGTGGGTAACTTACGAAGCCAAAACTGAATCGATGGCAGAATATTGTTATTGATACAAAATAAAGCGAAGTCAATTCCTAAAACAACATAAATTTTTCATTTTTCATATTACTGCCATAAAAACGCATAGCTGTTGCTTTAATTTCGTAATTTTTTGAAAAACAGAATTATTTTATCAATTTTAGTAGAAAGTTTTGTCATATTAAATTTTCTATTGGATAACTTCAACTGTCAATTTTTCAAGAAACTTAAATAGAAAAGAATAGAAATTTTTCTGCTTCTCTTCTGTAATTCTGAAAATGTTGCTAACAACTTTTATAATAAGTTATAATCACGTATGACTTATCATTTGTGTTAAAATAAATAATTTTAGTTTACATTAATGAAAAACGTTACACTCATATTAAAATCATTTTAAAAAATTTGAAATACTAATTGCATAAAATTTTTACAAGCATATTATGACTCTCAATAAAATATTCAACTTCAACGAAATAATATTTTAAAAACTGAATACTAGCAGATGAAAACCTTCTTAAATTAAGACAGTTTACCTGTCACTTACGAGACAGAATTCACAAAAATAAAAACTAGAAAATTTTTAACAAAAAGAGTCTGTATAGATAATTTTGAGATGAGAAATGATATGTAAAAAATCGAATTCAGACTATTCCTAAAATAAAACACAGTCAAATTCTCATTGAGAAAACCTCCAAATATCGGACCAACCCTGTATAGTAATTTGACCAATTATCAAGAACACAGCTAACCTGGCACATTAAGAAGATCTCGAAGCATTTCAAAGAGCATATCTAAAGCCTGCGACTGGTACTTCCCACTAGAAATGATGCTAGTGAACGATAAATTCTCAATCAAAGAAGACCAAACTCGAAGAACACCACTTGGTCGATCAAACGTGGAAAACGATGGCGCTTCCTCTAAAGTCGACAAGATTTCGAACTGTTTGTCGTACGAACAGGACTCATTTTCTTCCTCACCAAAATAAATGATTTCTTGATCCGGAACTTTTGGATCCACTTTCGATATTCCGATCTGAATACTGCAGCAAAGTATAAAATATTAATATCCTCGTAAAACAACTGAATAAATTTTCAGTTTTTTAAAATTTACTTATGAGCAGCGTGAAACGCAGGACAAGCAGGCATATTGTACATGGAAGCTAGAATACCACAACACTGATGCAAGTATTCCAAGCACGCGTCTGATAATTGTAAACCTTTTTCGGATTCTGGTTGACCATTGGAATCAGACTTGGCACCATCTAAACCAAATCTAATTAATACAGCCGCCAAGTGCGACGCATTGAGAAGATGAATTTACGAAAATCTTACCGTTTCCACGAACATGTTTCAGTAAACAAGCGATAAAATCGATTGCGGCGTTAGAAAACACCAAAGTATTGTCTGTGTCGAGAAAAACTTTGAAAACATTTATTAGAGACGCATAGTGAATACTGCTAATCACTCGCAGACCACCAAACAGTGATCGCCAACCAGATCGAATGTCGGTGCGGTTTCCTTCGACAAATTCGCAAATACAATTTACGATCTACGACAGAAAACCCAATAAATTGTGGTGAAAATCTAAATTTTTAAAATTTATTTTCACTCGAACTTATTAAAAACGTTCGCTCACTTGGTCCTGTATATCGGAATCGCATAATTCCAAGCACAACAAAATCTCAAATGGTTTGAACAAGGCTTCGTTAAAATGAAAATGAGCTAACTCTGAGTGTTCATTTAGCAACGCGGTAATCGCATCGTGAATGCATATGACTGAAATTTTTGCAACTGTTTGCTCTTTATTACAGGCAGCCTGAAAATAAAAATGCCAAATTAATAATACATTTCTGAAGGTTTCTGTTTTCAATTATGCAGGAAAGCAAAAAGAGAACAAATTTTCGTGGGAGAAGAAGGAAATGTTAAGGAGTGAAGCTTGAAATACTTCGGCCATATCCTTGAGCAAGGAGAGAAGTATACCAATAATTTCAATTAAATAGACGTTTTGGTATCCATTTTTCATACGACTTCAAGATTAGTGATGAAAATTTTTTCACAATATTCGTAAGATGCGATGTTGTGAACTACTCGAGTACAGAAGAACTAATTTTTTAAATTTTTTCAGAAAATGACTGCGACTTATCGCTTTTCTTCAAAAAACTGTTCACATACGAAGAAAATGTACATATTTCTAAAATCTTACTTCTATATAATGAGGGCCAACTAGAGACCATATTTTCATAATATGCATGAGAGGACGTCCGCTTCGAATGCATTTCAGCATCACTTGATTGATTCGTGAAAGAAATAGAGAGCGATCGGAATCTGCATTTACGTTTTTCCCCAGATTTTTCAGATTCCACCATTTATGGTACTTATCGTAATTCGAGGGCTTGAGAAATAACTGCTGATGAGAGGCAGCGCATAAATCTTTGACAAAACTTATGAGCGACGTAAGGTTTAGTTTCAACGCAGCTTCTTCAAATAATCTAAGAAAGAAAAAAAAAACACGAAATTTAGTAAAAAGTTCAGATCCACCGAGACAGTTTGAATATAGAAAGGGATTCGAGTTTTCACAAATATTTCTTATTGGAGGGGGAGGAGGACTTAAGCTCTGGAGATCACTATACATAAAAACAACAACCTGTCGACTTTTTGAGAAAGTAAATTCACAATGTGAGAAGCGTATTCGTTATTCAAATAACCACCGGCAGTGTCAGCTTTACTTTCATTCAGAACTTCGCTAATAGTTTGCTCGGATACTGAAATGACTGGAGCAGGTGACGTAGCCAGAAAAGAATAAACATCCATTCTGCAAGCAAAAATAATCATTTTCGTAACAAATTAATACTTCACCATATTTAAAAGCATTCTTCTAAAGTCAGTCCAAAAAAGTGGTTTTGAAAGAAAAACAATCTACACATTCAAAGACATCTAGAATAAATCTAGTTGTACATACAGAGCTATGCATGTAGCCAAAATTCCAAAAATTCTGAAATCGATAAAAACTGATCGAATTGATATGGGAAGAACGCTTGTCCATCGATAAATAGCTGACCAGACAGAATTCGACTTTTGTACTCACATTTCGTCATCTTCAACGTTCGAATTTGAAGTTGAAAATTTCAGACTGTCACCGATAATACTTTGATTGGTAGTATCATTACTGTTTTTCTTAGTATGCGTGAATTTTCTAATAATTGTGTCATTAGTTTGTCGAAAAAATTTCTGTTCAAGGTGACAGACGTAAGAAGTGCATCTGAAATATTCATAAAAATTACTAAAATAAAATACCCAGGAGGAAAAAAAATTTTTTAATGCGATAATTTACTTGAAAATATGAGTCCAACAGTCCGAAGCATGGCTACCCAATTCAAGACCACAACTCAAAATAACATCCATACTTAAAACCTGAGAAATGTGCAGTTTCTGGTTATTTTCCAGAATAGATAATGGCGATGGTATCTTTTCACCGATAGAATCTGGACAAGCAGCGCTGACAATTAACGAAAATACATTGCCACAACGATTTTGCAAACCTGAAATTGAATGATTCGTTGAAAACAAATATTCAAGTTTCCATTTAACGTTGTAGTAATAGAAACTTCCAACTCACCCAAGACACTTGTGAGCTCTGCAGCTTTTTGTAAGCTCTCCAAACTACTTAAAAAACTATTCTTCAGCAGGAATTCGTAATTTTTGTTTTTTCGAAGGATTTTTTTACGCGAATTATTATATCCGATTGAGAACTGAAGAACTGTCGACAGCACATCAATCATCGAATCCCAACAGCATGTTAATATTCGTCGACTCATCTTTCTTCCTGTTCGCGACATTAATCGTATACATATTAGTACCAGTTTTTTGAGACAGTACTCTTGTAAAATTTTACATTTTGCTATAACATGAACCTCTATTACGTAAAGAAAAAATAAAATTCAAACTTGGAAAATGACAAACCTGCTTCGATTTCGGGAGTAATTTCTGGTTTTAAACATGCTCTCTCCAACCGTTGGTAATCAGCTAATAAATGGCTACCATTAGAGCTCAGATCACTGTCTGTATCTAAAATGATTGAAAAAGTAAATTAATATTACAAACAGATTATGAGTTAATGTGACAAAAAATTTCGACAAAATACTCAAATATCAAACAATAATAGGCAAATAATAATAAAGACTCGTATTTTGTAAATAGTACACCAATTCAGGCCCATAGCCTGGTGGGGGCAGGGGGGAACACCCCCTGGAAAAATTTCCAATTCTTTTCCTGAATTTAAAAAGAAGAAAAAAAACCATTTAACGATGTTTCTAGAACACGAAAAAAATTTTGCCCTCGCTGGAATTTTAATCTGGATACGAGGGTGCACCAATCTTTTTTTTTAATAAGCTTTTAAGCAACTCAAAGGGTGCGCCATAGATAATACGAAGAATTTGGCCCGGCATTTTTTATTGTAGACAAGGTATATTGACTAAGCTTTTTCATCTCCCAACCATTTCAAAAGCTAACATTTTTTTTCACGAATGCCATACAGTATTGATTACATTAACCCATTCAAAACAACCGGAATATTTTTTCAAACTTTTGTCAACAACATAAAATATTAATGAGACGAAGGAGCATGCTTGATATACGTCACCAGAATTAATTCAAGTTAAACACATTAGCAAAGCAAAGCAACATGATAATTTTAGCACCTACATAATTATTATACTTTTATACGTCATTTAGAGAAAAAAAAGGAAAGAAACTTCATTAAAATAAATATTAAAGCAAAATAGAACCAGTTTTAGATTTAAAGTGCTCTCTTAGTAAGCGAACGAAAAAATGATTCATTCTTTGCGTTCATCTAACTCTTGAAAAAGCGCATCAACCCGGTGACGAAATGTGACAGTATGTCGTATAACGAGTAAGATAGGAGCAATAAATAAACAGCAAACACTAATAAAATCGTGCAAAGTTAATGAATATTTCCATTTTTAGTAACCTGTGAGTAAGTTAATTAATGGTACGTAGTCGTTACTATCGGCTGCGTTATATCCCGCTAGATGTAAAAAATTATTTGCAAGTACCTGCTGATACAGTTCAGATAACCAACTCGCCGAAAGGTAAACGAGAACACCACTGCCATGAACTTCTTCCACGAATTGTTCCTGAAATATATCAGAAATTTATTCAAAAACACGAACATGAAAAAACCTGCTCATTCTTTCTTAAAAATCAAAAAGAAAATCAGAAAGCAAAACCCAAACGAGCTGCTCAACCAAAAAGTAAGAAGCGAACATAAAAGTGCAATTTGAATTTTCAACTTTCAAATAACCTCAGTGGTTGGAATATTTCCATCAATTGATTCGTAATATCCTAGATTTATCAGTTTCAAATTAAATCTTAACGCAGAATAGATGGCCAAGTAAATACCATCGGCATTCATGATGGTATTTTGTTCGGCATTTAAACATCCGTCAAGTACGCCTGACAAAACGTTCGAAAAACAGTTTCAAATAAAATTGTCTGTTAAAAAATTTATCAATATTTTTGTCTTCACATAAGAAAAACATATTTTTATACCTTGGCAATATTTTGAAGAGAATTCTTGAATTGCTTCGTCCACTTTTAGTGTACTTCTAAACTGGAACAAAGAGGGTAGGAATGAGGCCAAAGTCTGAGTGAACTGTCGGCAGTTCTCTCTTTCTGTATCCAAAGAAGCGTTGGTTTTCTAAGAGAAAATCAATTTAATAAAAGTTTTGCTCAGGTTTCAAGCTGTCAAATAAGATGAAAAAACTTACAATTTTACACATCGAAGCTGAATCTGAGATCGAGACTCGTCCAACTTTATACAGTCTTTCAGTCTCTTCTTCTTGTTTCTTCTGCTCAGCCTCAGAAAAAATTTCAGGCTAAAAATCATGACATATAAGTGTTCTGAAAAATATGTGATGGCACATGCTGCGCGTATCTATGTGTATTATCACAGGAAACAAAATGCACATGCATGTTTCCCATTATGACTTACTAAATTTTTTTTTCAATATTGGCAGTCACAATGAATCCATCATTATAAAATAGCAGAAAAAATTTTTTTTCTCATGCAATAAAAAGTGAACTTACGTCAGAATGATTGGATTCTTCTTCAGGTCCTTCTGTATCACCACTGCTATGGCCACTACTACTTCTACTAGCGATACTGACGTTGTCAGCAGCCATTTTAAACTCCAATATTTCTCGATACACATTCGGCAGTCGTGCTAAGGAATCATAGGTTACTGGTCCTGAACATAGATTCATCGACATTGTGTAACAAATTTATAAAGGCAGCAAAATAAGAGAAATAAAAAGAGAAAATTACCCGTATAATCAGCATCTTGTAAATTTGGAAATAATAGATTAATTTTTTCAACGTATTTTTCATTTATTCCTTTTCCACTCGATAACTCCTCTAATGTTGACAATAAACTTGAAAGACAAGATACGCAAGCATTTAAAATATCCAATTGTTTACACCGACTACTCTCCTCAATCGAATCCATAACACTGGAACAGAGAAGAAAATTTTAGCCAAAAAATCCAGAATTACATGACTTAAATAAAAATGTTCATACAGTCTAGTCAAGGCCATATCACTCGCTTGACAGCATAACTGTTTATCATCTTCGACTAGAATTGGTCCGGCAAAGTCGACTATTCTATTGACGCTTCTCAATATCTACAATGAAGCAAACGAAAAAATGAAGCCATCGTTACGGTGAAAAATGAAGAGAATTACACTTCCAACAAATACCTCTTTTAAAGCTTTCAAAGCTTCTAGTCTATGCTCTGGAGACGGATATAAAAGCATTCTATGGTAAACAGATTCTAAAACTGGTCGAAAAGATCCGACGCATCCGACTAGCCGAACTAATTGGTTTCCAATACTAAAAAACAAGGTACACGATTTATAATTTTCAATACCAAAAACTTCGAATAAGTAAAAATGATCGGGTTACCTGTAAACGGTTTTAGCTTGGTAACTATCAAAACCAGGAGCAGCTGCTAATCCTCCCGAACCACGACCTATTTCTCCATTTTCTCCAATTTGTCGATCTTCTCTCGAGACGATTTTCTTATCGACTCGAGGTGAACCCAGAAAAGCAATCAATGCTGGACATAATTTCTGCCACAAAAACGTGATAAAGTGACGATTTGTGTGTATTTTCTGAGGTAAACTGGACATCAACGTATGAAGACATTCGAGAAAGAATATTACACTTTGGCTGCATCGATCTCCTCTACAGAAAAAAATTAATTAATCAATTAAAATAATGTCAAACGAAATAAAATTTAGCAATAATTAGTTAGGTCAATGTTGAATATAAAATTTAACGTCAAAAATAAGGTAAAGGGTACAAAAAAGATTTGTAGCATTAGAAGATCGTAAAGAAAAAATTACCCTGAACAAATCACTAACAGCCTGAAGGAGAATCAGAAATAATACTCAAATTAAATGAAAAATTAATATATTTTTGACCATGTTCAAATTATTAATATTTCCAGCAAATTAGGGAGGAGGAATTCGTTTTTGAGTACATATGGTGATGATATTAAAAAAAAAGAGAAAAAAAAATTTTCAAACAGGAGATATCAAGGTACCGAACATCTGTATTGAATCAACATTATTTCACTACTTGTCTAGAATAAATTGGCACAGTGCTTCGTGAGCAAAATTGTTCATGCCAACTGTCCAAATGAACAACGATACCAGGTGAAACATCAAACATGAATACTATTCAAAAATTAAATACTAAAACTTCCGTACCTTTGGGTTTCATCTAGTTTGCAACATATAAATTGCAAAATAGGAATCGCCTCATTGAAACACAGTATTCCTGAGGAATTCGAACTTTTATTCGCATCTACTTCGAGGCATTCTTCATCTAAAATCAGAAAATTATAAATAATTCTCAGTTCAAAGCAACCAGTGGGTATATAATAAAGAAACGTCATTTTTGTTGAAAGGGAAATAAAATTTTTATTTCACTTAAAACATGAAATTTTCAACTAAATCAGATAAAGAGTACCAACAGATTTGATTGAAAAAATTCACTGAGATGCCATTCATACAATATTTACTTTGGAAAAAAATCTTGAACTTTTGTGTTCTCTGTATTTATTAGTCCAATTTTATATGTATCTTTTTAGTTGTAGGTAAATTTCTTTAAAAATATCAAATCAATAGTAAAGACGCATTCATATTTTGACTACAACATAAGAATACAGAACTACGAAATTTTATTCGAAAATTACCTATTTCTTACTTTCATTTGAAATCTCTAAAACGAAAATTTTAATTCTTCTGTTTTAGAAACTAAATCAACGAACATCATAAATAAAATCCTATACTTCTTTTTCTAAAAGTAGTTGAGATTTATTACCTAAAAAGTGACAGAAAGCACATAAAATTTGGCTACTGGCTGCTTGAGAAGCTGATCGGATAGCTTGAGTTCCACTTTCATAAACCTCTGAGCACATAGTGAGAATCTGAATTATTATTCTGCCATTTACAGTGCAATATGTTGAACAAGCAGCATACAGAAGAATCTTCAATAGAAAAATAAAAACAATTATAAGCAAACAAAAGAGAAAAATATAAATAGATATGAAATAGGGAAATAGAATAAAATAAGGGATTCACCTTACGTTGATTATAAACAAAACAATTTTTTACTATGATAATTTGAGGTTTTTATAAAACTAGATTCTTAGATATGCAAGAAAGTGTACGCATTTCAAAAAAATTACGAGATTAATAAGATTTGCCATCAAATTTACAGATCTTTTAATACATCTCACTGACGATTGATAAGAAATGTAGAATTTTCGAACACATTTTATTGAATTATGATCAGTTTCTTCAAATGCTTGGAGAATTCTAAATATTCGATGGAACATTATTATTTTTTCCATTGATTTTAAATGCCCATAAATAGACTAATTACAGTGGCAAATTTTTGGAAAACGTTATTTTTGATGAATAGGTGAACTTTACGGATATAATATTAATTAGTTTTCGTCGCAATTAATTTTTTATCTCAACATGCAATGATGTTTTTAATCGTAATTTTTGTTTCACTTAATCAACTAATTTCGGGAAAAGTCAGTATTAGTAGTAATAATCGAGTTTCGCCATTAAAAACTAAAATTTATTAGAGCTTTCTGTAAGAATCATCTTCAAGATGCTTTACACTTCAAAGTAAATACTTGACAAATAAAGAGGATCTGCTCGTGTTTTGAGCATTATTTTATCATAATTTCAACAATTTGCTTAGATCGTAGTAACCAAAATTTATTTACGTTTTTTTCATATCCAAATATTTATTAACTAAATTCATAGAAATACAAACATACCTTCAACATATCCACTTGAGTATCATCTGCTTGCGTCTGAATTGAACCGAACGCATGAAGCAGCTGAGATGGGAACCACAATGAATCATCTTCAGGTTCAAAATTCGATTGAAATCTATCATCTCGTATCATTTTCTGCGTAATTATCGTACAAAAACGTAAGTATAATTATTGAATAAACTAAATTAGCGATACAATATGGTAGATTACTCACATAAATTCCATTAATGGCAAACGTTATAAGTTTATTTCGTTTGGTTTCAAAAGCCAGCTTGAATGCGAGGAAACATTTCGATCGAAGAACATGGGATGGATCTCGAGTAGTTCCTTGCTGACATTCCAACAAAGCTAAACACGAGTAAATTCTTGTAGATAAGTTTGAAAATGTTCATATGGAAAGACGTAAGCTTACTTTGAGCATCCATTGCTGCCTTGTGCACTGCATTGCATCTCAGGTTTAGAGCTTCCTTACTCAAATTTGCCAGAAGATCTTCCATTTTAACAAATTATTATAGTTTAATAAGAGATTTTAGAAGAGAATTCACTGAGTTTTGATGGAATTGAGCTTTCCATATTGGTTCACTTTATACGAATTACGAAATCAACATCAACAAGGTATCAGATATTCGGTGAGAAACCGTCAACTGATAAAACGGATGCGTGCGCATCGTTCCACCCACGTATGTACCCTTTCATGCGAATCTGTCGAAGGAATGCGGCTTGACCTTTGCCTGACTCATCGAAGGTCATTCACCTCTTTCCTTACTATAATTCGAATTTTCGATATTATTTTAATTTTTTAATTTTTACAAAACGAATAATTACCCCAATTATTTCATGTAGGTGTGAGGTGGTTTTTAATTGTTCAAAAGCTGTAAAATGATTGATGACAGCATTTTTGAACCCACAAACCCCCCTGTCAAAATGAAAAAAATAAAGAACAATTTTAATTAGCAGGTTTTCATACATGAAAACCTGCTAAAAACAATGAATTTAATCAAATTTTTATTTTTTGAAGGAAATACAAAAGTCAATTTTAGGAGATTTTGCGTTTACAACATTTTGTTGCTCTATCCACGAACCACGGAGCCTGGGCCCCTCTGGTCTTAGGGTTAATCCAGCACGAATAATGAAGCCCAAACATTTTTTTAATTATGCTTTAAAGCTCAAATTAAAATAATTCCCAGCTATTTGCAGCGCCGGATTAAGATTCCATGGGCCCCAGGACCAACTACTATCAAAAAAGTTTGCTTATATTTGGTTTAAAAAAAAATTTAAAAATTTAAAAAACGTTAGTTCTGCTTTGAGTAAGTGTATGCTGATTTACAAGTCTACGTCAAGATTTTCGTTGACAAAATTTTTTTTGCCCCGCTCCTCCTAGACCACGGGTCTTGGGACCTGGGCTTCTTCGGCCCAAAAAGTTTATCTGGCACTGACTTTTGGCATTTATACTGTACGAATCGGCTTATCAATGGCAAGTCTTAATAATTATGAGAGTCTGTAAATTATTAATAGGTATTTACACTGGGTAATTTTACCAGATTCAATTAGTATACTTTCCACTACCTTACTTAGAACTATAGTTTCCTTACACGGTAATTTTTTCTCACATTCAAATTTAATGAATCACTTTTCATGAACATCACAATTTGTTTTTCAGATGATTATTAATGCGTGAACTCATCCATGCTGACGCAATTTAAAATAGTCTACCTATCGCCTTTTTAAATCATACCAATGGAACATTCAAAATTTGTGATGCTTTTAAAAATTTTAAGAAATTATATTTCATTATTCATTTGAAATTAATAATACTGTTTGGTATCCTTCCTACTGGTATTTAAATAATGATAGAATGTTACATACGTGTATTAGACGTCGTTACATAATTAGTATACGGTTACAAAAAAAAAACTCAATTTCATGGCAGTAATTCCGTGAAATCATTTAAATAATTAATTTTTTTCCGACCAGTAATTCTAAAAACTGGCATTAGAAAATGCGTCATTAGTATTGACGTGCATTATATTAGAAGGTATAGGTGTCTGAATGGTTGTCTCGAATTCTAACTTGAATTTTGTTTTTTGAAAAAATTATCATGCATCCCCCCTTCACCCCTCCTGACTCGAGGGTAAAACAAAAATGGTAGTTTGCTATTAAATTAAGAAAAATAAGTATATTAATGAGTAAAATACATATCTAAATAAAATGAAAATATATAATGATTGAAAAAAGTATTTTCTCAGGCTACCTACCTAATTTTTGTAAAAATTAAAGTCTTCGAGATTCATAAATAGTGAAGCCAGAAATTGTTGCCTATATTTTCGTTTTATTTTGCCTTAACCTTGAATCTAGGTTCTTTCTGCTAAATAACGGTATCATTTATTTTTTATTAATTCTAAAAATATGACTCAATGATGTCCATATAGTGAAACTTGTTTCACCTGTTATTCTGTAGTTGTTTGTTTATTTATGTAAGTTATACATGTTTTTAGTCATTTTTGATAGTTTTCATTAATAAATTTTCTTTGATTTCTTGTACCAATATTCCATGTCAAAAAAAATACCTAGTCTTATTATAATAATTTTAAAATACCGTTTACGAAGAAGGGATTTTTGAAAATATTCATACCCTACTACAAGATATCTAAATATAATTGAGATTTTCCTTAAAGTCTAATTTTAATATGAAGAAAATCTTGATTTACGTGTCATTTAAGGTCTTGAAAATCATGTTTCTTATAAATAGGGAAAGATAAAAATTTTCTTACGTGATTCACTGTCTGAATGATTTACTTTTTCTTTCTGTTAAAATTAACAATTATATGATCTCCAAATGTCATAAAACTGGTGTAATGAAGCTTGTAAGAAATTAATTATAATGAAAATCTGCACGAAGATTTATGGTACGTGCAATAAAAACTTTTCTCGCGCGTAACAACGCTAATAAATGTAGAAAAATGGTGACGTAAGAAAAAAGAATTTAGTACTTATATCGTCAATCACATTAGTTGAGCAAACAAGAGATTGTTGCTTCGAAAATGGAAATTTGCCATTAATGTAGAGCATAAAGGTTCTCAGTACAACAAGCAAACAAAAGTTTTGGAAAACTGCGTTTAATTTGTTGAAGTAGAAGACAAAGTGAATTTGGCTCCTCATCAAGTTATGTACTCGTACCTTTCTGTCAGAAAAATTTGGAAACTATTTTACAAACATATAAGTTCATGTACTTACCCAATATGACACATTTGAGCTATCAATACTATGTTAGTAAATAACTTAAAAAAAATTGTAAGTGAAAAAATAAAAAAAACTTTCGGTTATCAGTTTTATTTTGCAAAGGTTTTACTACCTCGACTCAAAACCTCATTCATTCATATCTAAGTTCTTGCGTCATTTCCATTTTTGAAATTTTTCATTTGAACAGTGATATGCAAGAAGGGGATATGTTCACTTTTTACGAAAATTTATTTCTTCTAAGGTTCAATATTATGTATTCACTAAGTCCTACTCACAGTAAAAATATTATGTCCCACAATACAACCATCGCTGAGAAAACAGATCTCAAAGTTGAGGTGAAGGCTATGTAACATAAAAGTAATTTTTGCTCTCCTGTAAAATTTGGAAAAATGTATTAATCCTCTTCTTGCATACCAGAGTTCCTTATTATCTTTTGCAAAACTTTATAGATCTCATGAAAAACTAAATTAGGGAGTATTAAAATACTTTGACTAATTCAATTTTTAACTACCATTCAACTACATTATTCAATGTGCCTTTAAATCTCTTAAGATTCATTTTTACTTTGAACAAAATCTTGATGAATTGTTTTTTTACTAGACAACAACTGGTAATTATTTTTTGAAATTTGAATAATATTTCTGTTTAATTATCAATGGAAGCATGGTAAAGACTCTATACACAAGATTCAGTGGTATTCCCAAAATAATTTTTGATGTTCTATAACTTATGTTTTTTCAAATAGAAAAATCTCAAAACTAAATGGAGTGATAATTTTATATACAGTAGGAATTCAGTGAAAACTTCCTGAATAATAGAGGCATAATTTTTATTTATTATTGAATGTTACATTTCTGTAGTTTGAATAGGTAAATAAAAACTCTTAAGGTAGGTAACTGAAGAGAAGTGAAGAAAATTAAAAAAAAAAAAAGAGCAGATAGAGATTTAAAAATTCTACAATCCATTTTCTCAGTGGGTTTTAGTTAAATGACTATTTTATCCAGTAACTATGGAAGATAGAATTGATCTGATATTGCGGCCTCTCTGTATACCCATGTGTACTACCGATATATCAAAGAACCAAAGAAAGTTGAGATGTAGAACACTGACTGCAGATGAAGGTAGCAGCTGGTTTCGAACTTGCAGCTTTCAAGTCATAAAGCTGAGAATCTAACGAGGCCACATAATCACCTTCCAATCATTTTAAAACTGTATTTCGGTCTTATACGGCAAGTTACTATGATTTACTTTTATGATTTTGTGTCTTTTTGTACAAAATCTTCCTCCTCCAAATATTTCTGTTTTATTGCTATTTTTCTAATGTAATATTAAAAAAAAATACTACGATTAAAAAATTTTGTTTTTAATGGTCAATTTATGTCATTGAAAGCGAGTTGGACTTTCAAGTAATTATTAAAATAGTTATATCCTATTTTGTGAACTCATCAATAGGCTATCTTCAGCTGTGTCGCAGATTCAAACTTGATTTACCAGGTACAAATATTTATTTACTTAATGCATTTTTATTTCACAGAAGTAGCCTGCATTTTTCATAAGCTGCTACTTGTTATCAAAATAAAAAGTAATTTAATAAATTAAAATTTTCCGAGTGAATCATTTTTGTTTTGTGTAAAAGTTAATTGAAGCTTACTGGGATCGAGGTGAGTTGGCAAGAATTTGCATTGTGTCATTTCCTATTACTTTACTACATTGGCTTTACAAAATATTTTTCGCATCGAAAAGAGGAAATTTTAAAATATTGTACTAGATTAGCATTTTGCTATTATTGTACGAAGAGCTTTAGAATGTACTATTCTGAATCCTGACCTCTGATCTTACATTCTGCAGGCTAATGGATTCCTCCTGCAAAGACGTTTACACAAACTCTCAATTAAAGGTCATAGAAGTCATATTATAAACATGAATTTTTTTCAGAATTTTAGATGTTTTGACACGTCATAAAAAATATTCGTCACTAAAACTTGATTAAGAAATCATTTATTAAACGGATTTTTTTATGACCATAGTGCCAGCTAGGTCTATACATACTTTTCTTTAGCGACATTATAGTTATGTATAGATTAGGTTTTTTTTTTTCAACTTATTTGGGCTATTTGGAATCCAATAAATCTACAAGTATGTTATACAGAATATCAATTTCCCAAAAATTTTTTTCTTCACTTTAAATTTCTCGATTATAGCCCTCCTACATTTTATTCTACTTGAGAAAAGAAAAAAAAATCAATTTTTCGAATACTTGATAAATGTTTCTCTTTAATTTTGAAGTATCATTGACTGTGATTTGACTCGTATTCATGAGAAAAAAAAAAGTGGAAATGAAGTAAATACAAGAATTTTAAAATTTTAATAGCCCAAAATTTCTACTTTGCTACGTTTTAGAAGTGAAATCATAGTGTTTGTCAGAAAAATGAGAATAATCGTCTATAGTAGGTATATGATTCCAAAAAAAAACTATAAAAACCATAAAGCACCCCATTTTAGGGCTTGTACTTTTAAACTGATATAGGATCATTTTATAATTCAGAAACACATTACCAACAACAAATTAAAGGTAGCTAAAAAGATATATTTCTTAAAGCATTAACTCTATCTAGTATTTACTTAAATGCAAACAATAAATCAATATAAAAAGTAAAAATAGCGAATAAATAAAACATTTCGAAAAATAGGGAATAACATATTGAAAAGCACGAATATGTGGTGTAAAATACCAGCTAAAATTTTCGAATAATAGTGTTTCAAAGTTTTGAAATTCAAATTATTTTTATTACTTACCTAAGTATTTATTACAATTATATAATTATTAACTAATTCTTATATTCATTTTTTTTTTTTTTTTTTTTGGTAAGATACATCACAAGAACTTACAAAAATTCAATTCCTTAAAGATTCTTCAGCCATAAGGCCAGCTCTTTGATTAGAAAATTGCATCTACGAAAGAAGCAACCTCTTCCATTCTCCATAGAGTTCCTCAAGTCCATAAATACTGAAATATCCTAAAGCTATAAAGCTTATATATACTTAATTCAGTGGAGGTCTCATCATTTCCAAAGCCATATTATGGAAGTCAGGAGTGGGTACTTCGAGCATGGGACTAGACGATCCAGATGAGCCTCTACTCTCAGTCACAGGGGATGGTAAAGGTGAGGTGGTTGGAGGTGACTGGAAATCAGCAGGCAGTCTTTCTTCGACCGAGTGCACAGGTGTGAAAGTAATAATTGGTTTGGTTTTCTTGTTGTTACCTTTCAGCCCAAAATTAGCGACATTTTTAGCCAGCACATTTATATCACAGTCTTCTTCGGATGGCTGATGGTCATCGATAGATGATATTAGTCTGTTCATCTTAAGGTATCGATTTTCATGCAGTTGGGCGTACGCATTTCGCAAATAATCAGCAGTCGCTGCATCGACCTCAGAGTCTGAAGATTGCGATCTGGTAGAGCTGTCAGTGTCCATGGGGTCAGGTATGCGACCTTTAGTGTCCAAGTAGCCATTGCTGGTCTTCGAATACAAAGAGCACGATTTGATGGAGTGGCTCTCGTCGACTCCATTGGCCATCAGCTGATGAGGGGTTCGTGGCTCGAAATCCATCATAACGTTTGAGTTGCTGGGAAAGGAGACGACGTGCAAAGGCCAAACTTGGCGATGAAGACGTTGGGGCTGCGAAGCTGGAGATGAGGGGTAACGACTGAAGAATCGGTTGCCAGAGGGCTTCTTGGCACGGATTTGGGCACGACACACACCACCGCTGTTCGGTTTCAAGGGGGTGGCTTGGACGAAGGGCTGCTTCTTGGGACTACGAAAGGCAGGGGCACACCTTGCCAAAGACACGTCGAAATGAAGGCTCGATTTAGCTGGTGGGGTGAATTTGAAAGGAAGACGGGGGCGAGCTTTTAGCTGCACTTTACCACCGGTTACCTGTAGCTGGTTGGCCACTGGAAGGCACTCGAGATTTAACGAATTAAAAAAATTTCGAATTACACTCGCTTTAAAAAAAATTTATTCACAAAATTTTTTACGAACACAACAACGTACACGAAAGCGACGAGTTCAGCAGTCACAACATACCAAGGTATAACTAAAATGTTGAATGTGAAAATCTAATACCACGAATAGAGTTTGTTCGAGCAGCAAGACGACGTCAGTGTTGACCAAGTTCAGGTAAAAATACGAAATGCGTGTCACGATTTTCTCACACGAATGATTTTGCTTTTTGGCCCACGCATTTATTTTCAAAGGACGAAAATATCTTACCTTTTTTTTTTTCCTTTCTTTTATTTTTTATTCCAACGTTGAATTTAAAATATTTTTATGGCTGATACAAAAAAATGAAGGATTATTGAACGATGGTAACACTGTGTGGGTCTATACCAAATGTGTACATATGTACTATAAAAAAATTCCATTTACGTCATCAGCCAGAGTGTTGTTTAAAGAGTGAAGAGAACGAAAGAAACAAATTTTCGATTATACTCTGATGAGTAATAGACTTAGAAACTTGAGTTTTGGCAAAAGAATAGCGAGTCGGATTTTCCGACGTAATTCTTTTCTCAATTGTCGTCAGCTCTGTGCTGAAATGTAAGTCCAAAACAAGCTTCGAAAAAATGATCCTAACCAGGAAGTCCGTCATGAACGGGGTTTTGAATGACTTGTAAATTTCTGAGGAAAAATAAGAATCTGTCAAGATGGTCAACAAAAAAGAACTTCTAAGAGTTAGGATTTGAAGAGGGGAACTATATTATGAATTAATTTTGGCAGTAAGATGAAAAAAATATAAGAAAGGTATGACTGTAATGAAACGGTGATTTTTTTTTTTTGATAAACTTAGGGCTGATATTGCTCTGAGAAAAATTCCAATGGTCAGTTTTACAATTTTGATAGGAAAACTGGGACAGTTCGAAATTTGTAGCAGAAATTACTATAGAAATAGATGTGGTGAATTTTCTCATATTTTTCTCACCACAAATAGTGTGAAGTGATTTTAAGGCTACATGCCTCTGACCAGCATTCAAAAATATTGACTCTCTTAACTGAGAAAAATAATTACAAGCAGCCACCCTTGACCCTTTCACATACTTATCGTATTAAATAGCTCACCAAATATTACTCATAAAACACATCATACTGCACGAATCATAGTTATGTACTAAAAATTCATTATTTTTCTATACAAGAAAAAAAAATCTAAATGCAGGAATTAGTCGTAATGGTGAAATGAAGTGACCATTAGAAAAGGTCTGCACCGTTTTGAAATGTCACCCTTAGTAACTGGTGCTTTTTTTAATGCTCATAAAAAAAATCATTTCAGTTACTTTCTAAGAATTTCCCAAAAATAATGACCATTTTAATTGTCTGTTTCCAGAAAGTTACAATTTCTTACCAATTATTTTCCATAAAGTTGATGTAAGTGAAAAGTGATTTGAAATGGAATAAGTCCATTTTCTTGGAAATTAAGTTCTTACAGTCTAATAGTATGCATTGAGTCCTACTCCAACCTGCAGTTATATTATGTCCTAAAATGCAACCATCATTGAGAAAATAGCTGCAGCCTTCACTGAAGTTTCGTGAAGGCGAAAGATGAATTCTCTTTTACAACAGGAGATTATAAAAAGTATCCAAAAATGTTTCTTTTAAAAATCAAATTGTTTAAATATGAAGCGCATAGGGACTTACAAACATTTCTCATAAATGTATGAAGAAAATGAGTATGTGTTCTATGTTATAAGTAGGTATGATGACGTCATCAGCTGAGGTATAATATTGAACTATAACAGAATCTTATAAGTATATGATGACGTCATCACACCTATTTATAATATACAAACTGTAGATGATGACGTCATCATTTATACATAGGTATGATGAGGTCATCCTAACATTGGACTCTGACCAAACGACAAAAAACTTGGCGGACAAAATTTTGAACTAAGGTCCAGCACAAAGAATTCATCTTCAATACACGAACCGTAAATTATGACGTCATTATTTCTACATATGTATGATGACGATGTTATAAGTAGGTATGATGACGTCATCCTAACATTGGACTATCACGGAAGGACAGGACATTATGTTAGACCGGACATTATGTTGAAATTGAGGAACGCCCAGTACAAAGAATTCATCTTCAATAAACTTTGAAGTTGAGGTGATTCATAAGGAGTATAATAAGGAATGTGTTGTTTTGCTATCCTGAATATTGAAAAGTGCACTTATTCCCTTCTAGAAAATCACTGCTCCGGTATATGTACATTTATTTTTATTTATTTATTTATTTTACACATTTTTACTCTCCCCTGCCGACAGGTAACACTCAGATTCTTACAACTCATGACCTTCCCTAATAGATCAAGAACATTTAACTTTTCTGTCTGGTTTTTGGAGTAATAAGCTTGACTTACGTCTCTGATTGAGTCTGCTGTTTTTCACAGTCTTCGTCAAGAAATGCGACTATTATTGGTAGCAGTGATATATAGTCTTGCTCCGAATCCAATCCCATTGCAAAATTTTACTGAATATTCATAAACTATGCCGCTGAAGTCTTTTACTGATGACCTTTTTCCAAACTATGCCGCTGAAGTCTTTTACTGATGACCTTTTTCCTTTATTTGTTGTTTACTCAAGAAAATTTGTTTTACACTCCCCCCCCCCACCTCCCCTTCCTATTACATACAAAATTCGAATTTATGAATTTAGTATTCATAAGTTCGTGCAGTCTTTTTTAATGCCATAATATAAATTAATTTATGTAAAATCTCACGATTGAGAGATAACTAAATCCCCAAATATTAAATTTTAGCTACCTACCAAAACTCGTGCAATTAGATGAAAACAACAACCTAAACCATATAGTCGATCGTAACTACGTTATTTCCTCTTGTTTACAAATTTCATTCAAAATACATCACCTTAATAAATTCCATGTTGCGTTCTGAAAAAAAATTTACAAAATCGATGGCCTTTCTAAACGTACTCATTCGTAAGAGAATAAAAAAACTGAAATATTTTTGTATATTTTTTATCATCTTAACCTTAATTTTTTTCAACAAAAACAAATTTTTTTCTGCAAACTCGACTACTTTGTTTTTTCACCTTCTGTTGATTGTTGATTTTTTTATGAAATATTGTAGACATTTTACAGATGGCAGCTTTTCGCTGAGTAGATTAATATTTTTGTTTGCCAATACTCGAGTTAATGAATTTAGCTCGATCCACGTCACTCCGAAAATGTACAAAAAAATTTTACGTAATTTTGTAGATGAATTTAACAGGCAAAGAAAGAATGCATTAACTATTTTTTATGTTGGTTCTTTCTTTATACCTCACTTCTTCTAAACTCGATTAAGTAACGTTAAAATTAGTCGTGGTTTTTATTTACGTGAACGTCAATAGCTCTGGTCGAAGGAATATTTACGTCAATGTCCTAAAATATGCATAGATTATTGCTGAAAACTATTCACGAAGACGAATTGGAAAAGTATATTGGCTTAGAGGAGACAGAAGTAAGAGAAAAAAGGGGGGCAGATGTATGAGGGTCAAGAGACAGACATGGAGCAACGGTGGTTGAGAAGGATTTTTATAACTGTAGTATGTACGTCAAGTATTTATGTAAACCTCCTTTGAAATTTTGTGAAAAATGTATTTTACTGCTAGTGACGAATGTTTACATAAATGGTCTTAATGTCATGTTTGTTTATAATGCATTTTAATTAATGATAACACGCGAACGAGTGATAACTATCTTCGATTAATGGACTTAGACGGTTTTGTTGGCTACTACAAGGTGCTACTGTAAATAATATAGCAAACAGAATTTAAAAAAAATTCAATTCCTGTTTTTGATGTTTGTTGTGAAAAGTAGAAGTGCCAAAACATGTAATGGCAAAGTCTATTGAGATATCGTTTAGCTAGAATTTGATAATTATTGGCTTACGACGTGTTTTCTTATTTTTCAAACAATACTCTTAGAAAGTTTTTGACAGAATAGCTGATATTGTGCTATTAGCCTAAATAGAAGGTAGAGGGCCACTCAGTATATTTCATCTAAAAATTACCGTCCTCGGATGTACCTTTAAAAATAAAATTTTCTGTCATGACGAAATAACATATATTACTTATTGAAACACTCGAAAAACCTGTTAAAGATTGGTACTATTTACTGGAAATTTCCATTCTCTTCCGAAATTAGCAAAAAAGATTACCTCGTTTTGCTCATAAAAATATGTTAATTGAAATTAAATTATAAAAGCTGGAAGGGGTTTTACTATCTGTGATGTATAATTAAAATAAACAGATTCTTACTTATTAACTAAATCGAGTCATAACAAGTTCTATACTTACATAATTTGAGGGGGGATGAATGAAACACCTTGGAAACCAACGTTGCCATTAATTTTTCATCCGAACTGTTGAAGATTTTTGGTTGATAAATTGAATAATTTTTTTTGTGTGTTTCAGTTCCTTCGATAAAATACTTCCGGGGGGGGAGGGGGAGGACACAAGGTGTCTCACCAGAAAAAAACATTCTCAATCAAATGCACGGCGATCTAAAGTCATCTCCCTTGGGGTAAAACGTGACAATTTTATTTTATTAAGACTTTCAGTCTAGATGATTGCACTGAGAAAAATGGGTAGCAATTTTCATAATTTCAGATAGAAAAACCGGGAGTCGGAAGGGAAGCCAACAAAAATCGTTTTAAGGCGTCAAAATATGTGTTAATGAACAAACTCGTTGCTTACAAGATTTTGTAACGGTTATTTGCAGTCATTATTGCAGGAATTAAAGCTTTGGAAAAAAAAAATTCGAAATTGTATTTTCAGTCATTTTCACCCATCTTCAGCCATGTAGACAATTTTGTCAGGGTTTTTTCACATCCTCTACCTTCAACTAAAGATATAGATTCAATCTATAGCCAGACTTTGGAGGTTACACGGGGTTATGTGTCCCCAGCTAACATTAGTCCCCCTCGCCACAAGTCAGTAAAGTTGACTATATTTATTTGTATTAAACTGATGGTTTTTTCATTTTTTTTTTGTTCAAGTGTCTTTTTAGCAGTTCATTGACAGAAAATCAGCTTTTATTTTAGTGGCCGAAAAAAAAATTCTAGCGCCCCGCCAACCCCAAACACATCAAGCAAAATGAGTCTATGATCTTCTGGTTTCTTTTTTTGTCTATATTTAGCCACTATTCCATACTGAGAAACGAGTAAGTTGACGCACTTGTGAAAGCACAAAAATGATGATAATCTGTTCAAACAATTATAAGTTCGTCATTTTGTACCTACTTTGTCTTTATGGCTTCTCTGTTAAACAGGCCAGTGTCATTACGAACTCTCGTATTTCAAATCCCTTAATGGCATGATACGTCTTCTGCATGACAAAGGGATAAAAAAAAAATTATACGAAAAAAAAAAGGCATAATTCTTCAAGGAATATACCTGATGCTTACGCACGACCTTTTGTCTGTCGACGATAAAAAGCTGCAGTACTAGATTGGCAATGACGTTGAAAATTTCTAACAACCAAAAATTTATTACGTCAATAAGTCGCCTAAATTGGACGAACTATCAAACAGTTGCTTTTTAGTCGTATGTTTTTAGCTCATTGACGCATACATGGTACTGTATGTCTGCTCGTTCGATGTTTATCTGATGGATTAACATTTTGTCTTTTCTTCGAAAAATTGATTAGCCTTACACGTAGGTGACGATAAAAATAAAAATAAAAAGAGATGGGTACATGCTTTCAAAAATTAGTACATGTGTAAATCAATACTAGTGAAAAAGAATAATGTTAGAGCAGTTAAGATCATAAAAAAAAAAAGATAAGCTTACAAACTATAAGCTAACTATAGATGCATATAAGGTTCTAGCTTTAACATACGAACAGTACCTCCATTCTGGCATCTTTTAAAAAGACGAATAATAATGAAAACTCCATCTATACAGGCGAGTAATGCCCGTGTAAAAAAATAGAGCATGGGCCATGGCTTTATCAATTAATAAGTTTTGTCCTGCTTATAGAAAAAAAAAAAAAAAATGTAATTTTCAGCGAATTTTAACTAAAAACCCAGTCAAAAAAATGGTCGGTTGTTTTTGTTTTTCTCACTTTTTGACAATATAAAATTGCATAAAATAAAGAATTACAAGACCATGCATTATGGGCTTGCAGCGTTGGACATCACACCCCTTCCATTATTTTCTATAGTAAAAGTAAAATACGTTTAACTCATAGCCCAGTGTTGATAGATGTTTGAAAAATGTCTAAAAGTCCCCTAAAATCTATCTTCCACAACCCCTAAAAAGAGTGCAAATGCATCCACATTTTTTGGTTTTTTGTCTATAACTCACAAACGGTACATTTTATGAAAAAATGTTTAAAACAGAAAATATTTTTAGATAAATTATCTACAACTTCTATTCTGATAATTTTTTTAAAATCTCTCATAGGTGCAGAGATAGAGAGCGCCAAATGTATGCATGGGCACTGTTTTCATTAAAAACATTTGTATCTCCTCTCTTTTATTTTCAGTTAAGTATTTGAAACTTTTCAGTCTGTAAGTTGCATCAGATTCATCTTAAAAAATAATTTCAAACTTCCAAATAAATTTGAATATAAAAAAGAAAGTCATTAAAAAATAATCAACGTTCTACACGTTCCCATTATTGACGTAAAGGGAACGGTTTTCACGTAGTTTGAGAAAATATTTGACATTATTTTTTGCCCAGTGATATCATTTTTCAGTAAGAAGATGCGTTAAAAGAAGAATCCGGAAGTTTTATTTGATAAGTCTGGCAAAGTTTAATTAACGTCAATCCAAAAAATTATTTAATCGTGATACTTTGACGAACGTGAAGCAACATTTTTAAAAATAGACCGCATCGAGTAATTTATCTTTGATTTTCTTTTTTTAGTACAGGCCCCATACGTTCATTTTTTTTTTTTTTGGTTTCTCACTTATTATTAATTTTTGTCTGCTTTTTCATTTTTCTAAATTATGGTTCCTATAGTAACTACCGTAAACTACGACTCGCGATGTCGCATACGTAATCAATCCACAGAAATTTGTTTTGTTATCGTTTATTCTCTGCTATCAATAACGATTGAATTTTTATACCCATAAAGTTGGACGATTTTATACCCGGTAACCGAAAAAAGCTACTCATTTGGGGGTTTACCTACATATTATGATTTGCATTGCGTGGTAACATATAATCACACGGTTGCATGATGTAAAAAGTTGATATGGGTGATTGTGTATTTGGTTAGTAGAAGGCTTACCTATGTCTTACTTGTCCTATGCTGAAAGTCAGAAGCCTCATCAATGAGACGAGTATGGGACAGAATAGGTATATCTGTTAATATTTTGGTTTGTTTTGGTATAAAAATCATGAGAATAGAAGATTAGAAAATATGATGTGATAATGTAAAATAGCTGCAGCCTTCACTGAAGTTTCGTGAAGGCGAAAGATGAATTCTCTTTTACAATAGGAGATTATAAAAAGTATCCAAAAATGTTTCTTATAAAAACAAAATTGTTTGAATATGAAGCGCATAGGGACTTAACAAATATTTCTTCATAATTATTTCCTGAAAAATTTTACTTGGTTACTTTTCCAATCTTATAAGTAAATGTATAATGACGTCATCAAAATCTTTTGAAATGTTATAACTAGTGTTCTATGTTATACATAGGTATGATGACGTCATCAACAGCTTTTTAACTGTTATGACTTAAGTACACATAACATTGAGCAATATGTTATATCTAGGTATGATGACGTCATCATCTGTGTTTCCTGTAGGTATGATGACGTCACCATCTGCGGTTCCTATGTTATACGTAGATATTGACGTCATCATCTACGGTTCTTATATTATACATAGGTATGATGACGTCATCATTTGCAGCAGTGTGCATCTTCAATAAGTGTATGATGACGTCATCAACAGCTTTTTAACTGTATGACGTCATCATCTGTGTTTACTATGTAATAAATAGGTATGATGACGTCATCAAGGAAGGACAAAATGTTATATCTAGGTATGATGACGTCACCATCTGCGATTCCTATGTTATATCTGGGTATAATGACGTCATCATCTGTGTTTACTATGTAATAAATAGGTATGATAACGTCATCAAATAAGAACAAAAATTGGGACATAATGTTATGGTGGGACATTATGTTAAGGTGGGACATTATGTTTTGAAATTGGAACGCCCAGTACAAAAGAATTCATCTTCAAAAGTACCTCAAGTCCTCAAGTCGGAAATTTCATTTTCAAGCCGAAGATTGTTTTCGATATAGATAAAAGCTTTGTGAGCTTTTTGCAGAAAAGAACTTCTCAATCGGTTGAAAATTAACTAAGATATGACGTTTTGAATTCTTGAATTTAAAAATGCATTTTGACAAAATTAAGTTTCACGTTTAAATAAAAATTTTCCAAAATAAAATGTTTTTCTAAAAAACTGCTGAATCGAATTTAATGAAATTTTCGTATGTTATTTAGAACCCTAAGTGTATCCTGCAAAATTTTGATAAAATTTATCAAGTAGTTTTTATATTACGCAATAGTTCAGAGGTTATTGAAAAAAAAAAGACAGGTAATGAAAATAGGTCCATTATTCCCACAAAATTTCGAATAAAACTAACGGAGAGCTAAATTATTCTCTTTTCAAACTTTAAGCCTTCTAATAAGTGACTTTTGGGACAGGTTGTTTTAATTAGGAGCTCCAATCTATTTCTGGTGAACAAAGAATGAGTAAGTATGTAAAAAATTTATGATGAAAATTTTCAGTGAATTGTATGGAATTAAGTAATCTAATCAGTGTCACAAAAAAGTTTATTTTTTCAGAAATATTTCCATTACATCATGTAGGTACTTCAGAATGCACTCGAGTATTTCAAGAACACACTTGAGGTTGTTCAGAACGAAGAATTTGAATCAAACAATTCATCATTATTCAGAGGCGGATCCAAGGAGAGGGAAAGGGGAAAATCCCCCCAATCCGAAAAAACTAGACCGATAATCCACAAAAAAATCAATTTTCTCGAACCCCTTCCCCTTCATGCTGAAAAAACACAATCTAATCATTTTAGCATTTACCATGCTTTGAAAAAAATTTGGATTCCCCCCCCCCCCGAAAATGGAGCTCTGGATCCGCCACTGTCATTATTACTAATAATAGTAATGCTCCTAAGAGATTTACGTTATTATGAAGTACCTAATGATTTAATGTTTTTAAATTTTTTCACATATTCTCTATTTATGTAGTATAATTATACTTCTGAAGATAATTAAATAAATTTTGCAAATACTTTGAAAAATTATTGAAATGTGAGACTATTTGATTTTAAGAACAAACATTTTTTTTATTCAGGATTGAATGATACAAGCTTTAAACTGAATGATCTAAAATTTAAGAATACATTTCGAAAATTTAAAAAAAAATTAGGAATTACCAAAAATAATTCAGAATTACTTACAGGGTAGGAATTTTATTTTATTTTTGCACCTACGCATTTATTTTCTTTACAGTTGGATATTTATCTATATTTTTTTCAAATAAATTTTTAATCGACGATTCATGACTTGAAATTTTCAGAAATTTTTACTGGACGGATGCTAAGAAGTTTCAGACAGTTTTCTCGCAAACCTGGTCGACAATAATTTACTTCGAATAATCTGTCAAAGTCAAATATCTTTTACTCGGAAAATAAATGTGAATAGATCAACTTCTGCCTTCTACGCAAATATTGATTTAAGTCTTCAAATTCTCGAAACTTCTTATAGGTTGCTTAAAATTTACAAGTAGAAAATGTGAGGTAATTCTTTCGATGTTCTGGAAACATGAATCAGTGTCGCTAACATCCTCGAATTTTATTTTAAAGTGTGATATCGGTATTCGAAATTTAAGATGTCATTTTCAATTGACAGACTAAATAACGATCATTAAAATTTATGTGCTTAAAAGTACGAAAAGTTTTTCATATTCGACTATAGTTTACGTGTAGAAATACATGTAGGAATTTCATGTGGGTAGCCAAAGATGTTCACTCGACAATTCTACATGCAGAAATTCAAGTAGGAATTTTCTGTGGCTGTAGCCAGAGGTTTACTCAAGGATGAAAGCTGGGGTGGGGGGCTGAAACACCGATTAAACGATTGTTAGGTACGTGCCGTGTCATATAAGAGTCCTCTGAATGATTTTATCCCCACCTTCCTGGCAACACTGACCACAAAATGTAGTGTAGCCGATTAAGTAGTATTTTGAGCCAATTCGAAGAAAATAACTATAGTCTGTTCCTCCAGTTAAGAGTTCCATGACGTCACAATACTGTAACGAATGAGAAGAAAGTATTTTTGATTTTATACGTGTTTCAATCAATCGCTTTCTTCAGATGTGTGTGACGTCATGGAACTCTTAACTGGAACAGACTATAAAATTTTGATTTATTTTGCAATAACTCTTGATAACTTTTCATTTTCTTCGTTTTTAGCACAGACTCATATAGAAACTAACAAGTCATTGCACTCATTGCACTTGATAAAAAAACTATCTACAACTATTTTAGTTCGGCAATCCGCCACCAGAGCCTAACTTCTTCAAATTCCCATTGATTATAATACAATGTATGCTTTTTCAATAAATCTGTTTTCATTTTGTGAGAAATTTTAACTTTAAACGACTTAAATCGTCAATACCTGCCTGCTTTTGAATACTCCAATAGCTCTTTATTGTAATTATACTCGGCATAGTCATTAAACGAACACCCAACAAAACATGTGGGCCTGTATTTGGACTGCCATGTTAGCTCACTTAATACGTTCCATTATTTACTACTGGTTTTAGTGGAAAAACAGAAGTACTTATATAATTTTGACATCGTTTTCAGATTCTCATATAAGCCCTAAGCTTTTCTTTACGCAAATGCTTCAATTTTACTAGGAAAAGTGTTGATATATTAAATATTCAATCGATCCAAGTACTTAATTATTTTCGAACACCTTCATCCGGAGTAGGAAAAAAAAGGGATTGGAGGGCGATTATGAAAGGTTTGCATAACGAAGCAGAAAATGTGAAAATAATAATCGTTGTTGACCGAGGCTTGAATAAAGGGATTCGCGTGGGTGGCCATTAAAGGACGCTTCAAATTTTTCCTCGCCATTGTTTTCCTTCCCTCCTTTTCATCAACTTGAACCTGATAGCTTTGTCATTCGGCTATATAATTTTTCGTTGAACTTCATCTTGATGGGGGAGAGTTGGTTTCTGATACCTTTAAAATAGCCTTTATTTGGACGATCGATTGTTTTAGACTTTCAAGGATATCGGTAATGCACAATAAACAAGATTGCTTTTATTTTTTGAAAGAAAAGAAAATTTAAGAAGGTACCATTTGACAATCCATTACCATACTTGGCCGAGAAAGCTAAAATGTTTGAGATGAAAAAATGTATAAAGTTTGTAGTCGATGAAAAAATAGTCAAGTAGAAATACCCAAGTCCATTGACCTTCACATATGGAGGCAACTAAAAACTCGACGTCTAATTCTTTTTTCAAAGTCAGTATATTTTTAAAAATATTACCATAAAATATACCACCGTATAAATACTGAAGTAAAGTAAATACATAGAAGGACCTTCTTGTAGACTATGATAGCTGCCTATCTGCAACGCGTCAGATGTTTATATCTTATCAGATAAATTTACAATCAAACATTTCTGCTTTGTACATATTTAGGGAGAAATTAGAGACTTCCTATTTAATGAGTTAAGAAAATACAGATTATTTCATGTACTCGCAGTGGGGAGGAGTTGGAGGTTCCATCCCTTCCAGCAGTCAAAAAAAAAAAACGCATAAGAAATTCGAGTGCTCTTGATGTTTACACATCTCTTGATAAAGTTGAGTTAATGCTCTTTTTCGTATTTCTATATGAAATTGACTTTAAAAAAGTTTTTATTAAGAATTAAAAAAAAACAAAAACAAATTTTTCAGGCGCTATTTATTCTACTTATTTCACAATAAATCTTGTCTTGCTATTTTGGATGTGTTCATATCTTTGTTTTCACTTTTCGTTATACGAGCGTAAATTCGGAAATTTAACATGAAGTTAAAAATCGATAGTCAATATAGAAAATATAGAGAAAAACATATATGATGCGCGCGCCGTTGTCAATTGTCATCGAATGGTTCTTATCAACAATATTTTGATTAATTTTCTTAGTGGTTTTTATATCGTTATCAGTTTCCCTATTTTCATTACTGTGGTAATTATTTATTATGCATTATATCGTGAAAGATGATAACATAGTATTAAAGATGTAACCGCGATTAACGTTTTATTTTTAAATGTCTCATTTTGTCGAAACTTCCTGTACTTTATTCTTTTTTGCTACTCAAGTAGTCAGATGGAATACGGGTAAAATACTCTATTTTGGCCTTCTGTATTATCTACGTAGTGGGAGAATTTCCAATGACTTCTGACAAATACAACATTTTATTAACAGTTTATTAACATTTTATTAACGTTTGTGATAACGATGTTGAATATTTTTTTATATAAGAGCTCATCGTCAATTCATTCGTCATAGATAGTAATAAATGACCTAGAGAATAGCAGATTATTCAAATTACCTATGTATCATACGAATAAGAATAATCTGTAACATCTACTGAATTGAAATAAGAAGCAGTTTGACTATTTTTCGATAAATTAAAAAATTCATTCGAAAAATTGAAGATGATTACATTTTATCAGTACAATCACTAAATAATAATTAATAAAAAACGAAAAAATGTTGCCCAAGCAAATATCAGAATTCAGACTATCCCTGTCTATCACTGTTCTTGTTCAAGTACATACGTGGAACATGTGATATCTTTTTTAAATTACTTAAATAAATTAATAAAGAAACCTTTCATACTTATATGTTGAAGAAGTTGCCTACTTGCGTGCCTTCTTCATGCGTGAAAAATGAAATTGAACGAAAATTCTATTGTCAATCGTGACTAACTTATCGTTAGAATTTTGCTTTAGAATTGAATGAAATTACAAAACTGACTTCTTTCAACTGCTTGTAGACTAATTTTGGGTTGATTTTTCATCAAATAAAATTCCAATCTACGAGCATATTCTTCAAAGAAAAAAACTCCTGGAAAACTTCTTTCAACAGTTACTAAGTATATTTGGCTGCGGCACAAATTTTAACCTTGTTTCTCAATCGATATAGGCGTTCGAGCTGACAAACTTATTTCAAATTTGAAAACTTTTGAGGCCAGAATCTCGTGTACTTGTTCAGTCAAGTAAACACGTAACTTATTTTTTAAGCCTTCAAATTATTAATAACTTACGACGTCTATTACATATGCTGCAGCCTTGTTTCTAGCTCATGCTATATTTTCAGGATAAAACGAGGGAAAAAAAAACTTTCTAAATAAAAGTCGTCCATCACTATGAGGTTCAACTTCAGACAATTAGCCAACGTGCCGTTTAAAAGTTTCGTAATCTTGAGCAGAACCCCATTGAGTCATTTTCATAACAAATTACTTTGTGCATTTTATAAAAATATAAGTAAATCATTCTAATCGCCATGAGCAAAATGAGTCAATTTGGAGAAAAAAAACGGATTCCGATTTCATAAGTCCGTTTCAAAGTCCTTGACACGGACACAAAAAAGGACCTCCACTTTCACGAGTCCGTGTCGGAGTCCTTGATACGGACCCTAAAAACGGACTTCGGTTTTCTCTCATTTAGTGGATACTAATGAAATGTGACGATTGATATAAAAAGAGGGAGGGGGGTAAAATATGATTAGGGTTGGAGAGGGGTGGAGATTGAGATATGTCGTATGGTTGACTGTATCAAGAGCCATAAGACATATCCAAGATCTGTTTTTTTTTCTCAATGAGAAAACCATTATAGATGAGTGGGTGTCTTCAAACTGCAATAATTATAATTTTTTTCTTTTCACTAAACCATGAATGAGGTCTGCATTTGTATGACTTCAAGCTTAATAATGCCCAATTTTTAGTCAAAATGGGGCAAATAGTTTCAGAGATGAATGGGTAAAATCATGACACTAATGTTTCAATTCAATTTGGTTCACGTAGATGTTCTTATAAATGTTTCAAATGAGGAGTGTGGAAGGGGGTTGAGGAAACTCTTTCCTTTGGTGAAAACGTAAAAAATGCCAAATATTCTCAAATTCCATCCGTTTTTAAGACGCCATCACTGCGACTGAATTTTCTTCTCGTATGTCTTTGCACATTTCAGTACATTCCTATACGCCTATGCTAACTCACCAAATTTATTTGACACGAATGAAATCATTGAAAATATTTTTCATGTTTAAAAAGGCGAGATTGAACATGACGTGACGACTTCGTAAGTAATACTCTTTATGACACCGAAAGGCAAATCTGTGTAAAATGGTAGAATTACTCATTGCAAGCAAGCAAAAAAAAAAAAGCTTCCTCTTTGCCCTCTCGATTTTCTACTTGATTCTCAGCCATGCAAAACATTTTCGAACGAATTTTTGTCTTCGGTAGCTTGGCTATCATCGTGAAATAATATAAGCCTGTCAATTTTATACTGCGTAAATATTTGGCACGTTTTCAGAGTGGAGGTCTACAGGTGTTCCATGATATCGTAGGTACACTCTACAATAGTCACGCAAAATATAAACAAAAATATTGTAAAGTGTCAAAAAGTAACCATGCATGATACAATTCTTCTCACCCACATTTTTTTCTATTTTTACAGCATTCTGCCCTTAATCCCCTTGCGCCTTCGTCCTTCTAATACCCCTCCCTCAAAAATTTGGTACTCAAATTATTCGATGCACAAAAAGTGAAAATCGGGGACAAATTACCAATATATTGAGTCCGTTAGATACCTCTACTTGCCAATTTGCGTTCGTATTTCCTTTTTTTTTCTCATTTTTTTTTCTTTGGAATTTTGTGTTTTCGAAGTGTGTGTTTGCTTGAATCTTTATTTTGATACAAGCTAGAAAAAACATTAAGGGATGTGTGAAATAAGTATAAGAGAAGGAAAACGGTGATTAAGACGTTCAAAAATCGTTCAAGCATATCATTTATAGACTTGTGATACAATTTTCAAAAGCAGCCATGGTAAGTAGAATGTTTTAAAAAATTTGAAGAAAGTTTTATATCAACTTTAACACGAATTCAGTCACTTTTCTTTCATTTTACACATTTTTGGAGGCTATTTATGTAATCGTGTCCTTGTTTTCTTGTAAAAAAAGAGTGAAAATTATTAATAATATTTTTTTCAATATGTAAATGTGTAGAATTCGATTGTAAGGTGTGAACCTATTTTCAAATAATATCATGTGGAGTGAGATCCCGGAAGACTTTTTTTTTCTCTCTTAATTCGATGAAAGTAGCTTTCCATTATTGTCTAAACTTATAGATTTTAAAAATATAATGGGTTTAACTATTTCTTCCGACAGTTTATTAAAATTAGCTCTTAGAGCAGATATGAAATTATTTTAAAAGTTTCACTTGTGAGTTTTCAATTCTATGAATTGACTCTATTACGAGGGGAAATCTTTGTTCAATAGTAGTTCTAATTATTTACAATATTATTTGCTGTGCCTTTCAATGAAAATGGTATTTTTAGATCTCATTTCAAACAAGTTACTTAATTTTTTTATGTATGTGTTATGTGTAGACTTAAAAAATATACACACGACTTGAATCCAAATTTTTGAAATTATTATTATTAATATGTTATAACGATCACAACATAATATTTGTAGATTTTGAAATCAACTTTATAAGTTGTCTTCCTCAAATTAATAATACAATGTAATAATGCTTATATTAATGCAAGGTTAAAAATTTTCAAAATTTTGAGCTGTTTTTCTGCAGCTTAAAAATAAGTATTTCAAGGATTTTCAAAAAGGGCTGGAAAATCAGAAGAAAGGGAGGGGCTTACATTTAATATCCATGTGATTATACATTATGACCATGAAGATTTTACAATTTAGGAAATGATAAGTCATTTAGTAACATTCTCAGGTAAAATATTCATTCGGATAGTTTTAATTGCAGGAAGAAGAAGAAAAATACCTAAGTTTGTTTTAATTTGAAACCTAATAATTTTCTTGTTTTTTCTTCCAATTTTAGGATGAAGACGATCAGAAAATGCAAAGTAAGTCATTATCATACACCGTAAAATATTATTGTACAAAATTCCATCTGAGAAAGCTATGTTGTACTTACAAATTTATGATGATGAACTTGATGATCTTTTTTAAAAAACAAAACCATTTTAATAACTCGAACAAAGCAGCTGCAATTTCTTTCAATTTTTTTGATTTACTTCTCTATCATTTGAAATTTCACCCATGTCTGTCCACTAACTTAGTAACTCTATTTTTCTCCAGAGTTTCTGTAAAAAAATGTTTTATCAAATCCACACCTCGCGATCTGAATTTCCTTAAGTTTAGCTTAATGAGTTTTCTACAGGAAGCAAAAATAGAAATATTTTTAACCATAATTTGAGACTGAAAAGGACCTCTATGTCAATGCGAATTCAAGAGAGTAAAATATTGTATTTTTTATGTTCTACTTTTAGTCTTTCGAAACAAAAAATAACTTACAGGTAGTTTACCAATTTTCAAAGAATTGCTCATTCTGTAGGGTCATCCAATACTGAGAATTAAAATAAAAGATTCGTTTATTACTGCAATTTTATTTGTGTTTTTTTTGTTAATTTTTGAAATTTAGTCATGCGAAAAGCATTTCAAATGTTCGATACGACGAAATGTGGATTTATTGAAACATGTAAAATTAGTACCATCCTCAATACCATGGGTCAGTTATTTGATGACGTCGAGCTACGAGATTTAATCGCTGAAAATGATCCCAATGGTAAGTAAATATTTTTGTTTACTGAAAAAATATATTCCAATGAGTTAATGTACGCAGAAATAAAAAAAACTGACATAGAGGGAAATTCAAATCACTTTATGAAAATTATTTAATAAATAAAACAGGTACAAAAACTAACTTCTTAATCGCCGAAATATACAAATCAACATCGATAAGTTAAATGATAGGCAACGTTATTTTGCGCCATACGTGCATCGATGATACTACAAGCGTTACTCGATCGCCGTAAATACGTAACATGATACTAACTGCAATACACACACGCGTAAAGTCTCGTTATATAAAAACCGCATTTGTTTAAAAAACGTTCGACAATTTTAGTTCTCGAAGAGTTAATTTCAGAAATATTATTACCGTGTGATTCTAATAATTTTTCATCTCTATCAAGTTCAGTAAAGTTTTCAAGCCTTTTTAAAAGTACATCGATCTAAGCAGAGCCGACTCACAATATAGTATGAAGTTGGTATAAGACTACATTTACAGGGCCATAGCCAGCGGTCCTTGGGGACTATGCCCCCAACAAAATTATTTACCCTTAAAGAAAATTTTCGCCTGGAATTGTGGGGAGAGGGGTTCATTTTTCCCCTTTCCAAGTATTTTACATGGCACTTCAGTCAAAAAGATGCCACCAGACACTGAAAAATTTTTAAATCGATGTGGGCTAGTAAACAAAATGTTAAATTAAAATTACTATTTTCTACGATTATAAATAAGTGGGTAAGAGATGAATTTTTTCTACTCTCTCGTATTTTTCCAAATAATTGTACATAACCTCCAAAATTACATATTTTCATTGAATTTCATGTATAAAAATGTATTCAAGTATCTAATTTAAAAGTTTAAAAATCAAAAAATGCAAATTTTTAGTAGTTTTACTATTCGTTAAATGGTCTTTATTCAGTCCCATGTCTCAAGAAATATTTTCAATAATTACATTACTTCATTCAAAAACTTAAAAACAATACTTTGATAACAATTTGGTTCTTATTTTTTATAGGCGTTGGAAAAGTTAATTTTGATGGATTCTGTCAAATCGCCTCTCATTTCCTCGAAGAAGATGACTCTGATGCTATGGAAGAGGAACTGAGAGAAGCTTTTAGACTTTACGACAAAGAAGGTAACTAATACCTGAAATTATAATCGTATTATTCCTAGTATTTCATTTTCAAGTGGAAAAATATTACAGTTTTGAGTAATATAGGGATTTTTGAAGGCCAAGAAAAATGAAGTAGTGAAGTACTTATACAGAACAAATTACTGTCTACAATGAAACTAATTAAAAATAAAATCTGTTTTCAACAGGAAATGGATACATCACTACCGCTACATTGCGAGAGATTTTGGCAGCATTAGACGATAAATTGACCTCAGATGATTTGGATGGAATTATCGCAGAAATCGACACAGATGGATCAGGCACTGTGGATTTTGATGGTACTTATACCAATTTAATTATTTCCTAAGAGAAGTTAAAATAATTCACATTTTGGTAGTTCAAGCTTGGTTTGTGGATAGTTAAGATATGTCCAAGCTGTTATAAGGATACAAGTCTTTATTAATCCAGAATTTCTTACTAAAAATTTTATTAAAATTCATTTAAAGGTTGAGAATTTTTCTATTTCTCATTAAAATATTTAGTAGTTCTAAAATAGCATAAAAATGGCACCTGCGTCTTTCTATTTTTTAGCAAAGCAAGAAATTTTAATACTCTGGACTAACAAACAGGTGAAGTAATTTTCTAGAACAGCAAAATAAATTCAAATTATACTGAATTGAGCACATCGGCTATTTCACCTACCTTGATCTTCTTCTCCATCACTACGTGACTGATTCTTATCTCATATTCATAATTTGCCAGAAATTTATATAATTTCAGATGGAATAAATATGCAAAAATAAAATCATAATATTTATATGAATGCGATGAATCATTAATAAGGAAAAAAAGTATACCCTAATTAATTTTATGAGTAATCAACGAGATGTTTATTTTTTTTCAGAATTCATGGAAATGATGACAGGCGAATAAACGCCGAAACTAAAACCAGTTCATTGCATTCTAAAAACATTTCACTTGTTTTGTAGATTTACAGTTGGTAAAAAATAAAAATCACTACTGTATAATGAATATGTCGCAGCTTTGTCTACAAAATAAAATGTTTTTTTTATCTTCCAAAATTTGCTCATGTGTTGGGAAGAAATATAATTGAAATTATATTTTATTGCTTATCATTATTTAATTGGTACCAGTTCTATAGGTAAACCATAAAATTACCCTTGGTTATTAAAAACGATGCCACCACTTTCTTCAGTCTTGTTTTTTGTTTTCCATTAGTTTTTTCAGACATTGAAATTTTCTGAATTTTGAACCTCACACAATTTATTTACTTATTTTTAAACTAGAAAGTACTTAGAATTTTTTTTATTTATTTACAATTATAATTTTAAAGTTTGAAGTAAAAAATAACTTTTTGAAAGATAGGTCCTTCGGGGTGTTTAATAGCTCAGAGGACACATATCTTTAAATAATTTTAGATGTCCAACTTCTCATTTATTATGCGCAAAATTTTTGTGACGTAGTTGTCTGGTAGATTTTTCAACATTGTTTTACTATACAAAATTTTTAAAGTTTTTCTTTTCCCATAAAATTATAATCTTTCGAATCATAAGTTGTGAAAAATAGGAGACTCAACTTGAGTAAAAAAGGAAAATTACAACATAAGTGATTACATAAATATTCGTAATTATTCACTTATTATTCTTGTTGTATAATATTTTACTTCATCATAGAGAAAAAAAATCAAGTATTTACCCCACTTAAATCAGTTTTTAGATTTTTTTTTTTTTACCATTGGAAAAATATTTATGACGTCGCGAGTTCTTCCTTGACATTATAATTTTTCAGCAAAGAAAAAAATGCAGTTCGAATAGCATTTAAAAATAAAAATTTTCAAAGCTATGATCACACTTATTAAAATTGTATCATATCCAAGCAAGGCCAGACGAAAACACAACCAAGTGAAATCTAAAAATTGATTATTTTTACCAGAGAGCCTGGCTAAGTGAATTTCTAATGTACAGCTTCATTAATAATGCAGTAACAAAAGAGATTTCATAAATTTTTTTTCAGTTGTCAGTTTTACATGCAGAAGTGAGAGCATCCAATACTCGTACACACCAGAGCATTTCTCACGGTAAATTACAAAGTAAAGAAAAACGTTTGGCCCAGCTCCAAACTCTCGTTACCCATACTTATCACCTAATTCAACGCTCATTAATTTTATTACAAAAACATGCCATGTGACCGAAGAAACAGTTAAAAATTAACGAGTCATCAATAAAATTTATTACACTTTATGAACTCCAATATTGCGACCAGAGAAATGAAACAAATTAATAAGAAGTAAAAACAATGAAAGACATTGACGAAGACGTTAATGCTGTAGGATATTACTAGCCATACAAGTACAAAAATAACACAATTTTTTTTTTTTTAAATTTATAAATCACGTCTTTGATTTACTTACATAAATATGAATGAGTATATATGTACAAGTAGATACAGTATTTTTACTTAATGTTAAAAAATTGATCACATAGAAAAATTAAATTTAAAAAATATCATCATTATTCTTGTTCTTTTCAAATGATTAAAAAATTTTCAAGAGATGGGAAAATATTGTCAAAGATGTGGTTACAATAACAAAAAAAAAAAAAAAAACATACTTATATCGAGATCATAATAATATATTATAAAGATTTTTTTTATCACATGCTTAGCTCTTTAAAAAAATTTCTTCAATTCGTTTGAATATTAAATTGAAATGTTTTTAATCGTTTTTAGTACCTATTTTAAGTCGTACTTATATATTTGAATTTCAGCAACCCAAAATGATCATTTGTTCGTTTCAATGCAGTCTTATTGGCATCTATCCTTTTCAAGATGTACCATAGGTACTAATAAGAACCATTTAGTTGAGTGCTTTCATAACTTGGAAACATCAGAGTCTTTCACTGTAGGTGATGTAGATGTTTTGTCAGAAATGTCGAGCCTGGAAATTAATTAAATGGAAAAATTAATTTTTTATTTTTAAATTCTAGCTTTGATTGAAAATTAAGAGACAAAGGGCCTGGTAGGAGTATTTTTTTCGATAAAAACATCGAAAATTAAACAACTACCTAATAAAATTAATAAATCTATTTGAGTTTTTGTATATTGGTCTTGGGTGATTGTTTTCTTTCTTCAAGGATGACAAGAATGACTTATTATAATATGTATGATTTTGTAAAACCTGCAGTAACAGCAGTAACTTACTTTGCAAATGGTTCATTTCCATTTTCTATTAACGACCGTCGATGCTCTTCTCGAGCTAATCGTGTAATATTGCGAATTCTTGCCTCTACTTCATTAGCTTTTCTCACTGTAAAACACAATAATAAACTTTTATTTATTTGAACCGATAAGAGTGTAAACAATAGCCTACCAAGTTTAGATGAGAAGAGTGGAAAATTTTATTGAATGTTAAGAATGCAGTTTTTTAATTTACTTATTGATGAAAGCGTCGTTATAAACTTTGCATAACATTGAGATAAATAGAAAAATTGAAAATTTTTATAGCTAGTGATTTCTTCTGGTAACGTTAATGTTGAATTTTATTACCGTATATAAATGAATTCTGATTGATTATATTATGCTGTTTAAAATTTTAACTATTAATCTTAAAATAAAATTCCTTATTAAATTAATAAGTAAGTAAATTCCAATTTTTATCGAAAAAAGGGAAAAAAAACTATTGTCGACGAAAACTAATCCTAAATGAAAATTCTAAAATTCTAGAATATAAAAATTTTCCAAAAAAATTCAATTTGAAAATAATTTTCTTATTAAAGAAACAAAAATTATTATTCTGCTGTTTTGAGCTTTTATCCCTCAAAATTTCCTAAAGTTCAATTTTTTTTTGTACACTCATATGGAAACAGGTAAATTTATTCCAAGGATGTGAAGACAATTCATTTTCAATTTATTCTACTTTTCTAAAAGAAAAATTTGGTCGAGTCAATATTGATATGTTATTTATTTTTTACAGAAAGTAAATTCAGAGCATATTCTAAAGAAAATTTGAAGCTCCACAAATTTATCTTTCCCTAATATTTTTCATTAGAAAGTCTAGGCTTACACCCACACCTCCCTCTACCCCAACAAAGATACATTTCTACAAAAAAAAAAAAAATGAAGAATTATTTTAATTGTATCAGAACTCAATCTTTTTCATATTATAAAAATCTTACAACTTCTGACACCCTGTTACTAAAATTAACTTTTCTCTGGGGAAAAATCTGAATCATAATTTTTTTAATGAAAAGATTTTTCTGACCTTATGAATTTTCTTTTGGAAATTCTTTTATGACTTTGACCTCCACTCATCGAGCTTCGATGAACATGAATCATTTCCCAGACTATTTCGTTCCTACTGAGTAATTTTACATTTGCTTCCAATTCGTATTTTAAAAGAAAAATATGATAAAAGTTGATTAAGGTAATGCATGAAATAATTACTTTGAGCTCTCCATCGTAGCTCATCCGTTTCATCAACAGGTTCATTACTGCGAACAATTCTAACGACAGGTTTTGCTCTTCTGATAACTTCACTGCTGGGTTTTGAACCATTTTGACCACTTCGTATTTCCCACTCAGCTACTTGTTTAGCTACCTTCCTCACCTGGTGACATAATAATAGTGAATTTTTTAGAGCAAAAAAAAAAAATAATATATTTAATAATTCGCAACTTGGAAGAATTTTATAAGTAAAGAGGTTGTCTGCGCACTTGATAAATCAGGTTTTTAATTTGCTAATTATCTGACTAAACCATATTGCATAATACATAATATGATAATTATACTTTAATACCTTTCGTAGACTTTTTCCATTATTTTTATTTCTATTCGAGAAATTCTTACCTCATTTGAAGATAATTCACGTAAAACGCTTCTTTGTTCGGAGCAAATGAGCCTTGTGCTGGTAGAATTTTTTACATCTTTCAGGTCTATGGCAGCAACTTCTTCGGTCGAAATGTCTGTTTGTGAATAATTTTTAGGTATGGTGGAATCGCTATTTTTCAAAGTATTGGTAGCATTTGATAATCTTGCATCCGCAGTTTTATGATGTAATTTATCAGTTTCTGGTAATTCACCGGCTTCTATACTTTTAACTTCATTATTGGTGATAATTTGCTCTGATTTTGAATCGGTTTCAGATGTTGGTATCCTGTGAAGAGCAGATAATTTATTAATTTGAAATTATATTTGGCAAAAAAAGATGAACTCATTAAATGCTTAAAATAGCGAAAAGTCTGCACTGAAAGAATGGTAAGGGTTTTCAGATTTTATTGAGAGGACATGAACAGCTTTTTTTGAGAGGGGTGCCATACTGTTCAGGCTTGTCAACTTTGTCAGAGAAAAAAATTCATACCACAAAATGTTTTGCTCGCATCGCTTATAAAAGTGACTATCGAAATTTTTAGCTCACCAAGTTTTACTCAAGGTATAAGATTTTTTTTCATCCTCGAAACTGTTTTGGGTAAACCAGAAAATTTTTTCGAGCCCTAGCCTACCACAGCCTACTCGTATTCGAGTCTTTGACTACAAAAAATTTTTATACATAATGTGATCTACGAGAAAGGTACCTCAAGTCGGAAATTTCAAAATCAAGCTGATAATTACTTTTGATAAAAAAAAAAGGTTTTGTGAGCATTTTGCAAAAAAAGATGTCGATCCATTCAAAATTGACTGAGATGTGATATTTTGAATTTTTTGAATTTGAAAATCCAACTTTTGAGAAAATCAAGTTTAAGTTTAAATCAAAATTTTTAAAAATAAAATGGTTTTTCTCAATAACTGCTAAATTGATTTCAATAAAATTTTCAGAAGTTATCATACACGTGACCTAAAATGTATCTTACAAAATTTTTACACAATTAATCAGGTAGTTTTTGAATTACAACACTTGGAAAGTTATTAAAAAAAGAAGGAAAGATACAGGTCCCTTTTCATAGATCACAACACGTATAAGTCATGAGTCATGACATTAGCATGTATGGAGAAATTCTATATTATAGCTTACGATATTGAAAATTGAGAAATCTATGCAGCATGAAAAAATTCTTCATAAATGCTGCAGTATGAAAAAAATACCGAATAGATATTATTCATATTCACCTCGTGTCATTCATTTGCAATTCTTCATTTTCTCCTAAATCATCTAAATAGAGAGTTCGTATTTCATCGACAACCACTTCACCACTATCGTCCAATAACCATTTCACCGATTTTCCACCTGAAAATTCAAAATAACGATGATTAAATGTAATTTTAAGTTATATTATCTTGGATCATGGGTGGCAGGTTTTGAGTTGGTGCAAGGTGAAAAACAATTGGAAAATTATTCGCTCATCTCTAGGGTAGAATTTTGCGAAATGATTTTTTTTATTGAAAACCAGCCCCCCGCTCCCAGTGCCCCAGCAAGAATGGTATGAGCTTATTAGTTAGAACTTTTCGATTTATTGGTAATTGGTGTTTCCCCCATTTTCTCTCACTTTGTTGCTTGCATCCAAAAACAAATGAATTTCGCAGGAGGGATACGTGCACCCTTGCCCCACCGAACTTGCCACCCATGGCCTGCATTGTACAAGTGAATACATAATGAGTAAATTAGTTGAATTTCATAAGAATTGAATACACCTAAGTAGTTAAATTAAATCTATTTTGGGTTTTTCCAATGTTGCAAACATCCTTCCGTAAATAAATTTGATAATAATTAATTTATTAATTATTGCAATTAAAATATCTGTATTTCGATTTTATGGGACTTCTTTTCCTCCTCTGATAATGCACATTCATTTTTCGCAAGTTTGATGCGCAATAAAGAAACTGGTGAGACGGGTGCTTCGACGCCATATTTTTGACGAGGGCGTCTGATGATGAAATATGGAAAAATATGAATTTAACTACTTGATAATATTAGTCAACCCCATTAAAAATTAAGGATTTTTGTTATCGAATTGTGCGATTAAAATGATATTAAAGACAAATATTTTCATAAAATAATGAAATTTTCCCGACTGCTTTCTGGCTGAATTTTCAACTTGAGAGTTATGAGTTTTGAATATATTTTACTAGCATAATGAACTTATAGATGGTTAAAATTTGATTTTTATTTTTGATTGAATAAGTATATTATGCTTTTGCTGATGCGTAATATAGATGTAACTTTGATGGCTAATTTTAGCCATAAAAAGGATACAAATCAAAAATTTAACTCCTTGCATCCATTTAGTTCAACATTGAAGTGCAATGGGCCAAATGTCTATTCAGAATTGGCTCCTTGAACAGTCGAGTAAATTTCACTATTTTGTACATTTTTTTCTTCTGGTAAAGCATACCCTTAAGGGATGAAGAAAATTTTTTTTGGGGGGGAAAAAAAACAATAAACAGACTCATTTTCCTGCATTTTCCAGCTATTTTCTTTTTTTGAGCCAAGGGAGGGAGTATTCTCAAATATGGCGAGGGGGATTTGTCAGGGAGTAAAGGAGATCACTCTGACTGGTAAGAGTAAAAAAATGGAATTATACAATATTCAACTTTTGAGCCGGAAAATGTGAGGCGATGCGAAGTATGCGAAAGTATGTCCAAAAAAGGCTTAAAATTATTCAAAATTCTATAAGTCAAGGAAAATACATAGAATATCGCAAATTGTTTCAATAAAATATTAATAATATGTACCTTTTTTTTGAGGACGATATGGCAATTTATTTGTATCAATTTTTAACGCTTCCTCAGCATCCCATTCTTTCCATTTTTGAATTTGTTGAGCCCTCCTTTTGATTTGCTCTGATTTCATTAAGCAAAGTAAAGTCTCTTTATCGTCTTCATCAAGGGCTTCCAGCAATTCCGGATCGATGTACATTTCCTTCAGTACTTGTTCCAACATGACTAGATATTGTTTTATATTCGTTTAGGTTATCTGTAACACGAAAGAAGCAAAATAATTTTTAGAAGACTATTTGAATAATGGCAATTTTCAAAGTTTTACTTCAAAACAATTTTAAATACTCGTAACAAGCAATAACTTCAACTGAGAGGCCTTATTTTTATTTTCATAGTTGAAAATACAAGTATCACTCTCTCGATTATTAATATAAGCACATGCAAACAAAGTCAATAGTAGAGAAAAATGTGCCAATAAAAACACAAGAAAGCCAATTAGGAAAAAAAAACTTTCTTTTAAGAAAATGTCAGGAAAAATTACCTATTCTACTCTTTATTTAGGAAAAATCTGTCAATAAAAAAAATTGTTTTTTTAACTGATGGAGGGGGCGAACTTAATGAAACTGAAAAACCTGAGACTGATCAGAGGAAAATCAAGTTCTTAGATAATGTAGAAAAGCAAAAAAAATAAGATTATTGTTTCAATTTCTTTTACAAAATACATTTTTCGGGCTACTTTTTTCGAAAACCTGATATATCGAGATAAATAACTTACTTTTTAATGTAAAAAGAATCAACTCACGAAAAAATTATGAAAACAAAATTCAAATCTGGACTTGGAGAAAATAATGCAATTATTAATTAAATCACTAAAATTGATTTTACATAAACACGTCTACACTTGAACAACAACGAAAATAATATGAAGATGGTTTTACGAAAATTTTATCTCTTTAATCCCAATTATATAAATACTAATTTATGACGCTTGATTCTGAAGTAACGTCATTTCTTATCATTTCTAACGTCATTTCCAGTAATCATTAAATGTCATCCTCAAAATATTGGGGAGAGTTTAAAAATACACCTTATCAGAATTTAATGGATTGGTTTTTAAAAATATTACATCAGAGGTCTAGGTTAAATGTCATGTTTTTTTAGATAAAATTAGTAATCATAGTGCTCTATATTGGATTTCAGTCTGATCTAATCAATGGGGAAAAGTAAAGGGGCAGATTATTCTCTTTCTCGAAAAATGTAGAAAAATCGACAGAAAATTTCTCATTTTTCTTTCTATCCAATATTTTCTTACTTTCTCAACATACCTCATAAATTATTATGGTTTTCATAGACCCTTCAAAATTTCAACTATATGGGTAGGTAGATGAGAATAATTAACCTATAATGAGAAATAGTACATAATGTTTCATTTTGAAGTGCTCTATCTTCGTTCCTAATGACGATACAAAAAAAATACTACACACAAAAATTGTAGAAAATTTGATGAGGACCAACTTTTGGTTCAAAATTTTTTTTTCAAAAATTAATAGTTGAAGCGTTATATTATGCGAAAAACAAATTTTGAACTTTATTTTTGTATTTCCACAACAAATTATTGACTGTTCCTGTTTTCAAATCTAAAACAACGAAAATTACTATTGAAATATCAGTGAAGTGAAAAAATTTCTAATGGAAAGAAAAAGTATTCTACCAGGAAATAAAATTTTCAGCAAATTTTTTTTTTATATCAGATATCTACAAGAGCAAAATATGATAGTTAAGATTGTGATTTCATTAACAAACTATACTCGAACTCGTTTAAATCCAATTAAAACCTGCATGAGTCATGTAGAAAGAGCTGAAGAAGGCTCCAATTGCGAATTGTGCCAATTGGATGAGCATAAAATTTGTAATTTAAAAGCGAGAAAATAATTGAAATTTTTCTTTCTTGCTTGAATCAAGTTGGCAACCAAGTGAGGATAGTTCCGTATTTATTGTACACTCGAACAATATCGCTCATTAATTTAATTTTTCTCAATCACAAAAAACATGCACACATTCTTTATACGTCTCTTTGTACGTAAAATAAAAACAATAATAATGAAGAAAACAAGAGGTATAGGTACCTATATCAACAGGAAACTTGAAAATCAACACTTTACATACCTGATAATGGCAGCTTTGAGCTTATAATGAAATTAATTCACGAACCTATGCCTTAGCCGAATTTATTGGACTATTGGATATTGCTCAATACGACTCGTTGAAATAAGTTAACATAAATCTTTTATTTTCCTTATTATTAGTTTTTTTTTTTTTTTTTAATTACTTGTAAATTCGTTTTATACTTTTCAGAGAAATTATTATACAGATAAAAATATTACCAAACAACAGTTAACAAGCACACACACATCTGAATTTTGTAAATTACCAGCTTCTAATTAGAAGGAGTGAAGCAAATTTGAATAATTTATATACTCAGTGCGTCTGCTCTAGTGAGTCAGAATAGCAATTTCAAAATTTCGGTACACTCATTGTTTTCATTGTCATTTCCGGCTTAAAAAATTCACTCATTCTTAGAAGTTGAAAAAGATTTCACAAAGATTAGAAGACTGCAGAATAGTAGATAAGGCAGCTTGTTACTCATATCGTAGTAACCAGTAGATACCAGAATTTTTAAAATTCAATGAAACAACTTTCATTTTCAGATACGAATAGACGACATTAATTCGTAAATAAAATGCAGCATAAAATCATTTATTTAATTTTTAAGTTTTTAAACTCCAATAAAAATGCTCAGAAAGTTATAAAATGATGTTTTTGTAATTATTTCATTGCTTGTAGAAGTTTCTACAGAGGCCCCCCATTACATTATCACCCTCATAAGTTATGCTTAGTATGACGGTTTTCCTTAATTAAAGACGTCATAATAGAGTTTCCCAATTTGCAATTAGATAAGAATTCAAGCTAATGACGTACTTGAAATAAAATGGGGATGTCTTAGGAAAAACAAATACATAACCCAATGATAGAACATAATATGTTTTTTTAATCCTCATGGGATATTAGTGCAACCGAATTCCCAAGTACAAGCTTTGGGTAGATACTAGGTGTACCAGTCAGCTCTAAGTCCCAGTTTTAGATAAATTTATTTTGACAATATCAATTTTTAATGTGAAAGTTGGATTTTTTTCAGTGACATTTTGTTTTCATCAATGAAAATACCAGCCAAAATGAAGTTGTGTTTTTTGGCCTGTAGTGTCTATGTTACAGGCAAATTGTGAAAACTAGCATTTAATTACATGACGAATGAGCTGTGAACTGTACGTCGCGTCGTTTAATAAAAAGACTAGTCAATTAATTAGGCAGGTTGTGAAAAATTCATTCGTTTCAACCTTATCGCGCCCCCCATTCTGGTTCTTTCTTATCTGATTTTGCCTTGCGAAGAAAAATTTTGAAAATATCAAAGGTCAAGTTGAATGTCCACTCATAACTTTCCTTAGACTCAACCGATTTATGTGGTCAAAAGCTCAAATGAAAGGTCTTAATCTATTGAATGTTCTTAAACCAAAATAAACATGATACATTAATTAGAACTTGAGATATTGATGTTTGAGTGGTGGAAAAACCTGGAAAAAGCATGAATTTTGAGTATAACTTGAGTAAGGTCAGTGGTGAGTGAATTCCAATGGGTGATGACATATCTACACAACCTTTCATTTAAAAACAAATGAAGCAAATCGGCCGGATAGAACTGCCGGACAAACTTGTATTAGATTCTTTTCATGTATAGATTTCATTTTGTACAATTTGCCTAGTTAATGTTCGGCATTTTATTAAAAGCCTAGTCATTTTAATAACTGCCTAGTCAAATTATTGAATTTTGCTCGTGATTTTACAATGAGCCTGAAATTAAATGTTGGAGTTTCACGATTTGCCTGTAACATCTATACAGTATAAAAAAGATGCAACTAATTCACGAATAAAGAGTCCAAAGAGTTTTTTTTAAAGCAAACAGTGCAAATACTGGCTTTGTACATCCAACAAAGGGGGTGAATTTGGCAAAAATATATGACAATCATCCCGAATACAAGCAGGTTGCATATTAGATATGTTCAGAAGGCAAATGTTAACAATAAAATTTTCGTACTATACTTCTTTTTCCGTCCATGTACGACGATGCGGGTTCAAATCTGCCTTAGAAGCAGAACATTTTTTCAAAAAATTATCAAAAATTTATTCTGTTTCTAGTACTCAGCTAGGATTAGAAGGAGAACTGATTTGCTTCATAAAAAAGAAGAGACCCATGAAAAATGTTCGAGTTTGCCATCTATAACAGATATAATTACCAAATTTCCAGTGCTAACAGCATCCCTACGAAGCAAATTAATGGGCGGATTGATGATATCGATAAAAATTGATTTTTTTTTTCCATGGAACTATCATTCGAAATGGGCATGAAAGACTTTCACACTAGAAAAACCAGGTTTTATTCGATTACTCAAAGGACCAGGTGGCGTCATATACGACACCACAAGAATAACCTCAAAGGACCAGATGGCGTCGTATGACACAAGTCAGGGGTTTCCTAAAATATTGGTCCTTTGAAAAGTCCATCTCAAAATTTTGAGTGGCGTCGTATATGACGCCACCTGGTACTTCTAGGGTTAAAATAAAAAAAAACTATAATAAGGGTTATAACAAATCAAAATTTTAGAACTCCTCATTCATAATTGAGAAAATTAAAGCACTTTTCTCACTTAGTGAAAACTTTTTCTTCCCTTTTGAAACTTTACCCAACCCAATAAATTATACAAAAATTTCATTTCAATCAGAAAATTAGATACTGCTAAATGATTTAATAGCTACTCAGACCTTACTCATAGAGTTTCCTCATTTTCCACCAACCAATCTGCAGTTCTCTCGAATACCCGAGATGGTCAGTGCAGTGCTAAGGAAGTTGGTATTTGCTTGAATCAATAAACCATTATCTGAATTTAGCCAAAGAACCGACCGTGTAATACAATTAAAGCACGTAGGAGGAAGAATGTAGTCGATTCCTTAAGATACACCTTTACCTTAGTGACGTTTAGACTACATACATTATTTAAAAAGCGTTACAAAATTACTTTCACCGGAAGATGGAGTACTCGAAGCGTAAATATTATGCATTTTTTAACCGATTACATTCGTTATTTTGGCCTTCGTCATGGTACCTAATCGTATAAGCAAATAAGAATGTGTCAGCTATGTGTATGGTATGGATATTTTAAGCCTATACACCGAGATCTGAAATGACTTCGCGTCATAATAAGTCCAACCAATGGCTCACACATTACGTGACTTAACCGGCCGGCTCCTGAAATCCACTTGGAAAATGATGAGAATATTTTCTCAACACAGCATTTTTTTTTCTTTTCTTCCTGTTATTTTCTTCCACAAGGCAGTACATAGTGGAGCTATAATGTCATACATATAATGGTTTAATAGGATGTACGTGTTTTATCAGTCCAGTTATTTTTTTTTTTTTTAAACAACGATATGATAATGTCTATCCCGCACGAATATCGATAAGAAAGTAAAAAAAAGTTAAATATTTATTCGGTAAATAAGGATATTTGATTTATTACCAAATAATCTTCGTTTGAAAATGAAATCGTGATGGGAGGAGAGGGGAGGAGTCGAATTTCGCCTAAAGACAAACAAAATTTCAAATTCTATAGAGTAGTATATAGTCTGAAGAATTCTAAAGAGAAGGGATAAATTTTTAATTTTCAAATCGACTGTTGGATTATTATAGGTACAAGTGATATATACTCGTATTTAGCATAATCAGCAGAGAAGTGAGAGTCAGAAATTATATTTTTTGAAAGAGATTTATGAATAAACGGTCCTCTAGGTACTAAATCTTTCAAATTTCAATTTATTATAGTCGCTTAAATTTCAAGTTCGGGCCAAAAATTGCGTCAAGAGTTTCAACTGTGGTTCCAGCGAGTTTTATTTAACCTTGAATTTCAAATGTACATACAATGATCTTTATTTATATGGTGAGAGTTTTTTTCCAGCAATCTTCCACACTGGATCCTTTTCATGAAAAAAAAAAAAAAAGGTTCCCCCTCTTTCCTAAAACGAGAATGGTGCCTCAAAGTTCACCCCCTTATGCAAAAAATTTCATAAAAATTGAAAATTTTCAACTGAGGGGAAGGGAGGGGATCGGAGCAGGATAAGTCTTCTTTTCAAGATTGTTAATTTTTTAATTTCTGCCCATCGCAACAGATAAATTTGGTGGTGACGTCATATCATGAAAATCAGTGTTGTCCTTGGCAGATTTTTTTTATTGTTTTTATTTATTCAACAAAAGAGTCCACTTTGGATCTTAATAACAGGATTATTTCTGAATACTGGAATTAATTTGTACGAGAAAAATGTTCTCAAGGATCTGTAGATTAATTTAATGTGTGATTTTAAAGAGTACAGACATAAAAAAGAAAGTATAGTAGAATAAACTTTTAAGCTTTCAGCTTTGAAAATAAACCAATTTGGAGCTGAGTAATGAGCTTAACAGTTGAAATTTTCCTCGCATTCTCAGCAGAAACACAAATTATTGCAGAAAAATATTTGAATTCCATAAAAGGGTGCATGTACTCGTAGATGAAGTTTTTCTGTGATTCATCGGTGAAATTTATAGTAATTATTTTGATTGTTTTGATGAATTTCTATAATGTTCAAAGTGCAACACTGATTGGCTAAAATTCTGAATGAGATGTCACATAAAATTTTTTTTCAAGAAATAAGTAACTTGTTAACACCAAACAAATGGGGTGAAATTTTTCTGAATTTTTTTTTGGAATAAAATTTTTTTTAAAGTAAACAATCAAATTAAACATAAATTTAAAATAAATTCAACAAAATTAAATATAAAATTATTTAAAAAACCTATTTATAGGGTGTGAGATAAGAACTTGGAAATTTCAAAAATAAAGACTACCCTAATTTCTCATGGTATTAAAATAACTACAAAACGATTTTGAGCCAAAAATTCTACTTAAATGATGGCCACGCATCCTTGAATAACACATTATGCAAAGATTCAATCAATAATAAAGAAGTTTTTCTATCATGATAGCAAAATAAAGATTGTATCGAATTATAACCTCTCACAGAATCCATTCACATAGGTAATGTATAATTACACGCGTAAAATAAAATTAAAAAAATTAACCAAATCTCATTAAATTTTCATTATGCGCAATATGAATGATTTTTTTCCCCCATTTTAACTCGTACAGTCACGCATTTATGGAATATTTTATGGAAAATAATATGACGAAAAATACCAAAAATTTTTCACCTCTAGCCTTCCAAGTTTCCCGGATGGTGTTTTATCATGGATCCTGTCGATCATTTATCTTGAAAATAATGTACTGTATAATCAGTGCGCAATTGTCAGCAGATAATGGAAGATAATTAGAATTTCCGCTTCGATTATAAATCATCAAGGTCGTTTTAGGAGTCGCTATATTTTTCATTGATATTAGTCCACTTTAGTATAAATCATTGTTCAGAATTTCTAAAATATGTTGTAAATATTTATTTTTGGTATGCTGAAGAGAGAAAGATGGAAAATCGAGAAGGGAGGTCAAGTCTTTAATTTTGAATTTGTTACGCGGACTAGTAATCCTATAGGAATTATTAGTCAAACATTTGTATTATTTAGTCAAGTATTGACAGAAATATTATGATTTTTATATTACTTATTTGATCGAATATCTTGAGATAAGGAATATTTCTTACACAATCAAGAAGGTAATCCTAATTTTCCTTAGAAACTGAATAATTTAAATTTCCATATATCCTGGTGCTTGAATGGGTTTAAGTAAATAAATTCATTATTCAAGGTTAAAATTAAGCTTTTCTTTCATTTTTACTATCTGACATATGTGAACTTTACTTTTTTCCTAAATTGAAGTTTGGGTTGGGGAGGAGGGGGGTTCCCTACACCTCTTCATTTTCGATTGCCAATCTCTATCCTCAATATACTCAAATAAGATTTTCAACAAAAATTTCAAATGCTATAATTCACCGATTATAAGTCTTCAAAGATTTCCTAGTTGAACCCATTAATCAAATCTAAAGGTATCATCATTCGAGAACAATGGAGGTACATTTAAATCGTTAAGTAGATGGTTTTAGGTTTATATCATGAAGGTACACGTATTTTACACGTCCTGAATATTTTCATACATGGAAGCCAAATATTAAATCGAAGCGATGTCTTCATAATACGAGCATGATATCCTATTAAAGAAAGAAAAAAAAATGACAATCTTCTTAAAGGAAGTGTTGGAATACGAGTAGGTGGAGGTTGATTTTTTTAAGAATAGTATTGTATGATGTGATTGACCCACACATCCAGAATGGAAGTAAACAGCTGATGTATTCTTCGACTTACAAAACTTACCTACACAGCATAATTATAACGAGAAATGTACACGGATGCATATATCCGTATGTGAAACACATTTACGAACAATGACAGGCGACTAGCCATAAGAGCATGTAATGAACAATAATTTGGTAGCTGCAGTTAGCTTATCGATTTTTAATGTGGTTTTTCTTCGATGGATTGATTTTAGATTGAAATCGGTCCCTGCTGAAAAATAGATTTTTACATCGCAGTGGCGGAACTATGGGGGGTCAGGACGGGCCCCAATGTACCCAAAAAAATTTCTGACCCACCCAAAAATTTCCCCGAAATATTCTAAAAAACAGAAAAAAAAAAAAACTTAATAGAAAAACGACAAAAAATCGACTTCATCAGAATCAAGTTTTTGAATATTAATATTTTTCAATAATTCCCCCCCCCCCCTCCTAAAAAAAAGGTAGTTCCACCACTGGTAGATTGATTTTTTGTAGATTTTTTAGATTTTGATTCGATCACATGTTGAAAATCAAATACTATTCAAAAATCGAAAAATTGAAATAAACTAAAATAATATTGTGGTGTTTGTAGTGGCGGATCCAGAGCTCCATTTTGGAGGGGAGGATCCGAATTCTTTCAAAGCATGATGGTAAATGTTAAAATGGTAAGATTATGTTTTTTTTCAGCATAAAGGGGGAGGGGTTCAAGAAAATTGATTTTTTTGTGGATTATCGGTCTATTTTTTATGGTTGGGGGGGATTTCCCCCTTTTCCCCTCTTGGATCCGCCACTGGGTGTTTGTTTACTCATAATGCGTATTTGTGTCGTTTGTGTGAGTAAATTTTAATATTTAAAATCGATTTTTCAATTTCCGATTTTTCTACACTCTGCAGCTGATTTTAGATTTTAGTTATGACGAAAAACCGGCTATAACAATTAACAAATGCAAAATGATTGTAGGTTTGCTCAAAACCTGTGTTTGTCAGATTGATTTTTCTACGTATAATATGCAAATTCAATTGATATGATAATATTGCTCTTGAGTACGCTGTGACATACCCGGAAACTGGCTGAGCGAAAGACTGAGTCTTTTATCCCCAAAGAACAAAAATTGCGCAAAAAATCCACTTTTTCTGTTCCTCCTTTTTTCAAGTAGCCATAGAGGAAGGCTCTAGTCCCCCAGCCCCCTTCAGTGCACCAATGTATGAGTGCTATTTACCACTACGGACCTACCTATTCCATTTGAATATTTCTTCTTTCGACATTTGACATTGATTTTTTGTAGATAGATAAAGTTATTATCTAAAAGTATATACCTTTTTTATTGAAATCAAGATTTTCAGAAAATATAAATAATAAAGCATAGTTTGTTGATTTTGGTTACAACAAACTTCAGCTACAACTAATAAAATTCACTGGTCCCTTGGAGGTCGTTGTAACCACTGTATATAATTTGCAAAAAAGCTTATGAACACAAATGCAAGAACGATACTGACATTATTTTGAAAATAAGTAACTTTAACCGTCAAAAGGAAAATATTCCGTCAAGTTTTGAGAGGCCAAAATCCAAATCGTTTTATTTAAAGTAACACGTGTAAAACATTACTCATCTGCAAAATTGTCAGGGGTTCTAAAACAAAGCATTTTTTAAACAAAATTGCATTAAAGGCAACATGTGCAAAAAATTGCACACTAATTAGAATTTACTCACGTGTAATTCTCAACACGTGTTATTTTTTATGGAAAAATATGATTTTGGATAGCGGCATAGACAGAAAACCTGCTTATCCTAATGAATATAGTAAGTTCTGAAATCAAACCCCATCGATTTATTCTGAGTTGAAAAATAATTGCATTAAAACTTTTGTCTTGAAAATCGAATGAGCTAAGCAACAAGGTCAGGGCGAATTCGCTTACATAAAGAGAATGCCATTTCCTTGAACGTAACAATGTTTGATCTTTAGACGATTAAATGAAATACACACTACAAAATCACATTGTAAAATTGTCAACATCTGCCATCCACAGATTAATCTCTCCAAAAGCGATAAATGGGTCTCACCCATTTTTTCATAAGCTACAAATCTGTCATCACTCAAAAATATCATCCAGTAATTAAATTATTGAGAATTAATTGTTAAAAGGCCACTACATCAATACTTTAAGGTTAACATACTTCCTACAGGATTAACTATGAAATCAGACTTATATTAACCTGTATTAATTCTATTACTTCTCACATAAGATTTACGAGGGTTGTTCAAAAAGTAAAGCCTGATTGGCTGTAAACTAGGACAGAATTGACACAAAGACTCGAACTTGGTATATTTAGAAAGGTTTTGAGATCTACTTTCCAACATAATTGCCAGAATCGTTCAAACATTTATCATCCCAGGATACCAGCTGTTCAATCTCCTGAGTATACCATTCCTCTGTACAGTTTTTGAAGAAATTTCTCAATTCATCTTTTTTTGGTGCTGACTCATTGAGTGCATACCTCAGAATGACTTGAATCTTTTGTTGTGGGTGTAGTGGTAGACTCATGTCTCAAACCCAGTGACAATCCTCTCCAACAAATCCACTCCCTCTACCTCATACTAACTCAAAAATTGATTTTTTTGCTCATCAATCAGTAATTTTAGAACCCAACATGCTGATAACTCACAATACCACAACATTTCATACACCAAAATTCAAATAGAAGTTTGTTTGTAGTTTGTAGGCATTTTCAACCTGAGTTCATTCAGAGTTGGGCATGATTCTTCCCTTAGAAGTGCAGAAATTTGCTCTGAATGCATGTCAGTTGAGAAATCAGGAAGGCGCCCATTTTCCCCTTCATTTTCAATGCTTGCTTTGCCTTCGATAGAATGCTGCCGCCAGTGATGCACATGCGAAACGTGAAGATACCCTCCCCGCACGTCTCACATGGCTGTCTACACATTCCTACCTCCATCTCACCCCACCCAGTGAAGAGAAATAATTTTTGAAATTTGAATACACATTTACTGGCACTTCCATGGTAATTTACCTGGGTTCATGCGTTCAAATTTTATTTTCTTTCCATGCACACTCTCAGTCTCTTTTTTTACTCTTCCCCTTCCCCTCCATACGGTAGTTTCTTCATAAATTACGCCTGGGCATTTTTCCCCAGCTATCAGGCGTTACTTTTTGAATGACCCTCGTATAACAAAAGAAAACTTACCTGTAAAATACTCGACGAAGTGACAATTTTCAAACAAGCACAAATATAATAGCGAATGGTATTTTTATTACTCGATACGACAAACAATGGGTAATCGATTCGATGGTATAATTACACATACCAAAATGTAAAAACAGGAAAAAAAAATTGAAAGAAAAAAACACTTATTAAACGTAGAATAGTTCGCATTAACGGATTCTACATTCAACACTGAGCACGATTTTTAAATGACTGGCTGGAAGTTTATGGTACAATATGAAAAAAAAAAAATAAAGAAAGAAAGAAACACGAGACTATGGCATTGTAAAATCATTGGCCAAGTGGTAGGGCGAGAGTCTAAGAAAACCAGCTGACGATCGAATAACACAGCAATGAGTAATAGAAGCCAGAATTGTTAGCAAGTTGCTCCAATGATTAAGACACTTCTGTGAAATGAGTAAGACGAAGACAAGACGCCAATTCCTACGTGATTTTTTTCATTGCTGAACTCTCATTACCAGCGGCGAGACGTGCTTCAATAAATTTAATACAGCATATTGCGTCAACATGGTGTCCCATAGACGTACAAACAGCGAGTACGAAATTCAAAAGGTGTGCTGGATGACGTATCAGTCGATGCTTGAGGACCCAATTTTCTAATTTGTCCCCATTTCCGGATCGATTACTTCTGTGACGCAGTAAGCTGATTTACCAGATAGTAGTTTGGGTAGTTTCTGACACCAAAGGACTAAAAGTTAATTCAGTGGCGAAACTCAAAGGGGGACAAGGGTGGGCCACGGCCAGATTTTGGATATGGCTTTAGATTTTTGCTTTTAGCTTCTGACCTTGAAAATATTGCTTTCAACTTTTGGCTTTTTGAATAGCATTTTTGGCTTATGGCTTTCGCTTTTTTGACTAAAATTTAATGGCTTACGGCTTTTCACAATAATATACTTTTTTATAGGAAATTTTATGCTGAATTTGAAAATTTGGGCGAAAATTATTGTTTCATTCATCAAAACTAAAAAGCCTTATAAAAGTCATAAAAAATACGGCTTTTGCATTCAGCTTTTGGCTATTTCTATAAAGCTTTAAGCTTTCGGTTTTCCAGTTTTTACTTGAAAAGTTGATGGCTTTCGGCTTTTAGCTTTCAGCTTTTGGCTAGCTTCCAAACTCTGGTCACAGCCCCCTGCCCCAGAAAAAATTCTCGCCAACCCAAAAATTTTTCGAAATGAACTAGAAACCAGTAAAAATAAAGAATTATTCAAAAATAATAAAAAATCAGCTTCAGTATCAATTTTTTGGGTGTTGAAATTTTTGAATGATTTTTCTTGGTGGTACTGAATTGTAATTCGTTTTCAATAATTTTTTATGGTTACAGGTTTTTAGTCCATTTTGAAAAATTTTTGGGTGGCCCAAAATCTTTTCTGTGGGGACCACAGCCCACCCTGTCTTAGTTCTCCCACTGGCTGAGACATGTAGTCGAATTCGGCTAGATGTCTTAAATTAAAATTTTTTCATCGGCTAGATGTCACATACTCAAAAATAATTCAGCTGGATGTCTCAAATTCACAAAAAAGGCTAAATGTCTCAAATTCATAACCAATTCGTCTATATGTCTAATTTTTTGAGAAAGGAGAAGCTGAAACAAGTAGCCAAATTCGGCTTGGTGTCTCAAAATAAAATTTTTTCATCGGCTAAATGTCTCAAATTCCAAAAACAATTCGGCCAGATGTCTCAAATTCACAAAAAAATGGGCTAGATCTCAAATTAAAAAAGGAAAAAAAAAATCGGCTGGATAACTCAAATTAAAATTTCCTTGTTGGCCAGATGTCTAAATTTTTTGAAAAAGGAGGAGGTAGCTGAGATCAGTGGCGGAGCCAGTTTTTTTTTAGGGGGGGGGGGGGGGGGGCAAGTAAAATCATTCGAAAATTTCAACATCCAAAAAATTGATACTCAAGCTGAATTTCAATTCTTTTTCAAAAATTTCTTATTTTTACTGGTTTTTAGCCCATTTCGAAAAATTGTTAAATGGGTCAAAATTTTTTGGCTGAATAGTTTTTCAATTATATAGCAAGGAATCTGAACCCACTAAAACGAAATTTGAAATAAATGAAGGATAGGTAAATATTTTTCATTTTTAAGGAAATGAAAAATTGCAAATTCTATGGGTTTTTTTCTCATTATGTTCGATCAACCGAGCAAAATCCAAATTCATATTAAGTTGTCCTTATGCAGGTTACTTTTTATCAGGTTTTCACTAGAAAACCTACTTATTTTTCCATACAGCAGAATTTTCTGCACAAGTCATACTTCGTACGTTGTATTTAAAAAAAGTGATCTTACAGTCATGAAGTCTATCGAAAACTATAATTATTTGTGGGAAGTGCTACCTCAGTTTTATTTAAAAACAAAAATAAAATTCAAAATTTTTCGAAAAAATTCTAGATTATTTATGATTCAAATGTTCATTAAATGAAAATAAACTCAATTCATAGGATTTAAATTACCTACAAAATTTTTTTCAGCAAAGTATTCAGCATTGAGATTCCTTAAAGTTTTTTAAAAAATTAATTCAGCGATGTTTTTATCACTGAGATCTTTAAAATCACTTGAAAAAATTTTTCTACACAATTTTTCAGTACTTTTTTCCGTTGCATTTTTAAATTTCATCTGTGATGGTATAGCAAAGAATTCAAAGCAATTCGAAGCAAAGAATACATACAATTTTTTCCATTCTGTTTTAATTCATGATGTTTGTTTTATTTCGCTGGTAAAAATAATCGGAAGATATTCATAAATCCTAAATTTACAAATGATAAATTTTTTAGAAGCTTAACTCAATTAGATGCAAAATCCTTTAAAAAATTCAAAACCACGTTATAATTTCTTATCTACCTACCCTTCATATTATGAAACATGACTCACTTTTAGATACAAATTAATGAATTCAAGCACTGCACCCAACTGCATAGTAATTATAAATTGAAAATTATAGTTAATCACAAAAAATGAAATGACATCTACTGAAAACTTTTTATTACGATAACTTATCGGCTATTTTGAAGGCACTTATTTTCTTTTAGTTTGTACAATAAGTTAAAATATTTTGTGATCAACAATCGTCTCTGTATTATTAATTAAACTAAATCGGAGGGATAGTCTAGAGCATGAACTTTGAAAATTCTGAAATAATTGGTGAATGGAAGCTCGTAAAATGAGTCTGAAATGGTAACAAATCTGTGCAACTTTTTTCTCGATTTTTTTTTTTTAGGCCGATAAATACCTGATTCGACTAAATCGTCGACTAAAAAATAATTTCTAATTCAAAATAACATAGTGTACTCAATGGCACCAAAAACAAATTCAATTTTTTATGTCACACATTCAATATTTTTACTTTAACGACAAAGACGTCGGAAAGAAAATAAAAAAAATTAAAATAACAAAAAAAAAATTATCAGTTCTATAATATGACTAAAAATCAATTTACAAATAAAACGTTCGCTTGAAAAGTCGAGGGAAAATTTTTATGAATTTACTTCGTACGTAGAAATAAAGCTCGTTTTAAATAACGTCTAAAAAAGAGATGTCTACAATTTACAAGTCTGTATAAAAAGTTGCAAGAAATTTACAAAAAGAAAAATTGTACAAATTCTCTTTACAAACAAAATGAATAGATACATATTTTTTAATAAATTATTAAAAAAAAAAAAAGAGATTAACTTAGATTCAAATTTGTATCGTATAAAATAATATCACATTTAGTCAAAATTTAAAAACGAATACAACATACAGCGTGTTCAATACGTACTGCCGTGTGTCTTCATAGACATTATTCAAAAAATAAGTATGGAAATAGTTAATTATTTCAGATCAGAATTATGGTACATCAATTAGGAACGTACCATTTTTAAAATAAAAATGTTAACAATTAGTCCAACTAAAAAATATTTCAAACATTATTTATTAGATTCCCAGTGAATTTTTTATATGACTGAGATGTTCGTTTCCAAAGTGACCCAACTACAAAGTTTCAAATGAAAGATGAATTTGCCATATTATCAACTTTCTAATGTTACTTTGATTCATTTCTAAATATTTCGTAATCGGTAGAAAAATACTGAGAAAATGTTTCAAAGGAATGTGAAAAACCTTAATTGGCAGAAAAAGTAAATTTCTAGTCTGAAATCAGAATTTTTTTTTACGATAAAACTAATATAACGTCAGTGGTCTGCTTAATTTCATTGCTTTTTTGAATCACAGCAAATATACTATTTTTTTCATACACCTACACTGATGTAAGCAGAGGGTATATTAAAAGAAGGGATTTACGTATGTTCGAGGTTCGATTTTGAATTCTTGATTATAAAAAATCAGCAGCAGATTTTGAAGAAGAAAAAAATTATAGATACTTTTTTTTGTAAATCAAAATATAAAATAATTGATTTTTTTTTTTCATCAAAGTTCACATTTTGGTACCTCTATCTACTAAGAAATTGTTTTTGTCTCAAATAATTTTTTTTTTTTCAGTTCGACATTGACTCAGCACGTTAATATGAAAAATATTAATTTTATAATTTTATTCAATTATTAATATTTTTTTTTAAATGAAGCTTATGGGATTAGAATGCTTCTTAGCAGAAAAGTACGAAATACGAGATTGAACGTTTTTTCAATTGAATGTCTATTTTTTAGCATTGTCGCTTTAAATGTGGGTAGGAAATATGCAAACTGTTCTATACTGCAGCTTCTTATAAAAATAATTCATATATTTTTTAGGTAGGTACTACAATGAGCCAATGATGTACATTTATTATTACAAAAGTCTTTCACATTCCTTTACTTTTTATTCAACGACCAGTAAAACAAAATTTTCAAAATGTTTGTTCATTTTAATTCATTATTTTAAATGACTTTCGATTATCTTTCTTAAGATGTTGTTTTTTATTCCATAACTGATACTAAAATATGTACTATCAAAGTCTATGTAAAACCCCGAAGAGGACGTTGTGCTACTCAACTGCACCCTATCAACCTCAGTCTTTCATTAATTCGTTTTCTTTTTTCATTTTTTTCTCTTTTAGCAATCACAGTAAAACAACGACATTTAGTCCATATGACGATATTTATGAGCAGTCATCTGACTCAGGCCAAGCACAGCGTACTGACAACTAAGGCAGTGGTAATGGGTTTGCTTGCCAGAGTGCTGACACGTATCTGGTTGTCGACAGGCTTGCGACGGAGTGAATTTTTCAAATCCAGCCGCCATGATGGAATCGGATTTCTGATGTTGCCTCCTATGAGCCACCACTTTATTGGTATCCGTGCACACGAAGTCGCACTTGAGGCAATGGAAATGAGATGCTTTGTTTTGGCTGGTGGCTGCAAGATGTTCAAAAATAATTCAAATTAATCTGCCTAAAGGAAAGTGCAAAATCTGAGGCTACTGAAACTTACCCACAGCTGCAGCATGAACACAGCCGGGTCGCTGGCAAGAGACATTTGAACGAAATTGCTGAAAATCTCCTCCCATAAGCGTGTCCAACCTGGAAAATGAAAAATTTACATTTTATAATATTTTTGTTGATTTGAATTTTTTTAATTCTTAAAATCGGGTTCTAAAATATGATCAGGTAAAATGGCTTTTAGATAGGTGCTCAATATGCTTGCTGTGAACGTGAATTCAAGTCGTCATTACAATCACAGGGCAGGTTGTACAATACTTGCTCAGGTGGTGTACGAATGTGAACCAGGTTTCAAAGTAAAATTACATGATGCATAATTCGAATTCAAAAGCGATTGGTTTAAAATAACTGAGAGGAATTTAATTTCAACAGCATTCAGGAAAATTTCAAATCTTGACACGAAAAAGCCTTGTCCATACCTCTCGTGCCTGGCAGTATGCTGAACAAATCTAGTTTTGTCACAAAAACTATAACCACAGTCATGACGAACACAGTGAAAATGAGTTTGGTGCTCTCTATAACCGCAATGACTGTACTGACAATCTTCATTGAATCTATAAAATAGAACAAACAGCACCGGGTCAATCGTAAAAATTGTTAGCATGAATATGAAGAATGAATAAAGATTGTAAATATTTTACCTAAATCTCAGGTAACCTTCAGGAACAGGTTCATCTTTCAATATTCTCATCGATGTTTGAATTCTGGCTTTTCTCATTTCTGGACTCATATCGAGTTGAGGTGAAGACGATCTAATAATTTGCAAAATTTATAGTACATACGGGCTGGTTCAATAACGACATAACTTTAAATACAAAATGAAAATGTATAGAAATAAATACCTCCTACAACCCAAATCATTAGTAACTTCACCAGCTGCATGAGATGGTAATGCTTCTAATAAATTATTACCCATCAGCGCATGTGGGTGTGGAAAGGCTTGGGGTGTTGCAAACATGAGACCTAGAAAAGTATTTAAAACATTGAAACTTATGGAATATTATATATTGCATAGATATGTTATGCAACCAGAAAATATCTGATTAGAGGAATCTGATATCCATGTTTGATCTGTCAAGTGATTATAATTTAGTAAAATGGAATTCAACCTACCAGATGGTGAAGTATATAGGGCTGGCATGCCATGGGGCAGAAATGAAATGCCTTGAGATGTCATCATAGCTAATTGCTGAGCAGCAGCCATAAAGCCTGCTGCTGGGTATGTACTTTCGATTCCAATTGGCAGTGATGTGGGTGGAATAACTGAAACAGAAATTTACAATAAAAACTAAGACAAAATATTCTAACATAAAATCAGAAAAAAATTCATTTTATTCGTTACAGTGAAATTCAAAGACAGTGGATGAGGACCATAGTCATAATACTTGTCCTTTTCTAGCGAGAATTCTATTGGACCACTTCGCAGACTTTCGAAGTATTGTCAAGCTAAAATTTAAAACTTGAACTTGGATTACTTTGTTACTCAGACCCAGAATTTGAGACAACTATTATTTCCAAATGGCGAGACTTGTTTAACATGGCTCCAGTCTTATAGTATTTTCTCCTATCGCTTTTAAATTTAAAATACCTACCTAATTTATAAATTTAACATACCAGGTGAATGTCTCATTTCCTCTGCATCGTCGCTTATATTATTATTGTTATTGTTGTTGTTGTTATTATTATTATTTTCTGGTTTATTCACAAATGGACTGATACTGTTGGTATTATGTTTCACTATGTGTTGTTTCAGCTTATCAATTTCCGAAAAAGCCTGTAATATGAAAATAATTTTTAAAATACTTTTCAGCAATCTCGTTCAAACTTGATCCGCAATTTGAAAAATACTATAATAATTACCTGATTGCACGCGTTACAATGATAATGATCCTTCCGTTTTAATTTACAAAATGCTCGACAACAAGGTTTTTCGGTAGAAAAGCGAACATGTTCATCTGCCTGCAACCAGTCAGGCAGCAGTGAAAGTGCTGGCGATGAGGGCAGAGCTGAAGGCGTAGCCACAACAACAGATGCAGTTTTCGATACAGCAGGTGCAGAGGTCGCCGAAGTAACGACTCCAGTCACTGATATGGACAGAGCAGCAGGTATGAGTGGAGGGAGGGGAGACGTTGAGCTCGTAGAGATGGACAGTGGCACAGGGGCAGTAGTAATCACCGTAGGTATGACTGTCGAGGGCGCAGATACGGGAGGTATAAGAGGCGCAGTTTCCACATGCACTGCTGGTGAATCACATTTCAGCTTGTCTTCTGGCGGAAAAGGAAAATTCAAAAAAAATATCTACTAAATTAATTTTATTGAAATAATTCTAGCCGAAGTTCTGAAAAATAAATAAGTACCATTATGAGGAGATGTTGAATTTCGCATGCTGTTCAAACCGCACAGGGGATAAAATGTCCCTGAAGCTTTAACAACTGAAACAAAAATAATAAATAAACAATTTATAAACACAATTATTATTATTATTATTGAATATTGGCTTGTTAAATGCAGGGATGTAGCCAGAGCGTTCCGATAGGGGGGGGGGAAATAAGATTCTTGGGGGCAGTTAATTTTTAAGCCCCCTATTTAACTTTTTTTTTCTCGACGTTTAGGAGGAAGAAGGGGGCTAATTTTTCTAGGGGGGGCGAACGAGGATGCCAGGGGGGCTGAGCCCCAACTGGCTACACTCCTGGTTAAATGCCTTCGTCAAGCTGGTAGGCCAAATATTCAACACGTCAGTTCAATAATTTGCAGAACACACAGCCAGAGACTTGATATTTACACTCCTCTCCCTTACCTGTCACTAAATGCGAAAAAAAAAACACTTTTAGGTAATAACATAATTCATTATCCAGAATTATAATGTCGGTAAAATATTTGTCAGATAGAATAGTAGTCAAAATACAAAAATAAATAATTTTGAATCTTCCAAATGGTACTTACTTCATTTGGAAACACTTCATTCCATAAATTAAATATTTAGAATACAGTAGCTGTATCCATGAAAGCTACTTGGACTTTTGAGGTAATCATATAATTTAATTACTCTTCGACTCACCATTATTAGACTTTGAATTTGGAGTATCAGGCGATGCTGTCAATGAAGTCGCAGCCGGTGGAGTTGCTGTGATACTTATTGCTGCACTGGCGTTGTGGCTAGGTGAAGATCTTTCGGTTGTTTTATTTTCCAGCTCATTTTCTATTACTAAACACGTAATAAAAATAAACAATATCTGTAATACATTATCTTAGTGCTTATTAAAAAATCTATAACGTTTACCTGCGTTGTTTTTTAAAGCATTTTCTGCCAATTGATGTTTATTATTGTGTTCTATCATCACATTGTAACCCACGAATGAGCATCCACAGCCAGGGCGTACACAATGAAAATGACGATTAACTTTATTACTGTAAAGAAGAAAACAATTAGGTGTTATCAAATTTCATACTTTGATCATTTATACAATTAAGTAACAACGGATAGATAGACAAAGAGAAGAGGGCTGTTCTGGGCTTCTGGCTAACTAAAATCTCGTTGAAGAATTAAAAATAAAAATATTTTCACAGCGTTACTATTGATAATCAATGAATATGTCACCAAGAAAGGGCTATGGGCACCCTTAGATATCAGATTTCATGGGGGGGGGGGAAACAACAACAACAACAAAACTCAATTTCAAGATTTTATGCATTTCGCACCTAATTTTTGTATGCAATTTCTATAACTTTCGGCAAAATAAATTAATACTCAGCCCTTTAGCAAGAAAATTTGTGGCAGTATTTTCAATTTTTGAATGCTTACTTGTGGCAGTTATCGAGTCTACAATCGACAGAAGAGTCAAAATACAAAAATCCATCCAGAATTTCGAATTTATCGTGGAAATCGGTGGCATGCGATTGCAGTTGCTCTTCAGCATTGGTGGCGAAAAAACAACGAGGTCTTCGGCAGTGGTAATGTAAAGATGAAGATGTTGGCGTGGAAAAGGTACACAGAGGGTCGGGACAAGCGTCCACATATTCTTCAAATTTGTATTGTTCCTGCAGAGAGAATTGTAAAAATTAATAACCATAGGAAACCATAAACTGTCAAAACAAGACTCTAATAGGGCTTTAAATACGTCTCATATTAACATCCTGCAGAGTGCATTGGTATTTTTGTACCCCAAGAAGAATCAGAAACTGACTTGCACGCAGTTTCTGATGAAAAAAGTAGAAGAAATTAAGTACATACATTGAATATTTGAAATTTTGCAAAAGAGATACCATAAGACAAAAGACCAGTTGCTGCGAGAAAAAAACACATCGCCTCGGTCCAAAACGTATCAAGCACCAAAAAAATAGTCACCATTTTTTGCGTTTCAATAATTTTTTAGAATCTTATAATAAACACTAAATCAATCGAAAAAACCCCCCAAAAAAACAGAGTTTTTGGAAATTGGCAGGTTTTTGATTAAGGACAGGCCGGTGACATTTTTTTGAACTCGCCCTTCACTAATTTTTTAACTTACAATAAAAAATATGATTGAGGTTTTACTTTGGTTGGAGTTGCAGTAAACACCTTGCACACCTAAAAGTGATGCCACTGACAGCCAAGGAATTCATTATAGGTACAAAACTAAACTCACCAACATCTGCTGTGAAATACGCTTTGGTGATTGAGCTCTGCTTAGCGGAGGTGATCCAGCCTCACAATCTGACTGTTGTGAACTATTGGCGAACATGTTTCCCGAAGGCTTTGGTAATTTAAAACTAGTAAATATTGCTTGTGGAGAATCATTTCCGGAAACGACATTCTACAACAAAAAGAAATTTTTTTCTTTTTCTTTAGAAGTTCTTCGCTTACCTCAAAAATATAAAACAGAAATTAATCTGATCGTGTACTGCATCTTCGTAGAATTTGTCAGAGCAACTGAGCTCGCCACAGGCATTCATAAAAACGAGACCAGTACACGTTCTTCTCAATTGGCCAAGAGTGTAAATTTACTTACGTTATCATTCCATACCTGAAAAATAGTAAGGAATAAAAATAAATGATGAGGTCGAAGGAGAATGTGCAAAAAGAGAAGTAAGCAGAATTTACAGAAAGAAGTGGCTTATAAGAAAATAAAGATTTCGAAGTGAGAAGGATCATAATTTGACAAAAAAAAAAAAATTGTATTACTCACTTCGATGATTCTGTTCTTTGGTGGTCTCCCCCTCTTCCTTCGAAATAAGGCATCTAATGAATAAAACTGGCTCATAGAAAATTCGTGTGTTTTAAGGTGATCTAATTTTTCGTGCGGTAATATTGTTTCGTAGCAGCCTTCCTGTAATTTCAAAGGAAGCATAAAATAATTTTGATGAAATTTTTATTCGTAAAAACTTTCAACTTTGCAAGGTCAATGGACGGCACTGTATGTTCAAGAATTGTGACTAAATTATCCTAACTACGACTTTGGTTTCTGTATAAATGAACCAGTGAGAGAAAAAATGACTCAAGTCTATATTCTGCCAATTCAATTTCATTCACGTCCCCCTCGCCAGAGATTTTGCTTTTGTTGACTAAAATTCTGCAGAATACGCATAATTTCCAGGAAAGGATGCCATGGAAGTTGAGACTTGAGAACTCGCTGTTAAATTTTTTTTCTCCACCAGTTATTTGACAACTACTTTCATTCAATATTTATTGCAAGTTGAAAAATTGAAATTTTGTTTACAGAATGTAACGAAAAATTCAAGCACTTTTTTCAAAATTACAAAAAAGAAGGAAAAAACAGGTCTCGAAAAGTCTTTCCGTGTCCCCCCTCCCTGCCTTCAAAAAAAAGCACAACCAAAAGTTTGAAGTTCGAATCGATAGCGTCAAAACTTTAGACACGAGTGAAAATCTCTCAAAACGATTTTCATTCTAGACTTTCACACCCACCAAATTTCAGCCTGTGAAAAAGTTATTATTGTAAAACCTCAAGTTTCTAAAATAGCCATCAGGGTGAAAAATATTAACTTTCTTTGTTTAAACTTATGACATTTATTGCATAATATTGATGAAGAACATTTTTTTTGCATGATGTTCGATGTTTAATTTATACACCCACCATACTACATATAAATAATTCAATAAATCAAGTTCAATAATACTGATAGATGGAAACCTACTGGGCATTAACCCCTTCAAAACTACCGTTGAACTATGACCATGAGAAATTATTTTCATGTTCCTTTTTATTGTTGTTGTTGTTGTTTTTTTTTTCCCATATCATTTATGAAAATGATGAAAACTCACTCACCCAGGTACAGTGAAAATGCTTTTCACGCGGACAACTTTCTTCCAAACAATAAGGAGTTCCTTCTTGGTATAAGCTTTCAACAAGTCTTTCTTGTGCCTCGTGCATTCTGGCATGACTTTCAGCTGTTTCTTTTGTTCTACAAATACATATAATCAAGTATACAAAACATTTTAATTTCCAGCAGCGAATAAAGTCTATAAAATAAAACTTCGCGAGCACTAACTTAAAAACCGAATCGCAGCTTGGCTCCTTACAATGATAGTGATCAGTACTGTGAGTAGGACATTTTATGCCCAATGGACACACGTCATTGGCTGAATACTGACTAATGAGACGATGCCAACTTTCTCCTGATTCTTCAAGGTGCGCAAAATCCACTGAGCTAAAATTTTCTGTAAAATATCCTCCTATAATTTAAGTCACAAGGATAGATCTCCTTTAGAATTTGATCTTATTCAGTACTTGGGAATAGCATGAGAATACAAACCTGCGAGCGTATTAAGGTTAGAATTATTGCGATATTTAATACTGTTGGCCGGAGATACAGGCCCTTCGCTGGAGCTGTTGCTGTAGCTGTTTTCATGCAGTGAAGAATACGTCGTATTGACTCCAGAATTCAAGCTCGTCTGCTGAAATAACTGCAGTGAACTGGTGGGTGACAGCAATCTATCAGTGTATTGACTAAGCTGTAAATGAAAGTAAATTAAGAAACCCGGATACTTGAGAGACTACAAAATCTGACTTACAACGACAAATTTAATGACATAAAGCACAGAGGCGCTATCTACACAATTCTTCGTAGGTTTCTTTGGGTCGCAAATGGTATATTATTGACATATTCGAATCAGTCTCCAGCCCTGAAAATTTGATTCCCTCATCTACGTATTTCTCAAGGTTTGACTTACTTGATCAGCACCGTTGAATCCAGCTACATTTTGTTGACTAAGCTTGAAACTGCGATAAGCCATTTCTGTGTCTTTTCGTTCGTGTTTCCGTTTGTGACTCGAAAGCTGACCAGTAGAGTGCAACACATAGGAGCATCCATCACGAACACAGTGTATGTGATTGCACACTTGAGAGAATTTGCAGCCAGCATAGCCACACGGATCTAGCTTCAAGAATTTTTTGAAACCATCGCGAGTAAGTTGTTCGTCTTTTATGTGGAAAGTTTTGTGTTTTTCTGTAAACAATGACCAATTTTATAATCAGTAGACCATCGAAGTTTAAAAAGTTCTGCCAGATAGAGGCTCCCTACGACCAGAATATAAAGAGAATTACTAAATTAATGTCTGATCCGCAAGCAAAATGACACAAATTTTGAAGGAAAATTGTCTTGAAATTAGCCTTTGAAGACAACCTTTGCAATTTTTTTTTTTAGCAAAGGCAAATATTAAAACAAACTTAAAAGTTGATTTACCCATGTCAGCCTTGTTTTTAAAGGTAAATTGGCAGTGTTCTCGGCGACAATGGAAATGAGTTGTGCGTTGCCCGAAAAAGGCACAGTATGAAGTTCTACACTCCTCGGTGGCTCTGAGTCTTTGGAAGCCTTCCTGGATGATGGCCGAATCTTTTCGATGGTAATTGGCGTGCATTTGTACATCCGATGTGCTTATGTAAACTTTATCACAAGTACCCTGAAATGTTTAAAATATCATAGAATTCAAACTTAAAGGAATAAATCAATGAGAACCTCAGATTTTAGGTGGAATAATCCAAAATGAAGAATATACAAATGACAAAAAATATTTCTCAATAAAGGAAAAAATCTCTCTGTTTTTATCTATAGGATTCAGATCAGAATTGGCTGATAAAATACAATTTACATTTTTCATGCTATTTTACATGTAAAATAACTAATTAGAATAAATTTCTATTTTACATTTTACATGTAAAATGCAAATTGTAAAATGGAGTTAAATATGAAGAATATCGCCGAAATTTATTCAAACTAAAAATTTGAATCTAAGAGCTGCTACTCTGATCAGCAGATAAATTAGTAATATTCTGATAAGAATATCAGATTTGGTTTCTATTTTAAAGAGAGAATTCATTTTGATGATAAATGCACACTTTTTCACAACGAATTAAAATTCAAAGGACTGATTACTACATCATTTTGAATATTAAATTCAAAAATTTTCAATTACTCATGAATCTTCGAGCAGTTTTTTGTCATATAAAACTTTTTGGCTAAGCCTTGTATGTAACTTATTTGATTTCACCATCATTTTTCTCCTCTTTGATAAGACCGAATGATATTTGCTCAAATTATGAACATTTCTGAGCAGGCATAGTTTGTTTTATTTAAAATTTTTAATGTTACTTACATTTCAATCCTTCAATCTTCTGCATCACCAAACTGACAATCGTTTTTTACTCACACTTTTTTTACCTAATTTTTTCGCCATTTTACATCCATTGTATATTTTATATTGCATTCTACATATCTCTCAAGCATCTCTCAAGTAACGTACATAGGAAACAACATTTTCTTTTTTCATCTCACATAAATTGTAAAATATGAACTTAGCACCTTTGCACTTGAAAATATTGATACGGAATTAGCAATAGCCAGGTAATGCATGCAGTAAAAGTATTTATATACTACGGCTTACCTGTATACAATGGTAATGAGTTTGTTTTCTATTATGAGAACAGTTTTGAAACCTATCCGAACAATCGTCGCTGGGTGAATACCTCATAAAACCATGCTGCAGACTTTCGTCTCTCTTTTTATGCCATTTAAAATGCCTAATCATTTCTTCTTTCTTAACGAATACCCTCGAGTTGCAGTCTAAACAATGAAAGTGTTCTCTGAAAAAGAAATAAAACGATTCTATTAGAATTAGAAACTAATTACTTATATCTTATTTTAAGATACGACGCCCAAGATTTTAGTGGCTAAAAAGTTGTCAGCAATTTAAAATTGCAGGTTCCAACTTTCAAAGTCTGCATTTTTATTCATGTAGCGGAGAAATTATATTATCATTAATTAAAAATTAAATACATACGTATTTACAATTTTTGTTATCAAACGATAAAAGAAAATGAACATTTTTTATAAAATGAGGAATTTATCTAAATTGTTTTTGGCTCGAGTTCTGAAAGTTGTAATTCTTAGATACGTCATAAATATTGGATTTGGATCTCTATAAAATTAGATTCATTAACTCTGATGTAGAATTACTTTTACAAGAAAATACAAAGTAGACTTAAATTTGAATCTCACCACTGGAATTTCAGTCTCAAGTTACTGAACATAGAACTTCAAGTTCAACGTTTGTCAACGATTCATTTTTTTTTTTAAATTACAATTTTCTACTTAAAACTGAAGCCACCAACAATTGAGGTAAATGTTCTAGTTTTAACTCTAAAATGGGTCAATATGGAGCTTACGCTTAAAATATTCCACATTCATCTATACATGCAGAGCAAAGAATCTTAATCGCATTCATTCTTTCAGAATACAGATCATACGATCATGACTTTTCTCACACATAGCTCTTTTCACAAACGTCAAAGTGTCTGGCATATTCACTTCCTATTCGCATGTCAAAAAAGTTGCCTAATACCACTCGTCGAAGGTAAACGATTGAATTATGTATCGAATAAAGAAAGCCCTCCAGAAATATTGGAATAAATAAATACTTAATAAAAAAAATAAAAAAAATCAAATTATATTGAAACTAATTGTTGGACTTAGCTGATGGAAAGAATCCAACGTATGGGCCATAACTTTTAATAACGACTGACAACTATAACGTGATTTGCAAAAGGTGAGTCGGTATAAAAAAAGTCACAATGTAGCTTCCACCATGCTTCATATATATGTACACTCGAAATCGTTTCTAGAATATTTATTTACTTATTTTATTTATTTTACGCGAATCGATCGAGACCGTATTTTTTCCCTATGGCTCGGTGAAATTTACGATAACGGTGTAGATTTTTTTTTTTTTTTCATTTTCATTTTTATAGAACGTGTAATAATTAGCGCTATATAACTACGTACTATAGCTATTGACCGAATTTATGCTAGTCATATTTTAACCGGATTTGGTAGAGTTACATACTTTTGGGTACACACAAAACGAAATTAGCGAAGGCACGCCCTTACTTTGGTAATTTAAGGAGATGAGAAAGTAACTCGAAGCCAGTTCTTTAAAGGTACCATACAAGTATGTGTGCCTTCGCACACATAAACCGGCCAAAACGTTACTTGCAAAAAATTTTTGTATTTCAACCTCTTTTGTACTAATGTTTAATTTTCTACCAAACTTTATACCTATACATCTCAACCGACGTATATTTCCTCGACAAAGTGTTCACGTTTTCTTAATTATTGACACGTAAAATGTTTCCAAAAAAGGTCATTGAGGCGAACAAAATAATCTACGGAGGAGAAACACTTTGGAAGAAAAATAAAAAAATCATTTAGTGGGTAGAACGTTTTGAAATTTATTTCGGCTCGACAAGTTTCCTAAAATGTGGTCATTGTTTTTCTGAAAATGGAATTTTCAAGGGGTTATTTAAGTACGTGAGAGGGAGTCCTTAATAATATACGAAGCAGTCACAAACCAAAAAATCTATAACAATTAGCCTGAACACATAAAGAAATTAGCTCCGATAGTTATAATAGAATTGAAAAAAAAGTTAAAAAATTTTTTTAAGGAAAAAGCATAATTATTCTAGTATTGGAGAATACATATTGAAGATAGCGATGAGAAGAGGGAGGGGGGAGGAATCATCTGCTGCGATAAAAGAGTTTTTATTTATTTATTTTTTCGCTGGTAAAGCCATTTTTCTTCTTTTTTTTTTGCGTCTGTGTTTTCCAAAAAAAAAGTTGAAAATCATTCATCAGAATTTTTTTACAAGCAGTTTTATATCTGAACTAAATAAAATGAAATTCAATGATAAGAATTATAATTTTTGTCAGTTGAGACCAAATTTTTTTTATTGATGCCCTCAGATGCCAGGAAGTGTAAATTATTATTTTTTTAAATTATTTTAATGTATCATTTTACCATGTAAATTTCACATTGAAAATGAATAGATTATTTTCATTAATATTAGTATTTTATATTTGAGAGATGAAATTCAAAATAGGTAGAATATTTAATTTAAATCTTGATATTTTTTGCAAGTCTCCAAAGAAGAATATACCTAATATAATTATATAATCGAAAAATAATATTTTAGTTCAATCAAAAATACTTTCAAACGGGAATATGAGCTTTCGAAGATGACGTTATAATTAATACTGAAAAACGGAGTAAACTGCAAAACAAACTTGTAGAATTTTCGTACTTGAAACATTAATTACTTATATTATTTTTTTGAAATTCATCCAATCGTGAAGAGAAAAACGTCGATACCCCTGCTACTAAATTCTAATTTTAACAAAGTAAGTATATATTTTTTTTAAATTACCAATTCAAAAATTTTAAATTTTATCTTCCTCCAAAAAAAAAATGGAAAAAACTCCATCAACTTCATTTTCCCTCTCCTCTCCTCTCCCACCTCAAAAAAGACTAGCATTTTTCAAACGAAACGAGTGGACGAAACTGGTGAAAAATTACGATTTCGTTGATGTAACGCTTGTAGTATTTTCGAATTATTTACGGCGTTTCGCAGGAATTGAAAATCTTGTAGTACAGGCAACATTCTCGTTCGCATATTTGGCGCATGAGACGAAATTGACAAATTTACGTTTTTTGATTTTTTTTTTTTGTAATAAATAATGAGCTTATATGGATAAATATGGTAAGTATTGGTCCAACAATTTTTCGACTGTGAGAGAAAAAAATTTGTCGAGGAATACGTTAAAATTTATTTAGTAGACTATTTATTTTTCTTATAGATAGGTGAGTTATTCATTCATTTTAAACATTTTGAGTAATCATCTCCTTTCTCTATAGAGTGCGCGAATGCATGGAAATTTGAAAAATTATTTCTGATTAAATATTACTTACTTATCTAAAAAAATAGATAAGTTTTTTTTTTCTTCAAAATGAGGTCAACTGGGATACACATGGGCGGATTTGGGGTGCAACAGGTGGGCTAAGCTCTCTAGAGCTGAAATTAGATCTTCTCTTCACCTACAGAAAGTCAAATACCTACATCATACCAACTTCAAAGAAATCAACTAGAATTTTGACTTATTTGTATCAAACTCATAGTTATTTTTTCATTATTTTCCTTTTTCTTTTTTAGTGATTTTATCAAATTTTTTTTTTGACTGACAAAAAAATTTCTTAATCACTCCCCCCTCACCTTCAAACATATCAAGTAAAGTTCGCCTATGGGGATGCAGCTGTACGAGTGCATCGGACAGTTGGAATACAGAGTAAAAATTGATAATTTTACACGAGTCTCTGATATTCTGCAACATACATTTTCTCGTGGCACACCTGACAACTTACTAATAATAAATTCAGAAATATGTAATTTAATTTTTCCAAACGTTCGAATGAGATTTTAAAAAAACTGATTAACACGTTAATTTCTCCAAACACTAGGATTTATAATTTATTATGATGACAATCTCTCGATTCATTTCATAAAAAACGTATAGAAAGCTATCTTGTAACATTTTAAGGCAATTTATGCGTCAACTATATGATTTCGCCAAACGCTTTTTAATCTGTCAAAACTTTTAGATCCGTCATCGTGTGAAAGTTGTAATTTTTTTTTTTTTAGAAAAGAAATATAAACAATAAAAAATAATACACGCGGAAATGAGGGGGGAAAAAAACGGAACCAAAAATAAAGGCGTCAAATAATGAAAGTAAGAATTTAGATATTGCTCATATATAGGCAATGAATGACAACAGCATGCAGTCACTTACCGATAATTAAGATCTTTACAATAACTATTTCCACATTCAATGGCGGTGCTGTATCTTTTTACATAACGTGAGTAGTCAATCGGATGATTAGATGCTGTCTGTTGTAACGACTGATGCATTTGCTGCGGTCTATTTTCTTTTAAAGATGGCGGCGGGCTCGCTGGAGAAACCCTTCTGATGGTTACGCTACCTGAAAATGAAAGAAAAATGCAATCAAACAAAATGAAAACATTTCATTTTTTTTAAATAATGGAAGAAATGAGGTCTATGATATTGTCTATTTAAACACATGGGCGAACTGAATGGAGAAGGGAGTTTTTATTCATTTTATTATGTCTCAAGTAAAGTTGCATTTTAGCTTTTATAATTATTTTGATTTTGATTATGCGAAAAATGCAGGTTTTAAGCCAAAGATTATCATTTAAGATGTATTCGACAGTGTAATTTTTTAATGGTAGAGGCAGCTAGCCTCTACAACACAGCCTCTTGATCGTCGCACAACTGTTACTCTAACTAGACCCCCAATATGAGGTTGAATTTCTGTCAGAATGGATAAAATCCATAGAATGTTAAGAAGGATAAGTCTGCAGCCATGCACTAACTCATTGCATTTCAAACTATTTAAGAAAAGTTATACCATTTTTAGAATAATTTTAGCTTAAATATCTTTCTATTATTACGAATCCAGAATGGATTAGGATTGGTCAATTCACTATACTGGCTCTTAAATATTCTTGAGCCCTTGTCACATAGGAGGAGGACATTGGAAGTGATGTGGAAGTCTAAACCCTCCCACAGAGTTGAAATTATAGCCTCCGTAGAGAAAAAAATCAAGTCAGCTCCCCCAGTTCAAAGAAACTATAACTCAAAATTTGATTGATTTTTGTCAAGCTCTTGATATATTTTTTTCTTTCTATAGTCATCTTATCAGGTGTTTTATAAAAAGCGGAACTTTTTTTTTTAGCGACTGACAAAAATAAAATTTCTAGCCCCCCCTCCCCCAACTCTACCAACAAATTCCACTATAATGCCATGTCATTCATGACATTTGCGGCAAAATCTTCAATATTTTATTCGTCACATCAACTGAAATGAATCCACTTTACTTTTCAAGATTAGTTACAGACCTCACTGGAAAAGTAATTTTCAAAGTTGAAAAAATGCGAATGGCTACCGAGACGACGAAAATCCTAATACGTATTTTCCGATTGCAAATTGAATTTTTCTTAACCCTCGCCCTCTCAACAGTCCAATATATTCGCGTATTTATGAAAAAGTAAAAAATTATAATAATTTCGCGATGAGAGAGGGCAGAATGAAGAGAAATTTAGAAAACGAACGGTGTATTTATCAAATGCTCCCAAAACCAGTCGAACGCAAAATGGTCCAATTTGTGTCAAAAAAGGGAGAAAAAAAAATCGTTTCGTTTTTATCGAAAAATACACGATACGTCATACGCAGTCGAAGCGGTCGTTTTTTAAAATAAATAATAACCCCGTCTGTAATAAGTTCGCTTATTTTATCATCTGCGACTCGATGTCGTAAACTACGTTTTATACTGTATTTACATAACGTAAAAAAAAAAAAAAAGTAAAAATGAAAAAAAAAGTAAATTACCGATTAACCCCGACCCCTCTCCATTCTACATTTCTCATAGGAAAAAAAGAAGAAAAAAAAACCATCTTATCCTCGTGCTAACTGTGGAACCCATATTACAGCTTCTGCATAAACATCATCTTTGGGATAAACTTTCATTTGATAAATTTTCCACCCCCATCCTATAGACGACCATTTTTACAAATCGATACTCGGAATGTTTGCTGACTATAATCATGACAAATTGGTTGGTCTTTCTCTCTTTTTTTTCCTTGTTCACTTTCCCAGCTTTTCGTATATTGGTATGCAGAAATTGATACAAATACACACCTACATTCGCATTTTACTCATATTTAAAAGTAATTTCATAAAACTACGCAGCTAGGTATATGCTTATAAATTTTTATATTAATAAAAAAAACGTATACGAGGAAACGTCTTAAATTAGCTGAGGTTGTTCAAAATGAAAATTATATTTTGTAAGTCACCTTCATTAAATATAATTATATTTGGCAGGTGCTATTTAAATCATTTTGTTATCTTCTTATTTCAGTAATTGTTAAAATTGAAGCTTATTTATTATAAAAACTTCCATCATTTCAAAATTTTAGACAAGCATACACGTAAGCTATAATATGAATGTTAATTTTCTCACAACACTTCTCTTCATCTAATAAGTCATCAATTTATGTCTGGCTATATCAATATTCTTATTTTCTAAAAACTCCAATTTTTCTCCTAAGTTGAAAATATTGCACACCTGGCATTTACAAGCATTCCAACCATTCAGAAATTGAATTTTTTTTCTTCCAGAAATTTTTTCGTCCAAAATAGGGTATTGACCCAAAACAACCAACCTAGTGCATCTTTTTCTGTGGCGAATCTAACATCGAACAATTTTTATTTATTCTTACATTAATTTTTGGAAAGTAGGTATGAAAATTTAGTCAAAATAGGTACAAAAAATGAAAAATCGAGAGGTTACTAAAATTAGATTTTCGTATTATTGATTTCCAAATTTTGAGAAAAATACTTTTTTTTTTTTTCTGAAGAATTCTATTTTGAACAATTTCAAGTAAGTACCTATTATAATAAAATTCTAATGAATAACTTCAATATAAGACGATTGAAATACATGAAAAATCGATTTAACAATCACAAATTTGAGCGAACATCCTCTTATAGCGAATAAATTACTTATTGTTATAGTCCCGACAAAAATCCATAAGCACATAAATACTCGTAGGTAGAAAAAAGGAAAAAAAAAAAAAAAAGATATCTAATGCGAATTCGGTTACATACGAAAAATTGGCCACAGCAAAAGAAAAAAGTGATTCAATCTTTGCTCAAACCAGAGTTCGTCGAATCAATTTTTCCATACCTAGGTAGCTTACGTATACTCAAACGATAAAAATATTGCTAAGTAAAAAGTAAATTATTCAGAATTAGAGATGAAAAAAAATACAGGGGATTTAAAATTTCGGAAAGGAAAATATGAAATTGTATCAATAAAAACTGATGATTGAGATCGTAGATTCAGTTATAAAATTCGAATAATTACGTACATCAAAAATCAGGTCTACTGAGTAGAAGGAGATCGTTTGGAGGGGTTAAAAAAATGATAACGAAGCACATTTTGTACAGGTAACAGGGATCAAAATTTATTGATTCCTAGGAGAATTCATTGTAACCATTTTTCCCTGTATTAATACGATATTGCAAAAATGTACATATTGAGCTATACTTGTTTTCTAGAAAGTTTAATTTTTTCAACTATACTACTTCACAGTGAACATTCTACTTCCTATATACCCAGATTCAATCTCAAAGTGCTTCATATTTGAGTCTATTTTTTTTTTTTGCTGATAAAGGTGTAGGTTAATCTCAACAATGCAACAATCTACTTGAAATTTTATTTACTCAATATAAATTATAAATGTTGACTTTATTTTAATTGTATAGTCCAATTCAGTAATACAAAGACCTTAGTTTCCATTTTTCTACTCTCAACTCTTAACATTCGAAATGAATGGGAATGGTTAATTGTCTGACACAAGCCCAAAGAATACGCGAGCAGTTAGTAAAGTGGGAAAAAAAAATCATTCAATGCATTTTCGTAACTTTTATAACAATTTTTTTTTTTCGTTTTGTTTTTTAATCTTTTTTTATCTTTTTTTTTTTGGGAGCACCTTTTATCGCCTCTTCCCACGCTTCATTGACCTCGCAAACACAATAGTCAATAACAAAAACACAAATAATTATAATATTAAGAAGAAAGGAAGGAGAAAAAGGAAAGAAGTAGAGTGAAAGAGTAACGAAAAGGGAGAAAGAATATAAAATATACATTTGCTGGTATGCAGAGGGCAACAATAATTGTCGCAATTGTAATTATCATAACGAGGAAATGTAAAGCTGAAATTATAACATTCGCACAGTGGAATTTAAATCAGACAACATGACATGTAAGTAAGTTACTATATCTGAAATAAAGTTAAACCCGAATCCGACGCGAACTATACAAATCTATTTTCTTAAGTTGCTCCAATAAAGACGGCCTGTAACTCCTCTGATTGAATACTTAAACTTTACATTTTAATTATTCTATAAGAGACTAACTATGCTATTGATTTATGTTCAAATTAATTTACATTTAGAGTTTGAAATCATTCAGACGTGTTCGCGTGACTTTTGTTAAATAGATTTGTGTGACGTCATTGTAATTCCCAATTGGCCAACATCACGCTCGCCGGCTCGTGGGCATTAGGGGGGGGGGTAAATTACCTGTATTGGTATTGCTTATTCGTTCAATAAAAATTTGAATTTGAAAATTGTCTTCATGGCATCCATTTGGTTTTTTTTTTATATCCGCTTTTGGGTGCTTACAGGTTTTAAATCGTATAGTGCATGCAGCTTTAGCAGAAGCCAAAAACATAATATAAAATAGTGAAATTTTCTCGACTGTTTAAGCGCAGCCGCAATTCTGAACAGAAATTTGTGATTTTCGGCCACAATGTACTTCCGCATGTTGAACTGAAGGATGCGTATATTGTATAGAGTTGAATTTTTGATTTGTATCTTCTTTTATAGCTAAAATCAGCCGTCAAAATTACATCTACTATGCGCATCAGTGCATCAGTGAAAAAAGATATTCAATCGGCAATAAAAATCCAACTCTATACATGTTTAAACTCATAACAAAGTGACACCCAGGTTATTCAGTGTCATTGTGGCACCCATGTATTTAAAATGTTAGTAAATGTCTTTGTGACCCACCGTAAGTAAATGCTATTGTGGCACCCATGTATGTAGGTTAGTGAGTGTCATTATAGCACCCTGAGGCGTTGCCAAATATCTACCTTTCAGGGTGTCACAATGACATTTATTAATGCATATACATGGGTGCCACAATAGCATTTACTTTCAGTTGGTCACAAAGACATTTACTCAAATAAATTTGTAGCCTAGCTAAGTAAAGATGGCTCCAAACGAACCATAAATGTGACGAAGTCACACTTCTAAGTACCTACATTGAAGTTAATTAAAAAATTTGAAAAATACATAAGATCAGGTTCAGTTTTGATTCGCCTGATTTTATTTAAATTCCTATTTAGCCAGCCTGCGCAGTCACAAAATTTAAATTCTCATTTAGCCAGCCTCCGCAATCTCAAAAATTTTATTTTCCCATTTAGCCAGCCTCCTCGTCCTCAATCTCGATAGTGCGTATTCCATTTAGCCAGCCTCCACAGTCTCAGAAATTTAAATTGCCATTTAGCCAGCCTCCGCAGTTTCAAAAATGCAAATTACCATTTAGCCCCCTTCCGCAGTATTTAAAATTAAAATTCTCATTTAACCAGCCTCCGCAATCTCAAAAATTTTTTTTTCCCATTTAGCCAGCCTCCTCAGTCTAGAAAATATCGAGTGAGGCATTTAATAATAGAAGCTAAAAAAATTACCGAGTACAGAGTACAGACTAAAGACTCATTCAAAAACTATATAATTAATCTGATGAGTGAAAAAAAAGCCAATATTTAATTAACCCTTTGCAAAATCTTATTTTGCATTGTTGTCATGTTTTGGGTGCTACATTGTATCTTATTATCAATGGGTCACAAAGACATTTACTTGCAGCTTATGTATGTTTGCATGTAACACTCCGCACTCTGGTGGAACATACAGGGAACCCCCCAGTATGTAGGATGAGTTTGGATGTCAATGTGACACCCGAGGTAAAATGTGGATTTGGATCCCCCATGCCCCCTAGACCCCAAAACCACCAATTTTAGCTAAAAACGTTGTGGCACCCAAATCCGGGTGCCACAAAGCAAAAATGGGTGCCACAAGAACATCCAATAAGGAAATTTGGGGTCACAATAACGCTTAACAAAAATATACATCCATAAATTCATCATACAAGTAAAACGATTTTATTCAAAAGTCCTAACTCGGAGTTGAAAACTCGGCCAAAAAACGGAAGAGAAAAGTCCCTCATTTTACGAAAATATTTTTCTTCAACATCATATATCATCAAACAATTTGATAAGAAAAATCCTTAATTTTGGATGCACCTGCCTGTTACAATCATATTTTTCTACATACTAGGTACTAATTGCCAAATTTTGGAGTTCGTGCTTCTAGTGAAGCACAACCTTAATTAGTAAAAATGTGTCAAGCCAAGCGAACGAATACACAAGACTGAAAAATAAAATACTTTATGAAGTGATATCTTGAATTACTATACGGTTGCGTGACAATTTATTCCTAATTTTTAACTTTCATTTCTTCCAGTTTTTAGCTAGACAGACTATTTTTAGGATTTAGAGGCCAAAGGAGTGACAAATCCGAATTTTTCCTCGAGAGTCACTTGAACTGATCCTATTATAACTGATGGTTTCACTGTATGTTCTATCAGAGTGTGCAAGTCTTATACAAGAGTACAAACTTATAAAATAAAATGTCTTTGTGATTCGTAGCTAATTTATATACAAAGTGGCATCCAAAATTTATCAATAGGGTGACGTGGACATTTACTGCTGCATAAATACATGTGTGCTAAAATAGTATTGGGTTATGATAGGTCATACAGATATTTACTCGAATTTTTTATGCATGGGTGCCACACTAACATGTAGTAACCCGAGGGTCACTTCACTGAGTATTCAAGTAGATGTGCATATAGTATAAATTCACATTTAATAAATTCCAGCTTCCACCCTCTCAGGTATACGAGCTTCCAATTTCCAATTTTTTTTCTCGGATTTCAGGTTCTTTCAATAAATTGTAAAATTCTTCAACTTCATTTTTTTCTTTTCCAACAACATTGAAGATTAGGTAAACATTTGTTCCTTTTTCACTTCCTTCATATCTTCCAAGAAATTGCGAATTTTTCGAAATTAGACTGAATTTGTTCAACTTCAAAGCTTCATAGAAAATATTAATGAATGTCCTAAATTTTTCATTTCTTTGGCTTCTACATGTATACTTACATTGTATAGTAAAAGGAAAAGTACTTCGCTGGCCATTAATATTCACTCTTATGTACTTCCGAGTCGAATATAACCAGCGATTAATTCGAATATACGAATTCGATTTACTTTCGAGACGAATAAATTAAAATGAGAACCAAAGAAGGAGGAAAAAAAGCTGTTCAAGAAATAGGAATTTCCTGTACTGACATGCTTAAAGAAAAAAAAAAATTGTTCCCAGAAATTGAAAGCACTTCTTGTTTTGGTCGGAGGGCAAAAACCAGCACTTCACTTTTGAAGCACTGCAATTCTTGAATAAAACGTGCCAAGCAATTTTTCTCAACAACCCATTTATAGAAGCCGCTTCGGTAATAAATTATGAATTTGGGCCATTCCAAAGAATTTTACGTATAAACATACGAGGTAGATTGTGATAAAAGGGAAAAAGCTGTCGTTGCCCTGAGCTTGGGGGGAGGGGGGCAAAACCCTCATTAGATGGTTTATTATGAAAACTCAAAAAGAACACGCCTATTCTAAAATTTTATTATTTATACATTCCGAAATATCAAAAATAATAGCCAAAATTCAAAAGTAAAATAGAAATTGAATAAAAAAATATTTGAAAAAGTAGAAATAACATTAAACAGCTAAAAGAAAAAAAAAACCTTAGAAAATTTTCAAAGATGCAAAGGGAAATTGCTTACTCCGAGTCCGCCGAAAATGAGGGTTTTTGACCCAAATTATGTTAAGAATTTTTGCCCCACTATGACTTTTTCAGCAGTTTAGTTTCTTATTTAAAACTCGTTAGAGCTGTAAATATTTTCGTGTTATTTTTATTATACTTATTGTCATTTTATTAGAAAAATGACGCTAAGATATTAAATACAAGATTCTTCCTATCATCATATTTATCACTAATTTTTTTACGTTTTCTTCGTATAAATAGAAGTTTGATTCAGAAAAATGCTATTTTTATAAAGTTCAATAAATACATATGGGTATTTTAATCGATATGACTTTTTTCTTCTTTTTATCTGGCATCATCGATAATGATGCTATAATGCCATAAGATTCTGTTGTCAGGGTATGTCTATTTTTTTTGGAGTGGCTGTTTTTTCTCACCTGTATACAGCTTTTGGATAAAAAACAAAGATGCAACGAAAAAAAAAAAAATCATACTCCAAATTTTAGCTTGGAAGGAGTCTTGTTTGTACGATGACTAACTCAAAATAACTGAACATTTAGTCATGACTCAATCGTGACTAATTTAGTCTTTTTTTTTTTTTTTTGTCTCACACTAGAAGAAATTAAACCTATAATTTTTACAATAATATTCGAAATATTATTTTACAAACTTTACATAGAAATTCCGTCATTTTACCGAACATCACGTATACTCACACTGCATTTGACGCAATACCACGTTACTTTTTTCAATGCACAATGCACTCCTTTGGTTACTCTTTCATAAATACACACCCTGGGTATTTGACAAAATATTACAAAAGTTTATAGAAAAGAGAAAAATCTAAAAACGCAAAAAAAAAAAAAAAGTATTTTATGAAGGGTGCGAGTATAAAAAAACCGAAAAAGCGGAAAGGGTTGCGACAAATGAAAGCGGAAATGTCGTAATTGACGATCCAATGTATCATTCACCCCTTTCTTACCGGTGATGTTACAATCTGATGCAACCCTTCTGAGTCGTCTGTTTTTTTTTTTTTTTTTTTTTTTGTTATTTTTTCACCATTTTTTTGCCTGCGCTGTATCGCGGTATATTCGATGAGAAAGCATCTCACACCTCTCCAACATATGGGCGAACTTTCATCGTCACTTGAAAGCGTCAAATAACGGATATACGCTCTTTTTTCTCCGTGTCATACCAATTTTTGTTTCACTTATTTACACTCGATCTGAAAATATCGTCATATTTCCGTCGTTCCACAGCTTCCCAAAAAATTAGAATTAAGTATAAAAAAATAACCGTAAATAATTTTAGGGGGAAATTATACCACATAGAGTATAGCATAACCTGACATGAGTTTTTAGTCATACTTCATGAAGAGCATATATTACTGAATCTGAAGGCAAGTTATATAATTAGAATGGGTTTGTGGTCTGTATCACCTCCTCTGTGCATAAAAGGCATATATATCTAATCTAATCTAAAAACAACCCAAATTTTCCTCAACCCAAACCAAATTATACGTAAGTAGTCAAAAAAATAAATAAATTGTATATTGGTTTCATTAATGATATTCAACTCTGCCTTAAGGAATTATAGTCAGTTACTAAAATTTATTATAGAAAATGAAAGTTTCGATGTTCCGTACCCATTCAAACTATCGATATGTCGATATATTTGAAGGATGTGACGTCATTTTTCTTATTATTGCCATCCAAACGGTAGAAAATTGAAAAGAGTTCATACAACTTCAAAATATACCAAACAAATCAATAAAAACTCGATGCTTTTTTATGAACCTTAAAACAAGTGAAATTATACTGAAATTATTTTAGTAAAAAAGTGATTTCGAATTTACAATCAAATGACTCACATTCGTCACAAATTAATTCCATTCAGACTACAAAAAGTGACAAACGTATACCTATGTAGCCTATATGAAATTCAGAAAAACATAAACAAAATTTTCCAACACACCTGATTCTCATTTACATATCTGCTCTAATTTCTAGTCCAGTAATCGCATTTTTAATAAAAATTATTTCCAAATGCCAAAGTATTCACGTATAAGCCCTAGTACAGAACATGAGCTATAGATGACCAAAGAGGCATAAATTAAGTCAATTATGGAAAAAGAACTTGAAAAACTTAATAGACACGACTCTATTTCATTTTTTTCCCATATTATTGTAAACGTTCTCATTTATTATCATAGGGACGAAAAAAAATAGTATACGTAAAACGAATGTAAATATTTTTCCTGTCAGTTTCTCAGAGCAAGTATGCGTCTTAACTGGCTTCGATTGAAGCCAATATAACGAAACCATATCCATTAAAGTTTTTATTTATTAAACGCCAAGTCTCTGTTGTCTACAGTTCGGAGGTTATTTCCGCTTCTGTGAATTTAACATCCATTAAAAAACGGAAATTATCTTCGTTTCAACAATTGCGTTGGTTATTCGAAGTTTGGTTTTTCACCATATTTAACCGCTGCTTTTATTAGGAATTCCGTGTAAGTCTGCCCTCCTCACTCACTCACTCACTCTCTCTCTCTCTCTCTCTCTCTCTCTCGCCCTATCTCTCCCTCCAATAGGCTCTCTTTTACTTTCTGACTGGCATATTAAAACGAGCAATTTTCAAATTTCTTCAGTTTTTTTTTTTTTTTGGTGATTTGACACGAATATTATTTGTCTCTCGTTTGGGTTTAAATGGCTCACGTATAGGTAGCAATATGTCTATCTAGTATCTACACAACTTTTTTTTTTCACCGATTACATTCGAAAATAATGACTTTAGTATATTGATGATAGTGTAATTCGAAAGGTACCTAAGCGAGAAAATTATTATAGATGAACACCTGGTACACGTGAACCATTATTTACATTTTGTACATACGAAGACGATTTAATGACGAACATGACGATTATTAGTACCTATCGTGATATTGACTTGCGAGTTTGATTTTATTCTAGTTTCTTCATTGGTTACTAATGGCGAGGGGAGGGGAAGAAGAGCAATCTGGTGTAAAGCTCATACACATTTTATGTATTATACTGAAAGCTGGAATTTTAAAGAACGAAGTGGTTGGAGTGGGTAATAATCGAAGCAGAGTAATCAAAATGTAATGTATGGTGTACAATTGGTTCCTTAATTTTCAACTTACTCAAATTCAGCTGAGAATATTGAGAAAAAAAAAAAAAAAAAACTATTAAACTTATTTTTCACCAACTGGCATAAGTGCTATTGACCACTGCTCCCATGCCTGAAAATATTTCCCAACGATCTCTCGAGATTTGCCTTTGAGTACCTCTATTGTGACCTTTGGCAATGGAAGGATTTCCTCAAATTAGAACTTTTCGAGAATGAACTTCACCAAGTGAAAGGGAAAACGATAAAATATTAGAGAATTTATCACGAAGCTGAAATGATTAACCCTGAAGATATAATTTACATCAGTTATGAAAAAGTATCTACCTACTCGTTGGATTACTAGACTACCTATACCTGAGTAAATTATAGATATCTAAAATTACCAATAAAATACGAATAGTCGAATATTGTCGGTGTCGTCTCGTCATATGTTCATGTATGTATGTACACATACATTGGAAAAAAAAAAAAATAGAGGAAAAAGAGAAAAAACAGCATAAAAAATGCGATTGTCACGATTAGGTATAGAAAAATACCTACTTTACCTGTAGCCAGGTGTTTGTCACTATTTAACGTCGCAAACGGTGGGAGTGTGCTCTCCTTTTCATTTTTTTACAATTTTTTTTTTTTTCTAGTTTCCTCTCTAACCACACTATACCCAAAATTCAATACCTTTTCGTATATCATTTTTGACTTATCGCTTTTTCATTTAACCTTCTTCCTCCCTCAGCTGTATGTGGAAAAAAAAAGATTACAGATTTCGAAACATTTGCTAGTACAAAAAGTAAACCTGACTATCTTAAAAGGATTTATTTTTTCGTTTAATTTTTTTCGTTTTTTTCTCCTTTTTCTTTTAATCCACAGATTCTCTTTTTCTTTTCATCTTTTATTTTTTTTACAGAAAAAAGGATACCCAATGTATAAATAAAGGGTTAGAAAATGTCTTGTCGGATGCGCAAGATTTTGTTACCACATGAAAAGTAAAAGTAAAGGGCTACTGTATTTTTTTATTCCATCGTCTGCTCTGTTTACTTTTTTTGTTTCCAGAATTTTTTTTTTCTTTCAGATATTTCAACGTGCTACCCAACAGAATGTATACAACCCTTTAGCGAAGGGTGTTTTTACTTTTTCTCTACTATTTTTTTTATTTTTATTTTTTCGTTTTCTATATTTTTGACACCTTTTTTATTCTGGAAGAATCGTTATACCTGTTGGAAAATAAAAGTGAAATTTGATCCTGAATTATTACCCAAAAATTACCAAAAATATAATATTGAAGGGGTCGCTGTCTGCAGTATCTTGAACCTCGCTGCATTAAATTCTATTTCACACGCTCTTGTTGACTGGAAATATTTCAAACTTGGAGTGAAATAGAAAAATTAATTCTTTGCTGTACGTATAAGTGGAGTATAGAAGAAAGCTACGTTCTTGTAAGTCATAAACAGAGTAAGTTGTACATCAAGAGAAATTAAAAATGTGTACTACCTTCTCTTTGAACTGGATCTTGAATATGGAGTTAGATTTATTTTCAACTTACCTAAAACAGAAAAATAAGAACAAATTCGTTAGTAAAATTTAATAAAATATTGGAATTCATTGATAGACTTGATTTTTTTTCAATTTCATTTTGAATTTCACTCATCTCATCATCTTGTCAAGTGTTTTCGTAGCTGGTCTTCGACAAAAAAAAAAAACTTATTATTTAGTGACAAAACAACAAATTTTTCAGCCTTCCTTACCCTTCAAACAAATCAAGCAAAGTCCGTCTAATTTTCAGTCTTTTGTTTTTTAATTTTCCTAATAGAAAAGTGGCAAATAGGTGAAGCTTACAACCACATACCAAATACTTGGTAGTTAGTAAGCTTCTATAAATCTTTTTTGATGAAATGGTGATCATTAGATGAGCAAAAATCTAAACGTGTTATTTTGGCAATGAGATAGCAGATTACTTCAGAATAACTTTTATCCGTAGCTAATCTCATAACTTGCACCCCTCCCCACCAAATGCTGTTTCAGCTATTTAAGATTACACTTCCTAAATATATTGATGACACAAAATCCTCTGGTAGAGGATAATACAACTGTACGAAAATTCTGTAGAAAATAGGTATGTCAGTTGAAAACTTCACAATCCTGTTTAAGGCTTGCATGACCTAATGGTTTGGTGTTCAGCTCTAAAAGAGTAATGTTACTGGTTCACAACCAGCGATCCCCTCATTCATGATTTCAAACGGCTGATGTTCGTTCGGTTTGATTCAATATAATTATAAATGCAATTGAAAAGCTCTTATAGTTTAATGTATACTGGCCACTTCAAACAAGAAGCTCGCTACTTCTCAAGTATATAAAATAAATTCGTACATACATGAGCAATATAAACTTGAAACCAGTATCCAAACTAAAACGTTCACCGCATATTCTGAATGTCCTACTCTCAAATTAAGATAGCAATGCCAATATTTTTAATATTAGCTAAAAATATTAATTATCGATTTATATTAACTTTTGATATTCTGAGGAAGAAAAGAGTCGACTAATGCAAAAAATCGAATGATAATTTCTTTAGGACTTAAGCAGGTATAGAACTCAGGCTCTTACACTTGAAGATATTTAGCATAGCCGGACTATTGCGTACAAAGTTAAATTCCAAACTGTAATTCCATCATTTGTCGTGGAAATCGTATATTATATTTTCTTCTTAACTGAGCTTATTTTTATATTTGAAAATGTATTAAAAATGTGCCGTATAATCTGTATCCAAATTAATCAAGATTTACAACTAACTAAAATTCTGTAAATCGCATCACTATACGGTTCTACCAAATTAATAAAATCGAGATATGAAAACAGATTTCCAACCCAGCTTCTTCGCAACAACAATGCCGAAAGGAATTTTAAAATGATGGAAAAAAAATTAATTTTTTTTCTTACAAAGCACCAAAAAAACCTGATTTTTGTTGTTCTTCTGGCGTTTGCAAAAATCTCTGTTTCTGCTAGATACTACGACGACGCGGTAATTTATGTACACAAGAAATGAAAGAAATTTTTACCTTTAAAAAAAAAAAAAGAAGAAAAAAAGAAGGTAATCACGCATTCCTCGGCACATCTCTTTTCACTTTTTCTCCCCTTTTTTCCACACAAAAGAGGTAAAAAGATACGAAAGGTTTAAAAATCACTATGCCACCCCCGCTATGGCTCTACTTTTTTTTTTTACTATTTCTAGACTGGTTTTTGATAAATATGACAGCTGTTATGGGGATGTATAGAAAAGGACAGACGAAAAGGACCGGTTACACGTATTACGATGTTCTTTCGCGGATATATAATAATTTATTCTCTATATAAAGAAAACCATATTAGAAATAAATAAGAAAAGTATAGAGGGCGAGATAGAGAAGAGACACATTAAATAATCCAAGAATGAGAAAAAAAAAAGGTAAGAAAATAAAAAAGTAAAAACTGTTAAATCATCGAAAAACACGTTTTTACGATCCAACACATTAAAAATGGCTTTAAGACGAAATCCTTCTATACAAGGGAGAAGATGAGTTTTTCAATTCTCCGCTGCCTTTATATCCCATTCCGAGCAAATGTACTGCAGTTTTGTCAACGAATTAAAAAAAAAAAAAAACATTTTTTAAGATATTAAAAAAGCTAAAGAAATTGTATTTGCCAGTGTATATTTCCTTTTGTCAGGAATATTATATTCGTTCAACACAACATAGAAGCGTGCAAATCTGTGTTTTTTTTTTCCTTCCCCAAACCGTTTTCAATTTTGTAATCTTAGCTTACTTGGGGATGTGGGAGGGTGGTATATGCGTAACGCGGCTGGCTTTATAAAATGATTTTTCAACAATTTTAGCCTCATCAATCAGAGTACAGTACACTTGAAGCTATGTACCAGCTTGAGGTAATTGAAATCATCGATAATTTTTTTCAAATTATTACACATTCATCGAGGAAAATTCTTAGCGTCAGACCAAAATTAATAGAGAATTTCCCATCGAGAACCTGCTAAAGGTGTAGGCAAAAATCTACGAGTAAAGCGACGCGAGCAAATTTTGAAAGTCATTTTCTATTCGATAATGTAATTTACTCCTTAGGTATATATATTACAAAACAAACCGCAGGAAACCAACAATTTCGCCAACATACACTTACAATAGTCGCGTATATTAAATTTATTACCTTGCTCGTTTTTATCTGAAAAAGTGTCGTCTAGGCTGTAAGAGTCGTTAATATTTATATCAAGAGCACAGCAACTTTGAATTGAATTAATATTTTTAATACAATAACAAATTATCGTACGGGTTTAGAGCAGCCATTCTCAACCACCAGTGACATAGGTGGGTAATTCTACCAATAATTATTTCAAGTAGTCAAAGAGAAAAGTGTGAATTTTATGAAATTGTGAAATTTTGCTGTCTAAATATTACTCAGATGGCATATGGATTTATGAATATATTAATAAAAATTATAGCCAAAATATTATTACTAACTCAAATTATATCATGAGAAATAACAACTTATGAAATTTAAGTGAGAAGGTGAAAAGCAGTATAAGTAAAATATTTTCACACTATTATTTATTATAATTGCTCATTCATATGACAGCATCACTCACCCAACGCTCAGACAAACTTCACATGTAATATACACCTCAAAACAGACTATTCAGAGTCACTGAGATATTGACGTGTGTTTAAACAACGTCTAGCCCAAGGTATCTACATTCTGACACCTGTTTCTTTATTGTATTAAGCTGTCCACCTTATTTTAAATTCTTGCCTCGTATATACATTCGTGTATTTCAATTTTCGGATTAACATAATAAATTATAAGTTGACTTTTTCTTGGATTTAGGTACTTTTTTTTTTTCCTCTCTTCATTCACAAAATATAAAAATATTAGTTTACTTACATTTCTACTAATAAACAGCAAAATACGTACAAGAGAGAATAATATGTTAGAGGAGACAGAAATAGCTTAGATTTACAAGCTACAACTAGCTGGTTGATATATTAGGTATATTTATATGTACTTATTTTTTTTTTTCTCCAAATATTTCATTTTGCCAAGAAGATTTTCAATAATTTATTCAAAGATAAAAGTCTTCCTGAAGAAGTTCATATATTTTTTCAATTCTTAATTCTATTATTAAAAAAAAAAAACATTGGTTTTGTTATCTATTCCAACATCAAAATTTTTTTCTTAATTTTCAATTTTTTTTTCCAAATTAAATATACTTTTAAAGTTCACTCATAGAAGGACGTATTCCTATCAACTCCAATAAGTAAGTATAATATTATATATTTTTATGCATTATATTTTGGACTTTTTAACGACTTTCTCAAAATTTTGGAATAATTCTTGAGGCAAAATTTTTTTCTCAATATTTTCCGAAAACACATTTCTAACTTGAAAATAGACCCATACTTAAGACAAGCAGTTGAAATTTCAGTTTCATGAACGATGTGATCGATGAAAAGGTACCAGAAGTCAGAAATCTCAAGTTTCAGCTGGTGATATTATTTTTGATAGAGGAAGGTTTTTTGAGCATAATATTGCAAAAAAGATCTTCTCAGTCAAATGAAAACTGACCGAGATATGATATTTTGAATTTTTGAATTTAAAAATCGTAATCAGGTGGTTTTCGTATTACAACAATCAAAATAGGTTATTGAAGAAAAAAAAACAAAGGTACAGAAGAAAACCGGTCTATTTTTCTACGAACTTCGTCTGAAAATAAGACTGTGTACAAAAATCATTGGCACGTTTGTATCTACAATTCGAAAAGAAAAAAATTCAACCAAAACTTATTTTTATCAAAACCACATTGATTTTTTTGGCTATAGTATTCACGAAGAATATAATATTTCACATTCATGTGACAATTGTCATGTAGTGTCATCTCAAATCCATTACAAAAGTAAATTCATTTCAATATTATGGTCACGTTTTTAGAATAATAAACGTAAAATTTTTTCGTTTTTTTATTCGAAACGCGCACCCGATTTTTCAACGAATTTCACTTCCAGAACACAAGTGGGTACGAATTGTGAATAATTGAAATATATTTTCAAAAAATATCATTTCATAGGATATAACTGAGAATCAAGGTGGCTTGGAGAATCTTCAACTTCGCATTTTCGGCAGGTTTTCACTTGGAAATTTGCTTTTTTTTTTCTTCTTAGAACTACCTACACTAAACGTAGGCACATAATTATTTAAAAAATAAACCTGTTTTTCAGTGAAAATCTGCCAAAAACTGATTCTCACATTTTGTATTGTTGAAACAGTAAGTCACTCGCTGAGTTTAAGACCAGCGGTACCAAAGATCAATTTTATGATTCAGGAAAAATGAGAAATGTGAAAATCTCATTTTTCAAAATTTTGGACGTAAGTACTAACATTTCCATTCAATTATGACGGTATATGTCCTTTATTAGCAGGTTTTCACAGTGAAAACCTGCTCATTAGTTTTTATCTTTGGCTCTTTTCTCGAAATTCGCAACCACGCAAATATAAGGGAGTTATGTTTATACCGACACTCTGGACAAATCCCTCCCCCACCCTCCATAAACAAATCAAATCCAGTATCCAGCAATGTAACTGCACAATCCGATTTCCTAACTCAAATTTTCTTTCACCGAAATATTTTTAACAATATCGTGCAAATAGGTAGACTAATAATTATTCTCAATGTTTTCACTCTTAATTTAGAACTCCAATACACTGATTTTTATGTATAACAGAAGGGAATTATGAAATCATTATGAGACTGCTTTTTTTCTTTTTTTTTTTGCATTTTTTACATTCGAAGAGATTTTTCTATAATGAACATTTTAAGGTTTCGATTAAAATATATACCTATAATGAAAAAGAACAACACAGCTAAGGTTTCGTAATCCTTTCGATTTTAATTTTTTTTCTTTCATTTTTTTGTATCCTTTTATTCTTTTTATTGCCGCGCTTCTTCGCTATTAATAATATAATTATTGCCGGCTGCTTTTATTTTTCGTTCCCCAAGTGTTTTAGTGAGAACCATTCTTCATTATTTTGGTTATTTTTTATCTCGCTCCAGTCTTGGTGTGAAAAAAATGAAAATGAAATGAGGATGATATTTTTAACAGGATTCTCTGTTGGTATCGTTTTACTAAAGTTTTTTCTTCCTCTCAGCATACATGAACAAAGTGAAAGATAAAACTAATTAAGTGACAAAATTAAAGGCTTAATTGTGTGAAAACTGCATATTCTAAAGTAGTAAATGCAATAAATATTGATGAAAAAATTTCGAAGATTAGCTTCGATAGTGAAAAGTCAGGGAGAATGGAATGAATTTTCAGCTAAAAACTCTAATTTGTATCATAATACGTATATTATGAAATTGCTAACTGAGCACTTTATTTGCAAATAATAATCTCATGAAAGATAAATTTTCCAAAGGAGAAAATGAAGTAAGGGAAAATGATAGAAGTATCTGAGGAGCTTTGAAGCAGTTGACGAAATATATAGAATGCTTATTGTACGGAATTTTGCAAGATTGTCATTTAAAGAAATAAGCAATATAGAAACTTAGTAGAAGATAATAATATCATAATGAAGATGATGAAACGTCATATGCTGAGGAAGAATCAGTGTAAATCTCAATGATTTTCCAACATTAGTAGTAGGATTTTTCAATATTTCGATACTGACATACTAAGTAAGTCTAAGTAAAGAAATTAATTATAACGACGGTTGTTCAGTTGATGTCTTTGATATTCACCAGTCCTATTCGTGGTCAATTTGACGTACTGGTTTAGTACGCAGCCTTCTTAGAGCATGGTTGAGAGTTCGAAACTAGCTATTGCTTAAAAAAACGGAAAAGATTATGAATATTTTGAGCCTCTATTTCAATAATTCTGATTAAACTTGATCAATGCTATACAGAATGTTTCTTATAATACGAGTATAACTGAATCCAGAATTTGTTTTATTATCTGTCACATACACAATCCATGTAATATGAGCTTAGATTATAAATATTTTGTACAAAAAGCTGTCTTCTGGATGATATTATTTATTATTCAAACATACTCTAAATCCTCTAAATTCCACTTCAAAACCAGGCCATTTTCCATCAAAACCAACTAAAATAAACTTTGAGCTCTGATTTATCTAACCTATGGTCAAAGTTCAGCAGTAATTTTCAGCATATCTTTTCACATTACAGCTAAAGAAAAAAGTAAATTAATTCCCCATCGCAATTTAAATGCACCTAGATGATATTGATTTTCCTCAAGAAGCAGAAAAGTAAATGTAACAGATTTCAAACGCAGAGAGATTAAATGAGTCATGGGATGAATATCAACTATAATCGTTTCAGTACGCCTATAATCGAATGATTTTTAGAACTCATAATAGGAAATACAACTTTCCGCCAATCGAATTTCCTGGATAAATAATGTATCCAGTAGGTATAAGTTAATTAAAACGGAGAAAAAGGTTATTGCCACGTAAGTACCATCCGCACAGGAAAATGTCCAGAATTAGAAAGACTGTCACGGAGGAATGGTACTGCAGAAGAAAAAGCGATAATAATGATTTAAATTTTACTGAATGGAATGTTTACGGGTCAAGAGTTTGGCACCAGAATCAATATTTGCTAGATTTATGTTCGTGTCTCGTTTGACAAATAGTACATCATCAATTCTTCTTTCACCAGCCTCTATATGTAAGCGCAGCATACCTTCTAAACATTTTCCACTATCTCAGTAGAATTTGGTAAGTTCGAGAAGTCTTGAAAACGTAAAAAAAAAATTTTTCATCAAAAATTCCATACAGTAGCTCTAGAAGCTGTATATAAAGAATATTATGGTCAAAGTTTACCATTATTTCAATTTTTTTTTTTCCTATGTAAAAGGCTAGCATTTATAAAAATGTTCATTTCTCTATTCAAATTTACAAGTTTCTCGTTCATCGCCTGTGTGGAAGTGGTGCGGTAATTACAGATTATGCTACTTTCAACTGTCTAAGGGCCAGTATTACAAACTTAGGGACCATTATAACATAAAATACCTTTGTTATAACGATCTGTTGGATTAATAAGCAATGTTTGTACTATTGGCCCTAAAACTACCAGTTTTTGAACGAATTAAGAATAATCCTTTCTAAGGATGATGCAGGCCATAATTTCAAACACCTTTTTCCTAAAAGTTCATTTATATAAAAGTGGCACTTAGCCTTTTATCCAAAAACGGTATAGCTTTCATTGAACAATCTTTTTTAATGCCGACTTGCAAAAAATGAAAAACTCTCAAGTCATATAATGATTTGAACCGGGTCATCAAAGCAAAGTAGCGATCAACCATAAGTCAAAAGATTTCATGGACTTAGCAGGTTATATAAAATTTCATTTTCAAACGATTTGATTCAACTTTGATTAGTTTTTCCACATCAGAATGATACAAGTTCATTCTTGCCAAATCAGTGAAAGAACTAATTTCATACTCCCGGGACTTAGCAAGTTTTAGAATTGGACCAGCGATACTCATAGCACGAAATAAAATGATAAATACCAACAGGTAAAAACATTTTATAAAATCTCCAATTTCACAAGAAGCCTGTTAGCTATAGAAGATACTGGATTTGAGGAAAAAGAAAGGTAAAAAAATCTTCTAAATCCTTTACCAACTTCGAGACACACAGATCCGATTACAAAAATATTTACCCTTTATGCTCTCTCACGTGAAACAGCTGTAATACGTAACTCCCCTTCGTGATTTTTTTGCTGGAAAATGCCCCAAAAAAAAGTAACCTCAATTAAAATGCACACGAATGTACGTAAAGGGGTTGAAAGTAGAAAAAAAATCTTACCTAACTTGTATCTGTCGCCAATTATTGTAGATCCGAAGATTTAATTTTTTTTCCATATAACCCTTTACCCATTTTGCTCGCCGTGAATATTAGCATGAGGTACATTCTCGTATTTCTCGTTCCCACATTAAACACAAGGTGCGGAATTTTTCAATAGATTCAACGGTTTTTTCTCTTATTTTTTTTTTCCTATAGCAATTCTTTCTCATCATAATATATTCTTAAATGATGCGAATCTTACCAACCAAATAATGAAAAAAAAAATCACCCTTTTTTTATTCTGCAAAAGAGTATATATAGACCTCTATTTCTTCGATTTCACCCTTTTATACCCTTTCTTGCCTCAAACTAAATACCTTTTGTGCGCAAACGGTTTAATACACCGATATATACTTTCGATGTCTTCGAAACTTATTTTTTTACTTTTTTTTCCATTATTTTTGAGGTACCATTCATTTTGGCCAAAAATATCGAATCGGTATTTCTCTTTTGGTAGAACGCAAAAGTAGTACACTGACAAAGGGAATGACACTCGACCGCTTCACAGAAAAATATATTTTTGTCAAAGACCCTTGAGCATTTGAGTAAAAGTGTTAAGTTACAGTGTTTTTTCATTAAAAAGTAGGAAAAAAAAAATTGCAAAAAAAAAAAAATGAAAGATATTCAATATTTACTCTTTTTCTTTTTTTTTCTTTTTTTTCTAGAAGAAACAGAGATTTACGCTTAAGAGGGGTAGAAAAAGATAGAATGGTAAAGGTCGAGTAATTGCTAGAGGAGAGAAAAAAGAGGGTACTTGGTATTCGGTGTAATTGTTGATAGGGTGGTGTTTATTGAGAAATATTTTGAATTTTCCTTCTTTATAATGCTGGCTTATCTAGGTATACCTATATACATATTAAGTCTACGAAGGTGCATGAATTGTAATACCAGAAGCTGCACTGCTCAGCAGGGAACTAGACAGTGTCGACCGAGTTGTAATTCGATATTAACGGCGTGATTAATTTTCAACGTAGCAACGAGTTTCCAAAAGCCTGTTTTTACCACCGACAGAAAAAAAAAAGAGAAGAAAAAAGAGGAACAGTTTAACGCCGGCAACAAATCTGATATTTCCTGATAAAAAAAAAAAAGTTGGTCTCCATGTCTCATTCATAACTACCGAATAATTTACTAGAATTACATTTTTCTCATTCTTTTGACTTTTTTTTTTCCCAACATGAAATTGTTTGATTTCATTTAGGTTGTCCATTAACTTTGGATCATTTTGGGTGAAGAATATGAATTGCGTGAAATGTATAAAAAACTATCTTCAAGTTTGTACTTCTAAGTGAGTCGAATCATAACACCGGCAAATAACATAGAATAATTTTTGACATAATTATTGAAACTGACTCGCAAATTAGCAAAAATTGAAGCTTTGTAATCTATCGAGATTATTTGGGAAATAAAAACACATATTACAGTCTTGACTGTTTTAAAAATTTTCAGCTCTCGTTTAAAATTAGCTTCAGCTTAATAAAACGCGTTTCAGGGTCTGTACAGACTGGAACTTTTATTGTGGTAAACACTCAAATTCAAACAAAAGTATTTGCCCCAAAATCAATCGTTTCAAAGATCGTTCTTCAATATATTATAATAGTTCGATAAATAGATCAACGGTAAAATATGATAAGAACACTCAACATCTTCAAGTATCGATACATATCAATCGATCATCACTATCTCTCCTTCATTTCCTCGATCAAATTGTTTCAAAGATGAATTCTTTTTACTAGACGTTTAGTCAAAATTTTGTGCGTCCGTGTGTGTCCCATGTTATGATGACGTCATCATATATACGCTCGATGACGTCATCATACATTAGCTTAATCAGACTTTTAGTCGATTTTGTGCGTGTTCTTGTGTGTCCAATATGTTAACATTATGATGCCGTCTGTCCGGACGAAGTTTTTTTTTGGCTCCTAAATTGGGATTAAAAATTGAGCTACAAGTTGAGCTTACACATTAAGCTTACGAATTGAGCTACAAATTGAGCGTACCAACTGAGCTAAAAATTGAGCTTACAAATTGAATTAAATACAGTAAAACCTCGTTAAAACGCGATTCAGGAGACTGATGTAAATTTGTGTTATAAGCGGGTTTTGACAAAAAATAAAGAAGAAAACAATTCACGGATAATTTAATGAAGAAAATCTGTAATTTCAGACTGTCGGGCATTTTTTGATTTATTAAGCATGATAAAATGTTCAAGTCTAGACTGGGCAAACGAGCAAACTGTTTGCAAAGGGCATTTTCGGTCAAAATTTTTCAAAATTTCAAGTTAGTCAGAAATGGAGAGAAATTGTTGCTCTTTTGATCAGTATTTTCACAATAAAACGTGTTATATGCGAGTTTTTATCGTGGTATAAGCGGTTTTTTTAAAATACATTTCTTATGGGAACGTCTAGGGACGAGGCCAAATTCGTGGTATAAGCGGGCGCGTTGTAACGAGGTTTTACTGTATTTTATATAAAACATGAAAAGTTGTATATGCTTCAAGTTTGATTTGAAAATGTTTTTTCTCAAGGAAAGTTGATGAACCTTTTTTAAATACTCGTACAATTGATGTAAAAGAGAATTCATCTTCTCCTTCACGACTCTTCGTGAAGGCTATACAGCTATTCTTCGCAAGATTAGTTATTACTCCCTTCCATTACAACTACTTATGAGAATCTCAAACAATTAAACATAATAAGATGTAACAATGATGTCTATCACTGTCATATTTCTCCCAGCTCCCTAGTGGGGCCCACGTATTTTAAATAAATTGGGGCAAAACCTCAAATTAACCACCCAATTTTGACTTGAAAGCTTAAAATCAATAGCTTATTTCACCTATGATGCAAGACGATTTTTATTTTTGAAAAAATTCTATTTTTCCTCAATTTTTCCCTACCTACTTCACTCCTTTCAGACCACCCACCCCAAATCAAGTGGGGCGCCCACCGTGGGCGCCACTGCAGCTCCCCCAGGTTTAATGGCCAAAAATAGAAAAGATTTCACATAGCAACCTCATACGATATCAAGCTTTTCAATCGTTTCTATCAACAACTACTTTCTTGGACAGACCACATCATTAAACTCGTGAAATTTGTCAACATTAACTACTACGAGTATATAGCTCACCAACTGAAATAATCAAGCTAAGAAATGAAAATGGAATACAGAAATAAAGAAACAGTGACAATTTGGAAGATCCTCTAGATTAATAATGATATTCCGGAATAGACGTGAGAATGGCGACTAAACGAGGGGAAAATGAGTCTAAATTTTATTTAAATAGGCTCGGTAAAAGACACACTCTTGCAGCGATAAAGTTGTTAACAAATTAAGAAAACATTAAAAAAGAGTATTCGAGCATTTACACGCGACTGCAAATCATAGGGTTTACCCGAAGCGCTCTCTTTATACAAATTGATGGTTTGGGCAGTCACGCCGTCACGGACTGATGATTTGCTAAGAAGGCGAGTAATAGTTGTTGTTTTTGTTGTTTTTTTATTTTTTGTTCCATTCCTAATATTTTACCATAGCATCAGGCGCCTAACCTTAACAAACGATCATATCCGTTGTAGCGTGCCGCAATTATACATAATACATATATATATATATGTACTGCATAGCTGGTACTTAAGAAACAAAGGAAAACACTCTCTAAATGCAAACAAATAAACTTACTACCGAAAATATAGGTATTATAGTTGAATATAATTATACTTCTATCTTCAACATAACGCGTTCTAATTACGTGTCATAAATTTCAACACCCAATCTGGGAGAATAGCTAACTCACTCCCACTCGAATGAGAAGTTTCATTGCCAGCTACTACGAGTATATCACAAGCAAAGGATTCATAATGTAAACTTTTGATTGCCAAATTATTTTTGCAAAAAATTTAAAAAGCTATAATAGATTATCATCAAAATGCATTAAGATGTCCAAATGTACGAAAAATTAGTGGAACATGATTCTTTAAATTATAGCACAGGTACTCTGACACTACATTTTTGACAAGTGACTCGTAAGTGATGATTTATGAGGTAGGGGAGGGGAGGAGGAGAATTCAGAAAATTTGATTTTTTCACTTACGGTTTCCAATCATGTTTTATTAAAACTTTTTGAATTTTCCAGAAAATAATAATATAAATTAATAAATTGATTTTCATGTCAAAAACAATTTTGTTCGGAGTTGGGGAGCGTGGAGGGATTTTCAAGTATTCAGGAGGGACTCGTCAGGGAAGGCGATCAAAGCACCGCTGAGTTCTATCGAATTTAACGAGGAATCCATTTTTCAACTTATTTTTTGTCCAACTCCGCATTTCTTGCGGCCGTCAAATCATCCTTTAACACTAGAAAAACCAGGTTTTACTCGATTACTCAAAGAACCAGGTGGCGTCATATACGACGCCATAAGAATAACCTCAAAGGACCCGGTGGCGTCGTATGACATAAAATGAAAGGTTCGTATATAAGAGAGTATAAGTCACTTTTTTGGGGGGGAGGGGGAGGGGAGGAGTCAAAGGTAACTTAATCAAGAAATGTATATCTATAACTGAGCACCACACAATGAAAGTAGCAAGTTGCCAGCTCTGGTCAAAACGCAAGATGTCTATGACACTTTCCTTAAAAATGGTCCGATTAGTTATTCTTTTATCAAAACACAAAATGTCTAGAACTACAAAAATGAATTAGGTAAATAATTAATGATTCATTCTTTATGCTTATCAGTGGAATATTCGCCCTTAGCTACGACTGGTCGGCCTGACAATGAATGAGGCGTTGCGAACAGCCTGATTTAGATAATTCAGAAATATTAAAATAGAATTAACGATTTTTCCTCTGAGAAGAAAAAATTGCAAGCTTGGATATAATCCAGCGAATATTAGGTACGTTAATAATTTTTTTTTTTTCCAGCAGCAAATATCACGTCTTTTCAATTTTTTTCTATCATGTTTCTGCGCCTTGCACATTTATTTCAAATGATTAAGAAATCGCAACAAAGTTGAATTTTTCTTTTTTTTTAAACACAATTCTTTTCCGATTAAATAGCAAATTTTCTTTGATTTTGCTACCAATAACTGCGATATGCTACGAAAATATGAATTTACTTCAAATACCTCGAGTTTAATTTCATTTTATGCGACGGGCAACAATGTAGCGCAAAATGCGAAGTTAAACAAAAAATAAAGTCTTCGCTAAATCTCCGTCTTTGAACGTATCGATAAAATGTAAATATTCAGAAAAAATTTACATAATTTTTGAAATACAATGTAGAAGACGCAAAAAATAAAGAAAAAAGTAAATTGAAAATGATCGATTAGCAAATTTTCAGACGTCTGCAAACTAATCTCTACTTGGGAACAGTTTTTCAGACAAAGTATATACCTACCGCATAAATACATAGTACACACAAGTATAGGTACACAACATCCGATTGAATTCTGATTAGTGATTACGAATTTCGCAAGTTGAATCGTTCAAATAGTTGGCATAAGTTGTATAGAGAACTATGTAAGATGATTTTTTTCCTTCAGTTCGCTCTTTGATAAAAGAGAAAATTGCCAAAAATTACAAGAACTGAATAATGATGTACAGTTGTACACATAATACGAGTTAGCATAAATTTCCAAAACATTTTTCTTATTTTTCAAGTAAGTAAAATCAGCTACCCATTTTTAGAAGAAAAAAAATTTTCTTTTCTATCGCGAACCTGCTAAAAACATATTTAGATTTTTATGAGGTATTTTTGAATCTTATACCCATAATATCCTTAGAGAGGGGCGTTAAAATTTTAAGGCGTAATTCCTTCAAAATTAAAAAAAAAAACAATGTTACTATAGATATACGAGTACATAGATGTAAAACTCAAACATTTATTATGATCAGAATTTTTATCATAGTTTGACTAATATCCCCACCAGTAAAAAAAAAAATGTTTTCTTGAGGATTTGAAACATTTTTTTTTTTAAATTAGCATTGAAACTTGAGACCTTCAACGTGGAAGCAAGTCAGAGTGCCAAGGTTATAATCGTCTTCAAAAGTTGAAGCTGTTCAGGATGAGAAGCTTATTAGTACCTATTTCACTTTTCAGATAGTTCTCTTGTTATTGGTGATTTCACATTTTGCTGGGAGCTGTGATTTCACCGCTTAAAGGTTACCCCCGCAACGCTCTTGATCATAAAATTAGCGAATATTTTTACGTAAATTTAGAGAAGAGTCAATAAAAACGAATGGGAAATATAACATCTGATTTAAAATAAAAAAAATTATAGTACCGATTCGAACATATCGGCTTGAGCTCCAAACCTGCTAAGTCCCAAAAAAATTATTACTAGTTTTTTCCACTGATTTAGCATCATCGGCCCCCAAAACATCATTTCAGCCCAAAAAAAGGATGACAATATTTATGGCACTAAGCCGGTTTTGGATTTAAGAAAGCGATACGTGTGTTTAAATTCTTACGCGGACACTGACTTTTGTTTTCCTCGAGTAAAAGAGCTTACGTCAGCATTAGCCCTTCTTTTTTGTAATATAAAACACTGACTTTTGTTTTCCTCGAGTAAAAGAGCTTACGTCAGCATTAGCCCTTCTTTTTTGTAATATAAAACACTGACTTTTGTTTTCCTCGAGTAAAAGAGCTTACGTCAGCATTAGCCCTTCTTTTTTGTAATATAAAACACTGCAAATTTTCCATCATCTCCAACATATAAGTGCTCAGTCAAAAATTAAACACCTCGAATCCAGTATTCAATACAAACATTAGGGTTGTCTTTATTTACATATTATGGTGAATTTTTTTTTCTCGTAATTTTCTCTCCCCTACCCCCCCCCCCCAAAAAAAAAGATGATTCCATTTTAGTCTTAAAAATTCTACCTGAGTTTCACCCCTTTCACTGAAAGTGGAGTGGTTCCTCAAAATCCCTTTTCAAAAAATGCCATGAATAGCAAATTTTGAATTTTCAAAGCAATGGTGTGGGGGAGTGGTTGAAGCAGAGCAAGTTTTTTTTTTTTAAAGATCATTCATTTTTTTTTTTTCATCACATTCATTCTTTTCAATGAATAAATTATTTTTTGATTCAAAAAACAAAAAAAAGTAATTCTTTAGTTAGGTACCCGAAGGGTAGGTCCAAACCCTTTGAAATGCCTCCGACCTATTTTTTAATCACCTCACTCGGTTGCAGAAGTAATGATAAAGGAGAAAATACATATTTCAATTATTCAAAGCTGAATATAAAGTAAAATCATGCTTATTGATGTTTGGATTTCAACCCTTTGAGGCACCACTTTTTTTCAACCTAGGGGGCTGAAATTTCTACGGATTTTTTAAAATTTTTTCCCTGTAAATTAATGGAATCATTCTGCAAGGTGAGAAGTAAAAAATTGTAAACTTCAAAACAAGTAATTTCTTTTTAAAAATTAACTCAGTGTCTCCGCTCGGAGCATTCAAAATACCCAAATTTTCTTAGCTGCGGGCCCGAATCGAAGATTGAAAATCGACATTTGAGAAGTGCCCAATAAAATTTACGTAGGTAAAAAATTCGTCGCCTATTACACAAGATACGGCGTTTTAGCCAGGTAGAAGGTTACATTTTTTTCTTTTTCTATTCTTATATTTTTCTCTTTTTTTACCGCAGCAATTGGAACCGAGTCGATTTTTATTTATAGTTTATTGGACGAATTTTTCGTTTCACGAATTGAACTGCAAAGTATGCCGATTATTTGCCGATGCATTCGAAATTGCACAACAGCCTTTTTTTCTCTTTTATTTCTACACTATCTTCATCGATATAGACATCTCTTTTGCCTATATTTCGTTACATTTAACCCCATTAAATCGAGAAAGAAATGCACAATTAGGTTTACGCGTACCCTTCTACACTACCCACTCATTTTTTTTTTCTTCTTCGACTCTTTCAAACTGTCCTCCAAGTTCTCGCGCATTCGATTGAGAAACAAAAAAAGAAATTAAATTTGATGATAGATGATTGTACGTAAAAATTTGCGCTCCATTTGACAAGGTATCAACCCGTGAGCGCAGATGAAAAAACAAAATGAGGGTGATGGCCTTTTTTTTTCCCTCTTTTTTGGTCGTCGTCGATGTTTCTTTGACCCATCCAATATACACGAGTGGTTGTTAGGTACAAGAGGGCAGTATGGAGGTTATGCAGTAGTAAAAATTTGATGAATGGGTTTGCACTTACTCGAATTCATACTGTTGCCATTTTCGCTGCTTAAACTAGGAGATAATCTGGAGGGTGTAATTGTTACACTCGGTTTTATTTCCGCACCGGCTGCATTATTGCTGTTCAACTTCTCCTTCATCGTGGCCATTGCTAGAATTGTGGCCATGTTTTGAGACAGCCCAGTCTGTAACAGAAAAACGTGTACATTATTTGGGGGGGTGTCATACAGTAAGAGTAATTCGACAAAAATGTTGATATTTTGGTTTGATTGAAAAAAAAAAAAAGTCGACTGCCATTTTGAAATATTTTCTAGAGATTTTGAGTATACTCGTAATACGAAATCAGATATGCAATAATATCTTGGTTCATATAAATTCCTTTAAATAGGTACACACCTAAGTAAAAGATAGTTGGAGTTTCAATTTTAAACGGCATCCATACTTGCAATATTTTCCCCGAAAAAAAAAAAAAAATCAAAATGGGATCCACCCATAGCAAACATTTTCATCACATTTTCAAATTTCCATGCATGAAAATTTGGTTCATTCGACCTGTTTCCAACTCCATAGAAAGTCCAAAAATGACGTCAACTGATATTGTTTACTTTTCACTGGTGGTAATTGATCTTCAAAATGATTGGTGGACAACTCGATATGTAATAAGTTTGATAATAGCTGCAATTAGTAAATAATAAATTCCCACCAGTGAGACGTAAGCAAATGAAACGTTCTATTCTATGCAAATAAATTCGTCCACATCTGAACACAAATTCGGCAAAATGCTGATTTACCGACAGCAGGTTGAAACAGTGTGGCATGTTTCGCATGGATTGTTTGACACTAAAGCAAATTTTTGCCAAAAAACTATGTTTGGTTCGTTTGGCGGAAATTTTGCAAGTGTATACGCCGGTTTAGCTTTTATACAACTCATTAAGGGCCAGTTGTACAGTACTTTAACATAAGAGTAAACTTCGAGTTAAACCACCCATTTATGGGGCTTTGAATGAGTTAAAATTCTGAGATACTTCGTGAAAGCTAGAGAACTTCCTTGAAAAGACAACCGGTTGCTACAACAAATGCCACTGTGTTTCATCAGTATTTTACCCTTTTAACAAAACGAAAAAAAAAAACTGGTTTTCTGGGAAAACCTGCAAAATACTTATAATACTTAAAACATGTAATATATTCTGAACAATTACGGAATACAAATAAATTTAATACTGTCGTTCAGAACCAAAGTGATCAAAGTCCAATGATAGGGAGATTTTGACAATTTTCGATACAGTTATTGCTTTGCACTTGAATCCGGTGAAGTCAGTGCTTCAAAATAACAACTCATTTTTCCTTGAAATGAAAATCAGAAGTACTCAAAACAAGGAGAATGGGTGTATTTTTAAAACTTCAATCATATATTTCTCAAATTTGGACTCCGATCACTCAGATTTTCAACCGCATAACTGTAGTATTTTTGTTTAGTCTCTCCTCACCTTCTTTTATTAATACTACAACCCTTCTATCTAGAAATAAATAAACGTCAAACATTTTTCATCTCTCAAACTCACCAAGAAATATAAGACCAGCTAATATTTATCAAGAAATTCGAATTTTGCAGTTTTAGTCAAACCTACATGAGAGATTCATTTGGGCTATAACTACGCTTTTATTTCAATTTACATCGCAACCCACGTTCCACGTACGCAAATATTGAAGTGTGCACGTGATAGAATGTTTAAATACAAAAAAAAAAAAAAATACAACAAAAAAAAACAACATTGGGGTGCAGCATTGCGATCTCATTGAAAAACGCACCCAACAAAGAGTACACACATGAATTGTCTGTACGCTAGCCTCTATTCTATCGGCTGTGGAACCGGTTGTTCCACATGGAGAATACGAATGAAGAAAAAAAAAAAAAAAAGTATTCCAGTATTTCGCGAGCGTTAATGAGTACAGAGAGTAGGTTAGGTACCCAAAAGAGTGGCTAAGTATACTTCAAATGTGGCTTAAGCTGGATGGCAGCAGCCAAGTTTTAAATCTCATTTAAAATAGAGGTAAATACAAGTTACCTTACTTTTTACAAACAGAGAAAAATATACAAGAGAAAAGTTGAAAAAAAAAAACATTCTAGCTCAGTACAAGCTTCGCTGGAATTGCAGGTTTCCAATAGGAAATAATCTGTAATAGGTGTATTATTTAAGAATAGTTTCACAAATTTTCTGTTCGTTGAAGACGAACATCTTGAAGGATTTTTACTAATATACATCCCCAATTTTTCAATCGAAATCGGTGAGGTAGATAAACTTCAAAATTTGGGATAAGAACATTTTTTCCGATCCTCAAAATTACAATCGATCATTATCGATCAGTCTATTTCACTATGATCAACTGTTGTCAATATTTTTATCAAATTATCAAGAAATCAATAGAAAAAGTTCAAAACAAAAAAACTAAAAAAAAAAGTTTTTTCCCTCATATTACTATGATCTATATGATTGATCATCAATCAATTCGACAATTATTCGATTGGGGTAAAATGATCAGAGGTGCTCTGATCCCTCCACACACCGAAGAGTCGTCTTGAATATTTGAAAATATTTCTTCCACCAGAAAAAGAAAAAAAAAGAAGAAAAAGAGTCATGACTTTAATTCTGATTTCTGTCTAAAAAAAATTTTCCTTCTGCTCCTAAATGGCCAGTGCAACGAGTAAAATTTGCACATTCTTTGAATACATTTTGGCGCATTTCTACTAATTTTTAGAGGGGTCTTTCTGGGCGCAATCTTTCAGTTGCGTGCGCATCCCTATTTTACTTACTCGTAAAATATGTACATTATGTAGTTTCAAAGCACCCTTGAAAATGATCGACCAATTGAAAAGATCAATCCTAAAATTTTCTTCGATTGGAAAGGACACAACGCTGATCTCTTGCAATTCTCAAATCACTCTGAAAATGGAACTAAGAATTCTAGACGCAGGGGAGGGGGAGGGTTTAACCATCGTGAGGTAAGGTTGAGTCCCATATGCTATGGTTTTTATTGTCGAATTCGACTGGACGATATGGGTATAGTTAGATATTTCATTGCTAAACCTGCAGTAAAAATTGAAGCCACACTTCGAGTCCTATATAGTACATAAATTTCTATATTCCATATTTGAAAACATTTTAAGTTTTCCATAGAAAAACCTGCTATAAACGTTGGCAGGTTTAGTCGACTTTCTACACTCGAACGATAGATGACAACGAGAAGACATCTTAATTTGCACACAATGGAAATTCTCCGAGGATGTCTTTAATATTACTGTCGTATTATTAGGTTTTGGCATCGTATATCGGCCCAAACCAAATCGCTTATTATGGATATCACAGAAAAAAGGTTTTGGAATTATATTTTCCTATTATTTTTATTCGTAGGTATCTACAGTCTTTTCTATTTTTTTTCTCCTTCATCTTTCATTCTACGTTTGCGCATCTCTTTGATCGATCCGCATTCGGTTTCTCCTCCCGAGGAATGTAGCTATATTATACCTATACGTTTTCAGGTTGAAGATTTTTCAATTTGTTGGTAAGTTCTGCCGATGGCATATCAGTATAGCAAGAATAGAAAATACGAGATAAAAGAAAATAGACGAACACATATTTTATTCTCTGTGTGCTTCCTGATTATGTCAGAGGGCGCGAACGTGGCACGTGTCATTTGACTTGAGGTTTTCACCTGTAACATCTTTCTTATACCAAAATCTTGAATGAGGCCGCAATGGTGATTTACTAGTAACTGATTTAGCATCCTTCAGTCTCTACGAGGTGCAGTAAAAATGATGTGACTTGCTTCTTCACAGTTACTTTTCCAACAAAAAGTAGTGTTATGTAGACAACATTTATTGAAGAGATCCATTGGAAATAAAGAGCTGATTTTTGACCCAAGTTTATAAGTTTGAATATAGCTCTTCATATATTATGTCAAAGGGAGTTAGAGAAATACTTTTTAAAATACCAAGTATCTATACATTTTATTAGATACTGCTATATATCCTGAATATGTTGACATATCTTTCATATGATATTATGCATAAAAAATGACTACGTACATAAAATAATGTAGTAATGAAAATTATTAAGTTCAAAATGATCAACAAAATCGAGAATATGAATCAAGAGATTATTGATAAGAACCTTTCAATGACTACTAAGAGCGGCGCGCGCATCATTATGTTTTGCTGTACATTATATCGACCTCTACTATAGATTTGCAACTTCCTACAGAATTCCCGAATTTAAAAGTTTATTATATCAAAGAAATTTTCATTTAATTACTGAGAATCTGACCTCCCTATAAATAAATCTACCAGATATAAATTCTAAATTAGACTCTGCGTGTAAATTCAAAAATTGTATTAACTCACCAAATTTTCAGGCTGAATACAACAACACTTCACTAAATAACAAAATACTAAATATTTCAACTGAGTGACGAAAATACGTTCAACACACAAAATTTTGAAGATACCTAGTTATACATCATCAGCTTCAACAGCAGAATCAAAAATGATTTCACAACACCAAACAAAACCAAAATAACCAGCAGACTAAGGAAATCTCTTTCTTTCTTCTTTCTTCATTTAATCCAATCTTCCTCCTTTCTTTCAATAGAGACGCAAATATTTTTGAGAAAACAACCAGTTACACATGTGCAGCAAAATAGAACACCACCGCCAAATACCAGTACGCATGTGCGTCGTGCGACTGAATCACACGCAGGTAAAAAGAAGAATGATTCGAATTTAGGTACTTTTCTATAAAAACACGAGGGAAAAAAAAGAACTTGCTAAAAGACTGCTAGTAAAATTATTACTTACAGACTTCTTTATTTTGGTACGATGGCGATACGAATAGGAAGGACAAACATATGTTTATTAATTGCATACTAATAAGCACGTTGTCTGCAAAAGGAACCTTTCTTTATATTATGGCGAATAAAACAATACATTCGGAGGTTACATATCAATAAATCAAATCGCAGGCCATGAGTCTAAAATCTGCTATAAGTGTAAAAAAAATCATCATGTCAAAGCATATATAGCTAAAAGATGTTACTCACTAACACTAATATACTCGTACCAAACTAAAGGGTTACGGCCAGTCAATATATAGTTTTTAAAAGAGAAAAAATGAGCTCATAACACTAGCATACTATAGTTTCGGTAAAATAACAAACAACAAAAAACAGCAAAAAAATAAAGAATTCAGTTCACGAAATTTTTGTTTGAAAATATACTTACTCGTACTTGTAGGATTTTTTTTTTTTTCTATTACAGGAAAAAGGAAATGAAATCTATTAACACTGTCGTCAGAAACAAAGAAAAAAAAATCTCATTCCCTAAAAATGCCATTCCAACAAACCGTGTGGCACGAACTAAGTACATATAAGAATTTGATGAAGTGCTAATTTTCCATTATACAAGATTTTTCAAATACTCGTAGTTTGACGACACTTTTTTAGAGCATTTTGCTGAGTTTATTCCAGGTAATTGATTGTACATAGCTACCTTTATAATCGTTATCAGCAAAGAAATAAATGTTTGAAAAAACTGACCAATCAGAGAGCAGTTTGATAAGGAATAGGATCCGAACAAGGAATATACTCGCGTAATATAGGTGAATCCCTTTGAAACGATACAGAATTTTCTCCCAACTACACACATCTACTTATTACTAAAATTATTAAAATTATTCTTTCAGAAACTAATGTTTGGAATACTGGCCCTTAAAATATCAGCTTATTTCAAAATTACTTACCCCCGATGATGAGAAGATGGACTGCGAACGGTTGGCCATTTGTTTGGAAAATGAAATCTCAGATTTGCACTTGGAAGGCGAGGTCATCGAATTCGGTGTATTGGTGGTGCGAAAAGATGCGACAGAATTTGGCGACCGTGGAGGAGACGATGGTTCTGACTTCGGACTATTTCGATTTTTGAACATTAAAGTCGTCGAGCCACGATCGTTGATGCTCGCCGATAACGATTCTAAAATTTTACCTGAAAAACACACAAAAAACAAAAAAAAATCAACATGGCGTATTACTAAAATGGCGCAGCAGCGTGAAAAAATTGTTTCAGCTTGATCCTGTTGTCGAACTGTGTAGAACTTGCTGACTCATCGATGATGTGAAAAAAAAGGGAGGTAAAAACGAGGAAGTAAAAAAAGAAACAGGAAGCAAAGCGCAAAAAAGAGGAAAAAAAGGGTAAAGTATTTTTGTTTTAACAATCGACCAAGATTATCGGCGCAAAATATTGTATATTTTCAAAGAGTTTTCAAATTGTATTTTTTTTTTTTTTTTTTTCGCGACAAAGGCCTCTTCTCCCCACCTCCCTTCACCCCTCGCCGTAACCCTATTTTGGCTCTAAGTACAACGCTTCGTATTTGACAGAAACGATATTAAGCTTGTCATTCTATTCATCATCGATCAGTCATTCGAAGTATTATTTTTAAACGACGTTGCGCAACGTGAAAGAAGAAAAAAAAAAGCAGGAAAAAAAAGGAGGAAAGGGTTTGATAATGCGAAAAATGATTCGACCTAAATGAAAATGAAAAAAAAAAAAAAAAAAAAACTACGGAAAATATAGTTGGGTCATTTGTAAAATTTTTTCGATTTTACAGTGGTATCAAAAATGGCTGAAGTATGGTTGAATGTATAAAGCAACTAGAAAAAATGATGACGTCAGCACATCAAGGCAATGGTCATTCATACAACAGTGAAAAAAATTTTAGAAGTAGTTTTCACTATTTTAAGGGGAAAACAGCGACAAATTCAAGATTTACATTATAAAAATAGTAAAAATTACCACTCATTTCTTTCAATGAATAGTACAGAGCTAGACAATTAACAAAAGCAACTTCCAGTGTTAAACTTGGCTTGTAATGCGAATTTGTGTAATGCAGGGAAATTGGACAAAATTTGCCATATTAAATCAAAAAAGTCTGAAAAAAATTTTTTGTTAAAATATCAGGGACCAACTCTCGAATTAGCCCTAAAAAATCACCAAAAATTCACCTGCCACAACCCCTCCATTGAGAATCTTTCAAATCCACAATTTTGTTTTCATAGCTATATAACTCACAAAACGTAACTTTTCTGAAAAAATGTTTCAAACAAAAAACATTCTCCATTATATTACCTACAACTTTAGAATGTAACATATTTTTTGTATTTGTCATAAGAACAGAGGTAGAGAATGGCAAAGGTAGACAATGTTTTCAAATAAAAATAACAGTACGAGTAAAAACCCATTTTCAACTTCTTATTGTGAGGAACTTTTAGAAAATGCCTATCTTTGACACTCTCTATCTCTGCTTCAACGACAGATACAAAAAATTGTTCTACACTAAAGTTGTAGATAATTTTATGGAGAATATTTTTTGTTTAAAGCATTTTCTTTACAAAATGTACAGTTTTCAAGTTATACAGAAAAAACTAAAACTGTGAATACATTTGGCCTCGCTTTGGTAGGGGATACTGACAAGTGGATTTTATGTAGGACTATTTAGAGTTTTTTTTTCTTTTTTTGAGATAGCGTTTGACGTTCATGAGAAAAAACTTTTCCTAAAAGATATTTGGCAATCTGAAACATCTATCTGCAATTCTGCAGTTCTGCACTGAACCAAGACTTCACCAACTCATTTGCACTCACTTTGAATTTTTCACTCTTGTATTCATGATTCTAGGTAGTTACAACATCCCACCCTCACGAACTTCCTCTGCAAATATAGAACTTTCTTAATGAAAAACAAGACCATAAAATTTGCACCAAATTTCCAATAAAATTCTACTTCGAACACTTGCAACATAACTTTCTCCACTTCTTACCGCAAAAATTTATACGGCCCACATTTTAACGTCTTCCCAAAAAACTTCATTCATAAAGTTCGATTTTCATTCGATAGTAAAAAAAACCCACGCGAAAAATTATCAACACGTAACCCTTTTTTCCACTTTTTGGTAGTAAAAAATTTAAGCACCCCTCGTATAATTTAGCTCCTGCCGCAATAACGGAAGTTTCATTTATTTATTTACTTTTTTACTCCATCTCAGTTTTTTTCTCTTTTTTTAATAATTCCCGACAAACCCTTTTTTTTTTCCTCCTTTCCTTCTATATATATATTTTTTTTGAATTTTTCTTAATCCTGCGTATGTAACGGCTGTTTCCCATGTCATGCGGATGTAATAGATAATAGCGAATACGTGCACCCCTTCTATACGCCACCAATTCTCTAACCCTATCTCTGAAAAAGATCAACGTTTATAATTTGGCCTCTGTACGCTATTAGATCCACGAGACGCACCTGGACTATTTTTTAAAAAACTTTTTTTTCTCCTGTTTTTCGTCTTTATATAATATACATTTTTCATATTTACGTTTTTTTTTTTCTTGTTTTTTTGTAACCCTAACTCCATCTTCAATCCTTTCTCAGTCATATTTCTATCGTTCTTTTTTTTTTTTCTCTCAAAAAGCATTTAAATTTTCCATTGATGGTCTCCGAGTAACGCCTGTCTTCATTTCCAACCCATATCGTCTTCGACCTCACAAAAACCATATTCGTGTAGACGTGTAAGATGGTTGATGAGTTTTTTCAGCACTTTTTTAATTATACGCATTTTTTAAAATAATCATCCTTTTACTCTCGAAAACCAAAAAGGGTTCTTGATAAAAAAATCAAGAAATTTTGTCGACGTTGATTTAGGAGATAGTGAAATTTATCTTCACTTAGAAATGAACTTGCTGGAGGGTTGGTAAGATAATACGAGCTTTATACATACTTATAGAGTATAGGTAAATCTAAGGGTGACAAAAAATATAGGAATAAAAATTCACAGATTTCAACTAAGTTAAAGATTGGAGGTGGTTGAAAATGATTTTGCATCAGCCATGAATAATGTGGTAAAATAATTTTCATAGATCTCTAGAAAGTTTTGATTTTATAATGTAGACAGATAACTGTAGAATCAATGAAATTAGTAGATTTTGATCAATTGATGATGCCACGGACTAGAAAATTATATAAATTTTCGTTTTTGGACAAGGGAGATAAAAATTTAAATTTGACCTTAAATTCGGATAAAGTGCCCACAAATCTGTATAATATTATAATGATGTTATTGATGTATGACTTTTGAAAATTGATTACTTCATATTTCAGTCAGTTTCTGGCCTCATTTCATTCACAGCTAGGAAGTAGGTAGCTGAACTTTGAGCTATTGAAAAATTTTGTCTAGTTATTTGAAGAAATTATTTTATAGAATGATCAGTGACCAGCAACTTATCTTGATGTTGAAATTCATATAAAGTAATTTTTGCGGATTATGAATAGTTTCAATGAAGTAGTTTGAAAATATATTTTCTTCTCTTTGCTTTTGTGATGACGTAGACTCTCGAGTTTTCTACTTAGAACTGTGAAACCATAAGTCACAACTAAGACACCAATAAAATCAGCAATAAAATGTAGCACTGAATGACCAAATATCATTAGTATGACATATCAGCCTTGATAAGCGAGAAAGAAAAAAATTAAGGAATAATGCTGGACATCAGCCTTTTGAAATACTGTCATATCTACCGGAATGAATGAAAATTTCGAATAAAAAATATGTTTCAACAGAATGGCTCCTTCAAGTCAGCTTTGGCATAGCAACATCGAAAGCAGACAATTCCACAATCATCTTCTAGTTATAGAAAACTATTTCGTCGAAGGAGGTACCGACACCACCACCAATTAAATGTACATCCATTAACAAGTTTCACAAGTCTGCCTATTAAGTTCTCATTTTGGGACTCATCTAACGAGAAAAAGATTGATTACGAACTGCTGGCTGATGAAAAGAATGACAAAAGTCCAAAACCACATTTCATCTGGAATGCGTACGGTGTAAATGAAATCACTTCAGAGTTCCACCTGTGTATTATCTGACAGTTCATTACATTGTCATTATTGTAAGATCCAACATTATATATAGTCTTTTCTATCAACAGACTGGATTAATTTTGGTACATTTTTTATAATAATTTAAAAATGTATGCTCATAAATTATCCGATGCTTAACCCAAAATGTATGGAGAATTTGGTTTCAGCCATTACAAAGAAAGTATTCCTATCGAGATGGCCATGCTATTTAAAGCAGACCAAATTATGGGGCTGAGGTAAATAACCTCAAGTAGACGAAAATTGCTGATTTAAAAAACAAGACACTTCGGAGAGAATTTTCAGTTACATTGTCAGAAGATTTGTCTTTTGTGCTAAGTTATAAACATTTAGTTTGCTGCTTTATGGCAGAATAGTTGTATTGTTTAGTTCATGGGGTGCTATAAAAATTTATTTTTTAAAGAACGACAAATTTCGAAGAAAATAAAAGTTATTCTGATTTTTCCGATTTCTATTATTTTGAAGAAAAAGACCGTAAAATTGAAATTTATTTCACTTAGTTGAGCGAAAAATGCATAAGATTATACAAATAATATCAACGAACACGTTTTGTTACAGCTATTTTCCTATAAGCAATTGAGTGCATTTTGAATTCTCAGGCAAAGAACAACTCAGCTGATCACACTCATGAATACTCGACCTTAAAAGTACAGATAATTATTTAAGGTGAAATATCTGAAAAACTCTCTGAAAATTGTCATACAGAGGGGCATCAATTACGTGTAGATTGTTTTCTTTAGGCAGATACTTTGAATACTTTACTATACCTACCAATATCTAAAAAGTTCATGATAAGAAAATCATTGAAATTTATTTCTATGACGCAGAAAAGTGCCCCTGTCCGGCCCCCAAATCAAATAACTTGAATAACGTAAAGAATTATATATTATTATTAGGGATCAGATTTATAAATGAAAACGCAAATTTTTTTGTAATTCACATGGAAGGGTGAGAGTCAGATAGTTTTTCGTTTCACGCCATTCTGATTAAAATAAGCCCAACTTGTTTTCACATATTTCGCATATTTGAGGTATATTTGCATATTTCGACATATTTCATAAAAGTTCATGCATATTTCACGAATTTCTATTTTCATACTTTAATTTGTGATCTGATCTCTAATGTAGTCATGAATTGTGATGTTAGTATCAAGATTTTATACCAAAACGACATTTTAAAATTAAGAAGTACCTATACTCAATAAAATTGTTTTCTTGTTTCGTTCATTCAGAAATTATATCTTAAATTATTAGGTAATTGGTATGAAGGTTAAATTTAGTTTTAGCTCAGTTAGCTGAGTAAAACGATACAAATATTGATATTTTGCATATTTTTCGCATATTTTTTAAAAAATCATGCATATTTTTGAAAAAATTATGCATACTTGAATTTTAAGCGCATATTATATGCGCATATTTTCCACTTTTTAGAGCATATAAATCCGATCCCTAATTATTATAAAATTACCAGTAATACATAATATTGTTTCACTTGTCAACTGTCATTGAGCACTTGAACTAACTCGGTTCGAATTTTATGTAATAAATTCATCATCTAATGGGTACCTATTTATCAAGTATGATGTAGATATATAAGAAAATTTGATTTCTTTTTTAAAAACTGACAAGTTAAAGAACTAATTTTAGATTACTCTACTCACAATCAGTCACTAGGTTGACCTATCATAAGAATACGTTGGCAATATATTCGTTGGTTATAGTTTGGGTGAGTGGTTTACATGTAGTACGCTCGCTTTTCGAGTATTCAAACAAACATTATAGTTGATTCGAGATCAACTGCACCTATATATGGCTCCCAATATCTTGAAAGTCGATTTAATCCAGTCAGTTGTTATCCGTACGAGAAATTGAAGAATTCCTACTATTTCCTAACAGATATTCTGATTATCATCTCGGATAGAGTAGTCATGATGCTAGAACCCAAACAAATTAGATAAATCTTTCGATTTGGCCGTGAATCAGGCTAATAATAAGATGGAACAACCAGCCAACTGACATTTTTTAGGAAATTGACTTTTTGACTGATTCTTGTATTATAAATCCTCCAAGTTCAACTAAGATAATAACAAGCCATTCATTCAAATATCCAATAGCTAATTTTCAGTAGCAGAAAAAAAATTTATGCAGAGCAAAAACAAGGTAATTTAATTCTAGCTTACTTAAGTCAACAACCAGCCAAATACAACTCAAGGCAATAACCAGCCATTTGCTCATTAATAACATGGCTTATTCGTTGTTAGCAATATTTACACTTTTGAAGTAGAAATGAAATCATTCATAATTGCTTTTCTAGCGAGGCTTGCTGCGCTAGAATTATTTTCACTTCGATTTTTTTAATCGTATTTTGACAATGGCTGGTTTTCATTCGTTTTTTTTTTTTTCTTCAGCATTAAATGTAAGTGATTGAAATTTTCGATTCATTTATTCATAATTATTAGATTTTAATTTCACAGTAAAATTATCACCCATAATCCTTCTCCAAATGAAAAAGAACAGGTAGTTAATCTTTATGATATTCATTGAGTAGTGAGAGCCTCCATATAACGAAAAAAAAACGAAACTTGTCTCTACATACTCGTTTTAGGTGTCCAGATCTTCTTAATTTTATTGGTATAATTTATTTAAGTCCCATTATTCAAATAATATTTTCCTGATAAAATGAGCGATCAGTTAAAAAAAACGATTATTCAAAACATTTTTTATTCTGCTTTTCTGCAGTAAAAATAAATTAAACAGATTAATTCAATTCAAGTAGATAAGTTCAATCAATATATTCGGACGAATTATTTCTCAAATAATAAGGGTGTATGAGGTAAATTAATCTTTACAAGAATAAAAGGCAAGTAGATAAAGTGTACACAAAGTCCACCAGGCGAAACAAATACTCGTTTCGAATTGGTCGATAAAATCCTATATAGAGGTTATAAAAGTACCTATGCCTTATAAAAAATAAAAATAATAAACCTGAACTATATATAAAATATACGCTCGAACGTGCGTGCATTAAGGTACAAATAAATGACAAATTACCACTTGAGGCAGGAAGAAGGGAAAAATGAAGACGACTTTTTTTTTTTTTGCCACATTTTGGGAAACGGCAGATTACATTGAATTCGCTAATAGGGGTATCAATGTCAAATGAACTATTGTAAAGCAAAAGAGCGTGAAAACCGAACAAAGAATAAATGATCTAATTTTTGGCCGTTTAACCTCCAGTTTCACCCCAAAAAATATACTAAATCGAGCACCAGCTTCCTTTTACTTTCGGTTTTTCCCATTTTTTGTGGGTTTTTTTTTTTTGTATAAGCTGGCGCGATTTTTTTTTCTAGTTTTTTTTTTTCACCCTAAATACCTTATTTCTAGAATTACTCAACCTCGTTTTCGGTGTAGATTTCACATCGCAAGGTGAAACAGCGTTTTTTTCTATCATTCCAGTTATTTATGGGTGAAAAAAAAAAGGCTCATTCACATAAAGTAAATGTAAAATTTGTCTTGAATTTTACAAACTAAATTAAAGTAATACTTAGTACTCGCATGTAATTCATTTATTTTGTCTTCACTTCTATTTAGACGAGTGATTTTACAATTGTACCTTCCTCTTTCACTAAATACTTGTACATTTTTTCATTTTAAAAATGCACAACCTGCAGAAAATAAAGGGACTAATATATTTGTACTTCAATACTACGAGTAGAAGTAGATGACATCATAAATGACACCATTATCGTAAATCTTCAAAATGAGGAATTTTTCGTTCGAGAAAAGTCAACACTGATACCTTAAATTCAAACAGTAGCACTACATAATCCTATAAAGGGGCATGTGTTGTATGCTGACAATTTTTCAGTCTTATTTGACCATAAAAAATTGTGCAGTCATAAAACACTTGAAAATATCATGGTAGTTTGAGCAACACTGATTTGTGTCACATATGAGACCCTCTGGTCTTTAGATGTATGACGTAAGATGGCATCATATGTGACGCCACTTGGCCATTTAAATAGCTGCGTAAAACATGCGGTTTTTCTAGCGTAATAAGATAGAATAAAAAATTTTCAACCTAACAAAAGAGGAGACTAAAGTCTTTCGAGATACGAGCAGTATATGACAGGACTATCTTAATAGTGGAAAAACCATTCATGTACTATCACTATTCAAACTATTTTCATTCACTCTCACTTAATCGAACGTGCATGATAATCCAGTGATAGTTGTGACAGTTAGACTGTCATCGTGTCAAGACATTATGCCAGTCAAAAGGAATCAGCTACCATAAAAGTTGAATAAAAAGTTTTAAAAAAAGTTCTCGAATACAAACAACTATAAAACATTGCCCTATACCTAAACACAATACTAAATGTCTTGATTTTATAGTACTAAAAATTCAATAATCTTAGATTAATAGACTGAAAGTCATCTCATGGAGACTTTATTTTTCGCATTGTAATTAAATTCATAATCTCAATATTGATAGCCACATGTTTTGAAAATATTCCAAGAATACTATTGGCATTTCTTCTTCTTTGGAAAAGGCATAGCATGTTATGTACTTGATTATAGATTTAAATATGTCCTCTTTTTTTACAACTTTTTTGAATAGTTTAGATAGCTTTCCAGTTCCGCAGTAAGAAAGAATAAATATTTTCAATGAATTTACCACCAAAATATCTTAAATTTCCGCTTAACTCGGCACTCCATCAATTCTCACTCCTCTCTGTTAATAAATTTGCCATAAAAATACGATTGAACTCGATACGAACAATAGTAATATCTCGAGTATAACCCACATAAACGTGTATAATATGTAGGTCTGAATTTGCAAAACGCAACCGTTCAAAGGTCCCATTCATGCACTTAACAAAAGGCTGACAGCCCCCGTTATCTGTATTTTCACAGGTGATGCAGATTTAACCCTTTTATTTCCGCTAAATACGCGGCTGAAATCGATACACAGACATTGATCCACACTCTAAGGTGAATTTCGCATAAGGGATGCAGCAAAACCATAATAAATTGGTCGATCTCGATATGCACGAATATACGATATTTTCATCAATCGGAAAAAAGAAAAAAAAAATAGAGGAAGAAAATAATTGACGACTCGTTTTACAACCCCTATATATTTTGGGGCTGTTTTTTTTTTGTGCTTTTCTAATAGCCACGACCCCAAAATACAAAACGATTTCAAGTGCTCTGAGTAATATGCGTTATAGCTCGTAATTTCTGAAAAGGCTGAAAATTACGTAACCTTTGCATTATTGGGGAAAAAAATGAGGTGACGTCCTATTGTTAACGTTTTCCAAGCTTATAATTCTTTGCCAGTGTTTAAAATTCGTAATTCATTTTTTTCTTAGCGCTCTTCTCCCTATTTTGGGGGGCTCTTCCACCCCATTCTCTTTATTCGTATTTAATTCTCTTTGGTAAAAAAAAAAAAAAAACTCTATTTTGTGGTAGAGTCTAATAGAGCCTACCTGTTTCTCTATGAAACTTGGAAAAATGTACTGTTTACGTATAAAATATTTTTTCGTTAAAAAAAAACTGCAAAAAAGGGTAAAATTTTGGAAAAAAAAAAAAAGTCGCAGCTGAATTTGATATCCCTATTCGTTTAATCGCTTTTGAGACAGGTTAAAGGCTATGAAAACTACATAGAAAAAAAAAAGGAAGCGTTGAAAAGAGCTCGTTTACACATTGAGTATGTAGGTCTTAGAGGTGATTATTGCAAACCGTTTTCAAATAGATTGTGCGGAAATATATGGGGAAACAAAACGAAACCGACTTAAAGGAGATATAATAATAGTATGGAAGAAAAGATTTGGAAGTTTAAGATGAGAAGAAAAAAATAGTAAAAAAAAAAAAAAAAAAGATTTGAAGCATCTTTTTTTTTTGGTACTAGTTTACTCGTGGCTGTACCTTTAGGGAAAATGAAAAGTGGATAAGAGATCAAAAGGTACAGAATTTCGTTAAAAAACAGCATAATCCTGGGAAAGAGTTGACATACTGAGAGTATAAAAAACAGATAGATGAAACGGAAAAAACTGAAAAGAGGGGGTTGGAAATTTGATGTCCAATTTGGATGTTTTAATATAGAAAGAAAAAAATTCACAGTTCTCTTATATTGCGAGATTTTCATTTAGCTATAATACATTTCAGCTAAACAGCTTCCCTGATTATAGGTGTTTCCATTGATTTCTTTTTAAATTTCAATTCAAGTTGATGAAATTTTTCAAATGAAGGTATTCGAAATAAATAAATTGGTGTGCTTACCCCCCCCCCCCCTAACTCACCTGATAGAAACTACTTATTAAATCAGATGGACTCTATAATAAAAACATGAAAGTAATAATATGATGCGGTAACATTTATGTATAAATGCTATAAAAAAATTTTCAAATGCCAATTGGCACTTGATTAATTTTATAAATTTCAAAGAAAAAGCAATTAATATTTCATCAGAATTCAATGAAATTGCCATTACAGAATTTGGTGATTCGTATAGATAATTTCAGTTCATCCAAAAATTAAGAGAAAAATGCAACCAAAAAATAAAGTTTGATATTTTTGGGTAGTAACTTTATTTTAGCCAAAGTTGTCATTCCATAAAAAAGAAAAGGTCGTCGGTTGAAATACCAAATTTGGAGAATTGAAAAATTTTGGTCAGTCACCACCGATATAAGCTGACCAGTAAAAGTTATGAAATGTTCTTCTGCAGTGCAAAAAAATGAAAACTACAAAACCAAAAAGTTGAAAGGATAGTATTTATGTGATTCTATGTAGAATATTTTTTGAGAAATTTCATTTATATTCAAGAGGATTCGAAGATTATACAAAAATTGTAGTAACACTAAGGAACTATAAAACTTGCAGTAGCTAGGTAGTAGATTGCATTTGCTAGATTGCATTTGCTAGACAGCATACCCCACCCCCACGCGAGTTCTTGGTTGGTGTATGGAAATGTTATGTCGAAATTTGACACACCTTGTATAGTTTGTGACTAATATCGAAGTCCACGGTTAGAACATTTCTTACCAGGTGTATTCATCGAAATTTGTCCCACTATATACTAATTGGATGTACTGATGAAAACTTCGAAATTTAATTCAACTAGAATCCCATTAAAGCCCCTGACCGGATGTTACCAAAGAGAAAAATCGTAAATTCGTTTGAAAAAAAACGACAATTATTGATTCACAGCAAAAGCATATTATAGAAACAAAGTTATAGAAAAAACATGAGAACGTTCTACAGGTGTCTTTTTTTTTTTTTTGCACGAAGAAGGTGGAAAATTTCCTGTTTTTTTCGATTCGATCCCATAATTAACAATTCAAAAAACAAAAATTACATTCGTGTACCACTTTTTGACAACGTACATGTACTTGTGGGGCATGCGGCGACTACAATTTTTATAAGGTTCTTAAGAACGGAAAACACGAATTTCATCATTTCTTTTCTTTTTGTATAATTTTTTCGAGCTCTTATGTCCGCTAATGGGTTAATTATTCATCGCAGAGTGATAGGAAAAATTAACTCAACGTAAAAAGTTGGTGAGTTATTAAAATTCATTATTATTTGATTAATGAAAGACGACTACAACCAGTAAACTATCGACTTGTAATCTATTCGTATTCATTAAGGCGATTTTATTCTATGAAAACATTATAACGAGTACACTCTAAATGCAATATACAAAGGCGTTTGTATAAATATACGGAAATACGTGGTCGATTCGAAATGGAAGTGAAACAAAAAATGTTAATTTTTTGTCCGTTTGACTTCGATTTAATGGACTAAGAACGTTTTGAGATAGAAGTCAAAAAACTTATCGTGTAGAAAGTGCTGTGTACATTTTAATTCGAATATACAAACTTTCATTAACGATTCCATTTGGTATCGAGGCTTTTGCATTCTAGCTGTTGGTAAAATATTAATTAGTTCTGTATATATACGTGTTACGAAATACCTAGCTATATATACCTGTTGCTATATTGAAATGAAAATTATATACGTAGCATTTATACCCACGAATGCAAATTTCATTACACGAAAGTGACACCCCTGCGCTCGTTATATTTACTGCAGATTTATTTGCACCACTTTGAAGCCCAATTATGACTGACCTTTATAATTTCTCTGATTATCCAGCAGCGCATGGATGGAGAGCAATACAATATGGCAGAGGACAAGAGCTATATGACCTCCTTCCCTTACTAACGATCTCCATCTCCCCCACAATATTTGAAAATCCTCTTCTCGCACTTCGAAACAAAAAATTAAGCCTGTTTTATAATTTTTATCCATCTTTAATATTAATATAATTCCAAAAATATTGATTAACAATTAAATTTTTACAGTATGAATTCGGTAGATAAATTTTTCATACTCGTACATAGATGAATTTTCCATTTTGATTTTTTTTTTTTTAGTCACTTTAAACATTTTTTTCGAATTCTTTATACATTCATGCTGTTGGCGTCCCAAAATAAAAATAATTTTTCCCGTTCTCTCTCGTCATAAGAAGAGCCCATGCCTTGGTATGCGCACCCCTCACGGTTGATTCAACGTGAAAGGGACCTTAGGGTGTGAAAAAAATACGCCAGAAAATTCTTTTTCACCATAAAGTCGCTTTCTGATTTCAATCCGCGATTTCTTTGTTGGTTTCTTTGCTTATAGTTAATTGGTCTGTTTATTTGGTACTGTTTTTTCCATTTACTTTATTGTTTGTTTGGTTTTTGTCCCAACAACGCACTTTCTTCACACTTTTTATTAGACAGAGAGTAAAATGAATGAAATTACTGAATAAGAAGGGCTTAATACGTTAAATTATTATTTTTCAACACATCAGGCTTAAAACGTTGTTTTTTTTCTCAGATAAACCTGTTTTATTTATGATTCAAGATTTTCGAGTGAACAAAAGCAGTGTTACCAGTATCTGAATTCCTTTCTTCCTAAAATAGAAACTACGGAATAAGGATAGAAGGGCAAAAAAAGATTCTCCAAATAATAAAAACACTCTAATATGCCTTCAAAATTCAAAAAACTTTCGAATTCATCAAACGAGACCATCACCCATTCTTTCTCACTCAGTAACTTACATTCATACAATATTTTCGTTTCACCGAATTGAAAGTTAAGCAAATCCTCAGGACAGATTTCTGCTATTATATTTGAGCAATGAACCTGAATGTTTCTAAGTTTTGTCGCCACTTCTCAATATCGTCTGGCTTTCAAACACTTCAAGTTATATACTAACTTTCAACAAAAACTATACTGCATTTGGCAGTACTCATGGGTATAGCTCGATGCGAAAATTTAACTGGCTGTAATTCGATTTAAATTTATCATAATTTTCGTACTTTTTCGTGAGAAAAATTTTCGTATTATTCGCCATTATGGAGATGAAATTTATTAGGCATTCGAGTACGTGAGCCTGCGTAAAGAGTCAGAGGGTATAAAAAGAATACGTTACACATAGCTGCTTGGGAATTCATTTAGAGAAGTTAACTTAAACAGGACGCGACAAATTAATGGAATTAATTTTACGGAGATTCCACTGTATCTGTCTCAATTTTCTAAAATTGATGGTAAAAATAGGCAAACTAACGACTGGGAGAGAGACGGCCACCGCAATTGTCTACCACATAAATCAGAAAATACGATTCAATTAAGAGACACGTACATACGAAGGGAGAAGTTGAACACGAATTCACGTTATGTCGAGTGACAGAAAGTTGAAAGTTGAGAGAAAAAATTTCCAAGTTTAAATAAGCCTCTAAATGTAGAAAGACGAAAAGGCTCAGAATCAATGGGCTCAGTGGCACAGCTGGACCAAAATGTTTTTAGAGGATGGGGGGGATTCATAAAGCCAAAATATTACATTTGCTTGTCAAACAAAAATAAATAAATATTTGGATTACTTCCTGAAAAAAAGACACCCTCCAAAACACCAAAACAAAATTTACAATGAAATATAAGAATAATTATATTTTCAACATGGATATGCTTCATGGCAGAAGGTTAATCAAAAATGTTATGGGAAAGTTGGTTTGACGTAGATATATATATATATCTCATAGTTAGATAATAAACCAGAGGATCTTAATGAATGCGTGAGGACACTTTAGAAAAAAATTATAAACTCTCCAATACTTATTTTGGTCAATTTTTCATGCATTTCAAAATTAGTCAGTTTCAAGGCCAAAAAGAAAAAATCTTCCATGTAATATGTTTTTAGCCTCTTTTGAGGAGACAGAGCCGATCCTAGGAAAACTATTCAAATATAAATGATAGACGTACACATAAATGCTACATAAAATATTACTATTTTGTCATCGTACCTCTAAAGCGTCCCAAAAAAATCTCAAGTCAAAACCTTGAAATGACTTCAATTTCTGTCCTAATAGAGATACCAAAAAGTTGAAAACAATACCACAATTGTAGACCTTATGCGTAGGTCTATCATCCCCCTAAGTTTGGTCAATTTTTGTTGAATATAACTGTAATTAAAAAATAAAATATGAAAACCCATTTTTAGTTTATATCTCATAGAGGGGAACAGATGGAAGTTCAAACTTAACTAAAATTAATTTAACTGATTGTCTACAAGATGGTTTTAAAAAGTTTGAAATTCGGGCGGGGGCTCTTTCTGTAAAGAATTCTTCTCTCCAACAGTCGGGAAAATTTCACTGTTTTTACGTTTTTTCGCCTGTTAAACCATAAGCCCTTAAGCCACACAGTTTACTAGAAATGGTAGATATTTCACTGAAATAATTCGGAGTGGAAATACATGTATATAGCCCATAATTATAACGAGTAATAGAAATAAAGTTGTTCATTTTCTTTCTCCTCAGCAATGTACAGAGTGTAGACAACAAAAGGCGGACTGTTGACCTTTAATATTCATTCTTGTTCATCTTGTACGTAGCTCTCTCTGCTTATCGAATTCGTCGATATTTCCATGTAAATTATGGATTAAGCGTGCAAAAAGCTGATAGTATTAGTTTTTGAATAAATAATTGCCCACGCGAATAATTCAATAGCAATCTTTCGATCGAATATTCTACAGCAATATATATACGAGATCGAAAGGTAAAGGCGAAGATGTAAAAAATTACGACGAGTCATCTTTGATGGCGTGAAATAACAAGTTTTAATTGATCGAATGTGAGTCTAATTTCGCGTCATACACTATAGAGCCGAAATTTGTAAAAGCATTTTCTAACATTTGTTCGAAAATTATTCGTGGGCGATGGTCATTTTGTTTGATTTTGCCACTTCCCTCTCTAAATACACTCGAATGTGTAAATTGATACTTACGTCAATTGGTAACTTAAGGTTAACAGTAAATTGGTCTTTTCAATATTCGTGTCAAAAATTAAGAATTCAGTAGGATGAACGATGACGTGTAAAATCTGCGATGATTTTTTTTTTTTTTTCGTAGACGACGTGTCCTATTTTTTATATATTTTTTCATTTGTAAAAATTCTTCACATTCGACTTGATCTCTGTTCTGGCATTCAAGTCACCGCGAATTACACTAGACATCGTTCAAAATGCAAGTTCTTAATAATGGCTCGTTACTTTGTATCGCTTAGTTTTAGTCATAAATTATACTACATTATACCAAATTTAAGAAATTCATGTGGTTGATTTTAGGTTATAGAATTAAGGTTTGGCTTGAAGCACTCACATAAACAAAGTAAGCATTAGAATAAGAGTATAGGTATGATGATTTTGCAGAAAACTACATCGAATAAAGAAAAATCGATAGTTGATTCTAAAATTGCGACGAAATTTGAAAAATCATACATTCGGGGAAAGGCCACTCAAATTCAAATATTTATGAATTTTTTAAATTTAGTATTGAATGACGAATTCAATGATCCAAGAAATATCTATCTCAAAGGCGCTTATTCAGAAGTTTTTGAAGTTGAAAATTTCTAAGATAATTTTACATCATTTTTAAATAGTAATTTAAAATTATTTTAGAGGGGCCATCTTTTGAAATTATTTAAATAGTTGAATTGTATTTTTGTATTACAAAATTCACCAAATTTTAAAATATAATTCTATATGATCAAAAACTTTGATCCAATGAGTCAAATCCTGAATTAAGAATAGAAAAAAAACCTCCACAAGAGTCAAATAATAAAACCTGGTACTCTTATTTCTTCTTCATTTAAATTTCATAAATGTTTAAAATACGCCATAATTCCTAAAACAATTCAAAACATGGCTGTATGTATAGATAGCTAAACAAAAATTTATTCAAAATCCTACACTAGTAACCGTCAATTCAGTTTTCCGTATTCACTTTCTATGCGTGTTTTATGTGTCTTTCTGTCTGTCTTTCTCTTTCTCTGTCTAAGATCATCGTACTGAATAAGTAATTCATACAAAAATATGAGTTCCCATTGTTTGTAAATCAATCGATTAACGTCGTCAGAACGTAACAGTTGTATGTACATGATGTTCGAAAACGGATATTTATTCCTAAATTATAATATTTATTAAAATACTGGTGGCAAAAATACCAACAACGAATACAAAAATTTATCACAAGTACATGTACGTGAATCAATTTCGTTAATACTTGAATTTAGAAACGAATAATTTCAAATCCCATCTTGGACCACCTACGTTTTTTCCCCCTTTCATTTGTAATGAAGCTAAGCTGTTCAAGTAGTCTCCAAATTTAGCATTGAAGGACGTCATAAAGAAAAAACATATTTTTCTGTATGATCTTCTGAATTCCAGGTAAGGTGATGCAAAAATTGAAAGTAAATTTTTCAAAAGTCTACTAAAAATATTGGCTGTAAGTAGTGCTCATAAAATAAGGTTCTATGAAGAAACTGGACGGGGCGAAAGAACTCGAGGACAATTGAAATATCTAAATCTGTAATGTCAAAGTTGCGACACAGAATAACTGACAATAACTACAGAATGCAGAAAATAACAATAACTTGAAGAAAAAAAAATAGTCAAGCAGTGTCCCAAGACTGGATAGAGTATGTTATTTGAATAGTTTTTAGTACTTCAAAAGTATACAATCACAGCGCCAACATTCACGAAATACCAAAAATAATCCCAAAATATACCAACGCCAATGCAAAAAGCACCATTTCTCAGCCTTAAAAAACCCCATTAAGATTCTTTTCGACTTATACTGTTACACTCAGTTTTAGTAGAACTATTTGAGGATCGAACAGAGTGAAAAACAAGTAAATATAAGTTATTAAAACAACGATATCTTCAGCCAATAGCAACATGCAATATCTATTAGGGAGTCGTTATTTTCAAGTTTTTAATTTTTCACCTTCCAACTTGCAGAATGATTCCATTTTATGAGGAAAAAAAATTCCATACAAATTTCAGCGTGGTGTTTCAAGGAGGTTGAAAATTCGAACATGCAAAAATTAGCATGATTTTACTTTATAATAAAAATTGTATATAGAAATATATATTTTCATCTTCAACTTGACTACTAAAATTTAGTGACTCATATCCTACCCCAAATCCTGTCTGTTAGTTGATATAATAATATAGTGCCATAAAAACCACCTGCATTTATGGTTGCTAATTCTTATTTGAAATCATAGTTTTTAGTACGACAGAGTGAGTTTCATTCATGGTCTGACCAATTCAATATTCAAAGCTTCGATAAATAAAAACTGGCATCATTCTTTAAAATTTCAAGATGACTTTATAAAGCTGAATGAATTCTAATATCAGCTGAATGATTTTTTCGAAAAAGCAATTCCAAATTTTCGTATAAATGAATTTAAAATAAACGTTTCTAGGTCTGAAATAACCAATAAGAACATTTCTCTGAGAATAGGAAGGCATCAACAATGATGTGGAAAAATAAAGATTTTCATTTTACTTTACTTTTGTGAGATAGCTGATACTTGATATGCGAAATCTGAATAATGATTACTCACCTGAAACAAAAGAAAAAAATAGTTTGATTAGTTTAATATTAGTGAAAATTGAAAAATACAAAATATCTTTTATACCATTTGATGGGTGTAAACATGCTGAGGGTTGTTTCAGTTACACGTACATTTTACAGGCTTTTGATTTCACAATTGCCTATCACTATGCAAAAGCCAGTTAGACGACAGTTTAAAACGTCGATTTCAGATGGCAATTATTCCCTCCAATCGACACAAAGACAACTTTGTTGCCCTTTTTTCTCTCAATAGCACCCCACCAGCAAATTATTCACAAGCCATTTTCAGATACACATACGTAACGAGCAACAAACTCAGCCAAACCGATGAAAATATTTCAAAATTCAAACCGAATATGTCGCCATAACCACGTAAAAAGCCTCCCCCTTCTTCGTGGAAAAAAAAAATTGTAAGGAGCATGTAGTAGGTCGAGAAACTCGTTGTATCCTTTCTTTCCCTCCACACTGGATCTGCAGTTTTTTTTTCTCCTCTTTTTCATCTCCAGATGTAATGTAATACGAGTACCACAACCCTTTTTTCTCTCTTCCAGCTTCTTTCGTCAATATCAGGGTTACCCCCTTCTTCCTTCTCTAACCCCTTTACTCTATTTTTCTCTCATTTTTTTCTCTCTTTGCTCATTTTTTCGGTTCGGACGTTTTATTTCTGGTACCGTACGGATTCTCATCGCTTCTACTTTTTTTCTTCTTTTTTTTTTTTTCAAAAAAAAAAATAAATATATGAATATAATATACGCATATTATTTGTGTGCGGGTGTATGGGTGAAATATGTGTACCAAAAACGTGTAAGTACAAGTACATAGTATATATGTATTTGTGCATGTCTTTTGCTTTGGAATTAGTGCGCAGATGGCTTTAACGTACGCAGATGGGAATCGGTTAAAGTACTTATCAACGATGATTTACTTCATAATATGAAAAAAAAAAAAAAAAAAAAAACTTAAAACGGTGTACGTACAATGCAAGGGTTTGTCTCGAACTTTTTTCTTATTTTCGAGTACCCACTATACGTATTTTTTCGAAATGAAAAATTCCAGAATAGATAATCATATTACTGGTTTCTTGGCCTGATCTATACAATAGTCGACTATATGAGCATGTGGGTAAACAAAGAAATACGATATGGTAAAGAAATCGATGAGAGATGGTCGTAACTTGGAGCACTGTACAACCTGAGCACAAAAAGTCTTTGGAATGTATTGGAAAAATAAATATAAAAATACTGCGCAGAAATATGCCACCCGCAAGCTTGAGGACAGGAAACTGTAGAGATGCCGATTTTTCAAGATCATGCGATCGATTTTGATCGATTTAAATCGAAATCAAGAAAAAAATCCATCAAATCGAACGTTGGTTGTGGAAAAATTGAAAATCGAAAATACCATTTAGATTATTGTACTTTTTGTTTTAGTCGAGATTTAGTTGAAAATTTATATGATTTTTTTTAAATATGAAAATTTACTCTCACAAATGACACTAAATAATACACATTTTGAAATATTACGTAGAATACCAACCAAGTAGATTTTAATTTGTCAGTTCTTCAACAATCGATTTTTGACTGCATGTGATCGAATCGAAATCCAGAAAAACAATTTAAAAATCGATTTTTCAAATCCGATTTGATTGAAAATATTGATAAATGGAAAAACAAATTTGGAATATATTCCTTCAAGTTCTCAAAGGAAAATTTCTATTCTTTTACTTTTATACAGGGTGTTCCATTTTGAGTGGTCCACAGAGTAATGGCATATACAGACTTACAGAGTTAGGTATACTTTTTATGTTGATGTATGACAATTTAATGCCCTCACTCACTGTGTAAAGAATGATGATCAAGTTGAAGAATGCTGACTTATTTTACTATTTTTCTAGTAATTTCTGCTACAAATCGTGCATTGTCCATGCCCAGGACATATTACTTATTCTTGTATCAATTCATTTACAATTCTAATAATATTCGAATTCGTTTTCAATAATTTCAACATCGATATTCAATACCGAGTGACTTACTTTCATCAAATAGCTCTCAGCAAAACTGATAACTTTTTTTCGCTTTTCCTCGTACCCGGCACCAATTATTCGAAATTCGTAGGACGAAAAAAAATTTTAGAAACAGGCTTGAATATATAGACTACTCGTTTTACATGAATATACTCGTACGTATATTGTACTGGTTCTAACCTGTAGGCCACCTTAATCTGGTTTCATATATATATAGGTGAATTATTATATGTAGTAAAATCGAATATCATAAAGTAATTTATTTGTACTTTGTGAAATTTGCTGTATCATTGAAAGCAGTTGGTTGATTGAAATTTCTGCGAATTAAATTGAGCACACGAAGATCATAATGTTTGATAGTTTTGACTAGAGGCAAATAAGGGATTGGTGTGAGCAACGATCTCTTTAACCTAATTTTTTCATTGCTCGAGAAATTTAAAGGTGGAAGAAAAAAATAAAGAGAAAATTGATAGACTAGGATTTTTTAAAATTTAGTTTTCTATTAATTATGAAATGATAGTGTCTATTATTAGTATAATCTAATAAAAACCTTGCTTTCGATTGTAACTCAAATACACTTTATGGAGTTCTGTTTCATAATTCCGGAGTGGGAAATTATAAAAATAAATAAAGTGAATAAATCAGCAGGTAGAGCCTTTGGTCACAAATAAAACAGACGCAGAAAATATTTTTGATTAAAAAAAAGTCTATCTTTGACGCTCTCTATTTCTGTTCCTATGGCAGATCCAGAAATATCGATAAGAACAAAAGTTGTAGATTATTTAATGGAGAGTGCTTTTTGTTCCAAGCATTTTTCCATCAAACGAACCATTTACAAGTTATAGCTGAAAAAACAGAAAAATGGATACATTTGATCCCCTTGGGAGAAGTGTTGCGGTGGGTGGATTTTAGCAGACTTGAAGGTGGTGATTCTGGAGATAGACCTCGATATTTCTGTGCAAAAAATTATTTTGCATGATTTTTTGCATTTTTTTCATCTAATTACACTGGACAAATAGAAAGTTAATGGCTTATCGGAGTTTGACAGTAACAGATGGTTTCAAAAAAAGTAACTTCTTTCAATCCTCCAAATGGGAATGGTATAGGGAGCTGGTTATAATTAAGAGGCAGGATTGGGTTCGTTTTTTTTTTTCGATGTTTGTAATAAGGCCAAACATTGTCTCGTTTTTATGAATTTCTATCCAACTATACCTTTCGCAGTCGTTGCAATGTTGTCTTCGATTGAAAAAAAAAATCAGTGCCTTTTTGAACACACTCTACAAGATTCACGCGTCCAGTCCAAAATGATCTAAATTCTAAAGTTATACTGCATATATCCTGCCAGTTATTACGCCTCTCAATATTTATATAAAGTCACTGATCTATAAGGTGACAATGTATCGTTAACACTAACGTTCATTAATATGCACATAAGCATTCTTATGTTCATCCCAGCCTACCACCAATGGATGCAGCAAAAAATTGCATTTCCATTCCAAGTTCGAGGTGAGTATATACTCCGTTGTCAGCCGGATATCACGATTCATTCTCCAGTTCTCACAGACGATGACAATAATTTTCGTTCTTCTGCATTTGGAAAGAAAATAACGGGGTGCAGGTGCTACACTGAAAAATTCATTTGACCGACTTTACCCATCCGATTCTGTGAAATTCAACGTGGCCACCACGCCTTATATGACTGATATTTTACCCAAATAAAAAAAAAAATTCATAATAGATTCTGTTTATTGTAATTTTTCTCTTCATTTTCCGTCTCTCTCGCGCAGCAATGATATATTTGATAAATAATCTCCAAGTAGAGACGTTCTTTTTTTTTACTTCTCTTCTGCGCCTGTATCGAATGTAAATTAGTCGAAAATTTTCGTCATTTTGCTCGAATAGACGAGGGCACGTTGCCAGTCAGTGAAGGAAATGCAAAAGAAAAATCGATGGCCACAGGCGAATAACAATGATAAGAGAAACGGCCGGAGGTTAGCGGCTCATGCGCTACGCTCAGAGCTACCGTATTTCTTCGCTATAGGTAAATCGTAAATTTATAAAAACATAAATCACGTACACTTCTCAGCTATATTATAGACTGCATAATAGCTATATATCTATGTAAAAAATATAAATTCTATTTCAAGCGCTATAGTATATCCTCATTTCCCCTCAACTTGGAGTACACTGACCGTTATATGGCTTGATTTGTTTGATCATCATTTCTCAAGTCTCTGGTAAGTCATTCGATAAGTAGCTTATTGGTAGCAGAGGTTTGAATGCAAGCCGAAAGCTATAAAAGCTAAAATAACCAATCGATTTTGAAAGAAAATGCTGAAAGCTATAGAAGCTTCACTCCGAAAAAGGAAAATTTAAAAGCTGAAGCCAAGTGATGACAACATTTTACACGTTAAATAAAATATTCTGCATTTGAGGCATAGAATAAAATGTAAAATGTAGAATACGTAAGGTGTTCAATAAAGACTGAGAATCGTCCTGTGGCGTGAGTTGGCTGCCCTGTACAGCAAAATAAATGGTACGAAGTGAAAGAGCATTCAATTTTGAACCATTAATACCTTATTCCAGTGGTGCTGCTATATAGGGTACAGGTGAGCAAAGCCATTCTTTGAAAGTCTACGCAGATACCCCTGTACAGCAAGAATAATCTCATCCCACGACCCATACCACACCCCTCCCATGGTCTTATTCATCTGTGGGTACTAACTTGGCATTCTGGTACAAAATTGGACGATCTTTTACCTCGTACCATTTATTTTGCTGCACAGTGCAGCCAACTCATGCCACAGCACGAGTCTTAGTCTTCATTGAACACCCTACGTAAGTAGATTGTAGAACAAATAGAATAATAAATAGAAATGATCTATAATTATACTCGTACTTTATTTTATTTCCTTCTATTTCCTTCTACTCGTATTTTATTTCATATTTTTTCAATTTTTCACGTTTTTACTTTTTCTCACACGTTACACAATTTTACACTATCATACACATTCTTACATATTCTTACACATTTTTACACGTTCTTACACCATCTTACACATTCTTACATGTTCTTACGTGTTCTCGCATTTGTTTTTATATTCCACTTTATTTTCTTCTATTTTATTTCATATTATTTTTTTCATACTTAATTACACTTCATTTTATTTTAGTCAATTTTATTTTACTTTATTTTATTTCATATACTCCAATTTTTCAGCTTTTCACACTATCTTACACGAATTAGAGCTTTTATCACATCATTGCTCAACTTATAGTTGGTCCTTCTATAGTCGCATATCACCCCAAAATATTTTCAAACTCTCTTCCACTCTCCCTTCTTCCGCTTCTAGAAAAAAAAAAAAAAAAAACAACATAATCTAAAACGTGACTGAGAGCAAAACAAAACCCCCGGTAAAATCCAGACCAAAAAAGTCGTATAGACGAGAGCATTTCTCCAAACCCCTGCATGTTCTGAAAAATGACGCATTCGCATTTCGAGATTCCAATCAGAAATAAACTTTACAAGCAACGGATTCTACGTTAGGGTATTTACACACGGTGTGGATGCGGTTGGGTGGAGGGTGAAGGGCTGAAATTCGTTTTTGTTTTCACTCTTCTCTTTTTCGAAATTGGGGCACCTGTTGCTACGAGGAACGTATTTCGGCGAAGAATAGCTACACCGAAGCATGAGTGAAATTTTTACATCAAACGTTCGATAACAATTCAAGTTCTGCACTTTTTTATTAAACGACACTTTTTCCCGAACCCAATGAAAATCTTTCTATTTATTTCGAATAGGTTCGCATCTTCATAATATATTGATCTCACAGTAACTTCTGACAAGGGTCATGGCGAAAAAGTCAACAATATACCTAGCTCAAGTCTGTAAGTTACAAAAGAAGCTAAAAGCAAAATTTATATTCGCTAAGAAGAATATAAAAAATATTTACAGTAATTCCTTGCATTTCATGAAATTCTTCGAAATGCAGAAGGCAAATTCAAACAGTCGATCGAATTTCGAATACTCATCTAAAAAATTACTTTGGATATACCTTCGACATGATTTAAATGGCCGACAATGTACATTCTTTGAAAAAATAATTTAACCTGTCCTCCTTTGCCCCCTCCCTCTACAATATAGACAACGCCTTTTATATTTCTAGTAATTCCACTATAGTAGGTACTGCGGATCATGTTTCGAGGTATCGAAAAAGTAATTTAATTTTTGACATTATTTCGAATGATTGTCGAATTTTAATACACTCACAAAAATCGATGGCCTGGTGTGAGGCAGAGAGGAGGAAAAATAACCTGTTCAGGGCTAGAGAATGAGAATAGGAAAATAAATAAAATGTAAAAAGGTTATCGATGCGATCGATTGGCTAGAATGAAAAGTAGTAGAGAATTAATCGATGAATTAAAGAACAAGTTGTGTGATAAACTTGTCAATAAGTCGACGACGCGTGAATAACGACTGCAGAAGAATTTTACATCGAATTTCTTCAAGAAACGTTCCATCAATCTTGTCTCATTATTTTGTTCTCAGGTGCATTTATAACATCTTAATAGTGCTGTAAACAGGAATCGGTTTCAAGTCGAATCCTTTTTTGGCTGTTGACGAAAGACGAATTCAAAGTAAACTCAGAGCTACCAACTGGTAATTTGGAAGATGAAATATTTTTATCTATATAAATTCAATATTCTAACTCTAACACTCATCAGAATTCATCAGTTAAAATTTTTCTTTCGTTTTTCCTTTTTATTTATTTGTAATTTGATCTAAAGAGAAAGTATAGTACCTCAAGTCAGACAAAAAATTCTTGAGAAATAGGTAAAAAATGATTGTCAGGTCAAAAATTTTCTATTTTCCTGTTTTATTTTTATATCTTCCTTCGGACCTTCGGCAACATTTTGGTGAAGTTTCACACCACCGCAAATAGGATATGAACCTGTAATCCTTATTTAGGCAAATTTCGTAGAAAAATATGACTTATTTTCTTCACGTTTCTTCCTTTTTAACAACAGTTCCAACTGTTGGCATGTAGCTTATTAATTTCGTCAAAATTTTGTAGGATATATTTGCAGTCGGGTGTATAATAATACCTGAAAATTTCATTAAAATCGATTCAGCAGTTTTTGAGAAAACACATTTCATTTTCGAAAATTATGATTCAAACTTCAAACTTGCTGATTTGCTTGAAAAAAAGGATTTTCAAATTCAAAAATTCAAATTTTCATACTTCAGTCAATTTTCAACCGACTGAGACGATCTTTTTTTTGCAAAATGCTCACAAAACCTTTCTCTATGTACCCTAAAGCATTCGTACATTACCTTGAAAATGAAATTTCCGACTTGAGCTGTACTTCTTCATAGATCATATTTTCAGTGATTTTTTTCTAAACGCACAATCTCAACATTGTCCCATTAATCTCATTAAAAAAAACATTCACACTTTTTTGGCTGAAGTTTACAACCCACCATGTCCCAAAAGACATTATCAATCAACTTGTTGTGCTTAATCCTTTCATCCTTTCGAAAAAGCCCAGACATTGGCCCATAGCAATCCAGAAGCTCGACACGACATCGCGCTGATCCGAATTCAAAACTTACGAAGTCCCAAAACCATTTAATTTTTACACATAAATCCCCCTTCCCCACAATGATATACTGATTGGAGAATCACTTTTTGAATTTTTTCAGATTTTCAAGTATTTAATTTTTTTTTTCACAAATAAGGCTGAAACTATATGTATATATTGACTATATTATGCACATTTCACATTACTTCTTCGGCAACATTTTATCATACATTTTTTTGGATAAGGAATCATTTGTTCTCGCACAGGACAATGATTAATAGTACGTTAAAACTGACAGTTCTCTATTTATTACGGGTTCAACTTCATTTTAATAACCAACCACTATCATAATCACCATCATCTGGGCTTCGTTTTTATAATCATTGTCTGACATTTCTGAAAATACGTATATATACGTACCGGTATTTTTTTTTTCTTTTTTACTCAGCTCTTCGACATTCTTCTCTATTTTTTTTTTCCAACTCCTCTCACCTTTGCATCTCACTTGCCCACATCCAAAAGTTTTTTCTTTTTTCTTTTTTTACAGCTTTCGATCATTTCGTCTCTCTTTTATATATACACTGACGTATAAATATACTAGTAAATGTGGACTTCTTTTTTGGCCTCCACACTCTCACTGCACCATCATTCTCTCTCTCTCTCTCTCTCTCTCTCTCTCTCTCTCGCACTTCTTAATGTAATGACTCGACAAATTGAGTTTTTCGGTTCTAACGAACAATGTTCCACGAATATTGGTATAAGAGTTTCGAAATGTTTTTTAAAAAGAGTACGGGTTCGGCCAACATTCGGTAAAGTAGACGCTCGCAGCGTAAATATACCTATACTATATATCTAGCTAGAAGAAAAGAATTTTTTTCATTTTTTTCAATTTTTTTTTCATTTTTTATTCCTATATGATTAATATAGCCTGAAAATAAAGGATCCCGCAACGCTAAATTGCGCCGCATCTCATTGGCACTACGGGATAAGGCTTCTCCTTTTTTTTTCACTTTTTTTTTTTTTTCTCTTCAACTCGTTACTCGATTAATGATGGAAAGATATCCGACGTGCGATTATCAATATAAATACTCGCATTTCGTTTTAAATATTCAAACTAAATAGTGTTCGGGTCGAGGAAAGTTTTAAAAGGTCGTTTCGCTGCTCTTGAGTGGTGGTTAGCATTTGAGAAAAATGTGCGAATTCATTTAGTGGGCAGGTCATTCGGTAGGTGGCAACAGGTCGACGAGTGCCTAGCAGGTTCCATGCGTCAACAAAATGATTACATAGTTGCGACGTGCAGTTTGATTTTTCACTTGCTGCTAGAGCAGCTGATATTTTAAAAGTTTCAGGATGTTGGGAGAATTATTAGCTGCTCAGCGAAGATTGAAAATTAGCTTTCAGTTATATTAAGCAGATTCTAGAAGGAGACTATGGGAGCAAAGTCCACGAAGTACAAAATAGTTCTCTCTCAGAGATTCGGTATCAAATCGGCCACTCAGGCGGCTACAAAATTGAAAAAAGTTTGAATTGCTGGCCATAATCCGTACACTTCTACTTTCTTCCATTAAAAATACTCATATGTGTAGTGTGTACAAAATTTTGAATGAGCGTGATTAGGAATTTTATTAGTCGATAGGTAGTTATAAATTGTACATATCGCACCCCCTCTGCATGAAAGTCATAACTCAGAGAATTGTGTTTCGAGTTAATGGTGCGAAAATCCTTTAAAATAGTTTTACTTCATTACTCTACACCCACCCAGATAAAATCTGACTTCCAACTCCCTTCAAAAAAACTCTTTGAATGATTAAAAACAAACACATTTCTAAATTTCATTCTCAATTCGCTGTAATTTCTTTTAGAGTTTTGATAGTTTTGTTAGGATACCTATTTCAAGTTTGGAGAGATCTTCATTCTCAAAAGTCTTCCTTAAATAAGTGGCACAGTTTTTTTGTGAATAAATCCTTAGAAATCAATACGATTCTGTTCTATTAATAGTGTGCTTCATGAAATATATGTGGCCTTTAAAAGAGCCCAATTAACTAGAAAAGGGTTGAAATCATCATATCTAAATCCGGACCTTAGCCTGTGAAGACAATGCCCTCAAGGGAAGTTTTTCCCTTGAACGGTGGGGAGAGGGGTGCACTTTGTCTCCCAAGTATCTAGTTTACCCCTCCCCTGGATCTTAATTTGTGTCCCAGTATTTTGATCCAGCTACGGCCCTGATCTAACGCATTTGCACCCACATACCCCTCTAAAACGATGAGACAATATTTCAGGTGTTTCCTACCTCTTTATTTATTTTATACATGCAACAGGTGGTTGAGGTTATGTAACTTTTGTGAAACTGATATTGTAAAATTTATGTCGATATTTAACAAAATTATGATAAAAAATGTGCCTTCTATCAAAATTTTGTAAATTTTTGAATCATTTCAAGGGATTCGAATTAATTCAGAGGATATTTTAATGTACTACCAATCGTTTAGAGTAACCGCAGCTCTTCTCATAGAAGAAGATTATTATCTCTAAATGCATCGATCCGAGCTACGTATTTACGTGAACTAGTCTGAATTTAGAGCACTCGCGTGAGAGTAAAATCGTGGCCAAGGGGAGGAAGTAATTTTCGATAACATGCACCAGTATCGGATGTCTGCATATCGTGTAACACGCATTAGCATCTTTTCTTGCACAATATCCTCCACATGGCCCATGACTTACTAACCGAGTGCAGTCAATTCCTCGTCAAATCGATCAGGAATTACGATAACTCGTCCACATTGAGAATCGAGAATTTTACTTAATTCTACAATAAGCCGATAACGCAGTAGTGCCCTCCCCCCCCCCATATAGGAGTTCAGCAAAATAGCAACCTCACGCAGATATTATAAAACCACAGTAAGTCGACTTACCGGAAGAGAAATTCGATATAGGCACGTTGTTGGTAATTGTCTGGGCAACATCCGTCGCATCGCTATTTAAACCGTAAATTTCCAGCAACTCTTTGAACGTATTCACAGCATACTCTTTCAAATCAGAAGCGTCACCCGACTGACCCAGAAACGGGTGCGACAGGTAGCCACCAGAGGGTTTGAACGCATTCAGAATCCTCCTGCGCTGCTGCTGCTGCTGCTCCTGCAGATCCTGCCCTTCTGCAAACGATACCCTGTGCCGCTGGTCTGGCAGATTCTGCTCCACGGAGCCAGTGCTGGCAGCACCCCTCCGACGGTGGCTCTTGGCATCGTCGCTGTCGCTGTCGCTGTAGTACGAGTTCAGTCGGCTGAAGGCGAACGGCGAGACGCTTTTCGAGCAGGTCAGATCCATGGGCGACGACTCTGGCCGCTCATCCTCGTCCTCCAGGTCGTCCAGCCGGTGGTTCGGCTGGCTGCGGTCCTCCATACTCTTGAGCAGATCCGCGTTACTCAGGTCCAACACGTAATCCGACTCGCTGGACTCGCTGGAAGAGTGACGGTTGCGCTTGGCGAATGGCTCGACCCCTTCTGCTTCTGAATAGGCAATATTGCGCGGTTGGAAGTTCTTGCGCTTGTTGCGGCGCTTCGTCTCGGCTACAGAAAGGTAGGAGCGGGCAGTGACGTAAGCGGATGCGCTCTCAGAGTCCGAGTCCGATGTCATCGTCGCCTCCAGGTTGGCGATGGCGGCGGCTGTCGTAGCACCATTATGGGAGTTCGAGGTCGATGATGCATCTGACATGAATATGACAGCGGAATCGCCTTCCGCCATTACAACCATCGGTCATCTGTGAACAAAGAAAATCACAGGGGTTAGTGTTACGATTCGAAGAAGGGTGAAACGAGTACCTGAAAATTGCTAAAAAACATAATTTTGAAGTTTTGAGCAACGAAGACGATAATGAAAGTAGTTTACAATAGCTGCAGCCTTCACCGAAGTTTCGTGAAGGCGAAAGATGAATTCTCTCTTACAACCAGAGATTATAAAAAGTATCCAAAAATATTGGACTCTGATGATGACAGGACATTATGTTCACGGAAAGACAGGACATTATGTTTTGAAATTGACAAATCCTATGTTATAAGTATGTATGATGACGTCATCATAACATAGGACTCTGATGATGACGTCATCCTAACATTAGACTATCAAGGAAGGACAAAAACTGGGACATCATGTTTTGAAATTGAAACGCCCAGTACAAAGGATTCATCTTCAATAAGTGTATGATGACGTCATCAACAGCTTTTTAACTGTTCTAACTAAGTACATATAACATTGAGCAATATGTTATATCTAGGTATGATGACGTCACCATCTGCGGTTCCTATGTTATATCTAGGTATAATGACGTCATCATCTGTGTTTACTATGTAATAAATAGGTATGATGACGTCACCATCTGCGGTTCCTATGTTATATCTAGGTATAATGACGTCATCATCTGTGTTTACTATGTAATAAATAGGTATGATGACGTCATCAAGGAAGGACAAAAATTGGGACATTATGTTATGGGTGGGACATTATGTTTTGAAATTGGAACGCCCAGTACAAAAGAATTCATCTTCAATAGTTGGTAATCATAAGGCAGAGGGTGCGCACTTCTTATGAAAAAGAATATCAATTTTTAATTAGTTCGGGCTCTGGATACGTGGAGCACAGCAGTGGCTTAGACTTTCTTTTAAAATAACATTAAAAACCACTTTTAAAAAATCTCAATAAAAAAAATTGAACAATAAAATTCAAATTTGGAAATGATTTTTTTTCCATCAATTTCCAAGGTAAGTACATATATGTATTTTCTTGACACTAGAAGGACCAGGTGGCGTCGTATACGACATTGTTTGAATTTGGATGCGTCACTCCTCAAAGGACCTGGTGGTGTCATATATGACATTCTCCGGTATTTTGAGGTTCCTTTACTGTTGAGTCGCATATGACGCCACCTGGTCCTTTGAGTGATCGAGTAAAACCTGAGTTTTCAAGTGTTCAAGGAACTTCTTTTGAAAATATCAAGATTTTATGGACGTAATCCTCGCATTATGACGTCATAAAAACATGGTCCACTCTCGTAAGAAAGCAAGGGTATGGAGCAACTAGAACAAATCCTCAGCTTTTTTGCAGAAGTTTATTATGTACGAGTATATTTTTTTATGGGTTTAACACTGAAATTTTTTTTTTTCTTACCATCTATGTATATCTTTCCCAATCGTCTCCCATTTCTCTCATTCACGCCAAAAGAGACCTTATAAAATGTGTAATTTCTTCTTTCCATTTTCTTCGACAACTACATAGAAGTATCGCATTTCCGACGCAAATATCAAAACCTATAATAAGACCAAGACAAACTCCACGCATATAACTGACGTACACACAGTAAGTACGTATTCCCTTTCTCAGCTCGAATTGGTACTTACAAGTTCACTTTTCTCACACATATTAGATGTCGTCCATTGCATGTTTGCATCCACTTTGAAACCATTCTGGTACCTCATATGCAGGCTATACATATAATACAAGTCGATACAAGCCAGACGTTTAATTTGTCCTCTCATTACTTTCTCACTTTTTTAATAAGCTACCGGAAAATATTTATAGTTATTTGACACCGAATGCGTTCACTGGCACTTATATTCTTTTAGTCTGATAATTTGGGTGCCTTGGCTACCGTCTCTAAAATAGAAACGCTACAATTATTACTATACGTCCTTGACATTTAAAAGTCAAATATGATTAGGTATTTAAGTAAATTATTGGGTTACCTCCATTCAAGATGATGACGTTTATTTTTATAACGTCGTAAGTACGTCGATAGATGAAAAAATGCATTCGGCTCTTACGGAAGGAGCGCATAAATGGGTAAGAAAGAAGAATTGAAAGAAGTCACAAGAAAATGCCCCATTAACGTTACAACTTGGCAGGGATGTGCTCCGACGAGTTCGTTACAGTTTTGTAGAAAAGTCATTTTGAAGGTTGAAAAACGTGGATTTTCATTCGGAACACGAGATACGAAAAACTATCGGACCAATAGGTCTGAAATTTGCATCAGAGGTCAATCGATCAAGCGATTCTCTAGATATTAACCAAAATGTAGCCGAAAAATCGATGGTTTTTGATACGTTTTTGAAGGAACGGATTCCTTCAAATTCTCGCGGAGTTTCAGCTCTTGGAACGCGAGATAAGAAGAACTATACTGAACCAATAAGGCTGAAATTTTGCAACAAAGGTCAATCTTGATAGGATCGAAGAATGATAGAAAATTTTTCTCTATGAACCAGCAAAAAGTAGCCAAAAAATGCTGAATTTCGATAAGTTTGTGAAGAAATGGAATAACGGATTCCTTCGAATTCTAACGGATTTTTTTTTTTACCATTAAAAAATTGGGAAAACTAGCTTTTTTCAACTAAGAATGCAAACTATAGATGGCTTTGAAGAACGGAGCCTTTGAATACAATGTAGAATTACATTTTTACTACAAAGAGATACATATATATATATGCCCAGATGCATTTTACCAATTATTGATATCTCTCTTAAGCCGCATCTAACAGCATTATTATTATGGACCAAAGAAGGCCTCGTCTATGTGTACGTAAATAATGGAATGAAATGAGGTTCGCCTTACGATTAAACGTAGTCTACTCGAGTCTCCTATAGCAACATGCAAGTCGGCGCCATCCATTGTTATATACACGATCTTAAACAAAAAGAGTAAATAATATGCCGTAGGTCTGTATATGAGAATAAAATTTATGTATCAATTAAACGGCATAATATAGATATAGGTAGAGAGGTCTATACTATTTACCTATACCAAGTTCGGACGTTCGATTCGTGCGAAACTTTTTCATTTTGTCATTTTATAATGACGGTAATATCGACTGATAACGATGTGATGAAAAGGAAGAAAAGAAAAATATAGTGTGACTTTATTAGAAAGGTATATAAGAGAGATAAATAAACCGGCTTGTAGCAAAAGGAAGTTATACCTGAGAAGGAAAACCTGGAGAAATTTGAATGCGATTGTAAATTTAAGTAAGTAATTTTTCAAAATTTCTCATCAGCATGTATTGAAGGCAGATTTGAAATGACCATAAAAAACATTTATAACCTTGGAAATTTAGCGAGTAGAATGGTCCTTTTTTATACGTATGGTGAAAATTGTTTTGTTTTTTTTTTGCAATCCGCGAGCTCAACCTCCACCCCCACCCCCAATAGTGATTCCATGAAAAAACAGTGCTGATTAAGTTTCACCTCCCCCCCCCACCCGCTTTAATAAAAAGGCAGCGTGGGGTCTCAAAGCTCAACTTTATTGAAAATTAAGGCAAACTTAGAATTTTCGAAGGGATGGCGAGGGAACAGTTGGAGAAGAGGAAGTCTTTCTTTAAAAGATCTTACATTTTCTTATGACATCCACTCATAATGATGAATAAATCAGCTTTTATCTAATTATCTGTACTCATTAAAAATTAGCGGGCTAAACACAAACAATTCTTTGCTCCAAACTTCATGGCTGGTGACTCCTGACGTTGCCAGATAACTCATTATTCCAAGTGATCATTATCACCAAACATAGAATTATGATAAGTGGCAACATCTCACTAAATTAGATGAACATAATTGATTAGTGAGAAAATTTTTAAAAATTCCCCATATGCCAAGAAATGTGGAACAGAGTATACTTACGTAGAAACAGACTGAACTTTCAAGTGAGAAATTTGATTTAATTAAAACTACATCAAATTTTAACGCGCAGGCCAAAATTTTTAAAATGCAATTATTTAACCCTGAGAGCAGAGATTAGAGTTCGCATAACAAACTGGAGTGCGCATGAATGATGAAGCATTTATCCAAAAATTGTTTCAATCTTATTATTTTACTCCTATGATACATTCACCCCAATTTTCAACGAGTTGACACTACTTATACTTTCTTCACTTGAAAAATGAATTGTCCAACACATAACATATGAAAAAGTATGAAAATTTCTTTCACTGTTTTCATCCTAATGGAATTTTGACGCGGATAAGCATAACCATATATAAAGTTTTCAGAGCTCTGCGATTTCATAAATGGCTTGTCCAACAAATTGCAAATTCGTCATCACTCTGGCACCAGGTAAGAATTAGGTAGTAACTTGGAAAAAAATATGGTTAGCTAAGGTATAATACATAAGCAAATTGGTTACGGTGGCGCCAAAATTTAACGCAACAACAAGGAACACAAAAAAAAAAAAAAAACGTGTGAAAAATGAATACGTGAAAAAGAAAGAAGATGTATATAGAAAAATGGATAATGACAAAGAAAATTCGAACCAACTGATTGTCATTATTGGTCAACTTGTCGCCCGTCACTTCGACGACATTGTCAATATCTTTGTGTATTTCCTGTGCGTACGTCTGTCTCGTTCAAATAATTAAAATGTTGGAAAAAAAAAAAAAATTTCAGACGAAACCTCAAATACCACCGAGCATATATACACCTGCGGTACGCCATTTTCCACACACTTTTCCAAACCGGTTTTCTGTATGCGCGCGCAAACAAGCTATACACATGAGTGGTGAATAGAAGAATTGAGAGAGAAACGAAATCTTGTTTCTAGCACCCGCATATATGTAGACCACTAAATTAGCTTCTACTTTAATTATGCTGCCACGTTTTTATAACCGTAATAAGTTCGTCTTAAAAGAGAGGATTTATTGAAAAAGGAAAGAAAAAAAAAAGAAAAAAAAGTATTAAATAAAAAACCCTTCTAGCTATACGTGAATATCGCTAGTCATTGTGTTTCAGCCCCCTTCCCCCCTTGACACCTTCTTTTTTTCTCTATTATCTTCGTTATTTCGATATTTTCTTTCATACACGCATATATACTCGTACCTATATGTACGAGTACTTGTGGGCTCAGTTTCATCGTATTTGATCATTTTTCCATCGTTATTATTATTATTTTTTTCCCCTCTTATTGAGACCTGTAGATCATAAAGTACAACTGGTTGAGGGAATATAATCGATATACTGGATAATGGTAATGACTCAACTGATAGAAATAGGTAAATGAAAAATGCAATGATGGGATGGGAATATGAGGGGGACATTGTTAACAAATTCTTACTTTTTTCTCTTTATTATATTTTGAAGGGCATATATTATATTGGACGGATTTTTCTTTATTTCTGTCAAGGTCAACTTGACAAACATAAATTTCACACGTGTTGTTCTCGAATTTATTATAGTTTATGAGGATGAAATTAAATTGAGGTCAGCATATTATGGCTTGGGAGTTGAGTCGATCCCCCTAGTAATACGATCATTCATTTTCGCAAGTTTTGTAAACAATTTTTTTTCAAATTATTATTATTTTTCACATTTACTGGGCTAGAAAACTTTCCAGCAAATAGATGCGAGTAAAATGTCGGGGGGGGGGGAAGAGGAGAATCTATAATATGAAAGAAAGTACAGTCGATATCGTCTATAACGAGCTTTACGGGACCACCACTTTGGCTTGTTTTATCCAGTAGCTTGTTATAACAGATATTCACTTATAACGAGATGTTCGTTATAAGCAAGATTTTTGTTGACAGACGGGTAAAATTGAAAAGAAAAACAGTTAGATGAATATTACCATTTATCCAAAGTTGATTGCTTCTTAATTTGAATTAACTTTTCATCAAGTTTCAATTTCACAGTTTTTAAACTTCCAAAATTTTAGGTCTCTTCATTGATTTTTGACTTGTTCAACCAATTAATCTATAGTGGAAATCGCCTATAACGAGATTCATTTATTTTTATTCTTGAAATGCCCTTGCTTTATTCAGTTTCTCGTTTTATACGAGTTCGCTATATCCGGTTTTAGTTTACACAATGTTAAATGGGAGTTGGGCTGGGACTTTCCATTTTGCTTGTAGTAAGCAGTATCTCGCTGTAACCGATCTCGTTATAGACGATATCGACTGTATTACCTATTTCACTTTTTATGAAAAGACAAATCCAAAAGAAAAAAAAAATTAAAAATTAATTATCTATTTCTCTGCATTTAGTTCACTTCAGTGTGTAATAACAACAAGAAATTCTTCACTTTGAGTTTCTGTACAACTCTGTACAGGCATGAAGAAATGAAGCTGCATACTATATTCGCCTTAATTTTGAATGATCATTTATCATTAAATTCTAATTAACGATACATACACCAGACTGTGAACTCTCATTTGTTGGTTCGACGAGTAAATGACTCCAGCATGGCAGCCAATGAGAAAAGAAATAAAGTCGCAGTTTTACATACACTTATATAGCTGGGCGTTTCATAAAAACAAGAATGTTCGATTATTATTCGTACATACTGAGCTCATTAAGCACCCGAGTATTTAGGCTAAATGAGGTGAAAAAAAAAAAAAAAAAAAGTTAACAAGATTTAAAATCGATTTACTATATTATTCTCTATTCATCGTGACGAATGGTCCATATTATATGAATGTAAGAAAGTATTTAAAAAATTATATTCTAAGCTAATATCATCTTCTACCTATATATATTATCGTCCATCATTAGGAAGCAAGTATACTTTCCAAAAAAAAAAAAAAAAAAAGAAGAAGAAGAAAAAGCCAATTACCGCGAGAAACATAAAAAATGACAATATACAAAGTTCTGACATTAAAAAGATGATTCTTTTCATTTTTTTTTTTTTTCACGGATAATATACTTAGGCCTGTACTTTATTTTATAACTTAAATCTCATTCTTGCCGGCGCTCGTCTTCTATTTTTATGTTTTATTCAAATTTTTTTATTATTTTCAGTTAGGTATTTGTTCCTAGAAGCAGGAGAAAAAGTATTACCAGTCAAATGGGAGTTTAAAAAAATTACCCAGAAGAATATAGCGAGGTGAAAAAAGAAAGATGTGAGAAGTAAAATGACATTTTCGGTGAATTGTGTTTCCTGTCATTTCGCATTCACATGGATATGACAAATCGGTTAATTTGTTTACATTATTTTTCTAAATTATTTCGAAGTATTTAGCTTTTCTTGGTGTATGAAAAATAGATTGATAAAAATATTGTTTTTGTTCCAAATTTTGCAGCGCACTGAAAGAGGGTGTAAATATGAGTAAATAATAAAAGAACAGCAGAATGCAGCGGTGAAAGTAGCTTCTTCTTTTTTTTTTTTAAGAGAGAGGAGGTCAAGGGTTGCGAAGAAAAATCATTGAAAACTGTCAACATCTAAAAAATTAATACAGAAATTGATTATTTTGTTTTTTATGCATCATGTCATGAAAGATGATAACCCATTTAAAATGTCAGTGATTAACTGAAACTTGCGTTTGATTTGACTGGTTTAAGTGTATTTTCGGATTCATTTTTCTGTTTGTGGGGGGGGGGGGGTTGCAAAAATTTTCCTGAGAAGGTCATCGCCTTCCCCAGTCGCCACTTAATTTCAGCTTTGCTAATAGAATGATTATTTATAGCAGATAATGCTATAGGTACTCAGGACACAAATTATGTTATTGAAGTTCTTTTTTGAAAACTAAGGTTTAATTCAATCATTTCTCCATAAAAAATCGTTTGTGAACGAGAAAAGAAAAAAATATATTTTGACATTGAAATGTGATCATAATAGATAGCCATGTATTCACGTGATTCGTACTATTCCTAGTGTTGCCACCTTAACAATATTTTCACAGTACCTGTGTTTCTTTTTCTAAATAAGTTTTCTCAATAATAAAAGTTCAGAAGTTGCAATACTTTTTTCTTCAATAACACCCAAGTCAGCCATTCAAATTTCTCAGTCTTTTGATTTCGTTAAATTTTAAATTATATCATCGAGAAATGAGTATGATTGTGGAAAATTCTGTAAAACGATTCTCCTTTAGAAAATTTTTCTAAATTAAATTTAGAATTCGTAAAATAGGTAGATATATGGGTGGCAGTCTCACATTATTTATTTTAATTTAGCCCTATATTTTAAGACAATATAACTATTCCTGTATAATGAAATCTGCTACACCACGTTACGTCCAGTAAATTCCACTTTTCATTTTAACCAAACGGGCAATCTTTTCCATAAAAATGCTCATTTACCAACGTCAACTCCCATCGAAAAGGATGCACAGAATAAAAAATTATTCCTCCTAAGGGCAGTTGCTCGGATTTTTGTTCAGTATATATTATTCGTTATGTTATTTCTGCGGGTCGATTTTTCAGTCGTTTTCTGTATTTTCTTCTCTCTCTTAATTTTTTTTTCTTTTATTTTCAAAGTTTCTAACCAACGAACGAGTTATTAGTTGAGATTTTTTAACGCATTTGTTAATTAGATTCGCTTCAAAGAGTTTAGAAATACGTGAAATGCGGAACGTGAAGACACACCTATATATGCGAAGAATAGGTTGCCTAAGAAATTATAAAGCTTCAGTCTACCATGTAGACTAATACCGATTTGTCGAGAAAAAAAAAAAATGTGTAGAAGTAAAAAACAAAAGCGGGAAAAAATAGTTGAAAAAATACAAAAAAAAACAAAATTGGCCCAAAACCAATTTTAACACATTTCCAACGACCATTACAGCGCCCAGACTGTTAAACTAGCAGCATTTTTCGAGAAAAATCGTGCGATTAATTAACTAGAATTTTGTTCACCTCATTAACCGCTTCGTAGAGCATTCAAATGCCATCAAACGGCTTTACCTTAACGATAAAACGACCGAATCGCGGTTTCTAAAATTTATTAAAATTAACACTGCCCCGGGATTTCAAAAATTTCGAAACCCAAACTCATTTATAAAAGATGATATTATATGTGCAATTCGCGAATCTGACATCTATAATTTTTTTTGCTCAAAACGGCTGCACTTTCCTATAATTTCCCAGATAATGAGGATTTTGTGACCCATGATCGTATATGAACTATACAAGGATAAACCCGGCTAACTTGGCACTCTAAGTAACTTATTTTCAACTTATTAAAAATTTTACGCCGTTCAAACGAGCTGCGGCTACACTGCGCAATGGTTCCACTTTTGAGTCTACAGAAATAATATGTACTGCTATTTGTGTTTCAATTTCTTTGGTACAAAAGTGGAAATCATTTCCAAGCACCTTAACTTTTTTGCCTTATATGTTTAAGCAATTATAATAATGAAATATACGTATTTTTCTATCACATAGCAGTACATGTTAATTCTGTATAGTCAAAGGGCTTCACTGAGCTTTCAACATAAAAAAGACCAATTGATTGAAAAGCAAACGATTCCGCAACTAAAATAAATGGATATTTGCCCCCCCCCCCAAAAAAAAAAAGTGTTGGAAAGTTTCTATACTGAAATAAAACCAACGATTCATAGGTCAAGTAAATTAACAAATAACCACCAACAGATAGAAAATTCTATCAGTTTTCAAACTTCTTTTTAAAGCTGAAATTTTGTTGATTGAAACCGAAGACATGAAAGAAAAATTGAAATCAAATCAAATCAATATAAAACGTTCATATATTATGCAGAAAGAAAGTCGAAATGTTTCTTCCATTCAAACAATCGATATGTCGATATATTATTTGAAAGATATGACGTCATATTATTGCAATCCAAACGATGAGAAATTGAAACGAGTCAACAAAACTTCAAAATATAACAAATTAATAGAAATTCAATGCATTTTCATAAAATTTTGCGTTGAAGTAATATTTCTATGTCATTTGTGAACGATTAATTTCAAAATTCAACTATGTATTTTTTTTAAATTCTTCAAACGGACCCCCCAACCCCCAGAAACATCTTTTGATAATAGACTGATGAAATTTTTGAATAAATGGTGCAAAAGTGAGTGCGAAAACTCGAGTTCTTCTAAACGTCTTTTGTAATATTCGCAAACTACTCCCTTGAATATTTTCTCATTAATTTTTATGATTTTCACAATTTCTTCCAAGAAAATCTACAGAGTACCAAGTTCACTATCTCCAGGAGGAGCACACTTCAAAGAGGGGATATTTTTTCATCTGGTATTAATGAAGTGTGTTTCTGAAAGCGTGGCTGAAAAGTAGACACTCTGTTTATAAATGCTTGAAGACGATGTATTCCATTTTAATTCCTGCTTGGTGTGTCATCAGTATAGTTCTCATTAATATTTGTACCCTTTCTTTAGAAATTCATTAACAGGTCCCTTCTCGTATAAACGTCGATTATCATTTTGACTAATTTTCGCATCCACCATCGATAATTGTCACTTAATTAGATTAATAGAAACCGAAGAATAGAAACGTACTGTGCTGTCGTCGACAAAATAAAATGGGCATTTGTTTTCTACTATCTTTCATGCGTCGAATATTTGAAAAAAAAAAAAAAAAAAAAAACAAGAGTCATATTCGTGTTTTTCCCCTTATCTGGTATTAAAAAGAATTAACAAACTTTATTTATAAGCCCCCATATATTCGCTGTTATACTCTCGAATGCTAACGAGAAATGAAAATCATAAGAGAGTGTGAGAGATTAAAGGTGAAGGGGGAGAAGAGCTTAAGGCAAACAGGGAATGCTGTATATTAGGCAAGAGTGTCCTATACTACCAAAAAAAAAAAAGTACAAGTATGAAGGGGTTAGCTCTTATAATGATGGCGGAAGTCTCGCAGCTGTGGAGTAAATTATGAATCATGGTCCACCCTCTCCGTAAGCCTTCGTCTCATTTCGTATACTGACCCACTAAAAAAAAATACAAGTAAAAAAATGAAACGTTAAACGAAAATGGAAAAGAAACAAAAAAGTTGGAAAAATGAAGGGACAGATGCGAGGAGACGAAAAATGAGTAAAAAGAAGTTATTATTCGGTCAAATCATCCGTAACCCATCATTGTGCGTTGAAAAATATAAAAAAATAATATCGATCAATTTGTCTATTCTGCAGCCTCTTTTTTTTCTTCTTTTTGAAAAGGAGTGAGAAAATAAATGGAGGTTTGAAGGAGTGTAAAATTTGTCTGCCACAAAAAATGAGGATAAACAGAAGGGACATACTGGAAAAAATCTTGGCCGGAAGGTAATTAAATCGGTGGATATCATCGAAATTTTTAGATATTATTGGAGTGAAAGAAAATCTATCTCTTCCTTCACGATGCTTCGTGAAGGCTACAGCTATTTTCGTACATTTTATTCAATCGAATCGGGGCTCGATTTAAGATTTCAAAGAGTATTGTCTAGTCTAATAGCCCATGTAGATTGGTATAATATAGATGGATTTTGGGGAGTGGCAGAGGGAGACTCACAAGCTAAAATCAGCCCCGTACCCCACACCCGGGAGATGAATCAAATTTTTGATAATTTCATAGAAATTAAATTGTAAGTAGCTCACTTACGTTGGTCTACAATAAATACTTTAGATTGATAAACAACATATAATCTTATCCAAATTAGTCATTGACTTCTTAAAATGAATATTGAATATAATTTTCTAGTTAATTAATTTCCAACTCCATTCTTAATGTTAGGGAGAATCTGAATACATCTCAAATTTCTTTTATACCGACTCTTAGAAGATAACCCTAGACCATTCTTTGCCAGCACTACTGGGCTTTCATCGATCTCTCAAGGTTAAATATTATTTGAAATTGAAGGGTTGATTTGAAAAGCAGTCCAAATCAACATATCCAAGAACATAAGATTATAACTATATATTTCCTTTCAACGATCCTACAGCCAATTTTTCTACAATTTTCTTTTCAAAAATTTGAGAAAAGCTTTATGGGTCACCTAATGAATGAATTCCAAAGTTTTCAAACCTTATAAATTTATATTAAAATGAGTTCTTAATAATTCTTTGGCAACTTATACCATTATACAGACTATCTAATGTGGTCTCTACTAACTCCTCAATCATTCATCGAAAATTCGATAGTAGCTATGAGAATGAAAAATATTCTTGAAAACGTTTAGAAAATTTTGAATTAATTCAAAATAAACAACAACGTAAATAAGGAATAAAAATATATCAAATATTTTTTTGAAAACTTCAAGTTGGGAAACAAGCTGATAACCTTTAGAATATAAGTATTTCTTTTAATCAAATCGATCGATTCTTTTAAGGAAAAAACACCCTTATTTTACTTTGTGGCGAGCTTTGAAATATAAATTCACCAAACAAAAATATAGGTACGAATTTCCTTTTCAATCAAAATTTTTTGAAAAAGTATAGACTTTTTTTCTTACACGTCATTACGATGTAACACGGGGGTAAAAATGAGAAATTCTTTCGCAATAAAAGGTATAAAAAAAAAATGAATGTATATAGGAGAATAACGATGATAATAATAATAATAATAATAAACGAGCAGTCAGGGTAAAAATGGCCTGTGAAAGTACGGAAATGCTTCGATAATGGGTTTCCGAATTGGTGATAGTGTTTTCTTTTTCTCTTTCTTTTTACGTCACAAATACAGGGTTTTTTTTTTTTTTCAACCGTCTCTCTCTATCCTTTTTTTTACCCTTTTTTACAACTTTTCACCCTCAAAATAAAGAAGGGCGTATCTATAAATTCATTTATTTTAAATTAAGGGAAACGCGCGGAAAATATAATTTAAAATATTTTTCGGACATCGGCTTTAATCGCCAATTTACCTTCACGTGTTTTGTGTACCCGGTCGCTTTTAGCCTTTTTCCATTAATGTAAATTACATTAAATCCACTGCCAATCTAACCAATCGAAATTAAAGCCGGCGGCCAAAAGGGTAAAAAGGTGGCAAAACTGAGACAGTGGATAGTGCGTAAAAAAAAAAACCACATAATATTTTCTTTTAGATGCTATACAGGGTGATGAAGTTGAACGTTAATAAAAAAATTTGAAGATTTTTCGATATTTTTGACAGAAGAAAAAGACATTTAAGTTTAATGTAAAAAATTCATTTTTTTTTTTTTTGGAGTTGCAACAAAAAATAATGGGGTAAAAGGAGGAGGAAAAAATGAATTTTCGACGCTAGCGCTCTCTAGTTGCAGATAGTATTGACTGCGCATGGTGCAGTCTTATAGACTTGAACCATGTTCAAGAAATTGAACTGGAACCGTTTGTAATTATACTTTCAACAAATGATCTTTTTTTGGAGCTGATAAGAGTTACCCAGTCTGGAGAATAGAGTGACTGAATTCCAGGTTGACGTCATATTTTTATCAAAAAAATGCCAACTTTTCTGAAATATCCGTGAAACGTAAACCTTGAGATTCAAAAATGAGTGTTTTTTCTCAGTTGTTTTTTTTTTTTTTTTGTATTCTAACCTCATCAACCTGAACTTCATCGATTTCTCGAGTTGAAGAGGTGCCTCTTTCAACATTAGATTTACCATCCAATATTCATGTATGTATGGAAAAATATGAAACATAAATCTGGACTCTTTTTACCCAAAGATACTTAATCCAATAATTTCTCAGAATTTATCACTACTCCTCACTCGACTTTGAGTTTTTCGCCACTATACAGCCTCCCCAGATTTAATATCTCAAAGTTTGCAACAAACTGTCAGGTTTGCGTGTCTGTGAAGCATGCCATTAAGTAAATACGACAAGCACCCCCTACGGTATTTACAATCGAATCGGTTCTTGCGCACGCATAGTACGTATAGCTACCGACTAAAAGTATGAGATATATTTATACACAACTAAACACAGCCGATATGATATTAATAATGAAAGGGGAAAAAAATGTATTTATATGTTAGAGAAAAATATCGAATTTTATACGATTGTTACAGGGCGAGTAATTGTACTTAAGAGACGTGTTGCAGTAGTCAGGCAGGAGTTGGTAACTAGAAACTAAGTTTACCGTCTCTCCCACGTCACGAACGATAAAGCACCACCTTTTTATGGCTAATACGACTACCTAATGCTCTCAAAGTTAATAAAAGAAACCGTATATATGTTGCCGTCGACTCGGGTAATAAAAGAAATTTTATATTAACCGGTTGGTTGCTGTTGCTGCTTTTTTTTTTTCCTCATTTTCTGTGAAGAATCGCGAAACAAAATGTCCAAACAAAAAAGTAACATCGCCGATTGTGGCATTTTTATTAGCCTTCGTATATCGTAATCGAATTGGACACGTTATGAGTTATTATATTTTTGAAAATAGCGAAAAAATAAACGAACCTATACCCATACTGAGAGCGAACCATTAAAAAACGCATCATCGGAAATGGCAACTTTTTTTTTAGTCATTTAAGTTTTTAGGACTTTGAAGCTATACCTATAAAGAAAAATTTAGAAATTACAAGAATAATAAGAAATAGCGTAAACTTCTGCTGCCAACTTTTTTTTCCTGTTCGTCTCATTATATGGGAAATCACAAAGCCACCTTGTGATACCTAGCCAGTTTTATTTAAAATTAGTTGGAATTAGCTGAAAAAAGATAAACAGATTGCAGGGAAGTTCGTTATTATATTGTTCCTTCATCAAACCGCATCCCGATGGGCAAAAAATGAGAAAATGATCCGGAAAATGAGAATTTTATCCGTTGTCAGTCCGTTTTTATTTTCGACCATCGGATCTGAAAATTTGCAGATATTTTTGTCATCTTGATTATTTTTCCAAATCCGTTTGTAAAACGGATTTCCTGATTATAATCGGTGATAATTTTTGGGCAATTTTTCTAAATCCGTTTGTAAAACGGTTTCACGGATTATAACCCGGGCCAACAAATATGATAAAACAGCCTTCACGGAAAATAATCCGGACTCATTTCCGGCAAGACTGATTACAATCCGTTCGAAATCCGTTTTAGAAGCCGGAAAACAGGAAAATTCCGGGTTATAATCCAGAAACGGATTATAACCCGGAATAAAACGGATCCGTTTTCAAAATATTTTGCCCATAGGGATTATAATTGTAATTATTGTAAGAAATAAGATAATTTCGTTCATAGTGAAGAAATGCGCTGCCCACTCGAGTTTTTCTTAAACCTGCAGGTTTTGTCATCCAACTGAAGGTGCAATACTATACTTGAAAAATTCCATTTGAGCAAAAATTCGTGATCGTTCGTCTTTATTGTTTCGCGTATACAATAATTATTGTTATACCTATTTCGAATAGGTATTATAACATAAATAATGCACGAGGGTAAAGCATAATGTGAGCGAAAAAAAGGCGGGAAATTCACGTTATATATGAAGACAGAATATACAGTACTTGCTTTATTTTTCTTCTGACACGACACAAAAAAAAAAAAAATCCCTCAGAAATAATACACTCGTAATTTAGGTCGCTGGCGACAATTAGATGTTGCAATATTGTTGCCGAATCAAAAACAGTAATTGTAATTTCTTTGCAAATATTATAAGGTTCTAGAATACGCGTCAAAACGTTTTCAAACCGAGTCTCATTTCACAAAGCTTAATAATAAAAATATTATAAGAAAAGATGCGAACAATAGCATAATGGTGGCCGTCGGCAAGGTTTCAAATTAAAGTTTCACGTGCATCACATTATTCAAAAATGAGCCACCTTTATGAGACACCTTTTTTCTTTTCATTTTTAATCCATCGCTTTAAAAGCATAATATATTAATTTTTATTAAATACTATAATATATAGTTCCATAAGCTTATCTAGAAATGAACGAAAATTTTTACAATCACTTAAAATCTTATACTGGATACCCTTCTCCCTAATGTGAGAAATGAATAGTATTTATTACTATAATATGATAGTAATAACTAGAGACCGGATTCCTTGGCATTTTCCGAATGAGTTCCTTTAAAGGCAGAAGATCAGAAATGAAAAAGAAATACGTTATGGGCTAGTAGGGGCCTGGGAAAAAAAAAATTATTTTGCCGAAAATTGCCGAAACCGAAATAAAGGCCAAAATATATGCTAAACGACGAAAACTGCCAAATTAGCTGATTTGGTGTTCATTAACATGCATTTGGCATACCTGACTGATGCTATTCAAAATTTGGAAAAAAGAGGTTTCACTCTACATGCTCAAATTGAAATTATTGACGATGTTTGTCAGAAAATGAGCATAATTCCGCAGGTGCTCGAAGGAAAATTTTAGCAAGAAAAAGTTGTAAGAAATGACAAAAATGCCTTTGTTTTTAAATTTTTTTATGATTTAACGTTTGTTTTTGATTTTCAAATGTTTTTGCCAAATAAAGCCAAATTTGCCTTGTTTTGCGCCAAATTTTGATTTTTCAGTGCCAAAAAATCCAGTCTCTATATTGTAGACATTCTTAATATTTGCAATACTTTTTATCATCTTTAAGAATATATTTTACTATGTTTCTAGTAATTTCTGCCCGAAATTCTTACTTGTCCCAGTTTTCTCATTCAAATAGTAAAAATTGTTACTAATTTTTTTCAGCGCTTAGCCAAAGGGATGGTCAACTTCGTCAAAGGGCTGGAAGCTCAGCAACACATATAACTACCGCAATGAATAAGAACTTCCAATTCACTTGGAAAAGTTGCAGTGCTGCCAGATGATATTTTTCAAAATCTGTACATTCAATGAAAAGTGAGCGCCAAAAAAATCCGTACAAATCCGTACGCTAAAAAGTAGGGGAATAAATTCCCTTAAAAAAATTTTTGTACGGATTTTTTCTCATTTATACGGATTTTCGTCTGGTGTCCATTTCGTACCATTTTTTCACCATTCGGAATTTTCAATTCAAGTAAACGACCGGAGTACCCTTGTATTGTCGTTTTTGGTAAGTTTTGAATTCATTTATTCAATCCATCAGGAAATTTCCAAGCCCATTCAAAAGCTTAATATTATCAAATCATAATAAGCTTAAGGTTAAAGTATAGCTTTTTGTCGATCTTTCAATCCAGGCCACCAGGCAACAAATAATTTACGTATTTATGGGACACGTTTCTTATAAATATGCTATGTGGGTACCAATTTTTTGTTTTTTTTTGGTAAAGATATGTGTTTACTTGTCGTATATATGTACATATCCTACTAATAGTTTTACCAGCAGTACTCGTAATACGCTGAGTAAACTTTCAACTGGTTCCATTCGCGCGTACTCGACAGAGAGACGCTACCGGACACCGCCCCATTAGGCTATCGTTAAATAAACAATACATAAAAATACCTCTCCTCCCGGCCTTTTTTTTTCTACACTCGCCAGTATTCCAAGTATAGGTACATGCATATATACAAGCCTACCCACAGAGATAGAGGAGAGCTGCAACGTGTACTCCGTGTACGACCTATTAACTCGACTCCCATATACTCGGTCAAATATTACCAATCTACATTCGTATATATATATAAGCAGTGGACGCAAGTGGTTTTTACCACACACATTCACCACAATCATATTGCCACTGCAAAAGTTGCCATTACTTTCCAATCAAAAATTTATTTCGATGAAAGTGAAGTAGAATTTTGTTCATTTACTTCGGTGGCTCACACAAAATGAGATTACCGCGAGTCCTTCGTGAACTTTTCTTTATCATGTTTTCGATAGAAAACCTTCTTGCGATAACTTTAGTCTGTATTTAACAAATAATTATAGGCACGGGACATGCGCAGTTATTCGTTTCACGAACCCAGGAGTCCAAAAATATCCATCTCGCATTTTCATATTTAGGTATAGAGATATTTTTGACACTAATTGTAAAACCCAAAACAAATATTTCATAATACTTGCGAGACCCTTTTAGCAAATGCGAGACCCCTTTGTGGGTCTCGCATGTTCATGAGGTGTATGTATAGTTTTTATTACTCCCCCCCACTCCGCTGACCCCAAATCTGCATTCTTTGTCTGGGACTCACAAGTGCCCCAAAAATCAACTGTATGTACGCTTGTGGTTTACTCATTTCATTTTACTCCCTATACACTGTACTGCACACCTAACCAACAGCTGTTGGCTTCATTACATAGCCAAAGGTATCTACAGATAACCACCAAGCCATGTGAAGACGAAGATTCCATTTGTGAATTTTTATAAGGAGGGGGGGGGGTCTCGCAAGTGTCATACTTTATCTTGGGTCTCACATGTGACGTAAAATAACAATACATACCCACATGAATTAGTTTATTCACTTATTAATGGAGGGGGGGGGGTGTAGGAATCGCAAATTTTGACTTTAAACGACTACCCACAGGAAAACTATCAAACGGATCGAGATGAAATTTCGACTGCAGCATATTAATATTTGAAAAGTTAGGATCGGACTTGCGGCATTTGTCAAGAATGGCAATAGGTCCCCTTTGCCTTTTTTCTTTTTTCAGAAATTTTTTACGAGATTGACACTGGTAAGGGGTTTTCGAGGTCGCTGAACACGAGTCAGGAAGCCGTTTTTGGCTGCGACTCGATCCCAGTGAGATATGGCTGATAAATATTGAAAAATGCCCCAAAATGGGTCTAAATCGCGATGCAGAGCAAAACGGGCCACAGATTCGGATTCAGCGAGAAAAATCACTCAATTTTTCGTAATTCTAAACATCAATTTGTCATAAGACCTCAAGTGTTCCCATTTGAAAACCTATTTTTCGGAAGGGGTGGGGGTGGGGTTTGATGCGTTGAATTTATTTTTTTTGAAAAATTGTTGCTTTCAGCTATAATTATGCAGTTAGAAAGTTTAGTCATAAGCGAGAGAAAATAAGCAATGAATACATGCAAGTTAAAGGCAATTGTATATATTTACGATAAGCCTTTTATAAGAAATGATTTATGATTTATTATCATCTAATATCTATATGCATATTTGTGTACCAGCTGAGTGATACAAGTCCAAATTTAGTGTTAAGTGGATTTTGACCAGGATTTTAAATTTAATTTACTAATGCACGTACTTTCACCCTGAAAACAAGAAGGAGGAGCGAGTGGAGTGAGTGGTCACAAAATTTAGTTTTTGACCAAATTTCTCAATTCTTCATAAAGTCGAAAACTTGGGCAATATTTCTTAGTACTCGTATATTCTTAATGAAGTTGGAAACTTTGGCGATATATGTCACTTGAAAGATATATCCTTCGAGTATACAAACCATCGAAGATGAGATAAAAAAAACATCTAATTTTTTTTCGATGAATTTTTTAAAAGTGTTTTTTTTTTCTTGTGACAACTACCCCACCTTTTTATTTCAAGTTGAGAGGATTTCAAAATATTCAAGGTGGGACTCATCAGTAAGTGAAGCGGAGCAGAGAACCTCTGCTAATTCAGATATCGCGAACCACTTAAAAAATTAATAAATAACACCCATAAGTACAAAATTAAGGAAATCACCGATTTGGGCATATTCAATTAATTTTTCCTTCCATTTCTGTTCTTCGAAAAAGATTCCTATCTTCGTAATAATATTTTCTTTTCTGCTACATCACTGGAGCCCTGCCAATATCGCACATTACTATCAAACTCATCTTTTAAACTTCTCCAACGCACATCCATTTCGTCATTCTCAAGACATATTTGTGGCCACAGAAAAAAAAAGGTATAGATGGTGCGTGGCTTTTTTTCTCTCTCACTCTTTCTCTCTCCCACTCTGACGTAAACATTCGATTGTCTAAATCAAATTTCATAATCGTTTATTTTACCGAATAAATGTATAAGAACTATTGTTCTTCGAGTCATCGAATAAGATTAGGTATAAGAATAAAGAAATCTTGTATATATCGTATGTACTCGTATACTTTACTATATTATTTATTAGATTTGAATTTAGAAAGTTCATTGGGGGGGGGGGGTGTGGTAGCGTCGTAGGAATTTTAAATCATTAAGGAGAAGAGAAAAAATGACTATAACTTATATGTATAATATACTCGTAAGCTGATTTTCTTTTTTATTTAACTTTACTTTGTATCAAATTCACGTAGCGCCTCATTTATAATGAATTTTATTCTAATGGTGTTTTGCCAGCGCAGCGTTAAATTCTTTAAATTTTAATTCGTTCATTCGGAACCGCCCAAACATCCTACTCGTCGCTTTAAGGTTTACAATGTGCTGTGTAATTATTAAAATATGGACAAACTTTTAAAATGTAAAATAGCATGTATACGATTATGGCGAATTTGATTCGATTTCTCAAATCACGAAGCCAAAAAAAAAAAAAATGAACAGAAAAAAATCGTGTTAATAAAATTATGAAATTCATATAGAATATTTTTTACACTGTAGGTAGGTACATATAGAGGTAGACCAGTCAAAAAATTTCTCAGTCAATTGTATGGTATCTTGTACTTTTTACGATGAAACACAAAATGAAAATGTGGACGTTTTCAGTCTCAAAATTAAACCTATACGCTGGTAGAAATGCTTTATTTTTGACCTGAATTTGTCCTCCGAGTTCTTCATTTACAAACCCGATTAAATTTCAACGCACCATTGCTAGATTTAAAGGCTGGAATTTCAGCAAAGTTTATTCGTTTAGTTAAATTTTGGCCTTCATTAAACCACATTTTACTGATAAAATGTCAGTATACCCATCAAGGATTAACTATAAGTTCATGAGATAAAGGCCAGTTTAAAATCCGAACTGAATAAAACACTGATGAAAAATTTCCATCCTAAATAACGTGAACCAAACACAATGGAAAACATTTCAGTTTTACATGAAAAATTAATATTACGTATAAATGTTCAAATTTAGCAAAAACTATAAAAAATCAGAGTAAGATAATGAAAAATTGTGTGATAATGAAATCAATCCCACAAAGTTTCGATTTTTTTTTAAATCTTAGAAATGAAGATATTTTGGAATCGAAATAAATTGAGGAAGTGTTGACGTCACAATGCGACATTTAAGTCGACTAAAATATCAATAATTTCAAACTTAACATCTTTATTTAAATACACACGATTAATTTTTCAGCTGAAATTTTTTCAACATATAAAACGATTTGGACCGTAATATTTTTCTTCAGCTAATAGACTTAGATATAAATAATTTTTTCCAATAGAAAAATATCTCCCACATTAATGAATCTATTGAGAAAATATTTTTTCTAATTTTATAAAAAATCTTCAACGTGTAACATTTTTTGATGTTGGCGACTGCAGAATACTGCACTGTTTACTCATAAATTCTAATGGAAAATATAGTGTTACCAACTGAAATGACGGAATTTGTACATATTTCGATGAAAGCACAGATAGAAATAAAGAGAATTCATTCAAACGAAAATTTTATGTTTTCTTTTCCACAACTCTACAGGCAACACTGCTTTCTTGTATGAATATTCTTATGAAAAGCATTATGCATTTCATTCTTTGATCCCATCTAAGACTAGTTCTGTAAAATAACCACTTGACGAACTTTCCAATCCCAAAAGGTTAAAGGCTGCATATAGACTGTCCAATTGTCTATATGCAGCACCTATATTTTGTTCTTATAACGAAAATTTCATACCAAGTCCAAACGTTCTGAGATATATTGGGTTTTCTTTCAAGATTTATAAATGCAATTATTTACTCTAAAAAAATCTTACAAAAATATTCTCATGGAACGCTTCGAGACATCTACACCCGAAACAATTTAATTTCAATTCTAATGTCAGATATTTTCCAATTCTCAGAATATACAAATAGAATGAAGTATTATGTAAAATAATATTGATTGAAACTAGCTGGCTAGCCTTTTTTTTTCTTTTTTTTTTTTTTAATCCTCTCCGTTTCCATCTGAAGTGTTGTATATGGAAATGGATGTGATATATTTAAAAGATGAGGGAAAAAATATAGGTAGTAGGCGTGTATTGTTGATATTATCTGAAAAAATAATACTTCTTACAAACGTCGGTTATATGTTATTAATATTAATAGTTTTAACGCGGATTCCGATTTTTCGATTATCGTGCGAGATTTTATTATATTTTTTTTTAATTTTAGGTAACACGAGGGAATAGAATGGGGGTACCAACGAAGAGGGGGGGATAATCTGTTTCCTTTTACTTTCCCGCCTGCAACCTTTTTAAAAGTTTTCATTTTGTACTTCTTTTTCATCTTAATTTAATTCGTATGATTTTTTTTTTTGTTAATAAATTGTAAAACCAGTCTGGATGACGAACGCATTTTTATCCGTAAAGTTGGGGCGTAACCGACATTATTGGCGAGATGACTTAGGCGAGATTTTTTTTTTCTTTCTTTCTTTCTTTTTCTTCAAGAGAAAAGTAATTTCATGATTTAACTTCGAGCTAGGAAAATAGAAGAGAAAAATGAAGAAAAAAAAATTCTTCGTATAAAACGATTTTTGAAGTACTTATATATACGTAGTTTTTATCTTCTGTTTCGCTTTCTTTTCAGTCTCTCTCTGGTTTTTTTTTTTTTTTCTTATAAGGATTAAATATTATAATGTACTTCGACGAGCTATAGGTATATATACATATTATCGAACACGATTTTTATCACAAATCTGTAAAAAAACAAAATATATACGAGGAATACACGATATGAGTATTCTGGGGGGCGTATCATTTTGTGAGCGTAGGAAAAAAAAAATGGGTTTGAGGTGATGCTATATTCTGTTTTTTCACAACTAAATTAATTAGAAATAACCGGAAAATAAAAGCTACAATTTAGCTGTGTTTGGAAAAAATTAAAAAAAAAAAAGCGAATAAGGCGATGATAATGAACTATAAGGGTAAATCTCGAGTGGGGTCGTCGAAATTTATTTGTTTCAGAATTTTTTATTTCATCGATCATCGTTAACTTCACTGAAAAAAATTTCTATAGTAATTTTTACTATTTGTATGTGTGAAAAGTGGGACAATAATTCAAGTTTTATAGTATAAATTACCACAAAAATAGTAAAATGTAGAATGTACCATCCTATAGCTATTTTACGATAAAAAATGGTAAAAATTACTATTCCTTTTTTTCAGGGTTGTGTGAAGTCACTGATCTATGAATGGTAAAGTTAAGAGTACCGTAGAATTTTTTGAAATGAATGTATATGTCTATACCAACGAAGCAAGAGCACTGGGTTATTATTTGATAAAAACTTAATCTGGTAATATTCTGAAAGAAACTTAGAATTCTATTCGAATAAATTAGAATAATTATTATCCAAAAACTTACAATTTCCAAAACTGATCATTATCTTCTTCAACAAAACCTAGTCCAAAAACTACGGTTCTGAAAAAATGAGAAAAAAAATTGTAATTAGTAAATTTTTATACAACTCCATCTAATACAAATTTAAGATATTATCTAGCGGGCACAGCTCAGCTAAGATCTTATAAATTGTCTTTCACCCATCTTTCGCAACATTTATCTCAGATATATGCTTCTGTCATTAAATTATTTTTCTCACACGAACTCATTTTTAAAATAAATATTGTGTTTCTTTGCCTCCTCCAATTTATATCTGCACTTCATTAATCATAAATTATCATACTTGATTTACATGAACTCATTTGAATATTTTCAAAATGTTCATCTTTATTACTGCTCTTACAACTCATACTATCGTTTATTTTAGTTTTACTCAATTTCTCGTTGCAGTCCTTTCTAACCATTGATTTTGGCAGACATAGGATTTATCCGCTGAAAATTTGGAGTCCGCTATAACATCTCGAGTACAGCCATAAAGAAGTCTGCAATTAGTATAGTTTGCAACTACATTTAGCCTCCCCAGAGAAGATAGCTAAAATCCGCCAATGGCTGCTTCACCCCCCAATTTTGCTAATATTTTCATTAGGTATGAATATTTGTCTCATTTTCTCACCGAAAGTTTTGCACTCTCCATCATTAAAATCGAAGGCAATTTTTCCCTTCGACCCCCCCTTCTCCCCTTCTACCACTGTAAGGGTTCAGAAAATGTCTGTAAAAATCCACCATTTCTAATCTGAATGCGATGATGGTCAAAGAATGTTCAGTTTTATCTATATGTTTCTCCACAGCATAGATTGCAACTCCATTTTCTCTCAGTCAGTAAGCAAAAAAATTCATATGGCACGTTAATATTGTTCCCTATACCAACTTGAATAATCAAGGAAAAACTTAACTCATTGATTTACATAATAGCTAAAGCAATTCGCAGCAAGCAAATAAAAACATCACTTATATAAAATCAAAGCAGAATATTTTTCTTCAGAAAAAATTCGGACAAAAATATAAATTTCTTCTCGGAAATCTTTACCACTATATTTTTCCTATGAATAATAACGTTTTCTTATACTTCACCTCTACAGTATTTCGATCTTTTGTTTGTCCCTCTAAAAAAGTATAAATTCCGCCACCCATGTTAAAATGAGCGGTTCGTAGGTAATAATCATGTTATCCATGTGGACAGACAATGGAAATTACAGCTTAACCACAAGAACGACGTGTTGAAAGAGAGAAAACAATGTAAATTGAAATCGAAAGTGTACTTGGTGAGTTTTCAAATGAAATCTAGCAAGTTCTTTAAAAAAAAAAAAAACAACAACCAGCGGTAGATCAACAGAAGACAACAGCTATATTGTATAAAAGCCAGCAACCAACAACGAAATTTATTATTCTTTAGAAAAACCAAACACAAGAAATACGTGACTTTTTTCCTCATTTTTAGTGGAAGTCCTACAGGTGTTCCAAGCGATGAAATTGTCGTTGATTTATCTTGTGTCACTTGCTTTCCAGAATTTTTACAATCTAATCGACTGGTATCGGAGACTATAGGTACTTGAAAATTCAGCACATGACGAATTTTAACTTCTCAAGTTGAGACGACCTTAAATTCGTGGCTGTTTTAGGGAAGTTTGGTAAGCCACCTATGAAACTGGTTTCACAGTCATAAATTATTTTGATTATTTCCAAAACAAAAGTGTCATACCTATACAGGTATATTTGTATGAACACTTATCTACTCATTACCATATTCATTTTTACTGTAGGAATTGTTAGAAGTAGAATAATTAATTTATTGAGGTTGATGGAACTTTTACCTTCTTTAGACTGAAAAAAAGGATAGAACCTATTCTCCCTATTTAATGGGGGGGGGGGGAGAAGTGTGTTTTTGAGATAGAAACAAATCAAAATATTGATGTGGGTGTGAAAATATAAAATATCGATTCTCATTTTTAGAGTAAAGGAGAACAAAAACACTCAGCGCAAGCTCTTTCTGCGTGGAGTACTAAAAATGTTAAAAAATCTAAAGTTGACCATCAACTAGCATATTATTATAGCACCGAATACTAAATTTTATGGCATCAACATCATTACTGACTGTAACATTTGTACTTAATAGAAATAGCATTCTGCTGAATCAAACTTCAATTTGTGTCAAAATAAAATGCAAAAAATTAGTGATTTTTATAAATATTTCAAATAAAAAATGAAACTGGTGGAAAAATCATAATAAACTAAAAAACTTGATATCTTAATTTGAGGCAAAATCATCATTTTTAGATGCTTTTATTCAACTCCAACACGGATTAAAGAGATTAGAGTTTGTATAACAAAGTGGAGTGCGTAGGAGAAATAAGAATTGGATTCTTAGACTTAGAGAAAATGAAACTGGAGTGCGTATGAAGATAAACGCATTTAACTAAAACATTTTTTTTTTAAATATGGCTTGCATCTTTGAAAAGTTCTCCAGCAAAATTTTTTTGGATTATTTTAATTTTATTGAAGATGATTTGTATTTTAATGTCAACTAGATATTTTACTTTTCATTTTTGAATAGAATACACTAGCTTTGATATTTTACCATGAAACTGGAAAAAGTGGAAATAGACTTGTTCTTTGTTTTCTTTTTCTTTTAAGGATTTTCGAAGATCAATACATTCAGTTTTCATTATTAAAAACTTATTAGAAAACTTTTGGCCATCTTTTGATAGTATTTTCATACAAGGATTTTCACCCCACCCAAACAGGGGTTTTGCCCCATCCCTTAGGGCCAAAATACCCGTTTTTCCCTAAACTCGTAATTTATTTAATATTCCTTACAACTGTCCGAAATTCATCAGTTATTATTGAAGAGAGATCCATTGAAGGGTTGTTTAAAGAACAATTGCCAAGCGTACAATTTATAAAAAACTTATGGTGCCATAAAAGTCAGGTGCGAGTTTTTGTCCACCCTTACTTACAAGGAGCAACCACATACTCGTCTTAACCCCTCAGCCAAGTACCCGAGCAGACCAGCCAAGTACCCAAATAATACACGTAAAATTACGTAAATTTATTAAATTGCTAAGCAATAAATTAATAAATGCTCGGGTACTTGGCTCGGGTTAAGACGAGTGTGTGGTCGTACCTTAAGTCTCAATATAAAATATCAATAAAACGTAATTATTTATATAAAACGTATGTAAATCCTACGTATGTTTCTTAACAAAATAATGCACATTTAAGAGTAGAAACCAAAACCCCTTCTACTTATTTGACGACTATTTTATAATGACTGTATGGTTCTGATACAAACAATTTAACCGCATATGTTGAGGAAATTACTAAGCAAAATGTTCACACGATGAAGAAAAACGTGTACATGAACACTCCTTTATAACTGCACGCTCACAAAAAAGAAGCTCAAAGAGGTAAATAGAGAAAAATAAAATACCAAAAGAGTTGAAGCTGCGAGAAATATAATTTTATAAATTAAACGTTGGCTTGCCTTTAATGATTTTTAATGACCCTCGTTGTGCGTTAATTAATCATTTTGTGAGGGGAAAAAAACTGGCGACTACGAGAGAAAATGTTGTAACTGCAAAATTATCGTAGTCTTGAAAGTTAAATTTGAAAATAAGTTTCACGAAACGATGAACTTTAGGTCAAGCCTTCAACATATATGTGGGTTTAAAGCAATAATCTGTTTTCGAAAACGACCAAAGAGGCGCAATATCGGCATTTGAAAATGGATGAAAAAAAGATTATTAAAAAAATGAAAGACTTTGTAAAACCTTATTCGTAATTAATCACTTTAGAAATGCGATCTTGAAGATGGAAGATGAGGGGGAAAAAAACAACATTGATGGGTTGTTAAGAGTGAAAAACGTTTGTTTGGCAGATCCGATAACGTGTTTTTGACGCTTAAGACCATGACTGGACAAAATTTTGTCGATAAGCCTCGACATATTTTCTCTCAGTTACAAAAAAAAAAATCATTTTTTCCTCGGCCTGTGATTACAAATGAGGTCAAATCAATTAAAACAAAACACTCTGAACAATGCTATTGGTTATCGAGCTTCACATGCTGCAGCATTTACAAAAACATAATTACAATCTCAATTATATTCATTGGAACTTTTTCTTATAATTTTCGATACATTTGAAAACTATTTTTTTCTCATCTACCCAAGATGATGCATTTCTTTGCTCGAATATATACCGTCTAAATTAAAACAGTGTCTGGTTTCTAATTATTAAAAGTTAACACTCGCTGCGTTCTCTTTTAAATGCGGAAATATTGGTGCCTCGAGAAACTCAATTATTGGACGTGATTGTTGGACGTAAATTGATAGGAATTTATTTTACCAAATTATAACAGCGCGTTGCCGTCTATAAAATTAGCTTGAAAATTCTTCAAGTAAATTAACTCGAAAATTTCTGAAGTTTTTCAGAAGTGCTGTGGAGGCCACAGATTCTCTCAAAATATTATATTATCATAAATACAATTTTTAGATCAAACAATAAAAATCATAGATGGGGGCAAACATAAATTTATCAAATAAAAAAATGTACTAGGTAACCAAAAAAAAAAAAAAAAGGAAAAACGGAAATGAAGTGAAGCGAAAAAAACGATTTCCGGTTGGTTTTTGTTTTTTGTTTTTTTTTGGAAAAACAAGAACACCACTGAATCACGAATACAAACTAAAAAAAAATGAATAGTCATTTTTACTATTTTCTATGAAAAATAGGACAATTTTAAGATTATAACGCGTTATCACTTTTTTACAATTTTTTTAATTATTTTCACTAGAATCTTAGAACTGTCCCATTTTTCTTTAAAAAAATTATTGTACAAGTCAATTTTTCAGAGTGTCTTAAAACTTAAAATCAGCTAAACTATACTTTATAACAACTCGGAACTTGACTTTTCCGAATACGAATTTTTTGATCCATTTCTTTATCTTCATACCATTAGTTTGAAAAAAAGAATGTGATAATCTAAGTGATGCGAATGCTATACGTGATCAACGAATTTTTTGAATAGACCAATTTATGGTGAGTGGCTGTTAAAGAAAAATCGAAAATTTTTTTTCTTCAAAAAATTATCTGATAATCACAAATCTAACAACGCAAGTAAGTAATAAATGAAATATTGGTTTTGAAAAACATACTTGAAAATGTATAAAATAATAAAACTTGACTTCTGAAGATTTACATGTGATTAAAATTTTTCTCTTTCTTTCCACAAATAAGTGCTTCTGCCACTTTAACACCGTGCCACATGCCACGTATTGACAAGTTTGAAGAAACGAGCAATCAAAACTTCATCATATACCCATCAAAAGTTTTCACCAAATACCTTGAAAATTTAGATATAAAGCTGTTATCTTAAAAAAGAAAGCGTTATAATTGCGACAATTGGTGCAAACGCGAGCCTTCTTCTTCAATCTGACAATATGTACTTTTTACTGAAACACCAATTAAACGACTCCTATATGAATGTAGATTAATGGAAATATGCGAGTATAAACCATTAAAGCAGTTTTCATGTTTTTTGTTTGTAAATTTTTCAAAAGTTCAACTCATCGCTTCTATTTTCTCTAAACAAAAAATCATAACATTTCATTTGTATTTTTGACGAGATAACTGAAAAAAAAAAAGCCTTTGTAGACAAAACTCCGAGTTTTATGTACGATGCCTGATGTGGTTTAAGGTTATTATGGAGAAATATGCGTTAAATATTGTAGAGGTGGAAACTAACCAACTTTGATAAATGTAACCTACAGAAACCTTATTGCATGATAAATGGTAAGTCTTCAGAGTAAGAATAGATTATCATTGAAGCATCACCGAATTCTCACCATCCAGCACAATTACACAGCTACACATTCGTGTTAAATGATCTAAGAATTTATATAACATCGTAAAAATAAGAGGGAAAAACCACATACACCTGACCAAGAAGTTAAATCTCGTCACTGCACACGTTCTTTACAGAAAGAAATATTTCAGTGCATGTATACGTAGGAACCCCTATAGCACCTGTACTGCAACAATTGCCTCCAAAATTCGAAAAAGAGGGTCGAATAATTTTCTCTCGAAAGCGTTGAAAATGAATGAGAAATGGGTCTCAAACGCTTATAAAAAGCAATTTATTATTTTTCATTACCAATTCTTTAATCCTAGTACGTACATAAAGTTACGTAGTTCTAATAAATACAACACACCTATATACTTGAAGAACTGCAAAACAGAACTGAAAATTTTATTTAATACACGTAACCAGATATACCAACATAAATTAATAAAATCGTTAGCAAAAGTTCCAAATCTGAAAGAACAGCTATATACTAGTTACTATTATAAAGATTACCAAAATCTTTTCAAGGTTGAAAAAGTATAGCTTTCCAGTGAAAACTTGAAGATTTTTCAATTATTATGATAAGAGTTTGTTTCTCTTTGTTGCGGTACTTGGTTTATCTTACAAAAAATTGTTGATAAGATGAAGACCGCACCATCTGCACTGAGAAAATGAACTGTCTTTGTTGGTGACTTGACTACGACGAGTTTCACATCGATATCGATGCGCCAAAACTGACCCAAACATTGACGTGTTTTTGGATAAAATTAAAATATCTACCTACCTAATATGAAATTTCAGAAAACTGTGATTTTTCAAAACACGTCGTATTAAGTAAGTTAGTTGAAGAACAACATCAAAATCTTGTACAAATATGATAAGACATGGGTAACGGTGCCCGATTATCTTTTTGTAAAACGTTCTTCATTATATGTATATAATTTTTAAATTTTGTGTAGTATCTGGCACGACACGAACCAACCTCTTTCTCACTATAAACCATCAAAATGTGATATACTTCGTAAATAAGTTGTTACCTTTCTCTGATAAAACATAATCTCTCGCATACTCGAAAGTCACATTTTCAAATATCAGAAGGACGTGCGAATGTTCTTTATAATGTTTCCAAAAATAAAGTAAAAAAAAAAAAAAAAAAAAAGTTAAGTAGGTACACATTAGGTACCACGAAAGTTTTAAATTTTAACGCCATATTCGGCGAATATATTGAAACTGTGCTGCACAGAAACAATCGTGTATACGAATTATTAACAACTTTTGGTATTGAACAATTTTGACAAACGAATCACGAATTCGTTGAAAAAGAAGATGAATGACGTGAGAAAAGGACATGAGAGGTGAAGGGGTCACAGAAAAATCGGAATTAATAAAAATTTATTTACGAAAATTGTGCGGGAATTTCGTAAACATAATTTATTCTTTGTAAGAGTACAACGAAAAAAATAGCGAGTTACTAATAGAAAAAGGAAAAATAATACATTCAATTGTTAGTACAGAAGGATTTTTTTTTTTTTTTCAACTATTTTTCCAATGACTGCGACGTAATTTTCGTGTCTATATATGTATCTTGAAAGCAACAACAGTCGACGCTAACCAAAATTCAAGGTGATTTGAGAAAAATGTGTAATACTGTTGTAATAGGTCACAATTCATGCTAGAAAATTAGATGAAATGATGATAAATGAGAAAAATATAAGCCTAATATATCTCGAAAGCAACAAATTTCTTGGGCTGTTGTTCGAACAACAGTTTTCTGCTGAAGCGAATGGAAAATTTTTCAGTCCATTTAAATTAATTTGTTTTTTGTTAAGTTGATTAACGTGTCAAAGGAGAGAATTTAATACGTGAGCACTTCAATAACCTCGCAATATTCAAATATATTTGGTCAATATTACAGTAAAATAACTGATATTAGGTAGGTACTCGTTCAATATTTCTTCCAAAAGCATGAAACAATATTCGAGTCCATTCCTTTCGTAAATTTAATTCTATCTGCTTTGCAAGAAATATACCTATTCCAGAACAACCGCGAGTAACTCGCGATAAGTTATCGCCAGTTTGAGCCCCTGCTGTAAGTCCTAAAAAAAAATTATCATTTTTTTTTGTGCTCGAATTATGTATCTATTAGTGCTACCAATAATAGTTCAGATCAATCGAAAAAATGATTATGAATACAGTAGACCTTCCAAATATTGAAAATGAAGGCATTGTACCTCATAGAAATGATAAAAGAGGCATTTTTCCAATTTTCAAATTCATCATAATACAACTTTCTACAGCTGGTTCAAAAATAGCCACGCTCAAAGACAAAAAAAAAAGTGAAAAGTTTTGAAAAGTGGCTAAAACCCAAAAGTAAATATATTTTCAACCTACGATGTGTTACATAAAGTGTCCATCATAGCATTAAAAACATAGTATGGGATAACCATTACGAGAGACATTTTGACCATTTCGTGTGAATGTTATTTATATAAGAGGAAGTTCAGAATATTTCTAATGCATGGATCAAGTCGTAGAACCAGTAGGGCTCTAAGTACTACACTGAAAAAAGATGTCAATATCACATACAATATTGATATACATCGATATTAGAGAAATATAGATCATGAATATCATCGAAAATATTGATGTAAAATTTTTAGATAAATTTCATAAAACAAGTCAAGAAATTAAAGAGAATTGAACACAAAAGTGCTCTGAAAAATGAATGCAGATTCTCATTGTAAATTGAAAAAGTTTCTTTGAAAATATACAGCATTCAAAATAAAGACTTTTTTTTTCAATACTCATAGACAAAGTGGTTTAGATATTTACTAGTGAAAGAATTATGGTAAGAAAATGACATAAAACCTGTCTAGGGCAAATCGACCCTAGAGAGTGCAATATTTTTGACGCTGATAATATCGATATGGAAATTTTTTCAACATCACAGCTTCAGCTAAACAGATCTTTCAAAGCAATATACATAGAGAATTAAAGAGCCTAATTTCAAATTACGCCAAGTGCAAAAATGAAAATTTTCAAAAAATGAGAAAAATACGCAGCTCCCAACCTGTGAGTCTTAAAAGGTTAGTTCCAATGCAGTTTTTTAAATTCGCCAATTCTCCAGTATTACAAAAAACAATTTCTCAATCTCCATATTTTGTGGGAAAAAGTGGACTTTGAAATAAAAGTTGATCACTTAGCACACTTTGGAAACTGAGTAAGTGCACTTAGCTCACTTTTAAATCTGACTTCATGCTGCTGGGGTTCATATACTCAGCTCACTTTGGAATAGAAATGTGAACTAAGCACATTTTGGCACAGATATGAGTACTGCAGAATATATTGAATCCTAATTCACTTAGGGGTCATTCAAAACGTACTTTTTTTTTTGCTTTTACTTGAACCAATCGTGCGAAGAAATTTTTTATTTTATAACTTTTTTTTCATCCTGATTGGTTGTAGGAAAAGCAAAAGTACATTGTGAACGGACCCTTAGCGCACTTTGGAAACGACTGAAAAATTGCCTTCGATGAAAGATATGGTACTACAGTTTCGTGGACTGCGTCTGGGAAAAGTTATATGCAACAGTCGATAAGGGACCACTTTAGCCACCAGACTGCAGCATGATCTCAAGATTCGTATTTTTGCACTGAGCTCACTGAGCCCATTTCGGAATCCGGCTCTTCACTATTCTCTTTCATAAAGCCACGTTCATAGCTCCAGTCCCTCGGTCTCTCCTGCTTCACATAAAGAACAATCATGAATACTCTCCACCAATAAAAAGATTGAAAAATGACGACTATAGACGAACAGACACAATGAAACCGAAAGTAAAAGTCACATAGGGTTCGCAGTCGACGATTTTTTGACGCAAATAAAGTCCACATCCAGACGACGACCAGGCAGTAGGCACGTCGTACACGGTCGCAGTCTTCCAAGGAAAGACTCGTTTAAACGCTCCAGTGAGCAGCAGACGCCAGCTAGACTTGTAAATGCATACTCCATACTGTAGGTGTAGACGGATATACAAAACGCGTCGATGCATTTATGCCCTATAGGAGACGATTGCATGTGGTCTTCTCCACGTATATACGTATATATACGTGTATAGTCTATCTCTGACGTCGGGCACACTCACCAAGCTTGGCTGGCCGACAGGTAGCAACCGTTTAAAATACATTTTTATCGCCGCCGCTGACGATTCCAGCTAAACGGTAATTTGCGCTGATACCGAATTAACGGGACGTGTCCGTGGGACACGCGTTTCTCCAGCGCTTCCAGAGTAGAAAAACGAAGAAGAAAAAAAAAACAAGCAAGATGATCTACACGCGTACATCATCGAGTCCACTCGCTTTTTCATTGTTCCTACAGTTCCTACTTTGGATTCCCTTTTGCGGATGATCCTTTCTGCGTTTTTATCCTCCTCCTTTCTTTTGTGCACATGGGGTGGTTTTATATACCCTATACGTGCAGGGCAACCACAATACGATATGACCGCGCCTGTTCGTATCCTGTTTTGCAGTATACGCACAGGTGTCCTACCGTCCTACTGATTTACTTTCAACCCTTGAGCTTTTTGCCACGAGAAAAGCCTTATTTACAAAGTCCTTTTACTTTTTTCAAATAAACTAATTAATGCTAAGTAATTTTTTTTATTTACACTGTCGATTGGTTCGATCAGTAGAGGCAAATGCCAAAAGCCAAAAGTAAAAAGACATTGTAAATGAGCCTTTAAAAAAATGAACCAGAGAACAAGGAATTTTCGTTTCTCATTTGACAAAAAATAGTATACTATATTATTTACATGTATCAAGGGTCAACAGTCGGTGTTTACATTTCGCGAGTGAGCAAATTCCTAAACATAAAAACTCTTACCAGCGTTGCCATTCCAATAATTGTTAAAAATACCTGCTTCGAGCCAAAAAAAAAAAGGGTCAAAAGGTGACAAAAATCCCTGGAACCGGTTTTCACGTTGAAAATTTAGATGTTAACCACAAAGAAAAAGGAAAAAAAGTAATGGTCTATAGAATTTTAATTGAAAAATTTTAAATTTCAAAACACAAGGATAAAATACCAAATAATATCATCTCTTATTTGAATAATAATTGGATCGAAGATTAAGGCAAAATCCATAAAACACCCAATGAAACACTCTAAAATGTTAAAAAATCCCAAAAAATCCCTGCTTTTATCGCTGACATTTTTTAAGTCAGCAAAAAATGTCTGGTTTCAGGGATTATAATATTTTCATAGAAATTATGTAGTTTTCCATAGGTTGAAGGACATCTTAAATCTCCTGAGAGATCAATTGCACTGTTTACTTTTTGTCGCTGAAGGGTATAAGGTAAAATGTAAAAAAATTCTTAAATATTATGTAACTACAAACTCTTGTTCTGGTCTATGCTATAATTTCATAAAATTTCAAAGAACATGGAGAACTTTCGATCCATCAGTCTAGAGGACAAAAAGATTAAACATCAGGTTGACATGATTTTCTTTTTTTTAGAAAATCCTATATTTTCCAAAGATTACAGAAAAAACAATCATAAACATTCCCAAATTTTGGAGCTCTTTTTCTCAAAACTAATTGTTCCTTCAATTATTCGACTTCAAAAACCTCTATCGCATCCAGTTTCCAAGAGAAATAAATGTTTCTACGGACCATCGGATTCGTCATTGGATGCTGTACGAAAAAAAAAAAAGTAAAGATAGGAATTTTTCATTCACACTATACCCAAAGATATGATTTCTTATTCTTAGATTTTGTCACATACATCCAATACTGAATTTCATCCTCATTCAAATCTTTCTAATAAATCTGTGTTTCACAGACAACTTTTTAAAACAGTCCTGCTATTTACAGATCAAAACTTTAGTCTGACTCAACATCATATCACTGGCCTAAATCCAAAACTTGCTAAATCGCTAAGGGAAAATACATTTTTACACTAATTGGGCAGAACGATCCTCAGACACAGTATGAAAAAGAAAACACCCTCCAAAATGTTAAATTAATCTCCTAATGTGCAAATGTTTTTCACTGTATTTTGGTAAAATTCATAAATGGAGTTAGCCAGTTTTGAACGAAATCCGGCAATAGGAGTTTCAAAATTAACAATTCCATTTTTAAATTTATGGACCATGCATATAATATTATATTCTTCACAAAATCTCAAATACAGCCGGAAAATCCTCTACCCCTCCCTACTTCGGGTAGTATGGCCCACAATCACGATACTTCGGTGAAAAATAATAATCTGGTCGTTAAACGATTACCTACAAATTAAATAAAACATTAAAAACGATAAATCTAAAATAAACAGGTCGTTAAAATGATATCGAATATCGATTCTTTTTAATTATATTTCCATTATTGTCGAATACCGCTTGTATAAATTTTGATAACGAATTGTAGACAACTGTTTTTATGAGGCGAAACGTGTCAGATGCCGGTATTGTTATTATTACTTCTGAAAAAAAAAAAAGGACTTGAAAAAAAAAAGTGGTAATACAGGGAAGACATAAAATTATACGCACGATATTGTGGCATGACTATACCCCCTGCCCTCGCCACATTAACCAACAAAAAACCTCCAAAAAGTCTCGTTTCTGTACGAATGTCTCTAATTTTAATGGAACTTTTTTTACCTCATTCTACGTGTTATTTTTTTTTTTTTTAATATGGTACCAAGCAGCTCGAGCAATTTGTATTTGCACAAGTGTGGCTAAGTTATTAGCGATACCAGTGAATAATAGATACGAAATTTTCTGCATTTCGTATTTACATTGTTTAACATTAACCCGAAGAAGTAAAAAGATGGAGGCTATTCGGTTTTGTCTTCGACACGTGATCTGTTTTCGTCGTTTGTATAATATGATAGACTAGTCTATGGTGATTCAAAAAATGAGATCGATTGAATATACCCAGCTCTATTATTTGAAGGGGGAAAAAAAATAGACTATGAGCCTCATTTTTACTTTCAATTATCTCGAAAATACTATATATACTAGATCATAAATATAGTGTTACGTATATTGTGTGATTACACTGTTTTGTTAACGACGAAAATGATTTATCGTGATTTTGATAGCTGGCAGAATTTGCACTTGTAGCCACAAATTCAACATTGAACGCGTAAATTACACGCTAGAATATTGGAAATGTAAAATATTACCTATTCGTTGCCTCACTATTTGTCATTTTGGTGTGGGTTCAATTTTACTACCGAGGCGGGATGACAGCTTTTTCTTTCTACTTTTTTGATTCAAAATTGATATCTACTTCAGTCTGACACGTACATGGGAAGTGTGAGAAGAAACAGGGTTACCAACTTTTTAGAGTAACGCGCTTACTAAAAAGTTGAAGTTACCTGCAAGTATTCTGTATAGCTTCTTAGAATATGTTTTAAAAAATGCATTAACATGCGAATGCATTTTTGTCAGTCAATTATATGCGCCAACTGATTTGAAATTTTCGACAATATTCTCTCAAAGAATAATATATATCTGCAGGAGGGCTCGTTTTGGTGGTATTTGAAGAATTTGCTTAAAATACATTTCGGGGACTGTAAAAATTGTTTTTTTTTTTGTTACAGAAAAGTAGGGGCTTTGCCTCTTTGAGGCTCTCACCTTGCTCAGCCCTCTAACCCCTTACAACGGTAAGGTGCCTTAGGATGATATTACCCCAAATGTCTCAAGATTTTTTTCATCAAATAGGAAGATAAAATCATACTCCTGCGACAAAATGCATTCTGATTGGTGAATGTAATTTTCAATTCCAAAAAGAAGAAGAGCAAAATTCTTGTTTTAGTCAGTGTGTTGCACATCTTCCAAGCGTGCCAGTTTTCACCATTTGATTTTCTTTTTCAAATTGGCTACAATAATTTTGAAATAACACGTTTTATCTGATATCTATTTGGTACGTATAATTAATTTCAATAAGTCCATCTGTGAGATGAAATTAACGAAAACAAAAATCACTTAAATATCATAAGAAAACAACTACTATACGGCTATGAGTTCCAAAGAAATTAAGTTTAGCTTGTCTAGAATTTCCATTCAGCATCGTTAATGACCTAAGATTACACAAACAATCCGATAATTCACCTCTTGATCTTTATATTTCTCCTCTTTCCAACTGAATCACCAAAGTCGATGATCTCAGATTACATTACAACAACCACATTTCGAACGTAATGACCTAGAAATATTGTAACCTGGAATTAAAGTACGAATATGCTACTGAACAGGGTTCAAACATGCATATGGAAAATAAAATAAACTCCTCTGGCGACCAGTTCCTCTATATTCTGAAATACCTTATACGTGATCTGGAATTCCATCATTTTATTCATTTCTTTTCTATACCTTACAGCCAACAAATTAATATACATGTTTGCAAAAGTATATACAAAATTTTAACAATCTTCTTACACAAAACCCACTTAGAAAAAAAAACTGGCGAAACCTATCCGTTGACCAGCGCAACCAAAAATTTTGGCAAATAACATCAATTTTTACGCGAGTGAACTGTAAGAAATTGATATCATGTCGAAAGAAGTTTTTTTTTAAATATAATTTTAAATTAATAGCATATAACTCGAGTAAATTAGAACACGGATCTACGATTAAAGACTACATTTCAATCGTGAAAACGGGAATTTATACTCAAATGTAGTTGATTTTAGCTACAGGCGCAAACACTCCTTCGTAATCATTGCCATATTTCAGGAATACGAGGTGGAAAAAAAATTAAAACAAACCTGATACAGTTTGGAAAAGATGGATTTCTCCTAAATTAAAAAGAAAAAAAAAATGATAATAAAAATTGTTCGAATGGTTTGGATGGTCAAAGAGGAAATTAAGATTTTTTAAAACTAGTATAGGCAAATACGAAAAGAAAAAAATCCGTGTATTTAAAAAATCAACCCACTCAAATGATGTAGGAAATTTAGAGTTTTAGCTTGTATGACTTTCAATTTTTTCATAAATAAAATAATACGGGGACAAATAATATGGAATGTAATTCAGATATGAATCTGCCAAAATATCCTAGCTGGATTTTAATCAAGGTTTCAATTTGTGGATGACTTCACTTTTTGAATAAATTGAAAATTAAAAAATCACGCCTTTCCTATTGAATAAAATTATAGTTATTTAAAAAAACTCGAGAGTATAGTAAAGTATATATGCCCTAAAATCATGTCAAGTTATAAATTTTCCAATAAAATTTTGACAGGCACGAAAATATTCCTCTTGAAAAAAAAAAAAATCTTTAAGAAAGGGCACCGAATAACTATCGAACATTAAGTTTGTTTTTATCAAAATAAAATTTACGACCATCGTAACAAATTTATCTCATTCAAAATGGCGGTCGTTTTAAGTCATTCGCTGATTTGCTGAGAAAAATAAGGTGTGGCGAGGCAAAGATTTTTTGTTGTACAGAAAAAAAAAAAATTGATCGTCATCGCTCTTAATGAAATCACATAATTCGTGAGAAATTTTGAGTAACACTACGTAATTACCATTTATGCAAACCGTGTTAATTTACAGAAACAGCCTACATACAAGTAGTAGCGTAATCGTTTAAAATGTTTTGTTTTGATGCGAAATTCACAGAAAAATTAATGGTTTTATATGGTCGCTAACATATTCAGCCATTTTACAAGGTTATAGGTTGGGATTTCAAAATTCAAAGCGACAAATGACGGTAGATCGTATATTCGCCGGTTCACTTTTCACACGAATAGACTGACATCTCGTGGAATTTTCCGTAAGCTGCTGAGAAGGTGTCACTGAATAACTGTAATACTTCCACTGGCTTCATCACAAAGCCCATCTTCATGAAAAACCTCTCAAATCCCAAAACAATTACCACTTAAATGGTCGAATGATGTTTTGATGTCTGATAATAGCTCCCGATCTGCAACGATTTGCAATGTGACGCACATGTGGGGGAGAAATGTGACTTTGGTCACACTGATGTAATCTACAATTTTTCCAGTGCGTCACATCAGTGTCACAACAGTGCTACTTCTTCCTGATTGGTTGAATTTTTGCAACATCTGCGTCACATTTCTCCTCCACATTTGTGTCACAACTTGCAGATGGGGAGTAAATTGATAAAAAATAAATGCTAATTTATCTTAGGACTTGGCAGGTTTTGTACCTGAGCCAGTGATACTATTGGATCCTTGCGAAGGAAATTATTTTCTAGATAGCTCATATCTCAAAATTAAAAACCGATGTCATGATGGGGAATGGTGAAGCACTATCTATACAGGAATATTGTTGGAACTGAAGTCTATAAGACCACAAAAATCGATGATTTCGATCAAAATACTCTTCTGCCATCGCAGCTATTTTCAAAAACGTAACCTCAAGTAGAAACAGAAACGCATTTTTCAAAAAAGTGTCTAGACTGTAGCATCGAAAATAGATGGAAAAAGTAACTCTATATTATACTGAAACTGAAAAAGCAAAATACCAGATATGGTGACGATTTATTGATGAGACTGTACTTTTTCACATCGAGAAGTCACCCTTCACTTTGTCACCATCTTTCGACCACTCCAAACTGGTATTTGAGTGAGATTTTCTGGTTCACTGTTTTTCCATCTACACAACTATTTCTAATACCAAACCATTACACCAAGCAGACCCCAACCTCAAACGAATTACGTGGGTAACTTATTCGAACAATTTTTTACGCTGCCACAAAGCATATCGCTAACAAATTATCAAAAAGAGATTCCGAAAAACTGGAGATCGAAATCTTGGCACAGCTAATTGCTAGTTGTTGATCCATACCAAGTATTAGCCATTAATTACTATAATTATCATCGTCTAAAAAAGATTACATTCTTCCAAAAAACGAGCAACTTTTTTTTCTCCTTCTCGTAATTTAATATATTCAACTTACATTTTCTCCTCGAATGGTTGCTCTGCCTGATTAGGTGCAACATGAATAATAACCTATTTTAACGTTATTAAAATTCACACTCCATAAATGATAAGCCCGAATTAATACTGATAAATTTGAAAAAGAGCTCCGAGGATCGTGTGAATTTTACATATTATACCTGGGTTCAGATATAAGCATCAGAAATGCGAGGCATTTGTAAAAAAAAAAAAAAAAAAAAAGAAAAAAAAAACAGCAAATAGATAATACGTTCATAAACCCAACACATGGCTGGGCATAATATCAGGGAGGCGAAAATTAAATTTCTAGGTGGCAAAATATAAGGTTTCTTTAAACTATATTTTGAGAAGGAAAATTTTTTTTCTGGAGAAGGGTAAGGTGTGGGGAGAGTGACCGATTCTGCAGCTGACTGTCAAACAATAAACACACTTTGCACTCTTCCAGGATCAGTATATCATAGAGCAATCCTATCAGTTGAAAATGAGGTTTATTCACATTCAAACTGACAGGAAATTATTATTATCAGTTTCTCATTTATTATGAAATACATTAGAGCTCGCGGTAAATACGTTTTCCTAAAACAAAGCATCATTTTGCCTCATATGGCATTTGAAATTTCATCCGTAGGTTTCAAGTTGAGTAACATTTTCAAGTAAGGGTTTCATAAATTTTTACATGATGTCTCCACTCAAACATTTTTTTTTTGCCAGTGAAGTCTATTTTGTAAGCACACGTAGTAATCACACATAGGGTGAGCTGGTACTTTCTTACCAAATAGCTGTGAATGAATGACTGTTTTGGGAACGTTCAGAATAAAACATCAATTTTCCAAGTCCCAACTATATTTTCAAAGTCTATAATGATGAATAAAAATTATTTCACATTGTCAAAACCAAAACAAAGTTTACATGCCTTCCTTACAGTCCTCGATGGTAACATTATTTGAACTTTGAGTAGAATACAGAGAGATCATATATATTCACTTTGAAGCGATATATAGACCATTATCATATCCCAAGACAGAAAAAAAAAACTACGAAAATTAAAATTTCAAGCGCATATTTGACGTCATGTACCCAATTTTTCGGAAAGTTATTAATTTCCATTTCAAATTAATCTGTTTCGCATACAATTTCGTCGAGCTTAGAATTATCGAACATATTTTCATCGAACGATTCGAATTTATACGAATATTTTTTTCCTCCAGGGGATGGGCGGATGAGTACGAGGTTTTAAACAACATAAAACACGAGCATTCCGATTAACTGATAAGATCGAGAATAAAAAATGTTATTTTGTACTTTTTAAATACTGAGTAGATATAATATCATGGAATATAGTGAAAATTAAAAGCTATTTATTTATGAATAAAAAATAATGGGAACATTTCGAATTTGGTTTCACCAGAGTTAGGTAAAAGTTGAACGACATCCGCTGGGAAGAATTCGATGGGTTTGTAATTAAGACTTAGGTCGAGGGGAGGTCTGATATCTTTAAAATAATTCTCAACTATGGAGGAGATGTTTCAGAGGTATAACTTCTGATAAATTTCATTTGCTGAATGGATTATTCTGTCTGCGATAATTTTTTGAGAATAAACTGTCGTAAAAAATATTCATTATCCATACATCAATTTCCTCAAGTAGAAAAATGCTGAGTTAAGTTTTTGTTATTTGAGAAAGATAAAAACTATAAACAGTCTTCTTAGAGAAACAAAATTTCGAATGAATTATTTGAAAAAAATGAAAAATAGACACGTAATTCATTAGCTACACTTTCCTAATCAGATCTCATTCAATGAAAAATGATTCATTTCACTATAGCTCAAGTCTAAAACCAGCTAAGTCTCAAAAAGACAGTATCACCCATTATTTTGTGCTCAAATGATGTTTTGGAACTTAAAATTTCTAAAACAGTCGAAAAAATCATGGATAATATGTTTACAGACTCAGCTGATTTTGGACTTCGGTTGGCGAAGTATAAGTATAGGATTATTAATGGGCAACTCATGTATTAATTCTGAGATTTAGAATACGCTTTTACAAATGCATGACAATACTTGTTTATTTCATCTGCAAACAACTAGCGCCTTGGAGAGCGTTTCAGTAAGCTGTTCGATTCAGAATAATTCAAATAAGTGGAATAAAAGGATATAAGAGGAAAGAAAAATTTGAAAATTTCTTACTAACCAGGAAATGAGAAAGGATTTTTCAATAGATTTATTTTTTTAACTATGACTTTTCAAAATAATACAGATTTGTAAGAGAAAATGATGTATAATTTCTTTCTAATTCAGGTCACATATTGATGACACTTCAAGATCGAAATGGTCTCTTTATGATTATCACATACAGTCTCATTCGATTTCTCCACCACTAAAACCACATAAATGTGTATTAGTGTCCAAAATTAGCCAAAACGGTGATTTGGGAAATGAAATGATTGAGTCATAAAATATTTATCAAAAAACTGCATCATTCGAGAAAAAAAAAAGTGGTATTTTTAAGCTCAGCAGGTAAAGACACAAATCACACAGATAAATTTATGAACGATAAAATTTATGGTTTGAGATAAGAAATTTTTTTATTTTCGTCAGATTATGTAAAAAAGTTGTTTGTTACGATACAAAAATTACTATGAAGAGAATGCGAATTATAATTTTTTCATAATCCCATCTTACCATTCTTCCTCGCAGTAATGGGAAAAAAATTCACAGTCTACGAAATGCACCATTTGAATTTTCTTCCAACACTTTCTCAGAGCATCAATAAGAAAAAAAAATTTATACGTGATTGAAAAAATATAAGCGTTGACCACAGATATAATAATTATTGTGAACTCAAAGAGACATTTAAAAATCTCCAATCACGAATGAAATAAAATTTAAAACTAATTTCGGTCGAATAGAATATTCTCGATTTTGTTCTCCCAGAATAACGCGGTTGGAGGAAATTTACATTCGTATAGTTATAATTTTTTGAATTATCAGTTCACCTTATTTCAATCATTTTCAAATAAAGTAAAAGTAAAAAATTGAAAATAATAGCTGATATGAAAAGATACATAAATTAAGATAGGTGCTTCAATTTAATTAAGCAAAATGCTAAAAATTGGAAAACTATTGGACATGAAAAGCATTAACATGACTGAAACAATTGAATCTCCAGGCACCTATATATTATTAAATTAGATGAGCTCTTAAAAATCGAAACTATCATGTATAACCTCATACTACACAACTTTTATTTTTTCTCTAAAGCTCTAATATTTCTTTCGAAAAACTTGATAACTTCAGACATTGCTAATCTTATCGTTTCGATGATTTTGAAAAAATTATGGGTAAATATCATGCAATTACAAACAAGTATTCGCAGTATACAAAAAAAAATTTGAAAATCGATGAAATATTTTTTGCACTCACGTGTACACACGATAAAAGTTGAAGTGGAGTTCAAAACTTATAGCTTCCAAAATTCTCAAAGAAATGTTCAAAAATTCCATATTATAAATTTATTGTCGAAAGTGTCGCTGAAAATTAACTTTGAAAAAATTTTTCAACGTGGGTGGAGTGAATTTTGACATTTTCGATCATTCGGGTTGATAACTTTTTGAATAAGCAGTAGGTCTATTTCACAAGCATTAACCCTTGAATTTTTCTACGAAATTCTTTCATGAGCAGAAATGTTATTTAAAAAGCTAATAAAAATGCTATGAATAAAAAATAAAAAAATCATACAGTCTATATATTTATTCCTAGAATAGTTTTATTACACCAACTGATAATTAGTAAGTACGGTTTTTATCAGGAGGAACCACATCATGTGTCACAAATGCAGCATACATAGTAATTTAAGTTCATGCAACACATGAGGAAATTTATCAAAATTTTACTTTACATTCCAAATGACATCGAGATAATAATGACTGAGATGGTTCAACCTGCTTCTTCTTTTGACTGTACGAGACGTGTGCGTCGTATCGCTGATTGTTGTTAATTACTAACTGAACAACAGCTCCTCACATTTCAATACATATCAAATTATCGACTGACATGATCAATGCACACCCTCAGAAACCACAAGAACCAACCTTATTTGTGTCCTAGGCATGAGTTCCAACATTTTCACCAGTCATGCTGGGTATTTCATTCGATAAAAATATATTTTTGTATGAACCCATGAAAATAATTCTACAAGCTGACTTGAACTGTAAAATTCATTTTTTTGAAAAATAAAAGTGCAAAAAAGTGTTTGTACTAGATCTATGAAAAGTTGCCTCAAGTCAATGAACAATTTTTCAAGAAATAGACAAAGAATGATTGTCAGGTCAAAAAATGACGAAATAATTTTTCCTAGTTTTATTTTTTTATACTTACCTACAATATTATTCCTATGGCAACATTTTATGGTGTCGTTTCACATTATACCAAATTATATCATAGTCCTTAGACCGCATTTAAATATGATTATTTCTTCACATTCAATCTTTCTCAAAAATCCATCTAACATGATGCAATTCAAAAAGGACCTAATTAATTTTGTCAGAAAATGCATATTCTGATAAATCAAACTTGAAACTTGATTTTCAACAAAAATAGGATTTTCAAATTTAAAAACCCAAATTATCATCTCATCTTCAAGTATGAGAAAAAGAGCTTTAAACTTTTGGCGTTGAAATCACTGCTTTTTATAAGTATTCCAGGAAAAGTAGAATTGTGGTAAGTATTTTACCTACTGAAAGAAAACTGTGCCAGTCTAATACCTGATAACTAGTCCCTCAGACTGATGAACTGAAAGCCTTCTATGTTCTCTCAAATAATGCTACCGAAGCGAGAAAACCCAAAATGTATTATCATTTTGAAAATGATTTACAATTTACTTCACTCTTTTGAAACCAGATGCAGACAATGTACCTATTGAGGGGTTTCTAAAACGTCCTTCAGATTACGTACACAACCAATATCTATGAAAATCAGAATAATTTTGACCTTACAACTCACTTCAAAATTCTTCTCCCCCCAAATGTAAACTTTCTCAGATTTCGTCGAAATTGAGTTCGGAATTTCAGGTGAAAAACGTGTGAAAATCTTATTTACCCAAAACAGAATTCTTGCTGCTCGATATCACATTTCGAAAAAAATCAACTTTTTGAAGCATCTCATCATTATCCTTATTTTCAAGCCTGTATACGTATTAAAAATTCAAATTACCTGCAGCCATATAAAACACACTTTTACACCAAAAAGATTCGCACCATCAAACACCACAAACACATGGTCAGTTAACCGGCTAAGTCACCAATAAACGACTCAAACCGCACGCACAAAAATTCTTCAAAAACTGTACAAAATCACTGAAACTTCGCTAAAACGAACGTGACAAAAAAAAAAAAAAAAGTTCAAAAATATCTCAAAGGTCAATAAAATTCCGCACGCAATAAATTCTTGTCGCGAAAATCAACATAACGAAACGAACGAAAGAAAAAAATTTTTGCGCGAATTTCTAGTACGAAATTTTTTGACGAAAATCTCAGAACGACGTCGATTCCGTTCGATTTTCGGAATATTTTGTCTTTTAGTCGGCGCGTTGTTGGAAAAAAATTCAACAATTTCGAAAACCGAGTAAAAAATAATTTTCCCCTACTTTTAATTTCCGTTTGTTATAACCAGAATTGCAGGAGGGGTACCTCTCTCTCAATTTCACCCCCTCTCCAAAAAACTACGAATCGACTGTGTACAATAAAGCTCGTGACGAATAAAATAGTATACAGGAAACATTACCGGAATTATGTACGTTTTTTCGAAGACAGCGTGTAAAAAAATGAATGAATAAAAAATAATGTACAACTACGTTAACCCATTTGAAATGGGCACCGACTGAGTTTAAACTCTAGGCAGGCAAAATATAAACTGAAATGTGATTTTTATCGTCGAGTTGCGCAATACGTTCTGCGCACCTTCCCCTACTGCCCCGCACAAATCATTTTTTTTCCTCTTTCGGCGCAGGTAGATTAAAAGAAATGTGTACTTTTTTTCCAATTCAATAAAAAATATTATACATGTGTATAATATTAAAGTACACTTCTCAACGAGTAAAACGTTATTAGGTGGTTGTCTATACTGATTTTTCTCACCCTTCTTTCTTTTTTTTTTGTCTTTCTTTTATTTTTCTTCAACTTTTTTCCTTTCGATGCCTGTTTGTTTTATCGTCTCTTTTCGTCCTTTTTCTATCTCCTAAAAAATTTACCCATAATAATATTGTTTTCATTTAATTTTTGGACGAAATGCTCGGTGGGTGTTGAGTAGATTGGAGAAGGGGTGGCAGGGGTAAATTACGTGACTGAAAAAAGTAAAATATTATTTTGTTAAATTTTAGCGAAGCAGGATGAATGGCAACATGAAGATGGCAAGAAAGTGTGGCATATATTTTTCAGATGTTGATAATTTTCAGTTTTTCCTTCTAGCTCTTGAAAAAATTACTATAGGTACGTTATTAAAATATTATGCTTTTTTTAGAGTAAAATATAATTTTTTATCTTTTATGTCAGAAAGCTTTATTCGCTTTTGAGGCGACATAAATCAAATAATTTCGATACAGGAGTTCCAAAACAAAGAACATACTATTTTTTTTTTTGCAGTTTCTTCATTAAGATAACTTTAAAAATTACACACTAAAAATAAGCATATTATTTTGCTTTTTTTTTTTTGCTCAGGTTATTTTTGGAACGAAGTGAGGGAATACCTGCGTACGTATTTACAAACGATATCCTTTTCGGTTCAAACTTCTATAAATTGACTCAAATAGATTTTATTATTCAGTCAATATGAGAACAGTCTTATACCTCATCTTTCCACTTTTGTGGTGTCTACGTTTATCGATAAAACGTACCTTCTAGTTTCAAGCTATAAAGTTTTTGCAGTAGGTAAATAAGTAAGGTAACAGTTTTACACCATTAGTCAAACATACTACATCAATCCAACATGAATTGACTTTCGTCAACATTTTAAAATCCTGTTATGTATGAATCTCCCTCATGATGTTAGCTGATTAATAATAACTCAGCCACAAAAGAGAAAATTTACTTAATAATCGCATTCTATTAGGAACCTCGTCTTTGCAATAAAGTGCCACGATGATTCATTCCACCACATACAAATTTGTTAGATGAGTAATAGATTACCTAGCTTGTAGTTTCTATTGACTAAAAAATCTATTTTTCGAGTGGTCATATACCTGTGATTAAATTTTTTCTACATCAATGGAATAGTAATTTGTGGTACAAGAATGAAAATAGAAAAGAGGAGGCACACGACATATTAAGCAACATTTGACACTTGTATAGGTGCTCAAGAATGGGGTTTTTCAATCTTACGGGATGAATACACTTTTTCACATGCTCTGCAGTGTTACCCTATGTTGAGAAAAAAGTACTGCCAATAACTTTTCAATGCGCCTCATATCTGAAATCATCCAAAGACTTTTTGAATAAGGTTCAAAAAAAGAAAAACAAGGTCCCAGAAATGGGATTCAGATGTTTTTAGGGACGTGACCAGCTTTACTGAGTGGACGTGGACTACAATCAGGGCCGTAGTCGAAGGGGCGGGGGCAACATCCCTAAGCAAAGCCACCTGCCCTCAAGAAAAACTTTTCCTCTTGAAGGAAAGGGGAGAGAGGTTTATTTTGCCCCCTACTACGCATTCAATTTGCCCCCTACAGTTACGTTGCTCTTGCTACTGCCCTGGCCCCAGTTAAGGGTTGCTCAACTCTGCCTAAAAAATATAGCTCAAAATTTTAGTTCACTTCGTTCATAAATTAATTGATGCTAAAAATTTTGGCTCGCCAAAATACGCAAGGAATAAGGTTTTTTCCTTCTTAAAATTTTCCTGACCATGGTCTCTACCCACACTCACCTGGGAGAAAACCAAAATTGCCAAGCAATTATATTTAAGAGACTGCCTCAGTGTAACATAACAATTTAAGCTTGTATACTCGAAATTATTCCAGTACATTCAACATTAAAGACTATTCGTCATAATCCTTAATAATTTCTCGAACCTCCTTATCTTGAGCTATCACCATCCCCCTTTATTACATCCCTGATCTCTCTATATTCTCACGACAGCAACATATTGAATCAATTATAATCGTTGATTTTTCATAAAAAATTAAAAAATAATTCCGAAGGCCTTGCAATACACTCGTATATTTAGCAGGGATTTTTAAACCATCGACTATTTTCGTAAATGAGACTTACTCGACCATTTTCAAATACTTTTCAAACAGTAGTTAATGGAAAAATCTTTTTAAATGTTTCCGGCATGTTTCGAGAATACACTTCATTTCTTTCTGCGTTATATTAAAAAAAAAAAAAAAAAAAAAAAAAACACCCACCAAATGTACTATAGAACTTACAGAACAGTGCGCGATAGTAACGTGATAATGCTGCTCCAAAAAATTTGTTCTTACCCTCTGCCCCCTTCATCTTGTCTTGTATGTCGTATTACACATTCATACGCGATTCCACATTTGGTAAAATAACGCATCAAAAATAATATTAACCGTTTTACGTTTTTTTAATACAGGAAATTATAATGTATTCTTCGCGAACATGAATGTAATAAATTCCGATGAATTAAAGCAGGGAGGAAGAATTAAAACATATGGCCAGAATACCATATGGTAATAATTCACATCCATTTAAAAAAATACATACACACCAAAAAAAAACACAAAGGAACTCGTTGCTGCGATATCGTCGATCATTAAAACACTTTTTTTTTTCTACTTTTATCCCTTATTTGAGAGAACAAAAAGAAATTAAATTACACCGGGGGAATATCCGATAATTTTCCATTAATATCTACAGAAATTGTTCAAATAATCAAGCTTGGTTCAATTTTCAACAATTTTCGTCTTCGTAACAGGATTTCCAGCGAAAAATGTGATTATTTTTGACATTTTTTTCGGAGTTTCTACAATATCCACTTCATTCACCTGCTGCGCTCTGGATTTTATACTGTATACTTAGTATAAAATTGGGAAAATTATGATTTTCATCTTAAAAACGAACAGTGATATGTGAGAAAGGCATGCAGTGTAGATTTTAAAATTTTTTCAGGAGAGCAAAAAACACTTTGATGTCACATTTATAACCTTAAGTAGCACCTCAATTTTGAAGTCAAGTTCCTCAGCGATAATTGTACGAGTATTTTAGGACATAATATTTTTACTGGAAGTAGGGCTCATTATGTACAATTGAACCGAAGAAAAATTCGATTTTTGAAAAAATTGGACTTATTCCTTTCTTGCATATCATCGTTGAAATGTTATTTGAATGAAGGAAGAACTTTCTTCCTGCAGAGAAAGCAACATTTATACTAAGTAATGTTAATTTGTTGTATAAAAATTCAATCTCCAATACATTTTTTTCAAGTAACATTTTGACATTATTTGTGATCAAATTAGTTTTTAAGGCTACTTCCAGTAGATAAGAAGCTTGCAGATTTATTTCTAGTGCAATGGTGAACTTATAGGAGATTAACATAAGAGCTACGGCCTCTCAGTAAAACTCAGCACTCTCTCTCCCCCTCCCCCCTCCAAAAAAAGGGGAAAAAAAACAATACAAAATAAACTAAAACTCAGTTTAAAAAAAGAAACTACAGAAAAATATTAAAAGATTAATTTCTGTATCAATTTTTTGGATGATGAATTCTCCAATTTCTCTTAACCTCCCTACCTGGCCACCTCTACAAAAAAATAACTAGTTCTACCATTGCCCAAGAGCAGATAAAAATGGAATTGAATGATAGAAACATACTGAAAATATTTCAGAAATTTTATATTCATTTTTAATTTTACTTTGATAATAGTATTGAAATAACGTGTTTACATTTCTAATAAGAATTATACATTATTCTATCTCCATAACCATTCTTTGTTAGCCTAGTAGTTTATCACTTGAAAACCTGTTTATTTTTGGTTAGGTTTAAATTTTCAATGATGCAGATGTTAAATCAATTAGTTATCTTATTATCTTATATAAATAAGTGAAAAAAAAAGAGAGGAGAAAAAAAACACGAATATTTAGCCCAAAGCTTTATTATTTTAAAAATGCTTCCAGAATTTCGCTTCCAGCCATATTAATTACTTAGCTGTATAAGTGGTAGCATCTACACGCGTTATAACGAATTATGAGGGTTGAAATCCCCACGACTGAAAATGGCGAACTGTTAATTGCCCTTCTGATGACGTATTAATGTTATTTAGAGTAGTTAATGCAAAGTCAAAAAAAAAAGGTGCAGGGTGATGAAATCAACTAATATTCCAACTCCCTTGGGCAAGTTACATTATTTCGATTTACATTTTTTCATGTCATCAATCATCAGTCTAATATTTCTTTCAGCTTTTTCATCATCCGAATTCGCCATGCTTGAAAAGCATTTTATTTATATTATTTTACCAATAAGATAATATTAATGAATATTTTTGATATTTTCGGATAGTTTTTTTCTAAACAAGTTAATCTAAATAAATATCTATATAGGACACCAAAACTCAATTCGATGAAATATTTTTTCGGAATCACGATTTCAAGACTTGTTTTTCATTCGTTTTCTACCTTCTTTTTTTTTACCACTTCAGTTTTTTTCCTATTGCAATTAACATAATTATTGTCCGAGGTAAATGCGAGGAAGACCATAGAATTGAAGTGAAAATCTATTTTATTTTTCCTCGACGAATCTGCTTTTTTTTTTCAGACTTGAATCTCACGACATGAAGTAAAAACCACACATTTCATCATTTAAATGTAAAGGTCTAAGTACGAATGTACGCATAAATTCAGGATTTGTATCGAATCTAGACCTTCTCTATTTTTTTTATGAATTTTTTTCAACGTGTCTGATACATTTTCACGTGGATTATTGGGCGGTATACTTTTGCAACGTAATTTATACACCTTTGTTAGGTAATTTCGCTCATTTAATGCAAGAGTGACACATTGTCCATAAAATTTACATAGCAGATGTGTGTCACTCTTGCATTAAATGAGCGATTTGTCGAGTTTTAAATACAATTACAGATTCAGAAGCCCTAATATACTACGTAATACGAATTTTTAGAGGAAGAATAGATCAGATATGATGGTATTAGGAGGGAAACATTGTAAAAAACGTGCATTAGTTTCTTGATCAACTTCTAGAAGCCTGGACCTTCTGGTCTCTATCTCTCAAAAAAAAAAGCAAGTCGCACCACTAATAGATTGACACGAGTCAGATAAACGAGGGCCGCAGATATACTCTTATAGCGAGTTCATAGATGACGTGTCCATGTTGAATGTCCCAGTTAGTCAAGTTGTTTTGGGGAGTCTAGTTAGAGCACTGATTAGATGCTCAGCTTGGTAGTCCAAAGGCAGTGAGTCCGATCTCAGTTACTGTCTATGTTCCACAAAATAATTCATTACGAAAGAACGTACGAGGCAAAGGCTTTTCAGACAGCTATACTGAATGAAATAGTCATGAAGTTCGAGCCCATTAAACTAAATGGACTACATATAGAAAAGAATTCTTTCGTGAGATATTCAATCTGTTGATGGAATAAACTATATGGACGCATAATATTGAATTAAGAATTAGAATAAAATTATGCGTTACTCTTTGTAGCAAGTTTTTGCGGAAAACCTAGCTATTAATTTTGGTATGACTTTCACAAATCTGCATGGGACATACTTATAGTTATTCGTTTCATGATCTCAGGATTTCAAAGATACCCATCTTGCATTTTCGTATTTATCTATTTAGGTTTTTTTTTTTTTTCATTTACTTAAGTACCTACTTATTTATTTATTAATTTATTCAATTGTTCAAGAATGCGGGAAGGGGTTGAACTTTTGAAAGTTTGTACCATCAAAATTTCGAATCAAATCCACTGATTAGTTCCTGAGAAAAGCGATTTCGAACCTTCAAAAAGGTGGATTTTTCTTTGCTAGACGAAATATGAGAAACTACTGGACCAATAGAGCTCAAATATGCACCAGAGGTTAGATTTGATGTGAGAAAATATGCAGTGTAAAATTTAGTATTGATTGGTTTTATAATACAGCTAAAATGTAGCTAAAAAGCGAATATTTTCACGATTCTGTTTCCTTCGAATTTTGATGGCATTTTGCAACTTCAGAGCTAAACAGGGAAAGTAAGAAACCTATTGACTTGAAATTTGAGACGAGTAGGTATATAAAAGCAACTACTTTGAGTCTACCATCTATCAATTTCAAGCTAGTGCGTAGATTTTAGTTTCTGGAAAATTCTGTTTTTGAAAATTTTTTTTTGCGAGGCGAGATATTCATTTTTTATCCTTTTTGCAATGTCCAATTCATAAAAAACTTTTAACGGTTTATTAATATAATTCTGCAGTTCTATTCGAAAACCTGCTTTTCTAGTGAACCTTGCTGCGTTAAAATTTTATTTATAATAAAAACAATTTTTTTACCCTGCCTTGCATTCAATAACTTATTAAAACAGAAAAATATACGAGCTACACAGCTTCTACATATAGCCCTTCCCTCTATTGCCTCTCTTTCGCAGCAAATAAAAATTCTCACATCTCAAAAATCAAATTGATATCTTAACAAAGCGATTAGTCGGTTAGGATATTTTTCCTTTTAATTTTAGCTGCTGTGGGCTAATAATTGCGTAAGTTTAAAGCACAATCAACCGGATTCGAATTTACCAGTATGTAACTTACATTTTCGAATCATTTATCGAAAGCCTTGGGGCGTTCTATTAATTTTGATGATTCGGTATTTTTTCCTCTTTTTGGAGAGTATAAGAAATGCCCAAACGATATTCATCATCAGTCGAAAGACGAGGTTTTTTTATTTTATTTTTTATTAACGAAATAAGTTTCTTGGGAAAAAAGAGAATACATTTTACTCGACTTTGCTGAGAAAGAAGGAACGTATATGTATAGGCTTTAGCTGTCGTGATGCGGTATTTTGTTCATCACCATCTTACATACGAATAATTTGTAAAAGAAAAACGATTGTATGACGTTGACCTATCCTTGTTACTTTTAAAAGTTGATGCCTCTCAAAATAACATGGAATAGAGCAATTCATCTTTTTCTATTCAGCACTCAATCTTCTTGGAAGCAAGTATTTTGAATTCTTGCTTTTTGTTGCCATTTCCCTATTTCTTCAATTTATTTTCCTCTTACCATTACAGCGTAAGTGTAATTTGTTTTTCGTTTTTTTTTCTTCGTTTTTTGTTTTTTATTTTATTTTTTGTCTTTCTGTTTTTCAAAGAAGACGCCCTGGTTAACTTTCCTTTGATGTAGAAAGGTGATCCGAAAAATAAAATCAATATTTCCATGCCTCAGAAGGCTTCGTATCTACATCAAAGGTCATTCAGAGGTTAAATATTTGATAATGTAAAAAGGAAACAAAATATTAATCTTTACTTGAGTAAGAAATTGTGTAAAGAAATAGCTGGTGAAGAACCAAAGAATTTAAAAAAAAAAATTTGCTGTTTTCAATATTTTAATTAGCGCTCCTAGCGGAATTTTCATTTTTCAAATTCAAGAAGCTGTTTTCTTTACATTTTTTACGATTCTCAATTATTCTTTACATTCTTCACATTCTGTACAATCTTCATGGCGAAGAATGGGAATGTAAAGAATCCAATTCTGGTCATCATATCAAGATTTAGGACATCAAGTCAACGCCATCCATGATTATCAATGAATCAGTTTAAGCCTTAAAATATTGAGATGCTGAGTACGGAAGTAAGAATGAATTCATCTTAGCATACCCCATACTTTGCGAAGGTCCACTACAATATAATTTATCCACTACAATTATGATAAAAATAAGAAACAGAGCTTTTAGGAAGTAATGGTGAGAAATTAATGTGAGTTCTTTAGTCAAAATTATCTAAATTTTAAACAGAAATAACGAAAATGGTGTACCTACTATATGATTGATTCATTAATTCAAAAACTGTTTTTGACCACCCATGTGAACTCAGAAATTATCGCTAATTTTGGGTGGTTTTCTGGATTCGTTCTCATCCGAAGACTGATACTGGCTACTATATGGAATAGCACGACTACGGACTTATTTTCGAAAATGTTGAAAATATGAAAGAAATATTTAGACGAAAATGATAAACGTTTGAATTTTTTATGAATATTTGGAGAATGAACAAAGAAATGGGAGAAAAAAAAAGCATTCGTAAGATAAAAGTTTCAATAAAATATAAATTACGATATTGTGGTCAGCCGCGAGACCAGAAAAATACATAAGAGTAAACTGGTTTTACTCTTTGAAAATATTTTTCAATATTATTATTTCACGTGCTACGTATATAATGGTCAAAAATTATGTTAATGCTGACAGCCATGCACATTATGGGGGAATTATACAGGAGGAAAGAAGAAAGGAACGAAGAAATAAAGTAAAACCTATATTTATAAAGAAAATTAATGTAAAATTTATGTGATTTACAGATATTCTCACATTCGCTGCTTTTTCTACATCTAAAACCAATTTAAAAGCAGTCGTCGGACACTACGATGCACATTATATGTGTCTCCATTTGTACACACAAACCCATACTCATACTCATAATGGGCTACTATAAGCGTGCCAGTATCAGTGATGACGTCATCAAATGCTGTGAATCGAAAGGAAAAGCTATATACGTTTAGCCATCGCTCTATCGAAAAACAAGCAAAATAAGCAACAGGTGGCTTGATATAATAGTCCCTTCTTCTATTAGACCCTATCTTCTTCACATTTTTCTTTCAACATCCTTTGTACGGTTACAAACGTGGTGAAAGTGATTTTAAAAACTGGCATTCAACTTCATGCACGTTTGCGAATCAACGAACAGGAATCTAATTTTGTTACAGGATTTTTAAGAACGCCAACTTTTTTGATGATATTATAATGCATTGATGGTCACGTGGTCTTAAGTCATCTGCGTAAATTAAATAACCTTAAACTATATATATTTTTTTAGGAATTTCGTTTACAGCTGGTTTATTTTATATGAAAAACATAGCTTCACTCTAGTGACATATTTCATACGACTACACTCTGTCTAAGTTAAAAGTTCCATGACGTCACAACTGAAAAATGACCAGGCCTGTAGTTAGAGCAAAACACTTGCGGGCAAATAACAAAATGAACTCCTCTTCAACACTACTCTAGGGAAAAAGTTTTCTTCGTGGGGACGACAACTTTGCTTTGGGGGGCATTCTCCATCCACCACCCTATAGAGGCCCTGATATGGACAAGTTTTTATGTAAAGGGATGAGAGGGAAAAGAATTTGGTGTTTTAACTTTATGAAACTCTTTTATTTTTTTGAGGAATCTCATTTCAAACTGAAACAAACAAAAATCAATACTACACAGAAATAAAAATCAAATAAAATTCATGAATTTACTGGCCAAACAAATACATCTCTAATTAACAATGAAATTATCCTTCCCAACCACCTTCCCACCCTGGCCAAACAGTTTAAGGTATCATTTCCAAAAATAAATCGAAAGTTAGAATATTTGAAGCTGAGAAAAATTGAAAATTGAGGTAAACAGGAAAGTGGGAGCTGAAAGCAGAGGCTAAAGCTATACATTGATTAGCTTCCCGATGGGCAAAAAATGAGAAAATGATCCGGAAAATGAGAATTTTATCCGTTGTCAGTCCGTTTTTATTTTCGACCATCGGATCTGAAAATCTGCAGATATTTTTGTCATCTTGATTATTTTTCCAAATCCGTTTGTAAAACGGATTTCCTGATTATAATCAGTGATAATTTTTGGGCAATTTTTCTAATTCCGTTTGTAAAACGGTTTCACGAATTATAACCCGGACCAACAAATATGATAAAACAGCCTTCACGGAAAATAATCCGGACTCATTTCCGGCAAGACTGATTACAATCCGTTCGAAATCCGTTTTAGAAGCCGGAAAACAGGAAAATTCCGGGTTATAATCCAGAAACGGATTATAACCCGGAATAAAGCGGATCCGTTTTCAAAATATTTTGCCCATAGGGTTCTGCATCCCTACATAGTCATAAAAAATAATTCAAATCAAATTCTCTTTTCAAAACTGTCTTTAAAATATTTCTAATTGTCATGTGATCCACGCTTATATTTGCTGATTTCGACAAAAAAAAAAATTGTAAAAAGTTTTGACTTTTGAAGTAATCTTTGGATATCTACGTAGGTAGCATTGAATTTTTTTTTTTTCAAATCACCAAGGAGAAAATTATTTCTCCAATAAATTGTAAAAAATATAGTTTGGTGAAATAACCGCGAGGCTTTATACGTGAAACAGAAAATACCAAATCCTAAATATTCATTTTTCAACATTTCTAATGGAATCTTGCATCTTTTTATAGGTACAGAACAGCGTAACTAGGTATAAATGTTGATTCCATTCATTCAGGTTCGTGAGGCATGAAATTATGACTTTTCTTTAGAATTTTTCATCCTTTTCATTTAAAACAAGAAACTGATAAACGGGAGAAGAAAAAAAAGTGCAAAGTACATTAAGTGCACGTTGTGGGATGTATGTACCAATCGGACCACACATGAACAAATAAGTCTACTTCAATGTACATCGACCAGGTAAACGCAAAATAGTAAACCATTTTCAACTTTTTTTCCTTTTTATTTTTTCCTACCTCATTCTACTTCACTTTTTTTTTCTCACTCATTCAAGCCAAATGTTAAAATAAAGCTGTCATAATCGTTATATTTAAATTTTTTTTTATTATTATTTCAACTTCATTTAACAATTCTCACCTGTTTTTTAAGTCTTTTTTTGTAATGTTCTAAAATATGCCGCGTCATTCCCATTCAGTTTTTTTTTTTTTTTTTTTAAAGTGAAGAACTTGTCTTATTTTACAGTATTCCATCTTTTTCTTTTCTTTATGTTTTATTATCATCATTTTTACCAACGCCGAAAAGTCAAAGAAGTTGTTCAAATCCCTTCTAACTCTTATATTTTAAATAATAATTACACTTCCTTCACATTTTAAATTTTCAGTTTGACGTTTTCAGGTGTTGGAATTTATGTTAGGTACTTTATCGACAGCAGTCGATGGTTTTTTATGGATTGGAATGCTGGAAAAAAAAGTTTATAGTTTATGCGGTACGTAACCATTTATGCGTTTGAAGTTGTACATATGCATCTGACTGCAATGCACTAAATGTAACAAATATAGTGATTGCACAAACCGAATTGCAAATAACTGTAAATTTTCAAGCACCTGAGAACCAGAAGAACCCCAGCTGTAATATCTGCTTCGAAACAAACTTGTCTTTCATCTCTGAAAAGAGGCGGAGCAAGTTAATTAAAATTTTTTCAGAAAAAAGGACAAATTTCTTGATGACATCACATGACGAAAATCATTGTTGCCCTTGGCCAACTTGTAACTTATCATTATTCAAATTTCTTTCACCAGTTTAAGATAAGCTCGATTTTTGAGCTACTCTAAACGAATGAAAAAATTAATCGAAGACATAAAATTGGAGGAAAAACGGAGATATAACCTTCACACTTTATAAGCTTCGAGTGAAAATACCTTCACACTTAATAAGCTTGAGAGTGAAAATAGTCACAAATATGTAGCACAAGCAATATTGACGTTGTTCAAACTGATGAGATATGCTATTCGATGCTGCTGGCTAGCTGATTCTTTAGGGTTTGAGTTTTCAACCGTTGTTATTGTTTCCACAGCCAACTATATTTGGTAACTTTCCTCAGAAAAATTAGGAATCTCTCAAATTAAAACCCAAATATTTTAATAATAATATAAACTGTCCAAAAGTTACCTCTAATGGTATGTATTTTATTTTTCCTTCTTGCTTTCATATCATTTTATGCTTTTTATAATTACCTCTTACCTCACCCATATTAGCCTTTTTTCGGATTTTTTGTATTTTTATGTTTTTTTTTTTTTTGGATTAATTTTAAAAAATACGTAAAAATTATTCTTGCTATCCATAATTGAACAAGAAGCTTATCCAACTCCAGCTCAAGCATAGATCTTTATAATTCCAAAACTAGGGATACAATTTTTTCCCCCAAACCTGCTGCAGATTTCCAAGAGTTACTCGTACATTAACTGCGTAAACTTCCAGTAGCTGAGAAAAAAGTGCTATACCCAAGTACTGACCATAGCATGTATCCATGAGCGCCCCTCTCCTCACTCAGCCACCCACAAATTACACGATCAGTAATTACGAAAAATGCCATCTCTTCGACGGTGGTAGACGACACGAACGCCATCGACGAATGCCCATTAATTAGCAAATTTAAAAACACACGAACGGTGTGTGCCGTATGAGAGTTCAATTGGGAACGGACAGATAGGTATTTCATATTGTGTAGGATTTGTTGAAAGATAAAAGTAGGTTTCCGATCAGTGTTACACGTATATCGTTTAATGACCACCCTGCGAGTATCACGGAAGAAGCACTCGAATGCCACGAACCCGAAGACGATGGCCTGGTGTAACCGATTAACCGTATAGGCATTGGGCTGGGAAATAATTAAAATTTGGACAGTTTTTCACTTAGCTGATCCTTCGTCTGTTTACAGCAGGCAAAAATTTTGAACTAATTCTCTCTAATATTAGGATTATTATTGGCCTCCTCGATTATAAATGCAGATGTTTCTCGATATCAGAATTAATCATTTGTGACAAATTGACAAGGGTCATTACTGTGAAGTTAGGTTCCAGGTCAAAATCCCGAATCCAAATTCCCAAATGGCCTTTTTCCCGAATGGACTTTTCTATGAATACGTTTTTTCCAAATCCTTTATCCCAAATACTAGTTTCGCGAATTCTATTTCCCAAATTGCCTTTTTTCTGAATGTACCCTTGACAGCTGATGGGGCCCCCTGTTTCTTATGCAGCACCCCAAATAGTTTCACCCCACCACCATCACCACCACACTTACCACCAATTCTGTGGAATCAGCATGCTGAAGCCATGCCTAATAGCCACAAAACAAATGATATAAGCAAAGGATGGCACAACCGGTTTAAACTCTCAAAAGAGGGTTCCCAAATTCGGGGTTTTGTCTATTCTGGGCAAAGGTATTCGGGAAAAAAGTATTCGAGGCAGAGTCCATTCGGGAAAAAGCTATTCGGGAATTTGGATTCGGAAAATTGGGTGGAACCGTGAAGTTATGCAAGGCAAAACTTTACCTCTGCTATAATTGGTGGGGCTCAAAATGTTTTGATATGTTAACATCTTTACTTTCGGTCGCACGTAATTAAATTTGGAAACTGGCCCAGTACCAATCGATTCTCGACATTGAGAATGTCGGGAAAACAAAAATGATGGGCCCGAAGGTGTCAGTTGTCATCGAACCGGTTCTTATATCAATAATTTCTTCACATAAATTTTCTTGAAAATTATACTTACGGAAAACGGATTGAGGAAAGTGTTTGGGAATCAAGTGAAAACAAAAATAGCATTTTTCTTTTCTTATAATAAGAAAATTAAAGCAGAAAATGGTAGCTTTACGTTACAATAGATTTTAAACCATTCATCCAAGACGTAAATATCCTATAATAAATTAAACTCAGAGTTTTTAAAATTATAGTAAGTCTGAAACTGTTGGAACTCACTAAAAAATTATTATTTAGCTCAAAAATAGTGAGTTTTATGCAACTACAGGTAGTTTGACATAATGCAGCTGACAAAACTGTAGCACAATAAATCAAAAACTAAAAACACCTCCTGCTTCAAGTTGCACTGAATCTCAAAACTGTAATCGAGCAAATGTGCCATTTATACCGCTATACATTGCCCCATATAGAAATGAATCAAATTAACTAAGAGGCACATTCTGAAAATTTATGAGTGTTTACAATTTGCTTAAATTTAGTACAGAAATTCCACCTTCTTGTTTTTTAGCATAAGCCACAAATTTCCAACAATTTGCTGAAAATTTGCAGTTTTTGTTATTCGGACCTTCACTGAATGTTCCAGATTCAAGTTGAAAAAAATCTCGAGGCTACTTAATTACCTACACACGAATTGAATGGTTCGACTGTCGTTGGGCTGCCATGATTAAATATTGTCAAAACCTCTTTGTCTGCACATTTAAAAGATTCAAGGCCATATGAATTCCTCCCACCTGAAAGACCATTTTCTCCTTTTTCAGCGCAATGTCTTTTAAAAATGAATTCACCTACTAAAATGAAAAAACTCAAAAATGAACCAAAATAAGATTTCAGAAAAAAAAAATTGTAAAAAATAGAGTGTGGGAGAGAAAAGGTTTAAAGAAATGATGGAGTTGAAAAAAAAAAAAAGTATATTAAATATTATACATAAAAAGAAATATGCTAACGAATTTCTCTATCTAAAAACATAATCTGACATTAGAATACGATGAAAAATGATTTATCATAACCACGGTACTTCTACGAATTCGCCTTCGTTCCCTTTTAAAATCTAAGTATATTCTCTTAGAAAAAAAAAAAAATTCTAGTTGATGAAGAAAAGAAAGAGATGAAAAAAAAAATGAAAAAAAAGTATCTATATGAAATGTTTACTAAGGCAAATACGACAGAGTAAAGGAGTATACCAAGGTTCGAGTATAATATTCTACACTGAACAAAGAATCCTTTTATATTTTACACGAGAAACGTTATAATTATCGCCAAGATGAATTAAAAAGAGAGAAAAATGCACTTTTTTTTTTTCTCTCCAGAGTATTAGTACAGTTGGAAATATACCCGAGGCCAATCGTTGTTTTTTTAATTCTAAATTTGATATTACGTTGAAGGTACATTACGTATATAGTATACACGTATAGTTTATAGTCAAAAGTTACGTACGAATTTTACAGCGTATATTGAACTACTGTATTGTGGCGGTAGCCATAGCCCAACTACATATAAACCACTCCTCAGCACCCATATATGCCGACTATTTATTCTACACCTTTTCTATATACCTACTCTTTTCTCTCTACCTAGTATATAGTTCTTTCTTTTCGTCAGATTTTTTTTTTTTTTTACTCCACTCTTTCTTTTCACCTTTAACAACACGACCCAGCCGTAAAAAGTCATTTCTTTTTCTATCGCCTTCTATTTTGATTAACATTTAAGGTAAGTTAATGACCTGAAATGCGGCACTAGTTGATTTCTTATGTGCGGCCCAAATGTCGATAGTGAAATGGATATTCGATATATATGTAAGCCGACTACCAAAAAGAAAGATGATGCTATGGAAGCCACTTCATCCCCGGTAGCTATCTTTCCCACCAAATTTTTTGCTCGTCGAAAAGGCGACAATGGCTGGTTGCAAACGGTGACTCAGTTGTAGGAAAAACTTATCGAAGAATGATTTATCTATGTACCCTTTTGTAAATGAAATAGAGCAGAACTGAGCGTTGAGCTAGAATTTTCAATTTGAGTATACAAAATAAGTTGGATTTCCTACGGGCTGTGTCCCATAATGTCACTTTATAACTTGAAAAATCACATTAAAAAACCATTAAAAAGTCCGTTTCCCAATTCGGGATTTTGTTTATGCGGGAAAAAGGTATTCGGGGCAAAGTCCATTTGGGAAAAAGCCATTCGGGAAATTCGATTTGGGAAATTGACCGGGAACCAAGTAGAGCAGACCTTCAGTAAAAGATTTCGGCAGAATCTTTCTAACCCTCACAGATAATTGAGAGACGTAAGTTTTTGCAAAGGCCCACCGAGGGCGGACTTTGCTTAACACTAGATGTACCAGGTGGTGTCATATACGACACCACTCAAAATTTTGAGATGGACTTCTCGAAGGATCAATATTTTAAGAACCCTCGACTTGTATCATACGACGCCACCAGGTCCTTTGAGATTCTCATATATGACACCACCTGGTCCTTCGAGTAAACGAGTAAAACCTGGTATTTCTAGTGTTAATGTGTTGGTGGGAGGGGGAGGCTAAAAAAGCGGACTTGAAATTTTTAGTTCGTCGCTAAAAAAAAATAAAACGCAAGTTTCAGTTAATCACAGTTACATCTTTTGTACGTGTTAACATCTATATCGATTTTCAATTTCGTGTTAAATTTCCAAATAACGTAAAAACAATAAAATTGTTAACACATTTACAAAAAAAAAAAGGTTTTCCATAAATTTTTTTTCTATCATTTACTATATAGTCTGTCCAAATTCGCAAGCACTGACGTAAAGTAATAGTACTAAGGTCTATCAAAAATCTGCTAAAAAGGCACTTGATTAGATAATAAGATGAGTAAAATGGGTTTAAAAAAAAAGTAGAAAAATCATCAGTTATTAAGTGCAAATAAATCAAAATTTTGTTAATTTTCATTGAAATGAGGAGGCAAATTCAATTTCCGCCAGGGAGAGGAGGCTAATCTCTGGAGGCACAGCCCCCTCCACCAGAGCGTGCAGATGTTATCAATACAAATAAAAACTTAAATTTGAGCATTAGGGCAAACTGCTTAGCTTGCCAAGCTGATCTCAGTTACCAAAATCGAAGTTATGAAATTTCTATATCCACTTCACGTACCTAAATAAAATTGAGTGTAATTTGACAATCCTAGCCCATTCCTTTCACTCGATGCTAATTTTCACTTCAATGAAGTTCAACCTTCATAGATACCTTTCGTTACCCAATTCTTCAAAAACTCTCATTCGCCGAACAAATATTAAGCCAGCAGGCAATTCCATCTAAGTAAACGATCCACATAACATCTTCATAATTTTTGCATATTTTTAGCTAATTTACTTTTTATTATTGATCATAAAGATTTCTTCATCATGCTCTTCATATTTCACGCATAAAATTGAACCCAGTCGGTGACCATCGCATTCTCGTTGCCATGTTTACATTTTATGTATGTACACATAGAAAATCAACAATCCTCTCTGGTCATACGTGTAAAAGCAGAAATCTGCAGCCTAAGTTTGGCAATAATCGAAGAATGACTGGTACGTTATGGTTCCAAAGCAATGGCTATAATCAATATATTATTCGCTTTCGAAGCATGGCATATCAAAAAGTAATTATCACTGTGTCTTAAAGTCTTCAACTCTTCAGTACGTATGCCTATCCATCCGCAGAAAGACGTTTAAAAATTGAAAGTAACGATCGTTAACAAAATTAAAAATCTGTCATGAACTACAGAGACTATATGTTATGGGAATGTGTAACGTCGAATGATTATTAAAATAATTGACATACGACCGAGTTTAGTGTGCATATGTGTGTACGTGCTCTGTTACCAACAAAAATCTCTATGGGCTTCATAGTCAATAATGTATAACGTAGGAATAAATCAGTGCGTTTATTACAGTGAAAAATTCCTATTCCAATGACCTCCAAGTTCAAAATAAGTACGAGGCAGAAAAAAATGACGCTCAAATTTTCCAAGAGTGAAGTTAACAAAAATGTGCGCAGGATCCTTTTCCTCAGAAATCGTTCCACTCTTTTACCACCTCTACCCTCTCACAACTCGAGAAAATTAATTAATCGACAGTCGGTACATAGTAATATGGCCATAATGAGCCCTCTCACCCCCTGAGAGCCAATGAAATTTGGATTTTCTGTTTTTTTGGCCTCTGTAACTCGGATTCTACATCGCACATCCTCTAAAAAACCGATACAACTCAAAAAAGCTTGATGCTGATTTTTATCGGGAGATTATTTCGAAATATGCAATGTCCTAATGAACACTGCTTTTTTTAGCCATTTTTCATCGTTCAGTAGCTTAAAGACACATAATTCGACAATTTCCTTATATTATACTCGTATTTCAATTGAACCAAAACTCCCAATATAATTATTTTCAAAACCTTTGCATTTCCTCAGATCTCCTCAGTGAATTTTGTAAGTTAAGCACTGGTGTGGGGGTTTTCGAGGTCGCTGAACATGAATCTGGTAGCCGTTTTTGGCGGCGACTCTCGCCCGGCGAGATATGGCCAAAAAAAAATAGTGGAAAATGCTCCTAAATGGGTCTAAATCGCGACGTAGAGCAAAACGGGTCGCAGATTCGGATTCAACGTGAAAAATTGAATAAATCACTCATGTGTTGGGTCATAAGTTTCAACGGTTTCTGTTCATTCAAAAGCCAATTGACTCCCTGTATAGTTTAGTTTTTGAATGTGATGGTCTTTCCCCCTCAATAATCCACCAACAGCTCCCATGCAAGTTGTATCACTTTTGTACAGGCTGCAATGTCAGTTTTCTTAATGTTTTTTGTGTTAATTTTAAATGAAATTGAATATCAATTTGTAGAGAAATATTGAGTTGCATCAGTTTTGTAGGTTGCTAAACTTAGTCATTATATTATATGGAAAAGTTGAGTTGTATCAGTTTCGTCTATTGAATAGCTACACATTACTCATATTGTACAGTGATACAACTTTTGTGGAAGAGTCTATGGATGGAATTTCACTAAGGTGATTATGGGGGATTAAAGTAGGTTTCTTTTAGACCCTTTTTTCATTACTAACTCAAAACTCGATTTTTTTGAGTTGTATCAGTGTTGTAGAGGGTGTGCGACATGTTCAGTCCAAAATACAGTAGAAATCGGTTTAACGTACTACAGTTTGAGCGAACAGCCTGTTATAACGAACAAAATACCCAGTCCTGGCAAAATTCCATAAGGACGTATGAAAAAAAAATCTGATAGAACGAACATCACATTTAGCGAACAACTGGTTATAACAAACCTAAAAATGATGGATGTTCGCTCAAACCGGCGGACAATCTAGAAAATTCTGTACAAAACAATTTTTTTCAGCATATTAAGTACAGGGTCTTTCACAATAAACGCTCACGAGAAATGTGTGGTTAGCAAGGGTTTAAAACTATCATTTTCTTTTGTTATCGCCACCAATGCATTCTCCCAACCATGACAATTACTCTTACGATTTCATAATGGGGTATCCATACCAAAAAGGGACCTTGAGGTGAAAAATAATTTTTTCAATTTTTTGTTGTTTAGAGCATATAAAAAGAAAGAAAAAATTTTTTTTCACCCTAAGATCCTATTTCCGTAGTGGAACCCCCATGTATTTATGATTGCATTGATTGGTATGTTTGTGCGGATACAATGGTATCATTTTTTGAGTAAAAAATTCTTCCACGTAATCATAAAATTTGTTTTTTTGATGAGCCCTATTTAAAAAAATACTTGTATTTAAAATTATAAAAAAATACTTTTTCGGAAGAATACATTTATCCTCGATAAATCAAACCGAATTAAGTCATTCCATAGCACGTGAGAACTGTCATGGTTGGGAGAAAGCAGTGGTGGCGATAACAAAAGAAAAAAATAGTTTTAAACCCTTGCTAACCACATATTTCTCGTGAGCGTTTATTGTGAAAGACCCTGTAGAAACAAACAGATATAAAAAATTATTTTTCACCTGTTTGAAAGTAAGACTATGTTGTATTTGTATTTTAATTTTCATAGGTAATAAAAATTAATTCAAAGGGTCTAGTACTCTTCAATTTCACAGTGTTTCCATTTGAACGAATAAAAAAAAAAAAAAAATCGGTTTTAAAAAACAGTTCGCTGTAAGTGATTTCACTTTCAACGAACTCCTGTTACAACGAACAAAATTTGCGGTCCCCCGGAGTTCGCTATAACCAATTTCTACTGTACATAGATATATTTACACACTTACCTACGTTTTTTATTTATTGAAATTTTTTACGAAAACTCTTCAAATCATAAATTTTTGATTCAGAATTTGCTTTTAAACAGTCAAGAAAATTTTACTATAGCTTATTTTATATATGTGTTTTGCGTTCGGTAAACATGATCAAATTTTGTAATACTGGCCCTCAGGCTACTATGTTCCACTTGCGAGAAACACCAAAAAGGTTCACCATATAATTTGTTAGACATTTCCAGTTCTCCAAAAATTTGTAACGACCTCAAGGTTGAAGATTTGTACGGTTTACGTTTACATACATGTACAAATTACTTATAAAATTTAATGAAATATTTGTAGCGAGCAGTAGAGCACCCTGTAAATGGCACGATTTTCTTCATAATAATTTTCGTCGTTTTTGAGGAATGGCCTTACATCAGCTATTCCATAAAAGAGAAACATGAATCAGCAATTTATAAATCAGTCCATTACCTAAAACAGTTAAATGGTACTTCGAAAACTTGAATATAACGTCAAAAAAAAATTACTCGTCATATGCATAAAGGTAGGCAATGCTACTATTATAAATTCAGGTTTTTGTGTATGTTTCTATTTAGCTTAGCGATTGCTATAGGCAATGTAAGTTGCGCAGATATTTAATTGTAAAATGGATCGTTTTTTATTTGAAAAATTTCACAAAATTTATTGCACTTTTGTTACCAGATATACCTACCTATAGTTTTCAAACTGGTATCAATAACTCGCTGCATGGGATTTACTATAAACATAATAAATTGCTTCGGGGAGAGTAATGTTACGTGCTTTGCATTAAAATCTATAAGAAATTACACAAATAGGTCTACTCAGCCAATTTAAAACAAAATTAAAACATTATTTTATTCGCTCAGCAATGCGCAGAATATTCAATAATTCAAGTAAAATAACGTCGATGTGGTATCAAAATCTTATAAATATGCACAACTTGAAAAATATCAGGCATAAAACCAGAAATTTGTCGAGATTTCAAGGATTTCAGGGATTCTTTTGGAATTTTGGGATTTTTTCTCTATATTTTCAAATAATTATTCAAATAAGAGATGATGGATTACTATTTCATTCTCGTAACATCAAATTTTTTCAAATAAAATCTTACAGGCCACGACTTTTGTTTTTTTTTTCTAGCTGCCAAAACTTTAAATTCCCAACGAAAAAAAAAAAAAAAAAGGTTACCTATAGGGATTTTTTTAAACCTCCGAAGACTATTTTTCTGGCTGAAGAAGGGATTTTCGACAATTTGTGTTGGCAACTCTTAGGAAAGGATATATAGCTTGTTGGAAATACAATTTTCGAAAAAGGGAGCTTGGAGTCGAATCAAATACTTAATTCCCGGGGGAGGGGAAGTCTTCATATAGAATAAAACTCTGTTTAATTCACAAAGTTGAAATATTAGATAAGACTGCGAACCAAATATTAAACTGAAAAAACAATATTCTCACACACTGTACCTTCGGCAATTTTCCAACAAAAATTTTCCAGCTCTCAGCTATCCCTTTTACTATGACTCCTCAGAACATGATTGCCTTCTCCTACCACTCTCACCTCACCAATAAAAACATTTTTCATCAAACATTATAAGCATTCGAACATAAGGTTTTGGTCAAATAAGATATACAGCTCTAACTGGTTTTCACCACATCAGGCTTACAAGCTGAAAAAAGTGACGATGAGTAGTCCAGAATTAAAATTATGGTATCAACAAATCTCATTTATTAACATTTTATTCGAAAAGAATGATGCTGGTAAAGTTCATGTGGGTGCAATCAACCCATCAATATGAAAATGTTGCAAGTTATAAAAAAAGGCGTTTATCAGTCGAATCAAAAATGCCATCGACTCAATTTATTAATAGAGTTATAAAACAAAAAAGTAAAATTAAATTACACCAAATCGTAAGCAGAGATGTATTCACATTTTTTTTTTTTTTTTTTTTTTTCATAGCAACAAAGAATAAATTTCTGAAACACAATAAAGGAATGAGGGAAACTAATAATCGCGTTAGATATGATCGAAATTGAAGATGATATTTTTCAGGTTGAAATTCTGGGAAAAAGGTAGCGGCGGGGTGTGAGGTGAACCTCCTTAACAATAGTCAATTTGGGAGACCCGCGGGTTCAATCTGTACTCATTAGTTTTCTTCGCTCTTGAACCACGATCGTACTTGATACAATGACAGACAGATTTGACTCTTCAACTTCGAATATTTTCTATCATCCTATCCCAGTGCGTTTTTTTTCTTTCTTTCTTTTTTCCATTTTTTATTCCTTCCTATTTTTTAAATAATCTGTCTTACCGAGATTCAAAATGAGAAGACACAAAAAAGAATTTGACGTTATACAGGGTGTTCGAAAAATTTCATTTTTCAGTTGACCGCAAAAGTATGCGGATTGAATAAAGTGCGTATAATGTTACTTCGAAGTACGGAGGACTATTTTCTATGAAATAATTTGCTATCCAAGAATATTTTAGACTATACTAGAATAAAACCCCAGCAGTTGTACTTAGCTACTGAAAACACACACACACACATACGCTGAAATAAATGAATTTTTTATTCCTCGTGCTTCAAAAACATTACTCTGAAAACGTATTTTACAAACTGTACCGGCAAACACTCAATGAGCAGCCTGCAAACTATTTTGCAGATTCTTTATAGCATATGAAGGTTTTATCAATATTATACTTTTTCGACTTTTAAGAAGTTATCTCCCAATCAGAATGAAAAGTTCGAGATTCACTCCACTCACCTTTGCGGCCTGCTTCACCTGCCCTGCAATCATTTATACTTTTGGTCCTTGGAAAGTTCAATACTTCATGAACAGTACTAAAATAATAAGGAATGGCTGTCAAAATGGAAAACTGATTTTATAAATGTGCTGCAGTCTCACACAACAGGGACCACTTTGTCGGTAAGCAGTTTTAGAAAAATTATAATACATTTCTGTCAAAACTATCGATTTTCATGGAAGTGATAGTTCAAACCCTCTACAGTATCAAAATCCATTCAGTGTTAGTATGAAAAGTATTCAACAGATGGAGCATAGAAAAAGGAAAACTATTACTATAAGCCTCCAATTTCTCTCAAAACTACCTACTCCTACTGTATTTATCTTTTAATCAACGTAATCTAACCATTTTATGAAATAGTACACATTTTGGTGCCATAAAATAGAAATTATAGACAATTTTCAACAGACTTGATTCATCTTCAAAGTCGGGTCTAGGATGTTTCGTTGACTGTTTTTTCATCGACGGACAGTTCACCGCATATATTTCACCCTGCCTGGGCTATTCACCGATAAGCTCACTTTCACTCAGCAACATGCTGAGGGCCCAAAATTTCATCTCACAATTTTCAGTCATTTTTTAGGAAAAATAGAAAAATTTCCTTGAAATATGCAAAATTTTCCTTGAAATATGCAAAATTTGGGCAAAATATGGGCCCCACAGTAAAAGCATGCTGAGGCCTCACAATACCCTTAGCACGCCACTGACCTGGGCTATTTACCGATAAGCTGTTCCATATTTTTATCATCAAGTTTTGTACCAATTTGCTCAAATGTGGATATACGAGTATGTTATCCTTTAACGTCATCAATGAGACTTTTAGTCGATTTTGTGCGTGTCCTCACTGTCCTGACGTCTGTCCGGACAAAGCATTTCTTTGCTCCAAAATTGGAGAGCTTAAGATTTGAGCTTACAAACAGAGCTTACAAATAGAGCTTCCAAATTGAGTTTACATAAATGAATAAAATAAAAAGTTTTCTGTTGAAAATTTGGTAGCTAGGTGAAATGACCACTGGGTGAAAATGGCTACCTGTGAATTACCCCCTCGGTGAACCAGTCATTTCGGTGACACGTCCGTTAGGTGAAATTTCTCGGTAAAACGTCGATCGGTGAAAAAACCGTCGATGAAATGGTCAGCACCCTCCAAAGTTGTTTTTCTCAAAAAGTGGTTTTTCGATTTCTCTGCTTTGAAACGCTATAACCTTCAACTATTAACTTCACAAATTTTCAAGGTAAGAAGATCGGATTAGTCTCATTCGATGGCAAGAAGGGGAGCTCTATATTTGGTCAAAGCGGGAACTCAGCCACACAAAGTTCACCTAGCAATAGCCCTGCTGCAACCTTTGAGCATCAAATAAAAATTAAAAATTTTAGACAGTTTATCTGTTATACAAAGTACAAACAGAATAATTCTGTTGTTACTTTATTAGTATAATTTGTTACATGAGCAAGAATAGAGTTTATCTTTCATGGTAAAGAACAAAAAACAGCAAAAGTGTATTCAAAAAATAAACCATAATAAAATATATATGATGTAAAATGAATTCCGAGGCAACGCATCCTATTAATATAAATTTCCGTCAAATAACGTAAGTATAGGTAAGTAAAAAAGCACCTATATAATTTGAAAGATAAGTTTCTATCAAATTTTTCAATGAATATTCTGAATCGTGCCTGTAGGTTTTACCACTAGCTGTGACAAAGTAAAAGAAAGTTTTTTCCATCATCTTCATTCTTTTGTCGCGTGATTAAGTATCATACGCGATTGACCTTCTCGAATGGGTACAGAAAATGCAGTACCTACATAATAAAACTAATGGACTTTGATAAATTTGATCATATCATTTACCCCATTGTGGTCCGTTTTCTCGACAAGTGTCTAATTCTTATAGACGCTCCTCCATAAAACCACTAACTTCACAAAATTCTCGTCGTATAGCACAAACTTTTTTCAATTCAAAATATCTACTTATTATGATGAACCATAACAAGTAAGAATATAAAACCATAAATCTTACTTTATCAAGTCAGGAATACGAACCTATCCGATACTCTATCCTACTATTAATAATGTTCTCTGACCCTCACTTTTCGAGGTTTTCTCTGAAAATTTTACTTTTTCATGCCTCAAAATGCAACATCTAGGTATAAGGTGGCAGTGACGCGTTCATTTGTTAATATCCATGGTGCATTTTCTAGCTGTTTATTCTGAATATTTATTCAAGTAAATGTCCTTAGATATCGCTAACATTCTTAGAGCCCATTAACTCGCCCCCCCCCCATCCTCCTCACACCATAGTGAAATTAATTGAAAAATTTTCACGTCACATGACATCAAAAATTGACATATCATACGTAATAAAAACTGAAAAATTTTGCCACGAAACTAAATTCCGGAGTACAGAAAAAAATCAACGCAACTTTGAGAATTTTAAAATTGTGGCATGCTGAAAGAAAATTTCAAATTTCGAGCTTTGTGCGAGAGAGAGCGCTATAATGTGAGCTCAAATTACTCATGACAACCCTATGTGGTCTGACTCTGCATTAATGGACACAGTCTATCCGTCTCTCTCACCTTCTCCTTTCCTCCTTCATATTTTTCTCCGTACCAACCTCTTCTGAAAAATACTGTTTTCTCTTCTAGACATATCTACTATAGAAATTATGGTATCAATTTTGTTTTCAGAATCGATCCCCGCAAAATTCGAGTAATGACATTAAAAGCAAAAAAATTGTGCTTCCTACTTCCATTCAACCGTTTAATATTATTTCCCTTTCGTGAAAAAACAAGGAAATAATTTTGGGGCCAAAAAACTTGAATCGAGCATAAATTACACAAACAGTATTAACGTTGGCCGTATTTTTAGCAGTAAAAACAAACATTATTTACATGGTAGGTAAAAAAAAAAAAAACCTAATAAATTGAACTATTAGTATATTGCTCTTCGTGTAAAATTTCAAAAATCAATTTCCATAAATCTTTTTCCATCGTAGGTGTGCGTCATGCTGTCATACAGGCACACGCACGCGGACCACATTCATAAACCAGAAAAAGGATAGGAGACACTGTTGTTTTACAAACATAAAAAGCATCAGGATTTTAGTTTTTATTTTTACAAACGTATACACATATAGGTGAAAATTTATTCACAAACAGATTAATTTCCTTTTAATAACCAGTTTTTCAGTAGGCTCAATTTATAAGTGTAGGTCTGTTTCTTTCTCTCTCGGTTTTTTTTTTTCTTTACAAAGAAAAACTATACTTTAAAAAGAACTCGCTACTCGTAAAATTTACCACTAAATAAAGTTTGGGGCGAAACTCAATAATAACAATGTAGACGTGGAGGATAGAAAATAATAATTTTTTTAATTCATAAAAACAATCTGTTGATAATCTCTTCACACAGAGGAGTGGTGCTCAGAAATTGGTAATGCGTTAAAATCGTTTACGTATTTCTCGAATTTTTTACTCATTTTTTTATGCATTCGTTTTATTATAAAACTGAAAACAATTTTTTTTTTTACTTCGGATCTTCGATAAAATCCTATAATAGTTTGTGGGCGTTTTCGTTTCCACGAAGATTACCACCATCGATCATTTTCGAATAAAATACTCGTTTACCCACCAATAACGATTAAAAATAACCCGACCAACTAAATATTCTTGAGAGCAAAACAAAAAGAAATGAGAAGGGCAAAAAATGTAATTTATTATAAATTTATAGTTCAGATAACGAGCAGTTCTAATTAGCTGTGAACTCGAAAGAATACTAATTTCCAGTTCGGAAATAATAAAATTATAATTTATTAAATCAAAAAATCATACAGTGGTGGGAAAAACACGAAGAAAAGAATGGAGTGTATTGTATAAATAGCCATAAAGAAATAGATTTTAATTCCGGATCAGAATTATTGTAGACAGAAATATTCTTTAGGGAGGAATATCACATGGAACCTTTTTTAAATCACCTCTAAGAAAAATTTTTTTTTCTTATTACGAGGTTTTCATATCACAACGACAATACGAGTATTATGGCTATTTAGCAGAGCAAAGCTCGAATGGGTAAAAAAAAATAGAAAGACTTCAGGAGTTTTCAGGAAATATGTATATCGACCAAAAAAAACTTGAGGACTTTTAGGGTAATTTCGGCCTTTCAGCCAAAGGTTCCGAGTGGAAGGGGTTGGAGGATTGAGCAAAGCGAAGGCCTCTGAGTGGCGAAGCCCCAAATAAGAAATAAAAATAAGAGAGTATTCTCATAAATAATGCTCGCTTTTCCACAGAAAAGAAAAATGTATCAACATAAGGCGTGATTGAAGGGAAATTTGATTTTGAGCGTGAGACGAAGTTTTTCGGTTTCACATCGTGCACATGTCAATGACCTTGGAAGTTGCCTCAAAATTTTGTACAGAAAACGAGAGAAAACTGGGCATTCATGATTCGAATGAGGGATTTACTATCTTCAAAATAATAGAGAAGAAATGTTCAACCCTTGCCCCCTTTTTTTCTAATTATGAAGAAAAACAAAACTCGAGCCTGCACTCATGCACCAAAAAAGTCTCGTCGATTTTTGTGCAAAAAATCGATTGCAGAAGCCACCGAAGACATACAGGCTCTAGAAGACCGGTTCACCAAACAGTAAATGACACGTGCTGTTGGCTCTTTGACGGGTTGTAAATTACGATAATTTACTCGACTTGGTAGCAAAACGGTAGGGTTTTTTTCCTCTGGCCTTTGCCAGCACCCTAATTTGATGGAACGACTCGAGTATTGGTGGCGTGTTCAACGTGCATCCGTTTAACCACTCCATTCTTTTATCGAATAGCGCGAAAAATCCGGCTGTGTTCGAAACCAGATTATCAATGAGAGAATTCCATAACTGGTAATTACGAATATTTGACCAGTTCTGTATGATAGGTATGCCAGTTGCACGTAAAAAGTTTCATTGTGTACAAAAAAAAATAGAATAAAAATATGATTTTTTATTTATACATATTTTTTTTTGTATACAGTCCTGTTTTATTTTCAACCTAAAGCGAAGGAAAAGAAGAAAAAGATTTACTAGTTTTTTGTGAAATGTTGTCCAGTTTTACCTTGCCTTACAGAATTACTAGTATGTTTTCAGTTATCTATTTAAAAAAAAACTAATTTTTTTGCGATGAACTGCGCAATCCATTTAATTTCTCAACAAATATTTGGTCAAGAAAAAAGGAAGCCGTATTTTATGAGTGGGCATTTCCAGAAAAACGACCAACTATAATCTTGATTTTTCATAAATAAAAATTATTATAAATTTGACATGGAGTATAAGTCAATATAGAACGTTCATAAATTACGTCAACTTATTATTTACTTTTCACTGGTGGTCAAAATGATTGCGTGGATAACTCGATATGTGATAAGTTTGATAATAGCTGATTGATGAATGATAGATTTCCTCAAGTGCGACGATGTAAAAAAAAAGGAACATATTCTATACGACGAGTATATAGACTGTTTCCATGACGTCAAAAGCATCTGAAACGATTAGTTGAAACACAGAGTTGAAATCAAAAATACTTTCTTCTCATTAGTTGAAGCATTGTGACGTCATGGAACTCTCAACTGGAACAGACTATACGCTCAATGACGCGTTAAAATTTCTCAATTTATTGGCTGCTAAGGAATCTCATAAATGAAGATGAATAAGTTTTCTTCATTTTCAATTGCTTGGCACTTAGCAGCCAATAAATATTGCAATTTCAATTCAGTATAGTATGTGACGTTGTGCTATCCTGAATTTATCTTTGACTAACAATAAAGGCCTATTGGGGTTTAAACTTCAACCAGGTGAAGCTACTGCTGCACCACTACTAGAACACACTCTACAGCCGCTTTACCACTATTAAAAGCAAATGGGTGTGCGAATTCTTAACACAATGTATTTTTCATTACTTTTAAAAATTCACCAAAAATTGAATTTGAAGAATTTTTACTAGCAACTTGAGCGAAATTGAAGCTTGAAACTTGCTCTTCAAGAATCAGTAAACAAAATAATCCAATATTATTATGAAAACAGTTTCAGGTAGTTTTATTCGCCCATTTTTCGCGTTGATTAAGGAAACGAGTCCTAAGCCCCCCTCAAAAAAAAAAAAAAAAAAGTTGAACATAGGTTCAAAATCTTTTCACTGACTCTAGTCCCAGGAGTCCAGCTACTTCATTGGCCAATATGGAAAATCGATTTCGAAAAAATGGGAACGAATAAATCTTTCTCACCAAAATAGTTACTGGGTACACTAAATTATTTTAACCGTTTTCTCCATAAAACAAACCGAGTTTTTTGTCGATTTATTGCAAATTTTTCACGTTTCGGCAGCCTCCAAAGCGAGGGCATTTTTTGGTATAACCACACTACTGGTCAGACATTCTGCTGGCGATGAAGCTCGTTATTTCTTATTATTTATTCGTCTGAAAAATCTGTTCATATTTATCGATGTGGTAACCATAATAATTTAATATCCGTACGTTCGGGTTACATTTTCGTTTTTCGGAATGTATAATTTCCAGATTCGAAAAAATTGAGAGAATGATAGAAAAAAAAATGAATTTTTACCTCTATGCATGTTTGCTGGCTCTGTATATAATATAATAACCGGAAAAGAGAAATACGAAAAAAGTAGAATATACAGAGCTCACTAAAGAAAGAAGAAGACCACACAAATTCGTGGAAGACGTAGAAATACGTAATAACAGTCTAATTCGAGTTAATCAGCGCGAAGAAAATAACGACAAGTTTGGTCGTATATCAACCCATATAAAATAAGATTTTTTTTTGAACTATTTTTTTTTTTTCCTTTTGGGTTCTCCTCTTTTCACCTTTATGCGTATTGAAAAATGGAAGAATGAAAAAATGAATATTTTCATAATAATACAGCGCCGACTTCTAAAACTGATAATCAGCAAGTAGACGTGACAGGGCTCGTCTCTAGGTGCTCGGCGTCAATTGTCATTTTATCGATAATATATTTCTTGAAAAAGAAGAGAAAAAAAAAACATTATTCAACATCCGCGTCGACCTATTTTAAAACATTTTCAACTTTTTAAATCAAGATGTGCTGTCGTTAGGCTCGGGTTACAGGTACGAGCCCGGGTATATTAACCCAGACATCTATAAGGTCAAAATAATTGTCCAAAAATAGAGGTTTACGCGTCGGAGGTACACCAAAATCCAATTTTGTAGAAGTTACGATAAACGAGTTACTTTACTGAGGGAAAGATTTGTAACCAAATCTTACCCTATAGAAAGGGTAGTTCTTCTAAACATTCTTGAAAATTGCGGGGCGTATCGTATCTAAATACCGAATATTCTAAAAACATTAAAACCCCTTCAGGTAACCAATTTCACTGTCACACTCTTGAACATTCCTTTCATCTCTCAAGTTCACAGCAAGCTGTAAGAAACGTGGTGGAAAATTTGAAAAATTTCATTCATTATGTAAATATGAAAAATCGATTATCAATCATCAAACTGTACACTCTCAGACTCACCATCGTTATAATGGCTTTTACTTTTTTTTTCTCGCCTTTCCAAACATCTGCCTCTAATTTAAATAAATTCCACTTTTGCTTTTGAAATAAAAATAAAGAAAATGACCCTTTTTTTTTTTTTTTTTTTGAAACAGTGCATACAGCTCCACACAGCCATATTCGTGAAATTCATTTTCCCCAAACATTGAAACATATTATATAGAGAATAGAAAATTATGACTATTTTTACGTCGTATTTCGGCCTATATTCTCTTTAATATGCAAAGTACGCTCGATTATTTGAATTAATGAAAGTATTGCGAACCAGAGAATCAACTGGCATAAAGAGAAGACCGACCGCGTCGTTGGAAATAAAGGATTTATCCGACAATAAGGGTAACTATAGACGGAGACCTTGCATAAAGTAAGCCTCCTAACAGAGATAGAGTGAGTGGGGAAAAATGAAAAAGCAAGTACCAAAAAGGGATTTGGTTGAGCGAAGTATTTAAAAAAAAAAAAAAAAAAAAACTAAGAACCAGGAAAGGGACGAAAGGTTACATTATATCGAATGCGATTTATCATGATCTGTGATGTAAACTGCCAGCTAGATGCAAGCAGACTATTTAAATGACTCTTTTGTTATTCGCAGCCAGCATCATGCTGGCGAACAGTTTAAATTTGGAAAAGGGTTGAGAGAGTGTAGCAGATAAGAAGAACGAAGTAATATCAATTGGCAGCTTCAACAGTGGCCAGCATCTAAGTTGAAATTCAAGATTTAACCAGTGATGGAGCTGAGGACCGTAATTTGGAAAATTTGTCATCTTATATGCGAATAGCGACATTCAAGAAAGGAGATAAGTCTACTTTTTTCAAAAATTCAGTTCACTTGAGATTCAAAAGTTGTATACCTATAAATACACATACACCCAGCCCTATACTTACAGTAAAGATATATACGAATTTCACAAAATGCAACCATTTCTGAGAAAATTAATCCTACCTATATATTACTTTTACTATACATTCGATTAATTCGTACATTTTCCCCCACCCCGAACCCAGTTGAAAAATTTTGCTCTCATAATTTAAAAAAACCACAACACAATTTTCATTTAATTTTAGCTAAGTATAACTATTCACCAAGTTAACTTTCATACGATTTTGAGTGGGTAGTAAAAATTTCTTCTCCAACTCTTGAACCCCGCCAGATACTGTACAGGCCCCAGTGGTATGGGGCCCATAGGGTTAATCCAGCTCGGATTCCCCGTATGTATTTCTATCAAACGTGAAATTAATAGAAGGAAGACATTTGACTGAGGAGTTTTGCCAAATTCACATACCCTCCCTATAAGGATATTTTCTCAGCAAACATTATTGTATTTTAAGTGGAAGGGTTGAGAATTTACTTTTTACAGGCTGCAGATTCAGCATGAAAAATTAGACTCTTGCAGTTTAGACAAAGGTCTCCAAGGGAAAAGAACCAACTTGATATTTACATAACTTTGTAACAGTTGATCAGAGACACCTAAAACCTAAAGGGCTTGGTAAGAGTTGTTGAGAAATGTTTCAGTTACACACAGCAACTATATTTTTCCAAAAAGAAACATATAGCTATGGTGGAATAAGTAGGAATTTTATTAGGTATTCTTGTGAAAAATCTCAAGCACAATAAAATCGAATATTTACCATCTGATACTGGCTAGGTTCCTTTCATAATATTCATAAGTATATTTCACGCAACATTACTCAACAACAGCATATGCGAAGTGCATACACTTTTTTTCAACAACTAACCCCTTTCTTAAAGAAAAAAATCTTTCGTGTCACCTCTTTCACTTTCATCGACGAGAAATTATTTCCCTCTTCGTTTTTTTTTTTTCTTTTTTTCGAACTTCATTCAAGTTGCCGACGACACGTATTCGGTAAGAAAAACTTGAAAAAATATACAATGTATTTTGAATTACAAGTAAAAAAACGGGTTTATATTTCGTCGACCCATACTCAGCCACCGGAAGCTCGAATCTGAAGGGTTTTAAATCGTTTCACAAAAAAACAACACGACTTATTATATTATAGTAAAATCATAGAGAAAAAGATATACAGTTTTTTGTTTTACCTTTTATTGCTACCCCAACTGTGTTTTTGTCGCCTTCCAAAAAAAATTATATATTTAATGAGCGATAGATTTCGTCTTTAAACCCCTTTTTTTTTCTCTTTAAAACCTACCCCTTCGTATAAGCTTATGCTATATACACTTACAAATTTAGTACTTTGGCTACAAAGGTACCTATATACTTATTTCAAATAAACTAAATTCGGTGTAGACTTACATAAAAAATGCGAAACATATGTTTTCTCATAATTGCAGAGAGTTGGAAAAAAATATAAAAAAAAAGAAAGAAAGAAAGAAAGAGTGAAAAATTACAAACGTACATAAGCAATAAATATTAATGGTTCCTAAATTAGTGTAAAACATTGCTTGTTAAAGCTTGAGAAAATTACTATAGGGTACTCAGGAATGGTATGGGAATATTAAATGAGTAAAATTAGTCGTATTTATATTTTAAAACTAGCTGACACTTTCTGAACAATACGCGGCAAAAACATGGGGTGGACTAATTATTTTTTGCATGCATTGCTGTGTAATATACTCTTTCTGTAGGACGTATATATTTTAGTTTCCCCATAAGTTTGACCAAATATCGAATAAAATTTTTATGCTATATTAATGTCATCTTTAAAGCACTTTCAAGATAGTTTCATATACGTGGCGGGAGGATGCGGGGGGGGGGGACAATGACAACCATTTTAAAGAAGTATTTTCTATAGGAGAAATCTTGTCGAAAATTGGTCCGTACGTCCGTCCAAGTATTTTCAGTGAACCCTGATGCATCGTTTCAACATGAAAAAACTCACCCTTCAAAACAATATACTTACGCAAAAAAAATGTGAAAATAGATGAAATCTAATTGTTTCTCTGTTTGAAAAAAATTGTCTCATCCTTCTAAATCTCATCTACGGGCACTAGATCCACAGGCATCGAAGTTTACCCATGGCTTAATATATCATTGCTTAATGATTTAGGTCTACGTACCTGCGTATCGAGAATAAATGTTATTTATAATTCAAATAAATCAAAATTAAAGTGGCACGTTATAATGCCACCGTAAACTGTATATTATATCCTTCGATTGAAATATATATATATATGCGCTGCATTAAGTGAAAAATATTCGAATTTTTTACCTTCCGCTATATAAATTAGCATTCGAAATTAAAAATAAACTAATCAAGAAACGATTCAGCGCAGCTCCGTGCAATTCAAAATGCAGCTGAAACGCATTCAAGTCTCCACAATAGGGTGTATTAAAAAATAATACCATCACGTAGAGATGGAATAATAAAAAAATTATGCAAAATTTTTGCCTATGCGTTCGATATTCTATCGATCGACACAGTCTTTTGCGGCTAGAATCGTATTTTTTCCACATGAAATTCATTTATACCGCGATGCGTATATATGTGTATATGCCCCTTCCATTTTGTTCCAGCTAAACCTATCTTGTAACCGAAATGAGGGAAAAATTGAAATAAATTTTTACAATCGAGCGTACGCCGATAATTTGAATAAAATATAAATATATCTTGTCAAAAAGAGAGCCCTCAGCAATCGACTCCTATATATATACCTTTAAATAATAATTGTGATAGAAGAAAAAAATTAACGGCTTGTACAAAAATCGATATAATATGTAGTTGATGGAAAAAGAACGAGGGCGAGGGAGAGAGAAAAAGAAAACACAGAAAAAAGGAGAAAAAATTTATAAGAGGGGAGCTTATAAACTAGATTTCAAAATATCTTTAACTCTTTCAGCGCCAAAAGGTTTAATTTTCTATGAGGTTTATTTGCATATTGACGGTTGCCCAACGTGATTTTTCACATATCCCCCCTCCATGGTTTCACACTAGTTAACACCGAAAAACCAGGTGCTTTTACCATTACCGATATGAAAATATAGTTTTCAAATAAATTAGATTATTTTTCAGACCAAGCTTATTATGAATTTCTTTGGTATATAACCTACATACGACGATGATTTATTTGAGAGTTAAAAAAATTCATTTCGCGTAGAATATAATCGAAGGTATCTAGATATCGAAGAAGGGCCGGCAAGTCGACTGAGGCCCTTTTTTAAAATCCATCACTTTCATAATCTGTGGCCTTTCTTCTTGCTACAGAGCCATAATGTAGCCCACTATCTGAAAAATTCGTGAAACTACGCTACATTTTCACCATTTTTCCTTTATTTTTGGCTACTTTTTTCAACTTTGAATTACGAAAAAAATTTTCTGTCACGCTTTCAGAGGACTATATGATATGCCTTTTAGTTGACAATTTTTTTTATAATTTACCGAATTCTAAATTTCAATATTTTTCATTAGCTAAGGGAGACAGCAAATTCGAAATGGTTTCATCATACATTTTTTTCGAGTTTAACGCTTCTGCGAAAGTGCTATAGGCAAAATGATCAATACTAGAGTGAAATTGGATTTCATAAATAACCTTAACGATTTGTTCGTGAGATTTTACAGTTGGCAAAAAGCTCATTTTTTATGTAAACTAACTGAAAATTTTGTTGTTTTTTTTGTTGACAAGTATATATTTTTGGACTACTTAATCAACAATAAGTACATATTTACAAATGAAAGTACTACTTATATGAAAATTATAGAATTCCCTTTCAATCGGCTGTTTGACAGTTACATAGGACCAACTATCCGTCAGAGATATTTGTTGATTCTACATATCTTTACTACAGATACCAATTCCAGCACCCAACAAGGTAAGATTTATCTAAGTTTGAATGTGTAACATGGAACCTGGTTTCAAGTTTCAAGCTCTGTGACTACAGTGTTAATTATTCTTCATGTGAAATTACACGTTAAAAGTAGGTCTATACTGTAAGAATTTGAAGAATTTTGAGTAAGGAATTTTCGTCGTTGTGAACCAGTCAATCATGTAAAAAATAAAAAAAAAGATTTGAGGAGATCCGCGGACTTTTTCTCTCAAGGTTGGGGCGTGGGGGAGGGGGGAATGAAAATTGCATTTTGGTCTGGAAAAAGTACCTACCGACGTTTTGCTCTTTTTTCTTTTTTTTTTTCTAACTTTTACACGAGACACCTATATTTGCTTTCTATTGTTCAGCCATAACGAGTTGCTGTTGTAATTTCGCACGAGCAGCAACAAGAAAATGCAACAGACGCTGCAGTCAAAAAAGGTTTGTTCAACCTTCGCCATTTGATTTTGGCCCCAAAATATCGCGGTATCTGTCAAGTCATAAAGAGTAAAGAATTAACGAGTTTTGCATCGTAAAACAACTAAAAAACCGGAACAGAATTGTTGTATTACTTGAAGCAGCCGGTTGAAGGACCTTTTTTTTTTTTTTTGCATTTTCAAAGGTGACGCGTGTAAGTTTGGGAATTATACTTTCATAACCCAAAGTACATGTAGCTTTTTGTGGTGTGCGAGTATTGACTACTGTGTTGTTGAACTGGTGAAATTAAATAAGCATGTAGAACGAATTTAAAAATACTTTGAAAATATGAATATGTATCATTCCTGAGCAAAAAAAGGGTAATTTGAATGCATAAAGCCTCTGTATTAAGTTAAAAATGGTTTATATGTTGGTATTGGGTTACCTGATGGAATTAATTTACTTGTTTTGACCACACAACTTTTTTCGCTTCAAAAAAATTTCTTTTAGATGCTTGCGTTAAATAAATTGCAATAGAAAGTATCGATCATAAAAAAAAATTTCATTTGAGAATATGTGGAAATGCGATGTGATTGGTGAAAAAGAACCTTAATAGGGAAAATTTATAAAGGACGGTTTTTTGAGGATTTCGAAAGACATATCTTTTTAATCGGTTCAAAACTGACTGAGCGATATGGCAATTTAAAAGTCCTGTTTTTGAGAAAATCAAGTTTAAAGTTTTAATCATAATTTTCAAAAATACTTTCTGCCACGAACTGCTGAATTGATTTTAATTTGAGGGCCATATTATGTTATTATCCGACGACCATAGCTAGATGTATCCTGCAAAATTTATTTTCGGCTGGAAAGGCAAAAAAACCTTAGGGGGTGGAAGAAATGAGAAAGGCTGTTCTAACTTTGGATAGAAAACTGATTGCAGTTGTTGACAAAAAAATAAAAAATATAACTTCTTCTCGACTAGGAAGTATAATGACAAAGTTGAAACGCAATGACACAGATACTTTTCCGTACTTTCTAGTTGATAAAACAAAATTTCGATGATAATTTCTTTTAGATTCCAAGTTTTCCTTCTCGCTTCACAATATTTTGTAATTTACGTTTTTTCACACTTCAGATCACACGCGTATACAGATTCGTATCATATTTTATAATATTGGCAACATTATGTTTCTATGACTCTAGGTCCTAGCTCGCCTTTCCCTGCTTGACCTTGGACTCTTTCGTGAAATAATATTTTTTTAAAATCAACCAAATTTCAGTAACTGCGCTGTCTGTTCTCCATTCGCATTAAATACCATCTGCGTCTGGTTTACTCCAAATAAAGAGAAACTAGCTCAATTTCGTCCAACTTTTTTTTCTTCACATTTTCTTTTCGTCTTACCTATACCTACCTTTTTTTTCACGACTTTTTTTCGCGTTTTATCCCCTTTCTCACTCTTCTGCTGCAAGTACACGAACTGATGAAATAAAAAGATAATGAAGATATTTCACTTGTCCGAATGTTAATGGTAATACGAGCGAGCTTAATTTTTATGTAACGCAAAACTAGACCCGATACTTCATTTAAGAACATCACAATAAACCGGTTTCCATAATTTTATGTCAGCTGAATGGACAAAAATGCGGATTTTGTGAGTCTTTTCCTTTATATATAGATTTTTTTTTCTCGCAAATATATATTTTTTTATATCCTCCTTTATTTTTCCTGTTTTTTTCCCTATTTTTCTATCTCATTTTGTTGACGGTCTTCTGTTTTACCAATGTAGACCTTATGTCTGGCAACGAACAAAATAACCGCATTTTCCCTCTTCAAGAAAAGACGGAGAAAAGAGTAAGAAAAAAAAAGAACATGTTTGTCTAATTCGCTTCATACGAAATATTTATAGCTATTTTACTCCGGAGAAAAAGAAGGCTGCGTTGGTCAGAAATTGAAAACGGCCGTTGGGGTTGAAAAGTTGAGGAGGAAAGGAAGTTAAGTCTCTGAAAGAACAGGTGTACCGGGGAGTTATATCATTTTTTGAAAGTAAATGAACAAGTGCAACTTTTCAATAGATCAAGTTTACCTTCACGTCGAGCAACCGTTTAAAAAATTAATTTAGTCTTCCATCCTTTGAAATCACTATTTTTTTAGGTTTTCATTTATAAGGCAAACTTGTGAATAGATAAGGTGAAATTCTGGGTAATTTGCTTCGTACTCTATTAAGGGACCAGCAGTCGTCCTGATAAGCCCATAACTATTTATAAATTACTAAAAATACTTCTACATAACCATAATATTAATTGTTTATACGTCTCCATACTCATACACAGTCAAGGCACGTGTGGCACACATTTTTCAATTAAAATCTCCAACCGATTAAAACGTATAAAAATAATATTGAATATTCTACCAACAATAATCGAACACGCCGATCGACGAAACCATAAATATCTTACATTCACCAAAAGTTGACCACCCGATAAAATAAATTACACTGAAATTGTCTGCTTACAATGTACAAGTACATATATACTGATCGTACCTAACCCAAATATGTAATATTATTAATGACACAGAAGCCAAATTTGACATACCTACACGCTGGAACACAGATTTGTTAAATAAACCCCTCCTATATAATTTTACTCAACATAACATATATATATATATATATAGGTGGCTTATTTAGAAAAGAAACTGAAAACAAGTAAAAATCTCATTCGTGTGTATAGTATATAGACGATAGAATCAGAAAATGTGACATAGCAGCTGACGAAGATATAATTCGAACCATTAACTAAAAAAGTTTAGAAAGAAAAAGGTAGAAAAAAATAAAAATATGTTAATGAGGGACTGTTTTGCATTCTAAGTGAATGATAAAAATTAAAGGATAGGCGTGAAGACCGGTTTGTAAACACGACGTGCTCCTCCAATCGGTCGATAACTGGTCGTATTTGTTATTTTTTAAAGTAGCCACAAACTTAAGATCTAATTTGTCAAATGATCAATTTGTGAGGAAATTAAATACCGTATATTTGCTTCGTCCCTGCTTTCATATATACATATTATGCTTTTTAGTTTAATCCGTCAAAAGTTACAAATAAAGTTACTTTACCTGTTTCTACATCAAAGATACTCGCGGGGGGATGGAAAAAGCGAAACAAAAAAAAAAAAAAAAATGGAGAGGAGAACCAGTCGCGAAGTGAAGAAACACTTTTTATTTCGACAAAATTAAATGATGTTAAATAGTTGTTTTACAACTTTGTACGTGTTTTTAATGTCACGCTGCTGAGAATCCCAAAACGATGCTCGTAATTTGTTATCGCATTAAAAACAAGTGTCAAAAGATGAAGGCATAGCAAAATGTTTTCGAAACTATTAAGTCGATTTTTATCTCGCATTTATAACACGAGCCCGTTGTCGTGTAATTAATCCCGAAGGAGAATTAATTTACCTAGCAGCGATCATATAAATGCCTTTTTCTTGGCGCAGGACCGCGGGTGCTGCTGCGAGCAGCGATTAACGGCGAAAAGTTAGGCTACATGTGTTGCATTCTCTGATCTGCAAAAACGAAAAGGGAGCTATCGAGGTGAAAACGGACTACGAAGCAAAGTTGGGCGAAAATTAATGATTAAATTAGTCGTGATAATTGACGCTTACACATATGACTAGGGATCGGATTTATATGCTCTAAAAAGTGGAATGTGCGCATATAATATGCGCTTAAAATTTAAGTATGCATATTTTTTCCAAAAATATGCATGGTTTTATTAAAAATATGCAAAAAATATGCAAAATATCAATATTGGTATCGTTTTACTCAGCTAACTGAGCTAAAGCTAAATTTGACCTTCATACCAATTACCTAATAATTTAAGATACAATTTCTGAATGAACGAAACAAGAAAACAATTTTATTGAGTAGGTAATTCTTAATTTTAAAATGTTGTTTTGGTATAAAATCTTGATACTAACATCACAATTCATGACTACATTAGAGATCAGATCACAAATTAAAGTATGAAAATAGTAATTTGTGAAATATGCATGAATTTTTGTGAAATATGTCAAAATATGCAAATATACCTCAAATATGCGAAATATGTGAAAACAAGTTGGGCTTATTTTAATCAGAATGGTGTGAAACGAAAAACTATCTGACTCTCACCCTTCCACGTGAATTACAAAAAAATATGCGTTTTCATATAAATCCGATCCCTACATATGACTAAATTTTTAGTCATTTTTAGTTACTCATCGATTCGTACAAAAATTACTAATTCAGGCATGCAGACTAAATCTGACGATCAAATTTTATTCTCAATCACATTGGTCACGACTGATATTATTTATGACTAGGGATCGAATTTATTTATGAAAACGCATATTTTTTTGTAATTCACGTGGAAGGGTGAGAGTCAGATAGTTTTTCGTTTCACGCCATTCTGATTAAAATAAGCCCAACTTGTTTTAACATATTTCGCATATTTGAGGTATATTTGCATATTTCGACATATTTCACAAAAATTCATGCATATTTCACAAATTACTATTTTCATACTTTAATTTGTGATCTGATCTCTAATGTAGTCATGAATTGTGATGTTAGTATCAAGATTTTATACCAAAACGACATTTTAAAATTAAGAATTACCTACTCAATAAAATTGTTTTCTTGTTTCGTTCATTCAGAAATTGTATCTTAAATTATTAGGTAATTGGTATGAAGGTTAAATTTAGCTTTAGCTCAGTAAGCTGAGTAAAACGATACCAATATTGATATTTTGCATATTTTTCGCATATTTTAAAAAAAATCATGCATATTTTTGGAAAAAATATGCATACTTAAATTTTGAGCGCATATTATTATATGCGCACATTTTCCACTTTTTAGAGCATATAAATCCGATCCCTATTTATGACTGATTTGAGGAATTTAATTTTTAGACCCCCCCCCCAAAAAAAAAAAACTGATTAAGTAATTTCTTTTAAATGAGAATATTTAATTAATTAATTCACTAGTTGTGTGATACTTCTCTATATGTGGCTGTTGCAGAAGTTGCCACGACTGATTTCGACAAAGTATTCACTACAGAAACAGAATTTTTTTTTTTTTTTTTTTTTTTGCCAAACTCGGTTGAGTAGCAGTTTTAATTTGACATCTAGTTATTAGTGAAGTATACTGTCCTAATAATTATCAAAAAATTCCAAGGCAAATGTGGGTTTCAACTGCGAGATTTCCAGCAGAAATCCGTATTCCCACGTTCTTATCTACACCGCAACTCGCAAGGGCATTTATCGATGTCGTCATAAAATCACAATTTTCTCGAGTATCATTTAATTTTTCTAAATTTATTTGCACGTATATATGCATCAACCCAGCAGTGCCACACGGATACCCTGACCTAGTTCACCAAACAATCGAACGCGAGCGTCAATATTTCATTAATTCAGCAGTCATTTTTCTTATTCCATCTCTGTCCAACCGTTTGTGTCTCTATCTAACCAAAGGGAAGTTGTAACAAAAGTCATCGACCACTTAGTATTTGAAGTGCATACAAATATCGAAAAACGATACGCCATTACGATAAAAATTAACGAATTCATTTTCATTTTTTCACCACCTTACTATGCCAAAAAAATTATTATATTCACTATATTTCGTATCGACGACGACAGATTTTTTAATGATTAATAAATTCAGATGGTTCGTGCAAGTATCTAAGAGGAAGATGAAAAAAAAAAAAAAAAGTGTTGACACTTCTGCGCAAGGTATTGAAGAGAAGAGAGCAGAAAAAAAAAAAAGGATTTATTTAATTTGCGATGCTCGATACAGAAAAAAAGTTTCATTTATCATGTGCAGTCGAAAGATAGTTTCTCTTACATATAAAAAAAAAAACTAAACTTAAGCGTATGTTTAAAATTTTCAAATTGATATTTGGACAAAATGGTGGTTCTTTTTAGTTCTTTTTGCACAGACGACTTATCACTATATACGGTCTGCTTAGGCAGCTGCTGTTCGAGGGTTTATTGGCGCGAAATTAAAATTTTTGCGCACGATGAATGCAAATGAAAATATAATTATTCGTTTCCTTTTGCAAAACTGTAAACCATAATGGTATATTCTATTGTTATTTAGACGTCATTTATATCGACTTCCAGCGGGCAGCCGCGGATCTCGTCGCAGCCTTTGTAGCCCTCAGTCTGTGATTTATTATGTTATTTTCTCCTCACGTATATGTACATGAAATTAACATCTCCTTTCCCTGCCTATACATACATGAATACAAAAATACTTAAAAACAGTAAATTGCAAAATTTTATAGTTTTTCATACAAGTGCTTCCAGCTATTAGGTCAATGACTTTGGACCACAGGGATTCAAATATAAATTTAGTGATTTCAAGTCCCATATAATCTTGTTTAATCCTCAAGTACAACTCCACCTCTGGTAGACCTCGACTGCCTTTTTTCATGATCTTATACTCCGGATTTGAATAAGTACATCGAGATTCAGCCTCCTCTAAAGTAGCACACACTTACCAATAGTCCCCCTGGAAATGTGTGTTGTATAGAATATTTTGAGAAGAACCCAGGGCTGTAACAACGCGAGTAGAATTTTTTCCACAAAAATTTTGATTTTATTTTATAACTAGATTTTTTCACTGGTTACCTAATTACTGGCTGGGTATACTGAAATCATAAATTCTTTTGGATCACTTGAAATTAAACAATTATATCCTCGCATGATTCTACCCATACCTTTATTTCGTCTTGCAAATGCTCTGAAAAAGCGCTATAGATTGTACAAACACTGATATAAGAAGTGGCCGTTATTTCTTTTTGACGTTATTTCAAATATTAAATTTTGATTTCCATTCTTACATTAAAAATTTGCACTGTTCTTCACTTTGGCATTGAACAAAGACTAAGATTACAATATTAGTCTACTAAAAAGTCTAACTGAAAAAATTCTACACAACTAAGAGCTTATACACATACGTAGGTAGGCACTGGACAATTAAGATAAACTTATACGTTACTTCATAATACTATTTGGATAGGTTTATAGATTATTCGCGGTACTTTTTCAATGAAAATAAAACGTACTAATGGTTTATATGTTTTTGCTATAAAGTAACAACATACTTTTTGGTTTATTTTCGTAGGAATGAAACTCGAATTGAACAAGGCATTATTCAAGTTGGACATCTTCCAGACAGTTTATGAACCAGTTTCTTCATAAATCTGTTTTCAGAGCAGACCGTTTTTTGGTTTTATATCGAAATAAAATATTTCGTTATTTCGGCTACTTTTTTTTTCTCTCCATTCTATAGTCTCTCAGCTTGTCCTATCTTATTCTCTTCTTCATTTGCTCAAGTTTTACCTCTTCTGCTATTTTTCATTATTTTTTTACTTTCCACTTTTTTTTATGAATGAATCTATACAAGTCTCGGTCAGACTATAGTTGAAATGGTGATGTGAAATAGATGCTAAAATATTATTATACTGGGTTTATTTTTTTATTATTATTTTTTTTGGTAATTCGATTTTCAACAAAATCTACATTTTACAGGATTTTATTTATAAAGTTGATGATTTTTCTCCTACACACTAAAAAGTAACGTAGATATAAGTCCTTCATGTTGCTCGAAAATCTATTTGCTTTGAACGAAACTTTTCTGTGTTTTTGAATAAAAATATGTGCGAATGAGGGTGGATATCAATTAGGATGGCCAAATCAACAAAAATAGCGGAGGAATTCAAATTTTAGAATCTTGCTGCTACAGCATTTAAAATATGTGATCAATCATCGTGAAAGATTCAAAAGCAACAAACGATGAGTGGTGGCACTTACGGATGACCTACTTTCAATGTGGCTAAAACTACCGGATTTGGATCGAATTGAGAAAGATCCATATTGAAACACATCAAACAAAATTTTATTTAAAAAAAGACAGTTTTTCTAAAATGACTAATCAGCCCTTCACGCGACGTAACTCTTAAAATCGCTGAATTAAACCCAAAACCTGCTATAGATCCACAAAACAATTATTATCCATTCTTTTTCACTAATTTATGAGTATCGGGTCCCAAAATATAAATTGAGAGTCATAAAAAAGGTGATAATTTTTTTGGGACTTGCAGGTAAAAAATTGCTCACCAAGATAATTTAATATCACTTGGAGAATGGAGCCTTTCATATTGATCACTCCATCCCTCCCCCACCCAAAAAAGTCAGTAAAACAAAGTATGGATGCTAAAAAAGCTTTAAAAACAACCATCAAGTATGTTAATTAAAAGTTAATGCAATATTCTGCAAAGAAACCTAACTTTGATCCTTCCAACCTCCTCCACCTGCGTCCTCTTAATCTTTAATCTTACTTTATACCTTTCTTGTGTGTATTTTGTGGAAACGTTAAAATCGCATAGCTAAAATAATTTGATACAAAACGAGTTGAAGTTAGAAGCTTAATAAATTGTTGGGGTCGTCGTTTAAGACGTTTCTGGTGGGTGTAAGAAGAAAAGTTTAGCACACTATCGACGCCTTAAGAAGTCATTTCGTATATTTTAAACGACGATTTTCCAAGTTATATACATAACTCGTACGAGCAGCATTTTGTCAACGTCCGCACCAGATGACAAAATTAAGCCACCCATTTCGTGTCATTCGTAATTACGCAAATCGCATAGCATTAATTTGCAATTTGCACAAACGCTCAAATTTAAGGAAAATGAAAGGAGGAAAAATAGCTGAGAAAAAAAAAAAAGTTAGATAAAAGTTAAAACTGTCTAAGACGGTTTGGTGCTGTGTACCTGCAGTTGCTGTAGAAAATGTGGCAACTTTCTTTCTAAAATGAAAATTACTAAATTATACTCGAAAAGTGAGATGGAAACAGATATTTTTTTGCAAGCAATTTATTTCACGCAAATTTTCGATGAGAGAAATGATAATGCTGCAAAAGTTTGTGGAATGATTGCTTTTTTGAAAATGATTCAAAGTGATATTTTAGAGATGTCAGCAAAAAGGATGAAGCCAGCGACTCCTCCCCTTTTTTCATAAAATGCAAAAGTGTTGGCTTTCTTTTCATTTTTCATCATCAGCTAATGTGTCCCCGGTGGAAGGAGTAAAAAATGGAAAAAGAGAACAAGATAGCTAATTCAGTAGATTTTCTGGCCGTCACACTTTACAGTATATAGCCTACCGACAATTATTGAATAATCACATGAAAAAAAAAGATTGCTGTCCAACATTTTTTCTTGATATGGTAGGTTAGATATCAGACACCAGTTACTTCAGTTACATCCCACGAGGTATAGCAATTAAATAATCAGAATTTTTTTTTAATACTCATCACTACTTATATTAAATAATTCGAAATGAAAATACTAGCCTTTGAGAACCCCTGTTATGACCTTTTGTACTGCATGGATATCCTCAAAATGGGTTTCTTTTGAGTGGAACCTCAGCTGGGCGAAGCGAAAATAGTCACATGGGGCCAAATTAAAAGGAGTATGTGGTATCCTAATTCGACAATTTCACCAGAAATTTAATGACGGCCCTTTGCAGGGCGCAACCACAAACTTGCTCACCAAAAAGCTAGAATTCCACGGAGAATCCGCAACGACCGTAGAAATTTTTTCAAGTCTTTTTCTGATTAAATGTTATGCCCAAGGAGGGGCTTCAGCGATCATAAGAAATTTTAGTAAGATTCGTTCAGATATAGAATAATTTTAGTACAATACCAAATATTTAAAAGGTTTACATAGAACAAAACATAAATGAGTCAAAATCCTAAATAGGAAACCAATTTTGCCAGAAAATAAATGAAAAATGCATCCGAAGCTTTATGGTATCCTATCAATCAGAATTTCACAAATTTTCAGCTAACTCAAACACTGACCAAAAATTTGGCGATATATACCTGCCTAAAATAGCCAGAATTGAATATGAAACGATCGTAGCCTTCTATTTGTCATTACCATTTTCGTTTTGTGGATAAATTCCATAATATTTAGAAGACATTGGGACAAATTTGTTAACGAATTTCGGGTTGGTTAGAAAGGTCAGTCCCCTTCCTAAAAGAAGTCAATCCGCATAATCGAAAAATCAATCCACCAATCCGAGTCTCGAAATTCCTCTCCACTCTCTCTGCGCCTCCTATCACCTATATACCTAATCAAAATTTTCCAAGTCCACGAAAAAAGTGATGTGTTCGTTGACTCTGAACGCATAGAGGAGGAAGCCAATCTACAAAGTGGGGGCCAAATGTGTATAATGTGAAAAAATATGCGACTTGGCGGCTCAGTATATGCTCGGTAGGTGGAAGCAGGCGGAGGGAGAAAAAGAGGTTTTAATAGAGAAAAAAAAAAAAAAAATGAAGAGAGGAGAGATGAAAAAAAAAAAAAAAACAGGAGACTAACAAAGTGTACGACGATGTTGAGGTCGGCTCTTTCTAAGACCCAGTGTCTGCGGTGAGTCGCTTGATTCGTGCGATGCTTTCGTACGAAGTCACGCCCAATGACATAGCCTCGTCAGCGATGAAATGCAAAATAATACTATGTATAAGCCAAATACGGCCCATCTGGATATGACGGATTTCATTTTCCGTTTATGTATTTCTTAATACATAGCGCAGCTCACACTCATAGGTAGCCACACAGATGCATGGACACATAGAAAGGAACATACCCACTATAGCCATCGCACAAGGCTGTTTAAGGTACTTTTGCTGGCGATGCTTAACGATGCACAATAAACCTGCCTGCGCATACCTGCGCTCTGCCTTAAAGTGTATGTGTGCTCTGTCCGTGCCACATCACTCTTCATCTGTCAAGTCAACCTATTTACCCTATATATCCGTGCACACACGACGTTAAAATGTAATTATGCTAATTACGGCGGTCTCTTTTTTACCATACAAATGAAACGAAATGAACGAAATTAATGATGTATTTTCTTCAACGTAGAACGGGCAATTGCAGTTTTGGAGGCCACGAAGATGAGCTGTTTTGAAATAACGAGTTGGAATGTTTGGAAAATTTTACTTTATAGTACTCGTCTAAATTTTAAAAAAGCCACGTATAAAACTGCAAGAAAATAACAAAATGATTGTCAATATAGACTGGAAAAAACTTATATGCGTTCATTTTTTTCCCCTTATCAGTAACTACTGGGAGCTTTGCCCCCTGAGGCCCTCGCTTTGCTCAGCCCTCACCCTCCTTCCACTTGGCTCTCCGACCCCTTCCGCTTGGCACTACGACCGCTTTCAGCGAAAAGGGACTTTCGAGTGAAAGGCCGATATCCTACCCTAAAAGTTCTCAATTTTTTGTATCGACACTAGAAGTACCAGGTGATGTCATATATACGACACCACTCAAAATTTTGAGATGGACTTCTCAAAGGACCAGTATTTTGAGAACCCCTGACTTGTGTCATACGACGCCACCTGGTCCTTTGATGTTACTCTTGTGGTGTCATATATAAGACACCGCCTGGTATTTCTAGTGTTAAATAGTAAGATGAGAATGAAATAAAGTCGTTTAATATTTGAAATCAATTGCAGAATTTGCGATGTGATCTACGAAAAAGAACCTGAAGTCAGAAATTTCATTTTCGAACTGCGCACCTATTAGAATCGGGTCATAGTTGTATTTTAATTAGTTTTAGTTAGTTTTTTTTGCCTGTTTTCAATTTTACACTCAGCACATTTTGGAATTGGACTCTTCTAATTGTATGAGAAGCTCTGTACTAATAAAATATTATCTAGACATCCGACGATTATAAAAGATTCGTATCAAAATATTCCGTCAAGTGTTGAAAAAAGGGGAAAAAATTAAAGAGTTCAATTGGAATATTCCATCATGAAGGGGAATAAGGTAATTATTTCCAGAAAAAGACAAAAAGAAAAAAAAAACAAAATTACTATGATCTCTCACTGTGTTTGAATTACATTTTATATAACTAAGAAAAAAAAAATTTAAATTGATTATTATTACACATGAAAATAATCTACACGATTTTCCTAACTTATTGTTATGAATAGGAAGTCTCTAGAATGTCTTTCCTCAAATGAATATGAAATGGAAATCTTTGAAATGATCAATTCTAATATTTATGGCAACTGATAAAAACGCGTTGCCAACGAAAACAGATGCGTTGCAGATAGCCTAACTCAACGACGAATGGCAGCTTTCATTGTCTCTTAACAGAAAAAGGGGTTAGAGTTGAGCCAAAAAAAAAAAATTATTGGCTACATAGAGAAGAATAATATAGAGAGAAAAATCTGACCATCATTGACAAATCGAATGAGGCTATCCGTAAATCAGGTGGAGCAAAATTTCGAAATAGCCTTCCCAACAAAATTTCAAAATATTTCATTTTTATATTTCGAAAAAATGAGTGAACTGGTTTGTGTAGGGTTATGGTCTGGTCTAGTGGTCTGCTTGAAACGAGTATTAGGATAAATTTTTTTCTGCACTACATAAATAAAGATCACCCTAATAAATATATTACATCAATCTAATTAGCAGTCATCTTTCTTCTCAAAACTATGCACTTTGAGAAAAATATTAAAATAATTTTTTTTTTTTTTTCACTGAAAAGTTGAGAAAACCCACTGGCATAATATGAAAAGTGTTCGGCTGACAAAATCAAAAAAATTCTATAAACCTACAGGATGAAAAATGAAAGTTAGTACCAAATGACAGCACACAAACTTCCAAATAAGAAAGTTTAAATATGTAGATAAATAAATAGATGAGAACAAGTAAATATAAAAATGGAGGTATGAAGGAAAAGAAAAGAGTAAAATAAAACATAAAAATTAAGAAATGAAAACAGGAAAAAAGGGTGATTTATTGCTGAGGCGGTATGAGACTGAAAAAATATTACTTTAAAAAAAAAAAAACTAAGCAAAAGGTGTAACCTATGTTATACCTATGTGAAAAACCGCCACGTAAAAGCTCATTTCGCCGCACCGATTTTTTTTTCTTTTTTTTTTGTAATAAACAGTCAGATTTGAAGTGATTTTAACTGCGCTGGTTGGTCGTCTAGACGTTAATTTCATGGCGTGATATATTAATGTTGCTGATTTCTAAAGGGGAAAAAATGGAAAAAGAAAAAGAGGAAAAATAAAATTTTTATATTTTATACTAAAAGAGTGCGTACCTATTTCATAAGGTTTATCCTTTCTTGTTCAGAAAAAGAAGAAAAAAAATTATTTTCACTGCGTGAGAATAACTTAGCTTACCTAGTATTTCGAATATTTCCAATCGATTGCGACTTTTTATGTTTTGGAGCTGATGCTATCGAATGGATACACTATACTCTGTTCAACTTAAGAATGCCTAAAACGGAACGTCAAATTCACATTTATCAACAATATAAAAATCGGATGTGTGATAAGAAACAAGAAATTAAAATCGGAAGCGTAGCCAAATATTGTTGCTGAATGTGAACGAGTACCTTTTCCTCTCCCCGGAGCCCAGCAAACTGCAATCCGTTTTAGGCATTCTTAAGTTGAACAGAGTATATACACCATAGCACCATAATTAAAATATTCTAATTTCAAAAAATTGTCTAGTTAACCTTTCTGGCACTGGAGCGCTAATTTTAAACTGCATCTATGAAATAATGATACCAAAATACCAACTGCTGAGGCAATTATAATTCAAAAATGTAGACCAGAATTCAAATCTTGTGGGTTGTGACATTTCGTTCAAGAACGACAGAAGAAATTACGAAGCATTTACTCGGCTGGTCACCTTCATGGCTTCAGCTCAAATTGGGGAAGTGAAATGATGTTTACTCGATATCTGTACACCTTATAGTCAAACTCGGAACAATTGGATTACAGATTGACCACTTATCCATTGATTAGCACCTTTCACGCATTCCCTTTCACGAGTTATACTGCAATGCACTCATACAAATGCTCACACAAATCTTTCATAAAGCGCAACACCTGATAAGTGGTCTGAAAGTATCATAATGGGAGGCTGATTGGAATAATTTTAACTGATTGGACTCAACTGAACCCTTAAAATATAACTGTGATAAGATGAATTAGCTGACCTGTAGAACAAGCGGCTGAAGATAACAGCGAAGTTTGAGGAAGTCATCGATGCCAAAGCGTCAGCCATGATGAACATCAGAATATGATTTACATTCATTTTGGTAGCAGTTCTCAATTCAACAAGCTTAAACCGAAATCCGATAATGATCACGAATTTATGATTCACGAATACTGCACGTCACTAATTACACTTCACTAATTCGCACTTCACTTCACAAATTCGCACTTCACTTCACAAATCCGCACTTTTGAGCAATGCGTTATCATCAACTCAGTTTTCAGATTTGACTGAAAATGAACAATAAAACCGAAAGGTGAATGATGACAGAGATAATTCCTGGTACAAAAGAGCCGTTACTCATGGAAGATCACAAAGCACTTACAAAGAACTGAAATTCGATTGAAGAAAAACGAGATTAGATAATGTTAATGAATAGAATGAAACACTAAACTTGAATAAAAGAAGAATCGAACTTGATTCACACCTTACAACGATTTGGTAATTTGATACAGAAAGTATTTTCAAAATCCGAATTCACTAGATACAAACGAATATAAACCGACCACGAGACTAAACATTTCGGATTTCACTTTTCAGAAAAATGCTAATTTTTTATCAAAAAAATTCGCGTATATAGTGATCAGTGTAGCCATTTGAGGAAAAAAAAAAGTAAAATACAGAGATTGCATCGCTGAATAGCGATTGAAACATTTTTAATTTTTTTTGTGTGGATTAATTATTATCGTGACTGTGACGAAAAAAATGTATTTTGGGTGAAAATTTACGTTTTCCAATTTTGAAATTTTTAGTTTAGCTAAATAGAAAATACTTGAAAATGCACTGCATTAAAGTGTACTCGTATCCTTTTATGCAAATATGTTAATCGAGGAAAAAAATTAGTCGTTGATATCGTTCCTGTATATTCTGATTTCTGATTGAGCTATCTTAGAATTATTGGTATGATGTAAACTTATGTTAAATTAGTAAACGTCATAGATACGATAAATCCCATGGAGTAACTGACAGTTGTGACATAAGGTGAATTTTTTCAACATTGAAAATACTTATGGTCGTGTGAAGATAATAGTAAATTTTTTGAAAGTTCTAGTGATAGTAAAATTTATTTCAATAACCTTGAAAGAATTTATGTTTCGAAATGATCAACATTTTTTCAATACATTTGCCATCATTGGTAGACTTTTTCTGCCTGCTGATGACGAATCGATGGAGAGAGAAATATACTGGCCGAAACTTTCTTCTCCATTAAAAAAAAAATGTCCTTTTCACACATTTATTGTTATTTGCCCGATGAAATAAGCCCTCAAATTAATGCTTCATTATTGGAGAAAATGATTCGGGGATGAAACTCGAGCAAAATTTCTTAAAAGCACAGAAAATTACATCTAGAAATAAAAGTTTTTGTTTCCAAAATTTTATGAAAAATGCTATCCAAATTTCTTCTTTTTACCTACTTAAAATATTGAAGAGACATAAGACCAACTTTTTTTTTATATTGAAAATTTTCTTTTACATTTCTACAACATCGATACCAGCAGCTGCATTTCTCCCTCATTTATCTAACCTTTCACATTTGTTTTTCTCATTTCTGTACTACCGAAAAGGATCGTAATTTCTACCACTAATAATTGTCTTTTCAACTGTGCCTTTTCTTTTTTTTTTTTTTTTGAATTGTTTATAGTTTTTTACTGTACCTTATTTTTCTACTCATTTATCCTAATTCTTAGTTTTACTTTCACTTCGTCAAGTCATCGTAAAAATGAATTTTTTTTCTTCAAAAAAATGAATGACAAGCGTTAAAGGTGAATATAGCACAAATATAGTACAAGATTAGAGAGATGTGTTACCCATCTGTTATCATTTCCGTCCCAAAATGTATTTCACTAATTGCAGACTATTTACTTGTCGTAGGAAAGATTTCACCAAAAAAATGACTTGAGCTACCAAATTATGTACATGTGACAACAGTTGGTTTCTTTAACCTTTTTTTCCACCCATTTTTTTCTACAAACTCCTGACATCTTCCTCAAATTAAGACAATTTTTTATGACAGCGTCTGACTCAATAAAAAAAGTGCAAAGTTTGCGAACATCTTTGTTGAAAATTTATTAAAACTGTATAATATGTGGAACAGATTTTTCTCATATTTCCTCTTCAGAATTTTATCTTAAACCAGAGCTCGACATTTGGGCAGGAAATTCGTGGCCTTCTTGATGCAGAATATAGCACAAAGTTTTACATAACATATGAGTAATGTTTTTTGTACTTCAGTTTCAAGGTCAACATACAGCTTATAAATGGATTTAGAAATGGTATACATGTATAATTATAGTATGTAGTATATACATTTTCTTAATTATAACACATACATTCCCCAAAGATTTATACTCAACTTTATTAAACTTGAAAATAAAACTGATTTTTATTCCACCCTATTATGAGGAGAAAAATGATGCGGACAAGCTCTACTGATACCGAAATAAAATAAAACATGCAAAAGGAATATTGCTTTTCAGACAAGAGTTCAGTTTTCATTGTAATTTCTCTTATAATCTCAAAACTGTCCCATTTTTCTCGTAAAAAATTATAAATAAATTATTATTCATTATTTTCAATGATTGAAAAAATATAAAAATTCTAAATCAGCCTTAATTTAATTCGAAGCTCCTCATTTACTTTCTCTAGTTTTGTTTAATTAGTTCCAAAATTTTAGTCGGTAAGGGAGATAATGCGAGAAAACTGTTTTAAAATCCAAAAAATTTTCAAAAAAAAAAAAAAGTGTTTCGCTCTTCATATAAAAACACAAATCCCCGAGAGGAAGAAACATGAAAAATATGTAAGCAAAAAATAGTAAATTAAATTCCTTTACAAAGTGTATTTAACCCCTCTCTTCAACACTTGCCAATGATTCTTCTACAATATTTCATTTCGAAATTCTTACACGTGTAAGTTTCTTGAATTCCAAAACACTAACTGTCGAAATACTCAAGAGCAAAGTCAATATTTGACTTCACGAAAGGCTGATTTTATTTTCCTATAAAAACACATCGGCTAATTTATTCTGAAAAATGTTCGAACCTGGATATTAATGTATGTCCATTTAATGTTTTTTCCATCGACTTACCTCCTACTATAGGTACAATCTACTCATACTTTTTTTTCATCTCCTTTTCCCCTTCATTTTACCTCCAAATATGAAAAGACCAGGTGTTTCGTCATATGCCAAAGGATTGTTGAACGGTTAAAATATTTGGTTAAGAAAACTTTTTCTCTCTTTTTTTCATCTTTAGTTCATATATACGAGTATGAGCTGCACAGGCTCGTTTCTCCCAAGATAAAGTGGTGAGAATTCTTTAAAATGAAAAAAAGAAAAAGGGCAACGACCGTGTCATTCTTCGGTAACTTCATTCTGAAAAGCAACAAAAAAGTAGATAAAAAAAAAGGTTTTTAGTCTAGACTAGGGGTTGTTAAATTAAATACGATCGCTAACATAATTTAGATTGTATGAAAACATCAATTCTTTGCTACTGACGACCAGATACGTGAGATGAGGAAGCTTTTCTTTCAATAGGATATTTGATACCTTCGATTTACCGAGGATTCACTGCAACAAAGATAATTATGTTAAAGGGATCCTTTTAAGGGGTTATTTTGTGCACGTCTTTGTGCAGATTTTACATTTGCGGAATACCATCGAGATGGGTAACTTCTGACAGCGGTGTAACTCGAGATACTTGATCTTTTTTTGCCCTTGCTGACCTCTGGTGAGAGGTATGACAAGTAAACTGTAGATTTATAGACTGTAAGAGATTAATTATGTTGGATTTATAAGCCCGAATTGATCTGAACTGATGAAACTTAGAATTTCACTTAAGTTTTGGTATACAAGTATACTTCATTTAACACTAGAAATACCAGGTTTTATTCGATCACTCAAAGGACCAGGTGGTGTCATATATGACACCACAAGAGTAACCTCAAAGGACCAGGTGGCGTCGTATGACACAAGTCAGGGGTTCTCAAAATATTGGTCGTTTGAAAAGTCCATCTAAAAATTTTGAGTAGTGTCGTATATGACACCACCTGGTACTTCTAGTGTTAAATAATCTCACAAGGGTAACAAGCTGCCCGCCAGTCATTTGAATAAATTTTTTGATTCAGATAAATAATTAAAAATAGATCGTACCTATTTGAATGGTGTCAAGGTAAAAACCTTATATGAGAGGTTATAAATAAATAATTAATTTACCACAAATTTTGGATATAGCTGGTATAAGTCCAAACACTGTTGACAATATGTTCCTTTCTAAAGTCCCCTTTAAGTGCCTTTTTTATATGACAGTGTTTTAATCGCACTGGACTCTTCTTAGAGTATTCATTTTTTTTTTTTAATACAAATTCAGACTTTTTCATAAATCTGGTTGGCACCGACTGTTTTCTTCAATTTTTTTTATTTATTGAAACAGTTTACAGCAATTTTATCCTAATGGGCTCGTCTTGTTTGGAATGAATAGCAGAATATTGTTATAAAAAGAAAAAAAGTTTGGTGATTATTTCCTCATAATGCCTTTTTTCCCTTAGTTATACCTTTTAAAAATCTACACATTCCTTAAAATTATACTCGTATGAGTACAAATAGTAAGTTGAAGATTTTTATAAGATTGGTTTGAAACTTTCAAATGGACCTACATAATTCTTACCCATTGCTGATTTATATTGTCCACACGAACAGCTAATTCCTTGACAGATAAAAATTCAACATTTGGATAAAGAAAATAAACTCTTTTAATAATTAACTCAAACATACTAAATTTTATTTGATGAACCGAATTGAGAAATAAGTACATAATATACATACCTACTCACACAAAAATAATCCTTCCAACTGTCTCCCACTAGTTTCTGCACCTTTTCTATGCTCTTAGGAGTTCATCGTTGGAGTTTTAGGATCAGGCTACTTCTTGGCTTAGTTTATAGGAAGACGCCACTCCTCCCAGCCAACAGATCTATCATGAAATTTAAGTAAATAGTCAACTTCAGAGAATTGAGAACATATACATTTTCCAAGTGTAGCTTGCATTTTTCTGTCAAATGTTTCAAGTCCACAGTTAGTATACTTTTGTAAAGTAGTTATGTTGTAATTTAAAAAAAGATCCACTATTCAGCATTTTTTTGGGAAAATTCAGTGGCGTCTACTGTGGGTGTGCAAGATGTTCACTGTACACCCAACCAAATTAAAATAAAAAAAATTATTACTCATTAATTAATCATTAATTAATAAGTTACTATTAAATAAGAAAATAGAATGGAAAAAAAAAATTAAAAATAACAAAGAAAGGAGAAGGCACTTGTATTCTTGCATTTCTTCTTTTTCTCCTTCCTCCAAAATTTTTTTTAACAGCTGAAGATCCTCAATTCTCTTTTCAGTTTTATATTTTCTATTTTTCACCAATTTTTATTACTTTTTTCAGGTGATGGGAAGGGGGAGGAAGAGGAGGAGAAGGAAGGGTTTGATTTTTGTAGTTGAACCTCAAAGTTGAACACCCACTGGGAAAATTACTAAAGCCGAGGTTTTAGTCAAAATAATCAAAATTTTGATTTTTCCATGGAAATTGATAATGTGAACCCTCTGTTGAGAATTTTATTCTCAAGTACAACAAATCCTTATTCCTATAATACTAACGGATATTACAACCTTTAAAAACAAATAGCATGCTGATTTCAGATAGATTATAGATATTTACCATTTTCATGTCATATGTGATAATTCACATCACTTACGCAATCAGCAATTCTCTCGTCCCTATTTCTATTCCAAAATAATTTGTTTACTGCCCAACGAGTGTGTGAAACTTACAAGCTAATTATGGAGCTGCGAATATAAATAAAAAGCTTGAAGGAATAAAACTGGGTCATTGTTACCATTGTTTAGTGGACAAAAATTTGTTTCGGTTCCTTTTTTCTTGCACTTTTCTTCCATATAAGCGGTTGAAAAAAAAATTATTAGCACTTAATTCGTTTCTTTTCTTTTTCGGTGGACGTAGGCGGTTTTTTTTTTGCCTTTTTGGTTTTTCTCCTTTTTTTTTTTTTCTTTAACTCTCCACGTAATTATTTCATCGTGTTTTTTTTTTTTCTTTATAAGTTATTTTTTATAACTATTTTTTAAAATCTTTTTTCTTCACTGTCTCTTTTAATACAGACCTTAGCACGTCTTACTTCACGGTTTTTGACCGATTACAATGGTGGCGCCAAACTTAAAATGGAAATTATTGGTATTGCGCGACAATGTCCAGTCTGTTGTGTACGAAATTGCGCCTTATAGTCTTTTATAATATTTTTTTTTTTAAATATATTTTCTTCACAACTCCAACTCTTTCTCTGCGGAGGCAGCCTATTTAACGAGAGTGCCGCCGCGATTTTCCTCCTCCTTGCTACAATTAAAAATCATTTCCCGGTTCTCCATTACATACAGCCAAAAGTGTCGATACGAATTTGATTTGGTTCAGCTTTCTGATCTTTTACCGACACCTTTGTACTCTTTCGGCGATATAGCCTATATAATTTATTTATTGCATTCGGAGACTAACTCATTTTTCTGGAACTGCATCTTGGACTTATTTGAAAACATTTGAGTGAGATGTAACAGACTGAACCTCAAGCTACATCAACTTATTTTCCAGCGCTTATTCTGTTTCTCAAAGATTTATATGAGATTATGGCTAATGTATTAAGAAGGAGAACAAGGATGTAATCAGAGGGAGACCAGGTGGCCAAAAAAGTTGGCTGGCCGACCTATGGACCTGCCTAAAAAATCCCAAGTACCAACATCCCCCTCCTCCGTACTTGCATAGCATAAAAAATCTCAACATGCACTTCATCAATCCCAAAAATTTATGGCCCTCGTTTGGCAAATCCAAAAATTTCCTCTAGTTACGTTACCGAAAGAGAAGGATAAAATTCGTGATACATTTTTGAGCTACATACAAAAATCTTCTTTACATCGAGATTGTGCAGAAGTACAATTTGGCGAATTTTAAATATCTGACTTTATTAAAATGGTCCTCGTATTTAAACTATTAGCCCAGAAGCCAACCCTCACTTTGAAAATAAAAACTGCAAAAATTATATTTGGCTAAAATCTAAGTCGAAATTTAGTGATGAAGAGATTTGAACTTATTTTTAACACTAGAAAAATCAGGTTTTACTCGATTATTCAATGGACCAGGTGGCGTCATATACGACGCCACAAGAATAACCGTAAAAGCCCAGGTGGCGTCGTAAGACACAAGTCGGAGGTTCTCAAAATATTGGTCCTTTGGAAAATCCATCTAAAAATTTTGAGTGGCGTCGAATATGACGCCACCTGGTACTTCTAGTGTTGATACAGTTTACCTTGAACTTTTATCTTCTGAACTCAGTGTTTCAAAAAAAAACACCTCATTATCCTTAAAATGAAAATAAAACGTACTCGAAACAAACAAATATAGCTGATGTTTTGAAAAATTCAACTGAGTTTTTCTCAAAAACTACCCTTGACTTTGATCACTTTATTATAGTTCTCGGCCAGAGTATTGATTTGATGAAAATCAAACTATCACTTTTATCTGTGGGGGAGACACTCTTCAGTCAATTCACTTGTGGTAACTATTATCCATTATTTATTATTTAAAATTTTCTCCCGAAAAATACCATAAAATCAAAATAATTATACTTTAAAAAAGAAGAAAGAAATTATTCAACCGTCGAAAAAATTGATTCAATTTATGATAAAATACCAAAATGTCAGTGCTAAGTCCTCGAACAATTTTTCAATTTTCAAATCTCGACCAACGTTATACGAAAAATGTCGATTCTAAGCAGAAGGAACATTTGTTTTATCGAGCTGCCTACTTTTTTTTCTCCAGTTAAATATTTTTCTCAAAGCAAGAAACACGCTGTAAGAGAAGAAAAAAAGTTTAATTTCGATCGCATTATCATATTCAACGTGACTAAGCATAAAGTTTTAAATCCATGGTAAAGGATTTTCGTGTTTAACTCCTTTTTTTTTTTTTACCTTTATTCAATTCTGAAACCGTTTAAACCCTTTACTGTATGAAGGTACGAAAAAAAAAAAAAACGTTAGAGCTGAGAAAAATATTATTTTTATCCTCTCCTAAACCTTTTCTTCTTCTTCTTCTTCTTTTTTTCAATAACAGTGAAAAGGCCAATTTTTTAGAAACCTACGATTTTTACCCAGATTTTTTTAATTCTCGCCAGGTGATGTGTGACGTCATCGATGTTCATTTATCATCTATGTAGCCTACTGCGAGTCCTCTTTTTATTTTCATTTGCCGGCTTCACAAAACATTCCAACTATGCCAAGTGATTTTTTTTTCCAGTCCAAAAAAAAAAAAAAGGAAAAAAATTAGTCTCGAGTCAAGTAAAAAATCAATCCATCAAAGAATTTTTGACATTATAAGCGGCGTTATAGCCGAGTTTCTTCGAATCATCAATAATTTTCACTTTCCGCTGTTTTGTTAGCGAGGATTTCTTTTTAAAGCGAAAGAATTTTTTGAGGGAAAAATCTTATTATCTACCCCCTCCGCAGTGTTTTTTTTTTCCTATCACAAACGAATTTTCGTCGTAAGAAGAGAAAGGTGTGTACACATACACGTCATTATGTAGTGTTCTCACGTATATCCGGAGCAATATGTTTTATTGTTACCCCTTTTATTACCGCCTCAAATCTCTCCCCCAGCTTAGTGTGCCTGGAAAATATTATTTTTTAATTTTTACACAATCTGGAGCTCTCTCTCTCTCTTTCTTGCTGAAAAGCGTAGCGAATGGGTTAAATGATTGATCGTTTTCCTCTGGACGATCGTTGTGGCGTTAAGAAGATATTAAAGGTTTTTTTTTTGGGGGGGGGGGGGATGCGAGTAAGCTGGTTGTAAGTTTTTTTGGGCGAGAGGAGGTTTAGAAGCGGAAATTTCTAAAATTGTTGAGAAAAACTTGAGAAAAGCGCGTAAAGAATTCATTCTTTTTCAAGATTTGCATTGGTGGACTGAGCTTGAAAAATTTAGAGGTAGAGAGATGAAAATTGTTTATTCAGTTTGAGAGTATGCGAGAGAACTTTTGTTTTTCAGTGAAATGAGTAGATGACATTTGCGAAGAGAATAAATTCATTGATCAAAGTCGAAATTTTGGATCTTTATGTTTTGAAAGAAACTTGTTCCTCATAACCCGAAGAACTTTTTACATGAATATAAAATATCCAAACGGACAGTTCAAGATTTATTGCAGATTATTCTTAGCATTTGTAGTACTTTTTACCATCTTAGATTGTATATTCTACTATTTTTGTGGTAATTTCTACAATAAATCTCAATTTATCCCTGTTATCTCATACAAAATAGTAAAAATTACTATCACTTCAGTGTCCATCAATAAGTTACTAGTACTCGTATATTCGTCTGAAGAATAAAAAAAATAAAATAAAAGAACCTAAAATACATCAAACATAAATGTGACTTTGAGAAAACATCCTCCTTAAGATCAGGGGTGCCGTGAAGGCATGATTTTGAGGAGCAACTCCTCGTTGACGATTCTGGGGGGGTCCCATTTTTTTTTCAAATTTAGAAAAGAATTTTAAAGATAATCGAATACCAAAAATTTTTTCTCGCGCCCTTGGGGGGGTAGGGTTATCATCATTCCTATTTGACCTGGAGGGGGGCACTCCTCGTAAGCCTTGGGGGATCACAGCACCCCTGCTTAAGATGAAAATCAAAATTTTTCAGTAGAGCCAAAAAAAAAAAGCTCGGGAGGTCAAAATTGTAAATTTTTTTCTGATTTTGATAGAAACTATAGCTCTTTATATCCTGAAGAATGTCTCTTTTTTGAATATATTGTGCTGTTAAAATCTTTGCTTGGACTTACTAAGTTTTGAAAAAATATGAAATTTGAAAATCCAGTAAGGACACCACACTTACAGCAGATTTAAAGATGGTAAGCATATTAACTGAGGGGTTGATGCCCAAATATCAATACTGGAAGGCCAAAAACTATAAAAATGGACTTACCACATTCAACAAAAAAGAAATACTAACTTTTCCTTAATCGCATTCTAAAAAACCGCTGAAATCTAATTTTGAATCTAAAAAAAAAATCTTAAATTCTTCGCCTTATACTTCAAAACACCTAAAAAATCATTTTCGCCAGAAAATCACACGGTTCTCGACTTAATATAAATTTAAAAAATTAAATACCCACATTTCTCGATGGGGTCAGAGGGAAGGTAAAAAACTGACTTTTTAACTGGGTATAAAGTTACACTCGACAAAATGTTGCCTGAAAAAATTACCCCAGAGTTAACGACTAGGGTAATCCAATAGCTATTGACCCCAGCCAACTTGTATTGTTGCCATCATAATAAACACTGTTTTTTTACCCTCTCACCTTCTTCTTATTTTACCCTTCTTCAGAAAATGGCCTTTTTTGTCGAATTTCTTAATGATCTGCTGACTTAAAACATACGTAAGAATGGAAACCCCATATCTTGATGGAAAAAATTTCTTATTACGTCGACTTTTTTTTTTACTCTTCATTTTTTTATTGTTATTATTATTTATTCGGTGTTCGAAATATTGATAAATTATTGTCCGTTGTAGCAGGGGGGCATTTAACCCATTCTGCACGATGCATGTAACTGGAAAATGAAGGATTGTTGCTGCACAGAATAAAAGATTTCGTTGGAAATATTGTCTGCAGGAGAAAAGGTTGATGGGGCATACGGTTAATGATTATCGAGAAGAGAGAAAAAAAATGAACAAAATAGAAGAAAAAAAAAACAGTCGAAGGGCAAAGTGGGGTACAATCGATACAATGAGTCCGTTCAAAACATCATTTTTCATGTAAGCCGTCACCGTGTACTTTTGGAAATAGATATTTTTTAATCGTCGCCCTGTGTAAAACGAGTATGCAATGTTGTCGAATATGTAGAGGAAAATGACTGCTCGTTACATAAATACGTACAACATGAGATGATTACCTCTCTGCAATCAAATATTTTAAATTAAAAAAATTCTCAAGTCATATAGACACAGATTGTTGGTACCTAAAATTGAATTTATAAATTCAAACACTAATGAGAGTAATTTAGGGGTAGATTCAGGAGGGGATGGAAATTTATACGTACGTATGGTGATTTTATGACTTGTATGAGATCCCAAAATAAATCATGACACTTGCGAGAACCAATGAATTTACTCAGAAATGAAACCTCGATCCTCACAGGGCTTGGTTGCTATCTGTGTATGTCTCAAGCTATGTATTGAATCTCAGAGACATTTGCTTGGGGTACAATACACTCTACAAGGAGTATAATAAAATGAGTAAACTACTAATACGTATGTAAACTGATATTTGGAACACTATTGTGTGTCCCAGACAAAAAAATGGTGAATGAGAAAAACCATAAATACCTCATAGACATTCGAGACCCACAAAAGAGTCTCACATTGTCAAAAAGAACCTCATAAGTGTTATGATTGATTTTGGGTTTCACCAGTGCCAAAAATATCTCTGGCATATGTTAAGTCAAAATCCTGTCAAGTCTTGGAAAAAATTATTTTTTCATTTAAGCTAGAAGTGGCCCTGATATATAATTCTGGTATAACAGTGATTAGCCAAAACTTGCAGATTTTTCTCAAAATAAATTTTCTCACACCAACTTCGAAATCCTAGAGGTGCTTCTTGGATCATAAATTCGCCATTCCATGATGTCAACACTAGGAGTACCAGGTGGCGTCATATACGACGCCACTCAAAATTTTGAAATGGACTACTTAAAGAAACAATATTTTGAGAAACCCTGACTTGTGTCATACGACGCCACCTGGTCCTTTGAGTAATCGAGTAAAACCGGGTTTTTCTAGTGTTAATAAAATTATAGAAAAATGGATTTTTGACTCCCTTCTCCCTAACATATGATTACTTCAACTCACCCAACCATTATATCAATCAGTCTATACGACAGACCAAATTCCAATAAAGCTCTAAATAAATTGATTTTACCTTGGAGAGGGCTATAATTCTTAACACTCCAGCTACTAATAAAATTATTTCTCAAATTACCACACTTTTGCCATTTTATTTTTCTACTTCTATAAAATGCGGATTGTGGATTTCCTCGAACTGTTTGGAAGAAGCAATTTTTTAAACAATTTTTAATGTTCTCGTATGGGCTTTTTTGGGTGAAAAAATGAAGAAATATAAGTCGACTACAAAGAATCGTAAAAAATTTGTTTCTTTTCAATTAGGTATAGCTATAGTCTGTGAAATCATGAAAATGATTTAAACATAGTTTTGTCTCGTTTTTTTCTCGATTTTTCTCATTTTTTTTTATTTTTATTTTTATTTATTACACCCCGCGGAGGCCGAATCACGCTGTTATCCATTAAAGCTACTTGCATCGTATCGCCACGTATCCTACACGTTTTGGAATAATTTTCTTTTATTTGATGCTTCTCGACAATATTCTATTTCTGACAGTTATTAATAGACGCCTAAAGCGATTTGACTCAGAATATCGTCAAAAAATGGAACGACTTAAAGAATACGTTGTACGCGCGTATCTACCAAACATTAATCACACCCAAGTCTAAGAATGTGAAAGAATACAAAGAAGCATACAGTGGAAAGAAAAGAGCCACACTGATGGGAGCAGAGGTAGAGTGTGCATGGAGAAGGAAAAACATAGATGAATTGAGAGAAAAAATAAGCACCTCAACTCTTTCAAAGTGCGGTAATTCGAATCTCTCAATCTTTCTCGCTCTTTCACCTTATGGGTACATTATATATGCTTCGAGCACCGAATGCCATCCACATTAATTCCATTTTTGCAATTCAGTATACACGGCTTCTACTCGTAGTTGCATATAATGCGGTATACACGCTTGCAGGCAAAGGTAAATGAAATCACATGAAAATTTTCATTTCATGCCCAATTGAGATTGATTAATTAATGGGCTTGATGTAGCCAGAGGTAGTGGCAGGAGCAGGGTATTTGCTTCATTCGTCTGTATCATCCTTCCTAGGGAACATGAGATAATATTAAGGGTGTAATAAGAGGAAGAAGAGAATAAGAAGATCCCACCTTAAATCAAAATTAGGCAATCTCAGGGTCAAGATAAGCCAAAATCAGTTATACACTTGGGAATGTGCAAATGCAATTGAATGAAAACTGATTGGGAGTTAAATTTTGGATACACTCTATTGGATTGCTCTCGAATTATCTAATCCAATGTAGATAAGATTCGGGAATAGCCACAGGTAACCTTTATTTTTATAAGAAAAAAGGATAGCCATGGTTTTCGCATGAAATCATCATTCATTATTTGAATAATGATATTCGAGGTCATTTTTTTTTTCTATTACTTGAAAAACTAGGGTGAGACTTAATGGCTCTGGAAATACACCCAAAAGGGAGTTTTTCAGGTATTCCCCTTGTTTTGTACAATAGAATTTCAAAATCTTGTTTTTTCTCCATTTTTCCTCCAAAATACTTCAAAAATGGCTCAATAAGGTAAAAATGCTTGGAAAATGCTCTAACAAAGCAAAAAGCTGCTCTACATCTATTAGGACAAAAGTGCCAAAAAAAACACTCAAATAAATGTGATTTATTCTATTGAAGATTTTTTAATTCGAAAAACTATGTAATCTATTCTCACTAGAAGAAGGGGGGGGGGAAATAAAAACCATAAAATCTGAACTATACGAATAACCAGCTTGCTTAAATCACTTATTCGCGTCATCCGAATAACAGGATAATTTTAAAATAATTTTAGGATATTTTTTTAGATTTTAACTTCAATTTATCATTCATAATTATAAAATTAAAAATTATATTTTACTTTAAACTTGCGAAAATTATTTGAATAATATTCGTAAATCATCCGAAAATTATTTACCTGAATCTTATAAAATATAAAAGTCGAATGAAAAATATGTCCTTTTTCCAAACTCTGAGAGTTTTTTATAATTTGAAAATTATATTTTTAACAAAAAATCATATCTGCCAATCGAATAGAACTACTCAAATCATTTATTTGTTATCTAAAAAATTGTAAAACCGAATATTCTCATCCGTTAATCAACTACCAAATTTGTCATCAGTGTTCATCCCTGATTTCGAATTCGTTAGAATTATGTATGAATAGTGTGTAAGAAAGGGATAAGTCCACTTTTTTCAGAAACTGAGTTCTTCCAAGGTTCAATTGTATATATCAAGCTCTCTTACAGTCCAGTGTCTCAAAATACAACAATCGCTGAGAAAATAGACTTCAAAGTTAAGGGGCTACATAAAAAGGCTATGAGACAAAAGTATTTCTCTGCTCCCCTATAAAATTTGAAAAAGCTGACTTATTCTCTTTTTGTGCAACACTGTTCATAAAGGACAAAGTCACTGAGGAGGATTTCTGAAAAATCATTTTTAAGAAAATTAAAAAATAGTCTATTAATGAAAATTATGAAAAATCTAATCACTGAAGTGGCTACCAATCTCCAAAATTCAAATGAAGAGCTTTTTTCTGAATGGTGTATAATAGCAAAATTAACCCCTCAGACTAAAAGTAAACCGCCACCCCTTTAATAAAAGCTGCTTTCAAACTTAAACAATTTTCTCGGGTACCAAGTTTATGAACTAATAAACGTAGCCCTCGGTGCCTCTTTACAATCGGTGATAAAAAGATGGCTGAAATTTAATTTCGAGTAACTATCAAATTGCTGATATTATGGTGGCCATGGAGGCGACGACGTGTTCATTATTGAAAATCGAATGTTGTTTTGGTTCGTCACGCCGGCAACAATGGTGGCGACAATGTAGGCGACAACAGGTGCTATGCACATTCAATTCCTATGCAATAATAAAAGCCAGTCAATGGATATGCACTTGCGGAAGATGGAGAGACAGACACGAAAGAAAGCAACAAGTGCTTGGTAACTATATGTCCTGCACTCTGTTGCTATCATACGGATGAATACTTCATCTGGTGTGGCAGTCGCCCTCTTGAAAGACTTTCGTAGAGACATTTTGACCTACTTCTGACATTGCGAATCCCTTCTTGGAAGAGAAGATTTTCAAATGATTTCAATCTTAAGAGCAGGGTTTATAGGATTAAGGGATCTGTCATAGTTACAAGAAAATGGAGGAAAACGAATTTAGAATTCCTGGATTTATTTGTTACCCTCAAAGAGCATAATATTGACCATTTTTTCAATGTTAAAGATGGATTCTTTGTGGGAGACGTTTACAGTTAAAAATTTGTCCATGCGTCCGTTGAGGTAAAGAATGTGTAGAATCGAAGTAGAAAATGTGTAAAGAATTTAAAAAAATGTACAGAACAAATTTTCTAGAAAATTCTTCATCATTTCATGGTCAGAATCAATTAAGGCCAAGGTCATTATTTCAAGGTCATTACTTTAAGGTCATCAATTAAACGTTAAGGTCATTAAGTAAAAAGACCAAAATAAATGAACCCAGGTAAACTAAAAAAATACCATAGATACATCTCATTGATTGATATCTAACACTAACCAAAATTTGAAATTTTCTGTTCATTTAAACCCTGAAGAAAAAAAAAATTGGCCCAGAATGACTAAAAAATACATAGAAACTTGAATCTTAGTCAAAATAGTTTCTCACCGTGACTTCAAAAAAATTTGAAATCCGGCTTGGGGCCGCTAACCCCCTCCTTAACCGACCAGACCCTTCAATTATTTTGAAAATGTTTCCAAATAAATAAAACGAAGAACAGAATATTTTATATTTTTCTCTCTTCCAGTTTTAACATTATGAGAAGTAAAGGAAAAACCCTCGCTACAAAATATTCTTCCAAAAAAAAAAAAAAAAAAGTTTTTCAAGAAAGTAGAATCGAAACTTATTACTATTCGACCTACTTTCTGAATCTCTGTTATTCGTAGCATCATTTGAACACAATTGTGGAAAAGCGAATAGGATGACAGTTCAAAAACAAAAGCTTGTTCTTTTTTTTTTTTTTTTGGTTTAATCTCCGTGAATACATTTTTGGAAAACACAAATTTCGAGTGTTGTGAAAGTCGGACACATTCGTATCCCCTCGACGAAGCTCGTCCACGTTCATTTTCAGAAAATTCGTTCGATATACGAAAACAACCGCCAACGCACTCTCCTTTTTCATCCACCCTCTGGGCTCAGTTGGCTCATCTTTAGGTCGGAGTGAAGCTGCTTATAATCTCGCATTTCTGCGCTCATTTTTCCAGCAAAAGGATAAATTACGATAAAAATTGGGTGAGTTGTAGCAGGTTTAACTTATTAGCACGTAATTATAGAATTTAGCAAGTTTCATTAGTCTCAGTAATAGTCGCTTTTGCTTGCTCGTGGAATAGAAAAGCTTATTTTTAAAATCTAAGCATTTCGAATGGAGTAGATAAACGAAAATTCTATGTAAAGGCTGCCACCTTTTCGCTTTCCATTTATGGCCTAGTTATAGTGTCAAAAGTGGGGCTCATTTACAGAGGGAAATATAGAGGCTTTAGCAAGGTCAAGTAAGATAAATTCAACAGTTTAGATCACTTGAAAAAGTGGTTAAATGCTTTTCTTCGATTTTTCTACTTTTTTTTCTTTTTACTTCTCACTCTTACGTTTTTGTAATTACCATAAGATCAGTACATGCTACTGACCAAATAGGGCCGAACCCAGAGGGATTAGGGGCAACAATATATTCGGCCACCGAAGTCATTTGCCCCCAAGGAAAATTTTCACTGGACTGGTGGGGTGAGGGGTCCATTTTAGCCCCTATCAAGTATTTTGATCTAGCTACAGTCCTGTGGCCAGATAAAATTATACGAGTAAACGATATAATGAACAGGTGATATGCAAGAAGCGGATAAGTCGACTTTTTCAAAAACTAAGTTCTTCTCTAATTCAATAAAATAAAATACTTTGTTTTGGAACCCCCGAAAATTTTGTCGTTACATAATTTTTTACACAGCCTTTGATGAAATGAAAAGTAATTTCAATGGTCTCACTGTTGTCCCTGTCTCATTTTACAGATTCGCCCAATTCGATTTTTCCAAATCTCGTGGATGACTCAGTTTTTCACGATTCCATTTTGTTTATGTTGATGAAACGATCACTGCCGCAAAACAGTTGCCTATATAGACCACATTAGGCACCAGAATATGTTTTCCAAAAGGAGACTCAGTCGACTCGTCCGAAATATGTCGATGCTAATAACACCCATGTAAGATAAAAATCTTTCACATTTCTATACGCATACAAACTTTTCTACTCGGGGCAAAAATATTGGCTACTCATTATTCAGTAAGCAACCAGACACTATTCATATTCCAAGCAAAAAAAAAACACATTTTAGCAACACTTTTACACAATCAAGGAAATAAAGGAACCTCTCAATAATAATTTAAGGTTAATCAGTGGCTCAAAACTCAAATGTTACTTATCAGACAGACGAACACTGGTAGAAATATATAAAGCTAGTAAAACGAATTTATAAGCAAAAAATAGGAATGATGAGTAAAATAGTGAAAAAAGAAGGTCAAAAAAAAGGAAATTTAGTGAAAAATAACTAAAAGCATTGCAAAGAGAAGACTTTTTGGTTCATACGAGAGATACAACCATGGCTCTCCCGAGAACTGTCTGTTTAGAAAAATTATTTTTGAATTTTGAATTATTTTGATAATTTTAGACATCAATTTAATTTACAAAGGAATTTAGAAAAGAAATTTTTTTTTAAATTGTAAAGTTGGCAATCAAAAAATAATCAACAGACTTACATTGTTGGTGACATCGGCAATTTCAATTTTCGTCGATGAATTGGTTCATATCCCCTCTAGTCCCCAAATCCAATGCTTCTTGAAATACTGTATTATGCTCTTCGGTAATAACCCAGCTAGATTTTTCGAAAGAATGTTTTTATCGAAGAACCATAGACTCCGATATTGAATATTTCTGGTACTTGTTGATGACTTTTTAGTAATTATTAATATTCACATAGGTACGTATAATGTCGACTCGTTCAACATGCTGCGACATTAAGCGGCATGGTGAATGGCCCCTGTGGCTTCGTTATTCGCTGGGTTTTCGTCATCCAATCGATTAAAAATCTATCTTTCGCCGTCAGCGTCAAAGATAATGGATCGGAATGTAAGTCACTGAAAAAAAAAAAAATTAATTACAAACCTGTAAAGGTGTGTTGTCTTTTATTAATAGCGAAATATTTTCAAAACCGCACCGCATTCTAGCTGCAAAATAAGAATGTCATAAGACATCTAAAAGTCTAATGACTCGACTTAACGGAAATTATAATAAAATTTTTTTCATAAAGTGCCAACAACGTAATCGTGTCAAGATCATAATGAAATGCAAAAAAGTTGATTGAAAAAAATAAATACTAATTTTTATAGACTTTTTTTTTTCAATTGGTTACTTAATTAGTAAGGTTATTGAGTTGACTATTTTAAAATAATCTATCTTCTTTATTTTCATCAATATTACTTTCGATCAACCATGCTTTCGTCAATTATCCAAATTTATATTATGGCCAAAAAGCATTCTGTTATTTCATTCATTTTTTTAATTCAATCAAAATTATTTTTCAAAGCACTTCTTCATAGTATACTTCAATCATTTTTTAGAATATTACCTTAAGCATTTATTTTTTTGTCATTCATAAAAGTTTTTCTTGCGAAGAATGGATAAAATAATTTTATTTTACAATCAAAAAATATTTCATGATTTTGTAAAAGTTTTCGTAGCTAACCAATTTTTCAGAATTAAGTACCCTCGGAAATTGAAAAAGATTGAAGTAACTTTGAACAAAGTTTGAAAAATTTGATTTGATCAGTAACTTATAAGAAACAATAAAAAGGGTGGGGGCTTCAGTGGATTAGAATTATTGAACTGGGTGCCAAACTAAAGAATAATGCTGACTACAATTGATTGTGTCATTTTTGACCTCTAAATTCTTTTCTTTTTTTTTTAAATATTTTGGACTAAAAAGGGCAAGAATGTTTCTTTTACTTTTTTTCTGATTTTTGATTGCTAAGAATGATTTTTTTTTTTTCAGTGCCTCTAATCTGTTATACGTGTGTCAACGTTTCTGACAATCATATATGCAACCAGTATGCTGTCGATATACCATGTCCAAAAGGTAATCAAATTTTCCCATTTGCATACATGTTTTTGCAAGTTCAACGCCATATTTACAACTCACGCGAATATTTTTTTTTTTAGAGAAGGGGAGAGAGAAACGATTATATTTTTATCTGCTTTCGCATCTACGTAAACAAATTTAAGGGTGAAACTCGTGAAAATCGCTTTTTAAGCCAAAAAGTAGCACTTACATTTGTGAAAGTTATATGAAAAATAACAATGCAGTATTTGGAAAAATAATAGCGTGCATTTAGTTTAGCAAAAATTATTCGAATATTTCCATTTTTTGCAGGCAATAATTTTTGTTACACGCTTCATATTATGGACTCCACTGGAGCTAGCGTTGTGGTCAACAAAAAATGTGCCAACAGTTCAGAATGCTGGTCATCAAATGTTGGTTGCTTGAAAATCGATACGCAAATGGTGAGTCGGAATGCAATATTTGAAATCAGTTATTTTAAGCATAAAAAAGGACTATAATTTTGAAATTTTTCTTTCATTCTACCCAAGCAATAGAAAAGGATTGTCGATTAAAATTTGCTAATCAAGAAGAAAATTTTCAAAATTAGTTTGTAAACTTTCACAACAATGAATAATGCAGAATAAACTTTTCAGATATTAAAATAGGTAACCTACCCGCCCACTTGAAAAATATAATAATTTATTACCCAAAATTTTTGTGATTTTAAGCATTTTAGCCGCTGCCAAAAAAAAAATAAATAACTATAAAAATTAACCATAAATTTATTTTCAGATTTGTGTTTCATGTTGTGATGAAGTATACTGCAATGTGACCGTGCCAATGAATCAATCTGATGCCAAGTTATCAACTAAACGAGAGATGAAAAAAAATCAAACTCAAACCGTCATTAATTCTGGATCACCAGTAAAGGATTTGCACGCATTTTTTCCAACCTGCATTTTTTTCATTTACTTTGCAACAAAATGAGCTTCGAGATTTAACATAAGGTGCCAAAAATTATCAACTAACAAACCCTTTTGTTGTACAGGACTACTTTCAAGGATAGATTACAGGTACCTAGTTATAAATCACTTAGGCCACTATATTATGCTGGCAAAAATGAGCGAACATTCAGATATTCTAGATGAAAAATATGAACATTTTCCAAGATCCAGCAAGAAGCATCTCCTTCGTAGAGAAATACGCTGCAGAGCAAACTAACTACACACCAGCCTCCACAGCAACTTCTTTGAGTAGATAATTACTTTTATCATTAATTTGTGGATTTATAAGAAAAAATTTCACCCTCTGAATTCAAATAAAACCTAAAATTATACGAGTAGCAAAAAATATTTTCATACGTTAACTCGCTCAGCAGCAATGTAAAACTTGGTACTCAGATCTTGAATTATTTTGAAATGTCCAAATCACTACCGTCCAACGATGGTATACGTTGATGAAAACATTTTTCTCAGTTTTATTACTTTTATCACCTGCAAAAATATTAATTAGTGAAATTTCACTTCAAATATTCAACTATAAAGTAGAACAACAAGAACAAAACACTTTTTTAAGCTTCGTAGTCATTAGTCAGCGTGTTGGTATTTCACACATCTTCAACTTTGAACTGTTATTATTTAGTACAAACATATCACATTTCAGTTCAAATATTTCAAACAATCCTCCCAGCAAGAGTTGTATTCTGCCAAATCGTAAAGCAAATATTATTTTATTAATTCTATGTTCACTTAAATTTTTCTTCGTGTAATATTATAATATTATTGAAATCTCTGATACATCGATACCATTAATTTTTAAGTTTTGTACCAAATGAGTGATGTATTGGGTATAACTAAACAATGTTCACTAAATTAATATGTTCTATTATTGTTATTTGTGTAAAAATTATAATGCTTGTTTTGAAATGATTTTTTCCATTTATCGATGAAGACGAAAGATGTAAGCATAAAGAAGGGCATCTACGAGTGATTATGGCTTTCTAAAATTTTCTTTTCATTATTTGTAATGCATAAAAAATATTGGATTTCATGTACATTTTTGGGGTCACCAATCCATCAGCTAAAATCACTGACCAATTAAGGTCCATCAACCCAACTCATCATCTGGAATCATTAATCTAGCTGAAGGATAACCAATCCACTAAAAGAAAACATGAAAACGAAAAGCCCAAGAACACGAAGTAAATGTATCCAGCTTTAAGAACATTATTCATGTTGAAAATAAATTTTCGATTTCTAATTTAACACCCAATAAACCATCACGTTTAAAAGAATGTAAATTTTTTTCCCCAAACCTATCTCTACAATTGTGCCAAAGCATTCATAGATACATGATGGCGTTATTTATAGAAGTTACCCTTGGGAAGTATTATCCAATATAAGACGTAATACTTTGCCTCTAATCCAAGATAGAAATATATTTGATTAGAAACTTGCCTCAGATACTTCAGAGCTTTCCGTATAACTTTCACTCAACATCAAGTACTAGTTCTGAATTTCTTCACAAATAATAAATGAATTCTGAAAAACACAAAAAAAAAACTCAAGTACAGCGCTTTCAAAACATAGAAATATTAGAATATTCTCCGACTTACCAGTGGAATGTTCAAAAAGTTCAGAAATGTAAGAAGTAGGAAATCAGAAGATTTCGGGATCTAGCAAATCTCAGGTAAACAAGAACAAATTAAAACAAAGGACGCTTGAAATCCTCTTCAATTAAAAAACAACAAAAGGTCTATAAAAATAATTTCTCATTTTTAGCCAACAACGTTACACAAAACAGTGATAGAATTTCGAATAATCTAGATCTCTCCCATTGAAGAAAGTGAATCGTAGCATTCGTCGTAATTTCGAAATATATTCGTACACAACGTACACAAAATAATAACTAAAATTAACAAAATATAAAAGATTCACATTTTTATAAATCCATACTTAAATTTAAAACAATGAAGAGAAAGTGACATGTTAATACATTTTTCTATGCGATACTTTGCTACAACTTTTTCTCAGTTCTCAAAAAAATCAACTTTTCTCGCCTAGAAATTAATAAAATAACATGGGGAGAAAAATAAAAGAAGCAGTAGTTAATTCTTTTTAGTTGACGTATGAACCATATAAAAAATTAAATAAAGATTTATTTTTATTGTCAGTAATCGAGAAAAAATCCTGCATTTTAGCTACCGTAAATAAGAAAGAAATTAAATAAAACTTTTAAAGAAATTTTGAACGAAATTAAGAAAATTATCGGAATGAAATTGCAATTATCTACACCTGTATTCGTTATCAGTATTTAGAAAGGCAATGTCATCGAAATACGTGAATTAATTCAGAACTAATTTTTACACGCATTCGTCCCTCATTCGTATTTAAATTACAAACGAAATTGCAAAAGGGACGATCTTTTTAAAATTAATAATGCCGTATATGGTTAAACACGAACAATATTCATCTTCTCGGTTCGTTTTCTACGAAAAAAATTAATAAATAGAAAAACAAACATCCGTCAAACACTATATCAGTAGTATTTCGATACAACCACACAGCCTAGAGAGAAATATGGTTCAAATCGACTCATTCAAGGTGCGCAAGTAAAGGACAAAAGCGAAAATAATGATCGATTATTCTAAAGCGAATCGTGGGGACGAAACCAACCAGACGCACTTATATACAAAAAGTAAACTCTCAATTCGACAAAAAGACTTCAAGTTTCTTCCGCCGAACTCACAAAATGATGAAATATTTTCTACGCCGAATTCGAGGACAAAATAATAATTATTGTGGACAGTATTTTAGAGAGGTGATTTGAAATTTGTTTATTTCAAAAAGTTTACCAAAAATTTTCAACTATTAACATACGAAACAAGGAGATATCAAATATTTAAAAGAAAAACAAAATTATACATCGAATTTTTTTGTAAATTAATCGCCATCCTTGTCCTACTTATTTTTTCATTTTTTTTATGTTTTTTTTTTATTTTTTTTATTATTAAAATTATATAAATTAATTAGTATTTTTCATCCACTGGAAATTTCATAAATATAACCGATTTTATTTCAACTTTCCTCCGCTCAGTCGACGAATTCGTTTTATCTTTTCCTTTGTCGACAAATAGGTACAGGAAACTTTGTACAACAAATTACATCGAAATCAGTACGAAAAAAATATTAAATTTCATTCGAAGGAACTTACATAAATTCGAAATCGGATTAAAATAGTCAAACGATGAAATATTGCTGTTAGTTCACTAAGCCACGTAAGTATAAATTTTTCTGAAACAGAAAAGAATAAACAACGAATTAAATATTTGAAGATGAAGCACATAATTTTGAGAAATGAGAATTCAAAGTCATTCCACGATGAAAACTCGATGAATTCTTTTCAAAACCCTCATAATTTAACGGGCTCTTGCTGCACTCAGTCTCTAAAAATGAATACTACCTAAATTATTTTTTTCGATGTTTCATACTAGTTCAACAATTGGGCTGAACTTTCCCCAAATCCGCATAAAAAAAAAAAACTTGAAACATCAACTTATCAATTCCTCGAGCCACAATTTTCAACGAAATGGTACTTTATAAGTTTGATTGAGAAATATTTTGGTTTCTAATAAAATGACTTCCAAACAAATAAAAAATTTATAAAACATATTCAAACTCATTACCTATCTTCCGGAGTACGAGCTAAGTATTCTCTTTCGATTAATCCTTCAATTCGTTTCTTGATAATAACAGGATGCGGCATAAAACGTCCTTTTAGCTGTTCTGTTACTTCGGTAACCAATACGTTATGCTGCAATGAAAACACATAGATGTAAGAAATGAAATAAAATTAATTGGATGACTGCGGAAGAGCTTGCAAAAGAAGGAAAAAGATTTTCATGACATCGAAATAAGCAAAATCTGTAGAAATAATATATCGTTCAAGATGCAAGAAAAATCAGTAAAAAAAAAAAAAAAACGAACAAAGTTAAGTTAATAACAGATCTGTTTTAGCCGATACCTCTATGTATGACAAAAATATCAAATCGATAATAATTGACTTGAATGATTTAGGAAGAATATTGAAAATTACAGAAAAAATTACAACGTTTACAAAACACCAATAAGCCCTGACTAATATAAAATTTTCAATACAAACCGGCATTCGTTTCCTGGCTTTCATAATTCTGACAATAGCTGCTTCGATTTCATGCTTACGATCTTCATCAACTTTACTTCTAGTTTCTCTTCGTTCTGGCTCAGATTCGCCTTTCGCGGCTACGGTTTGAATTTTGACTCTGAAAATCAACAATGAGAGAGATTACATTCTTTCACCCAAATTCATCAGCACAGAGGCCATCATTTTTCAAACTGAAACGGAACATTCAATAAATTTCTAGTTTTATTTTTATTTACCTGTGCAATTTTGAAGTGAACGAATCATTGACGGTGAAGACGTGATCAGCTTCAATTTCTTTAGTTTTCGGCTGCTTAATTAGAATACGTTGGGTTGCTTTACCCAAGGCTAGTGACTGCAATGCTCGAACTAAATCTTTTTCGGGAATTTCAGTTTCATTTTGTAATTCCTGAAATACGGAGAAACAAATAGAATATCTAATTTATTCGCACACAAAAAGAAACTCAAACAATTTTTCAAAAGGATATAATTCTCTTTGGACTGTAACTGATGAAATTTTGCATTCTTACACTATTTTTCTTCATATAAATCAATTATTTCAAGATATTTCTGTGTTAAAGACATTATGGGTTTCAAATTTCAAAATTTTCACTTTTTGTTTATGTTTTTACCGAAATACGTATAAAATAAAATTAAGGCAAGACCCCTCACAGAAGCATATTATAAAGAAAGCTGAACACCAAGTGAATTTTTATAAAGAATTCATTTCTACAATAAGGCGTGTTTTCATTCATACGGTCACATGTAGCTGACTGTACAAGTACGGTATAACTTTTAAAAGCATAATAAAGAGAAAGAAATGCAGAAGTCTACGCCCCATTTCCCCAAATCAACCAAACCAGAACTTTGAAGCTCACAAGCCAGTAAAATATGAGAATTAAAAAAAAAATTTAACCATACTAAAAACGTTAATTGATACGCACTCACCTCATAAGTTAACTTTTCGCGATTATTAAATAACATAAGGATACACATCTGATACGTCGATACGCTTATGATGTGTTTACGAGGTAACGCAAGTTTATCACTTGAGGTGAATGGCGAACTAGACGTGTACGTCGACGAAGTCACGACTGACGAGGCAGCCGGAGTATTGAATGAAGACGTCGTGGGCGTGATAAAAGACGAAGCAGTAGGAATTGAAGTGGCATCGCGAGGAGATTCGGTATCATCCCGTTTCGGGCCGAAGAACACAGCATTCAGATCAGCGTTACCCAGCTGCGGTTGTAACGTCAACTGACGACCGCTGTGCTTTCCCAAGTAAAATCTAAAATCGAAACGTTACATTGAAACAATTTTTTATGAGCAATTGGCTTAGTTTGGGTCAAGTTGGGTCGTTGGGTCAGGAGTCTTAAGACAATACCTGGAAAAAATACGAAGAGAAAACTTGAGGAAATACTAAATAGCTCAAAATGTCCAAGGGAACCTCACTTTGGTCGTCGAAGAAAAAAAAAAACAGATGAAAATTGTGAGAATGGAATAAAAGCCTCAAATTTAAAATCGAAGAACTCCATTATTCGTGTTATTATTGGATAACGACTTCATTTTTTGCTCATGTACAAATCTGGACTTTCTTTTACCAAGTATCTATAATCGCTATCGATTCACACCCACTTGAAAACGACTTAGCAAAATTCTTATGTATAAAATAAATGATTCGAAGAGGTGACTAATGATGACTCAGGCTCAAAAGTATCATCTTTGCACAAAAAAAGTACGTTTCTCTCAATCTGTGCGTTAATTGAAAAATATTAAAAAGAAATGAAGGACGTTATTCTGACGTCAAACAATTTTCTGTCAAAATTCAATTACCATTATCGAAAAACACAGATAAACAATCATAATGTAACATTAAATTACCGTCTGAAAGCATCGAATGCTGCATGCGGAGCCATAGGTATATTACATTTAGTAGCACTTTGCGTGGGCCAAAATCCGGTTGTAAGTACTCGAACATTCAAATCCACATTATGTAAATTAACCTAGAAAGAGGCAATGTACACAATCAGAATAAATAAGCTTGCTGGTGTTGAATACGAAGGAAAAATTAATTACTCACGCTAGACGTATTCACATGCTCTTTGAATTCTTCGTTTATGGAATTTGAAACCGTCATGTCTTTGAACATACCTTCTAATTTAGATGTAAACTGGCATCCGCATTCAGTCTGTAACAGATTTCTCGATTAAATCACTCGAACAGTTCCAAAACTATGATTTCATCGTTATTTGCACTCATTCCGAGTAAAAAAGTAGAACAGACTAACAGGCTAACAATCAGTATTCTCAAAATTTGAGTTTTAGAAGTGTCAAGAGTTACAATTCGTACAGTTTCAAGTAACTCAAAATTAAACTCAACTTGTCGAATTGTACTTCTCGTTGGTAACTAGAGCAGAACTGAATTAGAATAAACAACGATTGCTACGTAGTTTCAATTATTAATAAGTCTAAAAAAGATTAACGGACTTCGTTGAGTCTGGGCCCGGAGCAATTGACTTCTTTTGCCCCCTCATCGCATAACAGACATTGCTTATTTTCAAAATACATATTAGTTTCAAAACTCAGGTCGCAATAGAGAAGATCAAACTTATTTATAACGTTTTCCAATTTGAAGTAGGTAAATATTCATCTACGGCCTTCAGAGTTCGAACACAAATGATTACCTTCAGCTTTGAGATCATATTCTTTTCGCTATCATCGCTCACAGACTTATTCAATAATAGACGTTTGGCCAAGTGTTGTTTGTAGTATCGTTCAAAAACGTCCTTTTCTTGTAAGAATCGAAACAGAACCATTGTCTTATCAAGAACAGTTTCAATTTCTTGTTCGGTCATCTAGAAAAATAACGTCATTTAGAACGATGTCCAACTAAAAGTTCAAAAAAATAAAAATAAACGAATAAGACAGGACGTACTCCTTTAACTCCTTTCTTTAATTTATCATCGATGAAAAGGGACAAATATTCCGGCGACTTGGGATTCAAATTCAAGAAAAACTCGAAATCCGACGAGATCATTTGCTTGAATATTTTGTCCGTCGAAAAGGAATTAACCAAAAAGTGATCCATTCTGTCTTTCAAATCTAACAAACTCTGAAAATGAAAGAAACCATTTTATTAAACCGAATGCAGCATAAATTAAGAACAGACCAACGGGTCATCGCTACTCTTCAGTGACAAAGATTAAAAAAAGATGAAAACATAAAGGGACACAAATTTTCCTTGAGGACATTCCATTTCTATAAAGAGAAGTTCAAAACTGATGATCCAATAAAGTAAATATACTTGCACTACAAAAGATTCAACTATTGAAAGTCGAAAAAATTATTCTGAATTAAACGGATTACCTGAACGAAAGATATTGCATTACAAGAATCATCTTCCTGAACCAACGATTTTCCTTGCTCTCGTAGATATTTGCTAACGCATTCGGACATGATTTTAAGACCATCAGGTACTCTTGAAAAAAGCTTGTACATACATGCGATGTCGTCAGTTTTTTGATTTTTCAGCATATGAATAACGCCGGAATTTTCCATCTAATAGTCAAAATAATAGTTAGACAAGTAAAAAACAAAAAAAAAATTATTTTCCGATTGATTTACCTCCACAACAGTCTTCATATGTTTTTTAATCAACTCTTGCTCGACGACTTCCACGATTCGCGGTTCTGTTGTCTCGTCTAAGTAGTGCTTCGCACGTCCAGCTTCTTCATTAATGCGGGTTTCAACTTTCTTGATGTACACAGAAGCGCTGTTTTCGGCTAAAAACTTCTGGCTTTCCACCTACATAAGAGTGAACAAAAAGAAGATTAGCATAGTTTCAATCACCTAAGTAATAACGAAAAACAATCAGAAACATACTTTATAAAACTCAGCAGATTGCAGAAGAAAAGGTTTTTCGAAATCCTCTTCATACACTGATCTCGAATTAATGCCCAGTCGCATCAACATCTGGCAAGCATTTTTTATTGCACCACGATCAACAATTTCACCTTTTCTTTCTTTTATGACCATATCTAACAGAGTATCTCGTAGATGATCACGAATACATCCGTGTCTAACAACCTGAACGAATGCCAAACAGGGTGATTACATGGAAAATTGACAACAACAAAATAGAGAATAAAAACTGAACTTACTTGATCTCGAAATATGATCAAACCTAAATTATAAACATTGTCAACTTCGTTTTGTTGAACGTAAACTCGATCTACATACATTAATATATCACGAATCATGACCATTGCTGTTTGATGGTCGTTCCAAGCTTGATTCAATGTTAGTAAGAAATTATTATTTAACGACCTTAAAACATCACTTCGAACCTGCGAAAATAAATGGAACGTAAAAAATTGAGTACAAGTCATTTGCAAACATATTTGGCTAAATTCTAACAAAGAAATCTTGAGTATTAGTTACAGTCGAAAACGTTTCAGTACAATGAGACTCAGAAAATTCATTATCAACATTTCCTATCTCAGAGGTTATTGTTTTCCAGTTTTGACGATGACTTTTCGAACAAATTTAAAAGTAAATCTAACGACAAATCTCATCGTACAGAGCAAAATGGTGGGTCAGTTACGACTACTAAATTAGATCAAATATAATTACACTAGACTCTAAATGATCGGTGACCACTTCTTTCAGGCCTGAATACAATTTTTCGCCATGTTTATGCAAAACCATTGTGTAGGCATTACGATAGAGTTCCTCAAAACTCAATCCCGAATTATTCTTTCTCTGGATTTCCTGTATGGCATTCTTCAACAATGCCCAAATATTGTCCACGAATTTATCGTCCATAGACATCTGAAATGCAAAAGTCGAGTATCCAAATTAGATAATTAAAAGGAAAAGATGATGACTAACGGTTCAAGATAAACACATTAGAACTCACAGGAAATGCCCGAATCCTCATCTTCGGTTCTTTCTTCGGAGCTGCAGCTTTCATGATAACGCTTCAATCCCTTAGTCGTATCGAATGGAATAATAAATCTTGGTTGAGCAAATGACTCCAAGGTATTTAGGAAGAAAAATCACTAAACTTCAGCTTCGAACGATCAATTTAGACTTAAATCTACTTCATCAAACACTACTAATAAATTTTATCATTATTTAACAGATTCATGTTCACAAAAAACAATCAAAACTGAGGAAATCGGAAAGGAGAGAAAAAAAAGAAACGATATAAATTTTAGTTGTTTCACAAGATTATTCACTGTCCAAGTCAGTCCAAGTTTTTCATCATTGCAAATTGAAATTCATAAAAATTCAAGAGAGAAGAACCCAAAGAAAAGAACTGGAAAAGAAAATGAGAAGATTGAGAACGAGGAATCGACTGTTGACAAAAACTATAAAAAAAGTGAAAAAAAAAAAAATTTTCTTGACATTTGATGCTCCTACAGTAGCGCTCCTACGGCTACAGGAGTTATTTTTATGTAAAGTTTGAGTTTGTGTGTAGTGTACACCAGTGGTGCCAGTCCATGTACATGGAATAGTCTCGGAGGTGAAGGTCCGGCAGAGGTTAGTAAAACGGATTTTCAGGTCTTCGCTCTTTTTTTATCTAGTTTAATCTGTAGGTTTTGTTTTGTTCAATGTTGATTATGATTTAAGATTTGAGTGAGCTACTCTGGAACTACTCTTCTACTTTTTTACTGTTGAAATATTTTAGTTTTATATTCCTAATTCATTATGTCGTTTGTCTAAAATTATTGCTCAAGTACCCAGTAACCTATACATACATTCCCTAATGGCATCTGCTGATGCATCAGAATTTCACAATATAAATCCGGAAATTAAAGGCGCCTCAGTGAGTATTGTAGTTTTTTGTTTTCCAAGTTGTTAATTTTTAATTAAACTTGTCCTTTTTATTTGTTTAGAGAACTATGTCAAGTAATACCGAAGCTACAACGAGTAATTTGACTAATGGGACTGGAACAAAGCCCGATACCTCTGGTGGAAGCAATCAGCAAAATTTGGCCGTTGATCAGAAACACGAAACCATGATTGCTAAAATCCAACGAAAGAAACAGGTTATGTGTAGTTGGCCAATGCAGAAAAAACTCCTTAAATTGGCTGTTTATTTAAAATGCCAGGTACGGTGATTTTCATAGATTGTATAATCATCCGTACTTCTATCACTACATCATTTCCACGAACATTACAATGTTTGCTTTTGATTTCTTAGGAAGAATCTTGTAAATGTCCTGGGTGGAGAGCTAGTTCTGTTTCTAATAAAACTAGCAAAGTGGACGTACCTCTCTCCATATCAAATGGAAATAACTTTTCGGATCCTTGTCATTCTTGCTCTCATACGATCTGTGAGTTGAAACTTTTTTCCTCGTTTATTGCTTATTGCTATTTACTTGAAAAGTTATTATGAAAATTTAATTCAAACAGCGAAACATGTTTCTCACGTTATGAATATGCCGGAAGATGAAATTAACAAATTATTAAGTATGATTGCCGATATGGAAAATATTTATCTTAATATGCACAGAGAAGAAGAGCAATGTATAAAATCAGTTCATTATTATCTGTACAAAGTACGTAGCTATTAATTCAGTAATCGAAATTTCATCTACATTTTATAATTATGAATTTGATTTTTCCTGCAGGAACTAAAAAAATGTGTTTCTTCGCTACAAAAACCAACGATGTTGGATTCGCCAGTTGGACACCCTCCTTTTGAGAATCCTAGTATTGCTAAAGCTGTGAATAATTTTCTCCATCTTAAATTGGGGCATGTCACTGCCGAAGTAAGGTTCAATTGTTATTGAGAATGATTTATGGGATTTTGCATTACTTTTATTATTAATTTTTCAGAGTTTTCTGATAATGCAAAAAGTAGCCAAGTGCTTTTTGCATTTTTTAAACCATTGTATTCTTGATAAACCTAGTTTTCGATGTCAAACTATCAATTCTAGCGAAGCAATCGTATATAAAGTTAATTACATGAGGTGAGTTTCTATTTGGAAATATTTTTTTATTCTCTTGATTCTGGTTCTGCAAATGGCTAACCTCAATTCTTTTCATTCAGGTGGTTGATATTCTGTCATATGCCGATGTTCTGTAGTTCTTTACCTCATTATGAAACAACACTCGTATTTGGTCGCTCGCTGCTAACGGCAATATTTCATTCAGAATCGAACAAATTATTGGATCGATGTCAGGCAGACAAAGATAAATTTACGGAAGGACAAAAAGTCTTATTTTTACATGTACCAAAGTAAGAATTTCTTATTACTGTTCCTTTGCCTTGGTTTTCCATTTTTTTTTTTACATATTCTGGTCTCGACAGATTTTTGTCAATGTTTGAAGAAGATGTTTTTGCTCCCAATTCGCCCATATGGGACAAAAATTTCAAAAAAAGTCTTCCTAGCCATATACATTCAGGATTCGATAAACGCAAGTTTTATTTTTTATTTATACTGTTTAAATTATTTTCTGTGCCACGTTCAAATAATTAATATTATTATTTTTTTAATAGAAACCAACAATGACCGAGACTCTTATTCGAAGGACCCATTTATGAACATTACACCGAAAAGACGAGGAGGAGAATTAAAGTTAGTAAAATGTTTTTTCACCATTAATTAACTATTTCAGACAAGTTCTTATGGTTACATTTTTTTTTTTTTTTCAGTGATAGTGGATCTAGACGTAGTGACAATTGTAAACCTGAAAAACGTAAAAAAATGGATAATAATGATATATCTGATGATTTAACCGAAGACAAAGTCAAGGAAATTTTGAATAATCTGAAAGATCCGCAAAAGCAACCAAAAGTCAGTATTTACATGTTCATTTTAATTGATCAAAACTGTTATTAGTAAAAATTTCCGCCAGTTGATTTATGAGTAAATCTGAAAAGAGTGACTATTTCGTCGTAGTTTTTATAAATTATATTGGTTACTTTTTTTATAGACTCTTCTGCTAGAGACCTTTGCTCGTGATGAAGTGGCTCGGAGCGAAGAAGCTGACAATGTTATTAAATTTTATATTCTTGGTAATTCACTCACTCAAAAAGTAAGTAAAGAAACGATGATGTGGTTGATTGGATTACAAAATGTTTTCGCTCATCAACTGCCCCGTATGCCTCGTGAATACATAACACGACTATTATTTGATCCGTAAGTTCAATTTTCGTTTGAATATTCGAAAGGTTCTTTTTTTTCGGAATGATTTTCTTAGATTTGGACGATTTCGTTGATTTATAGGAAACACAAAACGTTGGCGTTGATTAAGGATAACGTGCCCATTGGTGGAATATGTTTTCGTCCTTTTCCAACGCAAGGCTTTACTGAAATTGTTTTCTGTGCTGTGAGTGCAAATGAGCAAGTGAAAGGTTATGGCACGCATTTAATGAACCATCTGAAGGAATACCACATCAAGCAAAATATTTTACACTTTCTTACATTTGCCGATGAATTTGCTATTGGTAAGTTATGAGAATGCATACAACTGTTGAACTTGACAGTATCGTTAAACGCTTCATAAATTTGGTAACTAGTGTTTGTTATGCTAGCCTTTATGTTACAAAATATTTCTGAGCATTTGGATGAATTTTAAGCGAATATAATTGCAGGATATTTCAAAAAACAAGGCTTTAGTAAAGACATGAAACTACCTCGTCACATTCATCAAGGATTTATCAAAGATTATGACGGTGCCACACTAATGCATTGTCAGCTAAATCCGAGAATTGTGTACACCGAGTTTACTTCAATCGTTCGTAAAGCGAAAGAGGTAATAACGAAATTAAAGAATACGTATAGTGTAAATTCCATTTCCTACCATTAAGAACCGTCAAGTATTAAGTACTACTTTACAGATACTTATCCTATTTTAAGCTCTAGTTTGAGCAGTACTTCCGCATTACTTATCGTTTAGTATCGTTCTTGCATCCGGGCCTTGGACTTATTTGCTTTTTCTTCATCGACTTGGTTTCAGATTATTAAGTATACTGTTGAGGAGCAACAATACGAGGCTGAAAAAATTCACCCAGGTTTGTCTTGCTTCCGTGAAGGAGTTCGTACTATTCCTGTCGAGGCTATACCTGGCATTCAGGAAACTGGATGGAAACCTGCAGCTCGTGCTACTCGAGTTAGCAAAATGACTGAAGAGTGTAGCGATCCAGACACGCTGACGAAGTATTTCAAAAATGTTCTAAATAGTGTAAGTACTTCATTTCATTGATGTGCATGGGTGATACTATGTACTTTCAAACTTCCCTTTCAACGTTTTTTTTTTTCTGTAAATGTTTTACTTCTTGGGATTTATTCAGTTTTTAGTGCTAACTTATTTTCGTCCAAACTGGACTCGGACCACTAATTTTTGGACATCAATTCTTTTTTTTATTTGAATTCGCGAATTTTTTGGGAATAAAAATTCGATTGATCAGTTTTCAACCAAAATGAAATTAATTTTCAATCTACAAATTTATCACTAATAATCGCTTGAATTTTGAACTTTTTTGTACTGCAGATTAAGAATCATCCAGCTGCTTGGCCATTTCAAAAACCTGTCGATAAAGACGAAGTTCCTGATTATTATGATCATATTAAATATCCAATGGGTAAGTCTATTTTTTTTGTTTTGAACCAATTATAAGGTTAGCGTTCTGTAGTTTGCTAGTAAAATACATTTTCTATAATATAGCATCAGACGAGTAGAAAAGATCTGATTAAAAACAACATTGGAAAAACTAAACAAAATATGTAATGGAGGTTACGTGTTTTGTTTTTTTTTTTTGAATAGAGTGAGGTGATTACAGAATCACCTCTCATTATTCTCTAACAAAAATGACGTATTGTTTTTCATGATTTGCTCAATTTTATCGGACATTTCATGAGAGGCTTGAATAATAACGGAATTTCATAAAAATGTTGAATAATTTTCAAGCATTACATGAAGTGCCTAAATGGTATGATTTGCTTGAAAAACTTGAGTCCTCTTCACAATGTACTTTTGATTTTGCTTTTGTTCCCACTAATCAGCGTGAAAAAGTACATGGTGCTGATCATTTTTTGCTAAAACGAAGATTAATTTAAAATGAAACTTTGGAAAATACCGCTCTAAATTATATTTTTCAAGATGATTTTTTTCAAACTCCCCTAAATCCACTGCAGTTAGCAGAAGTTGCATAAATTCTGGTATATAAGAATTCGTCTTCTTTTTTGTTCATAAGATTTGAAGACAATGGCTGAAAGACTGAAAAACGGTTATTACACTGCAAGAAAACTTTTTATTGCCGACATGACTAGAATTTTTACCAACTGCCGTATTTATAATTTGCCAGAAACTGAATATTATGCTTGTGCCAATCAACTTGAAAAATATTTTCAGACCAAGATGAAAGAGCTTGGATTGTGGCATAAATAACTGTGTTTGTTTTTAATTCGTGTGTTTTCTTTTTAATTGTACATTCATTGGTTATGTGTACTGTGTAATGATTTTTAATTTTTACTTAATTTTAACTGGTTTAATTAAAGATCTGAAAAATTTTCGTAATTTCATATTCTTTTTCGAAGGTGCTTTGTTAATATTTTTTCATAGAGAAAATTTACAATTGCGTACAGATCAATAGCCCAGTTGGTAACGATAAATAACAAATAAATTTGCAAGCGTATGATGGACGAATGCTGTAATTAAGTAAATAAAGTTACCATCGACAATATTAATCTTTTTAGCCTTCACAAATCACACATCACACACATATCTTGAAAATATGATGGTGAATAATGCAATTCTTTTGAAACGTCGAAAAGCTTTCTTTGCAAACAATGGAACTTTTCTTTATATTCTTAAAACTTGAATAAAACATTCAAAAAATGAAAGTAAAAACTTGAAAGATGATGAAAAATAATTTTACTTTTTTTTTTATTGTGAAGTGAATGCCGAATGAATGGTGAACCGTGAACGAGCGTCGAGCATAACTACAGTAGCGCTCCTACAAACAAAATTTCTCACAATATGTTTTGTGGAATTTTGCAGGCCTGGCGAATTTGTGAGCAGTCAGTGCTGCTAAACGAACAGAACTAATTTTCATAGCGAGTTTTATAAAGCTCAATTAACGTTTAATCAGAAGTTAGATCAAATTTCGCTGTCGCTCGAAGCAAAATCGTTGGTTAAACTTCAAATTAAAGTTTAACTGAGCTTAGTAAAGCCTAAAATTTCTATCTATTGACGTCCTTTGAATATTTAGCAGTTTCCTCTTCCTCCATAATCAGTATTTCTGTTTTCGCAGTACTCGATCCCAATCTCAACCGTGTTTCGTTCGTGATTATTCGAAATTTCAAATTTACTCTTCAGTTTTAGCTGGACGTTCTTTTCTCATCGCATTCACGTTTTCTTAATTCATTGTTAATGTCGTTTGTTGAAAATAATTGTTTAATTGCATCTTCTAACGTACATATTTAATAATGGCATCCGCTGATGTACTGGAATTCCACGATATAAATTCGGAAACTAAAGGCGCCTTAGTGAGTATCAGTTGTAATATTTCGTTTTCTTGATTGTTTCTCCACTTTTAAATCACTTGAACAGCCATCTTGGCCAGATGTAAACATTCTTTATTACAGTTTTTAACTAATCCTCCTTCTTATGAATCGTAAGTTATGGAAGCACAACAATACCAGGAGTAATTGTGCGTCAGCTCTGTACTTCGAAAACCTTCAATTCTCAATTCCTATTTCAGCAGTGACTCGTATAATTTTAAAGATGGTGTTTTGAAGCTTATTAGATTGGTAATTGGTCTAGTTCAGGTATGTCAGAGAGGAAATCTTCGATGTCCTGTATTCAATTCCCAAATTGAAACGCAAAATAAATGAAGGTGCCTCCACGTATATCTGATTAACGAGTATTCTCGACTTCCTATTGAGATATTATGCTTCATGGAAGGGCTCTGCTTCATTTAATGTGCAATATTTATACTTTTCATCAGTTATTATACATTAATTCATTTTATATCTCTTTTATGAATTGTAATTCTCAAGATGGCGGTTTTAAGCGTATTAGATTTGTCTAGTCCTGGTGTATCCATTAGAAAATTTTCCATATACGTACCTACATTCTGTTTTAAAATAGAAATGCAAAATAAATGAAGGTGCCTTCACATATATTCAGTGAATGATAATGAGCTACAAACGAAATGTATTACTAAACAGTAAACAGTTCGTCGACTTAAGTCATTTTGAAATTATGAAAAAACTTTTTCTCAAGACTAAATGATGACTAAAAGCATTAATTTTAGTGTTTATCTCTTATTTCAGTGTCAGGGGCGATTAAAACTAACGGAGCAAAACATAATATTTAAAAATGCAAAAACTGGTAAAGTGGATCAACTAGCAGCCGCTGATGTTGAGCTTGCAAATTGGCTGAAGCTGGTTGGCCAGTATGGTATTCGCCTTTTCCTCAGAAATGGAAGTTTATACAGATTTATTGGATTTAAAGAAGGAGTCAGTTAAATTTTTCTCTTCTTTATTCTTCAACGTGCTTTTTTACGTTAATTTTATTTAATCTCATTAATTTTTTCTATACCAGGAACGCGAAAAATTGGCCAAATTCTTTCGCAGCGCGTACAATCTGGATTTTTTGGACAAAGAATTGAGTGTCAAAGGTTGGAACTGGGGAACAGCAAAATTTATTGGCTCTGTTCTTAGTTTCGAGGTGAATAATATGACAGCATTCGAAGTACCATTGAATAATGTGTCCCAGTGTACCACCGGAAAAAATGAAATCACAGTAGAATTTCACAAAGTATGATCTGATAATGTTGAATATAAATTGCGTAAATTTTGAGTGTTATGACGTAATCTTTCAACGTTTCTAGAACGACGATGCTCCTGTCAGTTTAACGGAAATGCGATTCCACATACCATCTTCTGAATTGGCTGGCGATGATCCCGTCGAAGCATTCCATTCCCAAGTTATGAAACAAGCTAGCGTTATTTCTGTTTCTGGCGACGCCATTGCCATATTTCGAGAAATACATATTCTTACACCCAGGTAACTGCTAACTTTTTTGTCATATGCATTATCTATCGGTTGAAATCGGAACTGTGGCAAACAGACTACAGTCAAAGTTCAATAATTCATGGTTGAAAGGAAAAAAAACCATTTCTTTGAGTTACCAGGGATTTTGAGGCATTCGACGTATGGAGGTTTGAGTTATGAAAGGTTAGGTTGAGTTGTATGTTTTTACATAAAATAAGATTTGTTCATTGTTCTCTTTATCGAAGTTATTCATCGGGTTTGATGGGTAATTCAGTCTGTAAAGATCAAATAATCGAGAGATGTTCCTCCCATATTTTGAAGAAAAGTTTTATTTTATTGTTTTTGTTTTTAATTTGAACTTTTTTCTTTTCTTTTAGTTTTACTGAACTTAATATAAATGGATTTGATTTAATTTTTCATTTAGATTGTTTTGGTTTTTTTTTTTTTTTTTAATAAATTCATTGATTCGGCTCCATTTTGCAAAACTTAGTTCATTAAGATGAACTTACTAGTACATTATTTCCATGTCTCTTAATTTGGACATGGATCCCTCTAGTTCTCAGATTCAGTTTTCTTATTCTTTATTTTACAGTTTTTGAATTGTATTTTATTTTATACGAATTAGAGATTACCATGAATTTTCTCGTTATGATGGTGTTCAATCATCATGGACATTGAAAACTGATAAGTTGATCTTCATGAAATGCAGCTTAGAATACGACCAATAAAATTTTACATTTTTTGAGAATCTTATTTTTTAATAATCTATAATTCTTTCTTTCAGAGGTCGTTACGACATCAAAATATTTCCAACCTTCTTTCAATTGCACGGTAAAACGTTTGATTACAAAGTTCCAATGTCTACAGTTATCAGATTGTTCTTGCTACCTCACAAAGATAATCGACAGCACTTTTTAGTCGTAAGTTGGATTATTATTATTGTTTATTTGACGCGCATTATGCCATGCTCATCGCTCGAGCCGACACTTGAAAAATCATCGTGTCCTGTGAAAGATGATACTTATTGTGTGCATTTAAGATCAGAAAAATGTTTGAGCATTTATTCCTTACATTAGTACAATAATGCAGCATTAATTTTATTTTATTTTTACAGATCAGTCTGGATCCACCTATCAAACAAGGTCAAACTCGGTATCATTATTTAGTATTACAATTCAATCAAGACGATGACATCTCCATGGAACTTCCATTTACTGAGTAAGTTTATGAATTATTTTCAGAAATATTATGAAGAAATTGAAATTTACTGTTTTTGGTTTGGTTTTCACATTTTTATTGATGTAAAATTGATTTTTTCTAAATTTGTCATTTTACTAATAGTACGAATGAAAATCTTCCTTTCAAAAGATCTGAATTTCTGTATATTTTAACGTTTAATGAGAGTATAGAATGTATTTTATGATTTTGTTTGCAGAGAAGAAATTAAAACGAAATACGAAGGAAAGATTACCAAAGAACTTTCCGGACCGACCTACGAAGTACTGGGGAAAATAATGAAAGTATTGGTTAACAGAAAAATTACTACTCCAGGATCGTTTGTTGGGTTAGTATTTTGTATTTGAAAGAATGATTCACGTTGCTCGCGTATTCAAACTAACTTTTTCTTACAGACATTCAGGAACTGCTGCTATTTCGTGTTCTTACAAGGCAGCAGCAGGCTACATTTATCCTTTGGATAAAGGATTCATTTACATTCACAAACCTCCTATTCACATTCGTTTTGAAGAAATATCTTGCGTGAATTTCGCTCGTGGTGGAGGCACTAACAGGTACACGATTCTCGAGTCGAATTTTTGGATGAAAATATTGTTGTACCAGATATTTCATTGCCATAATAAATGTTAACGTAGGTCTTTCGATTTTGAAATCGAATTGAAGAACAATACCGTAAATACGTTTAGTAACATCGAAAAAGAAGAATATGGAAAGTTATACGATTTCATCAATGAGAAAAAGCTTCGAGTTAAAAATAGGGGCAAAACGGTGAGCTTTATTTTTTAATGAAACTGATCACTTTTTTTTGTGTACCTCCAATATATATTTTTAATTATTTCTTTGGTATCAGGATACTGCACATATAGCCGATGATTTTGGAGATTCAGACGATGAAAATGGAAATGATGCTTACTTGAACCGAGTGAAACAAGAAGGTGCTGCAAAAGACGACGATGATGACGATGAGAGTACTGATGAAGATTTCAAGCCTCCTGCTGATGACGTTAGCGAAGTTGAAGACGAGTAAGTCAATTTTCTCGAGAAATATATTCCTAATCTCGCAGATTATAATCCTAATAATTTTAAAATGCTTATGAATTATCTTAAATTTCCCAATACTTCCTCCTTGATCATCTTTTATATTCCCTTCACAAATAAAAAATCTGGTTGATTATTTTTACTGGGTCTTTCACACAAATAACGCTCACGAGAAATATGTGGTTAGCAAGAGTTGAAAATTTACTTTTTCTTTTTTTATCGTCACCCATTGTATTCCCCCAACCAGGACAATTCTCTCGTGCCGGTTTGGTTTATCGAATATCGAGGATAAATTTTTTTTTTTTGATTTTTCTTTTTTTCGTGTTTCTCAATGGAAAAACCAAAAATTAATAAATACGCAGTCGAAAGAAAAATCGTGAAAGTCTTACCCAATTGGTTGCTGCTTGAGTGAGTATTCATCTGATTTCATAATGGAACATCCATACCAAAAAGGAACTTTAGGGTGAAAAATAATATTTTCGTTTTTCAATTATCTTTTGGTTGAATTATAATAATAATATGGTAGAGAATAAAAAAAGAAGAAAAAGTTTTTTCACCCCAAGATCCCATTTCCACTTTGAAATCCTCGTGTATTTTATAAATTATTTGTGTATAGTCCGTTCACGGTAAGAATAGACATAATTTCCCCGGCGCAAAAAAGTGCCTCCATAGTAACGAAGCTCATATTCTTATCACTATCTAAACTGATTGGTTCTACGTATTCGAATTTCATAACGCAAAACAAGCGCAAAACGTTTTCAGTGTGACTATTCTCCCCTTACCTTTCCCCTTGACATACCGAATCGTCCATACATAAAATTGTTGCGGGTTGCCGATGTCTATTCTTATCGTGAACGGACTATAGTTGTGCGGATACAGTGGTGTCCTTTTTTAAGTAAAAAATTCTAAGTAATCATGAAATTCGTTTTTCTGATGAGCGCTGTCTTAGAAAGACTCCTTATTTTATTACTATAAAAAAAAATATTACGTGTGTTCTTCGGAAAAATGCATTTATGTCCTGGTTGGGGGAATACAGTGGTGGCGATAATAGAAGAAAAAAAATTTCAAGCCCTTGCTAACCGCATATTTCTCGCGAGCTTTATTTGTGAAAGAAAGTTTAGGAAAAATGATAAAATTTATTAATGAAAAACATCCTAACGAACTTATTGTTAGTTTTGTTTCGATATTCTTACTTTATACGACCAACCTCATCCTGTTATTTGATTTTTTTCTCATTTCAGATACGACAGCAATCCGCAAACGACCGATTCGGAAAGTGGCTCTGATGATCAAAAGAAAGAGAAAAGCAAGCCGAAAAAAGAGAAGAAAGAAAAACCCAAGAAATCTAAGTCGGAAGTGAGTCGAATTTTCTGTTCCCATCTGAACTTATATGCGCTTGTAATTAATATTGTATTTTAATTATTTTCCCTCGTTATTTCAAGTCTGACAAGCCAAGGAAGAAGAAACGAAAAGAAAAAGATGCAAACAAACCGAAACGTCCGCCTTCCGCTTATTTCTTATGGTTCACCGAACAGAGAGAACAGATCAAAACTGATAATCCTGGTATTTCATTCACGGATATAGCGAAAAAGGGTGGCGAACTATGGAAAAAGTTGACCTCAAAAGAAAAAGAGGTTGGTACATGTGCCATGTAAATGGTTCTTTTCAATTCGGTGAAAAATTTTTGCAAGATTAAGCTACGATTTTTGTTAACGAGGTCTCATCTGAGGTACTGGGTGATAAATTTTCAAACTTTTTCCCCCTAAAAGGTGGCTTAATTTGACGGAAAATGATACTTCCCAGGCAACAAATTGGATGATGGCGTATTTTTGTTTTTTTTAAATTTCAGTTAACTTTGTTTCTAACTTTGATCTCGTGTTGCTCATTGATACGATAATTTATGTTCTCGTTGATGTCTCGTGTAAAACAGTTCCAATGAGCTTTTCAAACAAACTTATGAAAAGGAATTTTGATTCACGTTGATATTTTATTTTTTACTGCAGGTTTATGATCAGAAAGCCAATGTTGCGAAAGAGGAATATCAAAAGGCGATGCAAGAATACAAGGCCTCTGGAGGCGGGGATGACAAAGAAAAGAAATCGAACGATACTAAAGAGAAGAAATCAAAATCGAAATCATCTACTGTCTCGACATTGAAAACGGGTTCAGGTACCAATTACGTGTCGAAAGAATTCATTGAAGACGATGACAGCAGCAGCTCAGATGATGATAAATCGAAAAAGGTATGTTATTTCATTTTAACCTCCTATTTCAGCGTATGGATCGTATTTTTTGCAACATTGATCTACAAAATGATACGTTCGAGTCGAAAATGAATTTTTAGAATGGATGGAAAACGAAGTCTTGTAGAAAACAGAAGTCTCTCCACGTTGGCAGTTTTAAGTGCCATCAGTAGGACAAATTCAGTAGTTCCGATTTGTGCTAAATTAGAAAAAGCGCTAATATTTAGACCTTACTAATAGTACATAGCCAATCAGATTATCCAGTTACTCTCGTTAGGATCGCTTAATTTTGGCTCAGTCAGCTGTTCAGTTGATGCAATATTAAAATGCCTGAAAAAGTGACGCTGCGTGTTTTTCTGACAACGCGGCATCTGCTGGCTTCATCTGCTAGATTTCAATGTTTCCCAATGGTAAATTTCAATACGAATTATTAATGCTCGTTTCCTATGACTTGTTTCTTCGCAGAAAGAAACCAAACCTAGCGAAAGCAAGAAGCCTTCAGCGCCCGTGAAAAAGGAATCGAATAGTGATGTCAGTTCCGATGCCGATTCGGCGGACTCGGATAAAGACAGTGACGAGAGCGACAAAGGTAAGAGTTCCAAACAGCCGGCGAAGCGAAAGAAAGCCGATTCTTCGGACGACGATGGGAAGAAGAGCAGCGCTAAAAAGAAAGTTGAAAAAGATGACTCTTCGGACGAAGCAGACGATGATACTGATGATGATCGTAAAGCCGGCAAACGTAAGAAAAATCAGTCGTCATCGGAAGATGAGGACAAAAAGCCAACGGCCAAAAAGAAAAAAGACGATAGCGATAGTTCTGAAGAGGAGGAAGATGAGTCGGGGGAAAGTACCCCCGCTAGCGACGATGATTAAATTTTCATGTAATTGTCGTAAGAATAATCGCACGATATCCAGCTACGTTTTGTGTTATCTTCTTCGACAGAATTTCTCATGGATATTGAATGAATCGAAATACGTAGTACGCGTCCTTCTAACAGTGTGCGACAACTCCTGTGTGTATAAGTTGTATATAATTTTGTACTCTTATTGTAAGTAGCTTGGAAATTATATTTTCTTTTTTTTTTTTAATAATTATTTTTTTCTTTATTGAGCTTTCAATCAGATGATAATAACATCCCATCGATTTATATTACATTTCATTTTATCGGATACTTATAATCTGCGAAACATTGGGGGTGGATAATTCAAAGATTGGCGTCTGTTCTCAAGATAATTATGTTCGACCGAAGGATAAATATTTTTTCTAAATTTTCGGGTATACTAGACTGGGTATTTTGACAAACAAAAAATCACCAGTCAGTTAAGCTGAAAATCTTCCTAGTTTCATTTCAAAATTCAGGCAATTTTCTAATTTTTACTTTCGTACAAGTATAACAGGATTGTAATATTTCAAAATTCGCAGGTAAAATCGGACTGAAATACAGTTCCGAAGAATAATGAGAGTTCGACAGGTTGACTTAGAAATTCTTTAATGAAAATAAAATCGTAATTTCTTCAATGAAAATAAAATCGTAATTCGCAAGTATCAAAATTTAACAAGAAAAAAAAAAAACGTAAGATTCAGCCTCAGAACTTAATCGTATTCTTATAAAATATTACGCAATAAAAAAGTAACAATAGTTTGTTACGAAAACGACATAGACTAATGGGGAAAAAAAGTAAAGTACTGTCAAAAAGACAAGGAACAACATCGAAAGGAAAAACATTACCTTAATTCCTAATCAATTCACAATAAATTCGAACGAAAACTTACGAATAATGGAAAAATGTATTAAGATTAACGTAATTAATAAGCGTATTTGAATTTCATTTGTACCAAATATCGAACTTTCACTTGGGCCACGTCGTACACAATAAATCTGGAAAAGCGGGTTAAGGAAAATGAAACAAATAACAAGACCCGAAAAAAATGGTACAACATTAAATTATGTGTAGTTTTCCAACCAAACAAACTGAATAAGTCGAAATGAAAACATATTCCCAACATTTTATTCGTCCCATTGAAACATTTTAATAGGTATTGAAATCATCAGTAACTCCAAAGATACTGGTAACTGTCTAATTTTCAAGGAAACTGTTTTTTATAAAAACAGAATCCTAATAACTTTAGTTTTCACCAGAATCTGGTAAAACTAGAAGCATCAAAGCAAAGATATCGATGAATAATGAAAAATTATTACGACAATTGTAAAAGGATACTCATTGTAGAGCAGAGACGTGTTAGTATGTGGACTGGGAATTCCTTTTCCCAAAGGAATTTCCACACCATCAGCCATAACCACAGACTGTGCAGGATCAGGATATGTTTTTCCCAAACCTTTGACGCTATGCTTGCCAGGAGGAGGTTTCACGATGTTCTGTGCATGCATGAGTTCGTGACTACGAAGAAAAAATTATTATTTTCATTAAAAAATGAATTTTTACAACTCACAATGCTGACTAGTAAAGACACATACCAATCACCCAGCGCTACTTCGCATAACAACAGTAATCCCGTATTATTGGCGGGACTGGTGAGACAATAATTTGCTGATTTTGAAACCATATCAGCAAAGTATACACCTTTGCCAAACATGTAACCAGTAACTGGAGCTTCGGGAGGGGCAACACGTAATCCCTATAAAAATAGTAGACGATGTATTATTTTATTTTCAGGAATTGAATAAAACTGAATTTTTGAACGCATAAGGAACTATGAAAAAGTAAGCTGAAAATGATTTGAAAAAATTAAAAATCTACAATTTCACGATTCATGCAGACGAGGACATGAAAAAAAAATTCATACTTGAGATATTATTCCAGCAAAATTAGTCAATCGGGATCCGTGCCACAATAATTTTCGATTATGCAGTTTTTTGAAAGGCTTGTACCGTTTATCCTCGCCAGATCTATTCACTTTAAATACCTGCAATACGATTAAAAATAAAAATCGTTAAAATTCTTTGAATACATGAAGACATAGACAAAATCACAAAACACACAAGTGAAATCAATGTTTCATTAATGATCGCCAAGTGTTAAGGAATGAAAATGACAACTCCAAAGGAAATGAAACAGCCACGAAACAATAATTTCGACGATGTCAAGTTACTCGACTCACCTCAATAATTTCCAGTTCATAATTTCGATGCGTTTCCGCGTGAGTATTTTTAACATACAAATCCAAAAGTTTGAATTCTTCGGAAAGTTTGTCCAATAATTCGACTTGAGCATTTAATTTCAAGTAGTGAGAATCCAACCGGTTAATCTGTTCGTTTTCTCCAGTATGATCTTTCAGCATGGAATAAGCGATTTCGATATCCATCAACGCATCCAACATATCTACTTTTTTCTATTCACAGAATCAGTCGGTTGTATTAACTATTTTCATTCCTACAGGAAGAGAAAAAATTCATTATATACAAACCTTGATCAATTCCAAGCTATTCAGCAGTGGTGGAGTGTCAATATCGAAATCGTGAGGAATTAACGAGAAGAACTGATTTGTATAACCGATCAAGGATTTAACGTCTACATCACCACCACCAGCTTTCGTGAGTTCATTTTGCACCTTTGTCAGAACTTGGTACGCTTGCTGAATCTGTTTTTTACTCAGTTTTCCCAAAGGCATTTTTTCCAAATCGAGCTACGTATCGAGAAAAAATAAGAATTAAAAAATGAATAAATGAAACCAACGGATGATTACATTTTTCAACTCTTACTTCCATTTCCATCATAACGTTTTTCATGGTAGTAACATTGAATATGAGCGAAATCAAATCTTGAACTGGTTTTGGAAGTTTTGAGGGAACGTTATCGTTGACTTTATTCAAAGAATTTTCCTACATAAAATAAATAAATAAATAAATAAATAAATAAATACAAAATGAAATAGAATGAAATTCAGTAACGACTATTAAAACACTTAAGTAATATTCAACCAACATCTTCGTAACATATTTGCATCATCATCATTTTGCCTGGTACTTTTACGAAATCGTCTCTTTTTTCCCACGGATTAGCAGTTTTTTCCTCAAAGTAGAACTTGAATTTTTGAATAGCATCATCTTTTGATAGAGTTTCGACTTTTGTCCCACCTATCGTTGTTCCCACACGACCCCATGATCGAAACAGCCAGTACTTGCTAAAAAAGAAGGCATAAGCATAGAATAACTCGAAATTAAAAAAATTAACGACAGAAAAATTATACGGACCTACGCTTCGATTCAGATTCGAGAACTTGTAACTTATAATACGAATTTCTGCCGCTTTGAAGGTCAGTCAACGACAGCACTGCATTGAAAATTTCATCGCCGTTTCTATACACGTGTGCAACATCTTGCAACTCTGAGTCCGGATCAACAACGAGACCATCTTTCACTACCACTTTTACTTTAGAGGGAACGTTCGACTTGTATCTACCTAGTTAAGCAAATAAAACCAAAGTAAATAATATAAAAATATAAACATAACTCATAATAAAAAAATGGTAACATACTAGATTTGCTTTTTGACTTGGAATCCACAACATTTGCAGACATTCGATTTGAAGGCTATAAATAATAAAAGGAATACGTGGTTAGTACCATAATGATCACGAGAATAAATACACACCAACATAAAGATTTGCGTAACATGAATAAACTCACATCAGAGCCCCACGAAACAAGATTCATGCTGTCGATGAGCTGAAGAGCATTGCCTCCATTCTGACATTCAGTAATAAAAGTGACAGGTAGAACCTGAATATTCAGTTCTTCAGCTTCCTTGATGTATTTATACTTTTTCTCAACATCGTCTGCACACAAACCAACAATGTCAGCGATAAAAGAATAATTCACTCATGAAATATAAACCGATTAAAAAAAATTATGATAAAGAATTACTCGAATTGGATATAACAGCTGTAGTGGAATCAGTCAGTTTATTAGCCACTTGACCGCCAAGTTTTCGAATGTCTAATTCTATTTTCGTTTTTTCTTCTTTCGATTTGATACCGATATAGAACAGCATACTTTTTAGAGGCAAAACTTTATCAACTTTAGGTCTGTTTCAACAATACAATACAACAATGAAAAACGTTCACAGTTGACTAAAAGATATTTGATGAGAAATATATTTTACCCAGAGGTAGAAGCTTCACTTTGGGTACTCTTCATTATGCTTTGTGAGACAATTGAAGTAACAGATGTAGACGGTTGATTTGCTTCGAACACTCTCTTCTGAACTTTACATTTGTACTCGTTCCTAAAAAGAAAAAAATATTTTTAATCTGCTGAATCAAATTTTGTTTCAGAATTCGGAAATAAACTCACAAGAACTCATATTTTTTCTTCAGTTCATTTGGGATAAGAAATTTCTTCCGTTCCGGGTCGTCGATTACGGCTTCGCATCTTGTCCATTCATCTTTATTTCCCAAGCAAAAATAACCCACACCAGAACGAAAGACTAGTTGTCCTTTTTTACAAACCTTACACGGTTTCAAGGCTCCAAATGTCATACCGTCAGCCAATCTATCTAGCATCTACAATTAGAAAAAACAAAACTTCAAACATTGAAATTTGAAGTAGGGGGGGCTTTGTAAGCTTTACTGAAACAACTAACAACTTCGTCGCCAACAGGAACTTTTTGACCATTATATTCAAAAATAAGTGCATATTCATTCCTATTTAGCGGTTTCAATGTGTCTCGATACTTATACAAGAGTTGATTCTGTTTTTTGTATACTTCTCGCCCATCCAATTTAGGTTTTTTTACCTCTTCCTCGCCATTTTCTTCTTTTTTGACCCTAGGAAACATACGAATGTTACAACACCAAAACGTATTCTGAGTACATTACGATTCGAATTCCCACTCACGGTTTCATTTCGGGTAAAGCGGCCACGACTTTAGCTTTGTCTTCTTTGCTCAAGCTACTATACCCAGGTAATTTGGAGCCCACTGCCCAAAATTCTAGTTCAGCTCGACATTTGGCAAAACATTCCAAATGGTACCATCTATCAATTCCATTAAATCTTCTTCCTTCGTCACTGTCGTAATCTTTCTTCGATGCTCTAATGTCAGTCTATAATGAAACGTGAAGAATTATATGTTATCAGAATACATTGAAGAACTAAGGTACGATTATTTTATAAAAATTATACTTTTATAATTAGAGTTTCACATCCTCTACAAGTAGCTCGACTCGAAGTAGCATTCTGGATGCTGAAATCGGATAAATTTTCACCGCCCTTTTTTCTTTTCGTAGATTTTTTCGAACTTTCTGAAGGAGTAGCTGAAGAACCTCCTGTTAAATAAGAACTGTACTGCAGAGAAACATTTCACAACGTACAATTCAGTTTTAAACGGATGAATTAACACATACCTGCAATGGACTCAACTTTTTTACGTATTTTCTCCTGATCCTCCCATCGCAGTGATTCAAAATGAGATATGTCACCGACCGTTTTTGGTCGCTGTTTGTTGAAGAAACATGAAAAGTGATGCCAACACGGCATTTTACCATCAAACATCGCAGACTGAAACGAGAAAATTTGATTCGATTATGTTTCCGACAGGACGTGCATAGAAGCGGACATGAGAAAAACCCATAGAAAATTGAAACGAGGAACGTGAAAGAAACACGAATGGTTCAGTAAAGTTACACTGACATTCTTAACGAATGAAGTAGAAAAATGTATCAACGTTAGAGACCTCAGGGTGAGAAATTCTCAAAATTCCTCGGGAAATTCAACACATCTGACAAGGCCGGAAGCTTTGATAATGGTAAACGTTGAAGAAAAAATGAAGCACACTATCGTTAAATAGTAATGATGAGATTTACCTGAACCATGACGGCTAGTCTCAATTCCTCTTTTCCAATTTTCTCACGGCAGGTTTTGCACGCAGATCGTGCACTCTTCGCATATTCAGCTCTGTACGGTAAGTCAGCCATGTTTCATGAGAGCAAATGCGATTCTTCAAACCGAATTAATGATCCTATGAGAAACAAAATTGATCAAATCTCTAGAATTTCAATAATCATACAACGGAAAGCAATAAACGAATTTAGAGTCGCACAGCAAAATGAAAAATGAAATATTCGTCGAAACGAAAGACGCAATTTTGAACCAAGCAAGTCGGAATCAACACGGCGAAAGCGAATTTGCTTTGCTCTTCCCATCACTTCTTCGTAATCGTAATCACATGGAAAGCCAAAGCGCGGTTAAATTTTTTTTCAAATCTGAAGCGTGACGTATCGTATCCCAATCCCACGCATCAGAGAGATCACATGACTTCTAGCTGTTTTCAAATGAAAAACGGAGAAAACATTTTGCGCGTCCTATTTTTTCTCTCTTCCACTCACACGAAAGAATGAGCTTTTTCATGCCCTCAACCAGCCTCAACCTCACGTTATATGTTTCAAGAATCGAGATAAATTGAAAGAAGAAACGGGAAAAAACTTTTAAAAAAAGTGGTTTTTAAAAAAGTAGTATGTTGAAAGCCAAAAAACTTATTTTAGAGATTACGGAATCAACGAAAATTTTCTCTCACAATCTTTCATTTCTCATTCTCCGGTGTGGTTTTAATGGATATTGGATTTTCACTTTTGATAGAAAAATCTGATGAAATAATCAAAAACAATTTTCAAATCTCGTAATTGGAGTTTGTTTAACGTAACTTTTCATATTTTATCTAAAAAGCATACAGTTTTAGTTCACGATGGCGCAGAATCCTCTCAACGACTTAGCCGGTAGATTGAATAAAGCTCCCAAAGGAGTTGGATTAGGAATCAAATTGCTTGCGCTTGGAGGTGCCGCTGCTTATGGAGTTAGTCAATCCATGTTCACAGGTATTTTGTTCATTCACGCACTTATGATCACTTTATCGGTTTGTCAGTCGAAGTATATTTTAAAGCACTGTTTCCTTTTAAGATCGTCCATATGTCTTCTGCTTATCATACGCTTCTCGTTTGTTTTAGTTGAAGGTGGTCACAGAGCTATCGTATTCAACAGAATTGGAGGCATTCAAAACGATGTCTTCGCTGAGGGTCTTCATTTTCGTATTCCATGGTTTCAGTACCCAATTGTTTATGATATTCGGTGCGTTCCGTCTATCAATAATTTTTAAATTATTTCTGTTTCGCCGATTCTACTTTTGTCATATTTCAGATCGCGTCCAAGAAAAATTTCATCTCCCACTGGTTCCAAAGATTTGCAGATGGTCAATATTTCATTACGAGTTCTTTCCAGACCGGATGCAATTCAACTACCTATTATGTACAAACACTTGGGTTTAGATTACGATGAAAAAGTTTTGCCGTCAATTTGCAACGAAGTTTTGAAATCAGTTGTTGCTAAATTTAATGCGTCTCAATTGATTACTCAGAGACAACAGGTATATTCTAATGTGTCATCCTCGGTAAACATCTCCATTCTTGCTTCATTTACCTCCTGTGAATCTTCTCGTATTTTTTAGAACTTGGCGTCCATTTGAATTTTGAATTGGTTTTCAGGTATCGCTCCTAGTGAGAAGAAATCTTATCGAAAGAGCAAAGGACTTTAATATTATACTTGATGACGTCTCTATCACAGATTTAAGTTTTGGAAAAGACTACACTGCCGCTGTTGAAGCGAAACAAGTGAGTTTTTATACGTTAAACTCCACGTGTTAATGAATATTATTATGATACATCTCATGTTTCTGTTCACCTAGGTTGCCCAACAAGAAGCCCAGCGTGCTGTATTCGTTGTTGAACGTGCCAAACAAGAAAAGCAGCAAAAAATTTTGCAAGCTGAGGGTGAAGCTGAAGCTGCTAAAATGATATCCTTTTTACTTTAAATAAGATTCGAATTTCGAAGACAGTTGAAAAATTTCTGGTAGACTTCCAAAAATATGGTGTCAATTAATTTTGAACGTTTTTAAATGAAAAAGTTCAAAATGTTTTTCAACTCATGGAAAGTTTTTCCGTGAATAAAACTGTTCTGGGTACTATTTCAAAGCTTGGCCATAAACTTCTCAAAAATTCAGTTTTCCGTAGGAGTCGTGAGATGATGCTTATTCCGTGTGATAGCTAAGTAACACGCTGTAGTATTTCTTCAAGTATACGTTATTCTGAAATGTCTGCTTTCTGAAAACGTAATTCTGTACCTCTGAAAATATGCTGTTGTATCACAGCAATAAATTAATATATTTTTCTCGATCAAAATAGGAGATAATGCCAAATCTGAACTTTAATTTTTAAGATCTGACAAATTCACAGTTCATCTAATATTTTTCTTAACAGTATATTCACTTGGGTCAGGCTGTTGGCGTTAATCCTGGTTATTTGAAGTTACGTAAAATTAGAGCAGCTCAAAACATTGCAAGAACTGTAAGTTGAAGTTTCCCATCACCGCCGAAAATTTCGACGACTATAATTCTACATAACTTTTGTTTATGCTTTCAGGTTGCTAATGCCCAAAACAGACTTTACCTCGGTGGCAACAGTTTGATGCTGAATATTAGTGATCCTGCATTTGACGACCTTAGTAACAAACTTAAGAAAAAAAATTAAATTTTCATTAAAGTAAGAAGAAGCCGTCTTAGTTAGAAGTATGTTTTTTGTGCTATATGGTTCAATAAATGTTTTAAACTTAATTGTTATGCTCATTAGGATGAAGTAAATTATAAATTATTGAAGAGAAAACTACTGTAGCCGGAGCTGAAATTTCCTTGAAATAATTCGCGAATCCAAATTAAGTTTCGGATGTGGTCCATCGTTACTCTTAATTCAGTCGATGTTCATCCGAAACGATCAAAGAGTAATGAGAAATTCGATATTGATTTTCCTCTTTTTATTATTTAATAATGCAGAATAATACAGAATAGCTTAAGTATAATTTCACCGATGATATATCTATCGGCTCTAATAGGTATAAAGTGTAAAAATTGAAACATCAATAACTATTGAAGTATCTAATTATGAACAAATAACAAGTAGAAAAAAAATTAAATCTCACTTTGAAAACATTTTATTACGTTTACCCTTCAAAGATAACATTTAAAAATAATGAAAACCCGTCTGGTTGACTGTCTCAAGCTGCCGAAATGATTCTTATGACTCATAACTTTTCTCTCTTGTATCAAAATTTGATTTTCAGTGAGTTAGAAAATTGTTGATTGTTTCGTGGGTCGTAGATATCACATCGTATAAATTTTAAAATAGAAAATATCTTTCAAACCTACGACTTACATGTTCGTCTTTAATTTAAAGACGTCGTTCGACTTCGACTCAGCCACGGAGCGAGATCGTGTTTTTCATTTTTCTGTGTCTGCTTCATATCCACATTAAAACCATGTCTCAACTCGATGTTGAAACAGTTGACGACTGCAGCTCCTACTGAACTTCGTCTACTGCCCATCGATGCCAAAAAATTCCAGCGATTTGTTTCCGGGTCGTACATCTCTACTGAATTATGACTAGAATTTCCATCGTTACCTCCGATTGCCATTAATTTCCCGTTTACTTCGACTAGTTCATGAGTCGACCTTCGAAAAAAAAAAATTCTGTAGCTAGTGATAGCGTGAATCGACCGTAATCTACTTTTAATTTGTTACCTTCTCGAATTCATGCCAGCTATCTGCTCCCATGCGTTGCGACGTACATTAAAACGTTCTCCATTAGACATGCACATTGTACCATCATTACCACCGACGCAGTAAAGCATTCCATTTAAAGTAGCTACGCCAGAACTGCTCCTTCGATTGTTCATCGAAGGAACCGAGGTCCAATGTCCCATTCTGGGATCCAGTCTTTCGACACTGGCTTGATAAGTATTTGTATCAAAACCACCCAACGCGTACAGACAACCGTCTGAAATTCAGAGCCTCAGAAGTAATATTATAATATGAATTACATTTACGAAAGTACTAAAGACATGAGCCATCGAGAATTCTTTAATTGAAAAAGTAATCGGGTTTTTCATCATTTTTAATTTTTTGGGTGATTGAAGAGGTAAATGGAAATAAAATTTTGAGATTTCACTTTAATTGTTTTCTGGTTTAGAAAGGTGTCGAGTCCTGTAAAATACAAAATTTTCAAAAGAAAAAATCACTTTCTTTTTCTTATGGAAAACTCTAATCAGATTTTGAATTATCTCTTCACAGGTTTCAGTGTTTTAGCAACATACCGACAACAGCAACACGGCAATATCTTCTTCTGGTGGACATTGTGGGACACGAAGTCCATTGGCCAGTGAGAGGATCATACCGATCTACGTTGCTCAAACAAGATGCTCCATCATAGCCACCACATACATATAGTAGCCCATTCAATCCACAAATACCTGAACGGTTAGTAAGAATTTAAGCATTTTGATACTTTAAAATGGCAAAATAATGTGTGTATTTTTACCCAAACAACTTCGTTTGATGCCCATTGGTGTTATGGAGCTCCATTTATCTAAACTTGGATCGTAACATTCGCAGCTGGGTAAATCTGCTGCTCCATCATAGCTGAAAAACAAAATGATGAATTGAGGTTTAAAATAAATTCAGTCTGAGAAAATTAAAAATTTTTTTATACGTGATGGTTTCGAAATGAATTAATGTGAATTTTCTGCTGATTATTTAAATTATTTTATTTAAATGCGAATATTTTTTAAATCCTAATAAAATGAATATTCAATTTTTACAAAAATTAATGTCAGTATTTAAAGATCATAAAACCATTTCGAGTTTTCCTATATATTGCGCATAGTTAATATAATATAAGTTTCATTATTTCTTACCCTCCTACTACATAAATTCTTTTCCCTACAGCAGCTACTCCAGCTCGACTGCGTCGAAACAGCATTGGTGAAACGGCGAACCATCGATCCAATTTTGGATTATAGCATTCGCATTCGGAATGAATTGCAAATAAACTACCTCCACCTGTGTGAAATATTGAAGAAAGAAAATTAGTTCAAGGTTGGTCAACGCCTTCATCTAATTTTATCGAGCTGTGAAAACTTCCATTTATTTAAACATCAACGTGAAAAGGTCTCTGTTGGGTAAGTACCTTAATGTATTTTATCGTGAAAAGAGAAGATAAATTATTAGTCACGCTCACGACCTATAGAAAAAAGGTGTCACAAAAATTGACTAAACCTCTTGTGAAATGGTTCCTATTTTTAAGTTCCTCATTTTGACATGCGATGATGTTTGACCCTTATTCCTGTTCAAATCTTTCATCGCTAGATAATATGATTACCTGTGACTTTTCTCCATTTTTATGTGTGCATTCGGAATTTCGATCTAGTTCTGAGAATATTTTTTTAGTGTCAAAATACTTTTTATAATGTTTGACAAGATACTTAATAATTTAAATATGGTACCTTAGTCCCTTGACATATATTTCTACATATATGTTCGATGCTAAACAATTTTATGAGGAATAGATCACCTACCTGTTCGTAAGAAAAAAAATTAATAGTTATGAGAAGAATTCAGAAAACTTGGCAGATATTTTTGAATTTAAAAGGCGAAACTTCTCATATGTTATTTTTAGAGACTTCGCTACCACCATATTGATATGAATATTTTTTTTTAAACTGAATAAAGTACTGCAAACTTGAGTAAAATAGCTGTAAGTAGACCTCAACGAATTTTAATATTATCTAGAATGCACGAAAAATCCCAAAGAAAATGTCATTCTGAGGTGAAAGTTGAATTTTGAGGCGAGCAAAGTTATTTCCCATTACCCAACGTATATCTGTAATGAATGCAGAATAAACCGAAACTTGCATTACAAACTCTCGCCAAACACGTGAAGCACCGTAAATACGAATGGATAGTCTACTTGCTTGACTTCATCGAATAATTGATGAATTCTCGATCACTTTTCTGCGTATATTCGACTTTTTTTTTGGATGGGTGGAAGTAGGAGAAGAGAAAAAAATCGGTGCTTGGATGTATGTGTACAACCCTCTTATCACATCCCATCAATAATTAATTTTACTGTTAGTTTTGAAATTCGATTTTCTCAACTCTAAGTACAAGTATCAACCTGGTTTGATGGTAGTTAACAGAAATTTTCAATACAAATACTTAAATCTATGAATTAATTAACAAAAATGAAATCTTGAAATTTTTTAAAAATAAAATTAAGAGAAAAAGAGAAATATTGACGAATAATGGTTCTTACCTATTGCAAAAACATAAGGACTTGCACCATCCGGATTTCGTTCTTTAGTTCGGGTAGAGACGAGGGAATTTCTGCGCTCTGGCAATAGATGGTACTTCATCGCTTCTAAAATATATTCTTTACAATTACTGTCTTCTCGTACCAGAGTTTCAGGCTCCACACAGTTCATGAAAAAGTCTTTTTGCATCAGGGGAAACCGAATGTGCTCCAATAGCTGGAGAATGAATGTATTATTGTTAATATTATTTTCAAAAATGGCAATAATAGCTTAAATTTATAACCATATTGTATTCACCGATAACGGCGAGGAGAAAAATAGGGATATTCATGAAGTAATAATACATTACCTGAGAAAAATATAAATAAGTAACACATTTCTCGGGAAAAATAATATGGAGATTATTTATTCAGTGTCTAAAGATCTTTAATTATGTTCAGTTTTTTCTCATGGGTAGTTTTCAAAGGAAAAAATGCATTAAAATAATTTATCACTTGAGTTGTGGCAAATATTTTAGAAAAGAATTTACCATATCAAACTCCTTTCTTTGAGTTAGAAAAATGTTATCATTTGGTGTTACAGAGCGTTTACAAAGTTCTAACAGTAATACAAAAATTTATAAGTTTTGAAAAAGTTTTTTTCATTGAAAAAAAATCTTAATTTTTGCAGAAGATGAAAATGATTAAGTTTTGAAAATACAAATAAGTTTTTCACATTTACAAAAAACAAAAATCTATAATTTAATTCACCTTTCCCGCATATTCTTGTCTCTCATTCACACTGTGTTTAATCCAGTCGATAACGGCAGTGAATACGCATTCTTCTTTGGAAACATTCAATTGGTCACTAGAGACGATGCTGAGAAGCTAAACAAAAAAATCAAATAGTTTATAATTCATTGAAGGTATAGGTACATTTAATCATTTAAAATGAATTAGTATCGGTTCAGTTGCTGTGGTTTTAATATTACCCCCTCCCAACCAAAATATTTCATCAGCTATCTCTAGTCCTGCGCTCTAGTTCACTTTTAAACGCCAAAAGGCTACGCCCTGCCTCTTAAGCCTGTATAATATTTCTAATATTATTTTATACGTGTCCTTGATAATTTGCTTTGAAATTTTGAATAATATCATTGGCCTTAGTTTAACTGTCTTGCAACGTGAACTTACCTTTGTATAAGGTCATAGAAAGAATGTGCCTAAAATCTGGGTCAGTAGTATTACCCTTGCCTTGATTAAATTTTATGCGGTGAAACCTAAAATTAGTATATTTTGTCTGAAATTCATCCCAAATCTGAATCTAAGCAATTTTATCTTCAAATGTTTCTCCTTGAAGATGTATCTTTCATCACAGATTTTGTCGCACAAAGGCAGACATAGTCTATTAAATCTCTCCAAGGCCATAAAAAATCGAATTACATCACCTAAAGCCGAAACCCTAAAATGACAGGTATACAAATTTATATAGGAAACGAATATCCAATTTCAACATTTTATGTTTTTCTTTCCTCACAAAAAGTTTCAAGTTTATTGGATTTTAGTTCGTTACCGATATTGTGGTGTTCGTAAGAATAGACTTGCTATAGCACGTCATAAAAAATTAATCCATTATAGTGAGCCGCCTACGGAAAATATTGGAAAGCAATAAGATAAAAAAATATTTCGTGAATTTTACCTCATCAAAAGATAACGATAGAAATTCGTCTGTTTTCATAACTTCCTGGAAATTCATTAAAATATACCGATGAGATCTTTGGTGCAGTTCTGTGCACAAATGAAGGTCTGAAAAAATATAATAACTTGAGCTTCTTATCAACTGATGAGCAAATTTTTCTCATTAAGACAAAAATCAAGTAGAATCATTAGAGAGGAATAATTTTGTGTTATCAGTTTATGAAAGCAAAATGTCTTCTATAGAAATTTCTAACAATCCGATCGAGCTGTTATTTTTTTGATGTGCCTTTCTGTGATGCCCCCTCCCTCACTTATTCTACTGAAAAAAATTCCCCTAAAATTCAGAAAAATTTTTTTGCTTTGGTACGTGCCAATATAAGCGAATTTCAAACTTTGCCCACCCCTGAGTTACATGGAAAACGAAACAGAACCTGTATGTACCCGAGTTGAATGCAAATCTTCGCTGCCCTCCCTTAACAAATGTTTCAGGGTTGTAAATAAATAAAAAATATAGTCAAAATCACTGAAGTCGTGAGACTTCACTTATCTATAAAACTTTGATTAGAACTATAACATCTTCAAATATTCTGTTAAGTTTTGTAAAGCAAAGCAAAAATATGAAGATTACATACCAGCGAAAGTTCTTATCCCAAGGCAATTACTGGGATGCAGTTGTTTCATTAAAAATCTGCAGCATGCTTCTCTCACCGAAATAATCTGCAATAGACTAGAAGCAGGCAATAAAATCTACGAGCAAAATAAAAATGTCCAATAAATTATCTAAATGATATAAAATATAAAAAAATTAAATTGCTGGCTCTTTAAAAAAAAAAATTAATTCAGCAAAATGTATAGGTACTATTGATGATATGGCTAAGACTAAAGCTAAAAAATATGACACGAAATTCAATTTTTAAAGTAATCATAAAATTCGATTTGTCGAAAGAAATCGTTCCAAAACAGTAAAAAAGATTTGCGTCCGCTACGAAACGTGGAGTGCGGGGTTAAAAGTTTCGATATTTTCCAATCGTGTATGAAAAATTGCCTAACTGATTCGCCGTTAATAATTTCGATACTTTGTCAAGGACGACGAATTTAAAATAACATTTTTTAGGGTAATTTTTTTAAACTACGCAACTAATAAATACTTCGTATTTGCAAGACTTTAAACAACTATTGAATAAGAATACTGATTTTCTTTAATTAAATATTGCTGTATAAGTGAAAATAAACTGAGGGAACTCGCTGCAAAAAAATTTTACATTAATGAAAAACAATTTTTATGCATGTTGTCATTAGACATTACCTTTCATGAAAAACAATACTAGTTGCGAAACTAAGAGGGACGGAGACGGCGATGCCCCCCCCCTTCCCCAAATAAATATTCCCAAAATAAAGTAAAAACCAGTAGAGCAAGAAAATTATCAAAAATAGAACAAAAAATAAAATTTTTTGGGGATTTTTTAATCATTTATTTTGGCTTTTCTGACCTTTCCTAAAAAAATTATGTTCTGTCATACATCGAATGGTGCAGAAACTGCAGTATTATAAGAATCTTAAAATGTAAACTATGATTTTGTCGAAGTATATTGCCTAATACTTTCAAAATTTGGTTTTAAAAATATAAAAATCCTTGCAGATAGCACTAAATCATACATATATTTCTATTCCAATACATTCAGTCATATCATGATATAGCATTGAATCGATCGAATTTATGTAGACGAAGCTCCTAACAAATGTGCATGACTATTGACCATAATATCGGTTAATGAGAGTATTATATTTTTATGTCTATACGCTAACCAATAATTTTCGCCGTTATTTACTTTTTCCATTAACAATTTACTGCGAAAATTTTATCTAAGACTTCGTAGCAAATACAAGCCATTAAAATCCATCGAAAATAAAAATTTACTGTACCTACCTGAACGTTATCTCCAGTTATGGTTACGTCTCCAGTATAAGAATACTCAATCAGCAATTGCACTGCGTATGAATCCAAATTATGCAATACAATTTCACTTTTCTGCTTCTCAGCCATATCTCCTAAAAGTTGCGTATGTTGATATTAACTGCAGACTTTTTTTTCCTCTTAAAAAAAATTATAATATCTGAAAGGCTATAAGTACTAACCATTAAACATGGCGTAGAAGTATGGACTTGCTGATGCTAAAATCACTTTGTGCGCTTTTATAGTCTGATTACCAACAACTAGTGAAATATCGCATAGCTGTAAAAACAAAAGGAAAATTGTGGAGTTAGTATCTACTCGTAATTTAGGGGGGAAAAAATCGTCTCCTAATTCTTCCCCGTCCGCCTCTCATTTTTTCAAGTCTTGAAAAGGGGCTATGCTTTATCAAAGGGGGCTCAGCAACACATAGCTCCTTCCTAGCTAAGGCCATACATCACTTGTGGAATATAGTTTACTATTTTTAAGAAACCATTCTAAAGGTAGGATTCGTGCACAGACTACTCCTCATCTAATCAAACTCCACTTTAAAATTATTCTCAGAATTTTAACGAGAAGTTAATATGAGTCTTGTCCCGTTGAAAAAACTAAAGAATTTAATTTGATAGAATTTGCGAACCGGAGGTGATATAATTACTAAAGGTTAGAATCGAATATGAACGACACCTACGTTCATTAAACGTATCGTAAAAATTATTCCTTTTATTTTCTAAATTAATGAAACACGCTATCTAACTGACGTGTGCATCCTGAACGCTTTCCTATATTGCAATTTACTTTTCATATTTTTCCTTCAACGTCTTCGTTAAAAATGTCGAGGTTACTCTCTTCTCTGTATAAAAGTGAAGAAAGCGTAGGTACGCTGAGACAAAGTCTCTCACGTTTTGGGATCCCTCGACGCCTCGTCGTCTCGGCGTCTAAACTATTGCACATGAGCCACCTGCCCCCTACCCCAACCCTCATATAAGCGACTTCAAGATATTATTATGGTCGAAAATCAAACACGTTAAAACTTTCGGCACGAGCTCAGCATCTCTTGCTGAAGGGTTTTAATTCCAGCAGACGAAAATCGATTTTAAATTAACGTTCGCGTTCCTATTTCTTATGCCATTTTTCAGCCACAAAAAAAGGTTGACATCTTTTCTGCTAGTTTGGATAAAAATAATACAAATAAGAATTACATTCAGCTTTTTGTGAATTGGGAAAAAGCTTTTCCAACTCAAATGTGACTTTTTTTAATTTTATAAGAGAGCAAGAAAACACTTTCATATGTTTACCCTTTTTGCATAGCCCCTCAGCATTAAAAGACTATATTGAAGATGAATTCTTTGTACTGGGCGTTAGTCAATTTCAAAACATAATGTCCCCCCAAAACATAATGCCCGCCAGTTTTTGTCCTTCCGTGATAGTCCAATGTTAGGATGACGTTATCATCAGAGTCCAATGTTATGATGACGTCATCATACCTACTTATAACATAGGAGGATGACGTCATCATACCTATGTATAATATAAGAACCGTAGATGATGACGTCATATCTACGCATAACATAGGAAACACAGATGATGACGTCATCATACCTAGATAGATATAACATACTGCTCAATGTTATATGTACTTAGTTATAACAGTTATAAAGCTGTTGATGACGTCATCATACAATTATAAGATTTCTTTATAGCTCAATGTTATAACTGAGTAGATGACGTCATCATACCTATGTATAACATAGAACACTAGTTATAAAATTTCAAAAGATGTTGATGACGTCATTATACATTTACTTATAAGATTGGGAAAGTAACCAAGTAAAATTTTTCAGGAAAGAATTATGAAGAAATATTTATAAGTCCCTGTGCGGCTGTGCGCTCCATATTCAAACAATTTTGTTTTTATGAGAAACATTTTTGGATACTTTTTATAATCTCCTGTTGTAAAAGAGAATTCATCTTTCGCCTTCACGAAACTTCAGTGAAGGCTGCAGCTGTTTTCTCAACGATGGTTGCATTTTGGGATATGATAGTTTTATTTGAGGTGGGGTTCGATATACGTAATTGAAGTGCCTCAAAATCTGCCTACGCTGTATATGCATCGAGTATACTCACCAATTCCTCTTGACGCAGACGATTCAGAATTGAAAAACACGACGGAAAATGTTCAACATTTCTGTGATTAATATGAGACGGCGGTTCGACGCAGTCGGACGGAGAAAGCATATTTAACCCGCTCATTTTTGCGTGCTAGAACTGCGTAAATAGAAAAGAAAGAAAACAAAAAAAAAATCACACAAACATTAATAAATTATTTAAAACGAAATCGAAATAACGTAATTCGTATGTGCGACAGTATTTTTATTCTCTGTCATCTTTACGTCAAATAATGCAACTCACGTTGCATAGAAAAATTTTAATACGCTCATTATTTTCCTCTGTCAGTTACTTCTTTATTTTTGAGAAACGGATATAAGTTCATTTTTTCACATTTTATTGGAGAATAAAATCAAACTTTTGGGTATGTAAAGGTGAAGATCTAACTTTTGAGAAAATATTTAGCAATATATTGTTTGTATCTCACTTTTGGAGTTGGAGGAATAAAAAGATTAAGAAATTAAAAGGACTTAACTCCTATTTGTATCAATTAAAAGTATAGGTAAAAATTTAAAATTAGGATAAGTCCCAATTTTAGAGCACTGTTCAGGACAAAGTATATTCTTGAAAAAGACGATTTTTGTCAACATTTATTCGTATCCTATAATATCCAGTGGCGGATCCAGAGCTCCATTGGGGGGGGGGGAATCCAAATTTTTTCAAAGTATAGTAAATGCTAAAATGGTGAGATTGTTTTTTTCAGCTTAAAGGCGGAGGGGTTCAAGAAAATTGATTTTTTTGTGGATTATTGGTCTATTATTTTTGGATTGGGGGGAGAATTTCCCCCTTTTCGCCCCCTTAGATCCGCTTTTGATAATATCTTAATCAAGATGTTGTAATTTCATGAGCATGACCTTGACTTTTAATTAAAGACGCTGACCTCAAAATAATGACCTTGATTTTGAAATGACAAGTTTTCAAGAAAGTTGATTTTTCACCCCACTCTTTACATTATTCTTCTCGTATTTTATGTCAATTATTTATATATTCTTCCCACGAATTTCTTAAATTTTCTACATTCTTCACTCTAATTCTTTACGTTCGGTTCATTATATTCTATACATCCATATAAAGAAGGTCTACGGACAGACCCCGAAATTTTCGACTAAACGTCATCTACGAAGAATTCATCTCTAATATTTTACACGGAGCTTCCAGCGAAATTTACATGATTTAACTTTAAAATTAAGTTTTCTTCACATTCTTTACATTTCTTACAATTTTATCTGTAAAGAATGGAAATATTGTAAAGAATCCAACCCTAGTCAAGTACTGGTCAAGGTCATTGAGTCAAGGTTATGTTTAAAGTACTGGTGGTTCATATCACACTCTTACACTGAAACAAATTTAGGTAGTAATTTTTACAATTTGAATGCAAAATCTGGGACAATTTAAGATTTGTAAAAAAGTAAAATAGATTATCTACGATAGCAAAAAATACTACAAACACTAAGAATGTCTGCAATAAATGATAATTTTTATCACTGTGATGAGACAAGTTACCATCCTGATTGTAATCATTTCTCTCAGTGTACAAGTTGTGGCATTGAGATACGTCATACTAATTAAGTTCGTATAATTATTTTATAATCTATCCTCAAATTTTGGGCATTTGATGTCACTGACCCCAAATTAAATATCATGGAAAGGTACGTACAAATACATCAGTATACTCGTAGAATGGTTACCCTTTTAATCTAATAGCTGTAGGGTACCCTTCAAAATTTTCCAACAAATGGCTGTTTCAAATTTTACTGCATGCTTTATTTCAAATTACATGTGTAAAACCTTTCGAAAGCAATATTTCGAAGCACTTTAATATTCATCGCCTTCCTTCCCAACTTTTTCCTGTCAGCGATGACACCGTAACATGAAGAATGTTGCAAATTGGCTGTAATAAAATACGTGTAAAGAGGTTAACATACTATCCTCGATCATTTTTCAGGGGTTCATAAACTCTTGGGTCTTTCCCCTAGCTACGACCATGAGACTTCGGGTCGATGAATGGCGTTGTTTTAAAATCGCACGAGGTAATCGTACTGCTCGCCTTTAGCCTTCATTCATTCCTCCCAACCCTCTCCCCTCATCCCTTCGACTCGCAATCGAATTTATTGTGTTTTTTGGCTCTTTTTTTTTTCTTTTTTTTTGTACGCAGCTAAAAATAACCACCATAAACGACATTAGAAAACAAAGATAAATTCTCATTACGCACACACAATTTGTTAATATAATATAAAGGATTAAATGAAATTTGCACGTTAAGAATGTCTCGTGGACGCTTTCACCTGTTCTTTTGTTTGGACCGAATAAAAAAAATTTTTTCATTATCAGTGTTGCTTACTGCGTAGCGTTCATTTCCTATTTCCCTTTTCCATTTTTCTTTTACTTCTTATGTTAGTTCTTTTTCGGTTACGTATGATTTTACGCCTTATTTATTTTCTGTTGTTTTTATTTCCTTTTTTTTTCTTTCTTTTTCGTTGATAAATTGTTCGCATAAAAAATTTAACAGATGCTTGCGTCGTTCAATTTGTCGGAAGTAATATTTTCCATCGAAAAATTATGCAGAAGTGTGTCGGCGTTGATACAGTGGTAAATGGTGAGGATGAATTTTAGGTCAATCGCGGAAAAAAAAATATTATCATAAAAACACAAGAGAGACTAGAAAGAGAGAGAAAGAGAAAGCGTTTTAAAAAAAAGTACACAATAAACCTGCACAGTTGGGTTGAATTTTATGCAACTTAGAGACAAGCTGGAGTATATTTTCCCTGAGAGAGCATGGTCTGAGTGGGTACTTATTATGATGAGGAAATCAGAAAAAAATCAGAAGCTTATATTCTGGATACTAGAAGCACAAATATTAGCGTTGATGAAAAAAACACTAAGAAAATTTAAATTCAAAATGTTGAAATTTTCATCAACTTTTTCGTCTCAGCTTCCCGTGTAATGGGTACTTTTTCAAATTTATTGCGACATTAGCACATCATACTGAGAGAAATATATAGTATTAATTATAAACAGAATAGTAACTTTTATTCTCATCGCAGTTATAAAAATTACTATTTTATTTAAATTAGAAAAATATACTTTTGAGAAAAAAACATTTCAAAGCTTGAATTATGGATCATTTTCAAAAATGAAATTTTTTCACTCGCAAAACCGACTAATATGAAACATAACGATTTATTAAAGTTTGTCACAATTTAATTCGTGCGATATATTTTTTTACGCCATTTTCATTCCCTAACCACAGTCTTATCCTCTTTAAAGCCATAAATTTGGCGCCGAAAAAAAACGTTACACTGACCTTGTTTTGCTAATAAATTAACACTTTTTCGGCGACATGAAGCTATTTGATAAACTTAATACAATTTTTACGATTCTCGGAAACAGATTTTCGCCTCTATTTCCTGCTAGGTATGTGCAAAAAAAAAGAAAAAAAAAAGAAAAAAAAAGGAGAAAAAGTTGCAAAGGTTTTCGTTGGAATCGTAAAAAAGCAACGACCTCAGCTCCACTTCCTCTTGCCTATTCCACGACTAAAGTGGATAAAACAACGATGAAAGTCAGCCACACAGTTTCTTATTTTCCTCTCGCTTTCCTTTTCCCCTCCACACCTCTCTTTCTCACACCCCCGATATCGATTCGTTCGTGCATGTTCACGTATTTCGTATTTTCCATTTTCTGTTACTAGGCGACTATTACCATTAACCACACGTACAGCATATGGACATACCTGCATATACATATACCTATACTCTTGAAAAGCATTAAACAAAAGGTTAAAAAAGGAGAGAAAAAGTAAAAAGAAGAAAAAAAGATTTCATATCGATTTAATATTGTTAAGCTGAAAGCCGAAAAAACCTAAAGGTTAATGACCTAACGTCAGCCATTCTTAGTTAATTCATGAGGTAGAAAAATGTCACGTTCTTTGGTTGTAAAGAAATTTTAGGTATGGTTCTAAAGACGTGTAATTAACTAACAGTATTTCACTTTTCGTTCTCAGTTTTTCTCCATAAAAATATTAACATTACGTCGAATTGAAGAAGAAAATTTTTTCATCATAGACGGTTTTTTGCTACGCCTTCTCTACGGGGGCCAAATAAGAAAATGTTATGGTTCATTCAATAATCCTTCGCTCATGCCTCTTCTCTCCCCTTCGAAAATTTGAGTTTTCTCTGTGCCGGGGGGGGGGGATACTTTCATCACGCAGTTTAGAGGATAAGATTGGTGTAGAACTGCAGAATAAGACCCGCATGTCAAAACTAGATCTAGATAAGAATTATTTTGTGAAAAACTACTGCAGATCTTAAAAATAATAAAATAAAAATGCTTTCAACTCCATATAATGCTTTAATCTAGTGGCGCAGCCAAGCGAGGGGGTGGATATGAAGCGTGAGGTCCTCCTAAGATATCAAATTTTTGATAAAGGATGACCACAGTGATGTATATATCTTATCTATTAGATAGCTAACTTGCCATTTACTAGGTACAAAATTTTCGTGACGTATTTTTTGTAGCTGCTTGTGGTGGAAAAGTGATTATCAAAGTGGTACACCTCTTATTTCTGAAGACGGCAAAGTGTGTTGAAAATTGCCAAAGCACACTCCTCCTTGCTTCATTATTCTGTATTTCACGCTATGGTCTACATCATGCAACAATAATTTCACAAAAGGTTCAGATTTTTTGTTTTTTCCTCCAGAGGCAGCCTCATAATATGTATATAATGTTTCGTCAGGGGAATTTAAATGGAAAATGGAACTTTGTTAAACCAGTTGACCCTTTAACAAAATATGACCAGCCTCACTATTTTAAACGTTGGTGTCAAAAATTTCAGTGTCTCTCTAAATGAAAATATAAAAGTTGCACCAACCCCTCGATTTTTGGACGGTTAACGTTTTTCATACCATTAGAAACATTCTTTCACGCCATCCGCAAAGCAATGGTGTAGCTATAACAATAAAATTCACTCGAACATAGTGTTTTTTAAAACGTTTCCTCGATGAGGAAAAGTGAAAATGTACATTAGTAAAACTGAAATGGTGCGCGTGACCACGTTGTTCTTTCCACAATTAATGTTTTTTTTTTCACCCATTTTGACACGCTACTCATTTAATAGTTGAATGTTGGTATCGAATTTTCTGAATTCTCAATAAAACGGTCTTTGACATCAAATCATGTTTTCTTCTCCATCATATTTTATTGTTCAATTTTGTAGCATTCTACGAGTTGTTGACCTGAAAATATACAACCCCCTTTATAGCACTTTTCATGTTTAATTTTGTGATACTCCACAAGTTCCTGGCTTTCATGGTGAGTCTTCTCTATTTTTTTGCTCACTTCTATTAATTACGAGTCGAATAATTTTATTTCTTTAACTATATATGAGGTTTTCGAGAGCAACCTGCAAATTTGAATTTCCTAGGGAAATCTTGGAGCTACTGAACTCCGTTGGTAGGTAACTGTATGGAAATTTAGGTAATTCTGTTCCCTATAATGAATTCCTAAAGTAGGACACGGTGGATCATTTACACAAAAAACCATGTCGAATTTACCATCATCTTGAAGCTGGTCAGTTCACGTGGAAAACAGACGGTGTGTTTGATTTCGCCTTTCCATCGATCTCGGAATTCGTCGATGAGAAAACATTTTTTCATAGAAGTCAACATTTTCTGCCTTCAATTTGTTCTACTTTATCTATTGTCATTTTCTCTTCACTTCAACAAGTACGCCTGCCGATATAAATAAGACAAACGTATCGAAAAAAAGCCCTGCAGTTTAACCAGATTTACTGATTTCTTGATTAATTGTCACATTTTTTAGTTTGAGGGAGGGAGGAAGGAGGAAGAAGTTCACTTCAAATTTTCAGGTAGTCGAAAAACTCGTAGGATTTATAGTAATGTATGTTTTTTTTTGACTAAATATTTCATATGGTGAGCAAAAATTACTATTTTTATCATAATGATGTATGATTCTGAAAATCTCAAATCGTTTTAAAAATCAAATATTTCATACGAGAAATTATTGAAAAGCAATAGCCAAAAACAAAAATCAAAAATTTCTTACATTCATATAATTCCAAGCATGAGGACCAGAGTCATCTAAGTCCAAATTCAGTAATAAGGGTATTTTTACTATCTTTGATGAAGTTTACTATGAACTTTTACTTTTCGAAATCAATGATTCAAAATAGCCACTCATCATTTTTAAAATTAAAATTAAAATCATCCGAAATAAGGGAGAGAGTGTATTGAAAACTTCAACTACAAATATCTCAAAACTTGCTTGCGCTTGGATCACTACGGTTTTCTGGCCCAGAATTATAAGTTTTAATTTGAAATTCTTTGCTCAAAATTATGAAAAACTTGAACTAGATCAAGTTCTTTCGAATTGAAAAGTTCCTTTCTAAAGTTTACTTAACTAAGAATTGAAAATTTTCAGTTGGTGGTGCGAGATTCGGTGACAAATCCAAGGGGGAAAAAGGGGGTGATTCTCCCCCCAATCCAAAAATAAATAGACCGATAAGCCACAAAAAATCAATTTTCTTGAACCCCTCCCCCTTTATGCTGAAAAAAAACACAATCTCACCATTTTAGCATTTACCATCCTTTGAAAAAATTTGGATTCCCCCCCCCCCCTAAATGGAGCTCTGGATCTGCCACTGGCGAGATTGTATGGTAGGAATTATTGTCTCCTTCACAAGTCTCAAGGAAGGAGAAATCACTTTATATTCAGATACACATCTCCAGGACTAATTCTTACAAAAAATGTTTAAGTAAAAAATCATTTATTTTACATTCAAGTATTTCAGTTTGAATAGAAACTTCAAAAGAAGTGTCTTTCACATAAACCAAACATGTTCAGACGAATGACGAATTTCTTACAGTCTTTGTACTTGTTAAATGAAAATACTATAGCAATAAAAATGTCAGATAAAAATTATTACTTACCTTCAACCAGGCCAACAGGTGGACAAAAGCTCAACGAATGAACTGAGAATATTTCGAACACATAGAAATTCGGTATACGAGTAACTTGTATTATATTTATGACTGAATTATAACTATAACTCAAAGTTCGGTATTAAAATCAAAAAAATATGAAAGAAAAGAAAGTATGAAAAATTACAAATTAAAGAACACACTAAAAAGCTACGTCATGGTTGAGAAAACAAAGGGGAACTCGGTGCTACGAGAAAATTTCGACGAACTTTTAAAAACGACCCCACCGAAACTCTTTTTCCCAACTCGAGCTGCTGCAAACTGTTTCTGTCATCTGATGGTGTTTTCACTGGTGACCCGTGTCTTTCTTTTTCGAACACACTAACACAGTGGAATCACCAAGACGAAGCTCGATGTAAAAACATGTGCTAAAATATAAGTGCACGTATTAGTGCTGCTCTCTATGTGACATTGTCAGAAATAACATGTTTTCTGCGAATAGAGGTGGCATGTAGAATACTTACTGACGTACTCACCCTCATTCTTGATTATCGAAGTTGATTTTATACGCCAGCCATAGGCAATATTCAAATACTTTGTGATTCGATAGGTCTTAAACTTTTTGTATTAAGAGAAATTTTGTTTTACCTGAAATTGGTTCGTAAAATTATCGAAGCATCTGTCTCCAAGCTACTGAATAATGCTAAGAAGAATTTGGCTAAAGGAAGAAGTGTTATTGCATATTTCAAAATAATCTTCCGATAAGAAAAAACAGGTTCAAAGACCTTCCTTCATGACCAGGGGATATGTGGAATGTTGGCAATTTTTTACTCTGAATACGAATCTGCTTGTGGTTTTTCTCTATGTCGCAATTTAGACCCATTTTGGAGTATTTTCCACTTTTTTTGGTCATATCTCGCTGGGATCGAGCTGCAGCCGAAAACGTCTTGCAGATTCATGTTCAGCGACCTTGAAAATCCTCAAACTAGTGCTAAACTCCGAAAAAAATAATACTGAAAAATGCAAAGTGTTTATTTAACCTTGCCATTTTTGCAAAAATTTCAAAGTCGTCAAACCCTTTATGTACAGTGATAAATTTAGAGATTTCAAACCCCAAACCCTATTTTTTTTGTGGAAGGTGTCTTAATTGTTTTGCTCATGTATCCTGCTTCGTTTAATTTTTTGCAAAATATATGAAACCAAAAGCTACCAGCTGGTAGCTTGAATCCAAATGTTTTCTTTTTGATCGTAGTCGGACTTTGTTTGGAGGGCTAAGAAATTTTTTGTTTGCCACGAAAAGAAAAATGGTTTTTTGGCGAAAACCTGAAAAAAAGACACTAGATGAGACAATGAGATCAGTAAAAATGAAAATGGAAATATAATCAGGCTGATGCAAATACATACAATATTTTGTTGATTTTACCTTGCCTTATAGTTCATTCTGATATTGAAAGTATTATCCAAATTTTCAAAATATTCTCTTGCCATCTTCAATAAGAAATAAAATCTATAGCCAAATACAATATTCAAAAAAATTAAATTGTGTCTCACAATTAATATAATTAACTAGTTTTTCTATTTTAAGACTTGACACCAACTCTACATACCATAATACTGTCAATTTCATACTTACCATAAAGTAGGTGCTCCCATTAAAAAAGTGGATTGATCACCAAACGTACCTACAACTTTCTCACAGGACAATTAACATCGACGATACAGCAATTAAGTTGAACAATTTCTCAAAACACTCTTTTATTATTTTTTTCACTTTTTTATCGTTTTACATTTTTTAAATATTTTACATTTATTGTTTTACACTTTACACAGTTATAATTAATAAACAAACAAAACAAGATGCTCATAGCATAATGTTTGTAAATGAATTCATTAATTTCAATGTATTATTTTAATTGTTTTAATACAGGCGTTAAAAATTAGTTACGAGGAGTTTTAAAAAACGCAATTTAAATCAAGAATGCCGAAAATAATTTAGTACAATTAATTTAAACTTTTCCGTCTTTAATTAAAACAAAAAAATCATATAAATGCGAGGCTAGGAAAACGCATCAATCGCCAATCATATTCTTTGTTTTTGGTTCGACGAGGAATTATGAGGTGTATTTTACTCAATAATTTCGTTTGGCGATCGAGCAAGAATATTTTTCACTGTTTTGATTACACTGGACTTAAATTTTTCAAAACAATCTTCGTTTAACAGATTAATTTTGGTAATTTAAACTTAATGGTAAAATAATACATCTTATTACAGTAAGACAAACTTTTTAGAGATCATTTTTTCCCTCCCAGATAGGCTGCTTTCTTCAAAGTTGAAGAGAAAATTACGTGTAATGAAGTAATTAAAATTTTTAAAATTCTAAAATCTAAATTTCTTCAATATCACTTTGCTGCTCATTGAAATATAATATTTTGAACTGAATAAACAGCTGTAATAATGCATTTTTGATGAAAATTTCCTTAAAAATGAAATCAATAATAGCTGACTCAGAAATATTTTTTTGATGCAACAAAAAAGGCAATAAAACTTAGAAGACAAAAACTGACTTTGAAAAATTTAGACTAATCAACTTATTACAAGAAATTGAATGTTATTAATCAGAGTAAGTAAAATGGAAAAGTAATGGACAATTAATGCTATGGTTGCAACATTTTTTTAAAGCGTTTTTGTTTTTTCGTGGTTAAAAATTTTTATTTTTTTATTGTTTCTGTTTTAAATTTTGTAGAAATTATTTCTAATTATTTATACTTGTTTTCAATTTTAATATAATTTTTGGGACAAAGATAATTGTGAGGTGGATAGAAACTATTACCCTATTAGTAATCCTACTTAAGAATTTTCTACAATAGTTTTACTCTACGTATCCAGAAGCGAAAAAAAAAATTGAAATTAAACGAGTACGAGACCTAATTGACTTTGTCAGGTTTCAGGAATACAATATACTGAAGAAAAGAAAAATTAGTAAGAAACAAAAAATTACGCCGATAATTTGAAAAAATAACGTAGACTAATAATTTTAAATGGATTAAGAAAAAGTTGTGTAAAAAAGGAGAAAAAATTAAATAAGTTGAAGGAAAAAAAATTCAATCGGTACCAAAAATTTACAAAATTGAGTTGATAATATTTGCAACTGGTTGTAAAAATTATTTTTCATAGCAGCTAGATTGTAAAACGACCAAGAAATTCAAACGCTTGCAACAATTTTAATAGTTTATCCTTCATCATGTGGTTAGCTATTTACTAGAGCAGCCAAGTTACCAGCTGCGTCATTAGTGTTCATGAGGCTAATTTTACTACAATTTAACAAACATGCACATTAAATAGTAACTCATACACTTAACGTTTTTAAAATGGAACCTATACAAAAATTGTGCAAGTAGCAAGTAATTGTACTTCGTTATACGAATACCTGCTGAAAACCAAAAAGTGGTAAACAATTAATTGTACTATAATATGTACATATTGGACAAAGAACTTAAATCTAAATCCTAGGAATTTTTTTTTTCTCATTCTTTAAAATTTTTTAAATAAATAAATTTTATTATTTAAACTAACGAAATAACAACATTTTTAAAATTCTGGTAAGTTTTCTTGTAAAGACAAAAAACGAGTTTGACTTTACAAAATTTATTTCCTGCTCCAATTCTTTTTTACTTCGCTTACAAATCTATGAACACGATTAATATACACTAAAGTACACTAAATTAAATTTTTCAAGTGGTATATTCTTTCTCAGTGCTGATATTGGTGGGTGGAAATCGTTCTCATCAAAATCTCCTGAAAAAGAACGAGAACAAGGATTAAAATCACTTGAAACATTGGCGGATAACTGATTTCTTTAAGATTATTGCTAAATTCTTGACACCCAGACGACACTATTAAAATAAGTAAAATTGATATAAATTTGATAATAACTTAGTTTCTTACGGTTTACAATCTCAAGTAATCGAGTGAATTGAGAAAAAATTAGTATTCTGTTGAGCAGTTGAAAAATTAATTGTTAAGACATTTTTTTAAATTAAATAACGAGTTTAATAATTAAGTCATATTAAAATGAATATAACTACCTACCCAATTAAAAATTAAAAAATATTTTTCTTTGAACATAATTAACCTTTTACATTCACCTTTATAAGTTTATCCAAAATTGAAAACAATGATTTAAATTTTCATTAGCATCTCTAACTATAAACCTAAATTTTAGAATTAAGAAGCATTTCTAAAAAAAAACAAATGGGCGATGGACATTTTTTTCTGGAGAATTAATCATTTTCCCAGCCTGTGAAAAGTACGGTATTTGCCTCAACTACGCCTCAACGTTAAAAAAACGTCATAAAGATTTGATGAGGAATATCACATTTAGAAAAGAAAAATTTCCGTTGATCAGATGAGTTTACTTTCACTTTAGTTCAAATTTACTAATTATTGAGAGAGAGAAAATAAATAATTTTGAACAAATTCTAAAATCCGGTGTAGAACGAAACTTTTATCGAGTTACCCAATCTAATTCCTTCCTCAAGAAGTTTAAAACTGAGCCAATTAGTTTTAATTTAACGCAATCGAAACAATTTTTCTTTGAATAAAATAGATGATTATAGCATTTGAAATATTTTTTGAAAATCTACATGTATTTCGAAAGCAACTTTGAATTCGGAGTACGACTTATTTCTCAATAATAAAATTTCATAAAAATTGAGGGAAAAAAACAGATTGCTCTTGCTTCATCTGGATTTAAAAAAAAATTAGAATGTAGTATCAACTTATCTAGAATGAGTAGGTGCTTAGTTGATAAAATTAAAATGAAATTTAGAAGTTACCTCTATTCAATGAACAACGAAATTATTATTTGAACGATTTAATTTTTACCGAATTGAAAAGTTAAATCTCGAACATGATAGCAAGTTAAATTACAATAAAATGACGTGACAAGTTACAGAATTAATTTAAAATTGTACAGGTTTGATAACTACAACATAAATTTAAAATGCTATATTCCTTACAACGAACGAGTTACTTATAAAATAATGAGGTAATCAGGAAGTACGACTTTGACGATGTTTTCTAGAAGTGCACATTCTCTGAATGAAATAGAAATTAATTAAATCAAATTCAGTACATCAGAAAATTTGACTAAATTAATTTCTCATCCATTAGAGATGGTTCTGCATGAGATTGCCTTCTTCAACGAAAATTGAAACCATTTTCTTTGATTGATCATAAAAATTATCACGAAATCGCTTAAAATTAAAAGTTTCGAACAGAAAGTTAATATTTAAAAAATTTTACAACTCACACATTTAGCAGTCGCATATTTTCGAACATCGATTATTGGTAAACAACAATAGCGCTGCATATAATTTTCATTCGAATTATTGGGACAAGTTGAAGTCATTTTTTTTTTTAAAATAGAAAACAGCAAAAATTTGTACAATTTGTTTTAGACTTAAAAATAAGTGTTCATAATTTATCTTATTGAAAAAACTCGAGTTGAACACACAGTACCCAGGTATGATCATTCCCTCGACCTTAAATATTCAACCTTTCAATAAATTATTGAAGGTGTATCAATGAATTAATTTTGAAAAAATTACCGAGCACTGAGTGTGAGTTGAAAAATTGAAAACTTAATCAAAAATTAAATCAAGTATTCAAAAATAACGTGCCATTAAAAAAAAAAATGCCCATCAAAAGAGAAAAATATACAAAATTATAGCAAGAGAAAAAAATTGAAATTAAAACACGTGCAAATACATTATGAAAAACACAGATAGTAACTCAAGAAAGCTCACACAAAAAGTTTTAATTTACTTAAAAAAAAAAAAAAAGTTATCAAAAATATTAATTTTTCGAGGAAAAAAATTGAAAATCCGTACTTAAAAAGTAATTTTGTATTTGTTTTCTTGGGAATTGGAAATTAGGTAGTAACAGTTTAAATAATTTTTTTTTCAACAAAGAATTTTAAAGGCTGCATAAAAATTGATATTATTTGAATAAATTTTTGTACTTTTGGACTATTTTTAAATTATCATAATATTTAAAATTGAAAAAAAAATTTTCCAATCTAAACAATTTTCCATCTTTGAAAAATCTTTGTTGAACAAAATGATTTTTGACTGTACTTACCCCCTAACAGACTCGATGTTAGAATAGTAAGTAAATGAAAAATCTAACTGACGATCAACTTGACTAATATTACCCTAATAATAAAGAAGTCAGTATTAGAAAAGTCATATGAAACATGAATGCAGACCTTCTTGAGTCCAGAAAACAAACAGTCAAGTTGAACTATCATTACACTAATTTTAGCAAATGTGAGCTCACCAGAAAGGTCGCCATTCAAATACATCCTCATCCCTATTTCCAACTTTTCTCCAGCTATTACTGCAGTTTTCAGAACCAACTAGAAAAATACTGGGGCTGTGATCGTGGCTGCGAAGTGGGCATAAAACTAGATGATCCATGCGGATGGTAACCTGAAGGGCTTAAAGGATGTAATGAGGTTGGTATGAGAGCTGATGGCGGTGAACAACTTCGTGGTATGTGCATTTGGTGATGGTGGTGGTTGGTTGATATGGAGCCTCCAATGGTTGCCCAAGTAGCTCCACCGCCATTCGAATTGTTCAACGAAATCAAATCCGATGATCCACTCGATTGAGTATCTGAAAATTTAAAAATATTTTTTTCGTTGACCAGCCTGGCGACAGTATGTATTCGTATATCATACACCCTTCCCCAAGTCATAAGCTTTCAAATTCTGGGCTGTCAATTAGCTTTGAAAAATACTGGCCATTCCTATTGCACAGTTGAGTCCTCTTTCCTCTGCCCCTTCCCCAACAAAATAGTCCAAAATTAGTGAAATAACAGATGGTCCGGTAAAAAATAAATGGTTGGTAACACTGGCATTTTTTAATGGTACGTCTCAATTAATCTATTAGGCAAGAATAATCCAGATTCATCTCGGATAGAAATTCAGTTTGAAAATTCTGAAACAAAATGCTATCTGCTGGGTCAATAAACATAATTTTGAGGAAACGTTGCCTAATCTTGTGGGACTGCCCAACTCCAAGCTCAGAATGCGCTAGCATAGAATCAACTGATGAGACTACAAAGCAATGTAAGTGCTCTCTAGCGAAATAAAATATTTTTTCATATTATGAAAACTGAGAAAAATTTACAGCTGGGAAACCATTAACCCTCAGTTAACATGTTAAATAGACATTTTACTGACTCAAATATTTTTCCATTATATTATTTGAAACTGTGTAAAAATAGGTTCGGCCATTTAAATAACTATCGATTTGAAAACAAACTTATGCTCAATGCTTTGTGATTAATAAGCATTAATTTTGCTGAGTGGACTACGTTAAGAACCCAAATTGAAAATTTTAAAACAGCTAAGGTTGGGTTGAAAAATGAATAAAAATATCAGAACTATATTCTTCATCCCTCCCTTTTGTAGATATAGCTGCTATAAACTTGAACAAATTGTAGTAAAAATTTTTCCATAGTTCATTTCTCCATCAGAAGTTATTTTTGAGTTAGTTTGAAAAAAATTGTTCTGTATGTATGTTAAGCTATCTCACACTATAGTTCTAAATCACTTACCGGTTGGTACCATGGTTGCTGTAGAAGCTGAAACTGGTGAAAGTTGATGAGGTACCATCATACTATTCGGACTGATAGGATAAGCGTTAGTTGACGAGCTGAGAGCCGTATTGGGAGAAACATTGTCCAAATGATTGCTGATACCATTCGTATTAATGTTTAAGCCAACCATCTGTAAAAAAAAGTTATGAACCGATTAATAACTTAATATCGAATGATAAGAATTATTAATCTTATTTGTACTTTTGGAACACAGTGGCACACCCAGGTTGCAGCTAGATGCCAGTAATGTCTCACAAAAATATTTCAAGTTACTCACTTTGAGCTGGAAAATGGTCGATTGTCTGTGAGTGTGCCATTTTTTTTGGAGAAGGTATAAGTTATTACTAGCATTTTAGGTATAATTTTTTGATGATTTTGGGGCTATTGAACAATTAAAAAGTACGTCTTACCAAATTATCGCGAGCCGAACTAACTGAACAGACATAAAATGAGAAAAGAATTTTTGATAACAAAGTGAACGAGATACAACAGAAATTTGAATGTGATATACCTAATTAATGAGGTTGATCAATGATTTACACACAGTAGATAAGAAATTAAAAATACATTAAATAATTGATTTGTATGATTATATCATTTCAAAAGGGCACGTTAATGTTGTCTTATAAACATGAAAATGTTGTCTCATATATTTCAATAGGTTGGTGATATATTAAAGGCAGGCCAGGAAAGCTTCACGAGTGGACCCTGCATCTTCATGATTGTGAAGAAATTTCACTGTAGCAACCCTTAAATATTTTTTAGATAAAACTGTTTAAATGTTTTTTTTTTTTTGTGATCAGTGGTGGAACTTATTGGGGGGTGAGGGGCGCGTGGTCCACCCAAAAATTTTTCGTAATTAACTAAAAACCAGTAAAAATAAGAAATTATTGAAAAATAATGAAAAAATCAGCTTCAGAATCGATTTTTTGAATATTGAAATTTTCGAATGATTTTTCTTAGCCCCCCCCCCCTGGCCCTTCACAACTGCTTGTATTTAATCAAGTTAACAAAACTCTTAGACTAAATTCTTTGGATGAAGTGCTGGGTTTTAGGTTATAATAAAAGTCCATCGGTATTTCACTTTGAATGAAAATATGATGTGATCTATGAAAAGGTACTTCAAGTCGGAAATTTTATTTTCGAGCTGATATAGAGAAGGTTTTGTGAGCATTTTGCAAAAAAGATCTTCCAAATTGGTTGAAAATTAACTGAAATGTGATATTTTGAATTTTTCAATTTAAAAATCCTACTATTCAGAAAATCAACTTTGAAGTTTAAATCATGTAATCTTCAAAAATGAAACATTTTTTCTCAAAAACTGCTAAATGAATTTTAATGAAATTTTCATGTTAATGACCCGAAGTGTATCCTGCAAAATTTTAAAAAAATTAATCAGTTAGTTTTTGTATTACAATAATTGAAAGGTTATATTAAAAAAAAGAAAAAAAAAAAAGGTAATGAAAATAGGTTCATTTTTCTATCAAATTTTCCTAAAATAAGGACTATCATTCTAAGAAACATTTTTATGGCTTTTTTTTCGAAGTTATTTGTTTTACTATGAATAATATTTTATTAATAATCCTGTTGCATAGTTTTTGTCTTTTTTTGACATTTTTCATTTTTCATCTGCCCTAAACCTTTTCTAAAAATGAAAAGAATTTTTAAAAACTTGGGTGATTTTTATTCAGCCAAACTGAGCTAAAAAGCCAGCTCAGATCCATGAACTATCTCGTCTTTCTTCATCTCACTGCAAGTTGGCTTTATTCTTAATTTATTGGTGTGAAGCTCAGTATTACATAATAAATAGGTACCCTCCCAACAACCACTGTGATAAACTGATTAGAAAAATATTACGAGTATCAGTTGATGAATGATGTAGACGAGTCAAAACATCATCTAAAGCAAAGATAGATAACCACAATAACTTACTTGAGCAGACAGCAAAGACGGTGGGTTTAAATAGGAACTTGAGGTCAAATTTATATAAGGTGTGTGAGGTCCAGTATTCACTAGAGGCTTTTGCTCTGATTCTTCGGACATTGATTCCATTGGTAAAGAAGCAGACACCGATGGGATTCCACTCATGTGTGAAGGTTGGTGATGATTGCCTCCGTATAAGCTGGTATGCGCCTGCTCCGAGTTTACTATATAATGGACTTAACCAATTTAATTTCCAAATAGAACAATAAACGACTACGAATCAATATAATATAAAAATATTACTTGGTGAAGTAGCAAAGGTAGCTTCTGGTAAAGACTGTGAAGGTAAAACATAAGAGCTTGGAGATGAACAAGCACCGGTTGGGGTAACGACAGCAGCACCCACTGAGTTCGTATGATAACCCATCGGTACCGACGATAGCCCAATGGGACTGTAATTTCCACTACCATTTGGGTTATTCGATGACTGCTGTTTCCGCATTCTAGCTCGTCTGTTGCTGAACCAAACCTTGAAAAATATACAATTATGAAAATACATTGCTAAGTACCTACGTGGTTACCGATATTCAGAAGCAAAATGATGTTGGGCCAGGGGTACGATTTCCACGTGTTGATTTACATTTTATCTTATTAGCCACATTGTTGTAAATTTGAGGGGGGTTTATTGACCACTTTGAGCCCCTCTTCTGATTTTCTCATATTCTTCCAACGTTTTTTCATATAACTGATCGCAAATATGAAAATTTTACTTTTACAAAAAAAATCACAGCAAACTGCAAAAGCTATACTTTTTACTGAAAATTCGTCAAATCTTACAAGGTTCTATCTGTCCCCGAGAGGAACCTCGTATTATAAATTTTACTTACATGGGAATGGTATAAAGTGCAAATAGCTAATTCAAATGAAACGATTGGCAAAATCAAATAGGTACCCAATTTTCAGCTTCCTTCAGAAAAGCAGAAAATCATAACCGGACTCCAGATAGTTAAATAATAATGTAGACAGAGTTTTGTTCGAATTAGCTCTTGTATTTGGTACCTTCAGTTTGCAGAGGCTAAAATAATTGGGGTCCAGGAGAATTGCTATTAACCCTACTAAAAAACTTTGAACCCTCAAAAATTTCGAAATTTAGATGATTGCAATTTTTTTTTTGTGAACAATTTCTCCTGGTCTCTTCTTTCTCTTAGAAAAAAAAAGCTAGTTCCACCACTAGTTATTTCCTGGCTAGATATCTTTAGAATATCCGCCTATTTGCTCCTAATATCTTTCTGGCGGATTATTTTTTTCATCTTTTCCACGTTGTCAGCACATTCATTAATTATTAGACCCTGCATGCGTTCGCCAGTCACCTGCGCTTCGATTACCTGAGTTTATTTTTCATTCTAAAAACACAAATGGCTCAATGCAGTGGCTTTTTGTAATACCAAGAAGCCACATAAGACTTACAAAAAAAAAAAAAAAAAACAGGAACAAGCTTAAGGATGCAAAATAGGTACATATATTCACTCTCGCTTTTAAAATTTTTCTTTTTAATCGTCCTTATCATTAGCAAACTGTGCAATAATGATGTCGTGTGTAGAAAAAGATCCAAAACGATAATTCAGAGAGCGTAAGGTGGAAGCTCCTTTTTTATATATTCCGGCTTCCACTATTGATTTTTTTTCCATCTTATCAGAGAGCAAACATTTACAAAAAGTCAATTATCTTGTTAGGGTGACATCTTTAAAAACCGGCAGCTCAGAAAAGACCCTCACCTTTGGAACCATTAGAATGGTCTTTTTATCTTTCTTGGTTTTAAGAAGAGCTGTGGAAAACTGAATATAAGAAAAGTCGAACCGAGTCTCTGAATGGGGAATTATACTTGCGTATGTATAATCGAAGAATATACTAAGCCTGCATTTTGAAATACACCTCTATTGCTTACTCAAGATTTGTTGTCGAGACAATTAGTCAGCAATAGAAAATAAAACTCTCATCTAAAAATCGCTATTGTCTCCAGATCCCAGTACATTTTAAATGCAAAAGTTATTTTTGTTTTGTAAAGGCTCCTTTTGAGATTATTGATAGAAAATAAAGAGGTATACTTGACTTACCTGAATTCTAGCTTCGGTGAGTTTGGTTCTCTGAGCCAGCTCCTCTCTGGTATAAATATCTGGGTACTGAGTTCTTTCGAAAGCTTTCTCTAATTCATCTAGTTGTTGGGCTGTGAAAGTTGTACGACTCCTTCTTTGCTTTCTTTTTAAAGTAATACCTGGCTCCGATTCACAATCTGAAGCATCTGATAATTTTCCTGAAAAGAAAAAAAAACATTTAGTATATTTGTAAAAGTTATTACTCTGTCAAAGAACTAAAAAATAACTGGAGAACGATTTCAGCTGCGTTATGTGAAAAATTAAGGTACCTAAATAAAAAATTATCAGATTTAACTTTTAAGAATAGAGTTACTATGATTTGAAGAAATTTTATTTTTTGCATTTCTAAGACCATGAATGGTAATTTTGGACCACTGTGAATGAAAGTGCATAGTTGGTTTAAACTTTATCAAAAATATACTCAAGATCCCTTCATCTTTTACTTTGGAACTTAAATCACTCTGTAATTTAAGAATGTAAATTTTTGAAAAAAATTTGTTTTTCGTTGAAAAAGTTGTTGATCGCATTTAGTCAATATTTCCTTATCATTTGAACTCTGATTTCTCTGCTTCTAAAGCCCAGATTAAAAAAAAACATTAAAATCTCGAAAAATTATATTTTTTCAATTTTTGGTATATGTATCTAATTTTTCTTTTGAATTTATGATAATTATGAAACCTGATCAGACTCAAGTCGTAGGGTGGAAAAAAATAATTTTTAATTTTTCTTCACAGCTTCACCTTATTTTTATTGATATGTTGGACACACACACACCCACAAAAAAAAAAAGGTACATCAGGGGTGGTCTTGACAATAGTATATTTTTGACGAATGATTTATCAATGGTGCTTTAGGGAGGGAGAAGGGGAAAATATATCTAAACAACAGAATCCGTAAAATGAGGACATTTTCCCCACTATATTGTCTGGTTGAGTTTTTGACTCAAAGTTATGATTTTTAAATACCAGTATGTTTTATTTGTATGATAATCTCTGAAAAAACTCAAGCAAAAAATCCAACATCCTCCAATTCTACATTGAAGTACATCATGGCTAAAAATCATACATTTTTAGTTAGATTTTGATTCTTTTGTTTTCACTATTTTATATTATATTTTTTGCGTCTGGTATGGCATACTATTAAAAGTGGCTAAAAATATATTATGTTTTCTTTTTAGTGATTGGATAAAGTCAAAATTTGCACTACCGATAATATCGATAAATTTTTCTCGCGTGGAATTGTCATGCAAAATTAGCATGTGAGACCTTTTTTCTTTTTGGAATTGTTGCGTTTTCGGCCAAATTTTTCTATTTTCCAATTTTTTCACACCTTCAATATAATCGATAATTCAATGCCATTATCGATGATTCCTCATTATCGATAATTATCGATACTTTGCCTCATCACTATTTCTTTAAAGGCTAACAAAAGCGAGCAAACAAACTGAAAATTGGTTTAAAGTTTAAAAAATGATGATGAGTTTGTATGGAATATAGGTGTTAAACGAGTGAGTTTTTAGCAGTGCGTAAGCATATTTCTAGTCGATGAAGGCGTACAAGCGTAAAAATGAGAGCGGAAATAATAGCCGAAAAATCATTAGCCTCCGATTCGTAAACAACCATCGATTCTTTTATTATTGTTCACCGCACGTAGTCTCCCTTTCATATACATAGACACTTCCAAAATCACTTTCCTTTTTAAAATAGGTAGCCTATATATAATGTACACGATAGTCGGTCTTTTTACTCATTTTTCTGTAGGTAGATATACCTTAAGATCTATTTATTCCTTCTTCCCCATCAACAAAATTGTGTAAGAACACGGCTGGAGATCTAGATTTTGGCGTCTTGCACCTTCATTAAAGGTTTATTCTCACGCGAGAAAATCACATCAAAGTGTTCGATTAATGATGAAGTTACCAGCCTCTTTTCCGATTTACCATCATGCCGGCTTATATAGCGCGGCAATATCTTATAGTCTATGGAAAACAATTTATAATAGATTATTATTTCTTCAATTGTGGAAGATTGGCTTTTGAAATTATTTTGCCTATTGTGATTTTGCCGATAAAAATAATTATATTGGCATTATTTTGGCGGATTTTTGTTGTATTTTCAATCAAAACCGTTTCTAAAAATACGATCAGTTATGTAGTGATTAAGATTCAGTGCGAAGTCTAGAGATATCAATATTTTTGAATTTATAGCAGTCCGAGACCACTCAACTGTCTATACGGGTGATTCTACAGAATTTCAGAAATATAATGACCAATTTTTTTTGGCCACCATTTTTGAATTTTTTTCTTGGAAATGTCAGTGTATAACTACAAAATATATCACTAACCTCAGATGTACTAGAAAACCCCCTGAAAATTAAGTTTAAAAATTCTAGTGTTGCTGCCCATAAGAAATAGCTTTTTTGACTGAACGGCCCCCGATGGGCAAAAAATGAGAAAATGATCCGGAAAATGAGAATTTTATCCGTTTTCAGTCCGTTTCTATTTTCGACCATCGGATCTGAAAATTTGCAGATATTTTTGTTATCTTGATTATTTTTCCAAATCCGTTTATAAAACGGATTTCCTGATTATAATCAGTGATAATTTTTGGGCAATTTTTCTAAATCCGTTTGTAAAATGGTTTCACGGATTATAACCCGGGCCAACAAATATCATGAAACAGCCTTCACGGAAAATAATCCGGACTCATTTCCGGCAAGACTGATTACAATCCGTTCGAAATCCGTTTTAGAAGCCGGAAAACAGGAAAATTCCGGGTTATAATCCAGAAACGGATTATGACCCGGAATAAAACGGATTCGTTTTCAAAATATTTTGCCCATAGGAGGAGGACGCGACAATCACACTAATGACTCATATTTAACTGTTCATAGCATAGGTTAGGGCTTATGAAAACTTTTGGTACCTCTATGTAATTATTGTTTATAATTCCCACGACAAATCTGGAGGGTGTTTTGGCCTTTTCCAACCTTATAAAGGCTGTTTGAAAGCCTTTTACAGTGGACAGATCCAAAGACACGGTAATTGACTTGTTATTTTTAACCATAAATATTTGTATAGACCCGTTATATATTGAAAATAGAGACATAGTACCTCATGCAGATTGTAAATAAGTCAATAAAGCACAATGTTGGCCATTTTTTGGATTCTCAAGTTTGTAAGTCTCTTTTTTGGCTGGTTAAAAATAAGACAGATCGAAAGACCAAAAAAAAAAAGTGTGGAATAGTTTTCAAAAATGGCTACCATCCCATCGCAAAGAAGCGAAATCAATTTCAATATTCTCTAAAGAATATAGAAATTTGTCAATTATTTTTTCCTCGCTTGAGTTTAGTATCATAATATTTAGATCGAGTCAAATATGAAAATAAAATTAATAGCCCCATATGCTCAAAGGAATGAAGCAGAATAAGTAATATGATGTAAATTTTCCACAGAATATATTTGATAAGAAATAAATGAACTGACCACTGAGAAACTTCAACCAGAATTAACAAATTCCAGCTTTCTCAACAACAAAAAGAAACTGCTATACTATTGTAGTTTCCAGTATTTAGCAGCATAACCCACTTATTTTTACAACTTAGGCACTTGTGGGTTCAGTGCATACATTATCGATAGAAATTACCATAAAATTTCACTCGGCTGGGCTTCTCAAATAGCCACTAACCTTCTGAATTAACTGCCACCCTTCTTCCTATATTCTGCATATTTTCTACGTTCATTTCTTCGTCACGGTATGCTTTTTCCTGTGAAATGAAGTCTATTGTACAATACCACTAATCCCTTATATTTCTTTAATTTCTTTTAATATACAACTGATTTACATTTTCACTTCCTCATTCTCCGTATTCATGTTGACCAATTCTGTTTACCTCTCATTGCTACTGGATTCCGTCTTATACTCTCTCTTGGCCACATTTTTTTAAACAGTTTTCTCCAACTTGTTTACTTGAGAATATTTGCATTTTTTAACATTCTCGACCATTTTGGGTTTACCAAGACCACCCTGGTGACACACAGCAATCTTGTCACTTCTATTGTATTGCTTTGCCAATTTTTCCCTAATAAAAATACTCTATCGTGGGTGTGAGTGATTTTTTATACTTGAAATGATTTAGAAAAATAGAGAATCCATGCATAGCATATGCTCGATACTCACCAAATGCCACCAAGGGATTAGCAAGAAAACCAACCCCTCAATGCAACTGTCACCTATGAGCTGGATGTGCGCACGAATCCTACGCCTCATTGAAGGTAAAAATTAGGGGGAACAAATAATAAATATGAGAGAAAAAATTATTGAACGGGTGTCGGAAGCTCCGAGAAACAAAAAAGTCAAAAAAACGAGAAAAAATTACAAGGGGAATGGTAAAAAAAAGTTTCTGTAGCAGTTTTCGTTACGCTTATTTAAATAAAATAGTAATTCGAAGCCTGCAGTTTTAACTTATGACCCCAAAACATTCTGCCGACTGACGATCGTTTAGGCTCTTTTGTCAACCTTTAGCTTTTGTAAAAATTATTTTCATAATAAGAAAAACTGCATTTATCGTTGTTGGATGTCACATGAAATGAAAAATTGTCAATGTCAAATGTAAATATTTCTGTTGAGGATATGAGGGAGATGGTATCCTGGCATCAAAAATATTTTATCAATAATAAGACTGAATTTAAAAATAGCGATTTTTTTTAATGGAATTTCTGTCATTCGAAGTGAATTTCAAACTCTCAGCTCCTCCTTTGGAAAATTTGTGAGTGGGTTATTAGTTCTACCAGAAGCTCAAACTTTGCCAGTCAGTAATGCCTATATCCTATGGAGGTACTTTTTGATGATGAAGTATGGAAAAATATGTAGATCAACTTTTTAATAAGCCAACATAAAGCAACCCAAATCTACTATTTATGAGAAAACTATACTGAAATAAAATAAAAGTATTCTTATAGAATGTGAAATTTTTCATAACTTCAAGTTCTTATAGCTAAGTTTTGAATAGAACGTTGGGATATTTGGATATGTCTTTCTTAAAACAGTACTCATCTACTCGATTAATAAAATTAATTAGACTTTTTTTTATTTCTGATCTGGCTTGTACCTTTGTACGCATGATAGATTTAAATCCTCACAGTGACTGAAATTTCGGTTTTTAAATCGCAATAGGAAATCAAGGTCAATAAATTGTGAAAAAATTACAAACTTTCTGTTCAAAACTTAAACCACAGTCTTGGAATATGATGCAATTTCTGAAATGACTTGGTGAAACATTATATGTGTAGTTCCTATAAGTTACAAACACAAGCCTTCTGAAATTGCAGAAAATGAAAATGAAAATGTACGGTAAAATAAGGCAATTTTTATATCTGCCGTAAAATGTTTTTTCAAAAAAAGTATTTTCGAAAAAATGACTGGGCTATAGTTTTTCCAATTCAAGCTAAATGGAAATATTCTGTGTAATTCTGGTTTTTAGTTATTTTTTCAATGGGTTCTAGCTTCGTGACAATTTTAACAAGTATCTGGAGGGAAGAATTCTTGGACATTTTAATGATCCGAAGTTTTCCACATACCTATGATGAAAATACTGCGAAGCCAAATCTAGTGGCTATTTAGATGAATAGAGTATACAGAGAATTACAGGAGGCTAGAGTCTAACCCGTGACTATTAAATGGTAAAGTTGAGCATCTGGCTGCTATACCAACCAGATCTCATGCTGGTAGATATAGATATATCAGTTTAAAACCAACCTTTCTAAGCTGCAAAAATTGAGTACGAATAAGAAATGAATATACCATATTTAACGTTGGTTTTACAACTCGACAAGATAAAATTAAAAATCTCAGCGTTTTCGTCAAATAGGTAGATTATTGAAACAGAAACATCCCTACTTTTTTGAAAAATGTTGACATAAAATCAAGTTCTATATTTTCTTAATATTTTTAGCCCAGAAATATTGAATATATGAATATTTAGAAACCTACAAGACAAATTTAAGGAAGTGTAATTCAAATAAAATAATGAATAGGTAAATAAATAAATGAAATGTAATCTGTGAAAAGGTGCCTTCAAGTCGAAATTTCATTTTCGAACTGATGATTGTTTTTGACCGCGGATGATTTTATGAGCATTTTGCAAAAAAGATCTCAATTGGTTGAAAATTGACTGAGATATGACATTTTGAATATTTGAATTTAAAAATCCTTCTTTTGGGGAAAACAAGGTTAAAGTTTGAATCTTAATTTTCAAAAAAAAAATTTCTCCAAAACTTCTGAATTGATTTTAATTAGATTTTCATACAATATACACATAACCCTACATGTATCTTGCAAAGTTTTGACTAAATTAATCAGGTAGTTTTTGTATAATAAAAGTTGAAAGGTTATATTTAAAAAAAAGGAGAAAGGGGAAAAAAATCGGTCCATTCTTCGACATTTTCCTAAAATAAAGAATCATTTGGTATTGTAAAACTTTACCCAAATGTTGCCAAAATAAAAAAACAAGAGAAAATAATTTTTTTCATTTTTTGACCGAACAATCATTTTTTAGGCGATTTATAAAAAAGTTATTGACCTTTTCATAGATCTCATCACAAATGAATAAAAAATTGTCTTCTATCAAGCTGCCTTTTGTACATTTCTGCAGAATTTCCCCAGCTGCTTTCACAACTTATAAATTTCTAGAAATTACACTAAGTCGTCTTTCTTAAAATATTTTCGAAGAAAGCATAAAAAGCCATTGGATGATAATAAAAATATGCACTTAACATTTAGTACGTGTATACTGTGTGCAGTCAACAAGTCTTCAAGACTAGACGTCATTCTCACTCATTGCATACGTGTCCCTCCAGCGACCAACCCACTCTTCCTCCAAAATATGATTTTTTTTTCCGACTATTTCTTTACTCAAGCATTTAGTTTAAGCTGGCGGCAAGTTTGAAGCAACCGGTTCGTCGAGTGCGATTATTTTACACAAAGAGGCCGCAAAACAACTGCCGCCCTTCTTTGTCGGTTTCCCATATATTATGCACCCATAAGGCTGTAATTCGCGTCAAAATATTACAGACTACCCCCTTCTTATAAATGTGACAACGAACAAGTATATTTGACACGAATTGGTGCGACTATATGTACGAGTCGCATACATATTATGTTTAGAATGAGAAAAAAAAAAAAACACCCACACAATTTTTTGATTTTTTTCTATTCGGCCATGTGACATTTTTATCAAATGACAAGTTTCTTCGAGGAATAATTTTTGAAAGTCTGCTATTCTTAAACGAGCAAATACTTATACGACCAATAATAAAGAATTTTTGAAAATAAAAAATTTATTAAGGTTTATTGGGTTAATTAACCCTATGGGCAAAATATTTTGAAAACGGATCCGTTTTATTCCGGGTTATAATCCGTTTCTGGATTATAACCCGGAATTTTCCTATTTTCCGGCTTCTAAAACGGATTTCGAACGGATTGTAATCAGTCTTGCCGGAAATGAGTCCGGATTATTTTCCGTGAAGGCTGTTTTATCATATTTGTTGGCCCGGGTTATAATCCGTGAAACCGTTTTACAAACGGATTTAGAAAAATTGCCCAAAAATTATCACTGATTATAATCAGGAAATCCGTTTTACAAACGGATTTGGAAAAATAATCAAGATGACAAAAATATCTGCAAATTTTCAGATCCGATGGTCGAAAATAGAAACGGACTGAAAACGGATAAAATTCTCATTTTCCGGATCATTTTCTCATTTTTTGCCCATCGGGAAGACCTGCACAAAATTACAAATTTGATTTTCAATCTCTGTAACTTGGGCAAATATACTGTTCAAAGTCGCTGAAATTTTGTTGCTAATTTTTCTCAAGAGTCTTTGATCAGTCTCTAAGATTTCAGAGCAACTGAAGCATTATTTATTTTTTTGTTCGTTTTTTAATTAAGTATTGATAGTTTCCACTTACCACTCGGGGCAAATTAGACCCATGTAAGATTTTGCATTAAAATCTATAATTATTGAGATATACTTGGAGTAAGAGATGGGTGGACTTGAGAGTGATAAAAGATCTATGCGCCAAGAACTTAATGTAGTCCTTTCTCCATCTTCCTTTGAGAAAATTAAATTAGCCACCACAATTCAAATGAAATAAATAAAATAGTGATTTCTTTGATATTTTGATAACTTTTTTTTCTTATTATTATTTATTCATCTTTTTTAGTAACAGTCAAAGTCATTCTTAACCCTATCAAATACATCAAGTAAAGTTCGCCTCTATGATTAAATTATTTTACCTATTTCTACAAACAGTAACTAGGTTACCACAACTTTTTTTGATGTATTTTTGAGAGAAAAAAATCAGAATATTTATATAGACTACACTCTTACAAATTATTTTCCATTTAATTTATGCACTTTACTTCCATTATACATATACATGATTTGATATTTCTCATGTTTACTCTTTCTTCTCTCGATGCTCACTCGAGCCTGATAATGTATGCTCATCATGACCACTTTCTCCATTTTCGCATTTAATCTGCTGACCAATTTACTCATCTCCAACTCGGCTAGTAGTAATTTGACAGCATTTATCATATTTAAATCGTATTTTCACTTTTTTCCAAGAATATTCACTTAAATTTTTTGCACAAGTAAATAAATAAAATAAAGAAATCTCTACATGTGTGTAGTTGCACTTGAAGAAAAAATATTAAAAATTAGTATGCTATTTTCTAACTTTAGGACAATTCAGGTTTTACGTGAAAAATTCATAATAAAGTCTAGTGAGCACTAATTTTCAACATATTTCTACTAATTTTCAATATTTTGTAAAAATTTGAAATAATTTTTGCTAATAAATTTAAATTAATTTTCCATATAAAACTTAAATTGTCCAAAAGTTAGCATGCAGAAATTAAAAGTTAATAATATGCAGGTTTCTCTCAGTGTAGGACAAAAACAAAGCAAAAATAGAAAAATATTTTACCCTTCCAATAGAGGGCGCTAAAATCGCGTTGTTTATCAAAGAAAATTACAAAACGTGAAAATATTGAACGTTTTTTATGGTTCCTATGAATATATAGGTACTTGTGTATTTTATCGGAATTTCTTGGAAAAACTGCTAACGTCGAGAGCATAAAAAATTTTTCAAGACTCAAAAATGTGCCCGCACACTCTAGCAAGACACATGCGTATTCTTATTCATACTTTATTTGATTATATCCTCGTATGTTTGGATCTCTTGGTACAAAGCATTTTCACTAGCAATATTCCTTTGCATAACCTTTCCCCTCTATGTAACGATTCATGATTTATCCGCAAGAATGGGTTATGCTAGTTGCATGAGTCTGTATTGTTATTTTACATCACATTTGAGACGTTAGATAAAGTATGACACTTGCAGGACACCACCTCCCCCCTAATAAATACTCAGAAATGAAACCTTCGTCTTCACATGGCTTAGTGGCTATCTGTAGATGCCTTAGGCTATGTAATGAAGCCCACAGCTATTGGTTTGTTGTACAATACAGTTTATAGGGAGTAAAATGAAATAAAGTGAACCCCAGAGTACAATACAATTAATATTTGGGGATTGGGGCACTTGTGAGTCTCAGACAAAAAAATGCAGATTTGGAGTCTGCGGAGTGGAAGAGTAAGAAAAACTATACATACACCTCATGGACATGCGAGACCCACAAATGGGTCTCGCTTTGTCAAAAAGGGTCTCGCAAGTGTTATGAAATGTCTGTTTTGGGTTTCACAAGTGACATAAGAACATCTCTATCTATACATTTTCACGTGAACAGACAAAAATAAACCTTTATTTTCCTATACACTATAAAACAAAATATTTATAGTTAAGGGGGGAAGAAATGGTGACAAGCAGTCTGCAAATCCAATTCTATGAATGATATTTTTTTTTTTTCCACATAAACTACCTACTTGATATTCTTATATAGCCCTACAAAAAAGATCATAAACGATCATTTGGCCACGCAACAATGCCAGAATGATTATAAAAAGTGTAATAAAAATCAGACCAGCAGTAATCTTAAAACATATACATTTAGCTGGAAATAGCGGCGATAAAAATCAAAATTAAACAAATTATGTGTACATGGCAAGTTACCCTCTATAATTATTCACGCTGTAAATATAAGTCACGTGTCCCAATTGGTGGAAAAAAATAGGTGGAGCTTGTTCGCATCGAATCGTATTTTCTCATTCATTTTATTATACAAAAAAGATGTATGTACGAGCAGACTGGCTACGGTATTCCAGTATCCCCCTTTAATTTTCTATTGTAAGCTACAATGAGTGGAAGAGTTGGAGAGTTCTGAGGCAGAGGAGTTCAATTTAACCATCGAAATGCAGTCAGCGATGCGTGACGGCGTGACCACGTCATGCGTCTTACCTTTCCTTTAGCAACGCTATAGGCAATTCATTGAAGAAAAAACTGCCTAATTTTATTTTAATAAATTATCAGTTAATTGCTTTTTCCCTTAGCATTACTCATTTCTTTCGATTTCACTGGGCTTATTTCGTTTTCAATAAAATTACTTGGAAAGAGCCTGGCTCAAAAGGTTATAGTGAAATTTAACTGGGTTAATAATGAAGGCTTGACTACTTAGTAAAATAGATTCGACCTTCTGGACGTTTGAAATCGAAATGACAGAAATTAGTTCGAAAATAGGAGTACCTATTATATTTTTGATGGCAGTTTTAGTCAATGATAATTCTATTGCTACTGGAATGGTATGTAGCCTCAGATTTGGTCGCATCGATATCTTAAAACGAAAAAGTGCTATGTCCACTTTGAAAACAATATTACAAGAGATGTGAAGGAAATATTATTATTCATGCATTACTTATTTATTTTGCATGGTGGTAAAATTGCTCTTGTCAACTTGGATGAGAACTTCAATCAGCTGGCTCGAAAACCAAGTTGGTTGAAGCAGTATTACCACCAAACAAATGAATAGATGGAAGTTTCTTCTCTATTTGCTTCGTAAATTTTTTAAAGTGGACATAGCACTTTTTTGCTTCAAAGTATCGATGTGATCATCAATTATTTGCAATATAGTTGAAACAGTGAGAGAAAAAACAACTCAAGTCAGTATTTTGCTGATTTTATTTTATTCACTTATTCGGTTTCTAGCTCCTACTGCCAAGTGGTGACTCACATAGTCCATAGACCTTATAAATAGATAGACTGCAAGTTTAGTGATAAGGATAGAATTGCGGCATAGAGCTAGAATTAGGTATATTTGGGGTGAAGTTAAAAGTTCATCGTGCAGCATGGCCAAGTTGGCAACAGACGATGCAAAACTATGGCTGAACTGACGATTTAATGTTCTCTGCCATTTGCTATTTTTGGGGCTCAAAATCTAGCATAGATATTAACAGACTCGGGTCTGCTCTAGGTTCTCTCCTGCAAGAAACCAAGTTAGTGATGAAGATATTGATTATCTTAGATGTAGTCTCCTATGCGTGCTTTTACATAGAGTTAAAAAAATAAAGAACATTTTCTATCTGTAAAATGAAAATCATTATTGATATAATTTAAAATATCAGCTTAGCACTCCAAAATTTGAACATTTTAATAATAGCTGCTTTTAGAGATGTAATAAAATCATTTTACAGTCGAGAAAGTTTGTAAATCAACTGCTAATAAGTAAGTTCGGTTTCTAGTTATACTCAATCATTCCTAAAAATATTACATACCTAAGTCACTACTTCACAGTTACATTTTAGAAAAATGAAAAATAAAATAAAAAAATAATTAAAAGGAAAACTGAAAACTGTATAAGAAATGGAAATTATTCTAATTGAAAGCGCCACAAAACTTCACCATGTTGAAGACCCCAGCACTTGTTACGAAAAGGCGTGGAAGTCAAATGAAAATAGCGATCTAATTTTAGAAATGAGTTTGAAAATAAAAAAGCAATGGAAAACCGTTCCCTTAGTACCAGTTTGTCTACAAGTTACTTAGCAACCCGTTGAAAAAAAAATTCAAAAATGGAAACCAGCAGTTGTGGTGTTCGTCTAAGATATCCCCTATTGTCTCTTTTTCACCCTGGTAATGGATAAGAGGAGGAATATAATAAACTATTAATCAGAATGCCTCTCGAATGTTTATGCCAACGAAAATTATAAAATACTCATTCGGCAATGAATTCTTCATATTATAATCTATACCCATATAAGTACAGGTATTATTAATTTTATGAAACGACTTGACACTTCCAAGAAGACCATATAATGATACTTATTTGCAGTTATCGATACAACAAATCCCATTTATTTTAAGACAATTTTTTTACTTTGAAAGTCATCTTTAAAAAATATTTTCGTCGAGTAATAAGAAAGAAAAATGATGACGAAAATTTATAATACTGAAGTGGAATAAGCAATCCTGTAAGAAGACAATACTTTAAAACTGATATAAAGTGGGAAACCCCAAAATCCAAGTTATTTATGACGGAATGATACATTTTGTCTTGGACTTTTAGCCTCAGGGCGAGTGGTATAATGCTAGCTTAAGCTTGAGTTCATCCAAAGCCAGCAAGTTTTGATTTTCTCTGGGGTAAAATAAAACAAAAAAAAATTAAAAATTAAAAAAAAATCAAATGAGAAATCTCTTAACTTTCTCCTAGAAGGTATCAATTTTCTCAGCGAGTAGGTACAAAAGTTTTTCAAGGGAACTTGCATCTTCGTGCCAGCCCTGAATTCATTTGATCCAAGTTTAAACTCCTACCAAGGTTTTAACTAAAATTACGTTGTGCAAATAGAAACTGAAGATAGTGCAGTTAAACTCACGAAACTGCTGACTGAGCATTAAGTTTTTGAAAATCTGTATCAATTTTGTCTGTGATTGAAAGAACTTTAGTATATTCCACAGTTATTCAGCAACTAGATAAAGTTTGCCAGTGCTACCACATCAATAATATAATAGAATTCTTGAGATTTTATGTTAGTTACGTCTGTTTGGAGGTACTCGAAGAATATTTTGAAATGATAGGTGTCTACAAATATTTTTTTTCTCTGGTTTTAAAACCATATACGAGTAATTATGGTAGTTTGATGGTTGAGAAATGTTTCTCAAATGATTCTTCAAAATATAGTGCCACTGACTCATTTTTATTAAAAATGGAGTTCATTTTAAAATGACGCTCTTTAATAAATACAATAAAGAAGAAATCATTTGTACCAAATCTTGGAAAGGTAAAACCCATAATTTGTCCAAAATTAACAATCTCAAACGAACAAATTGACACTAATGTGCTTACCAACCACATTTTGAAAATGTGTTTTGACAAGAACAAGAAATTATGAGAATCTTTTTTTTTTTTTTTTTTTTGGAAAGGGGCTACTGCAGCTTCAGTACAAAATGACACGATTCTACGATTTATTTATCGATTGGGGTTTATTTTTCTCTTTTTCATGTTCTAGGCGGTTCGTTTTACGACGAACATCTGGATATGGATTAAGTAACTTGTTTTGAACTATATTCGAAGTATATGTCAGAAATTTATTAGATGAAGAGGGGTAGTTGCTTGGTTTTCGCGTATAAGTCGTTAAACTACAAACGCACCATTGGAACGATAAATTTAATTTGTTAGGTGTGTTTCGATCGCAATCTGAAATTATTGGAAAATATACTAGTTATTGGCCTTCTTGGGTAATAACAGCTAAACAATAAAAATTATATTTTCCGTAGATCCAACCGAATACTAATTGCATAATATGGGAAATATAAAAGTAGTTCAGTAACTAAAAACTTATATTTTCTTATTATTTGACCTTTTGCATACCGTTATTTAGGAATACATGCGATTTATGTTGGACTAATTTTTGATCAGGCTATAGGAACTCAGAAGTTTGTTATTTCATGACATTTTAAGTAAACAAAATCTCAAACGGAAATTATTTTTTATACTTATTTATTATTATTTTTTATCGTTTGGTATAATACAAAAAATGAATTCTACCCAATAGCAATTTGAGCATTAATAATTTTTTCACAAAAATATTTTGTTGCATTGGTCATCATTCGGACTAGATTTAAATTCGAAATTCCATCAGAAAATTTAAATAAAAATAGTTTTGGCAACACTGTGCAGGAAGATATCTTATTCACAAAGGCAGGTTCAAAAATATTTATATAGTTGAAGGACGAAGATTACTACCCCCTACCCAATAAAAGTCTTCTAAGAAAAAAAAATACGGTATACATCACAATACCGAAATGCTGCATCTTTTTTTCCTTTTCGATTACCAGACTTTCTCTATAGAATTTGAGAAACAAAGAACGGTAGGTTTGCATTTAAATAGAAAACTGAGAATCTTCTATAAAAAAAAACAGAAAAACGAGATTCGGGGTGAATAAAGATTTTTAGTCGTTAGTCTGCTACAGTAGGTATATTTTTTAATGAATTCGACTGCCAGCTATAATAATGTAACAGGAAGACAGAAAAAGAATAGCCAGGTCTTTTGGGTAAATGCAGTTCAACAGATTTTATAATTCCTGAAGAATTTCATGAAAAAACTGTCTTCTTTCACGAAAGAATGAATATCATTACGAAATGTTTAGCTTGTTGACAAAAATTCTATAAAATCAACTAAGATTAATTTTTAATTCATTTTTCTAGATTTTTAGAGGTAACTTTTCAAACAACTGATGAGGGTTTTCAAAGGGAATTTCTTGAAGTAATGATTTTTATTGCCTGTATGCTCTCAATTTACAAACGTCAGAATCGTAAATTTATGCAATGCATACAGGACTAAATTTTGAAGTTTCGAAAGGTACCATATAAAAATGCTATGTACTCGTATAACTTATAAAAAAATTCAAGATTTAGTTTTTCATTGTTACATTTCATTATTTCAACATCTTATGTAATATCTAAATCGCCAAATCAATTACTAAACCTGCCATTATTTTAGCTGATTTAGCATTATCAAACTCCAATGCATCACTTTAGAACAAAAATTGGGTAGACTATCATACCTTTTTTTTGGACTTAGCAAGTTTTGTACTTGGGCCGGCGAAAGGTTTATCATGAACTTTGATGTCATAAAATTCTGGAACTATAAATTGCTGGATTTTCTATTTCTTCTCGCACGTATTCTGCATAGTTTATAGTTGTAATTCGTCCAACTCACAAAAAAATTCTCACGCAAACGTAAAATATTACAAATAGAGTTTCAGTCCAAAACCTGCTAAGTCCCAAAAAATATCACATTTTTGCGCCCAAATGATGTTTTGGAGCCTGATAATGCAAAAACAGCCAATAAAATGGATCGTTATATTTTTTAAAGACTTACCAGGTTTATAATTAGATTTTAGGTTGGCAAAACGACTGTATTTGAACGAATGTTTGAACAGTTTTTAGCCAAACGATTTTTATTTTTGTCTGTTCCGTTACAAGATTGTTCGCTTCGAACAATGTAAATACTTGGAAAAAAAAAATACGCAGCTAGTCTATCTGATGATCTAATGGAGCCTAAATTACCCTCCCTGTTGATTCAAAAATCTAAACAATTGTAAATTTAGTTGGAAATTCTTTTATGTTGAGTTTAGACCACCAAGTAAAAAGGACGATGACATAATATTCAAAGAAAAACGTTATACCAACACCTAATTCAATATAACGTCTACAACAAAATACGAAATTATCACATGTTCGAGTTTGGTCAGGTAAATCTTTTTGTATCAGCTTTGTATGAAATGTTTATACAGCAAGAAACGATTCAGGTAAAAAGAAAGATATGAGATTCGAGATACATGGTAGTATGATAGCGTATTATCAAAACGGAGCCAACAGAAAGTACAGTTTTCTTTTGTTGAGGAGAAATCAATGAACTCGCATTTACCGTAGCTATATATTTTGCACGAGTGAAAATCTCGATCTATTAAGTATTTTTCAGAATTTTAGTCAGCGCACTCGGAGAAAATATATTAAAAATTAATATACTGTATACTGATTTCGGGACAATTCAGGTTTTATATGAAAGATTCATATAAAATTTACTACATTTTAATATAAAGTACACTGGATGATTTTTAAAATATTTATACTTTAAATATTTTGTATTAATTTTTAATATTTCTTACCAATTCTTAACGTATTAAATTTTCATAAAACCTGAATTGTCCTAGAGTCAAGATGCAGATATATCTTAAAGCAGTTTTCTCTCAGTACAGTTCAGTAGGTATACACAGAGGCGAATATGTTTCAAAAGGTTTTTTTTTAGCTTTAATGAGACCTAGGACACGAATATATGAAAAATTGATACATACCATCGGACATTTTCTTGTCTCCTGGATCATCAGATTCGCCATGAGCTCTTAGTAATTTGGAGATAGCACTGACTGAGGGAGCATTTCCGCGTTCGCACAAACCTTCTTTGATCAGTCTGGAACATACGAGAGAACTAACAGCCGGTAAATACAGAATTTTAAAAACTGATAATCAAATATAAGTATAAGGTACAGAGGTGCCAAATATTGCCCACTTTTTGTCGGAGTTTCATTGAGAGTACTTTTTTAACTCTTAATAAAGCCACCAAACTGATTAAACCTGTTAAATACGTCCTGTAATTTACAAGTATATCCTACGAGTCTGACTCTATGAGCAAGAAATCTGCACTTCGAGCGAGCGTTGAAATATTCAAGTAAAAAAAGACAAAATTGCAATTTTGAAAAAACAGTGGATATTTTTATCTCAATTCAGAGAGATCAGTTATATGCCTCATACACTCGTCTTGTTCTTATAAATTTTTGAGACATACTTTCAGTTCTTTTTTAGCTAACATACTTTCATACTGAAAAGTATATTTTGATTATAAATTAGGTTATTGAGGTATTCCACTTGTATTTTTTTTTTTTCAGTTAGAAATCGTACCATTATTTTTCTTTAATATGAGCTACATATTTTTCCTTCCATTAGCTATAGTTAGATTTCCATGTATCTTCAAATTCATAAAACTATTTTTAAATATATCTTATTCATATAGTTGCAGAAGCTCATCTGCAGCTGCAATTACAAATAATAAAAATCTTACAAAATAGCTTCTTTAAAAAAAAAAACTGAATTATATTATTCAGAAATGACTGAGGGCCGGATGTACAGAGTTGACACAGCATTAACCTGTATTCAACTAACTCAGTCTCACAAAAGCCAGCACTGTACAACCATCTCTAAGGTGTCCACAATAGCAATTATAACGTTAACTGGAATTTTATTGACTTTTTACTTGGCACAATATTCAGCTCCTAAAAAGAAATCTTACAAACCAATTCTCTACAGAATATTTTTTGGCAGCCTTCATACAATTATAAAAATGGTTTAGTAAATTGAGAAAATGGCGTTGAACACATAAAAATGGAAGATTCTTACATCATAACCCAAATTAACGAGCGATAAAACAATTGTGGAACAAAAACAATGCGAAAGAAAAAAAAAATTGATTTCGTACTTTCCATAATTTGAAAAATGTTCGCCTCATTTTCCTATGACACTTGCAACGATTTCGCCTGCCAGCAGCCATTCACTTGGAGCAGCGCAGTCGACAGAAAATTGCGGCTCCAAGAAAGAGAAGATGTAAATAGCAGACAGTAATCGTGCGTATCGAATTGTGTTCGATACCATTGAGTTGCAAAATGAAGGAGAGTAAAAAAAAAAATACCAAAAGGCGAAAAAAAAAAAAATTACAGTGTGAAAAGAAAAATGAATGATAGACCAATATTTCTGAGCTTTCTATTGACGTATTTCTTGCATCAAAACGAACAGGTCAGTTCATGGGCCACTGAAGAAATTCTGAGTGAGAACATCAAAATAGGCGTTGACTACGTCATAAATCTTTTGTTTTCACTTCATGTACAGGTCTTCGCTTCTTTGTAACATGTTAACAATGACGATTCTTTTTTATCGTGTCGATTAGTTGAAAAATTCTAGAAAGTCAAGTAGAAATTAGGGCTCAGCTGAATTTTAAATTTATAATATTTACTTATGGGCTTATGGTCCACTTGCTGCAAGGGTTCAATTTTTCTAACTAGTGGTGCTTTAAATTATTTTGAACTAAAATATTTAATTTTTAAAAATGAGACCCTGTCTGAAATGACTATCAAGTCCATAGACCCACAGAAACTAACAAGTGTTTCAACACTGAAAAAATTTCGCTAATTTTTCAATATTTTTATGAGAAAACATGGATAATTCTAGATTTATAGATGAAATTATTACAAAAATAGTACAAATACAAAGTAAAAATAAATTCTAAAAATATCTTCAATAAATCTTGCCTTTTCTCTGTTTTCCTATAAAAATAGTAAAAATTACTATAATTCATCCCCTTCAGTGTTCCTCCAATAAAATCAACGTAGAATTCTTATCCCACATATTTGGTCTCTAAATGGCCACCAGAGTGGAAACAGCAGGCTTGTTCTTCTGTGATTAGGATTTTTCTATAACTTTCCACAAGTTGATTGTAGATGATAGTCGCCAATATTTTTACTGGAAATTTCCAAAAAATGAAATATTTCTTTTAAAAAGTGAATTAAATTTAAAATAGATATTAAATATACTTCTAAAGGTACCTAATGTGAAAAGTTATATCCCCTAACTTATATTTATTTGTTGAAAAAATATTTATAAAATATTATTTTTCTGTATGATGACATACACAGAAATAATGAAGCCAGCCTGACAAATCCCTGGTGGAAAATTGCCTAACTAAATTATAGTGGACACCCTATGGGCAAAATATTTTGAAAACGGATCCGTTTTATTCCGGGTTATAATCCGTTTCTGGATTATAACCCGGAATTTTCCTGTTTTCCGGCTTCTAAAACGGATTTTGAACGGATCGTAATCAGTCTTGCCGGTTTTGTTCTGAAATAATGTCCGGATTGTAATCCGTGAAACCGCTTTACAAACGGATTATAATCCGTGAAACCGTTTCACAAACGGATTTAGAAAAATTGCCCGAAAATTATCACTGATTTAAATCAGGAAATCCGTTTTACAAACGGATTTGGATTTTAGTCCGTTTCCAATCAAGATGACAAAAATATCTGCAAATTTTCAGATCCGATGGTCGAAAATAAAAACGGACTGACAACGGATAAAATTCTCATTTTGCGGATCATTTTCTCATTTTTTGCCCATCGGGCAGTTTTCATCATTAAGTGCAATGATTTGTTAGTTTCTGGGGGGGGGGGATCTGTGGTTCGGACATTTAGAAAAAATAATCCACGCAAAAAAAAAAGCTATTAGACAGGGACGAAAAAATCGAAACACTTTTTGATAAGTTATTTTTGAATGATTTTTTGCCTTCTGAAAAAAATATCACGCGTGTTCTAATTATTAGAATTTTTGATCGGGTCAGCAGATGTTTTTTACACTTGAGGCTAAACAGATTGACTTTCTTTATATACCTTAGTTTGGACAAATGTCTTTTGTAGAGTAAAAGATTGTGTGGATTTCGCATCCATTAATACAAGATTAACATTCAAAAATTTGATTCTGAACCTGAGAACCAAAATGATCCAAGTCCATATTTCGAGTTTTGAAACGGGTATTTGTGGTTAAAGTTTTCAAAATCCACCCTTTTCCTTATTGTCAGTTATAGTTGTGATAGAAGAAAAGAATTGGCCGAGCAAGTGGAATGAGTTTATAAAAACTGAAAATTTTAGGTAGATTAACGCTTCTATACATTTTTCAAAATTTAAGCATTCAAATTTGAAATTCACGAATTACAAAGCTAGAATTAGGTTCTCTTGGAAAGAAATTAGGTATAAAAATAGAAAATTGCGAATACAACCAATAAAAGTCTCTAAATGATTATTTCACCATTCAAAATAATTCACCTAAACCACCCAAAATCGACTGACTCAAATAAATGACCGCATACTACCTACTTGACCAATCATACCGCAGGTAAAAAATCAATGAAAATCGAAAGTGTTTTTCTACCCACTGCTAAAAAAAAAACCTCACGTCTTTCTTCACCAATTGTGTATTGATTTGTAAAAAAAATATATTGAGTGACCATTCGTCAAACCCCAAATCTTTTTTTTAACCTAAAGAAACTGACTGCTAGGGTGGGCTTCTGTTTAGTGGTTTTAAGTTTCGTATGAGCATAAGAGTTGCAATAAAAATCACTCAAGTAGATCCGACCAATAACATTTACATAAATTCTGGGACTATGTACTATTACTAACCTTGATTTCGTTTACACTATTGAAAACCGCAAGCCTTACACAAGCAAAAAGACCGCTTTAAGGCTAAACCAAAAAAACTTGGTATTCAAAGAAATATCCTCCCCTTTTAACGATCAAGGTCAAACACTTTCGCTAAAACGAATTCATTTATAGTAGTCAAGATTTATGTCTAAAAAATGAATAGCAAGCATTATTTTCCTTCCTTCGTAGTCGAACACACACTAAGTATCAAATAGATTTAAAAAACAATGGACTTCCTATCGGATTGCAAGATGAATCAATATTTGCAGCAAAAGAATTTTGCCATCCTGCTGGTTGTTCTCTATTTTTGGATTTTATAGGGTTGAAAAAAAAAAGTCGATGTCGTTGCATTTGATTGACACTTTGATCAATGACTGAATAATGTCGTATTATCAAATATTCCGACAGATTGTTGGCAATAATGGCGGAAAATAGGGTACTTAGAAACATGAAAGAAAATTCTAAACCAAGAATGCAACTGCACTGCATGCAAAAAGAGATCAGACGACGTGGTCGATTTTGAATGACGTAGGACAAGGTTTACCTGTGGAGATCCTAAAGACAACAATAATTTTTTAGTACCTGTAGAAAGCTATGATAAGAAGTTTGTCTTCAGCCAACAAAAATATCCTACGTTTATGAACTAGACTACTATAAATATGAACAGCAATAAGTTTTATTTCATTTTGTGATTAATGTTAAAACAACACGTGACTAACTACTAAATTACTATTGGTTAGTGTTTCAGATAGTGTTCAAAGGGGTGAAATTGAAACCCTGGGGGTGACTTTGAAATGTACATTTTTCATTTTCAATTAAATGTTGTGGTTCTTCATTGTAAATTTGTGCAATATCAGTTTTAATTGAAAACTGAAGTATCAAAGTTATCAACTGATACCAAATTCAATGCGTCAAGGCAATAAAAGAAGCCAAAAGATGAAAGTTTCTTAGAAATTATGAAACTCTGAACCTTGGAATGAAAAATTTGTCTTCTTTTTCTGCACATCTTTATGGGTATATTTCATAGATTTATGATTGAAAAAATTGGTATAGATGTGTTAGATCTCAGATTGTACAAAGTCATTCTAATCTCGGAGTGTGTGAACGCCATATACATTGACTGTATGAACGTATAGAGAGAAATAAACTTGAAGAAGCCGAACCAAAAGTGGAAGTTAAAGGGCGCAGAGAACTCGAACTTTGATTTTATTTATATTCTTTCAAACTTGAGTCAGAATAAGTGAAAATATCGTAAACGAAACTGTGATAAACTGCAGATGTGCTAAAAAGATGGTTCAAAATTAAGCCAATAGTAATTGTCGACATTTTTTAGAGGTTTTCATTATTTAACGTGGCAAGAGTTACAAAAGAGAGAGGGTACGAGTCAAGTGAACTACCTTTTCATACCAGCAATGTAGGGTACGAGTAATTTTATAAGTACACTTTTCAATAAAAAGAGACAAAATTAAAAAATATAGAAAATAGACATCTGTAATCTGGGAAAAGAGGATGAATAAATTCGAGGAGTCTTGGGACATCAGATCTCAATTGTGCTGAATGTTTCAACTGTTTTAAGCAGGTTTTCACTGTGAAAACCTGCAATTCTTGAAATCTTGAGCCAGGTAAATTGGTGACTTAAACTCAGTTCAATTTCTGAACCATAAGACTGGCCCTCTTGAGACTTTCATAAATCATAAACCAACTTCTATAAAATTTCTGAGAGCTGTGTATAAAAATAGAACTGACTCACCTATCACGTATCTCGTAGCTGAACATTTGGGGATTCTCCTCCTTGTACTCTTCGATACGTCTTTCCACGTCAGGGGTAGCAATTCGAGGCTTGCTACCACCGATCACACCCGGCCTGATGCTACCGGTTTCCTGATATCGATTCAGAATTTTTGAAACACAGCCATGGGATACGCGTAGCCTTCGCGAAATAACGCAGGGGCGAACCCCCTGTGCGGCCAGCTCCACAATTTTGTATCGAACGTGATTTGGTAACGGACGTCCATTAATAAATACACCTCCAAGTTGATTAACGCGGCCTTGCCCTGCACATGTTCAGAACACAAAAACAATCGAACATTAGTTAACTGCTGTCAAAAGAGTGAAAACGTCGATAAGATAAAGATAAGAAATGTGTATCAAATGTAAAATATGTTTCTTCTTACTGATTTGACTTGAAAATAGAGAGTTGAGAAAGATAGAACAGGTTTGCCAACTGTGAAGAATAAGGATCTAGCTTTTGTGACTTAGTGTATGAGAGTAATCGGGGTCAGAATTTCCTGTTTTATTTAGACACTTGAAAAAAATGTTGATAGTAAGTTAATTTTTACAATTTAAACGGCGCAAAGGTGGGACAATTTAAGATTTGTAGTTAAAACTACTACAAAAATGGTGAAATATATAATCCCAGATAGTGAAAAGTACCTCAATCGTTAAGAAATGTCTTTATTAAATAATACACGTAATTTTCTTCACTGTGTGATGAGAAAAGTCACTACCTATCCTCATTCTTAATTAATACTAACTTATTTATTCCTCTCAGTGGAGGAAAACATACATTTTAAATTTTCATGACAGGTTTCTTGAGTATTACGAGTATCTGCTAGGTTGATAGGTTCCTAACGAATGAGCTGAAATTTTGAATGCAGACTAATTTTGTGGTACCTATGTAATGAATCTCTAGAAATTTATGCTTCACTTTGAAAAAAGAAAAAGAAAATGTATTAACATTTTTTTTAATTCTGGTATTGCGGTTGTCATATTTTGATGAGACAGAATACAAGGATAGATGGAATTTTAACAATAGCTAAACTGAGTAAGAGAAACTATAGTATAAATTTTCAAAGATTTTTGGTAGATACTAATACAAAATAATATGAATATAAATTATCTAAGATAATCGAATTGTATTTCAAGTATTAAGAATATCCACAATAAAACTTGCATTTTCTTTGTTTTCTTATCCAAAATAGTGAAAATTCTTAACAAAAAAATATGTTATCACATTAAAAGAATTTTAAGATTTCCTTGAATTGTACTTGAAAATTTTGGCTTTAATCCTCAGCTTAGTGTGAATTGTGTGAAAATATATACTTACCTGAAATCATTGGGACTTTCTTATTTGACATAGGAAAAAAATGAATAATAATTCCAATATAAGAAAATTTTTTATCGAATCGCAGTCACATATTTCGACTAAGTTGTATTTTAAAGAATAGCTAAGCAATTGAGAGCGAGTATATAGACTTTAGGGTAGGGCAAAATCGTCTTGGTTACTCTTCATAAAATAATCTTACAGAATTGGTAATAGTGTAGGAAGGTGGCTTTTTAGGTGCACTAGACCTATTTTTAATCGAAAAGAAAATTTTCCGAGTAAAATTTAAATATTTATTTTGATGAAACAGTTGCCATGGAAATACGAAACTGAATCCAAAGTTATTTAGCTCCTAGCAAGTGCAGACACTTCCTTCAAGTCTTATTGTAAGGAAAATTACCTAGTCATCTTTTTTGATAAATATACAAAAATATGTTTTAGTGTTTAAAATTTTTCAATACTCATCAAAATATTGAAAACACGATATGGTCTTTGGCAAAAGCAAATGAAGTAATGAACCTATACGATAATAATTGATATTTCACATTTTTAGAATCCAACTTGAAATTTTGATGGAACTCGAAAATAATAAATTTTGTATAGGTACCTCATAAATTGATTAGATCGACTCGCATTTTGATTTCAAAAATGCGAAAGTTTTTTATACGAAATATGGGAAATGTTTTTCATGGTTTCCTTTTCCGAAGTGGTTGCGGTTCAAGTGAATTTCATATGAGAATAATTTTACTTTGAAAACTGACTATAAACTATAAGAAAAGTAGGTCACGTTTATACTTTACAAAGTAATTTCGTGTGTTGAATTTGACAAAAAATAGTTGAATCTATGGAATAAATCGAAAACATTAGACCTAGGTATGGCTTTTTTGGCCCAAGCATGCCTGAGAGCGATGAAACAAGAGATTTAGAATATTCGATTTTTGAGAACTTTCTGCCCACCTATTTGTGCTGATAATGTACTTCAAGCGGAGATAATACAGTTTATCCCAATTTCGCATTAGTTGGTGGTTTTTGAGTTAGAAGTTTGACAACCGCAATGATTTACTTCAGAATTATCAAATTTGAGATAATATCCTTTTGTCAGATGATTCATCTATAATTTTGTTTATCTACTTTTATAGAACAATAAGTATTCATATTTTTTAAAACTTATAGTCATAGAGCTTCCATTTATACATATACTGAGCTTGGTGAACGTTAATTGCTTTTATCAATAGGACCAAGTGTGTATACAAGGATAATGGAATAAAGGTTTGTTCGTTCTTTTTCCTGTAGAAGTTCAAACCAGTCTACTTTCCTAATTCTATAATCAAACGAACATTAGCTATTACCACTATACTCAAATTACACTTATTATAGAAAATAGTTTATCCCTACCTCCTTATCACTAAATTTTGATTCAGATTGTGAACGGTCCCAAGTTCAGAATTATTTTTTTATAAAATCATACAGGAAGAATTTTATTAGTGTAACCAGTGGCGCAGTTAGACGAGGGCTAAGCGGGTTGAAGCCCCCTTAACCCTCAAATTTCATCAAAAAAAGACAAATAGAAAAAATTTTCTGCAATATTTCTTTCTTTTGGGGACAAATTTAAAACGCAGCCCCTCCCTTAGCAGATTTCTGGCTGCGCCAATAAAATTTAAGCCAACCTACTTTGTTACGCGAGTCAAATGGAATGTTGAATTAAATACTTAATTGTATGAAGAAGTATCTAATACCAATTGATGATATTTTAGGATAAGCAGTCTGCTCCCTGGCATTGACTATGGGCCTGTGAGTAGTGCAATTTCTACCAAAGTCACAATTTTATGAGGCAGTTCTCGCAGTTCCCACATCTAGAGGTTATAATCTAACAGTAGGTATAGGTCTACCATAGTTAGAGAAATCAGAAGTCTCAAATAATTAAAAATTTTCCTCGCCCTGCATTTCGCCTTTAATATTAAATAGCTTCGGCTTAACTTTAAAATATAAAATTTTGCATTACATTCACCTTGAAATGGGTAGCCGGTGGAGAAACCAGCTTGTCGCATCATCCCATAATTCGTAACTGTCATCTTTTCACCAATTTCAACATCACAGATCACTTTAAAAAAACGTTCTAAAATCGTTATTAACGCACAGTCATTACCGCAGAAAAGTAGTTATGTACACCACAAATATAGTTGAAGAGAAAAATCGAAAAAATTGGGCCAAAGATCACGCATAAATTCCATTACACTTCACAAACTGATCGTACGAAACCATAGACATGGTAAACACATAAACAGAACAATTTCTTTCGAATAAAAAATAAACAAAATTAAAAAAAAAACAACAATCACAAGTTTCAAAGTGAGATAACCAAAACAACAGAGAGAATAAAAAATCTTTGAGAGACACAAAAATTGTGGTACACGTTACACGACTGCATGTAAACGGAGACTGGAAATAAAATCTTGTTTAAAGAAGTTGGACCAGTCAGTGCTGACAACATCACGCCCATTCAGTGAGAACAACCAATAAAATCTACAAAGAGTGGCTGGGCGTGACTGTCATATCTGTTTTATCCTTGTAATATTCCACAGGTAATATCCGGATATCTATCTCGAAAGCTGTCTTAATTCTCTTTCTACGATTACTCCAGCTCCTATTTTACTTGAAAAGCTGGAATTTGTCTCACAAAAAAAAAGGAAAAACTGGAAATTTCTTTGATACAAAAAGTCTTACAGTTAGACCTTTTTATTTCCCCATAGTTACAATAAGGGGGTAATATACCTTCGACTGTACCCTTGAGAACACTATGAGTCAGGTTAGCCAACTTGGGTAAAAAAATCCTTAACCCAAAAAATTAAATGGAGACTTTACTGAAAAACCGCGGATGTTTCTAAAGATTACTACCTACTTATATGAAATCAATTTTATATTTTTATCCATATCTATAATTTTATTCATAACTAGCGGAGCCCAAGGGGGTTACGCCCCCTTTCCGCTTGATTTCCGCTCAATGCCGCTCTTTTGCTCAAATCCCGCTCAAATTTTGCTCCAATTCCGCTCAAATTTTGCTTAATTTTGCTCAAAATTTGAATAAATTACACATGTGTTGGGTCAATTTGGTCGGTGTTGGTGAGTTGCAGCCAGACGCTGGAAATAGGGGTGAGTTGCGGCCCAGTTTTTCTTTCCCCCTGGGTAAGTTGCGGCCCAGGTTTTCTTTCCCCCTGGGTGAGTTGCGGCCTAGTTTTTCTTTCCCTATGGGTGAGTTGCGGCCCAGTTAATTATGGCCAACCTTCAGTCTATTAGCGTGACCCAGGAGACACCACGAGGAGTTTGACTGACTAGTCTCCCAAAATGTGTGAAAATATTTCATTATAAATATGAGATTATTATCTAAAGCACTTTTCTCAACTCACGTCAAATAGTTCTGTAATTTAATTAAGGCTTTGGTAAAAACTTGAAACATAATATTTTTGCAAACTGGAATCGAGTTAGGTTTTAACTGAACAGGGCCATTGCTGATCACCATCTTTCAAAGTCTCATGGTACCGGTAAGTAAATTGTTCAAAAAAATTAGAGGCTTGCCTTTTTCACTTTTTAAAAATTCCATTTCAAAAATCAATCACCAAAGTTTTACCCAACATATACACGTATGAAGCAAAAATATTTCACACACTGACTGGAAACGACAGATTATAAATTAAAAGATAAGAAAAAGGAGAATGGACTATACGAATGCAGAGTTGGAAAAACCCATCGGCCGCAACTCACTCTCTTCTGCAGAAAGTCTGGGCCGCAACTCACTCCCTTCTGCAGAAAGTCTGGCCGCAATTCACTTTGTAAAAAAGGTACAAAATCAATTTGAGCCGCAACTCACCTACAGCCAATTTGGTGACTGCGGTACCAGACACTGATTTTTATACGGAGATTATTTTGAAATATGCAATGTCCAATGAACACTGCTTTTTTAAGCCAAATTTTTTTCATCTCATTCAGAAGCTTAGAGACAGATAATTCGATAATTTGCTAATATATTTCAATTGAACTAAAATTTCCAAACTTTGCATTTTCTGATTTCTGCTCAGAGAATAAATTTGTAAGTTGAGCACTGGTGTGGGGGTTTTCGAGGTCGCTGAACACGAATCCGGTAGCCGTATTTGGCGGCGACTCTCGTCCGGCGAGATATGGCTGGAAAGTGCTCCTAAAACCTAAATGGATCTAAATCGCGATGTAGAGCAAAACGGGTCGCAGATATGGGATTCAGCGTGAAAAATTGCTCACACTTCGCTCAATCCAGCTCTAGTTTTGCTCAAATTTTGTGTTATCATTGAAATGAATAAATGAAAATTGCTTCGTCCTGAAATGTTGTGTAGAAGTGTACTAAATAGAATAGAATTCGTAGTTATCGAAAATGTTTTCATCATTAGCAGTGAAATTAAAACTCTAATCAAAAAGACTTATACATCATCATATTTCTGAGATTTTCCTCCATCTAATGAGACCAAATTCAGCTTTTTATGTTAAGTAGAAGCTGAGTAATCATAAAATGAAAAATAATTTGTTTATGAATTTCGAGTTGGGACAGACATCCGGACATTGGATTTTATTACATAGATGTTACTTACATCCCTTGGCTTCAAAGCATTTACATTATTAGATTGCATTTATTATTCTTGTCAATAGACTTTATCATATCTGGCTATTCCAGTATCTCAAATCTGTTCATAATGGAATTTGGTTCATATAGTACCTCCTTGCTTCTAGCAACTTAATTAGGAGTAGACATTTCAATGAACCAAGTCATTCAGCAAAGACTAGATCAAATTTTTTGCTCGAAAGTCAATACACTCAACTTTTTCATATAATGATATCAATTATTTGGTTTTAGTAAAGCTGTTGTAGGTCTGTATGCTATTACTCACACATTCCAAGAAATCTGTTTTTTTTTTTCCATCTCGCAACAGGATTCTAAACGTTATTTTCAAAATACTGTAAATCTACATCCCTTCGTTTAAAGAAGAGGAAAAAAAGGCAAAATGCTTTGGCTATCATTTCTTTTTACTCTTCTACCTACTTTTTTATTTGTTTCATTTGACCTTCACCCTCAGTTTGCAGTAATTCTGTACAATGGGCCCCACAAGCCACCGATTTCACTTTTCTTTGGATTGATACTCGAGTGCAACAGTAGTTCCCTTTGGACAATGCAGCAGATCTTTTTAAAAAGATTTTCCATGGTATTACTGACCTAGTTTTGTATCCTTTGCATCCCCAAGACACAATTGTAATATCGAATAAAGATCTTCGACATGAAAATTAGAATAGTCAACTTTTCGACTAAGCAACCTACTGTTTTAGGATATATCGTTTGATTGCTGACTATGGTCAAAAAAATGAACAGAATTAGGAAAGGAAGATTCAGGGGGTACCATAAAAATGTTGATATCTATTTCTTATATTTTACTCCCTCAGCTGCTTGGACATGACACAGATCTGTTTATAGATGACAATTTTAATATAGTCTTTCGTTTTGGCAAAATCTTTGAAGAACCAACTCCGCCCCCCTCCCCCTCATATGCTAACGGTTAAGACAAATATCGAGAAAACGTAACGAAATGATGGACTACCAAATTTTGACGCATTTCTCAAAAAAAAAAAATAAATGAAAAAATTGACATTCACAAATTACGTAAACCTTTAGAATCGAGGTTTAGGAGTACCTAGTATTGGTCGAATAAAAATAAATAAAATCAATTTTAAATTGTGAAAATATATTTCTGAAGAGATATTATCCAGTAAAATTACTCGTAACGAGTTTTTTTCTTCTTCTCCAAAAATATGCTCGAATGAAGTTAGGACGGAGGTAATAAAAAAGTGAACTGCGCAAACCATGCTAAATTGCTAACAACTAATTTCTTAAATTTCCGGTCCTATTACGTATGAATCGTAATTAAGTTTACGAATTGAGAAAATTTTTACTTTTTTCTACGATTCAGAATTTCGCAACAATACTCGAATTGCTTCGATCGACATTGTAATTTTATTAAGACAAATGCAAAATTTCGAGATATTAGTCTGTAGCTATAATTTTACTGAAGCAAATGCAAAATTTCGAAATATTGGTTCGTCATTTTATTGCAAAAATTCGAGATATTGGTCTGTGATTTTAGTATGGCAAACGCAAAATTTCGAGGTATTTTTCTCTTTCAGATAATTTCAAGTTTAAAATTTTATTTTCAGCCCATCATTGCCAAATTTTAGTTTAAGGAAAGGTGGCCCACAAAAATGTTGAAAATTTTTAAATGGGAAACAAATCACTACTTTTATTATAAACTAACATTTTACGTTTTTTTCTGCGCTGTGTAATAAAAATTGAATACATAGAAAAAAGTATCCCATTTTTATATTTTCTAAGGGCCTGATACATTAAATTAAGATTGCTTAGTGAAATTTTGTTTTCACCAGTTTGATTAATTTATTTGATAATTGATGTAGTGTATTTGATTTAAGCTTGCTTTTTTTTTTGCAATTTCAAAATCTTAAGAAAATCAAGAAATCATCACCACCTAGAATATTTCATAATTTCGATAGTACAAAAATTTTTGAATAAATCTCGTAATACTTTTTTTTTCGATGGGAAATGAACAATTACTAGCTACAATGTCAAACATTCTAACGTTTTATTGACTTCAGCAGTTCTCTGTCAAAAAATTATTTTCAAGAGGTAATTAAATTTCTTTCCCTGAAAGTCTATTTCTATCCTATTTTCCCACTTTCCGGACTATATTTTCAATCCCATAAATCCAATTCAAGTGGACGACAAATTCACATGACCATTCTGAGAACTGAAAAGATTAATTTCGAAATAAATTAAGTAGTCAAAGAAAGAATAAAAAACTGTGTTTTATACATTCTAAAGCCAAGTTATGTTTCCAATAAAGATAGATCTTTTTTTTTCTTCGATCTCCTATTCTTCTCGACACAGACAACCGTTTTTATGCATTTTCGATTCTCACACTGCACTTGTTGAATACGAAAGAAGCCAAAGGCTACTTGTCAGCCAATTTATTCTGGACACAACTCAATTCCAAAATAAAATCTTTCCAAATAAGCTGTCAGGATCCGCGGGTGTAGTCTCTCGTCACAATAGAAAACTCAAGATTTATGATATGTACCTAGGAATCAATAAAACAGTCGAAGAAATGTGACTGATAGAGAGGTGAAAAGAGACCCTAATAAAAATGATATAAAAAGAAAACAAAAGGCCAAAGAGAAATTTACCAGAAACTTAGCCCATTTCATTCATGCTCTTTGTTTGGTTCGTCTTTTTTTTTTTCTTTCTTTCACCGTACCCTCCTCCAATTTCAATCCTGTTTTTTGCCCCAAAAACTGTAAACTCGTGAGATTTTTTTCTACCTCGTCGTTTATCCGCCACAACCCTATTACGTCTTCATATTTATGTATTTCGAGTTACATTGCAGGTAGCTTATGCGCAGCTGGGGAGCAGATCACATACGTAGAACTTCTCGACGTCTTTAGTTAAACCTTAATGTCCTTTTTTTCTGTCTCTTTCTGCGTATGTATGTCCAAATTTCGTGTTACTATTTCGTACCTCGTAAAATGCCTTTGTTAACTGTACACGCGACGAAAATATCTTTGCTCCTTTTCTATCATTCATTGGAGGACCAGACTAAATAGAATATTTTTACAATCCCATTCTGAATAGAAAACAAGGCAAAAAATAATTAACGGATTCGTGGATAAGTAATCAATGTGAAACTTTGCCACTGGGTAGAATCATAACATTATAACCTGTAACTGCTGGTACTAGAAAAAATAAATTGAAAATCAATTCGTCCCAGAATATAAATGTATGAAATTTATAATCAAATATAGGTGATTGTGTAGGTTGCCTCAAATGAAAGGGTAAGTTATACGACCAGGAAGGGATTGTAAGCATAACCATGATCTTTTATTCACCTTGATTCGTTTTCATTTCTTTGACAAAACTAGTTCAGGCTTCAGGCACTATTTCTCACCACACGATTCTGGAAATATTACCCACAAAAAAAAAAAACTATTACTAATTCCATTTATAATCCTCAAATTCATAGAAATCCCCTTTAAACGTTTATAGTTACCATTCGCTGTTTTTCATTTTATTACAATATGTTCCCAAATCCCCACTACTGATAAATCTGAAAAACGCGAATCAGACCTTGTTAAACTTTTTTTTGACAGTTGGGTACTTTTTGGAAGAACATTAAAAAATAGGGTTTTAAAGTTATTCTATTTACGGATGGTTTAAGACTACGTGACCATTTATGGGTAGCCTCCGATCATTATGCATGTCAGATTTGTCACTTTTTTTATTATAAGTCTGCAGATAATTTTTTGAATTTTTTGAACATAACTATTGAAAGATATACTTCGGATTTAGACTTTTGAACAGGCACCAACAGAACTGATTAAGTATCACCCAAAGTCAAATTGGCACCAATTAAACTAATTACTGGGTACTACCCAAAATTAAATTTGTACCAACTGAACCAATTCGGTGCTATCCAAAATTAAATTGGCACCAACTGAGCCAATAGGGTGCCACCCAAAGTTAAATTTGTACCAACTGAACCAGTTGGGTGCCACCCAAAATCAAATTGGCACCAACTGAGCCAATAGGGTGCCACCCAAAGTTAAATTTGTACCAACTGAACCAGTTGGGTGCCACCCAAAATTAAATTGGCACCAACTGAACCAATAGGGTGCCACTCAAAGTTAATTCAGCCCCAACTGAACCAACTGGGTACTACCCAACATTGAATTAGCACCAACTGGGCCAATGTGGTGCCAACCAAAATCAAATTGGTATCAACCAAACCCATTGGGTCTACCCAAAATTAACCTTTTCCTAATGTCGCATCCACACCTGAACATTTTTTTTGCCAAACATGCCGAACGAACATTTTTGCCCGAATGGAGAGAATTGTTGGAAAATGTTCGAGGAAATTTTTTATTCGTTGTATTTGATGTGTTTGCCCCATTCTTTCTGTTCGAATTATTCCCACATGTTTGGATAAAATAAATTTTCAAGTGTCAGTACAGTTTGTGGATTAAGTTGCCCTGCTCAACTCCACTTACTTTTTCCTGTGCCAATAGTTTTTTTTCCTCTCGTTTTCTCCCGACAAAAACTAGCAAGAAGGCTTTCCAATTTTTTCTTTGCCTCGTCTGGTGAACAGTTTTCTCCAACTACTTTGAAAATTTCTACCCAGGAATCATACTTTTTCAGCCTATTGTAGTAGGATCCATGTCTTGGGTTCCACAGCTGGTAATGTTTTACAAATTGGTCGATTAAAAAAATACAATTTTCTTAGTTCGGCGCTTTACTTTCGGTTTGGCTGGCAATCCACACCTGCACATTTTTTGTCAAACAGGACGAATTCGCTGTGTTCGGCGAAAAAATGTTCATGTGTGGACGCGACATAATAGTGTCGTAGCGCACCATAGAAATTTCCTTCATGAAGAAAGTGTCCATGGCACGCCACCATACATATCACACACCCTCTACAAAACTGATACAACTCGAAAAAACCGTTTTTTCAGGAGAGCTATTTGAAATTTTCAATTTTAAAACTGTCAATATTCAATCAATTTTTAACGGATTTTGTTCATTCAGAAGCCAAATGACTCCATTTATAGTGTAGTTTTTGAATGTGCTGGTCTTTTCCCCATAAACAATCCACCAATAGCCCCCTGGTAAGTTGTATCACTTTTGTACAGCCAGCAATGACACTTTTTAATGTTTTGTGTGTTAATTTTAAGTGAGATGTATCAGTTTTGTAGAGAAATATTGAGTTGTATCGGTTTTGTAGATTGCCAAACTTATTCATTTTATATGGAAAAGTTGAGTTGTATCAGTTTTGTCCATTGAATAGCTACACATTTCTGAAATTGTAAACTGATACAACTCTCCTGGAAGGGTCTGGGGGTGAAATTTCACCAAGGTGAATATGGGGGATTAAAGTAGGACCCTTATAGACCCTTTTTTCACTGCTAACTCAAAACTCAATTTTTGAGAGGTGTATCAGTTTTGTAGAGGGTGTGCGATATTATGATGGGGCAGAAACTATCTCCACACTCAAATTTTTCCTTGTGGATGATATTTGGTAGGTACGGGATACTGGCTTATCGTAGGTACTAAATTGAGTGGTCTCACACATGAAATTTAAGGTATGTGTTATTTAATGGCATGAAGAAATTTTCAAGGTGAAATAATACAATAGAAACATTATTATCGCTCAGGTTCAGACGGACACTACTCCTACAATAATGCTATAATGTATATGTAGCTGCCATGCTAAAGATTCCATGCTGTTGAAATTACATCGAAATAAACTCTATCGATTCCTAACTTTTCTCTCTTCAACAATGATGAGGCATTTAATTCGAGTACATTGAATTGTATGGATCTGGAGATGGAAAACAGAGGAATGAAAAAGAAATACGAGTACATAAGCCTACACGACTGAAATCGAGGAGCATGAAATTGTAAGTTGAAGGAAAAACGACTGACAGCTATATGCAGGCACAGCGAAACTGGTTACCCAAAATTCATTGCTCTGATGTATCCGCCAAAAATATGCCATCTCATGTCCCCTACACAGATATCTACCTCTAGATACGATAGTAAAATATATAGAAACCAGAGAAACACTTTCATTCCGCATTACTTGGACTACACTTGGAACAGAGTAATATTTTCAATCAAATTCCCAACCATTTGTAATACATACAGGAGAAGGGGGGCTTAGGGAGAGAAATGGAATTTTTTGATAGCTGGTAAAAAATCAGAAGAAAGGGATTCATATGATGATTTCTAAGTGATTGATTTTCAACGAGATAAAAGATTTATAGACTTACTTGATCTTAGCTTCACACCACTATTTTATTACATTCTTACCAAACAATAATCAGGAAAGATACACAACCTCTAGACATCTATAAGAATTATTTTCTTTTGATCTCTCATTAAAATGATTTTAATTAAAATCTCCTTTTTTTTTTTTTTTTAAATGAACTTCCTGGAGACATTTTCAATCGCTTTTTTGTCCACTTCTTATATAATAAATAGATACCACAATCACTGAGGAATTCGAAAAATTCGTCAAGTTTATATTCTAAAGGTATGTGAACTATAAGCCTACCTTTTGGAAGATTTTCAATATATACCTGATGATTTTCATTCAGACCTGGATAGACCTATTAATTTAAGGTAGGTACATACAGTAGAAACCTTTTCTCTATTGTGTTTTGAAAATAAAAAAACTATTTTAATGTATTAAGTAGCATGATACGGTTATATAATGAAAGCTAGAAAAGAATTAGCCTACCGAATCTTTCTACTCGAGTACTTTTTTTTTTCTTTTAAGTAGACTAACAGGAATGTGACTCCCGTTAGTAAGAAAATTTTTTCCCATTCGTTTTCTAAAACAAAAATGAGACTATAGAAATAAATGAGTTTATACATGTTTAAACTCTTAACGAAATGACACCCAGGTTATTCAGTGTCATTGTGGCACCCGTGTTTTTAAAATGTTAGTAAATGTCTTTGTGACCCACCGTAAGTAAGTGCTATCGTGGCACCCATGTATGTAGGTTAGTGAGTGTCATTATAGCACCCGGAGGCGTTGCCAAATATCTACCTTTCAGGGTGTCACAATGACATTTATTAATGCATATACATGGGTGCCACAATAGCATTTACTTTCAGTGGGTCACAAAGACATTTACTCAAATAAATTTGTAGCCCAGCTAAGTAAAGATGGCTCTAAACGAACCGTAATGTGACGAAGTCACACTTCTAAGTACCTACACATACATTGAAGTTAATTTAAAAATCTGAAAAATACATATAAGATCAGGTTCAGTTTTGATTCGCCTGATTTTATTTAAATTCTCATTTAGCCAGCCTCCACAGTTTCAAAAATTTAAATTCCCATTTAGCCAGCCTCCGCAATCTCAAAAATTTTATTTTCCCATTTAGCCAGCCTCCTCGTCCTCAGTCTCGATAATGCAAATTCCATTTAGCCAGCCTCCACAGTCTCAGAAATTTAAATTGCCATTTAGCCAGCCTCCGCAGTTTCAAAAATGCAAACTGCCATTTAGCCCCCTTCCACAGTATTTAAAATTAAAATTCCCATTTAACCAGCCTCCGCAATCTCAAAAATTTTCTTTTCTCATTTAGCCAGCCTTCTCAGTCCACAAAGACATTTACTTGCAGCTTATGTATGTTTGTATGTAACACTCCGCACTCTGGTGGAACATACAGGGAACCCCCCAGTATGTAGGATGAGTTTGGATGTCAATGTGACACCCGGGGTAAAATGTGGATTTGGATCCCCCATATGCCCCCTAGACCCCAAAACCACCAATTTTAGCTAAAAACGTTGTGGCACCCAAATCCGGTTGCCACAAAGCAAAAATGGGTGCCACAAGAACATCCAATAAGGAAATTGGGGGTCACAATAACGCTTAACAAAAATACTTATACATATCGTTATCCCAAGTCCAAAATCTGCTCAATTCCAAAAAAATTATAATTTTCATGAGGCTTAAATTATATTTTTGGTGCGTGATGCGATGCTATTTTTATTTATTTCAACGCGCGCAATTCCGAAAAATCAGACAGAAAAATATTAATTAGATATGAAAATATTTTCTTTATTACTATCACTGAAAATTTTTATTTTATACCGACTGCAAAATTGAGAAAAAAAAACGCAAATTTTTAGTACTTTGTTAGTGACAAGAATCTCGAGATGTAAAATTTCCAAGACGTGTTTGTTTTGCTACGAATTTATAGAATAAATTCATAAATACGTGGCAAAACAAAGATTTTTTCTTATCACATCTTCGTGAAAAAAAGTGAACTCAGTAGTAAAAAGTGTAATACCCACTCCTCTTTTATTTTACCTCTGTGGATTAACATTGCAATTATTCCTTTAGGGCCGGTATTACAAACTTTGGTTACTGATTTAATGGACCAGTATAATGGTCTGCTAAATTTATAATCACTGTTTGTAATACTGGCCCTCAGTGTGTTTTCATTTTTCTCAATTTTACATCGTGTTTTAATTTTCAATCAGAGATTCTATATGCTTCAAATGAGACCATATGAAACCGCGCATTTGAATAAATTGATAAAACAATTAGTTGTGAAATTGCTATCCAAGATTTTTTGCTCTTGCATAGTCGTTGATCCTCGAACTCTGACGTCATAATTCAATAATGTCCAAAAAAACAGTCCTATTTCCATATCAATGGTATAGTGCTAAAAAGTCATATCTTCATTAAATTTTTCAGGAGAACAAAAAGAAAGTTTACATTCACTAAAAAGGTGTTATTTGCGATCGAGTAATGTTTTCATGACTTTTCTTTTTGTTGTTGAAAGTTGGTGATATTTTAAAAAAAATATCAAATGATAGAGCTTGAAATTTCCTTTCCAATAATAGCAAAATGTCGAAATAGTGGGAAAATTGAAGTACGATATTTTTGCACTGTGCCATCGATATGAAAATGGGTTTACATAAAAAAATTTAAAATTTGATTTAAAGGCTGATTTATAGCTCAAATGATACATTTTAATGCACTGATAGTGAATATCAACTTCGTATTCCTTATATTTATCAACCAATTTCGAGAAAATAGCTTACAAAGGTATAAAATTCTTATCACAAGACTAGTAATTTTCAAATAAACTTTAATTATGCTTGAAGTACACATTTTCTCTCAAAAAAATTTTTTTTTCTTTTTTGTAGTAGAAGGTTGAAATAATTAACAGTATCAACATTATTATAATAAATAATTGACGAAAATCTTATTGTTTGAAAATAGTGAGAATTCAATAAAATCATACACGTTTCCAAACAGTTCCACTGTTTAAGAAAAAAAAGTATTTCTTGATATCGAGTGTCGAGTGCGTATTTTTTTCTATGTGATACAATAAGGGTAGTTGACAGAGGGGAAAGGTGAGAGGAAAAAAATGCCCAAAAACCGGATGAGAGTAATTAGATGTCGAAAGAGAAGAATGATGACCGAATGAGAACCGCATATCTCTCGGTGCATATATATATGGTATGTGACGTCATGAGTCAAAGGATCAATAGAACTTTAAACTTTTTGGTATAGTTTCAGACTATGAAATAGTCATCATAGAGCTCTGATTTTGAGATTTTCACCGCAGATTCGACACATTTATGATTGAATATATATATATATAGTGTTTTGAGAACCCCGCATTTGAGAATGGATATAAGGAACATGGGCAGTGAAATACAGTGACGGTGGTACGCTGCGGCATTATTATTGTTGCACGCTTCAGTGAGCCCTCTTTTGTTTTCCACCAGTTTCCCGTGAAAGTCCTTCACTTACCATTCGACACGCTCCGATATTTTTTTCTACCGTTCATTCTCGCTCTTTTTTATTTATTTCTCTCAATTTTTTTTTTTTTAGAGGTTTTTTAGTATCGGATTTTTTCATACGATTTTTTCCTTTATTTTTGTTTTTCTCGTAGTTTTTTTTCTCACTTCATTTTTTTTGTCTGTCTATTTTTACTCGAATATACATTATCGCAGCCGAATACAAGTATACACTCTCGAATATGCTGCGGCTCGTTTTTATAAACGTGCATCATAAAAACTTGAGCGAGAAAAATTTTACAGAATAAAATATCTACTTGATAAAAAATGAATATTATTTTTTTTATACAATATCGCTTCTAATAATCGCTTTGATTTTTGCCACATATATGCGGCTGCACGTCGATTATAACAATACTCTTTTATGAGGCTGCAGGAGCAGTGCAGTCAACTTGGCGGATAGATATATTTATGTATACGCGGTGAACAGAATGAAGTAACAACCGACCATTTCACGTGTAGCACTTGAAAAAATTTTTACATCCAATATTAAAACATGAGAAAAATTAGAGTAAATATAATGTGATCAGGGTACACTGACAAAATAAATTATAATTACTATTTTTTTATAAGAAAAATGAGATAATTTAAATATTATAGTTAGATACCGCATTCCTTGGCATTTGCCAAATGAGTTCCTTTAAAGGCAGAAGATCAGAAATAAAAAAGAAATACGTTATGGGGTAGTAGGGGCCTGGGAAAAAAATGTTATTTTGCCAAAAATTGCCGAAACCAAAATAAATGTCAAAATATATGTTAAACGACGAAAACTGCCAAATTAGCTGATTTGGTGTTCATTAACATGTATTTGGCATACCTACCTGATGCTATTGAAAATTTGGAAAAAAGAGGTTTGACTCTACATGCTCAAATTGAAATTATTGACGATGTTTGTCAGAAAATGAGCATAATTCCAGGTGCTCGAGGGAAAATTTTAGCAAGAAAAAGTTGTAAGAAATGACAAAAATGCCTTTGTTTTTAAATTTTTTTATGATTTAATGTTTCTTTTTGATTTTCAAATGTTTTTGCCAAATAAAGCCAAATTTGCCTTGTATTGCGCCAAATTTTGATTTTTCAGTGCCAAAAAATCCGGCCTCCAATTATAGTAAACATCTATAAAGAATTAGTCCATACGTATAATTATTCATCGGAGAATTTTTTTTATTAGAGAATCAGATTGGATTTAGGAAAATCTAAATCTTTTCACATATTTCACTGCCAGTATAAATATTCCAGCCTTGAAGCTAATTAGTTTTTAGAATTTCATCCCTGGGAATACGATGGTTGCTTTCCAAGCTAATTGTGAAAAATCAATCAAAAATCAATTTACCCTTTAATTAATTTCACTTTCCTCGCGTTCTACTCTGATACACATACACACATACAGCTACTGGATGTGGGAAAAATGTGTGACCAATGCATAACCCATTCTGTATAGACTTCGCTTTCGGTATGATCGTATATTGATGAGAACAACCTCCAGTCACTTCTTATGTTAGACTATTGAAAAATTGTATTCGACTTGATTATGTGGTCTTGATGTTGCAGACAAAACACGTTTCAACAATAAACTACCGCGGCGTGTACTTATCGATTAGTTCCTGCAGCTTAACGAAAAACGTCTGCCTTTATTTGCTCATAATGCGATTAAATTTTAATTTACCTTCTTCGTCTCTTAATTAATATTCGAATATAGATGAACTCAGGCGCACAAATATCGAATAGAATATTAATTGAAGCGTGGGTCTGAGAGATTCTCTCAATGGCCCCGTGTCCTTACAATATATTATCAGGAGAAATGCCATATTTATTCTGATTAGAATCCAAAATATGGAAAAATATCTTCCAAAATAAGCAGTTTTCTTTGCAACAGCTCTGATTGAAAGAGAGGGTAGCGCTAGCAGTGAATTTTCAATAATGAATAGTGAATAAGTAGAGGGCAATTATATCAGAGAAAAATTCTGGAAAATGTTTCCACAACCTGATATACAACTTTAATGGCTACGACTGAGCTTGAATTTCATGAGTCTCGTATATCTATCTGCTATGCAGCAAAAATATGCAATATACTATCTGGTCATTTCTCTCACATCTTACCTCCTGAATTTGCCCTTAAAAATTAACGTTGGAATCGAAATTCACATTTTTCATCGAAAACTGTGGGTATATTAACTCGGAAATTCATTCATTAAAAAACAAAAATCATTTCCAAAATAATTTCCAATTATCTATTCGTGCTGAAATTTTTCATTTACATTTAGTGATAGTCTTCGTGATAATTCCTAACACATTCCAGAAATTTCTTTCCTATGAAAATAATTTTCCATCATTTTTATTTAGTCTAATTGACATAACAGATTTTATCATTGAGAATTAATTGTATGAGCAGTTAACTCCATAATCCAATTTTTAAAAGCCATGTCACAAATTTAATAGTTTATCTTTCTTCATATTTGATTATTTTGTTAGAATTCTGACAGAAAATTGCTGTGTGAGTGAAAACTTACAGTTTTCCTTCAGATTGTTGCCCTAACCTGTGGTGTGGGAACTTGCCCCTTTGGGTTTTCTTAATATTTTTCACTGGATGTAAAAAATAAATCAACAGATAGAAGAAAATAATGACTGATGATTGTACCTACCTCACCATGTCGACAGTTCTTCAGTTTTTCATTTAATTTAACTTCTAACTACCATTAACTATAACTATCTTGGCAAATTACTTTTTCCGTTGTCCAAAATAATTTGAATTAAAATTCGTAATTTCATTTTCTTTTGATGGCCAGCAATTATTTTGAGAAAAATGTGATGGAAATTAAAATAATTATGTTATAAAAGAATTATAATCATGTCTGTGAAAAGGATGCTTCTGGGGAAGGTTAGCAAAAATGATATTTTTCGTGCTTTCATTGATGAATTCGCCATCTTTCTAGCTCCAAATCCGACCAAGTTATTGCAATTTGAAGTTAAAAAAAAAAAGTTGAAAATCAATTTTTTCAAAGGGCAGAAAAAGGGCTTCCAGAGTTTGATTTAGAGACTGTATAATATGTTTTTCTTTAGTCTACACGATTTCTAATGTAAAATTCAATGCTGAATTCAATAGTGTAGCTTAATGTATTGGTTAACTTGGTGGAGCTATGTCATAAATAATGGTAATATCGGCCATTTTTGTATTTTTCTTTAGTATTATTAAATTTCTTAGTCTAGTAGTGTTTATGTTAGCAAAAACGGTAAAAATATGACATTATTAACATTTACGTTAGGTTGTTAAGAATTTCGTTTTTCTTAAGAATTTTCAATTTATCGTCATTTTTGGCCCCATTTTTACTTTTTTTAGTGATTCTTAACAATCACCAAAATACCTATATCCTTCCGATTTTCAATTGTTAAGAATCACAAAATAAATAGTAATTCTTAACAATTAAAAACCGGAAGGAAACCGGTTCATTATTAAGAATAACTGTAAATAAATTGACTTATTTTCTGTAATGTCTTCTTCATATTTTATAGAATGAGTGATTGAGAGAATGAATGAGAGAATGAGTGATTGAGTGAGTGAATGAGAGAATGAGAGAATAAGTGAGTGAGTGAATGAGTGAGTGAGTGAGTGAGTGAGTGAGATTGAGTGGGATTGAGTGACATTGAGTGAGAATTAGTAATTGTGTGAGATTGAGTGCTTGAATGAGATAGAGGTATTGTGTGTGATTTAGTGATTGAGTGAGAATGAGTTATTTTGTGATTCATTGAAATTGAGTGATTAAGTGATTGAGTGATTGAGTGATATTGAATGCAATTGGTTGATTGGGTGAGATTGAGTTGCAATTGAGTGATTTAAAGTTGGAAAACGAAAAACTTGATTTTAAGAAGGGGCTTCAAAATTTGAAAAATTGAAATTTTTGACCTTCCTATAATATGTGACAAGGTATGAGAACTGCCTTCAACTGAAGGTAGTTATAATTCATTTTTTACAATTATTCTTACGCAGTATTGAGTGACAAATCCAATGGACCTAGAAGCATTTCTCTATCTAGAAAATTGCATATGACAAAGGTTTTCAAAGTTGAAAACGAAAAAACTTGATTTTAATAAAAAGGCTCCAGAATTTGGGGATTGAAGCTGTTGCTTTTTTTTTCTGTTTATTCCAGAAAAGTTAGCATTCCCCAGGAAGAAATTAGTCGATCTAATAATTGCCTGGTCACCTGATACCCGACCCGAACATTTTTAATTGAAATAATTTTGAAGGCACGATGATTATTGTTAATAATTCTAATAAGTATACTGATTTTTGAAGGCCTGCCCCGATCATTCTCTCATTTTGTTTATCAGAATTTGCTTTCCCACTTCTACTAATTTTCTGCATAAAATAGTCAAAATTATGAAAATACGGTAGAATAGAATTTAAAATTTTTTATATAATAAACTGGAGTGTGTGGGAAAATAGTTGAATTCTTCTAGACTTTGAAAACAGTAATACTGAAGCTGAAGTGCGCATGAAGATGAAAGCATTTACCTAAAAAACTTTTCTTAATTTATGTTATCACTCATCTTGAAAAAGTTACATGGAAAATATAATCATATCGGTACGTCTACTTGTACTGTACAGTGTACATCTTAAATTTTAGTCGACAACAGGTTATAACTCAACATTCTCATAGACTAAATTAGGTAAAAATGACAAATACAGGTATACCAGGTGACATCCATTTCAATTAAATGATATGATTTGGAAAAATATATCTAATTGTTTACTTTAAGTACTTATAATTAAAACAAACTGAATTTTCTTTTTGTTATAAATCCTAACATATCTTTCACAGCACATAAAAGGTATGAAATTTTCTTGGACAATAATTTAGGTAACAGTTTAATTTATTTCAAATCCTTCTTAATGCCAATACTTCATACAAGGTGTGTGAAAAATGTTTTCAGCACGAGTAGGCTGTAGAGTGAGGTAGTGTGTGAGAGAGATTTCTAAAAAGAACTAGGAACAAGTGTCTGTATGTGAAACCCCTTTGTGAGTATTGAAAACTGCTTGCATGCGCCTCTCAAGAGCCTTGAAGCACTTAAAAAAATTTTTTTTTTGGTGTTTTCAGTTTTTATTACCATTTACCGTTTTTATCGATATTTGCGAGCGCTCGCAAACATCGATAAAAACGGTAAATGGTAATAAAAACTGAAAACACCAAAAAAAAATTTTTTTTAAGTGCTTCAAGGCTCTTGAGAGGCGCATGCAAGCAGTTTTCAATACTCACAAAGGGGTTTCACATACAGACACTTGTTCCTAGTTCTTTTTAGAAATCTCTCTCACACACTACCTCACTCTACAGCCTACTCGTGCTGAAAACATTTTTCACACACCTTGTATGAAATGTGCGGAAAATTAGTACCTATCAAGTTTATAAATAGGTATTATTATTTTTCTTTATTATTGCTGTTACTAAATGTTGATTCATATTTTTCCAAAAATAAATCAGAGAAATAAACAGATTATTAATTTCTCCTTACCTAAAATTTATTCTCATTCTCAGTTTCTTCAAAAACTTCAACTTCATTCACTCCAAAACAACAAACTTCAACTTCATTTACCCCAAAACAACAAACTTCAACTTCATTTACTCCAAAATAACAAACTTCAACTTCATTCACTCCAAAACAACAAACTTCAACTTCATTTACCCCAAAACAACAAACTTCAACTTCATTTACTCCAAAATAACAAACTTCAACTTCATTTATCAATTTTCTGACATATTATCAACTTTTACTGCTTTGTGAAAATAATTCTTAACAATTACGGACAGCAAGGAAAATACAAAAATCTGATATAAACCTGAAGGACACCTTCCGACATATTTGTTAATATATTCCAAATTGTTAACATTTACTAAAATAAAACTGTAAAAACCAATAATTCGTCGCTATTCTCGCCGATTTCTAAAATCTTAAGAACCCGGCGGAAATGTTAAGAATTACTAATTCTTAACTTTTACTCTGACATATATAAAAAATTTCAGCTCGATAAAATCATTTGAAATTGTTTAAAATGAATTTTTTACGAAAGTGTTGATATATCTAGGATTAGGTACAAAATATTATAAAAGTAAAAAGTCATTTAAAAGGACTTTTAGCGATCCAATCGATCTGCAATTTTTTGGGTTTAGTTCGGTTATTAATGAAAAGCTCAAATACTCAGAATCAAAAGTGTCATTTGCCAAAAAAAATTATTATGGATTTTAGTAATGAATTTTACTCTTTATAACGTGGGTCAGTTCTTTATTTCTTTCACCCTTTACTCCCTTCATTTTGCCTTAAAAAGTGGGGTTGGAGAGAAAATTCCTTTATGAAAAACAAAATATTTCTAAAATAATTTTTAATGATCTAATTTAGCTGAAATTCTTTGTGTGTATTTTTGTGATGGTCTTTGTGACAATTTTAAACGCATTCCACTATGAAATTACTCGCCAATGAAAAAGAAGTTCATGATTCATATTATTAGTTAATAGCAGATTTTACCACTGGAAATTATTTCAACGAAGTTTTTCGCAAATGGAACTTTTGATTCTGAGCTCTTTGCTATACTTGGATTTTGTCAACACATGATCATTCTTAGTATCTGAGTATAATTTCAGATTTTACCACATAGGATGTATAGAAGGCACTTAGGGGTTAAGCGAGTTCTTGCCAACCTTCACAGAGAACTTGTTAAAGTCTTAGTACTCAAATGATTATTATCTAGTATCTGCACTATTTTTCAACTGATCCATGCAAGAATTGACGCAAGAGGTACTTAAAATTGTAAAGGAATATGCGGGTACAACTAGCAGGCTATCTCAATTATCTAATTTCAACCTGGTCTTATGGTTGTTGCAAAATTGTTAGAATTCTCCTATTTTCTGACTGACAATTTATCTTTTAAGAAATTACTGTTCGCATAGAGTTGAGGAAAAACAAAAGCAGGTAATAACTATAAATAAGGTGGCCATCTTTCAGTCTCATGTAGAAGAAAAAGACCTGCAGGCAATATTAATTTGCTAGAATATTTTCCGATTCTTCACTTTCATTTTATCATTTTAAGACAGTAACAATTCCAAGTCTACAGCCTATTATTAAAAATCGCCCAAGAAGACGCTGCATCACCTCGCATAAAATATAAAAGAACGATTTTCATTTTCTCAGATATACACTTTAGATACGCTCCGATGAGTGCAACAGAAACAGTCGACACTGGAAAAGTATACTACAGCGCAGTTGAAAGTTAAAATGGAAAAAATATTTTTTTTTCCAGTGTATTTTTTATTCCAGGTGGAGTCTAGCTTGTGTAAAATTTCGGTAGCTGCTAGACTTACATAAGTATCGAAGAATGAAAAAGAATATCATACTTCTTGTTTAAGAATGGACAAGCGTCAAAAATTAAAACGTCGTTCCATTATTTTTGAATAATTTCCAACTGCTCGATTCGATGCGGTTACTGGGTACCAATAGACGCCTATATTTCTCACATACCTATGCACCGCCCTTCCAATTATTTTAACATATTTCACGCGATTGCACGTTCACACTTGAAGACCACATCAAGTAATAATCTTTTTTTTTTAGGTGTTGGCTATCTCTTACAATCCATTTATTTCTTTTTTCAATTCCCAGTGGGCGGATGATAAAGCCAATCAAAATTGGAAAATAGGTAAATTGATGCGCATTTTGTAACACAGGCTGAAGGTCAACTAAGGAAAATATCTGCCCTTTTCCTTCTCCACTTGCCTTAGAATATGTCACCAGTCACTTTGCGTGGGTGTTATGTATTTCTTTCATCAAATAGGTATTACTAGAGACCGGATTTTTGGCACTGAAAAATCAAAATTTGGCACAAAACAAGGCAAATTTGGCTTTATTTGGCAAAAACATTTGAAGATCAAAAACAAACATATTAAATCATAGAAAAATTTAAAAACAAAGGCATTTTTGTCATTTCTTACAACTTTTTCTTGCTAAAATTTTCACTCGAGCACCTGGAATTATGCTCATTTTCTGACAAACATCGTCAATAATTTCAATTTGAACATGTAGAGTCAAACCTCTTTTTTCCAAATTTTCAATAGCATCAGGTAGGTATGCCAAATGCATGTTAATGAACACCAAATCAACTAATTTGCCAGTTTTCGTCGTTTAACATATATTTTGGCATTTATTTCGGTTTCGGCAATTTTTGGCAAAATAAAATTTTTTTCCCAGGCCCTATACTACCCCATAACGTATTTCTTTTTCATTTCTGATCTTCTGCTTTTAAAGGAACTCATTCGGCAAATGCCAACCAGTCTCTAGGTATTACTAATGTTTTTTTTTTTTTTTTTTTTTTAGAAAAATTTCCAAAATGTTGGGAGATGATTAGAGTGTAGAAACTGAAATGGTATGATCCTGCAAAATACTTAACTGCAGAAGAATAAGAAGAAATTTTTTTAACCTGAAAATGTCATAAAGCAGGGGATGAATCCTAAATTTTGTACGCGTTACGCTGGATGTCAACAATGACGTCATCACAGATTAAGAATGATGACTTCAAATGGTGGGGGTAGGGGGAAGGATGCTGATGACGTCATCGCAAAGTTGAAATGACGACATTATCATTCACAGTATACGTACCTAGTTGGTTAGAGGGAAAGTTGAGTAGGTTTTCATTGTCAACCCTAAGAACTAAATATCCATAATCATTTTACTCAAAGGAAAAACAATTATTGTAATTGGGGTAGTGGGAGGGTATATAGTTTTAATACATCTTGGTGATGAAGTAAAATTCTTTTATTATATGCTAAAAAAAATTTATTAAGTAATTTTAACAATTCTAATAAGAAAACTGAGACAATTCAAGATATGCAGCAGAAACTTCTACAAAAATTGTAAAATATATAATTTAAAATACTTAGTAAAAATTGGAAAGTAGAAAATAGGTACCACCAAATATTAAGAATTTTTACAATCAATAGTTATTTTTATAACTGTGATGAAAAAAAGCCAAAATTCATTTCTCTTTAGTGCATATTTGCTCTAATTCAGCATTGAATGACGAATCCAAAGGTTCAAGAAGGATTTCTTTATCTCAAAAATTGATCGTGGTTATAAGGATAACGGAATATTTTGACTGTGCATAGTATAAAAATATTAATACATTAAAGCTACTAAGTCCATTTCAAAAAATTAACTAGATATGAGAAAAAAGTTGATTATCTACTTTTTTTTTTTTAGTAGTACCTAGTAGTAATCTAATACTGCCTTCATCAACTTGTATCACGGGACAATTGATTTATAGCCTTCTTCTAAGTTGATTATTAGTTTTATTACCAAAGTAATACATGTTATAACATTTTTTTCTCATTCCTCATAAAATTTTCAAAGTGGACGTACCTATGACAGCTTTTGGGTTCAAGATATCGATGGGAAAAGTAACTTGTGGCAATAGCTCTGTTCGTTTTGTTGAAAATGGGGAAGTAGACTGATTGCTGGTATACCTTCATAGGAAAACGGACGAATAAATCTTTATTCCGTTATCCTTAAATCCAGTCTTGAATTCTTGCCATCACTAATAGAAACAGTTAATAATTATCGAAGCTCAATTGGTCTATGTATACAAGCCTGCTAACAACATTGACTAACTATTTTTGTATCTTCAACTTCACTCAAAAGTCTGTGTGAGGTCCCCCAATTAAAAATTAGTTCATGAATTACCGTTTCCAGGTATAAATATTTCTTGGCCTTACCAAACCAAATTAGAAATAACCCTATTTTTGAAGCAATATTCTGCAGCATTTGATTCCGTTTTTTTTTATTACTCTGCACCGATAGTCTACTTAATTCATCAGCTATGTAAACTTCACCTCCACATAGCCCACCTTCACACTAACACACTTCGCTGGAAATCCATTCATAAAAATCACGTCTTCCGTGTTTAATTGAACGTGTAATTCGGAACTTTATGCACTCGCTATTGGATATGGCTCCTGGAAGAAAAAAAATGGAAGCGTAAAGAGCAGATGAACTGTTGGATATGGAACGAATATAAACTCGGCATATCCTTACTGCTTATGATTTGCCCTAATAAACCTAAAACCATAACTACCATTGCCAGTATCTGCAGACCATCGACTCGGTGCATCGTCTTGGAAAAGTTAATTCGCTGGAAACGATGTGGCCGCGCGTAAATATAGACATTAGACAAACTGGGTCCGTTATAGTGTATAAAATCGCCGGCAAAATTAAATACGCATTTAAAATTAAAATTACACGGCCTAAAAGCGTAATAAACGCCATTTCTTCAATAAGCTGTAGACCTATTATTACCTCTCTTGTCTTCACCGCCAGTACTCTTCCTTTTTTGTTTTGTTTTGCAGTTTCTTCCTTCTGGAAAAGATTCGCGCAAAATTTCTCCACTATATGCAGTTCCTCATTCAAATATTTTTTGGCACCGGTTCACTTCTAATTTCACAGGTTAAAAGGCTTTTATTGGCATCATTCGACCAATTTTGATGCGGATGAATTCATTATTGTATAGGTGTGATAATTAACTGTTAATAATGTGGGTAGAATCATTGACTTGTGAGTAAAGATTTCATCAGTTACAAATCGTATGATTATGAAAGACTGACGAGTTCAAAAAATGGCTAATATTTGAGTCTAATCAGTTGAGCTTCTAGAAACCAAAGAAGGAAGGTGATATTTTAAACAAAATTAAAGTACAAAAACTGATTTTTATTAATGTTATAATTTTCCTTCCTCTTTGTGAAAATTAAGAAAAAGTATACAACTTTAAGTCACTGAACAGCAGAGATTTTTCAGTCTCCATCACTCCTACTGAGTGGCTTTTATGATGAACAAGAAGTGCTCAAAGTAGTAAGGAAATTTTTTTTAAACCATATAGTAAGATGTTGGAAATAAGATTATTTCCTACATGGTTTTGCTGAATAGAACAATAATTTATTTCCCTAGCTGGCAACACTGTCAAGAAAAAGAGAAAATTTAGATTCAGCTTGATTTTGTAGTTGTTTTTTTTTTCTCTCTTTCACACTTCTCATTCTTTATTATTATCATCATCGTCATCATCATTTCTGGAGAACAATAGTTTACTTGTATCACTCTGTGACTGGTACTCAACTCTTATCTGTTTACGAGTTCCTGTTCTTCTTTGCTCAATCAGTCGGTTCAGTTCTTTCCCAATCGCTGATGGAGTAACACCAAAGTTTTTGCTTTTCAGGATTTATCTGTGCTTTTGATTCTCGTCTTTCTAAATATTAGAATAGTGTATATTTTCATTAGAATTGTGATCCTTTTTTTCCTTTTCTTAATTACAATTTTCTCATTTATTTTTTATTTTCCTAAAATTTTCATGTGTGAATTCTGATCGATTCCTGACATAAGGTAACTTAATATCGACTACTTTTTTCAAACTACTCTATGAAATGGCATATTAATAGAAACATGTATTATGGAAAAACATCTAAGTAAGTATTCGAGTTTATAAAAGGAGGTGTGAAAAATACTATTCCAATATTTTTTATCAATTTTTAAAGCCAATAGTGGTCTAGATTACACTAAGTTAAAATATAGTTCATAACATATTTCTATTCTATGCTATAGTCAATTTCCAAAGTATCATTGCCAAGCCACCAGATCAGAAATCCATTTACTTTTCCTGTATCATCTATTCATCACAAACCAATATGACTAAGTTCACAAGGTTCTTCCACCACAGAAATGGTGAGAATAATTTTCCAAAAAAAAAAATTAATAATTTCACCATGACAAGTTAAATATCACTCTAGTGAACCAGTGTACGATCAAGTCTCATAAGAAATGACAAAAACTCATCTGTTCACTTTCAATACCCAGCAGTCATCTTAGACTAGAAAAAAGATGCATACTCCTGAAAAAACTTACATACTGTCCTCATCAACTGCCAGAATAGAATGGAAATCCAATATATCAAATTGGAAATAAAAAAAAAAAAATGCAAAGTTAGAAAAAACGAACAATAGAAAAACAAGAAAAAAAAAAGGAAGAAAATAGAAAAACCAAGTTGCTAAGAAGTAAAAATAACGCTGAGTAACCGTCTAAGAAAAAAAAAAAAAGTCAAAGAAAAGTCTTGGAAAAAAGATATGCGGTGGAAAAACACAAAAGATTTCTCGTTCGTGTTTTGGCTACTCGCGGCTGGATAAACTGGAAAATTCATTCGAGTATGACAGAGAAAAACATTGTGGAAGAAGAATAAAAAAAAAAAATAAAAAAAAGAAAATAAAAATAACTTTTGTCCATTGGCCAGAGAAAAGAGAAGGTGCGACGTCCTGTAGATCCACCATTTTTCTTAAAGTTTCCCACGCTCCGAGTAAACTAACCGATCCACTTCCCTCCACCAATTTTAATTTTCTCTTTTCATTTTTCATTTTTTTTGCTTTTTTTTCTCTTTTTTATCATTATGATTATTATTTATATATATTATACGTCGTCTTATCTCTTTCTATCATTTTTTCTCACTTTTTTTTTTTTAATTTTTTTATTCTTATTTTATACTTTTTATTATTATTAACAAATAACAAAGTGCCTTTTGTACGAGATGGTACCTTTTATTTCTCAATTTCATTCTTCTTGTAGGATACAAGCATTCCAGACGAACAGTGTTATAAAGCAAAGATAGTTTAGCTTCTGTTTTTGGCGTTGTTATATTTCTCGTTACACTCTGTAACCCTCGCCTTTCGTTAATACGTTTCTTTTGAATGGAAAAAATAATTTTCTCGCTTTTTATGTATTACATTGTGTAAGCTATTCACGTAGCTCGTTGCCTCCATTGTTACTGCACGGGCTAGTTTGTCTTTATACCTATGGCCATACGTTGATTCCCACCGTACTTGCTACTGCATGCTTATAGTCTTTTTGTGTGACTTATATATGAAAACTTTACTCGCACAGGTGGGAGGAGTGTTCACTGAGGACATTATGAAATTTTCACTTGAAAAAGGCTGAAAAAATAAAATTTCATGTAATCTGTGGCTGAAATATTCCGGCAGTTATAAGACTTGCTTTTTTTTAACCTTTGCAAAGGCCTTTGAAGAATTTTTCTTCAAAAACTAGCTATTAGTGGATAATATAACCGAATTCGATAGTAATAGGATCATATAGTTCTCTTAATATAAATAAAGTGCTGCAAAGGCTCAAAAGCTTAAAAGTTGTCCATATAATTGTGTTATATCTGTTTCATATACAAGCAACTTTTCTGAAATGCTGTTTGCTATATTGTGGAACCGTAAAGAGTAATGTATTGAACGATTTGAGGTAAATGCATGTGCCACAATATCTTGCTAGTGAATCAATAAATAAGGTACATGCATTAATACTTTAGACCAATTTTGGTTATACTGTTTTTGTCAACTTGAATAAATATAAAATCATTCAAATTGATTAAAGCAATATTACTACCAAACAAACGCATCTCATAAGATTTATTTTTTTGCATCTCCTAAATTTTTTTTAAGTACATATATAAATCAACTATGAGGCTATCTGGATGAAAAATTTGTGTACTATCTGTATTGAAGTATCCAATATGCGATGGGTCGAAGTAATTTTGATTCATGAATAATATAAAACGTGTGAGAAAATGTAGCCGAAAATTCAAAGTACCAATAGGAGCGCTGAACAGCAATTAAAAACTGATGAAATGAGTGTTTTTATTTGAGCAGTAGAGAAACTCATATTATACCATTTTGAAGTTATGTGAATATCATGAATTTTCTTGCTCTACATAGCACATAAGTCCTAAATGTTATCACCAGATTTTTTGGCTAACGTAGCATTTACAAGCCCTAAAATATCATTTGAGCGCAGAAAAAATATACTTTTTTTGGAATTTTTGGAATCTGGGACAATTCAAGATTTGTAGCAGAAATTACTACAAAAATAATAAAATATGTTATTTGAGTTAGTAAAAAGTACTATACGAAATATAAGAATATTTGCAATAAATTGTAACTATAGAAGACCTCTTGTTGCTTCGCAGCATTAGTTGTTAATTGGAAGTACACGTACTTTTCCTCAGACTTGACCGATTTGATTGGACAAAAGTTCAAATGAAAGATCTTGATTCACTGAGTGTTCTTAAAGCAAAACAAATTCTTTACCTCAATTAAAACCTGATATATAGATCTTTGAGTGAAGAAAAATCTTGAAAATATCAAAGGTCTAGTTAAAAGTTCACTCGCAACTTTCCTCAAACTCATCTGATTTAAGTGGTCAAAAGCTCAAAGGAAAGGTCTTAATCCGTTGAGTGTTCTTAGACCAAAAAAAACATGATACATTAATTAGAACTTGAGATATTGATGTTTGAGTGGTGGAAAAGCTTGGAAAAAGCATAAATTTTGAGTTGAGTGAATTCCAATGCGTGATGACATATCTACACATAAATATACCTTTCATTAAAAAAAAAAACAAAATGAAGCAAATCGGCTAGATAGAACTGCCGGACGAACTTGTATTAGATTCTTTTAATATATAGAAGATTTTCATAACTGTAATGAGAAAACTTACAATTCTGTTTATAATTAATACTATCTTATTTCTCTCAGTGCGACGATATGATAGACTATATAGCTGCACTAAAATTCAAGCACACTTTCTTATTAAGGACTCACGTTTTTAATCATTATTTTTTCTCAGCCATCTTGTCGCTTTGGCCAAGTACTATACCTGGAAAACCATCTTCGCCTCAATAAAAAATCCACTTTTGCCAGCCCATCGATATTATTTTTCGGCATCATACAGGTGTACCGATCGCATTTTTTCTCCTCAATGTGGCGAGGCGATGGTTCGAAACGAACGTGTGTCTTTTTTTGGTGGATCTAAATTTGACTTTTTTTTCTCTCTATAGGTGATGTCGGATACGCGTGAGCTGTAGAACACAATCATTTTACTCGAGCATTGTCCGCCAGCTATGGATTGGCCATATATATATACAATACGCCTCGCAGGTATTTGCTGGCATACGCGTAATTTAGCCCCCTTCCCCCCTTCATTGTTGTGCGATGGTCACATCGGAGGGGGACAGCAGTGCCGGAGACGGGCAACGATATAGCGACGCGGCCTCGCCAACCGAATGCGGCGACCATTAAAAACAGCCAGCAAAAAATTTGTACACAGAATGTTTGGGGGAAAAAAAGAGAGAAAAAAAAAATCAATGCTTAAATGTTGGGATACCGATGGTAGTCCTTGCTCGGTGCATTAGTTCCATTGGGCGATTAGCGGAAATCCTTGCTCGCATCGGCCGACTATCCCCGATTCTCATTCTTTCTTGCCTGCAGTAGTCGTGCACTGCCGAGTGTACGCCATCGCACACCAATATTAGCTAAGAGATTTTTATTTGTCACATTACGTAAGCCTTTTTCCCCCTTCATTTTATCAAGTTCTTACCTGGATTAATTGGAATTTCTGAAATAATTTACAAGTATTTTCGTGCATAGGTGTAGAGGAACCTTGAAGTATGTAAAGAGTGAGGTAGAGAATAAATCAAGAATTGATAACCCTTGAAAGAATGTGGAGGTCTAGAGGATGGAAACTTTGAACTATGATGAAAGAATGAGGAAAAATATGAGTACTTCTCTCGTGGATTTCCATATAACGATGGAGTCTGGTTAGCTATGTACCCATTTTGAGAAATTTATAAGAAGCGAGCAAAGAAACGTGTTATTAAATTATACATTACTTTAGTGATAATTAGAGATCGGATTCCTTGGCATTTGCCGAATGAGTTCCTTTAAAGGCCGAAGATCAGAAATGAAAAAGAAATACGTTATGGGGTAGTAGGGGCCTGGGAAAAAAATTTTATTTTTCCAAAAATTGCCGAAACCGAAATAAATGCCAAAATATATGTTAAACGACAAAAACTGACAAATTAGCTGATTTGGTGTTCATTAACATGCATTTGGCATACCTACGTGATGCTATTGAAAATTTGGAAAAAAGAGGTTTGACTCTACATGCTTAAATTGAAATTATTGACGATGTTTGTCAGAAAATGAGCATAATTCCAGGTGCTTGAGGGAAAATTTTAGCTAGAAAAAGTTGTAAGAAATGACAAAAATGCCTTTGTTTTAAAATTTTTTTATGATTTAATGTTTGTTTTTGATTTTCAAATGTTTTTGCCAAATAAAGCCAAATTTGCCTTGTTTTGCGCCAAATTTTGATTTTTCAATACCAAAAAATCTGGTGTCTAGTGATAATATACGTCAACTTGGATTAGGACTATGAGTTGATTAAAGCGATTATATACTGCCGAAAAAATGCGAATAATAAAATTAATTTTCTCACATCTACATTTTTTTTAATGGACAGAGCAGTTTTTTTCATTAACATATCGATATGTTGAGATATATTATAATTTAAAAAGAAAGTTTTCCAGATAGTAGCAGTATTAAAAATTAATATTGAAATTTCATAGATGTAAATCGATTTACAACAAATTTTAAAAAAATCTATATAAATTTCTAATATCGATGTGAATAGATTTTAAGAAGTCAAAAAAGATAAGGGAAATATTCTGAAAAGTAGATTTAGATTCTCATGGTGAATTAGAAAAGTTACTTTGATAATGTACCTATTATGCAGCAAAATAAACAGAAAATTTGCATTCAGTTGTTTCTCATAAATTTAATCTGATTTGAATTTGATTCCATGAAGTTTTTATAATTATTGCAATTTCAAATCAGATTTTTTTTAAATGCTTACAAAACCAAACGAACATATTTGAACTGTTGATTTGAATATTTTCATGAAAAATGTAGGAGAACCCCGCCTGATAGATACAAGTTGACAATTTATTCAAGTTGAAATATCGATATTATATCGATTATAGAACATCGATAATAGATATTTCAAGCTGCATGATATCGAAAATACGAATGTTTGTATCCTGTTTTCAACATCAGTAAATACTTTCAAGGTGAAAAAATGTTGTGATTAAAATAGCTTTAAGCTTTTTGTATTTAAGAAGCATTTCTGGAATCTCAACACTAATAAAAATCTAAAGTAGTCCCAATGTACCCATAGCCATTTTTGTAACCTTGAAAAACTGTTTTTGAGAAAAATTATATTTTCGACTCCTACTGTCGCTCCTTATGACAAGATGATAGATATCTAGGTAGACCCATGATTGAATTCCTTTGGTGAGTACGAATCAGAAGATTTTTGGGTAGAATGGAAGAGGGGAAACATAGAAAAAACTGAAATTAGCCCATGGTCTTTCTCTTTATAATTTTATAAAATTTTGTGTTGCGCCATATTTCAAGTACCTACGTTTTACTCCATAAACTCGAATAATAGTGGTAAATAGTTTGCACAATTGATTTCGTTTGAAAAATAAATAATTTCAAGCAAAACTTTATTTTTTGCAATTTCTCAACAAAATACTTGTGAAAAAAAAAGCAGTCTTTGTTGTATTAAAACATTACCACGAACGACGAGTATTTCTCAAATTTTCCTCTTCTCCAGCTCTCTGGCGAACAGAATCGTGGATTCATTTCTTGAATACTCTACAGTGCAGAACTATACAGACTACCTGGCATGAATGAGTGTTTAACAGGCATTATGGGACAGTGGATAGACTACCTACTCATTTGTGACGAATCAAGATCATTAGAGAGGAATCTATGTGTATAATGAAAATGGAGAAGTTCGCCGATAACGAAGCTGACCAAACAGATTGGCAAAATATGAAGACGCGAGCATCTAGTAAATGTTTTAAAGAAATGATCGAGTATGATCGAAGGCTATATAGCGTAACGCAAGAGCAAACTATTTCTCGATGATAGCGATTAATCGCTTTAAAAAGCGTTTCATCGCATTTTCATCGCCTTGCCCACTTATAACCTGGAGCTGCTGCACATCGTTTACCTATAGCAACATCTCACTAATTCGATTTGTTCAACCCTGGCGATTCCTTGTGCGATCATCATTATTCTTGCGTAGCCTCCACGCGATCATTGCATGCAGCCTATAATGGCCTGATGTTGGCCTTTATGCACACTTTTCGTGGTCATTCACAATCTGCATAAGAACTTCACGGAATTTGTTTGAAACAGTGGCGATCGAAAGCAATTTAGCCAGGAATACGCAGTAAAGGTGAATTTGTACGTTCCCAAGCTCATGCGTATAATATCGACCAAGATGTCACCGTCACGTAATTCCAACTTTTCGAACAGGTCTCAAAGAAAAAGTATTATAAATACTACAAGCGGTACAGCTCGACTGTAGTGGTTGCATCTAGGCCCCGTAAATACGAGTAATTACAATACGAAAACGATTTTCGAAATATGATTATTGCATCAAATGAAAAGTTTTTGATTTATGAATGACGTCGATTGAAAGTTTTTTTTTCGGTTGGGGAATTTTTCATTTTTTAGCAGGTTTTCGATAGGAAACAGCTTCTATTAATTTTAATCTGATTTTCACAAATAGAAAAGAAAACATGCATAGTTATATGTTACATGATCTCAGGATTCCAAAAATATTCATCTCGTATTTTTATATTTCTATGTATATTTATTTGATTATGTTATGGTGTGGAGGGAGGGGGCGGGGGTTTACGTAAATCGAAAATTTCGCAACTTGAAAGGCTAATTATACAGAAAAACTACAAAACGGATCAAGCTGAAATTGAACTGTAAATTAATTGAAGTTATGAGAATATACTATCCAAATTTCAAGTTCATAATTTGTTTATTGGTTTCTGAGAAAATTTTATTTTCAGCCTTGGAAAACGAGGATTTTTCTTTGCCATGTGAGATTGGACGAACCAATGCACCAGTAAGACTGAAGTTTGCACCAGGTGTTTATTATGATGTGAAAAAGTACGCAGAGTAAACTTTGAAGTTGCTAATTGGTTTTGCGATTCTCTAAAAATCAGTAAAAATTTAACCAAAAAAAAACGATGATTTTTTATGAGTTTTTACGAATTCTTTTTTCAGCCTTGATGGCTACTAGTAGAACCAGTTGAGCTGAAAATTGATATGATGTGCAGATAAAAGCTTTTTAAATGTACTATTCAAGTTTCAAGCCAAGCTGTTGGTTAGTTTTTGAAGGTTCAAAATGTTAATTTTTTTTCGGAACTTGCTAGCAGGTTTCCGATAGCAATTTATTTTTTAGCCAATTTTTGCATTGTCATAATACGTAAACTTTGAATGGTTCCCAAGATCACTGCTTTTCCAGTGCTTGTTGCACTGGAATTTCTTTTACACTTGAGTTTAAGAAGGGTGAAATTAGACAGTCAAGGTGATATGTTACTTAACCCTCACTATATACTTAACGATTACAACACACTGCGAGAAATTAATAGTAATTATAGTCTATTCCAGTAAGAGTTCCATGACATCACAATGCTTCAACGAATGAGTAGAAAGTATTTTTGATTTTAACGTGATTTCAACCAATCGTTTTCTTTAGATCCTTGTGACGTCACGGAACACTTAACTGAAACAGACTACATATAAATAGAATGGTAACTTTTCTCATCACATTAATGAAAATTACTCTTTTTAATAGACATTCTTGATATTTGTTATACTTTTTGCTATCTTTGATATTATACTAATTGTTTAGTAACTGATACAAATTTTGAATTGTCCCAATTTTCCTTCAACTACTGAAATGTTTTTTCTGTGCAACATTTATTTCTGTCTCCATAAAACTTGGAAAATAGGTCGCTATCTCATCACTCCTTATACTACAACAAGCTACTTATTCCTTTCAGACTGCATATATGCGCACATTGAAGAGTACCTATACGTCTTCAGACGAACTTCAATTACCAAAAAAATAAATAATTATTGCCTCTCGTTGCTCTCTATGTCTTTACCTTCCCATAGGACGAGACTTGTGCAGGTAGACGATATACGGCTCATTTATATGAACGACGAGCGTAACAATAGAAATATTACTTGTATTTGGTATTAATTGGATTCCAGGCTTCGCCGGCTTCTACCAAAAAAAAAAAATAAAATAAAAATAGAAGACAGCTTCCATCCGTTTGCCTATTGTTATTAAGCGTATCGACAGACTGCCTAAATATTTGATAGCCGATATGTACACCTATATAGCTTATATACGTACTGCATCAAGGTAAAACGTTATCTACTTGAAGTGTCGAACAGTAGCCTCACAAGTAATTCTGCCATGTAATTACCTTTTTTTTTTTCTTTCTTTCATTACTTATTTTTTTCCAACTTACTTTTTTTCTCTCACTTCATTTCATAACGAAGTAGAACTGCCACCCGTCGTGAATGGCCTGGAGGCACAGCAGGACGTTCGTTGGAACTGCTTTTTTTTCTCAATTCTGTGCGTTTTTCCACAGGCGATGAGACTTCCAAAGTTTCCAACCACACCAGTTGGCTAGGTTATGGCTAGTTTTATAATTTGTTCGTTGTCAACAAGTTGGCAATTTTTAACGCCATTTTGTCATCGCCGCTAACAGCTTTAAGAAAATTATCGCTGTTAGACAATAATGTCAGACAATAACGCATCAGCTCGAAAAGAAACATTCGGTTGCTTCTTGGGAAATCATGGCGGTATATGAAAAGACAAAACGTACCTATTTTAATACGGGCCCTACCTACGAGTACTCAAGACTAATTAGTCGATTTTGCTTTTTTTCTATAACTCATTCTAACCCTTGTATTATTGCTGTAGAAATCGATTTTATATAAAAAATTTCAAAATTTTCAAAATTTTTCACTCATTGTAAACAAATTTTGAAACATTTGAATCCTTTGGGAAGAATAATTACTTATTTGTGGCATTACGTAGGTATAAAGGGCCCTTTGGACAGTTTTTTTGGTTTTCAAGATATAAGCAATTTCATATTAGAAATGGGAAAAATTTCAACTTAAAATATTATTTTTTGTTAGAAACTGAAATTATTTCCAACATATTTTTGCTGAATTGTACAATCATTTAGTTTTTCTAGCTGGCAATACTGCCATGATGAAGGGAAATTCCAGATTCAGTTCTTCTTGTTTTTTTCTTTCTTTCATAATTCTCGTCATTCCTTATTATTTCCTTTGCTTTCATCATTATCATCATTCGTTGAACAATAGTGTTTACTGGTACCACTCTGTGACTGGTACTCAACTCTCTACCAGTTTTGAGTTTCTGTTCTTCTTCTGTTCAGTCAGTTCTCTTCCACTCGCGGAGGGAGTAACATCTTCAATTATTGTTCTTCAATTTTCTGTGTGTTTTTGCTAGTATTTTCTTTATATTCTTTGTTAGAATTGTGTACTTTTTATTGAAATTGTGATCTTACTTTATTTTTATTTTCTGAATTTAAATTTCATAATTAATTTTGTCTAATATAATTTTTTTCTTAAATTTTCCAATGTGAATCCTGATCGGGTCTAGACATTTCTTGCTCAACTTATGCTTCAACATACCCTATTGCATCATATAGTAAGTATTACATGCATGCTTTTAATTTATTTTTATGTCACTAAGAGCCTTCAAGATTTTTTAAAACTTTATTTTGCTATTTTCTGAAACCTGTAATTTTAGACATTTCAATTTAAAACCGTAAAAACTCAGTCAGTTTTATAGTTAAAGACTACCGGTTGGTTTTATTTGATTTTTCAGATCGAATTTCATTCGACGCGTGGATTTGTACCCTTCACCATTTAGCACTAAAGGAACAGCTTTTTGGTACATTCGTGCATTATATTTGTTTCTATTGAGATCTGCTGAACGAATAATTTATTTCGACAGACTCTAAGGTCTTCCAAGTGTCATAAAAAGTTGATAGTGCATTTGTCACGCGATGTGTTTTTAACGTGCCATTAAATTGGTAACTGCAGTGTTTGTAATACCGGCCCTTAGTTACTTATAAACATGAAGGGTATATGTAGCTATCACTTGCAATGGACTACCTACTGCAAAATTATTTACAAAATTCGTTGATTTCATCCGCAATAAAAACTGCTATTTCATTTTTATTTGCAGGTTTTCTTCAACGCATTCATCAAGAATCCTGTTATACGCATTGTATGACGGTGCCTTTAAAATTCTTCTTCAATTTCTTTTTATACCTATTTATTTGAAGTTTTTGCCACCTGCGATGAATACGTAGGTATATGTCGGATAAGACGATTTTGAATTATAGAAGGGGAAAAAACAGTAGTGTCGAATAAAAAATGTGAAAATTAATCAAAGTCAAAAAAATAGATCAAAATTACGCTCAGTAACGCCGTCTTTTCTATTTTTTTTTCTTTCGTTTCCTTTCTTATTTCTTTTTTAACTTTTTTTATTTTTGTTTCAATCCCCAGTTTGACGTTATTAATACGTTTTACATCCCTTTCTATAAAGTGCACTTTTTTGTTTTTCGCCGCCAAATACGAGTAGATATGTGTTTTAACGTTAGGTAGGTATTCTTTTGTTGAGCCCACATATGAGACTTCATAATAAGAATTTCCTGTTAGCGTGGAAACAGCTGAAGATGAACTTCATTAATTGTCTTTCATTTACTTTTAGTCAATGAAATAGAATTTAAACGTTTGATATAGGTATAATGAAGTTTCTTTTCTCATTTTTAAAGAATTATGGAAAATGGACATAACACCTTTTCACTCCAGGTTATCAAATATTTTACTCTTTCAAATAGCTGAAACTAATTTTTTTTTTTTAATAGTTCTGAATAATTAGTATTTCGATACCAAAGTACCTTAATTTATGACACGTCACATTGATAAAAATTATTGTTTCTTGACTTACAAATTACAATAATATATTTATTTGTAGTTAATCAATAGAAATGGCTATTTGTAACAAGCCATTTCCTCATAAACATAGTTTTTTTTTTAAATTCAATTGAAACGACAATTCTATGCAAGAGTCAAAAGGTTTTATGTAGTTTATATGCAAAATACTAAATTCTTATTTAAGGTCATGAGTACCTTCGTATAACTCACCATCGAATACCCCTCGTCAATTGAGAAAATACAACTAACAGGTGACATAATTCTGAGATAACCATCGATCTAAGAGGATATTATCACCTTTCAATGACAATTAGATAAGAGTTTGAGTTGTGCATTAGACACGATGCAGATGTCATCAGACACGGTTCGAGTGGCAGGTTTAGACATGGTATGGACAATTGGCAAAATAAGCACGCGTGGCTCCAGACCTCAGATATCGTTTCGCGGCTCAAAAATTGTCAATTAAGTGAGAAGTAAATAAAAAAAAAAAAGTTCAAAATATTTTAATTAGTCCGTAAAAAACGCGGGTGGCAAATGTGCAAACCTTTTTTTTTTTCTTGTCGGCAAAAATACATCCATTTGTAAACTGCCTAATGTGGCTTTTTATTTTTTGACTGGCAAGTATTCTCGAAAAAAGAAATATTCATACAAGGTGGATTCGGTTGTAATATATAGGATGGAATCTGACTTATATTAATGCTGGGATTGCTTTTATATTTTCTTTAAACCAGAATAAGACAAAAAAAATATTTTCAGTAAAACTGTTCAGATGTGTTCCAAAAATCCACTCATAACGGTTGTGGAAAATGAAAGTGCAAATTAGGGAATTTAGAATGCGGAATAATATTTGAATAGTAGAAAAATAAAGTCACTTAACTTAAATGTTTAATTAAAAAAAAAAGAATAGTAATAAGAATTTTTCAATATTATTTAATTTGTTGAAAAAGCCACCAAAGCTAAAATCCTCTCCTACTGAAAAAATCAAAGTAGCCCTTTTCCCCTCATTTCAAAAAAAAAAATTTTTGATTCATTTGTGCCAAATTCGAATAATTTTATTTTTCTCTTATCCTTACGTTTACGAAACTTTTTTCGACTAGTAATAAAAATTCAGATCCCCCCCCCCCCCCAAATGCTTCCTGAGGAAATTTTATTCAGAAATGAAAGATAAAATCAAATTGGAAGGAAAATTGAGTTAATATAACTTTCATCCATTGAGCCATGACACAGTTCTGATAGACGAGGTTTTGTTGTTCTGGTGGATCCAAGATGGATTAAACTTTGAACAATGTAACTGACTGCCAGGAGCTTTTAACGTAATTTGCTAAATGTAACTATAGCTAGGTATAATGTTTTTTGAAAAATCATATGTTTACTTTTATGTTTAAAATCTTTTAATTTAATTGAAAACATTGAATTACCAGTTTCCAACCACATATCTGTATCTTTTTTCTTTCATCTGTATTTGAAAAAACAAAACAAATGTAACTGGTCATTTAACCACACCCTGTATTAGTGCAAGGCATAAGCTACTTTTTCAAAAAAAAATCACCCTGTATATTTTACAATGTAAAATACTGCTAGAATAACTCGACGATTAAGAAGTTTACTTTAGAAACGTAAACATAAGGAGCAAAGGGTGCAGAAAATGGCGATTTCTCCCGCGTAGGTAAATACGGTTAATGAACGCTGCAAATGATTCGGATCTGTCTGCATATACACGAGACATTCTCACTATAACTGCAGTGCTGCAGTAGACAGAAAAAAAGACTTGTTGCAAGTCGGTGTGACGAAAATGCCGACAGCTCTAGACTGCCAGAAGCAAAGCAAGGAGAAAAAATGATAGGGTGAAAAGAGAGAGAATGAGACAGGTTTACAGTTGGGTTGAGATGGAGGTATAACACAAGAGCCGATGATGATACGGTTACTTGCAAATGTCGAAAAGCCGAAACGATTTAACACGCCGTTAAACAGCAAATGCGGCGGACACTTGCGAATTTATTACTTTGCTCAATGTGCGCCTTCCTTTCATCCGCGATACTTCGACTGTCATAAACTTCTAACTTTCGTGGCCTCCATGACCTACAATGAGAACGTATTATGACTTCGAGGTACCAAAGTTTTTGTGTTTCTGGACACAGATTTGCGGAAGATATTTAGAAACAATGTTGAAAATTGTGTTAAACTGAAATTTATGGATTCCAGCATTAATGGGGCAGATACTTGTAATAAAGTTAGAATTCTTAATGCTGTACCCATTTCTATTATTACTGACTGGAGTGAATTGGGAAAAAATTTTAAAGGTTGTTTTGGACAGTCAAACAATAGGTAGATGATTGGCGGTAAATTAAAAAAATTAATAATTCTTTGATATAGGTCCTTGTATAAATCAATGGATAATTCATCGATTGTATTCGAAGGAGTGTAGCAATCAATGTTTCATCTATCAATCGATATTTTTTAATAATCGAAGGTGTTCATATGGCTGATTATTCAAAAGATCAGGTAATATCGTATATGACGCCACCGGGTCCTTTGAGTATTCTATATGAAAATTTTAATTGGCGTCATAGACGACGCCACCTGGTCCTTCCAAAATTATTTTAGAATTCGAACTTTTAGTACTCACCGACCCTGACAAACGCGTATTTTTTCAAAATATCTTTTCATTTTTCTAATTTTGTATTTGATTTTTGAATTTACATTTGTGAATCGGAGGATCAGCAGGGTGTGCACAAATTTTAAAACTGGGTTTATTATGAAGCATAAAATGAGCAAAATAGCTGTAGCCTTCACGTAGAGTCGTGAAGGCGAAGATGAATTATTCTCTTTTACATCAATTGTATTATGTATTTATAGGTAGGTTATATAAAAAAGGTACATTATAACTTTTCTGGAGAAAAAATCTATAATGCTGCGCCAGCTCATTTTGAGAGCTCAATTTGCAGTTCGTTTTGTTGCTCAATTTGTAGCTTATTTTGTAGCTTATTTTGTAAGCTCAATTTGCAGCTCATTTTGTTGCTCATTTTGTAAAATCAATTTGTAAGCTCAATTTGTAAACTCGATTTAAAGCTCATTTTGTAAGCTCAATTTTTAAGCTCAATTTGTCGCTCACCTTGTAGCTCCATTTGTAAGTTCAATTTGGGAGCAAAAAAAAAAACTTCGTCAGGACAGACGTCTTGATGACGTCATCATACGATAACATTGGACCCACATAGACACGAAATTCTGCCAAACGTCTAGTAGAACAAATTAATCTTTAAAATATCTACTAGTTTATGTATACTTTCAGTGAAAGGAGTCAAAAAAATTTTTAGAGGACCGTCAACTACGATCCAGTAGTGTAGCCAGGATGAGGCAAGGAGGCTCAGCTCTCTTTGACATAATCGTTTGCTCGCCTGGAAAAATTTAGCAAAGATTTCATCCTAATAGTGTAGCCAATATAGGGCTAGACGGACTGAAGCCCTCTTATTGGGCACCCCATTTCATTAAAAAAATTAGCAGGTTTTCAAGGGAAAACCTGGTAAAAGAAAGATTTTTCGTATATTATATTTTTGGTGATAAATTTATAAGATTCACCGAATGTGCCACAACCGCCCCCAAAGAATTTTATCTGACCCCTCTACTAAAGCATTCTGACTAAATGCCTGCGCTGTGATCATAAATCGCCCTCTTCTCCCCGCACAGAGTTTTTCATGGCAACTTTTCCAATGCAGCCAATGGATTACAATGTTACGTAAAAAATTTCCCAATATTTTTGCATTTTGATAGTATAGTAGGTAGGTAGATTTTTTTATTTCATTCAAATAGAAAATTGTTCTTATTTCTCGCATTGTCTTCGTATTCGCATTTACGAAATTCAAATTAAATTGCACGCAATGTGACTATAGGCAGGCTACAGGTTGTAATTCAGTCTATAGTACATACGACACATAAAAAATACTACACCTAAACCAAGTTAGACGGAGCAGAAAAGTATCTAGAAGGGTTAACCGCGCAATGAAAAATATAAGAGACAGAATGAAAAATATCGACGATTTAAAAAATACAGCAAATGAATGATGAAAAAAAAAAAGAAAGGAAAGCTGTTAAACGAATTAACGAATAGAACGTCGAATAGAAGTCGTCTATTGCTTAGAAGGTAAAAAAGGTGAAACAGTAATTGTTTATAAAGAATATGGCGGGTAATGGCATAAAAGAGGGGTGATTACGATGGCGGCTTGTATTGCGGAATTGTAATCCGACTGGAATACTCGCGCTTACGTCGTCAATATTTACGCTCGAGTGGGCAGCTTTTATATGGCAGCCAGCAGAGCCATGTCATGCTGCTGCCCTCGATGCTGCTGCTTCTGCTATACTCTACAGCGACTCCCAGCAGTCATACCAGCATCCGCTTCAATGCCGTCGATTCATTCTGTGGACTGTGAAAAAAAAACAAAGTCAACTGCATACCAGAGTGCATGAGTGGGTATAATACAATGAGTGGAAAAAAAAAAAAAATTCAATCAAAACTAATACCTTGGCTAGTGAGGCGAATATAAAACTATGATAGACTGCGTATTGGAAATTTTATGCTCGAGTGATGTTAATCTATACAGACCTCATTTCATTTTTTAAATTTTTCTTCATATACTCGCACTGAGAGAAATTTCAGTCATACTTTTCTCCATTTTGTTTAAGGGAAAGGACAGTTCAAAATTTGTAGACGAGAGTAAAAACCTTGCCATTTGCTCCCTCTATACGTGAAATACAAAAAAAATTTTTCAATGCCAATTGACTACCAACTTGCACGGAGTGTAAAATCTTATGACATTAGCATCATTAATAATGATGCCAGATTAAAAAGTGTAAAAAACAGTGTATTTTATCATATAACTGGAAAAAGCTGGAAAAAGGCTTGTTCTTTTCGAGTTTTTACTATGAAATTTAGGTATTTTTTATTATTTCAGGAATCAATACTTATTTAGTTTTCATTATTAAGAAATAATATTAAATTTTGGTCATTTTTTGATAGCATTTTGCATATAAGGGTTTTCAGCCACCTGAAACAAGTTTATGCCCATCCCTTGAAGCAAAGTCCCTTTTTAATTTTTTCGTAATTCTCATAATGTACATTAGAAATTCCCTGGAATCACCAGAAATTCAGCAAGAATAATTGAAATTAGTTCTACGGGCTCTGGAACAATTTATAAAAGAAAATTGTGGTATTACAAAAGTTACTTTACACTAATAGGAATTTACACAACAATTATATTATATCTACAGCATCGAAAATGGTAAATATTAAACTACAAATAAACTGTGTTGTCCAAAAAGAGAGTAAGTCCACTTTTTCAGATTTTACAAGAGAGCAAACTCACACATTCAGACCTTTCTTGCAAAGCACCTTAACTCTGAAGTCGATTCGTATTTTGGGACATAAATCCCATAGTAATTTTTCTGTAAGTGGGGGATATATCGATGATACATTGAAGCCAAAAGGTGCTATCTCCATTTGGAAAAATGTCTTAGAAGTGCGAGAAAAAAATGTTATTACACCTATTTCTCGTAAGATTGAATCCTAGAAAAACTCAAATTTTAAAAAGAAAAAGGGACTTATCCGCCATATAGTAAGATTTTGACTAACCTCGAAACCATATACAGTCCAAAATTAACAAGTTTCTATCAGTTTTTCATTTACTAATCCATCTTCATTTGTGCTATCATGAGATGACATTTTCACGCATAACTTCGTCGCCATTATAGCGGCCCTGAATCTCTGCGAACCACGTTTTTTCTCGTGTTTTTCTTTCCACTGAAATAAACAAAATATTTTGGTTTATAAAATTAAAAATACAACATAAGTAGATACTAAATACTTATGCATATGCAAACATATGGATCTGAATGGCCACAATCCACAAATTCTTTTTAGAAATTAAATCGGACATTCTATTTGTATTTCAAGAAAATGCACTTTCACACTTCACGTAGTTTGACTTTTTGGCCACTCTATCAGTTGGAATAATGGAGATAGATCTATCTCATCCTTCATAAACCTTATCTAAAATTTGAATTCTATTCATTCTCGTAAGTGCCAGGTACTCAAATTATTATCGAGCAAATGTTTCACCCGCCTTAGCACACCCAAGAGAGGGCTACGGGGGCTGAATACCCTCACCATTGGCATCAAATTTCATCGAAAAAAGGCTGAATTAAATAATGTTACACGCGATTTCTGTCGTTTGGACATAAATTCAAAACTCAACTTTTCCGCTTAACAAATTTCTAGATGCGTGTTCCGCCACTTGAATTTCAGTTACAATGAATATAATAAACAGAACCTACATGTTGATCTCGAGAAGGTAACGTTTCCAAAAATTGTTTCATATTCTCTTTGGCAGGATCGGCAATAGCCAGCACAGATAAACATCCATCTACTGTGCCCAGCACAATGGCCTTACCATCATGAGTACTTTCGATAGCACTCAGCTCAGTCTGTACTCGATAATTGGCAATAAGTTCAGCATCTGATCTCCTGGAGGAAAAAATACTTGAAATATAGTGACTTGGTAAACTATACCTTCGTTTCAATTCTATATAAACCGGAAATAAAAAAATAATTTACATGACAATAAAAATGAAGAGTTTACCTAAAAACTCTAACCGTTTTCTTTCCACTGTGGTAGTACAAAACATATTCATCCGTTTTGTTGAACATACAAATTACAGAAAATACACCTTCTGCTACTTTTGGTATGAATGTTTGGACGCAATTACCTTTCTTCAGTTCTATCAGCTCGAGACCTCCTCTGTAATATTAATTTTTGGCTCAAGTCATAAGGTGATAACTCGGTATAAACGTATCACCGAAATTTTTTGCATTGCACTTCGGTGATGTTTTGATGTCTGGTAATGCTCAAGTGGTATAGATTTTTGAGGAATTTAGTGATTTTTTGGAATTTAGCTAGCAATTGCTGAGTTTTCCTTTTCTCTTCAATATTGGTTCAAAAAGAAATTCAATTTCAGTGTGTGAAATTTAAGTTTCTGGTACCTAAACGTTATTACCAGGAAGTACATTCCAGTTACTAGTTTGGTAAATTAGGAAAATCCTTGCCCACAGAATAATTTGTTAGGATTAATTTTAATTATTTTATATTGCCAGTGCCAGGTAAAAAAATAAAGAAATAAATTATCTAAGTAAGAAGTACTACAAAAATTGAGAATATTCGACATTACCCATTTCTCTCGGTTTTAAAATATAATTTCTCTCAACTCTTCTATCAAAGTTATTGAAATTTTATGTTTTGTGAATTTCTCTAGAGGCTGATTTAAATATTTAGTATTCTTATCAAAGTCTAATCAGACTGGGTAGAAACAAGAATACAAGAAATTTACATAGTCTTGCATTTAAGTTTTTTATAAATTATTATTTTATTATTATTTCGTAGCTAGAATGTTTCCCCAGGAAAATATACAATGAAGAAATGACCACGAAATCCATCACATATACACACATGGAGCACTAACCTACCTGGTTGGAGCATATAAACCATATCGGCCATCTTTCGTGCACATCCCTCCCCACTTTGGTATCGTTTTTGTGATTTTCTTCAATCGAATATCCACCAGCATGGCTTTCTCAGGATCAATCATAGCTACCTGACTTGCTCGATTGGGCATTGCTACCAAAAACATCACATCCTAAAAAATGAAAAAAAATTACGACCCATCGAAAACTGAAATTTACAAATCTATCGCAGCTTTTTCCCAGAATTTCAATTTGTTTTTTCAAAAGAAAATTGAAATTCTACAAAATTTATTAAATTACTTCAATTGTATTTTTTCAATGCGAAAATGTTTTGCAACTTGAAATTTCCTACCTTTACCCCTGAATATCGCAAAGGAACTCGAGATGCCAATTCACCAGTTTCAATATTGTAAGCACAAAGTGCTTCTCGATGTCCTTTATCTGCCACCAGAATCACTATATTAGCCTCATCACTGGTAACAACTGCTTCTTTGAATGCACACCCAGGAGTATGACGAAATGAAAATTCAATCGTATGACTTTTTTCACCACCTAAAATTCAAATAAAAGTCAAACTTGTAGCTCCAAAGTTTTTTTTTCTTTTTATAAAATATAAAATCAGAGGGTACAAATTATCAAGAAAATATTTTTCAAATTTTACTTGGTACATTTCTAGTAATGCAAGTGCCAGATACTCGTCCAGTAGTTTCACAGCTGGACATTTGTGGTGCAGAAATTACAAAGAATTTTCGACCATCGTTGAAAAATGTCAATTGAACAATGCCGGGTTGTGATTCTTTATAAATCACTTGCTCTGTAAGTCGGTTCCATATTATTACATTGCCAGATTCAGCACATGCAATGTACCTGAAAAATCAAGGTCATTTTTTAAATATATTTTCATAATTGCAGCAAAGAAGTGAAAATTATGTAGGTGAATCAAAAATCTTACTTTCCATCTGGAGTGGCAAGTGCGTGGGTCACAATAGCTCCTAAGGGACTATCAGCCAACTGAGAGATTAGTTTTCCCAATAAAATGTCCCAAACACCAACACATCCTCTTGTAACAGTTACTGCAATGCCAGCTCTTTCACAGATGCTAAAATGATGCAAAAATTAGACGCATAAATCAGCCCTTCTATTAAAATCAAGGTTTAAGAATACTACTGAATTTTCTACATGTTTATAATTTAGTGTAGGTAACGTTTATCTACCTTATCGAATCGATTTGTAATTCGTGCCTATCGATTGAATGAACTTGTTCAAAGATATTATTTATATTCCAGATCTTCACCGAACGATCTATGGATGATGTTATTGCCTGAAATCAAACAAAATTATGTTCAATCTCCATTTTCACAAAGAGAGTTGGATTAATTTAGGGAAATTTATTCACAGAATTCCAATGACCAACTGTTAATGCTTCTAAGGAAATTATTCGTCCGAAATGAGCATCCAATACTTTCACAAGCTCTCCATTTTTAAAACTCCAAATGTACAAATTTCTCCTAAAATTAAAATTAAGCAGCTTATAGTTATCTTGGAAAAATAATACCTAATTTAAAAAATTAAACCGTCAAATGTATCAACTAATAAATTGTTTTATAATAGGTATATATAACTTATCCCTAACTATACACTACCCCCCCCCCCCAAAAAAAAAAAAAAATTATTCATTTTTTACCTTTTTCAGTTATGAATTCTTAAAGACCACAAAACACCAAAGAAGTGAAAGAAGCTTTATGGATTTTTCTTTGAAAAATTATGAGAAAATTGAATCGAATTGGTAAATTTATGTAAGCAGTTACTTTTCATTAATATAAATCTTGATTATTGTGACTTTTTTAAGAACATACCTTACGCCAGCTACAATATAATCTTTATTTCCGGATAACATACAGGAATTGGAACGTGTCATTTTTGTTGAAATATTTCTTACACCGTGAGGTAATCTTACATTTATCACATTATTACATTCATTTTCATTGAAAGTCCATACAATGAAACCATTGGCTAAGGTGCCCAATAATGCATCTTCTTCGTCACTTAATTTCAGCTGCAGTAGTGTATCTTTGCAACCTTCCTCTAGAAAAATTGTTTTCCAAAAATTTGAATTTTATATGAGTACACTATTTTGAATATAAATCCATACTACAGTATGACTACTTTTTTAATATAAAAATTAACCCAACATAAGTATGTAAAAGAAAAAAAAAAAACTAGTATCTAGATCAAGATATTCTGTTTCTTGTGAAATATTATTTTAAAATATCACAGACCTGGCATTTGTAGACATTTGGCTTTTGTCCAAATTCTAGCACTTTTACCACAATTATATTCTGCAATGCATACATTATCATCATCGATACAGCTGTATAATTTAACACCAGTTGCAGACACCACAAATGCGCTATAAAAATCAATATTTTCAATTTATTTTGAAATACAATCATAAGTACCAACTTTACTATTTGAATATTTAATTCATTATTCTAATTATGTATTTCAGGAAATATCTAAAAGAAAAAAAAAAGCTGTCAAACTTCCATAGCATCTACTCAGTCTTTTAAGAATAGGAAATAAAACCCCCAGAGGACTGATTTAATGGCATCCTTGTTTCAGGCTTATTTGTTCAAATAGAAAGACGAGTACTCACTGACCTACAGCTAGCTTTTTCAAAATTTATACTGACTTTGAAATTCTTGCTCATTTAACAATAATTGAGAAAAGTAAAATAATTTTATGTCGCTCATTACTTAAAAAATGAGATCGATTCGCAGCCTTCACCTTCGAGTACAGATCGTAATTTCAGTCTACCATCGTCCAAATTTCCAGACCAAAATACAACTCGATAATCATCAGCTGCATTGAAATACATATCCAATATCTTCCAATTAGTATCTTCATTACTAACATATCTAAAAAATGAATAGGTATGATTTATGGAAAATAATCCATACTTGAACTATTTTTAGGAAAACAGGTTGATAGTTATTTTTAAAGTGAAAATTTTTGGTAAGTTGAGGAGGATTTGAGGATTCTAATGACATTTTATTACAGACATATACAAAGTGTTACGTTTCAAACTATCGCTTGAGGCACCCCTTTTCCATTGAAAAAATCTCATGCATTATGAAGCAGTTCGAAACGCAACACCTTGTATACACCCTGAGCCTTCCCTAAACCAACTTCTGTTGTAAATTTCCTCTGAAATCGTAGCTGCACCAACTCTGGTCACCATAAATAAATAGAAGGGCATTGAGCAAGAAAACACCAACGACGTTCTCATTTTCTTCCAAAACTTTTGCCAGCACAATGAATTCACTGGTCAAACAATTGAGCAAAACAACCTGAAATTAAATACATGGGGTGAATTTCCATGTATCAATAAAAAAAATAATACAAGTCCAAAAAGTCAGTAAATGAACACTGATGAAGTTACTTATTAGTACAAAGCACTTGTATAATCTTTTTTTTTTTAATTTCTCATTTTGGAGGGCTTCATCCCCCCCAACCAATTTGAAATTAGAGAATGAAACGTGGTGGGTTTATTCCAAAACTGGGTGAGTGAATTCTGCTTAATTTTTATTTGTGCTTACTGCTCCACCAAGATAAGCCCCGAAATTCAAATTCTTTTTTGAAATTCCGAACAGAGCCGGTGGGAGGGGGCTAGGTATAAATCTTTAACATCTTAAAACCTGGTTTCCAATGGGAATAGGTATTTTAAACCCATCATGTGCCAAGCTTTTGAAGAAGAACCATAATTATATGTGTACTCCTCTGGAATAGATCAACTAATAATCACCTCGTTATAATTGGTATAAGCTGCTGCGTATCTATTATCTGGACTTAGACACAATCGTTGCATTATACCCTCCAGAGCTGGATTCACATCACGTGTCATGTCACTCGTTGACACATCCCACATAATGAACTTATTCGAAATAGACACGATATATCGATAATCTGAGGTTAACCGAAAGTCGAACACAGCAAATTGATGACCTTCCAGTGAATACTATCAAATGAAAATGCCGTATTATGTTGCCAACCAACAGAAAAATTTAAACTTTTATTATTTTTCTTACTTTAAGAGGTCCACCTGGAGTGTGCAAGCAATGGTAAAACGGAATTAATGCGCAGTGAGCTGGTCCATGCAAGTCGCACTCGGTGAGCAAACTTTTGATATTAGTGTTTGATAAAATTTCTGGTAACAGACGACCAATCAGCTGAGGAGCTAACATATTTGGAAAGGCACTTAAAATTGCTCCTCCCAATCTGAGAGCATCTGCCACAAGTGTCAGTTCTCTGTGCAAAAATCAATTTAAATTAGGTTCACTACTTCAGCTCACTATGGAGTAACCTTTATGCTGATTATAGTGTTGTAACTTGTACTGTATGAAGATGACTAAACTCAGAAATTTTCACAATTGGACCACATATACCTATTATAGGTGCTCAATTTTTGAGAATTTCTGAAATCAGTACACATATAGCTACATATGGTCCGATTTAAATTTAAACCCGTTGCATCGCCACGAAAACCTGCTAAAAATACAGAATAACGCTGAAATTTCAGACTGCACGGATCGGACTGAAACTTGGATGGTGGGTTCCTTTGGAAATACTATCACCTCCGAAAGAGGAGATGGGTGGTCCAAATTTTGCTTATTTTTGCTGAAAAATAAGCCGTTTTCGAGATATTTAAATTTTCGTCTACATGTCTCAATTTTCGTCCAGATGTCTCAATTTTCGTCCAGTTGTCTCAGTTTTCGTCCAAGTGTCTCAATTTTTGTCCAGTTGTCTCAATTTTCGTCTACATGTCTCATTTTTCGTCCAGTTGTCTCATTTTTCGTCCAGATGTCTCATTTTTCGTCCAGATGTCTCAATTTTCGTCCAGTTGTCTCATTTTTCGTCCAGATGTCTCATTTTTCGTCTAGATGTCTCAATTTTTGTCTAGTTGTCTCATTTTTCGTCTAGATGTCCCAATTTTCGTCTAGTTGTCTCATTTTTCGTCCAGATGTCCCAATTTTTGTCTAATTGTCTCAATCATCGATTTCAAATTATCAGAATGAAAAAAACACTGCTTGCAACCCCTTTCAAAATTCACAATGAGGAAAGGGGTTTCAAGAAAGAGAATTTCTGAATTTCTTCCACATATCTATTTGTGGACGAAATTCAGAAATTCTAAAAAATGGAACACATACAGCTACATGTGTACTAAATTCAGAAATTGTCAGAAATTGTCGAAGATGGACCACATAATTATAGCTGTATGTGGTCCATTTATGAAAATTTCGAAATTTAGTGCACATTTATAGTTACACGGAGTGGTTCATTTTTGAAAATTTCGAAACACCTATCTTTTGCCTCTCTGTCCTTACCAACAACGTAAGTGGCAATTATTACCATTTGTTCTTTATTAGTGATTTAAAAAACTCTGATGCACTTTTATTAAAATAATACACTACCCTATCACTTTCAAACGTGATCGCAGACATAAATGTTTGCTACTTCTCACATGTTATAATAAAATGGACTACATAAAAGTTACAGAGAATCATACTTTAGCAGGTACTTGGTGTACCTCTCAACAAACCAACTGAATAATTCATCAATAACTCAATAGCTAGAAATAAAAATTAAATAATCGTCGTTTTAAATTAATGATGGCGCGTAAACACCGCTTTCATTTTTCAAATGCCTTTAAACTCTGTGTAGGCAAAAAGATAAGCATCTATTTTGCATAAATCATTGCACTCGAAGTCTCGCGAGGATTAATGAACGCGGATCTCAATAATATGCTATGATTAATGATACAGTGATTGAGTTTTAAAGAAAAGGAATAATGACCACCAAAAAATGAAGAAAGAAAAAAAGAGAATGAATAGATAAAACAAAACTGAATGCATACAAGCACTTTTTTTATCTTCTTCTCTTACAAATTTAGTCAAAAAGAATTTATTAAATTTTGTTATGAAAATGAGAAACAAAAGCGTGCATTTCAATAAGCTTCAAAATACTACTGAAATCATTTAATACATTCCCATAACTTTTTTAAATTACCTATTGACCAACGATATAGTCAATACAATAGCCACAGAATTCATTCATGGAGTAAATTAATGTAATAGTGTAGCTTTCAGTGCATTTAATAAAGTACTGGTTGAATGAGTTATCACCAAAGGGGATGTACGATGACGTAAGCTGAATGATGAAACCATAAGCAATTTATTAATGACGGTTTTAATTTTATTGAAAAACTATGACAGATTCATAAAAGCATCTAGATACTACTTATTAAAACCATAATATAATTATACAGAAGAAAAGTTTCAATTCTTACTACAGATCTTATAAAAGGTTGAAAATTACAAGTCAACAAATTATACTTGAATGCATCTGAACCCGCTCATTGGGTCAGTGGAAAGAAAAATAACAGTCAAATGTCAATTTTTCATGAAATAAATTGGAAAAATTAGAAAAAATTTTGAAAAATCAAACTGAAAGTTTTGAAAGAAAAATTATAGGTGATAAGAAAAAAAATTTCAAGAAGAAAAATATGAATTTTTGTCTCTGCTTACCGCTGGGCCTGCCTAATTATACTCCTAAACAACAAAGTATGATAAGCAGGTTAACAAATTATAATATAAGAAGGTACTACGAATTCAAAAAAGAGTAGACCTGAATAAATATTTATAAATCTTCATGAATTTTGCTCTTCAATTGGAGGGAAATAATTTCATACAAGTTATGTATAAGCAAAATTTGAATGAATGGCTGTAATGTATTGAACAAAAATTGGGCAGCCACATTGAAGACGCTGCCAGACAACATCTGGTGTGGATAATTTTTCATAAATATTGCTTTTTCATACTTCGCCATCCACTACCCATGTAATTCATATTCTTGAATTTTTTAGAGATAAGCTGGAAGGATTTTGTCAAAGCCATAAAATAATTTTCTAGCCCTTAAAAAAAGTTTATTATCACTATTTGTAGATAGTGGCTAACCTTTCTTTTATTGATTAGACTTTATGTTTGGAAATCGATTGCTCGCTCATCGATAAACCTACTAATGATGTCACAAATGAAAGATCTATTTATACGAGGTACAATATACAGTGAAATTTTTAAAAAGTCATCATTATTTCTTACCTAGCTGTGTCCCTATCGTCAATATTATTAACAGCATCTTCAAAATCTCCAAGAACAGCTTGTAATGGACAGGATGATAATTTTGCATGTAGCCATCGATAATTGAATAACACATTAGTGTACAGATCATTAAATCGACGTGATCGAACCAGATGGAAAGGTAATTCACCAAACTATTTTTAAAAAAAGGTGAAGGCAATAAACTTGAAGACATTATTTCATATATTTACATGGTTGTGCATTTCTATATATTTTTTTTTGTTGTAAGACCAATGTACCTTTCTCAAGTTATATCTGCTCACTTTACCATCTTTGGAGTAAAATACTAACGGTTGAACTGGCACTTTTCGATCAGCAGAGCCTTCTTTTTCTGTTAAATTGAATCTACGAATGCATGAAAAATTTATTTAAGAGATACATTTATCTATGAATATGTAGCTAAGTAGGAGTAACTGCAGTATTTATTTTACCTGTGCCTTTGAATTTCGGTATATTTAAAAGGTTTTGGATTACCACCTCCCCATATACCCAAATAGTAGTCTGCAATTGAGGAATGAAAATAAATCGCCATGTTTACATTCTTGAAATATCTTTCTTTGGCAGTATCTCGGAATTGTCTAGAAAATACCGGAGAGAATTTTGAACCATTACAGAAATTTTGAAAATGTTTTTATAGCCTCATAAACCGAGGATTTGTCTATACTCTTAAGCTTTGTTTCAAAAAAGAAACTGGTTTATACCAATGAAGTATGAATCTAGTTGAGAAATTTTGTTACTGACTTTATGGCCAGTATTATTGCTGCTTCAGTCTCTTATGCAACTAAATCAAATAGGGCTTCAGGTGGGTGGATCCCATAAGACACGACCATTTGGCTGGTCGCCCCAAATTCAAAAGATCTGACCATTTGGCATAGGTTGGTATTCTCCTACTCCGATGAAGATCTGACCCTTTTGGCCTGGGTCAGCGCCCCTAAATCGACGCAATCGAAGCAGCCCCCTCCACGTGGGCCTTTTTGGAAACTGTGTGAACATTAAAAAGTTTGCACCGGCTAAGAGCTGCTGCGTCACCCCAAAAACAAAAAAAAGGTGGGTGGGAGAGTTTTCAAAAATTTTCCAACAACCAAACTATGTGGTGACGCTTACCAGCATGTTGCACATGTCGATAATTGATCGATTTCACACCTCGATCTCATGAATTTATTAAATCGATTATTTGGAATGATTAAATTGTTGAAAATATACTTTAAAATATCGGCTGCGGACTCTTTGAAGAGGAACTTGGGAATCAGAAAAAATTCCAAATTTTATCGAAACACCTACTGAAAATCGATATATCGATTATCGATAATATTTAATCCATAATCTCACACCTAGATCCGCCCTTAGAACTTCAAGTAGAACTTCAAGTAGGCTCTCTTTTTTCTAATTTTTGTTTTAAAATGTGTTTTTCAAGTCCTTAACTCTACCATATCTTACCTGTGGTACCAGTTAAGCACACTAACGCCATCTGCTTCACGTTCTGACAAATAATTTGGTAAATCATTTCGGATTCGCGTCCATAGCAGAGGTGGTATTCGCCTAACTGGAGGTAAATGGTACTGATACACATCATCCAGCACTCGATCATCCAAAGATATCAAATCTTCCAGTTCAGTTTCTGATAAACCACTTTTGGCAGCTGTAATATAGGCTAATGCGTGGAATACCAAGATACGTCCATGCTAAAAAAAAAATTATAATTTCTAGCAAAACAAATTGGAATGCATTTGTTTAATTATTGCTGAGAGAGCTCGTGAGAGCACTCAAACCTGTTTTTCAATTCGCTCAAATAGCATCATAATGGAATCCATAACATTGGAAGCCAAATGGGTTTCTTGTGGTTTTGTATAACTTCGCCATCGGCAGATTTCAGCAAATACAAGTTTCACGAAAATTGGTAATGAACATTGACCAATAGCATTGGCTACAAGTCGCCATTGGTAATTGGAAAGGTCACGAGATGCACTATTCATCCACATGCTAAATACATTAGAAGCAATTACAGATATTTCGCATAGACCTAGTCAAATGCTGGGAAAAATTATTCTTGATTCCACAACCACGGTTAGATTCCTTTTTTGCAAAATGCTGTAGACCTTGCAATAGAAAGAAAACTGATTTTTAAAGAAATTTTGAATAAATAACTATTAGAGACATATAATTCGATAATTTGCTAATACATTTCAATTGAACAAAAATTTCTCCTAATATAAAATATTCAAAAACGTTGCATTTACTGATCTCTGCTCAGGGAATGAATTTGTAAATTGAGCACTGGTAAGGGAATTTTTGAGGTTGCTGAACACGAATCCGGAAGCCGTTTTTGGCGTCGACTCTAGCCCGGTGAGATATGGCCAAAACCAAAAAGTTAATAACGCTCCAAAATGAGTCTAAATCGAGACGCAGAGTAAAATGAGCTGCAGTTTCGGATTCGGCGTGAAAAACTACATACTGTGCACATGTCTCTGGGGAAATTTCCAAAATCGTCAATTTTGGTAAAAATGGGAAGGTTAACCCCTTTGGATTTTTTTGATTTTTTTTCCAAAAATGATTTTCGAGATTAGCGTCGATATGGGGGTTTTCGAGGTCGCTGAACCCGAATCCGAAGTCCGTTTTTGGCCTCGGCTCTCGCCGAGCGAGATATGGCCAAAAAAAGATGAAAAATGGTCGAAAATGGACTTAAATGGCGACGTAGAGTAAAATGGGCTGCAGATTCGGATTCGGCGTGAAAAACTACATACTGTGCACATGTCTCTTGGGAAATTTCCAAAATCGTCAATTTTTATAAAAATGGGAAGGTTAACCCCTTTGGATTTTTTTGATTTTTTTTCCAAAAATGTTTTTCGAGATTAGCGTCGATATGGGGGTTTTCGAGGTCGCTGAACCCGAATCCGAAGTCCGTTTTTGGCCTCGGCTCTCGCCGAGCGAGATATGGCCAAAAAAAGATGAAAAATGGTCGAAAATGGACTTAAATGGCGACGTAGAGTAAAATGGGCTGCAGATTCGGATTCGGCGTGAAAAACTACATACTGCGCACATGTCTCTGGGGAAATTTCCAAAATCGTCAATTTTGGTAAAAATGGGAAGGTTAACCCCTTTGGATTTTTTTGATTTTTTTTCCAAAAATGTTTTTCGAGATTAGCGTCGATATGGGGGTTTTCGAGGTCGCTGAACCCGAATCCGAAGTCCGTTTTTGGCCTCGGCTCTCGCCGAGCGAGATATGGCCAAAAAAAGATGAAAAATGGTCGAAAATGGACTTAAATGGCGACGTAGAGTAAAATGGGCTGCAGATTCGGATTCGGCGTGAAAAACTACATACTGTGCACATGTCTCTGGGGAAATTTCCAAAATCGTCAATTTTGGTAAAAATGGGAAGGTTAACCCCTTTGGATTTTTTTGATTTTTTTTCCAAAAATGTTTTTCGAGATTAGCGTCGATATGGGGGTTTTCGAGGTCGCTGAACCCGAATCCGAAGTCCGTTTTTGGCCTCGGCTCTCGCCGAGCGAGATATGGCCAAAAAAAGATGAAAAATGGTCGAAAATGGACTTAAATGGCGACGTAGAGTAAAATGGGCTGCAGATTCGGATTCGGCGTGAAAAACTACATACTGTGCACATGTCTCTGGGGAAATTTCCAAAATCGTCAATTTTGGTAAAAATGGGAAGGTTAACCCCTTTGGATTTTTTTGATTTTTTTTCCAAAAATGTTTTTCGAGATTAGCGTCGATATGGGGGTTTTCGAGGTCGCTGAACCCGAATCCGAAGTCCGTTTTTGGCCTCGGCTCTCGCCGAGCGAGATATGGCCAAAAAAAGATGAAAAATGGTCGAAAATGGACTTAAATGGCGACGTAGAGTAAAATGGGCTGCAGATTCGGATTCGGCGTGAAAAACTACATACTGTGCACATGTCTCCTGGGAAATTTCCAAAATCGTCAATTTTTATAAAAATGGGAAGGTTAACCCCTTTGGATTTTTTTGATTTTTTTTCCAAAAATGTTTTTCGAGATTAGCGTCGATATGGGGGTTTTCGAGGTCGCTGAACCCGAATCCGAAGTCCGTTTTTGGCCTCGGCTCTCGCCGAGCGAGATATGGCCAAAAAAAGATGAAAAATGGTCGAAAATGGACTTAAATGGCGACGTAGAGTAAAATGGGCTGCAGATTCGGATTCGGCGTGAAAAACTACATACTGTGCACATGTCTCTGGGGAAATTTCCAAAATCGTCAATTTTGGTAAAAATGGGAAGGTTAACCCCTTTGGATTTTTTTGATTTTTTTTCCAAAAATGTTTTTCGAGATTAGCGTCGATATGGGGGTTTTCGAGGTCGCTGAACCCGAATCCGAAGTCCGTTTTTGGCCTCGGCTCTCGCCGAGCGAGATATGGCCAAAAAAAGATGAAAAATGGTCGAAAATGGACTTAAATGGCGACGTAGAGTAAAATGGGCTGCAGATTCGGATTCGGCGTGAAAAACTACATACTGTGCACATGTCTCTGGGGAAATTTCCAAAATCGTCAATTTTGGTAAAAATGGGAAGGTTAACCCCTTTGGATTTTTTTGATTTTTTTTCCAAAAATGTTTTTCGAGATTAGCGTCGATATGGGGGTTTTCGAGGTCGCTGAACCCGAATCCGAAGTCCGTTTTTGGCCTCGGCTCTCGCCGAGCGAGATATGGCCAAAAAAAGATGAAAAATGGTCGAAAATGGACTTAAATGGCGACGTAGAGTAAAATGGGCTGCAGATTCGGATTCGGCGTGAAAAACTACATACTGTGCACATGTCTCTGGGGAAATTTTCAAAATCGTCAATTTTGGTAAAAATAGGAAGGTTAACCCCTTTGGATTTTTTTGATTTTTTTTCCAAAAATGTTTTTCGAGATTAGCGTCGATATGGGGGTTTTCGAGGTCGCTGAACCCGAATCCGAAGTCCGTTTTTGGCCTCGGCTCTCGCCGAGCGAGATATGGCCAAAAAAAGATGAAAAATGGTCGAAAATGGACTTAAATGGCGACGTAGAGTAAAATGGGCTGCAGATTCGGATTCGGCGTGAAAAACTACATACTGTGCACATGTCTCTGGGGAAATTTCCAAAATCGTCAATTTTGGTAAAAATGGGAAGGTTAACCCCTTTGGATTTTTTTGATTTTTTTTCCAAAAATGTTTTTCGAGATTAGCGTCGATATGGGGGTTTTCGAGGTCGCTGAACCCGAATCCGAAGTCCGTTTTTGGCCTCGGCTCTCGCCGAGCGAGATATGGCCAAAAAAAGATGAAAAATGGTCGAAAATGGACTTAAATGGCGACGTAGAGTAAAATGGGCTGCAGATTCGGATTCGGCGTGAAAAACTACATACTGTGCACATGTCTCCTGGGAAATTTCCAAAATCGTCAATTTTTGTAAAAATGGGAAGGTTAACCCCTTTGGATTTTTTTGATTTTTTTTCCAAAAATGTTTTTCGAGATTAGCGTCGATATGGGGGTTTTCGAGGTCGCTGAACCCGAATCCGAAGTCCGTTTTTGGCCTCGGCTCTCGCCGAGCGAGATATGGCCAAAAAAAGATGAAAAATGGTCGAAAATGGACTTAAATGGCGACGTAGAGTAAAATGGGCTGCAGATTCGGATTCGGCGTGAAAAACTACATACTGTGCACATGTCTCTGGGGAAATTTCCAAAATCGTCAATTTTGGTAAAAATGGGAAGGTTAACCCCTTTGGATTTTTTTGATTTTTTTTCCAAAAATGTTTTTCGAGATTAGCGTCGATATGGGGGTTTTCGAGGTCGCTGAACCCGAATCCGAAGTCCGTTTTTGGCCTCGGCTCTCGCCGAGCGAGATATGGCCAAAAAAAGATGAAAAATGGTCGAAAATGGACTTAAATGGCGACGTAGAGTAAAATGGGCTGCAGATTCGGATTCGGCGTGAAAAACTACATACTGTGCACATGTCTCCTGGGAAATTTCCAAAATCGTCAATTTTTATAAAAATGGGAAGGTTAACCCCTTTGGATTTTTTTGATTTTTTTTCCAAAAATGTTTTTCGAGATTAGCGTCGATATGGGGGTTTTCGAGGTCGCTGAACCCGAATCCGAAGTCCGTTTTTGGCCTCGGCTCTCGCCGAGCGAGATATGGCCAAAAAAAGATGAAAAATGGTCGAAAATGGACTTAAATGGCGACGTAGAGTAAAATGGGCTGCAGATTCGGATTCGGCGTGAAAAACTACATACTGTGCACATGTCTCTGGGGAAATTTCCAAAATCGTCAATTTTGGTAAAAATGGGAAGGTTAACCCCTTTGGATTTTTTTGATTTTTTTTCCAAAAATGTTTTTCGAGATTAGCGTCGATATGGGGGTTTTCGAGGTCGCTGAACCCGAATCCGAAGTCCGTTTTTGGCCTCGGCTCTCGCCGAGCGAGATATGGCCAAAAAAAGATGAAAAATGGTCGAAAATGGACTTAAATGGCGACGTAGAGTAAAATGGGCTGCAGATTCGGATTCGGCGTGAAAAACTACATACTGTGCACATGTCTCCTGGGAAATTTCCAAAATCGTCAATTTTTGTAAAAATGGGAAGGTTAACCCCTTTGGATTTTTTTGATTTTTTTTCCAAAAATGTTTTTCGAGATTAGCGTCGATATGGGGGTTTTCGAGGTCGCTGAACCCGAATCCGAAGTCCGTTTTTGGCCTCGGCTCTCGCCGAGCGAGATATGGCCAAAAAAAGATGAAAAATGGTCGAAAATGGACTTAAATGGCGACGTAGAGTAAAATGGGCTACAGATTCGGATTCGGCGTGAAAAACTACATACTGTGCACATGTCTCTGGGGAAATTTCCAAAATCGTCAATTTTGGTAAAAATGGGAAGGTTAACCCCTTTGGATTTTTTTGATTTTTTTTCCAAAAATGTTTTTCGAGATTAGCGTCGATATGGGGGTTTTCGAGGTCGCTGAACCCGAATCCGAAGTCCGTTTTTGGCCTCGGCTCTCGCCGAGCGAGATATGGCCAAAAAAAGATGAAAAATGGTCGAAAATGGACTTAAATGGCGACGTAGAGTAAAATGGGCTGCAGATTCGGATTCGGCGTGAAAAACTACATACTGTGCACATGTCTCCTGGGAAATTTCCAAAATCGTCAATTTTTATAAAAATGGGAAGGTTAACCCCTTTGGATTTTTTTGATTTTTTTTCCAAAAATGTTTTTCGAGATTAGCGTCGATATGGGGGTTTTCGAGGTCGCTGAACCCGAATCCGAAGTCCGTTTTTGGCCTCGGCTCTCGCCGAGCGAGATATGGCCAAAAAAAGATGAAAAATGGTCGAAAATGGACTTAAATGGCGACGTAGAGTAAAATGGGCTGCAGATTCGGATTCGGCGTGAAAAACTACATACTGTGCACATGTCTCCTGGGAAATTTCCAAAATCGTCAATTTTTGTAAAAATGGGAAGGTTAACCCCTTTGGATTTTTTTGATTTTTTTTCCAAAAATGATTTTCGAGATTAGCGTCGATATGGGGGTTTTCGAGGTCGCTGAACCCGAATCCGAAGTCCGTTTTTGGCCTCGGCTCTCGCCGAGCGAGATATGGCCAAAAAAAGATGAAAAATGGTCGAAAATGGACTTAAATGGCGACGTAGAGTAAAATGGGCTGCAGATTCGGATTCGGCGTGAAAAACTACATACTGTGCACATGTCTCTGGGGAAATTTCCAAAATAGTCAATTTTGGTAAAAATGGGAAGGTTAACCCCTTTGGATTTTTTTGATTTTTTTTCCAAAAATGTTTTTCGAGATTAGCGTCGATATGGGGGTTTTCGAGGTCGCTGAACCCGAATCCGAAGTCCGTTTTTGGCCTCGGCTCTCGCCGAGCGAGATATGGCCAAAAAAAAGATGAAAAATGGTCGAAAATGGACTTAAATGGCGACGTAGAGTAAAATGGGCTGCAGATTCGGATTCGGCGTGAAAAACTACATACTGTGCACATGTCTCCTGGGAAATTTCCAAAATCGTCAATTTTTATAAAAATGGGAAGGTTAACCCCTTTGGATTTTTTTGATTTTTTTTCCAAAAATGTTTTTCGAGATTAGCGTCGATATGGGGGTTTTCGAGGTCGCTGAACCCGAATCCGAAGTCCGTTTTTGGCCTCGGCTCTCGCCGAGCGAGATATGGCCAAAAAAAGATGAAAAATGGTCGAAAATGGACTTAAATGGCGACGTAGAGTAAAATGGGCTGCAGATTCGGATTCGGCGTGAAAAACTACATACTGTGCACATGTCTCCTGGGAAATTTCCAAAATCGTCAATTTTTGTAAAAATGGGAAGGTTAACCCCTTTGGATTTTTTTGATTTTTTTTCCAAAAATGTTTTTCGAGATTAGCGTCGATATGGGGGTTTTCGAGGTCGCTGAACCCGAATCCGAAGTCCGTTTTTGGCCTCGGCTCTCGCCGAGCGAGATATGGCCAAAAAAAGATGAAAAATGGTCGAAAATGGACTTAAATGGCGACGTAGAGTAAAATGGGCTGCAGATTCGGATTCGGCGTGAAAAACTACATACTGTGCACATGTCTCTGGGGAAATTTCCAAAATCGTCAATTTTGGTAAAAATGGGAAGGTTAACCCCTTTGGATTTTTTTGATTTTTTTTCCAAAAATGTTTTTCGAGATTAGCGTCGATATGGGGGTTTTCGAGGTCGCTGAACCCGAATCCGAAGTCCGTTTTTGGCCTCGGCTCTCGCCGAGCGAGATATGGCCAAAAAAAGATGAAAAATGGTCGAAAATGGACTTAAATGGCGACGTAGAGTAAAATGGGCTGCAGATTCGGATTCGGCGTGAAAAACTACATACTGTGCACATGTCTCTTGGGAAATTTCCAAAATCGTCAATTTTTATAAAAATGGGAAGGTTAACCCCTTTGGATTTTTTTGATTTTTTTTCCAAAAATGTTTTTCGAGATTAGCGTCGATATGGGGGTTTTCGAGGTCGCTGAACCCGAATCCGAAGTCCGTTTTTGGCCTCGGCTCTCGCCGAGCGAGATATGGCCAAAAAAAGATGAAAAATGGTCGAAAATGGACTTAAATGGCGACGTAGAGTAAAATGGGCTGCAGATTCGGATTCGGCGTGAAAAACTACATACTGTGCACATGTCTCTGGGGAAATTTCCAAAATCGTCAATTTTGGTAAAAATGGGAAGGTTAACCCCTTTGGATTTTTTTGATTTTTTTTCCAAAAATGTTTTTCGAGATTAGCGTCGATATGGGGGTTTTCGAGGTCGCTGAACCCGAATCCGAAGTCCGTTTTTGGCCTCGGCTCTCGCCGAGCGAGATATGGCCAAAAAAAGATGAAAAATGGTCGAAAATGGACTTAAATGGCGACGTAGAGTAAAATGGGCTGCAGATTCGGATTCGGCGTGAAAAACTACATACTGCGCACATGTCTCTGGGGAAATTTCCAAAATCGTCAATTTTGGTAAAAATGGGAAGGTTAACCCCTTTGGATTTTTTTGATTTTTTTTCCAAAAATGTTTTTCGAGATTAGCGTCGATATGGGGGTTTTCGAGGTCGCTGAACCCGAATCCGAAGTCCGTTTTTGGCCTCGGCTCTCGCCGAGCGAGATATGGCCAAAAAAAGATGAAAAATGGTCGAAAATGGACTTAAATGGCGACGTAGAGTAAAATGGGCTGCAGATTCGGATTCGGCGTGAAAAACTACATACTGTGCACATGTCTCTGGGGAAATTTCCAAAATCGTCAATTTTGGTAAAAATGGGAAGGTTAACCCCTTTGGATTTTTTTGATTTTTTTTCCAAAAATGTTTTTCGAGATTAGCGTCGATATGGGGGTTTTCGAGGTCGCTGAACCCGAATCCGAAGTCCGTTTTTGGCCTCGGCTCTCGCCGAGCGAGATATGGCCAAAAAAAGATGAAAAATGGTCGAAAATGGACTTAAATGGCGACGTAGAGTAAAATGGGCTGCAGATTCGGATTCGGCGTGAAAAACTACATACTGTGCACATGTCTCTGGGGAAATTTCCAAAATCGTCAATTTTGGTAAAAATGGGAAGGTTAACCCCTTTGGATTTTTTTGATTTTTTTTCCAAAAATGTTTTTCGAGATTAGCGTCGATATGGGGGTTTTCGAGGTCGCTGAACCCGAATCCGAAGTCCGTTTTTGGCCTCGGCTCTCGCCGAGCGAGATATGGCCAAAAAAAGATGAAAAATGGTCGAAAATGGACTTAAATGGCGACGTAGAGTAAAATGGGCTGCAGATTCGGATTCGGCGTGAAAAACTACATACTGTGCACATGTCTCTTGGGAAATTTCCAAAATCGTCAATTTTTATAAAAATGGGAAGGTTAACCCCTTTGGATTTTTTTGATTTTTTTTCCAAAAATGTTTTTCGAGATTAGCGTCGATATGGGGGTTTTCGAGGTCGCTGAACCCGAATCCGAAGTCCGTTTTTGGCCTCGGCTCTCGCCGAGCGAGATATGGCCAAAAAAAGATGAAAAATGGTCGAAAATGGACTTAAATGGCGACGTAGAGTAAAATGGGCTGCAGATTCGGATTCGGCGTGAAAAACTACATACTGTGCACATGTCTCTTGGGAAATTTCCAAAATCGTCAATTTTTATAAAAATGGGAAGGTTAACCCCTTTGGATTTTTTTGATTTTTTTTCCAAAAATGTTTTTCGAGATTAGCGTCGATATGGGGGTTTTCGAGGTCGCTGAACCCGAATCCGAAGTCCGTTTTTGGCCTCGGCTCTCGCCGAGCGAGATATGGCCAAAAAAAGATGAAAAATGGTCGAAAATGGACTTAAATGGCGACGTAGAGTAAAATGGGCTGCAGATTCGGATTCGGCGTGAAAAACTACATACTGTGCACATGTCTCTGGGGAAATTTCCAAAATCGTCAATTTTGGTAAAAATGGGAAGGTTAACCCCTTTGGATTTTTTTGATTTTTTTTCCAAAAATGTTTTTCGAGATTAGCGTCGATATGGGGGTTTTCGAGGTCGCTGAACCCGAATCCGAAGTCCGTTTTTGGCCTCGGCTCTCGCCGAGCGAGATATGGCCAAAAAAAGATGAAAAATGGTCGAAAATGGACTTAAATGGCGACGTAGAGTAAAATGGGCTGCAGATTCGGATTCGGCGTGAAAAACTACATACTGTGCACATGTCTCTGGGGAAATTTCCAAAATCGTCAATTTTGGTAAAAATGGGAAGGTTAACCCCTTTGGATTTTTTTGATTTTTTTTCCAAAAATGTTTTTCGAGATTAGCGTCGATATGGGGGTTTTCGAGGTCGCTGAACCCGAATCCGAAGTCCGTTTTTGGCCTCGGCTCTCGCCGAGCGAGATATGGCCAAAAAAAGATGAAAAATGGTCGAAAATGGACTTAAATGGCGACGTAGAGTAAAATGGGCTGCAGATTCGGATTCGGCGTGAAAAACTACATACTGTGCACATGTCTCTGGGGAAATTTCCAAAATCGTCAATTTTGGTAAAAATGGGAAGGTTAACCCCTTTGGATTTTTTTGATTTTTTTTCCAAAAATGTTTTTCGAGATTAGCGTCGATATGGGGGTTTTCGAGGTCGCTGAACCCGAATCCGAAGTCCGTTTTTGGCCTCGGCTCTCGCCGAGCGAGATATGGCCAAAAAAAGATGAAAAATGGTCGAAAATGGACTTAAATGGCGACGTAGAGTAAAATGGGCTGCAGATTCGGATTCGGCGTGAAAAACTACATACTGTGCACATGTCTCTGGGGAAATTTCCAAAATCGTCAATTTTGGTAAAAATGGGAAGGTTAACCCCTTTGGATTTTTTTGATTTTTTTTCCAAAAATGTTTTTCGAGATTAGCGTCGATATGGGGGTTTTCGAGGTCGCTGAACCCGAATCCGAAGTCCGTTTTTGGCCTCGGCTCTCGCCGAGCGAGATATGGCCAAAAAAAGATGAAAAATGGTCGAAAATGGACTTAAATGGCGACGTAGAGTAAAATGGGCTGCAGATTCGGATTCGGCGTGAAAAACTACATACTGTGCACATGTCTCTTGGGAAATTTCCAAAATCGTCAATTTTTATAAAAATGGGAAGGTTAACCCCTTTGGATTTTTTTGATTTTTTTTCCAAAAATGTTTTTCGAGATTAGCGTCGATATGGGGGTTTTCGAGGTCGCTGAACCCGAATCCGAAGTCCGTTTTTGGCCTCGGCTCTCGCCGAGCGAGATATGGCCAAAAAAAGATGAAAAATGGTCGAAAATGGACTTAAATGGCGACGTAGAGTAAAATGGGCTGCAGATTCGGATTCGGCGTGAAAAACTACATACTGCGCACATGTCTCTGGGGAAATTTCCAAAATCGTCAATTTTGGTAAAAATGGGAAGGTTAACCCCTTTGGATTTTTTTGATTTTTTTTCCAAAAATGTTTTTCGAGATTAGCGTCGATATGGGGGTTTTCGAGGTCGCTGAACCCGAATCCGAAGTCCGTTTTTGGCCTCGGCTCTCGCCGAGCGAGATATGGCCAAAAAAAGATGAAAAATGGTCGAAAATGGACTTAAATGGCGACGTAGAGTAAAATGGGCTGCAGATTCGGATTCGGCGTGAAAAACTACATACTGTGCACATGTCTCTGGGGAAATTTCCAAAATCGTCAATTTTGGTAAAAATGGGAAGGTTAACCCCTTTGGATTTTTTTGATTTTTTTTCCAAAAATGTTTTTCGAGATTAGCGTCGATATGGGGGTTTTCGAGGTCGCTGAACCCGAATCCGAAGTCCGTTTTTGGCCTCGGCTCTCGCCGAGCGAGATATGGCCAAAAAAAGATGAAAAATGGTCGAAAATGGACTTAAATGGCGACGTAGAGTAAAATGGGCTGCAGATTCGGATTCGGCGTGAAAAACTACATACTGTGCACATGTCTCTGGGGAAATTTCCAAAATCGTCAATTTTGGTAAAAATGGGAAGGTTAACCCCTTTGGATTTTTTTGATTTTTTTTCCAAAAATGTTTTTCGAGATTAGCGTCGATATGGGGGTTTTCGAGGTCGCTGAACCCGAATCCGAAGTCCGTTTTTGGCCTCGGCTCTCGCCGAGCGAGATATGGCCAAAAAAAGATGAAAAATGGTCGAAAATGGACTTAAATGGCGACGTAGAGTAAAATGGGCTGCAGATTCGGATTCGGCGTGAAAAACTACATACTGTGCACATGTCTCTGGGGAAATTTCCAAAATCGTCAATTTTGGTAAAAATGGGAAGGTTAACCCCTTTGGATTTTTTTGATTTTTTTTCCAAAAATGTTTTTCGAGATTAGCGTCGATATGGGGGTTTTCGAGGTCGCTGAACCCGAATCCGAAGTCCGTTTTTGGCCTCGGCTCTCGCCGAGCGAGATATGGCCAAAAAAAGATGAAAAATGGTCGAAAATGGACTTAAATGGCGACGTAGAGTAAAATGGGCTGCAGATTCGGATTCGGCGTGAAAAACTACATACTGTGCACATGTCTCTTGGGAAATTTCCAAAATCGTCAATTTTTATAAAAATGGGAAGGTTAACCCCTTTGGATTTTTTTGATTTTTTTTCCAAAAATGTTTTTCGAGATTAGCGTCGATATGGGGGTTTTCGAGGTCGCTGAACCCGAATCCGAAGTCCGTTTTTGGCCTCGGCTCTCGCCGAGCGAGATATGGCCAAAAAAAGATGAAAAATGGTCGAAAATGGACTTAAATGGCGACGTAGAGTAAAATGGGCTGCAGATTCGGATTCGGCGTGAAAAACTACATACTGCGCACATGTCTCTGGGGAAATTTCCAAAATCGTCAATTTTGGTAAAAATGGGAAGGTTAACCCCTTTGGATTTTTTTGATTTTTTTTCCAAAAATGTTTTTCGAGATTAGCGTCGATATGGGGGTTTTCGAGGTCGCTGAACCCGAATCCGAAGTCCGTTTTTGGCCTCGGCTCTCGCCGAGCGAGATATGGCCAAAAAAAGATGAAAAATGGTCGAAAATGGACTTAAATGGCGACGTAGAGTAAAATGGGCTGCAGATTCGGATTCGGCGTGAAAAACTACATACTGTGCACATGTCTCTGGGGAAATTTCCAAAATCGTCAATTTTGGTAAAAATGGGAAGGTTAACCCCTTTGGATTTTTTTGATTTTTTTTCCAAAAATGTTTTTCGAGATTAGCGTCGATATGGGGGTTTTCGAGGTCGCTGAACCCGAATCCGAAGTCCGTTTTTGGCCTCGGCTCTCGCCGAGCGAGATATGGCCAAAAAAAGATGAAAAATGGTCGAAAATGGACTTAAATGGCGACGTAGAGTAAAATGGGCTGCAGATTCGGATTCGGCGTGAAAAACTACATACTGTGCACATGTCTCTGGGGAAATTTCCAAAATCGTCAATTTTGGTAAAAATGGGAAGGTTAACCCCTTTGGATTTTTTTGATTTTTTTTCCAAAAATGTTTTTCGAGATTAGCGTCGATATGGGGGTTTTCGAGGTCGCTGAACCCGAATCCGAAGTCCGTTTTTGGCCTCGGCTCTCGCCGAGCGAGATATGGCCAAAAAAAGATGAAAAATGGTCGAAAATGGACTTAAATGGCGACGTAGAGTAAAATGGGCTGCAGATTCGGATTCGGCGTGAAAAACTACATACTGTGCACATGTCTCTGGGGAAATTTCCAAAATCGTCAATTTTGGTAAAAATGGGAAGGTTAACCCCTTTGGATTTTTTTGATTTTTTTTCCAAAAATGTTTTTCGAGATTAGCGTCGATATGGGGGTTTTCGAGGTCGCTGAACCCGAATCCGAAGTCCGTTTTTGGCCTCGGCTCTCGCCGAGCGAGATATGGCCAAAAAAAGATGAAAAATGGTCGAAAATGGACTTAAATGGCGACGTAGAGTAAAATGGGCTGCAGATTCGGATTCGGCGTGAAAAACTACATACTGTGCACATGTCTCTTGGGAAATTTCCAAAATCGTCAATTTTTATAAAAATGGGAAGGTTAACCCCTTTGGATTTTTTTGATTTTTTTTCCAAAAATGTTTTTCGAGATTAGCGTCGATATGGGGGTTTTCGAGGTCGCTGAACCCGAATCCGAAGTCCGTTTTTGGCCTCGGCTCTCGCCGAGCGAGATATGGCCAAAAAAAGATGAAAAATGGTCGAAAATGGACTTAAATGGCGACGTAGAGTAAAATGGGCTGCAGATTCGGATTCGGCGTGAAAAACTACATACTGCGCACATGTCTCTGGGGAAATTTCCAAAATCGTCAATTTTGGTAAAAATGGGAAGGTTAACCCCTTTGGATTTTTTTGATTTTTTTTCCAAAAATGTTTTTCGAGATTAGCGTCGATATGGGGGTTTTCGAGGTCGCTGAACCCGAATCCGAAGTCCGTTTTTGGCCTCGGCTCTCGCCGAGCGAGATATGGCCAAAAAAAGATGAAAAATGGTCGAAAATGGACTTAAATGGCGACGTAGAGTAAAATGGGCTGCAGATTCGGATTCGGCGTGAAAAACTACATACTGTGCACATGTCTCTGGGGAAATTTCCAAAATCGTCAATTTTGGTAAAAATGGGAAGGTTAACCCCTTTGGATTTTTTTGATTTTTTTTCCAAAAATGTTTTTCGAGATTAGCGTCGATATGGGGGTTTTCGAGGTCGCTGAACCCGAATCCGAAGTCCGTTTTTGGCCTCGGCTCTCGCCGAGCGAGATATGGCCAAAAAAAGATGAAAAATGGTCGAAAATGGACTTAAATGGCGACGTAGAGTAAAATGGGCTGCAGATTCGGATTCGGCGTGAAAAACTACATACTGTGCACATGTCTCTGGGGAAATTTCCAAAATCGTCAATTTTGGTAAAAATGGGAAGGTTAACCCCTTTGGATTTTTTTGATTTTTTTTCCAAAAATGTTTTTCGAGATTAGCGTCGATATGGGGGTTTTCGAGGTCGCTGAACCCGAATCCGAAGTCCGTTTTTGGCCTCGGCTCTCGCCGAGCGAGATATGGCCAAAAAAAGATGAAAAATGGTCGAAAATGGACTTAAATGGCGACGTAGAGTAAAATGGGCTGCAGATTCGGATTCGGCGTGAAAAACTACATACTGTGCACATGTCTCTGGGGAAATTTCCAAAATCGTCAATTTTGGTAAAAATGGGAAGGTTAACCCCTTTGGATTTTTTTGATTTTTTTTCCAAAAATGTTTTTCGAGATTAGCGTCGATATGGGGGTTTTCGAGGTCGCTGAACCCGAATCCGAAGTCCGTTTTTGGCCTCGGCTCTCGCCGAGCGAGATATGGCCAAAAAAAGATGAAAAATGGTCGAAAATGGACTTAAATGGCGACGTAGAGTAAAATGGGCTGCAGATTCGGATTCGGCGTGAAAAACTACATACTGTGCACATGTCTCTTGGGAAATTTCCAAAATCGTCAATTTTTATAAAAATGGGAAGGTTAACCCCTTTGGATTTTTTTGATTTTTTTTCCAAAAATGTTTTTCGAGATTAGCGTCGATATGGGGGTTTTCGAGGTCGCTGAACCCGAATCCGAAGTCCGTTTTTGGCCTCGGCTCTCGCCGAGCGAGATATGGCCAAAAAAAGATGAAAAATGGTCGAAAATGGACTTAAATGGCGACGTAGAGTAAAATGGGCTGCAGATTCGGATTCGGCGTGAAAAACTACATACTGCGCACATGTCTCTGGGGAAATTTCCAAAATCGTCAATTTTGGTAAAAATGGGAAGGTTAACCCCTTTGGATTTTTTTGATTTTTTTTCCAAAAATGTTTTTCGAGATTAGCGTCGATATGGGGGTTTTCGAGGTCGCTGAACCCGAATCCGAAGTCCGTTTTTGGCCTCGGCTCTCGCCGAGCGAGATATGGCCAAAAAAAGATGAAAAATGGTCGAAAATGGACTTAAATGGCGACGTAGAGTAAAATGGGCTGCAGATTCGGATTCGGCGTGAAAAACTACATACTGTGCACATGTCTCTGGGGAAATTTCCAAAATCGTCAATTTTGGTAAAAATGGGAAGGTTAACCCCTTTGGATTTTTTTGATTTTTTTTCCAAAAATGTTTTTCGAGATTAGCGTCGATATGGGGGTTTTCGAGGTCGCTGAACCCGAATCCGAAGTCCGTTTTTGGCCTCGGCTCTCGCCGAGCGAGATATGGCCAAAAAAAGATGAAAAATGGTCGAAAATGGACTTAAATGGCGACGTAGAGTAAAATGGGCTGCAGATTCGGATTCGGCGTGAAAAACTACATACTGTGCACATGTCTCTTGGGAAATTTCCAAAATCGTCAATTTTTATAAAAATGGGAAGGTTAACCCCTTTGGATTTTTTTGATTTTTTTTCCAAAAATGTTTTTCGAGATTAGCGTCGATATGGGGGTTTTCGAGGTCGCTGAACCCGAATCCGAAGTCCGTTTTTGGCCTCGGCTCTCGCCGAGCGAGATATGGCCAAAAAAAGATGAAAAATGGTCGAAAATGGACTTAAATGGCGACGTAGAGTAAAATGGGCTGCAGATTCGGATTCGGCGTGAAAAACTACATACTGTGCACATGTCTCTTGGGAAATTTCCAAAATCGTCAATTTTTATAAAAATGGGAAGGTTAACCCCTTTGGATTTTTTTGATTTTTTTTCCAAAAATGTTTTTCGAGATTAGCGTCGATATGGGGGTTTTCGAGGTCGCTGAACCCGAATCCGAAGTCCGTTTTTGGCCTCGGCTCTCGCCGAGCGAGATATGGCCAAAAAAAGATGAAAAATGGTCGAAAATGGACTTAAATGGCGACGTAGAGTAAAATGGGCTGCAGATTCGGATTCGGCGTGAAAAACTACATACTGTGCACATGTCTCTGGGGAAATTTCCAAAATCGTCAATTTTGGTAAAAATGGGAAGGTTAACCCCTTTGGATTTTTTTGATTTTTTTTCCAAAAATGTTTTTCGAGATTAGCGTCGATATGGGGGTTTTCGAGGTCGCTGAACCCGAATCCGAAGTCCGTTTTTGGCCTCGGCTCTCGCCGAGCGAGATATGGCCAAAAAAAGATGAAAAATGGTCGAAAATGGACTTAAATGGCGACGTAGAGTAAAATGGGCTGCAGATTCGGATTCGGCGTGAAAAACTACATACTGCGCACATGTCTCTGGGGAAATTTCCAAAATCGTCAATTTTGGTAAAAATGGGAAGGTTAACCCCTTTGGATTTTTTTGATTTTTTTTCCAAAAATGTTTTTCGAGATTAGCGTCGATATGGGGGTTTTCGAGGTCGCTGAACCCGAATCCGAAGTCCGTTTTTGGCCTCGGCTCTCGCCGAGCGAGATATGGCCAAAAAAAGATGAAAAATGGTCGAAAATGGACTTAAATGGCGACGTAGAGTAAAATGGGCTGCAGATTCGGATTCGGCGTGAAAAACTACATACTGTGCACATGTCTCTGGGGAAATTTCCAAAATCGTCAATTTTGGTAAAAATGGGAAGGTTAACCCCTTTGGATTTTTTTGATTTTTTTTCCAAAAATGTTTTTCGAGATTAGCGTCGATATGGGGGTTTTCGAGGTCGCTGAACCCGAATCCGAAGTCCGTTTTTGGCCTCGGCTCTCGCCGAGCGAGATATGGCCAAAAAAAGATGAAAAATGGTCGAAAATGGACTTAAATGGCGACGTAGAGTAAAATGGGCTGCAGATTCGGATTCGGCGTGAAAAACTACATACTGTGCACATGTCTCTTGGGAAATTTCCAAAATCGTCAATTTTTATAAAAATGGGAAGGTTAACCCCTTTGGATTTTTTTGATTTTTTTTCCAAAAATGTTTTTCGAGATTAGCGTCGATATGGGGGTTTTCGAGGTCGCTGAACCCGAATCCGAAGTCCGTTTTTGGCCTCGGCTCTCGCCGAGCGAGATATGGCCAAAAAAAGATGAAAAATGGTCGAAAATGGACTTAAATGGCGACGTAGAGTAAAATGGGCTGCAGATTCGGATTCGGCGTGAAAAACTACATACTGTGCACATGTCTCTTGGGAAATTTCCAAAATCGTCAATTTTTATAAAAATGGGAAGGTTAACCCCTTTGGATTTTTTTGATTTTTTTTCCAAAAATGTTTTTCGAGATTAGCGTCGATATGGGGGTTTTCGAGGTCGCTGAACCCGAATCCGAAGTCCGTTTTTGGCCTCGGCTCTCGCCGAGCGAGATATGGCCAAAAAAAGATGAAAAATGGTCGAAAATGGACTTAAATGGCGACGTAGAGTAAAATGGGCTGCAGATTCGGATTCGGCGTGAAAAACTACATACTGTGCACATGTCTCTGGGGAAATTTCCAAAATCGTCAATTTTGGTAAAAATGGGAAGGTTAACCCCTTTGGATTTTTTTGATTTTTTTTCCAAAAATGTTTTTCGAGATTAGCGTCGATATGGGGGTTTTCGAGGTCGCTGAACCCGAATCCGAAGTCCGTTTTTGGCCTCGGCTCTCGCCGAGCGAGATATGGCCAAAAAAAGATGAAAAATGGTCGAAAATGGACTTAAATGGCGACGTAGAGTAAAATGGGCTGCAGATTCGGATTCGGCGTGAAAAACTACATACTGCGCACATGTCTCTGGGGAAATTTCCAAAATCGTCAATTTTGGTAAAAATGGGAAGGTTAACCCCTTTGGATTTTTTTGATTTTTTTTCCAAAAATGTTTTTCGAGATTAGCGTCGATATGGGGGTTTTCGAGGTCGCTGAACCCGAATCCGAAGTCCGTTTTTGGCCTCGGCTCTCGCCGAGCGAGATATGGCCAAAAAAAGATGAAAAATGGTCGAAAATGGACTTAAATGGCGACGTAGAGTAAAATGGGCTGCAGATTCGGATTCGGCGTGAAAAACTACATACTGTGCACATGTCTCTGGGGAAATTTCCAAAATCGTCAATTTTGGTAAAAATGGGAAGGTTAACCCCTTTGGATTTTTTTGATTTTTTTTCCAAAAATGTTTTTCGAGATTAGCGTCGATATGGGGGTTTTCGAGGTCGCTGAACCCGAATCCGAAGTCCGTTTTTGGCCTCGGCTCTCGCCGAGCGAGATATGGCCAAAAAAAGATGAAAAATGGTCGAAAATGGACTTAAATGGCGACGTAGAGTAAAATGGGCTGCAGATTCGGATTCGGCGTGAAAAACTACATACTGTGCACATGTCTCTGGGGAAATTTCCAAAATCGTCAATTTTGGTAAAAATGGGAAGGTTAACCCCTTTGGATTTTTTTGATTTTTTTTCCAAAAATGTTTTTCGAGATTAGCGTCGATATGGGGGTTTTCGAGGTCGCTGAACCCGAATCCGAAGTCCGTTTTTGGCCTCGGCTCTCGCCGAGCGAGATATGGCCAAAAAAAGATGAAAAATGGTCGAAAATGGACTTAAATGGCGACGTAGAGTAAAATGGGCTGCAGATTCGGATTCGGCGTGAAAAACTACATACTGTGCACATGTCTCTTGGGAAATTTCCAAAATCGTCAATTTTTATAAAAATGGGAAGGTTAACCCCTTTGGATTTTTTTGATTTTTTTTCCAAAAATGTTTTTCGAGATTAGCGTCGATATGGGGGTTTTCGAGGTCGCTGAACCCGAATCCGAAGTCCGTTTTTGGCCTCGGCTCTCGCCGAGCGAGATATGGCCAAAAAAAGATGAAAAATGGTCGAAAATGGACTTAAATGGCGACGTAGAGTAAAATGGGCTGCAGATTCGGATTCGGCGTGAAAAACTACATACTGCGCACATGTCTCTGGGGAAATTTCCAAAATCGTCAATTTTGGTAAAAATGGGAAGGTTAACCCCTTTGGATTTTTTTGATTTTTTTTCCAAAAATGTTTTTCGAGATTAGCGTCGATATGGGGGTTTTCGAGGTCGCTGAACCCGAATCCGAAGTCCGTTTTTGGCCTCGGCTCTCGCCGAGCGAGATATGGCCAAAAAAAGATGAAAAATGGTCGAAAATGGACTTAAATGGCGACGTAGAGTAAAATGGGCTGCAGATTCGGATTCGGCGTGAAAAACTACATACTGTGCACATGTCTCTGGGGAAATTTCCAAAATCGTCAATTTTGGTAAAAATGGGAAGGTTAACCCCTTTGGATTTTTTTGATTTTTTTTCCAAAAATGTTTTTCGAGATTAGCGTCGATATGGGGGTTTTCGAGGTCGCTGAACCCGAATCCGAAGTCCGTTTTTGGCCTCGGCTCTCGCCGAGCGAGATATGGCCAAAAAAAGATGAAAAATGGTCGAAAATGGACTTAAATGGCGACGTAGAGTAAAATGGGCTGCAGATTCGGATTCGGCGTGAAAAACTACATACTGTGCACATGTCTCTGGGGAAATTTCCAAAATCGTCAATTTTGGTAAAAATGGGAAGGTTAACCCCTTTGGATTTTTTTGATTTTTTTTCCAAAAATGTTTTTCGAGATTAGCGTCGATATGGGGGTTTTCGAGGTCGCTGAACCCGAATCCGAAGTCCGTTTTTGGCCTCGGCTCTCGCCGAGCGAGATATGGCCAAAAAAAGATGAAAAATGGTCGAAAATGGACTTAAATGGCGACGTAGAGTAAAATGGGCTGCAGATTCGGATTCGGCGTGAAAAACTACATACTGTGCACATGTCTCTGGGGAAATTTCCAAAATCGTCAATTTTGGTAAAAATGGGAAGGTTAACCCCTTTGGATTTTTTTGATTTTTTTTCCAAAAATGTTTTTCGAGATTAGCGTCGATATGGGGGTTTTCGAGGTCGCTGAACCCGAATCCGAAGTCCGTTTTTGGCCTCGGCTCTCGCCGAGCGAGATATGGCCAAAAAAAGATGAAAAATGGTCGAAAATGGACTTAAATGGCGACGTAGAGTAAAATGGGCTGCAGATTCGGATTCGGCGTGAAAAACTACATACTGTGCACATGTCTCTTGGGAAATTTCCAAAATCGTCAATTTTTATAAAAATGGGAAGGTTAACCCCTTTGGATTTTTTTGATTTTTTTTCCAAAAATGTTTTTCGAGATTAGCGTCGATATGGGGGTTTTCGAGGTCGCTGAACCCGAATCCGAAGTCCGTTTTTGGCCTCGGCTCTCGCCGAGCGAGATATGGCCAAAAAAAGATGAAAAATGGTCGAAAATGGACTTAAATGGCGACGTAGAGTAAAATGGGCTGCAGATTCGGATTCGGCGTGAAAAACTACATACTGCGCACATGTCTCTGGGGAAATTTCCAAAATCGTCAATTTTGGTAAAAATGGGAAGGTTAACCCCTTTGGATTTTTTTGATTTTTTTTCCAAAAATGTTTTTCGAGATTAGCGTCGATATGGGGGTTTTCGAGGTCGCTGAACCCGAATCCGAAGTCCGTTTTTGGCCTCGGCTCTCGCCGAGCGAGATATGGCCAAAAAAAGATGAAAAATGGTCGAAAATGGACTTAAATGGCGACGTAGAGTAAAATGGGCTGCAGATTCGGATTCGGCGTGAAAAACTACATACTGTGCACATGTCTCTGGGGAAATTTCCAAAATCGTCAATTTTGGTAAAAATGGGAAGGTTAACCCCTTTGGATTTTTTTGATTTTTTTTCCAAAAATGTTTTTCGAGATTAGCGTCGATATGGGGGTTTTCGAGGTCGCTGAACCCGAATCCGAAGTCCGTTTTTGGCCTCGGCTCTCGCCGAGCGAGATATGGCCAAAAAAAGATGAAAAATGGTCGAAAATGGACTTAAATGGCGACGTAGAGTAAAATGGGCTGCAGATTCGGATTCGGCGTGAAAAACTACATACTGTGCACATGTCTCTGGGGAAATTTCCAAAATCGTCAATTTTGGTAAAAATGGGAAGGTTAACCCCTTTGGATTTTTTTGATTTTTTTTCCAAAAATGTTTTTCGAGATTAGCGTCGATATGGGGGTTTTCGAGGTCGCTGAACCCGAATCCGAAGTCCGTTTTTGGCCTCGGCTCTCGCCGAGCGAGATATGGCCAAAAAAAGATGAAAAATGGTCGAAAATGGACTTAAATGGCGACGTAGAGTAAAATGGGCTGCAGATTCGGATTCGGCGTGAAAAACTACATACTGTGCACATGTCTCTGGGGAAATTTCCAAAATCGTCAATTTTGGTAAAAATGGGAAGGTTAACCCCTTTGGATTTTTTTGATTTTTTTTCCAAAAATGTTTTTCGAGATTAGCGTCGATATGGGGGTTTTCGAGGTCGCTGAACCCGAATCCGAAGTCCGTTTTTGGCCTCGGCTCTCGCCGAGCGAGATATGGCCAAAAAAAGATGAAAAATGGTCGAAAATGGACTTAAATGGCGACGTAGAGTAAAATGGGCTGCAGATTCGGATTCGGCGTGAAAAACTACATACTGTGCACATGTCTCTTGGGAAATTTCCAAAATCGTCAATTTTTATAAAAATGGGAAGGTTAACCCCTTTGGATTTTTTTGATTTTTTTTCCAAAAATGTTTTTCGAGATTAGCGTCGATATGGGGGTTTTCGAGGTCGCTGAACCCGAATCCGAAGTCCGTTTTTGGCCTCGGCTCTCGCCGAGCGAGATATGGCCAAAAAAAGATGAAAAATGGTCGAAAATGGACTTAAATGGCGACGTAGAGTAAAATGGGCTGCAGATTCGGATTCGGCGTGAAAAACTACATACTGCGCACATGTCTCTGGGGAAATTTCCAAAATCGTCAATTTTGGTAAAAATGGGAAGGTTAACCCCTTTGGATTTTTTTGATTTTTTTTCCAAAAATGTTTTTCGAGATTAGCGTCGATATGGGGGTTTTCGAGGTCGCTGAACCCGAATCCGAAGTCCGTTTTTGGCCTCGGCTCTCGCCGAGCGAGATATGGCCAAAAAAAGATGAAAAATGGTCGAAAATGGACTTAAATGGCGACGTAGAGTAAAATGGGCTGCAGATTCGGATTCGGCGTGAAAAACTACATACTGTGCACATGTCTCTGGGGAAATTTCCAAAATCGTCAATTTTGGTAAAAATGGGAAGGTTAACCCCTTTGGATTTTTTTGATTTTTTTTCCAAAAATGTTTTTCGAGATTAGCGTCGATATGGGGGTTTTCGAGGTCGCTGAACCCGAATCCGAAGTCCGTTTTTGGCCTCGGCTCTCGCCGAGCGAGATATGGCCAAAAAAAGATGAAAAATGGTCGAAAATGGACTTAAATGGCGACGTAGAGTAAAATGGGCTGCAGATTCGGATTCGGCGTGAAAAACTACATACTGTGCACATGTCTCTGGGGAAATTTCCAAAATCGTCAATTTTGGTAAAAATGGGAAGGTTAACCCCTTTGGATTTTTTTGATTTTTTTTCCAAAAATGTTTTTCGAGATTAGCGTCGATATGGGGGTTTTCGAGGTCGCTGAACCCGAATCCGAAGTCCGTTTTTGGCCTCGGCTCTCGCCGAGCGAGATATGGCCAAAAAAAGATGAAAAATGGTCGAAAATGGACTTAAATGGCGACGTAGAGTAAAATGGGCTGCAGATTCGGATTCGGCGTGAAAAACTACATACTGTGCACATGTCTCCTGGGAAATTTCCAAAATCGTCAATTTTGGTAAAAATGGGAAGGTTAACCCCTTTGGATTTTTTTGATTTTTTTTCCAAAAATGTCTTTCGAGATTAGCGTCGATATGGGGGTTTTCGAGGTCGCTGAACCCGAATCCGAAGTCCGTTTTTGGCCTCGGCTCTCGCCGAGCGAGATATGGCCAAAAAAAGATGAAAAATGGTCGAAAATGGACTTAAATGGCGACGTAGAGTAAAATGGGCTGCAGATTCGGACTCGGCGTGAAAAACTACATACTGTGCACATGTCTCTGGGGAAATTTCCAAAATCGTCAATTTTGGTAAAAATGGGAAGGTTAACCCCTTTGGATTTTTTTGATTTTTTTTCCAAAAATGTTTTTCGAGATTAGCGTCGATATGGGGGTTTTCGAGGTCGCTGAACCCGAATCCGAAGTCCGTTTTTGGCCTCGGCTCTCGCCGAGCGAGATATGGCCAAAAAAAGATGAAAAATGGTCGAAAATGGACTTAAATGGCGACGTAGAGTAAAATGGGCTGCAGATTCGGATTCGGCGTGAAAAACTACATACTGTGCACATGTCTCCTGGGAAATTTCCAAAATCGTCAATTTTTATAAAAATGGGAAGGTTAACCCCTTTGGATTTTTTTGATTTTTTTTCCAAAAATGTTTTTCGAGATTAGCGTCGATATGGGGGTTTTCGAGGTCGCTGAACCCGAATCCGAAGTCCGTTTTTGGCCTCGGCTCTCGCCGAGCGAGATATGGCCAAAAAAAGATGAAAAATGGTCGAAAATGGACTTAAATGGCGACGTAGAGTAAAATGGGCTGCAGATTCGGATTCGGCGTGAAAAACTACATACTGTGCACATGTCTCCTGGGAAATTTCCAAAATCGTCAATTTTTATAAAAATGGGAAGGTTAACCCCTTTGGATTTTTTTGATTTTTTTTCCAAAAATGTTTTTCGAGATTAGCGTCGATATGGGGGTTTTCGAGGTCGCTGAACCCGAATCCGAAGTCCGTTTTTGGCCTCGGCTCTCGCCGAGCGAGATATGGCCAAAAAAAGATGAAAAATGGTCGAAAATGGACTTAAATGGCGACGTAGAGTAAAATGGGCTGCAGATTCGAACTCGGCGTGAAAAACTACATACTGTGCACATGTCTCTGGGGAAATTTCCAAAATCGTCAATTTTGGTAAAAATGGGAAGGTTAACCCCTTTGGATTTTTTTGATTTTTTTTCCAAAAATGTTTTTCGAGATTAGCGTCGATATGGGGGTTTTCGAGGTCGCTGAACCCGAATCCGAAGTCCGTTTTTGGCCTCGGCTCTCGCCGAGCGAGATATGGCCAAAAAAAGATGAAAAATGGTCGAAAATGGACTTAAATGGCGACGTAGAGTAAAATGGGCTGCAGATTCGGATTCGGCGTGAAAAACTACATACTGTGCACATGTCTCCTGGGAAATTTCCAAAATCGTCAATTTTTATAAAAATGGGAAGGTTAACCCCTTTGGATTTTTTTGATTTTTTTTCCAAAAATGTTTTTCGAGATTAGCGTCGATATGGGGGTTTTCGAGGTCGCTGAACCCGAATCCGAAGTCCGTTTTTGGCCTCGGCTCTCGCCGAGCGAGATATGGCCAAAAAAAGATGAAAAATGGTCGAAAATGGACTTAAATGGCGACGTAGAGTAAAATGGGCTGCAGATTCGGATTCGGCGTGAAAAACTACATACTGTGCACATGTCTCCTGGGAAATTCCCAAAATCGTCAATTTTTATAAAAATGGGAAGGTTAACCCCTTTGAATTTTTTTGATTTTTTTTCCAAAAATGTTTTTCGAGATTAGCGTCGATATGGGGGTTTTCGAGGTCGCTGAACCCGAATCCGAAGTCCGTTTTTGGCCTCGGCTCTCGCCGAGCGAGATATGGCCAAAAAAAGATGAAAAATGGTCGAAAATGGACTTAAATGGCGACGTAGAGTAAAATGGGCTGCAGATTCGGATTCGGCGTGAAAAACTACATACTGTGCACATGTCTCCTGGGAAATTTCCAAAATCGTCAATTTTGGTAAAAATGGGAAGGTTAACCCCTTTGGATTTTTTTGATTTTTTTTCCAAAAATGTTTTTCGAGATTAGCGTCGATATGGGGGTTTTCGAGGTCGCTGAACCCGAATCCGAAGTCCGTTTTTGGCCTCGGATCTCGCCGAGCGAGATATGGCCAAAAAAAGATGAAAAATGGTCGAAAATGGACTTAAATGGCGACGTAGAGTAAACTGGGCTGCAGATTCGGATTCGGCGTGAAAAACTACATACTGTGCACATGTCTCCTGGGAAATTTCCAAAATCGTCAATTTTTATAAAAATGGGAAGGTTAACCCCTTTGGATTTTTTTGATTTTTTTTCCAAAAATGTTTTTCGAGATTAGCGTCGATATGGGGGTTTTCGAGGTCGCTGAACCCGAATCCGAAGTCCGTTTTTGGCCTCGGCTCTCGCCGAGCGAGATATGGCCAAAAAAAGATGAAAAATGGTCGAAAATGGACTTAAATAGCGACGTAGAGTAAAATGGGCTGCAGATTCGGATTCGGCGTGAAAAACTACATACTGTGCACATGTCTCTGGGGAAATTACCAAAATCGTCAATTTTGGTAAAAATGGGAAGGTTCCCTTTGGATTTTTTTGATTTTTTTTCCAAAAATGTTTTTCGAGATTAGCGTCGATATGGGGGTTTTCGAGGTCGCTGAACCCGAATCCGAAGTCCGTTTTTGGCCTCGGCTCTCGCCGAGCGAGATATGGCCAAAAAAAGATGAAAAATGGTCGAAAATGGACTTAAATGGCGACGTAGAGTAAAATGGGCTGCAGATTCGGATTCGGCGTGAAAAACTACATACTGTGCACATGTCTCTGGGGAAATTTCCAAAATCGTCAATTTTGGTAAAAATGGGAAGGTTAACCCCTTTGGATTTTTTTGATTTTTTTTCCAAAAATGTTTATCGAGATTAGCGTCGATATGGGGGTTTTCGAGGTCGCTGAACCCGAATCCGAAGTCCGTTTTTGGCCTCGGCTCTCGCCGAGCGAGATATGGATGAAAAATGGTCGAAAATGGACTTAAATGGCGACGTAGAGTAAAATGGGCTGCAGATTCGGATTCGGCGTGAAAAACTACATACTGTGCACATGTCTCTGGGGAAATTTCCAAAATCGTCAATTTTTATAAAAATGGGAAGGTTAACCCCTTTGGATTTTTTTGATTTTTTTTCCAAAAATGTTTTTCGAGATTAGCGTCGATATGGGGTTTTCGAGGTCGCTGAACCCGAATCCGAAGGCCGTTTTTTGCCTCGGCTCTCGCCGAGCGAGATATGGCCAAAAAAAGATTAAAAATGGTCGAAAATGGACTTAAATGGCGACGTAGAGTAAACTGGGCTGCAGATTCGGATTCGGCGTGAAAAACTACATACTGTGCACATGTCTCCTGGGAAATTTCCAAAATCGTCAATTTTTGTAAAAATTGGAAGGTTAACCCCTTTGGATTTTTTTGATTTTTTTTCCAAAAATGTTTTTCGAGATTAGCGTCGATATGGGGGTTTTCGAGGTCGCTGAACCCGAATCCGAAGTCCGTTTTTGGCCTCGGCTCTCGCCGAGCGAGATATGGCCAAAAAAAGATGAAAAATGGTCGAAAATGGACTTAAATGGCGACGTAGAGTAAACTGGGCAGCAGATTCGGATTCGGCGTGAAAAACTACATACTGTGCACATGTCTCTGGGGAAATTTCCAAAATCGTCAATTTTGGTAAAAATGGGAAGGTTAACCCCTTTGGATTTTTTTGATTTTTTTTCCAAAAATGTTTTTCGAGATTAGCGTCGATATGGGGGTTTTCGAGGTCGCTGAACCCGAATCCGAAGGCCGTTTTTTGCCTCGGCTCTCGCCGAGCGAGATATGGCCAAAAAAAGATGAAAAATGGTCGAAAATGGACTTAAATGGCGACGTAGAGTAAACTGGGCTGCAGATTCGGATTCGGCGTGAAAAACTACATACTGTGCACATGTCTCCTGGGAAATTTCCAAAATCGTCAATTTTTATAAAAATGGGAAGGTTAACCCCTTTGGATTTTTTTGATTTTTTTTCCAAAAATGTTTTTCGAGATTAGCGTCGATATGGGGGTTTTCGAGGTCGCTGAACCCGAATCCGAAGTCCGTTTTTGGCCTCGGCTCTCGCCGAGCGAGATATGGCCAAACAAAGATGAAAAATGGTCGAAAATGGACTTAAATGGCGACGTAGAGTAAAATGGGCTGCAGATTCGGATTCGGCGTGAAAAACTACATACTGTGCACATGTCTCTGGGGAAATTACCAAAATCGTCAATTTTGGTAAAAATGGGAAGGTTAACCCCTTTGGATTTTTTTGATTTTTTTTCCAAAAATGTTTTTCGAGATTAGCGTCGATATGAGAGTTTTCGAGGTCGCTGAACCCGAATCCGAAGTCCGTTTTTGGCCTCGGCTCTCGCCGAGCGAGATATGGCCAAAAAAAGATGAAAAATGGTCGAAAATGGACTTAAATAGCGACGTAGAGTAAAATGGGCTGCAGATTCGGATTCGGCGTGAAAAACTACATACTGTGCACATGTCTCTGGGGAAATTACCAAAATCGTCAATTTTGGTAAAAATGGGAAGGTTCCCTTTGGATTTTTTTGATTTTTTTTCCAAAAATGTTTTTCGAGATTAGCGTCGATATGGGGGTTTTCGAGGTCGCTGAACCCGAATCCGAAGTCCGTTTTTGGCCTCGGCTCTCGCCGAGCGAGATATGGATGAAAAATGGTCGAAAATGGACTTAAATGGCGACGTAGAGTAAAATGGGCTGCAGATTCGGATTCGGCGTGAAAAACTACATACTGTGCACATGTCTCTGGGGAAATTTCCAAAATCGTCAATTTTTATAAAAATGGGAAGGTTAACCCCTTTGGATTTTTTTGATTTTTTTTCCAAAAATGTTTTTCGAGATTAGCGTCGATATGGGGTTTTCGAGGTCGCTGAACCCGAATCCGAAGGCCGTTTTTTGCCTCGGCTCTCGCCGAGCGAGATATGGCCAAAAAAAGATTAAAAATGGTCGAAAATGGACTTAAATGGCGACGTAGAGTAAACTGGGCTGCAGATTCGGATTCGGCGTGAAAAACTACATACTGTGCACATGTCTCCTGGGAAATTTCCAAAATCGTCAATTTTTGTAAAAATTGGAAGGTTAACCCCTTTGGATTTTTTTGATTTTTTTTCCAAAAATGTTTTTCGAGATTAGCGTCGATATGGGGGTTTTCGAGGTCGCTGAACCCGAATCCGAAGTCCGTTTTTGGCCTCGGCTCTCGCCGAGCGAGATATGGCCAAAAAAAGATGAAAAATGGTCGAAAATGGACTTAAATGGCGACGTAGAGTAAACTGGGCAGCAGATTCGGATTCGGCGTGAAAAACTACATACTGTGCACATGTCTCTGGGGAAATTTCCAAAATCGTCAATTTTGGTAAAAATGGGAAGGTTAACCCCTTTGGATTTTTTTGATTTTTTTTCCAAAAATGTTTTTCGAGATTAGCGTCGATATGGGGGTTTTCGAGGTCGCTGAACCCGAATCCGAAGGCCGTTTTTTGCCTCGGCTCTCGCCGAGCGAGATATGGCCAAAAAAAGATGAAAAATGGTCGAAAATGGACTTAAATGGCGACGTAGAGTAAACTGGGCTGCAGATTCGGATTCGGCGTGAAAAACTACATACTGTGCACATGTCTCCTGGGAAATTTCCAAAATCGTCAATTTTTATAAAAATGGGAAGGTTAACCCCTTTGGATTTTTTTGATTTTTTTTCCAAAAATGTTTTTCGAGATTAGCGTCGATATGGGGGTTTTCGAGGTCGCTGAACCCGAATCCGAAGTCCGTTTTTGGCCTCGGCTCTCGCCGAGCGAGATATGGCCAAACAAAGATGAAAAATGGTCGAAAATGGACTTAAATGGCGACGTAGAGTAAAATGGGCTGCAGATTCGGATTCGGCGTGAAAAACTACATACTGTGCACATGTCTCTGGGGAAATTACCAAAATCGTCAATTTTGGTAAAAATGGGAAGGTTAACCCCTTTGGATTTTTTTGATTTTTTTTCCAAAAATGTTTTTCGAGATTAGCGTCGATATGAGAGTTTTCGAGGTCGCTGAACCCGAATCCGAAGTCCGTTTTTGGCCTCGGCTCTCGCCGAGCGAGATATGGCCAAAAAAAGATGAAAAATGGTCGAAAATGGACTTAAATAGCGACGTAGAGTAAAATGGGCTGCAGATTCGGATTCGGCGTGAAAAACTACATACTGTGCACATGTCTCTGGGGAAATTACCAAAATCGTCAATTTTGGTAAAAATGGGAAGGTTCCCTTTGGATTTTTTTGATTTTTTTTCCAAAAATGTTTTTCGAGATTAGCGTCGATATGGGGGTTTTCGAGGTCGCTGAACCCGAATCCGAAGTCCGTTTTTGGCCTCGGCTCTCGCCGAGCGAGATATGGCCAAAAAAAGATGAAAAATGGTCGAAAATGGACTTAAATGGCGACGTAGAGTAAAATGGGCTGCAGATTCGGATTCGGCGTGAAAAACTACATACTGTGCACATGTCTCTGGGGAAATTTCCAAAATCGTCAATTTTGGTAAAAATGGGAAGGTTAACCCCTTTGGATTTTTTTGATTTTTTTTCCAAAAATGTTTATCGAGATTAGTGTCGATATGGGGGTTTTCGAGGTCGCTGAACCCGAATCCGAAGTCCGTTTTTGGCCTCGGCTCTCGCCGAGCGAGATATGGATGAAAAATGGTCGAAAATGGACTTAAATGGCGACGTAGAGTAAAATGGGCTGCAGATTCGGATTCGGCGTGAAAAACTACATACTGTGCACATGTCTCTGGGGAAATTTCCAAAATCGTCAATTTTTATAAAAATGGGAAGGTTAACCCCTTTGGATTTTTTTGATTTTTTTTCCAAAAATGTTTTTCGAGATTAGCGTCGATATGGGGTTTTCGAGGTCGCTGAACCCGAATCCGAAGGCCGTTTTTTGCCTCGGCTCTCGCCGAGCGAGATATGGCCAAAAAAAGATTAAAAATGGTCGAAAATGGACTTAAATGGCGACGTAGAGTAAACTGGGCTGCAGATTCGGATTCGGCGTGAAAAACTACATACTGTGCACATGTCTCCTGGGAAATTTCCAAAATCGTCAATTTTTGTAAAAATTGGAAGGTTAACCCCTTTGGATTTTTTTGATTTTTTTTCCAAAAATGTTTTTCGAGATTAGCGTCGATATGGGGGTTTTCGAGGTCGCTGAACCCGAATCCGAAGTCCGTTTTTGGCCTCGGCTCTCGCCGAGCGAGATATGGCCAAAAAAAGATGAAAAATGGTCGAAAATGGACTTAAATGGCGACGTAGAGTAAACTGGGCAGCAGATTCGGATTCGGCGTGAAAAACTACATACTGTGCACATGTCTCTGGGGAAATTTCCAAAATCGTCAATTTTGGTAAAAATGGGAAGGTTAACCCCTTTGGATTTTTTTGATTTTTTTTCCAAAAATGTTTATCGAGATTAGCGTCGATATGGGGGTTTTCGAGGTCGCTGAACCCGAATCCGAAGTCCGTTTTTGGCCTCGGCTCTCGCCGAGCGAGATATGGATGAAAAATGGTCGAAAATGGACTTAAATGGCGACGTAGAGTAAAATGGGCTGCAGATTCGGATTCGGCGTGAAAAACTACATACTGTGCACATGTCTCTGGGGAAATTTCCAAAATCGTCAATTTTTATAAAAATGGGAAGGTTAACCCCTTTGGATTTTTTTGATTTTTTTTCCAAAAATGTTTTTCGAGATTAGCGTCGATATGGGGTTTTCGAGGTCGCTGAACCCGAATCCGAAGGCCGTTTTTTGCCTCGGCTCTCGCCGAGCGAGATATGGCCAAAAAAAGATTAAAAATGGTCGAAAATGGACTTAAATGGCGACGTAGAGTAAACTGGGCTGCAGATTCGGATTCGGCGTGAAAAACTACATACTGTGCACATGTCTCCTGGGAAATTTCCAAAATCGTCAATTTTTGTAAAAATTGGAAGGTTAACCCCTTTGGATTTTTTTGATTTTTTTTCCAAAAATGTTTTTCGAGATTAGCGTCGATATGGGGGTTTTCGAGGTCGCTGAACCCGAATCCGAAGTCCGTTTTTGGCCTCGGCTCTCGCCGAGCGAGATATGGCCAAAAAAAGATGAAAAATGGTCGAAAATGGACTTAAATGGCGACGTAGAGTAAACTGGGCAGCAGATTCGGATTCGGCGTGAAAAACTACATACTGTGCACATGTCTCTGGAGAAATTTCCAAAATCGTCAATTTTGGTAAAAATGGGAAGGTTAACCCCTTTGGGATTTTTTGATTTTTTTTCCAAAAATGTTTTTCGAGATTAGCGTCGATATGGGGGTTTTCGAGGTCGCTGAACCCGAATCCGAAGTCCGTTTTTGGCCTCGGCTCTCGCCGAGCGAGATATGGCCAAAAAAAGATGAAAAATGGTCGAAAATGGACTTAAATGGCGACGTAGAGTAAAATGGGCTGCAGATTCGGATTCGGCGTGAAAAACTACATACTGTGCACATGTCTCTGGGGAAATTACCAAAATCGTCAATTTTGGTAAAAATGGGAAGGTTCCCTTTGGATTTTTTTGATTTTTTTTCCAAAAATGTTTTTCGAGATTAGCGTCGATATGGGGGTTTTCGAGGTCGCTGAACCCGAATCCGAAGTCCGTTTTTGGCCTCGGCTCTCGCCGAGCGAGATATGGCCAAAAAAAGATGAAAAATGGTCGAAAATGGACTTAAATGGCGACGTAGAGTAAAATGGGCTGCAGATTCGGATTCGGCGTGAAAAACTACATACTGTGCACATGTCTCTGGGGAAATTTCCAAAATCGTCAATTTTGGTAAAAATGGGAAGGTTAACCCCTTTGGATTTTTTTGATTTTTTTTCCAAAAATGTTTATCGAGATTAGCGTCGATATGGGGGTTTTCGAGGTCGCTGAACCCGAATCCGAAGTCCGTTTTTGGCCTCGGCTCTCGCTGAGCGAGATATGGATGAAAAATGGTCGAAAATGGACTTAAATGGCGACGTAGAGTAAAATGGGCTGCAGATTCGGATTCGGCGTGAAAAACTACATACTGTGCACATGTCTCTGGGGAAATTTCCAAAATCGTCAATTTTGGTAAAAATGGGAAGGTTAACCCCTTTGGATTTTTTTGATTTTTTTTCCAAAAATGTTTTTCGAGATTAGCGTCGATATGAGGGTTTTCGAGGTCGCTGAACCCGAATCCGAAGTCCGTTTTTGGCCTCGGCTCTCGCCGAGCGAGATATGGCCAAAAAAAGATGAAAAATGGTCGAAAATGGACTTAAATGGCGACGTAGAGTAAAATGGGCTGCAGATTCGGATTCGGCGTGAAAAACTACATACTGTGCACATGTCTCCTGGGAAATTTCCAAAATCGTCAATTTTTATAAAAATGGGAAGGTTAACCCCTTTGGATTTTTTTGATTTTTTTTCCAAAAATGTTTTTCGAGATTAGCGTCGATATGGGGGTTCTCGAGGTCGCTGAACCCGAATCCGAAGTCCGTTTTTGGCCTCGGCTCTCGCCGAGCGAGATATGGCCAAAAAAAGATGAAAAATTGTCGAAAATGGACTTAAATGGCGACGTAGAGTAAAATGGGCTGCAGATTCGGATTCGGCGTGAAAAACTACATACTGTGCACATTAGGGTGGTCCTTATTTTACAAAGTATTTTGTATCGAATGAGAGACCCCCTAATTTTGTTCTATGTTATGTGAATAAGTTCTGGTATAAATTTCATCCCCCTAGGACCACCCCTTCACGTGCCGAATTGGGGACAAAGTTTCATAATTTCCACAATTTTTACGTATTTCTGCATTTATCTTCTAAAATATGGGTTCCACTGAAAAAACTTACTGAACTTAATTTGTTTTACACTTAATTTCCTACAAAAAATGTTATATAAAAGTTTTTCCTAGAGTGAAGTATAGATGAGAAAAAGAGTGATTTAACTTACACACTAATAATAGAATGTAATTATTTTGATTTAGTTTTCTTTCTTTTTTTGGTAATATGATGTTGGGATGGGTCAATATTTGAAAAACATAGAATGTCAGATGAATTGAATACATTTGTAGCACTGAAAGTAAATTTTTCCACTTAAAATAATAATTAATTTTTTTGGCATACTGTTTCATAAATATTCTTAGAATTGTTGTCAGTAACCTTAAACAGCTTAAAAATAATGTTGAATGCATATGAAAATAATTAAAGAAGAGCTAAAATAATTTAATACTGGAATAAAACTTTTAATATTCTGTTTGAAGTGAAAATTACTTCCATTGTACCAATGTACCATGTTCAATATTTAGCATTTGAGCAAGTCTTGCAGAAATAACTCAATTTTGATACTGACATGAATAAATTGAGCCTCAGCTGCACCATTCCCTCTTTTTTCATTATTTGACCCCTTTTTCTGATGAATCTTATTTTTTTCTTAGTTGCATTGCCAATTCTCTTATTATCAAGTTTATAAAATAAGCTAATTTTGAATAAATCCAGTCATTGATAAAATCTTACAAACTGAGAGATTTTTTAGAGCAAAATCAATCAATTTATAATTTTTTGCATGGTATTTTAGAATTTTTCTTGAAAATATTAGTTACAACATTTAGTGGAGCATAAATAGTAGGTATCAGTAGCTTGAAACCACATTTTTACTTAATATTTAAGAATGAAACCAACTAATTTTATATAGATGAATCTACTTGTTTGATTTGGGGCAGTAGAGAGCCTCTGCTATTTATTTGGCCAAATTATGGGCTCTAGGACAGTAAATGATATATTCTTCAGAATGAAAAATCCAGTTTCTTTTTAGAAAAAGCATTATATATTTTATAAATTCGTTATCATCATGCTGAATGTTTTTAACAAGTTCCTAACATTCAAAATTTATCAGTATCTTTGCATTTTAATTTCCCAATTCTTTCAAGTGCACTGAGAAAAATTTTCAAGATAATTTTTACAACAGGGATAGGAAAACTGGTACAATTGAAGATTTGTAGCAGAAATTACTACAAAAATAGTAAAACATGTTATCTAAGACAGGAAAAAGTGCTACAAGTATTGGAATACTTATAATAAATTGTAATTTTCAGAACTTTGATGAGAAAAGTTATTATCTTGTTTATAATTAACATTATGCTCAGTGTGCACTGAACATATAATTATTTTTAGAACCAAGTTTTCCCATTTTAAAAAATCCCTCAAGTTACTTGACAGATTGTAGGAAAAAAATTGTTTTGAAAGAAGAGAACATGTATAAAGTAATAAGGTAGCACAAGGCTCAATTTAATCTTGTGAGCATAAAAATTGAGTTATTTCTGCAAGACTTGCTCAAATGCTAAATATTGAACATGGTACATTGGTACAATGGAAGTAATTTTCACTTCAAACAGAATATTAAAAGTTTTATTCCAGTATTAAATTATTTTAGCTCTTCTTTAATTATTTTCATATGCATTCAACATTATTTTTAAGCTGTTTAAGGTTACTGACAACAATTCTAAGAATATTTATGAAACAGTATGCCAAAAAAATTAATTATTATTTTAAGTGGAAAAATTTACTTTCAGTGCTACAAATGTATTCAATTCATCTGACATTCTATGTTTTTCAAATATTGACCCATCCCAACATCATATTACCAAAAAAAGAAAGAAAACTAAATCAAAATAATTACATTCTATTATTAGTGTGTAAGTTAAATCACTCTTTTTCTCATCTATACTTCACTCTAGGAAAAACTTTTATATAACATTTTTTGTAGGAAATTAAGTGTAAAACAAATTAAGTTCAGTAAGTTTTTTCAGTGGAACCCATATTTTAGAAGATAATTGCAGAAATACGTAAAAATTGTGAGAATTATGAAACTTTGCCCCCAATTCGGCACGTGAAGGGGTGGTCCTAGGGGGATGAAATTTATACCAGAACTTATTCACATAACATAGAACAAAATTAGGGGGTCTCTCATTCGATACAAAATACTTTGTAAAATAAGGACCACCCTAGTGCACATGTCTCCTGGGAAATTTCCAAAATCGTCAATTTTTATAAAAATGGGAAGGTTAACCCCTTTGGATTTTTTTGATTTTTTTTCAAAAAATGTTTTTCGAGATTAGCGTCGATATGGGGGTTTTCGAGGTCGCTGAACCCGAATCCGAAGTCCGTTTTTGGCCTCGGCTCTCGCCGAGCGAGATATGGCCAAAAAAAGATGAAAAATGGTCGAAAATGGACTTAAATGGCGACGTAGAGTAAACTGGGCAGCAGATTCGGATTCGGCGTGAAAAACTACATACTGTGCACATGTCTCTGGGGAAATTTCCAAAATCGTCAATTTTGGTAAAAATGGGAAGGTTAACCCCTTTGGATTTTTTTGATTTTTTTTCCAAAAATGTTTTTCGAGATTAGCGTCGATATGGGGGTTTTCGAGGTCGCTGAACCCGAATCCGAAGGCCGTTTTTTGCCTCGGCTCTCGCCGAGCGAGATATGGCCAAAAAAAGATGAAAAATGGTCGAAAATGGACTTAAATGGCGACGTAGAGTAAACTGGGCTGCAGATTCGGATTCGGCGTGAAAAACTACATACTGTGCACATGTCTCCTGGGAAATTTCCAAAATCGTCAATTTTTGTAAAAATTGGAAGGTCCCCTTTGGATTTTTTTGATTTTTTTTCCAAAAATGTTTTTCGAGATTAGCGTCGATATGGGGGTTTTCGAGGTCGCTGAACCCGAATCCGAAGGCCGTTTTTTGCCTCGGCACTCGCCGAGCGAGATATGGCCAAAAAAAGATGAAAAATGGTCGAAAATGGAATTAAATGGCGACGTAGAGTAAACTGGGCTGCAGATTCGGATTCGGCGTGAAAAACTACAAACTGTGCACATGTCTCCTGGGAAATTTCCAAAATCGTCAATTTTTGTAAAAATGGGAAGGTTAACCCCTTTGGATTTTTTTGATTTTTTTTCCAAAAATGTTTTTCGAGATTAGCGTCGATATGGGGGTTTTCGAGGTCGCTGAACCCGAATCCGAAGGCCGTTTTTTGCCTCGGCTCTCGCCGAGCGAGATATGGCCAAAAAAAGATGAAAAATGGTCGAAAATGGACTTAAATGGCGACGTAGAGTAAACTGGGCTGCAGATTCGGATTCGGCGTGAAAAACTACATACTGTGCACATGTCTCCTGGGAAATTTCCAAAATCGTCAATTTTTGTAAAAATTGGAAGGTTAACCCCTTTGGATTTTTTTGATTTTTTTTCCAAAAATGTTTTTCGAGATTAGCGTCGATATGGGGGTTTTCGAGGTCGCTGAACCCGAATCCGAAGTCCGTTTTTGGCCTCGGCTCTCGCCGAGCGAGATATGGCCAAAAAAAGATGAAAAATGGTCGAAAATGGACTTAAATGGCGACGTAGAGTAAACTGGGCAGCAGATTCGGATTCGGCGTGAAAAACTACATACTGTGCACATGTCTCTGGGGAAATTTCCAAAATCGTCAATTTTGGTAAAAATGGGAAGGTTAACCCCTTTGGATTTTTTTGATTTTTTTTCCAAAAATGTTTTTCGAGATTAGCGTCGATATGGGGGTTTTCGAGGTCGCTGAACCCGAATCCGAAGGCCGTTTTTTACCTCGGCTCTCGCCGAGCGAGATATGGCCAAAAAAAGATGAAAAATGGTCGAAAATGGACTTAAATGGCGACGTAGAGTAAACTGGGCTGCAGATTCGGATTCGGCGTGAAAAACTACATACTGTGCACATGTCTCTGGGGAAATTTCCAAAATCGTCAATTTTGGTAAAAATGGGAAGGTTAACCCCTTTGGATTTTTTTGATTTTTTTTCCAAAAATGTTTTTCGAGATTAGCGTCGATATGGGGGTTTTCGAGGTCGCTGAACCCGAATCCGAAGTCCGTTTTTGGCCTCGGCTCTCGCCGAGCGAGATATGGCCAAAAAAAGATGAAAAATGGTCGAAAATGGACTTAAATGGCGACGTAGAGTAAACTGGGCAGCAGATTCGGATTCGGCGTGAAAAACTACATACTGTGCACATGTCTCTGGGGAAATTTCCAAAATCGTCAATTTTGGTAAAAATGGGAAGGTTAACCCCTTTGGATTTTTTTGATTTTTTTTCCAAAAATGTTTTTCGAGATTAGCGTCGATATGGGGGTTTTCGAGGTCGCTGAACCCGAATCCGAAGGCCGTTTTTTGCCTCGGCTCTCGCCGAGCGAGATATGGCCAAAAAAAGATGAAAAATGGTCGAAAATGGACTTAAATGGCGACGTAGAGTAAACTGGGCTGCAGATTCGGATTCGGCGTGAAAAACTACATACTGTGCACATGTCTCCTGGGAAATTTCCAAAATCGTCAATTTTTGTAAAAATTGGAAGGTCCCCTTTGGATTTTTTTGATTTTTTTTCCAAAAATGTTTTTCGAGATTAGCGTCGATATGGGGGTTTTCGAGGTCGCTGAACCCGAATCCGAAGGCCGTTTTTTGCCTCGGCACTCGCCGAGCGAGATATGGCCAAAAAAAGATGAAAAATGGTCGAAAATGGAATTAAATGGCGACGTAGAGTAAACTGGGCTGCAGATTCGGATTCGGCGTGAAAAACTACAAACTGTGCACATGTCTCCTGGGAAATTTCCAAAATCGTCAATTTTTGTAAAAATGGGAAGGTTAACCCCTTTGGATTTTTTTGATTTTTTTTCCAAAAATGTTTTTCGAGATTAGCGTCGATATGGGGGTTTTCGAGGTCGCTGAACCCGAATCCGAAGGCCGTTTTTTGCCTCGGCTCTCGCCGAGCGAGATATGGCCAAAAAAAGATGAAAAATGGTCGAAAATGGACTTAAATGGCGACGTAGAGTAAACTGGGCTGCAGATTCGGATTCGGCGTGAAAAACTACATACTGTGCACATGTCTCCTGGGAAATTTCCAAAATCGTCAATTTTTGTAAAAATTGGAAGGTTAACCCCTTTGGATTTTTTTGATTTTTTTTCCAAAAATGTTTTTCGAGATTAGCGTCGATATGGGGGTTTTCGAGGTCGCTGAACCCGAATCCGAAGTCCGTTTTTGGCCTCGGCTCTCGCCGAGCGAGATATGGCCAAAAAAAGATGAAAAATGGTCGAAAATGGACTTAAATGGCGACGTAGAGTAAACTGGGCAGCAGATTCGGATTCGGCGTGAAAAACTACATACTGTGCACATGTCTCTGGGGAAATTTCCAAAATCGTCAATTTTGGTAAAAATGGGAAGGTTAACCCCTTTGGATTTTTTTGATTTTTTTTCCAAAAATGTTTTTCGAGATTAGCGTCGATATGGGGGTTTTCGAGGTCGCTGAACCCGAATCCGAAGGCCGTTTTTTACCTCGGCTCTCGCCGAGCGAGATATGGCCAAAAAAAGATGAAAAATGGTCGAAAATGGACTTAAATGGCGACGTAGAGTAAACTGGGCTGCAGATTCGGATTCGGCGTGAAAAACTACATACTGTGCACATGTCTCCTGGGAAATTTCCAAAATCGTCAATTTTTATAAAAATGGGAAGGTTAACCCCTTTGGATTTTTTTGATTTTTTTTCCAAAATTGTTTTTCGAGATTAGCGTCGATATGGGGGTTTTCGAGGTCGCTGAACCCGAATCCGAAGTCCGTTTTTGGCCTCGGCTCTCGCCGAGCGAGATATGGCCAAAAAAAGATGAAAAATGGTCGAAAATGGACTTAAATGGCGACGTAGAGTAAAATGGGCTGCAGATTCGGATTCGGCGTGAAAAACTACATACTGTGCACATGTCTCTGGGGAAATTACCAAAATCGTCAATTTTGGTAAAAATGGGAAGGTTAACCCCTTTGGATTTTTTTGATTTTTTTTCCAAAAATGTTTTTCGAGATTAGCGTCGATATGAGGGTTTTCGAGGTCGCTGAACCCGAATCCGAAGTCCGTTTTTGGCCTCGGCTCTCGCCGAGCGAGATATGGCCAAAAAAAGATGAAAAATGGTCGAAAATGGACTTAAATGGCGACGTAGAGTAAACTGGGCAGCAGATTCGGATTCGGCGTGAAAAACTACATACTGTGCACATGTCTCTGGGGAAATTTCCAAAATCGTCAATTTTGGTAAAAATGGGAAGGTTAACCCCTTTGGATTTTTTTGATTTTTTTTCCAAAAATGTTTTTCGAGATTAGCGTCGATATGGGGGTTTTCGAGGTCGCTGAACCCGAATCCGAAGGCCGTTTTTTGCCTCGGCTCTCGCCGAGCGAGATATGGCCAAAAAAAGATGAAAAATGGTCGAAAATGGACTTAAATGGCGACGTAGAGTAAACTGGGCTGCAGATTCGGATTCGGCGTGAAAAACTACATACTGTGCACATGTCTCCTGGGAAATTTCCAAAATCGTCAATTTTTGTAAAAATTGGAAGGTTAACCCCTTTGGATTTTTTTGATTTTTTTTCCAAAAATGTTTTTCGAGATTATCGTCGATATGGGGGTTTTCGAGGTCGCTGAACCCGAATCCGAAGTTCGTTTTTGGCCTCGGCTCTCGCCGAGCGAGATATGGCCAAAAAAAGATGAAAAATGGTCGAAAATGGACTTAAATGGCGACGTAGAGTAAACTGGGCAGCAGATTCGGATTCGGCGTGAAAAACTACATACTGTGCACATGTCTCTGGGGAAATTTCCAAAATCGTCAATTTTGGTAAAAATGGGAAGGTTAACCCCTTTGGATTTTTTTGATTTTTTTTCCAAAAATGTTTTTCGAGATTAGCGTCGATATGGGGGTTTTCGAGGTCGCTGAACCCGAATCCGAAGTCCGTTTTTGGCCTCGGCTCTCGCCGAGCGAGATATGGCCAAAAAAAGATGAAAAATGGTCGAAAATGGACTTAAATGGCGACGTAGAGTAAAATGGGCTGCAGATTCGGATTCGGCGTGAAAAACTACATACTGTGCACATGTCTCTGGGGAAATTACCAAAATCGTCAATTTTGGTAAAAATGGGAGGGTTAACCCCTTTGGATTTTTTTGATTTTTTTTCCAAAAATGTTTTTCGAGATTAGCGTCGATATGAGGGTTTTCGAGGTCGCTGAACCCGAATCCGAAGTCCGTTTTTGGCCTCGGCTCTCGCCGAGCGAGATATGGCCAAAAAAAGATGAAAAATGGTCGAAAATGGACTTAAATGGCGACGTAGAGTAAACTGGGCAGCAGATTCGGATTCGGCGTGAAAAACTACATACTGTGCACATGTCTCTGGGGAAATTTCCAAAATCGTCAATTTTGGTAAAAATGGGAAGGTTAACCCCTTTGGATTTTTTTGATTTTTTTTCCAAAAATGTTTTTCGAGATTAGCGTCGATATGGGGGTTTTCGAGGTCGCTGAACCCGAATCCGAAGTCCGTTTTTGGCCTCGGCTCTCGCCGAGCGAGATATGGCCAAAAAAAGATGAAAAATGGTCGAAAATGGACTTAAATGGCGACGTAGAGTAAACTGGGCAGCAGATTCGGATTCGGCGTGAAAAACTACATACTGTGCACATGTCTCTGGGGAAATTTCCAAAATCGTCAATTTTGGTAAAAATGGGAAGGTTAACCCCTTTGGATTTTTTTGATTTTTTTTCCAAAAATGTTTTTCGAGATTAGCGTCGATATGGGGGTTTTCGAGGTCGCTGAACCCGAATCCGAAGGCCGTTTTTTGCCTCGGCTCTCGCCGAGCGAGATATGGCCAAAAAAAGATGAAAAATGGTCGAAAATGGACTTAAATGGCGACGTAGAGTAAACTGGGCTGCAGATTCGGATTCGGCGTGAAAAACTACATACTGTGCACATGTCTCCTGGGAAATTTCCAAAATCGTCAATTTTTGTAAAAATTGGAAGGTTAACCCCTTTGGATTTTTTTGATTTTTTTTCCAAAAATGTTTTTCGAGATTATCGTCGATATGGGGGTTTTCGAGGTCGCTGAACCCGAATCCGAAGTCCGTTTTTGGCCTCGGCTCTCGCCGAGCGAGATATGGCCAAAAAAAGATGAAAAATGGTCGAAAATGGACTTAAATGGCGACGTAGAGTAAACTGGGCAGCAGATTCGGATTCGGCGTGAAAAACTACATACTGTGCACATGTCTCTGGGGAAATTTCCAAAATCGTCAATTTTGGTAAAAATGGGAAGGTTAACCCCTTTGGATTTTTTTGATTTTTTTTCCAAAAATGTTTTTCGAGATTAGCGTCGATATGGGGGTTTTCGAGGTCGCTGAACCCGAATCCGAAGGCCGTTTTTTGCCTCGGCTCTCGCCGAGCGAGATATGGCCAAAAAAAGATGAAAAATGGTCGAAAATGGACTTAAATGGCGACGTAGAGTAAACTGGGCTGCAGATTCGGATTCGGCGTGAAAAACTACATACTGTGCACATGTCTCCTGGGAAATTTCCAAAATCGTCAATTTTTGTAAAAATTGGAAGGTTAACCCCTTTGGATTTTTTTGATTTTTTTTCCAAAAATGTTTTTCGAGATTAGCGTCGATATGGGGGTTTTCGAGGTCGCTGAACCCGAATCCGAAGTCCGTTTTTGGCCTCGGCTCTCGCCGAGCGAGATATGGCCAAAAAAAGATGAAAAATGGTCGAAAATGGACTTAAATGGCGACGTAGAGTAAACTTGGCAGCAGATTCGGATTCGGCGTGAAAAACTACATACTGTGCACATGTCTCTGGGGAAATTTCCAAAATCGTCAATTTTGGTAAAAATGGGAAGGTTAACCCCTTTGGATTTTTTTGATTTTTTTTCCAAAAATGTTTTTCGAGATTAGCGTCGATATGGGGGTTTTCGAGGTCGCTGAACCCGAATCCGAAGTCCGTTTTTGGCCTCGGCTCTCGCCGAGCGAGATATGGCCAAAAAAAGATGAAAAATGGTCGAAAATGGACTTAAATGGCGACGTAGAGTAAACTGGGCAGCAGATTCGGATTCGGCGTGAAAAACTACATACTGTGCACATGTCTCTGGGGAAATTTCCAAAATCGTCAATTTTTGTAAAAATTGGAAGGTTAACCCCTTTGGATTTTTTTGATTTTTTTTCCAAAAATGTTTTTCGAGATTAGCGTCGATATGGGGGTTTTCGAGGTCGCTGAACCCGAATCCGAAGTCCGTTTTTGGCCTCGGCTCTCGCCGAGCGAGATATGGCCAAAAAAAGATGAAAAATGGTCGAAAATGGACTTAAATGGCGACGTAGAGTAAACTTGGCAGCAGATTCGGATTCGGCGTGAAAAACTACATACTGTGCACATGTCTCTGGGGAAATTTCCAAAATCGTCAATTTTGGTAAAAATGGGAAGGTTAACCCCTTTGGATTTTTTTGATTTTTTTTCCAAAAATGTTTTTCGAGATTAGCGTCGATATGGGGGTTTTCGAGGTCGCTGAACCCGAATCCGAAGGCCGTTTTTTGCCTCGGCTCTCGCCGAGCGAGATATGGCCAAAAAAAGATGAAAAATGGTCGAAAATGGACTTAAATGGCGACGTAGAGTAAACTGGGCTGCAGATTCGGATTCGGCGTGAAAAACTACATACTGTGCACATGTCTCCTGGGAAATTTCCAAAATCGTCAATTTTTGTAAAAATGGGAAGGTTAACCCCTTTGGATTTTTTTGATTTTTTTTCCAAAAATGTTTTTCGAGATTAGCGTCGATATGGGGGTTTTCGAGGTCGCTGAACCCGAATCCGAAGTCCGTTTTTGGCCTCGGCTCTCGCCGAGCGAGATATGGCCAAAAAAAGATGAAAAATGGTCGAAAATGGACTTAAATGGCGACGTAGAGTAAACTGGGCAGCAGATTCGGATTCGGCGTGAAAAACTACATACTGTGCACATGTCTCTGGGGAAATTTCCAAAATCGTCAATTTTGGTAAAAATGGGAAGGTTAACCCCTTTGGATTTTTTTGATTTTTTTTCCAAAAATGTTTTTCGAGATTAGCGTCGATATGGGGGTTTTCGAGGTCGCTGAACCCGAATCCGAAGGCCGTTTTTTGCCTCGGCTCTCGCCGAGCGAGATATGGCCAAAAAAAGATGAAAAATGGTCGAAAATGGACTTAAATGGCGACGTAGAGTAAACTGGGCTGCAGATTCGGATTCGGCGTGAAAAACTACATACTGTGCACATGTCTCCTGGGAAATTTCCAAAATCGTCAATTTTTGTAAAAATTGGAAGGTTAACCCCTTTGGATTTTTTTGATTTTTTTTCCAAAAATGTTTTTCGAGATTAGCGTCGATATGGGGGTTTTCGAGGTCGCTGAACCCGAATCCGAAGGCCGTTTTTTGCCTCGGCTCTCGCCGAGCGAGATATGGCCAAAAAAAGATGAAAAATGGTCGAAAATGGACTTAAATGGCGACGTAGAGTAAACTTGGCAGCAGATTCGGATTCGGCGTGAAAAACTACATACTGTGCACATGTCTCTGGGGAAATTTCCAAAATCGTCAATTTTGGTAAAAATGGGAAGGTTAACCCCTTTGGATTTTTTTGATTTTTTTTCAAAAAATGTTTTTCGAGATTAGCGTCGATATGGGGGTTTTCGAGGTCGCTGAACCCGAAACCGAAGTCCGTTTTTGGCCTCGGCTCTCGCCGAGCGAGATATGGCCAAAAAAAGATGAAAAATGGTCGAAAATAGACTTGAATGGCGACGTAGAGTAAAATGGGCTGCAGATTCGGATTCGGCGTGAAAAACTACATACTGTGCACATGTCTCCTGGGAAATTTCCAAAATCGTCAATTTTTGTAAAAATGGGAAGGTTAACCCCTTTGGATTTTTTTGATTTTTTTTCCAAAAATGTTTTGCGAGATTAGCGTCGATATGGGGGTTTTCGAGGTCGCTGAACCCGAATCCGAAGTCCGTTTTTTGCCTCGGCTCTCGCCGAGCGAGATATGGCCAAAAAAAGATGAAAAATGGTCGAAAATAGACTTGAATGGCGACGTAGAGTAAAATGGGCTGCAGATTCGGATTCGGCGTGAAAAACTACATACTGTCCTCATGTCTCCTGGGAAATTTCCAAAATCGTCAATTTTTGTAAAAATGGGAATGTTAACCCCTTTGGATTTTTTTGATTTTTTTTCCTAAAATGTTTTTCGAGATTAGCGTCGATATTGGGGTTTTTGAGGTCGCTGAACCCGAATCCGAAGGCCGTTTTTGGCCTCGGCTCTCGCCGAGCGAGATATGGCCAAAAAAAGATGAAAATTGGTCGAAAATGGATCCAAATCGCGACGTATAGAGCTAAACAGGTCGCCGATTCGGATTCAGCGGGAAAAGTTTCCTCTTTTCCAATTTTACATACAAAGTTTGCTAGATACCATCATAGTATTATATTATCGAAATAGAAGTCAATTATTTCCGTATCAGTCATGTCAACTAAACAAGCGAATAACTCAAGTTGGTAACAGGTGCTTACTAGGTGAATGTTAAAATAGAAAATTACCGAATAACCTGCATAGCTAAATCTTCCCCTAAAGAAGTTACTTCAACAAAATTTTCTTCAGCTTCGATCATTCGACGGAGGAGATGATACTCACGAGAAACGTCAGCATTATCTTCTTCAGCAGCACATGAAACAACCAACTGTAAAAAATTAAATCAAATATGAGCAGTTAAATTAACATATTTCACCAATGTTTTAACTCATTTTCTACAACTGTAGCTCTTAAAACTCAAAAGCTTACTTCATAATAAATTTCGAGCTTAACATTCAATAATATGGCCTACTAAAGCCAGTTATGCGGCTAATTGCTAAACTTGGAGGACTTTTCTTTGTACAGCTTACTATCATACCTTACAATTAGGAGGAAGACGTGTCGGTAGCCAAGACACTTTACTAGCATCCTGAGTGCCAGTCAACTGGTCAACAGAATCCAGAAAAACAATTAACGGTTGCTCTTTGCTAGCGCTTGTTAACAAATGCTTGAAATAAGCTGTTAAAGGTACAAGATCATCTGGAATGTCTTCAAATGGTAACATATAGTTGTAAGATATCTGCAAATCGAATTCAGTATTACAATTTGCACTTTTAAAAAAAGGCAGCAACAGGTAAAATGGATGCAGTTAGCTTGAAACTGTCCTCCTATTTTATCTACCTGGTGACAAATAGATACTAAAGCTGGAGTTAGAGCGCTGCTGTCTGGTGTGGTACCCAAAAACCTGACTACACAAAGTGGTTTACTATTTTTCAACCACTCGGCTTGAGTCAAAGCTGCAGATTTAGCCAGTAAAGATGTTTTGCCGCATCCTCCAGCACCATAAAACACCAGTGGTTTGTCACATTCATTCATAATATACTCCTTTATTCGAACTAAGCTTTCCTCTCGGCCATAAAACACCTGAAAAATATTCCTCAGTTGAAAAATATTCTCAGCATCCTGGTCAATATGGCAACATCTCAATGCGAGTATACTTACTCGAACTGAATTATTACAAGCGTGCAAATGTTGCAAAATTTCAGTAACTATTTGTCCTTGAGCGCTACTGTCTTCTTTACGCATGGCTCGGTCTACCAGCTTTGTGATATTTTTGTAAAAATGTGTTATGAAATTTTGTAAATACTCGCCATGAGTGTCTGGATCAAGTCCTTCTCGTCCAATCCACTCGACCACGTATCTAGAATTTTCAAAAATAATTAACTGGTCCTGATAATGAAGTGCGAGCAGAAAAATAAGACCTTTTATTCAAATCTCACTTCCCCTTCAGCCCCCTCACTCGCCAAAAAAGCATTAGTTTTCGGTATAATTAAATTTTCAAATTTATTCATTACGAATATTATTAAACCTAGGTCCTAGAAGTTTGGATTCTTAAGTGAAATAACTTAAATTTCTAAAATTTATTACTACACCCAAAAAATTGGAAGATGCTTACAGGGCTTGAACTTAAATTGCCTGGTTTAGAGGCCAGCATTTTTACCTTTCAACCATCAAACCCACCACGTTATAGAGGCTCAGTCCCCTTCTGACCAAGCTGAATCCCCTTGTGGGTGAGAAAAATAGTAAATAGGGGTGATAGGAAGTGGAAAAAGATAACGAGAGGGAGGAAAAGGGGGTATGCCTGCATTTCTTTAAAAAATATGCTGGCTACGAGCCTGGCCAAGGCTTGTATAAAATATTAGAAGGGAGAAAATCAAATTGGGAAAGCCATAGATCCTCATCCCTACAGTGGCGGATCCAGAGCTCCATTTTGGGGGGGGAATCGCATGGTAAATGCTAAAATGGTGAGATCGTGTTTTTTCAGCATAAAGGGGGAGGGGTTCAAGAAAATTGATATTTTTGTGTGGATTATCGGTCTATTTTTTTGGATTGGGGAAACCCCCCCCCCCCTTGGATCCGCCACTGCATCCCTGCTATTCCAGATGTACAAATTCTTTTTGAGGGTAACTTTGCTTAAGAAGCCAATGCACTTCTAGCTCACTGACTACAGGTCCTGGATATTCAATAATAACATACCGTTGGTAATTAGTCGTCTCAATTTTCGAAGTTAATCTTTCGTCTCTCAAATCAGCGAGCAATCTAGACGCCTCTGCGTCGATTTGTCGATTAATAATGTCCAAAAATAGAGAAGCTTTTTTCACATTTTGCAAATTTATGTTATTTATGTGGCGGACGTAGGCCAAACAATGATTTTTCGTGTTCGATACGTTCAAAATGCCATTTATTACTTCTCGTTCGGTCACTGAAATAGAGCAATCAACGAGTGCCAGTATTAGAAACAGAGTCCATACAGTATTGGGTCATGCATCCACACTATATTTACCAGACATAAAATAATTATGTTTTATTTCTTTGTCTATTTTACCAGCACCATACAAATTTAACGCTGCTTTACGTAATAATTTCTGCATTCGAGTCAGAGTGTCCCACCAAACAGCTTGGTCGTGTTGTTGCAGTTTTGGAACTCTCTGTATATAAGAAAAAAGAAATTCTTATTGTTAGATAATAGAACAACAAATACTCTTGTTAATATAAAACTGTTGGAAACTTTATATAAACCCGCATACTGAGGAAAAAATACTAAAATAGAGCAGACTTATTGCATACTATTATGGAAGAAATTAATTTTTAAGATAAAAATCCATTTGAGATGCAATTATTTCATAATAAAACATAGTAATTTTCAATGATCCCAGACGAAAAAGTTTTTTTCACAATGACCCAAAATATTTGTTTTTACAGTAGGACTATGGTTCGCCAAATTATACTAACTTCTCAACACTCTGAAATAATCTTAGTAGAAAGATAATAAAATATAATCATTCTACAGACAGTACTTCACTGTCGGATCTGCTTAGTGCAGTTGATTGATGATTGGCTTTATAACTTATAGATCATGAAGTCGAGTCTAGTCTACGTTTAATAAAGTTAGTTCTCAATGGGTATTTATGAAACTCGTTACCCATTGAAATATCTAACAGACAAAGTTATTAAAATGGCTATGTAGCTAAAACCCACTGAGGAAAAAAATTCAATGAACCTATGTTACGATTTGTCTGTAAAAAAAAGTAAAATTAAAAATTATTATTTTTAAAATTTTTATGGAAATTAATCGTACATAGTCTGAACAACATTTTAAAACCTTTTAGTGGGCAATTACTTACATTTTGGAATGAAATGTAGAACGTTTTTAAAATAACTATTTTAGATTTTTCTTGCCCAGGTAGCGACTATAAAATTAAAGAGGACAAAGGTTGCTTTTGGATGATCAGTCTGAAGAATCAAGTGAGCAAATATTAGATTATAGTACTTTTTTTTTCAATAAGTATAAAATTCTAAATTTTCAAAAAACGTGATTATTATTAATTCCTATAGAACCTTTTTTCTCAAAATTAATTTATTTTTGAATATCAGAACAAAAAAAGTGGTTACCAAGTTAAGGTACCACTATACTAATCTTATTATTCGACATTATTTGTGAAACCAACAACATAATAATTATCAACATTTAATAATAACCTTATTGTTGAAATTAATCAAAATGGAAGAAATTGGCTGCAAAACCGAAACGGGTGGCACAGCATTTGTATCCTTTCTGTACCAAGTATCGAGTAAAGAAACATCAACTCCATTGTCAGCCAAATTATCACGAAATAATTGTAATTCCGATGATACGATATAAGTCGGTATTGGACGATATCCATATTTCTGACCTAAAAATACCTGCGAAAAAAAATTACGGCTTCAGTTTAATTGTACATTTGTCTTACGAACTTTTGATAAGCTATTTATTTAACATAAGAGTACAAAGAGTTGACTATGTAGTCATTTTGAAGGCAGTAAAAACGAAAATAATACGGAGTTTTATTTCATTGCAGTAGCAGTAGCAATGATACTGATGATACCTATTCGATATTCATATTCATACTTTTTTTTTTTTTTGTTTTTTTTTTGTTTTTGGGGTGACGCAGCAGCTCTTAGCCTGTGCAAACTTTTTAATGTTCATCGATATTCATACTGACCACAAAATTGGGTCCCATCGATAAACGTTGACAATTTTCGATTTCTTTCATGCAAAGTTCAGTGGTCATGTGATCATCAGTTGCTTCATCACGAACACCCCAACGCATGTCGACTACCTGTGAAAATTGCAAATTGTAAAAGAAAATTCAGATATTCACCTCTAGTACCTACAATTGAAACGTATTAACCAAATTGGGAATATTAATATTTTTAATCATCTGAAGTAATAAAAGCATTTTTTTTTTTAATTCTTGAAAATGTGAGAGAATTTTGCAGGCGCAACGTCGGCAAAATCGAGCAAAAATTAATTTTTTCAATTTTTTTACTCATAACATGTACGTATTTTGCAACCAACTAAACTTTAAAATGGTACATATTCCGAATTTAAATTTTTTCTCAACTTCCTCCCTTTAAACATGACGTAGTATGACTCTTGATAGCATAAATCATAGCGTACCCGAAAATGAGACAATATGAGGTACCTTATCAATAAAAAAATCAAATAAAAACCATAAATCTGCAGAAGTAAAACTGAAAAATAGGGTGTTACTGACTGGTACCGAATTTCCACTGAAAAATCCAAGGCCATTTCATTTGCCCCAGTCACGCCGAGAGAACTAAAAAATTGATTTTACTTCGACAAAACCTTCATTTATTTTCCTCACATTTTGTTTACCAAACAAATTTTTGGACGCAAATTTTAGTAGGTAGCCTTTATTTAAAACAACAAAAAAAAACAAGTATCAGTTCCTTAAACTGTCAAATTTCAGTATGTTCACATTTACATAATTATAAAATTCAAATATTCTTAGAACTCAAAAAATACTATAATTATAGTTTATTAATTTATGTTCAAATTAGAATTCTTTTTTTACGCTAAATTTCGCCATTTAGGGTAAAGATGTCGATTTAAAAATTCCTGAAATCCCCCCCACACCGCTTATGAAAAAAAAGTCAACACTTCAAAAATTATTCATTGAGTATAACGAAGTTTAAATTTTAAATTACCTGAAATTCTAGACCATGTTTTTCACGACAAAAATCTTTCAGTTTTGGATAACATTGAGCCATTAAGGTATTTCTCTCCATAGTTGTGTCTGCAATTGAAATAAAAATTCTTTAATGGAGTTCAAAAGTGATTTGAACATTGAAAAAGTGTGCATGTGGACATGAACGATCCTAGATGTCTCAGTTTTCGTCTAGAAGTCACAATTTTCCAAAAACCTAAATATTCTAAAAAAAGAGACAAAAGACCCGAAAATTCAGAAAAAGAGCAAAAATACCTAAAAACGCGACAAAAAGAGCCAAAATACCTCAAAATCCGTGAGAAAGAGCAAAAATACCTGAATTCGAGAAATAGAACCAAAATTGCCAAAAATCTGAGAAAAAGTGCCAAAATACCTAAAAATCCGTGAAAAAAAGCAAAAATACCTAAATATCAGAGAAAAAGAGCCAAAATACAAAGAAATCCAAGAAAAAGAGCCAAAATACCTACAAATCCCTGAAAAAAAACAAAAATACCTGAATATTCGAGAAAAAGAGCCAAAATACGAAAAAATCCGAGAAGAGCCAAAATATCTGAATATTCGAGAAACAAAGCCAAAATACGTAAAATTCCGTGAAAAAGAGCAAAAATACCTAAATATTCTAGAAAAAGAGCCAAAGTAGCCAAAATCCGAGAAAAAGAGCCAAAATACCAAGAAATCCGAGAAAAAGAGCCAAAATGAGCCAAAATACCGATTTTCATGTATTTTGGACCTTCTTTTCGGATTTTTTTTATATTTTGGCTCTTTTCCTTGAATATTCGGGTATTTTGGCTATTTTTCACGGATTTTTAGGTATTTTGGCTCTTTTTTTCGGTTTTTTCAATACTTTGGCTCCTTTTCACAGATTTTTAGGTATTTTGGCTTATTTTGGCTCCATTTTTCGGATATTCAGGTATTTCGGCTCTTTTTCTCTGATTAAAAGGTTATTCGTTTCTTTTTCTCGAATATTTAGGTATTTTTGCTCTTTTTCACTGACTTTTGGGTATTTTGGCTTTCTTTGTCAAATATTTAGATGTTTTGACTCTCTTTCTCGGATATTCATGATATTTTGGCTCTTTGTCTTTAAAAATATTGAAAATAAAAAAACACCCATATACCTACCTACAAATTAAAAAAAAATCAGCAAAACCTTTACGAATTTGAAAAAAAATTCTAGCGCAGTAAGCCGCGCTAAAAAAACAGGTTTCTGACTGATAGTACCAGGGGTGTCATGAACCCTAACAAAAGCATGATTTTTAAAGTCGACATTTTTGCTTATATCTACTAATACGCTTAACCGATCGACTTGAAACTTCTGTCAGATCTGAAACTCGTCGAGATGGACCTCGAAATATTTTACCATACAAACTCACCAGTGAATGTGGAACTAGTAAAAATTCGTACAATTTTCGAGCTGACTGGAGGTAGATTATCCAACGATCCAGCAAAAATTGAATCTATTACTCTGTCGTCCATAATGTTCAGCAGTACTCCAGTCAATGATTAATGCAAATTGATGATAAATATAAAAATATGTTGAAATAAAAAATCACAAAAAGAATACATCAGCTATTTTACAAATAGACAACTAATATTTATGATGAAATATCAACGAAGTGAATGCTAAACGAACAAACTGCTTTTCTTAGTGAATGACGAATACCTATGTAGGTCGAAACGTTATACAAAACTTTAAAGGAACTTGAAACTTTTTTCCTCGCCCTAAATAAAGCTCGATGAATGAAATTCTTACTCGTCTCCTTGACGAAACATTCAACACGGTTTACACTGAAACAACCATATACCTAGCAGGTAAGTAAATGTACAAAAAGTTGCCCATCTCTTTTATTTAAGAAAGTTTATAACTGCGAAATTCAAACCCTACAATAAACTCATTCACGGCGTAAATGTGAAATAAATTCAAAAATATTTGAAACTGGAGTACTTGTAGGTACCTACACGGGGACTAAATTCACAAAAATTCGAAAATAGAGAACATGAAGCATATGGAAGAAATTCAGAAATTCTCGTACTTGAAACCCCTTTCCTCATGCTTAATTTTCGTCTAGATGTCTCAATTTTCGTCCAGTTGTCTCAATTTTCGGCTGGATGTCTCATTTTTCGTTTAGCTGTTTCAATTTTCGTCTAGTTGTCTCAATTTTCGGCTGGATGTCTCATTTCTCGTCCAGCTGTCTCAATTTTCGTCTAGTTGTCTCAATTTTCGACTGGATGTCTCATTTTTTCGTCCAGTTGTCTCAATTTTCGTCTAGTTGTCTCAATTTTCGGCTGGATGTTTCATTTTTCATCCAGCTGTCGGAAATGGAGACAGCTGGATGAAAAATGAGACATCCAGCCGAAAATTGAGACAACTAGACGAAAATTGAGACAACTGGACGAAAAATGAGAATTTAGTTAACGTGCCCCCTCACATACTCCATTTTAAAATATTTTTGAATTCAGTTCATGTACCCCCCCCAAATACTCCATTTTCAAATATTTTTGAATTTAGTTCACGTACCCCCTACGTGTTCCCTTTTTAAATAAAATAAATAAATTTACAAAAAACCTATAATGAAAAAAATTAAAAATAAATATAAAAAAATCAAAATTTGAATATAAAAAAAAATTAAATAGAATGAATTTAGTACCCGTACCTGCCCCCCCCCCCCACGTGTTCCATTTTCAAATATTTTCCATTTTACTCTACGTCGCAATGTAAGTCCATTTTCGACCATTTTTCTTTTTTTTTTCAATGCTAATCTCAAAAAATAATAAAATTGTCCAAAAATAAGCAGCAGGATGAAAATTGAAAATTATAAACTGGCTTTTCATATGGAAATCTGGACAAAAAATGAGACAAGTGGACGACAAATGAGACAACTGGCCGAAAAATGAGACAACTAGACGAAAATTGAGACGTCTGGAAGAAAGTTGGAACATCTAGACGAAAATTGAGACAACTGGCCGAAAAATGAGACATCCAGCCGAAAATTGAGACAACTAGACGAAAATTAAACCAGCTGGACGAAAAATTAGACATCCAGCCGAAAATTGAGACGTTTGAAAAAAAGTGGGGACATCTAGACGAAAATTGAGACATTTGGCCGAAAAATGAGGCACCTAGACGAAAATTGTGACGTCTGGAAAAAAGTTGGGACATCTAGACGAAAATTGAGACATTTGGCCGAAAAATGAGGCACCTAGACGAAAATTGTGACGTCTGGAAGAAAGTTGGGACATCTAGACGAAAATTGAGTTGCGAATTTAGTTCAGGTGTATCTACACGAACTCTATTTTTGAGATTTTACAACCCACTTTCTTCTAAAAGATTACTCACATCGTTGGTATTGAAGATTATTCGTAAATTGAAAATACATTTATCGACTCGCGAAAAGACCTGACAATACTTTTAGGAGGAACACAGTTTTCATAATTCCATTATCAATGGTGAAAACTAATTTTATTTTTTGTTGATTCTAACACAATTGAACATTTTGTATCCGTGTGGCTACTTCCTCTTGCGCTCAGCGTTTCTAAAATGGAGAAGACTGCAGATCAATTTAAGTAAAGTAATAAACACTTTTTCAATGGTTGATCTAACTTAGTATATTTCAACTCACTGCTTTAAATAGGTACTGCACAGAATTTTTATAATCTTATACATCTAAAGTACAGACAGATATCACAGATAAATTTCGTTATGGAATTAAAAATGAAAAAAATTCTATGAGATTCGTGTCTGAAGCAATAAACAGCATAATGAGGAAGTAAAAATTCATATTATAATAATAATCAATATTCTAAAAATATTCAAAATTGAAGGCGAAAAAACTTGGAAAATTAAAATATAAATATATAAAAATTCTTCAAAACTGTCAATCATTACTTTGCATGTCTAATCAATTGAAACAAATCACATGCCCTACCTATACTGCTGATGTATTAAAAGGAAATTAAAAAATTAATAATTAGCTTTCAAGTTTTAAAATGAGATCTTATTCAATAAAATGAGCAAAAGTTGAATGTAGTAAAAAGAGATAGAAAAAAATTGAACGAATTCAAAATTGAAGCAAAGCAAAAATAATTTTTGATGAAGATGAATTAATGTGATTTTATAAATCAAAAAAATTATTTTCTTATCCATGGGCCTGACTAATAAACATTTGAAAAACATTCTGAGGATTTTCTAGAAGTACTACAACCCACTAACTTCCAGCTCATCGAAAAGTAATTCTCTATTCCTCGCTAAGGTCAATCTGAACAAAATCAGTAAAACAATAAATTTATCTAAATTCTATAAATCTCTGATGTTAATGTTTGTTCGCTTCCAGGAAAAAAAAAATTATAATCAACATTAATTTGCGCTATAGCGAATGAAAAACTCAGCTACCTCATTAACAGTAGGGGAAAGGAACTAAAATCAAAATTAAGTACTGATCTAGAAGCAAACTAGCAACATAAAATTCGGGAGTATTCTGGTCCTCTTAAGCTAATTAAAAAATTAAATATTATAAGTTACAATGAAAAACGAGTAAAAATTGTAAGTAAAATGTAAAATGTCAAATAAATAAAATCACAGTCGTTAAAATTACTAAGAAGATTCATTCCACTTGAAAAAATGTTTCTATTCGCCCCACGATACTAAATCCGTCAATACTCTGACTAAGTAAGAATTTTTAATTATAGCGATAAATATATTTTCCTGATGCGGAGGAGTTAGTTCGACAAAAATCCACGTGAACAATTTGCAAGGTCGTATGGATATTCTGCGATATTCTAAACTGTTCAAGCCTTCATTTTTGAAACGTTTACGTCCTAAATATAATTTTTCGAACCTAAAAAATTCAAACAATATTTCACGATCGTGAAGAAAATTAGACAGGTTAACAAAGGGTTTGTTTGTAAAATAGTTTGAATTAGAGATTGCAGAAGATAATATTTTCCACAGCAGAAACGTAACTGACTGATTTCATTTCTCAAACAAACCCTTCGTGCAATGTTACTTACCGATTTGGATTAGCCTTTTGTTTTTCGTGAGGCAGCATTGTATACCTGGCAATGGAAGGTGGATACCGCAACAGATGAAGACCTTTCATTCGAATACGCATTGACATGTCATCGTCTTCTCCTCCCCAACCCCAAAACGTATTACTGTAGCCATTGACCAACTGAAAATGCTCGGCGCTCAAGGCACTAATACCACCAAAAATATCACGATATGGCAACCTGTAATTTTTTAATAATTTATTAATGGAAATAATAATACAGGGTGTCCGAAAATTAACACACTAAATTTAGTTTTAGATATAATCGGATATAGCTAAGATAAAAACTTGACATAGGCAGGTCGCTGACCTGAATCCAAAAATTGCTAAATCCCAAAAAGTATCACCTATTTTTTGACTGATTCATCATTTTGCAAAATTGAATTTTGTTGGGGATTTTCCTACCCAACTGCACTTAGTCAGAATTTTTACACGAGTTTAGTAACTAACATTGAGGTTGATAAAGGACTGATCAGGTTCTGGACTTGGACCGGAGACATAATTGTAAATAGAAATCCAGTATTATTTCTAAAAATTTCAGCAAAAATTATGAATTTCTAATCCACCAAACTTGCAAACAAATAACCCCCCATATGCCGGAACTGTACTCAAGTAATGATAAAACTGAAAATTTTTGCTATTTAAATGATAACGAATAGCAATAACGCAGTTTTCCTTTCATTTTAAAATTATGCAACTTCTTTTACACGCGTGTAAAAAAAGTTATCTAGAAACAGAAATTTTCAATAATAATTATTCGCAAGACGTTTTTTTAAATCATTATGCCCAGACGTGCCCAAACTCAATATTTTCACACATAAACTCTCAAAGCATCATATATAAATATCGAGAAGGTGTTTTAATAATTAATTGGTACTTGTAACGGAAAATGTCGACCGCTACAGACATATGACGAGGTTGATCCGGGCAACTATAAATATTACGGTCATCTTCTGGTAATAAATCAACATCATGAAATATGAAACAATCGAATGGCCGTATTTTCATAGCTTCTACAAAACCAACATTCATCAACATGCCTCGATTAAAAGGACCATTGCCTGAAATTTAAAATACAAGAATATTTAAGTAAAATTATAAAAAATAATTACTAAAAAATGAACAATTTTTAACATACCAGCTTGTTCCACGATGAAAATTGTATAATCCACTTGATGTCTTTGAATAAAAGGATGAATATTGCGAAGAAAAATATTCAGATGTTCAAATCGTCCTCGATATGGCACTACTATAGCAACGAGAAAACGAGGAATACAGTTTGCCGGTTGAAAACGCCCATCTGACTGAAGACTAGAATTTCGAAATTCATTCACCAGATCTTGAAACGTTGGTGTGGCTTCTTTTACCAACTGAACCTTACCCTCTGAAAAAATTCTCAATATTAATAAGAATATTCAAAAACAAAAACCACTAAACTAAAACATGGTTGGATTGTCGAGTTCAAATGAAGGAGTTGTTGGGAGAAAAAAACGAGTCAACGGTGGTATAAGCTACTAAATATATTTATAGTCAAAATCAAACTTCGATTGCTCCAAGATGAAGAAAAAAAAAATTTTTCCGAGTTTAAGAAAATTCTGACTCATAGAAATTTGAGTTAAAGAAACAAGAGAACTAGATCAATAGTCACTTTGAGTTTTAAAGGTCTTTAAAAAAATATAAACAAGTACTTTTTCATAATTCTTGGCATCAAAGCTATATGGCAGATAATTTAATAGATAATTCAAACGATAGAAAATTAAGAGGTAAGTAATTAAATTTGCGTAGTAGAGGTCTACCGTCTTTTCTAAGGTCCTTTTTTATAACCATTCAATCAGTCACAAAAACAATGTTTACAAGTAAAGGATGAAAGAAGAGTTACCAAGTCTTGAAGGAACTTTGGGACAGAATTTCGTCACATTTCTGTCCACATAATACGGCTCCAGAACCTCATTTCTGTGATATGGATGTCTCGACTAAACAAAGAAAAAAACGCTAAGTCATCAAAGTCATCAATAAATTTCAAGCGTAATAAACACAAACCTTTCTAGCATTCCATGACGAGGTTAAATTGGAATCGACTTGAACTACAACCGTCAAATCTGAAGAATTAATGGTAAATAAGGGCTCCAAATGTCGTTCTTCAAATATTGAGTTGAACATCAAATGGGTAGTGGTAAGGAAAGACAGAACTGTGAAGACCAGAATGTAAACCCAAAACTTCGACAAACACGACAGCATAGTTGGAGAGATTTAGTCTTCATTGTAAACCATACATTTTCACGAACTGATTACATTCAACTGTTCCAAGATTGAGATGAAAAATACGGCTGACATTCTTTTCTTCATTCAGTTTCCTAAATATATGATTATTCAAGATAAAATATAATTCAAAATGCATTTTTTGACTTTTGAAATGTGGAAAAATTCGAAACACATTTTTTGACCTTTGAAATGTGCAAAATTTTACTTACCAAAAGTTTGATACAAATTACAACATACTAATGACATTAAACTCGTAAACCACATTTTCACAAATTTCTTTAGTTTCTTTTTGTCATAGAACATCATTTTCTACCTTTCATTTTCTTTTAAATAAATTGTGAAAAACTTTTAAAAATCTTGGGGACTCATTTTTAATCTCTCGTACGTAAAGTATCTTCAATGTGAGGAAAAGGATTCACGAATGATGAATAAAAATGAATAATGAAATAAATCAATAAAGAAAATTTAAAGCTCAAAAACTCAAAAGTGAGCTTCGAAGATGAAAAAGAAGAAATTTTTGAATAAAAAATTGAAATTCATGTCAAGAGTTTTTATCATTATCATTATAAACACAAACGTCAGCTGGTTCGATCGGAACTCGTAGGCAGAGTTCGGAAGCCGTAAGATATGGCTTTAGCTTTCGGCTTTTAGCTTCTGACCTTGAAAATAAAACTTAGGCTTTCAACTTTTGACTTTTATGATAAAGCTTTTGGCTTTCGGCTTACTGGTTTTTCCTTCAAAAATTGATGGCTTTCGGCTTTTAGCTTTCGGCTTTTGGCTTTTCACAAAAATATACTTTTTCACAGGAAATATTGTGCTGAATTCGAAAATTTGGGTGGAAATTTTTTAAAATATTTTTTATTAATTATTTGATTAATTTATCTGTTTACACTTCACTTTTGTGATTTGTGATTTTTTTTTTTGTTTGTAAAAAGCTAAAAAGCCGTATAAAAGCCATAAAAATACGGCTTTTGCTTTCAGCTTTCAGCTTTTTTGATAAAGCTTTCGGCTTTCAGCTTACCGGTTTTTCCTTCAAAAATCAATGGCTTTCGGCTTTTAGCTTTCGGCTTTCAGCTAGCTTCCGAACTCTGCTCGTAGGACGAAGGGCGAGAGAGGATAGTGCGAGAAGAAAGGGAAAGAATGTAGAAATTTGATGATGACGTAGCCGGCTACTGTTTTCCTAAAGCTCTACACTTACAGCCGTATACACACGAACGACAAACACTACAAAACCTTAAACCCGTTCAGTGACAACTTTCGAGTCGACAGCCTCGTACATTCCTGTTACTTGTTCGATACGTAATCATAATTTTTCAGTTTTCACCAGTTTTCACTTAAAAATTTGATTATAATCCAGTGTCTCTCAGTTCCTTCTCGTTGGTACCAATAATCGACTTTGTGTTTTTCGAAAAGTGTTTCCAAACCGATCTGCAAGATGAGTAAAATCAAGGCTGGACCTGTAGTCGACATTCTGGGCGACGAAATGACTCGAATAATTTGGGATCTGATCAAGAGTAAGTTAATCTTACCCTTCCTAGATATCGAATTACACACTTACGATCTAGGTATGGAAAATCGAGACGCTACCGAGGACAAAGTGACTATCGAATGTGCCGAGGCGATCAAAAAGTACAACGTTGGCATTAAATGTGCCACCATAACGCCGGATGAGAAACGAGTTGAGGAATTTAAACTAAAGAAGATGTGGAAATCGCCGAACGGTACTATCAGGAATATCCTGGGTGGTACCGTGTTCAGGGAGCCAATCATCTGCAAAAATATTCCTCGACTGGTGAATACGTGGGTGAAACCGATAATCCTGGGCAGACATGCCCATGCCGATCAATACAAATGCTCCGATTTCGTAGTACCAGGCGCAGGAAAGCTAACGCTGTCGTGGCAGTCGGCTACGGATCCGCAAAAACGTATCGAAGCAGTCGTCAATGAGTTCGAAGGTCCTGGAGTCGCCCTGGGTATGTTCAACACAGACGAGTCTATTGAAGCATTCGCTCATGCCAGCTTCAAGTATGCTTTGAATCGTAACTACCCGCTGTACTTGAGCACCAAAAATACGATCCTCAAAGCGTACGATGGCCGCTTCAAGGATATCTTCCAGCAGATTTACGATACTCAGTACAAACCTCTATACGAGGCCAAAAAAATCTGGTACGAGCACAGACTGATCGACGATATGGTCGCCTATGCGATGAAATCAGAAGGAGGCTTCGTTTGGGCCTGCAAGAACTACGACGGAGACGTGCAATCGGATTCGGTGGCTCAGGGCTACGGATCTTTAGGCATGATGACATCAGTGCTGATCTGCCCTGACGGTAAAACTGTCGAAGCTGAGGCGGCTCATGGCACCGTTACTCGTCACTACTACATGCACAAGCAGGGCAAAGAAACCTCGACTAATCCAATAGCGTCGATATTCGCTTGGACTGGAGGTCTGTTACATCGAGCCAAGCTCGATAAAAATGTCAAGCTCGAACAGTTCGCCAAGAATTTGGAATCTGTTTGCGTGGAAACAATAGAAGCAGGCTATATGACTAAAGATTTGGCCATCTGCATCAAAGGCATGGATGGTGTGACCAGAAGCGATTACTTGAATACGTTCGAGTTTCTGGATAAATTAGCCGAAAACCTGAATGCCAAGTTACACGGCTGACTAGACCATTCGCGTTGTCATTTATAATTCGCTTGTTCATCAAAGAAATCATTTTTACCATACAATTTTTATCTGCAAAAACCATTATTTCGTGGCATAAAGTATTTTATACTCGTCCAGTTTTTATTAATAGTCATTTATATGTAATATAATTTTGTAAATTTCGCATTTCTGGTAATGAGTATATAATTCTATAATAATAATTTTGAGTTTTTTTTTCTCTTTAAAACTTTAGTCTGCTAGCTGAACTTCCGAGCTGCTCGCTCAATGAATTATTATCTTATCGAGAATGTTTTCAGATGTACTCAAGTCTCAACACTTGAAAAATTAGTTTATAACCTCAAAATATTTTTTATTACGTGGTCTTTCTTACGTAAATTTTACAACTGCCTTTATATTTATTTTAAATTTGAAGGTAAGGTAGAAAGTTTTTCAAGTAAACAATTAATTACAAAACACAAAAAAAAAGTGACAACAAAGTTATTACCTTTTTAACTTCATTCTGAAAAATTTAATTAATTTTTTTTATCTAAATGGCTGCTTTAAAAAATGTAAAACTTATCTTTATAATCCAAAAAAATAAAACCAAATGTACGACGCGAAGATAATAAAAAAAAATTCCTAAAAATAACAGCTACTTTTCCAATTATCCTCGTCTCGGCTAATTGACTAATTTAATTTGAAAAAGAAATGTTATCTTCACTGATTTTCTAATAATATCTCACCAAATATTTTCCTTAAAATTATATCTAGAAAAAAAGAATAAAAAATTCGGATATTTTTGGTCAGATTTCCTTCATTATTCGCCATTCAAGATTTAATAATGAACTCTAATGAATGCATTAAATGGGGTGGTTGACCTTTTTTTTTTCATGTTTCGAGGTCTACAGCCCAATTGGGAAACATTTGGTAGATGTAAAATAATTTATTACCTAGTCAACCAAGGTCTCATAGCTATGTTGTTTTTTACCTTTGTTAAAATTTCCTTTTCAATTTTTGTATCGACCCATAAAATTTTTTACAGTAGTCAAAGTTGAATTTTCATTGATATGAATCTGTTGTTTATTAGATATAAACTGTAAACAACTTCAGACGTTAAATTGTATTTTTCAAAATGGATAAGCAAAAATAAGAAGAAAAGTGATGAAAACAAGGTCCATAAAGACGCCCCATACTAGTCTATCAACCTATGAACCGACATTTCCTGAATTTACGCAAAACTCGTAAGTAAAAATGACCCTAATGATACCTTGATCTATGATAATAGCCAATTTTAAAAATAAGTAAAGAAAAAAATTACAAAAATCATCTTTTTATTTCACATTTTAATTTCAAAAAATAAAATAAAGACAGAAAGAAAAAAAGGTAGGAACTTGCCAATAATGTCGAATAGAAATCTTGAAAATATGAAATAGACAAAAACACCAGCATTTTTTGTACTTTTTTCTCATTTCAAAAATATATTATTTTATTGCCAGTTAAATAGTCATCAGAGAAATGTACTTTTCCGTGCATAGTTATCGAATTTTACTTCGAACGTGAAGTCGTGAAAATTGGTAATTTTATAGATTTCGGAATGTTATTACCAAGTTATAAGACAAGAAAATAATAATACAGGTAAAAAAATAGTAAAAATTAAAAAAAATAAAAATAAATACATCCATACAAAATAGAATTCACAGCACAAAAAACTTGATTATATTTTACAAACTGGTACGAATATTTCACATCTACGACTGCAGGCATTGGCAACTTCAAAGAAGTGGATAATTCACAACCACGGGTGCCATGCTGGATCCATGCGACATAAATTATCCACATTTTTGGCCGCATTTACTAATCTAACCACCTGTAAACATACATTTACAAGTTATAAATTACGAATTTGAACCCCTCCGCGCTTATTTCTCGGTTACAGAATTTTTGATAATAGAATTCACTCTTCCTCACCTTACTGTCAGCGTCGTCAAAATTAGTCAGACTCCATAGTCTTTTCATTATGGAATCCACCGACTTTGTAACCATCGTCACGATCTTTTCGCCTGGCACATCGGCTGGTGGATTATTGAGATCGTCGACCGGCACCTCTTTTTCTTCTTCGAGTTTCTGAAAAAAAAAAAGATAAAAACCACCCCGAAAATTATTAGCTTCGTCAAAAGTAGTAAACAAGGGAAAATAAATTTTTCTTTCAAGTAAACAGCGCAGTTGAAAAACAATGTTTTGGTTAGAATAAAAACCAGTTGATCGAGAAAATCCAGACTCGTTTTACCGAAGCACGAATGTCCTTCAAACAAGAAAAACATAAATAGTAGGTAAACATTTTTTCCTCGTCAGCAATGAAAAGTTGTTCAACTAGTACGTGTGCACTGTTACGCATACCAAGTGGAAAAAGAAAAACCCTAACCGTAACAAAGTTCAAAAAAATACCATAATTTTTCAAAATAGAGGTCGAAAGTAATTGAAAAATCGTCAAGTCGACTGCATCAACAGAATGGTTATTCTACTTTTGCAAAAAGAACAAGCAGTAAAAATATTCAGGTCTATTGAGGAGACTAAGGGTACCTACATGAAATTATTCGACTGCACATAGAAATTTTTTCAGAATTGGTCACTTTTTGACTTTTTACCAAGAATGACGAGTAAGATAGGTACTCAATGGTTGCTTAACTTTTATTTTCCAAGTAGGAGAGGAAGGCGATAGCAGAAGTAACGATAAAGGCAGGTACTTGAATTTGAACTTCATTTTAGTGAACCCGTACATAATAACAAATTAATTCGCCGAAGTATTACATCGAATTAATTAACTATGCAACGGTTGGTGTCTTGACCGAAGGTCAACTTCGAAATCTCACACAATGATCGACAATGTGAGTTCTACAGACTGGTTAAAAAAAAAAACATCAACTTTCGCTGTAAATTTCCGCATACGTTACAGGTGAAAGTTGATATTCGATAATAACCTCCAGATAAATGCTTCATCGTTATCGCTCGAAATTTCATGGGTATAAAGTTGAGTTATTTTAAATTTCAAGTCAAAATGAATGAACAGCGAAAAATAAAAAAAGAGAAGAGAAACTTTTTACATAAGATGAATAGCGTAGATTAGCAAAAGTTCTTATCTTGCAAACACATGTAATATTTCGTGATTACAATAAATAATAAATCTCACGTTGGGGGAGAAAAAATTTCAAATACGATTCTAGAAAATGAGACGATAAAAAAATTACACGTATCATTGCGATAAAAAGAGGAAAAACTTTATAATACGATTTCTGAAAAGAATGAAATTCTTCTTTTTGGAGTAAATAATAAAGTCTAGTTCATACAGGTATGCAAACAAATTTGGTAGACAAACGTGATCGTTACAAGGCCACTAATAAAACTGTCCAAATGACCTGGTCGAAAGAATGGAAGAAAAAAAGTCGAAACAAAAATTCATTTTCAACTACTGAAGATATACTTGCAGTGGGGGAAAAAAATGTATGCCCATAGTCTACGACTGCAAGCTATTTAAAAAATAGGAAAACCCAATTTATGCGCATAATAATATTATCACTTTTATGAACATGATCCTAATAGACGAAGGTCATTCTAATTCGAAACGAAAAACGATTAATTCTGACTAGAAGGTATACGCGAATGAAACATTTCAGTTCCTACACGAGCAAAGGTATCCTGAGTATGCAGCAGCGTTAACCAAGAAAACGATAGAGAAGTAATTGAAAAAGTATAAAATTAAATTAGAAAACTCGAAACGTTCTTTTTGAAAAAATCTTCCAAATATATTAAGATATGGATATTCTAAGGGCATAATTCATTCTTTACAAAATAAAAATTGTATGCTAACGGAACATTTAGTCACTTACTGCAGAAGTAGAGTAAAATTTAAAATCTTCATTTAATGTCATAACCTCGATAATTTAAAATGAAAAATCTTAAAAAAATCTTTCATTAGAAAATGATATGTAGAGGCAGGGACATCATAATAAAAATGAAGTGCGTTATTTTAGCAGATATTCTGTAAGCTCTAATATAATTTGTTATAGCCAGTAAAGATATAAAAAATTGGGCTACTATTTATCGAAGGAATAAAAACTGTGAAAATCATTCGTACCACTCAGACAAAGCCTCGATAAAATTTACTAGGGCAACAATGCTAAATCTGAATGTCTTGATACCGTTAAACGGATTTTAAAAGAGATGTTTAAAAAAAATTCACTCACTCTCTTATAGGAGGTGATCATTTCGTCGCGAAGCAAAGCTCGCAGAATAGTCTGCAGTTTGAAGTTCGGATACGAGAAACAACGAGCCGTAGCGATCATACTGGCGATCAGTGGACCACAGATGCCGATTTCCGTTATCAATTCAGTCAGGTTCGGCGTCAGTCTGAACGGTACCGCTCTGTTTCCATCTAGTTCGCCTACAGGTAGAAGAAGAAAGTAGATAAAAATCTCGCGACACTTGTCCGTCACGCAAAGCGCTAAATGGACATTAGAGGATACTTACTTTTCGAATCGTCGACGTCAAATTTGAAGTACGACACATTTATCAAGCCCGAGTCTTGATGTATAAAAATCATATCCGGATTCAGTCTTGTCAGATGGAACACGTACTCAGCGAAGCACGATAAGGATAGTTGCAACGTTATCTGAAAATTTCCGCAATAATTATTACCAACCTCATCATCTAAATTAATCGCTTCACCAACGTAAAGCTCAGCATAAATTATTAGCGAGCAATAGTTACGATTTCAAAATACATGCTCGGCACTCACCATTTTTCTGAAAGTCCAATAATCGGTGGGCGTTTTATAAATTTCCAGAGCCCAATTTTTCAGCAACGTCGGCGGAATGTGACTTATTTGTACTTCCATTAGAATATCACGTAACACCTGATGACTAGTTTTGCCTCCACGAGCCTGACCAAACAACCATAAAATATTCTCAGTCAACAACAGATCCAGTTTGCGGACGAAAATAAAGAAATGTCGCCGAGAAATACCTGAATGAAAGCCAATCTGTCGTAATACTTGGTCAGCGGCTCGTCGTATTGAACATTTTTCTTGGCACACATTTGTTTACAGATATCCAGCAGAGACAAAGATGCGGGATTATCTTCTACTAGACGCAGTTGAGGAGAAACGGCAACCACTCGAGATACCGTGTAGTTCAAAAATCGCCTCGACGTTTCCTACGACCGTACAGAAAATATAAATTAATGGCCTCGTACATTCACACGACAGGTAGATAAAATTACATATTATGCAAAAATTCTTATACAACACAAAATATATCATAGGGTTGTGCAAAACCCAGCTGAATAGAGCAGATCGAGGAAAGCTTTGGCTTTCAAACACGAAGGCTTAGAATGAGAAAAAAATCTTCCGGCTCGCCAAAATAGTGGATTTTCATATCAAACGAGAAAAACAAATTACCTTTTGTTTGCTCAGGTAGTGATTCAACATCCGCATTAATTGAAGCACGATTTCTTCTCTCCTAGCATCTCCCATACCAGATTCTTGCATTATAAGGTAGGCGTAAATTTTACCGTTGTGTCCGCGAATGTACAACCGTCGAGTGGCTGTATTATGCTTCTCGACAATTTCCACTCGTGGCATAAATCTTGCGATGCGAACGTAATAATGAGAATGCTGAAAAGTGAATACGTGTATAGTAATAAATAAATCATAGTCCGTCATCTAATTAGGAAAAAAAAAATACTCACTTTGGTGCTGACTTTAGGCAGTAGAAATTCACCAGGTAACTCGATTTCCGCAGTTTGTAAACTAAAATTACTCAAAAATCTGCATTTTTCTTCGATTAAAAATGATCTGCAATGAAAATCGAAATTAATCTACGCCTCATTCTTTGGGCATTAATAGCGAACTTGAAATAACAAACGCACTTCGGCAGCCCGGTTATTTTATTTTCAAGAAGTCTAATCCACTTTTTCAATTTCGAAATGAAATTATGCAATTTCATGGCCCCCGGCACACTGAAGTCAAAATCGTCTGCGAATTTCTGTTTCATGGTTTGGAAGACAGGATCCGATATCGTGATCTGTGTTCGTCTGGCCAGACTTTCGGAGCCAGCGTTACCAAACACAGTGCTCATGGTATTTGTTTCTACAAAAAAGAAAAACAATTTTAAGGTTCGTCGTTGCGTCTGCATAGTCCCACAGAAAACAACAGCGAAATGCTCACCTAAGCCGATGCCAAATGTTGAGACCAATTTTTTCAAGAAATTATGCGTCGAAACGGAAATATTAGCATCATTCACAGCCCCGCGATTTTCAAAAGCCAGCGTATAACATTTAGCAAGTCCTAAACGTAATTGTCGTAGAACTTCTTCACACCAGTTCTCGCGGAACCATACCATCTGTCGCAAATAAAAATATTATTAATAATTAAAATGTCATGGTAAAAATAAATAAATAAATAAATAAATAAATCCGAACTTACTTGATCAACTATACCTTCCAAAGAAAGTAAGATGGTCGGATGTATTTCTCGTTGCAATTGCATTATTTTTGAGCATCTCAACATGGCTGGCGTAGCTTTAATGGGACCCAGGCTGTCGTGAGAAGAACCTTTAACAGAGAAAAAAAAAGTAATATAATGCTGAAGTTATATTTTACAACTAAGTGGCAACGAAAAAGAATCAAAAGAAAACCTTGAGATTGACTCTCGATGCCGGATGGTCCTGAATTTTCATTCTGAAAAATACAAAAATAATAAAATCGTATCATTAAAAAATGAAATAAAACCCAAAAATAATGTGAATTATTTGCCTTGGAAATAACTTAATTTACTTTCTTTTAATATACAATCCGTCTTCCCCTCCCAATTGAAACATTGAGTAAAAGGAATTCACAGACAAGAGTATGCAAAAAATATTTTGAATAATAAACTTGTACACTTAATGGAAATAGTATTGAAAGAATTACAACGCACCTGTCTGCCAGCAGCTCTTTCAGCACTCTTGTAGCGTTCTCGTTGCTCAATTTTTTGCGTGAAATACATGGTTCTGATGGGGAAGTAAACAGCTTGCGGGAACATTCTACCAACCTGCAAATTGAAGATTTCGAGTAGATAAAATCGAATTAGTCGCGAGAGTAGACATTAATTACAACGAAGTGCTGTAATTACCTGACTTATCAAGTTGACAATATATTTTCCTTCGTTCCGACCCAAACAGGTGAGCAACTGAGGTATCCAGGGCAGCCACAATGAAGGTGGCACACCGACTGAATACTTATCCACAGCTTCGGTCAAAGAAAACTTTTCATCGTCATAAGTCAGTAACCACAATACCTGTAACAGAAAATTTAATCAGTCTTTCTATACGGGCTTGTAAAGTAGAGATACATAAAATTTTCATTTCTTCAACAGCAGATGAGTTCCAAACTACGATTTGATTATTTTTTTTGTTCCTTCGAACCTTCGCTGATTTTTTCCATTTTTCTGACACGTTTAATCGGAAAGCACTTCAATTTTATTGTTTTTTTTTAAACCCGATCAAGTTTATAATTTTCATAAACGCCATTCGTACACTTCGAAAATACGTGAAAATAATTTGGAAACTATTGTAATGCTCACTTTTGCTAAATATTTACGGGATCTGGACTCGTTTTGATTTCGACATGCGTGTAAGAAACACGTAACTGCTGAAACACCGGTGCTTATGTTTGGAGGAGTTGTTTTTGTGAACTGTTGCTCCATAAAGTCACCCCACAATGCCCATCCCTTCACCAGAGTATCGTGCATCTGCACGGCGACAGAAAATGCTCGATTAGCTTCTTCGCTTCGACCTAGAAGAAATCACAACAAGAAAAAAATTGTAATAATCTATGGATAAAAAATATGCGTATTATGGAAAGCTGAAATTTGCTTCCAACAAACCTAGCTGAGCCAGCAACATTCCCTTCAACGCGTAAAACTCTGCAGTCATTTCTCTGGTCAGATAGCGTTTGTTAGTGTACTCGATAGCGTCTAAACCCTACAGAAATAAAAAGCAAAAAAAAACTTATTGTAACTATTTGAAGAGAAAACTAAGTTTTTTTTTTTTTAAAGCAAAGCATACCTCCTGGATTTCAGCTTTCCCAGACTGCGCAGCCATTTGCAGGTAACACTTGACTTGCTGGCTGATCTTTTGGAAGCAATCGACAATGGGTACACTGGGAATAGTGTATAATCGGGTTAACGAATCCAAACACACGGCGGTTAGATTTTGTTTTCTAGCAATTTTGCCAAAATGTATGATGGCCTGTAATGAAATGAAGAAAATACTTTTGTTACCAACACAATAATATACAGGAAGTAAATAAGAGTTTCTATCGAAAATAATATACTTGAGCAGAAGCGTGAACTCCCAAAATACTGTGCTGCTTAGTAGACTGATCTTGATTACTGTTATAATGCTGAGTAACGAACTGATAATGGTGCTGCCTCCAAGTGAATATATCACTCCAGTGACTCAAATCGTCAGATATGACCGGTAGTCTGTTCCTCCACGTTTTCACGATCGCTTTAATGTCGTGCAACGACGAGGTCGAGCTGCGACCGTGCAATAAACTCTGGTGAATTTGGTAAGCTTCTTGCAGTTCGATAATCTGTTGACATAAATTCGACGTTTACGTACGAGCAATCTTACGGTATAAAACCTATAAAAATAAGTAAGAACCTGTTGAGCAGCTTGGAGCAGATGAATGTGGACGTGAGAAACGACATGGGGTAATTTTCGCCACTCTTTAATACACTGGACGCTGGCCTGCTCAACATAACGCTCGACCAGATGTAAAAGGGTATCTTCAGGATGACATATTGCTAAAAATCCTTTATATAGGTCTTCCTACAAAAATTACAAGCCAAAATAATAATCACCGTCAGCTGATCAGAAGTTGTTAAATTTAAAAATTAAAACGAATTACCGACCTTCCACGTCAAGATTCCAGGATAAGCCATATCAACTTGGGACAAAGCTTCCTTCATCAGATTCCAATCGGGCACACGCCAAGCGCTTTCGAGAATTAAAACAGGATTGGACAGATTTTTCGTCTGAGTGTAGTCTAACAAATGATCCCACTGGTTTAATTCTTTCGTGCATCTGTCAAAATAAAATATGTAATAACTCGATTTAGAAAAATAAAAAACATTGCTCCATGCGCTTCAAAATTCTCCTCACCGAATCCATTGCCTTTCCCACAGTCGTTGTTCGCTGATCAAACTTATAGGGCTTGGCATATTGGAATACGTTTGGCGTGCGCGACCCAAAACTAACTCGTACGCGCCCAGGGCTTGCTCGAAGAAACCTTGCTGTTCGTACGTGAGCGCAATTATGGTCTCGTTATGTTTAGCATGCTTTTGCCATAAACCACAAAACATGTCTTCCTCGCACAAAGCGTAATACATGTCTGCTAAACTATCGATAATATCCTGAAATAAGCCGAAATAAAATATGAGAAAAATTCAAACAGCTACCTTGCATCGATGTAGTCGTGTAAATTCAACGACTCTGGCACATAGAATGTGTGATAGAAACGTTACGGATAATTCTCAACATATCAAGTGCAGAGAGAGTAGAAAAAAACTAGTACCTCAAATATTTATAATTTTTGATAACTCGAACTCATAACTTAATCCCTCCAAAAGATTGCCAATAATTACTATATAACTCATATGTTCTGGTCCTTTGATTATTCACATAAAATTATGGTCATATTAAATAGCTTGAACACTTGAAAATTCGTATTGTGACATTAAAAAGCGACACAATAAGCCTTCGCAATCTGAATCGTATAAATTTATTTATTTTTTTTGTTTCTTCGATATCTCTAATATGACCCTTTATACTTTCTATTTCTTTCTCAGTCAGATTTGATTATCTTTTCACAAAAAACTTTTATTTTTCCTTTAAGGCTTCCATCAAGTTCTAACAAAGGTAAACCTTATGTTGAATGAAAAACCAAGTCTCACTTTTTTCGGAAAAGTTTTGCCAAATCAAAGAGAGCACAAAATTTCGCATCGGAACATAAATAGATCGATAATTACTTGTTGCGGAATGGTTTCGGGTTCGAAATCGTAGCAATCGTTCGAAGGAAATTGTTTGTCGCGGAAGAAATTACTTTCTATGGTCATTTTCTCGAGAGTGAGCGTTACTCGGTGCCACAAATTGTGTGATTTTCCCAAATACGTCATCACACGACTAAAATGAAAGAACGAAGCTTACGTATTATCGGCTCATTTCCGAGTTACGGCTTATGAAAAGCAAAGTCAACTCACGGTTTAAGAGTAACGGGAGGATTACATAAAGCCAGTCCTTCGTAAAAAGTGCATATAGCGCTGGGATGCGTGTCTTTCTGGCCCACATGACTGCCGCTAGCCATAAACGGTGATATCTCACCAATAAGTTCCTAGAACAAAATTTATACGATAACGAACTCGTTCGCAAGATGACACTCGCTCAACTCGAAAACTTACAGTTCGCTCCCTATCGTGAAGTATTTTCCACAGCTGAGGGAACATATTCAACCAAACTTGCTCGGTTAACGACGTGTCCATGTGACAAAGCTGCGCTGCAGCCTTGAGGAAGTCGCACGTTTTGAAGCTTTTAATACTTTCAAGAAATTTAATCTGCCTGGACACTAGCTGCGCCAGCGTTTCACCGCTACTGTTGTTAAGCAGTTCGATACTACTTTGACTGACTGAATCGGCCATTTCCAAATCCATCTCATCCTGAGGAGTAAAAATTCAATCGTAAATAACCGGCAATAGTGTACTCGTAATTAGTCGCCCAAATCTCACCATGGACGTATCAACGCTGGAAATAGAAGCGGTTTCGGACTGCTCCTCTTTCACAGCAAAGTATCGAACTAGATGAGCTTTTTCTTCGGGATCCGCTCTGTCTATGGCAGATGTGATGCTCGGTAAAATACCACTGCCACTATCGAGTTGTATTCGATCATCTAAAAATGCGACAGCTTTAGTAACGCATTGACAAGCCACAATTATATCGTCACCTTCAAGGAAATGAGTAATTTTTGAGAAAAAAAAGAATTGAAAAGTTTACCATAATTTATCAGATCTATATGCAAAACTTTTTCTTCTTTTAGCTTTAATACTTTTTGGCCATTGATGACAATAAATTAATTTTATGATACCAAAATAGCTAAAAATGTAGAATCTCATTTTTGAAAATTTTGACGGTACCACTTTTCCCCATCGAGGTGACGATATACGATGACGTAAGAATAAATTCTATATTTTTACCAGCAACGCAAGTGACAAGAATAAGCTCGACACACTGTTTCAGCCAATAATGTTGCGACATTCCCTCCCAGTTCTGCGAGCTCACGATGTACAATAATCGGAAAATAAGTTTGCGTGGTACTGAAGAATCGAGAAGCTCGAAAAATTTACTGCGAATTTGCGGATTAGTACAACGTAATCCTGAAAGGAAGGCTACCTCCAATTTCAGCATCAATTCCGTCGGCTTTACGATTTCGTCTCTGTAAATATAACAGAATCATATCTAAAATACCGTTCGAAAAGTAATTACAACGGCTGAGATTTTATGCTACATTCATGGAGAGATATGGGCGCGTAATAAACATTCGACAGCACAAAATCATACCCAAAATACCCTCCAGAAAGTCAGATTCCTCACAGTTCGCGTTAAAATCACATTACCATTTTATTTTATTTCCCCCATTTTTCATTCAAGCTTTTATTAGTTTTTTTTTTTTTTTTTCTTGATGAAAGAATAAAATGAATAATATTATATTTTCATCCACAGCATATCACATGCAACGCAAAATTTCTTAAATACCTATAATATACAAAAAAACGTACTTGTAAATATTGTAAATTATATCCAAGAATTGACAGTTGAGGTCAGGGAAACGCTTTTCAATACACTGCATCATTTTCACCAACAGTACAGATTTTTCTTGTACGTTGGGACCGCAGTATCCTGAATTTTTCCCACCAACCATCCAATCTTCCAAAAGCTGAAATAAACGAAAATCAACCACATTAAAATAACTAAAATAAGATAAACGTTTTTAATTTTCATGTCAAGAAAAACAAAATCTGATTTCGAATGAAATCTATTAAATATCTCATAAAATATGTACCAACAATTCAATGCAAGTCCATACATACCTTACACAACGCTTTCATTAATTTAGCATCTGTAGTACGTTCGATTAATCCAGTAATGATGTTAGCAATGAAGATTTTTCTGATTTCAATTTTCATTACACTCACACGATTTTTCAACACGTCCAAGCAATACGTTAGCAATTCTGTTACGCCTGACCACGAAACAGACGAATATTATAATGGAATATTGTAAGCCATAGAATTTAACAGGCTTATGAGAACACAAAAAAAAAATAAAGCTCATACCGATAGTTTCCACATTAGAAGTACCGTTGTGCTCACGAGCCAATCGCTGGATGACTCTCACGAATGATGAAGTAAATCGGTCAACGTAGCACTGATTATTACTACAACCAGCTTTCATCAACATGATGGCTCCATACAGAGACGTAGCTGTAGCATTGGCATTCTTCTCGTACGTTGCTAATCCATCGAGTATAACCTTCAATAAAATTCATCATTATTATTGGTAACTTGATTAGTATAAACCTCGGACAAGAACATATGCATGAGAATTTTACCTTCGCCACACAACTATAGATCTTATCCAGATCGTCATACTTCGACGGAATGGTAGAGGTCTGCGGCTCAACCGGAAAAATGATCATTAGACGAGAAATCAACGCGTGAACGTATCGAATAACCTAAATTTAAAACAAATTGTTTGTATCGTTGAAATACTTTGAAAGGCTCCCACAGGAACTAGTTTCAATACCTTCGGATTTGGAGATGAAATACACAAACAGATGCCATTTTGTAAAAGCTTGCACAGTGCCAACACGTCTTCTTTCTTCATGACCGAAAATACGAACGTCACCAACTCGAGAGCCGTACAAATATTGCCTATATTCGGATTCGGACTAGACAGACTGCACAGTAACTTGTCAACCCACTGAAGTCGAATATCGATGTTATTCTCCGGCCAGATATCCGACTTCAGCGCCGTCTTTATTATACTTAGGCATCTTCTAGCTAATTGATCGCCGATGGTACCGCTTGTTGTGGTCATTTCGTTCACCTAAAAATAAACATAAGCAATTAAGATACACGAAAATACCCAAACGATCTATCAAAAGGTCCAAACGATATCTCGAAGCTCGAAAAACTGAAGGCTAGTTTTAAAGCCAAAAAATATTCCTTCAAACACAACAAATACCTGGCACGCTATGCGTGTTAAGTAATTCATTATAGCATCTGCATGAAGCCTGTCAATGGGTTTCGCACTATCGCTTTCTTCGGTATATGTGGAGGTGGCCACAGGCGTAGTGGTACCAGCGGCAAATCTTTTACGCGCCTGGACAGACGGAAACTCGCCCGGCCTCTTCAAACTGTCACCTGACGTCATCGCGTCGCCCTACAAAACAGTTGGCATTAGACCAGAAAAAACTTTCCACTAACCCGGTCAGCAAACGTTTCATACCTCGGTGGAGTCAGATTCGTTCTTAATTCGTTGAAGTTCCCATTTAATCATCACCTCGCACAAATCAACGGCTAATTTTCGGTAATCCAACGACGGGGAGGTATTCACGGTGAGTCGTTGGATCGAATGAACTAAATTATGTATTAATCTATGCCTGACGGGATAGTAAACCTGAAAAGAACATGTTCGTGATAATTTACAGACATTAGGAAATTCAAAAAAAAAAGAAAAAAAAGATCATCCAGAACACCAACTTTGTAATGACGAACAATTAGCTGCAATATGTGCACTAACTGAGGCATAGAATGACCTTCTTCCAAAAGAATTTTCTTCGTCCACTGGGTCAACATTCGATATCCGTCATCCATTCGAAGGGGCAGGATGGGTGTAAGAATATCCAAGGCGTGACGAACGATTGGTCGAACTTCTAACGCATTAGCTTTGAGCAAACTTCTGAATACTGCGGAGACAAAGTCGATTAAAATCCATTTTTTCGACGAATGAAAATCGAAAAGAATTCTGGTTACCTTGTAACACAATTTTTTTGTGAATAGCCATTTTCGATATGATGTGACAGAGCAACAAGTGTCCGTGGTATTCGGTGATCGAATCCGTACATTTCTTACCGCTCAAGCACGGCCACACGAATTCCATGAGAATGCGCAGTCTATTGCCTTCCGATTTACTCGTATTCAAATAGTGAGACGCGTACTCTACGATAACACAGGCCAACTGCTGCAGCAGAATACGTATCGAGTCCGAACAACCGGTATTCTTCACTTTTTCTACCAGCTGTGAGAGAGAACGAATAACATTATGCCTCGATTACGAACGATTTCAGCGCAAAAATATTAATAAGAATTGAGGAAGGAACAAATTTCACTTACCCTTACGAGAAAAGTTGTTACCAAGTTATCACCTGTCTCTTGAAAGGGTTTATTTGATGCCGTAATCAAACGTTCGCCTTCTCCTCGTTCGAATGACACCGTGAAACACGGAATGATGATGTACTGTAGTATTCGAGCTTTTAGATCTTCAGAAATACTCGGTTGATGGAATAGATCGCAAAAGTTGAGAAACGCCGAACGTTTCCACTCGACTGTGTAACTTTGAGCGACCGTTTGAACCAAAAAAGTTTTCAAAAACTAAAAATTCAGGAAGGAAGTTTAAGTCGTAGATTTGGGGAAAGAAATAATAAAATAAAAGCAAGAATTACCTCCGTTAATATGAATGCATTACCTGAAAGTCTGACGTGAATCTATGAGAAAAGGCTGCCATCAGACGAAACAACAGATCAATTTTCAAAGGATGATACGTGAAATAATGCAGTAAGACTGATACAATTAATTTCGGTTCGTTCCAGTGAGTGTGGGGAATCGCGGTTATATTCACAAAAATTTCCTACAAAAAAAATTTTTTCAATTAGCAAAACTTATTAAATTCATTCTTATTCTGTTTTATTGATTGTAAGTCTCATGGATGGCTAGTTACGAGCTCTTGTTTGATAGAATTTTGAAATATTATAATCATGTGCTGTAACTGTGATAGTTTTTAAATAATAAGAATTATTTGGTCCTACACTCTATTCCACCATTCAACTATTTCACATTTTACGTTCGAAACCTGCTAAAAAAACTTACTTGATACGAGTCACTGTCAGTCCAGATTTTGATCAAAATTGACGTTATTTTATTTTGTGGAGCCAGCCATTGGTCATTGAATTTAATAATAATGGATAAAGTCTTGATAGCATGGTAGCGAATAGCTGCTTTTTCATCTAAAGACCAAACAAAGATTTAATAACACAAATTTGAAAAAAAATTTTAGGTAAGACTACTACAAAGGTACCTGTTGTTAGAGAATTGTCTTGTTTGGAGAATATATCAATCAAAGATGCGAGCATTTCCACAATTTCAGGCTTATCGAAAACGTCACGGAATGGTTTTCCAGTATTATGCTTCAACATGAAAAATAAATAGCTGGCCCATTCGTATTCCTAAATCATAATTAACATTTGAAAAATTTAAATAACAAGAAAATTACCATTAATAACGAAAAAAAAACAAAAAAACATACCTTCATATACTTTTCCTGCAAAACCAAAACTATAGTTTCCAGAGGATATTTTAAAAGAAAACGAATAAGAGGTTCGTGATACGGTGAACAACGACCGAGTTTCAAAGTTTTTTCGCTTTGAAAAATCAATAGACAAAGTATCTCAATAAAACGAGGACGAGCAGCAGGTACGTGATAGAATATGTCGATAATAATAGTAATTATTTGCTCTGTATCTTTGGTATCGGTTTTTACTCCTGAAATCAATTCAAAATTGAAATATACGACCACTTAAGACGAAGCAACATTGAGAATAGTCAGACTTACCGCTTCTTTGTTGCTGAATCAAAGTGTCAAAGAAATGCTGCATATGAGACAGCAACTGTTCGCAAAGTTTTTCTTTGAAACTGGTAGGAAATAATTGTACCAAGTAACACAGTCTTCTAGCTCCGCTAACATTTATATTACGATAATCACAGAACGTTGACAATAAGGGCCTCATCACCTCATGAACCTAAACGATAAGCAATTCAAAAATGGTTAAAATGCCAGACACACTTATATCAAACTTAATCGAGAAGTTTTCATACCATTGACAAATCAACCGACGATCCGGTGCGGAAATTCTTCATACACTGGAATGCAGCCTCTTGTAATTCGGGATCGGATCTCTCTAGTGCTTGGTATAAAGAGTTGAATATCTTTTCCGAAACGTTAGGAACATAATGGCAGGCGGATAAAGCTCTCATGGCAGCCTTCCTAAGCGGGATTAAACTAGGAATAGACTTATAGCATGGCAGCTTGGATAAATTCGTATCATTTACGTCGCAAACGTTGCACACCTCCTGGAAGAACATTTTATGCTCGGGAATATTCAGATCTGCAAAAACAAATACGATGAAATTTTCATTTTCAAGTTTAACGATTTCTACGTAATACAACGAAAAGTATACCCAGAGTGAAGAGTCGAGGGACTAGCGTAGTACAAAAAGTATTTCCTTCCATTAAACCTATTTGAGCGTTCGCAGCTTGGTGCCGCAATAAATGCTTTTTCGGAGGAATAATATCGACGAGAACATTTTTATGGCATTCCATCACTTCGGTAACAGACCGATTTTGAACCTCAGCAAAAACACGTAATAGTCGCATGGCCTAAAAAAATTAAACATAAATTCACATTTTTTGTACCACAACGATTAAATCTGCAGACGACGCTAACGAACCTCTTCTCGTAGGTAATCATTTGGACTGGTAACTTGTCTGGTCAATTCATAGGTAACTTCAATTAAAGCTTTCTTTTGAACAGCTGCCAAATCAGCATCGACGTTGGGGTCAACGAGGACTGCGCAGCGTTTAACCATTTCTTCTAAATTACCTTTCGCACGATCTATAGCGCCATTAGATACCTGAAAAATTGTATTATTTTTAAAATCCGATACTACAGGCGCGATTCAAGTTGATTGTAAAAACTTACCTCGCCACTCAGATCCATCATCACAAAGAGCTGCGCTTTAACGAACGTGTATAGATGTTTGTACACCCAATTTATTGCCATTTTCGTGTATAAAAATCGAATCGCTTCGCATCCGCCCAGCTTCGCATACCATGGTCTTTCGTAGCACAAGGCACACACTTTTTCAACCAGATATTCCATTAAAGGTAATTCGCAAGCCTACACGGTCATATTGATAAAATGTAGACGTAGACGCATTTCAAAATGAAAATTATGAAGCCCATTATTTACCCTTTTCTTCGATCCCAGAATGGTCGAAGCTGTGCTCAACATGACGGCGAGAGCCAGGCGACCAGGTTTACATAATTCTTTTTCTTCGTATCCCATAACGGTGGCTATTGCTTCGGCGAGTATCAACGAGTCCATGTAATTTTCTGGCACTTGATTCCTACGACTGTATGGAAATGGTCCTGAAACAAGGAAAGATGACGATTAAAAAAAAAAAGAAATTTCTGCGCAGAATTTATCCGGGTAACTTCGCAAAACATACCAGCCTGCTGAGAAATCGCGACCATAGTGTAGTGTCTAACAATAGCGACCATCGTTGGTACCACGATTTTGCCCAAATCTTTCGTAGCAGCAGCCACAAACACTCCTACAGTTTTATCAATACATTTGATTAATTCCAAAAATTAATACATGTACGATGGAGAAGAAATTCTATTTTTGAAAACCGACCTGTTAGGGCATTAATATAGGTATTTCGAACGACTGGATCAGCGAACCTGTACAATCCACCTTGAGTGCGTGAAATAGGGCCTTCGGTAAAGCTGCAAAAAAATATACAAAATGGTAGAATAATCGAAATTTTTCTCATCTCTCTGTTTTCAGTTTATTATTAGTATTTTTTTTTTATCCCATTAACTTTTCTGACATTTCATTTCCATGTTTTTCACCAACCATATTCTTAGTTCTGGAGGGAAATTTCCATACCATAGATTTAAATGTTTGTTAACTAAAATATACGAAAAACTGATTCAAAAAAATTTAATGTATACCTTTGATGAGATAAAAATCGGTACATGCTGTTTTCTTCCGCAGCTATAGAGGCGATAAGAAAACCTTTGAGAACTTCCCAACATTGACGTCGATAGAATGTATCCGTAGTGGTTACTTTCAGAGCGTTTACAGCTGTTTCCACAATCTACTCGAAAATAATTCGTAAATAAGTAATAAATTTGGTAAAGCTTTTGAATATACAGACGAAATAATTATTACCTTTTGCAAACATAAATTTATTGGCATACTGTAATCGACAAACTGAACGACTACTGCAGGATTATTGGTTCGATTTGTTTGATAATCCAGTTTTTGAGGTTCATTCATCATTTTTCGATTACCACCGCCTAATTTACCGAGAACTCTGTACAAACATAACACATTAAAAGTCACTGGATGGACAAAAGATCAGTCAGGTTCGTGTAAAATATACGAGAATATCTAAATTTATAAGTAAATATTTAGTACAGGACTCGTCATGAACACGTGAATAATTACTGAAAACATATTACCTGAATGCAACATGAGCCACTTGGTCTGTCGTATTATGCAACGACCTCCAAAGAGCTTGCATCAGATCAGCCCGAACAGGCTGAATATGGTCATAGAGAAAATCCGGCTGCAGGTTGTCGACGCATAATTCCAACGTTCTTAAACCCTAAAACCAAAAATTTGATAATTCTCGTAACAATGGAAATCACAGATAAATAACGATAAATAGACCTTCAAGTCCATTGGCTAGGAGGAAAAAAAGATTTATGTATTTAGTTTCCTAAAGAGAAGTTTGCTTATGCTTTTGAGCGTGAAAGTCAAACAATTTACAAACCTGACTAATCAACGTCGGCGAGCCATTAAGAGCAGACACTAAGGGGTCCATTAGCATTGGCAAGTATGGTAACAAAGAACTTAGTCGAACAGGAACCGTCAGACACAATTCGACGAACAGATCTTTCATATGTTGCTTATGTAATCCAGACTGCAGACAATTAAGACCTAAACATTTCCAAATGAGTACATGTTCATAATTGAGAAAATTTCGATCAATATCCGAGTACCTTGCAGTAATGTCGGCAATAATGGTAAAAATTCCTGATATAATAAATCATGACTTCCACCGCCAATAGATCTGAAAAGAGCACGCAATAACAAAAAGTAGTTGTACGGTTCTTTCGCAGTCATAGCAGTCTCCATCGATCTGGAAGGAAAAACGAAAAACAAAATTAGTACCTACTTTATTCGCAAAACAGAAAAGTACTGGACGAAAAATACTAACTTGTTCACAATCTGATGCAAATAAGGACGAAGCATGTGTTCGTTTTCAGCTGAAAATGTGGAGACGCTGTCGAATACAGTTTTAAAGAGTTTCAAATACAAATTACTTCGATCTTGATTCTCTTCACCCATCTCACTCATTCGATTCAACAAATATTCCACCATAATCGTAGCATAAATCGTCGATGTTTCTCGATTCGCCAAAAATGTGTCATTTATGAAAATCAGAGATGGATTAACAGCAATGCGATCAACAAGGTACTTAATACTGCACGAAAAAATCTCTCGGAATGTTTGCGGATGAAGAGATGTAAACTGAAATCAAATATTCAAACTTACAAGTTGTAATAAATGAAAAATTTTTCATTCCTCAAAAATGAGCAATAAATGGCGAACATTTTTCAATATCAACGTCAAACAACCATTTTTGAGGTGATTTAAAAAAAAAATCAAATGCTCAAATTGCTCAAATGCAGTTTTAGGTTATAAGAAGCAAACAGTCTTTCGCGAAATAGTATTAATAAGTGTATAACTCACAATTCCATTAAAGTGTTCTAAAACTTCTATTTCTTCTTTGGAACGAGCTCTAGCCTGATTAGTAAGTCGAACATTTTGAACCATACCCGGAACCGTCATCGTGTAAATATCAAATGCTTGCAACGCCCATTTGATCAGTCTTATGTACAAATTCACCTCTCTCGGAGCAAATACTATAATTTTTCTTGGCTCCTCTTCGGAACTTGTCTGGTAAAATATTACATTCAGAAAAGATCAGTAACATATTAATTCACTAATCATAAAATAAAACTAAAACGCAAAACAAAATTACCTTCAAGCCGATGCAAGCAAATGTGGCAGATTTGATAGTACAGGTCAATGTTCTTACTAAACATTTACAATCTGTGACTGTGTAATTTGGCGGCTGAGTCAATGGAAAACCGATTTTCTTCTCCATTTTACCAGCCTCTTTTTTATCGGCGCTATTGATGTCGGAACAAAACTGAAGATATTTCATGTCCTCAGACTTATCTGTGGATGTTTCAGACAATGCGGCAGTCGAATTTTGCGACTGACTCTGCGTTGATGCTTGTTCAGAGCTGCTTGTTTGAGACTGAGTATTTTGAGACTGCGACGATTGCTGCTGCTGTTGCTGCTGTAATTGCTGCTGTTGCAACTGCTGTTGCTGCAGTTGTTGTTGTTGCTGTTGCATTTGTTTACTGCAATTGAAAATTTGAGTAAATCTCTTATAATCACAAAAATCATAATTTCAAACAGATAACTTACATTCGATTTTGTAAAAAAGGAATGTGCAGTTTGACGATAATCTTGAACTTCAGTACACAGACTTTCAAAATTTTTGCCAAGAGCAGATAACCAGCTTGTTCGTTTAAAGAATTAGGATCATTTTTACTGTGCTGTTGAATACACTCCACCAAATTCAGTAATAATTTACAAGACATGGTTTCGATTCTAAAATAAATGAATGAAATTAAAAAAAAAACACACATAAAGAAGAAAAAACTAATTTGAGAGAGTTTTACCCTGTTGGCAATGATTCGTCGTGGACGTTCAATGAGTAAAGTTGAACTGCTTTGACAATAGTACCCATAGATAAATGAGCTCGTATATGATGGACAAAATCAGCCAAAGTACTGTAAGCCAAAGGTCTTAAAGTTTCTCGAGTAGTCCAGCCTTTATTTAATAAAACATTCTCATCAAACAATTCGTCAACATGAGGTATGAACACTGTCAACGACAAAAATAAAAAAATTAATCACCATTTAAATTACCAAATCCTTCTTTTTACAAAAAAAAAAAAAATACTCACTGTTTCTCAATTCTGTTGACAATATATGCCGAGAAGCAATAAAAAGGTCTCGACGTAAACCAGTTACTTCTTTGGGACATAGTTTTAACATATTCAACATGCCTTCAACCATCATTTTATGATTTCTAGTTACTATATCTTGATAAATTCGAGTTATGTATGCTAGAAATGATAACGTTCTGATCTGGGCTGACATGAAATCAACGAAAACTTCTTTGCTGAAGTTTTTATCTTCCCTACAATAAATTATAACACATACTTAATTATGAATGTAATTTAAAATAATGATTGTAAAGAGAGAAAAAATACTTACATCACTTCAGGAAGCGGTCGAAGGGTTAAAGATCTAATAACATTAGGAATGCATTCAACAAGTTCCTGTTTTATATTTTCTTTGTACAATTGATACAAAAGAACGATAATAATGGGTAATTCTTGAAGAGCTTTTAAGGATAATGATCCACGAGGTATTATGGTGTACTAAAATTGAAGATAAAAAATTAATTTTCAGTAATTTCCAAAAGTTTAAACGAAAAAACTCCCAGCACATACCTGTTCAAGAACTGGCTTTCCTTCGTTGTTAAAACCCTTACTGCATTCGACAGTTGTAATAGTGTAAGTTTCATTCAACAAAGATTCTAAATCTAACTCATACAGATCTTTGACTTGAATAGGTTGTCGAATTTTAAATATATCATTGACACGATCTGGTAGTTCGTTATAAACTTTCCGGGCGAATTGTAGAAACGAAGTAATCTGAAAAAAATATCAGAGTAAAAGAACACGATTTAGGAACGTAAGAACTACTCAACGAAAACCAAAAACTTGAGAATTTACCATATTGTTATACGCTGGTCTAAAATTCTTCGTTAATTCAATTATGATGCGCATACATACAAGAACAACCTCTTCATTATCAATTTCAATTATTTTTATGCACAAAGTAACTAATGAATCCACATGAGGTCGTAAGTACTCGTTGTTTGGAAGCCGGTAGATAATTTCCAACATTATTTTCCGTAATTGCTGAAAATATTTTAAATTATTAATTCAATTTTGAAGGACAAATTCCAAAAAAATATACGAAAAATGAATAATAAATTATTCCATTGAGAAAGAAAGCAATCAATCATTTTCTTTTAGTATAGAGACAAAGAAAGAATAAGAACGTGACCAGATGTTAACCATAAACTGTCTTCATGAAAAAGTAGCTGATAAATGTTTCTGAATTCTAATTCAGAAAAACCACTTTGAACATGAATATAACGAAGGTGAAAACCAAAATTGAAATGCTTACATGTATTCCATGCTCCGAAATGAACTGAGGCTGACCATCCATCATGACTTTGATGAAAGTACGAAGCATATGTTCCAAAAATATTTGATACTGGGGAGAATTGGATATGAGCTATAGGAAAAGAACAATTAACAACATCCGCAGAAGAATATCTACCCCAATATAATTATTCAAACCTCCAAATTTTCGTTGATTTCTTGAGCTGCTTGAAGTTTACTCTCATCCTTCGAACCTGGCTCACCGATCATGGTGACATAGGATCGGTAAATATTCATGTCAGCTTCAGTAAGGAAAACCATTTTTGAAGATATGGTTGTTCGAGGAAAAAAGTCAAGACATCACATGTAAGACGTACGATGAAATCTGAAATAAAAGTCAATGATTATAATTGCTTTTAAATGCTAAAAAGTTAAAAATGATAACGAAAGCTGAGAGCAGTGCTACGACTCGTAGCTAGTAAGAGTGAGAATTTCGGTGAACTTACAGTTTTAGCTCTTCATATAACGAGGGTATGAAAGAATGATACATACTTCATGGAAAGAATCACCATGGGAGTATTAACTTCAGTTCAAACAAAAAAGTAAAGAATATATGAAACTGAAATGATTAAAACCAAAAGCCAAGATAGGAAACCGGTAAATAGGGTTATAACGTCATGACTTCACTCATGTTTATAAAAAGGATGAACACGAATGAAAACAGAGCTCAAGAGGCTATTATGTATTAGTACTACGGGTATTGTGATTTATTAATGATTTTATTCAATTTCAAATAGACAATTTTTATGACAAATGCAGGTAAGAACTAAAGAAAAGAAGTTACATAAAAACGCGAGTTTGCGAGATGCGAGGCGAGGCGAGGAGTCGAGGACCCGAGGACGAGGTGGAAAGTGGAAACTGGAAAGGAAAATCAGAATTTGAATTCACAAAAAAACAAACAATCAAAAATGTTCTCTGTGAAATCCAAAATTCGTCTCTTTTTTTAGAACACCACAGAACAGAGAACACACATGACACAACCAAACACGTCTATTTTGCTTTATATTATCAAAGTGTGAAGTGTGAAAACTTTAGTGAAAACAATTGAGAGCCGAAAGCTCGGAGCTTTTGAGTTTTTACTTCTAAATTCTAATTCTGAAGCCGCATTTCAGATTTCAGCGAGAGGCAAGGCTAAAATCTGCTTAAATAGAATATTTTAACGAATAAGGATTTCCTAATTTGCTTGCAGCAAGAATTTTTCATTTAAAAAAAATGCCTTACGCGAATCAACCGTCAGTTCATATTGCAGATTTGACGGCCGAAAGCATCAAATTTCAAGTTGAAGATACTGATTTGAGGTATTATTTCACATTTTATACTCAATCCGTTATCAATTATCCTAACAAATTATATTCGGTTTCAGCGTGGCAAACAGTTTGAGACGAGTATTCATCGCTGAAACACCTACTTTGGCCATCGACTGGGTTATGTTAGAAGCTAACTCTACTGTCCTGAGTGATGAATTTATTGCTTCTCGAATCGGTTTAATTCCATTAACTTCAGACGAAGTAATCGATCGAATCAGTTATTTTCGTGTAAGTACTATTCTATCATATTTTCTTCAAGTAGTATTCTTGATTTATAAGGTGTACTTTTCTATAGGATTGTTCTTGCGCGGATTTTTGCCCTGAATGCAGCGTAGAATTCACGCTAGATGTAAAATGTACTGATGATCAGACCAGATTAGTGACATCAGCCGATCTTAGAAGTAGTGATGCTCATGTGGTGCCGGTCACTTCAAGAAATAGAGATGCAGATGCTACAGAATACGGTGAAACGGACGGTTGGTGTTCCATCGATTTATACTTCATTTTCTTGTAAAATGCCGACTGGTTATTATTCATTTTGCTGCGTAGATATTCTTATAGTCAAATTACGTAAAGGACAAGAATTGAAGCTCCGAGCTTGTGCTAGAAAGGGTTTCGGTAAAGAGCATGCGAAATGGAATCCTACTGCTAGTGTGGGCTTTGAATACGATCCTGACAACGCCTTTCGACATACTTTGTTTCCAAAACCAGAAGAATGGCAAAAAAGCGAGTATTCTGAATTGGACGAAGATCAATGTGAGTATAGACCTTGAAAATGTCAGATAAAAAGTTACGACCAATATTTTCCATTTATCTTGAAAACTTAATTATTTGTCATATTTAAACTGGATATTCGCATTTTGAAGAAAAATTTTGTTATTTTTCTCGATTTCAGATGAAGCTCCGTACAATTGGGAGGGAAAACCCAACAAATTTTTCTTTACCGTCGAAAGTTGTGGTGCACTTAAACCTGAAAATATTGTTCTTAATGGAATTCAAGCTTTGAAAAATAAATTATCCGATTTGCAGACATTCCTTGCTAGCATAGATAAACCAGATACGCACGATCCTCATGATCCTAATGCAGATGCTTTAGCCATATTGCACAATGGATAAAATTTATCTCCTGCTTGAATGAAAATCATAAGGTGAGCCAGAAGCAAAATAATTATACTTTTTAATTTTATCTGTTTGCCTCGATTAATGCAACTTTTATTTCGGCAAGTTCTCAACTGAAATTATTTGTTCCAGATCATCCAACCACAAACTCAATCCTGACATAGTATGAATAAAGAAACTGGTGAAAACTCGATTGTACCTATCGTATTTTTTATTTCTGTTTTAAGAGGAATTACTTTTTTTCGTCCGTTAATTTCACATTTTGTCAAGCTTAATAAAATTTAATGAGACAGAGTCTTAAGAATCGTGCTTATCTTTATTTTTGCTTCGCAGTTATACATTTTTTACAAGAAAATTCATCGTCGAATTCAAGATTGAAAAAAATGTATAGAATCTCTTCATGTTAACCCAACTTACACTGAAAAGAACCAAGAGATTTTTTAAAATCGAAGTTGAATTGGAAAATAGTTAGTTTTCGGACATTTTTATAAAAACTGGGGCTCCAGTTATCCCCTGAATCTGTTTACTGATTGTTCCTAGCAGACTGAATGGGTTTTGCAATAGTTACCTTCGTCTCTTGAAAAATGATATTATAACGCAAAATTAGTGCTATAATTAGAAGAAAAAATGGGCTGAAATGAATTAGGTTCCAATGAAAAACAGGAAAGTACAGCATATGTACAGGTCACAAAAAGTCAGCATTTTATATCGAAACGTCATGGATTTTCGTTCGACTTTTTTTTTATTGCTGATGATAGAATAATGGAAAATTGAAGCTGTCAAATTACGTGATGATCGGTAAAAAAGGCATTGACCCAATACAAGCCTTTATTTCACTCTTAATCCTTCAAATCCATTACAAGTGAGCCAACATTATACTCCCAAAAGTTTTAAAAAAATGCCCTTCAAATATGAAAATAGCTATTCATAAGTTTACGAAGTTATTATTATTTTGGTATTATAAACTTATTTGAGAATTGTATGAATGGAACTCTTTAAACCCGCAAAAAACTAATTATTTTAAACGTACCAACTGCAACGACATTCTCACGATTCTATTGAACAAGTAAACACCCCGCTTCAAAATTTAAATAAACGAATGATTAGGTAACACAGAAAAAATTGATATTATATACAAGTAATATAATAAGCAATTTAAAATAATATTAGAATAAAAAATAACTCTAGTTGAAAACATCAGCTTCTATTTTGAAAAGGGGTACTGTGTACATAACTTCATATACTAACAAAAACATTAATCTATGTCTGAATGCCTTGTGCCGCAGCTTCTTCAGGAGTTAACCAGGTTTTGGGATACTGTTTTCTCAAGGACCAAGTATTGAAGCGAGTCCAGGCGCCGTGATCAAGGTCGCTATCAATATCATATTCATCATAGAACATCTGAATACCTAGCATTCTCTGGGTCTTAAAATTGTACAATGCAGCGCAGGCAAGTAATGTCAACGGAATAGATATTGGATAGTAGCCGATGAATCTACTCCAATAATAACCACAAACCGCACCACCGATAACGTGATTCCATCCATCATCTTTCTTTCGTAGCTTGGTAGCTGCGTACACGGACGTTTCAAAAAGAATAGCAGTAACCATAGGCCGAACAGAGATTCTGATAAATCGTTCAATAAGTGGCAACCATCCTACGGGTTTCGTAATAACCATTACATCTGAAACGCCTAAGGCTAATCCACCATCAATCGCTGGTTTCAGCAAGAACCAAAGTTTCTGACCAAATTCTTCGCCGTCAGGAGTTTGATAGTAATGGTACAACAATTTCTTTCTTCCTTCTTTTCTATCCATTTTTTAAAGACAATCCGAACTTGTTGACAGACGAAGATAGATGAAAATAGCCAGTCCTAACGAGCATAAAATCGTTAAGTTGACATATTAATAGTAACAAATTATTGAAATTTAAATTTATAATAACTTTAGTAGAAAGATAATAACATTTTTTAAATGAAAAATAAAAAATGCAGAGAGCAAGCAGCTTAAATAACTGTTTAACTGAACTTTATACTGAGTCCAGAGAAGGACGAAATATTGATAAGGAAATACGACCCAATCGGTAATCTCAATGACTAAAGACGTTATCACTCTTGGATGATGCTGAATTTCAGAATTATTCATGTTAGAACTATGTCGAATCTACTTTCCCATTCCATTTTTTCTGTAATATTGTGTGTGCTTGAGCTTTTCAAGTTTCAACTTTCAACCCCAGTCAACCCCTCAAGGTTTTAAACACCAAAGGTAAAGGGGTAATCGAAGGGGTGAAAACAGTAAAAAATCAATAAACTCTACTTTCTTACGAATCTGACGAGTTTTATTCGGCATTAAATTTATTAATGTTTCAAAATACACTTTTTTAACCTATAATGATCGTTTCATTTCAAAATAATGAATTTTCGTTACATAAACTAATTTTTCTTCAAGTCATTGTTCCAGAACAAATTAAATATGAAGTTTGCTGCTCATCTGGCTGCTCACATCACTCCAGAATGGAGGAAGCAGTATATTAATTACGAAGTATAATGCAAATTCCTAATAAATCATAGTAGTTATAAATTGGTAGGTCATAGATACATAGAAATTTTTTTCAATTACCAGGAATTGAAACAACTTTTATATGAAACTGTAGAAAATGTTCCTCCTGCGGATAAAACTGACGCTGATATGTTAACTCGATATTTCGTCGATGCTGATGAAGCATTTTTTAGCTCTTGTGAAAAAGAGTTATCGAAAGTCAACACATTTTACTCAGGTACAGTTTATTTAGTCGAAAATTTTTTTTTTGACGTGATTGTTGGGGTGCAATTTTACAGTCAAATCCAAAGAGGGTTTTTGAAATTATAATGATATAAAATATAATATATTGAGGAAAAGATAGAATAAAACTTGACAGTTAGGTGGGCAAATAAATAACAAAAAAAAAAAAAAACAAGTAATTAAAATAATATTATGTTTTGTCAAAAACCTGTTGAAAACTCAACATAATATGAAAACGTGGAATACAGGCAAAATATAGGCAATTCCTTTGACTCATGTGTTGTGCATTTGCGTTTTGGCAGCCAAAGTGACGATTTTCACGAGTGGACTTTGTATGATTTTTAAAAATTAGAAAAATCACGTATCTAGCATAGAATTAGTACGAGTACAGGTTGAGAGCTAACAATGAAAGCGGACACCCCTTACACCTAAATGCTTATCAGTCAATATGAAAATTTCATGACTTATAATTTTTTTTAAATAGAAAAAATAGCCGAGGCAATGCGAAAGTTTGCATCATTACAACACGACCTAGCTGCTGCTTTTTCGATGGACGTAATTGAAAAACCGAGTTATTACACGAAAAATACGCGTAAAAACCCGCCAAAAAAACCGAGCATGAAGAAAATCCGAAAACTGAAAGTAGCATTTAGCGAATTTTATTTGAGTCTAGTATTGCTACAAAATTATCAGACTTTAAATTACTCGGGATTTCGAAAAATCTTGAAAAAACATGACAAAGTACGTGGACACAAAATTTACTAATACTTTTTCAATGTTATTTTTTAAATTATTTAATTAAAATAATTTGACACATTTTAGTTATTTTCTTTCAAAAATGGAGATTATTGGAGAAGAGACAATGTAGACTTTGCTCCCTTCTACGTGAACAAGGATACAGATCGTTTGATAGAAGAAACCGAAAATTTAGTTACCACATACCTGGAAGATGGCAATCGTCAGAGAGCTATGAAAAGACTACACATTCCACCCATTGGGGAACACCAGTCACTTTGGACAACTTTCAAACTTGGCTTACTTATGGGGTTCTTTGTATCACTATTTGGAATCATTGCATTTGCTGGTAAATAATAAAAATTCAAAAATACGAATCTAACCTAAAATAATTGACTTTTTTTCCCTTTCAGCTGCATTTGCTGTGAAGAAAGAAGAATATAATGTAGCATTACGACTTTATCGAGGAACGTTTTTGTTAACATTATTTTTATTTTTTGGTGGACTAAACGTGTATGGGTGGAGAACATCCGGTGTAAATCACATATTAATTTTTGAAATCAACCCTCGAAACCACCTGTCCGAACTTCATATAATGGAAATATCAATGATATTTGGAATTTTTTGGACACTGAGTGTTCTGGGCTTCATTTTCAGTGAAAGTTTGGGTATTCCAGCTTATGCAAATCCTTTACTTTTATTGTTCTCGATGCTAATCTTTTTGCTCAATCCATTCAAAATACTTTTTTACGGAGCTCGGAGTTGGTTTTTGAAAATTCTCGTAAGTATGCACTCCGTATTGGCAAAATATAAAATCGAGCGTTAAATTAAATGCCTGGACATTTTATTGATTTTATTAAAAGTCCAAGAAATGTAAGGCATTTATGAAATACAGATGTGTATATTTTATAAAATATCTGGGAAATGTAGGCAATCTGGTTATAAAATGCTTGAAAAATTCAGGTACGTCAAGGCTATACTACAAAACGCTTAGGACTGCTCAGAAAATTTTGGAAAAATTCTAATTAATCAGCTGGAAGAAAATTCAACTGACATGCAAATTTGTCTGTTGCTATAAAGTGGTAGACATTTAATTAAATGCCTGATTTAAGAATTTACCAAAAACATATAAATATCATTGATATCTTTCTAGTAATGTTCAACTTGAAAAAATAACTGGCTAAAATTTATTGTTGCAGGGAAGAATTATATTTGCACCATTTTTCAAAGTCAACTTTGCAGACTTTTGGTTAGCCGAGCAATTGACCAGCTTGGTTCCTTTATTTTTGGACATGCATTTTTTCATTTGTTTTTATATCGATAACGCAGACTGGGCCAGTGGGAAATGTTCGTGTCTAATTATATTTGATACGTAATGAAGACGAGACGAATATTTTCAAATGAAAACAATTACAGATTTACCAGACGATGTAAAACCTTGTTTTGAGAATGTAAGTCTGGTGCAGCCTATTTTGATGTGTCTTCCTGCTTGGTTCCGGTTCGCACAGTGCCTCAGACGGTATCATGATTCCAAACAGTGCTTTCCACATATCTTCAGTTCGATGAAATATGTGACCATGTCTTTAGTGATATTTTTTGCATTTTACAATGTAAAATCTAAACGTAAGTTATAATGAAAAAAAAAAAATTATACTTATATAGAACTGGAAAAAAAATTTTTGTAAAAAATTTGTGATTTTCTAATCACAGGTGAAAACGAACAAGCTGAGCCGAATATATACTTTTACTTGTGGATGGTTGCAGTTATTCTTAGTACTACTTTTACGTTCATGTGGGACATCAAAGTTGATTGGGGGTTACTCAGTGGTGGTGCTGCTGAAAACAAATTTTTACGAGAACAAATTATTTATTCCAGTGAGGTTGGTAAGTTTTTTTATTCATTTACTTGAAATCTGTTTTCTACTGATTTTTATTTTTTATTTTTAGACTTATTATTTCATGGCTATTGGAATAAACTTTATACTGAGATTTTGTTGGTCTTTCTCATTATCGTTGCTAGATGTCACATACCCGAAAGCTGATTTACTGGCGATGATAATAATGTCTCTGGAAATTTTCAGGTAGGTTTTTATTTATTAATTAGGTATGCTATACGGTTACGAAACTTTATAGTAGGCTACGCTGAGCACGTTATACAATGAGAGGAGACTGCAGAGACAGAGGGAGTGGTGGAAGAGACATTAATTTGTGATTTTCATATTGAAGCTACTGAGAGTATCAATAGTATTCAAAACAATTTTCTTAGAAACATTTAAAAAAAGTGGTCTTCAATTTTTATGCGCTTCAAAGTACCATAAGTAGCTTTCATTTTTTTTAATTTCTAAAATAAATCTCTCAAGATGATTCGTCAATTTAAAAAAAAAATCATTTTTTTGTAAGTACAAGAATAATAAAATAATTTTCAAATTAGAAAGTTTGTTACATTTTTTTTTAATTAGCATGGTTTTGTTTTTTAATTCGTTGTAACAGACGTTTCATGTGGAACTTCTTTCGACTGGAGAATGAGCATTTGAATAACTGTGGTGAATTTAGAGCCATACGTGACATTTCCATAGTACCCTTGGAAACTATTGATCGAGACCAAGATGTTTTATTACGGATGATGGACGAGGATGATGGTGTCACAAATCGGCCTCGAAAATCTTTACCAAGAATGGCTTCCAAAGATGAGAAGAAAAATTCTTGAAAATAACTGAATGAGATAAAATACGATTGTAACTCAGTCTTTGTGGAAAAAATATGCGATTTTAATTGATTTACAACAAAAATCACTCGATTCGGGTTCTCAAAATAAAAATTGAATAATTTCAGCTGCAATTAAGAAAGGATTCCAAAAATTTTAAATGCATCAAGTATAGAACCGGATTATTTTGAGATGCAGACATGATACTAAAAATTTGTAAACTGAAAGTGGAAACGAATTTTATTGAAAAATCAAGCAAAGCCTCAGAAAAATTGACCCTTCTCGTAAATTTTGAAACCAGAGTTTCTCAGTTTTTTCACTGTTGCTTTTATTATAGATTAGAATTTTGTTGAAAAACATCATTTCATAGTTCTACTTTTTTCTGGGATTATTATTCAAGTAAAATAAAAACTTGTTTGTCTGCAAAAAAAAAAAGTTTTTACAAATTTTTGATTTGGGTATACTTATATAAATTCTGTTTAAAACTGATTCGAAGTTTTTGTTTAAAAAATTTTATTTCTTTAATCTCATTCACTGAAAATCAAAAGCTTCTAGTTGGGTATGATTTCATAAAAACGTAGAATGTGACAACTGCGAAAAACTGAAATTTTACACCTATGCAGCCTTTAGTCCTTTGTGATAATAAAATCTTGATCCGAGCATGATTGGAAGTTCCGATTAAGAGAAAGCTTTGAATAACTTGAATAATTTTTGTTTCCTTGAAAATTTTGTTTTTATATTCGACTAATCGGTTGGAATTTGCTCTTGTCATTAATACCAATAAAAAAATGCAATGAAATTGTACTGTCATTTTTTCTATACCTTAGAACCCTCTCAGCTTTCTTTAAAGAAAACGAGACATTCGGCTTTAAATATTAAAATAAAATGAAATTGTAATTTATAAATTACGAAATTTATTTTAAATATCACAAATGAAATTTCTACAAGAAAATAAATTGCGCAAAACCGCAAAATAAAAACAAAAAAAGGGTACATAAATTAAAAAATTTAAAATCCAATAAAATAAGTGGTGTCGAAATGCACACAGCTTTCAAAACACGACTTTATTATGAGACGAAACACACCTTCACGCAATATTGCATTACTTCAAGGACGCATGAGATATATTTGCACAGCTTTGAAAAAAAAATTGACAACTCAAATAGTCAATTTTGTACTGCACAAAAAAAAATACAAAATATGTATAGAAAATCAATATGAAAACTAACTTGCTAATAAAAACTGATGATCCAAAAAAGTAAATAAATAAAATGACCGACACAAAAATGATAACGATGGCCGGTTTTCTCTGCTTCTTATTCAGGATTTAGTAGAAGAAAAAAAAAGAAAAACAAACAAACAAAATTATAAATATAAAAGAAAAAAAAAATTACAAAATAAATAACAACATTCGGTTTGATACCGTTAGTACAATGGTAACGTCGTAAGAGAGAAAAAAAAAGAAAAGAAAAAGCAAAATAATTTAAAACCGACGAAAACAAAATAGTTTTCTACGCTATTTGTTTATCCTCAGGATATTTTATAAATTAATGAAAATTTCTTTGCACATTATAAAAGAAAAATTATGTGTACGCTCCAATAAATTAGACCCTACAGTAAAAATAAACAAAATATTTAAAATAGAAATGTTTTTCATTTTTGAAAGACAAATGCCACCTCACGATTTACAGCAAAATAAAATTTTCCATTTCTAATTTAAATTTCTAATTAAATTTTATAGTAATTTTGATTTCGGAATGCAAACAAAAAAAAGAAGAAACAGAATGCGATTAAAATAAAACCACGGGGTGGGGAGGGGGTAATTTAATGGCGATTCGAAACGCTCTTGAATAAGACTGAACTATCGACTGATGTTGATCGATTAAATTTAAAGAAAACTGGCGAATTTTTCGTTTCAGAAAATCGAAAACAAGGTACGGTCAGCTAGTGGCAGCGAAACATAAACTGGAGTATAAAATTATGGAATCTGCTGAAATACGAATGATCTCGAGACTTCAGACTCTAACTAGTAAATTTGATTTTTCAAGCTACACGAGTATATCCATGAACATAATAAGTATAGTAATTATTAATAATCTCTAAGAGAAATAATCTAATTTTTGTTTTTCAACTTGTAGAAAATTAAATTTTACGAGCAATTCTACGACACGAATGAACAAGCCCTTTGTAAAATCAAATAACAACTTTAGGACCGACAAAGGGTAGAAAGACAGTTAATGAAAAGTGAAAGTATGAGGGACGTAAAAAAGTATGGTTTAGAATATTATTTTCATATTTTACCAGTACAAAGCGAAATACGGAAAGTCTAAAACGTGAGTATTACTCGTATGTACGAGTAATAACACTATTATTTCGTTGTGAAGATCCTATTGCTAATAATTCCACTTTTTTAATTTTTGAAATTCCGAAAAAATCTTTTTTTTTGCACTTCTGCAAAATTTTCAACTGAATTTTTTTGGCGAAAGACTGACGAACTTAATTCAGTTTTTTACGTTACGAGTTCTTTCAAAACTGTAACCATTATCTGAAAATGGTGCCAACGATAGATTCTTCTAGAAATACCAGACTTTCTTAACGTCCCTCATAGCTCACATGAAAATAGTTACGAGCAAAAAAGCTCAATAAGTAAAACGTAGAAAACCCTGTTATTCGAAAAATTTAGGAAAAATATAACTTACAAATGAGCCACCTTTCAAAGTTCGTCCTTTTTGCCACCGCCAGATGGGATGGCTCGTTCATTAGCTTCCGCAGGTTTGTCAGCCTTCTCGACGACCATTTGCATTTGCTTGATCAAGTCGCGATACTTCTGGTCGCCCGTCTCGAACGCGTCGCCGCCCGCAGCCAACGTCTGAGCGCCGCTTTCGTCTTCGACCTGGTCGCTGCGATTTTTCTCTTCCGTGTCCTCGCGCACCACCGTAGGCCCTCGAACTTGGCTTTCAGCCTTCGGCTGCGACAAATGCAGCAAACGCATTCGCGTCGTATCCACGTTTGCCGGCTGGCCGGAGTCGGCCAGCAACGAGATCAGCTTCTGCAGACGTTCTTTACTTTCGGCCAGTTCACGTTCCAAAGCCACCAGCGTGCGGTCTGCCGACTCGTCGTCCGCCGAGGCGACGAACGAACGCGCCTTGACGATGACGTCCGCATCGGCCGGCCGCCTTGCCGCCGTTTCGGCGGCCTTTTTTTCCATTTGGGGTTTCGCATTCGAATTGATTTTCAAATCGGTAGCTATTGCTTCGCGTATCAATTCACCGAGCCGCAAATGCAGCTGGTCGGCGTCGATATTCGCGCCGAAGTCGTTCAGCGTGATGGGACCGTCTAATGCTCCGGCTGCTTTGAGTTCGCCCAACTTTTTGGCAGTTGGCACCTTGCTCTTCACGATTATGGCATCACTGTTCGCCCCTCCCGGAATGGTTACGCGATAAGAACGGACGGTATAGTCGGCCGAATCTTCATCAGATACCTTTTTCTAAAATCAAAATCAAAGATTAACTGGTTAGGGAATAAAATAAAAACAATTATTCATTTGTCGGCATCAAAACTTGAAAAACGATTATTATACAAACAAAAAGGAAAAAATAGTCGAAAACGAAGAGAACAGCCACAATAGAGAATGAACGCTTAGTAAAATATTATTTTCATTTCCCACATTGAGATTCGTCTTTGAAACTTCACACACACTCTACGCTAAGTTTTTCAATACGAGAGATCTGACAAATCTATTAATACTCGAGTACGCGAATAAGTACCGATGGATCAAGGTGACGAGGTCGTATCACAAAATTCCTTTCAATTCGGCTCTATTAATTATTTGTGAAAAGAAGTTTCTTTTCCTTCACAGGGCAATATCTACTTGTTTTCACCTGACATCAATTAGTATGACTGGATGAGGTAGAAATTGTCTTCAGCATTTAAAAAATTTCGGGGCTGAAATGGGCTCAACCACAGGTTACACTGCAAAACAACATTCTCACCATTTAGTCACCCAGTTCATCCAAAAAAAAACACTATCAACCCAAAAAGAAATATATCTCTTCTTTCATTTCATTTTATTTAATTTTATCTACCTGAAAAATTTATGTTTTCTCTCTCTCTAACTCTGACTGTTGATGCTTATTATTCGGAAACTCTCAAATCCGAACGATTAGCGTCATAAAGTTTAAATCGGCAGAAAAAATGAAACGCTTATCTCAAAATGACAACCGTATATAAGTGAAAACATAAGAATTGACGCTTTTTAGAGTTCAACAGGCGTGTAAAATTCGATAAAGCGAAAAATAAAATTACAAACACCCTTATCTCTACTTGAAAATACGATAATTTTCAATTAAGTAAGAATTTCTAAATAAATGGCACCAACAACGGATTTATGAGCTTCCACTCATCAAATTTTTAGCTTAGCTTCAGTAAAAACGACCCTGATGAGTTAAAGTCACATGAAAAACGCATATTTTTCGAAATACACAACACGTAAGAGTGAAAAATAATAAAGAAACTCAACTAATATTAGCCAATTTGCAAATTAATAAATGTGAAAAAAAATTTTAAGCGAAACAAAAGTCGTGATGTGTTCTTGAAAATTTGAAAGTGGTGGAAATTAAATTGACTTGATTAAAAGCATAGAGCATGATGTACAAGTAGACGACCAACTGAGATATAATTGACATCGACAATTAGATTGGTAAAAAAGTACTCAGTGAGCCCACTCAAGTGCATTTGAATACAGAAAATAAACTAGAATCCCAAATTTCTGAAATAGTCCGCACAAATGAGCATATTATATTTCGAAACCAATAATTTTCACTTGGTTCGTCTTAGTTTTTGCGTCCGGAAATGAGAAATTAAGTGGCGAATGAAAATAAAAAACTGTAACTTTGAAAAAAGTTAACCTCTTCATCAAAATTTGCAACAGGATACCTCAGAATGCGAAGTGAAGAGAGTTTATGGGTACTTGTTCTTGAGGACTTTACTTTTTTTTTCTCCAATGCCTTATCTGATTAGACTAAACATCTGCAAGCGAACTAAATGCAAAAACAAAGCAGAGGAAGTCGAAGAACTCGTATCGGTAATTTCGTGTGGTTTAAAAAATACCTGTTTTTTATCTGGGTTATAGATAATGCCTTCTAGAGATCCTTTGAGCTTTTCTAAAGTATTATCAGCGTCCAATTTTATATTTCTCTCTGTTTCATCTACAACACAGTTCACATACGTACTGATTTGTATTACTGAAACTTATTTGCTCGAGATTGGACGCAACACATAAAACGACTGACAGTCGAAAATGACAAACCGAATTACGAGTATCGCAGAAATTATTAGAAGACAAAAAAAAATGTATTACTTGTTTCTAACTGCGACAGGGTCACATTTAGATTTGGTTCTTTTTCTACAGCATTTATGAGAGTCTTCGCCTCCTGCGTGAACAGAAATACTACCGGAATGTTTACGTCGTCTTTGCCATCTCCTGACATGGCGAACAGGGGCCACGTATCGGATGACGAATCAGCAATATTATCCACAATTATTCCGCCTACCGCACCAGCTTTTTCCAATTTTCGAGCCTGTTAAAATGATAATGAATTTAAAAATAAAAACCTTCTTTAAATTTAGTTTTCCTAAAAATGAAGAAAAAGTAACCCACCTTTTCTACGAACATGCATTCTCCCCGTTCGACGATGACTATGCGTCCTCGCAATTCGTCAGGATTTCGCAAAGGTTCACACGCTCGAAGAGGAGTGGCCACACTGACTACGGCACTCACCTGCAAATCCGTTTCGTCGCGTTTAATAAATGACATATTTTATGGAATAATAAAATACCAAGTCAACATTTAACGCCGGAAATGTATTTTGTAGCACTTAAAATTCATCTCTTTATAATAGGACTCGTTTACACAACGTTAGTAATATCGTAATACAACAGCCACTTTAATTTTCAATAATTATGAGTGCAGAATAGTTCAAGAATATCATAATAATGCTAGTGTTATGAATAATTATGTGAAATAAAATCAAAACTAATTGCTCGTAAAATCATATTGTCATCAACAGGCCATATACGATTCCAAGGGAATTAGAAAAATAATGATTCTTCGAAATATCTGAAGAATTATTCTTTCTAACCTTCCCTTCCAAATGATAAAATGAAATTTACCGATTAAAAGAAAAAAATAAAAAAATAAAAGATCACCAACATTAGATCACTAATAATTTTCTTCATTGAGGTATTTTGAAAATTCAATAAGATAAAAATTATTGTCAAGTATGAAATTGCATTTTTCAACGACTGAAGTAATTGAAACGAATTCTCAATATAATCGGTGTTTACATTCAAAATTACGAGATTAACAACTAGCTACATAATTTTATAGGATGCCATAAACATGAGAATAATTTTTATGATGAACGCATTTCAAAAAATTTTCCCCAATCAACGAATCGATTTTTCCACCTCTCTCAAGTGGAAAGATAATAAAATTTCTTCAAATTTTCTGACAGAACGAGCGAATTAAAATTACTTGTATTTCAAGGATTTTTTGTTCTTTGAAATAGGGGAAAAATACGAATGACGTTAAATGAAGACACCTGAAGTTAAAAGAAATAACTTACTTTTTCATTTGACCTTAAAATTTTACCGAAATTAGCTGGACCAGCGCTTAACACAACCGTTTTATTCCCTGCACTAAACGATACAGATTGAGGAATATTGTCGGGCGAATGTGTTTTCGATAATTCGACCATTTCTTGCATAAATAAAACACCTTCATTAGCATCCGTTTTTGAAGCAGCCTACAAAAATTAAAGTCAAATTCGATTATTCCGATAGTAAAACTGCCATCTCACTTTTTGATATAGAAAAAGTGAAAATGTTCTAGTTTGTAAAAAATAAAACCGTTACAAAACTAAACACTCGCTTATACTAAATACAAATAATTCATTATTAAAGAATTAAACGATCCGATAAAAAATCATGTTTTCAACCCAGTAGATTGATTATTGTGAAAACTACCAAACAAAAGACAAAAATTGTAACACTTTTGGGAAAAAACATATTTCCAACATAAACATCACGCTGATTATTCATCAGTTGCTCCGAAATTTTTTCTCACGAAATTGAAGTCAACAAAAGTCGAAAGAGATTGTATTCATAAAATGTCAATTTCGAAATTAACTTCAAACTCCTCAGGTGCAGCTGACACCATGAAAAATTAAATAATTTACTTCAACTAATTGTATACTTACAGTGACATAATTATGAACAAGTTGCATTCGTCCATCGGACAGCATGGCTATCGTTATTCCCATATCATTCAATAGCTTCACATGTTCTTTGTTGTATGACTAAAAAATAATAAAACAATAATCGTTACCATCACCACGGCCACCAATTTACTAGTTCATAAAAATGGTTTTGCAATTAAAACAAAAAGTTTTAATTTTTACACAAATTCGACTGAATTATTAGTAGGAATTTTTAAGAACTTATAAAAAAATCGTTACAGCACACATACCTGAAATTGGGACGCATATAATTTTCTAGAAAATTTCCTTTCTGGGCAAATACCTTCGACTAAATTTCTTAAATTTTGTCGTAAAATATGACCCACATACTTTTCTAAAACGCAAGACCTTGCTCGGTCATTTTCACCAACCGTAGTATCCAGTAAATCATCATGAGTCTGGAAAAAAAAAATCAGTATTACACGCAGCTCAATGCAAAAGAGGACGAAGTAGATTTTCAATATTTAGAAACAAATAGTTCACGACTAAAATCTGTGCAACACTATAGTGCAGGTGATGAATTTATTTTCCAGATATGTATTTCTCGAATACGCCGAATTCAATATCAAGTAGAAGTGCAAAAATCCAAGACTTAAGACAAGTGCTAGAAAAAAAGGTTCCTAAAGAGTGTCGATAAATAATTGAAACATGTCTATAAAAACATTTTTCAATTTTTTGAAGGGAACTAATGATAGATGAAAATCTGTTCCGACATAATGATAGCCAAAGCAACCTTCTTCGAGACTTTTTGAAATGGCATAGTGGTGGAAACCTTGTAAATAATAATTATTCTTTCAGAATCCGATTTTTTTTTTGTGTAAGGCTTCTTTTCAAGTTTGGTTTTCAAATGCAAATTCCATGAAAATTACTATGGAAAAAGTAACTCACTGGATCTTTTTTTGGAGGTGAGTAGCGCGATATCGACAGAGGCAGAAAGTGGGCTTCGGTGGTGAACAAATAATCATCCAAATTAATTGGAATATCTGCTGGATCGGCGAATAGCAAGTATAAGTATTTGAACGTTTCCGCCAAAACGAAGGAATCCATGCTGAGAAGTAAAGAAGAATGAAAAGTAATCACCTAGTTCGAGATGGTCCACAATAAAAGTAAAAAAACTCGACACTCACCTATCTTCGTGGGCGCCAGTTCGGACGTCCTTAACAGACGCATAACCACAAGCAACTCTGGCATACGTTTGCAAAGATCTTAACACATTTCTCCCTACGTGTAAGTAGTAATGATCGCCAGTAGCCCGATACAAGAAATAAGTAGATTCTAAGAATTCGGGTCGCAACGGATGTTGACCCCAGTGTATCTAAAAAACAAGTTTTTTTTTTTTGAGAAACAGTAATGCTGAGATAGAAAACTATCTTTTTCACCGATCGTTTTCAAAACATAAATTTTTTATAGATGCAGGTTTCTAATGTAGTTCAACTTGATTTGACACGTAGTCTAGAAACTACGTGTAATCAGCTTTTATTTAGCTTTAAACTGAATTACTCAAGGAAAACTTTGGTACGATTTAAAGAATGAAACTTACTTGAAAGTCTGTGGTGAATGCTTCAGGAATGAACTTATGCCTTCGCATAACTTGATATAACATTTCGTGCGTTTCGATGGCAGGCTTTAAATCGCCCTTTAAAACCTGAACGCAAAATTTTTAATTAAGGATTACTAAAAGGACGGATAATCTGGAGCTCAATTATAAGTCAAAATACCTGTAATCCAGGCCAAAATGCTAATAAAGCATCCATGAAGTTTTTTGTGTTAGTGTTAGGTTTATGCATGTGTACATCGAGTAACATTGGTCCCTGACTAATGTACGTCATCACAGCTGAGTAGTGCTGCAATAAGCAAATATAAATTATGTAATAATCTTCCTAATAACCATATAATAACATTATACGAAATTGCACTTACTGTATTGAATCTTCTCAAATATTTTTCATCGGATAGTAAAATGTACGCTTTTAGGCAGTATTCGTAGTAAGAATCGATACCAGCACCCACACCGGAATCTCTTCGTATCCAATCGCCAGAATGAACATTCAGAATGGTGCCCATCAAGTTCGAAGTTCGATGACGCAGGTTCCATAACTCGTCCATTGTTTTATGAGCTTTTTGCTAGAAAAAAATAAAACACGTTACGGAATGCAAAATACCGATCAATAATACATTGGATCATCATTTTACTTCAAAAATAGGCTCTCCTGTCAATCTAGATAAGGCGGCCATTTCTAAAATCATCGTGCCAGCACAAGCAGTACACGTATCTCTCGTCAGCTCCGGAAAATTCGGTTTTATTCCGTTTTTTAGATTGACCTGAAATTTGAACAGAAAAGTAAAAATCAGGAGTACAAAAAAGGAGTACAAGCAAACTAAAATAAAAGAACAAAACTGAAAGGCAAGTTAATGAAATCAAAAACTCACTCTGCCATAAGGAATGCCGGTTGTAGTGTTGAAAGCAGGTAACAATCGATAACCTAAATCTTTTGCCATATCGAGCAATTCTCCATTATACCAATTCATTTTTTGATACTTAGTTTTTAGTACCTCACTCAAAACATGGCCAGATAGTAGACCTCTGTAAATTAAAAATATTAAAGTATAATTTTAGATCTTCTCAACATTCTTGTGAGAAAAAAAAAAGTGGTAAAAGTGGGTTCGTTTACGTCAGTCAAGTATTTCAGCTAAAAAAATTATACAAAATGTTTAAAAAGGATGTCAAAAAATTGTGAAATAATTACTAATTTTAATATAAAAAGTAGTAACTACACAAATCTTTTCTATAAATTTGATACCTCTCACTCGATGTAAACAATATTTCTAACTTACCCAAGGATGCGAATATTTGTTTCGAAAACAGAGACAACAACGTTAGTATCAAATGTAACATCTCGTATTACTAGTTTAACAGCCTTCTCAAATTCATCAAAATCTCCTAAAATGACCAATGTGTCCATTGAATCGATCAGTGTTAATGAAAAACTAGAAAAAACTCGTGTTTCAATTAATTCATAACGTAAATGATAGCAACTACAAAATGGATGAAACTTACTTTCCTAGAGCTTCATCTACATTTCCACGACTAGGTTCACTATTGCGATAACGACCTTTACAACTTAAAGGCATTAGCTCATCAGCAGGATATGCATTATTCTGAAAGAACATAAAAGTTTATGAACTCATTTTGATTTAAGAAATGGGCGAAGAAAATATTAGAGTAAAAATCTACCATATAGGCAAAATAACCATGGTAAAACATATCCATTGCTTCTCGTCTGAAACAAATTGAAAATAATGAGCATTAAAGTACATGAATACATATTTTCAAATTCGAAAGACATGAATAATTCTTCATCATAACTATATCAAATATGTATCAAAATTTTTATAATAAGGTTCGATCAGCTTTGGAAGATTAGTATTAAGAATTTTGGAGATTTTTGAAATATTCAAGAATGAAAAATGTAAAAAATAATAACAACGTGGCAAAATACTCACTTCAACATTTCCCTTTCTTCTTTTGACATGTAAGTCTCGGTCGAATTTTCAGTAAGGAAGAAGGAATTACTTCCAAAAATTGAAAGTAAGCTGATTGCCAGGACGGCTTCAAATTTGACTATGCCGCCCATTTTATAAAAATTACAAATACTACGACTTAGATATCAAGACTATAATATTAAAACTTCTATCAACTGCTAAATAAACATAATAGGCACATTCGATGAGTAAAATGTTTAACCGATTGCGACTACATGAGTAGACGTGGATACGACGGAAATTTTCGAGTATGTGAAATCCACGGGCGAGGTACGTGTTATAATCGATGCTATATAAATTCTGAAGTCATTTTACCAGTATACGCTACACATGAAACCATGAATGATAAAAGATTAAGACGAGTACTTCACGGGAGATATAAACATTCTATTGTTTAATTAATTAAATAATTAAAGAAAATAATTCTGAAAGAACTAGAACTAATTGCATACTAATTGAAAATCCCTTATCATTTCTCAAAAACTTCATGTAGTCTCAAAGCACAGATGAATTACAATTTAAAGAACGGTAATGAACTTCAAGTTACGAATGAAGAATTGTTGTGTAGAAGCGCTAATGTCGAAATAGAATATCTTATAAATATCAATAGAGTCGCTATAGTCATTCTAATTTTGGACTTTTTATCTTTTTTATTGATCAATCTGATTTTGATACGAGACTAATTTTGTTCTATGACATTCAAATAAATTCATGTTCGTTGAGAAAATTTTCAACTTTGATGACACATTCGTGGAATCGTGATTTCGTGTACCAATTACCTTTGGGATCTTCATATACACGATATGCAGAAGTCTTTTTCAGTTGGAAGTTAATTCTCCAGGCAGAATCTTTGTGTGCCCAGCGGATAGTAACCGATTTCCTGGAGTATTATGTGATCGGTAATTTTGGTACTTGATTGTGATTTGATAGTTCGTATTTATCAATGTAATAAATTACGTGTGAAATTTGCCTTTGGAGAGTTGAAAAATTTTCGTCCATCTGTAATGCTGGAACACTGTTGAATGCATTTCATCAAACAGGTAAATCTTGACTCTTTACAATGGGAATCTCATTTTATAACTTAAGATCTTATATTACCCTTTTTCACTTTCGGTTTTGGATACCTACAATGTTGGTGTTTTCAACTTTTATATTATTCATAATTTTTTTTTAGTTCCTAGGTACTATAATATTATCTTGAAAATTAGGTGTATTGTATAGGTAGCTACCTACCTCACTAAAATAATTATGAAAAGTCTTAGATAATTTTTTGGCTCATCCTGACCTTTTCCTGTTTTTCAAAAAATTTGTCATGTCATTTTTGAAGTATGCTAATTTTTTTATTACTTGAGTAGGAAATTTTATCATCACTCGGCTAGCTAATGAAGTCCATGATTATTAAATTGAAGTTTTAAAAAAAGTATCCTTTACGTAATCACTATGAGTTAATGAGGATTCTTCAATTAATGTGACATTTTATTGCCATTGCTTTCTTCCTTATTATTTGTTAAATTTCTCCATCCTCTTTCTTATTTGGCGACATCTCTGAACAATAGGTGAATATCAAGAGCTAGATACGTATATCAAAATTTGTTTTTCTCCTTTTTGATTTCTGGCAGTTTTCTTAGCTTGGTATTTTCCTTGAAATATATCAGCTTCGACATAGCCTTTCACTGACTGACTTTGAGTGGCGGTGATACAGTTACTGAGGATTAAGTTGTAAAATCGAAGAATATTCGCGAAAGCCATTTTTCACTACCTACTTACCTAGTTGATTTTTTCTTCCCTTTATTCACAGTAGGCTCAATAAAGTTACATAATTATTCGTTACTTTGTTGTAATTCTACTCTATTTCAAAATTGAGTAATGCAATAGTCTATTAATTTCTTTCAAGCAAAAAAAAAAAATCGAAATTGTTTTTGCAGTTTCAGTATTGGAATGCCTATGCATTAGTCGTGTCTCATTTTAGAAACATTTTTCTTGTATTCGAGGTTAAAATGCTTCAAAAGGGTTCAATCAATTATTATAATACTTGGATATTGAGTTTCAAATAAGATTTTTAATGATCTGTTGATTAATTTTAAGACGTAAAATGGTTCACTATTTGTCAGACACTGGAATTACAGGTAAAAATTGTAACCTTTTTTTACTGAAAAGCAAAGTAGTATAAGAAAAAACAGCATTTCATGTTGTAGAATGAATTTTTACAGTCTTCCTGAGACGGCATAGCCCCATCTGGTTGTATAAAAATAATTTTTATCGAAATGGGTAATTCTATTAAATTATATTTTCTAACAAAGTAGAAGTGGTCAAAGAAACAATTTTGAAAATTGAATGAGATATTGTCATTAAAGACTTTTGTTATTCATTCAAGGAACTTATAAAATGATTTCTTTTAATACTTTTTTGAATCTAGTTCAAATTCAACAGATTCTATCTTTTTCATTAGGATAAATCTCGGTGTTGATATTTCTTCGAGTAATCTGTAATTGATTAAAAAGTAGTTGGTCCAATATTAAAATTACTCGATACCTTTTATATTATGAACAGTATACACATGGATCTTTTATAGATTTGAAATAAATGTGAAATTATGCAAATTTAATGCTTAAAAATGTCGTCTTAAATTTTTTTCCCCAACAAATAATATTTATACAAAAATGGGAAACTGTGTGTGTGATAAAAAAAATAGAAGGGAAGGTCAGAAAGGTTGAGAAAGCTGAAGTAGTAGTAATTTTTGCTCTTCAGGAAAAAACATTGAATCATGAATGAGTTCCTGGAAATGGTTGATAAAATGTAATATTTTTATTTTCATTCAATGACACCCATCCGCTAATCGTCGTATTTTCCTGTCAACGTAAGGACTAGATTTTTAATTTTCTTTTTGAATGGATGATGCTCGAACCAGGGCCGGCAAGATATGATTTTTTCAGGGGGTGCTAAGCAATTGAAAAATTTTCAATTTTATTAAATATCAAAGAGAAGCTCCTACCCCCTCCAAGGTATCAATTTTCACGAGGGATATAAACATTTTTCTGGGATGCACTTGCACCTTTGCACCCCCTAATTGGGACGGAGCTATAAGGTATAATGCTCTTCAGTTATATTACATCAGCATACCTAGCCTCAAAACATAATATCCACGATAAAAATATTTTTCAATCAATTTTCAATGTTTTCTATTGGATAATTCTCCTAGACGATTAGATAAAAGAGAAAAGTTTTCTTGTATATATTTTGTCAGGGTGAAAAATTTAGCAAAAACAGTTTCAAATGGTTACTATATTTTCACGTGTCAAGTCCTATTTACAGAATAATCAAGCTACGCAGGAAAGTGAAACCAATTAACAAAATGTGTATCTAGTTATGTTCTTATACTTACACCCTCATTGAAGTCTGTCTTGTAAAATGTATTTTTGTTACAAAATCGACAGGATTAGCTTTCAAAAAGATAAATATTACATAGAAAAGTGAAAAAAAAGTAAGAATATTACTCGTAGTGTGTAGAATACGCAACTCGTTGATTTTTTATTTTCGCTTTTTCAGTGTATTTTGGGATTTTATCTACTTAAGTGTACCGGTACATCCTTTCATCTTTTCTATTTCTGCGATTTGAAAAGTTGTACAAAGAAATGAGATCTGAAAAACATTAGCCAACGTATAATATGAAAAGCGTATGCACTAAGCAGTAATGAGTCAACTGTTTTCTGAGGGCTATTAAAAAATCATTTCGGGAAGTTAAATTTATCTCTTTAGTACATTTCCATTAAATTTGTAAATATGCAACTTTCAGAACAAAAGTCGAGGATAGAATAATTTTTTTTTTTTTTGAGTCAAAATAAGTTTGGAATCTCGAGAGTTCTATTATAAAAGCTCTAAAATTAAAAATACAGAATCAATTAAAAAAAAACTATTCTAAACTGAAAATAATTGATTGTGATTTTTTATAAGTAGAGTATTTGAATGTATCAAGATATCTTCATCGTGTCATCGTCCCCCATCGACTTCCTATTTTTTTCGTCTCATGTTTTTGTTAATCAGTCACGAGTAGTTCCGATAAGTTTAAATACTGCCGGAATTATCATTTTTTTTTACGATACAAATATTGATATGGGTCGTTTTATTTTGTAGTTCATAAAACAACACTAGTGTCTTTTTTCATGGGTTTAAGTACTTGTAGACCTGACGAATTCATGTTTTGGCTGACATAAAAATTTTTAACATGTACAGACTATATTTTTTCGAATTGAGGGTATGCTTTACCACGTGAAAAAAATTAAAAAAAAAAAAAAAAAAAAAAACAGAAAAATTTTCCCCATTTTATGAAATTTGTTTTTTTTAATATCGTTTTATCGGACAGTTTGATTTAAAAAAAAACCCTAAAGTTCGTATTGGTTGAGCTAATCGAGAAGTTAGATTCATATTTTTCCATGTTTCATCCTCAGAAGTTCCTCTCATGAGATATTCGTGAAGCCGAATTGTGGAGTTCGGGCGTCTAGTAAAGCATACCTTCATGTGTTTCGATTGAGATTTGATAATTTTCAATTTTTCGTTTTTTTTAGCATCTCTTCAATTTTGTAATGATCGAACAATCTCGGATGAGATATGATCGCTATACAGAAATAATTATTTTTTTAGTTCTTTTATTAAAGAAATATTTACTGTTTGATTCGAGGTAGTTAGTGTTATTTAATTGATCAGTTCAGTACTCAGCTAGTATAATGCTGGAAAATTAAACCAAAATTGGCCTTAGGGGTGGGTCCTTCGGCTGCGGGTAGTTTTGATATAACACACTTAGTCTCCACCCCTTCCGAGCTACGCTCGATCCACAATTGTGGGTTAAAGGGGTTCAAAATTGGTTTTTCGTTTATAACTCAACTATTAATTTAAAAAAAAAATGTTAGAACAGAAGTTGTTCCTCGTCAAATTTTGTACAACTTTTGTATTCAGCTTTTTTTTTTATGTATCTCCATAAGAACAGGGATAGAGTAATTCGAAATAAAGCACTACTCGTATTCCTCTAACACATTTGTGCCATATTTTTGTTAATAACTGGGTGGGTTTTTATTTACGTTAAAAATGCTTTAAATAATCGATATTCTGTACGAAATCCTAACTTGAAAAAAAGTGCCTGCTAAAGGCCCGAGTAAGCCATTAAGATTTTCCAGTCAGCCCTTTTTTGAAATTTTTCCATGCGCATTATTTGTCCAAAGGTATTTCTAAAAAAAATAGTACTTTGTTTTAAAATTCTCTATCTTCATTCCTAATGTATTCCAATATCAGTGCAAAAAGCAACTGTTCAAAATCTATTTCCACTCGGACTTGGACCATGAGTACGATCTTTTATGCAATTACAGGTTGACGAACTTCATTATAACGTTAGGGAAAAAAAAAGAAAAAAATTATAGCTTGTTAAACTCCCATTTATATTAAATTGAATTTTTTCCCCTGTTGTTTATGAGAATAGTAGAAAGACTTTATCTTTGTTCTATTGATGTAGGAATAAATGGAATAAAAATAAATTGTTGAGAAATTCAACGTGCACTTTCCACAATTATAGTTTCTGTTTCAACATGATTGAATTTCAAAATTTTTTGAAATAATTTTTGATTAAGCTTACATCAAGATAGGAAATAGATTCTTGTAAAATTGACTGTATCTAGTATCTATATCTATTATATGATTATATTTCTTTTTATTTACGTATGAAACTATGAATAATTTCTAAATCAGGTATGGAAAAATATTATTTGGTGTGCCTATAATATGTACATATCTATACGGTATAGGGACTAGTGGCTTTACCGATTTTGAAGTCACTTTTTTTGTTTCGTTTTAGAGCAATTTATTCTAATATTTTAAAATATCATCTTTCGTTAATAGTTTGTGATGACATTTTAAACTTATTAACAAATTGATAATAATAATTTCTTATGATAATTTACTTTCGTATTGATATAATATGAAAAGGCTTAAAGGAGGATACAGATCTATTTTGGTAAAAAAAAAATCAAATTTCAGTTTTCTACCATTTTTGATTATTTATTATTTTCTCTTCAAAATTATGTTCTAATTTATCATTGATTTCGTTTTCTGGTGTCTGAAAATTGTGATTTTGTTAAGAAATTCTTTAAAATCCATGTACCGTATACGCGCGTGTATTACACGCACAATTTTTTTCATTTTTCACCCTTTTTAAAATCTCTGCTGCGTGTTATATTCGGATGCGTGTTATATGCGAATCCGAAACTTGAAATTTTAATATGTACCTACGTATGTATTTTAATTTGACAATTCTACGATAACAGGAAACTACAGGACTGACAGTGAGCAAGTAGAGGCGTGTTCAAAAGAAATACGAGGTATCAATTTCAAGTGTTATATGAAAATTTAGAGTTATACACTGCGATTTTTGAAAATGTCTACTACTGGTAATTTTTTGAGACGGAGAATGGCGTATAGTATGAAAACGAAAAAGGCAGTAATCTTATACGCTGAAATTCATGGTAATAGGCCGGCACAACGCGAGTATAACATCGATGAAGCGACTATCCGACAGTGGAGAAAACAACGGGATCGAATTTTTGCAAGCAATTCCACGAGGAAAGCATTTAGAGGTCCGAAAACAGGTGCTAATGTTGAAGTTGAAGAACGTGTCGTAAATTTTATAAAAGACAAACGCTCCCAAGCCCTACCAGTTACACCTCGAATGCTCCAATCTGAAGCTTTGGAAGAAGCGGCAGATTTAGGTATGTAAATATGTGAATAGTATCATTTCCCTCCTTTTTTTGAACCAATTTTTTTGTAAAAATTATGTGCGTGTTATACCTATTCGTGACCAAAAAAATTATTCTGAAACAAGGTTCTCAAAACTTCACTCTGCGTGTATACGGTATTTAAAAGAAGACGTACAATGCTCAACTATTCAAAACGAAGTCAAATTCATATCAATGCTGTTTAGGAACTTGGACATTTGAAAAATATGCAGATTAATCGCATTATCAGGATAGTTCTCATTAATTGTGCTATATTTTCAACAATAAGGGAAAATTAATCTTATCTTGAGGGTTGTTTTTTTAGAACATACTTTTTCTACACTCATGTTCCTTTTTCTGAGGACTGACTGCTCCGATTGGGTTGATTTTTTTTTTTCCCCACTGTTTTACTCTACAAACAGACGCAGGCTTTCTATGTCCAAAAAAACGATATTATTTGAAGGGAATACTCGAAAAGTGGCTATAATTTTTCAAGTTCCATAACTGCATTTCAATATCCCTGTGTACAAATTTACTCTAAGGTTGGGTGATGAAGCCTTTAAAATTTCAGCTCTCTAGCTATAATAGGCTCTGAGAAAAAGGAACATGAAAAGAGCCAAAAAAGCATGGTAAAAACCGATTCTGCATCCTCCCTTAAAAAGCTACCCCACCTTCAACTTGGTTACGTCACTGTTAATTTGAACATGATATTTTTATTTTATAATTTGATTCGTACAGTCAGTTTCATATGTCAGTCTTCTCCAAACCTTTTCGCATTTATCTCTCTAACTATGTATAAGTAAATTAAATTTTACTATTAGCAAAATTTTTTCTCGAATTTTCGCTTTCAATTTCTTAAATGATAATGCTCAGGCTATGTTTTGAACAGCTTGAAGGAAAATATAAATGTAAAAAGTAAATGGAAATTTCCTCGAAAATTGTAAGCTGTAAATATTGAACATCTTCGAACGTTGATACCTACTTTATTTTTGAAAGAAACTATAATCTCTTTTTTCTTGTAAAAAAACATAAGTAGTTTTCACAAAGCTTAACGTATTCCGACTAATACGTTTTTTATCTTACGAGTTTATAAATACTGAATTTTCCAACTAACAAGTATTTGTTAATGTCCTCTGTCCACGCATATTGTACCTACTTATAATCCGCGATTGGTTCGTTGTAGAAGAATAACTTCTGGATTCGCACTTTTGTGGTGTTTCTTCCTTCGTATAAGTTTTGAAAAATCTGAAGCTTTTTTTTAATTAAAAAGAAGAAAAAAACAGAGCCATTCGATAATAACTTCATAACGATCCTAGACTATGGGCAGGGTCAATATGCCATCTGCTGCAGCCACTGTAGGAAAAACAGTACTTGCAGGTGAAAACACTTATTATTGTCTTGCCATCTCACTGGGACGTTCTTAAGATATTTAATTTTTCAATCTGAATTTTGAACCAGTTTTTCTCAATTTTGCATTTGTTACTCTTGCATATGTATAATCCCAAATCTCTTCGTTTTCTTCTACCAACATTTTAATCATTTTTTTGAACTTGCAAAAACGAGGGTTTGGGGCCCTCAAATGAATACACTCACCCAGTCACTCTTATTCTTTACAAAAATTGATGTCACTATCATTCAGTTGTTTTGTATTTGTAAATTTTTGTTTTTGATTGTAGAAATAAGTTCGCCTAATATGACGGTGAAAAATATCTGCTGCATTGGAGCTGGGTATGTGGGTGGACCCACTTGCAGTGTGATCGCCAACCAGTGTCACGACATCAGAGTGACTGTTGTCGACATAAATCCTGAAAGAATTGCTCAATGGAATTCCGATTTGCTTCCAATCTACGAGGTAAGTACCTGCATCCCAGCGTATCAGCTGGATGTGTTAAATTCTCTGATTCTGGGTCGCTGTTGCACATGCAACTGAATTGCTGAAATTTTCATTTCGAAAATTTTTGCAAAATTTGCAAGTCCAATTTTATACCCTACTCAGAAAAGAAAATTAGTGCAAGAGCCCCGTAAGTCTACCGATTTACTTAAAAAGTGTGCATGGAAAACGGGTAATTCATTGCAGATAGTAAAATAGTTTTTTTTTAATCTCCCACGTTTGTAGATTCAACTTTTCTTCCTTCTCTAGAGAGTGCGAATCGATGTAGAAATGGGCTAAATTGCTTTTATATTACGTTGCATGATCTTATATTAGACTTGAACGTAATTTGTTTAGATATTTGTGGCCAAAATACCAGAATTTACCATTAGTTGGCCACTACCGCCTAGTAACTGTAGCTGTAACTAACAACATAGACTACTATAGTGCTTTATTTCTCCAATTTTATCAGCACCAAAATGGATATATTTGAGAAAATGTGGGAAAACAATGCAACCCTCACCCCTTCGCTTTTATTATACGTGAATTTAACCATTTTCTTCTCGTCGTCGGCGATTCTTACCATTTCATCTATTTTTGGCTCCCCTTAGCCGCGAACAGGTGTAATTTTATTTTTTTATGACCTCTCGTGCCGTGGAATCATTAACATTGACATTCTGAGTACCGACTGCCATCGTGATATAATAATTTAACGATTTCGTCACGGGAATTCTAGTTCTGCTTATAATATTTACGGTTGAATCTGGATCGGGCGACTTTTGAGTCAGTGAACTTGTATGCGCTCTCAGCCTTCGTCGACTATAAACATCTTTCGTACAACCTGTCTGAAGGCATTGGAATGCATGAGATCGCCGACAGCAATAATTAATAGCTTTCTAAATTACAGACGAGGATATCGAGGATACATCTAATCGCGCCTTCCCCGTTGAGCCTTCTTTCCCCCCCGCTCGCCCGCTCCCCTACTATCACTCATAATTCTCGAGTCCGTGCTAACCAAAACACTCGTCCCTGACATTGTGTAATCATTCTCGGTTGAATCACTGTAACCAGTATTTGCGGAATTTTTTAATGACCCATACCGTCGTACAATGCATTAATTGCAGTAAAACTGTTCCGAGAAAAATAAAATATACGTGAGTTTTTTGAAATCGGAAGATTGGAGTGCGCTGGCCGGTACTAAAATCGTAAATTTTCAAGAGGCTAAAAAATGTATATTCTGCTATTTTACTTTTCATTATTGAAGTGGTTTAAAAAGGGGCAAGACTACTCAATGACATTTCTGTGAAAATTTCTTCGAAGCTTAGTCACTTTCTCAACTTTTTATGACGAATTTTTTGAATTTTTCAAGACATTTCTCATTTAGGTGCCTACTGTTGATACCATCGGTACTCATAAAGAAGGTAATATGATTAGTAGCCATTGTGACTGATTTTGTTTTTTTCTGCATGTATTTTACTTTCCATTTATCTCAGTCCAAACACTTCTACCATCCCTTTGCGAATTACATAGAATTTCAAATTATAACTAGAAAGAAATTGATGAACCAGAAAAATTTTAGCTATTAAAAAAATAATACAATTTCAAAACCAAGTTTCTCATGAATTTTCTTGTAGGTATCTTTGAAATTATGACAATCGATCGAGACCCATTCCCACCTTCAACAAAAAAAGGAGTTTGCTCAAAAAAAAAAGACTATTGAGGAATCGGTTTGCCAAAACCACTATCTCGCAATACAATATTACTTCAAAGTAAAGTTTATACTTGGTACAGACATAAAATTTTTAAACGATGTGCTTTTTTTAACATATTACATTTTTATGACTTTATAATATGTACCTACTTCCCAAATTATACTCAGTCGAGAAATTTTTAAAAATTTGAAAAAAACATTTCCAAGCAAAGGGAATGCCGTCAATTGTCTTGGAAATGACTCACGCGCTGCTTAATGTTCGCTGGATTCCCCTGTAATCCAAATAAATGACAAGCTTTGAAGTCTAAAAGATAGTTATCGAACTGCGAAAAAGTAAATACGAGTATTTACCAGTTCACCAGAAATGTTCTTGGGTATAGATAGCATCCGCAAAATGACGACCTCGTTTCTGCGTTTGAGATTGTAACTATTACAAAATGCTTGTCAATACTGGCTTACGTTATCTATTGATTTTTCACATCCAATTTGGTAATCTAGCCCTAATATCATAAAACATGTATGTCTTCAAAAGTGAGAAAAAATAATAAACTAGAATTCACGTAACTCAGTTTTCATATTCAACAGAATGTTTCCTAATAATACAAGTTAATGGGTATTATGAAATGGTAGACATCCCCATAATTCCTATTATTTGCTTCAGTTTAAAATATAAGCTCACTTGATGGATAAAACCAACACTCACCAACAAATTCGAAAGTTTGTTAGTAGTATTGTAATACCTTTTCTTATTTTGGCCGCTGTCAAGCTCTGACACAGTTGCAGACCAGATAATAATGACTAAAAAAGTATTTCATGATTCGTAGAATTTTATAAGGTGAAATTTAAAAAAAATATATGTAGGACTCACGTTCCTCCTTTTTCCTTTATGATGATGATACTCCTTCTGTTGATGTTTTTTTTGCAGAAATTTTGACTATATAGTGATATGCTAGTGGGGGATTAGTCCATTTTTTAAAATTTCACAGGAGAGCAATAGAACTTTGTTATGTTACATAGCCTTCATATGTAGCATCGCTACTTTGAAGTCTTATTTTTTCAGTGGTGGTTATATTTTGGGATATAATATTTTCACTGTAAGTAGGACTTGCGTGTGCACATTTGAATTGTAGAAGAACTCGATTAAAAAAAAAAAATTATCTCCTCCTTGCTACATATCACTGTTCATATTCTGAATGAAGTAAGCTGAAATCATAATTCATATTTTAGAAAATTTTTTTGATAATTACGCACCTATTTGAAATGAACCTAAATCTCGTTATTTTTCGCTAGAAGTCTATTATCTGAAATTTATTTTCAAGATTTTAACCGGATATCTCGTCTGTAAATAAATTATACGAATTTGTTGGGAAAAAATTTTCAAGTAATGAGGAAGAAAATACAGATGATAATAAATTTTGTCCGTGGTGTAATAATTTATTAATAAAATACCAATTTACATCGAAATCATTCTGTCCATGTTAAAAAAAAAAAAAAAAAAGTACGAGTACGTTCCCAGACTAATAGTCGAGTATCTACGTAGGCTATGTACAATAATGAAAAATAATAATTTTAGAAAGTCTAATTTAGAATGTAAAACTGTAATAAACTGTTCCTTTGAAACTGCGAAATAGTGTAAATGAAAATAAACTCAAATAGAAGGGCGGTTTTATAATTTATAGCCAAAAAAAAAAAGTTTAAAGACGAGAACTGCAATTAACGAACATATACAAATGCAGTTATCGTATATTCTACGAGTCTTCTTACTGGATAATAATAATTTTATTAGCACATCGACCTTAAAGTTCAGCTGTTCGGAAAAGTAGTCTTCACGTTGGTCTACCATTTGAGCCCCATCAGCTTTGATGAATGAGTTTATAATGATCTGTGAATTAGTCGGTGCCCATGCTTCTGATTGTCTGAAAATATTTTTTGCTGATGAATTTATTCATCATTTTCCAGAGTTGCAGACTGATTATGACCTTAAGCATTGATATTTTTTTTTTTGACCTATAGCTGATGGGAAAAATTAGCTAATTTATAGTTGCATGTATCCAATTGCATCCTTGGGTGGCATTCGTTTGAATTTTCAGTTGATTTTTTTTTTTCTGGAAAATATAATTTTCTTCAACTGATTAGAATTTATGGAGATATAACCGAGTACATCTTACAAAAAAAAAAAAAGGTGCACCGTCAAAGGTAACTTGTGTAAAAAATTACATACGAGCAAAAATGCTGATCATGTTTGTCATTTTTTACACTTGTCACCTTGAATGAAATGCTTTTCAAAAAATGCTTTATTTTGGAAACCCTGAAAATTTTGCTTGCGTGTAATTTTATTCACATGTTACATTGTAAATAAATGATTTGATTTTTTTCACCTCAAAACTATTGAAATGTATTACCTTTCAAAGGTTTTAGTAAACATAATGAACAGTGGTTCCAAAATCTTATTCTCGTCTATTATTTGTGAAACTTTCATCATTGAAATAGATTTATTTTGTTATTTTTCAATCTTATGAATGCATATTTTCAAAAAAACTTCGACTAAAAAGGTTGACTTTCCAAGTTCGTTGTCTCTCATTTTTTTTTCTCATCTTTCCATTTAGTAACTGCTTGAAACGTTTTTAAAATTTTTTACCGAAAAACTAGTGCTCGATTTTGTCTCGAAAAAGAAAATAACCTTGTACAAGGTAATTGTAAATAACTTTCTCACCATTATTCATCTATCTCCTCGAGAACCATTTTTCACTGTTAATGTTTTGGTTCAAATTGATTTTTCATGCCATGAAGAAATAGTACCTATATGTTTTTTTTTTTATTAGACTCTGAAGGTTAATTGAATCATGATATTATGTTCAATGCTAAGAAGCAATTTACTTTAGTCATGACACGAATCAATTTTTTAGGAGGATGAGTTTGGAAGGTTGGACATTTCTGATAATTTCTGTTATAAATTACAGATTTTCCAAGTTTATTTCCCCTTCTTAGTTTTTTGTTACTTATAAATAGAGACCGGATTCCTTGGCATTTGTCACTTTTGTTCCTGAAGGGGCAGGAGGGTAATTGTTACATATGAGCACAAATCGGGGGGAATAGAACCCAGGAAAAAATTTTTATTTTGCCAAAAAATGCCAAAAATGAGAAAAATGCCAAAAATGGGGAAAATGCCAAAAATTGCAGATTTTGCTAATTTTCACACTTTTCATTAGAAATCATATCATTGCATCACACATAAAATCATTGATAGTGAAAAATCAGCTTATCATCTTGGCACAAGCGTAATCATGCAGGCAAGGAAGTTAGCAGCTGATATCGACAGCTCTCACTCTCGTACATAACTGCACAATTCATACTGTGCATTGCACTAAATTGGTCTTGTCAGTAGCGTGCGATAAAAGGTTCAATTTGAAGGAAGGGAACATCGAGAAGCACCTCATCATGCTGCATAACGATAAATTTTTCTAAAAATGTATTTTCCTTTATCTGTGAAATAGAATTTCATTACTTCTTTACTTTTTTGTTGCTTTTGAGGGGTTTTTGTAGGTTACTGTCGAATAATGCCGAAAATGAAGTTTTTCAATGCCAATTTTTTCACTTTTCTGTGCCGAGGAATCCGGTCTCTACTTATAAGTTATAATATCATGACCTGGTAATATCCCCTCCAAAAAAGATTACATTTTTTCTATAATCTGTGACATATGATCCGACTTACAAAAATCCTTCCGAGAAGAACTTCCCTTCATACCCTGCCATTATGAGTACAGAAATTATATTATACCTCACCTCTAATGCAGAACTGTGTGTATGATTGTTTTGCAGCCTGGTCTCGATGAAATCGTTTTCAGTCGCCGCAACAAGAATCTTTTCTTCTCGACGGACGTCGAAACAGCTATCAAAGAAGCCGATCTCATATTCATATCCGTGAATACGCCCACGAAAACCTGCGGTGAAGGCAAAGTGAGTGCATCCGTTTGTCATTCCAGAATGACCAGATTCGTGTGCGTGTATGATATTTCCCGGCTAACTGCTGTGTAGCATTTACGCCGTATTGGGTGGGCTATAGATTTTGACTTTGTCCCTGTTAATTCATACTTTGACTGGTCTCAGGGACGAGCTGCTGACATGAGATACGTAGAAGAGTCTGCTCGCACCATCGCCACAACAGCAACCAGCAGTAAAATTGTGGTCGAAAAGAGTACAGTTCCGGTTAAAGCTGCCGAAAGTATTTCGAAAGTATTAGTAGCCAATCAGAAGGACGGAGTGTCGTTCGAAGTAAGGCTCCTATTCTTGTCCTCATTTTTGGGGTGCTTCGAACAAATGGATTCACGCATCAGATTTCAAACTTTTTATTTATTCATTTTTTTGAATTTTATGATTACAAAATTTTACAGAGAGCTATTAAAATAATTGATTCCTGTGCATTCAGATGCAGTTTTTCATGCTTCATGATATTTTGAGTTGCTCTGAAATTTTTTTTACTGAGCTCTACTTCATTAATCCAAATTGATCGGAAAACAATGATCGATTTTTTTACACATTGTTTTAGTTGGTTTTTTGACTGTTTTTAATTTTACAATTTTTTGAATACGACTCTTTAATTCTAAAATCCGCCAAATTTAAAAACAATTAGAGTTTTGATATTTCTGGCTAAATAGAGCTTTGTTTGTTGTGAAATGAGATTAGACTTCGTTTTGGCATTGAAATAACCATAACGTAAGATAGAATGCCAATAATTTATCCCTTACCTCATCATTCTATTCTGGATTTTGTATATAAAAGCTTAATATGACGTGAAAAAATTAGTGTTACTATTGCTACCCAAAAGTACGTCATTCAGCTTACTTTTACCTTGCTTTGAAATGTCGTACATTTAATAATTTTTCAGTTTCTTTGCTTTAGATGATTTTTTTTTAATACTTACTCGTACAGTAATTTTCCTAGACACGTAAGATTAGTTATAGGTGCCTATTACTCGTATTATTTTGGCCTCAAAAAAATAAAATAATTTGTAGAGTATCTTCAAAAGGACCAGAATAACCCGTGTTGCTCTGTGCAGTCACTTTTCGCTCCCCGATTCAGTGCACTCATTTTGATGTTGGTAATTTGAAGCAATTTTTTTTTTTCATTTTTGAATCAGCATTTTTAGTTTCCTTTGCGGATCCACGTAAAACTATTGTACTTGAATTTCAGTCAGTTCTTAATATAACACTTATTTTATTTTATTTTTTTTTTTACTCGTTTTGTGACGTTTCTCATGACTGCTTTGTTTTCCTCATAGGTGCTTTCAAATCCAGAATTTCTAGCCGAAGGAACGGCTGTTGAAAATCTGGTAAATGCTGATCGTGTGCTAATTGGCCACAATGAAACGCCCACCGGCAGAGCAGCATTTAGAGAGCTACGTGACATTTATATGCGTTGGATTCCTAAAGAACGTATCATCGGCATGAAGACGTGGTCGTCTGAGCTGTCGAAACTGGTTTGTGTCCTCTTTATACGCGTGCTGCATACTGAAATTATGCAATGCAATAATTTCGAATGCATCAGTTCGTGTAGTGTATGCTGATGGTGTTTTTGTGGGAACAGGCATCAAATGCATTTCTGGCTCAACGAATATCCAGTATTAATTCCTTGACTGCGTTATGCGAAGTGACCGGCGCAGACGTGTCTGAGGTGGCCTACGCGATCGGACACGACCGTCGAATCGGTCCGAACTTCTTGGAGGCTTCCGTCGGCTTCGGAGGCAGTTGCTTTCAAAAAGATATTTTAAATTTAGTGTACATGTGCGAAAGGCTGTCGTTACGAGAAGTTGCTGCTTATTGGCAACAGGTAAATAAGAAACTGGATGCGAAATGCGCGCTTTTGCCAAAAGTATGGATTCAGAGTGCACGTTCGCCGTGGAACTGGCTTAGTTGCGAAATTTTTGCGCATCTCAAAGCCAAAAATAACGAAATTTTGGTTGCCACTCAGTGGTGGTGTTTCTCATTCTTCCAGTAGTATATCGTTATTTATGCTATCGTCTTCTCTTCCAGGTCGTCGATATGAACGAATACCAAAAAGAACGCTTCACAAAGAAGATAATAGAAACCATGTTCCATTCCGTATCCGACAAAAGTCTGGCCATTTATGGATTTTCATTTAAGAAAAACACAGGGGATACCCGCGAATCTCCATCCATATGCGTTTGCAAACGATTGCTCGACGAAGGAGCTAATTTAAATATTTATGATCCAAAGGTGCTGCTCGAAACGAAAGGGATAAAGCACAGTGGCGTAGAGGTCTTTTAACCAGATATTATTTTTTTTAAATATAATACGAATAATGAGGAAATTTTAAAACTGCTTCACTAACCGATGTAGCTGCTATTGTAGCTCGTATCGATTTGACAAAAACTTTGTGGAGGCACAATATCTGAGGATGTAACATTTATGGGCGAAACCAGCCATATTATTTGAAAGAGTTGAACTTAATATTTTCAGTGAATTCGGTCTATTAGGCTTGTATTGACTCACTCACTTAGTTTTGATGTCCGGCACTGCTACGAAAATATTATTTTTCACAATTTTTTTTAGTTTTTTGCTATCGTTTCATGTTTACTTGCTATCTGCTTTTTCATATAGTTTCATTATTTGATTGGATACTTTCTGCAGGTTTTTAATGAGTAGAAAATCTGACAGATTGATTTTTAAGAATAATTTTTTTTTTTTCAGTCGATTTCTCATGAAATTCTTTTTTTACCCCAAACTGATATGTGATAGGTATTATAGGACGTGGTTACGTGGTTAGTTTTTTCTTTTCAAAAATAACGATTTAATAAAATATTTTCCATTGGATTTAGTGCTGGTCTGGTAACTATACTGTTACCCAATCAAACTTTCTATTAAATGACTCGCTGCTGATAAATTGTATTAATTGGTTTCCGCCGTCGTGAAAAATAATTGGTATTTCTTCATTTGCTACTACGACTGTATAAGAATTTCTGAAATGAATACTCAAATATTCCGACTGTAAACCTTGGAAAATCTATTGAAACCGTAATTGAAACGGGAAAATCTCAAAGTAGGAGATTAATTGTGTGCCTTAATTATTTTGTGGCTATATGTTTGCAAGTACATAATCCATTCATCTGAATTGGACAGGGTGGGAGGTAATATGTAGTATTTTTCAAGCACAGATTTTGTCACAGTTTTTTGTATTAAAGAATAATCATTTTTTAGTATCCTGTAGGAAATTGATTTTTCGTCAGTTTTATTTTTTTATAGTTAATTTACATTTTTGGTTGGACTATGACTACTATGAGGTTTTATTGCTCAATGTTTTCTTCTTTTTTTTTTGTAATATCGTGTCAAAAGATGAATTTTGCAGAATTTTTCTGCACATTTTTGCATTGAAAGCCGACCTTTTATTTTTTTTTTTTTGTACTCGCTATAGATTTCCTTGTAAGTTGAAAATTTTGAGTCCAATTTTCTCAAGCATCTTATCGTTCGTATCAAAGAACTCTACGCCACCGCCTGGTTATTTTATGTAAATTATTTAAAATAAGAAATGTCAGGTGAAAATTGCATACATATTTGGCACTGCACACCCGCACACCCTCCCATTTTCTCTGGAACCACAGCTACGCCTTGAAAATGACATTTCTTATTTTAAGCAATCTATAATGATTTATTTAATTCCTATTTTATACGCAGGTAATGGATAAACAACTAATATCAGACTTGAATAGGGTAACTTGTAATCAAGAAAAAGTTAAAAGATTAGTGAAGATTTGTAGGGATCCGTATTCTGCGGCCAAAAATTCGCATGCGATCGTCATCTGCACCGAATGGGACGAATTTAAGGTTAGTATTATCGCGAACTCGCAATTTAGATCCATATTTTGTCAGATATTTTTCATTAGTTATGTCCCGTGAAAAAAATTTGACGCAAAGGAATTCAATTTATTTATCATCCCTTGGGATGAAAACAGTATCCAGTGGGATAAAACGCGAAAGTGTTGCTTCAGATTCTTTTCATTGTAAATCGGTGTCATTTTTATAATTACTGACTGCACTTTTTATTGTAACTGCGACGAATTTCTTCTATACTCTTTACTTCATGATTTCAGAAATTAAAATACGAAGATATTTTCAAATCGATGAAAAAACCTGCGTACATATTCGATGGTAGAAAAATTTTGGATCACGATTATCTGAGTAGAATCGGCTATGAAGTGTACACAATTGGTAAACGCATTGAAAAACCATATCGATATACGAACGGGACCGCATAACCTTAGCAATAATTGTTTTGTTTTTTAAAATTACTCTCATTTTGCCATAATTTATAGTTTCCATCGGTCACCTTCGACCTTTTTCACGTTTAAGCAATCGTCTACTTAATATTTTTACGTTTAATTCTGTGACTTTCTTCGTAACCTGTTTTTGTTTGATGAAACAAAGAAGAGGCGTGTAGAGTATTTTGTAAGCCTTGAAGTTTTTGCCATTGAAGTGTATATATTATGGACCGGGGTTTATTTTACAATGATGGTACATGACATAATTCAACGTGGTGCTAGATATACTATCCTTGTGTTTGCCCGGGTGTCGGCCTTTCATGCAGTAATATGATTATAGTGGAAGGATTGAGCTCTCTTTTTAGGAAAAATATTTTTGAAAGACAGTGACTTGAATTTAAGATATGTGATCTGTCGAGCAGTGGCAAAAGATTCCGACTGAAAGTTGGGTGTATAATAATTGATTTCTGTCCTCAAATGGTGTTATGAAATTTTCGTTTAGTAATTACTATTCATCTTTTCTCTTTCTTATTTCCCTGTTTCAATTACATCGCAAAAATGACAACCTTTCTTTCGTCTGGCGTCAATATTAATTATTAAAAAAAAAAATTTGTTGAACTATTATTTTTGTAATTTCGTTCACGTAATGATGGATATTATTTTCCTTTAATGTACACAGTATTCTTGTCTTTGCTTTTATTTATTTATTTTATTTTTCATTTCTCGCTTCCATGTATTAAATTATTATTTAAGCCATCGTAATGATTTAAATACTTTTTGTTTTCTGCCGAAAATTTTATATTTGTAAATTTATGAATATTATTTGTTTGTTTTGTAAGTTGCAATATTACTGTGTACTACTAGTAAGAAAATACGTAAAGTCAAATTGAGGAAGATCACTAGAATTCTGAAGGTTCGAGTGAATCATCAGTGCAATAGGAAGTCCAGCGTGTTTTGATCTGCCACAGATAACTGTTTTTTTATCACTTATATGTTCTCACCTAGTGTCAGAAATAGCTAATTAAATAGATAAAATAAAGGAATTGGAAATCAATATGAAATTGTAAGTGTACCGACGTGTTCAGTAACTTCACTGTAAACATGATTGAAATTTTCTCGCGTAAAAGTAAAACTCGAAACCATTTTCATTCATTCACGATTGTAAATATGATTGACAAATCTCAATAGAAATTAAAATCTTCGTCTTTTTAATTAATGAAAAATGGATTTTATAAAAATACATTTCAAATATGAAACTTAAATTTATGTAATGGTATTTGATATCCCCTGAAACTTATAACACTCTCCTAAGTACTATTAAATATGCGTGTGGTACGGAGGTGACAGAGACGAACCACTAAGGAAATCCTCATCTCCAACGTAATGTGAATCCGGAATGCTGTCTCTGGGTTGAGCATTGCTGCGAACTATGGCTTCACTGAGACTAAATAATAAAATAAATTAAGAAGCAAACAGTGAATGAAACTGAACTAACGATAGATATTTAATGAAAATATTAACATCCATAACTTACTATTAGACTTTTTTCATAGTAAAATTGATTGAACTCCTGCCACTGACTGGAATTTAGTCCCAATACGCATTTCACTTTTCTATTTTCAAGCACAACGGTGGACGCTGAGATTCACATTCAGTCCATATGAAACCGCTTTATAAAGTACATTGGCGAGAGTTTTGTCTTGAGGAATCTCGAAGAACGATATGGGCTTCATTCTCGTCCTCTGGAACTACACAATTCTCAATTAACAGTCGGTGTACCGAGAGCTTAAATACGATGAACGGTTAATTTTTCAAATTAGGGTATTCATTCGAGAAGAAAAATCGAATTGAAAGACGCTATACCTGCGTGAAATCGACATATAACATACGTTCTTTCAACATTCGATTTATAACAAGAAAACTTGGTGCTTTAAATTGTAATTCAAACTTCTTAGTTCTTATACGAAAAATCAAAATGACTTTTTTGCATAATACGTATGAACTGGAGAGATGAATTTTTCGCTAGAATAGACATGAAAATCTGTTCGCGCCAAGATTTCTCAGGCGCAAAAAAGTGCATCCATACTTCATGGCAACGAAGCTCATATTCTTATCAATATCTAATTTGATTGGTTCTGCACTTCTGCATATTCGAATCTCATAACGTAACGCAAAGCGTTCTTTTGACTGTGACTACTGACTAAAGGTGACGTCATCGGCGATGCGATGAAAGAAAAGCAAAAAAGTAAAAACGGCGAAAAATGAAAAAAAAAAACACAACTTCTCCGCACGCGTACTTTGTTGGGACACTACGACAGACATGAGACAATCATTTCAAAATTCAAATTTTAATTTTTATCATTGATCCTGTAATCCTGTTCCTGTACCGTCTGTTTTTGTTTTGTTGCTATGCTGATTATCTTTTATTTTTTAGCCATTAGCTTTTTACAAGAAATTTTCAGAGTAACGAAAATGTGAGTTCATGGTACAGTTCCTCCACAAATTTATACCATACTGATGATATAAATTCATCGAACTGGACCGAATTCAAAAAACCATCAGTGTTGACACAATATGCCGAAAGGTAAATTATAATTCTTCCTCAATCTTCCTCAATAAATTTAGCCACGATTCAAACTTACCAAATGTTTTCCATCTATTTTCTTTGGGATAAAATAAAATTCGACAGGCTTTGCTAGTTAAAACTTAACTATCATTCTAATTTCCTGAGTATTAATGCTTAATACATACATGTCCCATCACAAGAAACGTATTTCAAGTTGGAGATGAAGTTCCTATCATTCAAAAGATAGACTTTTTAATATTATTCAATTGAACTTTTATCGACTATTTTCTTTCAATGCATTTCTATGTACCTGCCTTATTTACTTACTATACGACTGTATGAATATATTCTCTGAATTCATTCCAGATACTATAAGATCAAATCGCTCAAAAAACAAAACTCGAGAATCCACCGAAGTCTCTGGTAAATATCTAGCCAAACGAAATGACGAATGGTATCCAGCTGAGGTTATACAAAAACGTCCCGTACAAGATCCAAATACATTCGAATACTACGTTCATTATACAAATTGCGATCGTCGATTAGATCGTTGGCTACCTCAAGAAGAGGTTAAATTCATTCCTTCTTCCCAAGATCCTGAAGAACCAGCTCCAGCGTCCACATCAACTATATCAGCTATCATACCCGATATTAGTAATCGTAAGATGACTCGAACACAGAAAAAACGTCTTGACGAAATAAATGAATCTCTTATGGACACTGAAACTGAACCTCAAGAAATTTCTGCTCTGGAAGAAGAACGAAAAGCCTTAACAAAAGTGAAATACATCACAGAGATACGAATTGGGAAATATTTAATCGATACATGGTACTTCAGTCCGTACCCTGACGAATATGGCAAAAGTGCTAAATTATGGATTTGCGAGTACTGCTTATTCTATGCCAGATATGCAGTGTCTTTGCATTTACACGAAAGAGAATGCGAATTTAATAATCCTCCTGGCACTGAAGTCTACCGCAGCGGTGCCATATCGATTTATGAAGCTGACGGACGAGTTCATAAATTGTACTGTCAGAATTTGTGTTTACTTGCTAAATTATTTTTGGATCACAAGACGCTATTTTTCGATGTAGAAGCTTTCAAATTCTACGTGCTGTGTGTCGTCGATATGGCTGGAGCTCATATAGTTGGATTCTTTTCTAAAGAGAAAGATTCCCCTGACTGCTTTAATGTCGCCTGTCTGTTGGTTTTACCTCCGTATCAAAAACACGGTTATGGCCGATTGCTAATTGCTTTCAGTTACGAATTGAGTAAACTCGAAGGTATCGTTGCTGGTCCAGAAACGCCTCTCTCAGATCTTGGTCTATTGGCTTATCGATCTTATTGGTCTTGGGTCTTGCTTCAGGAAATTTACTCGTCAGATGATGAAGTGTCAATTACAGATCTCAGTTTCAGAACAAGTATAAATGAATCTGATATATTGGATACATTAAATTGGCTCAACTTGGTAAAATATTTGAAAAACAATTATTGTATATGTGTTACTCGTGAAACCTTGCTAAATGTATTCAAAAAACTAAAACCGCCCAGATTTTTCATTAATACAGCAGCTATTCGGTGGTATCCTTACGATAATGCTATGTGAAATTGTTAATATTTTTAAGAAGCTGGGTGTGAAAAAAAAATAGTTTAGTGTAAGTACCTTGAAATATTTTAATTGATAAAACTTAATATTAAAATAAGCATAACAAATCTGAAAACAAATAATTATAAAATCGAAGAATTTAAGTACAAAAAAAAATGTAGTAATCATATCGAGTTTACGACTGACGAATAAGTTGTAGAGCACGATTCGATCGTCTGAAGACAGTAATTTTAATTAATTTGACAAATGGAAGGAGGCGAGTAAAACATAGAAAATTACTGTTGTTGTAGCTAAATAAAGCATATCAACTTATACTGCTTCATTCCATCAGTAATGTGGAGATCAATTTTACTCGCCTCTGATACGAATTGTTTACAGAAATGTGAGTATTTGTTAACTGTGATATAATATTATAAGCAATAAAATTTTCAGTGCTTTTTAATTCATTTATAAAAAAATTAATCAAATCAAATTTTCATAATCCAGAAAAGAAGAAAAAAAAAGTGAACCTACAGGGTATATAGAAAAAACTAAATTTTCTCGACGTCCAAAATTGATTGAAAAGATAATTAAAATTTTTCTCAAACGCCTCACATGTAAATGTTCGATTCAAGAACATAATTATATTATTAAGAACAAAATAAGCGAACGTGATAACACATAACAATGAGAAAAATAAGTAATAAAGAAACACAAATTGAGTTTTAGTCGATATTAAATAACATCAAAATTGGAATAATATGAATTTAAGACACACAGTCGTACCGCAGGTAACAAAAAGCTTACTTTTGAATTCATTAGTAACAGTACGTTACATTAGCTCGAAGACTATTGAAACTTTCACATCCCTTCAACTTAAATAATCATGCAAGCCGCAAAATTCAAATTCTTCAAAATATAATCGTCACACCATTAGAATTCCCATATAAATAATTCACGTTCGATGCTTTAAAAATTTACACGTACTGAGGAGTTGAATGCATCAATAATTCATGATCATCGTGATGATCTACTGTGTAAATGTTCTTCCAGTTTTTCTTATCGGGTGGATAAAAACCGGGCATTCTGACTTGGGCGAAATCTACTAAATTCTGAACACGGCCCCGATTAAAAGGACTACGTATATCACCAGTTTTTGGATCTTGAAAATGTTTGTAACGATATAAGTTCATGCGTTCATTGGTAGTCATCGCGAGACAAGATATCTGAAAAAAAAAAAAGTCGACAAAATTAGTCTCTCTTTACCTCTGAAAGCATCCCAAATAACAAGACCTAAAACGGACAAAAATGAGCAGCGAAGATCTGAATATGAATTTCATTAAATTAATAGCAAAAATTCGAATAACTTCCGAAAATTATTTTTTAAAAAATTACTTGGTATAATTGACAAGCCAACAAAGGAATAACCCAAACGGTGTGAACAATCACATTAAATAAACTCCACGAAATCCAGGGATCACAAGTCAGATTACAAAACCAAACTGAAAATGGAGGGGAAAAAAGACGAATGAGTAAATAATTCTTAAACTAAAAGAAATAGCAATGCAATAAAATAATAAAATTAACCTGGTACACCATCGATTTCCGCCGTTGGAAAACATTTCTCTGAACAAACTTTATCCCAGTATGTAACAGTTCCAATAATATACAAAACACACATTACGAGAATCATCATCAAATAACCAACAAAATAACGATGATTATTTGCCCCTATCAAACACAAAACATGATTTTTCAAAAGATGAAAAAGTAAAAATGATCTTACGATTTTCAAAAACCACAATTTATACACTTACCGATACAATTTCCCACCCAAGGACAATGATGATCGAATTTCGCCACACAACAGTCGCAAATAGAACAATGCTTAGATCGGACTGGCTTCTGCACCAAACAAGTGCTGCAGAAAAATCTGGGCTCTAGCATAGATTTTTCTGCTAATTCAACGATTGTCTGGAACATAATTCGAAAACATTAATTTTGATTTGTACCAGTGAAAAAATAATACATACTTGAAATCATAAGAAATTCATACCACTAATTTCTCTTCTCTAGTAGTAATTATATACCCGGGATCGCTTTTCCAAGATTTATAAAAATTATAACACAGAATTAAGGAAGTCGAGAGAAATGTGAAAGAAAGAAGGAAGCTGACGACCGGAGTCATCCACAAAAACCAGGTAACGTACAACCAAAACTGAAAATAAATAATACATTCGTTACGATAGAAAACGCATTTTCATGCAACATCTGATATTAAACCTCACCTTCGTGGCAAAATACACAGCTAAAGGAAAGTCTAATGTGAAGTTCGAAGTGAAAAGGAATCGCCTCGCCACGAATAAAAGAAGAACCATCGTCAGGATGGTGAAGACTTTCGAAATGGAAACTAAATTTGTTTTAAGAATTAATCCAATCAAGAAATATCCGATCAAGGGACTGACCATAGTACACCAATACTTGAATTTCTACGAAAAAAGAATAGTTTAATAATATAGCTCTATATTTCAAAAAATATACTTGACAAGTAAAATGAGCTCACTTCATTTGTTCTGATTCTTTCAATCAGAGAAAGATTTCTTTTATGACTAGATAACTCGTTCACTTTCTTCTTTATGGCTGAATCGTACCAAGGACAGATTCTATCATTCCATAACAACGAAAAAGCTGTTTCATTCTAAAAATGTTTTTGAAATTAGTCCCAACATCGTCACTTAGCTGGAGAAGGAAGGTAATGCTAGGATCTCTATATTTATGGAATCTATTAGCAAACCGATTAGCTCACTTGAAATTTGGTTATCGAAAAGATAGTACTTTGTGTAATTTTTAATATTCATGGATATGTACTTTTCTGGCTAATCCAACAAATGAAATTGTCTCATGTGCATCAACAGATTAGATTCTTAATATTTTCACTGACATTTTTAGCACAATAATCTCACGAACATTTTAAAGAGGAAAAAAAATGTAGCCTTTTACAGTAACATTTTCATTAGCCCCAATAAAAAAATTTCAGTATTTAAAAAAACACTATTTGTCAAAGCCTGTCGCAAGCTCAAATCGAACAACACTTTACCTTTGTATTCGGTATATCTAAAGAAGCTCCATTAGTAACTAGTAACGTTACTGCAACGCGATTTTTGGCATATATTGCGCAATGTAAAGCTGTATTCCCACCAATTTTCTCTTGAATAGAAGTAGCAGCTCCAAATTTAATCAATAATCGAGCAGGATCCAAACTGTAATTGAAAAATAAAATTTAGCCAAACAATAATCACCCAACTGAATTTGAGAAATATCCAGCTTTTCGATTTGAAACCCAACATAAACCAACCTTAAATGTTTCAAAGTACAATGCATTAAAGGTGTCAAACCGTTGACATCCTGGACATTCAAATCAACTCCTTTGGCTATGAAATAGGCTATAACGGCAGTATGACCAAATTGAGCTGCAACATGAATGCATGCAAGTCCTTCGGCATCGACGAAAGCTGGGTCAGCTCCATGTTTCATCAATAATATAACAGATGTTAAATGCCCCTGTCTTCATGAATATAATACATTTAGATGATGGAATTAACACAAAAGTACTCAAAAACACGACGAATTTACCGAGTGGCCCAATGCAACGGGGTGGCTCGCAGGTCACCTCCAGGTTCATCAATAGCAGCACCCTTAGAGATGAAATATTTCATCAACTCTATTCTGTTATTGATGGCTGCCCAGTGCATAAGTGTGACATTATCATTGTCTCGCGTATTAACATCAAAACCCGATTCAATCAACTCCTGGCATCTCTGTAAGTTCCCGTACTGAAAACAGATTTACATGAGTAAACACTCTAAGAAGGAAATAAGTTTTTCTAAAGATATGCTATTTACCTGTGCTGCTTCAAAAATTTCCATGGCCGATGAAGCACAATTTCACATTTTTTAATAACGAATTGCAATAAAAAATTTATTACCAATCTGGTAGATTTTCAATCTGGAAGGATAGGCAGGTGAAGGAGCTAAACGTACAGCATTTCTGTAAAGAAACGTTGACATTACCTTCGTAATCTAAGACATAGTCAAGCAGATAAAAAGATAATTATGGTGGTGAATTTAGAAAATGAAACCATGAACTATGAAGATAAAAATAAAAGATAAAACTGCTATAACTTCCAAAAATTGTACTCTCCTAAAATGAAACAAAATTATTGAAACACATGAACTTTCAAGCGATTGAATTTCTCGCGGAAATTTTCTGAGGGGCATGTATCAAATTCAATAATATACAAACCTGAATACAACAATCAATTTTCTCCAAGAATTTGTTGTAACCATTCACCATTTTTTGTAAAAATTAAAAAATTATCAGATTTTAGACGGATGGTCGAAGCCCGAAGGAAAGGTAAAAATTCAGCATCAACAACTACTCCAAGTCCAAAAAGTAAAACAGCCGCAGCGGCAGCGCTCCTTTCCTTGTTTCTCCTTCCCTTCAGCTCCCACACGTCGCGAAATTTTACAAAAAAAAAAAAAAGCAAAAACGGCAAAAAGCAGCTGACAAAAGTGTATCCATACTAGTGCGACAGGTACACGTCCAATGCAGCCAGTCCAAACTTTTCAGTTTCATCAAGTTAACTGTACATCAAGTCAATACTTTTCTATCTGTATCCGTTTTTGTCTGTGAGGTGTGTGATAAACAAAAAGTACACTTCTATCTCTTTCTATTTCTTATCACTATCAATGCCGATATGCGATATTCCTCATTTTTAAATTTTAGCTCGAGTTTGACTCTTAGTTGAAAACTTGGAGTTCTTTACTGTAATTTCCAATCTTTTAGCATCAACCGTAAGTATAAATTATTTTATATTCATCTTGAATGAAAATACCAACTACTAAACTTTAATCTGAAGTAAGTTCAATTTTCAAAAATAATTTTTGTGTGTGTAAGATTTCAGGTTGATTATTTTCTTCCAATTCTACGTAAAGGCTCACGAAACGTGTTAAGACAAAATGATTTGAGACGTTACTCATCTAAATTAGTGCTGAACTTACTAATTTTGAAGACAGCTTCCATCCACAATCAGATAAGTCACGATGAATTCACTGGTTAAAAATTTCACTCGCCGAGTACCTGGTAATTATCTTTATTTTTAGTGGAACTAAAATTCGACGAATCATTTTCATGTTAGTCTAAACCAGCTACAATAAACATCATTGTATTTCTCTGCACAAGTTATTTGAAGACATAATGTTGAAAAGAACCGCAATTTAATCTTGTGGCGTTCAAAAACTTCCCATCTCTAAGGTTTATTGTGAAAAACCTTAGTTTCAGTCCTTTCAGTCTTGCTTAGGATTCGATAATTTAGTTTATAAAATCTTTTTATACTGTCAACCATCAATAACCATCGAGTTTGTACTGAACTGCGTTTTTATGCGATTATTTTTCTGTTACAGGCATTTTCGCGAGACTGAATAAATATTACCATAGTTCTTCTTGTACGAGTAACCCAGCAATTCGTATCCTCGGCCCATTAAATAATGAGCAAAGTATTTGTCGGCTTGTTCAGAAAACTATTATACCTTTGAATATCGTAACACCCAAACCAGCTATTTTGGATATGCCCTGTACGAGTAGTATGGGTAAATTAGATTATTCTGTGCCTGAGAAAATTGATCGCGAGCCTGAGAAGATAATTATCGATCCGGGCCAGCGCGAGGAGAAGAAAGCCCATCGTATGTTGATTATCAGACGCAAAAAACTGAATAAACATTTTCGCGTTAAACGATGGAGGAAAAATAAATTTCTAATCGCTAAAATTCATCGTGAGCGTAGAATGGATAAAGAAGTTCGTTTTCGACAAGAAATTGCTACTCAACTTAAAGAAGCTGAGAACTTTAACGCCGAAGAATACGTTGCTCAAAAGTTGGAGATGTTTAGAAAAGAGATTTTACCTAATCGACTCTACGGTAAACTCATGCCGGCTTTTGTCATCGAAGATCATATCGCAAAAAAGAAATTAAGACAACAACGGTGTAAAGATTTGGCAGAGTCGAGAAAGAGGTTAATACAGAAAAGAGGAACTTTGGATGTCGATATAAAATCATGAAATTTTTTATGTTTTTGGTACTGTTAATAGAAATTTGTCTTCGATTAGAATTTTTTCCATCTTGTTTTTGGGCCATGTACCCGCAATTCATTAAAGTTATTATAATTTGGTATTTGTCCCGCATTTTTCGTCAAGAAATCATAAAAGGAAGGCAGAATAAATTTTTTCATACTCCATAATTTTTCGTTTTTTTTTTTTTTTTTTTTTTGGGGAATATCGACAAACTTATACAATTAATAATTACAATAAACCGAGTAAAATGAAGTGAATTTAATTTTCGTGTTTTGCATATTTTTTAGTTGGAAAAGTAGTGGAATCCAAGTTCAAGTGATTAGATATATTGACTATTTTCGATGTAGTTTATGATGCAAATCCATGTGAACTTACTGTGTTTCAAAATAAGCAATCATTTACGAGTATCTTTGAAATAAAAGCCGAAAGTACTCAAAACGAGAGAAATAGGTGTATTTTGGAAACTTCAACTGCGTTTTGTTATTAATTTTGTTCGCCCACCTCGGCTTCTAAGGTTCTAATTGTCACATTAAATCTAAGTATACTCTGAGAAATATGTGCAGCCTTGATGAATTGTTTTTCATGATACCTATTCAATAATAATAATTCTTATAACTCCAAATGAAAGCGAGTTTTTTGATCAAATAACAAGAGTTATATCTGCCCTGCGCCTGAATTTTGTGTTAAAAGGGCATTTATAATAAAGTACGTAGGTACAATCATAAATATTATACAGTATTTATATCTATGAAGTGCTTCAATACTACAAAATGAGATTTTTCTTCGTTGCTTTCTTATTTGCGGAATTCAAAAAATATTCTTCGATTTCTTGCAACGATTTGTCTTTCGTTTCTGGTAGAAAATAGTAAAAAAATATAATCCCTAATAAAGAAATAGCACCATATACAAAATATGGCGCGCTTGTAGGATGCCAGTCACGTAGTAATGGAAATGTCTTGACTGCTAAAAATGTTGCAATGTAGTTAGATGCTGTAGTTAAACCGCCGACTAACCCTCGAACCTAGAAAAAATAAAGAGTCAATTTTTTTTTTCAACGATCAAAAGTTAATTTGAGAAAAAAAATGGTTTACTTTCGTTGGATATAACTCGCCAATCATAACCCAAGGTATAATCAAGTAACCAATTGTAGACATAGCAGTAAATAAATATATTGAAAAGTTAGGAACCCAAGGAAGTGGAGGCTGTTCTCCTTTTTCAGAACTAAGAAATGAAAGTCCATAAATTGCTAGAATAAACATAGTTATTCCACAACCAGCAGCTGAAAAATAAATTTCTGTTAGTGATTTCGTCAGCAACAGACGTAATTGCCAATTTTGAATTTTGGATTTTTTTCCTCACGAATTGAAATTAATTTGGTTTAACCCTCCAGTGGCACAAACTAATTTTGTATTTACAGAAGTGGCACAAGTGGGCCATTTTGGCATCGCCCCATACACAAGTGGCACAAATTGACCATTTTCGCGGTCCTCTTTGATGATAAATGTAATTACCTTGTTCCTATTTGGCGAGATTAGGCAATTGCACTAACATTTGCGTGCAACTTATAGCCCACTTGTGCCATTAGAGGATTAAAATATTACAATTAGATTGAGTATCGACTATGAGAATTCCTATTTGACGAGGTTAGGCAACTGCACTAACATTTGCGTGCAAAGTATAGCCCACTTGTGCCGCTAGAGGATTAAAATATTACAATTAGAGTATCGCCTATGAAAATTAAAGCTTTCGGGAGGTAAAACGTCTTTAGCTCTGGGTAGACTAGCATTAATAAACTTCGATGGCGCATTAAATTTTTCAGGAGAGAAGAAAGTTGACATTCACTGAGGTTTTATATGCAATCGAGTAATGTATTTAATGTTCCTTTTTGTTGGTAAAAATTGGTGGTATGATTTTTTATATCAGATGATAGAGGTTGAAATTTCCTTTTCAATAATACCAAAATATCAAATTAGTGGGAAAATGGAGATACGACTTTTTTGCACTGTGCCATCGACTTAATTATACTGTACGATGCTGTTTACAAATTATACTTTAAATAGCATATCATAAAGCTAAGTTTAAAAAATGGTTATGTCTTTAAATTTATTTTATAAGTTTTTAAAAAATCGAAATTTAATTTTATTGCTTGCTTACAATGCTCAGATAAACAAACAATAAAACTTACTTAGATTGGTAAAAATAGTATCCAAACTAACTCAAGTTATATTAATTTCTTCAGCAAAAGTTGATCGCAATTTTGGCTTTCAAGTCAAAAACAGCAGTTTCTTAAATTTAGTCTTTCATTTAAACCTTACCAGAAATAAAAGTAAGGGTGCGTCTGCGACAATGAAGCATCAAGGCACATCCAATAATCGTGAACAAGAGTCTTATAATACCAGTGATCATTGTAAGAAAATATTTTTCATTTTTGGCTCCGAAATCCTGATTGAACATGAGAAATAAACAAATAAGAGGAAAATTCAATTTGGTATTCTGTGTGATACATTTATAAAATTTTTTTTGAAATCTTGAGATTTAGCAAATAAGTAAATTAAATATTACACATGATTTCATTTTGTCCCTAAATATCTATAGTGTTTATGACAACTAAAACCTCTCTTCAGTACCTGCAAAAAATTAATCTGTCAAGCATCTCGATTATGTACAATGAGTATTTGATTATTCTATAATACATATAATATATTATTTTATTAGAAGACGAAATAAAATGCATCTGTTGCAATGGGTACCCAATGTCAGGGGGGGGGGGGCGTCATAAAAAAAGACTTCGTTTTTCCTCATACCACAGAAGTAGGGTTATATGTTAAAAATGCATAAAAAATGGGTGAGCAATCCTAGAATAAAAATTTCATAAAAATGGAACTGATAAATCACGCGGGAAAATTTTTTTTTTTGTGGAAAATTTCTTTGTAAAATTTGATTTTTCTATGAAAAAACACTAGAAATAAGAAAAAATGAAATTATTAATAATCCTATCTCTAGTGAATTTATTGAATTTACTTCGTTGAAACTGTAATATCATTTAACTGGTACTCACTTCAAATATAGTCACTGCATAAAATGTGGTAGGACTGCACCCACTCAACTGATAAATGAAGAAATACGACGCCAAAATAAGAAATGGCCTCAGAACAGAACGGTCTGCCATCTTTTTGAATTGTTCAGCAAGACTCAGTCTGGTCGTTGTCTTATGTTTCTCAGAAAATTCTATTAGAGTGGTCACTTCATGTTGGACGTTGAACGTTGAACCGCGTAATTTCTTCAAACTGTCAACGCATTTTTCTTTTCTACCAGAAGACACCAACCAGGTAGGTGACTCGGGTAGCAAAAAGCAGCCAAAAATTGATAACACCGGTATAGTTAAGCTAATCCAAGCGAGTTGTCTCCATTGGCAAAATGGCCCAATCACGTATTCCAATGTGACTCATGTAAAATGAAAGAGAAAAATATATATTAAGCGAGACGAACATATTTTCAGCTAATACTTAGTCTAGTTTTTATTTTTAGGTTTTTAATTTTCTATACATCCCACTCAGCAGATTGATTTCTTTTCATAAAAAAAAAAATTTCATTTCAAATTTCAGACACCGAGGTTGAAAGAAAGTGGTGCCTCAAGGGGGTTGTCAAACCGTACGTGCAAATATTAACATTACTTTATAATAAGCATTGTATAGAAATACAATGTATTTTCTCTTTCACCTAACTACTACAACCCAGAAAAGTGATTAGAAAATAGGTAGAGGGGATTAGAAGTTTTGGACCCTCCTTTAAGGTAATTAAAAAATCACTATAATTTGTTTGTTGAATTAAAAAATAATTTATTTCTTATCATACGAAAATGAATAATATTTTAAAGAAAGACTTCCCCTTTTCCAACCCCTTCCCCGCGATCAGTTAAAAAATTTTAATTTTACCGAATTTTCAAGGAAGGGAGGCTTTAGGCATCACTCGATTTTCAGTGAAGTGGTGAAACTTGAGAAATTTTTTTTTCATGAAAACATGCAACCTTTGGCGGGGGTAGTAGAGGAAATAGGAAAAAAATGTCACCGAGTTCCACCTCGTTATAAATGTAACAATAAATGAAATAATGCAATTAGTGTCCAAATGGCAGAAAGAATTCGCTACAGCTATCTCAATTATTTGATAATTATCTATAGTTGCAGACTGTTATGTTCCCTAAAACAAAAACTTATTGGCTACTTTAGTATCAGTAAACATGTGACAAATTGGAAAAATTAAAAAAAAAAAATTTAAAATCACCATAAAATGGGATAAACTTTTCAAAAACCAATATCCTACCGACTGAGCTAAAAAAGGAAAGAAAAGCTCAACACACTTGTCACCACTTTGAATTTTTTTTTAGAGTTCACTATATAGGTGACAATTTTGAAAATGATCTCTGTGACTGACATAATATTTTTGAATTTCTCCTCACGTTTATAGACTAGTTGTTGTTTTTGATGTTTGGTTGTATGTGAGAAAAAATTTGAAGACAAAGGATTAATAGAAAAAAAGAATAAAAGGAAGATTAAAATAATTTTAAAATGCACAATTTAGGTAACCAAACACCGAATATGAGAAAAGCAGCGGCGGAACGAAGGGGGACCAGGTTGGGCCACGACCCTCCAGAATAAATTCTGGCTCACAAAAAATGTTCGAAATGAACTAAAAACCAGTAAAATTAAGAAATTATTGAAAAAGAATAAAAAAATCAGCTTCAGTATCGATTTTTTGGATGTTCAAATTTTCGAATGATTTTTCTTGCTTCCTGCCCACCTCCCCTCCTCCCCAAAAAAAGTTCTGCCCTGGAGATAAGAGAGAAAAATATGTCAGGATTAAATTAGAGACCTTTACAATATATTATACGATTGCCTAACATTCTATTGATTTTTCTTAATTTACCGAGTGAGGTACCAACAGATGCTGATGCTGCTAAGAATCCTCGCAGATGTGGCTGCGTCACTTCAGCTGTATACACTCTGGCAGGAGCTCCAATCATTCCAGCCGAAATTCCAGTTAATATTCGACCCAGATAGATGTATTCAACGGTTGGAGATACAGCAATGATAATCCAACCGATGATAGCAGGTATCTCAGTAAATATTAATGTTTTCTTGCGACCCAATACATCGGTTATATAGGCGCTGAAGAGGCATCCACATGGAGTACCGATACTTGCAAGACTAGCTAAAAAACAAAACCAAAGTTGTCATTAAAAAACATAAAATGCATAAAAATAAGTTTCATCTAGTCTTTTCTATTTGAGAAATGCCAATATGAAACTGGTCACACTCGACTCAGCCAATCTCATAAATATTGTCAACGTACTGCCATCGATAAAAATATTTTTCAGACTTCATTGTAGGGCTGCAACGCTAGCTGGAAGCCAAAAGCTGTAAGCTGAATCCTTACAGCAAGGCTGCAAAAGCCAGCTGAAAGCTACAAGCTGAATGAAAGCAAAAAACCAAAAAATAAAAATTTTGAAACTAAAAGCCGAAGTTGAAGATTTTTTTGTTTTTTTGTTTTCAACCTTTCCTTCTATTTGATTTTTTTTCTTTTTCTGCTATCGCAATTTTTCGAAAAATATAAAATCGAAAGCTGTATAAGGCGAAAGCTATAGTCTGTGATGTCATCTAGCATTGATGGATGTTGCGGTATGCAAGCAGCAAAGGCCCGTGATTGGTGCAAAAAAAGTTGAAATGACAAAAAAAACTATTTGCCAAAGAGAAGACTTTTGGGAGAAAAATGGCAAATTCTCCACTCATCAGAATGCAGCATAATATGGTTTTGTCAGTTTTGAAAAATCTGTGACAGATATTTATGTCACCAATGGTAAAAAAGTAACAATTTTGGTAAAATTCTCGCCAAAAAGCAATTTGCTGACGGTAAAATTGAGAAATCTTCAAGTTCAAAACTAAAGTCACATTTTAATGTTTGAAGGCCATAAACATAAGTTGAAAGCTGAAATTTTAATTTTCAGCTTTGCAGCCCTATACTTCAAAGGAATTTTGGATTTATGTCCGCGATATTTTTAGTTGATAGAAAAAAAAAGTCTCTGATTTTTTTTAATAAGGAAAAAGAGTCTCTTTCTCCAGGAATGTAGCCAGTGTGTTCTGATAGGGTGGAAAAAAATATTCTTAGGGGGGCAGTTAATTTTTAAGCCCCTTATTTACCATTTCTTTTCGGAGTATAGGAGGGGTAGGGGGTGTTCTAAGAGTACTCCACCTTTAAAACTGTTTGCTAGGGGGAGCGAACGAGAATCCCCTGGCTACACCCCTGTCTTTCTCTTTATTAAAAAAAGTATTTATTCACATTTTGCCAACTGTTACTGGGTGTGTTACAATTCAGAATCAAACACGTGGGCTAACACTTGAAAAGCACACGCAACTAGTGTTCTCTTAATCTTTCAATTTTCAAACGGCAATCTTACCGAATATAAGAGCTAGATTAATAAAACCGATGACTTACCAAACCACGAAGTTTGTTCTTTAGTCATCACCAAAGACGAATTAGTCGATAAAAGCTGTGGAATTGTGACGGCAGAAAATCCCATCATCATGCCAGTGTTTATGGCACCCATGTTAGCAATAAACGCTGCAGTCACCTGAAAAATAAAAAGTGTCAATCTATGACGAAATATATTTTATTAAATGGACTTCAAGTACATTTTTACTTGAGTTGATGGAGCATAGACCGTATAATACTACTCGAAACAATAAAAATTTCAAGATCGATTTTGGGGTACTGATAGCTTAGTTTGGAATAAATGGCATCTCATAATGGCTGATGAAACATAGAAATTCAAAAAATTACCTGTCGCACTGAACTGCCTTTGTGTGGTCTTCGATTGTTCACAAAACCTTGTTGATGAATTGGAATCATTTTTTCTGGAGCCATATTTTGAATTTTTATGTCCAAACTTTTCACTATAATATCATTATTATTTCTAAAATAAAAATATTATTCTTTGAAAACTCGTAGAATTATATAATATAAACAATAATATATACTCGTACCTACCAAAAAGTATATAAATATCAAATTTGTATCTCACATTAGCCTATTGTTATGTAGGTATATATTAGTTCAGTTTAGAAAGCTCCAAAGTTTGTATAAAAAATTGTCTCTAAAATTAATCTTATCGGAGGAAAATCATAATTTAAATTTTCCAATTATTACTCATTCTGAAAAAACAAATATAATTTTCCTAATTTTGTAATATTGTTAACTAATAATTTTATGCTTTTCGCTGTTGGCCCACGTGCAGAGAAATTTTGTGGCAATTACAAATATAATTAGTCACGAATAATAATTCTTCCTAGTCTAAGGAAAATTGATTGGTTTAAATAAATGATAAATGAAAAAACAGCTTGAATAAAGAAAATAAAATTAAAATAAACTGAAAAAAAATCCAAATTAAACATATTTTTGAATGAATGAAATTTATAACCTACCTTGTATACTCATATCTACCAGATGAGGTGACAGGAAAATAAATGCACACAGGCTTAAAGATCAATATAAACAATTTTTTTGGGAATAAAATCTATTTCTAAACACAAGAGAGCACCAAGATGAAATAAATTTTAATACGTTTTCTTCTTACTCTGTAACTTGTGTAAGAAGCACAATTTGGAGAGTAATAAACTAATATTTTTTTAAACTTTTTCACACGGTTTTATAAAAATCCAGCTATTTTCAATCACACCATAACTCAAATGAGCGAGTGAATATTTTCATTTCAGCCGAAAGTATAACTATGTTTTTTTTCTCCTCCTTTTTCATTAAAATAGGACAGATGTTTCCATACTGTGCATACTTTTTCGTAAAATCACCTCTAGAAAATTTGCAAATTGCGTCATTCTCGCGTCATCAATAAATTTATTGCACGAGAACATAAGTGAGATGTGATTATACGATGCTTTACAAGATCATAAAATTTACTGGCCCAAACATTGTAAAGAAATGAATCAGTCCTTAAATGTCAATATGATGCGTTCAACATTTTTATCTGTACATGACTTTAATAGCATTTCCCCCTTAATTAAAATAAGTTAGGCATAAAGCGCAGCACAACAATGTCTATTCGAGGTATAGTGCGCCAATGAAGGGCAAAACTTTTTATTTAACATATTAATTGCATCGATACCTTATTTTTCCTCAGATAACGACTAAAGTGCCAAATTTTCATTTGGAAATGTCTTAACAAAAGTTTTCCAGATTATAAACTTTTTCAAAAAAAAGTTTTAACCCTCCAGCGAAACAAGCTAATTTATACACAACTGGCACAAATGAGTCATTTTGACCCAACGTTAATTATGTTACCCTGGTAGTCCTCCATGATTACCCTATACAGAATTATCTCCTCCCTATTTGGTGAGAATAGGCAACCGCATCAACATCTGGGCCATTTTGACCCACTTGTGCCACTAGAGGGTATTGATTAAATTTAGAATTAAAAACTTTTTTTAGAAGATTTTTTTTTAATTATTTTGTCATTCAATAGCTTGTTTCATTTCTCTTGAAGCATTCCAAAAATTTATAGTCACTTTATAGTGTATCTTGCATCGAAACTCAAAAACCCTAAGGACTTGAGGAAGGTACACATGTGTCGCTCTCTACTGGCTAATCAATAAATAAGCTCCTACTTTAATGAGAGATTTTAAGGTTGTGCCAATATTCATTAGCTAAATATTGTATTCAAGTCAGTATAAGCTTAATGTGTTTTTCTCAAAATAAAAATTTGATAGAAATCCTATTTTTAAGGCACTATTGAAATTATGAATTGCGGAAAAATTGGATTGCTTTGCTTCAAAATTATACGTTTAATGCTTACAATTGCGACAAAACAATTCAATTTTCAGTCGCCCTTATTAAATGTTTACATAAACTCGTCAAGAAATTTAACCTATCAGTTTTCCTTATTGCAAAATATACCGCACGAAACGAAGATAAGTCATAAAGTCAATATCTTAGTTCGTAAATAGAGATATAAATAGGAAAGACATTTTGAAAATGAAACCGAAATTACAGTTGATAATTTCTACCCCCTCGAGGTACCTATTAAAGAGTATAGTACTAGCTTATTATATTAGTCCATATCAATTCTTCATAGTTGATAGATCCACTAAGAGATGACATTAAGAAAAAAAAAATTAGAACAGAAGACAAATTAATGTAAGCTTACTTACCGAATAGACGACAGCTGCAATTTTCTTCGTTTGGAAAATAATTTTTTGATTAATGTAAAAACAAAATATGCTTCATTGTTATTAGCATTTAAACACTATAAATTGATCTAGTTTTCGAATGGCGAATTTAAAAACAACCCACCGATCGACTTGTACAAGCCATAATAAAACAGCCACTATAGAGACAATCTAAAAACACTTAAGAAATGCTATTAAATCATTCAAGACTTTCAAACTGATAAAAAGTTTCAATAAAAAATAAATAAAAAAATCTATGCCATTGAAAATTTAAAGTTGAGTGTAAACTGTATTCCGCCATAATAATATGGTCGTATTTTCATTTGTCTCAAATCACGTTGGGTGACAAAGATAAGTCAGTGACATTAGAAATAAGCAGAAGTCAAACTATATTTTCTATGCGTCGTCTATGTTTATACATATTTGCATTTATAACATAAGAAAAGCAAAGACGAACAATACGACAAAATCTACTGTGTTTTTTTTTTTTTTTTCAATTTCTAAAATGAGACCTTGTACAAAACGTTATTGTGTTGATTACTTGTGCAAGTAAACAAGAAAAATATGAGTTAATTGGCTATATTTGAAATCTTTGGTTTCTAATAATGAACTAACTGCAGGAAATTGTTTTTTTTTTCCCGTAGAAGTAATCAACTTCAAACTGTGAGCAATATTATATATACCGGGTGTTTCTATTGGATTTTGCTTGATTTGTTTTATCGGGGGGGGGGGGGGTGCTAAAAATTTTATATCTGTCACGAAAAAAAAGTCTGTCGTCCAAAATCTGCTTAAAACATCTTTGATAAGAAGATACACGTAAGAGAAAAAAAGTAAAAATCATTTGCAGAATTTGATAATCAAAAATTTGTTTATTTTCATTGAAACTGGGGAGGGGCTAACTTGATTTTCTCAGGAGGGGGCTGATTTCAGCTGTGGGGGACAGAGCTCCCCTGTCATCCTCCAAAGTCCGTCTATGGGTGTTTCAACCTATTGGTCAACTTAGTGGTTTGAAAGTAATTTTTAGAAATAATCCCAGTGATTTGCAAAAAAAGGATAAGTCCACTTTTTCAATTATTTCACAAATCCTACTTTGGCAAAGTTTCTTTTGAGAAATTATTACGTAGGTTATCTGAATTTTAAGCTTCCTCCGGGGCCATAGGCAGGATATTTTATCAGCGGAGATTCTTTGGTGGCTCAGTATGGGTATGCCAGGGCTTCTACGTCGAAAAAAAAACACTTAATATTGAAATATTTCCCAAAAAAGAAACACAAAAAAACACTATGACAAAATAGACAAAATTCAGTCTAAAATTTAAAGAATTTTTGGAGTTTTTTGTTGTTTTTGGTGGTTTAAAATAAAAAAAAAATTATTTTCACTTTAATTTTTGTTGTCAATTTTATGAAAATAAGAATATTAGAAAATCAGAAGGGGGCTCTAGGCTGATCCCCTCGTAGCCTCCGTGGCTACGGGTCTGTCTTTTTCAGGCAATATCTCAACCACCGTTACGATAGAAATTAGCAGGTTTTTCAAAAATATGACATCCATATAAAAAATTTAAGTTTTTATTTCATAAGAATACATACGGTACAAAAAAATTATAGAGAGAAAAACAAATAACGAGAAATGCGCGAAGACTAGCTTGTTCTTTAAAATAGTCGATTTTTATTGTGATTTTTGAAAAACTGAATTTTCTTTTATAGAGGTAACACAATGCCACATTGAAGAGATAACACGGAAAGCCTTTCTTCTATGCTGCAGTCACCTTTCCAATGTCAATTTTACATCTCATTTGAAAAATTTTTCAATTTCTTGTTTCGTGACGCTTCGATGATGAAAAAATAAATTATAGTGCTCTTTGCATATTCGTCTTCTAATTGGTGAGAAAACATTAAACAGCGCCACAGCATTATTTTCATATACTACTGATGGTTCTGAAGATACGACCTCGATAATACTTTAAAAAAATTATTATAAAATAAAAGGATATGTTCATGAAGTTTTCAAAATCATGCTTAAATGGAAAAATTTAAATTTAAATTCTCAAAAAAAAAAAACAACATATTTTATGCTTTCAAATTGATAATTTTCTTAATTTTGTTTAAAATTTTTATTTTGTGCATAGTTTAGGAAAGAATACTTCACCTTCATAAATGCTTATTTAGGAACTTCTTTGGTATAAGAGTGTTTTTTTTCTTTCTTTAACAGTTTAAAATAATTTAAAAATAATCTTGTCCTTTTTAAAATTTTATTTTCAAAAATTGGTCATCTCGTAAAGAGGATTGAAAAAAAAAAAAAGATTGAAGAGGAAAAAGAGGGAGGCATAAAAAAATTTAAAATTTGAAGGAAATCAATCACATAAAATTATTTAATGAATTGTTTTTGAAGCTGAACATTATTCAAAATACATATAAGAGCCATTTTGAATAAATTTTTTTCCGAAATTAAATATAGATATTTTAAGATGGATTGTAAAAATTGTGTTATTTCATTGCGCATAACATTCACGAGTAATTGAGTTTTTTTCCCCCAATTGACATGTGATAATGTACCTGACAGGATATGAAAATGAAAGTTATACAGACTCTTGACCTTTTTGATGAACGTTAACAATCTTATTTTAATTGGAAGCAATTTTGGCAGCCAGTCCCAATCACGAAGCTTCTCAACCACCTCATCAAATTCGCCTTTAAAAGTGAAAATAATAAATAAGCTTATAGTTTTATGCCTATTCCTTTGTTCGTTTGTGCGAGTGTTAATTTTTCAATTGATTTTATCATTTCAGCCTCTGCATCTACGTTTACCAAATCTCACACTTCATCTCTGGATTCATTTTCGAATTTTTCGGGCAGTTGAAAACTTCAGAGAATTCTTTCAAATTTTGAATCGGACCATTTACACGAAACAGTGATGGAACATGAGTATCTCTTTCGATTTGCAAATTGGTTGTCTCATTAGTACTCGCTGAACACCACACCTGTTAAAGTAGAGCAACAATATTTTAGGCTACTTTGGTGTTAGTTCAAGGAAAATATACTTGTTAAAGTCCGACCTGAGCGAAGCTTATGAAAAATAACTGATTTTCTGTGTAATTTAATCCTGGAAGTGCATAGCTGCCGGGGTTTTGTTTATTCAGTTTCACATATGCATGGTAAGCAGCTTTCAAACCTCCGTTGTCAGCAATATTCTCTCCTAAAATGAATTTTGTCAATAATGAAAAAAGTAACCTTTTTTTATTAGTTACTGAAAAAAAAAAAAACATTGGTTTTCCATTCCAAACTGCAACGTTGATAAAAATAGACTGATAAATCTTAGGGATTACATCAAGAAAAATGTTTGGAATTTGTAGCAATAACAAACTTTTGTTGAAAAAAGATTATTTATTTATTTTTATATTCAGCAGGAAATTATAAACATAGCGATTCTCTTAATTTCTAATTCCCTGCTTTTGTTTCTCTTCCAAGGTCAAATACTTACTTCCATTATCTTCAAGAGAGTCTTGTACAGTCGTATATACGTAACAATTATGTTCCTCACTGCCAGGTTTCTCCCAGGTCCCAAAATATTATTTTTATAAAATATATTTTATATTTCAAAAGAAAAACTGTGATCAGGTTTTTCTTAATATATGTAGAAAAGAATTACCATATTATGTACTTATCAGCAGAAAAGTACATTCATATACATTTTCCAAAAATCTCATTATTTAGAGCAATTATAGGTGCTATAGTCTTTATGGGGTTGTCCGTTTCCTGTATAAAAATTAAATTTCACCTAATATCTTGAACAATGATTCAGAGATTTATCAGATTAAAGATGTTTTTTTTTTTTAAATATAATTGTTTAAAAGATAAAATAAAAAGCTATCAGTCTGAAATAGTCTCCAGTGTACGAGTCAGTCCTCAATATATATAAGAGAGTTAAAAATGAGTAAGAGAGTTCTTCTGTGGCTAAAATTTCTTTGAAAACTGTTCAGAGGAAATTGAAGCAGTCATTTCAGCTAATTTATCAACATATAAAAAGACAGGTCAGCCATTGAGAAATTTACATACATGTATATAGTTCTACTGTAATATTCTAAAATACTGTACAAATTTTGAAAAGCGTTTAATAGTTTCGAAATTTAATGTTATGACAGCATCACTCTTTGCAAAGTATTTCATCTCCTCCCCTAACCTTTTCTATCTCCTGCGCAATTTTCACCTGTCTCCTCTAGCCCAGCCTTTGTTCAAGATGACACCAAGCAGTCATAACACGTAGCCATTTCAAAATAAAATCGACTTGCCTAAAGTTCTGAGTCCATTTATAGCTTTGTCATTGACCCGAAAACTGGAGTACTGATTGACAACACATTCAGTCGCCTCCTTGAACCTCTCAATGCTCTCATTTCTCCACCATTGATTCAAATTTCCGTGCATATCATATTCTCGACCTAGTTACCAAAAAAAAACAAAAAAATACACAGAAAGGTTGAATTATAAGATTATTTTTCAACATCTGCTAAAATAAGAACTAGAGTTTTACCTTGATCATCAAAAGCGTGGGTCATTTCGTGCCCCATAACAACCCCAATGGCACCATAGTTGAGTGCCAAGTGTTGGTCTTGGTCATAAAATGGTGCTTGAAGAATGCCCGCTGGAAATACAATACTGTTTGTGTTTGGCGAGTAGTAGGCATTTACTGTTGTAGGCGTCATAAGCCATCTGTAGGCAAATAATAACATGAATCAGTTGAAAAAATTAACTTTGGCTATATAAAAACAGGTTTAGGCTCAAACCCGAAAAGTCTTAAAGTTTTTTTGGCCTGTATTTCCCATTGCTGACATTATCATACTCCTCCTATTCCTCCAAATCCTGCTCTAGAAAGTCTTAAAATGTTCTAAAGATGAACTGAAAATGAATTATTTTTACTAGATATTTAGTTAAAATTTTGCGTGTCCAATGTTATCATAATATGATGATGTCATCATATATAAGCGTAATAACGTCATCAAGCATATGTAAGTTTGATGACGTCATCATACATAAGCTTAAAGAGACTTTTAGTTAATTTTGTGCGTGTCCTTGTGTGTCCAATGTTATTATATGAGGACGTCTGTCCGGACAAAGCTTTTTCTTTTGCTCCCAAATTGAGCTTACAAACTGAGCTTACAAACAGAACTTACTATTAGAGCTTAAAAGTTGAACCTACAAATTGAGCTTTCAAACTGAGCTACAAATTGAGAAACAAAATGAGCTTACCAATTGAGCTACAAAATGAGCTTACAAATTAAGCTACAAAATTAGCTTTCAAATTGAGCTACAAAATGAGCTACAAAATAAGCTACAAAATGAGCTTACAAATTGAGCTACAAAATGAACTTTCAATTTGAGCTTTCAAATTCAGCCACGAATTGAGCTACAAAATGCACTACAAAATGAGCTTACAAATTGAGCTACAAAATGAGCTACAAAATGAACTTTTAAATTGAGTTACAAAATGAGCTTTCAAATTGAGCTACAAATTTAGCTACAAAATGAGCTACAAAATGAGCTTATAAATTGAGCTACAAAATGAGCTTTCAAATTGAGCCACAAATTGAGCTAAAAAATGGGCTACGTAATGAGCTAAAATTGAATAAAATAAAACAGAGCAACATAAAGTAAAAAAAAGTGAAATAAATTTAAATAAAAGAAATAAACACGAGAACATGTAAGAATGTGTAAGATAGTGTAAAAACGCGTAAGAGCATCTAAGAATAAATTTTTTCCTTCGAGTAGTAAATAAGTATAAAAACAGACTATTATAAAAATTTATAAATTATAATTCTGTAAAAGAGAATTCATCTCCTAACTTCACGAAACTTCAATGAAGGCTGTATTTTATAACACATGGAGAGAAATAGAGAGAAATAACCAATATTATAGAACTTTATAAACACACCCCTATTTTCAACATTTCTCACTTAGCTATTTAACACTCGGAATATATTTACCAAAGTTTAACCAACTATACGTTTTCAAGTTTTGATAAAATTGCAAAAATTGGAACATTATTTTATTAATCCTCAATTCTCGAGAAATATAATTGAAAAATTATAAGTTTATCTTCATAGAAGAATTCCATCAAACCTTAAACCTGGCAATAAAATTAAGTAGGTATTTTGGAAAACATAGATTTTCTATGACTTCCATCATTTCGTGAGGTCCTTACGAATAGATTTAAAAAAAATTTTGTTCTAACTTTGATCTATTCACTGGTCGATCCAATTTTGATAAATTTTCTTTGAATCGAAATTGACTTATTCGAATGTTGTTCATAAAATATTCGTCTTCTTTAATCTCCAAACCAATGTAACTTTCGTTCAACTTTTCCGGATTTAATATGTAGTCAGGAAAACCTGAAAGAATTATAAAAAAGCCAATTAAAAATTGCTGTTTACAAAACGATATGAAAAACATACAGACAGCGAATGATGAGCTAAATGTAGGCACTTTCTTGGTAAATGGTATTAAAATATTGTAAATCTTGAAAACATATTGACGTAATCTCAGTTTTCATATTTGTCAAACTGTAATAATTATCGTGCTGTATTTATAATTGATGTACTTTCAATTTTTTTTTATGATGGCTGTTAAATTTTATTGAGAGGATCAGATGGTATACTTTTACAATTTACAAAATTACAACAATGGTGACTATACAAATACTATAGAGTATGTTCATAGTTGATACCCCACATATAGTTGACTTATACAAAAAATGAAAAATAAAGAACGTATTGACGTCTATGCTGTATTAATGAGGGATTACATACTATTGCTCCAATCAAATTACTTTTTTATTGAAATATATGTCGAATTAAAATAAAAAAAAATACAGTAGGTACCATTGTAGGTGCTGGCTGAGTGGCCAAGAGATGAGAATGCTAGCTTACCAACTTGAAATTATAAAATAAATCTCACCTATCATATCAGTCATGGCATCCACTTTCTCCTTGGCCAGTTCCAAAGTTTGTTTATCCATCCATTTGAGTTTTTCAAAATTTTCTTTAAATGCTATTTTAATATTATTAATCATTTGTTTAGCCTGCAAGAAGAAACTAAAAATTTGTTTCAACTATGATAATAAATTTTAATATTAGCACATTATTTGAACGTATTTTACTTTTGGTTTCGAGTCTCCATGAAATGCCTCACGAACGTATAAGGCACCGATGGCAAATCCTAAAACATTATTCGTATCTGTAACACAAAATCTCCAATTTTCTACAATGCCTTCAGTACCGTACAGCACTTTTCTTAAGCCTCTCATCGATTCGCGATACTGTTTGGTCAGGTACTGCGACATTGTGCGAACTGCTTGCCAGCCTAGATAATTGTGTAATATTCTAGAGAAAAAAAAAAAAAGTTAAAAAAAAACAACTGAGCTACTATGGGACAATTGAAAATTATTATAAAATAAAATATATAGCCTCTGTCGAAAGCACCTGCTAAAAATAAAATCGTCTATTTATTGAAAACAATCATTTCACTAAACTGGTCCCCTTAATTTGATAATGTTTGGCGCGGGGGGGGGGTGAAAGTGGTTTATTCTTACGTTGACAATTGGTATAGTTGGAATACAACCTTGAGAAAAAATATTGATCTATAATTTTCTAATTTATCTCATGTGAGGTAGAGGAAGTATTTTTTTTCAAGATTGTTCACAATATTTTCATTTCTGCCATTCATAATAAGAAAAAAACATTTTTTGATAAAAAAGACATATTATAGTGATTTTTTTGGTTATCTTAAAGGTAGGTCCAAACCCCCTCAAATCGCCCAGATCTATTTTGTACGCATCACACTGCATTTTACTAATAAGTTGAAGGAGACAGCACATGTTTTTATCTATTTCTATGTAATACTGATGATAATTCGAAATATAATGCCAATATTTGCATATTATATGAATTTTCAACCCCCTTGAGGCACCACTTAATTTCAAGCTAGGGGGCTGAAATTTTAATGAAATTTTTTTTCATAAAATGGCACCAATCTGGGAGCAGAAATTGCAAAAAAAATTTTTTTCCTTTTATAAAATAAGGACCACCCTAGTAGAGAAGAAAGTCTTTAGAAGGGTTTCCATAGAGAATCACCTGTTAAATTTTGGTTCAGTGTTCAAAAAATAGGTATGGGACAAGTTTATGATCTGCAGGTTCCAAAAATACCTATAGCTCCCAAGCCTTGGATATTGACTACTGTGGTTTAAAGTTTTAAATAATAATTTATGGATAAGCAACTAAAATTGTCACTTACTTCTTTTTTCTCAGCGCATAGGCCTTAGAACCAACATAGTCTTTCAACAAATTATCCAATCGTTTCAAAAATTCTGTTGCATAAACCACAACAGGTTGATCATCTGTTATGCTCTTATTGGTCACACGGAAAGCATCGGCAAAAAATTCTCTCCATTGGATCTGAAATGATTATTTTATAAAAAATTTATACAATGGGCAATGCCATCTGTACTCGTATTTAATTAAAAACATTAATTCAAAAATACATAATAATTTTACTGCAAAAGTTGAGATAATAATTTCAGTGCCAGAGTGCTAAATTTTTACTACCCTCAGACATCTTAATAAACACAACACCCTAATGGGGACTAGAGAATGTCTTTAAATTTTTTTCTAATATTTAAAAATGCAACCTAAAATGAATTCTTCTCTTTTTTGGAATGTTTTGGTCCACAGAGTATGAAATGGATTTGATATAAGCCAGAAAATAAAAGTGCACTAATATCAATTAAAGCACATATTTTAAAGATTTATAAAGGGGGAAAAATCAATTTACTAAAAAGTCAACAAAATATTTCACAGTTATCTGCTCTTTTCTATTTTAAAATTCAAGTCCAGTTCAAATCTAGAATTCTAAAAAATCATAGCTAAATAACATTATAATAAATCCTACATCACACAGCTCTTAAAATGTCCTCTAATATCAAGTATGTAAAACTTACGAATGGAGTGTCTTTCTGTAAATCTGCAATAGTAGATTGATGGTAGCTTTTATCCTCATCCCGTCGAACCTCATCAGGTTCCATAATAGCTGCTAATTCAGCCTCGAAAGCAATTATTTCTTGCATTTGTTTTTTCAAGGCTCTCTTATCACCACCCAGTAACTCTCCAACCTGTCGTCAAATCATTCAAATAAATATTTATAATACACAGCCTCCCAGTAGACTGCTGAAAATAAAAATCAATAAAAAATACATACTCTTATCATGTAATCCAGATATGCATTGTATAATTTTGTGTTATTCGTTATATTTTTGTAGCTTTCAGTTGCTGGTAACGTTAACTGTATTTGATCAATCTGAAATAATAGAGTAAGCTCATCAATAAATTATTCAGAAACAATAATATATTTTCATAGTCGATTATTAAAGTCTAGAAACTTTGCCATTAGGGTTTTTGCTTCGATTGGGCCTGCACACCTACAATTTTCGTTATGTTTGGGTCAAAGGAAACCTACAGTTACATAGTCTAAGGTCTGATAACGCTTCCTCCACCATTGCCACTTTTTCGCAAATATCTCAAATGCTATGGCTCAAATCAAAAAATTACTTCAGACAAAATATACTCGTATTTATCTATAAATTTTAAATAAAGAAAGTTATTACCAAAATTTGCGTGTACAGGGCAAACGAAATTCTTGGTACAGCAAAAATTTTGCCTCGTATGTGGCGGAGGGGGGTAGTGGAAACTTTTTTTCGGATTCGGGGAAAAATTCTGTGGAGGACAGAATTTTCTATGTCGAGCTAAAATTTTTGCTAGGTAGGGCTATGCCCTGTTTGCCCGCACGGGCGCTACGGGCCTGTGAGCCACCATTTTTTACCTCTCAATAAGACGAATTTTACGCATAAGGCAGATATTTTTACAAGATTTGAAAGACTGTTAGAAAAGAAAAGAGCAAGAAGGAAAAAAGGATATCGTCTGCTACTTCTCATGTTCAATTATTGTTAATAGCAGAATTTCATCATTTCGTTAATTTTTTCGTTTTATTTTTGGGCTTTTCTTGTTGTATCCACTTACGTAAGTTCTTGTTCTCTTTATCATTTGTTCAATCATGCCTTCTATTTTTACAACAGTAACCTGTTTCTAACAGAACTTTTTCGAGTGGGATCGAGATAAACTGGTCAAATTTTCCACCACACAACCTTTCACATGGGTCTTCATTCTGCCATAAGCGCAGGAGTGCTGTGAAGGCACAATCTTGAGGAGCAACTCCTCGTTGACAATTTTGGGGGACTGATTTTTTTTTCTTCAAATATAGAAAATAATTTTGAAGATGATCGAATACCAAAAACTTTTCTATCCCCCTAGGGGAGGGGGTTATCATTCCTAGTTGACCTGGAGGGGGCACTCCTCGTAAGCCTTGGGGGCAGTGGCGTATCTAGACTGACCTCAAGGGAGGGGTCCATCATTATGACGACACACACCCCCCCTCCCATAAAAAAATTGGAGAATTGAAAAAATTAAAAACATTTTTATTTTAAAAAAAAGTCAAGGGGGGGTCCGGACCCCATGGACTCCCCTTAAATACGCCCCTGATTGAGGGATCACAGCACCCCTGCAAAAGTGCCTAATTTTTGTGGTATTTGGGAAACTGTAATAAAGTCGGCAAAAAAGCAGTTAATAAACGTTACCCATGGTGTTGCACTATCGTTTGAAGAATATGGTATTTTGTTTGGTGCTCAATTCTCGCCCTATCTGTTATAAAATGTACCAACTCAGGGGTCTGAAGCTCTGACTTCTGCTCATTTTCTGAACCATCAATCTATGACTTGGATACCTCGCATAGATGATGAGAAAATTTAGTCGACTAATGGCCTGTTGCTCATTCAGAACCAGCTTCGAAGTTTTTGGATATGTTGGTCAAAAGATTACATCAATCAGATGCAGCAATGGCCAAAATGACGCCATGAGGAGCCAAATTTGGTGCCTGGTCAGATAGTTTTGGTTTGTAATGAAAATTCAAACTAACCCTTCAATTGACCTTTGGGCGTCATAGTTGCAGTACATCCTGGAAATGAATGTTTTAGTCAGAGTCGTTGCTGTTAAGCTCCAAGGGGGTATTCAAAGTCACGCTGTTTCATCATTTGTTGTCTTACCAGTAGCCCCTGAACCCCAAGATTCAGCCGGGGGAGTTTGTTAATAGCAGAATTTCATCTCTCGTCTAATTTTTTCTTTTTGTTACTGTGTTCTTTTTGTTATACCGACTGAGGTTGCCTCGGTCTCTTTATCTTTTGTAAATGCATGTCTTTCATGTTTGCGATAGTAGCCTGTCTCCAAACCGTTTTCCTCTTCGTTTCATTTATAGTGAATTGAGTTTTTCAAGTGCATCGTTTCATATATTATATTTTTTGCATTGTACTTTCATGCTTTATACTTTATTCAGCTACAATTATTCATATATTCAAACGTATTCAAATTACTTCCTAGTACAGTTTTTATCCAGTTTCAATCTTTTCTACCCATAATAAACACATTTAACATTCTATTATTTCATTGAAATAAGTTGTAAAATTGACTAAATTCTATTTTTCATCAATGAGCTAGATGGTAAGTAAAAAATAATTCAGGAATTTTTTTCCATCAAAATTGTCGAGTCATTCTTTCTTTAAATACGACTATATATGGAGGAATTAATTGAAGAATCTCTTACCTGTATTATATACTGCGAAGAATTTTTATCATTTTGACCCACATTCCAACTGAATAGGCCTGCTCCAAAATTGTAACTATTTTGCACTTTTTCAAGAGTATTTTGAAAATTCCAATCGCTTATACTAAAATTTTTATCTATTATACTCCATCCACCAATATCACGTAGCAAGTCCAACATAGGCGCTGCTCCTAGTTTTTCAGTCTGTTCATTTGGATCCAAGCATGAAATATAATATTGTTTAGCCATTTTTTCAGCTACACATTCTTCATCTTGAGAAGATTCCCTTTCTAAAAAAAAAATCAATTATATCGAGCTTGTTTTATTAATCATAGATGAATTTTATAATTTTTTTCACATAGTAGAACTAGGAGGATTCATCTTATCAGATAGAAAATTCTGTCGTTTATTTCAGACCTTATAATGCTCGGCTAGTGTGAACTTATTTTTTATTAGGCAGTTGCATTATGTACGAATCCACAGTTTTTATTTATTAAAAATTTTCAAGGGTGTAATCTACATACGTGCTTTTTTCGTGTAGTTCACGAATTTTTGTTTTTCTCGCTCAATTTTGCACCGAATTTGCTGAAATTTAGATACGTTCTCCTTGAACGTATTTTCTATACCCGGACGAACCGCTTTTTTCGATTTTAAAAATTTAAGAGCATATTTTGAGGGTCTCAAAAAACCCCTTTTTTGGAGTTCCAAAAAAAGGTTGAAAAAAATGAAAATTAAAAAAAAAGACTTCGGGCATAGAAAATATGTTCAAGGATAACATATCCAAATTTCAGCAAATTCGGTGCCCAATTGAACGAGAAAAACGAAAAGTCGCGAGGGCACTTTTCAACTAAAAACTCGTGGAAATCGTCATTTTGGCTGCCAAAACGCAAATGCGCAACACATGTGTCAAAGAAATTGCCTATATTTTGCCTATATTCCACGTTTTCGTATCGTTTTTTAGACGTCGATGTTGGAGTTGGTGCTAAAATGTAGACTACGCCCTTATTTCAGCATAATTTTAATGATTTTTCAATTTTTCCCCTTTCTTTGGTAGGTAAGTATAAATCACAGGATATGTATTCAATTTTCTTCGAACAATTCAACAAATTACAACTTTTACTCAAAAATTATTCCAAAAACTTATCCCTTAAATTGAAACTAAAATTAGTTAAAAAAATAAATTATATCTACTTTGAGTGCCTTTTTTAAAAAATTTAATAAGTATTTATATTTTTCTCTCCAATTTACTACAAAATCCGTCGGTTGCAAGGTTTCTGAAAATGAAAACCAATAAGAGGTTACCCACTTACCTAGAATATTTCTAATAATTAACTGACTAGCTTGTTCTAGCTGATTGAACATTCCCCACATGGCTTTACCATCTGGAACTGGGTTAGCTAGAGTCCAACGACCACATGCGAAATCATAAAAATTGTCGCAAGGATGTATTTTAGGATTCATGGAAGATAAAAGATACGCGGATGTGCGAATACATTTTTCTGTTAGACAATAAGGTAATTTTCGACCACGGGTATCTGAAATGAAAAATAAACAATTAATGACATGAAATTAGTTCATAAAAATTCATAAAATCAAAATATCAGCTAAAAATTAATTAATTGGGTAAGTCGAGCGAAAAGACCGACTTGAGATGAAAATTTTCGAATATTTTTTCTCAAATAAAGATGATGAATTTTTATTAGTAAGAGGATGAAGGACAGATTAAAACTAAGAAAATTACAAGTAACAAAGATTGAAAAAAAAATTGAAAAGTTAGTGAGAAGGAAAAATCAAATTTCCATTAATGTCAGGCTACATAACGAAATCTTTCTCGAATTTTTAATTAAAAATTTAAGGATTAAAAATTTTTTCTTTGATTCATTTTAAATTGCTTCTACCGCAAAAAATTATTTGGCTTTTCTTTGACACATGTATTGCGCATTTGCGTTTTGGCAGCCAAAGTAACGATTTTCACGAGTTTTTAGTTCAAAAGTGCCCTCATGACTTTTCGTTTTTCTCACTCAATAGGGCACCGAATTTTCTGGAATTTGGATATGTTATCCTTGAACATATTTTCTATTCCTGGACTAAACTTTTCTTCAAATTTCATTTTTTTCAAACTTTTTTTGGAACTCCAAAAAAGGGTATTTTGAGACCCTCAAAAAATGACCTTAAATGTTCAAAATCGGGAAAAAAGCTTCACTCGAGCATTGAAAAAACGTTCAAGGATAACATATACAAATTTCAGGAAATTCGGTACAAAATTGAGTGAGGAAAACGAAAAGTCGTGAACTACACGAAAAAAGTACAAATGTAGATTACACCCTTAATATTCTTTAAGAGTCAATGGAGTCAGTCTTCCTTCACTATTAAATGAGAACTGAATTATTTTTTCAAATAAAATGGGGACATTTGAGATAAAAATAAGTAATAATTTTGACATACCTATATAATCACTCGTATGTGAAGAAAATAGATGTAAACTGATCACAGCAAAAACTCCAAACATTAGAAGCGCAAAAATGCCACTATATAAAAGTATTTTTAAAGTCTTTTTTCGATTTTCTATTCTCCAAGCAGCCTAGAAACAAACATTTATTAAAATGAATGAAAATCTCTATTTAAAAAAACCAAAAAAAAAAAAAATTCTACAGCACTACAGGCGAACCCCAGATAGGAAAATTGAATGTAAGTTGGCAAAAAATATTTTAGTACATCAGAAAATTAGAATTTAAGAGTCGAGTTAGCGAGTCGATAATGAAAAATCCAAAGATAATTTTTTGCAGATTTGCCAACAGACTTATCTTAATTCAGTGAAGAAAATATTTACTACCTAACATAATATATTTTTCAGAACATTGATTTCATATTTTTCCTGTCAGTGTAGACACGACAATATTGTCTGGTGTATTTTACGATTTTAAAAAACACATCTACGTACGGAAATGGAAATTGAAGAATTATTCATTAGAGTTCTTTGAAATAAATATCAGAAATACCTATGCCCTAATGCAATAAATAAAAAAAGAAAAAAAAAGAAAAAAAGAAAGAAAGAAAGAAAGAAAGAAAAATAATTTCGAAATAATGAAACAAATTGAAGGTACATCTAAATAAGGCATTCAGTTTTTGAAAATACAAATCTTAACACAAATATGTTTTTCAGTCAGTATTATTTTCTTTTATGTACAAACAATACAGCAAGCAAAATTTTCACTCATCAAAAGCACTGTGGCGTATTTCAAAAGCATGTAAAAAATATAATATTTTCAAAAGTAACATCACTTTTATTAAGTATTTTTATTTTAACCGTCAAAATTCAATGGAGTATATGTCTCATAAGGCTAACAATAAGAATTAATTGATTTAAAAAAAAAATTGTAAGAAAATTGAAAAAAAAGTTTTCATTGAAAAAAAAAAATTCGAGCGTTGGTCGATTAAATAATTTTCCCAAGTAGAAATTTAATTAAAATTTTAGTTTTGTTTTTCTTCTTTCACCCCATTTTTTTCATTCTATTGATTTACTTCTAACAAAAAAAAAAGATTGTAAATCCGTCCAAGAAAATTGAACAAAATTAATCTCTACAAATTCAGAAGAAAAAAAATTTACAATTTTCAAAAATTGACAAATTTTTATACTTAAAACAGTTTTCTAAAGTGAATACGTACGCATGGTTTTGCGCCTAAGTTCTCTATATAACAAATCTCGTGCGGTCCCTAGGAACAAATTACAATTTTCCAATTAGAAGTGAAATTATTTGAAATCAAGCGAACTTGACATAAAAATAAATTTATGCAATTGAAAAATTCAATATCAATCTTGGAAACGCATTGGCATAGATATTTTTGATAAATTATCAAGAGACAAGTGAAAATGAGAGATTAATAATAAATGAAACGTACACCATGGTAACGAATATGAGTTGTAGTGGCAGATACGCCCTCTGAAAGATGTATTGAACCCATGCTGTTGGCATCCTCCTCCAACATTGAACGCTTGTAACATGTCATCTGAAACAATAATATTTACATCTATTACAGGAAAACAGTAAACGTAAATAACAAAGAAAGAGGATAAAAATAATTTTTAAAAAAAAGTATATTTTATAGATTTATTTATTTTTCATGAACATAAATGACACTAAAGATCTGTAGATAGATATTCTGAATAAATATCTAAAATTAGAATAGTGACAGGTCCCGATTTGCAAACTGTGATACAAATGTGGAGGAGAAATGTGACACGAAATGTGACGCAGATGTGACATAAATTCCACCAATCATGAAGCAGAGGCATTTTTGTGACAATGATTTGATTTGATTTTTGGAACTGGAAGTGTTACAAATGTGCCACTACTTTCTGATTGGTTGAATTTTTGTACACATCTGTGTCAAAAAAGTGCCACTGCAGCTATCTGATTGGTTGGAGTTTTACCACATCTGTGTCACATTTCTCCTCCACATTTGTGTCATATTGCAGATTGGGATACTGAGACAGGGTCAGTAAGGAAGGGACTTTTGGTGAAATCCATGGAAATTTTCATGTAAAATGAGATTTTTGACCTCGTGAAAACAATAGTAAATATTTCTTGACAGTCTCAGCTGGGATCAACATATCTAATGCATTCAATACACGAAAAACCTTAAGAAAAAGAAATTGAATTTTTTGTTTGTCAGAATTCAAAATTTCATCTATAAACGACTCGGTGTCAAAATTAAAAGTAAATTGCTAAGCCAGTCCGAGGTATTAAAATTACAGAAATTTCCAATCGCATTATAGCTAATTTTTATTTTTTATAATTTTTAAAACAAAAAATAATTTGGTGAGAGTGTCAGCCTTTTCAATTAAGGAATAGACTTATTAACATTTACGAATACATTAAGGTAAATAAAAAATAAAATTACCTTAGGTGTGTTATAAATAACCCTGCACAATGCAGCCAGCCTGCAGACTAGTTTTAAAATTTGGTGTAAATTAACCCAAGCATTGAAATGCGCATAAAATGATTATTTTATATTAAGCCGAATGAAGCAAAAATAAAAAATAAAAACAGCACACTCGGTGATATTTATAATCAATTATTTTTCATCGACATTGTAATTCAGTTGCAAAACTGATAAATTTTATAAATGCTTAATTTTATATTCATATTCTTCTCCAAAATTAAGGCGGACGTAAAGCTACAATTAAAGTTTTGCAAAAGTTCACTATACGAAGAACGTATATAACACCTACTCAAAAGGCGAATTACAACTTTTACACTTGAAATTATAAATTGATGAATATATGCTGACCAGCTACCATAAAATTACGTTAAGCTAACGTATTATGTACACAAAATCAAATGCTCACAGCTCTTTCCAGACAACTCCTACACGACTTTTCTCCCTCAACGCCTCACATCCGTCGACTTCACAGCACAGACTCCAAACCCCTCGAAATGATGGGGTAGAAAGGTCTCTCTGAATGAGAGAGCGTACACTATTGGTACAGCATCTCTGCAAATCGCACGCACCCTTTTTCATCGATTTTCTCTTCTTTTTCTCACCCTTATTGCTCGATTTTGCCGATTCAAACTGCGTGGATATTGAAAAGTTTTTTCTCTCTCGAATGCTCCTCATTTTTCTAAATCTGTATATTTTTTAGCACGAGAGTCAATTAAAGGCATCAAATTAATGTGGTACACTATTTGCCAGTAAGTATTAATGTGTGCATAAATGTAATTCAGATTAATAAAATATTTAGAAGATATTTCACGTAGTTATATTTTTAGAAACTTTTTTTGTTTTAGAAAAATTAGAATATTGTATAGTAATGATTGACTTATTCAATATTACCCCGTAAAGAGTAACGTGTGTAAAAAATTTTCCATCAAAGGTATAATATGTAGGTATGTAAAAAACTACACATGAGCAAATGCTTACATGTATTGACGTGTGATTTTCAAATATGTAACTTTTAATGGAAGATTTTTTTTAAATGCTTTGTTTTGGAACTTTTAATAATTTTGCAAGTGTGTAATTTTTTATTTATGTTATCTTTGATGAGATGCGGTTCAAATTTTGTCACATCAAAACTAATGAAACGTATTTTCTTCTAAGGGTTAAAAACTATAATTCTATGGCATTAGTAGTAATAGATACGGATTTTCGTTATCATAATTTCAAAAAAGATAGATTATAAAAAGTGTAATAATGTATTTCAATAAATGCACCATAGCTTTGTACAAATTTCTGCATAATTATTTTCAGACAATAAGTATAACTGTGATGCAGGACCAACATTTTGGGGAAGGGGGTTATATAGCCAAAATAGTGTATTTTTTTTTCATTTCCCCCTCCCCACTGGAAAAGAATGCGCGGGAGGAAGCGAAATTTTTTGGTGCTTTTTTTAGTTTTTGGTATTTTGTCGTAAACACTCGTAGTAAAATTTTGGTGAATTTCGTTAAAAAAATACCAAAAAAAAAAGCATTATACCTTCATCGAGAAAGGAGAAAATCCACCAAATCTGATGTAAAAATATTATAGGCACTGGTGTTTCTGATGCATTTTTCGCTAGCTCCGGGGGGATCGGTGGGTGGGTTTGACCCCCCAAACTCCCCTCCCTCCTCCAATACGCCACTGCTATGATGAGATCTATACAACGGTACCACAAGTCAGAAATTATATTTTTGAGCTAATTATTGCTTTTGATAGAGGAAGGATTTGTGAGCATTATTCAAAAAATATCTCAACTGGTTGAAAATTTATTTGTGACATTTTAAATCTTGGAATTTAAAAATCTTACTTCTGAATATAGAGTGCAAAATAAAATGGTGCAACTTTCCAACCAAATGAAAATGGAAATTGGCACTGTAATAAAGCGTACAAAAAAATATACAAAATAAAATTTTTTTGAAATTTTTTTTGTACAGTCTGTCCCGAATAAGAAAGAATAAACACGTGACTGAATACTCGAATGAATGAAAGTTATTTTGAACAACCTCATCAATATTAATTGGAGTAATTAGTCACATTTTTATCCTTTCTTATTTGAGACAGACTATAATTGGCTGCATTGAAAAAAGTCTTTCGAAGCATCCTTTTCTTGTTAGACACTCTGTCAATTATGAATAAATGAAAGAGAAATATATGGCTATGGAAAAATATTATCAATATTGCCAGTTTTTTAGTATGGAAAAAAAAAGTGCGCGAATAAAAATAACGGGGGAAAAGGTCAGTTTCTGGAGAAACTGGCATGCTTTCCCCCACGTCACGAACATGTGTTGTGAAACTACTTTTGCTCGATTTAGGATGAGCCCAGTATGCTCATATAAAAATTCCCAGTTTAAAAAAAAAGTCACTTTTTCACTTTTCTTCATTTTCATAAATGATTAAGAAACTAAATCAACCGAAAAATTTAGCATTATTTGATTTTTTTTCAAGTAGCTGCGGTACTTCTAAAATGAAGTAGGTACCAAAGCATAACTTTATTCTGTGAATATAAAAATGTTGACACTTTCGTACAATACAGAGGTGAATTATCTTATCGGCTGGCAAATAAGTACTTCAATAAGTAGGTTTTTAAAATGAAAACCTGCTATGTTAATTTTAAGACTGCAAAAAATGGAACATGAAATTTATACATTCATCAATATAATTATTATAAGCGAAAGGCTCAGACTCAAAAGTCTACTATTTTACTATAAACTAAAAATTATTTTAACACTAGAAGTACCAGGTGGCGTCATATACGACGCCACTCGAAATTTCGAGATGGATTTTTCAAAAGACCAATATTTTGAGAACCCCTGACTTGTGTCATACAACGCCACCTGGTCTTTTGAGGTTATTCTTGTGGCGTCGTATATGACGCCACCTGGTCCTTTGAGTAATCGAGTAAAACCTGGTTTTTTCTAGTGTTAAAACTGTTTCAAGTCAATACCACACTTTTTATGGGGGAAACAAAAGGAGAGAGGAACGAAATGAAAAACCAACCATGTCACGATTCTGTGCTAGAATTCATTTAAAAAAAATATTTTTTTGGTAAATCAGACTTTCGAATTTTGATTCTGAGAACTTCGAGTATTAAATCAATGTGATGAGACACAAAAAAGTAAAATAAATAAAATAAGAAGCATAGTCATTTAAACAAAAATACCTAGTCCTCTCTTTGGAGCCCTGCTAGCTATCCGTTTTTTGCAGTTTTAAAATGAAAATTAATAAACATTTTTAAAAATCTTACTGCTGAATTTTCTTCAATATAAGCTTCAATTCTGAGAAGAGATGGTATTATTTTAAAACGCTGGTACCTATAATGAAAATCACCACAAATGGTTGTCACTTTCCAAGTCTAAGAGCCACCGGAAATGAAAAATATTTTAATTATTCGATATAATATTTTTTTGTATCCTGATAAGACGTGGTATGTGACAGTTTGATATTGAGCAAATTCTGTATTCGATTGTTTCATATTTTTATCGTGAATTCGTGGGTACACCATGTGTAAGCCTAGTGTTCAAGTGCTTATGTCTAATGTCTCCAACTTCGGTAATAATTTGTATTTATTCAACGAAAATTTTGGTATAGGTATTTTAAAATGTTGAATCGCTACGATTTGGTGCAGAAAATTTTCAAAATGTGATCTAAATTTTTGTTAATTATATGCCATGTGTTTATTGTTAAATAGAAAAGGTTTATATAATATGATATGCAGTTGCTTCGAAACTATTTTCGTCAGGTGAAATTGACAGTAAGATTACTTTATTTCTTACTGAGACCTGAGTAACTAACCAATTATCGAAGGGCCCAGAATCCGAAGTCTCATTTGCTAAAAACTCATTCAGGAGTGTAGCCAGGGGAGGCTTAGCCCCCCTGACATTATCGTTCGCCTCCCTAGCAAAATTTGCCCCCGGAGCAAATTTTGCCCACCCGCCCTCCCGCCTACTATACTTTGAAAAGAAATGGTAAATAAGGGGCTTGAAAAATTAACTGCCCTCCGAAGAATCTTATTTGCCCCCCCCCCCCCCTATCAGAACACTCTGGCTACATCCCTGTACTCAGTTTTGAAAAAAAAAAAACGCGAGAAACTATTTTCACATGGTTCCCCCTATCACTAAAAATGCCTCCAGTGGATTCAACTATTTGAGTAGAGATTCGAATTTAAAAAAAAATTATATTGATCGATTTTTAATTTTAATTCAAAAATCGAAATAAAGTAAATAATTTTGAGGTGTCCACTCAAAACGAGAATTTCAGTATTTGCGTATTTTATTTAACGAGTGAATATTCGTTATTAAAAGAATAAATTCAAATTTTGAACTAAATCTTGTCTAAAACTGAAGCAGTGAAGCTATTTTTAAAATCAAAAATCGTGCTGTTGACTTTCGATCTAATCGATTTTTCCAATTTCGATTTAAATCAATCAAAATTGAATGGCAAATTTCGAAAAATTAGCATCTCAAAATTGAAGCAGAACTATTTTTTAGTATGTAAAGTTCTTCCTACACTTAAGACTATATAATGCAATCTAAGACCCAAATCATGAACTAATCCATTTTTTATGTTTGTTTCCATATTAAAAAGTGTCAAGAAATTTTACACCCATTTTTGAATTTAAAAAAATTGAAAGTTTGATTTCATACATTATTTAAATGAAACAGTCTAATCAGGTTTCACAATGGGCAAGTTTATTCCAGTTTTATGATTATTATTGTTTTTTTTACAAACGTTTCTTTCTGCACATCTTATCAAATTGCGCGTAACTTAAATATCCTCGTTGAGGAATGTAATTTTCAACTTAAATCGAAAAAATTAGTTGAAAAATTTGTCAAACTGTTTAGATACGGTCGCTGTTATGCCAGAGGAAAACTATGCAATACGAGAATCCTGCAGAAATCCCATTCACACGAAAAAGGAGTAAACGAAAATTTGCTTGTATCCTTTGTGGAGGACTACTTTTCGGTTATTGGTTGTTACTGTACATTTATTGGTGCGGTGAGACACCAAACTTTACATCAGGCATAATCACTATTAGAAGTAAGTTGGCTGCATGAATTTTGAATAAAATAATATTTATTTGGTTTTCTGACAATTCCCCAAATTAATTTTCCGGCCACCGCAATTTCCCAACAATTTTTATTCCCAACCAGCTTTTTACCCAATTGGCTACTTAGCCCAGCCCTGTGTTGGTCTGGGAATACCTTCACCTCACCTTCGCCTCCTCACCAACCTCCTTCAGATAGGTAAAATAGGTGCAAATCAATCTCATGGCAACCGTGTTCTGGAAATGGGTCAAAGTATCATCGAAACTATCGATAACAAGTTTGACTTATCGATAATATGGCATATTTGAGAAAATGAGACAATTAATGTAAAAAAATTGGGCAGAAGACACAACAATTCCAAGAAGATTCAAAAAAAATATGTCTGTCACTCATTTTGCATAATTCCACAAACAAAAAGTTATCGATGATTATCAATATTATCGATAATAAGGCCAATATTTTCGATAGTGAAAATTTTTGGATGTAAGAAAATTTGGGAGAAAAAGAGTCCTTGTTTGTTTATTATTTTCAGTATTTTATTAAAAATAAATTGACTCTCTATGTAGAAATTTTTTTTTGTTTTTGAAGTTGTGAGAGGAGATTTTTAAGTATTCATGGGAGGACTCGACAGTGAGTGAAGAGATTATAGATTAGAGTTTGTATAACAAACAGGAGTGCGCAGAAGAGATTCTTTAGTCGACTACATTTTAAATAATAATCATGGATGAAAAAATTTCATGTGGAGGACTTTTATCTTTTTCTCGTGAGATTTTCAATATGATTCATCCATTAGCGAAGAATGGTCAAATTAATTTTTCAGAATTCAGATAGTAGATATTGCATATCTTTTTTATAAATCGCTCATATAATACAACAACGTCACGATTAAAAAAATCATAATTTTTGAGTTAAAATTAAATGAAAAATTTTGTTTTGATGTCTGCCTTAAGCTGGTATAACTTTTGAAAACTGAAAATTTTAAGATGTGACGTTGTTGTATCATATAAGTGAAATGTGAAGTGCGTTAATTAATTTCAGGAGAATAAATTTTTCTGAAAAAAATTTTATTTCGAGTTTATAATTGAATTTGCACAGAGGTGATGTAATTTCTCTACCCCACTTTCGACTCCAAAAAATGAAATTATTGACGAAAAAGCGTTACAGGACTTGAAAATGAATTTTTTTGAGAGTGGCAACAATAATTAGACATTAGACAGGGAGCGAAAAATAAAATTCAATGGTGAGAATGAATAGTGAGAAAGAAGGAGGAAAGAAAAAAATATGCTATTGAAAAAATGAAATCCAAAAAAAATTTTCAAAATTACTGTACCTATGCTTGAGACCAATTTTCTCCCAGTAATTTCGAGGTTTAGCCTTTAGGCACTGTAATTGAACATCTATATCGAAAGTAATATAGAGATTCATAGTAACTTACTTTTGTGTGGCAGAGAAAATTTTGTTGTATCATCCCTGAGTCATTAGATACTCGTATACATGTAATGTTCTCTGAATAAAGTCTCATCAAAGAACTAAATGATTGGCATAGTAGGAGTTTTATCAAACCAAAATAAATCTTCAGCTGGTTGTCACAGAGATATGCCACTGATATACTTAATTTATCACAATGATCTGGCAAGATAAATTTCAATTTAGTTGAAACATGTATCCTCCCAAATACGAGTATAACAATAAACTGTTTTTTTTTTCACTTTTAGGTGGATTCCTCAATGTGTTAGACGAAGAACAAGATGATTTAAGTGAATCTAGCCTCGTCATCCAGCAGCCAGGATGCCGTATTCCTAGTATGTCACTTATGGGACCAATGGTCAAGCCATACGTATCCAAAGAGGCGTCAATATTTTGCGATGGTCCGCAGTATGGCAAAGAGAAGGGGGCAGTGTTTTGGCAACCGATACTCGTTCGAGATAGCAAAGACGCCATTTTTGTTGATCCTCAATCCTTGGAATTATCTGGTAAAGAAAATGTACAGTGCATTTACCAATCTTTCGCTCGAGCAACTGCCAGTGCAGGAAAAAAACTGAAAGAATTGGACCGAGAACCACCTATGTAAGTTTAGATGCTTCTCTATATTTTTGCTCTCGATTTATTTTCAATAAACAAAATGAACTGCTTTATATTTTGACCTCAGTCTCAAAAATGGTCTCCCCTTTTAAACACATAAAAAAGACAACAAAAGCAGAAGGAAAGCAAAATGCCATCATAAAAAGCCCGATTTGCACGATAATAGCAAAATGGCAGAAGATTTTTGCCAAAATGACAAATTTTCAACAATTTATGGTCATTTCTGTGAAAGTTTTTACAAAATGGCAAATTTTTCGCAGAATTAAACTGCTTCATTTTTGAACTTATCATAATTTGTTAAAAATGACAATCATATGGCAAATTGATATGTCATTAATTTGCCAGAAAAAACAAGTAGACTAAAAATTATAATTTATTAACGATTTGTTGAAAATGAAAATTTTGTAGCAAAAAATTGTCACCAATTTGTCATAAATGGCAATTATATGGCGAAAAAAGTAATTTGGCAAAAATAATTTGGTCATCGCTTTAATTTGTTATAAATGACAATTTCATGATAAAATTATAATTTCTCACTATTATGTCAAAAATAGTAGTATTCTGGTAAGTTGAGAATTTTTGATTTTTTTTTTTTGCCAAAAGTCTCCTCTTAGACAAATCACCAATTTTTCCGTCATTTCAACCTTTTCTACCCAAATCGGGAGGGCTTTAGAATACGATTAAGATTCTCCCCATTCTAGATTTTCTGTTTTGGATTCAGTACCCTCTCTAGTGAAGCCCCTAAGAAAGTCAGTTTTTTTGTAAGTTTCAGTTTTTATATTCTACCCTACTTATAACTTTCAGATTTTCATCCGAAGTGAAAATTTTAAATTTGACCGAAAAAAACATGATTCAGTCTGAATCTGAAGAATTCATCAGAGTGGAATGCTCAGTTCTTCAAAATCGCACGAAAAAGAGAAAAAAGAAACGATCAAAAAAGCCCTTTTACATGGATTACTTTGCTTTTATACCTCCAAAAAAAGAAGTCGAAGAAAGATGCAACAAACTGGATCAAGATCGGGGAGACAATTGGGTAAATGTGGCGGTTATTGGACTGGATGCCTTATCCCGTCTGAATTTCCAACGTCAAATGCCTGCTTCACATTCGTACCTCATCGACCAAATGGGGGCCATCGAAATGTTTGGCTTTAATAAAGTCGGAGACAACACATTTCCCAATTTAGCTCCCACGTTGATGAATCTGACTGAGGATGAGGTGCAAAAAGTTTGCTGGCCAAAGGAGCACAATTTTTTTGATAACTGCCCTTTTATATGGAACAAGTATCGTGATAGAGGTTACAGGTGAGACTTCAGTAGTCATCTTTGAAACCAAATGAGTCAGTACACAGGTCTGAAATAAGGAACTCATGTTGTTTTTTCATCCTACAAAAATATTATTGAAAAGAGTACCTCTCATAATTTATTAGAAATTTGCTGAAATCAAATGTTAAATCTTCCTAATACCGAATTTTTTAGGTGTAAAAATTACACGTATGCCAAGTTGACAAAATTTTCAAAATATTTATGATTTTCTCCTGGAGGTCATGAGACAAAACCATTGGCGGACTTGACAGAAAATGTTTTGGGAGGCTAAAAATTTTTTCAAATGTCATTGAAAAAAAAGGCTAAATTTTTTCATTTTTTCCTCGAAATGGGGAGCTAATTAGATTTCCTCGATTTTCTTAGGGGGGGCTAATTTCAGCTCTGAGGGGGCTTAGCCCTCCCTGGCAATCCCCAAAGTCCGCCTATGGACAAAACTTTGATCCATCAATTCACTTTTTACTCATAAGAAAATGAGCAGCCCCTCTCTCATTTTCACTCCTCTTGTCCCCTCTTTTTCAAACATTAAGGTTGCAGTTGAAAAAAAAAATTATGCGTAAATATGAGGGATGCCAACTGCAGGGATTAATCCCTGAAACCAGGGATTTTTTACTGTCTTGAAAAATTTCAGTGATAAAACCAAGGATTTTTCGAAATTTTGGGGATTTTTTGAAGGTGTTTTTTTTAGGACTCCAAGGATTTTATCTCAATTTTCCAGGAGATGATATTCTTCGGTATTTTATCCTTATGTTTTAAAATTAAAAATTTCCTAATTATAATTCTGTCGACCATTAGACCCGAAATCTAAATTTTCGACGAAAAAACCGGTTTTAGGGATTTTTTTCACCTCCAGGGAATTTTTTTTTAGCTCGAAACAGAGAATTATATTATCAGAAGCACATCCAAGGGGGGCTAGATGGGCTGAAGACCCCTTTCGGCCTCAAATTTCATTGAAAAAAAAGCTGAGTAAAAAATGATAAATTTATAACTCAGCCCCTCCCTTAGAAAATTTATGGGCAGTGCCACTGATTGCATTTAAGGTGTAATCTTAGAATGAATTTTGATTTAAAAGCAACCGCATATCTCTATCTTATTTTTCACAGGAGACGTAATTCAAAAAAACAAATATAGCTAGTCATTTTTCTGCACCCTATCTCATTCCCATTCATTGGAATAAGATTTCATGCCAATCTTTGCAAAATTCTAATTGACTAATTCAATTTCCAGAACCGCATTTGTGGAGGACACACCAATGATTGCCGTTTTCAACTATCTAAAAAAAGGATTCCACAAGCAGCCCACTGACTATTACCCTCGCCCCTGGTTCTATGAAGCTGAAACCAAAATTGGACGCCATTTCTCTGGAAACTGTTATTTATGTCTGGGCCCAAGACTCAGCCTCTCCGTTGTCCTCGACTACGCCTACAAATTCTTCCAGACCTTCCACAGCAAAAAGTTTTTTGGCTTCTTCTGGAGCACCAGTTTCACCCACGACTATATGAATTTACCCAGTCAGGGTGATGAAACGGTCTACAAATTCTTTCATCAACTCCACCAGGATCAGCTGCTGAACCAAACAGTGCTGATAGTTTTAAGTGACCACGGACTCCGCTGGGGTGACTATCGGAACACCTTTCAAGGTCACTTGGAGGAACGCTTACCACTGCTCATGTTTGTCTTCCCACCTTGGTTCGAGGCTCGGTACCCTCAGGCAGTTCAAAATGTCCGCCAAAATGCTCGCATGCTGACCACTCACTTCGATCTGCATCATACGATGGTTGATCTCCTCAATCTGACAGCCTTGGAGGATGAAATGCTGCAACAACGCACTCATCCGACTGGACGTGGCCAAAGTTTATTCCAGCCAGTATCTCCCCACAGAAATTGCTCCCAGGCTGGAATCCCTCGTCATTACTGCACCTGCCATGACGCAGTCGAAAAGATGGACGCCAATGATACAAATGTGGTCGCAGCTGCAGAAGCTGTAGCCAAATACATGAACGACTTGTTGAAAACCGAACCCTACTGCGCACATTTGCAGGTAAAATCCATAAAACAGGCGACGATGGAAACGTCGACCATGAATGGAACGTTTGCAATAAACAGCACTAACCTTGAATACTTGATCACTGTAGAAATGTATCCTGGAAATGGATTATTTGAGGCAACTGTTTTCTATGACAGCTGGTCCAAAACATACTCAGTCATTGGAAGAGTCAGTCGCATTAATTTATACGGAGCTCAGTCGTTTTGTGTTCACAATAATATTCTGAAACTGTATTGCTTCTGTAAACACTGACCAAGCAGCTTCGTGAATTTGGTAGACCATTTTAGGCCCAGCCTACTGGTTCCTTGGTAAAAGCTTTCTCGCTTACTTGGACTTGCTGATTGAAAGTTTTGTCGATGGACGATTCTGCAGTAGTAAAAAATAGGAACGAAGTTTGAAGCCACATTCTTTGTAGAGAACAAGGAATTGAAAAATAGAAAGGCAAGCCATAGCCAGATTCTTCGGTGAGACAAAAACGTGTGAGATTAAATTCTTCAATAGTCAAGGATGGAAAATTAAAGAAAAATAAACAAACTCGAAGCCAAATGATTTGAATGAAAAAAAGAATTAGAAGTTGGAAAAAATAGCTGTGAAGCTTGTGAGGAGTGAAACTGGATAATGAATGGAATTAGCCCATTGTGGCACTGTCTAATATTGCTAACAAAGAGCGAATCTGCAATTATATAATTTTATAAGTTGCCAATCTTGGCAGAAAATATGTAGGTAGCTTAATATATTATCTAGAATGAAAAGTTTTTCTCTAAGAAACATCATAGAATATTTTAAAATACATAATATTTTATCCCCTCTGCAAATCTGCAGAAGAGAAAATTATTTCCATGGTCTTATGATGGATTATAGCAAAATGACCAATAAATTATTCAAATAATTGGGGAAGTAGAATTTTATAGAATTTCAGGACACAATTTTAAACAGGTAAGATCAAGTGATTTACTTGGGTGTAGTTCCAAAATACACAATTTTAAATTTTGAAAAAATGAAAATGCAGTCAGAAAATTAAAAATTTCATAATAATTGAATTGAGGTCATATTGACTAGATTTAATTTTTTAATGAGACGATTGCTTCTTTTCAACTTTTTTTCTAAGGAGTTTTATGGAATTTCAAGTTATGTTTTAAAGTTTTAATCTTATCGATTCAAACTCTTCATAATATTTCAAGAGAACGATGTCTGAAGACCTTTTGGTAACTACTTTTTTAGAAATGATTTTTTTTTTTATATTTCATTTCCTTTTTTTACGAACAGCACGTTTAAAATATGGTATTTTCGTCCGGATAAAGCTGAAATATCAGGCATTTTTAAAAGTAATTTTAAAAACCGGGTCTTAAGACATTTCTTTCATCTGGAGCATTTGAATTAATCGCATCAAAATTTAGGGAGAGATGTAGAAACCAGCGAACTTTTTTATTTGCTCGTGGAATTATACAACCCAAATGCCTACTTTGCAATAGACTGCCTACTTTTGCTTTTATCGATTAACCAATTAAAATAAAGAAAACAGAAATAAAATTCCCTCATCCCAGTGGGCGAATAAAAATTGAAGCAAAAGCGAAAATTTTATTCCCATTGTGAGCAGCTGATTTTAAATATTTATTACCTAAGTTCCTAAGTCAAAGTGGATATTTGTTTTAGTGATGAATTTTATGTCTAAAATAATAAATATTTGTGAATAATTTTGTTTGTTATTATAATCGGAATAAATTTGTTATTTTTGTTGTTATCAAATATTATTTCTTCGTTTAATTCAGTGGCTGAGCAAGTGGGGGGCCCAAAAATTTTCCCCAAAATGAACGAAAAATCAGCGGCTAAAAAGAAAAAAAATTATAGAGAAAGAAAAAAATTATTAAAAAGATTTTTAATAAAAAATTTTGGTTTTTGCCGAGTGACTCTTCAATGGCAATTTAGCTGGGTGGAGAAGAATTTAAAAAAAAAATAATCCGAATAAGAAACATTTTTTTTTTTGGGGGGGGGGGAGGCTCGTCAATGAGTGAAAACGATCCAATCACCTTTGTTTTTGGACGTTGAAATTTTTCCAATTTTTCGTGACCCACCCTGGGCAACCCCCCCCCCCCTCCCCCCAAAAAAGTGGCTCCACCACTGGTTCAATAGTTCCAAATCAGTTATTTGTTTGGATCAAAAATATTATGTTGTACTATTGTATTATTATCAAGAAAAATTACGAATTTTGGAAATTTCAAGATGGAAACAATAATAGGCTACATTTTTCACAATATTCGACATTAAGAAAATTAAGGGAGGATGCACAATCGATTTTTACCATGCTTTTTTGGCTCTTTTCATGTTCCTTTTTCTCAGAGCTTATTATAGCTAGAGAGCTGAAATTTTAAAGGCTTCTTCACCCAACCTTAGAGTAAATTTTTACCCAGGGATATTGAAATGCAGTTGGAACTGGAAAAATTATAGCCACTTTTCGAGTATTCCCTTCAAATAATAACGGTTTTTTGGACATGAAAAAGCATACAGCACCTTGTAATCGTGCTAAGTAAAAAAGCCTGTGTCTGTAGAGTACAACTGTGGGGGAAAAAAGACAAAAAAATCAACCCAATCAGAGCAGTCAATACAACCCTTAAGTTATAAGATTAATTTGCCCTTATTGTTGAAAATATATAGCACAATTAATGAAAACTAGCCCAGTAATGCAACTAATCTGCATATTTTTCAAATGTCCAATTTCCTAAACAGCATTGATATGAATTTGGCTTCCTTTTGAATAGTTGAGTATTGTTTAAATACATGGATTTTAAAGGATTTCTTTCCCTACAGAATCACAATTTTCAGACACTAAAAAAAGAAATCAATGACAAATTATAACATTATTTTGAAGAGAAAATAATAAATAACCAAAAATGGTAGAAAACTCAAAATTGATTTTTTTGCCAAATAGATGTGCATCCTCCTTTAATAAACTGCAGTTATTTTTATTAATCATATGATTACGAAAATTCGACCAATTTACAAACACAAATTAATATTTAATAATCATCAAGTGGCCAGCAGCCCGTTAATTTTCTAAGCATTCTGCCAATCGGAAGATGTGAAACGAATGGTTAAATGTGTATTATTATTTTGATTTTATCGAAACCCTAGTTAACCTGGGGAAAGTGTAATCCTGAATCGTGTAAAATTACCCAATTGCCTAAAACTCACTTGAAAAGCCTATCGTATTGTTAAACAATGAAAAAGGTACACTATTTTGAGCATGAAAATTATTATTTTTAAATAATATTAAGAGTGGATATCAAAAAATGAGCCTATAAGTTGACTTCGACCCATTTTTCGAAACACTCAGTTTCATTATCTGTGGCCTTTCCTTATTGGGTATAGGCAATGAACTGAGTAAAAGTGCTAATGCCCTCTCAGAGCTTAACCTCACACATCATCTAAAAAATTGCAATTAAACAAATATTTTGAACGTTAATATCTAAAAACGCTATTTTCCTAATTAAATTGTTCTTTCCATCAACAGTTGTTGACTTTCAAATAAGTTTATAACTAAAAGCTCGGCTGACTGGGTTAAATTTATTGATATAGCCTTAGTAACGATTCCCCATAGGTACCCTCTAAATTGTAAATATTACGAAAATGTAAGCTAAATTTTCCAAATTAATTTTTACTTTCTATGTGATAATATCCAAGAAATTATTTCTGATTATTTTTACTTTTATGAAAGGAGATGAACTAATTTTATTCTATTTCTTTCTCTTAGGTCCCCGAGTAGGCAAAGCTCATATATTTTTCTGGTCAAATGAAGAAGAATCTGGCCTAAACCCATTATTACCAAAAATCCATTCCTCATTCTTTGCTCTCTCTTGTAAAATGTTAATTTCTAACTTAAAGTTCAGTTTCCCCAAAAATATCAAAATTCACTCATCCCGCCGCATTTTACATTCAAAAAGGCAACGAAATTTTAGAAATTTAAGCACGCGTCAGCAAAAAAACTTTTACATAACTATATTTTGAGGAAATTCTCCAATAATTAACTGTCGAAATTTTCAAACTGAAACTTACTTGCGATGGTTCACAGTTCTCCACTATTCGTAGAAAATCGATAATTTTACGAGAGAGATTCGTTCTGCTGCAAAGAACAAGGTCAAGGGAACGAAAACCAAGCACTATAAATTTATACCACACTACATGTATAAACACAGCTAAAGGGAAACGTTTTGTGAATTTGAATGAAGGGATAAATAAACTTGAGACATTATAATGGAAATTTGATGCAGAAGAAGGAAAAGAAAACCACTATTTACTATTAACGTAAACGTGACACTGCTCCCAACACCATGAAAAGAAAAAAATTCAAAATAAAGTTCGAACGAAATCTGTAAACGTGATAAAGATACAAATCTTTGAATAAAGCAAAAGGAAGCCTCCTCAATACCAACAAAAAGCAAGAGAAAACAAAATTTTGAAGGCAAATTAAAATATATTCTAGAATATGGTCCTTCTTTATACAGGGTGTTCCGCCTCGAACTCAACACCAAACGAATGCAGATAGAGCGATACGAATTTTCGTGAATGATATGTAGGTAGAATACTCTCCAGTTGATAGGAACTGTTGTTGGAATCATTTTTCCTTCAACCAATTCTTGTAATTATTTTTTTTTAATTCATAAAAATCATATTACTAGGGTAGTTAGAAACCTCCAGTTGACGTAATTATTTAGCAAATATGCTTTACTTTCTTGAATTAGTCTAAAAAATTAGAGCAATCGAAGCAAGCAGAGAAAAATGATGAATGAAAATGTGAAGAATTTAACGAAAATGTCCCTGAAAAATGTTCGCACCACCTGAGAATATTGAAAAAAAAAAGGAAAGGTCCTACCTTTGGGGAAAAGAGTAGGAGCTTCCAGTTTGATTTTTGAAAAAAATTTGAAAATTTTCAATTATTTTGCACCATACGCCACCTGATGAATATGAAAATTTGCCACTCGTACTTTCATTATTATTTTTTTTTTTAGAATGTGTTCGAAACTATCTGGTATTTTCAGCTATTTCCAGTGGCGGAACCAGCTTATTTTTTAGTGGGGGCAGGGGCAAGAAAAATCATTCGAAAATTTCAACATCCAAAAAATTGATACTGAAGCTGATTTTTTATTATTTTTCAATAATTTCCTATTTTTACTGGTTTTTAGTTCATTTCGAAAAATTTTCGGGTGGACGAAAATTTGTTCGGGTGGGCCACGACACCCCCCCCCCCACCAATTAGTTCCGCCAATGGATAATTATTTCTTCATCGGTAACAAAAATTTAAGACATCAGAAGATAAAAAAACAAAGAAAGAAAAATAAAGAAAAGCTTATACCAAAGACTATCTTTGCTTATACGGAAAAGGCTTGCACTAAATACGTACGTTTTTATCTACCGAATAAAATAAAAAGCTTTTCTCCAATCTAAATTAGTAAAAGAAAAACAATTGAGATTTATTTGGTCCACTATGATTAGAACTTTTGTTAAAGAAAATTTTTTACCAAACATTTTATTACCAAAGTAGTTTTTTCTTAAAAATGAAGCCTAATGTGATGCTGAAGACATTTCTTGCTACAGAATGAAGGTGCATCACATCAAAAATGTGATAATAACTTTTTTTTGAATAGCTCAAGTATTTGAAAAAAATGCTGAGTAATTATAAAAACTAAATTAACAAAAACTTGTTCCTAAAAATGTAAAAATGAAGCTTAGACAACTAAGAATGAATGTGTTTTGTAACACAAAATTAGACTTCCTGGCAAGACTACTGTTACAAGTAATTGCGTATACCTACGAAGTCAACAATATCCATTCATGTGGTCAGCTGACCTTGACCTATTTGAATGTATTTGAACATTTGATATAGATATAAGAAAATAAACAGATGAGATGCAGGAAGAAAAGTTGATGATACGAAAATAAAATTATACTATACGGTAACGCGACTAAAATACAGAAGACCTAACCGGATTTATGTCGTTATCGAATTAATTATGAAACTTACAAAGCTGTGCTTTTATTTGAAATAAAAAATTTAAGCGCACGATATTTTTAAATCCCATAAATATCGAAATATTTAGCGTATAGTACAGCGGAAAAACATAATTTTGTCAAATTAGTTCCAAATAAAATCACAAGAGTGTCGAATAAATGTGACAAAACATTTCAACTGTTGCTTCACGAGAATCTCGAAGCAACTGCTAAATTTTTTTCAACCTGATACTGAAAACAAATCGATTGGAAGACATTTCGACAGTATAATGTTTCCGACTCGAGTTCAAGGTTTTGGCATTGAAATCTCGGCTTGTAAAAAATTTGAAACGAACGAAATTTTATCTTTTTAACGTAAAAAAATTCAAATATTATGTATTCAAAATAGGTACGTGACAGGATAATAAAAATTTCTCAGTTACCTTAATGGACATGATCAAGTGGCAGGAGAAGGGGCAGATGGTCACGCTGTTTTAGCTGCTAGTGTGTGAATCTGTGACTGGACTCGAACCGCATGATGGCGCGAAAGCTGCAAAACTTTTTATTTTAAGAGCATAATTTATACGTGTAAGTGATATTTATAGAGTATGTACGAATTTACGCGCATCTTTTTCCACTGGCTTTCGAGACGGCGACTACTACGCGACGAGCAAAATTTTCTCACTTTTGCTCTTTCGCTATCTCAGTCTGGCACATTTTTCATCGCCTGTAAAACGCACTTTTTCTCTGCACGATATCGCCGATCGATTTATGAGCGGGTAACTAATGCGCACCTTCGACCTTATACATCAGATTTTGGTATCTCACTACAATATCCAGTTCATCTAACGTTTCAAATGACAAAAAAATATTCAGGGGTAAGGTGTGGCTAAATTTTAAATTAGCTGGTTTTTTTAATACTCGTCACTGTGTAACAACAACAAAAAAAAAACCACTCGTATATTGCATATAATTAGATATCCGGAGCGGAATACACTATTAGATCGAGAAAAAAAAGTTAAGAACAACTAAATCTAGACACAAAAAGTTACTCAAGGTGCCAGAACTACGTTTCGTATAGGTTAGTGCTGTAGCAAAATTTAATTTTGTTTTTTTAGACGGAAAATATTTTTTTATTTTATACAGTTAATAAAATTGCCGACATTCTTCTACGTCACGAGGGAGGCGTAAATCGTTTGGAAATTTTTATTCTTTCGACAGTGGAAAAAATATTTAGTAAAATACTAGCCGTAGAAAACTCCGTTAGAAAAATAGGGTTTCTTAGATGGCAGGTTACATTTAAATGGAATTTACATTTTTATTTTTTTCTACGAAAAAATAATAATCACTTGAAAATATTTAATTAATTACAACTAATATTTTAAAATGGAAATGTCTTCTATAAAAACCATCAAGTTTCATTTATGGTGAACAGTAACTTGTTTTATTCGAGGAAGGAAATAAAATGAAAAAATTTTCAAAGATAAAAATAATCTGTACCTATTCTAAGGAGCATGAATCTCGGTGGCTCAGAGCATGAAGATTATATCTAAAAAAAATACATTTTCAAAATAGACTTATCAGTATTTCAAATTCATGTGCACGTTTGGAATGCTCAATTTTTTCAACTGTCAAGGTAAAATAAGATAAAAATAATTGACACCCTTGGTGAAATCATTTGAAAGAGAATGAAATTTTCTTAATATTAATAGGAACAATAAAATTGGCGGGAAACCAAGGAGTTAGTGAGTGAAATCATGAGCTGAAGCCCTTTTTTATTCAGGTCGTCCACTGCATCAAAAAAGCTGAATTCAAAAACAGATTCGCACCATTTTCTAAATTCAATTTCGATATTTTCGTAAGTGTCAAACCCTACTGTTTTCTACATCGAATCTGATGTTACTGAATTCAAGTTCTCACTTGAGAAATTTTAGGTTGGCTAGAATTCATTTTCTTTGTTTTTACTTATTCGAAGTCCGGATTTCTCTTTCACGTATTTCTGAAATCATTACGGAATGTACGAAAAATATGGTTTAATAAATACAAAAATTCACAGAGTAGATACTTGTAGGAAACCAGTAAAATAGCTTAATAAATATAAAGATTCACAAAATAGATGGTTTGTAACGAACTGATAAAATTGCTTAATAAATAATATAAATACCAGTATTCACAAAGTATAAGGTTTATGTAACGAACTCATAAAATAATTAAATAAATATACAGATTCACGAAGTAGATGGTTTCTAACGAACCGAAAAAATGGTTCAATAAATATAAATACGTACCTATTCACAAAGTAGATGGTATGTGACGAACCGATAAAATATAATCTTCAACTTACTATACGAAACGTTATTCTGAGTCACTACCCGAATCATCAGAAAAATTCAAGTTTCTGCGTTTAGACAAACGTGACTTCAACTTTCTAGTAGATGCAACACCTACAATCGAGCAAAGCTCTTGATTAGATTCTAAAGAAGTCACAAAAAAATACTAATATTATAAAAAATACAATGTACTAACTGCTTTTGCTGATACGAGGTGTTTTCGGAGTTTTCATAGGAGTTTTCGGAGGCTTTAGGAAATCTGCATCTAAATTATCAACGCCTTTAGTCAAAATAATGTCGATTTTGGCTTCTAACTCTTCCGCGATTTCAACCATCTATTTCACAAAAAAAAAAAATTAATGAAAATCATTCATTAAGTACGTTTTCATTGTCAAGCAAAATATTATACGTACACCGAGCAACACAACAAGTTAGAAGAATTTAAATGACAATTCTGTATCAGCAAACAAGGTTTAAGAAGAGCATATACAGTGTCCCAGTTTGGTTTGACTCAGGGCCGGATTTAGGGGGTGGACACAGGGTTCACAGGCTTCCACCACTCGTCATTAAAAAAATGTTTAAAAAATTTGGTAACTGACCCCCTATCCCTCTTGAAACGGGCCTCCACCACTTTGTCCACACCTCTTTCAACTCTTAAATCCGGCCCTGGTTTGACTAGCCGGTACCAATGAATAAAACTCATTAAAACAAATTAAAATTTCTAAAACAATTCTTTGCAAAAACTTAAAATTGAAGGCATAACTTTTCAGAATGAAGCTAACTAAAATAATGATTTTTTACAACTTTTATAACATTGTAGACTTTTCAGTTTCAAGTTAAGGCAAAAAATTTTAATAAAAGTTTTCAAGTCAGTTTTATTCACTGGAGCTGGCTAGCGAACTCAAATTGGAACACTCTGTATAACGTATGCTATACTTGGACCATTTTTGACAGAATTAATTCTAACGGAAAAGCAGAGCAACTTACTTTGGTCATTTTTACTTGCTTCTTACACGCTATTATTATATTGGTAAAGTGCTTATGCAATTTGGGGTAATTTAATTTTTCAGCAAAGCAAGCAATATTATCGACTAATTTTTGAATCGTGCGATCAGTGTAAGGAACTAGAGTCAGACAATACGATAAATCTGTGCAATGACGTTCATCCGAGGCTCCGCGAAGCCTATGGCATAGTTTCTCGACTAATGCCTCCAGCTGTCTGTCTTTTCCAATTAAATTCATTAACATTCTGTACAAAAAAAGAACGCATCACAGTCAGCTCAACGAATTATATGATTCCAAAAAAACAGAACAGCTGAGTTCGAGAAGTGGCTGAAATAACAATTTTTCAGAAGAGTTGAGTCAGCCTTGTAAATGGTTTTTTAGACTCATCGAGATCATTAATAGGGACTCGTCCTCAAGGACTTAATATGTATAAATGTTGAGGAGGACTGCATTTTTGTTGCATTAACTTGGCCAATTATGTTTTTCATCAATCTAACTAATTTTTGCGTTAAATCGAGATTTTTTTTTCTTCGATTAATTAACTTTAGAGCTCAAGTAATTCATAATTTTACCCGCTTTTGGATACGATCGCAACAAAAAGTATGAAAATTAATGGTACGAAAAATGTATTTTCAGCTTGATATTCTGAATATTGACTAAGCCACTTCATCACTTCCGCTTACGGAATATTAACTACAAACTTCAAAATAATTTGGAAATTTTCTTGAGACGTTCGATGATCAGGATGAGAAAGACGAGATATAATATCTGGCATAACATTGTATAACGCATTGCCTTTTGAGCTTAATTCGTAAAATAGGTAATACGCCTGTCCTGCGAACCAAAGCAATAAAATGCATTATTTCAAAACAGAACCAACACGACAACTACAGACAGAGAAAATACTAACTCATAATTTTTAGTTCCGGATCTACTATACATAGAGCAACATCAGACATTTGACTTTTAACTTTAACCATTTCATTGGTAATCAAATGTGATATAACGAGTAAAGCTGTGAATCGAACATCAGGAGAGTCATCTTTTAACCTGTAAAAAAAAACAACTTGAAATACTTGTAAAAAAAAACCATTTTAATGTATTAGCAGCAACTAATACCTGTGATAAAAATAACCAGTCCACGGTTCAACTATATTCGGAAAACGAAATGTGAGATCTCCAAAAGCTAGAATTAAGTTCATTTTAACTCGAGAATCTTCGGTTTTTTCTAGGATAGTTATAAACAGCTAAAAAAAAAAAATGAATAAAAAAAAAAAATTATAATACGTAAATTAAAAAATGAAACATTCACTGGTAGGAATAGAAATTAAGCCGCAAGTGAAGGTACGAACTTGTATGTACTGGTTGCAAAATTCGGATGATATCATCATCATTTTTGACAAAGCTATAGAAGCAGCCGAGGCAACCAGAGTTCCTTTGTATTTTCCAAGATTCTGGCATATTTTCACAATGAATGAACTACGATTAGAGGACGAAAATTTTCATTTTACACAAATTTTAATTTTCAACTTGGCAAATTGAAACCTGCTAAAAATACCTTATCTTTCCTAGAACCATCTCTTCGCTTAAAATTTCATTTTCGCAAACCAGTCGAATAGATTCAGCAATACGTTCACTCACAACTCCCATAGAATCATCATCAAAATTTTCAACCACCGGATTTTCGGCTATGCTCTGCTAAAAACATTATGTAAAATTTTTTAATACAACGCTTGCAACAAATGAGAGCAATAAAATGTTGAAATGTTACTTTTTTCGATGCGTTTGCAGAGACTGATGATTTTTTGTTACTTTTTCGTGATTTCTCTTTTAACTTAATTGCTCCTGATTTTGGTTTCGTGTTTCTTCTAAGTAATTCACTCAAAACATCATTTTCCAAGTATTGCCATTCGCTGAAATTGAGCAAAACAATGAAATTTTCTGGAGAGTTTAACAAAGTAGTAGTAGATATGTATATTATATACCAGAAAATAACGTGACCGGCAATAATGAGAAATCTGACAAGATATTCTTCTTTAAGCGAATCGTTCGCATTGTCAGCACCTGGATGTGAAAGAATTGTAAAAATAATTTTTTTCTACAATTTTCAACCCGAATTAGTTTCAACAAAATACTTACGATTTTTAATTTTTTGTAAGATATTTTTAATGAAACCAGCACAAATCGCATCTGGGTATTCAGATAGCTGTGAAATAGACAGAAAAATAGGATCAAATTTTATATTCACATAGAAACAACGTAATGCCTAATTATATTAAACACCTTTCACAGAAAACGTGAAATAATATTAAATTTACAAAGGGGAAATTACTTGATATATTGTAGCAATTATTTCCATAGCTATTGCTGTGTATAAATTGTTATCCAAATTGAAAAACTGTTCATCCAAAACTCTAACTAAACATTGCGCCAATTCTGAATCAGGAGGATATCTAAAATAAAAAAAATGTTTCAATGAGTGAACTATGAAAACTATAACATGCTGGAAAAACTGAAAATTTTACTTTATTAAAACACCGTTTTCATTCTTCAAACCGTATAAAACGCGGAACATTTCGCAGGTAAATAGTGAGATTGTATAATCTTTACGATTTTCTTGACCAAGTCCAAATTTAAGGAGTCTATCAATATTACTTTGAATTATTTCTGGTTTAGCACTGGGAAAAAAAAAATATATATATAAAAAAAAATAATAAAAAAAAAAATTTACTCATCTAGTTTTAATAAAATAGAGAGAAAACTCACCTCGCATACATAATAATCAAAACAGCTGCTGCTCTACTATCTTCATTACTGATATTAGACGATTTCTTGAAATACTTGTCCCATAAGATCTAAAAAAAAAAAACAGTTAAGACATCTTTTTTTATTCCAAATCTAAGAAACGTTCATGTTCACATACCAAAAGAAAATCATTTCCAATCATACCGCTTTTAACCCAGTGAACGATTATATTTTTCATAGACTTCTTCTGTTCTAGGGTGACTTTTTTCAGCAGAGCAATGAGTTTTTCAACGGTCTAAATGAAAAGAAATTTTCATTAAAAAATTCATATTATCCTAATTTAATACATAATTTGGGAGTAATAATTGACAATACGGACAAAAAGACTTTTTTTACTGCTATCTGGTTCATCTGGCATTATAAACAACGATACAAACGCCTCATTTACTGCCTCTTTTACTAATGTGTCTTTGGAGTCAAACAACAAGAGCATACGACGCAATCCTTCTCCAGCACCAGACAGTTGAAAAGACTGAACGACTTTGAAATACCGGACAGCTTCCAATATTTCGACCACCGAGTTGCCCGTCATTAACTTAGAAATAAGGGTCGAAGCGGTTTGCATAGCTTTTACGAATTTCAAGAAATCCTAGAGAAATACAAATTTCAATATTTTATAAAAAACTGAACGAAATGGAATTGAGAAATTAGATTAACTTTTACCTCGCAATAAGTAAGGACACTTCTGTCAGAACCGAAATCTTCGTCAGATTTATCGAGCGTTTCAGTTTGATTCATTGCATTTTTTATTTCTGACAGATCATTGGACATAACAATTTTGAAAAGTAACAACACACTTTCATCGTCTTTGCACATGTTACCAAGAATCCACTGATAGTATTGAACGAGGTCCAAAGTATTTTTAAATTTTCTGAAATAATATATAAATAAAATCGTGACACAAGAACTTTTAAAGAGGGTGGATTCCTCTTTTAATGAAGCTCTTACCTGGCTTTTTTCAAATATTTCTCCTCAAACGCTACTAAGGAAGAGTACAAAAGCTCCAAATTTCTTTCAATCACATATTTTCTTATTGCAGAGAAGGATTTTGCCATTTCTGCTCTTCCAGCATCATCATTTTCGATTTCGTCCGATGATTCTTCCGAGTCTGATTCAGATTCAGATTCAGATTCATCGATTTTTTCAATACCTGTAAAAAGAAAATTAATGATTTAAAAAACTCTACATTAGATGGTTCAATTTGCAAAGTAAATTTTACCTTTACAACGCTCTTCAATAAACTCAGAAACGTCTGACCGGACACAATACCAAACTTTGAACACTGATGGGTTTTCCGAGGCCGATTCTGCTTCAATAATTTTTGCTTTTAATGCTTTAAGATTTTGTTTAACACATTCCTCGTCAAGCTAAAGAATTTTTGAAAAAAAAGTTAATCCATTTGAAAATAACCAGAAAAAAGAAGGTTGCTCAGAGTGTAAAGGTCATATCTTCAAGAAATGAAATTTTTTAGAGACGGCTGATCAATAATTCGATTCTCATATTATGCGGACGGTACAAAATTTTCAATTTTTGGTTGCTATTAACAAGAAGAAAATCTGACGACATTAACTATAAAAATAATTTGAAGAATAAAATGGTTGGGGATTGAGATATAACTATCACGCACTCAGCCAATGAAGGGTAAAATAAAATAAATACTTACAACTGGACCATATAAATTATTTTCCAATATTGTGCTAATTAACCGAATAGCATACTTAATAACAAAACTGCTTTTGTCATTCAGTCTTTGCATGGCTTGATCTAATAAAGGGAGGACGTAATGTTTGGGCACTACTCTTTGTCTGTACATTTCTTGCCATAATTTTAAAACCTAAGAAAAACAACTTCGTGATAACAATAGGAGTTCCATTAACTCAAGTATTTCATGAATACTAAAAATACTTACTCTGGATCTAACATAGACATTAACATCAGTAATATGATCGAGCAAATGTTCTAGAAAGGAATTCCGAGTTTTCCGCCGATCCTCAGGAAGATTGTCTTCGTCAGATTCACTTTCTTCGTTCATATGTAAAGCATGGATAACTATTTCGGACATCACAGTGAGAACACAAATCCTCATAAAATAGGGCTGAAAAAAAATTCAAATATTATTTTAGAAACATAAGAAATATGAAAATTCAAAATACTTACGTCACAGCTCAAATTATGAAGCAGTAAATTAATACATGGGAGAATGAGTTCAGGTTTTTGTGTGGCAATTTCAACAATGAAAGACGAAAACTCTCTTGACGAAGAGGTTTCTCGAGCGCAAGAATCCATTTCAGAACCAGTTTCGATAATTTCAATTATTAATTCTTTGATGAGCGAGCGGCAGTTGTATTGCTCAACAAAAAATACGACAGCTTGAGCTAAAATTGATGCTAGATGATCATTTAGTTTCAACATCTATAAAAAATATAATATTAGGTTTTGTTTGTTTATCTCCTCCAGTCAAATGATTTTAAAATATTCAACTCACCTGAACAATTTTTACTTTGCAACTGATGGCATTATTATAACGAGTAATTAAGATACCGAGAATTTCATTTATTATTTCACGAGTTGGTTTCATTTTAATTGACGTAATTGAAGGCTTCTCTAGTACCGAAAAACAACAATCCTCAATAATCCTAGAAGAGAACGATAAAATTAATAAACAAAATTAATAACAAAAAAAAAAAATCTATAATTTCTAACCGCACAAATTCTTTTTCCACCACAGGCGGATCCCACAGCAAATTTAAAGGCAGTTTTATGATGTTATAAATTAAATTTAAAACAGATCGTTCATTCTCTTCCCAATCCCAGTTATGATCTTCTTTTAATTTCTCAAGTTTGGAATTTTTCTTTCCTTTCTGAAAAAATACAAAATATTCAATAAATTACAGAATACTGTCAAATTATGAAGTAAAATAAGAAATAATTTTTTTTACCTTATCAAGAACCAAGCTGTACGTTTTATCTAATTTTTCTTGGAAAGATTTTAAAAATTCAACAGTTACGTACATAGACATTTTGGTAACATTCAACAATTTTAAACGAAGTTCAGAATGTATATCTTCGTCTTCGAACAACAAAATCAAAGTATTATTCACAAGTGTTAAACCTGGAAATAACCGACTGATAAAGAACATTCATGCGAGATTATCAAGTAAAATATTACTGAATCCAAACCTTCAACAATCATTTTACTGTAAAAAGATTGTAACACTTTGAAATCAAAATTATTAAAATTTTGGAGAACAGAGAATAATGTAGGAAAGTGTTCCAGAATAAAGTCGCATCCATCTTCTTTGATACTGGTTTCACATTCTGTGAAAGAAGATACAGCATAAATGTTATGAAAAAAGAGCAGCTAAAAGCAAGAAAACTAGCAAGGAATAAAGCTGAAGCTCTGTTATAGAATGTTTTCAACGCTTTGAAGCAAAGAAATTATACATAATAATACCTTTCAGCTTAACTTCTAGATCACGTCCTTTATACACTTCTGACACATAATACTGATCTGCAGATTGAGCCGAAAGCAAGTCATCACGGTTCAGCGGAATGATAAATTCAAAATTGAAACCACCCATACTGAAATCTAAACGAAAATAAGTATGAGGTAAAGATTTTCTAGAGTACGAAAAATGAAAATAATACTTGTCTTAACATTCACGTAAGACATTAGGATCAATACTTGCAGGAAATGAACTTAGTTGATTAGAAAAATCAGTAAAATTGATCAAATTTTATTGAAGTACCATAATATACCAACGTAAATTTATTAATACCATCAATTGTATGTAACACTCAAATCAACAAAATTGTCGCTACTATTAAAACAGTTCAACAGGATCTTACCAGTTACCACGATGCAATTGCAACAGGTCTGCACGATATTAAGAAAATATGAATCGAAATTTAAAGAAAATGAAAATCATGAGTGGAGGAAAATTTGACAGTAATTTAAATTTTAAAAATATGAAATCTTTGTTTATAATCGTAGTAAAGTTATATATCCATTATCCGATTTTGCATAATTTTATCACATGTCAGTCTATCCGAAATAAGAAAGGATAAACATATGACTATTTACTCAATCACTATTGGTTAGTCATTCAAATAACGTTCATTCATTCGACTATTTAAGTCACGTGTTTATCCTTTCTTATTTGGGATAGAATATATAACTTTAATCAAATCAGTATCAAGATGAATCATTTCCCGCGCTTTAAAAAATAGAAAACATTGTATTAAGAACTCTCTTCGACTTTTCCCTTTTTTTCTGTCTCCGAAGAGGCATACTTTAATTTTATACTTTAACTACTTGAACAGAATAACAAGATATTTTATTTTACTTCATGCAAATATTCAATTGTATATTCACTTGTAGCATGCAAGTTATTTTTGTACTTGTTTTATAATGAAATAATTCTTCTCAAATTGAAAATAAAATTTATCTCTGGATTATTTTGGATCGAAAATATTCAACTTTTATGCCGTCTTGATCTGATTTATTGAGGAATCGATGGAATAGTCGAACTGAAAATAACTATAAGAAAAATTTAGTTTTCAAAAATGAGTTGATAACGTGAATTTGCAAAACAGGGCTGACTTGACTGTTTCAAGTTACATAGTCATCTGAAAGTTGCACAAGAAAAAAATGTTGATCAATTCATTGTTCAACCACTTTCACCAAGTACAAGAAATAACTAAGTCAAGAATCGAAGTTTATTGATTTAATTTGGGTTAATAAATAATAATTTAATCCAACAAATGTATGATACAAAATCACAATTTACAAAATTCAAAAAACTGCTATGCAAATATTTCGTTAAACGCACCGAGAAAAAAAAACCGGAGTTAAAACATGTTAAATCTACAGATCATAATACTTCAGCAAGACACCTATTCGTTCGAAGTCAAGTATTCAACTAAAAATTTAAAATATAATAGTGATCACTTCGTACACTTTCGATGTGGAACTAAAAAATGAAAAATATATTAAAACAAAAACCAATTTTTGACACGACATAAAATAGTAATACCAATCCTCAAATTTTCATTTCCTATCAAGTGTATAATATAAAAAACCATGAAAGACGATACGAATATCACAATATCCTCTCGTAAAATAATAAATAAGCTTGTTTATGGAGTACTTCTTCCTCAGCAATCGGTCTGGCGAAAGAATCACTAATATAATACCACTGCTTTTCTGCACTCATGTGTTCACTGAGTTTTTGTTCTAAGTCTTCAATATCCAAAGGTTCGTACTCGTTCGCCGTACTTTTAGGTAAAAATAATCTTCGGTAACTATTCTTCTCAACCGGTTTCCGCACCTGCAATCAATACTCGGTACTTAATAACTCATTGTTCCAAATTCATGAAAACATCAGTAGTTCAATTGTAATTTACCTTCACGTAGGCAACATAATGACCCGCATTCAAAGATCCACTATGCTCGACCACTCCGTACAGGGAGTACAAAATTTTCTTTTGGTTTGGAATCAGTAAATTCTAAAAGAATAAAAACAAATTGAATTATAATGACAACACGCTGACTGGGCAACCACGACAGGGGAAAATGTGGGCATTGTTGAATTGTAGGAGAAAACCAAGAATCCCGGAGGCCATTTACTCCGATTCATCGAGAAATTTTTGTGACGTGTCACGAAAAAATAAACTCCGTTTTTTTTTTTTTAACCATTATTACTAGAAAAATGACCAGCTTTTTCAACACTATGTCATTTGAAAATTTCCAAAAATAATTTTTGAGCTAACAAAAACCATCATCAATCATGAGAACATGTATCAAAATACATGAAAATCAATTTTTTGAATGGCTCTCCTGGAATATATGCGTTATGATGCTACGGTACGTTTTCTCACGAATGGTTAATTTTTTATTCTTTTTAAAATACGATACATAAGGAGAACGGTGAATACAGTTCAATATCACCAAAATAATGTGATTGAAGAAGATACAGAATTTTGTGAAATATTGCATTAGTCAGAATCAATGAAGAGGATTGGTTTTTTCTAATTTTACAAGCACAAAATACAGTGATTCGTTTCAAATTTTCTCATTTTGAAGCTATTACGTGAAAAAATACACTTCATACGAGACTTTATTGGAAAAGAACTTCGGACCGAATAATTTTCAAAAGTATGCATTCATTTTTTCAACTGAAAAAATTCAATTAACTAAGATATTACGAAAAACTGGACACATCTCAGTTCGAAGGGGGCTTGATTTAGGATATTTCTTAGGTACTGAAAACTCGATTAAAAACTAGGAAAAAGTGAAATACTCGCTTACCTCACAGTTGACCGAGCAAAACGATCCAATATCGAGAATTAGCGGGAACGTAATCGTTTTGTCGGCTTTTCTCAACGCTGCTGGACTGAAGGAAAACGCACTTCTCACTTCAAACCGTTTCAAGTGTAATATGAGAACAGGCGGCGGATACTTTATTAGAAGTTGCTTCGTAATTGGCTGATACACCGATTTCTTTTCGCCCGTAATCTTGTTCTGTCTTTCGGTGCACGAATCACATTTAAAGCTATTGCTTCCGCTCAAAATTTCACGAGCAGTGAATTCACTGAGGCAAGCTTGAATTGAATTATCTTCGTACTCGGACGGCGGTTGAAGCGTAGGATAAAAACCGTTTTCTTGCATATCAGCATCATCTACCTGATTTTCACCATCCGACACATCTTCGTCGTCGACTATCTCGTCGCCAGCATTATAATCCTCGTCATCTTCATCTTTTCCATTATCAGAACTACTAGTGCTTGAAATGCCATCCACCAGTGAATTATTAGGCATCGAACTAACAAGCTGGAATCGCATATCAGGAGCAAGCGACTGCGAAGAATACTGGGATTCAACTGTGTAAATCGGTGAAGTCTACACGTTACGGACAGAAATAATATAAGGTACGTGGAAGAAAAAAAAAAAGGAACAAAAACGGCAGGCTACTCACATCACACGATCCACCGTTAATACCATCAACATGATTCAAATCTTCACTATTAGAATTCTCATCGTTTTCAATAGAACCGATGATTTCTGATTTCACAGATTTACTCGTATCGCTGTCGGACACTAAATGAAAAGAAAATTCTAATTAATTACAAATAATAAAAGAGTGATCCATGAAGGTGTTGTAACTGACCTTCCTTAATACTAATAGGAGACGGTGAATCGATTTCACTCAGCGCTTCAGCCAAAATCTCTTTATCATCTTTTTCGTGAGACAAGTGATTTTCTACCAGTTCTGGAGAGATGGCTTTGCTCGAACTGTACCCAGATTTATGAATATATTTCATTTCTATTTGTATCACAGTATTATCTTGAAATTTACTCGACCCATCTGAAAGAAAATTAACAAATAGTTTGTGATTTTTCACAAAAACAAAAGATTAAAAATAAAATAACAGCCAACTCGAAACGAACAAATTTAACATTTATTTTAGGGTAGGTACCTTTCATACGTTTTTTATGTCTCGCTAATTTATTAACTTTTCTGGCAGCTTTTTTCTCTTTCTTCTTTTGGTGTTTGGATTTTGGTCGTTCAGTGAAATCCGGACTCTTTCTAGCAATAATATTCTGCGACTATGAAAGGGAAAAAATTAATATTAGAGTTAATAAATTAAATATTATAATGATCTAAGAAAATACGACCCAATCATAAATTGAGGACAGTACTACGAAAAATCATTTAATAACAAGTTTGAATAACTCCACTATAAAAAATTGAGTCAAGTTTTTCATTACCGGATCAGATTCATACTTATGAACTAACGATAATTTAAATCCATCAAGAGAATAATTTCATGATGTAGATAAAGAAACTTAAGACTTGAGAAAAATAATGATTTCGTGTTAAGGCAGACTTACCTTTGAGAATGACACTGGCAAACTCAAGTCGAGGAAACTCTCAACAACGGATGACTGATGATGACACTTCATACACTGATGAGTGCTAACGAGAGTTCCCTTGAACACAGGGTCAGGCCTTACATTCACGAGTTCAGTTAGTTTTTGATTCAATTCCTTAGCCTTGGCTCTTTTTTTCTCATCAACCTCGGCAGGATTCATTTTTGAAACACCAAAATACCGGAGGATGTGAATCTGATAGCGCTGCATAAAACAAGAATACTTAGAATGCAGACTCGATATTATTTCTATAAAATAACATGAGAAAAAAAACCAACTCGTATATCCTCCGTTTTCACAGAATCCAACAACTGTCGAAGCAATTCATGAGCGTCGTGCTGATTATAACCCTTAAACTGACGATATTTTTCACGTAAATGATTTAATAATGTGATAGGATTGAAAGCGTTTCCCGAAACTTCCGTTAATTGTCGAAGAGTGATCGCTAAGGCTTCTGTAACTTTTCCCCAATTTTCTAAATCCATAGTCTGAGAAACAAACAAACTAGATTTATAATCCACAAGAAAACTAAAGTAATGAAACTCAATACAACAACTGACCAATTGGGTATTATCATCAATAGGAAGCACAGCTTTCTGCCCTGGTTCCGAGATTTCTAGAAGAATTTCTATCAAGAACGGAGTTTGAGCCAGACATTGAAGCACCGAATTGAAAAAGCAAGTATTTCCCAAATTGGTTAATCCCTAAAAGAGAAGATTAAAAGTGTTAAATAAAATAAATGGCTAAAAACTTGAATATTTGAATATTTTCTACCAACTCGAGCAGAAGGTAATACGGAAGCTGATTTATGTCCAATTGTAACCGAAAGTGACGAAGATACTTCATTAATTCTTGGAGATAGTTCACTATTTCTAGAATATATTTCACTACTTTGTGTAGACTCATCACTACTTCTCGTAGATCCTTCACTACTTCTACTACAACAAGCTGCTGGCTCCATGGTGCTAGTACTGGAAGTTTCAGCAACAACAGGTTCTAAAACAATGAGTGAGTTTTATATGTAAGACTAATAAAATATTCCGACATAAATAAATAATAAAACATTCTAGCAAAGCAGGTTTTCGATTAATAGTGCAGGAGCATCACGAACCACATAAATCCCATGCCTATTTGTTAAAGTCAGACTAAAATTAATAGGGTTTTCTGTTGAAAACCAGCTAAAAACAAATGAAAATCGTATCATTCAATTTAAGTCTGATAAAATTAGCAGAAATGTTTTGAAACAATTCATCACCATAACTGTTTCATACAATATACATGAAAAGAATGATAAATATTAAAATAAATAATGGGTCAACTGACCTGCTTTGGCCACCACTTGTTTGTATTGGGCGATTTGAGAAGCTTTGGAAAACTCTTTTTTCACTGATGATATGCCTTCCTTCAGTTTCCCACTACTATCTAAAGGTATCTCTATTTCGCAAGTGAAACACCTTTAAATAAATACAAATACATGGTATAATAAAATTTTATAGAAACCAGTAAATCGTGAATTCAAAATAACCTATTTCTACTAAATAGATACAAACCACACAGTCCAATCACTAAGCTTAGCAGCTAAATTATGCTGATCTGAACGTGGTGAGCGATAGTGAGTAAGAGCGTCTTTCATACAATTACAGGATCCGCATTTCAAACACAAGAGCAAATTCTGAAGTCAGAATTCAACATGGTAAAAAAGGTTCATCATAAGAAACAAAGGTGCACAAGGTTCTCAGAATACCTTCTCATCGACATCCGGAGAGAAATCTGATTGGCAAGTCGAGCATTTCAAAGATGCGAAGTTTTTGTTATTGCGTCTAATGCTTTTACGAACATTATTAGCATCTACAGCTTTTGAAATATGTTGGCAACCAGTGATCACAGTAACGGATTCGTCTGCGAAGAATGAATCACCATCAATACATTTGGGAATTTGACAGCTGGTAATATACAATGAATTGTATGACTCACTTTCAGGAACTGCTGAGTCATCAACAATTTCAGTGTCATCAATGAGCAACGTTTTTGAATTGTTAGATGTTTGAGGATCTTCTGTTCGGGCCATCGAGTAACATACATTATACAAAAGGCTGAAACGAAAAATCTCACATCAGAAAGTCACGAACATGTGACCTTAATTAAATAAGAATCAGATTAATCAAACTAGAGAAACGACCAGATGATCTCATCGATAGAGGACAATAGTTAATAATTACCGGAAGCTTGGTCAAACGTTTGGAAGTAGTACACTTTCAAAGAAATGAGGACAACAATGAGAGAAATGAAATTTTTTATAATGGAGATACGTCAGAGGTATCTCAATCAGACCTTATACTTACTGGAAATAAACAAAAGCTTGAACGAAACTTCGTTTAATTAGTGAAATAATACCATTTTTACCTCGTTCTAAAACTTTAATTAAACTAATTACAATACTATTACAGTGATTATAAAGTAATTCAACGTGCTTAGAGGTTACAGATTTTTGCGAACGTATCATCATGCATGCAAAAAATCAGTGAAGAGAACAATCTAGAATAGAAAATTAGACTCTACAAATTTTTGATTTGATCCAAAAATTTATACGTGGCCGAACCTGCGAAAAGAGTAACATTCTACGTAAATTTTTATCTGTGACAAAAACTTCATCAGCATTTCCCAATTTGCAAATCTGGGAATTCACTTTAGCTATTCAAAGTAAACCGATTCAAACGTCAAAATTTTATAAACCTGTACCTGTTTCAACTTTAAACTATTCGGATGTATTCTTATATCTTTGTTCGTCTATCTCCAAGACTCCGATTCTATCTGAAATAAATATGTGAAATAATTATGCGTTCATGATGGTAAAATGTCAATGAATTCGTTTAATTCGTATGCGTTCATCCCCCAAATTCTGTTGTGTTCTTCACCTTCACTGAATTTTTTCCCAATCCCGAAAAATTCAGATTAATCGAAATCTCTGTAACGAACAAGTCACGAATTCACGATCTTGAATGAATGAAAATGATTTGGAGTATTACGTGAGAAAATTTCAATCATGTTTCCAGCAAAGTTATTCAAGTCACATGGAATGACTTGTATTTGCAAGTGAGTTTCCTCGAGTTGCATTTGAAAATTTGATTGAAATTTTTCAATAATTTTACGAAAAATATTGATTTCTTGTCTATGCAGCCAATGAAAATGATTTAGCTGTAGTCTTAGATTCGTCTCAATAAAGTTATTTTCGTACACCCTGCACAGTATAATTTTAAAACTGCAAGATTTGATATTATAAAATAATTTCTAGTCCATTGTTATTTTTTAAGAAGACTTTCCGTTTAACCAATTAAATTATTTATTTGCTTTTTATATGAATCAATATCCTTGAAACTTTCAAACAAAATTATGTTCAAATAAATAAATTTATTAAATTCTTGATGGTACTTTGAAAACAGCAGAAATATTGATCATTATTATTTTGAAATTAGAAATTAAACTGAATCAACTTTTATTTCTTTTAAATGATAATATTCAGTAGTTAATGTGTTATGATACTTCAATTCAGCAATCTTAATTTGTTCTAAAATTAATTTTTTATTCCTTCCCTTCTAATGAACGTCATTAATCGACTATGGTAGATTATACATCTCTTACAATTTGATTCTAGAATTATGCGTATTTTGAAAACTTTACAAAAATGGGCACTATGTCATTTGTACCTGCTCTTCAATAACTTTTGTATGTAAAATTTAATGTAAAATAGTTTCAGGCGACATAAAGCTACTGTAGTAGATGGAAGGATAATTGCTGATAAAATTCTTTCTCAGATTAAAAACTCGATAAATGATTTCAAATCTCGAGAAAATCATGTTCCCAGTCTTTCTGTTCTGTTAGTCGGTGACAATCCAGCTAGTAATCTGTACGTAAAAAATAAAGTGGCTGCTGCGAAATTAGTAGGTGAAAATTTTTTTTTACCTAGCAAGCATTTTCAAACGTTCTACAGTGTCAGTAATTTCTGTTAATTTTTTGTTCCAGGTATTCATGTTGATGTTTTGCGTTTCCCATCTGAAATTTCAGAAAATTCACTGGTGCGAAAAATAACTGAATTGAACAATAATGAATGCACTGATGCAATATTATTGCAGGTGAAAATTAGAATTCTTAATTTTTTCTTCAGCAAAAAATGTATTATTCCAAACATTGAATTATTGTGATCGTTTATAGTTACCATTACCTAGTCATATCAATGGAAGTATTACTGACTTGGTATCTGCTGAAAAAGATGTCGATGGATTCACTAGTACCAACTTCGGAAAGTTTTGTTTGGGATTTCCTTCCTTTGTTCCATGCACAGCTTTAGCTGTCCGAGCAGTTATTGAACACATCGGTACCGTTATAATTTCATATCAATTTCAAATTCCATTATTTTATGTATTTAATCAGTTATTTCTGATTCTAGGTGAGAACTTAGCTGGTAAAAAAACAGTTATCTGTGGCAGATCAAAACATGTTGGACTTCCTATTGCAATGATGCTTCACTCGGGCCTTCAGAATTTTGGTGATCATCTTCCTCAATTTAGCTTTACGTATTTTCTTATAGCTTATATTCATCTTTCGTAATTCTATAATTGTAGGCTTCAATGCCAGTACTGTCATTTGTCACCGTTTCACTCCTCCCGACGATTTGATTCATTATTGCCAAAATGCAGATGTTGTGATCTCAGCAACTGGTAAAATTTATTACGTTTTATTTGAAATTGAGGTTATTTAGTCACTTCGAAAATTTCACATTAATTTCATCGAGGGCTATGGTCTTCCATTTTTAGGTGTACCATCTTTAATACGAGGATATATGATTAAAAAAGGAGCAATTGTAATTGATGTCGGCATAACTAGAACCATTGATCCTGTGTCCTCGAAAACCAAATTAATTGGTGACGTTCATTTTGACGGTATGAGCCATTCGAATTTCAATTTAAATTTTTTATTTTCAAAATTTATGACTTTTGTTTTACTTTATAGAAGTGTCCAGTATTGCAAAATTTATTACTCCTGTTCCGGGTGGTGTTGGACCTGTAACTGTTGCCATGCTTTTAAAAAATGTATTTCTTGCTGCCCAACAACGGAAATTAAGGAAATAATGACAGAACTAACTAAAAATAAAATCAGTATTTTCTGTATCATCTTTTCCATTCAAGAATATAATGTAAATTTTTAAAAAATGAATAAATAGTTCTTTTTTAAAACGGTATTATATTTTTGTATAAAATCACAATAATAAGGTGAAAAATTACGCCGAAACAATTGGTAACAAAAGCGAACATTCATACTTTGGAAATGTAACAATTTAAAGCACTAAAGTTCTATCTAATATGACGAAAAAAATAATGCTAAATAAACGCTGATACTAAGTATCACTAGCATCAAAAAATATAAAAGTAGTCATCCTAATGCTAATTAAAAATGAAAGCGGAATAGCATAATTGAGCTACATCTTACGTAAAATTTAAAATACGAATACAAAAAATTTAACGATATTCTCATCAGGTAGCTCATTTGTATCTTAATACTAATATCATTCGCTTAACCAATTTTATAAATTCAATATTTTCATGATATAAAGCCTTATGTCTTAAATTTACTCATTCTTCGTCAAATCTGAGGTTAAAATAAAAGAATTCAACATACAAAAACATTCACTTTTGCACAAAAAAAAAAAAACATTATTCGTCAATCAACTTAGGCTTAAATAGATAGTAGGTACAAGAAAAATTGAACCATACTACATTTTAGTCAATTCTTATAAATTGAAAAATTAAGAAATTCTCTATAGTATAAGGATAAAATATTATATCAATATTTAGCATAGAACGTAATTCTATTTACGTTTATATGAGATACATCATGAGACTGATGATACAAGATTAGAGCATATTGCAATCAAGACTGATAAATATTAATAATTAAATTTTAATAAACACGACACACATTAATTTTAAAACCAGAATGAAGAAACTAATAAATTCTTTTTAGAAACTTGATATTACAATAATAAAAAAGAAAACACTAAAGCTGATAAATTTTCAATCACCCCAAGTCTGCTTACAATGAGAATATATCTTTTGTCTTTTGCTTCTATCAACGAACGTACCAGCGAGTAGAAGTAAACAATGAGAAAAATGCTTCACGTTAAAATATTGATCAATACAAGCAAAAGGCAGAAGACATACCTGCCATTACAAACCGTGCTCAATACTTCTCAAATGACTCGGATTTTTAAAGTTCGAGCGGCAGACGAAAATTTATTTCATTTGAAGACTCAGTCTATAGGAAATAAATGGTTTTTCATGATGATTAAAATAAAAAATTTCAATGATGGTATACAATTCATCACTCGATTTGAGATCCATGTACGACTGAACAAGAGCTTACTAAAAATCGATACAGTAAATAGGAACTCGACTTAAGCGAATTTGTAAAGATACGTAGAGATAAGCTTTTTTTTTTCTGGCTAGTTTCGTTTTAAATATTATGATGATAGTACGAATAAAAAATAAATCTGTCGCGAATAAATGAAAAACGTCAATGTACGTTCTGTGCACGAACTAATGAAAAACTCAGAAATGTTGACAGAGACGAAGAATGAAGAATAAACACACAGCGGAAAATAATTCATACAGGTAGAGTAAAGTCATTTGGTAAGCGGTAAGTCTTCAATTTCCAAAATCGGTTCACGCCAATAATTGAATTCGGAAAACTCTTCGGCTAGCGTTTGTTTCGACCTGACTGGAAATAACTGGTCAGCAATTTGCGACATACTCAAATACCTGAACATAAAATTTACCTTTAAAATTACAGAACTTCCTGATCTACAGAAATGGAAAAACCAATGGCGTGATTAGCTTTTCTAGGGGAAGTGCGGAGGGGTTCACGAAAAATCAATCAAGAAAAAAAAATTGCAGTATCAATTTTCAAAATGTACTCCCTCCTCGCCTTCTCTTTTCAGAAAATTTTTCTCAATCTGCTAAACTATTTCTATATTCATCAAACACACTTTTTAGATACATTTTCCCAAAATGTCTGCGATTTTGATTTATTTGAAAAACTATTTCTTGAGGCGAGGGTTCAGAATTTTTTAAAAAGGGTCTGTGCTCTGTAGCCTTCCCCAATTACGTTACGGAGAAAAACGAAATGCTCAAATACTCACGATGACTTGAAAGTGTTAGTCAACTCGTGTCGAAGCTCTCCCCTGTGATTGATGGTAAAAATTCTGAACATAGGAATTCCTACAGCTTGATACGTCCATACATCCTGCCAAAATATACGTAAAAATGGTAAAAATTAATTTTTTCACAAAATGAAACTCTCTGTTAGAAAAGTTGATTCAAACATTTTCTCACTATAGAAGATGAAAAGTTACCTCTATAAAAGAGTTTTTATTTTTCTTTCATTTAAACCGTATTATATATTATACTCACATTTATTTTATTTCCATATCCAGCATAAAAAGGATTCGAACTGGACGGGAATAGAGCTTGGATATCTCTCAAACATGATATTTTGAATTCCTCCGGTTTCTTTTCAATCACTTCTCTATAACATGAAAATAATTTGTGTAGGTAGGATTACTGATGAAAATTTACCATATTATCATTGCAGCATAAAGAATTTTATCATATTTTCTCCTTACCGATGGAATGCACTTAATAAACTGGTAGGATTTAACAATATAGGACCATCAGGTAACGTCAAATCTTCTTGACGTATTGAATTTAGGTACTTCCGAGTGCCTTTCGACTGACCTATTAAACGGAGAAAATACGAATAAGCCATTCAGTATTTTTGTTAAGAAATGAATTTTAAAGTTTTGCATTTTAGCTTCTGAGAATTTCGCCGAAAAAAAAAAAAAAAACAATAATTATTTTCGACTTCATAAATTTTAATTCACAAAAACGTACCGATTGCCCTGGCAGACAAATACAAAAGTTTATATCCATTGTCTTCGATGCGATTAAATAATTTGGCAACGCCACTTTGCGCCCACGCATTACCCACAATTGGCATTATATGACCCAGAACGTCCGATCTAATAACATTGTTTTGATAAACAAATTTCAGCGATATGGTAAACAAAATACGTATTTACATATAGGAAAGGGTCGGTCTTATTGCAATTTTTCAAATTAAATTCTCACTTGGTTATAGTTCCATCGATGTCGGAAATCACAATTTTATCGTCGTGTCTCCACAAAAACAACGTACATTTACAACGGGTTGTACCCTGGTAAGCCGTGGTCACGCTGAACACGATTTCATTAGCACCTGACTGCAAATTCAACCCTTCCTGCAAAAATTAAAATCAAAGCGAAACCGTTGAAAAATATTCACACCATTAAAATGTTTGAATTAAAATATGTACATGCTTTTCATTGAAAGTTTAATTGTGAAAAAGTACAGTATCTTTATTATATTCGATGAAGTTTAGTGAAGAAATAGGAGAAGGTACGTAATGTCAGTAAAACGAAGACTTGCTAGTGAAAAGTGGACTGTCCATTTTTCCAAATTTCTAATCAAAAAATATTACTTAAAAAAAAAAATCATACGAGGTTTTTCAAATCTAATTTTCAAGGGAAAAAAGGATAGTTAGTTGCCATCTCAGCATGCAAAGATAAGAATATTATGTCTAAAAATATTTTTCAATTTTTTTTGAAACATGAATAAGATTTCACCAACAGGTATCAGCTTTTTGGCAGATTGGTTCTGAATAGAAATTAAAACATCGATCTAGCCTAGCCATATACTGGCGGTGTAAATATCCATTTTAACACAAAGGGACTTCTTTTATTACATTATAATATAAGTTCAAGGAAAATATTTCACTTTTCGGATATGAAAATAAAACGTGTCAACCGTGAACTACATTTCAATTCATGAAGGGTGTGGTTATAAAATATACATAATTACTCACAATTTGCTTCGATGTCAAACGAAGAGTTTTTCTGTATTTTTCTGGCTTCTCTTTCTGATGCAAACCATCCGAGGTCGCTTCCAATTCCGAATCTGTAGAACTGTACGTTCTAATTCGTTTACTGTTTCGAACAAAAATATTTTTCAAAATCAATAATAAAAATCGGATGTTTGTGTATAAATGATTTTTCAAAAAAAAATATAGGTATACTTTTCGATTCCACTTTCTGGTAAAGTGATGAAATCCGATTCATTAGTTGGAGTGGTTGGGGTAATATCTTCGTATGTTACATTTGCACTTTCTCTGTAAAGTAGAAAATTAAATTATTAACGTTTTATCTAGATGAGATTCTGAAAAGCATTTTCAAGAATTATATTACGAAAAAATACAAGTTATTCCTAAGCATTTAATTATACATATAATTGCTCAGAAAAATTTTCAAAAATCCCAAAAAAATCAAAATAATTAGTTTTTCTAATAAAAATCGTCTTTCAAAATTTTATTTGGTCAGAAATTCATCTTTGTTAGTCCCTCAAAATCCTCTATTTGGTTCCCGCGGAAAGAGAATGATTTTTCTACTTGGAATGAAAATTTTTCAAATTGTCAACTAGGACTTTCGTTCCAATATCAATCCTGGAACAGTACTTACAGGGGCGAGGATATTGACGATCCCATTTGACAGGTTATTTTCGTTTCAATACCTTCTTTTGAATCGCACTGGGTCACATCTGTACCTAAAGAAAATAAAAACCAAACCGTTTCAAACGAAATTTTGAAAGCAATCTCATGTGATAAGATAAACGGAATAAAAATTTTTGTAAAAATTGCATTACTATAAATTACGACCTAAAAAATAATTGCATACACGTGCGATGTCAAGTCTACCAAAACAGCACATAACGATTGTAGATACCAGTGATTATTAAATAACAACAAGTTTCAACGTGCGCAATAGAAATCGCAATCGATGCGTCAGTACCAGATGTAATACGTAACATAATTACGAGGAAATAAAAAATATATGATACAAAATAATTTTAAAAAATTGAGAAAATTGCGACGAGAAAATTTCATTTCTTTCCGTCACTAACCTGGTTTAGTTTGGTTGGTACGAGCCCAATAGAACCACGAATAATATCCCCTTCTATGCCTATTATTATCGACACTGGAAACATTTCTCGCTTTCGAAGAACCCTCTTCTTGCAATTGGGTAACAACTTCCTACATTATTAATCAATTTTATTAGTGTCAAAAGCAAAATAAAATCGGTTGAAAATATTGTATAGATATACTTCATTCCAATTAAAGAGTTCCTTGACGTCACAAGATTCAACGAATGAGAAGAAAGTATTTTCGATTTACATTAATTGTAAACCGTGTTTCAACCAATCGCTTTCTTCAAATGCTTGGGATGTCATAGAACTCTAGACTGGAATGAAGTATAGTTTCAGCAGTCAATTAGTATCAATAATCTGTGGCCAGAGAGTTTGGTGAATTTTCAATAAACTAAACTGAAACGACAGGAAAAGCTTATGGTAGAGAACTTCTAGGGTAGATTGATGCAGAAAAATGTTAATTCATCTGTTTTCATCCTATGAACAATAGTATAGTAGAATATTTCTTAAAACTTGCTTTCTTTCCGAATTTGGGCTTGAAATGGAATTAAAGAAAGGTACCTTGAAAAACATTTAATTTTAAGGCATTTAAAACTCAAAAAGGTATAGTGAAATATACAGAAAAACTGACTTCTAACAATGTAAACTTCTTATTTTTCAGTATATGGCAATTTTATTTTTTTTAAATATCACCCCCTATCACAGAAAAATGCAGTAAGAGATAAAATAGACACCTAAGTTGCCTTCAATGAAGTTAGAATTTCATTAAAAGCAAGACACAAAGTTTTTTTACAATAAACAAGTAATATAAATTGAAGCTAAAATAGGTCCTCTCACCTCCTATTTTTAGTCAAAAGATGAAACACTTATTATTTATTTTTTTTTTTTGGCATCATGTGAAATCAATTAATTTCCTACTGAAGATAATAAAAATTTTCACTTATTTACGAATAAACAGTTTCAGCAACTTAATTGAGTTGTTTTGTACTTTGTCCATCCTTAAAACACTCAGATTGCGTAAGGGTTCACACACACAAAAAAAAAAGTACTTAGTATGAAAGCGTAACTATAGTTTTCGTTTCTACCTACTATACTTTGAACAATTATAATGAAAATAATTTACAGCAATTCTACATTAAGCTTTGACGGCGAGGGGGGAACAGTCTTAGTGTAATTTTGAATAATCTGGTCATTCAAAAATTTTCTGTCTAATGTACCAAATTTCATGCAACAAATTGGTCTCTTCTCTGGCCACATTCAACTTAAACACGTCTTGAAACTGTATTCAGCTTTGAAAATATAAGAGCAAAAGAAAACAAAGTGTGTAATTACTTTGGGTAGAGATTTTCTGTATAATGCTAGGGACAAAATCAGAGGACACGCCGTCTCCCAGTCATACATTTGACCGTTGATACGAAAAATCAAATTCGGATTCTTAAATATGGCCGGATCGTTTACGAACTGCTCGTAGGTAATTAAATGTTCATTGAATTGTTCGTAATTAGGAGGATTTTCACTATTCAGGCCACCACATAACGACATCGCTACATCCCATTCGTCTCTGTAAATCGTATCGTCAATGACACCAAATGTTAACGAACAAAGAACTCGAGCAAGATTAAAAATGCTAATGCATGCCAAAAGGTCATTTATCTCGATTCGACATTCTTTTATCGCACGAGAGAACATTTCTTTCCCCAATACGCACAAACAAAAAAACACAAGGACGGATAGTCGGTTACATCATGTCAATGAATAAGAAAAAAAAAGTTTCTGAAAATTTATTGAAATGCGAAATTGTTTGACCTAAAATCATCTAATTAAGCATATTGCATAGAATAACAAGACAAAATATAAATGCATGAAAAATAAATTTTTCAAGTCAGAAATAGAGGAAAGGCTCCTTTCCTCAGAAACTCGCAACAAAATTCAAAAAACTTTCGAAAATTTTATTGTACTTCTAGAACTGTCATTTTTTAAGTTTTTTTTTCTTTCTCCAATCGATCGGTAGGTACATTTTTAAATACGAGAAGCTTCGTTTTGTTATGATGCGATGTGAAAATACAATATTTCGAAAAATTTGAAAATACGCCAAAAATTTAATTGTTTTAGAAACAGATTTCGAACCTTTTCGAAAATAATAAAATTCAAATAATGACGTTTAGAAGTACCCTTATTGAGAGAATATTTCCGGTATTTTTCCATTCTTTTCAAAGATTATACCTTTCGTTACATTATAATTCAATGTTTTTCAATTTTTTTTTACGCTAAAAAAGTTTAAATTACGCGTATCAAGTGTACGAAAATAAAGTGGAAATTTTCTTTTCATTTACCTCAAGTTCAAACTTTTATAGTTTCGTTTAGGGAAAAAAACAAAAATTTGTAATTCAAACGAAATAAAACAAAGACAAAGTTTTTGTTTGAAAATATTCTAATATATAGTTGCATTTTTCTAAAAAATATTCTGACGGGCTGATAGCAAAGCAACCTAAAACTCGATTTATGTGTTTTTTAAATTTCGCAACATATTTTCGATAAATTTAGACTCTGTAAACTCCTTATAGCGTGAGTCTTTGAAACTTGCCTTACTCGTCATATACTCTTGGCCGAAATATGTGCAGTCGAGTTTTAATTCAATGCTTCTAACAATCGAAATATGCTGATGGAAATTAGTAGCTCATGCAATAATCAGTTCTTTTGAAGTAGCTTTCTAATAAATACTTTTATTCATTTATTTTGTTTAAAGAAAAATTATTTGACACCTTTTTCTAACTGAGAAAATATTTTTATAACGTTTAAAAATTTTCATAATCCAAAAAAGTAGTTCAACAAATTTTTCTACCCTTCTAAAGTTAAACGCAGTATTAAGGCAAATTTAATAAATTCAATCTTTGAAAAGAAAATCAACATAATTAAATATTTCATAAAATCAATGAATTTCAGACTGAAACATTTAGAATTTTCATTTAATTTCTTTTGGCCTTATAGAAACAATTTGACGGTTTCTTCACTTAATCCTGAGACCACAAACACTACCATTTTCCTCATTGTTGAACAATCAAACAGCCAAAAAAAAAAAAATGAAAAGAGATTTATGTTTACACCTGACTCTAGTCAGTTTTACAAGTATAGTGTAATGAGTGAATTTCTGCAAAACAATGTGGGAATAATTTAGAACGCAGTCATAAACTCATAATTCAGTGAGCTGAAATGGCACAAAACACTCGATCAGCAGACAAAAAAAAAAAACTTCTCAACACTAATATACCCTATCCGTCCTTGCGAAAAATGTGACTCATAGACGACATGAATATTTCACAAATTTTGAAGTAGGTAATACTAACTTTGAGTAAGTCAACTCGGTGGGAAGTGAAGGGTGGTTATCAGCCGATGTTTCAACGTCACTAACGGGTGATTGAGCTAATGATGGTCCATTACCAGATTCTACATCTTCATCATCCTTATCGTGACCATCCTCCTTTGAATCGTCTGTTAAATGCATAACATTAACATAGACGTCATTGAAAGATGAAGTAATAGGAAAATGAATTATCAACGATAAGTGCAGCAATATACTTGAAAAACGTAGGTTAAATGAAAAACGTTATTTAAAAATTTTGATAAAAATTTTATAAATAATCTCGTGAGTCAATGGAAAAATTTTCGATTTTTTCATTACAAGTTTTGTTAAAAGTGCAACTAAATTGAAACCAACAGCCACTGGTTATCAAACAAATGGTTATTCATTTTAACACTAGAAGTACCAGGTGGTGTCATATACGACACCACTCAAAAGTTTGAGATGGACTTCTCAAAGGACCAATATTTTGAAAACCCCTGACTTGGGTCATCCGACGCCACCTGGTCCTTTGATGCTACTCTTGTGGTGTCATATATGACACCACCTGTCTTTTGAGTAATCGAGTAAAACCTGGTATTTCTAGTGTTGAAGGGAAAAAAGTGTGAAGTTGTTGAAACAATGCCGAAAGTCATATTTCAAATAATGAATAGAATATGAGCCTACGGATTTAAAAAAAGAAGTTCAAGTGAAAAGTTCAAGAAACATTCTTTCAACATTTTGCTGAGCATATTAATTGAAAATTTTATAAGTAAAAAATATTAGTGTGTCAAATATATAAAACGACAAAGTCCACAATCCACACTCCACGCTACCATATGATATCCAAAAGTAAAAAAAGTGTTATAATTTCAAGCAAATTTTTCAAAGATTTATGAAAATTGTCAGTGAGAAAATGATTTTTTTTAGTTTTGTAGGAATATACCGCACCTCTATACAAGATTATACATACAGGTTAGTCATATTTTAGATAAACTAAAAGGCAAACACTAGACATGATTTTAGAAAACGTGTCAGGTCTTTCGAATTAGAATAGTGAGAGCATTCTTCAAAAATAAATCAGTCGGCAAATAAGTTAGTAAAAAAATATTCAAAATACCAAGTTTCAAATTCAATCCCTCTGCTAATCAAATTCTCACTTCTACGCTTCGTACATAACCTAAATAAAATGAAAAAAAAAAACAAATCTTAACAAACTACAACCCAAGACCAAAATGCAAATGTATTTTTACGGATTAGGATTTCAAAAAAACCCATTGGGATGTTTAAAAAATAACGAAAAATAATCGAATTAGTTGGCCACAAAAATTCTGGCCGGTGAAATAATAATAGTCATTCAAAATAATCCCAAGTTGATAAACGTAATTTGTGGCAATTTCAAAATTTTACTAAAAAAAAAAAAAAAGGTTTGTATAAAGCGAGAAAAACATCGCATATCTGAGAAAAATGAAAACATGCCAATTTCTCATTTCGCTCACGCCTTGTATTGTAAGCATAAATTAAATCACTTTTACACTTTCACCTCGAACCTGAACTTGACATTTGCAGTCTGTTTCCCTTCTTCTTTTTTTTTTCTTTCTTTTGGCACGAGAAATAACTCAAACAATTTATTCCACCTGAGCTCGAGTAATCAACAAACGATACGTTTTTCGATTTTTCTACAATCTTCGGTACGAGATTAACAACTTCGACTTTTGTACTCGATAAACAAGTAGATAATTGGCCAAACACGTCAACGTCAATTTCTTTTCTGAAATCAACCTACTAATTTATGCATTCGTTTCCTAGACCAATCGCGGGTCGAAATAAAATTTATAAAGCAATATAAAAACAATATTTCCGTTGAGACTCGAATTATGAAGAAAATATTTTTCAATAAGAAGAATTCATCACGGTACAGGGTGCGAAATTTAAATTTTCGTATTTGAATAAAATGAAGATGAAAATCGTTTTTTTCTGCGATGGTTTTCCGTCATATAAAACGAAAAGGCTGAGAGAATGGGGGAGGGGTAAGGGCATTGACCTCCAGGCAGCAGATAAGCAAATAAAATTTTTTCTTCGAAAATAAAAATAATTAATATTCTAGAAAATATTTCGATCAAAAATAAAATAATAAAAAATATGGATAAGTAGACCTTGAAGTATATTTTAATTTTACCTCGCCGTAATAAGCTGCAACGCGCTACAGATACCTACATGAAATTCTGAACGTTGCTTGACATTATTTCAAAGTTCAATGATAAACGTTAAAAGGTGGAAGTATACCCCAAAAGCGATTTATTAACTCGGATTTATATCTGAATGAGATTTAAAAGGAATTCAACTTCTTCGCAAGAAAAACTCTCACTCACACACCAAGTAGTACAATTTTTTTCAAATTTTTATATGTACCTATTAAAACCTTTTTCCTTTAAAAAATTGGCTCCACTTGCCAGTGATTCGAAGAACAACTATAAGTTTTGAAGTCGTCATCGAATAATAAATCTATAAATTATTTATACAGAAGGCTAAAATTAAATCAAAATTGTTTTCGAAAGACAGCAACAGATTAACAAACACTCATAAACGGTAATTCAAGATTTCACATCCAAAATTTTGAAATCTTCAATTTATGTTTAAAAATAAAAAAATATTCAAGCGAATAATGAAAGAAAGAAAAGAAAAACATAACATCGAAATCAAATACCCCATTGTATTCAAAAACGAATATTTACATAATACCAAAATTTGTTTTACTCTATTTTTATTGTTCATTAAAATGTCAGAATTCTACCCAACCGAATTACATTTGAACAGTCTTCTGTAAAAAGACGATATTACCAATTTAAAAGGTGGTCTATTTTAAAAAATTTACGAGATGTGAGAAAAGAAATTTTATCAAGTATGATGCATTTTTGTTTTTGTATTAACACAGCTTTAATCAACTTGGATCTTGAAGGAATTGATTTGATTATATTATTGTATTAATCCAATATGACAAAAGCAGTATTACCACCAATGCAACGCTAGCAAAAACATTCCTTTTCTCACCTCTCGTAAATTTTTTAAAATCAACATAGCACCTTTCCTCTTTTTAAGGTATCGATACTTTCTCATTATATTCGTAAAACCTCCACATTTAATAAATTTAAAAAAAAATACACCAAATATAAATTACTTTTGAATGATTATTTCATTTCATTATACATTTTTTAGTCAGATTTTCACGAGAAAAGTAAAATTTTTGATTGCCTTACGAGTAATGGGTCTATATTACCAAAGCGAGGATAGCAGTTGTCGAGTTCCACGAAGTAAAATGCAATTTCTCAACAAAAAATAACGAGTAATAGGAAAGGTCATCAAAGTCGTTCAGTTTACCCGTGAATTCAATGAAGAAAAAATAAATTGAAAAATTCGAAGCTCTTAAAATCAGAGTATTTAAAATAAGTTCCAATGCTTATTTCAATCGAGAAGCCATCGGATACGCACGTATGCCAAGGCATGCCATCATTTGATTCTCCCTCCCCTTTTAAAACGAATACGAAAAAAAATCGAATTCGTTAAAAGATAGAAAAATCAAATAACGAAGGGTTATATTTCAAAGTTCAGTTTTGATCCTACTTTATTGACATTTTTGAGCAAAGTTGGGACAGTTCCTATTTTATTTTATTTAATGTCCCTAAAATTGTCATACTTCTTTAATTCGTAAAAAATACTAATTTAATTACTACGTGCATGTACTCAATGCATAAACCATATTTCTTTCTATCTGACCGAAACACTTGGAATTTCCTTGGTTATGCAATGTGTACTAAGCAGTCTACACTTTAATTATGTTTTAGCACTCAAGCCAGTGATTCAATAAACTTCATAATTATGTACACATGCACCCACTCACTAAATTGAACTGTTCTAGTTTGTTGGTTTCAAAATTTTCAAAAACCTTCATCCATTTATCTTTAGAAATTTGGTTTGCACGAGCATATCACAGAAATTAGAAAAATGTTTCAAACATTATTCCTCGTTCAATCAATAAGAAAACATTTCTTCAAGAATCGGAAAATCGCTAAAAAAAAAAAAACAAAGCCTTTCTACATGCCAAACGAAATTTTGAAATGTCTGGAAGGGGGGGCAAGGAATATATTTACATACGAAGAGTATCACTTACTAAAGATGACACAAGTCAATTCGAAAATAAAAGTTGATCGAGAGAAAGCTACGCTAACAACATTTCAATAGGTTTTTGTTCATTAAGGGAGCACCTCCAATAAGCACAGAGCATTTAAATGTTAAAAGCGTAGCATATCTTTCAAACGTGAAAGGTTCTCTTCTCTCGACTTTTCCTATACCTTTTTGGTGATAAGGGATAACACAATTTTCATAAATTTAAATAATCTCATTTCTGAACTACTGAATTCATCGTCTTCCTGAATGTAAAATCTTCAAAGGGACACCCGATAAAGCATTTTTAAAGCCAAATTTGAAAAAATAACACGATTTTCTCGCAATTATTTCAAAGACGAGCAAAAAGTAATCGTCTAATTAATGCCTAGCAAAACAACAGAAATTCTGTACTGCACCTGCGCGCAATAAAGACGCGAAACGTTAGACATTATAATATGTACCAGCGTCAACAAAGGGCAAAAAAACTTGAAAACCACTATTTTTTCCGCAACTGACGTCAAAACATATCATCTGTGAGATCTGAACGTACTTTACGATATTCAAGTTCGAGCGAAACGATTATTCGCTAAAGCACATGACCTTGAAAAACCATATTTTCTAGTTTCTACTGCATAAAAGGTGGGAAATAACCCACAACGGGCGGTGACTAATAATCAAGATCTACGTTATTTTCTCCTTCGTCTAAACTCGACTGACCCTTCGTTATTATTAGGGTAAAAAATAAGCACATATACCTGGTGGAGCAACTCCACTAGAACGATTTCAAGGCACGGGAGATCTTCGAAGCAAGTCCTTATAGTGTACTTTGTCATTGCCAAAATAAAATGCCCACCAAGTACACACAATATTTCACATATAGCGAGGGTGTTTCAAGAGTTTAAAAGGAGCAAAAAACTTCATAGTTAGGTAGGTACCTACGTAAAAAAAAAACACGCATTCGCTTCAGTCGATAACCAGAGGATTGAAAAGTTTTTTTAGATAAAAATCACCATAAGCCGAAAGGCATCGTCAAAAAATTTCCATCAACCAACATTAGCTCGATTCTAGTACCAACAAAAAAAAAAAACTTGAATATTTTACCTTCCGGCTTATAGGAATCCGTGCAGTCGCAATGGGACAAATACAGACGCGCGATTTCAGGATCTAACCCGTCCGCGTCTAATTGCGATAAATAAATGGAGCCGTCTAATTCGTTGTTTCGTATATGTTTTGTTTTTTTCATAAATCCTAACATACTCGCCAGCATCGAACGCTGAACCTCGGCTGTGAAACAAAATGACACACAAATGCTAAATCGATTCGTAAAACGCAGCAACATTGAAACCGCAAAATACTGCATCTTCAGATAAAACTTCCACAAAGTGTGCAAACCACAAAAATATACCAAAATCGCGTCCATCTCGAGTACACTACGATCATGGACCACAAGATTTCTCAACTTTTTACACAAAACGCGAAAGCGAACATTTTATTTGGATACTTTTGTGAGAATAATACGAAATCGACCCACACAGGAAAAATGCGTAGATCAGAAAAAATAAATAAATTACCTATCGTTGAAAAATGTGGTAAACATTTTTCGGCACGTGTCGGAAGAAAACGCAATTTGAAACCTTGCTAGCTTCAACTGTCGCCTAACGATATTTTCAAGATCAATTTACACGATAAATTCTTGGATTAATTGTAAATAGGTACCTATATATTACGCCGAATAATACACAGGCAAAGATCGTAGTAAAAAATTAATTTTTTAACCTTGAAAAGGCAAGCACCTGGAAGAGTTAAAAAAAATACGAATAAGACTCAACATAGATCCATTCAGTATTCACAGATAAAATGAAGAATCGACTTTTACCACCAATGTATGATTCCACAAGAGAAAAACAGTTCATTTTAACTAAATTAAAACGAAAACATCAACTTCATAATTTTAAAAGTGTCAAGTGAATAGATGTGGGTTATTCAAGAGATCATATTTCAGTTTTTGTTTTAGTATGCATCTAGCTCCAAGGAAAAATGTAATTTCATCATTTTTCGTCAATGATTTCCAAATATCTCCAACAAAAACAAATACGTTAATTTCTTCGTAAAATCTACCATTTGCTTACTCATCCAACATTCTCAGAATCGAATTATTATTTCATCATAAATTATTCTAATCAATAAAAGTATCTACTTGGCACGAAAAAAATAAAATTTTTGGATTATCAAATTTAACTTACAGATTTCAAAAAAATAAAAATAAAAAAACGAGATCTAAAGAAGAGAAATGAACCTGGAAGTGAAATTTCGAAAAATATCTCTCGTAAAATATAATATGTTTCAAAACCGTTAAGTACAAATCGAAAGAGGAAAATTTCAAATATATTCGACAAAAACTGGAAAAAAATTCAAGTGAAAAATGTCATATGAGAATAAATTTCAAAGTAATTTGTATTTTTGTGTCAGCCAACCAAGACGTGCATAATAACTAACGAGAGAACTAAATTTCAAAGACAGCATTCATTATTTGCACCAAAAAATTCCTGCGTTTGAAAATACATCGTCGTGAAAATAGATGGCGTAGATCTAATAGCATAAAAGTTTGGCAAGAAAATAAAAACATATTCTTTCAGAGCATATTTCTGCTTTATCATAAACGAATATTCTGTAAATGAAACAGATTTCTCTGATTTCAGTCAAAACCCTAACTAACTTAATAATCATTACTCGTATTTCTAGTAAAACTTACTACTTTTTAAGCAGTGAAGTGTAATAGTAAGGAAATGAATCGAAACAATGGTAATTTGTTTACAATATCCTTGCGACAGATACAGGTTTCGCAAAATACGTTCTAGTTGTAACAACTCTAAATATAAAAAATGAATGGCGTTATTTCGTGTAAACTAATGAACAGGCTAATGTGTTAGAATAAATCTATGCGGTATTATGTCATACAGGTATGAACAGAAAAGTCAATAATTCTGCGTGCAAAGTGCCCATTCTGTACAACATGCATTTAACCCAACATTAAAATTAAATCGAAGAATACTATTTTGCGATTTCAACTTGGAGAAAATCATAAAAAATCATTTTCTAAAGGTACTTACGATCGCGTTCCTTGGTAGGTTCGCTTTTGCCAGGTATTTCTTGCATATCAGTTTTTGGAATTGGCGAAGGTAGTTCACCCCACCTCCATGAAGGACGATGAGCCATTAGACCTTTTTTAGCATCATCTGGAGCGGTTATGGCGCAATCGTCGCCTCCTTTTGGCCGAGTGGAAACTTCGAATTCAGTATCCGACTGTGCAGGTGAGAACTGGTTCGTGTCATGGAGTCTGAACGCAAAGAAATGTGATATGAGATATTTATACTTTAACATTGAAGAAAATGCTATGCAATAACTTACGTAGAAGGAACATCAGTATCACTGAAAAAATGTAAATCTGACAAGGACGTGACATTTTGACTGTTTTGCATAGAAATATCCACGATGGCTTCTCCGATTTCACTTTCCTAGACAAAATATAGATATTATGATATGCGTGATTGAAAAGAAAATTAAGACAGGATAACGTTGAACTAAAATTACTAACATTTGGTTCACATTGAGTAATACCGTTGTCGCACTCATCTTCATTTTTGCCCAAACCATCTATTTCAACGATTGTATGTTTTTCACTGTCTACTCTGAATTCACTGGATAAATTTTTCCTTTTTCTTCTTCGTTTCTTCTTATTAAGTTTATTACTAGCATTTAAATTATTGTCAGATTTATTATGAGTCTGCGACAGTTTCTCGATCTCGGATGAACTATGATAGCCTTCATGCTCGGATACACTTTGTATAGGTCGAAAATCAGAACTAGCAGGAATTTCACAATCGGAAAGAGACTGAACGGTTTTTGCGTGAAATGTTTTGAGCCCAGTGGCTGGAGTATCTTCAACTATTTCTGGAATGGATTCTTGCGATCCTTTGATATTTGAACTAAAATAAATGAAAATGAAAAAATTATTACTATTCTTTTTTTCATGTTTTATTTAATGATTATGACACTAATTAAATGAGCTTTTAAAGAAACTAAGTGTGAGAGGGAAGTGTAATGAGAAAACACATTTAGGTTTGAAAAATTTATGACTTGAAAACGAGTTTCTCATTAACAGTGAAAAAATTCTTTGAATAATAATAAGAATTTGAAGCTACTAAATAACCAAATAAAATAACACCATCTTCAAGAGAGCTCATTACTGATTACATGAGAATAAAATAAAAAAAGAATTAAAGAATAGTGGTATCAGCGATATGAAATGTAAAACTGAGATAAAGGAAGATAATTTCATTAAAATAATAAATGTCAAGATAAAATTTTCAATTAGTAAGATTTCAATCTGCAATTTTTCAAAATGTTTTATTTTCTTTATTTTCGCGAAATAAAATTCCTTTAACTTTGACCGTGATGCCCTGGCAATTTTTGATTCAAAAATGCTTTGCGATAGTAAAAATGAATCGATCGATGGACCCTCAAATTTTTTTTTCTTCTCATTTAATTTATGAGCCAAAATACCAATAACTTCATAATTTAGAGGGAAAAGCATTATTGAATCATCAAGGGTAATATGCTGCCATTAACTTGACCAGTTCCTTAGAAAGTAAAACCATCATTAGTCAGTGTTGACGTAATCTACAAGCTAAACAAAAGATCAGATTCAGGGTAAGAAAAAAAAACATACATAGGAATCCAGACAGCTGATTCGGATTCCAATTGTTCTGGATTTTCTGAGTATGGAATAGGCGAACAGACCAGATGTTTTGGCAAGGCTTCATCTTCCAGCGATAATTCTTCAACGAAAAATGCTTCGCCTGATTCACCCAATTTCATATAAATATCGCATGGTTCTCCATTGATTTCGATTTCGACCTAAAAATAAGAAAATTTGTGACAGGCTCGTCTGATGTAATTTTTATAAGCAAGAAGAATACACAAAACAGGAGACTTACGATTTTTTCTCGGCTTCGTAAAACACCTATTTTTCCAAATCGGACGTGAAATGGAGAACAAGTGTAAGTACCATCTGGTTGTTCGACTACGACGACATCGATAGCACCTGTTAGGGTAGCTGCATTGATTTCTTTGTATACATGACGAAAGTTATCGATGAACTTGCCCAAATAGTTCATTGTTTAGAATATCTAAAACATTAATCAAGTTTACAATATACACATCAAGAATCATCTGGAAACTCCGAACAAAGGGCCAATATCTACTTTTAAACAAGTCAAGAGTACAGCAGTAAGCACTAAATAAAGGCGAAATAAAATAACAAAAAATATTTTAAATGATAATTCACTCGAGAAACTTACCAGGTTAGCTTCTGAATAATCCTATTTCAAACTATACCACAGCATTTCACGAACAGACGTCACTTTTTAAAAGGCTGTTCAATTTGACTATATAGTATTAGTTTTCAGAAAAACCACAAATCACAACCAAATCGCACTAATCAACAAAAGGAAAAAAAATAAAAATATGACGAAAAAACTAAACACGAATCGAGAACTTCAACAACTCGACAACCAAAACTGAAATGAGCAATGAAAAGATGTGCTGCGAATTTTCGCGTCAACTTTTTTCGTGTTTTTTTCAAAGCATTAATTTTTATTTTTCATCAGCTGACTAGAATGAGGAGCCGATCAGCCGAAGCATGAATACGAAAGCGGAAGTCCACAACCACAATCCACACAACACAATACAGCGTACGAATAAAACGAAACGAAGTACGAAACGAAACGAAGAGTTGTAGAAGAAAAGAAGAAAGAATGAGAAGGGGTTGAAGAAGAAGTGGAAATGGAAAATGAAGATGAGGTGAAAACAGCAAAGAAAATTTTAAATGGAAAGCCAGCTGCGTCGCAGAAGCTTCTGCGCATAATGAAAATTTTATGAGTCGGCTACATTGGAAATCGGCCAGTTTGAATTTCGGTTACATGTCAAAACCACTGAACTGGTCAAAACCAGAGTTGGTCAACAAAACAAAACTCAAGACAAAAAAAATTTAAAAAACAAAAATGAAAAAACTTTAAAAAAGGAAAAATTCAAAACAATAACATGAGATGAAAGTGAATCGTATATACCGCTTCTAGCGAACTATATCGTAATTAAAGAGTTTTCAGTTTTGGTAGCTTTGAGTTTTCAGTTATCTAAAAATTTTGTATTCTATGTCCAGTTTCTCAGTAGCTGCTACTTTTTTGGGCGATGATTGAATGGAACCCGATATTGACGATATTGTACGTATTCGCGAAATTTTGAATTTAAAAAATATAAACTTTTGTTATTAAAATTTCTTCTACTGTGTGCGAAAAAACGTTTAATCGACTTTAATGGAATACCTGCATTGTAACTTCCAAGATTCTCGCTCGTATCGTAAATTACATTTTTGGGATTCTCTTTGCAGTAATTGAATTTTTCCAGTTAAAATACATCAAAAGCTCTCTTAATGCTGGTAAATTTTCTTCGGAATTTAATTATTTTTCAACTTTACTATTCCTTTTACCTACATTTTCTTTATGACTAACTCATCAGTTGTGATATTATTTTGTGTATTATTAGCAAGGTATTTCGTGATTTCGATTTCAGCCTTGAAACATTATATCAAATTTGCTTATTATTGTAGAACATTCATTAAATTGATAATTCAGTTATGTTTTGAATTTAGCAAATATGCCTGGAATCGAAATTTCTAGTAATGGAGATGAAATGGAAAACCATATATCAGTCACCGATATAGCTGATCTCTTGCTGCATCAATATGTTATTGTGACAGGTTTGTTTCCCATTGTGACCATCACCTTGAATTACATCCATTTCCGTAATGCAGTGAGTGTTTGTTGATATTCTTCTTTTTTTGTTCAGGAGGAAAATCAAAAGAACGTTGTCCCATTATTACATTTCCAGACAATGGATTATTTCATTTACTGAGTGATGAAGATTATAAACGATTAATATCCTATATCACCATCGTTCCTTCGTAAGTATATTTGCTGTAAGTTACAAAATTTCGCCATTTAGTTCCAGCCATTTAAAATTTACCTCATTAAGGAGGTAGATATTTTCAAACAAATTTCTCTTATCTTCATATTGTCAGTAGAAATCTCGTTGAATATTTACTAACATTTTTAGTTTATTTGTTTTGTAAAGACTACATGAAGCTGATAACGGATTTGTGTTAATTGTTGATCGAAGAAACGATAAATGGAGTTCCGTGAAACACATTCTTCTAAAATTTACGGTACTATTGAAAAAGGAAAAAGTTTTTTGTTATTGCAATTTGATGATTATTGCTTTATCTACAGGAATTTTTCCCTGGTTTGATCCATGTGGTATACGTCATTAAACCCTTGAGTTTTCTTCAAAAAGCCATTTCAGAAGTTAGCAGTAAGATATTTAAAGAAGATTTCAAATTTAAGGTTCGTATAATTTAAAAAAATGTTGAGTATCTATTGTAGTTGAAGAAATTGAAAACTTGAACATTCGTTACCGGTCTCTATTCTTTCTTCAGGTTGTATTTTGTAGTATTGAAGAACTTCTTCAGAATATTGATAAATCAGAATTGACTAAGTCATTGAATGGTGAGCTCGTCTATGATCATGAGGAATGGATTCAGCAGAGAATTGTAATTATTTTAGTCTATCTATCATTTCAAAACTTACTTTCTTTGGTTTTGCGAATATTTGTTTGACTTGATTTAGTTTTTGTACCTTCACAAGTATTTACTACATACTTCTAAGAATTCTAATTAGAATTGTCTTCGGCGAACTCAGTATTCTATTCCTTTTTTACAGGCTCTAGAACAGTTTTCAATTAAAATGAGATCTATGTCTCAACTTCTCGACGAATTTACCCAGTATGTTCGTAGTTGCTCAGATGAATTACCAAAGACTGTCGACGAGGCCATGGCTTTATTAGGGGATCATTCTGAAAAATATAAGAATTTGAAAGATAGCATTATAAATTCATCTATGAGAGGAGAAGAATTATTGCGAGACATGAAACGCGGAAAACCCACCTCAGATTTACCGCCATCATCTGTAAACAATGTGTCTGCTTTAGAAAGGTAATTATTTTCATAATTTTTTGATCTCATTGCCTCACTGAATTTTCTCTTGAATGAAAAATTTGATACAAAATTATTTTACGACTGATTTTTTTTCACTGTTAATCAAGTTTTATAATTATGCTAACGATCAAACGTTCAAATACGACAGTATTTTTTGTTATTCATAAAAAATTTGTTGTAATCCCAGTTATTTCAGAGGTCAATTTATTTTCTTACCCTCGATTTTCATTTCTATTGTTTTCGGTATTGCATAATTAAATGCATGTAACTTAATATTGATTCTAGTTTGATAAAAAAGATAAAATCGGAAGTTCAAAGTAAAGTAACTTATTACCCACAGATTTAGCCCAATTCAAAAAAAATTTTTTTTTCTTCATTTTGCTCATTTTTACCGAAATGTGATGCATATCTGTATTTTGCTTGATAAATGTAAATTATTTGGTCAGTTTTAAATACTATCATGAGTAAATTACTGCCTAATTTAGGTCTACTGTTTTCATTCATTTTCAATTTGAAAATGAAATTTACATTTCCTGTTTTTTCTTTTGAAAAATTTAATTAAAAAATGGTATTTCTTTGTAAGAATGGAAAAGTTTTTAATGGTTCACCCCTAATGTTGATATGATCGAAATATTAATTTATCTCAACGAATTTGAATTCCTTAGAATTTACTTTTGAGTAGACAATATTTTCAGTATTTTGTTCATCATCTAGTTTCGTATTATTGACGTTTGGTCGTGTTATTTAAATTTTTTTCCGATTATGACTTCAGCTGCGCGTTTTTGGCGCGGCTCCACCTCAATAAAATTATTCTCTTTTTTTTTTTTTTTTTTTACTTTTTTGTTTCATCTCAGCACTGTTTAGTCACCATCAACAGCATCATTTTCTGTAATTAGGCTACTGCGCTAAATTTTTATCAATGATAAATATCAAATATTAGTGGAACTAAAAATTTCGATTTGAAAAAGCTTAAAATTTCATTTCAGTTTTCGTTATTACGAACATTGTTTCAAGTTTATTCGGTCTGTTGTAGATTGCTTGTGCAGTTAGAAGAAACTGAAAAAATATTCGATGAATTTTGGGAACATCATGCATGTCAACTAAAGCAGTCCTTAGAACTTAGAACTTTTGAACAAGACTTTGAAGAAACTAAGGTAAATAAAAACTTACAAATGTGTACGAATAAACTTATGCAAAACTTAATTTTTCCTTAATTTTCAGAAAAAATTATTAGATTACACCAAAATGGCGTCGGAAATGACCGAAATGGGCGAATCTCTAGAACATGTTGATTCGCTGATCGAAGAGTTAAACAAATTTCATTCATTGTGCCAGGTAATTTGTTGGTTTTTTTTACTAAAATATACAGTATTATTTCTCCCGAAAAATTTCATTTTTCATATTTATTTTTGTAGACTGAGATTGACAGAAGCGAAGAACTGATGCAACGCGGTGATCAAATATTGGACAGCCAGCGTTATGTAGATGTCGACGAAATTGAAGCAAAATCGCAAGAATTACGCCTGGTAAATCAGTCGTTGGCGGAAAAATTACTGGAACGTATCAGTACCTTGAAAAGGGCCAGAATGTTTCAAATTCGTATGAAAAAAGTCAGTGACAGAATTAGTTGAAGGAAATGAATTTTGTGGAGCTCTGATGGATAAATATTTTTTCTATAGGCCAATAAATGGTGTTCACAAGGAATTGAAATTCTTGGATCTCAAAACATTGAAAAATATTCCATGTTTCCGGATAAAGCCGAACAGGTGTTATTAGAATTGGAACAATTTGTGGCCAGTGCAGACGCCTTCAATGTATCTGGTGCAGATGATCTCTACGTTCTGCTGGAGGATACTGTTTCTACCGAATCTAAAGCTCTGGTCACTCAGGTTGGTTTTCGGTTGAAAATTATCGTTATTTTCAATCATAGTTGACATTTTTAATTAACGCTTTGACTTTATGTGTTTATTTATCACAATAATTTGTCGAAATTCATTATTTCTTTCCTTCAAAAAATTCACGTTTATACCTAATTACCGATTTTCTGACGTGTTGCTCTTTATTAGGCAAACTATTTCAACTTTATGAGTGTAATGTCAATAAAACTTCCATGCACCATTATTACGGAGTTCAATGCCTAGTTGATTTACCTCTCCAACTTGAGTTTTTCTTTCTCCTCTCTGCATTTACATTCCTTCGACGGTATCCTACGATTCTATTAATGAGTGTACTTTTTTGCGTGATTTTCTGAACTAACTTGACGTTTTTTATGCTAACTTCGAAGGTGCTACAAAGAATTGAAGATGTAACCGTTATGTGCGAAAAACGTATAACTAATTTACGAAGATTATTAGTGAAACCAAATAGACCTATTCAGTCAGTATCGCCAGAAATTGTTACAAATAATTCTCGTGAGTCAGCCATCGAAGAGAACCAAAAAGAACTCACTTCGTGTTTTACTAATGGCTTGGCCGAAAAAAAAGTTAGTTACATTTTGTTTTCAAAATGTATTTGTTTTTCGAATTTATGTAATCGTTCTTGAATCTTGACTTCCTGTATGAATGAGTAATTTGTTTATTTTAGAATGAATTATCCGAAGTTTCTCATGATCCGTTCATAGAACTGACCAATGATCATTCGAAACAACGACACATTTTGAAAGAGTTATTGGATACGGAAAAAATTTATGTTCAAGAAATGAAAAGTATCATTTCGGTTAGTATTTTGGTTTTCTATGTATGTGTTGCTACGTAACAGCTATCCAGTCTTCATTTTATATTTGAAGAAGTTGAATGCGCGTTTTCTCATAAACACTTGTTTTTGAATTTGTACTGAAATCAATTTATCAATGATTTATCTCAACGCTTACATTGAAGTTGATCAAAATTTTAAAGTTTTAGAACTAGCATATTCGCTCAGTAGCACTAAATAAAAAATTGGTTGTAACTTTTTTTGTCAGTGCTTAATTCCGTATTATATTGGCGTCTATTTAGGAAAATTTTTATTTGTATTCACAGGGCTATCGAGATAAAATGTACGATGATGATATAAAAAGTCAGGTTCCTGAAGAATTATTTGGCAAAGAGAACATCCTATTTTGCAACATCGAAGAGTTGTGTAATTTTCACGGAGAAATATTTTTACCACAATTAAGTTCCTCTATATTAGATATAAGCAAAGTTGCTGCGTTGTTTGTTGCACGGGTTTGTATTTATTTTTTAATTTATTTTATTCGTAGCCTTAAAATAGTTGTTTTAAATTCAGACTTATCTCTTTTTTCACTTTTTAATTTTTAAATGCAGAGGGCTTTAGTTAAATTTCTTTGGTAAGAAGCTACTCCTGGAAGATTATTATTACAGTTAGTTCCTTCTGTACGAGTGAATGCTATTTGGATGGCATGCCCGATGAGTTTGATTGCTGAAGGAATATTTCATTAGTGTTAAAATGAGTTAAGCTTCTTTACAAAGAGATTTAAAAATTCATTTTATTCGTTTTTAAATTTTCATTATTTATTTTGGGTGTTTGAAAAATGTTTGCCTCAAACTCAGCATCAAGGTGAAATAATTGGTTAGCCAAGAATTTCATCTATCAGCTACCTTTGTTACTCCTAATTAAATGTTGAAACCATTTTTCTCATTCCTTTGGTGACCCGTATTTACAATTTTCATTGTTATTTTCTTGCATGTAGAAAGATGAATTACTTCGACTGTATAGTTACTATTGTCAAAATGTGATAAAATCGGATAAACTGCGTGCCAAAGTTGGTGAAAAAAATAGCTTTTTCATCAGTTGTCAGCTGAAGTTAGGCCATAAGTTACCATTAGCTGCGTATATGTTAAAACCTGTTCAACGTATAACGAAGTACCAGTTGCTGTTAAAAGTAAGTTTACAAAAAGTATTTGAATTCGAACCATCTTGTAGGTTTTAACTCGAAACTTAACGTTTATTACGCTTTTCTTTTCTTTACCCTCAGGATCTGATGAGTACTATTGACGACGAAAAACACCTGAATCAACTGCGACTGGCTTTGGATTGTATGCTTCTAGTTTTAAAATGCGTTAATGATAGAATGCATTCAGTTTCCATCGCTGGTTTTAAAGTAAATTAATGAACAAATCTGAATGAAAATGCTGCCATTTTTTTAATTAGCAAACTGCAACCTATTTGTATTTTATCTATTTTCAGGGTGATGTGTCAGAACAAGGTGATTTACTGTTACAAGCCTCATTTAATGTGTGGGTTGAAAATAAGAAAGATATTCTAAAGGAGTTGCGATTGAAGCCATTACGTAGACATATATTTTTGTATCGAAAAGCCATGTTATTTTGTAAAAAATCTTCGCACAACAAAGGAGAATATCACTATAAGGGCATGTTGAAGGTAATTCTGAAAATCTTCTCGTTCTAACTCATAAGTTTTTGTTCCTTTTTTTTTCATTTTTTTTTTCAATTACAGCCGTATTTTTATTTAGCTCGCAGAAAACAATCTTTGCCTCGTGTTTAATATTTAATGTGAACTGTAAATTTTCAGATGTCGAAAATTGGTTTAACAGAAACTGTCAGAGGCGATCCAAAGAAATTCGAAGTTTGGTTGGGAGGTCGTCAAGAAATATACATTATTCAGGCTACGACGGTGGAACAAAGAGATTTATGGGTTAAAGAAATTCAGAAAGTCTTATTTGAGCAACTCGAAGAATTGAAAGGTGAAAAATTACGGCAGTATGGAAAATGGTAAGTTGGTTAAGTATTCGCTTGTAACTTCATGTTGGGTGTGTGTTGAATTTTAAACATTACATAATTTATTCTAGGAATAGTAGAACTATTTCACTGGAGAGTATGAATCCGCCGTCAGGTTGTAATAGTCGTGGAGCTAGTCGTCCCAACAGTCATCATGAAGTGACTGACGATTCCTCTTCAGAGTTGAGTAATTCAGAAGATGAGGATTCTGTTGCTACGAATAATTACATTGTTAGTACATATTTTCATTGGGGTATTTTTATGCAAGTATCGCGTCTCATTATCTAGTTTAATCTTTCCGTTTAACGTTTACAGAATAGTAATTTCGTGGCATTGGCTGATTACTGTGCATCTGGTCAAAATGAAGTTTCATTAAAAGAAGGTGATAAATTGGAAGTGTTGAAAATGGGAAGTGCTGGCTGGTGGTACGTCAAATTACTACGTGAGTATTTTATTTATATAAGATTCAAAGTGACCAAAGTTTTATGGAAAAATTAACTAATGTAGATGATTACGTTGTTTGTTTGTGTCTTCAGACTGCAATTCTGAAGGATGGGTACCATCGGCATATCTGGAACCAAAAGAACATCGAAAAGTTGCGCGCAGTGTGGCCTCCAGCAGTAGTCAACAATCATTTAATTCGCAGAATTCTGCGGATACGGCAGATTAGAAACAATGCAATCAATAGAAATTCTAAGTCATTCCATTAGTTGAACTACATATTATAATATTTATTTCAACGTTCTTACAGTGATAGAATATTTAAATTCAGCCTTAAAGTCTACTATTCAATGTACTGCGTTACGTGTAGAACTGATGTTACCCTTGAGCGAAGAAGTACTTGAAAATGTAACTTTTCGTTTTGTGAAAAAATCAGAAACGATTTTTATTTAGTTTGATTTTTTTCGTCCAAATCAGCATTTGGCAAACTTCTTTATAACGGAGGAAAAAAGAGTTTAAAAATTTATAACATTAATATTTAAGAAGTTGAAAATGAGATGGTTGTTCAATTTACGGATATCTAAGATTGTAGTTTTTTTTTTTCTTTCTTTTTTCAGAAGTCAAAACTTTAGTTTTAGTTGAAATTTTCTTATTCGGTTGATTTTATTTAAAGGTTAAAATTCGTTTTATTCTATGCCTATGAATTTTCGAATTTTAAATAGGAGACACTTTCGAATACCGAAACCTTATTATTGAATAAAATCGGTAGATTTTCTTTATATTATTAAAAAATCGTGAATTTTTTTTTTTTCTGTAGTATTGTAATTTTATTCTTTTCGTAGATATTTTTGAATAGACTATCATGAGTAAATGTAATTTTGATGAGTTCAGAATTTGGTTTTCACGGTTGGAATCGTAAATTAGTTTTTGCTTTAATGCTCTTTTCGTAGTTGATTGTCTTAAAAGGTGTAAGTAATTGTGTGTTTTTCTGTATGCCATTCTTGAATTTTTTTTTTAGTCAGTTTTACGCGCGGCGTATTTGTGATTCAAAAATTTTAAAAATCGATTTTTTACTTGGTAAATATTTCTTCGCCAAGTGCATAAGATGATAACAATCGTGTCAAATTATTATATGTGATCATCTTATCAGAGAATAGCACTTGTTAATTATTTTTTAATGTATTTATTTATTTTGTACTTTCTAGTCGTATTATGGCCCTTTCGAATGTCATTTGTTTGAATAACAAAGTTTATACCTTAAAGACTTTTACGAGCCTATGATTGCATTTTTTTCTACAGTATTTCTTTTAATTCATTTTTACTCCCCTCTCTTTCAAAAAAAAAAAAAAACATGATTGTGAAAAAAATTATAAAAGAAGATTTAACCGCATAACTTTATTTTTATTTTAATAACTTTTTTGTACTTATTTTTTTTTTTCCTAGAACTATCATGTATCTGGTTATATCAGTTTATTATTACAAGTTATTTTGTTAGTTATTCGATGTACATGGATTTATTTCCACAGATTGACCTTGTTTCAATTATCGAATTATTTTATTCGCCTATTATTTATTTGTTGATCCAGTTTTTTGTTTTTATTTTTATTTTTTTCTTTTGCTCATTTCGTTTAAGTCACTTAAATTGCAACATTGTTAAATTTTCATTGAATGAAAATCGTTCTCGCAAAGCTGTCTGATATTGTCGGATTGTTTGAATTGTGTGAATTTTATCACTTCTAATTATTTTTCGAATTTTGATAAAAGTTTGTAGACAATTTGAATATGTACCATGCTTATTTACTCGTAATTGGCTGGTTTAAAAAAAAAAAAAAAGGTAAATGAAGATCTTATAAAGTAATTTTCGAATCGATTTTAATTTACAAATATTTCATAGCTTTCCCCTCTTCCTAAAAACAAAATAATGAATCCATCACTGATGTCTCTAGATTTATGTGCTCTTTGTTGCATTTATGCTAGCCAATTGAATTCAGCTCTCTGATAACTATCTCTTTCTCTCTCTTTTTTCATTAAAAAAAAATCTGCTTTTAAGTAAATGGATGTTACAGCTATAAAACCATTCAGTGCCAAAAAAAAAAATAATAATAATAAATTGCCCTTTTTCTTATCCCATCCATTTTTCAATAATTTTCTGGTTACATTATGCGTTAATGGAAAAATTGTTTGGAGTGTACTGCAATAATGATCCGTGTTCTGTTTTGTTTGATCTTTATTTTAAAGGGCTTCCAAACTTTGTACTAGTCATTTAAAGTATTTTACAATGACACTGTATTCTATTGAATAGTACCTATTTATTTCTTCTACAGCGCATTTAATTGGACGCCATGCTTTCATCGTAACCATGTTGTCATTTATTTTATTTGCAGTGAATAAAATCGTAATAACTTTCACGCTGATATTGTCTCTTTTTTTCTTCCTTTAATGAGAATATTTTCTCTTATTGCTGTTTTGAGGTATGGTGGTTAGTGATCCTGAAAATGTATTGGGTTTGACCCAATTCTAATGGTATACAAAGGTACAATTTGTATTTTATAAGCAGCTGAAGTATAACTTTATAAATCGTCACTTTTAACTTCAAAGTGAAAAGATGATGTGTCAAAAAATCACGTTTTGAAAAAAACCGATAGCTGGATATCATTAATTCACATCAGTGATGACGAAAAGTAAATTTTATGATTTTCTCTATTAGGCGAAAAATACCCCATTTTAAAGTGTTTTCTTGTGATTCAAAATATTTCTCATAGTTGAAAATTTTTTTAAAGACAAGAACAAGTCCTTTTTAGTAAAACCAACCAAAAATTTTGGTGCTAAGGTATACATTTTCTCATGACAAGTCACAATTAGTTTTTTGAATTAGAAAATCTTACGATTAAATTGCAGATACCTATCAGGGCATTTATAAGTTTACTAATTTTTACAAAAGAGCATTATTTAGCATCATTAGCCAACTTTATAACGTTTTAAGCCTCATTTTACTGAGGAGTTACGAATAATACATATAGAAAATTTCTTTACCACTAAATCAAGAAATTCTCAAAAAAAAAATTGAATTTGGAAAAATTGAAATTTTTTGTTGACTTGCAAGTTTTGATTCTATAGTACAGAGATGAAGTTTTTTTTTTAAATTAGTATTTGTCAACTTCCTCCTTCACCTCCTCTCTGCTCTCTCTAATTCCAAACATAAAAAACTCAATGGAGTATGATTATATTTTTCAAGGTCTGGGATCGGAAGAAAATTGAAAACTTGTAACAGATTTTCGCTTTTACATTTTTTCAACATTTTCAAAATTTTACACAAATTAAAATGAAAAAGAAAATATAATGATAATATTTGAATCACTCTAAGATCTGCAGTAATCATCTCATTGATCAAATGGTACGAAAGAAACAAGATTAAACTGGAAAAGTCTAAAAATACAATAGACTATTATACCAACCCTACAGAAATGCTTCCAATTAATTTAAACTGCATCTTCTAGAAAATATTAGTAATGAATATTGTACGATGTAGACAGCTACATTAGCACAGAATTAAAATTGTATGTAATTTAAACTCAAGTTACTACGCCTCGTTTCTTCATCGAAAGTGAAACAATATTTATTAATGGGTTTAAGACGATAGTATTGTAAGATCGTCGACAATGTGAGACTGTGCTGCGTGTGTTAAAAGTTGAACATTTTTTTTTTCTTTTTCTCTATTATAGCTTGGTAGTATCGAGCTATAAACGGCTCACGTGAATAAAACTGTGAAAGTCTGCCATAAAAAATTACACCCGAAAAACCTTGTGCTTGAAATTGTGAACATTATTCAGAGTGCACTTATTGTAATTCCTGAACAAAATGACTAGTAAGTAACTTTTATGTTTTATCTTAATATTTTATAACTCATTTAAACATTTTTCCTAGGTTAAAAGTCGAATACTGGTGAAATTTATTTTTTCATATTTCTACATGATTTTTATTTGTCTTTGCTAGAGATAATACTTTTGTTAGCTCATATTCTAAAGCCCATATATTTGCTATTTGACTGTTTTTCCACTGAAATTTAATTTCAAGCTCTATCAGTGTCCTTGATCTAATAAAACTTTCTAATTTCAATTGTTGACTGATACAATTTTTGACTTTCAAATATTCTTGATAGAGGGTATACATTTAGTAATAATCTACATGAGGTGAAAAAAAAAAAAATTGGTATGCATTTTAGGACTCTTCTTCATACCATATAGTTTGACATGGTGAAATAAATCTGCTTGTTCTTTACACGAGAAGATATTGCTTCATTTTGTGAATTCTATTGAAACTTAGAAGTGTAAGGTGTAAGGATTAGATTCACATAGTTTTTATCAAATTATCAGATAACTGCACTCTGATTGCATTTTCTAAAACTTGTTAAACCTGGCCAGCTGCTTTTATGTAAAGACGTTTTCAGGATTAATTTTGGAGAGGACTTCACCTTTTAAGTCCTCACTCGCCCCTATGTGCGCACGAGGGGGGTAATTCACATGTGAAGTCCAAAAATATTTGCCGAATAAAATTTCAAATTTCAAAAATGAAGTTGAATTTTCTGTACAAGAAGAGAGGGGGGAGGGTGTGGAAGAGAATTAAACAAGAGCCTGTTGGATATTATTCGACTTTCTATTTTCTGGAACGAACGTGCTAAACTAAAATTTTAATTCGACATTACTAAGAGCCAGAAAGCTTTTTTTTAATTTATTGGTATTTTTTTAAATATTTTGAAACATCGTGACTAAGCTTTCTCAGCCATAATGAAGAAAAAATTACAGCCACCGATATGTAAAAATTACACATAAGCAAATGCTTATTATTTTAGTGTGTAATTTTTTACACATGTTAGGTACTTTTAAAATAATTCAAATAAAAGATTTGTTTTGAAACCCCTGAAAATTTTGCTGGCATGGAATTTTTCACGCGTGTATCTTCAATGAAATGATTTAATTTTAATGACTGTACGACTTTGTATTGGAATGGAAAACTAAATCATTTATCCACGAGGTCCATCCTGTTTACTGGCTGCTTTTAAATGACAAATTTTACTGTCACTTTAAAATATTTAAATTAGGTTCACATTTCGCTGGTTTAAATCCAAAACTTCCACAGACCCAAGAAATAAAAATTCATTTTGTCACTGATTTGATTTGGCAAGATTAGGACTCTGATACATTATTTGAGTTTTTAAAAAAACTCAAAGATGAATTAACTTCTTGAAAATAACATTTGACAGAAGCCTGCCTAAGTCAATGGAAGGAATCTAATATTAAGTTTGTTTTTTGGCTGTTTCGTAATATTTACATCTTTTCTTTGGACTTAGATCGACAATTTGGGTGTAGCTTATACATGAAGTCTCAAAAAATGATGTAATTGTGAGTTGTTCAAAAAATTGCTGAGAAATAAGCCTGCATTTTTTTTGTTAGGAAACTGGAATAAGTTAAGCAAGCATATACTTGACTGAGAAAAACCTAGATCCAACATGTTATCTCATTTAAAAAAAAAAAACTATCTTACAATCTTAGCCTCCAGTTTCAATTTTATAATATACCCCTCTTCCCTGCTTCAAGTTGGAGCCACAAAAAAAGAACGTTGTTGACTCCCTCCGAACTGATAAATTATTTTTAAGAAAACAGAAAATATATCTTGGAAAATCGATTACGTGGACGCTGTTTGATAATGTTTCCGATAAAGTTCAATCATTTTAACGATTTTCTTATACATTATAGTCATTGCCTGCCACATGTGACCTTCACCTATCCTCCAAATACGAAATAAATCTGATAAGTGCGTGAAATTTAAAATTTTGAAAAAATATGAGAAATTTATATAAGTATTGATTTTAAGTTATTGGAGTATTTTGGTAGCCTTGCGAAAAGTGATTAAAGTCCAAAAAGAATGCATGTTATGTTTGGCAAACAATATCGAAACCATAAGTAAAGGAGGGATGAAATAAATATATTGGTTTCCTTTGACCTCCATTATTCAAAATTCCAAAAGACTTATAATACATGGAATTGAGACCACTGATTTAGTCTCGCAAGCATCTCTGATTTTTGCAATACCAATTTAAATAAAAAATTTAGCCACTTTTAAAGTTATTTTTCAATTCGGATTCCATCATTCCATAGATGGACTTCGTTTGATGAGGGTTAAAAAAAATTGTATCCATTGCACTAAAAAAAAAATGAAGCCATATTCCTCATCCGGTTCACTTTATTCGACTAATATTATTTATTCACGATTCATTCATAGGCTTTTTCAATTTACGTCAAAGAAAATTTACGTCGCTTCCTTACGAAAGAAAGAAAAATAAAAAAGTAAAAGTAAATATTGAGTTTAAAAAAAATAACACGCATCTTTAAAGATGAATTAAATTACACACGTGATTACAACGCAAATTTCTGTTTAAATGGCTTTCTACGATATATAATTTCTTAAAATAACTAAGAAGTGGTTGGCGTTAGAATAGAAATTTTTGGCAGTAATTCAGATCACTTTCAAAGACTATGCTGCGGTAATTCGCAATTAAACAGAGAATTCTTTGAAAACGCATTTTTTAAAATAGAACTTTTGTCATGTTTCTGCTAGTCCGGCGAAGTGTGTTTTGTATTGCACAAGGGCATGATTGCCAAAATTTTCCATATGAGATGTACAAAAATACTTGCTAATTTTGTTGCCCTTTACATTCAAAAGATAATAAGAAAAGTAGGTAGATTAATAAATCACACGATTATACGAATACGCCATAAGGACTTGAGGAAAGAAAAAGCAATTTCCAGGCATTAGAAAAATTGTGTTTTTGAAAAAGATTTTTGTAAAGACAATTCAGTTTAGACGAGAAAATAATTAGAAAATAAATAAAAAATTGTTTTAAGGCATAAGTATTTTTGTACAAGAAGTAAATACCAATGGATTAAAAATTATGTAGCCGAAAAATAATATAGTCCAAAAATTATGTAGCTAAAAATCAAACGCAGTCTAAAAATCATGTAGCCAAAAATCAATGTATCCTAAAAATTATGTAGCTGAAAAATAATGTACCCCAAAAATCATGCCGACTAAACATTATCTGGCTGAAAAATAGTGAAGTCTATAAAATGATGTGGCTGTAGAATAAAATGTAGCCAAAAAATAATCCTGCATCTGACTAGATGAAAAAATTCAACTTTGTCAATCAAAAATTTCAATACAATTCTTGTTTGTTCAAAGAATTAGGACCTAAATTCAAAATTCCGAGATAAAGATCAGGTATTAGAAATTTTCCGTGTAGTTCTAGTTCGTTTTATACGCATCCCTACCAAGGAGATTAGACAAAAGAATTTGCTACGTTTGACCTTGAATAACCTTGACCATAGTACCCACATAACCTCGAATGAGAGCTTAGTTAAGTCAAGGTCCATTTCAGTGATTTATTAGGAATATGATTAAGAGTTCACTGTTGCTGAATAAGGCATTCACGTGTCTAATAAATATATATTTACAGGTGAAAAGGCTTGGGTCACCTTAGCCACAAACGATACATACAGTCTGGGAGCATTAGTATTGGCGCATTCATTGAAAAAAGTCAAAACATCGTTTAAATTAGTGGTGCTGATATCATCAAATGTCTCTTATTCTATGAGGTAAATTACCTGCAGTTAATATTCACTTTGATTTTTTTTTTCTTTTGTAATTCCATTCATTTAATATTTTTATAACTGATATTTGTCTAGAGGTTTATTGCAAGGAGTATACAATGAAGTGAAAGAAGTAAATCTATTGGATTCAGGAGATGCAGATAACCTTCGCTTACTGGCCAGACCCGAACTGGGAGTAACTTTTACTAAACTGCACTGCTGGAAACTGACACAATATGAAAAGTGTGTTTTTCTCGATGCTGATACATTGGTAAAAAAAATGACATATAATTCATACAGCCGTTTTGAATTTTTTGGAGTAAACTGTTTCTCTTTTGCTTCGTTTTTTCCCATTTAACCGAATGAAGTAAAACTGGTGGCTTTTCTCTGATTAATTAACCCTTGAGGGGGGGGGGGGGTACATGAAACTAAAATACTCCACTTTTTTCCCTTATACCAACGAAACAGTGCCAGTTGAAGAATGCCTTAAAAATGGGACCCAATAAAACACCATAACAAAATTTAGCTGAAAGTGCTGAAAATATTTTTCCGCTTCTTGTAATTTTATTTTTTCATAAGAATAAAAAAAACACAAAAAATATGGAAACACGTCAAAAAAAGACACAAATTCGATAAAGAGAGGGAAAAAAGCACCAAATCTGGTGTTGAAAAACCCAGGGAGCTGGAGTTTCTTGTACCTTTTTTTTTTTGGCTCAGGAAGGGGGTTGACCATCGCAGGTACACCACGGATGATTTCACCTATTTTCAATATACTTAACTAAAAATCTTATCCTAAAGGCTTTCATAACAACGTAGCTTAAAAATAAAGTAGACTAAAACTCCGAGTAAAATCTAGAATCATTGTTAGGTGATTTTTAGTCTGCATTATTTTCAGGTTATAATTGTTTTTAGTTGTCTTAAGAGTGCCCTAAAATCAAAATAGACTAAAAACAAGGCGAACTAAAATGAGAACAAAGGGAACTAAAAACTATTTAGACTAAAAAGAAGGTGGACCATGTGAAGTAAAAATTATGGTAAAATAAAAACAAGGTCGACTAAAATCATTCAGCCTAAAAATCTCGCCAAAATTTTTTAGTCTAGATGGTTTTCAGTTGGCATTATTTTTAGATTAGAGGTTGTTTTCAGTCTACATTTTGTGATTCGCGAATTATGTACACCCTCATCAGAAGTAAATATTTCATTGAGAAAAATTTTCATTTTCAGGTGCTCCAAAACTGCGATGAACTATTTGATCGTGAAGAATTATCAGCAGCCCCTGATGTAGGATGGCCAGACTGTTTCAATTCGGGTGTATTCGTTTTCAAACCGTCAGACCAGACCTACCAAGACTTAATTAAATTTGCTCTAACACATGGAAGTTTCGATGGTAATTACAAAAAACGTGGCTTTATTATCGAATCCACGAGGAAAAGGAGGAAACGTTGAACCCTCACATTGGGACCTATTTTGATCAGTTTGGTCAACCTTTAAGCATTCCATCAAAAAATTTTTATTACAATTTCTGTAACAAATCTGTGATGAATTTGAATCGGCTAGTCGGGAGGAAGTGTACTCATTTATGCCTTTTACTTGTCCTATAATATCTCTTCAGCCACCAAATTGAATATATTGCCATTGGGTTGTATTATTTAAATTCGAGTCTCTTTCATAAACCGGTAAGAGGACAACAAATACAAAGAAAGTTTTCAGAAATTGACTACTGGACTTGAGGTTACCGAAAAACACTGGCGGAAATAGGGGGGGGCTTGGGGGGGGGGCTAAGCCCCCCCAAAATTAAAATTAGCCCCCCCAAAAATTTTTGAAAAAAATTTTATTTACGATTTTTTTAGATTTATTCGGGGAGAGGGGAGGTAGGACCATGTGAAAATTTTTTACAAACAAACATACGTACAAACGACTAATCTTCATCGGGGCTACAGCCCCCCAAAATCCCGGGTCTATTTCCGCCAGTGCGAAAAAATGAACTCTGAGTGGGTCAATGACCAGTCCTCAAAAATAATTACATTTTCTCATAATGCTACGCCGATATTCGCAAGATTTTAAATTCTCAATTTCTTTGCAGGTGGTGATCAAGGCTTATTAAATATGTTCTTTTCTGGCTGGTCGACTGGAGACTCCAGTAAACGTTTACCATTTTTATTCAATCTAAGTTCAGCTGCAATTTATTCGTATTTGCCAGCATTCAAATGGTAAGTTAGTGCAGCTATATGTAAAGAATTTTGTGATAAAAAACAAATAACATTTTCAAGTTATAAAAAAGAGTAAAATGTTATTAGAAACATTTTCGGTAAGCGTCAAAAAATTTCAATTAATGTAAGCTATAGCAAAGCTAATTACTAATTTGAATGGAGAAAAATGAGAATAAACATAAAATTATGAAATTTTCATAAGTGAAATAAAAAATAATTTCCAAAAATCCAAAATTATCAAGATCAGAGCCTATTCAAGTTTTTTTTTGTTTTGTTTTACAATATCCAGTCTTTTGCAACAACAAAAAGTCAGATTTTGCAAATTTTACAGAAGTGCAATTGGTTATACGTTGACACTTTGTAAAATTGGTCAAAAATGTGACTATATTATCTTTTTTTCACGAAAGACTGTTCATCTGTATGAATATTGTGAATGTAATAATCACTAGAAGTGATTCAGCACACAACAGACACTAAATCAATAAGTAACCGAGAAACAAATGTCTGATCAACTGCCAAAAGTAAAAGTAACCTTCATTAATGATATAGAGTTTAAAATAAACGTGAGATACTTTCACTGCTTGAATTTAGATAAGAAATTATTTTATTTTTATTTTCAGGTATGGCAAAGGTGTAAAGATCGTCCATTTTATTGGGAGCTCGAAACCATGGCTGCAAACTTTCAACCCTGTTACCAGACAAGTTCAAACTGAACACAGTATATCTCATTTAAATAATTTTCTGCAATATTGGTGGGATGTTTTCTGTGCTCAAGTTTATCCATACCTTTCTCCAGAAATGGTAAGTTTCTCATTTCTCTAGTTTTTCTAATTATTTGGCCAAAAATTTAAATAGAAAACGCAAAATTATACAGTTCAAATTCTTCTATCGAATTAAGGTAAAAAATAAATATTTATATGAGTTGGCTAGTCGTGAAAAAAAAAAAAAAGTTGAAAAGTATTAACGTTTCACTTATAATAACTGAATTTTCAAAGTTTAGTAGATGAAAAATTTTTCAATCTTACCCAATCACACGCTAAAAAGTTTACGAATGAGTTATTGATATGCAATGTTTGTTTTCCTTAACTTCTCTGTATCTATCTTACTTCGCCTGACTTTCAACTAACTGCTTGCATTTTATAAATTCAAGTACCTCATGGAATACCTTATCAGATAATATTTGCAAGATTTATTGGTAAATCGTTGAACGAAAATAAATTTTTCATTCAATATAGGAATGTGCTCAATTAGTGAGCAAATAAATTGACTAATATGATTTTGGTAGCCAGAAGGTATAGCTAATTCAAAAATAATACATATTTTATTTTCAATTTTTTAATGAAGAAATTTTTGCTCTTCCATTTCAATGAAAATAAAATCAATCCTTGAAAATTGAAAATTTTCCTTTGCCGTTCGGCCCTTTGGAATGATTTTTTTTATACTTCATAAAAATTTGAAACTTTCAATATTACGGTAAAAAAATTATTTATGAAATGGTAATGATTTTATCCTCTCCTTTGCTTATGAAAATTAGTCTGTTTGTCGCTCTTCACAACCTCTTCAGGTAAAACCCAACAATATTAGTCCAGTGCAGATAAATGTCTTGTAGACAAAATTTTTGCACAGAAATATCAAAGACAATCTCAGGAATCATTCGCCAAAAGTCCCTTAAAATCCACCAGCCGCAATCCCCAAATGGAGCAAAGGTATCCATATTTTTGGTTTTCCAGCTGTAACTCGCAAATAGTACATTTTATGAAAAAATGCTTGAAACAAATAATATTCTAAATAAAAGTATGAATATCTTTTGTTCTTATAATTTTTTTTGTATCTATGATAGGAACAGCTAGATTCAACTTCGTAAAGTGAAAAAATTTTCTTAATAAAAAAAAAACAGTGCCTATTTTTGGCGCTCTCTGTTTCTATGGCAGATACAAAAAAAAACGACCAGAACAAAAGTTGTAGATAATTTAATGGAGAGTATTTTTAGTCCGAAGTATTTTTCCGTCAAATGTACTATTTACGAGTTATAGAAAAAAAAAAAAAATGAATACATTCGACCTTCTGTGAGAGAATTGCGGTGGGTGGATTTTAGGGGGTGATTCTAGCGATGGTCTTTGACGTTTCTGCGCAAAATTGTTTTCTGCGGAATTTTTAGCTGCACTGAACTATATTGTGCTGAGAGAGCTGAGAATTTATTATAGACCAATTTTATGTAAAAATTATTAGCCAGGAATCCATTGTATTCAAAAATTCTTAATTACCTATTTTCACTTGTTAACAACATAATCCTAGAAGTGTGATTTTCGACTAATTAATTTAAAAAAAAATTTGAATCTAAATATACGTTTCTATAACCTCACCTAACCTAGCATGGCTTTTGTATTTTTTTTTTTTAACTTTGCTGCAGACTCGATTGCTTCTCCGCAAATGGATTACTCCTCAAAATCCGTTTAAAAATTATTCGAACCAGAATATTCATTCTCGCTTTAACATTATAAATCAACATGACGATGCAATCGTTTTGGAAACGGTTGACCAAAGAGGAAACGAGAGGCATTTTGTATTTACTGATCCGTGGGATGAGTACGAGAGTAGTTTAGTCGACAATATTGAAAATTTTGATAGCTGGTCCAAAAGCAACGAGTATATACCTCCTCCAGTCATCGAAGATGTCACATTAGTCGAAAATCATGATCATAAATATTACACACCAAAAAGTGAAACGAATATTTTTCAAAACACTTCCAATGACAGGGACGCAATAATATTCGAGCCTGACAAATCTGTTGATAGTGCAGATTTTTTTGAACATTTTCTCAATCATCCAGAATATATCAAGATAGATCATCCTCAATCTGATATTTCAAAGACTCAAAATTATCACGATGACAGTCATAAAACTGAAATTCATAAGCATAAAACTGAAATTCATAAGCCTATCATGGCACATAATCAGTCTGATCAAACTGAAACACTCTCGTCGAATTTTACAGTAAATACAAATTTTAGCCTCTCCCCTTCTGCAGTCGATGTCTTGCCAGAAGAGAAGGAAATTTCAAATTATAAAGTTGACCTAAATGAGGAAGTAAGTAATAAAGTTTGTTTAAGTAGAATTTTTTCCCTTGAAATCGTTATTTTCTGCTTACCTAACGCATTAATTTGTATTGTTTCAATCTTACTTCAAACTTTTTTCTATTAGAGTGAAACGTTAAGCTTATGAACAATTTTTAATTCGGAAAGTAAAGATGGAAAAAACATTTAGTAGAAATGAATTTGAATACTTATACTTTCAAAATTATTTCAAAATTTAAATAAGTTTGTAAAATTGAAAAAAAATCTTCGATATGTTGCGGAAGCCAAAAAGTTTATCGAATTATATTCTTCTTTCTAATAAAAATTAGAATGATGCACTATAATTGAAGTTTGAAAGAAGATAGAATTTCAATAAAAAAAAAAGGAAAAAAAAGGAAAATTATGATACAAATCCTTCTTTTTTTTTTTTAAATTAACTCTTAGTTTAGTTGTGATTAAAAAAATGCTTTTCTCAAGATGTCACCAAATGGAAAGTAAAATTAGCTTATCTAATGAAAAATTAATGAATAAATGAAGGATATCCTAGCACAGGCATGTTGTTTCATTTAAAAAATAATAATATAGTTATAATTATTGATTAATTATTGATTTAAAAATTTTTTTTTAAATAAATTTAATATCAATTGATTTCAAAAATAGAGCATAAAGGATAAACCTACATCGAGTAATAAAATATCGTTAAGTTAACCAAAGTCTGTCTTAATTTCATTTTTCCAGGCTGGACTCGCACAATCTCTCTCTCAAATGAAACTCGAAGAACCAACACCTGAACAGCTGGCTCAAGAAGATTTGCAAAGACGTTTGAACTGGGAGCAAGGAAATATCGATTATATGGGCAAAGATTCTTTCGATAACATTTGGAGTAAAATATCTCAGTCTATTAGTCAAGTAGAAGACACACTAGTGAGTGATACGGTTCTTGGCACTGCTGGTCCAGCTACCTCAACAGTATCACCAACTCGAGTTACTTCCACTGCTTCTGTACCTTCCTCTCCCGTTTCGGTTCCAGCCGAGCCCACTCAACAATCCACACCATCAGGGACACCAGCTGATCCACCAAAAGCAGAATCACCTACTGTAGTAGCTCAGTCAGAAATCAAACCCTCAACGAGCATACCAGAGCCCAAAGAAATTGTTGAAGAGGTAGAAAAAGCTGAAGTGCCCGCCAGTCCAAGTCAAAGGAAGGTTGAATCGCTAGTCGATCTAAAAACTCACCCATCAGTCACTTCAAGCCAAAAACCAGCTGAACCATCAGTTGCTCCAAGTTCAGTATCTCAGCCCCAGCCTGAAGCAGCGCCGGCATGTACAAAACCTAGCTCAGTAGAAAAACAACATCCATCGGGTAAAGAGACTGCTCCAAAAAAAGACGATCCTCTTCAACAAGAAACCAAACCTTCAACAGAGTCCTCTAGTATTACACCTTCTTCCCCCAAAACGCCAGAAGCACCAATAGCTGTGCCAGATTTGATTAAAAAATCAGCATCAGCCTCGTCTACCGCAGCAACATCAAGCACCCCACCAACAACAGACCCTGCTCCAATTGAGACAAAAACAGAGCCTGCGAGTGCTCCAGCTCAATCGACACCCACTGCCCAAGAAACAAAAAGTAAACAACCACAAAAAAGTGGCGGTGGTAAAAAGAAATAGTTGAATCTTATTTAATACGATAAATAACATTTTCTCTCTTTTTTTTTCTTTTTTTTTTTTAATGAAATTTTAATGTCATTTTTATTTATATATTTTTTTGTGCGAAAAATAACGTTTCATACTCAAGTCGCTTAATTAAATATTCGAGTTATATGTTTTTAATTTATTTACTTTTGACAAAGGAAACAGCATGAAATTTGGATGATATAAAATACTCCAAAAAACTAACTCCTAACTCAAAGGATTCATTCTATCAAAAAAAAAAAAAAAGAAGAGATGGAGGGCTACAAGTTTACATACTGCATCTGCACGTTATTACAACTTTTTTTCAAATTAAAAATCTTACGAATATATTCATTTTTTAGTTTTTCATTTTCAGGTCATATATCTACTCGAAAATATGAGGAGAAAAGTTTGTAAGCTTGAGAAAATCAAATTTCTCACTTGCTACAACAATAAAAAATACGATGAGTAATATCTCGGGTAATTCATGACGTTTCATAAGTTCTCAACTTCAGAATATGGAACTCTCCATAAAACTTCCATCACACAAATAATAAATTTTCCTTATTTACTGAACGTAGAATGAGTAAAGTACAGTCGCCTGTATATGCAACCCGTTAAAAAAAATTGTACATTTTAAAAAAATATTCAAATAATTTTTTGGCAACTGATTATAAATTTTTCGAACATACTCAAAAAGTTTAAGATCATAGGTCGAAAAATTTCATAACCTTATTCAAAAGCGCTACACCTGTAACTGATAAACCGGCTCCACTAACATAATCTTTTTTAGTACTAGGTACATAATATAATGAGGCTTTAAAAGATAACGCCTCAGATGATAAGATGCCATTCATTTAAATCAACATCAATTAATATCGTATGCTGCGAGTGGAAACCAGCTCAATATTTTTGTTGTATAAAAACTTTCCAACATTTTAATTATGTCGAATTTTATTTTTAAATCTATTAATGCTAAAACGGCTCCTCAACCAGTTGGGGCGTACAGGTAATATTTATTTCCCATCAATAATTAACAATTATGCGTACTTGAGGACGACCAGATATTAAAATGAACGATAGTAATACGAGATTTTTCATCATTTTCAATTCAGAGGTCATCTCACCTTTACAAAAAAACATTTGCGTTTTTCTTCGAATAACTTACTATACTATTAAAACTTAAGCTGACAAATTTCTCACACTTGAGCTTCCTATCTTTCAGCTCTGCAGTGCAGTATGATAATACATTGTATTTGTCGGGAATGATAGGAATCGATAAAAACACAGGCAAACTAGTTGCCGGAGGTATTGTACCAGAGACAGAGCAAGTTTTCAAAAATATTGAAGCCTTACTCTCCGAAACGGGTTCCAGTTTTTCGCAAGGTATCCGAGTACCGATTAATCGAATAAAAAATACGAATTCCTTAATAAAATAAATAATATTTTTCCAGTGGTAACGGCGAAAATTTATTTAGATGACATCACGAATGGACCTAAAGTAAACGAAATTTACCAAAAATGTAAGTAGACAGGGACACATATATACCATCAAATTGAAGTTCAAAATGAGCAAAGTACAAATTTGGAATATAGATTAACTGAAGTGCGATTACTTCATTTTATGAAATTTATTATAATTAATCCAAGATATTTTTACCTAAACATGAAACTTGGGAGTTTCAAGCCAAATCTCAACTGCACATTTTTGAACCGTACGATCATACATTGAATAATAGGATTTGTTTTTCCCTGAAAAAATGCAAATATGAAAATTCATTGTCTTAGATTTTGTATTTAAATCGATATTTACATGAATAATGCTTGTTTTTGTTTATTGAGATCAAATTTTGTTATTTGACAGATCTAAAACCTCCATTTCCTGCAAGATGTATGATGGAAGTTGGCAAATTACCATTGGTAAAAATTTCTCTTATACGATTCAAACTTATAGCATAAAGAGTAATAAAAGATCTGCACTTATACTAATTTTCACTTCGATATAGGGAGCCAAAATTGAAGTGGAAACAATGGCGATTATCTCAAACCAGTGTCGACTGTAATCACAAATCAAGTCGAGTGAACCGAAGATTTTCATCGTTGAAAATGAAAAACCAATATTTAAGAAAATTGATTTATGTAAGTCAGATAAAAATCTTGAGTAAAAATTGAATATTTCCCCATTATGAGTTTTTATTTAGCGACATTAAACTCGTATCGTTAACGCGTACATTGGGAAAAATGTAGTTTCCATCGAATATTTTGATCATTAATATCAGGAAAACATTTGGTAGGTTGGCACCAGCAGCATAATAGAATATTAATTAAAACGAATTTGTAAAAAAACAAAAACAAGAAGTTGAATAAGACGTACCGAAGCAAGAACAAAGAATATTCAGATAAATAAAAGGAAATGGAAATAAAATAATCTAAAACGTAACGAAAATTTACTTCTATTTATATTGCATCCACAGCGTCACCTTCCCCTTCATCTGATACATCATCACCAAATTCAATTTCATCGTCGAAACCATCTTCCACAAAAGTAACAGTATCGTTAATTCTGACAGTTTCAGGGAATTCGCCGTAGGTTTTCAAATTTCTTGCTTCATCAGGTGTGTATTTCAAGATAACATCCGCTTTTGCATCCTGATAATCCCGTAGTCCGATGAGAATAATATCGCCCTGATTTATCCATACTTTTTTCCTCAGTTTTCCACGAATATGACAAAGACGTTTGACACCGTCAAAGCACATTGCTTCTAATCGCCCATTACCCAGCATTTTCGTAACTTGGGCATACTCTTGTCCATCTTCTTTGAAAACCAATTCACGTTTTTCTGTTTCGTTTTCGTTCTTACCACGACGTCTGTTTTTACCTCCTTTTCCTTTATTTTTCGGCATGATAATAGGTGATTCAAATGTTTTCTGATCAACCACAAGAGCTGCAAACACAAAAATTATGGTAAAAAGAGATAGGCGTCGCGTTCCATTGAACCATTCGAGCTGGCATTAAAATAGATTTTGGGAATATAGAATATTACTCTATTGTAGATACTGAATGAGAATAAGAAAATAATAATTACTCACGGGTAAATTAATTCAATTAATAGAATAATTGAAGATTTCTTCAAGTCATAAGACAATATTCAATTTCGCTACTTTTCAGCAAAACAAAACTGAAGAAAAGAAATTAGTAATCAATTTCACACCGTTTCACACGTTCGTCAACTTTTCATCGATCTTATATCACGTAAAATATATGGAGTGAAAGGATGTCATTGACTTCATGTCTATTTGGGCTGGATGAATAATATTTTTGATCAATTTTTTTATTACTTTTGTTTGGAAATTCCAGCCAGCACTTTTTTTTTCATCTGTTTAAAATTTTTGAAGAAGTTGGTATCACTGATTTTTTCCACTTTTTATTTTTCCCCCATTTTAGCTTTCTGTGTTGTTATCGATAACCGTTGGAAAAAATTGCAGACATAACGCCATGTTGGTGTAGTAAATTCTGAGAACTGAGTTATTCATGTATTGTTTAACTACAAATTATTGAAAATCAATCAAGTTTACCGAATTGGTTTAATAATGTAAGTTTTAAATTATCTACGTCCATGCAGAGAAGATCTTTATTCGATCAATAATCAAGCATATTTGTGGCATTAACTGTCGTATTCATGTAAGTGTTGTGTTCTTTTCTTACATAAACATATACTATTTTGACATTTATTTTTACTTGATCATTTCGACGGTCTTATAAGAAAGTTGTATTCAAACAATTTCACTCAATTCAGTTCAAGTAAGATCCTGTTACTTGAGCTTTTATAACATAATTTGTGTTTCGATAAAAGCTTGTGTTCGACGAGTGATGACTGCATGAAAACATTCTAGATTCTACAATAGTGATATTTGGTTTAATGAATGATGAATCCTTTTTTCTTCTTTGTCATCAATTCTTCACTCATATCACGAATTACGTGACTGTTTCATTCAGTTACATGATTTTTCTGTCAGTTCTGAGAGTATGTTCGTATATTTTTCAGTAATGTTTTTATTGTCTCTTCTTATCAGAACGTACTTCTGGGTGGGATACGTAAATTAGAAGTATTAGTATTTTCTTGAAGAATTTTTTGTTTTCATTCATGCTACTAATCGATCAATAACGTTTTGCTTGGATTTCTTCGAAATCTTTCAAAATAGACTTGTTGGATCCTTGACGCTTTGTTATGAATGATCATCGAATCACCAATAGTAACAATTTTTTTTAATTGATATTATTTATAATTGGACAAACTTTGGCTGCGTTTCAGTTTTGGCTTCCTGTCTGGAACTGTTATACTTTGTAGCTAAAAGGCTAATGAGTAGTCAATCTTTCATTCGAGAAAATTTTTTTATAGTGAAAAAACATATTTTCAAATTCCTCTAATTTACGTTTTGTATTTTTTACTGTGTTTTTATTCCTTGTTGAAGAAAATAACGAAAAGTAACTGAAATAATGAAAAGTATCTTTATTTTTTTTTTCATTTTTCATTTTACGTTAGTACTATGCCAATTAATTTTTACAAATCATGAAGTCCGGTTTTAAGTGAGGAAAAAATGTAAAATGTAGTCAGGTGTTTTGAAAATTTGAGCATGCATCAAGTTTTATGTTTCTTTCTTGCACGAAACGTAGTTTCGTTTTGCATATAATTGTTCACAGACTTTATTCGAAAACTTGATTTTTCAGTTATATTTTTAAAAAATTATTCGTACAAATTATTTTCTTATCTGAAAATTCATTGATTAAAAATTTTGATGCCTAAGAAAAGTAATTTTGTGGCAGAAAAATGTACTTACCTAAAATTTATTGAAAAATTATACTCTCACTATTCTTTTGAAAATAATAATTACTTCTTTAATTCAAATTGCGTCCCTCTGGAAATTGAATTAATTCATTTTTTATAAAAACTATCAATGTATTTTCATCCGAGTTTACCGTCACAGTTTCCTTTTTATGCTTTTCATGCTTGTATTGCATCATATCTGACTGCTGAATCGTAAATTTTCAGTTTCAGAAATATTTGCATTGAGAAAAATTAAACGTCATCGTTTCATATTAATTTACTGCTCTTAACTTTTAACATTTAAATTAAAGAGATGATGACTTGATGATGAATTCTTATATTAATGTATCTTTGTTAATTTTGTGCGTACGTGTGTTATATTATAGAGGCTTTCCCGATGGATTAGAACGTTTATTTGGTCATGGAAATTATCTGTACGTCATTTGTGTATGGTGTAATGCACGATTGTAAATTATTTACCTATTCTGAAGCCAGTAACGGGTAATCGGTGCATCCAAAAGTTAAGATGCGGGAACAGAGTTCGGTTAGCCAGGCCGTCTGGCAGGACTGGATTCTTGAGGCCGTTCGAAAAATTCGCGCCCAAAAACAACGGCCGTCGGAGGAGCGTATTTTCGGCGCCATTCGTCAGCATCATCATTTCTCCAATGAAGAAATCCTGACTCAAATCGACAAATGCGTCTCCGCTGGTATAATACTTCGGGTCATAAATAAGGGACGAAATTCATACAAAGATCCTGATCGTAATAACGCCCGCAAGCTAACAATTTCAAGCGATCTAGATCTGACTAAAGCCATCATCAAAGCGGTTCGGGAGATGAAAAATGAAAATGGTTCATCGCTCAAGGAAATCGAAAAGTATTTAAATGAGTCACGGGTCATGAAGTTCGATACAGAAGTCGATTTTCCAACATATTTGAGATCGACGGTGAAAGTCGCTGCTGCTCGTGGCTTGTTGATACAAGAAGGAAAACTGTATAAAGTGCCTATGAGGAAGGAAAGTGATCGACATGGGCGACGAAGAAAAGATGACAAGTCGGAGACCACACCTAAAGTTAGTGGATATAGATTTTTTTATTTATTTTTATCCCGTCTCTTTTTGCTCATGTGTATGTGTTGAGTATTTGTCTTTCTGAATCCACCAGACTGCTCGTATCTTATCAATGTACACATCTTTCTTCTAAGGCTCATTTTTTTAAAAGAACGAATTGATACTTGCATTTTTGCTCCGCTAAATTCACTTGGTAAAATTATTATTTTTCTTATAGAAAGCTCCTATGCCAATATGTAGCGAATGTTTGGGGACTGCATCTAATAATCGTAACGGAGAGCCGGAGGAGTTGAGTTCCTGTAGTGGCTGCGGTGTGTCAATACATCTGTCGTGCGTCACCGGTCATCATGCTGCGGAATTTCAATCTCTCATTCAAAAAGGAAATTGTTGGTATTGCGAGGAATGTCTTAGCTGTAATGAATGCGGTGCCTTCAAAGACGAAGTAACGTTAATTCCGTCGAAAATTCTAGATTATCATATCGGGTATTTGAAACAATTTTTTTATATTCAACAGGCGTACCTACTGAACTGTTTGAGCTGTGAGAGGTGTTACCACATGCTTTGCCTTACTCCTCCAGCCGAGAAAAAGCCGAAAGCACCGTGGAAATGTTCTTTTTGTTTGCAAAATCATGGTAAAAGCAGTAATGACCATAACAAAAGTGGAAATGTCGCCGAATCGTCGAAATCTACGCTAAATAGATCGTATCAGCTTGATTTGAAAGAACGCAAAAAGCAGCTGAAGAAACAAAGGTAAGTTCGTGTCCATATTTTGCTCATTTTAAAAAGTACCTAAAAAATTCTAATTCGTTACAATTTCGTTAGTCTTCGACACTTTGGAAAATTGGTTTCCAAATGAGCCTTATCCATTTTTTTTCTATAAGACTATTTATGATAACTTGATTTCTTATCATGTAAAATGGTCTTGTCATTCGAAAATTGTCTCAATGTGGCAAATTCCCACGTAAAATTTTTCGCAGTTGCTTGTCTCAACAGTACGTTTAATGGGTTTTTTCTTCTGTTTGATCTTAGGCTGGCGGCGAGACTCGAGCATAGCGGACGAAGAAAGAGCTCAAAAGTGAACGTTGGCGTGCCAGAGAGCAGCTCGGAGGATGGTAATGATTCCTCTCCTAACTCCCCTCGCTCTCCACCTGGGCCTCCTGTTGGTGGCTTTCGCGAAGAAACCATCTCCAAGGAGAAACAAAAATTCTTTAGATTGAACTCGTTTTACGGCATTAAGGGCAGGGGGCGCGAAAGGTGTAAGGCAGAGGGGAGGCCTGTACGGGACACTAGTTCTAGTTCTAATAGTAGCTCGTCAGACAGCTGCAGCAGCGACGTGGAGGCACCGCCACGTCGCCGCGTCGTCGTACCCATTAACAATGCGTCTCCACCCAAAACGTCTAACGTTGTTAATACGTTTAACGGGGCGAACAGCAGTAATTCTAAATTAACGGCTAGTGCTAGTAATTGTGAAGCGATGTCCGATAAGGGCGTAAACGGCGGCCCCGAAAGCGACGCCGCCGTCGAACCGTTTAGCTCGTTCGGTAAGTTTGGTCAGTGCATCACGTTCGAGGATCTGGCAAAAAAGTACCAAGAGCGTGCCGTCGCTGTTAGCAAGGCACCGGAACAGTTACCACAATGTAATTTTAGTTCGAATTGGCTTCAAAAGCTGAAATCGTCGACAGACGCTAAATGTCGGTCGTCCAAGGGCGACCGGGTGGGCGGCCTTTTGCCGACCCGCGGCAAGCACTCGTCGAAGGTCGCCGTCGACGAGAAACGCGTCGCCAACGACGGCCGTAACGGCGACCACGCGACCGCGCAGCCGTCGCCGGACTCGTGGCACAACCTAATCAAGTCCAGCAGCAGTATTCCTTCCCAGCAGCGGTCGAACGCCGCCGCCACCGCCGGCCAAACGCCGCCGCCATCCGCGGATGGCGACCGACGGACGGAGGACGAGGAGCTATGGGGCTTCGCGGCGGCCGCGGCGCGTAAAAAAGTGGCGCCCGTTTTGCACCTGGTGAAAGAGGGCGCTGCCACCTGTTACCCTTCTTACAACGTTTTCTTGTCCGGCCTGTGGCATAAAAATCCGTTGAAAAACATCACGAACAAAGAGGCGACCTTCAAGTCGGACGTGGTCGCCTGCGCCGACGCAGACGTCGCGTCCAAAGAGATACTCGAAGACACGGACGTGTCGACGCTATCGGAACCGTTACCACTGTCTCTAAGTCCGTCTAAGTTGGTCAAAAGCGCCGTCATTTCTAAACAGTACGAGCACGTTCGCAGGAACATGCTCTCCTCTAATTCACCACTTTTCTACGTAAACCAGTTAGGCGACGTAGTCCCTAGCGACAAAGAGACTATTCGTAAAAAGCTCATTGCGGAAGCCACTAAGACCCGTCATTTTCAAGTTTGCAGGCATCTAAACCATCTCTCTGTGCAACCTGTCTCTGTGCCGCCACCTAGGCCGTACAACCTATCCGGTAAGAGAATTACCTCCTACCTAAGTAAAAAAAATACTCTTAAAATTAAAATCTACCTCCGATATTCCTCTCACACCTTTCAGTCTTTTGAAATATTAGTTTTGCTAATGATTTTTTCCTTTTAATAATAATACTGCTGCTGCTTGAATTTTGTTTGTCAGTTTCTGACATACGCATTCAACCGTGTGTATAACACTCTTTTTTTTTTCGATGGTGCACTGATTTCTTTCTCTTATTTTTTTTTTCTCATTTACTTTATTATTTCTTTCTTTATTTCTTGGCCACTTTTCATTTTAGTAACTATCTATCAGTTTGAATGGTACTGTAATTAAACTGGGTGGTTGGTCGATCGTAATATTCGTATTGATAGACGCGTATAAAATAATTTTATTCGCCCAGGTCAATAAATATTTGAGATACTACAACTAGTTGGATCTTCACGTCTAGATGTTCACGTTTTGCCTGGGTAGTCCGGACGAATTTTAGTTCAATATTCTCTTGATATCTGCTTAAATATCGTTCTTCAGTTTTAATTTAGTCATCAAAATCAGTTACAGATTTTTTCAAGTGGGCTTGTGAAGTAGCCCACCTTCTACATAAACTTCCAAGTCGATAAATCTTCCAACTCAGTCTATGCATCATGGTTCTGGCTGTCAATTGTACTTATCCTCGTCTGCACGTGATAGTTTGAGTTGGACCGTTAGCTACGATATTTTTGATGATCGAAAGTTGATGTCGCCATACCTTGAATTAACTCGGTTATAGTTCCCGAAGCGCATGCGAAGTTAATGGCCTCATTGAAAATTACCTGATTAATTCTAAAGTAATCCAAAAGAATGTTGGTTTTAGAATCAAAACGGTTTTCATTCAACTGCGCATGCGTATTCCCCAATGTAACTGAATTATCTCGTCATTCTGAAATTACCCTTTCTGGTGGCGTGGTGCTGTGAACTTGAAAAGTTCTGGACGAGGAAGGAGGTTCAACTTGATAGAGAAGTCTGATATTGAATTAGTGAGTTTTTGGAGAAAAAAAATTTTTTGAAAAATTACATCAATACAACGATTTCAAAATCCAAGTATTTACCTCATCAGACTGAAAAAGTGCCAATGTTTTTCTGAATTGTGATACCAGTTTAAATGTGATTACTATCTAGCCAATTTTTCGGAACATTTTGAAATATTGTAAAATTACTAAAATGGTTGAATCGCTAAAAGCCTGCTGCAAGGTTTTTAAAATTAAAAATTTTTGCTATTGAAAAAATAAATAAATAAAATTTCACCGTTTTGTCTGTTAGTTGATTGAAATTTGAAACTTTTTAAAAATTACTTCTACACTCTTCTTGAAATTTTCTTTATACAATAATTTTACTTGAAGAACTTCTTCAAAAAAATCTGCTTGCTATGTAGTTGCATGTGATTACCCAATTTGGCATGAATTGTGAAGATTTATGTTTTCTTAATATTCCTCACAATCGATGACCGCGTCGATTCAAAATTATGTAATTTTTTCTCTTGTTGAAAAATTGGCTTAAAAATGTCAGGGAATGAGGAAAATTTTTCTAAAATTTATTTCTGGAAGTTGAATTTTTTTTTTTACAAAATTTTTATATTTTTTCAATAATAAGTTTGTTTTGGACTTGAAACTGTTCTGATAGTGTCGGAATAGTCTGTTGCTATAAAATTGCAGAATTTCATTGGTATTGAAAAAAAAAAAAATTTGTAAGGAAATTCAATTCGCATACGTCTTTAGCTATATAATCCGTCGCACCTCTTGCCAATATTCTTGTTCAGTTTCGTGGTACTCTGTAGGAATTCTGTATTTTTCATCTTTCTATTACCGTGAACGTGAACCATCGAAAAAAAAGAGAAGTCGCAAATATGTTTTCTGTGACTATCTTCCTAGTGTACATAGTTTATATTAACACCGCCTTATTTCAACAACTGCTCATCTTATTCGCTAATTCAGTGATGGGAACTTGAATAAATGTGGACTTAGTGGAGTATAGAAAAAATGCTGCTTCTCAACTGGCAAGCGTAAAAATCGTAGATATTTTCATTTTCTGGGCTACACTCGGATTTCATTTTTCGGACACCCGTATAAATACGCAAGCGAAGTGAATGATCGGTTATTACGTATCGTCAAAATTGGAGAGAAAATTTTGAGCTATGAAAATAGGAGCTTTATGATTTCTGTTTACCTATCAACATGCCTCGGACTTTTTACGTGATGCGGATGAAAGGAATATTCAATATTTGAAGAACATTACTAGCCATAAGCCACATATTCGTCTAGAAAATGCTCGGCATTTTCTTTAGAAAAAATAAACGTATAAAAAGCATCGTTCGTCTCTCGAAAACATATTAACGACGTTATACGTACCTACCTATTATTATTAGCGAGGTACTTATATTTCGCTTGTCTTATGCGTTTCGTTTCTTCCTTGTGTTTCTGCAGTGCTGAATAGCATGAGTAAATTGCTGGCGGCCGATCTTCCCTCTGGTGTGACCCATAAAGATATTGACGTCTTTAGAGAAGCTCAGCGTAAAGCGAAATCCGTAAGTGCTTCTCTAAGGAAAGTTTGAAAATGAATATTCTTATTTTACTCTAAAAATTCATTCGTGTCATCATTATTAGGCCACCGAAGCGACAGTACCAGAGACTGAAGTCGATTCCATTTCGCCGTGCGGTTCCCTGATGGAGCCACGATGTCCTGCAGGCATCGAATTCGGTAAATGGGAAATCAAAACGTGGTATTCGTCTCCGTTCCCTCAAGAATATGCTAGGTAAGGCTGTGTAAGCCAGTTTCAGATTCACCGAGAACGTTGAATTTTGACTCGATTTAATATTTTGCTGCTCGTTTTAGGTTACCAAAATTATTCATCTGTGAATTTTGTTTGAAATACACCAAAAGTAAGGCTGTCGTTGAGAGGCATCAGGGGAAGTGCTCTTGGAGACATCCACCGGGAACCGAAATTTATCGACGTGATAACTTGTCAGTATTTGAGGTAAGTTTTGTCGAACTACGATTTATGATGATTCTAGATTTTCAAGTCTCGTAGGACGAATAAAATTAATTGTGAACATTATTTTCTGCAGTTATGGTTCGAATCTTTGTTTAAAAAATATATAATATTTTGTAATCGAAAAATTGTTTCATCTTTCTAATTTTTTTTCTTTTATTACTTTCAGGTGGACGGAAACGTCAATAAAATCTATAGTCAAACCTTATGTTTAATTGCTAAATTATTCTTAGACCACAAAACTTTGTATTATGATGTCGAACCATTTCTATTTTACGTTTTAACGCAGAACGATCAAAAAGTAAGTCAGTTACGTATTGAATTTTATTTTAAGTGTTCTTATTTTCTTAACGCGAATGTTTGTATCATTAGGGTTGTCATCTAGTCGGATATTTTTCGAAAGAAAAACATTGTCAACAAAAATACAATGTTTCGTGCATTATGACTTTACCACAATACCAGAGGCAAGGTTTTGGACGTTTTTTAATAGACTTCAGTAAGTTTTTTTTTTTTGTTTTATTGTTTTCTCTGCGGGGTTTAGAAACTACATTAAAAACCCAACTGCTGACGTCAATTCATTTTTTTTTTTGAGTTTTGTAAAAAACGTTTGAATTGACATTTGTTTATTTTGCGCAGGTTATTTGCTTTCGAAAAAAGAAGGAAAGCCAGGCACACCAGAAAAACCATTATCTGATCTCGGTCAAGTTTCGTATAATGCTTATTGGAAATCCGTAATTTTAGAGTATCTCTCAGAGAATCGATCAATTAAAGAATTCAATTTTGAAGATATAAGCTTGAAAACTGGTCGGTATCGTTCAGTTACGTATTTTTTAAATGATGTAGAAATGAAATTATTAATTGGCTTTTCTTTTGTTGCCATTAGGCATTATGACCCACGACATAGCGACTGCGTTGAGATCGTTGGGAATAGTTCACAAGCCCGAAAATGCTGAAAACCCGGTGATCGTTATAGACTGGTCTTTAGTCGATACGCTAGTAAATAAGGAGTCCTCTCGAACTAAAATCAAAATCGATCCCGAATGTCTGCGATGGACACCATTAATATCACCCATCGTTGCCAGGCAAACGAAAGAAGTAAATTCAAAAAACTGTTTTCGTATTTTACCAACTGTTGCTTCTTTCTTATTTTGGAATCATTGATCGTTTCTAGGAAAAACCTGAGCCTGAAGAGCTATTGAAAGAACAAAAGGTGCCAGAAGAAACGTGCAAACCTGATTCGAATGCGGTTTCGTCTGATCCACCGGCTGAAGTGGTGCAGCCTGCTCAATCTGAAACTAATCTAAGAACCGGTCGAAAAAGAAAGTTATCAATTACCGAAAAACCAACAACTAAACCCGCAGAAGTTGAAAATGGTGCCCCCGCGCTCAAAAAGAGGACATCAAGGTTAATATAACTGTTCGATTGTAGTTGTATTTTCACTACAAATTTCTTTATTAAAAGGAATATTAATTTCTTAAATTATGATTTATTATTATTATTATTATTATTATTTTTTTTTTTTGAAAAGGTTTTGAGAATATTTTATCTTTGAATCTCCAAAAATACGCCACTGGCGTGATAAATTTGTCGAAATTGGCCAATCACTATAGTTTATTGATGACTCCCGCAATTTTACAAAAATGTATTTTGTACTAATTTTAATCTCTCCTCAACAGTCGAATATCGATGATGGAGGAAGTCGAAACTAAAAAAGATTCGCCGGAAAGTGTCTGTGAACTCCCACCTCCAACGAGGAAAAGAAAACGAGTTCTAGTGGTCGAGACATCCCCAGAGTTGGAAAAGGAAAAAGTCAAAAAAGTCACTGAAGATGCGGAAAAGGAGAAGGGTAGAAAAACTAATTCTGTAAGTTTGTTGAAACCGAGTCGTTTCAGTTCATCGGTGGATAGAGAGAGTAAACCTGAGACTCCGACAGTTAGTGGGTCTTCGACTAGAAAATCGAATAAAGAAGTGAGTTAAATATTCTGTTTATTTGACGCATTTAAGCTTGTTCCTGCGTGATTATTAAACGTGTTTTCGTTTTCCTTGTAGGTGAAAAAACTGGAGACGCCTTTAGTGAAAGACTCGCCACTAAGGAAGACAGAAACTATTTCAGTAAAAGATGTACAGTCGAAGAAAGCGGAGACCGCTTCGGTAAAAGAGTCGCAGTCAAAAAAACCGGAGACCCCTTTAGTGAAAGATTTGCTAACGAAGAAGCAGGAGACTCCTTTAGGGAAAGACTTGACGTCAGAAATGCTTGCGTCATTAATTGACGATGGTGGCTCTGGCAGACGAAGCAGCCGCCGAATAATGCAGAAAACTGTCGCCGAATTGGCAGGTATGTTGTCTTATTCTCGACAGAATTGATATCAAAGTTCTCCGTACGTTGACATTGTATTTATGTTATATATATCGCTATAATTTTTCAGGAAAAATTATTTTTAAAATTATAATCAACTTACGAATTTATTTATTCACAGCTCTGATTGATTTGACCGTTGTAAAGAACGTCTTTTAAAATAGTAACTTCACTATTATAAGAGGATAATTTTTTTGATTATTAGATTTTAATTGATAGCCTGTTTGAATGACGTTAATTTCAACTTTTGTTGCAGGAAAAGAACGCAAGGAAGCTGAGAGCGCTGAAAAAGAATCGGAAACGAAAAAGACGAAGGAGAAGCCGATGAAAGTTTCCGATGCTAAGGGAAAATCCAAAGTTACAATCGAAGCGAAGCCGACGACCAGTACCCCTATTCCGGCTGCTGTGACTAGCAGAAGCAGATCAAGAAGAACGGTCATGTTTGACGAAAAGAATATAGAGCTGCTTGACAAGAAAAATATCGAGCCAGTCGAAAAGAAGATCGACGAGCCTGTCGAGGAGAAGAACGTTGAACTTGATGATGAGAAGAAAAACGTCGACCTCGCTGAAAAGAAGAACGTCGAACCTGTTGAAAAGAAAGTGGAATCCACTCCGCCCAAAGAACAAACGTTTAGTCCTAGAACGCCTGAAAAGGAACCCATCATTATTATTCGCAAGAAGAAGGATAGTCCAAAAACGACGAGAAAATCCAAACTGTCGGAAGCTGCGAAAAAACGATGGATGGCCAGAAAAGAGAGATTGGCCCAACAACAGGAGGATACTAGTATTACCAATGACGAAATTGACGAGTGAGTTCATTTGACGGTTTTTTTTTTTTTTGATTGAGGAATATATTTTTCTAAACGGGGACCGGTATTACAAACACTGGTTACCAATTTAACAGAGTATTGAACAATACCTCGAGTGACCAGCATTTGCAGTTCCGACCCGAAATATTTCAATCTTCATTATTTTTAAAATTGTATCAAACAATGCTGAAAGAAAACTTCAAGTTTCTCTCGCGTGCCTGAACGAATGATTTTAATATCAATATCGATTTGTGAAAAAAAATCTTACTTTTAAAATCGTTGAACAAAAATCTAAGAAAAACTTGTAGTTCAATTTTTTGAACATTGATTTTTAACGTGTCGATATATTTTCGCCTTTTTTTTTCCTCAATGAAAAGAATTATTGTACCAGAAAAAAAATCATTACTACCTACGCCTGTATCCACAATTTTCATGCTGATTACTCTCAAACTTCTGAACTACGATCAGAGATGATCCAAAAAAATCTAAATCTTGTTCTTAATTTCGTACGTTAACGCATGGTTCTCATATAAGTCCGTCACTATCGATGAGTCATTAAAAAATAAACGACCGCATATATCTGAATATTAACGATAATATTTTCTTGATTATCTAGAAAAAGCGTCGACGCTACCCAGGATCCGCAAATGCCGCAGTTATGTCCTGTGTCTGATGACGTCACGGAAACGAATGTCTACAATAATCCTCCAGTTTTGACTAAAAAACCGGAGCCTGAAATCTGCGTCGAAGGAAATGCGGAAAAAGTCGAGTTAAAGTCTGAAGAGAATGCAGAAACTGCCGCGCCGGTAGCTACCGGCAACGAAGAGAAACCGGAAAATTTTCGGTCAAGTTGTGAGGAAATGACAGATAATAACGAAGGCGGTGAAAATGTAAGTAATCTCTTATGTCACATTATTCGTACATACTTTCAGCGCTTTGACACGAAGGAATTCTTTCATTCAATATCCGAGAACGGTAAAACTGAAATGCAAATGTCAGCCATTTTTGCGCCCTCCGTCTTCGAACTGGCCAATAAGTTATTCAATTTCTAATCGTCAATTTGTATTGTTTTTTTTTTACAGAAAAATGAAAACACCCCCAAGGAAGAAGTTACTGCTCCGTCACCTGTACCAAGTATTTCGAACAACGAATTCTCGTCTCCTTTCAAATCCGAACCATCGTCTCCGGTCGCAAAAATGAACGAATCGGATTCGTTCAACGGTTGCGACCGTCTGGTCACCCCGCACACCTACTCCCAGTCATCCTCCTCACAATCTCCGTCGTCGTTACCCTCGTCGAGGTCGTTAATCTCGCCTCAACCGCTGACCCCTTCCTCGACGGACTCGCATATTTCCCACGAAAAGAGTCCGTCGCCTAATCGTGATAAAATTGATCTCGACAATAGTTCTCCGAAGACTCCTACTTTCGCTGCGGAGCACGAATCGGACGCCTCTTGCGTCAAGGACACGAAGTCGCCGAGTTCGGGTGAAAAAAACGGCGAAGCTGATGTCTCGTTTGAAAAGAACGGGACGAGCGAAGTAGAATCGAAAAACGATAACACCGATGAAAAAATCATTACTAAGGAGACGAAAAATGATGACGTCTTGTCAGAGGTAAATAAAATTCCTAGTTTGTTTTCATGAAAAGGTGCTAATCGTATTTATAAGTGTTTCAAGTGAATATTGTATTATTTTAGAATGAAGAGGATAGAGTGACGTAATAAAAATAACAAAAATGTAGATGTAGGAGTATTCTTGGCAAAATTTTTTTATGCTAACCATGTGAGCAAAAAGGCACTTTGAAAAAATATGCAATTTTGATATGGTATCATTTTTCTGGTAATTTCGAGCTGCACCTCAATCTGACATTAGTTTCATTTTTTAAATGATTTTCTTGTGATTTTACAAATTATTTTATTAATTGAAAAGAGAAAAAATCAAATGATTGCAACACCGTACCAATATTACCAGATTGGTAAAAAAAAAAATTTTCTCCAATTTTTGAATTCAAAAAAAGAAGAAAAAAATAGTTGGAAAATAATATGCAAAAAATCCGTCAAATGGATGAAATCTGTAAAAAAAAACAAATTCATTTCCTCTCAAAATATGCGAAATAAGCTAAATGAAATTGGGCACAAGGCACATTTTACAGGGATTTCTGTGAAAGGAAATACGTACTAGAGTATGCAAGTGAAAGAAGCACCGGAAAAAACGTGCGTTCGTTTTAAAATCCTAGCTCTAGTCGATACCTTGGAAGTTTTCCACTCCGAAAGCTTTCATTTGAAAACTCGGTTTCAACTTCTGAAGCATAAATTCTGCGAATAAAAATTTCCTTGAAGATAATTTGTTTCTGTTGAATCCAGTGAAACTGAAATTTTGAGTAAATTCCGGGGGAAATTCTCATTATTACACGAAAGCCTTGCTGCAAACTGAACATGCACGAGCTATCTTGATAATCGTCTCTCCAATGAACTAATATCGCTCGTCGATTATTTTTACTCATATTGATTCGTGATATTTGACTTGAATTTTCAGACTGTGATGCCAGAAAACGTTGTAGAAACGCCGCCGCCGACCAACGACAGACACGACCAGGCGGACGAATGTCGTCAACCGTTGACGCCGTCGGTGCCCGAAGAACCGCCGGCCTCATGCGCCACCGACCAAAACCCTCCTTCACCGCCGGCGCAGAGCGAGCCAAAAAACGGATCCGTCGAGGAGACTGCGAACAGCGCCCTTTCAGATCGCGAATTCAGCGGCGCACTGCCTCCAACGCCAAACAGCAATTCGAACAGCGCAAATGACGTTTGCAGCGACCCGCCGCCTCGCGCGTCTCCTGCTGCGCCGCCAACCACCGAATGCGCAGTCCCACCGCCGGCTATCGATACAGATGCGCAGCCAAAAAACGACGAACCTCCCAGGTACAGTGAATCGGCGCCTGCTACTGTCGAGGACGATCGTTCCTTTCGTAAGGTGACCAGTTACTACGGAAACCAGGGTACCGTGCCAGACAGAAGTGAGAGACCCAACGACCACGTCGACAAGTACAGGTTTGATAAGGCTCGCGAGAAACCTGTCGTCGACTCGAATACGAAAATATACAACCAGACTAACCTGGGAGGTGTTAATAATGCAGTCGCCGCCGCTTTTACTCCGTTTAACGCTGTGAGCGCGCCACCAGCGCCATTTTCCACTCTTCCACCGGAGAAAGCTGTGAATTTATCCGATTGTCGCCCCTATGTGGGGCTGCCGACTACCACGGCGCAAAGTTACGCCAATTACGAGATGTCGTTTCAGCGTCAATTTCCGCCGGACTATTCGGAGGAGAAGTACCTGAAGAACAAACGGCTGAAATCGACGAGCCCGGTGAAGAGTAGCGCCAACAGTAGAGACCGAGAGTTTCAAGACCGGTACAAGAACAGCAGTAGTGGCAGTAACAACATTTGCGAGCCCATTCGAAAACTGCACGCGGAACGCGACGATCGGTACGCGAACAAGGAGCCAAATGTGGAGCAGAAAGTGCGCAAAATGGCGCAAGTCGACGAAGAGCAGCAAAAATACAAAGAGCGCAACCGCGTCAAGTCGCCGGTGGCGGCGACCGGCGCTGCTGGCTCCAAGGATCGAAGGCCGAACAAAGCGCCGGCGCAGGCGACGTACTCGGTGACGATGGACGCGGTTAACGAGTACGCAGCCGCGAAGCACATGGAGGAGATGAAGTACAAGCGACGCGGCGACTACGACGAGCACCTCATGGTGCCGGTTGGCGCCGCCAATATGGACCTGACGTCGCAGCACTTTGCCGGCGCCACTCATCTGCCTAAGCAGTCGCTACCGTCGCCGCACGAGCGCAGTATGGGTGTCTACACGCCAGACTCGACTACAAATTCGGTTCATTCGGTGCACGGTTACGGCCACCAGTACGATATCGACTCGGGCCATCTGAGCATCGAGTCACCCAGCTCAATTTCGTCGAACGATATGAACAGCAATCTATCCTCTAACGAAGGTATGGTGCGGCCACCTTCCGGAACGCTGTCTATGCACGAGATGTACATGAACTCGACGCAGCAAGCCACCATGTTTGCCCTGCAGCAACTTCAGCAGACGCATTCGATGCACACGTTGCCGCAGCTGCAAGCTGCAGCAGCTGCGGCCGTAGCTGCGCAGTCGGCTAGCTCACATTCCAAATCGCAGAACAGCCGCAAGAATTCGAGCGGCGTCAACCATCACGGGCACCACCATCATCGCACCAAGTCTGCCAGCGCCCACCACCAGCCTAGCGGCGGTGGCCCCAGTTTGAACAGCGCTAGCGCCAATAGTGCGCTGCACCGTTCGACGCCGACGGCTGTTGGTAATCCTCACAGTCCGGTCGGCGCGTACAACTCGGGCTCACCGAACAGCGCTACCAACAACAGTTCGACGTCGCCCATGGGTGGCCATCATAGGTCCACTCCGCCGGCCGTTAACCACCAGTCGCAAAGCCGCCACCATCAGATCTCGTACGCGCCGCCGCATCCCTCGCACCACCCTGTCATGACGCAGAGCGGCTTCCTAGGCGTATCGCAGATGGCGCCAGTGTCGTACCAGGTGCCCGTCACGACCGTCATCCAGCACCGCATGACCGCGTCCGAGCCGCAGCAGCGCTTGGGCTCGTCGCCGTGCGCCACGAGCGCCTCGAGCTTCTACATGCCGCCGCACATGCAGTCGACGGCCGGCGCATGCGCAACGTCCGGAAGCGGCGCCAGCGGCTGCTCGGCGGGCCGGCTACAGGGTGCGCAAGTGGCCGGCGCCGGCGTGAATCCGTGCAGCCTGACCAAGCTGCAGCAGCTGACCAACGGGCTCGATATGTTGCCGCCCGGCCATTGCGGCGGCGCAATGACGCCGTCGTCGCCCATTAATCTGACGCCGCCGCCACCCGGCGCCTCCCACGCCGGCATGAACACGCCGCCGGTGGCGCACCAAGTCCTCCAGCAGAACTACAACAAATTGCTGAGCAATTTGGGCGCTGCGCCGGGCAGCAACGCCGCCTGCACCACGTCGCCATCAACGCCATCGCCGTCCGCGCCGACCTCCGCATCTGGTGGCTCTTCGTCGTCGGCGCTGTCTTCGTCGTCGTCCGTCTCCAGCAATCGGTCGTCGTCGAGAGGCGCCGCCAACAGCCACCATCATCATTCGCACCATCACCCGTCCGTTTCGAATTCGTCATCAAACGCAGCGGCCGCCGCCGCAGCCGCCGCCAGTTCGCGCGCCTCCATGAGCGGCGCCAGCGTCATCAATCCGATGATGCGGTACGGAGGCGGCCCGTACGGCTACCAAATGCCGGGCCAGCCGGGCGCCAGCGCACAAACGCTCAGCTACATCGCGAACGGCGCCGCCAGCTTCCAGCCGCAGATTCCGGTGCGCATGGGCGTGATGAACGTGGCCGCTGCGCAGAACCAGTACGGCCAGGATCCGACGCAAAACGCCATGTACAACGCGTACTACAGCAACTATCTGCGGTAACATTTAACCAGCGTATTGTGTCTGATGATACAACGTGAAATTCGATGGCAGACCAATTAACGCGACAGAAGCAGCAGCAGCCGCAGCATTTCCATAATATTGGGTAATTTTTGTCAGCGCTATAAAAGCTATCCTTCTTTTTTTTTCTCTTTTTTTTTTCCTCAGTCTGCCTTTAATTTTAAATTTTGTGCCAGTATTCTTTATTTTTATACTTATCGTTTCGTTGTTTTTTTTTTTTTTTTTCCTTTATTCTTGACCAACTTGCTCAAAACTCGAGCCCGTATTCGTATTTCGTAAAATTGAAAAATTATTTAAATTGTCGAAGAATACCGAATAGAAGACCAACTGCGCGAAGCACATCATAAGGTCGTTAATATGGTTTTCGTCACTAGAATCAGTGAAGGACGGTTCAGTTAACTAGACTGTGATAGAATTGTTGGGCGAACGATTAAACAAATAGAGGAAAATACTCGATCTAATTTTATTACAATCGAGGGCCAGCCAAGATACTCGTATTTCACCAAACCAACATCTACAAAATGTAAGTAAACGCTAAACCAACTAAAACTAAACACACTCGAATATTTATTCATGGTGAAATGTCGGATCAGTAATGATATCATCAATTCAAATTACTTCAGGACTAATAATTTCTTGAAAATTACATTAGAAATCGAAACATATTGCAGCTCAATATCTTGCAGTTTGAGATTGCGCCCAAAATTTGTATAATGTAAAGCATCTCTGTTTAGTTGTTCTTAAAGCAGGTCACAGGTGGATTATGTTGATGTTGTGTGATAGCGTTCCCAAGAAAGTCTCGAGGTACTTAGATATTCGTTTGAAGTCGAACCGATCGATTGGTTCCAAAAATAACGTAAAATAATACGTATAACGAATAGTACCAACAATTTTTTACATTATTTCATCTTTTCTGCAAATTTAAATACGAATAATTATATTCGTTGTTTGTGTTTATTTCGTGTAAATGAGTTCATTAATCTTAAAAACTGAAAAAAAAATCTAATAATAATATTTTTTTTTAAAAAGTTAGTGTAAAAATAATTCGTTTAAAATTTGGTAATATTTTTACTCGTATTTAAAAACTAACATCGTATATTTTTTAAATTTATTATTTTTTTGTCAGTTCTCATTTATTTTTCTAAGTTTTGAGATGAAAATGTTGAGGATGAATTTATGAATTAGGAGATATCAAAAGTTTTTTTATTGCCTATTTATTTGTTGCGATGTTGAAAAAAATTGTTCTAAATTTACGTTAGTATTGAAGGACTTCCATTCATTAATGAATCCTAAAAAACGGATAATTTTTTCTAATGTTTTACGGACTTGATTTGATTTTTTTATTTATTTATAAACCTCGCTTCTAATTACTTACCGTACGTAAATTTTCTTTTCACCTAGAGATAAGCGAGTTTATAAGATAGCTGAAAATATTTTTTCCTTCGTATTTGTTTGATTGGAGTACGAAATTTCTAGGAAATTTTACGGTTAATTTTTTGTGGTCGTGATTTAAAATGATGTGTGTGTGTGCGTATTCGAATATTTTGAATTTTTTAAATAGGTAACCAGTAGAACATTAAAACCGACATGTAATGAAAAGTCCCTTCCAATTACTCGGACTTTTGAGTTCCTGTTGGGAGAAGCGGCATGAATATAAATTAAAGGAAAACACGATTTAGGGGTTGCCCATTTTTTTGTAACTTCTTACAAGTTAGAATTTTTAATATTTTAGAATCGATTTTTCTTAACTTACGTATTTTTTTATTGAATTATTTATGTATTTGAGAAGTAAACGTCTTAATCAAAAAGTTAGTTTTGCACTTTTTCAAATAGAAAAGTCATATTTTTGAGGATTTGTTGAGAAAATTTTAAATAATGCTTGACTTTTTTACGTTTAGAACGAAAATCGATCACGTAACCGAAATATAAATAGGAATATGTAAATTATTTTAGAACTATCTTAACGAGTTTTCAAAAGAAATCAACTAACTTGAGTTTTAAAAAGAATAAAATTTTTTTTTTCCCCAATTTATACTTATATTTAGAGCCATTTTAATTACACAGTTTCGTTAATTTGACAAAATAATAGACCCGTAATTTAATTTTTTATCAAAATTGTCTTCTTCTACGACGATTTGGGTCTCGGCCTTCTTCTTCATTTTTTCAACCTTCACCCCTTGGTTTTGTGTGGAACAATATTGGCGTACTCGGGTCTCATTGACAAAATATCCAACGTTTGTATCAAATTTTTGTTGTTTTTGAAAATTCATAAAATTTAATGAATTTATTTAAAGAATGCTTGTAAATAATTTATTTATTTATTTTTCTATTAATTTTTTTTTCTATTAATTATTTGTTTTGAAAAATTATTCAAGCGTTTAATCAATTTTGTTTTTCTCATTAATACCTTCTTGACAGAAAAAAAAAAAGATTTTTGAATAAAATACAAGTCCAAAATTTGTTTATTTATGTTCTTTTCTTCTTTTTTTTTATTAATTTTTTTAAACTTACGACTTTAAGTGTATAGTATCGTTTTGAGTATATTTTTTCTTAAACAAAATTTTCTCATCTGTAAAAAGTGAACTTACAAAAAATTACTTTTATAGTTTTATTTTATGTTTAATCGAGCTCGGTGTTTCAATGAGGTCCCATTTCTCAGAAATCAGTCTCGAAAAAAAACGAAATTGAAATATTCACGCATGGAAAATGATGGCTTAAAAACTTTTTTCGGTATTTTGTGGTAAACTTTTTTGATGTTTTGCTTTCCTAGTTTCCTTTATTTTGAAATCAATGTTATCTTATCCAAATTAATTTACAGAGATGCAGTTATTTGTAGTATAAAATGTTATTTTTCTTCTTAGCAATGTACTAACTAAATTTTTCAACCATAAAAAACCAATTATTATTGGCCCTTTGTCCTATCTTTTTTGGCAGCCTGCATTAGTAAAAGGAATATCTTTTTTTGAGAACCTGTTCTGATGAAAATACTGATAACTTTAAACAGTGATAGCTTTGAATATGCAGTTTACTGTTTTGGAAAGATAGAGGAATGAAGAATCTGACGTGAGAATAACTTGAATAGGCCCTCATTGAAAAGAGGGAGCTCGATTGTAAATTTAGACTATTCTTGAATGCCGTTACCTTTTTGATTTAGAATTATTGAAAATATGACTTATTATTTACGTCTAATTCCTTTCCATATGCTATTGTAATCAACAGCAATATAGTTTTAAGTTTGAGCTGCAAAAATGAGCGAATTTTTAATTTTGAAAAAACTCGGTTCACCTCGCTTTCAGGAAAAAGAAAGTTTTTTTTTCATTCGTGTGAAATGCCTTGGCCACACGGAAATAAAATACTTGTAACTTGTGTAGTAGGGTAGATGTACGAAAGTACGTAGCTACAATTTTTAAAACCACAGTTCGTTTCTACAAAGAGAAAGAACTTATATTTCTCTGGGATTTTTCTTTTCTAAAATGACTGTTTAGTTTTTCTTATCTTCGATTCCAGTCAAGTTAGAAATGTGTGCCTTCAAAACGTATTAATAAGATTATCCTACAACTTGTGTATATTATTTTGTGAGTATAACTATTGTAAACGAATCGATTGCGTCGTCGTATTTGTAAATAAAAAATTTGTATTACTTCTAGACAAATTTGTCGAATGAAGGAGAAAACAAATAAATAAGTGAAAAAAAAAAATGCCAAATGATACTTCTTAATTTTAGTACTTTGTTATTTTATTGTTAAAGAATTGTTATTTAGTGTAACATTGTTCGATTGTTAAGTTTCCGATTATTTGCAACCGCATTATTTTTATTCTTATGCGAGTTACGTTTAAATTCGTTGGTATGTTAATATTTTTTTTCTTTTTTGTATACCTACTAAAATTTATTTTTATATTTTTTCTTCGTCTCTCTTAAATGTCCGTCTTTCTTTCACTTAAATATTATTTTCATGTATTTTTTTTTTTGTATTAGATCTGCTACTCGTGAAAATATTTCTCCTATTGTACATATAATTGGCACATATGTAACTTTATAATAATAAATCTTCTAAAGTGATCAATCTATTATTACTGACCCTTATAGCTGTATGTGGAAGAAATTCAGAAATTCTCGAAAATGGATCACAAAGAGTTATACATGGAGGAAATTGGAAAATTCTCTTGCGTCGAAAAATACGACAATTTGTATTACTGGCCCTTACAAATGGATTTCAAAATGCAAAGGATTCGTTCTTGATGTACGCCGTACTTAGTTACAGTACCCCCCCCCCCACATACTCCATTCCTAAATATTTTCGAATTTAGTTCCAGTAACCCCCACATACTCCATTTTCAAATATTTTCGAATTGAGTTCCAGTACCCCCTCACATACTCATTTTCGAATTTAGTTCCAGTACCCCCCAAATACTCTATTTTCAAATATTTTCGAATTTAGTTCCAGTACCCCCCCACATACTCAATTTTCAAATATTTTCGAATTTAGTTCCAGTACCCCCCCACATACTCCATTTTCAAATATTTTCGAATTTAGTTCCAGTACCCCCCCACATACTCCATTTTCAAATATTTTTGAATTTAGTTCACGTGTCCCAAAATGTTCTCGATTTTTGAGAATTTGTGAACCATCATCTCCAGAGAGATGATGTTCCTGGAGATGATGTTCGACCAAAAATGTGGTTTATTTTGCTTAAAAATCCGCCGTATTTGACATTTTTGGCTTTGAATATTTCAGTTTTCAGCTGCCATAAGTCATCAACTTTCTGAAATCGTAATATTCGAAAATGGAGCACATATAGCTATACCTATGTGTTACATATTCAAAAACGCATCTACGAAATTCAGAAAGTTAATCAATTATGGCAGCTGAAATCTGAAAACTTTAAAGCCATATATCAGTCTTCAACTTTTCTCATAGATGAGTGTAGAGGGTGCGGAGTTCGATTTTCTTCCGAAATCACGAATCAGTCTGAAATTTCAGCATCGATTCGGCGTTTGAGCAGGTTTTCGTTGCGTTTAAATGTTTTCAAGTCGTAAATTCATTAAAAGAGAACGTTATTTCGGTGAAAACGAAAACACAATGAGAATATTCGACTTTGTAAATCATAGACTTCAACTTTGAAGATTCAGAATGTGCTCCACCAAGCCACTTTAGTGTACATTCATCATTTTCCTTGCCTATTCAGGCTAATTGAGTTCTAATTATCAAGTACACAAAAATAAAAAAAATAAATAAAAAGACAATCTAAAAATAACCTATATTAAAATGGTATTGACGATTTAACGAATACAAAGAGATATAAAAATACGGTCGTTTGCCACGCATTCAATCAAATACTAAAAAATACTTTGAAAAACAACCGATCACCCACATCACCCAAACAATGATTAAAAAAGTAACAATTTAAAATAAAATAAAAATAATGGTAATTCATTTACGTCACTAAACTGCAACTCTCTATATTCTCCGATCACTGTTTTACTCCGAAGATAAATGAATAAATTACCTGACGATGATTATTTGTGAGGTGGAATTAGAAAATATTTCTTAATTACATCTCATAATATATCAGGTTCTACGAATTATAAAATAATGATAAATACTCGAGTAAAACAGTGATTAAAAAAAACTTAAGGGCGTAATGATTTGGAGCTTGGAAAAAATTAACAGAATCCCCTCAGAAAAGAGTTGTGAAATATTGAAATGTATAAAATGGTGGAAGAATAGTGATCTAAAATACATAAAATCAAGCAAACTGAAATAATGGTAATGAAGAAAGCACGTAAATGTTCAACACTCGTGACTATCAACAAGTACAAAAAAGAAAAAAAAAAGTAAGCAAAAATCGAAACTACTTTTAAAATACAAGGATCGGATCAACTGTATCACAGTCTCATTCGGACATACTCATAGGGTGCGATTTTGATATGTCCAAGGAGTGGAAACAAGGTCGAGTATTAGCAGAAAACGGTACTGAAAACCACAGAGTTGAGCGTTGGAACTGAATATTTTTCGGTACAGCGATCACATTTGACCTTTGAGGAATGGTTTCAGGTATTTGTGGAAGGATTCGTTCACTGGCTCGGCATTCAACGGACTCTTGTTGGCCGCTTCGAATATTCGCTCGTATACGCGACCGTCGTAGGCTCCGAGGGCTGAATCTAGAATGTCGTCGTGAAAATCGAAGCTATCGACGATTCCAACAGCGTTAGGACGGATAGCAGCCAGTAATTCGGCTAATCTCTCGTTGACGGCGTCCACGTCCGATATTTTCAAGTGCGAGTACTGCAACCAAACCAAGTACAAAATATCAATTAAGCTGCAGATGACGAGTTGGGGGGCACAATACTGGTTCAAGTGGCATTCGGTAAACCAGGTTCGAGGCAAAAAATAAAAAAAATGTTAATCTAGTACAGAACCAGGTTCAAGTCAAAACCCCTCTTATGCCAGTATTATACAACTCGCCCATGGAAAGCCCCAATAGTCGTCCACCTTCGACATTATTGCTCATTTCATATTTGAAATCTAACAAAACTGACAGCGTAAATATTCGATACATACCACAAGAAAATCGCCGACATTTTTCAGTAGCCAATATACACTGTACAGTTCGCAAAGCTGAACAAGAACTTTACGCACGGGTTCCGATACGACCGCTACTTCGGTTTCTTTTACAAAAGTGTCGACGATGAATGCCCTGCAGTGAGCCTGCGAAAACAAAACAAAAAATCATCAAAAATTAAACGTGTCGAGAAATACAGCAGATGATTGTCGAAGTTTAAACCAACAACTACCGCCATAAAAAAATTTCGTTCCAATAAAATTACTATCGAGTAGATAATATCCTGTCTGAATCAATAAAAATCCTTCGCACAGATTTCGTACGAAAAAATCACTCGATTCCGCAGTTACTGTATCAGTTTGACCTATATCATAATAGCGGGTCGATAAGATAAGAGTTTGTAGGAACCGACTACGAAAATCAGTACGCGAGTATTACGAGTAAATTAATTTTTTACTTTCACAAAAAAAAAAAAAAATGAATACATAAATAAATAAATTGCGATAATTTTTAAAAATTGAGGACTTCGCTTTCACCGAGGTCAAATTACATTTTTCAAAGTTGAAGAAAATATAAAGTAGGTAGTAAAATTGTTTATTTGGACGTGTGAGCACCAGCTTCTACAATTTATCAATCAAATTCATTATCAGTCTTTAATAAAGTAAAATTTTTCTTTCATCTTAGGAGTGTTGTAGACGAAAATAATTCATATTTTTAAAGATTTTCGAGACGACTAAAATATCTGAAAAATCCGATTTTGCGACCAGCCTTCGCAATAACAGATTTCGGCACCATTTTACAAACCAGTTAGCGTTGCTATTTCAGATTTATTAAAAATTCGTCATAACACGTGTTCCTCAACATTATGAAAAAGCTGATTCTTACTGTCTTGGTAATTTCAGCGATCACATAGCTTCGAACGTTATTTGACGTTAAAAATAATTAAAATATACGTAATTTCCCAGCGTATAATTACCTCCGCTATTTGAGTCAGTTGAATAGACGTAGCATTCCATGCATCCTCGGAAGTGTAGCCTTTCTGTATCAAATAGTCTATGTGCTCCGAACAGTATTTAATTTTTCTAAAAAGCGATGAAAATATTATTAGATATGTATGCGAAAAAAAATACGACAAAACCGGAAGAGCGAGAAAATATTACCCAGCAGCGACTAAACGGAAGGCTTCCGCCAAGTTCGACATGGTCAGCGACCACGGCTGATAAATATCCGAGGGGCGAAAATCGCTTAGATACTTCAGAGTAGCTGTAATCGTAGCAGAGGTAACGTCTCTTTGACTCCAGGCTTTCACCAAGTACCTAGTATGGACGAAAACATTTAAAAAAAAAACAAAAAACGAAAAATTAAATAGTTATACCAATTATTTATATTCTTTACACCGATTTTAAAAATTTTTCTCGCATACACTTTTCCATCAATTAAGTAATAATTCTTTAGAGACGAAACTTTTTTTCTCCAAATTTTGTTTTTTAAAAACTAAGCCGCTGAATTCTTCCAAAAAATTCGTAATATTATATATGTATTTTTTTTTTTCAAATACAAACCTCGCTGTTTGCAACAACAAAACCGTATTTTCTCCTTCGTATGTAACGGCTGCGGTTAATGAGCTATATATGGTGGGGAAATTGCTGCTAGTCATATACCCGTGACCACCGCACGCGAATCTACAAGTTTCGATCATTTGATTGGCATCAGAAGTACTAATAGCTTTTAGACAGCATGCCATAGCGTGTAACTAGAAATCGAATAATTCAAAAAATAGACTATTTCAGTACAATATGCACGGTGAAGGTTGAAACGGAACACAGTGACGAAAAATCAGACATGAATAGCTGTTCCAGGGTACTCGACTCGTATTTCGTACTGATAGCTTTTACAACTCTTAATGAATCGTGACATATAATTCAAAGATCGGCATATGAAAATTAATGATAATAATGACTTAAGTATTCTCGACTGACGAATATAAAACGAAAGAACAGAAAAAGTTCTTTAGAATCAACAAATTCCATGAGTAAAAGTAAAATTATAAGTTGAGTATTATTTTCTTCTACAAGCGGATGCACTTGTCTATATTCGACATGAAATAATTTAATAATATTTCAAGACCGGTATTAGGGTAACTCCCACAGAATATGTCGCGTCGTGTCAACGCATTCATAAAAAGTGGATTTTTATTTTCCTAATGTACGTACTTTGATGCTTTTTTAAATTACCAAGCCATTTAATCAGTAACATATTTTACATCTCATTAAATAGTTCCATTTTTTTTATTCTTCTTTCGAGTGTTCCATTTACTTTTAGTATTTTTTCCGATTACGTACCCACTCCCTTTCCATCATCCAGGAACATCCCATACATGTTCCCATTTTTAAAATAATCAATTTTTTAAAGTTTTTTTAAAATGAAATTTCATTGTACTCTGTCCCCTCCTTAACTGGTCAGTCTTGGCCGTAAGTGGGTACTCGTAAAACAATAAAATTAAAAATAATAAGCAGGTTTTCAGAAGAAGCGATAAATCGAATCAAAGACGGCAAATCGATTAATATTTATCAGTAATTCACCCACGCAACGAATTCCACCGAATTTTCATAAATTTATAATTTAAAAAAAAATGGCTGTCTTTTCCACACTACTAACGAGGTATCCTCGGGGTCAAACAATTTCACTGCTTAGTCAATTACGTGTACCCCACAATGACAGTCGCCAAGTTAGTAAGTTGGCCTCAAGGATGAGGTACAATTTTCATTAACGCTTTGGAGGTCAACGATGAAAGAACAAACTTCTAACATTTGACTAACGCGACGAATACACTCATTCTAACTATCAGTCTACTAAATATTCAAATAATCACTTTTTTTTTCTCTCAAACCAGCGATACCCAGTGGCGGATCCAGAGCTCTATTTTGGGGGGGCGGAATCCAAATTTTTTCAAAGCATGGTAAATGCTAAAATGGCAAGATTGTGTTTTTTTCAGCATAAAGGGGGAGGGGTTCAAGAAAAATTGATTTTTTTATGGATTATCAGTCTATTTTTTTTGGATGGGGGGAGAATTTCCCCCTTTAACTCCCCCGCTGGATCCGACACTGGCGATACCTTAACGTGTTTTACCGACGAAAAAAATTCTTGGAAACGAACAGGAGGGGAAAACAAGGTAGATTATTTGACGTCATTAAATGCGTGTTTCAGAATTACAATAAACGTGAAAAAATATTTAATTTCGTCGTCGAGATAATGACGACGAGTCTCTCATCCTATATTAGAAAAGTTACTGGGCGATTTTAAGGCGTCGGAAAAATTTTTTCAAAGCTTGAAGAAAAGTACGAGGCGCCAAAAATATTGATAGCCCTCTAAAAAGAAGTCACTTTTTCGGATACATACCTCTGGTAACTTGTCAAGGTCACCTTGATCTAAATCCTTGGTGACACTATTATACACATCCCAAAGCCAGGTAGCAGAAGATTTGATGGCGAACACAGTTGCAATGGCAGGGAACAATTTGTATTGCTGAGTTTGAAATTCCATAATTTGCGGTTCCGGTTCGCTGAAAAAGTTTTCAAGATAGTCATTTATGAACGTTAGAACTCTTTTTCTTATTTGATGGTTTATTTGTCTGTTTTTTTCTTATATTTTTATTTGTTTTTCATTCGAAGATGGGTTTATAAGTGTTTCTTAAATTTTACTTTCACGAATTAGATGAATTAAGAGTTCTGTTTCTCATTTCATGGTACTTTTATCAACGATATATTTTTTTTTTTTCATTTAATTATTGATTATCAAAGTAAAAATATAATTAAGAGTTGGTTTCACTTCGGTTCCTTGACTGATAATTTTTTTAATTTGTTTTTTTCAATAAAAAAAGGAGTATTAAAATGCCACGATACAGAATTTTTAATAGACTTTAATTGAACTGCTAAAGTCACACGAAATCCACTAGAAACATTGCTTACGAAATTTCAAGAATATCTCTCCTCCCCACCCCCTCGCGCAAAAAATTTATAGAAAGATGATTAAAAATTTTTGATTTTTGATTACATGAAAATCGAAAGAGAATAGAAGAAAACAAATTCTTCCCAACAGTAAGATTCTATAATTAGATACTACACCTAGAGGTACACATTTCGCAAATCAGTTAGAACTTGGGCATGGCTACGTAAAAATGGATTATTAAGCTTTCTAACGCATAATTAAAGTCGTAAGAATTCAAGAATAAAAAAATATTACGAAAATTCAGACTTTTTCAGTAAATTTTTTATCGTTAACATATGAAGTATTCTTACTCTGGGGCAGTATTTTTATTTATACTAAAACTATTAAGTTCTTCCTTGACAGCAAGGACAAAGTCATCACCAAATAGTAAAAGTTCAATAAGCGATAAAGGCATCTCTATAAAACTATAGTCGAATGTAGCTTCTACGAAACAGTAGTGTACGTAAATAATTACTGATACTAGAAGGAACCGGTTTTTCCAAAGCGAGTGTTACAGTAAATACTACGAGAGAGCGAAAAAAAGTATTTTAGTTCCTATAGGAATAACGAATTATCGGCTTAGATTTCTATTATTATTTTTTAATTATTTTTGATCACCAAAAATAAAGGACAATTTTCAACAAACAAAATATTTTTTGCCTTCTTGAAGATAAGTCGTTGGAAAATTTCATTACCACCACTACAATAATTAGTTTTTTGACTGAAGTAAAATTCTCGAAAGAATGACTTTCAGTTAGTCACATATGTAAATTGTTGGTGACCCTGATAACACAAGTAGGTACATACCCAGGTTTCAATTCACTCTGTCTTCGTACTGCACTATATCTGGTAGCAATTGTAACCGCTTTGGCTAAATTGGAAGCAGCTACGCCTCTCACAACAATAACACGAACAAATATCATCGTACCATATGTAAGTTTATCATTTTGAGATTTAACGTAAGTGCCATCCTACATACAAAGTTACAAATATCAGTTTCTCAGTACGTTGATCAGTTTTACAATACGAAACATCATCCTACCTTTAAAACTTTGTTATTTTTCATAAGCAATCGATCTCTTGGAATACGGACGTGATCAAAACCCAAATATCCGTTATTTACAGTATTGAAGCCAAGTTTACAACCAATTTCGCCGATTTTTATGCCTACGATAAATTTTGATTTAGAAAAATTTGAATTGCTAGAAAAGAAGGTATTGTTTTCTCAAACTGTACCCGGTAATGGCATCCACGTTTCTTCGTCACGAAGTTGAACGACAAATGGATGAATACCATGGCATTGACCTTTCGTGTACAACTGAGCCAATACTACTGCATAATTACAAGTGTGACCCACTGTAAGTGAACAATGCATATTAGAATTTTGACTGATCTTTTCCAACTGAGATCAAAGGAAGATTTAAGCGAGGAAAATTAATGGCGTATTCAGTCTTTAGAACCTTGAATTGTGAGAAATAGGGAAGCAGCTCACAAAACCGAACTTCTAATAATACGTTATAAATGAAATTAAAATTTATCCTGTATTCAGGAAGTGTTTTACAAAAAAAAAGCCGAATTTTTAAAACGGGACTTACGTCCTCCAGGCCACCATTTGTAAGATGTTAGTGTAGGACTGTGAAGGACAAACTCTTCAGTATCTGGGTCATAAGTTGATGTTGTCTCTAAACCACGAATAAATGTGCCGTGTCCCAATTCGGTCTACGATTGGGAGAAAACAGGAAACAGTTATGATATCGAAATGCGATAAGAATTATTTTGTAATAGAAAAATATCATTACTTGAGCATAGGTACACATTATTTCCAGATTCCAAGCACGACTGATCCAGTGAGCTTGTTGAGCCATAGTTCCTTGGCCAATAATAGTTGGTATGAACATAACGTAGTGAACAGCGAAGGGGAATCCATCTTTTAGTACAGCCGAACCTAAAGAACCGCCGAGAACGGATCTAAAATTCAAATTTAATGGATAGTGAAGTTAGCAATTCTTCAGTTTCCAAAACCTTCCTAATTGAACAAAAAGTTGTCAAGGGTAGTCCATAAGTTAAAATTTTGCTAACTCACTGATAAACTTCCATTGCACTGATAGTATCATTATGTTCGAGCCAATTGCTGATTTTCTTGAAAAATAAACACGACAGTTTAATTGATCTCTCATATTTTTCCTTATGACTTAAATATTCTAATGGTACAGAGCTCTTCAGTTCGGGATCTGAGAGAAAATAATTTTCTGCAAACAAATAACACAGAGAGAGATTTAAGTATGATTTCTAATTTGATCATTATATAATCGAATTAACAAACCTAATAGTTTCCGGCGTTTGGTAAGTTCCACACCGCCATCCCAAAAATGAGTCAATTCCGTGCTTGAAAAGGAACATTTTTTCCTTTCTCGGGCAATATCTTCGGTACATTTATCGGAGATCCCAACCATTTTGTAAAATATAAAATAAGAAAGGTACACAAGGATTACAAAACACAAAACGTTGAAAGTAATGAATACTTCAGACAGATTACACGTTCATAACATTAGTTGAGATTATAAAGCACAAAAACCTAATTGCACCCCACGAACCAGTTCAACCAATTGAAAATTCTTCTGAGTATAAATTTCAATTGTGGTTTTCTTTCATGAATTTTGTAACGATGATCAGCATCAACCAGCACAAAACACATAAAACCTAACTGGATTCTGCTGATTTTTTAATTGCACAACTCGTTTTCTACTTTTCTTTTTAGTTTCTCTTCCTTTCCTCTCGTCGAGTATCGACGTCGGTAGCCTTCATCAGCCTCTGAATATTTTAGTTCAGCCTGCCTCCGCCTGCCTCACATCACATCACCCCTCTTGCTCATATCAACCAAGTGTCAACCTAAAGTTGTCAACCTCACTCGATCTCTGCTTTTGCTTTTGCGCATGATCCTAGGATCCTAATTCCTAAAGTTCTTCAACCTTTCACGCACGCGCAAAGCGTACCGGGACCGAGTGAATTTGAGAATATTTTTTTATCTATCTGAAGGAGGCATTTGAATGAATTGAGGACATTTTCATTTTTCAGCTTCCAACTGATCTTATCGTCGATTTCTGCAAGATTTCTCTTGTTCCATTTGAGATTATCATTTTCTCGGTAAGCTACTGATTATACCCTTCGAATATTGAGATTTGCAACATTTCCAAGTTTGAAAATCCTCACGTTTTATATTGTTTTAAGAGCTTGTTTAACGAATGAGTGAGAGTGAATGAATATAAATCTCTTCTGAACGATTGTTTTGTTTCAATTTTTGATAGGTCTATAAGAAAATGAAAGTGTCAGTGCTTGATATCGATCGACCAGATCATCCTGCTCTCCGCGGACCTGGGTGTTACAGAGCCGTGAGAATAGCCTTTTTGACCGGTCTGCTTATCGGAGGTACACTCGGTGGAGTTTATACCGCTTCAAGAGCCATCAAGTAGGAACAGTATCTTAAATACTTACTGCATAGATTAGGACGGATTTATAGATATTGAAAATTGTGAAAAATGTGTCTCTGAATGTTCAAAGTATGCACTAGTTTGTCTAACAGAACATTAATGATAGAAAAAGCTCTTAAAAGAGTTTCTACGTAGAGGGTGTAATTCCAAAAATTCCAAACTAAACATTTGTGGAAAATGAAGGGTTCCATGGGGAATTTAAAATGAATTAATTAGAGCCACTTTGGAGGTTCATTTTTCAAAAAATTATGTTTAATATTATGAAATAGACTATTTTTCAATTTTCAAGGGGAGCACGTACAAGAATACTGTTTAGTCGCTCAAACATACAGTGACTGATATGGAATTTTCCCCAATCTACCCTCTTAGGTCTTTTTAAAAACAGATGAAATAAACATTTGCTTGCATGTAAATCCCCCTCTGTTAATTTACTACACCAAAATAATTGTTGAACGCAGATTCGGACTGGCAAGACGTGATATGATCGACTCTGTCACCAGAAATGTGCTATATGTCGGTTGTCCTGTTGGCGGAATTATGGCTGCTGTTGCTTTCATTCGATGTTAGCTCAAATCTGTTTACGTAGAAATTATTATCGTTGAGTAATTTTAAGTTTGGAAATTAATTTTTGTACATTCGTCAATATGAGTTATTTCAACGAAATTATTTATTTAATTTTTAATCTTATCGAAAAAATTGATGAAACTTTGTATTATTTGTCTTATTCCTCTCTTTGCTACCCACCGATTAACGGATTAACATACCTCCATGACAGATTCATCAAAATGTTACTAATGTAGACAAGCAAGTTTGAAACAAAAAATATTTATACCAAAATATATCGATTACCTCGTGTAAGCGTCCCAAAAAAATTACAGACCAATACGTAATTTAAGGAAAAACGCTAGTTCTCTAAAAGAAAACGTTAAAATAAACATATTAACACAATAATATAACTTTTATTCCAGATAGCACGATTAAAAAACGATTATTAAAAGAAAGAAACAACTTTTAAAGAAACAATTATATATTGCAAATGGAAGGGTAAAAGTAAAGTTTTTCATTAGATTTTCAAATCTTCATACGTAACCAAAAGATCATTATTTTAGTTTTATTACAAAAACTTAAAGCAACAAAAAAGTATAATTTTGAAACATTATAGAAAAATAAAATGGCACTAAGGTTCTTTAAAAGTTAATAATTTTTACTTTCTCAAACTAGGTGTTTCAACACCGCTGCAATTCCTTCCAGCAGAAAATTACTTTTGGGTGAAAGGCCGATATTACATTAATATTGTACATTAAAAATTTCAAAAGTTTTTTTTGGCAAATACAAGCCAGAAGTCCTAAAGTTTTTTTCATTATAAATGCAGAAAGATATAGATTCTGTCCCAATCTCTGTCAGTTCTTTTATGCCCTCAAGAATAAATAGAGGAGTGAAAACTGTATAAAATGAAATATCTAACAGAGAAATAATTTTCATTTTTTATCTTCCCGATAAAGACTAGAATCCAGCTTTCTAAAGATAAGGAGCTGAGCAATCGTGAAGAGAGAGAAAAAAATTCGTTTTAGTAATTTAGATTGGGACAGCTGACAACCAGGCGTTTTCGGATTTTATTGAAGGCTATTTGATGAATAAAATTCGAAATAAATGAAACACTTTTCAGTTGAGGAAAACAACGAAAATATCTTGCAGTAAAAAAATAATTCCTCGATTTGTCAACCTAGTTTCGTTTTAGTTAAACAAAACAAATTACTCGATTCCAGTATAGCTAGGTTCAAATACCAACTCTACCCTACATTCTTTCAAATTTTTGAAAACACAAAAATGAGATGAAATTTTCATAAAAGGAAGAAAAAATATCCAATGAAATGTACCTGCAAATTTGGATTACACTTAACGACACGATCGTGTCTGAAAATTCTCGACAAGAAATATTGCTGAAAGATCCCAGTCTACAACTCTACACCAAACCTCCTTTTAAAAACGAGTAAAGAAAATAACAAATCTTAAATTTGCAAAACATTCCAACATTGATGAGTTTTTTTTTTTTACACAAAAGCAAAATTGAAAATATAATAATGAGCTGAAATTAAATAAAAAAATTGAGAAATTAAATTTTCCCTGAACCAATGGAAAATTCAGTCAAATAATAAAATGACTTTGTAAACTTTTTCATTTTTTTTTTTTTTTGCCAAACGGCGTTAAAATTTCTCCACAGTGATGGTGCTCCAATCCAAGTTGACTAAACTCTTCCGACACAGTTCCACATACATACTTTCAAATTATTAAATACCTCGTCATAAACTCTTACCGGTCGATGAGCAACAGTCAGCGGAGCATACAACGACCACAATATAAAGGACGAAAACTGAGATCAGTACTTGAACGAAGAATTATACGGTTCTTCGATTTGCGATAATCTTGGGCATAACGGTATGATCACAATTTGCAGTTTGAGCGTATCACGTTCGGCGCCAATCAAATAAGGAGCTTCCGAAATACCTTCACCGAATCGTGGACACAAATTGTTGAAACGATCGTTCAATTTGTGGTACGAAAGCAAGTCGTTGATGTTAAAAATATTGTCATCTGCGCTGAATTTGTGAACGCAGTAGACCACTTCGACAACATTTTCAACGTTGCACGTTATTCCCGATACGAGTATTCCGATTTTTACAAGATAGCTGCCCTGAGCTGGTGGATCGCGACACGTGATTGATAAACGAACAGTTCGCATGACCACCTCTGGAATGGTAACCGTCCCTTGCCACACAATTAAGTAGCACCTTTGGAAGCATAACCCTTTAGGGTACAGATCAATAATCTGTGAACAGAATTGAGACGAGTATAAATATAATAGTAAATCTCAAGATATGCGAGTGAATGAAGTTATTTTGTGTAATATTTTTACAGGCTAAGCGTGTGGTTCCGAAATTTTAAAACTAGAGTTTTGGAAAAATGAAAATACAGTGATGGACAATTTTATATTAAGGCTATGTAACAAAATTTCAAAGTAATAAAAATTCGAATGACAAAAAATGTTTTCGATTTTTCTTCAACACCGTACCCATATGCTCGAACACCATACGGAAGAAACCGAATAATGATGAGCAGCACGTGATTAGTGAACAAATAAATAAGTAATGCTCAAAATACCTACGTAGTCAAACTGAATATAATATTTGCTGTTTCATTATCTTATAAATTTTCATAAGGACTGATACCACCAGATATCAATAATTACCTCAATCTTTGGGGCTTAAAAAGGCAAAAATCAAGTTTAGCTCAATCAGAGGCGTGAAATGATGCACATATTGAGTTTACGTATATCATATAAGTACATATGTTCAAAATAAATGCATATTACATGCACATATTGTCCCTTTATAAGCGCATGAAAATCCGTTTTCTAAGTCATCAGGAATTTAATTTTCACATTAGGAAAGAATCATAATTTCAAGTATAACAACTTTTTCTCGACGACTAATTTTACTATTTCAGATCAAACGCATTCATAATATCCAATGGATGAGAAGCTCAAATTTAAAAATTAAAAAATTGTTTCAATACTTTAAAAAAAAAACTTTAGCAGTCCAAATATAACATTTTTCATTACTGAATCATTTATAATATTAGGAAAATTATTTTTGACAGATTTTATAATTTGTTGCAAGAAATTTTAAAGAAAAATTTCGAATGTCTTTCTATACAGAATCAGTATCACACCAAAATTCACTCATGAAAAACAGAAAAAATTTAGCAACATTACTTCTGACCAATTCAACTCGTTCACAGACTCGTGAATTAGTTTTTTTTTTTTATTTTGCGTTCTATTTACTTAAATCAAATCTTTCTTACCCATTCACAATTTTGTTCCAATACACTTTCACGAAGGGTCGGTGGTGACGTGCACACCAGTGTGCGTGGATTGTAGGAAGGCAGGGTTGAAAAATTATTTATAACTATACTCGACGACCACTGGTCAGCTGTATATAGGCGGGGAGTAAACATCAGTTTTCCATTTTCCGAATTTAAGAGCTCGAGAATTTGGTCAGTATCTTCACCTACATAAATCAAATTGAAATCAAATACTGGAGGCATGGAGAAAAAATAACAAGTACCCATATTTTTGACAATTACCTTGGTGAAATTCCACACCGACTCTCATTTTTTCCACAAAAAAATCTTTATATTTCATGACTTGAGGAAAAAGTAATAAATTAGCCAGTTGCCCTCTGTCCATCATCGGAAATCGAATATTCGACATCACTTCATTTAATAACGCAACGATTTGGTTTTCTACCTCCGCTTCGTTTGCGTATGCTTCCATTAAATGTTCTTCTTGAACTTTCAACCATTTTATGACAAAACTGTACGAATGTGAGTGACATTTAAAACATCCATATTAACAAAACTAAAGTTGTCCAATACTAGTTCTACTCACTCGAATAAAGCCATTTCACTTTGAACGACCAAATCACTTTGCTGAAGAAGTACAGCCAAAACGTCAGGATGGAAGTTACAAAAATCATTCGTATAAGCTACCAGTTCGAAATTCCACTTGATAAAATTACGGCAGGCCTGAAATAATCAACAAATTATATTACTGTTGCTATTTTTACCAGAGTAAAATTTAAAAATTAATCCATCGCTACATACTCGTCTCAGTACTTCCCACTGATTAGTTATATGTTTGTACGATATATTTGGTTTGTCTTTCCACATTTCAGTATCCTGAAGTCGTTTATCCTGAAAAACAGTAGAATAAGTCAACCGTTTTGAGATTAACATGATGACAAGAAGAATCGAAAAATCAATTTGCTTTACCGGTGATAACTGATAATGAGCCAAAGATAATGTATACTGGTACCAAGTGACGATTTGGTCATGAACAGCTGCTTCAGCAATATGATGGTACATGTACTCAATGCATAACGAAGTGAGATCCTATGAAAAAGATAAAATCATGAGTCATAACTGGAAATACTGATTCCAGGAAGTCATTCAACAGGTATGAAATGAGCGATTTTGTGAACATGAATCAAAACATTTTTATGGTCGATTCAAACTCTGTTCACGGTTGCTTTTCTATTGAAGTTTTTAAAAATTGTCTGAAATTTGGACCATATTTTGTGGTGGATTTTTTATTTTTAAGTGACAAAAAATACTGAGAAAAATCTAGACTTGAAAACCAGAAAGGTCCAGATAGACAGTCAGTGGTAAAAAAATATTATATATTTTTAAGATAGCCAACTATGGATTTTATTTAGGTGTTAAAGTTTGAACAAGTTCTTTGAATTTTAAAATCAACGTTTTAATGATAGTTGACTTTATTTCATCTCTTCGGTAATTGTTCTTCATTGATTCTATCTCGAAGAAGTGTTTATCAATATTATCGAACAAGCGTTCGAAAAAATTAATTTTAAGCAAAACATCGAATTACCTTAACATCGTATTTATCCGCTAACATGAGAATCCCCATAATCGTCGACAGAGAAATTCGTATTTGACCGGTGTAAAAGTATCGCAAAAATTCGGGAAATATGGCTGCACATTGGGGCGTTTCTTGGAGAACAATACGACTTTCCTGAGATTCACACCATTGCGGATTCATAAGCATAACCTGATAAAATAAGACATTACATATTTTCAAATTGTTTTCACGATCAGCGCTTTTTCTCTAGAAAATGAGAATAATTATGCAATAAGAATCATACTTGGAAAACTTCACTCGAAGTGCAAAGGATCAAACGATGAGCAGGATATTCAATTCCGTCAACTACTAGACAGATATCATTCATTAGTTTTTCAGCGTAAAGGGTAGCGATTTTCTTCAGCACTTGTTTCGAATTATCAATCTGTAATGAAGAGCATAATATCAAATCTCATTCTAGAAATATTTTACGAAAATAAGGCAAAAAAATTATTCACTTCAACATCCTGAGAATTCTTTCTCTTCTGACGATTATCTCCACTAAATGAGGGTTCTGAGTCGAATTCCATCGTTACTAAACGATATCCGAAAGGTGATGAGTTAATTTTGCAATAGAATTTTCTACAAAGAAAATCAATTTCATGACAAAAAGTATTCAGAGCGGATAAAAATAACATCAATTCAACACTTACAAGTTGGTTAGAAGTTATAACTTGGAGAACCTCGAGTAGTGCATTAATATCCAATCAAATGTTTCTGAAGTACGGTAGATGGCTGAAGACGAACTCAAGTTGAAAAAATATAAGAAAATCATTAATTTATAGACACAAAAATAGAAAACAGACAAATAGAACTTGAAAACATTTTTCAATTATCTTTTCTTTAATTTTTCTCTTCAACAAAATACAAGACAAGTCAGTCAAGTCACAAGTGAGAGTGCATAAAAGAGCATAAAAGTGAGACTGTGAGAGTGGTGAGAACGAATTTTTTTTTTTTTCAAAGGAAATAACAAGACGTTCTGATAACTCTGATAAGTGATAAAGCGAGGTAAACAAATAGAATTCTTCAATTTTCTGCCGAAAATAGAAAATTAATTTTAAAAACGTGAATTAGAATTTCGTCGAGGTAAATTAATTTATTTATTTTCACGTTCTTAAGTTGTGGTCCCAGATTCTTTTCATTTCCTTCCATCATTCGATTCAATCGTATTTTATTCAGAAGTCGATGCTGTGTAATATTGTTCGAATATCATCTCATAACTATGGTGTATGAAGCCAATCCCAAATGTTACATTACCTGTTCTGTACTGAACAACTGCTTCTTCGACAAAGGTAAAGTTTTGCTGGCTAAATACAAGAAAAGTGGTTCCTTGGTTGCTATAAAACATTTTAACCTAGAAGACTTCACTCAAGATCAATATGATATGATCATCGACGAAATAGTGTTTATGCGACAACTGAAGCATCCAAATATTTTACCATGTCTTACGTCGTATGTTTTAAATGTTGACTTATTCGTTATTTCACCATTAATGGGCTACACTTCATGTCATGACTTAATTGCTACACACTTTCAAGATGGGCTTTCAGAAGTCCTTATATCCATATTCCTTCGAGATATTTTACGTGCACTCCAGTACATTCATAGCAAAGGTTTTATACATCGTGCCATAAAAGCCAGACATATTCTTGTTAGTACTGATGGTCGAGCTTGTTTGTCTGGTCTTCGATACATGTATCCGATATCAAAATGCAAAATGAACGATAAAGTATATAATTTTCCCTTAAACGCTTCTCATAATTTAAATTGGCTCAGTCCCGAACTGTTGGAACAAAATTCAGACGGTTATAATGAAAAATCAGATATTTATAGTGTTGGAGTTACAGCATGTGAACTGGCCAATGGTATTGTTCCTTTTGCCGAAACATCTACCACTCTAATGCTGACTGAGAAAGTACGAGGAGTGGTTCCACAGCTGATTGATTGTACTACGTGGTACCTTTACGAAGATGGTCAAAGTCAGAAAGAAGAACTAACGTCGAGCAATGAAACAATTGAAAATGGCAATCAAAAAACTATATCCAGGAGGTTTAGCGATTCATTTCACAGATTTGTTGCTCTGTGCAGCAATCGAAACGTATCCATGCGCCCGTTACCAAAGCAGTTGCTTAATCATTCATTTTTCAAATCTATTCGTCGATTAAACGTTAATCTATCCGAATTACTTTTACCAGCCGTACCATTTACTGAAACGAATACAGCCGAACTAAGAGAAGATTTGGCTACCATCGATAATGTATTTCATAATTTTAATAATATGTCAGTGTTCACTGAGGAATGGGATTTTTAATGCATCCTTCCTACTTATTTTTTTTTATGTTCTCATTGTAATTTTTGATAATATTTTCTTATTTTTAATGAAAAACTTACCATTATTTTAAAACAATGTACCTATTTGTGTTTTTAAAACCTTTGATTCAACTAAATAATTTCTGAATGACTTCATTTTTTATTTTATGGAATCTACTTGAACTTATTCATTTTCACGAAAAGTCAGTATTTAGTGAGAACAATATCTTCAGGGTCTGTGCTGAAAAATTGTACGTTTTTGTTAAATTGGAAATCAACTCACCAGAGGAACATTCGTAAAAAAAATTAATAAATTCTGAACAATAGTTGACAAGTTTGAAATTAAAACCAGTCTGTCATGATTTTACCTCACCAAACATTTCGAAAAAATTATTTCTGTTCTTAATCCTCCAACTTTTAAATTATTAGTTAAGTTTTCAACTGATTCTCTCCTTTTTTTTTCATTCTATTTTAAGCAAATACTTCTGTTCTTTTTCCTTCACTCATCCGAGTTATTGCTATGGTCTTTTGAAAATGAAAGAAAAATTTGACTCTTGAAAATTATATCTTTGAACTGAGCAGTTCGCCTGAAAAATCTTATAATTCTTAGATTTGAAAAATCAAAGATGAATATCAGTACTAAGGAAATTTCAAAATCCATTCTGATAATATACACGTAATCCAAGTTAAACCAAAATAATGTAACAAATGCCTATAACTACGTATTTTATGCATTTGAACACTGAAAACAGTTGAAAAATATCAACATCGAAAAATTCTTCAACAGGTACATCCAGCTTATAAGATTGAAATCGACAACACACCTGTATGAATAACTTTGATATTCAGAATGAATAATCCTTTTCAAAGAAAACAAAAAAGGAAAAAATATCACAAGAATGTAATTCGCCTTAGAATTAACAGAAAACACACACACGAAAAAAAAAAATGAAGAGAAGTACCGGTAATAAATACACGCATGCAATACAATCGATGAGTACATTAACATGAAATCGTTGCAAAATAAGAGTATTTTTGTACCAATTCTAAGACACGTAGAGTAGTCTTGATTAAATAAAAACAAAAAAGAAGAAAAAAAATACGAGTACACTTAAGGATACTTATATATACTTCTATAAGCACTGTTTTTCATTTGATTTGATACACTGGCACAAATAAAACATAATATTATTGAAGTGACAATAATTCAAGTTTTTACACCAAACAGCACGACGTTCAGATCAGAAAACTACTCAATAAAATCAAAAAATCAATCAAGGTAAAAAAAATTTTCATTATTTAGGTATACTATACTTTTGTACATTTCTTCGTTTTTGGTGACTAGGATTAAAGAACGAAAATAAGTGGTACCGTATGTACATTAATTAAAACAAAGTAAAAATTAAAAGACAAAATAAAAATAAAATGGAAATAAATTAATCATACATAAAGTAAAGATTCGACACTTCTGTATGAGTAAAAGTGATGTACGTTTCAACGTCCCTGTGACTTAAAATGATGAAAACTTATGATGTGATAAGTATACGACTATAATCAAACTCATTAAAAACCAAACTTGATAATTCCTCCAATGGTATACAATTACCAAAGTCAACAGGCCACTACTTCGAACGAGTGGTGGGAACAATTCAATAGTTTCGAAGGAAGCGCAATATGCCACATTCGAAATGGATCGAACTAGTAAATAAGGGGAGGAGTGCGACCAACCTGACCAACCATTCCGTAGTTTCAGTCTTAATTTAGGAAATCGATAGCTTGGCGCAGTTGGCCATTTACGACGATATCCAGAAAAAGTTAATCGACCAGCAATCATTTTATCCTCCAACCGCGGACGAGATCAGCGTAGCCTCCAATAAGTGCGCAAACTGAGATAAAACCGTAGAGCTTTGGCGCAACTAGCGCAATAGCTTAGTTTCGCTTACACCTCAACGCACTGCGACTTTGACGAAAGAATGCAACTCTTCATGAGATGGTGATGAGGCAGATCTCGGATTTTGTCGTCATTGGCGTCTTGGCCGCCGATCGACTCGACGAAGCCGCTTTCGTCGCTGTCTTCCTCCCACAGCGAATCCAAATCGTAATTCTTAGACGTATAGTCGAGCTTGACGTCGCGCGGCGAAGACGTATCCGAGCAGCTGGAGATACTCTGTAGGCTGGGTGTTGCCGAGTCGTCGTCGTTTGCGCAACAACTGGCGCACTCCTCCAGGCTGTCACGTTGCTCGTCGCCGCTGAAGTCGAAATGCAGCGCCGAATCGGTATCGCCGCCGGTGCTGGGAGCGCTAGTGGTGCAAGGGAAAATACCGCTATTCGGCGCAGCAGCGGCGATCGCGGTTACAGCGCAACCGCTACCCGCCATTTGGTCAGCGCACTCGAACAATTTGCGTCGATTTTTCACGAGGTCTTTTTCCGAAGACTCGACTTGCGCAGGTTTTGGTTCATCGGTCCACTTATTGCCGCCATTTTCGAACATTTTCCGGCGACTGCGCACTAGACTGTCGTATTTGCCGACGGCCATACAGTCATCGTAGCGAGGTGGTAATTCGCAGTCAAGCCGCGATGCGCAACTATCCTTGTACGACGGGCACGGCGAAGGCAACTCGTCGCCGGCGTCACTGGCGCTGGTAATGTTTTCCAATAAGTAGGCGCATTTTGTGGTGGCGGCGGCGCTGCTATCGCAAATATTCTCGTTGATGTCGGTGGTAATAGAGGATGGCGCAGTGTCCGTATCCGATATGCACATGCGCTCGTACTCGTTCTGATAGCGCTTCTTCTCCTGCAACGACACCTCGCGAACGAACGCCTCCAGTAGCGACTCCTCGCGCTTCCAGCCGCCAAACGGATTTTGCTCGACGACGTCCTCACCGGCGCAGCACTCGTTCTCATCGAATTGACTAGAGTTTACTGTCTCGTGACTGTTGGTGATGCCGTGGACAGCGGCGGTTGGGGTGGTATCGGCGACATCGTTGATGCGCAACGACGGCACCTCGACCGTTTTGGTGGCGCAGTCGTCACTGGTGATGGCGTTTGTTGCGCTCGACGTCTGCAGTAGGTTGTTGGTGGTAGCAGACCGCACTCGCAGACCGTGCAAGCCTCCCATTCGGTTTCCGCGATTCGAGTACGACAGGTTGCGATAGGTGGCGAATTTCGGTTTGCAGCTCTTCTTCAGATCGGCGCCCAAGCCGGCGCATTCGTCCTCCTCCTCGAGACTCTCCTCGATGGCCATGAGTTTGGGCGCCGACTTGGAGCGCTCGAGCGGCGGCCGATAGTTGTGGCAACCGGTCGAGAGCAGAATTTTGCGGCGCGGTAACGACGGATTCTCGTAGACGGAGTTGGCCAGCGACAGGCGCGCGTTCTGGCGGCTGATTTTGTCGCGCTTGAACTCGATGAGCGCCTGCGTGAGACGCGCCTGCAGCTGGTTGGCGATTTGGCGAGCGACCGACTCTTTGGCGCAGAGTACCGCGTGGCAGCGCAGCTCCTGCTTGAGTTTGCGCCCTTCGTGCCGGTACACCCAGCAGAAGATTTTCGGCAGCTCGGAGGGTGCGCTGCAGAAGGTGATACGGTGGCTCCAGTACTCGGTCAGACCGTGCTCTTTGGTGTACGCTTTGAGGCCGGACTGCGTGACGATCAGCTTCATTTGCACATCCGGCTTCGAGGTGTTCGTGTAGTTCTTCCACAACGTGTTCAGCGGCTTCTCGGTGCACGAATCACCTGGCGCAACAGAAGGAAAACGATACGGTTAGTGTTGATGTACAATGTACGTCATAATACGTGTTATAAATGAGTAAAAAGAAGCACAAACGGGGCAGGGGGTATACGATAACACACAGTGCGTGGCGACTTGAAGTAAATTTTGGCAAAGTGATCATCCTATTACGATTTTGATTGAGGGAATAATATAATATGATGAGACGGTGATGAGTAACGATCGATATCTCATCTGAGACACATCGATTATTTGATCGCATTCAAGGTTCTCATCATTCACCGTTATTCAGTTATCATAATATTATTCAACTATTGAAGAAATGTTCGTTTTAAAATGATTTGAATTAGTTCCAAATTCTGTGTGCTTGATTCAGGTTTTCACTATCACATGAAACATCATATCAGTGGCGGATCCAGAGCTCCATTTTGGGGGGGGGATCCAAATTTTTTGAAGGCATGGTAAATGCTAAAATGGTGAGATTGTGTTTTTTTTTCATCATAAAGGGGGAGGGGTTCAAGAAAATTGATTTGTTTGTGGATTATCGGTCTATTTTTTTAGGATTGGGGGGAATTTCACCCTCCCCCCTTGGATCTGCCATTGCATCATCAAGTATATATTCAAAATGATAGTAATAATATTATGTAGATCTACGTATGGACACTTGAATTTGAAAAAAAAAAAATTAACCGAGCAATATCAATATTTTTGGAACTTCGCACAAAAATGACGTGATAGAATTTATAATGAAACTTGGATAGAAGCTTCGGGACAGAGTAATTTGTGTTTTTTTTTTGTATTTCCATCAAAAATGCTCAATCCTACTCAATTGAGCAAAATATATACCCACCTTTTGCGGAATATTCTAAACATTTTATGTATATTTTTGTTAAGCGTTATTGTGACCCCCAATTTCCTTATTGGATGTTCTTGTGGCACCCATTTTTGCTTTGTGGCACCCGGATTTGGGTGCCGCAACGTTTTTAGCTAAAATTGGTGGTTTTGGAGTCTAGGGAGCAGGGGGGGGGATGCAAATCCACATTTTACCCCGGGTGTCACATTGACATCCAAACTCATCCTACATACTGGGGGGTTCCCTGTATGTTCCACCAGAGTGCGGAGTGTTACATACAAACATACATGAGCTGCAAGTAAATGTCTTTGTGACCCATTGATAATAAGATACAATGTAGCACCCAAAACATGACAACAATGCAAAATAAGATTTTGCAAAGGGTTGATTAAATATTGACTTTTTTTTCACTCATCAGATTAATTATATAGTTTTTGAATGAGTCTTTAGTCTGTACTCCGTACTCGGTAATTTTTTTTTACTTCTATTAAATGCCTCACTCGATATTTTCAAGACTGAGGAGGCTGGCTAAATGGGAATTTAAATAAAATCAGGCGAATCAAAACTGAACCTGATCTTATATGTACTTTTCAAATTTTTAAATTAACTTCAATGTAGGTACTTAGAAGTGTGACTTCGTCACATTATGGTTCGTTTGGAGCCATCTTTACTTAGCTAGGCTACAAATTTATTTGAGTAAATGTCTTTGTGACCCACTGAAAGTAAATGCTATTATAGCACCCATGTATATGCATTAATAAATGTCATTGTGACACCCTGAAAGGTAGATATTTGGCAACGCCTCAGGGTGCAATAATGACACTCACTAACCTACATACATGGGTGCCACGATAGCATTTACTTACGGTGGGTCACAAAGACTTTTACTAACATTTTAAATACATGGGTGCCACAATGACACTGAATAACCTGGGTGTCACTTCGTTAAGAGTTTAAACATGTATATTTATGAAACTTTTATGGAAGATGCACGATGATAATCAGAGTAATTTCTCTTTATTATACATTTCCTTTAAAAATATCCAATTGCTTAAAAGTCCTAATTTTACTTTTCAAATTGTTAAAATAAAAATTGACATTTTTTCCAACGTGTGATCAAAAAATGCTGAACTAATTCGAGAGTAAAACATGATTTCATTATAACCTGCGTAAAGAGCGGATACTTCCAGTTACGAGTATAATTTACTTATTTGTCATGTTATAGCATGCACAAGTGCACTATATGCAACTAAATAAAATTTGATTTGATTATAAACCATCAATAATTATCACTAAATTTGACCCTGTTGATCTCGAATGATTAGGAGTAGTGGATTCCTGACATACGATACGATGAAAATATAATATGTGCAATGTACGAAAGTAGCTTTAAATCAAAAAAATGGCTCATCTTCGTCTACTGCGCACTCAGCAGTCAGAGAAATTATCATCATTACTGGACGGTTGGAAACGATAATATTAGCATATACGGGATGCGTTCCACAGTCTATAATATTAAATTATATTAATAATCATAATATCGGAATAGGCTGCATGCGTGTGCGCACCTAACAGTGTACCCATCTCACGTATGACTTTCTCTTGTGACCATGTAGACTCGATTTGTTCCTCCTCTTGGGATGCGTTCAGCAAACATGAAAGAATGCGGTACTGTATATGCTATATCCTATACCTATTCTTTTATATTGCGCCGTTCTTTATCCTCCTCGTCACCCTGCGTCTCACCGTCTCACTAATTTTTTTTTTGTACCTCTTCAAATTCCCTCTGGCTGTTCCTCGAGTCGCTCTTACCTACATCGTATCCAAGTTTTGCAAAAATGCTTTGATTGCATGGTATAACTGCGCGCGGTATCCAATACACACGTATGGACTATGGATATCGCGTTCCACCACGAATCAACCATCTCCGCATTCGACGTCATCTGGCGCATATCTTTTCTATCATATATTTAATTTTATTTTTTGTTTTCGTTTTGCAAATTGCCGGCGCATACCTTCGCTACCTAGTATATATATGAGAAAGTCTGAAGACGAAACTACTATTTTGTACTAAGTAGTCTGCCCGGTTGCGCAGTATTCAGTCACAAATGACAAAGGTATAATTCCTTTGCGGCAACTTTTTGCAATACTCTGTTCGTCTCAAAATACGACTACGATGGCTTATCTTCGTTCTTCCATGAAATTGAGTTGCTTCTCGAGAGTATTGATTTTGAAAGAAAGAATGCCTCTCCATATTTCTAAACTATACGACGATCGTATGTTAATTAAAGTAGAACGAAATTATTAAAAATTAAGTCAACCGTGACGAAATCTAAGAAATCATAACTTTGCGCAAAAGGGAATGAGTAAAACATTTTTTTTCCCCAATTTTTTCTAAAAATTCGGCATTGAATGACAAATTCAAAAAAGCGGACATTGCCTAATCTGTTTATGAGGGGGGGGGGTGGGAAATTTTTCGTTCCTCGTTAAAAAAAAATAAAATTACTGGTTTTCTGTCCAAAACCTGCTAAAACGACACCCGATAAGACGATATACGATGTGTAAAAAGAAACGAAAATAAAAAATTACCAGTGTTTTCAGCTGTGGGGGTGCGTAGCCCCCCCCCCCTCTCACCTTCCAAAATCCACCTGAATTAATAGACCAACGATTATGTACGTGCTCAGTAAAAATGTTGGAACATTCGGTATTATTTCTTCAAAGACAGAAAAAAAAATGCAGCCATCTTGATGATATTTGGTTACTCGATGCCCCAAACTGATTACCTCAAAGTTCCCCCACCGCTCTATTTTATAGAATACCACTAACCACCTATAGAGAGAAAAACAGAAATTTGTAAGTTACACTTTTAAAAAAATAGTTATTCTGCGTGTTACTTCATATCCTTCTGGAACAAACAACAGAGGTTTTAAAATGATTTTCAGACGATATACAAGACGTGATTTTCATAAAAATTAGACAAACAATAATTTCGACTACAGGTAGGTACACATTTTTCATTATGGGTCATTCTGGAAAAATATATTTTCCACTCGTAAGGTATTACGATGTTTTCTCAGATTTCGTTACACATACCGAAATATTTTAGATTAGTGATTTGTAGACCAAATCAAGGGAAATCTTTAAAGTACTATACACCATCACTGAGAAGTGAGAAAAATGAAAGGAGGAGGACGCCAAGTTGAACTAGTGTCGAAACATGGTATTATATTATAGTGGCATGGTATAGCGCATCTGATGGTCACGTTTCAGTGCCGCTGCAGCGTTACCCGCAGCAGACCACTTTGTGAGTTGAAGTGCCAAAATTTCAAGAAACTCGATGATGAAAATTACGGCGCTGGCGAAGCGACACTGCAGTTGGCGGAGCACCAATCATCCGGCGACCATAATTGATTTCGCATCAAATTAACAACAGTTCTGCACCAACCGAACCCGATGATTGCCAATGCGATTTGAATACTAATTTGGAAATGGGTGACAGAGTAACCCAAGAATTGAGGTTTGCACCTCCGTCATTTCGCGTTTTGAAATAGAAAATAGTTTCCCTTTTGGACAGTATAAAGCTGGGATGGGCAACCTACCACAATATGTCTTTCATGAATTGGAAATCAATTCAAATACAATTCAAACAATAAAAACCCTATACAGGTGTTGAGTTTTTCGAGTATTTTAATAAATTCAAGCCCAATTTACCAATTAATGTTTAAAATAATAATTCTTTCACCCTAAACGGGCGATTCCTTAAGCTGGCATCACAAATTGAATGAAAATCGAATAAAAGTTTTTATTCAGGGTAAAAAGAAAACAGTATCAGTAGGCTAAAGACTGATACATTTAATATGTGATAACATTTTCATATTGTAAAGTACATGACAAAAGTCGCCCGCTTCTCGCCCGTTGATTCAATATATTCAAGAAAAAGAGCCAAAACTCCATCAAATCAGAGAAAAAGAGCCAAAACACCTAAAAAACCGAAGATAAGAGCCAATATACCGAAAAATTTGAGGAAAAGTGCCAAAACATCGAAATATTCGAGAAACAGAGAAAAATACCTTCATATCCGAGGAAAAAAACCTAAAATACCTAAAAAAAAACTGAGCAAAAGAGCCACAACATCTAAAATTTGGCGAAACAGAGCCAAAATACCAATAAATCCGAGAAAAATAGCAAAAATACCTAAAAATTCGATATAAAGAGGCAAGATACCGAAATATTTGATAAAAAGAGCCAAAAAACCTATAAATCAAAAAATTGTTTTCATTTCAACTTCAACAGTTGAAAATTCATAAATCATTCAACCGTTAGTTTTTGAAAGGGAATGCTCTTCGTTGTTTCTCATTTAGGAGGGCTAGCATATACAGTAGAAATTGGTTTAACGAACACCGGCTTGAGCGAACAGCCTGTTATAACAAACAAAATACCTAGTCCCGGCAAAATTCCATAAGGACGTATGAAAAAAAAATCAGATAGAACGAACATCCCATTTAGCGAACAACTGGTTATAACAAACCTAAAAATGATGGATGTTCGCTCAAACCGGCGGACAATCTAGAAAATTCTGTACAAAACAATTTTTTTCAGCATATTAAGTCGAAACAAACAGATATAAAAAATTATTTTTCACCTGTTTGAAAGTAAGACTATGTTGTATTTGTATTTTAATTTCCATAGGTAATAAAAATTAATTCAAATGGTCTAGTACTCTTTAATTTCACAGTGTTTCCATTTGAACGAACAAAAAAAAAAAATTGGTTACAAAGAACAGTTTGCTGTAAGTGATTTCACTTTCAACGAACTCCTGTTACAACGAACAAAATTTGCAGTCCCCCGGAGTTCGCTATAACCAATTTCTACTGTATATCAGAGTTAGGAGGGCATATCGGATCAGAGCCAAAAAATACTGCCGAAATGACTCTCAACCGAATATAGGACTTTAGACAAAAGATTTTTCTGTTCAAAAAAATATAGTAATCTGACCAATTATTCAGTTTTTTAATCTGGGCACGCTGAACCCTTTACAATAACAAAAGATTTATTGACGACTTTTTACCTCTATAATATTGCATTCTTCAGGGCAACATTAATTATCTTCGATACCGTCAAAACCTTTCCAGTGACGCGCATCTGTAAAAACAAACTTACACATGCTCGTGCTCTTATAAAAGTACCTATACATACGCATGGCTCCAGCTAAAAATATTTTACCTTTATTTCTACATCAATGATCACTAGATACCAGTTTTGAAACTCTGAACAGAAAATAAGAGACGCAGGTAATTTGTCGGAAAATTAATTTTCCACGTTTACGTAAACAGTAGCAAAATGAAACAATTATATTGTGTAAAAAAAAAAACTGAACACAAACAAATAAAATGCATTAATGAAGCATCCGGATGGAAATCGGTAACTGTAACGAATGGATGTGATTCTCTGGGCCGCATTGTTATACGCATAATAATGCCACAAAAAAACCACTTTGATATATAAGGTGTTTCGATTTTCAGATAATATTTCTAGTCTTCTGCGACTAAAAGGTGGCAGGAGGAAATGGGCATAAGGCAGTTAGCAGGACACCAGCGAAAGGAATACGAAAATGTGAGATGTATATTTTTGGAATCCCGAGATCATGAAATGAAAAACTATATTAAGATCCCACACCCATTTTTGTGAAAATCAAAACAAAATTATAACAGCTATGTTTTCTATCGAAAATTTGCTAAAAAGCTAAGAGAGCTAAAGCAGCTCTTTAATTTGAAAAATTTGAAATTACAACAATGATACGTAATATCATCTCTTACTCGTATTTGAAGAATACGAGTAATAAAGTTGCAAATTGAGAAAAAATCCCTGAAATCTCAAAAAATCGCTGATTTTATCGCTGACATTTTTCAAGATAGAATGAAATCCCTGGTTTTTTAGATATCAATCTCCGCAGTTGGTATTCCTGGTAAGACCTGCATCGTCAGCTTATTGTGGTTTTCATTTCAAGGACACTATAGAGTACGGTTCCTTTAACACTTTGCAACACTATAAGTTCATGAGATGAAAGTACAAAGCGAACTGTTGGGAAAAATATCAATAATATCTCCTTATCACCAAATTTGGTTGGCTCCTTTAGGGGTCCACAATGATACCAGACTATTGGATGCAAAAATACGCTATAAAAGTCTAAATGGGTTCCACTTAAAAAGCAATCCTTCCAAATACATCTGAAACACCGTGTATATGTATGGCTTTAAAATAATTATCGAAATAAAAATCCAAATCTGCATATTTCTGGCAAAGTATCGGTACAAAGGTTGTAAAGTAAAATGGCGACTGCTCAAGGGCGCAAAACCATTAAACCATTATTTTGTAATCGTACAAACTGTGCGTTACAGTTATTTAGGCGCACGACTAGCATTTTTATTATGGCGATAGATAATCAAAATTGGACAGAAAAAACAATGCCCGATAGCGATGAAAAGAAGGCGACGATTAAAAAAAAAATTTTTTTTTCTCAACTGGTGAAACACCATCTATTGTGTTTAGCCAGTGGAATGAATCAGACAAAAAGGGTACTCGTACTGTTATTATCATCGATTACTACTGTTTTTGACTTTATCAGTTTCGATAGTTTTTTTTTTCTTCTTCTATACTCCCAAATAGTCTTTCTATTTCGTTTTCCCCAACATTAAAATCATGTTTACTATATATTTTAGATCCCGATAGTACTTACAAGAATACTAAAAGTATCTTATAACTACTATATGTAAATGGAAAAAATATAAAAGGTTTGTCGTGGTAAATGTTAGACTAGTCAATATAAATACTTATTAATACTTCATCGCAGACAACCAAACTAAAGATTATTTCAAAACTGATGTATACTTTGGGAAAATGGACAATATACACTGCTGCAAGTGAACGATTCTCAAGGTTTAAAATTACATAAATGTGAAGAAAAATGCATCGAATCTTCAGAAATGAACTTCTTCCAAGTACATATAATTATAGTTACCAGTATTTTATTATTAAATCACTCGATCGCCACTATTAATCATAGATGAAATCCCTCTGAATACCATATCATATGTATAAAGACGGGTCTAATCTCGATCGTACCGTTAATCTACGCCATTTTTTCAATAAAATTTTCAGTGGAAAAATCCTACGACTTAACGGCAGATTCGCGAACAATTAACAGAGGGCAAAGCTCTCTCGCATCCACCATTTCCACACCAACGTCCAAAATTTTCGGCACAACAAAATGATACATTCGCATGCCCCCACCCCCTCCCCCATCTTGACACTGACGCCCATGGGTACACAATTAACATAGAGCGAAGCTTATCTCAACTTATGTGTACACGAATTAACCGGTTCGCACCAAAAACAGATTTTTTTTTTTTCAGCTAGCATGCCACTGTTTTTACACGTTCTTCGTACATAAACTGGTTCTCTTTGTATTTTAGCCGTAGGATGTATACGTACTTCTGTACTTTTTTCTATTTTCATGTAAGTACATATTTATATGCTGAATACTTTTTTTTCGCGTGTATTTTGTTTTACGAAACGGATATTGGAATTTAGTCGACGATTCCAAAAACAGAGAAAAAACTAATCAGTCCCACGCTGCGATGAGTTTTTATAAGGGGAAAACGGAACAAAAAATAAAAAATCAATTGCCAATTTTGTACAGGAAATGGCTGATAAGATTTGCCACTAATATAAGAAGGGTTCGTACAAAGAGACGTAATTATCATATTGAATTATTTTCTGTATCAGATATTTGATAATGTTGAACATATTTCAAGCGATTTATTTTTTGGGGTTGCCATATTACTGGTGGCTTACACAATTTCGATCATTTTTATAATCTTCAAAATGAATATTTGCCACGTTTTGGAGATGTAAAATTTTACGCAGCTATTGCTGCATTCTAATATAATTATTGTAATAATAGCAAAGAGCATAAACAAATGCAGGCAGAAAGTATGACTACATAGAGTCTATGACATATCAATTTGTAAAATTTTGAAATAAAATTAAGTTGATTTGAATTGACCAAGAAAAGTTTTAATAAGTCTCACCCATCAACTTTTACATTAGTTTTTCCTTCCGCTTTTAGCAGGTTTTCGATAAGAAAACATTAGTTATTGGCTTTTTAATCATAATCTCGAAAAAATGGCTGATATTTCAGGTTGATTTTCAGAAAAATTTCTAATTTTTCAAAACATACGAATGATATGAGAAAGAAGATAACAAAAATCGAAAATAGCTGGTATGAATAGGTATATCTTTCCTCCATAATATCTTGCTCAGTTTGAAGCGATAGTATCAAAACTCAGCGTAAGAATTTTTTTAGATATAAATTCGAACAGATAGTTGGTCGTTTTTTTTTTAAGCAGCTATTCACTTGACCTGAATATACAGTATTTTAATTACGTTATATTGCGATGAAGGAGGCGAAGAAGGGAGTATAAGCTAGAAAAATTTTCTCATTTCATTCAAAATTAAAATAAAGAAACTTTACAGCTTATTCGGACATTTTTCACTCATAAAACCCTACAACTCCTTCTTAATTACATTGCTTCAAAGACACAGAAGACTAATTATCCATTTTTAGACGGTATCCATACGGACAGAAAAATCGCAAAATTCGATAGAATATTCTAATAGTATTCGGAACACATCGATCCACAGCCGAAAAGCTGGTTTCACTGGCGTGAGAGAACCACGACGAAGGTAAATATCATAGCAGCGTTACACTTTTTTTCCTCTTTTTTTTTTTTATGGATATATGTCGACCCAAAGATTACACTGAAACACTTTCGGCCATTCGAAGAATGCACCAAGTTCCTCAAGAGGTGCGATTAGCCAGTTTTTCGTTACTTCTTCCACCAGTCTCGATCTGGTTCAGATTTTTTTGGTCGACGTCGACGCTCTGCCGAAGTCGAGAACTGGCTGTGGTACAGCAAAGAGACACACGCACACTAGCGCACCCAAAAACACACCAGTCGAAGGCGGTATTGAGGGTCAACACAGAGCTCTATTCCCGATTCCGTTAATCGACGACGACCAAACCAAAGTCGCGCAGAGCATGCGACCGTCCAGCAGCCGATGAGAAGCCATAAAGGTGAGGAGGTGGTGAGAGGTTGCAGCAAGAAGACATAACACCTCCACTCTCCCAACACCCTCGATCATGGGCCAGCCAACAAGTCAACTTCTCTCCAACTCCTTCGGAGACTTCGACCTCGTGAACATGATTAACCTTAGCCGATCTCGAGTGGGTAACACTATAATATTATTATATCGACTATTTTTATTTATTTTAAATATAAAATCCCATACATATATATCTGACACAGCTCTTTTACACACATATACGACTATACATACATGTGGTGATATAGCCTCACTCTTGGGCGGTGGATTTAGAATGGCGTTGACCTGACTCCAGCGCCTATGCTGAACGACCACAAAAAAAAAAATAGTCAACTTACCAATAATATGTACATATTTATAATGTATTTCGGAGAACGACAGTACCGGTCAGTATTTATAAATATATAATAATTCGAATCGAGTTTTTTTCTTCCTCCTTGTACCTATGTCCAACTCGTTATTATCCACCTATGATAATCGTCGACTTATACAGCAGTGCCAGGCACTCGCAGACGATTTCGAACACTATTTTAAAATAGCCAACACCTAATCGAAAAATTATATGATCTACGAGGAAGTAATTAAAATTATTATTTAAACGTGACAAATAGACTATACAGAACAGCTATAATAGTTTCAAGCGTGATTGGCATTTGAATATGGGCAAAGTGACGTTTCTGAAAAATTTAAAGCTCAAATTGTCGAAGGTAATCTAAGATAATGAATAATTTACATACGACGTCGCAGTGATAGGAATCCAGTTCTAAAAACTAAGTTTATACTCTCGCATATAATTATACTTTAGAATATACTCGTATTCTACGCGTTATAAAGATTTCTTATACTAAGAACAATGCTGACGTGCATTTCATAATATTATTTTAGATATTTAACGAAATTTTTCTGACTAATACTAAATTCAGATGAAAAATAAATATTTTCATAAACCATTACATTGATAAAATACCCGATGAAAAGTGACCACAGCGACGCTTTGAGAGCATTCAAAACCTAAATAAAGACTTTTAAAATGTAAGTGCGCGCGCATTGGTAGGAAAATTTTGAAAATAATTTTATTTCAAAGTGTTTTATTCTATATCTAGACGAAATTATATAACAGGCGGACTTTACTTGATATACAGGCGGAAAAGGAGGGGATTCCTCACATTTTCCATCACTTGAAAAAAAAAAAATACTAGATAGAAGGATAAAAACTAAAAATAATTATTAAGGTTTGGAACAAATGAATGGAAATTTTAGTTTTTTTCTTTTAAATTGGCGATTAATATCACCTCTGGAGGGGCATATTCCTCCTGTGACCTTCTGAAATCCGCAGCATCATAATAATATAATGTTATAAAGATTAACCCTCTAGTGGCACAAGTGGATCAAAATGGCCCAGATGTTGATGTGGTTGCCTATTCTCACCAAATAGGGAGGGGGAAATTCTGTACAATCATCGAGGATTACCAGGGTAAACATAATTAAGGTTGGGTCAAAATGACCCATTTGTGCCACTTGTGTATAAATTAGCTTGTGCCGCTGGAGGGTTAATATTTTGAAATATTAAATTAAAAACTAAAAAAAACCATGAATTCTAAAAGATACCGTAAATTAATGAGTTCTGCAAAACATTCTGCTAAACTGAATTTTAATTTTGGTAAAATAGGAACAGGAAGATTATCCAAAATTAAATTGATACCACGTGACCAAACGAAAAAAGTATATCAACTAATATTTTCCAATAGGAACTCGTCGACGTGAATTTAAGGACATGAAAGATTATGAATTTTGATTTTTGTCAAATCGAGGTTATTCTTTTGTAAGAGGTGAATTTCTACTCTGCATATTGCCTCGAAGGCTCACAAAATATCGATTATTTTCGTTTTATACGAACAGTTAATTTCATGTAAACCACTATATATTCTACCTATTAACACACTGATCGTTACACTATTCATAAACCCAGCTGATAAGAATTTCCTTTCACCAAAACTGGTGATAATTTCCATGCGACATCGATTTTCTCCTCGTAGGAGTATATAGATCTCTCTACATCTGTCCAATGACGTACTAATTCATTTCGAAAAAGAGATGCAGATATTGACACAATTATCATTAACTTACATATTTTTCTAAAAACTGAAAAAATTTTTTCCAACTAAAATTCTATTTTGGGAATAGCGATGAGTTGGATGATGCGGTATAAATTTATGCAAGTAATTTTTTGGCAAGTGTCTACTCGGATAAATAATATCCATTCGGGCAAAAATATTCCAAGATATGATTATAGGAATTCTCGTGTACGGTATCTTGAAAATTTTGGTAAACTACTGATTGATTAAAGTTCAAAACTTTCATTTCACTGCGCAGTTTTAATTAACTGGTGAAATATAAGCCTTTTGAACCTTTACTATTTCCTAAAAATAATCGATTTAAAATCTCATGAGAAATTATTTACAGTACACTCACCTCCTCTATCCATAAAATAAGTAGAAAATCTCAATTACGGGAACAACAGAAAACGCGTGATGCAGCTCTTGTACCATTTGTTGACTATACTCACCCCTTAAATATGTACCTCTCTCCACTTCGCCACCCGATTCGTACGAAATTCACGAGCGAAATCATTTTCAAGCTCGTAGCAAAAAAGCGTATTATTTTGTTACGTTAAACGGAATCGAAATTCGTCCACGTCTATTTATTAATGGAATGACTCGAAAATTTACTCGTCATTCACCATAATATTCGAAGAAACTTATTATCGGCAGCAGGAAGCACTTAACGTCACACTAATGAGCTCAATTAATGCACGTATTATCGAATCCGACGGTTCCTATGATTTTCGACATTTTTCACAGATTATCGAAACTTATTCGAAAATTACTTCCCACAGCATCCCAATTTTTGGAACCATCATTTACCATCCAAGTGAAAAATAATAATAATTAAACGTAAATACCTGACCTCGTAGACTAGATTTAGGTAGACATATACATACACGAACACACGTAGAATAGGACACCCGAGCCATCATACGTATTTTATGAGACATCTTGTGTCGTAAATATAATTAACGAAAAAATTATTGTGACGATATTAATATACAGTACAGAAAACACGAAAAGAAAAACTACCGCAGAGCTAACCTAATTTAAAATCGTGTATGTTTTCGCCTCAATTAAGTTTTTTTTTTTTTTATAAAACAGAAGAAATTTTACGAAATTCTGCAGCTATAAGGTCGTAAATACATGAAAGAGCGACCATTTATCTTCCGTATACACGATAATAATTCACCGTAAAATCAAAATAAACACACTAAAAAATGGCAAAGTAGAAACATTATTTTTCCTCAATTTTAAAGTACCTAATATAGCTGACTTGGGACAAAAAATGTTATTAACTTGGGTATTTCAAATTAAAAAAAATTTTTTTTTTTTGATAAAATCATGTTGCAGAAAAAATGCGCATGACTTATTAGAATGATATTCTGCAAAATATAAAACCTGCGAACTGACAGAAGCAAGTCGAATTTGGGCACAGCTGGAGATTTACCGACAGAAAATTGTAAATACTTATCTGTTTTCTCTCTGGAGTAATGCCAAGCCGGTGTACATCACCAGAGGAGGGGGCAGGACCGTGGCTAAGGAGGGAAGGGTATTGCTTCCTTAACCAAAATTATTTACCCTCTCCCAGAAATCAACTTTTTGCCTTAGCTGGCAGATACAATTTTTGGCCAGTGTGAGAAAAAAAAAAGGGAGGGAAATGAAAATGAGAAGGATTTTAATTATTTACGAGGGTGCAATTACAAGCATCTTAAATCAGCATTCGGGACAGGGGCGTATTTAGGGGGGTCCATGGGGTCCGGACCCTCCTTGCTCTTTTTTTTTTTGAATAAAAATGTTTTTAATTTTTTCGATTTTTCAATTTTTTTACGGGGGGATGGGGTGTGTGTGTCGTCATAATGATGGACCCCCCCCCTTGAGGTCATTCTAGATACGCCACTGATTCGGGAAGATAAATAATAATAACAAGAAACTATTTCATAATGAAGTGGGTAGTTGGAAGATAATAATGCAATATAGATCACTGCCAAAAGTAGATGCATTTCATAATCCTACATAATGCCTCTGTTGACTGTTTCAAATGGTAAAATAATTAGAATTAGGTGCCTGATACGATACTGAAATAAACACACTCGTTTTCAAACTATAGCAGCTATAAAAGTCATTTAAACTAAGATCTACAGAATAAATACCATGAAAGAAAAAATTTTAAAGAAAATGATAACCAGTTATCACTCAAAGATAAGTATAAAAAACTTCTAGAATGCAGTTTATAGTAGGTAAAGCTTGTAGATATAATATGAACTTGAATTTTAGCCGATTGTTATGAAAGATTGTTTTTTTCTACAACGTAAATATTTCTTATAAAAATAGTTTACTATAATATTTCTGATTACTTTTACTCGCGAATTCCTCCTTAGTTTATTTTTTACTTTCATCATCTCATCAATTAGATGAGCACATACGAGTAATTATAATTCCCAGCCGTTACTAAATGACTCATCGTACTCAAAAGTAAAAACTACACGTACTTCAGTTAAAATTAAAAACAGAAAACAAAAAATTCCTGTTATCAGTACTCAGTAAGCTATATAGATTGTTATAATTATATTTAATGTGATAACACTTTCATCTTCAATATATTATCATCTACTGAGCGTTTTATTAGTGTGTGAACTGTGAACTAAGGAAATGATGATGAAAAATTGAACAGTATTTATCAATGAGAAGGAAATTTCACTTAGTCGAGCATGAATATTTTGCTAATTTAATTTGAAAAAAAAAAAAACTCAACACTAGGTACTCTATTATTTTTTTTTTACAGGGTTCAAAAACAAATTTATTGTTAGCAAACGTACCTAGTACAAATGCACAAACTCAAATTCATGAATCAAAAACTATCGTTAATATTTTCCTGTTTTCCAAATGTGGAAGTAATATTACTGCTAATTTGATGTTATCAATAATATCACTATTTCAATTAAGAATGGAAAAGCTGAGTGATCGATTTCTAATCGATTGTTCTAAAGAAAAATGGATAAGAAAAACCGCTATCGAATGCAAAATCTAACCCTTGGTATACTTATATATGTGTAGTCGAAAATCTCGTAGGTAATGGTGAAGATAAAAATTTTATATTAAAAATAAATGAAAATAAAAGTAAGATAGGAATTAAAAATATCAAAACTATCTACTTATTTTTTCAAAATAATGAGCTTCTGCATTTGTGTTCGCATCGACATAACAATGCAATTTTTACTTTTACTGCGCCTTTTTCAAATGTAACAAAAGTGTTTCACTGTATGGCTGACAAGGGTCAGTTCTATTTCTAACTCGAATGGCAATTACAGCTTTTCATTACACTTGTCATACGCTTATCAGTTCACAGTAATTACTTTCATCGAGCCTATTTAATTAGTGAGCAATGCAAATAACGTGTTACTCATAAAATACTGTCAGAGAATTTTTCAGGTCAACGATATACGGAAATATTTTTCTCTTTTTTTTTTTATTATACTTTACATCCGCCAACGTTATTAACCACAAAATACGCACAACTAAAAGATAAAGCTGGTTAAAATATTTTGCACAGATGTATAGTATAATATAGAGATCGGAGTAAGAGGCTCGAAGAAGAAGAAGAAGGGTTATAAAAAATATACGATAAAAAAAAAATTAAACTTACTGTATTTAATACTATCGCAGTTCGGTGTGGAATTAATTGTAACGCTCGATAGTGCACACAAAAATAATTGGAGTAGAAAGAAAATAATAATAAAGAAATATATCGCCGCCAGTAGGTCAATGGGTAATTAATTTTTTGGAGCAAGCGACCGTGTGTTATACTCTATAGTGAAAATTTATATACAGGTTAAGTTACAATAATTTTTTTTTCTGATACGTTTCAATGTGAAGTACATACGTTATTTTCTTTTTCCACTTCACACTTTTTCCACCCAGATGCTTCTGGCTTCTTAGTGAAATGAAAATTATATATATACATATAGGTGGAAGGTTGCATGCTGATAGATGCAGTTATACAGCATTACATGCGCAGTTACAAGCATCTTTCCACAATGGAACGCTGTATTTCTCACACTTTGCTGATGAACTTTCTCGCAGTTTTAAACCAAAATAATTTCCATGCATTTCGTGATAATTTGAAAACTGAGACAATCAAATAGGTCTATACATGTTCGCAGTCCCACCCCTTGTGAAATTTCCAACCAATATTCATTCTTGCACCTGATTTTAGGATTTGTGCTCAGTGCTCACCCAACTTTTTTGAATTTTCAAAAAACAATCAGGCGAGTCTGGAAAATTATTCATTCTGTCAGGCACGCCCTAAACATATGCGAAAAAGGTGAAAACACAATTTCAATTTGACGGAAAACTCATCAGATATGTGAGAGGTTCTATCGTGGCTTATTCCGAATTATACTAAATCTCAAACTAGAAAAATTGATGGAAGCAAAAATCGTTACACTTTCGGAAGTCTAAGCATTCACGATCAGCATAAATAGGAAGTACTTTTGAAAGCCATACCTCAGTGAAAGGAAAGTCGTGCAAAGCAATAGGCAAAAAGAATTTCAGACAGTTGATAATAGTTATACTCGTATAACATCCGCATCTGGGTACTCATGCAAGCACTTCCTTATCAATTTTATACATACTCAATAATAAGACAAAAAGGCAAAAAAGTCACACTTCAAATTCGAGTTTGACATTGAAATAATTAAATTTAAGTTCGCAATTCATCGAAAGTCACACACGTATATAAAATCATAGACACGAATCGTAAACGAGAATGACTTGTGATTTTTTTTACTTACCTAATGGTCGAAAGAAAAAACTAAAGCCAAAAACACAACGATTAAAGAACGAACCATAATTATATGAAATTTTCTTGTTTTCTCGCTCGTTTCCATCAAATTGTAAACACCTTAGAGCGTAGGAAGATTGTAATTTAAATCTGTGCACAATAATTGTGGCACTCAAAATAATGAAAACACACATAAAAAGGACTTAGTTTTGATTTTCATGCGAATGAATGTAAAGTACCCTACACATATTAATTATAAAAAATTTTCGAGTCACATATGTGTAGTTCAGTATAAACTTGACCCCTGAAGCGTACCAAAGCATGAGAACTTTTAATGAATGGTAAGAATGATTAAAATAAGAATATTGGTAAATTATGTACTCGTAAATTAGAATAATAAAGGAGCGCATTTATACTTCACCCACAAAAATTCACAAACTTCAATCGATCATTTTTTCAAAATTATGAGAATCACAAAAATCAATTTCCAGACATTTTTCCTAATCCAATTTTCTTAATGCTATTTTTCCTAGTGCCCTTTTTCCTAAAACCCTATTCCGTATTGCCATTTTTCTGAATGACAACATTCCTAATTCATAATTAAAAAGGCTTATAAAATGTTTATTTATTTTTTATTTTATAATATTAATTTTTTTTGTTTATTATTTAAATTTTTTCAACATTTTCTTTCTTTATTTTTTTTTGTTGTAAATATAGTTGATTTGTTTTAATATTATTTTCAAGGTGGTTTTTATTTAGACATACCCTCCTACTAACAATTTGTTATCTTGACTATGGATCCGGCCATTGTGCAGCGTAATGAGTTTCAACAGCTCACCTTGCCATTTTTTTTCTATAACCATGACAATACAGGATACACTCACAGGAAAAATATCCATATGGAAAAATAGCCCTTTGTAGAAATATCTTACTGGTAAAAAAAATTAGGAAAAATAGCATTAGGAGAAAAGGCATTAGGAAGAAGAGCATTAGGAAAAAATGGTATTAGACAAATTGGACTAGGAAAACTTGGATTAGGGAAAATGTATCGTAACCCTTGAAAAATTTGTGAAAGCCTCTAGTTTTGTGAAAAATGATTTAAGATACATATTAACATCTTCGAGTTGCCTCCGAAGAATTGAGGTTTAAATGAGATCATATCAAGTACAAAAAAATCACTTTTTGTTTTGTATCTGTATGTGTTCACTTTCAAGTTTTTATAGTACTTATATTTGGTATATCGAATTAATCTACCAGATCTTAGAAATATGTATTTTCATTCCAAGACCATCCCTCGATCTTTGAGATTTGGGAAGAAATTTTGTTGCAGGTTTACCGAAAAGACGAATCATATATAGAAAAGACGAATCATATATGTGACCCGCCAAGCGGAAGGGGACCATAAGTCGGAAAACAAAATTTTGCGCTAGACGCAAAAATGTGAGATCAGGTCAAAATCAACGAAAATTGTTTTATGGCGGTTTCTAGTGGTTGCCTGTTCCAAAGGTAGAAAGTCGAACTCGGCTCAGAAGTGGGGTAAAACTGCCTTGAAACAGCTGGAAAATGTTTTTAATTTTCTCAATTCTCCAACTATTTTACGGGAAGGGGGGAGGGTGTGTCGTTATAATGATGCACCCCCCCTCTGAGGTCAGTCTAGACACGCCCCTGTACCCACGAGCTTATTGGGTTCAATAAAGATATAAATTATACTTAAAAAAAATTAAATACAGTAAATTTTGTTTGATTTTCTTTAAACCCCTTTTTTTCAAAATACAATTTTTCTTAAATTCAAGTTCAAACAGTCATAAAACCATGAATTTTATAGGTACGGGCGTCGTTCTGGTTTCATATTAACGGGAATTTGTCCTACTTTCTAAAATGGCCATAAATAAAAAATTAAAATTTCCTACTTGCGGTCCCTTTTGTTAAACTTGTATCATAGATCGGTCAATTTTCCTTTTTAATAAGCTTTAGCTACGTAGCTATTAATGAGAACGATAAGATTTTTTGTGGTCAATATACGCATTCCTTTACATCTTTGCAGAAGTAAAGAACACGAACAGACTGCATTTATAAGGTAACTGCAGTATATCCTACCAACATTAGCTAGACTCGTACCCAATTCCTCCACGGTGCAAAGCTGAACATCTGATCAATACACCAACTGGGTCCCGATTTTAATTTCCTTAAAACTACTTGATTCTCTTTTCGCAACCAGGTCTCACAATTCACAGGTTCGATCGATTTTCAATGGACATCCGAGCCCCACAACTGACTGACTGATCTACTACAGCCAGAATGTAACGTTCAAGTCGATTATTTATTCTGCAATTTTACAAACACTAAACTAAATTGTTGGATTTTTCCCACACGAATCAGCCCTTAAATAATAATGAAACACTTATTTGAAGCTGGAGAAGCAAAACTCCAGTTCGTACTTCTGTGTAGATAAAAACATCCTGGATTTGTTTAAGGGCTGAGAATGTGCACCACAATACAGAAAGAGGCATAACCAAAATCACAAATTCCAATTTAACCCGCAGACCCGAATGGCCAGGAGGTGAAACTCCATTTTAGCCTTCACAATGATGAAATAGTAAAGTACATTTAGCACACTGCCCACTTGAGAACAAATCAGGAAAGACAACTCTTCCCGCATTTGAGACTGTTGGACGTTTGATCCAGCCAATTCTTCCGGAATCGTGCTCCTCCGTGAAACATTGATTTCTTTGTTTGCGAATTCATTGCAAAATGTCGAAGGCCGAAAATTTTTATAAATTCGATCGGCGTGTAATTTGGCACTGCTCACGGTGAATGCGAACTCTATCTCCAATTACTCGTCCATGTTTACTTGTTTATGTTTTTTTTTTTTCTCAGGTGCACTAACGATTATTTACGAACCACATCTAATCGATTTGGTAAAACGAACAGAGGTGAACCGTATAGTAATCGAGTACCTATAGATAGTGTAACCGTAACTTGTGCATGCTTACAAGCATCAAAGTTTAGTAAATAAAAATATGTACCAAGTTTTCGTAGTCTCCTCTAGAGAAAGAAATGAAAATTTTGAACGGAAAATTAAAACTTGACAAAAAATGTCAATTAATTAGGGAATCATTCATATCTAGAACTATCTCTACGAATTTTTCAGGGCTGGGAAATAGATGCGGTGCAAATGTGAGCACCAAGAAGGAAGGGTTTCAAGTTAAAAAGCTCGCGAATGTCGTATTTACACGTTTCATATTTCCTCGTTGCATGCTCTTCACGTACAATCGATGAAAATCATTAGCAAGTTATGGAAATGAATATACGCGTAGCATCAATAATTTAAATTTTGCGAATCAGTTCCGGTTTTGAAATCGCACTAATAGCTGCTGAAAGTCTGCCAAAATATAATTATGCCCTCTGTAGTAAAAAAGAAAAACACGGATTTTAAAACACAAAATTTCCGGATTTATAAATTTGCGGTAAGGAAATGCTAAGTCTACAACTGCATAAAATAATTTATTACTGGCATGTCTTCTTGTTCACGTATTAATTCAATCGAGACGATAAGCAATTTTTTTTTGAACTTTAAGCACAGAGAGTGTCTTCCTGCCGTAACGCTAGAGTGAGACATGCGAATAAATAACAACTTTTCAATTCGACGCCTTTTCATTTTGAGAAGTAACGAAGAAAAAAGTAGGAACCTGAGAAGCAAAAAATCTGTTTGTCTAATTTCAAATATAGGAATGTTTATAAAGAAAACATGAAGGAAAAAACACCGCAAAATTTATTTTTAGTTTCCTGTTTTAGAATTGAATTTTCTTATTTGAAGCAGTGGCGGAACCAGCTTTTTTTTACGGGTGACCAGAGGGGCAAGAAAAATCGAAAAAAAAAATGTCAACATCCAAATAATTGATACTTGTAATACACTAAAATAAATTGATTATAATTTTTTTTTATTGTACGCGAATATATGTGTAATATTATAGCCAAGAAAAAAATTTAACTTGTTCACATTTCACTATCAGCTTTTTTTTTTTTCAAGTTTTTGAGATCACTTTTCAGCCCAATGTTTTACTCTTATTGCGTATATCTCATTTCCTAACTAGCCAAGGCTGTTCAGGGAAATCGGTCTCTCAGAAGTGCACGCGATTCTTCCACTTGTCATCAGTATTTGTAAGTATATAGAGCAGTTCAATAAATCTCAATTACCAACAATAAAAAAAAATTATAAATCATCTCTGAAAAGATCTTTCCATAATCCTCAGCATTCAGAGTCAACCAAAAATATTTTCTCACGTTCTCTATTACAATAATTAATTCGATTGAACCAGCAATATCCAGTAATCTGAACAAATACCACATAAAGACTATACCATAATTATGTATAGGTCGCTAATATGTATAACGTTCAAAAAACACCAAATTTTCGCACGATTAGTGTTCGTCGCATGTCCTGTGTGACGAGTTCCTTCTCGCGCACGACAACAAATAAGTATCTTTTTTTTTTCTTTGCTTAATTACTTTCATACCGATGGACGGAAATAATTAATTAAAAAAAGTTACACGTACATCGTCTTTTCGCTTTCTGTTTCGAAGGCAAAAGCCTTTACGATGCAAAACGACCCGAGCACACACAGTTCAGCGACGTGCATCGAGGTAATGTCAGTCTTTAACGTCAGTAACCGCCATTAAAGGTTAATCGATGTTAATTTTCACTAATTAACGGACGAATTTAAAAAAATTATAATAAAATCTCTGATGGGGAAGCCTCTGCGTGATATATACCTTAAGTCTTTCTTATGATTCTCATTTGAGAACAATAAAGACCAAATAAAAATTTCAAACAATATGTTTTCAGGTATAGATACACAAGTGCCTAAACGCTTGTTGGAGAACAGGTTGGAGGAAAACTTGGAACCAAAGTACAGATAAGCATCACTCGAAGTTCTCAAAAGAAGAAGATGAAAATAACTGAGATCGCAGATTGAGAATTTACACAGTGGGAGCCTGTCTGCACGAGGTTCAGCGTTTATGCATAAAAGCACCTGCAGCGACCAAAAATCTTATAAGTCCGATGATTCGTTTCACAAAATGATCTTCGTCGCCAATGAGTCTTTGGGGGATGACAAGAGGGTTTTGCCCAGCCCTATAGGAAGTTATACAGCCAGATGGATATCACAGAGATTGGGTCTTCGTAGGTAATACTAACGTCACACTGAAATAGTTACACCTGTATATTATGTTTTTACACTCAAAGGCTGAAAATGAAGCCCATTCCGAATGAATTCGTATCATTTGAACAACAGACACAGAGTAAGCAGTGGAGATTCGCATTTCCAATGTCACAATTGGAACACACAATAATGAAGAATTAATGCGAACAGCCCTGAACTAATAACCTGAAAGTTTACTCAACTAAAATGAGGAGGGAGGTGCATAAGAAGTATAAGGAGCACTAATCTATTTTACAAATAATAGCTGGTTAAAAAAATAATAAGAACTTTAAAAAAGAAAACTGAATCACACACAGTCAAATAGTAAATCTTTTGCATCAACCACTCATTTCTTCTAAGGAGCCCAATTCATTCACTTGAAAGCTTATACAGGAATGCACCAACTATAGTTCAATCAAATATAACCTTTAATGGAGAGAGAAAATTGTTATGCTTGTTTTTTCTTCAGATACTACTTTGGTAGCCCAATATAGTGGCATGCTTTCCATCTTCTTCACACAGCAAGACGTTTCGCTTAGACGCCCATTCTTCGGTTTAGAATTTAAGGTTTGGATTAGAAATCTAGGTTTGATTTCTAACTTCTGATTTAAAAAGTTTGAGATCCTAGTTAATTTCTGATTCAAAATACTAAAATGCACTTACGCAGGTGACACTGGGTTATCGTATTCAAAATATTCCGGGGTTAGGACAAATATTCGTAATGAACTGCTACGAAGAACTCACCTAGAACAGAAAAACAAACACAAAATTAAATGCTAATTCGTAATAAGGAGAAAAGTCAGTTTTATTTATGTACTTATCTATTTATTTGTGTATTTGTTTTTAAACAGAATATAATACATATACATGTTGATAATACGTACTATCCAAAAAAAAAAATACAGAAAAGTGAAGATGATTTTCTTTTTCACAACTGTTTAATTTAACTTGACAAAATTTCTATGAAACATTAGAGAGCTTTAAAAAACTTTTATCAACTTTATTGTTTTGATTCATTTCTTACTACCCAAATGCTTTAACTCATCTAATTTGCATCATTTAGCAGACACCGTACAAAACGTGTTAATATTCATTCTTCAGCTATATATTTCACGTTGGAGAATCAAGAAACAACATTTTTTGTACATTTGTGTCACAGAACCGGTTCAAAATTTTCTGTCTTGTTTCTTGGTTAGTCAACTACTTACAATAAAACCCTACAATTTGAATTTCCATAAATTAAATTCTCACAGTCAGAGGAAGGAGAAATATTATTTCCTCGTCTATAATGAATTCATTTCGACTATTGAAATTTTTTACATAAAAAGCTTCCAACTTGTTTCAACACTTTGATTAGCAATATTATATACATCCTCAGAATTTTTTCAAAGAGCAAGCTACTAGCTACATTATTATTTTTACCAAACTAGGTTATTGTTTGACATTATCTGAATCCATTGTCGATGTGCTTCCTCAATCCTTCTTGAAAATACAGCTCTTTCCCTTCATTCCACAGACAATGACAAAAATTTAGGAGTGCCTAAACAAACAGAAAGGGTCAACCAGTTTACCATTTCACAAAAACCATACTCTCGCACCTATTTTACAGACCATCACAAAAATGTACAATCTGGAAGAGGAAATGTCACAGTCGACACCAAAAAGTAATTACTGCCTCACATGTTTTTAAAGGAAGCTATTTATATTACAAACCGCGAATGAAACATTTTATTGTCCGAAATAATTTTCCAGGTAAGTAAATTAAATGACCTGTGCAGATGTGAATAAAATACATTTCTACGTACGAGTAACAAAAGGCACGTGGAAATTTTTCAAGTCACGAGAAATGTAATTAAACGAATGAAATTGCTAATCCAAATGGAATTAGTCTATACTTCCAAAATATTTCATTTCGGGGCGCGAAACTGTTTCATATGACAAAACATGAATGATTCATACACACAATGATGACATCATCAAGCTGCGAATACATTTCGTCGAAAATCAAGTTGGTATGTTTTGTTTTGTATTTTCTTCTCATCTTTTTACTATTATACTCTATGGTCATCTACCGGCGAGTAAATTTATCAATGAAATATTTTTTACGCACTTCTAACTGGAAGTCAAATAATGATGAATGGAACAGTAAATCATTTTACGAGGACACAGAGACAATGAAATTTCGATCAACAATTGGAAATTATGCAACGAAAAATAGAACGTCGGTATTAAAAATCCATTATAATATTCTCCAGTCACGTAACTTCAATAATCTACCAGACTTCAACAACAAAGATGTCAGTCTGCAGTTAGGGCGAAAAACACAGTCCAAAAATTTCTTCACCTCAACAGGTGTACCTACAATGGTGAATAAAAAAGACTGAACTGAAAATGCTTTTATGCAAGCAAACGCTTCCGGTTTTTACTAAATTGATAATGAATGTTATGATGAAATTAAATTTCCCAGTAGGAGGTGCACTACAGCTAAGCTACACATTTTAGAGGTTCTCTGCATGATTTCTTGTTTCTCAAAATTGTGATCGTGGCCATATTGAAGTCAAATGTGTAGTCTCCCTTATTGCAAAGGCCTCACTAAAGGAAATTTGCACACTAATCTCCAATGTTCAACGCACTAACTGGGTTACAAGTCAATTTTAGTATAAAAATTAGTATAAAATATTAGAAATCGGTGAAATATATCCAATATTAAAATTTAATAGCTAACACTGGATTCTAGAGTGGCACATGCTAAATTTAGTACTCTTTCAAAAAACATACAAATTATCTGTGTTTTCCTCATAATGAACTAAAATCAAGTAGAAAAAGCCTTATTGAGATGTGTATTTTTTCAATTACTAATGACCACCACTACCTACCATAAGTCATGAGAATAAAAAATTTTCTGAGTTTCACAAAGATTTGAACCCTGGCCATCATATTCGATTTAGACCCACCTATTTTATTCTCATATACCTAATTTGGTCAGCTGCGGAGGTAAAATAATTATTTATTGCTAACTTTTTATTTTTATTTCTTGAATTTCGATTTTCCAAGTCCCATAAAGACTTTCTATTCAAAAAGTAATTGAAATAACCAGAACAGAGGGAAGTTACATCAAAGTATACGTAATATCTATTTTGATAGCTTTGAAAAAAGAATTTATTACTCGGTGTTTGTTTCTGCATTTTGAAAAAATGCAAATGCTCTGAAACCAGGATAATCGTTGCATTTATATTTTGGAACAAGGTCTTATTTTCTACAGCATGGATGTATAAAACTTCATATCCTTTTTAATCGATTCAAAATCTCCAGATTTCTCTTTTTTCTGGTAAATTTCTCTGCTCTGTAACTTATTTCGCACCAGGCTATCCATCAACGTTATAAGTGCTATCACCTGACACTCCGTAAGAATGTCTTCCAAAAACTTTGTGATTGATGCGAGTAATTTCACTTCTGAGAAAAACAAAATTTATGATACGAGTGGTCAACATGTCAAAATTCTGGCTTCTGAGACGTCTGTGCAATAATTTCATAGTGATAATTAAAAAAAAAAAATCATCGTAAGTCTCATCAAACAAATGACCTAATTTTTGTTTGCAGCTAATCCCAACATTAACCGAACTATAAATCATCTTCCAAATTTATATTTTTCAAAGAAATATTCAATATCAAGCTGAAAACTAAAAATTTTTCACTACTTACAGAGTAATTCCTTATAAACATGTTTTTTCCATCTTGCGCGTAGTTTCGACCTTCCAAGTAGGTAATATGAAAAACAGTTTATATTCATGTTAGTTGAATTTTTAATCGCCAGCTGAGTTCCTCAAGCAATGCACAACTTTTTCTAAGCAATGATGTGTTTCAATAAGAAAAGATTAATATGCAAATTAATCGGACAGAATCAAACGATCTTTACAATACTTATAATCATTCGAAAAAATTTACGTACAACAGGATTTTTAAAGAATAAAGACCCCTTCACCACTCTTTCCAAGAAATTAAAGTTTTCACTGCTAATTAACTCGACAGGGTATGCACGCAGCACTTCTAATTAATCGTCCATTTTGTCATTTAGGTAAGAAGAGAACAGAATAATTAACATCAGAAAACTAAAATTCCAACCGAATATTTCGAACAGAAACACGTAAAAATTAATCTAATGAAATACGGCTTAATACAAAAAAAAAAGATCAGATAGTTTTCTTGTCAAAATATTTCTAAATTTTGGAATGGATTAATTTTCTATTCGCAAGTGATTAAATTAAAGGCTGTGTATCCAAACTATTTTACAATTCAAAATAAACCACCGAATTTCAATACTTCTTTTCTTCAAACACTTCATAAAGGAAAAAGTGTTTTCCTATCAAAATTTCAATCGAAAAATATTATGCACAAAATATTAGGATTTTTTCATCCAAATCTCAACAGAAAAAATATAAGTTTAGCTATATCTTTTGCAGCTATGAAATGGATTTACAAAATTTTACTGAATAAATTCATTAAAAGAAAAAAAAATTTCCTCATTATGAAGAATTTTTATTCAATATAAACTAATCTTATACTTGATATTTTTCCGTAATCAAGTTTATTTTTCTTTTTTTTTTTCAATTTCAATCAATTACACCATCATTATTACGGAAGATTATTTTTTCCCAATTAAAATTATCGACTTCCTTTTTTTTTTATCTCTATTAAAAAACAGGCGAGATTAAGCAAATTTCAATTTGACTTATGGGTATCTCCCGCAAGTATCACGTGTTGAACAATATTTTTGCAGAAACAAGACTCGCTTATTTTCGTGAAGATTTTTAAAATTATAAAAATTTCAAACCCGTGTTCGCGATTTATAAGCTACTTTAAATCTCTCTCCCCACATGAAAAATAAATACAAATAAAAGAAAAAGAAAATTTACTTGAATAGGTACGATTAATTATTAGTTTATCGTACGCGATTTTCTTTATTCGAGTACTCCATCACGTGTTTCATGCTTCTCATTCGGAACTGAGCATAGATCAGCACCATCAAAAGTTTACCTTTGGCTTGTAAATTATTATCTGACGTGGGCATAAGAATGTATTTTTTTTTTTTTGCTAGTTGATGTGAAGGGAAATATGCGAAATAATGTATTTTTTGGTTGGCTACACCACACCCTGATTTGTAGGTACACTTACATAATGTACCGGCAAGAGTAAATAATTAACCACCTTTACATAAGTTACATAGTTGTTTACAAGAGGTAATAATATACAACAAGGTAGATTGATGAACGAGCAGCACAACGAAATTACTTTTAATCACTTATTCAACGCGGGTAAATCTAAATTTGTTCCTCCATCTTATTTAACAGACAGCTAAAAACAGTTTTTAACCTACGAGACTATAATACCCACATCAATTATACCTACTACTATAGCATTTGGCGCAAATAATTGTTTCAAACTTGAAATGTTGAGCGTGTACAGTGGAAAATAAATAAACGAAGTGACCGAATACGAAAATGAGGTTACGTTCGGATGTGTGCAAGTTGTGGATGAAATTTATTCACAAGATTCTGGTAGCTGATAACTGTCCTATACCATGAAAACTGGAAACGGATTATTTTAATGAAAAATTCGCGGCTTCCGCAGAATGGGAGCACTGATAACGATGAAAGCTGGCAATGACAACGAACTTTTTGTCACCTTTCTTTGGCGAGCTTCGATTAAAATTAAGGTCAACGGTTGAAAAACAAGATTCCATAAAGTTCCGAAGGGGCGAAGGTACTAGGACATGAGTAGTAGCCACTTACTATACTGACATATATTTGAGAAAAATTAAAATTAGGGTATTGTCCTTGCTACCACTCCGAGAGTTATGACTGTTTCTGTTTAATTCTACACAGAATTTGAAAAATCAGAGTGAAGGTCAACATTTCATAGAACTGCAATATGAAAAAAAACTTATCGATCAGTAAACTTTCAAAAAATAAGAGATTAGATCAAAAATACGTACGAATAACGTAAACATAATATTATAAGCGTCATCTCACTCAAAATATAACTTATTTCGGTAGAGAACAAAAGATGATTTTCGATGAAGTAAAAATAGAAAGAATAAAAATAACTGATATGTTTCTAGAAATTCTCACCGCACTCATCATTCTGATGATCGAAATAAAAACAGACAACGCTGAATCATACGCCCGAATTCACAGTATAGAATTCAAAAATTACCCTCCTCCTCTTCGTCAGCACTTGAGAAAATAGGATCTACCCATAACTTATACATTCATCAAAGAAAATCGTCTCAGGAAGGAGGGAGCCATCACGGCGATAATTTTACATTTGTGCAGGTGAAGAAAGATTGATGCACCCATTTCGAGCGTTCAGGCGTAAATATTTTCATCCATCAGGCGCATTCCGTCGGATACTAGCTGATGAAATTCTATATTTTTCCAGCAGACGAAGGATGATTAAGCGTGAAGGTTCTCCACCTATCTACTCTCCGGTCATAACGAAAATAATTACGAGAAAGCGATACTGAAAGATACAGATATAGCTGAGGAAAAAAAGAGAAAGGGAAAAATGTTTATTGAAACGGCTGAACCATGCAGTATATTCGATATTAGAGCAGACAGTGGCAATGAAAACAAACCTCAGTAATTAATATTTATCATAGGGCATTGACCAGTCATTGAGTACTGTTAACAGGTGGGCCAGAATCGTCTATAAAGCTAAAATGATGAACCTGCACACATCACAGAAACCAATTTTAAAATCCAAACAACACAAATTTTCGGCCCACTCTGGGATACAAATACGTGTATATCTAATGGAATGAGAATTTAAAAGATAAATGATGTACGTTGAATCTTAAAAGCCAAAGGGTGTAAATAACATTTCAAATACAGAATACGTAGACGAGCATACGAATGGAAAATAATTGAGCTTATACAAACCAGTTTTTTTATGGATACACACATTTTGTTAAAAATATCACTTGCACTCTTTGGGTTCCAAAGTACTTATGGGTACTTTAATTATTTCAGTTTACACTTTTTTCTCTGCTTACGAATTTTACTTACTACCTATACATAGGTATGTTTCGAGTGAATAATTGTTTGTTTAAATTAAAATGCATCCGGAACGATGGTGGTGATAATATACATAACTAGAATTTAAAAAAATAAATAAGTACGGATTACGGACCTGAACGAAACATCAATGGATAAGCCACTATGTAAATAGAATGACTCATAATAATTAGTAAATTATTGCTATTTACATGCAGATTAGGTAGAAAATAACGACGATTACTGAAAATACTCTATAGTAGCAAGGCAGAGGTAATATTTAGCAGAAGATAGACGGATGAGCAGATTCGTGCAAAGATAATCATGATTTTAGATTATCGATGTCTCTATTTTTGCATTGGACAGGTAAGAAATTACTGAAAAATGATGATAGCTACTACGGAATTTAGGACCTAATTTTTCATAAATATGGTTGCGAAACAAACGAAAATTACCGTAGAAAGAAATTATAACACATCGTGGATAAAGGGGCCACATTCCAGCTTCAAATTCTCCACCCTCTATAAAATATGAGCCAACAATATGACCAATTTGTCGTCAACAAAGTTCTCACCTCTAGTCACTCAACCCCACTCGCACGATGCCATCCGCAGGGATTAATCCATGAAACCAGAGATTTTTTACTGTTTTGAAAAATGTCAGGTGAAAAACCAGAGATTTGTTGGAATTCCAGGGATTTCAAAGATTTTCAGGAATTTTAGGGATTTTTTGGATGTTTTAGAGTGTTTTTTTTCTTGCGTAACAAATTTTTCCAAATAAAATTCTACAGACCCATTCCTTATTCTTAGTGGCTACAAACCCAATTTTAAACGAAAAAACCGGTTTTAGGGATGTTTTTTCTGCCTCGAAGCAAGGGTTTTCAACAATTTGGGTAGGTATAACGCCTGGCTCTTAAGAACAATTTGCAAACGTTGACATTTCCAAAATACTACGACAATGTAACCCACGCTTAGTTAACAAGCAGCAAAAATAAACCAACCAATGTGACAGTTAAAATCAACAATGAAAGGCGAGTAAAAAAGAATTTTAGATACCTTCGAGGACGTATTTTGTATAATAAGTGCCAATTGTGAGAACAATATTCAAATGAGCCTATTTATTTTTCACAAAGCTGTAGCCCAAGCGAAGGTTACGCGTATATATTTTGAAATTAACTATAAGGTGTCGTTTTCGGAATTATAATAAAAGGAGAGAAAAATAAACCTAGATATTAATTTCAAACTAAAATGCACTCGTATTAACGACCTCCACAGAGTCGCAAAAAATACATAGACAATATTCTCAGGTGCTGGCAGTACACAACTCTTCGAATAATTTACACCTTAAAAATGTGTACAAGTGATTCGAATGATTTTTAAAAGTTTTAGATTTTACATGACAACAACAACAACAATAACAACAATGCGGTCAACGCCTCTCACCGCATGCACACGCATTCCAATCAGGCTACAGGTAAATAAAATATAAAAAAAAATAAAATAAAAAAAATAAAACCAGTTTCAAAACAAGGCGTACTGGGAGAACTTGGCCGCAGGAAAAAAGGTTGGATAAAATAAAATAGATATATATATGAATCGATGGTAATCCTTTATGCCAGTGAAATATATTACATAATACTATGACGTCTATTGACATCGAATGCCTTCAGGATGGGTATTAAGGTTGCCAGTGCGAGTAAACTTTCGCCAATGAAGATGAAAATGCGTGTGCACCTTATGTTTACGAGTTTATAAACCAGAAAAAATCACGAAAATAATTCCAGCCACAGCATTCAAAATAATAACATACATGGCTGAGGAAAAGAAAAGTACCTACGTTTTACTCAATTTTTTTCCTTCGGTTCTTATTGAAAAAATCAAAGTTTTACGCAACACTGCCATTTTGAGGGAACCATAAGGTACACACAGCAGACATAATTGCTGGGCTGTAGTGCTCATGTATAAATTATTTTTTCTTCTTTTTTTTCCGTCATTTTTTCTACTTTTATGCACTATATACCTTCTGCTTCGATCTATCACAGGTGTTTTGAAGAAAGATATTATTTTTTGCATTGGCGGTTAGGCTAATAGGTCACGATAAGTCACAGCCGTACGTACATTGCTGAATACCTAAACACATATGCACACACGTAAAATGTATATATCTACTATTCGCACACCTATTCGCACACCACATATCACATCACCTTTTTAGTCAATTACCCGAATATTGTCGACATATACCGTAAGTCTACACGATTATGAGATGAAAAATAAAACACATTCTACAGGTATACAAGCGAAATAACTTCCCGTTAGACGACGAATTACATTGTGCAAAAAAAAAAAAAACAATTGTAAATTGCACACTCAGTTGCGCCAGCCAACAACAAAAACACAAATATGTAAATTGCATTCAGAAGCCATACGAATCCGCTAGTACATTTATCTAGGCACTCCCAGGAAATTAAAAAATCTAAATAGTTCATCTTCATTCAAATTGAATATACATCATTCTCATACCATGATTTTCCTTCTCAGACACTTCTTCAAAGATCAATAAGCCAAAAACATATACTTTTCAATGAGCGTTTGCCAAGCTCTTGCAGATAGCTCCACACTTGGAAAGTGACATTTTTAGCATATTCATCGAGAAGATATTCATTATTCTCTACATATAATAACAATTTTAGCTTGATGAAATTTTTTTTCCAATTTGCCCATAAAATCAGCTAAAATAACTGCATAATTTCTCAAGAAAAGCTTTTAAAAATGTTTACGAAACTTGGAAACTTCATCGGGACTTTTTAAGATTATGAGGACATGTATAGAAATCTATTCAAAATAAAACAGATACAGATAAGATAAGGTTCAAAATAAGCAATATATACGACATGGCAGCAAAAGCTAAAGAGGCCTGCCTCTAGCAGCATAATAAGAAAATTCGGACTGCATTCTTTTCGTTGCCGGACAAGGCATTACAAGAATTAATATTTTAAACACACTTAAAGAACACCAACATTCGTGATTTAAAAAAATCATTAGCCATTCTAATATCCTTCCGATGACAAAGCTACCAAAGCTATAAAAATCAAGTTGGAAAAACCTAAAAAGAGAACACATTTTTCATTTTAGAATTAACCTCGGAAGAACGAGCCATAATGTTTCCACATAGGTAGCAATGAAACTAAAATTAGAAAGGGAAAAAAATATAGGAAAAAGGCGAAAAAAGGATGTAACTACATTTGTACCACAGAGAAGTTTGAAAAAATATAAAAAACTTGTTAACCTTCAATAAACAGTGAAACAAATTTTTTTTTTTAGAAGACAATGCAGAAGGGGAAAAAAGGATAGTACCTATACTCCGAACTGCTTTGATTATTATGAATACGTAATTAGATCTAGAAAAATTCTTTTTCATTTTGTTTCATACCCTACTGAACTGATTTATGCAGAAAAAAAGGAGACTGGTTTTGATGGTCAGCAACACGTGGTTGCTATAATCCGTTCTATATGAGAAATTAGTGCGAACGATAGCCATGAAAATCATCACCGTAGAAATACCAATTTTTTCGTCACGCTTCCGCGACTGTGGACATATCCTTCATTGCACTGACCATTTGAGACCTTCCAAAAATGATGGATGGAAACGTCATTCGATGAGTTTCTGTACATGCATGCATTCATGGGGGGAAAATGTATATCTATATATCGTTTTAAAAACTAAAAATTCAATTTGGAGAACGAAAAAATTAAATTTGTCATAAATAGTGCATTCAAAAAAAAAACCCTCAATCTTGTCAGAACATCACTAAATGCTGGCAGATATTTTGAGTGTGTCAAATGAATGATTATTTTGATAATGGAATTTAGAACCGAAGAGCAACATTGTATTATATGGACTAAGAGCTGAAAACAAAATTTTTCATAAGAACAAAAAAACATGTTTATTCCTTATTACCTGAAGCACTCAATAGTAATTAAAGTAAAAAAACAAAATCAACTTACAAGACAATGTGAAGATAAGTTGAAAAAGAAAAAGTTTGAAACCAACCAGAACACCACGTGTTGATATATACGTTATATATTATCTATATTATATTAATTTTATCAAGGATGCAATTTTTTTTTAAATTGAAAATATTCAGAAATGATACTTTTTATTTTTTAATACACGAGAAAAAATCTCCTTTACGAGATGATAAAAAAAATCTACATCACATTAATTAAAAAATACTTACGAGAATAATGAATGTAACATTATTCACTAAATTTTTGAAAGTAGGTTAATTATCAAAGATAAAAATCAAAATTGCTCTTTTTTATGCATGATGGATAAACGAAAAATATTCAATCATCCACAGAAATCATAAAAATACAAGTATAATAAAAAAAAATATTTTTTACCTAAATATCTCTGAATTCTTTCCTTTTTATACACCTATTTATAGGATAATTTAATGCAAATCAACGAGGACAAATAATTCGTTTAAATAATTCATCTTGCCCTCGACGCAATAATGATAATCAAACTGACTGAATTTAGAAAATTAGTTCAAGATTTTGTTGTTTGAATTTCAAATACGCAGTGTTTCACAAAATGGAGATATAAAATAGTATTTTTCGATAAATTAAAAAATCAAAAACTAAAAAAAGTACTTATCAAGAATAAAAATTTTTACACTTTAGTAAAATACGTATAAATTGGACTTCTTATTCTTTTGTTGCAGAAAAATGTTACAATTTAGTTCTAAAAAAAATTATAACCACAAATTTTCCTTTACTTAAAAAAAGTATTGAGGGTGAATATCAAAATCGACCACTTTTGTTTTCGTTTTCCATCGTTGTTACTGTTATCATTATTATAAATAAACGTTTTAAAAGCTAGTAAAAAAATCTATCCTTGAAACTTTCCACAAAATTCTACAGTCAGGAGCTCGTTTTGCAAGTACAGTGAAGAGAATGAAAGGTGAACGATTTTCGTAGAACAGCTGTGAATCTGCACTGCAGTTGGTGCAACATCAACCAGAGAGGAGAGCACACACGCAACACTTGGCGTTGAGTGCATCGTTATTAGAAAGAACAGAAAAAGACAAAGCTCGACAGAACCTGCACTAAACGACCTGAAAATAAAATTCCATTCGCAAATGCCAATTGGCAAACACGCGTACACTGAATCGCACCACAAAATTTATATAAGCCAATATACAACGTGCCCAGCTGAAGGGTAACAAGTCCAAGTCGCACAAATGCCTCGTCTAGTGCATTTTGTGTCCATGTGTTAATGCTCTTTTTGTAATACATTGCGAAAGTGTCAGAATGGCAAGTACACGAGCACATTATACTTATAATTGCATGTCAAATCGGTCAAGTCTTCGACCATGATATTTGCTCATATTTCAGATCTCATGCAACCTAGAAAAGGGAAAGTACTACATAAGCTCCAGTACGAAGCAGTTCGATATGGCACATACGAAGGTACACACGGAGTATATAAAGGTGGGTATCTACAAAATGATGGAAGTATGCAGTGCAGTGGTCAGTATGTCGTTGAACGACAAGATACGTCACGTATTAGGAAACAGGTGTTTAACAGTTTTTTTTTTCTTCTCTCTTATGCAACGCATGATTTATGGCTAGTTCAATTTTTTTTCTATTTAACTTATCGCAATAATGGCCAACATTACCAGCTAAATCTCGGACGACTACACCTAATTAGAGCTAATGAGTCGGTTAAAAAATTCTTACTGGAATGAGAACATGCAGGAGCTGCGAAGAGAGACAGACGGGAGATATACCACATCTATTTGATAATAATGTATGTAGTATAGATGTCCACGCATAACATAAAACTTATATGGTACTATGTAATGGATCATTATCTGATTTTGCCCACCGATGCATGTGAAAAAAGACAATTTTCTCGAATCCTCGAACTTCAAGCTCAATGCGCAATCACGAAATTTCAAAAATGAACAGACAGTAGTGAGAATCTTTTATAAGTATACTTTGTGACCCATCATAACTGAATGCTACTGTGGCACCAATGCACTCGTACATGCCATAGCAAATGTCTAATGGTACCATACTTATATTGTTAATTCAAATTTTAGGAGCCATTTTCCGTAGAAATTATCTATCGCTTACAAAGTCGTTCATTTTCTAAGTTGATATGGTGACACCTGCATACTCTGATGGAACATACAAATACAATCCTCCCAGTTTATAGGATTACTTTAGATGTGAAAGTGACTCCCAAGGGAAAATTCGAATTTGCATCTAAGCATGAATTTCAAAGCAAGTTTTCAAATATTTTCAATTTACATATGAGGACTTCGATCAAGGTGTGACACGGGGGCATACAATTAGCCCCCACAGAAAATCAAATCATCTCCCTACCCCAGTTCGATGAAAATTAACGTAGAATTTTAATTTATTGCCACCAAAAATTTATAATTTTTTCGTTTTTTTTCTCGTTTCACTCATCGTATATCGTCTTATCAAAGGTTTTTAGCAGGTTTTTTTTTTCGAGAGAAGACTTTTTTTTTATAGTGGACGAAAAATTTTTTAGCCCCCTAAACACATCGAGCAAAGTACGCCCATGTCAAATGTCAATCTATTAAAATAATTCTACGAGTAGACCGAGTATCACTCGTCATCTTCTTTCCTATGAAATCGCAGCTTGGTACTTGATTTAATAATTTTTTACCATCATTAGAAGCAACTGGCATTTGTATTTTCAATGACCTAATGGAGCGACTGCGATAAACTAATAATCATAAGAAAATATGTAAATATTTTGGGTACGTGGTCGTACTGCCATGCTGAGTTCTACAGGAAATGAATGCTAAATTTATTAATTCTATCAAAATATGGAAATAAAAAAAATTAAGCGTTCGGATCTTCAACCAGATTATGCAATATGGCGCGACATTTTTCGCCTCATCATATTAATTATATATGAAGCTAATGAAGAAAAGAACGGAACAGAAACAAGGTATGAGCATAGGCCTACAGAGATCGGATGATTGCAAAAAATATATCATCAATTATTTAAATATTTTCCCATTTCTTAACAACTGGTATTATAATTTTTTTTTGGTAGGAGGATACAGATGGCTGCAGGGATTAATACGTGTAAATGACTAATATTTAAAAAACTCAGGAAACCGACAACCGTCAACCAGTGCAAGTCTAATTTGAATTCCAAAGATGAAGATACAGTTCTCGAGATTTTATTTTGAATAACATTTAATAGAGTCGAGTATACATATATTTTAAAAATGATTTAGAATAAAGAAATTTTTATCTATGCATCAACCAGCTTTTAACTGGAAAGAAACTTTTTTTAATGCCACGAGCTAGAATTACGTACCTAATCTTCCGAGTAGTAGACCCTATCCAACTGGGATAGGGTTACAGCCCCAGACATGTAAATCTTACAAATACTACATGTTATGAATTTCAACCTGCAAATTGATCTTGCGATATTTTACTCACACTCAGACCTGGCATTCGTGTAATATATTACGCATAAATAAATAGCATTATGATACTGACTCAAATAGGAGTTCAAAGTTAAACCAGGGTCAACCTCAAATTATCAACATCCGTTTTAATACAGTTAGAAAAAGCTTTTGCGATTGAACTGTTAATAAAAATTATACTTTCATTTAAGTTTACAGGGTAATACCAAATTTTTTCAATTTTTTCAATTGGATATAGAATTCGACATTTTAGGTAAAATCCTGTATTCATAATAAAAAATACAACCTCATCGCTTCTCTACTATAGTAAAGGTCAATTTTTCGATTAAACTCATTAGTACGGCAGTTTTAAAATCGATTAAAATTTTTCCATTAAAATAGTGTCACTATATCTACAGCTCACACATATTCAAACGTCCATTGTCGTAACAGATAACTGACCTCCACAAACAATCCTTGAATTACTCCTTCAGCTACGTCAAGAATGAAAAATACCTCTAAAAATAACAAAAACACAAAAATTTTGTATTTTTCACTCTTTTATTAATTTTTTCATTGACAATGACACTGCTTTGGGAAGAAATATAAGGAATTAGTGGGATACCGCATTATTGCATTATTATCAAAGCATATTGACGTAAGTTCACGTCAATTTACACAAATTTCATCAAAACACAATTTAACCTCACTAATTTTAGGTTTTTCCATTGTCTTTGTTTTTCTTCTTTCGACTCAACACTTTGACAAAAAAATTTTGCACATCAACTTCGATGATTCAAGCACTATAACCAAAATTTACCTCACAGCTTGTACTCGATGGCGGAAGCGAATAAATCCCAAGTACTTATGGGAGACTAACATGAGAATGCGACGCTAATTAAATTGCTCATTAGTTTTAATGTTGATCATTTCTCAACCTAACCGTATAGTTACCTCTATAAATCTTGAGGAAGTATAGTCTTGTTAGAAGTTTATACCCGCCGCCTCGAAAATCGCACACCTTCCAGGAAATCGCCGCCAGCACCGGTAACTATTATTAAATGGTCGTATCTTGTTCGCACATTAAAGTGTACAACAAACACTTTATTTCTCCCACGCTTGTCTAAAAATCGGAGAAAAGAAAACAGAAGCTATCTAAACGAGACTATAAGACCTATAAAAATGCAAACAATCATTTTTCTTCTCATTTCCATACAACTCACCCCCCCAAAAATACTGTCGAGTAGATGCGGCGGAGAAGATTTATAACCCACAGGAATAAAACTCACGCAAAAAAAAAAAAAACACTACCAAACTATAATCCATCATGAGGCTTTCTACAAGTAGGCAATTTATTTTATTTTACTCGCACAAACTGGGGGAGAAAAGAAGTATCAGTTTACTGATACTTACTAGTGTTTACCTACAGAAACCTAATAAGGCGATGTGTCCCTATAGTCTTAGTAAATTTTGATGCATTACACAATGGTTTTAGAAAAAATCCAATTTTGTGGAAATGATGCGAAAACAGTGATAATATACGAGATGAATTTATGACTTATAATCACACCAAATTTTAGAAAATCCACAGCAATCACTGTATAACAAAATTCAAGACCCATAAAAAAGAGCAGAACAAAAGAGTATGAAAACTGTAGAATTTTTTCTACTAAAATTTCAAGTAGGTATTCGTTAAAATGTTTAGAATTCATAAAAAAATTGATAAAAATTCGACTAACCCTTTCACAGGTTTGAAAATATAAATCTAAAGTCAAGAGGTAAATAAAAAATTTTACCCTATTCTACCTTTGAAGTGGAGGTCGCACAGCAGCTATAACACCTTGATAAACTATAAAGGACAAAAATTTCGATTTAAATTTGCACAGAAGTGTGATATCTTTGATTCTCTCAATACAGTATAAATATTTTCACAATCAAGGTGAGCAATATAAATTTAACTTCAACAGAACCATTCGAGTCTAAACATAATATGAAGCCATGAAAATGAATAAAATTATACTTCTAATTTGAAATAATTGATGATGAGAGTTTGCTTACATAAATTTATTCATAAAATTTCAAGACAGACAGGTATCAGCCACTGAAGATAGATACTGTATACAGAACCAAACAAAACTACAGGAATAAAATATTGCTGGAATCTTTTAATGTCACTTACCTTGTGACATTAATTGATCATGTAAATTTCTCCCCTATTCTTCTACACACAAATTTTAACAAACAAAACTTCATAAATATGAGCAAGTCATTGCACGAAGTAAAATCTAATAATGCAAAAAAAACAACAACAACAACAACAGTTTCAATAAATCAAGAAAAATGTTCAACTTCATAAATAGCTATTTTTGGGAAATTTTGCACGAACCAACAAGAAAAGTGTATAATTGTCAAAAAAGATTTATAGTATGTTATGATAAATTTTTTGCACTTTCATAAACCCGGAATTGCAAATAAAATTTACATCAGTTGACAGAACGTCGGAAAATCACTACGGAATTTAATTAAAATTCATCGGCTACCTATATTTCTTCCAGCAGAGGTAAATATACGTCAATGAGAAGAAAATTTCTAGAAATAATCCTCGAGTATATCAAAATTAAAGGAAATACTTAACTGACATTAGGATAGGAGTTATAAATGAATTATATTTTTTAATTTTATCAAAATTTTATAATCAAAGATAGTCATAAGGTAGAATTTGATTGAGACTGCAGCGAGTAGAGCACTATATAGTATTGAGCAATAAAAAAATGAATAGCAATATGTTTTCTAGTGTACACCCGCAGATAAGATGGCCACATTACAGCGGCGATGTATAAGTGTTTGAACATATATTTTCATTAGTTTCAATATTTTTAGACAGTTGATGAAGAATACTTATTCATCTTCGATGTAAATAAGCCAAGTGTCATTTAAAATAGAACGAAATTTCCTTCAGAAATAATAGGGAAAAAATTGGATGGAAAAATATAGATATGGCTTTTACCTCAGCCATCTATAATGGAGGTTTTTTTTTTTTAAAAGATTTGAGCTGGAATGAAAAATACGCGTTAATCCCAGCACACGTTAGTCAGCCTCAAATTATATTTATCATCCTTTGAATTTTCACAAACCTATCAAACAACTTTTACTATCGAAAATGGACGCTTAGAAAATTTGACCACAACCTCACCACGCAGCTGTATATCTGCTACCAGTGAATCGACTACATACATTTTTACATCAACTCTTCTGGAAACCTTCACGTATGAGTAGACAGAGCCAGCATTAATTACACGTCGATTTCCATTGTCGGTTAATGACTGTCCCCATATATCACCGCTTAAACCATCGTATACTTTCTAATTCACCAGCATTTGATAATTAAACGTAAACGTCGTACCTACATTTTAATAATATATAGCTGTACTCTATAAAACCAAATTTTTCCATCCGACTAGATACGTCCTCCGTTTCGTAGAAATCCGACCCTCCTACAATGAAATCGCTGATCTCATATACACATATTTTACTCAGCAAGAATATCTCAATTTTAATATCAAAATTAGAAAAATTCTCCATAACCGCGAGTTATTTTTCGTATACTGCTCTTTAAAAGTACCTATAGTCTACACATATCAAATTACTCGAAAAAACTAATGAATATTTTCGAAACTTGTACATACGAATTACTATTCATGAAGATGCTTCGAGGTGTTTCTGCAAAATATGGTACATAAGAACGACGCAGTTTGCCAATTAACACCTGAAACTTATATGAATTTTCTCGAATGTCGATGGAAAAACAATTTTTTTCTCCCGAATTTAGCTGCTATCTGCTGTTTTTCCACAGCAGTTTAGACAGCTGTACCTGAATCGAGTACAAATGAACGTGCTTTGGTCGTATTTTCATGGTTTATTTTTGCTTCCTCGAATTCAGATTTGATCGAGCAATATTTACGACCATAAAAAGTATTCGTCAGACGTACGTACAGTAGAGCATGATTTTTCCCTCCAATCCACACAAAACGTGGGGCACGTTTTTGCATTCAACGTACCAGCGACCGACTATTTCAAAATGAAATTAGAGCTTTCCTGAACGCGCGCTATATTCACCGCTAATCGAATTCATGACAAAAATACGAGTATGTCTTCGAGGCAGCCTTGTTTAATATGTTTTTTGACTGCGGATTTTTTTTTGTTTTTTTTTGCTGAACTCATTCATTCGATATAAAAACTATCACGTTGAGGTGTGTCCTGAAAAATCGAGCGGTTGAATAGTAGATACGAGTAGAATTTAAGTTTTATGCTAATCTTTGATGCGGTTTACATCGATGTTACACAAATACCTACTAAATCCTTTCACTCGCTAGAAGATACTTGAGATAGGTACTGGAAGAACAAAATTCATTTCAAAATGACGGTATGTACTATAAGCGCCTCACTCTCAATTTCAGAATCAACAAGTCAAGACTCAAGAGTGACGGTGATACGGATTAGAAATTCTGTAGTGAATGAAAAAGACTAGGCTGGCAACACTGAATGGGCCCGCAAGTGATATTTGCACGATTCTCCATGAAAACTCAATCAAAGATTTTCGAATCATGTTCATTTTTATTATTCGAAAATCGAAATTAAAACCTGGAATGTACGTCTGATTATACTTTCTCATATAAATCTTGCATATTGAAAATAAAGATGGAAATTTACAAGCTACTACCTAATTAAACTTTTTTTCTTTAAGTCTCGTTTTCACCGGTTAATTATACATTTTAAGAAAATGTCATCGTTCTCATATTATGATATTCGGTTAGAGCGAAATCAGTAAAAAAAAATGGGACATAATTTTTTGAAACTTGGCAAGTTTTGGACCTAAGTTGGTGATATTCAAGTTTTCTCTTCTTTTTTTCACGCCAAATTTCACAATACGAGTATAATGACATTTTTGACAACAAATTACGAAGTTTCCGAATCAACCTCCAGAGCGAAAATAAATTTCTTAATTTATCTACTTACCAAAAAAATGTTTCAACTAAACAGATTTTTATACTTGAACAGAACGAGTTTCATATTTACTTAAATTATAACGTTTTTATTCTGCATATTCTTTTATTCTATGAAGAAGGAAAATCATAGTTACACGCTATAAATTCTTAACCCATAGAAAATTATATGGAATGGTATTTTCACTATAATGTTTGAGGATTTCGAAACTTATAACCTTGAATTTATCCATGCACACGGAACTACTCTCGTGATCCAAGATTTTTTCAAGCGAATATTTCACCAGTACAAATTATAACTCGAAGAACGGCCCTATTCTTAATTATTGCTTCTTTCTTTTCTGAAGCAAAAATATTTAAGGTATTCTTCAAAGAGGAAAATGAATGAGGCATTAATTAAATGAGGATTTAAAACACTTATCAAAGATCCATCTTCGCGCATGATCTCTCTTCAAAAATTAAGAGTTATAAATGATCTAACATGGACTGCCAACAATTTTCGATGAAAAATGAAAATGGAAGGACACGTATTTCGTGGAAAATGAAGCAGATGACGCGGAGACCGAAGACATAATTTTCATAATTTTGGCAACTAACTTCATTTACATATTTCAACATTCTGACCAGAAACAGATAAAAGTAACGACGGAAAGTGAAATATTTCTCAAACAACGACGGATAAAATGCAAAAAAAAAAGAACTCCCATCATTATTTTAATGAATAAAATAGGAATGACCAAAAATTGTTTTAATTTCTTCCAAATGAAAGGTTTTTGAAAGAATACAAAGCCTTTAGGTCTCAATTAATCGAATTTCTAAGTACGTACTTGAAAAACCAGATAAATCATCCAGATACAAATAAATTAATACGTACTTGGCAAAGAACCCATCAGCAGACCATTGAAAATCCATAGAAAAATAATAATTTTAGGGACTTGACATAAAAAAAAAAGTAAGTCTGAGAGATGACCAACAATTGAAGCAGTAGAGAATGGCGCAAAGAGTTATCAGTACAAGAATATTATATTCAAAATACAAACACGTTTTAAATACTCATAAGCTTCCGTTTCATTTTGCTGGGAGGGCAACACTGATAAAATGTAATTCTGTAATATAGAATACTGCTAAAAGGAGGGACGTCAACTGTAGGAATTAATCCCTGAAACCAGAAATTTTTGGGATATTTTGCAATTTTAGGAATTTTAGGGATTTTTTGAAGTTCTAGGGTGTTGTTTTGAGGATTCTATTACTCAATTTCAAATTTCAAAGAAGAGATAATATTATGTATTTTATACTTTTGTTTTAAATTCTTTCAATTAAAATTCTACAGAACGTTGCGAAAAAACCGGCTTTAGATATTTTTTTCACCTACAGGGATTGTTTTATGGCTCGAAGCCGAGGATTTTTAATAATTTAAGTTAGCAACACTGAATCCAAAAGTTAGTCAAAAGAGATTAGGTTGATCTGGTAATGCAGCTACGTAAGAACTTCAGAGTTCTTCGAGCAAGTCGAAGTGACTGATTTTCCAAGAAGAATTTTCAACAAATTTTTAGAAAAACAAAATTAGGTTTAAATACGACTCGCGCGACAAGGTAATACTTCGACAACACTAGTAGAATTTCAAGTCTGAAACAGACACTCAATTTTATAGTGCCACCGTCTCGGCATTATTTGATTTTTCTGCCAAAAACAACTGTCAAATGGTTTTTCTGAAAATTTCCTCAGTAAAACCACATTATAAAGACTGGCTATAAAAATAGAATCGAAATTCGACGAAAATCAAATATGATAATGCTGTGCACCAAAGTAGAAAAATGGGCGCAATCAGCTGTGTTTGTATGATTATCTCCCACAGATTTATGTCTGTGGCCACAAGACGTGACCGCGACCATATTAGCCAGTGGAAGTCTTTTATACTTTTTTGATTAATTTCTTCAAGAGTACTTTTTTTTTTAACGTTCACGTGTTACTGTAACACATTATATTTATTATCTTAAATCGAAATACTACGGGAGGCGATAAAATGGATGTATAAAATTATGTAATTTATTCCACGAAAGAAGAAAAGAGACCAACACCTTCCGTCGTCCTTCAATTTATCCCCTTCCTGAAGTAGTAAATAAAATAAAAAAAAACATTTTATAGGTAGCTTTACGTTCATACGTCACGTGAGACGTCAAACTTTCGATGATGTAAAAAACAAGGAACTCAAAAATTGAGGTATTTTTAATTCCTATTATTTTCTATATGTAAATTTCATTCAAATAGCACCAACACTGGAAACAATTAATAATTATAGTTGGGTATTTAGTTATGCAGGACTGCTCAGTATTATTTCAAAGTAAAATATTAAAAATAATAAAAAAATCAAACAACATTTTAGAAGAAAAAAAAACTGAGAAATAATGATAATTATCTAAATTAATTAGGTAGTGCACAGTCCATTTCACTTAAAAATGACGAAACCCTTTATGAAATTTTAATAAAACCATTTTTTTTTAAGATTTTTTTTTTTTCTTCATTTTATTAAGCTTTAAGTCAGCTGAGACCAACCCAGAACTAACATTTCTCGTACATAGACCTGAGTGGACTTGGGGTGACAAAAATTCGACCTAGGGAAAGGAACAAATTTAAAAAACAACGTATACGTATAAAAACCTCAAAATGACTTTCTTCCTGTAGATCATTGGGCTTTGTGGAACCTCAGCCTAAAACATTTCGCTCTCCTAACCTCCCCACCCTTTCTTGACAAATCTAAATACTATGTTACTGTTGAATTTAATCATAAACTATAATAATTTCATAATTTTCACCAAAATTTACATTTTCCTATTTGAAGAAAAGTTTTTTTTCTCGACATAGGACTCATTGTTAAAATTGCACTACGGATTATTATTATCTCTTACTCGATAAGAAAACGTAGTATCATTACGGAGAAAGCATAATAATTGCAATCGTAAACCGTAGGATACTGAAGGTCATTTTTTTGACATGCATAAAACAGAGGAAATCAAAGTATCCGAAACAGGGTAGGATATTTTGCAAACTGTTTCTGATACAGCGTTATCAGAAGGTCCACCGTGACCTAAAGATTCGACTTTATCAGAATTTTATCCAAATAACTTGCTACTATTGAAGTTTTTTTGTTTTTGGGAATATTTGCTGGAACACCCTCTAAATGCTCAATGCTTCTTAACTCTGCAGGTCAGAGACCCTAGCTCATGCAACAATAAAAAACTTCAAGTTTAGCGATTAAAATCTGCAAAGTACCTACATTAAAATTATTAATCTTTGCACATTCTATCACCAAATATAAAAAATGATATTTTTTTCATTTCATTCCACAAGAGGCTACCTGCTTTAGTGAATATTCCACGTGCGGCTCTTAAATTGACATATCATTGTCAAATAAATGGTCGCCATCGAAAACCATCACGAAAACTGACACTCGATTCCATCGACGAATACAAAGCTCATATTTTCTCAATGTGAAAATATTAAAGGTTAAGGACAACAAAAAAAAATGTTTTTGTCAGTTGTCAGAACATCTAGGTACCTAAATAACCGTATCCCAGTCGTAGTTGTTCCTCGAGAAAAATGAATAGTTCACCAAAAAAATAATAAGTATCCTGACAAATTACATGCAGCAAGCCTACGATTATTATAAATGGTGATCTATGGCAGTTATCTGCGCGAATTTACCTTTCACTTCAGATGAGCCAACTTTCTCAATAACACATAGTAATGACAGTACTGGAAATGTGAAACTTACCTGAAACAAAACGAAACAACACATTAGAATATTGTACAGTATAAGAATTTATTTCAAATTTCAGCTTACTTTGGCAACATTCAACAATTTTTTTTTTAAATCTAATCACAACCTCTGCCAATGTCAAAATTCCTCACAACATCTCACACGTAATCTTCAGTTAATTTTCATAAACATTAAAAAGAATTTCAAAAATGAAACATATTTTAAAAACCAAATAATTTTCATTAAAATATAGGGGAAAAAATGGTTTCTTTTGACAGTCGCAAAATTATTACAACTGTCAGGTATAGTAATTATAGTCTTGAAAAAAATTTCAAGTAGTCGTCAGCTAATGGAAATTTTCTTCACGGCTATAAATTTTACAGCTCCCAAATTTTCATAAATTCATCGTTTTTTCATCCTGTCAGAGAGATTCAGAAACAAATACCAAAACTTGATTTATCTTCTACTATTATTATTTAGCTATTTTTGGTTACATGTACCACATTGTGTAAGTCCCGAGGAGGAAGAGGAGGGTTGAAGCGGACGTCAAAATCCCTAGGAGGTTCAAATAGATTTTTCTTTCAAGACGTCCGTAAAAATACAGGTCACGGAAAAATTACAAAAAAAAAAACTGTAATTACCGGCATTGTTAAATAAAATTTATTCGAATTGTAATTTGCTTATTTTTAAAATCTATTGACATCTCTGAAAAAAAAAACAAAATATGAAAAATTTTTGTTTTCATATCTCGAACAAATTGACATATTTTCAATCACTGATACTAATTCTAGAGAAGCTACTTTAAATTTACACGAATAAAGTAAATACTACAAACGAAACTCCTGACTAAAAATTAGCTCTAATAATTAGTATGCAGCGCACAAATTTTCCACTATTTTTCTTTTCATCTTTATTGGCTGCATCTGAGATGTGCCTCAAAACAGTTGCATTTGGATTTTTCAGGGAGTATAATGCGTCCCACAATAACCGCACTTCTTGCATCTCCAAGAGCATACTAGATGCATCTAGAAATAATACCAAGTATTTTGCAGGAATTTTTATTTCAAAACCTATGTTCCTAATGATCATTTTTTGGGTTCATAAATGTAACAAGCTATTTCTTCACTGCATAATCTACGAAATCGATCGAATCCATTTTTCAGAATATAACCACCAATGTTTGTTTTTTATAAAATACGTTTTGAAAATAGAATTACTGATGATTCAAAAGAATTATGAAGGACATTTTTAGAGATAAAAAACTAAGGACGAAGAGAAATCAATTAACTGAGGAAATTATAATTTTCTCACACGCATCTCAAAATTCAAAATAAATAAAGCGGCAGTAGAAACAATACAGAGTATTTATAGTAATCAAAATGCTCCCTTTAAAATAGCGGAGATAATTTTTTAAATTTCAATTTTTTCGATTGTAGATTGATTATAGAGAAGTACTTTTCTATCAAGGGAAAATGAAATCAAAATTTAAGCATAATAATAATTTTTTAAATCGAACTGATAAAAACGTTTCATCATTTTCAGCGCAGAGATCCCCTCATACATATATTCTGCGGCTCCATTTCTTATCTAACCATTTTTAATACTGTACGTAGTTATCAACATAATTATTATTTATTCATATAAAAATACTTATACATCCGCTATGCTCAGTTTAGCTCACCAAACTTGATTTTCACATTACTTCAAATTAAATATAGACCATCATTTTGTTAATAACTGAAAGTTTTATGCACTTAATCAAATAAACTGAATTACTCGATTAACCAAAGGCGTCAACCGAATAATAAATAATAATTATTTTTCAATCCAGTAACTTGGGTTCATAATACTGACTCTAAGTTAGAACTATACGAATCCCTTTTTTTTTGTAAGTAAAGGAGACCGAAATTAAGTACCTGATTCATAAACAAATTGAGGCGGAGCGTTAGATTCAACCGAACGTACCACATAATTCTAATCAAAAGGTAAGTTTTCGTTATCATTTTACTTTAGAACTGATTCACAATCATATTATCGTATTTTATTTTAACTGAACATAACAGTGAACTTTATTTCCTAGTCAGTTTAGAGAATATATGAATGGTTATGGTGTGATTCATGCAAAATCTCATTAATACGAAAACAAAAATAAACAGCTGATAAACAAGAAAATACGAATACACGTACCTGTTAGGTATATCGCACCTTAGATAACACAATTATTTTTGTGCGGGAAAAAATAACAAAGCTAGCCAGAAAAATACAATCGCTTTCACAGATTGGATTAAAATTCACATCTCGATAATTTGATTTTAGGTGTAAACATATTATTTCCATCAAAGACCGAAAAAATGTACGGGTTGGATAAAAATATAGGACAACACTTCGTATAGGAGCGGGGAAAACGGAGTAAAAAATTATTTTCGAGTCCAAAGATTTCTATAGACAAATAGATCTTTTACTTGAAATTGTTTAGAGAAATGCGGAAGATATGAAAAGAAAATGTTGGTTGTACTAAAAAGTTCCATTCCAATAAAAGTAAATTGACTAGTTTCAAAGAAAGGAGCAGAATAAAAAGGAAAGAAGCTAATTAAACTTCAGGTTTTATCTTCTCGAATTGTTTTTATGACTAACAGTTTCTGCCATTTCTGGTTCGTCATTCGCGAATTACATCATAAAGCGGATAAAATGGCTTCACTCTCACAAGCAAGTTCAATTTTATGCACACAATCAAATTTTTTTTTTCGAACAACCTATCACTTTTTTTAACTACTCTTTTCATCTTCGTAATACGTACAAGTACCTATGGCGTGATTGAATTTTTTTTTCTGCTATTTCACTCTTTCTATCTCCCAAATAAACTCGCAGAAAAAAATTTTAAAAATTGAACATCTACGACGCAGACACTCGAAACCAGTTATCTCACGAACCACGAACTACTAAATTCTCTGGTTTTAACCAGGTATAATACGTGATTTTCACACTATTGTACCTAAACGCAGGTTTTGGGGGAACAAATATATATTAAATGTACTTATCACCTATTGAAAACAAACTTGAGTTGGACTAATGAATAAATAAAAATAAAATAAAATAAAAAATAAAATAAATATTTGATCAAGAAAGACATCTAAGAGGGTGAGGTGGGAAATGACGGAGTTTAAAAATTCATCGTGAGAATATTATAATATGACTGACTGCATATGCTTGTAATGTCATATTACACTAGCAATGTGTACCTACGTCATTTTGTATTTACTCTGCTTACAAGTCAATCAAATGTTTCTGTTATTTGCACTTTGACAAAAATTATACGGTTCGAAGTGAAATTTGACTCCAAATTTAAAGCTAAGATCACGAAACGGTCGAAAATAGAAACGAAACTTTTATTTGAATTGCTTTCGCCCCAATGTATAAGCTGATGAAAAACCACTTTTGACCGTTAATCAGCAAAAGACAAATTTAGGATAGAAGAGTACAAACATGTTTCAACAGAAATCTGAATAAAATGTGCACCTTTATAAGCTCTGTTTGGATGCTATCAGTCCACTGAGTACAGCATTTCGTAATTTCCTGGTTCATGAAACTGGCCCAGAAAATAGTAACTGTCAAAGACGCGTTCAAATAATTTCCTGGTATTTTCCACTTATTTTCGAATAGACTGAGAAGGACTTACACACAAACAGAATTTTTCAAAGGTCAAATCTTCCCAGTCAATTGCGGTAGTGGTAGCGTCTAAACATGACCATTTTTCAACTTTAAGACGATGAGCATTATACTGAGCAAAAAAATAACCTCAAGAGTTCAACTCAATTGACAAAACTGTTATGAAAATAATTCAGAGATTAGTTAATCAATAAAATTCACTCGTGTCATACTGAAAATAATGTATTAAATAGTGATCTGATGACTATAATTGAGAACTTCACAAGGGCAGTTGTTAGTGTTGTTAGGGACTGAAACAGAATTGGACATACGGATTTAAGGAGGTAGATCTACCTACATTTTCATCTTACTTTGTGAAAAAAGAAAAAAATTTATATAATTTAAGAAAAAATAAGGTAGACTATAAACTAAAATCAATAATACAGCTAAATACTCGTATTACAAACTTTATTTAAAAAAAAAAAAATGATTTCAATTCAAACCAACCCCATAAACCTTTACTCGCATGACCCTTGCCTTCGGTCAGCTACTATACCAAGCCAGCAATACCAAAATCAGAGGTTCTTGGCTTCTGTTTTATTTTTCTGTACTGAGAAGAAATTCAACATCTAAAGATTTCATTACTTTTTTTCTAGAAATACTAGTGAACCGATCAACAGAGGACCCGAAAGGTTATACCTGGGAACATCGTTATAGAAGTAATCAACGTTAGAGAAACACCTGCGCATTCTACAACCATTGTGATGTCATAGATGCAGACGTAATTATCTCTGTAACCTGGGATGCTGTTCACCTTGACGCAACTTCTTTTAAAGGAGAAGAAGAGAAAAAAAAAGGAAAAAAATGTTCTTGCAATGGGTAACATCTACGCGACTTGGCTAGAAAACATTTGTTCCAAGTATGTGATCACACCTACACGTCCATTATGAATTCTATAATATTTCTACATACAATTTTTCATTCATCATTTAAGCAGCGAAATGAAAAATACATTAATAAATAAAACATAGAAGGTATAGCTTTTGGCAAAAATTCCAACAAAATCACTAAAAAAGGGAAGCTAAAAAAATTATGAAGTGGGTGCCTGAGAAATTATTATCAACGGACTCAATTTCGTGAAGGTAAAACAAAATCTACAAAATTATAAGTTGATATAAAGATTTTATATTGTACCATTTAATCTTGTATCAAAAAAAAAAATTCAAAACAGCGTAGTGAATCAGAAAATTCTCAACTTCGTGGAGACTGAAAATATGGGAGGATAAAATTTTTATCATAAGTTAAAAAAAAAAATCCCACAATATCCTGTTCACGTTAATTTAAAAGTTTCAAAGTGACAGCAGGATATCGAATTTATTAAATACTTACAACGTATTTATGTAGTAAATAAAGTAAAATTTAATAAATTTGCTATAAAAACAGACCCTTGCTCTAATTAAAAAAAAAAACTTATCAAAAGACACAACCTGTCAACTAAAAAGTTAAAGGTGAAAGAATGAATCAAATGTTTAAAAATTTCTGTTACAAACATTCCAATGAATTCCTACACTATAGGTACATTGTTGAACTTGATTTACGAATGATTTTACATACCTAGAATATTTATTCGAATGTGATGAATGAATTTTATTTTCTATTACAAATTTCGATGTATTTCTGCGCGAAGCGAAAAATTTTCATTAAGAATCAAATAAAATCAATTCATAAGCCGTTCACTTTCTTATTGATAACGAAATAAGAAGCTGCTTCAAAAGGCTTCAAATATTTCGATGGTTTCATTGATTTAAGGTTATTTTTAAACAGCTAATCGGATTATTTGGGAAGCACAAATTGCCAAACACCTGCAATTTCTTTACACAGAAATCAGCGACAATAAAATATTTTCTTTTAAAGTGTTCAATGAAACCCTGCAGAATACGAAAAATTTTGTTTAGAAAATTGGTAAGGAAACGTATATACAGCCAAAATCGCTTCAAAATGCTTTATACTTCCTCCATGTCAAACTAGTTTTGACCTGGCTCTTGGTTCTCAGGTCCAAAAATAAGAGATTTAAGAGAACATCTGATCAAAGGGTAACACAAATACAGATATTGTAAACAAATCTAATAGAATTTTGTTTATAACAAAATAAAATTTTGGCAATTACTGACAATACGTGCGGATACGACTGTTTCCCTCTAACTTGAAATTTCTCATTCTCACATTTCCGCAAAGAGCTTACAATCGACATTAACGACCTACCAGCCTAAATTCTTCCTTCCTGAGCTACATGTGTCATTTAACTCATCCACAAATACAGCTTGAGGTGATACGGCCTATTCGCATCCATTCATTCTTTTCTTATAACGTTGATAATTAAATTAATGTTCTTTTCATCAACAACTGCTGGCACTTGGCCTACTCAAGCACCAATCAATGTACAATTCAAGAAATAGGTATAAAATATGACCGTGGCTCCTTTCGTCATACTGAAATCGTGGCTTCTAAGTCCTTCCACAGAAGGAAGGCAAAAAAGTTGCAAGTTTTTGTTCCGATGAATATGCAAAACCAGGCTAAAAGCTATTGGTGGATAATAATAATAAAAAAATAACAAGGAGTTGAGACTACACTAAGACAACAATGTGACAGTATAAAGAGAAAAAAAGAATGCTCGAAGCACTATTTCAAGATGAACTCAAAATTCCGACAGCAGGAAGTACAAGAAAAGCTAATTGAAAGAATAACCTCGCCATACACATGGAAAAGTAATCAATATATCAAAGAGAATTTCGACGACAAATAATGTGGCCAGAAATAGCAACCAGTTTCAAGGGGTACGCGTACAGAAACGCGACAAAGTTTTTCGAAAAGTTGGAAAGAGGTTCGGCACCCAAGCATATCGAGTAAACTAACAAATTATTCTTTGACTTATGAGAACCAACCATAATATGAGAGGAAGGTACAAACTGGATAAAAGTTTTGTATCATTCCTATAATACTACCTTTCTTTTTCTTTCTTTTTTTTTTCAGTATGGTATATTATTCTATTCCTTTCTTTTATACTCCATCTTGGTCAGTTGATTGTAACACAGCCGACCTCGAACCGAGATTGCTTTGCCTCAGAGCGCACATAGCCTACACTGAACCACATGCACCGAGCTAAAACGACCGTGACATTTGTTACGGCTATTTAAAGGTGAGAAATAAAAAGCAGAAAGGATATAAGTCGGTGAAAATTAATCAATGGTTCAATTTTTAACGTTAGAATGTAGGTTACAACTTACAACTTTTAAATCGATAACATTATATAAAATGCAGATAGGTTGATCTTATATTTTGAACCGGTTTCAAACATCACGCATAATTTTAACGAAAAAACATTTTTCAATTCTAAAATTGAAAAAAAACTTTCAAGTCTTTAGAAAATAAATTTCGGTTGTAAAGATGAATTTGCAAAATTTTTACTGATTTTTTGTTACCGCATAATATTATTATGTTATTTGCTGTCACCGAATGAAATTTGCAAAATTTTATTTCTGTAGAAATGGTAAAACTTTGTTTTTTTTTATTAGCAAAAAACTTGAGAAAATAAATTTTTTTTAAAGGTTTTCCACATATCAAAGTTCTATGATATCGCAACTATAAGTATTTGACTCATACTATAATGAATAAAGTATCATCACAGTATTGTCAGAAGTTAATGGCATCAAAAAATAAGTATGAATATTAAATTATCGGACAAAAAATTACACTTAATCAATTAAAATTCGAATACATATTTTGCCAGACGAAGTTACATAATAGAGAATGATATAACTATTTGACACGACTGTTTAGTCGTTTTTTTCCTCGTACCTAATCACTTTCATGTTTTTGACGTTTTTGTACGTAATAACTAAGACGTTAAAAAGCTCCAAAATTCTGTAAAAGGAATTTCAAAAGTTGTAACTATATTATATTCTATATTTCATCTGGTCTTGCTCGAAAGATCGGTTTTCTCTGTCTCATCCAGAAAATTTCAATTAAAAACTATCAATTACAATATAAAATTGAATGACCAAGCAGGTACCGGTACCTAAATAAATACACTATTTTTTTAAAATTAATTTTATTCAATTTTTAATCCAAAATGACTGTTGTAATATTGGTTAATAATTTTCAAGTAATGCAGAAATATACTTTTCAATACTTTTCCAACTACTTCGACTTCGGTTTTACCCGAAGAAAGACTAGAGTCAAGTTTGAGGCGCAGACCATCTATTCAACTGACATAATATCATCATCATCATTATCGTCAATATAAATGAACTTGAAATTAATACAGTTTAATTAGGCCTATTTTAAAAATATTTAATTCAAGTGGAACAGTTTTTCGCTTCATTGTTCATGGTTAATGAAGACTCTAATTAAATTAGATACCTAGCTTTAATTCTTTCACCAAGTAAACAAATAATGCTGATGGAAGAATACTAATTCAAAACATCGTATGTAGCATATCCTATATAATCGAAACTTCTCTTCAAAAATAGCAACGTAAAAAGCTACGCAAAATTTTACGTGGCAGATTTTCACGATCAGAAGTCGTTGGCAGAATTTCAATCAATAGGAAATGTAGTTCCAAACTAGGAATACTACGTGAATTTATATTGTAGTGAGAGCCCAGCGGGTTCTCCTGTTATCTAGCTCTTTCTTTGCACTTGGTTTTATCTCTCTCATTTTAATATTGTTCGACGCGATAAATATTTATAATGAGTACTGTTTTCTAAAACCAATAAATACACGTTTCCATTTGCAAAGTGTGGACATGACGTAAATGAAGCGTGTTAGAAAACGGATACCGTCGCACACGTAGAATTTATTGAACTTCCAGTGATGAATATACGTAAATGTATTTTAAGAAAAGGCGATACTCAATTAAGATGGGTGGACAAAATCACCCCTTGGTCATTTGTAAGAAACCCGCAAAATAATGAAGGAGGGGCTCATCGTTTTAAATTTGCCAAGGAAGGTCTCAGGTACAAGCACAGATTGAATACAGACCTTAAGTGAAATCAATATTTTCATCTACGCTTATGAATATTTGATCAAAACAAAATTCAGTTATTTCTAATGGAGCCTGGCTATAAAATAGCTAGCACAGAAGCAACCTCGAGCTGCACCTACCTATACGGCCAATAAAATCGGACATTTATCGAACATATTTTGAAAATATGTATTCCAAGAAAGCACTAAAACATAGCCCATTCTTACGACTTATCAGCTCGATTCCATATTCACTAACTGAACATTTGCACCGTTTTATGCCCAAATTTGAACTAAAAATTGAAAAAAAAAAACAAAGTGAACAAACTAGCTTCACGCTGGTGGGAAGAAACTTTTAACAATTCTGCATTTTTGAAAAAAATCAGAAATAGATCATAAGTTACGACAGAAATATACAATACTCCATTAACTGGCAAAAAATTCGATTAGTCACCAACATACAAGTAGGTACGAGTATATCTATTATGCGAAATTCATTAAATATCTGCATTTTTGTAAAACGAATAACACCATTTTTCTAACCAGTCCAACAAGCGACCATGTAATCGATCAATTCTAATAAATAGAAGAAGATTTCAATTAACATCTGATCAAAAATCTTGTTCATTAACCATTTAGTAACCATTTCCAGCGGGTCACAAGTCATAATTCATGTCTACCTATATCACGATTGCTCGATTAGTAGGTACAGGTTGCAAAATCTTTACAACGCCGACAACAGAAACAAATAAAATTAAATAACGGTTGAATGATTCTCTTAATAAGGTAATAACGAACACATGCTCGTAGAGAGGAATTTATTCGGCGAGAGGAAAAGTAAAAGGTTGAATGAACGGGAAGAAATAAGTTGACGTATAACTTTCTCAAACTTTTATGGCCAACTACTAGCACATAAATTATCCTTCCGGGTACCTATTAGGCTACAATATTCCCAATATGGAAGTATGTACTGAGGTTTGTCCTATCAATGAATTCTATTCAAGAAACTTTGAATACAATACTTTCAATTTGAAAGTATGTACTTCGACTTGTGCTATCAATGAATTCTTCTCAGAAAAATTCGAATGACAGCACCTAACAATAAGTTCGAACTTTGAATGGACAAATAAATAAAAAATACTGATTTGAGTATGCAAGCCACTTCTAAAACGACCCGCAATCAGTGAATTACTGATAATATTATGAACTTATGTAAGAGGATTTTGGGCCATAAATATTAAATACATATATTGTCAGATTTCGAGTGACGAAGATACAATAATGCGTAAAATTTAAAAAAACCAAAGCAAATAAACACTATAAAAATGTAAATTTACTCGACATTCGAGAGTACTCTACACTGAAGAATGGCGTCTTATTATTGGAATAACCAAAAGAAATTTACAGCGAAGAGAATGTACTCGAAAGGAATAAATTCGAGTATCTTACGTTGAAAAATGCGTTTTAATTGGCACCAAAAATAATTGATACAAAAAAAAACTGAAAAAATAATAAAGTGTAGAAGAAATACCGTGTAATCGAAATAATTAGGACAATCGTTCGAAAATATGCTACTTTTTTACGAATTTCTTGACCTGAGCGAATAACTTCAACAACAAATTTATAAATCACTACGAAAATTTTCTATAATTAAAAGAAAATTTTCTATAATTAAAAACAGGTCCATCTCAATCTAAACAGAGCAGTAAATGAGAGGGCGAAGTGAAGTAGATAATGTTCTAATTATTATAAATAAAGTTCACAGTTCACACTCAGTATTCACCTATAATTCCAACTCTACATTTGAAACAAATCAGTTCTTCAAATAATGAAACTCGAAAAAAAGCTTTTTCTAAAATTTTCAACAAAATCAACACGTATAGAAACTGTTTCAGCTAATTTCTGGACTTGAAAAAAAAACTTTTATTATTTTTGGAAAAAATTCTTGCAGTATGAAGGGAAAAAATAGATTTTAATATGCGATCATAACAGTGAAGAAGACAGGAAATGAATCCGGAATATTTTGTGAAAATGTTTTGACTTTTGGTAACCAAAATTACGAACCAATTAAAAGAAGTATTCGCTAAAAGTTGAATGACCCAAAGTTTATACAAAACAAGCAAACAATGTTTCGACAAAGAGACTTCATTTTAAGCGAATAATTCTGGAAACCAACCAGCGTAAAACTGTTTCAGCGATTAAACCGAAATGAGGGTTCCAGTTTAAATACCATAAACTAAAAAAGAAAAAAATTCAGTACCACAGCATAAAATAGTAGAATTTATCATCGACAATGTTTTTTCAAAAGGTTTTCATAGTTTGAAAACCATAAACTAAAAACAAAATTCAATATCGCACAACATATTGGCATTCATCATCGACCATTTTGTAAGTCTATCTAGGATTTCATGCATTAGTAAATAAAAAAGAACCAGCCAAGGCGTTATTTACTTTTCTGACAAAATTTTAACCCACACGTATGAAAAACGTAAACCTGCTTTCTTCATAATGAGAAAGACAATTCTTATACCGGTGACCAGTACAATTCGTCCTCTGCAAAACGTCATAAAAAGAGGAAAAAAGTCATTTAAAGAAGAAGAAATGGACAGAGCGCGTAAAACCTACAGTAGAAGCGGAAGACACAACATGGCAAAAGTAAATTTTCTTTATTCAGAATTTATTTGTCTGTTCACCAGTATGATGTTGCTCATTCGTAACCGGTCGTCTACCTTTTCATTCTTCTCTCGTGGTAAATGAAAAATGGCTCAACAATTATTTATGCAAAAAAAAAATCTTATACTCTGAAAACGTCCAAAAAAATTTAGCAAACAGTTCAAACCTCACAAATTACGATATTTTCAATAAACCATTACATCTACCGTAACACCACCTCTATTTTAACAAATATTTTTGAAATATGAGACATTGCAATCAACTGTCGAAAAATATGTCACAACTTTAAAAATTTTTTCATTAAGTAGTATCAAAGACGATCGAATAAATTGAGGAGACTAACTATAAGCCAAGTTTTTTTTTTATCAAGTATCAAGTAGGTACAGCCAACTATTAATACATTGTTAGTTTGCCATCTCATTCCCAATATTCATGCTATAGAACAAAAACATTCAACACTGATCAGTTTTTTTTTTTCAAAAATTTTGCTAGAATCGAGCCTCTCCGAAAAATATTGGAAGCGAAAGTGTTTCCACCAAATTTTCGAAAACAGACATCTTCCTCTATTTATTCAACAATTTAGCAAGACAGTTAGTGAAAAACTTGAATTACGACGCACATTTTGAATGTCACATCGAAATTATATACACAGTTACACACCTTTGTTATTCAGAGAAAAAAATTGTTTGATTAATATGCAATACTAACAAGCAACGAAAAAGAAATTTCGCATAAAGAAAATTTGAATCTTTCAAATTAACAGAGATATTCTGAGTCTCAAATCTTAAATTCTCCGGAGAATATTCGATCTGAGAATTTCATATTTTAGTTATAAATTAATAAATTAATTATTATGATATCAAATCAGAATATTCAGCAGGACTTATTCATATTTTTGGTATAGACAGAGCTATTTCTACACATACACTTTCCAACTCGATGTATCGAACAAAATTCTCTCAATCTTTTAAAAAACAAGAATTTTTTGGCGAATACAGTTAATATTCAACCAAATTATACTCGGGGGAAATCATATTTGTGCGTAAGTAGTAGATATTGATGACGATTCAAAATAATGTGAATATTCAAAATGAAAATAATCATCTCTTTAATCATTTGCTGATGGGATCGATAAGGAACTATCAAATTGTAGAAATTAACTTCACATTTTTATCGAATGACGAGTAAAAAATCAAACTTTCAGCTAAATTTGGAGAACATATGCTCAGAGTGATATTAAAATTAAAAATTAGAACTATTCATTTGATTTAAAAAAATAGATAAGTAACACGAGTTTTCCAAACATCTAGCAGATTTTTCGTAGAGGAAAAAAAGTTGGGTACAATGAGTCAATGAGTATAGGTACTCGTGAAGTAAACTTTTCATTACTTCTTTTTTCGAACAATCGACGCGCAAAATTATAGACTTTTGAGTACGCCTATACCATATCTTTTATTATAACGAGGAATTTCATTTAAAATCGCACAAGGTGAACTTCTTCTGAACTAACCCAACTCACACTCGATAAACAACGATGAAATTCAATTGCCCAGTGATAACATTTACCGACAACATAAGTTCTGTTTGGGAAAAAAAAAATTAAATACCAAGTAGATTATCTATCCCAATTAGGTTTTCGACAAATACGGCAAGAATATGTAATTTAGCCAACATGAACGAAAAACCATTTCAGATCTGAATGTATTCTGACTGTGTAACTCAAATTACGAGCACCTATTGGCAAACCATATTGGTGTAGTACACATATGTCTGAATTAAACAAGAAAGGAGTCGTTTAAAAATCGAAAATTTCGAAAAGTTTGGCAGAAAATAGTTAATATCAAATAACTATTTTTAAAACCGTAAAAAACACTTTCATCGACTGAGTTTCTGGCTCACAGATTCTACCACAAAATTTTATACTATGAAAATTTGACAGTTGCGGTGACGAAAATAATCATTTTAACGAAGAAAAAAAAAAGGGGGAAAATGTTTAGTTCAGTAAGCACTTCGTTGACAGCTTTTCAAATACCATAGGCACACTGATCAGTAATCCAATCAGAAAAGTTTTTTTTTCTTTTTTCGTTTAATCCTTTTATAACAGTTCACTAAGTTTTAATAAATAAAAATATTTTTTATCATACTTTTATTTTTAAAGTTTGCATGTAAAAATGTCAAAAATTATACTTTTTTTAACAAGTACGTCCTCCAGGTAAACATTTTAGCAAGGTCTTGACATTTTAAAGCAATGAATTTTTTTTCACCAGAGTAGGAATAGTGACGAAAGCTAGACGCAAGCAAAAGAATAAAATTTTGAACATTACGATGAATATTTTAAGCCCTATAAAAAATCAGAGGCGGCTCGAGTTCCAAAGCTCAATAAAATCTTAAATAAATATTTTAAGGACGTTAACTCAATAACGAGAAAAATATTCCCATAAAATTTCTTTGCAGATATCCACTATCTATATAAACTGAATTTTATTTGAGTGCAAAAATGTAATGAAGACATGCCAGAACAAAAATTTCACCAATTTTATTACACTAAATACATTTTTGTTGCACCGAACTTCTTAAATAAAATTGGTCATTTAGCCTAAAGGTTACTAAAATCATTAATTTAAAAAAAATAATGAACATTTAAATGTTAGACGTATTATGCAGGCATGAATAAGACATCAAAGAAAAACACTGATATTGGAATCGAAAATTTGTTACTTAAAATTTAATTCAAAAATTAAAATTCAACAACCAAAATCATATCCTATCAGAAAAATTGTGAAAAGCGTACAAATTTACCAAAATTTACATTTTAAAAAATATTGATGGATATTGAAAAAGTTTTTCAACACAGCTATAAGAGCTCTGTCTCCTTATTTCTATGATCAGCTGCCTTATCTGTTTCATTATGAAAGTATTATCTGTTCGGTCATCCTGATAACTAATAACTATATAATGGAGTTTTTCGCGTTAAAAAAAACCACCGCAAATATGTATCATAAAAATTTGATAAAATAAGAGGAAATACATGTTCGATTTAAAAAAAATTCAAATCGCACCAACATATTGAACAGTGTTTGCAGGAAAACTAAATAAAAAATTTAAAGTTCCTCAAAAAAAAAAATTTTAGATTCAACTATTTTCGTCAATTTTTTGCCAGATTTACTAAATTTACTGGCTAGATAAATCATTTTAATAAACAGACTTTTAATAAAGGAACTTTTATACACTCATTTCTCACACATTGTTTAAAAAAAGAGGTAGAAGTAGACCAGTATTCTATGGTAATATAAATTTGGCAAAATGCATCTTCATCTCTGTAAGAGATATGTAGTAAAACGTATAAAAAAAATATTAACAAAGAAAGGTTGGGTGAGTTGTCAACGATTCAATAAGTAATAACTCAAAATAGAAAATTTGAAAGGGACGAAAAATTAGCGTTGTACCTAGCATAAAATATGCATTTATGAGATGACATTATCTTCCGAATAGCTAATCAAATAGAATAGGTCAGAAGTTATGGATGTAAAAGCTTAAAAAGAATCACTCATGGCAGTATGTTTCACGAAAATTCTCATTAGCAAAACTAGCTCAGACAAAATATGATTGTTTATTATTTTGAAAGTAATCTCGACCATATTTCTAAAAATTGGTAAACAATCTCGATAAGAAGTTTAAAAGATGTGTAAAATGTATAAATTTACTTACGTGCCTGAACATGTTTAATAGAGCAAAGTATAAATCAACATTTTTTACTTGCAAACAAAAATATAACATTAATTTTGAAAAATTGGATGCAGTAAGATTTACTGTAATAAAACTTCTTGGACTTCATAAACTAAACAATTTGTTTTTTCTTAATTTTTCTGGAATAATTCAATCTCATAATTTTTTGATCGCTTTAAATGTTTACCAAGTTTAGTGAACTGGTTTTCATGGCATAGTATAATCACCTAAATACGAGTACCATCATAGCACTCTTATAAAACTACTTAAGCAAAGCATACATGATATGAATTATAATTTTTTTAAATGGGGTAAAAAATATAGGAATTATTTTTTCATGTTTGGCATCACCAGGATCAAAAAATTTTCAGTTCTCTTTCAATAATGGATCATGAGCTGAGCGTATCCAACATATGTAATTACCAGTCAAGATATCAAAACTTGCGCCTAATTCGAAGTTTTTTTAAACCAAGATCAACCCATTCTCACTAATTGGCATTTCCTATTTTCTGAGAAGTGACTAAGGGTGGTTTAAGCAACGAAGTAGTCTGTTCACTTTCTCAACTATTCAAAGCTGCATAATTTTTAGGAAATACAAATAGGTAGGGCAAGATTACAATTAAATTATAAGGTTGCATTAAAATGAGATTGATTATTCCAGATTAATGAAGTAATATCTTCCGAATCTAACCTTATCAAGAACCACTCGTCACTGAAAGACGAGGTGCAATTACAAAAAATATTTCATTCAAAAATTAAACAATTCAGCAAATACCCCACAACAGACTAAAATTTTCATTTATCGCTACAACAAAATGAACTGAAGCCACAAAACGGGATAATTCATTGAAAAACGTACCAGGTGTATGATGAATAAAGGTAACAGCCAGCGGGTGGCCATTTTGGAATTCATCTAGCATGGCAGAGTGGCAGAGTAAAAGAGAAAGAAAAGACGTAAGAAAAAGATAGAATGATCCAATTCTTTAACGAACAACCTGTAGACGTTCTGCATATAGAAGTAGAGACCATTTGATACTCATTTTCATTGTAAAAAAATAAAAACGCCGGTAAGAAAGTATGTACGGATTTTAAACGTTTTTCTTCGTATTTTCAGAATGATAATATCGCTGAAATAATTATCACAAGTTTTAAAATACTCGTAATATTACAGAAATGTCAAGTGCTTACCTTTAGCCCATCCAGTTAGAACATTTCCCAAATAAACGACTTTATACGTGGGGTCATATTCGGTAATCGTCACTGATCTGCGTCCCAGCAATCTGCCTAATCCTTGTTTCAAACTTTTCAAACTTCGACCATGGAAGTCCTTGTTCTTTGATTGTTTCTCTTCGCCGATTATCTCCATCATGTTGGCTCAAAAACGCATCACATCGACACAAAACGGTTTATTTCGCGACACTCAGATGCACGTAAGGTAACAGATTCACTTAAACGAAATATTTTCAACGAATGATGCTAGCAGCTTTATTTTAGTTTTAACAATGACACAATATTAGCAAGGAACATAACGGATGATCCAAGCTAGAAAAAAGCCAAGAAAGTAAGCCAAACACTGAAAAGTAGAAGTCGAAACGCACACAAATTGTATAACACACTAAACAAGCACTGAATAGACGACTGCTACCGATGCTCGTTAGTTTCTCAACTGGAGACAGAGACAGAGAGTCGTTGTCTCGAACTCGATCGTTGGCGAGCGCGAGGGTTTCACGATTTGAACGAGCGAGCGACGATGCGAGGATGACGTCACTCTGAAAACGACTTCGTACCTGTAAACCGGTAAAAAAAAAATCTAATCAAAAAGCTTCGGAAAATTGCTACACGATTCAAGAAAGGCTTGAGCATAACGAGTGCGTAATGTACATTTTACAAGACTAGTTAAAAACTTTGATGAATGACTTGGAAGCAGAAAACGGTGTCTAACTAGATATTTGGGTCTGATATGAGGTGTAAATGCCTTTTAATTTTAAGAGTTGTCTGTCATCTTTGTCGAAACGAAACTAAACCAATAACCATCCTGAAAATGGAATAAAAACCAATTGCCACGGTTTGTAATCTTTTTGATGACATTGTTCACATCTTTATTTTCATTCACCCGGGGCCGGAAGGCTGGGCTGGGACTAAATTCGGAAATTTAAAATTTTACCCAAAATTTGAAACGACATGCGCGATGCACGCTGCGCGGATATACGCGCGTCGTTGTCAGTTTGTCAGCGAAGTATTCTGCTTCTGAATTCTTATCATTTATCAATAACAATAAGCTCTTGATTAATAATTTTCATTTTTCTTGGTGGTTCGTAAATCGTTTTCAATTTTCTAATTTTCATTACTGTATTATAATAGTTATTTTTTATGCATTATATTATTTTCACGAAAGATGATAACACATTTACGACGTTACAGTGATCAACTGAATTTGCATTGTATTTCTGGAGGTAAGACTCTAAAAGAGTACTTGAATATTAATCTTACTTAATTTTAGGAGAAACAATTTCAAGTCAGGGGTAAATTTTAGTCAATTACAAAACAAAGCCAAGATTTTCATCATATTAATGTGATTTTGCAAATTATGTGACAGCATCATTCGAAATAAACACGAAATGAAAATTTGATAATGAGTTAGAATTTTTGGATCGGATGATTAGTTTCATTTTAAAGAGAAAGATTTTAAAATATGTATTAAAATTTCCGCATGGTCTGTGACTTCCTTTACGATAATTCGTAATTCTACGTAATAACTCCTTCGTAGATTCGACTGAAGTACCTTCTTTTCTTCAGTAGTGAATAGAATGCCATAGTAACTGAAAAATTTCTCTACAGCCTGCATTTCATTAGTTTGCATCAAGATTTGTCACGAAAGAAAATGGTGTTTGATGAAGAATATTTCAATTTCATCGTCAGTACTTATTTCTGGGGGGAGAAAATTAGTGATGAGTTACCATTATTTCAAATTTTTCATTATTTCGCCATTTCTGGCATTTACCATAGAACATTTGAAGAAAGGAGCGAAAGGTTTCGCTGTGAAGCTTGAATGGTTTTTTTTTCAGAATAGCTCGCTATTCTCGAGATGAATATAAAAATATTTTCTAATATTTTTCTCTTTTGATATTTTATTTTTGTTTTCTTCGAAATTATCTAAAACCTTCACTCAAGAAGTATCAGTAAAGTAAAAATAGATTTTCTAAGAAAATTACTGCTACCTGCTTATTTATTTTACCGCCTGTCAGTAATATTTATTCCTTTTTTTCTCCTCAGATCGATAGAAAGTACGAAAAAATAAAAATGAATTATGTCAAGGCTACATTGATTTTTGGAAGTAACTATTCTTGAAAAAAAAAAATTACAAATACAATAATCTAAACTAATAGGATTTTTGTTCAAATTTGAATTAACCTTTTACACAATATATGTTACTGTAGAAATACCCATGAAGTACCTACAAACTATTATTCAGGTTCGAAAATAAAATTAGTATTGTAGGTATAAATGCTTTATTTTTTGAAGATGAAACGAAGAAAGCAAGACACAGTTGGTCTCTCGCTCTCTCTCTACCTTCATTTCAATAATTTTTCAACAAAGTTTTTGCTTTTACTATTTACCTTCTTCAAAAATATTTAGTCAAAGCGTTATCATTCATTTAATATACATGCTGCGGCCTTCGGGAAGAATCGAATAATCTGAACCCTCTTCCTCACCTCCAATTCATGAAATTACGTTTTTTAAGAGCTTATTATATCCTTGAAAAAATCGTCTAATTTACACAACTAATCAATACTTTCGTCTATGAAAAATCTCAATTTTTTTTAGTATAAATGTTTGGGGTTGTCAAAGAACGAGTAAATGGATGTATTGTTCGTAAATTGGTATTTCTGGCTAAATGATGGAAAAAAGTGGTATTTTTCCATTTTTTACAGTAAAATAATAATTTTCCAATATCCTTCTTCAAAGTAGTACATCCAACACATATCATTTTTAGGGTTCATTCGATTAACAAAAATGATAGGTCAGTTTTTTTCCCGCTCATTTCTATTCTAAAATATTGACGTCTACTTAATTATATTCTTACAAATGAGTAAATTTTCATAAATGAAGTTGAGGTTTTCTTCAGAAAAATGAATTCTCCTGTTTTTCTTACGAGCTATTCAGACTGAAAATAAGGCACTTTATCTTATTGATTTGCCATTTGAAATTATTCGAGAAACATCTCGACAATAAAATTCGGTATGTTTTATTATTGTTCTATAACTTTTTTTTTCCTATTTAAGTAACGCAGTTGGAAATTTTTAACCTCATTATTGATACCAAGAGTTAAAGTTTATCTCTAAATTCAGTCATTATTAGTAGAAAAAAATTTTAGGTTAAATATTTAAGAGTCTATTTGTAAATACAATAAAATGGCTGTCGAAAAGTTCAAAACATTTTTAGTACCTTATTTAAGATAAATTATTGTTTTCATCTAAAAGACGAAAGAAGTTATTTAGTTTCATTTATTCACGCAATGCTAGCTGATATTGAAATATTTTCACTGAGTTTTTGTTCTTACTGTTCATAAAGGCGTGCGTGTATGATTAAGTTTCTTTAACGAAAAATTTTTCCTACCTTTTTCTCCTCTATCACGAATTTATATCCTTATCTCACAATAACGCAGTTACACTAAAACTTGAATATTATAAAATGAAATATAATTGAAAAAAAAACCACTCACTGACCGTCTAAGTAAACACTGGGCAGGTACCTAATATTTATTTTTCAACTCGAATTAATGCCAATTAAATTTGAAAAACATTTCAATCAAAGCATTAATACTTTATTTCGGTTGTACTTTTTACCGTATAATTTCGCCTCAATTTTTAAAGTATCACGTTTTACAGCCAAATGACATGAAACCTAAAATAAATCCCCGTAAAGTCATTTCAGAATATTCTCGCACTCCAAGGAAATTTCAAACATACGAATGTCGAGTGAACTTATAATTGTCAACGTTGTATAGTCACTACTAAGCCATTATTTCTTATTAGAACTGCAGCCGCATCATGCTTTTGAAAAAAAAACGTAGATTTAAAAATTATTACATTGCTTCTATTTTTTTTTTGTTGCTAAATTGAAAGAATAAATGAATGGAAATTAAGAAAAATGAATATGGAAAATTTTTACGAAATGAGGAAAGAAAATAATTATAAATACGAAAATAATATCTTGAAACAGATGACCGAAAGTACATTTCTGATTTTATTCAAAAAGTGGAATCTTTTTGATGTAAAAAAAAAATTCTAGAAAGAGACGACAGTAAATTTAATTTTTGCGAATCATTTTTATTATTGATAATTTTTTCCTTGAACTTTAATCGCAAATTTTATAACAATACTTATAACAATCAAAAAGTTTCCATCGAAAGCTTTACCTGAAGTAATATAAAGTAAATAAGTTTTCAAGTACCAATTATATGTCTAGATTTAATTGTTTTAAATTCAGTCACTAGGCTATTCACGAATTCATGCCCTTTTATGAATTTCAAGTTTTATACTGTGCTAATTTATGTTATTATTTAAACCATAATAAATATATTTAACAGGCAATGAACAAGTGCAAAATTAAAGGAAAATATACTTTTTCCGGTGCCGATGACAGCACAATCGATCGCATTAGAATATATTGAAATAATACAAAAGAAATACAAAACGAAGGGAAAGTTGCTCATCATTGTTCCAGAAATGGATGCGAATGAATGTACAGAACTGTGTAATACTAACCAAAAGAGGCCACGTACCAATGAATTATGTCGCATCGTAACGCGTGAAAGGAAAAGCCCCTCATAGTTTTTCATTTTACTGAGTAAATTCCATTCGCTGCAATGATACCTCATAAAAGTGAAGATTGAAGAAGGTATAATAATAGTAGGAGTATATTAATAATAAGATGTTAATAATTTGACCGAGCGTGAAGAGTATGATGCATATAGTGGGGTAAGGGGGGTCGGGCGAGAAATTGTGGAATAATCCACTTCTCCAGCGTGGTGCTTTGTTTTTTTTTTACTCTTTCTCTCTCTTTCTGGGCTTTGAAGCAACTATAAGAACAAAAAAAAAAGAAAAAAAGAAGCCCACGTATATAGAAGTCATTGCCAAGGTGATCCTAGCAGGAGGTGCTCCAGCAACAAAAGAAATGGTCGTGAGACGTAAATATAGGTATAGTTTGAAAAAATACGGAATGTTTGGAACAAGTATTTAAATCAAAGGAATAATGTTATCAATATAGTAATTTTTTTTTTTTCATAATGACGAAGGGAAAGATAAAGTGGTATTGTTTTATCGTAGGAGCAACCAGCTAACTCTATGTCTTTATGTACCCGTTTCAAGGTTGAAACGATAGTGTTTATTACCCTCATTATATTTTTTTTTTTTAAATCAAAGGCACTCGCAAAAAAACTGCCGCAATGGTAACGTCGACAATCAGTGGATTTCAGAACTCATTATTATTCTGTTTAAATTAGATTCGAAAAAATAATAAGGAAATATTAGTATGCTAGTCGGATGTCGGTGAACTTAGATGAAAAAAAAAGTAATTTTGAATGAGAACCTTGATATTCTGCATATCCAGTTATGCACCCAAGCGGAGAGCTTGGGGGGCTGAATCGCTTAGGTATAAATTTTCAAAAATTTAAATAAAAAAAATTTCGCGGATTTTTCATGAAATTTCTGCTTTTTGTTGTTAAATTTTTTCCTTATCCGATCTACAATGTGACACAAATGTGGAGGAGAAATGTGACTTTTGTGACACTCTGCTTTCTGATTGGTTGAATTTGTATACAAATGTGTGTTACAAAAGTGCCACTGCTTCCTCATTGATTGAATTTTTGCCACATCTGCGTCACATTTCTTCTCCACATTTGTGTCACAGTTTGCAGGTAAATTTCTGGGTGCGCTACTGACTGGGCTGAAAATGCTTTTATTAGGGTTATAATTTACCTTCTCGAATGAAGCTATTTTATGATTTATTCGATCTCTTCGATCATCAACAGGCATTTCATGAAATTCCTAATTTATACAATTTGCCAGTATGGCATAAATATTCTAAATAATGGTGTGGATTAAGGAATGGTGGTATAATGTGCATTATTTAGAAGTTGTATGTATGTACTGAGTATTACGAAATTTCTAATCTTCGTTATTGTGGATTAACTCTACTGGGTAACAGTGACCCACCTAGAACCAATTTTTAACGTGGCATTTTTTTCCCCCAAATCATTAAGACATTATAGTCTAGATAATCGAACTCTGAATGAGATTTTAAATAATCTGAATATGAATTCTGAAAAAAGTTCCTCTCCGAACGATAGTATAATAAATTAAAGAAAAAAGTGCTTGAGAGATGTAAGATATATGTACATATACTATATAACTAATTAGAATTAGAAAACGTCAAGGCAGTTATATCGATAGTCACAAGACCACAAAGTTGAAATATTGAGTCGAAAAACCTGTCTGTATTTTTAAATGTCAAAAATTCACATATTTTCCGTCGAGTAGAAAATTTCTGACAGCTCCGATCTAATATTGGAATAGTAAAAGTTGACGAAATTTATCCCAAAAAAGCAATTAATACTTTCCAAAGTGTCATGTATTGAAATTTGTTTTTTATGTTGAACTTTAGATCGAGTTAGAGGGAAAAATATACTACCGTATACATTACGCATTATATTTTTTATAGCAAAAAAAAAAAAAATTAATAATTATTTCAACTTTCAAAAATTTCTGACGGAATATTTTTCCTTTTTAATATTTTCGTCTTTTTCCCAAATTGATAATTTCAAATTTATTTCTCAGTTGAAAAATTTATTACCATAATTTATTTTTAGCAAAAGTTGAGAAACTTACTCAGTCGATAATTTTGTATAAAGAATTTAAATATTGGCTTTTAATTGGAAAAATGTTCATATCCTGGCTACATCACAATCTCTCCAATCCCATCTCTATATCTTCGATAAACATCAGTTAGCTATTAGATAAAATAAAAATATCCGTCGAATCGACGTCGCTCTCTTTGTATGCCTATATTTACTATCTTGCATCATCGTTCCAAAAAAGGGTAAGGACAATGTTAAAAAGACATAATAATAATAATATTGTTGTACGAGGTGAATTTTAATAGAAAAGGAAATAGAACTGCGGATGCAACGCAAACAACAAAACAGGAATCGACCAAAAGAAAAATAATTTGTTTTACGTAATGTAAATGGCCGATAGAATTTTTTAGAAGTATTTTTTTTATTCATTTAATAATATTTTATTGTGTGGCCCCCTTATCGATTTTGTTTCATCCTATAGCTTGAAGTTTCCTACTTTCTGAGCCTTAATAAACTATACACAGATTGGACGAAGCAGGTTATTTGCCTTTACTTCTTCACATGACCAGAGAGAACGTTATGCCATCGAAACACTCACAACCTGTCCATATAAAACCTCCAATTAAAATATTACTTGTGTACAGAACTGCAAATACAGGAGGCTGCACCAGTCTTCATCGAGAATATCGAATTAAAAATTATCATTCGGAATCTGGCAATAATGAACGGTCACTTTTTATGTAATATTGAATTACTGAATAGTCGTCTCGTGTCTGCGTGACCCACTTACACTAATTTTTTTTCCTCTCATTTTTTCACCATAATATACTAAATCAAAATTCCTGTGCATTTTAACGACGACGCATCTATAATTTGAAAGGCGTAACAAGGAATACCGGTTGGGCGAGAGGAGAGGTCAGGAAAAAGATGTTTCTTCTGAAATCAGAGCAAAAGAACGGGTCGATTTTGCGGATAAATTGAAAAATACGATAGAAAATATTCAGAAAAGTAGTCTGCTAGTTGAGAGCATCGATCTTTCATTCATTAATTGAATTTTTTTTCTTCAAATTGAAATTTAAAATAGAAATACTGTAGTAATGTGGGTATAATAAAGTCGCACGCGATGTTTGATTTTCGATTAACACGAGAGAAGTACCAGGTGGTGTCATACACGACACCACTCAAAATTTTGAGATAGACTTCTCAAAGGACCAATATTTTGAGAACTTCTGATTTGTGTCATACGACGCCACCTGGTCTTTTGAGGTTACTCTTGTGGTGTCATATATGACACCACCTGGTCCTTTGAGTAATCGTGTAAAACCTGGTATTTCTAGTGTTACATATTTTTTGAAACAATATTAAACACGATTTACGATTCTAATTCATGAAAAATTTACAATAGATAACATTTAAAAAAATCAATTCGTCTCTTGGTTAAAGATCAATAATTACTTCCTTCGATTTTTAAAGTATAATTTTTCTTAATTACTTTTTTGTTCATAGATGAAACACTGAACTTTGATTATAATTTTTTGAAAAATTCTATGTTCAAATATTATTATACTGCTTCTTCATAAGGTATGATCGAGAAATAAAAATACATGTGGGCCAACATAATATCAAGTATTCAACAATTTTTGCACCTTATGAAAGTACTATAAGAATTCACATCTTGAAGTCTTCTTCTTTAGGTCAGTAGTATACCCCCAGAAAAAATTCTAGATTATACGAGTTTCCTAGTTTTATTTCTTTTTGTTGAAGTTTGCTGTTTATTGTTTTTGAACACCCCCCCTCCTTGTTATTAGAAGTTTGATATTTTCAACAAGTATAAAATGAAAAAGTAATAGATTAATAGATTTGGAATGCTTAGAGAAGCATGGAAGACTATTCCACAAATCAAAACATTTACAGAAATATCCCATAATTTTCGAAACATAAATTTTGAAACCGTAATTTAATAATTGAATAAGCAACTGGAATTAGCAAAATGAATCATAAATGTGGGTGTAGCTAGGGCAGCCAGAGAACCCAGCCCCCCGGCATTCTCATTCGTCCCCCTTGCAAAATTTCCCCCTGGGGCAAATTTTACGGCAAACCCGAGTTGAGTCCCAAACCAGAATTTCTATCCGAGTTGAGTCCCTGTTTTGCGGAGCTAATTAATATGTAATATCCCACTTGAGTCCCAAAACTTGCGGAGAGAAGAAAGATGACAGCAGGGGGTATTTGCGGAGCTCATTAGTATGCAATTCCGAGTTGAGTTCCAGTTTTGCTTACCTAATTAATATGTAATATCCGAGTTGAGTCCCAGTATGTTTTCAATTCTTATTTCCCTTCTCACTTTTACAGACTTAGGACTGTCGATATACTTGTACATCGGTGTGATTAAAAATAAGAACGTAAACAATTTTGAGGTGTCTTTTAGTTTTTAAATGGTAAGAACTTGTATGATACCCGTTTGAGGAATTCTAGTCGGTCGAGTTCACCTAAATCCCTTTGGTTCATGAGAGTGGCAATACTCTTTTCCTTTTGTAGCGACACTGCTGGTTTTTTGGATTTTTTTGCATCCAACATTTTAGCATACGTTTCACATTGTATTTCTAAAATGTTCTCAAGAAATACAAAAATATTTGGATGAGCGGAGTAGAAATCGGAGTTAGAGAGTGGGTTGGTTATGGCTAACAATGTTAGTGCCATTTCTCACCATTTGTCCATTAATGCAAGCCAAACTGGGACTCAACTCGGAATTACATACTAATAAGCTCCGCAAATACTCCCTGCTGTCAACTTTCTTATCTCCGCAAGTTTTGGGACTCAACTCGGAATTACATATTAATTAGGTAAGCAAAACTGGGACTCAACTCGGAATTGCATACTAATAAGCTCCGCAAATATTCCCCGCTGCCAGGGACTCAACTCGGAGAATATTTTACCTCTAATTTCCTGACGGGACTCAACTCGGTTGCAGCCAAATTTTACCGTTTTATAGTTTTTGAGGTGGAGTACACTTAGAACAACCCCCCCCCCTCTACTTCGAAAAGAAATGCTAAATAAGGGGCTTGAAAATCAACTGCCCCCCTCCCTATAATCTTATTTGCTCCACCTATCAGAACATTTTGGCTACATCTCTGTGTTTTGCAGTATATTTCCCTCATGAAACGACTTAACCTTCCAAAATAAAAATATTTTTTTCTCTCATTTTCGGTATCGATATAGTGCTTACGTCATTATCAACAACACAGACATGTTGGAAAAAAATTTGATTAAGCTACTGTTTGAATCATGTTGAAAAAACACATCTCACAATTTTGATTATACAATTTTGGTGCTTGAATCACCAGCATATTACTATAATATAATTTTTATTATAAAATAATTTTTCAACTTCTTAAAGAGCTCCATTTAATCTTATCATATCAACATAATTATTTCACGTCGTAGTATCATTTAACCGTTTGATCTTTTTTTGATCAAATAACACATCAAATTACACCTATAAAATAGTATAATGAAGGTACTCTCATAATTATAAAATTTTATCTTTCATTTAATGCGAGAACAATTTTTTATTTAAATTAATACGCAACTTTTCCCGGAACTTCATGAATTTCTACGTATTTATATTAGAAAAATTTACTCCTCACACGTCATCATTCTGAACTATAAAATCACAAATTTCATTTATGCACGAGTATATAGCCTATATAGTTCATCCATCGTATTATTTTTTATATTAGTGATAAAAATGAAGGAAATATCAAAGTGAGAAAAATATGTTGAATTTTTTTATAAAATTCTTTTTAAATTGGAATGCTGCGAGGAAGAAGGTTTATTGTCTCTTTCATGTCTCTCACGTATCAAATTATTGGTTGAGTAAGAAACAATCGTTTAAAAAAATACTGGTTCATCTATGTAATAATTTTTTTGTAATTAAGTTATTTTTTTATTTATTTTATTATTATTTTTTTTATAATCTAAAAACCGGTTCATCTCTCGCTGGCTTCTGTCATTGCTATCGTTTTAAAATATCTTCAAATAAAAATTGCGATAGAAATTTAAAGGATTTTTATAGACTTTCTCAAGGGCTATTGCCACAAGTTTTGCTGCGTAACATTAATCAATAAATGTCTAAATTACTGGAATAGACCTCCTAAATATCAAAAAAATGAAAGCAGACGTATCCCTTGGAGATTATTCGAGGCGACGAAAAATAGTCTGGGCCATTATTTTAAAGATTACGTAACTATAATACTGGAGGTAGGGTTCAAAGTCCTCTTCACTAGAAAATAAGATGCACCAAAAATAATAAAATATTTGATAATTTGAGAAGATGAGTAAAACGAAACGAACAAAAAAAAGAAGGAAAAATAGAGAAATCAAAATTTTGTTTATTTTCTTTGAACTAGAAAAGAGGGGTGGTGGAGGGGAGTATATCAAAATCATGCCAAAGACGTGAATATGCAGTTTTGAGATGAAAGGAATATTACGTGTATAATATTTTATTGGCATTGGAAAAATAATTGTCTACATTTTCACTTAAAATTTTACATCAAATAAAAAAATCTACCTATTCTTAGAACTCTTATGACTAAGAGCTTGTATTATTTTGAACACAAAACGTATAAATTTAACCACAAAGATTGAAAATTTTCGTCGAAAATTTTGGCTGATTTGTAAAACTTGCTTCTTTGAATCGCGTTTTGATTGTACCTTTTTTATTTAAACAAAAAATTTTATACTTTCAATCAGCCTAGCAAAATAAATCCTGTTGTCAAGGTTTTCTGCTTCGAGTACCTATGTGTGTTTTTTCTGGATAGAAATATCATCATGTTTCGCACATGAAAAACAAGCTAAGCTCATTTAATGTACAAAAATATAATAAGTTCTGTGTCTATATGGCAAATGATGTACTAAAGAAGAAGCAGAAAAACACATCACATTTATTTAGAATTGCAATTTTTTTTATTTTATTTCGCTTCTTGCCTCCCCACTGTTAGAACACCCAGAGCTATTATGTATGTATTCCATAAATTAAGCATGTTTTTGCTTTCGTCACTCGTAAATTAATTCGCTGCTTGTTAGAATTTTTCATTTTCGAATCCAGGCTGCAATCGAAAAGATAGATAGTTATTTTGTTTTTCAATTCAGAAATAGTTTGAAATTACCTTACGAGAAAATTAATTATGTGAATTATTTTTTTTTTTACTTATGGGCACTAGACACCTGTAATCAAGTGAAAAAATTTTATATTATTTTTTCAGGTGTCAAGAATGTGATGAGATTATGAAACAGCGAATAATTGTCGATTAATTAGAATGTTGTAGCATCAGTGTACGAGAATATAATTGCGATGAAATAACATCAATTTTGCTAATAAGTCAGGGGTGCCGTGAAGGCATGATTTTGAGGAGCAACTCCTCGTTGACGATTCTGGGGAGGCCCATTTTTTTTTTCAAATTTATTAAAGAATTTTGTAGATAATCGAATACCAAAAATTTTTTCTCGCGCCCTTGGGAGGGGGGGTGGGGTTGTCATCATTCCTATTTGACCTGGAGGGGGGCACTCCTCGTAAGCCTTAGGGGATCACAGCACCCCTGACTAATAAGTACCCGTAAATTGAACCCAAATAGGTTGTCTGATGTGTACTTTATAACAAACAACACTTACAATATACTTATCATTGTAAAGAGGGAACCATAGCTGATATAAATTCTGAGACATATAAAATGTAAAGGACATCCTACGACTATTGAAGATGAATTCTTTTGTACTGGGCGTTCCAATTTCAAAACATAATGTCCCACCATAACATAATGTCCCAATTTTTGTTCTTACTTGATGACGTCATCATACCTATTTATTACATAGTAAACACAGATGATGACGTCATTATACCCAGATATAACATAGGAACCGCAGATGGTGACGTCATCATACCTAGATATAACATTTTGTCCTTCCTTGATGACGTCACAGATGATGACGTCATACAATTAAAACACTTATTGAAGATGAATTGAAGACGAATTCTTTGTACTGGGTGTTCCAATTTCAAAACATAATGTCCGCCTAGAACATAATGTCCGCTTAAAATATAATGTCCCAGTTTTTGTTTTTCCTTGATGACGTCATCATACCCAGGAGACAGTTTTTGTCCTTTTTTGATAGTTCAATGTTAGGATGACGTCATCATCAGAGTCTATTTTAAGATGACGTCATCATACCTACCTATAATATAGTATTAGAAGATTCTGTGATAGTTGAATGTTATGATGACGTCATCATACATACTCATAACATAAGATTTCTTTATAGCTCAATGTTACAACTGAGTAGATGACGTCATCATACCTATGTATAACATAGAACACTAGTTATAACATTTCAAAAGATTTTGATGACGTCATTATACATTTACTTATAAGATTGGAAAAGTAACCAAATAAAATTTTTCAGGAAAGAATTATGAAGAAATATTTATAAGTCCCTATGCGCTTCATATTCAAACAATTTTGTTTTTATCAGAAACATTTTTGGATACTTTTTATAATCTCCTGTTGTAAAAGAGAATTCATCTTTCGCCTTCACGAAACTTCAGTGAAGGCTGCAGCTATTTTATCGACTTTCCTATCAGCCCAAGCCAATTTCGATTATTTAAAAGTATAGTCTGTTGGAGAAAATTTTTTTCTGTTCGTACCATTTTATGGCAAAACAAATGGGAAATACTGTCGAATTTATTCATTTTCTTATGAGAAAAATTTCGTTTTTGGGACGTAATCAGGAACACATAGGGTGAGCTGAACAACTTTTCGAAGACACGACCATCTTAAAAAGTGGAAAAACAAAACGTACGGTTAGAATGAAAAATTGGGAAGCTATTAAAAATTGTAAAAAAAAGAGCTCTTTGCTCTCCGCGTAACAATTTATAATTTATTCTTTAAAAAAAAACTGGAAGAGAGAGATTAAGAAAACGAAATTGAGCTCGAAGCATTTCTGTGGGGGAAAAAAAAAAGCAACTGAATATCATTTAAAAATAATCGCTGGCAAATATTTTTGTTTTTTAAATTGCATATTGATTTGAAAATCTTACTCTTTCATTTAAACTTTGCTAATAGTACTCTATCCTGAATTAGAAAATTTTCTTAGCACATACCGATAACGTAGCTATCTCAGCTTTTAAAAAAATTCTAAGAAATTAGGAAAAGTAACTTTTTTTTTCCAACCTCCTATATCCCAGAGGAACGAAGAAAAAGTTTTCACAGACGTGTAGCTAAAAATGTTAATACGTGCAGACATTAATTTTATTGCTTAAAAAAATCTGCATAACAGCACCTCCGTTTTCCAAAAAGTAATTAAACCACGTGTGAATATTTTAGCCAAATGAGCGCAAGGTACCTATCTTGATGAGTTGAGGATGTATTTTTTTAACTGGTGTTTTTTTTTTTTCACGAAAAACACAAAAATTAATTAGGATATTCAGATTAAGTAAGTGCCCAACGGACCACTTTAATTTGTCGCCAAATATTGCTACGAGGAAAATACGAAATTCTTCAGAAACGAATAAAACACTATAAGCTGTCAAGAGATTTAGAAGATTTTATAAATTTTTTACCATAATATAAAATTAAAATATTCAAAATTTCGCGAGTTTTTCTAAGGAGTATCACTGCATTTCCATAATAGACCACACCTACTCGACTATACTTTATCAAGACTGAAGATTTACAGAATAAGTGATTTGTGGGGTATAGTCAATGTTTTCATTCAACTTTCTCTTCGTAGAATATTCAGTTTTATAGAATGCAGAAAACATACTAATTCAAGGTTAATTTTACATAAAAATGTAAAAATGATTGCATTTTTCTAAGTTGATAAATAAGTGAACAGAAATATAAGAAATGCGAGTTAAATTTTTTATGAGGAAAAAGGAGCCATAGGTTTATGTCAGCTTATCAGCATTTTTGGGTCGCTTGATTCGCTACTCTTGCACACTAGCTCTTCGGAGGAATTTGAAAAAATATGACTATTTTGAATAAAAAATATTAAACAAGACCAAAGAATTTACCTTTTTCACAAGTTTCAATGAAATATGCGAGCAAACATTCTTGCAATTTAAAAAAATAAACATACAGAACTTGTATATTTGTGTAGAGAAAAATGTGTCATTGCACCAATACTTTTGCTATGCACTGTGCAGCTGTTAATGTGCCACTTGTTTCACCCAATGGATGGCATAGGTACACAGACAGAGAGAAAATACCGAAAAATAAAGCGAATTGAAGGGAGAAAGGTACAGAAGAAAGAGGGAAAAATGAGAGACTAAAGGAATGTATAAACACTTTGATACGGTTGCCCGCATTCCGAACACCTCAAATCGAATTCACATATTGAAAAACATTCAACTTTATAAAAGTTGAACTATATTCCTGCTCTCGATTCTTTTACTTCGGTTTCATGGAGTCAATGACCAGCTGGTAGATTAGAATGAAAAATTTTCATCTTAATTGTTGTAGTCTAAGTGTACTATAGATTATGGCTGGTTTAAATCCAAAATTTGCTAAATCTCCAAAAAATATAATCCTTTTTTTGGCTGATTTTGCATTATCAGGTTCCAAAACATCATTTGAGCTTTGAACACAAAAAAAGAACGATTTAAGACTGGAGAGCTTTTGGACAGAGGATAATTTTACAATCTAAAAATTCCTGTTCTGTTTGTATTTCTTGCAAACCCCAAGAGCTGGAGTAATTTTTTTTACTCAATCTATGATTCCAGATATTCTGGAGAACATACAATATCCATAGTACTGAAAATGAACTTTAATTTTCAAAAATGGTGATATTAGCTTTAAGAAACTTGCTAATTTTTTGGCAACCAAAAAGCAATTAAAGCAAAATTTAAAATTGAAAAAGTCAACTCGATTATGTGCTTTTATACCTTATCTAATATATAATTTTTATATTCAACATTTGGGGGTCTATTTCAATGATTGTGACAAAAATTAATCAATATTGTGCAGAATATCCCTGGCTTTGGTAACTGAAAAATGTCTAAGTCGTTGTTTTCATCGCTTCCTTTTTCCTATAGAAAGCATACATGAACCGATTTTTGTTGTCTTCTCCATTGGGGGGAGGGGGGAGCGGGCGTGGACAAATATACTGAAAAATGTTTCAGTCTATTCTGTAAAACAAATCTCTTCACACCACTCCCCTTTCATCCTTCACTGAAAGGTACCTGATTTCACTTGTGGAGGTGCTGGTCCTCTCAGTAAATTCACTTATGCTATAAAAATTAAAAATTGATCAGTAAAATGCGAGAACATTGACAAAATAGCTCTTATTTATGCATTTTAAAGCCTGGCAAAAAAAAAAATTGGCTAAAATTAGGTACTTTTCCACTGTTAAATTAATACCAAAGTATAGAAAATTTGAACTCCTTCGTCAATTTTAGTTTCGCTGAAATTATATGGTACTCCGAGTTTTACATTATTCACGCCATTTGTTATTTTTTTTAGAATTTTCAAACCTCGCCTGTAGCTTTAGACCTATGGAAAAATTTTTTTTTTTTTTGCTGATGCTCTAAGAAAAATATAAATTACGAATGGCTCATTGGCAAATTATTATTTTTGCAGCGAATTTCGAATAATTACACCTTGTACTAGCTGTAGGTGTATAAATAAAACCCCATCATTAATGACGTCCATAAATTCAAGCTGTTATACTTACAATGGTTGAACTGGTTCTGGTACATGTTTTTCAGGCCGTGTAAACAATGTAACAAAAATTTGCACCAACATTCGTGAACACAAATCAAAAGTCGTATTAAAAATTTTTCTTACATTTTAGTAGCGATGAATTTTTGCTGTACACTTTGTCACCGCGTAGACAAACCAGAATATACGAGTAAAAAAAAGGCACCACATACGGAGAACGGAATTCGGCCATCAACACTCTGGTCAGGGCAACGGATTTTCGAACCATAGCCATAACCGGTGCTCGGTGAATGTAGACGGTGAACTGGAGCCACTGGAAAACTGGAGAATTTATGTGCCGGAGTCGACGCACTGAAGGCATCTATGTATTGGTTTGGCATTCGTGTAGTGGTAGCCCTGAGAGTACCTATGGCAACAGGTATCCAGCGTACCTTCTTTTTTTATCCACACACTCACACAGTGGTTTAGCATTCTTTCTATACACAATGAAGACTTTCACTGTAGAGGGCAGGTATTTACAAAATACCTTTGAAAGGTGAGTCGTACGTGAACAGTCATTATGGTGTCTCGAAAATTTTCGAGCAGGTATCCCTTTTTTCTTTTTTTTGGACGATGAGGCGATGAACCGGAAGTTGATAAAGTGTATTAGGAAATCTAAAAGAATTTCTCACGCTGAGAGGAAGGGGCTAGTGACAAAGAATAAAGATGATTTTTATTGGGCAGCAATAGCACAATCAAGCAAAGTTTAGCGTGCCACTATGATTTAATATGGGTATCAAAATTTAAGGCTCTTTTAGACATTATAATGTGAAAAATACAAGTCTTATTACTCGGATCCTAGCAAGTGATGGATGCTAATAAACTCATAGAAGATGGATATTTTTTCACGTCAATTTGTAGATCTACAGCTGAGAATGTCATTTAGCATGATTGCTGTCTGCTGGGACCAATATTTTTCAGGAGTGTGTAAAATTGAAAATTTGCATTTATGGGCATCTTGGCATACAGCAGGTGAAAAATTTATTTATTATTTTTGGGAATTTTCGTATTGGATTAAGTGGTATGATTTTCTAGTGATTATATTTGTAACAAAATCCAACTGGTTTCTAAAATTCTATTTTCATCCTAATAACTATTTAAAGCTGCCCATCTAAAAATTGTGCCACTCTCACTGGGAGTAACTGAAATTCTAATTAGAATTTAATCAATTCATTACAAGGAATCAATACAAAAAGAAAAAACCTTAATGAATTCTGTTTATAATTTCAGCGATATTAAGCCATTTTAAAATCAGAACATCATTCCGTCGGATTTAATTGATGAAAACTTGTTAGTGGATAAGGTAGTAATTTATTTCAAGTATGTAGTTGGATAATGTTTTAAAATCAACTGGAATCAAGTACTACGAATTAAGAGTTACATGGTAACACTTTATTAAACGTTCACCAAAATAGAGAACAGAAAATAATTTACACCGTTAAAAATAATTTTTTAAAAAATTTAGGACTAATGATTATGACTCGGCGAGAGAATCGATTAATCGAAAAATTGTACGAACAAAATAAAAGGAATAGTAATAGCTTTTTTTTTTGTGAAAACTAAAAAAAAAAGACATAATAATGAGCTCGTAAAAAAAGTATGGCATAGTTCAATATTAATTTCCTTAATGGTTTTTAAAAATGAAATAACAAAACGAGATACGCGCTAGTTTTATCAATATAATAATCTAATAAACATTTTATAAACGTTCGTTTGTTTGTTTATTTTTATTCTTTCTATTTTTTTTTTCGCTTTTTTTTTTTTCAACAAAAAAAAAACTAGAAGAAAAATCTAATACCTGCTTGCGATACATTCATAGTTACGATATTCTCAAATAAAATGTAGGATTTAACTTGAATGTGTAAAACGTATTCTGTGTTCGAATAAAAATTATAAAACGTGTCCAAATAAGGAACAGAAAGTGAAAAATTTTAATTTTCAATCACAATGTCCTTTCGTATTTTCTTTTTCCTCGAGAGGATGGTATATTGCAAAAGAAGCAACCGTTGTGAAGTGGTTCAACTTTTAAGATAAAAGCAAAAGACAAAAAGTACATTGTGAACGATTCTTGAGGGTATCCAAATGTATTATACTATCCAGTAGAATTCATTTTGTTGGTAAGAATTAGGGTAAGAAGAAAAGTAATTCAATTAGAAACTTGATTTTAAAAAAATTCGCTAACAAAAAAAAATATCATCTAACATCTTATTCCATTATTCCAGTCAAGCATCGTTTTCAACACAACAGAAAAAATGAAAACCAACTTCACTGAGGAAAAATGAGCGACTTTCGCAGGAACCACGATTAACGAAATGTCTTCACATTTACTGGGGTTGAAAAGTCTGGAAAAATAAATCAAAATCAAAACAATTGTTTTTTTTTTTCCCCATAGAAATGAGCAGTCTTGAAAAATATAGGGTCAAAATTTAGATATCTGAAACAGAATTAGACAGCTAAGAATGTGAAATGATACTGTGGCAATTTTAAACATGTGATATTTTAAATAAAAGCTCGAGCTCGGGCTAATACTGAGTCGAAATTTATAAAATATAACTTCTACGAAATTAAAGTGGTAAGACTGGTGCGGGGCAGATATCATTAAAATGAAATATTGTTTTTCAACAGTGGGAATGAGGGTAGCTAAATGATTTTTAGCATTGGATATTTGTGGTAAGTAGTGAAGAAAATGATTCGTAAAAAAAAATAAAATGAAGAATACACATACCTTATCACGTATCCATTAAATCGACTGGCACAAGATCATCACTAATTAAAATGGAATTTAAACGTAAATGGACCACCGTTTTGGAAATGACTAAAATGTTGGAAAGGATTAAATCCTTGCGGATGTTGACCGGACTCCGGATCTAGCGGATCTTCACCATTATCGAATTTTTGTCGTTTTTCTTAATTCAAAACGAAAAATGTTATTGTTATGGTAATAAAAAAAAAAATTTAATAACAGGAATTTCACAAATAGTTACCAGGATCAGTTAAAACTTCTTTGGCTGCAGCGATATCGATAAATTTCTTTTCAGCCATTTTCTTTTCTTCTCCTCTGAAATTATCTGGGTGCCATTTTTGAGCAGCTTTTCTGCAATTATCAACATTTTGATGGTCATAAAATGAAGAAATAATTTTCAAAGAAAAACATCACAACTTTTAATGGTAACTTACCTATACGCTTTAGTAATTTCTTGTTTACTTGCTGTTCTTTTTACGTTTAAGATTTTATAATAATCACGTCTTTCGCTCTGTTTTTGTAACTTTTGAGCTCTTTTCAGCCCATTAACTGCACGCTGGAACTCTCTGTCCAGTTCCAGAGCTTTATTAAATTCATGTATAGCTGAAATAATATTATGATAAAAATCACAATTATTTGTAAATATCAACGTTTTCGGAGACTTTCTTCGATTACATCTCACTGGTGGGAATTTATCAATCACCAATCAGCTACTAACAAATTTATCATATAATCAGCTATCCACCGATCATTTTCAAGATAAATTCCCACAGTGAAAATTAAAGAATAATTTGACATCATTTGTGAATGTTCTATAATCGATTTTCAAGTTTAATTTGTTGCAGATTCTAAAAATTTTTAACAATTTACGATGTAAAATAAAAGTTGAAAAATTTGAAAAAATCTGAAAATCAAGACTTTTTTTACATTCATTTTTATTTTTTCAAAAGTTTCCAGGTTTTTTTTTAAATTTCAAGTTGAAATTGATTTATGATATTTTGACTAACTGAAGTTGAATAAAGACTTGTTTTTTTTTAAATGCATTTTTAATTTTCATCTTTTATACCAACAATTTTTTTTTATTAAAAAGGGAAAGTAATATTTTACAGAATTTATCTTCTTGATAAATTAAAGGATTTTATGTTGAATGTGACTTAATAAAAAAATCGTACTCGAGGTTGGTGAATCAAAGATGTCACCTTACAATTTGCTCTTTTCTTAGGTACTTATTTACGTGGAGATTATTTTCAGCTACTTCCTACACATTTAGCCATTAATATAAAGCTCCAAAGTTAAAAAGTTATTTACCATCGTCAAACATCTCCGAAGCAATATAAGCTTCTGCTTTATCACAGTGTACATCAGGCGACCTATGAATAGTTAACGCCTCTTCACAATATTGTAAACTAAGTGCAAATTGCTCATTATGCAGATAACAATGACACAATTTCTGTTTGGCAAGATATATGATCATACGTTCTGTATCTTCGATTAATAACACCTGTAAACGCACAATTAATGATTAGAAAAATTAGGTTTCAATTATTAAAATACTGATTCTTCTCATCATAAATTTGGGAAACGTGGCTATAACGATCAAATAGTAGCTCATAATAAATGAAATTAGAAATTTTACACACCTTTTTGGCTTTTTCAGCACACATGCCGTAGTCTTTGGAATTAACCGCTTCCTCGCAGTCTGACATCAATTTTTCTATTTTCTTAACTTTTTTGTAATGTGGAAAACAGAATTTATGTTCTGGGTCCAGTTTCAAACATTCTCGAATTTCTCTGCGCAAGAAAAAGGGGGAATTAATTTTCCAAAATGGCCGAAAACAGTATCGAAGATAATCCAAAGCTGAGTTACTTACTTCAACGAATCACTCAGTTTTCCTAATCGGTATTGTAAAGTAGATAATTTCAAAAAACCCTCGGTATTATCAGATAAAAGTTTAGTCGCAGACCTCAGATCCATTATCGCAGATTCTGTGTCGCCCAGTTCCAAATGGCATTTCGATCTTAATTCTCTGAGAGCTGGTGACCACGGACAAGTCTAAAAAAACAAAATAAAATGATAACGAATTGAAGCAATTTCGTTCGAATCTTTTAGTGATAATACAAGCAGCAAAAACATGAAAAAATACAATTGTCTCTCTTGGATTTCAAAAATAAAAATTGGCAATAAAATCCTCAGATGGAAATAATTCGTTATGCTTATTATTGATCAACTTCGAAAATTATTCAAAATACATAAGTCGTCCGAACGAATTTAAACTCTATCGAGAACTCCGTCCTCCGTGACAGCAAAATAAATAATGACTTAATACTTACTTCGATAATTTTGGCCAACATCTGAGAAGCTGAGTGATAATCCCCATGATCAAAATAATACTGACTGCTATCGATTTCGTATTGAATATTATCTAATTTCATATAATGATCCAGAGCTTCTTGGGACGTAGCTGGGTCCGTATTTAAATGCTAAATTGTACAGTAAAAATAAATATTATTAACAATATTGAAATGGAAAAATTAATTATACAAAATATTCTCACCACAATTTATCACTAGTAGAGTGGAAAAAGTACTCAGTGCAAAGATCATTTCAGAAAATAAGGACTTTAAGTCTGATTTGAAATAGAGTTTTTGTTACTTATTTTTTGATCCCACGTCACATAAACTCATAAGTTGAATTTTATTTTTAATTTAGATTCTATATTTTTAATAAAAAGAGAGCTGCTGCAATGCAGTTTCATGTTTTAGTCATAACCCAATACAACTTTGCATACGAGTTTTTTTATAACGACTTCCTGCTACCTTTTTTCTCATGAATTGAGCAATAAAATAAACGGAATACAATAACAAAATTTGAAAATCGGAGTGAAAATTTCCCATTTGTTTTATATAAACTTACCAAACAAGTATTTTGCAAATCTTCGGATAGGAGAGATGAGCTGGAAAATTATTTTTCAAAAAAGCAAGAAATTTCAGCCGTTTCGTAAATTTTGTTTATTTTTGCCTTTTTTAATCCGATGAATTGTATTTTTTGAAATTTTAGGAGCACATTATTATAAATTTTGCGACTCATGACCCACCCAAGGATTCATACAATTTATCATTTTCTCTCCTACAAGGCAATGATAATGATCATTTGACAGGCAACAAAATGAAAAATACTTACGACATGGTACAGATCTTGTTTGGCTTTATCAATTTCAGCCTGTTTCATTAACACTAATCCCCTTTGTAATCGAGCCTGCAACAAAAAATCAATAAAAATGTAAGTATTCAGAATAAAAGTAAAATAGTAGCTGTAAAAATGAAAAATGTAATATCTCGCTGATGAAAATCTCAGAATTACTTAGCAGATGCATTACCTCGGGTATAAACGATTATTTGATACGTTTCTGAATATTAATTTTGGAAAAATTCCAATAAAATAATATTTTGATTCAGATTATAAATTTTTTTTTAACTTTCTCGAGAATGAGAATTTAATAAACAAAAAATTTCTTAGGTGATGTCGATGAAATATAAATTTTACCGAATGGAAATCAGGTTTCAGCTCCAAAACTTTATCAAAATCCAACAAAGCGAATTTCGCTTTACCCAATGCTAAATAAACAGTACCACGTTTGAAGTATGTTAAGTAGTTTTGCGGATCGCCCTCTGAAATGGAACAAAAAAATTTGCTATTAATAAAGCGTACATTATTTTCAAAATTTCAGAACGAATAATAAAATTAATACAAAAAAATTTAACATAATTTTTTTATACATTGCATTATCTCTAGAAAAAAAACAAATTGTGATTAATTTGAAATGATGAAAGCTGATTTCATTGATACAATATTATTATACACTTATAGTCATGGAGGTTCTAAAAGAAACTAAATCAATTGTTATTGTGTATTGTGTCTAGGTGATTCAGGACTTATTAAATTCACAACAACAAAAAAACAACAGCGAAGACATTTTCGATAGTTTGAAATAATTTTTTTTTAAAAGATTTTTTCATTTCCTAATTCCTTTTTCATAGAACTAAAAAAATGTCGAATTTTGAAAATTTATTTGAAAAGCAAGTGGCAACCTCTGCATAATTCGTATTTATAATTATTTCTCAATTTTTAAACATTAAATCATCAAGTTTGGTTTCTACAACGAACTTCCTCTTAACGATTAATTATAAATTTTCCATCAAGAAAATCTTACCAACAGCTGCATGGTAATGTGAGAGTGCATCTTGCAACTGCCCCCTTGCGAGGAAATCTCGTCCTCTTTCCAGATGACTTTCTACATCAGCTGCTGAATTTGAACCTACCGATACTGGAAAAAAAAGTGTTCTTATTAAATAAATAATAATAATGAATGAATGAAATAAATTTTATCGATTTTATCTAAATGATCTTTGGAAAATAGTTGAAAATTGCATCATTAACTGCATAACAGTTGGAGTTTTCAAATGTAGGAACCTAATTTTTCTTTTTTTTGTTTTGGTTCATCACCTAGAAAGTACTACTTGTAACCCAATAATGCCATTAGAATTTTCTCAAACCAAATAATTTAATACATGACAGTGACAATGTAATACAGTAAGAGATTCTCAGATGAAAATATAAATTTAAAAATTAATTATTTATCAGAGTTCTATAGAGGAAAAAAATAAAAAAAATTTGTTACTGTACGAGGTCGAGTTGAAATATTTTTTATATAAATTCTCTAAGAATTGAATAAATAAACGAATCATGATTTAATATTAAAAATGATATACCAATCATATTTTGACCATGAAATGTCGCACTCAATGAAGAATTATGCACTTAGATGAAAAAGCTCATGGAGAATTATCTTGAAATAGTACAAAGAGCAATTCGATATGAAAGCATTATAAATCAAAAGATAACTTCATGAAATATATCATCAAACAAATACCATGAATTTCAAAATAATTGTTCTGACATTACAGTCAGAGAAAATCTTTTTGAAGTAGACTTCTAAGAAATGAGCCGAGTATCCGACCATCCTTCAGAATTATCTAAACGACCAACAAAATGATCACTCTGGCCTGTATCTAGTTCTGAACGAATGCAGTAATCTTAAAAGAAGTATAGAACATAAAAATAAATTAAAACTGTGAAATTACACAAAATTTTACCTGAAAAGAGATCCAAAGCCAGGAACAATAACCAGCTAGAACAGATTTTTGCTGGTGCAATTTGCCAAGATTCGATCATTTCTCAAGGCATGCCACACTTATAAAATTAGTTTAAAATTATCTTTTCTGAGGAATACTTTAATTCTGGTTGACCATTTTAAATTTTAAAATTTGTGATCTGTCTAGTCAACTAGGAACATCATCCCGAACACCGCTATCAATACACAAGTTTAAGTTTTATCAACACACACGAAATCCATAGAAGAAATAAATTTTCGCGAATGAAAAGAGAACAGTGTTACCAATAAAATAAACGAAAGTTTAAATAAGAACTGTCAACTCAATTTCCTTTGTAATCATGTTGTATTGTCATATAAAATTAAATTATTATTATTTTCATCAATAATTAATACGAATTAATTTTTTTGAATGAATTATAATCGATTTCACGGAATAATTTCGAAGAAATTTGTTTTTTCTACCGCTGCGGAACGAGGAGCAACATTGCATACAAATATTATTTCTTTCTGCCTCGAAAAGCTGAAAAATCAAAAATCGTGGACGTTTATGATTGGAACACGCGGTTTTCTTGATATTGCATGCATTCATTTTTGCATTTTAATTTTTTACCGTGGGAGTATTCATGTAATAGTTATCCAATAAAACCACTTTCTATCTTAAAATTTTTCCATTTGAAGCGTCTAAAATTCTAATTTCTTGCTGTCCGATCTTCGAAAGTTCGACTGCGCAACTATTTTGTTCGTCATTTTCAAATACGTGGAATCAAAAATCAAAATAGCGATTTATGGTTGCCATTAGAACAATTTTTTGAGAATTAAAGAAATGAAATTACTAACAATAATTTTAATGTTTCTATTTTCTCATGCAAATGAAGAAAATTATTAAAAGACTGAATATAATTACTTAATAATTTTTTTTTTTTAAAACACACTTTTAGATGCCTACTACCTACCTACAACAAAAGCACAGATTATCCAATGCTGACTCCCTCTCAAACGAGTTTATTCATCCACCTTTCTTTTTTTCCTTTTAGCTCTTTTGTTGTCTTTCTCTCGTTTTGATAGACGAAAACGGAAACTCGATCCAGGCATTTTTGAGAGAGGAGGGGTAAAAATTATTTTGAGTTGTAGGAAGGCGCAATTTTGCCGATTTATGGATAATATTGAATATAATAATATAAATTTTAAAATTCTTTAGGTAATAATGCTTTTATTTTTATTCGCACTTCAGTTAGATTAAAATGCGACCACACATGAATCTGCAGAATCGAAGATGTAAGCTCAATTTACACGTTACTCAGAGACAGAAGAACCAACACAATATTCGATGACGTTATATTATTTCTAGTTATGCTTCTGGACTTTGGACGGATTGGATTACAAATAATTTACGAACACAAAATTTTGGGTCTTAAAAAATATAGAAATTCTTTCAAAGAAATTAAATTTATACCTAATATTATTAATAATCGAATAATACAGATAACAGTCAAAAAACTAGGAGATTCGGGGAAGATTCATCCGTTTTACATTAAAATTAAATACTGCTGATTCAAAAAAACTTATAATTTCTATTTAATGTATTAATAAAATTTTACACCCGAGGAGATTTCTTACAAAATAATTCTAAAATAAAATAATTGACAGTCTGAAAATTTGAGATATCAGCCTGTTTGAGGGCACAGAAGCCAAAGACAAGTCTTATACATTATATGATGAAAACTTTTTTTTATAACTCATTTGAATTTTTTCAAACAATACCAACCACTATGATGAAGCACTTTAATTTCGAACAGATAAACTTAAACTCTTATTTCGCTTTTATTAAAAGCAACTCAATATCCAGAAGGGCTTAGTGCAATGATTTCGAGTAAAATCTGTTAACGTCATTCTGGTGAAATATCTTGTTACGGATATCTCTTCAAGAATCAATAGTGTCTAATACTTTATGATAGGGGGAAAAAAACCTTAAATTTAAACGTGTCAATAAAATGGCAAAAATAAAAACAGTGTAAAAAAACATACGAACACAACCTCGAAAACGGCATGTGTTACGAACAGATAAAATAATATATCACAGTGCAAACCACAAGATAAATTCAAGTTCTTGTTTCTTGGTTCCTTTCGAAACGACGTTGTGCTTCTTCGTGGTACCTTTTCTTTCTATTTTGTATGCGTGCCTCGGCCAAAAATAGAACTCCAGCAGCTATCAGAGCAAAGACGCTGGCAATCGCGACGCCATACGACCAGCCAAAAAAGTTGTTGTCATGCCCTGGCATCCAATTTTCTTGATTGGCGTACAATCCAAATATCAGTGTAGCGAAAGCAGCGGAGATTCCTGTAAAAACATTAAAAAAATCGGTACATTATAGTACTTAAATTTAATTATGAACTTTACAGGCAATGCCAGTTGCTACTTGCTAGCTCATCGCACAAAACAAGTCACGTTTATTGTTGAGTAGTCTCTGAGAATTTACTGGTCAAAGAGTAAAAATGTTGAAAAATTCGTACCAGAAGACACAAGAATAATGCCCAAGCAGAACACAAGTGGTATGAATCTGTCCTCCTCTGGAGTGCAACACAGGAAAAAGATTAGAACACCAACAGCGGACACAATCACACCGATGAAAGCCAATGTATAGAAGAACTGAGTCAAAATCATGAATGCTAAAAAAAAAATTCAAACATTAAGAATTATTGGTAAAAATATTGTTCAATGATAAGTCTTCGCTGGACGATCACAATAAAATTAGTATTTCTATTTCATTTAGCAAATGTATGGGTACAAAATAAGTTGAATATAACTTCTGAATAATTTTCCTATTCAACTTTGAAGAGTAAAACACTTATAAAAGCGAAAATAATGAAAACAAGAGGAAAATGACTTCGAAACCTGCGCCTTTCCAATCGATCGAGAAATTTATCAAAAAACTAACAGAAGGCGGATAGCAAAGATCCTTGAGAGAAAATGATGTTTTAAGAAATGGACGTTTAAGGTTATACTCAAGTTGTAAAATAATGATCCAGTTTAGAAAAACAATAATATAACGACCCAGTCTAAGCCATCAACCAAAACTATAAAATGTCTAGAAACTGGTTTATAGTGATTTCAGTAAACCCCTACACGGGTCTTTTTTGCACAACCTACTCTGAGCAGTTTTAGAAGAACACGTTTCCAACATAAGACTCAGAAAAATGCTTTCTTCCATTGTGTCAACTCCAGGTTCACAAAATTATAATCTGTACTAAATATTTTCACGCATTAACTATAACGTCAGGTAAAGACATTTTTATAAATTCAACTCCTAATTTTAGATTGAATAATGAAGTCAAGTATATTTTTTTCGTCAAACTTTGAAAATAACTAATTAAAGGATGGGGAAAACAAGGAAATTACATTTACAGCAGAATTCTAAAAATTATTTTATCGCTGGAAAATGAAAATGTCGAAATAGTTCAACGTAAGACTTTGAAACACGTGTTTAAAAAAAAATAACATGATTGACATGCTAAGAAGAAAAATATCCAAGAAATTAGCACCCCTTCTTAAATTCAGTACAAGAAAAAAAAAAATTAAAATACGCATGAAATAGATGAAAATGGTACGTTACGTTCAAAAAAATTTCCAATTTACAGACAGTGTATTATTGCGGGCTTCATTATACTGAGGACAGAATAATTTAAGTAGGTCAATGGTAAAGAAGAAAAAATTATTTTGCGGTTTTTCAAGCGTACATACATTAAAACAAATATTTTTTCCTTATCTGCACCACAAGCTGGACAAAGTATTGAAGCGTTAAGTAGATGATAACGCATCCTAATTACTACCGACACGCTTGACAGCTTTTACAAATTCCAACACTCCAAACGGAACAAATAGAATTTTACGTTTTAGTAATTTGTAAAAATAAAAAACTTGATAATTCTGAAATTACGCAAGTTTTTTACCCAATAATATTTAAACTGTACTGCGCAAAAAAGTACCATAGCAAGTTTTTTCTAACATAGAATCTATAACTAACATGGTTGAAAATATATGAAAATACATTACAGCCAATCTTTATTGAGGGTACCAAAGAGCAAACCAGCAATATATTCAGGTAATTTTACTTTTTTCTGGGCTAAATCCTGCATTATTCACTGAATGAAGAGGGTCAGACTGAAAATTGGCTCTCTTTGCCTTCAGCAATAAGCATAATTTTAGCAACGTACGAGGGACCTTAATCTTTTTTTAATATTTTTAGCAGGTATTCAACAGAAAACATTCTACTCGCATTAATTTTGGTTTGACTTTCACAAATAGGCATGGGACCTTCATAGTTATTCGTTTAATGATCTGAGAATTCCAAAAATACCCATCTCGCATTTTCATATTCATTTTTTCATTTTTTCAGTCGTTATGAAATTTTTTACTAATCAATAAGTGATTTTCTGAATGGTAAGGAGAGGGAAAAATCAATTGTTTTGACAATGAAGAAGCTGTGAATAAAAAATAAGATTATCGACTTTTCATTCGCTCTTAATCAAATTAGAGTACATTTTCATAACAATTACTTAATTCGTATAGTACCATATTTTTAGCTGAAATTTCCACGTTCGTAGAGGAAAATTTCATAAGAAAAGTGAAAGTAACTTTAAGTATGGCATAATACACATATAGTGGTAAGAATTTAGGTTAAACCTGTTTTAAAATCAAGGTTAATTTTCAGTTTCAATTTTATAATTGTTGTCGTCACCAAAATGAATCATGCAGGTATGAATTAAAATTTAATTCGGATCTATGGACATAAAACAAGATAGGACAAATCTGAACCCAACCTCCACGAGACCTCAATAAATTCCAGCAAATAAAAAAAAAGAAATAAAATTTACAGCTTTTAAAAAAAAAAGGAATGGCATAAGAAAAATTATAAGACCAGAAGTGTGTGTAGTAATAACATTAGTACTTGAAAATACATTCATTATGACCCGATCAAGAACTATATATAATACATCATTTTCAAATTTCAGTACATAAATTTCCACAAAAACACTCTTTAAAATTCGTAAATCTCATATTTTGCTTAAATACTTTCATTTTTTACATTGACTCTTTGTATGTATCTTTTACAAAAATATGTAATCAACTTTTGGAAAATTTTGAAAAGAATAAGTTTGACCAAGTTAACACTATTCCCATAAACTGAATCGCTAGAGTTTAGCAGACGAAAATACTGTGCATCATAGACTCTTGTAATGCAAACATTTTTAAATAGTTAACGCATAATTACTTGGAACCAAATATCCACGAATTTGATCGTATCCAGTTGTGAAAGGATCATAAATCCATCGGCATCCAGCGAAAAATCGTCGATGATATTCATCGCTTGGGTCTGGTAACGATCTAAAGCAATGATGCCACAGTCCTAAACGATTAAATGCAGCTCCTGAAATCATTCAAAAAACACTGCGATCATTCAGTTCTCATAATAAAAATTTATATAACTCGGAAAACAATTCACCTGTGATGCGATGGTCACTCACAAGCCAGCTAGTCGAAAAAAATGCTATAATGACCAATAAAGCAGCAAGAACGAATACTCCAACAGCAATGTTGCCGGAGGCCGATCTCTTCCTCATTCTGCAAAGGAAACGTAAATTTTAAAGAATAAGCTTACTTTTACTTATTTTCTCACGATTACTAGAAAACCGATGAGAACGACTGTTAAGTCAAAATATGGTTGTAATTATGATGATAGTGCTGAAATTTAAAATGATTCTGCATCAATAGCGAAATAAATTGAACAAGTTCAAAAGGGTGTTACCTGGATATAATTATTAATTCAAAATTCATGGCGAAAAATTCATAGGAATACAAGTAAACTTATAATAAAAGCAGATTGAATTGCAAACGTAGCATAAAATAAAATACACCAATACTTAAATTACAAGCTTCATCAACAAGTTTCGAAGTACAAACTTGGTTCAAACACGTATAATTAACTTGATTCTATGATTTTGAAAATATTGAAAAGCACGCTTAAGGCACAAGCAGTGTTTTTCCGTTTTCGTCACCATCACTCACTCACACACACATCACACACATAACACACACATAAAACGTAAACAATAAAATTAATCATGGAACTGGATTAATGATTCATGTAAAAATCAGCGTTGCCACATGGCGAAATCTCTGTGCTAATGTCAGCAAAAAAAAAACTATATACATACTATTTTTCGGTAAAGCAATCCGAAAATCTTCGAAAATTATACCGTTATGAGTCGAAAAAAGCTTGAAAGATGAATCATTCTTGAAATTTGAAGATGATAAAATAAATTGAAGGATTAAATTAGAATCACAAATCGTAAGTAAATATGATTTATTATGAGTGACTATGACTATGAGTCATCGACATTCTACGATTCTAGAGTGTGGGAAAAATTAGGTTCTTAAATGCCTAGTGAAATTATTGAAAACTCGAATACCTATAAATTTAATTATTTTTGCTGACTGCGAACAAAAGTTAAAACAAGCAAATTTTTTCTTGTATCAGAAACTGGGTTGACTGGATATGACCATAGCTATGGATATGACCATAGCTATGGATATGACTCATCAAGGTTTATCAATTTTAAAGTTACGAGACGAAGATGGATTTTGCGAGCTTTGACTTGGAAGAATAAAAAGTGCATTAAGATTTTACTTTTTTTTTTCCCATGGTGTTTAAATTTTAAATTATAATTTTTTTTTAAAGTTTTACTACCCTTTCATAAAACTTAAATTTTGGACGAGTACATATTTTACAGACTTGTAATACTTTTTGACTGATTATATCTCTTCCACAATGATTTATCCAGGAAGTTTCCAACCTGACTATTTAATAAAAAGCTTAACCCTTAGTGTGAATAGCTGTCTCTAATTTTATTTATCAAAAAATTCGAATTTTAGGCAAGGAAACGGCTTGATATTCTCTAAATGGTATTTTTAACTATGAATTTCAAAATAACGACTCTTCAAACTCATTACTCTGAGCTTTTGACTTTTCCAGGTACAAAAATAAATATAAATCTGCTATTTCAAGAGCATTTAAATGTTTCCACATATTATACAGTAAAAATAACTCCCAGGCTATAAAACTTTTTTAATTTTGAACAATCGAATAATTTAGTATAGCTTAAGCCAACAAAGATTAATTTTTAATTCAAAAAAATGAATAAATAAAATTTTCTTAAGCAATAGGTCGTCAATATTTAATGAATCAAAGGAACTTACTTCGCAGATTATTGGAAAGCACATAAAATTCAAAGGTTTACTGTCTCTGAGTTAACTTTCAAATACGTAAATAAAATATCGAAATAAAAATCAAATTACTGGAACTCTATTTTCAACTAGTAAAACCAAAACTAGAAAATTTACGTGAACATGTTTCTGTAAGAAGCGTTTGTTTTCGAACTTCCAGAAGCAAATATGTGATCTCTCGTCAACAAAGATATCCATTCACATTGCGTCAAAATTTGAAGTCCGAATGAAATCGAAGAAGGTCGGGCATGGGAACTGTCACGTCCTAACAATGAAGTGTATCAAGAAATCTGACTACAACAGTGTTTAACTCCTCCCGCAACACGTTTTATGTCAAGGCTAAGCATACGTCTTTTTTTTTCCAAATATGTTCTTACCGTCTCCGGAGTTTATTATTATAATTTTTTTTTTCCAAGACGAAAAAAAGATTTAAATCGTTTGGATTACGTAATTAGGAAACTGATGTATACAAAAAAAAACTTTTGTTATTCTCACATTACGTGAGAAAAAAACAGTTCGTATTGATTTTTAAACGATTGACAAACAAATCTATGACAGCATAAAAAATTTAATTAGGTGTAGTTCTTAATAAAAATATAAATTACAAAATGTTTAAAAATAAACCTTATTCGAAAAAAAGTCTTTGTGGACGGAAAGTTCATATAATCGACGTATCCATAAAATAGAAACCCTCAAGATATTATTTTAATAATTGAGAACATGAATTCTTAACCGAAGGGTTTCAATAATAAATATTAAAATATTATTCAAAGGTGGTACAAAACAGAATATAATAATTGAAGGGCTCAGAATCAAAAGTCTTGTCTGCAAAAAAATTTTAAAAATGTTGATGGATCAATATTTTTATTATTCATGGATCCTGGTATAGAATTTTACGCTCCACAAAATGGCATAATCAGTTTTTCATTTCCCTTGTCCATTAGCTCCTTAATTTGCCCTTCAAAAGCAGAGTTTGGGCTCAAAACAATGTTAAATAAAATGATTTTTCACGTTTTTCTCAAAACTAAGGTTTTGCCAGATGAGACTTTTGATTCTCAGCCCTTCAATTCCTGAGGATGGTGATGAACATTAGAAAAATAAAATTTTGAAAACATGCATGAAATCTTAAACTAAAGGCATTTTTCATATCCTAATCTAATATTATCAACAATTTGATCGACAATTATTATTATATTTTAAGGACATTGAAATAAGAAACTTGAGAAAAATTCTGTAGTGGAACACAATCGGAATGAAATTGCTTCCAAAAATATTCAACAAAATAACAAGGCACTAAAAAGATTCAATGGTAAAATTTTACGAAAAATACGACTTGGTCATATAAGTTAGAAATTGTGGAGAATTTTGTGAGATTCTACAGAATTTCTTAGAAATAAAAAAATAAAAAATCGAGAAGTGACAACATGGAATTACTCTATCTTAAATTATTGGAGGGAATCTCAAATTAGGTGGATGGATTAAGAATATTGAAAATGTTCTTAGTCAAGAATAGTCGAAACGAAAGACAATTTCAACAAATTCAGACTACTTCTAACTGTAAGTTCGACGTTCGTCCATAGTGTAGTCAGATGAAGCTTGTCGAAATTTTCTATGCTTGATAGAATGTTTTCGTGCCTCAACGAGGAAACAAATTCCTCCGATCAATGATGATACTGAACCGATAACAGCAACCCAATACGACCATCCCATATTATTATGTTCCCAGTTAGGCATCCAATAACGGGAATCTCCGTAAGCTCCGAAGATGATCACAGCAAGACATCCGCAAAATGCTAATTAGAAATCAGAGCAGATAAACTAATTATTAAGAAATAAGGAGCTGCAGGTACTCCTGAATAACTGAGTTTAATTAATGTTTTTTCTATTTTCCTAGAAAACTGAGATAACAAAAATAGTCGAATCAAAATTTATTCTTTGCTAAGATTTTTACCAAATAATTCAACTCAATGTCGTAAAGTTACAAGCTTGTCAACTTTCTTTCCTCATCTTTCAAGCTCATTCGCACTAAATTTCAAACAAACAGATCCAAAAGTTCAGTATCTCAACCAATAATAATATTTATGAATAAAACACATGTTTAATATGATGCGATGAAGCAGTTTTTCAAGTTCTCATGCATTAAGAACGGAGCTGTCATAAAAAATACTGAAATAAGTTATGTAAAATAATTTCATACAAAGGCTTATGAAAAAGCGAAGTTTCATCCCTTCAGCAATTTTAGTAAGTCAATAATTCCAATAATTATACATACATGACTGGTTGAATATAGACGAAAAAAACATTTATCGACAAACAAGAAAAAATTATACCACTCTCACCTTCATCAACCATCATTAAGGCAAATACTAAAGAAGAAAACCAACTAGAATAGTGAGTTACTCACCAGCAATACACATATCTCCTCCCAAAACCGCAAGAAGACATACGAAATTGTCAGCATCTCTGCTGGTACATAAATAAGTAAGTGTGAGTAAACTGGCAACAACTGTCAGAATAAAACAGATCGAAAAGAAAAACTGAACGGCAATAAAGAATCCTGAAATCAGAGTAAGTATATCAGTGATCAGTGTGAAGAATGTCTGGTATCTAATACGTTCGTTTAAGCGGATATCCTTTCGTTGAAGTTGTAATATTATATAAATATTTTACCAGGTAGCAGGAATTCATGGATAATATAATATTCTTCTTCGTAAAACCACCAACAATCACTGAATTTCGTGTCATATAAGTGTCTAGGATCTTCAAAATGCTTGAAACAAACGATCCAAAGACCTAGAATAAAAAATCATGAAAATACAAAATTTACTGTTGCTTCAACACCTCATTTTTGGAAATCTGTGATAGAGTAGAGGAAGGTAATAAGTAGCATATTACCTAAGTTTTCAAATTTGGTTTTGGAAGGTTCGATTTGTCCATCGGTGACGAGCCATGCTTCAGTAACAAATGCCAGAAGTATGAAAAGAAATGCGACTGCTGAAAATCCGAGAGCTGCTAGACCAAGTCTTGTTTTGAACATTTTTCCAAGTTATTAATCTATGTACACTGGTTTAACGTGGAATTGATAATCATTATTAATAAAATAGAAATTTGTAATAACAATTAGTATAAATAACTGAATGAATAAAACGGAAATCTACGAAAAAAATTGAAAATTTTTTAATCGGCAAGTTACACCCAACAATCGTTTGGGAATTTTTCTAATCAACACGGACACTAATCGGAACTAATCAGAACAATCCGCGATCGGCTGTTTGGCAACGTTGAGTATCCCGGATCGTCAATGTTTACATCAGGTTCACATTTATTTTTTTCTCGGATTCATTCACGCGCTCTACAGGTGTCTTTTACGTGAACCTTCATTTCTATGTAATTTCTATAATGATCCTCCCATTTACTATTCATACTCAAAGGGCGACTCTACGAATGCTAAAAAAAAACAAACAATAATTTTTCTTCATGTGAAATATTATTATTTGGAAAACTAATACATTAATAATAGTATAAAAATACAATTTTTCTTAATTTTACTGAGGATATTTATCACATTGCCACACAAATTGAAAAAAAATAAATAAATACAGTCGATGCTAGAACCTTTCACCAGAAAAAGATTTGTACAAAAATAAAAAATTACAATAGAATATTCTACGGGAAAGGAGGTACTAGTAATATTAAAAATTCGAACATCACGAATAAAAAGGGACTTGAAAGTACTGGGGAAAAAATACTAAGCCTGATGCGTAATTGTAGAATATTAGAATGTAAAAATATTAAAATCTGATTTAAAAATAATTAAAAATTACAATGACAATGACAATTACAAATGAAATGAAAAAGTACGAATATCACAATAACAAAAAAAAAGGCACTTGAAAATACTGGGAAAAACAAATGTTGAATGCATAATAGTGGAATGTTAAAATCTTATTAAAAAAATAATTAAAAATCACAATGAGATATTAAAATTCTATAGGTACCATACATAAGCATATATGTAAGATTGAAATCCACGAAAACATCAAAAGCTCAGTTTTACTTTCAAGATTGTTCAAACATCTCTACGGTCGACGACTTCCAGCAGAAACAGAAAATTTTTAAGACATGATTGTCGGAGCAAGACGTCTTCTGCTGCCAGGAGTATTTGGGCAACTGGTCGTTTCTGAAACGGAAGGCAACGAAAATAATATAATAGTATTCTACAGCTGTATTTAAAATTTAAACATGATTTAATTGGCCAAGAAGAAAGAAATTTTAGGGGCAATAAAATTAATTTTAGGAACTCAAACCAATATTGTAACTTTCCATATTATAAGAAAATAAATAGCTTGAAAATCGTGACCAAGTCCTCAAAAAATACTCATCAAGTGGTTATTCTAAAACAATACTCCCATTACATATGGCAGGGCATATTTTACAGAAAATTTTGAGCTGGGCAGATTTATTTTTCTTCACCATTTTTCATCACAGATGTCCTAATTTTCGTCTACATGTCTAATTTTTCGTCCAGATGTCGCAATTGAGACATCTGGACGAAAAATGAGACTAATTGTGTAAGTTGAACAAAGAAAAAATCAAATTAATTTTTTATTTATTTCTTTGACAACGTTTTGGACAAGATTCAAATCTCCAAAAAATAATAATTCGGAAAATGGAAATACTTACAAATTATCTTTTAATGATTATGAAACGGCCATTTGCTGTCGCTATTCCAGCGCTGTTCGATTTGGAAGATTGCGGGAAAATTTCACGACCCGCTCTGTAAGGCATGATACTGAAACAAAAATATATTGCATTAAAAATCAAATCAAAATATACAAATAACGTGTAAATTCCTAATAAAAAAACCTTACATGCGATCGTGGAACACCATCAGATTACTACTTATGGCTGAAATGACATATAGATCACTTCGTTCTGTGCCTGGAGTGTACGTTGGTATATCATTCATGGAGCACCTACAAACGAACTCCCCTCTAGGCACCTAAAACAAATCATACCCAAAATGTGTTACGTGCGAGCTTCAAATAAAGGTTTATTCTTTTTCTTCTTTCGATTTTTCCCCCCGCATTATTAGCTTTTTCTCATACACTTTGAAACTTCATGGAATCTACAGAAATTGTGTGATTTATTATTGAATAGCTTATGAGAATACACTTACACGCAAACATGCAAAAAACTCAGCGAATGCTTCCTCAGCGTCGAATACAAGAATCATCATCCTGCTAGGCACCAAAGGATCCGTACTATTGAATTTGACGATGAAACGATTTTGATTACGCCAATCTTCTAGTTCATTAAAATTTTCGACGCTGAATTCCACACCAGTGGTAGTGGTAACTACCAAATTTTCGTTCAATAACCAATTTATTACAACAAATTTGAAATAATTCATCGAGTTCAGCTCGTGTTCTAAAGCGTGTAGTCGGTCTTGTATGTCCATTGCTGAAAATGATATAAGACAATGTGTAGGAAAAACAAAACCATAATAAATGCACTTGAAATTATATTAATGCATTAAGACTAATTGTAAATAAGTATGGTATTATTATAATTTTACTGAAGACCATGAACAAAATGGACAATATTAGATGAATTTCTGAATAAAAATTGCAACCATTTTGACACATTTTCAATGATTGATGCCGTTTCTTCCAGTCTACGAACTTTCATTTTATTTTATAACTAGCGTGGTCCCCGCTCACAATTTCTACAATTTCTGAGAATTTCTTCTCTCTAAATGAGACCAAATTCACCTTTATACGTCAAGTAGAAGCTGAGTACTCCCGAAATGAAAAATAATTCTTTTACGAATTTAGAGTATATTTTACAATTTACGATTTCTGCCTGATTTTGATTTTTCTAGTACCCATGTAACTTTCAATTCGGAAGCTTAAAAGCAGCTAAGAAAGTAAAACAAGAAAAGAATACTACCTTCAAATGAGCAAAAGTTGCTCATATTGTACAGATCAAGTGAAGACAAAATAAGTTTCAGTCCAGCGACATCGATGTCATTTCGTTGGCACATTTTTAACTGAAAGACGTAGACGTGTAAAATAATAAAATAAGACGAAAATTAATTTAAAATACTTTCGGCACACTTGAATTTCTTCACATTTTAATTTTATGTTCTGTTTATGTTCTTCTTTTCATCTTTGTCATGAAGTTACTATTTATCATGAAACCTAGTGCATATGGTACTCACTGCGTCTACTCTGGAGGACTGGAGCCCTCAGAGAGGGAAATTCTAGTCCCGAACTTAGAAATCTAATTTATTCAGCAAAACACGAAATATAAAAATTACGGTCTTTCGTATGCCATTCTACTAGGGCACACTAAAACTTAAGTCTTAGAGAAAAACCCACGTCCTTAAGATTTTGATTTCCCTTCCTTACCGCAACGTTAGCGCTACAATAAAAGTTGCGAAAGAAAAGACTGAAATATTAACAGACGCTATCTAGATGACAAAATAAATAAGTACGAATGGCGCGTTCGCGACAATCTTTGTATTCGAAAATCGATATGCCAATTGCCAAACTTCTTTGGAACTTGATCGTTTCGTTTCGAAGTTTCTTGTTTGATAACTGATTTGCAATTTGAAGTTTTTGAATTCTTCTTTCTTCGTATCTTAAGATTTCAAAATTCTTTTGAAGTACATAAACTTCTTATTGATTTTGAATCTTCTAACCGATCTTCTTATCTTAATCATGGGTTCAACTTCAAATGAATTACTCTCGCAGAATGAATGAAATACCATCTGCATTTCTGACAAGTAAGTTAGATGACTTTATGTTTTCTGTTCATTACAAGATATGTTCAATTTTGTGCCTCTTTGTAGATTAAATTATTTCCTGTTACTTTTTCCAGCATCTGTGCGTTTACTTTGAAGCATTACTTATCCCATGGCGGCCGATAGTGATATTGAAATGACTGTTTCTTCTGAAGTTAGCGTTGAGAAGTGCCGGCTATTAGCCAAAAAATATTTTGATCTGGTAACTAATTTCAGACTTCTTGTTAAACACTTGACGTTTATAAATATATTTCATTCTTACAGCATCTCTACACCACTGCTTTATTTTGGGCTGACAAAGTTTGCTCGTTGAACAATAATGAACCTCAAGATGTATATTTTCTTGGAAAATGTTTATTTGATATGGGGCAGCACAGACGAGCTGTTCATATTATACAAAATACAGGACTAGAAAAAGTAAATTAGTTAATCTAAAATAGTGAGAAATTATATAGGATTGCTAATGAATGGTACTTTTTTTCGCTGTAGGTGGACATCTACTGCCGGTTTATAATGATTAAATGTCTAATTGAAGTTAAAGAATTCACCGAAGCTCTATCAATGTTACTAAATGAAGATATCGATGATAAGAAGAACACTTCGACCTCTCGAACCTTTGCTAGTGCAGAATTAGATTCTTTACGGATACAATTCAATTTATCCGAAGAGGAATCCATGAGTGTTGGTATTTTTTCTTCTTTAACAAAATATTGTGTGTTCTCAAATTGCTACTTAAAATTTTCTATGTAGATGTACAGTGCGTTACTGGCATTGAAAGGCCTTGTGTACGAGGCTCTTGACAATAGAAATTTAGCCACTGACTGTTACAAAGAAGCAGTTTCTAGCGATATCAACTGCTTTGAAGCTCTGAGTGCCTTGCTCCAACATCGTTTATTAACGTGTGTCGAAGGTTTGCATCTTTACCTTATATTGGGTTTATTTTATGATCCAAAACGTTTCTTTCACTATTTTGTTTAATTTTAGCCCAAAAATTAATGGAATCGTTCACACCAGTTGAAAACAGTAGTGAAATTGAAGACACTGTTACAAAACCCTTGTACCAAACATTGCTTCGATCCTACATAGGTGATAGTTTACTTCCTCCAGAAACGACTGTATCGTTACCACAATCATTGGAAATGAATTCAGATGTCCTTGCTGCCGAAGCTGAGAGGTTATATTATAATTGTTCTTACAAAGAGTGCTTCGAACTAACTGAAGTGTAAGTTGACAAGTATATTATGGTTTGACATTTTCCCTAAGAATTTTTAATGTGGTATTTTCATTATCGTTTTCAGTATACGTAAGAAAGATCCGTACCATATGGTTGGCTTAATGACGCATATTGCATGTCTTGTAGAACTGGGATATAAAAATAGTAAATAAGATTCATATTTATTTCATTTCTCATGCATTTCTCTCCGGAGACAATTGATAAATTATGATTATTTTGGTTTCAGGATTATTTTATTTAGCACACGATTTAGTCGATGTTCACTCTGAAACAGCCATTGCATGGTTAGCTGTCGGTTGTTATTACTATCTTATAGGTGAGTGTAATATGATAATTTATAATAATCAAGAGGCCTCTTCACCAGTTTTTGCATCCATTCCTGAATTTTTTTTTTTGCAAGTTCGATCAACCGTTTTGAAAATTTTATTTTCTCTTTAGGAAAACAAGATCCAGCTCGTAGATACCTCAGTAAAGCCACGCTTGTCGATAACATGTTCGGAGCTGCCTGGCTGGCTTATGGACATTCATTTGCAGCAGATAATGAGCACGATCAAGCAATGGCTGCCTATTTCAAAGCCTCGCAGCTCATGAAAGGGTATGTTTGCGACTTCAATATCTATAAAACCTTATTTCAGTGTTTTATTCGAATTTGATATTTCAGGAGTTACCTTCCCTTGTTATATATTGGATTAGAATGTGGATTAACGAGTAACATCGGCTTAGCTTATCGATTTTTTCAAGAAGCTCGCACTCTGGCTCCCAAAGATCCGTTCGTTATACACGAAATGGGTGTAATAGCCTACCAAAATCATAAGTAGGTGGTCAGTATTTTATTCTGAAGCATAAAAGCTGATGATGCTATAAAAACTTGTTACTTTTTAGATTCGAAAAAGCGGAGCATTACTTTTTGGAAACGCTGAGTCGACTGAAAGAGATAAATGAGCCTTTATTAGCTGATAAGTGGGAGGCGTTATTCAATAATTTGGGGCACGTTTCGAGAAAACTGAAGAAATACGACAAAGCGTTGGAGTTCCACCAACAGGTTGAACCGTATTTTTATTAATTTTTTGTTGGAAAATTCGATGTTATTGGATTGATACTAATTTATGGTTTATGATGCAGGCTCTTTTATACTCGCCTCTCAATGCCTCAACATTGACCTGCATGGGCTTGGTTCATTCACTTAGCGGTAATATATCGGAAGCTGTCGAAACTTTACACAAATCTTTGGGTATCCGTCGAAATGATTCGTTTACGACCACATTGTTGAATAGTGTTATCGAATTATTGGTCGAACAAGAAGAACCATTTGAGGGTAACATTAATTTGACAATGATAAAATTATATTCACGTCTTTAGTCCTGATCTTATACGTTTATGCAGTTTGTTTTTTTCTCGATTTCTGATCAGTGATCAGATTAAAACCGATTTACAATTGCTTCATTGATACTGGAATACAATTTGAATAATTTATATTTGGTCTCCTCGTCAAATTTTGATATTATTTTTAATTGCTCAGGCTCAGATTCAATTAAAACTATTGCGATCAGTAATGACGATCCGAAACCAAAGACGACAAAAAAGTCTGCTTGGACCCAAAATCCAGAAAGTCCGGTTACATTTGAGGAAAATGATCCGATCAATGCAGATAATGATCAGAATTTCTCGACGATAAGTAATGAAGTAGAAATGTGAGTATTGTTTTTTCATTAAATTAAATTATAAGATTGATTTTCTCCGTTCTCATTCGCATAAAGGTGCATGATCAAGTTTTCAAAAAATTCTCATGATCGAGGATCGATTGAGTGTTCAGTCGAGCTAGCTGAACGTTAAATTATACACCTCGTCGATATAAAAAAAAATATTAAAAAAATTATTCTAGCCATCACTTTTTCCTCCATTTTTTATATCATAAAAATTGATAAAGTAATTTTCAATTTAATAGTCGATAGTTATGAAGAGAAGACAATTTCTTATTCAGAGGATTTTTATTTAATTAGATTATTTTTACTTTAACTTTTTGTTTTATACTTTTTTAGGAGTTGATCGTTTTGCTGAAGGATATCATCCTTGATTCAATGTGATAAGAAGGGCAATACCATTTATTGGAGCTGTTGAGTTCAGCTATATATTCATCGTGTAAAGGTTTTGGTTTGCTCTCGTAAATATTGTGAACCTGATCGATTGTACTGATTTTTATTTATTTTTTTTAGATACAAAATCTTGTTCTTATTTTTTGTCGTCTTTTTATTTCCAGCTTCATTCGACAGTTACATATTGTCTGACTCACGCAAAGTTTGAGACATGATTTAAAAACTATACAAAAATGCTTACAACTTTTCGGTTCTTAGTCTGGGGTGGCAATGTTTCGAAAAGTTGACCTATCAAAAAAGAAACTAGTGGAATTCTTAAACATCAGTATTTTAAAAAGCTGATGAAGAAGTAACATTTTCAGTAGAATAAAATTGAAAATTCGAGAAATACCGTAACGCTTTTGAGATTAACATATTTCTCTCGGTTTTTGATTCTACGAGTTTTCACGTAAAAAAAAACTATCGACAAGTCTGTAGTGAAATAACCGTCAGATTCGAATACAATTTACGAGCTTTTCTCAAGAACTCGAGACGATAGAAATTACTGAAAAATTCACGTGTTCTAAAAACAAATTATTTATTTCTCCGCTTCTTTGGAATATCCACTAAAAAAACTTGCCATAAATGATTCGATTCCAGCGTTACCAGTCTTCGTTCTGCGTAGAACCGAAAATTCCAGCGTGCAAAATTATCAGACTACCAAAATGAAATGTAGTCCACGTAAAAAGTACCTTATATTATATCGTACAAACAATTAACAGAGCAAGAAAAGAATAAGAAAGAATCGAAGGCAATTTTTAAATATACGAGCGCTGTTCGCACCGTGTTACCATCAAGGAGACAATGGTCTCGAGTCGTTCAATAATAAATTCTTAAATTTAGAGCAGTCCGGAGTCATTTCTTCGCATTCGTCTCCAACCTAGCTACGCAACCCAGCGTCGTCAAACAGAACATAATTATTATACGTAGTAGCTATACATCGCAAATAAACACACTGTACATGAATTTTTTTACATTTTTTATACAGTCTCTTTGTTCATGCCACTCTTTCGTTCTTCGGTTCACGCCACTCTGATTCTTTTCGGAGGCGGTTCCATCGGCGGCGGCATCATCGGAGTGCAATGCTTCTGGACAAAATCCAGCAACATAGTGCGCGTCACCGGCGCCCTAATACTTTCCATCACCGCCTCAGCCGTTTTGTCCGCATTGGGGAACGATTTGTCGGTACGCTCGCGCATGAACACCCAGCGGCCACCCTCCAGCTTGCACTCGACGATCTTACCGTCGAGGGCGCGCAACGTACGGTCGCACTTAATGCGTCCGAACTCATTCCCGCTGCCGGTCCGCAGGCTGCCGATGTACTCGGGCAGGCAGCCCGTTTTCTGTACGAGCTTGACTTCTAGCAGAAAATCGATCGAATTCATCGAAAGTGGCTTCCACTTGAGCACCGCCGGCGTCGTGAAGAACGTGTACGCGTCTTCCTCCGGCTGAAAGATCAGACCGTCCGGCTCGTGCGGCAGCTTGCTGGCGAACTCCTTACTCAGCAGATGGCTGACCCAGCGCATCTCCCAGAACTCCTTCAGGCGCACGCTGAACGGCTCGGATTCGCGTACGATGCGGCCTTCGGTCATGGCGTCGCGCCGCGGCATTATGATCTCTTTTTGGATGGCCACGTACCGCGTCGGATAGAAGGGCTCCTGCCCGATACTGTGGCCCTCGAACACGACCATATCGTAGATGAGGTAGCGCGGCACGCGCTGGCCGTCGACCGTGTCGATTACCATTTCGCCGTCGAGCAGCGTGTTGACTAGGTGCTGGCTGGTGCGTTTGCGCCAGAAAAAGCTCAGATTGCGCACGCGAAACACGCTGTTGTCTCGGTCCAAAAAATAGACCTGGCCCTCGCCGACGATCAGCATCATGTACCGCGTGCCGTCCGCCTTCCACGAAACGCGATACGGCTTCTCGGCCAGCAGCTTCAGATTGCGCCGGTCCATGGAGACGGGCTGCGAGCCGACGAACACATCCGGCCGTTCCTCGTTGCCGGTGAGCCGCGCCACCAGGTGGCGCAGTCGCGTCACCTCCGAGTGCTCGACGATCGGCTCGACGCCCGGCACGCCCTCCATGAACATCGGATTCTCCTTGAAGCGGGCAAAACTGCGCCGGCCGCGCGCCGGTGACGGCGTCGACGAGCCGCCCGACGAGCGCTCGTCGCTGAACGTCGTGTCGAACGAGCTGCCATTGCCGGAGTCGTCTTCGTGGCACCAATCGGGTAGCTGCGGCGCCGGCATCATGTGCGCAGGCCCGTCGTCCGAGTAGCGCAAGTACAGCTCGCGAATGTAGCCCTCCTTGTAGATGCCCGGCGGTCGCACCTTGGCGAATTCGCGGATCGCGCTCTCCACGCTGTAGTCGAACTTTTCGATGAGGTAGGCGGCGACCAGGAAACCGGTTCGATTGAAGCCGTGCGTGCAGTGCACGGCGATCGTCTTCAGTGGCTCGCGAGCCGCGAACATGTTGCACAGCTCGATGAACGTGTGCGTTTGCTCGCGAGTGGGTGCGCCATCGGCGCCGTGGCAGGCGATCTTCACGTAGCTGCACTCCTGCTCCTTCACCTGCTCGCAGTCGTAGAAGCGAGAGGTGCGCGTCAGGTCAATCCACAGGCCCAGCTGAAGGCGGCGCCCTTTGGCGTAGTCGAACAGCATGGTCGGCGTGAAGCGGTACTGCGGCGGTATCTGCGCATCGAACTTCTCGTCCAGCGGCGTCTTGAAGGCGAGGATCTTGGCCAACAGGTCGTCCGCCTTGCGGGGACAGCGCAGCCAGCGAGCCGGTATTCGGCCGGGTCCGCGGTGGGGGGTGTCCGTCATGGTGTACCTGCGCAAACAATGCCGGTCAACGGCTGGTTAATTGGTATGTTTTGAGAGGGAGTGGGAAAGAGTACAATGAAATTGGATCGATTGGTTCATTTTTGATTGCGCCCATAGGTGAACTTCGCGATGGGGGGGGGGAGAGAGAGCTGAAGAGATAATATTCGTATACATCAGAAATCAAAATATGCACTAACTACGACACAAAAGAAACGCTCAAATCTATTGGAGTGTCAGTGGCTGCATTGGCGCACCCAGCAATTTGCTAAGCGACCGGTTGAATTTTAAATTTGTACACCCGAAAGAAAAAAAATTGGCAAATTATTTCATTCAGTGATTTTTTGATGAAATTTGATGGCTGAAGGGGGGCTTCAGCTCGCTCAGCCTGTAACGGCGGGTAGAAAATAAGGCTCACTGTCAGCGGCGCAGCCGGGGGAGAAATAAAAAACACCTGACAGAATAATCAAACGAACGAATATTATGCGCAACACTAACTAATAGTAATGAATTTGTCGTGTGTTTATTATTTTTCTTTTCTGGAGCCGAGTATAGTATGGCTTAATCGACTCATAGTGAACGGTAGGAGTACTATACGCACATTTGTTCAGAAATGTGAATGAAATTCACAGAAAAAACAGTTATGGTAGTTAATTCTCAGTCTTTATAAAAAGAAAAGTAAGAAAGCATGGTAAAAATCACATTCCAGACCTCCTCAGGGTACAAAATTTGAGTTTCGAATAGCTTAATACACTCTGTTACAACTGCGCTATAACTGGTGTGCCAGCATACGTATATCAGTAAAATTTGACGAAAATTGAAAATTGATAAATAATTTTAGAAATTAATACAGGGTTTTCTGAGAGAGCTAGACAAATTTACGAAGTGTCAAGACCCCCTAGAAAGTAGAAACCGGATAGCTTCCTCTCAAGAAAACATGAATAATTTATTGGATGATGGAGAAAGGTGGTTGAAGAGGTCAACTAAGTTGAAATTTATGGTCAATGAATTTTGCTCCATTCAAAATTACCGAGAAAGAATAAAATCGGGTATCAATAAAAGAAAAGTTATTTTTACCAATAAGGTCTCTCAATTTTTTGGTCATTTTCTCAACAAATTGTAGTCTTTTGTTTTGGAAAAATACCTTGATGAAATATTCAGAAAGAAATTCTTCACAAAAAAGATATTTCATCATTATCTCAACAAGTTGCTTGCAATTTTCGTAACGAAACAGACACATATTAAATAGAATAATTTAAAAGATAGACTGTATGCGTATCTACGAGAGAAGATTCTACGAGAGTATATTTTTCAATATACTCACTACCTAATACCCAAATTCAAAGTTCGATTGTTTTGTAAAAATACATTTTTGAAATAAATTTGTTCATTTCTGCAAGTTTTTTCATTATCTATTTATTTATTTGTTTTTTCATTTAAATATAACCAAGTCTATTGGAAAAATGAAAAATATGCTATTTCAGCCATTGGATTTAGAAATTCAATTCGAGACTGATTTTCTCAGTTTCGATATGAATTCGTTTCAATTTTACTTTCGGCTTACTCAGCAAATATGTAATTTTCTCTTTAGCTTTAGTACTTGCACAGTAAGGTATTTTTTATTTTATCACGAAATACTAATTTGCGTCGCAAAATAAGCAAGATATGATCGAACGAAAACCAAAAATGACGAACTTGGAAGAAAAAAATTGAAAGGCACAACGATATTCTTAAAATAAAGACAATCACATACATTCGGATGCTTATTTCGATAAATCGGGCCAATTTTCTGCCCTCCCTTTTGACAATTTGATCTCCACTTTAGTTGGTGTCATCGTGACACTGCTCTCTTCAACTTTCACAACACCGGCCAAATTGTATTCGCGTTCAAAAACGTGCTCTCCTTCTGGAAAGTAGATATAAATGTTCAATTTCACAGGCGAGCACCGAATTTCAGATTTATGTGGGTCGTAATTTTTGGCAAAAATAGAGATTTCAACTCTGGTTCCAGTTTGGTGCCAGTCTAATCGACAGTTGATAGGTTCTTTTTTCTTAAACCACAGATGTCTTCCGGTAGTACATCCAGCTTGTTCGAGGAACTTGCTAAAATCTGAAGTGATTTTCTTACAACAAGACCAGTACTTCAGTCCTTCATGAAACACAGCTGTACCTGGATGATGGACACAATTTTCGTTCATACCCACAGAGTACGTTGCTGAGCAGCTGGTATTTTGACAAGGAGTTCCTACTGGAATTTCACCATCCTTGACAACTTCGACTTCCGCAGAAGGTGAAGAAAGTTGTTGAAGAAATCTAGTTGAAATCGTTACTTTCAAAGGAACGAGTGGAGTATCTAAAGGGATTTCTTCTTCAACTAGTTTCGGAGCGATGGTAGACTGATAGAAACGAGCTTCTATGACGTTCACATCATCATTTTTTGGTTTGGGAGGAGCAACTGGTTTGATGCTACTGTGCGTACCAAGAGTACAGCCTTTAAAATTCAGAAACTCTGTAAAATCGGTACTCTTACGCTTACAACAAGTCCACCCTTTGTATGCATCGTGAAAATAAGGTTCTCCAGGATGGTAGCTGCAACTGCCATTTTCGTTAAGTTCAGGATCAAAAGTTACGCCACAGCCTTTGTTATAACAAAGTAATTTTTCAGATACGTCACCCATTTTCTGAAAATAACCAGTACAATTATCTGCGAATGTACAAAAACAACGGAGCTTACGAAATTAACGTAAGCAAAGTTCCACAAAGAAATTATTTCGAGGATGAAGGATAGGAGCGTTATGTTAATCGATTAACCCAAAATGGGACGATCCCTACTCAAATTGTGCTCAATAAAGCAAAACATGATGATCATGAACGACCAGGATGTACCAAATCAGCAGAAACAGACATCAGCTTACGTGGAGATACACATCTTCTGCACACCAGTGATAGGATTAAGAATCTTGAGATTACTATTTCGTTATCGAATTTATAAAATTAGATGCAGAAACAGGGTTGTTAGAAAAGACTTACAATTTCATACTCAACTTACCTTTAGATTGTACGAAGGCACCCAAGTGAATTTGGTATCAGTAATTCATCAAAGTTTGGATACGTTCTTCAAAAATTATTCACGATGGATGAAATGAAGGAATCGTTTAGCAAAACTTCGAGCACGAACTTCGATATCAGTCATCGAGAAACGTGGAAAAAACTAAAGAATACTTGCATTGATCACTAGAGAGAATCGTCCTTATTTGTATCCACAATAAAACATATTTTCAAATGAACAATAATTCGAAAATATTCATACTTTCGTTGCAAGTTCGCACCTCGTGAATGGGAATTTACTATTTATGGACGAACAGTTTGAAAAATTGAAAGAATTTTGAAAATAAATGTATAATTTTCTAGAACTATGAACAGAAAAATGGTGTAATCTCAAGACAATAAGGGTTTGCTGTCATTGATGGGAGGGAGGTGAAGAAGGGGGTGAGGTAAACAAAATGCAGAGAAAAAAAACAGGTGGAGCGGTCAACCGCCGGAAAAATATTTTCAAGATGACGCGACGTTCGCATTCCTAGATAGCGCTTATAACAAGTCACAGACACAAGAATCACTCAGTTTTTCAATTTTAATTATCACGTGTTTAAACTTTCACGTCATTCTGCTGTTTGAGCTCTTCGGGGGTTGGGGTTGTGGGTCTACGGGGCTTCGGTTGCTTCGGTTGTAAATTTATACATAATCGAAAAAAGATTCACACAACTCATTATAAAATTATCAAGAAAGAAGAAGACATTTAAATTTTAATAACCAGAACCAGGATCTTGACTAAATTTCATTCCAAAAGAAAAAAAAATTATTCGGCCAATTCGTGTAATTAGAAACTTCTTTTAACTGTAAATTAATTTTTTTTTCAAATTAAATAAACGTTTAAGAAGCCGACATTGAGTGATATTTTGTATACCTATTAGATGAAGAAAATCAACAAAACTAACTCGAGTTCAAAAAATTCCAGCAATGTTGACTTGAATAAAAATTAGGGACTTGAGAGGTGAATATAAAATTGTCTCTCATCTTTGACAGACTTTTTGAAATTTTCTCTCTTTAGCTAAAAAAAATTAAAATTAAAGAAAAAAAAACTCTGATTGAAATAGAAATGTTTATTTCATACCAAAAACTTGAAACTTCATAAGCCGCACGATTATTCTATTCGTCGTTGAATTGATCACAATCAAAACCAAAAAAATTCAACATCCAATTTCACGATATATAGCTAAATTTGCTGTCGTCAATGATGAAATCTTGCACTGCCACTGGCTATCCTGAATTCAATTTTCTCGAGTAAGCAATCAATTCAGTTTCACCTCGAAAGCCTCTCATTCTTTAGCTGGAGCAGCGGCGCCCAAACCTAAGCCCCTCGCACGTAATTCTGGAACGTGAACGTCAACTATTTTCTGCTTCTTTCCAATACCTTTTCCAGGAGCCCAACCCATTCCTCTCAGCATTGCATAGCCAAATTCAGTCACAGGCACATTATCATAGTTGGCAGTTTCTTCGGATTCTTTAACAACACTAGTATTCATGGGAATTTCCATCGTTGAGATATTAGTGGGCTTTTCGACAGGATTTTTAGCATCTGCTATTAATTCACGAATAGCAAGTTGTTCAATAGATACTTGATTACCTTCAGCATTAGGGGAAGTGTTATCCGATACGGCTTCGGATTCTTTTCGTTTTTTATCCGAAATTCGTTCGGCTACGCTATAATTATTTTTCACCGGTATAATGAATTCTTTTTTTTCGGATAACTGAATAGTATCCTTGTCAAATGAAGTTATATATTCTACTTTTTCTTTAACTTCAGGTTGTTTCTGTGGTAAGATGGTTGGCTTTTGCTTCGTTTTAGAGAAGCTAAATGAAATTTTCTTCGGTTCCATTTGACAGAATTTTAGATCACAAAATCAATTTTTTCAATAGACTGGAACACCTGAAACAAATTTTCGCAATCAATTATTCAATATGATTGCATTTAACATACATTTTAGTTTGAATAAACTGAAGATAATGCAATGATTCAAGATCTGTAACTTATTCCTATTAGATATAACTGAAATATTTTTTTATTATTAATTTTGAAATAAAATTTAGATCAAAACTGGTAGTGTTTTTAAAAATAGAAAAGCATGAGACTAAAACATTGTAAAGGAACATAGAAATAAGAAAACTGTATCTGAATACTTGAGCACGAAATCAAACTCTTGTTGAAAACTTGCAACTAAATATTCGACTAACGTTTATTCAAGTTACACATCGTTCTCACAATTCGAAAAGTGCAGTTCACAACAGTATCAAGTAAAATCTCTAGCAACGTAAATTGAAGTAAATGCTCATAGGTCGGGTTACATGTATACAACACATGACTTTTCTTACTTATTAACGCAATAGCTACGGTTCTAGAAATTGAAATCTATTTTAACCTCGTGAGGAAACTAAACAACCAAGATAGTCAGACGAGGGTGCCTCATAATTGTTACGTTAATTTCTCTGGTGGAAATAAAGAGTCGTTGAACTAAAGCAAAAAACAACATTATCAAATACGTAGGTCATTTTTAATTTAATATCAACTCACCAAAACAATATTTGAGCTTTTGCTTTAATCGAATCTAATTTTCATGGTGATTCATGAGTGAGTATCGTTAATGCCGTCGTTCTCACGAAGATTATTATTGCTAGGTGATCTCCAAGTATATATTATCCACAGACTTTCATCCAAAATTATGAATCTATAAATAGTTTGCATGTTTAGAAGGTATAAATTAAATAAGTAAAAAGTATCAATCTTTTTAACAAATAATGTAGGATATAAATTATTTAATTACCTTCAGTCAACCATCGACAAGTTTCTGAGATGTAGATAAATTCAACCGATCGAAGTAAAAAGTACTGAAAGTTCCTGATTTGATTCTAAAATTATGAAACCTCTAGCTGTTCTGTTACCAAGCTCTGCTTTGCCGCTAAGAAATACACAGAAACGAAAGTCGGAAGAATTGGAGAATTTCGCAAGTTATAAATTAACTCACTTCGATGTGTCACTCATCCATTTACAGAATTGTAAAATATAAGAATAAAACTACTTGTTCCTAGGTCGTTCATCAAGATTGGCTTATCAAGTTATCAGTCATCTCATTTTTTGGACGCAAAGGAAATAGGAGTGTTCACATTTAATGTGTTCTGCGTGATAAAGAAAAACCAATGAAATTGGAGGTTGATAAGAATATGAGCTTCGTTACCGTGGAGGTACCTTTTAGAACCCTTGTGGGCTTGTGCTATAATAGTTGAGTGAGATTCGTACTCAACAAAAAATTTTGGTCGACAAATTTGCAGTTTGCACATTTACACATTTCGTAATAGAATATTGAAACTTTTTCCTTCGAATTGTGAATAAAATGTGAATTAGCTGGAACTAGAAAGGTTAAAGATTGGAATATCGGAATTTCAAATTTGAAACGAAAATTTTTAACCGGAAGCCTGGAAGGAAACCTAATCAGTCACCGATTTTGTTTCTATGTAAGTTGGTAAAATATGAACTTGTGAAATAATTATTAAGGAGCCACGAGATTTCACATTAGTTCCTCCTTCCGTTCCTTGCTTGTTGCTATAGTGAATTTTATTCTCGGCAATTTCGCTATTTGAAGTAATTTTTCGTTGGATTCGTGATAATTTTCAAATTTGGGATATTTTAAGAATTTGTCTCCATCTCCACCCACCCTGTTGTAACATCTTATCATTTAATGACACGTTTGAGTACGTGCAGTTGTCCGACTATTGATTGAGTCAGGGTCAAGTAGGTCGTCACAAAAATTCATCATTAATTTTCAACTTGTCGATAATGTTGAAAACATATTCTAAGCTTCCCGTTTGCCCTCATCGAACATTCTATTCGAGGAACCAATATCCCCTTTATGACACCCTGTAAATTCAGTCTAGTTACCAGTTTTTTTTTTTTAGTGAGTAGAGAGTATGTTCGGTCTGTTGTAAAAAGTGTCAAGAATTTGAATTCGAGATTTAGAATATTCTGATCTTAAGCTGGTAATTTATGTTACAAAATTTCGCTCGTAAATCCTCATAAATTTTTGAGAAAGTATTTATTTCTTCCTGAAAACTAGTTCTAAATTAAAAATGTTTTGTTTTGCAGCTTCGTAAATTCAATATTTTGATATGTCGGCCTACAAACCAGTACAATATGTTATATTCGATATGGACGGTTTACTTTTGAGTAAGTCTAATGAATAAATTTTTCTATAACTTTCGTCATCTTTTTTCATCAAATAAAAGAAACAATTATTTTCTCAACAGATACTGAAGAAATATATAATGATACTTTTCGTGGAATATTGGCAAAATATGGAAAAACGTACACGAATGACATGAAAATAAAAGTAATGGGTACCATACCAAAGGATACATATTCAACGTTTATCCGAGAATACCAGCTCTCAGTCACACTGGAGGCATTTACTGAACAAGTTTCGTCATATTTGCTGAGCAATATGGAAAAAGCGGAGCTAATGCCTGGTAATTTATATACTTATTATTTTCTAGCATTCAATTTTTTAATTTCATTTAATTTTTATATTTTCTACAAAATTTAGGTGCTGAAAGACTCGTAACTCACTTAAAGAAACACAATATTCCTATTGCTGTGGCAACGAGTAGTGGTAAACAGGCTTTTGATGTGAAAACAAAACGCCATAAGTCAGTTTTTGACTTGTTCGACCACATAGTCGTTGGCAGTAGCGATCCAGAGGTGAAAAACGGAAAGCCAGCTCCTGATATTTTTCTCATCTGTGCCTCTCGGTTTCCTGACAAACCATCGCCGGATAAAGTAACATTTTATTCGAGTCTAAAAACAATATTTTAGACTTTTAAAATTAATTTCTTGTTATTCGTAGTGCCTAGTATTTGAAGACGCACCAAATGGTGTTCAAGGAGCTGTAGCTGCAGGAATGCAAGTTGTGATGGTACCAGAACCCATTATTCCGGAGGAAAAGAGAAAACTTGCCACCAAAGTTATTCCATCGTTGTTGGATTTTAAACCTGAAGAATTCGGTCTACCCAAGTTCGAAGATTGAATAGATTAAATAACATTCTCTGCAAAGAAAAATTCAAAATTTTTGCTTCTTATATCTTTTGAAAACAGATTTTTGACTTTTGAAAATTTTGATAATGATGAATATTTTTTATTATGTTATGTTCTAGTCTGTTTGTTCTCTAGTCTTCACATTAACTTATTTTACGTTACAACTGTAGTCGGATAAAAATATTTCCATCCCATAATCACCATATTTTTGAAAAATAATTTATAAATTGTTTTCTCAATTTTTTTTTTCCTTTGGAGTGCGAGTGTAGTGTAACGAGTAATTAATTTCTGGAAATTACAGTGAGGGTATTACAAACCTGGTTGGACATCTCCATCAAGGGTGATCCTAATACTCGGGGGATCTGTCCTACCAGGTTTGTTCATTTCACATAAGAAAGGTGTTTCAAATGATCAGTGATCACAGATTGGTAAAAAACTTGAGTTAGGTATATGCCACAACATTTTTCTTGTCAGATGATTCACGTTTAATGTGTTATTTTTATTTTTTGAAAAATTGTTCTCGCTATTGCTGATACTCATTTTGTTTGACAATTTATGGCAATATTTTTGAAAAAATGAAAATTCCATGTATAATTGCGAGTACTATTCATCGAGCATAAAACCTGTTCAACTTTACCTTTCTGTTGGACCAAACAACGTGGTGTGAATCTTCGTCCGTTATTCTTATCCTCTTATCATATAACGTCATGGCATAGTGATAAGAAAGAACTAAATTTATTCGCTCTGTGGCGATCATTCCATTGTGGATTTGAAAACACCTCATCTGGAGTCAAATAATTTCGTATGGTTAATAAATCACCGAGTATTTTCGGGGTTTTCCAAAATGGAGGACAGAAAGTCGATGGTGCCAAAATTACCTACAAATGAAAATTTGACAGATTTGATAAAATGTTACAATTTTGCTGCCATTAAGCATAAAAACCAACGAAGAAAAGACTTGGAAGCTACCCCTTACATCAACCATCCAATTGGTAATAGCAAACTTCTATATCCGTGAGAAACATAAACCGAATTATATTCGCTAATATAATCCTGTTTTAGGAGTTGCTAATATTTTGACTGAAGAAGGAGGAATTTATGATCTTGATGTTATCAAAGCAGCTGTCTTACACGATACTGTGGAAGATACAGACACTACGTTCGAAGAAATAGAAGAAAATTTTGGCCCTAAAGTTAGGAGTATCGTGGCCGAAGTAACCGACGATAAGAATTTATCAAAAATGGAACGGAAGAAGCAACAGGTTTAGATTTTATTTCATTGTGAAAACTAGCATGGCCCAAGGGGGATGCTCCCTATTCGCTCAAATACCCCTTGAAAATTCTTAATTTTTTAACCTCACAATCAATATTGATATTTTGCTTGAAAATGGGAAACAATTGTTATAAAAGTGTACTGAAAATTATTCAGTCGATTTTTTAAGAGGGAATGATAGTTGACTGATTGAAAAGTTTGTTTATGAATTTATGATTAGATCGAACATGCAAAAAGATCCAGTTTCGAGGCGAAACTTGTCAAACTAGGAGACAAACTGTATAATCTGAGGGATTTAGATTGTCAAACACCAGTAGGATGGACTGAAGAAAGAGTTGAAGAATATTTCATTTGGGCTAAGCAAGTTATAGATCAAATGCGAGGCACGAATTTGGCTTTGGAAGCGAAGCTGGATGAATTATTTTCCAAGCATATTCTAGAATAAAATATAATTTTAGTCAAATTATGTTGTAATTTGTTTGTTAAACTAATTATGCAGGTGGAAACAAAATACAAAGTTTTATTACTCATTTACCCAGTTATAATTATTCGCTTGTATTAACCTATTGAACAAGTATCAAAGTATTTTCAAAATTCATTAATGCTTTACAACATAATTATTTAAAAAAACATCTCTTACCTTTTCATTTCTTCCGAATTAAATATAATCATGGCATGGTAGTGTGAATAATTCACTTTCCTTGAATGTCCAAAACTTTCACTATTGCTCATAATTTCTGACCTACGCTAGAAAAATTTTTGAACATAAATACAGTTATGCGAGCTAATCTTACAATATTAGAATACGAATACTTTATTACAGACTTCAAAGGATAAACAAAAATGTTGATCATATTTTGAATTTTTTACTAAGTCCAGAAATTTTCAGAATCGCCCACAATATAAATTAACAAGGAGACAGGTACTCTGCACGAATTTTGAATTTGTCCTCAAAGAAAAGTTCTCAAGACTATACTTGAAAATGTTACAAGCTCGAATTTGCCATTTTCTATGAACGACATGAAGCAAGATGCATATCTAATAGAACAGATTTTTCAGAGTATATTTTACCAAGTTATTCGAAAATTAAGTATAAAATAAATAAAAACAAAATCATGCGAGAATAACTTATGTATTGAAATTAAATTAACAACGATGTGTACCAGCATTGTGACAGAAAATCTAGCTGTATAAAAAAGTTTTCAAATTTCCAGCGAATATTGTTGAATAGTAATTATAATACTAAAAAACTCGAGTTAATCTTAAAAAAAAAAAAATAATATCTATCATTAAATCTATTAAATCTATTTAGTATTCTTTTAAAAATTAATAAAAATTATTCCTCCTTCTTACGAAGCAACTGCTATTTTAAAAATTACTAAAAACTTGTGGAAGTACACCTATGCGTATAGCTGCAGTATTAACTGGTACAACGTAAGGAATGACAAAAAAAAAAAAATATATAAAAATGAAAACAAAATTCTTCTCTGAAGAAATAAAAAACCCTAATTTAAAAAAAGTGATTCCAGCTAATAATGAAAAAAAAATAATAATTGAAAAATTGTAGCTTCTTCAACGTAACAAAATGATTATGTACAGATTTATACATAAAAATGCGGAACTCCAAGTCTTCAAATCTGCAACGTAAATGGAATGGAATTAGCTTATTTCAAAAAAATTTGAAGAAATCTTTTTAAGAAAATTGCCCACTTACTTTAATGTGGAACAGTTATGGCATTCATAAGGCCTCCGTGTTTGGAATTCCTCATCAGCGGCTTATGAGATTTCAATGACGTGTGGTGCAAGGACCAACAGTTAGTGCAGAAATACCGGAAACATCCATTTTCGCGGCAAAAGTACGGACCCAACTGTATGTGGCATAGACTGCACGGTGTCTCTTCTAAATACGGGTCAAGTTGCACCTAGAAAAAAAAAAAGAAAATTAGAAAATTTCATTCAGAATACAAAATCAAATGGGAGAAAAAAAGTAGAAATAAGAAAATTTTCAAATATTGTCAAACAGGAAAATCTCACTTTTTTATTGAATCTGGGCGTCTTAATATCCACAAAAGCAGCAGTGACTGCCTTCACGTAGTTCTTATAATCGATGAATGTAACTCGTCCGGATCCAATAGGGTACTTGTTTTTATCCGTATCAATACCTACAAATGAAAAAAAAACAAGTTGAAAGTTATTGAAAGAAAACTGACACCTCAAATATAAATTCGAGAACACTTACCTGCGTACAAAACGCCTCCAAATAAGTCGTTCATCACACGAAACAGTCCTTCGGCATTCATCATACCATGAAGGGCTCCGACAAAAATTGTTTTCAATGGATCCAGCTTCTGAAACGTCTTTACCGAATAGTTGCTGTCATTGATTGACCAAGGAATAACCTGTACCTCCTTTGGTCGGGTGCGGCGAGACGTTGGTATTTTGTAGTAAAAGCTGCCTTCATTTTCGTCAACTCCTTCTCTGCACGATTCCAGCAACAATTTCACCTGCAAAACAAAATCAAGTTAGCAACAGATATATAAAAATCTAGCTAAAATCGAAAAAAATCAGCAAAACTTTAATTTAGAATTTGAGAAAACGAATAAAGACTGATAAATTACCTGCATTTCATTTTCAAAAATTATGTAGGCGTATCCTTTAGGCTGAGCGATCGAATCCTTTCCAGGCCACTCAACTTTTACATTTCCAAACTGATGGAAAGAGCAAATCAACATTTCTTCCGTAATGTCCCATGGAACTCCGCCCAGGAAAACCTGAGAAAAGAAAAAATCGATAAGACAATAAATACAGAAAAAAAAAAGTACAGTAATGAGAAGTTTTTCACACTTACTTTGCTTGAGTACGGTCCTCGTTTGAAAGAACGTTTGGGTAGTTTACCGCTCCATGTAAATTGGGCCTCAGCGTTACCTAAAAATTTTAAATGTATTTTCATTCAATTACACAAATGAAAATAAAATTCGACAAAAAAAAATTTATAAACTAACCTGCTGCAGATCGGTGGTATTTCGCTTGCAATTCCAACGCATCGTTTTCAACAATGGGAGCACTCTGATATTGTAGAACAGAGTGAAGCACATTTATCGTCTGCATAAACTGTTCCTTCGACATGTTAGACATGCAATTAATAACATGAAGATTCTGCAAGTTAGCAAATTCCTGTTCAGTAAGTTGAGGAAGCGTTCCATTCTGTAAAAAAAAAAAAAAAACAATGAAAAAACATGCAAGTTCTGGGTCAATGTGAAGAAAATTGTAAAAAAATATAAACCAAAAACTTACTGTATGAGTTGATACACTTTCGGCACTATGGCTACTCGTCTCTGAATTAGGAGAATCTGATCTACACGTCTGAATACTGTTTGGGAAAAAACTCATGTCCGAATTTGAGCTGCCGGTACTAATGCTAGAGTCACTGAAAAGCGAGGACACTGAACTTTTGATGCGAGATAAGTCCAGCATGAGTTTTGAATTACGAATATCCTCAGACTGGGGACTCAAACTCGTCCGCTGGAACAAAACACAAACAAAAATTAGTTAATTTGCAAATACAATGAAAATATTTGAAAAAAGACATGAGAATAACTCGTCAGCACAAAAAATCAAAATTAATATTAGTTAAGTCATAAAAGCACTAAAACAGGCGAATTAACAATTTTAAAAATTCTATGACTTGGAGAAAAAATATTGGAGAAAATTTTCAATAAAAAGTTCGAAAAAATTAAAACATGCTAATGAAAGGGCACTTTGCATTTGTAAATTCACGAAGAAGTTGGAAATTTTCAATACAGACTTAGAAAAAAAAATTAAAACATGCTAAAAAGAAGAATTTTACAAGTCAATTAAAAAAAAATCATAACGCTTACCATGTTTCCAATTGGTGACTCCAAAACGTTGCTATCCAAGTTCATTCCCAAGTTCTCTTTGCCGGTCAAGTTCAAAATTGCGGATGCATATTTCTGTTGGTTTGGACTGCTCGAAGTAGAGCTCAGTGGAGTCTCATAGGGGAATTTGGTGTACCAGTCACGACCTGAAAATTACATAATTGAAATGAGAAAATTTTAAACACAAGTTGAATCAAAAATTCAATGTACTTACAATTGTTGTAAGAGTTTTTGTCTGGACTCTCATTGACGTGACTATGGTCGTACATGCAGGACGAATAATGGTCAAAACCAGAAGGGCAAGTCTGAAACATATAAAATAAAAATTAAAAATTAACATTTAAATAAACTATAATGTATAGCGATTACTTAGGCAGTGAAATATTCAAATTTAAAAATAGCAAAGTGGTCAACTGGCCATCTAATAACACGCAATTTTTAAAAAGGATTCAAGACTTGAAATACCTGACGCTGGAACATAGTAAATTTATGTTAAAATGAACACAATAAAAATATGCCTTTGTAAAAATTAACACGAAATAAAATTTACTGAAATTCAAATCAAAGCATTCAAAAATTTTCAAAGTTCGTATCCCAATAACCAAACGAATTTCAACTTGAAAGAAAGAAAATAGACCAAAATTTGCAACCAACATACTCTAAATTTTGATGAAAAATTACTGGTTACTATAACACCTATCGAAAAAATTTCCAACAAAAAATATTTCGACACAGAAAAAAAAATTGACCAAAATTATTTGCAACTAATTTACTTTAAATTTTAAAGAAAAATTACTGGTTACATAATACATAACACCAATCGAAAAAATTTCCAAAATCATGCAAAGTGAAATAAAATTTCTTACCTGATTTGCTGTCGGCATTTTCAAATTACACTATTAATATAAGTAAAGAAACACGCGAATTCCAAATTGAATTAGAAAAATGTAAGAAAAAGAAATAAAGTAAGTTAAGATGCACCATTAAAAAATTTAAGAACGAATACTTGAAGACGAACAAACGTACTGTCCTCTCAGACCTCCAGAAACAAAATGCGCTGCCCAAATTTTTGATCTCTGAGGTAAACGAGCTTAAAATAATGACCTCAATTCTGATTGGTCGAAAAATATGGCTCATCAAAAGAGGAGGGGCCAGTGGTCAAAGAATTTGAAAAAGTGGTAAACAAAATTTCCAACAATTTCGGAACAATAGGTACCAGGGTACGAACGAGGGGTGAATTTTCGGTTTTTTTTTTTGGTTTCAATAAACTCAAAAAGTGGGCGGGCTGAGTCGAACCAGTGACGAAGAATTTAGACGAATCTGATTGGTTGAGAGATTTTTGTAAAGGTTGTTTTTGTTTTTCGTTTCGAACAGTTGGGGGGGGGGGAGTATGATATGACTAATACAAGACTTGGATTTACATTTTGAAGTAAACAATTTTGAATTTTCCTCTATGAATTGGTACCATATTGTACCAGTTACCAAGAGTTTTTATTTTATAGTTTCAAAAAAAGAATAAAGGAAATCCCACTTTAGAGATGAACAAAAACAACTTTTACTCGGTACAATGGGGTACCAGGCTCCTGATTTTCTATTGTTTTATAGTACGACTACCCAACTTCTAATAACAATCAGACAATAAAAGCATATTTCATTTACAGGATAAGCGAACAATTAACAATAACACTAGAAGTACCAGGTGGCGTCAGAATTTTGAGATGAACTACTCAAAAGAACAATATTTCGAGAAGCTCCGACTAGTGTCATACGACACAATCTGGTCTTTGGAGGTTATTCTTGTGGTGTCGTATATGACGCCATTTGGTCCTTTGGGTAATCGAGTAAAACCTGGTTTTTCTAGTATTAATTATATTAGCATTTACTAGCGTGCAACTGGCTTCCAAAATTTTTCGTTAGTCTGAATTCGAGATGAAAAGAAATTTTGAAATGTAACAGAACTTGGATTCAGGATTAAGGCAAAATGCCAAATTTTGAAGGCAAATGATAATACGCAATTGAACAAACGTGCATATCATTAACTTTTCACACGCGGAAAATTAATGCTATTCTCATTCATGCGAATCAAACTTGTTATTTCATACCTTCAGTGATCTCGAAAGTTCGAGTTTTTCTCCAATTTTCTGCAACATTGATCCTGAATTTACCGATAGCATGGTGTCAGATCCTCAATTCCGGTTTGTAACGGGTCGCTGTAATAAAATAAATGATTCACTAAACAATAGCTGATAATCAACGGCGATAGATTAACACAACGATTTTCAACGAAATTTTAAGTTTGTTGAAATCAAATCTTAAATTAAGAACAGACGATTGAACGAAAATTTAAATTCAATTATAACTGTTAACTGTCAACTAAATCCCCGCAAAAGCAAAACGAAGATAAATTCTTTGCGACTTGAAAATGAGAGAACAAAGGAACAGAATGATTTTATCTAAAATTATTGGAATTGAAATAAACAAAAAAAAAAAAAAAAAGAAAGAGAAAGAAAAAAACGAAAAAAATGGTAATTCATCATAACTGAAATTCGTCACGTGCCACTGTGATATGCCTTTGGTGGCTCGCCTTTGTCTCTCGTATAGTATTTACAAACAATTAAAATTCAAAAAAATAACGAATTGAATTGATAATGACCATAAAGACGAGGGTGCTGCCAATAGTTTCATAAATCTTAAAAATTAAAAAAAGAGCGCATGAAATTTAGTGGTTCAATTTTTCTAATCAAATTTTGTTAAATTTCCAGATCTGCATGCTTTACATGTCATATTTATTATTCAAGTTCCATGTAATAATGAGAACGTATTTGATACGGCGTAATGGTAACGTACGTATCTGTGGTAATTTTTAAAATTTTATAATTTCTGTTTATTTACGAGAATAACTAGAAAATTTTCAGGTTGTAGAATCAACCGTGACTCAAGAAAACTGACTCATAGAATAGAAAATGATTAAATCAAATTTGATTTGAAAGCCATCCATACTGTCGTAGAGCACGTTGCAATTTTTCCCCCCAAGAAATCGTATCACAAAAATTTGTCATCGATAATTTGACTATGTTTTTTTTTCAGGGTATTGAAGCTGATTAGAAATTCTACCTAATGTGTCATATCGCGCCGTCTCAACTTGAAAAGGCTCACAAACACCTTGCATCATCGTTGGAGCAGCGAGTCTGTGACTCATCCTGAGACTATCGCGTTGGATTGGATTTGAAAGGTGGAAAAGGAATTTCGAAGATAAAAGCGTCGCTATCGCTACCATTGCAGTTGATTCATGTGATTCAGTGACTCACTCGGGTGCATTCAGAAAGGTGAGTACTGAGTACCTATTTCTTGAGCACGAGTCATAATATTCGAGTGAAGATAATTTTTCCTTTGGACTACTGGTTTAAAACCGATAAGATTATGCTCGATATTATTTGAGATGAGAAACTTGGAGGATAGTATGCAATTTTTGATTGTTTTATTAATGTCGTGTTCATTTAAACACGATCTTTGCTAGTGTTAGGCGTTAATTTTTATGAAGCCTTTTCGATTATGACCTCATATGTTATTCATTGACTCAGAAAAAGAAATTCGTATCCCTATTGTCGAAATTTTGATAATTTGCTTGAGGAGTCGCTATTTTTCGGCATTTTTAATACAAGGAGATTTCAAATTTAAGCAAGCTATACCAGGCAATTATAGTGTATTGAAGCTCTTTACGTCTAAAAATTTGAAGTAAATCTGTATCATACTGGAAACGTGTGAATGCGAGATTTAAGTTTCGTCCCACATATTTTACCGTTTTCTTCATCACTCAATTTTTTCATCTTAGCTCTAAACTTCAGCCCCGCGTTATCTTCGAAATTTTGGTCTAGGTGCTACAAATTATTATACCTAACTACTGTATTTATTTCAAACGAGACTTGAAAATTTAATGTTATGAGGTTGCTTAGAAAAATATTCTTCTCAGACGATATTTGATGATCATAAAACTCTGAAAGGATATGATAATCTTTTTCAGTATAAAATGTCTTTGAAAATATGTGACGAAGTATAATAAAGGAAGTACAATAGGCACCCTTCTGAGTTGAAAAAGGTTGAAAAACTAAAAAAGTACCTAAAACCCATTTTAAAAAAACCCCTTCCCATCTGATTGTTTCATGCTGTCGTACAAACGAATTATTTAGGTGAAGAGCTTTTTTGTATGTCGACTAAAGTCAGAATCGATCGGATTTAGATCTGATAAAATGAGATTTAAATTGTTAGCTGAAAAATATTTTGCAGAAAGCATAGGTACCGTGCAAATAGCAAATCAAAATTTTCATTAGTTTGGTTAACATTTATCCTTTTGGTAGGTATAGGTTCTGGCTATATCTGTAAATTTTCTAAATAGTCTAATTATGAATAAAGTTTTTATTATATTTTCTCATTCATCAAATGAGAGAAATTGAGTGTGTCCGGGCAACGTTCCTGAACGCACCCCGGAGGCTGGAAACAAAAGCTGTGTACACGACGCTAGGAGTTTTGGCAAAATCGAAATCTTATGAAAATAGAGAATTATATTATTCTAGTAAAAAATTCTTCAAAAACAATAAACGCGTATTCTTAACTTATAATTTTGAGGAAAAAAACATATTTCTCGGATTGAGCTTAATCAAGCAATCCGTGTGGACTTTGAAAGTTTTTTTTTTGTTGATGTTCTTCGTCTTCATTTGCTTGAAGTTTGGGTATTTCCATTTTTAAGGAAGATTATCTTTGCTGCTAGAAAGTTTACTCGATTTGAATTTACATTAGTTTTAGTATACTCCCAGTGATGAGTAGAGCCTACCTATTCGTAACATTAGACTTTTCTAGCCCAAATGCGTATTAAAAAACTTACGTCTTGCAGGAGCATGGTTCGCTTTACCGTTACCTGCCAGCTGCCACCCTTTTCTACGTTTTTCTATTCAATTCCGTGTATCTTGTTTTTTGCCACGTAAGTAATGGATGCGTGAAGGGACCAAGTATCAACATTTATCGTACTCATTTACTTTATTTTAAATAATAATAAAAAATTTGGTTGAAGGTCATTGATATGTAGTTGAAATATTTGTATTTTCACCCAAAAATTTCAATGGTTGGGCCGTTTTCAGTGGAGCAGCATAGCCAATACAGGTCAAACCACATGTCTCCATTTTAAGACCCAAAAATGTAAATTGTTTCTTTCATTCCGTTTTTTCAATGATGGTCTAATTTGGTGAGGGCCTGACATCATGGACGATTCTCTAAATCCGGTCTTGACGACAAGGAATTTTACAAACTTAGAAAGAAAGTTATTAAAATATTGATATTTATGTTAACTCCTGTGGACTGCACGTTTTCAAAGTTATTATTGTGATGCATATAGATAGTAGGGCAGATTTAGGATTTCATTATTTTTAAAGGATTTATGTCCATCAAAAAACTGTGCTTGGTACTTCCTTTTAGCAGACCTCGGAGAATCAAACGGGCATTGCTTGTTAACATTAAAAAGTAAAAACCGTCGAAATCTAATAATATGGTTTGGTTTTTGAACTACGGTTTTCTATAATTCATTATTCTTACAATGATAGACATGTGTCCTTTGCCATGACTATAAAATAATTGAATTTTTCTCGATACGCGCCTCTACTCATCTACCTATCACATGATTGGGGAATAGTATGAGAATGGTATGGGTACTTTCATGCGGCCGTCATGAAAATCACGAAATCATGAAATTTGAAAAAGCACGAGGTCGAAGTGATAATTTTATTTATTTATTCGTCTCCCTATCACTCTGAGAAGCACCCGAATTCTGAAAAGAAAATCATTTTTAGATTCTCCGGCTGTTTTCCTACAGACATTTTAATGTAAAATACTTAATTTCTAATTTCAAGCAGATGTACATTGGTATAAAAAAATTTTTCATCCTTTATTTTATCAATTTTCAAAAATTATTTGATACTTGAAAAGATCAGAAAAGGTAAGATATTCTTTGGACTGCACCAAAGTGGTTTTCTAGTCAAATTGCCGAAAACCTTATTTCCCGGTATAGATTAACTGCTTTTCATCCAATTAGTTCGACATGTCTTCAATCATTAAATTATTTTTGTTGTTCCGAAGGTACAAGTTTTTAGAATGCTCAGATCAGCGAATATTCGTCGTATCATCAAGTGTCCTCAGTACAGCTACAGTTCAGTCTCTCCAGCGAATGCAAATGTTAAATTATCCACTGATGAAAAGAAGTCGCCGGAGAAATCAGAACCAACCGTTCTTACTCAGTCCAAAGTGGTAGCTGCAGCTTTTGCATCATTGAAAAACATTTCAAATGAGCCCGGTTCTAAAGGTAGCATACGAGAGGAGATTTCTTCGGCTAAAGATGTCGATTCGATTCTATCATTCGTAGAGAAACCGTTTTTGAGTCGACAAAATGCATTGATGGTACTTGTAATGTTCTGCATTCATTTTTCATATTTATCAATTTTACTGACTCATACCTTGTACAGATTCTTACTACATTGACGAATTGGGCCAACGAAGGTAAAGTTCAGTTATCAGATTTTGAAATGGATCAGAGATTTGTGAAAGTATGTCGAATACTGGGACGAACCCATAATGGTAAGAATAATGAAGGCATGGCTGATTTATCAGTCGTACTTGGCGTAACCGCTGATGAACAAGCTGCCAAACTTATTTCTTCGATCAGTTTACCTCAAATGGTTAAAGTGAGTTTATTATAATTTGTCAAATCTTCCTACGTTTCATTGTTATCAAAACATTACAATAATGATGTGTGTTTTTCATTTAGATCCTGAAATCACTGGGTGTTAAGAAGAGACGTTCGACACCCTTACTTAGGTCATTATCGTATAATATTTCAAATTCATCTGGACAACTTGACGTGAAAGAAGCGTCAGATATTTTGTACTCTTTGGCCGAATTAAATTATCCAGATGAAGTAACGAAACGTTTTTACATTTGAATGAATTGTACTAATTTTCTCTTTTAATGTGATTTATAAAAATTCTTCCAGATTTTGATGGTCAAAGTTCGAGAAGATTTACGTAGTTGCCTAGCATCTACTAAAATACCCTCAGTCATTTGCTCGGCGATTATAAGTTTAGGTTTATTACGATACAGAGATACAGGTGAGTGATGAATAAAATGTCTTGGAAGATGAAAATTGAAAGCATTCATTTTCTCAATTTTACTTTTTCGTTTTATATCTTCACACAGAATTGCTGGACGAGCTGTTTCAATGGATTATGAAAAATCATTTTTCACTCGGAATAAAAGATCTTTTGCCGTTACTTTTCACCTTAGCCAGCGTGAATTATGTGCCTGAAATTTTTCCTCGATTTTTTAAGGTATTATTTTTTGTCAGCTGCTCTGATATAAAATACTTTTTCTTTTCTTCCATTCATTTTGCTACTTGAGAAATTTCACGTTTCTCATATCTTTGAAATCGAATTTCACTAATTAAATACCTTGAAAATTTCGTTTTACATAGTGGAGGTACTAGTATTGGGCTACTGATACTTTCGATTTCTTTTATTTCATTGAAGGGATTTGGCGAAAAATAAATCCAAAACTTTTTTTTATCATAGCACAGAATTCAATTCTTTGCCCGAACTTGCTTCTCGTCTATAATGACTACTCAACTCTCGAATTTGTAATTGAAAAATTTTTCTTTTTAGGTTTTAGAACCACATTTGAACGAAAATAAGATGGTTGATATAGAGAAGTTCATCGATGCTGCTTGGTCGTTAGTCATTCTTCAACACTATGACCGAAGTTTAATTAATTCCGTGTTGGATCCAGCTTTCATTTCTAAATTAGCTGCTAAATACGGTTCCGGTATTGTTCATTTTTTTGATACTGAATTTCTGCGAAGTTATATATCTATTGTAACGCACCCAGAACTTTGGTTGGGGAGGGGCTGAGTCATGAATTTATTAACAAACAACAGAAATTCTATGAAAAAATTTCTTTTCAGTCATTTTTGATTAAAATGCTCAAGGAAAGGATTCAGCCCTCTAGCCTCTTTTGGATGCGTCAGTGAATATCTACCTTTCTAGTTTTTTTACCTTTAATGGAACTAGTTGAACTCTACTTCGTTTACTTCGATTAAAAAATAAGCTTACTATTGTTCCTATGTCTGGTAAATGTTTTCTTTCCACAAAATTTTGTATGAACCGTATGACGAGTTCTTTTACTTGCAGTATGTAACTTGGACTGAACAGAAACCAATGTTTATTTTTCAAAATAGCTGCCATTTTTGGATATCTCACTTACTTCTGCTCCAATTTTAACCACTTTAAAATTGAAATTTTGCATTTTATAAATAATTTCTTTTCTTACTTTTTTGCTTTCAGTGGAAGATATCGAGGTTCCCGAAAAAATTCATCTATTACAAATTAATTATGCTGCTAAACTGTTGGCAGATTCTTATGAAGGTACTTACGAATAATGAAACGAATAATATTGGTTTTCAGTGTTTCGTAAAATATTTATTGTTGAGTTAACATTTATTTTAGGATCTTTGCTCGAAGAAAATACCGCTTTGCATCAAGTTCCATTAAGTCGAAGGAAACAAAAACAAATCTTAGTTGATTCAGTCAAAGATACTCTTTCAAACGTTGTTAGCAAACTGGACGAGTATGTTGAAATTGATGTTAATTCGAAAATGGGATTTTTCATTGGTAGGTTGAATATGCGTATAAATGATCAATAACTGAATCTTGCGTGTGCTACATTCTTGTAACTTTTTTACTCATTGCAGATTTAGTTTGTCACGTAGATAAAAAATCAAATTTGGTAAAAATTAACTCGGACCCCGCAGAAAAAAATATAAAAAAGTAAGTATAATTACTTTAATTGAAAAGTTGATTAATCAGTAAATTATTTGCATTAATTAGAAATGTTTTAGTGAGTTTGCTTGTTTTTACTAATTTAGATTCAATTTCTCGAAAATTTTTATTAAAAGCGCTTATTGAGCTTTAGAGGTTAATTAAAATCCATTTTTTTCCACAATTATGACAATAATGTTTTACTAATTTTTCAGAATTGCGTTAATGGTTTGTGATTATCATGATTTTTGTCGCGGAAGTGAAAATGAACTGACTGGTTCAACAGCTCTGAAGCATAGGTTACTATCTGGATTAGGATATTTGGTTCTTACTATTCCTCATACAGAATACGGCTGTAAAGATGTGCTTATGAATAGAGTAAGGTATATTAATGAAAAGATCAAGGCAATCATTACGGATTCCTAAAATTTTATAGCTCTACTGTTTTGTTATTTTTCCTAATGTTAAATAATAATAATACTAGACAAATTAATATAATTCTTCCTTCGGATGAAAATGATATTTTAAAATTTCTGTCCATGTGTGGGTCAGTTCTGACTTATTTTGGGACAAATTTTGGTTAGAAAAAAGATTGGTAAAAAGTAATTTTTATCTTCAAAAGAGTATGTAAAAGATAGGTTCATCTTGTAGAGATTTGAAAAAAAAATTTATTTTTCTGATTTTTCTGTTACGTCACTATCAATTTGTATTTTCATCAACAATAACGGATTTTAATGTCTTGTTCGTGCGTTTTTTTTTTGTGTGATAATAATTACTTGAGTACTTGAGCATTGCATGAGAGGCTTCGTCGCTTTAGTCCTACTCTTCCTAGGGTTGGGTGTTACTAGCTCCAGTTTAAATAAAGATGTTCAGAAAGTTCGACAAAACTCGGTCCATTAGATAAACACATTAAAAAAATGATGCGGGTTGAAGTTGTTCTAGATTTGGTTGGTTAGTGAAAGGCTTCAATGTTTACATATGAGTAAGGCTTCATTGTTTACGTTCATTTATTTGTGCTAGTACCTGGAGAATTTAGGGAGACAGATATTTCTACTTGTACTTTCCTTGTAAAAAATTTTTGGGTATTTTCAATTTTTCTTTTTAAGTTTTTTGTATTTTTTCATGTCTGACTAATCAAATAATTGGAGAAGCAGACCCAGAAATATGTCCAGTTGTTAGAAAATTTACACTATGCAAAGAAAAGTGCTCAGCTGGTAAAGAGCTTGAAAAAACTGTGGTCCATAGAGGATGGCTCGGTGAAAATAAATATTTCTATTACCGAGCCTCGTTGAGACCTTGTGCAACCTTCTCTGTGGGTAGATCTGCGGCATTGACAGGAGCCAAAATGAAATTGAAGGTTATAGAAAGAAATAATAACAGTTCCTTTCCTAGTATATTATGTTTCCTGGAGTATAGTGTGGAATATGGATCTCGATGCCGTCAGATTGTTAGATGTGTAGAGGTTTTTTTGTGTAGTGCTTTGTGTTCATGCAAAAAAGTAAATAAACCTATTTCTTGTGGTTTAATTTTTCCATTGTCAGAAGAAAGTTTTCATGGACATGGAGCAAGGACCATATCAAAGTATAGTGTTTTGCATATTTTTTATGCAAAAAATGAGTCGTCATTCTCAGTTCTCACTGTCAATCTCATTCGTCTTTCCAACATCTTTTACCGTACGTCCAATCTCTACACTGACAACGTCACGCGTGGGAAGTACTTCAACATTTCTTTCCGTGGTAACACTGATCTACGTCTTGAGCCGAAACGAGATTTTGACCGATTATTTCAACAGTTTTGAAGTATTTTGCTTTGTCACTAAAAACGTAAAAAGCTATTAAATTCTAGTTATTAATTTCCTCGTTGCTAAAAATTATTTCATTATTTATTATTATTAATTCTGCCTGAGAAAATCTTCATTCTATTTCACTGAACAGATGCAAAATTCATTTTTAAATTTTTGATGTTCGTCTAACTTCGGTGTAAACACAGTTGCGTCGTCGCCATTTTTCGAGAGTTTTCTGCTATCTTCATGTTGACGAATCGAATTGTGGTTGCTGTAAGTAAAAATTTGCATTTTCATAAATAATCATGAAATTATAATTTTTCAGTCATCACCATCCAAATTAGTCGTCATCAAGCTTTTTTCCGACTTAGTATTATTTCTTTTGAGGATTTGGCTCAATCGTAGAGCTTAATCAATGATCTAGTCGATGGTTGGAGTAAGAATCTCGAAGAAGAATGAGTAGTTTTTTCTCATTCAAGTATTATGTGATGTTACTATTGAACTTTTTTGGTTCCATAACGATTTCTCAACATAAATATCTGCCAATAGCTTGGATATTGTTCGATATTATTGATTGATTAACATCACATGAGAAGAATTCAGAGCACGTCGAATTTTTTTTTTTAAATTTGCTTTTTGCGAATGTTATAACTATAAAGTCATCACTTGTATTGAAATCTTATGACAGTACGACGAGCTGGAAGGAGAATATTGTTATTTAATCTATAATTGAGAAAAGTCTACATAAACGTCATTTTGTCTTTCATGTAAGAGAGATATTGGTAAATAAATTATTACAAATATTGTAACGTTTGAGGTAAATTATTGAGATTAATCAATCGCGAACTCTCTTCTTTAACGCTCCCTTAGACTTCGGTATTTGCAGTACTGGATCTGAGGCATCCCTAAGATCGCTGACTTACCACGTAAAAAATTGGTTAAATTCAGTTATAGGGTTGTAGGTATTCGCTTGTGTTGATATTTGTGTCATAATTTGGAACCATCGTCTTATCGATCCTGAAAATTCAGTCTCGTTATCATTTGCATACCCTCATCTGCAAGTATATACTTCCCAGAAATGTTAATCGTTCCCAAAGTGTTTGTTGAAATTTGATTTTGATAGTGTATCCTCAGTATAATATTTTATTATTACATAATAACTGGTCCTGTTCTCATTTATCTTACTCGAAATTCACGAAAAAAACTTATAGAAAGAACTTACTATATTATCTTGTGTCGATAAATTCGTTCTTCTTATTTAAATCTTATTTTGTTGCAGGATTTCCTCATTGACAACCTTTCAATATGCAGAATTGTTTAATTACACTTGTCTCTTTATCATGTGAAACTGAACCGCGTTGTCAATTCTGCATTTCAAGTACAGTGAGAATCTTTCCTACCTTACATTGAAGAAATTTTCATTAGCACCATGTATACAGCGAAGAACAAATCTACGACCGTGCCTTCAGATGCACAAGCAAGAGAAAAGTAAGAAACATCGCCATGATTTGTTTTCAAAATAGTGATATTTTTATATTTTGTTCAGTCAAGTTGAATTTTCTTTATTTTTGATTTTCCGATAATTTTCCTCTTCATCATTAAGTCTTTGAATAATTTTCTCACAATTATCATTATTTTGATTTCATCCAGGTTAGCTCTTTATGTTTACGAATACCTACTGCACGTTGGTGCTCAAAAAGCTGCACAAACATTCCTAAATGAGGTAAGTTTAACGATTATATACTTTTTTTTCTTGGATTTATTATTCATCACTAGATGTGTGCCTCATTTTATTTCTGATTTATGAATCTTAAATTCTTGTTGGGTTTCATAAAACAGTAGAATCCTCTTGATGATTCTCGTTGATTTTAGGATCAGAGTAAAAAACGAAAGTTATGAGACATTATGAGATGTTTTTACTTGATTCTTTACTTTCAGTGTTTATTTAATGAGATGTCTTTTTTTTCTTGTACAGATAAGATGGGAAAAGAATATAACACTTGGTGAACCTCCAGGTTTTCTACACTCATGGTGGTGGTAAGCAATGTTTTTCTAAAATAGATCCAATTGTGACTGTAAAAAAAAAAACAATATCAATTGGAGATTTTATTTCTTGCAGCGTGTTTTGGGATTTATATTGTGCCGCCCCTGAAAGAAGAGATACCTGTGAGCATTCTAGTGAAGCAAAAGCTTTCCATGATTATGTAAGCTTCAAATTTTCTTTATATTAGAGCTTTTAATGTGCCTTATCTGTGTTTGTCTTGTAAACTATTGGGTTTATTGATCGTTAAAACTTGGGAGAAAATTTTTCTTCAGCACTTGAGCAAATGTACTACCCATAGTTTGCTCTTAATACCTTGGTCTTTGAACAGGTAGTTCTTTGATTTACAAAATTAATAAAAGTAATGTAGGTATCTTCAAATTATATGTTTAAAGTAAGTCTTTTTGAATGATGAAAAATGTAGTTTGCATGCTTAGCATGATATGAAAGTTTTGGTTTAAATTTTACTACTTACAATTTGACAGTGGTGTTCGGTACCAGCTTCGTTTTTCAATGTCTTGAAGAAGAGTCATAAAAATTTGCTTTTCTGAATTTTTCTTCCCTTATTCGTATCCACAACTTCATCACGGAGGAAGAAGTTCTGTCTCGGCTTAATTGTTCATTTTTTCTAGTATTAACTTTTGCTTGAAACTGAATGTTTTCATTTCCAGGGATTTGTTAATTCGGGATTCGGTGTGAATGGAATAGCGCATGTACGTTTCCATTTCTTTATTCGTTATTAGCTAATCTTGAAAATACCCTAATATTAGTTTTTTTTTCTAATTTAGAATGCTGGACCTGCTCCTAGTCCTCTTGGCCAAATGACTCCAAATGAGATGCCTGGTGCACCTTTGTCATTTTTCCCTGTAAGAATTATTTTGGCTGCAATATTTGTACAAATCCTTCGTGTTTCTCTTCTAAAACAGTTTGATTGTATATTTTACAGCCTTACATGGGCGGTCCTCGCTATGCAGGTGGCCCTCGAGGCCCTAGTGTACGAATGCCACAAATGGGCGGTGATTTCAATGGAGTTAGTATTCAATTTCTTTCTTTCTTTCTTTCTCCAATTTTGTCTTGTCATAAGTCTTCTACATTCTGTAATAATAATTTTTTCTCTAGCCTCCCGGACAGTCTATGATGCCAAACGCTATTGATCCGTCCAGACAGGGTGAGTATATGCGATTATATTACGATAATTGGCAAGTAAAATGCTAACAGATGTTTTAAATTTCACATAACACTAAGTGCAATTTAAAGGAAAGACTTCAAATAACGAAAACAGTTGCCATTTGTACTAATCACAGGTTTCTTGACTTTTTTTTTTTTGCATGATAATGGATTTTTTTTTTGCTAGAAAACATTGTGCATGTGTTTTTTTTTTGAATTTTCTCTTTTAAACTGGAAAACTCGGAAAAAAATTTATTTCATCTCGACCGACTTGACTTTTGCCCTCTACATTAAACCTAATATTTTTTTTTTTGTAAATGTTTTAACGCATTTTTATTTTAGTCTTGTTTTCTGTCTTCCCATAGGTGAAGGCGGAGAGTATGTAGGTTGGCAAGGTAGGACTTATTTGTTTATTACCTTTGCGTTTTTTCCTATTGTTTTCGATTTTTATTATTAATGCACACGTGCACTGTCTCCTAAATATTCACTAATAGCTTCAGCTATTTGGTCGGTTATTTCCGAAATGTTGCTTAAAAATGAACGTGTTTAGCGTCGTTAATTGTTTTTGTGTTCTCATTCCTGACTTATCCTTTTTTGTCATTTTATTGTTCGTATTTTGTCAACCTCGCTTGATGTTCTTGTGACATATTTACATTCTATGTTATGTTTTGATTAATTGGAGGATATTTCGTAATTATGTTGAATGTGGTCTGTTATGTGATTTGGTCTCATGTGTTATTCGAGTACATGTGAGCTTACACACATAATTTAATTCTCATCCAGTGCTCATTCGCATAAGCTTTACGATTCTCACGCATTCGCTTCTCATTTTTTTTTATTTTAGAACGTTTCGTAAAATTTCAATTAGGGAACATATTAATACATTTTTGTTTATGGTAAAAGCTTAATTTCTCATACATCGAGTCGAGTCGCATACGAATTTATATTAGTGACAATTTGTTGAAACTCGAGAAAAACATGCTGGAAGTCTCCCCCACCCTTAGCCCCGCCATTTTCCTCTGGTGTTTGACCTAATATGCACTCATTAGGGTAAAACATCCTAGATTAAAATTTGTTCCTGTGACAATTTCTCACCAAAATATTCTTCATAAGTTCATGTCGTTGTGTAAGAATGTTTTACTCGTAGAAGTTTGAAAAAATGGAAAAAGTTCTGTGTAGAAATTGAAAATTTATGGTTCCTGTATGAAAATCAACCGAATATCAATAAAATTCCGTTAATCAAAGGGTTATCGAGTTTGCAGTTGTTTATTTTATGTGGATATCCAGCTCTGTAAACCTGTATAAGGAAGCAAATTCAGTCGCATACCTGAAAAAACTAGCGAGAGGTGCGGAGGGAAACTTTTATGTGTTATTTTGCAACCGAACCTATTCGAAAGAAATGTTGTGGCCTAATGTTCCTTAACCATCTCTCACGATGGACTAATCAGAGCTTATCATTTGTATTTTTTAAATATTCAACTTGTTGCTAGTGCTGGTTCGGTTAGTCATCATTCATCTACTTGTAGCATTTTGTTTTTTCATCTGCAATATTTTTTTAATAATAAGAGTTTATACTTTTTAGAGTTATTATCAATTATTCGTATATTTTTTGAATTTATCTATGCATTGCGATGAAAAGTGCCGTTAGATTTGGATTAGAATTACAGCTTATACCTTGGAATACAATATTAGCTTTGTTCGAAAGCCAATAGTATACTATAAATTTATATTTTATTCTTTGTAAAGTTGATTCAGTGAAATGTGCTCCACAAAATTGTTCCATTCGTGGAATTTTTCTGCATGGAAAAATCCTCCCTGATACGTTATGACAACTTTCTGCCAAAGAAAATTGGCTGGTTTCCCTTACTTGTGACTGGTACTTGTAAATTGTACGCTCGAACGATCTTATTGGTAACTTTCTAAGTCCGAACAAAGCTAGTCGATAAAGATGTATTGTACCAATATTTATTGTTAGTTTTAAGACAGATGCACTAAATATGAAAAGGTGTTCCGGCATAAAACCGACGGAAATTTGACGCTAGTCAATTGAATGTTTCACAATTAGTTAGGGCTCTGCTGCATAAGATCCGACAATCTGGCGAGCAAATGATCTGACAATACGTTCAGAATATCAACAAAAAAATTTTCATCTTCATTGCTGCATTGCAAGTCCGTAGAAAGTATGAAATTCGATAATAATGTCCAAAAATTTGTAATTTTATTTTTATAAATCAAAACTGCAGGATCCAATATTTCACGTTATTACATCTATCAGTTTAAAGCCATCTTTTGAAACTTTTGGGGCATACATTTTCGGATATCCATGTTGTTACTCACGTTCACAACTGCGTATTTGAATTTTCTTGACGGATAGTTGGATCGTATGAAGCAGAGCCCCCTTCTGTCTTAGTAGTGTGAGTTATTCGCCATTTCAGCTTCGCATACCCCTCAAACTTTTGTGTAGCGTGTTGCATACTTCTCGTACTCCTTTGAGACCCAAGTCCTACTTTCATTATTAACAAGTTGAAAATTTTTCAAGTTTTCATACTTTCGTATCAAAGTATATTTTAAAGAAGTTATATTTTTTATACGGAAAAACTTATATAGAGTACTATTCTTCTGGAAATTAGAAAATTTGAAGCACATTGTGCTCTTTTGAATAATTCCAACGAAAGTAATGTTGATAAAATTTTCGTTTTACATTTGACTGTTGGATTTTCCTGTGTCTGGAAGTTCTTAGAAAGTCGTTTCCGTCTACTTTTTTGATTTAAATTGAATTAGATTAATTTTGCCCCCATCGTTTTAAGTCGAATGAAATAAAGCTATTTTCAAAACGCTTAAAAAACATAACAAATCATTATTGCATGTTTCATTTTGTTTCTCTTTAATGTCACGTACGTGTATAATAAGTATTTGCTTCTCCGTTAATTTATATTTGCTTTCCGATCCTTTCTAATTTGGATACCGCATGAGCATGGCAGCGTTTCGTATGAGGTAATTTAGAAAATTTTATTTCTTATACATGAGTGTTTCTATCTCACTGCACTAACCTGTGGTTGTTTGAATTAATCACTAACTGTAAATCTAATCTGATAATAACAAAGAACTACCGACTCTGCTAATATTTTGCTTACATTTTTTCTTCAATAATTCCATTAACTCGCTTGGCAAAATTTTTCCTGGGCTACATGAACTAGTTTTTATGTTGAACGACAACCTTGTATAGATGTACTTTGTTTCTTGTTTGTTTTCCTACGTATTTCAAAACAAGTCGACACCGTTAGTAAACTGTATGTTGCATGTTTCAGGACCTCCTCCAATGGGTCCTATGAATCCGCGTATGAATCCGCCCCGCGGTGTCGGAGGAATGGGACCGATGGGGCCTGGCTCGTATGGGCCCGGTGCCATGCGAGGTCCTCCGCCCAATAATAGCCTAGGACCTGGGCCAGGCGGTCCGGGTTCTGCTCCGGGTATGTCTCCTATGGGAATGGCTGGACCAAGTGGTGGTAGACCCGGATGGCAGCCAAATACTTCAACGGTTAGTAGAAATTAGGTTTAGTCGATCGTTGATATTGGCGAATATGGCTAGATCGCGGAAAATGGTGGAAATGGTGAAAAAATGTTCATCTCAATCCAGACGAAATTTAATATGTCGTAAAAATGGTTTTATGAGTATAGACGAGTAACAAGTCTTCATGTCTGCCGCGACCGAGCAGATGATTTTCCATGTGTAAGCGTGTTTGACTGACTCAAAATTAGCTTCAACAACTTCTTCAAATCAAGATACTGATCCTTGATAACTACTTTTCTAAAATCTTTCATTATTATCCGTCTAAATTTGAAAATTAAATTGGAGGTAGCATTTTCAAACAGTTCTTGACTCCGGACAACCAGGGGTGCTGTGATCCCCCAAGGCTTACGAGGAGTGACCCCCTCCAGGTCAAATAGAAATTATGACAACCCTACCCCCCCCCCCCAAGAACGCGAGAAAAATTTTTGGTATTCGATTATCTTTAAAATCCTTTTCTAAATTTGAAAAAAAAATGGGCCCCCCCAGAATCGTCAACGAGGAGTTGCTCCTCAAAATCATGCCTTCACGGCACCCCTGCGGACAACATGTAGGAAAGTGAGATTTTCTAACACTGGAAACCAAAAATCAGTGCAGTCATGTTTTTGTGTCGACGGTTAAAGGTCCATTTTTTCAAATTTGGCTTTTCATTACGATTCGTTAATTATTCAAAAATGTAAGACGAAAATAGAAGATTTTCTGTCGTAAACCGTTTAGAAATTCGTGGTTTTGCACTAGTTTTTATTCAAATTGAAGTTAGATCTCTTTCAAAAGAAATTATAATTTGAGTCAATGTGTTCTGAATTGAAGTAGATAGCTTCATATTTCTGAAGCGCTTTCTCGTTACTGTATCGATAGAAAAACATTATCACGAAGACACGAATTGGTTAAGGCGATGAAATGGAGCGACTTGTGACTTGTCTATTCACTTCTGAATACCAATATCCGCCTTTGATTTATTACGTGGAACGTTTTTCTCTAATCTGTTTTTTATGTATTTTTTTTTAATGCAGCCAATGAGTTATTCTTCATCATCCCCCGGTAACTACGGAGTAAGTTCGACTTTGATTTTGTATTTTTTAACCCACGAATGTTGGTGAGTGTGATCTAATGGCTGTTTTGTTATTGTAGGGACCTCCTGGTTCAGCTGGGCCGCCGGGACCTGGAACGCCCATAATGCCTAGTCCGCAAGGTATATAACGTATTACAAGTAAAAAACAAAAAAAAAACGCACGTTTGTGGTTCCTATAGAATGTGGAATGAAACGTGGCACTGTTTGTATAATTTAACGATATCCGGTCCCCAACACGATTTCGTACCGATAAGTTGTGTCGCACAACCCCAAAACCTATTCGTTCACTCTCTGCTGAAGTTTTTATCGCAAAAATGACCAGCAGTTCTTAAGCTCATTTTGTATCATAGATTCGTCTCATTCAGGTGGTGATAATATGTACACGATGATGAAGCCGGTCTCCGGAGGAAATATCGGAAACGTAAGTTGGAGTTGCGTAGTTGGGCATAATTTCATTCGTCGGTTTAAAGCAACCGAAGTGACCGTTTGCTTTCTTCCTTTTGTGTACAGGATTTCCCAATGGGCAGCGGTCCAGACGGAGGTCCCATGGGACCGATGGCTCCGAATCCGATGGGTCCCGTCATGAACGGTGACGGTATGGACGGAATGAAAAATTCTCCCGCCAACGGTGGCCCCGGCACTCCCCGGGAGGACAATAGCAGCGGCATGCCGGAATACAATTTGGGTGGGTTTGGCGGACCGGCAGAAAACGTGAGTATTTCCAAACCTTCTAACTATAATTCGATTCCGTCTAAAGTACCCGCCAAAGCAAGTATTATAAAACAGAAAAACGAAGCGTTGTATTCCGAATTTTCGTCCATGTTGTCGAGTTCGTCGATAAAAGAAGAATTTGAGGCTTTAGATAATTTCTATTTCGCTGGTAGTATTAATGAGACAGTAGGATCAAACCGATCGAAAAATCACAGTGACGCGAATCGCGGCGTAATTATTCCGAAGATTGAGCCTGAGAACGAGGTTTCGTCCAGCCATTATTAAGTGATTGTAACCCGTCGGACATGCTCATGAAAAAAAAAATAAATAAAATATAAAGAAAGAAAAAAAATAAAAAAGAAGAAAGATAGTTTTTTTTATTAGTGTCTAGATTTTTTTTCCTTCTAATTTTAATTTAATGTAATTTTTTTTTTTTTCGGATTTTCATGTGACGTTTTATTAAGAAATAGTTGTAAGAACGACCCAAAACTACACTTATTTTAAACTTTTTTCCTTAAGTTTTAGTTTTTTCGTTACGATTAAAGTAAAAAATCAGGGGAAAAAAAAGAAAGTCAATTTTAACGATCGAAATTCTCGAATAATATTAAAATAACTTAATAATAATTCGTTAATCGAATATTTTATTACTGATAATGATAATTATTTCAATTTTGAAGTATTTTTTAATCGACTAAATTGACCCTGGTGGTAGTGGCTTCAGGAACTTCCTATATTCCTCTTTGGTTAACGTGAGAACGCATTAAGAGAACAGATTCCTTAACGTTTTCATTGAAAAAAATGTTTAAAAACTAATGCAGCCATCAAATTGATGCGATTTATCACGACTTTGATACAATTGTAGGTAGATTTGATGGTTGTAGAGGAAGGAAATTATTGAAATTTGATTAAGATATTAATTTAAAAATTTTTTGAAACATGCTCCTAGTTCGTTAATCGTTACACTTTAGCGCTAAATTTGCCACGTTCACTTTCATGTTTTTTTATATTTTTTTGAAAAGTAATTCATGCTCACTATTCATTAGTATGGACAAGTCTGTAAATCGAATGTTCATGCAATTTTTTTTTCATTTTGAGCTGTTATTGCTGTTGACTGAAAAATTGAAGAGGAATTACTAAAAAGAATTTTTAGTTCAAGTTCGACTTTATTTTCGTGAACAGTGTCTGAGTAAAATTAAATGTAGATTATCCTTGTCTCTTTTTTGTACTTTCTCCATTCAATTTTTCAGAAAAGGTTCTTACAAAATTCGAAAAAAGTTACAGAAGTTGATTGCTTTTCCTCTAGTTGCATCTGTTATTATTCAGAAAACAGATAGTTTTTGACCGAATGCTGTTTTTAGTTTCTTATGACAGGCTAAAAGCTATCGCTCGCACTTTTTCTGGGCAGTACTTTGAAAATAAAGTTTCGACCCTTTGTATCATTTTTTTATACATCATTTGCAGCGCGCTCGTATGAAATTACGAGTATTTAAAAATTGAACCCTATGTTCCTCGCATCTGTGATAAATCTTTATTTTTTTTCCTTCATTTTTATAATTTTGCCTGTTATCACCTTCATTTTCATTTCTGACGTAATTTTGAACGAATTGGCTTTCGTGTTAACTATCGGATGTCTTTTTAAGTATTATTTTTAATACTAGAAGATTTTATGAACTTGCTGTTTTATTACTGTCTAGGAGTATTCTTTGTTGTAGTTCGGATAGGGAGAAGTTAATGTTCGAACAAAAAATTCAATATCGAATCACCCTGGTTTCATCCTTGCAGCAAGTTTTCATTCGTAGTTTTCTGTCAACGAGTGTCAAAATAAGCGATTCGGTTTCAGTTTTGGCGACAATTTTCTCTCTCTGTCTCTGTCTCTCTCTCTCTATCTCTATCTGTTTTCATCGTCTTTCACTGAGATTTAGTGTGTTACGCGTTCGTTCGTGATATTAAATTACTCGAATTTTAAATTCAGCTCTCCCATTCTGTAGATCAGAATAATAATCAGTTGATTCTCTCGGAATTCGTAATTTATCATAGTTAATGTTGTTAGTTTATTATTTATCGTTTTTATTATTAATGTAGCTGTTATTGTCGTAATACTTCGTGTATGTTTAACTACCATTTAGGAAACATTTCTTGGGAAGATAGTGTTAGAATGTTCGTGTCTTCTTTATCCGCGTGATGTACCAGTAAGAACGAACATTAGTTTTGTGAACTGTCTCGGATTTGATGTCCATTATCTATTAGAGTATCAGTCTCTGTAGGTCTTGGAGTATGTATTTTCATATTACATGTATGTGTATGAACTGTGGATATTATCTGAAAATATTTCGAGTTCGTTCAGGGTTCGTGAACTAATAATATGTATTTAAATGTGATTATTAAAAAAAAAAAAGTATGTTAACGTCCAAAGCGTATGGAAGGGATTTCTTTCGAACTTTTCAAAAAATTATCTCTCGAATCTCTAGCACAGTGTTAGCAGTCCATACTTGAAATACATATTCTCAGCATAGTGTCACCTCATCTCCTTCAGTGATATGTCTCAGTTATTAGGTTTATACCCATAGTTTTGAACTATTTCTAACCATTAAAAAAAAAAGAAATAATTATTGATAAAATTTCTTGCCATTTTTTTTTTTTTTGTATCGTCTGTATAGTTTGCTCTCCTCATTCGTTATCTATTTTAAGAATGTTCAGATTTCGAATTTGAGGAAATGTATAATGACTTGATAGTGATAGAACCTATCAAAATGATGTTCAACTGTTTCTTTTTTTTTTTTCTATCAATCTCTTGTCTCTTGCTGTGACCTTAAACGATTTATTATTTTTAATAATAATGTACGTGTCCAATGGAATTGAATTATTCAACGTCTTCGTTTTCGTTAGGCAGTGTCAGATTCTATGTTTTTCTTAGTTTTTTAAATTTTCTTGTGATTAATAAGCGTATTAAGTAGGCTTCAGAGAAGTGTCTTTTAATTTCGGTTTAAGTGAACGTTCCTCTATTGTTGGATTAAGTTTTTTTTTTTTTTTTTTGAAATGCGTTACTTTTTATGGTATGTTTTAAATTTTAATAAACGATCCTGTTACTTTTTATTTTGTTTTTTTTTGCGCATAAGAAATAGTCACTTTTTGAGACGAAAAATATTTCATATGAAAAATTCGTAATTAAATTCGCAAGTAGTAATTAAATTCAGAAAACTAGTATTGACGTCTTAATGCGTAAATTCACTCTTTAAAACTCGAGTTTTATTAAGCGTTCTGAATAAATCTGGATTTAAATTAATTGGTGTGAAGCGATTTTAATGTAATGAAATGGGGAAGTACGCTTCAATCTTTGCTGATCAGGTATCTATTTCTTCTTTTGCATGCATGATAATATATTATTTGTTATTGTAGCGTGATACCTCTATTACTCTTCTTAAACATGTTTGGTTCTGTGGGTATGTTGAATACTATAAATTAATCTGTTATTGTTGTTAATTCTAAGTTTAGTCGTTTGATTCGTGGCAACATTTCTTCGTCGTCTCAGAATGGAGTTTCTCTACTCTACTCAGTACGTTTGTGATTTTTTTCTCGGTTCTACCTACTGTCTCGTTTAATATAAGCCAATTAATTTCATTTATTTTTAGGATTTTTCTAGCTTTCTTTTTTTTTTAGTTGATTCAGGACTCTGCTTTGAAAGTGTGTGTGAAATAATTTGTGTCGTTGAAGAACTAAAAAATAAAAATACACGAGTCTGTGGAGATAGTCCTGTTGTAGTCCTACAATGGAAACATTGTTCAGTAAAGGCTGTCAAGTTTTTTTTTCTTGCTGGGTACTTCATCGATATATTTCTTTGTAATTTCGTGTAAATAGTCTACGGATAGAGTTCAAGAGTGTAGATTATTAGTATTTTCTTTAGAAACGGCAAGCCATATTAACACCTTTTTTTGTATTTTATAGCAAAGAGTATGTTGCACTGAATAAAAAAAAAATCAGAAATTGAGGCAGTTTAGTTTTTAATAGTAAACTTCGAATGTCTGATTAGTTAATACTTATATTCAGTTTATGACGTTATTTCGAAGTTTTTGAACGCGTAACTCTGATTTTGGAATTGAGTTTATTTGTAGAGGATACATATTTTGGCTTTAAAGAATGTTAAAAATGAAAAAAATGTTTACAATTGAGAAAAGAAACTGAGAGGGAATTAATTTATGATTCGATGCTGAAAAAGTGTGAGTTGGGGTCAAAATTATCCGTTGATATACTTAGAAAATGCAGAGGTGTTCTTTAATTTAGTTCATCTGAATTGGGAAAAAAATACTAAAATTGAATATTTTAGTTTTATTTTAAGTGTTTTGAACCCCTTGCATTAATAATTTTATTTCACGAATGTATTATCACCGAATGAATGTAATGAGAGCCAAATTCAGTGCCAAAGAAGTGAAATGCAGGATTGATAACCCTGTCTTACTTGAATGACCCTATGGTAGTCTAGTCTTTTTTTTTTTTTAGTCTACCACACTTTCTACCACTTTTGAGTTTTGACCCAACAACAATGCAACCACCGCCTTTATTATAACTTTTTTGTCGAAAAAGTTATTCTCTTGCTAAACAGTAGGCAAGAAAATAATGGTATCAGAAAAGTTGAATTTTCTCTGCTCATGTACTTCGTACTTGTCTCATTGATTTAGCCTCTATACAGTATACTGAGATTCTCATCTAATGAAAATTTATCATTAGTTTTCTAATTTTTGAAAAAATATTCATTCTAATTTGCGATTTATTTTTCTGGTTTTCGTCAACCTAGAAATGTATTTTTATGTTATTTTGAGTTCGTAGTTCGTAACAACTTTTTAAGCCCTCAAAAACGTATAAATTTTGATTCTTTTTGGGAGACCGATTTTATTTTACGTAAAATTGAAAGTTTTTACTTGATTGCTGATTTGTTTACTGTTTTCATTTTGTTTTGCCTTTTTTCCCTCGAATTTTTACTTGAAACCTTGGTATTAAGCAGATATGATTTTCACATGTTGTGACCTATCGTGATATGTCATCTGCGTATGAAATACGTTTTGAAAGCATACATTTTACGTTAATGTGTATTATCGTGTCTAACTTTTGGTGTATTTGGTATTATGTACTTGGTTTCGCTTAAAAAAATGGGTGCCATTACTTTCCCACTAATAAGCTGTCCAATTTTTTAAACTTTTTTTTTCTGTTGATTTGGACGAAAAATGTTCAGCTTTTCAAGGCAAACGGAAATAATTATTAGTAAGCATGCATTTTCATTTTCAGGATCAAAACGAATCAGCTGCCATTCTCAAAATAAAAGAAAGCATGCAAGAAGAAGCGAAACGTTTTGAGAAAGACCAAGAACAACCTGACTATTTTATGAGTTAAGATTTATGGTTAACCGTGTAAAAAAAAAAAATTGATGACAAAATTAGGAATGAAATGTTGAAATGCTCCACCATGTAATGGTCTAAAAGGAAAAGAAATTGAAATTGGTTCCTTATTCGACTTGATAATTGCGATTTTCGCATACTGAGTCAATTTTGAAAAATTTTGAAATGCGAAATTATTGTAACTACATATTTCTTCTTTTAATAATTTGCTCTTGCAGTTGGCAAATGTTTTTCTTAGCGTGTACATTTTCTTCCTACGTGTTTCTCATTTTCATTAATTTCCTCATTTTTTTTTTCTCTCTCTCGTTTCAAAAACGTATTTATATTTTTCTGTCCCCATGTAGTGGTCTTAAATTTTTTAGTCAAGCATCATCTGTTGTTCTTGCACTTTCAGTTCAGCTCGGCTTTCAACTCGCAGAATTTTAATCATATTCGTGGCAACTTTTATTTACTGCCCTCTAATGGAATATCGTAAATTTCGTCATCTAACTATGTCGAATGATTTAGTCAGTACCTATATTGAGTATTGTAATGTTGAAAGTGTATCGCTAAGCCACGTTTTAGTTATGTTTATACTGTCAGTGGTGAACTGAAAAGGGTGCTTATAATTATGTCGAATTTCGCATGGGTAAAATGCATGCTCTCGAGTAATTTGAGTTATTTAATGTTGGTCGGTATTGGGTTGCGGGAATTGCTTTTGGTAATGTGCATCGGTTAATTTGAATGCTTAGTAATAATATTGCGTTTGCGCATTCAATACAAATTAATTCGTCTGCTAATAAAATGTCTCCTCGAATGAATGGTGTTGCTTTTCATTTAAGCGTCATGTCAAAAAAAAAAAAAAAAAAAAAACAAAGTCCAGTGGAGGTTAACAAAGTATCTAAAGCTATTTCAAGTTTTTTTTTTTCTTTCTTTCTTTGTTAAAACCGTTTATAATAATAAACTTCATAAAAATATCGTCGAAATATTAGTTCTCTTCATCAGTCGTATGCGTATTTTTATACCAGCTCCAGATGGAGCTGAAAAAAAGGTTGAATTTAATATAGTATTGGTCGATGTTGGTTTTAAATATATTTTTAAGGAAACAATATTTTTGATCCGATAAAAGAAATTATTATTAAACTCTTTTTTTTTTTTGTTGTTTTTCGAAAAGCAACGCCTATTTTTAACAGGTTTTCGGTAGAAATCTTTATTTTATCGATACGGGGAAGATTTTATGAAGAATTTATATTTTCCTAGTCTCGAAGAATAACTCGCGGAAATAATTTTCGCTATCGAACGCTGCTGATTTTCTTTTTAATTTATGTCGAATATGCTAGTTTAAGTCGTTTGGTCGTTTCTGCTTTAACATCTTGCTTATTCATGAGTTCGATCTTTGAAATATATTATAGTTTTAAAGGAGTATAAAAGCTTTGGTTACTCGTAGCATACGCTCGTTGGCCATCGTATTCGTCCATCTACAGTATTTCTTAATCACAGTGCAATATAATAATCTGTCAAGTACCTAAATCTTTGCCAATTAACTTCATCGCCAGTGATCTTTCATTCTCTCAGTAGTGGCTCAGTTTTTATATTACTCAATCCCCGACCTTTTTATTTTTATTTTTAATTAAATGTTCATAACAACCTGTAATCAAAAATGCGGATCACATTATGCACGTTTCAGGCGTTCATTTTTCATTTTTTTTCTTTTTCTGTTTCTAATTCATTTTTACGTATTTTTTGTTTTTTCTTTGATATATGTACATCCACCATGAGTGCAAGATTACGCACCATGCCGTCAGGATGGCATTAAGTCGATTAAATTTTATTTTTATCATTTCTATATATTTTCTTGTTTTTTAATAGTAAATATTTAGAATTTATTACCATTTATATTTTCATCGTAGTTTAATTAAATTCCAACTGCAATATTAGCAATCTCGTCTCGAATTTGTATATAGAATTTACGTCGTTGTATTTACGTGTAAACATTTTATAGCCATGCGAATCTGTTAGCAAAGTTTTGTTTTAATGGGCTGACAATCGTTGAAAAGTTTTATTCGTACTTTCCTTGGTAGTCGGAAGAATGTTCGGGTTTGATTAATTTTGGTTACCTCGAGAACTGAAATATTCGCGCACATCTGTTATCCCCCAAGGATATATTTACAAATTTTACATATCAATAGTAAAATGACCCTTTTAATTCGATTTCGTCGGTAGATCTAAATGAAATTATTTAACACGGTGATCAGATTTATTTTTTTTTTTGAAAAGAAGTTATTTTTTTATTGCTATCCATATTATTATTTTAAAGACTAACTTCAACCACCGAAGAGTTCAGAATGTAAAGTCTCATTTGTCAAAAACTCATTGCTTGAAAAAAGAAAAAAGAAAACGCAAAAAACTGTAAAGCTTTTCACTCAAAATGGCTGACATTTAGTACGTGGATTCTTAGATAACAACTATTAGACGAATAAAGCGTGAATTTAAAATCATTGTTTAGTTGGTTGTTTTCATGTGGAATCTCATTTTTTATTAGATTTTTCATCAAACAATAATGAGGACAACATTTTATGCAGTTTTTCACAATAAATATGTTATTCGTTTTAATTTGTTTGTACCCTTGATCTATTTTTTTTTTTTAAATTGTGAAAAAGTAATTAAAAATATAATTTCCTTACAATTTTATTGGAAATGTTTGTAGCCGTTTCTATAGATGAAAAATTTGATCACATTGGAATGAACAGGGAATCGTAGCACTATTTTATTTATTCAAAATTGATTGTTAGTACCTTATTTTCGTATATTGTTACGATTTTATACATTGTCATTTCGTTTGTACCATTTTGTTCTTATTTTCTTCCAAATCGCTGGCATGTGTTTGTACAAATTTTGTAAAAATTTTATTTTCATTTTTGTTTTCGAAAATGAAAAAAATGTGGATTATTTACGTGTATATTATTCTATTTGTTGTATTTTGTTATGTTGTTTTACACCACAAAGGTTTTTTTTTTTAACTGTAAATTCTTTCACGTCATTCCACAATTATTTTATTAATATTTTTGTTAGCATAAAATTTTTTTTCAATATCGAGAATTAAAACATGTTAAGTCATTGGACGTATTTTATGGTGATGTAAATAGATTTTTGTCAATGACTTACATAAGTCAATTGAATTCATTGTAAGTTTTATTTTTCTTGTTCGTTTAAATTTACGACAAAATTAAGCTTTCTGTTTTTAAATGATTCTGAAAGTTGCAATTAATAATCTTGATATAAAGTACAAGTGAGGGATTATGTGAAATATATTTTATATTTTTCACCCTCGTGAATTTGCATACAATTGTTGCAAAATGAAGAATTTGTGTAAATTTGAAAGTTATTAATTTTCAAGCAGCTATCTTCCGTAGCTATTAAACAACTCAGTTTTCACTTCCTCAATATTAATAACTATTTTGACTAATATGAAATGAATGTATCTGATTGTATTTACCAATTTTATGATTCGATTTAGTTGAAAAACTTTTTACACTCGAAAGTTGAGAAATTCAGCCGCGAGTGTGAATTCATGTGGAAAATGATCTCATACAGTACATCACGTGTGACGTGATTTTGTTTCAATTTTTATCTGACCAATAGAATCTTCCAAGTACCTTTTGATAAACTTGAGGTGCTTATTTCTTCTCTGTTAATTTTATTTATGCACATTTTAATTAACAACTATTTATGCTTGCATTTGAAAAACTTATTTCCATTTAAGAGAAAGTGAACAAAATTTTTGTACGATGTCCGTACTACGTTACCTCTTTATTTCGAAGATATTTATTTCTACGTTAGTAGTTTTTTTTTCTTAGAAGGCGAAAGAAACAGCTACTCCTCTGATGCACAGAGTTTCAAAATTTCTGTAAAAAAGTTGATTCGATGTCTTATTTTTAAGTAGAATTTTAATGTGTTGAAAAAAATAAAAAAATAAAATAAAAAGTGCTTATGGTAAAGTTGGCTTTCATAAATTGTAATTTATTTTAAATTTAATGATTCTGTACAACTGTTTCTTCGACTTTGTAAATATAAGTTTTATTTATTTTTTTCTTAAAGAAATTTTTTTTTTTGGTAATTTTATAAGATCGTTATTTATTTAAATAAAGTCGCAAAAAATGGGTTATAAATTTAATTGTTCTGTTTTTATTTGTTTCTTTCCAATTGCAGTTATTTAATAGTTTGTATCGGTCTCACATCCAGAGAATCTGATTATTTCCTTCCGCGAGGTATTACAATTTAATTTCTAAAGCCGTTACCTCTCAAATGAACTTTTCCATTAATTTCCCCCGCTTCATCTTGAACTTACAGCTTTGCTTGTGCCTGAAGCATGCGATCATTTGTGGCGGTATGAAATAAGCAGTTGGTGCTACTGCTAGGATTGACAATAATAAATGAGTCATCATTTCCTTACAATAACTTGATCAGTAAAAAGAAGAGCTTACATGAAATATTGAGTAATTTCAGTTTGAAGTATTTATGAATATTTATGGCCACTCATGATCTAATTTTTGAAAATTTGGAACCTCCACTCTCCAGAAACTCGCTAAGCTATTTTGTTCTTTCAAAAGTAAGAATCAATATTATGGTCCTCAAATGTAAATTTGTTGATGTTGGTGAGGTAAGTACTGGTATTATTCCTATAGAATATGGCATCTTAGTTTTAACCGGGCGTCATAACGGTCTTTTTTTTTACCCTTAAATTCATAATTCTAAGTTTTTCTTCAATTTTCGTTTCATTAGTTTCAAAATTGATGATGGCCCAAGTTTTCAGGTAGTATCTAGATACTTATTTCAAATGCTGAACTACTAGAAGTGAAGATATGGGACACCCTAATTACCGAGTTTCAGATTCAATCGTTTAGCAAACAGTTTCTTTTTGTGAAGTATCTGCAGTTTGTATGTCAGTACCAGAAGAGTGCCCGCAAGCTTACAATATTCCTGATTGATGGACAATTTAATCCTGGCAGATACAAAACATTCTAGGTTATAAATTTAATTGTTCTGTTTTTTTTTGTTTCTTTCCAATTGCAGTTATTTAGAAGTTTGTATCGGTCTCACATCAAGAGAATCTGATTATTTCCGCTCGCGAGATATTAGAATTTAATTTCTAAAGCCGTTACCTCTTCAAATGAACTTTTTTATAAATTTCCCCCGTTTCATCTTGAACTTACAGTTTTGCTTGTGCCTCATAAGCATGCGATTGCGATCTTATTTTGTGGTCGCTGTCGCTGGTTCAGTGGTCGGCTTGCCCAAATCCGTTCCCAAACATGAAACAACATTATTTAATGTGGTTACACTGACAGAGCAGAGCAGTGTGTGAAAAAGTAGAGTAATTTTCAGATTTCCGTCTTGACCTACACTGAGTAACAAACCATCGTAGCGAATTGACTGATTCAACATAACGCTAAATTTGCTTTGTCATTTAAAGTTTCATATAAATTTATCTTTGTATTATGTCGTTGTAGTTCGATTTATGTGCAATTTTTTGTTATTCTGTGTCGAAAAATCTTCGCATATTTTCATTAATAGTTGTTGAAATTTGTGACCAAATTATTAATATCTGTTAATTTCGTCCAGTATACGTAGAATTGCGTCGACGCCATTTTTCGAGAGTTATTACTATCATAAGTTCGAAGAATCGAATTGTGGTTGTTGTAAGTAAAATTATTGCGTTTATAATATGTAAATTCACTAGTGATTTTCTTATTCGAAATTTAGTGATTAATTGCGGTAATACGTTTCATTTCGAAAAAGGTGGTCGATTTCGTTTCAGTTGTTTATTATTTGCTTGGTTACATTGTAATTAAGGCGTGATGGTCGATTGCACTAACTAGGTTTTGTATGCTTAAATTATTATTCTGAGATCATAATTTTCATTTATTATTCAATCTAATTTGTGTCGAATTCGCGTTACTACCTTCACAACAATCTACGTACGCCATTTGAACGAAATCCTGTAAGTTCCTATTGCATTATTGATGAACTGTAATGATAATGATTATGTAAAGAACATTTTCCCCTCTAATCAATTTAAGTAGTTTGTCATTTCTCAAGAGCCAAGTCCGTATGAGTACTGAATTATTGAGTTTGGTTCATATCGTAGAGGATAATTGTTGAATAATTCTCAATGATAAAGAGTATGAACAATAGCTTTTGTTCTATCAGACTGCGAGTAACAATGTGATATGGTGATATCAATATCATAGAACGCAATTCCCAAGTGCGTGGAACATTTTTCAGTTTCTGACTTTCTGTTGCTACGTTTCATTCGTTTCGTTTGATTTTCTAATCTGAAATTCTTGATTTACTCATTTACATTTTAATTGTAGTGGTGACTGCTAATTCAGCCAATTGTTAATATTGCTTCGTATTCAAAAATCAAGTTCAGTTCGAATTGGCAGTGTAGTAATTAGTATATCCATTGGACTAGGTGTTATTAAAGAAGGTATGATTCCAGTTTTACAAGTTTTGAAAGCTAACCTTCCGAATAATTGGAGTTTTCGATCAGCTGTTTTATTGGTGTGAGGTTTTGTTGGATGATTCTTATTTCCTATTTCATTAGTGTGAACTTTTGAATGTGAGGAATCATTGTTGATATTTGTAGGGCTTTCTTTGATTTATAATTTCAATTATTTCATTCCAGAAGATCTGTTTTGTTCAACATATTTTTTGATTTCTCTTGAAAAGTGAACTTTCCGTTCATTTATTCATGCCAGGAGGTCTTTGCATCATTTCGTAAATGGTTGACCAAAAATATCTGTTCAATTTAAGCAGCCCTAAAAATATACGACTGTATTTTTAAAAATTGTAGTAACTATTAAACAATCAACAGTTGAAGAAACCCTGAACTAGGTTATTTATAATATTTGATCAACTTGTTTGTTCTGTCTTTAAATTCGCAAATTAGTCGATTCTGTTTGATTTGTCTCAAGGTAAATCCACTTTCATATTCAGCTTCGAGAGGCTGACGAAATGTTAACTTCTTCAGAAGACTTCGGCGTCAGTATGCAAAAAATCGTAAAAATATCAAGTTTTCAAATTTGTCCCTAAATTTTTTTTAGAAGTTTTTTTAGAAATGTGATTTCTTCCTAAAATTATCAAATCTCGTGGATGTTTGACGTAGCGATTCTTTCGATATTTTTTGAAGCTAACAATGAGAATAATCACTGAAATAGAAAGAAACCAACTATTTTATAGGTTACTTGTTGGATTTGTTGATAATGTGAAGCTAATATCCGCTGTTGCTCATACCAGATTGGAATTGAAAACTTAGTCATGTTTTTCAGGCGTTGGTTAAAATTATCTATTAGCCATTACATTTTATGTACTGTTCAATTTTTGTTCCTATGCATGATTTGAATGAATAGGAAGTAATTACTGAAAAACCAGGCCTTTGGTTGTATAATGTGGTACCAATTGAGAATTATGAAAAGGCTGGTTGAAAATCATAACTATAATGGTAAAACTAAGCTCTGAAAGCGAGACATAGTCGAAATGACCATAAGATTGAACGTAGTTGCCAGTTGTGAAACTACCATTTAATTCTTCAAAACAAGACTATCGAGGAAATATTGAAAGATTCAGTGGCAGTTATCGTAGAGTAAAAGTAGAAATTCAACTTGAATAATTTCGTTTGTCTTAATATTTTACTAATGACATTATTATTGAACTCATTTACATTAGTAATAGTTGATTCATAAATTTTTGGTAAAGACCCTTTTTTCCCTTGTGAGCAACCATTTAGTTCATGTGCTAAAAGAGATCTACTACTTTGAGTGGAGTAGAGAAAAGTTAACGAGTAGTCGAACTAAATTATCTGATTTTGTGGTTCTCTCATTCAAGGCTAAACTTGAAGTTTTTCGTGAATTTCAAAGTGGTGATTTTTATAAATTTAAAATCTGATGAATATTGATGACTACACGGATAGCGTTTTGTAATGGATGTATCTTAATATTCCTTATTTTTCTGTCTGACTTTTGCTGCGATGAATTTCGTTCCGTACCGTAGACCCAGTTTTTGTCTTATAGATATCTTATTATTTTTCAAATGTAAATTAATTTCTAACGTACGCGTCTGGAATTTTCAATTCTCTATAGTTTCTTTTCTTATGTAATATTGTTAGATTCGAAGAAGGTTGCCAATTTTACATTTTTTTTCTCTACAATATGGTTCGTTGTAGAATCGAGCGAAGCGGTGAGACACCGATTTTGAGTGAATTCATTTAAATTCTTGTATAACTGAGAGTTAGCTCTGACTTGAAGCACCGTAAAACCGGCCTTAATTGAGGCAAGTTTACTAAAACAGAAGCTTATATTTGTAGGGAAGGTTCAAAGTGGTCCAAATTTGTTTGGAATGAATTGAAATTCAAATTGTAAGTGCTATGCAAATTGATGATAGAAGTTTTGTATTAGTTGAAGGATCTGATTAGCTGACCTGGTAGACTGGATATGGCCCATGGCTTGTAGATCGTCCGTGGAGTGGAAATAGCTTGGAAAGAATGTAACCTATTTTACTACAAGTTAGATCTTGGAAGGCTTTACCAAGGCCCACTTAGACGGGAAAGAAGAACTAGACTGGAGAAGAAAAAGTAATTTTGTATTCCAAGAAAATGGTTTTTTGATTTTCTCAGCCAGCAATGAATTACAGGATTTTGAAATTTCGCTTACTTTTCATCCAGTTTTTTTTTTTTCCTCATTCGGTAGTAATTCCAAAATTCGATAATTGTGCCAACTACTTGTCATCAGAAATTGATGGGTCATGAAGAAGAAACTAATGACATAATATGAAGATGGTTAAGAAAAAGCTTTCAACTTGTTACTCAATTTTTGACGAGATCCTTGTCTTATCATTAATAAAATTTCAATCTCTACGGTCACAATTTTCTTGTATTCCTAAATGGTAACACTGCCATGTACTTTTTTCTTTCCGCACAGTGTTCACTAATCTCTCTTTCACGTTCTTGACACGTAGAAAGCAGGATGGTGGTGGTGCGAGTGAGCGAATACCCTTGTGTGAAGAACAATAATGACGGCAAGTTTATTTCATATTTTTTTTCCATGTCTGCCACTCTCTGCCTTCAGTAATGCGTCGACCATTGAACGAGGAGGTTCGAAATAAGTATTTTTTTGTGTGCATTTGTGGACACACATTGTAAAAAGTAATCAGCAGCTGTGTACGACTTTGGTGTGTTGGTGCACTGTACATATGTGTAGATAATTGTTAAATTACTTTTTTAAATAATTTTTTTGAACATTTTTCAGTTTTCCTTTACCCCTCGTTCGAGTCTGCATACTTTTCGTTTACCTAAAAGTTGAAATTTATTTGGAATTTTTTTCTCCCAATTTTTTCTCTGCAGCCAATTTTAATCGACTTTTTCCTATTTTTTGTCACCATTACGTCATATCAGTATTTTGTGTGCCGATAAGGAGCTTTTTCTTCTGTTTTTTAATTGTGATATTCTAGTGATGGCTGTTTTCAAGGCAGAAAAAAATTAACTGCGAAAATTCCGAATGTGAAATATTAGTGTTTTTTTTCCTCGAAGCGGTTATCACAAGCGCGTAGTTAAGTGAATGCGTGTGCGTTTTAATTTCGTTCAACAGTGGCGCAATTATTCGAAATTTTTGCGTAGTTTTTGCAGCTTTTTTCTCTTCGTCAATCCTCACAATTCGAGCTTTTTTTTTTTAAATTCTAACTTGGTTTGTGTGTACTACTTGGCTGTGTTTACTCAAATTATCATACAGTGCATTTAATTAATAGCGTGTTCTTTCTTGTTGACGAATTTCGGTTCTGTGATATTTTTATTCAAGAATAATAATAATAAAATAGTTAGTGTTCCCTCTTTGCTGTAGAAAATTTTTTTAGTGACGTCAAAAGCTCACACGTGTACAAGTAGTTGATGGTTTTAGTTCCTTTCCCCTTTTGACGGTGTTATTATCGTAATTCGTTGTGGGGGCAGTAAAGTGTTGGTCGCTTCTCAAGTTTTCAAAAGTGTGACCGTCGCGAAGCCTGTGAACGTCGTCGAATCGTGTCCAGTGAATTAAGTTTGTGACCTTTTTTTCTCCATTTTGATCGAAGTAAGTGTCACGAAAGCTTTGCTGGTTGGTGTGAAAACGTGTATCTGGTTGACTTACGACCGTTGAAGTGTGATTTTAGGGAACCCAAGTGAGACTTGAGTGCGAAATCGACCTTTGTATAATTTATACATCGACTTATTGCACTCCAATTAGGAGTACGTTTTGCGAGGGTTGTGTGATAGCGAAGTGTAAAAATTCTGAGTAATGAGCTATTGTCAAAGTCCATATCATTAGTGTGTGTGTGTTATTCTGCTTATCTGTAGAAAACACAAGTTTGTAGCTTGAAGAAGCGTAGAAAGGCAACGCTCGTCTACTGATTTGATATCGCCCTTTCTTCCGTCCATGTCACTCAACCCTTTTCAAGTTTTAGCTATAAATTCAGCTAATGGGTGTATTTTAAAAAAAATCACTATCGTGCGGTTTTTTAGCAGGTTTTCGACTAGAAAACCTTTTAATTTTTTATTTGTAACTTGGTACTGATTACTGAAACTTTTTAGTTTTATGGTCCTATTTATCCTAATACTATAGTTAATCACAATTTGTTATTACTCGATGCCAAGTCTGAGACTCGTGTTACGATATCAATAATTAATTCCCTCTTATGCTTTTTTTTCCCCATTATTTTTGTAAAAAAGCCTGTTTCCCGAAAGTAACTTCTTATTACCTGATTAGGATCTTCGCGAGAACGATATCTCATGAGAAATCCCCTCAAGTTTGATAGTCCTTGAAAATCATTGAAGTATGAGAGTATTTGAAGAATTAGTTACAAAAATACTGGGAAAGTTTTCAGAAAATTTTTGTATAACGAGTTATTCTTTCTTTTTTTTTTAAATTTTCATTTACTCCTGCCTTTATAGACTTATCTTTTATTATAGTACTTGGAGAATTGTTATCAGAATTATAACACTGGATTTCGAAACAAATTTTGTTGGTATTCCTCATAGTACTAGGCACGTAAGAGTTTATTAATCCAATTATTCATTCTTTTTTGTTTTTTTTTCAACGTTGGATTTTGTTGTTCGTCTTGAAATTGGTCACGTTTTGTTGATAAGATATGATAATATAAGATAATATTTTACATTTTCAGCCTCGGTTAGTATCTTGTAGTTTTTTTTTTTTCATTTCGCCACATTTTGCGACTGCTTCAACTGTTTGAGAGTGGTTATAACGAAAGTAAAAATGACTCTGTAGTCTCGTATAGAGGTACAGCAGTAGGTACCTATGCGAAAGCACCTGCACGCTATGAGGTACCCCATTTTTTTTCATTGTTAACGGCGAGACATGTGTTGGAAATTCATTTTTTCCTCCCCTTTTGGGACAGTCAGCTGATTGTAGACTGTAGTGTTGGAAGCATCGATGTGGCAACGGTGCATCAACGTGTAGATTTTTTTTTCGGAAGTTGAGTTCGTTGTGTTGTGTTTTGAATTGGGATACGAAACGAATTCCAATCGTTGACCTCGTAGGAGAAGCTCATGTTGATAGGAGGGTTATCTTCGCCAATTTATGAAATTTTTTATCAATCCATCAGGTTGTGAGTTGCTGATAAATTAAGCTAAATTAATGAGGATGAGTAGTGACTATTCAGTATAGATCTACAGATCTCGAGAATCTTTTTAGGAGAAATCACGTCTTTTGACTCCAGAGTGACTGAAAATTATTCGATATTCTGAGGAATTTACAATTTTATCGGTATAGGAGTCTGTGCATACTCTGTTTCGATGAAAACCTTAATGAATGAAGTAAAAATTATCTGCAATATCGGCCAGATGTGTGAATAAATGAAACTTTGTAGTTTCTAATTTTTTGAAAATGTTCAAAAACTGCTCAGCCTCGTACAGAGCTGATAGCCAATAAATCAGAACAATGCACGCATCTACCTGCATGAAGTGATGGGCTCTTGATTTTTGGGCGTTGAGAAAATTATTATTAAGGTATATAATATCTGACTAACCCATGTCAAATAAGATTTTGGTTCCCTATGTACTTTCTTCGTTGAAAATCTCTTGAGAAAACTATGATTCTTTCGCGGAGTCGTGTTTTGATGTCTCTAATTCTACTTTCCACCATCTGTATCGTATGGAAAGATTCGACTTCCCCCCACCCCTCCGCCGTACGCTATAATTCGAATGAGTATTACATTTTGGCAAATGCTCAGAAATCAAACCTCTTTTTAAGCCCGATTATCAAGAATTTTTAGTCAACTTCGCGTTAAATTTCTCGTGAAAAGGGGTTTTAATGTTGACTGCACCTGACGTCATCGCTGATACGAATTTAAGAAGTATTTAACTCTTTATGAGTCATCGTTTGCACAAGGTGGGACATTAGTGTTCCGGTTTCATAGAAGCGTGTAATTATTTTTCCTCCGACTGGTTCCATTTCGCTCATAATTTTTTTTCTATTTATTAGAAAAAAGAGAGAGAGAGAGAGAGAGACTGAGCGAGAAAGAAGATGCAGAAAAACTTTAGCGTTTCCTAAAGCTCTCTTAGTGTTTTTTTTTTTTTTTATTGCCTGGATTAGCAACTTGGCGATATTTTTTACGGAGCGTTTTTTAGTGTGATCGTGTTTTATGATGTATGGATATATGTGTAGCTGCGAAAGAAATCTGGATATAATTACTTTTATTTGTGTAGAATAGTGTAGTTGATTTTGAAGGGTTGATCGTTGAGTGGTATTGAGTTTTAGCTATATTATGTCTGCTCCCTCGCACCTCTGAAAATCCTATATCTATATGATGTGGATCTTTCTCAATGAGCATATATTTGACCTGAAGCCACATCAATTATTTGATTTTAGAGGGAGAAAATTAATGAATTAATTGAAAATAAAAAAAATTTGTCAAGTGATTGAACCTTTTTTGATGTATTAACATCTGTGTTTTTATTATACGGGGGTAATTTGGGTTGATGTGAATATTATAGATAACTGACAGCAAAAGGCAAATCGCGTACGATGGCTAATCTGATGCGCGCGCCGTTGACAGCTGTCATCGAACGGTTCTTCGTAACAATTTTTTGATGATGGTTTTTTTTTTTTAATGGAGTCGGTTATTTAATTGTCATTATTGATTTATTTTATATTTTTTATTATTATAAAAGATTGTTGACACATTAAAGATGCAAGAGTGTAACAGTGATTAGCTGAAATTTACGTTTATTATTTTGAAAATTTCGATATAAAATTTTAATTTCTTACTTTTGCCTCACTAATATTCTTTCAATCAAATAAACTTTGTAACCTGAATTCGATCTAAACAGGAATGATTTCACCAATGGTTCATTTAAGGCAGTGTTCAGTATGTTTTGAATTCTCCGATTTCGACCTAATTATCAACTTGAAACTACACAACAACAACGTGGTTAAATTTAGTATGTTGTTTAACGTTTTATTTTCTTCGACAAATATTGTATTTCCTCTCACCTATACCTCACTCGAGTATTCGACTGGAAAAGACCTTCAGTTTCGTGTCTCGGTGAAGTACATATTTATTTTTTGATGGCTGTTAACGCTACATAGTGGCTCCTCTATTCTTCTCCGCTACTCTGCAGAGCTAGCCCTTGGGGTCCTCTGAAGTGAATCGCTGAAAAGTAACTATTGTTTGTTCTTCACGGTTTATTGTGCGCAGGTAAATTGAAGGTAGAACTCGCAATTCGTATCCGAAAGATTTCGGGCGTATTTCGTTTGAATGTGTTTTTGCGTTCGTTGGTTAGAAAAAGATAGACTTTTGAAAAAATATGTTCGATCCAACTTATTGAAATGATTTCTAGCCAAGACTGAATAACGTTCTCAAAAATATGACTTTAATATTTCATTTTTGAAAAATAAATTTTTATCCAAAAAAACCCCGAGTCCGACGTATTGTTGAAGAGCGATGTAATCCGAATTCCGGATCTATTTTTACTTCGGACTCCAGATTTTGTGAAGTTAATTTTACGTCGCAGTATGTTGAAATCAGGCTGCCATATTTAATTATGGTTGTAAAATTTTTGTGGTACCTATAAATTTTGTTTAAAAATGAATGTTTTCATGGCTTTTTCTCCACCCTCACAATAATAGTATCGTACTACTATTGTTGCTAATTATCGTTAATTATACCTAATGCAACGTTTGTGCTCAATAATTTGTCGAACAACGGGTTTGGTTGAGTACGAAAAATTGTTGATGAGAACACGTAGAAGTGGAAAGAACTTGCTGCTTTACGAGTGGTTGTAATTAAAAGAAATAGTAGTCGAGCCAACCACCACTCGTAATTCGAGGTGAATGACCTTGGTAAAGGTCCTCTTCTATATTTCTTTGTACGATAAATTTTTCTTATTTCTTTATTATTAGCGCCGTTCATTGAAATCCCGTCGTACTTCCTCATTTTTTATTCAAATTTTTTTATATTGTGCGTGTGTGTGTGTGAATGCATGCATCTTTCGATTCTGTCTTCCGTGCGGTTATGTATTTTTTATTTCTTCTCTTTGTCGAAAAAATGAGAGACTACCAACGCATACATCAAGGTTGAAAGTCCGAAAAGGGAATAGAGTATTGCGCTCTGTGAGTGTGTAATTATTGGCCGGTGGGAAGGGAGGAAAGTGCTCATAAAATGATAATTTCACCGTTGGCTATTGTTAGAAGCAGTTAGTGGTGGCAGAGGGGGAGGGAGGAACGCATTAGTGTTTGTAGAAATGGGCATACAACGACGGTGTAGTGCTTTACGTCGAAAATGTGTTAATCCTTGAAGCACGGTATCATGGTGACGTTGATCACGTGATCGCGCGTGAAATCCGTGTGAGTCGGTTTTCCACATCGCCATTTTTCATTAAAATCCTTTTTATCGTCCTGCCGGTTGAATTTTCATTTTTCTAACTTAAGGCAGGATTTAGCATCTAGTTTTGGTGGGTGTTGGTTGCGTTTCATCTCTTATGACTGGATTTGATCGAATTATCGAGTTTGTCAAATACCACCACCCCGTTGTATAGCTACTGAAATCAGTGGTTGAAATTCATTTCGACTTTCGAGTCGAAATCTTGAATGTCTAGCTTGAAAATGGAGTAATGAAAATTCGTAGTCGATGAGCGTTCATTTCTATAGATGCGTGATTGGTTAAGAGGGAAATTTTGTTCGAAATTTAAAATGATCAAATTTAAAGTTTATTTCTCACCTTATTAAAAAAAAAACCATGAGTCATCTTGTCTGGGGATATGGATTTCTGCAGTTTCATTCCTTGAATTTATCCCGTATTTACGTAGCAATTTTGATTTTAAATTTCATCAGTGGCAGCTTGAACATTCGTAAAATATTTCTTAGTATGAATTGGCATGTTTTTGAGTTGTACTCGTACACAAAGTACTCGTTTATTTTTTTTTTTCGACTGTCGCTTCTTTTTCTTATTTGTTGGTGATTACTTGAATTAAGATGTGTTACATAAGGTTTTTATTTACAAAAAAACTACATTAAATGAGGGTCTAATCAGAATTCCCTATGAAATTTCCAATGTATTTATTTAAACTCATTGAATGAGGTATGGTGTGGTTCGAAACTGTCGAATTGGATGAGATTTGACGAATAACAGTACAGCCATTTTATTTTCTGAATTTATCTGATGAAGTTCGAAAATTTTTCAGTTTCTAGGGCATCAAGTTGGCTATTATTAATTTCTCATTTGTTTTTATTAGCTTATACTTTTTTGCTCGCTATGTTTTTGGTGGTAGTGAGCCGTCCCCTCTTCCATGATTCGTTATTGTTCTTATAATTTTTATTTTCATTCGGTTTGACTAATTAGATTCTAACTTTTTTTTTTGTTTTTTTTGTTTCAGCCAAGTGTTTTCCAATGTCACTATTTCATTCGAAGATATTTGGTTTGGTGAGTTTTTTTTTCTTGAAAATATTTTTGTTTTTTTACTATTAATTTTTCTTGCTTCAATCTTGAAACTTAATTAAGTGTGTCTATTATATATAGCTCATGAGTTGTTGAAAGAAAATATTGTGAATAATGAGAGATATAAAAGTTACATAAGATATTACATTGCAGAGGTCCTGTCAAGGACTTATTTGAACGAGGTAATTTGCTAATTTTAGTTTCACTCATACGTGCGAATTATTCTGAGAAACTCGAATTAGGTACATTCATCAGTTGAAGGGTTATCTGTTATGAAAATGAGCATAATTGTTGAAGAAGTTCCCCTTAGCGATTTATGATCTTAAATGGGATTTTTCGATGCTACTTTTCAACGGGTTTTCGAAGGAAACCTGTTTAATAATTTTAGTCCTATTCTAAAAAAAGCACATTGGACTTACAGTTTTTCGTTTCATAATCTTCTAGTTCTAAAAATACACTTTTCGTAATTTCATATACCTTCATCTATTTGCTCCTGTATGGGGGAAGGATTTTTTGGTTTCTGTGGAAAGCGTTTTTGTGGGATCAGAAATATAGATTCTTCTGTTTAACGTGCTCCAGGACAAATTATCCCACCTATATGGCTGAAATTGACATCGATGGTAGAGTTTGATGAATTTAAGGCCTTGTGCAAATTCCACATATCGATCTTTCTTGTGATTTGCTATCAACCAAGTTAGCAAAAAGTAGCTAAAAAATTGGATTTTTCATCATTTTTTCAGGGTACAGTTTCCTTTGAATTTTGATGGAATTTTCAACTTTGAAGTTCTGTTGTAGGGAGAATGTCGAACTGATTGAACTGAAATTTATGTGGTATACGTAAACCTAAGTACAAAACACTAAATCTACCATTTAAGTTTCGAATCTAGAATATTTTTTTCTCCTTGCTTAATCTTGTGTGAATATCAAACCACCAAGCTCGGGTTGTTTGTTAATGTTTTATTCTCTTCATACAACAAATTGTAATAATTACCTACTCAGTATTTTATGTAATTACTCTCAAGTTTTTCCATTCGCTTTCATTTTATTTTTATAAACTTTAGTCTCACGAAGTATATGGGAATATGTAGCTCAAAGAGCTAATAGTTTACCGTTTCGTTGGAGAGAAGAAAGTGTTCTTTTAAGTATATTATACCTCATTATCAAATTTAAACTTCGTCACAAAGAAGCTCATCCTGAACAAAGTCTCATTAAAAAATGAAATGAAGTGTCGCCATTTTGGCCTTTTTAGCTGTTACCGCTTTGACAAAGTGCATAGTTTCACTCAGCGTTTCTGGATGCGGTGGAAGCTCTAGTTCTGAGTAAAAATACTGATCTCGACTGACCAGCTAATGAAATAAAATTTCATCATAATGCTCCTCTTGAGCTCTATCAGCTGGTCTGGTCCACTTGTAGCATTGAAAATGACCTTTAAGGTGGCGCTGTATCTTGTGACGATTTGAAAATGCCTACTTATATGTATAGTTCGCGTGTTTTATTGCCTTGATGAGATTTCCCTTTTTCATCAGAATCTGAGTTTGGTGCTACTAAATGTATTTTTGTATTTAAAAAAAAAATTATTTTTATTATCACGGGCAGTTTTTCACGTACATTTCCGCTCTGTAATCAGAAGAACGAGCGCATAAAATTTTTTATTTCGCCAACTGAATAAATATAATTTTTGAATTATTGCTTTTATGATTCGAAACTCATAAACAATAGTAAAGCTGAAAGTGATTAGTAATTAATCGAAGATTTATGAGATTTTCGACTTGTTTCATGCGAGCGGATTTTTTTTTATGGGAAAAACAATATTCTCGAATATTTGCAAATCCTGTCCTCTACCCAAGTCTCGCCATTTAGTGCTGTGTATATGTCTCCTGTGGCTTCCATTTCTAATTGCGATCCAGATAAGTACGAGGTTTTTTCCTACTTATCATTTTGATAAGTTCATCTTTGAAACAGATGTTTCTCTCTGGGGTACCGTTTTCTTTGTGAAACGACTGTTCATAAAAACATATGCATTTCTGGCGTGAAGCGTTTCGAACTTTTTTTTTTGTTATACTGTCGGATAGGATGCTCTAGTACCTGAAAGGATGTTCTCGTTCTTTCTTATTTCTGTTCTTCCACACGGTGTTCTTACTTCTTTGTGGTAGTTTCGATCAATTATTGTTGCTTACATGCGAATCTTCGTCGATCTTTTCGAATGAACAGCTCCCTCCGGCAATTTCTATCCCGTATCTGCGTGTAGTAATCTTTCCGGCTCGTATGAAATTTCAAATTCGTTTTCTCGCTAGTCGCTACGTCAAGTTGAACAGTTTCTGTATATTACGAGAATCAAGCATTTTTTCACTCCACGTTTAAAATATTTTGTACAGCTGCGTATACTGTTCTAAGAAGGTCGGTTTTTTATAATTAATTCATTTAGTTGTAAATTAGTTAAATTGAGTCACCAAAATTTTAGTGCACTTCGTCCAAAAAATGTTTTTTTTTTCCCTGTCGAAGGGATCTGCAGTAGCCTTTCCTGAACAAAAACTCTAGATTTTGGGGAGGAGTTCTCTGTAAATTTTCATTTTTTCCAATCTTTCCTCGAAGTAAATATTATATGGGTATGTAGGTTGAAGGTTGGAGTGAATTACCATCCATATTATTGTGAAAGTGAGAGAATGAAAATTGCATTGTACGTATGAAAGTCTGTCCTTGTGAGTCATTATTGAAAATTGTATTATGTGCAAAATGACTAGCGCTTGATAATGAATGCGACGGACAAAGGGCAATTCGTGGTTGTTGATGTTGAATAGTAGAAGAATTCTATAATATTTATTCTATGATCCGCAGTCAGGTACGTGCGCAGCTGTATAAATTTCTGGTTTCCTCATTTGCATGAATAATTTTGTCTTTCTCGTTTTTGATTATTGATGTATCATGACGTATTTTTAGAGCGTTCAAAGATTCGAAATGATTGCAAATCGTCATATTTTTATTTTACCACTATGATATTTGTTTAGTAAAATTTATTCCAGCGATATTTATCCCCATAAATTATGAAAAGTTGCTCTCTTTGCAAATTATTCAAGCTAGAATATTTTGTAATTTTTATGTTGAGAACGAGATTTAGAATCGATTCATAAAAGTTGACTTGATGGTTGATGTGTATTGAGAATGTTGCAGAATGTTTGAAAATCATTGTTTCTAATTACCGACGCATGAAAATCTAAGCTGACGTTTCAATTTTCTCACGATTAGAGGAGCGTCCAATCGCGTATTTTGATTTGGTGACGTGCAAATTGCGTTCGTAAAATATGTACGGCAGAGTGGATAAGATACTGGAGAACTAAACGCGTGGTACGAGCCGGAAGTATTATTCGAGCTCGACGACTTTCGACTTGCTTTAATTAAAAATTTAATTCGACATCAAATTGATTAGTTTACAAATTTGAATTGAATTACGTAGGTTCAATTAATTGTGCATTTTTCTATGGGAAAGTAATTATTACTCACGATTGAATTTTCGGAAATTTCTTCTTCAGCAAAAACTATTTCAGGTTAGAATAAATATACCAATATTTGATTAGTAGTTATAAAATTCGAAAAATATTTTCAGAAATAATATTATTTATCTATTTGGCTTTTCTACAGTATTATTAGTCTACTACTTGATAATTATGATTTTTTAAGAACGAAATGAAGCAATTTCACAATTTTTTCACAATCAGCAAAAAAATGTTTAGGTTGCAGAGGATGAAATTCAGAATTGGGTTATACTGACTGAAAATATTCTTAAAACCAGACTATACTAGTGTTCAGTAAAATTTTCTGAAAACTATTTTAGAATGATGTCCGAAGCATCGGTTTTGCTTCGTATTATCTTATTCTCCGAGATAAGCTAATCTAAATTGTATCGTTAATGATGAGAATGCATGGCTGCAAAGTATGAATGAGCACACATACGTACCGTAATGCCAGCTGTGCATTGTGAGGTGACAGAGGTCTGTATATTGAAAATTGCAGGTACCGATGGTTCGATTTTTTTTAGGTACACCTGCGTTATATGTACTACATTATAAACTACCTACATGAATATGTAATATCGTAAAGGAAAATTATTGAATAAAAAAAAAAAATTTGTCAACATAGCAAAAAAGAACAGAAATGTTCCGTTTTTCCTCTTCTTCTTCTTTTTTTTTTTTCGTTTGTTGCTCAACTGTGTAATTTATTCGGCCTTGTTGGTTTTTTCCCCCAACTTGTGCGACAACCGGGACTCGTCGTCGTTTAGCTGGCTCGATGACGTTGAAATTTTTTTCTTTTTTTGGGAGAGAAGTTGTCTCGTAATTTGCTCGTTTATGAGAAAGACTTGAGCCACTAGTTCATCGTTACTTAGAGGAATATTTTAGTTAGCTATTGCGTTTGTTGGTTTTTTTTTTCCTCTATTTTTTGTTGCCTGTAATATCTGCCTTTCTTCATCTGTCTCTGTGCTACGCTTTCCTCTTCTGTTATATACGAAATTTATACTCGTACTTATGTAGCTATGTATAGGTAATTTAAAAAGGAACTCGAGAGTGGGACACGGGCTATGTCGACTACTCGGTGGCTCAATCAACAAACATTTTAGAATACGAAGTACGTTCGTTGCCAACGTCGCCCATTTGTTTGCGTTTCCGTCTCCGCGTTTCGGCGCACTTCTCTTTGCTTGTGTGCCCGTATGTACCGCCGCCGACCGAATCACGCGCTCCGCATTCGAATTTTGAAGCTGCTCGTCGACCTCGGTGGTACCTTTTCGACCGAAGCTACTGTCGGCTGTATACAAAAATAGCGCGTGCACGTAGAGACGAAACGCTTTGTATCGTCTCCCATGCACCCATAATGGTCGGGCTGCTGGGTTTCTGTAAAGCGTGGCATGGGTCTTTCTTTTTCGTTACCAGCCGGATGTGGGTTTTCTCCGGAGTTCGTTGTATTGACTTCATATACAGGGTGGTTGAAGATAGTCCCGAGTAGTCTTTCATAAATTTGTTGCATCATTTCGTGCAACTGTTTTCAACGACCTTTTTGTGGCTTTTGCACTCGTCAGAAATAACGTGCTTTGTTCCCTGATCTTTGAAAATCATATTATTGTTGGTACCGGAGATCTCGTATACTCCGTTCTCTCGAAAAAGTTGATTTTAAATTCCTGTATTCTCTTCGGAAGTCGCTGAAAAATGTTTCATAATGTTGATTTGGGAACTCGAATGACTCATATCTATTATTCTTTCATAAACTGAAGCGTTGTCAAAGAAAACAGTGTATGTTCTAAAACCAAATTTTTCAGGAAACGAAAAAAACGTCTGGTGATCGGTAGGAATCACTAGAAGAGAGTGTATGTGGTTTTCTGAGTAAAACTTTGGTCAGTGCATATGCCCAATCGATGATTTTACACATTTCTAAAAAATTGCCTGTTTTATGGGGTATAAAAGTAGGCGTCAGTGTATGTTACAGTGTTGTTTGCTTGAAATCAGTGTATGTTACAGTGTTGTTTGCTTGAAATCAGTGTATGTTACAGTGTTGGTTGCTTGAAATCAGTGTATGTTACAATTGTCAAAAACGAATTTCTCCATAAGAGTAATGGAACATACACTAAAAGCTATCTTGCGGGCTCGTTTCGAACCACTTCCATAAATTTTCGATCTAAATGCTTATTGCCAATCGATCGGCTAATGTAACTTCTATAGGATAAGCCAATAAAACGAATTTTGAAAATTTGTAACATACACTGTTTTCTTTGACAACGCTTCTGTGTACGTATTTTTTATCGGTTTTCATATTATTCATTATCTTAACTCGGTTTTAAAGCTCTTTCGATTAGGAAAATTGTGGTTTGAATCATTGACTGAAGTTACATACGTTTCGGAAGAAAATGAAATAACTGCGATTATGATGCCCTGATAAGGTATGAAGTATGAACCCCCTTTTTTTTTCCTCTTACACAATATTCGAAGAGTTTTTTCTTTTTCCATTTTTTTGCGGTCAAGTAATTGACTTCTGGTTAGAATTCTGAATTCCTGATTAGCGCTTTGTTCGCGCCGTATTTGTGGTATTATTATCAGAATTTGTCACTCTGTTCAGTCGTTCCGTGTAAGTAGGTTTTTTCAATATTAGCAAATTGTTTGTGACGGCACTGCTATTTTGAAATTCGTTGCTGATCGTTTCTCGTGAATCGAAATCGGCGTTTGTGTAGGTGTTGTCGAATTATCAATCAAATGCTCATTGTTGGAAAAGCTGATTAGTTTTAGAATTTCTGCGAGTTTGCGTGACTAGTGATTCGTTTTCCCGATCCGCAACGTGGTTCGTTAGTATTTCAAATATTTTGCCAATATTTTCTTCGAATCTAACAAATGATCTCATGCAAACACCTACGTGTTATACTTTTTGAAAATATTGATCCGTCTTAAATTTTCGTCTTGTTTAAATGGGAGATTTCGCTTTAATGAAGACCCTTCCCGCTCTTCCCCCCCAAAAAAAAAATTGAAGATTTTGTCAAATACCGTCGAACGGGGTGACTTTACATTCAAGGGGCGACTTTACCCACTTCGTTTTAGCCCAATAAATAAATTGCCAGGCAAAAATTAAAACCGAAGTACGATTTGGATCGAAGCAGGTAGAAGGAGGATAAGAAAAAAAAGATCGCCGCCCCTACCTCACTTCACCCAGTAACAGAACGAGAAAATAAAGCGGTGATATGGTTTTTTCTTTTTTCTTATTCGTCTTTTTTTTTTTAACCCTAAACACTCAAAATATTCAGTTTGTTTTCACACGGTTGAAGTTGGTACTTGACTAGTTTCTTTTCAATCGTATGTCTGAGTACAAACATCCTCAAATTTTGCCTCCCCACCCATCAATAACCCGTCAATAACAAATTGATGGGTAAAGTCGCCCCATTGAGGGGTGACTTTACACAAATTTTTTGAAAAATCATAAAAAATAGAAGGAAGGTTGCAAAATCAAACTTTTTTTTACAATTGTGTTGGGAAATGTTAGACCTAAATTTTAAAACCAAATTCACTTCAATAGCTTCGAAATTGGAGGAGTTATTAAAGGACAAAGTTGAAAAACATTGAAAAAGTGTGTAAAGTCGCCATATTTGACGGTAGTGACATTCATACCTGTAATAATTATATTGTTAATGGTATGAGGTAACCGTGCAGGAATTAGTTAGTTGATAAGAACTGTATTACGTCATCGTGTGCTCAGGTATTCCAGTATCTAACCTAAAAGAGATTCAAGATATTACTAAATGACGTATGTCTGTAAATCGTATTAATACTTCAAGCCGGTATATTACAAACATTAGTTACAAGTTGAAAAGAATGCTGTACATTCATTATGTGTATATTGCTCTTACCGTTCAACTTTTCATTACAGCAGTAACCATAGTGTTCATAATTTCAATCCTTCGTCTTTTGAATCCTCAATTTAGAGCAGAAATTGTAAATTTCTTGATGATTAGTTTGAGAGTTATTATTGACGCCTAATTTTTTAGTATGGAGCTTATTATCGACAATATACGAGTACACTGTGTAATGATGAAATTTGTATGAACTAATTTTATTCATGGAGTAAATGACCAATATCTCAAAGACTGTTTATTGACTGACGGACGGACTAGACTGAAACTACAGGTTCTGCCATAAATTTGACTGTAAGCTTTAATTTTGATTTTTGAACTCTCTCTAAATACCGAGTTGATAGTTTGAATGATGAGTAACACCTTTACCTTCATGCTATGAAACATTTCTTTGGATCTGAAACAAATCTCCATACTCAGTTCCTTGTGAAGGTAAAAGTGGGAAAAAAAAAACAGTGAAATATGATAAGTTCTCTGAATTTCCTCGTTTTGCAAAAATGAACATCCTCGTCGAGAACGATACAGGTAGGCAATTATTGTCGCATTTTGCTCTCAAGTTTGCTCCTTGAAAGTCTCGTTGGCCAGATTTGTCGTTTCGCTTCCATTTATTTTCCGCCTCTGCTGCCTGCATTACAATGGTACGAATTGTGGAGTCATTATTATTTTCCTCATTGTTGACCTCACTTATAGTTATAATCGAGTCGATGGCGTACGAGTTAGTATGTCCCGTAAGTGTGTTGGCTAACGAAACGAGCTTTAATCGTGAAATAAAATTTTTTTTCTTCCTCTCCATTTTCCTTATTTGCTGGCGAGAGAATTAAATTCTAAGTACGTATAACGTATTCAGCGGATGGAGTTGGAGGTATAGTTTTCTAAATACTTCGCCGTACGGCAAAAATAGATCAAATTCATAGGCGTAGAGTTTATGTCGAAGTTCTAAGAATGACTACAAAGCACTTCTGAAAAAAAATTTTTTTTCTCTTAACGCAGTAATTATTTCATAATTTTTTTGTGATCTTATTTTCTCCGTACTTCCTCATCAGATCATTGCATCAGATATGCTGTTGTTGTAATTTCGATGAAGTGCCGAATGATGAGGTTCCATTTTGTTCGATTACAAATTTAATCGTGGGGAAAAAAATGGTTTTCTAGTGCTGCGGGAGTGTTGAAACAGTCCAAAATACGAGTTATAATGAAGAGTAGGTATTTTGATAAGCTCTGCATTGTGACACTGACAGAGGCTGACGCTGTTTAAATATCTACAATTCGATATTGGAGAGAACTGCATGTGTGATTAAGATAGAACTTCCATCTTATGCCAATGAACACAACTTGATTTGTTTTGAAACAGTCTATGTGACAGGTTTTATATTTACTGTGTGCACTTGACACAACATCCACTTCTCTTCAGTCTATTAGTATTTCTATTTATTTATTCATTCTTCTTGGTGACGTAATGCCATTTGTGAGGGTGTTAACGCTCGTGTGGTGGTGATTATACACTCCATCAAGATGTTTTCATTCCCATGCCTTCCAGATGAAACAGAATATAGTGTGTGTGCTTAAACGAAGCTTTAGTCCTGAACAGTGGAGGTAGTACCAAAATGAGCGGCGAAATTCAGTTAGACAACCGTTTTTTGTCGCACCTGCGGACCAGTTTGAGGCTGTATATAGCATAGCCGCTATACGTATGCAGTTTTTTTTTTTGTCCACTATATTTTGTTGACTCGAAACATTTTGTTTAAGAATACGAGTACGAGTATATTGATTCGTTGCCAACAGCATTGCGTTGAAAACGAGTGTATGTGTGCGTAGGCTACCAGATTCAGCTGATTCCACGCGTCGAAAAAATGATGGAGAAAAAAAAAATTGCGCTGCCAGTTCGTGTATATGTTGTTCTTCGCTCGTGTGTTTATATTTTGTTTACACAGAAAATAACGTTAATATCTCGCATGTCCTCTTTAATTTGCAAAAACGAGAAAGAAGGAGAAGGAAAAAAAAATTGCGTTTGAAAATACAAATTTTGTTCTTCTGCCAGACAGTTATATATTCTCTTCTGGTTCTGGGGTACACGGAAATGGTGAGAGATTGTCGTGCAGAGATGCGTTTGAAGTTATTGTCTGGTGGCTTTGTTTTTATTCACGGCCATCATCGCGACCATTTTCGTATTATGTACTACTATTGCGAAGTGGATAAAATAAGAGACGGAGTGACGTTGTACGCTGCATTGCGCAGTTGTTTTGTATTTCAACAAATTCGCATTCGCGAGTTCATTGTATGGGGCGAAATGAAAAGAAGAGCGCACATGTTGACTGCGACTCGAGGAAAGAAAGGAGATGAGGATGAGATTCGCGTTCAGACGTCGAGACGGAAGACGAATGCAGTCGAAGGTTACAGTTTGGTAGGATAGGAAGCTAGTAGCCGAGCTTACCATTAGCAGATTGATGGTGAATTTTTTGCGTGATTTGCATAAAATGCCATCTTGGTCTCTTGTACGTATACTGGATAGCTTTACTTCTGGCAGTTTGTTGCGTCTTTTATTTGACTCTCCAGGAAATGATTTCAGTTTTATTAGTAGGGGAGAGGCCCATACAGTGAGACACTTTTTGGAAATTTGTAATACTTCAGTCATTATTGTTTTTTCGACTAATTTACTCATAAGAAAAATGTTATATCATCTTTAACCTTCAATTTGGCTTTGTGAAAATTACAATTTATTCAACCCTTCCTTTTTTAGAAGTCCAAAAATGTTACCCCCTATTTGTCGCAGCGTTGGCCCCTAGGCTCCAACAATGAGACAGCGGTAGTCCAACAGTGAGACGGAAAAGTTTGAGAAATGTAAATTTAAATTAATTTTATAAATTTTTCTTCAATTCATTCTGTTAATGCATAAAAGTACTCAATAATCTTCTATGCCTGTGTCAGAAAAAAGGCTGAGAACTATCCGAGCAAGAGGTAGCATTTTTCATATTATCTTCTAAAAAACCATAAACTTTTCTTTTATTCATTTTTATTTTGAATCAAAGAAATAAATACATAGGTTTATTCTCAACAGAGGAACACTTCAAACTCTTCAACATCATTTTGAAAGACTGTAAAAATTTTTTTCAAAAATCTCTTTTCTATCGATTTATTTGTTTTGTCTCACTGTAAGCACAGTCTCACTGTGGGGGGCCTCTCCCCTATTTTTATTTTCACTTACATCATTTTTCTTGTTTCGTCTACAAGGTTCGGTTTTGCATTCGATGGCGTTTTTTTGTTTTCTATTTTTTTCCAAACACTATCGATAAAAAATCGATTGCTATGGGCTATAGCTTTTGCATTCCACCCACATAGGAACAGCGATATTATCGATAACACTGAATTAGCGCGGGATAAGTCCATTTTTTCAAATTTTTCGACGGAGCAAAAAAGAACACTTATCTCACGTAACCTTCTTATGTAGTACTTCATGATATTTTTATTGTACATATAGGGCTTGGTGTGTACTATCGTACCTGCCACAGAAGAATTCAATTTTTGAAGAAGGTGGACTTACCGGCTTCTTGCATATTACCGTTCATTCGCAATTTTTGCGCTGAACGAAGCTGTTATCATCCAACTATAAAACTTTGTTATCAGTGCAGAGAAATGAAAATTACTATTTTTTTTTTTTTTTTTTAATTCTTGAAGATGGAATTATTCAGTAAATACTGGGTGTTTTTTTTTCTCACTTAATCGCTCTAGCATTTAATTTTAATTTCATGATTTGGCATTTAACATCTTCATGTTTCAGAATCCCTAATATGCTGCTCGCAAATTATTCATAATATTCACTGGGTATTTGAAATGTATATCAACGCAAAAACAAGTTTACGTACGCCTTGTTGAAACGCTATTTCACAGTATTCGTGTTTTTAGTTTTATCGAGATTTTTTTTTTTTTCTTCTAGTATAGTTGCTAGATATTTTAATTCCCGTCCCTTTTGGGTAAAATGGAAAACTGATTTTCTGGATTAGCTGGTGATAGCGTTAAACCTGTTCGGTTTGCCCTGCTTGAGGTGTCTGCAAAATCACGTCTGTGTGAATTACTCGATAGTATATTGGGCTAAATTCGGCGAGCGAAATTCCCAGGTATATTGTTTCGAGTGCTCGTTACGTCCCCACCGCTCGTTATTCCGAATTCATGCATTTTTTACGTCTCAATTCATTACACGTTCCACCAGTTGCCGATACTCGTAAATATGCATACGTGTTTCCCCTCTGTGAGAAATCATTTCGTGAAAATCTGCGTTGTGCGAATCTAATTATGCAGAATGCAGATCTAATTTTCGTCGACACTGAATTTATTGTCCTTGAGCACTGAGCAGTGTTCGTGAAGAAATTTTGTGTACCTGTTGAGTGCGGTTGGTGCAACTGCAAACTGTCGGTTGAGCGTGTATGCAATCAGTAGAGGATCGTTACGGGTGGGAAATTTTGTGGGATTAAACTCGTAATATGAATTATACTTTCACATGCATCGACTAAATTGAACTTTTACTCGCTGCACTATCTGTACATCAACTGAAAATGGTCTCAACTTTTCTCGATTTCCGGTCAAAATCCCGAACAGAATTTCCCGAATGGACAATATCCCGAACAGAATTTTTTTTCCCGAATTCAGGACCCCCTTTTGTTTGTTCTCTGTCGAGTAAAAACATTCTTCTCGGTTGGGCGGGTGTTGGTGCGATGACTCAGTTGGCCCTTTGAAAACATGGACTTGTCCACCTGGGACAATAACATTTGTTATAGCCCGTGCTAAACACTGCTGTGACCGTACCAGGCGGCAGTCCCAGTATATGCGGCCCTTATGGGTTTTCGATCGTCTATACACATACCCATCTATCAGCAACTTGTTGTCCACCACTTCGGCCATGTTTCACACTCATTACTCCTTAATATGTTCTGCAGTCGAGTAGGTATATTACCTTCATAATATTTCCATGGTAAAATTATTTGTGGTGACTGGTGATGTGTAAGAAAGAGGAGGCCCCAGATTGGTACATTCGGGAAATAGATATTCGGGGAAAAATTTCGAGAAAAAGGTCTTCGGGGAAAAAAATTCGAGAAAAACGTATTCGGGGGATAGTCCATTCGGGATTTTGACCCGGAATCACTTTTCTCTCATTTTGAAGCACTTCTACCCATTTATATTGCGTATACGCACCGAGCTGTCTAAGAACCTTATCAGAAAATGGAAATTTTGATGGTTTTAGGTTTTTTATTAGATAATCTGAATACTTGGAAGCAGGCGTGTTGTTATTTCCATCATTGTATGTAAAGCGTTTACGGATGACGTCAAATTATCGTTTACATTTCACTGATGGACAATTATCTTCAAAATAGTCGGCGAATAACCCATGAAATAACCCATGAATACATCACGATGAATTCGATGATAGGTGATTGGTGAAAAATGACTGTCCACCAGTGAGATATAAACAAAGAAACACTCTGCGTACGTCATCGAACAGAACAGAATCGTCTGCCAAATATTCGTTAAAAATGAAATTTCATTGATTCGTACTGCCATTCTAAAAGTTGATAAAATTTTGACATCGTCTTGTGGCAGATTGAATACAAGAGGTGTAATAATTACGACGAAGGTAAATATATTATTCAGAATCACCGATGCCTTCTGGCTGCTTAAGAAGGTTCGTATTTTCAACGGCTTTAATGCGTGATCCAAGCGAATGAGAAAACAAGTATTATCTGGTTCTTACAGTTTTCTGATAACCGGGCATCTTGTTTGTCATGAACGTGCTGAAACGTGATGATGATACGTTTGTTGCGAAAATAATATCATCATATTATCGTGGCTGCTTCAGTTTTTATCGAACTCGACGAAGTTGTTAATTGTTTTCGCGTTAATGCCAAAATTATGGGAATGTATAGCATAATTAGATTGCGACAGCGTCCTCGTTTAGTTATTTACGTAAGGCAGATAAGTCGTGTATAGGTGCCAGTCATTATTCCAAATAATCATCAACAACTATTCGCTAAAGAAAAAAATAATTGGTAGGAAGTTTTCCGATGTACGAATGGTTATCAAAGAGATGGCTAAAAGTGTTGGCATTATAGCTTTCATAGGTATCTGTCGTGAATAATAATTCCTGTTTTGGATCCGCGAAAACACCTGTTAGTTGAAATACCGAGTACACTGCATTTGTTTCGTGGATTTTTCTAGGATTTTCTGGCATCTCATCATCATCATCATCATCATCATCTGGTTTTCGTAGACTTATTTTGCAATGAGAATTTTTATTTGGTCGCTAAAAAATATTTCATCGCCTTGGGTAAAGGCACCTTGGAGTTGAGCTTATATAGAGTTTTTACTGTCAGACTTGAATTTTCAATTCTTCTTCACATTTATTTGCAGCTTACAGAGTTTTCACAACAAATCATATGTCGTTATTTTTTCTGCGTTTTCTCGTGGCAATATTACGATATAGTCTTATAGTTATTGCCAATTTTTTTTCTCGTAAGGAAATCGTGAATCATTGTTCGAAATGTGGAGTGTTTTTTTTTTTTCTTTTTTGCGCAAAATACTGATCAATACTTATTATACTTTTAATATGTATTGGTCATTTGTTCTAGTACACGATACAGCCCTGAAGTAATGCACATTCGACTGAACCTCCTTCCTCTTCGTGTTTATCAGAAGATAAATAATTGATGCATGGCTATTTCCGTTCTCTAATTATTCACTCAGTCATGTTTACGAGGATTTACACTATAATGGTGATGACTAATGAGTTACAGACAGAACAGAATGAGACTCTGAGAGCGATGAGCAAGCTCATGCGTTACTATTTTATAGAAAACATTGGAACAGTGATATGCATGAAGGGGATAAGTCTACTTTTTTCGAAGATTGACTACTTCCAAGGTTCGGTATTAGGTATTCAAGTCCTTCTTACAGTAAAAATATTATGTTTTCAACCATTACTGAGAAAATAAAATTCAAAGTTGAGGTGCTGCATAAGAAGGCTATAGGTGACATAAAAGTGTATTTTTGCTCTGCTGTAAAATTTGAAAAGTACCTAGACTTACCCGCTTCTTGCGTATCAGTACGTTAAGTTGTTCTCAATTTAACGTTTAAATTTAGTACCTTTAAATTTTATAATTGCTATTTTTTTTTTTTGGGAAGTGGTAAAACAAGTTCCACTTTGGTCATGACGAATAAATTCTATCGTTCTAAATTTTCTCGTATTTATTTTAGTTTCAAAAAAAAAAGAAAAAACAAAAGCAGAAAAAAAGTTAGTTCCATTTTGTCAAGTTACATATGGGAAAATCTATATTTCTGTTTTGAAGCTCTTTTTATACTTTTTTTGATTTGTTTGACTCGAATCTAAGGGGCGGCTTTGTTGCATAGTACCTGTGTACCTAATATGGTCAAGTATTTCAGATCTAAGTGATGAAGCCGTAGACTGAAAATGTATCTTTGAAAAAATTCATCTTCATGTTGATAACATTTTTTAGTTCTTCCATTTCAATATGCCTCTGTTTTTTAATTACCCAATTCTACGCCAATGAGGGCGTCCATAGAGGATTCCACCTGAGCCATTCTTTTACGAAGCCTGTATTTTACTTAGAATTCTTGTTTTTTTTTTTTTTTTTAATGTGTAGTGGGCACACAAGAACCCATTACCCATTTCGATGACGTTACGATTTTGGTGGCCAAGTAGGACGTAATTCTTCAGGTTTTTTATTTCGCCATGGCGTCGATGTGGTATTGGGTGTAATACAGATAGTCTACTGTGCATACGTACGTATGTGGAGCCGTTATGTAATTAGCCGATGCTGTTTTTTCGCCTCTCTGTTTCGATAATAATACGAAAAGTTTTTACACACGTACGTTTTCTCATTACGTGTGTATTTACATAGGTATTCACGTTCAGGGCACGTGTTGAAGCGTTCATATTTTGAGAAATCAGTATAGTGGTGCAAGGTTAGAATGGAGCTATTTTTGCTCTCCCCCCCCCAATGCTACGTTTCGTTGAGGATTCAGCATATATTTTAGCATGTAAGAAGTATGAAAATTCCTCTGGTATTTAGTGTAAAAAATTTGTCAGTTTTTTCAGCTATCTTCTGTTATGCTCGTTTTATATATTTTATGGTGGACATGTTCACTTGAAAAAAAAATTGAAGTGTTTTTCATTCTTCGTCGTGCTTTAAAAGCTCTATTTTATAGCCCTGGTTTTTGCTTGTGGAGTAAAATTTTCCGAACTGATTGGACTTTCGAATTCGTTCTTATCCCTTAGCTACTTATTTGTGTACTTATCACCTTTCGCCTTTGAGGTGACGATACACTCATCTCACTTTAATTCTGACGTTATGGAATTTGACACCGCACCTCCACTCGTGCTTTTTATCGTCGTCCCATAAATTCAATTCAGAGTATTGCTGCGATACAATTTTTTCGACGGACTTTTATTTATACAGAACACTGTAGTTCTGTATAGCTACTTTTTTACGTTCGGATACGAAACTTTAATTTTTAATATAATTTCCTGTGAATGTGAGCTGCGCTGTGGATGACGTTGCTATACTATTCTTTGGCGTTGCGAGTATATAATATTTCTTTATACCTACTATCATCTTAATTTCCCTCCTCTTAACTGCTTTTTTTTTTTTCCATCCTAATTTACTGCTCCTTGAGCGGTCGAATGTGGGTACTCTGTGTGAATAATGCATAGGGGACCCTCCCGAATAACCTGCCCCACCCTGTTGCACTTGGAGTCATTGTGATTTGGCATCCGTGCATGGACGATTTCGAAGCGAAGAAAAAGAGCGGTTGTCCTTCTGCCCTACCAATTTTTACTGCCTGCTAATGTATTATCAAATGATGTATACCTATATATTTTTTCCTTTTTTTTTTCCCTGTTTTACCTGCGAAAGAAATTGGTTATAATTCTAGGCCGTATCTAATGGTTGCCGGGGAAAACGGTCAATTTACATCGTCGAATATTATGCTGTAAAATTTGTCTGCGAAATGCTAGTAATTTTATTTTCTAGCACTAATTAATGATGCTCCATCATTTCAGAAGGTCATGAAAAATTGTGGAAACAGAAAAACGAATTTTCTGCTAGGTGAGAGCGAATATTTTTCACCGACAACGTAACGATGAAATTCGCAATCTGAGAGCAGCTTTATCTGTTGAATGCTAGTCGTATTACCATAATTAGGTACTCGTGAAATTGTCGAGGCACTTTTCAGCACGTACTTAAATAGACAGGCGAAGTTCTGATTTTCTCGAAATTATCTGAAATATTGATTTTGTCTAAGTTTGGTCAACATTCTGAAAATGAAAATCTTTTACGCGTTTCTCTTTGCCTGGTGAGGGGTGGTATTTGTCTCGATTCAATTTTCGTTGTTTTTCCGATGTCTATAGGTATTATATGCGATTAAATAGAAGTCTTTTTGCAAATGGTACACAGACTATGAATGGTTCATTTTACTGTCGTTTTGAAAGCGTATATTGATCAACGTTTGACTGAAAATTATTCAGGAGTACGTCATACTTTGATGAACTACAGTATAACAAACGAGTGGTGACGAGAAATTTGAAGATTTCTGTAGATTTTTGGGTTCGAGAGAAGTTTTTTATTTTCAAATGTAACTGTTTCCAATCTTGCAGCAGGGTTGCATCGTCACTGAATTGAAATAGCAAAATAATGAGGAAATAATCGAAACGTAAAATGGTTGTAAATTTTCGATGACGTATTGACAAGTATGAATAAGGAATTTCCTTTTTTTTTTTTTTTTCGTTTTCAAGACATTCGCTTCGAAACTCCCAACTTCGTCATTGCTTCGATTGACACAATATAATATTTTTGTCTTCAACCTGAAATTGGGAGAGAAAGAAAAAAGTAATTATGACGTCATCCTTTTGAACAACTGACTAGAGTCCTGTGTGACTCATTGAAGACGAGTAGAAAATGTGTGCGTGTTGTCGTGGGAATGAACTTTTCGTTTGTTGAACGTTGATTCACGACTTACGAAGGAGAGAATAAAAATACAGTTGTTTTTTTTTCCGAAAGGGTTGAACTGAAACAATGAATTGAAAAAAAAAAAAAAAAAAAGAAATATAAAAGGAGACGGAATGAAAATTACTATTGTTGTTTGTCTGTGTGGCGATGCTCTCTAATCATTGACATTTTCGTGTGGCCGTATTGAAACGCAACTCAGCGACTCTAATCACTTTTGACATTTCCGCTATGCTTGAATGTGGTACAAGTTCTCTATACTAGAAAGTTTTCAGCTCGAATTTTTATCGAATAAAAATTCATTGAAAAAATCGTTATTTATTCACCTTCAGGACTATTCTCGGCGTGTGCGAGTACATGTGCGCCCTGTCTACCAGGGCGAGGCTGGCTTTTATCGTCGCTGCAGCGTCACGAAAATTGAAAGTTTGACCTTAGGCAGAGTGGCAAAACAAAGTTTTCAACGGCAAAACGAAATTTTCTATTTGCCAGCGGCAAAGTTAACGATGCGACGTCCCGTATGTGTATTGATTATCGTGTTTATTGGTCACTCGTCAGATTACCTTGTTTTTTTTACACAGTGTGTACTCGAAGCATCAATTTTTTTCATCTTTTCTGTTTCAGAATTGTGTTAGATGAATTGTCATAACCGCTGCACCTGTCGGTGGGAGTCCAGATTTCCTCCTGTTTCCATTATTTCGCCTTTAAAATTATCGTTTATAGGTGAGTAATGAGTAACCGAGGAATTCGTATTTTTTTCCCCCCCATCGTGCGTTTTATTTTTTAATATCGAACTCTAGGGGCTTCACCCCATCCTTGAAGACCCTCGCTTTGCTCAGCCCTCCCACCCCTTTCGCTAGGCCCTCCAATCCCCTTACAGCCGGAAGGGGCCGTATTGTGAAAGGTCAATATCGCATAAAAAGCCTTCACTTCACTCAGCCCTCCAACACCCTACAGCGGAAAGGAACCGTGGCGTGAAAGACCGATATTACCCAAACAGTCCTAGAGGTTTTTTTTTTTTTTTTTTGTATCAATTAGGAAGATATTATGAGGTTTGAAACCAGTATTGGTAATCTAGTATTCTTCCACAATTCTGAATCAGACTAACTCTACAGTGACGTGTATGTTTCCTGACCGTATCGTGCATTGGCATTTTCTTTCACCGCAACCTTTTATTCGTTTTGTTTTTGAAGTCTTGCGGGTTGTAAGATTGAATTTTAGTTGCTTTCCATACACATTTTCTAAGGTGGCTCAATAATGTAGGCAGAAGTTATTCTGTTTTTTGTAGATTTTAAAATTTGATCCGACGAAGCGAACGCCATTTGACGAAAATTACAATCGATCCCCATCGGTTACTGATGAAATATTTTGTTGTATTTATTCGCTTCTCCTTTTTTTTTTTTTTTTTTTTTGGTCATCTAGTTAATTGTGTGAGCGTTTATGCCCTCGTCTGACACCAATTTCACCAGCTTCCCGTTTTGATAAATATTCATAAATATATTTTGTAGAAAGTCGATCGACTTCTGAAACCAGCTACACTGTGTGTGACTGCGTATCGTTCATAGCTTTTTGTAAATTTTGCGAAACTCGAAGCCGATTTTTTTTTTTTTCTTTCTCGTTTCCACGATAGTCGTCCTTCTCGTGACATGCAGCAACCTCAAAAATAATAATAACACCCAACTTCAAAAGAGTTCGCCTTGATGCTATCACGAGTGTATACGTATAGCGTTTTTGTAAATGTTGTACGCCTTCATGAAAAACAATTTATTTCTTCTACGCCTCTACGCGCCAGCACTGCAGGTTGTACTGGTATTCGGTGACGGAAGTATTTTGTGCAAATTTTACAAAAATATCGTCTGCGCTCGCAGTTTCATCGACGCGACGGTAGTCTGTATGCTGAAAGTATTATTGAAAATTTAAATTTTAAAAGAGAGCCAACGAAAAAAAAAAAAAAAAAAAAAAAAACTGTTTCAGGTAATATCAGTGAGGATTATAAAGATCAGGAAAACTGTTTTTCAGAGTTTAGAAAGTCAATCTAGATTGTTTGTGACAGTTTTTATTAAACCAGTCTCGGTATATGGTGAGAAATGAAAAATTAAATACTCCCGTTATTTTTCTGCCAAGTCGAGACCCGAGGGAGTGTATCAGTTGACTGGTTTTCCATTCTCATACGTATTTCTGTTTTCAGTTGTTCATTAATTTTGTCAGGGGGAGGGTGTATGTATGGACGAAATACGAGTACTATTTTTGGATAAATGTACTTTTATCATCTGGCTTATGCATTCTCAAATATGAAAATATTTTGTTCTTTTCTTCTCGTAGGTTTTTCGCTTACTTCGAGACCGATTCATTTGTATAAATTATCTAAAATTTGATTCTTTTTCATCACGAGTAAACCGTTTTCACCTCAATATAAACAAACATCCGTTGACACCTGTTTCTTATTCACGCATATTTCTGTTGATTTACGTGCAATATACTCGTACAATGCTTTAAATGTTTCGAGTGGATATGAATTATGAATAGGTACATTAACCCTTTCGGTCATGACTATTTAGTTTGACAGATAGAATTTTTTGAGTTACAGATTTAAGTTCGGGTGATTTTTCTGAGAATTTTAGTTTTTTGCGCAACTCTCTAACTTAATTAGAGCCTGAGATATAGCTTGTCCACTGTAGTGGACAATGTGACTAGCAGGACCAAAATTCTTCAATTTTTTTTCTTACTTCTTTTAACATAAAAAAAAAAGGACCGCCGGAAAATATTTAAAACCTGAGGTATATCTTGGTCACTACAGTGGACATGGTGACTATGAAAACAAGCTTTTGAATTTCTCATTATCTCACATTTTTATTTAAAAATAGAGATAGATATATAAAAATTACCAATGTATTTGAACAAACAAATCACTGGATGAATATTTCCATAAAAAATCTTGGTTCACCAGCCATTAACTAATTCTTATCATAGTTTTAATGATGTGTAGTGAGGTAGATAAAAAACAGATGGCTTCTATCGCCACACAAGTGTGAAAAAATCAGAGTTAAATAATCGATAATAATGTATTTTCCGAGTTTTATCTGACTGAAGAAAATTCAAGTAGGGGAAGGGGGGCATGGTAAAAAAACACATTAAAAAAAAATATATCTCGACAAAAAATAATTTTTCAAAGTCAAGAACCCCTCTTCATATATTTCTCAACAGTCACCACGTCCACTATAGTAGCCATGACTTCAATGCTTATCGCAAAATTCCCTAATGCAGTAAGCATAAAAATCGTAATATTCCTGAAATCTGACAGATGAAACGTATACAAAAAAATTATTTCCAGCTTGCCGATAGTTTCCAACTCGCGTCGATGTTTGAATTTAGAGTTTTACTTTTTTTTTTCTTCTTCTCTTTCGTTTCTCCTACCATGTGCTCATAATGTGATCTCATTAATAATACAGAGAGTTTGGGAGTTAATTCATGAAAAACTAGATGAATATTACTTTCAAATGAGCCCAAGCGCGGTTCTCTGCATTAATTCGTCATCAGGCTACATTCGATTGAAAATATGTCCACTACAGTGGACACAGTGACCGAAAGGGTTAAAATACTTGCCCTATTTCGGATTTTTAAATACAAATACATGCAAACAGCATTGCTGCTACGTTTAATATTGCAGGATTTAAATTGATGCAGCCGGTTGAAAAGTGACTCTGAAAATTAGTTATTGCTCGTACGAAATTTCAGCAGTTGTCTACCTATAAAATAAGTGTATGTGGGACAACCTTAAATATGAATTGTCTAGAAAAAATGAGTACCGTCAACCGGGGTAACATTACATTTGAGGGGTAACTTTACACACTTACAATATTTCCATTATTTACAGTATGTATGAAATCATCAAGTCATTCCATATCGTTGAATTTGGTTTTATTTTAAGTTCAATGGAATGAACTATGAGATTATGGAGAATTTAGGCCATTTGAAATAGTTTTAAAAACTTTAGAATGGCTTTTACAGAACTTAAACACGAAAATATAGAATGACAAAAAACATGAACAGCGGAATTCCCCTTGTAGCTGTACCAAAACATGACTGTAAAAATCGCGACTGACATAGTTTGATGCAGAATCTTATTGGTTTTCGAACGACTAGAGGAACATTTATGTGTAACGTAATTTTCATTGTTATGCGGGATAGTATCCCATTGCGCCTAACCATTTGGCAGAATTTTCTATGATTTCTATACAGAGGTTAAAATGGGATCCCCGCCAAGTGTCAGGCAGTGAGTAGGCAAATGTGTATTTTAAAAACCAGTTGAAAACGCTTCATAAAAAGTCACAATAGTGACTAAATACCGCAAATACCAACAAACACAATTTCATTTTCCTGATAAACATAATTATTTCGTGTTTTACGAGCGTCTATTTACAGCTGCAACTACTGCAACTTGACCAATAAAAACACTTCCCAAATATTCCCCAATTTGGTCTCGTGTGCATGCGCAAGGTGTTGAGTTGGTTTGTCGTTCTTTCATTTCATCACCTTGAGTAAGCCGTGAGTCAAAAACTTATTTTGAGTGTAGTGTGTAAAGTTACCAATTGCCTGGGTAACTTTACACACGCACTTCGGAGGTTTTTGGAGGGGGTTGATGAAATCGGATCTTCTTTTTTTTGGTCCCATTTTTTTCTGCTGATGTTCCTCTACAATTTTAAACCCATTTACTCCACTTTCAAGAATATTCAGGCAATGAAATTGGCGATTATTCGAAAAAAACATATAAATTTTGTGTAAAGTTACCCCGGTTGACGGTATTTCTATAATTTTGAGTGTGGTTATACCCGTATATACTGGCTGATAATTAACGTTGTTGGCAGAATATTGCTAGAAATTGGAAAGTAAATCTTGTCGTAACTGGTTTGCGTAAGTTCAAAAGCAGTTCTATGTCGTTTTTTTTTTTAGCAATGTCTTTTTTTCTTCTGCTTATTTTTATTTTTATTTTTTTATCGAGTATAAAATATTCTTGAAACCCAGACCCATAGGCCAGGACGAGTCACGCTTCCGCGTATAGTCGTCTGAAAATAATATTATGCCCGTACGAAGACGACCATGAAAATTTTTCTCGCTGCTCGTATTTTTATATTGATCTTAACGTGGCTGTTGAAAAAATTTTAACGTATCATTATTGTCGTTACTTATACCTAAATTACTATTCGCATTCGTATTGTCTATTGTTACGGGGCTATTGTTGTTGTTGTTGTTTTTTTTTTTCATATGTACTTCGTTACCATTTGGGTATAAGCCTCTTTAACACTTCTAAATGCATTTGCATAGTTATAGAATTGTATTTGAAGCCAAATGCGTCAAACTTGTTGTACTATTTTGTCCACCCCCCTCCCCTTGAACTGTCCTTCGTAATTATGCTGCGTGGTGCCCTCACCCCTTGGCTCCGATTACATAATCGACTATATAGTCGACTGCAAAGTGGTGGCAAAATTTTAATTAGGTTCTTTTGCTAATGGCTTTTCTGGCCTGCTTTTCCTTTATCGTATATTTACCGCAGCTGCGAGTCGAAACGAAGAGGATGTGTTTTGAGGTGGTATTTTTAAATGCTGATTTCCTAATCGATCGCAAAGGTCGATTTGTGCTGGCACGATTACAACTTTTTATTTCTATTATTCGGCGTTCGAACATCGGACAAATACATCCGATTAAATGTGTTAATCGAGTAGCCGTGAAACGAATGCCAGCCCAAACTTTCGTTTTAAATGCTGCACTCCCCTACCCCTTTTGGTTATTCGGTTTTATGAGGATTTATCGAAAAGTACAAACTGCGAAGTGTAAAAGTTGATGCGGAAGGTGAAAAGTGTGTTTTGTTTGTGCTGGTATTATAGCGAGATAATATTTTTATATGACATTTGAAAGGTAGGATAAGTGAAATGTGATTATTGTAATTTATTTCTCTTAAACTTTACTCGAACCTTATAACCTCATACTCCTACATTAACTGCCTCGTGTTGGCGCTTAACTTTCCCATACTTCTATTATGTCTTGGCTAACCTCGTATTATTATGTTGCTCTGTCTACTTGTAACCCACAACGTTTTGAATTAGTCGTTTTCAACTGATTTCTACAGCTTACAGCAAAACTATGAAACGAAAACAAATTGAAGAATTTGTGTACTCGTATTACTAGGAATGTATTTTCAACAGTTCATAACTTAATCAAGCGAATTCAAAAATTAAATTATGATGATAATTTTGAAGATGTGTGGTAAAGAATAGAAAAGCATTTAAAGTATGCAATGATTACGATAACGATAATATTGGAATGAATCAATAAATTTGGATACACCTCAGTAGAATTCGATTTAATTAAGAATGAATTTTTATTCATCCGATGTGTGATTCTGGACCTGAGAACCCGAATGACTCGAGTTCAAATTGAGTGATGAAGAGAAATCGATCATTTTCAATGTAGTTATACTGTTGTATCATGCGAAAAACTTGAGTATTTTAAAAATTAAAACTGCGAATATCTCCGAACTAGATATAAGTAAATTATAGAGTAGTCCCAATGAGTATGCATAAAATGTTTATTTTCCATGTATGTATATCTCAATATTTATTTAAAAAAAAAAAAAAAGAAAGATATTATTGTAGACGTAATACAAAAGTCTTTTCTGCCCCTATCCCTTATACATTATTATATGCATTTAGCCAAAGGACGTACTATTTTTCCAACCAAAGTAACAACTTTTTTTTATTTTGTATTTCAGATAATTTTAGCTGAGAATTGGGATTTCGAGGTCGATTTCAGCCGAAAACGTGTACCTCGTCCAGATTTAATTCAATTTCTGAACAAAGGAAGTTAACAACGTTCGAAAACGAAGCCATATTTTTTATCTACGAGAAGAATAAGCCCAGCTTTTAACGAAGAAAATTTTCCAATTTTCAATCTCAAATCACCGTTAACCTTATATAAATAGAATAGATATAAATAAACAAACAAAAACAGACACTATGGAAAGAGAGTCGAATTCAATGCAGGCTTTATGCCGTTCAGGATGCGGATTCTACGGTAATCCCTCCACAGACGGATTGTGCTCTTTATGTTACAAAGAGGCGTTGAAGAAGAAACAACAACCTCCGGGACCATCGCCATCGGCGTCGACGCAGTCCGCAGCCCAAGCTTATTCCGCACCAACGTCCAATTCTGTTACCACTGCCTTTAACACATCTAATGCTAAGTTTATGGATACAGCTATCCCAACGATTCCAGTTGTAAATGCGCTGGCCAGCGCTGAGAAAAAAGACGTGAGTACATTTGTTTATAATTACATGTACACATATGTACGATTTACTGTAGTTAGTCGTAAAATGAGAAAGTACGATAGCTGTTTAGTTCTGGTGGACTCGTCCTTTTGACCGCAAAAAGTACAAGTCATATTCTTCGACAGTAATATCTGTGGGTAATTGTAAAGCACAAATTCAAGTATGACTTGGATTTCAAGTACGGGCATTAACGCATCATATTTTCATTTGTGATTTCAGTTCAAGGGTATTACTTTCTGAAAAAAACATAAATATCGAAATTCTATTATAAATTGAGTGGAAAGCGTCGTTTCTATTATATCGGATACTTATGATTTTTTTATTTTAAAGATGATGAGAGGCTGAAAGTACACAGCGAACTATCTGGAGAAAAAGCAATATATTATATAGGTATATCCTTGTCATTGAATTTGAACGTAAATCCTTCCGGTTCTCAGATCCGCATACTTACTGTGATTTTAAACATGACAGCAGTGCCGGATTAACGTTATGGGCCTGAGGGGCTCGTGGACTTGGCGGGGGGCAAAGATGGTACAGAAAAATTGTACCATTGTTATTGAACCTTGCAAAGTGGACTGAAATTAGGTACATGTAGGTATATTCGCCCAAAATGAAATGAAAATTTGATCAATATATTTTTTTCTTCAAATTATAGAAACAAAATTTTTTGACCCGTGGAAGGGCTATCAGGTCATGGTGCTCGAGGCCCATGAAACCTTTATCCGGCGCTGCACGAGAGTATCTGTTGTTACTCATTGTGAGTAATCTAATGATGAAAATTTGGTTAGGTGTAGATTTTTTCGATATACTCGTACTCATTTAATTTTCTATTGGTTCGCGCTGTGTCGTTGATTGTGTGAAATTTCTTCGCTCTCGTAACTCGTTGCGATTTTAATTGCCGAACGAGAGAGTTTTATTTTGCCTGTGCCATGGCTGGCCGAAGAATGACGGTAAATATGGTCGACGTGCGTTCTTTTCGCGAATTCCATGGAACCGCGTTTTATCGACACCATTTTCGGTTAATGTGCTCAGGCAGTAAAGTGGCTGAATTTAGTTCGGTTGTGTATAACGCAGAAAATTATCATTTTTTTTTCACCTTTGGTTTCCATAATGTCTCGATCGAATAAGAACAACGGCAGAAAGAAGTTGTTTAAAAGCGAAAACGATACTCGTTGCTCGTCCTCGTCGAGCTCGTCCAACTCGGAAGACGGCGACGTCATCATCCGCAAGACGTCGTCCGCCCTCGACGCAAGGTCATCGCCCTACCCGGCCCGCGCGCTCAGCGGCGGCGCTGGCGCCGCCGCCGCCGCTCTCAAGGGGGGCAGCGAGGCGCCCACCGACCTCGTCTACGAGTACCTGACCCGCGATCACCGCGCCGCCACCCGAGAGCCGAGCGCCTCCGCCTCCGTCGCCGCCGCCGACAAAATCCGTACCAACTTGAAGATCGTCCGCATTCGCAAGTTCCAGTCGAACGAGAGCAAGGTGCTGCTCATCGTGGACGTGCCGCCGACCGTCCGCCAGCAGCAGCTGGAGCAGCAGCAAAAGCAGCAGCAGCCGCCGCCGCCGCATCCGCTGGCGGGCGCTCCTGAAACGCCCAGCCCGTCGCTGGATATGGGCTCGCGCGAGATCTTCGAGCTGTCCGACGAGCTGGCGAAGAAGTTCGACGTCGACAGGGAGACATCGAAGTCGTTCGAATGGCGCAGCTTCAGTCGGCCGGACGACGTCATCAAGTTGTTGCTGAACGACGGAGGCGTGAAGTCGGTGCAGCCGATGGCCGCTGGCGGACGCGATGAGCAGCCGGCTAAGAACGATGGCTGCGACGACGACGACGGTAAGGTCGCTGAGAAATCGACGATCGCCGCAGCCGCACAAATCAGTTCCAGCAGCTGCATCATCGTCGAAGAAGACGACGTCGCTGCCGACGATGAAGACGGCTGCGGTGGTCTCGCCAAGCCGGCCACCAAGAAGAAGCGGATTTCGGCAGCCGACGACCGAGAGTTGGCTGTGGCCACGGGCTTCGAGCGCGACGACCGTGCCGGCTACGCGGGCACCGACCAGCCGAAGATGCGGCCGCGGTCGCGTTTAGTGCGTGGTCTGCTCGGAAAGCATCACAACGTTCTTAACGCGTGTGGCGGCCCCAAAAACAAGGCCGCCCAGCCGCTAGCCGGCCCTCGTACCACCGCCTCGACGGAGACGACCACGATGTCGACCATTAACAAATATCGAGACACGATGGTAGATGAGACGTGGAAAATATTGAAAAATTGCGCGACTTTGCGGCGAGAAAACGTGGACACTCTGCACGTGTTGGTAAGTAAATGCGCAATACATTCTTTCGAGTACGTAAAACAAAAAAGGCTAAAGAGGTCTGACCGCTGATGAAAAGTTGTTTCGAAGTGAATGGTTTTTGAAATTGTCGCAATACGCGATGGAAAGGAAGATGACGCCAACTGGCACCCGGCAGGGAGGGTCTACGGGATGGTGCTGAGTGTAGAATTTTCAACTCCAGAACTTCGTCAACCGGCGTAATTGCAAGTGCAAGTGAGGTTGGGCTGGTATTCTAAAACTTCTTCCACGATATCGGAAATCCCACCAACCTTTCCCATATTTAGTTTGTAAAACTTGATATTAGAGTATCTTATCGAGTCCTATAATTAACGAGATAAGTTCTGATTTTTCGAAATTAAATAGTCTTCAGAATCCCTCATGCATTTCTCATAAAGAAAGACAAGTCCTGCTTTTTATAGGAGAGTCAAATCACTGATTTTTGTAATTATGGGCGAAGAAACTGAAATATTTATTAATGCGTGGGGGGGGGGGGTATGGTAGAGTTGGTAGACGGATTTCAACCCCTCGGCTCGAGTACCTGCTATGGCAAAAAACAGGGATGAAGGAACGCCGCTATTTCGACCTTTTGTGAATTGCACTGCCTTCAGTACCCCCTCCCCCCTTGTCAATCGTACTGCATACCCTGCTTGACTATATATATTTATGCGTTCATGAATAATGGTGTGTAATTGTATGGATCGAAAAGAGAGAGGTATTGTGGACTCCTCCGTAGGGATGGTATAGTAATTGATGGGAACCGGTTATTCTTTTTCGAAGTCGACCTGTACGTCTCTCCAGAGTGCATAAGAAGGTGGTTCTTTTTGACGGCGACTTGGATGCAGTTGCTTTTTAGCGATGCTGGTTCGACGTTTTTAGGTGGAGTCGTCCTCTCTGCCCGCTTCGGCTTTCATTAGCTTCTTTCGTTAATCGACGCTTGTAGATGTTGTTCAACTAGGAATCTTTTATTCTCTCAAACGCCCTTCTCCGGGTCGAGCTCTGCGAAGGGTAGAGAAGAAGTGGGTTTTGCGTGAACAATTTTGGATTTTGAAAATGGAAAACTTGCCTTGGCCTGTTGGAGAGACTCGACGTACTCCGTCCGTGAGACGAATGCCGAGGCGTGGCCTACAGCTGTGTGAGAAATTTTGGCTCAACTTTTCTCGTGGTAATTGTTGCTTGCACGGCATTATTTAGTCACGACATTTTGTCTTCGAGGGTGCCATTTCATTGCTCTATCGGATGGTCGCGATTCTCATGCGCTGAACTCGGAAAGCTACGGATCCCGCTGGGCTTACCGCCCATCACAAGAAAGTGTGTGCAGATATTCGCTCGCGCCGTACGTGAGAAATTTGAACCCGTCAAGGGTATTATGCAAGCAATTCGAGAATGCGAGTTTTCTTTCCGACTATTGATTTTCTTAGCGGGTTTCCGCCGAGAAATGGAAACTGGGGCTTCGAAATCAATCGCAAGTAGGTACACGTTGGATTGCTGCGGGCTTATCTGCCTTTCAACGGACGTACTAGACTATACTCATCGTCTCGAAATATTTTTGTCGAAAATTTCGTTCGCAGAAGGGTCTCGTCGCCTTTTGATCGAGAAAATGTCTTTCTGTGCTGAATTTCATTTTTTGGGTAATTGTCGTTGAGCAGTGAGTCCACATCAGATTTTCTTAGCGCATGATGCGATTATTTTAATACCTTATTTTCATTATACCCATTCTCGCAGCTGGATACAAAAGTAGTTAATTCATTTTTGAGGAATTTCGGTGAACTACAATCGCCCCCTTCCCCCCCCATTTCGCGGCTACGCCAGTAACCTTGCTAGCGCATATTTTGTGTTGTTTGCCTCTGCTACTACTCGGCGAGAATTTCTTTCTGCGTTCGTGGTTCTTTGTACCAATTGTTCACATTTTCGGAATGGAATGACTCGCGTGTACCTCGGTTTCCCCTCGACTTCGGGAGAATTGATAGCGCGGCGATTTGCGTCCTTGGGACGTTGGCACGTCCGATGGGTAAAACTCATCGGAGCCAGCTGTATTCGGCGGCCTGATCGATTTATGCCGAAAGATAGCGAGAAAGACTGCACTTTGCTAGGTTTATTCCTGCGATTCGGTGGTGCGTCATTCATTTTTTTTTTTTTTTTTTTCAACACGAGAAACGCAGTATTTTTTTAAACGCAATTTACCTCTCAAATTCCATTACACCCGAGTAAATCAGTTTATTTACGAGTACACGTACCTATAATATTTATATTGATACAGCCGCACAATATATACCTACTATTTCTCAGTGCTGCCCAAAATGCGTATTCAGAACTACGTAGTGAGTAATAAAAATTTTCTCTTAAATTTTTGAGATGCGCTTGAGAGAAAATGATGCTTTAGCCCCCTCGCCTCACTGGTATTAAGACCTGGGAAGCTACCGTGTTTCAGTTGATTATGCTTGATAATACCACACGCTAGTAGACGTTATTTTAATCAATTCACACTTCGGATTAAACATTTTTATTATTGGCATCTCAGACACATAAAAACTAACAAGTCTTTCCACTCGATAAAAAACTGTCTGCAGCCATTTAGTAGGTAGTATTCAGCTATTCGCCACACTGGGCCAACCTTTTCTAAGTTCCCCCCACTGAGCATAGTGAAAATGTACCAGTTTTTCATTTCATAACTATATCAATTTTTTCTAAAAATAAGTACATTGCTCATAGAAATAATCACCGTTTCATTTTTTTTTAAATTTTATTCTTTCTTTAGAAAGAAATATGTATTACGTCTTTTAAAAACGTTTCCTGTAAAAATATTGGCTACTATTATCTAGGTACTGTTAACCCAAAGACAAGCAAATTGTGAGGGGAAAAAAGATCAGAATAAATTTTTCATTCTGGTTGCCATCAGGGGCCTACCGAGCCTACTTCGAATGGGGGGGGGGGGGGGGTTGAGCATTGCAAAAATACCGACTACATCTCAAATATTTGCCGAGTACAGTAGTAATGGATAGAAAAATTTTTCTTGTGAAAAACCAGACGTCACCAACTTGATTTTTTTTGTATTGTGGATTGGTGGCGGCTATCTCCCAATTTCTCAATTTGCCGACAGATGAAGATTTTGGAGAATTTGCCGACTTTGAAAACTGACTGGGGGGTCGACTCACCCCCCCTACCCCCCGCGGTAGGCCCCTTGCCATTTGGGAACTGAAACACGATGGACAAAAATGTTGAATTCTGTTTATTTAGTTGGTGGTCCATGATTGGGATAAATGTATTGTATCGTTACTAGTGTGAAAAAAAAAAATGTAATGAAAGTATAGATCAACAACATAATATTCAAAAAATTTTATCAAATTACTATTTTACTGCAAACTGACCGATTGAGGAATACATCCAATTTATTGAATCTATTATATTATTTACTGGAAAAATCACTTTTTGATTAGTTTTTATTTGAAAATTAAACTGCATCGAGGACAAAAAAAAGTGAGATTGAGTTTTCATAGATGACCGGCAGCGCTGTTTCGAAAAAATTGAATGACTTTCGTAGTTTTCAATGCTGCGAATGAAGTGTTATCTGAAGGATCTAACTCGCAATTTGTGTAGCCCAAATTTTCGTGCAAAAACTCGTCGTTTGTCGTAGTGTTTGAATTGATGATGGGGTATTGATGTAACCTGTTCGAGATACGGTGATACTTCTGAAACGTGAGTTAGGTAGAAAACGTTGTGCTATACGTAGTGCCACCAAAATGAAAACGATATTTCATTTCCTGTTTGTAGTTGGCAAAAAGATATTTAGCTGGGACGGATGTGTTGCGTTTGAAAATGGGCCCAATTTTTCCAGCTCTATCGTGTCTCCGTCTGTAAATTACTTGTTTTTCTGCCCCTTGGAAACTGTTACTCGGTATGACGTACCCATTTTAAATGGCGTTTTGATGTAGTGACGTGCGACAGAGAAGTAGCCCCGTATTGAGAAACAAGCTGTTTGGTGGCTGTCTGCGTGTTTCGCTTCTTCTCCGGTCTTCGCCTCGGCTACGCTCTCTGATCAACTTCGGAGATAGGTAGGCGCTCGTTTTTCGATACGGGTTTTGAAAAATATAGAGAGCCCTTGGGTATGGGGCGGGTCTGGTTACTCCACGTCAAACTCGCGGCTCTACTTTTCTCGTTTCCCCATCTTCTATCTGACGGTGTGTGTGTATCTCTCTCTCCGAGTGCCTCTCTTCACTGTTCGCGTCTTGTCCTCTCTTTCGGACATACTCACACACTTGCACTGTCTGTAGTCTGTATAACCGTAACTATTATCGTGCGTACGTATATATGCACGTTGGTAGCTTGTGTGAGGTGTATTTTCTCGAGGATATTTTTAATCTGTATGATTAGGTACATATTTCGGTATTAAAAATATATTATATGTTTTTCTTTTTTTCCCTCATTTTATCATCTATTTGATGGCGTATTACAAGTGAAACCGTTGAAAAAACAAAAAAGCAAAAAAAAAAAATAATAAAGAAATGAAGCCGCCAATGTTGGTTGGCTCCGGGTTAGTGCCCTGTCTCCCACGAAGTGGGGTTTGTGTTCTTTGGGTCGCTCATCTTTTTGGAAGTGAAGAAACTGGCTCGCAGAGTCCGCTATTTTCGAACAGACATGGCCTCTCTGTGGTTCACAGTACAAGATACATTTTGGTTTGTTGAAAATTTCCAAATTGTTGTGAATTTTTAGCTATCCGTAAGTGGTAGTTGGGTATTGTGATGAATGAGTTATGGAAAATTAGAGTGCTTCGTATGATTGGTTCAAATGAAAACAAAAGCAAAATCAAAAGTCCTACATTGTGTACGGGTCTTTCAACGTTTTCTAATTTTGAGCTTTGGTATGTTGTATAAGAATTATTGTCACGACTGGCATTAAGTGTGGTCCAGTGCCCCCCCTTTTTTTGTCGACTTTCAAGACAGGATGATAAAAATATGTTTAACTGATTTAAAAAAAAAAAACATATTCTGCTATTATGGAGGAGAAGGAAAAATTCCAGCCGTGATGATTGTTGAAGAATTTGACGAGTTTTTCAAATTTTCAAAAAAAAAAAATGAATGTGGATCTCCTGAAAATATGCACGAAAATAAGTGTTGCTGCAAAAGGCAGTAATTTCAATTAATTATTCGGAAAAATAATCAATGTCATTTTGTTGCGAGTTATAGCGAAACTCATCAGTTTGGAAATAAAACCACTCAGTAATACATCGAACGCAGTAATATTCGAAGAAGATATTACTGTCTATTGATTGAGAGGTGGTCAACGAAATTTTATTGCTTTTTGTGTGGTACGAGTACATATACTGACAATATACTCGATTACAACCATAAATAATAATTAATTATGCACACTCCACGAACAGGCACTTGGAAGTCTGCGGTGCCTAAATTCTGATTCTGTTCGCTCAAATTAATAGCTCTTCTGATTCGTTTTGTTTTCTAGGATCACAATTACTTGTGAATTTGAGCCCATCGAATGGTTGCAACCTTCGGTGCACTTTGCAAGAAGCTATTCGATACGTTGCTATTCAGAGTGTTGGATATGATGAGTTACTATCGAAAAGCGCAAAAACAAATTAAATTTACCCGAAATTTGTTTTTTTTTTTTCTATAAATCATCAATCGTATAATTTCTTGTCCATTATCGATTCGTATATTTCGTTGTTTTATATTTTCAGTATCTGCTTCTGCAGCTAGATTACTTTATTGCAAACTTATATTAATTTTTGTCTTCCATTTTTATTGCAGTTGGGCGAAGACAATGTTAAAGGAGTTTCAAATTGTGGTGCCGACACCAGCACGAGTGACGCTAATGATGACGCTTTAAACAGTAGTAGCAGTGATGACAACGATGGCAAGGCGAAGAAAAAGAATCGTTGCGCATTATGTCGTAAAAAAGTCGGTCTTACAGGTAAGCAGAATCTGGAGCTATAAGTCTCTGTACGAGGTTTTTTTTTTAAAAAGCGCTATTTTAAGTCGAAATTTCATTCGGTAACTCCGAAGCCAGTGGACAACGATTTGGAAAAACGTAAGCTGATATTTTTCAGGTTACTGCGAGATAAGGCAGATAAGGATTTTCATTTCCGCTGGGTTATTGTCTTTTGCTTGGTCTTGTATTAATTCGTAGTAAATGGCTTTGCATCTACTTGGTGGACCGAGTTTGGCAATCGATGAAAAAGCTGAAATATTGAAAAATAGCAAACTTTGTAAACTTAATTTTGACGTATAATTCAACCTCTTATCTCGTTTTTCGTCAATTTTTTTTTTTTTCTATTACTCCTTTTCGGGTGTTTTCTCTCCACTTGTTTTCGAGTTCTTTTGCTCTGATATTAGTTTTGGAAGATGACGTTTTTTTTTCGGCGTCTTTGACAACAGTCTCCCTTTATAAAGAGTACCAAAAAGAAACTATTAACGTTATGCGATCGATTTTTCAATTGAAACCTTGTCAAGTTTGATATAATTTTTTTATATATTTTATTTTATAATATAGTCTCTCTCTCTTATTTATCGCATTTTCCAACGGGTGAACCTACTTTACGCCGCGTATAAACACCTCGTTAAGTGAACCTTCACCTCTATTCTAGCTGCTTATGAGCGCATAAACGCTTTTTTTCATTTATTTTCTCTCTTAAATGAAGCAAACAGCCGTGAGATTTCAATATTTGCTTATAATATTTTCATCGTTTGAATAATAATCCCCCCCCCCCGCCGGAGCTGATCGTACATAATATTGCGGTTGATTTGTTGTATCTCGAACCTTGTACTTGGGAGTCGATTTCATTCGTAAGTAACATAAATATGATGGTGTGTTTATGATGTGGATTCAGTTTTATAGAGTGAATGTTTTTTTCGTTTGCTGCCCAAGTTAATACTGGACTGCTGAGTGAAGTGGTTGCGGTTTTTTTTTTCAACTTCTTTTTTTCTCTCCTCAAAAAAAAAAAAAAAAAAAAAAACGATAGGTATAAAAAATCTAGAAAACGTACACTTGACAGTATATTTTTATTTTTTATCATTGCTCGTGCACCAGCGATTGGATGGTAGCTCGGCACCAACGTTTGGTTGCCGCTCGGCTTCTTGGTAAAGGAAAATGAGTAAACAGAACGATTTCAGTCAGTCGACGTAACTTGATGTGACTCGTTTCGTTTCGACTTCTTTGTTATCTAAACCGGACGAAAGTCGATACTTATCTGGGTAATGGAGAAGATATTCGTGTGTTGGGAGAAAACTAATATATTATTATGTACGAGTATTTATGCGTCGCCGACTGATCTGAAACTCATTTATCGATATGACATTTCGAGTTTTGCGATGAGGATTATTTTCCGGTTACCGATCATGTATGTGCTCGTTGCATTCGCTAGTTTTTTCTGAAGTGGATGGTAGTAATTAGCGTGCCAATTTCGCTGGTAGTATGTGAGAATTTATCGTGAAATGAGACTCGAGCTTCCTGTTGTTTTTAGTACGCATTTTCTGAGAAGTTTTTTATTTGTACAGGCGATAATGTTGATAATATGAGATGTCGTCGTTTAGCGAGGACCGAAAATCCCCGCAAGACCTTTTTTTAATCGTTGCAAAATCAAAAAAATAAATAAAAAAAGGTCATTATTGACAAAAAGTATGAAATAACTAGGTAATTCAAAAAATTATAAGAAGACTCTTTTTTCTCACAAAATAACTCGATTTGGTGAAAAGCTGAAGGAATTGAAAATGTTACGTGTTGAGGAAAAAAAAAATATCCACGTGACTTTTGGAAAATCATATTCATTGCCTTGCTTTGGTTGTTTGAAATCTTTCAATATGAATGCGAAAATATCTAGTTGGGTCTGTAGTATTGACCTGTGCGTGGTTTATTTGCCATTTTCGGTAGATTCAAGATTCACTTACAGGTAGACCTTCTTCAGAGGGCAGGAGTCTAAACAGAAATTGAGAAGTTCAGTCGCAAAACGCAACAAACGTCACTGAAAAAATGCTGAAAAATCACCAAAAAACCTGTCCATTAAAGAAGAAGCAGTTGCTCCATTTTAATGCATAACGACTCGATCTTTTTTTTTTTTAAATTCCTGAATTCATTTTTTACCAAATTTTCGCAAAATCCTAAGCGAGATCGCCAAATCGCCTGCGTAATTCCAATCGAAAACCCGCTTTTCTAGCGGGCCGTGCTGTGCTAGATTCCCCACCCCACCCTTCGTTTATTCGTATGCTCTCTCGGATTCGCTCGGATATTATTGTATTCTCATTTCTTTTTTTTTTTTTTCAATTATTGCAGGTTTCGAATGTCGCTGTGGAGGCTTATATTGCGGTATGCATCGATACTCAGATAAACATAATTGCACTTTCGATTATCGGCAATTGGGCGCTCAAGAAATACGACGAAATAATCCGGTCGTAATCGGAGAAAAAATTCAAAAGATATAACCGGTTTTGTTTTTTGTTTTTTTCCCTTTATATTATTATTTTTTTCCTTTTCTTTTTTTTCCTTTTTTTTTTTTTTTTTGTTATAATATGGATACAGCGCGTTTGTATATTGTAAAACAGTCGTCATGTGTAAGCTTAATACCTCCTGCTCCCCCCCGCCCGGTCTTATATACCAAGTACGCGTTATTTTCTTCTTTCCATTTTCCAGCGACAATTTAATAATAATTCATTAACGATGCGTCCGTAACTTTCGTCCTGCCCTCCACCGCTCCTCCTCTGTCGGACCGATTATTTGGATCCATGTATGTCTCGATGCAGATCGAAAGTCCTCCCTCCGCCCCGCTCCCAATCTGTTTTTCTCGTTTTGTATAAAAGTTCGTTGTTTCGTTTAATACCTGCTATCGAATAACAATTTTCTTTTCCTTCCCGCCCCAATTTTTTCGATATTTTTCACGCCCTCGAATGTGTATAAATGCTTCAAAAATAGAATTTATTCCTTTTTTTTTCTCTCTCTCTCTCTCTCTCTCTCTCTCTCTCTCTCTCTCTCTCTCTCTCTCTCTCTCTCTCTCTCTCTCTCTCTCGTTTCTTAAAGAAAAAAAAAAAAAAACATAAATAATATTTTTAAAAACTGGCAGAAAACGTATATTTTCGGATCCTTAGCAGCGTGAGAAGTGTGTTTGGAAAAATGTAGGTGTACTGATAAATGTTGAAGGTCGCGAATAGCCGAATGATACTGAATTCTAAAAATGGGTGTTCATTTTTCGGGTCCAGTGGAGCGTAGACTTTCGCATTATCTATCGTTAAAGCTCTCCATTATCTTCGGTTAACGACGTACAGTCGAGTGTATTTCGACGGCTTCTATTTGTCGAGCAGCATATATATATATATATTTATTATATGTTGATGGTTATCTGTAAGGGACATCATTGAAAAAAATAAACGTTCATTTTCGTCGAGAAAATAATAATTGTTTATTTTCGAGTTGATTAAACGAAAAGCGTACGCACGTACTAGAAAATGAATTACTATTTCACTCTTCTCTGTTTCGAGCTTAAGCATTATAACACTAACACGTCAGAATTTTTTATTTTCATTTCCTTAATCCTAAACTGTACGGATCGTTGTTTCCTTTTTTCCCTCCTTTGAATATCGATTTTTTTCTTCTTCTTTTTTTTTTTTTTTTTTTTCCTTGAATTACCTCGTATTATTTTCGCAATTTCGCCTGGATTTTCATGGTTAAGTTTTCTTTCGTTGAATTTTTTTAAGTTTTTTTGTTTTTTCTTTCTGTAATTTTTTTTTTTCTTTGTTGGGTTTTATTCAAAAGGATTTAATGAATTTATACGCGTATTGACCCAGCTTCTATATTTTTTTTTTCTCGTAGTAAGAAGCTTTTGTGTGATAACTATTATTCGTCTTAAAATTGAAAAAAAAAAAGAAAAAAAAAAGATTTTGTTACTTAATTTAAGAGGATAATAGAGTGTAGTATGTACTGTATATTTTTCCCTTTTATTTCCCCGGCCCCCCTCTGTATATTGTGTAGTAGTCGAGTTCGAAGTGCATTTTGTTTTTTTCTTCTTTTTTTTTTTTTTCTTGTAAAACATGTGATAGCTTTGATCTTAATTTAAGGTGAAAAATTATTGGCTTCGTTTAACTTCCCTCATCTTCGTGGATTGATCGTGTGTAATTCAGGTATGAAATTCTCACTAATTGGTTTTCATTGTAATTTTTGAAAGGCACTCGCATTGTCAGCTATGAAATATGGTGTTCACTGTACTGCCAGAAGGTTGTTACAAGTAGGTTGTGCAAAATATTTTTTTGGAGTGGCAAAATGTTGGCTTGAAGAATTCATGGAGAAGGAAAATTTCGTATTTAATTGACCTTAAATCTGATGAACTAGCGAATAAAAACACGAAGTGAATAAACTTTATTGAAGGAGATGCATACGTATCATCGACCTAAGTTCCAAATCTGCTAAGTCCTCAGAAAATTATCACCAATTTGTTGATTGATTTGGCATTGTCAGATACTAATAATTATAACATGTGAGCACAACAAAATTGGTATAATACTTGGCAGGTTTTGAACTTAAGCCGATGATACATCTAATTGAATTAACATTTTTGAATTACCTTGCTTACTTGTACCTGCATAATTATTCTGTCTATTACTAATGGTTACCCGCTGATAGTCTTGACGATTTTGCATCTCATGGTCTTTCATTAAACGTAGTTTGTTCAACGCCGTAGTCCAAAAAATAACAATGGTTGCTAACGATGAAAGCAGTTCAGCGCAGCAACACGTTCATTTAGTTTTTGAAACAAAATTTAAAAAAGAAAAAAAAAAAATTAAATTGAATAACTGAAAATACAAAATAAATGATCCTTTTTAAAGGAGATGTAACTATTGTGTAAAACAGTTAATTTGAAAAATCGTTAAAAATACATACACGAAAAAATGGACTTTTGAAAATAAAAATATTCCTATTCGTGTTTTCATTCGAAAATATGAGTCATCATTTATAGAGATTATTTTGTACGAAAATTGTGAACTCTTTTGAATGTTTCTTCTCGGTGTCACTCTAAAAACATTCAATCCTGTTTTGTACCACTTTAGAATTTGAAACTGGATGCGATGTTTTTTATTAAAGCTCTAATAGCATTAAGTTATGCTACTCGATTTGAAATTGTAAAAGGAAACAGTTCACTCTAATTTGTCGTACCTGGAGTTCTGCACCTTGTGGCCAATTACTTGTTTGTAGTTGCCAAAAGTAAAAAAAAAAATCTCGATTTAATGGTAAAATAGAAGTTTGTTCATTCTGCAACCCTCAAACAAATATTTGGCCTCACACTATTCGTGCACATTGTATTCGCGTCATTTTCATTGCTCAAAATTCTAATTTGTATTACAGGAAGTTATTGTAACTTCGTGAAATTTACTATTCTGCAACCTGACAAACCGTTGGAACAACGTCTGGCAAAGGAGTAACCATTCTTTCATAGATATTCATTATGTGTGAAGTGAACTCGAGGTAGTAGTGCATGACAAAAGCAGCAAATCACACGCATTGAAATAATATCAATAAAAAATTTTCTCCTTTCAAACGTCTCTCCGGTATCAACAAATTGGGATCAAAAAAATTGCAGTGGCTTTCAAGTGGCCCGAGCCTTTAATATCGTCTGTTGAACAATTTTCGTAGCTAAATGAATGTTGACACTGGCTGTGCCATTTTGAACGTGCGATTCGATCCTCCATATCTGTCCACGAAAGATTTTGTTTTTTTTTGTTGTAAATACTTAATCTCATTTTTGAAGTTCAGCCTTCTGTTTTAACGACGCAAAACTGGAAATGAGAGTTTACTGTGCGGGTCCAGTTACCAAAATAGTCCTTATTGCCTGCTACAGACAGTCAACAATTTCTTATTCACGTTCTCTTTTACAGGGTCTGTTATATATATATTTAAAAAAATTATTTAAAAAAAAAGATGATTGTAAAAAACTTTTAAGAATTAGTACAAATTTTTTTGTGATACGATTTCTGCTTTTTCGTACAGCAAAATTGACATGGAATTTTTGAGGTGATGATACATTCTTTGAAACCAATGGATGACTTGAAATCATTGACCATTATGGTACATATATCCAATGTACCTATTGACGGTTTTACTGTGCGAAAAAACTGAAATTTAAGTCAATTCTAGGGTGTTTATGAAGATAAAATGCTTTATCAAAGTATCGTATTAACTTGTGACTTGCGCTTAATTAATGCTATTTCGTGTGTATTCTCTTTTCTATAAACACCTTAGTTACATTGATCATTATATACATACTATGGAACTACAATTTTCAATTTTTTTTTTTTTTCTGAATCGGTGTAAATATGCTTATCTTATGTAGGAAAGTGAGTTGGTTTTTTCTTTCCTTTATGATTAAAATTTCGTAAGTCTCCGAACGTTTGTTTATTCCTGAAATTTAATAAATTACTGTAATTAGTATCGATTTTAATTTGTGTAAATGAATATTTTTTATTTTAATTTGTATAGATTTCAACAAAAAAAAAAAATTGCAAATTTATTATATTAGTTGCGATACATTCTGTCATTTATTTAACAATAATGGATTATAACTCAAGTAAACCATTAAAAAAATTAAAACGTGTTCGTTTATTATTGGTAATTAAATAATAGCCGCTTTCATTTTGGAGTAATTAGTCTTGCTCTGGTGCGAGTTTTTATTCGTGTTTGCATCTACAGTCCATGGTATCTGATTGTTGGTCGATTTTAGTGGAAATTATAATTTACTTATGTCTTCGAAATCTTGGGATTTCTGAAAAAAACTGATATTTGAAAAATGTTATCGAGCTGATGATTGCTTTAGAGTGAGGTTATGTGAACATTTTACAAAAAAGATCTTTATCGTCAAAGATTGACTGAAATAATGATATTTGGAATTTTTGAATTTGAAAATCTTACTTTTGAGAATAGTAAGTTCAACTTTTGAATTATAATTTTGCAAAAATGGAATTGATAGTTCTTAAGTATCCTGCAAAATTTTGACAAAATCGGGTAGTTTTTTTATTACAATAGATGGAACATTATTGAAGGAGAAAAGGTAAAGGAAATTGGTTCATTATTCTACAAATATTTGTTTAAAATAAAGACTATAAATTTGGTGGTGTGACATGAAATGTTGCCAAAGGATGAAAAAATGGAAATGTATGATTTTTTGACTCGATAATAATTTTTTGTTATTTCTCAAAAAGTTTTTCTTCGTTTAAAAGAAATTCATTACAACTTATCTGTGGTTGACTAACTTATAAAATCCTCTTCAGGAGTAGAAAAAATTTGAATGAAATTCAGTTATAGTTGAAAATTTGGAGAAAATGTAAAATGGGAGAGAAAATTCAAGTGTCATTTGTCAAAAAATAAATAGTTGGAATTTGGATATTTAAAATAGTGTTGTTTCATGATGAAATATTATTTCTACTTAATTCTAAATTCCGGACTAAAAAAAAAAATTTCCATCGCAAATTCGTTCTCTTTAATGAAATAAAATGTTACAATTATATCATGAATGTGTATCAGGTTCACTGGATTCGACCAGCCAAAATTGACAGATTGGCTAAAGAATCGACTTATAGTTGAAAACAATTTTTTTTTAAATTAGCCACACGAGTTCTAAACTAAACGATCGTAAGATGGAATTTTATAACTACTGAAAGATGCAGAAATTGATTTAGATTTGTCACTGGAATACATCTCATCTTCCCATGATATGGATTGCTGTGGAATTGTGTAAATAATTGACAGTGTTCGTTTTTCTAGCATTGTTCGGTAGTAATTAATAGCGACCAGGTAAGATAGAATTTCCCAACCTAAAAAATAAAATACCATTATATTTTATACTCTTCTACGTTTGCTAAATTTTTTACCAACACCGAAATTATGGAAGCCAAAAAATTGATTGTTCGTCTACAAAAATTTAAAGTCTTGAAACGACTGAAATTTTTTAATATGAATAAAATTAATTCTAATTTTTATAAAAATGTTCCTTCTTGACTTACCCATTCTTATAAGTTCTTGGTAAATTAATAAGTGCAATTTTTTTTCCACCACTGATTTTGGGATTCGATGAGGACAATGGCTGCTAAGATCCTGTTGTGCTAGATATTCGACGATTTGTGATTGAAAAAATCCCAAAAATATTAAAATTGCTGATGATGTAAATATAAGAAATATATTGCTCTTTGTAAATGTTGAAAGCGCAAATGGTTGTTGCTAAAAAAAAAAAAAAAGACGAAGTAAATTAAAATAATCATAACTGATTTTTATTTTCAATTATTCCGAGTAAAATAAAATATTTTGTGAACGTGATCATTTTGTAGAAAATTTAATTAGGTGCTTAAAATTGCTACCACTCTGCATACTTTTGTTTTTTACCTCTGCCCTAAAATCTTAATCTTGCCCATCTAATATTTATTTCACGTTCGCAGGAATATCATTAAAAAAACAAAAGTCTGAAAACGTTTCTCGTTGATCTTTTATAGTTCTTCTAGTAACTACTCGCATAATTGAAAAATTAGAATTAATATAAAATTTCTCACGATAGTAATTTTTTCCTTTTTAAAAATAATCATCGTAAAAATATTTAATTTGCCGAAAACTTATAAGTTGCCAATTCCTTTATTAATATTTGTGTATTGTAGTTTTTTAGTACTAGACTTGCGAAAGAAACGAACGGTTCTGTTTTAAAACCGAATTTTTTAAATAAGTGAATCATAATTTTTTTTTCTCAAGAATTTGATTCTGGCAATTTGGTTGATGTAAAATTTCATCCACGTTTTTAGAGAAAATAAACAGCTCTATTTATAAGTTTATTTTTTATAATTATGAATTCTTCCTCTTACTGACAGGGCTTTATGTTTGAGAATGCTACTTGCAAATAATTTAATTTTTTTACTTACATCTGTTATTGCTTGTAGAGCCAGTCCACTAATTATTGCCAGCAAAAACGTTATTGAAAATTGGTACCATTTGAAGACTGTAAAAAAAGTATAAATTATTTGGACTTGAGATCAGAAAATAATCTCAAAAAAAAAAAAAAAAAAAAAAAAAACTATTGTTTTTCGTGTGAGAATGGGAACTTACGTGATATAGAATAAGTAAAATCAATTAAAGTTCGATATTCCGTGATGAGGAAAAGGGCAAAACACGCCTAGAAAATATGAAAATAATTTTAATTTTTTTAATGTGGACCTGTAGAGGTGGAATGTATGATGAAATTAAAATAACTTACGATGTTGGTCAAAATGATGAGAATCATTGCACCTTTTAACGATTGCCTTTTATACGAATGCATGTCTTCGATAAAGTTCCAGCCAGCCATTTTGAAACTTTACATAAATTACTCTCTAAAAATTGTCACTGAAATATTAAACTTTTTTCTAGAGTATTCTAAAATCATACAATCATGAAACCTTTATCAAAATGTTGTATTAGACTGCTGTAAGTTTTTTGCGAAATCGACTTCATTCTTCATTCGTCAAAACAATCTCGCAATGAAATTTATCAATTTGAACTTCGTTCTTTTAATGTTAATACGTTCCAATTTAATGCTTCTCATTTGGTTGATTTTTTTATTGTAATTTGTTTTTCTTGATAAATCTGCTAACATTAAAATCAAGTACCTATCAAATTATTTTTTCTGCAAATTTTAAATTTTTATTTTATTTTTTCTGAATTTATTTTATTTTAATGGCCATAAACCACTCGAACAAAACCTGTGTACAGGAGGGTAACAAAAAATTACAGAAAAATTCTAATGCAATCTGATTTTCTTTTCAACATGCAGAAAAAAAAACTGCCTGATATAATTATTACTGAAGGGATCATAACTTTCAATATTTTCCTTAAAAATCAATTGGCTTTTGGCTTGCTTTCAAACTCAGATGGACTTATGATTTTTCTTAAGCAACTTCTTAAGTCTTTGAAAAATAAAATGCGAATAAAAAATTATAAGATTCAAAACAGTATATAAAATGTTTTTTTTTTTTTCCATTTAACATTAATTTTATATTCTTTCTGTTTGGTGTATGCAGACAATATTTTATATAATTTTGTTTACACAAAAAATTATTATTTTTATGGTCATAAAAAGCTTCAAATCACCACAATATGAAAATTATTCGATGATTTTGTTTTAGTGATAAACTCAGTCACATTTACAAACATTTTTTTACATTTTTAGTCACCTGCAATATTTTAATTAACTTTTTGTATTATCGAACGCGATTTTCACCTTGTATGTTTCATGTTACTTTTTTTTGTTATTTTCTGCCTGCTCCCTGACAAGAACTGAAGAGTCAATGTTGTTAAGCAATCTATTTCTGTACACAGGAACGTCACCAAATTAAAATTTAGCCAAAATAACGTCTAATATAATATAAGCAACAAGAAGACAAGAACCAGAATTCACCAATGATTATAACTTTATGTCGTATTTGTTGTTTCCAATTTTTATTCACATTGGTTGTTGAAAAAAATTTAGAACGTGTAAAGTGCAATCAAAGAAAAAAAAATGTAAACGAAAATTTAAATTTTTAGTAACCACTTGAAAATGTAAAAAAATGACTTGAAGTGTTTATTTTTGCAATGTTTTAATTTTTTCAGGTGCATTTAATCGTTCACATACTTGTAATCAAGTGTTAAATATTTTTTACAGAATGTTTTAATTTCTCAAACGCTTTAGTTGTGTTGTAGACATATCGATGATTTTTTTTCATTGTAAGTTGATAAAAGTTCCAAGCTGCACTTGTCATTTGACGTACACGAATTGATGTTTTTTTCAAAGTGAATTTGATATTAATTTATAATTTTTTGAATCTACTTATTGGTGAATCACTTTTAAATTTTGTTTCACGTTTGTTTACAATCTGACATATTACTCTTATGTAATTTTATTTTATGTTGAATTTTATATTTAAAATTTGTACAGTTTCTGGTGATTTAATTTTAATTGCATAATTTTTGTGAGGTCCACGAATTCGTGATTTAATTTTTTTTCGTGTAGTGTTTTAATTTTTTTTTTGCTGTTTTAGTTTTTTTTTCTCAAAATCTTTAATTTTTGACCAGTTGACTTTTTATCGGTGTCTTAATTTTTTGTGTCAATTTTTAACCAGATATACAGTCTCCTGGTGAATTAGCTAACTTTTGAAAATTTTATTCATAATTCTCACACGCATGATTTTAATGACATGATTTTTTTTAAATAAGTAAATTTTATTATTTGATGGGTATTGTAAATCGAACCAGAGACGATAATACCAATCGATTTACTGCTCAATATTATGTGGCAAATACGATTACAATGGTGGGTATTCTTGTGTCCATCGTGTTCATATGTGTGCACCTGGTGGTACATTCGTTGTCGAATAAGTTACATAATTTAAAAGGACGTAATTTAGCCTCGTTCTGTGTCTCACTGCTTATGGAGTACAGCTGTATTTTGCTCAGTATCGTCATCGAAGACTATATATGCTGGCTGATATCTGCTTTAGTTAATTATTTTGTAATGTCCTCCTATATGTGGATGCTGATGATGTCGTACGATACGTGGAGAACGATTCGAAATTCGGTGCAAGAATGCACCCTTGACGAGGGCAACCAGTGGAAACGGTTCTCCATCTACTCCTGCTGCAGCTGGTGCATCCCCATCTTCTATTTAATCACTTTCGACTACGTGGTGCCTAAATATGTGCCCAATTATAGGGTACTGGTTGATGCCAAAGGATGCCCAGTGTCAGAGCCTTTGCTTACTTTACTCAAAGAGTGCACTTTGTTGCTAATCCTATTCGCAAATTTTATATTTTTCGCCAGTTCTTTGTACTATATTTACATGGAATCGCGATCTGAGACATTAAGTGCCGACCATAATTGCTTTATGAATCATTTTGCTTTGCACGTCAGATTGATTTTAATCACAGGGCTGACGTGGACTGCCGAAGAGTTGGCTTTTTTCTCGGGTATAGATGTGCTCTCTTTGGCCTTTCAGGCCATTAATATGTTCGAAGGCCTGTTTATTGCCATCGCATTTACATGTCGAAAACGTGTATTCCATTCGATTAAAGTACTTAGCTGTGTTTAGGTTTAATTCAAGCTTTTGCATTTAAGTAAATGTTTTTTTGTTTTTTTGTTTTAAATTCATCACGCGTATTTGGTAGAAGAAAATCTTAGCAACATTAAAAATAAAATTTTTTTCAATCGTTCAAGAATTATTGGTAATTTTTCTGGCAATTTTCCTTTGAAATCGATTAGGTATTTAAAATTTTATAAGTTGAAGTAATTCTACTCAATTCTTAATTTCTGGAAAAATAATAATTTTTCTGGAAAATATGTTAATAATAAAATGTTAGGTGAGAAATTCCCTGCAAAAAATTCTTCTTTTAATTAGATGTATCCTTCCATCGACTAAGAAGACTTCAATGACTTGACTAATTAATTTTTAGTCGTTTAAAATAATTTTTTTCCATTTAAAAAAAAAGGAAGCAAATTGTAACTTTTAAAAAAAACCTCAGAAATAAAATGTTCAGTCAAAAATTCTCTTCAATATGATGACCTCTTATAGAACACCCTGTATAAAGCAATATCTTTTAGCCTTCATAATTATAATTCAGAATAGGATATACTGAAACTTGAAAAAAAAAGTGCTTTATCGACAGCAAAACATTTAATAATTTTCTGTCAGCAAAAATTCTCGTAGACTATGCGAAGATATTTTCATTTTTCATTAATGCCCACATACTCCAGTCACATCTTTGCCTGTAATTTTCTTCAACGGTGACCGTTTGACCTTTTTTTTTTCTTTCCAGCTAAAAGAGTTCGTAAAGGGGTGCATTTTAAAGATTCCACAAGTAAAAACGTTTTTTTTTTAACTTCCTTTTCTCTCTCTCTCTCTCTCTCTCTTAATTTCAAAACGGTACGAAGCCAACACGTGCTTAGAATTTTTCAACCCTCATAATTTCTTGCTTTTTTGAACATTTCTGTTGATATAATTTCTAGATAAAGATGAACGTGGACGATGCACGAAATACGTATAGTTACTAATTGAACCACTATCTTCTGTATAACATACTAGCCAAGCAAAAACTTAATATTTTGTCTATGAAGACGTGATCGTATTTGTAAATTGGTTCTGTGCATCTTCGAATTCTATTAGTTACTTTGCAGAGTTTGAGATGGGATTCAGTTTCAAGTCGATGAGAAGTGAATATAGTCAAAGAAACTTTGTGTTTGAAAAAGAAAAAATTTGTGTTATGCCTGGAATCTGTGGGGGGGAGGGAGGGTGGTCCAAAGCATATGCAGTTAAAATGCTACACCCCCACCCCTTGTGCGTCCTATTTTCAATGTTCATTTTCAGCATTTCTATGGCGTCAAATAAGGTCCTTTTTTTTAAATCTACTTACAGGAAATTTGATGGAGAACAAAGTTTTACTGAACTTTAGAATGAATATTTTCGAGGCACAGCTGAAAAACGTGAGATTTCAACACGTTTATGCCCCTCTGTGGGAGTGGGACGCATTGGGGGTGGGTGTGGAGGATTTTAACTTTATACTCTTTGGACCACTCAGGTATAAAACCTTTTGTTCCAATTTTTTTTCTTATTTATTCTCAATTTTCAAGACTATGTTTTCCTCAGCTAATATGTAGTATAGCTTCATAAAAAGTACATAATTTAGATGTACCCCCCCGCCCCTAAGACCTTGTGAATAGTGATTTCTGAAACTTCAATCATCTCTTCAATTTAAGTCCAAAACTTGCCAATTCCTAAAAAAACGATCACTTGCACTTTAAATTACATTTAGGGATCTAAAAATGATAAATCAGCTTAGAAAATTGGTGATAATATTTTTGGGACTTAGCTGGTTTTAGACTTAGGCTGGAGATAATATAATAGCACCATAGTATGTGGCATATTCATGCATTGGATACAGGTCCAGTCAAATTAGACAAAGAAAAAATTATTTAGTTACCTACATATTGTATTCACTCTAGTTGAGCCTTTACTTCTTCAAAAAATTATTTTTTGTTTCTGTATAAAACAATGTTTTACTTTTTGACGTGAAAAAGAATAGTAGGTAGCTACTTTACTTTCAATAACTGAATGAGCCCTGAAATATGCGGCAGATAGAAATAATATTCTGCATTTCTGAGATACTTTCATCATAATCGAATCTGAGAAAATAAAATATTTATTCGACTGTGAGAAATATTACCTTTTGCATTTTCGCATGACATCTGTTTACACCCGCGTCTACTTTAAAAGCACCTATACCTTATATTTTCTTTTTCCGTATGAAATCCGATTATCTGCCATTCGTATGGAACTTGTATTTTTGTCAACAAAAGTTTCATTTCTTTGGAATATTGCCTATCAAAGATTTTTTTTTTTCAAGAAAAAATGAGCCAAAAAATTGTAAATCTTGTCTCCACCAGTCATCACGAATTGAAATATTCATTCACTGATAAAAAGGTTCTTGATGTTTCTGAAAAATAAAGTCAAATTTTTGTATGAAATATAAATTTCCGCCTTCGTATTTTCATACATCAAAATTGAGTCATTGAATTGGTGACAGTTGTTTCTAAAAATTGTAAGTATGATTTTTTCCCTCAATAAATTTCTTGCAGTAAGAAGGTATATAACCTTTAGAATTTCATTTAAGCTAAAATTTTTCTCACCGGAATTCACCTTGAGGAAAGAGATAAACTTCTGCAGCTTCGAAGAGTGCTGGGTCGATCAGGTGACACAATTATATGTAGTTTTGAAAATGGCCTCGAATGTAGCCTTGCAATGATTTGGGAATTACTGATGATCTCATTTGCTTTTTTTCACACGATGTTGAGACTCCAGATTTAATATTACAATACCCTGGAAATATGTAGTTTGAGGATATTCCATATTTTAAAATATTATAATGATTCGAAAATACTGTGGATGAGACAGTGGCGCCCCCGGTGGGGTCCAAGTGAAGCAATCACCACACTTGATTTAGGGTGGGTGGTCTAAAAGAAGTGAGGTATAGGTGAGGAAAAAATTGAGGAAAAATAGAAGTTTTTCAGAAATAAAAATCGTCTTGAATCATAGGTGAAATAAAGCTATTAATTTGAGGCTTTTAGGTCAAAAATGGGTGGTTAGTTTGAGGTTTTCCCCCTCCCATTTTAAATACATGGGCACCACTGCCCGACGAGATATTTTCACAAATTGACCCATAAAATACGACATGTTTCATCAGTTCGAGACAAAAATCAAATCATTTTTTTATTAGAAGTAATATAAGTAAAAAAACAACAACAAAAGTGTCAGGGGTTCCAAAATAAAGCAATTTTTAAAAACATTGTTTCATGAAAGGTAACATGTGTTAAGAATCATACACTAGCAAAACTATCAGGGGTTCCAAAACAATTTTTTTTTGGCTTGTTTTGCTTAGAATTAAAAAAAATTAATTAAAAGTTGATTGTGTGAAAAATCACACACTAACAAAATTGTCAGGGGTTTCCAAAAAAAATTAATATTTTAAAAAACAATTATTATTCATTGAAGTAAACATGGGTAAAAAAAATTGTCAGGGGTTCAAAAACGATTTAAAAAAAATTAACTAAAAGTAACATGTGTGTAAAATTGCACACCAGCCAAATTGTCAGGGGTTCTAAAACAAAATATTATTTTAAAAAAACATTATTATTTTAATAAAGGTAAAACGTGTAAAAAAATAACACATCAGCATATTATTAGAAAATTGGATGTGCCAGCAGGGAAGTTCCTATTTCCACTAGATTTCAAAGCACACGTTCATACGAGACTTAGATGCCTGCCAGCAAAATCAAAGGCACTATATGCAGGTTGTTAGTTTTTTTTTCACATTATGGATTTTCATTTAATGCGAAATAAATAACTGTATAATTTCGTGTTTCATTTTTAAATGATCGAATGAGCAAAACTTATTTGTGCACGCTTCCAAAATGTCAGTCTAATCACCATAAATCTTGCAAGTTGGGATTAGACTTCTCGAATGTAACTTTCCCCGTTTAAAAGAGAAGCGTGTGTCTAATAAAATTCAAATCATATTTCGTTGCTGTATACTTTTTCACCCATCCCACTAGTTCGAAAAGATTTCTACACGTTCTGACGAATTTCTTGCAGGAAACTTAAATCCTTCACGTAAACGCTGCCACTCATTACTAATTTTAAAGTTTTCTCCACTTCCCAAAATGTCGACGCGTAATCTGAACGATATAAACTTTTCGCGAAAATAATTTTTCTTACCGAACAAATTTCAAACATTTTCGTTTTGTCAAAATTTTTTTTCCAGGCTCATTTTTTAAGTTAAAAGTCAGTAGGTATAAGCGAACAAAAAAGATAGCTTTTAAAAGTAGGGTTGCGTCCATTATGGATATTTTAGTGATAGGAAATGAGAGGGGAGGAATGTACTTACCCTCAGATATACGTTAATACGATTCAACTTTTCGAAAAGTTTCACACAAAAGGAAGCACTCCGACCATTGCGATATTCATCTTTTGCAAAATAAAAGCCTTTTTGCTTTATTCTTGCCATTATCGTCGAAATAACTCTACTTTTGGCCCATTCATTTAAGAATATGACATTTTCGGTTTTATAATTTTCACAAACCGACGTGCCATATACAATGCGCTTTTGAAAAATTCCACCATATTTTGCTGCTGTTTCCTCGTATAAACGGTCTTTAAAATGCCAACAAAAAAAACAGTATTAATAAATCGTCATATTCCTCCAGTAAAAGGCTTCGACTCCCCGGCCAAAAAATTAACTGCAATTTCGTTGAACGGTTTTCTTTTGTGTGGCTTCGCCGGTTTTGGAATTTCAGCATTTTAGTGTAAGGTTCGAAAATAGAACTAAAACTACGAAAAAACTTCATCCGCCATTTTTACGTCCGAAAGAATGTGGGTGGTGAATTCTTTGTAGTCGATAAAACAAAAACTTTTCAGTTTTGGGCGAGCTGAGTAAAGTGAACTTTTGAGGAGGTTTAAAAAATGCTTTCTTACAGGCGTCCTTGACCTATTGTAGATTTTGGCCGCAGAATATCTGAACTGATTCGGTAGTATACCTAAAAATTTCTGAGTCTTAAATTTTATTACCAAAAAATATTCATAAAAAATCTGCGCAAAGGGTAAAAAGTTTAATTTGTTTTTTTTGTGAAATTTTATGTTAGTTAAAACAAAATTTGATTCTTTAGCATTCAGTTTTAATTCGGTGAGAGTGAATCTACTCGAAAAGTCGAAAATGGATTTAGATTTTTATCCGGGGGCTATGTGGGGCTGAGTCACCCTTTTTATCCTGTTGGACCATTCCTTCACAGTTTAAAATTTGGAGGGAAGGAGGAGTAGTATGAGGGAAAAGGGTAGGAGGGTACAGGGAAGATGAGATTAAGAAATGGGGAGGAAGAAACCTCCAATAAGCCTCCTTAGGAAAATTCCTGGCTACGAGCTTGGAGATGTTTTGAAACTGGTTTGGCAAAATAAGTAGAAATTACAAGATTCAAAATTAGATTTATATACCCATTAAAATCAATAAATAATATTAACAATTGCTAGAGAAATTTTTTGGAGTTTTGGGAACTGCCTTTTCATCAGAATATTTTCAATAGGATTTTAAAACCCATTAAAACATCTAATTTCAAGATACATTTTTTTCTCTACCACCTAAAAATCCATCCAAAATGTATCAACTTCAGCTCCTAAAAAGTATGGAATAAAAAATTTTGTTCGAAAAAAGAAATGAATTTTCAAATACGAGAATGGTAATTTTACTTCCGACTTGGCGCGAATTCGTTACAATAGCGAGAGTCTATAGACAAAACATCAAAACATGAAAAAATTGAAGACTTGATAAATAATGCAGTTGAATTAAGTATAAAATATTTACAAATTTGTACATTTTTGGTTTTTCGATATAGTTATTACCAAGAGGCAGTTGAAATTTTTGAATTTTTTTCGTTAATGTTATAATCGCTTCGGCGAAAAAAATAAGTAAAATGAAATATCGTAAAATGAAAAATAATTATAAAAAAAACATAATATTACTACATAAAGAGTTTATAAAAATGATGCACGTGTGCTCAGTAAGGCGTTGTAACATATAGCTTCACGTATCACCATCATCTCAAATTAAAGATCTAAAAGTACACAAATGATAAAATGGTAAGCTATATTTTAGTAAGTATGAAAATCAACCGATACTAAAACCGAAATATAACTGATAGACGGTGATACGAGGAAGAATATAAAAGAAAACGAGTGTTTACGAAACAATGAACTGGCATATCGTCATCGCGTATGAAGTTTTCATTGACCTGGGGCTGAAAGTGATTTGTCCATAAATTTCTTTTTAGCAAAACACAGCCACCATTTTGAAGGTTTCGAGTCGTTAGCAGGAAAAACTTTGTGCACCACACGAGAACAAGTTTCTTGACGGATTTGCTGCAAGTATTGGCGCATCAGATCTACATAAAAAAAAGAAGAAGAAAATGGAATTTGATTGTGAAGTTATAGTTACGTTACATCGCTATTATTCCTGTTATTATTCCCTTCACTTTCTCATAAATTTCATTGAAATTAATTTTAACAACGAGATAATGTCTGCCCCCCCCCCCCCATAAAATATAGATTTTCAGTTTTTCTACTCTATTTCAATTTGAAAAGACCTAGTGTTACTGGAAAAATTGAGAAAAACTTTTAAAGTGAGTGGACACATTCCGCATTAATTGTAAGAAAAATTTGAAATCTCACCAGTTTCAGCAACACTCGCTGGTCTGGCGTAAACTGAATTCAGTGGAAATCCAAAATCACCAGGAATATCGAATTTCGAAATGCCCAAGGTATGCATTTCTTGAAGAGCTTGCGTTTTCGTCGCACATCGTTGTAATTTTTTAAGACATTCGGTGATGAAGAGCGTAATGTAAATTAGCACACGATCAGCTTCGTTCTACAATCATATCAAACCAATCACATACAAAATTATTCGATTATATTAAAAATAAAGGAAGAATTAGTTCACACAATTTCATTTATCTAAAATTCATATGAGGTTTTTGTTTTGTGGCACTGGTGCATTCAGAATCATCGAAGTCGTAGTTCCACACACGTTTAAAAATCCGTTTGTGCAGCTATTCCTGCAGCACTCAATCATCAACCAGTTTATCGGATACTTTGGTAGATTAATCGCAGTATTGTAGAAAATGAGTAATAACTTAGTTCGTCGTCATCGATTAATCTCAGAATCGGTGTACAAATTACGAGTACGTTAGTTACAAATGAAAATCAGCTCCCTACTAAATTATAAGCGTTCTGGTACGAAAAATAATGCTTCAATTTCGTTCAACAAAATTCAACGCATGACTTAGAAGTATTCAATTTGATGTCGAAGTAACTGTTAACAACTGAATTTATGAAGCTAGAAACAGCCATCGACAGTAAAACGTTACCTTTATTTCGTAGGTGCGAAAAAATACGTTGGCTTTGAAATAGTAAAGAGCTTCGTCGATAATGTCTGTAATATCATCGTCTGAAATGAGAGGAGCTGGTCCACGATACTTCGTTTTAATCGGTAGAACAGCCATGTTACCAACAAGCTGGGTGTAGTCTGTGATATTCGAGTGGTATGCCTGATGAAAAATTTTGAATTAATAGTAAGAGAAGAATAATATTGGATACCGTTTCCCAATCATCTTACCGGCATGATTTCTGATGAGTTCTTCGATTAGAATTTCGGCACGGATGAAATTCAACGATAATATTAGCAATATAAAAACCTCCTACAAGCACATAATAAGAAAATGATTGAGTTTGAATAAGTTTTTGATGATTCACAATTCCTTGTTTGACGTGAGAAACTAAAAAGGAAAATGACGAACGAGAAATGATAACAATGATAAGAGGATCACCTTGCTGGAGTCTGTTCAGAATGAACAACCGAAGAGGCGGTTGGTTGGCGTGGGCTGTTACGTGACTTTCGGTTGGAACGGTTGCCAGGGTTGCCACTTGCTAATGCGAAAGTGGGACGTCAAGCTTGTAGTAATTTGGAAATGGAATTTGTGAAAGAATTTAATTTGAGCCTGTTTTTTCTTAGAATCATTTCTTGTCCTTTTGCTTTCAATTTTTTTTTTTTCGATTCATCCCAATAAAATAAAGATAAAATTGCTTCGTTCTGATCGATTTTAGTATTTGAAAAAAAAAAAGAAGCAAATGACGAAAGCAAAAGGACATTGAAATGAGGCTTACATATCACAAGAAACGAAGCAAGAGGTAAGGTACTGTTGAACTTTCACTTTTGAGTTTTGTCTCTACCAAAAAAAATATAGTGAATTTATCAAATGAAAAGGCAAAGAATGTAGGTAATCTCAGTTTGGAAAAATCACTCAACCGTCATAAACAAATAAGAATTGAATGAAATAAATTAACCAGAGGTGCTCTTAACCCCTTTGACCTTCACTCATTGATGAGTTATTCTTGAATAAGTGAAAATCCCCCTCTCATAAATCCAAAAGGAAAGGAAAGGAATCTGTTTTTTATACGGATAATTTTTTAAGGAAAATTCCCCCTTCCTTGATCGCCATTGATAAACCTTTCTTGACTCTTCAAAAATATAGCGCCAGAGCAGTTTTGTAATTGACCAGAAGGAAAACGAAAAAATTAATTTTTCATGTATTTGTAATCAAAACTGGTTTCTCTTTTTTAGCAGGTTTTCGACCGAAAATCTCCTATTTCAAATCCGGCTCGCTGTATTTTACTGGTAAGCGAAGCGAATATTTTAATGGTCTGGACTCTTGACTCTGGAGCAAAAGAGCTCTGCATGTTTTTTTCTAACAAAAATTAATTTTCAGTAGTGTTTTACTTACGTACTACAGTCAGAAATTGGACTTTGAGGGTTGACAAGTGGATTGGGAGCTATGACCTTTAGAGCTGATATTAGGCACCCCTTTCAGTTCAAGGAAAATAATGAAAATTTTGGGACCAAAATCTTCATAAGTTTTTTGAATTTTGTTTTTCGTAACGTGTATTTTTTATAGTGACATGACAGTTTAACATTTATTTTTTCTCCCTCGCACATCAAGAGTCCTGAGTCAGTCTATGCTTATGTCATGATGAAGGTGGAATGTTGAATGAAAATGAGTTCATCAAAATTTTTCATTTTTTACATTTTCCGCATTAACTATAGTTTTTCACAAAACCCTAATTTTTTGGGTGGATAAAATGTAAAAATACAAAAATACAGTGAAGCTTTTACACTCTAGATAATAATATAGATATACTTTTTTTTCATAGTACTGGAGTGAATGAATAAGCGTTTGACATGATGAGTAATGAGTATATAGGCTTTACATTGAACTAACGTAGGTACTAAAAATGATGTGACCTTCTCTCGGCCATAAGCTAGTTTTGTATTATGAAAACTGAACACTTCTGTGTAAATATAATCAAGTCCCTAGTAGGCCAAAAGAGAATCAAATGTTTCTAAAGCCATTATCGTAAATTATAAATTTCGAGAGACACTCGAGGTAACACAAAGCTAATCTTTTAAGATCAACTATATCATTTATTCGGATGCGATGAATTTTTTAAAAAGATGAAGCGTATTTTGGGGACATGAAAATATGGGCAAACCGTTAATCAAACTTTTAGCTGGAGGTTGACATAGAATATAAGCAAAAATAAGACCGAAGATTAGGCTTTAAAGGGCATAATAAATAAGCTACGAGGGGTGCGGCAGCAAATTGTAACCCTTTACGAAATACGTTTTATGCGATGAACGTCTGCCGAACAAAACTGAGATTGCTTCATTGTATAATATTCCCACGGCACTATCTCACAATTCAAATTTTCATTTGGACACTAACGCTTCTCGACTTTCCTTGGCTAATGCAAAACACTTTTTTTTCGCCGCTTTTCCTCCCCAAAAAAATAAGAAAATTTACATTTTCTGATCGAAGCGGAAAAAGGATTTTCTCTAAATTTTCTATGGTATAGGGGTACGTGCTTTTTTCTCATTTTTTACTAAACCAAACATAAATTATATTCAGCTTTGTAGATTTGAAGAATACCATTTTATGAACGAGTATCTGAGTAAACTACAGGAAAATAGGAAGCAGAGATTTAGAATGGAAAAGAAAATTTGATATTGGTCCAACGTATTTATCTGCAACCTTGTCTATACTAAACGTATTCCAACAAGTAAATTATAATTTTCTCCATTTCACTGAATAGTTTTGCTAGTTTACAATGTACCTGTGTCTTTCACTTTTATTTCTATTGATCCAACCAATCAGCGTAAAGAAAAAGTGATTGAAAATAAAATTGCTTGATTTGATTGGTTAAGGCAAATAGCAAAAGACAAAATCAAAAGTGCATTCTGAGCGGATCCTATGAAAGAACCATAGTCGAACTTTGCTTGATTTGATTGGGTAGGGGGCTAAAAAAATTTTTATATGAATAAAAAAAGATTAAAAAAAAGGGTTTTCTGTCGAAAACCTGCTAAAAAGACCCTTAAAATATGATAGGTGTAAAAAAAAATTATCAGAGCATGGTACAAATAAATCAAAATTTTTAGCAGGTTTTTTTTCTTCATTTTCGCATAGAATTGGGGGCCTTCTTTGATTTTCTCTGGGGGGCTAATTTTAGCTTTGGAGGGAATAACCTCCCTTGTCAGTTCCAAAAGTCCGCCTATGGAAAAAACAGGTTTCATTTTTATAGAATTAACGAAAAATCTGATTTTTTGATGCTCCACTACCTTCTTCTGCGACCCATCACATATTTTGATTTCTCATCTATTGCTGGAGCAGTATCTCGTTTAGGGTTACCAGCTGTGAGAAAACAAAAATATTTCAGGCTATTGGCTAAATTAGAGCAGATAGGTAATTTTTTTCTATAGGCACTCAAGTAGCCAGTAGCCTGTTGTGATTATATCTTTTACATATGACTGAGCATTCTCACGAATTGAAATCTATCAGAATTGGAATTTCTAAAATGAAATTGCTTCGTATTTTATTTTTCTTGAATCATGATTGAGAGATAAATGTGTCAAATATTTTGGCAGGTAAAAATGATTAATTTTCTTTCGTAAAAAAAATAAACCTTCAAAATTCAATAAGCCTTTCGTTACTCACACTTTCTGTCTAAACCCGGATTATATAAAAATTAATGATTCAATTAGCGAATCGATATTCGATAAATTTCATTATTTTTTATTAAAAAAGTGAGTTTTTTCTTCAACATTTTTCCTCTTATTAATTATTGGAAAATTTATTGGGTATCCAACGCAAGCTAAATTATTACATCGTGGTAACAGATTTTCAAATAAAAAGTACATTGCAGCGAATAAATCTCGTAATATTTCTCGTCGAGTTATGTTTCAAGAAAGTATTTTTCTTTTACTTTAATTTTGATTTTCGTCTTAAAAAGTTTTCAAAGTAACGTTGCAGCGTATAACTGGGAAATTGAGATCTTATTTTCGCCGAGAAAAACGTTTGTTGTGTAATGCGCTTAGTAGAAGGGATTAAAGCCATTTTCGCTAAGTAAAATTTAACACATTTCTTATCTTCTTAAAACAGACGCTTATTATTGTATTTTTTATTCGACAAACTTTTTTTTTTCATTCAAGCACACTATCCGTACTTTAAAAATTACTCTGTGTTTCTTGCTATGACTTAACGTTTGGAAATTTAATTCATTTTCAAGGTTGTTTGTGATTATCATTTGATGCGCTTAGAAGCAAAGGGTGTGACATTTTTAATAAAATGGAGCAATCCCTATAAATGAAAAACTGACACGTGTAAAAAGTAATTTTCATGCTCAGTTATAATTTTAATTGTCACTTACACTTTTTATCTTCTAAGCGCCTCGGATTTTTGTAAGTTCAGAATGGTAGGTTATACGATAATTCATAATTGCCAAAAGAAAGTCACCAAATATGTTTATAAAGAGCTATCCTTTAAAACAGAATAATGACATTTTTTTTTCAAAGCGATTTCTCAGTCAAAAACTTGCAAAAAGTTAATTCGAGATCAAGAAAAATTATCTGGGATGGACTTGTAAAAAAATGTATATCTTCACATTTGGGTTTTATAAAAAGACCAATATCCATTCTGCACTGCTGATGTTTGTTTCCACCAGAACCTGTTCGTTTTAAACGAGTGAAGAAAAATTCGATTTCAATATTCAAGAAGGGAAAATCGTAGATTTGATTAGATTTTGAAGAACAGATTTTCATGGAAGTACTTCGAAATCGATCAAAATGTGTCCGAAGGTTCAGACCAGAAGAATCTTTTATCTCAAAAAACTGAACTTAGTAAATACAAAACGTACTATTTTTCGAGAACAAGATCTTGAAATTTAAATCATTCTTTTACTTATTTTGAAAAACCGAAAAATATCTACTCTTTTCTGAGCTTATCAGGTTTTCATAAAAAATAAAAAACGAAAGACTACCATAAAACTCATTTCACGTAAAGGTTTCACACATGTTTTCGCACGTTCTAATCAATCAGCTGATCAAACGCACACAGACACAACAAATACACGTCAAGATATACACGTTCATCAATCAACTAATGTGAGGAATTTTGAATTACTACGTGGTAACACTGCTGGCTCTCATGATGTGAATTCCCGCCAAATTGATAAGAAGTGATTAGATTATTATACCGAATGTGTTATTTCATGATTTTCTATTTTCATTTTTCATTTCATTATTGTTGGTAATTTAAATCGAGTTACAAAGTGTTAATTATTCTGTTAAAACTGTCGAATTTATATATTTCATCGGTTTCGAATGTTAACGTTGATAGAATCTGACCGTTTCGCAGGACGATCATAATTTCTAGCGTCAAAAGAAAATGTCTCGATTAATAGCTGAACTTACTGCTTCTATTAATGCTTTGGGATATGCTGCTGGAAAGACTCACTATTTTGTGGACACAGAATGCAAAGGTATATATTTATATGATCATTGATATTACATCTGTCCTTTTCGTTTATTCGTTCTAATATGACTTTGTTCTTGCAGAGGCTATTCGTGAATTGATTCGATTTTTGAGACGAGACGATGAAACTCACGAAATTCGTCGATACCTCGGTGCTGCTCGTATTCTTCAATCTGATTTGGTTCCTATAGTCAAGAACCACCACAACGATGACGAAATATTGGACTTAATCTTGAGGTATTATTTTCCTTTCGTTAAGATTTTGTTAGTGAAAAGTATCTTGAAAGATATTACGTTTTCTGCTGGAGCAAAATTCGTTGCAGAATGAAACGAAACTTAATTAATTAATTTTTATTAATATAACAAAACGTATGGTTCATGCGAGTCGTTTAGTCTTGAACTTTGATTTGGTGAAAAATATTTCAGAAATTAGATCTTGTAGATTAGTCGCGTGAATATCATCTTTAATGAAAACAGTGCATTAATTTGCATTTTAAAAAAATTTTTAATTTATAATAAAATAATACCAGTCACGATCACTTAATTTTACGATAGTAATATTATACACAATTTGATTTTAACAGATTATTGGTGAATTTGACAACACCTGCTTTACTTCTATACAATGAAGAACCACCTGTTGATAAAGTATCAAATCAGCAGTATTTCGAAATTGTTGGACATTTGCAAGAGTACAAGTTAGCCTTTGCCAAACAACAGATATGGACTATTTTGAGCCAAAAATTGTCCGATTTGCTGAAAATGGTATGTGTGTAAATAAAAAAAAAAATGGTCTTCTTAAAATATATTTGTTAACATTTTTCTTTAATGAAGGACTGGGCTGATAGAGGAGAAGAAAAAAGTATGATTATTGTCCGAATCTTGGTATTAGTTAGAAATGTACTTCATGTACCGACTGATACAGACTTTGAAAATCGACCCGATAATGATGCCGATTCGCACGATCAAGTGAGTTAAGGGAAGTCATATTTTTGAAAACTATGAATATTCAAAACGTTTTAACGCTATTATTTTACAGGTCTTGTGGGCTTTACAAGAAGGTGGCATACTCGATATAATTCTGTACATAGCTAGTTCTGACGATGAACGTCAGTACTTCTTCCATATTTTAGAGGTAATTTCATTTCTTTTTTCTTTTTGCAATGTTTAGAAAAATAAAAATTTCACCCTGTAAAGTATTGCTTTAAGAAAAAGTCAGTCTTCATTTTTCACGTTATTCTTGTTATGCTTTCGAATTTAGCTTCTGTGTATTTAATTTTCTTTGAAATGATTACAGATTGTTTCGTTAATGTTACGCGATCAGAATGCTGAAGTTCTGGCTAGTGCGTCTGTGCAACGTAGTCTCGCCGAAAAAGAACGAGATATGGAAGAATTAATAGCTGCTCGAAGAAAAGACAAGGAAGAAAAACAAAAGAGGAAGAGCCTTATTATGTCTCGGTAATAAAATACATCAGCTTTAATAACTTTTATAGCAACGCTTAATTAACTTCTCGTTTTTGCTCCAAAATTTGTGGAAAGTTTTCCTGTCAACAGTGTGACGCCTAAAATGGAAAAGTAAATGGTTTGCTTTAGAAATTCTTCCCTTTTTTTTTGTCAACTTTGAAGCACTTAAAATTCGTAGTTTTCTTTGTGGAGGAACAGCTGAAGATTCTATAATCTCAGATTTGTGATATTTTCAACTTTTATATCTTACTTTTTATGCTAAGAGCAGAAGTTTTATGGTTACTGAATTTTAAGTAATTTTACTCTGTAGCCTGAATGTTGTTTTTCTTTGGTAGAACTTACGCCTACTCTTTCAAAAAACAGTCAGCTAGCTGATGCCTACGTGTATTTATAAATCTCCTCAAATTGGTTTCTCGAATCTGTGAAAAAATATTTTGTTTATCTCGAAGAAAAACAAACCGAAATGATTGAACCTAGAAAACGAATTCTCTTTTTTTGTTATAAATTTACTGTAACTTCCTCTTGTTTGGAATTTCATTTTTCAAATTTTATGATGTCTTCTTGTGTAAGGAATGTTGACGTTTCTTCTCTAAATATTTTCATTTATGTGAAGTGACCATAACCAGCTTATTGAAAATTTAGCCTTTGGCTGACGTTTCTTGCAAAGGATTTGTCGAAATTTTTGCTTTTGTCTTGAAGAAAAAAAATTTCCGGAGGTAAATTCTGACTTTCGGAAATTGCGAATAACTTACAGTCTATTGTTGACTTTTTTACTTGGTATTCTGCGTATTCCTTAAAAATTGACTTTTCATGAAATTTGTATTTTTTTCTAATTCATAATTAATATTTTTTTCTTATTTCAGCCATCCTAGATTTTCGGGAACTTACGTCGTAAAAGGAGTGAAATCAATTGGTGATAATGATCTCGTTGTTCAGTCTTTGGATTGTAAAGTTGCCTTAACATTTGATCGTAACAAAGTAAGTCGGTATTTTTTCCTAAATTATCATCTGATGCTAATATTTTTGAAAGATTTGTCACAATTATGTCGAAAATGATTTCCCTTTAAAAATTTATCCTGTACGAGAGACGTTCAGAAAGTCAGCACTGACATTTTTTTCTGGACGTTGGGCAACCCTGAAGGGACCAACTTACCGTTTGCGAAATATAGAGTTGCACAGGATTTTTAATTTTTTCTATCGTAGTTAATTTGTTGAGACATTTTGATGTTTTGAATTATCAAATCCTATGAAAATCACAACAGTCCAAGTATATTGTAGAACATGTACAGCTTTATAGTAATAACTATAACTATTTTGTGTTTGAACTAACTGCCTTCTTCACTCATTTAATTAGGTAGTCAATATTGTATGCTCCTTTAGTTTTTTCCCACTGAGTAATTATTCTCTTTCAGACTTCTTCTCTACCCGAAATTTTTTTTTAGTCATTCAAATTGAAGTCCTAATTTGATTTTGATTTCCAGAGAAAATTAAAAACACCAAAAAATCGTCAACCAATGCAGACACAAACGACCGAACGACGATCTGCATTTAGCGTTCGTGTTTTGATGAAGGAATTTTGCATTGAATTCTTGAACGGAGCTTACAATGGTTTCATGCATTATGTTCGAGTAAGTCTGTTATGAGTGAAAAATTTTGCCATACGTCAGTTTTTTTTTTTGTTGACACAAATTAAATCAATGATAAAGTAGATTTACCATTTACTCCGCTAAATTCGAAAGCAAAATATAAAGCTTAAAAGTTATTTGAGAATTCAGTAAACATGATTAATAATTCACGTAGCACTCGACGTATCTTTTTTTTCTTTTTTTTTTGCTTACTTGAAAAAAGCTTTTAGTACCTAGGCTAAAAATAATCGCTCGAAAGCGATATTGGATTTTACGTATATTTTTGCATACACGAGTTCGTAAAAAAAATATTGTCATTTGAGATGAATTAATTGTTTTTCATATTTGAAAAATGATGCATATCGCTGCCTTCTCTCGTATGGCGGCTCAAAATAAATTCGTTAATTCGTAATCGCATTTTACGTGATCGATCAGATCACGTCATAAACGTATATTAATTTTTTTATTCGTTTTCTAGTTCGCCTTTAGAATATAATTTTTTTTTTTTTCAATTTAGGAATTGTTGCATCGTGGAAAAGCGCAAGCAAATGACGAATCCTACTTTTTTTGGGCGCTTCGATTTTTCATGGAGTTCAATCGAAATTACAAATGCGAAGTAAAATTAATCAGGTAAGTGAGTCAATTTTTATTCTTGGCAGGGATGAAAATGAACGGTTCAGCTTATTTTTTACTTGTTTATATTTTTTTAGTCTGTTTTTTTTTCTTCATTTCAATGAATTGAGTTTGATTTATATCTTGACGAATTTAAATAGGAGATAAGGCTCTGTCGGAGCTGTAGACGGATGTATCGAAGACCAGGGTAGCTTTTTTTCGAATTATTGTCCCATAAATGGAGTAATGTAAAGTAATATCGTGAGCGCCCTGAAAAAGCGGCGTGAGTGTAGTACCCTCTTCAAAATTAATTAAATTGTTTACAAAATATAGAAGAATTTGGCTGATGGAAACTGGTAATAGGTGCTTCTGCTTTTGAATGAAAGATCTGCTACGTTACCTGTCAGCATTCTGTGCGATTATTTTGGTAATCTCTTTTTCTTTTTTTTTTATTGGAACATTTTGAAAGACAGCTTTCGTCTTTTTCTGATTTGTATTCAATTTTGAATTTCGGGAGTTCAGTATGTTTAATTTTTATCTAAATTTACGCCATAAATTCAATTCGGGTTTCTTTAGCCAACAAACGCGGTCCTTTCTCCATTGTGCGGCGAACGCTCGACGACGATAAAGAATAGCTGGTAAATTGCGGTCTCGATGTTATCTGTTTTTGACATTCACGATCACGATTTGTAATTACCGGAGGAACGTCGAAATGCCATAAAAGTTATTTAGAGTTTACCATTAATCAGGCCGGAAAAAGGGGTCGTAGGTGGTGGCTCGCAAACGACCGTTTGTGTTGCAATAATAATAATACCTACATCGGCGAAAGGTGGTATTGTTTACATAATTCCATCCGGTCCTTCTTCGCACCCCCTCCTCCTCCTCATCGGCCGTACTTTACGGCGTTCCGTGAATGCGTTTTAATAATAATAGCGCATTAATGTCTACTCCTTCTCGCCGCTCGTGTGTTGAATGCATTTTGATACGGGCAAGTACGACAAAGTCGACGCTATACGATGGGGGTCTCTCCACCTTCTAAATTAGAATCTCAGCAGTCCTTTTGTTGGTTTTCGCGATTAGTAGACGGTTGTGGAAGAAAATGTTGGCGAAAACATTAAAGGGGCTGAAGAGCAGCTTGGCGAAAAAGGCCAGAAAAAATGTCGAGCCATTCGTCTGGTTGTGTCTTGAAACACCAACTCTTTGCCTATGCGGACCAGAGTGTAGAGGCCTTCGTTTTTCGGAGGGCACAAAGAGACACACGATGACGCTGGCATGCGGGGAACTCGAAACGAGAGAGCCGAGTATTTTGCTTTGCGCGGTTAAAGGCGCCGTAGCATCGTTGTAAAAGGTCGCTTTAATTCTCGTTGTTGGTTTAATGCCTTTTACTACTTCGCTACGTAAATTGTATAAATTTATACGTCGCAAAACGAACGATAAGTTAAGTAATTGTAAGGTACCTCGAAGCGGAGCGCGAAAAACATTGTTAGTTAATTTACTTATCTTGTACATTGCGGTGTGTGCGTGCGTGGAATTACTTTTTAGCTATTTAAGACTGTCTCGAATCTCGCTCGAATGCTGTATGCGCGAAAAAGCACATTCGAGAAAGCCTTTAGAAGCGCACATCATCTAACGCCGTCGTATGCGAGCAGTTTGTTTATTTGTTCGTCCTTCGTACAGGCTTCTTAATTTTATTGGCGTATTCTTGTCAAATTACCGTTTGGTCTACGATGCTAATTATTCTTCGTACGCTTCTAAGCACTTGAAAAACAGCGCTGATGAAGTGTTTATGGTTGATAGTTGCCGGTTTACTTGACAGAATGTTATTCTTGCTTACACGAGCATATGGCAGATATTTTAATTTGTAAGACGCACAAAAAATGATTAATTATTGGGTGAGGAGCTGGTGGCAAAAATTTAGTATGTCAGGAAGTAGCAAAATAAGTCAAAAATTGTTTTTTAGAGCAGTAAGTTTTTGGCGAAAATAAGCCTGGTAAAAATGAATTTCAATAATACAACAAAAATGACAATTGGTGTTGAGACTTTGATGTGACTTTTGAAAGGAACCAGCGCATATGAGTTTACTAAAATGCTTATAAAAATAGGATTTGATTTGTACAGCTTGTGATGAGTACTTCAGGAATATTTTCAAAATTAAAGAAATTCTGAAAATAGTGTCTAAATGATGAACACCATTTATGAGAAGCACCGTACGATTATTTTTGTTTAGTAACTGTGGCATATTAGGAATATTGAAAAAATAGAGATTTTTTATATTTCTAGATTATTCTAAAAAAAAAAAAAGTTGCCAAAAAACAGAACACAAGAAAATTATAATTTATGAAAACCTCTAGATATTGTTAGGCTTGAATGAAATTAATTATGAAATCAATTTTCAGAAATGGCCCATTCATGTATTCAGCATTTTTCAGGGCAGTATTTGTGAGCTTGGGATTTTGCTACTTATATGAAGATCTGACTCATTTAATTGAAGACTTGAGTGAATAATTCAATTTTTACTCTGATATTCTTTTGATCCCCCCGCCACCTATTCATTGAACAATTTGAACTGAATCAATAATTACCTAGGTTTCGTAATTATTTATTTATATTACGAGAGTAGAAATCAAATTTATGGTTGCAGTCATTTTTTGAACTTCTCCATATTTTACCTCAGAGCTTGTGAAATGGGAATTTTATTATCAGCCCGATTGTACTTTCGTTTCTTGCTCTTTTTCTCTCCTTTCTTCCATCAGCACTCTTACGAATGGTGGTAACGTCTTTACGAAAAGTTAATTTATTATTCATAAAATTGGCGTCTGGTGCGAGCTTCTTAACTAGAAAAAAAAAAAAAAACGGGAAAAAAATTATGTAGAGACAATTTCTTACTATTTCGTGGTTCCCTTCAATTCTCTTTGGGTGGTGAAAAAGAGGTTTGCCGCTACCTTTTTTCGCAAGAAAAGTCAACTTCATCCACATTTGTTCGGTTTTTATTCCCAAATGTAATTCCACGTCTCATAAACTTCGCAAAACAAAATGAACGTTTTGGAAGAAAAAAAAAAGGAAAAAAAGAGTGAAAGGTTTGTGGAGAAAAAAAAAAGAAGAAAAAAAGAAAAAAAGCTCGTATCCCTATTAGGTTTTATCGCTTTATTATCATCTCTTCAATTTGTGAAACCCAAAACCGTAGCGAAACTATAAATGTTTGAGCCATCATTTTTCCTCCCTCATCCTATGCATCCATTCTTCTTCGATTTCCATTTAATTCAAAACTCCTCGTTTTTTGTGCTCCTTTTTCTCGTCGAAAACACGAAAGCCAAATGTCGAATTTTCATCGTCAAATCCTTTCGGTGCTTAAATTTTATTTCACTATTTTCAATGGGGAGAGGCTTCTACTTTTTCTTTCCTCGTTTTTATTTTTGAGAATCGTTATTGGAAGCGTTTAGCACGTGCCATGAAATACGATTTACGACTGCAAGTGAAATTTATATACCTATATATATTTGTGTACCGTGAGGCTCCAAATTATGAGCAAAATGAGCTTCGAGAATGAGCTGAAGAGTGCTATAACTCTTCACATAACTCATCGCTATGGTAGACCTTAATCGAGAAGGAAGCATTTGTTTCTCACGAACTACAGCTTTTAATACCCTTAAAATTGAAGATTCGAATTTATTCGTTGGAAAACTTTCTTCTTTTTTTTTTTTTCGTCATTCTAATTAATTGCAATAAATCATTTTTTTCGTGGAGTCACGTGAGAAGTTTTCTTTTGAGATGTCAGAGAAAATTTTTCTTAAGAATTTGTGGTATTTTTAAATTCCTTTTATTTTTCCGCCATAAATTGGTCTGTTATTTTTGGTTTCCTCGTCGCTATCGTCATGAGTTATAGCTCTAATTTCGGACAGTTTGTATATTTTTCTCCTCTGATCGTTGAAATGAGTGGTACGTCTACGTTTTCTTATTTGAAATCTTGGAAAGCGAATATTGTCGAGTTTTAATTTCACTCTATTTGATGGGAGCTGTATTGAATTATCTTGATATCTTGAGGGTGCAAAATTTGAATCTAAATATTCATTTTAGAATTGTAGGTCCTATCCTAAGCTTTAACTAAAGTTTCAAATTCTAACTGCATAAAATAACATTCCCTATCTGTTTTGATATATTTTCTAGTGTTATTTTTATGATTATTTCATAAACTGAAGTAATTTTATTTTAGTATTATTATAAATAAGTTAGCATGTTTTTTTCGATCTCTGAGTAAGAAGTTTCGAGTTGGTATTTTCAAGAACGTACCTTCTGTTGAAAAGGATGTAAAGTTCTTCTAATACCTTTGAAAAGACCACAAACCAACGAAACCAGAATGTGCAGGTTAATTATAAATTACAAGCGAAGAAAATTGTTAGTATAAGTCCGAGCACCTGTAATTACGTCGTTTAACCGCTCTGAATACATGAGAAAGTAGTTGGAGCGAGTGTGGGTTATACGAATTATTCAGTGAGTTTTAACTTTTCAAATAGCTGTACTAAGTAGTCTCTTTAAAAAGTCCACATTATCGAAATTACAAGAATGTAGTGAAAATTTTGTGTGTACTTATATCGGCGGTCTTGCTACTAAAGCTGCTTAGTGAAAATTTGTAAATTTTACAAAATACTGTCAAAAACATTACCATATTCATCTATATTTTGCTAGCTATGTGGAAAACCATGTACCTATTAGTTTATTATTACTTCAAGTATAAATGGAAATTATGAAGAGTGTATAATTTGAAACAGGTCATAAAAGTAAAGTAGCAATTGACTAAATTTTTTTTGTTGGTTTTATTGAATCTGCAGTTTTCTATTAAATTTTATTTTGAAAGATTTAATTCCACTTTGGGGTGATTATTTTTTGTTAAAATGCTGTAAAAAGACTTTGTGTTTTTGTCAAGGAGAGAAAAGAAATGTTGATTTTTCCCCGGTCTTAGTAGGTTTAGGCCAGTGATTTGGAGTGCGTTCTATGTTTTTATTTTGTAACATTTTTTATTTCATCATTGATTGACCCTGTAATTATTGCTTGTATTTTTTCAGCGAAACAATGCATGTATCCATTTTTCACTTTACGCAAGAAAGAATCGAAAATTGGCGGGCCAGGTTAGATGTTGAAAAAAAGAAATTTCGGTTATGGTCGAAACGTATGCATCTTGGATTGAAGGCGTATAAGGTGAGCTTACTTTCTGAATCGTTCTATTCAAAATTCTGAATTAATTGTTAAATGTTTCATCTTTGATTCTTTCGCAGGAATTGTTGATGACGCTCATGAAAATGTACCTTCACACTGACCATACAGTAAAGGAGTCAGCTCATACAATCATGAGCAATATATTTTATGTAATTGAATATCGTGAATTGTTGATGGTTTTGATGAACATTTTTGACCCTATCAAATTTTCAACGTAAGCTCTATAATTTTTTTTATAATTTTCATTTTTTTTTTTGAAATAAGATTGGGACTTGAATTTTAGTGGCATTTACTTCAAAATTTCTAATTTTTCTCAATTTCATTTTCATCAGTAAATTAAATTTTTAGTTATATTTGTATTGCACTGTTTGATGTAAGTATGTGTTTTTTTTTGCAGAGAGTACTTGAAGGATCTCATCGAGGCGAATCACATTTTCATGAAATTACTCGACCATTATTGTAAACGGCATCGAACTTTGGTCGTGCAAAAGAAGGGCAAATCTTCGAAACGTAAGAAAAAATCAAAAGGTAAAATCAAAAGTTTATAATGCTTTTTCCTTAATTTATGTAAAAATAGTAAAACATTGCGGATAGTTTTTAAAATTCGAAAATTTTCTCCAAAGTTCTAGAATTATTTAAACATACGGGTTAATAAAATTTCAGGTCCTGCTGCTCAGCATTCCGCATCTCTTTTGAATTTAGAGCCCACTGAAGAAAAATGGGAGGTTTTGGAATCCAAAATTACTGACATTTTTGAAAACAACACTGAACTGAATGTACAATCGATACCATTTGACGCAGCGTCTGATGTGCCATTTGAAGAACAAAAGTATGTATCGTTTTTTATTATTTTGGTATCTCACCTTTGCTGGAGGTTACAAATTAGAAATGCAATTGCTCTTGGTAGCTCTTATAATTGTTTTAGAAACATTTTTTTATTATTTGATAGTACAACTCTTGCGTTCGTATAAAAATATACGATTTCTGGTTTTCTTTTCCTGTTTTCCTTAATGGTTTGTGTTTTGAAAAGAATGAAAATTAGTTTCAACATCATCATTTTTCTCACCTCACCTTCGGTTGGCTTTGTACCAAGTATATATCATGTTTACTCACTCGTTATCAAGTTTCCCTTGTGAAATGAATTTTCCTCGCGCTTTTATTTTTAAAAGAAAAGAAATCTCAACCCCTTTTTTCACGTTTGACGGCTTTTTAATCTGGTTGGTGGCATGATCAAGATAAATTCTTTCGTCGTTTGAGAACATTTTCATGTTCAATGTAACGAATTGTTCTTGACAGAGAAGAATAAAAAATAAGGGTTTCGATTTTTATCAATAAAAATAGAAGGTTTTTGAAAGTAACGTCCTATTTGAGCATTTTCGCCCCTCTCATTTCCTTTATTTGATGTACGACTGAAATTTCAATTCTCGCCGTTCCCGTATTGAAAGAATTTTTGTGTTTTAGAATCGAAGCAATGCGTAAAATACGATTTTTCCTTTTGAAGTCTGAAGTGGAAGAAGCTGTTGGATTGTTACGAGCCAGCAGGTAATTAATTTCAATTAAGTTTTTTAGAAAAATCAACGAATGAAAAAAAAAAAAAATTCCAAAGATAACCTTCGCATTGGAAAATCAATTTATTGTCAATGTTACAGAGAGGTTTGGCCTGAAAATGATTGTTTCGGTAGCGAAAATATGTCAGTTTCTGAAGAATGTGCTGCTTTAAAAGAAATATTTTTGGCTGACATTGGACTTCCAGCTGGTAAGTTTTTTAGTACCTTGTGTTTTGTATTTTATCGTGTGGTCGTGTTCGAGTTATTGAAGTTAGCTCTTGCAGCTTGCACAGTTTTCTGTGTATGTTTGGTGAATGAGTTCTTCTTTCAGTTGTTATGTATAAACTCGAAACTCGAAGGTGCTTTGTTAGGTTGCTGGGCATGCCTTTATTGAAATCCAATTTCCTGTTTATAAAGGCTGATAAATTGAATATATTTGCATATTTAAAGAGTTTACCAAACCAGTGCAAAACATTTCAACTATCTACCATTAGTTGTTTGAAAAACTGCATACTACAAAAGAAATAAAAATAAAATTCAAATTGCTATTTCAATTTGCTTGAAATAAGTTAAGTCAAGCTATTTCTAATTATGTTTAATCGGTGGAAACATTGCGTTAATTACGTTTTACGACGTTGGTACTACTTTTTTAACGAGTCAGAAGTGGAGAGAGTAATAAAAAAAATTTTTTTTTTTCAAGGTTCGCTTATTCAATATGAGCTATAAAATACCAGTGAAACCAGAAAAAATGAATTTTCTTATTGCTTAATCGATTTTTCAATTCGCAGAATTCAGACCCTCTTTTTTTTTTTTTTGGAAAATATTTAATCCGTCTCTGAAATCGAATACCGATAGGTTATTTAGGGCTTGAGTGCCTATACCGCATTTGTTAACGCGTTTTTCTGGGCCCTCTATATGCATCGTAGAAAAGCGATAAATCTTTGAGAATGAAATCGGATTCGCTTGATTTTATTTATGGAAATGTAAAATGGAAAATCCCGTACTTCCGCAACATCGATATAGTCTACGAGAAAATAAAATGTTTCCCGTCGCACTTGGGGAAAAAAAACCCTACCTACGTGTATATTGTCACTACTCCTTGATATGATTAATAACTGCAAGTTTTTCATTTTCGAAGCGTTACAAAGTTTGTTTTTTTTTCCCCTCAAGAGGCACCAAATTTTCGGCTTAACATACGCCCAACAGGAACAGTTGTTGGTGGCACTTGGCATTCACGGTAACATAAATTTCAGCTAGTGCTGGAGTAGTGAAGAGAAAAGAGTAAAAAAAAAGAAGCTAGCTTACGTTTCCTACCGCCACTTTTAATTTATAATTAGTTTGTCATTTACAGAACGAGTCAAGGATTTAATAACTGTGCATTTAGACGGTGAAATATATTTTCTCCTCGACTCTAGTACCATATTTGCAAAAATGATACCTAGTCACATTTGCTTCAGCCCTATTCGCGAATACATATGCATGAGATGTATCAAGTCATTTGTTATACTCAACGAAATAAGATATATTGCTTGCACTTTTTTTTTCCTAAGTCCCACTTCTCCGGCTTTTTTTTTTTTCGACCCATATTTTTGAACCTGCTTTTCGCATTTCGGGCAGCGTTAATAATTAATGCCGAATGCGTCGAGGTGACAGAATTTTTTTTCCACCTTCAGCATACGCAAATACATTTACCCCATTGCTGGAAAATTTATAAATTATTGAATTTTTTCATCGTTGAAAATGTTGCAAAATAATTTTATGGAGAAAATCTTTCTCAAATTAAATAATTTACTTTTAAAAGGTGACATGCCCATAAAACAATCGAAATTGCTTCTTTTTTTCTATTGCCAAAATCGGATAAATTCATGAAAAGTATACACGAGCTATAGTCACTTGAAGTTCCCTGATAAACTTTAAAAGAGAATATGATGTCCGCAGGTATTCTTTGATTTAATAAACAAGTTTTAAGCGATGAAATCAAGGGAAGTTATTCCGTGAATGACATTTTTGGATGAAAGAGGTCTCACTCAGATAAAGAGATTGGAAGTAGATCATGACGAATTTTTTTATTTTTCAAGTTTTTACCATCTTTTTGATTTCTTCTCGTAACATTTTCTAAACTTTTGTTATTTTGAAGGAAAAATTGGCAATTTTTTTCTCCCACTAGTACTACCCTCGTAAAATATTTGTTTAATCAACTCAAAACTTTCACTTGAATATTGATTTCTACCGATAGTCAGTTTTTATTTTACTCCAGTATTGCTTCTATGTGAAACAGGGTTCGAAGTTGCTCTTTGTTTTGGAAAAAAAAGTCATCAATGCTAATAACGAGTATTAGTTTAAACATGAATATTCAATATAAGTTTTAAGAATTTATTTGCTCAATTTTATTGTGATAAATCAATTAGCAGTTCAGCATAAAGAAAAAGTAAACAAAAATATACTTAATTGCTTCACGCGGATGGATTAATCACAAAGGAATTTTTAGTAAAAGATATACAGCCATCGTACACCAGGCTTTAGCACATGAAATATCTACATAATAAAAATATAACAGTAGAATATCTACCTACAGAAACTTGAGTGCTTTTACTTTGATAACAACGTAAAAGTCAATTATGAAGACTTGAAAATCGTATTACCTTAAAGGTTGCCCTTCTCTAGTCCCCCTTCGTCTGTAGGGGTCTGCCATTCAAATTCCAAGCTATATTTAATGTCGGTATTCGGTGCAAAATGTTGAGAAAAGGAGAGAGCAAAAAATGCAATTAACTCAAAATTGCTTCGTCGAAATCGTCCTCTTATTATTTTGTAGAGGTGATAGTGTTTATTTAGAGTGTCTGAATTCGGTGTGGCTATAATCGTCTAAATGACATAATATTATTCGTAATGTCGGATCGAGTTGATTGTGCTTTTTATATTGCACCTTTTGTGTTCCAAGTTGGAGAGTGCAGAACCTTTTGTGTGGTGGCATTTTGTCGGCGTAATCTCTAAAACTTTATGTTCTAATATCTGAAATGGGTCTCCGTATACAAAAGAAGAAAAAATGTAAAAACCCTTCGACAAAAAAAAAACAAAAAAACAAAAAAAAACACATAACCAAAACCGAAATGACTGACCATATACGTGATTAAGAGAAGGACAAATAATAGGCGAGCCGAGAAAGGCTCGCATATTTTGAGTTTCCCAAAGGGACGAGTTGAGCAGTTAATTAATGAACTTTAGTTTTATCCGGGAAAAGCGACTATAATCCCGTTTTATATACGGGTTTGTATGATTTCGAAAATTTTTGGCTACTTGTAATTGGCAACATTCGGGTTAGTCTCGAGAATTTTGTGTAATTAGTTTTGCACAACTTATTTTTGACTGTTTGGTACGTTGATATTTCAACGAATTTCATTCGTCTAGTGTGGCTACACCCTTTTGCGCCTGACGTTTTTCAAATGCAACTCCATCTAAATCAGTTGAAACAAAATAAAAGTTATCTGCGGCTTTGTGCCCAAATTTATAAGCTGCAATATCAGCAAGAATGTAGTTACATGGCAACTTGTGAAAGTTGGATTTAAACGAATTATTCAACTTGGAAAACTTTAAATGAAGATTATAAAGGTACTGTTGGACTTAATTTTCTTTTTTTCTCTTTCCATTTACTGGAAACTTTCTGGCCAATTTTCGAACGGGCATATGATGATACGTGATTAATGGTTTTTTGTGTGTATCTCGAATAGATTTTTTCTACTCATTATTGTGCAGTTGAAAAAGTTGCGAAAGTTTCTTCGTTCTGTTTTGAGAAATGAAAAATATTTTGCGGGCGCCAAAGAACTTCATTTTAAAGTTTCTTGTGATTTCTTTTCTTTTCTTTTTTTTTTTGAACGATTATACTGCATTTTGGTTAAATGTGTACGTAGACCCATAGAAAATAAGTTTCTGAAAGTTGGAAAAATGTGTAGAACATTTGCATTTTATATTCCACCATTATCAAAAGCGTTCAAATAATCTGCACATGTTACTGTGCAAGTTGACTGCCTCATTAGGGTTCGTTTAAAAGTTAATTGTATGATAAGAAGAAAGGCAACTAACGAAAATTACATTTTAGGAAAATTAGATTAAAATTTAACGTCCCGAAGAATTTAATGGACGCGTTGTTTTTTGTTTTTATTTTGGCCTGTTTCGCTTACAATACCCAGTGATTTTTAAAACACTTACTGTTTTTGAAGCTTCCTTCTTTTTCACTTCATAGGCTGTTTTATGAACAGCAGATGAAACGGTAGTAGAGACCTAATCCAGTGATGATGAGTGTATCCAGAAAATGCGATTACTTTAAAAAATTGTTTTTACCTATTCCTACCAATGTTTCAAGACGAAACCTCATTATCTCATATGAATATGAAACAATCTATTACTCTCCTTCTAGGAGTCTGTGTGGCGTAGTGGTAAGTGCTCAGCCTTGCGATCGAGAGGTACCTGGTTTCGAGACTCATCACCGCCACAACTTGACTTGCCTCACACCTACCCGCACACAATCAACCACCCTAGTCCATTTATTCCATTCTATCTCACCCTGTATCGTTAATATAGCCACTGTGTTATGAGGGACCTAAGTTGTCATACCACGACATTAAATAAACCATATAAATAAACAACACTCTCCTTTTCTATATCAGTGTAACAAACACTTCAAATCTTCTCCATTAATTCTTTCCATTTATGACTTGAAATGAAGAAAGCCGGTTAAACGGCCATTTTCAGATTTTGGGGTTTTGACAGATTCCTATGTAAAAAAAACCCTGCTTTTTCCAATGGGCTAGGTCCCGAAGTCCGATTTCGTCAATTTTGCCCTTTTTTTGAAAAAAAAAAAAAAACTGAAGGTAAGTACGAGTATGTCAAAAAAAATTTTAATTTGAAAAATCTGAACTTTGAGATTGAAAGATGTTTTATCGGAATATAAGTATGAACGTATTGGAACACTGAAAATGCAAATAATTCAAAATCAATGTACAATCACAAATATTCGCAAAATGAAAAGAAAGTGAACAGTGATGCGCAGAAAAATAAACATCAACTTGAAATACGTTTTTCTCGCTGTTCTGTTTTGGCGGCTTAATCATCTTTCTTCATTCCAGGTCACATATATATTGAAAGAGTAACTTTAAGGATGGAAAAATCAATGAGAAAATACAAATTGATTTTATTGTTTGAGATAAATACCTCCTTGAAATTTATAATTTTTCTTTACATGGTATATTGTATAAGTTTAGAATAATTTTCATTATTTATTTGGAAAAATTAGTCATATGGTACATTATTTTGTAAGCTCTTGTTTAAAGTACGAATATAGTGGGCTTAGTGTTACCCCAATTCGCTCCAGTTAATCACGCCGAAATAGATGTGAATGCCAAACAAGTACCTATACATACAGTGTGCTGTACTCCTGCACGCAAATATACATGTCTTACATTCGGTGGTAGATGAACTGAAGATTTTGAAGTGGAGCACTTAACGTAATGCGAGCACTTATTTCAGCTTCTTCTTCAAAATACGCCATCATTGTGTGACACAATTTTATTCGTATCGCATACCCTCAACCTTTTGCGCATCGGCCGCACTTCCACGTATACATTCTGGATCCACGACAACTTGGTACACAAAATCCGTAGGTCCCTTGTACATGTACAGCCATACACCTCCGTCTTCACCAACTCTACTACATCCATCATCAAACCGTATCACGTACGAAAATTTTTCTTTTTCTTTTTCTTTTTCGTTATTGAATTTTCTTCTTTCCTTCTCCCTTTTCGCTTACCAGCCTCCATCCATTTTACGTTTCAACAAGAAGTATTTCTTCATCTTTAATATTTTTCACCCGGATCGACACACAAAAAGCTTGTAGAATAGTATAAGAGAATTTTCATTTTGGTAACGAATATCATCGTATGTGCACAGCTTTTACCCAGTCTCGACTGCCAAAAATTTATTACACCTAATCTCATATTCGCGGATTTAGAAATACGCGATGGAAACAAAGTGTGGACGTTATTTAGACAATTTTTTGTATTTTTATCAAAAAAAAAAAAAAAAAGAAAAAAAGCTAGAGAACAAATGGAACCACCTTTTTTGTCTAAAAAATAGTGAGCACATATAGATAAATCCAATGTTGGATAAAAAGAAGCTTCGCGAATAAATTCGGGGAAAAAATGGAAAAAAAAAAAAAAGAAGGAAACTTTACAAATAAAATCACGCAATACTCACAGTCGTCGAGAGAATCAAATTTACAACATGCAAAGAAATGTGTCTCACTTCATATAGTTCATCGAAACCCTACTTTTTTTTAAATAAAAAACATTGGGGAAAACTATTCCCATTTCGACGCGGAATACTATTATTTTGGCAATAAATAAAATTGTGATGTCGGTTTTGGGAACGATAACTTCATAGTCTAGCCGCATGAAACTTGTTTCTATGATGGTTGACCAAAAGAGCTCTTGGATGGGGTGACAAAATGGAAAATGCTAATGATCTATACCCGTAAAAACACAAAATTGGATGAAAGTTTTTATGCATGATGAATCAAAACTTTTTACATCATTTCCCTATAGTACGAATTGTGGTTTCTCTTTCTGGCCTGTTTATAATGAAGACTGACAAGGCTATAATGGTAACGTCTAACTTTGATATTTTATCCCTTAGTAAATGTTTCAGCTAATATTTCTGATTAACCCAACTCTGCAGTCCTTTGAAATAGTTTGAAATCTCCCCAGACGCACTGAAATATTAACAAATTTTAATAGCACTAATTGTAAGTCAACTTTTTTCAAGTTATTTTAGCTTTATTTTATGATTTTTAAAAAGATAGAATTTATTTTGAGAGCCAATCTATGGTCACTGTCAGTATTTCGTATACTTACAAAGCTCCAACAACCTGGGGACTGCTGTCTTTGCCCTTTAATGTGTGTTAATGTGACTTAGAGACAAGATTGAAAGGCCATAAACAGTGAAATATATGAGTACATTATCATCGTTAAAATAACAACTGCTACCTGGCAAACAGGACTCACCTGAAATATCTGCTTTATCTGATTTTTACGTTATAAATAAAATATTCTCATTTAGCCACTCAACAAATTCCTTAGTTTTTACATAAACGTATTGGTTTATTATACTGAGAAATTGTGTTAGCGTTTTTTTTAAAGAATATCTTGCATACCATAAAAACATCGAAACGAGGAAAGTGACCTCTTCCTACTTCAGTATCTACTTTTTTTTTTCTGGGTCGTATCATTCGAGTATTTCAGTTCGTAGCTTTGTACTTCATAATTATATGTGGGGGAAACATATCAGTTTATTAAAATTGAAATAATATGTACTTGTCCTGATTTCCAGCGAGTGAGAAATTCTTTGGCACAGAGTTGATATGGAGCGGAAGTGTCGCATACTAATTGCTCACTCGCGATCGTGTCCTATTTCCAAGCATTTGATCATTTCGTATTCGGAGGAAAAGAGCCAAGACTTTTATCCATTCCAAGACGAAAGGGTGGAAAAATAAATAATGAAGCGTAGGAATGTAGACGAGTAAGGGAAAAGAAAGAAAAAAAAAGGAAAAAAAAGAAGGACGAATAGAAAGCAAATGTCGTCGAGTGAAGTTTGATGACGGTAGCGCCGTAATAACAAGTACATATATATAAAATTCCTTGCTGCCTTCAGTAAAATCTATCATTTCGAGTGCTTCTCGAGTAATATATTATAAGTGTTTTTTCAGCTTATCTTTCGAGTATATCAACGTCTTCATCCTTCATATTTTGTTCAGCCTTTTCCATCAGCGGAATGTAACGTCTGCTCATTGTAGCCTCAATCTAGTTTCTTTTGAAATACAATATTTATATGTTTATTACCAGCCATTGCCAGTATTTTTATTGATTCACATTCTCTCCACTGCCTTCACAATTTCGAAATGTAATCAGAGGTTGCTGGAACTGCCGCTCATAAACTAGTACAATATTGGCAGCTAGCTTCGTATGTAAATGTTGACGTTTCTGTTGAATTTTATCGTATCAAGTTTTTTTACACGATGTAAGCTTTCCTTTAAAAATTTTATAGAATAATTTTTACATCTTTGGAGAGAATGTAGAGATCGAGAAATCGTAAAGTCTGAAAAATTTTATAGAATACGAGTACAGCTAGGTTACTCTCACCTACATAGGCTGATTCATAAATTTCCGCACTGCCTCCATATATCTCTGAGAAAAGGTAAAAAAAAAACTACCTGCACAGGCGTGTAGAGCAGATTGTTTTATGTTAGTATACCAAATTTCAAGTCAATTGAACCATCTAAACGCCTATAAAGTCTATGTATACCCAAGTCAATCAAAATTAGCCTACGGCAAAAAAATGAGGGGAAAAAATTTTCAAGACATACTGAAGCACGAATTTACAAATCAGCTCATTGTGAAATGTAAATTAGAGTTGCGAGAGGAAGAAAATATTGCCAGCCAGCAACACAGACAGCAAATTGTTAATTATCTCAGTATAGAGACTGTTTCTGGTTGTCCAGATGGCCAAATATGTTTAGTTGTGTCGTGACCACTCAAAAACTGTTTTTGCCACTCCAATACTTGCTTCCTGTACATCGGGCCTTTGCCATATAATTTTTTTCATTTTCTTTTAATGTTGTATCCGAGTTTTACTTGGCAAAAATAAATGAAACAGTGCATGCCTCTGCTCCTGCTTCAAAGGAGAGGTGTGAAGGGAGAAATTTGCCTTTCACAAAATCATTTTTTTTCCATGGATTAAAATTTTTTTTATATAATTTACACTGTGCAAGTTATAAATGAGCTGTCATCATAATTTTTTCACCACAAGTAGCCAATACATTGACAAAGTCAACCTTGTGTTTGTTGGCTCAATTCGCAGTGTTGCCACTGCATCAAGGATTAGTTCTCTGGGACCCTTTTTTCCATAGGCTAATTTTGTTGAGCTTTGGTACGGATGGACTGTACAGGCGTCCGGATAGTCCGATTGAATTGAAATTTGGGTTAAATATGCAAAACACTTCACCCTACACGCCTTTGCAGTTAGTTGTTTTTTTGGACTTTTTCCTGTGAATATATCGAAATAGTGTGGGAATTTATGAATCAGCCTATGTATATCACTTCAGAATACGCAGTCATTTATAACATCTGTTTTTAAGATACATTTCCCCAGTCTTCCCATCCAAATAAAAAAAAAAGAAGATTTATCAACCTATTTACTATATTATAATGTATCATACAAAAATGTCTAAAAAAACAATATAAAGAGGAAAATGCACCTCTAGTGACAGTTTTGTTACTTTTAACACGTGACATTCGAGAGGTATTAAAGTTTGTGTTTGGAACATGTCATTCTTACTTACATTGTAGTTTATTTTTTACTTATTCCATTTTATTTGTCATTGAAAAATCCTCTCTGTTTTCCCCTCTTGCTTGCAAATGCAATTATCTGGTTTTCTGTCGTCTAACATTTGAATTTGGGACCCTCCGACGACAATCAGTTAGCGCGATGTAAATGTAAGAGCACCGTAGTATGCAATGAATTCCGTCACCCTTTCGGTTGAAATAAAAGTGTATTTTACTGGTGGTTGGCCAAAAGTAAGCCGCTACCTCTAAATGGAACTGAGAAAGTTGAGGGAGTAGAAAAAAATTTTTTCACATTCGTTTCCAATGAATTAGCCAAGCCATTCAAATGTAAAAATCCTTTATCAACGAGGGGGAGAAAGTATATCTCATGCTGGCAGCCCCTATAAATATTTTTTAGTCATTGTAATTTTTTTTTTTTTCGTTGTTGTTGTTCATGGAGGAATTTTTTAGACCTAACTTTGTAGATATTTTTTTCATTTGATGTAAGGAGGCTGCTCGATGGCATTTTTTTATAGCTGTTTCGGTTATACGTGTAAGTACGCGCCAAAGTGTCGAATTCACCCCTTTCTCAACAGCAGTAAATAATGACTTTGTTTACCCCCAGCTCGGTTTTTTTCTCCCTCTTCACAAATACTTTGCCGCCTCTGTAGCTTTGGCGCACGTCACATTTCCTCACCTTTCCACCGTGTGGCTCTTTTTATGTGTCCGTTGCTCTTTCCATTATGAAAATGTTTTAACCTTAATTACTTCAAAATGAGAAATACTACAGTTTTGTTGGGAAATTTTTTCCCCTATAGCAGATTTTTTTTTCTTCCATTTCCCCCATGGCTTTGATATTGCCTTTTTGCCAAGGTCTGGTCAGATTTGCGGTCTTCTATTTTACCCCTACTTTTTTTTTTTTATAATTTTTTATTTTTCTTGTTATTATTATTTATGGTTATTAGCTTGGGTTACCTGATTTTTCCGCTTGTTTTTTGCGAGTAAAAAAAAAATTAAATCTGCGGCGTGTGTTTAATTCCTTGTGCTTTTTTTTTTTGCGTTATGTCGATTTGGTTGTATAAAAGAGATGATTTTTCTTTGTTTTAGTGCCCCTAGCTTAAAGTATTAACCATTTATTTAATAAATGGTTCTAAACTTGTGAGTTGATACTTGGGATATTAATCATCCTGCTGTTGTTTTAAGGTGGTAAAATCTGACAAGGATCCATATTTCCTCAGTTTTGGTTTTTATTTATGCGCTGATAGATCTGATGAAAAATTAGTTGCGGAGGAAGAAATTGTGTTGAATATTTTTCAGGTTGATGTTCATTTGGGTAAATGTCTATTTGGGGAAAGGACTGGGAATTGAAAAAAAATTCTTTACCGCTTGAAATGAAAAAAATGTTGTATTTAGACCTTTTTTTATGCATCTTCGCTTTTCAATTTGTTTATATTTGTCAGATTTTATTGAATAGGAGCCTTGCTCGAGGGGTTTTATATCTTTTGCTACAACCACTTACGGAAGTAAATTCATTAATTTATGCTGATAAGTGGGAGGCTTCAGTGGACATCGATGTTGTGAAAATGCTTCATTGCATACGTTTTGAACAATTTTATGAATGTACGGAAGGATAGATATCTTCTATTTTCTTATAACGGACACAAGAATGTGAATTTACATTCGGTGTTTAGAAATAGTTTTGCTCAACTTCATGAAGCATCCATAAAAACTAATTCTCAATTCATTCTCGTATATTTCTCTGCTCATCCGGAATTTTCGATTTGAATAAAAGAATAGTTTCTCGAATCTCGTGGAAATCGAATGATTCTTGTGAAAAATGCTATGGGTGGTCTGTTTTCCTCTAAAATTTCTCTCATTTTATCTTGCTCACGTTTCCAAATATCGCTCGTGATTCTTCGATTATTGCTGAGTTGGCGAAATAATTTTTCAAGTTATTTTTTTTTTTCTTTTGCATTTGGAATGGCTCCAAGCGAGCAATTTTCAAAACTTTTAAGCTACTATATTTTTAGAATTGTTGAGCAATGAACAGCTTGTAAAACATCTCATAATCATGCTTGGAATCGAAAATGGAAATTATCGCTGATAGTTTTGAATGCTCTGCTTCGACGTTATTCGACTTTTTCACCCTTGCTCTTTTTAACGGCGTAAAATACGTTTTTTTAAGAATGAAAAATAAAATATCGAACTTTTATGTTCGCTTCTCCATTAACTTTTAAAACTTCAGCTTTTTCAAAGTTTTCGTTTTTTTTTTTTCTCCTGCGCTATTTACTTATCCGTGCTGCTCGTCTTTTTAGGTTCGTCTTCGAGTGGTATGAAGAAAAATCATTTTCAAAATTTGAACAACCATAAAAATAGGTACCAAATTCTTTTTTCTTTTGCGATCAACAAAAAGGTTGTAGCTCCATAAAACGTTGTACCAATTTAATATGGACCATTATTTCCTTCGTAAGTTCAAATTTTTTTTATAGAGATCGTAAAAGTTGATGGCTTTTCTTTTCAATTCACAACAGATTTATTGAGCAAGTACAGAATTAATAAAAATTGCAACATCGCACCATCTTCATCCCTTTGTTTGTTTATACTTCATTCCTTTTCTTACGGAAACAAATTCAGTCCTTTAAAGAGAAATAGGTTGAAAAATAATTCCGGTTCGTCTAAAACCTGATGTTGAGTGGAAAAATTCAAACAGAGATGGTTTAATGTGCTTAATTTCTTCAGAATTCTTTAAAACATCAACGACTTTGTTTCACATGATGAAATTACTTTAATTATTAGTTATTCATGATTACAATACTATTGGTAATCCCCATTAAATTTGATTTTCATTTTACGTTCACATTAAAATTAAATTCTTACAGAAAGAATTGATAAGTACAAAATAATTGGTCTTTTGATAAATGGAATTCTTAAGCATTTTTCAGGGGCACTAGTTCTACTCATATCCCCAGGAGTGCTAATAATAAAAAAATCTTCTATACATCATTCGCTTATACCTTAAACCTGCAAGTCTCACTTTCAAATGATATTTTGTTCGTGGGAATGTTAAGGCTGTCAAAAAATAATTGAAAAATCATCCTTTGACTATAGAGTGTATGGACTAAAGAAATGTGATGAGAATGTGAAAACAACATCTAATGATGGACATTGCGCACTAAATATGAATGAAATCCTTGAAATCCCATTCATACAAAATGAAATGTTTCCTAGCAATTGTGCAGTTGTTTATGAATTTAACAATTTCCATGGAAATACTCCAGAAACATTTTTTAGATTTTGTGCTCCAAAATTTAATACGAGCATGAGAGCTTCTATAACCCATGTACGAAGTATATTAAATCGTCTAAGAGATGATCTGAATGACTTTTCCTTGACTATCAAAGTACCAAAATTATAACTCTATGGACTGTATGAAGCCACAGAAGAAAAATATTTTGACCAATCCTTTCGCTACTAACTTCATTCAGAATTTGCTTTGCAGCTAATAAAATACAGAAAAATGCTCAAAATTATGCTGATGTGGATTTCTCATGGATTTCCTTAGTGAAAGGGGAAATCATTCCAAAATGGCCTTTTAATAGATCTGAAAATTTTTTAAACTGTCTAAATAGTACCTACAGTAAATTATAATAAATCTTCAAATATTAATAAGATTAAAGGATTTATTACTTTCTTTTGAGAGGTTACGTTTTTGTTCAGAGGCTATTTTGGAATGCTTTTCTTTAGATACTTTAAAATCAAAGTGTGTGTGTGTATCTGTCCATGAAATTTTTTACTCCTATACGTTATTTTGAATCGACTCTAAAGCCAACTTCTATGTTATACCTTAGATGAGGGTTTTCTCATATAAAATCGTAGAAAGCATGGTTTATCATATTCTTTACTTTGTTCAACTGCCTTCGTTTGCTTCGAGAAATTGTGTCAGTAGGGCTGCTTTTTCTCATTCAATGTTTATCTGCGCTCTTTCTTTTTTCTTGCATACCAAATTTCAAATCTGAATTGATGTAATTTGCTGGAGAATAATACCCGTATCGTCGAGTTTTCCTTTGGCGGAGGGGCGGCCATAATACGTTGAGTAAATTTAAATATTTCGACCCTATTTTGCGTTTGAAATGGTTTTTCGCGGATGGCGAAACATCTCACGTTAACTGTGGAAAAGAGGCGAAGAAAATGCATTAATTTTCGACGAAAATGTTTCCCTTTGGAGGAAAGACGAATGTAGTGGAGGCGTGAAAATTAATTTTTCGATTACATTTTCCGACAACACGGGCTCCGCAGTTTTGTAAATTATTTTCTGAACGTTATCCAAAAATTTATTTTATCATACAGCTCGACTTTCTCTTCTTTTCTGCGGTGGCATAAACTTTGTGCATTTTCGTGCAGAATGGAAAAAAAATAAATTAAAAGGTATTTTTCGCCCAACTCGTCTTCCAGGACGAAGAAAATTACGTACACGAATATGTGTAGCCATTACTATATTTTATTCTCTATTTTTGAAAAATTTTTATGGTTGCCCCAGAATTTTGTATGTATATGGGACACTCGTGTGCTCGAAGCTTGGAAACATTTTTTTTTTAATTTGGTAATTTTGTGTTGAGCAGGAAGATTAGTTTTTTGGGAGAGATTCTCATTTCTTACGTGCAATTAAATGGTGGGTCTTGTGACTGGTCTAAGTACAAGAAGTGATAAGGGAAGTCGGTTCAATAATGTAAGGGGCTAAATGAAAATAGATTAATTTAGTGTACTCGGAAGAGGAAATAATTGAAATTTCAAGTTTGAGCTCTCTGTCCACCAATAAATATTTTGTAAACTCTCTAATTTTTAAAATTGGTTCCCCACCTGTCTATGTAACTTAATGCTACATGAAATTATGTATAGACAGGACCGAATAGATATACCATAACCACAAATATATATCGCACACCCTCTACAAAACTGCTACAACTCGCAAAAATCAAGTTTTGAGTTAGTAGTGAAAAAATGGTCTATAAGGGTCCTATTTTGATCCCCCATATTCACCTTGGGGAAATTCCACCCCCAGACCCCTCCAGGACAGTTGTATCAGTTTACAATTTCAGAAATATGAGGCTATTCAATGGACAAAACTGCTACAACTCAACTTTTTCAAACAAACTGATAAAATTACTTGACAAAACTGATACAACTCAACATTACTTTATTAAACTGATACAATTTCCAGTTCTACAACCACGTCATTAATGAAACAACAACACTCAAATTATGTACAAAACTGATATAACTGTACAAAACTGATACAACTCGACCATTTTCTTCATTATTGGCTGGACAAAAGGGATACAACTTGCATGGGGGCTATTTGTTGACCACTGAAGGGAGAAATATTATCATATTCAGAAACTAAACCACAATACGAATCTTTTGATGTTTCAACAAACAAAATCCGTTGAAAATTCACTGATTACTGACAGTTTTAAAATTCAAAATTTCAAACAGCTCTCCTGAAAAAACGGTTTTTGCAAGTTGTAGCAGTTTTGTAGAGGGTGTGCGATATGCAAGACAATAATTTCACGTATTAAAGCAAAAAAATTATAAATTTCAATTCTACAAAGTTCTTGTTTTTCTCTATTTTTGTATTCCTACATTTTTTTCAAGTTATAATATTTTAGAAGACAGCACTACGAAGCCTTTCAAAAAATCTTACTTTCTTATAAGTTCATACTCAGTTGGATATGTGTTTGTGTTGTAGAAATTTTATAATTTGTTCATTTTATTCCCTCGTATGACTTGTAAAAGATTTTCTCTCTCGTTGTTAAGTTCTTTTGTGTTTTTCAAGCTGTCATTCGATTTGATTGACGTTGGTAATAACGACGAAAAAGTTTTAATTTTTTGGGGTACGACTCAAAATTTTGAGTGATAAAGTTAGTTTCCGTATGCTGCGTCTAGTTCAAGAGGTGAACGCCACCGTCTTGAGGTTTTAATCATTTTTGTATTGAATCGACTTCTTTTCCTCGTTTCCAGCAACCAGTCAAATAAATGTAAGAATAAAAGTTTGACTTTTCCTCGTGTGGGAAGTTAGAACCTTATTGTTTAGTTGGCGATAGAAGTTTGTCTTCGGTCTCCATTAGGAACAATTTTTCACATATCTATAGGTATAATTCCGGACGAAATTAATTCGAAAATCTTTTGAGACCTCAAATTATAGTGAGATTGCTGAAAATGTTTTGTTGAAAAAGGCTTTTGTTCCAAGTGCGTTTTGTACTTTTGAAGAATGAAATAAACTTTTTTATTACTTCTTTGTGGAGTAGTTTTAAAAGGTAAAGTCTTTAATTAATTTTATTTTAGAAGTTAACGAAATAAGAAAACAACAACGAAGTAAACAGAAATAGTTTCAGAACTAAACAATACAAATAAAATATTTATGTTGCCTTTACCGTTGAAATTTTTTGCTTCAATTTAGAAATTAAATAGTGTTCAGTTAATTTACTAATGTCATAATAATATTTTGAAAAGATTCATTTTAAAATGGATATAAGAAATGAACACAAACTGCACCGTGCAGATACAATCATTTTTAGTTTTCAGTTGTTATAATTTGTTTTGCTTATCACAATTATTCTAGTGTGACACTGTATGTTGCGAATCAGGTTTTTTTTCTTCTCATTTTTTCCTACATCACCACAAAGAAACTCCATTTTATATGACGTGGGAAATATTTCAGCCATATTTTGAGACTATAATTCACGACAATAGAATCTTCCAACTTCTTCCTCCTTCTTCCATCCGGACATTTGTGGTAAATAAAGAAGACAGCCTTTAGAAAATGAACTTTTTTTTTTTTCGCTTTTCATTCTTGAAAAACACATTAATCAGAAATAGAATGACCAAGTGGAAAATCCCTATCGTCTTTTCTGCGCTATAAATCAAATCTATGATGATCATTTTTTACGCGAATAAAGAAAAGTGTAACTCAATTTACTCAATTTCATTAAGTATTTCTTATTGCATCAGAAATTGGTTCATTTTAATGAATTATTTTCGTTGCTAATGGTCCTTTGAAATTGATGGATTTTATTGTTGATATATTAACGTATTTCGGCTGTTATTCTGTGAGAAACTGTTGATAGTTGCTTTAAATGTATGAATCTGTAGTAGCTACAGCCCTCAAATAGATTAAAATTTTTTTATTATCATACTCGTGATTCGTAATGAACTATTTCATCAGTATATTTTATCACCTTCTACTCTTAGTTTTCTGAATGCTATGCTTTATCGGCATCAATGCATGATGGAACTCACTCTTTCATTTTTAGTTCAACGATATTGCTAGGCATTATTATTATTTTCTCTACATGAATGGTGTAAAGTCGGATCCACACATTTGTGTACTTGATAAGTTGTACCACGTAGTACCTTGAAAATATCACATGACTTGCCAAGTGTACGAATATAAGGCTGGGTACTTGCACTGGTTTGACTGCCTGACAAGTCAATACTTGTGGCACTTTGTAATGTTGAAATGAAACAGATCAAAGGTCGCCAGGAGAAGTACAAAGTTTATTCAAGTGCAAAGGCAAACTAATTAGCCATTCTTCTATTTTGGTTTAAAATCTACTTCTACGTAAACTAAATACGTACACTAGTATTACATAAGTAAATGATATCATTTCCGCTGATAAAATCCAATATACTGGAGGAAAAGAAAACTAGCTTGTTATTCTGCCCATCAATCTTTATATAGTGGTGCTTTGTCTTCTCAAGTAATCTCTCAAAGTGAGACGAAACATAATCCAGTTCTCAAAATGAGCTTTATATATTTTATTTTTCCCTTTTTTTTTTTCTTCCATGCCTTTTCCTTATTACTTTTAACGTAGTGTACTCATTCGTTTAAATTTAACTCCACTTTAGTCCCCTAGCCCCCCCCCAAAAAAAAGAGTAAGGATTTCCACTTCATCGATTAATCAATATCGTATTGCTCTAAACCCCAAAAGTTTGTCTGTTTTTTTCTTTTTTTTTTTGTACAAATGAATGGAAAAAGAACTCCCCTATTCTTTTGTCGAGGTTTTCAATAAAACAAACAGAAAAAATAAACTATCGGCTTTATACAACTTCTTAATAAGTTTATTCGGTTTAGTTCTTTTAAACTTTTTGTAGAATTTGGCTTCTTTCGAATTTCTTTTTACTCTCCTTTCTTTTTTCTTTTTTTTCTCTCATATTGTTGCTATCATTTTTTTCCCTTTCGGCGCTCCATTCCGAGTTCTTTTGTCCGTCACGTAATTTTCCATTTCTAAACTTTTCTTTTTTCCGCTTTATTCGTTTTGGCTTTTGTGATGGAATTGTCGAATATGTCCTAGTTTATCGATTCGCAGATGTTTCGAGTACGACTTTATTATTATTTTTATTAACATACACTCATACCCGACGACTCGTCACTGTAATGAAATTGAAAAACCCTTCGAAAGCATCTGATGTTACCCCAAATAAGGAAAATTACTTTCAACTATTTCCACTGTCATCGCGATACACGAGCGAAAGCTGAACGCAAAATGCCTCGTCGTATTGTGGACCCCTAGCCCCCCGCGTTGTCGCCACTTATGTGTGTGGGTAGCTCGAAGCGGAGGCAACGAGGTACTTGAAAACAGGTGACGATAGAAGCATAGATAAAAAGCAAAGCTCGATATCGAAAGCTTTGTGTGGTGATCGTTGGGGGTGAGCGACGAGGGGGCAGCTCGATTATGGTTATGCGAATATGTGTGTGTGTGCTGCTATATTTAATGTTCTTTCGCTTAGATACTGGTTTTGTGGTCGTTGTGTGAAATAACCTTCCTTAATGACGCTACTAAATGTCAACACATTACGAACGACACTCCAGAGATATTGGCTGAAGAGAAGCGAAAAAAAATAAGAGAAAGAGCAAAAAAAAAAAAAGTTCATCTCTAGCTTTCGTATAATCTTACCCGCCATTTCGTCGTATTAAAGCTTATCGTTGGCTCGAAAACGGGTGGTGTTTAGGATGGGATTAATTTTTCCTTTCTCATTTGCTAATATGAAGGAATTGAGTCCTTGATATCTTCAGTTAAGGAGTCTTATTAACGTGTTTTGCAAGGGTTGCTGTTTGCCTCTTTGTATTTAGTCGAAAAACCGAGCTCTAAGGCGAATTGCAAACTCAAGGTTAGATTTTGTTGAGTATACTTCGAATTTTGAATCCTTTGTAATTTTGGAATGCGAGTATATGTTTTACTTGAATGGAAGAAGAATTAGAGCGGGAAGGTACAGTTGCCCTATAATTTTACGAAAGGTTCGATGTTTTTTTTACTGGCTCAGTTTTGAACCGGTTGTTGCCGAAATATATTTTGTCTTCGAAAATGCCATCTGTGCTTCTAAAAATTTCAATGTTCTACACATTTTGAGAGCTGTAAAAGTCCCTTTTTTGAGACACACTGACGGTGAAAACTACTTGAAATGTCAAAATCTGATGAAGTAAATTCGTTGATAGGTATGGTGGTACATTTGATCCATCGTGAACAACGTTATCTCAATTCGAAGGCAATCATTGCAGAACCTAGCTAACGAAGTAAAAAATTACTGAACGTCTGAATGAGGTAGAAAATCAGGACAAATAAGTTTTTATGCCTTTGAAATACTACGAAAACTGTTAATAGTAAATCATCAATTGCAGAGTGTCTGTCCTCGATTTATTTTCAAGTATAGTTCCTCCAGTGTTCCTGCGGAGTTCGCATAAAAGGTATATTTTGTCCTGAACTAAAAAACACACCCCTATGAATACAAATTTCGTCAGCCTTTCTAATTGAACAGAAATCTATTTTTTTGCCTGAATATTGTTGCTCATAATTCCTGAAAATAGGTCTGCTGTTGAAAGTTGTTGGTATATTGCGAAATAATAATGGAAAAAGAATTTTTAAGTAACAGAATAGGACTAATAAGGAGCTGGATGTTCATTTCGAGGCCTATAGAAATGAGAATTTATCGTTTCCACAAAGTTCTATTATAAAAAGCAAACAACGTTAACCGGGTATTCTGTACTAGCTATTACGTAATTTATTTTCCGCCCAACTAACTTATAATGAAAATAAATTTATATTATTTGCTAAACAAATGGTATTTTGAAATTGAATTTTATAATACTTGATGTTGACTTATAATCATTTTATCGAAAAAATTTCCTTCAAGCTTTCTTTAAAGTTCCGCTGTCTTTTTTTTTTTTTTGCTTTGATAATTTCAAATTAAATCTGAAATTTAAAAAAAAGGGATAGCTACTGTTACCATTCCATTACGTGTACTTTATAAGTAAAATAACGATTCAACGTGCGAAATGCTACATTTTCTTCTTTTTAACGAAATAAATTTTCATCAGATTTGACTAATTAGAAAACGGAAAATACGTATAAAGCGAGAAAAACGCTACAGGGCGGTACATTTTCTTTCGCTAATTTCAACTTCACTACACCTCGAAAAAACGAAAGGGAAAAAAGTGGAAAAAGTGAAAAGGAAAAAAAAACGACTATCCGTAATTTAATTTATAAACGCTGACAACGTATAAGTAGGGGAGGTGTTCACTGTTTTACACTTTTTATGAACGTCTTACACCTCCCCTCCCCGTTAACCCTAGTTTCTTAATGAAAGAAAAACTCAACGACACGAAGCAGACGATGGTCACTTCAGGGCGAGTTAACTAATGAAAGGATTTCACTGGATGAAACACCCTTAATTACTTTTTTTCTCATCCGAATTTAGGTGTGTTCAAGAATATACACGGAAGGTCGAATTATTTGTGCTACTGATAATGAAAGTGTTTTATAGATCTGTGGTACTTGAGGTGTAGGTATAAACTTTACGAGGGGAGAGTAGAAAGTGAAGTTTCATTATTTATACCTACTAGCAATAATGGGTTAACTGATTGGAAAAAATTCAACATAAATTGATGGCTGTGAATACCGATTTCGTTTCGTTTTTGTCTTCTGTAATTTAAAATTGATTTTTCTATAGTATTTTGCTAATCCTTAATCTGATCGTTCTTTTAAAAATGTGATTACATTTTTATTTTCACCACAGGGTTTTCGTTTTACTTTCGATTTATTGTGCCTTTTCCTTTATTAATTTCCCAACTCAAATCGATTAAATATCGAAAGATATTACGCAGTTTTTGTATTCAGTATTAAAATATCGATAGTATATAGTCCATATAGTTGATCGAGCAGTTACTCAAATTGCATATGTTAAAGAAACAGAATCGATAATTTGTGGCGAGACAAATCGATAAATGTGAAAAAGAATGATGAAAGTTTTGAAATTCAATGTTAAACTACTTTGAATTTTTTTTTCTTCAAGCTCACACTATTTAAACGCAAAAAATTAGGTGATGAGACCAGAGATTTGATAATCAAAAACAAAACAATTTGTAAAAATTCACGTATTTAATTAATATATATGCGTATAAAAAAAGGAAAAAGGAAGGGAAAAATTTCGTCGATTTAAAAACAAATTTCGAGTAGCTAATCTAACGACATTTCTGTTTCTACGAAGGCGGAAACGCTGCTAATTTCGATATTCTGCAGATAATCGTTTTCAAAATAGGCGTTTCTGTATTTGCATCTGCTCAATTTGTATTGCTGCAGGCAAGAGGGAGCTATCAGCGTTAGGAAAATGACGGACAGAAAGCAAGTAATGGCCGAAAAAATTATCAATCCAGGATGCGTGTATTCGATGAGGTTGTCCAAAGGTGCTGTCTGTTCGATCGATTCGAAGGTTTCATTGTAGCTGGGGAACCAATCGAAAAATGAAGCCAAGTCTGTGGAATTGTTACTAGACTGCGTGCTTTTAGCTTCTGCTGGTGGAACTGTCTGTGTTGAGGAACTACTTAAGGTCAATTGGTTTGCTAATGAATGCTCTGTTGACGATTCCCAGATGAGTGATTCTGCTCGAAGTGTGCCATTATGGCTGGGGTACGTAGAGGTACCAAACCATGTCCTCGAGGTAGTGGTATTTGCCAAATTCACTGCGGTATTCTGTTTCGTAATATTCTGCCCATGTATGGGCTCTAAGGGAGTGGATCCAGTTCTGTTCAGCACCGATTGATTTCTATGCTCTTGAGAAATTCTCAGTGTCTGATTTAATGCAGACTTATGGGCACTTATCTGGGTCGAGTTGTAGCCAGTTTTGGTTTCCGACAGTGAGCGAGAACTCAATTTTTTTCGTTTCGTTGTGAAATTTTTTGCCGAGACGTTCGTCAGCGAGAACCCAGAGTCTATTGAAGTACTGTTTAATGCATTATTGTCTGTCTTAATGGTTGAATTTTCAAACCGGCTTTCATTTTGTCGGTTGGTAATGTTTGCTTCGAAACTGGCCCAGAACTGTTCGCTCGTCATGGTCTTAAAACCGACCTCAGACTCTGCACATTCACTGTCCACGTTGACATTATCGTGTATTGGTTTTGTGTCTGTTGGAGCTATTCGAACCGTCAATCCAGTTCCATTTTCAATCCACTCGTCAGAGTCCATTGCACTCGACTGTCTCCATTCGTGCCACCAGCTTTTGGTGCAGTTCAATGCATTGCCAGCAAGTCCAAGATGTCGAAGTCGTGGCAAAAAGTTTTCTAAATACGTTGGCACTTGGGTTATATTCGCATAGCTCAAATCTAGGACTTCTAATTGTTTCACGGTTGCCAATAATGGTAGGTCGGTGAGAAAGGATTTCACCATTTCGGGACTTCTACTCAGATTTAGTCTGCGCAAATTTGGTAATTCTGAGATGGGGAAGTAGCGAACATCAGTCACATTGATGTGGACCATCGATAAGTCGGCTGCTTGTAGAATTTCTAATTTACTTGGTCCTTCAAAGGCCTCTGTACTGAGAACTTTGATCGGATTATTGGAAATGTCGAGCATTTCTAAAGCTACGAGGAAGCGGAATGCGCCATTTTCGACAATCTCGATGGAATTCGAGTTTAATTTCAGCGTTTTCAGGTTTGTTAGTCCGCTGAAATCATTCTTTCCTGCAAAAAGAAAGTAAAAGTACGCCTCAGTAGACTAATTTGTTAATGACGTCCTCTGTTCTGAACTTGACGCATAAGTAGATGGTAAGCGTCTGTAACTTAACAAAATGTTTTGAATTTTTTACAGGGTTGGAATTAGTTCTACAAACGAGTATATATAAGCTCTTTGTAAAAACGTTGTCTCGTTTTTATAAGCTTTTATTTAACTCGAGCTTGCGAGCAGTTCCTTTCATCTGCCTCAACCAACGCTGCTTTTAATTTTCTTTTGTTTAAACGTAACGAAATTACGAAATATACCTAAGCTCGTGAAAATACTTGCGCTTAGCTCGAATTATTATTCTTACATTACTATATCAATTCGCTGGTGAGGTTTTTGTTTGAAGAGTTCCATTTCAAAATTGAGCAAATTGGAATTTTTGTAGCTTGAAATCTGTCATTTTAATCCTAATAGTGTTCTAATTTTTCAAAAACAAAAACAAAAAAAACAAGATAAAACAAAACAAACAATTTTGAAATAAAAATGTAGTACGCTTGGCCTCTTTTCTACAGAATGCATCCTCTCATCGCCACCCTATATAAGTCAGGAAAAAATTACTGATGAAGTCTTGATTTTTCATTTTAATTTCCTGGCAGATAATCTGATATTGCTTAGTAAAACACTCCGTTTTTCGATGAAAGAAGTTGGTCGTGAAAAGTTGATTTTTTGTAGAATTGAGAATTCAAATTTTGAATCTCCTGCACTGATAAAAATTTCGATAGTAACTTTTACTATTTGTTTTAGAAAACAGGGACAGTTCAAGATTCATAGTTGAAATTTCCACAAAAATAGTAAAGATGGTAAAAAGTGCTACTACAAAATACTGAGAATATTTTGAATTGTCACGGGTATTTCCTATAAAAAGTAGTAAAAACTACTATTCATTTCTTTCAATGTGGTATTCAACATTTTTGATTAGTATTTAATCAAGTTTTAAAATGAAACAGTAACTTACCAATTGCAATGATGCGATTCTGATGAAGATGCAGCACCTTCAAAGGCTGTGGCAAAATGGTGGGCACGCGTTTCAGTTTATTATTGTCAAGGCACAGCACTTCGAGGAACTCCATTCTGGAGAAGGCATCATTCTCCACCATCTGGATATCGTTGCCACTCAGCGTTAAAGCCTCCAGCAACGGAAAGTTTTCCAAATTACCCAACTGAACGGTGTCCAGCTTATTTTGCGAAAGATCTAGTCGTCGAACCGAAGTTGTCAGCATGACTGGAAACTGTCGCAATCGCAGGCGATCCATTTTCAGCGCTCGCAGCCGGCCTCCCAGCACTAGCAGAAACTCCATGTCCTCCTTGCACTCGGCGTCGCACAGCTTGGCATTCTCTGACACTGAGAAGTCGATCAGGTTGAGGTTTTGGACGGCGTCGGGTGCCAGTTTGAGCAGATCGTTTTTCGATATATCTAGCACCTGTAAGTTGACAAGCTCATCGAAGACACCCTTCTTCAGTACTGCCAGATTGTTGTCGCGCAGATTCAGTTCCACTAGTTTCAAGTTAGCCGAAAAGGTACCGGGCTCGATTTCAAATATCTTGTTGCACTCCAGTACGAGTGTTTCCAGAGCTGGAAGGTGCTCGAATGTCGTTCTGGAGACGGCGTTTATCAGGTTCACACTCAAATTCAGGTGTACCAGATTGGGTGAGCTGATGCTAACTGAGCTGATATTTTCAATTTCATTTCTGGTCAGATCGAGCAACTGCAGAGCAGCTGGCAGGGTTAGGTTTTGATCGAGGTCAAAAATATTGTTGGATGTAAGGAATAAGCGTTTGGTTGGAAGCACTGAGGATTGCTCCAGTCGGAGGAGTCGGTTATGGGACACGTCCAGACTGGTGAGGGTGATGTTTGGTCGCACCTCGATGGCTCCCAAAGAGGGAATCCGATTCGAGGACAAGTTGAGACGGACAAGATGAGCGAATTTCTGCAGACGAATTTTAGTGAGCGCGTTGTTACCGAGGTGCAGGTCGGTGACCATTTCCATATGGATGTTATCCACAATGTTGGCTGACATGTGCAGGTGGATGGGCCGGCCTCGCAGTGCTGCAGTTTGATTGATACGGGCTAAGAGGTCGTTGACACGAGTACGGGTGCAGTTGACGACGGAGATCTCCTCTTGTCGACTCATGGTGACCGTGTAGGACTGGTTGTTTGTTGGCGACGGTTGACATACAAAGTACGGATTTGTGGAGTAGCTATTGGTGGCGAACACTAATATCGAAACGATTTCCAGCACCAGTAAGCCTCGAGTCGACATAATTTTGTGCGCCCCTTGCGTGTTCCTCACATCACGTGGAATGCGCCAGTAGTTGGGCTGCGCCCTGTTTGCGTGGCCCTAAGCAAATGGCTCATCGTAATGCTCGGTTTTGGATTGTTGGCGATGCAGAGTTGACTCGTTCACCTGTAGAAAATACAGATATGTGATATTACTGTTTTGTAAGTTCTTCAATATTATGAAATGAAAATGATGAAAATTCTCAATTCTTGGAAAAGAAATTGTTGATAGAATTTGAACCAGTTGATTTCCAGTTATTAGTGCCAGGCTTTTCCAATTTTAAAAATTTATAAACCATAGAAATATGATGATGGGCTTCGTTTTACCTACTGACTTAGTTCTAGGAGGCTTGAACCCTTTTTTTCAAACTAATGAGGACATCTATTTTTCTCATTATGTGTTTATTCCATTTGATATTTCAAAAATAGCTAACTTATCAACTGATTTCACTTTTACATTAGTAGATCCAAAAATGAGGGTTTTTGTACCCCTCTGCTTCATTGCTGACTGGGAGAGGGATCTTGTACTCCTATGACAGCGAATCTTTCAAATGGGACATTGAAGAATCTTCCTTTTTATTAATTTTTGTAATCAGCTCTCTTTCTAGTAGATGGAGAAAATTGTGTTATTTCATTATCTTACTTGGATTATAGTCTACCCTTACAGCATTGTACTCGAAGAAAATTTTCCATCTATAAAAGTATATGAAATAGCTGACGGTAAAGAGAGAGGTACCTTTAAAAAAATAATTCATTTTCTCTTTAAAAGCAGTATGTCTAGTGCTTACTCGAAAAAATCTAATTAATTAATTAATTAAAAAAGCATTATCGTCGAATCAGTGAAGTTTCTTTGCCGTGTTTTTTCGTCGCCATTTTCTTTCTATTTAATATCGAACGCTGCGAATTCATGGAGTAATGAAACTCTTCTACAGAAAAAAAATGAAATCATTGCGGCATGAGTTTTAATACCTTCGCTTCGTGAACTAACACAAGAAACTTTCCTCAAGATTCCATCGATATTTTAAAATTCAATTATGGCACTCTGCAGTAATTTAATTTCGGTAATTTATTTTTTTCCCCTCCGTTTTTACAATAAAAGAAAAAAGTTAAAAAACGTTGCAACTTTGAATCGAAATGGTTGGCGAAATAATAATGAAATTTTCTTCGTTGGGTGGATAATAATGATGCTAATTTTTGTTATTTTTGTTTTAATTTATCTGAAATAAGTGTTCGACTGCTTTTAAAATCTGCGAATTCGTGTTGCATGAAGTTTGGAAATGTTTTTCGTCGGATTTATTTCGATTGTTCTTATAGTGCAGAAACAATAAGACAATGTGGATGAAAAAAAGTAGTGATGTATTCAGAAGAGAATATAAAAATGTTGATAATGGTGTTTTGATCTTGCTAAAAATGGGACTGGAAAGTAAAATAGGGCAGAAGTGAAAGGGAAAGAGTAGTTCTCATAAAACTTAAAGAATAAAAAATTCATAAATTATTGATTTGTCGACTAAAGCCGTATCTCACTTAATTATTTCTAAAAGAATTTTTTTTTTTGAATTTCGAATTTTTTCTTGAAGAATAAAAAATTCATAAATTATTGATTTGTCGACTAAGGCCGTATCTGACTTAATTATTTCTAAAAGAATTTTTTTTTTTGAATTTCGAATTTTTTAAAAGCTAAGAGAAAATAAATAATTTTATATTCTGAGCAACTGATGAAAAACTTGAAAAGAAAAAAAGGTTCCATAAGAACTTGAGAAATACATTCAAGGTCCATATTTGATTCTCAACTTGAGAAATGAAAAGTTAATCTTCAAAGTTTTCAAAAAAAATTCAGCTGTACTCGGTACAACCTTCATGGTAAGATTTTGAGGAAATATTTATTTGAAATTTAAAATACTGAACAATACCAAATGCTCGAAATACTTTTTGTTAGTTCTCCTGCACCCCACTTATCGTTCCTTCTCCCCCAAGTAATAAAATCGTGCATAATGAAAGAAAATTAGCCTCTTTTCTTTTGTTTCGAGGATATAATGAAAATCAGTAGGTAAACCAGAAATGTTGAAAAGCTGAAAAAGTAAAGTTCTTTGAAACTTTTTACTTATGAAATATTCCAGAGAAGTTTTTCCGACCCTCATTTTGGAGATAAATGTTTTTTCGAGCTGTCTTGACTTCGTCTTAATAAGTGTCTTTTCATCTTTTTCATTTTGTCAAACATAATTGCTACCCTTGGGACAGGAGTTATACTTTTACTTTATAAGTATACTAAAAAGGTTTTGATCCTTGCAGCTTGGTCAGCTTCATGTTTAACTAGGCAGATGATGCTCTATATATACATTTCAGCGATTCGTCCTTGTTATTTTTTACTCGTTCTTTATTATTTGTCTATTTTGTGGAAAAATGGGATGTGTAAAGTTATTTTTGTTTGTTTCGAACGAGTTTTTCTTGGTTGACGACTTGATTCCATTATGAATTAGTTAATTTGTTTTTATTTTTGGCGATAGTTTGTGATTATAATTTTTTATTTGAGAAGCATAGTTTTATATAGTCTCAAAGTCTGATTTTTTCAATAATCATACCCCGATGGGCAAAAAATGAGAAAATGATCCGGAAAATGGGAATTTTATCCGTTGTCAGTCCGTTTTTATTTTCGACCATCGGATCTGAAAATTTGCAGATATTTTTGTCATCTTGATTATTTTTCCAAATCCGTTTGTAAAACGGATTTCCTGATTATCATCAGTGATAATTTTTGGGCAATTTTTCTAAATCCGTTTGTAAAACGGTTTCACGGATTATAACCCGGGCCAACAAATATGATAAAACAGCCTTCACGGAAAATAATCCGGACTCATTTCCGGCAAGACTGATTTCAATCCGTTCGAAATCCGTTTTAGAAGCCGGAAAACAGGAAAATTCCGGGTTATAATCCAGAAACGGATTATAACCCGGAATTAAACGGATCCGTTTTCAAAATATTTTGCCCATAGGGACGAGTTGATTCTTACAGCGAAAGGAATTAATAGTAATTTTGACTACTTTTTATAGATAAAGGACAATTCAAGATTCATTGTAGATATTCTTAGTATTTATAGTACTTTCCACCATCTTAGATAATATACAGCTTATTATTTTATTGGTGATTTCTGCTATAAATCGCTTGAATTGTCTATGTTTTCTCATACAAATTAGTAAAAAATTACCATGGAATTTTTTTCATTGTATTGTATGTCAGAGCTTATTAGAATATATAGCTACGTACTTCATATCCTAAAATTATTGGCATTTTTGACGTATCATAGAAAAAAGGAACTATGCATCGGAATACAAGTTTTTCAGGAAAGTAAATTTAAAAATATGGTTTCCTGTACATTCAAGTGCTGAAGTGGATTTTCTTGTGATTGATAAGTTTTTTAATTACCTACTCTAAAATTATTGTGAATTTTTTCGATTCAGCCATTTAATAGAGCATAATATTTTCATTAGTTGACCAAAAAACAAAAATTCGTCTTTTAATGCATCTATTCCTTTTTTTTTGTGACACGTCATATTTGATTGAAATAAACGATGATAGTCAAAAGTGGTAGATCTAAAATATTTTCATGTTGCTTGGACAATTTTTTGTGGAACTGAAACTATTTGTTTGTGACACGAATGATTTGTGAATGTAGATATTTCATCGTATGAGCGTTATTATGTATACGTGTATCCATCTCAAGCTTCACCTTCAATCGATAGAGAAGTTCACTTGTTGAACTCGAAGAAAGCAAACTCGGTGCGGTTATAAGTTGGCCCACTTGGTGGAATTGTGTCGAAACAATGTCTAATGTGTCGAGGGAAGACTGTTTTCGCCATTATTACTCTATTTAAGGGCGGAAATTACAACACGTGTAATGGCGATGTGTTTGACAAAAGGGTGTGTAACATTATAGCCGTGTTGTAGCTGATTGTCTATAAAAAGCACCGTTAGGCCTTCTATAATCGACCTTAATAGCTTTTATTCTCTTCACTAAATCACTGTAAAAGGTTTCAGCTTTATTTGCGCTTTGAATTAACTAATTAAATACGTGCTTCGGCGTCGAGAACGTCGAAAAAATAACACGACGAGTACAAGCGGTTCAGCGTTGAAGATTTAAAATAAACGGCGAATCGGTTATGCAATTTGCGAGACATGGACTTTATTACGTATTTTTAACGAGGAACTCGAACGCTTCACGTTACGAAGATATATTTTTTTCCAGTCTTATTTTACGTTTTTTTTTATTTTTTTTATTTTTTTTTGTAACAAATGAAAAGTTTTCAGTTATTTTAAGCTAAACTTTCTCCTTTTGCACCTACGGATTTATTTTTTCAAATTGAAATTTTCGAAATTATTTTTCGAAGCCATATAGAAGAATAAATTGTCAAGGAAAAAAAAAGCTTTTAAAAGCTTCTGATAAAAGTATTAGAAATTCTAAAAAATAAATTTGCGTAGACACAAGGGTATTATCAAGGGTAACTTACCCCAATTTGACTGCGAACTCGGTTTTTTATTCTTAACTTGAGAACCTTGAAAAAAGTGTAGGTAGGGGAGGGTCGGGCAATAGAAACCAATTTTTTTTTGAATCTTGTATTTCAGCAACTATTATACTTGGAAACCTTGAATTTGGTTTCATTTTAAAGAAAAAACCCTCCTCTTTCCATTAACATACAGTAGTAGGCTATACGAGACTTTTTTTTTACTATGAAAATTGAATATTCTAACCCTTCCTATTTTGAACTATTTCTAAAATGCCCGGGCCATAGGTACCAGGTGCCTGGGCAGTAGGAACTACTTTTTTTTAAAATCTTGTATTTCAGGAACTATTATACTTAGAAACCTGAATTTAGTTTCGTTTAAAAAAAAAACCCTCTATCCATTAACATACAGTAGTAGACTATATAAGACATTGTTTTACGATAAAAATTAAATATTCTAAGCTATTTTTTTTTGAACTGTCTGGCAATAGGAACCAGGTACCCGGGCAATAGGAACCATGTCTAATTTTCTGTTTTCATGATAGAAACAACTTCCCAATCTGCAAAAATCTTCAATGTGACACACATGTTGAGGAGAAATGTGACTTTTGTGACCCTGATGGAACCTATAATTTTTCCAGTGGATCACATCAGTGTGCAATTACAAAAACACAAATTCATAATTCCAATTTATCATTGGTTCCCATTGCCCGGTTCCTATTGCCCGAAAATATAGATGGCTGCAAAATTATATTGTTATCAAGTTCAAAACGAAGTGAATGAAAAAACATTTAATGAACATGACAAAGTGATAAAATCTGGAAGAAAACAAGACGTAGCGCGCATTTCCATGAATAAATTGTCAGGAAAAAAAAAGCTTTTAAAAGCTTCGATAAAAGTATTAGAAATTCGAAAAAATAAATTTGCGTAGACACAAGGGTATTTTCAAGGGTAACTTACCCCAATTAGACTGCGAACTCGGTTTTTTATTCTTAACTTGAGAACCTTGAAAAAAGTGTAGGTAGGTACAGTCAAATGGAGTGAATATGATTAAAACTTAGCAAAAAATAAATAAAAGTTCATATAGCTCTGTTTTTGGCTCGTTTTAAAAGAACACAAGGAGATGGATTAAATGATTGTTGACACTAATGAGACTCGGTTCATGACATTTTCACACTCATGGGAGTGGCCATATTGCGAATAAAAATATTTTGAATTCGAAATAAGCTGACAAATGAAAAAGTTACTTGTCGAAACTTGTCCTCAACAACAACGAAGAGGAAAAAACCAAGCTTTTTGATTCACATTCTCTCAAAACAGGCCCATAGCCAAGAATTTTTTTAAGGGGAACTTACTGGGTCTTTCCCTTTCTCTTCTCTTCTCCTCCCTCTCATTCCCTTGTTGTATTGTACTTGAAATTACGTTTTAACGAATTCCTTTATGAGTCGGCTTGCTCACTGAGACTGCAAAAGAAAAGTGAGAAATGGTGTACGATATCAGAACAACAGAATCTTGAAAACGGTTATGTTTACTATCTGCGCCTCTAAATCAGTTTGTATAAATTTTCCGACCATATACTAGCTTTAGAAAATGCGAAAACGAGGGTGTGCTAAAACCATTTTCCATGGAACGGTATCAAAAGTAGAAGAAGGGCGAGAGAGGTAGGAAGGAGAGTGTACCTTATCGGAAGTGTCAAGATGCATTCCGAGCGAGAGGATGTGTGAAGATATGTGTGCGGGTGCGAGAACATCCAAATCTCGGAATTAGTGAATTGTTAGTCGTTTTGTGTTGGCAAGAGTGAAATCCGTTTCCCTCCTTTTCGCTTTTGTATGACGGGTTTTCTTTTTTCTCACCCCGCTCGTTGCCACCCACATATGAGGGTTTCTCTTCATCTTCAAAAGCGGGTTAGATTAGTTAATGGAGTATTCTCGTCTGTAAATCATATTAAATCTACCAAATTCGAGTTCACTCGGACGTGAACAGACGTAGAATAATTGCTTCCGTTTTTGGGGGCTTAGGGGAGCAGGGTTGAAAGTGCAGTCACCGCAAGGGAAATAGGTGAAATAATCGACGCTTAACAGCGTTTTTACGTTTTCGTGTACACCGAATTAGGCTTAAATGCGGATAAATTCAATCATGATTTCGATTTTAGAGAGCTCCGATAATGGTGGTATTTACTTTTTGCATTAGTTTTAGTGAGGCGGTGCGGAAACGGAAAAAATTAGGTTTACCTCTTACTCTGCTTAATCAGTCCATTTGTTTTGAACAATGATAGAGTTAATTTGATCTGAGTAAAATTTTGCGAGCTATAGCCTTTGCTGGTTTATCGTTATCCAGGAATTGAATTGCATTTTTTAAATATTTTAAATATTTGAAATATTCTTTAGAGATCGCCAAAATTTTTAAAATAGCTGCAGCCCTCACCGAAGTTTTGTGAAGGCGAAAGATGAATTCTCTCTTACAACCAGAGATTATAAAAAGTATTCAAAAATATTGGACTCTGATGATGACAGGACATTATGTTCCCGGAAAGACAGGACACTATGTTTTGAAATTGACAAATCCTATGTTATAAGTAGGTATGAGGACGTCATCATAACATTAGACTCCGACGATGACGTCATCCTAACATTGGACTATCACGGAAGGACAAAAACTGGCGGACATTATGTTTTCGTCTCCTATGTTATATCTGGGTATGATGACGTCATCAACAGCTTTCTAACTGTTATAACTAAGTACATATAACATTGAGCAATATGTTATATCTAGGTATGATGACGTCATCATCTGTGTTTCCTATGTTATACGTAGGTATGATGACGTCACCATCTGCGGTTCCCATGTTATACGTAGATATGACGTCATCATCTACTGTTCTTATATTATACATAGGTATGATGATGTCATCATTTGCAGCAGTATGATGACGTGCGTCTCCTATGTTATATCTGGGTATGATGACGTCATCATCTGTGTTTACTTTGTAATAAATAGGTATGATGACGTCATCAAGGAAGGACAAAAATTGGGACATCATGTTTTGGGCGGACATTATGTTTTGAAATTGGAACGCCCAGTACAAAAGAATTCATCTTCAATAAACATTTTGAAGTTAATTCTCATATTTTATCGTTTTGAGAATATCCTTCTCACAGAATTTTTAAGTCAATATTCTACAATAATGTGACATTATTTAACTGTTTTTATTGAGAATTTTTTTTTTTCCCAATAGAAATAAGTTAATTATAAGGGTGATTCTCATAAGTCGAAAATTGACTATTTTTTTTGAAAATTTTGAACTTGTATTTTTTAATATTTTTTTATGTGGAAATAATAGTGGGTGTGTCCCTGAAAGCTTGATTCTCACCACAGGGGGCAGGGGGATACTTAGGGCACACTACGATGAAATTCCATAGTAGTGACTTGAAATATTATACATTGCTTTGATCAAATGAATGTCTTCTTTGACCATTTTTGAAATATTTTTGATGTTTTTTATAGACTAATTAAATTTTAGCGAGAAATTTTTACTAAAAATTATTTTGGTGAAAAAATGTTTTCTGGGGGTGGGGGTAAAATTTTTTTCGGTGGAGGGGTACTAAACCTCCTCCTAGTTCCATCACTAACTGACAAGTTGACAAAAATATGCATATTTTTCACAGTGGTGTCACATTTTCCATTGTGGTGTTTATAATAATAGGATTTGACACTACCATGGAAAAAAAATCATCTCTACACCATGGACAATTGACAAGTATTTTAATTCTGAGAAACCCAATATAACTAATCTGAACAAATCCACATTGGATTTGTTGTTAGGGGTGTCAATCATTATAGAAAAAATGTTTATTGGACTTATCAGATTTTGGCTCTCTGCAGTATCAGCATCCACTACCATGGAACATTAAGCTTTTATGAGACACATTTTGGATGAAAATTTATTAATAGTTTCTCAATATTCTGAAAAAAGTTTTTTTTTTTGCTTGATTACTTTCATATGTATCAAAATAAACCACTTAGATTATATTTCATCATTGTAAATATTTCAGTGCCATTATTCCAGGATGACTTAAATTTTCTCCACTACCATGGAAAAAAACTGATTACAAGACTTTAACTCTTCCCATATTAATGTTCATGCATCCTAAATTTTAACCAATACCATTAATTTATTTGGACAAGGTATCTCTCCCTAGGAATCATTTTATTCAATTTGAAAAAAAATTACTATACCATCAAAAATGTGGACAATGATTAAAAACCAAAGTGATTACATCCACTACCATGGACATTTTACCCTATTTGAGTGCTCTTCTTAATTTTGGTGAGGTGGGGGAAAAAAAAGAAATTATTGTATATTTTAAAGGAGATCATTAGCTATCAAACAAAAAAAAAAATAGTTTGAAAAGGTTTATTTATGGAGCACAAACAGTGATTTCAGCAATTTTTGTGTTATTGGGAGAATCACCCATCATTTTGGATCATATATTTAAAAAAATAATGCAATAGTTTGAGTAGAAAACAAACATGGAAATACAGAACTTGCCTGCAACTTGTACTAAAACTTTCATATTCACTATAATTGCTCAATTTTCACTTTTTTCAAGTATAATATAAACTCTTGAAATTTTACCTCCCTGCAGAAGCTGGATATGCATTATGGCTTTGGTGAAGTTCATATTTAAATCAGGTTCTAATCTCAAATTATCACAATAATTTTTTTGTCTCGAATACTGGTTTAAGTTTGAACCTCACTTAAGCCAGCATTGTACACCTCGCCCTAACATGTAAAAATGTATTTCTTATCCTAGAAACAGTGCGTGGTTATCGACTTTAGAAAACTTTTTGTAAATGTGACAAATACGATTTCAAAAAGAAAATTTCAAACCATCGGTTTTTGAGAAAACATTTCCATCCATCTCTTCGCCCTTCCTCAAATGGTCTTCAGTAATCGACTAGTTGAACGCAACGGCTCAAGTTTATCTACTCCGTTCCTAAGTCCATATCCTTAAATTGTGATAAATTCGAGAAAACTAAGCAGAACTTGTTTTAGAAAAGTAGTTGGTAAAATATATTTTACTTTATACTAGATTGTGGTTGAGAGATCATCTTGTAAGAGAATGAAGGAGTTGGAGAAGAACGTGAGGAACTTGCTATAATCTACAAATTTGTTTCCAAGGAACGCTGAAGGCAGTGAACGATATTGGAAACGTTGACATAATGGTGAAGTATTGAGGCGAAAATGTCGGTTTCAGTAACTTTTGGTAAAAGTTAACATTTCAGTTTATTAGAGTAGGTAGAGAAGGTGTCCACTTTTTGGTGGTAGAATTTAATTTTTTTTCTGTGTGCAATTATTCCTTTGGGTATAGCCACGGATCTCCGATAATATCGAAATTCAAAAGTTTTTTATATAACGATTGCGGGTTTTAAAAGTAAAACTTGATCTCCTACTTCGATTTGGAAAGTTGAAATTGACTTTAGAACGAAGGATTGTTGACTCGCGTATTCTTACGCAGCCTTCATTGTATTTTATTTTCGAAGTTCGAAATAAAAATTTAAGTTCAAAAAGTTATCTGCTGACTGAGTTGAAGTTAATAAGGTCATAATATTATGCTTAATATTTTATCATATTATATCGCTGATCCAAATACTAGTATTATGATTATGAAATGGCAATTAATTGTCTCGTAATGTAATTTACTTAAATGGTTTAGACATTCAGAGAATTTCTTATTTCTTAATTCTGAGTGAAATGAGCCTCCTTTTCCTTACAAAACTTTATTTCATATGTTTGGGGGTAAATGCATGATTTTATACCAATATTTTTATGGTACGAGTATATTCATTATTTTGATTTATATTTTGTCAGTGTTTTTAGTTTTGAATGCATATGTGACCTTGGATGATCTTTATGTCTAGAAGCAAAATTCATTGTTTATTTTTTTTATACCTCCTGTAGATGGATCAACTATGAGCTTTATCATTCGATGTATTTTTGAGATGAAGAAATATATAATTTCGTGGTTAGTTGATTCTATTGCGAGGAACGTAAAAAGAAAAAAGTAATCAATGAATAATGAAGAGCTTGATATCAAAACATGAGATGTCCAAACCCTACGAGAATCCCTCTTTTAACTAATTTCTCATCTGACTTAATTTCTTTGACATCAACTCATCCTCCAAAAATCGTTGTCTGTTTCATTTTTATCTTATCAGCTGTTTTCAACGAAGCAGTTTTAGCTAAAATCGGTTGATACGAGATCACTGTAAAGTTAAATGTGATAACTTTCACTTCAGATACTTTTCAAAAAATTTGGTGCACCCAGAGCAAAAATGCAGTTTTTTGCCTTTTCTGAAAATTTTACTTTTTAGACATCTAATACGTTTTGATAAAAAGATCTTCAATTTTACTTTCTGTCAAGGATATGATTTTTTTATTAGTCAATCCATCGAAGTAGCTGTTGGCTGTATGCTCCTTACACAGTCCATTAACATTTTAGATTTTGTCTTTAAAAATTTCATACATAAGCAGAAAAGTTTTCACAGTCCATATGCGAATAGGGTTATGCCAGATGGGGATAAGTCCACTTTTTTCTAAAATTGAGTTCTTTTATGGTTTAATTGTATTTATCGAGCCCTATATACAGAAAAAAATATTGCCCCAAAATACAACCACCGCTTCGAAAATAGACTTTAATATTGAGATGGTATGCAAGAAGTGCTTAAGAAATGAAAATGTGTTTTTTCTCTCCAGTAAAAGTCAAAAAACTGGACTTATATCCCTTTCTTGCATAACACCTTTCATATACAAAGTGTATCTTTCATGTAGTCGAAGGTTCTATTTTTCAACTGAGTTTAATGTCGGTGAGCATATTAAATAATTCAATTTCTCCACATACAATGAGTATTACAATTCGAGTTTAAACTTGACTGACCATTAAGTTATGATTTCCACCCTCACCGAGAGAAATGATTAGTAATAATTACAAACAGAACAGTAAAATTTCTCATCACAGTGAAGAAAATGATTATTTATTGTTGACGTTCTGTTTGTAATACTTTTTACTATCTTATAAATCTATTCCCCATTTTTGTAGTAATTTTTGCTATAAATCTTGAATTGTCTTTTTTTTCTTACTCAAATTGTAAAAATCACTACCTTAATTGTTTTCAGTTCATTTTTGCGTAAAAATAAGTAAAAACTTAAACTCGAATTTTAGTCGATTCTCACACATATTCGATTAAAAAAAGTAGCTTGTTAGTGGTTGCATACCTCGATGGCTCATAGTCATGCCAATGTGTGTCGGCATACCGCAACAGTTATTTGCTGAATGATAATTTCACTTCCACCGCGATATGTACGAGTAAATCTACTATATGGCACACAAACCCGAACAAAATTTCACTCCGAGGCGAAAAGGATGACGAGTTGAAAAATTTTCTTAAAATCTATTAAACGTATAAGCGCCGAATAAATCGTCGTTTAATTTTACCTAGAAATTCACTATCAGTTACGAAAGAAATAAAAAATATATTTCTACGACCAAAAAATTAGCACTCCTTCGCTCATATTTTCTCTCCGTTTTTCTAGCGAAATTTTCGATTTTAATACACAGCTAGGATCGTTGACAAATAATAAATCTTTTCTGAGACAACACAAAAATGAGGGAAACCCAAATACAGAGACAAATTTCGGGCGATTTTGGGATGACGTGTTTACGTGGTGACTGCGAATGCGAAACTGGGAGCCGTGTTGTAATTTTTTGTGCTTTTGCAGCAGCTGCAGCCTCTGCCGCCGCTGCAGAACAACCCCTAGTTCCCGGAACATTGATCCACAGCCTCCCCCATGTACCAGACGACGGCCAAACCGCCTCCACCACCATCTCAATTTTATGTGAAACAGCTTCTTAGCGACACTCGCCTCTTTACCTTATACACGTACATATCTACCCTTTCGTTACTTTGGTTTTGCCTCGTCGTTTCATTTTTTTTTTTTTTGGCTGTTTTTCATTTTGTTCATTTTGGTGCCCCCCCACGCCCGTTTGGTTGTTGTTTTTTTTGCCATCCCTTCGAATCGGCACATTTTATCTATATTGAATTTGTCAAATAATCCATCAACTCGAGTTTAGTGGTGGAAGAAATTTTTGAACGAAAGTATCTCTGGTGGTTAGAAGTTTGTGTTTGTGTGCCGAATCAATTCGATGAAAAAAAAAAAATGTCGCCGCATTTGAAGACCCAATTTACGTGGGCAGAATAATTTCGGTTTTTTTTTTTTGAAAGGAGGAGGACGTCTTTCTGTGGCAAACGTGAAAGTTATTTTTTCGCCAGCAAAATAGAAAGTGAGACGGCTATTTTAATGGCACGTGAAAAATGCCACGAGGGGTTTATTGAAAATATGAGACGTCTATATTGAGTGATAAGTTCATTCGTGGCTGCGTAGGTCAGTATTTGGGGTGGATTAGAGGGAATAGAGGGTGGATGGAGAGTTTTGTCAAGTTGCGACTATGTTCTTTTTTTGTGAAACAAAATTGAAAGTGGAAGTAAAATGAAATTTTGTTACGAGTGCCGATTTTTCCTCATTTAGCAATGGCGTACGAGTGGTAAAACTCACCTTTGAGTCTTGATATTCTTTAAAATCATGATAAAGTCAAAGAAATTACAGCATATTAGGAAAGCTCCATGGGAGTCGTGTACCGCATGGAATCTCAGCTCCATTGCAACCAATCATAAAATCTAACTTATCGCATTGAATATCTTATTCATGCTAACATTCAAAAATGTGAAGAGTGACTTAAAAGATTTAAAAGTCATTGAATATTGAAAAAAAGTAGAAGCTATATTTTTCCATGACATCACAAGGATCTAAAGAAAGCGATTGGTTGAAATCAAAAATACTCGTTCTTTCTTCTCAATCGTTGAAGCATTGTGATGTCATGGAACTCTTTAACTGGAACAGACTAGAAGTTCAAATATGTGTGTAATGACGTCATAATGTATTTTGTGAACTTGTTTTATGCCTTGTTGATTCTACTTGAAAATTTTCTGGAGGAATAAGGTCAAGTTTTTATTTCTAGTAGATGAGTCGATGTGTAATAAGTTGATGAGAAAATCATTGTATCTGAAGTATAAACACAATTTTTTTAATTTTTAACATTGAAGACTTTTCTATAAATGTACATAAAAAATTTCAGCTTTGTTGAATTACGAGGAATTGTTTTAAAAACACCTAATTTTGTTTTTAGTAGTTATATGTGCTTCCACTTATTCTAGGAGTTGGGTACATAAACGAGAACCTAAAGACTTATTCAGATTGCTGTTTATCACAGGTCTGAATATTCTCTTGAAATTTGAAGAATATTTATTGCTGTTTTTGACCGAATCAGTCGTTTCTGCTCCATACCTTATTTTATTGTGGTCAAAAAGTAAAATATCGTCGCCAAAGCAGTGACCATCCATCCTCTACAGGTCCTACATCGTGTGAACATTATCGCCCATTAATTTTGCTCGTATTTCCAATCATTTCCTCGAACATTTCCTTCGGCTGATGAAACGTTTTATTCGGTTCCCTCCATCAGCTACCCCCACTCCACCCGTTTATATCATCCTATACCTGTAACGACGACTCGATGGGAGTATGATGTCATTTGCTACTTCCATCCATAAATCAATGGATTTGTTTTTCCGGCATGCAGCTCGATTCATGTGCCTCTACGGGTTGCCACCGTCGTGTCCCCCTCCCCCGTGCTCGTCCCCACCTTACGCGACATTTTGTCGTTTCCGTTCGCATTTTTCGAATCGAATGAAAAGAAAATAGGGGGAACCTCTCAAAGGCTGGGGAGAACAAACGAAATAGCTGGCTGGAGGGAACGGCGGGTTGAGGGACCAAATGCGGCAGCGGTGGAAAGCCGGTAACAATTAACTTAATGGCGCGGTAATGGTAATTTGTGGTCGCATTTCGTGATTTATGCCCTTTGGGGAGGGGGACTGTAGGGGCAGAAAAAGGTTTGTTTTCGTATTATATAAAAATCTTCGCACTCGAATTTTCTTCGCCCATTGGAAGCTCTTGTCGAAAATTCAAGTCGTCGTCTCTACGGTACGTCCCTTTTGTTTGTGGATTTTTTCTCCCCACCAGCCCCTTTCGATGCCAAATTAATTTCGGACGTCGAAAATTAAATGTACCGTTTCGTCTTTTTCCAGTGAGAACGTTCATCTTTCCCCTACATTTGATCATTTTATGTTGCAAGTTTGCTGCTCGTATAAGATAGTGTACCCACTGGAAACATGAAACATTGATTTGTAATCTGGTTGTTGTGGTTTGTGAGAATGAGCGTGTAAATGAGGAAAAATGGCGCTTTAAGAGGGCTGAAAAAGAGAGTACGCAGTTTTCATGGATTAAAAGTTCGTGCTAGCTCTTTTATCGATGGCGAGTTTTTGAAAAATTCACGACGTAGGGTCATTTTCCCACAAGTTGTAAGCGGTATATGAATAAAATGAAATACTTAACGGAATGTGTTCATGTGAGCCAAAGTAATATGTAGAAACACTCCCTTAGGGGGAAAATAAATAAAATTTTCAAGTCGAATGATTTTCAGTGAAAGTAGTCGAAATTTTCGAAATTCGTTTTTATTTGCCACAAATGGCTTCTTGAAATATTTCGGGGATAGAATAGAGAAATTTATGAAATTTTATTTTATCATCGCTTTGCAAATACATCAAAGGGTATGTAGAATACCGATAAGTGGTTTCATTTCAAGTGTCGAATTGCGAACCGATTCCAGTTAGGTATTTTAATAAGCTTAAACGTACCCCTATGGCCCTACATATTTGCTTTTTCTGATTAAAAGATTTCAAGGACTTCATTAGGCGTTATACGAAAGTGTTTTTGAAGAATCAAAGAAAAACAAACAAATTGAAAAAAAACAATTTTGTTGGGGCCTGGGAGTTATATTCAAGGGTATCATATCTTAATTTGAGAAAAATTGCTAGCAAGTGACGTCATCATACTTGTAATGGTTCAGTTTCTTTTATCTATTCAACAATCTTCAGTCTTCTATTTTATTGATCAACCAATCAGATTGAAGAAAAAGTGAACAAAAAAATAAAATTAGGATTTATTTTGATTGTCCGAAAAGTATAATCCTCTGCCAAGTAATTTTAGTTGGTGTATATGAGCCTGTTTGAAAAGCTTAAGGCTAAAGTTCCGAGAACAGATCTGCTTTTTGATGGTTTAAGCTTACCCGTGTTTCTTCCATCGTCAACTTATTGCTATAGCGAGGGTACTGTTTCATGTCTTCTTCCTTTTTCGTGGATCGAAATAAGGCTTTTGTGGTAATTTCGACAAAATTTGATTCATAACTCGGTTACGCTGAGCGAGCTGCGAATTGGGATTTAGTGGGGAAAATATGAAGGTACACGTAAATTATGGTAATTTCAAAAGATAATAAAATTCGATGAACCGTATAGCTGGCGATTTTGGCTGCAAAACGATTAAAATTTTCTTAGCCTATATATTAATTTCGGTATCCATGCGTGAATTTCGTTCCTTCCAGAGTGTACGAAAAGCATTGTGCTCTTTTTTTTTTTTTCTTACACTTTGCCAAAATTTTAGCAATCGATAAAATATAGTACGTGTGGCTTTTGTGTAGTTTAGGAAAAGAACATTAAATATAATTTTTCCTATCGAACTGCTAAAGACTAGGGTGTTGTCTTTGGAAAAATTCCATGTTTTTGCTTGGTTGCATTTTGATGGTGTGTATAAGTTTTCACTCGAAATGAAAATCGTTTTTCACTAGATGATATATACAGGGTGCTCTCTCAGTGGTTCGTTATACTATACGCTAGTAGTGGATAATAAGTACGTAAAATATTAGAAAAAGAAAGAAATCAGGTGAACATGCAGTGGTTTATTTTCAATTTTAAAGGAGCTACGGAGGCTTTAAAACATGGACAAATTAAAAAAAATAAAATAAAATCCAAACATCTACCTATGCTACTTACAAGTTAAATAAAAATATAATTTCTCTTACAGGCCCCTCCAACTAGATATTTCCATTAATCAATTTTAAATAAATCTGATTATGATAAAATTTAATTATCAATTTGACCATCATATCAAAAGCAATTTTTAGTGTCTATAGTTTTTATTTTTCAATTATTATTTTTTATTTTTTTCCATTATTATTTTAAATACTATAGTAGGTATCATTATTGCTGCCAACTCTTATACCTTCTGCCTGCATCAGGTCTGTTGCTTTTTCTACCTTCTGTTTTTCCAATTTGATGATGTTATCAACAATAACTTGGTTTGTTTGTTCGTTCATTTTTTGTTGATTCAAGGTGAAAGAGAAACTAGGGTGAGAAAAAAAGACTTGAAATTTTTTTTCTCCAAAACGTCCTTTTCTGCTTTCAATCTCAGAATAATATTTTTCTTTGATTTGTTTGTTTTGTTTATTTTATTTTTGTCCCAATGCGTTTTTTCACTTTTTTTAAAATTATAATTAAGTATAAAGAGATTTGAGGTTTGGGATTTAATAATTCTTATTTTTTTGTCGTCAACATTTCCCGTTTGAATTTTTCATTTTCTCAAATATAGAAAAATTCTATTTTCAATCAACATTTCAATTAAAATTCCCTAAATATTCCACTCTAATCAACCCCCCCATTTTTGGGAAAAAAGTTTATATTTTTTCGTCCATCTCTGGCTTGGTTTCTTCACAGGCAGCCCAAATAACGTGTGAAATGAAGTCTGTTCTTTCAATAAAATTTTCCATGATAATCTATTTTACAATAAAGTTACCTTCTTCACTTTTCCATTTTTGGGAAATTTTCCCAAATAAAGGAGCATAATGAAGTTATTTGTTGTAAAGCTGCAAAAAGATATACCACTGATGCTGAATTTAGATGTATTTTCACTGGGTTATTTAATATAGTGTACAGGCTTACATGATATAATTTTCGTCTTTTTTATATATGAACTGTATCCTAGGTGCTATAGGTGATGTACTTTTCAAAGAGCACCATGTATAAAACCGTATAGAGGATATGATGCAGCTCTAACGTTTCATAAAAAAGGCTCAAATTTTGTTCGCAACTCTTCTCTTGCTTTTTATCTGTAGAGAGTCTATTAAATTTACTGTGGAGACCTATTATTACCGGGGCAGGTCTCGGTGAAAATGGCTGCTTGAAATACATTATAGTTTTGTAATCGAGGCAATATAAGCCCGGATGGTCGAAAGAAAAGGTCAATTAAATTTTGGTGTAGTGTGTGCGCGCTGCAATGGGAGTTATATATTTCGATATGGAAAAAGTCGACTGTACGTTTTGCAGCCGATAAATTTATCCATCTCACGAGGAAAAGATTAACATCGCACCATATACATATACAGTCTTATGGTATTCACGTGGAAATTTCATGATGGTTATATCCATATGAAGCATAGTCATAATCGAAAACGAAGGAAAAAAGTTGGAATAAAATCTCATAGGTACCTATACGGTTAATTCGTGTGGAAAAAAGGTTTGCTCGTTTTTCACTTTTCTTGTGGCTCAATAATGCGGTAATGCCCACAAGACGTAATCGTAAAATGCACTTACCTAATCCCCGAGATGCGTTTTAAAATAATCTTTGGGGGCCCTTAAACCGGCCTGAAAGTAGGAAAATTTCGTCGACTATTGCGAAGTTATTACATAGCTAGTATCGTACTCTGAAGGATTTCTCCATAATTCCCACAGTTTTAGTGGTACTGCGATGTTTATTTGTACTGTACTTTGAGAAAAAGGGCAGAAAATGTATATTTTAGATTTTGTTTTTGAAAATTGAAATAACTTAAATAGATTTTGTGTCTCAAATGAATCAACTCAGCAGTAAACCTAATTCATTAAAATAAATGTTCTCTTTAAATTTGTAAATACCCATCGACTTCTAGTGTTATTTCTTTTGGGGAGAAACAATTTTTTTTTAAAATGACGTCATAAATAATAAACCCGCGATAACGTCATCACCGCATTTTGTTTGTTCGGTGATATCATCAATAATAACCTCATGATGACGTCATCAGGCATATTCTCGTATCCACCCCTATCCATCCTCCCCCAGATGAAACCATTCGCCTGGTTGGATAAATATCGATATTTTTTTGAGATATCGATATATTTTTAAAACAGATTTTTCATCTTTTATGTGAGTACAAGACAATAGAATTATTAGCTAAATATAGACATTCTTTTCTAATCAGATATCGATATTTTTACTGTTGATTCAAGTATGGTTTATTATAATATTCTTTAGAAAAATATCGATATTTTGTTGATATCGAAATATTGGCTGTATATATGTGTTATAAGTTGACGTACGTTATTTTGCAGAATGATATCGTGCCATAAGACATATTTATGTAAAAAATTCATCGATTTTAATTTAGTTAGAGATAGGTGAACAGGCAATGACTATGCATCAGTTGAATATTATGTTAATATGTTATACAGTAGAATGCCATTAGACTAGTCGTCGAAGTAGCGAATTTTTGTAGAACTATTAATTTACTTAATAATACTTGGCCCTAGTATTTTTAAACAAATGTGCTTTTCTTCAAGTCACCTACTTACCACCTGATACTTTAGCAGTTATAGTCTTCTAGATATTGCGGTATACCATAAAGAGAATAAGTCAGAGAACATAGGAAGCAAATTTTATAAATTATTCAAATCCAATTTCTATTTGGACAGGATGCAAATACCAAACATGATTCTCTCCAAAATTAAAAGAAATAGAATTTCAAAGTTTCTCAGCCATATACATTTTTCAGGGCTTTCTATTTTGGTATAGCTCATTCGTGATTATTGATATTGCAAACCCTTTGCGAAAGACGACAACGATATAGACGACCGAGGAAAAAATAAATAAAAATGTTATCACATAAAAAAAAAAAAAAAAACGAGGAAGGAAAAAACTATTTCGCCCACTCGATAAAAGTACGAAGAGGATATGAGATTACCTCACATTTGCAAAGGCAATTCGACATGTACTCGTTCCACTCTTTAAAAGTACATTTTTATTTTTATGGAGTTAAATTGCTCGAATATTCTAATATACTCGTCTATGTTTAAAGTTTTTCCGCCTTCATTTTCTTCTTTTTTTTTCTTTTTTTTTTGGCTCGTTGAAAAAAAGACGAGAAAAATTTAAATTCTACCCGAATAAACCTAGCAGAAAAACGTATTTCACAGCCCAAAAGAGGGATAAAAACAAAATCAAAATAACAAAAGTTTAATTTCGAATAATATTGAAAACACTCGACTAAAAATCTACCATTTAAAGGGAGTTAGAAATTTTTTTAATCAAGTTTGTTACGTCAACCGCAACAGATTAGAAGCTGCTATCCAGTGTGAAATACAAATTCATTTCTTTTTTGCTTCTTCTTTTTCAATGAAACCTACGCGAAAATGAAAAAAATTGAAATAATGTTGACAAAAAAGTCAAAGAAAACCCACAAAAAAAAACTGAAAAAAATTAAAGGGCACCTTTGAATTCGAATGAGAGTAATAAAAAAAAAAAACAATATATGTACATATATTATGCTATTGAAGACTAGAAATTTTTTTTTCATGCAATAAGTTTCGTTTTTTCAACTTGAAATAATTTTTTTCCACATTAAATATTGCAAAATCTCAGAAATTTGACTTTTTTTTTTGACTATACACAATTGAGTAAGATGAAAGATTGACATTATATTCGACATGTGACTGTAGACATTGTGTGTCTGGTTTAAATGGTCAAATAAGGGGAATTCAGAAATGAAAAAATGTCAGAAAGGAATTTTTTCTAGTACCTAACTGATCGCAAAATCGGAAAACTAAATCCCAGAATGGATAAGCATTAAGTATTCAGTTTTGTGGAAATATTTAAAAATCCGTTGTAAGCTCCAACTGTTGTATTGCCATTTTTCTACATTTCTGCTTGATGTAATGTATAATTTTTCCTTAATGTTGTAGCTTTTCTTTATCTATTTTTTATATGAGAGACTTTTTTTTTGTTTTTATTTCTTTAGGTAGTATGTAATTTATAGGTGCTTTTTTCTGTCAAGAATTGAAAATAAGTTACCCCTCTGTTTGGTATTCCGTATGAATTCCTCCCATTTTGTTACTTTTTTTTTTTTTTGGTCCATGTGCCTTTTTTTCTCCCTACTTAATGTACATGAGAGTTAGTTTCATTTATTACAGTCGAAGCGACACGACGCCAGTTGAGAAAAAACTGGAAAAAGAAAAAAAAAACTGCTAGAAAGGAATAAAACATACACCCAGTGAGAAAGTTTATTCTTTCAACTTTTTTCCTACTTTATCTTCTGGCCTTTGACTTTTGCATTTTATTCTATTTTCCGCATTAGTGAATAAAAAAATATCCAAATTCTAAAATGTCTCTTTTTTCCTTTTTTGTTCCTGTTACAGATGCCAATGTGAGCAGTGATGTGGCAAATGCAAACGCAGTTGAAGAAGATGAAGAGTCCGACAATGAAGGAGATGACCCACAGACAGACGTCACTCCCAATGAGCAAAGCTTCGACTTTATGGATTTTATGAAAAAGTAAGTTGACGGTGATTTTAATTAAATCGATTAAAATATTTGATATTTTGAATGTTTGCTGTCAACTGGACTTAAAATTTGGATGGTACCTTTCCAAGTCTTGTATCTGTTCATTTTATTTTCTCAATCGGTTCAGTATTCTTTCTAATAATAGAGCTTCAAAATCGATATTTTCCAATTACATACGTAACCCCTCCCTCACAGAAATAAAGGAAAAAAGATAGGAATAAATAAATGAAGCTATGAAATTAAATAGCAGGCATGCCAACTGCAGAGATGAAAGGTTTCGGATAAAATCAGGGATATTTTAGAATTTCAGGGATTTTTTCACGTTCTATGAATTTTTTTTGGAATTTTAAGAATTCTATCTCAGTTTTACATTTAATATTACTCAAATAATAGATGATATTAGTATTTTATTTTTGTAGTTTCAAATTTTATTTTTCCAATTAGAATTTTATAGACTGCAGACTATTACAGACTATCACTTTTTTTTTGTCATATGGCTAAAATCCAAATTTTCAAGAAAAAACCGGTTTTAAGGATTTTTTGCCTCAGTTTGGTTATGTTATAAGATACTTATCTTTGAAATTTGGAGGTCATGAAATGTTAAATTACGAGTATGTTCGAGTACGTCCCATGCACATTTTTTTGACTCGGACCAAAATTAATCAGAAGTTTTCTAGAAACCAGTTGAACGTTTTACACTACTCATAAAGAAAAAATGATGCTGATTGAATCATCATAGCGTCCAACATGAGAGATTTATAGATTTATTATTAGCTTTTAGTAAATTAATGGTGATTAAAATAAAACTTGTGTGAACGGATTAATAAAAAGCACCCAAATCGCCCGTAATATTAGTCTAATAGGTAGACTGTATAGTCGAAGGACCAATGAAATTGAAACATTCATAATCTATTGGAAAATAAATATTCGTATTTTCAGATTCGCCAAACCGAAAATAGTGCAGGCTTGTTGCTTACTACTTTTGCAGTTCGAACAAAATAGCACGTTCACCAATCATTGTGTGCTGAAATTGCTGCACAGAATCGCGTTCGACTGTAAATTCGCGGCCATATTATTTCAAGCTTCCGTGTTCAGAACATTTCAGCGAATATTGAACTCGAAAGAGGATCGTCATAAGGTGAGGAAAAATGAGAGGGAATTGAAAAAGGACCGACTGAAAAAAAAAAAACCTGCTAAAAAAAAGAATAAAAACGTAAACAACGTTTTCCGATTAATATTAATTTGGGTGAATTATAGTTATGAGTTTTTCGGTCTGTGATCTCCTTTTTAAACCCTTCTATTCATTTTTTTCAACCCCAATCGTGTTTATTGCGAAATTATCACGCTCGAATGCGATCGGTTGGTTTTAGAATAATTAATTGAAAATGAAAAAATCCTGGCTAATTAAATACGAATGGCAGGTAACTTTAATTTGAATTTTTTAGGTGTTTTGATTCGTAGGGGAGGTCATAAAAAGTTTTTAGAGTAATGAAAATCGCTGCGACTTGCGTCATTTGTTTTTTGACCTTGTTCTCATGTTTTGGGATGACTAAAAAATTGAACAACTGAAAACAAATTTATTGTCCTATCAGAGAGTTATTTTAGAATTTTCTTATTGACTTTGGTCTTCGTTGTCTCATCTTTTTCTTTTGTTCTTAGATAGTTTTTTGTACCTTAGATGGCTAACGATTTCATTACTTTAGTAAAAAGCGTTTTTTATTAATAAATCACAGTTTTCATTCGTCATGGTATTTGTTCTCCCAATTCATTCCATGAACAACCAAAATATCTGGTCTTTTAAATTTTGTTTAATCGACTTCAAAATCGCTACTTACACTTTCATCGTCATTTGAGATTTAACAAAACTTCCAAAAGTATTGTACAGTGCACCTATAATACACCGCCTGTTCAAGTCCAAAATCTACCAAGTCCAAAATCTGCCAAGCCCAAAAAACGATCACTTTTTTAAGCACTCAGATATTCTTTTGGTACCCGAGAATGCTAAATCAGTCGAAAAAGTGTGATAATTTTTTTTGGGACTTGGAAGGTTTTGGATCTGGGTCAGCTGTATGATTTCGTTTCTTTTGTCATGCAATACAATTATGTTGTCTTTCCTTATCTCGCGTTATTGTTTTCAGCTGTGAATACATATCGCTGGCCGAAGTCCGAAACCTGCTAAGTCCTATCAAAATCAAAACTTATTTTTTGGCTCATACAATATTACTAGATCCGAAAACATCATTAGAGCATTGAAAAATGGGTGAGATTTTTTGGGGCTTAGCAGGTTTTTGACTCGGGTGGATGATATGAGATAAAATTGTCCTTTTGAGAAATAAGTAAATTGGTAACATTCGTATTGTTATAAAAAACTCTATTGATGAGCTGAAAATTTCTCTCTTATTTTTGGTTCTTAGTTCACAATAAAGTTTCTAACTTCATATGTGATTACAGCTAACGGGTAACATAATCTGAAAATCCTTGTACATTTTCATTGAACTATCCTACATCCCTTTAATGGCCTTCTTTTTGTTGATGTTATTTCTTCTTCATTTGTTTCCAAGAATTTAAGAGGAAAAAACCAGCTAAAAATTAAGTTACCATCTTCACTTAAAACGACTCTTCCAATAATGCCTGTTTACGGAGGCGAGGGTATTAAGCCAATCTTAACGAATTTAATTAGCATTCTCTCGATAGCTCGATGAACTTTTTGTGCTCGAAGTCGAATCCACTTTTGACTGTACGCGAGTACACTTTTACGCGTTCGTCTCGAAAGTATTGCAGAGAAAACTAAATTGCTTTTTAATGCGCAGGAATTAAAGCAATTCGCCGTGCATATTATTCGCAAGTTTACGGAAGTTGCCAAAAGAAATACGAAAGTTTACATCGAGTTGTTATTTTGGAAAGGCAATAAAGAAGCTTATGAAATTGAAGAAGGTTACGGTACCTTAACGTCCAAGTAAGTTAAAACGATTATCTGGTGAATGGAATTTCCCCTCTTTTTCGAGCCAACGCACACACAAGAATATTTAGCAAAATGCTTAACTTTGTTGTTTCACCCGCCTTGATTCTTTCGAATGTCTTCGAATCTTGTGCTTCGGTGTAAACTATTTTACTAAAAGGAAGAATTAGAGAAGTAGCATTTTAATATGCTAGTATCATGACATTATGTATTATAAAATAGAATAGGGTCGTGTATTTTACCTTAAAACACTTAGGAGGATACGAAATAACATTTCTCGTTTAAGTTTAGGTAGTTTACAGCCTGGAAATATGGCTTTGATCGAACTTTTGGCACTCGATATTAAATCCAGAAGCCAATTCCTCCTTATAAAAATCAAAAAACTTACAAATCAGTAAGGTTGTCCTTGTATTTAAAATCTGAATTTTTTATTTCCCTCTGAATGATTCCTTTTTATGAAAAAAAAATTCTTACATACTTTAGCCCCATAAGGTGAAAAAATGGTGCCAATGAGGTTGAATATTTGTTTATGGAAATATAAGAATTATTTTGTTCTCTAATTTGCATGACATAGAAACATGTATCCTTCAACTTGTTTCCACAATTTTGTGAGGTGATTAAAAAATAGGTCCGGAGGGTTTGTGAGGGTTTGAAATGGACCTACCTTCATAAGGTACCTAACTAAAAAATCCCAATATTAGTTTGTTGAGTTGAAAAATCACTAATTTCTTTCTATGGATGGCAACCATGTTAAAAATGATCAAGCTTGAAAAGAAAGATTTCACCTTGCTTCAATCTTTTTACTTACTATCAGTTGAAAATTTTCAATTTTGGCATCATTTTTAGTGAAAAGGGTTTAGATGCACCACTCGTCTTTTAATGAAGAGCTTGATTAATACCCCCCTCCCCCGGTCAAAGAAAATATCTGAAATTTTGATTTATTTTTGCCAAAATTTTCATATTTTTTTTATTTAAGTATTCCTTTTCAATCATATTATCTAGTGCGTGTGTGTTTTATAGTTTTTTTTTTTTGTGACTGACGAAAAAATTATTTCTAGCTCCTTCCCCCTACATATCAAGCTAAGTCCGCCCATGAGTACTCTAAAGATATAAATTAAAATTAATTTGTAAACATTGTTTCATTTACTCATATGGAAATTGATTTTTGAAAACTTTTTTATATCACTTAAAAATTTTTACTTTTTTTATTTACAAGGTGTTTAAACCACAATGACGATAAGAATGAGTTATTTGGCTACGTTCTAGCTATCACTAGCCATCATTATGGAAAAGAGCGTAGCTTCACGTATTTACGGCGAATCAGTTATGCAATTTGCAGTACACGTCTTTCGAACTTCGTAATTTTGATATGAGAATTCCGTTCCGTATGAGTGTAGCGCAAAGGATAAAATATAATGGTCGCTTTGAACACCTTGGGAAAATTTTTCAAAAATTACAAATAAATACCGCTAGTCTAAATCCAAAATCTGCTAAGCTCCAAAAAAAAATTATCAACCATGTAAAGCACCTCAGAAGCTGAATTACAAATAAAATTTTTAAAAAACTGATATCCTGGACTAGCGTGGCAAGAGGGGACATAGCCTCCCTCGGGCTACGCTAGTTAATATTATAAAACTAAAATTATACTCAACTTGATTAAGAATAAACATTCGAACTCTGAACATGAGTAAAAATAAATAAAATAAAAATCATTACGCATCTGGTTTGAGAGTCTAAAATATTTTTTTAAATTTTTCAGGGGTTCAAATACTAAAGGACAATGGTCTGAAGAACAAGAAGATGAACTTAGAAGATTGCATTCAGAATATGAGAGGGATAGACCCGAAAGAGGTAAGTACTAAATTTTAATCAGTAATGAAATATTTAGCTGTTAATTCTGACACCCTTGTCTAAGACTCTTTTGTGCATACAAAAAAGGATTTTAATTAAACAGAAAAAATAACACATTTTTCTTAATTTGGGTCTAAAAAGTTTATCTGAGATGAACATTTTGGAAAATATCTACATTAAGCAGTAATCCTTGTATTTAATATTTGTTTTAGAAATGGTCGACTGGATCCAAGCCAATTTGATAGATCAAAGTAGAAGTCGAAAGAATGTGGTGAGAAAACTACGAGAACTGGGGATAGGTCCTGCAGCTGTACCGCAAGCCGTAAGTAGCTCTTTTAGAAATAATTCGCAGAGAATATATTTATGAATTTTCACTTATTAAAATACTTTTTCCTCAGACTCGACTTACCACACGCCCTCCAAAGGAGTTTTCTGAGGAAGAAATCGCTCTAATTACCAGCTTATTCAACGAATATAAAGAAGCATATGGTGAGCGTATGGAGTTCTTTTTTTTCACTCATCCCTTGTGGAAAATAAAATGCATTATAGGAAATTTAAAAACTCTTATCTCGTTTACTAATATTGGCTTCATGTTTCAGATATCATGGGATGTATTATGGAGAGACTGGAGGTCCAAAGACCAAAATCAAGAATCATTGAAAAGATTTTAGAACTGGGTCTAGTCAGTCATAGAAGTCAGCTGTATAAAAAGAAAATGAAAAAGTCTGGAGGAGGTAACGTATTGAATCTGACTTGCTAGTAGAATTGAACATGGATTTCAATAGTTGTTTTTTAATTTAATCTAACGATTTTCAGCTTCAAATGATGGAGGTCAGTCTGAGAGCAGTAGCAGTGCTGAAAGCGGATCTGATAGTGCTTCTGATAACGAATCAGATGGTGACAATCATCAATCTACTATAATTCCTCCTCTGCCTTTATCCGCATCAGATATCATTGACAAGATAAAACAAGTTATGGATTTAGGTGAGAAAAATCGCATTTCAAAGAGTTGTCCGCCAGAAGTATAAAATTTATGGCATTACAACATAAATAAGCAGAATTTCAAGTGAAAATCTGCTGAAAATCTAACTTGAAAATTTTGTCATTGGGCTTCATTTCAAGAAACTAATGAGAATGAAAATCTTATAAAACAAACAAAATGTCAATAATTTTTGCCTCGAGTTTTAAACAAAAATTTATTATTTTCTTATTCGAACTTTAATGCATAATTTACTGTCTTACTTGGTGGATTTTCTAGTGAGCTGATTATTTTTTATTTGTTTTAGACATGAAAAATGCTGTCGAGTGGATTCTGTCCTGCCTTGAAGAAGCATTAGAGGACATTGGAGACGAAGAATCCGACGTTCCTATTTTGCCTTTGGCTGACTTTTCAGTGAAGGCAATGGATAATAACGTTTTTCAGAGTCTGTTGCTTGCCCTTAATATCAAACGACCAGTTAATTTCCAGGTAAACAAAATTCAATTTTTTTTTATTTCAGTTTTTTTTTTCAAGTGAATGATTTTCAAATTTTTAATGTTACAGATATTATTATTATTTTTTCTAATCCAAATGTGATTTTTCAGGAAGTGTATTGGAGGATTCCTGGAACTTGGCTAGCAAATGATATCCGTAAACGAATAACAATAATTCAGAGTGGTTTGAGTGGAAATATCGATCCTAGTATAGGTATAAATAAGGCTTTTTAGCAGTAAATTCATTTTATATTTGTAGATTTTCATATTATTTCACTTTATTGATTCTGCAGATATGGAAGAAATATTGCCAACTGAAAACCCCGTTGCTCCAAGACCGAGTGGAGATATGAGTGCCCCATCAGATAGTGCGAAGGATAAGAAAAAAAGGAAACGATTCAATCCCGATGGATTTGCCTCGACATCAACTCAGCAAAAACCGCCACGAAAAAAAAAGAAAATGAGTCGAATTATTCGCAATGATGAATCTGATGATGACGACTTGGTTGCCAGTATTACCAAGTTGAAATCCAAAATGAAGATTCCTGATAAGAGCGACAAAGAAAATGATGTAGGTCTTGCAAATGGCCCAGAAAACCATAATGCAGGCAGCGATAACTTGGTGGTCGAACCAGGCCCAAGCTCCAGAATTTTGTCGAGTGACGGGTCTGATAGTGAAAAGGAGTCAAATCAGCGATTAAAATCAAAGCCGATGCAAGTTGAGCAAAAATCGAGAATTTTGGGAGACAGCGATTCAGATACCGAATTTTTGTCCAAAAAAATGTCGGAAAATAGCGATTCCGATGATGCAGCAACTTCTAAGTTTTCAAGAAAGTCAAACATATCTAAGCTTCGGGACTCTGACGAGGACAATATTCCATCAAAGATATTACAAAAGTCTAGAATTGCTGATAGCAGCAACTCTGAAAGTCTAGTAACGTCAAAATCATCAAAGAAATCAAGAATAGCTCGTAGATGTGACTCTGATGATGCAACAACTTCAAAACCATCGAAGAAGTCAAGATTTGCCGACAGTAGTGACTCTGAGGACGCAGCTACATCAAAAACATTTCGAAGATCAAAAATTCTGGGTGACAGTGACTCTGATGAAGATATATTCTTTTCTTCACAGAGGTCAAATAATTCTCAAAACTGTAATAAAAAGACTTCGAAGCACTCACAGAAAAAAAGAGATTCTTCCGATGTTGAAGCCACATTAAAACCTTCCACATCTCGAATTTTGACAGAAAGCGATTCTGAAGATGAATCTGTATTACCATCTCAACAATCTGAAGTTTCTAGTGATTGCCATATTAATAAATCTGTATCCAAAGGTTCACAAGAATCAGTAGCTTCTACTGATGAATCCAGTGGATCAGTTTCCCAACCAACCAAAAAGTCAAATACCAATTCCGACGACTCGGGATCAAAGTACTCGCAAAATTCATCGAAGACTTCTCAAGAATTGACCTCAAGATTCTCCCAACAAACTGAAGCCTCTAACTGTGATAAAGAATCAGTCCTGAGTTCTTCCCAGAAGTCAACAGTTTCAAAAAATTCTACTGTTGAGTTTCCAGTAAAATCAACACAAATATTGAAAGCATCAAGTGATGATTCAGACAAAGAGTCTATTAAAGTTTCTCAGAAGGCTACAGTCCTGGTTCATGAATCAGATAGTGAAACTGGACATAAGTCTGATGATGAAATAGGATCTAATTCCAGACAGAAGCACAAACTTGTATTCAGCGATGAGTCGGACTGAGTGAAATGAATTTTATTTTTAGTTTTATACGTGTAGAATGATTAAAAAATGCATTGTTTTAAAAATTTTGTTGACAGTCAACTCGAACATAAAATTCTAAAAATGAATCTTAGTCTACGTTTATTTGAAAGCTTAAACAATGTTCGGTCTAGTAGAAATCAGATAAAGTATTTTTTTAGAATAAATGTTATCAAAATTTTTAAAAAAGTATTTAGAGTACGTACTAAGATTCAATTTTTATTAATTATTTTAAACTTATAACTTTTATCAATTTTTTTTCTGATTTAGCCATGTTGCACTCAGTGAATTTTGAAGCTGATCACGTGATATTTGTTTTTCCGAGTAGAAATATATCTTGTGCAGAGAATCTGTCATTATAAATCCATTGTCAGAGAAGTATCCGTCAATATTTTTCGCATCCAGCCAAACGAAGAGACCAATGGAATCTGTCTGCACATTAATTACGCAGTTTTCGAGTGTGCAGGAATCCACTTGAGTCTGAATATAAAAAATCACGCACGAAATAAAGTAAAAAAATATACTTATTCTTAACTATCCGAAGGTAGAAGAGAAAATTCTACGAACTTGAATTTTGCAATTTTGAAGACCAATAACTTTTTTAAATGACCGAGGGAATAAAAAATTTTCGTGAATTATTGAATTTTCCTTTTGTAACGTCAACTTGACAAAGCATTTAGAACCATAAGGTCTTTTTCTTGACTTGCACTTTGGATTTGATTCGATGAGATCGCGAACACTGGTTTTCATTATTCTTTGAGATGATTCTTTAGACTGAACATAAGAAATAGGATAGGTATGTTAAATTTCGGTACACTTAATTACGAGTATTTATTACCGATACGAGTGTAGTTGATTAATTTACTGTATTTCTAGCTGAGGATAAGACAATACACTATAAGTGATGTCTCAATTTTTTGAAAAATTAAGAGCTCAGACATGTAGCCAAACTCGTTTAGATGTCTCAGTTTCACATTTTCCATTTTACATTCGGTGAGATGTATCAATTTTCGAAAAAAGAGAAGCTGAGATATGTAGAAGAATTCGTGTAGATGTCTCAATTTTTGAAAAATGAGAAGCTGAGACATGTAGACGAATTCGTGTAGATGTCATTTTAGGAAAACGAAGAAGCTGAGACATGTAAACGAATTCGACCAGATGCCTCAAATTGTAATTTACAGTAAATCCAACCAATGGGCTGGATTTCCCTAAATAAATTTTTCTGACGGCTAGTTGTCTCATTTTTTGAAAAAAGAGAAACTTAGGCATGAAGCTTTATTTGGCTAGATGTCTCAGTTTCAAATTTACTTGTTTGCTTGATGTTCCAGTACATCCAGCCAATTGGTTAGATTTCCCAGAACGAATTTTTATGTCAGTTAATTGTATCGACTACATGTCTGAATTTGTTGAAAAATTAGGAACTGAGACATGTAGCCGAATTTGGCTAGATGTCAGTAGAGGAAATAAATTACTTACAATCACAAGACTGTGAGAAATTGTGTCAACGGGTGTCATCGAATTCCAGTTATACAAATAAATCAATAGTTCTGCATTTGGAATGTCATTCAATTTGTCACTAATGACATTTATGGTGATAGATCCAGAACGATCCAAATCACCAGTAACAATAACAGGTTCGAAGAATTTTTTAGCATAATATTGCAGCATTTTCCATTTTCCTCCAAATTCTGTTAAGACAAAATACGTATCACTACATTTTTTAAAGCAGAATATTGGGAGAAGGTCTGAACTTTCATAAATTACTGTTAACCAGATCTGTATGCAATGTTTTGAGAATTCTTACCAATCGATGACCAAGAAGGAGCTTGCCATATGTCATTCAACTGCCAGTACATAGCACCCATGGTTCTACCCTTTCCATTTGGCAGCAACGTACCTCTCCATTTGCGATACCACTCTGTCTGTGATTTTACAGACCATGCTTGATTTATCTACATATTGACCAAGATAAAATTTTTCATTAAAATTTTCAAGTATCATTGATGTTGCTCCAAGATCAAACTAAATTTTAAGAATTGATACAGGCTCGAAATTTTGGGTGTCACTAACAACGCAATAATCCATCATCTTCTTTGCTTGGTTTTGGTAATTAGTATTATAATGAAGTACTTCTTATTTCTCAATTTAAGAACTTACTGTCGCTAAAATTACGACTATGTGTACACAGTACACTGACCTTAAATGTACCAGATCTTTTTCCCATTAAATAGAAACTGCACTTTAAAAATCAAAATATAAGAAAAACTTCGCAGGAATCTGAATAATTGTACCTATAGATACATGAATTTGATAATTTTAATTATTACACTTAATTAATTTTGTTTTGAAAATTTGGAAGTAAATTAATTTATACTAGGCTTAAATTTAAACGATTTAATCATTGCTCACCTTTTGTAAGTATAGATTTTTTTACTAAGAGTCCATTTTTAGAAGCATACTTTTATTCAAATAAAAAATTTCCTCTCACAATTTACCTGGCTGACGTGAATAAAGTTTTCAACGTCACGTGATGGAGGAGCAGCGAAATGAAACGAAATCAAATGAATGAGTGAGCGCTGTCCTCCAGGTGAATGTTGCCTATGCTGAAAAAATTTAGATTTAAACGATCTGAGATCCTCTGGTGTAGTAACTTTCTGTAAAGTAGAATACGACGGTAAAGACTGGTATCCATATTCAGACGCAAATCTTGTCATAGGGTAGTTATCAATCAACCAGCTGTCATGATTATAATCAAAAAAGTGCACTGAAAAATGTTTCACATATTGTAGTACCAAATCTGAAGAGAAAAATGTCCAGGTTTTCGAATGGAACTATAGGGATCTCATAAGCTACCTATTGAAAGTTTATGTTTTTCGATCCACGTTTTCCAACCTTCAAAATAACTTTCCTTCAAAGTCGAACTTTACGATTTCTATACAGCCTCGCCGCCCCCTCCCTGCCCCCGGACGTAAACACAGCAAAAAATAAGAAGAAATATGAAAAGGAGAGATGGCTGTTTTTGGAGTCCTAACATCATGAAACGAAAAACAATGAGCGTCCCATGCCTATTTGTGAAAGTCAGCCCAAAATTAAAAGAAGGAATTCTGTCGAAAACCTGCTAAAATTAGTCTGTGTCTGTTTTTTACCATCTCCATATAGAGGATCATAAGGATTTGAAGAAACATAGCCTTCAGCTTCGGACTGTAAACCATTAGAAGGACTGGATGCCATGAAATATCGAGATTGGTCTACAGCCAAAACAGCTTTTTTAACCACATCCACATACAAATGAACATATTCTTTTTTGAAAAGAGAAAACTTTAGCCAAGTACCATACCTATGAAAAGCAATACAATTTTATTTCTCATTAAATCAGCATTGATTAAGATTTTACTTGATGAAGTTTTTCAGGTAGCTTGAAATTTTCTTTTTTAGCCTATACTATATTTTTTATAACTACTTGGGTACTTTTTTCTTCAATGAAAACTTAATATTCGTCAAAAATAAATAAAAATACTGGTACTTACCTATCCACACACTCAATTAAAATATTTTTCCTTCCGAAAATGCGTTGGGAACATAGGGGTCTTGGGAAAATGGATTCAAGAGAAAGCGGGTCCAGAAAGGGGCTGTCGGGAAAATGACTTTGAGAAAATGGACTGGAACCTTACCAATTATTTTTCAAAGCAGCTTCATTTTCATTATTGCCAGCCCACAATATGATGCTAGCGTGATGCTGCAATCGCCAAATTTGTTGGGTGATTTCTTCATTCACTGAAGCTAGAAAAGAATTGTCAACTGGATACATACTGCAAGCAAACATCATATCTTGCCATATTAGGATACCATACTCATCACATAGCTAAAAAAATAGAAATCATTATAATAAACCGTTGAAGTATAAAATACATGAACAAGACAGCTGGATATTACTAACCTCATAAAAATAATCACATTCGTACATTCCACCTCCCCAAATCCGTAAGATATTCATATTCGAATTTTTTGCTGACTCTAAAAGATGGCGAATTGTCTTTTTATCGCATGTGTGTTCCAGCAAAATATTACTAGGAATATAATTAGACCCTTTGGCGAAAATTTCAACATTGTTGACATTGAAAAAGAATGTCAAACCTGAAAAAATTATCAATTATACGAGTAAGTATTCGAATTAAAAACGTTTCAAATAATTTAGTAGTTTGTATTTTTGTAATATCTGAGATAAAATTAGGTCTACCTTGTTTGGCATTTTTCTTATTTACCCTTTCCTGAATAAGTTTTGCTTCTCTAAAACCGATTTGAATTCTTTTTTCATTTTCCTGCTTTCCGTTTGAAAATACTGCAGACAATGGATACAGTTTCTGAGGACCATAACCATTCGGCCACCACAATTCGACTGAAGCCTAAAAACAATCTCCTATGCATATCATAAAATCATTTTGTAATGATATTCACTTATTTTCTGTGAAATTGGAAAAATAAAATAACTATTTGTAAAAAATATCAGGCCAGAGGTTTTCAAAATTTTCGCTAGCATTTAGCTCATTTAATTCATAAACTGAATTGAACCTTAAAAATAGAACCTCTCTGGTGCTTGCTAGAAACGTTTCTGGCTGTGGAAGAAATAAATTCTTTAATGTTCTTGAAAGGAAATTTTTCAAAGCTTTTCCTTCACGTATAACAAATTCATCTATTACCTTTGGTACGGAAATATTTAAAGTCGCAACTATATTTCGAACTAGCGAATTCGATGACAGTAAAATATCTGTCCTTGATGACAAAGCGACATTTTCTTTTTCAAAAATAGAAACGTCAATGCTGCCAGTAATATCAGAAGTGGCACGGAGAGGACCTGAGCAATTAACTCTGACAAATACTTTCCAATAGTCACCATCAGAAACAGTGGACACAGCTATATCTTGCACTATCACATCTTCATCATACGCAATTAATTCAACTTCTTTCCTGTAACAATTATCAGGTCTGTAAACTGCAGGTTGCTATTTTCCAACTTTGACTAGTTGTAGTGAGTTATCTATTAGAGATACTAGAAAGACGAATGACTTTGTTCATATTGGAGAGACTTTTTTAAATATGAAACACCAAAAAAGAAAGAAAAAATATTTACTTAATTTCTTACATAAAAAAACGTATAAGGCCCCTCATTCTAGGCATTTTATTTAACTAAAGAAAGTAAAACAGTTTCCACTGGATTAATAATGTCTAATTTGCTCACCAAATGCCAACTGATGGCATAGCGAGTCCCCAGTCCCATGCAAATGAAGCTTGCACACGACGCAGAAAATTGACGTGGCATTCTCCGCGATATGCAGATGGTAAACACTTGGGGGGTACCGAGTGAGAAGCAGTCTGTGATAATCTTTTTGCTGAATGGATAGGTGATTCAAAATTTATCTCCAGATAATTGGTATGGCTCTAGAAATATAAAAACCTCATTATGTATTCCTCCTTTATCCCTGGTTTGTAAAAATAATTTTTTAGCAGGTTTTCCCTTGGAAACCTGCTTATTTTATCAGTTTGTTCCATGCTCAAATGGATACCTCATCTGAGGTGCTCATCTGTCCGCCCAAAATGGGGGTATTGAACAATAAATCCACTGCAGTAAACTGCAGAAATTCGTGACAATGAATTAAACAATATAAATTGTCAACCAACTGATGATCTGACAGAATGTAATTAACACCATGAACTCCATACATTCATTTGCACACACGTACAAAACACACACACTGTTGATACAACTGGCAAGTGTGCCAGCTGCTTGTTTTTCCCTTCCTTCCCCTCCGTCTATCATTATTTTGTCAGTCTTTCGTTCTTTCTGGGTTTCCTTCCTTCACATAGATTGGGCACACGTCGCCCTGCATATTCACACCACTCTAGCACACATCACTCTTCTAATTGTTTACCAATTTTTTTCCATATTATTTTTTCCTTCTGGATCTTTCTAGTGTTTTATTAAATCAATTTCTCTTCCTCAAATATACTAGAACCTTCCACACAGTTTTCCATTGTATTGTTAATTCATTTCCGAAACAAAATGACCAAATATGGTCATAATTATGAACAGCTATTGACCACTGCCGACAGTTTTTCATATAAAATTTAGAAGGCACTTCTGTGATATTATTATCATCATTGTGCATAGTGAAGTGTAAGCACCAATTCTCTATAAGAGAATTGTAGAGTCTTTTGGGGCTGTATTGTTATAATGTTAAGCAGAATTGTCAGAATAATGCTTGAATAGTTGAAATGAAAATTTAAGTGTGCACCATTTTAATAAAAATTGTGGAATAAATTATTCATTGTGAACCAATTGTTTCTATACCTGACTGGACCTATCTGTTAGGAGGAAGTCCAGTTCAGAAGGGTTAGTAGGGGATGTTGACAGGCAACATTCCTGAACACAGATCATTGAATTTAAAATAGGTAGGTTTTCGAGAGCTGAAAATAATATCGGCTTATAAATTACAAAAAACAATATTGACCAACCAATTTTTCAGTGACATCAAATCGATACCGCACAAAAGTGTTATCCACTTGACCCAAAACCTGATTATTCAATGAAATCTTCGCGATTCCATCTAAGCCATGAAATACAAGTTCAACATTTTTTCCGTTAAGAATTTTCTCATTATCAACTGTAAAGAAGATGGAAAAAAATTATTTTTATTGCTTTCCATAAATAAGTCCAAAGATCATTAGAAAACAAAAAGTAGCCTACTTGTAAAATGTACAAAGTAGGTCCATGATTCCTTGGAAACCCAGCGATAATTTACATCATTAAAACGATAATAGATGCTCTCTTTCAAAATACCGTCATTTTGTAAATCTGTGAAAATGCCACCAGGAACTAGTGCAGAGACTTCAATAGCTGGGAAAAAATTATTAGTCAATTCGTGACAATATTTACTTATCAATATAGTCATTTGTTGTATGATAAATTAAAGAAATGAACATATAAAATTTTCTCCAGATTTTAACGTATCTATTAAAGAAATATCTATTTTCAACGCTCTATATCTCTGCCTTCATGACAGATGAAACCCAATGCTAAATACAAAAAATGTATGTTTGATGGGGAATTGTTTGTTGTAAGCATTTTTCAAAAAAAAAAATGAACATTTACGGGATTATTGCTTAAGAAAATCAAAAGTATGGATAAAATTTTCTCAGTTGTTTAGCAGAATAACAACATGGAGACAAAGTGATTAGAAATAGTGGCAGCTTTCACGAAGCATTATGAAGGCAAGTGATGAATTTTTTTTTACATCATTAGTACGTATAAAAAAATTTTTTTGTCTTCTGAATAAAATTTTGTTACATATACTTACACAGTATATCTGAAAAGTTCCCAAACTCAATTTTCCTAGGCCATGTAAGTGGTGCCATCACCGATTCAACCCTGCCATCATGTAGCCACAATTCTGATAAGCTTGTATTCAAAATTTCAACTCATTTTGTCAATTCGCCTTGGAGTTACATTCAGTTGTGTAAAAGTTACTTGAGTGTCCTTGTACAAACTTACAACTTGGACTTGAAGAAAAGTGCAATAATTTTTTATTTTACTTGGAAAAATCATCTGCTACTGTTTATTTAATGATTGGAAATGGTTATGCGGATCTCGTACCACACTGTACAGGAGGTGGAAGCGTTTCAAAGCAGGAGGGGAATTGTTGGCGGATGACAAACAAAAAGAGAGACCGATAATTTTTCTCACATCGTGTAAACGTTTGCTGGGATCACATAAGTATCATTTACACAACTGAGAATTGACAAAACAAGCTAAAATTTTTTCACAAGCTTGTCAGAGTTCTGGCTACATCATGGCACGGTTGAATCGGTGATGGCGCCACTCACATGGCCTAGGGAAATTGAGTTTGGGAACTTTTCAGATATACTCTGTAGTGATACCAAATTATACAAGATATATCCAAGTCAACATAATAAAAATGCTTCCACTTGGAGGAAAAAAAAACTTCAGAGCATTCCAATAACCAAGGATGATATTATGCTTAACTTTTTATGGCCTTAATCTTATATTCATGACCTTGAAGGCTGGATACACGGAAGCACAAAAATTTGACTCAAGGTCTCATACAAAGAATTCAAAATCAAACAAAAAATTTTTTCAATCAAATCTTTTTCAGGAAAAATTTAATCATTTGAGGGCCTTTGAATACCCTCTAACTATACAATTCTTTTTTGAAAAAATTTCATAATTTTTCAAAAATGTCTGGGGAGACTAGACACTGTTTAGGAAGACCTAGCCCCCCTCCAGACCCACGCTCGCTACGCCTATGTTACCAGCCCTACATTTTTTTTCAATAATCAATAAAACTCAAGGTTCTAGAACAGAAACAAATTGAAAGTATACATATAAAAAATATACTTACTTTGTTTCTCATTTCGAACTCTCCATTGAAACTTATTTAAAGGAACCACTTCGAAATTCTCAACAACTGAATACAAAGCACCAAAAATGAAACAGATTTGGATAAAACCCATTTTGTAAAAAACTACCGTTTGGTTCTAGCTTGTCTTTTCGAAACACATCTCTGTAGCAAAGAACAATTATTTTCTGAAACACGATGAAAATTCGTTACCAATGGTTCAGTAGAAAAAATTATTACTTACGTGAAAACAGATTCTTCAGAAAGAATTTTACGCAAGGAAAAAAAATCTTCACGATGGGAGGAGTAATAGGAGTTCACAGTCTGTTCGCGCTAAGAGTATAAACGTGCAACCCGCTAAAAATTATTTTATGAACAATTTGGCATGTCAAGGGGAAAAATATGGGCACTCGTAGATTAGTCACAGTCAAAAAGCTTTGCGTCAAGAAATTCGACTACGCAGAACCAATCAAAGTAGACTTTTAAAACTGGGCTTCGTTGTCGTAGAGGCACCTTTTTGCGCGTTGGAAATTATTTATATTTTATACTCTTAGCGCAAACAGACTATAAAAGTTGAAATTATAAACATGATCCGGTTTTGAAAGATCAATTTGAATAACACTGCCTCAACATCGATATATTTGTTAGTTTGTATTTATCCTGTCCGAATGAAATAAAAACTTCCACACTTTTAGCTGATGAAAAATGATTAGTACACTATTTAGTTTACTAATCTATTTTATCACCAACCTTACTCTCATTAAATAATGAATTTGTAGCAGAAAAAACTTCTCTCCAGTGATAATTTTTTTCTGCCGCTCCCAGCATTTATGACGAATTGCTGGAAAACACTGAAGAATATAAATAAATTAAATCTTAATTTGTTTGCATTTTCTTCTTCATAAAAAACATGAGCCATAAATTCTCTCGTAAGACAGAACTTAGCTCATTTCCACTACTAATCAGAGTAATTCTTTCTTACTCTACTCTCAAAAATATTATATTTCCAACAGAAATAAATACGAGTACCATCAAATGGGGTGACTTTACACACTTTTTTCATGTTTTTCAACTTTGTCCTTTAATAACTCTTCTAATTTTGAAGCTATCGAAGTGAATTTGGTTTTAAAATTTAGGTCCAACATTTCTCCACAAAATTGTAAAAAAAAGTTTGAGTTTGCAGCCTTCCTTCTATGTTTTATGATTTTTCAAAAAATTTGTGTAAAGTCACCCCTCAATGGGGCGACTTCACCCATCAATTTGTTATCGACGGGTTATTGATGGGTGGGGAGGCAAAATTTGAGGATGTTTGTACTCAGACATACGATTGATAAGAAACTAGTCAAGTACCAACTTCAACCGTGTGAAACCGAACTGAATATTTTGAGTGTCTGTGGTTAAAAAAAAAAGACGAATAAGAAAAAAGGAAAAAACCATATCGCCGCTTTATTTTGTTGTTCTGTTACTGGGTGAAGTGAGGTAGGGGCGGCGATCTTTTTTTTCTTTTCCTCCTTCTACCTGCTTCGATCCAAATCGTATTTTGGTTTTAATTTATGCCTGGCAATTTATTTATTGGGCTAAAACGAAGTGGGTAAAGTCGCCCCTTGAATGTAAAGTCACCCCGTTCGACGGTACTATGACAGAAAAAATTCTTACCATACGGTGCATTAATTTTTTCTGACGCCCCCAGCGTGTCACATGTACACATACATTGCTGAACAAAAGTGAAATTACTCTCCTCCAAATGAACTTAATTTCACTCTTCCTCCAATGAGAAAATTTAATTCTTTGAGAATTTCAGAAATGTGATTTTCATTCATCTTTCTACATAAGTAATTCAATCATTCATGATTCACAAATAAAAATGTGTGCATCCCCATTACAATGTGAAATAATATTTGTAAAAAGCTAAATTATTTCCATTTCATGTTGAACAATAAAATTCTTCTTTTCTTTGGTGGGGGAAAAAATAAGTATGTGGACATTTCTTGCACATCGTCTGGCAACCCTGGCCAGGGTTGGCCATTTACACGTATATTATGAATTCTCTATGTGTAGTTGTAAATAATGGTGTATGTAATGTAAATAATTATTCTTCGTAAATAATAATTCTCTACGCGTAAATAATTCAATCGAGTTGATATTTTTAATGGTATTTACTGATTATTTACAATTCTTTACATTATTTAAATTATTTACGTGTAGATGTAAATAATTCATCTACGTGCCAACCCTGGCAGTAGCTCGCGCGTCGCGCGACTACGAGAAAATAACGAGAGTGTCCTTCTTTCCCCCGTACCAATTTTGCCACAAGTACCTATAGCATCGATACATGTTCGACTAGGTTGCACAGCTGATACAGCTGATCACTTTTCAGAAAGTGATATATATACGTGCAGAAAACTGCGAACGTCATCATGCGACGAGTTGAAAAGCTGTGCTCTCGACTCGAGACAATTAATTTTTTTTTGTTGTAGCAGCTTACGTTAAAAATTTGTACTTGTCTGAATTTTAACTAAATATTATTCTTCTTGAGGATAATAAAAGCTCTTACATTTGTACAATAATTCACGAGTACATGATCTAAACATAAATTATGCTCTGATGCATAATATTGCACACGGTAATTTTCATGCGAAATTAAAATTTAATAAATAACTAGCGTACGGCCCTCTTGCTCCACCACTCCCAGGGACCTGTCATTTTAAAACTTTTGTTGTACTTCCTATCATTCAGCTCAAATTTTGCTCAATTGCACTAAAATTTTGCTCAACCTTGTTCAAATTTTGCTCAATGCCCCTCAAATTTCACTCAATCCCGCTCAAACTTTGCTCAATTTTACTCAATCCAGTTCAAATTTTGTTCCATCCCGCTTAAATTTTGCATTATCATACAATGAATGAATGAAAATTGCTCCATTCTGAAATGTGTAGAAAAGGATAGAATTCACAGTTTTTGAAAATGTTTTCATCATTACCAGTAAAATTGAATATCTAATCAAAAAGATTTGTATATCATCATACTTCTGATATTTCCCTCTTTCTATTGAGACCAAATTCACCTTTCTGCGTTAAGTTAAACTGTCGCCCAGTACCATACCTATGAAAAGCAATACAAATATGTTTCTCATTAAATCAGCATTGATTAAGATTTTACTTGATGAAATTTTTCAGGTAGCTTGAAATTTTATTTTTTTGTCCACTATATTTTTTGTAACTACGAGTAATTACTTTTTTTCTTCTGTGAAAACTTAATATTCGTAAAAAATAAAGAAAAATACTCGTATGAGAAGCAGTCAGTGATAATTTGTTTGCTGAATGGATAGGTGATTCAAAATTTATCTCGAGATAATTGGCATGGCTCTAGAAACATAAAAACCTCATTATGTATTCCTCCCTTATCCCTGGTTTGTAAAAATTTTTTTTTCATCAGATCGTTGAATTTAAAATAGGTAGATTTTCGAGAGCTGAAAATAATATCGGCTTAAAAATTATAAAAAATAATATTGACCAACCAATTTTCTAGCGACATCGAATCGATACCGCATAAAAGTATTATACACTTGGCCCAAAAGCTGATTATTCAATGAAATCTTCGCGATTCCATCTAAGCCATGAAATACAAGTTCAACATTTTTTCCGTTAAGAATTTTCATACCTATTATCAACTGTAAAGAAGATAGAAAAAATAATTTTTATTGCTTTCCATAAGTCTAAAGCGATCATTAGAAAACAAAAAATTACCTATTAGTAAAAGTTAGAAAGTAAATCCATGATTCCTTGGAAACCCAGCGATAATTTAAATCATTAAAACGATAATAGATGCTCTCATTCAAAATACCGCCAGGATGTAAATCAGTGAAAATGCCACCAGGAACTTGTGCAGCAACTTCAATAGCTGAAAAAAAAATCCTATATTTTTATTCAATAATCAATAAGTAATTTACTAGTAATTGAAACAACTCGTAGGTATTACATGTATTCTTATTTCGAACTCTCCATTGAAACTTATTTAATGGAACCAATTCAAAATTCTCAACAACCGAATACAAAACACCAAAAATGAAACAGATTTGGATAAAACACATTTTGTAAATAACTCACGTTTGGAACAAGCGCATGTCTTTTCGAAATACATCTCTGTGGCAAAAAAAATAAATTATTTTCTGAAATACGATGAAAATTAGTTAATAATGGTTCAGTAGAGTGAATTATTACGTTGAACGTGCAGATTTATGAGAAAGAATTTTACGTATGACTTACGAGGGAAAAAAAATTCCTTGTAACTTTCAAGGAGGAAGGAGGAACGGGAGTTTGAAAGTTGAAATTCTGAACTTGATCAGGTTTTGAAAGATTAGTTTGAATAAAGCGCTTACATCGTTGCTTATTCCCTATTTAGTGCTTGTAGAAGAGTATTTATTTTTTTTAAAACAATGCCTGTACCATTGTAGGTACTTTTAATAAACATCGTATGAGTCATTGAAGCGCCATCATTTCTTCTTTTATAAGTCTTTGAAAAAAAAAAAAGTTTATCAAATGAATGAATAGTATTAATTACAAACAGTATAGTAACTTTTCTCATCACTGTTGAGAAATATAGTATTATGATGATATACGATGGGTTTCGAAACATAACTTACTAACTTTGTGAAAAGATTGTCGGAAAATGCGATGCTTTTAAATAGGTTTTTGAAGGAACGGATTTCTTTGAAGTCAGATTGTTTTTTTTTTTCAACTTTGATGGCTTATGATCGGGAAAATACTGAACTAATTGAGCTGAAATCGATATGGTGTACAAATGAAAGCTTCTAAAATGTGATATTCTAGTTTCAAGCCAATATATTGGTTGGTTTGGATAAAAAGTGGTTTTGAAGATTCAGAACGAGAATTTTTCTTTATGGAACTTGCGGGCAGGGTTCCAACAGAAATCCATTTTTGTATAACTTAATTCTAAAATATAAACTTCTAATGGTTCATCAAAACCCCTGTAGTTCTATTCGAAAACCTGCTTTTCTAGCAGGACTTGTTGCGTTAGAATTTTTTCTTAATTTAGTTTTGATCGTTATTATAGGTACTTATTTGTTTCCTATTATTATTGTTTTGTGTTTTTATTGCACTGCTGAAGCAATACTTAATCTAAAAATTTTATCATGTGGTACTAATTGGAACGTTTATTATGGGTAGCCTAGGCTATTACTTTTTATAATTATACAGAATCATTCCAACTTCTTACACAAATCTTATAAACCTGGATTTGAGAACGACAAATTCATATCTTTCGAAAATATTTTCATAGGGTAGGATATAATATGTAGTAAGGCCAGAAGAGAGAGAGCTTGGCAGGTAGCGTAATGGTTTCCACCATATTATCCACAATGTTGGGAAGGGTTAAGCTCGTTAGGGCAGTCTTTTCTATGTAAAGTGAGACTTACAAATGACCAACAAATTACTAATATTTAAAAATTTCCTTTATTTTTATTTTCATTATTTTCCTCCGTAATATTTTACACTCTTTATGGCTAGCGCTAAACTATGGTAAAAATTTTCGAATGTTTTAGAAGTAATTTGATCTTCACTTATTGTTGGCTATTGGAATTATCGCGCAAATTTCCACGATAAATTTTTCATTTTGTATTTTTCTGTAACGGTCATTCTCGTCATTCTTCCAATTTTGCTGTAGACCAATACATCATAAAATAATGTTCTGAAATTTATTGATTTTCCTTCTTTAAAATTTTGATTTAATTTCTCAAATTGATGGTGATTCTGGATGCATGCAGTAGCAGTATGGGTTTGCACAATTAAGATTTTGTATTTCCCTTATGAATATAATATTTTTTGTACTTTATAATTATGACGAGTGGATTTGCTATCTCGTCAGAATTTGGTTTTGCGCTATTGTATATTTCATCATGAGGATGTGCTGTTAATTTATTATAATGGGTTGAACAATGGAATGAGAGGAATCTAGGGACTTCTTGCACAATGGTATGACTAAATAGAATTTTGGAAACTTAATTAAAATCCTTCTGACTTTCTCCATTACAAGAGATAGGGCCAAAATCTGTTATAGTTCTTTTGTATTTTCCTGTTTATCTTTCTGGGTTTATTCTTTTGGCCTTTCTTGTGTTTTAAAGTGGCAAATCATACGATTTATGATTTCGCACACTACATCTAATTCATCATAATTGCATCATGTGCTGCGGTATTGTTATGAATATTAAAATATTTTAGGATTCAAATAGGATGATTCATCAAGAACCCTAAGGTACTCCTATGTCCATGATCAAGTATTTTATTGGAACGGTGGGAGAGTTTCATGATTCCTCAAAAAAAAAAAAAAAAAAACTGAAGTATCGAAAAAAAAGCACCAAAAAAACATGTGTAATATTGTACGTATAATATTAGGAATATTTCAAAATATTTACACAATATGTGGCGATATTTTCAAAATATTTCCGTATTAGTATTATTTTTCCCTTGGAAATAATTAAAAACTATTTAATCAATGGATTTACATTTTACATTATACCTAATGAATTTTTATCGCCTGAAACTCGGTGCTACTTGCGATACGACGCAGTTGAAACTAATTAACTTTCTTCGAGTTCGTTTTTTATAAAGTGTAGGTATCTTAAAGTAGTCGATGAGGTGCTATACGCACTTCGAATATTTTAAAACTGTCTTCTCTCAAGTCTAATGGAATAAAACTGTATTTTTTTCCTACCTTCACTTAATGGTCAGTCATGTTGGTTTGCTAGCATAATTCTGTTATTATTCTTAAACAGTAGTGTAAAATATAGCTTAAAGCTATATGCACTAGTCACACCTACACTGTGATGCAGGCATCCACCAAAAAATCTGTCATACTTTGAGTGAAATCCTAGAATCGTGAGGAACTGTTTTTTGTAAGTACTTAGTCGATAATTTTACGCTGCTGTGATATATTTTCAAACATTTTCGTATTTACGTAGGTAGTACATAATTATAGTACCATATTTTGCAAAATATAGTAAAAAATGAAAATGGTGTTCTCTATCGCTGAATGCTTCGCCTAATGAAATAACACGTACACGATATGGCGAAACAAAATAATTTTCATTTTTTATATTTTTCTAAAACAATTTTTTCCATGAAGGACGATATGTTTCTTATCAGCGATATACTTGAGAAGTTATGTGAGAAATACAATCTGATGAAGGACGACAAACTGGATTTGATGAAGGACGAGCACATTGAATTGGTGGTAGCTCCCGTGTGTTTCCAAAAATGCCATATTTTTTGCATGATCATTATTGGATTAGTGCTGGTCACGTTTCCTTGGATAATGGTAGGCTTTCCACGTACTTTTTATATTTTTTATCTAGGCTCAAAATTTTGAGGTCACTAATTTTAAATTTAGTTGTGAAAATCACTGAGTGAAGGTCTATGGAATCTAAGCAATGTGTTTTAATTTCTTATTAAGAGTAACTAAGGAAAGAAAAAAGTTTAATTAAATCTGAGCTTAAAAACCAGAGTGATCCTGCAAGTCCAACTTTATTGATAAGGAGATTTTGCAGATTTTTGATGTACTTAGTTTACTTACTCACTTTCATGCTGCGTGAACTCTACTCTTCCAAAATAACCACTCATTATCTTTAAAATGAAAAGCATAAGAAATTTGAAATTCTGACTTGGATCACTGTGGTTCTTAAGCCCAGAAATGATGATTTAAAAAGATTCCTTATCAAAAGTTACATTATCTACTTGGTACCTGATACTGCAAGAGAGTTAAAAAAAATTGCTTTAGCTAGAAAGTGAAATTTCAGCGTGTAAATGGCTGCAAATATGGCGTATCGAGAATTTGACCTTTTTTTTTATACATTAATTCAATTTCATGGCCTACTTCTAGCAAATATCTCATTAACAAATTTTATAACAGCACTATTTATTTATACTGAGTTGCTATAAATTTGAATTCCCACCCAGGATAACAAGAAAAGTCTGGCTCTAATTTTTAAAGTATTTACTCTAACTTTTTGTATGAAATTGAAGTATCCTTCAGTTATAAGCTACGTACATGTTGAAATTTTTGACTAACTAAAAATATAATTTTCTCTAATATAGGTGTTTAAAATCTCACTGAAAATTTTGAAAAGCCGATCATTTTTGGTTCATCAATCGTAATAATGCAAACACAAGGCTTCATTCTTTCCAGATGTCACCCAAGTGCAAATACCAACAACTTGACCAACTCGAAGAGAAAACTTCAAAAATGACTTTCAAAATGGTGCAAGATGCTCAACTTTTGCTCACCTTGGTTCGCCAACGCTCAGCTACCATGTCTGAGCAAAACAAAATATCTGCTGCTCAATACGTGTCTGATGTACGAAATGATCTGAAAGAGTGTATCACCGTCGGAATTCAAAAATCTAATCAAATTTTCTTGGACATGATCCGTGATTTGGAAAGCGAACTCACCTATTTTGACTTCGTCATTGATCATGAAGTTGATTCCTATTTGAAGGATGTAGGCTTCGATATCCAAATCATCCAATCCGAATTATCTAAAACTGAGTATGCAGACGCTGCTCAAGTGTTGGAAAAAGCTTCATATCAGATAGAACATTTGATCAGATCTTTGGTGGGAGATATTGACAAAATATACTCGCAATATGGAAGTTATATTATCAAAACTGTAGAGAATTTTATGAAAAATGGGTCAGACAGATTTAGCATTATATTGAATACCCAACATCGCGGTTGTAACTCCAGTATATCTGATAGAATTAATATCTGTTTTAATATCACTTCTCAAAATGACGTAGTCTACAAAAATCTGCTTACTGTTGCTCAGCTGATCAACTTTGTTCAAAATACAACAGACACAGTCAAAGATGTGGTGTATATAATATATTCAGAGGGGGATAAAAATAATGTTGCTAAGTTTGAGAAGTCGATTGACACCTTGATGAAGATTACAGATGATGCGAGACACGAAATAGACTCTATTTTAGAAAATGATTACAATTTCCTGGGATCTACTGTGCGAAAATTTGCTTATGAACACCATTCTGTACTGCAGGAGTTCATGATACGCCGCATGAAAATTGTCATCCAGAGCTTAGCCAGGAGTCTGCAGACCACGATGGACAACTCTGAGATTGTAAAATCAGAAAACCATCACAAAAAATTAGTTTACAAACTTAAAGAGAAGTTGGAGGGTCTGGAAAATGAGATGAAATCCAAAGCTCTCTTCATTGCAGATGCTGCTCAGAGATCTGAGTTTGAACAAAAGGCTAATTTGGAAGAGCTGAAACATCTGCTGAAGACCAGATTTGCTGATATCACTCGTGTAATGAAAACTGCTTTCAATAACCAGCGAAATCGACTAACTACAAATATGAAATACCACTTGGGCTATATAGTGAGACAGCAGTTACCATATATCTCATCTCTGACCCTTCAGAGTTATATTCCATCTGACATATGTCCCTTAGCTTTAGACTATCAGAAATTCATCAAGAACAACTTAAAGCAGACCGTGGATAAAAAGAATGGTGAGGTTATCACTGATAAATTTATCTCAGACAATTACTTTGGAGTTAATGAAGAAACTGGGGCTGCAATGGCTCCCTACATCGAATATGATTCGTTATCATCGCCTAATGAGTCAGAAGTTACAGCTCAAGGTAAGGTTGAACCTATCAATGGAACTGATGTAAGGCTGTAATGAATTTAATGTTTGTAGTTGTTTCAGCTATTGATGATACGTAGGTGGTTCAAATATTAACCGGAAAAATTAAATACCATCAAGCAGAGGTGAGGCTCGGTGAAAATAGCAACTCCCTGTGTTAGAGACATTCTCCACAAACTACCCTGACTGCATAAGTCCGCTCCGTCTTGAAAAAAACGGATCCGAAAACTTGGAGTGAACCAGAGGAAAATTATTTCGCTGCGCAACATTTTTTACTCCCTCACAACAACGCGCGACCATAACAACTCAATACACGCACACATGTCCTTCCTAATTGATCAGCGAGAAGTTGCAACGCCCTCCCTACTCTCCCCAATCTGTTGGGAAAGACATGTGTGCGTGTGTTGGGTTATACATGGTCGCGCGTTGTAGTAAGGCAGTAAAAATGTTGTGCAAAGGAAAACTTAACTTCCATTTCACTCCATATTCTCGCAGACGTTTTTTTCAAGACGGAACGGATTTATGCCGTCAGGGTAGTAAGTGGAGAATGTATCTAACAGACTGTATTGCCATTCGCACCAAAATTTACCTCTGCTTGGCAATTTTCAATTTTTCCGCTTTATATTTGAACTACCCTCATATAAGTAAAACGAGTTAGAATTGCAACCGACAATGATAATTTTAAGATTTGTACAAGTGTTATTAGTAAAATCTGGATTGAAAGCACTAGAGTAAGTTTATAAGTAGTATCTAAAAACATGTCATCTGTACATTTTTCTAAAATTTAACTTTTTTTCTCTGTAATTCTGATAATATTAGTGGGAAAGTATTCAATTTTGTTTTTAGCTGCAACACTAGAAAGACCATGTTTTACTCGATTACTCAAAAAACCAGGTGGCGTCATATTCGACTCAGCAGTAAAAGAACCTCAGAGGAAAGGAGAATATCATATATGACGCCATCTCGTCTTTTGAAGAGTGACACATCCTTTAAAAGGCGTTGTATACGACGCCAACTGGTCTTTCTAGTGTTGGATGGCTTAAATCTTTGATGTTTAAGTTATATTCTGTCTATTTCTGAGATTTATAAACTATAAGAGCCCTGACATAATGATAAGTACCTTCTTCATTATAATTTAGAGATAGACGAAGCTTCGTTATTACTTCAATTTAAAATTTCTATGTAATATCATTTATCAAATACTATTTACATTTTTATAAGACTTTTTTTTTAAAGCAGTCACAATCAGCAAATTATTTGAGACACAAAGCTAAATGTTGTTTACAATTTTCTAATTTTAATGGGCACTAAAAATTATCGATCATGACCTTAGAAGTCAAGGTAAATAGAGCCAGCTACATTTTTAAACATGCTCATTTTCCTAGCACTAAAGTATGTAAAATTTATTTAAAATCATAAAAATATGGTCAGCCAATTCAAACCATTCAAGTTTTAACAACTGTAAAGTCGGTTATGTGAATTTTTATTGGCAGTGATGTTACTAGCATCATCGGGAAATGAACATTTTTCAATATCATTTAACCATTATCTACCAAACAGGAGAGTTTTTTTAATCAACTTTGGTCTTTTAATACCTACTTTAAACACTTTTTATGTATGAAATATTAAACAAAATTGGTGGGCATTTTACCCAATCTGTTACACTTAGGATTGTTTTGGTGTAGTTGCTCTAGCTTCTATATTACTTTCTAAAAAATAGACGAAATAATAAGGATTGTGAGAAAAAAATACCACATATTGTGAAGTATTACAAAGAAAAAATAAAGAGAAACCTATCCTATCGAGTACCTAATAAATTAATCGGCAAATTAAAGTGGCGAAAAAACCGTAGAATAGTTTTTTACAACCAATTATATGCGGCAAGCACTATGATAATAACTGGAGCCTATTCCGTTTAAAATATATTATTATAAGAAATGCCAGGAAAAACCAGTGCATTTTTCACTGTGGTGTTCCTATTTACCTTATCACTGATGAATAGGATCAGAGCATATTTTTGGAGGGAAATAGTTGTGGGGTATGAAGGAGGGAATGGCCGAGGTTCACTAAAGTCGCGAATTGACTCCTAGAAGTTGGCTCCTTCTTTGACGTCAATTTGTAGATCTACCCCCACAAAGGTTGTTCAACGGAAAATGGAACTGGACCAGATTGAGCATATCAATTCATTGGTGGAAAGACTTGTTCTTAAAAATGTGTTTATTCTACTCTTCGTCTATTTCTTTTTTTAGTCTTTTTTTAAATTTTTTGTAACCTATTGGGATCTAACATTTGCTTAAGTATTGTATAATATTTTCTTTCTAAGTGATACTGATTGTAAGTTTAGTGTTTGTTATTTTTGAATCGTTTCTCAAAAATTGTCCTACATGTATATAAGATGGAAAATTGTTTTTAAAACCGAAAGGGTATAGTGGGTTTTGGCGTATTTGCCGCTCTAACATTTTACTTGCTGTATGCAATTCTGTCGATCTTTTTTATGTTTATCAACTCTATTCCTTATCGTTCGACCCATGACTACTCTTTACTCGGTACGTTTCACTGAAGTTATGACGCATAGAAATATCGAATTAATAATGTGAAATTGTTTATTTTACTCGATACATCTTTCCAACTCGATATCTGAATAGAACAAATAAACCTTAGGGCCCGCATTACAATCACCACATGTTTAAACTACAATTTTTGGTGGAATTTTATCCAACTTAGGTTTGTCGCAGTGAAACGCATACTCATTTCTTCGGGAGTGCTGTCTGTTTCCATCACCACGATTTGATTGATTTCAGGAGCAGGTCGTAGGTAACTTCCAGGAATGAACAAGGTTACTTGAGGTCCAGCTCCAGGCCAATATCGTCCAAGATTGTTTTCATTTACGAAAATAATTCCCTGTAAAAATATTAAGCAGGATTTTCTATAAAAGTAAGCAAGAAATGGACGTACGTGTGAAGGAGGTGTCAATGCATGTTACGAGAGTCAAATAAATAAAATACAAAGATGAAGAGAAAGTATTAACCTTCCCCCAACCGGTGGGATCAACGAATGTGTTTTGAGGAACAGCATTTTCTGGCAATATTAATTCCCCGTAATAAATGGCCGGTGGTCGTTCTTGCCCCGAAACCGGTTTCACCTGTAATAATAAAAATAACAACAATAGAATAGAAATTCACGTACTTAATGATAAACTGATTATAGATACGGTAATCTGTGAAAAATATTTACTGTAAAAATTATCTGCTGTAGAATAATAGTTAATTATGTTCGAAATTAAAAGTTTTCTTTAGGCCTACACAGCATAATCTTCTATTCTCATGGACATTATATAATGTTCGCGAGGTGAAAAGCTCTTGAAAACGTCGCAACTACTTTTCAGGTATACATTTTACAGTCTGACTAAATTAAAAACCAATATAATCAAGTTGAAACATTTCATCAACAGTGTTTGCAAGACCACAGACATAGGTATCTATTGTCACAGTTTTTATATAAAATCTTTAATTTTTATGGTAGTGAAAAAAAAAATCTAGAGCCCATTAAAAAATTTAATTGACTTAAAAATTTTATTAATTACTAGCGCGGCACGAGAGGGACACGCCCCATTTCGCTCAAATTTCTTTCAAATTCCGCTCAGATTTTGCTCAAAGTTCTCTCATAATCCGCTCAATCCCGCTCAAATTTCGCTCAATGTCCACTCCAATGCCGCTCAAATTTTGCGTTATCATGAAACGAATGAATGAAAACTGCCAAGTTCTGAAATGTTGTGTAGAAGTGTAGAATAGAATTCACAGTTTTTGAAAATATTTTCATTAATAGTAATGGAATTAAATCTTTTATCAAAAAGATTTACACATCATCATATTTCATATTACCTCTCGGTAATTAATGACCCCTGCCTAATAATATTTTGGAATTAGAAAATACAACAAAAATTGCATCATAGACCATTATATGATTTCGTTTTAGTAGTATAAATAACAAAACAATCAGCCTTATATTCGTTCTTCGTTTTTCAGTAATGATCTTTCGAGTTCGAAGTTTGTGTGTTATTTTATCGTTGTTCGTAAACAAACAAAATGGCGCGGTTCTTTCTCTGTTATGAATATTTTAATTTTCAAGTTTATTTAATCCTAGTGACTTTTACCGTACTACGATTTTTTCAAGTTGATGCGATTAAAACTATAAATTATGCTGATATTGAGAAGAACTTAGTTCCTGATGTCCAGACTAACACCACTACTAACTTATGCCCTATTTCTTTGGACAACAGCACTTTCAATCAAACGGCAGTTTCCATATTGCCAGAGGATCTCTATACTCTTTCCAAAAGGTTGAGTTTGAGTCGTGGAGGAGAATGGAAGCCGAAAAATTGTGGGGCCCGTTTTTCTATAGCTCTAATAATACCTTATCGGGATAGAGAGAGCCATTTATCATATTTCATTCGCTATATCCACGCCTTCCTTCAAGCACAAAACATCCATTACAAAATTTACATAATTGAGCAGAACGTTGACCAGCTTTTCAACAGAGGCGCCATGCTTAACATCGGATATCTCGAAGCAAAAAAAGACAAGAACTATCCGTGTTTTATTTTCAATGATGTCAATAAAATACCGGCTAATTTAAATAATATTTACGCTTGCTCCCAAGTGCCGCGTCATATGGCAGTACTAGTTTCTGTATTTAAATACAAACTTCCATATAAATTATATTTTGATGGAGCTCTCTCCTTCTTACCTGAACATTTTGAGAAAATTAATGGGTTTTCCAATAGATTTTTTGGCTGGGGCGGAGAGGACGCAGACCTCTATAATCGAGTTGTGCACCATCGTTTAGAACCAATACGATTTCCAAACGATGTTTCCACATATTTATCTTTAGTCAATGGGGATTTTGTGAGAAGTGACATAAAGGATACATTAATAAAAGCAGGAAAGAAATATTTCAAGTTTGGACTGAACTCCGTCAAATATTCTGTAATAAATCGGGTTGAAGAACCATTATTCACTAGAATTATTGTTAAGCTGCTCGCTTCACAATAATCCAAATCAGACTTTATTATATCGAGTGCTATGTTCAAAAACGTGGGATAACTCATAAAAACAAGATTTTTCAGAGATGAAAATAAACTTGAATAAATTGTTAAAACTTGTCTAGAAGTAGATAAGGTTAAAATGGATTTACATATGTACCTTTATTCTTAGACCCAGAATTCTATGTTATTGTTGATACCTATCTCTTTATGGCATTGATACTTTGTGGCTAAGACGAATAATATATTGTTGTTCGATTTCATTTTATCAAGTTTTATGTTTTTAATTATTGAGATTATCATAATACATATTTTCGACAATTAGAGATTTGAATTTATTTCATTTTTGCAAATTTTCGGTACTTATCTTCAATGAGAAGTATGGTTGATAACGATAAAATATATCGATTTCATTTAGTGTAGCAGTATCTCCGGTAGGTATTTAATTAATCACTGATATGTAATTAGTTAAAATGGTGTGTTGCTAGTTGTATACATATATTAGTATTCCTTGAATGGATCAGTAGTAGATTTCCAACTATCGTAATAGTAGCTGCGCTTACATTGGTTGAAAAAAATGTGAGGAAAGCTATATTTATTTCATCAATTTGCAGTAACTTGAATTGGTTTTGATGAGAGATTGTCACTCTCACCCCAAAAATATCATGCATGCATAATAGTGTGAGAGTACTCTCGCATTGTCATGTGAGGTTTACATTACGATAGTTTTGTGAGAGCTACTCTCGCCATATCTTAGGAATTTTATAAGGAAAAGTTGAGTTGTATCAGTTTTTTCCATTGAATAGCTACAGATTTCTCTTATTGTAAAGTGATACAACTTTTGTGGAGGGATCTGTGGGTGGAATTTCACTAAGGTGATTATGGGGGATAAAAGTAAGTCCCTAGACCCTTTTTTCATTACTAACTCAAAACTCAATTATTTTGAGATGTATCAGTTTTGTAGAGAGTGTGCGATATGGAACCGAGTTTAGCTTCACGTATTTACGGCGAACCAATTATGCAATTTGCAGTACACGTCTTCCGATCGTTATTTTTATGTATGAGAATTCCGTTCCGTACGAGTGTCGCACGAAGAAGAAAGGATTATGTTCGCTATGAGCACATTAGGAAAATTTTCTGGAATTTGGGGAAGAGGGGGTAAAGTACCCTCGGGCCGCGCTAGTATCCACATGAAATTCAACATTATTTTATGTAGTCTATTAAAAGATAGTCAGTGGGTAATTGGAGTGAATCAATATAAATAATGACTTGAAATAGAGCCAAATTACTTTTTAGCAACATTATCCAACTTTTACTAGTTCACGAAAACTTTTGAGATCTGGTCGAAACACATCTCTGTGGCAAAAAAACAATTATTTTCTGAAATACGATGAAAATTAGTTAACAGTGGGTCAGTTTTAAAACTTTTTGCAAAATTTTCATTGAAGGGTGGCTGAGTGAGGCTATCTTCCCAAGTAACCACCCAAAATATCAGGAAAACTTATTAAGTGTGAAGGTGTCTTCATTTTAACATAGACGTATGAATCAGATCTAAGTCTCTTTTATGGGTATATTGCGATCAAAAGTCCTCCAGAGAAAATTATTACCTACGTTGAACGTGCGAATTCATGAGAAAGAATTTAACGTATGATGAGGGGGAAAAACTTCTTTATATGGTAGTAGTAATGGGGACACTACACCCCAAAACCCATGACGTCACGATCAGCTGATCATGGCGGGTGGTGGGTTGGGGGGTGTGTAGTGCCCGGGGAGGGGGAGGGGGGGTAAATGGCCGACACAAAATGGCGACTTTGGGTGGAGGGAGGAGGGGTAAAATGGCCGATACAAAATGGCGACTTTGAGTGGAGGGGGAGGGGATAAAATGGCCGATACAAAATGGCGTTTTTGGGTGGAGGGGGGAGGGGTAAAAATGGCGTCTTGGGTAGAAGGGGAGGGGGGTAAAATGGCCGACATAAAATGGCAACCTGGGGAGGGGGGAGGGGGTAAATGGGTGAGGGGGCTGGGGGGGTAACTGACCCAAACAATATCATGTACCCTAGTGGTGAGGGGGCAGGAAGGGAAGTGTAGACAAAACATGTACTGACATGAAGTGAAAGATCATGGCAGAAGGTGAATGACCTCCACGAAGTGAGAGATTGTGGCAGCAGTAAACATAGAGGTGGTCTGGGTATATGAAAAGTGCTGCCATGAAGTGAGAGATGGTGGCTGAAGGTGAATGACCGCCACAATGTCTTAGATTATGTCAGCTCAGTATAGTAGGTATATGAAAAGTGCTGCCATGAAGTGAGAGATGGTGGCTGAAGGTGAATGACCTCCACAATGTCTTAGATTGTGTCAGCTCAGTATAGTAGGTACATGAAAAGTGCTGCCATGAAGTGAGAGATGGTGGCTAAAGGTAAATGACCGCCACAAACTCTTAGATTGTGTCAGCTCTTTATAATAGGTATATAAAATTTTCTCAGTGTTTAAGAAAAGATTATGGCTAAAGGTGAATGACCGCCACAAAGTCTTAGTTCATGTCAGCTCTGTTTAGGTACCCACAAGAGCAGAAATATTTTCTCAGTGTTTAAGAAAAGATTATGGCTAAAGGTGAATGACCGCCACAAAGTCTTAGTTCATGTCAGCTCTGTTTAGGTACCCACAAGAGCAGAAATAATTTTTTCAAAGTGTTTAATAAAAGATTATGGCTAAAGGTGAATGACCGCCACAAAGTCTTAGATCGTGTCAGCTCTGTTTAGGTACCCACAAGAGCAGAAATAATTTTTTCAAAGTGTTTAATAAAGTTTTCAAAAGTAAATTTTTATAAAGTGTTTAGTAAATTTTCAAAAGTAAATTTTTTCAAAGTGTGATAAATATTCAAAGTCAGCTGTTGCAAGAAGAATTACTCAACAATGTAAGTATATACTTTATTTTCATTTTTAAATGTTAATGTAAAACACAAACTAATACTTGAACAATTACAGATTTACAATGGAAGTTGATCCAGACATGCCTACCATGCCTGTCTTAGCAGATTTATCTAACGAAGCCTCAACCAGTAATGATAAACGGCCTACCGAGGCTAGCAGTTCAGCGCCAAAGAGGGTTAGGATGCGAAGAAGGTTCAACTTTGAGGAAGTACCATCGTCAGCTTTGGAAGAAGAAGATGAGCTGAGATATACCGAGGTTCAAGAAGTTGGTCAACGCACATCACATAGGTTTGGGCTGTACGAGAAAGTCTACAAATTGGCGTTCAAAAAAGAGATAGCTGAGAATCCTCCGAGAGATTGGGATTGGATGACATCAGCCATCAATGGGATGCGGAAGTACGCGGAACGCCGTATGCAGTTTCAAAGCGGTGACAAGATAAATATAATGGTGGATAATAGAAATTTCAATCATCCCGTATCTACTGGCTACAACTGGAGCGAAGATACTGTAGCTAATTTGGTCAACAAGATACGCGACATCATAACATCTGACACGAAGGTATTGCTGAAAGAGTGCCAGTTTCATGTAACAGTGGTGAAGATACCACGAGGACGTGGGCGTACCAGAGTAATCAATCTGAAGGAGGATAGAAGAACCAAACATTGTATCATTAGGATACAAAATACGGATAATTTATGCTGCCCACGCGCTATTGTAACAGGTATGTTGCTATAATTATCCACTCTAGTAACTGAAAATAGATTGCTCGTAACATCAATTGTTTATATTTCCAAGGAATGGTACTGAAAACAGATATCATCGCTGGCAGAAAATTGGAGCCACATGAGGTGCGGTATGTGAAGGAAGGCAGGAACAAGCAACGTGATATGGCTGTAAAAATATGCGAGATGGCTGGTCTTTCACCAACAGCCAGACAAGGCGCTGGATTTACTATCGAAGACATTCACATATTTGAGGAGGCTTTGGATATACAGGTAATGCATACTCCTTACCAAATATTCCATTTCAATGAGACTGGTACTTGAGAAAAATATTTTTTCCAGGTCAAAGTTATCGATGCTCGCTCATTCAACTCTGTAGTGTACAAGGGCTGGGCTGAGAAACCAATCAAAGTATTCCTGTACATGGATGGTGACCACTTTGACGTGATAACGCGGATGAACACTTTTCTTGGATCAGCTTATTACTGCCAAGAATGCGATGCTGCGTACAATACCAAACAGAGACACAACTGTATGACCTATCAGGCGAGGAAAAAGAAGTCCAAAAAACTGCAAGATGAGCCATGTCCATTGTGTTTGGGTGATGCCCACGCATCCGATACAACCAATCCCATTTACTGTGATAATTGTAACAGATGGTGTTACAATAACGCGTGCAAGACCGCTCACGATACAAAAGTATGTCCCGTTGCGATCAAGTGTCAAGGCTGTTGTAAAATATTATCGCGCGACAGAGTTCAATTTCACAAGTGCGGATGGGAATGGTGCCGTAACTGCAAAAACTTGGTACAAGCAAATTTACACGAGTGCTATATGCAGCGCAAACCAACCAAAGGCGGTATTTGTTACCATCCCAAGTGCTCCAAGTGCAAAGAAAACACTGGTACAGATTTTGAATGCCCAAAATGTACTTACACGGAGAAGTACATATTTTTCGATTACGAGGCTCAACAGGAGACCGGTGTCCACATTCCAAACCTCTGCGTAGCCCAAGATTTTGAAGGTAATAGGTGGCGGTTTCCAGATAACGACAGTTTTTGCAGTTGGCTGATATCACGCAAGCACAAAGGGTACACAGCTATTGCTCATTATGCTCGCGGATACGATTCTCAATTCATCCTGCAGTACATGTACGCCAATAGCATTCTTCCAAAAACGGTATCTATTGGTACGAAGTTGCTTTCAGTGGAAGTCCAGCATCTACGGTTACGCATCATTGACAGTCATAGTTTCATGCAGTCACCACTCAGCGCCTTGCCAAAAATGTTTGGCCTAACCGAACTGAAGAAAGGGTATTTTCCACACTTGTTCAATACAGTCGAGAATGCGGGATATGTAGGACCGATGCCGCCCGCAGAGTGTTACAGTCCAGACAGGATGAAGAGCGATGCACGCGCAACCTTTCTCAAATGGTACGAAGACCGCCTGGCAGAGAATTACATGTTTGATATGGACCGAGAGCTGGAAGAATATTGCGATTCCGACGTGGATATCTTGCGCCGATCTTGCTTGGAGCTGAGACGCCAGTTCCTGGATGTAGCCAATATCGATCCTTTCCAGTATTTGACCATTCCGAGCGTGTGCATGGCTATTTACCGAGCCAAATATTTGCCATTGAATATGGTTGCCGTTCTACCACTCAAGCATGACTCATACTCTAAGCAGGCGATGGCGTGGCTATATTCTCTACAGAATGACAGTATCAAACACGCCCTCAATGGCGGAGAGCAAATAATATGCGGTGCTCCGGTTGACGGTTATGATCCGGTAACTCGCGTTATTTATCAGTTCCATGGGTGCTATTGGCACGGCTGTCCACGATGCTTCGAGGATGTGCGCATCAATAAGCCGAAGAAAGATAGTATGCTCAATCTACGCCTCAGAACTCAGCACCGAACACTGGATCTCCGCAATGCTGGCTATACAGTCATTGAGATGTGGGGGTGCGATTGGAAAAAGACTCGAAACAGGACGCAATGGGAAGAATACGCTTCGCAGAGATGCGTGACACCATTGAAACCCAGAGACGCTTTCTACGGAGGCAGAACCGAAGTATTCAAGCTGAAGGTTCCCAGTTTACCATTAGTCCAGGCTGTTGAAGAAGAAGAAGAATTGGTGGTGGCAGAGAATGCAAAAACGATGTTTGCCGATCAATGCAGTATGTATCCGGGTGCTATGTATTTTAACGATTATCCCATAGGTCACCCAACAGCGATATTTTCACCAACTCAATACGATTATTCGTGGTATGGTGTGATTCATTGCCGCTTGTTACCGCCTTCAGATCTATATCTGCCTGTATTGCCGGCTCGAGTAAAGACGGGCGTTGCTGAAAAATTATTGTTTCCCTTATGCAACGCTTGCGCTAAACATGGCACCCAAGAATGTGCGCATCAAGACCAGGACCGTTCTATCGAAGGAACGTGGGCGACCATTGAAGTGGAGGCAGCTATGCGCCGAGGTTATAAGATTCAGAGTATAAACGAAGTATGGCATTTCAAAAAAAGTGGCGATTTATGGCGCGGATATGTGCGAGATTTCTTGAAACTTAAACTGGAAAGCACTCCGCATACTTACCCCACTCACGAAGCATATGCCCTGGAAATTCGGACAAAATTAGGCATAGAGTTGGATGTAAATGAGATTAAGCCTAATCCGGGTAAACGAGCACTGGCCAAGTTATGTCTGAACTCGCTATGGGGAAAATTTGGTCAACGCACTAACCAGGCGCAAGACGAGTTTGTGAAAGATCCGTGGCGATTCTACGAGATTCTGAGGGATGATACGCTGACCGATATTAACGTACTGTACGTTAGCGAAGAAATGCTGCAGGTAAGTTACAGAAAAATTGATCATTTCATTGAGAATATTTACAACACGAATATCATGATAGCCATCTTCACTACCGCTCATGGCAGACTCGCACTCTACGAGGCGATGGAGAAAATTGGAAGAAACATGATATATTGCGATACGGATTCGGTTATTTATTCGATACCCAATGGCCAAGTGAATCCTATCGAGTATGGCGAATTACTGGGCGAATGGACCAATGAGTTATCCGGAGATGACTATATCAACAAGTGGCTAGCAACTGGTCCAAAATCCTACCATTTCCAGACCCGAGATGGTAAAAAGGTGACCAAAGTGAAAGGATTCACATTGCACCACAAAAACTCGCAGGTAATCAACGCGGAGACTATGGAACGTTTGATAGATGGTGATATACACAGCGTAGCGGTCCAAGATTTTCAAATTATTTGCGATAAGACTACCAGGCAATTAACTAGTAGGACGGATAAGCCTAAAACATTGCGATTTAATTTTGATAAGCGTGTAATTATTGATAACTACGATACCGTACCGTACGGATATAGATCTTTGTAATATTATCGTGTAATAAAATATTTGTTTAAAATGTAACTGATTATTATTATTATTTCGAACATACGGCATAGGTAACTATAAATGTTAAAAAAATGATACTTCAACGATAGAGGCAAAAAATTGGTAAAACTTGTATAAGTACCTATGTAGCGTTCAATTAGGTACCTATGTAGCGTTCAATTAGGTACCTATGTAGCGTTCAACTAGGTACCTATGTAGCGTTCAACTAGGTACATGTTTAGTGAAAACTACCGCGATTACTTTATACCCACTGGAGCAAGCCTACACTGTGGTTCAACAATATCTGTTGACGAGTGAAAAATACTTGCCTCTAAGTGACATTCTGTAAGGGACACCTCGACTATTCCTCGCAATTACCCACCTCTGGTAACCACCTGTTTGAGTAATGAAACATTGGACAATTGTACACAGAGTAGCGCAAAACGAAAAATGTGTATTCCACATATACAAATGTACAAAAATGACTAGAACATATATAGAACAAGTAAGGGTTATTGTTGTAGGTTGCAGTTGAAACTAACTCTTCTTCTTCTCCCCCTTGTCATAGACTCCAGTAGGTAGTCCATTGTTTTAAAATTTTTCCAAGTACTTCCCCTAATATTGCAAATATTTGCAGTATGCTCTGGCCCCTGAAGAGACAAGAAAGCTTTGTGACTCTGTTGGCACCTTGTTTCATCCTCAGTTCAGTCCCTAGGAATTTTGATGGGTAGCGGAGTACCTCAACATAACTATAAATATTCTTAATGCAAATATTTGCAGTATGCTCTGGCCCCTGACGAGACAAGAAAGCTTTGTGACTCTGTTGGAACCTTGTTTCATCCTCAGTTAAGTCCCCATGAATTTTTATGAGTAGCGGATTACCTAAATATAACTATAAATATTCTTAATATTAGGGGGAGGTACTTGGAAAAATTTTAAAACAATGGACTACCTACTGGAGTCTATGACAAGGGGGAGAAGAAGAAGAGTTAGTTTCAACTGCAACCTACAACAATAACCCTTACTTGTTCTATATATGTTCTAGTCATTTTTGTACATTTGTATATGTGGAATACACATTTTTCGTTTTGCGCTACTCTGTGTACAATTGTCCAATGTTTCATTACTCAAACAGGTGGTTACCAGAGGTGGGTAATTGCGAGGAATAGTCGAGGTGTCCCTTACAGAATGTCACTTAGAGGCAAGTATTTTTCACTCGTCAACAGATATTGTTGAACCACAGTGTAGGCTTGCTCCAGTGGGTATAAAGTAATCGCGGTAGTTTTCACTAAACATGTACCTAGTTGAACGCTACATAGGTACCTAGTTGAACGCTACATAGGTACCTAATTGAACGCTACATAGGTACCTAATTGAACGCTACATAGGTACTTATACAAGTTTTACCAATTTTTTGCCTCTATCGTTGAAGTATCATTTTTTTAACATTTATAGTTACCTATGCCGTATGTTCGAAATAATAATAATAATCAGTTACATTTTAAACAAATATTTTATTACACGATAATATTACAAAGATCTATATCCGTACGGTACGGTATCGTAGTTATCAATAATTACACGCTTATCAAAATTAAATCGCAATGTTTTAGGCTTATCCGTCCTACTAGTTAATTGCCTGGTAGTCTTATCGCAAATAATTTGAAAATCTTGGACCGCTACGCTGTGTATATCACCATCTATCAAACGTTCCATAGTCTCCGCGTTGATTACCTGCGAGTTTTTGTGGTGCAATGTGAATCCTTTCACTTTGGTCACCTTTTTACCATCTCGGGTCTGGAAATGGTAGGATTTTGGACCAGTTGCTAGCCACTTGTTGATATAGTCATCTCCGGATAACTCATTGGTCCATTCGCCCAGTAATTCGCCATACTCGATAGGATTCACTTGGCCATTGGGTATCGAATAAATAACCGAATCCGTATCGCAATATATCATGTTTCTTCCAATTTTCTCCATCGCCTCGTAGAGTGCGAGTCTGCCATGAGCGGTAGTGAAGATGGCTATCATGATATTCGTGTTGTAAATATTCTCAATGAAATGATCAATTTTTCTGTAACTTACCTGCAGCATTTCTTCGCTAACGTACAGTACGTTAATATCGGTCAGCGTATCATCCCTCAGAATCTCGTAGAATCGCCACGGATCTTTCACAAACTCGTCTTGCGCCTGGTTAGTGCGTTGACCAAATTTTCCCCATAGCGAGTTCAGACATAACTTGGCCAGTGCTCGTTTACCCGGATTAGGCTTAATCTCATTTACATCCAACTCTATGCCTAATTTTGTCCGAATTTCCAGGGCATATGCTTCGTGAGTGGGGTAAGTATGCGGAGTGCTTTCCAGTTTAAGTTTCAAGAAATCTCGCACATATCCGCGCCATAAATCGCCACTTTTTTTGAAATGCCATACTTCGTTTATACTCTGAATCTTATAACCTCGGCGCATAGCTGCCTCCACTTCAATGGTCGCCCACGTTCCTTCGATAGAACGGTCCTGGTCTTGATGCGCACATTCTTGGGTGCCATGTTTAGCGCAAGCGTTGCATAAGGGAAACAATAATTTTTCAGCAACGCCCGTCTTTACTCGAGCCGGCAATACAGGCAGATATAGATCTGAAGGCGGTAACAAGCGGCAATGAATCACACCATACCACGAATAATCGTATTGAGTTGGTGAAAATATCGCTGTTGGGTGACCTATGGGATAATCGTTAAAATACATAGCACCCGGATACATACTGCATTGATCGGCAAACATCGTTTTTGCATTCTCTGCCACCACCAATTCTTCTTCTTCTTCAACAGCCTGGACTAATGGTAAACTGGGAACCTTCAGCTTGAATACTTCGGTTCTGCCTCCGTAGAAAGCGTCTCTGGGTTTCAATGGTGTCACGCATCTCTGCGAAGCGTATTCTTCCCATTGCGTCCTGTTTCGAGTCTTTTTCCAATCGCACCCCCACATCTCAATGACTGTATAGCCAGCATTGCGGAGATCCAGTGTTCGGTGCTGAGTTCTGAGGCGTAGATTGAGCATACTATCTTTCTTCGGCTTATTGATGCGCACATCCTCGAAGCATCGTGGACAGCCGTGCCAATAGCACCCATGGAACTGATAAATAACGCGAGTTACCGGATCATAACCGTCAACCGGAGCACCGCATATTATTTGCTCTCCGCCATTGAGGGCGTGTTTGATACTGTCATTCTGTAGAGAATATAGCCACGCCATCGCCTGCTTAGAGTATGAGTCATGCTTGAGTGGTAGAACGGCAACCATATTCAATGGCAAATATTTGGCTCGGTAAATAGCCATGCACACGCTCGGAATGGTCAAATACTGGAAAGGATCGATATTGGCTACATCCAGGAACTGGCGTCTCAGCTCCAAGCAAGATCGGCGCAAGATATCCACGTCGGAATCGCAATATTCTTCCAGCTCTCGGTCCATATCAAACATGTAATTCTCTGCCAGGCGGTCTTCGTACCATTTGAGAAAGGTTGCGCGTGCATCGCTCTTCATCCTGTCTGGACTGTAACACTCTGCGGGCGGCATCGGTCCTACATATCCCGCATTCTCGACTGTATTGAACAAGTGTGGAAAATACCCTTTCTTCAGTTCGGTTAGGCCAAACATTTTTGGCAAGGCGCTGAGTGGTGACTGCATGAAACTATGACTGTCAATGATGCGTAACCGTAGATGCTGGACTTCCACTGAAAGCAACTTCGTACCAATAGATACCGTTTTTGGAAGAATGCTATTGGCGTACATGTACTGCAGGATGAATTGAGAATCGTATCCGCGAGCATAATGAGCAATAGCTGTGTACCCTTTGTGCTTGCGTGATATCAGCCAACTGCAAAAACTGTCGTTATCTGGAAACCGCCACCTATTACCTTCAAAATCTTGGGCTACGCAGAGGTTTGGAATGTGGACACCGGTCTCCTGTTGAGCCTCGTAATCGAAAAATATGTACTTCTCCGTGTAAGTACATTTTGGGCATTCAAAATCTGTACCAGTGTTTTCTTTGCACTTGGAGCACTTGGGATGGTAACAAATACCGCCTTTGGTTGGTTTGCGCTGCATATAGCACTCGTGTAAATTTGCTTGTACCAAGTTTTTGCAGTTACGGCACCATTCCCATCCGCACTTGTGAAATTGAACTCTGTCGCGCGATAATATTTTACAACAGCCTTGACACTTGATCGCAACGGGACATACTTTTGTATCGTGAGCGGTCTTGCACGCGTTATTGTAACACCATCTGTTACAATTATCACAGTAAATGGGATTGGTTGTATCGGATGCGTGGGCATCACCCAAACACAATGGACATGGCTCATCTTGCAGTTTTTTGGACTTCTTTTTCCTCGCCTGATAGGTCATACAGTTGTGTCTCTGTTTGGTATTGTACGCAGCATCGCATTCTTGGCAGTAATAAGCTGATCCAAGAAAAGTGTTCATCCGCGTTATCACGTCAAAGTGGTCACCATCCATGTACAGGAATACTTTGATTGGTTTCTCAGCCCAGCCCTTGTACACTACAGAGTTGAATGAGCGAGCATCGATAACTTTGACCTGGAAAAAATATTTTTCTCAAGTACCAGTCTCATTGAAATGGAATATTTGGTAAGGAGTATGCATTACCTGTATATCCAAAGCCTCCTCAAATATGTGAATGTCTTCGATAGTAAATCCAGCGCCTTGTCTGGCTGTTGGTGAAAGACCAGCCATCTCGCATATTTTTACAGCCATATCACGTTGCTTGTTCCTGCCTTCCTTCACATACCGCACCTCATGTGGCTCCAATTTTCTGCCAGCGATGATATCTGTTTTCAGTACCATTCCTTGGAAATATAAACAATTGATGTTACGAGCAATCTATTTTCAGTTACTAGAGTGGATAATTATAGCAACATACCTGTTACAATAGCGCGTGGGCAGCATAAATTATCCGTATTTTGTATCCTAATGATACAATGTTTGGTTCTTCTATCCTCCTTCAGATTGATTACTCTGGTACGCCCACGTCCTCGTGGTATCTTCACCACTGTTACATGAAACTGGCACTCTTTCAGCAATACCTTCGTGTCAGATGTTATGATGTCGCGTATCTTGTTGACCAAATTAGCTACAGTATCTTCGCTCCAGTTGTAGCCAGTAGATACGGGATGATTGAAATTTCTATTATCCACCATTATATTTATCTTGTCACCGCTTTGAAACTGCATACGGCGTTCCGCGTACTTCCGCATCCCATTGATGGCTGATGTCATCCAATCCCAATCTCTCGGAGGATTCTCAGCTATCTCTTTTTTGAACGCCAATTTGTAGACTTTCTCGTACAGCCCAAACCTATGTGATGTGCGTTGACCAACTTCTTGAACCTCGGTATATCTCAGCTCATCTTCTTCTTCCAAAGCTGACGATGGTACTTCCTCAAAGTTGAACCTTCTTCGCATCCTAACCCTCTTTGGCGCTGAACTGCTAGCCTCGGTAGGCCGTTTATCATTACTGGTTGAGGCTTCGTTAGATAAATCTGCTAAGACAGGCATGGTAGGCATGTCTGGATCAACTTCCATTGTAAATCTGTAATTGTTCAAGTATTAGTTTGTGTTTTACATTAACATTTAAAAATGAAAATAAAGTATATACTTACATTGTTGAGTAATTCTTCTTGCAACAGCTGACTTTGAATATTTATCACACTTTGAAAAAATTTACTTTTGAAAATTTACTAAACACTTTATAAAAATTTACTTTTGAAAACTTTATTAAACACTTTGAAAAAATTATTTCTGCTCTTGTGGGTACCTAAACAGAGCTGACACGATCTAAGACTTTGTGGCGGTCATTCACCTTTAGCCATAATCTTTTATTAAACACTTTGAAAAAATTATTTCTGCTCTTGTGGGTACCTAAACAGAGCTGACATGAACTAAGACTTTGTGGCGGTCATTCACCTTTAGCCATAATCTTTTCTTAAACACTGAGAAAATATTTCTGCTCTTGTGGGTACCTAAACAGAGCTGACATGAACTAAGACTTTGTGGCGGTCATTCACCTTTAGCCATAATCTTTTCTTAAACACTGAGAAAATTTTATATACCTATTATAAAGAGCTGACACAATCTAAGAGTTTGTGGCGGTCATTTACCTTTAGCCACCATCTCTCACTTCATGGCAGCACTTTTCATGTACCTACTATACTGAGCTGACACAATCTAAGACATTGTGGAGGTCATTCACCTTCAGCCACCATCTCTCACTTCATGGCAGCACTTTTCATATACCTACTATACTGAGCTGACATAATCTAAGACATTGTGGCGGTCATTCACCTTCAGCCACCATCTCTCACTTCATGGCAGCACTTTTCATATACCCAGACCACCTCTATGTTTACTGCTGCCACAATCTCTCACTTCGTGGAGGTCATTCACCTTCTGCCATGATCTTTCACTTCATGTCAGTACATGTTTTGTCTACACTTCCCTTCCTGCCCCCTCACCACTAGGGTACATGATATTGTTTGGGTCAGTTACCCCCCCAGCCCCCTCACCCATTTACCCCCTCCCCCCTCCCCAGGTTGCCATTTTATGTCGGCCATTTTACCCCCCTCCCCTTCTACCCAAGACGCCATTTTTACCCCTCCCCCCTCCACCCAAAAACGCCATTTTGTATCGGCCATTTTATCCCCTCCCCCTCCACTCAAAGTCGCCATTTTGTATCGGCCATTTTACCCCTCCTCCCTCCACCCAAAGTCGCCATTTTGTGTCGGCCATTTACCCCCCCTCCCCCTCCCCGGGCACTACACACCCCCCAACCCACCACCCGCCATGATCAGCTGATCGTGACGTCATGGGTTTTGGGGTGTAGTGTCCCCATTACTACTTATGGTTAACCTTCAACAAGGGAGGAGAAGTGGGAGTTTAAAAGTTAAAATTCTGCACTTGATCAGGTTTTGAAAGATTAATTTGAATAACAGTGCCTCTTCATCAATTTATTTGTAAATGTGTTAAAATGAGAAGTTGGTATTAATACATATTCCTATTTAGTGCTTGAGTATATTCATTTTCCTTAAAATTTTGTCAGTGATGTTTGATGGAGTTACAGAAGTATGAAGTGCTGTAAAATCACAAACATTAACCGATAATGACTATTTTTTAGATTTGATTTGGAAAAATTTAATCAATTTTTAAATAATGGCATCTAACAGAGCTGGCCATATTGAGGCCACAAATTGAAAATGGATATTTTGATGTTAAGATATGTGCTTTTTTTCGTGGTGTATTTTATGTGTGTTCTCCATACATCCACTTACCCAGTCCACTTCTCATGCTAATACCTAGTCTATTCTTATTTTTAGGTATACGTCTGTATTTCTGTACCGGATCGATGTGATTAAAAAAACCTTATTGTCGAAAAAATGAAACATGGTCTCTAATAATTAGGTTTTTTTTTTACTTTTATATGTACTCGTAATGTGATTATATCACTTCCATATTGTTATAATATGGTATTTGTGATTTATCCAGCAGTGAGTTTTAATAGAATTTTTCAATACCTTACTGTAGGAAAAAATAGCTGTCCTTTCCCTGTCTGTTCTAAAGAGTAACATTTTTAATTTTTAACTGCAAAAAAGGTCCTCGATTTGAATATTTGCCTTTAATGGCGTAAATAGTGAAACATTATGCAGTTATACTGGTACTTATCAATTTTTTAATTTACCCAGGTCTATATAATTTTTCAATGTATACTAATAATGTACAATGTGTCCTTCTCATATTTTATAGACGAACTCATTTAGCAAAATTATTTTGCGTAAATTGTACTTTACTATTGCCTATAAGTTGAAAATTTACTGGACGAATATTTATGCCTATAATTACTTTTGCTTTATTAAGTAAATTGTTCTTGCATTAGGTTTAACTCGAGAACTTGGCGCTATTTCGTAACTTTTTTAATTAGGTTGTTTTGCAATGTTTACTCGTAATACCTACAACATACGTGAAAATTAGTTTCTTTACGATTCAGATGATGGGAAATGAAGGTTTTGCTAAGAGCTTTAATAAATTACGTTTTTTCTCATGAACCAACAAAAATTTATGTTTTAGGATTATGTGTGAATTTTCCGCTTTGACACCGACGAGTGCTATGTGAAAAGCTCTTAAAAACGTCGCAACTATTTTGCCAGTACATTTTTATACCGACTGACTAAATTAAAAATTAAGAAAACTAAATTGAAGTATCTCATTAACAGTGTTAGCCAAACAAGAGCATGCAAGATGTACATAGTTTCCGCAGTTTGTGGGCACCAAATCTTAATGCGAGGAAAAAATTGAGGCAAGAAAGAAAAATTTGGAGCTTCAAAAAATTACTGGGAGGGAGGAGAGGAAGAATGCGGCCCTAACTTATGAAAAAGGGGTACCAAAACACGTCTCAGTGGAGGCACCCCAAATCTCTTACACACCCCTGTAGCCGGACTACAGATAAGTTGTCTCATAGAAAATTTAGTTTTTGTGAGTCATGAAATCTGTGAATGAGGCAGTCGTTACGTTATTTGCTCTTCCTATTAGTACACTAAGCTAAAACAACCGCTGTGAACAGGCCTATTTGAATACATTGCTGGTTCAACTTGCAAGGCAAAAGATGAAAGCTAATACACTTTGAATGGTCCTATACGCTTAAAATTAAGTTTGGGAACTTCTCATTTCAAAATCTCTTGATAATTGAATAAAATTAGGTAGGAATTAACAAAACCAGAAGTCCCAAGTAGATTTAGCCAGTCTTGGAAAAGAATCATATAATTCGTTTTTTTCTTGATCGCATTTAAACGTAGAAATGTAAAAATTCACGTTTGAATTCTAACTCGAGTGAGTAACAAAGATATTCAAAATTCTTCAAACAGGGAATGAAAGCCAACCACATTACGCAATTAAACATTCCGTTTATGGGCACACCTATTCACCAAACTCGTAAATATTCTTCAGGTTGCAAATTAATTCGCCATACCTACCCATTTGAAAATAGTAAATTATGAAAAAATGAATAAAAATGTATTTTAGACCGATAAACATTAATTATTTGCTCTGGTTAAATTACGGGTTTTGGTCAGCAATGTTAAACAATTAATCCTCTTTTACGAAGCTTTCGTCATTCCTTCTAGCTGTAAAATTGTGCAAAGTAATTTGTCACATCAGTGATCTAATTCACTCCACCAAGTCGAAATTTCCCCCGCGGACGGAATTTTTTAATTAATTTTTTAATTAATCAGGCCTATGATTTTTCAACGCAATGTATATGTCGTAGTCAATATTAATTGTAAGGTATTATAGATAATTTCTAGTCATTTTTTATTTTGCCGGCATTTTTTAAATTCACAATTTTTTCCCAATATTGCCTAGGCCAAATAAAGAATGATCCGATTTTCAATGCCATATTAATAACGCCTGCCAGAACCGGCGGACAAAATAGATAAAAAACGGAAATGAAAAATACCTAAGACAATTTACATTTTACCTACAGAAAGAGTTAAGCAAAATACATTTACATGAGACATGTAAAATCGGATGTAAACTTAGTCAACATTATGTAGACTATCTAGACCAATTTAATAATGCCTAGACAAAATAGACAATATTATGTAAAATAAAAAATATAAAAAATTACCTGTGTAACAAATCAGAGTCCAGATAGACGAGAGAACGTTTTTAAATTGTCACCACCCACCTCCTCTACCCCCACATCATTCTTTCTCACCCACCTCACCAACCACCACATAATAAATTCTCAACTAAAACTTGTATAATCCATTGTATGAATTTTGTCTAGGTAATATTAACATGGTCTATATAGTCTACATATTCATTTGTAAATTTACATCAGGTTTATTTTATTTTCTACATTTTTAATTTGGGCTGTATCTTCGGGTTGGCAATATGTATAATGGCTAGACAATCATGACCTTTCGATTTATTATCAATTTTGACCACCGGTTCAGGCAGGCATTGTGAATATGGCTAGGCAAAACATATGGTAATTCATTTTGACTAGTCAACTTGGAAAAAAATATGTATACATCAATAATGCCGGGAAATTAAAAAACGAGCCAAAATTATATACTCGTACTTTCTCTAAAAATCAAGATTGACTGCGACATATATATAATATGCCCTTCACATATTTTATAAACAGAAATAGACGAACTCACCTAAACTAAGTTGTTTGGCGGAAAATACAATACACTAGATGTTGCTTGTTAAAAGTTGTAGACATATGGATATAAGGTGACAAATACATATGCCAATCCAATTATGATGTTTGGCGAACTGATCTAGAAAATTGGATTTCTCATATGTATGGCTGATTTTTTATCCTGTCAGATTTTCAATTCCTTTCACAGGCCCCGGAATAACAAGTCACGTAAGTGCCTAAATTTTAATTTCATAATACGAGTAAAATATACATATAATTAATATATACAGGAAACGTTGCGTTTCAGGCTACCTATAAGAGAATACATAATATACCGGTAAGTTTATGCAATTAGATGAAATCGAGTATGGTTGCAAAAATGCATTTCATTCATAAAATGACAACTAACTAGAAAATTATTAGATCCGCACGAGGTAATCTGTATAATAAAATCCAATATCCGGATGTCCGTACACACTCGAAATTTGTAAACGAATTATTTTTACTTTTGCGATTACTTTAGTTTTACTAAACGTTGAAAGCTGAAGTTGGTTTCATTAGAAAGATAAAACTATTACAAATCTTTCTCTATACACACTTTTTCGAATTGATGTCTTACTTCCCTGTAAATGATTGAAACATTCCATAAAAACGATGAACTTCATGCTACGTTTCATGTTATTTTTCATCTCGCCATTATTTTTCATTTCGCGATTATTCTGCTATCACTGAAGGTAGGAAGCTGAATTTGGTCTCATTAGAAAGAAAAAACTATCAGAAATCTTTTACTATGTACACTTTTTCAAATTGATGTCTTCAGTCTCTATAAATAATTGAAACATTCTACAAAATGATGAACTTCATGCTATGTTTCATGTTATTTTTCATCTCGCGATTATTTTTCATTTTGCGATTACTCTGCTATCGCTGAAGGTAGGAAGCTGAATTTGGCCTCATAAGAAAGAAAAAACTATCAAAAATTTTTCTCTGTGTACTTTTTTTCGAATTGATGTTTTACTTCAGTGTAAATGATTGAAACATTCTACAAAACGATGAACTTCATGCTGTATGTTTCAAGTCATTTTTCATCGGGATTATTTTTCATTTTGCGATTACTCTGCTATTACTGAAGGTAGGAAGCTGAATTTGGTCTCATTAGAAAGAAAAAACTATCAGAAATCTTTTCCTTTGTACATTTTTTCGAATTGATGTGGTACTTCCCTGTACATATTTGAAACATTCTACAAAACGATGAACTTCATGCTATATGTTTCATGTTATTTTTCATCTCGCTATTATTTTTCATTTCGCGATTACTCTGCTCTTACTGAAGGTGGGAAACTGAATTTGGTCTCATTAGAAAGAAAAAACTCTCAGAAATCTTTTACTGCGTACATTTTTTCAAATCGATGTCTTAGTTCCCTGAAAATAATCGAAACATTCTACAAAATGATGAACTTCATGCTACTTTTCACGCTATTTTTCATTTCGCGATTACTTTGCTATTACTGAAGGTTGGAAGCTGTATTTGTCCTATTTGAAAGAGGGAAATCTCAGAAATGTGATGATGTATGAATCTTTTTGATTAGAGATTTGATTTCACAGCCAGATGAAAATATTTTTTATAACTGAATTCTATTCTACACTTCTACACAATCATTTCATGACAATGCAAAATTTGAGTGGACTTTGAGAGGAACAAACGGAATTTGTGCGGATTGAGCAAAATTTGAGTGGAATCGAGCAAAATTTGATTAGAATTGAGTGGAATCAAGCAGCATTTGAGAGAAATTTGAGCGGGATTGAGCAAAATTGAGTGCAATTTGAGCGGGATTGAACAAAATTTGTGCGGGAATAAGCAAACTTTGAGCGGTGAGGGGGCGTAGACCCCTCGGGCCACGCTAGTACTACAATAAAACTAAATAATATATTATAATGGTCGCTTTGAACACCTTGGGAAAATTTTCCACAAATTACTAATAAATACCACCAGTCTAAGTCCAAAATCTGCTAAGCTCCGATATAATATGATTGAAGTTTCAAGTTTTAAGCATATAACTTTTTATCTCATGGACGTTAATTTTTTTCTGCTTTGACACTGATGTATGTGATGTGAAAATCTCTAAAAAAACGTCGGACCTAATTTGCCAGTAGGTACATTTTACAGTGACTTAATTGAAAATCAATAAAATTCAAATCAAATAAAATAGTTCAGTACCTAATGAAACTACGAGTATGAGTATGTTGAAAGTTGAAACATCTAATTAACAGCGTTAGCCAGACCAGAAACCGATTGCCACAGCTTTGATTGTTTAAAATATAATTAATTTGATCTGTGACGCAACTAAGAGGAGTGTTCTAAGGGGGATAAAGCTTCCTCGCCATTGGCTATCAAATTTTATCGAAAAAAAAAAAAAAAAAAAAAAAACTAAATTAAGTTTAACAAATTTTCAGCGCTTTGCCCGAATTTTTTGTAATATGTCTGTCTTTTGCAATCAAATTAAAACTCAGTCCCTCCCTTAGCAAATTTCTGGCTATGCCGCTGAATTTGATTATTCTATCATTTCTCAATATTGGAGTAGGTTGTTTACCCATTTAAAGCATTTTTTCTTCATAATCATCCTCTCAGTTAATTAATGATTACACTGACCGGTGATTTTGCCACTGTAGGAACCATGATACATTAGCGAAAGGAAATTTGGTTATTTTATTTTCGACGTGTACATAGGAACATAATTTATCTTTGGAACTTTGATTAAACCCTGAAAATTATTTAGAATAAAATCCAAGTTTAATTGTTGACAATGAACTGCTAATTCTGTTTTAAAATACATTCAGCCAGACATAAATTATTTTCAAATCAATGAAAACACGAAATGAAAAATAATTTGTTTACGAATTTCGAGTATGGGACAGGCATTCGGACATTTGAATTTATAATATTTATAGATTTTGAATTTTGATCTTATCTCTCATTCGAATCTTTAACAGAGATGTTCTAATTTTAGGTGGCTTTTATCAATTTTGTTTTTAAGTTTGAGTGAGTGTCCATGTTTGAGCTCCATTTATGCTAACGTGGGTATGATGCAAATGTTGAATTTGGGTTTTGTAATACCTATTTGAAGAAGGGTACCTCGAAAATTGCTTTCAGAGTCCATTATTTGTTACAGGCAAAGCTCATAATTATGACGTTGGACCGAAATTTAATCCTCAACAGTACTGAAGTTTCAGTCTCAAGGGATTAAATATCAATAATGTAAATTTATAGAAATTTAAGCGAGTACAATGTCCAAGATAACCAAAAAGTATGATTTTCAATACAAAAATCAAACCACAGTCAGGGAGAATGTTCCATTCCTTACACTGAAATGGGTCAAGTGAAGCATATTCACAATTTTTTTCCCCCAATTTCACGTGATATTTGATCAGACTAATTACGTATTTTGACATTTCATATTAATTTACTTCTCGTTAATTAATGACCCCTGCCTAATAAAATTACGGAATTGAAAACACAACAAAAATTGCATCATAGACCAATATATGAGTAAGTATAGTTTAGTAGTATAAATACCAAAGCAGTCAGCCTTATATTCGTTCTTTGCTTATTATTTATAGTTGTTCATAAACAAACAAAATGGCACGGTTCTTTCTCTGTTATGAATATTTTAATTTTCAAGTTTATTTAATCCTAGTGACTTTTACCATACTGCGATACTTTCAAGTTGATGCTATTAAAACTATAAAATATGAAGACATTGTGAAGAATTTGGTTCCTATTGAGACTAACACCACTACCAACTTATGCCCTGTTTCTATCGGCAGCAGAATTTTCAACCAAACAGATGTTTCCATATTACCAGAGGATCTATATACTCTTTCCAAAAGGTTGGGTTTGAGTCGTGGAGGAGAATGGAAGCCGAAGCATTGTGTGGCGCGTTTTTCTATAGCTCTAATAATACCTTATCGGGATAAAGAAATAAATTTGTCATATTTCATTCGTTATATCCACCCCTTCCTTCAAGCACAATACATCCATTACAAAATTTACGTAATTGAGCAAAGCGTTGACCATCTTTACAACAAAGGCACCATACTTAACATTGGATATCTCGAAGCGAAAAAAGATAAGAATCATCCCTGCTTTATTTTCCACGATGTCAATAAAATTCCGACTAGTTTAAATAATATTTACGCTTGCTCCCGAGAGCCTCGTCATATGTCGGTACTTCTTTCTGGATTTAAATATAGTCATCTGTCCCAAGCATATATGTATTTTGGTGGAGCTCTCTCCTTCTTACCTGAACATTTTGAGAAAATCAATGGGTTTTCTAATCGATTTTTTGGTTGGGGTGGAGAGGATGACGACCTCTATAATCGAGTTGTACACCATGGTTTAGAACCAATACGATTTCCAAACAATGTTTCCATGTATTTATCTTTAAATTCCGTGAGGGGTGTGAAAAATGATAGAAAGGATGCATTAATACAGGAAGGAAAGAAAATTTTCCATTTCGGACTGAACTCCGTAAAATATTTTATCATTGGTCGCATAGAAAAACCATTATACACCCGAATTATTGTTAAGCTGCTCTCTTCAAAATAATCCAAATCATTAGACTAAATCATTTTATCGACTAAGTACCTACTACATGTACATATATTCACAGACCTGGTAACCCACAATAACAAAATGTTCTGGGAATGGAATTGGTTTAGAGGTAAATAAAGTTAAAATCGATTTATCTTTATTTTTAGACCCGGAATTCTATGTTATTACCGGTAGGTATCTCTATAATTAGAGCATGGATGTTTTGTGGCTATCAGCTGATAATATATTGTTGATCGATTTGATTTTATCAAGTTTTAGTTTATTATAATTATTGAGATTATTATAATATATTCTTAATAATAATTAGAGATTTGAATTCATTTGATTTTTTCAAATTTTTCGTACTTATGTTCAATGTGAAGCAGGTGTAGATGATAACGATAGATTATCGATTTCATTTAGTGTGGTATCTTCGATATTTAATTAATCGCCAATTATATTATCAGTTAAAATGGTGTGTTGCCCGTTGTATATTGGTATTTCTTAAATAGAACTGAAGCATTCCCTCAGAAAAGAGTTTAACTACAATTTTGACGAAAATGAGTTTTTTAATGGAATTGATTGTATAAAATGTCGCTGATACAACGCACATAAATTTACGTTTCGAACCACTCTGTTTGTCCTTCTAAAAACCACACAAAGATAGAATTGTTCCAACTGACAATGTTTGTGCCCTTGAAAAGAGTCTAACTATACACATTACGTTTTATACATTTCTTATTACAACACATTGGATTTCTATTGTAGTTACTTTTTTCAAGGGAATTTTGATTGTAGTTAGACTGTTTTCAACGGAATTTTGATTTTTTGGGTTTCGTATGTTAAATTTTGTCCCATTACATGGGGGATGATAATGTGGATACAAATGCCAGAGGAAGGGTCAAATAATATTTTTAATGAAAAGAAAAAAAGTTGGCTAAAAAAACTGTCTCCTGTAAAAAATGGAAATTGTAGTTAGACTCTTACAACATGTTGTGGACTGTATTTTCAAGTCAAGAATAACTGACCAAAGCTCCGAATTAGCAACACCTGAATGAATCAACTCGATTTTATTGCAGAATGAAAGCAGCTAAAATATAACATTACTATTGAAAATCAGCTTTCAGTAATGTGTATTCGGTAATATTATTTTCGCTGTTATTATCGCCACATTCTCGTTTTCATTTTTTTTATTCTTATATTACGTAGCTCTTATTAATGCTAAATTCGTTTTTCAGTTGAATAAGTACATTCACGATGTAATCATGAATTCCGCCATGTTCATTATTACTAATATATTTTCGTTTCAAAGATGTTATTTTGCTATTTTTTGTCAAAACTCAAAAGGTTATGGGTTCAGAACGCTTCATCTGTGTAATTCGCGGTACAGTTCGTTTTTCTGATGATGATCAATGTTCAAAGTTCGTGAGCATTCAAATTCGCGTTTGCATTATCAACATTTGCATTTCCTTCACTTAGTTCGCAATTTCCTTCATTTAGTTCGTTTTTCCATTTGTTTCTATGTGTGCGAGTACACAAAACAATGGAATTCACTAAAGGAATCAAACCATTGAAGAATGCTGATGATTGGCCATTATGGAAGGACAGAGTACTCGACGTCATGTCCTACTTCAATGCAATCGATATCATTGAAGGTAAGAGCACTAAACCAGTACTCCCTGCGGAGCCAACGAAAGCTCAGAACAAATTGCTAGCGCAATGGTCAAGAGCTGAAGCGAGTGCCAAAATCGTTATTTTGCCGTGCGTAGGTGACAAACTTCACCAACACATTTCCGGTCGTTTATCTGTGAAAGAGGCGTGGGACGTTCTTGTCCAAGAATTCGATAGTAAAGCTGAGGACCAGCTATTCAGACAGTGTCTCAATTTCTTCAATGTTGAGTGGTCTGATAACAAAGATGCGCCATCCATTTTAGCGCGCATCAAAAATCAGCATTGCGATTTCTCTGCTGGTTTAAAAACGTGTAAAATTGAAAGTGTCGATAGTCTTCTCGAATTATTGTTCGTTTCCAAAGTCCTTCATATTTTGCCGAAACGACTCGAATCGTTCAAATCGAGTTATCTTATGATGAAGCCAAACAACAATAAGACCATCGGCGATATCTTGTCCGCGCTCATTCTACATGAGAGAAACGTCGCTCCTGTGTCTGCGTCGAGCTCGTCAGGTGAGGTTTTGGAGGCACGCGGTGCCAGAGGCAAGTTCTTTTGAAAAATGAACAAGCCTGCTCCAAACCACTCATCAGAAGGCGACAACAAAAATTCAAATCTTGTCTGCAAGTACTGCGGTAACAAGGGTCACTGGTTGAGGCAGTGTTCACAATGGAAGGCAGATGGAGAACCTCCGTATCCTGCTTGCGCTGACGGAACATTGGGTCAAAAACCTAGCGCAACGGTCAGAGAGACAAATACGAAGATGGCGCTAGCAACGGTCAGCAGCGATGTGTTCTCGGCGTCATCCAACAACAAATGGTGGGTCGACAACGGTGCTATGAAGCATATCACCAACAACTTCAACTGGTTCACAACGTGCGAACCATTCGCGAATAAGTCTACGGTGACAGCAGCGGGTAAAGAAGTACTGAGAGCTTGTGGAAGCGGAACGATCGAAGTTGCAAACTATTTCAAAGGTAAACTCGAGACATTTTCTTTGAACAATGTTTGGTACGTTCCGGAGATTTTGCGCAATCTCTTCTCGGTATTGGCAACGCATGACTGAAACCCATCTAGTAAGTTCGAGTCCGATCAACACAGCTGTCGTTTCATTGTCAGTAGCAAGATCGTTTTTGCAGGGAAGCGGGAGCCATTTGGTACGCTCTACGAAGCTTCTTTTCACACAGTTCATCCGGAAGATGTATGTGCAAACGTTGTCGAAAACGCTTAGATGTTGCAGCTCTATCACGAACGTTGGGGTCATATGGACAAGCGTCATGTCCGTAACAAGCTCCAATCCAAATTGGGCGTCGAAGTAAAAGTCAACAACGACATATGCGAGAGTTGTCAATATGGTAAGGCGCATCGACTTTTGTTTGGTCATCGAGCTCGTACAACTGCACCAGGAGAGTTGTTATCGGGTGATGTATGCGGACTGTTCAATCCATCGTTCAATGGTCGAAGATACTTGATCGTCATCAAGGATCACTTTTCACATTATCGCTATACGTTTGTGTCAAAGGAGAAAAGCGCAGTGAAGGATGCGTTGCGCATTGTACTGCCGCAAGCACGTTCACTAGGACACAACGTTGAAGAATTTTTAAGCGATAACGGCGGTGAATTTGACAACGGTGATGTCAGAGCCCTACTGCAAGAGTACGCAGTTACTCAGAGGTTAACCTCGCTGTATACCCCGCAGTAAAATGGAGCTCTCGAACAAGAGAATTGCACCATCGTCGAAATGGCGCGTACATTCAAAAACTCGAACCCGGAAGTCGAGTTTCCAGCTGCAATATGGGCAGAATTAGTCACCACCGCGGGCTATGTGTTAAATTGTCTCAGAAAATCGTCGGTCAAGAATAAGAGTCCATACGAAGTCTGGCTTGGTCAAAAGCCACGTATAAGGCACCTTCGCATCGTCAGTTCAAAGTGCTACGTTCACGTTCCAGACAAGAAGAGAAGGAAAATGGATTCAAAAGCTGTTTCTGGTTATTTAGTCAGCTATGACGGAAATGAAAGGTATCGAGTTTACGTGCCTGAAAGACAAGACATTATTTTGTCATGCGATGTTGTCTTTCACGAGAAAATAGTCAACTGTACAGAAAAGGTATCGTTACCTTTACCAGAAAACAAAATTGAAAATGCGTCAGACAAAACCGAAATAGAAAATGCGCAAAAAGAAACCAAAGATGCGCATGAAGATGAGGATGCGAGCTCAAGTCAAAATGAGTCATCCTAATTGTCTGATAGTGAATATGAGAACGCTCAACAGGAGGTTCAGTCCCCATCTGCGCGAAGAGGGACTCGACATTGTAGACCACCTCCTTATCTAGAAGACTACGCGACCATGGCTGAAGCTTTCATTTTGGAGGATAATCCAAAAACCTTCGCAGAAGCTATCCAACGACCAGACCAACCAGACCGTCACAAATGGGAAAAGGCCATGGGTACTGAAATGGAATTGATGCGTGAACATCGTGCATGGGACTTAGTCGAGCTCCCAAAAGGAAAATTCGCCATCAAAAACAGATGGGTCTTTTGCCTGAAACGCAACCCCGATGGTTCTGTCGATAGATACAGAGCTTGAATGGTAATTCAAGGGTGCTCAACATGCTGGAGTCGATTACGGAGAAATTTTCAGTCCTGTTACGCATCTCGATACTGTTCGATCATTATTGGCGGTTGCAGTGGTGCAACGTATGAAAGTCATGCAGTTTGACGTTTCTACTGCATTTCTTTATGGTGCTGTAGATGAAGAAATTTACATGCATCAACCAGTTGGGTTTGAAGATGATACAAATCGAGTGTGTCGTTTAAATCGAAGTCTGTATGGCCTGAAACAAGCATCGAGATGCTGGAACCAGAAGTTTGACAAGTTCATGGTTAGTCTGGGCTTCATGCAGAGTAAAGAAGATCCATGCGTGTATATTCGTCATCACAAAGTCATAGTCGCGCTGTATGTAGATGATGGATTGGTCGTGTCCACTAATCAAGAAGAATTGGACAACTTCCTCGATGAGCTTCGGTCCAAATTCAAGATAGTGGCAAAAGAGCTTAATTATTTCCTAGGGCTCGAAATATCACAAAGTAAAAATGGTGATATCTCCGTGGGTCAATCAGCGTTTGTCAATAAGCTCTTGGAGCGGTTCAACATGGTCGGTTGCAAACCAGTTTCCACCCCAATCAAAAAGTTAACGAGTTCAGCGTTGGGGAAAGAAAATGTCACTTTCCCATATCGTTCAGCAGTGGGAGCGCTCCTATACTTGGCTAGGGGCTCTCGTTTTGACATTGCTTTTGCAGTCAGTGTACTATCCCGTTTGCTAGAAAACCCAACCGTCGAAGATGTGGGTCGAGTCAAACGTGTCTTCAGATATTTAGCGGGAACAAAAGATCTGAAATTGGTGTATCGCAGCGAACCAGAAAGTCGGGTCATGAGCTGTTACAGTGATGCCGATTTTGCTGGTTGTCAAACAACACTTTGTTCAACTATGGGAGTCGTAATCATGTTTGCAGATGCGGCTGTTTGTTGGTTAAGTCGTCGTCAACAACTTGTCTCGGACTCTATGTGTGAGGCTGAGACTATCGCGGCAAACGCCGCCTCCAAAGAAATCGTGTGGTTAGCAAGATTGCTGAAAGAACTTATCAATCTTTTGGCAATACCTGTGCTTCAAATCGACAACCAAGCAGCGAAGAGATTGTTGGAGAATCTGGAGTTTCACTTCCGGACTAAGCACATTCAACGCAAGTATCTGTTCATTCGGGACAGGATCAAGAAGAAGATGTTAGAGGTATGCCATGTCGAATCCGATCTACAATTGACAGATATATTTACTAAACCTTTGCCCCGTATTCGTTTGCTTAAGTTAAGACACATGTTAGAACTTAAGTCTAATATTTAAGAATTTTTTGTAAATTCCGTTTTTCGTTTCTTTTTGAATAATATTTTTCAAATAGGGGAAAGTTTTGAAAATCAGCTTTCAGTAATGTGTATTCGGTAATATTATTTTCGCTGTTATTATCGCTACATTCTCGTTTTTGTTTTTTTTATTCTTATAATACGTAGCTCTTATCAATGCTAAATTCGTTTTTCAGTTGAATAAGTACATTCGCGATGTAATGATGAATTCCGCCGTTTATGTTCATTATTACTAATATATTTTCGTTTCAAAGATGTTACTTTGCTATTTTTCGTCAAAACTCAAAAATTACAAATTATAGATACACAATTAATGGATTGACAATTCGATTCATAATCTTGTAACACCAGTTCAAGATTGCTTGGTTCACTGATTCAGTTTAGATATTAGTTGATTTGCAGCATATGAAAATCCCATTTGCTGCGTGTAAAAGTGAATTGTATGGGTTTGCATGATTATCTTATTTCACGAAAGCAGCAATATTAATTGGAATTGAGACGATAAAGCTGTTACCTTTTAGCTGCGTTGTCAACCCACATTGTTAAAAATCCCTATACTTTGAGCCAAAAAAATTAAGTTTCTAGAGGTGACAAAAATCCCCGAAACTGGTTTTTTAATTTAAAAGTTGGATTTTAGCCACTATAAAAAAATCATAAAAATGAAAAACATGATCTGAAGAATTTTCAACTAGAAAACTTTGAAACTACAAGAATAAAAAATACCAAATAATATCATCTCTTAGTTGAATAATGATGGAAAAATTGAGACCAAATCATTAAAATAAAAAATATGTATTTAAAAAATTGCTAATATTTTTTTTAAATCCCTGAACTTATAGAAAATCCTGGTTTCATACCTGACATTCTTCAAGACAGTAAGAGAATTAGAGAAAGTAATATTTTAGATCGACAAATACGCCATAACCCAATAGGTACCTATAATAAATTTAATTCAAATCTCTAATTATCGAAAATACGAGCATGTATTATGATAATCTCAGTAATTAAAAACATAAAACTTGATGAAAATTAAATCAAACAATACATTATTCATCATAGCCACGAAGCATCAATGCCATAAAGAGATATCAACAATAACACTAAAAATAAAGATAAATCCATTTTAACCTTATCTACTTCGAAACCAGTTTTAACAATTTATTCAAGTTTTTTTTCATTCCTGAAAAATTTTGTTTTTGTGAGTTATCGCAGGTCTTTGAATATAGCACTCGATATAATAAAGGTCTATGATTTGGATTATTATGAAGCGAGCAGCTTAACAATAATTCTAGTGAATAATGGTTCTTCAACCCGATTTAAGACAGAATATTTGACGGAGTTCAGTTTAAAATGGAAATATTTATATTTTTCCTTCCTTTGTAAAATCATAACTTAATATTTATCATTGATCAAACTATTCACAGAAACTAAAGAAATATTTTGATAAGTTGGTGAGATGGCATTTACACTCAACACAAAGCATAAAAAACCATTTAATGGCACATTCCGTGATCAACAATACTCTTTGGTCTTCTTAAAACTTCTTTTTTTTCTTTTTTTTTCTCGGAAAACTTAAATTATCGTTTAATCTACTATAAACTAAAAATCGTTCCAGTTTCATAAGATTTGTTCCATTAAATTTCTGGTGATCGATTTTTTGCGCGGGGCGATTCTTTATAGTTTGCGTATGCCAGACCAGAACCTGGAAATAAAATTTTAATTTTAGTTAAAAATTAAAAAAAAAAAATGGATTATTAAGTCAAAACAAAACATTTTCTGCAGGAGAGTATCAGCAATCCTTTCCCTCCAAAATACCTACTTTTCAGTGAAGTAACAATACTCTTTACATCTTTCGAACGTCTTCAGAAAAGTCATCTGAGAACTGCTCACAGACTCAGTGAGCAAGTAAGTTATTTCTCTAATTTCACTTTTGAATTTTTGACGAAAGCAGGATGTAGGCTTACTTCACTTCAAAAATAGATTGTTCGTTCACGAATTTCAGATACCTACTCGTATAGATCCACCCAACGAATTCTTAACATAATGAAAATGTAGTTTTTCCCATAACTTATGCCAACCTTCGAACAGTTATCAGCTCTTAGTTCGATATCTGCAGACTCAAGTGGAGCCAAACTTTTCAAAAAAGAGTCTTCTTCATAACCAACTTTATACGCCATTGTTGCATGTGGTCGCTGAAACATAATTTTCGCATCAATTCCGAAATAATTATATTTATTCAAATCATATTACGAGTACAAATACTGAAATAATGTTAAAGCTAACTGATTTTAAGAACTGAATATTGATTGCAAAACTGGCCATATCTACTGGAAATTTTCTACCACCAATCCATCCGTCGTAAAATCCAACCAATTTGCCATCTCTAACCACAGGAGTACTGAGACCAGTTTCAGTTACCAAACCAACTGGCCACATGGAGACTTTTTTCGTGTATCGCATCTGAAATTTTTTAATGATTTTGAAATTTTTCAAGGCAATTCCTCTGTGATTCGTCATTTACTGTGACATACATAAATATCACGTTGTACATGGATGGCATCTAATAGAAATTAACTTACAGTTCTATGCCACAATTTCATAAATGTTTCATAAGATAATATGCTGTCACTTTTTCCCTCACACATTCCAGTCACTAAAAAAATTGTGTCATCTTTGATAATATAGGGTCACTATATTTAGCCTATCAAGGAAATACCAAGATTGATGTACCCTTTTGTCATTTCCAAATATACCTAGAGTAAGTGATACAAATATGGATCAACCCTTACTTGATGTGAATCACGTTTGCACCCCAAGCAGGAAAATGCATCAGTTATACTTATCAAATGATAAGAAATCACAATCCAGGTCAAAATAAAACCCAATTCTTTGGGATTTACCAAAAAAATAAATAAAATTGAAGCGCGGTTTTTGTAAAAGTATGTACCTATGACAGTGAAATGAAAAATTTTTGAAAGTTTTTTAAATAATCTTAGCAAGTAAAATAATTTTAGAATAAAATTGGTTATTTTATCGAGTACAAATGTGTAGCAAATTTTATTATTTTTTTAGCCACGCAATCAAAATTTAATAAATATGTATTTTTCTGCATGTATGATTAATAGCTTCATTTACAAGAAGGGCCTTCAGCGAAGCTTGGTATAATTATTGACAAATGAAAGTCAGAGTTTTTTGTTGATAATCAATGAGTATATTTTGAGACTGTATTTGCTCTAGTCACAGGATCGTCTTAATGAAATATAATTATATTTAGAAGCATCCAAAGCTTTAACGTGAACTTAAAACACGTCTGGTGGTTGGGTGAGAAAAAAACTCAAATGTTATTCAAATGAGAAGAAGCGTACGTGGCGCGGTATTGAAAAATGTACCAATATCATGGATTTCCAAAGGTAGATTTACTCTGTATAGTTATCAAAAGTTAAAGTAGGAAACTATTTTATATCGCATGCCATAAAAAGATAAGGTATTTAATAAAGACGAGCTTAAAAACTTGAAACTAACCTCTTTGAATAATAGTATATCGTACGTATTGTCATCATCTGCGAAATACACAACTCCTTCTCGAGCATTTTGACGAATCCATTGTAAGCCTCGATTACGACTGCTAACACCTCCTCCTTTGTATGTTACATTTACATGGCCAGCTGTAAAGGAGAAAAAAGATTAAGAAAAAAGTCTGTACAGGATGGTAAGAAAAAAATCATTCGTTTTAAAACTGGGTGAAATCTTCCATCATTTAAGGTTGAGTAGCTAAACCTATTGAACGAGTGTCGAGGGAGAAAAGGCGATTCAATATTCGAGTATTATTGTTTTGAGCAAAATACAGGATGATGTGAAATACGTAATATGCGACGTGAATTTTTCTATACCCTGAAACATACCCATATAAAGGTTAATGCCGACGTAGTTTTCTTGGTTAACCTCGGCTGAGACCGTTTTTTTTTTTTTTTTTAAATAAAGAGTTTCTCAGTTTTGTGGAGAAATATTGATTATTTTCCCCATTAGCAACACGTATTGGAATATATACGTGCATTGTTAGACTGGAGTCCCAAAAATAAATGTTATTAGGACAGTCTCTGAAAAGATTGAGTTTTTACAAGTTGCTTTTCAACTGTGAAGTTTTTGGAGACTAATCATAATTTATGGAAATTATAGGAATTTCAGTCATACTATTCGTGAATAGTGCCCTTTGTTTATTTTTCCAATAAGTAATATGCAATGCACTTTTCAAGGGAAAAGACTTGCAGTCCTTTACAGTTATCTTGTGGCATTGAAAAAGACTTTCCCCAAAGTTTATGGATAATTAACTTTAAATTAATAATGAACTTCTCAGAAAAGAAATTCGCCTCGCGGTTTGGGCGTGTAAAATTATAAATTCTTACTGAATTATCGATTGTTATTCAGCTGAAAAAAACATTTTGATATTATTTTCACTTTTTTACCTGAAAAAATAATTAATTTTTAAAATTACGTGCAAAAATGTATTATTGATGCGACCTTGAAGCAAGTACGTCTAACTTTCTATTTTAAACCTTTAATATTATTGTTAGTCACACGAATATAATACGGGCACATAGATTTATTATTATTCTTAAAAACAAAAACAAAGTGCCAACCATGAACGACGAATAATAAAAATTGAATACCAAGGATATAGCTATTGACATCTAATGATTAGTGAAACTGTTGAAAACTATATTATAATTAATTTAACGATGTGATATAAAACTTGAAATAAGGTGGTTCCCACGCTATAAATTCATACTTAACTTTGTTTTGACTTATTGAAAAAGATCTCAACTAGCTCCTTCTTCAGAGGTTCATGACGTCATGGAATATTTTTTCCAATCCAAATAAGAAATGCTTGGCTTTCCAACGTATTACATTATTTATTAAAGTAATCCCATTGACCCCATTTTACTTATGAATAGGATCGGAATATTATATTTTTGGAGGGAAAAAGTTCTAGATATGAAGGAGGGGATGGGAGGTTCATTAAGAGAAAATATAAGCCAAGACCCATAATGTATTGAAGATGAATTCTTTTGCACTGGGCGTTCCAATTTCAAAACATAATGTCCGCCCAAAACATAATGTCCCAATTTTTGTCCTTCCTTGATGACGTCATCATACCTATTTATTACATAGTAAACACAGATTATGACGTCATTATACCTAGATATAACATAGGAACCGCAGATGGTGACGTCATCATACCTAGATATAACATATTGCTCAATGTTATATACTTAGAACAGTTAAAAAGCTGTTGATGACGTCATCAGACCCAGATATAACATAGGAGACGAAAACATAATGTCCGCCAGTTTTTGTCCTTCTGTGATAGTCCAATGTTAGGATGACGTCATCATCAGTATATAATATTATGATGACGTCATCATACCTATTTATTACATAGTAAACATAGACAATGACGTCATCATACCCAGATATAATATAGGAGACGCACGTCGCCATACTGCCGCAATTGTAAATAATGACGTCATAAAATCTACCCCTTTTCATGACGACGTTATCGTACATTTATAAGATTATGTTCAAGTTCAATTTTATACCTTTTTTGATATTCATAACATCTTATATGACGTCATGAATTATATAATTCTGCAAGGAAATTCAAGAAATTATTGCAGAGTGTTAATACAGAAAATACACGATAAAATTATATAAAGCTGCAACTATTTTATATACATTCTGTTTACTATTTATTTATTAAAGATGAATTCTTTGTACTGAGCGTTAGTCAATTTCAAAACATAATGTCCTGTCTTTCCGTGAACATAATGTCCTGTCATTATAGAGTCCAATATTTTTGGATACTTTTTATAATCTCTGGTTGTAAGAGAGAATTCATCTTTAGCCTTCACGAAACTTCAGTGAAGGCTGCAGTTATTTCACATTGCAGTTTTCTATCTTTATTTGCCTCTGATATATAGCTTGCCAAAGTTGAAAAGAGATTCTATTCACCCAGTTGACCCAAAAAACCAGCAAGCTCATTAAATTGGCCCTATGGTCTAACAAAATATACCCCTAGTTACTTACCGCTTAAATGAACGTGTGAGATTCCTGTTTGTTTCAAGAATTTAGAGACCATGATCGATGTGGTAACAGCATCTTCAATAAGAAGCCATATAAGCTTCTCTACATGCATCAGTGTTTGACTGAGCCTCGTTAATTCAGCCATCTGTTCAGGTCGACGGTAGGTGGGGGTGATGACATAAATAGTGGGTGGTGTTGGTGATGGTTTGTTCACTGTGAATGTACATGACTTAGTCACTGCCAGCTCGTTGAAACGGGCTAGCAGGTCTTGACTAGCTTCTTCTCCAATCACTTCCTGCACCTGAAGAGCCACGCTGGGATCGTCGAAAAGTGGCTTCAGCCATAGTTTTTTTGACTGTTCGGTAACATTGCCTTGGATCAATGACTCTGTCCTCGGCAGTGACCATGTAATGGACACATGATACTGAATGACTGCATAGGCAAATGCCAACGACGTCAATAAGCGCATCTTAGTCGCCGCTGTCTAATGCAACCGCGTTATGGAAATTTTTCGCGGTCAACAAATCATACCTATAACCAACAAACATACATAACAGATTTAGACAGAGCAGAACCTGACTGCTAATAATAAAGCGAGCTAAAATCCGTTAAAAGCATGTAGGTTGTATTTTTATTTATAGCCTGCTAGTCAACTCTGGCAACTTAGTCATTTATTCTCTTGTTGACAATCATTTACAATTGATTCATCCAGTTAGTTGTCCATTGTGACTCTCAATATCATCTTGAAAGTTGAATTTACAAATCCAACTCTCCCTCCCCCTCTGGAATACATATCGCACACCCTCTACAAAACTGATACAACTCACAAAAATTGAGTTTTGAGTTAGCAGTGAAAAAAGGGTCTATAAGGGTCCTACTTTAATCCCCCATATTCATCTTGGTGAAATTCCACCCCCAGACCCCTCCAGGAGAGTTGTATCAGTTTACAATTTCAGAAATGTGTAGCTATTCAATGGACAAAACTGATACAACTCAACTTTTCCATATAAAATGACTAAGTTTGGCAATCTACAAAACCGATACAACTCAATATTTCTCTACAAAACTGATACATCTCACTTAAAATTAACACACAAAACATTGAAAAGTCAAAAGTGTCATTGCTGCCTGTACAAAAGTGATACAACTTGCCGGGGGGCTATTGGTGGATTGTTTATGGGAAAAAGACCAGCACATTCAAAAACTACACTATACATGGAGTCATTTGGCTTTTGAATGAACAAAATCCGTTAAAAATTGATTGAATATTGACAGTTTTAAAATTGAAAATTTCAAATAGCTCTCCTGAAAAAACGGTTTTTTTGAGTTGTATCAGTTTTGTAGAGGGTGTGCGATATACTGACATAATGTAGAGTATACATCTAATCTGATCCCGTCAATTTCTTAAAATATTATTTTGGAATTAAAAACATTAAGTTAATTTATTGTAACGTTTTATAGATCCCTGGGAAACACCAGGTGACCGGTGTAATATTGATCGAATAGTTTCTCGTCATTGATGCTTTAAAAACAATCTTTTCAACCACTCTCATGAGAACATCAAAACTACAAATACCTACCTACTAATACGAACTTTGAAAAATGTTGAAGACGTTGCCTGCATGTTACGCAGCAGAGAATATAATCGTTGTAGGAAGAAACACTTTCATTTGCCTTGATATTTTTACCACTTACCCCAAAACTTGGATATGTTGCACTCAAATATATCCTTTAAGTGCTAATACAGTCCTCAATTTTCAAACTGATTTTGCTTTTTCAGTTTCAGAGGCTCAGGAAATAAATTCATTTTATGATAAACTTTATACAGTTTGAAATGGTGGGTATAATTAACTCATTGATCGTTCAACCGATAGAGTAGTTCCTTTTGTGCGAGACTGCTACATATTATCCTAATTAGGGACTTCAGATTCATTAAAATAGTCGTCATCCAAAACTTGGAACACGACAAAATTCACAAAATGAACTATCTCTGGACTTTCTTTCAGAATGCAAAAATGATTTTCTCATATGTACTTTCGTATATTCTCTGCAGGTGCTTGTGATCAGTTCTTACAGCTAACCATATTTTGCTGAGCTAATTGAAAATTCTTATAAATCCCTTAAATTTTCCAAAACTCAGACCTAAATATAAAAATACGCCCAAATTAAATTACTCAATTTTATAAAGTACTCGTACCTACTCGTACTCTCGAATCGATATTATTTTGCCATCTGTAAAACAACTTCCTGCTGGACTTGGTGTCCTCATGTAAACTTGTATACGGTAAACCAATTTATTTTACATGGAATAGAAACCAAGTAAAATTGATTTTAGCACAAAAATTTTGCATTAAAACAAGATTTTTTTTTCGGCTCGATTCCAGAGCCCACTCAACGCCAAGTTTTACAACCTCAAAACGGCACATCGAGAAATGATCAAATCCAATGGAGCACCAGATGATGCTGGCTCAGAGTTCACTAACACTGTCACACAAGACTGTACTCAACTATACCGTGAAAAGTAGAAAGAATGGAAAGACTGAAAATTCTCGATCGCACCGTCACTTGCTCACTCCCTTCTCACACACCGAGCGTATTACGTGTATTTATATAATGTTCATTAAAAAATTTTTGCGGCCATATAATAGTGGTTAAATGTGGCGGAAAATTAAAAAATTAATTGATTCGAATACGAATGAGATCATCCAAAAAAAAATTGATTCGAATCAAAAAATATTTCGATTCAAATCATGATTTGAATGAAGAAATATTCGAATCAGTGGTTTCCATCATGGAATTTTTGTGAAGATGGACAGATAACGTGAAGTTAACTATACTCTTTTCAACTTAAGAATGCCTAAAACGGATTGCAGTTTGCAGGGCTCCAGGGAGAGGAAAAGGTACTCGTTCACATTCAGCAACAATATTCGGCTACACTTCCGATTTTACTTTCTTTTTTTTTATCACACATCCGATTTTTATGTTGTTGATAAATGTGAATTTGACGTTCCGTTTTAGGCATTCTTAAGTTGAACAGAATATAACGTAATTTGGAAAAATGTTTTTTTAATTTGTGAATGGATGACGTCATTTAGACTTGAAGATTGAAGTTTTGAGACATGCCGCGTTACGGTTCACGTGTATGCCCTGTAGTGTTTGATAATGGGCAACCTCCGAAATCCCATTCACCACATCACTCTAAGCCGTAAGTTAATCAAAGAATCCAGAGGAGCGGGACACCTCATGGCCCCCAGCAGCCGTCCGTTCCCGGGCGGGGGTGACCATAACTGCCAGTCACCCCTCTCGCGTATGCCCCTACACCTCGTCCCCCTACCTGACTACCTCATGTTCACTTAAACTACATTAACATGCACGTCGAGCTAGCACCTCTGGGGCCGAGCTCTCTGTCCTCGCGGGTGGCGCCTTCCTCCGTCCCACTTCCGGGGGCGGCAGCAGGGTCTTCATCCCTATCCTCACGTAGCTCATAAATATAAGTCAAAGCACGAATAACACCGTTTATTCCACTTCACGTAACGACAACTTGTAACTGACACGAAAGCACACGGAAAACTCTTATAAAACACAATAATTGATTAATCAACAAACGTAGCTCACGGAGCTGGTCGTAACTCGACCAGCCTTGAAAACCAACTGAACAGCCGAATACCTGGCGTCCCCTCTAGCCTTTTGCCTTGGGACTGCTTGCCCTCACGAAACGAGCTCTCTCTGACAATCATCCCAAGCACTAAGAGGGCGGCAATGGGCGGATCGTGTCCGTAGAACTTAGGGACACCGCCCATTGCCGGCTACTATCTCCGAGCTCGAGCCGATCACCGAGCTCCGGAGTAGCAGACTAATTTAGTATATTTTAATTCCTGAAAAGGCTCCTGAATGATCGGATGGTCGAAAAGATATCTGGGCTCTCGGTGGCTGGCCAAGAGTACCCAGAGGTCATCTAATTTAACACGTATTTACTAGTAAAGAGTTCCTCAAATGTCATTTTAGTTCTCACTCTACACCCTCCCCAGATGACCGCATGGGGAGTAGAGGTCAGCCGAAACAATAATTTGGCCAGGCAACCCTCATTCCGAGACCGGAATGCGATGTTCCCCGCGAAGTATCACGTTACGTTAACAACGACAAAGCCCACGAAAAGAGACTCCAAAATGCAAGTACGTTACGATAAAAGTGGGCGGTGCTCGAATTAGTAAATAAAAGATAACTCTACGTTCTAAAAAGAGGGTGGCAACTCACGATAGACACTTAAATATATCAGTCGCAACAATAACAATGAATAAGGGCGAAGGCAACCAAACTCCGCAATGAAATACTAAACTTTACGTTAGAGGTCGATGACCTCGAAAAGAAGGGTGAGTTGCCGACAGAAACTAGTCTAAAATGATATCACTAAGCCAAATCCAGAAACGAGCACCACCACCGGACAAAGTCCAGATATCCGACGGACGTCGTCAGCTACACCGCACAACATGGCGAAATAAGCTAAGTTTAACGAGCAGAGCTCAACACTTACATGATACGTATGAAACTATAAAAGTATAAAAGAACACAAGAGAATATCACAATATGCACGATGAGACTGTGATATCAAAACAAAATATAACCCGATATCGGTGGCTTCCTACATCTAAAAGTAATGAAATTTAGAATTCGCACATAGAAATTTGGCAAGGTTGATTGGACTCAAAACGAAAAATTTACATAATAGAACACAGCAAAAAATACACATGCGCGACAGAAATGAAAACGCCACATCGTCTAGACTTCGAATTCTCAAAACAACAATAGAAACTCCATGAAACAGTTTCCCCAACATACCCTCCCCAGGCGATGGGGCGGGTTTCGGACTGGAGCGCGCGGTGTAAAATCACGCTGAATAGAGCGGAGGCAACGTAGTTCCGCTTTCCGCCAAGGTGCGTATGGAGAGTCTCGTATCGCCCGATAGATGGCGGCGCGCTCAGCGCGGATGCCCATCCGCATAGCACTACGGTCCGCCCACGTGCTCTTGTCTGGGTCGTAGCACTCAACCGCAATTCGCAAGGTGGCCTTCAAATCGCGATCATGTTCACGCGCCAGAAAGCATTCGCTGCAGTCGAACGAGCCCGAGCACTCGTGCACGTAGTTGTTCGTGGGCGGTTTAGGCATTGCTGTAATCATGAGAAGCAGACATGACAACGAAATAGCCGCGACGTAAGCGGAGCCACCGATACGCGGAGATACAACTAAAACTAGGTAATAATACTAAGAAAACAGAAATAACAGGTGTCGCACGTCCCGAGCCCTGCAGAGCGGTTCTACAGGACCCATTGATGGCCCACGGAGGGCTGTGACCCCTCGTCGTCTGACGGCGAGCGCGACCGCGGCACGTTCTTGGGTAATGGCGCCAACATGCTCGAGGCCGAATCATCCTCGGTAGTGATATCACTGAGCCCCGAGAGCGACGACGACGACGACGCAACAGCCCGGGCCTCAGGCATCTCTTCATCTTCCTCTTCACTAATGTCAACCAGACCGCCAGGCGTCGGCGGAAGCTCCATCGGCTGGTACGCCGGAAGCTCGTCTTCCTCCGCCGCCGTGCTGTGAACCACTACATCAGCTGGTGTAAGTATGACGGTGTCCACCGTAGACGGTGAATGGCCCGGCGAGGGCCCCGGCGACAGCAGCGTGTCCGCGGCGTCCACCGATTCAGGCGCGGTTGGAGATCCCTGAATCACCTCCGGCGAGGCCTCGCCCTCCTCTTGCGGCGACGGCCGAGGGGCTCGGAGTGGTATGTCACTGGGCAGACCGCCACAGTACGGCTCCTCCGGCAGAGGACGTAACCCGTACATCCAATTCATCTGGGTGCGGACGTTCTCCTTGGCTAACGTCTGCCCCAAATCCTGATTTTGCTGAAATGGACTGCGATACAAATGCTCGCAGTACCAATAGAACCGACAAGAATGCGAATTACCGCCCAGGTCGAGCTCCATGATGTGCGTCTCCATATCAACAGCCACCAGCAGCTTCACAAGATCGGTCACACTCAATACGATTCGGGTGTGTTTCCACGAGTGTGTCAGCCCGATCGCCACCTCGAAGTGGAAGTTGTAACTGCCTAACTGCAGATCAACTTCCGCGTCATGCGTCGCCAGTTCCGCCGTAGTCATCTCGAACGGGTAGTGCACATACGGCGTGTGAATAAACTGCCGCAGATTTTCATTCCTGAACATGTGGAATGACGCCATGCTCAACGCTTTTTCGCGCGTGTCCACCACTATCCGGGTGTGGTTGATGCCATCAATGTAGTTAACGACCGGAAGATGGACAATGATGGGCTGCGCCACCGAGTTGCTCGTGATGAGGGTGCTCGCAAACCGAATCTGTTGTTCCAAATCCAACGGCAAACCAGAGCCCACGACCCGGTGATACTGGGCCCGCATTTCCGTCGACTCGCGTCCCGCTGCCGCCCGTGCACGCTGCAGCACCGTTTCCGCCCGAACCCCCGGCTTCTGCACGATATGCCGCGGGTGGTACGTGAACTGTGCGCGACCCCGCGCATCCAACTCCACGTCCGTTCGCGGCCGTCCAAGCGGCTCCGGCGCCGGCCCCACCACGTACACAAACTCGGGCACCCGCGGAGGCAGTGTCCGATACACTTGGCCTGTCGGCCGACGGTCCACCACCATCGGCTGCATGCCGCGACGCGTCAACGGCGTTCCCTCATCATCCCGTGTTTCAAACGGCGTATACCGCAACGCCGCCCTCGCCTGCGTCAGCTCCGTCTGCAGCTCCTTCACCCGCTCCTGCAAGTGGTCACGCTCGCCCTCGAGCAGCTCAACTCGTCCAATCGCAAAATCGATCGTCGATGCGAGCTCCTCACAGTACTCGGAAATCCGAAAACATTTCGGGCATTCGTACGACTTTTCACAGCTGTGCCCGTAGACTGCCGTCGGCGGACTCGCTGAATCTCTGAAAGGGCAACAAGATCACAACACAACGAATTAGTGGACGTTTAGTGGCGAATCGCACCCGTGTTAATCGCATCGGATGCACGACTGCAACCGGCGATACCCAGCCCGCTCGACGCTGGGAAGAACTTCTTCGCCGGTCCTCGTTTCCGGGTCATGTGACGTCAGCCTCAGAGAGCTCAGCACCTCACCGACGAACGCTATACAAACGGCAGAACCTATACGCAAACCTCGGCACCGATCCCGTCCGCGACAACGGACGCCTCGAAAACGGCCGCCCCCGGCTCACCAACAACGAGCCGGAACGCGGATACATCTAGCCAATCCACACAGCGCGAACACATTCCGCCCGTTTTCGGCGTTAAAGTTAAATATAATAGGAGGCATCAGCCGGCTCCTCACCTGTATTCCGAAGAATCCATCCCGTTGACAAAATCACGCCCGGAAGGATACCACCTCCGGCCCTCCTCGCTACGGGGCGTTAGAGTACGCGAATTCTCTCGAAGTCGGTAAGTACCGTATTGTCTGTTCTCTGCGAGCTCAAAAGGGAAACTGCCACGACAAAATTGCATAATGAGTACAAAACAACGAGCGTAAGACCAGAAAATCGAAATCTGCTGACGGCGTGCAACACGCGCTACACGATGTCTCTAACCGTAAACAACTTACTTACGTGGATGATGAAATAACCGGCATACGCCAGACGCTCGTTGAACTCGAAAAATGCAATAATAAGTAAAAAATAACTCGAAAATACTCAATTACACGAGAAAAAGATGATTTAGCAAATTGCGAACATGAGATCATCAAATACGAAGACTTTAGCAAACGCAATAACGGATTAGGAAAGTTCTTGCGTAACCGAAAGGGGAATGTTCGCAAAAGAGGGCGCTAGTTGCGAATTCGCAACTCGCGCGAAAGGGTTGAAAGAAAGTGGCAGTCGTGGCAGGAGGGGAAGCAGTAATTTTGATCCGCCCGCAGAGCTCTGAGAGTTCCTACCGGAAATTGTTGCAAGTGGTGGCCAGCTGATGGCGGTGCCGTGGCACCCACGTACTTACAAACTAACTTATAATAACGAACTGGACAGTTCCATTTAACGGCAATTTCGAGACAATTGCTCGGTCACGTAGACAAATAATATTTATGACGTAGGCATACGTCGATTCAGAAAGGGTGCTCTATGGAGCGTTTCCAAAGCTGCCCGAGAGACGAGCTCCCAGGACTTTATCTTAGAATATAGTTAACTAAAAATTACAAACTAAACTGATGAGGGAATCAGGGGGCTAGAGGCTACGGTGGCACACGCAAAAAGCCGAAAGTAAAACAGAGAACAAGTGAATGAACTGCTATAAAATGACGGAGCAGTAAAGTGAAGAAATAATGCTACGGTGGTTAGGCCAAGCTCGCTACTCTTTCAGCTTGCTCGCCGCCGCCGGGGTAAGGAGTTCGGTTTAAAGAAGACTCCTGCCTACATGGAGCCTTACTGAGCTCCAAGAGGACTTCGCTTTAACGTCCACAGGACAACTCAAATTAAGTTTTTAGATCTCACGGATCGAAAGCAGACGTGAACAGAAAAATGCTCTGAGACGAAACTAAAGCTCAGATGCATTAGAAAGAAGGTGAGCGACCGTGCGTACCGGGTAAATCTTTAACGAAGCCCTGCACGGAAGGTGAGGGGGACACCAGAGCAGCTACCTCCGGGAGGTCCCAATCTAAACTCTAAAACCTTAGTAACTAACCCAGATCGCACCTAACTACCACAGTTAACGGTTAGAATGCGATCCACACAACTAATTAAATATCAATCCATCACGTATAATACAAATAAAAGAATACGAGATCGAAAGGTGAAATGTCAAACGAAGAAAAGTGAAAATAATAAATTCAAATGGAACGGAGAGAGCTGGGTTATATGGGTGTCCCTGTTCGGGCGCCAAGAAGTTTGGTTTAAAATTTCTGTAGTGTTTGATAATGGGCAACCTCCGAAATCCCATTCACCACATCACTCTAAGCCGTAAGTTAATCAAAGAATCCAGAGGAGCGGGACACCTCATGGCCCCCAGCAGCCGTCCGTTCCCGGGCGGGGGTGACCATAACTGCCAGTCACCCCTCTCGCGTATGCCCCTACACCTCGTCCCCCTACCTGACTACCTCATGTTCACTTAAACTACATTAACATGCACGTCGAGCTAGCACCTCTGGGGCCGAGCTCTCTGTCCTCGCGGGTGGCGCCTTCCTCCGTCCCACTTCCGGGGGCGGCAGCAGGGTCTTCATCCCTATCCTCACGTAGCTCATAAATATAAGTCAAAGCACGAATAACACCGTTTATTCCACTTCACGTAACGACAACTTGTAACTGACACGAAAGCACACGGAAAACTCTTATAAAACACAATAATTGATTAATCAACAAACGTAGCTCACGGAGCTGGTCGTAACTCGACCAGCCTTGAAAACCAACTGAACAGCCGAATACCTGGCGTCCCCTCTAGCCTTTTGCCTTGGGACTGCTTGCCCTCACGAAACGAGCTCTCTCTGACAATCATCCCAAGCACTAAGAGGGCGGCAATGGGCGGATCGTGTCCGTAGAACTTAGGGACACCGCCCATTGCCGGCTACTATCTCCGAGCTCGAGCCGATCACCGAGCTCCGGAGTAGCAGACTAATTTAGTATATTTTAATTCCTGAAAAGGCTCCTGAATGATCGGATGGTCGAAAAGATATCTGGGCTCTCGGTGGCTGGCCAAGAGTACCCAGAGGTCATCTAATTTAACACGTATTTACTAGTAAAGAGTTCCTCAAATGTCATTTTAGTTCTCACTCTACAGCCCACTTCTGCCTAAAATCACAAAAAACAACTTGACGCACTTTGGAAAGTGAGTCTTCAATTGTGAGATACAAAAGTTACTATTTTTCAAGGTCTGCAAACATTTTGAGATATAGATTCCTAAAAATATGAAGGTTAAAATTCATCATCATCAGTTCCTTTTGTCCCAGGATATATGTTTTCAATATTCTTTAAAAAATGTACAAAAAGTACAAAATACACAATAACGTGTTTCCCTACTTGAAAAGATAACATGATTCTCGTTACAATGAGACTTGAAGGAAGCTGTCCCTTTCCTGTCAGCTCTGAAGAATAACGTTCTCAATTTTCAACTTGAATTTTTAAAAACTATCAACGTTTTCATGTACAATTTTTAACTGCATAAAAGGTCCATGTGATATGCATATAATTGTATACCTATGTAAATATCTGCCTATTCATAGGATAAATAATGAAACTTTTTTCAGTTATACTGGCACTTATCAATTTTTATATTTACTCAGGCCTATGCAGTGGCGGATCCAGGGGGGAAAGAGGGGGTGTAAGAGTACGTCTTTGCATAAAAGAGTACTTACAATTGATTTACTTTAACTGTTTATTGTGTCATTTTAACAACACTAACTTATAACTAACTATACAAGTTTTTACACTAAAGTGCTTCTAACAAAGCATTGTAGTTGAATGAATAAACATGCTTGGTTTAACCTGCTTATATACTAACAATTAACCACTAACAAAGAGAGAGTGGAGTGAGGAGTGTGAGAACACATGTCACAGCAAATATGCTGAGTAAGAAAGTGATGGTAGAGAATATTGAATTACAACAGGATGTTCAGCAGACAATGTGTGAGAAACTGCTGATTTAGAAGTATGAAGGTAGAAGGTTTAGAATTACAGGATGCATGAATATTTTAGGAATCAGACTGCAAATTAGGCAGTCTGGTTTTTAGACAGAGTGAGGTTGGCGTATTTCCTGTGAGAAAGGAAATGCGTCAGCATTTATTTTAGGCGTGTGTAGCGTCATCATTCACGTCAGCGAATGAGGAACGTTACAGGCGGGAAATCCCCCCCCCCAATTAAAAAAAAATAGACCGATAATCCACAAGAAAAATCAATTTTCTTAAACCCCTCCCCCTTAATGCTGAAAAAAACACAATTTCACCATTTTAGTATTTACCATGCTTTGAAAAAATTTGGATTCTCCCCCCCCAAAATGGGTCACGGGATCCGCCATCCTAGGCCTATTATTTTTCAATGTACTTTTGTACAATATATCCTTCACATATTTTATAGATGGAAATTACTGTGACAAATACTTATGCCTATAATTACCAATGCTTTATTGAGTAAATTAATCTTGTATTAGATTTAATTCGAGAACTTGGTGCTGTTTCGAAAATTTTTTAATTATGCTGTTTTGCAATGTTTATACAGTACAAACTTGTGGAAATTAATTTCTTTACGATGCAGACAATGGGAAATTGAGGTTCTGCAGAGAACTCTACTAAATTAGGTTTTTTCTATAACGAACGATCTCTCTGCAGTCTCACACTTCAATCATCCACCCTAGACGTGAAAGATCTAACATGTCTATAAATAAATAATTTCATTCATTTGGAATAACCTTGGGTGGAGCTTATTAACTAGGTATTCAATTAAACAGACTTTCAACGCAATGTGTCCTTCACATCACATATTTGTATTTCATTTACGGAAATAGACGAATATAGACGAACATATTGAACTAATTTATTTTGCGTAAAATACAATTCACTATTGCTTATAAAAAGTTTTAGATTTACGGTTACTGTGACAAATTCATGCCAATCCAATTATGATGTTTGGCCGACAGAGCTGGAAAATTATATTTCTTATATGTGTGGCTGATTTTTTATCTTGTCAGATTTCAAATTCTTTGCACAGTACCCGGAATAACAAGTCAAGTAAGTGCCTAAATTTACATTTTTTAAATATGATATACATATTAATATGTATACAGGGTGTTGCGTTTCAAGCTGCCTCATAGGAAAATATATGTACATAGGTATGGGTGATTCTACAAAGGGTCTAGCAGGATAAGATAGGTGAAATGACCTTTTTTGAATTTCAACCTGAAACTTGGGGGTCAGGTTGACAATGATGAAAAACTAATTCAGCCCAAATTTCAGCCCCCCACCTCAACTGGTTGCCCCCTGGGGAGTGAAAATGTGTTTTGGCCATTTTGAAGGTTTTTTGCCCATAACTTTTTTCATACCTAATTGTTCATTTGATTTGAAATTTTTATGGTAGTTAGTCCTCTATGAGCTCTATCTACCAGCAAAATTTTGCGGTTCTACCTCCAGTAGTTTTCCAGTAACTCCAGCTGGAAATTTTGGAGCTTCTTACCCTATGGAGTCTACAAGTTAAAATTTTCACTGATGATAGCTTATCCAGTCTACATTACATCCGTATAACTTGTTTTCCAAAATTCAGGGTGGACAAGGTAGTTTTTTGGCATTGAAATATCAGTTTTTTCCAGTGGCGTCTGCTCGGGCTGTGCAAGGTGTTCACTGCATACCCAACCAAATTCAAAAAGAAATTTTGTCTGTGATTATGGTGATAAATAAATTATGTGTATCTTGTAAGCATATGACATATATTAGATGGTGTTGTGACAGAAAATTCAAAATTTATCACGACAGAAAAATGAAAAACCTTGGTTTGAAGTTCAACATAATAAATTAAATATACTGAAATGAAATTTATCAGAGACAGATGTAGTATTTTTTTTTTAAATTTCTCCTTCTTTTGAAGTTGAAAAGGTTCAAACAATGATTTTTTTACTGAGAAAATATATGTATGAGTGCAATAGTGCATTATTGCAATAATTTTCCAAGTTACAGTAAGGTAACTTTTTTACCAACTGATGCAATAATCTGTTCAAAGGTGACTTCTTAGTTAATTAGTGAAGAAAATACGTACATACAAAAAATGGATGATAAGATAAGTTAATCCTTTTGTTAAGTAAAAGCAGTGTAATAATATCTTATCACTAATTGTTCTGCAGTGCAATGTGTGGTTTTTTTCATATTTTTGAATCCAGAAATGTTAGGTAAAACTAATTTATGGTGATTTTCACCAATTGGGATTTCAAGGAATTTTTTTCCTGAAAAATCCTGGATTTTGAGGAAGTTTTTTCCTCAAAATCCGCAGTGAAATTAAACTATAGTAAGGATCGGGATATTGAGGAAACATTTTTTACATAATCCAATTATTGGATTTTAAGGAAGAATTAAGTCAGTGGTTCTCAAAATATTGGTCCTTGGAGAAGTCCTTCTCAAAATTTCAAGTGGCGTCATATATGACGCCATGATGCCACCTGGTACTTGTACTGTCACTTTGTGGGAGATTAGTCTTAGTAGCTACCCTTTAGTGGAATTGGTGCACTGATGTGCAAGTAATGCCTGTGGTGTAGTTATATAATAGGAAATTTACTATGAAAATATGAAAAAACTGATACTTCAATGCCAAAAAACTACCTTGTCCACCCTGAATTTTGGAAAACAAATTATATGGGTGTAATGTAGACTAGATAAGCTATCATCAGTGAAAATTTCAACTTGTAGACTCCATAGGGTAAGAAGCTCCAAAATTTCCAGCTGAAAACTACTGGAGGTGGAACCGCAAAATTTTGCTGGTAGATAGAGCTTATAGAGGACTAACTACCATAAAACTTTCAAATCAAATGAACAATTATGAAGAAAGTTATGGGCAAAAAACCTTCAAAATGGCCAAAACACATTTTCACTCCCCAGGGGGCAACCAGTTGAGGTGGGGGGCTGAAATTTGGGCTGAATTAGTTTTTCATCATTGTCAACCTGACCCCCAAGTTTCAGGTTGAAATTCGAAAAAGATCATTTCACCTGTCTTATCCTGCTAGACCCTTATTGGATTTTCACTAATAGCGTAAGCAAATTTTTTTGGCCACAATTTTGCATTTTTATTCCTTGAAAATATCAGCACATACCTAACCCACAAAATATATCACCATCATCAGACATACAGTAAAACTTTTAATAATAAGAATTTAAAAAATTCCAATGTTATTGCCTATAAGAAATATGTAGCTCTTTGAATTGGTTGAAAGATATAACAATTACACAAACAACTCATTGTTCAATTATTCATACCATAGCTTAGGGTTAGGGCCCATGAAAACTTTTGATATCTCCATGTAATTGATGTTCATTATCCCTGCTATAAATCTGTATGGTGTTTTGGCCTTTTTCAACAACGTAAAGGCAGTTTAAAAGCCTCTTACAGTGTACAGGCTCAAGGACATTGTGAAGGACTTTTGTTATTTTTTACTATATCTTTTCAGATCCTATAAATATTGAAAATAGAGGTATGGTACCCCATAGAGATTATAAAGGGGTTAATAGCACACAATCATGACTCTTTTTTTTTTTTTTTGGGGGGGGGGGGGTTCTCGAGTTTATTATAAAACTTCTTTAGCTGATTGAAAATATGACAGTTTGGGGACAAAAATTTGAGGAGTGGTTTCACAGATGGCCACCACCCTATCACAAAGAGCTGAAGCTAATTTCAATACTATGGATGTGTTCTCCAAGAGTTTTAGAATAATACCCATGCACCAATTTAGCCCTGAATATCTTTATAAAGCCTGTAGAGCTAATAATAGCATTGAAAATATAGTCTGGGATGGACAGATCCGAAGACATTATGACCATTTAGGACAGAATTTACTTCTTTAGAAATGGTTTAGAATACTTTTTATATATTGATCAAATAGAACTACAATATGAAAAAAAGGAAGATAAGTACTGCAACTCTTCTGACTAGCGAGATATTTAGCCGTGACAAGAAAACTAACATTCTGTACTGTAGAATCCCCCCATATAATTATTCTGTTCCAAATATCACTGCCAGAACGTTGCCAAGTAGCTCATTTGTGTTATTTCCATCGTTATCATGAAATGAAACGTGGAATTATAATCGTAGTACATATTTGATAACATTGCACAGTATTTGTTAGTTATTTTGACCAGAGGATCAACTTCAGCTAGTAATTTCAGATAAATAAACGAATGAAAAGATTCTAAAATGATTGACAGCTTTTAATTACTCGTACTTTAAAAATTAATTATGAAAATGAGGTGAGCTGTGAACTCGCCGAGAGGATAGAACAATTGAAAAAAGATAGAATTACGAAAATAGAAAAAGGAAACATAACCTCAAAATATACGATCAGTGATGCCAGCGAGTGGCAAGCTAAAATATCAAACAGTATTCAACGAATCTGATTGATTAAACTGACAATTTTCTGAATTTCTTCACCGGTTAGCATATTTGGAACAGAATAATATAGGATTTTTATTATTGTCATAACAAACGTGTCACTGAGGAGGTAAGTTATTTTTAAAAAATTGAAAAAAAAGAAAAGATAAAGGTCAGCCTACTATAGGAGCCTTACAGATTGCTATCAGTAACTAGGATACAGGTATCAATGCTCATTAATTAACCTACCGGTATGTAAAATCTGGTGTGGGTATTGTTTTACTACCGATAGGTATTTTGAGTAATGATTCAAACTGAAAGTAGTTTTGATAATTTGGTATTTTCATATCCTTTATATTTTTTGTATTATATGCATATATCTTTTCATTTTAGATCTCATAAATTTTCAGATTTGGAAAAACTTTCCTTTCCCTCTACCAACTTTTCCCACTCCATCAGTAGCAAACTTACCAAGTACTTGTATGAAGCAGGTCAACTAATCGCAAATGCTGATCTTTGTCCCAACTTGGGGAACAATATGAAGCTAATGATTTTGGTGATTTCCGCTCCCGACCATACAGATAGACGAATGGCTATACGCCAGACATGGGGCCTCTACTGTCGGAACCATAACATTGGTTTTGGGTTCCTAGTTGGTGTCCATCCAAAGCCATCTAAAAATGACATTACTCAAACCGAACAGCGTACCTATGGTGACCTTATACTAACACGCAATGTGGATTCCTTCAACAACCTCACGTTGAAGAGTGTTTCCTTATTGGAATGGGTGGACACCTACTGCTCACTAGTGCCATTTGTGCTTAAAGCAGATGACGACGTGTTCATCAACATTCCACAATTGCTAACGTTGTTGGAAAAGCAGCAGAAAGTAAAGCGCTCCATCTTTGGTCTGTTACGAAGAGGAGAGAGACCAGCTCGTGAAATCAGTTCCAAGTATTCAATGAGTAAATCTGAATACAAGCCAGACATCTACCCAGACTATTTACTAGGGCCAGGATATTTGATGACGCAAGATTCAATACATGATTTGTATCGCCAAGCGCTCGATATGCCGTACATGAAACTAGAGGACGTTTATATTACAGGATTAGTGGCCTCCCTTATGGGCATTAAGATAGTAAATGTGAAGCGATTCATTCACTATTCTCCCAAAATTTCTTTTAACATGACCGAAATGTGCAAATCCTTCATCATACACGGTATTCCTCCCAGTAAAAAATTCTTAATGAGCAGGCTTTTACTCGTATAAGACCCGATCTTCAGTAATACCTTATAGTTAGAATACTGGAGATAACTTTTCAGAAAAATAATAATCAATTCAGGGACAAAAAATCCGAAAATGAATCAAATACCTCGCTGACTGTTTGAATAAAAAATCAAAAACAATAGCTGCAAGCTTTTGAGAAGTGCTTATTATAATTGGTAAATACATAGGCTGATTCATAAATTTCCGCACTACCTCCATATATCTCCAAGAAAAGGTAAAAAAAAAACTACCTACACAGGCATGTAGAGCAGAGATTTTTATGTTAATATACCAAATTTCAAGTCAATTGAACTATCCAAACGCCTATAAGGTCTATTTATTCCCAAGTCAATCAAAAGTAGTCTACGGAAAAAAAATGAGGGGAAAAAATTTTCAAAACATACTGAAGCACAAATTTACAAATCAGCTCTCTGAGAAATGTAAATCAAAGTTGCGAGAGGAAGAAAATATTGCCAGCCGGCAAGACAGACAGCAAATTGTTTATTATGTCACTATACAAACTGTTTCTGGTTGTCCAGACGGCTAAATATGTTTAGTTGTGACGTGACCGCTCAAAAACTGTTTTTACCACTCCAATACTTGCCTCATGTACATCGGGCCTTCGCCACATACATTTTTTCATTTTCTCTCAATGTTGTATCCGAGTTTTACTAGGCAAAAATAAATGAAATGGTGCATGCCTCTGCTCCTGCATCAAAGAAGAGGTGTGAAGGGAGAAAGCCTTTGAAAAAATCATATTTTTTCCATGGATTAAAAAAAAAAGATTTTCATAATTTACACTGTGCAAGTTAGAAATGAGCTGTCATCACAATTTTTTCACCACAAGTAGCCAATACATTGACTAAGTCAAACTTGTGTTTGTTGGCTCAATTCGCAGTGTTGCCACTGCATCAAGGATTTTTTCTCTGGGACCCTTTTTCCCATATGCTAATTTTGTTGAGCTTTGGTACAGATTGACCGTACAGGCGTCCGGATCATCAGATTGAACTGAAATTTAGGTAACATATGCAAAACACTTCACCCTACACGCCTATGCAGTTAGGTTTTTTTTTGAACTTTTTACTGTAGACATATCGAGATAGTGCGGAAATTTATGAATCAGCCTTTGAACCAAGATAAAATCTCCTTTTCATGTTCAACATCACAATATTTGAGAGCAAACATCCGATATTAACACCCATAACCACTATAACTGAATCTTAACAAGACGTTAAAAAAGGGTACTTTTACAACGAGCTTGAATATATTCTGAATTTATTTCGCAGTACATGTAAATAATTATAGCTTAGTTAGAGGTCAAACGAGTTTTATGATACATGTACCTAGTGTGATATTATGTTACCACAGAAAAGGCCGTTTTAAATACGATTCGTCATTAAAAGATTATCACATTGTACATGGGTATGCCGTATGTCAGTTTTATAATGTGTATTCAAGTCTTAGAGCTAGTTTTACAAATATTGGTTTGTAATTTAACTGATTGTTACATCAAAAAGTCCTGGGCATTTTATATTTTTCCCGACTGTTTTCTGGTTGAGTTTTCAACTTGAAGTTGTGATTTTCAAATATGTTCTACTTGTATGATGAACTTATGGATATGTATAGATAGATTTTCATTTACAGTCGAATGTTTGCTTAATTACTAATGCGCAAAGTAGATATAACTTCGAATGCTAGTTTTAACTATTAAAAAGATACAAATCAAAATTTCAACTACTTATAATATATGTTCATCCTTAAGTTCAACATTAAAGTACATCGGCCAAAAATCTATGATTTATTAGCAGGTTTTTTGTACAAGCTTGAATAATTTACTTATTTTATTTCAATTTTACTCCTCTTATCATCTTATCAAGTATCTTTTTGGCAGGTTTTCTATGGAGAACCTTTTTTTGGCTTTTGTTTTTTAGTCACGAATAAAAAAATTAATAGGTACCCTCGATACCAAACATCAAACAAAGTCCGCCGATGTACTTTGGGTTCTCCTTTTTTAAATATTATTTGTATGTTTTTAACGGTTATTTCGCAGTGACTCTCTGATCGATTTGAGAAACGCCCGATGAATTTCTCGTAAAATTTTTCCTTGGAAAAGCCACTTTCAACTCACTTACCTCTTTAGTCACACGCTTACTATAAGAAAAACGAAAACCTCATGTATCTTCCTGTGTGGCAGTTCTAAACGCAACACACTATATGTAATACGAGTGATTGGACATTAATTATTACATTATCTCCACATAGTTGAAAAAATTTTTGAAGACTTATTTTTATATTTTATAAATTTTCAGAGTTTGAAAAACTTTCCTTATACTCTCCCTCTTCCAACTTTTCTTACTCTTTCACTAGCAAACTTACCAAGGACATGTATGAAGGAGGTCAACTAATCACAAATGCTGATCTCTGTCCCAACTTGGGGAACAATATGAAGCTAATGATTTTGGTGATTTCCGCTCCCGACCATACAGATAGACGAATGGCTATACGCCAGACATGGGGCTTCTACTGTCGGCACCATAACATTGGTTTTGGGTTCCTAGTTGGTGTCCATCCACACCCATCTAAAAATGACATTACTAAAACCGAACAGCATACTTATGGTGACCTTATACAAACACGCAATGTGGATTCCTTCAACAATCTCACGTTGAAGCTGGTTTCCTTATTGGAATGGGTGGACACCTACTGCTCATTAGTGCCATTTGTTCTTAGAGCAGATGACGACGTGTTCATCAACATTCCACAATTGCTATCGTTGCTGGAAAAACAGCGGAAAGCAAAGCGATCCATCTTTGGTCGGATACTACGAGAAACGAGACCAATTCGGAAAGTTAATTCCAAGTATTCAGTGAGTAAATCAGAATACGTACCAGACGTTTACCCAAATTATTTATCGGGACCAGGATACTTAATGACGCAGGATTCAGTACATGATTTGTATCGCCAAGCACTCAATATGCCGTATTTGAAAATAGATGACATGTTTATTACAGGATTAACGGCCTCCCGTATGGGTATTAAGATAGTCAATGTGAATCAGTTCATTAAGTTCCATGACATAATTCCTTTAAAAACTACCCAGATGCGAAAAACCATCACCATACACGGTATTACTCCCCGTAAGCAGTTCTTGATATGGGCTCGTATGAGCCCCAATCTTTAACAAGAATCTTTGGCACGAGGCTTCAAGATGTTTGACAATAAAATAATTGTCGTTTGTGATTTTAACATTTTGACTATCGATCTTGCTATCGATATAAATACATGTGTTAAGACTTAAGTGTGTTAATTATTTTATAATAATTATCGATACTAAGACACATTAGCACAATAAAGTATATTTTAATTAAAGAAATTTAAGTACATTTCTGTTTGTAATTATAATGGATAATAAACTTGAAAAAGGATACTGTAATAATAAACTGAAGTCTTGAAAGTTATTATAAAGTCATTAGTATCAAAAACATGAACAAAGTAACTAGAAATAAAATCATTACGTTTTTGAATTTTTGATAACAAATTAATTAATAAAATTTTTTTTGTATAAATTGAAAGTTTTAAATGAGTTTTAAATTTAAGTGTAGGACAAATTCCAACTATTATTATAGTGAAATTATTTTATTGATATGAAGTTGGATATCTGAAAGGGATATACCAGTTATAACAGTATTAAGCCCTTTTTGGATATCATCATTCATATTTTACCTATCCCAAAAATTTTCGAGAAAATTCACTTTCATCGTGACAGCAGTTTGACTAGTAATAAAGTTGAAAAAAAGAACATAAAATATAAATCAAATATAAGTAAATCAAATAAAAATAATAAAGTTGAAAAAAATAAGATAAATTTAAATTCAATTTGAATTCACACATCAAATAAAAATTACTAAGCATCTCATTACTCCACAATGAATTTTGAAAAAAATAAGTAGGTTATCAGTTGATGTAAAATATGGGATAAACTCGCCCCGATTCCTATTTCTTTATAAGATAAAAAATCACCAGATGTTAGCCATTCCATTTGTTTTTCCGAATTACTATCCAATTAGAGCAAAAATTGCTTAAATGGCCTTTTTCTTATTTTTTAATTTTCATAAAAACTTTAGATCGATCAATCGCTTCATAAAGATTTGTGACCTTCAATGAGACTCAAACGTCAATAGTATGAGTAACCCTGTGCAGGTATTTTTCAGTCAATAAATAATGGAAACAAAATGAGTAAAAAGAGGAAAAAAAGTATTAAACAACAAACACAAAAAACGATAGGACTTATAATAACCAATTTTAAAGGTACTATAAACGAGCAATACTTTTGTACGATCTGTATGTATGTAATACAATCCAATTGTCCGCATGTTTGTCCATACTCTGGATTCACGAACAAATTCTTTTCCTCATGAAAAAGTAAATCCCCCCTCCCGCCCGGATATCAACAATTTTAAAAAATTTTAATTTATTTGTGCCACTTCATCTTTTTTTCTTTTTTTCCTTTTTAATCATATCATCAAGTGCGTCTGTGTTTTATAGTTTTTTTGTGACGGACGAAAAAAATTATTTCTAGCCCTTCCCCCAACATATCAAGCAAAGTCCTCAAGAGATTAAAATTAATTTGTAATCATTATTTCATTGTCTCAAATGAGAATTGATCTTTTTATAACATTTGAAAATATTTACTTTTGATGTGTACGAGGTATTTTAATCACAAGGACGATAAGAATGAGTTATTTGGCAACGTTCTAGAAGTCACTAGCCATCATATGGAACCGAGTATAACTTGACGTATTTACGGCAAACCAATTATGCAATTTGCAATACACGTCGTCCAATCGTCATTTTGATATGAGAATTCCGTTCCATATACGAGTGTAGCACAAAGAATAAAATAATATAATGATCGCTTTGAATACCTTGGGAAAATTTTCCAGTGGGACAAGAGGGGGCATAGCCCCCTCGGCCCACGCTAGTATTTACATGAAATGCAACATTGTTTCATGTAGTCTATTAAAAGTCAGTGGGTAGTGCCTCTTCATGGATCTACGAGTATTTTTAAATGTGTTATTAAAATAAGGATTGTTGCATATCCATATTTAGTACTTGAAGAAGAATAACCTTTATTTTTTTAAATCTTGACAGAGTAATTTTTTATGGAGTTGGAAAAGTAAGAAGTGCTGTAAAATAACAAAAATAAACTGATAATGACAACTTTTTAAATTTGATTTGAAAAAATCGGATCAATTTTTAAATAATAGCCCATGAAAGATCTGGCCATCATGAGGCAGAGATTGAAAATGAATATTTTGATGCTAAGATATTTTTGTTCTCGTGGTTTATTTCATGTGTGTTCTCCGTACATCCAGCTACCTAGTCCGATTCTCATCCTAATACCTAGTCTAGATTTTTCTTTTTATCACAGGTATTTTTCAGTATTTTCGCTTCTGCATTTCTGTACCTGATCTATGCGTTTAAATCACCTTATTGTCGAAAAAATTAAACATGGACTTGTACTATGTTTTTTTTACTTTTATATTATATACCTATGTGATTGTATCCATACCCTACAGTAGAGAAAAATAGCTGTCCCTTTCCTGTCTGTTCTGAAGAGTAACGTTTTAAAATTTTAACTTGAATTTTAAAAAATAAATGACATTTTTAGACATCATATATTATGTATAATTTTTAACTACAAAAAAGGTCCGTGATATAAATATCTGACTTTTCATGGCGCGTAAATAATAAAACATTTAGCAATTATTTTCATACTTATCAATTATTAAATTTACCCAGGCTCATGATTTTTCAATGCACTAATGTACAATGTTCCCTTCACATATTTTATGGACAGAAATAGACGAACTTATTGAGGAAAATAAGTTTGCGTAAATTGTACGTTATTATTACCTATAAAGTTGAAAATTTACTGTGACAAATATTTATTCCAATAATTACTTTTGCTTTATTGAGTAAATTATTCTTGCATTAGGTTTAATTCGAGACCTTGGTGATATTTCGTAAATTTTTTAATTAGGTTGTTTAGCATTAATGTTCATACAACACACGTAGAAATTAGTTCCTCTTCGATGCAGAAAATAGAAAATGGAGGTTGTGCTAAGAGTTCCAATAAATTAGATTTTTTCTCATGAACCGTCAAGAATTTATGTTCTATGATGATGCATGAATTGAGTAAGAAATGAATTTCTGTCGGAAATCAGCCGGCAAGTTCCGAAGAAACATTCACGTTCTTAATTGTGTAACCCACATTTTACAAAAACGAACCAACAAATTAGCTTGAAATTTGAACGGTACATTTTTTAAGCATGATGGATTTCGGGGGTTGACGGGGAGCCTAAGCCCCCCAAGAGCTGAAACTAGCCTCCCCCCCAAACATTTTCTGTCAAGTCCGCCTATGTTTGTAAGTAAATAATATGGGTATACAACTAAATAAAAACTAGGTACGTCGTAATTTTATTAAATCAAAAACCACAGAGACAAAACCCGATGGGCAAAAAATGAGAAAATGATCCGTAAAATGAGAATTTTATCCGTTGTCAGTCCGTTTTTATTTTCGATCATCGGATCTGAAAATTTGCAGTTATTTTTGTCATCTTGATTAATTTTCCAAATCCGTTTGTAAAACGGATTTCCTGATTATAATCAGTGATAATTTTTGGGCAATTTTTCTAAATCCGTTTGTAAAACGGTTTCACGGATTATAACCCGGGCCAACAAATATGATAAAACAGCTTTCACGGAAAATAATCCGGACTCATTTCCGGCAAGACTGATTACAATCCGTTCGAAATCCGTTTTAGAAGCCGGAAAACAGGAAAATCCCGGGTTATAATCCAGAAACGGATTATAACCCGGAATAAAACGGATCCGTTTTCAAAATATTTTGCCCATAGGGAAAAAGCAGCCAATTTGTTAATAAAAACCGTTTGTTCTCGCCTGCTTTGTGACTTACTCCATATTATTATTTTATAAGGGGAACGAGGAGCATCGTTTTTTTTTTTTGCCTTTCAGGGCTCGGTGAAGGCAAAGACGAACGAAAATCGTTCATCGTTCCCACGATATTAGCAGAATAACATGAAATACGAATAGTATGAAGCTATATTTTCTTTCACAAAAACAAAAAAGCTTCATTTTAATTCCTTCTTCGACGCAAGAACCTTGACTGTCATACACATTGATACGGTTGATGTTCTCTATATCGATTGCCTTATTGGCTCTCTCTGGTATAACGATTTCAAAAACCGCTTTACTCGGCTCTGTTTGAAAAACAATAATAAATTCCTTATTTTGCTCCTCTGATGATGTTTCATTCCTTATTTTATTTTGCACTGATATAATTTTGCTCAAACTGAGTGTAGCGTATTTAAAGTCCTTCAGTTGATTCTATTTCTTTTCCAAAAAGTCATTTATGCTCATGATGGCTAAATGAGTGGCAGCTGTGATCTGTAAGTCGAAATCTGATTCAGACTTCGGGGCCACTGAGCAGGTGCACCATTGTGAAGAAATGCCTGCTTCATCGCATGATCGATTGTGAGGTACTGGAGCGCGAATAAACTGTCACAATTGGGGCACCCGAGGATTGGCTGTCGGACCTAACCGTAGAGGATGTGTTGAAGAGTGGCATAAAGGTCATAAGGCGAAGTGAGCTTGTTTTTATTGGCAAGCAGATTTTGGTAGCGACGCGGGTAAGTGGTTTTGAAAGAAGGTGGCAGGTAGAAATAGATGAAAGGCATCCGCTCCTCCAGCCAACCAACGTGGGTTCTTTTGATTTCGCCAAAACGCATGCCGTGGTCACTGTAGAAGATAACCACTGTGGAGTTCAAGTAGTCTTCGATGTTCTCATGGAACTGTCTGATTCGGTCGTCCATTACAGATGGCATATTTAGTGCACTGTGACTGAACGAGTTGGCCCAGATTAGATTGAAGTATCTGCGATTGTGGAAACGTTGCACAAATTCGGTCATATACTGGAACAGGTCTTCAATTTGGGGAATCTGGCCCATGCAGTACGTTTCACCGCCATTTACCTGCGAAGATGAATTAATATAATGAAAGCTGATTTACTTTGGAGCCGAGTCCTTTTTTTCCTCACTCGTTCTGGGACATTGAGTCTTGGGGGATGTAGTTTCTGTACACAGAAAAAGAGTTAAAAAATCTCGTTTTTTCGCTCAAATGTACCCCAACCTTTATTCTATTAGTAGCTAAGTACGTATTTTTTGATTTAGTAGAAAGTGAATCAAATAAAAGAGAATTCATCTTAGCCTTCACGTACTCTGTGAAGGCCTGCAGCAATTTTCTTCATCTTTGAGCTCCCACAGACCACTTCCCCTCGGGCTCATAGGGTTATTCCAACTCAAGGTACAATGAGTATAGGTATGTTATTCTAGTACCTTTTTATTCTTTCTTCATGAGTATACCTACTATGTTCAAGTTAAGAGTTGTACATAGAAACTGGTTTTCGTCATGTTAACATTTACATTTATGAGGATTTATTCATTTTATTGAAAATGTCACTCACAACTCTCAGCTTCTAAGCTTCCAATTTTTTTTATCCAATACTATAAAAATTACATACTTATACATACAAAAATGTGATCGCGGACGAAAGACAGAATCCAGAGAGGGAAAACATCGCCCTTAGTCTTTTTGTGACCCATATAATTCTTAAATTGCTATGTAGATCACGTACTCACTTGTATCTATCATCGTCACGATTTGTTTGTTGTTCCTTCAAAAATCCCCTAGTGATTACAGAATAGTGACAAGTGAGTTCAGATAATGAGGGAACGTAACAGAGAACCTCTGTTGAATTCACTTTCAACAAATGCCTTCCACTGGTGGGATCGATTTCAACTAAAGTTAAAGATTCTTTGTCAGAGCATATTAATGGTTTCCACTTGAACAGGTACTTTTTAATTGAGTTATCGTAAGGATCAGTTCTTGGTATTCGACATGATGAACTCAAAATGACGTAATTTTCGGTTAAATTTACCTGTTTAGATTGGAAATCTGAAAGTAAGAAAATGTTCACCTTTTAAAAGTTGAAAAATAGCTACATTGTTTCAATACCGTATCATTAGGTCGGATAGATTATATTACGTTTCCTTTTCAGATTTCTACTTTTTTTTTTTTGCCTATAGTCATCATCCAAAATATAAAATTGGAATGAATGCTGCCTGCCGGTGTAGTGTTTGAGAATGGGGAAAGCTTCGAAAGCCCATTAACTACATCACTCTAAGCCACAAATATAATCCTAAAAGTCCAGGTTTCAGGGACACCTCGTGGCTCCCAATCACAAGTTTGCCTCTTGGTGGGGATGATTATAAATCTCAATCATCCCGCTCACACACGCCTCTCCATTCCCTTTATCTCCCTAACTGCCTCATAGGATCAGAGATTCACCTCAACATGATGAAGAGCTCCGATAAATATCCTAACTCAAACATAATTAAAGAAAGGAACAAAATAAGTTAAATAATACGATACTGCATCCCATGTGAAGAACTGAGCTCTCCCCAGCTTCCATGATAGACGTCACCACCATATTTACTCCAATAATAATGAAAAACGAACTTTTACGTAAATCATTGAAAAATAAAACAATAAATCACCATTCACGGGTGAGAAACATAATGTATTCATTTAAACACAGAATAACATCAAACTTCATGGTTAAATCAGATTAAATTCGCAAATAATAGAAAACATCATAAAACATTGGTTCTGAGCTCCCTATGGAGCCAGAACCCAACAACAAACTGAATAAACCACAAAACCAAGAATAGAAGCAAGGGAAACGGAACAGCTTGCATTCACAATACAATTCCAATTTCACAATCATCCCAAGCAACATAAGAGTAATCAGCTGTCCAGTGAAAGCTTAAAATAATACTTTCCCCTGAACACTAAAAACTGTAACTTTAATGAGAAATCAATAATCAGACAATGAGCCAAAAGGGATTATTGATGATAAACAAGGTTAAGAGCTCTGTTATCAGCACAACAAATTATCAAGTTCAAGATCAAGGTTCAATGATGAAGATGAATTTTATAAGTATTAATTAATTTAATGAAGAAAGGAAAGAGAAAGTTGTTCAGAAGCTTCATCATGAATATTAGTAAAACCAGAAGATTCAGTAAAGCAGATCCAAAAGAAGAGCTTGCTGAGAATACTTGAAACCAAAAGGAAACTGATCAACGAATTTGGTAATGAAAGCTATTAATCTTGATGAAAGTTAGTTTTGAATAATACTTTAATTATGATCAGTTTGTGTTTAGATAAACCAAGAGAAGACAAAGACTTGATTAAAGCTGGCTGAAACGAGCTGAAGGTCATCTAATTTAGATATGTTAATATTGATGTATAATATTTAGAGAAAGGAAATCCGAAAATGTCTGATTTGGTTCTCACTCTACACCCTCCCCAGATGACCGTATGGGGAGGTGAGGCCAGCCGAAAACTAAAATTTAGAATTTCAAGAATAATATTTTTGTAAAAAGATTTAGAGCTCACCATGAAAAATTACTTTATATGAAAAATAAAAAGAGTTATAGAAAAGGAACTCTAAATAATATAAAAAACAACCAATGATAAAGGTGTGAGGTGCTCGAATTAAAAATAAGAATAACATTAGATTGACGATTGGACAACTCACGATAGATAATTAATTATAGTCAGTCAGCAAATAAAAGTAAAAAGAAACAATGATGACTGAACTCAAAACAGACGATAAACTTTACGTTTAAGGTCAATGACCTTGAAAGGAAGGGTGAGTTGTCGAAAGAGACTGATTTAAAATAATAAAGATATCGTCAAGTCCGAGAACATGAGCACCGTCACGAGATCACAATACAACATGATCATTGAGAGTCACAGAAAGGTTGGAGCCACACAACAAAAATGAAATAATAAAATAAGTTTAACGAGCCGAGCTCAACATTAACACGATAAGTATAAAAATATAAAAGACAACAAAGAAATCACAAATTGCACGATGAGGATTGTGACACCAAATATAAATTATAAAAACAAATCAACATAAGTGGCTCCAAACATGAACAACAAAAGAGCTCTAGACCATACTAGAATAGCTACAATTTAGAGATAAACACTCACAAAAGTATGACTGACAACAATTTAGAATTCACAAAACATACAATTTGACAAAGTAAACGGGTCGCTTGATTGAGAAGTAAACAATTAAAATCAAAGATTAAAAATTTAAAACAATCAGTCAAAAAGGGAAATACATGCGACAGGGAACAAAACCAAAACATCGCCTAAATTTAGAATTCAAAATAACAATAAGAATTCCATGAAACAGTTTCCCCAACATACCCTCCCCAGGCGATGGGGCGGGTTTGGGACCGGTGCGCGCGGCGTGAAGTTGCTCTGGACGGAACAAAGACAATGTAGCTCCTCTCAACGCCAAGGAGCGTAAGGCGAGCCTCGCACTGCACGGTTAATGGCAGCGCGCTCAGAGTGGAGTCCCATGCGTAGTGCCCGTCAATCTGCCCAAGTGCTTTTGTCTGGGTCGTAGCATTCGCGATTATTAATGTCTCTTTTGAATCTCGATCATGTTCATGAGCGAGAAAGCATTTGCTACAGTCGATGATGCCAGAGCACTGATGGACATAGTCGTTGGTGGGCGGCTTAGGAATGGATGTGCAAACAGAACAACTAACACATGTTACACCTAGCCCTAAAAGCCGTGACATACCCGAAGGTACATGAAACTTTAAATGTGGAGCCACCGATAGATACAAATAAAATAAACATATGAAAATGAATGAGGTGTGGCTCCAAAATTAACAAATAACGAGGTTACAAGGGTGATTCGAACTCTTCTTGGGAATCCGTATCCCCATTATCTGAGTTCATGCACGGGACGCAGACGTTTTTTGGAAGTGGCGTCAGCTCGTGCGGGGCTGAGTCGTCCTCAGTTGTTAGGTTGCTGAGTCCCAAGTGTGACGACGACGACGACTGGTCGGCCTGCACCTCTGGCATTTCCTCGTCCTCATCCTCACTGATGTTGACAAGTGCGCCAGGCATTGGCGGGAGCTCCATAGGCTGATACGCTGAAAGCTCTTCTTCTTCTTCTACTGTGCTGTGAACCAGGATATCAGCGGGTGTCAAAATAACTGTGTCGACAGCTGACAGCGAGCGGCCCAAGGAGGGCCGCGGCGAAAGTAGTGTCGCGAGCATGGATGCAGCCTCAGGCGCGGACGGGGAGCCCCGAATGGTGTCAGGCGAGACCTCCCCCTCTTCCCGCGGTGACCGTGGAGGCCGTTGGGGCTGATCGTCCGGTAAACCACCGCAATATGGTTCTTTGGGTAGCGGATGTTGCCCGTACATCCAATTCATCTGGGTGCGGACATTCTCTTTGGCCAACGCTTGCCCCAGGTCCTGATCTTGTTGAAACGGGCACTGATACAGATGCTCACAATACCAATGGAACCAACAGGAGTGCGAGTTACCACCCAAGTCGAGCTCCATGATATGCGATTCCATATCAACCGCAACCAGTAGTTTTACCAAATCGGTCACACTCAACACAATCCGCGAGTGTTTCCAGGAGTGTGTGAGCCCAACCGGTATCTCGGAGTGGAAGTTATAGCTTCCCAACCGCACATCCACCTCCGCGTCATGCGTTGCCAGCTCCGATGCAGACATCTCAAATGGGTAATGCACGTACGGCGTATGGATGAATTGCCTAACATTCTCGTTCCGGAACATGTGGAAGGAGGCCATACTTAACGCCTTCTCGCGGGTGTCCACCAAGATCCGGGTGTGGTTAATGCCGTCTATGTAGTTGACGACCGGCAAGTGCACAATGATCAGCTGCGCCACAGAGTTGCTTTTAACGAGCGTGTGGGCAAACCGTATCTGCTGCCCGAAGTCCATGGGTAAGCCCTGTTTGGAGCTCCCTCACTCGTTCCTGCAGATGATCACGTTCGCCCTCAAGTAGCTCAACCCTTCCAATCGCGAAGTCGATTGTCGAAGCGAGCTCCTCACAGTACTCCAAAATTCGGAAACATTTCGGGCATTCGTGCGTCCGCTCACAGCTATGACCGTAGACTGCAACAGGCGGACTCGCAGAATCTCTAAGGCAACAATGGTAACACAACAAGGGTTGCGGATTAATGCATGAATGGAAAAGCGCAAGTGTACAGTATGCGTGAAACAAAATTGAACAAATAAGGGTATATGATAGTGGGAAATAGGTAGCTCCATCTCGATGCTGGATTACAAATCTTCAGTGACTAGCCGAAAATAGCGATCAAAGTCGTGGGCGTCCCCACTCTTGCGATCGCAGTGTCTCGAAATTCTACGTCGTTGAAAAGCTCGACGCTCAGGCTCGGAGCTTGTTGACTGTAGATGATGACAGCATCGGAGAGCTCAGTGACGAAGTAGGGAATTATAATGAGACACAATAGGGTTAAAATTAGCTACAATTACAACAAGCGGTGCCCAACGCGTTTGAGCACGTTTCCCCGAAACTACAACTATCGGACAAATCAGGTATAAGGCACAAGTGTGCTAAAGGTTCACAGAAACAAATGAAATTACAAGTAGTAAAAAACACGAGCTCCGCGAACGTCGAATCCGGGTTATGCCGGGTTGCTCGGATAAACTTTAAATTCCGGCAACGTCGACGAAAATTCAGCGCTAGGATTCAACCATTACAATACTAACACTGGAAAGAGAATAACGTCGCGATAAGAGAATCGTCTACGGTCGACGGGTTTCTCACTAACACAACGCGCCTGATGACAAAAAGGCAAAGTGAAAAACATCTACGCCTAAATAGCTACAATGTGACGAGTTGGTGCAGGAATTCTTAAAATTGTAAAATTCACTGCTCTCGTAAACGACTAATCAGAGAAAGACGTAGCAAAATATGCCGTCGAATTACGTTAATTATTTTTAATGCGAACGATTTTGTTGCATGAAAAAGAAACATCATTTTACGTTACGTTACTCGAAAACTACTAGAAGATAGAATAACATTGCGTACTGAAAACACGCAACCAAAACAACGACATAGCTGAAGGCTTCGGAGATGCGGCCCGACCTAAACAGGAGGCCATCTAAACGAACATACACGTAGCCGAAGCCCACGTCAAGACATAATCTGAGAGAAAAACAATCTGGAAATAAGGTACTCAATAACATTGAAGATGAGAAGGAGCTCCAGACCGTTCAAAATGCGAATTCTGTTGAGAATCGCGAACGAGCTCACAGAATTGCGCGACACAAATAGGTAGTCATAGCCGGTAAAGACGAACGAATTAACATGATAAATATAGACACAATAAGGTATTGAGAGGCATCAGCTGGTTTCTCACCTGTATTCCAAAGGATTCATTACTCTAAGGAATTCACTCGCGGTTGTATACCACCTACGGTGAACCTCTCTACAGGGCGTCGAACGCCCGCTGACTGCTTGAAGTCGGAAAGTCCCTTGATGTTTATTCTCTACGAGCTCAAAGGGGAAGCTGCCATGACAAATTTGCACAATAGGAAATAAAATAAAGACGGGAAAGTCCAAAAATGAGAAAGCCGACCGCGTGCTGCATGCGGACGACTATGACTCAAAACAGTGAAGTTCGTACTTACTCGGAAGTCGATGAATCTGACATTCGCCAGACGAACTTCGTCGTTGGGAAATATGATAATAAGTGAAAAATAGTTAAAATATTCAAGATAACCAAAAGAAAATGATGATTTAGCGATTTGCGAACACTAGATTGAAAATCCTACGTTGTTTGTTTCTAACGCATTAGCAGGCTAGGCAAGTTCTCGTGTATCCGAAAGGGTTGTGTTCGCAAAAGAGGGCGCTAGTTGCGAATTCGCAACACGCGCGGAAGGGTTGAAAGAAAGTGAAAGTCATGGCAGGAGGGGAAATAATAATTTCAACGCTCGCAGAGCTCTGAGAGAACCTACCGGAAATTCTTACAAGTGATCACCAGCTGATGAAAGAGCTCTCAATATCACGAACTTACAAATTAACTTAGACTAGCGAACTAGACTGTTTCAATTAACGGAAAATTGAAACAATCATTTTGTCACGTAGACAAATAAAACAGATGACGTCATAAGACGTCGATTTGGAAAGGGTGCTCTCACAGAGCTTGACCGAGAGGTGCTCGGAAGACGAGCCTCCAAGACTTTAATTTTTTTCAAAATATAATTAAATAATGAAACTACAAATTAAATAAATGAGGCAATTAGTTAGACTGGGAACTTTGATGGCGCATGCAAATAATCGAAAGTAAAATAAAGACCAAATGAAAGAACTGCAATAATATTAAGGAGCAGTTAAATGAAGAAATAATGCTTCGATGGTTGGGCAGGGTCTGCTATTTCTTCAGCTCGCCCTCCGCCACCGGGGAAAGGAGTACGGTTTAAAGAAGACTCCTGCCTACATGGAGCCATGCGGAGCTCCAAGAGGACTTTGCTTTTATTGTCACATGGACTTCGTAAAAATTAAGTTTTTAGATCACACGGATCATCATAGACATGGCATGAAAAACGCATTGATACTAAAATTAAGATCAGCTACGTTAGAGAGAAAGTGAGCGACCGTACGTGATGGGTAAACCTTTAAAGAAGCCCTGTACGGAAGGTGAGGGGGACGCCAGAGTTGCAACCTCCGGCGGAAATGCCCAAACTAAACTTTTAAGCCTTACAAACTAAACCCAGATCGCACCTAACTACAACAGTTAACGGTTAGAATGCGATCCACAAAACTGATAAAAATGGCAATCCATCACGTATTATTAAAATGGGAAAATACGAAATAGAAAGGTGAAATGACAAATAATAGAGGTAAAATAAACTAATTCAAAATGAGACAAACTGTGCTGAGTTATATGGGTGTCCCTGTTCGGGCGCCACAAAGTTTGGTTTAAAATTTCTGTAGTGTTTGAGAATGGGGAAAGCTTCGAAAGCCCATTAACTACATCACTCTAAGCCACAAATATAATCCTAAAAGTCCAGGTTTCAGGGACACCTCGTGGCTCCCAATCACAAGTTTGCCTCTTGGTGGGGATGATTATAAATCTCAATCATCCCGCTCACACACGCCTCTCCATTCCCTTTATCTCCCTAACTGCCTCATAGGATCAGAGATTCACCTCAACATGATGAAGAGCTCCGATAAATATCCTAACTCAAACATAATTAAAGAAAGGAACAAAATAAGTTAAATAATACGATACTGCATCCCATGTGAAGAACTGAGCTCTCCCCAGCTTCCATGATAGACGTCACCACCATATTTACTCCAATAATAATGAAAAACGAACTTTTACGTAAATCATTGAAAAATAAAACAATAAATCACCATTCACGGGTGAGAAACATAATGTATTCATTTAAACACAGAATAACATCAAACTTCATGGTTAAATCAGATTAAATTCGCAAATAATAGAAAACATCATAAAACATTGGTTCTGAGCTCCCTATGGAGCCAGAACCCAACAACAAACTGAATAAACCACAAAACCAAGAATAGAAGCAAGGGAAACGGAACAGCTTGCATTCACAATACAATTCCAATTTCACAATCATCCCAAGCAACATAAGAGTAATCAGCTGTCCAGTGAAAGCTTAAAATAATACTTTCCCCTGAACACTAAAAACTGTAACTTTAATGAGAAATCAATAATCAGACAATGAGCCAAAAGGGATTATTGATGATAAACAAGGTTAAGAGCTCTGTTATCAGCACAACAAATTATCAAGTTCAAGATCAAGGTTCAATGATGAAGATGAATTTTATAAGTATTAATTAATTTAATGAAGAAAGGAAAGAGAAAGTTGTTCAGAAGCTTCATCATGAATATTAGTAAAACCAGAAGATTCAGTAAAGCAGATCCAAAAGAAGAGCTTGCTGAGAATACTTGAAACCAAAAGGAAACTGATCAACGAATTTGGTAATGAAAGCTATTAATCTTGATGAAAGTTAGTTTTGAATAATACTTTAATTATGATCAGTTTGTGTTTAGATAAACCAAGAGAAGACAAAGACTTGATTAAAGCTGGCTGAAACGAGCTGAAGGTCATCTAATTTAGATATGTTAATATTGATGTATAATATTTAGAGAAAGGAAATCCGAAAATGTCTGATTTGGTTCTCACTCTACACCGGATCAGGTCGGCAATGTTAATATGGCGGAAAAATCGAAAAATTATCAATTTTGTCAGGCGCAATGACGAAAAAACAGAAGTCATAATAGATATAAAACCGGTATTATTCAAAGCGTCAAGACATATACGTATTATTGATTTTTCCGGATTATTAAAATTGACCCACACACGTACATTTTCTGTAGAATGTTCACAAATGATGTAGAGTGAGAACCAAATTAGACATTTTCCAATATCTCTTTCCCATAACCCTTATATACATAAATTAATATATCTAAATTAGATGACCTCCAGCTCATTTCAGCTAGCTTTTATCAATTCTTTTTCTTCTTTTGGCTTCTCAAAACAATCTGATCATAATTAAATTATTATTCAAAATAACTGTTGGAATGGGACGTCTGGACTCACAAACAGACAACCCCATGTACTCCAAAAGAAATAAGAGCTGCACATTAGACTGAATAAGAACTTTATTTAAAAGCCAACCTTGGCATAAAGTGAATGTCACACAACATTCTAAAACGGTTGAACCTTACTGTACCTAGCTACCAGATAGGACGAGTCTCTCTCAAAGAACACTGCGCTGGCTCACCAGCTACTCCCTGTTATATAATCCCATGGAGCTAGAAGAGCCCTCACAGCTCTTTAGTAAACAAAGTCGTAAACCCTTTAGTTTATTGACTTGTTTACTCCAAAATACCCAACGCAAGACGACTCTTGCTGTGGCTGATGCAATACTAAGCGGTACGAGGCTGATTCTTGCATCAACCACATTCCGTAGGCCACACAGCTACGCACCAAAGGTTCATGAACTCTGCTTCACTCTTTCAGAGGGTTGTAGTGTTCATTTGCCTTACTCCTTGTACATAGTGTATTACCACGTAGGTATATTGACTCTCACCAGTCGTCCAATTCCAACAATAACTTTTATCCAAATTAATAGTTTTCATTACCAAATTTGTTGATCAGTTTCCTTTTGGTTTCAAGTATTCTCAGTAAGCTCTTGTTTTGGATCTGCTTTACTGAATCTTCTGTTTCTCTTAATATTCATGATGAAGCTTCTGAACGAATTTCTCTTTCTTTTCTACATTAAATTAATTAATACTTATGAAATTTATCTTCATCATTGAACTTTGATCTTTGAACTTGATAATTTGTTATGCTGATAACAGAGCTTTTAACCTTGTTTATCACCAGTAATCCCTTTTGGCTCTTTGTCTGATTATTGATTTCTTATTAAATTTACAGTTTTTAGTGTTCAGGAGAAAGTATTATTTTAAGCTTTCTCTGGACAGCTGATTCCTTTTGAGTTGCTTGGGATGATTGTGAAATTGGAATTATATTGTGAATGCAAGCAGTTCCGTTTCTCTTGCTTCTCTTCTTGATATTGTGGTTTCTTCAGTTGGCTTTTCACCCTTGTGTGTTCTGGCTCCATGGTGAGCTCAGAACCAATGTTTTATGATGATTTCTTTCACTTGCGAATTTATTTGATTTAATTATGGATTTTGATGTTATTTTATGTTTAAATGTGTAGAGTCAGACCGATTCTGCTTTGAGCGCTCCCCGTGGCGCGCTCAGAGCTCTCTAAATAATAAGTCAGCTGTTGGCGGATAAACTGGCGCCACCGCTGGTCGCCCGTTGGCGCCCAGACGGGACGCCCAGTTTACCGCCAGTTCTTTTTTACGTGTCTGGGAGTATCGTTATGTGGAAGTTTTATCGTGTGAATAAAGCCTAAGTTTGAACAATTTTCTTGAGTTTTATGATTATTTGAGTACTTTTGAAGTTGTTCGGGAGTGCAAATTTGTGAAGAAGTAGTGAGCTCAGGTTGGAGAGCGTTCGTACTTTTTGCTGCTCGGTGGAAGTCAAGACATGTCGGCCATGCCTTCCCTCCCCCTTCATTCGTGGTCATTGGTGATGTATTGTAATGTATAAGTTTGAGTAGAGCTTTGTAATGGGTTGACTGGGGCAAACGGGAGTTATGGGGTAAGGGGCGGCTGGCCTCTGAGCTCCCACAATATGCTCAGAGGCGCCTTTGTGGAGCTCCTCTCGTCCCCCCCTCTACGTGGGTTCCTGCAAGCAGCTTTTGATTTCCGTTCGGCTATGTGTTAGGTAGAGAAGCTGAGGTGTAAAGTTCCTCAATTTCAAACACTACAGAAATTTTAAACCAAACTTTATGGCGACCGTGACAGGATCCACGAGAGGGGAGCGAGGCGGCTCCTACTTTCAGCTACGGCAAAGTTTCATTTTTCACGTTTTGCTACTTTTCATCTTTTAATTTCGTTATTTTCTTATTTCTATGTAACGTAATTATCTGCCCAGTTTTGAGTTTTCTTAGGCACCAGCTAATGTTTAATCATTTATTAGTTGGGCTTAGAGTAATAATTTTTAAGGTTTAATTTTGAATTTAACGTCGCTTCTATTATCTTGACGAAACTGGTGCCTACTTTAAATATCTCCCTTACGGAGCTCTGTTTCTGGTAACGTATCTTCCGTGGAAATTTTCTTATACCGTGATTTCCATCGGCTTCGGAGTCTTCTTTAAACCGAACTCCTTATCCCGGAGACGGGGGGTAAGCTGAATTAATAGTGAACCCCGCCCAATCTTCGTTGAATAATTTCTTCATTTTTAGTTTAACTACTTTTTATTTTTTTAACGTAGTTCTTTTCACTTGTCTCTGTTCAAAATCATTTAGGCCGCCCCGCCCCTGACTCCCAGTCTCTGAAAACCCATTTATTTTATGATCGTTACATTTCGTTTTTTCAAATTATCAATATTTCGTTTCGCCGCTCTGGCACCACTGTTTAATCAAACTTCGTACCACGTCGCACACTAGCGCGTTGACGGAGGTTTTTGTAAGTGACTACGCTCAAATCAATTAGGCCGGTAGGGTGCGCTAGTGAGCTTGTTGGTGGGCTCGACCTAGTGTTTTGTTTCCTTGAAACACTCACGGCGCTGCCGCATTCGTCTTACTACGCAATACGCCTGACTTGTCTTTCTTTTGATCTCGTGTCTCGTTAAGTTATGAAAATTGTGTTTAAATTATTGCGTATTGTGTTTGTTTATGGTCATCTTTTCATCTTCCTGTGAGTGTTTCACTAGAGCTCTTTTGTTGGTAAGTAGAATTTTCGGTTGTCTCGCTCTCTATTAGCTGTCTTCTAATTCGACTGTTGCCATTGTCCAACTTCAACGAACAGCGGAAATTCATCGTAGTTACGAGGGCTCGGGTATCCCAGCCAGGGGTTCGACGGAGCGTAATCACCCCCATCTATAAAGCTGAGTCATCGCATCGTCGGAGGGCAGTCGAATCCGAAGTCGCTACTATCACCAACGTTAGTCGTAGGATTCGTTAGGATTGATAGGAAGCGTAAGTCACGATTCCCTTTATCTTTTTGTATCTTTTGTATATATATATGCCTTTTAGTTTGTGTCGAGCTCGTCTGCCGAAGTATTCGTCTTGATCTTTTGTATTTTTGTTCACGCTCATTTCATTCCCTTATCATCCACCGAGCTCTTATGGCCGCGAACGGCAATCGAGATCATCGCGTATCGCCGTCGATACGGGATACCGATGATGATTCAGATCATCGGGATCTGAGCGAACAACTTTCGGACGTTACGTTGGTCAACTCGCCGGGACCTTCAGTTATCGAGACATCCGCGTTTGCCGACGTTCCGTTCACCCCTTCATCGACTTATCGGATGAACACACGCCAAAGGACCCAGGGGGATCCGCCGCCGCCCATCTGGCCGATGACTGGAGCTCGAACTTCTACAAGAGGTCGAGGACGACAGCAGTCGCGGTCGGCGCCAACAACGCCCGGACGAGGTTTTTCGCCACGGCCCGGGGCGGGCAGAGGGTATGGGCGCGGTAGAGCGGCGCCGACGGCAGGAACTTCGGTTACAGCCGAAGTGCACGACGTCGATCCGACGTTGCAGTTCGCGGACGCAGCCGCCGAAATTCCATCGGAGCGATCGAATTCGCGTGACCGGATCGAGGATCCGAATCAATACGAACCGTATGTACCGCCCCCGGCGCGTACGGGCGGTGGTGCTCAACGTGATCAACAGGTGCCCACGAACAGAACGAATACGTCGGCACCGGCACGCGGTTCGATGTCGAGAGGCGGAGCTAGTTTTCGGCAATTTTCCCGCGCACAGCAGAATCAATATTCGTCGTCACACGAGCAAGGGCATGTCACGTCTCACCAGTCGTCGTCTCAGCCGACGTTGTTCGAGCAGCAGATGGCGACGTTGATGACGTCGGTGAACGCGACACTCGTAGCTTTGAACGCTCGCGTGAGCTCGCTGGAGGGGAACCGGATTCCGGAACCCCGAGTACATTTTGGGGTACCACCCGTCAGCGATCCGTCGAGACGTTCTAGTGCGTCCCCGGCTAGCGGCAGTTTCGAACCGAATCATTCGTCGACGCAGCGTTTGCCTGGCGAGAATTCGTACGCATCCTTGCCGAGGATGCCCCGGCTCAACACGTATACGTTTGAGGCTCCGGATGATCCATCGGATCCGAACGAGACTGGAGGCAGTCGTAGATCCGGACGGGGGCGTGAACGAATGTGGAGGAGTGTTTTTCAACACTTTGCTGGAGATGAACATCCGGAGAAGAGTTTCGTGCTAGAGGAGCTCGAAAGCGGTAATTCGGTCTCAGACTCCATTACGAAGGCGTTCCTCAGGAAGAAGTCAGTTGAAAATTTTCAAGGAGACAATGACAGGCGGACGGTGTGTGAATTCATTCGTGAGTTCGATCGAGCTTTCACGTGCATGCCGGATAACCGAAATCGCTGTGACATGCTGAGAGCTCACATCGATGAGAACGCTTGCAAGTGGACGAAGCAGAATTTCGCTATGACGCTCAGTTACCTCGATCTGTGTGTACATCTGCTCAAGCTGTACTGGAGACCGCAGAAGAGACATCAGTTGTACGGTAAATTCATCCATGAAATCTATGACGAACGGGGCCGAGCATCATTCGAGGACTATGTGACCGAGCGCTACTACCAGTTGCTGGATACTCGGATGTTGGATGAACGGCAGATCATGCTCGAGTTCCAGCATAAATGTCCATCGAAGCTCGCTTTGATAGTTACGCCGGAATACTTCGTCGACTTTCCGACGCTGGCGGCGCAGCTTATGCTCGACTCGGTCCTACGGTACGAAAAAAATCGGCTGAAGGTATTCGGGTTGTCCAAGCCGGCTCCGTATTCGATTATGGCGCGGCCGGGCCCCCCGTCACAGCGGACAAACACCGACCATGGTGTGGAGCCCGGTGAACGCCGTCCGTATCGTCGGTTCGTCCGGCCACCGCCAGCGGTGAATGCGATCGCCTCGGCCGAGAGTGTCTACGGGGCGGAGTATTCTGATGAAGAGAACGAATATGTCGACTACGAAGGTTATGAATATTACTTCGCCGATGATGAAGAGGCCGTGGAAGAAGAAGACGAGCCGCTTGAAGAAAAGTCGAGCGGAGTGGCCGCGGTGACGGTCATGCAGCCGTCCGCGTTGCCGACTATACCACGCTGGAAGGACTTCGAGCTCATGGGCAATCTCATGGGTGAGGTGTTTTTCAAGGCGGCGACGGGGGAGACGAACTTCAACGGCGTAACACGGCGGACATACGAGTACGAGCTTCTCAACCCCTCGATCCGTTTGGATAATCTGCGGGACAAGATTCGCGGGGCAAAGCATAAGATCAGCAAAAAAGTGCTGATCATGCTGTCGGGCGAGGAGCTCGTCACCAAACCAGATAAAGACAAAATCATGGAGCTGCTGAAGGGCGTGTACTTCGAGCTGTTCCAGCACCACTCGGTACTAGAAATTGTCATGGCCAAGCCGTTGCCGCACCCCGAGACGTCCGAGCAGTACTGGACAGATTTCTCGATTGTGAATGCGGCGTACTACCACCTTAGCTTGGATCTTCCGGCCCCGTACAAGGAGCGGGTGAAATTGGCGGAAACGTATCAAGCGGTGGGCCGCATGTCGGCGGAAAAAGAAAGGAAACGACATCTGTACTTCGTCGCTCCCAATGGGTCGCCGAGACTCACCATAAACGAGGGGTCGTACCAAACGGTGCGTGGAGCCCAAGAGGATGAGGAGCTCCTCACTTGGTCGACGCCAGCTGTCATGCGGTTCAACACTATTCTTACGCAGTTATTAGAATTTGGTGGCCGCAGGAAGGAGGTGCCCGTAGCGGAGAGGAAGGAGCTGGGTACGCCCCAGGGACCCGGGGCACCAGCGCCGGCCATCGTCGAGGCGAAGTCAGAGGCACCCAAGAAAGTGGCGGAAATTGCTGAGGTGCCGGCGTGGCCGGCCACCACCGAAGCGGTCATGGCGTTGAGCTCGGACGAGGAAACACAGTTCGAGTTTCTCGGGCAGCGTTTTCGAGTGAATGAAATCAACAGCCTGTGCTGGTCTTCGGAGGATGAGGACGATGATTTGCGCCGTGCCGATGAACCGGTGGTGCAAGCCGAGAACGAGGAGCTCATCATACGGCCGCGTATCGTGGAGCCTCGCATCATCACTGGTTACGTCGGGCTCACTCGAGCCACCATCTTTTGCGATGACGGGTCGGTGGCCTCCTTCATCCCGAAGGCGTTCGTAGAAAAAATCATCCGCGAGAATCCCACGATGAAAGTGGTGACGTTCTCGCAGAAGCCACAGATTTATGGGCTCGCTGAGCCCGGGAAGAACATGAAGAAGGTGGATACGCTCGTACACGTTCGGATTGAACTCCGTAATGGCGATAGCTCGAAATTCTTTCAGCTGGTTGCGGAGATGCCGGAGACCTTCGGTCACGATGTGATGTTTGGCCGAAATGTGTACGATGCGCTGCGTATCACGTATGATTACGATACGTCGGAAATGGTGTTCGGCAACAGGCAGTTCAGTGATTTTCGGGTACCCATGCGAACGCCTTTCATATGTGCCGAAATAGCGCCAGTTCGAGACGATGTGGCGGCTATCATCGAGGAAGTAATCAGCGAGTTCACACTCGATGAGGAACTGAAAGCCGAGCTTCGCTGCACTTTTCATCGGCACGCGAAGATCTTCGATGGAGCTCAGTTCGGCCGCTGCAACAAGTATACTCATGACTTTCATTTGAATGCCGAGCGGATTAAGTCGTTCCAGCCGAAGGTGTACCCGATTCCGCAGTGTGAGAAGGAGCGGTTCCGGGAGATACTGCAGACGTGGGTGGATCGTACGATAGTTCGAGACTCGGTGGCGCGGTTTCGTTCGCCCATCCTGATGGTGAAAAAGAAGGACGGCGACCGGCGCCCTTGTATTGATTTCCGAGAGCTCAATAAGGTCCTTGAAGTACGGGGTGAGACTGTGCCCAATATTGCCGAGCTGAAAACTCGTTTCCACGGTGCGCAGCACTTTTCAAAGCTCGATTTCAAGGAAGGTTTCCTTCAGATTCCGTTAGGGGAGAGCAGCAAGCAGTACACCGCGTTCTCCTTCGAGGGAAAGATATACGAGTTCAACGTCACCCCGTATGGTACGATGCAGAGCTCGCAGTCTTTTATTAAGGCACTTCAGCGAGTATTCTGTGACATGGACGCCTTTGTGGCGGTGTACGTGGATGACGTGCTCGTGTTTAGCAAGACGGAAAAAGAACATGCCAAACATCTGGAGCTCGTATTCGCCAAGATACTCGATGCGAATATGACATTGAACCCGAAGAAGTGTAATTTCTTTCGGACGGAGGTGCCGTACCTGGGTTTCATCGTTTCGGATAGCGGCATCCAGGCCGATCCTGAGCGTATTCAGGGGCTTCTGAACATTCCGCCGCCGAAGGACCTTCGAAGCTTGCAGTCTTTCTTAGGTCTGGTGAACTTCTACCGCGATCATATTCCGAGTTGTGCCATCATCTGCGAGCCGCTTCACCGGCTCACACACAAACAGACGCCTTTCGTGTGGTCGGAATTGCAGGAGCGCTCCTTTGAGATGTTGAAGTCTCGGATCGCCAGGCATATCCTGCTCAGCCATCCGGATTTCGAGCGGCCTTTTTACGTGCAGACGGACGCTTCGCTCTACGGCATCGGCGGGTACGTTTACCAACTCACCGATGAAAACCGGCCGATTATCGTGGCCATTTGCTCGCGGCTGCTAAATCGTGCCGAGAGAAATTATGGCACGTATGAACGAGAGCTCCTGGCTCTGGTGTACACCATCCGGAAGTACTACTATATGTTGCTTGGGCATAACATCTACCTGATCACTGATCACCAGGCCCTCGTGCATTTGAAAGGTGAAAATAATTTCAAGGAGCGTCTCAATCGTTGGCGAATCGAATTGCAGAACTTCAATATCGTCAACATCTGTCATGTACCGGGCGACAAGAACATCATCGCTGACGCCCTCTCGCGCTTTCACAAGGATTTCATCGTGGATACGAAGGCGCTTTACCGGCTACCGTCCGTCAATGTGATCATGAGAAACGACCATGGGAACTACGAGCTCGCGGACGTGCTCGAGCAGTTGCCTCGGGATCAGCAGACGGACGCGGACTGCCGTAAGTTCATCGAGCTGGCGGAACAGACAGTCAATTCGCGGTTTCGCATGCGTGAGGGGATTCTCGAGTATCGGAACCGAGATGGCAAGTTCCGTACCTTCGTCCCAGAACGCTGGCGCGCGTTCTTGATTCAAGAATATCATCTTCAGTCGCAGCATGTAGGAATCGTCAAAACGATCACGATTCTACGGAGACAGTTCGACTGGCCGGGTTTGCCCAACGAAGTACGCTCAGCCATTAAATCCTGCGAAGAATGTAATCTCTGCAAGCAGCGGAACCTGGTACCCCAGGGCCCGCAGCACAACTCGATTGCCCTGGAGAAGAACGACTACATAGCCGTCGATTACTTTGGGCCGCTACCGGGAGCCCGGGCAGGGCTCTCTAAAATTCTCGTCGTGATGGATATTTTCACGAAGTTCGTGCGGCTCTATCCGGTTAAATTAATGACAACGGAGGCCACCCTCAAGGCGATGGACAAATATGTCGCCGAGTTTGGTGCCCCGCGGCGGATTTTGTCGGACAACGGCCGGCAATTCGACAACGACCGTTGGAAGAAGTACTGGCTCGACAGGGGCACGACGCCCAAGTTCGTCGCCACGTATCGGCCGGCTTCTAATCCGTGCGAACGCGTCATGGCTACCCTCGGTGACATGCTTCGGCTGTATACGCGGGACAAGCACCGGCGGTGGCCCAACCTAATCAAAGACATTCAGAACCGCATAAACAACACCGAACACGTCACCACGCGCGTCCTTCCGTGCCTTCTGCAGCTACAGAAGCGGCCCAAAGTCGAGGCGCTCCATGAGCTGGTGGATGCGTCCGATGCGGATCGGCTCCTCGCAGAGGAGTCGGCTCGGGCCAACATCATGAAAGCTGTCGACCAGCGGCGGAATGCGCATATGAAACGCTTCAAGAAACAGTTCGAGCTACCGCGTGGTCATATCGTCTACGTTCGCCTCCACCAGCTTTCGGATAAAGCTAAGGGGGAGGCGAAAAAGTTGTTTGCCTTGTTTGACGGCCCCTATATGGTCGTCGAAAACTTGGGGAAGAACAACTACCTGCTTCGCCATACGAGCTCGGCCCGTTATCGTACCCAACACATTAACAACCTAAAGATATGACGCTCACTAATCGTCGTATCTCCCGTCTTTCTTTTGTTACAGATGGCGCACCTGGATCCACCCTTTGGCCACTGCATTGGGTGCATCAACAAGACCCGTGAGCTCGAGGACCTGCGCGAAATTCTGCAGGCCACCCTCAATGAGCAGCGTCGTCTGCGCGATGCACGGGACACGGCGAGTCATCGCTGCTATACCATGGAGGTGGAGCTCTTTCGGGCACGTCAGCAGCTAGCTGCGGCCCGGGGAGTGGAAGCAGCGCCGGCACGGCCACAGCTGCAGGACGCTCCTCACCCGGAGCCACCGGCACCGCCAATCGAGGACATGCCGGGGCAACCACTGGATTTGGCTCGCGGGCATCAGCCAGAGCCGGAACGGATGTCTATCGACCGGCCTCCGCTCGATGAGCGCATCGATCAAATGCTCAATCAGCAGCGGCAGGAGATCGAGCGTCGGGATCAGTCGCCACCAGAGGAGTCGGAGGCAGCCAGGGCGCTTCGCCGTCAAATTCGAGCCCAGCAGGCGTTGCGTCCGAACGTTCAGCAGCTCGTTCAGGGCGCGGACCAGCCGTCAGTTTCGGGCTCCGCCATGCAACGGGCGGCCGCGGCGTTACCTGTTGTGCCTCCACGAGGGGGTGGGCCGTTTATGCGCCTGGCCGTTCGACGCGCCATGGCGGCCATTCCCGTGGCGCCAACGGCGGCGTTACCTCCAGCGCAGGTGCCCGTCCAAAATCAGCTCCGGCCCAATCTGGCGGTTCGTGTGGATCCAACTCGCGAGAGTCGTGCGGTGGGGCACGTTGTGCCTGCTGCTGGCTCTCCAGGAGCCGTGCGACGCAGTGCGGAGCAACAACCACCACGACCAGCGCCGGCGGTGCGTCAGCAACAGCAGCCGGTCGAACCATGTCAGCAACAGCAGGCGGCCGAACACCGACCCCAACCTCAGCAGCAGCCGCCGCGTCCCGACAATCCACCGGCTGCGGTCCGTCGCCAGATTCCGGTGGGCGTTCCGGTCGAGCAAATTCACCTTGCCCGCCAGGAGGTTCAACGTCGGGCCATCGATGCCTACCGGTACCAACAAGCCGCTCTGGACCGTCCCACGCTTCGTATGCGGCATCCCACGCGACATGTGCCACCACCGCCGGGGGCCGCGGCCGACTACAATGAGCCGCGTAGCCAGACGCGTCGCCGTGCCTTTGAGCTCGCTGAGCAAGAACGCACCCTGTTGTTGGCGGAGGGACGGCGCATTCAGGACGAGTGGGAGTCGGCCAATCGAGTGGAACGACTGCGGTTCCAACCGCTCATCGTAGAAAACGGCATCGTCGGTAATCCCCTGGGAGTGTATCTGACTGTATTGGGTATTAGGGGCGACCGTCGGTTCCGATGCTGGGTCGACACGCGGCCGCACGCCATCAGCATGGCTACGATGGGGCTCTTCAACCTCGACGAGACGTTCCAGCGGTTCTTGGACCCGCCCTATGCTCATTATCCATTTCTGGACTCGTCTGAGGAGCTGGCCACCGACAACGCTTCCATTATGCTCCGTTTTACTCGGGCGGGCAACACGATCCAGTTCCCGATCTCCCTGACGTCATCCTGGGTCAAAGATCGAATCATTATCGCGCTCGACGACCTGCGTCCATTCATTACGTCCGTCGACCTCCAAAACCAGACGTTCACGTTGCGTTATGCGGCTGCGGTCGAGCGGGAGACGGAGTTCTTCCATTCGGAGCGTCGCTTCATACGCTCGGGGGACGGTCGGCGGCGTCGCATTGGGATGGCTCTGCAGCATGCCAACGACGATACTCACGCTCGCAACTTGCGCCGATGGGGAGACCGGAACGATGACGACTAATCCCCGGGCTCGACTCTCGGTTTAAGTTCATTTTTTGGTGGTGTTCATAATTTTAAGTTGTGCAGACGTGTATTATGTTTAAGTTTCTTCTTTATTTTTACGTCCCTTACTGTTTAACCGAGAGTCGCCCACCCCTGTGTTCCCTAGTCTTAGAGCTCCGTATTTTTAAGTTATACATATAAGTTTGTAAGCCGTTGGCGTTCTTCTTCGCGTGTGATAGTCTTTTTTCTTGTTTTTTGTGTGAGCTCTATTCGTAAGACTGATTGGTTTATATGTTTTGTTCTCGTTTAATACAGTTACTTTTCATTTTCCTTTCTAGTTTTCTTATTAAGTATGTGTTGCTCTTCCTACTTTTAAGTCAGGTTTTGTGGCGGTCTAGCCTCTTGTGGGGGGGGGTTAGACGCCACAGGCTCTAGGTCGCCCCTGCGGTCGTCTGGGGGGGGTGTAGAGTCAGACCGATTCTGCTTTGAGCGCTCCCCGTGGCGCGCTCAGAGCTCTCTAAATAATAAGTCAGCTGTTGGCGGATAAACTGGCGCCACCGCTGGTCGCCCGTTGGCGCCCAGACGGGACGCCCAGTTTACCGCCAGTTCTTTTTTACGTGTCTGGGAGTATCGTTATGTGGAAGTTTTATCGTGTGAATAAAGCCTAAGTTTGAACAATTTTCTTGAGTTTTATGATTATTTGAGTACTTTTGAAGTTGTTCGGGAGTGCAAATTTGTGAAGAAGTAGTGAGCTCAGGTTGGAGAGCGTTCGTACTTTTTGCTGCTCGGTGGAAGTCAAGACATGTCGGCCATGCCTTCCCTCCCCCTTCATTCGTGGTCATTGGTAATGTATTGTTATGTATAAGTTTGAGTAGAGCTTTGTAATGGGTTGACTGGGGCAAACGGGAGTTATGGGGTAAGGGGCAGCTGGCCTCTGAGCTCCCACAATATGCTCAGAGGCGCCTTTGTGGAGCTCCTCTCGTCCCCCCCTCTACGTGGGTTCCTGCAAGCAGCTTTTGATTTCCGTTCGGCTATGTGTTAGGTAGAGAAGCTGAGGTGTAAAGTTCCTCAATTTCAAACACTACAAATGAATACATTTCTTTTCTCACCCGTGAATGGTGATTTATTGTTTTATTTTTCAATGAGTTACGTAAAAGTTCGTTTTTCATTGTTATTGGAGTAAATATGGTGGTTTTGTCTGTCATGGAGGCTGGGGAGAGCTCAGTTCTTCACATGGGATACAGTATCGTATTATTTGGTTTATTTTGTTTATTTTCTTTAATTATGTTTTGAGTAAGTTATTTATCGGAGCTCTTCACCATGTTGAGGTGAATCTCTGATCCTATGAGGCAATTGGGAAGATATGGGGAGTGGAGAGGTGTGTGTGAGAGGGATGATTGTCATTTATGGTCATCCCCACCTTTGAGGTAAACTTGTGATTGGGAGCCATGAGGTGTCACTGAAACCTGGACTTTTGGTATTTATTTACGGCTTTTGAGTTGAGTAGTGAATGGGTTTTAAAGCTTGCCCATTTCAAACACTACAATGATATCTAATTATTGTTTACTTTTCACTGGTAGGAATTTATCTTCAAATTGATAGATGTATGGTAAATTTAATAATACGAGTACCTAATGGTGAAAGATAAATTCTCACCAGTGAGATATAAACAAAAAAAGTCTCTATTGGAAAAGATACTTTTTGCTGGCTTACTTCCAAGCTGATATCGAGTCATCACCAGTGACGCTGATGAGGATACAGTAGGTATATGGTGAATATGAGTCGCTTGGGTCGGTGAAAATAGTACTTTCGCTTAATCTGTAATTCAAGAAAATACCAAGACCATGACAATCGGTTTTGCGGTTCTCTAGATATTAGCAAAAGTGTAGCCCAAAAACAATGATATTTGATAAATATTTGAAAGAATGGAATCCGTGATATTCTAACGGATCTTTTAGCTTTAATGGCTATTAATAGGGAAAGTACGAAACCGATTGAACTGAAATTGATATGGTATACATTGTGCAAATAGAAGCTTCTAAAATTTATCATTCAAGTTTCAAGCCATCTATTGTTTCGTTTTTGTAAAAAGTGGTTTTTAAAGTTCAGAGAGCGAATTTTTCTTCGGAATTTGCCAGCAGATTTCCAATTTGTTTTTTTGCCAAATCTATTCATACCTCATCATGAAAAATCAACTTTTAATGGTTCATAAAACCATTGTAGATTCATTGGAAAACCTACAGTTTTTGTTTTTTTTGCTTCTACCTACCACCAGAAAGAATAGAAACCAAAACCAAAATCATTATAATATAATTTTGTTTAACTCCATATAACTAGTGATAAGATTAAATAGGTAAACTTAAAAACTGACATATTTATCACAGAGAAAATCGCGCGACATTTTTATTCATTTAAGAACAATTACTCACATTAATTTAAAAATCAAAAGCGCGTTATTGAATAGTGAAGTGTACAAATAATGCTATGCCAACTCTACCTATATCCACTGACAATTTATACTACACCTACCTATAGTGTTTTGGTCTATGCTGCATTTTTTTTCAGTTTTCCAAATCACTAAATTTTATTGGATAAGTATTGCCAATTATCGAAAACTGAAATGAATTGTTGAAATACTTAATTAGTCCAATCAATTGACTATAATAAACAGAAGAAAAAAAATTACCGCTGTTGGTCCTTTTAGAAAAGCAGGTTTTCAAGTAAGTGTGCAGTGGTCAAAAAGCCACTTCACTTTTTCAGACGAACCCAATGAGAGATTAAGTGGAGGGGAGTGTCGGGCAATAGAAACCATTTTTTCAAAACGTATATTTTACAGGAATAACCCTACTATTAAAGACCTGGGATTTATTTAAAAGAAAAAACCCTTTTCTATCTAAAATGAGATGTGGTAGGAAGTTATTCCTTATGTTTTTCTTAAATCCAATATTCCACACCCACTTATTTTTAACCCTCTTGAAAATGCCTGAACAAAAGGAACCACACTTAAAGCTTTCAATTTTTACAATCAAGTTAGTAGATTGATTTTTTTTTTAATTCAATACAAAAGATTAATTTTTGAGTCACTTAATTTACTTTTCTTAAGGTTTGATAATCTTCAAAACAAACTCATCAATATTATAAAACTTATTTGAAGTAGCCACTCAGGCAAAGGAACCCATATTTACGATAAAAATACTCGTATTTTACTTTTGCATAGCAAATAATATTGTAATACACAAAAGTTACTTTTTCTTAAGGTCTGCAAACATTTCGAGACCTATTCTTAAGACCGTAAAATTTAATATTTACTAGTATTGATTCCTTTTGTCCAAGGATATACGTTTTCAATATTCTTGTAGAAGTAATCCAAAACTACAAATAGACTACACAAAAATATTTTTGCATATTAGAAGAGATAACATGTAGGTACGTATCTATTTGTGGCAAAATCAAGGACTAGGTATGTTATATTGCGAGAATTTTATGTTTTAGTTCTCTCAAAGAAAGAAATGTTTGAAAATACCCATAATTAAATTATTAAGCTCAAGTTCAAACATATGTGTATTATTAGCATTTTATGTTTCAAAGTTTTTTGAAATATAAAATTCAACATTACATGTTCATACACTGTTTATTCGGACATTGCATTGCATATTTCAAAATAATCGGAAAAAATCAAGGCGGAAAACGCAAATACGAAGTCAGATCAGCTGTAACGTCTATCAAAATGAATCGAATGAATCGAAATGAAGAACTCGCTAAAAAGACAGAGAACGCCATAATTGGAGTTCATTTGCTGTGAATTTAGTACAACCCATGAAAAAGGGGTACCAAAACACGTCTCAGTGGTGGCACCCCAAATCTCTTACACACCCCTGCAGCCGGACTACAGATAAGTTGTCTCATAGAAAATTTAGTTTTTGTGAGTTATGAAATCTGTGAATGAGGCAGTTGTTACGTTTTTTGCTCTTCCTATTATTACACTAAGCTAAAACAATCTCTGTGAACAGGCCTATTTGAATACATTGCTGGTTCAAGTTTCAAGGCAAATGATGAAACCTAATACGCTTAAAATTAAGTTTGGGAACTTCTCATTTCAAAATATCTTGATAAGTAATTGAATAAAATAAGGTAGGAATTAACAAAACCAGAAGTCCCAAATAGATTTAACCAGTCTTGGAAAGGAATCATATAAGTAATTCGTTTTTTTCTTGATCGCATTTAAACGTAGAAATGTAAAAATTCACGTTTGAATTCTAACTCGAGCGAGTAACAAAGATATTCAAAATTTTTCAAACAAGGAATGAAAGCCTACCACATTACGCAATTAAACATACGATATATGGGCACACCTATTCACCAAACTCGTAAATATTCTTCAGGTTGCAAGTTAATTCGCCATACCTACCCATTTGAAAATAGTAAATTATGAAAAAATAAATAAAAATGTATTTTAGACCGATAAACATTAATTATTTGCTCTGCTTAAATTAGGGGTTTTGGTCAGCAACGTTAAACAATTAATCCTCTTTTACAAAGCTTTCGTCATTCCTTCTAGCTGTGAAATTGTGCAAAGTAATTTGTCACATGAGTGATCTAATTCACTGCACCTAGTTGATATTTCTTCCGCGGACGGAATTTTTTTATTAATTTTTTAATTAATCAGGCCTATGATTTTTCAACGCAATGTATATATAATATGCCCTTCACATATTTTATAAGCAGAAATAGATGAACTCATCTAAACTAAGTTGTTTGGCGGAAAATACAATACACTAGATGTTGCTTGTAAAAAGTTGTAGACATATGGGTATAAGGTGACAAATACATATGCCAATCCAATTTTATGATGTTTCGCGAACAGATCTTGAAAATTGTATTTCTCATATGTGTGGCTGATTTTTTATCCTGTCAGATTTTAAATTCCTTGCACAGGCCCCAGAATAACACGTCAAGTACGAGTAAGTGCCAAAATTTTAATTTCATGATAAAATATACATTTATTAATATATACAGGAAACGTTGCGTTTCAGGCTGCCTATAAGAGAATACATAATATACCTGTAAGTTTATGCAATTACACATAGATGAAATCGAGTATGGTAGAAAAAAGACATTTTATTCGTAAAATGACAACTAACTAGAAAATTATTAGATCCACACGAGGCAATACTACAGTAAAACTAAATGAGCTGCCGTTAACTAACCGAATAAAAGATAAAAAAACTACAGACAGTCTACTACGTTTAATGCTACAGTGTAGCCAACTCTTACAGTACCTACCATGTTCCAAATAATATTATGATGACCGGTGACACTGCTAGAACATTACCACGTAGTTCATTCTCATCAATTTTCATCGTTATCAAGAAACAATTGATTAAAGAGTCCGATTCCAAAACTTGCTAAGAATATTTTGTTGGTGAGAAATGATAAACGAAAATCCATGTAGGCCTATTCTTGCATGGGGCAGTTTGAAACGCAATACGTTGTGTGTATGGCTTTAGTAGTTTAAGCACGCAACACAATTTATTTTCCCTATGTAGAGAGCTTATACTAATAACCCTGTATAATATGTAAATTGACTGATTCTACAATAATTCTATCATCTCAGCTTAATTTAAAAAAATATTCCTGGCTTTTATTTTAACATTTCATTTATTTTTAGCGTTGGAAAACCGGTCCTTATACTCTCCCACGTCCAATTTTTCCTACTCCTTCAATAGTAGCCTTACCAAGGATATTTACGAAGCAGGCCAACTCATCGCAAATGCTGACCTCTGTCCAAACTTGGGAAAAAATATGAAGCTAATGATTTTGGTGACATCAGCTCCCAACAATAGCGATGCACGAATGGCTATACGCCAGACATGGGGCTTCTACTGTCGGCACAATAACATTGGTTTTGGGTTCCTAGTTGGTGTCCATATACAGCCATCTAAAAATGACATTACTAAAACCGAACAGCATACTTATGGTGACCTTATACAAACACGCAATGTAGATTCCTTTGACAACCTCACATTGAAGAGTGTTTCCTTACTGGAATGGGTGGACACCTACTGCTCATTAGTGCCATTTGTGCTAAAAACAGATGACGATGAGTTTGTCAACATTCCACGATTGCTGATGGTGCTGAAAAACCAGCAGAAAGCAAAGCGATCCATTTTTGGTGTATTACAAATAGGACAGAGACCACACCGGATGGTCGGTTCCAAGTATTCAGTGAAAAAATCAGAATACAAGCTCGACATTTACCCGCATTATTTATCAGGAGGAGCATACTTGATGACGCAGGATTCAGTACACGATTTGTATCGCAAAGCACTCAATATGCCGTTTGTGAAAATAGAGGACATGTTTATTATAGGATTGGTGGCCTCCAGTATGGGCATTAAGATCGTAAATGTGAATCAGTTCCTAAAGTTTGTTCAAAAAATTCATTTCAACACCGCCCGAATGCGTGAAACCATCATCATACACGGTATTACTCCCCGTGAGCAGTTCTTGATGTGGGCTCATATGAGCCCCAATCTTTAATAATACCTTAGTAAGGATACTAGGGATAATTTTTCAAACAAATAATGAATATGTGTACATGTAGTTCCGCGACGAAAAATCATAAAATTAATCGAATGGGTGACTTTTTGAATAAAAAATTGAAAAAAAAAGACCCTTAAGCCTTATCGATGTACCTGGTACTTACTCATAAATACCAAGATGAATACGCTTATTCATGTTCAGCATCTCCTGAGAGCAAAAGGCTGATTTTTTGAGTGAACACACCCATAACAACTATAACAGAATCTCAACAAAGCGTTTAAAAAAAGTACTTCTACATTTATTATTCTTAACTGATTTCACAGATTATAACTACGTGTGTATACGGGTACCTTGGAGACCAAACGAGTTTTATGATATTAAGATAATAGTAATACTAGCTGTACCTACGACCTGATCTTCACTCAACTTACTTGTACAGTATATAATTGAAAACTCTATTAAATGTTGTTACAAATTATATATATATATATATATATATATATATACACACACACACACACACACACACACCAAAAAATATTTATAAAATTTTTTGGATAAATAAGTACAGAGAAATTTTAAAAAAAGCCCAGTGGTAACTTTGTCCAGCTTAGTCCCACTTATTTTACCCAACTTTTATTATTTGATAACATTTTGTAAAATGAAAAAAATTCAAGAAAACTTGAGATGCTGGTGAGAATTGAACCTGTGAGTCCCTGCTTTCAAGGTGGTGTAATCTTCAAATGAGCCATGGTTACTGTAATAATTGTATTGTATTGAAAATAATTGTGTTGCAATAGAGTATTATGTAATAAAATTGTCTAGAACTACCAATAATATTATCGAACAACATTAATCAAATTAAATATTTGCAGCACTGTATGATAGAATAGCACACGCACTAAAAGTAAATCCGTAGTAAAAATTTCATATTTTTATATTGAAAAAATAAAGTCTCATGTACCTGGAACTCATCATGGAAAACTATTTCCACATTGCTTAGAAATCCGCTAGAAATAGCAAATATTCCTAAAAATCTGAAAAAAAGCCAGATAATACCTCAAGATCTGAAAAAATCACCAAAACTATTAAATATCCGACAAAAAAGAGCCTAAAGTACAGAAAATCAGAAAAAAATCACCAAAATCCCTAAAATTATGAAAAAGAGGCAAAAATACCGAGAAATTGGAAAAAAAGGGCCAAAATGCCTAAACATGCGCAAAATAGAGCAAATATTTCTAAAAATCTGAAAAAATTGCAATAATTTCTGTGGGGACAATCAGAGCTTGTGTCCACTCACAGGTGGATACTGTAGGGATCGTAAACCAACAGGTTCTCGAACTCACTGGCGATGCCAGCATTTCTAAGACAGCCTCAAAAATCGTTTTTTCACGATGGTCGCGAAACCAGTTTCGCGACGTTCAAACTGACGAACATAAAAGTTCGTCGTGGTCACTAAAAGTGGAAAAATAAAGTTCGATCGATTGGCAAACAATCTCTGGCAAACTGGTTGTGACTCATACTTACAGACAACTGTTGTCACCTGGAGGTTTATCTGTGCAACCAGTTTTCCCTATAAACCATAGTTGTTGCTCAAACACAGTTGTAAAAGAGTCTTAAGAATATTTAACATTTGGAATTTTTGCCAATTAGGTAGACCAAGTATACCTAAAATTTCTAAAGATTAGAAAATATTGCCAAATACCTACCTACAAATCTGAAAAAAAATTGCCAAAATCCTAAAAATATGAGACAAAAATCCTCAAAATCTATAAAAATATGAAAAATGGAGTGAAAATTCCTAAAAATCCGAAAAAGGAGACAAAACACCTATATACCTGAAAAAAAGAACCAAAAGCACCTGAAAATCTTTAAAAAATAACCATAATTCCTAAAAATCCCAATACCTAATGCTCTAATTGTTTTTTGAAGGCCAATTACAGCAAAACTATTGAACGGATTGTAATACAGCTTCAGCATCTCATATTTTCTATCGGAAAAACATCGCTAAGATCCATAAAAATATGAAGAAAAGAGCGAAAATTCCTAAACATCCAAAAAAAGAAGGAAAGCACCAAAAAATCTGAAAAAAATAGCCATAATTCATTCCAATATGCCCCAATCGTTTTTGAAGGCCAACTACAGCAAAACTATTCAACGGATATTAATACAGCTTCAGCAACTCATATTTTCTATACTTGATAAAATTTTGAAAAATGAAATAGAATTTCAATAAAGTTCAAGGTATTAACAGGAAAATTACCTGCAAATCCCGGTTTCCAAGGTGGAGTATTATTCAACTGAGCCACCTTGGCCATTGAGGTTACCAGGCAAAAATTCAATGCATAAGTATTTGCATTGAAAATATGTACAAAAACCCCAAAATTTGGGCGATGGCTGACCGCGACGTTTCAAGGAAGATTTAGAGCTATCGTTTATTTATTTTTGTATCTCAGGGGCTTCAAGGATGCGTGTAGTTTACCACATTGCTATCCTTTTATAAAATAGAAAATAAATATGTTGCATCAAAAAAGGCCATTTTAAATACGATTTGTAATTAAAAATTATCACATATTTGTACATGTAGCCCAAGTATGTCAATTTTATTATTTGTATTAAAAATTTAGGGCCAGTATTACAAATATTAGTTACTTAATAATAATATAAACTGATTGTTTTAACAGAAAGCCTAGGGAATTTTATATTATAATAGTCAGTTAAATCTTTAACTCGAGTTTGTAATACCGGCCCTTCATGATACAATCCTTGTTTTCATTACTCCGGATGTTTTTTCTGTTTTGAGTAGGTACTTCATATTGGTGGATGTAGCTAGTTACTTACGAAGGCGGCTATCAAAACACCCCTAAAGTAGGATAGTCATGTTATGAGATATCATCAACATTTTTGTATTTATTTAGTTGTAAGATGATATATAGGTGTAAGATTGAGCTCAGAAAGGGTATAGTTATCAAAAGTTATAGAAGTCAGCTCCTTCAATCCAAAAATTGCATTGAAAGTCAGTTCCATGTAAAAGTGGATACTGTATAAGGAACTGACTTTCACAAAGTAGATTAATTCTTCTTAATGTGTGCGCATCACAATAGTACACTCGAATAATAGGAATTTATTTTCACTATTACCCGATTTTTCATAACTGGAGATTTTCACTATTTACCTATACAGATGTATTTAGCACCCACCTCTGGGGGACGTCTGAAGCTTTCCAACCCACATCTGTATGATCAGTTCACAAAGTCAGCTCCAATGGTTTTATAGTGTAACCAGTCAAGCAGGTAGTATTCTTTCCTCCTGGATGAATTTTTAAAACTAAAGCTGACTTTCTCTACAAACCGGACGGAGCGGAGCTGAATTCTGTACCTCTTCATATATACCTATACATAAGTATTTTTGCCTGGCCTATTGACTATCTAATGATGCATGCTTTGCAAGTTTAATATCCGATATCCGTTTGAGTTAAATGACTTTGAGTGGGTTTAAAAGAATCTCAACCGTAGTTTTGAATTTCTTATTATCAATAACCGTAAGTAGAACCACAATATTGTACAATATGTCATGCTGGGATAAATAATACAATCCAATACAATCGATAGAAAAATGTTTTGGCTTTGAAATCGTATTTGGAAGTCATTTATTAATTTCAGCTAAAGTTATGAATGAAAAACTGAAAGAAGTCATGAATTTTTCAACTGATTTTCAGAGATAAGAAAGGGCAAACAAGTATAGTCTGTTCCAAATAAGAAAGGATAACTGCAATCTGCAATACACAAATTCTGTTCAATTATAGAACGAATATATAAGACTAAGACAGTGGCTTCTGCTGTGGGTTTGCAGGGTGTTCACTGCACACCCAACCAAATTTGAAAAATAATTTTATTTCCATTATTTTATTTTGTTACTCATTAGTAGACTATACCTAATACAATTAAAATCGGAGAAGAGCAATGAAAAAATTTAAAAAAATAACAAAGAAATGAGAATAAAATGCCAAAAAAAATGGGAAATAATAAACTGCACGCAAGAAAAAAGAGGTTTGCACGAAATATACGGCCACAAAAAATCAGTACGAGTATGAGATAACAAAATAAATAGTGGAAATCACGAAATAACTTGCTCACGCAATATAAATAGGTTTGAACGGAAATTTTAAATATTCTCAAGCTCAGTCTAGTGTAACAAGTCTAGTATTCGAAGAATTTAAAACATGGCGCACAGAAATATGGAGAATAGACGTATCAGAGGGCCAGGTGACGTGTGTCCATTTTTTGTTTAAAAAAATCAATGCAAGCATTCAGTTGGTATGCTGATCAGGCGCAAAGATGTTCAAGTGCCACCGGAGGCAAAAACTGTTCCATTGGGCCAGAAGAGAAAGCAAGGACAACAATCAAAGGCAATAAGAGCTATTCTAGTCCAATAAATTCAAAATTTTAAGCTTCAATTAAAACTGAATTTTATTTTATTTTTTAATAATTTTTTGACAATTATTGGGAAAATCACTTTTTATTTCGAGGTACAGATTTTGCGTGCATTTTTTTTTCATCGTGCAAATGAAAAATGACATCATAAAGTAGAAATTGAAAAAATAAATTTCAGTTAATCACTGTTACATCAATGTGTTAACATCTTTTGTGATACAGGGTGTGGCAAAATGACCGGCTACATTTGTTTTTTGAATTATAGGTACACATAAGAAAAAAGATAAGGACATGCGGTTGCTTCTAAATAAAACTTCACTCCTCAAGGTTACGTATGAAACACAATCAGTGACGCACCCAGAAATTTTTCAAGGGAGGAGCTAAGGCATAAATTTATTCCTAAAAAAGGGTCTGGCCGGGTAAGGAGGGTGTTAGCGGCCCCAAGCCGGATTTCAAATTTTTTTGGTTCCAGTTGTTGGTCATGATGAGTAACTATTTTGACCAAAGTTTCAAGTCTGTAGCTCCTTTGGTTGCGGAGATATAGCCTTTTAAAGGTGTTTTTTAGTCATTTTAGCCAAATTTTCATTTCAGGGTTTGAATGGATAGAAAATTTTCAAATTTTGGTTGGTGCTAGGTATCAATGAGATAAATCTATGGTATTTTTTTGGTTCATCTATGTTCATTTATTTTGGTGTTTTTGACACATGCAATTTTCAACAGGCCATAACCCTAAGAATTTGGGGGTGGCACAGAAAAAATTTTACATTAGGGAGATTCCTACCAAAATATACTTTCATTCCATAAAATTTTTTTTTTTAATTTTATGGCCGCACCATGCAGCGCACTCGTGAAAAATAGAGCATGTGTGATATTGAGACGGCACAAAAAATTTTTTGGGTTTAAAAATATCATAAATCTATACACTTTCCATTTATGAAAAAAAAATTTTCAATTTTACTTGTGTACAGCTTTTACAGCTTATGTAAAAATTCAGTATAATGCTCCTTTATAGCCTACTTTCTCATATAAAGCAATATAATGATTGAAAGGGTCAAAGTATCACTTTCTAACATGAAAAAATACATACCAATATTTACCCTCCCTATCTAACCCCAATTAGTTAATTATGCATAAATAAGAATATTAGCAAGTCTTAACAGTATAACACTCCGTTTTGCATAAATATATGTAGAGGAAGTGCTTGAAAGTTTCAGAAATATTCAAAATATGACCATGCAAGTTTCTTCTCATTATTTATACTCAATTTTCAGCCCTTTCCTGTGGAAGTATATTGAAAATAATCTTAATTAGTCTGATGTAGACTGCAGAAAGCCCTTGTATACTTGCAATCTTGACTGTCTAAGGTTATTGCACTTACAAAGTCCGTGAAGTAACTTCCTTATTATTAGTTAAAAACATCAAAGAAGGAAAAAAAAATGGTAGGAGTAAATGTAATACCTGTATGCACTAGGGTGGTCCTTATTTTCAAAGTTTGGAATTTTTAACGTCACGCACCCCCCCCCCCCCCCAAATTAGTACCATTCCATGAAAATAAAATTCCACAAAAATATTATATTATTAATATTATACATATACTTACAACTGATTGCGAGTTAGTATGCCTGTAGGCCTCTATACTGAGGCAGGTTATTGTAGAGTATACTACCAATACTTTGTAAGTGCAATAACCTTAGACAGTCAAGATTGTAAGTATACGAGGACTTTCTGCAGTCTACATCAGACTAATTAAGATTATTTTCAATATACTTCCACAGGAAAGGGCTGAAAATTGAGTATAAATAATGAGAACAAACTTGCATGGTCATATTTTGAATATTTCTGAAACTTTCAAGCACTTCCTCTACATATATTTATGCAAAACGGAGTGTTATACTGTTAAGACTTGCTAATATTCTTATTTATGCATAATTAACTAATTGGGGGTTAGATAGGGAGGGTAAATATTGGTATGTATTTTTTCATGTTAGAAAGTGATACTTTGACCCTTTTAATCATTATATTGCTTTATATGAGAAAGTAGGCTATAAAGGAGCATTATACTGAATTTTTACATAAGCTGTAAAAGCTGTACACAAGTAAAATTGAAAATTTTTTTTTCATAAATGGAAAGTGTATAGATTTATAATATTTTTAAACCCAAAAAATTTTTTGTGCCGTCTCAATATCACACATGCTCTATTTTTCACGAGTGCGCTGCATGGTGCGGCCATAAAATTAAAAAAAAAAAATTTTTATGGAATGAAAGTATATTTTGGTAGGAATCTCCCTAATGTAAAATATTTTCTGTGCCACCCCCAAATTCTTAGGGTTATGGCCTGTTGAAAATTGCATGTGTCAAAAACACCAAAATAAATGAACATAGATGAACCAAAAAAATACCATAGATTTATCTCATTGATACCTAGCACCAACCAAAATTTGAAAATTTTCTATCCATTCAAACCCTGAAATGAAAATTTGGCTAAAATGACTAAAAAACACCTTTAAAAGGCTATATCTCCGCAACCAAAGGAGCTACAGACTTGAAACTTTGGTCAAAATAGTTACTCATCATGACCAACAACTGGAACCAAAAAAATTTGAAATCCGGCTTGGGGCCGCTAACACCCTCCTTACCCGGCCAGACCCTTTCCAAAAAACTGAAAATCTTCTATTCAGCCTTTTTTTGATGAAATTAAGGGCCTAAAGGGAAAGTTTCAGCTCCATATCCCTACTTTGATGCGCTACTGAATACAATTTCACTTTCTCATGTTGACCATCTTGCCTAACATATTTCTGAAGGCGTAAAATCCAATTTTTTAACTTTGCTAAGCAATGGTTGCATTATTTTGTAATTTCTTTTGCTCAATGTTACCAGTGAAGAATAAAATTGACCGGGGAGGGAAATTCTGCATGTGTGGTATTCTTCATGGTTAGCGCAAGGAGGTAAATTCCCTAACGCCTGAATACGTAAGAAATCAGTGGAAAAAATATGATTATTGCTTAGCAAAGTCTTAAAACATTGAGTTTTACGCCTTCGCAATTGTGTTAGGCAAAATGATCAACATGCGAGTAAAATTTCATTTCATTATGTAACCTTGAAGAATGAATTTTAATTTAAAACCAACCGCATGTCTACATCTTTTGTCTTACGCATATAATTGGAAAAACGAATTTTGCCGCACCCTGTATTTATATGATGGATAAAAAATAACCTCTATAATACAGACGGTAATGAAAATTATAAAATCGAAAATTATTAACGAACAATCAAGAATACCTGTACAGCGCGCAGCTGCGTTGCGCACTCCGTTTTGAGCAAATTTCCGAATTTAGTCCCGGGTGAGTGATAAGATGTTAAGACATCAACAAAAAAAATCCGTGGAGGCTTAGGGGATACATTGAAGGATAATTTATCCTTTAAATGAAATTTGTTAGAACTGAGTTCGTAAAATTAAAAATCCTGAACGTCCTGAGAAATCTAAAAATGTTGACAAATTAGTATTCTCGCTTGAAAGAAACAATTTCGACTATAGTTCGTGGCGAATACTCTAACCTACTCTTTAAAAGACTGCCTGTAATCTATGTAATCAGCAGTTTCTTTTACGACTCTGTTGATTTATATCGAACGTCTAATTGAGAACTAAATAAGTGACGTCATTACCATTTACACTTTCAAGTAGGTACCTAGATTCTTATTATTTTTGGAAGCTGCGTATCATAGTTTATTTGAATATAAACAGTCATATATGAGTAATATAAATTTGTATTTTTCAATATCCATAGGTACCCGTTGCACATCGCTGGCTCTGACCATTTACCCACAGAGACTATCAGCTATGAAGGAAAAATATAACTATTCAGCGCGTTGATAACTTTGAAATTTTATTGCTATCAATTATAAGAATTCCATTTGTTGATTCACTAATTTTCAATAGAGCATTTTTAAAATACACCCTTGCTTATTCACTCCCTGACACTTTGGCGGAGTTCCAATTTAACTCGGTGTAACAAAGACTCCGCCAAACGATGAGGCGCTAGTTAAAAACTATGGATACTATTACGCAAAACCAGCATAACTGAGCATAACAATTAAAATGACGTCATGTATAAATGCTCAAAAAATTATGAAAGGGTATAAATTATCTTGGGTTAGATGGCTAAAATTAGCTCAAATTTATATTAAATGGTAAAGCTTAGTAATGTGAACCAGCCAGACTTTCGTGTTTCCGCTAGAAAAACCAGGATTTACTCGATTACTCAAAGGACCAGGTGGCGTCATATGACACAAGTCAGGGGTTCTCAAAATATTGGTCCTTTGAAAAGTCCATTTCATAATTTTGAGTGGCGTCATATATGACGCCATCTACTACTTATAGTGTTATTTTGGTTATTTGGAGCTATGTAGTGATAGGATTTTAAGACTTGCCTATTTCAAACACTACATGATGTCTTATAAAGAACTCAACGTTATGTTTTTGATGCCATTGTTTGTTCTAGTGGCTCAAATATTCTGCAACCTTAGAGAAATTAAAGAAACTCGTCTCTCTGGTGACTTACTATAATCCAAAAAAGTAGTTTAGTTGGCGTTACCGATCATTCGCCCAAATCCAATAGCCAGAATGGACATTTCCCAGTACGTTATCCCCCCCCCGCACGGAATTATTTTCCCTCAAAATTATTTTCCCGAATGGTATTACAGTCGGAATGACAAAACCCTAAATAACTGTACTTTTTTTCCAAATCAGTTTTGTGGTATTTAGAAATCCGCCTCTCCCCTCCCCCCCAATAACTACAATTTTGAAAAATTTCAATTTATTTGTGCCACTCTTCATATGTTTTTCAATTTTTCCTTTTTAATCATATTATCAAGTGCGTGTTTGTTTTACAGTTTTTTTTGTGGCGGACGAAAAAATTATTTCCAGCCCCTCCCCCAACATATTAAGCAAAGTCCGCCAGATTCAGATTAATTTGTTAACAATGTTTCATTTGCTCAAATGAGAATTGATTTTTTTAAACCCCTTTTATGTCACTTAAAAATCTTTACTTTTTATATTTACGAGGTGTTTTAACCTTAGTTTTAACCACAAGGACGATAAGAATGAGTTATTTAGCAACGTTCTAGAAGTCACTAGCCATCATATGGAACCGAGTATAACTTTACGTATTTACGGCAAACCAATTATGCAATTCGCAGTACACGTCGTCCAATCGTCATTTTGATATGAGAATTCCATTCCGTACGAGTGTAGCACAAAGAATAAAATAATGTAATGGTTACTTCGAATGTACCTTGCGAAAATTTTCTAGCGTGGCAAGAGGGGCATAGCCCCCTCGGCTCACGCTAGTATTTACATAAAACGCAACATTGTTTCATGTAGTCTATTAAAAGATAGTCAGTGGGTAGTGCCTCTTCATGGATCTACGAGTATTTTTAAATGTGTTAAAATAAGGATTGTTGCATATCCATATTTAGTGCTTGTAGAATAATTATTGTTTTTTTTTAAATCTTGACAGAGTGATTTTTGATGGAGTTGGAGAAGTAAGAAGTGCTGTAAAATCACAAAAATAAACTGATAATGACCACTTTTTAAATTTGATTTGAAAAAATCGGATCAATTTTTAAATAATAGCCCATGAAAAAGCTGGCCATCATGAGGCAGAGATTGAAAATGAATATTTTGATGCTAAGATATTTTTTCTCGATGTTTATTTCATGTGTGTTCTCCATACATCTACCGACCTAGTCCAATTCTCATGCTAATACCTAGTCTAGATTTTTCTTTCTTGTGCAGGTATTGTTCGGTATTTTCGCCTCTGTATTTCTGCACCTGATCTATGTGAAAATATATTCTTCTCTTCCATTGCGAATTATTTTAATTTTTCTAAGGCACGTCCGCATTCTTTTAGCTGGGCTTTTATCAATATAGTATAAAATTTGAATGACCTATACACTTGCTTTTGTCGGTAAAAAGTCTAAAGCAGCCTTCATGATTGGTCTAGCATAATAATCAGTGGGACTGTTGAGAAAGCCATATTTTGCATAATTGAATGTTCCAATAGGAGCTGAGTCTTCAAGGTAAGCGGTCGAAAATTTTTCTTCGGAATAATTCTTCCATATAAATGGGCAGTCGTCCATTTCGTCATTCCACGCTTTATGAGAGACCTTAACCAGCTGCTCCACATTCATACCAATCAAAAATGCTATGAAATTGGGAAGTGTGTTGTATGCAATTTTATTATATCCTTCTAACTCTATCCATCCTCGATTTTTTATATATTCTCGAGTTTTTGGTTAAATACGAATGAAGACCCTGTACTGTCGGGTAAATGGGTGTCGGGGAAATGAATTCGGGTAAAAAAACTTCGGGGAAATGGCCTGTCAGGGAAACGGATTCGGGTAACTGACCCGGATTCGTTATAGTCTGCGAGAATTTAAAGAGGGGGAGAATAAGATCCTAACACCCCTCTCCCCTAGGAGAAGCAAATTTTCCAGGGATAAAACCCCAAGAAAATTTTCTCACACCATTCCAAATGAAAGGATAAAAAGAAGAAATATAAAAGAAAAAGTAAAAAATTCAAAAATTGTCACTTGACACACTCTCAGAAATGAGTTTTGTGAGACCTTTGATTATTATTAATTTTGTTTATTTTTCAACCTATCGTTAATTATACCTAGCTTGGTAAATAAACTTGATCTAAATGAATTTAATTAAAATCTAGTTACTAATTTTTATTTATTTTTATTTTTTATATTTTATTCGAATTTCTCTACTTAGGTATAATCTTTATTTTTTCCTATTTATTTATTTGGTCAGTCCACGTAGGTAATTTCTCTTTTTTTTATTTTTCCGAAATGATTATAAATTATTTTCTATTCCCCCAAACATATAGAGCCAATTCCGCCTAGCACTTCAATATAACATTCCCCTTGCCGATATTTTTAATTGCTTCGACTTGAAAAAGGTAAAGATAAAGACGATTAGAAGTAATAGACTTGGAAATTGAGATAACAAGATATATATTGTGGTGCCCGAACAGGGGTAAACCTATTTTAAGAAGAGTTGAAAATCAGATGAAGACTGAAGAAGGGTTTGGATTGTAAAAAGAGAAGAGATTCGGAAAAATAAAAGATTTGAACTAACTAACACTTAAAAAACAGTAAAGTCGAAAAGTTTGTTAATCCTATCTAGTATGTCAGATTACCTTCACAAATAAAAAGACAAGATATACATAACTTACAGTTTTATTTACATATTTGAAGACTCCATGGACGGCGGATACAAATTCAAATGAGGATGGCAATTCACGGCAACACAGCAGCTTGAGAGTAAGCAATACCACGACTAGGATCATAGGCTTTAAACTTGAAGACTTTAATACGATAAAATTGACTAAGACTTGAAATACCGAAACAGCACAAATGAACAACGGTGATACACCACTATACTTAGAAAAGAACTCAGTATTTTCTTAGCAACTAGCTAGTAGGTTCAGATAGTCCAAGAGGTGTTTACTGTTCAGTAGTCAGGAACACTAGTGAAGATTCTACTCTCAAACTGCTGATTATATACACGATCCTAGAGGCGGAGTGATTACCATCCTCAAAATCTATTGGACGAAAGCTCAAAAGCTATTGGCCAGATTGAAACAAAAAGAACCAATCCAAAATTCGAAAATAGGACAAAAGAGGTAAAATAAAAAGGAAAAAGTATATTATCATTGAGGTTGAAAGAAAAAGAATCCTCAAAAAAAGAAAAATAAGGTAAATGAAAAGATAAGTAAAGATAAGTTCCAAAATTGTGTGGATAACTTTAAAGACAAAAGAATTCAACCTTGTACTGCAAGAGATAACTGATGAAACAAAAGACGAAAACTGAAGATAATAGTTCACACAACAAAAACTTTACTTTAAATGGAACTTCTGTAAAATAACTGAATTGATAAAATTTACTTTCTTTTGAATTCACTAAAACATAATACCTTCATTCCATATCTCCTGGACGTTAACAAAAGAAAAAGGATAAAGAATTAACTTGATATGGAAAATAAAATGAAAGGAAAATAAAAAGAGTAAAAAGAATACTTTACGAAAATAAAGGATTTCTGAAGACAAAAGAAAGATATCTGAAGTTAAGTGAGTTAAAGAGAAAAAGAGAAAAAAAAAGAAGAATTAAAAATGTGGATACATGAAAAAGAAAGAAAAATTTCAAATTAAGATTTTGGATTGCAAATATTACGAAAAAATTAATATTCAGAAAAAAAATGAAAATGTAGAAATTTCAGGAGAAAACTGTTCGAAAGAATTCTGATGAAAAACTATCTGATTTTCAGTTCTTAAAAATATACTCTACCATATGTAGGAGCCACAATATATATAAACTATATAACTATCCTAGAGAAACAAATGTGATATCTTTAGTTTATTCATATACACTTCAAGACTTCAAAATTGAAATTGAATGAGCGTTTTTAAATAGAAAAATATAAATGAATCTATTAAATACATGAAGAATTTCCCTCGCTTTTTTAATGACCGATTTGTGTGAATATAATTTGCTTAATATAGCTTATGCTTCACAATAAAACAATAAGGCTTTGTTATTTATTCATCAATTGAATTTAGAAATAGGACTTTTTTACTCAACGATTGATTTTCTTTCTATAATTTTCTTTCAATTACGATCTCCTGCAGGTCTTTATCTGACGTAACCAATACATTATGTGGATTGCACGCTGGTGAGTATTTCCAAGAAATAATATTTTAATTTTTGTAGGCATTAGGTCCGAATATCAAAATGTTTGTTGAATCACTCAGTAGTGAGAGAGACCTGTACGTTGTCAAGATTTTTCTGTCGCAGGATTCGGACTAATAAATTATATTCAAGGTAAGATACAAAACATTTTCTAAAGTCGGTTTTTCGCCTCGAATATTATTATTAAGAAGTCCAATTCAAAAAATTACTTGGTGTATTTTGGTGGCGAGAAATTACGCCTGTAAAAATGTGTTGTTCGATTTGTCATAGTTTCATCCACCCAAAAGTTGTATTTAACACTTTTTGGAATCCAATGATGGTTTTCTTTTTATTGGTTTTAGTTTGTTTTTTGCCTGTTTTCCATTTTACACTTAGCACTTTTTGGAATCGAACTCTTCGCAATTATTATATAGAGTGAGGCAAAAGGACGCATTAGAGCGAAAAAACGCTCTGGGGTAAAAGTCCAAATTGCTACTAACAGTCATACTTGAGAAAGACTGACCAAAGGTAGGAATGATACTAACTTATTGGAAATTTTCAATATTAATTCTGCGTCATCCAAATTTGGTATAAGAGACTGCTGTGAAGGTATACCATACTCGTATTAGCTTAAAAACTTGAAGTAGGGTTTTAAATACCTATAAGAAGTTAAAACTTTGGCTTAATAGAAAACTTAGGCTTATGATAGAATCATTATTTTTTAAGAGAGTTTTTTACAAAAAGTAGATATTTATGGTTCACTTTTCCTTAATGGAATTGGGTACTTCAATTTGTTTTTCATCGTACATTAACTTACAGTCTTGAAATTAGCTTCTAAATACACATTAATCAGTAACTGAAGAACAGTTTGTCGGACTTTCCAACCAATACGGCAAAAGTTCCAAAATGGCATTTTTTTACCTAAAGAGCCCGATTCTTCCACATTTATGTTTTCAAGTTTTAACCAACGTAGTTGTGTCAAAAAGGGTTATACATAGAAGTTACTAAAACAAAAAAATCTTTTTTCTGTGATTATTACATTCTCAGATATGAGCTTCTCAACTTCTGAGATTGAACTCGTGCCCCATGTTACTCAAAAACCCCGCTAATTTTAATTAAGCCGGTATTCTTTTTAATTTGTGCATGAAAACAAGTTCATTGCTTTTATTCAGAATATTTTTCAACCTTCTCTATTTATCAGAATTACTTTTATTTCAGATATCAGTGTTCGAAGTCGAACAGAGTACACAGTATAAATACTAAATATGGTGTCTAATAAAGAACAATACACTATGATTCCATTATTTATTCTAGCGGCTCAGATATTCTGCAACATGGGAGTTACTGAAGCTCGTTTCTCTGGTGACTATAATTCAAAAAAATATTTTTTCTATTTCCTTACAAACTTCTCACCACATTTGTCCTTTTAATTCACCAACGGACATAAACATTTAGACCAAACATCAAGGTTTTATCCAATGACCTCATCATTTCCCTGCAGGATGACGTCATCATATATACACACGTTTGATCATACTCGTACATAGGCTTGATGATGTCATCAAATCATTTTCATCTTTCTTTAAATTATGTTTTAAAATGAAAAATTCTTTTTAAATTTATGAGAAAAATATGTAACTAATACAACAATTTTAATTAATTTGTTTATTCCGAAAAACTTGTACGCTTCATATTCAAAGAAATTTTTGTTAAAAAAAACACGCAAATTGTTTACATACGGCTGTTTTAAAAGAAAATTCGGCTGTAGCTATTTTACATTCTCTCTATTTATCGCCTTTGCCTTTCTTCTTCATTACCACAACAGTATAATTATAGTTACTAATCTATGTTCATTACACTCCACATTCCGTCCATTGACCCTGTGAATAACCTTGATTTATCCACTTGAACACTTTCTTCCTATTAAAATTAATTTTTCTAACCGACATTATTTTGTCACAATTCTCTCCTTTGTTATGCCTTTCTTCACATTTCTGTGATAGAATTTTCATCTTAGGTACGGCATTTCAATAAATTTTAATAACTTCATAGACTACCTTTGCGACATGACTAGTAATATGAGGAAATTACTGGGCGTAACTTTCCTATCTCTGTAAGCACGTCTCATGAAGATAAAATGATTTACCAATTGCTACGCACACAGTTTTGTATGCTTTTGGTCATGCACTGTACATATACATGTATGCAGCAGCATCTACAGTAGTGGGCTGTATGAAGATTATAATTTTAATAGAATACTTCCTTTTTATCATTCGGTGATCCTTCTTCTTTTAGAAAAGTGAAGTCTTTCAGAGCAGTCTGCTTATCTTGAGTTGAACAATTCGTTACAAAGCTGAAATGTGTTGGAATAGATTGATTTCTTTATATATATATGTAGGTAGGACTACTAATTTAACTCATTTTTAATATACTTACAGTTTTTGTAAAGTGTTCCAATACGAGTACTTTACTTGTCTAAGCCACTTGATAAAAAGTATAGTATAGAAGGAGTTGAGGCTGATGCAAGCCTGCATTATTCCTCGACAAGAGATCATTAATTTTTCAACTTTGCATGTTTTATACTTGATCCTACGATGAATGTACGTGTAAGTCTTGAATAATTTTGGCAATATTCTTTCACTGTTTCAGATACACAAGCTGGCATACCTTTGAGACCGATCGATTATTCCGAAGAATTATCTTTGTGTGATGATTCAGACGTGGATGATGTAATTATAGTAAACGCAACTTATTACGTGTTCAAAAGTAACTATTACCAATTCACTCTCTTGTAGATAAGTGCAGACTAAGGATTGGTATTACGAGTACAAACACTGCACTGCACGGTTACCATCAAATTGACGATGGTGGAGCATTAAATAATTGACTTCTGACCTGTTTAATCTTTCGTTAAATCTGTAATTAGAGTTTGTAATGCCAATCCCTTAAGGTTCAATATCATCGATGATTCAATTGAAATATTTATTTTGTTTTGGTTTGCAGGACAGAAGGTGTGGTTTCAAATCAAGCGATACGGGGAAAGGGTTTACAGAACTAACGTTACTATTAAGGACGTCTTTCCAAATTTGGATGACGATATTGATGCTGCTTATTCAGAGGAGTCGAATGATGTATACTTTTTCAAAGGTCCGATGTGTTGGAAATACAAACTAATAAATATAACTTCATTCTCGTTGTACTCTGGGTATCCAAGAACCATTGACAATGATTTTCCTGGCATTCCATCCGGTATTCAAGCAGTCACGAAAGTGTCAGCTTACAGAAACGGTTTCATTTATTTCTTCAAAGGTATTTATGATCATGAAGATCTGTAGTTATTTGTTTACTAGCGTATTTGAAAGGCATCTAATTATTATTATTTGGGAGTTTGTAACCCGACCAAAAATTAATTTTCAATTTCCTTTATAAAATTTATCACCCAGGTTACAACACTATAAATTGTAAACAGCATACCAGCAAACGAGAGCTGGCCTTAACATTGAAATAAATACAGTTGAATACCATGAGTATAGAATGAATGAATGAATGAATGAATGAATGAAAGAAAAAAAATTATTGATGTTTCCAAAGGTGGCGTGAGCGGTGAGCCCACACTCGCAGACCTTCCTTTTACCTCTTGCATCGTGTACACGAGGTGAGGGTACCTTTTTCTCTCCTCTCGCACAATGCCCACGATGCGAGAATCATAATTTACGTATATTTTAAGACTAAATTTTGTCTCTTTGTCAGGTATTTAATTTTTTTAGAAACTTACCTATTTTTGGTTCTTCGTCCTGCTCCGGTGGCGGTGAGGGGTAAAATGCACTAATTTTGCTAAATGAAAACTCTCTCCTTGAAAATGTTGATTTAGGTACCTACGTCCGCGTCACTGGGTAGTAGAGTTGAAAACACTAATTAGAAAAGCAGGTTTTCAGTCTATGCCAAGCCCAAACACCAAAATAATGAAATTAAACAAACCAAAAATATAAAATCAAAACTAAGAAATAGAAAAATAATTATTCATTTTTTAAAGAGAAATAATTCGGTATTCAATCAGAATCTTTCAATAAGTATTTATACCACGCAATGACGTGCACCTTTCCTCACTCCTAGTCTATCCTTTTCTTTGTTGGTAAGTGGTAAGAGTGCTCTGTCAGTTACAGTCTTAGCTTGACCAAATACCAAAAACTGAATGTTTTCGTATCTGGTGTTTAATACAGGTATACTTTCTAACTGTAAAATAACAATCATGACCAACGATAGTATTAATTGATTATCTGAAGTTGTGTGTTTGCTTGACCTATCTTGTCTTGGAGTCAAGGGAAGGAAAAATATTTGCACATAAGATTTTGGGTAATTAATTTTTTTAACGGGAAATATTAATCGGGAATCTTTCTAATATTTTTCAGATAATTTGTTTTATCGATTTGAACCAAAGAGAGTGCCTCACATCAGATCAACCTATCCTAGACTTATTAGTGACGTTTGGAATGGAATACCTGATAACTTGAATGGATGTGTATACGATCCAAGAAAAAAATGGCTTTTTTTTTTCAAAGGACTTAACTACCTAAGATTCGACATGGTAATGCATAGAGTAAGTAGACTTGCTACAATGGATTTAAATGCTTAGAAAAGAGTTATTGAGAGGCTACATTTGCTCCTAGACATATTAAGGAACCAATTAATTAGATCCAATTAAAAAATTGTGATAATTTTGAATGTATGGTTATAAGGGTGTTTAGGTATATTTGCAGAGAAAGTCTACCTAATACAGAAGAGATAAGCCCCCAGGTGACCAAGGTTACCTTTACCTTGTAGAGTCCAACCAACAATAGTATTTTCTTAGCGCTCTTCACGAGCTCTCCTTCTACTAATTTAAATTTTTTCTCTGAGCTTTCCGGGCGCCACCGCTGGTACTCTCTCGCGCCCAGACGGCCGCCCTTTTAGAGCTCAGTTCCATTTTTCTGCTATTCGAATGAAGTTGTGTTCTTTCATTTTTATTATTTTTGTCTCGTGTTCAAAAAAGACTCATTTTTATTTTTATGTTTAGTTTTTCAAGTTTTTTGTTCATTTATGTGAATACAATCGTTGTCCCACATAAACTAATGTTTGTCTTTTCCATTCGTATCGTTTTTCATCGTTGAAAGTATGAGAATGTATGAGGAAGCTCTCAACATCTTGAACCTCGTTTTGAAATGTACTTCTTTAAGATGGTAATGTACTCGTACTAAATTAATCATGGGTTAGCTGGATAGTAAGGGAAGTATGGGGTAAATTGGCGCCCACTAGAAAGGACCAAATCATGTGTCCTTTCCACTCGCGGAAGTTCCTCTTATTGCCTTCTCGTGGTGGGTCCTTCCTGCGGCCTTATTTTCTGATATTCTTTTTTATTAACTGTGTTATGTGGTGCTCTTGTGGACTTAGGGAATTCAAACATTACAACCTATGTGTGCGTAGGACAACCTGCAGCTGCCGAGAGAAATCGCACCCAAATACACCGACGTTAATTTTCCATTTTATTAACTGACGAACTTTTTGGGTGCGTCAGTTCAGACGTTGCGAAACCAGTTTTGCGACCATCGCAGCCGTATGATGCAAATATTTCCACATTTCTTCCACAGAAGAAACATTAGCCCCTTATCTACTTATTTTGCAAAATCTGCGTTTTAAGTGAAGCATACACTTAATATACCCAGGTTAATTGCAATTAACTCTTTAGTTTTACAACTGACTCTTTAGTTAAGTTTATTATGTTCATAAATTTTATAATTTATCGAAAACGAATGGTTAATTCAACAATACTCACTATGTTGCAGATGTCCTATAATGGAACTGAGCAGAAAACAACAGCAGAAGACTTTTTCGACTGTGTTCCGCGTCCATGAAATGAGTTTCCAGCGCTTGAAAAGTTCGAAGACGTCATATTCAAGATTTTAATTTTGTAAGTCTTCCCGAATTTCTTTTTTTTTTTTTTTTAAACTTGACTTACGTTTTCGAAAAAATAAAGTAAAATCGTATACTTACCTACCTCGCAACATAAATATGAAATAATTTAACGAGCTCAATTCAAACCAATTTTTGGCAGAATGATATTGTCATTAAATGTACTCCGCATATCCCGCATATATATAAAGGATCAATATTTTCGAATTTCAAACTTTGAGGGCTTTTTCGAAAGCCGCCAATAACTCTATTATTGTGGTTCGAAAAATCATATCACATATTTAAAGTAAAAATTTAAAAAAAGTCTGTATAAGCGTAGGGTATACATTAAAGGGTAACTTATCCCTTAACTGAAATCTGTTAGGACTGAGTTCGTAAAATTAAAAATCCTGATCGCCCTGATACATTGAAAAATCTAAAAATTTGAATAAGTTAGTATTCTTGCTTAAAAGATATTGTTTCGGTATCAGCTCATGGCGAGTGTTCTCACCATAGGGTGGTGATTTAGAACCGGTGAAGGAAAATACTTGACTTTGACAGTAACAACTAGAATTGTACTGTGACTAACTTTTATTTACCATAAAACGTTACACAATAAAGATGTAAGTTAACTGACGAGACCTAACCTTAAAGACAGTAAAAAACAAAGTGAATGCTTCTGTTAAATTTGTGGGCCACCATAGGTTGGTGTGCCCAGTGGATTGTTATTACAACCATAAGCATAACAATCATTTTTTATGAATTCGAGCTCATCAAATGACCATATCTTTGGTCACGTACGTTAGCTTATTGTTTACACATTTCTATCGTTTCTCTGTTAATTTGTTGGTACCAAATTGGCGGTGGCCGCTGGTCCCCCGACCCGCGATCACCGACCCTATGTTCGTTCGTCAGCCTTGCTCCAAGGTTGACGAACTATTCAGAACAGCGAGTACTCCAACTTCATAGTTTATTTGAATATAAACAGTCATAATATATGAGTAATAGAAACTTGTATTTTTCAATATCCATAGGTACCCGTTGCACATCGCTGGCTCTGACCATTTACCCACAGAGACTATCAGCTATGAAGGAAAAATATAACTATTCAGCGCGTTGATAACTTTGAAATTTTATTGCTATCAATTATAAGAATTCCATTTGTTGATTCACTAATTTTCAATAGAGCATTTTTAAAATACACACTTGCTTATTCACTCCCTGACACTTTGGCGGAGTTCCAATTTAACTCGGTGTAACAAAGACTCCGCCAAACGATGAGGCGCTAGTTAAAAACTATGGATACTATTCCGCAAAACCAGCATAACTGAGCATAATAATTAAAATGACGTCATGTATAAATGCTCAAAAAATTATGAAAGGGTATAAATTATCTTGGGTTAGATGGCTAAAATTAGTTCAAATTTATATTAAATGGTAAAGCTTAGTAATGTGAACCAGCCAGACTTTCGTGTTTCCGCTAGAAAAACCAGGATTTACTCGATTACTCAAAGGACCAGGTGGCGTCATATACAACGCCACAAAAATAACCTCAAAGGACCAGGTGGCGTCATATGACACAAGTCAGGGGTTCTCAAAATATTGGTCCTTTGAAAAGTCCATTTCATAATTTTGAGTTGCGTCATATATGACGCCATCTAGTACTTCTAGTGTTATTTTGGTTATTTGGAGCTATGTAGTGATAGGATTTTAAGACTTGCCTATTTCAAACACTACATGATGTCTTATAAAGAACTCAACATTATGTTTTTGATGCCATTGTTTGTTCTAGTGGCTCAAATATTCTGCAATCTTAGAGAAATTAGAGAAACTCGTCTCTCTGGTGACTTACTATAATCCAAAAAAGTAGTTTAGTTGGCGTTACCGATCATTCGCCCAAATCCAATAGCCAGAATGGACATTTCCCAGTACGTTATCCCCCCCCCCGCACGGAATTATTTTCCCTTAAAATTATTTTCCCGAATGGTATTACAGTCGGAATGACAAAACCCTAAATAACTGTACTTTTTTTCCAAATCAGTTTTGTGGTATTTAGAAATCCGCCTTCCCCCCCCCCCCAATAACTACAATTTTGAAAATTTTCAATTTATTTGTGCCACTCTTCATGTGTTTTTCAATTTTTCCTTTTTAATCATATTATCAAGTGCGTGTTTGTTTTATAGTTTTTTTTGTGGCGCACGAAAAAATTATTTCTAGTCCCTCCCCCAACATATCAAGCAAAGTCCACCGATTCAGATTAATTTGTTAACAATGTTTCATTTGCTCAAATGAGAATTGACTTTTTTAAACCCTTTTTATGTCACTTAAAAATCTTTACTTTTTATATTTACGAGGTGTTTTAACCTTAGTTTTAACCACAAGGACGATAAGAATGAGTTATTTAGCAACGTTCTAGAAGTCACTAGCCATCATATGGAACCGAGTATAACTTTACGTATTTACGGCAAACCAATTATGCAATTCGCAGAACACGTCGTCCAATCGTCATTTTGATATGAGAATTCCATTCCGTACGAGTGTAGCCCTCAGATTTCTGTACCTGATCTATGCGTTTAAAAACACCTTATTGTCGAAAAAATTAAACATGGACTTGTACTATGTTTTTTTACTTTTATATTATATACCTATGTGATTGTATCCATACCCTACAGTAGAAAAAAATAGCTGTCCCTTTCCTGTCTGTTCTGATGAGTAACGTTTTCCAATTTTAACTTGAATTTTAAAAAATAAATGACATTTTTAGATATCATATATTATGTATAATGTTTAACTGCAAAAAAGGTCCGTGATATAAATATCTGACTTTTCATGGCGCGTAAATAATAAAACATTTAGCAATTATTTTCGTACTTATCAATCATTAAATTTACCCAGCCTTATGATTTTTCAGTGCACTAATGTACAATGTTCCCTTCACATATTTTATGGACAGAAATAGACGAACTTATTGAGGAAAATAAGTTTGCGTAAATTGTACGTTACTATTGCCTATAAAGTTGAAAATTTACTGTGACAAATATTTATTCCAATAATTACTTTTGCTTCATTGAGTAAATCATTCTTGCATTAGGTTTAATTCGAGAACTTGGTGATATTTCGTAAATTTTTTAATTAGGTTGTTTAGCAATGTTCCTACAACACACAGAAATTAATTCCTCTTCGATGCAGATGATAGAAAATGGAGTTTGTGCTAAGAGTTCCAATAAATTGGATTTTTTCTCATGAACCATCAAAAATTTATGTTCTATGATTATGCATGAATTGACTTAGAAATGAATTTCTGTCGGAAATCAGCCGGCAAGTTCCGAAGAAACATTCACGTTCTTAATTGTGTAACCCACATTTTACAAAAACCAACCTACAAATGTACATTTTTTAAGCATGGTGGATTTCGAGGGTTGCCGGGGGGCCTAAGCCCCTCAGAGCTAAAACTAGCCCCCCTGAGAAAATCTAATTAGCCACCCCTTTGGAGGAAAAAGTGAAAAAATTTAGCCTTTTTTATTTTAATGACCTTTGAAGACATTTTCAGCCCCCCAAACATTTTCTGTCAAGTCCGCCTATGTTTTTAAGTAAATAATATACAACTAAATACAAACTAAATCGTAATTTTATGAAATCAAAAACCACAGAGACAAAAAAGCAGCGAATTCGTTAATAAAAACCGTTTGTTCTTGCCTGCTTTGTGACTTTCTCCATATTATTATTTTATAAGGGGAACGAGCAGCATCGTTTTTTTTTGCCATTCAGGGCTCGGTGAAGGCAAAGACGAACGAAAATCGTTCATCGTTCCCACGATGTTACCAAAATAGCATAAAATACGAATAGTATGAAGCTATTTTCTTTCACAAAAACAAAAAAGCTTCATTTTAATTCCTTCTTCGACGCAAGAACCTTGACTGTCATACTCATTGATACGGTTGATGTTCTCTATATCGATTGCCTTACTGGCTCTCTCTGGTATAACGATTTCAAAAACCGCTTTACTCGGCTCTGTTTGAAAAACAATAATAAATTCCTTATTTTGCTTCTCTGATGATGTTTCATTCCTTATTTTATTTTGCACTGATATAATTTTGCTCAAACTGAGTGTAGCGCATTTAAAGTCCTTCAGTTGATTCTCTTTCTTTTCCAAAAAGTCATTTATGCTCATGATGGCTAAATGAGTGGCAGCTGTGATCTGTAAGTCGAAATCTGATTCAGACTTTGGGGCCACTGAGCAGGTACACCATTGTGAAGAAATGCCTGCTTCATCGCATGATCGATTGTGAGGTACTGGAGCGAATAAACTGTCACAATTGGGGCAGCCGAGGATTGGCTGTCGGACCTGACCGTAGAGGATGTGTTGAAGAGTGGCATAAAGGTCATAAGGCGAAGTGAGCTTGTTTTTATTGGCAAGCAGATTTTGGTAGCGACGCGGGTAAGTGGTTTTGAAAGAAGGTGGCAGGTAGAAATAGATGAAAGGCATCCGCTCCTCCAGCCATCCAACGTGAGTTCTTTTGATTTCGCCAAAACGCATGCCGTGGTCACTGTAGAAGATAACCACTGTGGAGTTCAAGTAGTCTTCGATGTTCTCAAGGAACTGTCTGATTCGGTCGTCCATTACAGATGGCATATTTAGTGCACTGTGACTGAACGAGTTGGCCCAGAATAGATTGAAGTATCTGCGATTGTGGAAACGTTGCACAAATTCGGTCATATACTGGAACAGGTATTCAATTTGGGGAATCTGGCCCATGCAGTACGTTTCACCGCCATTTACCTACGAAGATGAATTAATATAATGAAAGCTGATTTACTTTAGAGCCAAGTCCTTTTTTTCCTCACTCGTTCTGGGACATTGAGTCTTGGGGGATGTAGTTTCTGAACATAGAAAAACAGTTCAAAAATCTCGTTTTTCGCTCAATTTTGCCCCAAATTTTTATTCTATTAGTAGCTACGTATTTTATGTTTTAATACGCGTAGAATGTGAATCAAGTAAAAGAGAATTCATCTTAGCCTTCACGTACTTTGTGAAAGCCTGCAGCAATTTTCTTCATCTTTGAGCTCCCACGGACCACTTCCCCTCGGGCTCATAGAGTTATTCCGACTCAGGGTACAATGAGTATAAGTACGAGTATGTTATTCTAGTACCTTTTTATTCTTTCTTTATGAGTATACATACTCTGTTCAAGTTAAGAGTTCCATAACGTCACAATTGAATAAGAACATTAAGTTTTCATATTAGAGGAGGAGAGGGTTCTGAAATTCACAATCAATATATGTTATGGACATTATAGAACTCTCAACTTGAACAGAGTATGGGTTATGTTACGTGAATACTCACGGTTGAATTAATTCGTCTGCCTCATGATTTATATGAAGTTGAATCTTAGTTAGTTTTTGGATTAATATTAAATATGGTTCATTTTTTTTATTGCATTAGTTTTAGTTAGGCATATGCAAATCGCCCTTGTGCAATACCTACAATTCATTTCAAAGCTACCCATTCATATTATATGAGTTTGGATTTCCCTGATTGCATCAGTGCTGGTTGCTATATAGTGGGTTCTGGTATGTAAAAAAAGCACTCGAGATAAAATCTGTTTCACTCAAGTAGCCTATTTATTTGGGTGTTGTCGAACTGAAAGAGAACAAAATTCATTCTTCTCTTCCATTGCGATTTAAATTAATTTTTCGAAGGCACGTCCGCATACTTTTAGCTGGGCTTTTATCAATGCAGTATAAAATTTGAATGGCCTATACACTTACTTTTGTCGGTAACAAGTCTAAAGCAGCCTTCATGATTGGTCTAGCATAATAATCAGTGGGACTGTTGAGAAAGCCATATTTTGCATAATTGAATGTTCCAATAGGAGCTGAATCTTCAAGGTAAGCGGTCAAAAATTTCTCTTCGGAATAATTCTTCCATATAAATGGGCAGTCGTCCATTTCGTCATTCCACGCTTTATGACAGACCTTAACCAGCTGCTCCACATTCATACCAGTCAAAAATGCGATGAAATTTGGAAATGTGTTGTATGCAATTTTATTATATCCTTCTAACTCTATCCATCCTCGATTTTGGATATATTCTCGAGTTTTTGGTAAAGTACGAATGAAATTCTGCCTTGAAACTGAGTCGATTCCAAAAAGTAAAACGCTAAATTTATGTTGAGACCTCTTTGAAGTGACTGTCTCAAGTTTTTTATCAGTTACCATGTAGTGAACAGTTTGGTATACTTGTTCTTCATTCGAATTGCAAGCTACATAAATATTTTCCACATCTCCAGGTATTTCGACTTCAGTTTTAAAATGAATTGGTTTACTGATGCTGAAACAAAATTCAAAAATAAAAATTAGCAAACGACTTTCTCAAGTTAGACACCTATTTATTCTCATGAAACTTTTTCTAGAACAACCCTCTAGGATTATTACAACTGAAATCCAACCAGGCTCTCTTTCAGGGAGTTTTTTGTTTTTTGATGTTTTTTTTAGGGTGGGTGGAGGGGGATGGTGGGAGCGGTACGAAAATAATATTTGTAATTAATTGCTTACTATTGGAGATGTCTATGGAGAGATATACATATAAATGTGATAAAATCGGGAAAAAAACTACCTGAAGGTGAAAAACTAAAATTTTCAGTAGAGCCATAAACAACCTGGGAAGATGGAGATTGTTGATTTATGGATTTTGAAAGAAACATGTTTCTTATACCCTGAAAAACATTTTATGTGATTATGGATATCGAAATATTTTCTTAATGCCTGTAAAAGGTGGTTACATGTGAAAAGTGCGATCTATTTTCAATTCTAAAAAATGAAGTTCAAGCAATATTTTATTTGCGCGATTATCTTTTTACGTAGGTACTAATTCATCAGTCGTTAGTGTGTTGGTCTAAAAAAACATATAAAAATACATGTAACACATATAGAGAGAAAAACTTCTCAAATTGTAAAATATACAGTCTTCTCAAAATCACATTTTCTCATTTTCAACTTTGATTGGCCATATCTCAGTGAATTTTTGGGTTAGAGTATTGAATCTTGGACTGTTAAATTCGTTATTTAATAGTTTATAAGAATTCTCAAAAAGATCAATTTTTATCTGCTTCACCGTATTACGGTAGGTTTGTCTTAGATCTCGTCACGATGGTACATAGAAACTGGATTTCGTCATGTTAACATTTAAATTTATGAGGATTTATTCATTTTATTGAAAATGTCACTCACAACTCTCAGCTTCTAAGCTTTCTATTTTTTTTATCCAATATTATAAAAATTACATACCTATACATACAAAAATGTGATCGCGGACGAAAGACTGAATCGAGAGAGGGAAAACATTGCCCTTGGCCTTTTTGTTACCCATATAATTCTTAAATTGCTATATAGATCACGTACTCACTTGTATCTATCATCGTCACGATTTGTTTGTTTTTCCTTCAAAAATCCCCTAGTGATTACAGAATAGTGACAAGTGAGTTCAGATAATGAGGGAACGTAACAGAGAACCTCTGTTAAATTCACTTTCAACAAATGCCTTCCACTGGTAGGATCGAATTCAACTGAAGTTAAAGGTTCTTTGTCAGAGCATATTAATGGTTTCCACTTGAACAGGTACTTCTTAATTGAGTTATCGTAAGGATCAGTTCTTGGTATTCGACATGATGAACTCAAAACGACGTAATTTTCGGTTGAATTTACCTGTTTAGATTGGGAATCTGAAAGTAAGAAAATGTTCACCTTTTAAAAGTTGAAAAATAGCTACATTGTTTTAATACCGTATCATTAGGTCGGATAGATTATATTATGTTATTAGTGATAATAGTGTCTATGGAAACTATATGCTATCCAATCATGTGATGTAAAACATAAGTACCGTCGAACGGGGTGACTTTACATTCAAGGGGCGACTTTACCCACTTCGTTTTAGCCCAATAAATAAATTGCCAGGCAAAAATTAAAACCGAAATACGATTTGGATCGATGTAGGTAGAAGGAGGAAAAGAAAAAAAAGATCGCCGCCCCTACCTCACTTCACCCAGTAACAGAATAAGAAAATAAAGCGGCGATATGGTTTTTTAATTTTTCTTATTCGGCTTTTTTTTTTAACCACAGACACTCAAATTATTCAGTTCGGTTTCACACGGTTGAAGTTGGTACTTGACTAGTTTCTTTTCAATCGTATGTCTTAGTACAAACATCCTCAAATTTTGCCTCCCCACCCATCAATAACCCGTCAATAACAAATTGATGGGTAAAGTTGCCCCATTGAGGGGTGACTTTACACAAATTTTGAAAAATCATAAAAAATAGAAGAAAGCCTGCAAACTCAAAATTATTTTTACAATTGTGTTGAGAAATGTTAGACCTAAATTTTAAAAACAAATTCACTTCAATAGCTTAAAAATTGGAGGAGTTATTGAAGGACAAAGTTGAAAAACATAATGTGTAAAGTCGCCCCATTCGACGGTACGTATCTTACTGATTTTCAATTGACTCGTGTCTTTTTGGAATAACACTTTTAATATTGCCTAGTCACATTTATAATAATTGCCTAGATAGTCTACATAATCGGTGGAAGCTTACGTTTCCTTTTCAGATTTCTAAATTTTGTTTTTTGCCTATAGTCATTATCCAAAATATAAAATCGGAATGAATACTGCCTACCGGATCAGGATCAGGTCGGCAATGTCAATATGGCGGAAAAATCGAAAAATTATCAATTTTGTCAGGCGCAATGACGAAAAAACAAAAGTCATAATCGATATAGCCGGTATTATTCAAAGCGCCTAGAGACACAATATGTATTGATTTTGCCGTATTATTAAAATTTACGCACACACGTACATTTTCTGTAGAATGTTCACAAATGATATCAAATTATTGTTTACTTTTCACTGGTAGGAATTTATTTTTAAATTGATAGATGTATGGTAAATTTAATAATACGAGTACCTAATGGTGAAAGATAAATTCTCACCAGTGAGATGTAAAAAAAAAAAGTCTCTATTTTAAAAGATACTTTTTGCTGGCTTACTCCAAGCTGATATCGAGTCATCACCAGTGACGCTGCTGAGGATACAGTATATGGTGAATATGAGTCGCTTGGCTCGGGGAGAGTAGTACTTTCGCATAATCTGTAATCAAGAAAATACCAAGAACATGACAATCGGTTTTGCGGTTCTCTAGATATCCGTGGAATTCTAACGGATCTTTTAGCTTTAATGGCTATTAATAGGGAAAGTACGAAACCGATTGAACTGAAATTGATATGGTATACATTGTGCAAATAGAAGCTTCTAAAATTTATCATTCAAGTTTCAAGCCATCTTTTGTTTCGTTTTTGTAAAAAGTGGTTTTTAAAGTTCAGAACGCAAATTTTTCTTCGGAATTCGCTAGCAGATTTCCAATTTGTTTTTTTGCCAAATCTATTCATACCTCATCATAAAAAATCAACTTTTAATGGTTTATAAAACCATTGTAGATTCATTCGAAAACCTACAGTTTTTGTTTTTTTTTGATTCTACCTACAAACACCAAAATGCAAGAACCGAAACCAAACCAAAATCATTATAATATAATTTTGTTTTGCTCCATATAACTGGTGATAAGATTAAATAAACTTAAAAACTGACGTATTTATCACAGAGAAAATCGCGCGACATTTTTATTCATTTAAGAACAATTACTCACATTAAATTCAAAATCAAAAGCGCGTTATTGAATAGTGAAGTGTACAAATAATGCTATGCCAACTCTACCTATATCCACTGACAATTTATACTACACCTACCTATAGTGTTTTGGTCTATGCTGCATTTTTTTTCAATTTTCCAAATCACTAAATTTTATTGGATAAGTATTGCCAATTATCGAAAACTGAAATGAATTGTTGAAATACTTAATTAGTCCAATCAATTGACTATAATAAACAGAAGAAAAAAAATTACCGCTGTTGGTCCTTTTAGAAAAGCAGGTTTTCAAGTAAGTGTGCAGTGGTCAAAAAGCCACTTCACTTTTTCAGACGAACCCAATGAGAGATTAAGTGGAGGGAAGTGTCGGGCAATAGAAACCCATTTTTTCAAAACGTATATTTTACAGGAATAACCCTACTATTAAAGACCTGGGATTTATTTAAAAGAAAAAACCCTTTTCTATCTAAAATGAGATGTGGTAGGAAGTTATTCCTTATGTTTTTCTAAAATCCAATATTCCACACCCACTTATTTTTAACCCTCTTGAAAATGCCTTAACAAAAGGAACCACACTTGAAGCTTTCAATTTTTACAGTCAAGTTAGTAGATGGATTTTTTTTTTAATTCAATACAAAAGATTAATTTTTGAGGCAGTTAATTTACTTTTCTTAAGGTTTGATAATCTTCAAAACAAAGTCATTAATATTATAAAACTTATTTGAAGTAGCCACTCAGGCAAAGGAACCCATATTGACGATAAAAATACTCGTATTTTACTTTCGCATAGCAAATAATATTGTAATACACAAAAGTTACTTTGTCTTAAGGTCTGCAAACATTTCGAGATATATTCTTAAGACCGTAAAATTTAATATTTACTAGTATTAATTCCTTTTGTCCAAGGATATACGTTTTCAATATTCTTGTAGAAGTAATCCAAAACTACAAATAGACTACACAAAAATATTTTTGCATATTAGAAGAGATAACGTAGGTACGTATCTATTTGTGGCAAAATCAAGGACTATGTTATATTGCGAGAATTTTATGTTTCAGTTCTCTCAAAGAAAAAAATGTTTGAAAATACCCATAATTAAATTATTAAGATCAAGTTCAAACATATGTGTATGTAAATTATTAGAATTTTATGTTTCAAAGTTTTTTGAAACATAAAATTCAACATTACATGTACATACATATAGGTATGTTATTTAGTCTTGAGTAATTTAAAATTTTTATTCGAGTTTGAAGCATATGCTCGTAGTTTTTATGTTTTTTGAGTCATGTTTTCTTTACAAAGTGTTCGTCAAGTTTGGTTTATTTGATGTTTTCAGGTCAAGAGTGGAGTGTAAATTATAAACATTTTATTTTTCAACGTTTTTTCAAAACAAAAATGTTTGTAATGCAATAAGTTCAAGTTCAAACATAAATTTATTATTATTTTAATGTTACAAAGTTACTTTGAAACAAAATTATAACATATGTTATACTAGGGAAAGACGAATTAAAGAATGGACAGCTTGATTCCTTTACATACTCGTATTATAATAACAAACACGAAAAATTACGTGTTGCAAACTTATTCAAAAATCTGCTTTTTTAGCGGGACTCACAATTACGCCAGTTAATTTTTTTCAGTTTTATGTGCCATTTAATTGGACTGACTAGGTAATTTAACTATTTATTTCATCTTTCGGTAATTAGCAATACATGCCTCATAAAATGTAATAATTAGAAAAAGCACGGAAAAAATTGCAACACAGTCCCAAGATACTAGGGCAGAGTAGGTATAGGCATAATATTACGTTGTTGGCGGGTAGATAGTAGACATCTACCAGATAAGTCAGCTTTATTTGTATGTACTATGGGTTTTACCCCACAGAATAACATGTACGCGAATCAACTTATATTTACCAAGAAGTTTCTTAAATTGAGTAGGTGGATACCTATTTAATTTCATGGCACATAAAATCGCAGGAAACTAGCTAGCTTTTACCCAATATTTACGTAATGATTTTAATGAACATCATAAGATACTATTATGCCTGCTCTAATCCTGACCTATAGTTGACGTTTGATGAAAAAAACTTCACAAAATTAAAATGAGAATTAAGAGACTGAGACAGAAGTAAATTTTCCAACATTAAATATTTTGATCCGAAAAAAGGGTTCATTTCACTCTCCCCCCCCCCCCCCGAATGGTCATTAAAATATTGGGTGATTCTCCCAATAACACGAAAATTGTTGAAATCACCGTTTGTGCTCCATAAATAAACCTTTTCAAACTATTTTTTTTTGTTAGATAGCTAATTATCTCCTTTAAAATTTACAATAATTTCTTCTTTTTTTTCCCCACCTCACCAAAATTAAGAAGAGTACTCAAATAGGGTAAAATGTCCATGATAGTGGATGTAATCACTTTGGTTTTCAATCATTATCTACATTTTTGATGGTATAGTAATTTTTTTTCAAATTGAACAAAATGATTCCTCGGGAGAGATACCTTGTCTAAATAAATTAATGGTATTGGTTAAAATTTAGGATGCATGAACATTAATATGGGGAGAGTCGAAGTCTTGTAATCAGTTTTTTTCCATGGTAGTGGAGAAAATTTAAGTCATCCAGGAATAATGGCACTGAAATATTTACAATGATGAAATATAATCTAAGTGGTTTATTTTGATACATATGAAAGTAATCAAGCAAAAAAAAAACTTTTTTTCAGAATATTGAGAAGCTATTAATAAATTTTCATAAAAAATGTGTCTTATAAAAGTTTAATGTTCCATGGTAGTGGATGCTGATACTGCAGAGAGCCAGAATCTGATAAGTCCAATAAACATTTTTTCTATAATGATTGACACCCCTAACAACAAAACCAGAGTGGATTTGTTCAGATTAATTATGTTGGGTTTCTCAGAATTAAAATACTTGTATAATCAAATCAAATCAATATGGGTATTTTATTGTTGAAAACATGAGTATACAGAGTGATTCAAATTTTGACGCACCATAAGAGAATAGCATTTGGTCGGTCAAAATTTGAATCACTCCTTAAAATACGAGTACACACTTGATAAATGTATAATTTATCTCACTATACCTATGATATGTTGCAAGTAAGCCATTTTAAATCCTCTGAACCCAGACCAACAGTAATTGGATATTTCAACTGTATACCCACTCCATGAAATGAGTTTCCAGTGCCTGAAAAATTCGAAAACATCATCTTTAAGATTTTAATTTTGTAGGTCTTCCCAATGTTTGTTTTTGTTTTTTTTTGTTGGAAACTTGACAGACGTTTTTGAAAATGTAAAATAAAATCGTATACCTACCACGCAACATAAATAATATCAAATAGTTCTCTCTTTAGTCAAGAGTTTGGTCTGTTTATGCTTTTTATGCAGTTTATGATTTTTCATTTTACGAGCTCTATTCAAAACCGATTTTTGGCAGGATTATATTGTCATTAAATGTACATACTCCACCTATCCCGCATATATAACGGATCAATTTTTTCGAATTTCGAACTTTCAGGGCTTTTTAAAGAGCCGCCGCCAATAACTCCATTTTTGTTACTTCAAAAAATCATATCACATATATAAAGTAAAAATTTAAAAAAAGTCCGTGGAAGCGTAGTGTATACATTGAAGGGTAACTTATATTCTTTAACAGAAATCGGTTAGAACTGCGTTTGTAAAATTTAAAATCCTGAACGTCCTGATACACTCAGAAATCTAAAATTTTTTACAAATTAGTACTATTGCTTAAAAAATGTACTGTTTCGGCTACAGCTCCTGGCTAGTACTCTAACTTACTCTTTAAATGACTTCCTGTAGTGTTGGTTATCGGGCAGTTTCTTTTACGACTCCCTTGAATTATATCAAGCGTCTTCTACACCCTTAACCCTAACAATAACTGATGACCAATTAAGTGACGTCATTACCTTTACACTTTCAATTAGGTACCTAGATTCTTATTATTTTTGGAAGCTGTGTATCATAGTTTATTTGAATATATACAGTCATAATATGACTAATAGAAACTTGTATTTTTCAATAATCATAGATACCCGTTGCACATGGCTGGCTCTGACCATTCACTCACAGAGACTATCAGCTTTGAAGGAAAAATATAACTACCCAGTGCGTTGATAACTTTGAAATTTACTTGCTATTAATCATAAAAATTCCATTTGTTGATTCACTTATTTTCAATAGAGCATTTTAAAAATACACATTTACGCCTATTCACTGTCTAAAAATGTGGCGGAGTTCCCATTTAATACTGTGTAACGAAGACTCCGACATATGGTTAGGCGCTAATGAAGAGTTATTGGATACTATCCCGCATAATAATGAAAATTATGTCATGTGTAAATACCTACTCAAAGAATTCTGAAAGGGTATAGGTATCTCTTGAGTAAGATGGCTAAAATTGTCCCTCACCCAATTGGTCCATAAACTAAGCAAAGTTGTTGCTGATGTGAAAATAAAAAGTTACGCCAAGTTACAGTCCCGCAGCCCCTCGCCAAGGTAGCCTGCATGAAATACGTAAAAGACAGTTTTTCAAGAAAATTGTTTTTTTCAGCTCTCACATACAGAAGAAGCCCTTAAGAAAAAGTACGGAATTTTCTATACAATATACAATTTGGCTTTTGAAATAATGTGAAAAAGAATCCTTTAAAAATTGTATTCAGTGCCCATTACTTGTTTCAGGCGAGGCTCATATACGACGTTATACCTAAATCTAATCCACAAAAGTACTGAAATTTCAGTCTTAAGGTACTACATATATCAATAATGTAATTCTATAGAAATTTAATGTGAGTACTATTTCCAAGAGAACCAAACAGCATCATTTTCTATACAAAAATCAAACCACAAACAGTCAGAGAAAATATTCCATTTCTTACATTGAAATGGGCCAGGTGAAGCATACGCTTAACCTGTTGTTGGATTTGACTGAAAAGAGGAAGTCCATTGCAAACTTATACGAAAACCTGATTTTCTAACAACATTCACAAAGCTATTATTATTTTTGTACAATTTCACGTGTCACTTGATCGGACTAATTAGGTATTTCAACAATTCAAATCACCTCTCGGTAATTAATGACGCCTGCCAAATAAAATTTTGCAATTTTAAAATACGAAGAAAATTGCATCATTTACTAATAAACTACTCTTGCCTAATGTAAGTTAAGTTGTTTAGGGGTATAAATACCGATCGAGTCAGCCTTATTCTGCCTCATTCGTACGTCGGTTTTCATTAAGTACCTACCTAATTTGCTTTTCGGTAACGCTCTTTCGACTTCGAATTTTTTGTGTTTAGTTGTTTCGAAAGAAACAAAACGGCCAGGTTTGTTCTCTGTCACAAGTATTCAAGTTGTCACGTTTATTTAATCCGAATAACTTTTACCATAGAGTAAGATTAAGAGTGGGCAAAAACCCGCACTTAATTTTTGTAGCACTGCATTTATTTTATAAATTATTGTGCCGGGCAATTTTTTGGCAACCCATTTCAATAGAAACCTCTTCAATACCTATTAACTGATGAAGTTTAGGTATTTCCCAGGAATTTTGTATAAATTACGAGCCTTGTGAAAAAAAAAGAAAAACCCTCATATGCAAAGACTAACAAAGGATAGCCAAAAGTTTTCCAAGATTTTAATAATGAAGACTGAATTAATTGATCCTTGAAATAATAAAAAGACCTTAACTGTTAAGATCCCTCTTCCCACGGTGTTAAGATCCCTCTTTCCACAACCTTCTTTTTTTGTACAACCAATGTTACAGTTCCCCCTTTTCACTATTCTCTTAAAACCTTTTTCTTTCTATCCTTTTTATCTTAATCTCCCTTCCTCTTCTTTCTAAATGAGGGTTGCGGAAGGTCAAAAGCCATCAAGACCATGATAAGATCTATATGAAATCGTCCTACTAAGTAAATTTGAAGTGATTTTTTTTTGCTTTTAAGAGGATTTGTTAATGAATTGACTTCCTTCTAAAAAGATTTGAGTAATTTAAATGATATATTTATTGCCAATAATTTACAAAAAGAATAGGATTCCTGGGGTTAACCTCTAAGACATACAACTTTAACCACTTTTATTAAAAATTAGTTGACTTCGTTCTAAAAAGATGTGAGTAATTTAAATGATATATTTACTGTCAATAATTTACAAAAAGAATAGGATTCCTGGGGTTAACTTCTAAGACATACAACTTTAACCACTTTTATTAAAAATTAGTTGACTTTGTCCTAAAAAGATGTGAGTAATTTAAATGATAATTTATTGCCAATAATTTACAGAAAGAATAGGATTTCTGGGATTGACTTCTAAGACATACAACTTAAACCATCTTATAAAAAAGGGTATAATGAAACAAAATTGAGAACATTACTTAATGGATCAACCCTTTCCCTTCGTTTTCCCCCAAAAAGGTTGGCTCTTTGGTCTTCCAAGAGAGCTCAAGCAGTCAGTAGTAGAGTAGTAAGACAAGAGTTAAGTTTAAATCTAAAACCTCATCTTGATATTTTTTCCATCATCTTTTTTTCTAATACAAATTTTTCTAAGTATTGTGTTGTCTTTAATTTTTTCGTTTTTGGGTTCCTAACATAACTTATATGCCCAAAAGCCAAAACTAAAAAAAAAAACAAGACTATTTCAATTACATGTGATTACCAGTTGATTAATGTTTGATTCGGCGATTGTTTGATTAGCCAAATTTGGGTAATCAAGCAGTAATCAGTAATCTGTTAATTATTCGTTTTCAAATAGCATTTGTAAAATCGGCTCTAAAGTAACTGAAGAAAAGTTTGTGGGACTTTTGTCTGAGACTATTAGTACTCTTAGCCCAACCAATAGGGCAAAGTTCTAAAATGGCATTTTGTACTTCAAGAGCCCCCCTCTCCCTCATTCGGTTTTTTGTTTCGACCTACAGCTACGTAGTTTCACCAAGGAGGTTTATAAGATACTGCCCGTAATACAAAATAATAATTCTTCTGTAATTATTAAATACTCAGATATGAACTTCCAAACTTTTGAGAGTGTACTCATGCCCCATCTGACTCAAAAACCCCGCTAATTTTTGTCAGCCCGGTATTGTTCAAATGAGTTCATTGGTTTTGGTTAGATTATTCTTCAATCTTCTCTATTTATCTAAATTATTTTTATTGCAGATATCAGTGTTCGAATAGAGGACACAATATAAAAACTAAAGATGGTGTCTTATAAAGAACTCAACATTTTGATTCCGTTGTTTATTCTAGCGGCTCAGATATTCTGCAACCTGGGAGAAACTACTGAAGGTCATTTCTCTGGTGACTATTATCCAAAAAAATATTCTTTCTATATTCTCTTATACAAACTTGTTACCATATTTTCCCTTCTAAACCACCATATTTAATACAGGCTAATGAACTGTTCAGCCTATATTACATTATTATATGTATTGTACATTCTTCAGAATTTTTGAAATATTCAAAAAGTGGTTTTGCAATCTATGTACTTGCATTTGCATTTTGAAAAAAGGAAAATCAGTAGACAATGAAACGAGAGCATGATAACAAACGTAAACTATGTGTATATTCACAAGTGGTTGTACAAAAAGACAAGCAAGCGAACAAAAAATGAAACAGCGTGACTTCACTGAAGACTAGATAAAAAGACGAGAAAACATCAGGGTTAGAGCAAGTGGTTTTATTTATTCTACAATTACTTCTGATCTATTCAAGTTGGAAAGGGGAACTTAAACTCATTGTGAAGAGGATAAAATGGCGTTTCTATTGATACATAAATTTTTTCACTCCTTAAATTCCTCGAAAACCAATTACTAAGAAAGCCTTTTCAAAATAAATAATGAAATTTTCAAAATGATGAAAACTGTTTTTATTTCTTCTAAGACTACGGGGGTTTCATCAAAATTAGAGATTTGAATTAGAAATTATCAAAAAGTGGAAAAAATTGTGTTTATATATGTATAGAAAAACATTTTATTATAACCCTTGGTTCTACAGAAACTGAAGACAAAGAAAAGCATCTCTATAGTAGGATCAAATTTTCAATTTAATTAAGGAGAGGTTTTACTCTGATGCTTGAATTTTATTCAAGTTGAAGAGGAGAGCTTGAAACCATCTGGGTAAAAGAGGAAAAATTGGTAATTCTTTCAGTACCTATATAAAATATGTCTGTTTTTCCATCAACTCTTCAGAAAATAAAGAGAAAATATAGTCAACAAAAGATCATTGATTTTTGAGCTTTGCATGATTTATACTAAGGCCAGCCATATAGGTACGAGTACTCGTATGTATTGTTATTTTACGTCACATGTGAGACCCAAGATAGATAGTGACATTTGCGAGACTCCCCATATAAATACTCAGAAATGAAACCTTCGTTTTTCACATGGCTTGGTGGCTACCTGTAGATGCCTTAGGCTATGTAATGAAGCCCACAGCTATTGGTTAGGTGTACACTACAGTTTATAGGGAGTAAAATGAAATGAGTGAACCACAAGTGTACATACAATTGGTATCTGGGGCACTTGTGAGTCCCAGACAAAAAATGGAGATTTGGGGTCTGCGAAGTGGGGGGAGCAAGAAAAACTATACATACACCTCATGGACATACGAGACCCACAAAAGGGTCTCGCATTGTCAAAAAGGGTCTCGCAAGTGTTATGATTCATCTGTTTTGGGTCTCACAAGTGACGAAAACATCTCTACTCGTATACGAGTACGTATGTCTTGAATAATTTTGGCAATATTCTTTCCCGGTTTCAGATAAACAAGCTTGTCAGGTTGCAAATGATGATAACGAAACCCTTGACATATGTGATGAAACAGACGTAGATGATATAATTTTAGTTGATGAATTGTATTACGCATTCAAAAGTAATTATTAGATACCTAATTTATTCTCCAGTAAGTACAGACTATGAATTGGTATTACGTGTACAAACACTACACTGCATGGTTACCATCAACTTGACGGAGCATTGTACATACAATTTACTGCTCCATTAAATCAGTAACTAGAGTTTGTAATACCATCCCGCCAAGGTTCAATATCATTGATGATTTAATTGAAATATTAATTTTGTTTTGATTTTCAGGACACTTAGTATGGATAGGAAATAAGAGGAATAGTATTAAGTATACACCCAACCTTATTAAGAAAATCTTTCCAAATCTGGAATCGGATATTGATGCTGCATTTTCAGATGAGAAAAATGATGTATATTTTTTCAAAGGTTTATATTGCTGGAAGTATAGACAAAACTCAAATTCTACTTCATTCACGTTGTATTCTGGGTATCCAAAACTTCTTCAAACTGATTTTCCTGGCATTCCATTTGATCTAGATGCAGCCACGAAAGTTCCCAAGATCGAAAATGGTTACATTTATTTTTTTAAAGGTATTTAAGTTCATAAAGACATGTATAGTTACTCGTATTTGTATAGGTACTTGCGTATTTGAAAGGCATCTTTTCATTTGAACCGCTACATAAGCGAATGGGCTGAGTGCTATGGGTGTACATGTAGTTCCAGTACGTTAAAAAATAACGTTTATTGTAATGCATTTTATGGTTAAATTTTTCATCAATGGATCTATAATTTTCACCAATCTGTTCTAAAGGATGTCTCCCGAGTGCTGTTTTGGTAGAATTTTAAAAGCATGCTTCATATAATAATATCAGGAGGTTGCAAAAATTGGTATTTTTTGGCATGACATGTAGGTTACCCATGAACGAAATTGAGAATCAAACTTTTGCCAACAAAGCACTCTGAAGACAATTGTTGAGAACAATTGGCGAGAATTTCAGATCAACTGGGGTAAAATTAAGTGAGAAAATCGTATTCCTGTTAGTGCATTTTTTACACAAAAAAAAACAGTAACATTTTGCTCACATGTGTATTTCCGTTAATTTTTGTTGTTACATTAGAGTACTATAGTTATCACCCAAGTCAAATAACGCCGCCATTTTCCATCCAAGCTTCCACTGATAATACATTAGTTCTTATGAACAACTGAGTGAATTTGGTGTTAAATTGTTGAATTTTTTAAATTTTCTTGTTGGTTTTGGTTGTTTGAGATTATAAATTGAAAGTTTAACGTCTTAACTTCGTTTTAATATATCAAATCATCACTTGAAACGTTTTAAAATAACAGAATATAAGTTTTTCAGGGGCTTGTTTATACTTGTCAAATTCCACTTTTCTTCACTCGATTTCTGCAAAAATTGAAGAATTTATTCACAGTTAAATCGTAAAATAAGTTTATTGTTTTCAAATTAATTTCCTTTGCTATTATTATGACTTTCATATTCTCGAATACTGAATGGTTTTTTTTTCTTCAAGTAGATTTCTGGGTTCATCTTACGTGATCATGAGTAAGAGGGATTGTTAATAATCTCTGTTTCCTTTTTTGAAGACAAAGGACTTTCTGACTGAGACTCATCTAAACAATCCCTCTTACTCATGATCACGTAAGATGAACCCAGAAATCTACTTGAAGAAAAAAAACCATTCAGTAGGCCTATTCGAGAATATGAAAGTCATAATAATAGCAAAGGAAATTAATTTGAATACAATAAACTTACTTCACGATTTAATTGTGAATAAATTCTTCAATTTTTGCAGCAATCGAGTGAAGAAAAGTGGAATTTGACAAGTATAAATAAGCCACTGGAAAACTTATATTCTGTTATTTTAAAACGTTTCAAGTGATGATTTGATGTATTATAACGAAGTTAAGACGTTAAACTTTCAATTTATAATCTCAAACAACCACAACCAAAAAGAAAATTTAAAAAATTTAACAATTTAACCCTCACTCAGTTGTTCATAAGAACTAATGTATTATCAGCGGAAGCTTGGACGGAAAATGGCGGCGTTATTTCACTCCCCCCCTTAAGTGCTTTAGTTACATCGGCGATGATAAGATTAGTATCGGTACTAGAATAGCTATCGTTTAAGATTAGAAAAACTCAAAAAAATATTAATTACTTGAATTGTTTTGGTACTGCACTCATGTTGAGTTCGAGATTTTTGGAATTACATTCTTGAGTATAATACATTTGTTGGGACCCCGTGGCCCATGCGTCGAACCGTGTAAAAGGATTTGTCTAAACTCATAAGAAAACGTGAATTTTTATTCGACTGAAAGTAGCGACATTCTGTAAAAAAAAATACAACACGAAACAGTTCTTTTGCGTTCCTATAAGGCTGTAAAATTATGCTTTTGGCCCTTATCCCATTTGGTTCGGTAGCGGTTCATTTGAGAGTGTGTAACCTGACCAAAAGACAATTTTAAATTTGAGTAATAAAAATTATCCAGGTTATAACACTTAAATTATAATTAATACAGTATACCAGCAAACGAGAGCTGGTATTGGCATTGAAATGAAGACAGTTGAGTACTCAAGAGTATAGAATGAAAGAAAGGAAACTACGAGTATTAATTTTTTAAAATTAACTCAAATCAGGAGAGCGAATTTTTAGGGAAATGATAATTGGTTTCTTGTTGGTTGGTCCGAGTGTGGCGTGAGCATACATTCGACTCAGACCTTCCTTTTACCTCTCGCATCAGCCCACGACACGAGAGTTATATTAATTTTTGTTCAAGAGTTGTTGAAATAGCTTTTTCTTTAAACATCGTGCACACCTGCAACATTTTTCTCCAAATGTTCGGCGAAAAAAAAAAACGCCATACCGAACAAATATTATCGGTCGTAAGTGGATAACGTTTGGCGTGTCGAGGAATGGGAAAATATGAATTTGAACATACGACTTTGGGTTCAAGAACTGGATAGACTTAATTCACTTTTTTTACAAGAAATACTCGATCGATACTTAATCAGAACTCTTTCTAATATTTTCAGGTAAATTTTATTATCGATTTGAACCAAATCGAGTGCCTCCAATCAGATCAACTTATCCTAAACTTATTAGTAACAGTTGGCATGGAATACCTGATTATGTGAATGGATCTATTTATGATGAGACTTACGGACTTCTTTATTTTTTCAAAGGATTCCTTTACTGGAGATTCAACTTTGCAGATTTTACCGTAAGTAGAAATATTATATTATAATGAATTTTAGAACCTACGAGGGTTCTCGAGATGCTACATTTGCCCCCAGACATATGGAGCGTCTAATTAATTGAATCCAATTGAGAAATTGTGATATTTTTACATGTGTGGGTGATAGGGGTGTAACCAGTGAGTGCCGAGTGGAACACGCCCACCCAAAAAGTTAGCCGGCTCACCCATCATGGCCCACCCAAAAAATCTCAAGTACCAACACTCCTTGCCCCCCCATACTTGCATAGCCTATAGAATATCAAAATGTTAATGATGTTATTTTTCAAGAGGCCTATCCAAAAATTTGTTGCCTTTTTTCAGCCAATCAAAAATTTTTTTGGCACCTTTCTTATTTTCAACTCTATTTTATTAAGTGTCGCGCGACTAAAAATACCTAGATTAATTATAATGAGACGGGTTTCGAGACATAAGTTTACTATTTATTTGAAAAGGCACATTTCATAATACGAGTATGAGACACACGAGACGATACATATTAGGTAGGCCTTGTTTAATTTGGCACGGTTTCTCGAAATTGTTTCAAAATTGATTCATTTTGCGCATTCGTTTATAAGTGTCACCGTTTCGAATCCATTCTCATTCGTTCTGGCAAAACAGAACGTCAGATCCGGTTTTGGCTTTCGTTTCATATTTTGGTTTGTAAAAGAATATAACATATGTACTTGCTTGAGTAGTTTTTTAAACGTGGATTCCGTTTCTCATCAGTTATCGATATCATCGGAGTTATTGTTTCATTGAACATGAATTTTTAGGCAAATTTTTTTCTTACATTTTTTTTCTTGTTTTAATTTTGGAAATTGTCAGCATCGATTGTGCAGCATTTTATAATTATTCAAGTCCAACTTTCTTGTTTTTATCTGCTGATCAATTTACGACAAAACGAACAGATTTTTTGTTGTTGTACTGTTTACATTTTATCAGACTCTAATTCGAAACTGAATCAAAAACTGGGAAAAATAGTTTTTGAAATAGTTTCGAAAAAATATACCTATTCTAACATTATACCTATTGTGGCACAATGTGAGAGTACAACAGAAACGGAAGAAGTTATCGGGTGGTTGAGCTTGACAGATTTCTATGTGTAATGAGCACCATAAGGGAAACAAAAGACGAGACCATAGACTAAGAGCTCATTAGTCTATATGGACGAGAGAAACAAAAGCAAATCATGATGACTGATGAGTCATTGCTAGACATCACAAACGATCAATGACAGTGACCACTTATATTCTTTTCTGAAGGATTGTTTACTTTTTTACGATCGATCGATCTTTTTTGAGCAGATAACAAATGCAGTTCTTCAACTAAAATTTTTTCCACATTTTTGTCCATCATTTTCTCTCATTTTCAAAGAAATGAAGAAAAGTATTATCATTATAGTCAACAGATTAGAACGTGATTAGTTTTTTCTCAAATAAATTCGTATTCAATTATGGAAAAATATAACATCTTCTTTTCGATCGATCTTTTCATCTTTCGTTTTTTGACCTTTTTTGTGATCAAAGAATGGAAGATCGTGTGTCGTCTCAAAAAGTGTCATTCGTCTCGTCAGTATTACCATTGGAGATATTTTAAAATTTTTACAATAAAAGTGGATTACGAATATCTACAATTTTGTTGAATTACGAGTATTAACAGCTGTAAGTATCATGCAAATTTTTCTAGATTTCTTCCAACAAAAGTACATCTACCCTACCAACATTCTATTGCTAATTTTGTGTTTCAAGTGAAGCTTATCCTTAGTATACTTTGGCTAATTACCATTAACTCTTTAGTCAAGTTCATTATATCCACAAATTTTATAATTTAGGAAAAATTAATTGCTAATTCAGCAGAACTCTCTATGTTACAGGTAACCCATTATTCTGGCGCAGTTGAACCTTTAACAACAGCAATTCATCATTTTGACTGTACAGTGCCCACTCCATGAAATGAATTTCCAGCGTTTGAAAAATTCGAAGACATCATCTTCAATATTTCAATCTTGTAGGTCTTTGCAATGTTTTTTTAAAACTTGATTTGATGATTTTTTGAAAAAATTTAAATAAAAGTGTAGGTACGTATACAACGTAAACATGAAATATGTGTAGTGCCCACTTTAGTAATAAGTGTGGTCTACGTCTTACCTATGCTATTTATGCAGTTTATGATTTTTCATTTTACGAGCTCAATTCTGAACTGATTTTAGACTTAACAATATTGCCCTTAAATGCACTCTCCATACATAATCCTAATAGATTCTTTTTTTTTTTTTTTTTCTAATTTCAAGCTCTAAGGGTTTTTTTTAAACAGAAGCTCCCCAAAAACCGCATTTATGTGGCTTTGAAAAATCATTAAAAAGTATAAATTCATAAAAATAAATTAATGGGGGAATAGGGGATATATCAAGGGTAATTGAAATATACATGTAAGTGTGTTTCCGAATTACTAATTATGAATGCCAATTTGCATCGAAGAGAATAATTATGACGCACAGAATAACTTCGATTACGATATATTAATAAATAATGCTCATAAAAACAGATGAAATTAGAAATTTCATGATATTAATTCGGAGTAAAAATAAACACAACTCAAATTGTATAAGTTCATCTGTCTGTCTCCAAAGGAGAATAAAATACAACTAAAACGTGAACGAGAGTAGAATCGAGTATTCAACAAGAAGTAAAATTATTTATTTGCAAGTACAAACCGTGAATAGGTAAACGAAGATAAGAGTATAGTCGAGGAAGAAATTACAAAGAGTTTTGGAATACGATACGATGAGCCGAAGCTATATTAAAATAAGCATGCTTATTTTACACATATATTAGAACTGAGCTCGTAAAATTATAAATCCTGAATGTCCTGAAACACGCAGAAATCTAAAAATCTGGACAAATTAATATTCTTGCCTAAAAGATATTGTTTCGGCTACAGCTTCTCTTACCTACTCTTTAAAAAACTACCAGTAGTCTAGATTATTAGGCAGTTTATTTTACGTCTCTGTTGATTTATATCGAATGTCTACCACACCCTTTCCACTAACAATAATTCAGAACTAAGTAAGTGATGTCACTGCCTTTACACTTGAAAGTAGGTACTTTGATGCTTATTATTTCTTGAAGCTGTGTATCTGTAGTTTCGCTGAATACATATGAGTTATAACTAAAAGTAAATTATATTTTTCATTAACCATAGGTACCCGTTGCTTATCGCTGGCTTTGACCATTCACCCACAGAGACTATCAGCTATATGAAGAAGAAATATAACTTTTCAGCACGTTGATAGCTTCGAATTCTTATTGCTATTAATTATTATAAAAATTCAATTTATTGATTCATTAATTTTCAATAAAGCATTTTCAAAATACACATTTGCCTTCTCTCTTGGTGACCCTTTGGTGGAGTTCCTATTTAACTCTGTGCAACGAAGATTTCGCCAAATGGGCAGGCGCTCGGTAAGAGCAATGGGATACTATCTCCCACATAGACTAACAAAGAAAATGACGTCACGCGTGTAAACGTTCGAATAATTCTGAAAGGGTATTCCCGGGCAGGATGAATGAAATTATCTCCCACCCACGTGGTCCATCTACTAACAAGAGAACCACCAGAACGGTTTGACGCCAATCCGAATGAAATTCCCCTTATACATTATGTCCTCACCCATGTACATTAACGCCGCATATTTCTGATGATAAACGAAGTATAGCGTTAAGGTACTTGGGTGAGGTCTTAATTCATAAGGGGGGTTTCATTAGGTTTTGTGTCTGACAGTGCTGGTGGTTCTCTTGCCTAGTTGTAACTAATTTGAAAATAAAATTTTAAGCCATGTTACAGACTTACATCCTCTTCGCCTATAAGCTACAATATCTAATATATTGTTTTTCAGAAAATAATGTTTAATTCAACACTCTCTTGACCGAATTGGCTCAAATTTGGATAAATACGAGTAGTAACCGTTAGTAATGTGTTCTGAACCAACCAGAATTTTTTAATTCCGGTTCCTTGAATTTTGGCCAAAAAATGCTATTTTAAAGTTTTTAAAGGCTATAATTTCGACAGTTTTTTTTTTCAAACTTCCAGAACTGGAAAAAAATTATATGTATATGTTATAATATAAGACTTCTAGACAATATTTTTTCAGATTTTTTGGAGAGGTACAATGTTGTTAAGAAACACAAAAACTGCCTTTCTTTGGGATATTTTTGATTGGTTCTCGGACTAAAAAATATTATGTAATGATCTTATTATGACAGAATCCTCTCAAAATATGTCATATGGTATGAGCCAACTTTTGGAGAATCTAATGATATGAATGTTGTATAAGCCAAGAAAAACCTACTGTACTGTTATACCTAAAATAATCACCTTTATGTATCAGAATGAGACCAAAATAATACAAGTTTCAATTAATCAGTGCTACATCGTTAATGTGTTAACATCTTTCGTTATATTATAATGGATACAAAATAACTACATATACTATAACAAAGTACTGAAAATTAGAAAATTGAAAACGATTAACGAACCATCCAGAAAATGATAAGAACCGTTCAATGACAACTGACAATGGCGCGCGTATATCTGAGCAGCGCGCATTGCACACGTTATGTTCCTTTTATCGATAGTTGATTTTGCCTTTTGGGCAAAATTTCCAAATTTAGTCCCGGGTGAGTAAAAATAAAGATGTTAACACTTGAATAACTGAAAATCTCATCTACGTATGGGACAAATAGCTTAGATAACGCCAGCTCAAGTTCAATATTTACACAGTATTTGTTAATAACTTCACTCTGTAACCTTTAATAGGATCATACTTATACAGAACACGACTTAGATTTTTTTTTGTTCTAAACAGGGATTTTCCCCCAAAACACATATCTAATCTCGATACATACACTAATTGTCTTCCTATAACTTATGCTAAAATTACCAGAATGGTACAGCGTCTTGGAACTTCCGCCGTACCACCTAGCCCAGATAAGCGTTGTGCTGTGCATAGTGCCTGACACTCTTCTCTGGTTTCTGCTCCTCAAGTAAGGACGGCTCCCAATATCGCTGTACTCGGTCTCTGTACACCTTATGGCCATTCTGGCGACGAGCTAATTCTTCCTCGCAGGGTCGTACGCAATCGTACTTGCGATAGTAGCCCCGGCACAGGGGTAGTGAATACTCGCACACATTACAGGGTGGTGCAGCATTGACGTCACGCTGCAACTTGTATACTCATCGCACAGAATCTTGCGGGCCAACTCACCGATGGTCGACTGGTACATGCTGAGGGGTGTAGCGCACCACATCTTGCGGTTGGGGGTGAAGGTCATCTTGAGGGGCCGTATGCCGGAGCCACACTCATCGCGGGCATACTCGGCATGCTGCCACTTGAAGTTGGTCTTGCAGGGCTCGTGCTTACGCCAAGCTGGCTGCTGGAAGCACTTGGAGTTGCTTTTAGGGCCAGACTGTTGTGACTTGGTGGACTTGGCTGATTTACTGCCGGAGGACTTGCTACCGGAAGAAGACTTGGATTTGGAGGAGCTGGCTTGGCTAAGGTGGTCGCCGTTTTCAACGCACTTGACATTGGCTGTATCCTCGACGTTCTTGTTGCAGTCCTGCAGCTGGGTCAGCTTGCACTTACCGGTCACCTGGTGCTTTAGGTTGCGTTGGTGCTCTTTTTCTTTTTTGCAGAGGGCTTGTTCGTACATTTGTACTCAGCTTAGTTGGCTAAAAGTTGTGGGCTTTTGAATATATACAGTCGTAGAAAAAAATGGTATTGATTAAAATTTAGGATGCATGAACATTAATATGGGGAGAGTTAAAGTCTTGTAATCAGTTTTTTTCCATGGTAGTGGAGAAAATTTAAGTCATCCTGGAATAATGGCACTAAAATATTTACAATGATGAAATATAATCTAAGTGGTTTATTTAGATACATATGAAAGTAATCAAGCAAAACAAAAACTTTTTTACAGAATATTGAGAAGCTATTAATAAATTTTCATAAAAAATGTGTCTTATAAAAGTTTAATGTTAAATGGTAGTGGATGCTGATACTGCAGAGAGCCAAAATCTGATAAGTCCAATAAACATTTTTTCTATAATGATTGACACCTCTAACAACAAATCCACGATTAGTTATGTTGGGTTTCTCAGAATTAAAATACTTGTATAATCAAATCAAATCAATATGGGTATTTTATTGTTGAAAACATGAGTATACAGAGTGATTCAAATTTTGACGCACCATAAGAGAATAGCATTTGGTCGGTCAAAATTTGAATCACTCCTTAAAATACGAGTACACACTTGATAAATGTATAATTTATCTCACTATACCTATGATATGTTGCAAGTAAGCCATTTTAAATCCTCTGAACCCAGACCAACAGTAATTGGATATTTCAACTGTATACCCACTCCATGAAATGAGTTTCCAGTGCCTGAAAAATTCGAAAACATCATCTTTAAGATTTTAATTTTGTAGGTCTTCCCAATGTTTGTTTTTGTTTTTTTTTTGTTGGAAACTTGACAGACGTTTTTGAAAATGTAAAATAAAATCGTATACCTACCACGCAACATAAATAATATCAAATAGTTCTCTCTTTAGTCAAGAGTTTGGTCTGTTTATGCTTTTTATGCAGTTTATGATTTTTCATTTTACGAGCTCTATTCAAAACCGATTTTTGGCAGGATTATATTGTCATTAAATGTACATACTCCACCTATCCCGCATATATAACGGATCAATTTTTTCGAATTTCGAACTTTCAGGGCTTTTTAAAGAGCCGCCGCCAATAACTCCATTTTTGTTACTTCAAAAAATCATATCACATATATAAAGTAAAAATTTAAAAAAAGTCCGTGGAAGCGTAGTGTATACATTGAAGGGTAACTTATATTCTTTAACAGAAATCGGTTAGAACTGCGTTTGTAAAATTTAAAATCCTGAACGTCCTGATACACTCAGAAATCTAAAATTTTTTACAAATTAGTACTATTGCTTAAAAAATGTACTGTTTCGGCTACAGCTCCTGGCTAGTACTCTAACTTACTCTTTAAATGACTTCCTGTAGTGTTGGTTATCGGGCAGTTTCTTTTACGACTCCCTTGAATTATATCAAGCGTCTTCTACACCCTTAACCCTAACAATAACTGATGACCAATTAAGTGACGTCATTACCTTTACACTTTCAATTAGGTACCTAGATTCTTATTATTTTTGGAAGCTGTGTATCATAGTTTATTTGAATATATACAGTCATAATATGACTAATAGAAACTTGTATTTTTCAATAATCATAGATACCCGTTGCACATGGCTGGCTCTGACCATTCACTCACAGAGACTATCAGCTTTGAAGGAAAAATATAACTACCCAGTGCGTTGATAACTTTGAAATTTACTTGCTATTAATCATAAGGATTCCATTTGTTGATTCACTTATTTTCAATAGAGCATTTTAAAAATACACATTTACGCCTATTCACTGTCTAAAAATGTGGCGGAGTTCCCATTTAATACTGTGTAACGAAGACTCCGACATATGGTTAGGCGCTAGTGAAGAGTTATTGGATACTATCCCGCATAATAATGAAAATTATGTCATGTGTAAATACCTACTCAAAGAATTCTGAAAGGGTATAGGTATCTCTTGAGTAAGATGGCTAAAATTGTCCCTCACCCAATTGGTCCATAAACTAAGCAAAGTTGTTGCTGATGTGAAAATAAAAAGTTACGCCAAGTTACAGTCCCGCAGCCCCTCGCCTAGGTAGCCTGCATGAAATACGTAAAAGACAGTTTTTCAAGAAAATTGTTTTTTTCAGCTCTCACATACAGAAGAAGCCCTTAAGAAAAAGTACGGAATTTTCTATACAATATACAATTTGGCTTTTGAAATAATGTGAAAAAGAATCCTTTAAAAATTGTATTCAGTGCCCATTACTTGTTCCAGGCAAGGCTCATATACGACGTTATACCTAAATCTAATCCACAAAAGTACAGAAATTTCAGTCTTAAGGTACTATATAGTGTATATATCAATAATGTAATTCTATAGAAATTTAATGTGAGTACTATTTCCGAGAGAACCAAACAGCATCATTTTCTATACAAAAATCAAACCACAAACAGTCAGAGAAAATATTCCATTTCTTACACTGATGGGCCAGGTGAAGCATCCTCTTAACTTGTTGTTGGGTTTGTCTGAAAAGAGGAAGTCCATTGCAAATTTATACGAAAACCTGCTTTTCTAACGACACACACAAAGCTATTATTTTTTTGTACAATTTCACGTGTCACTTGATCAAACTAATTAGGTATTTCAACAATTCATATCACCTCTCTGTAATTAATGACGCCTGCCAAATAAAATTTTGCAATTTTGAGATACGAAAAAAATTGCATCATTTACTAATAACTTACTCAGGCCTAATATAAGTTGTTCAGGGGTATAAATACCGAACGAGTCAGCCTTATTCTGCCTCATTCGTACGTCGGTTTGCGATAAGTACCTGTTTTGCTTTTCAGTAACGCTCTTTCTATTTCTAATTTTGTGTGTTTAGTTGTTTCTAAAGAAACAAAACGGTAAGGTTTGTTCTCTGTCACGAGTATTCAAGTTTTCACTTTTATTTAATCCGAATAACTTTTACCATATAATAAGACTAAGAGTGGGCAAAAACCCGCACTTAATTTTCGTAGCCCTGCATTTATTTTATGAATTATTTTGCCGGGCAATTTTTTAGCAACCTATTTCAATAGAAACCTCTTCAATACCTATTAACTGATGAATTTTAGGCAATTCCTAAGAATTTCTTATAAATTATGAGCTAAATTGTGAAAAAAAAGTTGAACCCTCACATGCAAAGACTAACAAAGGATGTCCAAAAGTTTTCTAATATGAGTAAGTTTTTAATAATGAAGACTGAATGTATTGATCTTTGAAATAATAAAAAGACCTTAACTTACTCGTACATGTGTATGCCCAAAACTTAAAAAAAAAAAAAAAAAAAAACTAGCCTATTTCAACTTTTTCCAATTACATAGTAAAAAATCAAAGCTAATATCCAAAAATGAACAGTAAAATAGTTTGGAATAAGAAATATTTGAAAAAGTAAAAATAATCTTTAATAAAACAAAAATAACCCAAATAAACTTTCTTGAAAAACTTCCCATAGATACAAGCCTGTCCCAAATTAGGTTGACGGTTTTCGCGCCTCCGTGATTTTTCTACCAATTTCATTTTTTATTTAAAATATGTTAGAATATCTGTAAAAATGGTACACAATACAAGTTGCGTTGAAGGTTCTACTTTTCAACTATGCTCTTCAATATTTGATCCATCAACTCTAAGTGCAAAAATACGCCCTCTCTTCTAAATGTGCCAAATTACCCACAAAACGGCTAACTTAGTACACAGTAGATTTTTAATGCAACATAGGCCTATTGGTAAAATTATGAAAATTAATTTAAAAAAATATTCAAACAAACTTCGCTTGAAGAGAAAATAGGTGTATGAAGAAACAAAATGAAGGCATAATTAGGTACAAAGATACTGGGAACCACAATTTGTTTACACAAAGTTGGTCGAATGTACCAACAAAAATGCAGTAATTAGTGGCTGCTGAGGAATTGTAAATGCAGATTCTTTATTTACGATTGCTTGGCAGTCGATAAAATCGTCATAATATGATGTAGTGTTTTAATAAGTGTTGTTCCGTCAAATAAGTCAAGTTATTTTACTGTAATTTTACTGGTAAAATTACGTAAAATAACACACGTCAAAAAATTAATTATTTGACAGTTTTTTGACATTATTTCACGTCAAAAAACTATCAAAAAAGACAACAGGAAAAACTTGGGAATTCCTTAATTATTGCTCGATTATTTATTGAAAATTGCAGATTTTATATGCTTTATCTATCTCAGGGCAAAGAAAAACTTTTTTGGTTTATTTTGTAAGTTCTAACATAAGCAAGATTATCATGTGGTCTTTGAATAATATTCTCTCAATTCTACATTTTCTAATTTTCTTCTGACTGCAGTTGGCTTTGAAAATAATAAAAATGAAATTGGAAATTTGAAATTTGAAATTTAAATAAATGTGCCTGCAAGACTTTAAGATTTGGATTTAGAAGTTGATTCATAATAGAAATTGATAATATATCTTGTTTGTTCTTCTTTTTACTGATTAACATTGAAGCGAAGGAAATGTAAACAATAATTAAAGTACTTTGTAGTCATTAATTTGATCAATAAAATCAAGATATTCTCCATGTGAGCTTGGCGTCGAAATCAATTTTTTATTTTTTATTTGGAGTTTGGTTGTCGGGCCTTCTGACTAAAATAATTCAAAGTTTAAAATGAAAATGAATCATCCAAAACCAAACCAAACAAACTCGATGTATTACAAAACTCATGATGATAACAATAAATTCAGTTTTCACAGTAAAATTATTATCTGACCTTTTTTGACATAATTTGACAGTAAAATTTTTTGACTGTAATTTTACGTTATTTGACGTTTTTTGACATGAAATGTCAAAAAAGTTATTTGACGCGTCAAGGAACAACACTGGTTTTAATACCGCCATTTGAATAGGAAAATTGTAGTGATGTTGAGGTTCAGTTTTTTTTTTTAAAAACCGGTACAGTTTTTAACCGTTTGAAAAGGAGCGGAGTTTTTTTTTCAAGTTAATCGGAGTTTAACCGGTTAACTGTCCCTTTCAACATCCAAAAAAGCTATCTACTTACCTGGTGGAGCATTTAGGTGCATGAATTGCTCAAGGCAACAACCAACCACAATGTTCAAAATTTTGCGTAAAATCCAAAATTCTAGCGGTGCAAGCCCCGCTAGAAAGGCAGGTTTTCAACTGATAGTACAGGGGTGTCATAAACCACAACAGAAGCATTGATTTTTGACTAAATTTTCGCTAATATCTCCTTAACCACAGAACCGATCAACTTGAAACCTTTATCAGACCTAGAACTCATCAAAATTTACTTCTGGTGCAAATTTCAGCCCCGTTGGTTCGGTTGTTCGTCTCTTCTCTCGTTCAAAGGAAATATAGCCCCTAAAAATTGCCATTTTTAACTACATTTTTGCTAATATCTCCTTAACCGCTGAACTGATTAACTTTAAATTTCTATCAGACCTAGATCTAGCTGAGATTGACCTCTGATGCGAATTTCAGCCCTATTGGTTTGGTCGTTTGTCTGTTCTCGCGTTCAAAAGAAGTATATGCGTGCGGAGGGAGACAGAATAATAATAATAAAATAAATAAAGAATTATGAAAATGTAAGATGGGTATTTTTGGATTCTGTAGATTATGAAACGAAAAATCACTGGAAGAATTATAATTTTGTTATTCAGTACTATATTTAAAGTTGTCGGAAATTCTATTGAGCTTCCTTTGAAGCCACTGAGCTCTTAATTAAGTTCAGTGTTTGATTCAGTGTTTGAAGCTCGACAGGATTTTCAACTGCAGATTAACCGGTTAAAGTCCGGTTAACCTGAAAAAAAAAAACCGAAGCAAACAAAAATGGAGGAGCAAAATTCGGAGCAAAAAAAAACTGAACCGTTCCCAGTTAAAAACCGGTAGAACTGGATCAGTTAACCGAACCTTAAAACCACTAGAAAATTTTGCTGAATGTGATGAAATGGTTGAACAGTGTAGCCAACGTGTTAGAAATGGGTAAAATTCAATAAAATTGAAAAAAAGTACCAAATGTGCCAAGTTATCCCCTTCTACGGTACTAATATAAAACAATAATTTTTCTGTAACTATTACATCCTTAGATATGAGCTTCCTAACTTTTGAGAGTGTACTCATACTCCATCTTACTCAAAAACCCCGCCAATTTTCATCAGGCCGGTATTCACTTTGAATTTGTGCATGAAAATGAGTTCATTGCTTTTAATCAGATTATTTTTCAACCTTCTCTGTATTTATCTAAATTATTTTTATTTCAGATATCGGTGTTCGAACAGAGGACACAGTTTGAAAACTAAATATAGTGTCTTATAAAGAAGTCAACATTATGATTCCGTTGTTCATTCTATTGGCTCAGATATTCTGCAACCTAGGAGAAATTACTGAAGCTAGTTTCTCTGGTGACTATAATCCAAAATATTATTCTCCCTATGTCCTTATACAAACTCGTTGCCACTTTTTTCCTTCTCATTAACCATATTTAATACAGGCTAATGAACTGTTAACACTGCATATTATATGTATTCTTCAGAGTTTTTGAAATATTCAAAAAGTATTTTATTTATCCTACAATTACTTCTGATCTATTCAAGTTAGATAGTGGAACTTTAACTCATTAGAAAGAGGATAGAATGACGTTTCTATTGATATATATAAATTATTCATTCCCTTCTTCAATTCCTCAAAAACCAATGACAAAGTAAGCCTTTTCAAAGTAAAATAATGAAATTTTCAAAATGATGAAAACTATTTTTATTTCTTCTAAGACTATTTGGGTTCTATCAGAGTTGGAGATTTAAATTTTAAACTATCAAAAAGTAGAAAAAATGATGTTTTTATTAAAATAGAAAAACAGGGGTATGATTTTTATCACGCAACAAGAAGGGTGATTTGAACGACACAAAGTGAATGAATACCAATACCAACAAAAATAGATAGTTTCAACTCACTTTTCAGAATCTAACAACAAAAAATGATGTTGAATGGAAAAACAATGGGCAAAATGATAAAAAAAATGTAATGAACAAGATTTCAAACAATTCACAGCAAAAAATGACTTTTAGCATTATAATAAATTTTGAGAACAGTAAATTAATGAACTTTTATGTAAAATGAACGAAAAAACTTGTAAGTAGGTAACTAAAAAAATAATGTATCAAGTATTAAAAAATTAGGAAAACTATTGAACAATTAAGGCCCTTTTGGCTACAGTAGGTCAGCCTCTTTTCCTTTTTTGGCCCAAAGGGCACAGCCTTTGCTTCTAACGGCGTTACTAATTTCAGTCTAATTTTCATGCCTAAAATATGTTTACAAATAAACTATTTTTTTAAAATTTGACAAGTACAGGTTGAATTATTTAAATCATTGAATTGTATGGTAACTGTCCAAATTCTTATTTAAATAATTTAAAGTCCTGAAAATCAGTCCAATTGGATTCAAAATCAGCATGTTTTAACCAAATACAATTTGTTTGGCGTCTTCTTTTGGGTTTTTGCTGGTCAATTTCAGAGTCACTACTTTCTCAGTCATAAAAATTTTCAAACATCGATACGTTTTCCATTATTTTAATGAGAAAAAAACTGTTCAAAATATTTTGATACTTTGCAAACACATAACATACTGTTTGATAAGTCAAATTTGACGTGTAGTATAGGTTGTTCTATGTTTATCATAAACAGGCGGGCAAAACCGGTTTTAATGTTGGGATAAGTGATTATATCGGCGGGCCTGGTTTGTCGTGCATTATGCTTTATTTTTCCATTGAAACAAATTAATTTATTGAAAAAAAGTCTGTCGTTCAAATCACTTATTTTGACGGGCTAAATATTTTCCCCCTATTATTATAATTCTTGGTTCTACAGTAACTGAAGACAAAGAAAAGCTTTTCTATAGTAGGATCAAATTTTCAATTTAATAAAAGAGAGGTTTTACTCTGATGCTTGAATTTCATTCAAGTTAAAGAGCAGAGCTTGAAACCACTTAGGTAAAAGAGAAAAAATTGGTGATTCTTTCAATACTTAAAAAAGTGTATGTTTTTTCATTAACTCCTCTGAAAATAAAGAGAAAGTATGGTCAACAAAAGATCATTGATTTTTAAGCTTTGCATGATTTATACTAAGGCCAGCGATGTATGCTTGAATAATTTTTGCAATATTTTTTCCCGGTTTCAGATAAACAAGCTGGTCAAGTTGCAGGTCAGAGTAATGATTACGAAAGCTTAGAATTGTGTGATGAACCAGATATGGATGATGTGATTATAGTAAACGATGTTTATTACGTATTCAAAAGTACCTATTACCTACTTATTCTAAGTATAGACTATGCGGATTGGTATTACGTGTACAAACACTGCCTGGCACGGCGTAGCATTCAACACTTTACTTCTGACATGTTTAATGCTCCGTTAAATCAGTAACTAGAGTTTGTAATGCCGACCCCCCAGGGCCGTAACTAGCGCTAGGGCGAAGACTAACGCGTTCGCCATGGCTGGCATTTTTCAAAAAAATAAAAAGTAAGACAACTGCACATTAAATTGGGGGAGGGGTGACTCGGAAAAACGGTCGCCCTGCCTGATATATCATATGCCCTAGTACTAAAAGCGCTTAGGTACGGACCTGCAACCCCCTAAGGTTCACTATCATTGATGATTCAATTGAAATATTTATTTTGTTTTGGTTTTCAGAACACTTCGTGTGGATACAAGAAAAGGAAAACGTATCATGGAGTTATAATTTTAAACGTCACCTTATTAATGACATCTTTCCAAAAATGGAATCCGATATTGATGCTGCTTTTTCAGATGAGAATAATGATGTATATTTTTTCAAAGATGTAGATTGCTGGAAGTATAAACCAAGCCCAGATTTTGCGAAATTCCAGTTGTATTCTGGGTATCCACAAGTTATGCACAAAGAGTTTCCTGGCATTCCATTTGATCTAGATGCAGCCACGAAAGTGCCCGAGAGCGTAAATGGTTACATTTATTTTTTTAAAGGTATTTAAGTTCATGAAGACATGTAGTTACTCGCATTCGTATACTTGCGTATTTGAAAGGTATCTCATTATTTGAACCGCTACGCTACAGAACCAAATGGGCTGAGTGCCATGGGTGTAGTTTCAATACGTTATAAAAAAGAACGTTTATGAGAATGCATTTCATGGCTCAATTGTGCACTATAATGGATCTGAAATTTTCAGCAATCTATTTCTAAAAGATGTATACAGAGTGATTTTTGGTAGAATTTTAAAATCATGCTTCACAATATTATCAGAAGGCGGCAAACATTGGCATTTTCTAGCATGATATAACCTATGAACGACATTGAAAATCAAAATTCCTGCAAACAAAGCACTTTGGAGACATTTTTTGAGAACAATTAGCGAAAATTTCAGATTAAATGGGGCGAAATTGAGTAAGAAAAACACATTCCTGCCAGTGCATTTTTTAGAAAAAAATATAAAGTTTTGCTCATATTTCCATGGAATTTTTCATCTTAATTTTCATATATGTACCTAGTTAGTACTACTGGTTTTTCTTACTCGTTTTCGCGTTTTCTGTATTCTTTCTTCTAGCTATTTTCTCTTCCACTTTATTTTCCTTCTGCATATTTTTTCATCTACCTTGATTTTTGTCAACATAACACACCGCCAAAAAAAATCAAATACTTTATACTATCAACAAAAAAATACCAAAAAACCTTTCCAGTGCTTTGTAGGTATGCGATTTTTTACCTTTATTTCGGACTAAATTTTGTTTTGTTATTTATTTTTTTCGGAAACTTACCTTTCCCGCAAATAATCACAGACATAATATAACTGTAGTGTTAATTGGTTATCTTAAGTTATGTGTTTGCTTGATCTCTTATGTCTTGACGTCAAGTTAGGGAAAAATATTTAAACGTAAGATTTTGGCCTCAAGCACTGGGTAATTCATTTTTTTGACAAGAAATAATACGATACTTCATCAGAAATCTTTCTAATATTTTTCAGATGATTTGTATTATCGATTTGAACCAAAGAGTGTGCCTCACATCAGATCAACCTATCCTAAACTTATCGAACGTAGATTTCATAATACATATAATAATTTGAATGGATGTGTTTATGATCCTAAACGGGAAGTAATTTATTTTTTCCGCGGATATCTTTACAAAGGTTACACTTTCGGATATAGAGGAGTAAGTAGACATGTTTTAATGAATTTAAGTACCTAGTAGGGTTCTCGAGGGGCTACATCTGCCCCTAGACATACGAGTATTGTGGGTCTACTTAATTGAATCCAATTGGGAAATAATGATATTTCTACATGTATGGGTGATAGGAGTGTAACAAGAGGGGATCGGATGGACCAAGCCCACCCAAAAAGTTGGTTGGTTCACTCATGGCCTACGCAAAAATTCTCAGGTACCAACATTCCCCTCCCCACGGTTTTGCATAGCCCGTAGAATCTCAAAATACCATTCTTCAAGTTGCCCATCCAAAAAATTTGTGGTCCTCACTTGGCCCACTCAAAAAAATTTTCTGGTAATGTTAATGATGAGTGATTTCAAGATTGTTAATATCTTAGTAGCAGCTAAATATCTCGCTTATCAGAAGAGCTGGAGTAGGTAATTTTAAAAAATATATATGTTAGCGGCATTTTGTGAAATCAGGCAATTTATAAAATACCTGGCTAATTTCAATTATTTTATAAAATGACTAAAAGTGTTGGGGAATTTATTAATCTTTACAAAATGCCTAGTTTCATTTAGTCAATTTATGAAAAACTTGGTTATTTTATAAAATACCCAATGAAGATTAGGCAATTTATCAACATATTTCATAAAATTCCAATGGACTTTTAGACAATTTGTGAATCACTTTGATAAATTTAAAGTGTGTCTTATTATAGTCAAAAAAGTATTGGAATAATTAATAAATCAATTTTGAAATGAAAAATATTAGTGATGAAAAATATTATGTTACTTATTACAGCATGAAGTGCTCGAATGGCACTTCGAGCTGCATTTAATTTTTTTTTTTTGAAGCACATTTTGTAGCACAATTACAATGAGTGAACCCCCCCCCCCCTATCCGTGACTGATTCCACTGTTTATTGAGGCACTTGTTGCAGCTGATCGCAATGTAATTTTTCTTTCATTTGGAATATCTTACTCCATTAAAAAAATATTTTTGGAAATAGTAAACTGACTCCTTGCATAAAATTGGGGCAATAACCCATCTGTAGAGCCAAACTAATTCACAATCAGTAAACAGATAAAAATTAAACTCTACCTCCAGCATTCATGCATTAACATGCTTTATCAGTGGTAAATGTGCTTCTTTACGAATTCCCTAACATGTTAACAAAGTGCCTAAACTGAATTAGGCATTTTATAAAATGCCTAGGTATTTTATTAATTACCTAGGTATTTTATAAAATACCTAGGGATTTTGTGAATAGTTATTTAATGGTTACAAATCGCCCAAAATGGCTAGGTAAGCAAATTGGCCCCAACTCGAATGGATTGTCAAGTACAGTGAGATAATTATGCCATTTGCCAAAGTTTGTAGTCTCCAGATACAATCCTCTCAGGAAAAAATGCTCAACACTCAAATAGGTACCTTTTTAATTTTTTTACAGAGGGTCTAACTAATGGAATTGAATGAAACTTGGGTGGATGATAAACCGATAGGAGAAGTCAGAAGTGCATAATTATGTGGAATTTGTTTGGGGTGAAAATTTGTATTTATTAGGAGGGATTTTATAATTACTTTTTTAAAAAATGAAAACGGAAAATCTAAACGCCTAATATTTTAATTCTTTTAACGTCTAGTTTCTGAAATCGTCGTTTTCGATTGTGCAGCACTTTACATGCAAATTCAACTTTCTTATTTCTGTCTGCTCGCCAATTTTCAACAAAACAAAGTGATTTAGATTTCATTTTGTTTTGTTTACATTTTTTAGAAATCTGATTCGAAACTGAAATCAAAACTAGGAAAAACAGTTTTGAAACAGTTTTGAGAAACCGTGACAAATCGAACTTACCTACCCATTATAGTCGAATGTGAGAGTAATTAACAGGTAACAGGGAAGAAGTTGAACTGGCGGTCGATACAGATTTATGCATGTAGGCAGCGTGGTGGAAACAAAATAAGAAACCATAGCAGATGAGAGCTCTTCAGTCTACGGATGGGACAAATAAAGGCAAAGTATGACGAGTCAGAGCCACCTCTGGAAACATTTTAAAATTCCCTATAAAAGTGGATGACGAATAACTACAATTATTTTTGTTGGCTTTGGTTAAATCATTAACTGCAAGTATGATACAAATTTTTTCAGATTTCTTTCACAGAAATATATCTACCCTACCTACTTCTGTTGAAAAATTTGTGTTTTAATTGAAGCATGTACACTCTAAATACACTCGGGCTCCATTAATTTTATAACTTTGTTAAAACAAATAGCTAATTCAGCGGAACTCACTATGTTGCAGACACTTAGTACAAATGGAGATATAGGTATCGTGCAGACATCAGTTAGCTTTTACAACTGTGTGGCCACTCCATGAAATATGTTTCCAACGCCTGAAAACTTCGAAGACATCATCTTCAAGATTTTAATTCTGTAGGTCTGCGCAATTTTCTATTTTCTGGGGGACTTGATAGACGTTTTCAAAAAAATCAAATAAGAGCGTATATAACGTAAATATGAAATCGTCCTCAATTTAGTTGCTTTAATACAGTTTATGATTTATGTTTTTTTCATTTTACGAGCTGAGTTCTGAACAGATTTTTGGGAGGCCCATATTGCCCATAAAGATGCGTTCACAATGTGCTTTTGCTTTTGTTTTTTGACTTTTACTGTATACCATCCCCTGGGAAAAGCAGAAGACAAACGCAAAAGTACATTGTGAACGCACTTTAAATGTACTCCCCACTTCCCAACGGATCAATGTTTTTGAATTTCAAACTTTGAAGACCTTCAAGAGCGCCCGAAAACTCCATGTGGCTTCAATAAATCATCAAAAACACTAGCGCAGCACGGCGGCATGAGGGCATACTGTATACATTCAAGAGTAACTTACTCTTTCACAGAAATCTTTTAGAACTGAATTCGTAATATTAAAAATCCCGAATGACCTGATACACTCGGAAATCTAAAAATCTAGACAAATTAGTACATTCTTGCCTAAAAAATACTGTTTTGGTTACAGCTCATAGCGAATAGACTATTACCCACTCTCTGAAAGACTGACCGTAGTCTAGGCTATTAGGCAGTTTCTTTTATGACTCTGTTAATTTTTATCGAACGTCTACCATACCCTTTACCCTAACAATATTTGAGAACTAACAATATTTGAGAACTGAGTAAGTGAATTCATAACCTCAGTCTACACTTGCAAGTAGGTACCTGAATGCTTATTATTGCGTATCATAGCTTAATTTAATAAACTTGACTAAAAGAAACCTGTATTTTGCAATAACCATAGGTACACATTGCACATTGATTGCTCTGACCATTCACCAACAGACTATCAGCTATGAAGGAAAAATATAAAAATTCATGACGTTGATAACGTTGAATTTTTATTGGTATTAATTATGAAAATTAGATGTTTTAACTTTGAACTTTTATTGCTGTTAATTATAAAAATTCCATGTAACGATGTACTAATTTTCAATGTATTCTCGGGTAAGATGGCTACACATATAATTGTCCCACATCCAATTGGCTTCTCCTAAGCCCAGTTGTTTACTAATGTGAAATTGAAATTTCAGGCCAAGTTACAAACTATTCCTATTCGCCTATAGTAAGATATGAGAAAATTAATTTATTCTGAAAAGTAAATTTGAAATTCCCACTAAAACGAGAATCTTGCTGCAAAATATGGTACCCTACACCTACACCTATAGCGCCCAAGTGTGGTCATTTACCAAATCGTACAGAACGAAACTGAGAGTAACCAATACCAGGATGCTCCGCAGACTAATGAGTATAAAAATTAAAGACAAAAAACATTTGGGACAAATCTATAAGGAAAGTCGGCCTAGGGATGTTGGAGGCTTCAAAAAAATTGAAAATAAATTATAAAGTGCATCTGGCTAGGGAAGAAGATAAGTGGACCAGAATGACGGAGAGTAGACGCCGTTGCACTTGAAATGAAAAAGGCGAGACCTCCCACAAGATGGTGAGATGAATTGATTTCAGATTTCGGAATAGAGTGGTCAAGGGCGGGGGTTAGAGAGGGCTGGATGAGGACGGTGACAGCTTATTTCTGCACTAGGGCAGATTCGGTGGACTAACGACGGACTATATGGCGTACAACTTTGTAGAATCCACAACTGTACTAAAATAAATATGCCAAGGTATACCTAAAATATTCACCTCCATGTAGCAGAATGAGTCAAAATAACAGGAAAACGTATCAATGGGACAAATAGCTCAGATAACGCCAGTCCAAGTTTAAAACTTAACCACTATTTGTAAATAACTTCACTCTGTAACCTTTAATAGGATCATACTTATACAGAACACGACTTAGATTTTTTTTTGTTCTAAACAGGGATTTTCCCCAAAACACATATCTAATCTCGATACATACACTAATTGTCTTCCTATAACTTATGCTAAAATCACCAGCATGGCACAGCGTCTTGGAACTTCCGCCGCACCACCTCGCCCAGATAGGCGTTGTGCTGTGCATAGTGCCTGACACTCTTCTCTGGTTTCTGCTCCTCAAGTAAGCACGGCTCCCAATATCGCTGTACTCGGTCCCTGTACACCTTATGGCCATTTTGGCGACGAGCGAATTCTTCCTCGCAGGGTCGTACGCAGTCGTACTTGCGATAGTACCCTCGACACAGGGGTAGCGCATACTCGCACACATTGCAGGGTGGTGCACCATTGACGTCACGCTGCAACTTGTACTCATCGCACAGAATCTTGCGGGCCAGCTCACCGATGGTCGACTGGTACATACTGAGGGGTGTAGCGCACCACATCTTGCGGTTGGGGGCAAAGGTCATCTTGAGGGGCCGTATGCCGGAGCCACACTCATCGCGGGCATACTCGGCATGCTGCCACTTGAAGTTGGTCTTGCAGGGCTCGTGCTTACGCCGAGCTGGCTGCTCGAAGCACTTGGAGTTGCTTTTAGGGCCAGACTGTTGTGACTTGGTGGACTTGGCTGATTTACTGCCGGAGGACTTGCTACCGCAAGAGGACTTGGATTTGGAGGAGCTGGCTTGGCTAAGGTGGTCGCCATTTTCAACGCACTTGACATTGGCCGTATCCTCAAGGTTCTTGCTGCAGTCCTGCAGCTGGGTCAGCTTGCACTTACCGGTCACCTGGTGCTTTAGGTTGCGTTGGTGCTCTTTTTCTTTTTTGCAGAGGGCTTGTTCGTACAACATTTTTACTCAGCTTAGTTGGCTAAAAGTTGTGGGCTTTTGAATATATACAGTCGTAGAAAAAACGCGATCGTTTAAGCGAGTTGGAGCGATTTTTTTCGACTTCGACAAATTTATGTTACGCGCCAGCCAGGGCAAGCGAATTAATTTTCCAAGCAAAAGAAGAAAATATACGAGTATAATTGGAAAAGACACTTCAATATGCAGAATTCGTCAACAATTTGTTAACACTGGTAGGACAGGTTAACAGGAATTCGGACATTCGGTTTGATAGACGAGGCAGTAGAGATATCGTATGCGGACTTGGTTTGAAAAATTTGGTTGGTAGAGTTTCGTGTCAAAATTGGGTATTCTTCCAGGCGTCTTTTTTTTTAAATATTGAGAACCAGGTTGGGAAAAATAAAGTGCTAAAATTCATATGAAAAATGTTATAATGAGTTCTCTTTAATAAAATAATACCTAAACTAATAATAAATTAAGAATATTTTTTTTTTTTTTTAGGAAAGCATGATAATGTATTTTTATAGACTATTACTTACTATATAGGTCCACATTGTAAACTGGGGCCCCGTGAATTCAGAAATTATAACCAATTAGGTTCAGTCATACTAATATCTTGATGAAAATACATGTACATTTAATGATGACGTATGAATAAATATTATGAATTATCTGAAATCACCCGAACTAAAATTAAAGATTTTTGTTATCAATGCATGAATTGGCTTGAATTTTATATGATCGACTCTCAAGACTTCAATTCATTTACACTTAAAATTTCAAAATATGCGATTATCATACAACCCTTTCTTTTAAATAAAAGATTAATGAGTAAATAAATAAATGTGACAAAATCTGAGACAACCTCCCTTAAGGTGAGAGAAACTAACATTAATTTGTTGAAAATTCTTAAAGCCTATTTTAAAATGAATCCATAAGTCTAAGATTTAATTGTTTAACCTAAAATTTCACTGAGATATAGCCTAGTGAAGTTGGAAAATAAGACAATGTGATTTGGAGAGAAATGCGTTTGAAGTTTGAGAAGCTTTCTTTCTCTTTGTAGTTTCTTTTCTATGGATTAACACCTAATGACTGAAAAAGTATTATGTCTACAGATGGTTTAAAATATGTTGTTTGAACCTCATTTTTTGGAATTCGAAAAGAGGCCACCTCTCGCAGTAACCCCTTCTAGAGGCATTTGACAAATATTCCGGCATCCGTGATCACACAAAATTTTCTTCAGGGAATATAGGACGAGTTTCTTTTAAAGTTGGTACATAAATTAATAATTCTAACTTTCTAACTCATTTCTGGCTTTACTGAAAATTTTATTTCTTACCTTAAGGTAGGCTTTCTCAGATTTGTTACAAATAAATAAATAAATAAATAAATAAACAAACAAACAAACAAACAAATAAATAAAATGCATAAATAATTAAATGAATAAATTGAGTCGGAAGTAATCAATTAATAGATAGATAAATAATTATAAATAATCTTCTGTAGGTATAATAAAATTCAATTGTCCGGATGACTGTCCATACTTTGAATTCACGAACAAATTCTTTTCTTTATAGAAAAGTAAATCCCCCTCCCTCGATTCATTCAAAGAAAATATCTGAAATTTTAATTTATTTGGGCAAAACTGTTGATATTTTTTTCATTTTTTTCCTTTTTAATCATCATGAAGTGCGTGTGTCTTTTTATAGTTTTTTTTTTAGACGGACGAAAAAATTATTTCTAGTCCCTCCCCCGCCCCCACCATATTTAACAAAGTCCGCCCATGAGTACTCTATGAGGATAAGGATTGAAATTAATTTATAAACTTTTGTTTCATTTGCTCATATGGGTATTGATTTTTTTAAACCTTTTATATATCAAAAAATGTTGCCTCTTGTATTTACGAAGTATTTTAACCACAACAACGATAAGAATGAGTTATTTGGCATCGTTCTAGCAGTCGCTAGCCATCATATGGAACCGAGTATAACTTTACGTATTTACGGCAAACCAATTATGCAATTTGCAGTACACGTCGTCCAATCGTCATTTTGATATGAGAATTCCGTTACGTATGAGTTTAAAATTTGTTTTACCACAAAAAATAAAATATAATGGTCGCTTTGAACACCCAGGGAAAATTTTCCAGTGAAGCAAGAGGGAGCATAGCCCCCTCGAGCCACGCTAGTGATAAATAAATAAATATGAAAATGAGAGATGGGTATTTTCAGAATCTTGAGACATAAAAGAAATAACTATGCATCTCCCATGGTGTAAATCAGACAAAAATTAACAGAAAGTTTTTAGTCGAAAACCTGCTAAAAAAGGAGCAAATGAAGAATGCAAACATCTGTAATGTAATGTTACTAATAATTGACTACCTATACAAAATAAAACTTTCTCCAAACGCTGAAATTATGAGCAGAGCGTAATTTGACTGACTATTTTTCCCTAAAGATCTATTTTGCCTTAGTTTTCCTCATGCATCCCAATACATTCTACTTATAGATTCTTCTCTTATGAAGTTTTCTGTCCTAGTGTTTTTCAGATTTGCAAAAACAATATGATTATCGACGCAGTACGTTCAGTACGTTTGATTTCCATATGAATTAATACGACTTACACAATCCACTACTGAGAACGAGTTAGAGGGGCCATCATATGCCACGGTTGATTCAGATAAACCATTATGCTAGGCTGTATTTCTACCATTACTAGAAGCCTAGCCTTAGCATTGTTAGCTGAAACTTTTAACTTGCCAGTTCTTTGCAAAAATTTGGTTGACGAGAGTTTCGGGACAAAATCTGGCACTTTTCCAGTCTTTTCTTTAAATATTGAGAAGCAAAGGGGAAAAAATGAAAAGATGAAATTTGTATGAAAGATGCATGTATTAATGAGTTTTGTTCAGCAAAGTAAAATAATACCTAGACACTATAGCTTAACGATAATTTTTAAAAATTTTCTTTGAAAGCATGATAAATGAATAGTAATGGGCTATTACTATGGGTCAAAACTGTAAAATCAAACTCGCCAGTTCCTTCCATCATTGCTTTTTTCACAGACTTGATACGCAAATGAGCACACTGTGATTCAATTTTCAATAAATTATTCAAATGAATATCCACTGCAGCTGCAACTGCTTTTACTTCTGACTTGTGCACGTCGAAGAATAGTTAAGAATTCAGGTAGGAAAAAAAGGACCATGGTTCGAATCCCATAGTAGGAGGGTTTCTTTTTTTTTGACTTTTTCCATTAATTCTGAATACAGTTGAAATAATATGGATATCTTATAATCCTTAATTGATATTTAAAATATTTATTAATATTAGAAATATTAGTAAAAATTATAGTCACAATAATGTCACATATGAGTCACTTTGTCATAATGGTGTCACATATGTGACATTTTTGTGTCACAGGAATAGAATTTAAAGGTCATATACATGCAACATTAATGATACAGGTATCTCTAATGTGGTAGTGATGTGACTGTGACACGAAAATAGCACTGCTTTCTGATTGGCTGAATTTTGACCACATCAGGGTCACATTCAGCGTTATTTTTCCCACGTCACATTTGCGTCACTGTTTGCAGATCGGGCTTGAACTGAGTTATGACAAGTGCAATATTCCTGCGGAATATTTGCCTGCTTACAATCTCGATAAGGAGAAACTGGCATGAATAAACTCTGGCCTGTAGCATCAATGTTTCTGGTTCGTATCTTCAGCTCATCATCCTCGATAGTGGTCAGATTTACCAGATCAATCAGAGTGTGATGGAGATCAAATGGGGTAGTAAGCCTTTGGGCATTATTTCGAATATTTTCCACTGCATTTGGATATCGTACCTCGAACCACTGCGGAAAAACGAATGTAAGCAAAGGAAGTCTGTCTTCCAGGTAACCTTGGTTTGTATCATGAAATTCTCCCGAACGCATCCCATGATCACTTAACACTATCAGTATTGTATGATTTAGTAGTTTGTCTTGACGAAGTCTTTGCAAGAAGTTGAGTACGGCTTCGTCTCCTTGAGTTGCTAGATTCAGGTGGTCGTGAGTAACACCCACGCTCCAGAAAAAGCCAAAAATTTTTTTGTTATGAAAGGTGTGGATAAATTTGTGAGCATAGTCCAGAATAACGGATAAACTAAGTCTGGGTCCCAGGCATTGATTGTAATTCCAATTAAAATTGTAATGCCCAATTGACAGCTCGGCCTCGTCTAAGAATGGACGCAGATAGTAATCGGTGGGTGGTTGGTGGAATCCTTTTTTGCTTGAGTAACTGTAAAATGTCGAATCTTCTACAAGCACAGTTCTGCAACAATAATTATATTGAGTTATAAATTTAAAAAACAGCGACAAAGTCTAGGTAGAGCTAAATATGCGTGTGTAAGGGTCAGTGTATGTGAGGGTGGTCTTCATTTATATGTATATCGTGAAATTTTTTTATGTGATTGCAGCTCCCACCCACCAAAGTTATTCCTTTTAATGAAAAAATTTTTACTCAAGTCTCACCCCCTTCACGAAGTGGCACCTCAAAGCCTCCCTTCATTAAAAATTATAACAAAATTGGAATTTTAAAACGAAGGAGGGGGTGATGGGTTTGAGCAGCGGAAGTTTTTTTTAAAGATATTTTTTATTTTTTGATTACATCTGCTCGTAAGGAATTATTTTTCAATTCAACAAAGAGAAATAGTGATTTTTGAGTTGCCTTGAAAGTGGTTTAAAAGAAAAAACGGATACCTGTACCTGTAGCTGTGTAAAGAAGGTAGTAAGTATATAATGTATACTTGTACCTGTTAGGTATGAATAAAAACAGATACTCAAAAGGGGCAGGTACAGGTAAGTTATGGGTTTTTTTGGGTAATGGGTAATGCTCAAGTGGATTTTAAGGAACTTTTAGAGGATGATTCTGGAGATAGTCCGCGACGTTTTCAGGATTTTATGCAATCTGCAACATCTATCCGCACTGGACTAATAACTCACTGGAAAATCAATAGACTTGGCAAAAATACGAATACCTACGTGATCCGAGCTCATTCTCACATCAATATACTCGTAATTTTACAACTAAACAAAAACTTTAAACGTTATCATCTCAAAACGCTATTTTCGTGGTTTAAAAAAAAAGTACAATATCTATAGGGTGTTTGCGTCTTTCAATTATTATATAATTTTCAATTTAATTTAAATTTCAGTAAATAAAATAGAATAGAAAATTTGTCTTATTCTTTGATATCGGCCTTGAAAGGGCTAGGGCTAGATTACTAGGTACCTACCTAAAACCATTGTCTCGATATTGATTCCAAATTAACGGACACTTGTCAAAGAAAGGATCTTCTTTGGTAGCGCATCTGTTTTCCACTTGAACCTCGGTGAGATTTATCAGTAAAGTTAATAAATTTGGATACGTATTGAGGCCGACTTTATTGTAGCCAAACATTTCAACAACGTTCATTTGTTGGAGAAAATTATACGCTGATGGCATTTGACGCTGAAAATTTAAACGTGACAGAGAATCGAGACCAACCAATACTACATTCACCCAATGTTTTTCCTTCAATTTTTCATCCACTTTTTCGCATCGTTCTTCGACGTCTTTCTTCAAAGGAGCGAATGCAAAGTAATCTGTATAGAATACAGATTCTTCTTTCTCTCTCCGGCACTCCACTTTGATGAATTCTTCAGATTCACTGTCAATGACATTTGGCTCTGTGAGATTCAGATACTTAATTCTTTCTGAATATCTACAATTGAATCGAATTTAAGATAATTTATTGAAATCGATAGCTGAAATACTAATTCATAGACTTATTAATGGAGAAAAGTTAGGTTTGTTGGAGGGTAGCCTTGAAATTTAAAAATATGTTTTACATATTATACTTGTATGTATATAGCCTTAATAGTGTGTCACTGTCAGCAGCGCTGGTAACAAAACCAAAAGCCAAAATCGGTAAACTTGCAATCTTGCTCATAAGAATTTAAGTTTTTGCTTATTTCTTTGAAAATTGAAATAATAAATGGTAAGACGCTCCTTATTATGAAGTTTTGAATTTTTCATCGTCTCCCTTGTAAAATGGTTCCAAGTCATGGAAACACAATTTCATACTCGTAAAAATTTTAGATTCTGAGGTTAAAAAAAAAGTGGTGCCTCAAGGCTGTATACGTATCATTGAAACAACAACAATAACAAAATTATTACCTATGATAATAATACCTAGCAATATTAATATTATCCAGCAAACAAATTAATAAAATACCTAAGAGAGAAAATAGTTTGGGTCCTCAGGCTAAGATAAAATTATGATTACAGAAGCCAATCTGATTCCGGGTCAAAATCCCCAATCAGATTTCCCGAATAGATTTTTCCACAAAAGTCTGTTCGGGGGATTGTCCACTCGGGAAATTTCATTCGGGAAATTGACTGGGAACCGCCAATCTTCAAACTGTTTTTCATATAAAATTGAAATTGGCCCTTTTTGTGCAACACAGTCAAAGTATCTTATTACAGAGTAAGAATAAGTATTATTTTACATTATACATATGAGTATCTATGGATAACTATTACCACAGAGATGCATTAAATTCTTATACCTATGGTTTTTTAAAAACTAAACAGTTGGTATAAATGTTTTTTTTTCTTACTCAGGACGAGTGGAATCCGGATTTTGATTCTCGGAACTTGCTGAAGGTCTCTTGAAAGAACGATAAATGCATTCTACTTTGCCGCCCTTTTCATACAATTTTAATGTGGTAGGATCGACAATAAGAGCGTTTCCAGACTCGATAACGAGTTGCGGATATTGATATGTCTTATTAACTTTAGGATCCGTATATGGACCTTTGCAAGATATGGGTGGTAATGTTGATATATATGGGTCAACTTCTGGCCCCCGAACTGACATACTCGGAATTTGACATCCTGGTTGGTCAATTACTGAAGCCCGACGTAAATCTGAAATTTTATAAATTCGTTCACTCTTGGCCCATTTCGGAAATGCGAAGGGCTTTCAAAAAATAAGATCCGAATGTTTGCAATTTTCGAAAGCCTTTAAGTGTAGCATTAATTTTTACTCACCAAAACTTGATATTAAATACACTAAAGATAAGATATAATGAATACCCATTTTACACGTGTAAAATTTCAAACACATCATTCGACTGCCAGGTAAATCCACTCAGCCTTAAATATAACCTGCTGCTTATGCTAATCAAATTGTTTAGTGTTAACAAATCAGTCCAATTTTCCGCCATCTCATAATTAATTAGGTACCTCAACAAATTTAAGTTTTTCTTGAGAAATAACTGCCAAAAAACTGAAAAAAACCATAAAGTATTCGTAATCCGTTCTTCGTATTCATTAATTTTATTGCTGCTGTAGAATTTTACTGATGTTAAGAAATAACCGATTAGGAATTTAATTAGTTCTCTTTAAGATATAACTGATTAGGAATAATCAATTCGCTTCGAATATGTCCGACAATATGAAGAAATTAATAATAAACAGTGGCGGAACTAACTTTTTTTAGAGCGGGCCAGGGGGGCAAAGAAAAATCATTAAAAAATTTCAACATCCAATAAAGTGATATCGAAGCTGAATTTTAATTCTTTTCCAATAATTTCTTAGTTTAACTGCCAGGTAAATCCACTCAGCCTTAAATATAACCTGTTGCTTATGCTAATCAAATTGTTTAGTGTTAACAAATCAGTCCAATTTTCCTCCATCTCATAATTAATTAGGTACCTCAACTGGGTCTGGCCGGGTAAGGAGGGGGTTAGCGGCCCCAAGCCGGATTTCAATTTTTTTTAGTTCCAGTTGTTGGTCATGCTGAATAACTATTTTGACCCAAGTTTCAAGTCTGTAGCTCCTATGGTTGCGGAGATATAGCCTTTTAAAGGTGTTTTTTAGTCATTTTAGCCAAATTTTCATTTTAGGGTTTAAATGGACAGAAAATTTTAAAATTTTGGTTAGTGCTAGGTATCAGTGAGGTAAATCTATGGAATTTTTTTGGTCCACCTGTGTTCATTTATTTTGGTGTTTTTGATACATGCAATTTTCAACAGGCCATAACCCTAAGATTTTGTGGGTGGTACTCAAACAATTTTATATCATGAAGATTTCTATCAAAATATACTTTCATTTCATGAAAAAAAAATTAAAAAATTTTCATGGCCGTCCTATACAGCGCATTGTGAAAAATAGAGGATGTGTGATATTGAGATGGCACAAAAATATTTTTTGGCTTAAAAATATCATAAATTTGACATCTGAGTATTATAGTTTTCAAAAACACCCTAAAAAAAAATATTGGTGAGAAATATATGTTCTTTTTTGATTTACGAGTATCTTTATTGAATCGTGTCCTTTCAGCTTGTCAACAGTGCAGCCCAAATAGGAAAAACAATAAGTAAATTCTGTAAAAGGTATATTCTTTACTCATGGAGGGTACTCAGATGTCAATGGATGAATGGAATGGAGGGGGTTAGTTGAGGCAGAGGAAGTATTTATTTTCAAGTTTTTTCACAATATTTTCATTTCTGCCATTGACAATAAGAAAATTTTTCAACAAGAAAGACATGACGTTTTCAAAAACACCCTAAAAAAAAATATTGGTGAGAAATATATGTTCTTTTTTGATTTACGAGTATCTTTATTGAATCGTGTCCTTTCAGCTTGTCAACAGTGCACCCCAAATAGGAAAAACAATAAGTAAATTCTGTAAAAGGTATATTCTTTACTCATGGAGGGTACTCAGATGTCAATGGATGAATGGAATGGAGGGGGTTAGTTGAGGCAGAGGAAGTATTTATTTTCAAGTTTTTTCACAATATTTTCATTTCTGCCATTGACAATAAGAAAATTTTTCAACAAGAAAGACATGACAGTGATTTTTTAGTCATCTTATAGGTATGTCCAAACCCCATCAACCCCCCGCCCCAGATCTATTTTCTAGAAATATTAATTAATTCACGTACACATTTTTATTGAATTGTCTTAAAACCTGAGAACTGCATGAAATTATTAGAACAAAACACTGCATTAGACTAATTAAGATTATTTTCAATACACTTCCACAGGAAAGGGTTGAAAATTGAGCATAAATAATGAGATCCACCTAGCATCGTCATATTGTGAATATTTCTCAAACTTTCAAGCACTTCCTCTACATATTTATGCAAAACCGAGTGTTATACTGTAAATACTTGCTAATATTTAGACATAATGAACTAACGGTGTTGGGGAGGGGGGCGTAGATAGGAAGGGTAAATATCAGTTAGTGTTTTTTCATGTTGGAAAGTGATACTTTGACCCTTTTAACCATTATATTGTTTTATATGAGAAAGTATGCCTTGAAGAAGCATATACTGAATTTTTACATGGGCTGTAAAAGCGGTGCGCGAGCAAAATTGAAAATTTTTTTTTAATAAATTAAAAGTATATAGATTTATGATATTTTTAAGCCAAAAAATATTTTTGTGCCATCTCAATATCACACATCCTCTATTTTTCACAATGCGCTGTATAGGGCGGCCATGAAAATTTTTTAATTTTTTTTTCATGAAATGAAAGTATATTTTGATAGAAATCTTTATGATATAAAATTGTTTGAGTACCACCCACAAAATCTTAGGGTTATGGCCTGTTGAAAATTGCATGTATCAAAAACACCAAAATAAATGAACACAGGTGGACCAAAAAAATTCCATAGATTTACCTCACTGATACCTAGCACTAACCAAAATTTTAAAATTTTCTGTCCATTTAAACCCTAAAATGAAAATTTGGCTAAAATGACTAAAAAACACCTTTAAAGGGCTATATCTCCGCAACCAGAGGAGCTACAGACTTGAAACTTGGGTCAAAATAGTTATTCAGCATGACCAACAACTGGAACTAAAAAAAATTGAAATCCGGCTTGGGGCCGCTAACCCCCTCCTTACCCGGCCAGACCCTTTAAGTTTTTCTTGCGAAATAACTGCCAAAAAACTGAAAAAAACCATAAAGTATTCGTAATCCGTTCTTCGTATTCATTAATTTTATTGCTGCTGTAGAATTTTACTGATGTTAAGAAATAACCGATTAGGAATTTAATTAGTTCTCTTTAAGATATAACTGATTAGGAATAATCAATTCGCTTCGAATATGTCCGACAATATGAAGAAATTAATAATAAACAGTGGCGGAACTAACTTTTTTTAGAGCGGGCCAGGGGGGCCAAGAAAAATCATTAAAAAATTTCAACATCCAATAAAGTGATACCGAAGCTGAATTTTAATTCTTTTCCAATAATTTCTTAGTTTAACTGATTTTTAATCCTTTTTGAAAAAGGTTCGGATGAGCCAAATTGGGTCTGGAGGAGCCATGTTCCACGCTGCTCCTCCTTGGATCCACCACTGGCTGAGACATGTCGCCGAATTTGACCATATGTCTCAAAATCGGCTAATGTTTCAAATTCATCAAAAATTCGGCTAAATGTATTAAATTCAACAAATTCGATTAGATGCCTAAAAATAAAATTAAAAAAATGGGCTAGGCTAGTTGTCTCAAATTCAAATTTACTGGTTGGCTAGATGTTCCAGTACATCCAGCCAATTGGCTAGATTTTTCGAAATGAATTGTTTTGTTGGCTAGATGTCTGATTTTTTGGAAAAGGATAAGCTTAGACTATTGGCGGAGCCAGTTTTTCTTTCAGGGTTGGACAGGGGGTGACCAAGAAAAATCATTCGAAAATTTCAACATCCAAAAAAGTGATACTGAAGCTGAATTTTCAATTCCTTTTGAATTATTTCTAATTTTTACTTCATTTTGAAAATTGTTTGGGTGGGCCACAAATTTTTTTGGGAGGACCATGATCCACCCTACTCACCGTAATTTCACCACGGATAAAAGGGAGTCGAAAATAAATGAATAACAACATAACTAGCCAATACTCGTACATGGAATAAGGGTAATTTTTTTATGGTAATCGTAATCTGCATTCGGTTCTGAGCAATCTCCTTTTCATTAGGGATCTGGTTTTTGGAATAAAATCTAAATCCATTGTAAATGTCAAGGCCGCTTTTGTCAATGCTCATCTGTCAGAAAACATTCGTTCGACCAAATTTACTCCACTCGTCTGGGTTACTCATCCTGCATTCTCTAGCCCATATGGGGCCCTATACAAATTTTTCTACAGCAAGTCTGTGCTTCAAATACATAGATTTTAATTTAGGTGACTCATTAAGCTTATCCAGTCTCTTTTTAAATGATATTGTGTTAGCTGATCATTTTTATACACTGATTCTTCCCACGTATGTGTATTGCGCCTGCAATTAGTTTACTTAATCAATTTTCTGATAGCTTTTTTTATTATTTTTTAATGGTAAACTTCTCACCCGCTCTTCACTTGTGAATAAATTTGTTTTCTCTATGAGGGGGTTGGAGGATACTCAAAATTAATTTCTCCTCCGGACGTCTCAAATTTTTTATTTTAGTTCATTTATTATTTCATCACGTTTCCACATTTATTTTTATAATAATGTTTTCTCATTTCATATTTCTACCATATTGGAACCTTTCGTGTTAAATTTTTTCAATAAATATTCGTCTACCTTTGACAAAAAATTTTTCTATTCTTTGTGTGTGTGCCATATTCAACTTGATTTCCATCAGATAAGGAAGTATGGCACCTAATTTACAAATACCCATTCAATTTTTGCATGTCCGTGGAAATTATTGATTCATAAACTTAGGCTGATATTTGCCACTAAAAAATATCTAGGGGCTAAGCTTAAATGCGCTCTCGTTCAGCCCTGATAGAGCAGATCTGTAGGCCCTTTCAGAGTGGTTCCGGCTAATTGTTTGGCTCATTGATTCATCCAAATAAATCTTTGAATTAGCCAATTTTTTAATATTTTCTCCATCAAAAATTAAGAGTCAAGTGTCATCCCTGACATTTAGGTTTCCCCCTTGGTACGAAATTTATTTACCACTTTGGGGTACCACGCTACACACTTCCAGCTCGTTCCGGGTATAAAATCTTTTCTACCAATTTTATCTTTTTTTCCCGACTTCTAAAGCTAATTTTCCTGGAATATGAAAGTTGTTGGCCTTTGAATACATATAACTGCACAGTGTAACAAATTGCCCAAAAATGGCTCATAATTCACCTTGAAGAAGACAATGACCAAATTGAATACATAAGTCATTATCCTATGTAATTTTTAACGTAGGTTTCAAATTTTTAATTATTTTTTTGATAGGGGTAGATGAAAGAATGTAAAGTGAAGAGTGAAAGAAAAAAATTTATCAAAATATAGTGTTGGGTATTGAAAGTGACTGAATAATACTCTGAATTCAAATCTGAGGTTGTTTTGGCAATTAAGCAGCATTAAAAAAAGATATAGAAAGGAAAATGAAAAATTTTGCAAAAAAAACATTTCCTTATATTTTTTGACCACACAGTCATTTTTGGCATGTTTCTCAAAAACTTGTTGACTGATTTGAGGTACTTTTTCCAGCCAGGGTAGGCGAATCAATTATCCCACTTAAAGACAAAATTAGGACCCATATTATACGGGTTGGATGTATAATTCAACAATACAATATGTTGAGACTGCCGGTGAACGTAGGGAAGGAAGATAGGAATGTGATTTTTCAGTTTGATGGATGAGGCTGTAATGTATGAATATCGTATGCCGACTTGCCGGTGCGTACAATTTGGTTGATTTAAAAATGAAAATTCGTATGAAATATGAATAATGTGTTTTATTCAGTAAAACAAAATAATACCTGGACACCATAGCTTAACGATAATCTTAAGTTTAAAAGTTTTTTTTGGAATCATGATAAATGGATTGTTATGGATTATTACTATATGGGTCAACATAGTAGAATGGCATCCTGTAAATTCTGTAATTAATCAATTAGGTTTACTATGGAAGCCCAAACTTGGTCACTCAACCTACCAATACCTCGATGAAATACTTCTTATGATGATGTGTGGAAAAATATTAATTAACTGAAATCATCGGAACAAAAATTTAAGGTTTTTGTTATCAACGCACGGATTTACTTGAGTTTAATATGGTTTAACTCTTAGGACTTCAATCTCGTAGCTTCTACTCTAATGAAGTTTTCTGGCCTAGTCTTCTTCACATTCGCAACAGCAATATAACTTAAGATCGTGATTACCGATGCAGGGAAAAATTACTTGGGCAGTACTGCTGAATATAACATGGTAGTTTTTATGACCATAAAAAAATTTCTGATGCCATTTTGAACTCCATTTCTATTTGTTGAGGAAAAATTTGTAAAGAAAACTACTTTTTTCCTACTTTTAATGCCAGTACTTTTTAGAAAATGGAAGACGACAATACCAAATATGTGCATGAGAAGAGACTTGGGTAATGATGGATCAAAAAAGTTTTTTGTCTTCAATTTTTCATGGAATCAAACTTTAAAATTGCTCTCCTAAAAAATTGCAAATTTTGAGATGTGACGTTGCTATATTAAATGAGCGACTTGTGCACGTCTAAAACTTAAGCTGGGTTGTGACAAGTGCAATATTCCTGGGGAATATTTGCCTGGCTACAGTCTCGAAAAGGAGAGACTGGAGTGAATAAACTCTGGCCTGTAGCATTGATGTTTTCGGTTCGTATCTTCAGCTCGTCATCCTCAATGGTGGTCAGATTTACCAGATCAATCAGGGTGTGATGGAGATCAAATAGAGTGGTCAGCCTGTGTGCATTATTTCGAATATTTTTCACTGCATTTGGATATCGTGCCTCGAACCACTGTGGAAAGACGAACGTGAGCAAAGGAAGTCGGTCTTCCAGGTACCCTTGGGATGTATTATGAAATTTTCCCCAACGCGGCCCATGGTCACTGAACACTATCAGTACGGTATGGTTTAGTAGTTGCTCTTGATGAAGTCGTTGCAAGAAGTTGAGTACCGCTTCGTCTAATTGAGTTGGCAGATTCCAGTAATCGTGGGTAAAAGTCGTGCTCCAGAAGTAGCCAAAAAATTTTTTGTTATGAAAGGTTCGGATAAATCTGTAAGTATAGTCTAGAATAGTGGATAAAAAAAGTCTGGGTCCAAGGCACCGTTTGAAATAGTCTTCAGAATGTCCTATTGATCGTTCAGCCTCGGTGAAGAATGTACGCAGATAGTAATCAGTGGGTTGTTGGTTGAATCCTTTTTTCTGCAACCCATCGTAAAGTGTATAATCTTCTACAACCGCAGTTCTGCAACAAAAATTTAATTAAAAGAGGAGTAACAAAGTCTAGGTAGATACTTCTAAATAGGTAATGTGTATGTCAAGCTGACAAAAGTAAATTTTACATTTTATTAAAAATAATTTGAATCATTTCAAAATACCGCCCATTGGCTACCCTGGGAAAATATTTTGAAAATAATCGGTGACAATTTCATTTCAATCGGTGCAAAATTAAGCGAGAAACGAGAGTCCTTGTAAACGTATTTCTCACGTTTGGACACTATACCTACTCACTTTGACCATAATGGCTTTTATAAGGGATAGAAAAGTAATATTTGTCTCCCCGAGGATTGTTAATGTTGATAATATTTAGGACTTTAGTTTTCCTGCATTCTGATTCAAAATCAAAAAAACTACCGAATTGAACGCGCTGATTTATTGATAGACTTAGGAATACATCGATTTTTCTAATTTCTCTTCTAGAATGGACCTCAATTGGTATTTCATAGGATTTCAAATCCTGCCCTAAGTTTTAGATCTCATCTGTTTAAGATCTATAAATTATTTCAGAGAAACGCAATAGACTATTAATTGAAAAATCCATATCCATCATCGAAGCAGTATGATATTAGTTCTGTCAGTGGCGCCCACGTATTTCAAATAAAGTAGGGCAAAACCTCAAACTAACCGCAATTTTAAATTAAAAGCCTAAAATTAATAGCTTATTCACCTATGATGCAAGACAATTTTTATTTTTGAAAAAATTCTATTTTTCCTCAATTTTTACCTACCTACTTCACTCCTTTCAGACCACCCACCCCAAATCAATTGGGGCGGCTGCCCCACTTGGACATCCACCGTGGGCGCCACTGAGTTCTGTCTTTTCAACCATGCCGCATAAGTAATATAAAAATATATAACTTATTATAGCTTTGTACCTACCTATAACCTTTGTCTCGATATTGTTCCCAAATGAACGGACACTTATCAAAGAAGTGATCTTTTTTAGTGGCGCATGTATTTTCCAATTGAGAAGCCGTGCGATTCGTCAATAAAGTTATTAGATTTGGAAAAGAATTCTCAGCAACTTTATTGTAGCCCAACATTTCAACAACGTTCATTTCTTTGAGAAAATTGTACGATGATGGCATTTGACGCTGAAAATTTAAACGCGACAGAGTATCGATTCCAACCAATGCTACATTCACCCAATGTTTTTCCTTCAATTTTTCATCCACTTTTTCGCATCGTTCTTCGACGTCTTTCTTCAAAGTAGGGAATGCAAAGTAATCTGTATAGAATACAGATTCTTCGTCTTTCTCTCTCCGGCACTCCACTTTGATGAATTCTTCAGATTCACTGTCAATGACATTTGGCTCTGTGAGATTCAGATACTTAATTCTTTCTGAATATCTACAATTGAATCGAATTAAAGATAATTTATTGAAATTGATTGCTAAAATATTTCATAGACTTATTAATAAAGGAAAGTCAAGTTTGTTGGAGGATGGCCTCAAAATTAAAAAATATATTTGACATTATTTATACAGCTTTTTGAATGTGTCAATGTCAGCAGTGCTGGTAACTAACCACACTAAAAGCCAAAATTGGTGATTTTGCAATCTCGCTCATAATAATTAGGTAATTTTTTGCCTGTTTCTATGAAAACTGAAATGATAAATAATGTTTCTGCGGTATAAGGGCCAATATGCATTAGAAAATAATAGGAGGGCCCTTTTGCCGCAGAACCATCGAAATGGTAACGCGGTCCTTATTATGAAGTTTTAAATTTTTTATCTCCGCCCCTGCTGAACGGTTCCAAGACATGGAAACAAAATTCTTTCAACATTTCAGGTACGTAGGTTGAAAATAAGTGGTGCCTCAAAGGATTGAAATGAAAAACTGGTCCGAGTTTAGAATACAGAATCAGAATTTTGTTCACTGGATGTGGGGGGATGGCTTGCTTGATTTTTTCTGAAAGGGGGCTAATTTCAGTTCCGATTAAGATTTCTGTGCAACATGTTCAAAATATTGTTTCTCTATCAAAAGCCATCATCAACTGTAAAATACATTTCTTAGATTTGTGTACAGTTTTATAGATCACAGTCCATTTATCTATACGTATAGTATGATAAAGGATATTGAATGTTTTTGCACCTATTCGTTACATGTTACATATCTTACCCTTTTAGGAATCATTTAAAAAAAGCAAAAAATAATGATAAATAATGATAATACCTAGGAATCTTGTAAATCAGAGGTAAAATCAAACTTTGACACTTTGTGCTTGGGTAAAAGTATGCTTGTTGTACTATTGAAGACACAGAGTACAAAACTGAGACTACATGAAGCTCTTTTGTATTTTTTCGATTTTATCTATTTTAGTTTGGCCCTAAACTGGGAAAAGTTAAGTTTGGCCTTTTTCGCACAACACAGCCTATATACAGGGTCTTTCACAATAAACGCTCACGAGAAATATGTGGTTAGCAAGGGTTTAAAACTATCATTTTCTTTTGTTATCGCCACCAATGCATTCTCCCAACCATGACAATTACTCTGACGATTTCATAATTGGGTATGCATACCAAAAAGGGACCTTGAGGTGAAAAATAATTTTTTCAATTTTTTATGGTTTAGAGCATAAAAAAAGCAAGAAAATTTTTTTTTTCACCCTAAGATCCTATTTCCGTAGTGGAACCCCCGTGTATTTATGATTGGTATGTTTGTGCGGATACAGTGGTATCATTTTTTTAGAAAAAAATTCTTCCACGTAATCATAAAATTAGTTTTTTATTGTTGAGAGCATAAAAAAAAGAAAAAGAAAATTTTTTTTCACCCTAAGATCCCATTTCTGTAGTGGAACCCCCGTGTATTTATGATTGCATTGATTGGTATGTTTGTTCGGATACAGTGGTATCATTTTTTGAGTAAAAAATTCATCCACGTAATCATAAAATTTGTTTTTCTGATGAGCCCTATTTAAAAAAAATACTCTGTATTTTATATTATAAAAAAATACTTTTTCGGAAGAATACATTTATCCTCGATAAATCAAACCGAATTAAGTCATTCCATAGCACGTGAGAATTGTCATGGTTGGGAGAAAGCAGTGGTGGCGATAACAAAAGAAAAAAATAATTTTAGACCCTTGCTAACCACATATTTCTCGTGAGCGTTTATTGTGAAAGACCCTGTACCTAGCAATTAATTTTATCCTGCAAACAAATTAATAAAGTAGATACTTACGTAAGAAAGAAAATAGTTTGCTGAGATGAAATTATGCTTACAGAAAACAAAAATGGCCAATCTTCGGGCTGTTTTTCATATAAAATTGAGATTTGCCCTTTTTATACAACATAGTCAAAATATCTTATTACGGATAGTAAAAGTAAGAAATCTATAGATAACTATTATAGATAGCAAAGAGATGCAAAAAATTCTTTTATCTACCTGTGGTTTTCTAAAAACTAATCAGTAGGTATAAAATATAAATTTATTCTTTTGTCTTACTTAGGACGTGTGAAATCCAAATTTTGATTCTCGGAACTTGCTGAAGGTCTCTTGAAAGAACGATAAATGCATTCTACTTTGCCTCCCTTTGCATACAATTTTAATGTGGTAGGATCGACAATGAGAGCGTTTCCAGACTCGATAACGAGTTGCGGATATTGATATGTCTTATTAACTTTAGGATGCGTAAATGGATCTGTGCAAGATAAGGGTGGTGGTGTTGATATATATGGGTCAACTTCTGGCCCCCGAACTGACATACTCGGAATTTGACATCCTGGTTGGTCAATTACTGAAGCCCGACGTAAATCTGAAATTTTATAAATTCGTTCACTCTTGGCCCATTTCGGAAATGCGAAGGGCTTTCAAAAAATAAGATCCGAATGTTTGCAATTTTCGAAAGCCTTTAAGTGTAGCATTAATTTTTACTCACCAAAACTTGATATTAAACACACTAAAGATAAGATATAATGAATACCCATTTTACACGTGTAAAATTTCAAACACATCATTCGACTGTCAGGTAAATCCACTCAGCCTTAAATATAACCTGTTGCTTGTGCTAATCAAATTGTTTAGTGTTAACAAATCAGTCCAATTTTCCGCCATCTCATAATTAATTATAGGTACCTCAAGAAATTTAAGTTTTTCTTGCGAAATAACTGTCAAAAAACTGTGAAAAATACCATAAAGTATTCGTAATCTGTTGTTCGTATTCATTAATTGCTGCAGTAGAATTTTACTGATGTTAAGAAATAACCGATTGAGAATTTAATTAGCTCTTTTTAAGAAATACCTGATTAGGAATAATTAGTTCGTTTCGAATAAAGGAAATTGTATTTCGTAATTTTTTTATAAGTAACATAAATTTTATTTTTGAGAATATACAGAGAGATTTGAGAAAATTGATACTGAAGCTGAATTTTAAATTCGTTTTGAATTACGTACATATTTCTTATTTTTACTAATTTTTACTTCATTTTGAAAATTTTAGGGTGGGCCAAAAGTTTTTCTGGAGGGATCATGACCCATCCTGCCCCCCCTAGTTCCACCACTGATAAATAGGAGTCAAGTATAAATGAATAACAACATGACTAGCTAATAGATGGAATAAAAGTAATTTTTCGCGGGTAATCGTAATCTGCATTCGGTTTTGAGCAACCTCCTTTTCATTAGTGATCTAGTTTTTGGAATAAGATCTGAATCGGTTGTAAATGGCAAGGCCGCTTCTGTAAATGCTCATCTGTCAGAAAACCACAGTTTGTCCAAATTAACTCTACTCGTCTGGGTTACTCATCCTGCACTCTGTAGCTCAAATGGGGTCCTATGTTGGTGTGCTACTGAACACAATTTCACTTGCATGTTGACCATTTTGTATAACATAATTCTGAAGGCGGAAAATCCAAGTTTCTAACTTTGCTGAGCAATGGTTACATTATTATCTAATTTCTTTCGCTAAATACTACCAGTGATGTTTAAATTGACCGGCGAGGGGGGAATTTTGCGCGTGTGACATTCTTCATGGTTAGCGCATGGAGGTAAATTCCCTCCCGGCTGAACATGTAAGAAATCAGTGGAAAAATTCATAATTCGGCTGCAACCGAGTTGAGTCCCGTCACGAAATTGGAGGGAAAATATTGTCCGAGTTGAGTCTCTGGCAGCGGGGGGTATTTACGGGGCTAATTAGAATATAATAACGAGTTAAGTCCCAGTTTGGTGGAGCTTATTCACATGCATTAATCCCTTCCAAAAGAGGGCATTAAAAACACTGTAACGATCATAGTGATGTTGCAGGAAAAAAAAAATCTCAAATACTATACATTTTTATAGAGAACCTGATATGTATTTCTGGTATGGATAATTATTTGAAATCAAATACGTCATTACTATTATATCGATAGCTGGTGTACTCTCTCAATATGGCCATCTCAAAATTCAAGATGTAACATAAAATTTTTCTCTACTTTTCACTCTAAAAGTTTCAATATTTCTGGTAAATATAAGATTGATGGTAGATAGTTAAAGTAATAAACTGGGACTCAACTCGGAATTACATATTAATTAGCTCCGCAAGACAGGGACTCAACTCGGATAGAAATTCTGGTTTGGGACTCAACTCGGGTTCACCCCATAATTCACCTTGAAGAAGACAATCACCGAAAATTGAATACCGTCAAATGGGGAGACTTTACACACTTTTTTAATGTTTTTCAACTTTGTCCTTTAATAACTCCTCCAATTTTTAAGCTATTGAAGTGAATTTGGTTTTAAAATGTAGGTCTAACATTTCTCAACACAATTGTCAATGAAAGTTTGAGTTTGCAGCCTTTCTTCTATTTTTTATGATTTTTCAAAAAATTTGTGTAAAGTCACCCATCAATGGGGCGACTTTACCCATCAATTTGTTACTAACGGGTTATTGATGGGTGGGTAGGAAAAATTTGAGGATGTTTGTACTCAGACATACGATTGAAAAGAAACTTGTCAAGTACAAACTTGAACCGTGTGAAACCGAACTAAATATTTTGAGTGTCTGTGGTTAAAAAAAAAAGGCGAATAAGAAAAAGGAAAGAACCATATCGCCGCTTTATTTTCTTGTTCTGTTACTGGGTGAAGTGAGGAAGGAGGGGCGATCTTTTTTTTATTTTCCTCCTTCTACCTGCTTCGATCAAAATCGTATTTCGGTTTTAATTTTTGCCTGGCAATTTATTTATCGGGCTAAAACGAAGTGGGTAAAGTCGCCCCTTGAATGTAAAGTCACTCCGTTTGACGATACATAAGTCATTATCCTATGTAATTTTTAATGTAGATTTCAAATTTTTAATTATTTTTTTGATAGGGGTAGGTGAAAGAACGTAAAGTGAAGAGTAAAAGAAAAAAAATTATCAAAATATAGGTAGTGTTGGGTATTGAAAGTGACTGAATAATACTCTGAATTCAAATCTGAGGTTGTTTTGGCAATTAAGCAGCATTAAAAAAAGATAGAGAGAGGAGAATGAAAAATTTTGCAAAAAAAACATTTCCTTATATTTTTTGACCACACAGTCATTTTTGGCATGTTTCTCAAAAACTTGTTGACTGATTTGAGGTACTTTTTCCAGCCAGGGTAGGCGAATCAATTATCCCACTTAAAGACAAAATTAGGACCCATATTATACGGGTTGGATGTATAATTCAACAATACAATATGTTGAGACTGCCGGTGAACGTAGGGAAGGAAGATAGGAATGTGATTTTTCAGTTTGATGGATGAGGCTGTAATGTATGAATATCGTATGCCGACTTGCCGGTGCGTACAATTTGGTTGATTTAAAAATGAAAATTCGTATGAAATATGAATAATGTGTTTTATTCAGTAAAACAAAATAATACCTGGACACCATAGCTTAACGATAATCTTAAGTTTAAAAGTTTTTTTTGGAATCATGATAAATGGATTATTATGGATTATTACTATATGGGTCAACATAGTAGAATGGCATCCTGTAAATTCTGTAATTAATCAATTAGGTTACTATGGAAGCCCAAACTTGGTCACTCAACCTACCAATACCTCGATGAAAATAGTTCTTATGATGATGTGCGGAAAAATATTAATTAACTGAAACCATCGGAACCAAAATTTAAGGTTTTTGTTATCAACGCACGGATTGACTTGAATTTAATATGGTTTAACTCTGAAGACTTCAATCTCGTAGCTTCTACTCTAATGAAGTTTTCTGGCCTAGTCTTCTTCACATTCGCAACAGCAATATAACTTCAGATCGTGATTACCGATGCAGGGAAAAATTACTTGGGCAGTATTGCTGAATATAACATGGTAGTTTTTATGACCATAAAAAAATTTCTGATGCCATTTTGAACTCCATTTCTATTTGTTGAGGAAAAATTTGTAAAGAAAACTACTTTTTTCCTACTTTTAATGCCAGTACTTTTTAGAAAATGGAAGACGACAATACCAAATATGTGCATGAGAAGAGACTTGGGTAATGATGGATCAAAAAAGTTTTTTGTCTTCAATTTTTCATGGAATCAAACTTTAAAATTGCTCTCCTAAAAAATTGCAAATTTTGAGATGTGACGTTGTTGTATTAAATGAGCAACTTGTGCACGTCTAAAACTTAAGCTGGGTTGTGACAAGTGCAATATTCCTGGGGAATATTTGCCTGGCTACAGTCTCGAAAAGGAGACACTGGAGTGAATAAACTCTGGCCTGTAGCATTGATGTTTTCGGTTCGTATCTTCAGCTCGTCATCCTCAATGGTGGTCAGATTTACCAGATCAATCAGGGTGTGATGGAGATCAAATAGAGTGGTCAGCCTGTGTGCATTATTTCGAATATTTTTCACTGCATTTGGATATCGTGCCTCGAACCACTGTGGAAAGACGAACGTGAGCAAAGGAAGTCGGTCTTCCAGGTACCCTTGGGATGTATTATGAAATTTTCCCCAACGCGGCCCATGGTCACTGAACACTATCAGTACGGTATGGTTTAGTAGTTGCTCTTGATGAAGTCGTTGCAAGAAGTTGAGTACCGCTTCGTCTAATTGAGTTGGCAGATTCCAGTAATCGTGGGTAAAAGTCGTGCTCCAGAAGTAGCCAAAAAATTTTTTGTTATGAAAGGTTCGGATAAATCTGTAAGTATAGTCTAGAATAGTGGATAAAAAAAGTCTGGGTCCAAGGCACCGTTTGAAATAGTCTTCAGAATGTCCTATTGATCGTTCAGCCTCGGTGAAGAATGTACGCAGATAGTAATCAGTGGGTTGTTGGTTGAATCCTTTTTTCTGCAACCCATCGTAAAGTGTATAATCTTCTACAACCGCAGTTCTGCAACAAAAATTTAATTAAAAGAGGAGTAACAAAGTCTAGGTAGATACTTCTAAATAGGTAATGTGTATGTCAAGCTGACAAAAGTAAATTTTACATTTTATTAAAAATAATTTGAATCATTTCAAAATACCGCCCATTGGCTACCCTGGGAAAATATTTTGAAAATAATCGGTGACAATTTCATTTCAATCGGTGCAAAATTAAGCGAGAAACGAGAGTCCTTGTAAACGTATTTCTCACGTTTGGACACTATACCTACTCACTTTGACCATAATGGCTTTTATAAGGGATAGAAAAGTAATATTTGTCTCCCCGAGGATTGTTAATGTTGATAATATTTAGGACTTTAGTTTTCCTGCATTCTGATTCAAAATCAAAAAAACTACCGAATTGAACGCGCTGATTTATTGATAGACTTAGGAATACATCGATTTTTCTAATTTCTCTTCTAGAATGGACCTCAATTGGTATTTCATAGGATTTCAAATCCTGCCCTAAGTTTTAGATCTCATCTGTTTAAGATCTATAAATTATTTCAGAGAAACGCAATAGACTATTAATTGAAAAATCCATATCCATCATCGAAGCAGTATGATATTAGTTCTGTCAGTGGCGCCCACGTATTTCAAATAAAGTAGGGCAAAACCTCAAACTAACCGCAATTTTAAATTAAAAGCCTAAAATTAATAGCTTATTCACCTATGATGCAAGACAATTTTTATTTTTGAAAAAATTCTATTTTTCCTCAATTTTTACCTACCTACTTCACTCCTTTCAGACCACCCACCCCAAATCAATTGGGGCGGCTGCCCCACTTGGACATCCACCGTGGGCGCCACTGAGTTCTGTCTTTTCAACCATGCCGCATAAGTAATATAAAAATATATAACTTATTATAGCTTTGTACCTACCTATAACCTTTGTCTCGATATTGTTCCCAAATGAACGGACACTTATCAAAGAAGTGATCTTTTTTAGTGGCGCATGTATTTTCCAATTGAGAAGCCGTGCGATTCGTCAATAAAGTTATTAGATTTGGAAAAGAATTCTCAGCAACTTTATTGTAGCCCAACATTTCAACAACGTTCATTTCTTTGAGAAAATTGTACGATGATGGCATTTGACGCTGAAAATTTAAACGCGACAGAGTATCGATTCCAACCAATGCTACATTCACCCAATGTTTTTCCTTCAATTTTTCATCCACTTTTTCGCATCGTTCTTCGACGTCTTTCTTCAAAGTAGGGAATGCAAAGTAATCTGTATAGAATACAGATTCTTCGTCTTTCTCTCTCCGGCACTCCACTTTGATGAATTCTTCAGATTCACTGTCAATGACATTTGGCTCTGTGAGATTCAGATACTTAATTCTTTCTGAATATCTACAATTGAATCGAATTAAAGATAATTTATTGAAATTGATTGCTAAAATATTTCATAGACTTATTAATAAAGGAAAGTCAAGTTTGTTGGAGGATGGCCTCAAAATTAAAAAATATATTTGACATTATTTATACAGCTTTTTGAATGTGTCAATGTCAGCAGTGCTGGTAACTAACCACACTAAAAGCCAAAATTGGTGATTTTGCAATCTCGCTCATAATAATTAGGTAATTTTTTGCCTGTTTCTATGAAAACTGAAATGATAAATAATGTTTCTGCGGTATAAGGGCCAATATGCATTAGAAAATAATAGGAGGGCCCTTTTGCCGCAGAACCATCGAAATGGTAACGCGGTCCTTATTATGAAGTTTTAAATTTTTTATCTCCGCCCCTGCTGAACGGTTCCAAGACATGGAAACAAAATTCTTTCAACATTTCAGGTACGTAGGTTGAAAATAAGTGGTGCCTCAAAGGATTGAAATGAAAAACTGGTCCGAGTTTAGAATACAGAATCAGAATTTTGTTCACTGGATGTGGGGGGATGGCTTGCTTGATTTTTTCTGAAAGGGGGCTAATTTCAGTTCCGATTAAGATTTCTGTGCAACATGTTCAAAATATTGTTTCTCTATCAAAAGCCATCATCAACTGTAAAATACATTTCTTAGATTTGTGTACAGTTTTATAGATCACAGTCCATTTATCTATACGTATAGTATGATAAAGGATATTGAATGTTTTTGCACCTATTCGTTACATGTTACATATCTTACCCTTTTAGGAATCATTTAAAAAAAGCAAAAAATAATGATAAATAATGATAATACCTAGGAATCTTGTAAATCAGAGGTAAAATCAAACTTTGACACTTTGTGCTTGGGTAAAAGTATGCTTGTTGTACTATTGAAGACACAGAGTACAAAACTGAGACTACATGAAGCTCTTTTGTATTTTTTCGATTTTATCTATTTTAGTTTGGCCCTAAACTGGGAAAAGTTAAGTTTGGCCTTTTTCGCACAACACAGCCTATATACAGGGTCTTTCACAATAAACGCTCACGAGAAATATGTGGTTAGCAAGGGTTTAAAACTATCATTTTCTTTTGTTATCGCCACCAATGCATTCTCCCAACCATGACAATTACTCTGACGATTTCATAATTGGGTATGCATACCAAAAAGGGACCTTGAGGTGAAAAATAATTTTTTCAATTTTTTATGGTTTAGAGCATAAAAAAAGCAAGAAAATTTTTTTTTTCACCCTAAGATCCTATTTCCGTAGTGGAACCCCCGTGTATTTATGATTGGTATGTTTGTGCGGATACAGTGGTATCATTTTTTTAGAAAAAAATTCTTCCACGTAATCATAAAATTAGTTTTTTATTGTTGAGAGCATAAAAAAAAGAAAAAGAAAATTTTTTTTCACCCTAAGATCCCATTTCTGTAGTGGAACCCCCGTGTATTTATGATTGCATTGATTGGTATGTTTGTTCGGATACAGTGGTATCATTTTTTGAGTAAAAAATTCATCCACGTAATCATAAAATTTGTTTTTCTGATGAGCCCTATTTAAAAAAAATACTCTGTATTTTATATTATAAAAAAATACTTTTTCGGAAGAATACATTTATCCTCGATAAATCAAACCGAATTAAGTCATTCCATAGCACGTGAGAATTGTCATGGTTGGGAGAAAGCAGTGGTGGCGATAACAAAAGAAAAAAATAATTTTAGACCCTTGCTAACCACATATTTCTCGTGAGCGTTTATTGTGAAAGACCCTGTACCTAGCAATTAATTTTATCCTGCAAACAAATTAATAAAGTAGATACTTACGTAAGAAAGAAAATAGTTTGCTGAGATGAAATTATGCTTACAGAAAACAAAAATGGCCAATCTTCGGGCTGTTTTTCATATAAAATTGAGATTTGCCCTTTTTATACAACATAGTCAAAATATCTTATTACGGATAGTAAAAGTAAGAAATCTATAGATAACTATTATAGATAGCAAAGAGATGCAAAAAATTCTTTTATCTACCTGTGGTTTTCTAAAAACTAATCAGTAGGTATAAAATATAAATTTATTCTTTTGTCTTACTTAGGACGTGTGAAATCCAAATTTTGATTCTCGGAACTTGCTGAAGGTCTCTTGAAAGAACGATAAATGCATTCTACTTTGCCTCCCTTTGCATACAATTTTAATGTGGTAGGATCGACAATGAGAGCGTTTCCAGACTCGATAACGAGTTGCGGATATTGATATGTCTTATTAACTTTAGGATGCGTAAATGGATCTGTGCAAGATAAGGGTGGTGGTGTTGATATATATGGGTCAACTTCTGGCCCCCGAACTGACATACTCGGAATTTGACATCCTGGTTGGTCAATTACTGAAGCCCGACGTAAATCTGAAATTTTATAAATTCGTTCACTCTTGGCCCATTTCGGAAATGCGAAGGGCTTTCAAAAAATAAGATCCGAATGTTTGCAATTTTCGAAAGCCTTTAAGTGTAGCATTAATTTTTACTCACCAAAACTTGATATTAAACACACTAAAGATAAGATATAATGAATACCCATTTTACACGTGTAAAATTTCAAACACATCATTCGACTGTCAGGTAAATCCACTCAGCCTTAAATATAACCTGTTGCTTGTGCTAATCAAATTGTTTAGTGTTAACAAATCAGTCCAATTTTCCGCCATCTCATAATTAATTATAGGTACCTCAAGAAATTTAAGTTTTTCTTGCGAAATAACTGTCAAAAAACTGTGAAAAATACCATAAAGTATTCGTAATCTGTTGTTCGTATTCATTAATTGCTGCAGTAGAATTTTACTGATGTTAAGAAATAACCGATTGAGAATTTAATTAGCTCTTTTTAAGAAATACCTGATTAGGAATAATTAGTTCGTTTCGAATAAAGGAAATTGTATTTCGTAATTTTTTTATAAGTAACATAAATTTTATTTTTGAGAATATACAGAGAGATTTGAGAAAATTGATACTGAAGCTGAATTTTAAATTCGTTTTGAATTACGTACATATTTCTTATTTTTACTAATTTTTACTTCATTTTGAAAATTTTAGGGTGGGCCAAAAGTTTTTCTGGAGGGATCATGACCCATCCTGCCCCCCCTAGTTCCACCACTGATAAATAGGAGTCAAGTATAAATGAATAACAACATGACTAGCTAATAGATGGAATAAAAGTAATTTTTCGCGGGTAATCGTAATCTGCATTCGGTTTTGAGCAACCTCCTTTTCATTAGTGATCTAGTTTTTGGAATAAGATCTGAATCGGTTGTAAATGGCAAGGCCGCTTCTGTAAATGCTCATCTGTCAGAAAACCACAGTTTGTCCAAATTAACTCTACTCGTCTGGGTTACTCATCCTGCACTCTGTAGCTCAAATGGGGTCCTATGTTGGTGTGCTACTGAACACAATTTCACTTGCATGTTGACCATTTTGTATAACATAATTCTGAAGGCGGAAAATCCAAGTTTCTAACTTTGCTGAGCAATGGTTACATTATTATCTAATTTCTTTCGCTAAATACTACCAGTGATGTTTAAATTGACCGGCGAGGGGGGAATTTTGCGCGTGTGACATTCTTCATGGTTAGCGCATGGAGGTAAATTCCCTCCCGGCTGAACATGTAAGAAATCAGTGGAAAAATTCATAATTCGGCTGCAACCGAGTTGAGTCCCGTCACGAAATTGGAGGGAAAATATTGTCCGAGTTGAGTCTCTGGCAGCGGGGGGTATTTACGGGGCTAATTAGAATATAATAACGAGTTAAGTCCCAGTTTGGTGGAGCTTATTCACATGCATTAATCCCTTCCAAAAGAGGGCATTAAAAACACTGTAACGATCATAGTGATGTTGCAGGAAAAAAAAAATCTCAAATACTATACATTTTTATAGAGAACCTGATATGTATTTCTGGTATGGATAATTATTTGAAATCAAATACGTCATTACTATTATATCGATAGCTGGTGTACTCTCTCAATATGGCCATCTCAAAATTCAAGATGTAACATAAAATTTTTCTCTACTTTTCACTCTAAAAGTTTCAATATTTCTGGTAAATATAAGATTGATGGTAGATAGTTAAAGTAATAAACTGGGACTCAACTCGGAATTACATATTAATTAGCTCCGCAAGACAGGGACTCAACTCGGATAGAAATTCTGGTTTGGGACTCAACTCGGGTTCACCCCATAATTCACCTTGAAGAAGACAATCACCGAAAATTGAATACCGTCAAATGGGGAGACTTTACACACTTTTTTAATGTTTTTCAACTTTGTCCTTTAATAACTCCTCCAATTTTTAAGCTATTGAAGTGAATTTGGTTTTAAAATGTAGGTCTAACATTTCTCAACACAATTGTCAATGAAAGTTTGAGTTTGCAGCCTTTCTTCTATTTTTTATGATTTTTCAAAAAATTTGTGTAAAGTCACCCATCAATGGGGCGACTTTACCCATCAATTTGTTACTAACGGGTTATTGATGGGTGGGTAGGAAAAATTTGAGGATGTTTGTACTCAGACATACGATTGAAAAGAAACTTGTCAAGTACAAACTTGAACCGTGTGAAACCGAACTAAATATTTTGAGTGTCTGTGGTTAAAAAAAAAGGCGAATAAGAAAAAGGAAAGAACCATATCGCCGCTTTATTTTCTTGTTCTGTTACTGGGTGAAGTGAGGAAGGAGGGGCGATCTTTTTTTTATTTTCCTCCTTCTACCTGCTTCGATCAAAATCGTATTTCGGTTTTAATTTTTGCCTGGCAATTTATTTATCGGGCTAAAACGAAGTGGGTAAAGTCGCCCCTTGAATGTAAAGTCACTCCGTTTGACGATACATAAGTCATTATCCTATGTAATTTTTAATGTAGATTTCAAATTTTTAATTATTTTTTTGATAGGGGTAGGTGAAAGAACGTAAAGTGAAGAGTAAAAGAAAAAAAATTATCAAAATATAGGTAGTGTTGGGTATTGAAAGTGACTGAATAATACTCTGAATTCAAATCTGAGGTTGTTTTGGCAATTAAGCAGCATTAAAAAAAGATAGAGAGAGGAGAATGAAAAATTTTGCAAAAAAAACATTTCCTTATATTTTTTGACCACACAGTCATTTTTGGCATGTTTCTCAAAAACTTGTTGACTGATTTGAGGTACTTTTTCCAGCCAGGGTAGGCGAATCAATTATCCCACTTAAAGACAAAATTAGGACCCATATTATACGGGTTGGATGTATAATTCAACAATACAATATGTTGAGACTGCCGGTGAACGTAGGGAAGGAAGATAGGAATGTGATTTTTCAGTTTGATGGATGAGGCTGTAATGTATGAATATCGTATGCCGACTTGCCGGTGCGTACAATTTGGTTGATTTAAAAATGAAAATTCGTATGAAATATGAATAATGTGTTTTATTCAGTAAAACAAAATAATACCTGGACACCATAGCTTAACGATAATCTTAAGTTTAAAAGTTTTTTTTGGAATCATGATAAATGGATTATTATGGATTATTACTATATGGGTCAACATAGTAGAATGGCATCCTGTAAATTCTGTAATTAATCAATTAGGTTACTATGGAAGCCCAAACTTGGTCACTCAACCTACCAATACCTCGATGAAAATAGTTCTTATGATGATGTGCGGAAAAATATTAATTAACTGAAACCATCGGAACCAAAATTTAAGGTTTTTGTTATCAACGCACGGATTGACTTGAATTTAATATGGTTTAACTCTGAAGACTTCAATCTCGTAGCTTCTACTCTAATGAAGTTTTCTGGCCTAGTCTTCTTCACATTCGCAACAGCAATATAACTTCAGATCGTGATTACCGATGCAGGGAAAAATTACTTGGGCAGTATTGCTGAATATAACATGGTAGTTTTTATGACCATAAAAAAATTTCTGATGCCATTTTGAACTCCATTTCTATTTGTTGAGGAAAAATTTGTAAAGAAAACTACTTTTTTCCTACTTTTAATGCCAGTACTTTTTAGAAAATGGAAGACGACAATACCAAATATGTGCATGAGAAGAGACTTGGGTAATGATGGATCAAAAAAGTTTTTTGTCTTCAATTTTTCATGGAATCAAACTTTAAAATTGCTCTCCTAAAAAATTGCAAATTTTGAGATGTGACGTTGTTGTATTAAATGAGCAACTTGTGCACGTCTAAAACTTAAGCTGGGTTGTGACAAGTGCAATATTCCTGGGGAATATTTGCCTGGCTACAGTCTCGAAAAGGAGACACTGGAGTGAATAAACTCTGGCCTGTAGCATTGATGTTTTCGGTTCGTATCTTCAGCTCGTCATCCTCAATGGTGGTCAGATTTACCAGATCAATCAGGGTGTGATGGAGATCAAATAGAGTGGTCAGCCTGTGTGCATTATTTCGAATATTTTTCACTGCATTTGGATATCGTGCCTCGAACCACTGTGGAAAGACGAACGTGAGCAAAGGAAGTCGGTCTTCCAGGTACCCTTGGGATGTATTATGAAATTTTCCCCAACGCGGCCCATGGTCACTGAACACTATCAGTACGGTATGGTTTAGTAGTTGCTCTTGATGAAGTCGTTGCAAGAAGTTGAGTACCGCTTCGTCTAATTGAGTTGGCAGATTCCAGTAATCGTGGGTAAAAGTCGTGCTCCAGAAGTAGCCAAAAAATTTTTTGTTATGAAAGGTTCGGATAAATCTGTAAGTATAGTCTAGAATAGTGGATAAAAAAAGTCTGGGTCCAAGGCACCGTTTGAAATAGTCTTCAGAATGTCCTATTGATCGTTCAGCCTCGGTGAAGAATGTACGCAGATAGTAATCAGTGGGTTGTTGGTTGAATCCTTTTTTCTGCAACCCATCGTAAAGTGTATAATCTTCTACAACCGCAGTTCTGCAACAAAAATTTAATTAAAAGAGGAGTAACAAAGTCTAGGTAGATACTTCTAAATAGGTAATGTGTATGTCAAGCTGACAAAAGTAAATTTTACATTTTATTAAAAATAATTTGAATCATTTCAAAATACCGCCCATTGGCTACCCTGGGAAAATATTTTGAAAATAATCGGTGACAATTTCATTTCAATCGGTGCAAAATTAAGCGAGAAACGAGAGTCCTTGTAAACGTATTTCTCACGTTTGGACACTATACCTACTCACTTTGACCATAATGGCTTTTATAAGGGATAGAAAAGTAATATTTGTCTCCCCGAGGATTGTTAATGTTGATAATATTTAGGACTTTAGTTTTCCTGCATTCTGATTCAAAATCAAAAAAACTACCGAATTGAACGCGCTGATTTATTGATAGACTTAGGAATACATCGATTTTTCTAATTTCTCTTCTAGAATGGACCTCAATTGGTATTTCATAGGATTTCAAATCCTGCCCTAAGTTTTAGATCTCATCTGTTTAAGATCTATAAATTATTTCAGAGAAACGCAATAGACTATTAATTGAAAAATCCATATCCATCATCGAAGCAGTATGATATTAGTTCTGTCAGTGGCGCCCACGTATTTCAAATAAAGTAGGGCAAAACCTCAAACTAACCGCAATTTTAAATTAAAAGCCTAAAATTAATAGCTTATTCACCTATGATGCAAGACAATTTTTATTTTTGAAAAAATTCTATTTTTCCTCAATTTTTACCTACCTACTTCACTCCTTTCAGACCACCCACCCCAAATCAATTGGGGCGGCTGCCCCACTTGGACATCCACCGTGGGCGCCACTGAGTTCTGTCTTTTCAACCATGCCGCATAAGTAATATAAAAATATATAACTTATTATAGCTTTGTACCTACCTATAACCTTTGTCTCGATATTGTTCCCAAATGAACGGACACTTATCAAAGAAGTGATCTTTTTTAGTGGCGCATGTATTTTCCAATTGAGAAGCCGTGCGATTCGTCAATAAAGTTATTAGATTTGGAAAAGAATTCTCAGCAACTTTATTGTAGCCCAACATTTCAACAACGTTCATTTCTTTGAGAAAATTGTACGATGATGGCATTTGACGCTGAAAATTTAAACGCGACAGAGTATCGATTCCAACCAATGCTACATTCACCCAATGTTTTTCCTTCAATTTTTCATCCACTTTTTCGCATCGTTCTTCGACGTCTTTCTTCAAAGTAGGGAATGCAAAGTAATCTGTATAGAATACAGATTCTTCGTCTTTCTCTCTCCGGCACTCCACTTTGATGAATTCTTCAGATTCACTGTCAATGACATTTGGCTCTGTGAGATTCAGATACTTAATTCTTTCTGAATATCTACAATTGAATCGAATTAAAGATAATTTATTGAAATTGATTGCTAAAATATTTCATAGACTTATTAATAAAGGAAAGTCAAGTTTGTTGGAGGATGGCCTCAAAATTAAAAAATATATTTGACATTATTTATACAGCTTTTTGAATGTGTCAATGTCAGCAGTGCTGGTAACTAACCACACTAAAAGCCAAAATTGGTGATTTTGCAATCTCGCTCATAATAATTAGGTAATTTTTTGCCTGTTTCTATGAAAACTGAAATGATAAATAATGTTTCTGCGGTATAAGGGCCAATATGCATTAGAAAATAATAGGAGGGCCCTTTTGCCGCAGAACCATCGAAATGGTAACGCGGTCCTTATTATGAAGTTTTAAATTTTTTATCTCCGCCCCTGCTGAACGGTTCCAAGACATGGAAACAAAATTCTTTCAACATTTCAGGTACGTAGGTTGAAAATAAGTGGTGCCTCAAAGGATTGAAATGAAAAACTGGTCCGAGTTTAGAATACAGAATCAGAATTTTGTTCACTGGATGTGGGGGGATGGCTTGCTTGATTTTTTCTGAAAGGGGGCTAATTTCAGTTCCGATTAAGATTTCTGTGCAACATGTTCAAAATATTGTTTCTCTATCAAAAGCCATCATCAACTGTAAAATACATTTCTTAGATTTGTGTACAGTTTTATAGATCACAGTCCATTTATCTATACGTATAGTATGATAAAGGATATTGAATGTTTTTGCACCTATTCGTTACATGTTACATATCTTACCCTTTTAGGAATCATTTTAAAAAAGTAAAAAATAATGATAAATAATGATAATACCTAGGAATCTTGTTAATCAGAGGTAAAATAAAACTTTGACCCCTTGTGCTTGGGTAAAAGTATGCTTGTTGTACTATTGAAGACACAGAGTACAAAACTGAGACTACATAAAGCTCTTTTGTATTTTTTCGATTTTACCTATTTCAGTTTGGCCCTAAGCTGGGAAAAGTTCAGTTTGGCCTTTTTCGCACAACACAGCCTATACTCGTATACCTAGCAATTAATTTTATCCTGCAAACAAATTAATAAAATAGGTACTTACGTAAGAAAGAAAATAGTTTGCTAAGATAAAATTATGCTTACAGAAAACAAAAATGGCCAATCTTCGGGCTGTTTTTCATATAAAATTGAGATTTTCCGTTTTTATACAACATAGTCAAAATATCTTATTACGGATAGTAAAAGTAAGAAATCTATAGATAACTATTATAGATAGCAAAGAGATGCAAAAAATTCTTTTATCTACCTGTGGTTTTCTAAAAACTAATCAGTAGGTATAAAATATAAATTTATTCTTTTGTCTTACTTAGGACGTGTGAAATCCAAATTTTGATTCTCGGAACTTGCTGAAGGTCTCTTGAAAGAACGATAAATGCATTCTACTTTGCCTCCCTTTGCATACAATTTTAATGTGGTAGGATCGACAATGAGAGCGTTTCCAGACTCGATAACGAGTTGCGGATATTGATATGTCTTATTAACTTTAGGATGCGTAAATGGATCTGTGCAAGATAAGGGTGGTGGTGTTGATATATATGGGTCAACTTCTGGCCCCCGAACCGACATACTCGGAATTTGACATCCTGGTTGGTCAATTACTGAAGCCCGACGTAAATCTGAAATTTTATAAATTCGTTCACTCTTGGCCCATTTTGGAAATGCGAAGGGCTTTCAAAAAATAAGTTCCGAATGTTTGCAATTTTCGAAAGCCTTTAAGTGTAGCATTAATTTTTACTCACCAAAACTTGATATTAAACACACTAAAGATAAGATATAATGAATACCCATTTTACACGTGTAAAATTTCAAACACATCATTCGACTGTCAGGTAAATCCACTCAGCTTTAAATATAACCTGTTGCTTGTGCTAATCAAATTGTTTAGTGTTAACAAATCAGTCCAATTTTCCGCCATCTCATAATTAATTATAGGTACCTCAAGAAATTTAAGTTTTTCTTGCGAAATAACTGTCAAAAAACTGTGAAAAATACCATAAAGTATTCGTAATCTGTTGTTCGTATTCATTAATTGCTGCAGTAGAATTTTACTGATGTTAAGAAATAACCGATTGAGAATTTAATTAGCTCTTTTTAAGAAATACCTGATTAGGAATAATTAGTTCGTTTCGAATAAAGGAAATTGTATTTCGTAATTTTTTTATAAGTAACATAAATTTTATTTTTGAGAATATACAGAGAGATTTGAGAAAATTGATACTGAAGCTGAATTTTAAATTCGTTTTGAATTACGTACATATTTCTTATTTTTACTAATTTTTACTTCATTTTGAAAATTTTAGGGTGGGCCAAAAGTTTTTCTGGAGGGATCATGACCCATCCTGCCCCCCCTAGTTCCACCACTGATAAATAGGAGTCAAGTATAAATGAATAACAACATGACTAGCTAATAGATGGAATAAAAGTAATTTTTCGCGGGTAATCGTAATCTGCATTCGGTTTTGAGCAACCTCCTTTTCATTAGTGATCTAGTTTTTGGAATAAGATCTGAATCGGTTGTAAATGGCAAGGCCGCTTCTGTAAATGCTCATCTGTCAGAAAACCACAGTTTGTCCAAATTAACTCTACTCGTCTGGGTTACTCATCCTGCACTCTGTAGCTCAAATGGGGTCCTATGTTGGTGTGCTACTGAACACAATTTCACTTGCATGTTGACCATTTTGTATAACATAATTCTGAAGGCGGAAAATCCAAGTTTCTAACTTTGCTGAGCAATGGTTACATTATTATCTAATTTCTTTCGCTAAATACTACCAGTGATGTTTAAATTGACCGGCGAGGGGGAATTTCGCGCGTGTGACATTCTTCATGGTTAACGCATGGAGGTAAATTCCCTCCCGGCTGAACATGTAAGAAATCAGTGGAAAAATTACTATTCATCAGCAATGTCTTTAAGAATTGAGTTTTACGCCTTCGAAAATATGCTGGACAAAATGATTAAAATGCGAGTGAAATTTCATTTCATACGTAATCTTAAAGAATGAATTTTAATTTAAAACTAACCGCATGTCTATTTTTTTTCTTACGCATATAATTGGAAAAATAAATATAGCCGGTCATTTTGCGACACCCTTTACGGGTTGAGGCAGCCATTTTTCCAAGTTTCTATAGAGTTCGATTTTTCCCTATTATGAGCCTTTTTCGAAAGATTTGTTACACTGTGGGCTGTAGAAAGAACGTGATCGTTTAAACGAATTTGAGTGATTTTTTTCAACTTCGACGCGCCATTAGGAATAATTAGTTCGCTTCGAATAAAGGAAATTGTATTTCCTAATATTTTTATAAGGGACATAAATTTGATTTTTCAGAATATACAGAGATATTTGAGAAAAGTGATACTGAAGCAGAATTTTAAATTCGTTTTGAATTATTTCTTATTTTTACTTCATTTTGAAAAATTTTAGGGTGGGCCAAAAGTTTTTCTGGAGGGACCATGACCAATCCTTCCCCTCTAATTCCACCACTGATAAAAGGAGTCAAGAATAAATGAATAACAACATGACTAGCCAATACATGGAATAAGGGTAATTTTTCGCTGGGTTTCAATATCTGCATTTGGTTTTGAGTAACCTTCTTTTCTTTTTTAGGCCATATCTCATAACGTACGAGTACTTGGCAAAATTGAGGAATGATTTTTTCGGAATAAAATCTGAATCAGTTTTAAATATCAAGGCTGCTTTGGTAAAGACTGTCAGAAAACCACCGTTCGTCCAAATTTACTCAACTACAATAACAGACAATTCATAGCAAAATGTATTTGTAAACTACGAAGGTCAAATAAAATAGTGTTAATAAGTTACTACTAAAAATAATGTGATACAAATAAAGCTCTTTACAAAATTAAACTTAAAAAACAAGCCTTGCATTCGAAATTGTCATTACAAAATGAAATTGAAAAATACAAAAGCCGTACTACATATTATTCGTTTGCATAACTGGTAACAAATCATATCAGATAACACAAAAATTTGGTTTTCTCCGAACAACCTACTCGCGATCGGTAGGAAATAAACAAAACATCGTTAACATCAAAACGCAAAAAAGTCCATAAGACATAACCTTTGGTTATAAAAAAAGAAAAATCACAATTTAAGTACAATGGTTTATACAGCAAAAAAAAAAGGACGGTTGCAGCTGAAAAAAAAGCTTGGTCATAAATAATAACTACCTATGAAAAAATAAATATTAAAAAATCGTAAAAAACAATTATACGAATTCGAATTGGTTCTTGAAAGACGCGTTTCCAAAGAATGAAAAAAAAAAAAACCTGTTAAAAATGGAGGAAAAACTGAAAGTGAGCAACTAGGCTTAATACGAAAAAAAAAAAAATCAATTTTCGTTGTATGAAAAGTGATATCACAAGTTATTTTCATGTTGTGCTTACGGTATCGTTTCACTATTAATCATGAAATTATTATTAAAATAATATTATAATTTTGAAAAAAGAAAAACATTAAAAAATGGCACACGAGGTTGCTAAGAAACCTGCAGCATCCTTAGAATACCTGTCAAAAAAAAAAAAACTAGTTTCTTATTTTTTTTCCCTTAAGGTTTCGTTGTACTTCTATCACAAATTGTAGTGTTCCCGTTGGAGCGAATGAATTTCAACAATTATTTTTTAATGCTGAACAAAAGCGATCAAGTACACGTTATACGTATAGGAGGAACGTTAATGGCTGGAAAGAAAACAAAAACATTAACAATAGATTCCATATTATTTTAGTAACAATATTCACGACGCACGTTTCATGCTTTAATCGCACGAGAATGGTGTGGAAATGCAGCGTGGTTGGTAGGAAATAAATACACGATTCCGTTACTATTATTGTCCTTCTTAAAGGCTGCCAGCTCAATTTCTGGACTGACTTCCAGTCGCAGCTGACGAGTTTTATTGCCCAACATGCACTGGAATTTGGTCGATACATTTACAGTCAAATCAGTGCCACGTAAGCTATAACATATCAAAAAAATGAAACGATGTGAATATACTGCAAAGTTAGATATCAGCGTCAATGACACCTGCAGTAAATTTTCCAAAACTGAGTAGTGAACAGCAAAAAGAGGATTTCCAACATTTTTTACTTTTGAAAAAAACGCATTTGAAGTTTGCATAAAAGCAAAACTGGAATTGAAATCGAGCTAGGATGCTGAAATTGGGAATACAATTACGTAGACGAAAATATGAACTTGGAATTATGCTGAAGGAGAAGTATGTGCAGTGCATAGAATGGCCGACAGAGAGCAGAGCAAATGAGGATAACCAAATCCGCTTTTTGTCGTTTTCGACTTTTTATGCCAAATATCAGTCAACAATAAATCTCATTTTTTGCTTTTCTTGGTGCTTTCATACCAAATATCAATCCACTAAATCCTTTTTTTGCTGTTCTTTGAATTTCTGTGCCATGTATCACTTTAGAAAATTGTGGAAGAAAAAATCCAAAATACTTCATTAAAATTTAAAACTAAGAAATAATTTTGGGAAAATTAATAAAATAATTTAATAATGACCTCAGTGGAACATTTTTGCATATTGCTTTGAGAAATAAGATTTCACTAGTTTGAATGGGGGTACATATTTACATTCTGATGATAGAAATATGATCAAAAAAAATTATGTCAGGGTAGAAATTTCGTCTACCCATATCTTGAGAATTAGAACAGATATCGAGATACGATTATAAACGCCATCGTCAGGACGGTTCGTTGAACCAGAATCGCTGAAAATATTTAAAAAAAAGGGATTCTGGTTGAAAACCCCTTCTTGACTTTCACTACTCAATTCTAAATGAGAAAAATTGCGTATTTCAAGGGTGCAGTTTCAAAAATCTCGAACTGAATATAACCGCAGTACAAATAATTTCTACCCTCAAACGATAGCTATTTCTAGTACTGATACTACTCAGTCATCACCGAACTGATACAACAAAAATTAACAGAAATGTGAGCAAAATTAAAAATTTTCTTCTAAAAAAATGCATTTACGGTTATGCGTTTTTCTCACTAAATTTTCTTTCATAAGTTACCCAATCAATCTGAAGATTTCATCAATTTATTCTCAAAGAATGTCTTTAGAGTGCTCTGTTAGCAGAATTTCGGTTTTCAGTTCAATTATCGCAGCCTTCTAAAATTTAGTACTATAAAGCAAAATTTTAGAATTCCACCAAAGAAGCACCGATGAAACATCGTTTAGGAACAGACTGGTGAAAATTTCAGATTAATCGGTGCAAAATTCAGCCATAAAAACGTATTCACGTAAATGTCTTTCTTGAACGTACTGTAACTGCACCCTTAAGAGCGAATATGTCTTGCTACCAATTTACTCGTGATTAAATAAAGCTAGTAAAAAGCCAAAATTTCTTACCGTCCATATTTGGAACATAAGACGCCGACCAATTCACCAACTCTGTCTTCGTTATTCCTCGTTTTGAGGGTAATAACCAAGTCGTTACCTTTATTCGAATGAATAACCATGAGCTGATCACGACCAGGGCTCACACTTAAACCGGTTATCTACAGAAAAAATTGACAATTAAATTGCTATTATCACAATACTGGCGACGAAGAAGCTAACAAAATACGAAAACTTGTCATGTAATAATATTTTATGATTTTCAGAATATTCACGAAGTTTTTAATTTTTTATTTTTGTTACACGTAGAGGAGGATTGAAAGATTTTTTCATCTCGATTCAAAGCGGGCTAGTCACATAGCTATCAATAGTTTTTTTATTCTCGAATTAATTTGACTTTAGAAATTAACCACCTACAACCAATGAGGCAATTTTTGTAGCCGATGCCATAACTTACCTCTTCAATAGGCATTCCTTTTTTCATAGATTTAAATTTCAGCGTATCCAATTTGTAAATCGCCGAATCGGATACCAGAAGTGCTCTGTCAGCGCATTTATTGAATTTATTCATTTTTCTGATGAACGACGAGAACATAACCTGAAATAAAAGGAATATATAATGTGAATTACCTAAATTACCAGCATGTACTAGTTTATAGTTTAAAGTATATTTCTGTTCCAAGAGAAAAACATAAAACACGTTGAGCAAATGGTCTTTGAGAAGCTAACCAATTGTACCTATGAGTAACAGGTCACGTATTCTATATTTCTCTTTTACAACATACAAATCTAATAAGTGATCCAATTTACTTTTTCGAATTTTTCCTCTCTTTGCAGCTGTTTGGCAGCAGTAATATATTTTTCATAGTCCTCGTTCTCGGCGGACAAACTCAAATAATCGCCTAACCACTTTCGAGTGGAACCCCAGTTGGAACGTTTTTCTTTTAATGCACTGGCAGCACAAATCTGTGAGAAAATTAATCGACGTTTTACGAAATCGGCAAAATTTCAGTGTCAAAAGAAAAATAAATGAGTTTCATTTTAAGAACAACGCAAGGAAACTTTTTCAAACTGAGTTCATAGGATGGAAATACCTCCAGTCTTACATTTAGAAACAAACAAGCGACTGGTTACAGTAAAAAAGACTACAGTAAATCACCATTTGGATAGGTCTAAGATAGTAAAAATAATGAAGTCACCTTAATTCGAAGTTGTGGCCATTCTTCCCGTGGGAATGGACTCAGAATCATGTACGCCCGCCAACGATCGAAAATGGAATGTAAAACTACCAAAAATGGTCTGACAGAGAAGCAGGTATTTGGCCAAGGCAATCCTTTGCCAAAGTCTCGCATATATTTGGCATTTCTGCAACATTAAAAACGTAAAGCATTAATTGAAAGCAGTTTTTAAAACACCTTGCGGATTTAAATGGAGTCTAGACTCTGAACTACAGCAGATTAAGTACTTGAAAGTTTGCGATAACTGGGTAACGTAAGTTCGTATTTTATAACGTCGATAATATTGCATTATGGTCATGAGTGCTTTCATTTTTCGGTAACGCTGTCGACATAATGTTCCACGCCATTGTTTTTGCAGAAGTAGTACTATACCAGGAATTAAATCGTCTCGCATCTGGATGTAAAAAAAAAAAGCAAAAAAAAGTCAATTAAATGAAATAATTTTTAAACATCTTCAAATTATTCACGATTAAATAAGAAATTGTTGTTTTTAAAAGGAACGTGTTTGGGTTACAAAAATTGAATAAAATGGAACTGAATTAAATATCAAAAATTCAAGACTGCATTAGTATTGCGCAATTTGCCGGACTAAAATTTTTATTCTAAAATTTCCAGAGAGAATTTAAACATAAATAAATGTAATACAAGATAGCCCTTAGAACCTTATTCCTTCTAGTTTACAAATTCTAAGAATACAGAAAATAAATAAAAAATCAAAATATTTATTGAAAAAAAAAAAAAAAAAAAAAAAAAACTAAATATTAAAAATGCTTCAAAGGTTACCGAAAAAAAAGTGGATAACGTTGAAGGATTTTTATTCAGCGAGTGATATAGAAACATACAAAATTTATAATCTCATTGAGCTGGGGAAAATTATAGCACATAGAAACTCCAAGAAATTTTCTAAAATATTCGTAATTTTTGAAAAATTGCTTGAATTAGAAATTCGAGCATTTTGGGTTTTACAAAAAAGTTGCAAATCCATACTTTTTTTTTTTGTCTACGTGGAAAACGTTATTATTATTTGGTTTTACTTTTTGCCCAGAAAAGAAAGAAATTTTAGGATAGGTACAGTGGAATTAAGTTTGAATTCACAGCAGAAAACTAGCTAAAATTAAAAACTTCAGTAATTTCAATAGCTGAGAATTGTGTGAATATGTCTAAAAATTTTTTTCAGCTCCAAGAAAATATTAGAGCAGCATAAAAATAACTGACGATATGAAATTCTCGAAACAGTCCCAAGAATCAAGAATAGTATAAACAATACCACAATTTTAACTTTCGAAAATTTCTTTAAAAAAATATTATTTTTGACTTACACTACATGTATTACTCCAATGTATCCCAGGGATGATTTCACTTATTTTTTTCTTTTCTGTTTTTACTTGAAATTAGTGTGAAAAGATAATCCACGTGGATATGTGGCGACTTTAGATGAAAATTGCCGATTGGGAATATAAGAACATTCCCATTCGCCAAAATATCAGAAATTCCCAATTTATTCTTTCCTCAGAATTCCCAGAGCACAACGCCAACTTATTCACATTTTTCAACGCATTTTCCTGCCTCTCCAAATTTCTAGTTGTTTGAGAAAGCATTTCCACAGGAAACAAATAGTTCGCAGAAAATGTCCGAGTTGAAAAAAAAAAATTGCACTAACTTTTTCCAGAGCGAACAACGTATGCGGAGTTCTGATGAAAATCTTTGTTCGTCCATATTTCACATCGTTCTCGAATCCGCACTCTTCGATGAGCACACGAGTACCGTCTTTGGGCGTTCCAGCAACGAAATTCGGCCACGTAAATTTGCTGATCATCTTGTACCTGCAAATACAATACGCCTCTCAAATAAGTGTGACATCACTTTTACAAGGTCATAGAATTCGCCAGGCGCCGGCCAGTTCTGGCGTGGGTAGATGAAATGCACAGTCGTACACTTCACACCGTACCAGATCGATGACCTTACCGTTTAAGAAATCGTTCGTAGGTTTGCCGATGAGCGAATCCAGCACGTCTAACTCGTACATTCTCCAGTAAGCCAAGATAGCGAATCTGATGCGAAACTCGTTCTTCGTCCAAACTAGCAGGTGATTTTTCTTCGTTCGGCTTGATGCACCTCACATAATAGGGCACCTTGCTGGAAAGCGTCTTTACCAAGGCGATCATCGAATTTTTGAATAACGTGCCTGCGGTTAACGGTCTCTTCGTCGTCTGAATAGAAAAATGAACGAATAAAAATTGAAAATCAATAAGAATAGGTGGTTCGATCTGAATTTTGTAGAGTGCCTGATCCTTTGACACCATGGAGCTTTTTTAGTTTTAATGAAGTTTTATAAATAAAAGAAGCCATGATCGAATATTTCTCCAAGAGTAATGAGAGGCTAAATGAGATATCTAATCGACTTTCCTCTTGCTTCAAAGCCATCATTTAGACCACTATCTCGAACATTTATGAAATTACAGTATTTGTTTAATGGCTGAGGTAGCACTTTTCCTAGACTTTCTACTATTGTTTCCACATTAATATGGGAAAAAATGTCTGTCATGTTTTCAACAGGACTACGATATACATTATATCTTCTAGATGTCAGTTTCTTATAATTCATAAAATTTTTATTGTTTTCTAAAAGCTGGGGATACAATTTCGATGGTTTCATCATATATTTTTTCTTCAATTGTATCGAAAAGGATGTGAACGAAAAAACTATTCAATAACCTATTAATAAAAAATGATTACAATATTGAAGAAGTTCAAAGTGAGTTCCTTACAATTAAAATGATTTGACGCGATACTGTAAACAAGAGCAGAATCAGAAAAAAAAAACACATAATTGTCAATTTTTATTTTCCCATCCAAATTGCATTTATCTCAAATACTATGATCGACAAAAATGGACCACTTAATTATGCAGTGCCACATGTTTAGTCACCCTTAAAAAATTTTAAGGACCATCATTTGAAAATTATTCGACAAAACAGAACTGAAAAAAGAATTATCCAAATACGAGTCACGACGATAAATAAAACATTACCCACCAAATACCAATATTACCTAATTCCTGACCTTGCGAATCTAGATAACATAATAATGACGCTTTCCATCAAATATTCGTGGGTGGTTATTAACTTTACTCTTCCTCGGTAGAAATAGAAGAGACAAGTTGGCTAAATATTCGAAACTAAGCAGTTTGAGCAATATGCTTATAGGTGAAAACAGATTGAGGTATACCTTTATTGAGTTTTAGTGCCATTTCGAAATTTCATTTGTTGATTATTTTACAACTGAATCATATTAAGTATTATTATTTTAAGAAATTTGACATCCCGTTTCTATACATTCATGCACGTCTGTCCTAACGATGGCCCTAACACTGTATGCGTCATAATTTACTAGGAAAAACATAAATTCATACGTTCATCAATATCCCAACTTCGAAAAAGAAAATCATCACAGATAAATGAGGAGTCTAAAAATGAAACCATCACTACGAGTACATTCAAAATCGGAGAAAAAGAACGGGTGTGCTTTTTTCTTAAAAATATCTCAGATTCTTTTTATCCAAATCTGAAAATAGAATGAATTGTTTTTGATTTTAGACTTCTATCCACTCAACCAGATTTTTCCAACTTTTCATTCGAATGTAAGTACACAAAAAGGGAAGGAAATTCATACTAACACTTCGTCACTATTTCCCCAGATAGCAAAGATCACGTAAATATCTCAAATATGCGGAATAGGTGCGTAAAAAGGTGATACTGATGAATTCTCTTTCCAGAGAAATACAATAATTACGAATGAACGTAATCGCATACGATAAAATATGCAAATTATTCACAATATTTTTTTTCTCCTCGCATGAGTCACATCGAATATTTACGACATCGTTTTTACGTTCTCATTGACAAATCGAGAGAAAAAAACGTATACGGCCTTACCTTGGTAATGTCTGTAGCTCCTTCAGGCCACATATTACTAATAACAGGTGCATTCGACGAGTACAATAATCGTCTGAAATCTTGGAACAATGTATCTCGATTCTTATCCAAAAATCCGTTGATATTGTACACTACGTCACCAGCATAATGCCTGAAAGTGAGAAAATTCATCATTGATAAGAATAAAGACTACAAGATTTTTTCAAAAATTAGTTTAAAAAAAAAAAAAATATTTACTTTATTCTAAATTGGGTTTTGTGTTCCATTTGTTTGTCCAGCGGTTTTAGTTGCCTGCTCGAATAATGTTGATGATTACTTAATTTTTTGTCCATGGCGTCGAGAAGCATCTGAAAAATACACAATTTGATGGAATCCAATTTTCGATACAATAATTCCTTCTTAATCAGAACATTTTAATAGAATTAGCATTACCCACGTACTTAGATTTCAAGTTAGAAAACCCTCAACATAGTCGGTCAACTTTTCAATACTTTCTTATTTCTTAGAGAGACAGAAACAATTCAAACACCTCTCTTCCGAAATAAATTGTCATCAGTCTGCTAAATGCAATTTTTGTACGTAAATGATCAAATGAAGATATCTGCTCAAGTTAAATATTTGAAGCCAATAAAATCATAATAAATGGCGTTTTTGGGCAAAAATAAAATCAACTTACAGGTCTTACAATTAAATATTCAGATAAATTTAACCTTAACTAAAGCAAACGTAACCCTGACAGAATGAGATATTGTTTGTCACGATCATAAACAGTCATCAAAAATAATTTACGTATATTCTGATAAAATGTATCATACGTGAGACGTAGAAGAGATATGCAGGAAAATCGTTATCATTGGTCAATTTAAATGATTAATGGAAATACTCGTAGGATAATTACCTCATCAGTAATTTTTCCAACATTCAAACACGCTTCATCCATAATGGCCAGCACTCCTTGATGCTGCCTCTCGACCAGATCACAAATGATTTGATTATTGAAAAATTCTACAGTTTGCCATTCTATGCCCTCCTGACGATATTCTTCTTGTTCTTGTTTTAGCACCAGTTCTGTCAAAAAAATTCAAGTTTTACAACAATGACAATAATATTGATAAAAATAATAACGAATGAATTTAAAAACGAACACTCTTCTATGTTTAATAATATTGAAAACGACGACTCAGAATACGAACTTTTTATTTTAAAATTGATTAAAGCGAATTTTGTAAATAACTAAACCTGCATTTTTAAATGAAAAAAAATTGACTAAGCTTATAAAAACTGAGTTTTTTTGGTATCCCTTTAAATTCCGCATGTTCCCAAGGGGGTCGAAATCTTTTTAAAATTTTGTTAGATTTTGAAGAAAATATAATTTAGGTGACCGGAAATTTATGGATAGTTGGTTACATTCGAGTAACGCAATTTCGAATTATTAAATAAATATGTTACGACATTTGCGGCGAGTTAAAACGTTGCCAGATTTTAGATTTTATATCCCTAATGTGAAACAGAGCACCAGAAAAATTCGAAATCTACTGATAAGGCGTCTAGAATATTTTTACAGATATGTCGTATATGATACATGGCACATTTAGGGGGGGGGTGGGAGCGATGTGAATAAGAATAAAATTTGACTCATTAACAAGCAACTAATGAACTTTCACGTTTATTGCTTCTTTAAAATGCCGAAATTCTGAGGTGAAATTTTAGCAGCATATCTTGCAGACAACTTGCTTTTATGGAATTGGACGTAAAAGTACAAAATCCCAATGCCTTTCAGAACCCAACCGATTCTACAATATGGGGATGCATTTACCGATGAATAGTTGTTGCAGTTTTTCGTTACAGTAATTAATGCAAAACTGTTCGAAGCTGTTTCTGTCCAATATTTCGAAACCGTATATGTCCAGCACACCGATAACCGTTCCTTTCGCTCGGATACTATGACCGGTCAGTTGTGGATCAATGGCTGCGTTCACCTTGCTCACAATCCACGTGAACAATTTGTCATAAATGGCCTGCGAGAATATTACAACGTTCGATTACCGTTTTCTCATTAACAATAAAGTGAAAATAAAAGAAAGAAAAAAAAAAAACGTCGGTCTTCGTAATTATAAGAGCGGCGTAAAACAGACGAGACAGAACCTTGGCCAGTGCATCTTTGCCGTATTCAGCCTCAGCCAGGGTATGAGTTTTCTGCATAATTTCTCCTCGCGCAGCGATCACACGTTCGCATAACGTCCGTTTCAGCTCCTCTTTGTCCACTTGCAATAAATCAGCCGTCTTGTTCACGGAATCCATCTCGACGAATTTTACCTCGTCGTCTTCTGTCGTAAACGAAACGTTACTCTGAAAGATCGATTCATTTAATTGGAAATTTTGAAACAGAGTCGATACGAGAGGGGGAATTATTGTACACTGAATGTGCCCCGACCATACAACTGTATACCTAATACAGTACAATAATTGTTCAGGAGAAAAAAAATCCAATAAACAACATAATAATAATAAAGAATCGCATTTTGCATGCACAATTGGATACTCTTTTACAGAAAGTTTGTCGATTGAGGCCCATTCTGCCAACTGCGGTGCAGTGCCTTACGGCAAATGTGTTCGCTTACCAAATGGAGAACAGCACCGACGACATTCCATAGTGTTTCGATTTCCTGAGACGAGAATCCTAATATCTTGCACGCGGAGACAGTAGCACGATATTGCGATCTGTCGTCCGGAAGCGAAGACACACCTCCATGTTTGGTATAAGTATATCTTGACGGATCGTTACGCAAAGATAGTCGTTTTAAATCTTCTTCGTTACACGCTGCAAGTGCCTAAAAACAACAACAATGTAATTTATAAGGCGAAAAAGTAATTATATAAGTGCTGAAATCTTTTACGTCTTTGTTGAGGAGGTGGCAGTACAGAGAAGTATGTGTTTAGCTGGCTATCGACTGGTATTTTGCAGACAAAAATATGCATTTGTTAAGATTTACCAACTCTTTAGAATATTCACAATATTTACAATTCATAATTCGAAAAATAATAATTGTAGGAGTACAGATATTCAAGAGTAGTAAATCCAAATTTAATTAAAATTTGTTAAGAATTCCGCTATTGAAATGTTTTACACCTTTCAAGGGTATCCTCCACCAGACGTCAACGGTCTATATCTCAAGTCCAATAGTCAACATAATTTAGAAATGCTGGGCCGTAACTGAAGAAAATTAGTTGAGGAGCTAATCAAATTCCTAGGGAGCAAAATGGCCTTCCTAAACCCCCAATCTATGAGTAAATATTTTTTGAGAGGAGTAAACAACTTTACTCGGGCGGAAATTCTTTCCCACCATCCCTGGCAAAAGGTTAGCAAAAATCACAATTTTCAAAACTCAAGCTACAAGCAGAAGGGTAAAACTCCGCATTTCACACGAGCCACTTACAGTTGATGAAAATTCTCCCAGTTTATAAAAATACTTTGCTCCGAGATCTTCCAACAGATAATTTGATTTTAAAAAAATTATCAATTTCATAAATGGTTCCGACTGATTAAAAAATCGGATAAGTATTTTTCGAAATTTTCGTAATTGGAAGGGCATCGAATAAGAAATTTGTATTGCCAGTTGCAGATCGTTCGGACCTCCAGTAGAGTATCCTGGCCTTCTAAGTGCGCTACTGACTGATAAAAATAATAACTCACCTGATAGAAACTATGAAAATTTCGTTCACCCCGTTGTTGCATCACAACTCTGGACTTCTCCAGCAGATAATTGTTCACGTGGCCCCCGATCGGATCTCCTTTAAAATCGAAATTTATATCCATGTACTTTCCAAACCTCGAAGAGTTATCATTTCTGGTCGTTTTCGCATTGCCGAATGATTCCAAAATAGTGTTCGACTGTATTAAAATATTTTTTACCCTGAAATATAAATTGTTCAGATTAGACTTTATGAAAAAATTGTACCGCATGAACATACAAAAAGATTATCTCATCAAGTTAAAAAAAAAAAAATTGAAAAAATCTAAATTACTATAAAAATTACTCGTTCAATTCAAAATTCAAATTATTCAGATAAAATTGGTTTTATTATTAAAATCATCCACTAAAATATGAGACTTTTTTTGAAAAAGTGGTCTAACAAAATTAAATCTATAATGAAAGGGTGAAGAATTGATGGATATTTTAGTATAGCTTTGATACTTTGCAGAATATTACTACTGATCAGTATTCGATTTTTCAAGATAAAATAACTTCATATTTTCTTAGTCATAATTTTTTTTGTTGCCAAATACTGACTAATCTACTAATGCACTAGAAGGCATGTAAGAGAAGCTTTTGGAAAATACATAATAACAATCGTACAAAAATTTATCATAAACTCTTCCTGCGGCTCGTCTCACCACAAATGTCTTACCTTTCAATTTCTTGTCTTCCACCTATGTTTGTGACTGCGGCGATATATTTCATAATAATTTTCGACGCTTCCGTCTTTCCACTGCCTGATTCTCCACTGATGACGACACATGAGTCTTGACCACGTTGTTTCATACACCGATGAGCATGGTCAGCAATTGCAAAAATGTGTGCCGGATTTTCAAATAATTCACGATCTGAAACAGATGCATAAGATCATGAAAATATTATAACTTGACTCTCCAACAAGAAAAAATTTGAAAATTTTAAATTTTTTCATAAAAAGAAAGAGCTGACAACAAAACAGCCCTTCTGTGTGAGATAATTAAGGTACAAAGACTACTAGCAGGTCAAGTGAAGCAATATTAGATACAGCAGTTTAAGTAATTTCCATTATCTAAAGTTCATAAGGCTCGTTGATCTATTTTTTTTTGGACTTCAAAATTTGAGACGAATATTTTCGTGATACTCTACAAAAATAGCCTGAAGACTTTTTTTTTCATAAGCTTTTGCTTTTCACTTTTTCAAATGCTTGGAAATTTTTTTCTAACCCCCCAAACAAAATTTTAAGAAACTTACGTGCAAACTGAAGATAGGAGAAATGTCAATATTCTTAAAGTAGTTTGAGTATCCAATAATTCGGAATTATCTTTACGTCAAGAGTACTAAAAGAGGCTTGTCTCTCAACTGGTCTTCATCAGAAATAAGGAACCAATTACATAAAAGTGGAAAAATCCAGTAATTTCATCGGATAATGCATACTTTCTAAAACAATAATGCATCAACTTCTTTTCAACTCGTCTCACGATCGTTCTTTCATCTACCACCAACTTGTCAGATACATAAGATACATTGTTTTTTCATGAATACACTCCCAAATACAGGACTAATTATAAAGTACGTACGTCAATATGCCATTCAATGAGGCACTTTTCATTTTTTTTTTTTCTGCTCTTTCAAGAAGTATTAATATAAAATAATCGGGTCATCGAGTTCAGATACAGCTTATATGCCAACGATTCGACGTACCAACAATAAAAAATTCTTCAACGCTATAATAAAATTCGATAACCGTAAAGGAGTAACGATTACATGGCATTTAAGTACTCGAAAAGATACCAGGAACGATTCATACATGAAAACAGCTAGACGAAATAATGAGAAATTATGAATTTTTGAGTTCTGAGAAATGGTAAATATTATTTTCATCGTCATTTTTATTTAAAAATTTTTCAACTCGATAAAAAGGTGAGAAAAAATTCAAAGACTGCATAGAATTATCTTTGCAATATGTAAGGCTTGCCTTTGGCAACATAGTAGCTAAGCTTTAGTTTTTCTTGAACTGATAGGTAATACTACACACATGTAAATATCCCACATTCAGCGCCATAATTGCACCCCTTCTTTATACCATAATGAGGGGCTAAGGCTTTCAGGAACTCCTCCATTATAAGAGGACTCTTGTAATAAATATCCCTTTTTGGACTTCTCAAGCAGCACAAATCGAAAGTCACTTCTCTCCAGTTCGAAATTTAGATTCTTAAATTTTATTTAATAAGAAATCGAACAAAACAAAAAAATACTTTGGTTTCAAGCACCTTGAAAATTATCCCTTTTTGCTTGCCACTTAGTCCTTTACTCAAGTTGAAAATTGTATTTTTGTTTATGTTATCTCGTTTTGCTTCTCTTCCTACAAACAGGCAAATGGAGCTAAAGGAAAAAATCACTAACGATAAATAAATAAATAAATAAATAAATCCAATTGAAATATATTTGGTGTCAAATTCATCACGTTCTAGTTCTTCATTAATCTTTTTTTTTTCATGGAAAATTAACCATCCACTTGTCATTAATGAATCTTGGGCACACATATTTCCAGTTCCTCACAAACTAAATCAATTTCAACTTTCGCAGCTCATTTTTCTTGGGATAAATTTAACATATTTTCATCACTTACACCTATTAATGTATGAAACATAAAACGACAAACAAGCTTCTGATTAAATCTCTCGCATTCAAAACCGAGTAAGAAAATCCGAAACGTACAGATAAGCCATATCTTCAAGGGTGCAGGAGATAACGTCAAGACAGATAAAGCTGAATACTATAGCTTAGAGTGAATAAAAAAGAAAATTGAAACTGAAACTCGAACCAATTTCAAAGTCTCCCAGAAACAGTTTAACTGACGCTACAAATACAAAAAATTTAGCTAACATCAGCTTCGAAAAACTTCGAACGTGTTTCTACAGAAATCTGCACATGTGTTACGCAAAAACAATTGCCACATTTTCGATTGTGCAGCAACAGAAACAAAGAAGAGCAAAACCATATTTTCCTCCACAATTTCCGTTCAAATTGAAATGAAAATCCATCTAAACCCAGAACAATTCCAAAAGTCTCATTAGTTCGTTGTGTTCGAGAAAAAGCTTTTATGTTACACCCAAACAAAGAAATCGTGAAAAAAACAATCAGTAAAATGAGTTCACTTTCGAACAATACAAAATGTAATAATTTAAACAAATTAAAAAATCATTTTCATGGCATACAGGCAACGTGTTCAATTCATTAAATACATATCCAACAATTCTCTATAAAAAAAAAATTGTTCAATGACGACGAAAAATGCAAGCCGTTATAATTTCCTACAAAATTAATTTTATTTCTTAGTCATCGAGTTCAAAGAACTTGATAACATAAGGAAAGTGAAAAGAAAGTAAAAAAAAAAAAAACAGCTGAAAAACGGTAAACACAAAAATTAATTTGAATACACGCCTGCAAATTGTTCAGTTTCTCAATTACGAGTACGTTAAAAATTACTGACAAAAAAAAATTATTAAAACTTGTCATAAAATGTCCAATGCTCGACTCTTTCAGGAATAAAATTCGATAAAATCTCTCGAACCTTCCATTTTGGCTATAGAAAGGTAGAAAAAGAGTCATCTGACATTAAAATCAGTATTACTATTCAAAAGAACACAGAATTTTCTGTAAAATTGTTCCGAAATCTAAAAATTGAAAAAAATCACCGAGGAACCTAATCGCACTTGACCAACGATTTTTCTGACATTAGGTGTGCTCGTTTTGCCATGGATTCAAATCCATACCATTGACTTTAAGTTATAGGACGTTTACTGTATGACACGCAGCCATAAGACATATCCATCTCAAAAAACTCAAAATAGTTGAAAAAAATCAAAAAAATATAAACATTCTTGAAGAATCACCCACAGATATTGAATAAATTATTTTATAACCTCACTCAAAAATCTTAATTCGAAGAAAAACCTGCAATAATTATTTTATGTGATCCTTTGACTATAACTGAGTTGATATCAATTAATGATGAAAGATGTGAAATTAATGAGGCGCAACATCAAGAGGCAACTTTGATAAGTAGGAAATTAAAAAACAGAACTTAAGGAACATCAAACTATATCAGACGTACGAAAAAAAAAAAAATTAACACACACCATCATTTTGAATGAATAATAAATTGTTATAACAGTCTATACGTACAGATGCGAGTATTTAGGAAGTGTGTCAAGTTTATAAGGAAAATTTACATTCGTAACTGGTCCAAGGAATTCGTTACCACTCGTATTTCATAGTCTGATTGATTTAGAATAAGGTAATCGACGTACTTTTTAGCAAATTTTCTTTTTTTTTTCCCCAATTAATGCTTAATTCAAGTTATTCGCAGCGTAGTCAAAAATTATTTTATTTTCACCTGAAACTCAAAAATTAGTTGAATGAATCTCACTGAGTCGTGTCACTTAAATATTTTACCAATTACTATCGTATTAAATATACAGATCACTAGCTGAACAAATTATCATCTCTTTTGACTTGTAAAAAAAAAAAAGAAAGGAAAAAAAAAAAACTGTCAACATTACATCCTTGCTAAGTAGAAATAAAAGAGGAAAAAAGTAAAACCGAAAGTTAATTAAATCATAGGACGATTAAAAAAACTTCTCGAATTGCATGAGTCATTTTATATAATTTAAAACGCTTATTATTCGGCTTGTTTACTAGTGCAAAAAAAAGTGGCTAAAGAAAAATATTTCATCCACGATTACTAACTGCCTATTGGGATTTTCCAAATATACTTCCGCATAAAAAAAAAATTATGAAGAAGTTAAATCTGTTTTCTTTTTTTTTAATTCACAAAAAAAAAATTAAAATAATTACCAGTTAATACGATTAACTGATTAATTAGCAGAGTATGCGAATAAAAAGAGCCATTATAAGTGCAAAATTTTCCAGTAATAGTTTTATCAGACTCAATTATTCTTTAATCAGGATAAAAAAAAATTTTTTTTTGAGAATATAAAATAATCATTTGGCACTTGCATTCAAATTGCTACAAATTATGAACCAACTTTTCGAACTCAAATGATGTTTTGGTACCTGCTAATACTACATTAGCCAAAAATAAGAGTGATTATTTGTGGGACTTAGCAGGTTTTGGGTTTTGGACAGAACCATACCGAAAAAAATTTCAATCAATTCTTAATACTTAACTACACAGACAAAGTGTAGTATGTCTATCGTAATAACGAGCTTAGAAATTAAAATGCTTAGATAAATGTACAAATAAATAAAATACCCAAGGTGTTTATCTTCCTAATTATGAAATTATTCAAAGTTTATCAAGTTTTTGACCTCGCCTCGAAAAACTACCAATGAATGTGACAATAATTTTTATATCACTGTATGACAATTATGTACTTCGATAAGATATAAATATGAGTTTTTAAAGGTAAACAGCTGTATATACGTACGAAAACAAATCGGTCAATAGTTGCATAAAAATTTCAGAAGAAAATTTGATATACTTCTAACTTACTCCTTTCAAAAGTTTTGCGAAGAACTCCTCAGTAAAACCCTCGGCAAGTAACAGTCCGTAAAAACAGTCAGGTCCGTAGTTAGAAAGGGACTTTGGAAGAATGAGCCCCCTTTGACAAGTTCGAGCCCCATTCTGACTTTCTAATGTTCTTGTGTTTCCTCATAAAATTATCAAAAAAATTTTACGACAAATTTTTACAAAAAAAAACACCAAAAATACCAAAAACATTTTTGCGCGCTTTGAGCCTGACTCATAAATGGTATTTTACTTCAAATGTCTTGGTCTCTTTTTGTTGGTACATTTTTCTGTATTTACAGTTGATGTTTTTTTAACCTGGCAATCCTGGCCCCCATAGTCAGCTCCCAAGGAGCTCACTCTAACAAAATATCTTGGCTAGGGCCTGGAAACAGTCTTTTGCAAAAAAAAAAAGGATGAGTCACATTTTCTGGCCGAATTTAAAAAGTGTCTAAAAATACAGATCAATAATTTATTCAGCTTTTTTGAAAAATAAGTAAGAGTTGGACTTATGTCTTCCTTGCAGACGACTGACTGTTTAAAAGAAAAATTATTTCGAGATAGCAGAGACATTAGAGACCAGAATAGGTACTACCTACCTACTATAAAGACAGATAAAAAATTTTATTATCTTCAAACATGTGAAGAGTATGTTGCGTTGAATAAAAGTAAATCAACTAAAATATTTTGCAAACTAACGAAATGCAGCTGTCATTCACAAACTTTCCATTAGCATGGCCTCCAATAAAAAGCAAAATACAAAGTAACATTTTCGAGAGGCACATTGGTCGCATACTTGCACAAAGAATGATGGATGGAATGACGACAAAAAGCAATTAACAAGATACTGATAACTGGTCGCCCGAATTCTTGGATTGACTCCTAATCTCTTGGTATGCAATTTACGCAACACGTCCGCCTCGCTAAACTACACGAAGGCAATAACTCGTGCACCTACGAATTTTACATAATTCTAGCTTTTTGAACACGTTGATCTGATCAGATTAGTTCGAATACGTTATTTGAAACTTGATGGAAAACGTCGATAGGAATAAAATTTAAATTATGTGGAAAAAAATAACTTCTTTACCAAAAAGACAGAAAACCGAAAAACCGACTGTCAACGAAAATTCGTGAATTTTTATGCAGCTTACTTAAGTGAAAAGTTTGAGTAACAGGTTTTTAATTATGATATTCAACTTGATCATAATTAATTCATTTAATTATTCAAAATTATTCAATTATCCAGTTGGGATGTATATTAAGCATAGAAAAAAATAGAGAGACAGTTTTTTTGATAATTTCATTTGAACAAAATTTAGTTACTTACCAAACTTAAAATCGAGTGAAATACAAAAATTTCAATTTTGAAATTGAAAAATCAAAATTTTTAGTGGTGTTAAGGTTTGGTTCACTGATCCGGTTCTACCGGTTTTTAACTGGAAATGGTTCGGTTTTTTTTGCTCCGGATTTTGCTCCTCCGTTTTAGTTTACTCCGGTTTTTATTTTCAGGTTAACCGGACTTTAACTGGTTAACCTGCAGTTGAAAATCCTATCGAGCTTCAAACACTTAACTCAATCAACAGTTCAGTGGCTTCGAAGGAAGCTCGATAGAATTTCCAACAAACTTTAAATACTTATAGTACTGAATAACAAAATTATAATTCTTCCAGTGGTTTTTCGTTTCATGATCTACAGAATACAAAAATACCCATCTCGCAATTTCATAATTCTTTATTCATTTTATTATTATTATTATTATTCTGTCTTCCTCCGTGCGCATATACTTCTTTTAAACGCAAGAACAGACAAACAACCAAACCAATAGGGTTGAAATTTGCACCAGTGCCTCGGAGTGCCTCGGATTGCCTCGCGTGCTGTTTTGGATTGCCTCGGATTGCCTCGGGCTGCTTCGGAATCCGAGGCAATCCGAGGCAGCGCAAGGCAATCCGAGGCAGCGCGAGGCAATCCGAGGCAATGCGAGGCATTCCAAGGCAGCGCGAGGCAATTCGAGGCAGCGCAAGGCAATCCGAGGCAATCCGAGGCAGCGCAAGGCAATCCAAGGCAGCCCGAAGCAATCTGAAGGCAGTCCGAGGCAAGCCTCGGATTGCCTCGGGATGCCTTGGAGTGCCTCGGGCTCAATCTCAGCCAGATCTGGGTCTGATAGAAATTTCAAGTCAATCGATCCAGCAGTTAAGGAGATATTAGCAACAATTTAGTCAAAAATCAATGCTTTTGTTGTAGTTCATGGCACCCCTGTATTGTCAGTTGAAAACCTGCCTTTTTAACGGGGTTTGCAGCAAAATTTTGAACATTGTAATTGGTTGTTGCCTTGAGCAGTTAATACACATAAATGCTCCACCAGGTACCAATACAGCTTTTTTGGATTTTAAATGGGACAGTTAACCGGTTAAACTCCGGTTAACCTGAAAAAAAAAAACTGGAGCAAAAAAAAACGGGTGAAAAAAACTCTGCTCCTTTTCAAAAGGTTAAAAACTGTACCGGTTTTTAAAAAAAACTGAACCTTAACATTACTAAAAATTTTGTGAAATCAAGTTTGAAATTTTCAATATTGTTGAACTCAAGTATATACGAGGGTAGTTCAAATATAAAGCGGAAAAATTGAAAATTGCCAAGCAGAGGTAAATTTTGGTGCGAATGGCAATACAGTCTGTTAGATACATTCTCCACTTACTACCCTGACGGCATAAATCCGTTCCGTCTTGAAAAAAACGTCTGCGAGAATATGGAGTGAAATGGAAGTTAAGTTTTCCTTTGCACATCATTTTTACTGCCTTACTACAACGCGCGACTATGTATAACCCAACACACGCACTCATGTCTTTCCCAACAGATTGGGGAGAGTAGGGAGGGCGTTCCAACTTCTCGCTGATCAATTAGGAAGGACATGTGTGCGTGTATTGAGTTGTTATGGTCGCGCGTTGTTGTGAGGGAGTAAAAAATGTTGCGCAGCGAAATAATTTTCCTCTGGTTCACTCCAAGTTTTCGGATCCGTTTTTTTCAAGACGGAGCGGACTTATGCAGTCAGGGTAGTTGGTGGAGAATGTCTCTAACACAGGGAGTTGATATTTTCACCGAGCCTCACCTCTGCTTGATGGTATTTAATTTTTCCGGTTAATATTTGAACCACCTACGTAAAATTAATTTTCTCTGAATGACCATTTATAAAAATATACCTAGTTGCCAACATTTTACTAAGGTACAGCCATAATAAACTTATAATTATTATTTGTGGTAGAAAAGTTCATATTTTTGGTAACCAAGACTCACGTCAAATTAAGTAACCGATAAATCAGATTTCTAGGTAATACCATAAAATATTCTCTTTCATAATAATAATATAATGTTAGGATAAAATTGAATGTAGTTTTTGAAAAATGCAGCCAGTATGGTAACGAAGTTCTTTCAAATTTAACTGATATGCGGAAGGTATTGACGTTTTTTGAAAGATAAAATAAAAATGAAAAAAAAAGCTTCAAATACAGGAAATAAAGACTATTTTCAATGGTTTTCTTTACTCATTCCATTAAATACATAAACTGTCTTCGATCTCATCTCCTACTTGTCTTCAAAGATATGAATGAAGTAGATGATAATCAATAATCATCTTTGTTGACACCCGACGTGGCATTCTATTTTTATAGAAAAATGTTTCAAAAAAAGCACAGATACAACCACGATAAAGGTAGGGCTTCGACAATTGAACTTAATGGAATTTAAAAGCATTATTATATACCTCACGCGTTATTATCAGTCAGAATAAAGATGATTCCATTCTCATTTCCGGCCAAAAATGTGGTTTCGATTTCCAACCCTCTGTTCCGCCAATACTGAGCACTATGATACATATTTCAATAACGAAAAATGGTTCTCCCAAAATACCACCATCGACAGAAAACTACCAGAAAAATCAATACATCTTAAACAAACATTAATCTTGACGTGGTAAACTTACAACTAACTCTTTCGTATTTTTCCAACCAAGGATGGGCAGTAATTTATTGACAATCTAACGGATACATAAGTCACTCGTCGTAAATAAATGACTGTGGTCTTGATTTAAAAAAAAAAAATTCAAAATTCTCATTCAGTGCCAAATCTTGGTAAAATTAGTTTCATCTCCTTTTTCAATATCTTCGCTACAGCAGTTGAAAAATTTAGCTATAAATTCTGGATTAGAAGTTTCTCCAAAAAAAAAAAAATTGCACTAAAATAGGAATGATTACATCTTCAGAGTGGCCCTATGAGACACCAATAATTCGAGATTCTACAGTACTTTCTACATTCGAGACATAAAAAATATTATACTTTGTTGGCCGCACAGCTAAATCCTCTCATAACACTCCCCTCATTCGGAGGGAACGAGGAATGTTAAACGAGTACACACACTGAACAATGCTTCCTCACACGATACAGCATACATTTTATTTTATAATATTAATATCTACCTACTTCTAAAAATTTATATCAAATTGGAAGACGAATATTTCTGTATAACTAATTTGTCCATACAGGTGTAACTGCCCTAACTGGTTTCTTCGATCACCCACAACTGAGAAAGAAAAGGTAACGGTTCGAGTATAGAAATCTCATTTCGTATTACAAACCATGTATGATACGAGTCACGGTGCAAATGATTTTTCATTTTAGAGCAGATGACATACTAAGAAGTGTCCCGCAGGTAAGATATCAATTCTTATTTTTTAATTGAATCGGCATTGATGGATAATCCGAAATACCAAATCATTTTTCCACGAGATATGAGACTGCATCTGGGTCACGTATACTCAACTTCACCACACAATAATACCATAAAAATAAAAATAATAATAATAAAAACGTGTCCTGATTTCAATTCTTGTATGCACCTAATAAAAACTATACATGCGTCTACAAAGACATGATTTTGGTTCAAATTCTCAAAAGCATCGACATGCTACATAACAGTCAATGTCAGGAAGGAGGTATGATTGTTAGAAAACTATTTTCAAACAATTCAACAAAGCATGGACTATATCGCAGAAAGAGATAAGTTTGTAACTTTATACACTCACCCCTGCGAGGGCACCAGGGGCGTACGAGTATATCCATTGGTAATCTGTACTTATCTTGAATCCTGAATCACTCGAATAAAAGATCAAAACTGCTATGGGGCCAGGCTCACGAAAAATTATGGAAATGAAAAAGAAAATTCTGTTCTTGGTCAATAATTGAGCTTGCAACAATTTTATTTAGTTTTTCCAAAACCAGAAGTGGTCCATTTTGCCCTCCAGGAATTTTAGTTCCTCACTATTATCCTAGTATATTGTCCTCTACTTCTAATATAAGGTTTACTAGTAGGCAAGCAAAGGTAAACTATAGCAGAAATATTAGAACCTGAATCAAGTCCAAAGCTGCGATTAAAAATAAACAAAAAATACGGACAAAATATCAAAAGCTTTCGGTAGCAACGTACACAGGCTATAGTGAATGGTGAATGGTCGAAGAGGATAATTCGAATCGATTATAATAAATTGACGATGAGTCATACTTCGTGACTAATAAAAACAATTTCTACGGGAGAAGCTGAAGCTGCAATGTCTATACGTCTGTGTCATCGTTTAAAGGAAGAATTTCTTGGTTTATTTTTATTATATTTTATAATGTAGTACACACTACACACACACACAAATTCTTTTATCAGTATTTCTTTCTTTTTCAATCTAACTCACGATGATAAACTTATACGAAAAAGGTATACAGCCACTTCCTGATGAAAATCATCTAAAACACGAAGGGGAAAGTTTCATACATTCCTCGCATTTCAAAGAAAGAAAAAAAATTCCTTACTTACATAAGAAAAGAATAGTATAAGCTGTTCGCATTGAAGGATGTGGAAAACGTTTAAAACATCAAGTCTTTGAAGCTTGAACTATAAAGCTAAGTTTGATAAAACTTTTTACACAATACGACTTCTAAGCTGTGAGATATTAAATTTTAACATGATAATTATTTAAGTTGTCCGCAGAAAAATACCAATAAAATATCATGACATTTTAGACTGGTTATTCAAGTACATTATATGTATAAGGAGCGGAGGGTGGGGGAAGGAGGAGAGAAGGACAAACATTTTGTTTCAAAAAAATTTACAATAATATAACACTTTTGTGTTTCATTTTTTACCCTTTAAATTGACAAATAACTGTGGAAAAAATTACAAAATATTCTACTCGTACATTAGAAGGAGCCCAACAGATTTTTCTTCAAGTTTCACGACTTTTATACTTTTTGTTGGAATAGGGCATACCTTGGGCCTTAACTCACTGTTGGCAACCCTATTCCAAGTTTGTAGATTGTTTAATACTGATTACCACCTCACTAGATAATTCAGGTAATTCCAGAGGCACAAGTCAATAAAATGCATTTAAGACTGAAAATGACCTTTATTAAAGACATATGCACACACAGCATATCTGAACCCACAAGATGTTGCTTCTAAGAGAGCATAGAAAAGACTGACGAAGCCCTCCTGGCTTCCTCATGAAGACAACGTTGGTTGTCAAAGGTTTTTGGTAAACAAAGTCATTATATCCGCACTTTATGACTTTGTTTACCACTTGGAGATGTAAACAAAGTCGTTATGTCCACACTTTACGACTTTGTTTACTTCTTAGAGTTCACAACAACTCCAACATCTCCTTATATGGTCATGTTTTGGTCTACTAGATGCCCAAAATAGCTTTCAGTAGCTTATGTAGGCGTACACACAGTTGCCAACATAAACTACCTTGTCAAGTATGCCACACCCTCAACCAGTGTTACCACAACGCATATTGACTCTCGCATTCTGCTCGTATTCTGGACGTCTAGTTCCAACACTTTTTGATGAAAAAGCATGACTTTTCACTTTACTTTACTCTTGAGATAAGAACGTAAACAATGGGATCGGTTACCAGGGGTTATGAAATGTTTTTGATGAAAATGAAAAAAATAATAATTTTGACCAAATAACTCAATCGGGGTCTTCTTTGAAAAAAATATTTTTCACCCTGAATGTACGTTTTTTCAAATTTCGTCACATCTACTTTCAGACTTCAATCTTTGTTTTTACTACCAGTGCTACTAAGGTGCAGACCTCGTCTTAATAGAGACAGTACGAATGTTCCAAATGAATTCAAAACCTGAGCGAATTGCTTTACCTGAAAGCAACAACCTGCAATCTACACGTCAGATAGATGTTTCAAGAAAACCAGCATATTTTATTGACTAGTTTGCCAGAACAAAAAATGAAGTTCGTGATCGGTTGGCCAACAAACAAGTTCACAACCTCGGATCGCAAGACCGCCAGCAGCCATTTCGACGCATCGTCCAAAAGAAGAGCCTAATAAAAATTTTTCTACATTCTGTACACGAAAAGTTCAACAAAATGGTCGACCGAAAAATTCTACGCGCTATGTATCGACGTGCTAATAGAAATAAAACTGCAATGAAATTTGCCAACAAATGGTGTAGTCGCCAGCGTAGACTTGAGACTTGAACCCATAGAAAAACAGAATATCAAAAAATACAGACATTCAAACGGTCACGAAGTGGCGAAAGTGTATGGAGTCTACAATTTCCAAAGCATATTCACTTCGAGATGGAAATGAGACCTAAGAGCAAAAAGAACGGAAACTCCGTTCTAATGGCCTTATAAGTGTATATTGTATCCATTGAAAACGTGTTGAGAAATTCGAGACCTTCATAAGAGCAAAGAAGGTAAAATAAAATAAAAACAAACGAAACAATGTTCGTACCAAAATATTTAAATTTTCGCATCGAAATGGAGAAAGAAAGTGAAAATCAACAAACAATAAAAACATGTGAGACCATTTTTACAATCCACTTTTTGCCACTATACACACATTATTTCAAATCGTTAATATTACATTTTGATTAAAGTTATAACGACTTATCATTGTGCCATTACAGTCTTTTATACAAACACATTCAATTTGTAAGACTAATTTCTTTCTTGCGTTTCTACGGATACGTTTCATATTCGTATATAATAATTATTCTTGACGAAAAATTTCTCAACATTTTCACCTTCAATACTAGTGCAGGGTTTTTTTCCATTCCTTCTAACTGCTCTTCAGCCTAATGGAACCAACTTACAAGCCAGCAATAAAGCAACTCTCGATTAAATATCATATTGCTGGCCCAAATCCAAAATCTGCTACGTCCAAAAAAAAAATATCGTCAATATTTTTGGTTGATTTAACATTATCGGGCCTCAAAATATCATTTGAGCGCATAAAGGGTGATGAATTTTTTTGGGACCTAGCAGGGCTTGGATATAGGTCAGCGATATGTTACCTAGATCTAATAAAGAATTCCTTGAATTCAATAAAACTGCTTCCAACTTTCCGGGCTGATGGGAAAGCAATTATCCAATGAAAAAGTTATAATTAAGAGCTAAATTTTTTTTTTTGTATTTCTGTAACTGATAGCATCTCAACAAAATATTGGTTTTCTATATGGCAGCAAGAAAGTAATTATTTTATAACCTCGAGGAACGCATTTTAAATAGCAATAAAAAGGAATAAAATGTGAATTAACCACGGAATAACACAGCTAATACCAAAATAAACTTCCAAGTACATACGTAAAAAGCAAATTTTTTGAATAAACGTGCGACACACTACTTCTAAAAATAATTTACACAACTTAATGTACAGCAGTGGCATATTATGACTCAACGTTCTTGACAAATCCTTTTTTTTTTTTTTTTTTTCATTGAATGCGTACAAATTACGAGACAGAATACGCTGATATTTCGTATCCAGCTGAGAAAAAAAAAAAAAAAAAAAAACACCAAACAAAACACAAAAATATTGTCCTTCGACGAAAAAAATTACCGCCAGCCATCTGATAATAAAATGAAATTCGTGAAACACGATCAAATCGTTCAATAAACCTGAAAATTCTGTGTACCTAAACCTAGGTTGCCATCCTTTCACAGGAATTAATTTTTTTCTTTTTAAATATAGAAATTTTACTTTCAACAATGTACCTATCATGAAAAAAAACAGAGAAAATCTATGAGAAATATCAAAGATCTGTTAGAAAGAAAGCTTTTTGCAAGTGTGTAGACCAGAAATTAGATCATAAGATTACGAGATCAGATGAGAAATCGGAGGGTAGAAAACCACTTCCTCGTAGATACTCTGTAATAAACAGTGGGTTTCATTCATCGAGAATTATAAATGGAGCACTTGAAATTCAAAAGGTGCTTGAATGAATTTTGTTTTTTTCAAAATTCTAAAATGCACAAAAACTGATTTTTATAATTTAGCAGTCAGGCTCAGATAATATTAGAAAAAATTATTGCGGGCAAATTAATATGCAAGATAATCAAGAGATAATCTGATCATAAAGTTGATACCTTTCAAACACAGAAAAGCATACAATAGACTGAACTTTTATCTAAAATGCTAAAATGTCGATTTTTGTAAAGATACAAGTTTGTCCTCAGCTGTAAGGTTAGTTTTGAAAAAAGTGGATGACATTAGTGGGTGTTGTTCGAACTTATTTTAATTTTTTTCTGTAACTTGTTTTTTTAGTCACAGGTATAAATTCTTTCATTCTTCAAGTAAAAACTTTAAATTTTCAATGTCCATATCAGAAGTTTCCTTGACTAGTCAAACGAATGACGTACGAAGAGGACATAAATTTATGAGTCTTTATTTTAAAATATTCTCACAAATGACATCATCAACCTCATCGTTTTCACTTTTCCTTTCCCCCTTTCCATTTTGACAGACAGAAACTATTATAACTCTCCCACAAAGTTTTTCATCAAAGCCATTCGCATAGAGATAAGATAAAACATCGCAAGTGGCACATAACCGAGCAAATTTACTTGAAAGTTTCGTCGAAAAATTGTTTACAACTTTTCAAAAAGTGAAAATTATTTTTTTCGACAATTTTTCAATTTATTTATCATAAAATATTTTTGAACAATAAAAATTATATGATAATGAGAAACTTTTCCAAAGATATAATGTAACCGGAACATAGGGTACGCATGTGTATAAATCTGTACACGATTCTCAAACTTGAAATACGTTTTCGAGGTCAGTTGGTTAAGATTCACATACTTTGGCAAAATGATGAAGTCAGCTAGTCGATGACTCATCAGTGCCCTTTTAAATACGACATCGAATTAACGACAAGGAAACCTTGATAGAGTATTTTTTAGGTACGACTGTAAAAAGCCTGCTGGTTGAATTTCGATGGTGTCGGAACAGGAACAGCTGCCGGAAACCAAAATGAAAAACTAGAAAGGAAAATATCAACATGAAGATGACGATTCGGGCCAAGACATTTGGATGAAGACGACCGTCAACAAAGTCAGCAGATGCATAAAATGGATGCCTTAATACACGAATAGCTGCAGAAAGTATTACCGGAATTTTATGGAGCAGTGAACCGATAAAAATTAAGTCACGGACCACAGGATGATATTGTTACATGAGTTTTTCGGGTTTCTACAGAAAATTTGGACAAACATTCACATCAAATGAATTAAAGAGAAGGAAAGGGATAGCTATATTATAATAAGCACAAAATGTTAGATAAAACTTCCTTGAAAATCGAAAAAGACAAAAGAAAATCGCATTGCAATGAGCCATTTTTTAAAAATATTATGTAAACGAATTCATTACCCACGATTATTTTCAATGCATTCTTCACTAATGCCTCACACGCAATGAATAAAACGAGCGCAGTCAAAATCCATTGAACATTTCACAAAATACATTTCAATTTCATAATAAGCTTTTGTTCAATTTATAAGCGACATAGTGCACCTGTGCTTTTGCTGAAGTTTTGCGATTTTTCTTTTCCTCAGCCAAGTATTTTAATTTTCATATATTACTCTGAAACGTATCCTTTATGCCCCCCACGAATTTGTTTCTCTGATCCTCGATTTTTGATAACAATCGACGAAAAACTCAGCCCATAAAAAAAAAAAAAAAATAGCAAAGTCAAAATTACAAGCAAAAGTCTGTAAGACTGCTCCAGAATGAGGATAAAAAACGTGGAATTAACTTTTTCTGTCTCACAACTGGAAAACTTTTCCAGCATAATAAAACAAAATGCAGTTCTTTAATTCATGTTTTGCTCAGGATTACCCGCATTTCCACAAAATTTGGAAATATAAATTTTTGAAGGAATAACCTCCACATACCATAAGGGAGTAAAGTACATCAATTCTAACTCAACTAGTTGATTTCAATTCATTTCCCAGAATTATCTCATAAAAATTCATAACTTACTTAAAAAATATAATTTTTTTAGAAAATGAGAAATTCTTTTCGCAAACAGAACAGCCCAGCATTCAAAACAATAACTTCATCAGGTACCGGTATTCATAAACATATGACTATAGATAGTTTCTCTCGTCGCACACTCCATTCTTCTGTCTGTTGACTGACAAAATTAACAATTCAAAAACGTTAAACTCGCGAAGAAGGTTAGAAGAACCGGTTTAAAAATAACGTCGATGATTCGCCAACCCATATTTGCCGCGAGCAACTGGAAGACTAGAAGCCAAGTGGGTAGGAAAAGCCATGAAGGCGCATGACTGGGTGTTCTAAAAGGAATTTTGCACAAAATTTCAATGAATATTGAAGGGACTTTGGCAAAGGATAACTAATTTTTGGATGTCACGGAATTTATTAATCTAAGTATCCAAATGAAGGACACTGGATAAGTTTTTTGTCGATACCCAGGCTTTCGAAACAACTGAATATTTGGTTCACGCTATCAGCAGTCAACTTTAATTTCACAATTACTGAGAATCAGGCAAGTCCCAGAAACAGACTCATCTTTTATAGTAATTATTTTAATGAATTTATCATTTCATCAATTTTATAGGAGTTCGTCTTGCTTTTGCTCTTCAAAAGCCAATTTGCAACGCTTCTGTTTCAGAATAATTTTTTTCATACGTCGAATTAAACTTGTGACTCATACTCGCGAATCCAATATATATCGATCAATTTGAGCAGCATTTGATACGATGGAGATATGTCATATAATAAAAACGAGCACCGATAAGAAAAATGAGCACTTCAATATTTTATAGCTGAACTCGGTTATTACTGAAAGAAAATTTCCATTTTCCTTCTCGATTTTGATAACTCCTTTCCCTGTTAGGAATATGCAAAATAAAATTGCCATCGATGCGATTTTAAAGAATAGAGACTTGTTTCTCAAAATCAAACACTTATTTCAGACAATAAGTGAGTACTGATATCTCGATGGTTCATTTCATAAAAGTCATAACTAAAAAAGGTTCGACAGCATTTACATCTTTATTTGTTGGTATGAAATTCTTCATTTCTTTGCTGCTGTTAATAAAGAAAAATTTGTACTATTCTTAGATGAAAGTAAAGACCATACCTTTTGAAAGACGGTGAAATTGTCTTTAGCAACAGCTGGAAAAATAAAATTGGAGGGAAAAATAATGGAGATATAAATTTTATGAGCAGAGCCATCAACCTGTATCATCGAATAAAGTCATCCACGTTTGTGAGTGATCTGATTAATTTTTTTCAAGTTGATTGAGTTATAACTCTCAAATATATATTAAGGTTGGTTTTAAGCATTTTTAAGACCCAAGCACAACCATGATTTTAGAGACACTACTGCCTCTAAAAATATGAATTTTTATTGTTTTTTTTTTTTACTTCGTAGAGCCGGGTCTGACACTTGTAGAGCTCACACTATGGGTGTAAGTAATATATTGATTACATTAAAACCAGCTCTACCAAATATTTTCAGTCAAAGCTATTTAAAGGACAGCCAACTTTAACTTGGTTTTAATTTTTTCAGTCAAACTCCTGAAGAATTTTACACAGTAAGAATCCTAAAATAAGATTCATAATCATGACTCGCGAAGTTGCAATTTTCCTTTCCTAGTCTATGACTCAACTATGCAAGAGTTCATTCTAAGTCTCATCGTGTTACACTTACAAACTATTTAAATTTGAAAAGGTAGCAACAATAACCTAATCGAATATCAATAAATCTGTCATCATATTACCTTTATATTTGTTGATATAGTCTTGCCCATAAATATTGAGAGTACGATAAGGATTGACGGATACACATACTTCACCAATGTATGTGTATATGAGTCCAGCTCGAAATCTACAAGAAAAAAAAATACAAACAGGTCAGAATAAAAAGGAATACGTTTTTGAATTCTGTTGCGAGATATCGTCATTCTGGTAAGAAAACCCAATATTTTGATTTGTTTAAGATAAAAAAAAAAACGAATACGGACGTCACTAATTCCACGAATTTCAAATACGAAACATAGATTGTAAACGGAAGGGAATCGTAATTGGAAATCAATTTTCAGACGTTTAGATCAACCTGAAAATTTTGAGTATTCAACTCAAATCTACATATCTGTGCTTAAAACATATTAGAAGGCAAAACTAAGTAAAAGTAACAAGAACTGATTATTAAGTTTGAAAACTGAATCAAATACTAACCTCCGGCTTAAATTTTCCAAAAATTTATCCAAAGTTATTTCATCGAGGAGGACGAAATCGTCGATTCCAACTCTAGGAGGACTAGTCATTTTTGTGCATTATATTTCAGAAACACGTTCTGAGAAAAGAACCGCGAGGAATTTACACTTCAAAAAGTTTTAAATTAATAAAATATTAAAATATTTCGTTATCGTTAATCGCGAACTGATTCGTTGTTAAGAAGTTTTAACGAATTACCACCGGATTTCGAATATAACGTACGAGAACTACCACTACACACTGCTTACTGCAGCAACAGCAACTGTTCATTTACCAACCGGCTACCAAAAAAAAAACACGAACACAAGCAAACCAACACAACCAACTTGACTCATGCGATCAACTGCCTCCTTCCTCCCTTCACTGCTCCCATCATGAGCAACCTAAATCCAACCTGATGATGTCATTCAGTCTGACCCACTCCCAAAATATAAGGAAGATTAAACACGTGACTGAATACTCGAATGAACGAACGTTATTTGAACAATTGATCAATAGCAATCGAGTAATTAGTCACGTGTTTACTCTTTTTTATTTGGGACGTACCATCAAATAAAATAGAAAAATCGATATATCGAAAAACTATCGATATTATTCATCACTTTTCGTTTTTTTCTTATCAATTATCATGTTTATTCAGTTCACTTATCGCTGCTTACTTCACATTTGTCTTGCCAAGTTCAAGTTCAAGATAGTCAAGCATGAAAAAGTCCTGAATTTTTCAGGGATTTTGAGTGTTTTTTTAAAAAGTTGTTCATCAGTTTTCTTTTCCGAATCGCCACATTATTGGAAACTTGAGGGAATCATTTCTTGCTGAATAGTGTCGTATCCAACGATCCAAGAAGGTGCTGTGATTGTGAAGCCTTTCTTCTGTGTTTTGAATGGGCTTTAATTCTTGAAGACTTCGAGCTGCTGCTAATTTTGATTGCAGTTCTTGCGAATGGTTTTCGATGGCCGAAGAAAAGGATCTTAGTTTTCTTGAAGGTGAGCCAAGATTTCGCTTTCAGTAAGACTATAAGTTCAAGTAATAATGCTCGAAAAATAACATTAATGTTTGTAAGAAAAAGCAACTGTTTCAGCACTAATGTTCATATGAATGAACAAAATGTTTTTAAAAAATGAATTTAATTCTCTGAAGTTTGACGCAGTGTTAGATGAACTGATCATAAGGACCCTTTAAGATTTATCAAAAAAGTATCGAGTTTTGTGGCAAGTAGTAATCGTTTATGAATTTGATTTTGATTTTTAGAATACAACTTCCTGTATAGGTGCAAACTGGCTCCCGCGATCTTTTTAAAGACCCTGCATTGCTCTTCTAAGAATCATTAAGTACTTAGGAATAGCGGTATTATTTTTTAATATTGCAAGTTTTCTCTAATTTTCGTATCCCTACATGCAAATGAGACTATTTCTTTCCAAATCAACTTTCTCATCTTGTTTGTTGGGTATATTAAATTTTTCTGTCCATTTGTACATTGGTAGCAGCCAATCTAGATAAGAATATAATCTCAGAATTTAAAATTGAAATTGGTACGTATCAAAATAATGTCTCAAATCTTTTTAAAATATAAGACTGCATATGAAAGGGTGGGAATGCAAAAATCCAGTCAAAAAATGAAGTATTCACTAAAATCTACTTTATTCAAAACAGATATTCAAGAAATGATGTTTGGTTTGGGTGATTGTCCTAAACCGTTAGAAGAAACGGCCAAGGTGATAGAAGAAATCGTTCTCGAGCAACTAAACGCGATCCTTCATCAGGCAGAAGAAGTCTCTAACAGACGAAGTGCGAAAGTGATATCTCCTCAAGACTTACTGTTTCTCATGCGAAAGAATGTTTTGAAATTGCAACGACTCATCAGTTATTTATGTAAGCTCCTTTCGTGAAAGCTCCAATTTATTATTGTAAAAATCTTCGTGTATAAATGAATGATTATATATTCGCAGCTTTGAAAGATCAAAAATCAGTGTTCCAAAATGGTCTTTCGTTTTCGGGAACCGGAGATGTGGATGTTGATGAATCTGCTTATACTGTTCAAACGCAAAGCAATCGTTCTCAGATTTGTGTTTCTTATATGAAGGAATTGGGTGTTGATATTTCAGTAGATCCGTCGAAACAAGTTTTCGATCCTGTCAAAGTAAAACGACAAATGAGAGCTGATTGGATGAGCAGGAACCTCACCGCCAAGTACTAAAAGCACTTTCTGATTTTAAAGGCTGAGATCAGGAAGTATTTAAGCTTGTATTTTGATTTTTTCACTCTAAAGCCACTATATTTTTATGCGTCCTGATGTTATAAGAAATCCAAAAAATGGTGCCACATTTCTCTTAGCAAATCCATGTCATCAGTGTCATCTTAGCACGCGGGGATTATATTTTTTGTAATCATCAAAGCTAAGTTAGGGTTAGTAAGATTCATTACTTACCTTTAAAATTCAACTCCTCGTACTATTTTTTTTCTTCAAATCTTTTCAACGATGACACTGTTCCTCAAAAGAACCACAGTAAGTTTTCTAGTTACCCCAGTAAGTGTCATATGAGCGAAAATTTATTTGGCTGCGCCGAAAAGCTGTGAAATCAAATTTGCTATTAGCTATTTCTTGTTCTCAGCCTCGTATTACAACTTAATTCATTATATATTTTAATCATTTTTCCTCATTTCCAGACAGTATTCAGACTTCGTCAAATCAAGACAGTTATCTTTTTATGGAAAATTTAGAAAAACGCAAAAATTCCTCGACTGGCTGAGCGTAAAGCATGGAGAAAATATCACGTTGAAGCTGAGAACATCGACTTACGATATTCTAATTTATTTAGCTAAAGAAACAATTGCACAAATCATCGACTACGTGTTCCTCTTGCGACAAGACAGACTCGCTGTTCCTGGGAATCCTTACAGTAGAGCTGCTGTGCTGAATGCTCAATCAACTCTTCGAAAAGAAATCTACGGCAGTGATACTAAAGTATGTATCGCTTATTTATTTTGCAAGAGTTATTCTTCAGAAAATGATGAGTATTTTCGTTTTCACTTGCAGGTATCCAGTGTTCCTCCTATTATGCCTGAAGAGGTTCGCGAAGCTGTTCGTAGATATTGGTCTTGTCAACTGTGCCCCTTCAATTTGCTATCACGCTCAGTAGATAGATATCCGCGAAATCGAATAATGGCTTGTGATTAACCCTTTTTCCAATTGGATAGGTAGTCGTTTTGTTTTTTACCTACAGTACGAGCCAGTGTCTAAAAGTTCAATTCCAGTTTTATACGGAATTGAGCTACTAACGTCCCCGAATAATTCAACTTCTGACTAGAATCTTTTTCTTCGAGTATTTCTCATTTTGATCTCATTTTTATTTTGTTATCTGACGCTTTTATTTTTTAAAGAAGGTTTTATAATACACTATTCATGAATTCTTGATTCGTTGATGACTTTTATTTCACGTATAGATCACTTCAGTCAAACCTTTTGTTTTATTTTTGAGAATAAAATTTTCTCACATCTGTAAACAGAATATAGCTGAATTTAGGAGCAGTTTTACCCATTACATTAATCTGATGTTTAAAATTGTTTGGTTTGAATTTTATGATACACGTGTCCATTCTTAAAAGTATCCTTCAACGTACTTGGAGATTATTTTCAGGATTTCATGAGTAACTTTAGAAAATATTTCTGTCAGACGTCATAAAAATCTGCCAGACGCCTTAGCGGTATGAATAAATTAATGTGTGGACATGGTGATGGCCGTTGAGTAAACCTATAAATTATTTTTCTGCAAAATATTCGTTGCTTCTTTAAACTTGCATTTTATTAATTGCAGACTACTGAGAAAAAGTATACATCATTAAACATACTAAAATATGGAGATCTCATTATTCTCTTCAGGTTTTTTATTTTAACGCATATTTTAGCCATCACTGAAATAAAAAATTATTGATTTAATTAACGCTATAATCAGAAATCAGGAGCTAGTCACGTGAATCACTACGCTGAAGAATAATCCACGTTGTCTGGCACGTAATTCTTACCATCAGTATGAATTGATGTTGAATTCGTTTGACTTTTTTGGTTGTTATTTCTGAGTACTCGATTTGAATTTCAAATCTTCGTAATGAATCTTTCTTTTTTTTTTAATGCAATAATATTGAAAGTTTATTAATTTTATTTTAAATTGGGGAAAATACATCGAAAAGAGTGCATTATATTTGTCAATGAGAAATTAAAAAACTGTGTTATCGACGATGTCACCCATGTACTGTCAGAATGTGAATCCAGAAAAGAGGTAACAAACAGTGAAATCATCAACACGAATTTTAGTGAAAAAAAAAAAATTGATTGGGGCTTACAAGAGAGTGAATTTAACATCAAGAACTGCCAGATTAATTTTTTATCAGCACTTCACAACAAGTGTAGACATTTTACGTAGAATAGTCTCGCCTCGAATAAACCCTCTCGACTTAGTTGGTTTTAATGCTCGACCAAAATATACAACTTTAATAGGAAGTTCACAAAAAAACATGAATCAGTCGAAAAAAGTTATCGTGATTGGAGCCGGAGCAGCTGGTATAGCAGCAGCTACACGCCTTTACGAAAAAGGAATCGAAGATGTCCTGGTTCTGGAAGCAGAAAATCGAATCGGCGGACGGATTTTTACCTTCGATTTACCTAATGGTATTTACGTTTTTTCTGTTTTATTTTGGTGTCAAGATTTGAGAATTTTGTTGCGAAATGCAACAAATGCCATTTTTATTATTTTCTTTGTTGGAATGGTTCCTGGTAGGATTTTTAACAGAGATGGGAACCAACACCGGGGTATTTAGAGTTGGAAAACAAAATCATTTCAAGAACTTCTTTTGGTACTTGAAAATTCATTTTGTGGTAAAACGCAAAAAATCTACCTTCTTGAATATTTTTCAAGAAAAATAATATACTTATTTTTCTTCTAATAGGTCACTTGGTCATGCTATCATGTGTGAGTATTTAAGCTACAAAATTACCTCAAATAATGGACTTGGTTGAAAATTCATTTATCTCTGTTTTTATATTATGATGACAAATTTTGAAAATTTACATTTTTCTTAAATAAATTTTCCTGCTTTCATTTCTTATTAACTTTCATATTTTATTAAATTTAAACATTTATAGATTTAATAATTTTTTTTATCATCTCACAAATAGCTAATATATCACTAAATTAGTTGACATTTTCTCTGATTTATTAAAACACAAACTTTTTCATTTCACTTCAAGACACGGCATTTGTTTTGTTTTTCGTTTTTTTAATAAATTTATGGTATTTTATCAGAAAATAAAAATATTTGTTGCTTTTTTATTACGAAAAAACTTTAATTTGTTACATTTGATCTCCTATACAGTTTAGATTTATTGTTTTTCCACCATTTTCGCTTTTCCCATGGGTAACATTAATTTTCTCACTCAAACTCTCCATTCTAATATTTTAAACAAACTAATTTATGATGTCGCCTAATTTTATAGCAAATGAGTGAGCTAATTTTGAAAATTTTTTATTTGTTAAAAAAAAATAAGATGTTTTAGCCGTGTCTAATTTAGGGTGTTGTTCGTGACACCCATGGCGTCAAGTCGCCGCCACTTCGGGTCCCCTCTAAATGGAATCACCTCTTTAGAAAAAATACGTTTTTTGATTCTTAAATAAATCAAAACCAAGGTATACCTTTAATTTGTTGAGCAGATGATGGCTTCATAGAGCTGGGTGCACAATGGATTCACGGAGAAGAAAAAAATGTGGTTTTTCAATTAATTTCGGGACGAGACCTGATTCTTTCTGAAAAGCTTCCATATAATAATTTTGAATTTGTTCGATCAACTTCTGAGATTATTAATCGAGAAATTAGCGATCAACTCCACAAATATTTAATAAATATACAAAATAGTGACGAGGAATTCGACCAGAAGGAATTTAAATGTTCGGGGGATTATTTTTTGTACAGGTAATTTAATGGTGAATAATTTATTATCTCCAAAGAATACACCAAAATCTAATTTTAAGAATTTTAAGAACTTTATTATCGAATTGCTGTACTATTGATGGTAAGCCTGGTAAACCTATAGAAACCAGACGGGGTGTGCCAGGTGGTTGGGAAAAAATATGAAATACGAGTATCTTTTAATTTTTATTGGGTACTTTTTTTTTTCTGGAAATGTGATGATGAAATTCTGCAAGTGCGTCCATTTTTATTTACCTGTACTGATTTCTGCTCTGAAAATATTGTCATACTGTCTCAGGATTAAAGAAATGTTTCGCGATTCAAAAATGAATGCTATTTCATCGGAAATAAAAAATGAATTCATCCAATGGTGGCACCAGTATATGAATTCCTACGATGGAACTGATTCATGGTTTGACTCTTCGATATTATCACTGTCGGAATACTGTAATTGTGAAGGAGATTCCGCTATTGCCTGGAAAAAACCTGGCTACAGGACATTATTCTCTGTTCTAATGGTATTTAATATTCCAGTAATATTTGATTCGCTCTATATTTCTCAAGACTTGTATAACATCGAATTACAAAAAAAAAAAAAAACATGTTTTAAAAATCAAATGTACCTAAAAGACAATGAAAATTAAAAAAGAGAACAGCAGTTATTCAAATATTCTAGACTTTCTTCTACAGGCCAACTTCGGCGAGACCCTGAAATATATATTTGATTATTGCAGGAAAAAGCTCAAGAAATGTCAAAAGGAAGATTTCTCGAATCCAATGTCCTCACTAATAAAGAAGTAAAAAAAATTCGGGTGAATGATAATGATGTAACAGTCGAATGCCAAGATGGGAGCTCTTATTCAGTCAATCACGTGATTTTAACAGTTTCTTTAGGTGTTCTAAAGGAACAGTCAGAACGGTTATTTGAAAATATTAGTTTGCCTGAGAGCAAAGTAAAAGCCATTGAGGTAAGTAAAGTAGCAACCGCACTTTTTTTTTGGTAAGGTGCAAGTAGCTCTGAGTCCTTAGCAGCAGGTCAATTCAAGTGTTTTAACCAGACGAAGGAGAAATGGAATATTTAACTTATAAAATTTTAATGAGCTACAAAAACACCAAATATTTGGATCTGAAGGACTTCGGAATTAATAATGTGCTTGAGATATTAAAACAATAACTTAATTTGATTAATTATTCTGTATTCATGTTACAAAAAATGGCAAAAAAATTTATTTTCGGGATTACAGAAACTTGGTATTGGATGTGTGAATAAATTATTTTTCAAATTTCCATACCAGTGGATACCTCAAGATAGAAATGGTATATGCGTTCTTTGGAGAAACGAAGATATAGAGGAATATTCAAAACAGGTTAGTCCACACATTAATTTTCTGGCAATATTTAAAAAAATTTTAAATCCATTTTATTGGTTTTCACTATTACAAAATTGTTCTCTTACTTATAATCAACTGTGTCAACTTAAAGAAAATAAGAAATTCTTTTATGAAGAATTTTGCATTTATTGATGAAGACCACTTTTGAAATTTTAACCATAAAACAGGGTTTAAAGCAAAATACCGGTTTATTTATATTGTTAATTTTTCAAGTGGAAACTCTTTCTGATACTCAAAAGTCAGAAGTTGAATTTTTGTGACCTAAAAATTGGCAGGTATAACCTCATTTGGCATGAATTCCAAAAGTAGCTTAATGTACAAAAATAATCCAGTATTCATTTTTTTCACCACAAAAACTTCTAAGCCTCATTATATGCTAATTTGAAATATTACAGATTTTTTTTATCGTAAATTTCTGAATTTTAGGGCTTGAAATGGGTAACTGACATATTTGCTTTCTGTCGGGTTGATAATGCTCCAAATATGATCTGCGGATGGGTCACAGGACCATCAGCACGAAAAATAGAACTTCTTGAAGAAAGTGAAGTCAAAACACAAGTAACCCGATTATTACGAAAACTGGTCGGACATCAGTATACCATTCCTGATCCTGAATACTTCATTGGGTATGTTTTATTAGAGGAAAAAAGGCAGGCTAATAGCGAGTGATATCTTAAACAGGGTTATATTTTATTTTCCATAGAGGCAAGTGGTCATCAAATCCTCATTTTAGAGGATCGTATAGGTTTCTCACTCCAGAAACGGATGCCATGCCAGCTGTTGTCGATTCTTTGATTGCTCCTTTGAAAAATGAGAATAATATTCCGGTAAGATAGTGTAGTGTTTATTTATTCAGGATAATTGAGAAATCTCCCAGTTGGCCAGTGACTTGAAAATAAAGAGCTTGGATGTATAACAGACGAATTGGATTAAAGTCTCTGCAGAAACCCTACAGTGGGAGACCAAAATTACATATGAGTTAAATGAAAAGAAGCCAAGGGTATTTCTTGTAACAAATTTCATTTTTTTCATTAAAGGTGATTTTATTTGCTGGCGAAGGTACCCATAAACACTACTATTCTACAGTGCACGGTGCAGTTGAGACTGGTTGGAGGGAAGCAGATCGAATACTAACATTGTCATCGTGTAAATAAAACAAACTGGAAAATTAAATTCCTTGTAGTGATGTTTTACAAAGAATGTTGTATTGTTGTAAAATACACCTATTTGATAATCTGTGGTAGGGATCAAATTTTACAATTAAATTATCAATTCATAGTTAATAAATAAAATCGAAGTTTTCATCTGTCAGTATGGAAAAGTAATATTTACCAACATGAAAAATAATAATCTTTAAATTTGAATGTTCTCGTTACGATTAATAGCTGATCAAAATGTTTAATTTTTATGAAATTTCACAAACTCTATGAAATGTCCATGAACCTTAAATTGATTGGAAAAATACAGATTTTAACGGGAAAACTACGCTGATAAAATGAATAGTAATTTTTACTATTTTCTATAGGAAAACTGGGACAATTCAAGATTTATTGTAGATATTCTTAATATTTTTGTAGTACTTTTTATCATCTTAGATGGGACATTTTACTATTTTTGTGATAATTTTTACTATAAATAAATCTTGAATAATTGTTCCAGCTTTTTCATAAAAATACTAAAATTTACTACCAAATTTTTTTCAGTACAAATGAAAATTATAATTTTTGAATTTAAATCGAGTTGAACAGCGGCGGAACTAGATTTTTTCAAGTGTTTGGGGGAGTGAGGCAGGCGAAAGGAAGAAGAATTGAAAAAATGTCAACATCCATAACAGATCCAAAACATTGATTCTAAAGATAGGTGATTTTTTCTTTCGATAATTGTTTTTTTCTGATTTTTAGTTTATGTTGGAGAAATTGTTTTGTCGAGGTAAGGGGGTTAAAATTTTTCAGACGAATAGTAGCCTCCGCCTTAGTTCCGCCACTGAAGCTGAATTGTTCAAATGCTTAAGCTCATATCACAGTACCAGCCGAAACAAAAATAAATAAATGAACTGAAGAACTGGAATTATAAGTCGATAACTGAAATAAAACGTACTTACCTCCGGCTTGAATTTTCAACAAAATCCGAAGTTATATTTTATCAAGGAGGACGAAATCGTCGATCTCCAGGTGATTCAAACTCCAACAGATTCCAACTCGTGTAACTGGTCATTTCTCTGGTCCTGTTTACTTTTTATGCATCAATAATCAACATGAACTTTACAAATACAAATTTGAGAAAAATATTTCGAGGAATAACAATTTGAAAGCTCTGAAACGGATAAAGTAATTCATTCGACAATCGTTTTATTTGCGAACTACATAACATAATTCGATGAAATGAAATCGTAATTCAAATTCACATACTGCATACTGTTCACATAATTCACTAAGATAATTCATTATCAATGAAATGAACAAACAAGATTTTGCATGCAACAAAGACGGCATGGCCCAGCCCAGCTCAACAGTTTTTCTATCGTAATCCACCAGAGGTCGCTAATAGCTCTTATCACTCATATCATAAATCATAAATCCGAAGACCAAAATCTTATCACCGGTGGTTTTGGTTCTTTCGTTTCGTTTTCTTACTTGCGGCTACGGTTGTGAATTTCTTCAAGTTTCATAAGTAAATTCATTATTTATTTTGCATTTTGCTGTCTGTACGTTTCAATTTTCATATATTTGCTCCATGAATTAGTCACCAGTAATTCCAGTTTTTGAATGTTCGTAGAACAGGTATCACAGAATCCTACCTCGCTGACCAAATGAAAAATGGCTGAACCGCAAGGAGAACCTCAATCACCCGAAGAGAAGCCAAAATCTTCTACCGGTCGTGAAAAATTTGAAACTTGGGGGTATGATATGTACCCAGAACGTCGAAAAACCGATGCTGATTTCACAATAAAAGACTTCTTTTCGTGGAAAAGCAGAAACAATATTGAGCAGTACAAATGTGAGAAAACAGTCGTGGATGTGATCAAAACAAGTACGAAATTTTGCACTCTGATGTTCTTACTTCTTAGTATTAGTTGAAAAGTTGGTTTTATAAACAACCATTGTCTCATCAAACCTTTATTTCATCTTTATTTGTACGAAAAACTGTGACGAATATAATTAAGTTTTACTGAAACGAAGTTTAAGGTATCATTCTAAAATTATTGGAGAAATTACTGATTATTTCTTTTCTTTCAGGTCCTCTTGTTAGAGTCATGGTTAGTGCCCTGAAAAAAGCTGGCTGGTTTGTATCTTATTCCTTGTATAATTTTTTCTAAATAAAACAATTACTCTCGTTGTCCGTGCGACCGTGCTTATGATGAAAGAAGTAAAATAAGGTGTTTTATTTTATTGGTCTTTGCAGATTCTTCTGATTAAAAGTTCTCAAAAAATTCATGAGTATATCCACAAGCCACTAAAACACATTTACATAAATGTCATTCAACTGCTAGGAAGGAATGAAACATGTTAAAAGAAAAATCATCCATTTAATACATTCGTGATATTGTTTTTCTGAAATATGAAAATTTCTTTGCGTTTGAAATGACAACATGAATTTTTTCAATATTTTTTACTTGCACAAAATTTTTTATATTGGAACTACAAAGTATGTAGGGAACCGTTTTATAGTAATTTTGAATATTCTACCTTTATTTAAAATGAAGTTTCTTAAATGCATACAAAATCATCGATAGAATCATAATACAGTACTTCAGCAACAAGAAAATAGTTCAGTGCTCGTATGCTACCTGCTCGAGATCTTATAGATCTCTCTTGATGAAATTTTTTGTGGAAAATTTGACTTATTTATTCTTTCAAAACAATGTAAAATTGTTTTTGTATTGATATTGTAATTTTTTATTAACTTATTACGTTTTTTTTAGTCCTGTCAATTTTCGAAGACACATTCAGTGTGAACATTGCGAGCCAATTGTGACTGGTGGTTACGATCCGGTGTTCAATCAAGTAAATTAACCATCAATAAGTTTGCAAATCCACTCTACCATAGGTGGTGTAATAATAATTCTGCTCTTATTTCATAGATTGTTATATGCAATAATACGTCTCGAAGTAAAGGCTTTGTGGAAAATGTTCTTGTGCATGAATTAATTCACATGTTTGATTACTGTACCCGTGAAATGGATTTCAAAAATATCGATCATCTGGCTTGTTCGGAAATTCGAGCAGCTAACATGACGTATTGTAGTTACCCAAGTGCCTTCTGGGGTGAGCACATCGATAGGACGAAAGTTCGTAACCAACAACAGGTTAGTATTTCAATTGATGGTCTTAAGCCCCAAGCCTTCGTATGAGGGCAAATTAGTGGTGTAAAATTTTGGATATATAAATTAAATCAATTGATTTTCATGCAAAATTAAATCATTCTAAACACTTTGAACCACTCTTTCATACATATGAAAACAGAAATGTGAACTCAAAACAACAACCAGCCAAGTTTTCAATTTTCAAAAGCTCAATTCTATTGAAATGGGAATACAATCATCTTGATTTTTTTGGAATAGAGTTTTGTACCAAATGGACATCCTCTCATCCAATTTTCAGCTTTTTATGTATTGCTTTCCTAAGTTGTGCAGTTTTTCGTGTTTTTCCGTAAATTTTGACAATTGAAGTTAGCTGGTCGTTGCGTTGAGTTATTCAAATGGTTTATCAACTTTGGTTTTTCGGGTTGGAAAACAGCGTTCAAATCCAGTCGGTCACCCAGCTATACATGATTTCACTTTTTCTAAGAACGTCGGATTAAAGTACTTATAAATGAATTGAATTGTCAAATGTTGCAGGAATGTGTCAAAAGAAGAGCTTCTGACTCTGTCTACGCTGTACGTAATATAACCCGTGAGGAAGCTGATGCTGCAGTTGAAAAAGTATTTCATAAATGTTACAACGATACAGAACCACTCGGCCGGCGAATTCGACGAAGTTTGAATGGGTCTGATTTAATTTATTCTGAAGCATATTTGTTGGGCTATGATTAGGTGTATATGTAAATCCCTGTTGATGGTTTCCGAATGTCTTGGTGACTGTAGTAAAACGATATCATTCGTTGATTCATAAGTTTGTTCATGAAAAAACGAGAAGAGTTCATGAATTTATGTTATTGGTAACTAGTTTACCCTGAGCTATTTAAACAAAATGCAAAATAGATATTTTTCTTAATTCATTTTTTAAATTTTATTTATTTCGATTGTGCCAATGAACTCTGAGCTTGCATAATTCCAGTAATCGATTTCGGAGTTAGAAATTTTTGAAACTACATCCAAATGCAAATAGCCAATACGTGATGACAAACATTTTTCTTGTAGATGATTTTGAATAGCTACCTTTTCCTCTCTCTTCGAATCATCGAACTGGGGATACTAATTTTTTTTTGATCGATTTTCGATTAAATCAAACATGAAAAATCAGTTTTTTGATATATTTTTTGGATTTTGATCCCATTTTATATCATAAATCGAACATTCAGAAATCGAAAAATTGAAATTAATGTGATATTCTCCTTAAATGAGTATTTGTCCTATTTGTGTGAGTAAATTTCAGCTACATTTTCCAAAATTTCGAGAATATTTAAAGGTCAATGGCTGGGCAAGTAAATAAAATAGTAAAGAAACGTTCTAATATTTCTGTCTATTATGGAGAAAATTAATGTGTCACTTGATGTGAGACTTCGCCAGCAATATCTTTACGTCTTGTTCTGAATGAAAAGTCAAATTTTAGATAAAAGGAATAGTTGTCCAAGACATTTGGCAGAAATTATATTTAGAAACTGTAAGAAATATTTTCTCTCCTTCGTAAAAGTGTTGAATTTACTTTGTACTCTCTGAATGCAAATAAGTCTTTTTCCATTTTCTCTGCTAATAAGCGAATTATTTCAAGTTTTTCGACGCAATTTTTAGTAACGCATGTCAATTAATACGAGGAATGTGAAATAATGAACATTCATCTTTTTTAAACAGTCAGCCCTAATTTGTTAAAAATAAGTTTTTTTTTTTTTTTTTACAAAAGACGTGAATTTCTCTCTTCAACATAAATTAGCTAAGATAATTCTCATTAATCCTGAAAACGTGCTAAGAATTAATTTTTTCAAAGTTTCGAGATTTCTAAAACAGTTTAAACATTTTTCTAGCATCAAAACGATTATTTACGCGTATTAAATAATTTACTTACATAGACATTTTTTACAAAAGAATAATTTTATTTAAAAAACAAAAAATAAAAAATTATTTGTAAAACAATTGAAGGGATCAGGAAATATTTCAAAAACGTGCTTATCAACTATTTAGTCTGTAATAGAAAGAGTAACATGTTGGTCCGCAGTGAAGATTCAACACTGCATACAAAAAATTCAAGAAAGTTATTGGATTATAGATGCTTGTCGGACTGGTTTTAAAAACGCCAATTATTTATGTTATGATCACGAGGTTTATATTTCTCTATTGGAAAACAATGTATTGTATTTTCTTTTAAAGTACGTATTAGAAATGTTTTTCGAAGCACAGCAATTGCGCTTTAACACGCTTCCCCGCCCCACCCTCTCCCCCCATACCCCTTAAATCTCATTGCGGCACGCTGTCAAAACTGCTACAGAAGTTTACGTAAAAGGACGTAGAGTAATTTTTGAGTCATTTCTCAGAGCATTTGAATATTATAAAGACGTTAACACATTAAAATACAACAGTGAGGTACTCACTGAGTTTTTTTTTTTGTACAACCAAATATTATTGAAGGCCGGTTTCAAAAAACAGATTGTTACTCAAGGTATTACCTGTTGATTTATACAATTGAGAGCTAAACGGTCCTGAGATCCATGCATTTTATATTTTACATTTTTTTTACTTTTCAAAATATCACCTCATATAATGTACTGAAATTTTTGAAAAGTGGTTAAAGTATTTTCAAGAATAATTGATTTGTCAGCTTTGGACATTTTGAACCATAGTAGATAATAACGATCAGAAAGTGATTGCTCTATTCGATTCGGACAAATATGAAAACCAATAGATTAATGAGAAAATCAAAAAACAAATTGGAAAAAATGTTAACGATACTCGATCTAAAATCCCTCGTTGTGAACCACAATATAAAATCACATGGTGGGTTAATAAACGTAATTGTAACTTGGTTTTCCTTCGATGATTTTCCTGAAAAAAAAAGAAAAGAAAAATAATTTCATTACAACGTTTCTGAATACAAGGATTTAAGTCAGGTTTTCTGGTTATTCGGTACTTCTCTATTTTTAAAAAGTTACTCGTAGATAAAAAATTCAGAATACTTTTCCTTTCTATTTTTGCAAAAATTGATCGAATGTATATTTTTTCTTTTTGAAAACAAATGCAAACAAAAAAATGAATATTGAATAACGTTACAATTACATTCCTACTAGACTACAATATTCTACATACAAGTAGCGTAGCAATGTACCTATCTCTGTTCTCTATAATAAGGGATGTGTATTTTTTTTTCTTACTTCATTCAACGTAGTTGTTAAATTAATTGGCGTTGGAACATCTTTATTTTGATTTCGGACGTTATTTTCTATAGGAGCTACTTTATGGTTGCCATATAATTTCACGCTGTTGTGTTTGTTCGTCGTTGGCACATCGAATTCGTGCTTAGGATGCCTCCAATGTTTATCGTATCGCATTCCGAACAGCACGACGAAATACTCCATTAATGCGAAGAACACAAACAATGTGCACGAAATTATCCAAACTTCGATGCATTTTAATTCGAGAGCATTGGGCGAATTATTTCTGCAAACAAAAGGAAAATTAGTTTAATTGGCTGATACGTAAGAACCGATTTTCATATCGGCTACACTTAAAATCGAGTTTTTGCAGTAAAGTACCAGATGCTCTCGTTATTTTTTACATCAAACTACTTACAGCAAAATTACATCATGGGTACAGGATTTCACGGAAAATGACTGTATATATTTAATAACTGAGCATATGGTTAGAAGGTCTTTAAGATTATCTACTCAAACGGAAAACAGATACTTACCTACTTGAATGAAAAATAAGATTATTACGGAATTAACAAAACTTTGATGGTGCAGTAACGTACCAATCAAGGAATTTTCCACACAAATGGCTAAATTTTATTACCCAAAGAAAGATGTCTAAAAATAGTTTCAGCCGCATAGCCCTCTACTGCGTGCACCACTGAGTATAAAATCAGTTTATTTAGCATAGCTAATCGTCAACTTGGCTCGAGAAAATGAAAAACATTAAGCTTTTTGCAAATTCGATTCACATGCTAAGTAGTAACACTAGAACGAATAGTTAATTGAAAATTTACCAACCCAATATAAAGCCTCTAACACCAACAAAATTTTCTATTCATTCGATAAAGACATGAAAAATTTTTTCTTAATTTATATACCTGTACAACTTTGACATCAGAAAATACCAACCTCACAGTGTCAAACATAGTAACCAAAGACAGAAGTGTGGTAACCAAAAGGACTACTCGGCCAGGAACCACTTCTGGCATGATAATGAATCCACCCCAAGACATAATGACGAATAATGTGCTGGGCAAATAACTTTCTAGAAGGTGACTTCGAAGTTCACGACTCAAAATTATGGTTAGACGCGCCGCCGAATGGTTACCTAAAATAAAATATACGACCTGATAATCACGTTTCACAATCGACATAAATTTTTATTAGAGATTCAAAAAAATTGAATATTTTTGGTTCCTAACTTTATCTTCCTCCACCAACCCCAAACAACTAAATGAGTTCTGGGGAGAGAAAGCATTCTTGTTTACATAAACGAATAAATAAAATGAATTATTACTAAGTTACTCGAAAACCACAATATTAATACTTATCGGTAACTTTTTCTAAAGTAAACTCGAGTTAAATCAAAAGTTTTCAATAATTTTTTTTTTTCAATTTGTAAAAGGAGGCGTGTATAAGAAGAGGCATGCATGCGTTGAAAAGCAGGTAAAAACTTTGCACAAAAATATGACTTTTGCAGATAGTAAATAACTTGAAGAAAAAAAAACAACCAGTGAAAAAATAAAGACGAAAATGTTTTACGATGGAATTGGAAAGAAAAATTCGTCTAAACTTCGTCACGGAAGGCTTTAGGATGTATGGAAATCGACACATAAAGTAGGATTTGAAAAGTTTAGACTTCCGTCATTTCCTCTTTGAGGGAGTTTTAAAGTTAAACAAAAACGGGTGAACGTTTTCAAAAATGAATACATATATACAGGCAGGTAGGTATTTTATCATCTCACATGAAAACAAATTGTGGGCGACGAACTCGCATTTATTCTGATTATGAAGAAATAAATAAATCAAACGTATGTTATCCTACCTATAGAGTTAAATACTGTAAATATACCCTTATGTTTGCCAAGTTACATTCTCTAGAACATAACCCCTGAAGATACCACTTGGTAAAATTTGAAACAGGAAACTAAAATGAAAATTTAAAAACAACCCCTATCTCCCCCAAAATCCGGCAATAATTTCGACAGAGTAAATTTTCTTACTTTCTCCATAATATATCAAGTGAGACCGTGGTTGAATGGCAAATGATACAACATATCGAGGTAATCTGCAACCGTCAGCAAAATCACTGGGAAAGGTTAATGCTGATTCATCTTTCCAGCGAAATCTCATTTCAGAAGCCGCATATTTATCTGAAATTTTATACATACGTATACATATTTTCCATTATTTTCGGTTGTTTCAAAAAGTAAATTCAATAAGGAGTATGCAGTGTCTACTCGCACTGATGCACCAGTAGAGTTTGAGTATAAAAAATATTTTCAATCAGTTGGTTTCAAATTGTTTTCATCATTTCACTTGCCTCAGTCCGAAACCTGCTAAGCACTAAAAAATTAACACCTTTTTTTGGCTAAGTCTACAGAACACTGTTGGTCATACATTGACTATAAGTTCAGTAAAATCACTGTAAGCTCTACACATATTCGATATTGTATTTTGTATAGAAGAAAAAAAAATCATTTCTTGTACCACAAAATATTCTCATAAACTTGACAAAATGATTATTGTATTTTATGGAAATTCTAAAACTTATAGGAATTTAGATACATAAATTGAAATTTCGACTAAATTCTCTCCGTAGTAAAATTTGATTTAGTAACTAAAAGCAAATCAGAAGCCTATTATTGACGTGACTAATTTACAAATTCCTTCTTCCTTAACTGAATAACTTATGTATCACGTGAAATTTACAAGCAGAAAATTTTCATGCCACTATAATTTACGATCTGTTAAACAATTTTTTCCCCTATGTATTGTGTTTTACAAGCCATACACCACAATTTCTAGTAATCGTAAAAAAACATGAAATTTTCTTTTCCATTTACGAACAAATGGACGAGAAAAAAAAGAATAGAAAAAAATTGTATTATTTACGTTAGAAATTGACCTTTCTATGATTATAATATTCTAGCAATATTCGTGTACTCAAAACACCTTTTCCCCTTAAATTTCTTCGAATGCCCAATTTAGAAAATCGTACGAATTAATTTTTTCGAATGAAACGAGAAAAAAAAAAATTGAAATTTTTCAACATGCAAAACTCGCTAACTCTACTTTGTCTACAAATATCGATTTATGCAAATGTAAAAATTATAGTATTGTATTTTTACTTTAAAAAAAAAAGAAGAAGAAGTAAGTAAGTTGGATACCCATTGTCTCGTATTAGGATTTTATAGTAAAATCGAGGAAGTCGTCGTTTCGAGGTTATCTACCCGAGATAACAAAAATCACTCGTACAGAAATTTTTCGTGTTTCGAAAAGTGCAGTTTTTTTTTTTTTTTAATTTATACGCGCGCTTATAATATTCAAATTTTAGGATCCGATAGCGAAATATCAACATCGCGTGAATTGAAGTTATTGAAGTTTTGCATAGTTCATATTTTAATACTTATAGTTTGGCTTCATTGTTTTTTGGCCACAGCTGCACTGGTTGGATTGCAATAAATTCGAAAGTGGTAAGTTAAAGAATGCAGCATAATATAACTAGCTATTTTTTGAAAGGGTCTCGATTTTTCTATTTATGATAGCTGAGTTTTTCACCAATTATTGCCAACGAATAAACCCTCTACCCCTAAACAACCTTCAACAAGTAATTTTCTTTAATTTCCATTTTTTAGATCATTATTCTAGTAATCAATCTGATGTATGACTGCGCAAGGCTTATAAGCCCAAAGAATTTTTCGAAAAAACTACGGTAGCGAAATGATAGAGTGGTCAGAGGGGAGGCGATGCCAACTCCAGGAAAATTTTGCCCCGTCCCAATTTTTCAAAAATAAATTAAAACTCAGTAAAATGAATAACATTATGGAAAAATAAGAAAAAATGAACTTCAGTAACTTATCAGTTTTGTGAATATTGATATTTTTTTTCTATTTTTCTTAACCTCCCCTACAAAAAAATTATTAGTTCTGGCACTGTTTCGGTTTAAGTACATCCAAAGTCATTTCAATTGTTGTAGGTGCATTTTTTCTAATTAAACAACCCGTTTCCTAGGTTTCTTTTTTAGAATTTCCGAGCTAGAGAACTTATATTGCTATCCTAATTTAGCTATAATTAAAAAGAACTCATAATTTCTACTTACAACTGCTAAAATCTACCAAACAAGTTTGAACATCCAGAGGATACAGGCGGAAATCCATATCGCATTTTAAAATGATGATAGCCCTGAAAAGCAGAAAAAAAAATGATCATCACTACTTTCAATTTCAAACCAGTATTGTTTTTTCAATACATTCTTACTACCTACTCATAAAAGTGAACAAATAAGACTGAGCATACATTTATATAAATTCAATTAGTAAAAATATGAAAGTTCTAAAAGTTCCAAATTAAATAATTTCAAAAGCTAAACGTTGTGCGTGGAAAAAATTGTATTTAATACAGCAACCAGGAAGTTAGCCAGCAACTTATTTTTTCATTCTTCTAAAGGCATTATAACTGGTAAAGGCACTGGCGGGCAATTGAGACAAATTTTAATTTTACTTTTCGTTTGAGTCCGCATTATTGTCTTCAAAAATGAAATTGTAAAATCGACAATGCCCGGTCCCCTTTAACCAAAAACGTGCAAATGTTTTTTCATTTCTGCAAAACATTTAGGCGGATGTATCTAATTTGTTTGGATAACCTTTTTATTAATATGTTTTTTTCATTTTACACTCCATCCGCCCACATTTCGGCGATTGTTTTTTTCGCAACCCACTCGAGAGCATTTTATTTAATTTTCATTTTAAATTTTGTTCTTTCGCGAATCTCCCTTCAGGCCTTCTAGCCTTCATCGTGAATTTCCTCCGTGGAAGAAAAAATATATCACGTTCTCGTAAATATTCCATTGACCTACAAATTCCACCTTAGCGTGTGCGAATTTTTCAAAACTCTGCCTCGTCTCTACATAAAGAGGGTAACTTCTTTAAAAATTTATTGTCATAAGGTACTCGTTGACAGTTACAATGTATGCTGTATATGCAGCTCACCTATCCAAATACATCTCCTAAAACACTATCTTTTTGAGGGGGTAAAGAAAAGAGTAAATACAAATATTTAGATCCTAATCCATTTTCCCGCATTCGCGCTGAAAACTCGCGTAAACCGAATTTATAGCTGCGTTTTATTCGAAATCCATTTTCACCACCATCACCCTTGAATATATGGTGAATTTTGTATGACCCCACGCATAGTACTCTTTTTTTTTTTTTTTAAACGAAAGTGATTTTAATTAAATAACCTTATATGTAGATCAAAGGTGTGCAAAAAATATCTGTTTTTCATTTAGTGAAATTTATTTCTGTATTATTATTAAAAACTTAGGACCAAGTCGATAAATTCTGAATGAAAGTAATTTTAAAGGGAGTTTCACAGCAACCCTGTACATGTATACCATACGCGTATGTATATTTTCGATTCTAAATACGGTGTATACCATAATTTATACTTAGAATTCGTTAGTCCTATTGTCGTTTTCATATAGGTACCTCTCTTATTACAAAAATAACAGTAGAATTACATTGAACAGTGATAAGCAAGAAGAGAATAAGTCCACTTTTTCCAAAAATTGAGTTCTTCTATGCTTCGACTGTACGCACTACGCCCTATTTACAGTGAAAATGTTAGGTCCAAAAATGCGACCATCGCTGAGAAAATAGACTTCAAAGTTGAGAAGCTATCTAAGAAGGCTCTGTGATATAGAAGTGTTTTTTGACTCACCTGTAAAGTTTGAAAAGATGGACTTACCTTTTTCTTTTTGAATATCACTGTTCAATTATTTTCACAAAAAATAAAAATTAAATTAAACGTATTCGAGAGGAAAACTCCAACATAAACCCATTTCACAGACAAGCACTGAAAAATTGTATTACTAATACATACAACCGTCTTAATTTGAATACAGTCATAACGTTTTCTACGAAGATCTGTAATCTTGCTAAGAATAATAAGAAAAATCTTGACTAATATAAATTTAATACGACGCTCAGAATGGATTAAAATTTAGAAATCGAGTCTCTGTTTTATGCAAAGAAGTTTGAAATTCTAACATTTGAGCTACCTTTAAAGAAATTCAGGTTTATAATTTCAAATATTTTAGTTTGGCCTTACGAGCTTCACTTTGTTTGGCCCTTTTTGCGCAGCACAGTCGATATTCGAGAGAAGCCTCGTATTCAGCGAATGGATTAGAAATTCCTACATTTCCGAAGAAATTGCAAAATACACCCCTCATTACAATTATCATATTATAAAGAAAACGAAACATTAAAAAAAAAATAAATACACTTTAAGTAAGCATTGTGAATACGAGTATCTTCCCAATTTGCTCAAAATGGTATTTGTATACAATTATCAAATATATATGTATGTGTAAACACTAACTTACCCAATGCTTATTCGTAAAGTACTATTTCTGTATATTCTGATGGCAGCCATATCTTGGAATACGGATAAAATTTTCATTTCACGTAATTGCCGAATGTACAAGTCCGGCACCCAAAATTCTTGCTCTTTATTCCAGGTTAATTCGATTTGGTCGACTTTGTTGTCGATAATTCGAATTCTCGGGTCTTCCCAATAGACGTGTAGAAAAACGTCCAGCGAAATTTCCTGTATTATCCATCCTAACAATTAATGAACAATATCAAAATAGAGTGTCATGCATAAAATTTTCAACAATGAAGATCTGAGGGTTTCACCATTTCCTCAGAATTATGAAAATACATGAAAATTTATAACTATATAAACTTTATTAGGAGAGTTTAGTTGTTTCAAAATTTCAGTTCGGTGGTTTCGATAACTTCTTTCGTTTCAATATATTTTTAATTTCTTTCACAAAGAAAATGAAAGTAAAATAAATTCGGTTTTATTAATTTTTTCTGTTTTGTGGTAGCGCAAATTAGCAGCCACACAAAATGATTAGCTTCCTCTTTTCTATTTTTATTTTCGTAAATTACAAAAAAATATTACCAAATTTGTGACCGCTCGCGCTGCTAGAAAAAAAAAAGAAGAAAAGAATGTCCCCCAATTTTCTGTAAAAAAATTTCGAGTACAAACTGAATGAGCGATAATTGTACAAACTTTTAAATTAGAAAAAACAAAATAAGTTATTTTAATTTTACCTTGATATTTTATACCAGCATAAAGGACTTACTTAGGCATTATATTATGCCCAGAGTAAAAGAGTTTCGTTCAAATTTAGCTTTTAGAAAAACAGAGACGATGATATGGATCAATTTTTCCATGGAAGTTTATGTACCTACATTTTCATTGTTCGGGGGTTGCGTGAGAGAAAATAAATTTCTTATATCAATTACTATTTTCGTAATTTATGCGGTGAGATATAAGTGGATAAAAAAGTATAGAATTCGTTATTAGCGTGGAATTCGTTATTCCTATCAGATTAATTTTATAATTTCTAAAGTCAAGCTGGAGTTTTATCGAAAAATTATTTATTTTTCCAGCTAAATTGAAGCGTTGACAAAAAAAAAAAAAAAGTACTTAGGCTAATTTCTCAAACACTTGAGAACAGTCCAACCAGCTGAACATTACTAGAGTTCAGATTGTACAGACTTGAACTCGTTCTCAAGATGTCGCAAAATAAGCTTCTAAGTACATTTTCTTTTGTCATTACCTCAATTTTTCAGAAATTTTCTCGCAAGTTCAATCTAAAAAATCAAAAACTTGAAACAAAATGCCTAAGATTGATCCTCAAGGAAATTATCTCTTCACCCACAATGATGAAGGAATTTTCATAACTCTGTGTGTGACAACTTCGTCGGTATAAAACTTATAGGTCAGGTTAATTGGGGAAGGTAAAACCTGAGGTAAATTAACTTTGAAGATTTTCAAAAATAATGTTAACAGATTAGAGGTACTCCAAAGCAGAAATTATCATAAAAATCATAATATTTTTCAGATTAATAGCAGAGTGGAAATGAAACTTTGAATAAAATAGACTTTCGTAAGATTGACGAGATATCTAAAATGCAATATAAAAAGTGAAAACAAATTAACTTGCATTTTCTCCTCATCGATTTTTACTTATTTGAAAAAAAAAAAAAGAAAAAAAAAGAAAGAAAGAGAAATGGGAAAGATAGACTGCCTTAATATAGAGCAGAATAAGTAACGTAATAGCTTTAATTGTTCATTTTGGGAGGAAAAAATTGATATAGTAGTGTACAGTGTACACATAAGAAGTACAGAAGTGGGCTTCGTATGGTACAACAGGGCCTCCTATAGTTGCTTCATGCATCGTTGTGGGCTTCATAAGGTCTTCAGATATATCTACGAGTATGTACGAAGAGATATCTTTAACGTACCTATTGTATAATTAAAAGCAAAAGAAAAAGTCTTGAATGATTCTCACCTCTTTGCTTTCATCGACTGCTGACACTCGTTTTATAAATAATGATATGGCCACGTCCATTTCATTGCCTGTAACAAAAAAAATTGATTTTTCTGCAGCACAAAATAGTAGAAAAATGATTGTAACAATTAACAAAGGAAACTAAAAAAATTTAATGACCTTGACTCTTCGAGCCGAAATTATTGAATCGTAACCATAATTTTGTTTTGATAGGTTGAAGACGAATGATCTAGCAAGTAGATTTTTTAATACTAGTTACCGAGTGGTACAAAGACAGAGGGGATAACTCTACAGCATATCAGCTTACAAACTTTGGTCTGCATTTTTCGCGTCCTAAATTTACAATGAAATAATTTCACACTTTAATACAGGTATAAAAAATGCACGTACTTTTTTTTTTGTACAATGAAACCATGTTAAGATTGTCATCACCTTGACATGCAGAAATTTTAGTCCCAAGTCGCATTTTTCCTTTCAGCAAAGTGAAAAAAAGGATTCGTTCTACTTTGGAAACCTCCCTCTTCTTGTTTTAAGCTTTTTGATAACGAAGAAGTCTCGATAAGGAGAACATGAGGATAGATTACTTTGACTTGACACATATTTCCATACAGATTTTTGTCAAAAACTGCTGCAAAAGAGAAAGTTAGCATCTCATTCAACTAGTTCCAAAAAATTTTTAGTAATATTTCAAACTCAATTCTCAAGAATTTTAATTTACAAAATATCTCTTCGGCAATGTCCTCATTTTTAAAATCACTACCAGTACTTCGAACTCATATTTCAGATAGGTAATGGAGTCGCAAACTGATAATTTATACGACGTAAATCTAGTTTTTCTTGAAAACTCTCCAAAATAAAGCAGTGATAAGACTTACTCTCAGTTATTGTTGTCTGGGTAACAACAACCGAAAATAAAGAAAACTTGACAAAAAAACGCCCCCTCAAAAGATTTTAACTGCACAAAAATTTATCGTTTTCAAAGGAGGAAGACCTGCGGGCCATAAATTAAAACTGCTTTTTCTTAATAAGATTCCGTCCTTATTTTAAAGTAATTTCTGATTGCTTTTTCTCTTATCGACCACACCTTGTTGGAGCTGTAACAATTTCACTGCGTGTTAGTACAACGAAATTTATTAACTGTAGAGTGCTCTAGAGCTCTACAAAAACCGGAACACCTCGAAAAGCTTCAGCGAATTACAGCTAGCTTCTTAAAATGAAGTACTGAGGGACGGATTTCAAACTTTTGACTAAAAACTCAAAACTGATCCTCTTCTTGGCAATATAAACAATAGTTTACATTCATTTCGAAAAATTTCCAAAATTCCCCCCAAAAAATATTGGCTTTATAGTCAACATTAAATTATTTTTCAGTTTTTTCCCATTGAAAAACTTCTGGGCCTCTCAAACCCCTTCCTCTATCAACCTTTTCTCCTAAGGTACTTCGAAATTCAAATTTTTAGAAATCATCTCAAAGTTGCTTCACAGTTTTTCAAATTTTGAGAGTACTTTTTACTGCATCAAACAAATATTTTTTTCAATGATTTAGGAAAACGATTCCTCTGTGATCACTTTTATTACGATTCTGCTTATCTCAATTAAGAGGCTTGTGGAAAGCTTCCAAAATGAATATGAACTACAGTTTACATGGCTAAGTTGTGGTCAGATTATGAATATAAATGTGAACCGAGATTAACATTGCCAAGATGTAATACAGATACAAAATTCATTCGTGCGAAAAACTGGAACATGTTAAAGCTAATACATGTGCAGTTTATCAGCTGATTGAGAAATGCCAGCTTCCCTCCAGAATTTTTTATATTTTATAACAAATGTAGATCAATAATTATGGTCCACTTGATCCTCTAATCGCTACACAAAAAGGAGATACGTTCTTCCAGTTCAACATTTTTTTTCATTTCTGCAGCTCCAGAAGTGAGATAAGTACAAGTACAAAATTTCAAGGATGCTTTTTCAAGGGTGGATCAGTTTCACCTTTACATATAACCAAACACGAGCTGGCGTAGACCAGTGCAATAGGATTTCATATGAAAGTGTGTTTTTACTCTCTTGTAAAATTTGAGTGGACTTATCCATTTCTTGCATATCACTGTTCTTATATCAAAGTAAAAATATTATGTAGATGCATGTCAGTATAGTAAAACAAGAGAGATGTTGGCTAATGTACAAAACTGTGCTCAAACGTGCTAGTGTAGACAATACTTATTAGTTGAATAATATATTCTTGATTTTCTGCTTTCGAGTCTTCAAAGGGTACTCATAGTTTTGACCATACCCTAGTCTTTAGGTCATTTCGAAACTGCCCTTCCTAGTGGTTCAGTATTAAATATTATGATCTAAGATTGTGCAATAGAAAGGTCGAAAAGTTTAATTCAAGGCTAATAGCCATTTGCAAATGAATGAAGCAATAGCGAAATAAGGAATAGAAGTTCTTCCACGAAAAGAATACTCGTTATGGATGAACAATAATCAAATATTTACATTAATTTTTTTCCATCATTCTTCTTGGTTGACATTTTCTCGCTTTGAAATAACCCTGTACAACTCAACTCATAGGTGCCACCCTCTAAACCATAATATGTTGCGGATCGGTCAGTTTGAAAGACGAATAATTTATTATTGATGGATGATGTATTTGCAAAATTACTTGAGAATCTATTTTGTTTCGCCAATATTAGATTCGAAAAAGTCCGAAGTACGTTAAGGTTTGTTGATACAAAAACTTCAAAAACGTTCGTCGAGCAATGAGATGCGAGGCCAAAAGGAAAAGGATTTGCACAGAACTGTAGTATTTCGTATTTTTCAAAAGTCAACAATAGAAATGAAAGCTATATCTGGATATCGATTTCTATGGCAAATTCAGTGGGGAAGGAAAGAAGTAATATATGATGTTTTCAAAGTAAAACTTGGGGCTACAGTAACCTTTGCCTTTTTTTTCTCTCATTTTAAGGTGCTGTTAGCATCGTCCCTTCTTCTTCTGACCTAATATTTGTGTAAGTCTATGCATACAGTATCTTTTTTTCGTAGCCTACCACAAAAGAGAATAAAATCCACTCGCTTGTGAAGAAATGCTGGACTTCCGTTCGAGAAACTTTTTTTTCTGAACTTTCACTCGGATTTACTTATGAAAACGCTGGCTTTTTTTTTTAAAGAGGAAGCCGGTTAGGACCTACTCGTAAATTTACCAACTTATTATTTACTTGGGATGCTATTTCCTCGACAGTACTTTCGAATAAATGTACAGGGTCGACTGGTGTGGAACAACTACTCATTATTTTTTCCTCCACTTACACAACACTTCCTTCTCTTGAAAACTCGATTCTCTCGCAAAAAAATGGAAAAGAAATTAAGGAGTTGTCGCCAGAGTTAATTAAAAATTTTAGAAAAGCTTTAACTGCGTTCGTTTTCGTTGCACATAATGAAACTTAACGAGTACAGAGAGTAGAGGGTGAAGGAAATTCAATATCATTCTTAAAGTATGGGGTGAAAAAAAAAAATTCAAGTATGAAACTGGATACTCACTAGGAGGTACGTCTTTATTGTATTCGGTTTCTAACTCAAATAGCTCTTTATTTTCAGTCATCACGATCAAACTGAAACACAAAAAAACGAACAAAATATCATTTATTGAATGTAGGTACAAGTTCAAATTCGTTAATTTTTTTCCCCATGGCGAACGCTAATTACAAAAGATCCTGTACATTTTCAACAATTTCATTTTGATAGGCACATACTCAATAGTATTTTTATCGACCTGACATTCAAAAAAGTATTACATAAACATCTCAATCGGCTTCTGAGATATAAATTCAAAAAGAATAGGCTCTCTTTTCCCTCTACTGTAGCTGTAGACAAAATCGATACTCAATATTTTCATTTTTTATGACACCAAATTTTTTAGAAATTTGAAGGTCAGAGTTTAATCTCAAGTATTTACACAGGCAATTCGATGGTAAATTTAGGCGTAAAATGTGAATTTATTATAAGTACTTGTTTTGTTAATAGCACATTGTTAAGTTATATAAGAAAAACAGAACCCGGGATCAAAAATCGATAAAAGAGATTTTTTTCTTTCTTATATTCCTCTTTTTTTTCTTTTTTTTTACCAATTATTGTTATTTTCTATCTTCTTCAACCTAAATTATTTTATTGCACTTATGTGGCAGACCCTTTATTCAACAATAAGAAAAACCTGATTTCAAGTTGGCTTTGAACAAATAAAAAATATAAAACTTAATAGTAAATTGAAGACGGATTATATGGAAGAGAGCCTGCGTCAGAAAATAGCATTTTGAGATATTAACGTTTAAGTCTTCTTTCAGTTATATAAGTGGGAGATGGATTCCACTTTGTAAGGGTATTTATATTTTTACCGAGTCTATTGGCTATTCAATAAGCTATGAATGAGTAAAGAGTACAGGGCACGTAGAAATGGATTTACTATGATTTGAGTGAAACCTTACACAAGCTCTTTGAATATCTATTTGAGTTGAATGTCTTTGAGAGCCAGTTTAGAAAAATTTCAACAGTATAGTTTTAAATTTCTTATGATCAAAAACTATATAAAAAATGATCAAAAATATGGTTTATAAGGGAGAAAAAATTTGTACACCCATTCGTCTTATCAGAAGCTCAATTCACGCAGAGCAGCCAACATTTGAAACTCAACTTTAGACCCCAATATCGAAATTGTGTTCCCAGCTATTGGAACACATTGAAAATTCAATAATATAAATTTAAAGTATTTTTAGATAAATTAATGCTTTTATTTCGTCTTCATGCGCATTCCAAGAATCCAACTTTTTTCCTCCACACACTCCAGTTTGTTAAATGAGGTCTACATATTTTCTGCTCCACGTCGTAGGTTCTTTAAAAGCATTTAATAAAAGAAACTACTACATCTAGAAGATAACTTATCGCAGCCTTCAAACATTTTTTCAATTAGTAAAGTTTAAAAATAAATAAATAAAAGTAAAATCTGAAGGAAAAGAGCTGATTCAGCCATTTTAAAAATGCTGTAGTTTCATAAAATTTCGAGAAATTGGGTTAACTGATGTTTATGTAGCGAGGGAAAGTTCACAAACTATATAACTGATGGATATCTAAAAGGACCCAGGTCGACATACAGGCTTTTCTTTGATACTGAACTTCGATTCAAATGGTGATAAATAAAATACAGATTGAAAGTTCAATTGAAGAAGCTTGAAAAGTGAACATGATTCTATTTTAATGTGATAATTAATACTTTGAGTTACAATTAATTTTTGTACTCAACATTTATTTGAAAGCTATACACACTGCGAATTTATTTTTAAATCAGATCTTTTAGATTCTTCACCACCATAATCTTAATTTATTTTTAAAACAGATCTTTTAGAGTCTTCACCACCATGATCCTCAGCACTTCTTCTGAAAATTTACCTCTCTTTCCTTCCTCTACTTTTTCCCTCACAATTAGTACGACCTGAAGGTTTCCGGAGTAATTTAATCGAGTTAGTATAATACCTAATCATTTTCCACATGATGAACATATATGGGTATGAGACTTACATTGTTGTCTTCACAAATATGTTGGTAAAAATTAATTAGAAAATTTTCGCGTACAACCAGTATTACGTATAAAACAACAAAGAAAAAAAAGTAGGTAACTCGTGTTGTCGACAGTATTCCAAAAAGTTTTCTACGCTTACACCCGATAATGGGTAAAGTTGAGCTTTAAAAATTATGAACGCCTCAGTGACATCTGCAGATGGTAAGTTAAATTTTACTTAATATGCAAACACATTTCCTCCTCCTTTGTCAACTCATTTAATTTTATCAAACAAACGGTTGCGAAGATGCATATCTGTAGAAACTACATTTTCCACTATGAACTAAGAACAAAATTTAAATTAATTTAATGTTTTCCAAAAAAATAAAAATAAATAAAATAAAAAGTATACGTCGGTATAATTAACGTCGTAATGTGAAATTAATGTTTTCCAATTTTTTTTTTTCTCATTTTATATTAAATTATAATTATTATCTAGTATAAAGACAATTTTTTAAAAATATCATTCTTTGTGACACTTTATTTTCCTCATTGTTTACAAACTAGCTTCTTTTCTGTCAATTTTTTTTCCAGTTGCTGAAAGTCAGTTAATTTAGCAAAAAGTTGAAAACTTTTCGTAAAATTACTTTTGTTACTTCCATAAACAATTAACGACAAAAAAGTTGAAAGAATTTCAAAAAATTAATTAAATCGACAGATTTTGTTCGACGAGTTCATGGCTGTGATTTTTCTTCATCCAAAGAAAAATCAGAATTCGAGAGAGAACTCTTGATACTTTTTATTAAAATCTAATTTCATAAAATTGACGAAAAAACAAAAACCTAGCTCAATTTTCTACATTCGATCGTTTCCTTGCTTGATGAGTCAAGTATATTACATTCTTATTTTTGCCAGGTAGTGAGTTAAATAGAAAACCAAACTTTCATCTAGATTCCAGACCATTATCTGAAAAGGTTACAACAATTTACTGGTATACATGAGTACTGAAGAAGCTGGAGGAAAAACGAGGAGCATCTAGAAATTATTTTCCTTCTACCCTGACATAATTTGGAATTGAAATATTTCTATAAACTAGCCACCCATTCCATACTTGAAAGTTTTTATTGTTGTTGACAAAACGTAACATTATTTACACAAATCTAGGCAGCATACTAAAAATAAATCTGGCTTCATTAAGGCCGATTCTAACTTAAATACGGACATCCGTTTACGGTTGAAGTTATAATGTTGTCTTTTTCTTACTCCTTCCTTCATTTTATGAAGGTATAGGCTTTACCACTGTTTATTTTTTTGAAATTAATTTTGTACGGACGTTTAAATTTGAGTAAAGAAAGAGGATGGGGAAAAAAACGAAGAAAAATAAGTAAAAATTGGCTTACTTTTTATGTTATTTGCTAAATAAAGAGCAGTTAGCGAAGATGCAAGGGTTAACACGGAAATATTTACGCTTGTTAGGTGTTTTTTCACGTTTTTTTTTTTCTCTTCCACGATAAAACCGTGAATTATTAAATTTTACTTCATATAAAAACGTATCATTTATGGTATTGAAGTTTTCAAAAATTTCGAAATGAGAATATGAAATTCGGCCAGACAAAATTAGAAAATATTATGTGTGCAAAGGATTGTAATATTATTAAATTGGATTTTGTCAGTAGGGTAGAATTTCAGTTTTAAAAGCTATGCTATTTGTAACTCAATCTATGAGAATAAACCTCAATTTGCAATAAAATTCAAACCAAGCATTAATTAATATCGAATAATTCAGTATCAAAAAATATTTGAAGTTGTATCAGGTCAACAAATCTTCGGAAAGGGTACGGATGAATGGTATTGCAACCATTTGAAAAAAACAGTACAGTTTCATTCCGAAATTAAATGCAGTCATTGAATTAATGAAATAAAAGGACAGAGTCAGGTTTTAACTTTTTTTTTTTTTTTTTTTTTTTTAGCAGAAATATAGAAGTTTTTTGAATGGAAATTTATCAAAAAAATTTAGCATTGGAAACTTAACAGAGGAGCTGATACATTCCAGTTTATGTGTAAAGTGATTTATACGAAAGTGAATTGAGTATTTGCAAGTAAAATTCCACAAAGCAAGTTTATAGTGACATCAGTCCAATGTAAGTAGGTAATTATAATATTTCTATTCCAAATAAAATTTAAACTCAAGTTATAAGATTTTTTTAAATGAATTCAGCGAGGGTAAATAATGGCAAATACAAAATTAATCCACCAAAAATTGGCCTGAATAATTAGAACAGGTTCCTTTTTTGGATTTACATTGATTTTAGAAAAACTTTGATATACTTAATACAAGCAAAATATACTTCGAAAAAGTACATAACTAGGAATGCAGAAATTATAATGAAATTTTTGCCGTCCGGCATAGTGAGAGAGAAAAAAATTGAGAGTTTGCAATTCATTTTGTGAAAATAGCACGTTTAAAAAAGAATGAAAAATTGATAACTTTGAACAAAGATTAAGGTTATATAAAGTTTTTCAAATTTCAAACAAAATTTATTTTAAAATATTCTTTAAAGTACAGCTTTGAAAATTCAAACTAAGTATTTTTAAGGTTCTTTTGTACATGAATATTCGTTATTTAAATACCAAGATAAGTTTACCGCAAAATGAAAAATTTCAATGAAACTCGCGAAAATTTGGTGAATTTTTTTTGCCATTTTATCAAAATTAAATTCTAAAAGATCTTTTCAGTAAGAGATTTCAAATTGAAATGCTATAGAAACTCGCAAACGAGAAAGTAGAACAATCAAAAATAAAATTTTTTACCTGATTAAAAGCGTGAGAACATATTCACATTTTTTCATTATTGCTAAAAAAAATCCAATGTTTTGATTTTTTTCACCTCCTTCGAAAACTGAACTACTTATTGCAAAAAAAAACTTCACTTTAACGAGAACCAAATTTTTAACAAATCGCGAAATCGAACCTCAACAGAAACTAATCAAAGATACATTATTAGGTACGTACTCACTTATATTTTTTTATAATAATTCTTATTAGGAGGAACGAGACAGAAAAATATACGATGAGCATGCGCATTATGACCTGTTGCTAGCATGATTTAAGAATATTATCCGTTAACTTCATGGTTAATATTACTTTTGTTTTTTACGAATATATTGTGTACAAATTTACTCACGGTCACAATAAAATTATTAGAAGTTGTGCAAATTGCACGGAATTTTATCCGATCGATGGTAAATTACATTCATGAATGTTTACATAATATAATTATTCATATCCAAAATTTTTCAACTTCGATATTTTGTAACAAAATTTTCAATTTATAAATTCTGTAAGGGCGGATAGTTCCAACAGATAATATAAATCTATCACGTCTCAAAAACAAGTTCTTCCATTTATATTAAACTCGGATAGAAAAACGTTGATTAAATTGATTTAGCTTTGCTCCGAATTTTTCGAGGCTCAGAACCCAAGTAGAAGTGGAATCAATTGTTTTGACCGAGCAAAAATTGGCTGTCAACTGCCGAGTACACAAATAATTATGTGGAATGTAGATCCGGCATTTCATTAGTTCAACTTTAAAGAAAATTTAACTCAAGATCAAGGTTTTATTCCTCTTGTGAACCAAGCTCAAATGAAACCAAAATTTCATTCACATAATGTGATTTGCATACATAAAAAATTCAATTTTCTAAGTCATTAATTGGATCAATCACAATTTTTGGTACTGAGAACAAAAGTGATCAAGTCCAAATTTAAATTTTACACAGTTCAATCGTCATCCAAATCCTTAATTTAGGTAGCCTACTTAAGGATTTCATTTCAAAGATGATGAGGATGGTTATCTTAGAACATTGATTAAGAGTTCACAAAGTAAAGTTCCGAGAAAAACACCAGTACTTATCAGACTGTCAACGATATCTCATCACTATATTTATGGGCTCGTATCATTTTGGTTCTCAGGTTTAGAACTGGATTATAATCGAAACCGAAATGTATAACTGTACCCTAGCAATAAAAACATTTCATTTTTTATAAATGGGATTTTCTTTTGAGAATTTCATTCAAGGCGCTTTAGCCCATCATCAGAAAACATCGTCTTCACTAGTTGACTAGTCTTATTACTTTTTCAATTCTGTTCACCCACAAACAATATTATAACTGGCTATGAAAATGATTATGATCAATATTTCATTCAAGCATACTTACCATACTTCAGCTTCAATTCCAGTGAACGTATTGGACGAATCAATTTCGATAACGATCGGCAATTCTGCAACGATGCAGGTCCATCTTCATCGAAGACTGCTGGAATCTGGAAGCGTATACGATCCTGCTGGTTTGAGTTTCGTTTCTGCATTAAAAAATAAAAATTCTTTCACAAATTGATTGGTTCAAGATCTTGCATTATTAACATAATAATTATTTTGAGAAATCGTATCGACAACGACAATCGACTTTCACTATAAACAGACGAAAGTGAAAACTCACGAGTGACAAAAGTGACGAGTTACAGTTAATAGTTACAACCTGGTTACAACCGCTCCTTCAATCTTCATTCCTCAATTCCTCTTCTTCGTTCAGTATTATCAGTATGGTTGCTTTAGTTTTTGTTTTCTCGTTTTTTTTAAGTCGTTCTCGTGTCCGCCGAGAATCAAAATCACACAAAGCACAAAATCGTCAAAATCGCAAATTCGAAATGAAGTCGGTAAAATTAGTGTCAAGTTTAAGATATTCGTTGTGTTGATTCAAATTAATTCAATAATCAGTTATTTTTCCATTATTATTGTATGATAATCTTTTACTACACGAAAATGTTTTGTGAATCGTTTCTCATTTATATCAAATTATTTGTGGTAGTTGTGTACTGTGTATAGTGTGCCATTTTCTCCGTGTTTACCAACTTTTCCAAACTTCGCGTGATTCCGTTTGCGGTTTGATTATTCGTTTTTGTTGTTTCAATGGTTCTTTCTTATACCTGCACCTGTACTTGTATCCCACCGGTTTCAACAAAGATCAGCAAGTGTTATATTGTAAGAACTGAGATACATTCGACAGCCTCCCTTTTCGATGCGACGGCTACTCAATGGCCAAACCGCCGGAGCATCAGCGGGTGAGTTTTTCATTCATTCATTCAACATTTGTTTCGAATGCTAGATGCATTCGCATTATACTGTATTTGTATGATTGCTAGAATGCTAGTGGATTGCTATAACGACGTTCACAGTATTGATAATGAAATCGTGTTTTTGGTTGAGGTACTCCTACTATTCCAAAAAGTATAACGATTATTTCCCCAATTGATGAGACAAATGCGGTTTTCGTATCTTCTATACTTTGTTCATTTTAAGACTGCAAAAAATACGACAATGTAAGTATCGATCAGTATCAGTGTAATAAGAAACAAAAAAGTAAAATCGGAAGCACAACCATTAATTTATTGTTACTGAATGTAAACGAGTACCCTTTCCTCTCCCCGGAGCCCCGTAAACTGCAATCCGTTTTTTGCAGTCTTGACGTGAACAGAGTATAATGAGAATTCTTCATTCAACCGCAGTTTTGAAGATTATCGAAAGTGATGGTCGCATCTGCGATTCTTTGCTCTTCATATTGCATACTTCTAATCTAATATATATTATAAGGTTGAGGATTAGTCGTTGGGCTGTTTCTGTTTAGTAATATTTTGTTCAAACATTAGTATAACTTAATTAACTTGATTATTACGATGCGATTCAGTAATAATACCGTCAATACCCTCCAAAAAGTCACCAGGTTGTCTTATTTCTGTGATATGTGTGGGTCTTTCGATGAAAATGCCATATCCTTGAAGCATGCGAATTATTTTTTGCTAAAAGATGAAAACTGTAGCTAAAAATATCCCATATCAATGCTTGTTAACGCTTATGGGTTATAACTGAAGGTACTATACTCGAATTTCGCGTACTATCGTAGGAGGTTAGGGAAAAAATTGTTAATCAATCAATTTGAAAGATTATTATGGTTACAAGTTTTTTTTTTTTACTTCGTCTTCGTAGGAGGATTCATTTTTCTTAAAAGCAAGGCTGTCATACGCCAGGCTGACTGCGTATGAAAGAAGGGACATAACATTTAACTTTCTTTATAAAATTAATAAAAAGAACCGCACTCCTTTCTGAAAAATGCTGTCTGCTGTAGAATAAGCATTTTCTGTTTTTCTTTTATGATGGTATACTGCATTATGTAGCCTCGTGTGGGGTTCCTTAGAAGTGTAAAGGGAAAAAAATGGTTAAATGTGTGGGTTCTCACACCAATCAATCAATTTTGTTCGACTGAATCAATCGAAGGTTACCGTGTCTGAAGCTAAAATACTGTATGAAAGGTATTAATTTTTCTATTGCAAAAGTTGATGATGTTGAAAGAAATTAGGCTACTAGATTTTCATGCCCCAGCTACTTGGAAATTTGTCTTTTTTTGGATTTCGTGTTGATAAAAAATCAAATTCGATAAACACTCTTTTTTTTTTTTTTCGATGAATGAAAATCGTAAAAATCAAACGAAAAATGCAACGTTCGAAAACCGCAAACAACATAAGTATCCCACAAATTGTTTCATCAGCTATTACGAGTATTCAATATGTAGTCTCGTAAACGCCAACAAATGTTCGAAGGGTCTGATTTTTGACCAAATATCCAGCAATGGGATTTCCTATGAAAGTTAAGAAAGTTGATTTATCGCCTTCCTTGTGACTATTATTCAAATCCAGAGTATGGTTACAAAACTTTGAAATTCATGTGTATATCTTTTTTTTTTCAGCTGAGTTTTGCACCGCATTTGCTCAAATTCAGATATGCTACTCTCGAAAATGTATTCTCTATGCCTGGACGAAGCCTTCTTTTTGACTATCAAAATTTTAGGACAGTTTTTAAGGATCCCCTAAAGTTCATTTTGTAGGGACTTGGCATAAGCTGAAAGAAAAATAAAATTGAAAAAACAGCTTCGTAACATATCCTTCGAGCAAATTTTGTGCAAAATTCAGCAAAAAAAAAAAAAAAAGGTAAATCTCGAGTGTACTTTTAAGGTAAAAGCTTGTAAGATTAAAACATATTTTCAACAGATGATAGTGATTACATTCCGAAGAGTCGAGTGTTTCACATACTGAATATTTTTGTCGTCAAGAAAATTAATTAAGTATTATTGATTTTGCTTGGAGAATTTTAGACTTCGGAAGAAGTGCCCACTAGTGTTTCCTAGATACGTTTTTAACTCTACCTATCTGTGACAGAGGAGAAAAAAAGCCTAACCCGGGATTTTACCTGCGTGCATTCGTAGAACCCTGCGTAATTTCGTTATACAGCGTTTTCATTTCACAGCCTCGTTGTTGCTAGAAAATATTGAAGGACGGGTGAAAAGATGGGTCGCTTTGGAGAAAGAGGAGCAAAGCTGCTTGCACATGAAATACGGATAGCGTAGATAGTATAATGTTTTTTTTTTTTTTTTTTTCACAAATTGCATCGAATGAATGCATGGGCACTCGTTGAGGTGAGCTAAGGATTCGATTAAAAATTTTTTTCTTTCAATGTTGGGTTACTTTTTTTTTTCGTCCAAAGTCTATACGTATTTATCGCTTCCAGTACGATGCTCTGTCTCGTTTTGGCTGTAACAGATGGTGGTCTGGGATTGCGCAAAAAGCGAAATGCGAACTTTTGCCGAACAAGGGTACGGCGCGCACCTGATAATCGGTCTGCCGTTTTTGGAATATCTAAAGTAAAAGCACATCCTGGAGCTCTCGGACGGTCGTGTTTCCTCGGCAAAAATTCGTTTGTTGCTGTTTTTCATTTTTCTTCTTTTAGCTTCTTTTTCTCGTTGCGGCTCTTTTTCTGACGTAATTTTTCTGTACGTTTCGTCCGGTGTATTTGCGTAAAACGAGCAAAACGTGAGTTCGGTGTATCGTTATGAAGGTTGAAAAAAAATTTAATAAATAAATTAAAAAAAAAAAATCGAAAAAAAAAATCAAAATATATGATCTGCAGGAAAATTACAGATTAGAAAAAAAAAAACAGTAATTATAGTAATTTATCGAAAAATAAGTGGTATCAGAGGGATTTCTTTTAATCCTTGTATTTCAAGAAAAAGTCACCTGTTGAAAAATAGTTGGCTTTTACCTTATTTTTAAAGGCACACACCGATTTTCACGAGGTAAGCAGAAGCCTTTGCGTTTTTTTTTGTTCATCTCCTTTCATCCCTCTTTTTTTTTACTCTTTTTTTTTCCTTTAATATCGTGCATATGCGAAGTCGTGACATGAATTTAACGATAATTGCGAGAAAAAAAAAACTTTTAGCTCGTTACTGCTTTTTTTGCCTCCCATTCTCTCGTGAGAAAAGTGCTAAAATAAGGTACCAACGGATAAAAATAAACTGTCAGCGTGCTTTCCACGTGAAATGAACAAAAGGCTGCGTGGCGATGAAAAAATTAAAATCATCATTTGGTGGGTTCCGAGTGGCAAGTGTTGTATGTGGAAGGTAACTAGAGAGTTACTGGATGTAAAAAAGCAAATTGTTGGTGATTATCCAAAGGTTCTAGGGTTAGTGTAGACTTACGTGTGTCCTGTGAAGTCAGAAAGACTTTACTCTGATCCAAGAATAATTTTTTTTTAGGATTTCGAATCTTCCATCTTGAATTTGGAAATTTTTGTTTTCCATGTTCATGGAGTTTGATTTTATTTTATCGTGTCACACTCGAGCAACTAAAGACTATCAAGAAAAATCTTGAACCGTATTTATCAATAGAAAAAAATAATCCGACTCAATGGATGTCTTTATTTTTTAAAATCTTACTTTAATATTTTTGATGGATATTTTTCTGGAGCAATCGAAGGAAAATCTTTAATTCCACTTAGTCTGAAATTGCTGTCAAAAGTCACCATAACTCTGAACTCAAATTTCCAACAAATCTAAGCCAGATTCTGAAATCTGATTTTATAGCCCATTTATGACCAATATTAGCAATGAAGAACGTTTTATTAAAAACTAGCTAAGTAATAATGGGAAAAGGTGGGTCAATTTTACCTATCAAATTCAAATGTAAGGGAATACCCTCGAGAATCGTTGATTTAAATATTGAAGATCACTTTGATTGCATATTGGTAATTTAGACATTTAGCTTCTATAAAATGTAGCTTATCGTCTTTGTATTTTGTATTTAAAAAAAAAAAAAAAAAAAAAGTGAGTTCCATTATCCTATGTTTGCAATTTTAAATTTTTTTGGGGGATTTTCTTACGTGAAAACAAGTACATATTATTTATCAGTAACAAATTATAATCAGCTAATTGTTTTTCTTGATGCTTAATATTAGGATTTTTTATTCATCTATATTTTTGCAAGGAGCTCAGACCAACTTTTTCTCTCGTTTGTTCCACTTTTGAAAATGATTTATCGCATTTTATGTTTAGTCGTCTGAAAAATTCCAGACCATTCATTTTAATTTTGACTTTAAGATAGAAGAAAAGAAACAGTAATTATATTTGTCTTCTTTTCCTCCGTTCTCTCCTAAAAAATAGCTGTTTATGCCAATGAAACAACTGAATTAAAATTTGGGGTAGTTTGTAGTTTTTCCAAATCAGTCGAGTCCCGTCATTTGTGAGCAGGCTGTTATTACGGTGTAGGGTGAGAGCCGAGTAAACAATAATGAATTGTTGATCGACGACTGGTGCAAAAACATACATTGACACTTGTTTGTAGTTTGTGCATATACGTAGTAAAGGGAAGAGCAAATATTAGTTCCTTTCATTTGATACTATTATATCACTGTTGGAAGCTGATCTCTGAAAACCAATGAAATTATATTTTCCGCCTTTGATTTGTTTTCATATTGTTTTGGCATTTAATAATGATTTTTAAATACTGAAATTCTCTTGTAGTGGGCTTATAGAGAAAAATTTTACCTCTTGAAAATCATTTTCTTGTGCAACTGTAGAAAAATAATTAATGGAGTAGGATATTTCATTTATGATACTTACGCTTTTTCATAATTTTTTTTTTCAATCGGATCTTCCATTTCATTTGTGTGAAATTAATTTTTAAAGTAAGAAGATAACCGTTATGTTTAAACTGTAGTCAATTTGTGACAATTTTATGCATCACACTGTCACCAGAGTACTACAAAATGACGTCACGTTTCTCCCTACATACTCATGTTAACAACTTGTTACCTTCACCTATTGGAGAATTAGATTTTATGGTAGTTGTACCCGATTAGACTATAGTTGGTGAATTAAATAGCGTTGTAACTTATTGATAAATTATTGAAAATATTTTATGTACTTCACAACAGTCTTTCTCTCATAATGATTGACTAGTTTTGTGGAAGATTAAACAAATGAAAATAGCATTAAAAAAATCGATAAGAAACACTTGAAATCAGGAAAAATGTATTTTTTATTAGTTACAAGCCGTGGAGGTAGGTATATTCTAAGGGGTGCAAATCACGAAACAGGAAGTTGAGTGGTAGATGAAAAAGAATACGTGCTTGACTGTAGGGGAGATGGAGACGTTTAATCCAATTTTAAGCGACAAATTGTAAAGTCAGTTTTCAATTTTTCAATTTTCTAACGTTATCTCTTGAATCCGGCGCTTTGGTGATCGAACGAAAACAGAAATACTTTCAAGTTATATATAAGCACCTCACACCCCGAGTTTTCTGCTCACACCAAGCAGCAAGAAGCGAAGATTTTCATATTTAGAGGGTATATAGGTTGGTGTTGAATGAAGACGATGAGAGAAGAAAAAGGAGCGAAGATGATGTGGTAAAAGTTATTTTTCATGAGCATTCGAAAAAATATGATTCAATTCCAGGAAAAACGCGGAAAAGAAAATGCTATGTGTGGAGAAAGAAGAGGAGGGGTTGATGTAGCGATGGTAGCTCGATGAAAATTTGTTACTTTTTCCTACAGAAATAAGTTCTACTTCTGAGAACACCGTCGAATCGATATTATGACGACATTTCATTTTGAGATTATAGTGTGTGATCCTTTTCGATTGACAGTTGAAGAGTATCTATGAAGTTATTTTTTCGAGAAATCAATTAGTCTAGAGGAAAGGCTCGAAATTAAGTCTATGGTATTGTAAGAAAAGGCCAAGAAAGAGTTGGTCATGTATGCTGTTAACACAGCTGTGAAATGTCTCTCTATGCCTTTTTTTCTTGAGCGATGGATTTGATTGCTCTTCTGGTAGATGCAGTTCTTTTCGAGTTAAAAATGAAACTTAAGTCTAAATATGAGTTAATATGGCTAATATTTTTTGTAATTTGATGACAAATGGAGGATAGATCCTCATTCACTTGGATGGGTGCAATTATTACCAACAGAATATGAAAATTTTGTAACTTGGCATCCTCGTATGTATCTATTTAGAAGACTTTGCTGGAAATTACCCTAAACATGGTATAACTGTGTCACTGAAAATTCGTACAGATTAATTTGTAGCAAAAAAATAATAATAATATTAATGAATAAAATATAAATTATCATCACTTGAAAATGAAAGAACTGAGCCGAGTTGTGGCATTATTTAAGGTATTTTTTGAAAGGTCTGCTAAACTTCAGCTTTGAATCATTGGATGTTTCTGAGAAGAATGAAGTTTGAATGATTGCGGGGTCTCAAGTCAGTTACAAGTACGAGTATGAACAAGATACGCAACTTATCTCACCTGCATGTAAAATGAATTGCATAGCAAGAATTTGAAGTACGAACCACAGCTAATGTACGAGTGATCTACTTTGAAATAATTTTTTGGTCATAAGGCATATCGGAACTGGAAGTTACATAATATATTTAGCTAATTTCCAATTCAAATTTTTTTTCTACCATCAATGTTAATAACATTTTTTTTCAGGTCTTTTTGTCTAAAATTTGTGGCTCCTTAGTATTTATCTACGAGATACTGTGTTTGAGAGTACATGTTTACCCAGAGGTTTTTCTTGGTGGTTTTCGGATGTATCCTAATCTCAAGTTTAGCAGATCTTTAAAAGAACACTTCGCGTACAGCCCTAAAATTCGAAATATTTTGTACGATTCGTTGAATTGGTCCTTATTGTTTTTTTAAAATCAACTTGAAAGTTTGAAGAATTGAAAGAAACAGGGAAGCGAGGCATTTTAATTAAATACGAAAGCATAAGGAAAACGAGATGCATTTTAAAAGTATAATTTTTCATTCTTTTCTTTGTCGAATGAGTGGGAAAAACGAAAAAATTGTATGGGCAAAGAAAGAAGTTCGCTTTTTCGAAGAATAAACTTATTGGTGATTTATTGAACCGCAAAGGTTAATAATTCACCCAACGGAAGCTGAGCGAAAAGGGCAACCTTTTGTGGGAAATGATATGGGTCGTTGCAAAGAAATGAGATTTCAACTTGGCTGCGGATACTTCTAACGCGAGTCAAAAAATGAGAATCATGGAAAGAAAGAGGAAAAAATAGTATTGTGTCACTAATACCAAGTTCGGTTGAAGTTGTTTCTTTTTTTCTTGATTCTATCATTGGTTGATAATATATTCACCTTGTCACAGGCCAAAATCGTGAGTCCTTCCAAACACTTCAGAATTGAAGAAGCTCGCTTAACTGAAATGACGTGAGGTTTAATATTTTAATGAATTCCTCTCGAACGGTTAGCCAGAGAAAATAAAACAGTCATTCTATTTTTTTCGCTGACATAATAGTCTTTCTGGCGTGTTCGAATCGGCATTGATTCGTCAAAAAAAAAAATTGAATTAATTTAACCCTCCGTAGGTCGTATTAAAAATTAATTTACATTATTGACATTCAAAAACTCGGATCCCCAAAATGGGTAATTAAAATATCAACAAATCGAATTGAATTTGATCAGAAATACGATTTACAACGAAAACGAGATATTATCATTTTTTTTTCTGCCAAATGAAGTAGGTAATTATCGTGCCATGAAAAAAAAAAGTCTGCATTTTATTGATAAAAGAGGAAAAATAGGAAAAAGGGGCGAGAGGAGTGAGAAATAAAGGGTAAAATTTAACAATATTGATTTTCTCCCTCGCATCATCCTTCCTCGATATTTTGTAAATTTTTACGAATAATTTTTTTTCTACCCGTCTCACTTCGCCTTATAAAATGTGATACTGCAACAAGTCGTTTCGTTTGTCTTTCTCTTCCCGCGGGTCTTTCGCTGCTTTTTTTTTTCTCTCGCTTTTTCTCTACTTAAGCCTCCTTTGACCTCCAAACGCTTTGAGCCTTTAGCGACTTTTTCCGCGTTCAAACAAGTCTCGTTGTGAAGTTTCAAGTTCATTTCACTGGGTTCGTCATATTTTCATCGATTTTCTATACACTGTTGAAGTATTTTCATTTGTAGAAATGTGGAGGTGGGTTCAAGGGGAAGGTGCAGGGCTGATTCAAAATCGTCACTTTATAGAACAAATCTCCTCTCGATTTTGCAAAGGTGTAATTCAGAATTTAGTAATCTTTTTATTTTGTTTATTGAGGCGAAAAATGTCATTCGGCTTCCTATACATAGCGATGAGGAGAAGCAGTTATAATTTATGAAAACACGATCAAGCCCAATCTGGAGCGACTTAAAAAATTGCTTTTTTTCCAATCGTATACACTGGAAGAAATGAATGGTAATTTTTGGGTGTGATTTTTCAGCCCGATAAAAAAAGAGGAATGCACGGAAAAAGTAATGCATATGAACAGAAATAAATATAAGGCACGAAAGATCAAATATTTCCCGCAAAAATAGTATGTCGCCCATAAAAAAAAGAGATCAAACGCTAATGTCTTATAACTATGGAACAAATAAATCACGTAAAATAAATGACATTTGCACTGGGAAATAAAAAATGCCCAAAAAATCTGTACCCCAAAAAAAAAGTGATTTTCACAATTGTCAAAAAATTACTTTAAAACAAATTCAGTTTTAATTGAAGCTTAAAATTTTGAAATTATTGGACACACAATTGTTAAAAAATTATCTTTTTTAAAATTCAGTTTTAATTGAAGCTTAAAATTTTGAAATTATTGGATAAGAAGGGCTCTTGTTGCCCTCGATGGTTGTCCTTGCTTTCTCTTCTGGCCCAACGGAGCAATTTTTGCCTCTGGTGGCACTTGAACATCTTCGCGCCTGATTAGTATACCAACTGAATGCTTGCATTGATTTTTTCAAACTAAAAATGGACAATTGCACATTACCTGGCCCTCTGATACGTCTATTCTCCATATTTCTGTGAGCCATGTTTTAAATTCTTCGAATGCTCAAATTTTGTGAGAAGCATTTAAAATTTCCGTTCAAACCTATTTATATTGAGTGAGCAAGTTATTTTGTGATTTCCACTATTTATTTTGTTATCTCGTACTGATTTTTCGTGGCCATACATTTTGTGCAAACCTTCTTTTTCTTGCGTTATTCTCCTTTATTAATTTGCTTAGCAAGTTAATAAATTTACGTGTATTATTTGGGTACTCTGCTTGTCAGTATTCGGGTTAAGATTAGTACGTGAACGCATCTCTAAGAAACCGAAGTTTTGGGGCTTTCAATATAAGTGGAATAAAAAATGAAATTGAAAAAAACAGCTTCGTCCGGGCGTAGAGAATATATTCAAGGATAACACATCTAAATTTCAGCAAATTTGGTGCAATACTCGGTGAAAAATTGACAAAAACTTTTTTCGTAATTAGTGTTGAAAAAATAATAAAAATTGAAAGGAAAATAACTTACAAAGCTATTAAAAAAAAGCTATAATTGTTTCCCAAAGTTTGGAGATAATGGGCTAAACGATGATTCTGTAGCAACAAGAAAGGTCACAGATTATGAAAATGAGGGCTTTCAAGAAAGGGCCAAAGTCGACTTAGGCTCTTCTTCGATATCCACCTTCAAATAATGGACACCCTGCGAATTTCATAGAAGAACGGTACCCGATGTCAAATTTATATAGAAACTACCTACAGAAAATAAATGTTCGATTTTTAATTAAAAAATCAAGCTCGTTTAATTGTCATCCTATATACGCGTTTGATTTTACGAACATCTACCGAATTTTAATTCCTTCCAGGACGAATATTTATAATTGGCGAAAAATTCTCACTTTTATTCACATTTTTCCTTACATAATTAAAAAGAATAATAATGAGCTTTCTTTGTCACGGATTCGATTCTAATTTTTCTTATTTTCCTTTTTTTTTTTAGATGGCTTTTTCTCTTCTTTTTCAGTTTCTTTACGTTCATTTGCTTTAAAATAATGAGCGAATATAAACTGAAGGGTAAAATTAAGAAAGTTCTTTAACTTTGTTAAAACAACTAAAAATGTAAGAAAAAAAAATGAAAAGAAAAAAAATTTAGGGTGGAAAAGACGGGGGCGAAAAGATCAGTTTGCAACCAGGAAACGAAATAATGCGGGTCCAATGATAAATTATGGCGAATGCTTTGCAGGGAAACCTTTGCTATACATATTTTAAATCTAACCTAAATAACATTTTTTCCTGTTATATTTTACGACGGTTTTAGATTTTGTTTTAATCTTCGACAAGAAAAGAGTAAAAAATAAATAAATAAATTTTTTAAAAAGAGCAATTTACAAGCAGTGTAATATCTTTCATGTGATTTATGACCATTTCAAAACGCTCCTGAGATTTGCCTAAATTCTCTTCCAACTGCTTGTGTAATAAAAAAAGCCTGGAAATAATAGAGAATTACTTTTTTTCTCTTTTTTATTTCTATAAAAAGCAGAGAAGAACGTATGAGCAACGGATTAAGAATCATAATTTTTTTAAATACGTACCTAATAGGGAAAAAATGAATCATAAAGATGCATTAAACAATAATTTGATGTAAATTATTTATTCTGAGAGATGCAAACAAACTGACGACTCAACGCATGAAAATTAAGTAAATCGCTTATTCTACATTTTCAAACATATTTTGGGGATTGCAAGATAAATCCTTGAATTCACACTTACAAGAGGAAAACTGCAAGCTATGAAATTTGACAGCAAAGGTTTCCGCAAGTGTCATATTTTTCCGATACAAATTCTGGTTGGTCAGAGACACTATTCTTTCATTTCATTTTTGATTTCTCAAAATGCGTCAAAAAATCAATTTCTGTGATTCTCATGTAAGACGAATATCGCAAGAAATAGGCCTGAAGTGTGAAAGTATAGCGTTTTGAGATATTAACGTTCAAGATTTGCTTAGTTGCAAGATGATTGAGGAGTGAGATTGAACTCCACGAGGGTACTAATATTTTTGCCCAGTCTATCGACTATCCAATGAGCTATCCGTGTCGCAAGTTTAATATCCACAAAAATGAACTTTGATACACACGGTTCAAATGCCGTACAGCGAGTTATAAATTTGCTAAAATCTTTTAGAAGGTTTTCACTTTTAACAACATATGTTAATTAAAATAGTGTCAGTTTTAGCGAAGTAGAGGCGGTGCCAAAATAAGGTTTTTCATTACATATTTGTCAGAAAAGGGAAATTTTACGGTAAAAGATTACGTAAGGAAGGAAAATGTGTACGTTTTATGACTAATTTCCATAATCCAGCCGACCAGCTAAAAATTTATTTCATCAAAAATTTCAACGATATGACCAAAAAATTATAATTCTATAGTTATGGTTCGATGAACTTTTTCTATTTGATAAATTTAATACATGCGATTAATCTTCTCGACTTTATACTTTTACCTCTTATCACCTGAAGTAAATTCGCTTTTTATGATCGAAACTTTTCGTTTAAGATACCATTTTTTACTTTTCGTTGTATCAAAGATATTATAGAAAACTTGAGTCTCACATTGGATTATAATCCTGAAAACTTTATAATTTCTTCAACCTAGACTTGATACATTCTCAAAAACCAATGTGCCCTTAATTTTATTCATCAATTTCTGCATCCACATTCTCATCGCGTAAGCATAAACATTTTACACGATTGCCGTGTATTTTTGAGACGAGACTGCAAGTTTAATTGAGTTTTTTTCCTTCTGCTTCGCTTCAACTTTTCCCGATTCACTGCTTCTGGCACACTAACAGATTTGTAAAGCAAACACAATGAGTTAAGTCGTAACTATGTTCACTTTAAGACAAAAAAAAAATTATAATAATAATTCTTTTTAAATAATTATTCTCAAAGAAATTATATGGGTAACGAATAAACTTGAATAAAAGAAAAAAATTAATAAACAATAGCAGAAGAGAAAATTGAAGGAAATTCTGGGGGAAAAAAGAACGGGAAAATACTACGAATTTAACAATGCGAAAAATATTCACACTATTTTTCCATTTTACGGAAGCTGCCTCCTCTGACAGTGAGAAAAAAACTGTTCCCAATCAAAGTAGGCGTCACCTGCTCGAAAACCCCTTTCTTTTGTATTCTAAACACAAAGGTAATCAGGCCAGTTATTGTCACTGTAATTAATGATTCGGCGGCGAAAATACAGACCGCACATTGGAATTTGAAAATACAAACTTTTCTGCGAAAGGTGAACCTATGAACATAGCTTCTGTTCACCCCACTTCATAAAAAGTCGACAACAGCTGTGTGCAAAGGTACATTTGTTGGCGTAAAACCTATTTGAGTATTGTGATCAAGTGCATTGAAAAGTGTGCATGGTGCAGCAGCCACCATATTTGCAGCACGTAAGTTTGCGTTTTCACTTGTTCGAGAGATAGGTTTACCAGATATATTTGTGAAAATGAGATTTCGAAGTTTGTTTGCGATAGAAACTTTTTAGACAAGAAAGTACACACACGGAGGATGTATTTCGTTATACTTTTTTCGCTTGTCGCGTACGAATTACACGTTCAAGGTAACGAAGAAATTGGACTCGGTAGTTCGCCACAGGTCGTAGGCTTTGCCGATTGCATCAATGACAAATGCCTCCGCCATCATTTCGTGAATGTCACCAACAGATTTGACATGGACCAACGTTATGGCAGCGGCCAATTCCAAGGGCTACCTGGAAGGTCTGCGCCAATAGCGCAGCCAGCTAACTACGGTAACCATTCCAACAATGTCGACGTTCACTGGAGCAAGTACAGCTTCATACGACGTGTGCGCAAAGATGTGCTGCAGCAAGCCACGAATGTCGAAGGTCCCATTTTCAGCGGGCAACCAGCTAATGGAGATAAAATACCTTCTGTTAGACTGGAGCCAGTTAACAAAGAGGTCAATTCCACTTTTGCAATGGTCCCCGCTAAGAGCGGTGACAGATCTTTCATTGGAGTGGAGCCAGTCGATGCGAATGGCAGATCCACTTTTGCACTGAAAGCACTCAATGAAGATAGCAAAGCCCTCGTTGGAATAGAATCAGCCAATGCAGGAGCCAATTCTGCTTTTGCATTGCAACCGATCAGTTCGGTAGTGGCAGCTATTCAAATACCAAAAGTTTTACCCTCCGCTGATCAGCTAAGACTTCAACAAAATTCTAACAAACGGATGACCGTCAAAGCTGAAGCTCCACAAAAGCTAATAACCAGCAACCACACTTTTGACTCTTCAACATCTTCAGCCAATTTGAGCGATGATGAATTTGATGATACTAAAAACCTGGACCCGGAATCGTTTCTTCAAATTCGAAGACTTTCCAGCTTGACCCAAAACCGCTGCATTTAGCAAAAGCACCCAAAGTTGGCGCCAATGAGGGGACCAATTTTCAAAAAAATGACTCCAAAATGTCGAGAAACGAACCGATGAAAATAATGAAATGTGGAAAAATAAAAGTTACTTCTAGTGCGCTCCCCATACCTAAATTAGACCTCAAGGTTACATAGACTAACTGTAGTCAGAAACTTGACATAAAAAAATAATTCATTACTTGGTACAATACGAATAAAACCAGTTGCAAAAAAAAATGTGATTTTTGAAATCGTCATTTACATTCATCACTGTGTTTACCACATCTGTTTAAAACTGTACCCTAAAATATTTTAAAATATCAAAACTCGATATAATATTCAACAAGCTATGGCCGATGGCCTTTTAAAAATCATATAGGGCCAAGTATTACCAACATTGGTCGCCAATTTAACAGCAAGTTAATACTAATTTTCATTTTAAACACTCCGTTAAGCCAAGAACCAGTGATTGTCATATTAACCCTAAGGTTCATTTGGGGAAAAAAAAAACGGTTCAACCCTTCGAACAATTGGGACAGCTTATTCTGCACAATTCGGATATGGCAAGGCCGAGCTAATTTTTTGAAAAAATCAGTTAAAAATAGCAATGTTTTGACGACGAGGATGACAAAAATAACAACTAAAGTTGAAGAAAATTCTAATTTTGTTGAATATTTCATTTTGAAGATTACAAAAGAACAACACCGAAAATCACGACTTCAATAGCCGCAAACCCCAACATTTTCGTGTTTACAGAGTTCGTCCCTTTTTACCCACTACATAAAACAGACACTTCATTTAAGAAAACAAATGTAGAGAAGGTGAAGCAAAATACAAACCACTAACGACCATGTTGAACAGTGTAAATAAACCCTCTTCATATTTTCATTTCCGAATTATAAATTCATGAAATCATGTACCTAGTAAATGAATCGAGAATATCTTTTTGCCTTTCACCCCAAAAAACCAACAAAAAAAAAACACCAAAATGTTACAAACTGTCAAATAAATTCTATACGAGATTATTCAATTTTGAAACGACAAGAAACAAATTTCAAATATTTTTAAATACAAAGAGTCTACTTAATTTGAAGTTCAGACATTTGTCTATTTTTTATTTTATGGGGAATAATAAACAGCACGCAAAAAAAATAGGTTTGGACGAAATGTATGACCACGAAAAATACGTCTGAGATAACAAAATAAATAGTGGAAATCACGAAATAACTAGCACACGCACTATAAATAGGTTTGAACGGAATTTTCAAATATTCTCATGTTCAGTCTGGTGTATAACGAGTCTAGTGTAACGAGTCGATATGGACAATAGAAGTATCAGAGGGCCAGGTTACGTGCACTTGTCCTTTTTTTACCAAAAAAAAATCAATGCAAGCATTCTGTGGGTATGTTGATCAGACGCAAAGATGTTGAAGTGCCACTGGAGGCAAAAACTGTACTGTTGGGCCAGAAAAGGAAGCAATGACGACCATCAAAGGTTAAAAAAGCCCTTCTTGTCCAATAATTTCAAAATTTTGAGATTTACTGTTTTTTTAATCATTTTTTGACAATTTGTGAAAATCACTTTTTTTTCCGGGGTACAGATTTTCCGTGCATTTTTTCTTTCCCCGTGCAAATGTCATTTATTTTTCGTGATTTATTTGTTCCATAGTTACGAGTATAAGACATAATTATTCCGTTTGATCTCTTTTTTTTACGGGCGACATACTATTTTTTTGGGAAATGTTTGAACTTTCGGGCATTATATTTATTTCTGTTCATATGCCTCATTTTTTCCGTGCATTCCTCTCTTTTTATCGGGCTGAAAAATCACACCCAAAAAAAAGTAAGAAGGTGGTGAACCACTCGAAAAAAGAAAAGTTATACATATTACACCTTTGTGCATTTTAATTGAAGAATTTCTAAAAATAATCCCTGAATTCGACCAATCCATTTTTTCTAATAACACGTCATCTTCGATGGTTGAACACACGGTTCACATTAGTCGCTTTTAAGGATGCAAAAGCCAAGGTTATGGTTTGACGTAAAATGCACGAATGTCGAAGTGAACAACGATGGCGGTGGAGTGAAGGAAAAAAAAAAGGAACCAAAAAAAACCCTCTCGAATGATGCTCCCATAAACGTGAGACTGAAGTACCTATATAAGCAAAGCACCGACGTCTGACGAGTTTAGCGTTCTTAAAAAATTCATAAAGAAGAAAAGAAAACAATTTTTTATGGCGGCACATAAATGAAACATAAGCTCCTGTTCTATCTTTAGTAATTAATTTTGACTCACGTATAGGTACCTAACTCGAAATATAAATAAAGCACACTAGAAAAGTGAAGAGTGAGAAAGTCAAGAGAAAGGGATTAAAATTGTGGTTACATATGTAAATGAAAACGTAAAACACTGTCAAAAGAATTTTGACGTTTTAATCATCTTCGCCGGAAGTATACACTTTTTTAATAATTCAAAGACTTCGGGCATTTCGAGTGCTTTTGTCGGCAACGTGGGCCTGTCACAGATATCGTCAGTGTGTGAGTGATAAATATCAATAAATAAAATAGAGCGCGTGTCCGCTAGCTAGACAGATTTATTTTTGAGAACTGAGAATCGATAATATGGTCCTTCTTTATACTATGGCAAATTTTTTTTTGTAATCGCGCTCCCATCACCCCACTGCCAGGGGATCCCTTTAATGAGAAAAACATTTTATTGAAATTTTATTTCCTCACTAAAAAGGGAGTGGTCGGGGACACCGCGAAACAGTATCAACTGAGGGGGTGTGAGGGTCAATTTATACAAGTTTTCAAAACTTTATTACCTACTCGCGTACTTTTTTAGGGATACATTCAAGATTTTTTTCCCAAGTCAAGGTTTTTTCACTTACCTTCAATTTTTACTACATGAGTAAATTTTTACCACAAATCAACAATAAAACTGGCTCCACACCCCCACCTCAACGGCGTTACGCATTCCAAATATTTTTCAACATTTTTCAAAAAACTCAGCTAGATCCCTTTCGGGACTCATCAGGGGTAACACGCTCCCCTATTTTCAGCTAAGTTCTGCAAATATCTCTTGCATGTTTTGAGCCCAGTTATTTACTGTTTGAATGTGTATAGATTGTTCACACTTTGATTTTGCAGCAGACTAACTGGACGATAATTTAAATTTATAATTAGTAAAACCCACGCTCATATCTCATTTTAAGACTGAATTGAGCTCCCTCTGACTTTTGGTTCATTTCCACGGTCAGTATACTAACGGACAGTGGACATTGTATTCCAACATTTATCGCAAAAAAAAAAGGGTAGAGGTTGCTTTAAAGGCTGAAAATAACGTAAAATGTATAGTGTATTGCACTCAAACGACGTCGTTCGAATTCTAATGCGGGTTCAACATGAGTTGGGAAAAGTGTTTATCTTTGACTTGTGCGAAATTTTTTCGTCGTGTTTACACTGTTTTTCACCTTTCGCCTTCGATTTTGTGTGAGTTAAACTCTCTCGCTGCATGTCACACGCACACTGAGGGCACTGCATGTTGGTTAATGCTTTACCACCCCCTCCCCCTCCCACCCAGGAACATTTGGTGATTCTATTTTCCTTTCTTCTTTCGCTTCCACTCCCCCACCCCTGCCATCAGCCTTTCACTTGATACTCGGCAAGAAAAAGGATGGCTACGATTAACCTGTCCTATAGAATTAGCAATTAATTTGACGGGTCACGCGAAATCTGATTTCTCATTAAATTCGTGGCGATCTTCAGCACCTTCGTTGAAATATTAAATGCAGATAAGTTCACGTTATGGGGTGCTTTTAATTTGACACGCAGATAAATTTATAGGTAAGTGGGAAAAATTATGACGATGGCCTGGTTATATTTTTTATTTTGTAGTGTGGGAAATTGATTTGAGAAACGATATCAGGCGTTCATTAATTCTCAGGTTTCGTAGCAAGCTTTTCATTTTAAGGGTGAAAGCACTTGGGAAGACAATTTATTCGCGTTTAGTGGAAGAGTGTCGAATTTTTAAAGCGAATGTTGCGTTTCTAAGTTGGAGAGTGGACAGTGTTAACGAATTCATATTTTATTTTCATTTACCCTTTTCAAGGCGATGAAAATGTGCTTATTGTACGTGTTTTATAACGTTTCTCTGATTTATTTGTTCATTTCAACAAGCCCTCGACTTTGAAAATTAACTCATATTCTGAACTGAGCAACAAGCTTATCAGTTGAAATTTTCTTCAAATTATCGGCAAAACCACAGATTATCTCAGAAAAAAGTAATGTTCTTACAAAAGTGCTGTATGTAGAAGGAATGTTTCTGTGATTTGTCAGCGATTTTCCGCATATTTTGATTGTTTTGGTGAATTTCTATGGTTTATGTGTAACACTGTTTGGCTAAAATCTTTATTGCAATAACGTTACACGAAATTTATCTAATTATTACGTTTGAAGATGAATTTATTCACAGTGCCAAGTCCAGGAACTAGGGTCACTGTTACTAGTATGTCTTATGCTCAAGTCACTACTGCTGTATTCGCATTGAGATCTGATTATGAGATTGGTTTCTCTGCCACCAGTGTATCTTAATATGACTGAGGTACCTATAGGCAACCCAAATGATCATTACACTTGATCAATTGCTATTTTTTCCATTTGTAATAAAGTATATGTCTTCATGATATAAATTCATGTCTAAAATTTTTAAGCGTAGTTTAGTTTTGTGGCCTCACCTATATAAAATATGAAAAATTGATTTTTTATCGTAGCTACTAACTACATTTTTAAAACTGTGTATTAGTTGCTGATGGCAGTCGAGAGAAAATCATATTTTATCTGAAGAACGGTGATGAAGATAATCGATGAGAGCAATTAAAAATTATTTATTTGGTAATTTGGCGCATGATCGGAGTCTATAATACAGAAAATTTCAGAATCTATTTTCAAGTAAATAAAAACGGAGTAGATAAAATGGTTTCGATTGTGTTAGTTGCTAGAGAGGACCTTATATGAAGTATGGAGAGCTGTAGAACGTTGGGTAGCCAGCTGCTGGTAAATATGGGTATGAGAACGACGAGTACGAAAATGGAGTGTATGCTGGTAAGGCCGAGTAGGAGCTAATGATAGCTGAAAAAGGAGAAGAATTCGATAAATAAACGTTAGTGAATAGTAGTCTTCATAAGGTTTTTGAATTTTTACAAAATTCCAAGTTCATATTTACCGAATTTCTTTGTTCTGCTGTGGTCAGCAGAGTTTGAAGATCCTCCAGCAGCTTCTTCTGGTATTACTTGTTGTGCCTGATATACCTGCTGTGCCTGCTGTACCTGCTGTGCCTGCTGTGCCTGGCTGGGGTAGCTCTCAACTGCCAAGGCACAAGCGACCAAGACGGCAACTAATGCCTGAAAAGATTATAACGTTTTCAATGTTCACTCAACAGAAATATAAGTTGAGGATTTTCTTGTTCAGTTAAGTGAAATGTTTTAAACTACTATTTAAGAGAGACATGAAGTGTTTTGTTGAACGTATTTGACTATAATTTAAATATTCAGAACCCTACTTACTGAAAACATAATAACTGTCTAATTTTTCATCAATTTTTCATTTAAAAATTTTTTGAAATAAACTATGTTTTCTCTCCTTTCAAATTGATGGTTAATTTTTCTCTGTTTTTGGAGATAAAGAAAAAAATCAGGCTACTTAGGTTGAAATTTAGATTTATGATTATTCCTTGCCTTAGTCATCAAGAAAAATTAACATTTTTCAAATACATGTATTAGTTGTTTATCTATATCTCATATACTTTGAAAAGTTGTTCGAAATTTAACTTACAAAACATAATAAACAGCCAACTAAGATTTTTTTGAGAATTTAATTGTTTGTGGATTTTTACTCTGAAAATGAAAAAACGTATAACCGTATGGGTACCGCTCTTAATGTAGAATGAAGTGATACTCGTAAGGAAGCACTTTTTATTTTCAAAATCTCTTTTCTTTTCAAATTTGTATACAATGGTCTTTATTTTTGAGAAGTCTTTTTTACACAAAATGGACATTTTATCGTTTGAGTTTCTGTTTTCTGCGTAAGTTTTGTGTTTTTTTCTATTCATTTGTTTCTGCATTGAAAACTGCAATTGGCTCTAGGTTGCGTTATACTATCGATTTTCTCACTCACCATTCGTAGACTTCTCCAAATTAAAAATCAATATGTGTCAAATTATTATAAAAAAGTCTGTATATTTAAGGAAGATGAGAATTTTATTTTGCAAGATTTTGGATTTCGTACCTCATTAGTAGCATTCTGAGTGTAAATTTTTAAAAACCAAACGAATATATATGTACCGAACTTGGTGAATATTCTGATAATTTTTATCTCCAGCTGGGCTTACGTAGACAAAATTGGATTTTATTTTTGGAATTTAATTGAAATTCCCGAAGATGAAATCAGAATGATTACAAAAAAAATTTATCTATCATTTTGAAGAATATTTTTTGGGGTGAACACTGGAAATACCAGGCTTCATTCGATTATTCAAAGGACCAGGTGGTGTCATATATGACACCACAAGAGTAACCTCAAAGGACCAGGTGGCGTCGTATGACAAGTCAGGGGTTCTCAAAATATTGGTTCTTTGAGAAGTCCATCTCAAAATTTTGAGTGGTGTCGTGTATGACACCACCTGGTACTTCTAGTGTTAAATGTGGAAGATTAGAATTATGAGTAAAAATTTTTACATACGGAAAGGTTAACGATTATGAAAATACAAAACTCTGAGAAAGACAAAAGTCACCAATAAAGTCACGATTATAATTGAAAAATACTTACGAAAAATTTGTAGAATTGCATGTTGATTGAATTTGATTTGTTATTGCACAAACAAAAGAAACGAAATTTGATAGTAGGTGGTACAAAAAGTACGAACTAGATACTTGCGAGCACACAACTAGAAACGATTTGTGGTAATTCGAGGATTTGAACGTTCAATATATACGAAATTTTCTATTTGGGTAACCTGTTGGAAAAAAGAAAAAAAAAAGAAATAAATTATTGCAGGCCAAAATATTTGAGTGAGGGGGTACAGCCCTTGAAATTGTTTTACATTTTTGTTGTCTTTTTTTTTTTTTCCATTTCGTTGATCTAAATAATACGGCATGATATTTAGTTTTTTTTACAGAAGCTGATTCAATTTCATTTTCAAAACCGGTTTTCTATCAATCGTTATCAAATTTTTCATTTATTGTTTTGAGAAAAGTGATTTCGGGGGCTGAGGAAAAAAAAAAGTGTGACGACAATGATGAATCATTAGTAAATAGCGCTGTTGTACTCTTGCCAATGGTGATAAATTTATGAATTGATTTGCGGTATGTACATAATTATATGTATGTAGGCATTTTGCGTGCAATGTAAAACGATAATTTTGGTTAATTTTTTGGCTCAAGTCCTCTTTTTAACGATTCATTAAGACGATTTTGATCGAATATTTTTTATTCGCTTTTTTATTAATACGTAATAAATTTTATTACCTGGATGTTGGTGAAATAAGAACAATTTTTTTTTCTTGCAAAGAAGTACCAACACAATTCACAGTTTTACTTATTTAACTGAGAAAGTTGCTTCATTTTATTCAAGTGACCAGTTTTGATAATACATTCGTGTTGGTCAATTCGGTTGTTCATGTTGAACATACAGTATAGCCTTTAAGTTGCCCATCATCGTATGCCAGTTGGTTTTTAGCAGGTTTTCACTTATGTTATTCTGTTTTAAATATCGTGCTCTCACACACTTTTAGGTTCGTTTATTTTAACAAAATTTGTAAATTTGTGTCAAGTTTTAAATTTCAACTCATTCAGTTCACCTTGAGCGAAAAAAATCGTCTCGAGAAGACCATGAATTGCTCCAGCCCATTCAAAATGGAAACTGCATATTTTTAGGATTTGTTTTTGGGAAGATTTCATCGATCGTTTTTCTTACATTTTCATTTTTAGTAAAAGCATTTAGTCTAAATTTTGAAAATTTGTATGTACGAGTATAAAAAATGATGAAATTGAAAATTTCCAACATTTTTCTTCTTGTAATAGTCACACATATCATATTGCAGTATACTATTTCTTCAAAAACTAGCAACATTTCATTCTTCCAAGTTGAACTATTGCATACTCTGTATTTGTAAGTATTCCAGCCATTCTGAAATTGGAAAATATATTTTTAAAAGATCTTTTGGGTGACAGGAGGGCATTAGGCAACAAAAAAGTGGGATTTTGTTTTTTGAGAGAGAATGTTTTGATGAAAAATGTTCTTTACCCGCCTTGTTTTTAGCACCTTTTCAACAGAAAACAAGTTATTTTTATTTTTCAACTGAAAAACTAGACCATAAAAATATTCAAATTAATAACATTAAAAAAAATAATATAAATCATTTTTTTATATTTTGGTGAAAATTTCAATTTTTGGAAAAATATGCCAGATATTTTTTCATGGCTAGAGAATTTTATATTAAATAGTTTTGAAATTGGTACTTTAAAGTTTTTTTTAAAGGATTGAAATTTGACTTGAAAAATTAAAATGATTTTTGATCGATCATCCTTCAAAATAAATTTTCCGAATTTTTCTCCTACGGTCGTAATTTTAACGAACACCAAGTTTATTCGAAATTGTTGAACATAAAATCATTTTTGAAATAATATAACGCATCGAACTGAAGAGGAAAAATATTTTACTCTTGTTTGAAAAATTTTAATTGACTCGGAAAAAATGCGAATACGAGAAAAATAAATATTTTCACCTTCCAATCTTTGCTCAAGTATAAGAAAAATTTTATTATTAACTTATTTTAATAGAGCATTTAGTTGAACAACTTTTAAAATTTTTGTATTATGAAGGAAAACTTTCTGCATTTAAAACAGGTGTGCTTGAATAGTACACATACTTTTAATGCATGTGTACTGTGTATGGAAAAAATATTTTAGGTATCTCTATCCACTTCGAAATTATGTGGAAAAAATATTTCAGCTTTTTTTTTACCTTGAACCCAAAAATTTTCAAAACTTCTTTCAATGTTCTATTGTGTGCATTTTTCTTAGTTATAGTTTTTACTTTTTTCTTTAGAAATTTTCACTGTTTTTACATCTGAGTAGTGGAGACAAGTAACTTAAAGGACTTGGGTTTAAAGTATGGTGTAAACAAAGTAGATACTTGATGATGGGGAAAAAAACGCTGGTAAAAAGAGAAAGTTGAGTAAAATATGAAATGACGATAATTAAATTTTCTTCACAGTTCCATGTAACTTTTTTTTTCACTTTTTCTCTCTCTTTTTATCCTTTTCAATGCGTTCTTTTCAGCTGCAGAAACCGGAATGCAGACTTTCTCTCCTTTACCTTAATTTTATTTTTCCGAATAAAACTTGCGAATCGTTTTTATGTATTTTCCTATTCAACCTTGAGACATTTTCAGTTACGTATTTACTCGTGCCATTATTCCGCATAAATAATTCAGAAATAAGGCATAAAAGTTACTTAATAAAGTTGCTAAAGTTCAGTTCAAAACTTCTCGCAGGGTAATAACTTACCACGTTTGCTAAGCACTGTCTGGGGCAATGTTCACTCTGCGCTGTTTAAAGATTTCGGTAATGGAGAGAAAATGTTAAACCTATTTAGTGAGAAAAATATTAGAAAAAAAAAAAAAAAAAGACAGCTGGGAGAAAAAAAAGGCAGACTTGTGTGTTTCAATGCGTACGAAAAATGATATAAACTTACAATTCAGTTTCAAAATTTATAAAGAATTAATTAATTTTTTCAAAAATAAACGAAGCAGTATAGAAAATCAGCCTCACAATACCGCCATTTCCCAAATTTAATATAATTTTTTTCGCTTAGTTTTGAGGGTCGAATATTCATCAACTAGTTTATATTATTTTGAATAGTAGTTCTAATTACGTGTTGCCAAATAACTTTCACTAAAAAAATAACAACTCATGGTTTCACCTATACCATTGTAGAACGCATTTCCTGGGAAATAAATTCAAAACTAAGGACCTGGCTGTGATCCTTGTCCCAAAATTACCATTTACTCCTCATTTTAGTTACATTATAGCATCTGCTAGGTCTGTACTTGGCTTCCTGTCCAGAAATGCCCAGCAATCATTTTTTAGCATTGATACCATAATTATACGAGTACTATTTTATTTTCCTCGTTAGTAAGATTCAGACTATAAAATTTGAATTCAGATTCTCCTTCCTTTTCAACGCTGGGCAACTTATACTACTCATCGTCCTATTAGAAACTAGCTCAGACAGGTTTATGATCTTTCTTAAAGCTATCAGTCATGATTTACATAAAATCTAGAAAGTTTAATTTCAACTTAAAACTGAGGGAATAATTTTCTCTTCCTTTTTTAGCGAAGGTTTTCGTTTTTTTCCCCCTCTCTTTTGTTTCAGTTTTCTGCAACTATAAAATCGAGTTTAGAAAAAGTTGGATTGAAAATGCTCGACAAAATGATTAGTTGTAACTTATCTGAGAAAAAAGGAGAAAAAAAAGTGGAGAGAAAAACTGAAAACGTTGAATCGATAATCTCATATAGTCTGTTTCTTCACGAAAGTCTGGTGATTTTCTACTCGAATGATTTGTGATACACACGTAACAAGTTTTTTTCCTTTCGTATCGTACTTCTGGTATTTTATTAGGGGTTTTCGCTTTATTAAACCAATTGTAATGGTCGAATTTCGTTCGTTTTCTTATTTTTTGGCGGAGAGGTTGAGGTAGCGAAGGGTTAACGAATGTACAGCAGTCGTACCGAAAATAGTGATACTGAAAAAGAATCACGCTTGAAAAATAAGTCAAAAAAGTTTTACCGAAGAAGACATCCGGTCTCCTTGAAATCGGAAGCTTTGATAGAAACGATTCCAACTTTTCTCCTATTCTCAACTACATACGCTTTTGTTTCGAATCATTTTCTTCACTTTTGGATGAAATTTTGTGAAAAAGGCTGAAAATAACACGCGCTTATGTACTTTTCGGTGTAATTTTTTTATTGACTACTGTCGCTATTTTTATACTTGATTCTAAACTCGGTCTTTCGCTTCATATATCTGTTGAAAACAAATCATATAATTCAGTCATTTAATGAAATGCATAAAAGCCAAGTTACGTATTCATGTACAATTCAGGAATTTGTTTGAAAATACAAATATTGTTTTGATAAATCAATTCTCTTTTTAGAGAAGATGAGCATCATCCCCTTGGTTTTTTTCAATTCTTTTTTCTAAAAAAATTTTTTCGAGTTTAGCACTGGTATAGGGGTTTTTGAAATCGCTAAACACGAATCTGGAAGCCGTTTTGGGTGGCAGCTCTCGCCCGGCGAGGTATGGCCAAAAAAAAAAAAAAAAGGAGAAATGCTCCTATAAATGGGTCCAAATCGCGACGTAGAGCAAAACGGGTCGCCAATTCGGATTCAGCGTGAAAAATTGAATAAATTACACATGTGTTGGGTCAATTTGATGATTGGTAGCTGATGCTGATTTTTAACCGGAGATTATTTTGAACACTGCTTTTTTTATTCAAATTTTTTCTATCATTCAGTAGCTTAGAGACAGATAATTCGATAATTTGCTAATATATTTCAATCGAACCAAAATTTCTCTTAATATAGGTAATATGTTCAAAAACTTTGTATTTCCTGATTTCTTCTGAGGGCATAAATTTGTAAGTTGAGTTCTGGTAAGGGGGTTTTCGAGGTCGCTGAACACGAATCTGGAAGCCGTTTTTGGCGTCGGCTCTCGCCTGGCGAGATATGGCCAAAAAAAAAGTGAAAAATGCTCCAAAGTTGGTCTGCATAAATCGCGACGTAAATCAAAACTGGCTGCAGATTCGGATTCAGCGTGAAAAATTGCATACTGTGCACGTGTCTCCTGGAAAATTTTAAAAATCGTCGATTTTGGCCAAAATGGCCATCCCTTGAAAAAATTCGATTCCTCTATGATGTCAATGAACTCCTTAAATATATTTTTAAACTTTAATTACTATTTTCTGTGGAAACCAAGGAATGCGTGAGAATACTTGAAACCGATCGATATTTCGGTTACTTCTTTCTCTCCTTTTTTTTCATTTTGAATTTTCAGCGTATTTTTCAGTCGATCAGAAACTTTAATTAATCGGCCGAGCTTTTCGGCCTTTTCATTCATCCATCTTTCGATGCCTCATTAAATTACGCCCATCTTACGATATTCTATAGTGGTCCAAAAACACACCTACCCATGCTTATCAGTGAAGTTGAGTTGCTTTTTGTTCTGTTTTTGTTATTCACCATATAGGTATAGATATAGGTATCTTTTGAAAACTATGAAAACCCATTTGAATGGAAACAGTCCCTCTCTATAATGTACACATATACGGTATTTTAACCTCGACGAAAAGAGGCTCACGAACTTTTGAAAATGACGACGCGAAGCGGGAGGTAAAAGCTGAGCTAAAACGAACCACCGAGACGTTGCCGTCGTCTCTCAATAAAGTTTATTTTCGAATGGAAAAATTGAGCAAGCAGCACGCAGGGTTCCAGTGAAAGCTTCACTTTGCGGAGCGAATGCTGCGAGAGCAAAGTGAACTTTCTTTACCACCTGTTGGCAAATCGCACTGAATAAGTTACTTGGTTCCTATTAAACACAACAATCTTCTTTCAGCAGGCTGAGGGGGAGAAGGGAGAAAGAAAAGGAACGATAATGAGCGAGAGTTCAGCGAAAGGGACGAAAGATGGAAGATGAGATCTCATTATAACGAATAAAAAAAAGTTTTTTTGACATTCGCCTCGAACCAAATTTTCTATTCCAAATGCGGATGAAGTTGAAAAATTATTTATTTACGAAATAGTAATTAATTCGTTTTCAGAAACCAGTAGAAAAATTTTTTGGGAAAAAAAAAAACTTAATTTATGTTTAGTGCGTTCACTCATTATTATGGTTTAACCACAGATAAGCCTATCTGTGGGTGACAGTGTATAACTGATTCGAGTTCATACCGAACATTTGGAGAGATATTATTGTTTAATGTAGGTTGTCAAATAGTTAATCACTGACCCGAGTCCAAAACCTGCCAAGTTCTTGAAAAAATGGTCACCCATATTTTGGTTGTTTTCACACCATCAGGTATCATAACATCATTTGAGGACTGAAAATTGGTGATATTATTTTATGGGACTTAGCCGGTTTTGATATTTTATTACAATACTGGGATTAAAAATACAGCCCCCTTAAAATATACCGATTTATCATATGACTATATCGTGTTATTATTATTTCTGAAAATTATTTTTCTTATTTCTTAGCTGAAATACATACCTAGCGCATTTTTTTCCAAGACGCATATAAGTCAGTTTTTTCCAAAAATGAGTTTGTGATGTCATTATATTATAGTTTACCATGCAGACTACATGGTACGCTGAAATCACGAACGATTTCCATAGTATTTGACATTATTTTGTGAATAGAAAGAGGAAACGGAATAAAAATTTTAAATGTGTGTTTTTCGAAATGCCTCAAGTTATGAAAATTTCTGAATTGATTGGCTGCTAAGCAGTTTATAAAATATAAAGATAAATGCAGTAATCATTATATTCATTTGCTTAGCAGCCAATAAGTTCATAAAATTTTAATGCTGCATTGTACGTGACGGTGAGCTGATGCGCATTTTCCAGGAATTTTCATTTTTAGAAATTCCTAGAAATATACCATTTCGAAAGGCATTAAGTCATAGACGCATTTCTCACTTTAGGAACCTGCAGACTCGTGATTTGAATATAGTTAGGGGGTGAAAAGACATGAAATTCTCTTGGGTAGATCCTAAACCTGCCAGCTTTCATTGAGTTATCAGAAATAGTCAATAAAGGAAATACTTTTTCATAATTTTTGTAAAATCCCTTTTTTTGACTTGATGCGTTTTACGGAGATGCGCTACCGGCTACACTGTTGAAAATGCGGTCCATGCTTTTGATATTTGCGATAATTATTCAGCATTTTTACTTCCGGAATATTTGCTTGAAAACTACTTTGTATACCGAAATTGGTTCATTGAAATTTCTGTTAATTTACAATGAAATATTATTTCATCTGACTAATCTAATATAAGTAGCAGCGTCTGAAGTAAGTCCTCGTTAATTGGCTGTTGTTGTTGTTGTTTTGACAATATGGTGCGTATCTCACTGTTCACAGACTTCTGGGTTTTTACCAATTTACTTTTTTGTCACACACACTGATACCAGAGAACGCTATTTCTGGGCCCGATATATGGAGCTTTTTACTTGAAATTAATTTTTTTTTTTTCACCCCAAAAATAAATTTACGATGCATAGTGGTGGTAAAAATTCATCATTGTGATTTCATTCTAGACTTCCCAATGATATCTATCATATACGAGCTCGAATCCTAGACATTTTCCGAATTCCTAGATCTGCAGTTTCTGCAATTTGTTCTAGGTTCCCTGTAGAATGAGAGTCATATAAATTTTAGTAAAAAGCGAGCCTTTTTCGAATTTATATTTTTGGCTATAACGTCCATTTTTAACGTGTATTTTAACCTGTTGGCTATTCTCTTCATCGTAATAAATGAGATAAATTCCGACGACAAGATAAATGACCTCAACGACATGACGTTTAATCCTACTGCCTCTATTTTTTGCGAAAAAGAAAATAAAAAAATAAATAAAAAAAAAAAAAAAGAGAGAGAAAAAGACAGAAACCCATATGACCAGACAGTATTTCAAATGATCGTCATGTATTTTTTCCATTTTTGGCTTCGCTGCTTTTATGTTCCGGTTTGTGAAGACATAGGGGAGAAAAAAAAAAGGAGTGTGAAAAATGACATGCAGTCAACCAATTGTAGCAATTTTTTTCTTTTTCGCAAAATTGGTAAAGTCTTACCACCGAATTTGTGCGTGAAAAATACGAGTACGAATGTTCTCTGGTACGATAAATGAAAGAAAAAGGATCGAAAAATAAAAATAAAAAAAGAATCGATTTTTTTCGTAGTTTTTTCTCTATTTGTTTCCCTTTTTTTACCCTCAAATTGAATGTAGAGCTAGGAACTACTTAGAAATAATATATTGACAACTGTCGAACGATTGAAAAGATTTAAAGATGTAGTTTTATTCGTGTATAATGTCTTGTATTATTAGACATTATTACCCATCTTAACACATTTTTCTCGATGAAGGTCTAGACTATTGAAAGGGCAGGATACGAATGGAGAAAATTTTTGTTTTGATGGATTGATCATGTTAAATTTTTATGTGACTTATACAGTAGCTTGTTTACAAGTACATGTTTTTCTGATTGGCGAAGGCGGATTACAAAATTTTCTCGTATACTTACTTTTTTCTTTTTCTTTTTCTTTTTTTTTCTTTATTATTCTAGTAATTTTTGTTACCTACTGGTTTCTGAAAAATGTCCAAGGAAATCTATTCTTTAGAATTCAACTTGTTTAATTTTAATCAGCTTCAAACTTGAATTTTCTCGTAATATCCATCGCCGCTGAGTTGGACTTATCAGTGATGCTAGCAGTGGCACATTCTGGAGGGGGGAGGGACTGATGCCTCCTTTAGACTTCAAATTTCATCTAAAAATGGTTGAAAGATTTTTCTGCGTGTTTCAAGTTTTCGGTGCTAAATTTAAGACTCAGTTCCTCCCTCAACAACTATCAGGGTGTGCCACTGGATGCTTGAGTACCGTGAAGACTATATTATCTATATACAGGGTGGGCCCTGAGTGGATGTTCAAACATCTGATGTGGATATAGCTGAGTACCGCTACAAAAAAGTGTTGTAGGAACATATACTCAGTCTGAAACTGCAATATACTCAGTTTTATGTTGACAGTATTCTGAAATATGGAAAATGTTTAGCCAAAACTCATTATTTTTCATCTCGTAATATGCCATTTGTTCCCTCTCTTTGGATACCTCTAAGTTTTAGTGAAATGTGTAATTTTTTATCACTCGATTTGCTCACTGCTGATTAGTGTTGATAAGAGTCGAAGTCAAAATGTTCTAAACATTTACCATTATCCGCCTTATTTATATCCGCATCAACAAAAAGCTATAGTTTACGATCTGTTCGTTGTCGTAAATAACAAAAAAATACAGTTTATATGAGCGCGTGTGATATCGCTTTCTCCATAAAATGGAAAATCCCTTCATGGGTTGTGCAAATAAATGAGTATGGCTGTTCTCGTTTATCTGTAATCGTTGTGTGCAAAATGATTATATTCTTTGCATGAATGGCATCATTCCCTCTACATCAGTGGCATACGGGTGTTGGAGCTTAAACCTCCGCTCCCTTCGGAACAAGTGAAAATTTATAAGAAACACCGATAAGGGAAAAAATAGCAAAAAATAAAAAATTTTTACTTGATATGTGCTATGTACTTACATGGGTATCTAAATCATCCATTATGGGGGGAAAAGAAAAATACAAATGAAAATGAAAATTATTCACCGGCCCTACATAGAATTTTGTATTCAAATGAAATACCATTGGGGGTTTGGGAAGTTTGTGAAACAGAAAATAATGATGTATGTGTGTTCGTGTGTTCACTCCGATTAACCGACCCTTCAAACATCCAAAATATAAAATTCCATTCACGTTGGCCGGCATTCAAAAATTCCATGGCCCAATCCTTCAACGCGTAAATAAATGCTTGTCCAGTTTTTCCTGCTTTCGTTGGCCGTAATTAAAATTTCAAATGAGAAAAGTGGCTTACCCTGGAAGACGGAAAAGGATACAGAAAAAAGACCAGCCTCTCCCACACGCCCATCGACTTTTAAAAAGTGGGAGAAGGAAGGAACCTGTAAACGGATATCTCAAGCTCAAGTGTGGATAATTCATCAACTATAAAATTTTAGTATAGCCAGGAATGCCAACTGCAGGGATTAATCCCGGAAATCAGGGATTTTTTTCATGTGTTGAAAAATGTCAGAGAAATCTTGGATTTTTTAGAATTTCAGAAATTTTTAAAATTTTTGAATTTTTGAGGTTTTATTGAAATTTTAGGGATTTTATTTTTTAAGTTTCAAGGATTTTGTCTCAATTATGCAATTATTATTCAAATAAGAGATGATAGTATTATTTGGTAAGAGATGATATTATATGTATTTGAAATTTTATCCTTGTAGTTTCAAATGTTTTTTTTTTCCAATTAAAATAATTTTTTTTTGTGGCTATGGCTATAGAAATCCAAATTTTCAACGAAAAAACCGGTTTCAGGGATTTTTTTATCTCCACCGATTTATTTGGCCCGAAGCAGGGATTTTTAACAATTTGGGTTCGCAACGCTGAGTACAGAAGAGATATTTTTTTAAAAAAAAGTTCATGGCGCGTTTATTTCAGCTTCGATTGTGGAGATATAGGTATAAGACTGGATAGAGGAATAAATTTTTTGACATATATTACGACTGGATGAAGAGATAAATGTTGCGACAATGTTGACCAATCGACTGGGCTTTTTAGAGTGACCACAAAAGTTGATATCTGCGCGGTCGTATACGTACTGGTGAGGTAGTAAAATTTGTTTCACGAAATTTTGAAAAATTCATGAATTGAGAAAATATTTTACCAAGCCGTTGAACTACAGAGGATGTAATAACCATAACAGTGGATGTTTAGTCAAACATACGATTCCAAGAAGCGTAAAAACTTCGCGATAGGAACGAAAAACATTTTTCTGATGGTATCTACGAGTAGATGGATTCGTTTGATTTCTGATTCGCTCTATTACTGTATTTTAACAATTTTCATGCGAAGTTTGTCATAAAAATGTTGAAAAAATTCTATATTCTAAGATACATGTAGGTAATTCTTGGAAAATTGTTGTAATATCAATCATCAAAGTACTTAATATTTGTACAATTTGTTGAACATATTTTAATCACATTTCTGCAGAATCTTGATTCAAAAGTTGATGCTGGCGCCGACAGTGGATGAGGTGGTTCTTATAAGCTTCGTCGCTGTGTTTTCAAATCATAATATTTTGGAGTTGTGATTAATTTGGAAATCGAGCATATACTTTTTTCCATATTGAATTATTACTAATTACAGGGTTTCAGTATTACATATAATATATGCGGAAATTATGATAGGGGTCTCTAAAATTTACAAGTTTCGCCTCATCATTCTGCGTATCTAAAACATAAAATAGTACGCTGACTCATCTTTTTGAGCCGAATAAGAAATCATCTTGAAATTTTCCCAGATGAGCATCTAGTGTATAGTATGCAGCATGCTTCAATATTTCTTCTGCGAGTGTGCGTTCATTTTCTACAAATTACTGATTTAAAAAAAATATTTTTTTAAAGACAAAAATCACTTTTTTCTTTTAGTAGCAGGTAGTAGCTTCTGCTGTTGAAGTTTCAAAGTTCAGGAGTGTTGAAAGTTGTTTGAGACAAAATTTCATTTTCACTTAGTTTGCATGTTAATGTGACTTTTTCAGTTCTTATTATGTGTAACCCTTATCGATAAGCAATTATAGCGGAAGGAAAGTTGAAATTCGAGTTAATATAAATTCCTGAGCGAAAAAAATAAAACTTCCCGGTACTTATTTGTAATTTAAAGTAGTTTTTTGAATACGGAAATTAATAAAAGAAAACTTTTTGAAAGTTTTCTGACTCGGTTTTAAACTACGGTTTTACACGTTTTCCGAGTTGATTGGATATGTAGTACTAAGAGAAACACTGAAAAATTGATATTTTCACATTTGGAAACTCAACGCTAAAGATTTTAAAAGTTGAAAACAAAAGTTTTTAAAAATGAAAAGTTATGGGTGTAAAATTTTGCGCCTTCATTTATTGATCCAATTTCATAACAAGGTTAAAGGGCAACAGAATGAGGAAAACGTAGTGCTAAAGTTTGCATCTGTGTCACACGTGTAACACTTTATAAATTTACATTTGAATAATCGCCAGCATGCTACAGATTTTCGTCAGATTTGTGATTGCTTTAGCATCGGTGAATTAGCTTAGCTACTAATGCAGTCTTGAATGAGTAGATAATATTGCCTGATAATTCGTGCGGATTAGTGTAACATTTTGGTCTTTGAAATCTAATTTTTATGCCTAGCAAATGCAATTTGTTGTAATGAATTTTGATTAATCTTTTACTAAATATGATGAGCTTCATATTTTTGTATTATGTCACATCACATTGTCAGTTTCTTTGAAGAAAATTTATATGCCAAGTTGTTGGATTTTTTATATTGCATAAAATGTATAATTCTAGTGATACCTTCGATAAAAACTCTTCAAGAGAGAAATTTGACCTCATGGGTCCATTTTACTTTTCATTTGTCTGTGGGCTAATGTCATTGAAGCCCCAAAAATGTTAGCGAAAGGACTAATAGCATTGATAAAGTCCTGATTTTTCTCAAAAGGAAAGATGAATAATTGAAAGAAGGTGAGCGTTTTTCAAATAAGCTGTTGCCTTCACGAAGAGTTGTCGTGAAGTCGAAGATGAATTCTTTTTTACATCATTTATACTAATACTAACATGAAAAAAGTTCATTAACTTTTCTTGAGAAAAAAAATTTTCAAATTGAAACATACAACTTTTCATATTTCATTTAAAATACTGAATTCAATTTGTTAGCTCAATTTATAAGCTCAATTTGTACGCTCAGTTTGTAGCTCATTTTGTCGCTCAATTTGGGAGCAAATAAAGCTTCGTGCAGACTGACGTCATCATATATGATAACATTTGACTCCCAAAAATACGCACAAAATCGACTGAATGTCTCATTATGATGACGTCATCAAACTTACATATGCTTGATGACGTCATCAAACTTACATATGCTTGATGACGTCATCATGCGGTAACATTGGACATACACGGACACACAAAATTTTGACTTAACGTCTAGTAAAAAGAATTCATTTTTAAATAAACTTTTATAATCCTGATACCATAGAGAAAATGACGAGTGGCACTGCGACATCGAAGTGACTTCGAGAGGAACTAATGTACACGTAGGTTAGATAAAAGCTTGTAAAAATTTTTCATATTATATGTATGAAGAAAATGAAAATGATCAATTTCTTGTTTTTTTAAGAATACCCTCGCATAAGGTGAGGAGCTGAGGACGTAAAATTTGCTAAAATATTTGAATAATATTTTTGATAACAGACTCACTATCGCGCTGATTCACCCTCGCTCGCCCCAAATACGAGTTTGAGTCCTAATTGTGCATTTCTGTTTTTCAGGCATCCTGAGGGAAAATTGAGGGTCTTTGAGACATGTCCTTATGAGAAGATTTCGCCTGCCTGAATGGAAGCTCGATTATTTTTCTTTTGACTTCCATCGAGATTCCGAGACGTGAGTATTGATTTATTTTTATACGTTTTCGTTTGTGTGTACATTGCATATTATTTGAAAACTCATTGCACAATGTGATCTATTACGAGCCTGCTCAACACCCAATAACAAATTACAGTGTGAGAGAGAATAGTTTGATTTTCAAAAGTAGAGCATAGCGCTATCAACACTATACAAAAAATATACATAGGTATGATGGGCTGGCTGGGTGTACCTGCGTCTTTGAGAAATCCGTGGTAATATTTTTTCTTGCCAATATGACAGGAGAAACACATGTGTTGTTTTGCTTTTATCTTTCAAATTGTCATTGTAATCCCCCCCTCCCCCTTCCAAATGATGGTTGTACCAGGCTACCGTCTTTCTTTCTTTTTTTTTTTTTGCGATATTTGTTTTGGTGGTTCGATGGTATTGACGTATGTGTCGTGTAAACACGACGAAATTTTCGCTTTCGACTCGTTACAATTTAACACGAGAATAGGAGGAGGAAGGAGGGGGGCTTAAAATAAAATAGAAGCGAAGTTGCGCGAGAAAAAAAATGAAGAGTCTTGTGGGAAAAGTTAGTTGAAAAATACGAAAATTATGGATAAGTATAAAAGAAAACGCAAGATTTTAGGATTTGAAGAAAATAAGGATGAGGCGAAGGGGAAAGGACAGAAAAATATTACTAAAAATCTTTAAGTTTGTCTGATAGCTGAAAACGATTCTAAAACGTCGAAATGTACGTAAGAGGTGATTTTCCGTTCATATCGTTAGAATTTCAAAGCGTTATATGGCGAACGATTTCCACTTTTTATCGATATTGCTCGTAATGAAAAAGCTTTTTTGTCTCCGCCCTAGTTTTGCTTCTGCACGGCATAAACGTTTATTGCCAGACAGAAAGGAACATTTTTGATGACAATATTTTGTTTTGCTTCTGCTTTGCGATAAGTCAAACTAAGCTTAAAATTTCAAGTGGCTCATTTTGTGACAGATATTAGGAATAGTTTGAAGATGACATTTTTGTTGCTTTTTGAAATTCGATTTTGGAAGCTGACGATAACGGATATGTTAAGGGTTGGGGTGAAGAGAAGTATGGTCTTTAGTGTTTACCAAGTCCTAATAAATGAATCTTGATTTTTGTAAACCAAGTCTGATAGTTTTAGTTGTTAGAAAAAAATCGAGACTAATGCATTTTGAAGAAGATGAGCTATAATTTTGTTCCCAGCACTAAAAATGTATTTTACACTTATAAAAATAAAAATGTTTCCGTATTCTTCTTACCCATCCGATAGCCTGCATGCTATCCCTTCTCTTTGCCCCGTGAAGTCAGATTAAAACGTCTGAATAGAGTTTTTATTTGTCCTGAGGAGAGATTAGAGAAATTAGCGGAAAAACTTATTCTATTACTCGTACCTGGTAGGAGTATACGAGGTAAAAAGTTTGAAATTTCAAAATAAAGACCACCCTTGTGAAAGTGATAGACACCTCCACTGGCTAGTTAATTCAAAGACATTAACGAAAAAATCTCTTTCATTCTTGTATAATATGAGAACAGAAGAAATGAGGAAACATACGTGTATGTAATTCGTTGGGGGAAAAAAAGATGATGTCTTTAAGATTGTACTTTTTATATTTGTCGCTCGCTTGGAAGAAAACAAAAATACCCACATATTTCTCATAATATTTAGGTACTCTTACCTCTTTTTAATCTAATAAGTATTTTTTTTTACCCTCAATTTAATGGTAAAAGCAAGGTATTTGTCAATATTTTTCAATCTTTGTCAATCTTTGGTAGCCTTCTGCCCTAATATTCTTCTAAAAGTATGAATTGGTTGTTTCTGTTCTTTGTTTTTTTTTTTTTGTCCATTTTAATTGAAAATACACTCATTATCGGTAATTCGATTAAATCTTCCTTCCCCTCGCCTATAATTCTCGCCGTTTGATGATATGAGTCCTTGATGAAATTTGTGCGCAGCTATAGTGTGTATATACGCTTTTTGCGTCGAAACATACTCGTAATTAAGTAAAACTGGGGGATTAAAGGATTTTCTACAATAGTGTAAATGGGCCGGTTGAGAAAAAGATAAAGGAGTCGTGTAATCCTTTTGGATGGTGTCGCCGAGGACGACGTTGTTCCTTCGTTACCTTAAATGTCGTTATTAATTATCCCATTCGAAGCTTAAGCCTACACAGAATGATTGTAGTAAACCAGAATTTTACGTTCGAGATATTCTCAAACTGTCTGGGTGGATTGGGCGCAGAGGAAACCTGCGTATAGGTAACCGTTACTATTTTTACTCGACCATTAGAATTTAATTTCGACTAAAGTTTGGCTATTTAATGTGCAGGTCTGCTAAGAGCTCTTTTGAGCCCCAGGAAATACAGACCCCTCATAGGGGGAGGAGATAATTAAATAAAATACCGATGAAAACTATGAAAACACATTGTTCTTTGAGATCATCGAGTCGCTTGGTAGAGTTCTGGACCAGAGCAATCCATACCCTTTTTGTCATTTTCTCGTTAAGCTTATGCTAATGTAGAAAAAAAGTGGCTCCTTTTTTTCCACGCAGTAGTAATACGTGAATCAAGTTGAATGGTACTTGCAGTATTTTTTATTACTTTCAAATTCAGTCACAGCATACATACATGAAATGCGAGTTACGAGAGCAATGTGATCGCAATGAAAAGTTTTAGTCCATTTTCCTTTTTACATTTCTTCCCCCGTCCCCATTAAATATCAAAAACCACAGAAATTGTTAGTGGCTTTCATGAATAATGTGATCTGCTGAACTACCCTATGACATCACTAACTCAAATTTGGTAAAAATTGAGTGAGTGCGTTATGGAAAGTTACGCTACTTTTCAAAAAAGCCTTGGTTTAGTCCGCACCATCAGCATCAATAGGATGACCGTTAATTCTTGTAGCAAAATCAACTATGGAAAGCTACTGAAAATGAATTTTATTTTCATGCTAAATACTCGTAATACTCGTACATTTGGTCGTACCATTTTTGGGCTAACCTTTCATGCGAGAAACCAAAGTAGGTATAGGTACGAATACAAAACAAAAATTTTTGAAACAAGAAAAAAAGTAAACTAAAAGAAAATCGTTAGAAAATAGTTTACACTCGTATGTATTTTCGTTTTGCACCAAACTATCGAAAATAAAACCTTGATTTTTTTTCTGTCGGAATTGCGCACCTGTTGCCGTTACTTTCTTTTTTTTATTATTGAAGAATTTCTTGTCAATGAAAACGCGACGATCTTTTTTGTTTCTGTCTTTATTTTTTTTTTTTTTTACGTTTCACTCGACTACTCATCAACAATTACGAATTTTCTGTAGTAAATTTCTTTCTCTTCTCCATTTTTTTCCCCTTCAACTATATCTACCCTTATTTTTAAAGAAGAATCGATGTAAAAATTCGGTTGTCTTCCTAATCGAACAAATTGACAGAGTTGATTGATATCTTCGGCTTTCACTGTTTTTTCCTCGTCTTCTTTTTTTTCTACTATCTTTTCTAAAGCTGTATAATGCCTTTTATTGATCCTTATAGTGTGACTGCAATTTTTTCATTATAGTCGAAGTATGTGTCGTTCTCATTATCGTTTTTGAAAATGTTCGAATACGCGTCTTCTCAAATTCACCCGACTCAATCTTTTTAAATCAAATTTAACGAATGTCTGTCACAAAAAGAACAAATTCTTTTGTTTTTTCTTCCATCACAAACTTAGCAGAAAGGCTTACACTATATTATTGTATAGCGATGTTGTCTTAGACACATGATACCATTCACTTATTATATACCAACTGCGCTAGCTTTGATTCATTCTTTGAGACTTCTACTGTGGCGAACAAAACAATTTGATACGTTTGAGATTTAAAACTACTGTTGGAAACCTCTTTTTTAAGTGATTCTTGATGCTGTAAAATCTTTGGCTATTTCGCCGAAGGGGTCAGTTCGGAAATTCTAAAATCAACAATGAGGGACATTTTTCCTAAAGTGTGTAAGTTCAAAAGAGTGATATCGTGAAAATCGGAAAAAGGAATGGACCTGTGCCTAGTGTCTACCTATCCTAGGTACTCGTAATTTAATTAAATAAATTTAAAAGTAACACTTTTTGTTTTGAAATTGTCCGTTGAAACGATGTCGAAGAAAACTTTTTTCCAGTTGAATAGCTCCAAGTGTTGTCTTGAATTTCAATAATTTATTTCAGTCTTGTTTCTTTGAATAATTGAGATAATCTTCAGCAGCTTTTCTCCCTTCCAACATGTCGGCTTACGTTAGCATTTTTATGCTCAGCGGTCCCCCCTCCCCCCCACCTACTTGGACTATACCTACAAAAGATATTTACAAAGGTTGGAAAAAATTTTCGAAGATTGGCCCTCTGCCTATATTTTTTCATAAATAGTTATCGTGCTAAAAGTTGTGAATTTTTTGTAATAATTTAATATTTTGGAGTTCGCCAGTTTTCTTTTGTTTTTTCCCCACCATCGTTTTAGAATCTTAATCAAGTTGCTGTAACTTTCTACGCGTCATCAAACTTTTTGAAATGAGAATTTTACGCTTCTCCGCACCCTAAAATAGAATTTCAATTTACGAGTATCATTTTTCGTTTTCATCATCTAAGTTATGAAAATTCGACTGCACCATTTTTTCAGGTTCTCGTGTTTCTTATCGAGTTTAATCTTACCTGCGTATAGTTCTGTCCCTCATTTAATGAATTATTCAATAATGAACACGGAATCTAGTTTGTCCATAAGAGTGGGATATATTGTCGATAAATATTGAACTAGTATTCGGTTACCGAACTTAGGTGCGTGGAGTTTTAGCGCAAAACGCAACAAACGCCATTTTTAAAAATGTTGAGTTACTTACCTATTTGTTCCTCTGAAAAATTTTACGTGGAATCCAATTGGTCTATTTAGAATATCAAAAAAAAAATCTCTATTGTATCTTTTCTCAGGCCTTTGAAAATGTGTTTTGTGGGAAAACGCAACAAATTCGTTGAAAAATGTGTCAAAACCAACAAATCCATTGATTATCATACTTTTCTGCATAAAAGTTGACTCTTGTGTAAACCTTTTGAGTCGAATCTGAATGATGAAATTTGGTGAAAATTTGTTGATTCAGGTACATAATAAGAAAGAAATGTACGCTGAAAACAAAAATTAGCTATTCAGACTTCAGACCAGTATGGGTAGATGTTCAAGAACGTGTTTTGAAAAATTTTCAAATTCCGATATAATCCATAGGCTGATTTATGAGTTAAAATTTTTTTGGTCAAGTAGTGTTTTAAATACGTACGTATAGTTGGTTTTCTGAAAATAATACGAGTATGACAAAAATTAACTTGAATATAGTGTTAAAATTTCAGAAATTAGGTTAACACTTTGATACTTTGTGATTTTTTTTCAGTCTCTATACCTTTAACTTTTATCATCTTGACATTTGGCATTATGATTTCCATTATTCGTAGACCAAAAAAAATTCATTACTCTTTATTTCAAGCACTGTTTGTAATGGATTTGTCACGTTTGCCCACAAATCTTCTGTGTTTTGGCGCGAAACGTAAAAAATCCGTAATGTCGATGCTTTTATAACGTCCATAAATCACCACCATGAGCTTGAAAAATTAATATTCAAAAAAACAATTAGTTGATTCTACGCATATATTCTTAGAAACAGATTAAGCCATCGTGCTTGAAGATTGAGCTAGGACCAATCGCAGGGATGTGGCATCTTGCTATTTTCAGCTCCATGTCGTCGCGTCAGCACCCCCACCCCTCCAAAATGGGTCCAAAATATGCTGGGAATTTATTACTCATTTTGTACCATTTTGTACCGCAAAAAAATTTTGTACCGGCATCCACAAAGAGTTATTCAAAGAAACGTTATGCAGTGCTGGGGACATGCTAGCACCCCCACTTCAACCAATCAACTCCGAATTGGTCTCATTATTTTGTACTCATTTTGTACCATTTTGTACTGGCAAAATAATATTTTGTACTGGCAAAATAACATTTTGTACTGCTCCCCTACCTATCCTCGGATAGGGAGCTGACCTTCAAACTCGAGAAAATTGCTCCAAAACAGTCTCATCATTTTGTACTAATTTTGTACCGTTTTGTACTGGCAAAATAACATTTTGTACTGCTCCCCTACTTAGTCATAGATAGGGGGCTAACCTTTACACTTCAGAAAAATGCTCCAAAATGGTCTCATTATTTTGTACTCATTTTGTACCATTTTGTACTGGCAAAAAAACATTTTGTACTGCTTCCCTCCCTGTGCTCAAATAGGGGGCTGACCTTCAAACTCCAGAAAAATGCTCCAAAATGGTCTCATTATTTTGTACTCGTACCAAAAATTAAATTACCGCCAACTATACCAATTGGTTGCCATCAAAACGTTAACTGGTACCAACTAGAGCCATTCTGCTGTCCAAACAGAAATTGGCACCGATGGGAGCCATTCAAAATCAATTTAGCGCCACTCGAACTACGAGTAATTGCGTATCTCCCAAAATTGATATGGTGCAAACAGAACTCATTTGGTACAAAAAAAAATTAAATTGGCGCCAACTGAACCAATTAGCCACCAAGAATTGCTATAGTTGGTACTAATTAAATTTTTTACAACACCCAATGATTACAGTTGGCTCCAATTAAATTTTTGATGGTACCGATGACTCTATTTTACGCCAAACTAATTATTGGTGAGACCAACGACTTCATACGGCGCTAATTCATTTTTTGGTGGTACCAATGACTTCATTCAGCGCCAATTCAATTTCTGGTGGTACTAATGGCTCCATTTTGCACTAATTCGATTTTGGGTGGTACCAATGGCTCCTTTTGGCGCTAAACTAATTTTTAATGGCTCTATTTGGCGCCAATTTGATTTTTGGTGGCACCAATGGCTCCATTTGGCGGTAGTTCAATTTTGTGCTTACAGCTACTTTTTTTGCCAAGCTAATTTTTAATGGCATCAATAGCTCTATTTTGCGCCACACTATTTTTTTGTGGCACCAATTGCTCCATGGTACAAAACGAGTACAAAATAATGAGACTTTTTGGAGCAATTTTCTCGAGTTTGAAGGTCAGTCCCCTATCCGAGGATAGATAGGGGAGCAGTACAAAATGTTATTTTGCCAGTACAAAACGGTACAAAATGAGTATAAAATGATGGGACCATTTTGAAGCATTTTTCTGGAGTTTGAAGGTCAGCCCCCTATCCGAGCATAGGTATGGGAGCAGTACAAAATGTTATTTTTCCAGTACAAAACGGTACAAAATGAGTACAAAATTCCTAGCATATTTTGGACCAGTTTTGGGGGGGGTGGGTATGGTGACGACATGGAGCTGCTATTTTCTCAAAATTAAGTCAATGGCGTTTGTTGCATTTTGTGCCAAAACTCCTCATAGTGTACAAAATCTGTACAAAAGTAAGTACTGTACATACATAATTTTTGGAATTTAAAATACCTATTCAAATCTGAACGTGACTTTTAAGAAAAATTTATCATATCTACTGAGCTATATTTATTCTTTCTCTGTAATTTTTAATGCTCTTGGGAATTTTTATGGCTCTTCATATCTGCTCATTTGATATGAGAATTATTGCTGCGCTACTTCAAAGTACCTACCTAATTTTACTCTATCTGAAGTTTTTTCAAACTTATGAATCTTCTAACATTTTTATCATCCAATAGTAGATGGATGATAGTAGTTTGAATTTTTCTGCTTGAATAAAACTAGTACATACTTTTGGATTATTATGTTGAGAAAAATAGTGCAAACGTCAAGTAAAAATTGAACCATTGCGACTCGTATGATTATTATACAGCCTTTACTCATATTGTGGCTCATGCTGTCCTTTTTTTTCGTCTATGAATTATTCCATTTCTTGAACTAGTAACCTACATTTTTTAGTTCATCAGTTGGTGGGCTGTCTGAGATACATTGGTGGAATTAGATTCGTAATCAAAATGTATTAATGTATATGTATGGAACCCTATTCTTTTCACCAAAAAATGTCGTAGAATCGTCAGTTTCAATACTGCCTGTCTTCGTTATTTCTACTCTTTTTCTCCCTTTTATTGTTCATTTTGTACCTACACGAAATCACTATAGACCTATTCACTTCTTGACCATTTCTACTTCATTCCTATTCCTATATTACTTTTTCGGTTTTTTTTTTCTTTTTTTTTTTCTCCAGGTATATCCTTTTTTCGTTCAACTTTTGACTATACCGTATACTATTTTCCCTTCCAGCGAAAAAGAAACTTTCGTTTTTTATTTGGATACAAATCCTTAATGTTATAATAAGCCAATGAGAGTGATGGGAAAAGGAAGAGGAGAAAGAAGAAGTAATCGAGGCAGCTAAATTTAAAGCAAGAATTCTTATTGTGCTTTTGTACAACGCAACGGATGTAAAAGGCGAATAAAGTGAATAAAAATACGAATGAGGAGTAGGTATTTGAGAGAAAGAAAGAGGCTTTCACTAAAAGGAAACGATGCTTTGGTGGATGTGGGTTTGGGTTATGTACGAGTTGTAGATCCAAAAAAAAAAAAAAGAAAAAAAGAAAGATAGTATTGGAGCTGAATAGGGAAAAAAGAAGCAAAGCTGAACCATTTTAAACAGAAAAAAAATATCAGTGCTTAAAACAATGGACTAGGCTGTATACTTCGTTTCTTTTTCCTCCATCAGTTTTTTCTTCCTCTTTCATTTTGGACTTTCTCAATTTTCATCCTCGATTTTTCGTGTCGAAAGTTGTTCTTTTGGAGTAATTTTTCGCGTAACTATAATGCAAAAAAAAAAGTATTCGACGTTTCTTCAAGATTTGTAATTCCCACAGTAAATAATTTTCTGGAAAACTATTTTTTTTTTTGCTCCAAAATTTTACTCAATGTTATGAAGTTGTGTGTACTGCAGTGCACGAGTACAGAGACTACACATATATATGTTGATGAATTTTCTCTCTCTGTCTCTCTTTCTCTCTGAAAGCACACTGACAAAATCGAGCGTTGTGGAATTACAAAAATTACTTCGTCGTTGATTACGAAAAGTTTGAAGTCCCAACTGAGTAAATACAGCTTTTCAGATGGTGGCAGTAATTTTTAACATTTGCCAGTGAGGAATAAAAAGAACAATCCGTATAAACGTTATATGTACTTTGGATGAAAGAAATATGAATCGGAAAAATAAAAGAAGAAACACCACTGTTGTTGAATATTGCGGTATCGAATATTACATTCGCAAGTATTCCCGTTGTTTAAATATAACAAGGGTATATTAATCACCCAGAAATTTGGAGTAAAATGAAAATTTTTGAAACGAAATCCGAAATCGAGTTTGAGTAAAAGGAAATATATAATAGTTGGTATTTGCGAAAACAGTATTATCATATTGTTCGAGTTTGTTGTGTTTTTTGGCGCTGTATATTGTTTTTAAATTAAAAAAAATTTGTTTTTGTTGTGTCAACCAATTTCGGTATAGCCGTAATTTTTCGGTATAATTAGTTTTAGACGTTGAATTTTATTTGCGGATTAAAAGCTTGTTATCGGCAGCGTCGAATGTGGCCGCTTTTTCTTGGCAGTTCAGTTAATATTGGTGCTGGGTCAATAATCTGACGTAGGTATTGATTTGTGTGAGTGATTTCCCGTTGATTTTTTGAGAACAGCTACAGAAGTGTCACGTCTCCGTTTTATGCCTTAGTATCTCTGCATAATATTTACGCTTATTATTCTAAATTTGTACCTCTTTGGTACGGGGAAAATAAGAATAACCGCCGTATGCAATCTCATAGCGGTGAACCAAATCGCCCAATTTACACCTTAATTATTGGAATGCTTAAATCGAAGACACTGTAGAGTGTTCTGAAGTTGGATATTCTCATTTCTAAGTCAATGTGCATTATATGAATGGGTACTTATGAGTTATGATTTCTCAGTTAACTTATGCGCGAAAGAAAAAAGAGATATGTGGTTGGTCTTATGTGAAATACGCCATTATTTCATTACAGTGCCGACCATTTTGTCCAGCACTTTCTCAAAAAAGTGTAAAACTCAATTTTTAAACACTTTGCTAAGCATCGGTTTTATTATTAAAGCACTTTTTCCCTCTATTCGCTAACAAAGATTTATCGGATCAATTGCCCCAATTTCTAATAGTGATGTTAAGGTTCAGTTTTTCTTAAAAACCGGAGCAGTTTGTAACCCTTTTAAAAAAACGGGAGTTTTTCAACAGTTTTTTTTTTTGGAGTTTAACCGGTTAACCGTCCCATTTAACAACAAAAAAAAGCTATCTACGTACTTGGTGGAGCATTTATGTGCATTAATAGCTCAAGCCAACAACCAACCAACTACAATGTTCAAAATTTACGGTGAAACCAAAAAAATTACATAATATTATTGAGAAAACTTATAACATATAATATGTAGAACGCTGAAAATTGGATGAGAGGATATTCATTTGGTACGAAACACATTTCTAAAAAATCAAGATGATTACGTCATTCAAATTTAAAAAGAAATTATCTTTTGAAAATTGAAAACTTAGCTTGTTTTTTTCTTGAGCTAACTTTTGCAGATTTCCAACCTGCTCTTTGAAATTTGGGTGAGTGTCAGAGGTCGGACTTAAAGTGTGGTCTTTTTTCATTTTATGACCTAAAATCATATTTCCCTAAAAAATTAGCTATTCAATCGTTTGGGTTTTGGTTTATATTTTATATTTTCAAACAGGGCAGGTTATACAGTTAAAAGTCCGGTTAACCTGAAGAAAAAAAAAAAAAAAAAACCGGAGCAAAAGTATCCGGAGCAAAAAAACGAACTGTTCTCAGTTAAAAACCGGTAGAACTGGATTAGTTGACTGAACTTTAACTCCACTACTTGTCCATATTTGTCGAAGAAATATCCCAAGTGCTGCGTGCGTAACTTGAGTAAAAACAAGACCACTTTAGCCTGCTGCGAGAGGAAGTGAAGGGAGTAGTTGGCCTCGGGTCCTAACTCTACATCGGGTCAAAGGGCCCAAATAAATTGAAAAAAAAAAGCAAGGAATTTTCACAACTTCTCGCTCCCCCCCGGAACTAATTCCCCCCGGCTCTATAACAGCTTTCAGCAGTCCTGTAAATATCGCTGGCATGAGTGAGTATATAAATACGAGTAACTTTAATCAATTTGTGGCTGTTTTATGCGTAACAATGTCACTTCCCACCTAATATAAGCTCGAGTCACCAAAGTTCCGCACTTATGGTTTCCATTTGAATAACGCGAGTGGTTGTTTCGCATGACTGATTGTGAGTTTGAGAGGATGAAAGTACATGCTTGCGTAAACTACATAAAAAATTATCAACATCTTCTTTGAAGATAACGAGGGCTTTACTTATTTTTTGAATCGCAGTAAAACATGGGTTTGTCCCTATATCTTCTATAGTTTCTCTCCGAGCATATTGCTCACGAAAATGACAATCCTCAATAGAAGAGAAAATAAAATTTCATTTTGGTGGTAAAATTCGATTTTTCTATTTCATCGTTTAAGGTACTATACGTATGCGATTTGCTGAAACATCACTGACAGTCGTGACAACTTTCTATTTGCCTTAAAAAAAAAAAAAAAAAAAAATGGAGCAAAAAAGAAAATGGTTTGTAAAATATTTTTCACTCTTACCACACCCCTGCACTTTTCCCTACGGACAAAAAGTTCTGCCAACGACAGAAGTTCACCACTTAGGTTGTCGTTTTCGTGAAAGTTTTTCGCTGATTTAAGAATTTTTTATTTTTACTAACGTTCCAACCAGGAAGCAATAAATTCGACGAATGTAAGCCCCGTTCTTTTTCTTATAGCTCTCCCATTTGTGAATACGAGTCAACTTTTCCTGTTTTGATGTCCCTTTCGCAATTATTTATTCGTCTATTAAAATGTACGAATGTGCGAGACTTCTTTGACTTGAACATCTATACATACTCGTAAATAGCAGTATTATTTTTCAAAATTTTTGGAAGTTATCTACGGAATTTTTATTGTCAGTGGTGCATATTGGAATAACTGCTGTAGTTTCAAGTCAGAAAAATTTTTTATAAAAGAATATTACCTGAAATGTTCTATGAAATTCCTATTATAAAAGAAGCGTATCATCATATCGTTCTTCATTTTTTTATAACCTTTCAATTGTTGTGATACGACAACTATACCTGATTAATTTTGTCAAAACTTTTCTGGATATGAGTACATTCAGGGTCGCATGTGTATTAGATATGAAAATTTCTTTAAATCGATCCGTTAGTTTTTGAGAAAATAAATTTTATTTTTGAAGATTAACCAAGCGGATTTAAACGTAACACTTGATTTTTTCAAAAGTTAGATTTTTTAATTCAAAAATTCAAATTGTCATATCTCAGTCGATTTTCAACTGATTGGGTAGTTCTGTTTTGTAAAATGCTGAGAAAACCTTCCTCTATCACAGGCAATCATCTGCTCGAAATTGAAATTTTCGACTTGAGGTCCGTGTTCATAGATCAGCTCATATTATTCTTAATAAATTTGAGAAGTGGTAGCTGCGTTGTACTCATATATATTTCATAAGAGTCAATATGGATTTATTTTTAAAAAGAAGTCGGCTTGTTTGACCCATTTCATTTTTAGCAGATTGTATCCCATATCTACCCTTGTTTGTCTTTTATTTCGTGTCGCGACATGGGGTGAAGCTTTCATGTAGATAGAACGAAAGTACCCCATCTTTTCTTAATACAGTCAATTTTAAATGAACATATTTTCCGTCGTTTGCTGCTTATATATAAAAGCATTTCGTTTTTTTTTTTTTGGTCTATTTTTTATAAGTTACATAACTTTCAACGGTTTTCGTTCGTCGAATGTAATAAATCATTTTTTTCAAAACGGACTATCGTCGCCGATACCAACTTTTATTTTCCGGCAAGAAAAAAAGCAACAGAAAGATATTTTATGGGTACAGCAAAGTGAAAAGTTTTCATTCGCCATTTTCTTCTTGGATTTATTGAAGCGCGATACGTAGGGGTGTTTTTTTCTCCACCGGCTTCCGTTTTTCATTATTTTTGGCGCGAAAAAAACTCGACGGAAGTCATATTTTGTCGAATTATTGGTTTTTTCACTCCGTGCCTCACGTCATGTTCTCTCCAGTGAACTCCCTAATGAGTACCTCCGGCTCCTTAATGTTCATTATATTTTCCTGATCGAAAATAGATTGTCCAGGCAGCAGGCAGTAATCGATTTGCCCTCACTCAATTTTTTTGTCTATTTTATTTTTGTTACGCAAACTTCAATTGTCTTTGAATTTTTCCCACGTTGATAGAGATGAAACGGTTTTTTCTTCTAGCATTTCTTTTCCTCTCGTTTTCGAAACTATTAATTGGCTTTAGATGAAGATAGAGAACTGCAAGCACGAATATCTTCAGTTTGAGAGAATTAAAACACCTAGTGTGGCCATCTCAATTTCTTATAGCTTCTGCGGGTGCGAGGAAGTTGTGCTCACTATGCGATGAATTTCGTTAAAGCAATTTTAATTTTATATGTCCGTATGCAGCGCATCCAGCTCAAGCTTTTATTGCATTTGCTAATGAGTATACCGTTTTTAATTTTCCAAATGCAAACTCGCTATTATTCTTCTTCATCCTTAAAGCCAGCCACCAGTCATCGTGGTGGATGAAAATACCTACATTACGAAGAAAAAGTTCACCGTCGTGATTTATTTTCATCTATTTGTGAGGCGAAATTAATTTGCATGGAAGCTAGCAATTAATTTTGTTAAAGGAGCGTGTTGAGGAAATGGCGAGGGGTAAATGGGAAGACAAAAAAGTTTTGCTGGAGTGTTGAGAACGAGAAGATTTCCTTCATTTTTCTTCTTCACTTTTTTTTCTTCGCCTTTCCATCAATGTTTATTTTGACTTTTTCGAAATAAAACATTTTATTTAAATAAAATTCTCAAACGCAGTCGAAATTAAAATAATACGAAAAAACTTGAAAATATAATTAAAAAAGTGAACCGGAAATTGAAAACGAATTGAAAATCGTGAAATGGTTGATGGTCGTGGATGAAGAATTGTTTCGAGGAGCGAGATTATAAGACCTTAAAAACTTACGGAATCGTAATGAAAGTCAAAAAGCCACAAACGCTTCGTCAGATTTATTGTAATTTCGTGTTTACGAGTATTAATGAATTTTTGGGCGAATTCGGGAATATGCCTTGTTATTAGTTTGATGAGTAGATTTATCTAGTCGATCGATCAGATATTATCACCAAGTCATGAAGCTCAGTAACTCGGACTTGAAGAGGGCGTTTTAGTGAATAGAAATGAAAATCTACTTTTAGTTTTCCCAAAAATGAGTTTGTGATCTCATTGAATTATTTACACACATCATTTTCAAAATTTTCAACACATATAGGAGGTGTACCGAACAGGCCATCAACGATTTATTGGCTGCTAGGATTTCCTAAACAAAGATAAATGAAATATTCTTCTTTTTCCATTGCTTAGCAGCCAATAAATTCTGAAATTTTAATACTGCAAATTGTAGGTAACATTGTGCTGTCGTGAATGAATTTCCATGGGATTTCCTCAAAACGTTGTTAGATTGTGAAAAGGCGAAGTAATAATGAAGGTGCAAACAGAGAAAATAAAATTATGAATGAGTCAAAGTTGGCAGCTGCAGTAGCCTCCATCATTCCAGAGTGTCAGTAATTAATTTTCAACATGCTTACAGACTTGAAGAATTTACCAAATTAGTCATATATAGACAACTGGACATTTGAACATGTTTGACTTGAAAAACCTGCAGGCTCGCGATTTAAATAGTGGGGGGAGCTGGGTGAAACTACGTGATATTTTCTTGCATAGTTTCTCAACTACGGACATGCCAACTTTCATAGACTTATCACAAATAGCCAAGAAGAGGAACAGTTTTTTTGGCTCTCTGAAAAATCACTGTTTTTGACTTGGCCCATTGCATTTTGGAAAGATGCGCTACAATAATGTAATTTGGATGCAAAGATTATCCGACTAAATTTTCATCGTTGTATCCTCATTTTTATAATTTGAATATCCGAATTTGGGAACAACACCTTTAACCAGCCGAGGGTGTTTGTAGTTTTTGAAAAATGAATCCAGCAGAATGTTTTCTCTGAAGGAAAATAGTGAAATCTGTGACACACAGCAGTATTTATGGAAAACAGGAGATTATATAACGTATGCAAATGAAGAATTCTTCTAAAATGATTCAATTTTTCATCGGTATATAGGTACCTATGTTGCCTAAAATAACCATAATTCGTAATTCCTATACTTCGTTCCTCATAGTCAATTTGTCTGCGACGAAAATAATTTTATTTTTTCCACTTTGAAGAATTAATATTTGTCCTTTTTTTCGCCGAAAGTACTTTTTCATCAAGTCCTGTGCTTGGCTCGTAGTATGAGTGGAAACGGTTGGAAGAGGTTGGAAGGTCACTTTTATTGCTTTTTTTCCATCTTTTCTCTTTGTTTTACTCTTTTTTTTGTTGTTGTTGGAATATACGTATAATTTATATTTTTTAATAAAGTAGGTACGCTATTAAATGGTTTTTTGGGAGCGGTGGAGAGGTTGACGAGAGGGTTGCTGCAAATAAAGAAATGGGAGCAAAAGGTAACTCCGATTTGTCACGTTTTACAGATCGAGCTTCATTTAAAGCAGTTGTAGGTGCCTTATATACAGCTAGCATATAGCTGCTGGTGTACTTCGTTCGTTCTGTTCGCTTCAAAATGATAAAGACGAAAATAAATTTCGTTAAAGCAGAAATAGTCGCCATTCGTCTTTCGCCGCTTTTCGTCGAATGGTCGAGGGGAAGGGCGGGGTTGTACAAAAGTCAGAATCCATATACTACAGAATAGGTAGCGCATTCCATTTCCCAGTTCCATGAGGTTTCTTTCCTTTGTGTGGGCTATACCTTTAATTTACAATTTGTGGAACCCTCGCCCATGTCAGCCCTTTGCACCTCTAATTGCTGAAGCTAAAACTGAAAAATTTTCCGAAGAAATGTGTGGCGATTATCGACAGTATACATTGCAGGTATGGGCATTGCATATAGTACTCAAGATGCTCATCTCGTTTGCTTGCGTGAATTGGGCATTTCTAATTGAATGCTTCGTAATGAGAATTTACGAAAAGGGTCGAAACTCTTCGTTATTTGGCGCCCCTTAATTAATCTACGTCAGTGAAGAAGTTGGTTGTCAACGTGTAATTTATTTCATTCGTCACTTATTTGTCGTTTGTGATAAACGACAAATGGTCGTTAAAGAAACGAGAGAAAGTTTTCTCGAGTATATAGCGGTTCGTTTTTATGTTGACCACATTTGTCCCAAGTTTTGGCAAAGTTTTTCGGGCTGCAAAAAAGTATACTGCGTGTACTAAACTTCTAAATTAACTGGCGAAAAGAACACGTGTATGAAGAAAAATGGGGGTAAACGATGGCTCAGCAAGCTCCTCTAGAAAAGCGCAGGTTTTCGAATCGAACTGCAGCGGTCTTAACGAATCATTAAGAGAGTTCGTATTATGTTTTTGTAAAAAATGAATATTTGACGAAAACTTGTCGGACAGTTCCAAAGAAACTCATCCATTCTGAACTTTGAAAACGATATTTCTTCAAAAACCAACCAACGGATCGGGTTAAAACTTGAACGGTACAATTTGGAAGCTTCTATATTTGCCCTCTCGATGTCAATAATTTCAGCTCAATCGGTTGTCCACTTTTCCTATTAGTACAGGATGTGGCAAAATGACCGGCTAAATTTATATTTTCATTTATATGCGTAAGAAAAAAGATAGACATGCGGTTGGTTTTGAATTATTATTCATTCTTTAAGGTTACGTTTACGTAAATGAAATAAAATGTCACTCGCATGTTGATCATTTTACCTAGCACATTTTTGAAGGCGTAAAACTAAATTTTTAAAGACTTTGCTAAGCAATAATCATATTTTTCTGCAAATTTATTTCATGTTCAGCTGGTGGCCGGGGGGTAATTCACCTCCATGCGCTAACCACGAAGAATGTTACACGTGCAGAACATCCCCTCCGCGGTCAGTTTTATACATCACTACGTAACCTTAAAGAATTAAGTTTTATTTTGAAGCAACCGCATGCCCTTATCTTCTTACTTATGCGTATAATTCAAAAAACAAAATATGTAGCCGATCATTTTGCCTCACCCTGTGTAGTTATCAAAGTTGAAAAATCCGTCAGAATTAGAAAGAATCCGTTCTTTAAAAAAACTCATAAAAATCATTATTTTTTAGCTACATTTTTGCCGATTCTTAGTAAACAGCGAAATCGATTGTCATGAAATTTCTATCAGACTTCAATCTGATGAAGATTAACCTCTGGTACAAATTTCTGCTCTATAATGGGTCTGTAATCTGTATTGTTCGTCCTGGAGCCCGTAAAATTTCCGTTCCAAAAATAAAATTGACGTTTTTCAATAATGATTTTTGAACACATATCAAATATCATAATTTTGACAGTATTTTCAAAATCACTTGACCAATTTTATGATGTTGGTATCTGAATGAGAAAATTTGAAACTTACGCTGCATTCATATATTTCGTGACGAAAAGTATGAAAAGTTGCGGAGCTTTCAGTTCTGTTTTCAAACTGCCTTCTGCCTGCTGTATTATAGCGAGTTTTCTGAACGAGTGTTTCTCCTGTCGCCTCAAAAACAAACGGATAATTTGAATCCATTTGCGAATAAACCATTAATCCTCGATATAGTATTTGTTTAACGGTTGTTACGAACGTGTCACCCTTTTCACCGACAATGTAAGCTTCTTATATTAACACAGAATTTCGTTTGTATGGAGTGTAGACTATCTTTTCGTTCGATCGCATTACACATTTCAATACACCCGAACCTAAATTAAATTTGCTCAGCCAGCCTCTGCGCTCAAAGTCAAAATAAATCTTCCTTTTGAAAATCGTGTTTTAGACTCGGCAAATTTTTGCTCGCAAAAATTCCCCAAGGGTCTAAATATTCGTGCTTCGTTTTTTTTTTCTCTTTTTTGTTTTTGTTTTTGTGGCGGAATTTTTTTCGAACGTTATTTTCCCAATCGTTGAATGTTATCACAGGATACAATTTGTTTTTCTACTATTTATAAGACATTGCATATATGCATCCGACGTACCATCCAATCAAACATCTTCTTGCCAAAGGGATTGAGAAAGAGAATAGCTTTTCAGTATTCCTAGATGTAAGGGGAAACACATTTTTGAGGCCCAATTACCATTTACAATTTATTAATAAATTTTTATAGGTGCTTCAAAAAGTTTATATTTTATAGATTTTAAATTGAAGGCTTAGTTTCCCAGGTCGATCGTATTGTACTGACTAGAATATTATTCTCAAACCAATAAGAAAAAAGAAAATTCAGTTATTGAAATATTTTTCATTTTTCCATGGCAAACTACAATTAACTGGACTTTGAAAAAAAATTGACTAAATTGACTAAAAAAAAAAAAAAAAAAAAACAGTTGTAGAAAATTACCGTACAACTTTGTTTCAATTTCAGCTTCAATTTACTTAATTGAGAATGAATAAGTACATGTATTTAATTACCTTTAAAGTTAGACGTTTTATTTAATCTCGAATATTTTTCTACACTGAGAGAAAACTGTATACTATAACTTCGGTAAAATTCAGGTTTTATACCTACTCGAGGTCTCAGAAATTAAGTATATTTTCATTTGACACAATCCGATTCTGGTTGGTACGCGTTGCCAATATTTGTACTTATAGAAAATGAGTACCTATCGTAGCTACTTGCTGAAAAACCAAAAATTAAAAAAAGTAAAATTTAGTAGCACCTGTCGAGTGATTGTCCCAATTTTTTTCCATATAATCTGATTTACCATATTACCATTTACCATTATTGATTATATTTGAATAAAATCTTGAATCATGCCTTTTTTTTTTTTTTTTCGTTGAAAATTCGTTATGTTGATTCGAATTCCAATTATTTATTATTAATTGAAATACATATGTATGATTTTCGATCATCATTAAAATTCAGTGAAATCCTTTTATAAAAAACCGAACAACTAGGTATTATGGATGCACTTAGACTATCTGAATTATTCCTTTTTTTTTCTCCCATCTTGAATTTTGAACTTCGCAAAAATTGGAAGCTACACATACTCGTATTATGTTACGAATTTATGAGATAACCAATTTACATTTAATTTATGAGGTACCATTCGTTTTCTGAAAGTTAAGTTTCGGTTTGAATTTGAATCAGTTCGTGAAGCACTTTGAAAAACTGGTAATAAGAATTCTGCCTAGAGCTTTGCCAGCAGACGAAAAAAAAAAAAAAAAACAGCCGCTAAATAAATGATGCCTGTTAGAATGTGCCAAGATGATGAAAAATATTCGAGAATGTACGATAATGATTGTCACAATGTGTTATCCCTTGGGGAGGTAAAAATAAATGACTTGTACAAAAAACAAAAAAACGAAAACAAAAACAAAAAACAAAAAAAGAACAAATGAAAAAAATAGAAAGATAACGAAAAGCTTTGACGTGTAACCCATCATAAGTCATTGTCATAATTTATCAATCGGTGAGGGTTTCAGAAGAAAAATTTATGTTATTAATAATTTTTTTTTAACACCAATTTTCATACTCGCCTTATTCGGTTTATTTCCACTGAAATGTATTGATTAAATAATGAAAAACTTTATGGTCGAATGGTGGGATAAGCAATTTGTTTTTGAATATAAATTGCCCGAAACCTTTAATCGTAGTCTTATTAGCTTCTTAATTAACGTTCAATAAACTTAAAAAAAGAAACAAATAATTTAAAATGTAATTAAACAATCATCGAATTGATGTAAATATTGAAATTTAAATTCTATAAGTAAATCTCAATTAAATTAATAACAAAATAACTTCATTAAATTCTTGTTTGTATTCTAAAAATCTGAAAAACAATTTTAATAATTTTCTTTACGTAATAGATTCTCATTACTCATTAATTGTGTATGGAATAATTGGTGCTAAAATTGGTGTCTTTTGGTGTAGTTTGGGAATTTAGCCATTACCAAAATGGGGTCTGTGATCCAAGTCCTTAAATAATTGTACTATGCCAAAACCTGAAATTTGATACTACCCTTACAAAATACCTGTATTCGAGTCGAAAGCAACATACACAGATGCACATTTTTCTCTGAACGAACAAAATGAGCATGCTATTTAGAGAAAAATGCGCCGGTGCGTATGGCCAAACAATCCGCGTCAACTGCGCCGAATTTTTTTAATGTGCAGGTGATAACTGGAAAAAGATCAAAGAGAAATGTGCATTTGGCCAGACTTTTATTCAGCTGTAGACAAAAAAAAAGAATTATTTGTGTGGGGACAATATTAAATTAGCATGCAAATATGTACGAGAACATATCAGCTAATTGTCCGCCACTTAGGCAGGATTGCTGCATCACAGTTGTGAACCAAACTGGTTCTGCAAACTCATTGATAGACGCAGTGCGTCTATTCAATGTATTCTACAAACTCTAATTACTGTGATAATTGTGCCAATTACCCACAGACGACTAAGGTCACCTGGGTGTTTATCTGCTGCACTGTGGTGGCAGATAAACCAGAGCTGTTGCAATATACATCCTATGTAGTCGAGTAAGGACGCAAACGGAAGTTCCATATTAGGTATCTTTATTCTCCATATAAATTTACCTAAAATTTGTATAGCACAGAGTGGGGTTCAGGTCAAACGAAACAAAAACAAAGCAAAATTTCAAAACGTTGAAAAATGAGATAAAAATGCATTGCTGCGTTTGCCCTGTTTTGCTCATTTTGTTCGTTCGGCCAAAATTGCGCTGGTGTGTACGCCGCTTAAGATCTTCATGCCATTGAAAATCTAATCTTCCATTTACAAAAGTTATTATTTAACTTACATTTGTTCTCCTTGCTAATACCTGCTTAAGGATTATAATAGATCCTTTTATATTTTTGTATAAATTCATCTTTGCTAAAATCGACAAGTATCTTGAAAAGTGTAAAATATGGCTTTTTATTTTTCCTCAAAGGGTATTAATAAAGACCTTCTTTCGCATCAAAGCTTTACTTTTGAACTTGGCGTCGTTGAATGCCATTAATACAATCCTTTGAACCTGTCATTCGCAGAGAACTATAAAATCTTTTTCTTAACGTAGCTTCTTGCAAGTTATGAATAGAGTTAAATTTGATTATGTGAAGTGTTAAATAAAATGGAAAGCTTTTCTGTGTACTTTCTTTCTTCATTGTGTATTTTGCTTCCTCATTTTTTTCTCCTCTTCGTGCTTGAGAAAAATTACTTCTGTTATTTTCCATAATGTGAAATACCCTTTTGAAAATTCGCTGCGCTCGTTCGAGAAAAAGTTGAGCATTTCTTTGTGGGATAAAAATTATCGTTATTGAGAAGGCTTTTCTGCTGCATCGTAAAGAAATCTGTTTTTTGCGGTCAGGATGTTCTTTTTTTCTAGCCGATTTAGCCGATTGAATACAAGTTAGAAATTTGATTAACTACTTTTGTGAAAAATTTATTGTGAAATTTTTTTTTTTCAAGGTGTGGAAGGAAAAAGACCAGGAGAGGGGTGCACGTATAGCCCAAGCATTCGTATGCTATGTACGTTTTGAGTCTCGTTTACAACTACTATAATATCTGCTTCATATGTATCTTTGTAGTCTGAGATCAAATGTGTCATCTCGGCCTTGTTTCATCCTCTGTAAATAAATCTTTTCTTTTGGCCAGATCAACAATTAATCATAACATCCCTGAGGTGTCAATAATTTTTCCATAAACCCAGATCATCAGTAATGAGAAATAAGGGAAGAGTGAAGGTGAATACGTTCGAGTCTGAAGTTATACTCTTTGTAAATGCATTTTCAATCTTCGAAAACTGTTATATAGGGTCCTTCTGAAAAGCGACTCTTCGCATCGCCCTCTCATTAAGTGGTCCAACAGCGAAGTTGGATGAGCCAAAATTCCATATTAATGGCTTTCAAGCGAAAACTGGCTGCAAAAGTTTTTCATTTATTGGTATCGAAGCCTATGTACGCTATATAATACATAGAAGTAGAGCTCTACCAGTTCAATAATTGAATTGCGGTATTATCTAACGATAGACGAAAAAGTTTTTTCAGCTGAAATTACTTGTCTGAGCGCGCAAAGTTTAGATATGCTGAACCTAAGGCGACATATCCTAACCACAGTCAATGTATTCCGTCCTATTAACGATGTTGACAAAAAAACATTATTCGTCGAGTTATTAAATATTTTTAGTCTGCCCGCTGTACGTCTAAAAACACCAATTTTGGACCATTAATGAATGCCATAACGTTCACGTCTGAGTTTAATTACCTTAGGTCCGTTCAATCATCTCACCTTTTCATCCTGGCTCGAGTTTTTTTTTCTTTTCGTTTTCCATCTTTCTCACTCTATCTATGTATAGTTACTCTTAATGAATGAATTCGAGTCATTCACGATGGTCGTAAAAGGTTGAATTGGCCGAACCTGCTACCCGATTAATATACGATGTCGTTAAAGGATCTGGTTTTTATGAACTTGAAAAAAAAAAAAAAAACTACCCGTAAGCAATATCAGCCATGTTGAGAGAATGGCAAGGGAGGAGTGTCACTTGAGAAAAAAATTGTAGCAGCATAGTGCGACTATATAAATTTTACTTAATGTTATGAAAAAAAATGATTTACTAGTTGCGAATATTAACGAAATTATGGTTTTCTGAAAAGCTGGAATACATAAATTTAATTTATGGAATCGCTGTACTATACAGGGTGTACAAGGTTATTTCGAAATAATATAAATTGATAGCATCTTGAATCATAATTATAGTGCTGGAAAACCAGCGAACCGAATTTTATGTTAATTGTCAATGTGGCTGAAGCGTCTCGGTAGCTGTCGGGAGGTGCGCATGCTCAGTTATACAAAAGTGTGATCGCACTTCACTCGCCATGGAAAGAGCTAGAATAGGTACAAAAAAATTAAAAACACAAAATGTTTGTTTCGCCACTCTCTCCATCTGTAGGCATACCTTATTGAATAGAAAGTTTCGCTTCTCTCATTTTTTTATTTTTATTTTTTTGAGACTACCTATATATTTTCTTGAGCAAATGAGGAACAGGAACATCCTGTATACAATATGGAATATACCTACAAATTATTACGTGGGCCAGTAAATTGTAAAAATTTTTAATTTTATATAAACTGAACTAACTTTTTTCTTTCTTCCTTTGAAAAACACATTCGAGACCGTCATTCAGAAAATATTAATAAATAACATGTAAAAGTTCGTTGATCTTTGTCGCTGTAGCCTGCATATTATAATATGAATACGATTGTGGGAATTCTAAGCGTATGAATTTTTAATTAAATGTAATTCATTATAATAGCCTGTGATGACTTAATTTGTTGAAATTGGTCGGCGTTATACGTCAACTATTTCATGTTCATAAGATGATATTTCAAACTCCACGTGTAACCAAACAGAAGTAGGTACACTAAAATAAAAAATTTAAAAAAAAGAATTTAGCATGTTTGTGTTTTGGAAAATTTTACTACGGGTTAAAATTACCTAAATGAAAAATTATCAAAAGATCTTGGAAAATGGGTTCTGAATGTTAGTTGCGTATATTTATAATTTATTTGTTTACTTTGAAAATGCGTGTTTAATTAATAAATAATATTGTTATGAGAGATGAAAATAAAAAGCAAATTAGGTGCTCATCGTTTTCTGTACGAGTATTTTGGTTCATGGTATTTGACCGTAGAAAATTCCACCAAACTACGTTTATGTTTTATGTTCTATTTCGGTGGTGCTTTCATATTTTCAGTCGCTATTTTTAGCGAGGAATAAAAGATGAGCAAAAAGTTCAGCAACTTTCGACAAGGTTATTTGAGGAAAACAGTGAACATGAAAAAAGAAAGCAGCGCGTTCCTCCTTTGTTTCGAAGAATTTCTGTTAAGCGCGTCCTACAAATGTGAGAAGACCCAGCTTCGCAAAAGTTTTGGCTTCACTTTGTGTAATGATTTATGTTAAAAAATCTACATAAGCTGCTTTATACATTTCGCATTTACTCAATCCGTATATAGACTTTCGTAGTGAGAAGTTTGGGGAGGAATTTTCAGCGAACGTTGAAATTAAATCAACGGTACTTGAATAAAGTATACGGAACCCTGAAAAAAACAAACTTCTAGTTTCTTCATATTCTGTATTCTTACATCGATTTGAACCTTTGGAGAGACTTTCGTTATGATGGTCTATTCTTTAGGGTTTACAAGGAAATTATTTACTTTATTAAGATTGGTACATATAGTGGCTTTGAATGTCTTTCATAGGTCCTTTTTGTGGGGGAAAAAATAATCAAGTTTTACTACCTCACTAAAAGAGGTGAGCTCCCTCTTTTTTAAATAAATTATGCAAAAATTGAAAATTTTAAACTGAGTGGAGGAGAAATTGGAGCAGGGAAAGTCTTTCATTGAAACACTGTTCAATTTTTGATTACTGCCACTTTCTATAAGAAATAAATGATTTTTCTATTCAGCTAACAGTTTTAGTTACCTTGAGTGTATGTCAAAACCCACTCAACCCCCCCCAACCGGTTTTCTAATCACATCACTGTAATGTTGTAATACTTAATTGTAGGAGGAAGTGTATATTTCTATGCAATGCTGATCGTAAAGTAAAATAATGCTAATATTTGCATGTACGGATTTTCAACCCTCTTGAGGCATCACTTTTTTTCAACCAATTGGCTGAAATTTGTATACTTACATTGTTTTTTTTTTTCATGAAAAGAAACCATTCTGATTCAAAACTTTAATATAATTATGTATAAAGAGTAAAGACCATTCTAATATCCATGAACTAGTGTTACAGGTTAAAAGATGTGAAATTTTTTCTCTATAGCTGTACATGCTATGTCTTGACACGTAGCTATTTTTTATGATGAAAGTAATTAACTCGCGATTCTCTCGATATTCGATGATTGCAGGTGGCGAATCGGTAAGCTAGCACCATAAAGTGGACTGGCGTTAGTTTTGAAAATGCCTCGAGACCCTCCGTCGCAGAAAGGGAGGCCTCAAATAAAGCGGAGGTTCAGTTTACAGCCGTCATTTTTCACCCGCGAAGACCACTCTTCGTCGCCGACCAGCAGTCTTCATCGAGGCTCAGGGTAAGTCATTCGAAATTTTTTCCCCCAAGTTTTTTTGTTCGTTTTTTGCGTTTCTAATATTAACATTATTAAAATAATAATATCAATTCCGACGTCCAGGTATAATATTTTTGAAAATAAAGTGGATTAAAACCGGATTTAAATAAAGACTGAGTTGAGCTTGAAACGAAAAAATTTGTTGCTGGAAATTCCAGGTTTGTAGCTGGCTTTGGAGGCGCGTTGAGTGGCGGCAGAAGCAAGTCTTTATTGATCTGCGTGGCCCCCTTACGCCCCTTTGTGTGTTTGCCAGTCAAAAAGTTGTGGGTTTTTTTTGCACAGCAGCGTTGACCACCCGCCAATACATGCGTCCGTAATTCGGATAAAATATATTCGCTAAAACTTACTAACCCATGTAGGTATGCTGCTTTTCGGCGGCTAATAGCGTATAGAAATTAACATAATATACTAAGTTCATTGGTTGTTTGGTATAAATTTTAAAAGAAAAGGAAGCCAGTTAATGACGACAAAGCTGCGCAAAAGCGATTATTGTGGAAGGAATGGAATTGGTTTATTCTATATATATACTAGCTATATATATATATTGTATATATATATGTTCAACCAGAAAAGAATTTATGTTGACTGTGGGTATTCAAATATATTGGCTATACGTGACCTGCGTCTTGACCTGCGAGTACAAGTTGAACTCGAATTTTTCACATTTTATATCGGGTATTTTTGTTGATGATGTCATGAAAAGCCTATTTGAGCCCAGATTCAATTGCTAATTTATCAAGTTCCGTTATATCATGTTGTTTATGGTGGTAAAGATGTCTGCGTAACTAATTCACGAATTGCATGAGAGTATTGGTTGGGGAATACTAAAACATGAAGGATAGACGAAGGTCTGGAAATTTGCTGCGATTAAATTGGATTTGGAAATTTTCGGTAAATTGTATAGAGGAATGGTATAGGTGGAAAATAGACAGCGAAGAAATGAAAAATATGAATTCGGATGGCTATTTGAGGAAAATTTTAAACTGGTATCTCTACGATGAATAATTGAAATTTGGTTTTGGTTTATTAATTACCGCATGTAAAACTTTGACGCAAGAATGTTTCCTTGAATTATTGAAATCGATATTTTCGTCTGGGCTGTTCCACAGCATTCCTTCAATTTAAGGTAAAGATGAGACTTGAAAAGGCAATGATGATAGAACTTTCCTATGTAGACAAATTCTGAGAGAAACAATTTCAGTTGAGCTTCTAAAAATTTGGTTTTGAAAGTACTGGTGGTCGTGCTTTTCTTAATGCTCAGAATCTTTTTCTATTATAATTGGCTGTTATTTCTGGTGTGATGTGATCTATGAAAAGGTACCTTAAGTCGGTCAACAACTCTTTGAGAAGTCGCCAAAAAATGATTGTCTGGTCAAAAAATGAAAAAATCATGTTTTCATAATATTACATGTATTTTCTTTTTAAACGTATACTCCTTTGGCAATATTTGGGTGTAGTTTCATACCACCAAATGATATTATAGTCCTTATAGTCAGCACATTTCGTAAAAAAAGGAACCGATTTTGTTTAATTTTCTTCTGTTTTTAACCTTTCAACTTTTGTAGTAGAAAAACTATCTGATGAATTTTGTCAAAATTTTGCTGGATACACTCAGGGTCATTTCTCATTTTTGTATAATAGCATACGAAGATTTTATTAAAATTGATTTAACAGTTTTTGAGAGGAAACGTTTTATTTTCTTAAATTATGATTTCAACTTGAAACTTGATTTTCTCAAAACTAGGATTTTCTAATTCGAAAAGTCATACATCTCAAGCCAATTTTCAACCGATTAAGAAGATATTTTTTGTAAAATGTTCATAAAACTTTACTCTATCAGAAGCAATCATCAGCTCGAGATTGAAATTTCCTACTCATGGTACTTTTTCATAAATCATAATTATTCACGTTTAAGATTTTCAACTTTGTATGCGTGTAACGTCTTTATAAAATTTTACAAAGCGAATATTTTTGACTACGTATGGGTGGCGAAAAAATTATATCAACATTGATCAAATCCGTTGCATTTCTGTTGAATAGGATTCACCCAACATTTTTCTTGTTATGAAAAATGTCTTCATTACGCGGCCTTGAACCAAGCGTATGCGTATAAATGTTTGAAAATAAAAAGGAAAAAAAAGTAATGCTTATAATCAGTGACTCAAATTAATTTGAGTTTTTGCGTTAAAAATACTGAAAATATTCAATTACTTTTTTTTTTTTCAATTTTTAAGGTGGTTTGAATGCGAAGATAAAATGTAATGAAAATTAACATGACAAAAAAAAAAAATGGAAAAGAATTTAATTTATTTGAAGATTGCGAATGTTGTTGAAAATATATCCACCATCTAATTATAGAAAAATGAAATTTACAACCTATTTTAGAGACATACGAAAATTCTTGCATTTTTTATGGAAAAACTAGTCCCCTACGATGATCTCACAGGCAGCTTTTTACAGATGTAATGCGAGTGTTGGTCTTGAATAGTGAAACATCTATTAAGTCAGTAAACTGAACTTTCTGGCTAGACAGATTTGCTCCTTGTCTCTTTTTGCCACCGACGCATTTTAATGCTTAAATTATTATTCAATTTATGAAAACTTGAAATTACATATTTTAATATCATGAAATGATGAAAAAAGAAAATATGTGTAATATAGTTGCCGACTCAAGGCACCTTCGGTCAGATCTAATTATTTTTCTAAATTATATAGAATCTTTTTATATTGTGTCTTTAATCTGTTCAAATAATTTTTGTCAAACAGTAGGGGGTTTCGCCTGCATCATACCATTTATTTAATGTTTTTCAATGTTTTTGTAAATTTATTTTTGCGACAAAAAGAGCCGATGACCAAGAACTTGAGTGCCTATAGAGAATCGAATTTATGCGGCAATACTTGGTACGAATCTGCTCCCGTGTGTGTTTTGAAAAATACATTTTAATCTGCGGAGATACGTACCTACAATTTACATAATTATTATTAAATATGCGACGGTATTCGTAATATTCGTTCGTTTTATAATCGTCCACGATCATAATTTTGATAGATAAATTATGTACGAAGTACACCGAAGAAACGCGCGCGCGTGTTCGGTGTTCCACGTTCATAAATAGCGAAAAATTTGGAAAAATATAATTTTCGGACTCGATGCCAAATCGTCGGCCAAAACCTAACCCACAATATCCTTTTTCGTATGTATAACAAGGATATTGGGGAAACAATGATGTCCATTTTGAATGAAGATATAACGTGGTGCAGGTGACGCAGATTTAATGTGCGTCTTTGTCAATTAACTAGTTCGTCTGTATTTTCCAGTAATAACATTATACTTGTATATTATGCGAAATACCTAGTAATTTGATTGTGGGCAGAGCACGAGGTGCAAACGTGGTGCTCCAAAGATGGTGTGTAGATTGTTGGAACGGATAATCTGGCATACCTCCCAAAGTAAATCCAGCATCAAAGAAAATGTGCCAAAAATCAGTTTCTGAACTCGAGGACTTTTTTTCTAGATTCGCGGCCGAAAGTTTTTAGTGTTGCGGTAGGCGAAATTTTACGTATTACTTTATGCATGGATAGGGGGTGGAGGAGGGGTTCCTATACGAATCGAAAGGAATTTCGTTTTGTACTCGCTATTATACCTATATCACGACTTGAGTTCAATTATGCAGCGTGGGGCTAGATAATTTCATATATTTTTTAAACTACAGTAAAACTTCGTTACAACGCAATTCAGGGGACTGATGTAAATTCGTGTTATAAGCGGATTCGTGTTATAAGCGGATTCGTGTTATAAGCGGGTTTTGACAAAAAATAAAGAAGTAAACAATTTACGTATAATTTATTGAAGAAAATCTGTAATTTCAGACTGTCGGGTATTTTTTGATTTATTAAGCATGATAAAATATGTTCAAGTCTGGACTGGGCAAACGAGCAAACTGTTTGCAAGGGGCATTTTTGGTCAAAATTTTTCAAAATTTCAAGTTTGTTAGAAACGGAGAGAAATTTTCGCTTTTTTCATCAGTATTTTCACAATAAAACGTGTTATATGCAGGTTTTTATCGTGGTATAAGCGGGTTTTTTAAAATACATTTCTTATGGGAATGTCTAGGGACCAGGCCAAATTCATGGTATAAGCGGGTTCGCGTTATAAGCGGGCGCGTTGTAACAAAGTTTTACTCTATTTACACGCTAAAGAAATGAAACGTGAGTTTCTGTTAATCAATGTTGCATCATTAATGTGCTAACATCTTTCGTGATATAATGTATAAAAAATAACTTCAGTAATGCAATAGATAATAGAAATACAAAAATTGACGTCGATTAGCGAACCACAAGAAAATTAATCAAGAGATTATTGATAAGAACCGTTCGATGACAGCTGACAACGGCGCGCGCATCATTCATGTCATGCCCTACATTCTCGATAACGACTATCGATTTTTAACTTTGTGTTGAATTTCCAAATTTATTGTGGTGTTACGAAAAGTGAAAACAAAGATGTTAACACGTCAAAAAGATAGGAATTCCCATTTTCAATTTCGAGGTATTCCTAGTTGAAGATATTAAAAATTGGTTCACTAATATTTCTTATATTGGGTACCTGTTTATAGTTGGTTATTTTGCAAATCTCAGTTTATAAGATAACCATCTATTTCTAAAGAGTTCTTCTCTGTATGTCTGATGTTTCTAATGCTATGCCTGTGTGCAATTTCTAGACCACCGAAAATAAGCAAGACTATAGCTCAAAGCCTGCTATGTACGAGTATTTCAAATTGTGATTTTCTTTCGTCCTTACATCCTCACAAATACGCTAACGGCAGTTATTCAAATTCCTATTTCTAAGCATCAGGTACCATTCATAAAATTGACCCAACACATGTGTAATTTATTCAATTTTTCACTCTGAATCTGAATCTGCGACCCGTTTTGCTCTACGTCGCGATTTAGACCCATTTAGGAGCATTTTCCACTTTTTTTCGGCCATATCTCGCTTGGCGAGAGCCGCCACCAAAAACGGCTACCAGATTCGTGTTCAGCGACCTCGAAAACCCCATGATGCTTCTACGGATGGAATGGGAGGGCGAGGGTTGATTTTTTCAATGAGTTATTTCCACCTCCTGAACAGTTTTCGTTTTTATACGTAGCAGTTTCTTTTTTGGCCCACCGACGATATTGTGTGGGTTATAATACAAAAGTAATTCTGAAACAAAATTATAAACAGTGGCCAAAATATTTCTGGAATCATATTAAAATAACAATATTTTTGTCGAATCACCCACGCACATTTTGTAGTTGTTGTGCAAAATCTCTATCCAAAAATATGAATCCAACTTATTGAGAAAAAAAAAAAAAGAGATCGAAAAATAAAATATATCTAAGCCCCGTGGATCAAGTGTCTTCGGTGTCATTTATTTTCTCAGCGAATGGAAGGAACGAAATCGTTTACAATCGATTCATGTTTTTCGTGAACGAACGAAACGCAACTTGAACGTGGGTTAGATAGGAAAATAAAACACCTGAATGACATCAATCAAGTTAATTTACGATGGCATTTTAATTATATAATGGCGCTGATCATTGAGCCAATAACAAAGCCTAATACGATTTTAATTAAATTCTTCTCGGAGAAAGAAACGAAAAAGTAAAAAAAAAAAAATATAAAAACGTAAATTTCTTATAAAGATTGATTTTACACCACCAAATTAATAGAGAAAAAATGTCGTCTCAAAGTAAAGACTATCTTTTTTTTTTTTCGTGCAGCTCGAACTTAAATACTGCATTTGTGAAATTTTTTCAATGCTGCCCAAGTACTTAGGTATAGGGGGCTTACAGCTGGTAACATTTGCAAGTAAATAATTTTTTTTTTTACAGTTTAGTTGAGAAATTAATGTTGTGGATTCATTAATTAAAGTCAGAGATGAGGTAAGGTGTCATTATTGATGGGGCAAAAGGAAAACAGAGAATACTTATGGCATTGCCAGAAATATCATTCATAGGCTTTTCAAATAAGCAGTTCCTTATTTCTAATAGCCAATGGGTAAGATGGTTGAATTAAAATCAACCTATTTTTTACAGCTAGAAGGGAGAAAGAGGGTGAGTGGGTATTATGAAGAATTAAGGATGAGAAACAAAAAATAGTTAAAATAATTTAGAGAGGACGTACGCAATGATACGATTTTATAAGAATGTATAATTATGTGTTTCTGTGAGTGTATTCGGTCTGCAAACAACTATAACGCCTTTGTGGGTGTTTCAGCAAGTTGGTCAGTTTATGAAAGAATTGAACGAGTAAAATAAAAGCGTAGACATTGAAAACCTAAACTCATGCAGAAAAAATTGGTTCGATACAACATTCGCATATTATAATTAATCAGACCCACGCTCTTTACCTGAAATTGTAACCATCCAAATTTTTCTGGAGCATCTGTGTCCCAGTTTCCCCAAAAAAGTGCTCCAACCTTTTTCCAAATTATACGATTTATCTCGCCTAAAATGTGAAATATGTGGTAGTGAAAAATTTGTTATCCGCACTTTGCATACTATTAATTCGGATGACAAATTACTAAAATTCATGTATAGGTAAATTATTATAACATGTACGCTATTAAAATGATAAACGCCATTAATGTATTGCATTTATTTTGGTACTCAAGTCGTGATTAATCAACATTAGAGTCGAATATTTTTGCTGGGTTCTTGATAATATGAGTTGTCTTTATAGAGTGTTTAATGAATATATGTACAAATGTATAGGTGTGTATGTCGTTGAAACTTAATTAATTGTTGAATCTAAACGATTATTTAATGGCTAATTAAACTACGCTGTGTGCTTTATAATAGTTGCACGTTGAATTAATTAATAGTTTAGATTCAAATGCTGCAATGAGGGAAAAAGGTCTTCACTAATGAGTTGGTATAGAAAAACTGTGAATTTATTTGAAGATTAATTACGATGAGAATGAGAAGCGCCGAAAATTTCGAAAAATTGTGTTATTCACATTTGAAGATATCTTAATTCATTTGGAACTTATAAAAAGGAAGGAGACATTAAAATTGTGCATAAAAAGTTCTGCGCTAAATACCTATTTCTAAAAAGGTCAACTAGTGTAACTTTTTCAAAGCAACAGAAAAACTCAGGTCGTTTTTCCTTTACTCGGTAATTAAATTGTTTTCGAGCTCAATTCTTGCTTCGTATTCCAGAGCATATAAGAACTTTTTCGTTGGCCCGAGTCCAAAACCTGCAGAAAAATAATCTCACGTAGCTAGCAATTGAAGAAATAATATGTCGTAGTCACTTGACGTAATAAGTCAGTTGGTGTAATTCAAATTTCATTACACTATAATATGTAACTACAATTTTTAGTCACTCAACACTAGCAAAACCAGGTTTTACTCGATTACTCAAAGGACCAGGTGGCGTCATATACGACGCCACAAGAATAACCTCAAAAGACCAGGTGGCGTCGTCTGTCACAAGTCAAGGGTTCTCAAAATATTGGTCCTTTGAAAAATCCATCTCAAAATTTCGAGTGGCGTTGTATATGACGCCACCTGGTACTTCTAGTGTTGAAGAAGTGTCAACTGTATGTATGAGTCACTTTCTATAGTTGAAATTTTGAAGCATTGTAGGAAATTTAATTTTTTCTAGAAATTTCTCTTACTTTTATACCCCTCAATTGTTTAAAAGATCCCAATTGAGATTTTATTTGGGGGTGAGGAAACTGAAATCATTCACTTTCAATGCTTTTCAAAAGAAAGTAAACTATCCGAGCATCTTTCAATGAATTGAGGAAAATTATGTTGAAATGAGTTGGTATTCAATTATATGATTATCCTACTTTTGTCATTATTTACTTTCTTCTAATATAGTTACCTATACGTATCATAAATATTAATTCTAACAATTCAGCATACTTGCAGGCAAGTCTTAATATAATATGTAAATTACAAAAAAACACCTAGATTTCCCAAACAAAAGCGTCTATTTTATAGAATTGAGACTTCCAATTTTCACGGTTAGGTAAGAAATAATATGAACGTAAGATAATCATATAAGTAGGTACTAGGTGGAGGTACGTATATGAAATGTTGAGATAGTTCAAATTCTACTCAAATTTTACTAAAATTGAATTCTTTACAATTCTTTAAAATTTTCCGCTGTCATATGATTTCTATAGCTAGTGACTAATACATAATTAGCACTTGGAGTGACTAAAATTTATAGCAAGTGACTAATACATATTTAGCAGTTGGAGTGACTAAAATTTTCAGTCTGATGGCGCATTGGAAATTCAATTATGCCCACAGACAGCACTTTACAAAATCACTAATTTCTCCAAGTGACTACGATATATTATGTACATGTTATGTATAGAAATGTGTATAATTCATGTCTAGGGGTTTTGAGTATTTGGCTCTACGATCAAAATGCCACTGTTCTGTTTTTTTTTTTTTTTTTTTTCAATCTTATCTCATTACTCAAGTGACTAAATCGGTTGAATGGTTCGAATTTCGCAGTCGCATTAAATTGAGGTGTCCGAAGCCACCACAAACAGAAAATCTCAGATTATTACTACCACGATCTAATAAAGCACAAGACAGCTGAGTTAGTATAGATACTCCAAAAACGATTAAATTCTGAAAATCCTAGCAAAAGAAAACCTAAGCTACATTGAAAAGAAAAATTTAGAAGATGGGATTAAGAAGGGAGAAGAGAAGGGGTCAATCCGTTTTACATGACGAGAGGGATATACAACGTTGATTACGATACCATACCTAGCTTATATTTGTTATTCCCCATATTGGGTGGGTGAAACTAAAACATCCTACCTCCTACCTTACAAGAATAAAACAAGAAATAAGAGTAAGAGTACATACCACCAATAATTGAACGATTTATTAACCAGGTTATTTGGGAACGGCACAAAAAAAAATACAAGTTCTCCACGAAAAATGAGAAATAATACGAATTGTAAATAAAAATCACGGATTTCCAAATAAACGAAAAGAAGATTCTGCTTCAAAAAAATAAAGAACACGATAAAACGATGAAGATGAAAATAACGATTCCAATCTCCAACAAAAAATCAAACTTCAAAAATAAATATTCTAAGTTCAGAAACGATACCGAAAAAAATCAATCAAAAGAACAAAATTCAAACGACAACCGATTCCTTTAACGAGGAAAATCAATCAGTGAGGATTCAAGCTCTCAACCGAATACAAAAACTCAGGAGGCTAAACATCTTCCTCAACCGATTTCAAAGAACGTTATTTGCACCCCACTCACATGCGCGCTCAGCTTGCCAGAGTGAGTAGACTTACCGAAATAAAACTTACCATTAATAATTTCGAAATTTCCCTAATTACAAAACGTTTAGGCAAGCTATGAAAAAAAATAGCAAAATAAAAGGAGCGAGTATTAAAATTATTTCGAGATTGGCAAGGAAAATAAAAAAATTTAAAAAAATCAGATTTAGTAGAACCCCCTCTCTTCGGTTCCCTCAGATTCCCCTCTCCCAATTTTGAAATGAATTTTAGATACAAAGGTTAAGAAGAAAATGTCCAAAAGATTGAGAGGATGCCGAAAAATGCCAATCTACATCGATTATTAGAACCACGGTCGCAGCAACCGGTTCCGAAAGAAAATCTTAACTTCTACGAATTCAAGGACTCGAAAATAAAAAATAAAATATAAAAATCAATACAAATACTACTATGTCCGAATAAAAAAATATATGGTCATGAAAAGAAAGAAAAATTTGTCATAAAAAGAAAAATATCTTCAAAAAAAAATATACACGAGATCGAATCAACAAACGTTTTGTACCGAAAACGTTTTACGCGCCATACACATTCCAGGCGGTATGTGTGGTAATATTATCCGAGCTGGCTCCAATATTGTAATTACTGAGCCCAATTTGTCGTCTTCTTAATCGTTCGTGCGACTCAATAAGCTCCTCTAATACTGCTTCCTTCACTTCGATCTTCTTGAGGTACCTGCGCGACGCACGTAGAAACAAAACGGCTTCTTCTAGGTCATGTATGTGTTCGCACGCACGTTTTGCTCTTCTGGATTTTGAGACTAGTTTCGCCCGTAATTCTCCAATTGTAAGGTGCCTGTAACCTTCCTTGACACGCTCTCTTTCTTCGTTGTATGCAGCCAATCGATCGACGACACGATATCGATTGCCATCGGGTACTGGGCTTTCTCCGTCTAAAAGCTGGTTTTCGATCTCCTCGATCTCAGCTGATGGCTCTCTTCGGCCCGATCTCGCTGGTATGACACTTTCAGCGTCACTCTGCTCTAGCTCCGAAATTTCACCTTCGCTTTCTTCTGGTATCGGGTCACTGACGCTTAAACTGATCGATTCTACCTCTGGACTAGGCGAACGTGGCAGTTGATTATGGAAATCGGTGAAATCGAAATCCGTTTCGTCTGCGCCTTCAGTTTCATTTCGCAAGCGAATTCGCACCATTCCATCAGCCCTTGGAGCCGTTTCAATAGGTGTATATGAGGCCCGTCCCTCTTCGACCACACCGGCATCCATATAATCACGCAAAATTTGTTCGATGGACCCAGGTGTCTGTGTATAGACACTTCTAAACGACCGTCCACGAACTGATCTAAACCCGCGTCTCACCAACGGTGTGCTATCGATAGCGAACATAACTCCCAGACCAGGACTATCCGCTTCGCTGACCGTTGCGGCACTGTTTGCGTTTAACATTTCGTTCACATCTGGAGTCTGTCTACGATACATGTCTCTCCATACTCTACGAGGTGTGCCAATTGATCCGCTAAACGATGCAGCTCCGTCACCCATATTGATCGCGAAATAAATTTTTACGAGTCACGAAAGGGGCAAACGATTGTGAACAATTTTACAAATACGGGGAAAAGTGACTCAAAAGGTATATATGTGCACGAGATATACTTAAATATCCTTTGTTGCAGCTTCCGTTGATTTCTCCATACCCGAAGATTAATTTCTGTTTTCTTCTTTCTGTTGCAGGTATCCGACTACTGACGATCGTCTGATTTCGCGACACACGATGAGCCTCGGAGGCCAAGCGAACACAAGATGAACCCAAGGGGGCCAAAGGCGCGCCTCACAAGTTGGGGTCTCGGAGACCAATCTAAAGTTTCAGCTTCCAAAAGAAAACCTATCAGATTAGTACACGAATTTCATTAACAATATTCCGAATTGCAACAGCAAAATTTCTAAAAAGAAACACCGTTTGCTTCTTTTGCTTCCAGATTTCCGAACATCTCAACTGAGACGTGGCCAAAAAAAATTTCAAAGAATTCCAAAAAAAAATTTTCGAAGTACGAATACGATGATGGAGAAAATTTCAATCGATGGAGAAAAATAAGAACAAGTTCAAGATTATTACCTGATTTCAGCGACAACAATATTTCTGCGAGAATTAAATACCAATCCGTTTTGTTTCAGATTCAATACGGAATTGAAGAAACGACTTCGGTACACTCACGGTCAAAAACTACAAGAAAATTTTCTAAGTTCAACGTTCAACGAGATATTCTTCAAGAAAGATGTTACTCCAAGTGGCGAACAAACTAAAATGAAACGTTTAGCGTGTCGAGAAGTCCATCTCAACAGCATCGCCGAACAACCAAGATAACAATTCCAGAACGAACATGAATATCTGTTATCGTATCTACGAAAAGTATGACCGTTTACGTTGACTTACCATTGTTATACCGTTTCTGTTTCGCTGATATCTACAATTGTAGCAACGAGTTTACACTAGTTTCACGATTTTACATGAGTTATTCCTAATAAAGAACAATTAAACTCATACTCTTATCGCTTATTTCTCCGATCATGTCTCCATCATACGATACACGCACTGTTTTCATACAATTTCTAACATGAAAATTTTAAAATACGTAGGTTTACCGAATAATAAAACGTTTGTCGATTTTTTCAATGCAAAAATGAACGTATAATTTGATCTTCACGACCTAAGAACAAACAAAATTAAGTACAAAAAGGAACAGAATGATATCACAAAAAAATGAACACTTCGATAAAAAAAACTATGTACAGGTAAAAAGTAAAAAAAAGAATAATAAAAAAACGTTTGCGCAATTTATAAAGAAAATTGGCTTCTGAATAATAAATGTTATTTCCTGGCAGGAACGATTACGAAAAAAAAAAAAAAAAAAGCACTTCGGTATACAGAAAATATGTGCATAAAAATATAAAATAAAATAGGAATGAACGATTTCAGTTACGCATCCGGTGTCGTAGTTGATAGCGTTTCCGCACTAACCGTCCGTTCTCCGCGCGTATCGTAACCTCCATCAACCCTGGGTTGACGGAATGTAGGTACTCGTTTAGGAATGCCTCTCCCAATACGACTCGTTCTAATGCAAAATCGGGGGTATGGCCCAAAGGAGGGACAAGCCATCCCGTTGCAATAATCGCATCATCTTCCATATCGGTATAGGGGAATATACGGAGCGCATACTGTCGACGTAACCCACTGAAAACGAAAGGAGCTCCATCTAACCGGCACCGAATATCCGGGATTGGATGCGTTCGGGCTCCAACCGCGTGTGTATACACACCGGACCATTCCATAATTGCACGCTCTCCGTAAACGTTCTCGGTGATATCAGTAGACAGATGTATCATCGCCTTTTCTTGCCTGTCTTCATGCAACCGCATGCGGATGACTATATCTCGCCCGTACTCCCGCAATACTTGGATTGCGTCGGCACCGAAACGTGTGTTGTTCCATGCCATCGGTTGTGGTAGCGGATTCATCTGGACTTGTTGCACGATCGGTTGTTGTTGAACGATTACTGGTTCCGGTTCAGGCTGTTGCTGTTCTACGTTTTGCGCAATTTCATTAGCCAGCACTTCTTCCGCCCAATCGTGAACATCTTGTACTCCAGCATTCCCAGCATTTTCCATTTGGGCAATCGCCTCGTCGTAGATAGCGTTTTCGACTTCATCGATTTCCTCATCTGTGGAACGAATAAACTTAGAGTTACCTACCGATTCATGGAAACGTTTTCGAAATTTCTCCCGCAACTTATTTTCAAAGGTAATCTTACAATGCCCGGGTTTGATCGAATTAATATCTATTGTTTTAACGATTTTCAACGCACCCGTCCGATTAACACTTTGATTCTCAATACCGTTATTAATTTCATTTTTACCCGAATCTCCCTTCTTCCTGATTTTAAATTTCGAAAGGGTAGACTTTTGTTTTTCTTTATTTTCGAAAATTTGAGTATAAATTTCATCTTGTTTACTTTTCGAACATGACATGACTTTCTTATTTTGAGCGATTTTCGAAAGAGTGGATTCGCGAACATTAGGGATAACTTTAGCTTTGTTCACAAAACGTTTGGCGAAACCATTAGATTTGCTCACAATATTCTTACGTTTACGTTTACGTTTGGGTTCCTTCACAATTTGAGGATCGACCAACGTAACAAGATTGATTAAATTTACGCCTTTACCGTTTTCGGTGTCAGTAGATTCAGTGCTGTCAATACTATAGTCTTCTACCTCCATAACGACTTCGTCGGGAACCACGACTTCCACTTCATCGATTTCCTCATGATGTTCCAGTTCTACGTTCAGCTGCTGTTCGTCAGCCATTCCGATTTCCGCTGGTGGTATTACCGGTGGTTGGGGTTGTACCTCTCGTATTGGAGCGTCGCAACGCGGAATCACAATCTGCGGCTGGTCTTGATCGAATCGCCGCAATCGGACAATCGGCAAGTTAGCTTGCTGCTCGATACGTTCGCGTATTACTTCCTGAATTTACAAATGAAACGATATTAACATCTTTGGTTGAAACAATGAACACCAAAATACCGTTTAAAATTTTAACACATCGATTATGGAAACGTTTATGGACATACATAGATATAGATGAATACATTTATACTGACTCTGCGATTTAATTAATAAACGAATTACCTGCCGATTTCCACGACTTAGGTCCATCGGCGTTTCTTGCACACGAGCTATCGCAGCCTGTGCTGCTCTACGAGCGTTGACCTATTATAACATATCAAACGTTTTCGAATCAGTTTTTAGCTGATTGAATACAAAAAGTTACAAAAAAATAATTACGAACTTCTCCTAAACGGTTATTTATTCTCTCCCGGAAACGACCGCAGCGAGCTTTGTAAGAAATAAGCTCTTCCTTGAGCGTTTCAAGCAACTCCTTCTTATTATTTAGGATGGCAACCGCCTGGTCGACGATCTCTTCCTCTAACCTCACGATTTCCGAAGTAGGACTTAGCTCATTTTCTTCAATCGTTTGTACCCTTGCATTCAACACGTCGTTGCTACAGTCGGTCAGAACGTTACGATTACGGTCGACGAACTCAGCATATAAGACTGGGAGTTCGAAAGTGAAATACATCGCGTATTCACCTAACAAATGAGAATTTTCGTTAGAAACGTTTAACGTCGATATAACAATAAATCGAGTTATGGGAGTTTGGACTTACTTTGCCCATCACGACAATGAAATAGGTTGCGAATAGAACGTTCCAAATCTTGCTCCTCTATAATGTTACCAGCGTTTCTATTAGGACCGGCTGCCATCTCGAACGATTTCGATAAATGAGAGAAAACTTATTTCTAAAAACGGCTACGTATATCACACTTCTCGACGATTACAGAAACGGTTTTACTTTCGATTTCTTTGTTCAAAAACACTTTAATTTCTCTACAAAAATACGATTTCAGACCGACGCCAACTTATTCAACCATGTTAGTCATTCTCAACTACGCATTTTCTTTGTTGTACCAAAAAGTGGCGAGACCCGTCACACTAGAAGCGGTTTGCGTTTTTGGCTTTCGTCTGTGACAATGGAACGTATTTTGTCTGTGTTCGAATTTTCGTTTTATCTGTGTCTCGTTCGCGCGTATCGCGTCGAGTGTGTTTGGGCTTAACCGTTTCTTCCTATACTCGTTGCTGGTGATCACATGTTTCACAGAATACATTGTATTCTTCGCACGAGTTCCAGATAACAGAACAATGGGGTTCGATTTGTTATCGGTTTGGTTTCAGATGAAACTAGTTTTTCTGTCGTTTTTACGGATTTTTAGATTTTGGAGGATAATTGAAGGAGAATATTTTGGAATAAAATATTTCCTTTTTCTCAACTTCGAATTATTTTCTCATCGTATGAATTCTACGCATTTCACGTAAGTACAATATCGTTCAAAAGTAAACGTTTTTTGCTAATTACAATATAATTAGGAATTAATTTCGATGAGTATAATTTGATTTCTTATACTTTCTGTAGATGACGGATATGTCTTTCGTATTGATTTCCAGCATCATCTACGAATTGATAAGCGTTTTGTCCTAATACTTTCGATATCGTATAAGGATCTTTCCACTTGTGAAACAATTTTCCGGTCTGTCTTTTGGCGGCATTTGAAAGTTGCACGAATTTGGCTAACACCTTCTCGCCTACAGATAGTTTCACAAAGCGGTTGTTCAGTTTGGAGTAGAACTTTTTTCGTTGTTCGAGCATTTTCTTCGTATTTTCTAATGCTCTATTTTTGATCTCAGTGAATTCTGGATCGGGTATGTCGATTAAATCGCCTGAAGCATCGAACGTTTTCTGCTGAAATAGGGTGATTGGAGCGGTTCCAGTGACTACATGTTCAGTTTCGTTTAATCTGCGCTCAATTTTCTCGAGGTGCTCGTCCCATTTATGGTGTTCTGATGGGCAATAAATTCGCAAACAGTCACCGATCACTTTCATCCGTGTTTCAACCGGATTACTCTGGGGAGTATAAACTGATGTGAGTCTAATTCTCACCCCCTTTTCATGCCAGTATTGTTTCCATTTCGGTGAAGTAAACGTTAAGGCTCGATCGGTTAAAATTATCTTAACTTTACCATATTCTGAAATAAAACTATTTATGGCTTCACAACAATCGTTCATAGCTGTTTTAGCTACCGGATATAACCGAGTGAACTTTGTAAATACGTCCATAATTACAATCAGTTTCGTGTTTCCACGATCCGTTTTCGTAACCGGTCCGAATACATCTACCGATATCATCCCGAGCGGTTCTTTTGCTTCGATTGACTTAAATTGACCTACTGGAGAATAATTGATGGCTTTATTTTTCCTGCAGGTCATGCAGTTCCGGCAGAAGTCTACTACTTGATCCTTACATTTGGGCCAATCGAAATGACGCCGGATCACCTGTAGTGTCTTCTTAACACCCGGATGAGAGTACTTATCGTGGTAAAATCGAATGAAATCTGCTCTAACACAAACTGGAGCGTATATTCGAGATTGTCCATCACGATTTATGTAGTAAGCAATACCGTTCAAAATTTCTACATTTCTTAATTTCTCTCGTACCGCTTTTCTGACCTCAGGGCAACGTTTTTGTAAACTGTTCATATTCGCCATAATCGTTTCCAGCGAATTACCACCTTGTCCGTTATCTCCGATGAACATGACGGGTGGATACGTCATATCCTTTGGACCGTTTATGACTTCGAAATACCGGGACAGAGCATCGGGTGCTACATTATCTTTGCCCGGTATATGTTCGATAGCCTTAATATCGTAGTTGTTTATGTACAGCCTCCATCGGTTTACTCTTTGTGAAGTAGATTCGGCTGTTTTGAGGAAATACGTCAGTGCATGGTGATCCGTCTTCCAGTGTATCTCGTATCCCAGTAGCATGTATCGGTTTTTCTGGAGAGTGTAAACCATCGCCAAAAGTTCTTTTTCGAAAGTTTGGTAATTTCTCTCGGCTTTATTCAGCATTCGACTACACATTGCTACTACATCCTGTTGACCGTCGTCTCGTACCTGAATTATCATACCTGCAACTGCATAATTCGATGCATCTGTTGCGATAAAAAACGGTTTTGACCAATCAGGGTGGACGTTCAGTAAACGTTTAGCGATCTGTCTCTTTAAGAGATCAAATGCGATCTGGTGTTTCCCCTCCCAGACAAAAGGTGTATCGATCCGGGTCAAATCTCGGAGTGGTACCTCTAAATCCGAACATCTGTGGATGTGATTCCTATAGTATCCTACTACTCCGAGAAAGGATCGAGCGCTCTTCTTGTCTGTTGGCCGGGCGTATTGGGTGATAGCTTCAGCTCTTGCTGGGTCAGGACTGATTCCTTGCCTATCGATGACGTATCCTAAGTATTTAGCGGATGATTCGAAAAATGAACACTTATCGAGTCGTATGGCCATGTTCGCAGCGTTTGCTTTTTTCAGCACGATATCTAGGTGCTTAAGATGATCTTCTGCTGTCGCAGAGTGTATTAGAATGTCATCTACATAAGCGCATGCAAATTGGTCACAATCCGCTAAAACGATTTTCATTATCCGGATGAAAGCAGGCATAGAGTCTTTTGTACCGAAAGGTACTCGATTATGAAGGTAAGGTGTTCCTTTGTACCGGAAACCTGTATATTTCTTCGATTCTTCAGCAAGTTGAATTTGCAAAAATCCCGATCTGAAATCGATTTTCGAGAAATATCTAGAACTATGAAAACGAGTTTTTATTTCGTCTATTTTCGGTACGGTTTCTCCGTGCGCTCTCATGTATTTGTTAATTTCTCTGCAGTCTAAACAGAGTCTTAATTCGCCGTTTGGTTTTCTTACAGCTAGTAGAGGTGAATAGTAATCGCTACTTCCTTGCTTCACGATTTCGTTTTTGAGCCAATTTTCCATCAGAGCATCGGCTTCACCTTGCATACTTTTCGGCACCAATCTTTCTTTCGGGTCCATATGCGGGATGCTCGGATCCATTCGAAATTCATGGAAACCAGCTGTACAACCTCTGATTTTATCTTCGAACATCGGGTTCACGTCGATTAACGTTTTCAAAAATCGATCTCGAACGCTGTCGCTTTCTTCAAGTTTCAAACTTTCGATATCTTTTTTCACTTGAGGATCGATTTTTAAATCTTCTGGTATGGTTAATAAAATAGCGTCCATACCTCGCATCTCGTGATAAGTATATAGCTTGAATGGTGTTCTGTCATCATTTTCAGGATTTAACCTCCATTCAGCTATTCGGTATTTATGATCTACTACTAGACCATATAGAGTTCCGAGGAGCTCTTGACCGACTATAATCGAGATGTGAAGTTCTTTCACAACTTTTAGTGGAATACTAACTTGATGTTTTAATCCGTCTAGATCTATGATGAACATATCGATTCTGCACATATAGATAGTTTTTAGAGTCGTTGCTCCCGCTGCAACCTTAATACTGTTGTCTATATGTTTCACCTTGTATACGTTTATTCCAGGGTGATTTGCTTCGATAACTTCTAACTGTTCTCTAGTAATATACGAGTCTCTGGAACCACTATCTAGCATTATAGAGTAGGTCTTTTCACCGATATATACAGGCATGTACATATGTTCTTTACGCTCTCTATCGATTGCTGAACAATTTTTATCTTCAGAGCTAGAGTGTAACTCATCTTCTCCTAAACAGGATACGATAAAATTGGAATCGTTCTCGTAAACGTTTTGCGAACCTTCACTATCGAGATCTGAAGGTGCTGTAAAGACATCTTCATCTTCGTAAGGTGTGAAATCTTCTGATTCGATTTCAGATTCGTTTTCCGCAGATGGTGATTCTTCTTTTTTCTTTTCAGGTACAGTTTCTTCTTCTTGTTGCTGTACTTCATTGGTATTTGTCAAAGGTGGTAAAGTGAATTCGGATCCTGTGAAGGTTAACCCCTCCATTTTACCTCGACTGCCAATCATATAGACAGCGCACATAGGTGGTTCCGTGCTAGAAGGTATAAATTTTCGGATCGTATCGGCTAATTCTAGATCCATTTTCATAGCGCCTTCGAAAGTGTAGCGCATATGATCTTTTCCACCTTCTGTGGGGATTTCGTAATAACCATTTCTAGCATCGATTTTCCCGTCTTCACCGATAGTAGGTGAGGGTGTCAATTTCTTCTGAACATCGAAAATGAACATACGATTCAGGTTATTTTTCAGCTCCCACAGCTTACTGTTTACTTGTTTAATCCGACCTCGATATGCTCCGTCTCGTTGTCTTTCTGGACGAATCGGTATAGTCGCAACGATCGCGGTCTTAATTTTAATCTCATCGAAGAGATACTGTAACAATTGTTTTAGTTTCTCGGTAAAATCGTCTAAATCGAAGTCCCTATCGTCAATCATATACTCGGTCATACCGATAATGATTTCGTCATCTTTTCGACTACAATCTTTCGCTGCATTTAAAAGCGAATAAGGTCTAAAGATTTTTGGGAACGACTTTACTTTTGGATCTACTTTCCCATACAAATTTGAGTTTTTCGACTTAACTAGCCAACTCAAAAAGGAAGGATCCCCGAATACACGATAATTTAGCCACCGCGGGGTAGCTGGGTTTTCTTCTAAGGATAAGACGTGAGGCATAATTTCTATTGGTTTAGAAATTGGTTTAACATCCTCTGTCTTACTAACATTGAACTTCTCTTTTCTAGAGTCGAACTTACCAATATTATCGTTTCTCGCAAACGTTTTAGTAGCCCCAGATTTCACGAAATAACAGTTTTCGCTACTTTCGGTCTCTAACAATTTAGGTTGCTCTACAATTTTTTCGAGCTTATCATTTTCGGAAACGTTTACCGCGGTCGATTTCTCAACCGGGTTTTCGGTTACAATTTTATTTTTCGATCGATCTTTTTTCTCTTTTACTTGAGTCTTGTCGATGAGTGTACTAGTTTTGTTTCTAGTTTGGAATGTCACTCGCGACCTAGGTTTATTCTTCAGGCCAGCTGTATGGTCGCCTACAGCTGCCATTACTCGTTTCCCGAGCTGTCTTCATCATCTGATTGGATAGCATTATCGGTGGTGTAAGCATCGGTTTCGTTTCCTACACCTATTGCTGCTACTGCTTTCGTCCGGGTGAATGGACGTTTTGGCTTTTCCTTCTCGCTTTTCTCGTTTTCACGATAGGCATACGAGAATTCATTCACTATCTTGTGGTTAGCCTTTTTCCGTTCGATTCGGCTCAAAGCAACATTAAGAGCTTTCGGACTCTTAAAATCTTTCTCTTGTAACGACACCACGTAACTCATGGGTGCTTTCTGTGTCACAAAAACGAATCGATCTGCCGCATTTACTTCACACTCGATTAGCTTGGTGTTGATGATTTGCAGGAACGCTGCTATGTTCTGTACACCGACTGATTCTCTGGTCCAGCTCAAGATTTGGTTGCATCTGGCTCTCTTAGCACTCTTAGACCATGCTACTTGGAGAAACCAGCTCTTCATGATTGGGTATGGTACTTTCCTTGGCATAGTAGTGCATCTACTGTACAACATTTCTTTGAATAGCTGTCGGAACAGTACCCCTCTCAGTTTTTCATCGCCTTTAATATGGTCAGTCAGACCTTCGAATTCTTCGACGAACATAGGTGGTGAGCGAGTATCATTTTCCTTGTAGGGATCCATTTTGGTTGGATCTAGGCAGGGCAATTGGATATTATATCTGCTTCCACTGCCGCTTCTCCTAGATCGGTTCGGTTTTATACCTCGTTTGGAATATTCCCTTTCCGATTCGGAAGTTTCGGATTCTTCTTCTTTGATATAGTCGCTCCACAGCTCGTCTTTATCTGGTTCATAATCGTCATCTGACGAATATCTGTCTCTTCTTGAACGACGCGAATCGTCCTTATCTCTACGAGATTTGTCTCTATCGTCATCATAGTAACGTTTACTTCTATCGTTACCGTTGTCGCGGGAATTTCTCCGGCCTCGATCAGGTTTCCTTTTGTCTTCGTCATCTGGATCGGAGTCTCGGTGATCACGATGGCCTTCTCGTCCGGATGGTCTTCTATCCGGTTCGCGATCTCGGTCTCTCTCATCTCGATACCTATCCCTATTATCTCGATAACGATTTCGATCTTCATCTCTGTCTCTAGACCGTCTACGGTATTCTTCATAACGTTCACCTCTCCGTTCACTTCGACGTTTTTCAGCCTCTTCGCGCTTTGCTGGTGGTGAATAACGTTTACCGCGACTATTTCTTCTTTCAGGTATTTCTTCCCGGATACCGTCAACGTGTTTATCGTCTTTGACATCGGTTCCGGTGTCTCCGACTTCATCGTGTTTGTGTAGGCTTGTTGAGGCTGCGATTTTGGGATTGCCTGTAAAACTCTCTAGGCTATCTCGGATGATCGGTTTGTTTCCTCTGGGTAAACCTTCGCGATATTTATTCATACTTTCAGAATAATATCTTGGATGAGTAGGTGTCTCGTTTTTCACCTCTAACTCATATTTGTTTAGTTTACGAACGACTTCTTCCATCTTCTTCAGATCGTTTTCACGACTGCTTTGATCATCGGTGAGATAATCGTTTAGAATAGTACGGTATTCTTTCTGCACTTCGAAGGTTTCTTTGAGCTTCTTTTTTAAATCGTCAACCTCAAGATTATCGATATCTTCGATCTCTACAATCTCAGGAATTTCAACCTGCTTCTTCTTGTATTTTTCGACAATTTCACGACTCTTTTCGATATCTACAGTGAAAAGTTCAGCCTTCTCCTTTGGGGATAGCGCAAATAGATGTGGCTCGAAGTAATGTTGACAAGTAGCCCCAATATCATCTCTTCGATCATGGTGTGAGGTTTTTCTATCATCTTCGGAATCGTAATCGCTATAGTAAGTAGGTTTTTTCTTCCTACCTCTATGTTGAGGAGTTTCGTCAGCCTTCCGAAATCGACCGTCGTAATGTCTAGGCCTGAATGACATATAAGCAGATTGTTCTGAAACGTTTATCGAGACAAACGTCTGATCTATATTGTCTTAGTTCGGTTAAAAAGGAAATATCCGTGGGTAGAGAAAAACGTTTTCCGATAGATAAGTTCTATGGATTTATGAGAATATATGCACAAAAATATAGGAGAGCAATATACCTGGTGACACAAGTTAAAAAAAATATACGAAATCAAAATTGGCGAGAATATTACAGCTGCTAATTTTGGTACGGAGGTAATCGGTTCATATAGTTCTATGGGATATATTCAAGATGTGGGACTGATATTGTAGTCACTCTATAGAGAGTCCAAATCTATAGGTGTGAAAATATGAGGATGGTGTAAACCTTTCTAAAAAACATAAAAAATAATTTTCGGTTTTTTAAAGTTAAATTCTAGGAAAATCGTTTACACTCAAAATTACGTTAATTCAAAAGAAAAATAATAAAAATCTAAAAGTTGTCGAAACAACAAAAATTCCGAAAAGGGCAAAAAAATTAAGTATTTATTTCAAAAAAAAATTTCAAACCAGGGGAATAACAATTTCCACTAGGTAGATATAGTCAACATCCACAAACGCCAATCTGTGTTTGGATTGAAGGATAAAAATAGGATAAGATAGGGGGAAGTAGCCTAAAAGGTTGCTGCTTAGCAAACAGCAGCGTCTGGAACGGATACTCAGGGAGTCAACACTATGAGTAAGCCAGGTAAGGAAATGACACAGTCGCCAGTCACATTTTTCAGGATAGAAAATGGACAAAACCAAAGGGAAATTTTAAAAGGGGGGACAGAATTTCACAGTTAGGAATAATTCGACGGGCTAAGTCGGTATCCAATAAGAAAAAGACTTCTAGGAGTCACAGCGGTTCCGGTTAGGATCTGACAGTCCTGGTAGGAAAACCTAAGGAAGACATATTGCATCAGATCTCAGAACCAATCTATTTAGAAGTTAACGAATGGTAGTAAAAGGATAACCCTACAGGAATAGAAAATTGAATTTAGGATTTACGAAATTTATTGGTAACGGATAAACGGTTTGGTTCGCATCACAGGAAAGAGAGAAACTAACCCCTCGATCCTGTCACGGTCGCCATATAATTAGAATTATTAGACCGAAGGGAGTGGCCTCATCGATTAATCTGAGGTGTCCGAAGCCACCACAAACAGAAAATCTCAGATTATTACTACCACGATCTAATAAAGCACAAGACAGCTGAGTTAGTATAGATACTCCAAAAACGATTAAATTCTGAAAATCCTAGCAAAAGAAAACCTAAGCTACATTGAAAAGAAAAATTTAGAAGATGGGATTAAGAAGGGAGAAGAGAAGGGGTCAATCCGTTTTACATGACGAGAGGGATATACAACGTTGATTACGATACCATACCTAGCTTATATTTGTTATTCCCCATATTGGGTGGGTGAAACTAAAACATCCTACCTCCTACCTTACAAGAATAAAACAAGAAATAAGAGTAAGAGTACATACCACCAATAATTGAACGATTTATTAACCAGGTTATTTGGGAACGGCACAAAAAAAAATACAAGTTCTCCACGAAAAATGAGAAATAATACGAATTGTAAATAAAAATCACGGATTTCCAAATAAACGAAAAGAAGATTCTGCTTCAAAAAAATAAAGAACACGATAAAACGATGAAGATGAAAATAACGATTCCAATCTCCAACAAAAAATCAAACTTCAAAAATAAATATTCTAAGTTCAGAAACGATACCGAAAAAAATCAATCAAAAGAACAAAATTCAAACGACAACCGATTCCTTTAACGAGGAAAATCAATCAGTGAGGATTCAAGCTCTCAACCGAATACAAAAACTCAGGAGGCTAAACATCTTCCTCAACCGATTTCAAAGAACGTTATTTGCACCCCACTCACATGCGCGCTCAGCTTGCCAGAGTGAGTAGACTTACCGAAATAAAACTTACCATTAATAATTTCGAAATTTCCCTAATTACAAAACGTTTAGGCAAGCTATGAAAAAAAATAGCAAAATAAAAGGAGCGAGTATTAAAATTATTTCGAGATTGGCAAGGAAAATAAAAAAATTTAAAAAAATCAGATTTAGTAGAACCCCCTCTCTTCGGTTCCCTCAAAATAAAGCATCGTAATTAGGGAGGGAGAGGGATACTTAAAATGTGTTCGCTAATCGGATTAATCAACACAAATATTATTTTGTTTGCTATTCGCGAATAGGTGTACGAGTAGTAGCGGCGTGGGAATGCGTGAATTTTCGAAACATTAACCTTAATTTAAAATTATACAGTCCAAGTTCAGTGTTGGTAACTCTTTTTCTCCATTTTCTCTTTCTAATCTGAGGTAGGTAGCAAAAAAATATTTGAACTTTCAGCTGCATTTAACTGGCTAATCGATTCATTAAATCATCAGACTATTCAAGTTCAATATCTACGTTAGACTGTGGTTGACCTTCGATTACTTTTGTCATAACCACAATGAAAACTATATTTATAAAAAAAAACTGGACCACCATTAGGAAACTGTCTGCTACACATAGAGGTATCACTATACGTATTAATCTCGCTGGTTTCTAATTAATTTACTTAAATGATGGTTAATTTAGATTTATTGACGTCTTGGTGTTGGTTTGGCACTGGGTTTAGCTTTTGAGGATATTATTATTTATTTTTTGTTTTTGTAGTACTCTGTTGAATTGCAATTCAGTATAATTGACTTAATTGGTAACTTCTCCAATTTTTCCGCGGATAATATTTAGATTCTACACTAACGAATGTAAATAGAAATCATAATATACATTCAAGGAAAACACAGTAATTTATATATTTGGTTTCGATACCTATACTCATTTAGTTTGGAGTGATTCCAAAAATCGAGTCAGTATTTATGTGTTCTATTATCATTCAGCGAACAGACGATAAAAGTGCCGAGCCTATTAAATGCTGTAATTTTCTAATAACTGCAAATGTGAATACCACAAAACCACATTTATTCCATTGGAGATCGGAATGAGAGTAAAAAATAGAAAAATAGATAAGAAATTACCTTGTTTTTAAATTGCTGCATTTTAAACTTGAATAATAAGAGTATGCTGGATTTTAATATTTATATTTCTTATTTAAGTACTTATAATACTTGGCTGGTGCGTTGTGGCAACTCCAAACAGGAGCCAAAATTCCAAATCATTAGTTAAAGACTAATGCAAGTTGAATGTAAATGTGATCTCAATGCGAGTTATTCGTGGCTTATCAGTTGCGAGAGAACATTGGAAATCGATTTAATAAAATTTCTTCAACGTGAATGAGAATCTGCCATTTAGTTATCAGTAAAATTCCTACTAAGATTTTTTTTTTTAATGCAATCAGCTGGAAGAAGAGTGAACAAAGCGAGCGAGTCAAGCTGAATTTTACTATTAATTGATGTGAGCAAAGCGAGCAACGCATATAATTGTCGTAGTTGAGTGTGTTTAGAGGGTTAAGGCTTAAAGCCAGCCACTTGGGCAATGCCCATCCATTCAATTAAATCTAAAAGTCTGTTCATTCTAATGCAGTGATTTGACCAAACAAAACTCGTACAAAGATAATTGATGCAGATTCCATTAATTCAAATGTTCAATATTCGTACGAAACAATTATATTATTCATAAGAAAAAAAAAAAAGAAAAAGAAAAAGCATTAAAAAAATGAGACTAAGTAGTGATGAAAATTTCCATTATCTCTCGAATCGAAATTAATTTTATGGCGATTAGTTGGGTTTTATAGATGTTTACACTCTATGCACCTCCTATATTAATCTACTTCAAGTGATTTATTCATTTCAATCCTGTAGTCCACCTGGCTGAAGCCCTCTGGTAGTTCCAAGTTATCTCCATTAGTTCTGATGAGAATTCCAGCTTCGTTATTATGTATTTGTATGTATTTAAAAAAAAAATAACAACTTTATTGATACTCAACTTAGTGAAGAATTTCGATAAATCGTCGATTTCTTTCAGACGTATCTTCGTGACCTTACGTGTGCTGTTCGTTATTTCTGTCGTAAATGTATTGCAAAATGCATATCGTTACGCCTGAAAAGTAGCTCTTATAACGACAATAATTTAACAGAAAAAGTGAGCACGTATTACGAGTATAAATAATACGATTATATACCTAATCGTAATTTGGCATGAGGTAAAAATTCAAATTTTTCAAAATTAAAAAACTTGAGCTGTTTTTTGAATAGTATAAAGACCTCCTGAAAACTTTCTTTATCTGTCCGTGATTTCAGACTAATTAGGTATAATCTCCTGTACCTAATTCGAGCCATTTTGAATATTTTACTATTCAACTTTAATTTGCGTATTTTAATCACCTATAATACTTACTGTACCCATTTTATATGTTCGTAATGTATCTCTTATAATGATTCGGTAAACGAATTTTCAACTTATGGTACAAAAAACACTTTTTAAAATTTGCTTACTAATTTATTTGAGCATTTTTTACCAGTATAAATTTTTTTTTTTGATAAATTATAAAAGAAACTTATTAAATAATAACTGCACAATCTTTAGGACAGATATTCATTTGGTCAGAATTAAATGCTGAATTTCAGTCAAAATGGCGATCTACGATGAGACTGCAGTAGCTGCGGAGGTTGCTTTGACTCGTTTTTAATAGGCGTAGTGGAAGCCTGGGTAGTAAGCTCCGTAAGCGTATGGATGATAGTATGGTTTGGAGTAGGAGTAAGAGTACGATGAATATGGGTAGCTGTAGAATGATGGGTACGTGTAAGCGTACGACGAGTAATCTGAAATTATAGAGAGAGAGAGAAAAAAAAAACACAATTAAAATGTTATCCGCTGAGATCATAAATATCGATTTTTTGTAACGGGATTGGGTGGACTAAAAATGGTTCTAGTTTTAGAGTAACTGAGTTGGAAGGCCACAAAGAAAAACATCATATCGCTCGTTACCAATTGAAGCTCAATTGTGCGAGAAGGTGAGGGAGTAGGTCTGAGGTAAAATCGAATACCAAATGTTTTAGTGTGCTCAACTTACATGCGAATTTCTTGTCTCTTGGGTGTTCGTTGATAGCTCCTTTGGTTGGTCCTTGACCATCGAATGATGGTACTGGTACTGGTCCACCGACGGGTCCATTTACAGGTCCATTGACGGGTACATCTTCGGTCTGTAGTGGTTTCAGAGCTGAAGCCATTGCGACGAAGCAGGCAACGAAGGCAGCGAAAAGAATCTGCAATAGAAGATACGCGCATATTTTTTATACACATTGTTGAGAAATAATTATGAAGATGCAGGAGTGAATGAAAAAACTATAATATGTCTCCATTGCCACGTTCATAAATTATTAGTCTGTATGTAGTATTCTCTTTCAAATATTTTCTGGCTGCCAAAGTAGAAAAAGGTGAGGGTAGTTTTCATTTTTTTTTTTTTTTGGCTGCATTTATGTTCGCAGTAAAGTCAAATTGGCGGGGGCAAGTGGTAGTTGTAAATCTTTTTTTTTTTGAGGTTATGGAAAGGTTTTCAAAATCAAATATTTGTAAAAAATGTGCAAGCCCGAGTTGAAATCAAATGGTCATCCTCCCACTCCCCCGTAAGAGTCTTGAACATTTATTCGAATTACAAAAAATGATGAGAAATTAATTTTCAACATTTCCACGTTGCCCATGATTCGTCTGATTAGCAGAAAAATTTTCTATAGAATTTTCCCTGGTTTTCTGACTTTTATTATTATTTTATTTTTTCAGGTTTCCTTTTTTTTTTTACTCAGATAATTAGTAGAGCAGCATGTGGTAAGGAAAAAAAATCCGCTGGTTTTATTTGTTATTCCAATTTTCATCTAGATCTTTATAAATTATAACATTGTCATCCAGGAAATCCTGAATCCTTGACTAAAAACAGAAATTAAAATGAAATCACTTGGAGTGGATTAATATATAGGTAGCCTGCATAAATAGTATCTGCATAAATAGTGTAAACATCTTAAACCCAACTGTTAACCGCAATAAAATTAATTTCGTTTCAAGAGATAATGGAAATTTTCTTACTACTTTGTCCGATTTTTTTAAAGTATGTTTTTTTTTTTCTTATGATAATATAATTGTTTTTAATAGGTAAAGTGGTTTAAGTTCAGACCATGTCAAAATCCTTTGGCGAATTATCAACCCGCCAACGTGATTTTGCGTTGGTCGAAAATCGAATACATTTTATTGAATAACAAAAAAACAAATTTCCGTTTCGGTCATATTCTGCGTATAATTTTCACATTAAAACAGGCAGTCCTTTAGTTCAATTAGGTTTATCTAATCAACTTTTCATCAGTCAAGTTTGTATTATCCAAATTTGAATAATACTATCGAATCAAGCCAAATAATTTTTTAGGTGCTGGGTACCTATAATATCTGCCCGTAGTTTTGAATACTAAGAAATGCTCTGAAAAGCTTTAACAAGGTATAATTTAATATAGATCATACTTGCGACATGTGTAGTAATAGCCATTTGGTTTTCATATTTTTAAATTCGTCCAATTCGTAAAAAGCTAGAAAATTACTCTAGCTGGTATACGAATTTGACTTCCTGTTTAGGTCGAATGTATTAATAAAATATTAAAATACTAGCCATTTAGTCGTAATAGAGATAAAAAAATGTGAAGTGCCGAGATGATAAAAGGTCGAAACGAGAGAGGCGATAGAATGAAAAAAAAAAAAAAATAGAAGAAGCGAATAAAATGAAAATAAAGGTATATACTTACAACTTTGTTGGAAGCCATTGTATTAGAAATTACGAGAATTTGCTGCAGTTTAGCAAACGAAAAGGAAAAATAATGGAACTAAGAGCTGGGTCGTTAAGACGAACTCAACAATCACTGGAAAATGTACAAAGCACAAATGATATCTTATGCTAAGCTCGGTGATCAATTTATAATAAAATTTGGCTCGGTGAAAATGATGAAGGGAAAAATGCAGGGGTACGTATTAGTAGAGAGGGTGAAGGGAAAAACCCAAAACAAAACCCGGATTCAGAATAGTTACGGAGGAGGGAAAATAAGGAAAAAAGAAATGATACAATGACTGAGAATAGAATATATCGGTGGAGGAGCAGAGAGCTTATCACCCTTCTCCTCAAAATCCAGATATGTGGAGATCATCGTCTCCTAAATGGATATCGGACGTTTTTCGACCTTTTGGTCGTTATTAGATGAAAATTTAATTTTTGTTTTGTTTTTGTTTTGCGTCGCATATTTTGAGACGGACCGGTTTTGTCGAATTCCCCCCCCCCTCCTGTGTCGTAAACATTGTGTCGTCTTCGTGATTTTGCATTCCATATCTTTCAGTTCATTTACTTACATTTTAGCTGGTTTAGGTTTTGCTCACGTATTGTTTCGAACATGACGATGGTCGACTAGACGAGTATATCAATTTTCCTGCTACTCAAAAGTTGATATTAGAAGTTTGTTCTAAACTCGTTGATGGTAAATGATAATTTGTTTTACAAAAATTTCCAATAATATGTGAATTAAAACTGATTTTTTTTACAATTATTCGTTTTTCCGAGTAAAACGTAGGATTAAAAATTCAAATATCGAAAATTGTCTTCAGTTTTTCTTTTCTTTTTCTAAAATCTTGAAAGATTGTCAACTAAAATACCAAGTTGATCAATTTGTGAATATATTGTGGGAGTAATGTAATGCGCATTTTTTTTCTTCAATTTTCTTAGTTAATGAGACAATTATTTTATTTTTTCTATACGTTGTTAATAACAGCTACCTTTTTTTGATTACACAGAACACGATCGATAAAATATGTTAACTGCATGTTCCTACGCTTGAATTACTAAATGAATTTTTTTTCATATTTAAAATTTACCCTTGTAATTGTCATTTTCTCGTTGACGCCATACGGAATTTGAAATTTGATGAAAATTGTAGGTTTGTCCGGGATCCATTTACGTAATTGTATGAAAAAGTTGGTGATAAAATTATTTTCTGTCGTTGATCTTGATTTAAGTTCGAATTTCGAATTCCTGAAATGAGTCGTAATAGCTATTATTAGTAATAAGAGGAAATCGTTTTGCTATAACTATACTCGATGGCGTGGAATTTTTGATTAAGTGTTCATATTGTGTGCGCGCGAAGGTGAAAATCTGCCAAATAGTGTGGAATATCTTTGAAAATTGATTTCATTTTCTGTCCAAAAATTCGAACGGATCGAGGCGAAAATTATTTTTAAATTGCGCATCAGTTGGTAGGTGCTGCAGAGTTTATCAAATACGCAATAATTTTGGCACTTCAGCCTTACAAGTCTTCCATAATAAATTGATTCTATTATGTAATATAAATTTTTGAAAAAATTGCTAAAATGCAGAAAATTCATGAAAAATACAGGAAATATAAGTTTTTGTTCTGCGTGAATAAGTGGGTATACTGACCTTACCTCACGAATAAAATGATATCTTAAAAAGTTAGCGTAACGTGTAGTGTGTAATTATTCTGGTTAGTAAAATTTAAGACCATAGAGGCTTGAATAATTTCGTTCTTCTTCTTTTGTTAATTTCTGTCCAATTCATGCGACGTATATAAAATGAAAATATCGGATCCCAGGGGGTGCAATAAAAGATAAATTTTTATGATGAAACCTGTTACTGAAGGCAATTAAAAAAGTATAAAATTAGAGAAATTTTTTAGTAAACCAATAAATTTTTTTTCTTTATTGCAATCATTATGAATAATAAGTTCATTTATTTGAAAATTTATATATTTTTTTAAGTAGCAATAGCACTTAGCGTGAAAACTATTTCTGAAATATTACTATATTTTGTATATTACTGCAAAATTTATATTGCTTAATTGATTAAGAAAGCTGAAGTAACAAAATTAATGCGATTTAAATTTTGATATGAGGCCAAAATGAATAATTTTGTATCATCAGGTCTAAATTCTCTTTCTTTGAGATTTTCACATAGTTATTTTTTATTTAGTCTGTTTCATTTCAATTTTTTTGCTTCTTCAGTCTCACTTATTTGAAATAGATTAATCGTTAGCTCTCATTCTTAGAGGCGTAAAAATTTTTTAAATCTGAAACAGTCTGATAAATTGTTCGAATTTTTGAAAAGAGCTAAATCCTTTAGTTATATGGTGAGAAAATAATTGAACGAATCGATTAAAATAAATTTTGTTTTGGCAACCTCCTCTATAAAAAAATAGTATAGAAATAAAATGTTTTCATAATGTGGAGATCACACAGTGAGAAAGAAAATGAATGAAAAAAAAACATTTATTAAGACTAAATCTCTGTGGGAAAAAAGGAAACACAATCGGAGTTTCTGGCGATTTTCAAAGTACGAAGTTACGTATAAAGTCACTATGTAAATACAAGTATTTTTTGATTTACCTTTTAGATAACCTAGAGGTCTTATCAAAATATGATCTGAAATAATGAAAATGTTGTCAGTGATGAGTCAACTGTCAACGTATACATAATGGAAAAAATAGACCAACATTATTTAATGTGGTTATCTTGTGGAGAATTTTTCTTCAGATTCAGTGAAATCCGGATTTAGCAGTAAGGAACCTTGAAAATGTTTATGATGTCCAAGTCTTTTTGCGAGTTTTCCTTTGTCGAATACGTTTGTACTGAGCCTTTGTGATTGAAAAGCTGCAAATAAGTTCGAGGAAAGCTATCACTATATTATCACATTTCACAACAGATACTGAAACCTGTGTAGCTTTCATAAGAATGATATTACTTACAATTATAGTCATATCACCTAAAATAAAGTGTTGTGTGTTTCTCTTTTACTGATGAGTAGATAGCATAATAATTTTATTTTCGTTTAGTGTTTATGTATAAAGTCTTGAAAAGTTCATTTACATCAGTAGGTTGTATAGGAGGCTGCAAAATCAACTATAGTACCTATTATAGTTAGTTTACTTTGAAATATTACAAACTAAAAAAGTTGAGTTTATTTGGCACCAACATAATATTATATCTGACTTGTAATTGAAAGAGAAGAAGAAAAAAAAAATACACTGCGAACAGTTTGTTAAATTATACCTGCTGCTGTGTTAATGTGCTATCATTTTTATTTTTACTATTTCAACGATTTTTTGGCGTAAGAAAAATGAGTAGTGTCATAAGCAGTATCTACGTATTTCTCATTCACTATACGCTGTAACTTTGGAAAATATGTACACTATATTAAGATACCCGATGAAAATATAAGTGTATTTTCAAATTAAAATCACTTCTTAAGAGTTATACTCGTATTTGCCTGCGTAGTTACCATCATCTTTTTCAGTCGGCGAATTGAATAGGTTTACGTAGGATTGGGTATGTCTTGGCAGCAGCAGGAGTTGAGAAGTCGCTGATATTGAGTTATGAGGGCACTTAGGAGCTTGTGGGGAAAAAACATGTTTTGTGTGATTACGCTTATATTTTGTTACCATAAAGGATTTTCATAGCCGTCGGAATTGAGTAAAACCATAGAAAGTAAGCAGAATTTTTTAAGGGGATGGATTTTATGATGCACATAATTATAATATTGACAAGAAAATAACAAGATAGGTGAGGTACCTGGAAAAAGTTTCTAATGTAAGTTTTGATTTAAATTCAAAATATGTACTTGAAATTTATTGTCAAATTTTTGTTTTTTCGAATTTTTCCTCCTACTGTTAAAGACGGCTACTGTGAGTAAGTTTAAGCCAAAAATACTTTTTTCTCAGAAATTATTCAAATTTTAGGTGACACAGTACTATTGTCGTTATTTGGTGCTCCAGATTATGGCCTCATTATTCCTGCCCCATAGTTAGTATATGAAACATGCTATAATTTGTAATATTTTTTCTCTTGAGTGAACATATTCAGCTGTGCTAATGTCCTTTACTTATCACCTTCACATATACTTTTGAGTAATTATCATTTTTTCTCTTCGAGAAATGAAATAAATATACGATTTGATAGTTTGTTTCGAACTCGTAAAATTAAAAATGTTGATATTTTGTCAATGTTTTCGCCGATTTTACTCGTATTTATAAAGAAATGCATTTAAGTTAATTCGATACACTGGATACACGTGATAGGAGCGAGAAAGAGAGGAAAAAGTATTCTATACGCATTAAAATAAATTATGTAAACTAATTCTATAACATTTTTGTCGGAGATTTCTACAGGTGTAATAAAAATTAGCTGTGTAGGCTATGGTTTCCTCTACAGTTGTATGTAGATCTGGCCTTGATAAAACCTCTTCTGCGGTTTTTCCAAACTCGAAATGGTAAAAAAAAAAGATCAAAAGTTTGTTGACTTTTTTTTAGAATGTTGGCGCAGATGTGAAACTAATGTCCATCTTTTATTTGCATCGATGGGGGGAAAAAAAATCAGCTAAAAAAATTGTTACGATCATTGCCAAAAAAAATGAACGAAAAAAAAAAAAAAAGTTGAAAGAAAGAACTGAAAAATCTGCACTGTTTTGGAACAAAAATGAACGCATCAGCAAGCAGCTTAGAATTATATATTTTTGATATTCTATCGAAGATAGTTACAGTTTGGACGCAAAATTGTCTAGTCGTTCGTATAAAGTCGACGTTCATATTTTCAGAGCTCTCTGTATGCAAATGATCTTAATATTCAGCTTGAGAAACTTCTCTTCCTGCATATTAAAAGGTTTGTTGTAGGTATTATAATTGGATTATCAAAGAGAAGCATTTGATGCTGCATGGTTGTTGATTGCCAAATTGTAGAAATTTATAACGTTGCGAAATGGGGATTTCTGAGCGATGAGCTATAGCACGAATTTAATTTTATAAAACCTTATTAGATATTTCGGATAACTTTATGTTTAATCGCATTACTGGCAAACGGGCAGAGAAAATCTGGAAGATGTTCCAGGTCCATTAAAAATACAAATTTTACTATATTATGTAGCATATTTACTGAGTTGATTATTCAATAGTGAAATACGTAGTGCTGAGAGATAAATATTTTCAAAGAATTCACTTGGTTGTAAAAAGTATCGAGTTTTTCACTTCTGACCTAATATTACTTCTGCATTTAACCCTCACAGTGATTGAAATTTCTTTTTTAGGAGAGAGAAAGTCAAAAATTGAATCCTATAGTCAGTTTTACGTAGACCTATACAAGTTCAATAATTGTGTATAACATATCTAAAAATCATAACTTTCTGTTTAAAACTCAAGCCATAAACAGATGAGAAAAATATCACATTTCTTTCGCTTAAATGAACCTGATGGAGCATATAGTTACCCTTTAAACTATGAGTCCGGAGTTAAAGCCTTATTCTTTTCGAATCTTGAGTTTCTGTCGTATTTTTGCTGAAGGTATCAACTATTTTCGAAAATATCAAAAGAACCTTTTAAGAGTGATTTGCATCTTGCATTATAGTCTGTTCACGTTTTACTATATTCTTTATTGTTGAACTACTTTTTTTTAATCACCACATTCCTCCCCTCAGAAATTGACTCACATTTTTTTTATAATCATGAAATGAAGGAGAGTTGGAAGTGATTTTAATTTTTCACATTCTGCATAGCCCTCAGATTTTATCTAAATTTTCTGCATACTGTTTTTATTACCATCAGCCATTTACTGCGTGCACATTTGGTTGTCCTTTTCAACAAGTTAATTAAATAATTTATAAAAATCCAACCAAATGATAGATATACCCAGTAACCAATTCTAAGTATTAAATTACGTATGTACTTACTAAGTTTTTTTTCCAAAAGAATTTTTCTCAAGCCACCAGAAACTTCGCAAAATGCTCCTCGTGTTTCCTTTAGATAGGGTGTACCGCCTTGAGTATTAGAATTTATTACTTCTAGTATTTCCTAATGACGAGGAGGTGAAAAAAAAAATTGTCATTAATTATCTGAGCTGTGAATAGAAGAGTGCATTACTCCACCGTTGCTGAGTAACGATTGCAATTCTGCAGTTCGTATCAATGATGATTTTTTGTGTAGATGCAGATGCGAGAAGAAACATCGGTGTAAGATAAGGCAGAGCGTGATAAAGAAAGTAAAAGAAAGAAAGAGAAATAAAAAAGAACCTGATTGGCGAAAAGAAACCATAAACAGGAAATATGACCTATGTGTATGTAAATGCACGCGAGACCTTGTGAAAAATTCATAAAAAAAAAAAAAATATATATATATCTTGTCCGTATTATGCGTTCATGGGGGAAGGGAAAATCTGTCTTGTGTGCGTAAAATGTGTAAATAACTCACGTCGTTCGCAATTGCGAACCTGTTTGCTTCCACTATTAATTATTTTAAACAGTTCGAACCCCATCAATTATGTATCTTATAATTTCGCTATACCAGAATTGTAAGTTCTCCGAGTCGGAGTATAAATGATAGTATTTTGCTTAGTGCTCTGCCATTCGTAAATCTTTATTACTGGAATCATTTTAAAATAGCCTGGCGAGTCATCCCCAGAAATAGCGGCGACTGCTTGGGGCTCCAAACAGATTTTAGATTGAAATAAATGAGCATGGGAATTCTCCTCGGTGGTGTCTTACTGTTTGGGTGCCTCTGCAGGGCAAACTCCACATTTTCGTTTTGTTTTAGAACCTCTGCCAGTGCCAATTTTACTTACACATGTTCTCATTGATGTTGATTTTTTTTTCACTTTGAAAATAATGAAAAATTTTACGTCTTAAAGGATAATGAGGGGGGAAGGGGTATATTGAAAATGAGATTTGGATCAAGTTACAGAAAAATACTGACAATTAATTTTCTTGAGACAGTATAAGATAAATTTCATCATTATCATTTTACTTCTATTTAGCAATATTTACTTCTGTAAATGTTATTTTTTGATGAGGTGCTAACTTACTCGTATTTTTATTCTCTGATATAAATGAAGAAAATGATGATTTATACCCATTATTAGCTGTATCTACTTCATTGTATATCTGAATGGCATAATAGTTGCCTAAGTATGGTTTTTAGGAGCTTGGTACTCCGTATTAACATGAAATTTGGGACACGAAAGTGGCAGAGTTGTATGGTTCAGGTTTTGTTAATTTTATGAAGATGTACGAGTTATTGCTGGAGATTAAATTTATATTATGCAGCAGGCTTAAGAATTTCCAGAAGTTACGTTTTTTTGCTGTGGGATTCATAAGATTTTGTCAGTGAATTCTCTTATTTGTATTTGTTACTATAAATGGGTTTATGAAACGAATGAATTATAAGAATGCGCTGAAAACTGATATTAGAAGTATGAACAGACAACAGAGTGATTAGAAGAAATGAGATGAATTCGACTTAGTGGAATAGAAAACCTCTTGCTTATTTTGTTGATATCTACTTAAATATACTGTCAATGACGTAGCTGGGGCAAAATATTATGAGGTCAAATCAAATTTTTTTCGAGCCAAATGAACCCCTCTTCCTCACCATTCTATAAAGTGGCACATATTCCTTGGAAGGGCGTATGACTTTGCTTAGGTAATGTCTCCTAGCCCTTTGTCTGGTCATGGAGTTGTGGTAGAGTTCGTACTGAAAAAAATCACTATAATTATTATAATGAGGGTTGTTACCATTTTTGTAGTAATTTCTACTATACATGTAATCTCAAAATTGTCCTATTTTTCTCATTAAAAAATAGTAAAAATTACTATCGATTGTACTCGTATTCCAAAGGAGTGGTTAAATTCAAAGACAATAAATCTGATGATGGTACAGGCTGAGTCGGATCCAAAATTTATGACTCTAGAACAGAAATTCCAGAGAAAAATTGCTCCGACTGCAAAATTTCTTAAATCACGTTTTTTTTTTTTTTGGTGGAATGGAATTTCTAAGAGCCTCAGCTTCTTGGCTCTCTATTTGGGTACGCCATTTCTCAAACTATTGCAGATTGGGTAGATTATGTATTTTTGTTGTTTTGTTTTGTGTTTTCGTTCACGTGCCTGCATTATATGTTAATATTATTTAAATTATTTAATAATCCAGGCATAAAGAGCTAGAAATATAGTGAAAACTGTCAAATATTTGATACTAATGCGAGAAAAATTTTTCACGGTGACCAAAAATAGCGTACCACCCCACCTTAAACTATGTAAAAAATACGTACAGATCACGCGATAAGAGAATCCTATTTATTTTCAAGGTTTGCGCCAAAAATGAATGAAAATAAAAGAAAACTAGAATTTTGAGCTCAATTATAATTGGTGCACAGCACGTGGTCGTTTAATTGTTTGATTTATTTTGCTCTTGAATCCGGTATTTATCGGCTAGTATTACAGTTTCGTTACCATTTCGGAGGCAAACATGTCTCGTCTGGGTACAAATATGTGGTACCTGAAAAAAAAATTATTTGTTATTTTCGTTCCGATATCATGTTCTGAGCCTTTTTTTTTATTTCTTCAGAGTTTGTTTATACTCACTTGGCCAGTCCTCTTTCGAGAGTGATACTGCAATAAAGGTTTGGCGTTTCTGTGTTCTACCGTGGAGATACGTAGTTTGACTGATGAACGACGATCGAACTATTTTATTTGCCCTGAAAAAGTGTCTCTTAAGTCGACTGAAACCGTTTTAAATTTCATTCCCGAGGCTTGAACATGAATTAAATAACAACAAAATTTATGTAGCTCCAGTTTAATTCAGTTTTTGGTTGAAAATGTTGTGGATGAATGTCTCGCTGCGTTTATTTTTATTATTATTTTTCACATTGAAGAGTTCTATTCCAAAAAGTGCTAAGTGTAAAATTGAAATTGGCAAAAAACAAACTAAAGTAATAAAAATACAACCATGCGCCCTCGTTGCCTTGCTTTTAAAAGATGCTTAATTCAACTTTTGGGTGGACGAAACTATGATAAAATCAGCAAAACACGTATATTTACATAATATTATGTCTGTATGAAAAATCACAGAACACATTTTTACACGTGTCATTATTCTTCACCATCAAAATATACTTTGCACTTTTTGGAATCGGATTCTTTTATTACCGTAGGTACCTTGGTAACCAAACAAAATTAAAAGTGTTTTATACAATTTCGAAAGGCCTTTCTAGCTTTAAGAATTTAATCTTATCGTCTTTCAGATATGATGAGAGAGGTGCATTTTAGGGCGCTGAAAAATTAAAATGCAGATTGAATTCTCCAATCTGTAGTTTTACTGAGGTGTATTATTTTGAAAAATTCAAGTGAATTTTTGACGTACCAAAGAGAAAAAGTACTGTGCGAAAACTAATCGGTTCTTTTCTAATCTTGAGTCTATAAACATGATAATGTGTATTTGTAATTTTATACATAATATTTCTTCATTCAAGTGATCGAGGAAGTCAAAAATTTTCTGTTGAATCAAAAATTTATATTTCTTCAACTTTATTAATACGTTTATTGAGTAGTTTAGGACATTGAGAGGGAAAAGAAGGAAAAAGAGTAGGAAGAATGACAGAAAGAGAGACAGATGGCATTTTTCTTAAACATTACACAATACTGGTGGATGGCACACGTTTGTCAATGTGGTCTCGTAGTCATAACATGTAGTTCATTTTCAATCACAAATTATTAGTAGTGGTAAGCGGAAATAGCTGGAACAGCAGCAGCGTATGTCGAAATGGGAGCATGGTAAGTGGAAATGGCTGGAACAGCAGCAGCGTAAGTCGAAACGACTGGAGCATGGTATGTCGAAACGACTGGAGCATGATAAGTCGAAACGACGGCTGGTGCAGCAGCGACAACTGGGGCTGGGTAGTTGACAATTTTACCGCTGTTAGCGTATGGAGCGAGGTAAGAGTAAGAGTGGCTGGTGACTAATGGAGAGACTGCTGGAGCGATAGCGCTGTAAGCGCTGAATGGGTCTGTAAAATATGAAAAAATAACACAGTTAATATGACGAATTCACTGATAGTTTGCTCACCTAAGGAATATATACAGTCGACTCTCGATAAGTCGAACTTCGATAATTCGAAAACTTCTATAAGTCGAAGTCCAAGCCATTTCCCTGCACCTCGCCATAAGAACCTTGTAGAAAATTCCCTTTCTAATTCGAAATAAAACCTCGATAAGTCGAAGATATTTTATCTGAATAGACAATACAGGCATGGATAAAAGTGGGATTAAAGGTATGCAAACCTGCATTTTTCATTTTTTTTTTTGAACAATTTTTCCTTTCTTGTACAAACTTCCATAAGTTGAATTTTTCAAAATTAAGCCTCTGTAACTCGAACCTCCATTACTCGAAGACCTCTACAACTCGAGAAAAAACCAATTTCCCTTCAACTTCGAGTTATCGAGGTTCTACTGTACCAAAAGTTCTCAAGATGTCGAAGAGTGGCTCCAACCACTTGTTGCAAAAACACCAAGAGCTTACTTGGTCAGTTTTGGTTTTTCCAATCAGAAAGTTAACCTAATTTGTGGCAACTGATGTGCCGGATTCTAAAATACGCTTATGGTGTTGAATACTTACAGAATCTCTTATCACGAACATTTTTCTGTTCTTCTTGTGCTGGAGCAGCCAGAGCAGAGGTGAAGGCTAAGCAAACGACGAACTGTAACAAATTAGAAAATGAGTTTTAAAGTTGACTATCATGCAAAAAAATTCTATGTATTCTTTACCAGTTCTTCTACCTATACTGTTGAAATTCTGAGGGTTCTGAGATAAATCTACTACTATAGTTATTCGTAGTTGCAAAAAACCCCAAAAAAATTTCTGCTAGCCGTAAAAATCAATTTTAACAATGTGAAAATATAAAAAAAAGCTCAGAATCGAATGAAATGTACTTTGAAAAGAAGATGATTTTTTTCAACTATGCGTATTGTGGAAAACTAATTTTCGATCTGAATTTTCTGATTAATATTTATCACCTTGTTAGATATATTTTGAAATTATTTTGCAAAAAAATATTTGGTTGGTACTTTCTGCTTTCTAATTGATTTTTTTTTCTGTTGATGTAAATTTAATTATTACTTTGGTGGATTTTCCCCTAGAGAAAAATGATGCTTCAGTCTTTATTATTATTTTTTCATCAAATATATGAGCTAAATTTAGCGACGAATAAATTGTGGGTAATTTTTAAGACAGATTTATTTATATTTTTTGCCTGGGGGGTACCTATAAAGTGGTTTATGCTCGTTATAACATCTTTCGGACGATGATAAATGTTGTTCCAGGTTATGTATACTACCTATATAAATTAATTTATTTTAAACGTACTTCATTGTATTACACTGAGTGTCATTAATTAGTTTGGCTGGCTTTAAAAATGAAGAAAATCATCATTGAAGGCTATTCGATTAATCAGCAGAAACAATTTTCAATTTTTTTCGCCCATTTTTTTTGAAAACTATAAGTAGCTCAGATTTTTGTAGTTGGCTAAATACATTTTTTAAATTCTTTTAGTCGCCACAGCAAAAAACGAATGACTCGAAGACAAAATAGATAAATAAAAAATAATTTATGAGCTAGGTAAAGCATGTGGATGGGGAATAAAAATGGTCGTTAAATTCTCGGCTGTTCAAGTTCATCATTCAAAAAACCTTTACAGCACGTGCTTTGCTTCAGTGGTGCACTTGAGTCTTTCTATAATTATAGCAACTGGTTGAATGCGTAATTTATGAATTTTGTTCCTTTGGATTTTATATAATCATCTTATAATTCGGTTTTTGGTGACCAAAAATTGTTTCGAATGTCAACGGATATCATCGTTGAAATGATCTCTCGTCCTCGAACGAAATTCCAATTATATGTATTTTTTTTTCATGTCTCATTTTTTTCTACTTATTCGACCACACGTTTTAGAAACATACTAACCTTTATCGAGAAACGACAGCGAATCAATTTTATGGAGCGTATGAACGATTTTTTTTTTTTCCATTTATATGAAATTTTATATTTTTGAATGTTTTTCTAGACGTTTTATTTGAATTATGACGCGCCCACCGTCTTAGAGATCAGCTTATTAAATCGAAATTAGGCCATTGAAAACGATCATATTATGTTTTTATCATTTGTCAGACGTTAATCGCAACCAGTTTAACGCAGCAAGGTGTATTCTTTGGAAATATATGTATAGCAAGTAGCAGCTATGAGTACATTACGAGAAAGAATAAGAAATCAAAAGTTTTTTTCTTTTTGTATTGAAAAAAAAAAAAAAAAAAAAAAAAAAAAAAAAACAAGTTGTTGAACTAATTCTGCGAGAATATATAAAATGTATCTAATCATACCTATATAGGTATGATGTAATCGAAATGCATCGTAGAAGACGATATTTGAACTTGATTTGCAAAGAAAAAAAAAAAAGAGAGAAAAGGAATCGATCATGTATCGTGAAACTTATGCACAAATAGTGCATTGTTGGGAATCGAATTAAAACATAAATTTTCTGGGAGGGAGCTTCATCCATATCAGAGTCCCCTTTCTACACCTTTGACAGAACAAAGAAACTTCATCGTTCAGTCCAATTTTTTAGTAAAATGCTTTCTCATGTATCCCCTGTTGAAAATGAATTGGGCCCAGTATTTGGAATACATTTGCGATGATATGAAGAAAATGTCCTCCAAAAAAATTTGACTTTCGAAATCGAAAAACACTAATGAAAATTGTATTCAGTTTTTCTGTAGGAATTACCCACATTATAGTTATAATAGAGTAACGCTTTGTAAATGATATACTTACGAAAATGGCGCAGGAGTTCATTTTTGTTGGTTTTTGGTTTTGCGTTAAAATGCGAAGAAAATGATACGACAAAAATTGCAGAGCAATCACTGAATTCACGATAACAAACGAATGGCGTTAGCGCTAATTTCCAATCCTAATTTATACTCATTTTGTATCCGCCAAGTGAAAAAAAAAAAAAAAAAACAAATCTAAAAAATTTGAAACACGTTCAGAAATTTTGATTACATAAAAAAAAGCTTAGTATGTCCAAAAATTGAAAGAAAAAAAAAACATATTTTATTAATTCAAACAGCTGCAGAAGATGGAGGTAAAAAGGTGGAGAAAATTTGGGTATTTTCTTGATAGCATAGCGTGGGGTGTAGAGAGATGCCAAAATTCCATCATCAATTGGTTAAACACTTTAATTTGAACCGGTTTGACTTTTTTTTTTGGTGTCTTCTACGTCAATTTAAAAAGTACATATTATATTGTTGGAGTATAACTGTATTCATAAAATTAGTTGCCATATTTTGGGAAAAAATTGAATTGAAAATAAGTAAACGCATTTTGTGGTTGAAAAAGATAATCAGAAGCGATACATTGTTTTTTTTGGATTTTGTTTTTTCGCTTATAAAATTGATTACGTTTTTTTATTCCTGTATATGTTTAATGATTCCAATTCAATACTTAAATATTTGAAAAGTCATTCATTTTAGAGAGTGACAAAAAAAATATGAAGTAAATTCGTTCTTAATTCATCTTTTCATCTAGAATACGTAATTTAACTGCATTACTTTTTGGTTTTTCAATTTACGGGCTTTTAACGAGTTAATTAGCATACACTAATAGAAATGACATAATTTTCAGTTCAAATGAAACCGGATTTGTCGAATCTCAGCTAGCTACAGTTTTAAGATGTTTCGAAATGAAACATTGAATTTTTTTTCCTTCCTCAGCTGCATATGTCATCTAAATATGTGCTATTTTTTTAAATAATCGTCTTCATAATTATTCTATTCGTAGCTGCACTTAATTATGTTAATGAAAGAGTTTGAACCATGCATTTTATGAAGAATTTTCATCAGCCAACTCAAGTCTTGAGGGTCTTTATTTCATAAGTTTTCATGATGTTATACCTAAAAATTGCAGTCTAATGCATAAATATATGAAACTGTGACCACCCTTGGACTTAATTTTGCTAACTGACCCAGTTTGAATTAGCAAGTTTTCAATGCTTTGAAAACCTGCTAAAAATGATTTGTAACTCCCCGCGGAACTTAACAAAATCTATACCCGTAATTTATGTCTATGCCTTCAAAAGTCACACCATTTCAATATTCAACACTTCTTAATACCTCACCAAGTCCGTATACTGACCTTGATAAAAAGCTTCAGGGGCAATTAGTTCGTAGAATTCGTGTAGAATCTGCCATTCTTTTCTTCATCGTATCATCAAACTATATTATATTGGTACCAACATACCAAAACCACTTTCATTTATGTTTTTTTCAATATTCACTTTTTTTTTCCTACAAGTTTTTTTTTCTAAAGATACGAGTATATTGAAGATGATTTCAGCATTATAAAATCAAATTTACATAGAAGAATACATATGAAATTATGATGAACCGAGAAAAGAAACCATATTTTTGGCGCCTTAAAAGTGAACCAATTTTTTTTCGCCTCGCATTAATTTGCTATTTTAATGAGTCGATTAATGCTGAAAGTTATACAGTTTGCTCCAGGTGTGTGTGAATTTTTAATTTTTACAGAATATTTTATCTAAAATACTGTATTTGTGTTTCAGGTAAGCATTTTCCAGAATATTCGAGTTTTCCTTTGTCAGCATTTCGAATTGGAGTAAGTAAAACATATTTTGCTCGATTTCAAGCAGCTGTGTGATGAATTAGAAATGAAGTTGGTTTTAGGTGCATGCCTTCGTGCCAAATTAATCTTCAACAAGATGTCGCTGTGATTTCAAGTGAAATCAACCTTGAAATCGTTCAGTGAAGCGTAACTATTTAGAGGAATTTTTAGTATGTGTACAAGTATTATTGTATGTACTAGAACTAGAATGAGAGATTGAAACTTTTTTAAGAGTCGAAATCAACAGGCGGGGCGAATTTTGAAGAAAAATTATATAAAGTATCTTTCAGCGTCGTGGTTCGTCTTCTGATATTTCAGTAATTTTATGATTTTTCATCATTATTAGCATTCTTATGTGAAGGAAAAGTTATAATCTGGCTGAAATAGATATCAAAATTATGTTCCAAATGAATAAGAAAATCTCTATGAGGAAGAATACTATCTTCTTCGTAGGTACTTCTCGCAATAATATTTGTTTTGAGTCTATAGGAATTTGATAGTCAACCAGATACCCCGAATATTTTTAATGAAAAATGTTTTTCAATAAATCAGGAAAATAAACTTTCCTGCATTCCAAACATGTTGATTACCATACTAACCCATCACGAATACCCATACTATGCTCGATCTCTTTCGAACCGAATTTCAATTTGCTTAACGAAATAGGTAATTTATTTCGTCGTTTATATTTCTTCCGATGATTTATATGTCTAATTTAAATTAATTTGTGCGGAGGGAGGCGAAAAATAATTCGGCAGCCAAGTTGAAAATCAGTTTATGGGAAATCATTTGAGACACTCATTTAAATATTATCGATTTTCCCTTTTCTATCTTCTGTCAAACGTATATCGGTCTACCAGTTTGACATATTATAGAATAAAACTATACTCACAGGCCACCTAATTTGAATATACTTATGATATTCGTGTGAAATGCGTGGTTTTACTAGCCTTTATTATGGCAAAATGGAAGTAGTGAATGTGTTTTGTCGAAATTTGCATGCAAATCGGATGCTCAGAAATGGCTATTCGACCTAACATTTTGAACCACGTACCGCAGTACCCCGGAATTATGTTTGTAGCTTAATTTTGTAATTTCTAATTTATATCGATGACATCTCCCAGTCAAGCCCATGCAGCACAGTCGATGATACTTTTGTAACTACCATGCTTCAGGCAGCGTGTAACTTTCATTCTGTTCGAATTAACAGTTCAATGACGTCATAACACTTATAACTATTATGTAGCAAAATTAAGAAAAAAGAGCTTACTATCTGAAATCATATATTATCAAAAAATGAGCTTCTTTATCTAATTGTGAATTTCCAAACGCTTTATTTGAGGTTGAACCTGGTTCAAGCCTGAAATCCATTTGAGCCGGTATTGTACCCCGCCCCTAGTAGTTCACCCTTTTGTACCTCGGCATCCTTCCTAACTTTTTCATTTTTACTGTAGATGTTTTACGGATTGATGTACGAAGATGGTAACGCAGATTGAAAACGATTAGTTTTCCAAGCTCTGTAGTCTATACTGAATGAAAACCTTCGCATAAATTTCATTGTTAAAGTCTAGAAAGAAGCTATAGAAGTATAATTTTTTACTTGAGTCATACTGACCTTCCTTAAAAGTGAAGTTTGTCAAATGAAAGCTGGTCTTTGAATTTATGTAATATACACACTACTACAACCATACAAATAGCTGCAGCCTTCACTGAAGTTTCGTGAAGGCGAAAGATGAATTCTCTTTTACAACAGGAGATTATAAAAAGTATCCAAAAATGTTTCTTATAAAAACAAAATTGTTTGAATATGAAGCGCATAGGGACTTATAAATATTTCTTCATAATTCTTTCCTGAAAAATTTTACTTGGTTACTTTTCCAATCTTATAAGTAAATGTATATTGACGTCATCAACATCTTTTAAAATGTTATAACTATTGTTCTATGTTATACATAGGTATGATGACGTCATCTACTCAGTTATAACATTGAGCTATAAAAAAATCTTATAAGTGTATGATGACGTCATCAATGACTTTTTAACTGTTATAACTAAGTACATACACATATAACATTGAGCAATATGTTATATCTAGGTATGATGACGTCATCATCTGGGTTTCCTGTTATACGTAGACTGTATGATGACGTCACCATCTGCGGTTCCTATGTTATATCTGGGTATAATGACGTCATCATCTGTGTTTACTATGTAATAAATAGGTATGATGACGTCATCAAGGAAGGACAAAAATTGGGACATTATGTTTTGGGCGGACATTATGTTTTGAAATTGGAACGCCCAGTACAAAAGAATTCATCTTCAATACATAATATATGTCCCTTAAACGAACGCAACAGCTGAGTGCCATATGCCTTTTTGTTAGGTTGTTAGGTATGGGTATATAGTACACCGCCACTCATTTCTCAAACATAAAAATCATAATTCCGGTTTTGTATTTTCAGCCCCCTTATTTGATAACCTCGGAAACCGAAAAAGTATTTATTCCTGCTTGATAATCGTTTCCGTGAGTCTGATTTAAGTGGCCTTGAACTAAATGATACCTATTTCGGTGCCATCAAACTTGATAGTCGAAAATAATTTCAAAGAAACTGAAGAAAGAAAATAATAAAATCAACAGGCGCCCATAAACGAGTTTATTGAGCTGTGTAAAAAAACAAACAAAATCACGGACCATTTAACGCCGTCAATGGTTTAGTTGCTCGATATTTCAAAATGCAGGGGTGAATTTGTGAGAAAAATGGTGCATTGAATAGCTTCCATAGATTCGCAGATTAGGAAGGTTTCCTATTGGTGAGGTTATCAAAGCTTTCTGTTTTATTTGATTAAAAATTGGAGTTTGGTTCACATACTCGTATTACATAAGTAAAAGACCGTACCAAAAATTTTATTACAAATGTTATTTATTCTTGTTTTCAATGAACTTCAATGGACCAAAATCGCACAAGTTTTATTTTCTTTTTAGAAAAACAACTAAAACGTGAATTTTTAGCCTCCGATGTAATTTCAAGGCTAGCTCAGCAAATATCTTGAGAGTTAAGACCGTCTTTCACGAAACCTTAGATGAAGAAAAATTTCAAATTTATTTGGGCGTTTTACCAGCGCACTGGGAGCCAATGCAATGTGGGTGAAATTTGACATTATAAATTGATTTAGTTAAAAATTTCCCGGAAAAGGTGTTATTGCTTATCAACGTTGACTTTGTCACAGAACCACCCACGTTTTCTTCTGGTTTCTTCCTCTTAAGTTGTGCATGATAATTCAGAAGGATTATTTTCTTCGAATCGAAAATTGGGAATTTATAGTGCAGCAATTTGCGTTGTTTTTTTTTTCAAAATGAGTCCGGGTGCCAGTAATTGTTTTTTTCCTTTTCAGATGATTTTTGATTAATCAATTCTATTTTTCTTTTTTTTTAAATGATAGATTTTTTTATTTCCTGTTTTTTTTTTTTTTAAATATAATTATTTTTCATTTGTCCTAAAAATATTCATAATATTAATCAATCTGTTCACCTCACCTGCGTTAAAAATTTTCTGCAGGTTTTTGTGAAATGTATACTAATGAAGCAATTTTTGGTTTGCTACTCGTATATGGCGTTTATTGATTTAAAACTCACAAAGAGATCATTGACCCTCTGGAGTCTGTAAAGACTTGAGTTGTAAAATTAAGATCTTCTTCTATTTTGTCATAGTATACTGTATCATGAAGATCCTTACACAGTGGACCCCAGCCAACAGTGTTACCTCGTAAATGTAATCATCTGAATTTTCCAGTAGTATTTCTCACTCGATTTTTATTTTTTTTATTTATTTTTTTTTCAACTTCAGTCGTTTCGGAATTAGCATCGTCAATTAGTTTTTATTCAATTCAGGCTTTATGAATGTGATCGTTCAAAATTCTTTTCGAGGAAGCTTGTCTATTCTGTATTTCGTAAAATAGTACCATAAATTCTAGCCTCTCGTCGTAGATCCACTGATTAGACAGGTATAATTTTTTTTTATTTTAATGATACCCTAAAGATATTTGAAAATTTGATACCGTATTCGGGTTTTGTGGCGAACGCATTTTCCTGATCTTGAAAATATGTGTCGAATAGTTTCCACAGTTTTTTTGACTACATGTATACAGGGTGCGGCAAAATGACCGGCCACGTTTGTTTTTCCAAATTATATGCGTAAGACAAAAAATAGAGACATGCGGTTGGTTTTAAATTAAAATTCATTCATAAAGGTTACATATGAAATTAAATTTCACTCGCATGTTGATCATTTTGCCTAGCACAATTGCGAAGGCGTAAAACTTGATTTTTCAAGACTTTGCTAAACAATAATCATATTTTTTCCTTAAACTTCTTACATATTCACCCGGTAGGAAATTTACCTCCTCGCGCTAACCATGAAGAATGCCACACGTGCAGAATTCCCCTCCCCGGTCAATTTCATCCATCACTGGTAGCATTTAGCGGAAGAAATTGCAAAATAATGTGACCATTGCTTAGCAAAGTTAAAAAATTGGATTTTACGCCTTCAGAAATGTGTTAGGCAAAATGGTCAACATGAGAAAGTGAAATTGTATTCAGTAGCGCACCAAAGTAGGGATATGGAGCTGAAACCTTCCCTTTAGGCCTTGAATTTCATAAAAAAAAAGCTGAATAGAAGATTTTCAGTTTTTTGGAACTTTTTTGGGAATAAATTTATGCCTTAGCTCCTCCCTTGAAAAATTTCTGGGTGCGTCATTGATTGTATTTCATACGTAACCTTAAGGAATGAAGTTTTATTTAGAAGCAACCGCATGTCCTTATCTTTTTTCTTATGCGTATAATTCAAAAAACAAATGTAGCCGGTCATTTTGCCGCACCCTGTATAAGACCAACGACAAATCGCATGAATCGGCCGATTAAATAATTAAATCATTTGTGACTTTATCATATGCAAAATTAAGTAGGTTGTGATTCTGCGAATCATTTATTCTACTTATCAAAAATTTATCAGGCGATTCGGTTTCCAAGTAAACCCTGTTCAAGGTGAAATTTTTACTGGGTGGGCAATGGGATGAGAGCTGATCCGATGAATTTGAGACGCCCTCTTTTTTATCATAATATGGATCATAGTTATGCTTATGGCTACGGAAGGAGTTAGAAGAAAAAGTAAAAAGTGTTCCTTTTTGCTCGTATTCAGTGAAGATTTGGCTAATCGATGACCTGAAAATGTGCAACGTGTGTGCTGGGAAAACTTTTAATTAGCGTCAAAAATTGCGATTTTCTCGATTGCTTTTCGCTTCACACTATTTCGTTCATTTCTACGGAAATTATTAAATATTTTTTTCCTCGAAAAATACGGTCGTCGATAGTATCGAAAATCAAATTCAAGTTGAAATAATTAAATTATACACATGTATATGTACCTAGCCGTTTGGATGCCTCCGCACCCAGTTGCTATGCGTCGATTTAAAATTCACTATAATTTCTGTGTATTTTCGGTTCAGTGCTGAATTTCTGCTTAAAGTCGAACGAATTTTCGTATTCTCAGTGTTACGTTCAGGTACCTACTATAAGATTACTGATATTTGAAGCATCTCAGAGCGGGTGAGACAAAGTGAAAATTTGATATAGGGGTAACTGAAACAAGTAGAAATGTAATTTTATTGGAAAATTCACCGGAACTTTCGACGATAAGATCTTATATAATGAGGCACGATTTTTTTTTTGTGTACTTTTGGTTTTATAAGAGTAGGGGTCTAATTGATTCAGTGGGAAGAGACCACCTGTGACGCGAATAATAGACCTATCGTTTACCAAGGTGAATGAAAGAAAAATCTCTTAGCTTCGTCGAAGTTCAGGCAGCGAGTATGTACATACTTAAAGTATTCATTTTCCTACTTGAAGAATATAAACATGGCTCCGTAGGGAAAGATGGTGATGAGGTGTTTGATTATGCAGCTTGGTGATAAATTGTTTCAGCCTGCAGCTTATGCATCGGTGTGGTCTGCATTTTTCTCATCAGTAGATTTGCTAAAACTTTTGGCAACAGTTCTTCTGCCCGTTTTGGTTGTTCAGCAAATTTGAAAAGGGCATTTAGAGATGGCAACAGGTACATATAAGTGCATCTGCTCGAAAGTCGTCAGAAGAAAATAATTGTAACTCAGAAAATTTTAAACCAAAATCAAAGTTTGGCCAATTTGTCGGTAGAAAAATGTGAGATTTTATAGTTTTTCCCTCGAAACAGAACTGCAGATATCCTGAATGCACCTGGATTAAAGGACTAAATTTTCACATATTTTGATATTTTTACTTTTTCATAAGAATCGAATGCTGTATTTCTAATTAAAAGTTAATTTAAAAGTTATTGCAACTGGCTAAGATGTAAGTATTGGTGCTTCGAGATACAGAGATATTAAATTCTCATTCTTGAAGGTGCATGAGACGTGCTCGGCTGAAAAGTGAAGAATGTGCTAAAAGAAAAATATTAGGGCAATGAATATATGTTTGCTTTTCGGATTCCGTATTCAATAAAACAGCTGACATGTCAGATTTTTATTTCTAAAAAGAGGTTGAGGTGACAGCTGGTGGAGTGAAATTGTGAAATATTCGTATGGTCATCGAATATTCCGTACCCATCATTTTTCTCCTCTGCAGGCCACATTTTCTTCACCAGTCATGTTTATTTTCCTCCTCCTATAGATATGATTATAGATGAGGATAATATGCTCCAGTTTTTCGTGTATTTTACTCTTAATTTTTCATTTAGATACCAAATTATCCGCTGATTATATGCTCTTCATATTCAAATTTCAGTGTAAAAGTCGAAGAGTAGATACAAAAATTCGTGTAACGTTATATTCTTGAAATATTTTGAAAGAATACAGCTCTATGGTTTTTTCTTATAATTACAGCTCAGGTGGAGGTAGTAAAATACACGAGTTTTACACGTGTCATTTTAATTATTACTTTCACCGCGATTTTATTTGAACAGAAAGAAATGGAATAGTCAATATTATGCTCTTTTTTTTCTTTTTTTTTTCGATGCTCTGTACGAATTTTCCCCTCAAAATCGTACATTTCGTCTCCAATCTATTAGCAAATTACTTAATTTTTTGTAACGATCGAAGGTGAAGAATTCCAACTATGCGTGAGCGCATAACTTTTTCAAGGTTAGCTCTCGGTGATTTTTGTACAGAGTGCGATTACGGTAACCCGCTTCAATTACGAATAAATTTTTTACATCGACTTCATTTCAGTCAGACAGTTTTCTCTGTCGAATTGTTGAATTCGATTCAAAAAACTTTCAACGACACCTGACGAATCTCTCCGCATTGTAAGAAAGATTCGAAATGAAATCAGGAAAATTCGGATTCCATTTATTGACCCGGATAGATATAAGGACCTTTGATTTTGCATATTGGTTTTTCCGGGAGCTGCGACAGTTACAGCATTAAACACGTTCTGGATGACATAATTTCTGCATCCTTTGTTAGTTTTTATACTTTTTAGCAGGTTTTCCTGGAAAACCAGCTCTTTGCAGCCTATCTGATTGTCAGAGGTGGGGTCGGGGGTGTGGTCATTTTTCATTTCATGACCCAAAAATATGTTTCCCTCAAAAATTAGCGATTCGTATAACTTTATATATATATAGATGTATATATATATATATATATATATATATGTATGTATAAGATTTTTCTGGGGCTAATATTAGGAAAACTATTGAACCGATTGTTACCAAATTTCAACCATATATTCTACATGATAAGACCTACCTTCCATTAAAATTTCAGCCCTATTGGTCAATTTGTTCTCAAGTTATGCGCAGTTAAAGGTTTTTTCTTGTACACACGGTTTCTCACGAACTACTGGACCAATAGGGTTGAAATTTTGATGGAGGGTAGATCTTATAGTGAAGATGTGCTGAAAGAAATTTGGTGGCGATCGGTTCAGTATTCGTCGAGTAATCGCCTAGTTTGTATAGAGAGAAATTGGGCGAATTGCGCAAGTAGTGTTAATTGCCTAATGCTACGTTTTGAAGGCGAAAAAAATGATACTTTTTCTTTTTTTTGGATCTCTCAATCTATTACAAGGTTTTTAAAATATTATTCTTTCAAGTTAGTAGGTATTATGTTAGTTACTCTGGGAGACGCTTTCAACTCTGTGAATAATTTTTGTTTTTTACCAATTTTTTGCTTTGGAAGTAAGATGCCAAATATTATAATTTGATTATTCGACAATGTACAGTACTTCTTATTGTTCACTGACACTTGTGATTTTGGGATGTTCATTAATACTTTTCAAGTGATGACTTCTTCTTCCATATTTTTTATCCTTCAGTTTTAATCCTTTTTAAAAACTTATAATCTTTCTTTTCTGAGAGAGAGTGCAGTCTATCGAGTTGAGAAATAATTTTTTCAAAATATGGCCTTCAATAATATTGTTAAAAGTTACTTATTATAAGCAATTAGTCAGGTAATTTAGATTAATAAAACTTAATAATAAAAAATTGATAGAACTAATGAAAAATAAAAGAGCAGGTTTTCTAGGAAAACCTGCTTATAAAAAATACATAAATAAATAAATTTGAATGAATAGGAACAAATGAATGAATGAGTGAATGAGTAATTGAATGAATGAGTGAATGAGTAATTGAGTGATTGAGTGAATGAGTGATTGAGTGATTGAGTGAATTAGTGAGTGAGTGAGTCAGTGATTCAGTGAGTCAGTGAATGAGTGAGTCAATGAGTCAGTGATTCGATGAGTGAGTAATTAATTTAATAAAAAATTAATAAAAAAATTGATAAAAGTAATGAAAAATAAAAGAGAAGGTTTTCTAGGAAAACCTGCTAGTAAAAAATAAATAAATAAATAAATAAATAAATAAATAAATAAATTTGAATGAATAGGAATAAATGAATGAATGAGTGAATGAGTGAATGAGTGAGTGAGTGAATGAGTGAGTGAGTGAATGAGTGATTGAGTGAGTCAGTGAATAAGTGAGTCAGTGATTCAGTGAGTCAGTGATTCAGTGAGTCAGTGATTTGATGGGTGAGTAATTAATTTAATAAAAAATTAATTACAAAATTGAAGAATTAAAATTTAATGAGAAATAAAAAATTAAATTAATAAAACATAATAACAAAAAAATGAAATACCTTATAAAAAATAAATAAATAAATAAATTTGAATGAATAGGAATAAATGAATGAATGAGTGAATAAGGTAATTAATTAACGTAATTCCCTAATAAAATAAATAAATGAAATAAAAAAAAATTACAAATAAATAAATAAATAAATAGTAAATAAATATGTAAATAAATGGGAATGAATGAATGAATGAAAAATAAATGACTCAAATAAATAAATTAATATATAAATGTGAGTGAGTGAGTGAGTGAGTGAGTGAGTGAGTGAGTGAGTGAATGAGTGAATGAGTGAATGAGTGAATGAGTGAGTGAGTGAGTGAGTGAATGAGTGAATGAGTGAATGAGTGAATGAGTGAATGAGTGAGTGAGTGAGTGAGTGAGTGAGTAGATAAATGAATATGATAATGCGAGTTTGGTATTTTTGGAATCTGGAGATCATGAAATGATTAAGTATGATGGTCTCGTGTCTATTTGTGAAAGTCATTATAAATTTAATTGAAAATATTTTCTGTCAAAAATCTGCTAAAAATGAGGAAAAACAAAATTGGAAAAAATGAGAAAAAATTGGAAAATATAAGAAAAGATGAAAAAATATGCAAAAATGGGAAAAAATAGAAAAAGAAAATGGAAAATATTGAAAAAATTGAACAAATTGCAGAATTATATAAAATGAAAATGAAAACCTGCTTTTCTAGCGCAGGTTACTGCGGTAGAGTTTTTTTCTTTTGTTTCATTTTCGTCCGAGTTCGCGCGCATAAATAGAAAATCGAGTTTTCGGAAAAATTCTAAACGTGAACTTCGAAAAAAAAAAAAAAAAAAACCGGGGAATTTTAAATTGAGATAAATATGCTTCCTACTCGTCTTCGCGGAACTAAAAATAGGTGCCCTAAGATGAAGAAGAGTTTTGTAAAGTCTACCACAAAAATATGGACAATTTTGTAAAACTGTTGAGTAATGTGTTTAGAGGGTGATTCTCCCAATAACACGAAAATTGCTGAAATCACTGTTTGTGCTCCATAAATAAACCTTTTCAAACTATATTTTTTTTTTTTTGTAAGATAGCTAATGATCTCCTTTAAAATATACAATAATTTCTTTTTTTTCCCCACCTCACCAAAATTAAGGAGAGCACTCAAATAGGGTAAAATGTCCATGGTAGTGGATGTAATCCCTTTGGTTTTCAATCATTATCCACATTTTTGATGGTATAGTAATTTTTTTTCAAATTGAACAAAATGATTCCTAGGGAGAGATACCTTGTCCAAATAAATTAATAGTATTGGTTAAAATTTAGGATGCGTGAACATTAATATGGGGAGAGTTAAAGTCATGTAATCAGTTTTTTTCCATGGTAGTGGAGAAAATTTAAGTCATCCTGGAATAATGGCACTGGAATATTTACAATGATGAAATATAATCTGAGTGGTTTATTTTGATACATATGAAAGTAATCAGGCAAAAAAAAAATTTTTTCAGAATATTGAGAAGCTATTAATAAATTTTCTTAAAAAATGTGTCTTATAAAAGCTTAATGCTCTATGGTAGTGGATGCTGATACTACAGTGAGCCAATATCTGAGAGGTCCAGTAAACATTTTTTCTATAATGATTGACACCCCTAACAACAAATCCAGAGTGGATTTGTTCAGATTAGTTTTATTGGGTTTCTCAGAATTAAAATACTTGTTAATTGTCCATGGTGTGGAGAAGATTTTTTTTCCATGGTAGTGTCAAATCCTATTATTATAAACACCACAATGGAAAATGTGACACCACTGTGAAAAATATGCATATTTTTGTCAACTTGTCAGTTAGTGATGGAACTAGGAGGAGGTTTAGTGAGTCAATACCCCTCCACCACAAAAAATTTTACCCTCACCCCCCAGAAAAAATTTTTTCACCAAAATAATTTTTAGTAAAAATTTCTCGCTAAAATTTAATTAGTCTATAAAAAACACCAAAAATATTTGAAAAATGGTCTAAGAAGACATTCATTTGATCAAAGCAATGTGTAACATTTCAAGTCACTACTATGGAATTCCATCGTAGTGTGCCTGAAGTATCCCCTCTGCCCCCTGTGGTGAGAATCAAGCTCAATCAATGTTGGGTACGTATTCAGGGACACACCCACTACTATTTCCACATAAAAAAATATTAAAAGATACAAGTTAAAAATTTTCAAATAAAAAATAGTCAATTTTCAACTTATTGGGAGAATCACCCTCGAAATTCTAATCACACAAAAAATGTGTGTTTTCGTATAATTTTGTGAAAATTCCATTTCCCGCTGACGCCTTAGACTTGTATCTTATGCAACTAATACTACTTTTTTCAACGTTGTCGGGATATTAGTGTCATACCTATATATCCTCGTTTCACCCTCGATTCACCCTCAAATCACTTCGATTCATCCTCAATTCACCTCGATTCACTCTCTATTCACCTCCTGCCACATTGTGCAATGAAATAATAAATGATGATGAATCAAAATGTAAAAAAATTTTTCAATCAATTTAAAAAAAAATGAATTGCAAGATACGAGTATAAATTCCGACTCTGCATAACCTGCTTTCAGTATTGTTTCTTCGTCGCCTTTTTACTTCAAAATTAATATGTTGATATTGAAAAAGATATAGGCACACTGCACTACCTAATATGCACTTTTATTTTGTAGATCAGGTTTTATAACTTTTTAGAAATCAGATAATTATTTGTAATAATTTTCGAATATATTTAGTTTACTGGTGGAACTGTCAACTGCGTATTCTTCGACGGCGTTATTTGTATAGTTTATAATCCGACAATGCGCTAGATTTTGGCAATTAATGTGTTTTGATGCAGTTGGTGACCTTTTTCCACATACACACGTGACCTTCGTATGTTCAAAAATTGGAATAAAATATATGATCGGTATAGTCGAATTGAGTTCAGGCTGATTTCTCCATATTCGATTAATATTCCGAGTAATGTTTACATTATTATGTTATATGGATTACATCAGTTTGGAACGTACCGGTACATCGAGTCCACAATATATTCATCAGATAGGCTGTATACAGTATACTGTATATGCGAGTGCAGTATAAACATATCGCAGAGTAAAACTGGAGTGCAACCAAACATACGTAATAATTGTGGAGAACTAGGGAGAAACGTTTGTAAGTAGTCCAAATAAGGTGATGAACTATTATAAACTGTTGAGAATTTCATTCAGTTGAGGCTGGCGCGCATTACAGTGGACGGCTATTTCGTTCAATAAATATGGTAAACAATGGGAAGGAAAAAAAAAAAAATTGAGAGTGTGGCCTGAACAGTAATGCATTTACGAAGCGAATTAAAAATTTCATCTTGTTTGATCGATAAGAACGTAATAAAGTGTACAGAAATCGGTGTGCGGTGTTACATCGTCTTGCAACTTAATTTTCGTAATATTATTTTCGAATGACAGACGCATGTGCGTGGAATGCATACCTAGAAAGACTTCCAAGTATAGACTTCCACAGGTTTTTGCCGAAGAGGATTGGTGTTCTATGAGGAATTGCATTGAGAGAATTGTAAAGTTAGAGCTGCTTGTTTATCTCGTTGCAACGGGTAAAACAAGATGCGCTGCATCTTTTAAATTGGGGCTTGAAATCACTAGAAAACAATGAAATAGCGGATTGCATTTTTCATTCACGTCAAGTATGATGAAAATTTGCAGTTTATATTTCAACTCTCGCCGCTAAAAAATCTCGAATTTTTATGGTTGTCCAGAACTATGTAGAGCCTAGATTTCTGCATATTTGAGCTTAATAGAGATAAATCAATGTATATTTTAGTTGGAAATATTAATCATGCATTTCATATGATTATTTAATAGCAAGAATGAAAACAACTTTTCTCTTTAACACTAGAAGTACCAGGTGGTGTCATATACGACACCACTCAAAATTTTGAGATGGACTTCCAAAAGGACCAATATTTTGAGAACCCCTAACTTGTGTCATACGACGCCACCTGGTCTTTTGAGGTTACTCTTGTGGTGTCATATGTGACACCACCTTGTCCTTTGAGTAATCGAGTAAAAACCTGGTATTTCTAGTGTTGAGAGTAATTATAATTTCCTGCTTTTGTTTTCTTTACAATGTTGAGTTACTTCTTCCTTCCATTGTGGTTATGAGAGTTATACATACACTGCAGGATGTATGAAACAATTATGTTTATCTCTGTCCGGTTTCTTCCAAGTCCCAAAAGGGTTAATACGAGAAGTACAAATTTTAAGATGGCGTTGGATAATCAAATGATGAGAACATTTTTATTGTTGTTGAAAATACTAAGTCGACTTATTATTCTTATTATAATCCTCCCTCCCCCTCCAAAAAAAAAAAAATGTGTTATTTGATAAATTCAGAAGCAGCTGAAAATATAACCAATCATATGAGAAAATGCGTCTAACATCTAAATTGGGATTTCAAAATTAGTGTTTTGATGTACTTACTGGTCCTTTTTTTCTGTGTGAGATAATGTCATAAAGTAGTTTTCAGAAAAATCAAGACTTCTGTATTACCGGTGAAAATATTTTATTATAATGTAACATGAATCACATTTTGTTGCAAATGTTGAATACATCGATGTCACTCAGTTGAAATGAGTTTTCAGGTACGAATATTTTTTTTTGGAATTTTTAACATTGCTAATAGAAATATGAAAAAAATGACATAAGGTAGTTAGTAGAAGGAATAATCCTGTTATGAGAATTTTACAAATGGTAGGCAAGTGGAGAGTAGGCAGAGTAGGAAGATAACAATGGAGCATGATAAGCTGAGTAGGCCAGTGGAGCGTGGTAGGCTAGTGGAGCAGAGTAGGCAGAGTAGGCCAATGGAGCATGGTAGGCGCTGTATCCCAGTCCCAGTCCCAACGAGTAAGGATAAACTGGAATAAATAACAAAAGTAAATACATTAGTAAGGCATTGTAACATATTAAAGGGTTTGTAACCAAAGTTCAAAGCTATCTGTAGAGGTTATACATATGGCTGTTATCTTTGCTTCGGTTTTGCTCTAAGGAACAATATTCTTAACATTGGCAGAAAATATTTTCAATAATATGTATGTGTATAAATGGAACAGTATTTTGAAAAATCTAAGTTTACAACATTCAGTTTTTATTTACGCTGGTTCAAACTTTGAATAGAGCTCTTTTTTTTTAATGGAATTGCGGTATTAGGGCCGGTATTACAAGGTTCGGTTAGTTCAACGAACTTGAATAAGATTGAAAATGCCCTTAACTTTTTGTTAAATATAACACTTTGTAATACTGGCCCTCTAGTCTGCTATTCTTCGCTTTAATCGCTTATTATATAAGATGGTGGCGTATCGTCATAGATATTTCCTCTGAGACGAACCGCCATAGGTATAGTAGTGCGTTACAGAGAGAACCTTCACACGCCAAGATATTTGGCGCGATGGTTTTCTCTTGATAATGCGCTAGCAATAATCCAGGATTAATGTTCCTGAATCAACTCAATTTTATTATAATTTTGGAATGCAATAAGCAACTTGAGTGAGAAAATTGGTGAGCGAATGTTAATCGTATATTATGCGCACGTGAATATACTCACATCTTTTGTTTCGGTTGGCATCAACTGGAGCTGGTTGAGCTGGTGATGGTTGAGATTCGGCTTCAGTAGCTTGGATGGCAAGTACGCAAGCGGCCAAGAAGAAAAGGGCAAACTGTAAATAAAACGAAACGTTTTTATTTTTTGAAGAATGATTTGTTTTAGATTATGCTTGATGCTTTTATAGTGAATGTTTCATTGCATGAGTATCAAGTTAGTCTGCCTGAGAAAAACAAAAAGCTACTGCAAAAATAAGTAAAAGTACGTGTTTTCAAAAGTAATTTCTTTGGAAGCAAACCGTCTGTCTTACACAAATTTTTAGGTTAGTTGAACGAAACAAACGTTTAGCGATTTAAAAGCACCGATGAAAAAAAATTGAGAGAACCGTGAATTTCACGGTGAACTTCTTTGGTTTTTTCAAATTAAATTGCATTCAATATTTGAGTTGCGGTTCAATTTTGAGAAACTGTTCAGTACCGTGAAGTAAAAATTACCTTTTGAGAAAGCTATACATACAAAGGTTGTAAATATCTTGGATAAATAGAATTTTGAATTAAAAATAATATGTACACATAATATTACAGGTCTTATATGAAAAATATCTCATGGACCAAAGTAAGTTTATATGACTCTAGCTCGTCCAGCAAACTTTGTGTTTGTCATTTTATAGGTACCCTACTTTCGGTATTTACCCTGTAATATACTCTTCTTTTTCTGGAGTATCTATTGTGGGTATTTTAATTTTTACAAATCGTAGGTTTAATAAATATTGTGACGATATCTGAGAAAATCTACTAAACAGGTAAAAATGGATTTTTCTGAAAATTCTTATGAATTCAGAAGTACAAGACTTAACTCTCTAACCTGAAAATTCACCGAGGTATGGCCCATTAAAGTTGAAAAATTAGAAAATGTTATTTAGAGAAAAATGCATTCGAAATTTTATAGAAGCTTTTCTCCCTATTTACGATATACGCTTTTCAGGTATTTTTCTGTTTTTTTTGTTGGACCGGGACACTAATGACTGAATTATACGTCTAAAAATAACCGCGCAAATAAAATATTGCTTGAACGTCATTTTTTGGAATTTTGAAAACAGGCCAACTCTCACCGTGACCCCTTCTCAGAGACTTTCGGCCACGATTCTGACACGTCCATGATCACACAAAATGTTCTTGAGGATATACCGAACGGGTTTCTATTGAAATCCAAAAATTAATTATTTTGACTTTCTAACTTGTTTTTGGTTTTACTGAAGATTTTTTGTTTTTCACCTTAATTTAGGTTTTCTCGGATTTCGTCATAATTAATGATGAAAATGGTATGATTTAACTTACGTTGACAAAAATTTTACTATTCACCCTTGAAAAAAGTCTATTGAAGCACACGTTATAGCGACTTATTATTTAATGAAAAAGAAATTTTTTATTAAATAAATTGTGAATCAGTTTACTTTGCGAGAAGGATGAAAGACCGTCAAGTTTCACCCAATATTAGAAAATCGGAAAAATCACGCGATAAAATATTGTCGAAGAGATTAGAATAAAAGAGAAAATTTCTGCAGGTACTTACGAAGTATTTGATGGCGTTCATGATGATGGTATTGTTGATTTTAGCTTTAGCAAAGTGTCAACAAAAAAAAAGCGAAAAAATAGCGAAAGTACAGGTATCGTAAAATTCGGAACTATGAGTACAAATGATATCGAGTCTAAAAATTTGTATCAATTTATACTGAACTTTGTCATTAAAAAAAAAAAGACAAAAAATTTTTAGATTAGGAAATAACTGGATCACCTGCTTAAGGACATTCTTTTTTGTGGATGCGAAGGGCGTATGAAACAATAAAAGGTATAACGTTTTACCCCTTCCTTTTCATTTTCTATTTTTTCAGTAAATTTTTTGTTCCATATAAATTTTATTGATTTAATTATTTGAAAAATTCATAAGACGTATATTGGGTTTGAAGGTGGAGAAAAATATCTAATAACTTATGTAAATTCATACACTGTGACATACTGAATATTCATCAGCAGACAGAACTGGTTCATTTTCGTCTTCCTATAATTGGTAGTGTGGTAATGTAAAAATTATTAAGCAGGCGGAAGCTTCAAAGCACCTGGCTATGAAATTGTAAGAAAAAGCCAAATCATGCCCTAAGTAACTGAATATGTGACAAAAAAAAAAAAAGATCAACCTTTATCATACTTTTTAAAGAAATAGGTAGATGAGAGTAGAAAAAAAAAAAAAAAGGTGTCATCGATGAGTTCATCTTGCCTCCAACTCGTACAAAATTTTGGTATAAATATGATACTGGTTAACATATTTTATCATACTATGTTTTTATTTTTGACTAGAAATGTAGAGTTGGCCGTTTTGTGAACAGGAATTTCTCTGCTTAGTTATAGTCATTTAGTTAGAGAATTAGACATGGTTTCTTTGATGTTACATCTACATATGTGTGAGCATAGCATAGGGACTATAGTGATTTTAAAACTTTAAAATACCGTATTGTGAGTAGTGAGAATTGAAACATGACTTGAGTTTCATATTTGGCCAATTTAATATTTTTCACTCGTTCGGTTCCTCCTCCTGCGCATCTCATATGTACAAATTATATATATTCAACTTCAGTGTGTGTGTTATTTACGTCGTATGAGCACTATACTTCATTGTTGGTGGAAGTTTGTGAAAAAATGATTAATTCGGACTTTAGTTGCTTCTCTTTATTTTCTTTTACAGCAAAAGCGTGATACTGAGGAAATGTATTTTTAAAATTGAGCAAAACTGCTCATTAAGATCTGAAAATATCAGCTATTTAATTGTTATACATCTACAATTGAAGCACAAAGTGTGACGTCATTTTAGTAGATCGACTCTGATAACTCGTGAAAAGATAAACTGAATTCAAACAATGATACAAATAGTACGATGTATTGCTTTAATGCGGATCTAGTTATTCAAACTGAAATTATAATGGGGAATATTAAACTGCACGCAAGAAAAATGAAGTTTGCACAAAATGTACATGCACAAGAAATCAATAGTAGATAACAAAATATTTAGTTGAAATTCCAACTTAACGTGCTCACGCCGGCTTAACTTGATAGGTTTCAACAAAACTTTTAAATATTCACGCACTCAGTTTAGTGTAAGCAACGATTCGAGTGTGATATTGACTGATTTTAGGCATATATATTCCAGCCAAAACCCTTTTTTTTTTTTTTTTTTTTTTTTGTTCAGTTTAATATTGCCTCTTTTTCAATGGATGTAATGTAACATATTTTGAAAATTCTTGAGACTCCGAATTGGGATGTGATGACTAGGTTGAGCAGCTAAAACCCTAACGTAGGTGGTTAACTCGTGTATGGGTTGAGCAAGAGGCATACTCAACAGCCAAAGGTCTGAACAAAGGCAACAAGAGCCCTTCTGGTCTAACAAATAATTTAAAAAGTTTTAGTCACCAAACGAGTTTACCTGTAAAATTAGTGGTGAAAGTGTTTTTTTTTTTATTCAAAACGTGAAAAGCATTAAAATATTTTTTTAAATAATTTTTTGACAATAATATTGTGAAAATCACATTTTTTTCTGGGGTACAAATTTTTTGGGCTATTTTTTCCCCCTGTGCAAATGTTATTTGATTTTTTTGTTCCTTTGTTATAGTGAATTATTATTGCATTTGATCTCCTTTTTTTATAAGCGACATTTCATTTTTCTGGGAAATATTTGTTCTTCGTGTATTGTATGTACATAATATCTGTTCATATACCTTTTCTGTGCATTATAATTATTTAATAGAGGAATAAAGTTTTTCTTTTTTTATTAAACTTGAAGAGCAAGATTTGATCAGAATAATTTTAACAATTTCAACGATAAGAAGTGATTATAAATAAAAAAAGTCAAGTTCTTTGTCATTCAATAGGAATTCACTATGTATATCTTCGTTTGGATTCAGTTCTTTATCAAAAATTTTTCTGATTGGTCAACTTTTTCAAATACTTTGAAATTCTTTGCTGATTACATTTTCACCTTCTATCGGTATCATTTATTTTTAGGACTTAAATGTGGCCTAGTAGCCCCATGTATATTACGAAATAAAGATGAATATATATATTTTTAGGACAAACTGATAAATGTTTCCCGTTAATATTTTGAAGTATTATGGTTAGTGTAGAAAACAAACAAGTCGAGTCCAAAATATGTGTAAGTTCGCTAAACTTATAAATGGCGAAGAATGGAGGGTGGTAGTTGGAAAGATATAAAATCACGTATGCAAAGCAGACATGTACGGTGGAATGGTTGCCTATCCATATTCTGTCACATAAATTATTATGGTACTGTCGTAGAAAATTGTGGAACGTGCTTTTTTGTTTACTGTAAAAAGTGGAAAATTTTACTTACCGTCATTTTTTTTCTCACCGATTCACATATTTTATTTCTCTCATTTGTCTCAAAAATTTGTTTCAATAAAGTAATTTCGGAAACCAAACTTTTTTTAATCCTATAGAATTTATATTTTGCATAATTCGTTGAAAATTAAAAATGCCAGTCAACTAGCGTGTTATTTATTGCACCTCCTATTTTCTAATTTTCCACACAGGTCTGTCTAAAATGAACAGGTTATTGAAGGTTGTAGACGTTTCTTGATTTAAAATAGAATTTTGGTGACATGGTTAATCTTGCTCCTGGAAGGCTATGCTTAAACTGTTCGCATGACTCTGTATATCTTCTAAAAAGCTGTTTCATCAAATTTATTCGTACGAGTATAAAAAATTCGAAAGTGCTCAGATCCGACATTGGTTAGTTTAAAGGCGTCTTAATATTGTTCAGTTCGGTAGTGAAAGGCAAGATTGGGATTTCTACCGAAATCACAATATTGTAGGTTGTAGTTCTACGAACTATCATATGGACAGCACTTTTAACCAAATCTCGATGTCTACTCTCATTTTCAAGGAAGACTCCGAGAACAGCGAAAAGGGCGCAGGGATTAAGTGGACTGATATTTGGTATAAAAACTCTGAGAAGAGGATTTAAATAGCTTCCCACGCTGCCCTCTATCGGCAGTTCTATGCAATTCACATTACTGAAAGAAACTAATACAGTAAAACTTTGTTATAACGCTGTTCAGGGGACCAGAAGAAAATAGTGTTATAAGCCGAAAATGAAAAAAAAGTACAATCAACTCAAAAAAACAGTATAATTATTAAAAAATTATTCTTATGTCAAAAAATCATCAATTTTGGTTTGTTTTTTCTTTGATGCATGCAAAATTATATTTTCTATGGAATTCATTTGAAAAAAAAATTTTCCGGTACATTTGGAAGGGTTGATGAATAATTTCTTAAAATATATACAAAATTGAAGGCATCTGATTTCCAAGGAGGGGGTTCAGAAGGATGTTCTTCCTCGTCATCACTTTCATTGGTTTCTGCTCTAGTAGGTGTACAGTCATCAATAATGTCATTCAAACTTTCTGCTTCTCTTGTGAAGAGATTGTCATCAACATGAACGTATTCATCCAAATTAATACCTCGTGTCTCCAATTCTTCAAAACCCTCATATTGAAAATGTGGTAGGCCTGCATTATCCTCAGTTAGCAAAACATTAGTTTTTACAAAGCCAGCCTTTTTGAAACAATTTTGTATAGTTTTGGCTGAGACATCTTGCCAAGATGCTGTAATATAATGCAAAGCATCTAAGACATTTTTGGGTTTGGCTAACTGAGAATTGAGCGTAATAGACGGGAATGAATAGCGTTATATTCATACCATTTTACACAAAAAATAAGTTCTGGGACTGGGACTATTGGAAATCCGCAATATAAACGGGATAGCGGGATAGCGTTATAAGCGAGAGCGTTATAACAAAGTTTCACTGTAGTAATTTTTACTACTTTTTATAAGAAAACAGGGGCAATTTGAGATTGATTAGAGATATTCTTAGTATTTGTCGTTGCTACTTTTTACCATCTTAGATAGAATATTTTACTGTTTTTGTGGTGATTTCTACTATATAAATTTTAAACTATCCTTGTTTTTTTCAATGCACTGGCATACACAAGTCTTCTTCAATACAAGTATATTATCTCAAATTTCGTCATCCTAATAACTTGATTTTAACATCACTTTTGCTTCCATGCAAACTTCAAATGCGTTTTTCTCAAAAGTACGAGTAAATTTTGTCGTTGCTCTTCACTATACTCAATTATGGCACTGATGGTAATATTATAAAAAGCTATAACACTTGCTCCTAAAGTATTTTTGCAAAATACTTATTTCTATGAAACTCTGTCCTATTAATTTGATTCTATTTTTTTTTTTTTTCTCACATAGAAGTTTGTAACTTAGAATATTGAGAACAAAATGAAGAAAAAAAATAGTGGTTATAAGAAAAAGTCATAAAATATACCGGTAAAAATATTTATTTAAACATAAATTACAGTTCTTCGCGGATGTTGAACGCGAGTTGACGTTGTTTAGGTGGTTTTTGCCGAATGTTTCGGTACACGCGTGTACAATAATTTTTTTCGCATTTTTATTTATTCTTTCAAACGTCGCTAATAAAAAAATTTTAAACAAAAAATTGAGGCTAGTTTACGGAATGAATGGCAGTTCGGTGCGAAATTTAATAGTGGTAGAGGGAAGAGTAGGCGAGTGGTGCATGGTAGGCAGAGTATGAGGAGTAGACTGGAGCATGGTAAGCAGAGACGACTGGAGCATGGTAAGCAGAGACGACTGGAGCATGGTAGGCAGAGTACACTGGAGCGTGGTAGGCACTGTATCCCAATCCGTAGCTCAAGGGGTAGGCGACTGTAAAGAAGAAAAAAAAAAGATAATTTCATTAGTAACATGCGAAACTTTGGAGTAGAAACGATGTCCTCGAGTTTAGAGTCGAGGTCGAGTGTAGGTGGACAGTGTGGACACTCGGGAGTACTTACATGGGAATCGCTTTTGTCTGTTGCTATCTGCTGGAGCAGCGGCTGGAGCTTCTTGGGCTTTTTCGGCTTCAGCGGCTTGGGTGGCGAAGACGCAAGCGGCCAAGAAGAAAAGGGCAACCTGCGAAAGGAAAGAGATTTTTTCGATGAGTGCAATCGGTGACTGAAGTATGCAGCCAGAAGTATAGCCAGTTCTGTTTATTTCTACATGCGTTGCTATATAATCTTATTAAGGAGCCGATAACACCTGCTTGGTTTGAAGAATTGGTTATTAACTCCCAATAGAAATTCTCCCCCAAGGCTCTTATATTAGAATTTATAATAAAATCTCGGAGAGTTCATTTTTGATTGTATCCTTGAAAATTATCAATGACCATCATAATTTATGATATCTATCGAATATCGTGAGTTAGAATCTTTTTTCTTATTACACGACTCTATTTTAGATGGCAATTGGCGAATTCGTGATTTACATTATCAATCTATTCATTCCTTCCTCGGATATCATATTATTTATTAATTATCATAATAATATATTACGAGTGAAATGTTCTTTGACTAAAAACGCAGAATTGTTCAAAAATAGTTGGAAAAATTAACCCATAAAGCGATGAATTTGATGACCCTATATATCAATGTTTGAACATTATTGTTTTTATTTCCATTGCAATTGTGGTTCAGTACAGTTTGCCAAAAATAGATATTTGTTGATGAGAAAAATATGTATGTTCATATTTTGAAGCTGTTTTATGGAATGATTATATTAAACGATGTTATTTTTTCTTTGTGACTAATTTTCGCATATTTTGAGGAAGTCTTTTTTATTTTTTCATTTGTTACGTAGGTACTTTATAATATACTGTTTCAATAATAATTTATAGAGTTTGAGGTCAGAAGTTGTATGTAAGCTGGAAGTTATAAAGACACCAGTTTCATAAATACACTTTTCATTCATAATTTTCACGGCAATTCAAAGGCATGGTCCTACACAAATACACTTAGTTTGCTTTTATATGTAGGTCAAACATTTTCTGTGCCAGGAAAAGATGAGACGAAATGCCGAAATTTGTGACTAGCCCCTGCCCAGAATTTTTATGAGACACTGAAGTTTTTCAATCTTTTTCTGCCAGCGAGGAACTAATGAAAAGTTTTCGTTTAAAAATACCTGTTATGACTTTTTATCGTATATTGAAATTCTCTTCTTGTACAAAGTAATGAATTATGTCTAATTATAAAGCAAAACTTGTTGAACTAATGATAAGAAATATTGGAATGAATTTTTCAGTCAAATAGACGGCAGCAGAATTTTTCTATTGAGCTAATGAAATTTTATTGGTAACAATATTATTGTCTCCATAAAAATTCTCATTTTATGGATTTCATTCTCTTTTTCGCGTGAAAAAAAAATTTTTTTTGAATTACATTAAATTGTTTTTCTGTATGAATATTTTTACCATGGAAAAAGTAATTAAACCGGGAGAAAATTCATTTCATAATTTTGGGTCAAACTGTTAGTTTATCTGGAATAGGTATTTCATAAGTTGAAATAAATTAAATGCCTTTTAACTCTCTTCCAGACTGCTAACGTTATTTGAAATTCAATGAGAATTAGGTACCTACTGGTACCGGCAATATTTGAGAATCGTAGAATATTAGATCTAGTTTTTAATGTGCTCATAAACAAGGCCTGGAGGAATTCAAATTCTAATTTCTTAGCTGCTACGAAAGTAAAGTACGTATACAAATGGAAACGTCTATAGTAATGGAGACAAGGTTCTTCAAATTAAAAACTTGATTAAAAAGGAAAATGCTTCAATTATCGTGGTAAAAATTTAGCTGCAGTTTTTTAAATAATTTTACTACTTTCATGTACCCATATTATAATAATAATTGAAATGAAAAAAAAATTATTCCATTTAATGGTGGAAAGTAGTACATATAATTATGTAAGTATCTAAAAAACTTTGATAATTTCAATTTTTACTCGAACTACAAAGTTGAGTTTATAAAAATTCATTCAACGTGGGTAAAAGTGGGAACTTTATAGATTAAAAATTGCTCGATTATTGGCTCTCAAATACTAAAGTGGAAAATAGTTTTTTGAAGTAAGTTCAGATAGCTGACTTATTGAGATTTCAAATTTTTAGTTTATATTTTGTCTATTTGAGATCTAAAATAATTGCAATATGCTCAGATATTGGACATGCCGTACGCTTCGTTAATTTTAATTCATACATGATTATTTTTTCGGATCTCCATGCTAAACAGAAAATAGTGATCTTTTGGCTGCCGTTATTGGCAGCTTTTTGACGATTACATGAAAATTATGATGTGTGATTCTAAACGCATTCGAATCGATGCCCTAGTTGGTAGACCGTATTGAAATCTATAGCTAATCAAAAATAATTTGTAAAAAATAACCACCATTTCGAGTGAATATCAAAATGTGTATAATATACTTACGAAGAATTTCATGGCGTTCATGATGATGGTTTGTTGGATTTAGCTTTTGCAAAGCGTAAAAAAATAAGCAAAAATAGCGAAGATATTGTACGAGCGAACAACACACAAGTGATACTGACTGTGCGATTGTGGGTCAATTTATACTATATTTTACTTAACAAAAAGTGAAAAAAAAAAAAAAAAGTGCAAGAAAAAAATCCATCTCTACTTACGTAGGTAATGTTTTTTGGAGGGTACGAAGGACATCGGGAACAAAAACGATTAATCTTACCCCTTCTTATTTTATTTTCTTTCTTCCCCTCATCTATTTTTCTAAGAAATTACCTATATGTTTTTATTTTGTAGAAAGAAAGACAAAAAAAAAAAAAATATCGTAAATCGTATTGGTTAGAAAATGAGAGAAGAAAAAAATCCAGTTATGTCAATACAGATCCTTCAGTGAACTGCCCAAATATTCATCAGCAAATAGAACCGGTTTCAATGTCTTCTTTATTTCTTAATTTTTTTTGACTTTTTTTTTATTCATTTATTTATCGGTACATTCATGATTTCCTATATTCCTTCTCTTTTGAGCTGATAATCGTGTGCGGAAAAAATGTTTGCCTTTATTTGCTCGCGGGGCAACTTATTTTTATACGCGCATACAAGCTAGAGAATATGATAATCTTTTTGACTCTGGCTGTTTCATGTTGCATTCGATAGTTCATACGTTAAGACGTTTCTCTGTTTATTTGTCTGGCCGAAAATTCGGTTTTCTCTTTTGTACGATTGGCTGAATTTTGGTCAAAATTTGTGAACATTTTTCGTCGAATTTTATTCATATTTATACATAGCTAGTGGTGTTCGTGGAAATACGAGTACAATTTTGGTTGGAAAAAATTGGTGCCGACTTGAAAAGCGCTAATCTTGCTGGGCATATACCGTGCCAATATTTTTGTAGAATTTAAATTCATGGAATTCGCGATGAATTTGAAAAAAATGAAAAATTTTCTGTGTACGTTTTTCTGTTTTTATTCTGCGATTTTACTCGTTTTCCGTTTCTATTAAATCGCGCAGAAAATATAATTGCGGAGGTTTTTCACGCTTGCCAAAATTATCGGTTCTAAATTGTGGGATGTAAGAAAAAAGTTAGTATTTACTGCAATTAGAAGTACCTATCAAAAATACAGTGCGAATTAAAAATCGGATAAAGTGGGTTGTTCGGATTCTTGGCCGGGTGTTATAAAGCCGAAAGTGGGTCTTCGTTTTTTGTAGTCTGGTGCGGAATATACAGGGTGTTCAGTCTAAATTTCTTATCAGTAAAACTTAAAAACTTTGATATCTCGTTTCAGTCACTGACAGAAATGAATAGTGTTTATTGCGAAACAGGATAGTAACTTTTCGCATCACCCCACTTGTTAAAATTATCATTTATTGCAGACATTCTTAATATTTGTTGTAATTTTTTTACTATTTTTGTAATAATTTCTGCTAAAAATCTTGAATTGTGCCAGTTTCTCTATTCAACCTAAAAAAAAATATTTGGTTACTTCATTCTCAATCACGCTATTACTGATATGTAGAACATAGTTATAATTAGGTCTATGTGATATGAATTTAATAACAAATATAATCGAAGGTGGATCATAGAAGCGTAGAAGTCGTTGAAATCCATCAGTTTCATTATCTGTGGCCTATACTCTTGCTTTCATGCCGACAGAACCATCATTTAGTTCCCTATTTCAAAAATTCATGAAACTACAGCATTTTTGGGATCAGCATCTTTTTCTCTAGTTTTTACCGTCTTTTCAATACAAATTACAAAAAAAAAATTTTTTTCGTGCTTTTGAAGGACTATGAAATTTCTTCCAACGCAACGGTCAGTTTTTTATAATTTACTGAATTTTTCGAAAGTCAGTCTTCAATTATTACATTAATAAAAGTTTGCAAAAATAGTTGAAACTCACTTTTATCGTGAAGAATTCATGAGGACACCTTGTATATTGTCACGCTGCGTAAAAATAAGTTTTACGTACTAATTAGGCCATAATTGACCTTAGATAAACAAATATATCGTCTAAAAATATCTAAATAAGCCTATAGCCGGTGTTTCTCTTTCTTTTATCTGCCAAAAATCGTAATATTTTACGTACTTCACACCATTTTTAACTTCACGTTGTATCATATGTGACCAGATCCAGTTAAAAAATTAATCCTATCGAAGATGAAACAGCTTTATACCTAATTAATTTTGTACGTGTTTATAGGTTTTCATTGAACAAGTTGAGGGTGAGGGTATGGTTTCTCATAATTTTCAATAAGAATAATGACATTTTAACTAATTAAATATTATCAACCGTTATACGAACTAGTTGCATTTTATTAATTTTGAAGGTGAAATGGTCTTAAAGTTCTCACCAAGTTCTTCTAATCTTGATATCGAATCATTCAATTCTCGTTAATTTATTCCCATTTCGTTTTGATTTATATCGAAAATAAGCTCGACTTGGATACGACTATAGCAGCACGAGTTTATCGATAGTATAGTAGATTGAAAATTATTAGCTCAAAAATCACACTATCGGTACCTGGGAAGAGAGACGAGTTATAATTTTTTTAAATGTAATTTTTCCCTCGTCGAACATTCTTAATTTGGTTAACGTGTTAGAATATTTTAATGATGCAAATTAATAAAATTAATTCTCGTTCGCAGTATTATAGGTACCCGCTGTTTTGATCTAGAGTGCTCGCATATAGGTAGATATCCTAATTAAATTATCATACACCAAGAGTTCATGACCGTGGAAAGTTTAATTCGAATAATAATTGTCACCGTGGGAGGGGAGACAGGCTGAGGTGTGAAATATCTGTGTGGCTTATACAAATATTATTCATCCCTCGGTGTATAATTTCAATACGCACATTTGAGAATAGATTTTATTTTCGAGGAACTGAACTATAGTTATAAGGTTTTATCTCTATTTTGAATATTGACTATATTATATCTTTTGTGGGGATTAGCGAGGTATATAAGGCTTTTGGTTGGTCGTGCATATTAATGCGAATGCTTCTGGGCTTTTGGAAACTTCATTATATTGACTAGATGAAGAAAAGGGTTTTCATCTTAATGCTTCACATGAATTGTGCTCGTTTAGACTTGAAATTAGACGACCATTTTCTTCTACGAACTTTTGATCCTTGAATTTCTCGTAAAGACATAATCTTCGCTCGCGGTGATGCGTATATTCAATATCTTGAAAATAGTTGCCAGAGATAGAAATGTTTTTTTTTTTTTGATTCGTAGTATGAAAATAGACTGTTACGTGATTCAACTGGAGGTTTACTCAATGAAATTCGTGCCTTATACTCACAGTACTATATATGTGACGATTTCTTAGAAGTTTGTAAAACGTCCAAATATAATCATCAACTATTGGAATAAAATATTTGTTCGCGATCTCAGATCAGTCGAGCTAGACGTGTATGTTTTTTTTTACGGTCCCTCAATAATATGCATGAACATTTTGGCACTAGCTTAGAAGTTTTGAAAGGTTGTGAAAGTAACTATCGAAATAGACCTCGATACCTTAAAGCAAACCTTAGCTGTGTCTTTTTTCATATAATTTAAAAGAGACGAAAAATACTCTCGCACCGCGCATGATGGTTAAATATTGTACATTCGTACATCTCACAAGACCAGATAAAGTGAACATGGGTGGAATTGGGGTGGTAGCAGAAGGAGATAGGGGTAAAATGAAACATGAATAAAAGCCTAATGAACTGAAATTCAAGTAAAGTATGTTGAAATTGAGTCTGAAAAAATTGTCAGTAAACTGATGACCGAGTCTCTGCTTTAAATGCAGACGCATCTGTACATAGATGGATATCTCTATGTACCTACTAATGTAAAAATAAAGTTTAGACGAGTTGGCTGGCAAACGATAATTCGTTGAGCCAGCCAGCCAGCTCGACCGAATTTGATGGACCTGCCATTCGGCTCGACCAAATTCGTTGAGCCATCCAGTCAGCCAGCTCGACCGAATATTTTATCCTGCACTTCTTCACACCTAAACTTACCTTCGATGCATATTTAAGCCTCTTATTGGTTCGGTAGTTTGTCCTATCTCGTGTGGGAAGTAAATATCTATGTTTTTCTACCTTCGAAACGATGGTTTTTTTCAGGAACCAACGAACGGATTAATTTGAAATTTGAATGGTAAACTCTCAAGACTTCAGCTCGATCCGATCAGTATAGTTTTGCTGTAATTAGCTTTCAAAGTCGAACTTTACCATTCACATATCCCCCTCCCTTCATACATAAAGAAAGAAAGAAGAAAAGAAAGAGAGAACAAAAAAAATGAAAATTCGAGATAGGTACTTTTTCGAATCCGGAGATCGCATGAAACGAAAATCTGTGTGGGTTCCATGCCTATTCGTGAAAGTTAGACCACAATTAATAAAAGGTTTTCTGTGGAAAACGTGCTAACAAAACAACCCTATATCGAGTTCATTGCCTATCTTACTCTGCCTTTCATTCATATGATTAGAACTCAGCACACTCCCATCCATTGAATGTCGTTTGTTTACGTTTGTCTGTCTAATGGGATGCAGAAACCACCTACTGTTCTGTTTTCAATATTGTTTTCGTCACTTTGATTAGTCCATGTAATCTATAATAGTGAACGCGTGTGTAAATCTTGAATTGTCACTGTTTTCGTTGCCAAAATAGTGAAAATTACTACCCACTAAAATTTTCTCAACAATTATATGGTCGACTAAATTAATGATAATTGAAAACTGTGATTTAGCTTCCACAATTCGCCGCAAATTATTGATTACATTTTTTTGGCTCTTACGTAATATACGAGTTTAAGTGGGTATATTTGATTCCTTCACCGATTGAAAATTTTAAAGAACTTTAAAATTATCGAAAGGTTTTTCCGTGAAGGCGTCTTCGACGTTTTGTTTTTTTCCTTTTTTCTGATGGAATATACATTTATAAGAACAGGCGATGAATTGCTGTGCCAAAAATTGAATCTAAGCTAAAAAATTTATGTAAGTTATTTTGTTTTTTAATATAAAAGCAAAACTCAAGCATAAATGATACTCGATCAGTACGTAAAAAGTGTACTTGAATTTTTTTTTATTTGACTTTTTCTGTTCAAGGTCGCATTGGAAAACGAAATATGACTCTTTATTTTTCGATGCCGAAAATGTAATGAAATACTTATCTACCTACTCTTTTGAGGGTCAGGAGTGGGGGGGCAGGCGGGTTATACCGTGGTTTTGTAGATGTGATAGTCGGGCGGAGAGTAGAAAAAATCACAATTCTCGAATTCTTAAGTTGAAAAGAAAAAGTGCGGAGCGAGCTGTAGACAAGCTTTTTCGATACAAAATGTCTAGTCATTTAATTTTATTTTTTGTAAAATGAGACAAACTGTGAAACGATGTGCGCCAATATTGCCAATATTTTTCCTCAAATTCAATTCTTTAGGTTCCTAGAATTTTCGGAGGCATTTATGATTTGTATCAGAAATCGAAACATTCTATGAAATTTTTCTGTGTAGCTAAATTTCTTTATTAGCGTTGCTTGAAAGTGATGAATTCGTAGTGCGAAGAAAAAAAAAAGTTATTAGTCTAGGATTTGAAATGGAAAAATAAAATTTGAGAAACTACGTGGATAAAATATCAAATAATATCATCTCCTATTGTTGTTTGAATAATAATTGCAAAATTTCGACTGAATCCTTCAAATTCTCCCCCCCCCCAAAAAAAAAAAAATCCCCAAGATTTGTAAAATTTTAAAAAATCGCTGAAATTCCCGAAATTTCAAAAAATATCTTATTATCCCTGATATTTTTCATGATAGTAAAAATACCTGGTTTCAGGGATTGACTGACCGATTTTTTCGTGACGTCAAAACCACAATTCAGGGTTACCTTGAGCTAAGCAGTTTATGTTTACATTTTTCCGCAAAAATAGTACACTTTGGAATGAAAATTTCTTCTTCTGTTTCGAAGATTGAGAAGGATGGTTCTGGAAATAAAATATTGCTAAGATCTTGAAGATTAATTTGATACGTAATTTACTGGAAAAAACTAAAAAATAACGCCAAACAGGTATAAAACGAAAAGTGATTTTTTTGTACATGAGATGACCTCATTTAAACCTCAAATCTTCCGAGGCAAATCAAATATTGGCATTTTGAACCACTTTTCATGGAACTAGAAGCTTCGACGAATTTTTTGAACCCTTAACTTAGCAAATTGGCCCACTTTTAGTCGAGTATAATAAGCATTATCAGTTAGAATTTTTTTCATATTTTTTGCAAAATTTATGCTTCTTTTCAGAAGTGCTGCATATAGGACACAATTTGGATGTGTTGAGCGCTATAGTGTACAGTCTACATGCAATTTATATTGAAGGAAGTTATGAAGTTTTTCTGTGATTAGCTGTGCTTTTGATGATAATTTATTGAAGTTGGTGAATTTTCGTGTTCGAAGTGTAACACTGCTTGGCTAAAATGATGAATGTGACGTCAGACGAAATCGGTCAATCCCTGCGGTTGGCATCCCTGGGTAGACTACGCCCTTAACTTTTATTGTTTTGCCACGGGTGGATAAATCGATAAAAAAAGCGCAGTCTTGATCATCAATTTTTTCTGCGTTGTCGTTACTGCAGCGTGTGATTTTATAATACAAAATTAGCCGGAGATCGCAAATGTGCGAGTACTTCATATATTGTTCCTATTACATGATGTAAAAAAATAGATCGTTGACTGAAAGGGTATTATGAAATGTGTTACATAAAAATCATTTTTCGTAATTGTTTTATCGTAGACCCAGATAATGTACTTTTTTGCAAACTGACCAACAAGTCTGCCAAAAAGTAATATCTCCATGACCAAGGACAAATATCAAATTTATCTTTCAAACGTGATTTTTAGTGTCTATGTATAGGAGTATATCAAACGTAACATATCCGGTTGACATTTTGGCGACAACTTATTTTTTTTCATTTTATTTATAACATCTCTATTGCTTTCCCAAGATTTTATTGCCTTTATATGAGTTGAATTAATTTAAATTCGAAGAAACAAATCTACAAAAGTGATCTAAAATCGTGATCTAGATAATTTTTTGACTTGAGTTGGTTTTTTTCTTCATTTTTTAATATCTAACAAGAATTGAAATTTTACCATGATCTACCTAATTCATAATGTCGTGTAATCTACTATGTCGTCGTCTGTATCGAATAAGTTATTATGTTGGGCATTCGAGATTCTAGAGATTTTCAAAAATCTACTAATTTGGTTCGAATATATTTCGTAGACTTGCTGGTTTTTAATCCATATGAAAAAATTTAACGAAGCCCTTGAATATTATTTAGTATAAATATATTTTTTTTACTTTTATGTGATATTATGGATGACTTTGAACTTTTTAAACTAATTGATTTCGAAGCGACAATATATGTACGTAGGTATAATATATATGACTGACCTAGAGGTGTGATTTTCGGTGATAGTTATATATACTTTCTTACTACCTATATTCTGAGAATTGACTGATGTTTTTTCGTACTCGTGTACAGGGTGTCCTAGTTTCGGTACGCAAGCTTGCGTCAACGAATATTATATAAAACTGATTGAAAAAAATTAACAAAAGTCATAATTCAACCTTTCTTCTTAACTCAAAATTGGAGGGCTACGGTGGTACAATGTTTGAAAGATGCTATTTCTCAGCTATCTTAATTATGAGAAAAAAAATCATTCCTGAAAAAATAGGTAGAACTCATCAAGATTCATCTAAACTGTCATTACGTTTTTCTGCCTTGAGTTTGAAATTGAAGGAGCTCGTCGAATACTGGAACTTTTTTAACTTACATGCATCATTCTGAGGTTCTTTCTGCTGATTTTTTGGCTTGCTAATCCAAACTGGGACACACTGTGTACTTATTTTATGTAAGAAAGTTGAGATAATATAAGTAAGGGCATATATAGTATAGTCATGCTTTTGTGAGAGGAATTTTTTCATTTTTGCCTTTCAATATGTATGCCCCTAAGAAGGTATTTTTTTCAAAAATTTGATTTTTAAAATTATATATATAGTACTCCAAGGGCTTCTTTTTTTTTGCCACCTTCACCAGTCTGCGGAAAATCAAAATAATTATAAAGAAGGCTTCATGGGTCATAAAGGGTAGATTCAAAAAACGTCTCGAAGTTCGGCTTAACTTGGGGTGGAACTCGCAGTTGATACCTTCATTGAATAAGTACGAGTAAAAAAGTTTGGCACGGTTTTAGAATATTCAGTTCCTGAAATTCGATAGCTCCTATTGAATTGTATATTATCAGATTGACTTCTAAAAATGGAGAAAAAATTTTGAGATATCATCTTTGCTAAACGAATTCATTTCCTTGGGCGTGGCTAAAGCTATCAAATTTTACGTACTGATTCTTCTTTCAAAGTTAGCTACCTGTTTTCCATTCGAAGGTATTTTTTTGGTTTGATAGTACTTTCAAAATAACTTGGACTTCAAATTTAGTAAATGTTAATACATGTATAGTCTATGTATAGGTACCTAATTCACTTGTTAAAAAAATGAATTAATAGTATTTGAATTTTTTTTTCAATTAAAAAAAAAATTGTCCCTATTCAAATTTTATTTGAAATTTATGCAGCAGCTAAATATTTACATTTTATTTACGTTTTACAGTTTTAATGTTTTTTTTTTATTCTGTTTATTTGTCGAGTGTAGAGAAATTAGTAAGTGAAAATAGGTAGAAAAATCGTCGGACGATGCAAATTTATTGCTGCTCGATATCGTATCCGCAGATTCGCAGATTGTGTTTTCTCTGAAGGTCGTTAATTTTTGATACATTATAATATAGTCAAAATTTTAACATTTGTAAATGCATTCAGTTTTTAAACTGATCATGGCGTGTTTTTTATATTCGATCATTCTTGTTTCCCAATACATATTTTATTTTATTTAAAAATTTGACGGAAAAATTTGGTTTCAGCATTTGAGTTCTTTCACGTTTACCAGTGGGAGGTAAACGTTTCCATTCGAGTTTGTAAACATGAAAATAAAGAAATGATTAGAAAATTGAATGAAAAAAGTTCGGTTACGTAAGATCTGGCCAGAAAAGGATTTCCGTCTTGGTATCATCGTACCTTTTTGTATGTGTTTGTGTGAGTTTGTTTTATTTTGCTGTGGAAAAAAATGTTGTTTCTCGTTTTCGCGTGTTTTTTCGTGGTAATTGAAGGTAAAATTAAGCGAGTCGGAAATGTTTTGTGACAAAAAGTTGTCGAAATTAATGAGCGAGGAGAAAATATTTTTCAGTTTTAAAAAAAGTTGTCCGTATTTTTGGTTTTGTCGGAAAAAAAAAGAGTTGTATACTTCGTTATTATAAATTTTTTAAACCTCACTGCCCATCAAAGTCCATATATTCTGAAAATATGTAGAGTGAAAATTAGGACCAACTTACGAGTATATATAGGTGCTGGAATAATTTCACTAAAAAAGCAATCGGCATCGATGAGAAAATAGACTTCAATGTTGAAATGCTATATAAGAAGGCTTTTTGCTCTGCTGTAAAATATGAAAACGGGGACTTATTCCCTTTTTTCATATCACTGTTCAAATGTTGTGCCAATTTATTGTTTATACCAGAATTCATTAAAATATTGGTGCAACAAACTTGATTGATGCTGACTGCTAATCAGATCAAATCATTTTTAATTTTTTACAAATCAATATGGGCTGATATTTTCACTTGAAACATTTTCACCGGCTGACATTTAACCTATGAAATTTACCTAAAAGTCTGTTTATCAACAAAACTTCTTACGTAAAGGATAACTGTCGCCCTATTACAAAATTTCACCAAATGAAATTTGGCATTTACATTTATTTATTCATGTACCGAGTGAAATGTCACTTAATTTTCTCACTGTTTTGGATAGGCAAACGCGGGAAAAATGATTTTACATCTTCTGACTAATAAGCCTTTATAATAGATTTTCCTCAAAATTTGATACTAGCCGAAGAAACGGGCAATTAAAATTATAAATAACGTATTTATAATTTCCCAATAAATATAATTATATTTCTTTTCTATTGATGAAAGAATTCCAAGGCTTTACGGATAGTCTTACTAAAACCATCAGAAATGAGGAAATATGCGAAAATATGCATAATTAGATAAATTTGCTCAAGGTTCTCTCTAAAATATGTGTTTGTTTACATTGAAGAAGAAAGGTGGAAAATTCCGCAACCACCAATAATGACCAAAAATTTCCCCTATAATTAATAATAATATATTCTTAGGTATTTTTGTTTCGAATATGCGAGAATTTATGATAGCAGAACTATTCGTATAGAGCTACATTTAAATTAATTTTAAGAAGTTTCCCCCATTCATATCGTTAAAATTCGTAAAAATATGAAGATCTTTTTCACAGAGAGAATAGGAATGGGGGAAGAAAAAGTCTATTTATGTGGAATCCGTGTTACTATATATTTAAAAATAGTTTTACCTATACAGCAACATGTGATTTCTCCAAGATACACGTATAAATTATATTATGCTAATATTTTTTTGCACAGAGTCATATAGACATACGTATATGGCCTGCAGCTTAGGCCCACGTTTGTACTTTGTATACCTTGTTGGTTCCTAGTGTATTTTGATAAATCAGCAGGTGAATTGAAGTTGCTGCTGGCGACAAACGATAAAAATGTAGAAAAAAAATTTTATTCGCATATTTTATTTGGTCGTTTTTGCATGCGAAATTTGTTATTTTTGTCATTTCGAGGTGTTTATTTCAAAAATATTGCTTGTTTTCCATTAACCCTTCAGCCACTGAGAGATAACCGGCGTATTTTTGAGAAAAAAATCTGTTTTGTTGTCAGAGAGAAATGGAATGTGAATACAAAATATTAAAATCCGCTTGAAAATTGTTTTAAAAATAATATTTTAGTTAGAAATTTGCCATTTAAGAAATTAAAAACATTTTTGGCGCATATCGTCTTGAAATACTTTTTTGCTAATTTCGAGTGAATTTATTATATATATTATGTACTTTGTATTTGAATTAATTATCAGCTTCTACTTGGAAATGGTTTTTAAATGACTACCTGTCCCGATTTGCAAACTGTGACATGAGAAATGTGACGCATACGTGGCAAAAATTCAACCAATCAGGATGCAGCGGCACTTTGGTGACACAGATGTGTACACAAATTCAACCAATCAGGAAGCAGTGGAACTATTGTGATACTGATGTGACCCACTGGAAAAATTATAGGTCATATCTTCACAAAAGTGCCACTGCTTCCTGATTGGTTGAATTTTTGCCACAACTGCGTCACATTTCCCATGTCACAGTTCGCAGATCGGGGTCCTTTAATTCCAACTTATCATCAGAGGGTGGCTTTTTTCTAGATGCGTTACTTTTTTATTTTTATTCTTATTTTCAATAACGAGTACCTATGTCACTGAATACACGCAAACCATAAGCTGATTACAGACTTCTTTATGGTTACACTCAGGATATTGGCTCACTCAAAACGTTCATCGGATGCATTCTAGGGTCTGCTGAACGGTTTGACTGTTTTTTCTTAGTCTCCAGTCTCCGTATTATGGTCTGATGAGACTATAGAACAAGTATGGTAAGAAAATCAACGGCTAGGTAATTCTGCCCTTGGTATGGTTTGTCACTAAACACATCCAAATGAAACTCGATACACCCTTGTAGCATTCATAAGGGAATAGCAGACCTTCTGGTGACTTCATTTTTGATAAAGTTAAACCAGTTTTACATAATTTCCTCTGTTTAGCTGTTCTCTATTTCCCCTCCATTCGTGAGATAATATTATTCAAGTCTGATTTTCCACTGTAAGTGTCATAAGTCTAGAGAGGGCAAATGAAATTCTTGGGCGAAGGGCAATTATCGTCTTATCAATTACGTTATTTTTTTATTAGGAGTTTTTTTTTTTGGATGAAATTTGATGTCCAAAGGAGGCTTCAGTCTTTCAGCCTCATCTTGGATGCATTCACTCTACGAAGGCGAAAGTTGAATTATGAATAGATTGACTTACGAGTATAGAATGTCTTGTTTTTTATGTTTGGTTCAGATTTCAGCTCAGTCCTTTCAATAGTTGCCTTGTAAGTGCATGGGCTTTCAAGTTGAAATTTTTATATTTTCACACCCCTCTCCCCCCATAAATCGATGTATAAATAAACCAATAAAGAAATACGAAAAGACGAATAATGGGTATTTTTGGAATCTTGAAATGATCGATGAAATGAAAAACTACGAGTATACATATGCCCCATGCCTATTTTCGGAAGTCAGACCAAAATTAATAGCCTTTCTGTGGAAAATAATAGTTTAATTCAATTTTTGAATTGTCTCTCAGTAGTCCTGGTGAATCACTCAGTCGTCAGGAAAGCAAGCAGAATAATAATTTTTTGAAATTATATACATATTTAATGGTAAACGTCGGTAAACCTGTTTACTTTATTTTCACTTGCTGCGGGCCCAGTGTGATATTTAGGTGTGTTCTCCATAGGTAAGTGATTTTTTGGCCGAGTATTAGCGAAATATGTAGTTCTTGCCCACAAATCGTATCATATTTCGCGGACGATTATAAAAATTAGTTAAACAAATACCGGAACTGGGAGAGAAGAAAAACGCGAGTACATGTACATATAATATATGTATAGGCTTCATACGATGTAGAGTAATTTATTCCGAATTTCGCGTGTTGTTTTTCAAGGAGAAAATTGCAAAAATTTTTAATTTAAAATTTCATTTTTCTTTTGGAATTGAACTGGCGCGTTATCTGTTGCGTGAAAAATTCTGAATCATCTTTTTTCATCGCGTTATTTTTCGATGCAAAGAAAATGATTAGATTTTCAAATTTTTATCATTCTCTTGAGAACGGTCTTCATTTTAAAAGAACGGCTGCTTTTTTTTTTTTCTTCGCAAATCTTAAATGGATTCAACTTTTTTGAAGCCAACCAAATTCTAATAATCCGGTTGGATTCGTTAAATTTTGTCCTTATCGTCTTATCATGAAAAAAGTATCTACTGATAGTCGTTTCGATTATTAAATCGATTCTACTCGGATCAACTTTTTCTAGAATTTAGTTTAGAAGTGGAACAGCTTATCAGTATGGAATTTTTTAACTAGGAATGTTTAATGTTATTCTTATGAACCTTCGAAATGGTGATTTTTAAAATTATGCCAACTGTTTTCAAATCTGAAAAATTCTTTTTCGGCGGAGTAGTAAAAACTGTATATTCTGTGGGTAGGTGGTATACATTTTATTTGAAAAACAAGTCTTACGATCAAAATACGATCATTTTCAAAATAGCTTCAAAAAAACCAAAAAAAAAAACCAAAAAAACTAAAGCTAATTTAAATCGAATTAATGCTAGTAAGTGATAAACGTGTAAACAAGAATATGATAATCATTAAAATTTTCATGATGGTTTTACTTGGAGACGGAATCTCAGAGCCTGGCATTAAAAAGCTGTATAAGCATTGACGAAATTTATTGGGCCTATACAATTTTTTATCTTGAATAATTTACATGGGGAAAAAAATCGATTTTGGTCTCGTTTCAGCCGAACTCATTGTCGTTTCTGCGAATTTATTTTTCCAAAAATTGACTCGTCTATAGGCGTGTTATACAGTTTCTGCTTCTAGGTTTGATGCCTGTGAAGTAGAAAATCTGCGGTTTTTCATGAAAAAAAAAAAAAATTCTAGCGAAGCAAGCCTCGCTAGAAAAGCAGGTTTTTGACTGATCGTACAGAGGTGTCATGAAACAAATATATCTTAGGTATGGTTTAAGATTTTGTGAAAAGGATAGGGACAGTCTACCTGATTTTTCGAAAGCAGAAAAATCACAAAAAAAAATTTCTGTACGACCATTTTGTTATTGGCTGCCAGCAAATACAATAAAAATTTTTTTTTCGAATTCGCAGCTCAATTTGTGGCTCACTTTGTAAGCTGAATTCGTAGCTCGATTTGCAGCTCATTTTGTAGGTCAATTCTCATTTTGTAGCTCAATTTGTAAGCTCAATTTGTAGCTCATTGTGTAGCTCATTTTGTAGCTCAATTTGTAAGCTCGTTTTGTAGCTCATTTGGTTAGCTTGATTTGAATTCGAGGAATTCGTTCCTTCAAAAACCCTGAGAAAATCATCGATTATTCGCTACTTTTTTGTTAATATCTACTGAACCGCCCTACCGATCGACTTGAAATTTATATATCACACCTAAAAATCGTTAAGATGAACCTGTGGTGCAAATTTTAGCCCAATTGGTTCAGCCGTTCGTCAGTTTTCGTTTCCCTAGGAAATATATAGCCTCTCGTGCTTATTTGTGAAAGTCAGACCTTTAATACTCGTAGTAGGATTTTCTGTCGAAAACCTGCTAAAAAAATAAAAACTTGGTGATATTGCATAATTTTGGTAAATTTAATTCTTTCACTCGTACTGATTGAAAGTATAACATTTATAAATTTTTTAAGGGAGAAAGAAATCGCGTATTTTTATCGACAAAGCAAATTAGCAGAGCAAATTGGAGTAGCTATGGTTAGCGATATTTATATTCAAGTGAAGTACATAGTTTTTTCTCCTTAATTACAAATCTTCAGATAAAGATCTCTACAAAATGATCAGCGATATATTTTATTACCTACCTAGATTGGCTTTGTGCCAGAAAAACTATCGAAGCTTACTTCATTAAATCCCTCGTTGCTGACTCATTTCCGTGTACTATTTGGAGGTACACTTCTGAAATTGACGACGACGTAAATGATTTTATAGGTGAGATCCACCCTATATGATATTTTGTCACTGACAAATTATTTGATCTGTACAAAATAATGTGGTATTATTAGACTATCCATCTTAATATGACAGATTGTAGTTCCTATTTTATAATACGATGGAAAAAAAAATTGTTTTGAAAAAAATATGTTGTATCTGAATTATCGTTCTGTCGTTGTTTTTCCTATCTCTTGTTTTTTGACTTTCATGGCTTTCATTCTTCATATAAGTCGTAAATTTAAATTTGTAAGTCCAGAATGGCATAATAATAATTGTAAATTTTGTGAGAATACGCACAAAGTTGATATTAAAATGCACATATGGTATTAAATACTGTTCGAAACTTCTTAAATTTCAAACTCCAAAGTATTTTATATCGGAACTGATAACAATTCATTTCCCACCGAATGAAAGCTTGTGTGACGCCATTTTTGGATTGCTCGATTTCGATTCAACAGCTTATCCAATGAATTGAAGTGATTCTGTCCTCTCGTGTGAAAAAAATCTCTCGATTCAATCAATATCTATGCGTACTCTATAGCGATGTTATAATTTCATCTCTATATTAGTCGAATCGTCTTTCTTTAGACTTCTATAATATGCTCTTTTTTTCTGCTTAATTACATGCTAGAAATAGCTCAATTGATATTCTTTGTACAGCTTCAAAGCTCATTTTATTAATGTGTGAGGTTCGATCTATACTGAAGTATTTTTCTTCGCGTTAATGTTTTGTCGAAGAGAAAACCCGAATGTTTACCATCTTACTACATCTTTGCTAACATAATTTTCATTTTGTCAAATAAACTACTAATTTTCCAGTATTAATTCTCAGGACTAGATAATCGAAATTTAAAATTCACTATACGGGTGCTGATGAGAAATGTAGATAACATAATATAACTATTAAAGCTTTTAATATTGAAAATACAATTCGACTCATTCGGAAAACACGGATTGTATACTTATATCTAAACCGGCTCTGCCTTTGGTGGGAATCGTGTAAAATGGATTAACATAACGAGTTCGTTTTTTATTCTTATTTTTTGCACCATTTTAAATCATCAACTAAACCGCAGACATTAACGTCGATTACATTTAAATACTAATTTACCGAGGTGACAAGAAAGTTTATCCTCGAAGAAATTAGTCATTTTGTGTAATAAAAATGTTTCAAACTATGTATATAGGTACATTACATGATTCATTTATAAAACGACTTCTGAAATTTATACTGGCCGACAAAATTCCTGGACTTGAAGACCGAAATAATTTTACTCGTACTTTCAAACAATATCCAAAAAAGATGCAATATTCAATGACATTATTAATCCTTGAGGTTTTCTTGAACTTGAGTTATCGCATTTGTGCATTAGTTGCAGGTTAAAAGAAAATAATCTATAATTGGTTTGCACTTAAAAGTGGAGGAAAGTGAGGAATGGATTAAGTATATTACTTGTAAATTTGTGTTTGGCTCCATGTATTAGATAAGATCATTTTTGACAACTTCATTAGAAAATTAATTGCTGTTGTATAAAAGTCGAAAATAGTCTGTATTGCCATTTGCACCAAAATCCACCTCTGCTTGGCAATTTTCAATTTTTCCGGTTTATATCTGAACTATCCTCGTACCTATGTACTTTTTCATTGTTATGAAATATTTGGTAATAGATCAATTAAAATTTTTTAAATACCTCAAATTGCAGGTTATTGAAAATGAATTCTTTGCAAGAGACGTTAAGTCAAAAATTTGCCTGTTTGTCTTTGTGTCCATGTGCTCGTCCATAGACTATATCCATATGCTATCTTTATATTAAGGTATAAAGAATATAAAGAAAGTGAAAAATGAGCGTAGAGAATGTAGAAAATGTAAAAAATTGGTGTATAGAATGTAAATAATCGACGTATAGAACTTGGAGAACGGTTCAAAGAATGAGAAGAATCTATAACGAATCAACTTTCTTGCAAAGTTATCATTAAATTAAGGTCGCACGTCATCAAATTATAGTCAATTTAGAGGATAATTGCAGGTCGTTAGTATTATTCCATAAACAATTAAGTACTGCTTCATTATTCATGTGACTCATCTGCTACCTCTTAGAGATGTCGATTGTTTCAAAATTACGTGCAATCTGTTTTAATCGAAATTCAAATTAAAATATAAAATAAAAATCGATCAAATCGAAAATCGGTCGCGAGGAAAAATCGAAAAATCAATTTTACTTTTTGTTTAAGTCGAGATTTAATTCAAAATTTCATTTTTTTAAATTAATATGAACAGTTACTCACACGAATGACGAAAATACTCAATTTGAGAGATATTTCGATTTTTCAGTTTCTAATTGATCGAGAAAATCGACCTAAAAATCTATTTTTGGGATTGGATTTGATGGAAAATTGAGAAAAAACCAGCACTCTATACTGTCTCGAACTACAATAATCATTTTATAAATATTTTCCACGCCTTTTTGTGTTCCAATATTCTACTCCCAAGTCTGTATGAAATTAATTATACTTGATATATAATAGACAAAGGACAAAACCAGCATCGAGAATATAAACCAAATCATTTGGCACTTTTCGAACATTAATTAGAAATATCGACTTCACGTATCTCGATGTACACGTCTTCATGAATGTGTAAGTAAATCAAAGTGCTTATAACGTGCGCACGACATACGCGTAGCGAAGTATGTGTATGTGTAGTGAATGTTGCATAACCAAAACGCCGTAAATAATTCGCTTGTTGATGCGATGTCAGATAAATTGCATACCTTCGTTCGAATCGTAATCGTACAGTTCTCGTGAGTTCTTCTTTTTCGTGGCGTTCGTAAAGGTATTATGCGAATGTCACTCGTGTTATTTCAGTTATCTAAATTACTGCACAAGTGAATAACTACAGTCAGCCCTGTTATCCCTATGGGGTAGTAATTTTATGTGCTATACTACGAATTTATTCTCATAATTTTCCACAGTAGGTATACTGGCTTCAAATATGTAAACTTTGAGTACACAGTTCGTACTTTCTTCGAATGGAAAAGATATTACTGAAAATTTTTCTCAAATTTTTGATGATAAAATAAAATTGTCTGGGGACACGTTTTTAAAATGACTGATTTGTTCGTTTGAACCAGTCAGAATGCGATAACGACGTGGGTCTTTGTTTTATTTATTATTAAGATTTCTACCCTATCGTTTCTGCTCATTTATCCAGAAATATCGACGTTTGTCTGTATAAACAAAGTGATTCAAGACCGGTTTGTTTGTACGAGAAGGAAAAAAAAAAAATTATTTACAACCTGAATATCAAAGTGATCCTTCAAATCCAAAATTAAAGGTTCGAGATACTCGCTACATTAAAAAAACATTTCGGTATATATTTTACCGTTTGTATGAGAAAACTGAGATAATCCGAGAAATTTTATATTTTTACACTTATCTCACTTTGTTGGAATTGAGAGCTTCAATTGACAATAACGAAAATATAGCTGCTTACATATGCATATTGTAATCAATTCAGAAATGAGAATTAATTAGTCGCAAAACGTGAAAAAAAAAAAGGAAAATGTGCACATTTTATGTTGAGTAAAATTTACGAATGTGTAAATTTCATTTTAAAAATATTTACATCTTTTCAATATTTCGATTAGTTAAAATCTCTATTACCTGGTGGAAACTTTCTTTGGATAATCTCGATTATTGTTTCAAATTTTTTTCGATAATTTGGAAAGAGGATGTAGCAGTTCTTAAAAGCAGACGGATCGAAACAGTTCGCTATAATTTTCTTGATAAAATTTTTTTCTTGCTGACGTGAGTCTAATATGCAAATGTTCATTCATGTATTCGTCGCACGAAACAGAATGAATACTTGTTAGGAGTAGAATAAAAAATTGAAAAAAATCCATTGATTTCTTATTTTGACTCTAATCACCATCGTTCAAAGTTCAAACCGATTATTAAAATTATCGAGTGAGGAAGTGAATCCTCTGAAGTATTTTGAAGTTCAATATTTGATTGACACCTACATGGGCTTTCTAAAAATATACGTATTTGAAAAAATGTACATCGTACGTGAACTTGTCTTGGGTATTTCCAGCTGTCTAGTCGTCGTCAAAGGAAATCACCACAATATTATGATGTATACATATACATTTATATTCAACTTACTCGTAAACGTAGATTTTTCTTATTATTTTTTTCAAAAATCAGAAAATATTATTAAGAAACGTGAAAATGAATACAGTTGAGGTCAGATTCGGGACAAGTGCATTGACCAAATAATTAATGATAATTATCAAATAACTTCAAACCTTGTCGCTCCGGGGGGGCCATTTTTCATAGGATTTTTCCAAATTTTCACCAAGAATAATCATTCTCGTGATCTGTTGGAGATATATTTTTTGATTAAATGCTTTCTTCCACGAATTATACTATGATATTATATTTTATATTATAATCGACTTTTTGTAAGTGAATTCAGTTCATCGAAGCTGTTGCATGTTTTTATCCATCCTATAAGTACCTATACTTCATAAAATGTAGAATTATTCAAGATTTCGGGATACATGAATTATGAAAATTTTTTTCTTGCGAACTCGAGTTTAATAATATTTTAATTTCTTAGAATCCAATAAGTACTTAATTAAAGCCGACGCTACTTTTTTTAGAACAAAATATAGCGAAAAGCTTTTGAAAATATGAAATTCAACAACCTTGACACTGACTGCACTCGAAGAAAAAATACGAGTATTAAAAATTATAGTATGCTGCATAGACCACTATAACTTAGGCACCATTCAGGTTTTATGTGAAGAATTAATATAAAATATTAAATTCGGTTTTAGAATGCAGCATCCTAATTCTTAACATATTAATTATATGTACCAGTTTTCAGTAAATTTTTGTATTGTATTGATTTTCAATATATTTTCACTAATTCTTGACAAATTTATACTTATTTTTCTTATAAATCGTGAGTTGTCCTTAAGTTAGTATGCAGATATTGAAATTTTAGATGCGGATTTCTCTCAGTGTGGAAAAATGTAATGGAAAAGTGTTATTCCGAAATGATTTATGTCCATTTTTGACTAAAATAAATCAGTGGTGCCATCTGGATTATCGAAGACATTATTTCTAGTTTATCAAGTATTAGAGTACCAAAATCACGGTTTTGTGAAGTGAACATATAAAGCTATACAGAAGAAAAATATCTGTATTGAATCTCTTCCCAAAGTGACCTTAAAATACAAATTTTCATTCTCATCAAATATCGATTTGTGATTGTTATGATTTATTGAATCACCTGATGTCGTAATAATTGCAAATTTAATATAAACAAGAAAATTGAATCATTCATCACTTCCTCTTCCTTTTACTGCTATGAAGAGTTGCTTTTTTGGATGAAGGTTCAAAAGACATCTTGGAATATAGCTCTTCAGTTGTGAAGATGATGTTTTTGTCTGGATATATAGAATGAGCTATAAGTAGAGACCGGATTCCTTGGCATTTGTCACTTTTGTTCCTGAAGGGGCAGGAGGGTAATTTTTACATATGAACACAAATCGGGGGGAATAGAACCCAGGAAAAAATTTTTATTTTGCCAAAAACTGCCAAAAATGAGAAAAATGCCAAAAATGGGGAAAATGCCAAAAATTGCAGATTTTGCTAATTTTTACACTTTTCATTAGAAATCATATCATTACATCACACATAAAATCATTGATTGTGAAAAATCAGCTTATCATCTTGGCACAAGCCTAATCATGCAGGCAAGGAAGTTAGCAACTGATATCTACAGCTCTCACTCTCGTACATAACTGCACAATTCATACTGTGCATCGCAGAAGGAAGGGAACATTGAGAAGCACCTCATCGTGCTGCATAACGATAAATTTTTCTAAAAATGTATTTTCCTTTATCTGTGAAATAGAATTTCATTACTTCTTTACTTTTTTGTTGCTTTTGGGGGGTTTTTGTAGGTTACTGCCAAATAATGCCAAAAATGAAGTTTTCAATGCCAATTTTTTCACTTTTCTGTGCTGAGGAATCCGGTCTCTAGTTATAAGACATCACCCTTATTTTTGGTTGGTTGTTTATTTTATTAATGCTGTTTAACTGAGAGTTCAAATCATTAGTCAGTTAGTTTATTAATATTGCTGAAATTTTTACTAATGAAATTTGTTTTTTCTTTTTGTTGCAGGTAAGTGCCAGATAGAAATGTATACTAACTACACCTACTATCAGAATAATAGTTCAAAAGTTGAAGGATTTTGGTGCTGCGAAATTATAAACAAAGCATCAGGTATTTATCTTTTGTAAAACCACTTGCGTTTTTCTGCCCTCGCCATGAAAAAGAGCTTTTCTCAATTATTGTATTTTTTAAACTTGTATAAATCTCAGGGCAAATTTTTTTTCGCTTTGATTGGTAAAACTGAGCATAGATTGTTGTTCTACATTCCGTTTTATGGTGAAAATGCTGCAAAAAGTGTTTTTTTCTCTCATCCTGAAATTCCTTTTCCCTTCGGACCTCTCTGTGCGATATTGGCCGGCTGTGAATTTCCTCCAATGCAAATCGTTGTTGGTTGTGAATTTAGAGTTGATTCGTGCAGAAGATTTAGCCGAATTTTAAGTCGGATTGAATTAATTTTAATTATGCGTATTGAGAAGAAGATAATATATTGTGAAGTTTGTAGAAAAAAAAAATTACAATATAATTGTGATGAGGTATTTACCCCAGCCAAAGTCTCTGCAAAATACCACCTGTTTCAGTAAAAACAAAAAATTCTGACTGATCCGCTATTTCGCAGTAGATATAAGACTGGCGAATGAGGTTATACTCGTGATTCCGGCATGGTAAATGACTTTAACTGCTGGTTTCAGTAATATCCGTGGTAGGAGTGGTATCCATAGCCTCCGTAGCCTCCGTATCCTCCGTATCCTCCGTATCCTCCATATGAGTACGGATGATGGTAAGCAAGGGCGTGGTGGGCAATACCTCCAGCAGCTAATCCAGCTCCGAATAGTCCAGCAGCTCCTAGACCTAGAGCTCCCAAAGCTAATACTGGATCTATAAAATAAGGAAAGATAAGTCAGTCGTGAGGATTTCAAAAATGTTTGCCTGACTCAGATGGTTCGTGCACTATCTACATGTATTTACTCTCGTATTTGAAATTTTATGAAGTCTTTATCGCAATTTCACACTTACGAAATCGTTTTTCACGGTTATTTAATTGTGGCGAATAAACTGCAGGATATCTGTAACTTCCGTAATTCACTGGTAAATTATCATTTTGAACTTGGGGTTGTTGCTGTTGTTCGGCAGCAGCGGCCACAATGCAGGCAGTAAATAGGGCTACGGCAATCTGGTAAAACAGAAACAAAAATCAAAATAATGGTATTAAGTTTCAAACTAAAGAAAAACTACGTATAACAACCTCCCATGCAATCTTGACTGAAATTCTTACATTTAGAGAAAAAAAAAAAATTAAAAATTAGTTTGCTGCATACTAACTTTGGAACAATTCAAGTCTTATGTGAGAAATTAATGGAAATAAATTATTAAATTTTAGTATACGCGTGCGACGCTAATTTTGAACACATTTATACAACTTTCAATATTCTTTTATCAATTTATAATATTTTTTACTAATAATTAAAAAAATTTATTTTAATTTTTCATAAAAAACCTGAATTGTCGTAAAGGCAGATATTGAAATTTAATTTGCAGTTTTCTCTGAGTGTATTGTTGATGTCTCACCAATTTGAAATTTTGATTGTAACATTAACAAAACATCGACAAGAACACATCTTATTGTTGTATTTCTTCGCTTTCCACTCACATAATGGATTGAACTTGCATAATTTCTATAATACTATATAGCAGCATTTATAGTTCGTCTTTATTTAAGTTTTCTTTTAGAGTAACTATGTGCTACAAAATCTTGATACTCTTCTGATACTTATATGATTGAGAAAGATTCAATCGGATAAGCGATCGTATACTCTATAAAAAGTTTTTGGGAGCACTTCTACTTTTCTTGTACTTTGAAAGTTCTTTATGGTTTCTCTTTTTCTGCTCCTTGATTTCCAAAATGGAGATCGTACTTTTACTCTAACAATAAGTTCGCTATATATAGATGTACAAGCGTGTGTGTATATATATATATATATATATATATATACATCTGATATCTTCTATTCGGATCGCGTACAATACGAAATTTTCAACTTTCGAAGCCGCGTATACGTGTATACAGAATTTTACAGACTGAAAAGAGTCCCTCTATATACTTATTCGTTTCTCGTTCGAACATGGAATTTACGACTTTTCCAGCCGCTGATAAGTTTTAAATTTCGCTTGAAAAGATTCATATCAACGTAGAGTTCGTAATCCTATTCGAAGTATATAAAAATTCAAAATGGCGCGATAACGTTATTAGCGGCGCAGATATGATAACTTTCTCAATTTCATATTATATAATATTTAAATGTTCGGCGAGTCGTAATTCTTCAACGAACAGCCTTTCGTCCACTAGCCCCCCCCTTCCCCCGTCAATATCCACGATTTTATGAATTAGATATACTTACAAAGTTTTCGCTTATTTCCTCAATTTTTTCGAGAAAATAAAATAAAGGCAAAAAAAAGTTTAGAATTGAAAAACTTGAACGAGGAAGTGTATATAGCAAAAAGTTTTAATTTTCATGTTTTCTTTTTTCTCCTCGTTTTATGGTGGTTTTTGATTTTTTTTTTCTCTTGTGAGCAGTACATTTTTACCCATTTCTGCAGGAAATTATTAAAATTTGTTATGTTAATAATATAGCATAATATAAACGTGGATGAAAGGAAGTACTTTGGTTTAAAGTGATCTTATGTGTATACCGAAGAAAGACTAACGTGACGAAGAAAGAGTAAACAAAAAGAAAATTGCTTCACGCAGATTGGTTGATTAAAAAACGAAGTGTTCACAACACACGCACGAGAAGTATAGGAAAACATGGCAGTTTTTGGTGCAGAACCCGACATTTTTCCCCAATTATTTTTATAAACCTGGAAAGTTGGTTGAGTTTTGAATAAATCTTTGACTTTGTTTATTGCCTTTGGTATCGAACTGGTAGATGGTTTATATTTCAACTGGTAGGTACATAATTGCTATCAATACTCCATAAGAAATGCACATAAGCTGGTTATAAATGGTTTTCAGTTATTAACAATTTAAATTAAAAGGTCGGTATAGGATTTTTATTTGATGCTCCAGAACACATGATATTTCAAAGTCCAATTCAGACATCGAATTGAGCTATATACGATGATTTTTATAAGGGGTGTAGTTCTTTTTGAAAAGGATTCGCATGAATTTGATTAATAAATTGGAAGCAAAACGAAGACAGCAAAACTTTGTGACACTTGAAATTAGTACAACATTATATACCTATTGAACTTTCATAACTTAGTAACAACTTGAAACTGATTATGGAATGACTTTACATAAATTATTATAAAAGGTTGATAAGATACAACTAAACACATAGATTAGAGTATAAGGAGTTTTGCACTCTACATAAAACATAGAGGGTGCAAATATATGACAATTTTCAACTGGTTGGAAAATGCGATCCATATAGTATAATATACTAAAGGTGGCTTAAGGTGACTTTCCAGGTCTATTGGCACTTTTTTGTTTTTCTTTTTGCATAGCACATAAAAACTAACTTGTTTATAATCGATAATACGAGTATTGATTTCTCTTCAATTAGTTGATGGACTTATCCGCACTTGTGTGGAAATACAGGCTATACTATTAAGGGTGTATATAGTTTACTTGTGTCACGAAGTCAACATCGCGACTTCCTGATTATCTTGGTATTATTTTAAAAGGGCGTCAATACACTTACCAATACTCGAATGGCACTCATTTTGTTGAAAATTGTTTTAATAGGAACTTAATTGCTACTAGTAAAAAAATAAATGCGGAAAATATAAATACGTGAACGTGACTGCACAAAGCACAAGTGATGCTCCAACGTTTTTGAACTGATTTTTTATACAAAATTTACGCGTCTGCAAATCGAATCCTGGGTGAAGATCGAAAACATAAATGTGTATTAATGTATTGAGATAATTCATGAGGAAAAAAAATGTTTTCAAAATGTGAAGCCAAAAATGTAGTATTAACAAGGAAATCAAGTTTTTAATGTGGGACCAGATGGGCGCAGAAAATTTTCACCCTTCAACATTCATATATAGCTTTCAATAATGCCTCTAGGCGTGGCATTCGACATCTATGAGTGATCTTAATTATGGAATATTCAAATAAATTTTTTTTTTTTTTTTGCGTCATGTTTTTGGCACCAGAAATGCGTGTCCGTTGTAATGATGCCAAACAAATTCGGTAAGCCAACTTTCTAACCTTTATTTGCTTCATTTCGCAGCGACTGAAGAGCATTTCACCAATTCTCATCTGAGAACTACAGTATTATTGCCTGTAGTGATGACCATTGTCTCAAAATTGCTGTTAATTTCGCAAAACTGAAAGTTTTAGATTTAGTTCACGTTTAATTTTCCGTATAAGGTTTTCGTCTTGAAGTTGACATTATACTGAGAAAATATTCACCCATTCGTCATTTTTTTTTTTAATGCTCTGGTTTCTTTCTTCTTCCCCCTCGCCTCTAATTCCGCTGATTTTTTCTAACGAATGAATGATCGCAGAAAGGACAGTTGTCCAAAAATCGCACACTTTTTTCTTTTGTATGTCCAGAAGACGCGATTAAATACTGTAGTTTTTATTACGCAATGCTCAACTCACAGACCTCAGAACTGTTTTTCTTTTCGGGGCTCACAGCGTTTCAAATTATCAACAATTAATGTAAAATGTCAGAATTGGCTCGGTGTCATTTCGCTCTTTCTAGAATGCTGAATACATCTTTCAAATTTCGGTGGGTTGTCTAATTCGTCTATCTTCAGTCGAACCGGGATAACTCAAAATCTTTATGCAAGTAGAGAAGACTTTCGAATTATGAAAGTTAGATTTGTGGTCGCTTCTATTAGAATTTCAAGTTAAAAGTCGAAAAAAAAATTAAATATAAGGAAATGGGAATGCATGTTCGAATATTTACATTATTATACGTCATGTTTTTGTATTATCACTCGAGTTTCAGTTGTGAAAGCATTAGTTTTGAGTTTAATTGTCATTTTTGTATGTGTCTTATGGCATGGCACTCAGAAATATGGGACCGCTTCCGAGTTCTCACCGAAGTCGATACTTTTAAAACACAACAAACTCTGTACGATCCATCTTTGAACTGTGACGATTGTATTTTGACTTTAGACACTGAATATTATCGATACCTTGAAGCTAAATACGGTGCTATGTGTCCATTTTAAGAAATTTACTAGAGGTAAAATGTTATTATACTCGTATGCATGATGATGAAGACCATGAATAAAATGTCTGAAGATCCATACGTTGAATATAGGCTAGTAGTACCTATTACTGCCAAAGAAAGCTCCATGTCGTTGGCACCCCCACGCCCCCAAAATTGGTCCAAAATATTCTAGGAATTTTGTACCGTTTTGTATCGCAAAAAAAAAATTTGTACCGCATCCACAGAGAGCTATTCAAAGAAACGTTATGGGGTGATGGAGACACGCTAGCGCCCCCACTTCAACCGATCAACTTGAAACTAGTCTCATCATTTTGTACTAATTTTGTACTGTTTTGTACCGCTATTAAAAAATTTGGTACCACCCCCCCTTTCAAGTTATTAAAAATATTGATGAGGGGTGCTGAGGACATGCTAGCACTCCCACTGCAACGAAATAACTCCAAACTGGTCTCATCATTTTGTACTCATTTTGTACTGTTTTGTACCGCTATTAGAAAATTTAGTACCACCTCCCCTTTCAAGTTATTAAAAATATTGATGAGGGGTGGTGCCAAACTGGTCTCATCATTTTGTACTTATTTTGTACCGTTTTGTACTGCTATTGGAAAATTGGTACAAAATAAGTACAAAATTCCTAGCATATTTTGGACCGATTTTGGGGAGGGGTGGGGGTGCTGACGAGATGGAACTGCCAATGAAATGCATGTAATAATTTCTTTTCTCACATCTGGTAATTTTTTCAAAATGAATAGGTGTAACTCTTTTTTGTTGTAAGATATGTATTTCATGAAAATATGACGTATATATTGAACACTTTTTTGTGAAGATTTCTAATAGATTTTTTGTCTGTTATGAAATAATATCAGTTTTTTGATCAGTTTCCCTTCTCTTTTAATTCAGAATGCAAACGAAAATAATGTACTAATAAAATGAAGAAAAAATTGCGTGAAATTATAAATTGAAGAATATTTAATGAGTATTTAATGCAGATAGAAATGCACGTGCGCTGAATTTCTCTATCTTGATTTCAGAAATTTTTTTCAACATGTAGGTACCTACCTCATCATTCATTTTAAATTTTAGATTTTTTGCTCGCGCTTCATTCTTTTCACATATTATTAACTATAATATTCACAACAGAAAAATTATAATTATTTTCATGCTCTCAGATGATACCAGTTCGATAGCAGTTCATATAAACTTTTAATTTTTTGATTTCGATTTTAATTGGTTTGTTGGTTTTCGAAAAAGGCTACACGCCTGTCCTCGCCGGCGATCGTTTGTTTGATTTGTCCTTTCTAATCAAATTCTCTGTATCACGATTATAGAATACAGTATTTTTTTTCCCGTTTTCATTGATAACTTTCCTAAATCATTTTCTCCTTTGTCTGATGTATGTAACAAGTGGAGATTCATCGTAAGAATATCCTTACGAATTTGATTTCCATCTTCTTCAGATTTACTTTTTCATTTATTTTGGCCAGCAAATGTTGGTTCAACTGTATGATATTTCCTCGGATGAGGTCAAATATTAGGCGATTTAACTGTGTATTTGTTTGTAGATTGAAGAATTCGAGGATACTGTTATTGTCTTTATTCTTTACTGTCGAGCGATCAATTATAAATTGAATCTGGAAAATTCAAAATAACCTAGTGCTTGAGATGAATATATATCTGTTTTAAAATTTTGAAACCTCAAAATAAATTAATTCCACGTTGGGGAGTGAAAGAAATGCAAATTAGGAGTGATTAATTACTCTATTATGGTGATTTTTCGAAGTATTTTTTTTACAGAGGTTGAAAGAGGAGTGTGTATTTGTTTTCGTTACATGGGAGTAAATTCGGAAATTAACATGAAGTTAAGGTCGAATGCGGAGATCGATAAAGTGCAGCTAAACATAATGATATGCTGGTACCATTTTCTGACCTGATGATTTCAGTGCACTAGTACACTGTTCACACTAAACGCTCATTGTAACAGTGTTCGTTGTAGCCGATTTTTTTCTTCTTGTATGCTTATTATGACTTTTTGGGCAGGACTTGGTCTTTTACCCATTGTAAGGGGACCAATGCTCATTTTACTGATTTTTATTGTATTTATTTATTTATTTATTTCTATCATAACTCTGTCCATGTGAGGAGAGATCGTACATGGCCCTAAAACACCATTGTGAAATGATCGTAACACATTTTTTAAAATTGAACATAAATTTTATTTAAAATTTTGTTCATAACCATAATAATATGGTATTTAACAGAAATGAAGTGACACTACAAAGAATTTGGGTACCTAATTAAGATTTTTCGAAACGAGAATGAGTGAAGAAAAAGAAATGATATCGGCTGCGAGATTATTCTGACAGATTGCTGGAGGAACTGTAGAGAATAACTTATTTCAAGAAGGCTGATCCGTAACCATAACCGGCGGAGTAACCAAAACTGGAGACGAGTGGGCTGGAGACGATTGGGCTAGAGACGAATGGAGCAGCGCCGATGGAAGAAACAACTGGAGCAATAGCTGGGGAAGCAATAGCTGGGGCAGCAATAGCTGGGGCAGCGAAGTTGGTGATGGCTGGAGCGCTGGCAATGGGCAGAGAGTATGAAGTTGCTACTGGTAAAGCTGCAGCGCCGAGTCCGTATGGGTAGACTAAGTGAGAGGAGAGATGCGAAACCATTATTAGCTAATGTCGAGCCGAATATGAATTATTTACCTCTCGCAAAGTATCTGCCAAAATCTGAGATTAATATCCTATTGCAATTTCATGAATGGAAATTTTATAGAATGGACGAATTTTGCCAAAAGATTGTATCTCAACGTCCGAACAAGATGTGTAATTCGATTCTTATTGTTTTACTTTAAATCAGAACTTCGCATTAGTTCCTATTGAATGTTTTTCTTTTTTGCCGATTTGAGAATGCGGTATCTCGCTGACAACTGATAAGGTGACTCACACATATCCTTCTGCGCTTGTGCAAGTCGATTGATAATATCCTCCCATGAAAATTTGAATTTACATCCCTCTGGTTTTCATCTGATCCAGATTTAAAGTAGGTCTATACTTATTTCAAGTTTCTAGATTTACTGATGAAATTTTATTATTTATTTTTATACATCTTTTATTGTACCCAAAGATGAGAAAACTCTGTTCATTTTCTCAAATTCACGTCTGGAGAAAGATTTTTGTCCAGGAGTAAATGGTTGAAACATAATATAATACTTACCAAATCTCTTTCCACGGTCGTTGTTTTCAGCAGAGCAGGCAACAAAGGCACAAGCCAAAGCGATAACAACCTGTTATTTTTAAAAAAAATCAAGTTGAAAAATTTTGAGCGTTAGTAAAATGAAATTTCTACAGAATTTTCCAGCTAGTAGTACTCGTACCAATAAAATCTCAGGAAATTATGTGGCCAAAAATGATTAAAAGCATGATGTACGTTATGAGAATTCGTGCAGATATATCAATAATCCTTATGATATTTTGAATTTTCGAATTCAAGCTTTCAAGGGCCAGTATTACGAATATTGGTTACTAATTTAACAGACCATATTCTAACAGAAATTCCCGGACATTGCGTAGTGGTTCGCTAAATAATTAACCGAAATTTTTTGTAATACTGGCCCCAAAAAGAGTGAGATTTCTGAACACTAAATAGGTATAGATTGTGTGAGTACGAGTCTAGCGGTTTAATAATGGACATGAATTGGAATTGTTTTCAAAAGTATACATATTATAATTTATTTCATCAGTTCGAAAGTATAATTACATATATATGTTTAACATAATTATGAAATTTTCCTATCCAACTTTCCATTAAACTTGTCTTATGGAGGTCTGAGTTCATGGTTAATGTTAAACCAGCAGTTTTCATTTCTTGAACTTTTTTTAATGAATTAATTCACCTAAAGTGAACCTTTGAAATGAAGTGAATTTTGACAATTTTTGAAAACGTTTGAATTATTTTAGCTTTTTTTTTTTATTATTTTTATAAACCAAAACTTGACAAACTTTCACTTCCATTCGATGTATCCAATTATTTGTTCGTTTGAATGGAAACATTTCAAGTTTCAACATTTCCCGTATAATGACTTTTTAGCTGTGGACACTGGACAATACCCTTGAAATATTTGAAATTTGAAACACAAGAAAATTTCACAAGGTAGTGTGTAATTTATACAAAGATCCATGCATGAATCATAAAAGTTTGACGGTAGATGCCAATGAAATTTTGATTTTTTTAAATACATTTTAAAAAATATTAGTCACAAAGCCCATAAATGTATTTAAATAAGCTTTTTTCAGAAATCATCTTCAGAGTTAGTTATGAAAGAAATATTTTTACATAATTTTAAATTATTTTACTGGGTACCTATATTTTGTTCTTTTAATGAATAATCTCAAGTAATTGAATCTTTTTTAAAGATAGAAATATGGGATGATGAAAAATTTACGAATTTACACTCGCATAAAAGAAAAGAAAAATAAAATTGAAAAAATGTCACAATTGACCTAAGTTATGTTAGTTTTTAATGTTTAAAAGACAAAGTAGTTGAACAAATACTTACGCAAACTTTGTAAGAAGCCATTTTTTGAATATTAGTTGATTTTTATAAATTATAGCTAACAAGAGCAAAGAAGCACGAAAACAGTGTTTGATGAAGTAAAGCACTCAAGTGATGTCCTGCCTGAATTCGCTCAGCTACTTATATACAATTTCGATTGGTACTCGTTACCATTTTTTGATACAAAAGGAAAATAAAATGGACAAAAGGGAGTTGCCTGTCACGTGAATAAAATTGAAAATTTGTGCCCATGGTATTATGAAAAAAATAATAATCAAGGATATCTTGTTTGGGGTAAAAGTATGAAAAATTTCACTTCAATGTGTATCGTTAATCGAAAAAAAAAAACACTGGTCGATTTTTTTTTTTCAGCATTAATATACAGTCACACCTGACTTTTCAATTTCACCCACTTCTACTATGTTTCAAGCCAAAACGAATGTAGTATGTATACATTCCATAATATGTGTTTGACGAAAGCAAAAAAAAAAAAAAAAAAAACATAATGTTTTTACATTAATGAAAAAAAGTAATCAAAAACAAACCAAAAAGTAGTTTCATTAGTGTCGCTGAAATATCACTTGGCTCTGGATTACTGAATTATGGCCAAATTCATATGTACTTTGTAGTCCGAAAGGTGTAGGATCTATTTCTGACCGTTATTTATGTATAGGTAAGGTACCTATATAAAATATCATTATCAACTATAATGGAAGAAAAATCGGTGTAATATTTCGCGAACTGTAATAATTGCTGAAATTTTGTATCCGTGCTTTAGCAGAAAATGCTGCAAAAAAATAGTTATTATGATTTACGTTGTGTAAAAATTCAATATTTTATCGATACAGCAAAATTTTTAATCAACGCATCTTTCCGAAGTTTTGATATATATTCGCGAGTATAAGGTGTTATTTATTTATTTAATGTACTGCACTATTTTTCTATTATTTATTAATAATTCTTCGTTATACCTTCAGATCTAATTTTTCAGCAGTATATTATTTTTGTCACGAATCGGTGTTAGAGGGTAAATGAACTCTACCGGAGGAGATGATTGATGGGTAGAAATGGTTCGATGGTAAAGATAAAACACGTAAACGTGTATATTATTCGAGAAAATTGCGTTTCTATAATATTAATAAAATTCCAATGAATATAGTCCCCAAAATATGGAAATTTTTTTCTTTTGATATTTTGACGTGTTTGTTTTAATAGCGGGGGCTGACTTATTGGATTATTTTTTCATTTTAAATCGCCTTTTTTGTATTTATTATAGTTTCGATACCAGCATTATACTGTAGGTGGTTCTTTTTATTGCATTTTGTTTAAAGAGTTCTATATCTCTATCATATGAGCAATCTAAGCAATATCCTCGATGTTTTGTTTTATAAAATTTGAAAACGTACTTATAGTACCGTCCTGTTGACTCATTTTGAGTCGTTCGTTATTCGAAGCAGTGTAGTGAAAAATATTCCTCATGATCTTGAAATTTTGACAGGATTTTGTACTTGAGTAGAATAAATGGTCTTAAATATCGTGAAAAGTACCGTCGAATGGGGGCGACTTTACACACTTTTTTAATGTTTTTCAACTTTGTCCTTTAATAACTCCTCCAATTTTTAAGCTACTGAAGTGAATTTGGTTTTAAAAATTTGGTCTTAACATTTCTCAACACATTTGTAAAAAAAATTTGAGTTTTCAGCCTTCCTTCTATTTTTTATGATTTTTCAAAAAATGTGTGTATAGTCACCTCTCAATAGGGCGACTTTACCCATCAATTTGTTATTGACGGGTGGAAGGCAAAATTTAAGGATCTTTGTACTGGGACATACGATTGAAAAGAAACTAGTCAAGTACCAATTTGTACCGTGTGAAACCGAACTGAATATTTTGATTGCCTGTGGTTAAAAAGAAAAGACGAATAAGAAAAAGGAAAAAAACCATATCGCCCCTTCATTTTCTTGCTCTGTTACTGGGTGAAGTGAGGTAGGGGCGCCGATCTTTTTTTTTCTTTTCCTCCTTCTACCTGCTTCCATCCAAATCGTATTTCGGTTTTAATTTTTGCCTGGCAATCTATTTATTGGGCTAAAACGAAGTGGGTAAAGTCGAAGTGAGTAAAGTCGTCCCTTGAGTGTAAAGTCACCCCTTTCGACGGTAGTGATTTCTTGGAGGTTCGTCTGAATGATAGAAAAAAATCATGACTTTTCATCGAGAAAGTGTAAAATTTATGAAAATTGAAGAGTGAAAATCTCGTGTTCATTTCTTATACCTCATCTACATACTCGTACGTATATATCGATCATCATGAAAATACTCGTAATTAAATATAACATTTTTTGTGAGACTGAAAATTTTCAAAAGTATATGAAGCGCGCTCAGGGAAACCATACACTAAGTCGCTAAATGAAAAGTTGAGAAAAAGCAAAAAAAAAATGAAAAACTTTATTTTTAAATTTTTTCTACGTATTTTTTCCGTTCTTTCCATAATGAGCTAATTTTCTTGATTTTCAAATTTTCTCATTTTTCAATGTTTAAATCGTTCTATAGAACATCAAATTTTGATAGGATCGGCTTAATTTTTTTTGTATGAAAGCTCTTGATGTGCTCTACATCCTCCACTAAGAAACTGAAAATTTTTTTAGCGACTTAGTGTATGAACGCGCCTCATATCACGCCTCCTCCACCCATAAGATATGCAAAAAAATGGTCGCGATTAGTCATGATTTTTGATTAGCACTTTTCAGTAAAACAGAAACTCAAAATATGTCTGCTTTACTTCAGCAAATGAGGCCATTTAGCTGCCTTCTACGAACGATAAGGTCATCAGTTCATTTTCTCGTGAGACAGACGGTAGATGACAGTGTCTGAAAAAAATGTGATTTTTTTCAATGCAGTCACTTACAGAAAAATAATGGGATAGGATCGAGGATACTATTGTGGTTCTGATCCACAAATTCGCCTTCACTGATCAATAAGCTATAATATTTGTCAAGTTGGCGAATGTGTACTTATTGTCAAGTATATTACTTGACTATAGAAGCGCCAATGTGTGGACTCTGCTTAAGGTATGAGGAGAATATCCTAAATATCATGAGTAAATTTGTCTGCTCGACTTTCGAATAAAATTGCGGCGTCACACCTGGTACCAAACGTTGGTTGACTGATTATTGACAAACATTTCGTTGAATTCATATTTTCCTGCGCCCCCTCAAAAACACATTCTAAAGCCCACACTTTTATCCGCGACTTTTTATTAGTTTCTCCAACGATGACTCTTTAGCTTCATTATACAACTTATTAGATCTATTTTCAGGGTTACCTTGCTTAAGTGATGGGAGCAGGACGCTTGCCAATCTCACGCTCATTGCCTCCCTTTCGCGAGATGAGCTGGAAAATATCTTCGAGACGCCTCCCACCACCTTCTCTCACTACCTGCCTCGCCTTTTATATACTGAGGGCGAAATAATCAGTCGACGAACGCCTTTCTCGCAGGTTTAATGAACGAAAATATAATTTTTTTCTCTCTCTCGCTTTTCTGTTGTTTCGTGCTTTGGTACGGAAAACATGTAAATGAAATTTTTGAGTTTGCCAAAGAAAAATCATTCACTTCCTTGATTGCCCGTCGGGCATTATATTTCTTTCTTTCGTGTTAATTTAGGTGACGACACGATAAAGGAATTTTCATTCAGTTCGCGGGAACGAGAATTACATTAGCTCTGAGTCGAATCTCGAATGCAATTTACTTTCAACTTCCACCTTTTCACGTTTTCTTTCAAGCTGTGAAAAACGTTTTCACATCAATTCAACTTGGGGTGTTTCTTTTTTCTTTTTTTTTTGTCCCTTCATATTTACCGAAAGAAATGTTTATTGAAATGAAATGAGTTACTGGAGGTATTTATGAACAAGAATAATAAACAAGTAAATAGAAAGAAAAAAAGAGAAAATTAGCTTCGGTGTGAGGTAAAATTGCGTGAAATAGTTCCATAATTCATACTGCGCGTATCATTTCTATCAAAATTGCCCAAAACGGATGAAGAACTAAAGCTAAAATTTCTTTTCAAGTGCATTTTATCATCCGTAATGATGAGATGTTGACCTTGTTGAGAATTCGCAGCGTTGCACGTGTCCAATGCGTGAAAATAATTATTTTTTTTGTCAACTGAAAATTTGCGTCTTTGTGAGATTGAAAAGGATTTAATGTCTCGGAATTTTTGTAAGTTGGTTAGTACTACTTGGAATGAATTGAAAAAAAAAAAATTATCCAAAAGAAAAACCAATTTTAATAATAGCTTACCCTATAAGTTTTTAATGGAGGGGTACAAACAATTCTTTTGGTGGTACAAAAGAATCTAAAACAGATTAAAACATTTAAGCCAGCAGAAAAATTCGGAATTTGCGCAGCAGTTTGGGGCAACTATTTCTCCAGCCCTCCCCCCCCCCCAGATAACTTTTCTGAATGATGGGAAATTGGAGGAGGTGCAAAACATTTTTAAACCGGTACAAAAGAGTGCAAAAGGAGTGTAAATGTTTTCAGATGAAAAATTATAATTTTGCGCAATTGGGGGAGGGTGCAGCGAAATAGACCCATAGTATTTTCCGATAAAGTTACGTACCTACAACTCCTTTATACAGAAATTAGGAAAATAAGATCGGTTCTTTACCTATTTTATCAGTGTGGAGTAACATCTGTTTTTATGGTGAGCTATTTTCAAGATTTCAGCTTTCTTCATGTTTCGAAATTTCGAAGCTCTTGAGGCTTATTGAAACACATTATAGCAGCAGAGCTCCCTAATTTTCAAAACTTAATGTGGATTTATAGTTGAAGATAAAATACGTTTGTGGCAATATGATCACACTCCTTGAACATTGTCATAAATGTGTATTTTCTGTACTTATGTTAAAAAATAAAAAAAATGCACTTACGAGAATTTACTTTTCTCATTCAATGCATTTTTGGGGAGCTGTAATAATTTACAGTTTTCGGCAGGATAATATTTGTAACTCGAAAATAAAATAAAAAATTGAAATCCTTTCACAGGAGCTCCCTGAAGATATCCTTCAAGAACAAATTGGTCGAAATTTCAGATCAATCGATGTTTAAATTGAGCGACTGACTATAGATTGCATTATTGTAAGTGCATTTTTCCCTGCAAAATTGAAAAGTAGTCTGCACCAAAAATTTTTTATTTTATTTATTTTTTTGAAAATGAAGCGCTAAAATGGCTTTATACGTGTTGACTGTTGTCTCTATACAAATATTATTTTATTTTAAATTATTCCTGAATTTGCCCTCTAATCTTCAGCTTGAAGGTTTTGGAATTATACACGTTCGAAGTTAATTCATTTTGCTTACAAAAAAAAAAAAAAAAAAAAAAAAAAACAGAAAGTGTTAGTTCTTGTTTTTCGCATTTTTATAGTTATCTATCAGTTTCATGAAATGATTAACTTTGGACAGTCGCACTCTCTTTTAAAATTATAATTAGAGTAAAAATGTGCCAAGAAAATTAGCTAAACTAAATTTGTGTAGTATTGGCAAGTATATAGTCTGTCTCCTGTTTTGATCACGGTAAAATATCTGTAAGAAACTATAGCCTACTTAAAGTGCTTATTTGTCGAATTTATTCCAAGTAGACTCTTTACAGCTATAGTTATAGTTTTTTTTTCCTTCTCTATCAAACTCTTGGATTAAGCCTGCGATGGTCTTAACATCTGCTTAGACGCTGTAACGAACGTTTTCAAATGTATATTACATAATGAAATCCCCATTTCTGCTTTTTCATTCTGAATCGATGCCAACAGCTCACATTGGTAATTGCTATTTGATCTTTGCCAACGTGCAGTGGAGGATTGGAAATTTTCTAGAAATGAGGAAACGACAGAAAAAAAAAATTTGAAAAAAAACACTGAAAAACGTTTTTTTTTCTAGAAGTTTCCGTTAATGTCAGAAGCAAAAGAGGCAGAAGTAATTCAAGAGCCACCCAATTTTATTTATTCAGTTTGTTGTATATTCATTAGAAATTCAGAAATTAAAATGTATAGGCACCATCAGTAGAATATTCACTTCTTATAGCGTCGAAGAAAGTTTAGATATTAATTTTGCTTGTTTTATTTTGAAGAAAAAATTTCAAGTTTAACAAAACATACAAGGTTTTCCAGTCGCCTTGGAAAGCATCGAATCAGTTCCTCAAGGTGACATTTTAATAGAGAGTTAAGGTAAAATGTCCTTCAAACAAGGTGGCTTCAGGCTTGCACGAAGACAATATATTGGAAGAGATTTTTGGGCCTACACACTTACACGTATAACACATAAGTGTTTCCACTGTCTTAATTTCAAAAACGTATCCCACAACTGAATCTTCAGAAATGTAAAGTATTGGGAAGTGTTGGCAATATTTACTCGTATTTTATTTCATTATTCTGTACTTATTTTCTTTTATTCGATTTAGCTTGTTTTCGATGCAATCTACTGTATGCCCTTTCATTCTGTAAACTATCCAGATGTTTCAAAATATCCTTTCATTACGTTTAAAATCAAAATAAAAGTATCGCAAATAAGCGAAAGGCGAGTAATTTGAAAAAATTTTTAAATTTGGACTTGGTTCACTTTGGTTTTCAGACCCATAATAAGGATGAATTCTACGTAAGTGACATTTAGTCGAAAAATTTTTCGGTGTGTCCGCGAGTATCCGTGCGTCCGTCCATAGACTATCTTTATACTGAGGTACAGATTGTAAATAATTGGCATATGGAATGTAAAGAAATGTGTAAAGAATGAAAAGATTTGACGTGAAGAATGTAGAGAATGTGAAGACTGGAAATAGTTGATATAAATTAAGAAGGCAAAGAACGGTGTAAAGAATGTAAAGATAAAACTTTCTTGAGAAGTCGTCGTCACCTGAAGGTCTAGGCCATTAAGTTATAACATTGGTCATCGAGTTGGGTCAATATTAATTTCGAATAGGAGCTGAAGTACGCGTAATATATTTTGTATTTTGTAAAGTTGAAGCATATTCATTATACTCGTATTTAGTCCACTAACAGTGTGTTTTAGAAAATGTGAATCACGTAAAAGAGAACTCATCTTGGCTTTCACGTGCTTCGTGAAAGCCTGCCCAGGCCTGCAGTTATATTTATTTATTTTTTCCTTTTTGTTTTCATCAAACTTCTTTTAAATATCACTTTTTTTCATTCATTAAAAATCACAAATTATGTATCAATAGGTACAATTTATGTTTTTTAGTGGAATCTGCATCTCGAATAAATTGTACTCGGGATACGAAAAATTGGCAACTTCGTATATTTTAATGCTTAAATATTTGTCTGCTCTCCTAGATGCAGGCATAATATAATTCGAAGGAGACTTGGATTTCATTAACATCTTTAGCTTATAGTTCGCACGCTACCAGACAACTGTAAGTACAGTTTTTCTGGTCTGTAAACTGGCCCAGTATTGGCCCAGAAAAATGAAAACGTTCAAGCAATTTTCTAGCATATTCAACACTTTCTACCAAATTGACCAAGAAAAGTTTTTTTCAAATATTTACGAAGAATAAAAATCTTACTCGTTCTTTTCTAGAATATACTTGAAATTAAATAAGTACCGTCTTCAATGTTTCCCATAAATACGATTTACTTTCTTTTACAAAATTCAGTCAACTTTTTAATTTGATTCATAAACCTTTTGAAAATAGTCAAAATACATGCACTGATAGGTGATTAAAATTTTCAAGATAAACAAATTTGAGGTATTTCAATTCTTCCTGGTCCCTTACCACCAGGACCTCTGAGCTCCTGGCAAATTATGACCAGGAACTGTTTCCTGTAAACTTCCTGCTTGCGCTCAAGCAGATACATAAAGTGTTTACCAGAAAAGTGTTCGAACAGCTTTCTGGCATATTTCGCCCTGTACTGGTAGCGTGCGAACAAAGCTTTTGTTTGTCGACAGTTTCTGTATAATTTGTTTTATCTGTCATACTCAATAAATAGTTGCCTGCTGTTGCGAAAAGGATGTATAGGTAAATTGAAATTATATGCGAATGCTCATGTAGCTCACATTCAGCCTGATATATGTATTGCTTGGCTTTTGACCAGAGGCTCGGCTACTTCTAATGAAGATGAACCTCAAATATACGCGGTATATTATTTACTCCCTGAAGAGTTGAATGAAATTGTAGGGCTATATAATAACTAAATATATATACATATAACATGTAGTAAAAGCTAGTTGGGGGTGGGGAAAAGAGGAAGAAAAAAGATAACGAAATATTGTTTTCGTTTCATTCGACCTTCTACTTTTCCAAAGACGGCTGAGCTCTTCATTTTCTCAAAAGTAGCTGCAACAGCAGCAGCTGCAGCATCGTAGCTGTGCTCGCAATATAATAAAGCCACACAAACTCCTACTTCTAAAACGGTCCTTTCTTTTGTTGCTGAGCGCACTTCCTATGCTCTTTAATCATTACTATTGCCTTTTCGTAATCGGATTTCTCTCGCCGCGCAGTTTTCCGCCTTAGAATTGTGATCCTGCCTCAGCCCCCTTCGCCGCTCCGCCTCGTCTATGGTTTTCTTATTTATTCCCCCCCCCCCATCCACCCACAAACAACTTTCGACGCGCAGCGTGACAGCAGCCCGGCGGCCGTGAAAATTGCCAATCTTTCTTCAACTATAAAACGAAGTTCCTTGTAAATTGACTTGGCGTGTACACTTAAAAGTTATTGGTATACCTACACCTATACATATAACGTGTACTCATTCTAAGGGGTAGATGGTGATAGCTGAAGGTAACGCAGAGGCAGAAACGGGGGGGGGGGCTGTGTTCTGCTGGTTGTTTTTCGTAAACACCTATATGTACCCATAATTTGGAAACTTGGGAAATTCAAAATATTCGAACATCTTTTGTTCGATTGGTTGGTGAGCGGGCGGGGGAGTAGATGGCCTACGCTCGAAGCAAATTCTACTTTTCTGTCATCCCTATCGCGTAATTAATGGTTGTCATATTTCCTATGGCATCGAAAGGCATAACGAGCACTGTGCTGGTGTTGTGAAAAAAGGGTGAGACGTGGAGGCAAACGAAAGAACAAAAATTGTAGCGCCGCAAGCCCCGCTAGTAGAGCAGGTTTTCGATTCGTGGCACAGGACTGTAAAAACCCTTAAAAAATCATCGATTTTTAGCTGCATTCTTGCTATAATATGTCCGGAACCACTGAACCGATTGACGCTAAATTTCGATCAGACCGTAGAAACTCGTCGAGATTCACCTCTGGTGCAAATTTCAGCCCTATTGGTTCATAGTTTTTATATGTATAGCTAAAATTAGCTGTTAGAGTGACATCTACTTCGCGCATCCGTAAAAGCAGATACTCATTCGAAAATAAAAATCCAACTGTATACATCAATAAGTTCAACCTTATGAGCAAAATATATTCAAAAATCATAACGCCTAGTTGAAAACTCCGCCAGAAAATTTACTCATCTTATGAAATTATTTGTCTTGAGTATAATTTTATTAGACAGTTAGATGAGAAAAATTCTTAATTTTCAGTAGCGCACTCAAGCGGGGCATTTCATTGAAAAACAATTATTGATAAAGAAATTTTCTGTGCTAAGCACAGATTATTTATACGATTTTTTTTTTTGTATTAGACTGAGATTTCGGCTACTTCCTGAGTAAATTTCTGAGTGCACCGCTGATCATTACGTAGAATACGTCAGGTATATTCATTTTTGTAATGAAACCATTTCAACTGTGCTTTAAATATTCCATAATTTTTCAAGATAAATGAATAATAGGATTCTATTGTCCTCGAAATATTTTCCAAAAATTACTATCACTTAAACTAATCTTCTTTCTACGTGGCGAATGTTCATATTTTATATTAAGCTCTTCAATAGACTGGTTCTTATTTTGAAGTTTTGAATTTTTATATACCTGCCATCCTGAAGAATGGTTCCACTTCATTAAAAAAATTAATGAAAATTTCAGCTGGCTGGGTTGAAAAACGTGGTGCCTCAAAGGGGCTGAAAATCCGTGCATGCAAAAGTTAGCATTATTTCGTATTTATAATCAGCATTGCATTGAAATATGTATTTTCTCCTTTAACTTACTTCTACAACCGACTGAGGCGATTAGAAAATAGGATGGGGGATTTGAGAGGGTTTCGACTTACCCTGAATTTAATGTAACTAAAAAATCAATATTTTTATTTGTTCAATTGATAAATAGTTAATTCGTTTATTATTACGCGAAGATTCAATATTGAAAAAAATGAATAGTCTTTGAAAGGAAGACCCCCTTCGCACCAACCTCTCCCCTGGCCAACAGTTTGAAATTTTCAGTTTGATCATAATTTTCATTAAAGGGACGCCTTTGAAGCACCACTCCCCTTTTAGTAAGGGGGTGAAACTTTAGTTGAGTTTTTTTTTTCTCAATGAAAAGGAACCACTTTGGTGGGTGGGAGCGGGAATTCCAGCAAAAATTTCCACCATAAGGACCACTCTACAATCCTCAACTATCAATTATTCGAGCTTCTATTCGTCAGTATAAGATCTATGAAGTCTCAGTTGTCATTCACAAAAAATAATAATTGATTTGATCACCTATATATATTTAATGTATGGAACTGCAAGTAAGTAACAAGGAAGGATACAAAAATTGGGAATAGTAAAAAAAAATCGAAACAAAGAAAAAAAAGATTTTGAATGTTTCTAACTTAAAATACTATGCAGGATACGATGAGAATCAGTAATGGTAGAGGGAATGGTGGCCGTAGCTTGGGTAATGGTAACCGTGGTATCCGTGGTAGCTGCTGTAGGCTGGGTAGTGGTAAGCAGAACCGTAGCCACCGTAGGATAATGGGGAGTAATGGTGGTAGCCAGAGTATCCAGCACTGTATGGGTAGGCGCCGTAGCCTCCGTAGCCTCCGTAACCAGCGTATCCGTAGCCTCCGTGGTACAGACCGGCGTAGGCCACTGAAATTATATCAAGAGTAGGTAAATATATATGCGTTTGGTTGGTCAACTCTACCGTGAACTGCGATTGTGAGTAAATTTTTGGTGTATTCCTTTGCTTTTATTCGATTTTCAAAATTTTAGGGCATTTTTTTGGCGGGTCTCGAAATACTTTTTTGGAGAGGGGGGGGGAGGCTTTGAAAAAATGAAGTTGAAAAGAATACGTCCGTCCGGGCATATAAAATATATGTTCAAGGATATAACGCATCCAAGGAGCAAATTTGGTGCAAAAGTCAGTAAAGACGTACTTTCGAGCTAAAAACTCGTAAAAATTATCATTCTGGCTACCGAAACGCAAATTCGCTACACCATCTCAAAGAAATTGCCTGTATTTATGGTCTGTATTCAACATTTTCTTGCAGTTTTTTGGAGGTCAATGATGTTGACTACGTCCTTAACGTATAAATGGAAAAAACAATACTTACATGGGTTACGTTTCTGTCTGGCTTGTTCGTTTTCAGCGGCCATAACGCAGGCAACCAAGAGGGCGAGGGTGGCCTGAAAATTATATTTGAATTATTAATTTTTTTGGCTCATCACGTATAAAGTCCTCCACCTTTTTACCATTCAGTAATAACTACGATCGTAGTAAAAGAGCTCAAGAAATTGAAGAAAAATATACGACCTCGATAACACCTAATAATAGCGCTAATTTCAAAAAACAATTGAAGGGGGCTATCCAAAAAGGGCCTAAGTGGCAATACAGTGTTTTGAGATATTAACGTTTGAAGTTTTCATTTAGTTGTAAAATGATGAATGTGTGAGATGGAATCCAAAGAGAGTATGAGCGTGTTTGTCTAATCTATGGGCTAGACAATGAGCCATGTTTCGCCATTCTACAATCCATAGAAATGGATTTATGGCTATTTAGCTGAAACCCTACATAGGCCCTTTTTGCATATCCTTTTAAGAAAATCAATTTTGAACGGTTTCAAGCAAATATGAAGAGTAGTTTTCAGTTTCCCATGATGAAAAATCATGAAATGCAGTCAGAAATGGAGTTTAGAATTCTACATAGGCCCTTTTTGCATATCCATCCAAAAAAATAATTTTGAAACAGTTTTACACGTATTTTAAGAGCAGTTTTGGGTTTCCCATTATGCAAATTCATAAAATACTACCCAAAATAGATTTTTAGCCATTTGGCTAAAACCCTACATGCCCTTTTTGCATATCCATGTGTGAATTCATCGACACAAAGCAGTTTACAATGAAGTTTGATAGTCTAAGATAATATTGATTTTCATTCAAAACAGTGTAAATGGGAATGAAAGAAGGCTTTTATTAAAAAATAAAAAACGCTGTAACTTCACGAATTTCCACGAGAATGCACTGAGTGACGGCTCCTTATAACGAGGAAAGTTCATAGATAATGAATATGTTGGATTTCCAAAAAGGTCCCAAGTCGACTTAGGCCCTTTTTGGATAGCCCCCTTCAATTTTTGGGGGAAGAAAAATTTGGAAAAAAAGCAAAGAGAGATGGACATATGCAGTTTTATCATGATAAAGTGGGCTGAATGGCCGAGTGGGTAGAATATTGACATACAGATAATTCAACTCAGGTTCAAGCCCAGTGCATAAAGTAGAGAATTTTTCAAATTTAAAATATTTAGGGTTAATATTACTAAACAGGTACTAACGGAGTATTTAAACTGAGGTAACAGACTGTTTTGCAGCAGATTAGATAGTTATTGCAGAATGGATGTAGGTACTACAATATGAAAGGCTCAAATCTAAATTCTCATTTGCTAAAAACCCATTTTCAGAGAAAAAAAAACGTAAAAAATTATAATTATTAATTTGGTTCCCCATTACTTAGAATGCTTCTAATTTAGGTCCATTTGAGTGGAAATTTGATATACGATTCTAGTCGAGAAGCCCATTTCGTGACCATTCAATATAATGTTTGAAAGTGGAGGCGGATGTTTTGATAACATTCCTATACTTTATAAGAGCGAATTTGAGGGATACGAGAAATGAGATGAATGAAAAATGAAGCGTACCAGGTTATGTAGGGCATAAAATTCTGTCTCAGAATGCATAATACAATTTTTTGTTTAAAAAATGAGAGTTTAAAAACTGAGCTCTTCATATAATTATGCGGTCTGCTTTCCATCCAGTAATGAAGGAAGTGATAGGGAATTCAAGTACCTATTTGAATTTCTTAGTATGCCAATTGCTTATGTAATTAGAGCAAACTATTCTTTCTCAATAACAAATAAAATGAGTGAAGTTGTAGAAAAAAAAAAAGAAATTAAATTAAATAAGAATTAAAAAAAGTATCGTAGTCGTATGAAAGTGAAATGTCAAACAAAAAATTGAATTCATAATAAAAATAGCGAAAAAAATTGAATAGAAACCCCGAAAACTAGTTTGGTTACTATTTTTTTCGAAGGTAGTTCTAGGTCATTAATTCACCCAATTCTGTTGGTAAACAAAATGTGGTACTTTTGAAAAATGAATGAAAAAAAAGACAGAGAATTAACCTGTACATAATAAGTATCTTTTTTCACCTCTTTATGGCTGAGGATTGCTTTTATATTTTATCCAGTAAAGTATTATGTTCAAAAAGCAGAATTTATTGGTTTAAGAAAGAAAAATTTATTTTTTTGATCTACTGATTAATTGATACCCCCTAAACTGTCTAATTATTGACCTCGAATTTTTTATAAAATCTTACTGAAATACTGTACTTAGGAGAAAATTAGAAATTTCTGGTTTGTAAATAACATATAGAACCTCCTCCGATGAAAATTTACAGTTTTGTCACTATGCAGGGTGTCCTAGTTTGCATTGGCAGTTGCCAGCCTGAGGCACTGAAACTCATATAAAAACATATAGAGTGTGCAACTTTTTGCCTTAATTTGAAATTGAAGGTGCTGCAATGTTAAAAAATTGAGTATTTTAACTATATTATATATCTGCATTCTGAAACGTTATGCTCGAAATTATGTTTTAGATTACGAGTTGAAAAAGTAAAATACTGAATTATTTCCTTCGTATGAGCATTCTATTCGCTTCAACTTCAGATTCAGGCAAAAAAGTTCTATGAAGAATTTGGTTTCATTTAAATCAGTTTCATTCATTGGTTTAAACTTGCCTGCACGAACTGGGACACCCTGTATAAATCTATAATATATTTTTCAACACATATTTCATGCGGTATCTATTCATGTTTCTTAATTTTTCTTGTTAATATTTGAATTCATATGACGTATATTTAAATTTTGAAAATTGACGAGTGACAGAACAATATAGCTTTTTATCTGCAAAAACATTTTTATTAGTATATCTTCAGTTCTACTAGAAAACACTTCAGTGGCTAAATTAAACTTTAAAAAGTATCAATATAAAAGTAAGAGAGCTCGCCACTTTTCGAAAATTCAGTTTAATATAGAAGATAGATGTTGAGTATTGCTTTGATAGGGGTGAGCTGAGAACTCGTAGAGTGCCTTCTACAACCTCCACTCAACAGAAAATTATAGAAATAAATATACTTACGAAGAATTTTACAGCGTTCATGTTAATGGTTTGGTGTTGCTTGCTGGGAGCGGGAGCAGAAATTAAAAGCAAAAAAGCTGGTTAATCACTCACAAAGGTACAAACACGAAATGATATCTGCTCACATTCAGCGCGCATATTTATACACGTTGATTGTATAATTTACTAAATTTCGGGTGGCCCATAAAAGTCACCAGAAAAAATGATGAGTCCATTCTGATAACAGAATTCGCCAAGGTCGTTTCATTTGAAAGAACCTATATGTATTCTCTCCACTTTTTTTTTTTTGCAATCTTGATTAGAAAGGGAACTTATAGGTGATCGTGAAATCATAATATCTATTTATTTTTATTTTTTCTATCGTGAGTCAATATGAACGGTTTTTATCTTAGCTACCCATATTCGACCTATCTCGCATATTATATTGATACACGTGTTTTTTTTTTTTGTCTATATCAATTATTGAAGGTAAACGACGAGGAAATAGCTAATAATTATCACCAGATACCTGGATATGTATTTTCAGTCAAAGTAGTCGCGAATTCGATTAAATTAAATATTTTAGGGCCTTATCTATTTTCAATCTGCTATTAGAAACGTTTCGATGGAATATTGATTGAGAAGTTTTATCATTGCTATCAGCTTTTTAGCTTCAGGTGAGTTGCGGGTACGCCTGTTATTGGGCAGATGAGATAAATATGTTGCCGAAATAGTGAATATATTCAGAATTTTCAGGATACATATTATGTGAGATTCAGTTCTGCTTATTGCGTTAATTTTACAAATTCAAATTTTTGAGAAATTGAAATGCAGTACAGAAATTGGGAGCTGTATAATATGTCATTGAATTAAAGGACATAAATGCAATTACAATGAATTCCAATGTTCTACTTTTTTTTTTTTTTAGCGAAGTGATGAGAATTGAAATAACAAGACTATTTTTTAAATTTTCTCACGAACCGACTAATCACGCCGCTAGCTTCAATCTTTGACTCAAAACTTTTTGGATATTTTAGAGAACAAGTTATAGTTTGTAGATTTTTGATGTCATTATTGTTGCATTGAATATTGAAAATTGTGATATGATTTTATGAAAACGTACGTTAAGTCGGAAATTTCATTTTTAAGCTGATGATTGCCGTTGATCGAGGAATGTTTTATGAGCATTTTGCAAAAAAAAATAAAATAAAATTTCAATCGGTTGAAAATTGACTGAGTTAAGTTATAAAAGTATGAATTTTTGAATTTGAAAATCTTACTTCTGAAGAAATAAAGTTTCTAGATTAAATTAAGTATAATTATTTTCTGATACAAAAAACTGTTTTCAAAAACTGCTGCATCAAAATTTTAATGAAATTTTCATATGGTATCATACACCTGGCCTTGAATGTAGCCTGCAAAATTTTGATGAAATTAATCGAGTACCTATACTCGTAGTTCTTGTATTACGACGCTTTAAAGTTATCAAAATAATTACTAGAAGTTCCCTGTTGCTCCGCAGCATCGGTTGTTAATTGATTGAAAGTATATTTACTTTTCCTCAGACTCAACCGATTTGAGTGGTCAAAAGCTCAAATTAAAGGTCTTGATCCACTGAATGTTCTTAGAGCAAAACAAATTTTTTACCTCAATTAGAACCTGATACATACGTAGTCACTTGGTGTAATTAGGCATTTTGCGAAGTGACTATAGGACTTCTAGTCAGATGGTGTAATTGAATTTTCATTACGTCATCTGACTACAATTCCTAGTCATTTCGCAAAGTGCTAACTATGCTTTAGTCACTTGAGGTAAAAATTATTGAAAGGAATTCTTGGTACTAAATTTGAAACAAATAAAGACATTTGTTAGATAAAATATACATAACATAAAAATTTATTGGTCAATGGTCAAATTAATTATTTATTTATTGCTGCAGCTTGCCAAGTTGTGGCAATGGATTTTTGACAAAGCAAGCGCATCTTTTGGTTTGGCACTGTTGTCTATGTAGAAGCTCGGCAATTGCACTTTGCAACTTTTGGCTTCACGGATTTCACGGATCGTATTCAGTATTTCTTCATTTTTGAATGTTTTTTTTTTTTAGGTTTCTTGTTGTAATAACTATTGAGCGCATAATAGAACTTGTTTTTATCGACCATCTCGATGCATAAACTGGACTGCAACTGAGATTATCGTTATCAATTGCCTTCCTGCTCGTATGCACATAATTTCCAACCAGTTTACATGTATTGTGTTTTATTTTGATAATTTTTACCTCAAGTGACTAAAGCATAGTTAGCACTTCGTGAAATGCCTAGTCAGATGACGTTATGAAAATTCAATTACGCCATCTGACTAGAATTCCTAGTCACCTCGCAAAATGCCTAATTACGCCAAGTGACTACGACATATATAGATCTTTGAGTGAAGAAAAATCTTGAAAATATCAAAATTCAAGTTGAATATTCACTCACAACTTTCCTCAGACTCAACCAATTTGAGTGGTCAAAAACTCAAATGAAAGTTCTGGATCCACTAAGTGTTCTTAGACCAAAATGAACATGCTACATTAATTAGAACCTGAGATATTGATGTTTGAGTGGTGGAAAAACTTGGAAAAAGCATGAATTTTGAGTATAACTTGAGTAAAGTCAGAGTTGAGTGAATTCCAATGCGTGATGACATATCTACACATAAATACCGTTCATTTTTAAAAAAATGAAGCAAATTGGCCGGATAGAACGGCCGGACAAACTTGCATTAGATTCTTTTAATATATTAATATAGATTCAGGTAAATGCTTTCTTCTTCCTGCAGCTCTCCAGTTTGTTATATAAAGTCTAATTTCTGCTCCATGTTGTATAGTTCAATAATAGCTCTTTAAAACGGTAAATTTTTTCACGAAGTTCCCCTAAAATAAGAACTATAGAAAATAATTTGGTGGTGTGAAACTGATACTATTGCCACGGCCATAACACACTTATTCTGTTCTAATAAGTTCACAAGCTTTTTTTTAAAGCTATGTTTTCCACAGATTGTTGCTGCAGGGTATTATAGATATTACGTTGTTCTCGAATGTAACATTTATTCCCTCATAAAACTTTTTTTTTCTTCTATTTCGATTTTTTCAACATTATCAATTTGCGACGAAATCTGAGAAAATTGGTCTTCGAGTGAAAAATATTTTGTTTGTTTTGTATGGTCAAAATTCTTGTTTTTATCATTTGTCGCCTTTGGAAATTATAGGTGTATATGTTGTTCAAAGAACATTCTAAAACTCCTGAGAGGTCAGTTAAAATGCTTAAACTTGTACTCGTACCTGAAGGGTAAAGTAAAATATACTCGTCGCAGTGTAGTTTTAAAATAATTACAATCACGTATTTGTTTTTCTTATTTAGCTACCTATAGCAATTTAACAGATTAAAGAGGATAATATAGAGAACTTGTATAGTTCAGATGCTAAATTTTCTAGGACTTACAGAAAATTGGTTTTAAAATTTTAAAGCCATGTTTCTCGAAATAAAATTTTTTTTTAGTTTTGAATTTCAAAAACCTTTATCATCACGTCCATCAAATGGGACGTTCACATATGTTTGTAATTTTCCTGAGAAATTTGAAAGAAATTCATATTTTTCTAACCTCAAGAAGCTTCAAATTACTCCTATGTTATATTTTAGACCCAGCCACGCTCTTTGGACAGACAAAATATTTTTCTTCTAATTATAATTTTTCGCCTGATAATTTCCATCTGTGGAGGTTAAAAAATCGGGTGAAATTTTCTCAACTGGACTTTATTAAAACTTGTGGACTGTTTGTTAGAAGTACATCTATAATGAGTGTACTTATTGTAAACTTACATTAGCTACCTGTATCGTGAATGCTTTTTATTTCATCGACAGATTTTTTTTGGGGGTTTTTTGGACGAAATCCAGAGAAAAATCGTGAAACAAACAATGTTTTTGCTGTTTAATTGTGCAAACTAAATCTTTATTATGATAAGAAATTATAGTAGTGTTATTTTAGATATCATAATTGGCTAGAGTTTCAATTTCAACAGATAAAGATAACATACATTGACTGCCTTAGGCCATTCACAAATTAAGAAAATTCATGCTTGATTATTCTTAATTTCTGGTCAAATGACAGAATGAGGAAGGCAATCTTATGTGTAAAATGATTGAGAGATTGTTAATATTGAATTGTATTAATACCACGGGCCATGTTCTATCTCTAGTTGTATTATTTTTAGCAGGTTTTTTAATTTTTTTTTTTTTAAATTAAATTCTACGTATAAGACGCAATTTTTATGCTATTAAGCTATACTGCCGTGTTGAAAGTAATTGAAGATCTATCGCATTTACTCGACGATATGCAACTAATTGTTCAAATAGTCAGTTATAATAATATTCTTAATGGCATTTTATGCTACTTGAATATGAGCTGTATTGTAGCTTTACTCTATAGGATCATCTAATAATGGATACGATATTTGAGCGAAGTTGGCTCAGCAAAACTTGTTTTATTCGTACAGAAAAGTGACAGTGTACATTGTTTTTTGCAAATAAAACAGAGAAAAGGTTGAAATGATTTTATATTTATAGTTTATTGATTGACATGTTCAATGAATGGGTTTATAAAAATTTTAAACGAGTGTATGTAAGGAGAACAGGAAATGGTAATTCTTAGCGAGCTGGTTACCTAGAAGTATGAATTCCAAGTATTGAGGTTTAGTAGTGGACAAGGGAGTGTCCGTAGGAGGGGTAAGCTCCATAACCTCCATAGCTTCCGTAGCTTCCATAGCCTCCATAGCCTCCATAGCCTCCAAGACCTCCAAGGCCTCCAAGGCCTCCATAGCCTATATGGCTTACATGGGCTCCATAAGCTGCTGGATATGCGCTGTATCCTAATCCGTAGCTATGCGTGTATGGGTGGGCTGCGTATGCGCCGCTGTATCCCAAACCCAAACCACCTCCGTAGTCTAAAGAAATGATAAATTTAGATTAATAAAAGTTCAGTTCAAGTTATTTGCAGGATGTATAAAACTATAAATCAAAAGTAATTATGACTTACATGGGAATCGTTTGTCTCTGGGAGTCTCTTTCTCTTCAGCAGCAGAGACGGCAAATATGTAGTAACTCAAGATAGCCAAAGTAGCCTGAAAATTATAACAGAATTTGTTAGAATTGTGTATGGATACACTGAAGTGTATGCAAATGAGAAGAGTTAATGTAAGTGTAAACATATCATTTTAAATCTAGTCAACATTTATGAAGCATGGCACTAATGTTTTATGAAATGAAAACTATCGTAGTTGGAGGTCGCGAAATATGAGACCATACAATGATTCGTTAGTTTCGTCTATCTTGTGGGGTATTTATATATAGTAAGGTAAAAAATAAAAGTCTGAATTTAATTAATTATTTTTTTAAAAGGTTTAGGTGAATAGCTCTATTTCTAGCATATAAGAAAGTGACAGAATCTCAAGTCCAAAATCCTACCTAGCTGTCATCTTTCCAAAACACATTAAGTAAAAAAAAGTGATTTCTCTAGAGAGACAAAAAACCGTTTCCCTTCTTGACTATTTGTGATATAACTCAATGAAAGTTGACAGGTTCATAGTTGAGGATCTATGCAAGGGAATTCCACGTAGTTTAAGTCAGAGGTGTTTATGACTTTATGCGTTTCGGAATGATGAATCTCTTGGAGTTTGACAAAATATTTGCAACATAATCATTGGCTCTGTTAAATGAAGAGGCTTCTGCCACAGCCAACGTTGCCTCGTTCATAATTTTTCTTCTCTTTCACCCTTCCACTACAAATAATATTTTGAAGAAATTTAGATAATTCCTTGGAAATTCACGATAGCTCAACGTCGAAATTTCAGTATTAATTTGGCTATGCTATGCAATTGAAAATGAAGAATATTTTATTCATATTTTTATTTAGGATTGCTTAACAGTCAATAAAGTACAGAATTTCAACGACTTAAGGCTTTTAGGAAGACTGAAATTTTATTCTCTTCCTCCTTTTACCTACAAATGTTGAAAACTATGGAAATTGTTCGTGGGTTCAGTGTATTAGGCAGTCTGCATGCTAAACTATCTAATGAAGTTATAACTCATTTTTGGAAAAAATTGACAATGCATTGTAGAAAGATGCGCTATACATATAATAGGTATATGTAGTTTTTCAAAAAGTTATTTTCAAAGTAGAAAAAATAAGGCATTTAACATAACTTTTGATGCTTTAAAAAATATGTTTTAAGGATTTCAATACTTGTGAAATTCTAAAATAACCCCAATGCCCCAGAAGCGACTCAAATGGCACTACTTTTTCTACCTTGAAAAACCTCTTTTGAAATATGATTTTTTTAACTTATACTGTTATCAGCGTTGCCAACCCAAATTGTTGAAAGTCTTATCTTTGAGCCAAAAAAAAAAAAGAAATCCTCAGAGATAAAAAAAAACACCCTACAACCGTTTTTTCCCCTCAAAATGTTAATGTTCGCCACTAAAAATAAAATTTTAAAAAACGCTTCTCTAAAATTTTAATTGGACAAATTTTTGGAATTGCAGAAATAAAATTTCTGTATAAATATAACGTAATATCATCTCTTATTTGAATAATAGTACGGAAAATGAGAAAAAATTTCTGAAATGCCCGAAATTCCAAAAAAGACTAGAAATCCATGAAATTCAAAAATCCCTGCTTTTATCCCTCACATTTTTAGTGGCAGTAAAAAATCCCTGCTTTCAGGGATTATTCCCTGCAGTTGGCATCCCTGATTGTTACTCCATGGCGCACTAGATTTTATGCTTAGTTATGCATAGGTTTACGAATTTTACCATCTATTTGCGTACAACGCAAGACCAAATTGCAGATGAAAAATCTCAGAAAATCAGATAATAATGAAAACAATCAAAAGTATTTTTCCGAAGTGATATGTCATGACATGTCCCGTTTCCAAAATGTGATAATGGGTAAAAATTATTTATATTCAACAATTAATTCACGATTTATAATGGGCTTATGCCCAATTTTATACAAAAAAATATAGTAAAATAAATAAAACATTATATATACTGTATCTTTCTAATAAGTGATGGTTGCAATGGTCTACTTTTGAAAAAAATGGCTGATGGAATCGGTTATTTTCTGAAGAATAATATATGTAGTTGTTAAAACTAGTCATTTTTTTAAACTTTAATTACCAACACGCAGTGCGGTTTTTTTTTCAAAGTTGATAGTTCTCAATGGTTGAAAATGAAAAGTTGACGATGTCGGTGTAGCAAACCTTGACTCACTTTAGAAGCAAACAGTATTTTTTTTCATTTTTTTTTTTTCATCCATATCCTTACTTCGAAAATCACATTTATTGGTTAAATTAAAAAAAGTACCTTCTCAGTATTGCTTTTTTTTAAACAAAATGACTATGAAATCTGATTTTAGACTTAAACTGTTCAGCCGATACCCAGGGGCCTACCGAGAGGGGGTAGGGGGTTGAGTCACCCCCCCTCAGTCAGTTTTCAAAGTCGGCAAATTGAGAAATTGGGAGATAGCCGCCACCAATTTGTCGCCTAATACTATCCTTAAGCAATGATGAAAATTTTTTTTATCCATTATTACTATACTCGCGAAATGTTTGAGATGTAGTCGGCATTTTTGAAATGCTCACCCCCCCCCATTCGAAGAAGGCTCGGTAGGTCCCTGGATAGGGCCGTTATAGAATGTGCAAAAGATTTATTTCAATTTGGTATTGATATTGAGTTTCGTATACCCCACTATAAGTGACGAACAATCGCAACGCACTCCACGACGGAATTTTTTTAACACTTGAAAATAAATAGGTAAGTTAATTCAAAAAATGTATACTTACGAAGAATTTAACGGCGTTCATCATGATGATTTTATTTTGGATTTTGCAAAAAGAAGCAAATGAAAATACAATGAATGACAATGTTATCGTAAAAAGCACAAAAATGTTATGATATCTTTTGCTTGATGATGGCTGACTTTATATACGAAATGAAATCTCAAATTTCAGATGAGAAGAGTAAAAAAAAAAAAAAAAAGCTGGTGAAAATACGAGTGCGAGTATATTGAAAAATTGAAAAAAAAAAAAAGTATGTAAGGTGGGAGGACAACAAAAAGTGATATGTATTTTTAAATAGGTGATTTTTTTCGAAGGACATCTGCATTGATGATATGAGAAAAAAATAACCACTTTTTCCTTTTCCCGTTACTTATTATTATTATTCTTGAATTCAGTTTGAGATTTGATCAAAGCAGACCCCTCAAAAGAAGAAAACGTAAGACAAAAATAAAAAGAAAAGATTAGGTAGATACACGTCATGTTAAACTGATTCAGTTTGACAAAGTTGTTTCTTGTAATTACATCTCATTCATCTATAAGGTTTGTTTTTAGAATGTTCCTGTCTTGGTGTTCATCCTTCGTATTGGGTTTTCAATAGAAATTTTCCGATATATTTTCATATTCTGTTGGTAGATTAAATTTACGGATATTTTGTGTGTCGCAGTATTATAGCCGAGTTTTATTTCTGTCTGAACTGTTTTCTGCAAAAATATAAGGATAAGTCACGTTTTTTGACTAATTTTAGAAAGCGTGTAGAAATTATTAGGATGCCATGCAAGGAAATTTTTTTACACTTTCGCCGAATTGACAAAAATTAGACTTGTCCTATTCTTCTTCTTCTTTTTTTTTTTTTTTTACGAAAGACTGCTCTATAATTGAAATTAATTTTGAAATTATTGTCAATAAGCTGAAAAAGTATTGTGGATTTTTCCGGGGGAAGGAAGTTCACAGCATTTTTAAACTTGCTTCGTGTGATAAACCAGTGAATATGTTTTCTTCTCAGTTGCTATTAGAAATCAGAAATTATAAATATTGACCGAAAAATTCGAATTTTCGCATCGCATTATTTCAGTTGATGATTCAAAAATCAGTCATTTATGAACGTGTCGAGTCGACTTTTTTCAAAAATTAAGTTCTTCTTAGGTTTAATTGTATCCACCAAGCCCTACTTACAGTAAAAATATTATATCCCAAAATGCAACCATTGCTGAGAAAATAGATTTCAAAGTTGAGGTGCTTCATAAGGGATGAAAAGGTGTTTTTTTTACTCTTTTGTAATATTTGAAAAAGTAGACTTATCCACTTCTTCCGTATCACTGTTCATTCGATTGCAGTAAAAATATTTTTCGAATTGGTGAAATAATGAGTTTGAAGTTGAATAAGAGGTTCCAAAAAATGAATTTCGAATTGTGAAAGCTTTGTAAATTCATATTTTCTTTTTTCAAATGTGTTAGTTGGTAGAGTATGGTTATTAATTGGGTACTTTTTTGGTGGAAAATGTAATCTGTGTGTGAGTATTAGCGTTTTATTTATTTTTTTAAAAGTATTTTTATTTCTCATTCGAACCCTACATTTATTTAAAATATGTTTGCCTTTGAAGAAAAAAAAATAGAATTTTTGTCACACGTTTCTTAATTTTCATTTTGTTATTAGTCGAATTAGATAGAAATAACTTTCCCTGTGGTATTTTCCCAAGCCGAGAATCAGTTTTCCAATGCATATATATTCATTATTGTTAGACTAAACAATTTTCATATCGAATATTTTTGCATCGGAAAGTGTTCAGTATTTTTAGTTTAGAATGAAAATATAGGCGTACTTAATTTTTCGTATCTTATTTATGAGGGTATTGAACAAAATTCAAAATTAGTCATAGCTATGTTGAAGAAAGTCAAGTTCCAAATACAGTATAATGATGAGGGTGCTAATGATAATAAGGTATTCATGAAAGATGGTGTCATTTATATTCTAAACTAGTCACTTATGATTTGAGATACCTCGTTGGGCCGTCGTCGAATGTTTTGCTTTGGGAACTGAGACACTGAGGGCGAGGGGTACAATACTGGCTTAAGTGAGGTTCAAGCTTGAACCAGGTTCAACCTCAACTTTTTCAACGTAATTTCGTCTCTTGAACCTGGTTTATGTTTGAACTCCACTTAAGTGAGTATTGTACCCAGCGCCCTGAAGCTTGAGCCCAGCCACATAATATAATTTATGGTACTTTATATTCGCGAGACCCATCAGGGGTGTAGCTAGGGGGGCCAAGGGAGGCTTTACCCCTCTGGCATCCTCGTTTGCCCCCCAGCAAAATTAGCCCCCCTCTTCCTCATAAACTTCGAGAAAAAAAATGTTTAATAGGGGGCTTAAAAATTAACTGTTCCTTCAAGAATCTTATTTACCCCCCCCCTTATCGGAACGCTCTGGCTACATCCCTCAGACCTATAGTATATTGGTTTCCTATGAGCGTTTGCTGTTTGATCAGATTCGTTGGAAACTTTCATCGAATGGAAGTTTGTAGAACAACAAAATACCGACTTCGGCTTTCTTCAAAGTGCTGATCAAAATAGCCTCAAAGCTAGAACCCTTAAAAATTGAAGAAAAAAAATCTGATGATGTTGATGATTCTCCCAGTTGGGAAATTCACTCATTAGGCCGTTATAAACATTCTGATTCTTATTAAACTGTATTGAAGAAGCATATCTTGGGACTATAAAAACGCAGTTTGAATACTCGAAATTTTTAAAATTTTTCCATAATTTTAAAATAAACAATTGCTGGAAATCTCAATACTGTGGGCGTGTTATAAATTTCCTATTTTAAACGGGCAATCAAAGAAATATATTAACATTGTCTCTGAGATTAAAATTGAAGTCAAACACGACTGAATTGAAAATTATGCGACAAATGTATGAGATGCATTGAAAATTATCTGTGATTTCAGTTTTATACTACCAATTAATAAAAACGGTTATTATGCATCTTTTCGGTCAACCTTTTTTCAAAAAATTCAACTGTTGATAGTACGGGGTCAGAAATCTATTATCATTCATAAAAATTATTCTAATATAATAGAATTCGAAAACAAAAATGGAATAATATTTAAAAGAAAACGCTTGAAGAACACATTGAAGATACGCACACCGTACGGTCAAACAATTATTCACGCGAAGAAGTCAATTTTTGAAAATATGTCAGTTGACTGGTTTAATTGGGTTGGCGTACAATTACTTTTTCAAATGAAAAACTGGGTAAAAAATGTATTATCACTAGGGATCGGATTTATATGCTCTAAAAAGTGGAAAATATGCGCATATAATATGCGCTTAAAATTTAAGTATGCATATGCAAAATATCAATATTGGTATCGTTTTATTCAGCTAACTGAGCTAAAGCTAAATTTGACCTTCATACCAATTACCTAATAATTTAGTATACAATTTCTGAATGAACGAAACAAGAAAACAATTTTATTGAGTAGGTAATTCTTAATTTTAAATGTCGTTTTGGTATAAAATCTTGATACTAACATCACAATTCATGACTACATTAGAGATCAGATCACAAATTAAAGTATGAAAATAGTAATTCGTGAAATATGTCGAAATATGCAAATATACCTCAAATATGTAAAATATGTCAAAACAAGTTGGGCTTATTTTAATCAGAATGACGTGAAACGAAAAACTATCTAACTCTCACCCTTCCATATGAATTACAAAAAAATATGCGTTTTCATATAAATCCGATCCCTAATTATCACTTATTCTTGAACTATTAAAAATTGGCCAAAAGGTTGACGAGAAAACGATTCGAATTTAATTACGTGAGTACGTATACTACTTATACTACTCGTAAGTACGAGTATATTCAAAGTTATATAAACATGAATCACCGATACCAAGTATACCTATGAAACTATAGCAACGTAATTCATTCGATTTTAATGAAATCAGTCGTAAGTTTATAGTCGAACAAAATTCTCAAAATACTCAATTTTCATTGAAACATTAAGAAAAAAGACAAATTTGTATATTTTACTATTTTAAATTTTTATTTTCAATTGGCTCAGCTTTACTATGTCGTAATAATATTTTTTGCTGTTGACTTGTTACTGCCTTTTTTTAAATAGTTTTCTGAAGAAGAAAATAATTTTAGTGCATTTTTTCTCTATAGTCAAGCAAAACCGTAAAAACTATATTTATCTACCTACCTGAAATCGATAAAAATATTTTATTTATAATATCAAACACCGATCAGCAATTTAGAAAATTGTTATTGATTAAATTTATATGAATTGATTTCTAATTGGTGGAACTTACGTTGGAGTTTTTGACAGTTTATATTTTATTGGGTTTTATTTTTATTGAATATTTAAATTGAATAGTTTTCGAAACAGAGATGGAAAAAGAACTCATCTATAGAAAAGTTTGGGCTAAAAATAAGGAAATCATTTTAATTAATTGTTGTTTATTAACAGTAATACTGTACAACCGGACCTCTGTATGAATGAGACGACGATAAAAAACCCATAAATTGGAATTCCATCATTTTGGAATGAGTGATGCGTATGACGATACACCAGGAAGAAAAGATGAACTCGTAAATAACGTTAGTATTCCACTTGCGAAAAATTTTCGATTGAATGATCTTTTCAAATTTTTATGTGAGTACGTGAGTAGTTTTATGATTGGTGCATTTGCAACGTTTTTGAAAAACAAACAAAATATGCAGTGAAAAAGCTTAATTTTGATGAGATTGAATTAATATAATCGAGTATGTCGTACTTTGACAGCAATTAATAGTATTAATTACAAACAGGATCGTGACTCTTCTCATCACTGGGAAAAAAACTATTATTTATTATGTAGACATCGGTATGGCGCACCCAGAAATTCGCTGAAGACGGGGCCGAGTCTTTAATTTATCAGAAAAAAAAAAAAACTTGGAAAAATCCACAAAAATTTGTTTATTCACCATTTTTTCGATTAAATTTCTGGCTTAAAGGGGGAGGGTTCCAGCCCCGTAGTCATCCATTGGGTATGCCATATAGGTAGAAATTATGTTAATGTTTGTATTACTTTTTATTATATGGGATAACTCATATTTTACTATTTTTGCATTAGTTTTCTGCTACAAATTTTAAATTTTTCTACTTTTTCCGATTCAAATTAAAAAAAAATTACCAACTAAATTATTTTTAATTTAGCCACTTGAAATTTAATTGGCCACAAATGTCTGGCTCTATAGAATCGCTCTTTGAAAATCGTATACTTACAAATAATTCTATAAAATCGTTCTACTTATATCTAGAGTAATAATCTCATCCTACAGCCAGGATAGATTGACAATCAGAAAGTAGATGAAGACACTTTTTGTTGTTGAAGTATATTTTAGTTTTTCAATGTGCAATAAGATCAGTGTGTTGCAACTGATGGAAAATGAAATTACTTTTTTACTGAAATCAATGATACAAGTTTCTTTGTAAGCAGATATAATGAATCTTTTGGGGCTCTAAGAATCGAAGTGATCTAAGAGTTGTATTTTTCCAACTTGAAAAATGATAAAATCAATGCACCATAGTTCAAGGTGGGCATGGCTGCTGAGATTTATTCAAAAAGTCGACTACATATTATATAATTCAAATCAGATGGCAGTATATGATTTTGAAGAAAAAAAATTCCAGTCATAGTTAATTTGTATCAATATTTTTATCGTGTTCTATTCATTTTTGCGCTCAGCTTTATTTAAAGCTTGTTATGCACATCAGACGAATCCTTGAAAGGAGACTGCTGTGTCGTGCTATCATTTGTCATGATCAATGGAGAATTTACTTTTTTCGATTTCAAAGCGTTTACTTTGGCTAAATTTTATCAAATTCAAATTAAAATTTTTTTATCATTAAAGAAAGAACATTACACCGCAAACGTGCATACCCTCAAATGCTCAAGGGGGGCTAGTGTGAGTGGCTAGGAAAATTAGACGAAAGTTGGCTTGAAAAAAGGAAAAAAATCAAAGAGAATATGACGATGGCTGTGGGTAGCTTTGACATCCCTAATTGACATACCTATTAAAAGTCCCCACCCCTCCAAGCTATGCTGGGTCCACAATGATTGGTAAAAGGGGGATAAAACTGGTTTTTCACCTATAAATCTTCAATTATCAATTTCCAAAAAAAAATGTTTGAAACAAAAGTTGTTCACTTAAAGTTGTTCGGTTTTTACTCTCAAAAAACTGTAAAAATTAGTGATATTCATTTTTTCAATGTATTTATGAATTGAAATACTTGGGCTACGTATTGCATATTTGCTGGTGTCTATTTTACTTTATCAGATAACAGTTTCCCGCCATTTTGAAACTTATTCGTTGAAAAGCCGCTACCAAAAAGTGTTTTATAAAAATTGTATGCGTTAGTTCGGGAAGTTGAAATTTTGGTTGCTCTGTTATATCTGATTATATAATTAATAGATTTTTCAAAAATTATATCAACGATTTATAAACTCGTATAGATAGATCTAGAAGAAAATTCACTTCCATAATATAGGATTTGAAGGGCAAATTATAAATTATAAATTGATAATGTTGCATCGATTATTCGAGTAGTCGATGTACAGTGATGTCATCATTTTGAAGTCGAAAGAAAAGTTTATCTATTGAAATAAAATATCCATAAGAATTTGAAAATTCGTTTAAAAGTGAAAAGATTTTGGCTCTAACCTCCAGCCTGAATAATTTGTCATCGATTGGCATCAGAAGTGGTTTCTGCATACATTTTTTCTTATCGCAGATAATTCCAATGGGTGTGAGAATTGAGGAAAGTTACAGGGTAATTAAATATACTGTTTGTTGTTTATCGGAAGTACTTTATATGCGGTAGGCATTCAGACTCTATTTTTGTTGAAGTTTCGAAGAAATCGACGAATTTACATAAATGATCAACGTAATATTATGTGGAATTAGATTTTGTAGCTGCACAAATTATTCTAAAGATAAATCTCGAATGAATACTGCAGTATCTATGGGTTGGCATCGTGTTTATCTTACTAATTTATTTATTTATTTACAGTAAGTATTCAGATATCTATGTATAAGACAGGCCGTGTGGACGGATTTCTTCTTGTGCCAGAATTTTTTAGAAGTTGAAAATAATTTTTGAGGCTTGTGATTCTATTCACATTTACCCATACAATGTATCGAATTACTTAAATTAGACCCTAATACCATTTCAAAAATCTATACTATAATGAGAACGAATAATTTGTAAATAAATAGTCGAATTCGTTGGGATATAATATTTGTTGAACTGAATATTCCGGATGACCTTTTGCGAAAAAAAAAAGAAAAAAAGTAGTAGATAATATAGTGAAATACCAAAGTAGTGGAGAAGCGTTGTAAATGCACATAATAATAAAATTTTAATCAGAAAAGCCAGTAGTCGAAAAATAGTAAATTTTGTTTTTAAAAACGTGGGAAAAGAACTTACTGAGTAAGTTGATCTAATTTTTTTTTGTATAAAATCTGTTTCAAAATTTATTTTGAAAGAATGGATTCTGCTCCATTGTTGGTGAATGAGGCGTATAAAACCATTTTGAAAGTTATATTGACCTGTAAACCTCGAGTGTCAAAATGGGTCCTCATAAGTCAATTTTTTGCTCTCCCTCAAAAAAAAGTTTCAAAATGAAAATTTGTCGGATGATGCACGAGCAAAAAGCCTTCCACCTATACAAATAAAGCATACATTTTTTCCTGTCTCCAAAAACCTGAGCTGAGACTTGACACTTTTTTTTTCGGTAGCTATTCAAAACAGGCCCAGTCATCTAAATAACCAACAAAGTGTTTATAGTGATGTACTCATTAAGAAACAAGTTTTTAAATCCAATTCGCTCATTATTTGATTTGTTCTACACCTAGTACTAGGTTGTATTACTCATATAAATGAAGAGATGTGAATTATTTTTTTCAACTGATTAACTGTCGAATTTTTTTTTGGGATTGAATGATTGATTTAATCAATCATTTGTCGACTTAATGTACAAATGAAACTTTTGTGCCGGAAATAATCCAAAATAATTGTATCTGTATAATAAAATCCATTGTCCGGATGTCTATCCCATACTCAAAATTCGTACATAAATTATTTTCAATTTCTTGATTACTCAGTTTCTACTTGACGTAGAAAGTTGAACTTGGTCTCATTAGAGAGAGTAAAATCTCAGAAATATGATGATTTATAAATATTTTTGATTGGAGATTTAATTTCACTGCTAATGATGAAAACATTTTCAAAAACTGTGAATTCTATTCTACACTTCTACATATTTCAGAACGCAGCAATTTTCATTCAATCGAATGAGTATCACCTTTAGCCAGCCCCTTTTTTCCCAAAAATCAATATTCCCTTTCAGCCGGCCTCTTTTTCCCAATCATGGAAATTTCCCTTTAGCCAGCCCTTTTTTCCCGAAAATTGAAATTCCCCTTTAGACAGGCCCTTTTTTTTCGCAAAATTTGAGCAAAACTGGAGCAGGATTGAGTGAAATTTGAGCGGAATTGAGGGGCATTTAAGTTGAATTGAGGGACATTCGAGCAAAATTTAAGCAAAATTGAGCGGAGCGAAATTGAACAAAAGTTAAGCGGAATGAAGCAACATTTGAGCGGAATTGAGCAAAATTTGAGCGAAATGATAAGGAAATATTTTGAGCGAAAAAGAAGTGTAGCCCCTCGGGTCATGCTAGTTGTCTTCATACTATCCTTATTGGTGAGCAAAATTGAATTAACCCCCAAGAAATTGACTACAATAAGCTGAAAAATTGGCTATGCGTGGTATCCGTGATCTTCTAAAATGATATATCAAAAGTTTCCCTTTTCTAAAAACTAAGTAGTGTGGAATACCCTCTACCTGTAGTAGGTATATGTGCCCCCAACCAATTTTTCGCAAATATCTCGCAAGCTGTTGCTCGAATCGAAATTTTTGATTTAATAAGTTGAATGAAGCAATTATATTTCATATAAATATTTAATTTATTTCACACTAGGAAAAAATTGCATAGAATATATTTTTACGTGGAATTAAGTGTAAAACAAATTGAGTTCAGTGAAATTTTTCAATATAACATATGTTTCGATAGATAATTGCAAAAGTATGTAGAAATAATAAAAAATTGAGAAATTTTGTCCTCTCCCCCCCGAGGGTGGATCTTACGGGGATGAAATTTATGCCAGAAATTATCTATAATGTAGCATTTTAGAAAAAAATTGAGTCTCATCCAAATTTTGAAAATTATCTACCAGAGGCAGCCGTGATTAGAGCTGATTTGTAGATTCTTTATTAACATTTGTCCCTTACATACGAGTAGAAAAAGCTAATTTTACTTACTCGTATTTTAATTTAACGATAAAAAATATTTCACTATGATGCCATCTGATGAAAGAAAAAAAAAACTAGTTACTCTACCTATGTATATTTATATTTTTATATCTTACTATTTCAGTGTGATAGTTATGTAGTTTAGTGCAAAAAATTTTCAAATATTTTTTCTACAATGTGCAGCGCACCTTTTCAAACACGATGTATTTTTTCTCACTTTGATACGTTTATAATATTATTCAATCTTATAATACGAGTATTATGTATTTATTTTCTGCCGAATTTCTTTTTTATAAGTCCGATTCTTTCTAGAACGTTTAGAAAGTATTTTGTTTCAGTCAAAACACAGATATAATCTGAAGTTTTTCTCTTTTTGAAAATTTTGATCACCGCACTATCAGTATATTGGCTCGAAAAATCTTGTGTTAGTTTTGTACTCGACACCATATTCAGGTTAGAAAAACTACAAGTCTGAATTAGTTTGAAAATTCAACCGTTTTTTTGTGATGCCTAATCATGTTAAGAAACTGGTTTTTCAATGCCAGTTATGTTTCTCATTTTGTTTTATATTAATTGGCTTTGATAAATGATTTTTTTTTTTACTTTAGCTGCGTACTGGTTAACTGATTGACTGTTAAAATTTAAAATGATGTGACAATAGCTCATAGTGGTTTCAACTTCCAAATATTTTTGTTCACGGCATCCTACTTAACTTCAAAGTTTTGGAACATACAGTATTTATAATCGCATTGTATTTCGCTATCTCTTTTGGGTTACGAATAAAATACCATTCTAAAATTTTGCGGGCAATCAAAATGTGGAATTGGACCCTCCAAGAGTCCTCATTTTAGATTCAATTATCCTTTTTTTTTTTTTTATGTGATAACATTTTTATTTCCACTGCACGGTTTTTTTTTTTGCGTCAGTGATGCATTTTCATAAACTTTTAGGCAAATATAATGGCAAATATCTCACAAATATGTTTTTTCCTCGACATGCGCCGTCCTGTACGCCGCTGGGTAAACTAGAATTTCACTTCATGAAAGTCGACGGTTCGAATCTCGGTAGAGGCAAAGGAAATTTTTTTAGATTTGTTTTTGATTTTTTCAACTTTTGAAGTTGAAATGAAAACAATTTTTTGATTTACAGGTTTTTTGACTCTTATTATCAAATATTTCGGTATCTTGCCTCTATTTATCAAATTGCTAGGTATTTTTGCTATTTTTCTCGTATTTATTGGTATTTTGGCTCTTTTTTGCAAAATTTTAGCTGTTTTGGCTCTTTTGGTCAGTTTCTTTGGTATTTTGGGTGTTTTTCCTTGGATACGAAGGTATTTTTCTCTTTTTCTCGAATATTTTGGTGTTTTGGCCCTTTTCCTCGAATTGTTTTGGTATTTTGGCTCTTTTCCTCGGTTTTTTTTTTAGGTATTTTGGCTCTTTTTCTCAGATTTGATGGAGTTTTGGCTCTCTTTCTTGAATATATTGAATCAACAGGCGAGAAGCGGACAACTTTTGTCCTGTACTTTACAATATGAAAATGTTATCATATTAAATGTAACAGTCTTTAGCCTACTGATACTGTTTTTTTTTGTTGTTTTTTTTTGAGAATTTCGAAATGTTTCTTATCATTTTATCTAGATTTAAACCGCTAAATTCAACCCTGACTTCAGAATTTAGCTGCATTACTCCTTTCTCAAAGGCTGGAGAAAGAACTTGATATGCTGAATCTTTATATTTATTTGAAAAGGGGTCCGGAACTTTTGATCGCATGCATTCTGTAATTTTCAATATTGCTGATTGTAAATGAATGAAAAACACTGATTTATTCGATTATATTTAAAATTATGAAAAAGTTTAAAACAGCAACTAGCTATTTCTAGCTGCAACTTAAAAGTCAACTGCATAACAAGTCTAACAAAAAAGCAAACTTTGTGAAGAGAGAAAAAAGAAAAGATATTGAAAGTTTACATTTATACAACAGAAAGTCACAGATAAGAGCATTTTCATCTCAAAACACTACGAAATGATTGGCTTAATAATTTTAATAATAGAAAAATTGAAAGTCATCTGATGGATACGAATTTCGTTCTAACACGTATCTCGGATGAGTGTATGGATATTGTTGATACGCATCTGCTGGTACTGGATATGGACCTCGCCCATATGGTGGGTCAGGAATCAGATACACTAAAAGTGAGAACCAAATATTATAGTTAATGAATATGTTCACTTCTTTAGTACTCGTACTACTTTCAAGTTGATACACACTACCTACACATAGATTTCGGGGGAGGGTGAAAACTGAGAAGATTTTCACTGATATTTGTGAGACATCCATGATCAATTTTCCCCGCCCCCCGTCAAAAAAAATTATTGTAATTGAGTGGGTGGCTGAGTTGGTTCTGTGTTTAAACTATAGTTTCGCAATGATTTGATAAACTGAGAGTAAATTTCTTACTCCTCTCACTCGTATATCACAAATCTGCATTTTTTAAACAATTTTTGCAATAATTTCCATTATAAATCTTATATTGCGTTCCTTTTTCCCCCAGCCAAGTTTTTACCAATGAGGAAAAGGATAAGTCCAGTTGTTCAGTTGGGTTAAATATTCTGTATATTCACCGTATGTGTGTGTCTAATGATGTGTAGTGTATACTCATGCAAATTTCCGCAAATATCTTCTAGAACCTCGTTATTGTCCGTAAAGGCATTAACAGGTTGAATGAAGATAAATAAATTTAAAAAAAAGAAAAAAAAGTCGAAAATATGGAGCAGTCTCCAAGGAATAAGTTTTAGTGCTTATGCGCCTTAATTATACTTATGCAAATGAAATAGTAAGACTATGGTGGCATCGCATTAAACATCCTCGTAAAATTTGCAAAGTGAATTGTTGCCCATCAAGTTTTGCGACAGTTTACATACACATTACAGAATTGGGCGACTTACTTTGGCGTGTGCGAAAAACCGGTTGTAAAATTATTTATCGTTTTGATAATCTTGTTTTCTGTTTAAATGCCTGTTACCTTTAATGTTTTTTTTTTTTTTTTTGACATTTATTTATTGTGGACCTACATCTTCTGATACAATGTAGAAGACGGTCATATGTAGTTGTACTTACGCGACCATTTCTTCTCCCTGGGAAACTGGGATGGGTTCGCAGGTGAACGTTCAATATCTGCATCATTAGATTTGACCGACCGAGATCTTGGAAGGGGCACCATCGGTTGATATCCTTTTTCTAACGTTTCTGCTTTGACCACGATAAAGAGTGCAATGATTACCGAAAAAATCAGCATCTGAGGAAAGAGAAAGGTAGAAAAATAATAGAAATGTAATCTACGAGTAATATATTTCTATACGCAGGCAAATGTCATCGATTTTTATGCATTTTGCTATAATTACGACCTGAGAACCAGTTTTGATTATGAGTATAGGTGCACGAAAATAATAATATGGATAGAAATGCATATCCTGCAGAGAAATGCAATTCTTATATTGTGTATTCCAAAAGAGCTCGTTGACACGAATTAAATTGAATAAAACTGTGCAAGTTGTTGCCCGAATAATAGGCAGCTAGTAGCTCTACTTATTCTTAAGCTAGTTATTAGTAAGCGATGGACATGAAAGTAGATGGTTTTAATTTTGCCTATGCTAAAAATATAAATGAGCCGGTTGAGATCTTTGATCATTATCCAATAGAATGCCGTTAACAGTCTTATGACAGATGTTGAAACCGATATAATATGTACATATTTGCGAATTACTCATGCAAAAAGAAAGGTCACAAACAGACATCACCTTAACACCATTTATTCGATATTTTGGTCCAGGTTTGTTTACATACATGTACTCGTACATTCTCTCATCAATCTTTTTGAAAACTTTTTAATAATTTTTGGTCTGATTTACACGAATTGGCGTCGGATCCTCGTAGTTATTCATTTCATTACCGTCGAATGGGGCGACTTTACACACTTTTTTCATGTTTTTCAACTTTGTCCTTTAATAACTCCTCCAATTTTTAAGCTATTGAAGTTAATTTGGTTTTAAAATTTAGGTCTAACATTTCTCAACACAATTGTAAAAAAAAGTTTGAGTTTGCAGCATTCCTTCTATTTTTTATGATTTTTCAAAAAATTTGTGTAAAATCACACCTCAATGGGGCGAATTTACCCATCAATTTATTATTGACGGCTTATTGATGGGTGGAGAGGAAAAATTTGAGGATGTTTGTACTCAGACATATGATTGAAAAGAAACTAGTCAAGTACAAACTTGAACCGTATGTAACCGAACTGAATATTTTGAGTGTCTGCGGTTAAAAAAAGAAGATGAATAAGAAAAAGGAAAAAACCATATCGCCGCTTTATTTTCTTGTTCTGTTACTGGGTGAAGTGAGGTAGGGGCGGCGATCTTTTTTTTATTTTCCTCCTTCTGCCTGCTACGATCCAAATCATATTTCGGTTTTAATTTTTGCCAGGCAATTTATTTATTGGGCTAAAACGAAGTGGGTAAAGTCGCCCCTTGAATGTAAAGTCACCCCGTTCGACGGTATCTTAGAATTCCAATAATAACCAATCTCGCATTTTTGTCTTGCTTACTTTCTTTCTTCATTTGTTGAGGTGGGGGGGGGGTGGTACAAATTTTGACTTTGAAAGCTAATTACAGCAAATACTTATCAGATTGCTTGCTGGAATTTTTACTGAACATTCATTGCAGTCTTGGAAGTTTACAATCCAAATTTCAAGTCAATCGTGTCATTAGTTTTGTAAAAATGTCATTTTGGTGGTTAAAAAACGTGGATTTTTCTTTGGCACGCGGGATTGGAAGAACTGCAAAACCAATAGAGCTAAAATATGCTCCAGAGGTCAATCTTGATGAGATTCAAGTCTGGTAGACATTTCATGACGATCGGTTTTGTGCTTCTCCAGATGTTAGCAAAAATGTTGCCAAAACTGATGATTTTAGATAGGTTTTTGAAGGAACGGATACCTTCGAATTCTGGTGGTTTTTTTCAGATTTGATCGCTTCTAATTGGGAAAATATTAAACTGATTGAGCTGAAATCTATATGGTGTGCAAATAAAAGCTTATAAAATGTACCATTCCTGTGTGTTGGTTTCAGACTAATTGCTATATGGGTATGTGACTTGGGTTTTGTATAATTGGAATTTGTAAATTGTTTAATACGTCTTATACTTTCTACTGGAATGCAGAACACGAAGTTATACTGTATATTTTTTAATTTTATCTGAATTAGTCAGCATTTAAGTGATTCATGAACAAAAACGATGAAAAATTTTACTCATCAGTAAATGGAAATCAAAAATATAATTCATCTGACTTCGAAATCAATGGCAAAAATATAATAAAAAATTCCAACTTCTTATTCAGAATTGAAGACCCATCGTCATTCGTTTTAATAAAGTGAAAAAATTTTGATCTTTCCCCTTTCAATAGTCAACCATGGAAAAATGGTAAAGGAAAATCATTATTTTCTGTATTTTAAATTTTCCTGTTGATGACTACCTTGCTGTAGCTACGATGGTTTGCTCTCATATGTGCTCTATTTGAGGTATCAGTGGATTATTTTTGCCTCGTAAAACAGTCCAGTCAATGATGTTATAATTATATGAATTCACCTTATAACTGCGGATAAATTTTCAAAATAATGTACCTACTAGAAAATAATCTTGCAGTATATTTTATATGTGACACTAATTATATGCATTTAATTCAAAACTCACTAAATCTTCGCCAAACTCACGTTAATCTCTGCGAAATTGAGAATAAAAATTTATTGCATAAGTCATGATGCGAACTCGCTGATGTTTACCTTAACTAAATTCACCCCACCATAGTTGCCTTACTACTCTAATTTTGAACGACTATAAATAACTGCCTTGATATTCTATTAATGAAATTCATTCATCTTCAGAGTGCAGATGCAAATTCGAATGAATGGGTGTACGATGGGAGTTGAGTGAAATAGAAAAGGGAGACAGAGAAATATACTTTTTCGATAGAATGTTGCAATGTCAAGCCACCCGGCCAGGCGTACTGGTCTGTGAAGGCACTACCACAAAGTTTAATTAGAAACGAGTTTAATTTATCGAGGGCTGCTTTAATTTAATCGTTGTAACAGATTCGTGTTAAGAATGAAAAATTTCAATGGTCACCTTATATTACGAGTATGAATTTTGAACGCAGTTTCGGGTCAAGTTCGATTTTGCAATAGCAAAAATTAATTCAAAACCACGAATATGTAGTCGTTGACATTGTTTCTGGCCACATGTAGACCAGATTCCATTTTTGTACGCCAGAAATTTATAGATTTCGGGGGTTGGTGATTTTTCCGGGAGGATTTAAAAAAAAAAAATTCTCAAGCGTGTTGGAAGAAATGAAAATTGAGAATTAAGAATGCATTGATATAATACACATATGCTTTTGCAACTTCGATTAATTGAATAGCTTAATGAAACAACCAGCTAACTGCAATATTCAAAATTTATGGAAAAACACAAATAACTGCCAAACTTCAGCAAATTAGTAGGCACATAGAAAGCTGAAAATTGGACGTTTAGTACAAAACAGTTTTCCAAAAAATCAAGATGAATGTATTCGGCCCATTTGCAAAGAAATATTAAGCTTTTGAAAATTGAAGACTTGGCTGGTTGTTGCCTTGAGTTTACGTATTATATTTATATTTTCAAATGTTCGAAAGAGTGGTTCAAAATGCTCATAATGATTTACTTTTACATAAAAATGAATTGATTTATTAAATGTAACAATATTGAGGAAAAAAAATTTCCCCTTAAAATGAAAATATTATTTTCTCACTTAGCTGGTCGTTGTTTTAACATGCTTAAACTTTGCTGGTTATTGCTACAATTTGTGAATAAAGACGATTTGAAAGTTTAGGAATCACCAAGGATATGTGGTTTCATAATTAGAACAATAATTCACGAAGAAGTCAATTTGTGACGTCATTAGCCGGCCAGGAAAAAAATGGTCCGTTTTTCCAATTTCCTATTTACATAAATTTCAACATTTTTTTTCCAACCCCTAATTGAGATAATTCGGTTTGCGGAGTTCATGTTTTGACCTGAGCTTTCACTTTTTTTTTTCCAAAATTTTTGGAAAAACCCTATTTGCTTCCCCGGCATGAAATTTTTTTTCCATCTGGATTGTTTCTCCAAGGGAAGAAATTCATTTGTAGAATAACGGGGTAGTTTAAAATCGGATAATAACTTAGTTAGAATTTAGAACTTCAAATTAGTACTCAGCAGGGATTTGCAGTCTTTCATAATGGCATTTATTTCGCGAAAATGATAAAGTTTCAAAATATCACATTGGTACTCGTTGGTAGTGGGTACTCGTATATCTACAGCTCGTGAATATCTCTTCGTAAATTTAATGAAATAGATGAATTTCAGACAATTTATTCGTTGGTATTCCTCTCGTATTGTTGAAGTTTTCGAACCAACTAGTGTATCATTCGTAGTAAGAACTAGATATGTTAACTTTCTGTAACTAGTTGAATAAAACTTGCTGGAACACAAAGAAACCGCGAGTGCTCCCAAATTTCCATGAAATTAAAATGCCTTCAGTCAATTCATATGCAACTCATTTCACTCGAATCGATCAGCATATGATGTGGACATGGAATTTGACAGTGAATGTAATTTGTGTTCTCGTTTTAACGTTGATTCAAACTGAAGCCGAAACTTTCGAAAACTTTTACATATTTACTAATAAGGAAAATTTAAATACAGAAAGTTGGTAAAAGTTTGATTCAACGAAAGCCCTAAGTTCGGTTTCATTTTTTTGTCATCCCGATTCCCAAGGAAATTACATGTACATCAGCTTAGGTACATGAAGAATTTATAAATTATATAAAATATGCTTCAGTTGTCTGAATTAATGTTTGTATATGCGATCATTTTATTCTACTTGTATTTTGGCTATAGTGATGGAAAAAGTGAGAATTAAAAAAAATTTATTTTAAAAGACAAGTGTAAATTATGGAGGTTCAAGATTTTAACTACAAAATTTAATGGTGTAGTCTACCTTTGCTATGAAGCTGAAGTCAACGTCAACGTCTAAAAATCTGCATGAAACATTAATACAGGCAAATTATAGGCAGTTTCTTTGACACATGTGTAGCGAATTTGCGTTTTGGCAGCCAGAATGACAATTTTCACAAGTTTTTAGCTCAAAAGTGCACTTGAGATTTGCTTATTTTTTTACTGGCTTCGATACCAAATTTTCTGAAATTTGGATATGTTATCCTTGAACATAATTTTCCATGCCCCGTGTTTTTAAAACCGTTTTTTAGAACAATCCCTCAAAGAATGCACTAAAATGTTGGAAAAAAAAAAAGGTCTGTCTGGGTGTAGAGAATAATGTACGAGAGTAACTTTATCCGAAAGTGAGCTAATTTGGTGCAAAACTCAGTGAAAAAAATTATAAATCGTGAATCACTCGAAAAAAGCAATGTTAAACTATTAACCCTTAACTGGGTTTTTAATTTTCAAGCTTGAGGTTAGAGTAAAATTTTCGTGGGCGAAATCAAAAGTAGAATAAATTGGGGGGGGGGGGGGGGCAATCTTAGAGCTTCAACAATTATAACTACAGTTCTTCCTAATGAGCTAACAGAATTGACACAGGGAAAATACAGACGGATATGATGTTGGATTTCATAAATAGCTTCATTTGTAGTAGAACTTTCTTTCAAAAATATAATATTCATTTAACCCATTATATTGGCAGATAAATATAAGTGCCTCCATCAACCGAAAACAAATGTATTCCAAATTGAAAAAATTTTTAAGTAAATATTTTTTATTTTCATGCACACTCTAGTTTAATTTTTTCAATATCTTAGAATTTAACTTTTTTCTCCTGCGCACTCCGGTTTATTATACAAACTCTAATCTCTGTTCCCAGATAGAGTTAAATAAAAGCTTTTAAAAATCGACAATTCCTGAAAAAAGTGCTGGAGAATTTTTCATTCGTGGCTACAGTAAATTTTATGGAGCTACAATTGTGTCTGATGTAAATTGTTATTTTGGCAAATTATCGTGATCTGCAGTTAGTCTAAAATCTTGTGCATGCAATTTATTCCTTAAGCCTTTTCTGTGCAAATGTTATTATCAAAATCTAATTTAATTACCCATTTAATTTTTGTACGTGTGACATTTCGCATCAACCTGCTCTAAACCATAGAAAGCAGAATTTTTAATGGTGAATAGACATTTTTTTGTGTTTGATAATGTCTCTCCGTTATTAATTTTTTACTAGGTAGTTAAAAATAGCTATAAAAAATATTTAAGCCCTTATCGAACTCGAGCTAGTATTTTTTTTTTAATTTATGTTTTATCGAAATAGATAACCTAGATAGTACTGTATGACGTTGAAATATTCTCCTTTTTCTTCACTCATCTACCAATATCTGTAAATGAAATGCATTTTTTTTAGTACTGATGTCTACCTTGAGAGTGTAACTTTAGCTATAAGTCCTGATTCAAATTTTCTGCAATAATTATCTTTTTGAATTCGATTGAATTTTATTATTCTGCAAAAATACTGGACAAAAAACATTGAGGACTATTTTACTTACCAGAAATCGACTTAGTTCCATGTCCACTTCACTATAAAATAATAGGAAATTGAAAAAAAAAAAATGATAATGAAAAAAACTTAAACAAAATATCACAGAAGTATTGGACTTGAACCAAAACAAAGCTATCCGACTATATTTATGTTAAAATAATGGTCTCTGTCGACCTTTATATATTTGTATAAATATTTGCAAGTTGCCAAAATGACGTCCAGCCTAACGGTTTTTTGTTTTTTGTTGCGAATGCAATTAAGAAAATGGATGAATAAATGCGCGAGACATCTTAAGATTTTAACTTTTTTGTGTGTGAATAATCATGAAAATTTTTTTCTTCTTTGATTAGTCACATGTTGAAGTTCAACAACCTGCAACCAGTTTTGCGATTATTGACGGTCGCATTTCGTGTTTGCGGTCATTTACTTTCGAAATTGGATGAAGTTTTTATGGAAGTTTAATCCAATGCTGGATAAGTTGATTTTCCAGCTATTCGTATACCTGTAGTGATCGATAACGAATGTTATCTTGTAAAAAGCCAATTCTTGATGCTTATAGTTTAGAGTATCTACCTAATTGAAATTATGTTAGATCGATTAAGCTATTGATTGCTGTTTTACCACACAGGCATTATTCTCAGGAAAAGGGGTTCAAAATTAACATTTTCTATGTAGAAATAAATCATACTCCATCACTATACAAGAGCATATTTTTATCAAATGAAAAATCATTTCATCAGTAAAGCTTGACGAATAATGTTGTTGCTCGTATAATACGGTATCGTTATTTTAATTTTCAAATATCATTTATAAAAGAGAACGAAACACAGTTTATCTTGCAAACATTTTCTCAAAAGTTCCAGATGGAAATAAATGAACGACGGAAAACAGCCATGTAGAAACAGTCGCAACCTTTCTGAGTAGGCATCGTTTGCAAATAATACAAAATTTGCATAAATTTCCAATTTATGAGCTCATTCTTCAATCCGCTTTCTTATAGCGGAATGATTTCAATATAGGTACTATAATATGAAAAAAAGAAAATCTTAAGTCTGTGAACCTTCGTTTGTTTATTTATTTTTTTTACACGTTTGTAGGATTATAGTTTGTTGACGCACCTATCTAAAAACATCTACACATATTAGTTTGATGTATGCTTTTTCAGTAGTTTCGAGACACAGATAATTTTTTTTTATTGCAAACAAGCTTGAAGGGGAATGAACCTGACCTTCGACATTTTAATTGGTTGTACATATTTTACTTTCATTCGAGTGGTTATAATTCTGCTGAAGCCGATGGTTATACAAAAGATGAAAAAACGTAGTTTATCGTAAATATTTTAAACATTATTTGTAGTACTTTTTACTATCTTAGGATAATATATTTTACTATTTTTCAGTTTTACAATATATCAGAAATTGTTCTCGTTTTTTTATAAATTAAATCGAAAATTGCAATGAAAATTTCTCTTAGAGTAAGCATATATTTTTTCGCCCATAATATTTTGTGCTTCGAAAAAAGTTGCCCCCCGCCCCTCATTAACTATGGTCCGTGTAAGAGGTACTCGCCATATTATTTTGGTGGTAATGGCTTAACTACAGGAGAACCAGGAGAGCGTTTACAAGATTAAGAAGTGACTTTTAGTAGGGATCAGTAAAACTGAAAAAGAAAAAAAATAACGCGTAGATTATGGATATGGGTTTATAATTATAACATATAACATATCGATATGAAAATACAGGCTAAATATAAAATATTATCCTTACCTATATTCGGTAATATAATATAAAATAAGCATAAGTATAGAAACATTATCAGACCCTACGAGGCTAGGTGGCGTATTTAAAAAAAGGTATAGAGGAGGATGGGCTGGTCAAAATTTTGAACTGAGGTATTAGAATTTTTTTCTTCACCCTACCATTAATGTGAAAATTTGTTGAAATTTTATTCTTTCGTTGAGGGCCAGTGGGCGTTCGTTTGCAAAATAACATTTCCCCCCTGTTGCTCCTAAAATTTATACTGCAGCAGTAAATTTGAGCACTTTCCTTATTTCTCTCTCTCTCTCTCTCTCTTCTCTCTCTCTTTCTCTCTCTCCCCCTCCCTCCCTCTCTCTCTCTCTGGAAAAGATCGTCGAATTTTCAACGTTGCTAGGATCTTTGACAACGAAAATAGTGTTAGCCGGAATTTTTACGCTTATCTAAAATCTCCTTTGAGGGTTTAGAAAATACAATAATTTCCATGCAGACTCCAAGATCGTTTATTTCTCGCTTCGTTTACTCTTCTGCCCCTTATGGCCTATGAATATCAGGAGAGTAATCAAAAAAATACCCTCAGTGTACATATTTTTCACATTTTGAATGTGAAAGAGCACCTCTTTTGCATCGTGATCCCTTAAACTAGAGTTGTTCTATTTGAAAGACGTAAATATAGTAGGTATATGTATAGGTATAGTAGTAACAAAAAAAAAAATAAAAATAAAAAACCCATGATGAAGAAATTTTTAATAATGATAGATAAATACAATATAATTATTTAGAAGAAGGCAAACTTATAATAGTAACAATTTGAACTAATTAATCATAAAAAATTAATGAAAAGGATACACCTAACCATAATAATTACAGTAAATTTAAAAACATTCGTCTTTAGCAAAAAGAAAAACTAATTAAACATAAAAATAGTGAAAAAGCATTTTAGCATCATTTAGTCTTGATTTTTGAATTTATCTCAGTCCATCGTCTAAAAAATGAAATTTGAATAGTCATATTAATTTTGTAGCAGGTTTTCTGAGTTTCTCAGCAAAAATAAAAAATATCTCAAGATGCTTACCTTACATAAACAGTTTTCAACAGTTTGGTCTTAAGCAATTTGATTAAATTGGAGAACGGACCCTCGACGATTAAATAGAAAAATAATGATACAGGTAGAGTGATAATGATGTCAGCTATAGCCCACATGTACTGGGAAGGGAAAAGAAAAAGTAAATGAAATAAGTAAATAAATTATCGATAAGAAAATAATAGGTAATATTTATCTTTTGTATATATTCATAATAATCAAAATGGTTCTCTGAGTAATGCAAAGATTCAGATTCTCCAGGTTATTTGCCCGCAGATCTTTAAAATTTTTTACAAGCAAAAGCATTTTTGTACGGACTTTTTTTTTTTGATCAAGTTAAATACAGTTAATGGAAAGTTTTTACGTAGGTATTTCTTCAATTATTATGCCCTGTTCACAATGCAGTTTTGCTTTTCTTTCTTTTGCTTTTACCGTCTATTGATCCAACCCATGTACAGTTGTGTATAGTTTTAGAGTCCAGAGGTGGGCTTTTTATGGTACCATTGGGCATCTAATAGTTGCTCTATGCATTCTTTTGGACTTCAGAAGGTCTTCAAGTATATCTTTTATTAACTCACCATATTCAGGGAACTGGAGGCAGGCATTAAACTCCTTTGAGTTGCCATATGATACATTTGAAATACATAACTGCAAAATAAAATCGAAAGATTCAGTCTGCCCAATGCAAAGAAAATTTTGCGTGTGAATAGGAAATCGAGAAATCCTGAAAAGTATAAATAAAATGCTAGAAATTGATTTAGAAAATAAAGAGAATAATTTAGACAAGTACAGGGCCTTAGAAGCAAAGCCCCTATTGTGTAATTATTTAAAAAAATATTCTACTACTCGTAATTAAAAATTAAAATCAATGATAATTACCTATTCCAGAAGTAAAATAAATGAGCCATAGTACAGCATATGGTAAAATGTAAAATGGCCTGTACAACCCTGTAAAAATATAATTCCATACGCCAGAATATGTTGTATCGAAGACAGAAAGGAAACCATAGTACTGGATCAAAATTGCACCTGCTAGACTCGGTAAGAATAAAAATAATGATAAAGCCTGAAAAATAGAACATTCTGGTATTAGTTGTTAGTTAAATCGCAGATTCTTTCAGTATAAATAAATCGTAACAATATTAATCAAACACATATGTAGTTATGGTATGTCTCTCATACAAATTCTCAATTACATTTGCTTCAAGTGTTTTGTATTGTGTAGCCTACGCAGTGAATTATAATGAGAGGTCAAAAATTAACCAAGTCTTGTACTCCAAGAAAGCTTTTATTCTTCAAAACAGCTTCGAAATACCATGGAAATGGTTTGGAAATTCCAAAATCATTCAAAATGAAGTAGGTCGTAGGCAGTCTACTCTTTATTCTTCGGGTTTTTGAGTTTTTGTAGAAAAATGAAATAGTAAAATGCAGCAGAGTTAGAGAGCTCCTCGATATACGAGCTCCAGAGTGCTTTAGAGCACTCTATGCTTCACATCATGCTCCACTCGCCTCTGCACAGACGTTTGAAAATAGATTGCTCCTGCCTCATATTTGCCTCCACCCAAATCAATATGCTCCGGCTCTAACTCCTCAAAAGAAGTAGCTCATTTGAGCATTTGCCTCAAGGCTCCAGCTCTTAGTCCTTGATTACTAGTTTTATCTCTCTACCTATTCTTCTCATATGCGTATAATTACCTATACATATATGAAGGTAAACTTATGAGAGAATGTAACAATTTGAAAATACTCTGAAAAAACAACTCGAGTCAGTCTTAGTATAAGTTTAGGAAAATTCATAATGTTTAAGGACTTCAGATTTCTTTCGATAGATAGCCTAAAAACATTGAATTTAAATTAAAAAAAAATTGGAAAATAGGATATTATATATCACCCTGAGAGAAAGTGCAGTACTTACACATATTACTACGTAGTATGGTAATTTTACTCATCAAGGTAAACAATTTATTTTTCAGTAATAAATTATTATAAATGATAGTAAATTGTACTCGTACTACAAAGATGATACGTACGTATATATCGGTATTTTACTTTTTTTTTTTTTTTTTTTTTTTTTTATTAATCTCTACTACAGTTTTAAATAATCCCAGTTTTCTTATCCTAAAATAGTAAAAAGTACTATTGAAATTTCTCTCAATACATTATGATATATAATGTGTAATTTAAAATTTTCTTTTCTGTGATCCTTCACCTGGGATGGTTTATAGTTTTTCTTTTGCCACTTTTCCACCAAAATACTCGTTATCATTCCTAAGAGAAATGGACTCAGGCGCGGATAAAATGATGTATACATTCTATGGATATCAGGGTAGGAGTCAAAATCACGCATTTCACTGAAATCAAAGATGAATTTATTTTTAATAAATTTTAATTCAACCAAGTAGATTTTTTTAAATATTGGGACTACAAGAAAATTCAGATATCGCGGGCCAGGCTACCCATCAGTTGAATCATACTCCTTTTCAACTTGTCGTTACAAGAATCAACCGATTATTCAAAACACTTGCGATGGTTTAATGAGATGTACTATTATTGTGATGTCGTTTGAATGGTTAATTCTGGAGGCAATCTATCAGACTCATTGAAGTACGTCTGAAATTAGATCACATTTTTGTACAACTGAGTATGCTATCACTCCCAACTGTTGTCTAACCTTTGCTAGTAAGTCAACATCGACGATGATATCTACTGGAAAATGTTGAATTTAATAATATGCTAAAATGTGGGCAATTTCTAAGACACACGTGTTGCGGAATTGTTTTTTGGCAGCCAAAATAACAATTTTCATGAGCTTTCAGCTCAAAAGTACACTTACAATTTACCATTTTTTGGCTGAGTTTTGCGTTGGATTTGATTATTGAATATGTAATTGTTGAACATATTCTCTATGCCACAGCTTTTTTATTATTCAATTTCATTTTTTTCACCAACTCTTCTGAAGTCCCTAAAAAACTAGTTTTTTAAGACCTTCAAAAAAGGCCTTAAAATTTTGAAAATCCAAAAGTGGGCGTTGCCAGGCATAGGGAATATATTATTCAAACGTAAAACATCCAAATCTGAGCCAGATTGATATGAAGCTCAGTAGAGAAATTGGTAAATTGTGAATAACTTGAGAAAGGCGAAGGTAGACTATAAGCGCTTGAGCCATGTTGACAAAAGGAAATTTGGTTTTCTGGCTTGCCACTGAAGACCGAAATTGGCTCATACATGTATGTTATTATTATTATTATTTAAAAAAATTTAAAAAGAAACTCTAATGCAAGCTGCCTTAGCTCAGCTAAAAAAGCAGGTTATTACATTAATGGTGAGGATTATAATCCTGGCTTAAGTGAGGTTCAGGCTTGAATCCGGTTCAACATCGAATTTTTCAATGTAAATTACCCTCTCAAACCTGTTTATGTTTGAACTTCACCTATAAGCCAGTATTGTAATCCTCGCCCTGAGTGTACCTACTGCAGACTTGAATTTAGTTGCTGCGCTTAAATAACTGATTCTCAACTTTTCTGGACTTATAGGATCATGGAAGTTTAAAAAAATCAAACTGTTTAGAAGACATGGGATATGTATACTTTTGGTAATAAACCTGCTGATATCTGGTGTGCATTCATAATAAGAGGGCTACTACAAAATTCTTCTCATTTATAGTGGCATACCTGCTTTTCTTTGTGGATGTCACTTCAGTAAGCTGAATCAAAACTTGTAAAAAAAGTTTACTCACCGAATACTGAAAACATGGAATCCATTCACTCCGAGGAAATATGCCATTAGACCTGTCGATATGGTCGATAATACAAAAGCAAGCCCTATAAGGATCAACCCCAGTCTACGATTCTTAGTTAATACCAATAATAATAAAATTCCAATTAACGAATTCTGAAAATCTACTGCTAAATGCCAACTTGGAATTAAACACTGAAAAGTAAAATATAGATAAAATTTGAAAAATTCTGATTGACAAGGTTCTAATAAATATACGAGTACAATATCTGATTAGATCCACTATCTGCATAGTAACCTATCATCAGTGATTTGTCGAACCTACGAGTATGTGCAAGAAAAATGGTTATTTTTTGAAAAAAATGATCAGAAATATATTAAAAGAAATGTCGTTAGAGAAAATGCCTCAGAGAAAATGAATGTTGTCATTGGTAAAAACAGTTTTAGAGAAAATGACGTTAGATAAAATGTGTTATTAGGGAATTTGCGTTAGAGAAAATGTCGTACAATGAGCATATCCTGAAATTTTTCCGGACAGGGTAAATATTGAATTAATTACCGAAAGATAGGAGTTCTACAGGAAATCTACCTATTTATTTCATGAATTGTATCTTTTTTTAGGTAAACTAAACGCGTAAGGTGGGCTGTGCGTTTGGTTGTGTTACTGTCTTCTATTTCCTTATAATTTCAAGGTTTGTTGAGGAAAAAAATTCTAGCGCAGTGTCTGCTGCACTAGAAAAGAAGATTTTCAATTCGTTGCACATGGCTTTCATGACTCCAAAAAACCTACTACAAGTGGATGCTTCAGGATTCTGTAAAAATGATTTAAAAAATGAACTTCTGTCAAAAACCCCCTCAAATTTTATACAGTTCTTGACCTGGTCAAGATTGACCTTTGATGCAAATTTCATCCCTAATGGTTCGGCCGTTCATCTGTTCTCACGCTACGAAGAAACAAATTAGCTCCCAATCGCATCTAAAAATCATCATTTTGAATTACACTTTTGCTAATATCTCCGGAACCGCTGAACCGATTGACTCCAAATTTTATACCGTTCTTGACCTAGTCAAGATTGACCTTTGCTGAAAATTTCATCCCTATTGGTTCGGCCGTTTTTCTGTTCTCGCGTGAGAATGAAATATATGTCTCAAGATGTGGAAACAAAGAAACAAAATAATAAATAAAGAAAGAAACACCAAAATGCGAGATAGGAATTTCTGGAATCAGGAGATCGTGAAGAATAACTATGATGGTCTAGTGCCTAATTATTAAAGTCAGACCAAAATTAAAAACCTGCTAAAAAAACTAAAAACTATGAAGTCAAATAATGGAATAAGTGACTGACCAATTTACCAGCACCATTCAAATTGTTTACAGCCAGCAAACTGGTTAACCAGTATGTCTTGCATGGCTGGCTGATCAAAGCCTGCGATAAATTCCAAAGAGGTCCATCACCTAAATATGGCAGCATGTTGGCAACAAATAAAATTGTCATTCCATGTGGTGCCATTGTTCTAGAATGAACAATTAAGAAATATTACAATTTTGAAAAGTTAATTAATAAGCACTGCAGTATTCTAATTGTTTAATTTTGGTCAAAAATTGCTTCCTCTCTCAACAGATAAATTACATATATTCATACAACCAGTTAACTCTTGAATAAGACCTGCGGTAATGCTTAATCAATCAAAAAAGGGTGGGAACGTTTTCTTTTTGAATGTTGGCAGTTTTTAAACCTAAGTCGATGACTTACTTCAATAGTCGGAATACCGCATAAATGCCTATAAACGGATATCCAATTTTGCTCATTGGCTGAACACTAAATCTGTATAACAAAAATCCACTGACAAGAAAATATACATCATCTGCATTCATTTGTGTCAAGAAAAACAGCTTTCCAGAATAGTAATCCTAAAAGAAAATCAATACAATTATTTATTCATAAATCATATTATCTACCTATTCTCTATTTTCAATAAAAGAAATTTTTCAAAATATGGCTATTTCTAGGTAAAATATTCAGGCAAGTAAGAGTATATAAAAATAACTTAGTATAACTTACTTATATTATATATATATATATATATATGTTACAGGCAAATTGTGAAACTCCAACATTTAATTAAATGACTAGGCATTTAATTAAATGACGTTTGATTTCAGGCACATTGTAAAATCACGAACAAAATTCAATAATTTGACTAGGCAGTTATTAAAATGACTAGGCTTTTAATAAAATGCCGAACATTAACCAGGCAAATTGTACAAAATGAAATCTATACATTAAAATAATCTAATACAAGTTTGTCCGGCAGTTCTATCCGGCCAATTTGCTTCATTTTTTTTTTTTAATGAAAGGTATTTATGTGTAGATATGTCATCACCCTTTGGAAATCACTCACCTCTGACCTTACTCAAGTTATACTCAAAATTCATGCTTTTTCCAAATTTTTCCACCACTCAAACATCATTGTGATTAAACATTCAACTTGACTTGGAATATTTTCAAGATTTTTCTTCACTTAAAGATCTATATCTCAGGTTCTAACTGAGGTAAGCAATTTATTTTTCTCTAAGAACACTCAGTGGATTAAGACCTTTTACTTGAGCTTTTGACCACTCAAATCGGTTGAGTCTGAGGAAAGTTTTGAGTGGACATTCAACTTGAATTTTGATACTTTCAAAATTTTTCTTCCTGAAAAATATGTATTGGCAGGCAAAATCAGGTAAGAAAGAACCAGAATGGGGGGCGCGATAAGGTAGAAACGAATGAACATTTCACAACCTGCCTGTGTTGCGGCATTTAATTAATTGACTAGTCCTTTTATTAAATGACGTACAGTTCACAGCTCATTCGTCATTTAATTAAATGCTAGTTTTCACAATTTGCCTGTAACACTTCTCCATACTCGTACACACTCACGCAACCATTGAGAGACGCCTAGTAATGAATAAAAAATTTTAGCTCTCTTTTATCTTTGTTAACATTTTCAGTACATACCGTCATTTGCCAATGGCGCACACCTTCCCAATAGCGGTCACCTTCTTTTTCATTTTTGTATATTTAGTGTTTAAACCGACTTATAATGAAACTGATGATGTCACATGGTAGCTGTTACCCATGGTAATGCATTGAATCACTCAGTTAAATTTTTGCTCCATCCAATAAAAATATTTGGCCATTAATTATGTTCTTGTCAATTAAATTATTCAATTTCGTAATTATTGCAAAGAAAAAGATTAGATAGTAAACATTTTTTAAACTGATAATTATCTATTCCTGTGATTATTAAATAATGTTCCTTCAAAGTATCAATGATCCTAAACCATTACAAACATTGAATTTTACAGTTTTAGAATTATTTCATCTGTTTCAAACGTTTTTTTGAGGGTGTCCGCCATTGGCATAAAAGAAATATCAATTTTCCAAGGTGTCCGCCATTGGAAAATTCAGTCTGTTTGAAGGTTTCCAGTGGCGGACACTTGCTTTTATGCACAACTTGAGGCTGGAATAAATCCTATACCTACCATAAACACAAGGTATGAAGCCAAAGGATGACTGCCATGCCTTGTGACATCATTGAGTTTAATTGGATTTGTTTTTTTTTTTTTGTTTATTTAATTATTTGAATAATGAATATATCTACACAAATGTGCATGGTAAAATGTTTTCAATTTGTTTTTTACCCAGTTGTCTCTATAAGTGGATGTGTGGAGGGGAGTTGAGCCCCGGAATGGACAGAGGATGAAGCCCTTGACTAGTCAACATCATAATTGCAAAATATAATAACAATTATTCACGTTTTTTTCTACATTACAAATATTTTTCTAGGTGTCCGCCATTGGTGTGTCTGCTACTGGAAAAATGAAAATTTAGATGTCCGCCATAAGCAAAATTTAGATAGTTGGGAAAAATGATAGGGTGTAATATGTGTATGGGTTACGGGGGCCAAAAGGGGAGAAGTTTTTATGAGAAGGTGGGGGCAAATATTCAAGGCATCAAGCAAAATAATTGAAGCATTTTTCAGCAAGGTATGAAAAAATTAAGGAAAAAAATGCCTTAAGGTATCCGCCATTGGCAAATGATGGTATTTCATTTCTTTTTTTTCAACTCACTTTCCTGCAACATTTTTTGTACACTTCCACTTGATTCATTATTTCTCCCTTCCACGTCATTATCTATAGAATATTGATTTTCTACTTTTCCTTTTTTTCTCTCTCTCTTTCACCTTTAATTACCTGCGTTTTTCTAACCTTTTTTTCAACTTGAATGCAACAATTTAGCGATTAATAGACATACCTTTTCTATTTCCTCAAGTTGGAACAGTGGAAAAAAGAACATGAAAAGAAATCTATGTACCACAACGGTGAAAACTATGAAAAGAAACTTAAAAAAATACAGAGGATTTTGTGTTTTTTCAGAAGTTTCAGTCAGGGTTTGAAAACTTTGTTTGACTGAAAAACAAGAAATAATCTGTCCAAACCATCCTTTGGTTTCTATTTGAAAACAAAACAAAACAAAAACAAAGCTAGAGAGCAATTAAAAATTATTTGTATCCGAGCAATAGGTATCAACAGTTTTTCAATAACTATCTGATTTTGTTATACGTACTGTTATATTTTTCTAAAACAGTATCATTTATAGTGGCTGCGATAGCTAAAATAATCAAACTCAAAAAAATGGATCTGAAAATAAGAAAATAATCGGATATTAATGAGTTAATAAATTCTTGCAAATATAAAACTTCAAGGCCAAAAACATACTTGAGAAAACGTAAGAATCCTAAATCCACATTTGATAAGAAACAAATTCACCGTTACTTCTAATTAGTAGATATTTTTTAGATTTTTCAAATTACCTAATTAATTTTTTTTCCAATAAAGATAATTATTTATGCTTGAGCTATTTTTTATGGAATGGAGAGTACAAAAGTCGAAATACATTCTGTATTAGTATAACTTTTTTCTGAATAAAACAAGATTTTCAGATAGCCTAATGCCATTGAAAGCAGCTTCAGTACTTTGATTTTTAAAGGAGTGATTAGAATTTTTGTCACAGACTATTAAAAAATATTTTTTATGAGAAGAATTCTTTCGCACTCTTACTCCTCAGAGACTCATTTGTGAGCCGATTCAATTTGAAACTAAGCCAAAATGTAGTTGAAGGATGCCTCTAATTATGTTGCTCAGCAGAATTTTGAAATCTGAATTTGTTCTTGAGTTTTATGGAGTGCTGCTATACATCAGCCATCGGAAGTAGTTTTCACCTTTGGGAGAGAAGCTGAATCATTGATGTGTCTAATAGCTTTGGATGAGAATTATTTTCCTCTATTTTTTATTTTAGTATTATTCCAAGTTAAAACATTTTACAAAATTGAAAGATGAAAATTAAAACTGACTGATTTTTTTGACCGCACATTATACATATTGGAAAAGGATTTGCAAATAAAGAATAGTGTAAGTGGCATTCAGCTTCGTTCAACTTGCGTGCATTCTTCGAACAAATAGTCAAACATGTGAAGATTAGAAATAGCTTAAGAATACTTACCTGGTTATATAATACTCTTTGGGATAATTTTCTGGTTCTAACACTCTGGTCGAGCACATAGATGAATCTAGATTTACTTGAATAATCAAGCCACTGCCATCAAAGACTGGAATCATAAAACTTTCCAATGACTTCTTCAGATCTCCAGATGAACAAGATGATGGCAAGCATATTGCCCATTGTATTTTTCGTCTATCAGCTCGGAGTGGATCATTCGAACACTAAAAATAAGAAATGTCGATAAAAATTGTTTAAGAGTATGTTTTACCCCGCGAAAAATATGTAGAAAACAGAGAAATTTTTCCCACTGATTTCTGCCCGAGTTTTCAACTTAGAAATACGAATTTCGAATATGTTATAGTCATAAGATTAACTTACGGATGTATAGAGTTAAATTTTCAATATACATTTTCTGGTAGCTAAAATTAGCTATCAAAGTTCCATCAACTTGGCGCATCTGCAGTAGTTTTGAATTAAAATTCAACTCAATCCATGTGCATCCGTCAGTTCATCATATAACTACTCGTATAACATAATTATATTATTCAAAAATCGTACGAGTATCTCTAAATTGAAAACTAAGCTAGAAAACTGTCGAGAAAATTTCCTCTTTTTATGAAAATAGTTTTTTAAATATTGTTTTATGGGCCAGTTTAATACGGAAAATCCTAAATTTCACGGTTGAGCTAATTGAGAAGTTAGATTCATATTTTTCCATACTTCATCCTTGGAAGTTCCTATCATGAGATACTCGTATAGCCGAATTGTGAAGTTCGAGCGTCTAGTAAAGCATACCCTTAGCCTGTTCACATACTTGGTAAATAATTTCAATTCAGTAGTTAAATTTGACAAATATGTATTTGTGAAATATTGGGTGAATAAGGAATATACACGTATCTTTGCCTTTGAGTTAATCACGGATGGTATATTTTTTTTTAGAAATCACTGAATTGCATGCAAAAGTTGGAGGGATTTCAACTTGTTCATTAAAACAAATTTTCTTATTGGCATAAATTAAAATTAGAATAGATCAAACTTGCGTGCTTCAAATACTTCAAATGCAGAAAAAAATTGAAAATGAAGAAATGCGAATATAGTGCTGCTGCTAAATGGACACTAATGACGTTATTTCATTTACGGTCACACATATGTTCAGGACTCTACATGGTCAAAGTTAATTTCGACATCCTAATTTGTATTTTTGCTTACTTACCTTCCTCAACATACTCCAAGCAGAGCAGTCTTCACATTCGCATCCCTTAGTTGTGAGATGCCTGTCTGAGTCACAATCGTCGACGGGCAAATTCTTGAGTATTATTTCAGCTATACAATACTTCCCTGCTATGTCATTAGGACCAGAAGCTCTTAACCATCCATCCCAGTTTCCTAAATGCTCCACCACGCCTGAATATAGCCCGACAGATGGCCATTCTGATGATTCCTTCACTACACAAAGTAACTCACGATTAAATCATGATCATATATCTTAATATTATAAATTATTTAAATTTATTATGAACGGAAAATACCATCATACTGCCCCATTTTCAAGTAGGAAAACTGCAAATTATCTGAAGCGTGATTTTTTGTTTTCCGTACCTGTATATTTCTGTTGGCCGTTGATTAATTCGTTTATCACGATAATTTGCAGTTTTCCAACTGGAAAATAGGGCGGTTTCCGTTCGTAATAAGTTAAAATAGTATACGCGATTAGTTTGAAAAGTAATCGCGATTGCCTCGTGCAATTGTCATATCTAAATCAGTTTCAAATTCGTCTCATTGGTCACACTGGTGGCCGATTATCTTTCGTCGTGGATCGGTACTGATCGACGTATTCTTTTTCAGTTGTTATTGTTTATACTCGTAATATACTAGTCATTTTACTTTCTCGTTTTCTATTCTACTCGAGTCATTTCAGCAATTAACGGCACTCGGTAATCGCTTACTTTCCGCACCAATCGTGTAATCTACTATTCTTGTGAATGACAGTGAATATTAACTACTCGTATATCTTTTACTTAATTTCTGGCTTCGTAGGTATCTCCATGATGAAACGAATTTGAAATTTACATTAGGTACTCTAATAACGAATCGACTTTTCTCAAGAGATTCCAGTTCTTTTTCTCATAATGGGCGTTATACAGTGGCGCATTCAAAGGGGGGTTCAAGAGGCTGAAGCCCCTTAGATCTCAAACATTGAAATAACGCTGAATACATAATTTTTTTCTTCAATTCTATGTTTTTGCCCAAAGCAGAAATTGAACTCTTCAATTTTCATTCGTGACATTATTCTCCGATTATATAAGGTTAAAGAATGTGACTTTTCCCGTTTTTAGTGAAGGACTATTCTTACGAACTTTCTCACAGTCTTTATCGACTGAATTGACTAATGACCATAATAATACGAGTAAGTGCAAGAGAAAATTGGTACCAACTTCGTACAGCCCAAACTGATTGATTTCGTAGATGAGACAAGTAGAGTAGGTAATCATTTCTGCATTTCTCACTGGCAGCTTGTTCCATGCTGAAATTTTTCTGCGAATTTGCAAATAATTCAGTGATCCATTTTCTCGAAGGATTTGGAGTATTTGAATAATGTCCACTAGTCGTAGCCACACTTGAAACCACCATCAACCAAATGCCAATATGCATTATAAAATACATAATGAAAAATTTTTAAAAGATTCTTCCGTTGAACTTTGAAAAAATTTCACACTGTAAATTTTTATTTTGTTAAAAACAGGTTGAACATTCAACTATACTAGGCTATAAACACAAAGACAGAATTATTAAAATAAAAACGTAATATCAAACGAGTTTAGTTCCATACAAACTAACAAAGAAACCATATATACGAGTACATGTCAATTTTTATTAACTTTCATTTCATCATTAGCACAGCATTTTGAAACCGGATCTCTTGAAAATTTAGCGCTAACTGTTCTTACCAAAAAAAAAGTGTCTCCTGTATTGGAATGTCAACCTTAAATAATTATTGATGTGCGTCTATAGATGATTTACATTTTGCGCAAAAAAGAAAATTTGGAGAACAATCTTCCTGCGTCATCTCGAAAAACATTCACTAAAATACAAATTGGAAAAGCGGGTGTTCTTTTGTTGTGATTTTTTTGAATACAAATTACTTTTTAAAATTCTTGTGGTTCCCAAATTATGTGTTTCACTGCCAAGTCCGAAAAAATGAATATCAACGGGCATGAGCAATGAAAAAGGTTTAAAAAATTGCCTTAAATTAAAAAAAAACAAAAATTAAAAAAATAAATTCATAGCACTAAAATTCTATACCTTATCCGGAAAGAGTTTCCTGTATGCTTCATAATATTAAGATGGCAACACGCAGGAGTGAGCGCAAATAAATATTATCTATTTGAAAAAGGAATAGGATAATATGAATAAAATTATCCTTTATTCTGATAAGGGTTCACATAATTATTTTTTATTCGTCATTCAAATTACGTCAGCTTACTTAAATTATTTATTCGTTATTGGGCTAAAAAAGTGGTTATCAAATAATTTTAAGATATAAATTCAATATCGTAATGAAAATAAACAAAAGGACTGGACAAAATTTCAAAAATCACATTTAGACCGGATAAATTTAATTTACCTGGCTGTACAATGTACCAGTAATAGCCAAAGATAACTGTTCGAATGATCTTCATAAACGAGTGATTTTTGCATACAAGTTCAATAAAAAAAATTTTTATATAAACCATCAACGGAATGTTTTTTTGCTGTAATTAAGGATTACAAATCGAATTTTGAAAATGTTGTAGGTACCTAAGTCACAAAATAATTACAGCAATTCCTACAATCACTCTCGTGGATTATAGCTATGAATTTACTCGTATTTGCGATTTTAGGTACCTAACAAAAATAATATCAACGCCTAGAAATATTCTTTCAATAGTCTACAATTTTTTCATGCATTACCAAAGCCGAACATTGTGCTATTGAAATTACGAAATAAATGATTTAGAAATGAATACATTATGTTTCTTCCGTAACCATCTGTTTTTTTCTCAATAAAGAACCATGTTACTTAATACTATCAAAGCTTTTTTATAGAAAACGAGAAACAGGTATTATAAACTTTTAACAGCATAGACCTATTACCTAGTGTACTCATCATACAGCATAGGACATAGATAGGGAAAGAAAAACGATTCTGTTCTGCTGCTCCCCAGCTTCATATCTTGTCATTCAATAACCGATTTCGATTATGGCTTATGGCTTGGATAAGTTTATTCGACATTTTTATTTTTTCATACATCGAGTTCATCTGAAAAATCGCTCATGTTATTACTGCACGAGTCGTCGGATGAGCACAAAAACTCCCAATATTTCATTATTGCTTATTTGCCTCCTCGAGTCGCATGAATAACTTATTTTACTCGTATAATATAATTATCATGTATCCCAGTCACATCATTAACTAGATTACTCAGTTGGAATTGAAAAATAATTTATGAAAGTACTATAAAAAGAAGATGAGTTATGAGTATAATGTAAGAGAGAAGCACCCATCAAATGAATTTTTAAGAACATAGAAATTATTTTAGTACTGAAGAGGAAGAGCAATTATTAAAATGCTCATTTTTTCATTCTTTAATTTAATTTACCAGCTATTTTTCAGTCGATGAATAAAAGTATTATACAATTTTCAGAATCAGTCAGGCAAAGGTACACATATTGTGAAAGGGTAAATAATATACTTTTTTCACTAAAATTGGTTAGGGCTACATCCAGAGCACAATTATGGAGTTTTGAGGGTGATTCAAATTTTGATGCAACATGGAAAATAGCATTTGGTACGTCAAAATTTGAATCGCTCTTTGAAATATATGCTCGATTCATATTTCCGTGCACCAGCTAGGACGTAGGAACCCAGTAGCATTACCAGTTTAGTTGGTTGGGCCTGCAAGGGGGTTTAATAGGCCATGCCCTCACAACTTTCGCCCCAAGAATTGTTTCCTGGCTAAGCTCCGGTGTTTGCAGGGATACCAATTGAAATTCCAAAAATGTGGGAAAATGTAGGCTACAAACAAAATCATGATCCCTTAAACTATTGAGCTATTCTATTTGAAAGACGTAAAAATAGTAGGTATAATTATGTATAGGTATAGTAGTAACGAAAAAAAAAAAACAATGAAATTTTCAATAATGATAGATAAATAACTTACAATAATGATTTTAAAAATGACAAACTTATAATAGTAACTGTTTGAACTAATTAATCATAAAAAACAAATGAAAAGAATGAACTTTACCATAATTACAGTAAATATAAAAACGTTCATCTTTAGAAAAAAGTAAGAAAAAATGAACATAAAAATAGAGAAAAAGCATTTTAGCATCATTTAGTCTTGAGTTTTGAATTTGTCTCAGTCCATCGTCTAAAAAATGAAATTTGAACAGTCATATTAATTTTGTAGCAGGTTTTCCGAGTGTCTCAGCAAAAATAAAAAATGTCTCAAGATGCTTACCTTACATAAACAGTTTTCAACAGGTTGATCTTAAGCAATTTGATTAAATTAGAGAACGGACCCTCGACGATTAAATAGAAAAACAATGATACAGGTAGAGTAATAATGATGTCAGCTATAGCCCACATGTACTGGGAAGGGAAAAGAAAAAGTAAATGAAATAAGTAAATAAATAATCAATAAGAAAATAATAGGTAATATTCATCTTTTATATTTATTCATAATAATCAAAATGGTTCTCTCAGTAATGCAAAGATTCAGATTCTCCAGGTTATTTGCCCGCAGATCTTTAAAATTTTTTACTAGCAAAAGCATTTTTGTACGGACTTTTTTGTTTTTGATAAAGTTAAATACAGTTAATGGAAAGTTTTTACGTAGGTATTTCTTCAATTCTTATGCCCTGTTCACAATGCAGTTTTGCTTTTCTTTCTTTTGCTTTTACCGTCTATTGATCCAACCCATGTACAGTTGTGCATAGTTGTAGAGCCCAGAAGTGGGCTTTTTATGGTACCATTGGGCATCGAATAGTTGCTCTATGCATTCTTTTGGACTTCAGAAGGTCTTCAAGTATATCTTTTATTAACTCACCATATTCAGGGAACTGGAGGCAGGCATTAAACTCCTTTGAGTTGCCATATGATACATTTGAAATACATAACTGCAAAATAAAATCGAAAGATTCAGTCTGCCCAATGCAAAGAAAATTTTGCGTGTGAATAGGAAATCGAGAAATCCTGAAAAGTATAAATAAAATGCTAGAAATTGATTTATAAAATAAAGAAAATAATTTAGACGAGTACAGGGCCTTAGAGGCAAAGCCCCTGTAGTGTAATTTTTGAAAAAAAGATTTTACTACTCGTAATAAAGAAATAAAATCAATGATAATAACCTATTCCAGAAGTAAAATAAATGATACCCAGTACAGCATATGGTAAAATGTAAAATGGCCTGTACAACCCAGCAAAAATAGAGTTCCATACGCCAGAATATGTTGTATCGAAGACAGAAAGGAAACCATAATACTGGATCAAAATTGCACCTGCTAGACTCGGTAAGAATAAAAATAATGATAAAGTCTGAAAAATAGAACATTCTGGTATTAGTTGTTAGTTAAATCGCAGATTCTTTCAGTATAAATAAATCGTAACAATATTAATCAAACACATATGTAGTTATGGTATGTCTCTCATACAAATTCTCAATTACATTTGCTTCAAGTGTTTTGTATTGTGTAGCCTACGCAGTGAATTATAATGAGAGGTCAAACATTAACCAAGTTTTGTACTCCAAGAAAGCTTTTATTCTTCAAAACAGCTTCGAAATACCATGGAAATGGTTTGGAAATTCCAAAATCATTCAAAATGAAGTAGGTCGTAGGCAGTCTACTCTTTATTCTTCGGGTTTTTGAATTTTTGTAGAAAAATGAAATATTAAAATGCAGCAGAGTTAGAGAGCTCCTGGATATACGAGCTCCAGAGTGCTCCAGAGCACTCTGTGCCTCACATCATGCTCCACTCGCCTTTGCACGGACGTTTGAAAATAGATTGCTCCTGCCTCATATTTGCCTCCACCCAAATCAGTATGCTCCGGCTCTAACTCCTCAAAAGAAGTAACTCATTTGAGCATCTGCCTCAAGGCTCCAGCTCTTAGTCCTTGATTACTAGTTTTATCTCTCTACCTATTCGTCTCATATACGTATAATTACCTATACATATTATATGAAGGTAAACTTATGAGAGAATGTAACAATTTGAGAATACTCTGAAAAAACAACTCGAGTCAGTCTTAGTATAAGTTCAGGAAAACTCATAATGTTTAAGGACTTCAGATTTCTTTCGATAGATAGCCTAAAAACATTGAATTTAAATTTTAAAAAAAAAATGGAAAATAGGATATTATATATCACCCTGAGAGAAAGTGCAGTACTTACACATATTACTACGTAGTATGGTAATTTTACTCATGAAGGTGAACAATTTTTTTTTCAGTAATAAATTACATATTATAAATGATAGTAAATTGTACTCGTACTGCAAATATGGTTCGTATATCGGTATTTTACCTTATTTTTTTTTTTTAGTAATTTCTACTACAGTTTTAAATAATCCCAGTTTTCTTATCCTAAAATAGTAAAAAGTACTATTGATATTTCTCTCAATTCATTGTGATATATAATGTGTAATTTAAACTTTTTTTTTTCTGTGATCCTTCACCTGGGATGGTTTATAGTTTTTCTTTTGCCACTTTTCCACCAAAATACTCGTTATCATTCCTGAGAGAAATGGACTCAGGCGCGGATAAAATGATGTATACATTCTATGGATATTAGGGTAGGAGTCAAAATCACGCATTTCACTGAAATCAAAGATGAATTTATTTTTAATAAATTTTAATTCAACCAAGTATATTTTTTTAAATATTGGAACTACAAGAAAATTCAGATATCGCGGGCCAGGCTACCCATCAGTTGAATCATACTCCTTTTCAACTTGTCGTTACTAGAATCAACCGATTATTCAAAACACTTGCGATGGTTTAATGAGATGTACTATTATTGTGATGTCGTTTGAATGGTTAATTCTGGAAGCAATTTATCAGACTCATTGAAGTACGTCTGAAATTGGACCACATTTTTGTACAACTGAGTATGCTATCACTCCCAACTGTTGTCTAACCTTTGCTAGTAAGTCAACATCGACGATGATAACTACTGGAAAATGTTGAATTTAATAATGTGCTAAAATGTGGGCAATTTCTATGACACACGTGTTGCGGAATTGTTTTTTGGCAGCCAAAATAACAATTTTCATGAGCTTTCAGCTCAAAAGTACACTTTCAATTTACCATTTTTTGGCTGAGTTTTGCGTTGAATTTGATTTTTGAATATGTACTCGTAATTGTTGAACATATTCTCTATGCCACAGCTGTTTTATTATTCAATTTCATTTTTTTCACCAACTCTTCTGAAGTCCCTAAAAAACTATTTTTATAAGACCTTCAAAAAACGCCTTAAAAAATTTTGAAAATCCAAAAATGGGCGTTGCCAGGCATAGGTAATATATTATTCAAACGTAAAACATCCAAATCTGAGCCAGGTTGATATGAAGCTCAGTAGAGAAACTGGTAAATTGTGAATCACTTGAAAAAGGCAAAGGATGTTGACAAAAGGAAATTTGGTTTTCTGGCTTGCCACTGAAGACCGAAATTGGCTCATACTTATGTTATTATAATTATTATTTTAAAAAATTTAAAAAGAAACTCTAATGCAAGCTGCCTTGGCTCTGCTAAAAAAGCAGGTTATTACATTAAGGGTGAGGATTATAATCCTGGCTTAAGTGAGGTTCAGGCTTGAATCCGGTTCAACATCGAATTTTTCAATGTAAATTACCCTCTCAAACCTGTTTATATTTGAACTTCACCTATAAGCCAGTATTGTAATCCTCGCCCTGAGTGTACCCACTGCAGACTTGAATTTAGTTGCTGCGCTTAAATAACTGATTCTCAACTTTTTTGGACTTATAGGATCATGGAAGTTTAAAAAAATCAAACCGTTCAGAAGACATGGGATATGTATACTTTTGGTAATAAACCCACTAATATCTGATCTACTACAAAATTCTTCTCATTTATAGTGGCATACCTGCTTTTCTTTGTAGAAGTCACTTCAGTAAGCTGAATCAAAACTTTTAAAAAAACTTTACTCACCGAATACTGAAAATATGGAATCCATTCACTCCGAGGAAATATGCCACAAGACCTGTCGATATGGTCGATAATATAAAAGCAAGCCCTATAAGGATCAACCCCAGTCTGCGATTCTTTGTTAATACAAATAATAATAAAATTCCAATTAACGAATTCTGAGAATCAACTGCCAAGTGCCAACTTGGAAGTAAACACTGAAAAGTAAAATATAGATAAAATTTGAAAAATTCTGATTGACAAGGTTCTAATAAATATACGAGTACAATATCTGATTAGATCCACTATCTGCATAGTAACCTATCATCAGTGATTTGTCGGACCTAACACCAAAATGCGAGATAGGAATTTTTGGAATCAGGAGATCGTGAAACGAATAACTATGATGGTCTAGTGCCTTATTATTAAAGTCAGACCAAAATTAATAGAATGTTTTCTTGTCAAAAACCTGCTGAAAAAACTAAAAACTGTGAAGTCAAATAATGGAATAAGTGACTGACCAATTTACCAGCACCATTAAAATTGTTTACAGCCAGCAAACTGGTTAACCAGTATGTCTTGCATGGCTGGCTGATCAAAGCCTGCGATAAATTCCAAAGAGGTCCATCACCTAAATATGGCAGCATGTTGGCAACAAATAAGATTGTCATTCCATGAGGTGCTATTGTTCTAGAATGAACAATTAAGAAACAATTTAATTTTGAAAAATTAATTAATACTTTCCATTTTGTACGAGTACTTTCTGGGCACTGCAGCATTCTAATTGTTTAATTTTGGTCAAAAATTGCTTCCTCTCTCAACAGATAAATTACATACATTCATACAACCAGTTAACTTTTGAATAAGACCTGAGGTAATGCTCAATTAATCAAAAAAGAGTGGGAATGTTTTCTTTTTGAATATTGATAGTTTTTAAACCTAAGTTGATGACTTACTTCAATAGTCGGAATACCGCATAAATGCCTATAAACGGATATCCAATTATACTCATTGGCTGAACACTAAATCTGTATAACAAAAATCCACTGACAAGAAAATATACATCATCTCCATTCATTTGTGTCAAGAAAAACAGCTTTCCAGAATAGTAATCCTAAAAGAAAATCAATAAAATGATTCATAAATCATATTATCTACCTATTCTCTATTTTCAATAGAATAAATTTTTCAAAATATGTCTATTTCTAGGTAAAATATTCAGGCAAGTACGAGTATATAAGAATAACTTAGTATAACTTATTTACATTATATACGAGTATGTTACCGTTAAAGTATTAATTCTAGTTAATGTATGAAATCACCAGTTAATTCATGCTTTAACGGGGTAGGTGTGTAATCAAAATACTTTTACACTTTAACTAGTTATTTCATACATAAACTAAGTGTGTTCCATTGATGTTTGTAAATAGCCTGGCTATCTTATCTGGACAATCAGACTTGTGTTTGTTTCTTGTTGTTATGTGTATCTGACATAGCCTAGCCTACCTATATTATGTGCATTCAGTTAGTTCTTGATCTTGTTTTAATACACACTATTTTTGTGACCGCTATTTGTTAAATCATGAAATTGACCGTTTATAAAAAATTTTATCATAAAAGTACGGTTACAAGTGTAAACAAAACTTAATTTAAAAGTACTAGATGCAAAATTAGGGAAGACAAACCAAACTCGTTATTTATTGCAACAGCTGTTACTTCCATGGCATTTAGAGTTACATTTTATTCCGTTCTTGACGCACAAACAATGCTTATTTAGAAACTGTTGCATGCAGTGACATCTCACAAAGCCTTGACCATTACCTGTAGCTTGTGAGGAAGCCACTGATTGTAGCAAAATAGTGGCGGAGGTAATGGATACTTCATCAAGCTGGACAAATTGTTTGTGGCTGAGAGCAAACTGGAAGCAAGCGTACAGAGAGTTTATGATTCCTTCTCTGGTTCCTAATTTGTAAAACCCATCTTCAGTTTTTTCAATTACACATGCTAAAATGTTCCTCGCATCTGTTTGCATCTAGTACTTTTAAATTAAGTTTTGTTTAAACTTGTAACTGTACTTTTGTGATAAAATTTATTATAAATGGTCCATTTCATGATTTAACTAATTGTATCTCGTCAATTTATAGAATAACTAGGTATTTCATACATTATCTAGGTAGACTGTGAACAATTTTCATACTTTAACTGTTTCGCCGTTAATTTATAAATTAACCAGTTATTTCATGCAATAACGACAGTAACACTTTAACGGTAACATATATATATATATTTTTAAATACCGTCGAATGGGGCGACTTTACACACTTTTTTTATGTTCTTCAACTTTGTCCTTTAATAACTCCTCCAATTTTTAAGCTATTGAAGTGAATTTGGTTTTAAAATTTAGGTCTAACATTTCTCAACACAATTGTAAAAAAAAGTTTGAATTCGCAGCCTTCCTTCTATTTTTTATGATTTTTCAAAAAATTTGTGTAAAGTCACCCCTCAATGGGGCGACTTTACCCATCAATTTGTTATTGACGGGTTATATTGATGGATGGGGAGACAAAATTTTAGGATGTTTGTACTCAGACATACGATTGAGAAGAAACTTGTCAAGTACCAGCTTGAACCGTGTGAAACCGAACTGAATATTTTGAGTGTTTGTGGTTAAAAAAAAAAAGACAAATAAGAAAAAGGAAAAAACCATATCGCCGCTTTATTTTCTTGTTCTGTTACTGTGTGAAGTGAGGTAGGGACGGCGATCTTTTTTTTTATTTTCCTCCTTCTACCTGCTTCGATCCAAATCGTATTTCGGTTTTAATTTTTGCCTGGCAATTTATTTATTGGGCTAAAACGAAGTGGGTAAAGTCGCCCCTTGAATGTAAAGTCACCCCGTTCGACGGTTTCTTATTAATCAATCGTCAATCGATTAAGAATTCTTCGTTCTGGTTTTAATAAACAATGACAACCATTGAGAGATGCCTAGCAATGAATAAAAAATTTTAGCTCTCTTTTATCTTTGTTAACATTTTCAGTACATACCTATTTCATTTCTTTTTTTTCAACTCACTTTCCTGCAACATTTTTTGTACACTTCCACTAGATTCATTTTTTCTCCCTTCCACGTCATTATTGATAGAATATTGATTTTCTACTTTTCCTTTTTCTCTCTCTCTCTTTCACCTTTAATTACCTGAGTTTTTCTAACCTTTTTTTCAACTTGAATGCAACAATTTAGCGATTAATAGACATACCTTTTCTATTTCCTCAAGTTGGAACAGTGGAAAAAAGAACATATAATGAAATCTATGTACCACAACAATGAAAACTATAAAAAGAAACTTCAAAAAATACAGAGGATTTTGTGTTTTTTCAGAAGTTTCAGTCAGGGTTTGAAAACTTTGTGTGGCTGAAAAACAAGAAATAATCTGTCCAAACCATCCTTTGGTTTCTATATAAAAACATAACAAAAAAAAGTAAGAGAGTGATTAAAAAATATTTATATCCGAGCTAAAGGCATTAAAAGTTTTTCAATAACTATCTGATTTTGTTATACGTACTGTTATATTTTTCTAAAACAGTATCATTTATAGTGGCTGCGATAGCTAAAATAATCAAACTCAAAAAAATGGATCTGAAAATAAGAAAATAATCGGATATTAATGAGTTAATAAATTCTTGCAAATATATGTATAAAACTTCAAGGGCAAAAACATACTTGAGAAAACGTAAGAATCCTAAATCCACATTTGACAAGAAAAAAATTCACCGTTACTTCTAATCAGTAGATATTTTTCAGATTTTTCAAATTACCTAATTAATTTTTTTTCCAATAAAGATAATTATTTATGCTTGAGCTATTCTTTAAGGAATGGAGAGTACAAAAGTCGAAATACATTCTGTATTAGTAAAACTTTTTTCTGAATAAAACAAGATTTTCAGATAGCCTAATTATGGTAGATGGCATTGAAAGCAGCTTCAGTATTTTAATTTTTGAAAAAAGTGATTAGAATTTTTGTCACAGGCTATTAAAAAATATTTTTTATGAGAAGAATTCTTTCCACTCTTACTCCTCAGAGACTCATTTGTGAGCCGATTCAATTTCAAACTAAGCCAAAATGTAGTTAAAGGATGCCTCTAATTATGTTGCTCATCAGAATTTTGAAATCTGAATTTGTTCTTGAGTTTTATGGAGTGCTGCTATACATCAGCCATTGGAAGTAGTTTTCACCTTTGGGAGAGAAACTGAATTATTGATGTGTCTAGTAGCTTTGGATGAGAATTATTTTCCTCTATTTTTTATTTTAGTATTATTCCAAGTTAAAACACTTTACAAAATTGAAAGATGAAAATTAAAACTGGTTGATTTTTTTGACCGCACATTATGTTGGAAACGGATTTGCACATATAAAAAAGTGTAACTAACATTCAGCTTCATTTAACTTGCGTGCATTCCTCGAACAAATAGTCAGAAATGTGAGGATTAGAAATAGCTTAAGAATACTTACCTGGTTATATAATACTCTTTGGGATAATTTTCTGGTTCTAACACTCTGGTCGAGCACATAGATGAATCTAGATTTACTTGAATAATCAAGCCACTGCCATCAAAGACTGGAATCATAAAACTTTCCAATGACTTCTTCAGATCTCCAGATGAACAAGATGATGGCAAGCATATTGCCCATTGTATTTTTCGTCTATCAGCTCGGAGTGGATCATTCGAGCACTAAAAATAAGAAATGTCGATAAAATTTGTTTAAGAGTATGTTTTACCCCGCGAAAAATATGTAAAAAACAGAGAAATTTTTCCCACTGATTTCTGCCCGAGTTTTCAACTTAGAAATACGAATTTCGAATATGTTATAGTCATAAGATTAACTTACGGATGTATAGAGTTAAATTTTCAATATACATTTTCTGGTAGCTAAAATTAGCAATCAAAGTTATATCAACTTGGCGCATCTGTAGTAGCCGTTGTTTAGTTTTGAATTAAAATCCAACTCAATCTATGTACATCTGTCAGTTCATCATTTAACTACTCGTATAACATAATTATATTATTCAAAAATCGTACGAGTATCTCTAAATTGAAAACTAAGCTAGAAAACTGTCGAGAAAATTTCCTCTTTTTATGAAAATATTTTTTTAAATATTGTTTTATGGGCCAGTTTAATACGGAAAATCCTAAATTTCACGGTTGAGCTAATTGAGAAGTTAGATTCATATTTTTCCATACTTCATCCTTGGAAGTTCCTATCATGAGATATTCGTATAGTCGAATTGTGAAGTTCGAGCGTCTAGTAAAGCATACCCTTAGCCTGTTCACATACTTGGTAAATAATTTCAATTCAGTAGTTAAATTTGACAAATATGTATTTGTGAAATATTGGGTGAATAAGGAATATACACGTATCTTTGCCTTTGAGTTAATCACGGATGGTATATTTTTTTTAGAAATCACTGAATTGCATGCAAAAGTTGGAGGGATTTCAACTTGTTCATTAAAACAAATTTTCTTATTGGCATAAATTAAAATTAGAATAGATCAAACTTGCGTGCTTCAAATACTTCAAATGCAGAAAAAAATTGAAAATAAAGAAATGCGAATATAGTGCTGCTGCTAAATGGACACTAACGACGTTATTTCATTTACGGTCACACATATGTTCAGGACTCTGCATCGTCAAAGTTAATTGTCACATCCTAATTTGTATTTTTGCTCACTTACCTTCCTCAACATACTCCAAGCAGAGCAATCTTCACATTCGCATCCCTTAGTTGTGAGATGCCTGTCTGAGTCATAATCGTCGATGGGCAAATTCTTGAGTATTATTTCAGCTATACAATACTTCCCTGCTATGTCATTAGGACCAGAAGCTCTTAAGCATCCATCCCAGTTTCCTAAATGCTCCACCACGCCTGAATATAGCCCGACAGATGGCCATTCTGATGATTCCTTCACTACAGAAAGTAACTCACGATTAAATCATGATCATATGACTTAATATTATAAATTATTTTAATTTATTACGTACGGAAAATACCACCATATCGCCCTATTTTCGGGTTGGGAAACCGCAAATATCAGAAGCGGGATTTTTTGTTTTCCACGATGGGATTTTTTGTTTTCCGCACCTGTATATTTCTGTTGGCCGTTGATTAATTCGTTTATCACGATAATTTGCAGTTTTCCAACTCGAAAATAGGGCAGTTTCCATTCGTAATAAATTAAAATAGTATACGCGATTAGTTTGAAAAGTAATCGCGATTGCCTCGTGCAATTGTCATATCTAAATCAGTTTCAAATTCGTCTCATTGGTCACACTGGTGGCCGATTATCTTTCGTCGTGGATCGGTACTGATTGACGTATTCTTTTTCAGTTGTTATTGTTTATATACTCGTAATATACTAATCATTTTACTCTCTCGTTTTCTATTCTACTCGAGTCATTTCAGCAATTAACGGCACTCGGTAATCGTTTACTTTCCGCACCAATCGTGTAATCTACTATTCTTGTGAATGACAGTGAATATTAACCACTTGTATATCTTTTACTTCATTTCTGGCTTCGTAGGTATCTCCATGATGAAACGAATTTGAAATTTACATTAGGTACTCTAATAACGAATCGACTTTTCTCCATAGATTCCAGTTCTTTTTCTCATAATGGGCGTTATACAGTGGCGCATTCAAAGGGGGGTTCAAGGGGCTGAAGCCCCTTAGATCTCAAACATTGAAATAACGCTGAATACATAATTTTTTTTCTTCAATTCTATGTTTTCGCCCAAAGCAGAAATTGAACTCTTCAATTTTCATTCGTGACATTATTTGCCGATTATACATATAAGGTTAAAGAATGTGACTTTTCCCGTTTTTAGTGAAGGACTGTTCTTACGAACTTTCTCACAGTCTTTATCGACTGAATTGACTAATGACCATAATAATACGAGTAAGTGCAAGAGAAAATTGGTACCAACTTCGTACAGCCCAAACTGATTGATTTCGTAGATGAGACAAGTAGAGTAGGTAATCATTTCTGCATTTCTCACTGGCAGCTTGTTCCATGCTGAAATTTTTCTGCGAATTCGCAAATAATTCAGTGATCCATTTTCTCGAAGAATTTTGAGTATTTGAATAATGTCCACTAGTCGTAGCCACACTTGAAACCACCATCAACCAAATGCCAATATGAATTATAAAATACATGATGAAAAATTTTTAAAAGATTCTTCCGTTGAACTTTGAAAACATTTCACACTGTAAATTTTTATTTTGTTAAAAACAGGTTGAACATTCAACTATACTAGGCTATAAACACAAAGAAAGAATTATTAAAATAAAAACATAATTTCAAACGTATTTTAGTTCCATACAAACTAACAAAGAAACCATACACATATATACGAGTACATGTCAATTTTTATTAACTTTCATTTCATCATTAGCACAGCATTCTGAAACCGGATCTCTTGAAAATTTAGCGCTAACTGTTCTTACAAAAAAAAAGTGTCTCCTGTATTGAAATGTCAACCTTAAATAATTATTGATGTGCGTCTATAGATGATTTACATTTTGCGCAAAAAAGAAAAATTGGGGAACAATCTTCCTGCGTCATCTCGAAAAACATTCACTGAAATACAAATTGGAAAAGCGGGTGTTTTTTTGTTGTGATTTTTTTGAATACAAATTACTTTTTAAAATTCTTGTGGTTCCCAAATTATGTGTTTCAGTTATACTCTTGGATATACCGTTGATCTAAGACCGTCAGTTCAAAATCTGCCAAGTCCGAAAAAATGAAAATCAACGGATATGAGCATTGAAAAAGGTTTAAAAAATTGCCTTAAATTAGAAAAACAAAAATTAAATAAATAAATTCATAGCACTAAAATTCTAAACCTTATCCGGAAAGAGTTTCCTGTATGCTTCATAATATTAAGATGGCAACACGCAAGAGTGAGCGCGAATAAATATTCTCTATCTGAAAAAGGAATAGGATAATATGAATAAAATTATCCTTTATTCCCATGAGGGTTCACATAATTATTTTTTATTCGTCATTCAAATAACGTCAGCTTACGTAAATTATTTATTCGTCATTGTGCTAAAAAAATGGTTATCAAATAATTTTAAGATATAAATTCAATATCGTAATTAAAATAAACAAAAACACTATACAAAATTTCAAAAATCTGATTTAGACCGGATAAATTTAATTTGCCTGGCTGTACAATGTACCAGTAATAGCCAAAGATAACTGTTCGAATGATCTTCATAAACGAGTGATTTTTGCATACAAGTGCAATAAAAAAGAATTTTCTATCAACCATCGACGGAATGTTTTCTTGCTGTAATTAAGGATTCCGAATTGAATTTTGAAAATGTTGTAGGTACCTAAGTCACAAAATAATTACAGCAATTCCTACAATCACTCACGTGGATTATAGCTATGAATGTACTCGTATTTGCAATTTTAGGTAACAAAAATAATATCAACGCCTAAAAATATTCTTTCAATAGTCTACAATTTTTTCATGCATTACCAAAGCCAAACATTGTGCTATTGAAATTACGAAATAAATGATTTAGAAATGAAAACATTACGTTTCTTCCGTAATTATCTGTTTTTTTCTCAATAAAGAACCATGTTACTCATTACTATCAAAGCTTTTTTATAGAAAACAAGAAAAAGGCATTATAAACTTATAACAGCATAGACCTATTACCTAGTGTACTCATCATACAGCATAGGACATAGATAGGGAAAGAAAAACGATTCTGTTCTGCTGCTCCCCAGCTTCATATCTTGTCATTCAATAACCGATTTTGATTATGGCTTATGGCTTGAATAAGTTTATTCGACAATTTTTAATTTTTTCATACACTGAGTTCATCTGATAAATCGCTCATGTAATTACTGCATGAGTCGCAGGATGAGTACAAAAACCCCCAATATTTCATTATTACATATTTGCCTCCTCAAGTCGCATGAATAACTTATTTTAATTTATTACGTATGGAAAATACCACCATACCATCCTATTTTTGGGTTGGAAAACCGCAAATTATCAGAAGCAGGATCTTTTGTTTTCCGCAGCGGAATTTTTTGTTTTCCGCGGCGGGATTTTCTGTTTTCCGCACCTGTTTATTTCTGTTTGCTGTTGATTAATTCATTTATCATGATAATTTGCGGTTTTCCAACTTGAAAATAGGGCGGTTTCCGTTCGTAATAAATTAAAATAGTATACATGATTAGTTTGAAAAGTAATCGCGATTACCTCGTGTAAATAACGGCACTCGGCTTTACCTCACGCATTAAACATTGCACTCTGTAATTGCTTACTTTCCGCACCAATCGTGTAATCTACTATTACTCGTACAATATATCATGTATCCCAGTCACATCATTAACTAGTATTACTCAGTTGGAATTGAAAAGTAATTTATGAAAGTGCTATAAAAAGAAGATGAGGTATGGGATATAATGTAAGAGAGAAGCACCCATCAAAGGAACATAGAAATTATTTTGGTACTAAAGAGGAAGAGCAGTTATTAAAGTGATAAAATTTACCAGCTATTTCACAGTAGATAAATACAAGTATTATACAATATTTAGAATCAGTCAGGCAAAGGTACACATAATTATTGTGAAATGGGAAATATACTTTTTTCACTACAATTGGTTAGGATTGCATCTATAGCACAATTATGGAGTTTTGAGGGTGATTCAAATTTTAATGCAACATGTAAATAGCATTTGGTGCGTCAAAATTTAACCAGTTTAGTTGGTTGGGCCTGCAAGTGGGTTTAATAGGCCATGCTCTCACAACTTTCGCCCCAAATATTGTTTCCTGGCTAAGCTCCTGTGTTTGCAGGGATGCCAATTGAAATTCCAAAAATGTAGGCTACAAACAACATCATCGTCCCTTAAACTGGAGTTCTTCTATTTGAAAGACGTAAATATAGTAGGTACATGTATAGGTATACTAGTAACAAAAAAAATAATAATAATAATAAACCCATAATGAAGAAATTTTTAATAACGATAGATAGATAAATACAATATAATTATTTATAAGAAGGCAAACTTATAATAGTAACAACTTAAACTAATTAATCATAAAAAATTAATGAAAATGATAAACTTAACCATAGTAATTATAGTAATTTTAAAAACATTCATCTTTAGCAAAAAGAAAAAATAACTAAACATAAAAATAGTGAAAAAGCATTTTAGCATTATTTAGTCTTGATTTTTGAATTTATCTCAGTCCATCGTCTAAAAAATGAAATTTGAACAGTCATATTAATTTTGTAGCAGGTTTTCGCAGTGTCTCAGCAAAACTAAAATATATCTCAAGATGCTTACCTTACATAAACAGTTTTCAACAGTCTGGACTTGAGCAATTTGATTAAATTGGAGAACGGACCCTCGACGATTAAATAGAAAAAAAATGATGCTGGTAGAGTAATAATGATGTCAGCTATAGCCCACATGTACTGGGAAGGGAAAAAAACAAAGTAAATGAAATACGTGAATAAATAATCAATAAAAAAATAATAGATAATATTTATCTTTTGTATATATTCATAATAATCAAAATGTTTCTCTCAGTAATGCAAAGATTCAGATTCTCCAGGTTATTTGCCCGCAGATCTTAAAAATTTTTTACAAGCAAGCATTTTTGTACGAACCTTTTTTTTTTATAAAGTTAAATACAGTTAATGGAAAGTTTTTACATAGGTAGTTCTTCAATTCTTATACCCTGTTCACAATGCAGTTTTGCTTTTCTTTCTTTTGCTTTTACCATCTATTGATCCAACCCATGTACAGTTGTGTTAATGGTACCATTGGGCATCTAATAGTTGCTCTATGCATTCTTTTGGACTTCAGAAGGTCTAAAAGTATATCTTTTATCAACTCACCATATTTAGGGAACTGGAGGCAGGCATTAAACTCCTTTGAGTTGCCATATGATACAATTGAAATACATAACTGCAAAATGAAATCGAAAGAGTCAGTCTGCCCAACGCAAAGAAAATTTTGCGTGTGAATAGGAAATCAAGAAATCCTGAAAAGTATAAATTAAATGCTAGAAATTGATTTAGAAAATAAAGAAAATAATTTAGACAAGTACAGGGCCTTAGAGGCAAAGCTCCTATAGTGTAATTATTGAAAAAAAGATTTTACTACTCGTAATAAAGAAATAAAATCAATGATAATAACCTATTCCAGAAGTAAAATAAATGATACCCAGTACAGCATATGGTAAAATGTAAAATGGCCTGTACAACCCTGAGAAAATAGATATCCATACTTCAGAATATGTTGCATCGAAGATCGAAATAAAACCATGATACTGAACCAAAATTGCAATCGCTACACTTGATAAAAATATAAGTAATGATAAAGTCTGAAAAATAGAAACATTCAGGTATTAGTTGTTAGTTAAATCGCAGATTCTTGTGGTATAAATAAGTCTAACAATATTCATCAAACACATAATATGTTGTTATGGTATGTCTCTTGTACAAAATCTCAATTACATTTGCTTCAAGTGTTTTGTATTGTGTAGCCTATGCAGTGAATTATAATAAGAGGTCAAACATTAACAAAGTTGTGTACTCCAGCAAACCTTTTTTCTTCAAAACAGCTTCGAAATACCATGGAAATGCTTATGAAATTCCAAAATCATTCAAAATGAAGTAGGTCATAGGCAGTCTACGCTTTATTCTTCGGGTTTTTGAATTTTTGTAGAAAAATGAAATATTAAAATGCAACAGCGTCGAAGAACTCCTGGATATACGAGTTCCAGAGTGCTCCAGAGCACTCTGTGCTTCACATCATGGTCCACTCGCCTTTACATGGCCGTTTGAAAATAGATTGCTTCTGCCTCACATTTGTCTCCACCCAAATCAATATACTCTGGCTCCAACCCCTCAAAAGAAATAGCTCATTTGAGCATCTGCCTCAAGGCTCCAGCTCCAGGTCCTTGATTACTAGTTTTAGCTCTTTACCTGTTCTTCTCATAATTATATACTCGTATGTGAAGGTAAACTAATGAGAGAATGCAATAATTTGAAAACACTAATTATATATCACCCTGAGAGAAAGTGCAGTACTTATTACTATGTAGTATAGTAATTTTCCTCATCGAGGTAAACAAATTATTTTGTAGTTATAAATTTTTATATTATGGTAAAATGTAAGATGGTACGTTACGTATATGTGATGCGATCTGAGGAACCATATACAAACCCAGAATTTTAGATTTCGATTTTTTGATTGTATTTGATAGAGGAGACAAATACAAGTATTTAAAAAAAAATAAAGTCCAAAAAGATCAATTATTTGCCAAGATATAGCATTTTTATGTTTGAAAGCTAAACAAGCACTTTAAAGTTTTTTAAGGGTATTATTTTTGAAAAAATTTTCTCATGTCAGCTAGTGTCTGTATTTTGGCAAAGAAGCAGTGTTTTCTTAATCAATTTTTAACGATGGTGAAGTCCATTTAACTGAAACAGATCAAAGTTCAGTATAAAAGCAAAAAATTTGTCTATAATTATGAAACAATTTGACTGCATTCAGCGTAGAACACACGTGCGCGACTACCAAATTCAAAAAAATGTTGCTCGATAACCCCTCATTCCATTCCTGTTCAAACATGAAAACCGACATTTTTGACCCTGCCAACTTCAGATCGCTGTAACGCGATTTTTTGTTTTCCGGGTTTGTGTATGGTTTCTCAGATCCCATCACGTATATTTTAATATTTTTTTAAAAGCAATTTCTACTACAATTTTGAATAGTCCCAGTGTTCCTATCCTAAAATAGTAAAAAGTACGATTGAAATTTCTCTCAGTACATAATAATAATATAATTTAAACTTTTGTTTTCTGTGATCCTTTACCTGGGATGGTTTATAGTTTTTCTTTTGCCATTTTTCCACCAAAATACTCGTTATCATTCCTAAGAGAAATGGACTCAGTCGCGGATAAAATGATATAAACATTTTAACAAAATCCGAGTAGGATCTTGAATCACGCATTCCACTGAAACCAAAGATAAATTTATTTTTAATATTCAATATTTAATTAAACCAAGTAGATCTTTTTAAATATTTGGACTACAATAAAATTTGGCTATCGCGGGCCAGTTAGATCATTCTCCTTTTCAACTTGTCTTTACTATAATCATACGATTATTCAAAACACCTGCGATGGTTTAATGAGATACATGTATAGACTTAATTATTATTGTGATGTCGTTGGAATGGTTAATTCTGAAAGCCAAAAATGGACATTGCCGGGCATGGAGAATTTATTATTCAAACGTAAAACGTCACTCAAAAAAGGTAAAGGTAGACAAGCGCTTGATCCATGTTGACAAAAGGAAATTTGGTTTTCCGGCTTGCGATTGAAGACCAAAATTGGCTAATATTATTATGATTATTATTTTGAAAAATTGAAAAAGAAACTCTAACGCAAGCTGCCTAGGCTCTGCTTAAAAGCAGCAGTTTATTAAATTAAGGGCAAGGATTACAATATTGGCTTAAGTGAGGTTCAGGCTTGAACCAGGTTCAACATCGAATTTTTCAACGTAAATTCCCCTCTCAAACCTGTTTTATGTTTGAACTCCACCTAAGCCAGTATTGTGATCCTTACCCTGAGTGTACCTACTGTAGACTTGAATTCAGTCGCTACGTTAAATAGCTGTTTTCTCAACTTCTCTGGGCTTATAGGATCATAAGAAGTTCAAAAAAATCAAACCTTCCAGAAGACATGGGATACGTATACTTTTGGTAATAAATCCGCCGATATCTGGTGTGCATTCATAATAAGACGGCTACTACGAAATTTGTCTAATTTATAGTGGCATACGTGGTCTTCTTTGTAGAAATCACTTTGGTAAGCTGAATCAAAAGTTGTAAAAAAAAGTTACTCACCGAATACTGAAAACATGAAATCCATTCACTCTGCGGAAATATGCCATGAGACCTGTCAATATGGTTGATAATACAAAAGCAAGCCCAATCAGGATCAACCCCAGTCTGCGATTCTTAGTTAATACTAATAATAATAAAATTCCAATTAACGAATTCTGAAAATCTACTGCTAAGTGCCAACTTGGAATTAAACACTGAAAAATAAAATTTAGATAAAATTTGAATAATTCTGATTGGCAAGGTTCTAATAAATACAATATCTGATGATATACATTATCTGCATAATAACCTATCATCAGTGGTTCGTCTAGACCTACGAGTATGTGCGAGAAAAATTGTTATTTCTCTTTACACATTAGCATAAAAGTTTTTTCTTACTCGTTTTTGAATGAAATGAGTGATGTCTGAGCCTACTAGCCTCTCCTCTTGTCCACTTAGGTGCATCCTAGCACCTACGAATGTTATGTAGTTTAAAATACTCTCACGGTGAGTAGCATATATTGTTATGGTTAAAACATTTCTAGTGAACAACTAATAGCATATCCTGAAATTTTTCTAAGGATAGGCTAAATATTGAATTAGGTAATTACCGAAATGTAGGAATTCTATAGGAAATCTGCTTATTTATTAAAGATGAATTCTTTGTACTGGACCCTAGGTCAAAATTTTGTCCGCGATAGCTCAATCTTATACGTAGGTATAACATTTTAAACGCAGGTAATGACGTCATCATAGGTATGTATGTATAGGAGTTGTATGTGATGACGTCATCATACTTATTTATAAGATTGGAAAAGTACGCAAGTAAACATGTTCAGGAGAGAATGATGACGTTATCATACCTATGTATAACATTTCTGTAGATTCAGGTGATGACGTTATAATACCTAGTTATAAAATTTAACACCCACTGACATGAACATTTATACTAAACATCAAGTTTGTATTTAATGACGTCATCATACCTACGTTTAATCATAAAAATATTGATATTGATAACACTTTATATGCATTAAGTCATCAACTTCGTACATGATGACGTCATCAAGTCTGTATAAAAGCAAGACAATGAATTCTTTTTTTTTGTGACCATGACTATAACTTACAATAATATTCGTAAATGTTTTATTTCAAAGTTGCTACTTTTCCAATATTCAAATAGTCCTATAACAAAGATTGTTAATCATCGCAACTTAATTTTTTTTTGTGTGAGAACTCTTGATTAGCTCTACAACGGTACAACCGCTACTTAAAAAACGAACTTATGGATACTTTTATATAATACTCGTACTGTTGTAAAAGAGAATTCATCTTTCTCCTTCACGAAACTTCAGTGAAGGCTGTAGCTATTTCATGAATTGTGTCTTTTTTCAGGTAAACTAAACGCATAAGGTGGGCTGTACCTTTGGGTGTGTTACGGTCTGTTATTTCAAGGTTCATTTAAAAAAAAAAAAAAAAAATATATAAAGTCAATTATGAGTAATAGAATAAGTGACTGACCAACTTATCAAAACCATCAAAATTGTTTACAGCCAGCAAACTGGTTAACCAATATGTCTTGCATGGCTGAAAGAACAAAGCCTGAGATGAATTCCAAAAAGGTCCATCGCCTAAATATGGCAGCATGTTGGCAACAAATAAAATTGTCATTCCATGAAGTGGTATTGTTCTAGAATAAACGATTTAGAAATATTTTAATTTTGAAAAATTAATTAAGGCATTCCATTTTGTACGAGTATTTTCTGGGCCCTGCAGTATTTTAATTGTTTAATTTTGGTCAAAAATTGCTTCCTCTCTCAACAGCTAAATAACATATATTCATACAACCAGTTAATTCTTAGATACCTGTGGTAATGCTCAATCAATCGACTAATGGTGCTAATATTTTCTTTTTTAATATTGACAGTTTTTAAACCTAAGTTGATGACTTACTTCAATAGTCGGAATACCGCATAAATGCCTATAAACGGATATCCAATTTTACTCATTGGCTGAACACTAAATCTGTATAACAAAAATCCACTGACAAGAAAATATACATCATCTGCATTCATTTGTGTCAGAAAAAACAGCTTTCCAGAATAGTAATCCTAAAAGAAAATCAATAAAATGATTCAAATTATTTATCTATTTTCTATTTTCAATGGAAGAGATATTTCTATAACTAAACTATTTGGGCAAATATATAAAAATAACTTAGTATAACTTACTTATATATGTTCGCGGCATTTTGTGAAAATCAGGCTATTTATAAAATACCTGGCTAATTTCAGTCATGTTATAAAATGAGGAATTTATTAATTTTTACAAAATGCCTAGTTTCATTTAGTCAATTTATAAAAAACTTAGGTATTTTATAAAATGCCCAATGAAGATTAGCAAATTTATCAACATATTTCATAAAATGCCAATGGACTTTAAGCAATTTGTGAATCAATTTAATAAAAAAGTGTGACTATTATAGTCACAAAGGAATGTAAAAATTATCAAATCAATTTTAAAATGAAAAATATTACTAATGAAAAATATTTTGTTATTTATTATAGCATGAAGTGCTCAAATGGCACTTCGAGCTGCATTTAATTTTTTTTTTGAAGCACATGCAACAATTTGAAGCACATTTTGTAGCAAAATTACAACGAGTGAACCCCTGTCCATGACTGATTTTACTGTTTATTGAGGCACTTGTTGCAGCTGATTGCAATGTAATTTTTTTTTCATTTGGAATATCTTCCTCAAATAAAAAAATATTTTTGGAAATTGTAAACTGACTCCTTGCATATAGTTGGGGTAGTAACCTATCTATAGTGCCAAGCTTGTAAAAACCATCATCTGTTTTTAACATTATTCGAGCTAAGACTGACCTGTCATATAAAAAAGTAGCAGTGTTACTTTTAAATTAGTAATTCAATTTTGAGGTCAATATTTTATAACTACGTTGGAAAATGAAAAACGTAATAAAAATGAATATTTTCTTACCTCAATAATATCATAATGTCGCAGTAGCCAATAATCATTGTTCTCCTAATTAAACTCTACCTCCAGCATTTATGCATACTTTATCAGTGGTAAATGTGTTTCTTTATAAATTCCCTAACATGTTAACAAAGTGCTTAAACTGAATTGGGCATTTTATAAAATACCTAGGGATTTTGTGAATAATTTTTTAATGTTTACAAATCGCCCAAAATGGCTAGGCAATTTATAAAATGCCTAGGTACTTTATATAAATTCCGAATTGCACAAATTGCCGCTAACATATATATATATATATATGTATTGTGGTTCCCACATATGGTAGGATATATTTTTAAAAACTGAAAATCAGATAGTTTTTCATCAGAATTCCTTCGAACAGTTTTCTCCTGAAATTTCTACATTTTCATTTTTTCTGAATATTAATACTTTCGTAATATTTGCAATCCAAAATATTAACTTGAAATTTTTTCTTTCTTTTTCAAGTATCCACATTCCTAATTCTTTTTTTTTCTCTTTTTAACTTCAGATATCTTTTTCTTTTGTCTTCAGAAATCCTTTATTTTCGTAAAGTAATCTTTTTACTCTTTTTATTTCTTTTTATTTTCCATATCAAGTTAATTCTTTATCCTTTTTCTTTTGTTAACGTCCAGGAGATATGGAATGAAGACATTATGTTTTAATGAATTCAAAAGAAGTTAAATTTTATCAATTCAGTTATTTTACAGAAGTTCCATTTAAAGTAAAGTTTTTGTTGTGTGAACTGTTATCTTCAGTTTTCGTCTTTTGTTTCACCTGTTATCTGTTGCATTACAAGGTTGAATTCTTTTGTCTTTAAAGTTATCCACACAATTTCGGAACTTATCTTTACTTATCTTTTCATTTGCCTTATTCTTTTTTTTGAGGATTCATTTTCTTTCAACCTCAATGATAGTATACTCTTTCCTTTTTATTTTACCTCTTTTGTCCTATTTTCGAATTTTGGATTGGCTCTTTTTGTTTCAATCTGGCCAATAGCTTTTGAGCTTTCGTCCAATAGATTTTTAGGATGGTAATCACTCCGCCTTTAGGATTGTGTATATAATCAGCGGTTTGAGAGTAGAATCTTCACTAGTGTTCCTGACTACTGAACAGTAAACACCTCTTGGACTATCTGAACCTACTAGCTAGTTGCTAAGAAAATACTGAGTTCTTTTCTAAGTATAGTAAGGTGTATCACCGTTGTTCATTTGTGCTGTTTCGGTATTTCAAGTCTTAGTCAAATTTTATCGAACAAAAGTTTCGTATTAAAGTCTTCAAGTTTAAAGCCTGTGATCCTAGTCGTGGTATAGCTTACTCTCAAGCTGCTGTGTTGCCGTGAATTACCATCCTCGTATCCGCCGTCCATGGAGTCTTCAAATACGTAAATAAAACTGTAAGTTATTTATATCTTGTCTTTTTTATTTGTGAAGGTAATCCGACATACTAGATAGGATTAACAAACTTTTCGACTTTACTGTTTCTATAGTGTTAGTTCAAATCTTTTATTTTTCCGAATCTCTTCTCTTTTTACAATCCAAACCCTTCTTCAGTCTTCATCTGATTTTCGACTCTTCTTAAAATAGGTTCACCCCTGTTCGGGCACCACAGTATGTATAAAGATGTTTTTGTCACTTGTGAGATCCAAAACAGATAACACTTGCAACACCCTTTTTGACAATGCAAGACCATTTTGTGGGTCTCGCATGTCCATGAGGTGTATGTATAGTATTTCTTACTCCCCCCACTCCGCAGACCCCAAATCTGCATTTTTTGTCTGGGACTCACAAGTGCCTCAAATATCAATTGTATGTACACTTGTAATTCACTCATTTCATTTTACTTCCTATAAACTGTACTGTACACCTAACCGATAGCTGTGGGGTTCATTACATAGCCTAAGGTATCTACAGATAGCCAACAAGCTATGTGAAAACAAAGGTTTCATTTCTGAGTATTTATAAAGGGGGCCTCGCAAGTGTCATACTTCGTCTTGGGTCTCACATGTGACGTAAAATAACAATATAATTACGAGTATATATACGAGTATGTGATGCCATCTGAGAAACCATACACAAACCCGGGAAACTTGAAAACGCAGCGATATGAAGTGGGTGGGGTCAAAAATGTCAGTTTTCAGTTTTGACAGAAATGGAAGGAGGGTTTTTCCAGCAACATTTTTGTGAATGTGGTAGACCTGCATGTGTGTACTACGCTGAATACAGTCAAATTGTTTGTACAATATCGCAAATAAGAAACCATGCACAAACCCGGTGCTGGGCAACATAATTACAAAAATTCAAAAATATTCTTCCTTCAGTTTTTTCAGTGCTCTCCCCCTCCCCCACACTGTTCGGTTCACAAAAAAAAGTTTATCATTACTTTGTTGGAATTTAACTAGTTTTTTAAAAGAAACTTTGAAGTCGATTTTCTCAAAATGAGCTTTTCCAGCTTTCAAACGTAAAGACGCTATAACTCGGCGTCTAATTTATCTTTTTGGATGATTTTTTTTTTTAATATTCGTATTTGTCTTCTCTTTCAAATAAAATCAAAAACTCAAAATCAAGAATCCCGGGTTTGTGTATTTTATCTCAGATCGCATCACATATATATAATTGTTATTTTACGTCACATGCAAGACCCAAGATTAAGTATGACACTTGCGAGACCACCCTTATAAATACTCAGAAATGACACCTTCGTCTTTGCATGGCTTAGTGGCTATCTGTAGCGATCTGTAGATGCCTTAGGCTATGTAATGAAACCCACAACTATTGGTTAGGTGTACAATACAGTTTAAAAGGAGTAAAATGAAATGAGTGAACCACAAGTGTACATACAATCGATATTTGGGGCACTTGCGAGTCCCAGACAAAAAATGCAGATTTGGGTTCTACGGAGTGGGGTGAGCAAGAAAAATTATACATACACCTCATAGACATGCGAGACCCATAAAAATGTCTCGCATTGTCAAAAAGGGTCTCGCAAAGTGTTATGATTCATCTGTTTTGGGTTTCACAAGTGACAAAAACATCCCTGTAATTATATTATATATAATATTATATAAGTGATGCGATCTGAGAAACCATACACAAACCCGGGATTTTTGATTTTAATTCTTTGATTATATTCGATGACCAGAACAACTTTATATCGCTGTTACGCGTTTTAAAATTTCCCAAATTTTCCCGGGTTTGTGTAAGGTTGCTCAGATCGCATTACATATACATATAACGTATATTGTTTTTTTTTAATAGCTGATCAATAAATCGTCAATCGAATAAGTATTCTTCATTCTATTTTTAATAAACAATGACAACCATTGAGAGATGCCTAGTAATGAATAACAAATTTTAGCTCTCTCTTATCTTTGCTAACATTTTCCCGTATTTCATTTCTTTTTTTTCAACTCACTTTCCTGCAACATTTTTTGTACACTTCCACTTGATTCATTTTTTTTTCTTCCATCTATATACTTAATATTAATTTTCTACTTTTCCTTTTTTTCTCTCTCTTTCTCTTTCACCTTTAATTACCTGCGTTTTTATAACCTTTTTTCCACTTGAATGCAACAATTTAGCGATTAATAGACATACCTTTTCTATTTCCTCAAGTTGGAACAGTGGAAAACAGAACATGTAAAGAAATCTATGTTCCACAACAATGAAAACTACGAAAAGAAACTTCAAAAAATAAAGAAGATTTCGTGTTTCTTCAGAAGTTTCAGTCAGGGTTTGAAAACTTTGTGTGGCTGAAAAACAAGAAATAATCTGTCCAAACCATCCTTTGGTTTCTATATAAAAACATAACAAAAAAAAGTAAGAGAGTGATTAAAAAATATTTATATCCGAGCTAAAGGCATTAAAAGTTTTTCAATAATTATGAGATTTTGTTATACATACTCGTACTATCATATTTCTTTAAAACAATATCATTTATAGTGGCTGCGATAACTAAAATAATCAAACTCAAAAAAATGGATCTGAAAATAAGAAGATAATCAGATATTAATGAGTAAATCAATTTCATATGAACATAAATTTTAATTAGGTTTAATAAATTCTAGCAAATATAAAACTTTTAGGGCAAAAACATACTTGAGAAAACATAAGAATCTTAAATCCACATCTGATGATAAACAAATTCACTATTACTTCCAATCAGTAGATATTTTTTAGATTTTTCAAATTACCGAATTGATTTTTTTTTCCAATAAAAGTAATTATTTATGCTTGAGCTATTTTTTATGGAATGGAAAGTACCGAAGTTGTAAAACATTCTGTATTAGTGAAATTTTTTTCAGAATATAATTAGATTTTCAGATAGCCTAATTAGATGCAATTGAAAGCAGCTTCAGTACTTCGACTTTTGAAAAAAGTGAGGATTTTTGTAACAGACCACGGTAAAAAAGTTTTTATGAGAAGAATTATTTCTCGCTCTACTCCTTTTAGTCACTCATTTGTGAGCCGATTTAATTTGAAACTTTGGCAAAATGTAGTTGTAGGATGTCTAATTATGTTGCTCAGCAGAATTTTGAAATCTGAATTGGTTCTTGAGTTATATGTATTGCTGTCACATCACCCATCTGAAATAATTTTTACCTTTGGGAGAGAAACAGAATCATTGATGTGTCTCATAGTTTTGGATGAGAATTATCACCCATATCTATTTTTTATTTTAATGTTATTCAAATTACTTGAACACTTTACAAAATTAAAAGATGAAAATTAAAACTGGCTGATTTTTTTGACCGCACATTATGTTGGAAACGGATTTGCACATATAAAAATGTGTAACTAACATTCAGCTTCATTTAACTTGCGTGCATTCCTCGAACAAATAGTCAAAAATGTGAGGATTAGAAATAGGTTAAGAATACTTTCCTGGTTATATAATACTCTTTGGGATAATTTTCTGGTTCTAACGCTCTGGTCGAGCACATAGATGAATCTAGATTTATTTGGACAGTTAAGCCACTGCCATCAAAGATTGGAATCATAACACTTTCCAATGACTTCTTCAGATCTGCAGACGAACAAGATGATGGCAAGCATATTGCCCATTGTATTTTTCGTCTATCAGCTCGGAGTGGATCATTGGAACACTAACAATAAAAAATATCAATAAAATTTGTTTAAGAGTATGCTTTATCCAGCGAAAAATATGTAAAAAACAGAGAAATTTTCCCGACTGATTTCTGCCTGAGTTCTCAACTTATAAATACGATTTTTGAATATGTTATATGTAGTTATAAGATGAACTTACGGATGTATAGAGTTAAATTTTCAATTTACATTTTCTGGTAGCTAAAATTAGCAATCAAAGTTACCTACAAAAACTTGGCGCATAGCTGTAGTTGCCGTTGTTTAATTTTGAATTAAATCCAACTCAATACATGTACATCCGTCAATTCATCATGTACCTAACTATAACATATTCAAAAATCGTACGAGTATCTCTAAATCAAAAACTAAACCAGAAAACTGGCGGGAAAATTTCCTCATTTTATGAAAAAATTTTTTTAAATATCGTTTTATCGGCCATTTTGATAAGGAAAATCCTAAATTTCGTATTGGTTGAGCTAATTGAGAAGTTATAGATTCATATTTTTCCGTATTTGATCCTTGGAAGTTCCGACCATGAGGTATTTGTATAGCCAAATTGTGGAGTTCAAGCAAGCGTCTAGTAAAGCATACCCTTAGCCTGTTCACATACTTGGTAAATCATTTCAATTCAATAGTTCAATTTGACAAATACTTGTGAAAGATTAGGTAAATATAGAATATATCCTTGCCTTTGAGTTACTCACGGATGATATATATTTTTTAAATTAACTGAATTGTTTGCAAAAGTTGGAGTGATTTCCACTTGTTCATTAAAATAAATTTTCTTATCGTCATAAATTAAAATTGGAATAGATCAACTTGCGTGCTTCAGATACTTCAAATGCAGAAAAAATTAAAAATAAAGAAAAGCGAATATAGTGCTTCTGCTAAATGGACACTAATGACGTTATTTCATTTACGGTCACACATATGTACAGGACTCTACATGGTCAAAGTTAATTGCCACATCCTAATTTGTATTTTTGCTCACTTACCTTCCCCAACATACTCCAAGCAGAACAGTCTTCACATTCGCATCCCCTAGTTGTAAGATGCCTGTCTGAGTCATAATCGTCGATGGGCAAATTCTTGAGCATTATTTCAGCAATACAATACTTCCCTGCTATGTCATTAGAACCAGAAGCTCTTAGGCATCCAGCCCAGTTTCCTAAATGCTCCAACACGCCTGAATATAGCCCGAAAGATGGCCATTCTGATGATTCCTTCACTACTCAAAGTAACTCACGATTAAATCATGATCATATAACTTAATATTATATATTCTTTTAATTATTTATTACAAACGGGAAATACCACCATACCACCCTATTTTCGAGTAGGAAAACCGCAAATTATCAGAAGCGAAATTTTTTGATTTCTTCACCTGTATATTTCTGTTTGCTGTTGATTAATTCGGTTATCTTGATAATTTGCGGTTTTCCAACTCGAAAATAAGGCGGTTTCCGTTCGTAATAAATTAATAGTAGATTACATGATTGGTGCGGAAAGTAATCGCGATTACTTTCCGCACCAATCGTGTAATCTACTATTAAATCAATATTCGATCATTAGACGCTAAACAATATCTATGTCGATAGAAAATTTTCTACCAGAAAAATGGACAATTTTGCGTGGATTATTGTGGGTCACAAGATATTCAGCAGTGGCGGAACTAAAGGGTGGGCCACGGTCCCCTCAAAAAATATTCTGGCCCACACAAAATTTTTCGAAGTGAATTTAAAACTTGTAAAAATGAGAAATTATTGAAAAAGGATAAAAAAATCAGCGTCAGTATCAATTTTTTGGATGTTTAAATTTTCAAATCATTTTTCTTGCCCGCCCGCATGGCTCTCCCTTAAAATAAATCTGGTTCCGCCTTTGAGATATTGGCATAAACTTTGAAGGTATTTGGGGCTACAAGATTTAGTTCTTTTCATAAAATTTGGAGAAAATACAACCTTTTGGCCTCTGGAAGTCAACTGTCGGATGCAGAACCTCAAAAGCCATCTATATCAATAAAATGTCATTTTCATCCAGATGTGGGTTACGAGGTCTGTCCCATACTCGAAATTTATAAAAAAAATTATTTTTCATTTCTCAATCACTCAGCTTCTGCTTAATGTAGAAAGCTGAACTTGGTCTCATTACAAAGAGGAAAATCTCAAAAGTATAATGATATATAAATCTTTTTGATTGGAGATTTAATTTCACTGCTACTAATGATGAAAACATTTTTGAAAACTGCGAATTCTCTTCTACACTTCTACACTTTTAGAACGGAGCAATGTTCATTTATTCAAATAGGTTCACCTTTATCCAGCTCCTTTATTTCCTTCGAAAATTGAAATTCCCCCTTAATCAGCCCGTTTTTCCCTAAAAATTGAAATTCCTCTTTAGCCAACATGTTTTCCCCCGAAACTTTAAATTACTCTTTAGCCAGCCGCTTTTTTCCCAAAAATTGAAAATCTAATTTCCCCTTTAGCTAGCCAGTTTTTTCCGTGAAATTTGAGCAAACCTGGAGCAGGATTGAGTGGAATTTGAGCGAAATTGGAGTGGAATTTGAGCGAATTTTGAGCAAAACCGGAATTTGAGCGTCATTGAGGGGCATTTGTTTGAAATTTGAGGGAAATTTAGCAAAATTTGAGCGGGATTCGAGTGGGAATTTGATCAAAATTGAGCAAAATTTGAGCAGAATTTGTGGAAAATTTGAGCGGAAAAGAGGCACTCAACTTGGCCACGCTAGTACATGATAATTATGATTTCAACACAGAGCGCAAATTAATGGCTATCTATTGATCAATGCATGTTGAATAAACATTTTTCTTGTGAATGACAGTGAATATTAACTACTCATACATCTTTTACTTCATTTCTGGCTTCATTGGTATCTCCATGATGAAACAAATTTGAAATTTGCATTAGGTACTCTAATAACAAATCGACTTTACTCCATAAATTCCAGTTCTTTTTCTCATAATATGCTTTATGCAGTGGCATACTCAAAGGGGGGCTCAAGGGTCTGAAGCCCCTTAAACCTAAAATTTCATTGAAACAAGGCTGAATAAATTTTCTTTGAATTCTATGTTTTTGCCCTTTGCGGAAATTGAACTCTTCAATTGTCATTTATGACATTATTTGCCAATTATATAAGGTTGAAGAATATGATTTTTCCCATTTTTAGTAAAGGACTGTTCTTACGAACTTTCTCACAGTCTTTATCGACTGAATTGATTAATGACCATAATAATACGAGTAAGTGCAAGAGAAAATTGGTACCAACTTCGTACAGCCCAAACTGATTGATTCCGAAGATGAGACAAGTAGAGTAGGTAATCATTTCTGCATTTCTCACTGGCAGCTTGTTCCATGCTGAAATCTTTCTGCGAATCCGCAAATAATTCAGTGATCCATTTTCTCGAAGGATTGGGAGTATTTGAATAATGCCCGCTAGTCGTAACCACACTGGAAACCACCATCAAACAAATGCCAATATGAATTATACAATGCATACTTAATGAAAAATTTTAAAAAAATTCTTCCAATAATGAACTTTGAAGAACTTTCTCGCTGTAAATTTTTATTTTGTTAAAAACAGGTTGAACATACAACTATACTATGCTATGAACACAAAAAAAGAATTATTAAAATAAAAACACCATTTCGAACGCATTTTAGTTCCAGATGAACTACCAAAGAAACCCTATATAATATTCTGAATAAATACTGTGCGTACAAAAATATTAATTAACTTTCATTTCATCATTTGCACAGAAAATTGTAATCTGATTATTAGAAAATTCAACTTTACTGTACTTACAAAGAAAAAAAAAAACCAGTTTATTTGAATTGACTAAACTTCACTTATGTTAAGTAATTATCACTGCCGCAGGCTTACATCTATAGATAAACCGAATAGCTATGATTTGCATCTTACACAAAAACAACAAAAAAACAAAAAAATTGTCCAACAATTTTCCCTCGTCATCGCGAAAAACATTCACTGAAATGCAACTTGAAAAAGCCAGTGTTTTTTTGTTGTAATTTTTTTGAATACAAATTACTTCTTAAAATTCTTCATCGTCAGCTAAGTAGTTCCCAAATTATGTGTTTCAGTTATACTCTTGGATATACCGTTGATCTAAGACCGTCAGTTCAAAATCTGCCAAGTCCAAGAAAATGAAAATCAACGGGCATGGGCTGTGAAAAAGGCTCAAAAAATTGCCTCAAATTAAAAAAAAAAAAAAACTTATAGTAAATGAATTCATAGTCCTGAAATTCCAAACCTTTTCCGGAGAGTGTTTCATGTATGCTTCATAGTATTAAGGGGGCAATACGTAGGGGTGAGCGCGAATAACTATTATCTATCTGAAAAAGGTATAGGATAATATGAATAAAATTATCCTTTATTCTGATAAGGGTTCACATAATTATTTTTTATTCGTCATTCAAATAACCTCAGCTTACATAAATTATTCAATCGTCTTTGTGCTAAAAAAATGGTTATCAAATAATTTTAAGATATAAATTTAATATCGTAATTAAAATAAACAAAAACACTATACAAAATTTCAAAAATCTGATTTAGACCGGATAAATTTAATTTGCCTGGCTGTACAATGTACCAGTAATAGCCAAAGATAACTGTTCGAATGATCTTCATAAACGAGTGATTTTTGCATACAAGTGCAATAAAAAAAAATTTCTATAAACCATCAACGGAATGTTTTCTTGCTGTAATATTAAGGATTCCCAATCAAATTTTGAAAATTTTATAGGTACCTAAGTTACAAAATAATTACAGCAATTCCTACAATAACTCACGTGGATTATAGCTATGAATGTACTCGTATTTTCAATTTTAGGTAACAAAAATAATATCAACGCCTAAAAATATTCTTTCAATAGTCTACAATTTTTTCATGCATTACCGAAGCCAAACATAGTGCTATTGAAATTACGAAATAAATGATTTAGAAATGAAAATATTATGTTTCTTCCATGATTATCTGTTTTTTTCTCAATAAAGAACCATGTTACTCATTACTATCAAAGCTTTTTCATAGAAAACGAGAAAAAGGCACTATAAACTTTCAACAGCATAGATCTATTACTTAGTGTACTCATCATACAGCATAGGACATAGATACTGAAAGAAAAACGATTCTGTTCTGCTGCTCCCCAGCCACATAGTTTGTCATTCAATAACCGATTTCGATTATGGCTTATGGCTTGGATAAGTTTATTCGACATTTTTAAATTTTTTCATACACCGAGTTCAGCTGAAAAATCGCTCATGTAATTACTGCATGAGTCACAGGATGAGTACAAACACTACCGATATTTCATTATTGCCTATTTGCCTCCTCAAGTCGCATGAATAACTTATTTTACTCGTACAATATGTCATGTATCCCAGTCACATCATTAACTAGTATTACTCAGTTGGAATTGAAAAATAATTTGTGAAAGTACTATAAAAAGAAAATGAGTTATGGGATATAATGTAAGACAGAAGCACCCATCAAAGGAATGTTCAAGAACATAGAAATTATTTTAGTACTAAAGAAGAAGAGCAGTTATTAAGGTGATAAAATTTACCAGCTATTTTTCAGTTGATAAATACAAGTATTATACAATTTTCAGAATCAGTCAGGCAAAGGTACACATATTGTGAAAGGGTAAATAATATACTTTTTTCACTAAAATTGGTTAGGGCTACATCCAGAGCACAATTATGGAGTTTTGAGGGTGATTCAAATTTTGATGCAACATGGAAAATAGCATTTGGTGCGTCAAAATTTGAATCACTCTTTGAAATATATGCTCGATTCATATTTCCTTACACCAGCTAGGACGTAGGAACCCAGTAGCATTACCAGTTTAGTTGGTTGGGCCTGCAAGGGGGTTTAATAGGCCATACCCTCATAACTTTCGCCCCAAAAATTGTTTCCTGGCTAAGGTCCGGTGTTTGCAGGGATGCCAATTGAAATTCCAAAAATGTGGGAAAATGTAGGCTACAAACAACATCATGATCCCTTACATTATTGAGCTGTTCTATTTGAAAGACGTAAAAATAGTAGGTATAATTATGTATAGGTATAGTAGTAACAAAACAAACAAAAAAAAAATGAAATTTTAAATATTGATAGATAAATAACTTACAATAATGATTTAAAAAATGACAAACTTATAATAGTAACTGTTTGAACTAATTAATCATAAAAAATAAATGAAAAGAATGAACTTTACCATAATTACAGTAAATATAAAAACGTTCATCTTTAGAAAAAAGTAAGAAAAAATGAACATAAAAATAGAGAAAAAGCATTTTAGCATCATTTAGTCTTGAGTTTTGAATTTGTCTCAGTCCATCGTCTAAAAAATGAAATTTGAACAGTCATATTAATTTTGTAACAGGTTTTCCAAGTGTGTCAGTAAAACTAAAAAATATCTCAAGATGCTCACCTCACATAAACAGTTTTCAACAGGTTGGTCTTAAGCAATTTGATTAAATTAGAGAACGGACCCTCGACGATTAAATAGAAAAACAATGATACAGGTAGAGTAATAATGATGTCAGCTATAGCCCACATGTACTGGGAAGGGAAAAAAACGAAGTAAATGAAATATGTGAATAAATAATCAATAAAAAAATAATAGGTAATATTTATCATTTGCACATATATAAATACGTATATTCATTATAATCAAAATAGTCTCCTCAGTATGCAAAAATTCAGATTCTCCGGTTATTTGCCTGCAGATCTTGAAAATTTTTTACAGGATAAAGCATTTTTGTTCCGACTTTCTTATTTTATTTTTTTTTTGATAAAGTAAACTACAGCTTGTAGAAAGTTATTACATAGGTTTTTCTTCAATTCTTATACCCTGTTCACAAGGCAGTTTTGCTTTTCTTTCTTTTGCTTTTACCGTCTATTGAACCAACCCATGTACAGTTGCGTAGATACGAGTATAAAGCCCAGTAATGGGCTGCTCTATGCATTCTTTCGGACTTCAGAAGGTCTTCACATATATCTTTTATTAACTCACAATATTTAGGGAAGGGGAAGCAGACATTAAACTCCTTTGAATTGCCATATGATACAATTGAAACACATAACTGCAAAATAAAATTGAAAGATTCAGTCTGCCCAATGCAAAGAAAATTTTGCGCGTGAATAGGAAATCGACAAATCCTGAAAAGTATAAATAAAATGCTAGAAATTGATTTAGAAAATAAAGAAAATAATTTAGACTAGTACAGGGCCTTAGAGGCAAAGCCCCAATAGTGTAATAATTGAAAAAAAGATTTTACTACTCGTAATAAAGAAATAAAATCAATGATAATAACCTATTCCAGAAGTAAAATAAATGATACCCAGTACAGCATATGGTAAAATGTAAAATGGCCTGTACAACCCTGAGAAAATAGATATCCATACTTCAGAATATGTTGCATCGAAAATCGAAATAAAACCATGATACTGAACCAAAATTGCAATCACTACACTTGATAAAAATATAAGTAATGATAAAGTCTGAAAAATAGAAACATTCAGGTATTAGTTGTTAGTTAAATCGCAGATTCTTGTAGAATAAATAAGTCTAACAATATTCATCAAACACATAATATGTTGTTATGGTATGTCTCTTGTACAAAATCTCAAGTACATTTGCTTCAAGTGTTTTGTATTGTGTAGCCTATGCAGTGAATTATAATAAGAGGTCAAACATTAACTAAGTTGTGTACTCCAGCAAAGCTTTTTTCTTCAAAACAGCTTAGAAGTACCATGGAAATGCTTTGGAAATTCCAAAATCATTCAAAATGAAGTAGGCTATCGGCAGTCTACGCTTTACTCTTTGGTTTTTTAATTTTTGTAGAAAAATGAAATACTAAATTGCAACAGAGTCTGAAAGCTCCTGGATACACAAGCTCCAGAGTACTCCAGAGTACTCTATGCTTCACATCATGCTCCACTCGCATCTGCATTTACACTTAAAAATAGATTGCTCCTGCCTCACATTTGCCTCCACCCAAATCAATATGCTCCAGCTCCAACTCCTCAAAAGAAGTAACTCATTTGAGCATCTGCCTCAAGGCTCCAGCTCCAGGTCCTTCATTACTAGTTTTAGCTCTTTACCTGTTCTTCTCATAATTATATACTCGTATGTGAAGGTAAACTAATGAGAGAATGCAATAATTTGAAAATACTAACTATATATCACCCTGAGAGAAAGTGTAGTACTTATTACTACGTAGTATAGTAATTTTACTCATCGAGGTGAACAAATTATTTTGTAGTTATAAATTCTTATATGATGGTAAAATGTAAGATGGTACGTATATATTTTAAGTTTTTTTTTTTAAAGCAATTTCTGCTATAATTTTGAATAGTTCCAGTTTTCCTATCCTAAAATAGTAAGAAGTACAATTGAAATTTCTCTCAGTGCATTATACATAATACGAGTACAATTCAAAATTTTGTTTTCTGTGATCCTTCACCTGGGATGGTTTATAGTTCTTCTTTCGCCAATTTTCCTCCAAAATACTCGTTATCATTCCAAAGAGAAATGGGCTCAGCCGCGGATGAAATGATGTATACTCCGTAGTGACATCCGAGGGGGATCCTAAATTACGCATTTCACTGAAATCAAAAGATAAATTTATTTTTAATTTATTTTAATTCAACCGAGTAGATTTTTTTAATTATTTGGACTACAATAAAATTCAGATATCGCAGGCCAGGTCACCCATCAGTTAGATCATACTCCTTTTCAACATGTCTTAACTAGAATCATACGATTATTCAAAACATCTTCGATGGTTTAATGAGATGTAATAGTATTGTGATGTCATTTGAATGGTTAATTCTGGAAATAGTCTATGAGACTCATTGAGTATGTCTAAAATTATACCACATTTTTGTACAACTGAGTATGCTATCATTCTTAACTGTTGTCTAACCTTTGTTACGAAGTCAACATTGAAGATTGTACTTGAAAATGCGTTGAATATAATAATATGCAAAAATGTAGACTTAGCAGCCAAAATAACAATTTTCCCGATCTTTTAGCTGTAAAGTAAACTTACGATTTATCATTTTTGGCTGAGTTTTGCATTGAATTTGATTTTTGGATACGTTATCCTTGAACATATTCTCTATGCCGAAGCTGTTTTATTATTCAATTACATTTTATTCCCTCCTTTTTTGAAATTCCTAAAAAATTGTTTTTCTAAGACCTTCAAAAAACGCCTTGAAATTTTGAAAATCCAAAAATGGGCGTTGCCGGGCTTAGAGAATATAATATTATTATTCAAAAGTAAAACATCCAAATTTGAGCCAGCTTGATATGAAGCTCGGCAGGGAAACTGGTAAATTGTGAATCACTCAAAAATGGCAAATGTAGACTATAAGCGCTTGAGTCATGTTGACAAAAGGAAATTTGGTTTTCTGGATTGCAACTGAAGACAAAGATTGGCTCATTTTAGTATGTTTATTATTTAAAAAAATTAAATAATGAACACTCAAGCAAGTTGCCTCGGCCCTGCTAAGAAACAGGTTATTAAATTAAGGTCGAAGATTACAATATGTACTTACATAAGTGAGGTTCTGGGTGACACCAGGTTCAATATCAAATTTTTCAACGCTAATTCCCCTCTCAAACCTGTTCTATGTTTGAACTCCACCTAAGCTAATATTATAATCCTCGCCCTGAGTGTACCTACTGTAGACTTAAATTTAGTCGCTGCGCTAAATAACTGTTTCTCAAATTCTTTGGGCTAATAGGATCATGAGACGTTAAAAAAAAATCAAACCGTTCAGTAAACATGGGATACGTATACTGTTGGTAGTAAATCCGCCCATATCTGGTGTGCATTATAAAACGGCTACTACAAAATTCTTCTCATTTATAGTGGCATACCTGGTCTTCTTTGTAGAAGTCACTCTGGTAAGCTGAATCAAAGCTTGTAAAAAAAAGTTCACTCACCGAATACTCAAAACATGAAATCCATTCACTCCGCGGAAATATGACACAAGACCTGCCAATATGGTTGATAATACGAAAGCAAGCCCAATCAGGATCAACCCCAGTCTACGATTCTTAGTTAATACTAATAATAATAAAATTCCTATTAACGAATTCTGAAAATCTACTGCTAAGTGCCAACTTGGAATTAAACACTGAAAAATAAAATTTACATAAAATTTGAATAATTCTGATTGGCAAGGTTCTAATAAATACAATATCTGATGATATACATTATCTGCATAATAACCTATCATCAGTGGTTCGTCTAGACCTACGAGTATGTGCGAGAAAAATTGTTATTTCTCTTTACACATCAGCACTAAAATTTTTTTATTAAATGAAATGATTGTTGTCTAAGCCTCCTAGTCTCTCCTCTTCTCTCCTTGGGTGCGCCCCAGCACCTACGAATATTATGAGATTAGCAACCCTATCAACAAAAGTACCCCAATTTTAAGAAAAAGTGGCTACTTGGGCATAACAGATTGAATTGAGTTTGTACCATACAGTACTTGCATTTAGTTGGGGTTTTATAGTTTCTTCTCTTAGTTTTTGATCGCTAGATCATTGATCATTGTACCGATATAGTAATTCATTACAATGTTTTTGATGTTCCCTCTCATGTTTTCTTGTTGTCTTGTTCGTGTTTCATTCATTACAAGTTTTCAATGCAATTGTGGGTCACTTATTTGTGATGTGGTAGTCGTATTAGTCATTTTCTATTCATTTGGCATCGACAACCTCAAAAAATTGACCAGTTTGAATATAAAAACGTAAGCAAAATGTTCATTTTTTCAAGAAGGGCGTATCTGAGCTGTACCTTTAGCCAAATATCATTTCTATCTCGGCTACGTAATCCATTAACTCATTACCAGGTTTTGTAGGGAAGGAATGGGGCAATAAAATATAAAGAACTGCTTGTCTCTATCTCGTTCCAAAAAAACTTTCCTGTAATAGTTGGCATCTAATCGAGTCCGATGTGGGTACCAATTGTGGGGATGTAAATTAGGTCCGAATTTGAATCCCACAGTCGGTATTTACATGTAAGGATTATTTATCCGATTTTCCAGTCAGTCAAAATTAGTACAGTGGAAATCACTTATAACGAAACCGGATAAAACGAAATATCTGTTATAACGAATAAAATCAAAAGTCCCGGCTGAATTCCCATTAACCCTATGTTAAAAAAAACTGGATATAACGAATCTTTTTATAGCAAAATACCTGATATTACGAACACTTTTCCCCCTGTTTTAACGAATTAAATTATATTTTTGCCTGCATCGAGATAAAAATGTTGCTCTGTGCTTTTTCTACTGAAGAAAAACGTCAAATTATTTCTAAAATTCAATCGGGTGTAAAAAATGGTGAGTTATCCAAAGAGTGGAAGACTTTGGCCTCAACAATTTCCACAATTTGGAAAAATAGAGACAAAATTTTGAACACTCAGTGAATGAAATCTGTCTTTTGGTCCAAATACTCTACATAGGTGTGTCTTCATTTTTGTAGGTAAACAAGAACTTCTCATAATAACTGCTTAGAACGAATAGTTTGTTATAATCGGTTATTACTAGAAGTTTGTTGTAATCGGTTATTACGAGAAGTTCGTTATAATCGGTTATTACGAGAAGTTCGTTTTATCCGATACATCGGATAAAACGAAAAACCGGTTATAACGAAAAAACCTTCAGTCCCTTCATTTTCGTTATAAGCGGTTTTCACTGTAGTTACAAATTGCTCAACTATGGGGATCAAAATCGGGTAGTCTGAACTAGTGAGAATCAAAATCTGGTCCGACCTTCTGTTTTCTTGTTGATAGGGAACTAATAGCATATCCTGAAATTTTTTGAGAGACAAGCTAAATATTGAATTGATTACCAAAAGATACAAAAGATAGGAATTTCATTGGAAACCTGCCTATTTATGTCATGAATTGTGTCTTTTTTCAGGTTAACTAAAGGCGTAAGGTGGGCTGTGCCTTTGGGTGTGTTACTGTCTTCTATTTTCTTATAATTTCAAGGTTCATTAAGAAAGAAAAAAAAAAACTGTGAAATCAAATAATAGAATAAGTGACTGACCAACTTATCAGCACCATCAAAATTGTTTACAGCCAGCAAACTGGTTAACCAATATGTCTTGCATGGCTGTGTGATCAAAGCCTGCGATGAATTCCAAAAAGGTCCATCACCTAAATATGGCAGCATGTTGGCAACAAATAAAATTGCCATTCCATGAGCTGGTATTGTTCTAGAATAAACCATCAAGAAATATTTTAATTTTGAAAAATTAATTAATACGTTCCATTTTCTACGAGTTTTTTTCTGGGCACTGCAGTATTCTAATTGTTTAATTTTGGTCAAAAATTGCTTCCTCTCTCAAGAGATGAATTATATTCATACAACCAGTTAACTCTTCAGTTAGACCTGGTAATGCTCAACCAATCAAAAAAGGGTGCTAATATTTTCTTTTTCAATATTTACAGTTTTTAAACTCAAGTTGATGACTTACTTCAATAGTCGGAATACCGCATAAATGCCTATAAACGGATATCCAATTTTACTCATTGGCTGAACACTAAATTTGTATAACAAAAATCCACTGATACCAAAATATATATCATCTCCATTCATTTGTGTCAAAAAAAAACAGCTTTCCAGAGTATTAATCCTAAAAGAAAATCAATAAAATAATTCAAATTATGTACCTGTTTTCTATTAAGGAAATATTTAGCACGACGACAGCTTTTTTTCCATAAAAATAATTTCTTGCAACTGTAAAATAAAGGAAAAGAAATGACAAATCTGAATCGCCAATTTAATTAGTTAACATAGTATTAACTTGTATATGCACGCCTGAATATGATAAGGCGCAACAATAATGAAACATTTTTATACTGCCCGACAGAACTAATTATTGATTAATATTTTACGTGTTTCCATCATGTAACAATAGTTTACCTAAAAATTTATTTCATGTCGAAAATGAAAACATTTAGTTTTTTTGAAAATTTCTATGATTGAAAAAGGAAATGATTGGAGTACTTTTGAGGAATTTAAAGTGTCTAATTATCTACTATATTTGATTGAGTAATTATTATAAAATTTGATAATTGAGATGCTTCTGTTAATACATGTCCAGTCTTCCTTTCAACTCACTTTCCTGCAATATTTTTTGTAAACTTCCTCTTGATTCCTTTTATTCCTTCCATGTCATTATCTGTAGAATATTAATTTTCTACTTTTCCTTTTTTTTTTTTTGGTCTCTTTCACCTTTAATTACTCGTACTTGTGTTTTTCTAATATTTTTTTCAACTTGAATGCATAAGTCTTTTCGGTAGTTTTTTTAATTAGTTTAGCGATTTATATACATACCTTTTCTATTTCCTCAAGTTGGAACATGGGAAAAGGGAACATGAAAAGCCATCTATGTGTCACAACAACAAAAACTACGAAAAGAAACTTCAAAAAATGTATAGGATTTCGTGTTTTTTCAGAAGTTTCAGTCAGGGTTTGAAAACTTTGTTTGGTTGAAAAACAAGAAATAATCTGTCCAAACCATCCTTGGGTTTCTATTTAGAAAAAAAAAAAAAAAAGTTAGAGAGTGAATAAAAAATATTTATATCCCAGCAATAGGTATCAACAGTTTTTCAATAATGATGAGATTTTGTTATACATACTATCATATTTCTTTGAAACAATATCATTTATAGTGCCTGCGATTACTAAAATAATCCAACTCAAAAAAATGGATCTGAAAATAAGAAGATAATCAGATATTAATGAGTAAATCAATTTCATATGAATATAAACTTTAATTGGGTTTAATTAATTCTAGCAAATATAAAACTTCAAGGGCATAAACTTACTTTAGAAAACATAAGAATCTTAAATCCACATCTGATGATGAACAAATTCACTGTTACTTTCAATCAGTAGGTAGATGTTTTTTAGATTTTTCAAATTACCTAATTGATTTTTTTTCCCAATAAAAATAAATTTTTATGCTTGAGTTTTTTTTTATGGAATGGAAAGTACCGAAGTTGTAAAACATTCTGTATTAGTGAAATTTTTTTCAGAATAAAATTAGTTTTTCAGATAGCCTAATTAGATACAATTGAAAGCAGTTTCAGTACTTCGATTTTTGAAAAAAGTGAGAATTTTCGTAACAGACTACGATAAAAAAGTTTTTATGAGAAGAATTATTACTCGCTATACTCCTTAGTCACTCATTTGTGAGCCGGTTTAATTTGAAATTTTGGCAAAATGTAGTTGAAAGATGTGTCTGATAGCTTTGGGTGAGAATTATCTCCCTCTATTTTTCATTTTAGTATTATTCAAAATTACTTAAACACTTTACATACCGTCGAACGGGGTGACTTTACATTCAAGGAGCGACTTTACCCACTTCGTTTTAGCCCAATAAATAAATTTCCGGGCAAAAATTAAAACCGAAATACCATTTGGATCGAAGCAAGCAGAAGGAGCAAAAGAAAAAAAAGATTGCCACCCCTACCTCACTTCACCCAGTAACAGAACAAGAAAATGAAGCGGCGATATGGTTTTTTCCTTTTTCTTATTCGTCTTTTTTTTTTAACCACAATCACTCAAAATATTCAGTTCGATTTCACACGGTTGAAGTTTGTACTAGACTAGTTTCTTTCCAATTGTATGTCTGAGTACAAACATCTTCAAATTTTGCCTCCCCACCCATCAATAACCCGTCGATAACAAATTGATGGGTAAAGTAGCCCCATTGAGGGGTGACTTTACACAAATTTTTTGAAAAATCATAAAAAATAGAAGGAAGGCTGCAAACTCAAACTTTTTTTTACAATTGTGTTGAGAAATGTTGGACCTAAATTTTAAAACCAAATTAACTTCAATAGCTTCAAAATTGGAGGAGTTATTAAAGGACAAAGTTGAAAAACATTAAAAAAGTGTGTAAAGTCGCCCTATTCGACGGTAATTAAAAGATGAAAGTTATAACTGGCTGATTTTTTTCACCGCACATTACATTGACATTCGCCGAAAAAAGGTACCCAGTGTGCGAAAACAAGTTTTTGAGAAAAACGCGTTTCAACGTCACGCAAATTTTTACTGTGGACACGCCTTTAGTATTCTTACGTGCCTCGTTACAATTTTATCGTATTCTGGTGGTGTGTCCCATGTTTCTTCCGCGTGTAGTGAGGTGGTAGCTTCAGTTGGGTCTGTTTTTTTGTTTCTTTTTCTTCGTATTCTTTCTGATTTTTTCTCTACCCTTCTCACTGTTTCACACACAAATTAATTAAAAGCCAAGTGGCGATCTTTTTTTCTCTCTCATGTCTCTCCTGCAATCCAAAGACACAATTTATAATTACCATAGAAATCCAGAAGTCTGTTGTTTGAATCTTGAGGGGACTAAAATTTTTAAATTTCAAGTTTATTAATTTTTTTCAATTGTTTTCAAATATTGGGGGTGCAATATGACTTGGTCTGATAAAAATGATGACCATTATAATTTTATAGCCTGAAAACAATAATATGAACCAGAAGAAACAATTCAGCTAGAAAATAAATTTTTTTTCACAACCTTTCAAGTTTTTCAATTTTTTGCCCCTTTTTTTTCTTTTTTTTCAGTCAGTTTTGTACATTTTATGATATTAAAAAAATGTTGGCGGAAAAAATTGTCTATTACATATTATTCTACACACTTTCAAGCACCAGAATCCATCTTTAACTCCAAACCAATGGTTTGACACACTAGGTCCCTTTTTTCAGCGAATGCCACAATTATGTTGGAAAAGAATTTGCAAATATAAAATAGTGTAAGTGGGATTCAGCTTCGTTTAACTTGCGTGCATTCCTCGGACAATAGTCAAAAGTATGAGGATTATAAATAGCTTAAGAATACTCACCTGGTTATATAATACTCTTTGGGATAATTTTCTGGTTCTAACGCTCTGGTCGAGCACATAGATGAATCTAGATTTACTTGGATAGTTAAGCCACTGCCATCAAAGATTGGAATCATAACACTTTCCAATGACTTCTTCAGATCTGCAGACGAACAAGATGATGGCAGGCAGATTGCCCATTGTATTTTTCGTCTATCAGCTCGGAGTGGATCATTCGAACACTGAAAATAAAAAATTTTGATACTTGTTTAAGAATATGCTTTACCCCGCAAAAAATATGTAAAAAAAGAGAAATTTTCCCGACTGATCTCTGCCTGAGTTTTCAACTTGAAACTACGATTTTTGAAAATGTTACATGTAGTTACATGATGTACTTATGGATCTACGTATGTAGAGTTAAATTGTCAATTTACATTTTCTGGTAGCTAAAATTAGCCATCAAAGTTGCATTAACTTTGCGCATCCGTAGTAGTCGTTGTTCAATTTTAAATAAAAATCCAACTATACATCTGTAAGTTCATCATATACCATAACTATAGCATAATCAAAAATCGTATCTCTAAGTTAAACTCAGCCAAAAAACCGTCGGGAAAATTTGCTTATTTTATGAAAATATTTTTTTAAATATTGTTTTATCGGCCAGTTTGATGACTAAAATCTTAAATTTCGTATGGGTTGAGCTAATCATATTTTTCCATATTTCATCCTCAGAAGTTCCTACCATGAGATATTTGTAAAGCCGAATTGTGGAGTTCGGGCGTCTAGTAAATTATACCCTTACCTTGTTCACATATTTGGTAAATAATTTCAATTCAGTAGTTCAATTTGACTAATACTTGTGATATATTAGGTGAATATGGAATATACTCGTATCTTTGCCTTTGAGATACTCACGGAAGGTATATTGAAAAAAAAAATTAACTGAATTGCATGCAAAAATTGGAGTGATCTCAACTTATTCATTAAAACAAATTTTCTTATCGGCATTTACTTTAACTTTACTCAAGAAATTAGTAAAATAAATAGATAGCCTACCTATATAAGTTACATACGGTGGTTTGAAATATTATTTAAAAAACCTAATTCAAGATCGCAAAATTTTCAATTATTTTCATAACTTAATCGTAAATTTGAGAACTACCAGCTTTTGTCCTTATTCTCCGCCACAATGGTGAGACTTCTTAATTATCTCCGGTTTGAATGCAAATCCTTCTAACTTCTGAAAAAAATTATCACCCTTATGTTTTTGAGCTAAAATTAAATTTTTTAAGATGGTGAGTGGTGTGCAAGACGTACATATCTATTCCATGAAAGAAGGGACTGACGTCACCGTTTTTAGTGGACGATGCGGTGTGCCAGACGTAAGGGGAACGGAGTCAGTCACACTGAATGAGTTTCGTGTTGAACCAAAAAAGTACTTTTAAAGAAAACCTTTGAAATCGAAACCATATTATATTTTTAAAATCATGATCAAAACGAAATACCAAAATGAATTTAAACAATCCTTTCAGTGCGGTATCACGTCGAGAAAATTTATAACGTCAGTCCCTTTCGTGGAACAGAGTACATAATACAGTCTCCGCAATTTGCGGAGGCACCATAGTAATTGCGAGGAAAAAATTGGCGCTACGAAGAAAAAATTAGGGATTCAAAAAATTTGCTGGGCGGGAGGGAAGGAGGAATGGGGCACTAACTTATGTAAAAGGTTACCAAAACACGTCTTTGAGCAGGTACCCCAAACCTCTTGCACGCCCCTGCCTGGTAATGATAAATCAGATTAAAAATGGATGATAATTTTTTCAGTACTCAGAAGATTTTCGCCTCCGGACGATATAAATTTATTGGCAACTTTTCAGCAGAAGTACCAGGCCTACTTATAATTCTTCATATCTACTTTTTCTGCTTTTAAATTATCCAATATACAGTTTTCACGTTCAACTTTTCTACTTGTATCTATTTTTAAAGACATGACGAATTTATATATGTAGAATAGATCAACAGAAGTGCTTCAGATATACTTCAAATGCAGAAAAAATTAAAAATAAAGAAATGCGAATAATGCTTCTGCCAAACGGACACTAAAAACATTATTTCATTTACGGTCACACATTTGTACAGGACTCTACTTGGTCAAAGTTAATTGCGACATCCTAATTAGTATTTTGGCTCACTAACCTTCTTCAACATACTCCAAGCAGAACAGTCTTCACATTCGTATCCCTTAGTTGTAAGGTGCCTGTCTGAGTGATAATCGTCGACGGGCAAATTCTTGAGTATTATTTCAGCTATACAATACTTCCCTGCTATGTCATTAGGACCAGAAGCTCTTAAGCATCCATCCCAGTTTCCTAAATGCTCCACCATGCCTGAATATAGCCCGACAGATGGCCATTCTGATGATTCCTTCACTACACAAAGTAACTCACGATTAAATCATGATCATACGTATATAACTTAATATTATAAATTGTTTTAAATCAATATTCGACCATTGGACGCTAAACAATAATTATATAGATAGGGAATTTTCTACCAGAAAAATGGACAATTTTGCGTGGATTATTGTGGGTCACAAGATATTCAGCAGTGGCGGAACTAAAGGGTGGGCCACGGCTCCCTCAGAAAAAATTCTGACCCGCCCAAAATTTTTTGAAGAGAATTAAAAACTAGTAAAAATGAGAAATTATTGAAAAAGGATATAAAATCAGCGTCAATATCAATTATTTGGATGTCGAAATTTTCAAATGATTTTTCTTGCCCGCCCGCATGGCCCTCCCTTAAAATAAATCTGGTTCCGCCTTTGAGATATTGGCATAAACTTTGAAGGTTTTTGAGGTTACAAGATTTAGTTCTTTTCATGAAATTTGGGGAAAATACAACCTTTCGGCCTCTTGAGGTCAATGTCAGATGCAGAATCTCAAAATCCACCTATATCAATTAAAAATAGGTCTGAGAATATAGCAGTTGATATGTCAGCACTTCTCATCGAGGTTAGTCTGTCATTAACAATGCCCTATGAAATGTCAACATACGGTGATGGTGCTTCAGCAAAGTTTTCACTGTAAAATTGCTAATTATTTTTATACAACGTATATTTTGAACGGTGATTCTTTTTTTAAATTTGAAGTTTCATGGGAATTATAGGCAATGACTTTTACTCGTAGTCTTTTTTTTGTTTTTCATTCGTGGGAAATTACATCCAACAAATACAAAACTTTATAATGCAGCAGTTCTTCATCACATTAAACATGGAAATTTCAAATGCCGTGGTCGTATTTTTTTACATTCATCAGACCCAATAGATCTGGTAATATTTTTCACTCATAATATCTTCAATTAGGAAAGTGAAAACGATATTAATATTGAACACGTACGTCATTCTATCACCAACTAGTCAGTTCGTTGTTTGAACTCAAGAGTAGTCTATAAAATCTTTTTTCCAACGACAAATACATAGGTAATAATTATGATTTCAAAACAGAGAAAATTAATGGCTATCGATTGATTAATGCATATTGAATAAACATTTTTCTTGTAAATGACAGTGAATTTCAACTATCTTACTTCATTTCTGGCTTCATAGGTATCTCCATGATGAAACAACATTGAAATTTGCATTGGGTACTCTAATAACGAATCGACTTTTCTCCATTAATTCCAGTTCTTTTTCTCCTAATAGACGTTATGCAGTGGCGCATTCAAAGGTGGGTTCAAGGGGCTGAAGCCCCTTAAATCTCAAACATTGAAATAAAGCTGAATAATTTTTTTTTTTCAATTCTATGTTTTCGCCCTAAGCGTACCTGGGAATTGAGCTCTTCAATTGTCATTCGTGACATTATCGGCCGATTAATGTTAAAGAATGTGATTTTTCCCGTTTTTAGTGAAGGACTATTCTTACGAACTTTCTCACAGTCTTTATCGACTGAATTGACTAATGACCATAATAATACGAGTAAGTGCAAGAGAAAATTGGTACCAACTTCGTACAGCCCAAACTGATTGATTCCGAAGATGAGACAAGTAGAGTAGGTAATCATTTCTGCATTTCTCACTGACAGCTTGTTCCATGCTGAAATCTTTCTGCGAATCCGCAAATAATTCAGTGATCCATTTTCTCGAAGTATTTGGAGTATTTGAATAATGCCCGCTAGTCGTAGCCACCCTTGAAACCACCATCAAGCAAATGCCAATATGAATTATAAAATACATAATGAAAAATTTTTAACGATTCTTCGAATAATGAACTTTGAAAAACTTCCACCCTGTAAATTTTTATTTAGTTAATAACAGATTGAACATTCAACTATACTGGGCTATGAACACAAATAAAGAATTATTTAAATAAAAACATAATTTCAAACGTATTTTAGTTCCAGATAAACTACCAAAGGAACCCTATATAATATTCTGAATAAATACTGTGCATAAAAAAATTTAATAAACTTTCATTTCATCAATAATTGCGTAACATTTTGAAAACTGATCATTTGAAAATTAAGAAATAACTGTTCTTACAAAAAAGAAAAAAAAATTAAAATAAAAGGAAAGAAAGAAAACCAGTTTATTTGTATGGACTGAACTTCAGTTATGGTGAAAAGGCACCGTTAAGTAATTACTATTGACGTAGACCTACATCCATAAATAAACCGAAAAGCCATGATTTTACATTTTACACACCAGTTTATTCGATTTTGAGGGCCAATATTACATCCATCCGTAACCACTATTAGGGAACCTCGACGGTACGTTTAAAAAAAAAAGCGGAATTACTAAGTAAATATTTGACAAACTGTTATTACTTCTGATTGCTCGATAGAGTAAATAATAACTTAGTTTTGTGAAGATCAAGTTCTATTAGTGAATATTATTGATAAAATAGGATTGTACAAAACTGCATCAATAATAATGAGATTTATGTGTAATTGGCCACTTATATTAGGTGAAGTTGAAAAATTGAAAATTATAATTTTATCTCTGTTATTTCATCCATGTCTCCATTAGCGCATGGTTGTGGAATTTTGAAAATTTGCTTCAAATTAATTTTACGGGGCTGTAAAAACTGACATTTATTGGCATGACATAAGTATCCCACAAACAAAATAAAAAATCAAAATACCACAAACAGGCCCTAATGGGAAGCTCGTTCCATATACTAGGTATTCAAAGGACATGGCCCAACATCCAACTCGGCCTATTGTATTTAGTTTCCTTATCCTTCGTATTTTTGGTAGATATACGTAGGTGCTTTTAACTTATTCGTACATTTTCTGGAAAGTTGTTGACAATTTTGTAAGAAAAATTAAATTTTCAAACTTGAACCTTATTCCTCTTTGGAATTTTATTTGCTTCGACAAAGTTGAACGAAAGTTATATGATTGATAGACTTATTTTTCTTCGTCTGCGATCTCGGGTAGTTCAACATTCACTGTTGATTGTCTGCTAAAAAATTTCGATGATCAATCATTAGCTGTTTCCTAAGTTTCAGTAAATAATTAAGGATTACAAAACTTTTAGCTATATTACTACTTAATTATAATATGTCCCGTGCAAATTTACAAAATCTTCGATAATATTGTGTTGTGTTGTGTCTTAGTTGTTGAGGATTGTTTATTTGTTGAAACCTCTATGGAATCTTGGCAAACTGTTTTTGTTAGAAGCCTGAGTTTTGTCTAGTACTGATTTCTGTACCTAAGATTTTGCGCGGATTTTCAATTGACCGTGACCAGCTATTCATTCAATGAAATTTCTTTTTCACGAACATATTCAACAATTTTAGTGTAAACTTGGGCTGATCCGCTGGAATCATATGGCCAGCGTTGCGCACAAAGAATTCCTGCAGGTTTCCAGCTAATTTGTAGTACCCACCCACTCGAACACCGTCACTGTACAGAATCCTGCGTCTGGCCATACGATACTCCAGCGCTCCGCTCCACTCCAGCTTCTTCAGTGACCTCACGACGAGTGGGTAGGCAACCGCCACGTCCAATTGACCACCGACAAACGCAATTGGATAGTGCTCCAGCAGCTCCTCAATCAGTGGTTTCACACTTTTCATGATATCCTCCCAGAAGCCTCGATAGACCATCTCGGAACACTCGTCGAAGGAGACGTTGCCGACGTGAATTTGTTGACGAATGTCCTCCATTTGTACGTACTCGATGTAGTGCTCGTCCAGCTCCAGCTCATCTTTGGTGTAGTCCCAAATCTGGCAGGACTTTGAGATGAGGTGCTTGATGTGCGCCCGGTTACTGGTGGCGTTTGACCAGAGGCCAGCACGAATGTAGGCTCTGGTCTCATCTTCCAGCACTTCGATTTGCCTCCTCTGGTGTACATCAATGAGCCCTAGCTGGTAGACGTACTCGCCGTAGTGCATCATGTTGACCGGATCAATGAGTCCGGACATGATAAACAGGCCCTTCATGCGTATGGCAGCCTTAGTGGTTTGGTTGGAGGTGTGGATCTTGTGGGCCAACGCTGGCACGTACTTACCAGCGTACGATTCGCCTGTGACGTAGAAGTCATTGTCCCTCAACTCGGAGTAGAGCTGGAAGAACTGGTGGAGGGCGTTGTACAGGTGATCTGTTGCCTGTTGCAAAGTGCGTAGCAGCCCTGCTGAGGAGTTGGTGTAACTGAAACCGGTTCCAACCGGTTGGTCCACGTACAGCACGTTGTAGTGGTTGGTCCAAGCATACTTCCGACGTTTCAGCTTGTTTTTGGTTTTGTAGAAGGGCCCGTTCTCACCCAACAGACCGTATACTGAGCTGCAGCCAGGACCTCCTTGGAGGTACAGTACCAGCGGCGCGCTCTGCCAGTTTTTTTTGGTTTTGCGGACGAACCAGAAGAAAAGGTTCGAGTCGTACTTTTCGTCTACAGTAAGGAACCCAGAATTACTTACCACACCATTCATCAGTGGCTTCACGTTGGATAGACGTCGGGCTTCGGATACTCTTCCAGCCCGGATTAGAGGTGTTAGTTTCAGAGGAGAACCAACTTTGGCTGAAGTGTGGTCGAGGTTCCATGTTACTAGCAGATAATAATAAACGTTGTAAATGGTAAACGATGAAAATTTCATTTCACTGGTGTAGTCGACGAAATTTTCACTACATTCATGTCGGTTTCAACAAGTCTTGTTTCAGAGTGAGATTAATTGTAGCCGTTATCAGTAAATTTTTAATCCTAAACACACGTAAATTTATGAACTTTTCTATTACAGTGGTGGTGTCGTGTCGGTGGTTTTTTTTATTTCAGTCTTTGAAGTGTCTACACTACAGTTCTACGAAATAAGTATAATTTTAAAGTTGTTTTCCTCCGATTGAATAGAGGAAGGAGAAAAGAAGAGAATCATTGCAGATGTAGGTGTGTCATGGTGTACGAGTATAGTGAAGGAAAGTTGAATCGAAATTGGTATTTTTGGTACATACCACCGTTTTTTAATTAAAAAAGTTTTAGTATACTACAAGATAATTCATATTAATAAAACACTTTGGTTCGATTAATGAGAGTTAAGCAGCCGTAGTTTGTTTCTCAATGAGATTGGTGACCATTTCACTCTCACCCTCAATAAGGGGAAAGGGAGCAGCCGTAATATACCTTGAACAAACGGCTTGCATGAAATTTGAATGGCTTTTTGGAGGGGAGGGGCATGTTACAGAACCCCACTGACCTTGAAAATGTTTTCCTCAATTAACTTCTCTGGGATACCTGTATGAACAATGAAAATTCCGGCGCAAACAAACCTTTATGTCGAATTTTCAAATTCACAATACGTGAACATACTTTGGCTGTTTTTGCAAAAAGCTTCAAGTAATCATAGATGGAGAAATCTATGTGATCATTCTAAAAGAAATTAATATTTCTGATATCGCTAAAACATTCGGAAAGTTTTATTTAAACTCTATTTTGGAGAAAAATTGTACAGATTTTCTTTCATGTGATATCAAACTTGAACATAGCTGATTTATTCTAGCCTACTCGTAATTATTACTGTAACTGTAGAGAAACGAATAGTATAAATTATAAATAGTAAATTTTCTCATCACATTTGTGAAAATTACTATTTATTGTAAATATTCTAATATTTGTATAGTTCTTTTTACTTACTATCTTCTGATAACATATTTTACTATTTTTGTAGTAATTTCTGCTACTAATCTTGAACTGGCCCAGTTTTCCTATCCAAATTGTAAAAATTATCTTTGAATTTTTTCTCAGTGTACATTTTCAAAATATTTGGTAAATTTACTTTACGAAAATGTCATTATAAATGTATCAATTTCTTTGTACCTATTGTCTGGCAAAATTAATTTAAGTTTTTTTTTCTTTCTTTCTTTGTTGCAGGTAAGCAAACAGTATAATATTTAGCTAAATATTCGATAGCTTCAAACTAAGATAATTATGTTCATTAAAGTGGTCGCCAAATGAGTCCATCTTCTAACAAAGTCAGTATTGTTTTACTATCGTTATTTTTGTAAATCTCGAACTACAAATTCGAGAAATCTCGATGCTTACTAATGAGTTACGTAGTTTCAGAAAATTATGATCAAATGTTATATAACGTTTATAAAATTATTTATTTTCCTTAGTATTTTTATTTTTATTTCTTTATTGATTCAGTTCATTTTTCTTTTAATAATAAAAAATACAAAATGAAATGCAATATACATTAATGATAATTTCCACATCTCACGAATGACATTTTCGTGGCCTTTTTAATGCAAAATGGCGACGTCGAACGTTACTCGAGTAAGACAAAAATTATCATTAATTTGTGAGGAAAAAATTGACCGATGAGCTCGTGTGTTTCAAATATTCGATGAGAAGACGTTTGGCATGATCACAAAAGAATGAGTCGTCGGATTCATCTAGTAGTAGTAGTTGTACGGGTAGTATGGATAGGCACCGGGATACGAGTATGGGTAGCCTTTGTAAGCGGTGGCTTTTTCATATTTGCCTGGGTAGTATTTGCCATCGTCGTAGTACGAGTACGCGTACGAGTATGGGTAGCCACTGTTGTATGGGTAGCTAGAGTATGGGTAGCCAGAATATGGGTACGTTGAGTAGTGAGAGTATGGGTAGGCACCGTAGCCGTATGGATACACTGTAAACAAAAACATCAATTTTAATAAATATATATGCAATAACGTGCTGTAATTAGATTTTTAAGATACAAACCTGGAGAGTGCAGTAGGAGAAATGCAGATTGAAAAAAAATAAGTACGAATTTGTAGTTATGAAACGTCAGAATGTGTTTTTGGTCGAAATTCTCTTTTCCACATGTTTTCCCAAATTTTATACTCTTACTAACAATCGAATAGATGGTGCTTTTTATACAGCATCTCAATATCTACTTTACAGACTCATAGGAACTAACTAACAAAGTGGGTGCAGTCGATGAAAAAACTGTGCACACTGCACAGTTATTTTAGTTTAATCATTCGCCACCGGAGATTTGTCAGGTCGGATTCATTATTGCGTGTAAATGCAGCTTCGTATTATGGAAAAATAATGTTTTTCATCCTTTTTTTATTTTTTATTTTTTTATGAATAAATACATTGGGGGATGTAACTTTTCACTTGCTGAAAAAAATATTTATTCAAATTTTTTGAAAATTTTCTGTAAAAATTTCGGCTACTACTATCTACAGTAGATAATTTAATTTAAACACAAGCAAACTACGAGAAAAGAAAATGCTCAAGTCACAGAAAAACGAGCCCGTTTCCCCTCTGATGGCCGTTTTGGAAACCTAATCAATAACCAACCATAATGGACTAAGCCTCTGTATTGGTTTTATTTGAGGTACGAGAGACTTATTATACTGTTTGTCATATGTTCCTGTTCTCATCATATGACCAATGTTGAAGTTTCGTCCATGACGCGTATTTTTTGATAATGTATTTGTAAATTATAAATTATAAGTTATCGGAATGAAACTATTCCAATCTAACTGTGGCGGACTTTGAGGGGTGAGAGGAGGGCTATGCCCCCTCAGTGCTGAAATTAGCTTCTCAGAGAAAATCAAGTTAGCCTTCCCACCAGGACCCAGGTCAATGAAAATTAAACAAAATTTTTGAATTTTGATTAATTTGTACTGAGCTCTGGTAATTTCTTCACTCATTTTCTTTTTACTCCTCTTATCATTTTATCATGGACCTTTTAGGCAGGGTTTCGAAAAGAAACCATTTTTTTTTCATTTCTTTTTTTTTAAGTGCCCGATGGGCAAAAAATGAGAAAATGATCCGGAAAATGAGAATTTTATCCGTTGTCAGTCCGTTTTTATTTTCGACCATCGGATCTGAAAATTTGCAGATATTTTTGTCATCTTGATTATTTTTCCAAATCCGTTTTTAAACCGATTTCCTAATTATAATCAGTGATAATTTTTCGGAAATTTTTCTAAATCCGTTTGTAAAACGGTTTCACGGATTATAACCCGGGCCAACAAATATGATAAAACAGCCTTCACGGAAAATAATCCGGACTCATTTCTGGCAAGACTGATTACAATATGTTCGAAATCCGTTTTAGAAGCAGGAAAACAGGAAAATTCCGGGTTACAATCCAGAAACGGATTATAACCCGGAATTAAACGGATCCGTTTTTAAAATATTTTGCCCATAGGGTGACAGATGAATAATGTTAAGCCCCCCCCCCCCCCCCGCTGCCGCCGCCACAACCCACCCGCCCCATAATACATCAAGTAAAGTCCGTTTATGAATGTAGACTTGGATCACTTGTTTGGTTCTCTAGCTCAGTATGACATATGTTTCCATAAATATATGTAATATTAAATACAAGTAACAAACCCCTTTGCGATAGTTGAAGTGCGTGACAGACAGTGCATACAATATTGATTTTGTGAAAAGTACAAGATTTTTATATTTAAATATACTTACGAGCTTGTTTCTTCTCCCTGGCTGAAGCCTGACCTTCGAGTAGCTCTGATGGAGCTGCGACTGGTTCTTCGGCCACGGAGTTAGGTGTCTTTGGTTCGGGTAAGGCAACAACGCAGGCGATCAGGAAGGCGAAAGCGATCTACGAGTAGAAAATGATATTGTGAGAGATCGAAAAAAAAAAGCTAGGTACCCTTATGAAAATTCTGTAGAATCCTCTCTTCTAGTATGTGTAAAATGGTTTTTCATGATCTCCATTATGGTACACTTTTTTTTTTTGCGCTTTTTGCCTTAATAAAATTTTCAACATTCCTACTTTGTACGCGTTGAAGATAACTTTTTTTGTATGCTTTTAAAAACCTTTTTTTCCCCCATCTTTTTGAGTAATTTATAATTTTCATTTATTTTTTGTTAGATTTGAATTATTTTTTTAACTCTTTGAAATAAGCTTAAGCTTACTATTTTTTTTTTTTTTTTAGCGAATATCTTTTCCCTTAAAATACAATCATCTATACCGTCTATCCTTTTTTATATCAATTTTTTTACCCCATGCGTTATATGTAGGGTACGGTGTTCGCAAGTTCGCAATATAAGCGTAAATAAGGTGTAAAACTCAATTTTGCTGTCAAAAATTTGATACCTCGAGGAGAAATTTCGTTCGTGTTAAGGAGAGCTCTTTCTTTTTTTTTTTTAGTAAAGTTTTCTTTTACGATGCTACTTATCCTCTTCGGTTGGCGTGCTTAGATCGTGAAAATTGTAATGGAAACTATCGCTTAAACGAGATTTTTAACTACATAATTTTTTGCGCAAGATACTTTTCGCCATTCGTAAATTACAAAACATCATAGCACTTGTTGATCATTTCGCTTCGTGCAGAAAGCGGAGGAAAAAACAAAATTCCAGCGCTACAAGGTGCGCTAGAAAAGCAGATTTTCGAATGGAACTACAGGGGTCTTGTGAACCATTGAAAGTTTCATGTTTTAGGATTATGCGATGGTAAAAAATGAATTTCTATTGGAAACCTGCTAGCAAGTTCCGAATAAAAATTCACGTTCCGAATGTTCAAAAGCACTCTTTACGAAAACCAACGGAAAGGCTGATTTGAAACTTGATTGGTATACATTTTAGAAGCTTTCATTTATCGATTACTTTCGCTATTATAGAAGCTATTTAAGTGGGGGGAAAAAAATCATAAGAATTCGAAGGAATCCGTTTCGGCCACTTTTTTTGAATTTTCAGGAATTTTTTGAAATTTTAGGGATTTGTTTTAGGAGTTCTAAAGATTTCGTTTCAATTTCCCAATTATTGTTCGAATGCGAGTTAAAAATAATAATTATTTTTTATTCTTGTAATTACAAAATTTTCCAATTAGAAGTTCTATACAAATCATAATTTTTTGTTTGTAGTGGCTAAAATTCAAATTTTCAGCGAAAAAACCGATATCATGAATTTTTTTCACCTCCAAGGATTTTGTTTTGGTTCGAAGCAGGGATCTTTTAAATTTGAGTTGGCAATACTGCCTGAGATCATGAAAGGAATAATTGAAAAAGTCAGACCAAAATTAATAGAAGGGTTTCTAACGAAAACCTGCTAAAAAAACATAAAATAAAAAGGCTATATAGGTATACACACTCTATAGCTAATATTACAGCTATCTACGAGTACGACGATGTGCTCTCGAAATAATAATTTTTACCTTTTTTTTTTTCGCTCGATAATGAGGAAGTGAAGTGAGGTGGTGGCTAGAAAATGAAACTGAAAATTTATTTCCATTTTTTTTTTCCTATTAAGCGTTTCGTGTGTTGATAGAAGTTTTTTTCGCCTTTAATTTTAAAGTGAGCTCTTTTTGCTCTTTTTTTTTTGTTGCAAAACCTAGAGAGTGAGATGATATTTTGTCGTTTGACACCATTTTACTCGTCTGTCAGGATTTGTTTTCGTTTAGACAGAAGGTTGTCAACGGTTTGAAATGAAGCATTTGTAGTAAACGAAGAAGGACATTGCAAGTACTAAACGTTAGTAAAAATGGAGTTTCCAAATTGAATAACGAATGAGAAGCAGTTGTGGGTCCAGTAATTTCTCTAATTAGCGAGAAAGGGTGGTGTAATTTTTGATAATGCGAGCACGAATGAAGGAAAATTTTGTTGCCCTAAATCAGTAAAATGGTTTTTGGTTTTTATTAGAATAACACTTATATTGTATTGTTCTATACCGGACAACTAGATTGCGTTGTTCATATTATTTTTAAAAAAAAAGTATGCTCCTTAATTTCTAAAAGCTGGCAAAATGAAATTAGTCAATTCCCATTTTAAGTATTTGTTATGAAAATCGAGCTCAGTGTATAAATGAAGTTTATAATGTTATGAACTATTCATACTCGTATCTGAGCCTGTATTACCCAAACGAATATCAACATTTCAAGCCTCCAGATGAAGACAGTTTTATAAAACATGGTATTAAAATGGTCTTTTATTAGAGATTAGACGAACCAATTGGGATTTGAAATAAATAAATGGAAATGATTTTTTTTTTCTTCAAAAATTAAATCTTATTTTGTATAAATAATGCTCTGCTTATTATGAGTGAAGGGAGAGGGGGCTGTGACACCAGAAAGCTCTGTGGAATGATTACAGTCAGCCTTTTGAAGATTTTTTTTCTCTATTATTGAAATTATAATCGAATCAGATTTCATATTTTGTTTGCAAGAAGTTATTTTTTGTTTTGGAATGGCAATTTTTGTTATAATTTTTTATGTCATCGCTTACATACCCTATAGTTGATGGCTTCTTTCTTGGGATGGCTATTGGTCGGGACATTGAAAGATTAAGTAAAGAAAAGAAAAGAAAATTATTATTCGGACTTCTAAAACAGTTGTAAAATTTTTCTTGATTAAATTCTATAAAAATTCCGTTACGAATTTGGTACGAGTATAATAATTTGTAAAATATTGTTTTCGTTATTAAATTTGAAAATTTGATCAATAAAGTTGGCGCATCCTTGAAATGTTTCCTTCCTATCATCTGGCCTTATCATCTGTGTTATTCTCTGGGCTCAGCTATAAACTAATTGATTAAACGGCTTTTTTTTTTTTTAAATTAGACTCCAACTTAAGTATAGTTTTCAGTATTTAATTTAATGATCTAAAATCTTGGAAAATTTTACAACAACGCGATTATAATCGACGATAAAAAGTTATGTGCAGCCCATTAGCCAAAGTCATAAAACCGAATACATTTTTCGTAAAAACTGCGTAAGTTCTATTGACTTATAGTTGACAAAAATCTCTGTTTCGTTTTATCATTAAGGCTATATTACCATAGCATTATGAAATGAAGAAAAAAATAAGGTTCGACTTGAAAATTTAAATAAAAAGCCAAGAATAATAGTACTGTTCTTATTTTATCAACGAATAAATTATCATTAAACGTCTTTTGAATAACAAAAGCAAGTTTTCCTTGTACAAAGCTTGTCCCTACCTTCGCAGAAGCCTTTTATATTTTTTATTTCTCGAACCGATCTACGAGTACGCCTCCATATCAAACCGCCGAAAAACCAAAAGAAAAAAAAACATAGTAGAGGATGAAAAACTTTTTAATTAAATCACGAAGGCAAAATTTCAAAGCTTGCCAAAAAAAAAAAAAAAAAAAAAACAACCAGCTAACATCCATTAGCATTTACTCCATTTTGCGTATTAAAATAAAATCTACACGGCGAGATAATGGTAACATGTTTATTTTTAACCGGTTCCTTGAATTTTAGTCATTTTGTGTTAATTTTTTCATCGAAAAGTAAATATTTGGTTGCCAAAAAATTATATTATTCAATCTTAATGGCAAACCGTTATAATTTTTCTGTTTATTCTTGATGAGACTTTTTAAAAAGACGGTGCGAAAAATAGAAAGTCTTTGAATAATTCATGAGATGTATTTATGACGGAGACACATCGGCTTTTGTTTGGATATAAAAAATCGGTTCTTGTAAATAAAGTTATAGTTCTTATTTTTTTAAATACATAATTCTATTTATTTTCTTTTTTAAACTAAAGTAACGAATTTGTATTTTTCAAACACAAAATGTCTGATAAGGCATTTATTTATATGAGCTTAAAATGTCGATTATAGAGTACATCCAAATGCTGGAAATTTTTTGAAGATGAAAACAATTAAAGGCATTTAATTAGGTACTGTGCCCTTTCTGGAACCAATCAATATTATGTGAAAGACTTTAAAGAACTAGAGATAGTGTCGAACGTGGTGGAGAAAAAATATTTCATTCAATTCTCAAGAAGTCAGAAAAATTTGGCTTGTTTTGCTCGGCGTTCCCCTCATATTCTGAACTACCAGTAGTCTGCAGTATGCAATTTTAATGCATTCATTTTAAGGGAGGACAAAGATCAATCGTTTTTTATGACGCATTTTTATGCTTCTTCATATATGTTCCTTTTTCGTATAATCTATTTTAGTTGGGGAGCTGAAATTTTGATGGACTTTTTATTCAACCTTGAGGTAGATTTCAACGCAGGGATTTTAAAATTCAGCTTTAATTAGACAAATTATAGTGATTTTTTCGAGTATGCGTTTTTCAAAAACACTAATTTTTTGACAGATAAAAATATCTCTTGCGCTATTCATAAACAAACTAAGCAAAAGAGCTCGTGTTTATTTGTAGAGTTTAAATTGACTGTGTGAACAAAATACATTTTTTTTTAAATCAACCGATTTGGAGCAGTCATTTTTCAGAAAGAAGACCATAAGTGTAGAAAAACTATATGTTTTAAAAAAACAACCCGCAAGGCATAAAATATTTATACTTATTGTTAAAAATATGCACATATTGAATGATAACCAGCCTGGTTAATCTGATTAACCAGCATTTTTCTCAAATACTTATAGTTTCTAAATAGTACTGATATGTAATTGGCTTTATTTTTTACTGCTGAGTATTAAAAAAAAATTTTTTTAGTAATTGGATTTTCAAGATTGTCTTGCCCTACAAAATCACGATTTCAAGACACTAAGTAAGTAAATCAATGACGAATTATTGTATCATTTTGTTGAGAAATGGATAAATGATCGCAGCGACAGTGAAAAATTCAAATTTTTTTTTTTAAACCAATTAATAAATAGATCTTTGTCTTCCCTTAAGATTAGTGAAGATATTATGCTATGAGCTGAATGAAAATAGTATTTCATAGGGTAGTGAAACCATAATTTAGAAACGAGAACGTTTAGCTGCCATAGTTGTCCAAGTATACTTCTCTGCATCTAATTATGAAGAGGGTAGTTTGAAGAAAGACTCGAGTTGAATAAAATATTGAATTCGAGGTACTTACGAGAACTTTGAAAGAATCCATTATGGCAGGAAATTGGTTGGTATTAAGATTAGAAAATATTTTTTTTTTTAAATTATAAACGTATGTATTTTAATATGCTAGGATAACCCAACAATACTAAAAGCACAGAACACAATAGCGTCTATATCTAAGAGGACGTTCAATTTATACTCAAGTGTGGACATCGATACAAGAGGAAGAAGGTTAAGAAAAAAAAAATATAGATAATAGAAAGTAATACAGTGGGTACTACTGATTTATGAGGGGGTACTCGTGAAGTGTAGACAAAATGATGTGAACTATCCTCCCCCCATTTTTTTTTTTGTAATTTTTCTCCACCTTTGGTTCTTTTTTTTTCATGCGTTTATTTCTTTTTAAATTGCCTTCACCTCTTCCTTGGATGCGACGTTTTCACGGTCATTTCCACATAATTAGCCGATGGAGTCCAGCGGGCTGTTAGGAGACCGGTTTGTTTTTATGCGATACAATGCAAACGATGTACTTACTTTTTATTCATTTTTCATTTATTGTTTCATTTCAGTGTTTACTTTGATCTTGTTCAAGTACTTGGTACGTGAAGGAACGTTTTAAATACGGTGCTTATTGAAACGTTCGTTTTTGTTTTCATTGCAAAATGAGAACTTTGGCCCTTGGAAGAGTTGCCTTTCTTTCGGTTTCTGGCCTCAAATAAGTGCAGTTCCGCCTATATTCAGGAGAAAAATGCTTCGACGGAAAGACTCTCGTGTGACTCGGTTCTGCACAGATTAATCAGAAATTTAAGCGAAGTATTGTCGAAGGATGCCTACGAGGCTCCCTTTGATAGACGTCCAAATTAGAGCCTTAGATGCATTTTTTAAACACAATATTTTGTTAAAACTTTATATTATTCTGCGCAGAACTGATTCACTGAAGATTATTCCTGCGAGAATATTTTTCATTAGGAAATCGTAATAAAATATAGTCTGTTACCAAATTTTCCATCACTTTTTTAAAAATAAAACACTGAAAGGGCTCTTATATCATCTCTGTCCAAATACTAGATATTTTATTGTAAATTTCCTAGTTGAAATTTTCATCAATTTTATTTTTACAAATTAATGCTGAATTTGACATTTTTGTAACTGTAGATACACCTTTCTACCTATTTTTTTACCCCACACCAGCTGCTTTCTTCCAGACACTGATAGTATTTATTCTTGAACTTTCAAGTTTTTAAAAAATCAAGATCAAGCGAAAATGAAAGTCATTCAATAGAAATCTGTTTATTTTGGATACAGTTGCATGCATCAGTAGCAATAGAAATATTCCTGGATATGCTGAATCAAAATCACTATTAATATTTTTCCCTTCGAATGTACCAATTTGTATAAAATATAATAAATTAAATAAAAATTATAGCGCAGGAAGCTCCACTAGAAAGCAGGTTTTCGAATGCAACTAAGGTGGTTTCATGAACCATTAAAAGTTTGTTTTAGGATTATGCAAAATTGGGTGAAAAATGAATGTCTATAAGAAACCTGTTGGCAAAGTCCAAAGAAAAATTCACATTCTAAACTTTCCAACCCTTTTTTTTTTTTTTTTACAAAAACCAACCTATAGATTGGCTTGAAACTTGGAATAGTACATTAGGCAGTTTCTCTAACGTCACTGTTGAATTACTATCGAAGGTAAACTACAACCTTAATCTTATTATAATCTGCAGAAATTGTGAAAATTCAAGCGTGGCTGCAAGCGTCTATCAGTCGTTAACATAACAATAATCATTAAGAAAACTACAATTAAAAAGTAATTTCATAGTTATAAAATGCCTAAAACGAGTAATTTGTATACTCGACACATAGGTAGATATTTTATGACTAACTTATATCCAAATTCATTAGGAAGAATTTTTATTCAAATATTAAGGCGTAGATATTGACGAATAATTTATAAATTTTTCTGTGGCCTGGGTTGACAACAATAATTATTAATCCTTCAACTCATGACGTCACATACCGTGTGATCTGCACCCCTGGTGGAACAATTCAGCTTATGTGTCGATGCACAAATGCGTGGAACCGTTTGAAAACCTGAAATGTTGGTTAATTTTAACTATTTTCAAAGAAGATTTTCACAAATTATATTTTATAATAATATCCGTGATTCTGTTGATTATTTTTAATTATTTCAATCTTCTACTACAAAAAGAAAACACAAGTCACAATTTGGGAGATAATGTGTTTTTTAAGCATGAATTTCAGTTCATTTGAAAATTATTAAGTTCTGTAATAAAGATTTCATCCCTTTGTAAGTTATTTTTTCAATATTGGTTCATAAATAAGGAATAAAAACTTGATATTCTCTAACAGGGTGTTTAAATCTTATCATTTGAGCTATAAAACAGCCCCCCAATAAAAATTTTAATTTTCTGGTGTAAATTACATTTTTATATGGAAATAGGACCGGTTTAAAAAAAAATCTTTTTTGAATTATGATGTCACAGTTGAATGATTAATTGTCTATCCATTTTTCTGAAAGGTCTGGGTTACATAATACATAAGTGCATACGTATTTCGCATCACTGTTCAAATTCATTTGAAAGAATTTTCATTTGAAATATACGTAAGTTGAGGTATTGAAAAATTAATAAAAAGGAAGCTGTTCTAGTTTTCTTCCAATTTCTTACTCGCCTCCCCGTACCTGTGTAAACATTTGTTAAAACGTTTCTGTGGGGGTATAGTTACATCATATCATATTTTAAATTCAGCGTTCTCACATTTTTTCCGTTTAGTGTCTTCACTCTATGGCCTCGATTTATAAAAAATATTATATTGATTTTTGTATGCATGAGAAATGCATTTTTATTTTTCTTTGGTTTGTGTGAATAAAAAATATTTTTTATCCACTTTTCCAAAAGGTCAGGGTTTCCCAGTTGTATTACGAAATTTTACATTAAATCCAGCCACAAAAATTGTTTTCGCACCTGCTTTGTGATTTCAATCATCTTATACGTAACGTAAAATCTCATCGGTATTTTTCTGCGTAACCTTGATTTCTAAATGTTAGACTTTTATATATTTTTTTTTATTTTCTTCTAGAGCACACCACGAATGCGTTAACAGTGTGCCAGAAATTTACATAATCTCTTTATCGTCGCGTCTCCGCTAGACTTATTTATTTCATTTAATGCAAATATTGTCTGCCTATAACTTTTTTTTTTCTTTTTCAAATCGCATCTCTTAGAAATGTGTACTTCGCAACCTATAGGCTGAAAAAGGAAAGTAAATTTCAAGCCGATTCAAATTTCAATCGACTTCTATCATTATTACGGAGGGAAAAAAAGCTTTCAAAAATTGAAAAGAGTGGATGAAAAAAGTTAGCTGTGAAAGATATTTTCTTATTTTTTTCCCCATTTTTTTTCTCTCCTGGAGAAAGTTAAATGATCTACTTAACGGCGAAATTGACTTTCGATTGATATTCGAGAAAATTTAACCTTTATGAGGTAAATATTTTTGATTTATGAGGGTAAACTTTTCTTGATGGTAGCTATAATAAAGGTGGAGCCGAAGTTTATTGAGTATCAACTACCAAGTAGCAACTGTAGATAATCTAAAAACTGAATTGGGTGTTTTCATTAAAAATTTTTTATATCGACGTTGAAGTACATTTTTCATTTGGTAAACTTTTTTAAATTCGTTCAACTTCTCTGAGCCAAGATACTTACTCGATTGAATGCATTTGCTTGTACGTTTGTGTGTGTGTGCGTGTGTGTGTGTGTGTGCGTGCGTGTATGTGTGGTGTGCGCCATAATGTGAGAAGGAAAGTTAGAAAGTAATACATACGAGGTGTCCCGGTTTGTGTTGGTAAGCCAGCACTAAAATAGTAAATGGAACTCCTGGTAACAAATCAAAACTCTAATACGTACAACTTGTTGCTTAAACTCAAAAGTGAAGTTTATTATAAGGGTTGAAAATTGAAAAAATTCGCAATAATGTGGTATTCTCATTCGAAAGATACTAACTTTGTTGGTTAGAATTCTTTAGGGAAAATTGCAAAAAATGAGATTTGGGTGAAAAATGTTTTTTTTTTTGTTTCTTTTTTTTTAATGAAAATTGATAGTGTAAACCTTTTACTATTGGAATCTATCAAGAGTTGGTGCAAAACTTTCTCAAGAGCTGGCAGTGCAATTCATTTCGTGGAATAACAGAAAACAAACCACTGGCTATATTTTCAGTCCAAAAGAGGACTCACCCTTCCAGTTTCGCCGTGAACTTCTCCCATTGTATTCTCCTTGATCGGAGGAATCCAACCATATATTTGTACTTGTAATGGTATTAATTTGGGTGGCATAAAAAAGAAATTATAGACAATTGTTGATGGACTCCGCGTCGATCTTCAAAATCTCTTTTCTCAAAATGAGGTCTTTTTAATTTTTCAACTTTGAAAATTTTAAGATAGAAAAGTCTAGTTGGTCCCAATTTGCAGAAAATTCTATATCGCCAACCTAAGTCAAAAATCTACTAAGTCCCCAAAACATATACTTACAGATAAATACCCAAATTTTTGTGATGAAAATACGAGTATGTTTCATCTTCTAAAAAATTGAATCGATTCACAAACTCGATTCATTTTGGACGAATCGTGATTTGTGCATCGATTCATTTTATTCACTATGATAGGCACATCTTGAGTGATTCACTTTTTTTAAAAGAAATAATGAATCAAAATTGATTCGATTCATTTTCAATTCGTCTCATCTAATTGACTGTTTGACCTTTACTTACAATTATAGCCGATATGTTGGGACCTTTTTTCTTTCAAAAAATGGTGCGAATCATGAACTGTTAATTTCGAATCGATTCAATTCGAACGATTCGTGCATCGATTCACTTCTGAAATGACGAATTGTGAATCGAGATTGAATCGAATTATTTGGTTTGCCTGGTGAATCGTGAATCCCACCCACTCCTGCTAGCGCACTCTGAGCTCGGGCGATCCCAAATTTAATACTGTTTGTGTACAATAACTTTCACTCGACACGCAGACACGTATAGAGATCAGCTTATAGAAAATATTTTCGCAGGGATTGCTGCATGAATACGCGCCCTATTATATACGTACATGTCTGGTTATATTATAATTATTATTGTGTTCTTTCAGAGCGTTTGAATTTTTCAATCTCCGTCTCATCCTCTAAAATGCGCGACGATTAAACGTGCTTAACACTCAGCCATTCATTTGACGATCTTAATTACATTTTATGTATAGACATAGACTTTATTTTTGGAAAGAGCTTTTTACGGTGGGATGTTGGCGAATGGGGGTGGAGGGGGGCAGGGTTGTGGAAAAACGATGTGTTTACCCGCATCACGCGGTTTCGAAAAGGCTCAAAGACACAGAACCGAAATTTAGGGCGCATTATTTAACCTTTATTTCCATTAATGCTAAAATAATGTAAGATTGCTGCGAAAATGGCGTACAACAAATTCACGCTTCGTCTATTTTATCGTCATGTCGCCTCCCTATTTTTTGATTAAGTATATTTATATCGCACGCAGGGTTGTGTCGATATTTCACTTTTTTATTTATTTTTTCTTATCATTATCAGGGATAATCGTGTAAGTCCTTCATATTTGTTTATTTTTCACTTAATTATTTAGTTGAATCGCTGGTATCTAAGAAGGGCCTTCAACGCACTGCCCAGCCACCCCTTAAGTGCGCCTCTGGGTTTATTGTATTTCACCGACGTGGCTTCTAAAGACTTTTGATACGTCATGGTATTCGTATTATTTGTTTCGCACAGTTCTCAAAATGTTGGAATTATCCTCTTTTTTTAATTTTTCACTTTCACGCAAGAAAGGGATAAGTTCTTCCAGTTGAAGAATTTTTTCATTTCTCCAGCTTAATGAAATGAAATACATGCGTAAAATTGCTAGAGTGCTTTCCTGAGGGTGTCAGCCCTTCACCTTTCGTCGACCCAAACATATACATATGTGCTAGCTTAGTTCAGTGTAATGGGATTTCATACGAAAGTGTTTTTTTGCTTTACTATAAAATTTGGGGGGGGTGGACTTATCCTCTTCTTGCATATCACTGTTCATTTCATCATTTTGGACAGCATTTTGTCAGCATAATATACTGCAATTATCCATGTATTTCTTTTTCTTATAAAAGTTTACGGTCGAGTAGCTCGTGTATCCTACGTGCCACATCAGAAGTCAACTTCAAACCTAAAACTTCAATTAGCATATAGTATATTCGTATAAAACTATTAATTGAGGTAAAATTGACGGGAGGGAAGGTGGGGCGGCGAAATGTGTAAGTCAAGGATGATAGTTGCAGAAGATGGCATCGTTTTTCGTTTCCCGACCTATGCACGACATCGCAGTGCATACATTTGGTGGTCAATGTCACCGGATAAAATAATGAAAATCATGGCATAAGTTGAAGTTTATTGGGAAAGAAAAAGAGAAAGAAAAAAAAGTACAAGGTACTTATAATTACTCACCGATCACCTATAGAAGCCACGCACCTAAACGTCCAATTTTTAGATGAAAAAGTTTTTCCCTCTTATACTACCTGGATTTCAAAGATGATTTTTCCTTCTTCGTTTCTGTTAAAACGTGATTGAAAATTGATATTTTAATTTTCAACACTATAGTATGATTATATTGAACGAGCCTGATAGAGTATATCCATCAAAGGTGTAGTTCCAAAATTTACCGACTCAGATTCGAGAAAAATGAAAATTTTGAGTGACATAATTGCTGTATATTTGAATTAAGGTCATATATAATTTAATTACAATTGGTAGAGTATTATATTTTTTAGTAAAGTAACTATAGTCTATTCTAGGTTGGAGTTCCGTGACGTCATAAGGATTTTAAGAAGGCAATTGGTTGAAATCCAAAATACTTCTCCTCAATTGTTGAAACATTGTGAGGTCATGAAACTTGTATAACTGAAACAGACCATGGAAGTGAAATAACCTGTTTATTCAATTTGTCTTCTAATAAGAACTCTGTAACTTTTTCTACTTTTTTTTTTACCTGCTATGCTGGATATACATTACTGATTTAATTACAAAGGACAGAAAATGCTCGAATAAGCATGCGTGTAAATGGTAGGAGAATGTAGGAATATATTTATCAAAATCTATATTCCTTTTATCCTGAAGGCTTGTCATTGTCAAAATACAGTATGATTATTGCAGCTCAACTTGTCTCTCCTCGGTATAGTGAATTCATAAGTTTCACAATTTCAGCATCAGTTGTCGCGTATTCTGGTTCATCGGTACTATCATCAATTCAGAAATCTGAAAATTGAATTAGTTTAATTCGCTCATTTCCTTCGTTTTTATTGCTCGTCTCATAGGTGCTTGTATACCCTACTTTAAATTATTCTGCTTTTTACGATTTGGAAAAAATGCAGTGAGTAAATTGAAGAGCTTGATTTTAAAACACAAACTTCCAACTAGGAATCCATTCCTCAACTTATTGTTCGTCTAGTTCCATTTTTTTGGTTATTAAATCATCTTTCTAAAATCTTACAGATTTATATTTTATTTTTTATAGCTGATTTTAGTCAAAGAATTGGAGTAAAAGTCTGCAATGACTGAACTAAGAGGAGACAGGGCTGCTGGCCATGATCCCCTGGAAAAATCTTTGATTTTTCTCCCGATTTTATATGCCCCCCTTTACGTCGCCACCCGCAAAAAAAAGTCGTTGAAGTTTATGGTACACTTTTCCCAAAATTCGGTACACGTTGAGCAAAGATATAGTTTTTGTTTTGCCTTTTTTAAAGATTTTACATTACTTTTTGGATATTGTGCGTTTTGATATCAAGCTTTTCAATTATGCTGTTCCAAATTTTACTGATGGGTGGAGGATAGATTTTTGATTTTTTAAAATAAATTACATTCATCAATCTTTTCTAATGACTTACCAGTACATTTGGTGGTGTATCAAGAATACACATGCAGGCTTTTACTACTTCTTCTGTGGACAACATCGTTGACAGAGAACTTTTCAAGGTGGGCACAGGTTCTGTCATTTCTGTACGTACTAATCCAGGGCTTATATTCTGAAAAAATATTTTTCATTGATTGCACGTATCTGTATTTAAATGCGTAAATCGAAGTATAGATACTCAGTAGATAGGGCACCTATTCAATTTTTTCAAGTTTTAAAATAATCTCACCGATATTTTGACGTTCAACTTCTTATGGATCATCATTTCTCTGATACCTTCGGATAAAACACGTGCCATATGTTTCGAACCGCAGTATGGTAAATTACGATTGCTGATCAATGAATATTGTCCCAGAATGCTGTGTAATATAGGTTAAAATATTTCCTATTCTACGATCATTTGAGAGTGAAAACAACGAGTAGATCTACCTGTTTATATTCAGTATATGACCAGGTACCCCATTGTCAGTCATGAGTTTGACAGCAAGCTTTGTGGCTAAAAATAAAGCTTTGGCATTTGTATTGACCACACTGTCAAAAGATGCTCCATCCATCTCTGGATACGAAGAAAGAAAATTTCATTATTCGTTGTGAAAAATATTTGGAGATTGCTTGTCTGTAGCAGCCACCCACCAAGAAATGGCTTCAGTACTACACTTCCGGCATTATTTATAAGTATCCAAGGTACTCCGTAGTCAATCCGTATTTTCGAAAATGCTTCTTCTAGGTGCTCTTCGTTGGTGATGTCGCATTGCATAGGATAAAACTCTCCTTTGTAGGCCTCGGGATGTCGTTTTATCTCATCTGATAATGACTGCAACAATTTAACGAAGATAAGTGAACTGGTGGAAGTTAGAAAACATACTTATATGTAATTCCGATAACTGCAGTGATAGGGAAATGATTATAGTTAAACAGTATAAATAAATTTCTTCATTACAGTTTTGAATATCATTATATAATTATTATAGACATTCTTAATATTTTTAGTACTTTCTACCATCTTAGATGATATATTTCACTACTTTTGTAGTAGGTAATTTCCGCTTCAGATATTGAATAGTACTTGGTTTCTTTATGAAAATTATTACTTGAATTTCTTTCAGTGAGGTTGAATCTGTTTTTTTTTTTTTGAAAAATCTCAATTAATCTTATTGCAGAATTCACAGCTTACCATCAATCTGTCCATTCTCCTCGCCAAGCCAATGACAATGCACCCTCTTTTGGCTAGTTCTTTCGATAGACCTGCTCCAATACCCGAACTTGCACCGGTTACCACGGCCACTTTGTTCACATATATTTCCATTTTTGTAGATTTTAAAAAATAAATTCAGAAACAAACTAGTGCTGGCAAGTATTGATTTACTTTGTCTACTTTCCTACAATTGGCCGTTATAAATTTTCTCATTAATGACGACCATGGTTCTCATTTGATATTCATCCGAATAAATATACAAATTATTCAAATACATGCTATTAAAATGGTGAAAAAAAACTGTCGTCAAGTTGGAAAAAAAAACCTCGAATTTGAATGTAAAAAATTTAAATGCTTAAATTTGTGCTGGTTTTCATTTGATATATTCATCCAAATATATATAATATCGTCGTTGGTCGGAAAAATACCTGCTATGTGACACTTTTTTCGAAAATCACTTTTTTGCACCTCTGGGTACCTTCGCCCACGCCGAATCGATTGGCACCATCCATTTTGTGATTGGTGCACATTTTACCCCCCCATAACCCCCATAAATGACCTCGAAAAATACCTGCTATGTGCACGACAAAAACCAAGAAATAAATTGTTATCGAGAAAAAAAAGATAATCTCATGGAATTTTTCAAAAAATTAGAACATTTTTCCGACAGCAAATTTTTTTTAAATACTCGTACTTAAATTAATTTGAAAAATGCCAATAGCTTCGTGCTTTGTGTCGATCATCTTTGCAATACGAGTATGAGCAAAATTTTTTAATGGTAGCGATATTAGCGATGCAGTAGAGTAACAATTATCCAAACGAAGTCGAAATTTTCCCCTGCAAGTAAATTTGAAAAAAGTTCTAGCGCAGCAAGTCCCGCTAGAAAAGCAGGTTTTCGATTGGTAGTATAAAGAATGTCATGAACCCTAAGAAAAGCATCGATTTTTGGCTACATTTTTGCTAATATCTACTGAACCCTCCTACCGATTGACTTGAAATTTTCATCAGTTCTAGGTCTGGTAAAGATTGACCTTCAGTACAAATTTCACCCCTATCCGTTCGTCTGTTCTCGCGCGACAAAGAAATATAGCTCCTAATAACATTTAAAAATCATCATTTTGAACTACATTTTCGCTAATATATCTCAGGAACCGCTGAACTGATCGACTTCAAATTTTTATCAGTTCTAGATTTGGTTGAGATTGACCTTTAGTGCAAATTTCAGCCCTCTTCGACTCACTCTCCTACTTCTTGAAGGTCTTTTTGATTTTTAAATACGTTTTCTTCACTTCCTGAGAAATTTTCAATTCTGCACATAGCAGGTATTTTCCCGACCAACGACGAGTCGTAGCCAAGTAGCGTGATTAGGAAAATTCTAGTCTGATGGCTTAGTAATAGTGAAAATCCAATTACGCCATCTGACTAGAATTCCTAAGTAGGCATTTCGCGAAGTGCCTAAATTAAGCCAAGTGACTACGGCGTGTACATATTATTCAACAAGTACCATTAAAATGGTGGAAAAACACTGTCGCGCGGCCAAGTTGGTAAAAAAAAAACTTGAATTTTAATGTAAAAAATGAAAGTGATTTTTGTGATATAATAGTAACATCTCCACTTATATTATCTTGAACAGGGTTCAAGTTTGATTTCCACTGAAGCCAATATCTCCCCCTTAGACAGCTAAGTAACAATTTTTAGAATTAGGAGCAAGTCAATATAACATAGGCTTATAGTTATTTTCAATTTTTAGTCAGCCCTTCGTCATTAGTACGCTTGCATATTTAATTACATTTTTTGATAATATCAAATTCCATTTTGGCACATTTCCTTAGTTCAGATTTGAACGTATATAACTGTACCCTATCCTCGTTAAGCTGCAATAATTAGAACGTGCAATCCTTCAAAATTAACTCTTTCCCGGATCACAGCTATTTACAAATAATCGCTTTTATACAGGTAGACTTCAAATTCAAGGTCTCTCCCTTGGTGTTTATATACTTACATTCATTCATTAAAGAAATAAACGCACGTCATTTAAACGTCTAATAAATTTCACACCTCTATATAATTTCAAAAAGTTGAACACATTTTTTTCATATCCATAAATCAGGTCCCAAAATTTATATAGGTACCTACTATTCGCATTTTGGCAGTCATTATTCACTGATGATCCGGAAAGAAACTGTCATAAATCGAGTGTTTTTTGCTATTTCACACGTTTATTTAATGTCCGCAGCAACTATTCTGCACTCATCTTTTAACTTGTTGTCTATATTTCCGCGAGTAACATTAATTTCATTTTTTACTCGAGTTTTTAGGTTTTCAACCTTTAATTAAAAAAACAAATTCGATTTTTTACTCCGTATAGCTTTTATTATTGTTCCTCGTAAATTCATCACGATCGCGTACTTAATTTTTTTTAATTGCGGTCAGTTGCTCCAACCTCGCCGAGGAAGACTTAATTTTTTTTTAATTTGTAGAAAAAATTTGTGAGAAGCTAATCGTTTTGTATTTAATTTGTTTCCCGTAAATTGACTTTTACACTGGAAAGTAGTTAAAGTGATTTCGATTTAAAGAAGGAATTTAAGGCCAGTAGGTAATTCAGTAAAGACAAAAACGTTTATGGAAGAAAAAAATCAGAATAGTAAAGACAGTAGCAGTGAAAAAATCATCACATTTTGTCAAATTTTTACGAACTGCCTCAATAAAACCACAAGAAAATCGAAACCGTCATACCGTTTAAAAGCAATTATTTGTAACCTATGAATTGTTTAAAGGCTGAAAAAAAGAAACTGCAGCTAACATACATCTCTTCTATCCGGTGAAAATACGCCTCCTCCTCCTCCACCTCTACCCCAACTTCTTTTCACCATATGATTATAAGTAGAGACCGGATTCTTTGGCATTTGCCAAATGAGTTCCTTTAAAGGCAGATGATCAGAAATGAAAAAGAAATACGTTATGGGGCAGGAGGGGTGAAAAAATTTTATTTTGCCAAAATATATGTTAAACGATGAAAACTGCCGAATTAGAAATATTTATTCAAGGAGACTCTAAATGAGCATGATTCCAGGTGCTTGAGGGAGAATTTTAGCAAGAAAAAGTACAGATGTGTTCACAAAAAATCTCGGCTTACTCGAAGTAATCTGGAGAAGCACCTTCTTGTGATGCATAATAAGAAATTTTTGTAAAAAATGACAAAAATGCTTTTGTTTTTAAATTTTTTTATGATCTAATGTTTGTTTTTGATTTTCAAATGTTTTTGCCAAATGAAGCCAAATTTGCCTTGTTTTGCGCCAAATTTTGATTTTTCAGTGCCAAAAAATCCGGTCTCTAATTATGAGAATATGAAACATTTTCTTACAACAGAATAGCTATTTCCTACACTATAGAATATACATTCTAGAGTAAAGTTAATTGTGAAAAATTTCAATGAGTGATGTGATGTATTAATGATTTTAGTTGGTATATTGAACTCTTATCAAAATTACTGTAAGAGTTTCAAAATAGGACTGATTTAAAAAAAATATATGTAAATCATGCTTTCTTCTACAGTGTGTTCCTACCCTAGAATCATAGGTAGGCAAAATACATCATCTAAAATGGTGAAAAGTAGCTACTGCAAATATATGCATATTAAGAATGTCTGCAATAAATAAATAATTTTCTTAAATGTGATGAGAAAAGTAACTCCCTCTGTTTTTAATTAATATAAATTATTCATTTCTCTCAATGTACGCGAGTATAGTTGACCAGAACAATCAATAAAATCAATGTTTGGGAAAGTCTGAACTTGCTTTGATTTGTATAGTAGATATAGTTTAACAGATTTCGAATAGATTCATATTATTTATGACTAGAGCCTGGATTTGCCAGAATTTGTCATTTCTTTTCCTGAATGGGCAGAAAGGTTCTGATAAGAGAGGAGTTTGATTCATAGTGAAGAGAGCCTGGGAAAAATTTTCTATTTTGCCAAAAATTGCCAGAAGTGAAATAAATGCCAAAATTTACAAAAATGCCTGAATTGTGCCGGCATTGTTGTTTTTGAAACCGAAGTTTGAAATTACCACCTTTTCTGTTCATAATAATATCATGAATTCATCGACACACAATGAGAAGATGAGTTCATTTTTTTTCATACTTGTAATTGCTCGATTACACAACAGGCTTATCGGATCTCATGCAGTGATAATTCAAACTACAGTACGTACGTACATAAAAATACCCAGTTGCTAATCAGTATGTCAATCGGTAACACTGAGGGCCGGGGGTTCAATCAGCCAGGTTCAAACGACGAACCTTGGCTTAGGCATAAAGAGAGTATACAAACAAAAAAAGACGATGGTTCAGCTAAACCATCATAATTGCTGACGCAGCAACAAAATAGTGAGAATTCTGATTATTCGCATCTGTGGTTGTCTATTTTGTGTCATGCGGTATCGCAGTGAGTCCAAACTACCGGCGCAAAATCCAGATACATCGATTAAAAAAACGCAACTTTGCTGTGCACAGTTTACCCAACCTGTGCAAATACAATAGAATTCCTCTCGGTTTTTAGTTGAACTTGCTTTAAGCGTCGATCGGACTCCATACTTAAACTGAACCGTGTATAAGTCTCCCTCAACTTTTGAACTCGCATTGTACACCCTAATTTTTCAAGTTGAACCTGGTTTTCATTTGAGCCACATTTAAGCTCTGATTGTACACTCGGCCCACACAGACGACTTCAAAGTTAGTTAGTGCTTCTCTTTGTGGTATTCGTTGTAAAAGTGAGGCAATGCCAAAGATCAGAACCTCTGTAAGCGTTGGGATGCGCCAATGGATTCGCCCCTTCAATGAAACCATCAAAATTTTGAGTACTGACGGTTGTACGGTAACATGTCTGGCGTGCGGGAAATCTTTGACATGCACAAACAATTACCACGTAGACTCTCATTTTTTTTAAATGCCAAATATTGCCGTTTTCTTCAATTTTGATGCCGAAAATAAATTTTTTTACTGCCAGAAATCCGGGTTCTATTTATGACTTTCGCATAGTTGTTTTGTCTGAGTTTTCTGGAAACATTTCATCTGGCTTAATGTATAATTTGAAATTACTGTCATTTTGATGATTTCGTCTATATACTCTTGCCAAGGAAACGTAATTATGCAAATGCAAATCGATAATTTCTTGCCGAAGAATTAACAGAAATACTCGTTGTGTCTTGACAATACCGTAATTGAAAGAGAAAACCGGTCATCGATTACCATCTTATGACCACAAATTATTAATCTAACGTTACGCTTATTAGCATCTGGGCCAAGTGTGTGGACTGTGGACCGTCCATAATATTATTATTATAATATTGCTCGTACGCATTTTCGTTTCTCATGGGTGTATTTCGACCTTCGTATAGTTACTTTTCAAGTATACCATAATATTATAATACCTATCATGTTTATAAAACGAGGAACAAAATGGATCATTTTATGAACGATTTTTCTATATAGCTGTACGAAATGGTTATTCACATTTTCAAGGTCGAATACGAATATGTTGATGAATTGTTTATTCGAGTTTGAAATTTTTTTTTGTTCACTTTAGGTGAACCTATTATGTAATTGGTTATAGATTTAAGGTGGAAATTAAAGTGCCTTTAGTAGGAATTTGGTAGCGATTCACATTCTACCGGTTTGCTTTGGAACGTTGCATCCGAGATTCGTTTAGCCATTTGTGGTCATTCACATTAGTGTTTGGAAAAGGAAATGAGCCGCCACGAACAACCAGTTTTAATTGGTTGGCGGTGCTGCTTGCGGCGGTATCTCAATGAATTTGAATCCCAATTTATAATTTGTGTAATTTAGGCAGTCGATGATCCGATCATCTGATATTCTGCTTCAGAAGAGGCAGGTGGAGGTGGAGGCAATTTAATTCAATGACTACGGATTTGATTTGACCTCTGCCAAAAAGTAGATGGTCAAAATTACGAGCAGATAGAACCGCTGTTAAGTAAATCGTACTCTTGTTTTAGAAGTTGTATAGTTTTTCGATTTGGCAATCCCATTTTAGGCGGCTCACATTTAAAAAGGCTCATGTGTCACTCAGACACGTGTTGCTTTTCAGGGCAAAATCAGCTGTACGTGGATTTATGTAAGGAACCTGGCTATCCATTAATAGAATTTCTTCCTTTCTCGGAGGAGATACCCTATTCTCTTCCCGCAAGTGGTAAATTGCAAGGGAGGGGGATTGTGAGGTATTTTAATGAATAAAATTCCATGTCTCTGCTCCTGTGACAGATTTATAAAATTTTTGTTTCAAGCATTTTTTCGTAAAATGTACCGTTCGCGAATCGTATCTCAAAAACCAATATATCTCCCACCCTTTTTTTGGGGGGGGAGGCTGCAGCTGGTGGGTTTTAGAAAGTTTTATGGGGTGATTCTGGAGGTGGTCTTTTTGGACATTTCTTCGTAAAAAAAATTTTTACAAGATTTTTTTTGCAATCTGTGAAACATTTATCTGCCCTGGACTACTAGAAATATAAAAATCTTATTTTCACTTGATTCTAGCATTTGCTTCATTCTCTAATCAAACAAATACCTAAAATTTTAAAATCTTGAATTTGTCTGATTATAGCAATGGCTCGGATATTTTCAGGTCAGGCAAAGGCTAATAATCAATGGCGGTGAGATAGAATACGGAAATGAGGGCAAGTATAAAAGCACGTTTCGAGATTAATTGAGTTAGAAGCCTTAGAAAATTATTTATCGTATAATTTTTATCGTCTTCATTTTTTTAGCTAAAAACTTGATTATATGATTGAGTATTCTTTGCTCTTTGACATGTGATACGATGCCCAAATCGTATAATCAATGACTTAATCTCTGTTTAGAAGTTTGGCTCTTTGTCCTTTTATTTTGGGATTATATGTATGAGTGACATTTTTCTTCTTGGCCAAGTTGAAAACGATAAATCTATGAAAAAAGAAAACGTCTTTCAAGTTCGTGTAGGTATACTCTATGCTATGTGAATGTCAAATTTACCTTTTAAAAATTAAACAATTCAAAATCCTGGTACCCTGTTATACAATACGTAGATTAGAGGTGTAGCAGAAAATGAATGGTTCACCTTGAACATGAAAAAAGAGTGCAATGTCAACAGATGAAAGAAACTCGCAAATATTATTACTTACGATAAATATGTACGTATACTCGCCTATATTATATGTATATATACATATTATAGTGTTGGCGGTGGGAGACAATTGACTACTTGTAATGTATCCAGTTTTTCAGGTGAAGTATCTACGAGTATTTAACGATGCCTTAATTAACCAATTTGATCTAAAATTATGGTAGTGAAGAGCTCCTTATATGTAAACGAAGTATTCTGTATACTGTATAGTAGGATTAAAAATACGTACCTGTAAATGTGTAATTTATTTTCTTACTACGCCCTCCCTACCAGAAAGGTACTGCGATTGGCGTTAAGAATAAAACTAACCGACCTATTATTATGGTGACAAACTGTTGAACTTTGAATTGATCAGGATGTGTTTATAAATTTAATAAATAGATGGGAGAGGTACTCTGATGTACTTCACTCACTGACGGCTCGCCTCTTAATATTTTATAATTCACCTCTCTCCCCAAACTCCCAAAAGAGGAAACTTTTTTCGAGACGAATATAGTCGATTTATCATTTTTTGAAAAATTCAAAACCTGTGAATAAAAAAGTACCGTCTTTTTTCAATTTTTCTCACCCGCTACCCCCCCCCCGCACTCTAAATCATAGTCGTCGTCAAAAATATTTAATCAAAGCACACCTAAGAGGCAAAATTTAGACAATTTCTTTGACACGTCTGTTGTGGGTTTGCGTTTTGGCAGTCAAAATGATAATTTTCTCAAGTTTTTAGGTCAAAATTACATTTATTATTTATTATTTTTTTCATCAAGTTTTGCACCAATTGCTCAAATGTGGATATGTCATCTTTGAACATATACTAAAGATGAATTCGTTTTACTTGACACTTGATCGAAATTTTGTGTTTCCGTGTGTGTTCAATGTTATCGTATGATGACGTCATCAATGAGACCTAGTCGATTTTGTGCTTGTTCTTGTGTGTCCTGACGTCTATCCGAAGTTTTTTTGCTCCCAAATTGAGCTTAAAATTCGCGCTTACAAACTGAGCTTACAAATTAAGTTTACAAATTTAGCTTACAAATTGAGCTACAACTTGAGTTTACAAATCAAGCTACAAATTGAGCTTACATATGAGCTTAAAAATTAAGCTTACAAATTGAATTCGTCTTTTATGTAGAACATGAAAAGTTGTATGCTTCAAGTTTGATTTGAAAATATTTTTTGAAATTTGAAATTTTATTTAACCTTCAGTACAATTTTTTATGCAAATTCTTAGTTCGTGAACCTTTTTCATATACAATTGATGTAACAGAAAATTCATCTTCGTCTTCACAACTCTTCGTGAAGGCTACAGCTATTTTCTATGCCGGATGAAGTTTTTTTTTCAATTTCATTTTTTTCAATTTTTTTATTTTTTCAAAACCCCAAAGAAATGATTTTTCGAGACCTTCAAAAAATGTACTAAAATTTTGAAAATCAAGAAAAGGTCTTCATCCGGGCATTGAGATCATGTTCTGGTAACATATCCGAATTTGAACCAATTCGGGTGTAACACTCAGCGAAATAAAAATGGTAAATCTCGAGTGATCAAAAAAAAAAAAAAAAAAAGCAAAGACAGACTACTCCTTGAAGAAAATTGAAATTTAAAATTTCTGCAAAATGTTCCTTTTTTCTGCGAATGAATTATTTTACGTGATTTTTATTTTCCAACATGTAAGTTGATTTTTGTCAGTTCGCACAACATCCGGTTTATCTTGGAAATCTGGCATTACGTATCCTGGGACCAGTTAAATGAGATGTCTACTAATAATTTTGTGTTTATTATATTATACGTACGTATAAAAGTCGTCTTTATATTTTTTTTTGAAACACCCTACACATTGAGGAAACGTTTGAAATGTTGTTTGCAAATATTTCTAAACCGCACCAGTCTCCTCGCCTTCACCCTCCTGCTCTCCTGTTGATGGCAATCTCCGGCTCACTTGTTGATCCAAAATTCGAACAATGACTTGTGATTTTTTTTTTTCTTTTTGGAAATATTACGATAAGCGTAATTATATTTTTTATTTTCTTTGTTAGAAAATTTATCGGTCTTATTTTGCCTTGAGGCTGTCACACGCCTGGAGGAGCTGATAATAAGCGAAATTATACAGACAATATACGTACCTATAGCCAGCAAATAAAAGGAGAAAAAAATTACGATTCCTACGATATCGTGATTATTTTCATGCAATACATGAATAGGTGAATATAATAAAATAATATTCTAATTACGACGTAATAATCGTTCGTTAATTTTTTTTTCCCCTTCAAATCGATGGGAGCGACAAAACTGATATTGTTCCTCAATTCTCTTCTCTGTATAACTCCAATAACATTCAATTATTTGTATGAAAACGTATATAGATACCCTACGACTGGAGAGAAATATAGGACATTTGATCGATATGCACTTGAAGACGGGTCAGATTGTGGTGTTATCATTGTGTGTGATTATTGTTCGATATATGGAGGTCAGTGTCAAATATTAATCTGCCCTCTATATCTTCTGTGGCTGCTCGTTCTCGTATTGGACGTGAACTCATAGTTGTGCTTAATTGTGTGAATATTTCAATATTGCAAAGCTGACGAAGTTTTGATTTTCTTGAAGAGTAGTAACGTATTAGACAAATTTGTTGGTCACGTCACATCATGAAAAATCAGCGTTGCCCTTGGCCGACTTTTCTTTGTTTACATTTTTTTTTTTCTTCAAAAACCTGGTCCACTTTGGATCGTAATTACAGGATTATTTTTGAATATTGAAATTCATTTGTTGAAGGAAAATGTTCTCAAGATCTTGTAGATTAATTTGATGCGCAAGTTGACCGAAAAAGGTAGAAAATAAAAATGTGCAGACGTAAAAAGAAGAAAATGATTTTTTCCGACCTGAAGAGACCTCATTTAAAACTGTATTTCCCCATTTTTGACCCATGCACGCTAAACTAGAAGAATAGACAATTTTTTAAGCCTTCGATTAACCCATTCTATACTGAATAACAAGCATTATCTGCAGTTGAAATTTTATTTAAATTCTCGACAAAAGCACAGATTATTACAAAAATCCTTCTCATGTTCTGTACAAAATCGCTGCATGTAGATGGACGTTTTTGTGTGATTTGTCTGTAATTTCCATAATATTTTGATTATTTTAATGAATTTCTGCGTTTGAACTGAAACACTATATGTTTGGCTGGATAGCGAACTTTTAGGTTTACCTGCCAATAAGAATTTTGATATTATTTTTTAAAAATATAGCGCTGAGACTTTTCCGAAGTCACGGATCAGTGACTGGTTTTTTGTTCTCGAAGTGATTACAAATTACAATTTCATGTCGAACTCGACAAGTCGATTTTCCACTTTACACCCCATTAACAAATAGCTTTTTCGTTTCCGTATCAGAGAGGAGGCGGAGTGCAGGAAAAAAAGTTTATTCACTGGTTAATCCTTTCAGTGGAGGATAAAACGTCTGTTTGACATTATCACGAATAGCTTTTAAGTTCTTTTCGTTCACAAAATCCAATAGATTTTGTGGGTGGATGAAAATCACGAAAAATGCTACCCCTACGGCGTTTACCACTGCGTTTCGATTAAATATCCGTGTATAATATACACGCGAATAAGTTTTGTATACCTTTGCCAGGAATTTGTTTTTTTTTTTAAATAAATCAGTGGGGGTCTGTGTTGATAATAGCTTTAAAATGTAATTGAATGGCTGCGCCGCCCAGTAGTTCAGCTGCGTTCTTTCCTAAAATAGCGAATGAAAATAAAACCGCATGATTCAAACTTGAAGAGAAATAAATAGGGGGAAAATCAATTAAAAACATATTATTAAGTACGTTGTACGATGCCATTTAGATAGATCTGAGGTTCTGTCAGCAGGCACACTGAAATCATACATATATGCTTCTGCTATTCAACTGTTGTATTTTCTTCCACATAGGGTACTGGTAGTTCTTGGTGAGCAAAGCTAAAATACTATCTGGTGGTACGAATGTGTGAGGAGAAATCGAACACCATTTTGTGTAACTTGAATGATATGGTGATTAATGAAATTGTCATAAACTGATCGTATCGCCAGCGCAAGGCCAAAACCTGCGTCTGCCAAATGAATAAATTTTACTCAACAGTCAAAAACAATCAGCATGTTAGGTTCTGTTGGTTTTGGCAGTTTTCGATTAGTTCAACTTTTCGGAGAATCAGAGTCCATTCAGTTGCCAAGTTATTGGAAAAACAATTTTCATTTTTTTGAAACTTGTGTTCTCGAATGATCGATTAATTAATTTTATTTAGGTAATTTCCTTATTTGACTAATCTTGCTCATTTATGTTTCTTTTGTTTCAGGTAAGTTGATGCCAAAATATAATGAACCTGGTCCTCTAGCGTTATTGGTGGTCTGTCAAAAATGGTAACACTATACTTTTTTTTCTACGCTTATTCCTTATGACACACCTAAGAAAATATTACTAATGTCTCGCTGCCAGATTAACACTAGAAATACCAGGTTTTACTCGATTACTCAAAGGACCGGGTGGTGTCATATATGACACCACATGAGTAACCTCAAAGGACCAGGTGGCGTCGTATGACACAAGTCAGAGGTTCTCAAAATATTGGTCCTTTGAGAAGTCCATCTCAAAATTTTGAGTGGTGTCGTATATGACACCACCGGGTACTTCTAGCGTTAAGCCAGGTCATGCAGAAATTCTGTATCTTTCACTTGAGTGTCTTGAAAGGGTGATAGGTAAGAATTAGTCGGAGAAGGGCTGATCTTATGCGAAGAATTATCCTCACAAATAAACCCCAGTTGACATATAGGTCTAGTGCATGTACATTTACAGGACACCCTGTATATAATATCCTCTCTGGCTGCCGTAGACCCGCTATAGTAAATCACTTGTGTTGTATCGTTTGGATAGATACGACCTTTTTTTTTTTACCATGAAAGCTCAAAAGTGGTCTGGCATGTAAACTCAGCTATATTCGTTTACTCTTTATCGGAGCTGTTTTTGTTGTTGCAGAGATTATGCGTTGTTGTTGTTTTTTTCTATTTTTACCTGATTCGTTGTCTCGTCGACGACCTGCATTTTTCATCGTGAAAATATTTCAGTCTCGCGCATAAATTATGCAAATATTTCTGCAAGGACGAAAAAAAAAATTCTTCTTTCGCCTTTACCGTTCGCAAAGGTTTATCGACCGCACGTCGATGAGTTAAAAGCTGCGGCTGCTAATCCAGTGAGCATTTTTTCGCACGCTCAGGTTTCCTCTATGTATATATGTATAGTTATACTCGTACATGCGAATATGTTCAACGTTGACCGTTTTTACGTACATCCTTACTAAGCCCCCTCTACACACCCCCCCACCGACGCCGACCTTTGAACGAAAAAAAAAAAAGGTTTGTCTTTCCTCGTACGTTGAAACTTTCAATGGAAGAGTTTATTACCGCGTAGAGAAAAGTGATAAAAAATAGCTGGAAAGCGCAGGTAGGTATATATTGAAGTGGAAAAAAGATTGTTAAAAAAAAAAGAGAGAGAAAAATACGCGCATCGAAGTACCCCAAAGGCTTTTACCGTGGAGAAGGATCGACGACTATCCAGTTTTACAAGGATTGTGAAAATATTTTTGTTAAACGATGATAAATGCGAAAGAGATATAGGATAAACGCGGCTGTACCCCCTTCCTTCTTCGCCTCCCCAAATTTGGCAAAAAAAAATTTTTTTTCGCTTTTAAATCTTCGACTGAAAATGAAAAGTGAAACGTTTATCCGAACGATTTAGTGGGAACTAGTACTATGTGACATGGGTGAAAAGAGACGTAGCCAAAAAAAAAAATCCCTACACCCTGAGAATGGATTACTTCCTCAAACTGAGTGTCTCCGTATTGGTGTACGTATACCTAATATACTTTATACAGTGCGAGGATCGTTCATTTTCCCACTTTTCGATGTATAGGTGGAGAAGCGATGGGTGAGGGGGGCGGGGTTATGTCGAGAAAATTAAAACACGCGGTGTAAAACGTTAGCAGCAAGCTACATTTTTCAGTTTCCCCAATATTTTGGCTGGCTGCCAGTAATGAGGGTATGCTTTTTTCTTCGTGTAGATAGGCTGACTTTTCACTGCTCTCTTTTGGAGTTGGCATATTTATTGTTTGTTGAACCCAAGATACGTTTTTGAATTTAGCGAAAGTATTCGAATGAAATATAGACGGTGACAAAGTTCGGCTCAGTGGGTCACTGAGAGGAAAACATGTGCCTTTGTTGACCCAAATCTGAAAGATTTTGCAACGGAAATAGTGTCTCCAAGCGTGGAGAACGTAGACATATTTATACTCTTGGAAAATATTAGCCTTCGAAAGATGCGCAGTTTTTAAGTTTTGCTCGCTGGCACCAGTCGAAAGGCAAGATAAGTTGCTGCCCTAATCGGTGAAGAAAATGAAAGTGAAAGTATTAAGTAATTCAAGGATTTTTGTCTCCTCCACACTCGTACTATTTTGTTGAGGAATTTTTATTTTATATTTTGTAGAAATAAGATTCATTTTTATTCTATGAAATTCAAAAATGTAAACTGTCGTTTTGCTCTCCACTTACTAAAAGTCTACTCCAGGTTGAAAAACAACTTCTTTGTAGTCTCGATTGAGAAAAGAAAAGTATTAATTTTTTTTTTCTGTTATCCTACCTTTCGGTTTCATAGAACTTGGAAACAAACTCCCCTCCCCTCCTCTCCGTGAATGCGAGTAAAAATCGCGTAACATCGTGTCTGAAAGACTACCCGATCTGAAAAGGTGTCCTTGACTTTGGGTATATACATACACTCTGCGATGGTTTATTGGCAGGCATGTAAACCACTTATTTGTATCACACAAAATCAACAACAACCACGAGTAAAGATGTATAATGCTAACATTAAAGGAAAAAAAATTGTATTGCTCGAATGGTAATTACCAACCACACATCATCGGCTAACTGGTTTCAAAAGTCGTAACAGCCTCCTTAACAGCAACAACAACCAGTTGGAAGTGCTGTAGGCTGCTGAACACCGAACCAAAAGTCATTTAATACTCTTATCACAACGTGTCATTGATCTTGAACTTCGTCTATTTTACTGGTCCGTCTTGTCCAGACACACACCGCACAGACCATTTCTTGCTCGATCGTCTATTTATCTGACCTGATCGCCTTTGAAATCGAATAACGCATTCTAACCCAGACCTTCGCATTTTGTACTTCTGGATAAATATTTTACAGCCAAAAACATTGAACGAAAACTGGCCAATCGCTCAGGAATTAGCATTTTATAAGCTGAACTAGCGTGGCTCGAGGGGTCTATGCCCCCTCTCCGCTCAAATTTCACTCAATTTTGTACAATCCCGCTCAAATTTCTCTCAAATGCCGCTTGATTCCGCTCAATTCTACTCAAATTTTGCTCATTCCACTCAAATTTTGCTCAATCCCGCACGAATTCCGCTCATCCCTCTCAAAGTTTGCTCAAATTTCGCCTTATCATAAAATGATTGTGTAGAAGTGTAGAACAGAATTCACAGTTATCAAAAATATTATTCATCATTAGCCGTGAAATCAAATCTCTAATCAAAAAGATTCATACATCATCACATTTTTGAGATTTCCCTCTTTCAAATGAGACCAAATTCAGCTTTCTACGTTGAGTAAAAGCAGAGTAATCGCAAAATGAAAAATAGCGTGAAACGTAGCATGAAGTTCATCGTTTTTGTGGAATGTTTTCATCATTAAGAGCGAAATAAAACATTAATTTAAAAACATGTCTGTAGAAATAGATTTCTATGAGTATTTTCTTTCTAATGAGACCAAATTCAGCTTTCTACGTTTAGTAAAAGGAAAGTAATCGCAAAATGAAAAATATGTAATTTTGTTTACAAATTTCGAGTGTGTGACAGACATCCGGATATTAGATTTTATTATACAGATTTTTCGTCTATTCTGACTTGGATGTATATTACCCGTTGAACGCACCCTTTATGCCAGAGATAATCTTTTTCTTTAATTAAAATTGTTTTAATTTTCTTTCAATGATGCTAAAAATAGTTTTTATATAACACTCGTAAAAATTTCTAGAATTTAAAATTAAAAAAAAAAACAAAAACAAACACGTCAGGGTATTTAGGATACGCGTTCAAGTATTTTAGATTTCCGAATTCGCTTAACAAACTTGTTGTTTCAAGCGTGGCCCAAGGAAATTTCCGTGATGAGAAATTCGCAGTCCTAATCGTATCGATTTTAGAATTTATTTTACTTCGTCTCGGTTTTGGTATTTATGGTGCTTGCCAGAAGTGCGAACGAAGAGATGCGGCAGTTTGAAGAGGATACCTTTAGCAGTCAACAAGTAGCTTTTAAAAGCGAAACTTCTTGTCGATATATTATATAAATTCGAAGTTTGCGAGGTCGAAACAACTTTATTCTTCTGTTCGGTTTGCAGTAAAATGCGTTCGAAAGTTAATGCACTTAAAGGGGACGATTCGGTCGGTTCTCATGTTGATACTTACATTTATTGAGTTTTTGAGTGGAAACCTGCTGAAAGAAAGTATAAATCTGACGTTCAAAACAATTTTTGTCCAGAACGAAACAGCTGATTTAACGCTTTACAAATAGATTCCATTGTGGACATGTTCGGATTCAGGCATTTATTTCAAAACTTGTAGGGATTAGTATTTCGCATAAAATATATTTTAATAGTCCTTATTTTCCCTGCACAAAATACAAGTATGCTTGTTCGGAAACCCAGATAATATTATTTTTAAGTGTGAAAATCGCAGTTACGATTACTTATAAAAGGAATTATCTTGTCATTTAGATAGAAAAAATGAGTTGTGCATATACGAGTATGTGTACGGTGGTAAAGTACAAAGTACATGAAATTATCCATCAAATGAAACAATCGTCGAACCTTCCTAGTACCTCGAAAATTTGTGAAATTACAGCCTTTCAAAGCTGGAAAATTGCCAAAACATTTTGAAGATTGATTAAGTCCATTGAAGACATGTGTCTATATAATTTCTATTATAATTATGCCATTAAAATATGGGTATGTACTATTATATATATGGTTAGATTACTGGCACCGGAGGAAATTTACTTACAGTGATAGGTAAGGTTGCCCATTTCAGAGACTTTGTTTGAAAATCAGATTTTCATTGTATAGGGTTTTGACAAAATGCTTTTCAACTGCTTCTATAGTAGACCTAATTAAGTTTTTTTTTTTTTTTTTTGCTTCGTCTCGATATATTTTCTAATTTTGGTGTTTTACGAAACCGTCCTCAATTGAAGAATGGATTAGTGTCGGCGAAGCAGGCCAAATGATTGATGGTGATTTGATAGCTTAACGTGCTAATTACTCGCTGATTTCGATTTTCACGTATCGATTTTCTGCACTCGAACAAATTAAAGGTTAATGAGAAGAGTAAAAAAAAAAAAGAAGACGTGGTGAATATATATTTCGAAAGAGGAGAAAGATTTTCGAAGTAATCTCGATGCGATCAGAATGAGAGTAGATGACGCGCAATTTTTTCGATTAATTGAGTTCAGCGGGTGAAGAATTAAAATTTACCTATTGTTGAATTGCTGAGGAATAAATGAATATAATAAAAATGGTGTCAACAAACTACATATTATGCGTATAGATTTTAGATAGGCCTTCGCCTATAACCAATATAATGAATGATTTATCAATCGAATGTGCAAACACCTTCACAAATTATAGATTGAATAGGTTGGCAGGTTTATTCTGAAAAAATTACTTCCAAGTACGTTATTAATGGGTATTTGAAAATGAAATAATGTGGGTGATTTTACGAAAATGCTTGATTTTTAGAATTTACCAATTTTTCACGCTGAATCCGAATCTACGACCGATTTGAACTGATTTAGGAGCATTTTTCACCTTTTTTTTTTTTTTTTGGCCATATCTCGCCGGGTGAGAGTCGCCGTCAAAAACGGCTTCCAGATTCGTGCTCAGTGACCTCGAAAATCCCCATACCAGTGCTAAACTGCCAAATTTATTCCCTCAGCAGAAATCAGCAAGTGCAAATTTTTTGAACATATTGTTTTATTAGGAGAAATTTTGGTTCAATTGAAATATATCAGCAAACTATCGAATCATCTGTCTATGTTATTGATTTTCGTATTGAGTTTGACACTCAAGTACCCAGTTAAATATAATAATGAAATAGCAGAATACCTTGATTTGTATAAAATGAAAAAATAAAACATTAAGGGTAGCTCTACCTTTGCTACAAAGTCAACGCATAGACGACTAAACGTCTGGATGAAAACGTCGAATATAAGCAAAATATAGGCAATTTCTTCAACACGCGTGTTACGGATTTGCGTTTTGGCAACCAAAATGAAATTTTTCTCCAGATTTTTTCTCATGAGTAGACTTTCCATTGACTATTTTTTTCACATAGTTTTGCACTAAATTTGCTTAAATTTGGATATGTTATCTTTGAACATATTTTCTATGCCCGGACGAAGCCTTTTTTTTTCAATTTTATTTTTTCCCTTTTTTTTTATAATCCCTATAAAAAAATCTTTTTTCAAACCTTCAATAAACGACTTGAAATTTTGAAAATCAATAAAAGGGCTTCGTGCGGGTATGGAAAATGTGTTTAAGAGTATAATATCCAAATTTCAGCCAATTTGTTGCAAAGCTCAGTGAAAAAAATGGTAAATTGTGAAGCACTCGAGAAAAGCGCAAAGGTACACTACACCCTCAAGCTTAATTCGTTTTAAAATTTTCAATTATTGATGTTAATAAAGCGTTTTACTCCTTATTTGAAATAATTAGCAATTGTCAGTTTGCAATGGAATATTTTGTAAAATACCTTTATAACAATTATTTTATCGTCAATTTTTAAAAATCACCAAAAATGTACTAATTAACGCACAAAAGTTAGATTAGAATAAAATTAATCTAAAGTAATTAACACCATCACACCTTTAAACGGTTATTATTTCAGCTGTGATAACGTTTCCTTCTAAACGTACAATAAAAACGTTCTATAAGTCTTCATTTTCTGCAACTAATAAAAAATAGGTTTGTTTTTATCAACTTTTCTTAAAATCTATCATCTGCTTAACCAAGGAAAATACAGTACTGGGTCATTATATTTCGTATTATCAATACATAGGTACAGTTGCGTATAAGTGGTATTTTTAACGTTTTTTATTCCATAAAACACCATTATATTTTTCAACAGTATCGAATTTTTTAAAGATCATCTACCAAGTATCTATAAAAGTATATCCGTGAAATATTAATACTGCTTTTGTTAGTTCTCTAAATTTTTTATTCCCAAATACGTATCAGTTAAGATTACTGAGAAAAATCTTTGTAACCGTAGGCTGTTGAAGATGTTTGATGTTTTGAAACTTTGAGTCTGATCTTTTCTTATCGAAATGTGATTTCTGAAAATAATTAATATCATAGATAGAAAAAATTGATTAAGTGATTTATGTGAATTTATACGTATTATCATTCGTGATTTATGAAAAGTTATGATCATTTGTAGATGAAGAAATTGATTAAATAAAAACTGAAAACATTTTTCTTTTAAAATTTCTGTCATCGACTTCCTCTACAAAATAGTTCTTAATATTCACACTGTTGTGACTATATTTTCTAAAATATTTACAACTCTACTATTGAATATGGCTGATTTTCAAAATTATGGTGAAATTGACATTTTTTAACTGATGGTGTAGGAAAGGGTTGGAGTTAGAGAAGTCTTTCTTTTGAAGATTGTTCCCTTTGTGATCAAGAAATAAATCATTTTTTATTCAACAAACAAATATTACGAGTATAATGATTTCTTAGTTACCTTAAGCAAGGATGGTTCCGAATTCTCTCAAATCCCTGCCAATCTATATTCTCTAATCATCTCACAGGGTTGTAGTGATAAGTTAAAGATGAAAATACATATTCCTATGCAATGCTAATTATCAAGTAAAAAAATGTTAATATTTGCATGTACAGATTTTCAAACCCAGTCCCCCCCGAGGTACCACTTTTTTTTGCTGTAATTTTTGTAGATTTTTTTTCCCATGAAAAAGAACCATTCTGTAAAGTGGGAAGTAAAAAATTCAAAACTTCAAAATAAGGACCATCCTAAAGTAGAGGCTATTGTTTAGCCTCAGAGGAAACTTTTATCGAACCTTTGCTTCAATTTCTTATTCCTCAAGCATTGCTCCTTGGAAGTGTTAAACTAATCATGTATGATCATTAGCTATAACTTTACGGAAATTTATTGTAGGTATACATACTTATTAAATACTAGACTGTTCGTGTTCACTATCTTTCTCCTTCAGTAGCTGCCTGCATGAAAAATGCTGCTTGTTAATCCGACGAAACGTTATCGAACGTAATAGGTAATTAAATAAAAAGAAGACACCTGGAAATGAATTACTGGCGATTAGCCAAGCTGTAAAAATCTCCAATAAAATATTTTTTCACGATCGTTGGAATTTATTAGGTTATAATTTTGACGCATTTAAAAAAGTAGTAGGTAATAAATATAATCCTTATCGTAACTGAAAAATTGTGAAATTCTTCAACATTTTTTTGTTTTATTTTTTTGAATCTCATAAGCCGTATTTTATTTTGGCAGTCGTAGGTTTCCGAATTTTGGACATTATTCTATCACGAGTGCCCCTTCATAACTCGCTCACCAAGATTTTTTCATTGATCAGGTGGGCTCGATGCAAGGAGTTCCGATCAAAGAGAATTTCAATATTTGCATGTTCAATCATTTCCAAACAATCAAACTGATCGAACAATCGGACGAAATGATTATTATTTGGATTGATCGATAATCACATTTATAAATCGTAGAAAGACGAAAGTCAAATAGCAATTTTTCACGCTGAATCTGAATCTGCGAACGGTTTTACTCTACGTCACGATTTAGACACTTTTAGGAGCATTTTTCACTTTTTTTCGGCCAATTCTCGTTAGGCAAGAGCCGCTGCCAAAAACTGCTTCCGGATTCGGGTTCAGTGAACTCAAAAACCCTCATACCGGTGCTCAACATTCAAATGTATTCCCTGAGCAGAAAATTAGGAAATGCAGGGTTTTTGAACATTATATTTGGAGAAATTTTGGTTCAATTGAAATAAATCAACAAATTATCAAATTATCTGTCTCTAATCTACTACGTAAATTATGAAATACATTTGGCTAAAAAAAGCAATGCTCATTCGGACGCATATTTCAAAATAATCTCCGGATAAAAATCAGCATCAGGTACCAATCATCAGATGGACCCAACACATGTGTAATTTATTCATTTTTTCATGTTTTGATTTTTTTATCTTGAATTTTGAACCCCATTTTGTGCCTGCTAAAACAACTCACAATGCAATTTCGAACCGGTGTTTTATATTATGTCAGTACAAAATCATTTTTTTAATTGGTGTCAGATAAACAAAGTAAAAAAAGTAAAACATAAAATGAAAAAAAGTTCTAATTTTCGAATCTGTTCACACAATAGCCAAAGAAGATGCTTAATATTCCTCCGTAGTAAAGTGCTATGCGTAGAGGGACCATAAAACTATTTTTGCCGATACTAAAACATTAAAATTATATTATAAATTAGAAGAAAAATAATATCAGGCCAAAAAAGCAATATTAATCAAATTATCAAGTTTTATTGACATTAAAAGTTTTTTTTAGAAAATATTATAGTTCGATGGGGGGGATTAGTTCAATTTTTAAAGCAGGTTTTCTTTTATCAGAAAAGTGGTGAAAATTATCATTAATTTTTCTCAGTACCCTTTTTTCAGTGATCATGTGCCACTTAATTTCAGCTTGTTATTCATTTTTTCAATATTGTATAGACTTTTTTGAGCTGTACCTAATTTTACCGGACTTGAAATTTCCTAACCACTGACATTGTGCATCAATATGTGATTCTCGAAAAAGGTCAGCAAAAAACGTACGTGCTGTATATCAACTTCACTTATATCTCATTCCGAAGTCATAAATGATTATAGAATAAAAATGTTTTTCAAAAGATGCACTGCTTCTATACTGATATCCGCAACTAATCCATCCGTAAACGTGTGCAATCGCGTAAAACTATAATAAAAATTCATCAAAATGGAAAAAATACAGTAACTCGCTAAGAAATATGCTACCTACACCATTTTGTCGTTCATCTTATTTCAAATTCAAGCTTTGTAAAAGGAGTGAACTGTAGATCTTCGGTCGAGTCGATACTACAAAATATATACGTATAATTTATCTTCTTGCGAAGGGATTCGACACAAATATTATTGGAAAATAATTCATTTTATCATCCACCCAGATTCTTAAGGGTGCAGTATAATTTCATTATCATTCGCCGATGTACGATCGATTTATTTTACGAAATATTTTCCCCTCCGCCCCACACCTCCTCACCACATCTTTATAAATTGCCACCGCAGAAGTGGAAAATGCGAGAAAAGGGGAAATATACGTGGTATAAACTTAAATATTCATAACTCGAAATTCCAGTTCTTATTCACATAAAATTGTATAATTTTATTTCGTATAATATTTCCTTTTTCTTTTCTGTTTTTTTTTCTTCTTTTTTTTTTTTGTTTTAATTTTTTTTCTCCTTCCAGCTAAATTCTCTCAGCTTTTGCAAAAATATAGAAAGGTAAAAGGTACTTATGCAGCAAAGGGCCTTTAAGCGTTTGCGAAAGTTACACACACATAAAGACGTGCGGTGCTCTCGCTGTAAAATTACTTATTTCTTCTCTCTGCCGTAGAAGGGTTGCGTCGCTGGAATTCGCAATGGTGGTGAACTTTTTTGCACACTTAACATCGTATACGAGAGATGGTGTGTTTTTTGGCCGAAAGAGTTACACAATTAAATTTAACGTCCTTTGAAACGCAGCCAAAAACATATAATTTTGTATGTGTACGTGTGTGTACCGCAGAATGCTTGAAAAAACAAGATTCTTTATTGTCACCCTTTTTTTTTTTGTCTCTATCCTTCCCATAAAATACAACTTGGCTTTTTACCATGAAAATACAGATACGGATCAGCACTTTGATATTCCAGCGTGCACCTGCGGAAGAAAAACATGGAAAAAGTCAACATTGGCAATTCGAATTGGAATTTCAACTTTCAAGATTCACCAGCCTTTCTACGAGTATACGTGTATTATACATAGTGTGAGATGCGTTTTTTCTAAAATATGTGATAAGTCCAAAAAAGTATGATATTGAGAAAATTGAGAGAAACTGAAATAGGTCTGTAGAAATATTCCTTCGTTCGAATTTGTGTCCTGGTAAAACTACTTCTTCTTACACTGAGATCAGTGGGGGGGGGGGGGGTTGGAGATTCTAACGTTCCTCATTCGCTGACGTGAATGATGACCGCTACACACGCCTAAAATAAATGCTGACGCATTTCCTTTCTCACAGGAAATACGCCAACCTCACTCTGTCTGAAAACCAGACTGCCTAATTTGCAGTCTGATTCCTAAAATATTCATGCATTCTCTAATCCTAAACCTTCTACATTTATACTTCTAAATAAGCACTTTCTCACACATTGTCTACTGAACATCCTGTTGTAATTCAATATTCTCTATCATCACTTTCTTAATCAGCATATTTGCTGTGACATGTGTTCTCACACTCCTCACTCCACTCTCTCCTTGTTAGTGGTTAATTGTTAGTATATAAGCAGGTTAAACCAAGCATGTTTATTCATTCAATTATTCATTCAACTACAATGCTTTGCTAGAAGCACTTTAGTGTAAAAACTTGTATAGTTAGTTATAAGTTTTAGTGTTGTTAAAATGACACAATAAATAGTTAAAGTAAATCAATTGTAGGTACTCTTTTATGCAAAAAGGTACTCTTACAGAGATCCAATCTTCTCTGGAGTCGAAACAATTTATTACAAACTCTAGTGCCCATGATGTTTGAGTACCAGATTTTGAAATTTTCTTCACTCTATTTGATCGTGTTTTCTTGTGTCGAGCAAGTCAATAGGTTGGTACATTTTAATGTATTTAGGTTTTATATCATGTGAAATAAAATACAAGTGGCGCAATATATTTTATTTTGTCGTAAATTCGAATCATCAAAAATTTTTTCTCACTCGGTATTCGATTTTATTGTGCTCGTAGGTACTAGGTACCTTCAAAAGATTTTAGAATCATTATAGTGTTCAGCGAATCATATTTTTATAATCACTAGGATAATAATACTTGTTTTTATATTATTTAAAAAAATTATCCTCGATAAATTAAATTTTTATAAATACGTGTATGTCAGTTAGCTGGTTGTTGCTTTGGGCTATTTAATTGTTTTTATAAAATGAAAACAATTGGTAAAAATTAGATATAATTACAGAAAACTGAAATTGGAATAATTTGCTAAAATAATTAACAAGAGTGGGCTAATTTAGCAAATACAATATCCGGATGTCTGTCTCATACTTGAAATTAGCAGAGAAATTATTTTTCATTTCTTGATTACTCAGCTTCTACTTATAATGTAGAAAGCTGAACTTGGTCTCATTAGAAATAGGAAAATCTCAGAAATATGATGATGTATAAATATTTTTATCGGAGATTTAATTCCACTGCTCAGATAAAAACATTTTCGAAAACTGTGAATTCTATTCTACATTTCTACACAATATTTCAGAACGGAGCAATTTTCATTCATTCGAATACACCTTTAGCCAGCCCTTTTTTTTCCCAAAAATTGAAATTTACCTATAGCCAGCCCTTTTTTCGCCGAAAATTGAAATGCTCCTTCAGCCAGCCCCTATTTTTTCAAAAATTGATATTCGCCAGCCCCTTTTTTCCCGAAAATGGAAATACCCCTTTAGCCATCGCCTATTTTTCCAAAAATTGAAAGTCCCCTCTAGCCAGCTCCTGTTTCCCCAAAAATTGAAATTCCCCTTTAGCCGGCCTCTTTTTTCCCAAAAATGGAATCGCCCCTATAACCATCCCCTATTTTCCCAAAAATAGAAATTCCCCTCTACCCAGCCCCTTTTTCCTCAAAAATTGAAATTCCCCTCGAGCCAACACCTTTTTTCCCTAAAATTGAAATTCCCTTCTTGCCAGCCTCTTTTTTCCCAAAAATGAAAATGCCCCTTTAGCCATCCCCTATTTTCCCAAAAATTGAAATTCCCCTCTAGCCAGCTCTTTTTTCCCAAAAAATTGAAATTCCCCTTTAGTCAGCCCCTTTTTTCCTAAAATGGAAATTCAAATTGGAGCGAAATTTGAGCGGTTTTGGAGTGGAATTTGAGCGAATTTAGGCGGAAAAGGGCTATAGCCCCCTCGGACCACGCTAGTATAATAATAACATAAATAAAATGAACTATAACTTTATTTTTAAATTAATAATGTACATATTTTTATAATCATGAGAATAATCAAGTATATCATACCGATATTAAAATTAATTAAACACCAGTCAGAGTTCGCAGCAACCTGCGCTAGCTCTTAATCTCGTAGCTTATATTTTTAATCGCATCTATCTAAGGCAGCTTCATCAGTCGTAGCTTAGCCAAAATACTGTTTCGATGGAACTGGTCGGCAGAGTAGCCCTTCGAGTATCATAAGTAATATCATGTTAGAAATTGAATTATTTCCAACATAATTTTGCTGAATAGCGCAATAATTTATTTCCCTAGCTGGCAACACTGCCATGTAAAAGGGGAAATTTAGATTCAGCTAAATTTTGTCGTTTTCTTTCTTTCACACTTCTCCTCCATTCTTCATCATCAATCATACCAAATGATCAAAAAAATTGCACTTCGTTCACCAAAAAATAGTCACAGAATGAAACGATGAAAAGATCGACCTCGCAGAAAAAAAAGAATGGAGAAAAGAACGATCAAGAAAAAGATCAACCAAAAAATAACGGGAAAAAAAAATCGAAAAAATTTAATTTTAAATTGGTCATGTGATATTTTTGTGCAATACAAACAATGCAATTTAAAAAATTTGATTTGCAAATTAGGAGAACTCTATGGGCGAATTTTGGCAAATTTTGATTAAATTGAATTATGACAAGTGAAAGCTAAAAAAGAAAAAAAAATGGAGAAAAGAACAACCGCAAAAGAGCCAAGAAAAAAGAACGATCATTTTTTGTAAACAACGCAATGATAAAAGAACTGAAAAGTGGCCCAGATTGATCGGTATGTTTGTTCATCATCATCACTTTTCAAGAACAATGGTGTTTACTTGTACCACTCTGTGACTGGTACTCAGTTTAACTCATCTCGTTCCTCAACTCGATTCCGTAGTTCAATTCAGTCACTGTCAGTCAGACTGTCAGTTCTCCTCCAACCGCGGAGGGAGCAACATCAAATTTTCTTCTCTCCAATTTTTGTACCTTTGTGCAAGTATTTTCTCGTCATTATTTTTAGAATGGTGCATATTTTTCTGCAGTTGTGTTCCTCATTTAATTTCCTTTTCTGAATTAAAATTTTATTTTTGTTTTCCTAATTTTTATTTGTGAATCCTGATGATCGATTCCTAACATATCCAGTCTTACTTCTGAGCATGACTTCTCCTCACAATCAAAGCGTTTATACATAGTAGGTATATTTTTCTTTTGATATATTTTTCAATTCTTATCTTGTTGGCATTTTTGTTTTGTGGGCTTTACAGGCGAACGGAGAGTGCCACAGACTGCAGCGAAGAATCGGAAAGTTGTCACAGCAGCGCCGGCAGCCGGCACAAGGTGGTGGTGATGGGTGCGGCCAAGGTGGGAAAAACGTCGTTAATATCGCAGTTCCTGTACGGCACGTTCACCGAAAAATACAAACGCACCATAGAAGAGATGCACCACGCAGACTTCAACGTTTCCGGTGTGCCTTTAACCTTAGACATACTCGACACGTCCGGCTCTTACGAATTCCCGGCCATGCGAGCCCTGTCCATATCCTCCGCAGATGCTTTCATTTTAGTCTACTCGGTGGTGGACGCCACCACCTTCGAAGAAGTCAGAGTGATACGTGATCAGATCATCGAGACGAAGGGCACGACCGAAGTGCCCATAGTCGTCGTCGGCAATAAATTCGATTTAGCTAATGATAAGAGACAGGTAAGTCATATTATTACTATTTGGATTTACTATTTTGGATAAACTATTTGAGCTGAAATTATAGTCTACGAATTTTATATACTTACGTAGGTAGTTGCCCCCCCAAAAAAGGGGCACAGATCTTCGAATTAATCGTAGGTGGACTTTTGCGTCACTTTTATTACTTGGGTGGGGAGGGGGGGTGTTGATTTTTATGTCAGTTATGCTTTTAAAAAATCTGGTTTTCTATCGAAAATCTGCTGAAGAGATACTTGAGATGAGACGATCATCATGAGATGAGTGTAAAACGAAGAAAATTGAAAAAATTATCAGAGTTTAGTACAAATTAATCAAAATAGTGTTAATTTCCATTAAAGTGGGAGGAGCTATTTTTTAATTTCATCTCGAAGGGGTTAATTTTGAGTGGATGAATGGTGTTTCTTACAGGAATTTTAATGGTGAATTGATTGCTATGCATTCAGGTTGGAAAAAAAATTGAGTATTTTTTTAGTTATACAAATCCATTTTTCTTGCTAAATTTTAACGCTAGAAGTATCAGGTGGTGTCATATACGACACCACTCAACATTTTGAGATGGACTTCTCATAGGACCAATATTTTGAGAACCCCTGACTTGTGTCATACGACGTCACCTGGTCCTTTGAGGTTACTCTTGTGATGTCATATATGACACCACCTGGTCCTTTGAGTAATCGAGTAAAACCTGGTATTTCTTGTGTTGATTAACAAAACCCGCACATCATTCTGATTATTTTTTTTTCTCTTACCGTGATGAACGTAGTGCCGCGCAGTCTTGCCAACATGTGTGAATGTTTGAGCTATAAAAAAGACACCTGAACCAATGAATTTGGTTAAAAATTCATCCATCTCTGTTTGTATTATGCTGATAGTAAATATGTGTACTGAGAACTTTAATTTAAAAAAAAAAATTTTGGCCTTCCTTTTTTGCATCTCTGGTTTTCATATTTCATCAAATCGAACTTGCAGGGCTTTTATAATTTTTCTTTTTTCTTACCAACATAAGTTATTACTTACATGTCAGACAAATATAGCTGGTAGTATACATAATATAAAAATTGTTTACATTTTGTCGGCCAAAGTTCAAAACCTTTCAAGTCCCAAGAAAATTATCGCCCATTGCTTCAGCTGATTTAGCATTACCTGATAGCCCCAAAATATCATTCAAGTGCAAAAATAGGGTAGCCAATTTTTTTTTTTTTTGAACTTGGCAGGATTGGACTTGAGCCGGGGCTATGCACCTCTACGCTTCTACAGTGAGCTGAAAAGTTAAGATTTTAGTTTAGACGCTTCAATTGTTATTTTTTCCAACCTTTTCTTTAGCTCTTTTTTTCATCCTCTCTGCACTCCATTCTCTCTGCAGTTCCTCTTGGTCGACATTTTTCCTATTTTTATCTGTTCTTTCTTGTTTTTTGTTTTTTTTTTTCGACATTTTTTGAATTTTAACGTAACGTTGCGTCGTTTATACGCAGCAATAATAGAATGCGAATATTATGCCAAAGCCTATTATAATACCTCAGAGAGATTCGCAGAGGAATTCTCAGCAACGACTGTACTACTGCTGCTACTGCAGCTGTAAAAAGTTCTCTCTAACGTATAATAAAAAAAAGAGTTATGGGCTATCCCTTGAGGTTTGTTTTTTTTTTTTTTTTTTCAACAACACGTTTTCAACATTTTACAGCATCTCGTGCATGAAAATTTCGCATACTGTGAGAATTTTTTAAAACTTCACTTTAATTATAATTGCAAAAAAAAAAAAAAGAGAGACTACTACTTATATGTCGCTTATTAACAAATTTTTCAAAGGATATTGTGCGTGTTTTTTGATGGTGGGTAATTTTTTTTTTTTGAATTGTTATTTCTGACCTGCTTGGCTGGCTATTTAATCCTTTGCAGCGAAGCTATCTGACGAAAAAACAAAACAAAAAAAAAAAAAAAGGTTAAAAATTTAAACCCGTGTATGTTTTTTAATGGTGAAAATTTGCTGGCATTCCAGCGCGGATGCATTAAAATGATGGCATTTTATTGGAATGAATTTTTTCTTAAAACCAAATTTTCCTGTTATAATATATTCAAGTAAAAGCAGAGAAATCGCGAAATGAAATATTCACTTATGTAATATTCCGTACAAAATTGTAAAGCCAGAGTGTTCCGATAGGGGGGGGGGGGGCAAATAAGATTCTTGGGGGGGGCAGTTAATTTTTAAGCCCCAATTTAACTTTTTTTCGAAGTTTAGGAGGAAGAGGGGGGTCTAATTTTGCTAGGGGGCGAACGAGGATGCCAGGGGGGCTGAGCCTCCTCGGGCTACACTCCTGTTTTCAACCCCATCAGTCGTTGGCTACTTTTCCGATCTCATCTGTCGGCTATATATGATTATGCTGAATAATTGAAGAGCTCAATCTCAGAATGTGCTAATAAAGTGCAAAATTTGAAATTTTTCTAAATATATTCAGCTCCCAACCTATGAGTTTTGAGAGGTTGGTTCCAATGCGGTGTTCAAAATTCACCAATTCCCACAGTTGTGTGAAAGAAAATGTCAGTCTCCATGTTTTGTGGAAAAAAGTGGACCTGGAAAAAAAAACAAATTAATCACTTAGCGCACTTTGGAATGAGAAAGTTATATATGCTACAGCCGATGAGGGACCACTTTGGCCACCAGATCGCAGCATTATCTCAAAATTAGTTTTTTTACACTTGGTGCATTTTAGAATCCGGCTCTTCAATTCCTTGTAGTATAACTTGTAATGACATTATAGTCTCTGAGCTTGAGCACTTGGAACAAATTTATTCTCTTACAAAGAACTACCCCCCCCCCACCCATAATTCATTTGCTCCCGCCTAAGCGTCTTTGGCTGGACCCCTGACTGTCGAATTCTATCGTTGCAAAAGAAATTCGAATATCGTGGATTGTATATATTTGAAATGAGCTTAAAAATCCAATTGCACCGACCAACTACAGCCGGTACCTGATTTAGCAATTATAGGTGGTCGTGATATCGTCCATCGCGTCTAAATCGAAGGGGTCAGGATGTGTCTAATAATCGCGTGCGTCTATATTCTCTTGCAGGTGGATTACGAAACGACCGAGTCGGTGGTGACAGTTGACTGGGAAAACGGTTTCGTCGAAGCGTCCGCCAAGAACAATATAAACGTCAGCGAGGTATTCAAAGAGTTACTAACCCAAGCGAAAATCAAGTATAATCTCAGCCCAGCCTTGAGACGTCGAAGGAGGGTCTCGCTGCCGCCGAATTCGCCGGCCATGACCCCCAACCAGTCGCATCCGGCCATTCCGTCGGCCGCCCAGCTGCAGCACCTGGAAACCATCCGCGAGAAACACGCGAGCAGCGCAGCCAAACGAAATTCCTGTGTTATTTCCTAAAAACAAAGAATTATTAATAAACCAATATAAAAAAAAATATTTAAAAAAAAACCGATTGAGAGAGAAAAAAAACCGAATTCCATCCGCAAAAAATCCAATTATTCTTCCACAAAAATCGCCTTCCAGAGAGGTCGACGACTTCGAAATTTTCTTTTTTCTCTCTCTCTCCCCCCCTCCCTAATTTTTCCACCATCAAATGAGGTTCAACGACGAGGACAACTTTTGCGGGTGAGTTACCAGGTTTTTTAGCTATAATAAATATTACTTATATAATTTTTTATGTGTGTGTGGGAGGAGGAGGGGGAATAACCAACTTGTTAATAAGCAGATTTCTAAGTGAAAACCTGCTGAAAATCAAATTTTATTTAGTTACGAATCGCCGAATCTGTCCGAAACCTGCCAAGTCGTAGAATAATTTTCCTTCGTACGTCGTCGTCGTTCTTCAAAATCCTCGTAAGATGTAAAAGCGTTGGGAAAGTGAATAAATTTTGTGTAAGTCCAACTTACGTGGTATATTTAATACTTACCAATTTTTTGAAAAGCAAATTTACGTACCGTAAGTCTGCCAAGTTTTTTTTTGGGCTTCTTTGGGGTCCCTTTTTAAATTTTTTCCTTATGAATTTAGTCGGAGCCGATTTCTCGATTTTTTTTTTGCTATGGAATCTATTAAAAAAACTGAAAATAAACCAGAATTGGACTTACAATGTTTTTGAAGAATGGTGACGATCTTTTGGTTAGCATAACCAAGCACTAAAATTTATCGTTTATGATCATAAAATACTGGGTATTGGTTTTTTAGGACTCAGCTGGTTTTGGGCACAAGCCGATGAAATGTCTGCTAAATAAAAACTTGGTTTGTACTCGTATTTATGGTGTTATCATTTTTTAAATTCGAAATTTTCTTCAGGATGTAGGTAGTTCCAAAAATTCCAAACTCGACTTTGTTGAAAATGAAAGTGCAAATTGGGGAATTTAAAATAAAATCATATTTGAATAATGAGAATGTAAAGCCACCTTTAGAGCAAGTCAAGTTGACATAATATTCAAAACATCCGGTTTCTATGTTTGAAAAAATGTTAAATCTGTGTCTCGTCACGTTTTAAGAACTAATTGAAAAATAGTCTGTTTCGAAAATTTAAATCACGCTTTTTAGAAATGAAGTACTAAAGTGACTCTGTTCTGCCTCCATTAAAATATTTTATATTATTCTATAAACTCCCTAATTCGCCTTTTCATCTCCCAGAAATATGGGGCATGAAATTTTTTTTTTTTGACTACACGTAGAAAACATCATCAGTCATGAGGAAATGCATTCATTGGATGACTACTGAAAAATGTGTGTTTTGATGTTTGGGTGTTGCTTTTTTCTTGACACTGGACAATAATATTTTTATCATACCGGAATTCAAAATTCAAATAAAATTATTCTTCTTTCAAATCTCTAAGTTGATTTTCAAATCATAATTTTTTTTTCCATTCTTTCACCTACATTCTTTTTTCTTGTCTTGGCTCACGTATTTACATTCTCGTTTGGCCAGGCTGACATTTATAAATGCCCGCTAATTTTTCTACTGGGAGCCTTCAAAATTATGATTTCCTTTATCAAGTTTCGCAGTCACTGTTGCATGTACACAGCTAGTTTGTCTTCAACTACATTTTTAGGAATATTTTTAGCCACAGCTATTTCGGGTGGCTTCATATTGTGACCATAAATCATCGCAGGTTCATGCAAAATTTTAGACAATGATCTGACGTATTTTCGGTGAAAATGAGGAAGAAAAAAATTGAGCAACATATTTCCAATGTAGAAATAGTTATGAGCAGTCGATTACCTATTTGTCAAGCCACGTGGAGGAAAATAATATGTATATGTACAAGGAGAGCACACTTTGCTTGATATTCAAGGAATGTAAGCGCCAAAAGGCCTTCAAACTGTCAGAAATTTTATTTAAAAAATTTTTTTGAGACAACTGCTAACATCCTTCATCCTCCTTGCATGTATAAATCAGTTTCACGCATCCTAAAAACCTCAACATTTGATGTGTGTCAAACTGACTCATAACTGAAAACCCGTGAAAAGAGCCAAAATACCCAAATATTTGAGAATAAGAGCAAAAATACCCAAATATCCGAGAAAAGGAGCCAAAATACCCAAATATTCCAAAAAAAGAGCAAAAAACCTGAAAATCTGTATTTTGGCTTTTTTTCACGGATTTTTCAGGTATTTTGGCTCTTTTTATCGAATATTTGGGTATTTTGGCTCTTTTTCTTGAATATGTGGATATTTTGACTCTTTTTCTCGAATAATTGGGTATTTTGGTTCTTTTTCTAGAATATTTCGGTATTTTTGCTCCTATCAACGAATTTTTAGGTCGTCTAGATGTCTCGTTTTTCGTTCAGATGTCTCATTTTTCAATCAGATGTCTCACTTGCGACATCTGGACAAAAAATGAGACATCTAGATAAAAAATGAGACATCTAGACTAAAAGTGAGACATCTGGACGAAAAATGAGACATCTAGACGACCTTTAAATCCATGAAAAGGAGCTAAAATACCCAGAAATTCGGTAAAAAGAGCAAAAATACCGAAATATTCTAGAGAAAGAACTATAATACCTGGAAATCCAAGAAAAAGAGCCAAAATACCCAAATATTCGAATGATTTCACATTATGAAATGAATGCTAGGAATTTTTTACCAAATTTCACTATTAATTGTGCTGTTCTCGTCTGAAAATGTCCAAAGAATCGGAAAATGCTCTCTATTTACACTGAAAAAAAAAAAAAAAAACCGTGTAAGTAAAGACTTTCAAAGTTGATCTTAACCTTACACTATTTTTATTTTTTTTTTCGCTTCAAGTACCTAAATTATATGAAATGTTCGCGAGGAAAAAGAATTCTCAAAATGACAAGATTCTCCATAATTGCTTAACTGTAGTTCGAAAATAAACGGATTCTCTGCCGTAAAAAGAATTTATGCATTAGTTAGGATTTGCATTGAAACATAGTGGGAGATTTTTTTTTAAATGTGTGTTCTTAAGTAGATGTCTTATCAATATTATCTAAATTTTTTATGCGAAATACATATTTCATCAAAATTACCATTTTAACTTTCATATCTCAACTTTCGCATCACCTCTTCGAAATGATGTAAAAACGTTGCTCTCCGAGATTAAAGTATTATAGCTTAAGTAAAAAAAAAAAGTCCTAGAAAACAAAATTTCTTAATGGTCGCACGAAAATCCATGGCTGAAATTACAATATATAGAATCTAACGTGTGATTATTATATTTGGTTTTCGACTCGATGCATGAAAATTATTTCAACTCACGAAGGTTAGGTAAAGAAAACGGATCAGGTATATAAAAAATCGGATTATAATAATCTTCTTAGACAGGAAGAGAGAAAAAACATGATTTACGACGACTAACCTTTAACGAGTCTTGCCGACTTTGAGAGCCAAAATAATAAATTTTTTGAAAAGCTATACTTCGTCAAGTTTGATCCCAATTTATTCGTTCATGTTTTAATGGTGTACTACATGTAAAATTAATTATGGTCCTAAACTTAGTTGCTCCAGAAAATTATGGTGAGCATCTTTTGCTCAGATGTACAAAAAATTATATGTACTGGAGCATTTATTTCTCCTGCATAAAATATTGTATTATGAGCATTTTTGCTCCTGCGAATTATGGTGAGCATTTTTTGCTCTTGCAAATTATATTGAGCGCATTTTTTTTTTACATGTATGTACAAAAAATAACGAGTATTTATGGCTCCAACCTAAAATATAAGTAATTCAATTATAATAATATACTTTTTTTTTTCTTTTTAAATACTAACTAAGATTGTAGGCAGTATATTATAATATATTATAGTACCTGTAAATTCTCTAATTATTTCCTTACTTTATGTTTATACAAATATTTTTGTTTCCTTTGTTTCAGTTCGAAGCCAGTAGAAGCTGTCCAAAATCCAGTAGAAGTTTAAATTTTTAGTAAAGTCAATATTTTAAATTAAATTTTTTTCTGCGTGTAAATATTTCACTTATTTTTACATTCGTTTAAATTTATTTTAATTTTTAATTCTTCCACCTTGAATATATAATATAAATGAAAGTACTGCGTGTCTTATTTATTTTATTGATTGATTCACTGATTTTTTTTTGGGAACAAAAAATTTATACAGCGTAAGTGAAGAGTCGTTCCCCTTGTTTAGATACCACTTTACTGTGATATTTGCAAGATGAAATTCTTATCAAATTCAAAAGAATATTGAAAATAAAATTTTCGAATTTGGAATTTATTTCATGCTGTATTAAAGTTTGTTAAAATGTCGAACAATTATGTTCCTATTTATTTTTTCTGGATAATGAACAGATAAAACATCTCATTGGATGTTGAAGGGTTGAAAAATGAAAATATAAAAAATACAGTTAGGAAACCGAAATTGTGCTTATTGGTAAATGTCACTACGCATTTCCTGATTTTTTTCTTATCAAAAATTTCTTAATTCAAATACTAGCGGCGCTTAAATACAATTATATTTCCAGAAAATGTTCACTTAGGTACTTGATTAAAATAAAAATTTTTTTCTACTCTTTAATAAAATCTTCAATCTTTTATCAACAATTATAATTTTTACCTTCAAATATGTCAAGTAATAAATAAAATTATCGTTCGTTGTCTCAATTTTCGGCTGGATGTCTTATTTTTCGTACAGCTAGAAAGTTAATAAATTATGGCAGCTGAAAACTGAAATCTATATAGCCAAAAATGTCGAATACGGCGGATTTTTAAGCAAAATAAACCACATTTTTGGTCGAACATCGTCTCTCTGGAGATTATGGTTTTTGGCTGAAAAGTTGCCACGTGAATTTCAGCATTGTTTCGGCGTTTTAGCAGCGAAATAAAAACGTTGCATCGCAACGAAAACCTGCTCAAACGCCGAAAAGATGCCAAAAATTCAGACAGCACTGATCGGGCTGAAATTTGAATGGTCAATATCCCAAAGAATATAATAATTCTCTCAAAAAGATGACGGGTGATCCAAATTTTGCTTCTTTTTGCTGAAAAATAAGCCATTTTCGAGATATTTGGCTTTAAAAAGAGACTTAGATTTTTTCAGTTTTTTCAAAATCACGTGGCGCGATCTATGAAACGTTAATTAAAACACAGCGTGAAACTACAACTTCCCATAGATCGCGCTACGAGTTTTTGGGAAACTAAATTCAAAAATATCTAAAAAGGGAACACGTGGGGGGGTACATGTTACTAAATTTCAAGGGAACACGTGGGAAGGTACGTGTTACTAAATTCAATATTTGAAAAGGGAATACATGGGGGGGTACGTGTTACTAAATTTCGAGGGAACACGTGGGGGGGTACGTGTTACTAAATTCAATATTTGAAAAGGGAATACGTAGGGGAGTACGTGTTACTAAATTTCAAGGGAACACGTGGGGGGGTACGTGTTACTAAATTCAATATTCGAAAAGGGAATACGTGGGGGGGTACGTGTTACTAAATTTCAAGGGAACACGTGGGGGGGTACGTATTACTAAATTCAATATTCGAAAATGGAATACGTGGGGGGGTACGTGTTACTAAATTCAATATTCGAAAAGGGAATACGTGGGGGGGTACGTGTTACTAAATTCAATATTTGAAAATGGAATACGTAGGGGAGTACGTGTTACTAAATTTCAAGGGAACACGTGGGGGGTACGTGTTATTAAATTCAATATTCGAAAAGGGAATACGTGGGGGGGTACGTGTTACTAAATTTCAAGGGAACACGTGGGGGGGTACGTATTACTAAATTCAATATTCGAAAAGGGAATACGTGGGGGGGTACGTGTTACTAAATTTCAAGGGAACACGTGGGGGGGTACGTATTACTAAATTCAATATTCGAAAAGGGAATACGTGGGGGGGTACGTGTTACTAAATTTCAAGGGAACTTGTGGGGGGGTACGTGATCCAAATTCAAAAATATTTGAGAAGGGAACACGTGGGGGGGTACGTGTTACTAAATTCAATATTTGAAAAGGGAATACGTGGGGGGGTACGTGAACTAAATTCAAAAATATCTAAAAACGGAACTCGCGGGGGGGTACTGGAACTAAATTGGAAAATATTTGAAAATGGAGTATGTGGGGGGGTACTTGAACTAAATTCGAAAATATTTGAAAATGTAGTATGTGGGGGGGTACTTGAACTAAATTCGAAAATATTTGAAAATGTAGTATGTGGGGGGGTACTGGAACTAAATTGGAAAATATTTGAAAATTGAGTATGTGGGGGGGTACTTGAACTAAATTCGAAAATATTTGAAAATGGAGTATGTGGGGGGGTACTTGAACTAAATTCGAAAATATTTGAAAATGGAGTATGCGGGGGGGTACTGGAACTAAATTGGAAAATATTTGAAAATGGAGTATGTGGGGGGGTACTTGAACTAAATTCGAAAATATTTGAAAATGTAGTATGTGGGGGGGTACTGGAACTAAATTGGAAAATATTTGAAAATGGAGTATGTGGGGGGGTACTTGAACTAAATTCGAAAATATTTGAAAATGTAGTATGTGGGGGGGTACTTGAACTAAATTCGAAAATATTTGAAAATGTAGTATGTGGGGGGGTACTGGAACTAAATTGGAAAATATTTGAAAATGGAGTATGTGGAGGGGTACTTGAACTAAATTCGAAAATATTTGAAAATGTAGTATAGCTATATGTGAACTAAATTCAGAAATAAGCGAAAATGGAGCACATTATAGCTATACGTGGATTAATTTCAGAAATATTCGATGATGGACCACATATAGCGATGTTGAAATAATTATTTTAGCTCTATATTTCCTTCGACAAATTTGTGAAAAATTCAAGTCCATCCTAATCTCTCTTCCAACTATTTTCTCCACAATTTCAAAAGATAATAACATAAATTCAATGAAATCGAATTTAAATTTTTTTAAATTTGGAAAATTTACTTTTAGACTTTATGCAATATTTACGAACATGAAATATTTAACATAGGTAGTCAAAGATTAATTTATAGACTAAGATTAAGATAGACTTTTCTTAGTAAGTGCGTGAGCCAAAAAAGTACAACTGAACTATAATTTTATTTATTAAGTACTTGACATATTTGAAGGTAAAAATTATAATTGTTGATAAAAGATCAAAGATTTTATTAAACAGTAAAAATAATTTTTTATTTTAATCAAGTACCTAAGTGAACATTTTTTTGAAATATTAATTGAAAAACAACTGAAAACAAAGAAAAAAGTATATTATTGAGATACATCAGATAATTACAGCGCTCATCACGTTCTTAAATCACAAAATAGAAAGAACATATTATTCTGAAAATATTTTATAAAGACGTTGATAAATCCACATCGTCACGTAGTCAATTAGCTGGACATGCGGAACTGTATTTGAGCTCTGAAAAAAAACATAATAATTATAACTAATGATATAATCGAAACACAATATTATTCAGAATAGTAGAAGCGTTGTAGGAAAAAATTTGTATTGTAATTAAGAAAACCATAATGAGCTAACTAGTCACCAAATTCTACATTACTGGGCTAAATTTTGTAAGTATGGGTTTCCTCTACTTCTCATTTCTTTTTAGTTTACCTCTTTCCTGCAAATATTTTATTTCTTATTGGACAAACTAAACAAATTCACTTTCTACTCAATAAATTTAAAATGTTCACGAATAATTTTTCATGATCGATTTGACAAATTTATTGAAAAAAACTGTCACTGAGAGAAGAACGCCTTCATTACTTTCATTTTTCAAATTCACCATGATTTTTCTCAACCAAATTATTTTCACATCACTCGCATAAGCTTATTTATGTATAATTTGTATACTTAAAGAGAACCTTTTCATTTACGTGCCCTAAATTGGCCTGTAATCTTGACACAACAGTTGTAATAATTTCTACACTGAAAACAAACCTTTCAAACATTTTCGTCAGAATTTCTTTACTAGCAGCGTATCGTTCTTCATTACGTAGACTAGCCGCTCTCCAACGTCTCCTCACATTCGACCAATTTTTTAAATGAGATTGCAACAGTTCTTCTCTACTGGGGGCTAATTCTGGATCCTGAAAAATTAACATTAAAACAATGTATCGTCAAGATTTTATAGCGGGCTTTAGCAGCAAAATAATTAGGGAATTTGTAAACTAACAGCGTTTAAATTAATATCTTGAATTTCGTGAGGAACAGGCGACGGTATTCGAAGAGTATGAACACCTTCTGGAAGTGGTTTGGGGGAAGGTAATTGCAACACGTCCAGTTCATCTGATTTAACGACGGCAGGTCGCTCGTTTAGCTCAAATAACTGATCGTCTGTGTCATTATCGTGTTTAATTTCCAGCAGACCACCGCGTTCTCCTTCATTTTGTCTGAAAATTCAAATCATTATTCCAAGAATTAGATATAATTAAGTAATTGTAAGATAATTTTTTTCTCGGTCAGTAAACAAAATAAGCGTGACTCGATTTAACAAAGTCGAGCTTATTTTGATTCGATTCGAATTATGAGTTGAATAGAAAATATCCACTGCTAGATTCACATACCTTGTTATCCACAAAAACGAAATTTTTCAGCAATATAGAAAAACTCGAACGAATTTTTGAAATTGATTTAGAGGTAAGGTTAAAATGAATTTATCTTTATTCTTGGACCCAGAATTTGATGTTGATTGATTTTTTATGGCTAAAACGAGGAGTTGTTTCTTCACAGTTTTCAAAATACCACAATATTGCTGTGGGTTAAGACGTATTTTTCTATATTAACTAGTGGCTTGTGAGGTATTGGTTTTATGGCTTACTATGGATTGTCAAAAAATTATTGCGGGATACAAGATATTGGTAGAAGCTACGAAGGTGTCGAGTGTTACGAGAATTTGTTGTTTTTTTTTTCTATTAAATTAAGGGATGCAGAACCTCAGAAGCCACCCATATTAATGAAAATGGCATTTTCGTCAAAGGTGCCAGTTACGAGGTCTGTGGAAATAGCAGTCGATATGTTTATTTTTTTAATTCTGAAATAACATGTTCATAAATATTGAGTTTCATCCAACGCATATGGACGATTAAGGATAATTGAAAAAAATTAAACGTGGCTATATACGTTTCTCCATAATGGTTGGGGGGCTGAGTACTAAGAGTGCAAGCGTACAAACCAAGTAATTCAAGTATTTGAGGTCAGTACAAGGCAAGAATTTCGTACATCAAAAAATGTTTAGAAAAATATACAATCCAAGGAAATCATATACGAGAGAATTTACTCCGTTTAAATTTTTGAATTTAAATAGACTTGTGAGTTATACAATGTTCAAAAATTCCAATTATTTCAAAATAAAAAATGAAGACTTTTATAATTCATCAAAAGCATTCCTAGAGACATCCCTTAACAATACTTTGCCAAAGTATGAGATAAATCCGTATAGAACTGAGTTACTGAGGAGTATTGTTGTGTAAAAAATATTTAAAAAAATTAAAACCGTCAAGATTTAGATGATAAAGAAGAGAGATTCATACTGCAATCATAATAATATGGATTCGGAATAGAAGTGAAAATGTAAAATCTTCTCAGAAAAAATCATTCACTTTGAAAAAACTCAAAATTAATTCTGAACGGATAATTTTCAAAAATAAATTCGAGAAAAATTCATTACACTCATAGAATTCATCTACTGCTGAAAAATCAATAATAAAAATTAACAATACCTTGATGAGAAAGGCTTGTTCTGGATCCAAGCTCGACAAATAGGATACAAAGGTGTTTTCGCATCGAATTGAGCTAAGTCGACACTTCTGTCGAACAATTTCATAAAGTAAGATTGATGGTCCTCAGACTCGCTGCCTTTGTTGTTCAGTTTCTTCCACGGACTAGGAGAGGAATCACTAAAAAATTAGAAAACATATTTTAAAAATCAGAAAGGCATATTAAATTTTTTTATTTTAAATTACGAGAAGAGTGAAATTAATTTTTTAATTTTTTCAACAAAGCATGTTTCAAGTTATAAATAATTCTTCCAATATTACACCTCACTTTTTTGGAGGCTTATTTTCATTGGAGCTTCAATAATTTCACTACTACTATATCGTCTAAGCATAAAATTACATAATATTCTTTCGAATGGTCAGGAATTCGGGATTGAGAATTGAAAACTTAAAAAACATCACACGTCAGTTAATTGAAAACAGGGAAAATCTGCTTGGGTCAATAAAATTCAGGATTCTGTTTGTAAAATTACCTTATATCTTGCTGAAATTGATCAACAAAAAACGTCACAAGAATTCAAATTGAAATGAGGTAGAATAAAAAATAAGAAACAATGATACTTTATGTACAATTACAATCTCGTCGACTGAAAAGCCCTCCATTTATCTACGAGTGACAGATGAGATAATGAAATAGATTTTAGAAAATGTAAGCAATTTCAGAAGAATGTGTTTACAGTTACAACCTTTCATTGCAGAATTCTAATTTAGAAATTTTTAATACTATAAAAACTGAAATATCTAATTTCATAGAAACGAATTTTGAAAACATGAGACAGTAAATCAGAGACCAATATAACTGCACAAAATAAGAAATAATACAAATATATACTTGGGTAGTCAAGTAATTTTGGAATATAATTCTCCATGACCTACAAGACATACATGAAGAGATTAGGACTACTTTCTTCTTCGACGAGACAGCACAAGGTCTCAAAGATACAACCTTCGAGTACGAATAACTACAAAATTTCAGATGAATTTCTTCACACAAAATATCAACAAGTAAATCAACGAAAAAGTAAGAAGGATCAATCACATGACCATTATTCGATATTTCTGGAGGGAAATACAGCTTTGAAATACGTACTTAACAGGTTTCTTGACAACCGAGTTGGAAGATGAGAAGGATGAATGGTCACTTTCATCCGTTTCGTCGGGATTGCGATTAAGACTGTGTTTCAGAGCACCAGCTAGACGACCTCTAGCAATAGCTACTTCACCTGTAACGATGAAATTTACGATAAAATGGGATTTTTAATACCCCTGATTATAAGAATAGGTAAGTTTCTCACCATCTTTTTCCTTCATTTTTTTTTCAGCCGGACTGTCTTTGCTCCTTTTAATTTTACGTCGTTTAACCATCTTCGAAAAGCTAGAAAGAGAAGTCAAAAATTAGATTACAATTCGTGGAAAACTGAGAAAAACACCCTATTAAGAATATTGAGAAACGATAATTTTCGTAATTTATCGAGTTCTAATGAATAAAATTCGGTAAGCTAGTCAATTAATACGAGCAAATAAATGCAAAAAAGGCTTGATTATAAAGTAATGCCGCCCATTTTCCGAGAAAAAATGAAGAAAAGACCATCTGAAAATGAGTATCAAAAGTGAAAGCTGTCAAGCCAATTCAAAAGAATAAAAATAAAGTAAATTCAAATGTATACGACAGGAAACATATGGAATACTACTTATTCGACTCACATGAACAGAAAAAATAGAAAAAAATAGAAAATTAATAGAAAATTCAACTAAAAAATTCAGAAAACTAAATAAATTCGCATCTAACAGCTGAAAACCATTTCAATTCGGTTTCGTAAAATCATTCGTTTTCGCAAAATTCAGTTCAGATGACTTCATTTTTCAGTACTTCGAACTTTCAATTTTCATAGAAATGAATTTTGATGTCAAAATTATTTTACTCAACTGACGATAGATGCGTTGAAACTCCATAAAAAAATTAATTTTGTCAAAAATTATAGGTAGCGCTAAGCTCGATATGTTTTTTTTCATCGTTATCTTCTTCCATTTTCATATTTTTTATCAATTCGTAATTTTCATTTTTTTAAATTAAATTTCTAAAAACTTCACTCTGTAATTAATTAGTTTTCAGTCTTTTCATCTTCCTGATCCCTTGGAATTCGATTTGAAATGACATCAGAGTCTAGTGAAGATGAAGCCCCTTCAAGACTGCTCAAAACAGCTTACGATGTTCAACGGATGAAATTAGAGAAACTGATGAAAAATCCAGTTGAGTAGCCAATCTAGTCGCTAAAAGTTACCATTTTTCATCAGTAATAATTATTGCTTGATGAAACAGTATTTCATCCATGCTTCTTACATCGTTTACCTTCCCCGTATCCCGTCAATTTCATTGACATTTTTTATTTTCATTTTTTAACAATGCCTCCAGTATTCAATTCTTCTTTACCACCTAAATTGCTCCTTTATGGTAACTGTACTTATGTTTGATGCTAATATTCAATCTGTTCGTCTGATGATCATTACAATAATGCCCTTAAAAATTACAGACAAAACCAGTCGTTATTCCTGATTTCAACAAAGAAAAGAAGTCTCAGTATGTTCCAGATTTCGTGAGAAATGTTATGGGTTCCAGCGCAGGAGCTGGAAGCGGTGAATTTCACGTGTACCGACATTTGAGACGCAAAGAATACGCTCGACAAAAATCAATGGCCGAAGAAACAGAAAAAGTAATTTTTTTCGACATTTTATTGAAAGATCAAAAAAAAATATTTTTCATGACAAAAAAATCAATTAAACAATTCAGCAATGTAGGTACTAGGTAGCCACAAAAAATTACTTTCTCAATCTGAAAGAAATAACGAATTTGAATCAATTGATTGAAAAAAAGCAATTGAAAAAATTCTTTTTAAAAATGGTATGCCTCACTGAAAATCTTAAATTCAATTATTTGGTCCTTTTTGATGTATTCTCAGCTCAAATTCTATGAAAATTTAATTTGCACGTTACAAAATATATTTTCAATAATTTCTTATAAAAAATCTATTATGTTCAGTATCCTTTAGTTGTTTTCTTTTTAATTAATTCACCTGTTCTTATAGGAACGACTTGACAGAGAATTCCGAGAGAAGCTTGAAAGAAACCAGAAAGAAGCCGAAGATAGAACAGCCAAAAAACGAGCCAAACGACTCAGAAAGAAGCAAAAACTCAAAGAAAAACAAAAACATAAAAAATTCAAGAAAGGTGAAGACGACAAAGCTGATAATGTTCCTACTTCAAGCGATGACAGCGAATCTGAGAACGAGAACAGTGATGCGGGTAAGAAAACTTGAAAATCGCAAGAAAAATCATTCAACTGGGATCTACGTAATTCTTTGAAGAGCCAGTACCTCAAAACAGGGCTGATATTGTGTATCTCGAGTCAAATGTGAATGAGAAAAAGAATTAACCTACTGTACATTAAAATAAAATCTCACTTTCAACCAATATTTTCATTATTTACAAAATATAAATCATCTTCTTACAATGTAATAAAAATTACTCGAGTAAAAGAAAACTAAAATACGTACCTAATAGCCAGTCAAAAAAAAAAAAAAAAAGCGTCTTCAGTAGATTTTATTTTTTAAAACAGCTTTCGAGATGATGGTGACGAAAGTTTCTTCAATTTTTTTCGACAAATGGTTATTGGCGAGCAACATGTTGCCAGAATTATTAATATCCGAAAGATATCCATCGTCGAATTCGGCGACATTCAAATGAATGTCGCCGATTTTCAAACTTGCTTCTGAGATGGCAATTTTGCCAAGCTGAATGAGCAACGATACGGTGTCGTCAATTAACGTTGGAAATGCTTCGCAAATTCGTACGAATGCTGGCAACACGTTGTTAGCAAATTCGGTCCGAGAAGAGGTAGGCAATGCTGAAAAACGAGAATATCAATTAATATGAATAAAAATAGATGAGTTGATGGAGGGAATCGATAATATGAGGTGGAAATGTGTTCGAAGAAGTTATTCTACTTCAATCTTCAATATTATGTTCCCAATATCTCTCTTTTTTTTGTGAAAAGTTCAATTTTTAAATTCACAACGAACACTCGAGTATGAAAAAATATTATTCCTATTTGATCACTAGTTACTAGGAGGTTCTGTTTCAATTTCAAAATCAGAACGCGATATTTGGAGGCGAGCAGACAAACTAATATTATTTTCTAAACATCATTCTGTTTTATGAGTTGATGCGTGAAATTGCTGAGTTGCTGAATAAAGACTCAATACCAAAGCATACAGAGACAAAATCGTGAGAATAATACTCCAAATTTTCCAATCAATTTGAGATACTACCTATTTAATACCTTAGATGTTCTTCAAAATGTAATTCTGGACTTGAGAACCAGAGTAATTCAAGTCTCAAGCTGCTGAGAGAATACTGACTAATTTCGATGTAGTTTATCATGTACTTTTATCCTCAGAACTCGACGTTTAAAAATGACTACTTATTGTCTTTGAAATGAACATTATTATCAACACTAGAATTATGGGGTTGTGTGTTTTAAAAACTTGAACTAAAAATTTGAACTTCTTCTCAGGTCCAGAATTATAAAACTCCAACAGTATTCACTGTATAAAACATTCAGAGAAGCATGAGCAAGTCTATACCCCAAATATTAGCTACTCATCAAACTGAATCATTCAAATGTAACACAAATTTTGCAAAAGTAAAATGGACCAATTTACCTGAAAGTAAAGTAGAGAACGTATTCAAAGATAGTCTCGCCACCATCATCGAATGAGGAAGAGCGTATTGAAGAGCTAAATGCGAGATCAGGTTAATAGCAAACTCTTGTTTATCGAACGATGGCTGACTTATTAGTTCGGCAATAAAGTCGACGCAAATGTGCATCGATGGAATACCAGTCACAGTCACAGGTAACAATTCATTTGGATACCCCTGTGAAAAATGAGATATGTATTGACAGAATCGCATGATATGTTCATCATACAAAACACAATAATATTAAGTTACCTGAAAATGAACCAATTTACACAATGGAGGATCAGCAATAAATGCTTGATGGAGGTACGAACAAATGATACTTTGTACTTCCCTCAGAGACCATAATCTCGCTTTCGATTGCTGTAAGAGAATGAAATTCAAAAAAATCAACATCTTCATGGTATTCAAATACTCCTAAAACAACTAGAATAATTTAGATAAAACACCAGCATTTTTATAAGCTTTTAAATATGATCGTATTTTTAATTGTTCTGTCATTTACTTTATGTAACACAAATTACTGGTAGGACAACGAAAATCAAAGATACGAGGAGTAGCACTAGTATGACCTCGTGGTCTTTGTAAATAATCACAAACTACGAATTGAATAAAAGCCAGACACCACACTTTTGAATTGAGCTCTGAACCTGAGAATCAAGAGGATAATCCAGCTCAAAATTAAATGACTAAGAAATATCGATTATTTTCAATGTAGTTTTCTCAAATGTCAAAAATAACTACTCATCCTTGTAATGAGAACCGTAAATCCCTCCCACCCCCCCCCTAAAAAATTGATATTTTTTGGTAATTTCAACTGAAAATATGAACCTTAAAATTGGAAATTTGAACCTGAATCATTTTGGTTCTCAGGTCTAGAAACTAGCTATTTATTTATCAATTTTTTCACCCAAATCTCATCATTCCTCAACAGAATCTTCAAAGCAACCCTCGCAGCGACAAAAATGATTTAATACGTGAAAAAACCTCCCCCTCCAAAAAAAAATATATATACACAAAAAATAAGCCTTTGATCTCCCCTCTTGATATTCATCCAGTATTATAACTTACTCGATCTTCCGGCATTTCCAAACACGACTCCAATAAAATTTGAATCGCTGCACTTTCTTGCGCTGCGATCAAGGCGCTTCTCAGTTCCTCTCTTTCGACGTCACTGGTTAATCCACCGACTGGAATAACATTCGATGGAATGCTGGTTACAGGACCATCCAGCTGATGACGACTAAGTTGACTTCGAGATGCTGCCAACGAGGATTGCAGCACACGAATGACGATGCTTAAAATCGCTGCACACCTAATGAAAGTAAAAAAAAAAAGTCAATATTGTGGTTCACTAGAATAACAAATTTTGATACTCGAAAAAGTGGTACAATCATTCACAAAGCTTCAAAAAATATACATAGAACATTTTAAGAACGAAGTACGAGTAACCAACATTCAAGAGGTAAATTTCATTTCAAAAAAAAAAAAAAAATTGTATAAAAATGTACCACAAATTTCGAACGAAAATTGTATTTCTTGTACATTATGTTTTACATAGAAGAACCGCGGATAGCATAGAATTTACGTTGGGCTTTTAATTCAATATTGCATTCATCGATATGCTAAACTGAAGTAATGCTGAATGAAACGAAATTTTAGCTCACTTGAAATCAAAGTTGAAAATACATCCTTAAATAATCTGAAGCTATAAATTGCATCAGAATCACTTTAGATGCTAGCTGATTTTTACTTGGCAACTGAACTAGTAGAGCGCACCCTTAAGTGAAAAAAGCATCTGAAAAATTTATATAGAATTTGTAATTACCTGAACACTCGATAATCGCATCGTAGTATTTGCAGAGGGTCTATAATGATTTTCTCTTGCTTCGGAGGAACCGAGGGTAAAGTAGCTTCTTCGTGTAGGAGCGCTTTGATAGTCATCACCCAAAGACTTCTTGGAAGCACGCTGTTGAACCGAAGCCATACTTTTTTATAAAGCTCTGAAAAGAAAAAAAAAATTATCATCAAACTGGCATTTTTTGGCGAGAAAAGAAAAACAGTTATTTACATACCTTGAATGTATAATGGAACAGTATCATCTAATGTAGAACGTAAATACTTCATAAATATATTCACATACGGCCACATCTGCTTCGATGGCATAATCAACAAGGCTGTAAGAAGACGAGATGCTTGCGACGGACATGTTGACATATTATGCAAAGCTGTTAATAAAAAATAGATTTAGAAACTTGGGCCTTTTTGAATATATCTTCGTTCAGTTCTAGAACCAATGTTTGCCCTTTTAAAAAGCATGACTTCAAACGGTTCGCCTTTGCCGAATAGAGTCGAAGCGTATTAGCAGTACTTAGCTACTTACCATCGGCCAACGTAGCCTCAGAAATGATTTTAGGCGAAACTAAAGTCAATGACCAATCGTCGTCTTCCAACCAGTCTTCAACCAAAGATAAATGCGGGAAATGAGTGGCCAGTAAACGCAGGAGAGACGAAAATAGACCTACAAATTTTCTAGAATCAGGAATCTGAGAAAAAAAAAATTGTAACCAACGACATATCAACTCACCGGAATAGCACTGCTGATTTTTCAGCGCCTGCTGCAGTAAATATTTGATAGGAAATTCGGATAGAAATTCGGGCGAGTAACTCTTCACCAGTCTACCGATGTTGGCGTAATTTTGGGTATTTGAAAGACGAACGTCTTCATACAGCAGTACGTAATACAGCAACAGTAGCTGAGGCATGAATGAACGATTTTTGGCTTCTATAGATCCCTACGAAAATTAACGATAATGATAAATTGATACTAGAACATAAATTTGAATATTTTACTTGAAAAACGTCCATTTTATTTTTGTTTAGCTCTCACCAACTTGTCAAAAACCAATCAGTAGTATAAAGTATTTCTAATGGAGCACAACCAAAATATTTTTCACGAATTTGGTGTATTTATTATTTATACTTAATTCAAAAAGTTTGGCTCCACATATTGCTCCTAGGTAAATAAACTTTTTTAAGAAACGCTGAATTTTTCGAGAAGTTTGGCTCCACATATTGCTCCTAGGTAAATAAACTTTTTTAAGAAACGCTGAATTTTTCGAGAAAAAAAAAGTGTCTGCTCACTGACTACCGACAAATAGTCTGAGGGAAAAATGAGAAAAATTACTTACTTCCTCGGACAAAGAATCTTTGAAAACTTCTAAAATCTCTTCTTCGCCGATTCGTTCATTAACAACTGGCTCGTGGGGCAATTTATTGGTAACGTTCAACATGGAATTCACGTAAACATCTATCAGCGAAGGTAACAAAGGATGCAGCGGAACTGTACTCGTACATATTTGCCTATAAACCAGAGAAGAATACGAATTTCCGTTGAATCAATGTTCATACTTTTTTCCACAAAAAATTATGACTAGGATAACTTACTTGAAAATCCAACTTTTAACGTTAACTTTATGCTTTAAAAATGCTCTACTTTTCATTAACTGATGAATACAGTGGATGGGTAAAAACCCGTGTATGTTGGCATTCAAATTCGGTGTCACCAGGACACTAACAGCTCTAGATGTAACGACCTGTCAATCAGAAATAAATGAAAAGGACTTTCTAATTTGGTAACCGAACAATTGTTCCGTTTTTTACCTGTTCGGTGAATACTTCTTGCATGAAAATCACTTTCACTCTAGTCATATTATGATTTCGAATAGAAACACGCATTCCCAGAGTAGAACAAACCAAATCACTAATAGCACTGATTTGTCCACTATGTACATGAATGGCCAGCAGAAGCAACATTTCACTGAACGAGGCAGTAACGTCTATGGGTCTGAAATTTAAGAAAAAATTATAACACTGAATTCAATTCATAATAACGTTCTTGTAGCGCAAACAAAATCCATATTTAGATTTTCGGCATTAAAATGCTTCACTTTAAAGAAATCTTATCGTTGGCTCCGGAAGATCTGGAAAATAATCAGCTCAGCTGAGCAACTTGGAAAAAAAAAGTAACTCGATAAACAATTTAAAATGAATTTTACCCAACAGCATTTGACAATGATGAACTGATGAAATTTGATTACCATTACTTGAAACAAATGCAATACTCACTTTCCGAAAAATGAAGAATCGCTTCCAGACAACCACTTCAGCCATTGAACACATTTCAATTCATGATCTTGATGGCTGATTAACGAAGGGCAGGCGAAAAGCATACAAACTGCTATCGATGCAAATCGCACACCCTCAGACGTTGCTGGGGGATAAATCGTCATTAGTTTCACTAACAATAAGATCTCGTCGTCTTGGAATCTGAACGTGAAGAGAAAAGTTAACAGAATTGAGGAATTTCTCTTCAAAGTAACGCAACAATAAATAATCGGTTTTCAATGGTCTAAAATTTCGGTTAAGCTAACCCTTCTTGAACGCACAAAATTTTAAATTTTGCAGTAAGGTCACTTTAGATAGGAACTTTTCAATTAAAATCCAAATCTTAGTTCAGAAGAAAAAATACGTACTTGATTCCAGCGATGCCACGTAACGCACAGTACAACCTTAACAACACAGATCCGTGGACAACGCACGAATATGGAATTTTGTTACCATCACCAGTCAAACGTACAATGTTCTGGAGCTGCAAGATCAGTTCATCACGCAATCGTTGCAATGCGACATTATTTTCTCGCATTTTCTATAAAAAAATTTACGTTTTTCAGCTCGCATTATAAAACCGTATTCATAGAAGTAGCAGAAGTATTTTACCTTTGGCCTAGCACGAGTAAACATGGAGAACCAATTTCTGACCGACTGATCATTGCCAAGCAGCAAGCCAGAAACGAAAGCCACAATATCACCTCCTGTTCTGGAATAACTACTGCCTAGACCACCATGTAAATACTCAGGGAAGTCCAAAGTAAGGGTTATTGTCAAAGCTGGCATTTTACAAAGTTCTACCTACAATGAATGATTCGTGAGAAGCGTCCAATTATGAGAAATACAAAATATCGAATATGATAAACATAATACTTACACATTTTGATCGAACAACGTAAGCCCCCTGCGGATACATTTTACAAAGAGCAGTTAGCGTTTCCATCCTAATACGAGTACCTCCATTTTCATCTTCTATTTTGTCAGAATTCTGAATCAAACTCGTACAAACTAAAAATTGAGAAAGATATAGGAAATGAATATGAAAAATATAAGAGTTGTCAGTTGTGAGAACAATAATTCTTACCGTCATAAAAACAATCTGGATTATTTGCTACAATCCAACAAATTATGTCAGGGCCATGTTTGACATGAAGTAAAGTTTGAGCCATGTCTTGTAACGACAACAGAGCTGGTAACTCTGCGAGAGCGATGTTAATAACATCACATACTTCAGGAATGTACACGGCATTATCAAATAGATCACAGCTTTTAATGAAAAATTCGCTCGCATTCTTCTGAAATTCTTGCATCTGTAAGGAAACACAAGATTTGAAATCTGTTCGAAGCAACTAGTTGCTGAAATTGCAGTAAATCGAAAGCTGATGAAAAAGTGGTCGTACTTGGCAAGATACTGAGAGTAATTCGCTCAATACAAGATGTAAACGTCGAGTAGAATCACTCCTTTCGAACTCCAGAGACAAACGATTTTCAAAAGACTGAGCTAATACACCGTCAGATTGCGAGTTTCCTGATTTTTTTCTGAAAATCGAATAAAAACGTAGTTTAAGGAGAATACTATCAATGATAAAAACAGTGACACAACATTTACCTCAGAGCTTGCTCTGCTTTCACGTCTACCTCCAGTTTGTGGAAATCTATCGACAAGAGAGCGACGATTGAATTGACTACTTCGATGTTCGATAGCAGGGTGAGGATCTCTTTTCTGTTCTCCAGGCATTTTGTGGTCGAATCATCCGGGGCTATAAGGCTCATTCGAACCAGACATGGCAAAATGGATCTAATCTGCCGGGAACGAAATTTAGCCAACTGTTTCACGTCAACATTCAGCAGAGCTTTGAACACGTCAGGATGAACTTTGAAATCGAAATTCATGATTCACGGACGAACTGCAGTTTGCTAATATCCTTCATAGTATTGGTGAAATAAAATTAAATTTTGTAGCAAAATTAAATTGGCAGAAAAATGAATTTTATAGAAATCATTCATTCATTATTCAACCGCGTCTTGTTATCACTTTTTCATTGATCGATATAGACGTTTTGCTTCAAATTGGATGACGCGTTTTTCAATATGGCGTTTTTCTTTTGTTCAGCTTCAAAAAGCTCAAAAATAATTTTTTTTTCTGAAAAGCAGGAAAACGAAAAATCCAGAAAAATCAGATATCAAACATGAAAATGAAAAGAAAATTGGAAAAAAAAATTTTAATAATATTTAAAATTAATGAGAAAAAATCAAAAATTCAAAATACTAATTTTAATTCAATTATGTGGATTCAAAAAATGAATTAAAATTTCAAAATGGGTTAGAATTTATCTGCTGTTTCGTAAAATTTAGGATGTATAGTTTGAAGAAAATAAAGAGAGCGAGAAACACGAGAAAGACTTATTCGTCGCAAATATTTCCTTACATCTCAATTCAAATTCAACTTCAACCAAATGAAATATCTCCTAAGTCCTAACATATCCTGGCTTAAAATCTGAATCGCATAGGAAATAAAATACCAAAATGTACGAGAGAAGTTGAACATGGCTGCAACTGACTCATTTTTTAGTTGGTATCAAACTATCAACAGTCAACTCTCGACAAATAAACCATAATATTTAATTCATTTTGTCACGAGTCAAAATTCAATATGAAGAATTAAAGCTGAACAAGCGGGTTCACATTCACTATATTGATTTGGTACAGAAATATGCATCAGAAGAATTTGAAGAACTGACATAAGACACCTGATAATTCAATAAAAAGAATCTTGGTGCAATTTTTTGATCTAATTTCAAAATTCAATCTCAATTAGAAATATCATCAGCTCTTTTTAGTTCGTCATAGCTCTATTGAGCTCACTTTTCTATCCCAAAACAAAACAATTCGAAATTTCAATACGTATAATGCATACGTATCATCCACCATTATTGCATCATCTCAAATACGACTAAGACATGAATATCGAGAACCTTCATTTCTTGAAAGCTCCGATAAAGAAAATTGAATGAATTACGGATTTTAAATAATCAAGTCAAAAAGTTTACCTCTGTTCACACTTCAGTCGAATAATAATTTTCATAGCTATTGCCAGCACCGAAAAAATGAACCCCGAAGTTGGAATCACCTATAGAGCGTAACTATTTTCGTGGAAATTTATTTATAGATATTTCATAAAAATAACAAAAAAGCTAATATGATCTAGCCAAGACACAAAAGAAAAATAATGAATTATTAGAGGCTTTGAGAGGTTTCAATTTCTCAACGAATGTGAATATAAAAAAAATTAAATACTATAACTTAAGACACAAATTTTTTTAGGTCTCTCAATAGACCAACGTAGGAAGCGTGTTCGTAAGAAGTGAATAATTCTGACATTTCCGTTACAAATTCATTAGTAATTCCTTTTTCTTCTAGGACACCATACAGCATCTCATAAACACCCTGAAATAATCAAGTATGATATATTCGTGCGATAGACGAAATAATTTTAAATAGAATAACATAAATACAAGTTACCTCATCCAGAATAGTTCCTTCGACTGAATAATTCGTATCCTCCCAATCACCTTTGTAAATAGAAATTTCGTCGATAAGGAAGGCATCTATGGACAAAATCGAGCAAATAGAGAATCTTGAAAAGTCTTATTAATTAAAAAGACGAAAATTACCTTGACGGGCAGAATCTTCACCATCTGTCTTGGAAAAGCCTTCATCCTCTGGATCTGGTTCCGTATATGAACACTGCAAACGCAAAACAGTATCTCCTCTTTTAATTTCAATCTGGAACGGTGGCATCGAAGTAAGACCTGGCTGGTCGGCATCTTCCTCTTCTTCAGGAGGATATTCGGAACCACCTTTCAGCGATAGACTAACATTAGCGTTTATTTCAATCCTGCAATCATCAAATTCATAATAAACATCAACACGACCACAATAAAATGCGCAAAATATTCGACATACGTTTCGGTAGGTGTCTCTTTTATCAAGTTGACCTCGGATCCGTTCAGATGAACTTCAAAACCACCAAGCTTTGAAGGAATAGATTTCGATTTGCCTAATGATTGCTGTTCAGCAGCGATTTCATCGTCCAAGTATTTGATTAGTTGTGATGAATCTAAAGAAAATTCAAGTTGTAAGATTAGTGTTAAGCTACTATGAGGAGATTCAAAACACGTTGCGACAAGGACGGAAAGAAGTTACTTACGATTCTGAGTAGAGTACAGGTTAAATTTAATTTGCGCATTTGCTGCAGGGGCGATGAATTTAGCCGAAGCATTACCCAATTTCAAGCAATTCCAACATGTGCTGTATGACTGTTTGCTGCCATAAAGAAAATTTCGGCCGACTACACCGGTCCATTTTGCAGCAGAAGCTGTCAAATTTCTTGCAATTCCACTCATTTCGATTTATTCGCGCACACAACACAGAAACAATACGTATAGATTCTAAAAAAAATAAAATGATGACACTGGCTAGCTTGGTTGAATCTTAATTCTATTATTTAGTTTAAACAGCAAAAGAAAAGAAACACATTCGATAAGATTAGAAGTTGAAAGGAAATGAAATGCCGAAATGGAACTTTTCTTGTTTTTGAAAAAGAAGAAAGCATGCGATGCGACGCAGGCGGCAGGAGTGCAGGACACATGCTGGATTCAAAGCATATTCAAAGTCATACAATGATGATACAACGTGTAAAAATCCTAAAAATGGTTTGCCAAGGTGCCAACTTATCTCACTTGCAGCGCGGCATTTTCCATTCTCACTGCACACACACACACTGTCATACTCAAATATACATTTACACATACACAATGGCAAAAACTTTTTCAGTCATTTTCATTTTACTATTTTAGCGCTTCCTTCAGGGATAAAATAGCAAAATCATTAATGTCTTGAATCAGTGTGACCAAATAATCAACGTTCGGAATTAAATTAAAACCAAAAGTTGAACTTGATAATCATATCATAGATAAATTTTGATATGAAAATTGATGAGGATTGAAAAGTTCGCTGAAGCAAAAGCTCTCCTGCATGGAATTACGAAGTGCAAATCAAAAGTTGAAGAGAAATTCAGACTAGGCCACTCTAGGCATTATATTATTCCATCTATTCATCATGTTGAACTCATCGTGCGTTATATGCAATGCTGAAACTTCGAAATACAAATGCCCAACTTGTCAAATTCTATAGTAAGTTTTCATTTCATTTCTATCTTATACTCGTGTAAAATTAAAATATAAATTTTCTCGACCTCTCCTACTGTATTTTCCAATTTTACAGCTGCTCCATTAACTGTTGGAACTCCCATAAGAAACAGCCTTGCGAGAAGCCAGAAAATACTATTATAGAACCAGAAAGTACCTTGAACTATTATGCATTCAGAACAGAAGATACTATACCTATCGAAAAACTCAAATTACTAGGTAGTCTCACTTTTGAATCCTTTTCATTTTCATGACAGAAACTTTTAATCGCTTCCTAATAATTTGCAGAGCATCATGAAGGAGTTCGAACCACCTTAAGTAATCCTCACGTTCGAAGTATTCTCAATGTTATCGATAAATCCAGAAATCCTTCCCTAGCGTTGAAAGTAGCCATGCTTGAACCGATTTTCGTAGAGTTTGTCGAAAATTGCTTAAAAGTGGTCGAACCTTCGGAATTAAATTAATTTTTCATTGGTGATTTTCTCATGGACCATATTATGTATGTGAATGATCGAATTCAAGAAATGCGTGAGTGTAATTATATTGTTTTTATTCTGAAAATTCATCTATTTAATTATTACTGGGATACTGTATTCCAGAGAGGAAAAAAATGGAATTTAGGTTTGTTTGAGCAATAGTTATGAGAGCTAAGTAATTCCACTATTAGCTTGACTGGGTGCAGAATGCATCAAAGAAAATTCTATTTTATGAGATGAGATGTTGACCTGAAAATTATTTACACATCCTGCACTTACTCATCATCAATCTTTGACGTGTTATATATTAGTACTCAACGACTGGAAATATTTTTCATTTTATTAATTCTCTCCTCTCGCAACACTATTTCTAAATACTTTCAAGAAAACAAATTTTCGTTGATTTGAATCTTACGTACAGGATGAATATAATGTAAGAATTTTTTGAATCATGTTTCTCGCAGGTTAGCTGATATTGTCCAAAAATTCGTACAGTAATGAAAATGTTTCTTGAACTCGATATTTTCACCTTTTCAGACTGGACAACGTGAACGTATTCACCGTCTTTGAAAGTGGCCAAGTAAAGTCGATTAATCCGAGAAGCTTAGAAATGTTTGAAATCAATTAGAATTTATTGTATTTAAATATTTAAGACTAGTACACTTTGTCGGGTAAAACAAGAATTTCACGTACGTGTTCAGCTTTACAAAAACAGAATAAGCTGGTAACTGGTAATTTTTGTACCAAGCTGAAAAAAAATCTAGCCTTATAATTTCAGCAACAGATTCGTATCAACTATGTCGAATTTAATAAATATCAGTCTTTCATGATTTATGCGCAATGTTTTCATTTTTTTTTTTTTATGTTTCCGTAAGTTAGTGGTAATATCTAATAAAAATTAATTTTTCTTTTACAATGTTGTTGCGTTTTCCTCGCCTCTGCACCACGAATACTGCAATTTTTGAAAGTAAATAACTTCATGTTCAGCAGTTTTCACAATTCGGTTTTTTTATGGTGCGCAGAAACATCGCTAACGTAACTGAAAATGTCGGCAGGCATGGTAACTTTATCCATCTCGTGAGCCAATGACCAGTACCGTTTACGTACATGATAAGCTGAAGATTTTGGTTGCCTGTCACGAGTAAATATGCCTTTTTTGTTGCCCACAACTCGATGATACACTGAAAACAATTGGCAGGCTTATTAGTTAGCGTTCCATAACATACGTAACGAAAAAAGTTACTCACTTTGAGCAGTATTAAAATCAGCAAAATTCCATATCATTTCTCCAATAAAGAATTTCTTCTTTCTCAGACGGTCGAAAGCTTTAAAGTGTTCAGATAGCAACTCAACTTGAAACTCTTCTGTCCACACGTACGAAGGATTCTGAGTGCAGCAAGAAATTAAGTAAATAGTCGCAGGCCATCTTATTTATTTAGCTGAGAGAAAAATTGTATTCTTCGGCACAAGTTTTAGTTTCGACAATTAGACTTTGGTTCCACGTTTGAATTTTTTTTCCCTCCATTATTTATTTGTGGGCTTATCTTTTGAAAAAACTCCCTCTCAATGGTATCGATTAATTTTGGTTCATTGAAATTAATTCTTTTTGAGAAATCATTTTACATCAATCGGTACCTGATCCAGTTATGATATTATCAATTCGTATTCTGATTCGTTAATTGTAATTTCAATTTCTCATCATCTTTACGAATAAAATTTTTTTTCAAAAATACCCTACGAAAGAAAATGTTACCATATAAATGGCTATTTTCAGTCCAATATAAAAAGTCAATTAATGTGACCCACAGTTGTTTTATTCCATCAACGAAATTTCATATCAAACAAAAGGTGAAACAAGTTCGGAGTATTTCAACCTACACTCCTGTAATAAGAAGAATAGAAATAAAATTTATGATCGAGTTTCGGTTGGGTTCCAATTAGTTTTCAATTGATACACGTCAGTTCAGTTTTTATGTCCTTACAAGGTTTTAAATTAATGTTCCTATTCGTTGTTCTTTTTCTTCGTAACCCTCTGTGATGTTCTATATCTCACCCATCTATATTTTAGTACATATCTACAACCACTACCTACCATATGTAAACCTGCTATAGTATCGGCGCCATATTCGGCCATGAATACAGGCTTGTTGTACTTGCTGAACCATTTTTCAGCTTCCTCTTCGACCCTGCTCTGAATCGTTTCAAGCTTGCCAGTATTACTGTACCACGCGTTATACCGATTGAAGCCAATCACATCGAGATACTGGCCCTATTGGAAATGCACATATCACAAGAGAACATTAATAGTTTACACAAAAATTATAATGTAGGATGTAATTTTTGGGCCTTTATATATCATGATAACCAGTGCCATTAGAAAACTAATGAAATTTCCCTTACAAATGATTAAAAAAGTTGGTACATTTTACCAGTGGACTTAGCACCTTTTCGCTATACGAGGAATCTAATGATTTTTCAAAGACCCCGTATAACATTTATTAATAAATAAAAATAACTCTACAACATACAAAGCAAAGCGATTTCAAATTGGATAATTAGTTTTTAACACGATCTCATCATATTTACGTTTGAGGGTTGTAGAAATATCACAAATTTTTTATTATGCCAGCGTCATAATGGAGCAAAATGAAAGTTGAAAAAAAAAACAACAACTCGGAACAGCTGAAGGAATAAGGAAACTTATGTGGGTATGACAGGTAGAATAATTTGGTAACAAATAAAATATTTTTATACTAGCAAAAAATCTCTTAATTAATTATGAATTTAAAAACTGCTAGTTATTCGAAAAATTAATCAAAGAAAGTGAATAGTGACCATTCCACAAACATATTTTAAGTTAGATAGGTAAATGTTAAGCATTAGAAGTTCTAGACCTTTTAATGAGAAGTTCTCCAATATAATCTTGGTTATTCACACACTTTGTTAGTTAAACATATTCATAATTCTAAAAAAAAAATCAAAATTGTGGCCAAATTTTTTTTTCTCAAAAAATCAAACAAGAATATCGACGATTTTATAGAACTACCCTTGTACCCAAAGCTGTATGCTACTGATACAAGAAGGCATTATTTTTGTCAAAGCAAGTATATACTTTACCAGTAAGTAATTGATTAATATGAGCTTATAAAATTTTGAACGGGTAATTAATCAAGGAAATTTACAACATAAAGACAAAAAGTTGAAAATTACGAAACCCTAGAAATGAAATGGACCAGAAATGATCGTACTCTCTTAGGCATTTCTCTCAGTTTTCGTCGGATGTTCATATAAATGCGTCTTCTGTTATTTCACTTACTTCTTCTTTTTTTTTTTTAAATATTTTTGCAAACTAGGTGAGACCAAACTAATTCATTAAAATACAAGCAATTATTCAATCTTATGTTTCCCAAAATAATCTCAACAGTCCCACGTGTAAGAGGTTGCAGTGAAACAAAGCAATTCTACTGCAGCGTGAAAACACTTACCAATAAATCACTAGTATACGAAACAGCAATAGCTGCAGTCAGTGGTCGACTAGAATCCAACTGTCTGGTAGTACTTGAGATTGATCTAAAAATGATAATTTCTAGCTGTAGTCCTGCTCTCGAAAGAGACGAATTTCTCTTCAAATATTGATTTTACGTACACAATGATGAAGAAAAATGACGGCCTTGTATAAAGAAACTCACAACGTACCGATCATAAAATACCAACTCCTCCAGACATTAACTTACATGGGACTTTTTTCAGCGTAAAGCTATACCAGTACGATCATTTCAAGGCATACCTACATATAATCTATTAAAGAATAATATGTCGAAATTTTTATATACTACTTAATCCATGCCAATCTAAACCGACAATGCGACCATCTGTATTAGCCACGTACGCAAATTTTATAATTTTAAATCCAATTAATACGCACAAAACACCTACACCTTAATTATTAGGCACACTCAGACTGTAAAATTCAGTTTTTCAAATTATCTCCAGAATATCTGCTCAGAGAAATAAATAAAACTTCTGGACAAAGTTAATAAGTAGATACGACAGAAAAAAGCAACGCTGCACAGGAGTGAAGTTCAACTTTTTTTCCTAACCTATCGCCGGCAACAATCGTACACACACTCGTATTACAGATCAAGGATTAGAATCAAGGAATTCCATGGCGAGTTCAAAGTTTGAGAACCAAGCAAAAAGTTATCTAAGCATTAATACCAGGCTGTGGAAGAACGAAATGGGAATAGTTTTCGTTTGTTATTTATGCTTAGCATTTCGATCTAGTTTGCAGGACGGGTAAGATAATTGAGCAGTCACTCAAATCCCATATGGAATGGTAGAGTGCCACAAATGAAATTTCCTTCACCTTCACATTGAATGGTGGTGTATACCATAGGAAACTTCCACTCCACATATCTGAGAGCGTGAAGGTTTCCTCGCAGATTCGAGCAATCTCAGGTTGACCGCATGAATAAAAAATTTTGAAAATCATTACAGAAATTTCAGCTCAACTTCCAGTACGTAGATTTCTTTCAACCCGTACGTAAAAAATTACACGTTCACTTTTTTCAATTAGAGATTATAGCTAACGTGCGAAGAATTACACAAGAGCATAATAAAAAATTTTATAGTGTGTAATTTTTCACCACTGTAATCTTTGGAGAAAGTTATTTCGAAAAAATACTTTGTTTTAGAACTCCTGCGACCAATGGAGCACCCAGAAATTAACTAAGGGAGCGGCTGAGTCTTAAATTTATCTTCAAAATACAGGATTTTTTTTTTTAGTAGGGTAAGAGGAATTTTTTAGTTCAACCCATTTCCGATGAAATTTGAGGCTTTTCGACAATTTTACTGGCGTGTACCTTTTTTCGAATGCAGAGGTACGCACCACGGTTACATGAAATTATGATTTGCATTTCGACTGTACTTTTTATCAACTCACCGCCAAGTCTTCACTGTAAGCTCTATTAAGGACAGCGGTAACGGGATGCAAGACGTCATGACTTTTTACAAATTCCACCAATGATCTACAATGGATAGGTACACGTATAGTCAGGCTAGTACCGTTTACGAACTATACTCGTTCGTATAGGAGTATATAAAATTATGCGTCGCGTCGTATAGTTCATCGAAGTACAGATAAAATCACGATATATAACCGGGAAAAACAGAATCTAATCTTCACACCTACCTAAAATATTCGTCAGCATCCGGTAGTTGAGATCTGGGTTCGTTCGCTATAGACCACATGATGACACTAGGCCGATTTTTATCTCTTCGTATCAACTCTGCCAAACTGTCCATGTGTTTCTTACGCAACATGGATGAGTAGTTTCTGCGCAGAGTGAAATATTATAACGTTACACGAGTCTATAAAATACTATTTTGCAACATTTAAAAAATCTGTTTTCAAAATGTAGACTATCTTATATACAGTATAGTTGCTCAATAATTTATACTCAGACCAATCATCAATCCTCTATACTTCTTCCAACATGATTAGCCATTTCGCACCAAATGAAAATTTCATTAACATTAGTTCCATGGAGAAGTTAATATAGCCTTATTAAATTTCAAGTCAATGGTGCAATTTTAATGGTTGATACAAAATTAGTCACGTTCTACCACCTGCCCGACCTAAATTATGGGACCCTCTAAAATTAAGAACTCATATCCAAGCATGGCACTTCCAAAGTGAACTCAACTTCATATAAATGTGACTGAGAAGGAATTATCATTAGAATAAAATAGGTACCTTTAAATCATTTACTGTACTTATATCTAAACGGCCTAAATTTCATTTACCCAGAAAACATTACACATAATATTCAGTGTTACCATACAGGGAAATCAAGCAGATATCTCATTAAATTCATCAATTTTTTTCTACCTTTGGCGGAATTCTAAAATAAAATCTACAGTAAACGATTCTAGAGAAACGTAAACGAAAAATTTCTACTTGATTGGATCATAAGAAGTGATTTTGATTTTAGTAGCTGTGCTCTCATTTAATCTAGTATACCAACTACCAAAAATAGAAACTGATTATTTTTTTTTTTACTCGGTGATATTTCTCCATGAAATTAAAAATATAGGGTATTTTTAAGATGAGTAAACACCGACTATGATTGCGCTTGTTCTGTAGAAATACTCCTCGATTCCATTCAAATTTCTGCATTTAATCAAAACCTCTCAAAAAGAACTCTTAAATAGGAGGCTGATATGCCAAAGGTGCATGCAGCAATCAGAATACAACAACATATGCAACTGTGAACTGCAAAATTAAGTAGACATTATTATTTTTTCTTCTGAACAACCAACTTACTCAACATCAACTCCAGGACACTCATCAATAATCATGATACCCATTTGATCGGCAAAATCCATTATTTCCTCGGCATAGGGATAGTGAGAGGTTCTATAAGCGTTAGCCCCGATCCATTTGATGAGATCATAATCTCTAGTGACTAAAGGCAAATCTAATCCTTTGCCGCGAATCTATAATATTAATTCGGAAAAAGTAAGCGTAAGCAAATAATCAAGGTAAATTTATGGAAATAGTGTCAGCTAATGAATTCGACATTACGAAGGAATCTTCGTGTCTTCCAAATCCTCTCATGTAAATAGGTTTTCCATTAATTGTTACACCCGTATTATTCCATTTCAAACTGCGAATGCCTACTGGTTGTCTGTATACATCTTCAGTAGCCCACTGTTTTTGCGACAACTGAATCTGAATAGAGAAAATTAAATCTATATAATAAAATCCAATATCCGGATGTCCGTACGACACTCGAAATTTGTAAACGAATTATTTTTACTTTTGCGATTACTTTACTTTTACTAAACGTTGAAAGCTGAAGTTGGTTTCATTAGAAAGATAAAACTATTACAAATCTTTCTCTATACACACTTTTTCAAATTGATGTCTTACTTCCCTGTAAATGATTGAAACATTCCATAAAACCGATGAACTTCATGCTACGTTTCATGTTATTTTTCATCTTGAGATTATTTTTCATTTCACGATTACTCTCCTATTACTGAAGGTAGGAAGCTGAATTTGGTCTCATTAAAAAGAAAAAACTATCAAAAATCTTTTCCTATGTAAACTTTTTCGAATTGATGTCTTACTTCCCTGTAAATGATTGAAACATTCCATAAAAACGATGAACTTCATGTTACGTTTCATGTTATTTTTCATCTCGCCATTATTTTTCATTTCGCGATTACTCTGCTATCACTGAAGGTAGGAAGCTGAATTTGGTCTCATAAGAAAGAAAAAACTATCAGAAATCTTTCTCTATGTATTTTTATTCGAATTGATGTTTTACTTTGCAGTAAATAATGAAAACATTCTACAAAACGATGTACTTCATGCTATACCTTTCATGTTATTTTTCATCTCGCCATTATTTTTCATTTCGCGATTACTCTGCTATCACTGAAGGTAGGAAGCTGAATTTGGTCTCATAAGAAAGAGAAAACCATCAAAAATCTTTTTCTATGTATATTTTTTTTAATTGATTTTTTACTTCGCTGTAAATGATTGAAACATTCCATAAAAACGATGAACTTCATGCTACGGTTCAAGTCATTTTTCATCTCGCGATTATTTTTCATTTCGCGATTACTCTGCTATTACTGAAGGTAGGAAGCTGAATTTGGTCTCATTAGAAAGAAAAAACTATCAGAAATCTTTTCCTACGTACACTTTTTAGAATTGATGAATTATTTCCCAGTAAATAATTGAAACATTCTACAAAACGAAGAACTTCATGCTATGTTTCATGTTATTTTTCATCTCGCGATTACTCTGCTATTACTGAAGGTAGGAACCTGTATTTGTCCCATTTGAAAGAGGGAAATCTCAGAAATGTGATGATGTATGAATCTTTTTGATTACAGATTTGATTTCACAGCTAGATGAAAATATTTTTGATAACTGAATTCTATTCTACACTTCTACTCAATCATTTCATAATAACGCAAAATTTGAGTGGACTTTGAGAGGAATGAGCGGAATTTGTGCGGGATTGAGCAAACTTTGAGTGAAATTGAGCAAAATTTGAGTAGAATTGAGTGGAATCAAGCAGCATTTTAGAAAAATTTGAGCGGGATTGTGCAAAATTTAGTGAAATTTGAGCAGGAATAAGCAAAATTTGAGCGATGAGGGGGCGTAGACCCCTCGGGCCACGCTAGTAATTATTATAATTTTCAAGGCTTCTCTGTCCCTCAAAATCTTTAAAAATTTTTTTCTAATTGCAATTTTCAAAACCGTTTTTTAAATTGGTCAAAAACTTCCTCATAGAGTGATCTCTAAGAGAATCCCCTTTAAAATCTAAAATTTTAATACAAAGTATTTCGTAAAGACGTACAGGATATATTCGAGATCAACGTATTTGATGACAATCGGGGTGAAACTTAGTTCATTTGGGGAAAAAAAAACGGTTTTTTGGGAAAACCTGCTAAAAATATGGACTTCACAGTTATAAACTGAGGCATAGACTAGAGTGGTCCATATTTATACATGGTGAATATTTTTTTTTGGTAATTCCCCTTCCTGCTCTTTAAAGTGATTCCATTTCATGAAAAATTATACTCAACTTTCACCTCCCTCACTAGAAGGGGAGTGGTGCCTCAAAGACGACAACATTATACTTTTTAAACTGAATGGGTGGAGGGGTTGAAGCAGAGGAAGTCTTTCTTTAGAAGACCATTCATTTTTTGATTACATGGAAATACGCTCACAATAATGAATAAATCATTTTTCAATTCAACAAACGAAATAATACTGATTTTTTTTAGAAATCCCATCGACCTTTTATCTAATTACCGTACTGGATTTTGGAGGTAAGTTGAAGAAAAAGTTGCATATTTCTATGTAATGCTGTTGCTGATTACAAAGTAAAATAATGCTGATATTTACATGTAAAAATTTTCAACTCCCTTGCGGCGCCATATTTTTCCAACCTAGGAGGCTGAAATTTGTATGGACCTGTTTTTTTTTTTGTTTTTTTTTTTCCCATGAAACTGAATCATTCTGCACGGTGGTAGGTAAAAAATTGAAAACTTCAAAATAACGACCATCCTACTGAGGCAAGAATATGTAATTTTTTCCACATTTCGCAAGCTTCATGCATATTTATCCTTGCTATACTCATACTCACTTGCAATGTGTATAAATATCCAGGATTCGTATGCATCAAATACGGCCACCATAAGCTGGCGTTTGGAACTTCGATTGTCCCGGACAGGCCATCCAGTTTTGAGTTACGATTTTTTCGCACTATGAAATTGCCCTCCTGATCCAGCAGGTCGACAAAACACATTGCAGATTCGCCATTCGACAGTGACCCGCCAATAGAGATGTTGTAATGAATTAAACCTGCGGGCCAATTGACACACACCATACATGGATCAATTATGGTCAAGTGGATGCTGCAAATTCGCGTTATAAATTACCGGTTGTGCCATCGGCTTTCACATCAGTTGCAATGGTCACATCACTAATGAATACAGCTGGTGTCGTGTACAAATGCACCGAGCGATGAATGCCGGCATAGTTGAAAAAATCGAACGTGTAACTCTGCACGGTTTCTACTCCGGAATTGCTGTATGCATGTAAGATAATGTCAAATTAGTGCAATAAGCATATTATGGAATATAATTTACGATACACAATGGCGTGGACGAGTATTGAGAAAGAATAATAAATTTTACCAGTACGGGCCAAACGTTAATAGGTACTCTCAGATACTCACATAGGTAGGTCTTGTAAACTGCCCTGAGGTAGCGTCGTTTGCAACAGAGTATTGTCGACAGCGACAGTTACACGATTTTGTTTACCAAACTGCAACAACGAGGTAATTTCAAAGACGAAAGGCAAGTGACCGATTTCATGGCTGCCAGCCACGTGACCATTTATCCACTGAAAGATTTTCAAACAAACAAACACATATTAATAATTAATTAGAAAAATAAATACATATTATACATAACTGAATAGAAAATAAATGATACATTTTTGATGAGCGCACAAGGTACGACATCTTTATAGATAACCCTATGCTACTCGTATTTGGCAACACAATCCTTCTGGCATGGGAACTTGTTTTTCCCTTTCTAAATTTTGCTATCTCCATACATATGAGTGATATTTTGTTTCACAATTTATTTGCAAATTTAATTCCCTTCAAACTTCATTTTACACCAAGATCGACGGCGCCCTCATCTTTTTTCATGCACCTATTTATAAATAAATACAAATAAGAATCCATTAATCCCCCATATAACCGCTAGAATAAAAACTTCGTTATAGCTTTATATATAATATCTTCTGGCTGACTTCTCTTCCCCTTCTCTCATTCCGTTCCACTTGCCTTTTCTCCCAAGTATACTCCGTCCTCTGATTGGTAAAGTGGAGGACTTTTTCTTCAAATTAAAAAGAAAAACTCTTAAAAACATGATTTTTGAGCTGTTAAAACTGTTACTCTGTGGTAAAATATATTCGACGGGTTTATTTGAAAAACAACCTCAGTCAAATCCTTTTTCCCAAAGCCCACCAAATCCATTTTCCCTGATTTTTTCCTGAAAAAATAGTTACAGAAATCGCTTAGCATCTCATTATTTTTGAGGAGGGAATATCGAGACTCAAAAAAAATGTCATGTTACACGTGGATAGCATTAGCAAATAGCAATACATCTCTGCGTAAGGACAGGTTGTTATAAATATTTTTTATTGTAGCTATTTTAATCGTCCGCTAGTGAAAATCACAGACATCTTCAATTTCCTTCGAATAAGTGGTAAGGGTGAGAAGGTATTTGTAAGTTCTAACAGGAGGGGAAGGGGGCAGGTAATTTTTTTTAATATTAGTAAGCCAATTCTTCATTTCCCCCATCAACAACTTATGTAACAGAACAGGTTTGTTTGAAAAAAGTTTTATAATTTTTTTAGGGCGATAATCCATTAGATATTTCGATTTTAGGAAAAAAGGATTAAGAAAAAATTACTGATGAAAAAAAAATGGTGGAGATAATGTCCATTAGCGAAAATGATACTTGAGGAAAATGGATCAAGGAAAATGTCCGGGAATCTGATAAGAATTAAATTTATAAGGGTTAAGGACTTAAGATTTCATTCAATAAATAATGCTTATGAGTGATTCTCCCAATAAGTTGAAAATTGACTATTTTTTTTTTTAAATTTCAAACTTGTATTTTTTAATATTTTTTTCTATGGAAATAGTAGTGGGTGTGTCCCTGAATACCCAACATTGGTTGAGCTTGATTCTCATCACAGGGGGCAGGGGGGATACTTCGGGCACACTACGATGGAATTCCATAGTAGTGACTTGAAATATTACCCATTGCTTTGATCAAATGATGTCTTCTTTGACCATTTTTCAAATATTTTTGGTGTTTTTTATAGACTAATTAAATTTTAGCGAGAAATTTTTAATAAAAATTATTTTGATGAAAAAATTTTTTCTGGGGGGTGGGGGTAAAATTTTTTGCGGGAGAGGGGTATTGCCTCACTAAACCTCCTCCTAGGTCCATCACTATCTGACAAGTTGACAAAAATATGCATATTTTTCACAGTGGTGTCACATTTTTCATTTTGGTGTTTATAATAATAGAATTTGACACTACGATGGAAAAAAAAATTCTCCACACGATGAACAATTGACCAGTATTTCAATTCTAAGAAACCCAAGGTAACTAATCTGAACAAATCCACTCTGGATTTGTTGTTAGGGGTGTCAATCATTATAGAAAAAATGTTTATTGGACTTATCAGATTTTGGCTCTCTGCAGTATCAGCATCCACTACCATGGAACATTAAGCTTTTATAAGACACATTTTTGATGAAAATTTATTAATAGCTTCTCAATATTCTGAGAAAAAAATTTTTTTTTCTTGATTACTCTCATATGTATCAAAATAAACCACTTAGATTATATTTCATCATTGTAAATATTTCAGTGCCATTATTCCAGGATGACTTAAATTTTCTCCACTACCATGGAAAAAAACTGATTACAAGACTTTAACTCTCCCCATATTAATGTTCATGCATCCTAAATTTTAACCAATACCATTAATTTATTTGGACAAGGTATCTCTCCCTAGGAATCATTTTGTTCAATTTGAAAAAATATTACTATACCATCAAAAATGTGGATAATGATTGAAAACCAAAGTGATTACATCCACTACCATGGACATTTTACCCTATTTGAGTGCTCTTCTTAATTTTGGTGAGGTGGGGGAAAAAAAGGAATTATTGTATTTAGCTATCTAACAAAAAAAAAAAAATAGTTTGAAAAGGTTTATTTATGGAGCACAAACAGTGATTTCAGAAATTTTCGTGTTATTGGGAGAATCACCCTTATATGACACTTCTTGAATTTTGAGAATAAGATCGTGAAAAAAATTGGCATTAGATCCTCAGGAAAAAAAAAATGCTCTCACTGTTATAAAATATAAATTCTTATGCCGCCACCAACCCCTAATCTACTCATTTGATAGAATAATTACTCACCACTTGAGCAGCATAGTGGACACTGCTAAATCGTAACCATACATGATAACCTTGTTGTCTCCACGAGTCAGGAACAAAAAATGTTCTGTCATACCATACTAATCCAACATGGTCTCGTAGTTTTTTGTCAACCGTAATATCGTTGTAACTGCTCGGTACAGGCATCGGTATTACAGGACCTGTCTAAACATAGAACTAACGATAAGTCTTTAAGATAAGCTCCGTTCAAACAATAAACCTGCTTTAGAAAAAGTTTCTGCGATAATAATTTAAAATTTTGTAGCCTCAAGTTTGTCCTCAAATGAGAGACATGGAAGCCAATGGGTACAGAGAAATTATTTAAAACATCAAGAATTATAAATAAGAACTCATTTTTGGTGAAGGTTTCAGTAACACATCCCTTGGCTTCTAAGCGCCTCAAATTTGATAATCACAGTGCAAAATGCGTATATATTACGTACGAAGGGCGAGTAAAGTTACTTTCAGAAGAAGTTATCCAAATAATTACGACAAAAAAAACTTCACTTCCTTACCCGACTTAGATCTTTGGTGAACCATTTTTCTCTGAAGCCAACAACAGGATCTTCGGATCTTCTAAAATTCCACATTCCATCTAATAATTTTACCTCTCTGGATTCTGACTCACGAGGATACAAAATACCACCTTGCCAGCTTGGTTCGCTGGAGGCAATCGCTCTCATCCAGTAGAAAGCCACCAACAGCAACATTTTTGACCCATATTTTGGGTCCATGGCTGACCAAACGAAATTCTGCAACAAGTAATTTAAGTGACAAAATTATTATCAATTTTTTAAATAGACTTTTATTTCCCCGTAGTTTATAAACAGACTTCAATTAATAGAGTCTACCAAGGTATATTTAATGAAAATGTGAGAAATTTGAAACATAAAGACTGACAGGATCAGGATAAGCCAGTTTTCGCTCATTTTCCAAAATTCTCTTCCTCAACAAGTCTCTCTCCTGATAAGCTACATTTTTTTTCCTGATAATAATACTTTACTCTCTGATTAATTTCTAGCATTTTTCTAGCATCAATTATTCCTGCGAATAACACTTTTCCCTTTCTTACTTTTCTGCTTCATTCAAGATTATTTCAAAATATTGAAATCTCACCAAGTGAAGAGGAGGGAAGTTTTATTAGGTTGGGGGACCATTTTCAGGGATCTTTTTTTCCAGAATAAATATTTTTTCATAATCGTCCGATCTGCTTCCTCATTTTCATCTTCTACCTAATTTCGAAATTTTAGTTTGAGCTAAGGTACGACTTTTAATTTTTATACACATTTATTATACTTATAAGATCGCCAGGGTACCAAGACAAAAAATATTGTTACAATATCCACTCAAAAACTTGACATCACTTCGGCTCAATTAAACTTATTCTCAATTTATAACCTTTTCAGGCAGCATTTTTCTAACAATTGAAAAAAATGCCAGCGCAAGCACATATCTCGACAGCAGGCTTACTTTGCGATAAGCACGTTTTCTTGGGAAAATTTTCTCATTTTCTGCTTTTTACGATGAGGAAAATTATGCATATTTATTACTTCCGCGTTTTGAAATTTCATATTATTGTGAAAAGTGGTTTACAGTACTCGTTATAAAAAATGAAAACGGGTGTGTATGCGATAGGAGAACTAAAGTTCTAAGTCACGTTTGAGTGGTAAATTTCAGCTTGATGAAATTTTCGATGCAGTACATCTTTCAGGTCATTTAGAAGTGGTGTTCACGCATGGTACATAACACATAATGCAGATATCATTCGTAAACTGGAGAGCTCGTCACTAGTGCCACGAATTTAAGAAGTAGTTCGACAGGAGAATAATATATTAAAGAAACTACAAGGGGGTGAAAATATAGGTCATAATCTATCTTAGATACGTAATGTCTCTTGTAGGGTGAATACATTAATGTGGGTGTATTTCAGTGCATACTTTATCTAAGCATGGATATGTTTTTGGGCTAAATACAAAAATATATGTTTACCAGTGGCGTCTGCTCTGGGTGTGCAAGGTGTTCACTACACACCCAACATAATTCAAAAAGAAATTTTGTCTGTGATTATGGTAATAAATAATTATGTGTATTTTGTAAGCATTGCATATGGCATATATTAGATGAAACCTTGGTTTGAAGTTCAACATAATAAATTAAATATACTGAAATGAAATTTATCAGAGACAGATGTAGTTTTTTTTTTTATTTCTCCTTCTTTTGAAGTTGAAAAGTTTAAACCATGATCTTTTTACCAAGAAAATATATGTATGAGTGCAATAGTGCATTATTACAATAATTTTCAAAGTTACAGTAAGGTAACTTTTTTACCAACTGATGCAATTAATCTGTTCAAAGGTGACTTTTTAATTAATTAGTGAAGAAAATACGTACATACAAAAAATGGATAATAAGATAAGGTAATCCTTTTGTTAAGTAAAAGCAGTGTAATAATATCTTATCACTAGAGACCGGATTCCTTGGCACAGAAAAGTGAAAAAATCGGCATTGAAAACTTCATTTTTGGCATTATTTGGCAGTAACCTACCAAAACCCCTCAAAAGCAACAAAAAAGTAAAGAAGTAATGAAATTCTATTTCACAGATAAAGGAAAATACATTTTTAGAAAAATTTATCGTTATTCAGCACGATGAAGTGCTTCTCGATTTTCCCTTCCTTCAAATTGAACCTTTTAGCAGTTAACAGATTTTTGTACCTACTTGGAAAAATCCGAGACCAAATTAGTGCAATGCACAGTATAAAGTGTGCATTTATGTACGAGAGTGAGAGCTGTCAATATCAGTCGCTAACTTCCTTGCCTGCATGATTAGGCTTGTGCCAAGATGATAAGCTGATTTTTCACTATCAATGATTTTATGTGTGATGCAATGATATGATTTCTAATGAAAAGCGTGAAAATTAGCAAAACCTGCAATTTTTGGCATTTTCCTCATTTTTGGCATTTTTTGGCAAAAAAAAGTTTTTTCCTGGGTTCTATTCCCCCCAATTTGTGCTCATATGTAAAAATTACACTCCTGCCCCTTCAGGAACAAAAGTGACAAATGCCAAGAAATCCGGTCTCTACTTATCACTAATTGTTCTGCAGTGCAATGTGTGCTTTTTTTTTTCATATTTTGGAATCCAGAAATGTTAAGCAAAACTAATTTATTGTGATTTTCACCAATTGGGATTTCTAGGAATTTTTTTCCTGAAAAATCCTGGACTTTGAGGAAGTTTTTTCCTCAAAATCCGCAGTGAAATTAAACTATAGTAAGGATCGAGATATTGAAGAAACATTTTTTACATAATCCAATTATTGGATTTTAAGGAAGAATTTTCTGCAAAATCCGGTTGAACACTTTGACATAACTGCAATGAGCAGAAATTATATCGAGAGGAAAGAGGAGTTCTTGTTAATAGTATACGGCAGGGTGTTCAGTCAGTGTATATGAACATATTCTTGTATTTCTTATTTTTCTCCTTCCTTCAATTTTTGTTAGCAGCTGAAGATGGAGTGTGAGTGTGTGTGGGTATTTAAACGGCAGTACTTTCTTCATATTTTATCATAGCTTAGCTTTCCTCTTCTGTTCTCAGTTTTGTATTTTCCTCTTTTTTAAAATCATTTTTATCATTTTTAAGAGGGGAGGGAAGGGGGAAATAGGAGGAGAAAGAAGGGTTTAATTTTTGCAGTTGAGCCTCAGAGTTGAACACCCAAAAAATATTATCACACGACGCTACTGATGTTTACTCAACTGTACCAATACCGCGTCCTTACATTTGTATATTCCTAGTACCATTACGGCGTCCAGCTAAGGGAGCCAAATTACAGTGATGAAATTTTCTGCTGTCATAACAGATCCCTTCATACCGCTCTTTTCCCTTTTGAATTTTGTTTTTCTCTACAGGATGACTTTCATTTCTAGAGAAGGGCAGTTCTTAGCCCGCTATAGATCTATTTCCAAGTTGGCTGCTAAGAATGATGGTATAAAATTATCTTCTCATGTTTCTGGAGTTGAAATTACATAATCAGAACGCATCATTGGCAGAAGCACAGATGATACAGGTTTCTTATTTGTAGGGTCAAGTATCGACCTTTGTATAATATCTGCCTTAGTGCTCCACTTCTCACAATAAATTTATACTAATTTAATCGAATATGGCACATCTTTCGTCTTATATGAGAAACAGTACAAAATGCATTCGTCACTGTCGTAAGATCATAAATAGGTTGCCCTACTTTGAAAATTTGTTCACTTCAAAGGTTACGATATGATATAGAACGTAATTCGTTAGTTAGATACGCATCGAGCAGAAAATATGGGTAACAAATTTTCCTCATATCGATATAAAAAGTCGATGCAATTTATGTAACCAGCATCCACAGAGTACAGGATATTAAATCATAAATTTCTGTTTCCACTGCTAGAACATAGAATTGTAACTTTACATAATTACTATACCTATTTACGAATATAGCTATAGACTATGCCTAATTTATGCCACATTTTGTTAAACATAAATACGTATGAAAATTTTACGAAATTATTTCAATAATGCTAAGATATTATTTTGTACGTAAGTACTGACGTGGCGTGGTTTTTTTTACACGAAATAAATTAGAGCATGTCCATATGGGCCTGGTATAAATACTGCAGGCTTGAAGAGGAGTTCAAATCTGAACCAACAGGTTCGACTTTAAATCATCTCACAGTCACACCTGGTTCAAGTTTGAACCCTCATTTGAGCCAGTATTGTCCCTACCCCTCCAATAATATGTTCTTAATAATTTTTCGATGTTTTAAAAAACCCATGACGTTGTTTTAGCGACAAGGGTATGCGCTTCACCAGAAGCTTGAACTCCGCAATTGAGCAAAAGTATAATTCTGATAGTAAAATATAGAAAAATATGCATCGCCATAACATACATATATTAATCAGAAAAAACCACCCGAAATTCACCATTTTAGTCATCAAACCGATAAAATGGAATTGAAAAATGTTATCTTTATAAACTGAGGAATTTCTTTAATCAAAAGAAAGTTGTGATTTTTGGGTAGGTAGGCTAAATTATAAATTTCAATTACTGAACTCAGATCTCGATTATATATAGAATCAGATTATATTTTTTTCTGATCTAGCATTGCTATTACGCGCGGACTTTTTTGTTTGCTATTTAAAAATGTACATATATATATAGAGACCGGATTGCTCGGCATTTGTCACTTTTGTTCCTGAAGGGGCGGGAGGGTAATTTTTACATATGAGCACGAATCGGGGGGAATAGAACCCAGGAAAAAATTTTTATTTTGCCAAAAAATGCCGAAAATGAGAAAAATGCCTAAAATGGGGAAAATGCTGAAAATGGCAGATTTTGCTAATTTTCACCATTGCATAACGCATAAAATCATCGATAATGAAAAATCACAAGCCTAATCATGCAAGCAAGGAAGTTAGCGACTGATATTGACAGCTCTCACTCTCATTCATAACTGCACAATTCATACTGCATAATGATAAATTTTTATAAAAATGTATTTTTTTCTATCTCTGAAATAGAATTTCATTACTTTTTTACTTTTTTGTTGCTTTTGAGGGGTTTTTGTAGGTTACTGCCAAATAATGCCAAAAATGAAGTTTTCAATGCCAATTTTTTCACTTTTCTGTGCCGAGGAATCCGGTCTCTACATATATATCAGGAGATAAAAAGGGTTGACCTCTCTCCTCCTCGCTCATTGCAAAAGACTAAGTTTCATACCTCCATAGGTCTGCTTTTAAAGTAAAGTTTTTTCATACTCGTACTAAAAATTTTTCAATGTCCCAAAAACAATTACTCTGGCAAAATAAATGATTCCTCTCATAAAATCAGATTTTTACGTAAATTCAAAGAATTTTATTAACAGCCCGTATGTATACTATAATCATTTTAGAATTTTCAACATTTTATCACAAATTTTTAAAAGTGCCTCATGCCTATAACAATAAAATAATGGGGATAAAGTAACTTTGTATTATTAAAAATTCAAGTTATATTCGCAATTACGCACCCATTAAGCAATGAAATTTTTTGTAATAAAAATTTCAAGTGAATTATCAGATTTGGAGATCAAATAAAATAATCTAATGGATTATACATAATTTTCACTTGAAGTACCAAAAACACTCAACTCGATATTATTATACAAACACCAAATACTCTATAGGAAAGCACATTAAATTTTCTTAAGTAAATATTTTGGTGGAATACTGTAAACCATGACTACAATTTTCCAATTCTTTTAATTAAATCGCAAATGTTTGACTTATAGCGCGTGAATGAAGGTTTAAAGCTCATGAAAAAATTGAGAGGGTAAAATCGAAAGAAAACGTGAAAAAGCTATAAAATATAGGATAAGCATTCGTGAAAATCAACGTTTATGAACTCGTTATTTTTTTATCGATACGCCAATACTGTTTTTTCATTGTAATCTGCACATTGGAGATGATAAAACGAAAATGAATTCATTATTCGAAATTATTGTATAATGGCCCTATAAAATTCCAAGAATTCCAGATAGCTCAAATTTCGTTATCCATCCGATTCAAAAATTGGAAAAATCATACAAGAAAAGTTCAAGAGGAACAGTGTGTTTTAAAACTGTTATTCAAGAAATACGAGTATAATTAAATTCTAGACTCCAAATTCACAAATTCTGATTCCTCTCTACTGACTTTTCACCTCCCGCAGGTAGTATATCGATCTTCACCACGAGACCTTTTTCGTCAAGTGTGACAATATATCTATGTGAAAAAAATCATTCAGTTTTAGTGATTTTAAAAAACCAAACAAGTACTTGCGTCTGACTCAGCCAAAAATCACTCTAGACAAAATTTTTTTTTCACAACACTCGTCTGCATGCACTACATTTAACCTTTCATCTCACATCTACATCAGTTTAGAAGCGATTTTGAATTTTCAAACTCCCATTTCTTCCCACTCGTTCAACTCGAAGATCTTGCAAATCAATCATCAGCGCATAAAACTTTTGGTCCTGCTAAGACTCATGTAAAGAAAAGTTTACACGAGACCATCCTAGACTTTTCAAACAATTTCTCTTGATTCTCTCAAAGATACCTTTTTTTGAATTCATTATACGCTTTGGAAAAATTCTCCTCAGCACTTATTGAACCCAACCCACCATTCTTGCATGTCATTGCAGAACTAATGTCGCAATTTTCTGTAATAGACCGATTTCATGGGACGCCACATTTAAAATTTTAGCTGAACAGTGTTAAAATTCATGCTGTAAACGAAAACTACTTAGCTCAGGGCAACACTGAATTACGGTTTCGACGTCTAGATAAAATCATATTTTCAATCTTACCCTTCACCCCCGAATACAAGGGCATTTCCATAAAGTCAATAAACACTGAAACACAAGAAAATCTTACCATGGTTGTTTTATTTTTCCGCAGAATGTCGACCCAATACATAGCCCTCTTATTCATATTCTCGTCTTCCAAACTAGAAATCATGTCATCAATAAGCTGGCTCCAACAATAAATCACACCGATTCCAATCGATCCAATGAGAATTAGAATTAGCAATAGTGAAAATCTCGATTTTCGCCTCATACGGCTGGAACTCATTCTTATTGTTAGTAATTTCAATTCGGAAATGGACTTGCGAAAAAAATGTAGCCGATTCATTTCAAAAAAGTAGATAGAGGTACATACATACTTTAAAGTAAAAACTTTCAGTCAAACAAAATCACATCCATCACCATAACAAGAACGTGCTCAATTTTAGTGAGCTTGAATTCATACTAATACAACCGAGTGGTTGAAAATGAATTTAAAAAAATTATCTACCACTTATTTATCGGAGAAAAATATAACATTTTATCAGGAGGAAAACGTAAAATATGTATGTAAAAATATAGTTACAAGTATTTTTCTTTTTCGAATGACGAAACTCTTTTCATTTTGTTTGCTGCGCTCACCATTAGGGGAACTTTTTCAAGAAGCAACCGGCAAAATTAAGATACTATACATGTAAGATAATTCATCATGTAAAGCCAAAAAAAACAACACATTGAAGCTATATTGACTAATGCCGAGCACCACATCAAACTGGTGTAAAAACCTAAGATTTGGCCAAATGACAGCGGTCGATGGAAAAATTGTTGAAGAGCAAAAAAAACGAACCTACTAGTACACACGTGTTATAGCGAGTACGTGAAAGAAATGCACAATACTAAATTGCATCAAAAATATTCAATGACGTTGCTATGAGCAATCATTAAATTTAAAAACTGCAATTTCAAGGTTAGTAAATGTAAATCACCACCAATTCCTCTCCCACGACCTTCATTATTTTATAACTCTCTTCAGTTTAAAAAATAAAATAAAACTAGAACAGAGTATCTATAGATTGAATTTATAACTGGAAAAACATGATTCACTAAAATGCGCATCAAATTCAATATATTGCATCCGAAGCTTTTTTATTTGAAATATACGGGTACTTAGTTTTTTTTTTGTCCATATTTTTCAAATTCAATAATAAAAATACGATCGTATTTTCGTATTAGCACTTGAGGCTTAATTTTCTCTTACTTTCTGAGATAGGCATTATTTTTTAATTTTAGACCTACGTATTTTCAAACTTCATTCGCAGCACTTTTATGGTATAAAATAAGTTGTTTTTTTAAATCGATAGGCAATTTAAGGGTAAGCTTTAGGACGCGAAAAAAATGTAAAAAAACAGAGACATTTTCCCGACTGATTTCTGTCTGAGTTTTCAACTTGTAGATACGATTTTTGAATATGTTATAATTATTTATGATGAACTTACGGATGTATAGAGTTAAATTTTGAATTTACATTTTCTGGTAACTAAAATTAACAATCAAAGTTACATCAACTTCGCGTGTTCATAGAAGTTGTTGTTTAATTCTAAGTAAAAATCTAACTCTACACATCCTTAAGTTCATCATATAATTCTATATAACATACTCAAAAATTGTATCTCTCAGATAAAAACTTAGCCAGAAAACAGCCGAAAAAATTCCCTCATTTCATGAAAATAGTTTTATTTTTTTTTTAATATGGTTTTATCGGACAGTTTGATGACAAAAATCATAAATTTCGTATCGGTTGAGCAGATTAGGAAGTTAGATTTATATTTTTCCATATTTCATCCTCAGAAGTTCTTCACATAAGATATTCGTAAAGCCGAATCGTGGAGTTCGGGCGTCGAGTAAAGCATACCCTTAACTGAGAACAAATTTTTATTCACCTTCTGAATGAATATCCGGCATAGTTCTCAAATTACAGCTGAAAAACGTCAAATTTTTACACATTTGAGCCCCATGGGCACTGGGGAAAAAATAGGACTGAGAGGGTGGTGATTTTCAGCCACATAGACTCTTTGGACCACCCCAACGGACATTTCAGACAGAAAACCTTTCGTACAATTTTTTATTGTTCAAACATCAATTTTCTTCGGCTATATGGAACTTTTTTGCGTAACAAAACGGCAAAAGTAAAAATGGCCAAAGCACGATCCCACTCAAGTGACAAGATTGTACTCACTTCCATTCATACATTTATTCTAAACGATAATATCAATAACTTGAAAAGCTGTTAGCTGAGATGTCATACAAACTGCATCATTCAAACGTATCTAAGATATTAACGAAGAATAATGCTTTTAAGGTTGAGAAAGGAACGAAAGTTGATTTTAAGAAGAAAAACTACATATTTCCATTATTTCAAATTTGAAAAATCTGTCGAAGAGACAGCACTACATTCTTCTTTTACAATGTTACCAACATCTATCTCATTTGCATTTTGAGAGCTATTATTGAAATTGATACTTCTTCTCTCGAAAGTATACGCGTATTTTTCAGCACATTTCTTCTTTTAAAGATTAATTTAGTCAGAGTTCTTCCAACTCTGTGAATAATAAGGCATCAAACAGGAAAAATACGCATTTATCTCGAAGTTAGCGTAAAATATACTTTTATGTCTAAAAATTTGGGCGAAAATTGAAATTTCACTCCAGTAAAAGCGTAAACTAATGCATTCGGAGCGAAATATATGCAAAAATATACAATTTAAAATAGGTACCTTGTACCTAATTTGTACGAGGAAATGATCGAGAAGTAAAAAATCAAATAAAACATACGTTCAAGTAGAATTAGTTGCTGCATGTAGGAGTCGACCAAAAAAAGAAAAAAACCAAGGCACTCATCGCCTACGAACTATTACCAAATATATCATTTCGCACAGATGAAAAATTGAAGGTGGGTACTTTTTTTCACTATTTCCAAAACCAAAAGTCATCTCAAGAATTCATGCAAAGCTTCGTGTATGTTAAAATGATTAACAAAAACTCGCAGAGTTCAAATTTTAAATTACTAACATTATTTTTAATTTTCTCTCTTACCAATAATCAACCGGATTTTAACGAACCAGATGACGACCTAAAATAAATATTAAAAACCACGAAAATTAGAAAATACGACGTGTAACAAAGTATCAACGAGAACTTTCATGTTAAAGTGACTCGAACTATATGACACCACGTGCCAGCCAGAGAAAACCTGGTTAACAGTTTGAGATATCAGGCCTACCCTAACTTTTTACCACTTTTCATGAACCCATAATGAACAATTATAATATGTGAAATAGGTTAATACATAGTACAACGTGCGATGAATCGGACCGGATGCTTCAATTTTCAAAACTGACTGATAAACGACAAAATTTATTACGTAATTATTGTGTATAATATGAACCAATAATGTATGAACTGACTCCAAACGCTGCAATCAAGATGGTACCAGATAGTTCTAGTTTTATGCATGAGGTCTAGATTTCGTACTGAATACTTTGCAATTGCAACATATTATCGTCTACCTTCCCTTGTTTTTATGATTAATACTATTTTTCCGAAGATTCAGCTTACTGATCGAATAATACCACCACTAACAATAAAAGTACAGGTGTATCCTTATTCCAATGAAGTACAAGGAAAAAGCAACTCGTATTTTGGTGTTTAATTGATAATACTATGAGGAAAAAACAAATGTAGACTAATTATACAGGGTGATGCAAATTTCGACGCACTATAGGAAAATAGCATTTGGTGCGTCAAAATTTGAATCGCGTCCTTTGAAATACACACTCGATTCATTTTTCTGCGCATCAGCTAAAAACACAACGTGACCAACGCAAATTGTTAAAAATCTTTGTTTTAAGCCAACAAAGATCCCTGGAGATGAAAAAAATCCCAAAAATCTGTATTTTTATTGAAAATTTGGATTTTAGCCACTAAAAAGAAATTCTGTAGAATTTTAATTAGAAAACTAAAATACCAAATAATAAAATAATATCATCTCTTACTTATAATGAATAATTACTGGAAAAGACATAATCCTCAGTCTTCAAAAAAATTATAAAATAAAAAAAAAAACTCCCTACGATTCCAAAATATTGCTAAAATTCCTTAAAATCCAAAAAATCCCTCAAATCTCTGAGATTTTGAAAATCCCTGGTTTTTGGGATTAATCCCAGCAGTTGGCATACCCGCAAGAACAGAAGCTTAACCAAAGAGAAAAATTTAAGGGGGGAAGTTGGGTGGTCATGGCCCATTAAACCTCCTTGTATGCCCACCCAACTAAACTAGTTACGCTACTGACTTCTTAGCTGGTGCATGGAAATATGAATCGAGCGTTTATTTCAAAGAGCGATTCAATTTATGACGCGCCAAATGCTACGAGTATTACCCTATGGTGCATCAAAATTTGAACCACCCTGTATATAAATTTCTGGCTAATTAAATATAATTATATCTTGTGATTAATTGATAATAATAAAAGGAAAAAAAAACATCCTAATAAAAATCACAGTGAAAATTAGTGTATAACATACTCGGTGATAGTGAAATAACTGTAACCTTCACGAAGCATCATGAAGGTTGAGATGAATTCTCATTTCGTCAATAATATTTAAATATAAGTTGATAGCACATTGGTCCAGTTAAAGTCAAAAGTTATCAATGTAAAGGTCTAGCCTGATTTTCATAACAGAACTACATTTTCTTCAAAATCTTTACACTTTTTGACACACTGAAAAAAATGAATAGTAATTTTTACGATTTTTTGTAGGAAAATCGGGACATGCAAGAATTTGAATTTTAACATTGTTCATGGAGAACAAAATAAAATATATGAATTCTACAAATATCTGATCGATTTTTTGGAAAAATTATTCAAGAATACGAAAAATTAAATCAAGTATGTACTTTCACCAACTTTCTTGGAAAATAGTTTTTCCCTTTACTTTTTTCATTTTCTTTAATTTTTGTTTGTTCAAATGAAGTTTAAGGGTAAAACGATTCTCATAAAAATCAGTCAATACAAACAATTTGTTACATGCAATATTTGGTTTACCGTCCTATCTAATATGTAGATAGCGAGAAGTGTTGGGCCCTTCAAGTGCTCCATAAGCAATTTTAAACTGCATTTCATACGCACTTCTGCAGCTAATGATCATCTTCACCCTCCCCCACTTTCATCGGCTTCTCACTGACACAATTAACGACTATAGGAATTTTTGGGTAGGGACGTGAAATAATTTCGAATAAGACAAAAATAACTGCATTTACTTTATGCATTACTTCAATATTAATGTACTTATCCTACTTTAACGATGGTGTAATTTTATTTCAATTTAAACCAAACACAAAAACAAAATTACCCACATGACCTAGTCTCTAACGGTACTCTATCAAGAGCAGGAGCATTTAAAATCCTAATTAAAAATTCTCTCCATTGATTAAGTTTTTTCTGTTTATTGAACTCGAATACCACTAAATTTATCGTCCAACATGTACTAGCACCTTTTTATTGGAGGCATTCCAAATTTTTTTTAAAAACCTAACCGTTTATTTCTACATGACGATAAGCAAAACAATAAGTATGACGATGAAAACAGGCTTATATAATTCTGACATATCGAAAAGAAGAAGTGAAAGACGTAGAACAGAAGTAAAATAATTTTCTCGATGGAAATTACCCTGTAATTATTGAATTTGCTGAGTCGAAATATTCAGTTCTGCAGTAGGTATGCTGCATAGTTGCATTAATGCATTTATTTCCCATTAAAAATTACCAATAATGAATGAAAAGCAGATTCGTAAAATGCAAAACGTCTCTTCATCAAATTGAAAATAAAACTTCGCTGAAACAAATTATGCTAATGAAATGGCTTTTTTGTTTCATTTTAACCGAAAAAAAAAAAAAAAAAGATTTAATTAAAAAGTTTTAAATAAATTAGGTAACTACAGTAGGAAATTATCATACTAAATAGGTCAATTACACCCCCCCCCCCGTCCCAATCAAAATAAAGCCTTGAATGTAAGAAGTCTGATTACAATGATGTGTTAGTGTCATTAGAAAATTTATCTAAGGAAGGCTGAGCTCTTTACCACAAAAATTTACGAGTTATGATCTTTCAAAATTTTGTACATTTTTTGACAAATTTTTCATTCTTTAACCACTTTATGAAACATTCTTTTTTTCTCGAAAATTCAACTTTTTCTGAACTTCTATTTGTATCTTCAAAACGCCATTAGCTAATGTTTCTATTACAAAACTCCAAAGGGCTTCATTTTACCAGAAATTTTATCTGGTCTACGCCTATGCCCTCAACTCCATACCCAATAAACTAATAAAGTGAGACCTTTTACCCTGTTTCGCCACAAGTATTGCTTTTTACATGATTTAAACGACTCCAGTACATTTTACAAGCCAAATGATCGAATAAGAATTTATTGTATGACTTACCTACAAGGAACCCACCAATTTATGTTCGTTTAAAAGTGAAGACAGCTAAAATAATGTTAAAACATTCATGGAAATTCTGATGTTCCTATAACTCTATATTGGCTTACTACACACATATATGCATATTATAAGAACGATAAATAGAGGACATAAGTGAGATTCTTGACAGAGCAGAATATTTTGAATGAATCATCTTCGTTCACTCCTCTATCTTTTTGTTATTTGGTTTTGTAAAAATTATATTCATTTTAACTCGAGCTATTCAATAATCTGTTATTTTCCCAAACGATTATGTAAATGAGCACGGGAAAACATTAATTATATAAATTCTAATAACACACCTCTCTACCACTCATTTGTTTTCATGTCGCCGAAGATAATTTATGATTTCGTGGTTTTTGACAGATAGGTGACATTAACAAACCACCAGAATCATTATAATTTTTTTTTCATAGTTACAAACACACAACAGGACTAAGATTCCCTAAAAACAAAAGACGCCATATACTCGTATAGGTGCTGTCTGTGTCAAAATAAAACGTTGATAGAAAAATAATGAATCAATATCCACAGGAAATGAATCAATATTCAATAGAAGCGACTGATATTTCTTGCTAAAGAAAAACAAATCGGTTTCTGTATGATTATTTTTCTTTCTATTCAACCTTCATTAAAATTGGAAGAAATTGACACTTGAATAGTACATCATTACATATTTCGAACTTCGTTTAATTCGGTGCACTTCATTTGTTTTTTTTTTCATCTTTAAATATCATCCCATCATAAATATAGCCTTTTGTTTTCTAAAAACTTAAAAACTTGGTAACAAGCCCGACAGGGGAATACGTTTCTTAGAATACAAATTACTAATTATAAATATTGAAACAAACTTCAAGTATGCTAAAAATAAAATTGGTTACAGCTAAACAAAAATTTAAAGCTTTACATGGAGTTTGTTAAGAATACCAATCACTTGAAACATCTCTTTCATACAAAATATTGAACGAAACTATAGTCAATAGTTCACTCAAGTAATCTCAAAGTACCTTCAGGATCTACTTTTACAGGTGCTTCAAGCCTTAGGATTGCCCTTGGATCTGCTCCTCTTGGTTTCAAACATATAATTACTAGCTTTCATTACTCACGTTTTGAAAGTACCTGTCCTGTTTCATGGGTTAAGAATCAACTTTTTTGAAGCTACACTTGCGAATCAGTAACCAATACAATCAATGCGTTAATAACCCCCAATTATAGGTAAATATTTCATTACATCTAACACCACCATGATCAGGTCAAGTTTGTACACTTGATTTTCCAATGAGAGATCAAGTTTTTATTCGACCTCAGCTCTAGTGTATGTAATTCTGTTCCTTACCTCCCTCGAGTAACAAAATTTTTTTTACTACACTAGAGTGAGGAGATTTTACTTCATTGCCCTAAGACAAAAAAATATCTTCCTTCATGGTTTGCTTATCCGTCGAAAGCTATACACATTATGGTTTTCAAGTATTCAGAAAGTGTTTCATCAACTTTGAATACTCGAAACACATCTCTTGTTATGTAAAATATCGTACAAATACCTTGATGGGTTCTCCACTCAGAGAATCAGAAAGTGCCCTTGAGATCCACCCTAGAGAAGCTTGACCAGGTACGTAATGAAACTCAAAATAAGTTACAACACATGATTTTTGGAGGACGATTATATAAAAATCCACTGCAGCAAATACAGAATCTTCCTAAATATACTGCAGCAGGGCTTAAACTTATTTAGCACTCGTGAATTAAATTTTATACTAATCGTGCCAAAGCTCACCTGTCAACACGTTTGAGATTTCTCCTTTTCAAAGCAACTGCAGATCAATTCAAAGCTAAAACTATGTAATCAGTAACATCAAAATTTTGTCTTTCCACAATATCACGCACGAAATCGACTTCGATTAGCATCCATAAAACTCGCGACGATTAGTTTGGCTTCGAAAGGGTTTACCAATGAATATAGAAATTTAAAGTTGCACACTTTAGAGGAGTATATTAGCACCAATCACGAACACGACTAATGGAAAAAGAAAAAAAAAAAGTAAAAGTTGACCAAAACACACGACAAATAGCGAGTCCATGTGACAGTGTACAGATAACAACCGCAGCCTCTTGAAATTCAACCTATACTAAAGAGTAAAGATACAAGTAGCCGAGGCCCACCAGTTTGGACCATTTCCAAAGAATTCACGTGCAAGCCTACCTGCGGCAGGTAGATATACGTTCGGAAAAGGGTACTACACGTTAACCAATTACCGGTCGTCTTTCTATTTCCTATCGCTGCCGCATCAAATAAATAGGGGGATATTACTTTAATTTAAAATTAGATCGAATTACAACTCCTACATTCATTTTTCATAGTAGAACAGAGTACACGTCTAGAGTGTGAGAGACCAGGTAGAGAATATTAAGGGTGGCCAACATAGTGTAAATAAATTCAGATCAAACAAGTCGAGAGGTAATATACAGCTAATACGAGTTAAATAAAAGCTTATGAAAAATCAGTCAATTTTAGAGGACTATTTTTTTTTTTTTGGTCAATTTTCCCCATTGAATTTTAATTTTAATTGCCAATTAATCTAGGAAAATTAGACTATAAATCATGTTAAACTGACAATGAGTTATGAGGAATAGCTTATGGATGGAGGAAAAAATGGATTTAGATGAGTTTCTCAAACGTATGTGTATGCTGATAGCCGCAGGAGCAATGTCTAAATTCCATAGTAACAGAGGACTGAAATAGTGATACAGGGGATGATATTAGGTGTAATCATCTTTTGCATCATCTTTATTGTAGATAATAATTTTTTCCATAAATAAAAGTCTCTCAAAGTTATTGATAAAAATATGATTTACATTTTAGTATTCGAAAAACAGTGCTTTTTTTCTCGATGTACTTTATTTCGAGTGTACTCTAAGTCTTTCTCCTAATGAAGATACAAAAAAATACATAAAACAAAAGCATGTAGCATAAGATGAGAAAAAACATTTTATATCAAACGTTTTTTTTTTAAAAGAAAAACTGATAGTTGAAGAGTTAGAGGCGAAAAACCAGTTTTGACTCCCTTTAATCCACAACTGTGGCTATTTTATAGCTCAGGGATCCTAACTTTTGGTATATTGATTAGAAGTGTTGAAATCACTCACAGCTGAGAGTCCTGTTCTCTTTGATTGTTTTCCTGTCCATTTCCGACAAATATTTTTTCCTGTACTAAATAACATTATGTACCTATTTTACAAAATATACATAGTTTCAGTTCAGCTTTTTCATTTTAGGTCAATCTCACAGAATGAATGTTGAGTTTGAATCTGTTATTTGTCTATTTTGTACTTGAAGTTTGATCATATTACAGTAACAAGACTCATTCATCTTTGGTTCTTCATGATCCGAAAAGCTTCAAGTTCAGGTATTGAAAGAACAAAATGATGGAATACCGAAATAACCTTTACGTGTAAAAGTCTGTCAGTGAATTATCTGTTTGGTGAATTTAGTAAGTGAAATGTCAGTTTATGAAAAATTTTTTAACGAAAATATCGGCAACCAGTCTATTCGGATGCAGGATAGATTTCGGTAGAGCTAGCATTTGTTTAAAATGAGTTCAGCTCACAAACAAGCAAAAGCAACTAAACAGATAATTAATTATGACGAATTAGTTAAATCAAATAATTCGACAAACCCCAACCTGATCCCCTCCATAACAGCTGATTGAAGAACAAAAAACAATACTCACTTCCGTAGAGGAGACTAGTCTGTAGTAGGCGCCGATATAGACTAGGGCACAAAGAAACACGAAAAAAGTCAGCGAACAGGTCCAAAACCTAATTACACCTCTCCGATGAGGGCCTAAAACGCGCATCTAATAAACGATAACTATGAACACGTAAGTCTATGGTACACATGACCGTATTTAATTATCGAATCGTACAACTGATGTTTGTTATCAAAGCCAAATAGCATACCACGTAGCTTTTCAAAAGCTATGCAGAGAGAGACACCAGGGAGAGCAATTGACAATGAGAAAGAAACTAGAGAAGCAGGGAAATATTTCGACTTTTTTTTTTTTCGCAGCAACACACTGCCAAACTACTTATCAATCTTTTTATCTGTCATTCTATTTTTTCTTTTAAATATGTTATTGTAAATTGATAACTTTCTATTCACGTGTTCCTTTTCTGTTTTCGAAATTCGTGGGCTTAAAACGTTAAAAAGTGAAGTTTCCTGGATCAACTTCTCAATAATGTGAAATAAAAGGAAAATAGAAAATGGAAAAGACAAGAGTAGACGAAAACCTGCGCACGCACGTTAATTTTTACGGACGTGAAACTTTATATTTTCTTCGATAACAACCACCCATCTAAGGGATGACATTGATGTTGGGGGCAATGAACGAACAGTACATACACAAATTACAGTCGGGGTGTAGGAAATGTTTTCAAACCCAACGATATAATGGCATCAAAGGAATACATGGTTAGCTACTAAGCTTTCATTGAGATTCTCTAAATTGCACATTTATCTTTGAAGTACCTGCTATTCGAACGTCCAAGCTTTTGGGATTAGTATCTACTTGTTTTTTAAATGTTAGAATATTTTAATAACTATTGGATAAAAAAATTGCAGGTAGTAACCATAGCTGCCTTCAAAAAAAAAATATAATAAAAAATAGGGTTGCTCCGGAGGCTTCACCCCTCTACCCAACTCGCCATAGTATCCCATGTCGCTAATTACGTAAACTACATATAATAACATTGAAACAAAAAGAAGAGTAATTTTTTAAAACATTTTTTACGAGAAAAATCGGACAAATTTGAGATTACAGTAGAAATCAAAACAAAAATACAAGTAGCATTATAATTATGTATATCTCATTGAATATAGTAATTCTTACTATTTTCGTAGCGATTTTTACTATGGCTTGGACTTCACAAGTTAGAATAGAACTAAATAAAATTGAAAAAAAAAAGTGTTGCTAGTTTCAAATTTTATAGTGATGGGTGGAAGGCTTCAATGTTTATTTTTGATATATCACTCCATTGCTTGCATTTAACAAAATTTATTAGAGATTGATAATATGGGGAAAAAATCAAGTACATGTTAATCAAACTAAAATGAGTAAAGGCATTAAAGAAGTAATAATTTTCAATTTTTTAAAATAAAAAATTTGTATTTTACAAAATTATAAGTTAAGCGAGGACAAAGAATCGGTTTTTACCATGAATTTCCATGCGTCCTAGTGTTCCTTTTTCTCAAAGTCTATTATAGCTAGAGAGCAGAAATTTTGAGAAACGTGCAATGTCTGCAGTAATTTTGACTAATTATCTATGACAAGAAAACGAAGTGAAAAAATAAGCAACCAAAAATTCAGTTCTGAAAAGTTACCAGAAGATCAAAATACGTCAAGTCCATATACTATCCTGTGGTAAGAAAGGAGTTCATTTCCAATAAAGTTTAGCAAGGGAAACATTTAAAAGTTTTTCGAATCAACAGAACAAAGACATTTTCTTCGACATGTACCTACAGTAAATTAATTTTCCAATATCTTTTAACCAAAACTTCGTCTTTTCCTGGTACATGCAATAGTCTGACGTCAACAGTCGCTTATGGTAAAAAGTTCTATCATAACTTTTTCTTTTTCATATTAATTGTTCGGAATTAGGGTATTTACTCTCGCAGCTAGCTGCAGAACGAAACATGAGCAGAAGTTGAAACGAATAAAATGAAGCGAAATGAAAAAATTTTTCCATTTCTCCATAAAAGCACATTTTTTTCCCACCCATGGTACCATCTTGTGACATTATATGTATCTATCTACAAAAAGAAAGGCCTTTGTAAGGCTTATAATACGTATACAAGTACTATTATGTAAGTAACGCTTTCGTGCCAATGTACGATTACAAAACAGCATAATAATTGCACATGGTTATTAATCACGTCCAACTTCAGGTATTTTACACCGTAGTACCTCCTTAAAACGAATTTTTCGGTGAATGAATAAAAAAAAAAAGTCAATAATATCAACAACGAATCCCCCCCAATATTGTATTAATGATAGAGGACTTTGAACTTCTGGTTCAGTTATGCGGAAAATCAACTGAATAACTTTATCGTCATTTAAAAAATGCGTGACACGTTTTATGGAAGATGGCCCACGAAAGAGAATGAAAATGATAAGCTTATAGGCAGAGTGAATGTACATGTAGTATGGAAATTAGACAGTAGGAGCATAAATGCATCAATTCCATGGGTAGGCTAAACCGACAAATTTAGAACAACTGCGTCAAATTGAGGCCAAAGCCTTATTGCTTCAATATAGGGGACAAAAAAAAAGTAATGAGGCTGAATGTAACAAATTGGATTAATAGAACAAAAACCATACGAATCTCATTATCTATCCCTTGAACACACAATTTATTCCATTTGGTGAACTACAACCAGGTTCTTTTTTTCCTCATTAGCGGAGTTATTAACAGACTTTACAACTTGAACTGGCTGAGTAAATTTTGAATAAACTCGTTGGTCTTCCAGATAAAATGAAAAAAATTTCAAAGGTAATTTTTTCCAATTTGGATAGGAAAACTAGGACAGTTCAAGATTTGAAGCAGAAATTACTAAAAAAATGGTAAAATATTATTACCTATCTAAGATGGTAGAAACTACTACAAATATTGAAATACTGACAATAAATAATAATTTTCATAACCCTGTGATGAGAAAAATTACTATTCTATTCATAACACTAGTCTTTACAGAAATCAAACTACGTGATTTTTAAAGTATTTTTCAGACTGAATTCAGTGCTGGTCTTCATTTTTCTCAGTCAGGTCGTACAATCACTAGTAAGTAATTTTATTGTTTATTGTGAAAAATTATCAATATTAGTCATGTAGAAAAAACGAAATAGGTACTTACTTACATTATATTATCATGAAAATTTTCAACAAATTCATAAAAGTGGGATTATTTACTTCTTTGATATTGAAATTTATTGTGGGCAACTTCACTTCATTTTTTGGTTCCGTATAATCACTGATTGACTGATTCTAATAGCTATCAATATTAAATGGTGATGTCAATACGTGTAGTATTGATCTAAATCCTGTGATGATCTCAATAAAACAATAGATGATTACAACGAAACAATGAAGATCAAAAATAAAACTAGGTTTCCCACTGTTAATTTAATCATTGATGAAGTAAATGATCCCACTTCTACGAATTTGTTGTATAATTTTCATGATGATATCCTTTTTTTTAAACATGACTAATGTTGATCATTTCTCACATAAACAATGAAATTACTCGCGATTGGAACCTGATAAGAGAAAAATTAAGACGAGCATTGAATTCAGCGTGAAAAATACTTAAGAATCACATAATTTGATTTCTGTAAATTTCAGTAAGTTGAAAAATGTTGAGCAGTGTTGTATACCTTGGTAAAAACCTCTTTGCACAGGGACAAGTCTATGTTAGCCACAGTAGTGTTACTTTTTCTGATGGTCATCGGATATAAGAATTGAGACAGATCAAAATTAGTGGGCAAGAAATCATGCAATATTGATCCCTCAGAGTACACTATAGGTCACATTACCAAAATCCATTTAAAAAAAAATTAATATTAATCAAGAATTTGAGCTTTTTCAAGATTTTGAAAAATTAATCGACATTAAATAGCTTAAAATAAAAAATGAATAGAAAAAATTTTTTTAAACACGTTCCAATATGAAAATTGGGAATTAAAAAAATAAAATAAAATAAAATAAAATAAAAATAAAATAATAATGCACCAAAAAAGTGAAAAAAAAAAAGATTTTCTTTCCCAAAAATTTATTCATCGAATAAATTTGTTTTCAATATAACTAGGTAATACTCATTTTTAAATTTTAATGTAAGTGGGCACTATTTAATACATATCTAACCATAAAAATATCTTTACATTTTTAATACTAATATTATTTTCGAAGAGAATTTATTTTACAAAAAATTAGTGGAAAAGAAAATATCATTTTTTACTTTTTAGTGAATTATTTTTTCCTATTTTTGTTTTCAATGTTTCAATTTTTAAATAAACCTTTTGTTTTTTCAAAGTTCTATAATATTAGAAAAAATTAAAGAGCAGAGTATAAGAGCTCATATAACTGCAAATCACAATCAGCTCTAATAAACATCCTATGGCTATTTATGGCAATTCAATATAATATAAATTTTATTGGCAGTTTGTTCTATTTCTAGTCTTCGTTGAAAAAATATTCTGCCAAGAAGAAATCTTAATGGTAGCGCACTCTTCCATTATGCTCGACTAACTGGGAGTCACTTGTATTATTAAAAGAAAAATTTCGATAATACATTAATGTATCGATAGATACATATTAAAATCTCATCATTTTCATCGCATAAATTCAGTTAAAAAATGTTTTAAGGAAATATTTAATTTGAATGGGCACTCATTAAACATCCATCAAGGTGAATACTTGTTAGTTTGATTTTGGCCAGCTAATTTTTTCCAGAAAATTGAAATTTACACTAAGCCAACCAGTGGCGAATTAGACAACCAGGGGCAAATTAGACTAACCAATGACAAATTAGACTATAACCAGTGGCCATCTTACATATTTATATTTTTTTATTTATGGAGAGGGGAGGGGGAAGGGATATAAAAATCGCAGGTTTTGACTTTATAAGTTAATTACAGGAAAATCACCCACTGAAATTTTAACTATTTATATTAATTGAAGTTTTGAGAGTTCAACATTAAAGTTTCAAGCCAATCCACGTTTGTTGGATTCAGAGAAAAGTCATTTTGAAGTTTGAAAAACGTGGACTTTTTTTGGAACACTAAATAAGAAGAATTACTGAACCAGTAGGGCTGAAATTAGCACCGAAAGTCAATCTTGATGAGACTGAAGTTTGATAGAAATTTCATAGCGGTCATTTTCACGATTCTCTAAAAATCAGCAACATTGTAATAAAAAATCTATGATTTTTGAAGTTTTTCGAAGATTGGATTCATTCGCATTCTAACGACTATAATGGCTACTGGGAAAATACGGAATAGACTGAGCAGAAACCAATATGGTGTGCAAATACATAAAAGTTAGAAGCTTCTAAAATGTATCATTCAAGTTTCAAGCCAATTTGTTGGTTGGTTTTTGTAAAAAGTAGTTATAAAGGTTAAGAATGTGAATTTTTTCTTTCGAACTTGCTGATAGGTTTTCAGACAGAAATCATAATTTTTTATCCAATTCATGCATAATCTTAAAGCATAAAACTTTTAATGATTCAGAGACCCCTGTAGTTCCATTCGAAACCCTGCTTTTCTAGATGGCCGTGCTGCGGTAGAATTTTTTATCCTCTAGAATTACTCAAATTTTGGGGCAGACTAAGCCAATCGAAATAAATTTGACACGTTAAAAATGTAATAGTGATTAACTGAAACATGCATTTTATTTTTCATGAAAAGGAACGGTTCTTCATGGTGGGAGGTAAAAAATTCAAAACTGCAAAATAAGGACCAAAAAAGAGAAGGAAATAAAAATTTAAAGCCAGTGGCTGAACAATTAAAGAGTTGCAGATGCAGACGACCTCATGATAGTTTTCAAGGACTTGAGTGAAATGTTGGAAACGACTAAAATTTTCTAAAAAAATATAAGCCCAAACATCGGTCTATCCGTAGCCATACTTTAACGATAGCCCGCAAAAACAAAACTTGGGAGAAAAAGAAGGGAAAACTGTGACACATCTCCCCCATTTTTGCTTTTATACTACACACTTTCGCAGACAGCCTTATCGTCAATAATATTTTATTTTTTGTATTCCTACTTGAACTTGGTTAGTATAGTAAATAAAGTTGTTCTATTCTAGACGTAAGGACCAACGTTCTCATGATTCGTGCACAGTTACGTATTTGTCTGAGGATCGGATGGATGTATGTTTTTTTCTGACTTTAGTTTTCAGTTTTTCCATCCTCCAAAGCCAGTTTTAGTTAGACGTATTCTGTGAAAAATTTTCATTTTATTTCAAATTGTGATCGGGTACCAACGTGAATTTATTTAGATTTCTTAAGTTTTTGTACCAAAAGTAACACGTGCTTTTACCTTTTTCCTTGTGCGAAAATAAATCAATATCAAAAAACTCGGAAGAAGGAAAAAACGTGTTCCAGCATAAGCCGCTGTATAAATTCGAATGTCTAATCGGTAACGTTCATTTTTCCAGACTTAAATTTAATCATAGCTTATATAAATTATATCATATTTGATGATTTTTACGGGATATAAATTGAGTCATTTATAGGAAAAGATGAAAGAAAAGTACGAAATTGAGATATCTGTGGAGCATATGGGTAACATAACTTCAGCCTGTAGTCATACTTGAGCAACATGAATTTTGAAAGCTTTATAGGGTGGCTATCCTCAGACCTTAGTCAACATATTTTACCAATAATTATGGCAGAGTGAGTTATGAAATAAGTTATTTAATTGGGGTGTTTAATAGTCTGAAAATTATTTTTTAAATCGTTCTTTTTTTTTTTTTACCACGTTCTACAGTTTCCATATTATTCCTTTTCTCCTCACTTTTACTCTTTCATTTCATCTTCCTCGATTATTCCAAGAATAAAGCCAAGTCAGTTCTTATTCAAATGAAGGCAACTTATTTTACACTCTCGTTTCAAATTATTAACCAAAACAATTTTCGCTAGGGGAAGTACTTTCGATCATGGGTGTCTAGCGAATTAGTTCCTATTTGTAAGAATAGTTTAGATTATGTCATTTTTAATTCAAAGTTACAATTTTGAATAGCTATTAAATGCTTCAAGAGTCCGAATAACGATAACGAATATCAGACGTAACAACCATTATAACAAATATTTTCAATAAATTATTAAGTTGCGGAGAAAAAAAGCAAAGAATAGATTACGAGTAAAATTGAAAAATGTTTTGAACTTCAATCGCTTCAAACAACAGTCCCTGCAAACAATTCTAAACACAAATGTAATTCGTCTTGCTTCATATCTGCTTATAAGTATTTAATTTTGCTGAAAAAACAATCACTAAAAAACCGAAATATAATTCTGACTCTTCAAATTGTCATCACTCATCAAGATATCAAGTATTTTCATAGTACACTAAATACCTGTCTAAGTATATTGACCTTTCATCAACCAACGATAGGAATTCAAATGCTATTTAATACTATTAGGTGACATCAATTTCTTAGGAAGGCAAATACAATCAAAATAACTAATTAAACTGTCACCTATACAATTACATTAGAAGCATATTATGAATTAGATAGGAACCTAAAATTATAGATAATAAAATTAGGCAGTTCAACAGGTATAGATAATACTGACAACATACCATACTACGAGTATTTTGCTGTTTCGGTCGCAGGAACGAAAAATTAATGTATTTTTTATCAAATGCCTACCTTCAATATCATGTTTGAATTACACAGTATACTTCCACTATCAAGTTCAGATATTCATGTTGAAAAAATAAGGAGGAGGAAGTAATCACAGATACTGCAACTCGCTTATCTCATTTTCTACAAAATACATCACCACCCGAATACTTCAAAAAAGTATTCAAACTACAAAGAAACTAAATATGATCGGTAAAATAAAAATGTCTTACTTGACATAGCAAATCTATACAGTTTTTTCAGCCCGCATCTTTCATATCTCCGAAAATTCAAAGATATGGCATCCTTCACAACTGTAACGAGAAGAACGATATAAACTGAGGACAAATGAATTAAAGTCAATTGTAATGAAATAGTCAAATTAACTACCTGTACCTGCATCTTTGGACTCCAGTGTCATCAAACAGAAACAAAATCATACGTGAATCGTAATTCGTACGGCGTACCTACCCAGTGCCCTCTTGCCATTGAAGATGGTCAGCATTTTTCATGTCACACTATATCCCAGCAGTCAGCACAACAACGCGAACGCACAACAATAACTGAATAATTACACTTTTCACCGCGGTCTTCAAAATTAGATAATTAATCTCAGACATACTCTCGAACTCCCAAGAATGTTAAAAAATTAAGAATCATCTCGGAAGTATTTTCTGTCCAGAAGTATCAACTCCGGAGTTGGACAGTGGACTTTTGAAAATCTTTTTCTTACCTTCAACCGACAACGATTTACGGTCAACCGTCAACCGCACCGCAACGCAACTCAACCTGCAACGTTCGATTTCGAATTCGAATTTCGTTTTCGTTTCGATCAAGTCAATTCCAGTCTTCTGCAATCAGCAGTCTTCAGTCCTCACGTGACCCAGGCTCTGCACCTCTGCACCGGCACTACACTGCTCCTTTTCTCTCACTCTAAGGCCCAGGGCTAAGGCTCCACTCACTTATCATTGACATATCTGTCTCTCTCATCTTTTGTCAAATCAAATAACATCAAAATTCAGAAGTGGCGCGATTTTTAGACAATTTTCTGATTTCTCCAGCTGGTTGATCTTTCTTCGTTCTGCGGCTTCTGTCTTTTGTGTTAGTTTTTTCAAGTTTAGATTAAATTGAAGGATTTTGATTTCCTTCAAAAAAGCGATTAGCGAACATCCTCGGACATTTCGATTTCGGTTTTTAGTGTTCTCCGGTCTTCGTCGATTTCTATTATTTCGGTCGCTGTTTTCAATCGAGAACAGATTTCTATTGGGTATTGCTGAATCTGAGTATTTTCGAGCATAGCTGTGTAACGGTATTGATAATCATGACATTCGATTTCTGAAGATTACCTCATCTCAGTTACTTTTCTATCTTATGATTCTGAGTCTTATTGATACTGTTTCAATGAATCTACAACTTGTATACTTACTTGGTCACTTCATCTGTTCATTGATGAAACCATTTCCAGCAAGAGTAACAGCTTCTGCAGGAAGACTTCATGCACAAGCAAGCGAGCTCCGAGCATTCAGATTTTCATGTATATCCATTGTGGATGACCTGCTGATAACAAGGTCTGCCAAGCTTTTCCGAACGATCCTGTTTGAAGATGAGTTGTTTTGTTTCATCGAAAACTCCTGGAGTTCAATACATCGGTCGAAGAAGTGGAAGAATTCCAGTATACTGAAAACTGTAATCCTTATTTCTCTCTTCTTTCGCATGCAGCCGTGACCATTCGCTTTCTTGCATGATTTGACTCGTTATACTGAATCTTCCACGTGCGTTGCTGCTTCATTTTCCAAGGTAAAATCATACATTAGTACAAATTTTTAGATATTTTTGTTGGCTTCTACTTGCCATTTAGTATTTTGTTCAAAGTGAGAATGTTGGTTGTTGCCATGATCTTGGGTAGAAAATGGTCATTATTTATTTGAAAAATTTTGATATTCTGTTCTGTTCCATTTGAGAATTCTATTTGCAGTCCTACCTATAATTTCTGTTGCATGGTGGCAATGTTGGAGACAATTTTTTTCTCTAGTAGTTGGAAATTTATTTTCCTATAGGTAATGATGAAAACGTTTCTATACTTTTTATAGAAGATGCCCGGAAACGGTACCTACTTTATGACATTTTGATTTTTTTTTTTATTAACTGCCTATTTTATCGTGTATCACTTGTGAAAGATAACTGAATGGGAAACTTGAATAATAATTCGGAAAATCAGATTTTTGAATGTTGTGGTTTTCATTTCAGTTTTAAAAAAATTGAGATATATCATTTTATGATGTGAATAACAATGATAAAATATCAGTGTCTGTTTTATTTTTCACGTATCTACAAAGTACAGTAAAACAGTCCTATGAAGAGGGTTGATTGAATGAATTATTTTAAAATTTATATTTCTCTAAAATACCGTTCCACATCATTTTTTTAAATTCATTTATGACGCATAATATGATGTCCGTTTTGAGGGGTTTTAGTGCAGATTATTCGAATATTCCAATACTTTTGATTAACAATAACATTATGAGTTTTAGACTATATTAAAATTGATTCATCGATCAATTACTTAAATGATGAATTTAATTTTAGGAATTGCATGAGCTAATTCCGTAGGATGTGTAGTAAGAATCAATTTCGTACCCTTAATACTCTTCATAATTATCATATTACAGACTATTAGGTATATAATATTTTTCTGTCCCAAAAAATTTCAATTTCTTTGCATAGTGGTTTTTTTCTGATCTTTTTAAAATATGATTTTCATTTATAAAAATGAAATGATAGTCTGTACTCTGTACTTTAAATGTTTGACTTACATTTTGCTCGTCAGTTGCTGTAGAACTTTTATTTACATCGCAAAATTTGAAATTCGAAAGCTCAGTTTGGTTAGGTTTATTACTTTAAAAAAAATACTTAGAGGAAGACATTGGAGCTGTAAATAATTAAGTATAATTTGATAATTTGATTTAAATTTGCAATTAAGTTTATTTCCTAATATCCTCTTCATCGCAAAAAGTATTGCGTGCAAAATGAATTTCTACTTTATCGGATTCATACGATTATCGCTTTATTTTTGAATTAAATATTATATTTTCAAGTATATCATAAAAGAATTGATTATCGGTTTTCTCGGTTTTCATTCGGTGTTTATCTGTGCGAGTAGATGTTGGAAAGAATTTTTGAATGAAAAATAATTTTATGATAATTACATTAATTATTGTAGGTAGTTAATTCGTACAAAAATTGTCTTACTAATTCTCAGGAATAAATTTTAAAGCAGGGCGGACATGTCGTCAACTTGAAGGGGAAAATGATGTTTTCAAAAAAGATTTTCAAGAAAAACATGTAGTGTAATTCAACTCTTTCAATTACTCGTAAAATAATGTATTTGCTTGAATTTACTACAAATACATTGGGCTTACAATTTAGTGCTTCTTTGAACTCATAGCCAATTATTTATTATTATCTATTGACATTCAATTTCGAGCAACATTTGTTATATTTTATAAAAATGAAAGCTCTTGTTCTATTTAATATCCCTTCCTCATAATTTTTCATCACATTGAAAAACAAATTGATGCTCAGCCTTTGCTGTCCTTTATTTTCTTATTGCTTCTCAGCTCACCGTTGTCCAGAACATACATTAAATAAATTCGTAAAGATGTGCTTAATGAGAAAAAGCAATAGTTTGAGCCAATAGTGGCATAGTGCACAAATAATATATGCCAGCATTAATTAAGACAGGTCTGTCGAGTCCATCGTATTCTTTTGGCATTTGGCCCTAGAACGATTTAACAATGACTGGATTCGCCTCACTGACCCCCTACCTCCATTTCCTTTTTTTTTTAAACTTCGAATCGCTTTCGTCCAGTGTGATTTTTTTCTAATCGTTCGAGAATACAACCTTTCTTTTCATTAATAGAACTTCCGGTAGTGTACATGTCTAAAATTCTATTGGTGGGCAAAAAACCATCATATTTTTTGTGAGTCTATGTCATACGCAGCTTTTTAGGGTGCAATGCTTCTGGTGTCAGCTGGATAAAATCTAAATTCGAATGCTTCATTTTTTTTAACGTCGTCGTTCTCTGGTTACGATAAAAGCTGTTGCTATTGTTAATGTAGTAGACTAAAAAAAGAAAAATGGAAAAAAAGGTCAACACTCTTAATTATGTTCGACAGTTAGCGTGTTTGCCAACGCCCTTGGGTGCCGAATCGATAGAGAAAGAATTTTGTGTATTGAAATACGGTTGCATGCTAGAATGAAGTAATTTTTTCAGTTTCACTTGTCAGAAAGTGTGTAGTTGGTGTAGTGAGCCAGACAAGAATAGGTAAGCCGCTAGTCTGTTAACCATTTGCTGTGAGTTTTTCTTGTAACAGTTTTACTTAAGCATGTTGATTCGATTTCTCATCATTCCTATTCATATAGATCATGTCGTGAAGTAAATCAGTTATTGCAATGGCCGAGATTCTGATGATTTTAGTGAAAATCAATCCAATAAGGTGTGACTAACGAAAATAGGTATAAAACTTCAAAACTTTTTATTATATTATTCGCCTTAAATTACAACACTGCATTGTTTATTTATTTTTGTATGAAATTAATTATTTATTTATCATTCAAATATTATGTTTTCTCAATTAACTGCAAGTAATGAAAAAAATGATAAAAATAAAAAAACGGAAAAATTCAGAAAAATCAAAAAAATCAAAAAAATCTTTCAATTACCCTTGAAATTTCATTATACTCTTGGTTTTCTTTTATTCAGTTCGTACTGCTTTTCCTGTTAGATGTACTGTATCACTTCTGCTTCGATGTGCTGCACTTTTTTTCTTGATCATCAGGAGGTTCTTCTAAAAGTAATGAACTGTTTAAATTTCTCGGACCATAGGAGTAACAGGGCCACAATCTGACTATCCCTTCATTTTGTCTCACTTTCCCTTCACGGACTGCTGTCGGATGATCCCAGCTAAATTATGGCCATCGATTTTTCCACCAATAAACTGGGTTCGTTGCTGCACCGGAAGACGTGCACTTTTATGTCTGAAGTCTACTTTCGGAGGGAATTCGTTGTATTATTGAGAACACAACTCGCAACTCTTTGGCCGTATAAATAAAAACTGTTTCAGCCCCATGTTGGCTGGATGCCAGAATTTTTCTGCCCAAAGCAAAAAGTACTACAGACACTATCACCAGCATTGTTTAGCGGCCAAATGACAGAGAAAAAGTTGTGAAGTCTCTGGGGTGAAGAAGTGGGAGGAGGCGGCAGTGAGAATAATTTTTTAAATGTTAAATCGAAATAATATACGACTGGTAGTTGGCTGTAATTGGCGCCATTTAAACGCGAAGCATCTGTTTTCCATGTCATTGTCGTGCATTTGAAGTGCACCGAGGTGGGTAATTAGGTTTTATGATGATGTGTTTAAAGTATGTTTCATTAGGCTGTATATTTACTATGCTTCGGTGCCTTTTAAAATTATGATAATGGGCAACCCTTAGCGGTTTTCAAACCATTCCACTTATCATCATTTTGTGGGTTCAGTTGGTAGTGAAGTTTTGAAAGAAATCTAATTTGAAGCGATTAGCAGCCGAAGTCTGTGAAACTTGAGGTTGACCTTTGATAAAGAACAACAGTCTCACTGAAGGAAATGCGTTTTTGTGTCAACCAATCTGTATGATTCATGAATTATTTGTATAGGAAATTTTTTCGTCTGTGCTCCTAGATCGTCTCAACTTGAAAATGAGTAATGACACCTAGGATATGATAAACGGGGAATATTTAAAATGAGTTTAATTTATTCTTTTATTATAATAAAACATGGTATATTGTTCGCCGGTGCTGAATGACGAGGCCATTGCATTGTTGGAAGGGTCGTAAATGAGCAATGATATTTTAAAGTGATTTTCGTTGAAAAATACCAAAACTTGCTGTTGAAATGATTTATCGATATTCAGTCAACAATTCATGAAACTGAATGAGTGGAGAGTGTGGAGACTACCATCCGTTTAGAGTTATAGGTAACTGACTAACCGTACTCCATCCAGTGGCGTGCTAGGAGAAGAGTTAATGTGGTTCAAATCCCACCCCACCCCAAAATCAAAATATGCCTTATAGAAACGCCACTAGTGAGAAAAAATTGGGGGGGGGGGAAATTATGGAACAATTATTCGACTCTAGTGAAAAGCCCGCTTTCCTTTCACCATTCAATGTTGGTCTCAGAGCGCCTCTGACGTACTCCAAATGCAAACTGTTAATTAGGTACATAAAGTTATATAATATGAAATGATAATTGCAATCAATTCGAATTGAACAGCAATAACCTTTTAAAAATTAGAAGAAAAAAATGATGAAAATTGTTGAATTTCGATACGATAACGCCACTTCATGCTAAGAAATTGTAAAATCTAACGTTAAAAACAGGAAATGGCTTTTTCTGTTCAGAATTCAAATTAATTTTTTTTCTCATTTTTTTGGGGGAAATTAAATTAGAATAGATTTCTTATTGAAGTCTGAGTTTATAGAAATGCTTGTAACATTAAAATTCTGTATACATTTACTTTCGTGATTGATATCACATCTTACTATTTGAGAAAAATCTACATGAATTCTTATTGGCTTACTCACTGTAGTTGAATGAAAACATGTTAAAGTGAGATACTAATCTGAGAAACGTTGGAAAACAATTTTGTTTTCTTATTGGCTTAACGTTGATTTTGACTAGTGGAAAATTTTGGTTTTTAGAAATGCTTTTTTTAAAAGTCTTTCTAAATAGGTTATTGCTTGATTTTTAATAGGCCATGTACAAACTTATTTCTCATGTTGGATGGGAAAAAATGTAAATGTATGAGAAAAAATAAAAAAATGGAAGAAAATTATCAATTTTCTGGAATCATACAATTTTCGAACCAGTTATAATTTGAAATCCAATTTCAAAAAAATATATAGTTCCTGAAGGCGTTAAGAAAATTGTTTCATATTTCACTACGGTATTTATAATGATTGGCAGATGACTTATATTGTAAGTGCCATTAAGTCTGCAGACTCTTCCTATTTTGCCTACTGAATGATTTATTTTGTCTCTTCATCTTTTATACACTTAATTTTAGTTTAAAAAGTTTTGTTTTTCTTCCTCTTTCTCTTTTTTTTCATTATACTCGTATGAAGCTGGTTACTCATGAATATACACTGTAAGAAATAAATAGTAATTTTCAGTACGTCTTATAGGAAAACCGGTACAATTCAAGATTTATGGTAGATATTCTAAATGTTTGTTGTATTTTTTACGAAGAAAGGATATTCTACTATTTTTGTGGTAATTTCTATTATAAATTTAGAATTGTCTCAGTTTTCTTATACAAATAGTAAAAAATTACTATAGAAATTTTCTCATTTTATAAGGATGGTATAGATTAGAAAAAATTCACAAAACCCTCTTTTCTGAATCTGGTCATGAATAACAATTTGTTTGCATTTAACTACTGATCCTTTCGGGTGAGGGCTCCTTTAATATTTATTTTTTGGGACACACCATCACTTGTGACTGCCAAACACTCCTTTAGTTTTACTCTGTTCACTTGGTCTTCATTGAAAGACAATACAAACTTTACAGAATTTTTATGTCTTGAATATCTCAAATTTACCTTAGAATATTTATATACAATGAACACTTGCTTCCATTCTTACTTTTCTTGGCTCCAAGAATCTCCTCCAGAATCTCGGATTCTTTTTATAAATTTTGTTTTCATTTTAAATGACTTCCTTGCTCGTAAATTATAGAGAGCATTTTTGGTTGACACGAAGTTACCACCCAAATGAATAATTTGAAGATAATCCATAAAACAGGCTTAAAGAAACTCGCCATAAAATTTGAAGGTAATTCAAAATGTTGACAAATTCAACGTGAAAGCACGCGTGAACTACTGTAAAAAGAAATTAATTTTCTCCATCTAATGTGAATATTAATGTATACGGTGCGTGGTGCTCGTTGACTTATGGTAAAGTACATCGACTGCCAAAAACTCGCACTAGAAGTATTCTAAAAATGGCAAGCAATGTTAAGTACGATCTCTGTAATCGGGGCCGAAAGAGTGGTTTTTTGGGAGATGCGTTTTAATTCAGAATCCAGTGAGAAGAATGTGCGGATAATTGACTGGATTTTGTGCATTCATAGAGTGTATCTTTTTAATTATCTACTGCTGCTGTTGAGACAATTTGACTTTTTTCTTCAATTTTACTGGCACAAAATAAGTAGGTAGTTTATTGCACGTGCGCACGTGCTGTGGGTGTTGTATCTTCTTCCTTCCTATACAATTTATTTAATACTTAGTAAACTAACTATGTATTTCATATTATCACATTTTCGTTCAACTTTCTTCTGAATCATGAGATGTCTCGGGTTACCAAATAAATACAATCTTACATTGTATTGTCATTCAAATCAAAAACGAATTTTAATAACACTCTTAGTAACTTTTCTTTATCGTTTGTATTGAAACAGTAGAAGATTGTTCTGCTTGTTGTCAGTGACAGGGTCAAGTTTATCTAGGATTGTCACTTTTCACACCATCATTCATAGTCCACAAAAATAAGAACTTAACTGGTTGTTATTATAATTCGGTCGTTCAACTCGGTTCCACCAACCATTTCCTTGATGCAAATGATTACAATGTTTATTTGAGTGAAGTCTGCATTATACGTTATCAGTAAATGGTAAATTCTTTCTACATTGTAAAATGTTATTTTACTAAATTCGTTTTAAATTATTGACGAATTATCTTCATTTTTCCAGAAAATTAAATTGAAATCATGTTTGAGAATTGACATGAATCACTTGAAACCATGCATAATCCTAATTGTGGGAAGAGATGACTGTTCTTAAACTCTCCCCTAAATGTTTCTCATTCAAAATCGTGTTTAATTTCGGGTTCATTCATCTGATAATTTAAGGAAATGAGTCTTGAAACTAATCATATTTTATTTGTAATAGATATACTTCTTTTTTGCCGAACACCCTTGTGAATAAATAAATAAATAAATGAATTAATGAAATCTGAAAAATCATATTTTGGCCCTCCATACTACTCTGAAAGAAATTAATAGTAATTTTTACTATTTTTTCTTGAAAAACTGCGACAATTCAACACTACGATAAGAGGAAATTTGAATAATAATTCTTAATACTTAATGCTGTTTGCTAAATCAAGAACAATTAAGGTTTAATATAAAATATTAAATTTTAGTATCTAGCATGCTAATTTTTAATATTTTTGTATTAAATAATAAATTTTAGTATTAAATAGGTACTGACTTAATATTTTTTACTAATTCTTATGATATTTTTATTAATTTTTAATTTTCTCAATATTAACTTTTAATTTTTTTTTTCCCGGTGAATATTTATTGTAAATATTCTCAGCATTTCTGAGATGGTACGAGTATTGTACTATTTTTGGTGATTTCGACTATAAATGTTGAATTGTCGCTGTTTTCTCATCTACCTAAATAGTAAAAATTACTATCGAAATTTTTTTCGGCGTGAAAAATGGCCCTAAAGTTATCTTTTAAACCAAAACAAGAGTCCCTTCTATAAAATTATACACACACCCAATAGCTGTACCTTATACCAGCAAATAATGATCTAGACTTTATTAATGCGACTTAATTAGACGTAACTGAATGTCATTGATTTTGCAATTTGCTCTACTTTTTACCTGCCAAACCTTTAGCCGTAATTTTTTAAACACCTTCACAAACCTTCTCCATTATTTCTACCTCGATTTTTATTCTGCTGAGCTCTTCGACGCAGCAATTATAATGATCTTGTGCGATCCAGATTTATCTAAACCCGGCTACTTCACGTATCATCATGCTACTGAAAAGTAAACAATGCAACAGGTAACAATGATGGCGTCTAATTATTAGGTAAACCGCGGGTGACTAACTCTAAATATTTGGAACATCCCCCTTCTCTATGGGAGGAAGGGGACATGCAGATGAAAAAACTGCAAATAATTATTTGTTTCATTGTCTGAGAAACAAAGAAAATCTGATGAGTCGTACGTGTACGTATGTGTTTCCGCCGTATTTTCCTCATTGTTTTCCTCTTTATTGGCAGGTTTTCATTTTTCTCCGTAGGGTTTTCACTGTTTATTCACAAAAATTAGGTTTTCCTATATCTGATTGCGGTACTGGTGTGAATCACTTGATAAGCCACTACCCAAATGTGAGTATGACTGGGATGCTGAATGATATCTTCGTATATTCTGTTCAAAGGTGGTCTGGTGTACGTTTCATAGTTGCATCGTTTCGAAAATGTGCTCGTCCCCGAGTGGTGAATCGGTTTTCCTTCGACCCTTTTTATGGTTTTCAACGTGTTCGGCAATTGCGGTATTGTTAAATCCGATCAGTGTCCAGTGCGCGCCTGCCGAAAGTATAGCCAAAAGATCATCGGGGTCTGCTGACAATAGCGAAGTGGTGAGTACAACACATTATATTATAACTTGATTTGTGAAATTCTTGATTTGTAGTGTAATCTATGAAAAGGGCCTTAAGTCGGTGAACAACTTTTTGAGAAATAGGTGAAAAAAATATTATCAAGTCAGAAATGAAAAAATTATGTTTTCATATGTTCTCTTTTTATAATAATAATATATTCCTTTTAGCTACATTTTGGCGAAGTTTCACACCACCAAATGATTTTATAGTCTTTATTTTAGGCAAATTTTGTAGAAAATGGACCTACTCGTATTTTCTTTACCTTTCTTCCTTTTTCAATAATCTTTCAACTGCTGTAAGACATAATTAGCTTTGTTCGCACGCTACCAGGACTGGTAATCCTGGGCCAGTTCCGGGCGAAATATGCCAGATATCTGTTCGAACGCTTTTCTGGTAAAACAATTTTTCTGTTTGAGCGCTAACAGGAAAGTTACAAGAAACAGTTCCTGGTTATAATTCGCCAGGAGCTTAAACGTCCTGGTAACGGACCAGGAAAAATTGTTTCACCTTAAATTCGTTCATCTTGAAAATTTTCATCACTTATCAGTGTAGGTATTTTGACTATTTTCATAAGTTTTATGAATGAAATTGAAGAGTTGACTTAATTTTGTAAATAATTAATCAAATATGAAAGGAAGTAATTCATATTTATGGGAAACACTGAAGACATTACTTAGTCTAATTTTTAGTATATTCTAGAAAAGAACAAGTAAGATATTTTTATCCTTCTTAAATACTTGAAAAAAATTTTTCTTTGTTAATTTGGTAGAAAGTGATGAATTTGCCGGAAAATTGTTTGAACGTTTTCATTCTTCTGGGCCAATACTGGGCCAGTTTACAGACCAGGAAAACCTGAACTTACAGTTACCTGGTAGCGTGCGAACAAAGCTATTTGATTAATTTTGTCAAAATTTTTCAGGATTCATTTAAGATCATGCGTAAGATATAATTACGTATGAAAATTTCATTAAAATCAATTCAGCAGTTTTTGAGAAAAAAAAAAATTTCACTTTTGAAAATTAAGATTGAAATTTCAGACTTGATTTTCTCAAAACTCTGATTTTTTAAATCAGAAAATCAAGTGTCATATCTCAGTAAATTTTCAACCGATTGAGACGATTATTTTGCAGAAGGCTCACGAATCCTTCCTCTATCAAAAGCAGTCATCAGCTCAAATTAAGGCACCTTTTAATAGATCATTTTCCTCTTCTGAAAGGACTTCCACTAGTCAACTTTATCAAGAGATATTCGTAGCATAGCACAATGTTAAGAACACCACAATCGGTTGATGGATGTTGATGGTTCAAATCCCGCTGATGCTTAATTTTTTTTTTCAATCAATTTTTTTTGTGATTTAGTTTTGCATTACCTATTAGATATAGATTTGTGGATACAAAATCTGAATTTTGGGTCAAATTTTAGCTATATGTATTCTCCCCATGTTGCTAAAATGAGTCTAAAAACAAACTGAAATACGAAATAGCTGATTTCTAAGTGAGATACATCATTGGATTGATTGTAGCGTTCAAAATTGAAGAATTAACAATTTTAACCTTTCAACGTGTTTTTGGCTCTACTGACAGTGTTTGTTTTTCATCTGTAGATAAGTTTTCTCAGATTTCGTCCCAATTATAGTTTAAGGTTTTCTATCGAAAACCTGCTCGAAAATGTTTTGGTTTGAAACTGGTTTCGTTGTTTATCGTCGAAAAATTTTCACCGTAAATTTGAAAATTATTGTGTAAAATGACTTCGTTTCTTATACATGGTATATAAACTGGTTCGAAGTCATCTAATGGTGCGTTATGAGTTCGTTTGCCTTTTCCAAATTTTGAGAACAATGAACAATGGAAAATTGAACCGTTAGAATTTTCAAAAAAATATTAGAAAATTACGTGGGTGAAAAAAATATTGTCACGATTAACCGTTTCGTTTTACCGTTTTAATTTTATTTTTTCTTCAGCGTAGTATTTTTTTTTTCTTTCTTTCTCGTAGTATCTAAAATGAATAATAATGGTAAACCGGTCCAACACGTTGTGTTACGTCGTTCATGAAATGGTCTCATTGACCTAGTCTGTAGAAGATTTATCACCGACAAACATTCATCATCTCTTCATTAGACTCATTTTCATTCAAAAATTATTCAACGCACGTGTAATACAAATTGATTTGGTACCTAGTATCTACTACCGTGCCTTATGAATATGAGTAAGAGTTTATTTGAACCCCTTCAGGGTATTCGAGTTTTTAACTCACTCATGGGAAATTTTTTTCATGTCAAGTATTTTTAATTTTTTCGTTAATTTTTCTCATTTTCCTCTCTAACACTGCCCTAACAATGGCGCCAAGTTGACTGAATCGATCGATACATGAGTCATGGAAAGTTCACCGCTACCATTTTATACGAATAAAAGGGCCATTTCATTGATAATTATTTCATTCAGCGAGTACCTAGGTATAGTGCTAGCCATTTGTTTTTGCGGTTTCTCCTTTCTCCCCCACAACTATAATATACAGGTATAATTTTATTGGTCATTGATTTTGAATGGAGATAAAAGTATAATGAGCAGTTTGAGCTCACGAGAGAAAGAGCGTAGTTCAGAAAAGAGGGGGAGTTCGAATTTTCGATGAGCGATGAGTAATATGGCTGAGAAAGTATTTCGAAGTACGAAAAATGCAACGAGAATGCTATAAAATAAAATTTTGTACACAGGAAATGAGAGATATTTTTGAACATTTTTGAACGGAAGAGCTACATTTGAAAATGGCATCGGTCCATTTCTAACAAAAAAATTTTTTAAGTCAACAATATAATTGACTGAAGGATTATCATCTGGAGACAATCCTAGATTATCAAACTAAAGCAATAATGAACGAAACATCGTACATCTAGAATATAAATGGCATAATTCCTTGTACATAATATGAGCACTTGAATAAATATACCCTGTTATAAGAAAATGTCGACGAAGTATAGTAGTTTTGAATCAAGGTGAGTGGTATTACCATTTAGGGGCAATTACCTAATAAAAGCTAGGGAGGGGGCATCGACGAAGCTACAGCACTTTATGGTTTTCTTTCTTCTATTTTTTTGTACGTATTTTAGTGAAACAATTTTCTGGAATATCGTTTATGAATACAACATGGGATTATTTTCTAGGGGGCCATATTCGTAGACTTTTTCTGGTATCAACAGACAATCCACAGCCCCGACTGTCTGCGTGCATAAATGCGGAGGTCGTTAAACCAGTGATTTATTTTTGAAAACGAATTTAATGGTTAGCTCAGTGGTGATTCTCTTTAACTACCCGTTTGAAAAATTCCAAACTTGGAGTCTTTCTCCAGCCATACGTCTGGAAAACGAGTACCGAGAACAAGGACAGTCTGCACAATGGGATCGATTGTGTATTTGTGGTTCACGATGACCAATAAGGCAAAATACTAATTGCAAAGTAGGACGTTTACTAATTAATGCACATGTATACCAACATTTCTCACAACCTACGCGAATATGCCGAATGTACAAGCTGATTGCTTTTCCTTGGTGGACAACATTTCTACGTAAACGTTCTCATTTATTTCCCGAAAGGGGTAAATAAGCGGAGCAAAACAAGAGCGATCAAAAAAACAATTGTCGTGTTTTGAAGTTTGCCTTTGCTTTTCGAGAAGAAATCTATATGTAATAACGTAAATCATACGGAGTTTAATGAACCGTGAGCACTCCAGAAAGGCAAAAAAAAAAAATGTAAGCAATGAACTTGAGCTGAAGTAAAAAACAGTTTACTATCCGAACGATGGTTGTTATAGTATGAAGTGTGGCTTTTATCTGCCTTGTACAAATATTAAGAGTGAAAGCATTCTACTGGTGATTTCATACATAATTGTTGGGAATTTGATTGCTCACTCTGCCTATACAGGGTGTTCCACCTCGTGTCCATCACCGAGCAACTGCAGATAGAGTAACGCAAGTAATAATGTAATTTTTCTATAATATGACAATTATAACTTTCTACCAAAAATTATTTTTACGCCTTATGATACAGCAGTTGATTCTGTCTCGAAAAATATTTTATTTACCCTTTGAAGTAGTATTTTTCAATTTAATTTGAAAAAAGTGAAAACCAGTTTACATTAAATTTTTCCCATTGTAATTCATCATTTTTTTCTGCTTGCTTCGATTTCTGCGATTTTTGAATCAAAAAACTACATTTTATTGATTGGCTATATAATCGCGCAAACTGGAGTTTTCCAACTACCATGATTTTGAATGGTATGAATTTAAAAAGTGTGATTACGTGAATTGGTGAGGAAGAAAACATTATTTCAACTTCTGCGTACCGGTGAGTAGGAAAACCATCATAAACGAATGTAATTCAAGTTGCTCTATCTACAGTTGCCTGGTAGTGAAATTGAGGTAGAACACCCTATATATTTCTACAGGGTCCGAAATTAGAGAACAGACATCTATCTTGTAGGCAGATTGGCTTGAATCGATTTGATGCACTTTTTTTTTGTGTTTTCAAGAATAATTGAACTTGATTTGTTGCCCTTTAATGGATAGTCCATGCGATTATATTTGTCAGTGCATAAAAAGCACGTCCGCGAATGCCATTTTATTGAGGTAGATCACGTTTCCCCGCATAAAGTGCATAGAATCGTACGTATAAGGTATAATAAATTAACACCCAAAAACAAAAGTCAATCGCCACTTATTTATGACCCATTGCCATCATAATCGAATCAGCACGCGTTTGACGATTTTAGTATTGCGGTAATGATCGTGCATTTTAATAGACATTTTTACCGTTTTATATGTGTCCTGTATTTCCGATGGCGCTTAAAGACCCAGGGAATTTGTTATGGCTAACTCTAATGAAACGGATTATATAGATAGCTTTAACTATTTTATTTCACGTTTAATTGTTTATTTTTCCGTTTTTCTGCCGGAAATTTATTAGGAAGGTGACTGAATTTTGAGCTGCCTGGATTACATTTTTCCATTTCATGAAAATAAATGACAAAATTATTTATGGCATTTTAAAAGAATAAATCTACTCGGGCCATAGGGTGAAAAACAAATATTTTTGTGAATCCGATATTAAGATGAAAGATCAAAATTGTTAGAGATTTTTGAATTTTGACAGAAACTTGCTCCGTATACCTTGAAGAACGTTTTATGGTATTATGGATTTCGAAATGATTACCCAACGCCTCTAAGAAGGGAGTTACAGTGAGTGATTGTGTTTTCAAAATTCCAAAAAATAAAGTTCCAGTAACATTTGATTTGCACGGTAATCTTTGTACGTACAATTATTCAGTCATTATGTGTAAAAAAAACATAAAAAATAATTAATACATGTACATGAACGTCGCAAATGGGGAGAAAAACTTTGCGAATTTCAAGTTCATTTTTTCATTCAAGTATCAACTTTGATGGGCCATATCTCAGCAAATTTTAGGATTAGAGAGTTGACTTGGATTTATGGATTTATCTGTGAAAATTTCCAGAAAAAGTCAAAATTTTGACTTCCATAACTTTGAGTAGGTTTTCTCAGATTTCGTTATTTTTGTGGAAAATGAAAACGCCGGTCAGGGAATTTCGTGTTAGGTATATTGGAATAGGAACGATATAAAGTTCTTCAGTGCTTCATTATAAAAATAAAAATAAAAGATTGGGTTTTTTGTAACAGATGCTATTCTGTGATAGTCAGACCAAATTTAATAAAAGGTTTTCTGTTAAAACAATGCTAAAAAGATACACCTGCTCAAGCTGAACAATTCAAGAATAGGAGGTACTTTTCAGCCATTTAGCATCGACAAATTTATTCCACCGTTTGGCTTTGAAGAAAAGTAAAATTCTGAGCGAGTGTGTATCTGAAGCTGAAGTAAATCGATTTTTCCAGTCGACAGTCCCCTTAAGCACATTCGTAAAGGTCTTCGTGGGGTAGAAGAATATGCAAATGGTCCAACTCGTCGTCAGACGGGCTGCTTTCGTAAATTTCGAATGTCACGTACATCCGACCACGGGTTTTAGCTGTCTGTCGTCTTCACGAATAGGGGCGTAGGTCGACGAGGAGACAAAACACAATAGAACATCGATTATCCTCTACCTTTTACAGCAGTGCTGCTCATTACTCGATGTTTTTTTTTGTATGTATGTATGTATGTATGTGTGTGTTCTAGAGCTGATCCGAGAGGAAACTCGGCTGGTCCCAGATGGGATGCGGCAGGACGGGGTTATACTGCCTTCGTAAGCATTCTTGGAACCTTGTGTGCTCCATAAAGGGCTGTAATAGTCTTCTCAGCTCTATTGGCACCCCTTGTCTGCTGTAGTGAACGTGAAACAATAATTTCGCGCTCGTAATACGTGATATTTGATAGGCGAACTGGTGCAATTTACCCCGCTCCCTCCATGCCTCATCTCTGGTTACCTTCAACATCTTGTGAGTAATTAAAACTAGTAGCCTCATTGTCGTGTTACAGTTTAACGCTATCCAGCGCTATTTGGCGGCCGGAAGTCTATTAAAAATAAACAAAAGAAATCAATTCTTACGTCTGAGAGAGGACTAGTAATGCGAAGATGACGCAGGGGGAAGGTCATTACCCATCCAAATAATGGAGTCGAACGGAAATCTGTGCACGATTTTGTGGTTGAAAAGTATTTAAAAATGAGAATTGTATATGTATGCTTCTGGATGAGCTGTAGTAACCAATTTGGTTTTGTGCTTTCGGCTCACGAAACCGGTTGTGAGGGGAGATCGAATGAGTTTAGGATGCGACTATTGCAGGAAGGTTAAGTCATTACTTTGATATTCCATGTTCGTGGCTCAGCGCGGTGTTTAGAATTGACTTAAAAGTATCTGCGACATAGGTAAGAGCTCATCATTGTTTTCGAAGATTCTCAATATTTTAGAGAAATTTATTTGGCTTGATAGCCCTTGTGAAACTTCTAGAATTGATGATTTTATGAGAACCCAGCAATTATTTTTTTTATACATGTTTAAACTGCCAATAAAATGAAATTTTAATGCACCTCAGTACGACCACTGGAGTTGGCCTGCTAGCTCATGATCTCATATCTTGACAAATTATGAACATGCCTGTTTTTGTAGTGCTATGCAAAAAAAAAAAGGGCGGGAATAAAAACGATGCAGATATTGCCTGTTAGGTACTTTAGTTTGTTCTAATGAAGAGATTCTATGACGTCTTATGGACTTGAAGAAGGCGATTGGTTAATATCAAAAATACTGTCCACTCATTGGCTGAAGCATTGTGACGCCATGAAACTCCTAACTGGAACAGACTATATGTATACCAAGCCATCAAAAATTGGCATGTTTTCCCTTATTTTTCGTGTACGTGTTATGAAAATATTGTTTTCTTGTTGGTTCCTCTTTTATTGCGATTTATTTAATTTATACGAAAATGAAGTTTCATTATCTCGCAATCGTGAAACAGAGTAACGAGCGGAAGGTTGAAAAAAGCGGATACTGTCTATTAGTTTAGGTCACTGATAGTAAAAGTGTTGATTTGGATAAATATACGCCATGTGCACAAAAATTTTCCCCATTTTAATTCTATTAAGAGGATAACTATACTGGTGTATCATTTTTATGATATTACCAATACGTAATATAAAATTTTAATGTCGTCATTTCATAGTATGAAATTTTCCCATAATGTTCACGACAAATTCTTCCTCCAGGATGAACAAAGGAAATAGCCTGTATTAGTTCCGACTAGTTCTGTATATATTTCAACATTCAAAATTTTTACTGATCTTTTTTTCTTTCTTTCTTTCTTAACCCCACAAAGACTGGAAAGAGTAACATCTAGCATCTGCTACGCGCAGGATGGTTCTCATCCACCCTAATTGGTAATTAGATTTGATGAGGGCAAAAATTGGTTTTAATTATTCTGCAGACTGGTCTGTTTTCTGGTCGTACGAAATGCAAAAGTCATTAAAATATTAATTATACGAAAATTAATATTTAGCGAAAATGCGAATTAATTTCTCGAGGGTTCGAAGACGAATACGTAATTTCATTATAGGTTCTTCATTTTGTTCTCACATTTTTTCACCGCAATTTGTGCTGCGAGTAGTTTCATGATACCATGGATGAATTATTTTTAAGAAACTTGGGAACAGGTAGATTATATGCCTATATACCTCTTATCTATACAAGTAAATTGATTTGGAGCCAAAGGAAATTATATCATTTTTTCGACTACAGTTTAGTGAAGTGTCAATATGGGACACCTTACTTATACTTCTTCAACTTCATTTTTCATAATAACAGCCAAAATATAAGTCATTTGTTTCGAACCCATGTCATTTTTGACTCAGAGTTGAATTCAAAATAACACTTGAGAAATATCCATTTATGGATTAGAATTTTTCTGCAAAATGTAAACATAATCCCGTAGGGTTATTGACTCGAAAACACGCACTATTATCGCATATCAGCTTATTTTGAATAAATCGCAATGAATATTTATAGAAATATATTTCTAAAAGCTTAATTGCACGATGCGGAATTCACGACTAAGTATCTTGTAAACCTATTATGGAAAACGATTTCAAAAATACCTTCGTTTTTCCACTCATTTTCATTATTTCCAGGCTTGATGGATTCGTAATTAATTTCAAAATTAAAATAATATAAATCAACGTAATACGCATACAATAGGCAAAGTAGATTTTAATGAACGAATGCGGTAGTTGCGGTCGAGTGTCTTCATTCTGGCTGATTTGCGTCTTCGATGTTAATAGAAAGAGGAAAAAAAATTAATTTAGAAAGAATAATGGATCAAGGCCGGCTTAATTAAAACGAAAAATAAATGCCTGGCTGACATTTTTTGAGAAGTATATAGCTCTTTAACTTTTGTTGTAGTCTACCGGCTGGATAATTGAAGCAGTAACAATCAGAAATAATAAATATGATTAGGTGATTCTGGACAGAAAACATAGCGTACATACGTCTCCTTGATTGAAAACTACCGAAGGTTTTTCTTTGTGAAGAGAAAATGTTCCATTTTTTTTCATATGTTTTGACGCTACGTCATTCATGTATTGCAGTGACTTACTTGAGAATACTCTCTTAATTGATAATTTCATAAATAATATGTTTAAAAGTTTTTACATTGAGGGTGTGGTTTCCAAAATTTCAAACTCAACATTTATGGAAAATGAAAGAGCAAATTTGGGAATTTAAATTGAAATGATTTAATTAGAGTAAGGGTGGGCAAAAACCCGTACTCAATTTTTGTGGCAAGACTGGTAATTTTTTAATTTTTTTAATTTTATACAATTGCAAGGATTTTATGTAGATTATGAGTCAAATTGTGAAAAAAAAATATGAAAACAGGTTTTTGCCCCAAGAGGTCGGGCAGAAACCAGCATTTGATCGAGTAAAAACCCACATGCAAAGACTGTTAATGGAAGATAGCCAAAAATTTTCTAATAAGTTTTTAATAATAATGACTGAATACATTGATTTTTGAAATAGTTAGAATAACCTAGACTTATGCCAAAAATTCGAAAAGAACAATCCTATATTTCGACTTTTTTTTAGTACTCGTATTACAATGTAAAAAATCAAATCTAAAACAATGAAATATCAAATGGGTACTCATTTTCAAAGTTATTATTTGTGTTCTCTTTAGAAATTTTCCATAGTTATAATTGCAAGTTGCACTCAAATACGCAATAAGCGTGTCGAATAATTGAATCATCCTGCGAAAATCTTTTGTCTATCAGAAAACGTGTAGACCATTTACAAAAATCTAGGCATTGTTTTGTCTGGTTTTATTTCTTTTTTTTTCCCTTTATTTTACTGTTAAAACGTTGAAAACATTGTACATTATATCAGCTTTAGCTGGCCTCATAACCTTGATATGTCGAATTTCTGCAACTTTTTTCATAATTTTTTTCAGAGTTCATTGATAGTTATTATCACCCAAATTACGTGATAATTTTCTAATGCCTTGTATTCACCATGAATAGAGTTTCTGCGAAAAACTTGTTTCGTCCTTATCTGCTTGATTGTAATTTTATTAACTTTTGCTGAGGATATATCAACATCTTTCATCTACATGTTGAGAACTTATTACGAGCAAAGTTTGAAAGAATAATTTGTATCAGAGGCTTTTCGTTTCAGTAAAAATTCGTTTGAGTTAAATTAACATTTTATGCTCTGTGATTTATGTAGGGTAGAGTTTGTATGGTTTTTACTATCTCTCGTATCTATGTGTTGTCCCTTCAGAGTAAGAAACGTTGGCAAAACTTGCGTATTATTTATCTGCCGCGCACCCTCTCCTTCTGACTTTACGAAGCTACAACATTCAAAATGAAAGACAGTGAAACTCGATCAGTTTTTAAAATATCGATGCATCGATATTTATCGATATTTTATTCATCGTTATCTCCGTGTTCCTCATTTGGTAAATGGTTGGCAAAAGAAAGTGAGCTTAAAAAAAATTCTATGATATGGAAGTATTGATGTGATGAAAAAACACGACAACAATGGCATCAGTGCGTGGCACTTCAAATAGATTAATGATTTTTGGTTGCGTTTTGTCCACACATACATATATTTATGAACGAAGTTCGACGAAGAGTTTTGGCGCCAACTAAGTTGTAGTGTATATTAGAGATGGGTCAAGAGAGGGGGAGGGGGCAAATGTACAACCGTCATCTAATTATCTAATTTAATTGTCTGCACATTGTTCACGCATCGTCTGCGACCTTCTGTGGAGTACATTCACTTTTTTTTTTGCGAAAAAATAGTTTATTTTATGTACTTATATGAAAACGTTATATTATTATTTTCCTGAAAAATATGGTGAAAAATCGATCTAACATTGCAAAGTTGAATTCTTTTCTCGCGAATGAAAGTTACTCACACGTGACTTTGAACTACAAAAATTTAATCTCCGACTTTGCTTTAACAGTTTTGAAAATTTAATCAATTTATTTCTCTTGGAACTGCAGCCTATGTCTACAGTTTCTGAGAATGGGTTGAATGCCAGATCCCTTATAACCTGGCTGATCTTCTTATTTGTTTCGGTTTGAAAAAATTTCTCGTTAATAATCATCAATGAAGGGCTGAATACATTCGAGGGATAGAAATACACTTTCTTGACGAATTTGTGTATGATCTAGATAGACTGGTTTCGGCGCCGGATATTTGTAAAGGTCAAGTTCGACCATGTGCGTTTCTTTCGTATCCACTACTCTTCTCGAGGTCGAAGTTGTCGGTTTTTATGCGCCTTGTAATTTGCTACTTGTTGCCAAATGACACTTCTTTGTCAAAGTTGACAATGAAGATTGCGAAATCGCCTCGAAATTACAGAGTAGTGAAAGCGATTTCAGTTGGTTGCCGAAAACGAAGATAATTTTTCTGTAATTTGTGGCTTTTTTATACCTTATTGTTGGTGTATCCTTTGTCCTGCCGACTCATGCGTCTGTTATTTTCTCTTGAACTTTTCAATGTTGAGTATTGATTAATGCAGTGGCGCACGTGTACTTTGAAATAGATGGTGCAAGATCACTTGTGGCGCCCTTTTCACCAAAGAAGCCCCTTCCAATTTCGTTTACTTCAATTTTGTTCAACTTATTTGGTAGTAAGGGGAGATCAAAATTCCCATCTGATAGGGCCCCTAAATTGTGAGACCCGGTCCGACCGCACCACTTAATCGCTTAAGTGGGACTCACTCGACTAACCAGTGTCAAATTAGACTAACGATTAATGACAGAAAATGGGACAAGAAAATGTAAAAAATTCTGCAAATAAAATTTTTGCGCAGATATGTTCCAGACCATCTCCAAAATTCTTCCCTAAAAGACCCATAAAATCCAACTGTCGCAACTCCCCTAAGGAGGTCAAATATATCCACATTTTTTGGTTTTTTTGGCTATAATTTTCTAGCGGTATATTTTATGAAAAAATATGCTTTGAACAAAAAATATTCTCTATTTTCTACAACTTTTGTTTCTAGCATTTTTCGCCAAAGTTAGGAACTTTTTTTCTTAAAAGAATGATTGCGTTTTACGAAGTTGATCATATTGTTTTATTATGCTCTAATTTTTTCCGATATTTTATGTTACCTGGACCTCGGACATTCAAAAAAGTTTTAATCATTAAAGTACCCTTCTTCTCGTCTCCCTCCTTTGCAGTTAAAAAGCTTGTTTCTAGTTTTGGCCAAAACCAATAACAATTTTCGAATAATTAAAATCAGATTTTTTTCTCTTGTGAAGTACTATAGCAAAGACGAATTTACTGTTAATGGGGTGAAGAATTGCACCGAGGGGACGGGGAGAAAGGTGTTTTAATAAATGACAATTTTTGTCAATCTGGATTCAAATGCCATAAACTTTGGAAAAAATAAGAGCATAAAACAATATTTAACTTAGTACAGTGCAAAAATGTTTTTAAATAAAGAAAAGTGCCTCTTGGTCTTGGTACTCTCTGTCTCTGTTTCTATATGCCAGATACAAGAAAAGTGCTAAAAATAAGCGTTGTTTATAATTTGATGAAAATAGTTTTTGTTCGAAGCATTTTTTCATAAAATGTACCATTTGTGAGTTATAGGAAGAAAAAAAAAATTTGGATACCATTTGACCCGCTTTGAGGGAATCGCGGCAGGTGGATTCTAGAGGCTTTGAGGGGTGATTCTGGAGATGGTCTATGATATTTCTGTTCAAAATTATTTTCTGCAAGATTCTTTGCAATTTGAAACCTCTGTTTGCACTGAACTATTATACAAAAAGAAACTATTTTGAAAGTCTGTACCATCTGTACTCTGTACCTACATGTTATTCAATGACCTTTTACTAGTTACTTCTGCAAATTTTTCTGTTAATTTTTGTACGGAAATTTAATTTCAAATATCTACTCAACAAATCTCTTTCCGAAACACAAATGGAGAAAGTATAATATAAATAATAAAATAAAAGTTGGAGATGATAATCTCGCAGGTCGTCCATCTCAATTTCCCAGACGATGTGTTGTTTTGTTTTTTTTTCTACAAGTATTGTAATAAATATTGTAGTTAAGAAATAAAAACACAACAGCTACACTTATTTGGTATCGAATTCGATAGGTATGTTAAGAGAATTTAAATCGTCTAATCTGAACATAATATATTATTTTCTGCATGTTTGTTTTGTGAGTAAATAAATAAAAAAAAGACAGAGGATAAAAACCCGCACGAAATTCGCGTGGTATTGTACGAAAGTACGAGTATATCAAAACGTCGAATATGCATTATGAGTCGGAGACAAATTTCTTTGGCGTCAGAAAGGCTGAAATGTTTGAGGGGTTGGTAAATGTGGAGGCCAGTTCATCTTTCTGCGGTGTTTTTCGATAGGGTTGCGTGGTAAACGAAATTCTAGCTTTTCAAAATTAGACGACGCCACCGATTCATCGTTATTTTCTTTTCCCCCAAATTGGACGGTAATTGTACACCATATATATTTTCTTATTCGTTTGGTCAGAGGGGAAGAGGTGAAAGTTTAGGGGGTAGTAAATTGGAAGCGATGACTAAGTATAGGCTTGTTTTATTTGAAAAACCGTTTCAAAACTTGATTTATTTGATATTTTCAAGCGTACTTATTACTGCTTATTTAAGCACACCAGAGATTCTTATTTATTCACTTGAAAAACGAATGCAATTTCAAAGTAACCTTACAGGAGCAGTTTACCTGTATGCTTTTTAAACGTATTCGTCGTTTTTTTTTTCTTATTAGCTGAGTTTTTCACCAATTTTTTGCTTTTAAATTTATTACCCTTCGAACATGATCGCTTCGCTTTTATGGCCTCACGAAGCCATTTATTGAAATTTTACTTTTGTAACCCACATTTTAAGTGCTTCAAAAACTCGCGATTTACATAAATCTATTTTTAAAATAATTAAAATTGAATATTACATTCGTGGAATTTTTTCAAATCTACTTTTTAGATTCGAAAAAATCGCTGATATTTCTGTATATGCTTGACATTTTTGCGAAACGTTTTCGAATTTTTTCACCTTTAGCTACAACAGAAAAATTCTGGGCACCACTTTGTTTCCGTGAAAAATATCTGTTGACCCACTTCCATAATTTGAACCCCGGTTTTTCGGCCATTGGTACTGAATAAATATTAATGAGCTTTTTTCCCCTTATACAACTTTCACGAAGCCAATATTTGTACTTTCAAATGTATATTTTTTTTTCACATATCTGATTTGTATACCTAACTGTAATAAGTGGGAAAAAAACAGAAAAATAATTTGTGATAAGTTGTGAATGTCATTAATTTAAGTTCAGATTCAGCTATTTTTTATTGCATCGTGGTTTACACTGAATCGATTCAAATTAAGCGAGCATGAAGTATAGGTATAATAATTAGGAAATGCAGATTGCATTCTATGAATTTAGTAATTTTATATTTTTTCTTCAATTAGAATATAAATTAGAAAATGAAAACGTCAGATATGGTTTGTGAAATGTTTTATTAAATTCAAATAACAAGAAACAATAATATCGGTTTTTATCTCTCATCCATAGTTTTCTGTAGAAAATAGAGAACTAAGAATTACAATGTTGGTCATTGGGAAACGTGAAAAAAACATAATGACTGAGTAGCTTTATGAAAAAGTGAAACCATTTGAATGAATCTATAATAAGCTGCGAAGCTCTGAGGAAGATTTCGGTGTTTCAGCTTGAATTTTCTTCTACACACTGATCAGCATTATCCCTTCGCTACATGATGTTAAATATGTAATTACAACCAATCCTTTCATTACCAAGCTATATTTTCCAGTTAAACCTCTAAAACCAGAGAGGTATTTATTCAATAAAGATTACTAGTGTCGGAAAATTAGTGTTTAAAAAAGAAAAAATTGAAGATCTTATGCCTAAAATGTGTTGAGAGTGATACAAGGAATCTGTGATAGAAAATCTCGGCCCTCACTCCCTGTGCTCCCCTCCCCCTCGGGAAGCTCGTAAGTGTTAAAAGTTGAAGTTTTCCAGCTATAACTCAGAAACTATTCTAAATATCCATTCTGAAGCACAGTAGAACTTCATTTTGCATCAAATTTTCTAACGATTAAAAAAAAAAAAACCGTCTAATTTGGTGCCGTAGAAATGCAGTAAATGAAGATGGAGAATAGGTCTAAAATGTATGAAAATGATACTTTTCAAGTGTATTTCTCCAATAACTCGAAAATTAAAGGAAAATATAGACCTGTTTTCAATCTGAACTTGCTTTTAGGCTTTCGTCACGAAAAGTAATTTTCACACCTTGAACCAAGCCCAGTGCATGACTCAAAAAGTTTTCATCTTATGTTATGCTTCACTGGAAAATTAGTAATTTTTCTTGAATTATTCTAAAATAACGATTCATATTGAACTTCACGAGCGTGGAAGAATTTTGCAATATTTTCCGTAATCGTCATCTATCGTGAAATTTAAAATTATAGTCCGGTAATCTCATTTTTTAAAGAATTCATATTCATTTTTTCAAGTTTTTTCTGTCTGTAACGGCGCTTTCAAGTTGGCTTCGTGCATTTTCAGATCAGAGAGCACGATAATCGATTAAGGACACAGTAAATTTTATTATCGGTCTTATAGAAACTAAAATGTGGAACACCAAAGGTATTCGAGTAATTCGTCTGGAAATTGGAACCTGGGTCGTTTCTGCAATTAACAATATCCTGAGGCTGTTCAGTTTTATGGCTCATTCGCGAAGTCACGTCGTGTTTCTGAGGCGCATCTCTGTATGATTCATGCTCTAATCCCTATCTACACAGTGTCTTATTCATATCTACCTGAAAGAAAAAAAGTATGAGATTTGAGATAACATAATACAGTTTACAATTAGGTACGAAATACGAACAGCGAATAATATCAAGAATGGAAAAAAGTCAAGTGTTGGAAGTTCCTACACCGTATACTCATTCTTAATTTTTAGTAGGTTTTCCTATAAGAACTTACTTTCAGAATGAATTGAAGAGTGCTTTGAGAGAAGATAGTGAGCTCTACTTACAGCAAAAATATTTTGTCCCAAAACGCAACTGTCGTTGGCAAAACTGACTTCAAAATTGAAGTGCTTTGCAAAAAGAATGTGAGACATAAAATTCTTTTGCTCTAGTGAAATTTGAAAAAGTGGACTTATCCCTTAACTGCATAGCACTATATTTGATTGCCCTCATGAAGATGGCGTAGGGAATTTCAATTATTTATTTTTCTGATTTCTTACCCCGGTATTCTATTCATATTTTATTTTTCATTTTTTCAACATTTTAATTTTATTCATTTTTTAATTTTAATTTTTTTTTAATTTTAAAAATAATTTTGATTGAAGTAACTTATCTATATTTTCTCATTTTTTTATTTATTTAATTTAATTTATTCATTTTTCATTTTTTCTTTCAATTATTTTTCATTTCTAAATTTCTATTTTTTTTTTTACTAAGTATACCCATATTTATTTTTTTCTCAGTTTTTTATTGCTTGATTTTTCTATTCAATTTTTTTTTATTTTGAATTTTTTTATATCGACTAATAATTTCTTATTTTTCAACTTTTTAATTTTTTTTTACTTTTTATCTATTTTTCATTCTTTTTCTATTCTTTATAATTTTTATTTCAATTTTCTTGTTTTTTTCTATGAATTTTTGATTAGCTATTATTTTACCATGTTGTGTAGGAAAACCTACGTTTTTAGCGAGCTTACGTTTTTTCTCTTGTTTTTGTCAAAAAGATATAATCTGGACACATATTAGTCGATCGCATTATATATCCTACTCATGGAGGGAATTCACTGATTTCGGTCGATTTGTTGATTTATATGAGTCATTCGTTTTCCCTTATGACTGTGAGCTACTTATGCAATATTATTTTTACATTCGATGTCGACGTTATTCTGATTCAAATCAACGAGAGAGTGTAGGTACATTTGATTTAATGCAGCAGCAGGAATACAATTGCTTTCATTTGGTAAACAAATGCAAGAATGGTAAAAGCTACTTGTAGTGTGCAGTGCAACGTAGGCCTATTGTGTGTACTGTATATGTAGATCCTTTGCTCGTGACCATAGTTGGCTGTTGGCTTGAGTACAGAGATCCATATCTCTTCTCAATAAATCTGTCTCATGATTTACTTATCATCACCTGAGCGTCTGACAAGAGTCCTTGTCAAAATCTGTCCATTTTGTTTAGTATGGGTGAAGGGCTAAGCGCAACATGTAGACTTTACCAGAGCAAGAAGACTAATGTGAAAGAAAATATTATATTTTCTGAAAATATAATTATTTGTTAGATGTAGCATAATATGGATCAAGGGTTGCTAAGGTATTTTAGGAAGATTTTAGGAGTCTCGTATATTTTCTGTAGACACTTCGGGAACACTGATGAAATTTTACGCGTAGAATACGATGTAAAATATAGAATAAGTAAAATATTAGTAACGAATAACGGCGTAAATGTAGAATAATTTTTTATATGTCATCTCTGCTGGGTGCCTAATAGTAAAAGGTTTTAGTTTCCTTTTTTATTGCCCTTGTTTGCTTAGCCCCCCGCCCCTCTTCTTGAGATTAAGATTCTGTTTTGTGTCCTCGTTTTTAGTAACAGATTTTCTTATTTTGAAAATTCTACAAATATTCGCATTTGCAGACGCGAAGAACCAGGAACTGTATAAAGTCTTTAGCGAAATTGTTGACAGAAAGTTGGCCGAACTTCTTGTTCGTAATTTGTATCGTTTGATGACCCCATGTGAGCGGCTTACTAGTTTACATTATTCAATAAGCCATACCGCCATAAAGATTATTTTGATGATACGAAGCAAATAAATTTTCGCATAGTTTGCTCCTCTATACGTGTAGGTACGTACCCGCATCTGATTAGCAGTTATCATTAAAAGCTGTAAAATTTTCTACTATATAGAAAACTAATCGACTCTTTTAGGAAGTTTCTTCCATTTTAGCAGGTTTTTGATAGAAAACTTTCTATTAATTTTCGTCTGACTTTCATAAATGGGCGTAGGACATGCATGGTTAATCTTTTCATGAACTCGCGGGATTACAAAAGTACTCATCTTGCATTATCATATTTCTTCATTTATTTTTTTGTGCATTGAGAACAATTTGGAACAAGCTAAAATTTCAACTATACATCAACTGAATTCTTGAGAGTTTACAATTCAAATTTCAAGCCGATTCGTTTGTTGGTTCTTAAGAAAAGTCATTTCGAAGGTTGAGAAACGTTGATTTTTCTCTGGAACGTGCTCCAGGATCTACTACCGTACCAATAGGGATATAGGGCTGACATTTGCACCAGAGGTCAATCTTGATAAGATTGAAAAGAGATTGAATTTCATTACGATCAGTTTTGTGATTCTCTAGAAATCAGCAAAAATATATAGTCGAAAAATGATGGTTTTCTATGGGTTTTTGAAGGAACGGATTCCTCTGCATTCTAACGGATTTTTCAGCTTTGACGGCTACTAATATAGGTGAAGTATGGAATCGATTGAGTTGAAATTGATGTGGTGTGCAAATAGAAGCTTCTAAAATGTACCATCCAAGTTTCAAGTCAATCTATTAGTTGGTTTTTGGTAAAAAGTTGTTTCGAAGGTTCAGAATGTGAATTTTTTTCTCGAACTTTGCTAGCAGGTTTCCTACAGAATTCTGAAATTCATTTCTTACCCAAGTTTTGCATAATCCTAAAACCTAAACTTTTTAATGGTTTCTTAGACCCCTGTATTTCTATCCGAAAACCTGCTTTTCTAGCGGGGCTCACTGCGCCAGAATTTTTTCACTACTTTTTATTACATACTTTTCTCTCCCTAATGTTTATTACAAACTGGAATCATCTTGTCTAGAAAATTCAGACATAATTTCTGTCAATTTTTTATTTCCTTTTTATTTCCTTTTTATCTTCTAACACCTACATTCAGTGTAGGTACCAGTGTTGTAAACACGAACCAATGCAAAACCAAAATGATTTGCAATCGTATAAAAAATTGAACATCGAACTGGATAAATCGTTATAGCTCTCTTCCAGTGTGGTGTACCGCTGTACCTCGGCTTCGTAGAACCTGTGATTTATTAGGGGAGCTCGTGTTAGAACATGTGTAGGTACCTTCTGTATGTTTTATTTTTGCAGGCACGTGCTTCTATCGAAATCACGTTTTTTTTTTTTGTTGTTTTTTTTTCTGGTTGGTCCCGTTTGGAAACTAAAAGGCAAGAAAAAATAATGCAAAATAAAGAAAGATAGACGTCCTTTTATGAAATGAGAACGTTCCAAGATGATATGCTGACGTCACACTTTCGTCTGCAATTGACGGTTTTATCTTTCTCTATTTTTACGGTTGCATTTCATATTCGTCTTTGTGCATTCACATCTTGAGCTTCATGCAGGGTGAAGAATATTTGCAACTGTTGACTGCTTCCGGTTCACATGCCAAAGACGTCTGTGTGCATTTATGAGTTATTCCAAGAGTCATACCGTCGAAAGCTGGATACTGTTAATTAAAATTGGCTGTCCATTTAAATTTCCTTTAATTTTACTCTAGACTCGTTTGTATTTTGTCCATGATGAAACTAGTGTAACATCAATGAGGAGACATTTAAAAAATTTTACAAGTCTGACAGTTGAAGAGAGTTCAGTGTGTTTCATTGCTCTCGAAATGAGTGGAAAAAAAGAAAAAAAATCTATATTTCTGTGATTCGAAACAGTCAGATTTTTTGGTATTCGGCAAACGTTATCATCCTTATTTTTAATTTTTTCTTGTTTAGAAATGAAAGATTTTCAAGCAGAAAATATAAATAGTGATAATTATGCAAGAAACGTATTGGAGCATTTTTTCAAATTTTATAGGAGAACAAAAGAACACTTTTACCCGAGTGTCACCATGCCCTTTTTATGTAGCACCTCAACTTTGAAGTCTATTTTCACAGCAATGGTTGCATTTTGAGGCTTGATACTTTTATACCATAAGTAGAGCTCGGTGTATACAAGAGAACCTTGGAAGGACTCAGTTTTTAAAAAAAGGGGGACCTATCCCCTTCTTGCCAATCACTGTTCATATTTTCTATCAATATAAATTATTTCATCATTGTTCCTCTATCTTTTACAAGGGCTGAGGTGGAGAATCACAACTGTAAGACACAATGAGTGTCCACAAAATTATTATTTTTTTTTTGGCTACTCAAAGTGACTATTCATATTTTTCGTAGAAGACAGGAAATTTTATTGAAATGCTGTCGTCATATGTACGTTGCATTTGTACCCAATTTCGAAATTTTCTATTCTGGTCATTCTTCTCTGTTCGTCTAACTGGAGTCATCAAAACGATTTACGAAAGTGACTAATATTCGTCATATTTTTAATGAGACTTTCATTATTTTTACACCAGAATAGATGTTCGCATCCTGGATATTTATGAAATGATTTCGAAATTATCATTGATTTGATCTGCATGAACAAGCATCCAGTAATGCAAAAACTATGCCATAATATTTTGAACAAGTTAGCTTAGTTAATGCACTTTCTGCTGTTTAAAAGTTAGTTCCTTTTTTTTTTATATATGAAGTTAACAGCTTTCAATTAAATTTACTCAGTTGAAAGATTTGTTTTCAAGTGAGATTTTGGTATAAAAAAATACATTTTACAAATTGAGATGGAAAATTAAAAACGATTTTTTCATTTATTTGGCCACTATTTATGATTTTATGTTTATAAAATAGAAAAATTCATGATAATTTTTTGCATTTGAGAATGAGTATTTTTATTAAGACTTGCACATTTAGGCTGAGAATATTCGATACTCTCTATCAATAACGCGTGTCTCGCATGTTGCATTCTTTACAATTTACGGCGTGATGAGGAATTACATGGAGTTGGTCCATTTATATTACAGTATCTCCAATGTTCAAGCGTTCTTTTGCCAAAAAAGTAATAATTCTAATCTTTGGCGAATTCTGAAGAGATGAGAAAAAATATCTTCATTTGTGACATCACATCGTCATAGATTTCTTGTAGTTTTCAAAACTATATACTTACCCTAAAAACGTGGCTGTCTGTTTTTTCCTTTGTATTTTTGTCGAAAACTGTTCTTTTAGAAATGCAAATTTTCAATTTTGCTGAATGGCTGTGTCAGTGCAAATTTAAAATTTTAACTTAGTAGAAATAAGGGGAGTTTTCCAATAATACGAAATAGCGAATCGCTTTTAAAAAATATTTAAAATCACGAATCTGCTTGATAGATAGAGAAATATTTTGGAAAAATGACAAGAGTTCTGGAGGGTGTTTTCAATTCTAGTCTTGAAAAGCAAAGTTATGTAAGTCCAAGCTTAGTGATAAATAAGAAAATACGGACTATTTTCGGTTCACGTTGATTTGTCTTTCTATAGTTATTTGTAGGTGTCTAGAAATTTCAACCCACTCGTCTGTATCCCTCTATGTGCTCGTCATGGCAAATAAATTACATATTCGTATATTTATAGTGGGTCCGAATGAGAGAAAAAACGTTGAACAGATGACTGGCGTAAGACTTCGCGATGGTTGTTCCAGGGGGTTGTTCTTCGTCTCCTCTATATTTCTGGCACCCTGACATCGTAACACAACTCCATTTTCAAAAGTATTGGTTTGTTGTACACCGTTGTGTGTGTTTTATACCCTATTTGTACGTCTTTTTCCCCCTTCACCCTGGTACCTATTGCTGTACGTACCTTTCAGACATAAATTTCGATTATACTCGTAAGTTTACAAAAAATACGGTTCGAGTAAATAAATAACTTTTATGTATGAACACGAGTATCGATGGAGCGTTCAATGAACGTGGCTAATGAAGAGATACGTTGGCCTTGCATGCTAGAATTGCTAGAGTCACTATTTTTCCGTGTCTATAGTCTCGATTTCTGTGAGCCATGCGGAAGATGCGTGGATGTTGGGCTCATTATGCGATGACAGCATCACAATAGTCAGATTCTACCTTACAGCCATGACAGGTGGTCACTGTGGTGACTGTATATAATTGAATTATTGGATCGTCTTGGTCTGTTTCCTGTTTCACTAATTGCAAAATGTTTTTATTATTTCTGCATCAACTTGTTTATTCGATCTTTGCGCAGCAACAGACTCAAATTCTAGTTGAGGATGGAATTTTTAAAAGATGCACTCAATATTGCATTGAGTGATTCATGGCCTATAGAGCAGTTTACAACCCTTCCCAAAAGTCTCGTATACACACTGGAATAAATCTTAGCTTGCTGGCTGTGAATAATACTTTTTTTTTATTTTTGAATAAGTATTAAATAAACTTCATTGTTGGGATGAACAGTATTAAGAATATCGATGGTTTTTCTTCCACCATGCTTCTCTCAAGCTGCCTGATTGAAATTCATCGAATGCATCGTAGAAAGTGTCATCGTATCCACCGGATCTTGTCACATATTTTGACATCCAGTCGTTTAGACTTATCTCGACAATTATCATTTATCCTATGACGAGGCAACGACCTCGAACTATGGAAACTGTCTTAAGAATTCTGATTTTCATGTTTTTGTGGATCTTCGTTGGTCAATATTGTGCATTAAATTAAATTCAACTTCACAGAATCATATAAGGCTCGCATGATGTTAGATTTCAAAAATCTGAGTGTTTATAATGGAATGCATCGAAGTGTGTATTCCGGAATTGTTAGGTGAGAAGTTTGCCTTAAAAAAGAGGTTTTTTGATCTTAATATTTTTTCAACCTCATTTTTGACGACTGCTAGCCAATCATCGGCGCTATAAAGATCAAAGCCCTTCTTACACCCTTCCTCGAGTGTCCTGAACCATTGAAAATATTGCAAAATAGTGTGTAGATATTTTTGGTAATATGGTGATAATACGAGTGTTCAGTATAAAGATTTACGAAAAATTTACAAAATACCTTATTTTTAAATTGTTAAAATATGTTTTAATTTTGTCTGAAATATACTTTTTAAGACTTTCAACAATATTTTCTCTCCGATTAATCAAAAAGATTTTCTAAAAAAATTGCGGGAGAAATATTTTGAAAAATAAGAGGGTTAATATCGTTTGTTCAAAATATTTTGTAAACCAATTTTTTAAATTATCTTTTAGAAGTACCTACTACATATTTCAAATATTTCGAAAATACTTCAAATAATATTTCGAAAGTATTTAAAATATTTTAGAAACATTTTAATAAAATTACAATCATATATTTTTAAGTATTATAAGGCTTGTATTACAAAAGGGTAGAAAGAAACATAATGAGGTACCCATACAATTTCCTAAATGAAAATTAGTTAATTACAATACATAACATTTTATTATGAATGTAGAGCTATCTGTTATAGCGTATCCGCAAGTTAATCCAATGAGTTACCATATTTTATGCGTAGATAGCGATACTAGACGATTACCTTTAGTGCCATTGTACCCGGAAATTGTGTACAAAATCTGACATGTACATGCAAGATAAATGTCATCTCTTTCAATTATTTTTATCGAATGTTATAATATGACCTTAGACACGTTTTTCGATAAAAGAATTAATTTCTCTTCCGGAATGCATTCTTTGTTACCTTATCTGTTGCATATTTTCAATCAATTTGTTCCCTTAATTAATTAGTATTTAACGGGTGATTCATTTTTTGTTTTCATTATCATTATTAAATTGAAGGGAGAAAAAAGGGAAAGAATGATTCAGTGAGTTGATATCTCAACTTTTGTCACTTAGTTGGATAAATTATGTAAAGTAGATGCATCTTATTTTGCAACGATTGATAATTGTTTATGATAAAAAATATTATTCATTAGTTTATTGACACGTGGGTCTACGCATTATTTATTTTCCATCTCAACTGAACGAAAACAAAGACTTGGGATGCGTTAATTTCGGATGTAAAAGCATTCATAAAACTGAAAAGAATTCAAATTACTTCTAAATTACGAGTACTATTTTGCTTTTCAAATTTTATTACATTTTTGAGAAAAGCATTTACTTTTGATCAGTGAATTTGCTTGAATTATTTATGAAAAAGATCCCTCATCTAGTTCCTCTTGAAAATAAAATCCTTCAATGCAATAATAATAATAATAATAATGATCTCGTAGGGAATCTCCTGCCTGCTTCTCCAAATACTTGTTAAATCAATGTTTACTAAAGATTAGTAATTTCGTTTTCAATATTATTTGGTGGTAAAGTAATAATTACTCATTGTTTTGAGAGTGTAAAAAAAGAAATTGCACTCATAAAAATTGATTTTAAATTATGACCAAAATATCTGGAAAAACAAAATAATTTTCTGAGTGCCTTGTAAATAGAGGATTAACTCGTCGAGGACAAATAAAGTAATTCTAGAAAAAGGTATCTCTTTGCATGCCTCACCTTGTCTCACCCTGTTCTTTATGTGTATTTTACGAGCACTTCATCGATTCTCTTTGGGAAGGTATCTAGTCTTGAAAAATAAAATAATAATAAACCAAAAATGATGCCAGCCCACCCAGAAATTCGTGGAAGAACTATAACTCAGAGAGAGAAAGTGAAAATCTAATGAAGCTGAAGGTTTTAGTGCTTTAAATTTAGACGTTTTTATTGACTAACTTATTGCTAAACGTTTTGTTGCCAGTTGATGCTTATTGTACTTTATTAATTTTTTTTGAATTTTTTCTTTTTTAGATTGATTATTTAGAACAATTTGGTTACCTGACCAAACCATCTTCAGACTTTTCGAACAGTTTAGTGTCAGGAGATGGAGATGCTGTGGAAAATGCAATAAAATCGTTCCAGGTACGTTACATTCTTTCATTCCGAATTTCTAACCTAATTTAAATGGTCTCTTGGTAGAGGGTAATGGGAATTGTGTGTTACAAAAATTAAACTTTCGTCTTGAAATTTTTGAAAATCCTGGTGTCTGCCTTTTATAATTTTTCATTTGCCTTTTTTACTCGAGGTAGGCAACGTATTTTATACAAGTGTAATAAGTCTTGCATATCCAGATACCTTCTGCCAAGTTTAGACTGTAGACACTAATAATGTTATCTCGTGCACGGTCACAATTATCGTTTCATAGAAAGTATTTGATATTTACTTCCCATTAAACTTTTCTAAAATATCTTATTGTGATTCTTTGATTTATTTATAATTTTAGAGGTTTGTAAGTCTTCCAATCACTGGAAAAATCGATGAAAAAACTTCGACGCTTTTGAAGAGTCCTAGATGTGGTCTGCCTGACATTCAATCAAGTTCAGATAGTCAAAGATGGAAGCGGTCGTTGCCAAAATCAGATATAAGCTGGAGGTAATGTAATTTAATTTGTAGTTAGTGGTAGCAAGTTGAAGGGGTGTAAATACGAATTACATCCCTTGAAAAATTTACGCATCTCTTGGAAAAATTGAGAAACAATATTGAAAGGAACGAGTTGAGAGATCCTTCTCCAAGAGAGAAATTGAAAACTTTCCAGTTATGTTGCACCCCTTCAGGAAATCGAAACTGTTCGGCTATGTCGGAAATATCCAATATTTCATACAAAGCTATTATTGTGAAGTCAGTTTCACTAGGTATAGGTCGTATTTTTTTGTTTGTGTTTAAATATTTGATGAAGCGCATCGATAAGAGATGGGGTGAATAAAAGTTTGAATGAAGATAAATAAATCAACATTTTCAAAAGCTGATAATTTCAAATCAGTCAGAAAATCATAACAGAGGTATTTATTTTATCCCTCATTCTTGTTACTGAAACTCAGACCCTGCAGCAGTTACTTGAAGGGGAAGAGGTGAAATTCAGAATAATGATTTTCTTGAAATTCGAATAATCAAAATACGTTTTTTCTAAACTAATTTAGGCATTTATTTATCGTTTTATTTTTTGCTGCAAGTTTTACAATCTGATATTGACTTCAAGAAATTTCACATCAATGAAAGTTTTAAAATGGCAATTTTTCAATATTAATTATTGTGAAGCCTTCGTTTTCTTAGAGTTAATATTTTATTAAAACTAATTGAAGTACCCTAATCAGTGTTCACTTATTCAATGTGTTCATCATTTTTTCTATTTTGTTTTTCATTTTTCGTTTGGCAAGTTTAATTCAGAATCAATACCACTATTTTCTGCAGCTCAAAACAAAAATAATAATATTAGTGTGAAAGATGACAGTATTCAAAATTTTTACATTCGAAAAAAAATTCAATTTTCATAACTAATAATATATTACCAGTTCTAGTAAGTCCACAATTTTCAGTTTTCAAACTCCCATTTCTGTTCACTCGTTCAATTTGGTGACTTAATGCTTCAGAAAAGCATAGTTATTATGATCTGAATTTCGTGAAAATATATTTAGCTGGACTTATTCCAGAAACTTTTTCTTGATTTTCTTGAAATTTCTTCAGCTGATTTGTTTGGACGTATCAAGTTTCTAAAGAAACGCTCCTCAATTCTATGACTTTTCCTAACCCTAAGACTGTTGTCTCGAATTCGAACGAGGTTTACACTGATTATTGTGGACTAAGTTTTATTACGTCAACATGAGAAATGAGAATAAACCTGAATTTTCCTTAAATGTAAGTTGTATGCAACAACTCTTACACAGCTGTCTATGAAACATTTTGTTGAACAAGTTCGACAATTTTTTCATTGTTAGATTAGACTTCATTTTAGTTTTTTACCCTAATTATTTGGCTAATTTTTGTAAAAAATTTTGGTTAAAATGAAGTAAAAAAGGAACTGAAGTATTTTCTCATGTTTCGTAGTTCATGTTAAAGATTAAAAATGATGAACGCATTGAAATACCTTGGTAGTTATTTTAATTTTGTTTTTCTATGATCATGTAAAATCAGATTGTATTATTTTTACTTGAACAAATTGAAGAAGTATAAAATCCTGAAGCCTTTTGAAAATTGATGAAAAACTGATAGTTCAAAAAACCGTACCATTTTTCCTACTGAGACCCTGAAAATGGTTTTACGGATAGGGTGTCTTTCTTGAGTTATGTATTTGCCAACGTCATCCTTTCTAATTTTGAAAAATTGGTCTTCAGTAGTTGTACCACAGTTTCTCGTCAGACAGCGATGAATAATTCAAAGAATTTGTCGAAAAAGTGGATTATTCTTCGAAGATGTATGTAGTAAAAAGTTGACTGAAAATCTGCTTTTTTCGTCTCGTTTTTTTTTTCTCGTTGTTTCGAATTTTGTTGATCGTTTCGACTTTCGAGATTCGGAATTAAAACGCATGTTTTACAACTTTTCGTACTATCACTTTGACATCGAAGTAGAAACTTTCTCTTTGGCTTCGATATTCCGTTTTCTCTCCGCCAAAGCGTAAATGAGTTGCAAAGAAAAGCGAAAAAAAAAACCTTAAAAGTCCCCACGTGTTAAAAAATGGTTTGAAGACGAAACAATAGAATGTACTCCAAAATTCGTGAATACAAGTACACTATGCCGCTTCAAATGCAAAAAAAAAAAAAAAAAAGAAAGAAAGAAAGATATCACGACCTTCCACAATTGATTTGCAAGGCACTTTTTCAGTTTGAAACGCGACGAAAGTCGACATGACTTTTTGAAAGAAAAAGACAGAAAAATGAGTGATACGGTCTTATTTAGTAGCATAAGTTGGAAAAGGAAGTAGCAGGGAAAAGTATCTTTGTGGAGAGTGCAGAAAAAATGCTGGCTTTTAAAGCTGTAGGGTGAAAATACGTTTAATGTACTCTTTTCGCTATGGCATTCATTGTTTTCCAAAAAAAAAAAAAAAAAAAAAAAAGAGTACTCAGACCGAAAAAAAAGGAAGAAAAAAAAGTACATCACTTGTCCACGTACTATTCGAGGCTTTTGTTTGTTTCGCATAGGATCAAGCGCTTGTTCGTTCTTCCCCACCTCACCCCTCTACGATTCCCCTCGGAAAAAAGTAAAAGCAAAAAGGAGAAAGGGATACTGCTATCCTGGATTACAAAATGTCGACTAGTAAATTTTCCGGATTTGCAAATGGGCTCCTATTATTTCTGTTTTGCTTTTTCAAAATTCGGTTTCGGTATCTTCGGCATGCTTTTTAAGGGAAAATGCAAGTTCTTTCACTTTGTTCTGTCTAATTATCGTGCTTACTATACTTGGTGTAGTTTTTGCTACGAATTTTCATTTCCTCTTCGATACTATTGATCTGCAGGTATTTGTGAAGTATTTTCAGGTGGAAGGTATTTTATTTTGCAAAATGATTCAAAATTTTTTGTAAGTCTAAAGGTCGAGATTGTTGTTCTTTTCTTTTTCATGGGTATTAGGGTGGTCCTTATTTTCGAAGTTTGGTATTTTTCACCTCCCACCCTCCAGATTTGTTCCATTTCATGAAAGAAAAATTTCATAAAAATTTCAGCCTCCTGGGTTGAAATTAAGTGGCGCCTCAAGGGAGTTGAAAATTCATGTATGCAAATACTGGCATTATTTCACATTATCATCTGTATCACATAGAAATAGACAAAAACATGCATTTTCTCCTTCAACTCATTAGTAAAATGAAGTGTGATGCATAGAAAATAGATCTGTGGGATTTGAGGAGGTTTGGACCTACCCTTAAGATAACCAAAAAATCACTATAATATGTCTTTTTGTCAAAAAAATGTTTTTCTTATCATGAATGGCAGAAATTAAAATATTGTGAATAATTTTGAAAAGAAAGACAGCTTTGTCTCAACTAACCCCCCCCCTCCCATTCACCCGTTGACATCCCAGTAATAAAGTTTTCAAAATCACCCCTCGTGAGTAAAGAATATACCTATTACAGAATTGAAGTTTTGTTCTTCATATTTTGGCTAAACTGTTGACAAGCTGTTAGCAGATGATACAATAAAAATAAATTAGAATAGAACACATATTTCTTACCAAGAATTTGTTTTGTTCTATTGATTTTACACAGCTGTAGTGAATAATGGAAATATTATTTAATTCAAGTACAAATTTTTATTGATTTGTCTTAAAACTTGAGAACTGCATGAAATTAGTAGTAGGTACAAAACCAATTCTTGATAGGAAATATGTGTTCTATTTTAATTTATCTTTATCGTATCGTAAAAAAGAGTATCGAGGTAGCTACTTGTATTTGTATAGTTCGTCAGTGTGGGAAATTAAGTGACGACTAAATATTAGGTTGGATCAATTGTTCCTGGAAAACGCCAACTTTTCTTGAATATGCAGAAAAAGTAGTAATTTTTAATTCCTCAATTTCATAGTCCTTTTTCCTTAAATTAATTATTTTTATTTTTGCAACTTCGTAAACTTTCATCACTTCAATTTTTGAGGTAGAGAGATGCTTCTGGAACCATTATTTGATTCGTCATTCAATGCTGAAAATAAATACGAGTATGTAAAAGAAATATTTCTGATTTTCTTCACCCGAAGGTGTAATTTCTTAGACTGTCACGTATTACTGATGTACAGACTGACTTTATAAAACTTTCACCCTATGGAAGTTCTAGATGTGTCCGTCGGCAATACTTTTGCGAAATGGCAGATGAATCCATCTGCGAGTAGAACTGAATTACTGAATAGTATTTCCACATCAGCACTTCTTGCTCGGAATATTGAAAAATAGCTGGTACGAAAATTCTAATCACTTTTTTCTTCAATGTAGCCTCGAGGTGGCTTTATGTCGCCTCCATTCATTTTTTTCTAAATTTATATAATCTACATTTTCATTTTCGTCAATGTTGGATTATAAAATTTTTGGAAGTACAAAAAATCTTGACACTGTGAATCGGGCAGGGACTGCGACGTCCCCATTTTTGTAGACTTTAACTTTTCAAATACACTGGGAAAAGGCAAGAACTATTTTTTGATTAAATCATGTTTTGATGAAGCTAACTTTTATTACCTTATTTTAAGATGAACTAACAACACGCTTGAAAACATGGCGCCAATGAATGGGGTCATAATAAGGTTAAAAAGGAAAATAGCCAAATATTTTGGTTGAAATTACTTGTAAACTTTACCAAAGGGGTAAGAGTTAGGGTCCATGTAACTTTTACGAAAAGGTAAATTATTATGGAACCTTTTAAAATGCGACATTTTACGATAGTGTTTGAATAATGGGAAATCTGCTGTTGACCTTACTGCTTGGGTGACCTTTTCAGTTAAGTACTTTTTTTTTTCTATTCTACATCTATACCCTATTTTCTTTTCTCGTTATGTGAACCTAAATTTTATGTCATGTTGTAAAATAAGTAGAGAAACGTCATTTTAATCATGATATCAGTTCATTGGAGCACACTTTTTTTCGGAATTCAAAACTCATCCGATTGGGTCTTCGATATTACTTTTTGAGTTCGAATTCTCAAGAAAAACGAACGAGGTGCCTTTTTCGTTTACGTTTTGGTTCCTTGAGCTTTGAAAGAGTTCTATGTGGCTATAGTCATACCTTATTTCCAAGAATGATTTAAAATTGGTTTACGTTTTCTGATGAAAATCCGATCTACACTTTTTTTATCTTGTGCACCTTATAAGCTTCAATATTTTATTTTTAATAATTTTTACGTCTGTCAGAATAAAAAACTGAGCTTTTTTCCAAATGTTCGGTGTAAATATTGTAAACCTGATATGTGAGAATAAATGACAACCTCCTCCATTACTGAAATGCTTGCGATGGCATTTTCCAATTTTATCAGAAAAATTATATTATGGTTGATGAAAAACGAAAAATTCGATTTTATTTCAACATATTTTTCATTCATCTTGAAAACATCAGCTTTAAGTACAAAACTATAGTTGGATTTTTTTTTTTTTCAACATTTTATTAGTATTTGAACTCAAATTTATTTTTTACTCGTTACTTTTTCAATTATGAAAACTTGGCCTTCTTTCCAGCAAATTCCTGTAAGGAATTCAAAAAAGATGAACTTAAAACTAATGAAAACCCAAGTTGGATTCTGTAATTTGTTCATAAAGAAGGAATTCCGATTACTCCCCTTAAAGTGCATGTTATCTGTTAATCATTGAAGTTCGTATCTCATTTTTCAAATATTCACAAGTCCAATTTTCGGAAACTTGATTACAACGATAAAATATCCGGATTTTGGGGAAGAGAAGAGCTAAAGACTTCTAATACTGATTAGCCTTTCCCCAGTTTTGCGATGAATCGAGAAAAAATTCAACCTTATCTTTCATCTCATTTTCTTTCTGTCTTTCTTTCCAAGTTTTCAGATGGTTTTCATTTTTCAGTTCTTCCTTTGTATCTACAGTTGAAGATACTTATCTCAAATTGTGAAAATTGGCTGAAAATAAACAACTTGACCTGTCAATTTTTCCACTCTTTTAGTTATATTTTCAATAATTTTTGAATATTTTTACCATCTTATCGACTAAACCTGCTCATAAAAAATTCGCCAACTGCATTTCCGCATTTTTCCTCAAGCTATGATGACTGCTCAGATGTATGAGAAAAAAAAAAGTGTATATGCTAACGAAGTAACAATATTTTTTATTCGCCTTCTACTACATTACCATTAGGAATATGAAAAAAACAATTCTTGGCGTTAATTAAAGGGGGTGGTTTTCACTGATGCTATAAAAAAGAATGCACTGTGCAGAGTGCACTAAGAGGCGAGAACGAAAAGAAAGGAAAAATATTCATTTTGATGTAATGCCTCCTTCCACTCCAGTTCTCATCTCGAAATTTCGTGAAAAAACCGCATCTTTTTGTGCAGGGAAAAAAGAGCTGAATGGTAAAAGTAGAAACTCGTCGAAGATGTGAGGTTAAAAACGGTATCTTTCTGTTTTTGCTTTTCATAAACCATTGTCTAAATAATTGTCACGCAGACACGACAAAAATATAAAAATAAATGAATGGAAAGAAGAAAATTTGCAACATCTAAAGATTTTTTTTTTTTCGAAAGCAGAATGATTCGACGTCTACATGAAATTAAGTATAGAAATTCTGAGAATTTTTAATTTTTTTCAAATTAAAATTTTTTCTGGCCTCTTTTATTACTTGTAGTATACAGGGTGTCTTGGTTTAGGTTTGCAAGCCAGTAGCAGTGAGTAAAACTTATATTGAAATCAATCAAAATTCCTGATTTTACTTTTTTGCCTAAATGTAAAGCTGAAGAGACTGCATTACTTACCAGTGAAAAAACTTGAGTAGTTTAACTAGCTTAAGTTTTCCTTCAAAAATTCTGAAGTCAAAGCCCCTGACATCCACGCCTTCTTTTCTTCAGTCTGCTACGTACTGAAATTTTCCACGGTAAGGTCGAGTCGGGGTAACATATAGTCGAATATTTTCCGTGAAAATTGTATCCCCAGTGTTACCAAGGGTCAAAATAAAAAATGTGCGAAATTACATTTGGAACAGCTCCTTCTTATTTTCAACTTGTAGTTTGAGCGAAAGTGAGTGTAGCGATTCGCGAATTAGCTTTTGTCAAAAGTATTTCACTTTCATATGTTCTGTTTTGCTTTACCCCGAACGTGAAAGGTTGATATCTCAAAAATGTAATAGGGGCGTAAATGACACCCACTCAAAATGCTATCGCGAGTATAGGAGTTGCCGTTGAAAGTTGAAACCGATTTGATTTCGAAATACTAATCGTCAGTTTAAAAAGCGCTTATTTAGTAGATAAAATAGTAATTCCCCATGTGGTAAGGATAACCATCGCCAGATGCAGTCGCCAGGGAGTCACAGAATCTGTCGTGGTAGCTGTTGAAAGCACGAGTTTGAAAATTTTCAACTGCAGTACGTCTATTTTTTTTAGACCGGTTAAAGACAGTTGAAACAAAACAACAAAAAAGAAAAAAAAAAGTCTCCAAGGAACATCTGTTTTTTTCGAACTATTCTCGCACATGTACTCGTAGAATGATGTGTATAAACTCTGCTGCCAACAAAAGCGACAAATGAACGAAATTCCTAACGTATCCTATCTAAACTTTCTTTTTCCTTTCTTCTTCTTTTTTTTTTCCTTCTTCAGTCGATATTAAAATGGAATTTAGGTATTTTTAGAGAATTTTGCAGTTAATTCTTAAATGGTTCATTTTTAATGTTTTATTATATAACATGATGACATTTTTCTAGTAATTATGGTCATCGTTCCTCAAGTTTGTTTATCCGTTGTGATATTCAGAAGCCTTTTGTCGCCTTCCATGAAAACGTATCCTTATTCAATAGCGGTAAGGTCATGCAATTCTTAAACTGAACGGACTCTGGCCTTAAATCATGATTAAATTGTTTACTTTCGATTAATTTGTGCACCCAAGGGAAGGGCCAAGGAGGCTTCAGCCCCCCTTGAGCATAAAATTTCATTAAAAAAAGATCGAATAAAAAAATTATTAGCACTTTGCGCGAATTTTCTACGGAATTTTCTATTTTATGGTGATAAACTTAAGACTCAGCCCCTCACAAAGATAAAAAAATCAAAATTTAAATACAAAAGAAAATTAAACAAAAAAACCAACGTTCAACTATAATTTCTGTGAACTAATTTTTAATTATTAGACATAACCATCATCAGAAAAAAAAAGTAACCCTGGAAATATTCTTACATGTTTTCTGTTCCAGCAGAATATACCTCCCTTATGCTAAGTGCATTTGTTTGCAGTGTTGTCTAACTTTCAAGCATAACCACCATGAATGCCTTTTCATTCTCAAAAAATGTTCTCCTCAAATTGATTCGTCATTTTGGAGTAACGTCTCCAATTATTCGTATTTAGTCAGTTATAAAAAAATGATATTTCTCTGGCAACATTTTTAGTACCTGGGGAAATTTGATTTGGATTCTTAACCTCTTTAGATTGTATAGGTACAAATATGTAAAATATTTTGGAGATTCAGTTTTGGAAAAGATGTATGAGCTTACCCCTAACCTAGGTATGTGAACTGTTTCTGATGTCACCAGTGATAAACGTTGCGGAGTATTTTCGCTGCTCGAATAATTGTTAATAAGTATCTGAAGGAATAGACGTTCGCCGCTTGCCTGGTACGAAAAATGACATTTATGGTAAAGGTGAAGTGTCCCCAAAGGACAGGAGAGACTATTAAAAAGCTTTCTATGTATAATATCCCTTTTGATATTTTACCCGTCTAAATAACATTTCACGCTATTATGATGCTAAAACGACGAGAAAATTTGATATTTCGTTTTTTGGAAATGCAGCACCACATAACAAAAGCTCTAAATATTACACGTTGATCGTTTAGCATTCTGCTTAAGAGTTTTCCTCTTTTTTTTCTTTTTCTTTTTTTTTTTCCTATAAATTTTTGACATTTTTACAGGCTCAAATTAAAAAAAAAAAAAAAAAGCAAGAAAGAATGAAAGTTTGAGATTCTTGTTGAATCAGTGGTGGCAAAGAGCCATTGTTGGGTCATAAGTTGAATGAATCATTATTTCAAACCTAAAAAAAAACCACGAATAATGTTGGAAAGTTCGTTAGTCTGTTGACCTTTACTTACCCTTTGTTTGAGGCTTTCTGTATAAGAGAGAAAATGATACGCTTTTTCAGCAAGTTTTTTTTTTTTCAAATATTTTATTCTAATTAAAATTTATAGAAAATGATAAAGGATGATGACATTTAGACCTTTAACGTCGAATATTGTTTGTGCTTAATTTGTTTTGTTGTAAAAATGTCTGCCGAGGGGTTGAATTGCTGATGAGAAACGGAGTGGAAGTTTTATTAAGTTTAAATGTAGGTGCGTCCTACCTACCTACCCACCTACTAAACGGAATTTTAATTTTTTGAGATTTAGTGGGTTTTGGATTTGGGCTGGCATACGAGTACAGTATGTTACCATACTAGATGCTGATATTTTTTTTCAAGTACTTTGCTCTGCATGTTCTTTTTTCTCTGAGTTTTTAGCCAAAGGTTGTTAGTTTTGTCGAAACACAGGGGTTTGAAAATCCAGCCTGAATTTGAAAAATTAAAGTGATTTTTTTTAGTATGCCTTTTTAAAAACACTTTTTTTGACAGATGAAAAAATCTGTACCAGCTCCTAAACAAGCCATGCAAAAAAAAAACTCGCGTCTATTTGTAGAGAGAGAATAACTGTGTGAACAAAATGAAAAGACAAATCAACCGAATCGGAGCAGACATTCCCCAGAAAAAGGGACATAAGTGTAGAAAAAAGTATGTTACATTTGTGATGTCCAAAGCTACGGTAGTGCAAGTAATAATCATATCAAATTGGGAATTTTGAGCCTTTTCTTCAATAAAATCTTCAGGCCACATCACTTATTGCTGAAAATATTGTACAACTAATAAGAACCAGCCTGATAATGCGATTAATCTGTACCTTTGTCAAATTCCTATAGTTTCTAAAGGGTATTGATATGAAACTGGCTTACTTTTGAGCAGCTGAGTATTTTACTTTTTTCAAACAATACGAGTAATTGGATTTTTAAAGAATTTCTTGCCCCACAAAATCGCAATTTTAAGACACTTAAAAAAGAATTCAATGACAAATTATTACTCATCATTTTGTAAAGGAAAGAATAAATGATCAAAAACAGTGAAAAACACGTAAAAAAAAAAATTTCATCCTTTAACAGACCGTTATAATGGAAATTCCAATGAGCAAGATTTGTAATACTGGCCCTACGGAACCGTTTATAAAATTTCAAGGCAATACATAAAATTATTCTCTTTCGATAGACAGTAATTTAGTTGAAAATGAAAATTATAAAAATTTAATGGTATTCAATTCAAATTATAACTGTTTCAATTTATTTTGCTCTATGAAGTGAAAAGATGTCAATTTATTTTGTCCTCATTCATTAAAATTCGTTGTTATATTATTATCATTATCACCATCATTTTCGTCGGAACCACGAAATCGTTGAAAACTGCAGTCAATTTAATTTTCATAATAAAACATTTTTTGTATGTAGAAAGACACAAAGAAGTTGAAATTTTTTATCGCCTCATTTACGAAGTCATTAGGCTCTATAATTCAATGCAAAACTGCGAGCATGTAGTGCTGTGTACACGTGTAGTCGGCGCATGCGCATAACAAATTTCTGTAAAATATGCGCGCAAAGTTTCGGTTTCAAGAATATTTTGGCGGTTTTTTGGGGGGCGTTTTATTGGCGGTATGGTCGTCCTCGCTGGCATTCTTCGGACGTTAAAAAAGGCTGCCATCATTTATATTTGTTCATTCCGAGTGCGATATTGTGCTAGCTTTGGTTGTGTTTTGTCCTCGAAAAATTATATATGTGTTATCTGTTTGTTTATACGTGAAAGGTACGTATTGGATGGAAGAAAAAACTAATTATCCCGTACGACCTCGATATTTTTGCTAATTCTGTTGCACATTAGTTCTACTCAATCTTCATATTAATCTTACAATTTTGTGGTTTGTTTCCTATGAAAAATTCGGAATTTTACATCGTGGATTTACAAATAGAAAAAACTTTTTTTTTCTACCTCTCTCGTGTCTCAAGTTTCCTTTTTTTTTTTTTTTTTTTGAAAAATTTAGCCATCGGGTTGTACATCGTAACTGACGTGTCGTTATTTTAATTTTTGCTAACCAAACGACTCTAGTGTGTATATGGTTTGAAATGGTTAGAATTCGTGAGAATCGTTCGCAAATAACTATTTTTTGTACTAGTTAATCTGCTAAAATACAGTTTTTGATTTACTTTTTCAGAAACTTCTCACATATGAACATTTATTTAGAAAGTTTTAGTTCTAAAAGAATTTGAAATTTTTAATTTATATATTTTATTTGATTCTAATAATGGTATGTAATTTGATGAGAAGGAGTGGTATCTTATTGTACTGCTGAAAGGTGTTCCACATATAAAAATGAGGTTTCATTGGCTTCCAAATCAAGTCTGTATAGTTTTAATCCTATTGATTCAAACTCTATTTAAAAAAAGATATCTAACACCCATAAATTATCACGGTTTTGAAAAAATTGCTGAAATTGCGGTAATATTATTTATCATAAATTCCCCATTTTCAACATACGATAAATAAATGAGAAGGGAGATCATAAATCAAACTACATGAAGGGTGTGAAGACATCATTTTCTCTTCAATAGGGAAAGAAAGTGAAACGTGATTATTTTCTAACACATTGATAATATATCGATATTTTCTACATGAAACTCGTTATCGCCGCGATCTTATCAAACATACTGACGCATTTTCACAAGAAGAGTTAATTTCACAAGGGAATTAATATGCTAATTGAAAATTTTGAGAATACTTGCGAACGTTGCCTTCAAAGCAGGGGTGCTGTGGTCCCCCAAGACTTACGAAGAGTGCCCCCCTCCAGGTCAAATAGGAATGATGACAACCCCCCCCCCCCAAAGGCGCGAGAAAAAAATTTTGGTATTCGATTATCTTTAAAATTCTTTTCTAAATTTGAAAAAAAAATGGGCCCCCCCAGAATCGTCAAGGAGGAGTTGCTCCTCAAGATCATGCCTTCACGGCACCCCTGCTTCAAAGTGATTTTTGTAACCTCAGAAATGTGTTTTTCATAAGATTTGGTTTCTTGAAATTTATTTTCGAAGAGATAATATTTCTTTGTCACTTTGTACACGTTTCAGTCTTTACAAACTTTCCTACAACTTACATTTCGTATGACTTAATTTTAAATTTTAATATTGAGAAGCTCATTTCTGAAATCTACAGAATTCAAGGAAGATTTTAAATGGCTGGCAGTTGTTGTAAGATCCTTTGTGCCACAATTACGAAGCTTTGAAAATGGAATTTGAAAATTCACTTCCCCAAAATTAATAAGTTTCAGTGATAGCAATCGTAAATGATTTAAATATTACTTTGACTCAAAATTCATTCATGAAAAAGCATTAAGTTTTTATTAATTTATTACATTTTGAAGTTATGTTAACTCGTACCTATCAATTGTCCATTTTTGATTGAAAATTTGCAATAACAAAAAAAAAGTGACGTCATGTCACGTCCTTCAAAATTATTATGTAACTCGAAGTTTCTTCTACTAAATTTTGAATAACCTGAGAATTCAATTTCTAATTGTCAGACAGACAGAAAATAGTAAAATTACTGCTGAAATTTCTCTCAGTGAATTTGCTATTATAAAAATCTCCTGACGTGTTGAATACTGCAGGTATTTTTCTTTCGTCCTATTCAGATTGGAATTAACATTCTCGGTTTCTACGTTGAATTTTCTTTCATTTTCTAGATCAATTATTTCTTTTATTTTGCATTTCACGGAAATTAAAGCTAAAAATAGAAATCTTTACTTTCTTGAGTCTTGTTGCCTGATTCAGATTTTCAAAAATATTCTCTTACGAGTGCGCGAACAAAGGAATTTCACTTGTAAATGTATTCTTTTATTTTTAAAATCTTTTGTGTGTATGTGTGCATCTGTTTTAATGTACACGTATATACGCGATCATTGATTATTTTCTGACGAGTTCATAATCACCACGTGAGGTAAATATTTGCCAGTCTCTTTATAGTGTCGGGTACAATGACATCTGTTTTCAACTTTCGTTATTAACGCTTTCGAGCGAAATTTAATACTGTTTTTTTTTTATTTTTTTTGTAAAGTCATTATTATTTTTTCAAGAAACCCGACTCATATGTTTTGTTTTGTTTTTTAAACCGCCTTTCAGTATTTTTAATTCTAAAATGCAGTTAGCATTTAGTTTGAAACGAATTTGGATGCATTAGAAAAAGTAAACTTTAAAATATAAATTGGCTCCTGCTGAACTTTGATTATTGGTATCTAGCAAACGGTATCTGAAAAACGAATCAATTTTATGAAACTCGACTCGAGTTACTGTACATCGAATTTTCCGGCGGTCGTCCAGTTATTGTGGGAATTTTTTAAATGGAAAGCTATGGAATTTGTCAGGGGTTCGAAAAAATGAGCACTTATAAAAAAATGTATTTTTTTACTTTTAACACATGTTATCCCTTACGAATTAAAAAGCCCTTATCTAGTAGGACTGTCAAGGATATCTACTTATGACCTTTGGGGCTTGTTTAGTTTGGAAAAGTGATATTAATAATTCGACCTGCAACGAAAATGCTATGTCAGAATAATCATTTAACAAACAGATTTTATAAGTGAAAATCCTGCTAATCAACGTTTTGTGAAATAGTAATTCGTTACTTTTTGGATTTGGCAGTTATTTGCTAAATGTTAGGATCATAAAAATCTATCTTCAAAGTCAGGTTGTTGGTATACCTAATCTAAAGTTTCGATATGATCTCGTTTCGCTGGAATGTTCTAAATTCTTGATAATCCATCATTATGAATATTTAACTTTATCATAATATATGCATTTTAAAAGCATGGCTGAGTATAAAAAGATTTTGGCACGTGTCGACGAACGCGAGCTTGTTCTGTTTGGAAAGAGTTGAGCTCGTCACAAAACAATGTACAATCTTTACTTTTCTAGAAATGACAACAATGCATGTATTTTTGCTGGAATAGAGTAGCCTTGTGTATTTCTTCTGAACACAGTCGCATCGCGTGTGCTCGATTGTACGAGTACGTTGACCTGCAGAAATGCAGAATCAGATGAATGCTTATTATGTAGGTTCAAATTCTAGGAAAGTGCGAAGTGTAGTGATAAGTATGAAGCTGAAAGTGTAGATTATTTGTACGGTCATTTGCCCAGTACGTTTCAATAGACGAAGCTTAAATTATTAATTTTATAATTCATGTACCTAGTAAAATACCCGGTAAGGAAGGAAAAATTTCGAAACACAGTGAAGTCGCCAGAGGGTTGTTCTATTTCTGTGGCTATGATGCAGTCAAAAGGAAATCTCAAGTAGTTGAAACTCCTCTCTTTGGTATTTCATTTCACCAAAAAAAAAAAAGATTTGGGGGCGGTAGTGTAAAAAGAACCACTGGGCAAAAGGTTGATCACTTTCCGTAAAATTATTTTACCCAACTGATAACACTGCAAGATGGTAGCAGATCCAAATGCATCATCTTTTGAAAGAAAAAAAAAAGGTATCCATTCCATGAGAATGTTCTTGTAAAATTTAAATGATTGTTTTGATAGCACATTTTTCATTGAAATTGGAAACTTCAATTCAACGTCATTTCGCATCAAAGTGAAAGAAATACGTCCTTCAAGTCTCATTCTAATGAGTACTTTGTCGTATTTTTAAATACATATACGTAAAAATGTTCTCGTGTGTTTGTAGTTTTTGAACACCTTTTATAAGAATGATGAAAACATAATATATTCTTGGGCAAAAGGAACCAATGATATAATTCATATCAAATTTCACATTTCTAATGAATCTAACTCAGAATTTTCATAGACGTCGAAAAGAAGTAACTTTTGTACCTTTGAAGTATAATCACGGTATCTTTGTTTGGGCATTTTCATACGGGTTGAAAAAAAGGGGGGGTGTGCGTTGAATGGTACCACTTTTATACTTAATGCTCTGTTTAATTAACAATTCCAGTGTTTGTAATACCGGCCTTTCATTCTGGAAGTATCCATCTGCCAGGAAAAATGAAATTACTTCTCCTGTTAGAACTACAGTGAAATGGAAAAAGCCAATATTTATCCCCTCTAAACGTAGTTTGACTTTTGAACAGGTACTCGCGGTAGTCATCTTGTCAAACTATATTTTGCTCAGCAGATTGCACCCCTCACAAAATATAAACCATTATTCAAAAATACTGACCACTTTTTCATCGTCGGAAGTCTTCCTTTTTTTTTTTTTCCTCCGTGGCTGCCTTCGAGTATTTAAAGAGCACTTTTCCCGGTCCACTTCAATTAATTTCACACTTAATATTTTCTGGTACTAATCATTTTCTTGCGTTTTTGTCTGTTGACACGAGCTGTGATTGGTTAAAACAGCTAAGAAACCCCCTATCAATGGTTGGTGGGGGGGGGGGGGCTGGAAATGAAAATGATGGACACGATATTTCCTTCTGCCTACTCGTTTTGTAATTTTCGTGGCAATTTTTTCTCTACTATCCAAATCGCATTATAGGGTGGGTCTTTTTTTTTTTTTGGAACTGAAAAATCCATTTTTTTTTCTTGAACCTTTTTTTTATTAATACTCCTAACGTTATTAATGGTGTTTACCCTCATCATTACAGATGGCGTGCGATTGCAGTGCCGATGAGTTGGGTGTGGTTACGACCTGAAAATAAAGTAGTTATGATGTTCGACCCTCGTGATACTCGATCCTCGTCCGTTCAAATTTTCGGAAATGACCTTTTTATGTAATTCGCCCAAGGATAGCGTTTTTTTTCTTCTTCATTTATCGCGATTTCAAACCCTTCCTCCGCTGACGAGCTTCTGCCTTCTGTCATTTGTTATACAAGTAACAGGCAAAAAAGTAGGGAAAAAATTACTCCCGAGTATTCCTATATATAAGTCTTCTTGATGGTCGATATAAGAACGTTTTCTAACCCCTCAACTCTTTCTCGTCCGTATAATAAGTTGCCCTCTTCAATGAAAGTATTTTAGCCTTCTCTAAAAATTGTATTGTTGCTAGCAAATTATAATATGAGATTTAACGGGCATACTATAATAAATTCAATTAGATGCAAGTCTGTTTAAATAAGTCTGAGTGATACACATTGGGTTTTTAAAATGCTGAACCGAGTTCAACTTGAATTAAGTCATAGAAATGAGTAGCTTAAACTTGGTTCGGCTCTTGAGCCAGGATTGTATGGCGGGCCCTTATTTGTACTTTTATAATTCAGTATATTTCAACTTTTCTTGTCTGCAATAGTGAAGGGTCAGATTTCTGTACGTATTTAGTGCAAGAAATTGATTTTTAAGACGTCAGTGCCATTCATTATATTTTAGCTAGTTTTTCCTATATAAGCTATCAACGATACATAAGATCAGCAGAGGGAAATTTTCCTCCTTCCCCTACTTAGGAAATGTCACACGCATATAATTTCCCCTCCCGTGGAAGAAATTGCAAAATTATGAAACCATTGCTAAGCAAAAGTCTTTGAAATTCGGGTATCAAAAAATTTACTGCAGTTAGGAAATGAAATAATGGTTTTTTGGTGTTTTGATTGGTATCAAGTACTTCTTTTACTCGAATGTCTCAAAAGGCCAAAGGGTGTGACATTCAAAAAATTCTAAATGTATAAAAATTGGTTCATATTAAATGTCATTCGTAGTGATCTCTTCATTTTGATTAAAATGTCACACCCCTTTGCATCTAAGCGTCTCTTACTTGTATTTACGATACTCAACATCTGATCCCCCTTCTCTTTACACTATAGCATTAGTAAAATGTTTGAAACCTTTTTGTGACAAGCTAATCTACTTTCACGTGTATAGACGAGTCTCTGCTCCAACTGTATAAAACTAATAAGTACCACCTCGTTTCCTTTAGCACGGTTTCCGAGCAAAAACTTTTTTCCTCATTCGTGCTTACTGCCTCTGCTCGACTCGATGCAAAACCGGCGGTGGCAAACGAAGGCAGACGCCATTATCTGTTCAAAAGACGAGCAGACAAATGACGCCGGAAGAGGATTCGAGACACGAAAAGTGGAGCCCCCTTTCGTCCGTATCTATGTGTTACATATAAATTTCCTCAACGCGATAAAAATCCGTCCGTCTCGAAATTCGAAAATTCTAGTTCCCTGTACGACCCTCCTCCTACTACTCCTCCTCCACCACCCCGCCCCCGTGCTTTCTGACCCTTTTTATACTCACCCCATGCCCGCCCCCTCCGATCCTTACGTGCTACGATGCGGCAATACTTCTTGTATTTTTGCCGCATTACCATAGTATATATACCAAAAAAAGATGACGACAGACCGTTAGTAGTGGGCGGGGGGGCGGCGGGGGCGGTTATAATTGAAACAGCATGAAATTTGTGACCGCACAAAAAGTTTGACTCGGCTCATCAAAAGTTATTTTTTTGTCGCCCACGGCACTTTCTCCTCCCTCATCGTTTTGATAATTGGAAATAATATTATTATGTATTCCGAATGGAGTTGGCGAGAAAGATGATTCGATAACTGGAGCCAAATTTTGTTGAGCTTGGAGAAGCGGAATGGTACTGGAATTTTATAATTTTGGATATCAACTGTAGTATCGAATTTAATAGTGGTCTAAATGAAAAGATATCTAAAAGTGTATACTAGAGTGAGAGGTGGGAGTGAGAAAATTTTTCAGCTAAATCTCCGCTGAGCGAGCTGTGTTTTTCCAGAACACGATAAGTGAGTCCTAAAAAGCGGTGAAGTATGAACGTTTTTGACAAAGTCATTTTTATGCTGGAACTGCGTCGATTAACTGGCATATCTCTTTGACTGGCACTTACGCTTCGTCTGAGTTTCATACCGTCGGCCTTTGACCAGTATCGAATTTCTTCGCTCAATTTAGTTTTACAAGACACGTTATTTACTCGTTGCTATATTTGAAAAAAAAAAAAAAAGAGTGTACGCGGAAAAAAAAAAGAAGGTAATAAAAGCATTTTAATGCTTCACCAAAATGGTGAACGTGTCGAGAATAAATTTGCGAGTGTTTACTAGAGAATAGAAAATGGTCAACTTTTTCCTTCTTTTTTTTTTTTTTGAATAATTTTTTACGTACGTAGTACGCACCTTGGTCGTTTGGTAATTTACAAAAGCAATGAAAAAATTTCACGTACATTCATTTATACTCGCCTTCGTAGGTAAATTACATGACTTTTTTTTTTTTTTGGTTGTTTGTTTTTTCCTCCTTTGAAATGCGGTGTACAATAAAAACGGCCAAGACTTATAGCGTTGCGAATCCTTTACCCTCCTTCGGATTTTACACGTGGTCAAAAAAACAATATTATGGACTCTGCAGACCATTAATTCGATGTATTAGTCTCCGAGGAGCCACAGCCGGTCTGTTTTTCTTCGCAAATGGATACTCGATTTTGAAAAATTCATGAAAATGGGGGAATGCAAAAGAATAACAATCGAATGCGAGGCAGAAGAAATATAATGCACCGCATGCAGGCAAAACAGTCTGAAATTTCGAATACGTTTAGGTTTAAAATAGGATGACAGATTTCTAATCTAATGGCCTGACGTGACCGATTTTATAGTGGGCTACTTACAGATTAGACTAAATGAGGAGAAAAGGATGCTGCAGTTTTTTCTTTAACATCACTCTAGTGTGAGGGTGGATATACAGACCGATAAGTAGAGGACAGTTGAATTTAGAAAATGAAATCACTCCGAAGTCAGTGGGAAGTTGGCTTCTTAAAATGAATTTTTCGGAAAAAAGAGAATGCAGTAAAGGAACTTTTAAATAACAGCTATGATTTTTTTTTTTCTTCTGAAAGAGCCACTTTCAGTTTGAGTTTGAGTTTTGGCTATAATTCATTATTTTCATAAGGTATTTTATACAAATCTTTACTACTCGTATTATCATTCTGTCTACCGCATGTGATAGATGCTTGATATTTTTTTTTTTTTTTCAAATGACATGTAACAAAATTACAGTTATAATATTGGTATTTTAAAGGTTTAAGGTAAAGATGTATTTGCGTTTTACTTTAATCTAATAACTGCTAAATGTGATTAAGTACAGTTGAAGAATGAATTGAACCAAATTTGTAAAACACTGAAAATATTACACTTTTTTTTTTTTTCAATAAAAAATATTTAGCTACTGTTTGGGTACTTCTGCAAAGTAATATTATTTTTCAAATGCTAGCACAAGGTATCTTGGAAAGCAACATTCATTTGCATATACATATTTACGATTCATCTTAGCTGATAATCAGTTTCTTGCACGAAATTATATTTTTTTAAAATCATTTTAATGATCTAAAAAAGAAAATTAAATTTCTTAGAAAACATTTTTCTTCTATTTTTTCGCTATCTTATTTTGCAATAATTTTTATTAGCAATTATTACTATCTTTTTCTGTGTTCTTAAAACATGTTGGTATATTTTTTGAAATTTCAAATGAACTTGTGGATTTTATAAATGTTTTCTGTTTTGAGTAAATTTCTATAGATATTTTAGCTGTTGTAAAATAATTTCGTATTTTAAATCGAACTGTGGGAAGAATATTGCTGAGAAGTGATTCATAATTATACAGTTCATCAGTGAAAAATTCGAGCCCAAATGGCTCGCCACAGCTTTGATTCTATCAATAACACGTACTCACTCAATCTGGGCGTGATGTGTTTAAATGAATCATCACAACCTCCTTGAGTGAGCAATTGTTTTGATATGGCCGAAATTTCGCATCTTCCATCAATACGAAGTGGTCAGCGTACTTGTATTTTCTTATGAGTTAGAGAGAAAGGTTGTAAATATTTTTTTAGATTTATGTTTTGTAAACTATTATTACCTATATTTTGTAATACAAATTAAGTTATTATTTTTAAAATCTTCTACTTTTATTTTTAAATTTTTGACCCACTCGTATTTAGTATAGAAAATTTATTAATTTAGTTCATAATTTAATCATATACATGTTGCAACATGTTAATAAGAGGGAAAATATCCCATTATGTGGTTTAAATTTTTTACTCCTCGTCAGAGTTATCAAAAACATGAAATTATCTACCAGATTGTGAATTCATGAGTTACTTTTCAGGAGAAGCTTTATTCACAAAGCAGTATAGAAATAAATATATTTACCCTCTTGTATAAAATATTATGTATTTTCCAAGCAAAAAGAAGATTACCTGTTTCTTTTTATAACTCGAGATAAATATTGACTTATTGCTGGTTGAAAATGAGTCATGTGGAATTGAAGATTGTTCGAAGTAGCTAACTTATTGAAATTATCTCTTGGAAAACCAATTAATTCTGAAAAAATTATTCGAAGAGACAAATTTATGGCTCTGAGTCTGATTTATTTTGTGTGCCAGGAAGTAACAGTGTAAGTCGAAAATGATATTATTATCAAAAGAAATGTTTCTGGACTGAAAGGATGGTGTGCTTTGTATATGTTATAGTGGTATTTTAGGAATATCTTTTGAATTCCAACTCAAACAGCCCCGTCTTCAATTATATGTTTCTCATACACCCTGTATGATGGAGATTATTTTAAAAAATGAGTTATTTCAAATGTTCTTAAAATTTTTTGATGCTTCGTATACTTACCTAATAAAATTTAGTATGAATTTAGAAAAAAATAAAAGAAAATTTAGGAAAATGTTAAAAATTGCTCTATGCTATTGACACGAGTATGCTAGTAATTTTAAAATAATTGATAATTGTCATCGACAAGTCTTATACTTTGTTTTTCAAATTGAATTATTTTACGTTTAATATTAATTTATTATTGTTTGTCCCTTAGTGTTCTTTCGCATAGTCATGGAAAACTACCAGCTCGTATCGAGCTTGTGCGTCATCAGCTACAAAAGGCCTTCAGTGTATGGGAACGCCATGCCAAGCTGAGATTTTCAGAAAAAGACTATGGAGTGCGTAACGCTGATATTGCAATAAGCTTTGTAAAGTGAGTTATTCTTTGATTTATTTCAGAATTTTAAATTAATAATTTCTAATGTTATCTTTTATTTATTTTAGAGTTTGCTTTATTTTTCTTTTTCATTAATAAAAGGTCACAGGTAGGGTAGGGACACTGAAACTGGAATGGTATAAAAATCGCATCGTTGAAAAACTGTATAATTATGCATGAAAATTCAGTTGAGAAAACGTTCTAAATAAGGTCAAATGAAACCAAAAAGTATTTGTGTCAGTTTTTAGAACACGTCATAGTCTTATAGTACGTACTAAATTTCGAGTGACATGTTATATCCATTTCTTCTAGCACTACCTCCGATGGATATTTGAGTCCTGAAATATGAGCTCATTCACCTCTGAAATATTGGGATGAAAAACTATTTTAAGACTGAAGTTACGTAAATACTTTTTTTTTTTTTTAAATCAATCTCTTTCTGTATTCCCTTTTTTTTTTTTCCATTGTGCTGCATCAGACAGTTAGACCAGTCAATATCGACTTAGAAATCACTAAAAACTTTATAATAATTTTTATGTATAAGTACTCTATTTATGTAGTTCGTATTTCTTAAGTGAATAAAGACCATGGTACCTTTAAAGAGTAGTTCAACTTGGAAAGCTGAGCAAAGTGAGGGCCTCAATACAATAAACTTGAAGATTTTTCTTGGGTAATATCAGCAAAAAATTTTTCGAACTTTTAGGGTAATATCGGCCTTTTACCCTCAAGTCCTTTTCTACTAGTAGCGGTTTTTTGTAACTTTTTAGCAAATATCGACCTATCCTAATGCTGGAAGGGTTTGGAGGCCCAAGCGAAGCGAGGATATCTGGTTAATGATAATGAAGTAATCGATAATTTTGATAATAATAAGAGCTTTTACTTGATCGATGTAAACATGTCTATATGGGTATACAGACTTAATGCATTAATAGGATATATTGTTTAATCACAGCACGTAAGTGTGGTCTATCCGTCTCAAATTGGCTCATTGCTGAGCATAAGCTTTCCTAACTTTCTGCCATGCCATCTTGAAGATTATTTGGCTTTGCTACGTAACTCGTACACATTATAAAAGAAATTATGTATTTATTTGTTCACCTATATTCTATTTATAGAAATCATCATATCATTTCATTTATTTACAGTCGACAGCATGGAGATGGTTACCCATTCGATGGTCCGGGAACGGTTCTGGCTCATGCATTCAGCCTCCTGCATTCCACTAGGGCCGAAGGAATCGACGGAGATATTCACTTTGATGGCGACGAAGACTGGAGATTCGATGAGAGAGAAACGAAAGGTTAGTGAAACATGTCACAACTCGTACCTATAATATACGAAATCAATTATTTTGTATTTTTCTCTTGTTTTCCCTTCCCTCCCGTAGCTGATATTTAATAGGTGTAATGTCATCCTTGTTGGTAAAAGTTAATTATTTAAGATCATCATTTTTTAACTTCGGATTTCATCGTTTGCCCTTTAGATAAATGTTCATTTTTCGTTCGAAATTTTGTTACTCTACTCTCCTCGATTTAAAATTATTACAATTATTAATAGCCTGTAGTATTTTCTAGAATTGCTGATACCTAAATATTCTTCCGTTTCCTGCATATAGCTTTTACTATCAAAACCATACGTTTATCAATTGAGCTCATTTATTGTTTCTAATTTCCTCATTGAGTGATGCTCGTCTCTTTAGAAACCGTTGAAAATGTCGAATGAATTAAAAAAAAAAAAAAAATACCATTATTTATATAGTTAGACACTACGCAGCAAAATTGAAATCTTCCCTCGGAATTCGTATTTATATATAGCAATGTGGCTTTCCTTTTGGGTACCATTCCATTTCCCGTATTCAATACTGCGGAGCTACTATTTTCATTTACTTAGGTTTATGCTTGAATGATTAACGAATATTATTAACGTTATTATTTTTGTATGTTCCATTAGGCTATAGTTTCTTTGCCGTTGCAGTTCACGAATTGGGTCATTCGTTAGGTTTGACACATGTGGAAAATCGACAGTCTATCATGTTTCCTTTTTACCAGCGATTGGAAAGCAATTTTGAACTACACCCATATGATCGTTGGCTAATACAAAACATATTTGGTGAGCGTTATTTATATTCTATGGATCCAGTCTCATAACCTAGACCCGAGAATACGATTGAAGTTAGGTACTATATTAAGCCATTTTACTCGAAGAATGGATCTGCTCTGAGAGCGCTTTTTTTTGAAAGGACTACTCGTCAAATTGAAGCCTCGTTCGATAATGGGGAAAAAATTCATAATAGTACCCCATTTTCAAAGATTTATAAACTGACTTTTCTGAAGCATTAAGTATATAGATTAAGGTTTTAATTTTTTTAATCATTAATTTTTTTTTTTGACAAATTTTTCGTTACAGGACCACCAGATCGTCATCGTGACCCACCAAATCGAAATCCTACATATCCAGAACATTCTTCGCCCCGAATTCCCATGCCGCCAAATGCAGGTGGAGGACATCCGAACCCACATTATCCACGATATCCCATATTTCCAAATGATGAAGGACGTAAGAACCCAGATATTCCATCTTACACAAAACATCAGTACTCTCCGTCCAGCCCTTCAACTCCAGGTTATCCAAGGTCGAATCCTTCAGCTAATCCACCACGTTCGGCGCCGTCTGTACCTGCGCCTAAAAAACCGCAGACGGATGAGCCAAATGAATGCAACACCAATTACGATGCTATTTCTGTGATACGAGGGGAATTGTTCATTTTTAAGGGCAAGGTAAGAAAAAAAAAAAAAAAAAACGTTTCTTTGCGAATTACGAACGACTACACCATACTCGTACACCCGATCAATGTCATTCATTGCAGGCTAAGACAAAAGAGTGGCCCCATAGCCGAATCAATTTCTGAGAAAATAATATTGTCTACGTATTCCATAAATTTCCTCTTTTTTTGGGGGGGAGGGAGGGAGAGGGACTCGAAGCATCAAAATACGTCAACTTCGAGAGGATAAAAAAGTGGCTTCCGCGATGCAGAAGAACGAAAATCCATTATTCAGTGTTGTCTATTTTATCTAAAATTGGGACTTCTGGAACCGTATATAAATTCGACTACTTTAAAGTTGAACGTACCCTGACTGCGAGATGAAAAAAATTAATTTTCATTTTAAACCTGCGAATTCGTTTCAAACTAAGTGATAATCGTTTTCATGTTTCAGTATTTTTGGAGAATTCGAGACACTAAAAATCTGAAATCGCATTCGGGACCTAATCTGATCACTCGGATGTGGACCAAATTGCCAAAAGATCTCACTCGGGTCGACGCTGTCTTTCAACGTTCTAGCGATGTAAATAAAATTGTATTTTTCATCGGTGAGTATTTTGAATTCTTTCTGTTCCTATAGTCCATAGCGGATTCGCAAATAGGATTTAGTCTCCCCCCTCCCCCCCCCACCCGAGTACAAATGGTATTAATTTTTTTTCAGGCGCCGAAAATGAGAAAATCATAGTATTCGTATTTGAAACTTGACCATACTAATGTTTTGTTTTGTTTTTTTTTTCAAATAAAAACCACACGAACGAAAAAAAAAAATGTAAAATATGACTGATCGTTTTTTTTCCCCCGCTAAATTATGTATAAAACTGCCATTTAAAGCTGTATATAAACTTTAGAACTGCTAACGACAAACTGATAAGTTGAGTGAGCATTTTTGTGCCGTTTGAAAATTTTTTCAAAAGTAAAACCCTCTCATTTTATCGATCTACATATTATTTAGTTTGGTAATCAGATACGGAGTTGCAGACTCGAGTTGATGATAAAAAAACGTCGATAATGATAATATTTTGCTTATTTTCAGGCGAACTAATGTACCAGTTTGATGGCCTTGATCTCGATCCACATTATCCTAAACCGTTAACATCTCTGAGAATTGACCGATCCGTAGATCATATAGATGCGGCATTAGTATGGGGATCTAACAATAGAACGTACCTGTTCAGTGGACGTTACTATTGGAAACTGACCGAAGATGAGAAGTCCATCGAACCGGATTATCCCAAAGACATAAAAGCTTGGGATGGAATCGGTGACAATATCGACGCAGCCTTCCAGTGGACGGATGGTTTGTAATTTTCACGATTAACTATTGAAAAAGGTGGGGCGCGGAAACGAAGTTAGTTTGGGGAGGGTACAGTGAGACTCAAAAATGAAATGCGCGTCCAGCTAATATAATGGTATGTCTTGAAAATAGTACAGCCATAATATAGGAATAGTATTCGTGACACTCGATAAACAGATAAAATCTGCGAGTAGAAGTAAAAATGCGTATCGAAGTAGAGAAGGAAAAAGTTGTGCATTCGAATACATCTTAAGAGATTTCTTTCGCAGTGAACATAAAATTATACTTGAAACGAAAAAAAAAAAAATTAAAAAAATTAAATTAAAAAGAAATACCTATAGACAGTATAACACCAAACTTTGAAAAAGGCTACGAATTATTTTGTTTGTTATTTTTTACTGTAAGATGTTTTGTGATAAATCAAAGTCGTTTGTACCATCGGCGAACTGGGGGGTGTGATAGAGGGGCTGTGCCCTAGAGCTAAATTTAATCCCCTCCCCCCAGTTCAAAGAAATTCAAAGAGATTAACTAAAATTTTGACACATGTATTTGTACTAAACTTTTGATATTATTTTTTTAATTTTTACTTTTTTTCCTTTTTTAGTAATCTTATTATTTATTTATTTTTGGTGACGTACAAAAAACATTTTTTCTAGCCCTCCTTAGACATACCGAACAAAGTTCACGTATAGTTTTTAATTCGTTGCGTTGTAAGGAAGTACATAGTTGATTTTAGGCCTTTTCGCTCTTACACGTTTTATTTGATTTCAATTCTTGCGCAGGAATCACTTACTTCTTTAAAGGAAAAGGATTTTGGAAATTCGACGACCAAAGAATGAAGACGAGGAATCAATCGCCTATTCCGTCTGCTCAAGTTTGGATGGGGTGTGATAAAAGTTCTAGATACCATGTCCCAGATAAGTTTCTGACTGACCGAGATCCCGGTTTAGACACTCTTTCAGATACGAATGTAATTCCACATTCACATGAGGCGCATAAAAATCCTTCGACTCCGTCACCTTTTGGAGTATCGAAACTTGTAATTTCATGTGTGGCAGTCATAGTGATGCTTCTGCTCGTCACGGTGGTGGCAGTCGTAGCTCAAAGGAGACGTAGAAAACATTCGTACCAGCAACCAAAATGGCTGAAAGTAAATAAAAAAATCCTAATGTGATACGTATATCTAGGTTGATTTTCTTTTATTGTATATGACATTTATAGGAGTTTTCTTCTTCTTTTTTTTTGCCAATGGTGCTATGATTTGATATATATTTTAAAGAACTGTGTTACCAGGCGCTAGCTAAAATCTGGTAAATGATTGAAATAACGAGAAAAGCTGAACTGCATTTTTGTATTTTCTAATATTTTTAATATTTTTACGTACGTATATTTTGTAAGCAGTACTCGCAAGTGCCATTTGTCGTCGACAAATTTCAGTTTTCTATTTTATATCTATTTATAAAATTTTTTTGTCTTTCGTCTTTGCAAAACTCAAAAATATGTGGAAAAAATTTAATTTTTAGTCGAATAGCAACGCTAACAGATTGACTGCGAATCTCACTGCAATTATTTTCGCTCTGAAACTCATTTTTGTTCGAATACAAACAGATCTCAATTAAAAATACGTAATTGTCTCTTTTTTGTTGCAACATCGACGTGTTTTCTGCGTGAAAAAATCTCCTTCGGTATTTTTTATTCTATCATCGTGCATCTGCTATGTTCGAAAGCTTTGCTCTACAGTAGATTAAGTACGTCTTATTTCTTTTTTCGTTGCATGAATGAAAACTGCCATTTAAACTTGAAGTACCTATTAGATTTTGTGTTTTGTTTTATATCTAACAAAAATATGTTTAATTTGTATCGGTTATGTCGTCGAAAAGAAGCTGGACCTTCTTATTTTACTTTTTTTGTATCGAGTATAAGTGTTTGAGTCAATGGTGTTGAATATAAGAAGAATAGAGTGGCAGTAAAGAAATTTATTTAGACGTTACTCGTTCAGGCTCATTGTTTTGGAGACTGCCTGCGCTATAAACTTTCAAAAACTTGCCTTCCATCAATACTTAGAAGTTAGTAATCAAAAGAAAAAGTTATGAATAATTCGTATTATAAATTGTACTCGTAATTTATAATCAAAGTGATTAGTTTCTGATGAATTCTTTTGTTTATTTCTAATGAAAATGAAAATAGCTCGAATGATGTACCAAAATTATTGAGCACTGAACAAAAATAGAATATTGTAGGGCTTTTCAAAATTTTTGCTTTCTTTATTTTTTAAATGATTTAATGCCATTGATTTGAGTTGCTGTGATATTACACATTAATTACTTTTTAGTGCATTTATACCTCTATTTTTACTTTACATGCATTGAAATTTTTTTATGTTTCAATTTTATTATTAAAAAAGCTGACAAGCAACAAAATACTGTATTTTCTTTCTACTACATGGTAATTCGTGTACAAAACCTGTTTGCTTGAAAACCATTATAAAGTGGTACATATAATTTTTTTTTTTGGACGATTTAAATCCTTCAATAGTTTGCAGGTAGAGAATACTGAAAAATTAAAAAATTTATTTAAAAACAAAACAAGCTTTGATTTTTCACGAAAATTGAGAAAAAATAAATGAAAGAATATAGTTATGAAAATGTGGATGTCACTTTTTTCTCTAAGTCATCAATTCATTTTCTAATATTGACAATTTTAAATTTGACTTGGCTCTATCCCTCGGGTCTCACTTTTCTGATCTCTTATTCTCTGCAATTCTGAAAACGTTGATCGACAATTTGTCATATCATATGAGACATTACATTTAGTCACATTAGTCGTTTGAAACGTTCTACTAATTAAAAGGATTCAAGAAAAATTTATGAAAATTTACATGTTTCATTCTCTTCGTAAAGTTTCGATATGCAACCCTCGAAATTTGATATTGAAAAAGTTCAAAGTTCCAAACTTCGGTAAGACTAGTAGAACTTCAAAATTACTAATGTACTTTCCAAATTCAAAAAAGAAAAATGGGTGATCAGTGTCTGTCACGAGTACTCGATTGGTCGTGTAGTATAGGAGATGAAAGGTAAAGGAGGTATTTTATCAGCTACCCAAGTGATAACAGCTTTTTAGCAGCACAGCATTACCGCTAGCATCACCGAAGCTCGAATTGGGAATGTTACTGTTATATGATAATGTGAAAGCTCATAAATGAATAAAAATGGCTTATGAACGCTTGCTTGATGACGAAGAACTTCTTGCTGAGGAAAAACGACCAAATGCCACCTACCTTTTTGTTCGTCGAAGTACGTAGATAATAATATTACAGCTTTATGTTCTTTCGATTATTCTGAATTATAATATTGACCCTGTGTTTTTAGACAGTAATTTGTCCGTTAGTCTGAAGAATACTATAGGTGCACGAAGTCTGAGCGTTGCTTTCGTGAAGAAAATTCTACAAGATGTGTTTCTACCTCGAGGCTACCCTTCTAGTGTTAGCTCCGATTACATGGACTATCAAATCTGGGATACAGTTCAGGTAAACTCTCCATTTTCAATGAATAATCTGAATTCGTTGATAGTCGATCATTTAAAGTTTTCGTTTATTTACAGGCATTCGTTAGTACAATTAATGGAACACTAACAACACATGCGATTTTGAAAGGCGTTGGAGTTGGTGATCAAGAAGCAACAGCTTTGGCAGCTACAGTTACGTGGATTTTGAAAGATGGTACCGGCATGATTGGCCGTATTGGCTTCGCATGGTGGAAAGGGTATGCTTGATAATTGAAGCTCGTTTTCAAAATATGATATGTTTTACTCTCCAAAAAGATTGAAAACTGCTGTGAAGCAAAAAATTCTATCTAATTAGAAGGCACCTCCGTAAAATAGTTCTTTAATGCTCAGTTGCGAGGAAGTAGCCGATTCAATATTAGACGTTCCTAGCTAAAAATAATTATTGTAAACTCCGTGAATGCCTTACATGTAGCAAGACTTCAATGTTGCAAAAAACCACTTATTCTTAAAAGAAAAGCTAGAAGAACCAAGATAGAGCGAAATAAATGCATTTGGAAAACATCACTTTCACTTGTGCATAACTCAAAACTTGAAATTAAGTGTTAGACTACTCTTGTTCTCAGGTCTGAAATTGTGTTCTAGTTCTATTTGTGGAAATAGGTTGGTTTATATGTTTTTAAAGTAGAAATTTCATAGATATTCACTGGATACAGACTGCAAGAAATGGAGACTGGTTGCGGATTTTACAAATGACATAGCTATGTGCTTTGAATTACTACTTGGATTTGTTTGGTTTAAAAATTACGGTCCCATTATATTGTGCATATCAACTGGAATGAAAGCGATTGTTGGTGTTGCTGGAGGAGCAACAAGAGCAGCTATTACTCAACATCAGGTTAGTGCCTCTATATTTTGTAGTAGTTTTACTACCGTAATATAATTTTTTCTTCAAGTCTGATAGTAGGATTTATCATTATGTAGAAATCGATATTGATTTTTAATTTTATTCTGTATCTATTGATGTTCACAGTGGAATGTAGATGTAATTAAATTTTTTAACGTATTGAACTTAGGGTAAAATTGAAATAAAAATTTTAAAAAACGTAACTCCATTTTCAAAAGTTTGAAATACATCCAATAATTTTAAATTTTGGTATAATAGTTTTGACGAAGTTGGTTTTTTCTATAAAGATTTTCCTGGTAGACCACACCTTTAAATTACATACATTTTATTCTCTTTTTAGTACACGATGCCCTGATTATTTTTTATTAATATAGTTTATGATTTTCAGGCTATTCATGGAAATATGGGAGACGTTTCCGCCAAAGATGGCAGTCAAGAAACGTGTGTCAATTTAGTAGCATCTTTCTTAGGAGTTTTCATATTGTCGTTTATCGAAGATAAATATTGGTACGTGCTAGAAAATCGTAAAAATCGAAAATATTATTTGAAATAAAGTACCAGTACTTATACGAGTTCGAATGGGAACGAAAGAACTATCATCTCATAATCTTTTTAGTGGATTTCTATTATTCGATTTGCAATTTTCAAACTTTTGATTGATGCTTATAACCTTTTGTATGATTTAATAGTTTTCATTTATTTTGATAGGTGTTTGTGGACATTGTTTTTCTTCAACGTTTTCTGGCACTTATTTGCTAACTACAAAGCTGTGAAAAGTTTGAATATACATACGATAAATGGTGCCAGATTTTTGTTGGTTGTGAAACATTTCTTGGAGTATAATATCGTGTGTTCTCCGAAGGTGATAAATCAAGAAGAAAATGTTATTTTAGGGTTTGGTATCTCTGGTGAGTAATTTTCTTATCTGCACATTTTTTGATTGTTCATTACTCACATGTCTTCCTTTCCAATCCAGATCGAGAACTGACTTCTAGAAAAATTAATTTAGGATGTTCGTTAAAACAAATTGTTGAAACCGGTCGACATAATTTAGACTTTACATTGAAGAATCTGAGAAGAACTTACATTTCATTTCCATACGTAATCCTTCATGATCTAAAAACAATAAATGTAGTACTACAGGAAAATATTTCTGATGAAGATATTATTAAGGCGTATTTTCATGCTTTAATTCTTGGCGTCATTCTCAATGACTCACTGCGACTTGTAAGTTACTCATCGAAAAGTTCATTTCTGGTGGAAGCTATAGTCTGTTTTTAATGGTTGTTGATGAAATTTGTTTTAGAAAAAGTCGTTTAATCCACACAATGATTTCCATAGCCTTATCGAGAAAAGTAATTCGTCAGAATTATGTGATTTCTACGTAAATGATTTCGTTTTGAAAAAATGGCCCGAATTATCGACTAACTTAATCCGAAATGGTAAGTGCTTGCATTAAATAAAATTATAATATTGAAATTTTTGAGATTTTTCTTTCAATTTTCTAATTTTTTGCAGGTTGGCAACTAAACGTGCATCAGTTAGCGGTTGATGAATTCCGAGTCAAGTGGTGCTGAAATACTTAGCACAAATACGTGATTTAAAATTGTTCCTCAACGACATCCTCAAAGATTTTACTCATTTCATCGATATTCTCAACGTTTGAGAAGAAAATAATTTTTAATAAAGTTGTTATTGTTTCGTTTTTCTTTTTAGTCATATTCGGAAATAGAAAAAAATTATTCAAGTGCTAAGGGTAAAATCGTGTTTTCAAAACGAAAAATCGGTGGAACTGGGTGTATTTTCGAACAGGGTTTTGTAGATCATTCCATCAGTCCTGGCATGAAATTGATCGAGCGTGAGTAAAATCTAAAATCTCATCGAAGATCTTTGTGAGACGTTTGAAGCTTGAAAATTTTTGTTTGTACAGTATCATCTAACTTCAGTTTTTTTTTACTTCAATGTAATACAGGTGCAGGACGATATAAATTAATTATAAGAAATACCCTTTCAATTACTCTTAGAATTGTTATAATTTGTTAAACGAAGAGGAAGTCATCAAAATTATTAAATTGTATCATATTCAAGGTTTACTTTAAATATTACATAACAATGATTAAATTATCAAACAGCGTGAGATAAAAATCATTAAAATTTGTATCACAGAACTAAGGGTAGAATTATGAGTTTGTCGAAAAAGTAATTTCGGCTTGCGATCCAGACTGAGATAAATGTTTGACAATGTCAACCCAATTCCATCCACGAGGTCTCTCTCGTCGCGCATCACATCGATCCCACTGTCTTCGTTTCTGAGCTTTACTCAATTGTTCTTTTTTTGGCTCTTTCTTTGAACTAGGTTCACTTACATTCTAAACAGAAGAAATATGCAAAATAAGGACCTATTTTCATTTGTTAAAAAATTACAATTGTGTCGTCTGTTGGTGATTCAAGGGAAAATTTTTTAAAATAATGTCTTCCAAGGTTTCTTGTGGATCTTTTTTTAACGATCTACGAAGGGAATTTCAATGTGAGAGGAAGCAGTACTTACCACAGCAGCAATTTCTTCAGATAACTGCTCTTCGACTTGAGGAACAGGTTTGGAGGGTTGATGTTTGGATACCTCTATGAACCAACTTTCCAAATTATCTTTGACTAATTCAATTAATGTATACGTCATCGCTACTCCCAAATACTGTTCAGCTTTTTCGTCGACTTTTTCTTTAAAAAAATTCTTGACATTCTGATCCCTAAAGAAAATAATTAGAAGGTCAGTTGAAAGATTTTAGGATGAATTTTTCTTTATGATTACTAAGAAAACACGAAAAATCGTTCTCAGTTTGCAAACGAATTTAATCAAGAATCGAGTAGACCATTTGCTTTCTTCATCTAATACGTTGTAACATTGAAATCAAGTGTTGAATCAGATTCATGCTCAGAATATTAAAAAACCAAAATATCATGTTGTATAATTTGGACTCATGAAGTAGAACTGACGGCAGAAAGATAGCACGATGAATGTTACCAGTCAGTACATCTTCTTATCCACTTAATTTTCAACATGATAATTTGGAAATCATAATACACTTAAGTAGTATTTCAAATTTTGTATTATTTTTTTAATTAGACAAGTCTTTTCATGTTCTCTTAATGGTTGTTCGTCAGGAATATTCAAAACGTGGAATAGTTTTAGCTTAGCTCTTGAGACTTTTAGCACAAAATCTCAATTTTACTTTTTTTCCCGAAGAATGTTTAAAAATTAGCCTTCCAAATATTGCAAGTCTGAAAATATTAAATCGAACAAATTTTGTGGAATAGCCCTGGGCGACAGATATAAAGGTAAACAACTTACAAATGTTGATTATAAAATGTATCTAAATTGATGTTGGGTTTCTCCGTAGGGTACGTTGGTGGCCAAGAAATTTCCAATAATATGGACTTGGGGCTCCCATCATCTCCGCACTGAAAAGAGGTTCAATATACTCAAAATGAATACAAGTGTCGAATCGTTCGTTTCTATGGGTTAGAAATACTAACTCGATATTGAAAGACAGTCGATGAAATACGTTTAAAAGCTGGATCTCCATCATATATTGCTAGCAGCACCTCATCCTCCTCGACTTGAGATTCCAATTCATCTCCCATCAATATGATTCACTTTAAGCTCTCTGAAAAGAGTACATACATGAAAATGAAGAAATTTTCGCTGATGCAACTCAGGATTTAGATTATGAAAAATACTTACTTCGTTGAATATTCTGTTTGCTTCTATAGGAAGGCCATAGGAGTAGTAAAGAATCAATCACAAAGGTGTTTACGCGCGGAAGTGCACCTTGAACGGCTGCTAACGGATTCGCTATTCTCATGAAATGAGATGAAAAGTCTTACAAGAATTCATCGCAGTCGTATTGAAGATTTGAAGAACGTAATTACGAAAAATAAACGAAAAACCGACAACGCGACACATGACAGTTTCTGATTTTTTTCCAAAATTGCCAGTTTGATCTTTCATCTTTGATAAGAAAACAAGAGAAATAGTGCCGGATAAGCAGATGAGATGAGAGCATGCGCGATACTCCGTTTGTCAGTAAATCCAACGAAAAAAAAAGAACGATTTCTAAACGCGCATGCGCAGAATTATGTATTTTTTGATGATTTAACCAATTTAGCAATAAATTCAGCAATATCGTTTTCATTCATTCAATATTTCCTTTTTTTCTTATCTTCCAGTTTGTCTTGTCAACAGTGAGTCATCCACAATTCCACATTCCTCACCATTCTCATCAATTCGCTCAATGTAAAAAAGTTTTTTCGAACTTCCATTTTCCACATTTACGCGAGTGACTGGTATTTGCTCATTGCGCTTGAGCATTTGTGAAGTTGTTTGGTGAATCTATTCTTGGTGACACTTGTTGGCAGTTTTCGTATCCACGTGAATACCGAATAGCCGGAAACAGGAAAGTTCAATGGTAAACGAGAAACATCTTCAAGTCTTGAACGTGATTAAATCCAAATATTTAAATTGTTCGCTCAATACTTTCGCAACGAGCTTCGTTAATTCTTCGTTCGTGTTGTTTTGATTTTGATCACAATGCCTATCCGCGAAAGAGATGAGCTTTCAGAGATCAAAGTGAAGACCGTGTACAATGGGTAAGCTAACGCTTTGCAGTATGTTTGTAATTGACCTTACAATATTAATATTTATTGATTTTCAGGAATATTATGATAACGTACATAAATCCGCACCTTACCTACGAACAACTGAGGCAAGAGATGCGAAGTATTTGTCGTTTCCCTCCCGAACAGGTGTTTACTATGAAATGGGTGGATGAAGAAGGTGAGTTTTTTCAAAATTCATCACTAACGGTTGTTCATGATCATTTCTCAAACCGTTTGATCGAATACATGATTCCATAACTTGTTTCTGTTACACTAAATCGACCAAATTAATTTTATTTTCTGAAACACCTGTAGGAGATCCGTGTGTGATATCATCGCAGATTGAGCTGGAAACTGCTATACGTCTGTACGAAATAAATAAAGAACCGGAAATAACTATTCACGGTGAGTGTATTTATTGCTATCGGTTTTACATCATACATGTGTCATATTGATGAGCATTTCAAGTGTCTCATGTTGAGAATGTTAAAAGCATTTACTGAGTAGTCCAGTATTATAATACTTTACTTTAGGTCAATATCATACAGATTTACTGACTGATTCAGTATTTCTGCGTAGTTCTGTAATTTGTTTGCACAAATGTTGAAAAATACCATCAACTTTAGATTTCAATTGTAGCTTTTGAATTCAATCATTCGTTGGACGCAAATGTCATCAACCCTAACGAAAACAACGAATAGTTTTTTCATTTTGTATATTTTATTCGGAGAATGAAATAATATTTCTTCTATAGTCAAGGGATAATTGTCTTCATGTGATTTGCTGTCGCTAAAATTGCTGTACTGTTTCTGTATTCGAAAACTGAAAGATAGATTAATCTAGCTGTTGATCTAAAAGGGCTTTGTGTTCAGTGTAATTCTTTGCTTTGTTTGTTTTTACGAATTGGTTTTTTCTTGTTGGTATGCAACGTGGCAGGCTGTATGCCATGATTTAATATGAATCCTTATAATACTCGTACAATATTTTTGTTACGTAATATTCAGGGATTTTATTTCCACAGTGTACTGTGAATATTATTTTTTTCGAAGTGAACGGGGGCAGGTGACTTGTATGAATTATCAACTATATTATAATTCTGAATAAACTGCCAACTTATTGACATAACAAAGTTGAAAAAATTTTATGTAACGTTTCTAGCCATCACATATTTGAATATTCTAACAAAATTTTGTTTCACCTATCGTCTTGATGCAGTTAATTCCATTAATACGCGTTACATATTATATTCCATTCATTGTAAGAGAATCCCGAATTTTCAACCAGGAATACGTCCGATAACCCAACCAAGCGTATTAGTTTTTATCGTTTATACGCATGAGAAAGTGTTGGTTGAGAAGTGATAATGCTTTTTTTTGTTTATTATTGTATAGAACTAATCTCCTTCAAATCACAATACTGCGATAAGTTTTAGATACTTTTAGAAATTTATTTATGAATGCATACGCTTTGATAGGACCAATTCTATGGTTGAAATTGTGATTTTCATAAATCTCAGTCATGTTATTCAACATGAGTCTCGATTTTGTCTTTCTACTAAAATAAAACGAATAAGAAGAACCATAAAAATTTGATAAATACTGAATGATAATCATACGGAGTAAAAGGGAGTATTTTATTAATTCTGACGGAGCTCTGTTCATGAATTATAATAATAGTTTCGGTTCTATCGTCGACTACTCAATCAATCGATCACTCATGAAAATATTTACAGGATTAGTTTGTCTGATAAGACACGCGATTATTTATATTTTGTACCAAAATCCCACTTGATATTGACTACTTGTACTATGATCACAGTTATAAATACGTTATGTTGTGCGTACAAATATATCGCACACTATCTTCATTTTCATTTATGAAAAATAAGAAATTAAACTGACCGATTCTCAATCTGAGTCTTCCATTGAGTGTAGTTCTGTATTAGTGATGAATATAAAATCTTATAGTCAGCGTTAATTAAGAAAGGACATTTACATTGTTTGTCTTTTTTATTTGACACCAAGTTTAATAAATAATTTGCTAATTTCACATTTATGTGAATTAATGTTGAAGTTTAGCACGCTCTCTAATGTACCATTTGAAACGTTGAAATTATTTTTCTTATTGCTAATACTTGCAGTAAATCATCTTTCAAGCTAGTTTCTTTTTTACATGAATATAGTTCACCCACTACGAGAACATTAACTCATCATTTGTAAGATTAATACTTCAATAAGAAGAAAACTTTCAAGCAGATATACATCAGAACTGTCTTGTAGAAGTGCAAATTGATGGAGCTATTATTTTACGATAGCTCTAAAATCGTTTGCCATCTTTAGAAGCTTGCCCGTGGAAAAATACCTCAACTTTGTTTGAAACTATCCTTCACCATACTCCCACCCCTTTCACTTACCCTCCGATGCGAGGACTTAATTGAGGAAGGCGACAGACGAATGTCGAAAGGTTAGCGTACATTCTAAAAGGGTGCGGTTTTTAGGTGCGTATTAAATAAAAAGTAGAACGACGCATTTGATGGAGGCGGTGAAGTGAAGGAGTGTGGATGGGTGGCGAGGATGCAAACTTTACGACGACGACCGCTGTGTAAAGTTATACCATCGATACTCTGGTTTTCTCCTCAGCCTCCCACTGGAATTTTCTTATCTGCGATGGCGACTAATAAACTCTTCCAAGACGAATTGTGTAGAAGTTGCGAAGAAAATTGGAAGGAACTGCAGTTTAGTGACATTTTTGAATCCTTTTTTAAATTTATGGCAAGTCGATTCGATTCACAGCAACTGCTAGTGGGTAGCTTTTTCTCTTTTCAAGGTCTTATCGCATGTAGGGGTTTTGTTGGAAGCTCAGGGGACGTATATATTGTGTGAATCCGTCGATGATTGTGAGTGGGTCAATAGGACTATACACCACTCATGCGTTAGGTGGGTGTACTCGTATTTCAGTTTCGTCTTCTTTTTTTCATATTTTTTAAAACTAGCCGGAAAAAATAAAAATGAATAGAGCCAACTTCTGTCAGGCTTCTGTGGTGTTCGTTTATATCCTCGACTTGTATCCTTTCAGGGTCACAAAAGCGATAATTTCAGAAAAAAGAGGACGAACCATTGGAAAATAATTTTTACGTGAGTTTCTCTCGTCCTCGAGAGTATTACAGATTGTTCGATTTATCGGCAAAGGCTTATCGGTTCATTGGCTAACGAACATTTTTTTCTACTCACATTGAGTTTTTTTTTTTCTTCCTTCAAAATCAGTCAAATCTCAGAATAGTGTTTTTGATTGAATGAAGAAAGTAACAGTCTTGAATGTACAAAAGTGAATATTTCTTCGCCATCAAGTGTTACTTTGGTGAACTGAGAAGTCTCCTTTGTGACGTAGAATAGTTATGAGGTTGGGCTTTTTCGGAAAAATATTTTAGATGATGAAATGGAAAAACACAATCTCAGTGACCCCTACAGATGTAGCCGATTCACAAGTATGACTAGCATAATCGATGAGCATGCGAACGTTATCAATTTTGGAAAAAATGATTCTCAACTGTGAGGTTATACGAGTATGCTATTTTTTTCCCTTTTTTTTTTCCCTTTTGGATGTTGATGATACGTCTGGGGGGAGGAGATTGGGTTATAATTTTTGGGAACTGCGAAGTCGAGCTCGTTCATTAACGGGGGACCTGCTTTTATTGCGAAAATTGATTATTTCCATTCTGCACGCCGGTGAAAATGTCGTGGTGTGAAGATGATTACTTTTCTTCGCCCGTCTTTTCGAAACGGCTGCAAAATGACTTGCCCGAGGTATTCTAGTATGAATTTGGACGTGCGAATTAATGACGTTGGTATGAGAAAGAGAATCGATGCAACCGTATAGTTATATCACGATCAGACCTGAATCATTATTTTTGTGAAAAACAGATGTAGAAGAAAAAGCTGTCAAAAGAGATATTTGTGTTACGGTGAATGTTCAAATGTGGTGAATATTCGAAATTCAAATCGCTGCAGTCTTCACAAAGCTTCATGAAGGCAAAGAGGAATTATCTTTTACATTATCATTATTTTAAAATGTTGAAGATTCCTTTTACCATTATGTCTCTCACTAAGAATTCATTTTCAGTTCCTACTTGAAAAAAAAAAAACTTCAAATTCTCAAAAAAACTGTACAATGTATTAGTTTTTATATAGAAATATTACCTACTGTAGTTAATTAATAACAAATCAAACATAATAAGTGTACTTTAACTATACAAATCTCATCCTTAAGTTTTTATGTGGGTAGAAGTACAACAGGAATTTATATTCACCTAAATCGATGATATTAGCCTTGACTTTACAAATTTGATATTGATTTTGTGACCTCGACTTTGATTTTATTACCTTGATTTTAATGTACAAAGGCACCGATAAAATTTTGACTTAACGTCTCTAAAGAATCCGCATCTTTAATATAATTTCTCAAAGGATACACCCCTCTCCTGGATAAGCATGGGCGAATGACTTATACCCTATGCTGAAAGTACTCCTTGAGGAAAGATAAACTTTAGGGTGTTTTTTTTACCCCTTAACCTCTTCAGGCCGGAGATATGAGAGAAAATAGTAATTTTTTAAACATTTACATGAAATGCAATGTCTTTAGAACGAATGAACCTGTAGGGAAAACCAACCAATACTAACTTTTAGCTAAGGTTTCATAGTATCTGACGTATTTTATTATTAATTTTTGTCTTCTCCCCTATTTCTCAAGATCGGAATTATTGGCATTTGTGGTTGGTATAGATCTATGAAATTGTAAGTTGTAACCTACTAAAGTGGGTCGTAGTTTTAGCTGTCAGAGAGAACATAAAAATGGGCGAGGGGGGGGAATGAAGAAAAGAAAAATTGAAAATAATTTATTTTGGGTTAGACATTGGTATGTGTATTAAATAACTTGGCCAACAAGGTGAAAAAACTTCTCAAATATACATACACTTTATTGGTGTACTGTGACACACAAGAAATATATTATAATGAACGAGGTGAACTATTGACGACACGAATTAATTGGAATAGGAAGACGTTTGCAGTTTTTGTGTGCAAAGAAAACAAAGTAAAACAAGGAAGAGAGAAGACCGATTTAAGAGGAGTTGACGTGATAATGGAAAAACATATGGAATGGAAATTATGAATAAAAGATATTATTGCTGGACGAGTGTAATGGGCCCCAAATTGGCCGTTACAGTATGGTAAGTTTTGGACTCGAGCCTGTGGTATTGGTGCACTTATGTATAAGTATGTGTATTTGTCAGCGATATAAATTGTGCTCTGACTGTGTTGTTTGCCCTTTTTAAAATTAGAAATTTTCGTTAGTCGAATAAAAGCTTATAAAAACTATAGATTTTGTGCAGTGCATATAAATCACATTTTACTCCACAGTGAAAGTGTCTGAACTAGATTCCCGGTTCCTCCGGCCAGGGCTTCAATATTGTCAACTCAGCTACTATGGATATAAGTGCCAAATTTTTGATACCACCAAAGGAAATCGAATGCGTTTATCTAATTTTTTGCTCGTCCCTCCATCTTTTCTCTGTCTTGATTTTTTGTAACTCTCTCCAGAAGATAACGTATCCCCGAAGGAAGGGAAGAAAAAAGCAAAAGAAAATCCAAAAATTTTGTCCGTCACGAATTGTGAAAATACATTTTCTAATTTTGCTGCGGCGAACCGAGAAAATTGTGTTGTTGCTCGTTCGAAAAACAACAACCGTCGTCGATACGGACAGCAAGCACAGAGAGAGAGTATCTATCTATAAAGGCTGTGTATGCACGTGTAGAAAACGTACTTTCAGTGCCTTGAGCGAGGGTGGGGTACAAGCTGAAATCGGTGGAGGGGGTCAGTGTGGTGGTGCGCAAGTTTTGGGCTTGCGCTGCGAACGCCAGCCATAATTTTCGCGTACAGTCGGTAACTCGGGCACCGTTGCTCCGGCAAAAGTCTCTCGAGTTGCCTCAGTAAAGAAAAAAAAAAAGAAAGGCTGAAAAAAAAGAAAACTTGGTTCTAACGAAAAAGAAAAACAAGAATTCTTTATCATCGTTTTCGGGTGTAACAGAAATGGTACGGTGATAATCTCGAATCTCGAGTGTAAAACAGTGTCGATTTTATTCGCTGCTCGCCATATAATCAGCAGAGTTGTTGTTGTTGTTGTTTTGTGTGTGTGCGTGAATGTGAAAATTTTGAAATTCCAAAAATATTATAAGTTTCAAAAGGCAGATTATTTTGGTATTCGTGTGCTCGTCGACTGAAATCGAAAGTGTAAAACGTTGGAAATCGTCTGGTGTTACCCTATATTTTGTGTATACCTACAGCAGTCCTATATACATACACACACACACACCTCTGTCTGCACTTGTGGATTGCTCTTTGTCTTGCAAATCGTTAGATTCGCGACTGGGTAAGAGTAAATTTTCGTTTGCCATTCCAAATTCGACGTGCGCTTCGTTCTGACCTTAAAATATGTGGAGTAAATTTCTGAAACTGGGCTATACGAATTGCTGATGAGAGTTGATAAGGCAGTTATTACTTCGATCTCTGTAACCGTCAGCTGATACATGGCATAGGCATGATAGCTATATGATGTGGCATTTTTTGGCCACGTATTCTTCGTTTCATTAGCGATAATTCAGTTACTTGAAAATTTTTTCCCCTCAATTCATCGGAGTACTAGCTGCGTATGAATGTGATGATGGTACTGCAGGGTGATGTCTGCTGTACCTTGAACTTGAACATCTCATCGGAACTAGTATTGGTTTAAAATATTTTGAAGCTGTTTCACTTGGTTCGTCTCATTCCATATTGATATCTGAGAAAAGACACACGACCGTTATTATAGTGAGCTCGATATGTGGCATTATCATACGAAAGCAATTGTGCTTAATCGAATGTCAATTTTTCAGATCATACGTATGATTTTTAGTTATACCGTGTATTTCATCACCCCCCCCCTGACTCGTTCATCAAATAATGAACTCGCGACTTGATGAAATAGGTCGTCTTTGTGCGGTTAATATTCGACTTTGGGATACCAAAGTGAATACAGACTCACAATCAGTTTATATGTTCGAAATTGAAATTTTTAGATATTTAATTTATTATCATTGTAGAGTTCATCCCAAATGTTGTGTCTGCAAAAACTCAGTTTTTCAGGAGGGTCAAAATACAGTTTTTTTAAATTGCATTTTTAGTCATAATGAAAAGTTTGGGTTCATATAGTGGGTAATACCTGGATCTCTCCTCTCCCATTTGATGTGTGAAGTACAGAAAATTCCTGCTGATTTCTGTTTAGGAAATATTCAGCTCTTAAGTTTTAACTTATATTTTGGAACTAAGTATAGCATCACTATCACTTGTGCACCTAAAAACTATAAAGTAACCTGAGCCCAAATTTTAAGCTTCTAGCTTTAAGAGTTTTTAAAACGCACCCCTTTATTTTAGGTGCTTATGGCTTTCGTTATTCCAACATATAGTGGGTATAAAATATCTTGTAAAATGGTGACAGAATACACTTCGTTTGATCGATGGTCACAACTGTAAACAAAAAAAAAAAATTTGGGAAAATGTTTTGTTACAAGAAGCTGTTTTATTTAATTTCTAATGAAACATTTTGTAATTTAATGTTTCTCTTGTGGCTACATTGCACGTGGCAGCCACTGATTTGTTTCTTGTAAATGCCACATAAAATGCTTGCCTTTTTATGTTTCCTTCACCAGTTTCATGCAGTTTTTATCTGCTTTCATTCGATTGAGAGAGATGAATTAGAACCATCATAGACTCATTGGAGAGAGCTGATGAAAGGGTTTTTTTGTTAACAAAATTTCGAATTATCTTCGTAAATCACCTGATTCTTCGAACTTTGGGTTGTTAAGCAGTTATAAATAATTTTATTCATTTCCACAAAAGCGAGTTCTAATTACCTATACGTAATCTATAGTGCTCCAGTGACTACTCTAATGAAGAAGAATAGAGATGAGCAAAGGATTTTGTATGGTACGAAAACTGACCTAATTGTCATTCAGAAAGCTGAAAAAGTGGATTTAAAACGAATGCGTTCCAATTTTCGAATATATTATTGTAAATGAAAACGCGTAACCGCATGGGGAATGAAACTTTCATTTTAAAAAAAATTTTTTTGGCCTTATTTTGATTAATGTCTACTCGTGCCATCGGTTTTACCTTGAACTCGGTTATGATGATGTCATACACAAAGTTGGTATAATATAAAATACCGAGTTAGTGCAATTCGTTATTCTCCTTGAAAGTTTGCTCTGGAAGTTTAAAAATTTATCACCAAACAATGACATACTTCGTGAAAGCTTAGCGAAAAAAAAAAAAGAAAAAAATTGAATACACGCCTTCTGTAATACGTATGTGTAGTACGAGTAAGTTCGACATAATGGCGAAAAAAGTGAAATGTTTTATGTATCGCAAATTGCCTAACTGTGCCCCGTAAATACGGTTCGTACTCGTTGCTTTTTGTATTCGCAGCGAAATTGCGAAGAAAAATGTAAACAGAAAATCCGAAGGCTGTTCCATTGTTCGCCATTCGAATGTCGTAGGATTTTCTAAGCAATCGCTATTCGCATTGTACTATGTATTCGTATATTTACACCTCGATAATTATTTCAAGGTTGCCTGAAATTTATCGAATGTACGGTAAACCTATTTTGTTTTTCTTGTTTTAGTGTCGGAGAATAATTATTTGATACTTGAAATGAAAATTCTGGTCGATATACTATCAACGAAAGTCTAATCAAGTTGAATAATTTTCTCTCTGTGGCCAGCTAAACACCTCGTATGTGTTGACAATTTTGAAAATGATGTGTTTGGATTTATCGAATTTCGAAGCTCTCCGTAAAAATCCAATGAGCCCAAACGTATAATTTTTTTAAATTTCATCACTTAAGTGGTATTTAGCAGGACACCGACGATATGTAGTTGCAAAGGAATAATTTTGTGAAATCCAATTTAAAAATCACACTTTTGAGAAAATCGCAAGTTTCAAGTTCGAATCGTAATTTTTAAAAATAGAAATTTTCGAATCGACTGTAATGAAAATATTTATGTGTCGTTATTATAGCGTAACCCTCAATACATACGTATATCCTGCAAAATATTGACAAAATCAGTCGGGTGGTTTTTTGTATTGCAACAGTTGGAAGGTTATTATAAAAAAAGAATGAGAGGTAAAGAAAATAGCTCCATTTTACTGCAGAAATTAGCTTGGAATGAGGATTATAATATCATTTGGTGGTGGGAAATTTCACCAAAAATGTGTTCCAATGAATATGGAAAAAGACAGCATGAAAACGTGATTTTCATCACTCTTTGTAACTATAAGGAAGCAGTTATCAAGTTTAGCTCAGTCAGAGGAGTAAAATGATACCTACATTCCGTTTTCATAATATATTTGCATGTTTTTTTTCTTTAATGCATATTATTTTATATTATTCATGCATATTATATGACATATTTCCCAATTTTTTGCCTCTGTAGATGAGGTTTCCTCTTGAACGCGGTCTATTTACAGATCAGTTTGTCTGTTCTATCATTCTGACGTAACCCTTGACTGTCGGAACGAGCGAATATTCATTTAGGAGAGAAAAATCTGGTCCTCTTTTCCTTCGTACCATTTATAATCCGACTACATGTATTTGCTGCCACAACAATATACGAAGCAGCGTCTCTCTCGTAGATTTTCTTTCGACGTCTCAAGATCTAGCCAGGATTTTTGTTTCGAAAACGATAGAGAGAGAAAGAAAAACGAAATTTTACTCGTGCAAACGTGCCAAGCGTACAATAATAATATGAAGAAAAAAAAAAGAAAAAAAAGAAACAAAAAAACCATTTTATGAACTTTATTATGGAATTCTATTTTGCATTCGTGTTTTACCATCTTCTCGCCAACATTTTGGGTTTTGTTTCTCGCGCTCCAAAATGGCTGAAATTTTCGGACTTGTAAATTGTTGGCTCGTTAAGAAGAAAATTCTCGAGAAGCCCTTTTAGACGTTCCCTTTTTACCTTCTTCGGTATGAGAAGCTTGCAAGATGGTAGTATAGCGCGGTTTTGTTGTTCCTTTCATTTTGTGTGTTTTTTTTTTCCTGCTTTCTCTCGCCAAGAATTTATGAATGTGAAAATTGGTATAATTTTCACGCAGTTTGGAAAATATTTTCGTTTTTATGAGGCCGTCGAACTTAGCCCGAAGCTGGCCTTTTATCGACCAAAATTTTGACAACTTTGGTCAATTTCGTTTCCCGTTTGTGGAAAGACCGTATAAGCCGACGGTTTCTTGATTCTTCCATTTCTTTACTGTGATGCCAATTTGAGAAATGGACTTCACTGAAAGCGTTAATTTGTCTGGAGTCAATTTTGTTTGTAAATTGGGGTTGAATATATTTGCAGGAGAGGCCAGAGTGGATGCGTGACTCGTGTATTTTGAATTTTATGAATATGTCTTGGACGGTTGAATCTTCAGATTGGTCGATCATATTCGAATCACATTTTCTTCGCTTGTTGAGATTTGTGGATAAAATCTCACTTCATCTACTTGGAGTTTACTGTTGCGACGATTAGTAGACCGTGTTTTAAGTTGATGATGAGACGATCAGAAACATGAACAAAGGCACTTGCATGATTTTTATTGAATCCTATGAAATCACTTTTATTTGATACTTATGATTATTATTTTCTAGGTGAAGTTATATTAAATATTCAAACATATGGTTGTCATTGTCGTGTAGGTACATGTCAAAACTATATTAATAGCATCTTTATTTCAAGTGCCATTGAGTAACGTTTCAAATAGGTGAATTCGCGAGTCTTGGTTTTATTCTAAATACGTTATTTTTGGTTCTGATCATTAGAAAAATATCGTTTTGTAGTTACCTATATTCTGACTCTTATGATAAACTCGTAATTGATGGCTATATAATGGATGAAGAAGTCAAAAAGAAAATTATTAATTTCCATTCGACTGACAAGCCATCTGGTCGGCAGTAATAATCGTTTTCCTGCAGCAGTATCGGCAATGGAATATTCCTTTTGTCTGCATGCGGGCCTCTATTTTCCCCATTCGCCATATTCCTCTGCGATATAATTTTTCATTCCGAACCGAACACATTTTTCAGGCATGTGAAAATTTCGACTTTTCTTTTTGTTTTTGTCTTTTTTTTTTTTTTGTTCGTACAAATCAATACGTTTTAAACGCTATGGGTATCTTTATATTACATGTATGCTGTGTTTGAAAGAGTTGCCAAAAAGTAATATACGAACAAGGAAAAAGCTAGCAAGATAAAAAAAAAAGAAAAAGTTCATCGCTGGTCAGATAACTTTTCTCTATACGAAATGGAAGCCCTAGCATATCAAAATAGTTTGACCGTTTGTCTCTTTGGCTTAAGTTTTTTTCTTGAGAATTCACAAAAACTGTCGTTATACTGACGCCTGTTACAAATAATTTCGATGTTTGATTTTTGTGACTGCGAGAGAAGATCTATAGCTGAAAACTTCCAAGCTGTAAACTTGTTCTTATGACTTTTGTATTTATGTGTTTTCCGTTTGGAAAAAGTGAAATAAAAATGTGAAAAACATCGAACGCATACTTCAAGCTAGTCTTTTTTTCAGTTTTATTTGAGTTTTATTGCTGCGTGCTTGGTATAGTATTGAATAAAGCCCTTGTAGAATGGGACTAGAGAGAAGTAAACCATGACTGACTGCTTTATAATCTTGTATAAGCCTGCTCTTTATTCTCCTGAGTCATCTTCGAAATCTCGTATTTCCATTAAAAAAACGTTTTTGAAAAAAAAAAAAATGAAAAAAAAAGAAGACATTTTCCAATTTCTTTTTGTATTATCAAGGTGAATGAATAGTAAAATTTGATTTGAAAATGTCTGATTTTGATCTGAGATATTTTAAATTCTCACAGATTAATTTAGTCTTCGTCTTAAGCTCTGATATATGAATGATTTACCTTGAAGTGCGTCGCTAAATAAAAGCTTACACATTATACAAAAATTTATTTTTCCCTGCATATTCTTAGACAAGTCCAACTTGGAAATTCGAATTTCGAATCTTTTATATTTTCATACCGAAATGTGACGTAATTAAATTTAGTGTATTGAAAGTTTACTTTGTTGGAAGTTGACCAAAGTTCAGCCCAAAGAGAGACTCATGTCATCGAGCAATCTGTTGTTTTACACCCAAAAGCAGGAAGCACGTTCTTCATTTTGGAGTAAAATTTTGAAGATTATGTAGGTACATATTTCTGCAGAATTTTGGCCTCTTCGGTGTGTCTCGCGTTTGCACTTTGTCACGTAGCTTTTGAGCCCCTATCTCTCCATTCGTCGGAAATGAAATTCGTGTTTTGTTTGACGATTCTCGTCCAAAAATTATTTCACTGTACACTTAAGCCCACTTGAGAATGGGAAATTGGTGGAAGATGGTGGCTGAAGTGGCTGAAGTGGCTGAAATTCTTTTTGATCTTCGCTCGCGATTCCGACGTTATACTACCTACTTGGAATGTCCGTGCTTCAGCCATTTCAGTTTGCTCTTCCAAAATGAATGTATGTGTATGTGTGTACTCTTTGTGGTGTGCGTTAATGGTGCGGAATCGTATTCATTGTGATTACCGCTGCAGCATCGTCGTCCAAAAGGGCGAGGGAAAAATAATTAATTATTCGCCGCAAATGGCGAGACTCCATTTCTTTAATAATTCATCGAGAATTTTTCTCTTTCTAGTCGTCCAATTATCCTGCATAATATTTTCTTCGAGCTGTAGTCATAGCGAGTGAAACGCTGCGAATTACTTATGCGAGTTAATTCTCGAAGGCCTGATTTCGAAAGTTGATTAGGTACTTGAATTTTCAAGTTAAAAACGTTGAGAGTGCGTTAATTAGAAGGTTGATAGTTTATTCATATAGGTGTTGGAAGATGCGAGCACCGAGTCGTTAACCTTTTCAGTCTGTTAAAGTATTCAGCAAAAGGATACTGAATGAGAAAACATGTTAAAAACGTTCAAGTGTGGCACGTATTCGACTAATTGTAAAGTTTCGATCAGCTTCAGTGATAGGTGCTCGGTTCTTCAATAAAAAAGTTGTATGTTCGGAATTATGGCTATACCTGTAATATTATTAAACCTCATTGAGATACACTCTAAAATGTTTGTATATTATTATATATTTATACTAGGTTGGTCCTTATTTATAAATAGAAAGAAAAATTTTTCTCAATTTCCGCTCCAACCCCGTTCCGCACTTCCTGAAGAAAAAATTCCATAAAAATTTCAGCCTCAGGTTAATATCAAGTGGTGCCTGAAAGCGGTTGAAAATTCATGTATGCAAGTTTTAGCATTAATTCACAATATCATTATTCACTAATAGTATTATGCAAAAACAAACAGAAGTACGTGCTTTCTCCTTCAACTTTGAGCTGAAATTCAGCTTGATGCTTAGAAAATACATCTTGGGCGTTCGAGAGGGATGCATAAGTTTTTTTTTTTGTCAAAAATTACTATTTTTTCTTATCACAAGTGTGAATGGCAGAGAAATGAAAGTATGCACAATCTTGAAAAAAATGACTTCTCCGGCCCCAAATAGCCCCCGCTCCCTCATCTGTTGAGGCCCTAATACTATATACCAACTTCAGAACCACCCCTCACGTGTGTGGAATGTACATATTGCATAAAATTTATCTTGCCAATTTTTCATTTGTGCTTGTGGTAAATTTAATACCTATTTCACCAACTGTTTTGAATTTCGACTTCCAAATTAAGGAGTGGGTACGACTATTGTGTTTCTCGCGTGAAGCGATGTTTGCTTACAATTTTTGATTCCTCCATATGATATATAATTATAAATTCTTCGGAGCACTGTGAGAATAGAAGTCGATTCGTATTTCAAGCAGCTGATGGATTGAATTACTATAACAAATAAATAGTACGCGAAGTAGTGATATGAGCGAGTGTTATATTTGAAGGGCAGGTGAGGGGGGGGGGGCAATGCATTTGAGACGGAAGAACCGATTTTTCAACCAAGAGAAGAAAATCTATTTGGCGACATCAGAAATAATACGACTATATATAAGTCGTTTTATTGTTGGTGTGACAAAAAAAAACAAACCCTGGAATTATTTGTGTCGTATAGAGTTTCTTGCGTAAAATTTTGTTTTATTTTTCGTGCGGAGAAAATCGAAAAAGAAATTTGCTTTTCTTTAGATTCCGCTCTATTTACCATAGATAGTACAATGATTCGAAGTTTGAAGTACGAATAAGTTGAGAGGGAAAAAAAATGTTGTTCTCATTTTTCAGCGAATATTTCTCGAATTTCATCGACTTTGAGAACAGTTTCTCTCTTTTTGGGTTTTGTATAGAGATGAAAGTAAGAGTGTGTGGAATTTGTGAAGCTTTCCGACTATGAATTTTCAAACTGACGAATCATGTAGCTATTTTACATTTTTACCGTAAAATCGTATTTTTCAGACGGTTTATATCTGACCGTTTTGGGAATATCTCGTAAAAGTTGTATGTATACGGATAAAATGGCGAATAAAAATATATGATCTCAAAGCACTAACGGAATTATAGACGTACCCTTTTTTTTTTTTTTTTGTTTCTGTTACAAATTTTCACTCGCCAAAATAGGAAAATTTTTCGGCACTTTACACGGTAAAAAGCGAAACACGTGAAAATTACATTTATTTCAATTTACTCGTGTTTACGTTCGTGTAGTAATGTTCCTGCACCATGCAAACAATGCGACGGTTAGAATTTTTTAGTTTGCTAAATATGTGAAGAATACAAGGTGTGCGAAATTGTTGCATTAATTATTCGTAAGGTTGGTTGTATTTTACTGATAATTGCTGCGGTTCGCATTTCATTTTCTGCTGCCTTTGAATGTTGAAGTAGAATTTTTAACATTCTGCTGACTATTTCAGTCTCCTAAATTGGCGTTTGCTGAGTCAGCAAACACGTGAGCCAAAATTGAAATAGATGTTCTATGTTCATACATAATCATATCTATGGATAAGCGTCAGCTGCAGGGATGTCAACTTCAGGGATTAATATCTGAAACCAGGGATTCTTGACTCTTCTGAAAAATGTCAGGAATAAAGCCAGGGATTTTTCAGCTTTTCAGGGCTTTTGAGGAATTTTCGACATTTTTGGGAATTTTTTTGGAATTTTAAGGATCTTGTCTCAATTTTACAATTATTATTAAAATAAGAGATGATATTTGGTATTTTATCTTTGTTGTTTCTTTCTATTTTTTTTTTTGGTGCTATTGGCTGAAATCCAAATTTTCTACAAAACAACCTCTTTCAGGGATTTTTTTCACCTCCAGGGATTTTTTTTTGGCTCGAAGCAGTAATTTTTAATAATTTTAATCGGCAACACTGGTCAACTTTTGCAGCATGAGATGTCTTAGCCGTCCTCAACTTGTCTTGAATAGAAATGAAAATTCAATTTTTTTGACTTATTTTTCTTACGTTTTTTAACCTTCGAAGGGTCAATGCAAGTACCACGTCGTCTTGTTCATTTCCCTCAAAATCTCACTGTTGGTAGGTTGAAAGGTGTGTTTGATATTTTTGTTTTTGTTCAGATACAGATAATTTGCGTATATCTGTACCTCTGCATAGTGACGAGAAAAGTAACGTAGAAGTCGAATTTTCATTTTGAAGCTCTGCAGCCCCTATACTGTTTCAAATGTAGGAAACAACCTTGAAGAATCGTCATTATTCACCTCAATGTGTTTTTTGTTCATTTCTACGTCTGTTTCTAATGACATTAAGTGTGGCATTCTGCATGAGAAAATGAATTTTACAAAATTCTTTCATTCTTCTAACTTAAAAATCGAACAAAAATTCTATCTCGAAATACTGGTCTACACTCAGTTATGTATCAGTACTTAGTTTTTATTTATCTATACTATTTTCACACATGTCGATCTATGAAAAGGCGCTTTGACTTGAATTGTTCTTTCTAGCTAAATCCGATCTAATCCATAATTTTCAGTCTTCCCGCAACCTTCCAACTCGCAATTCTCCTCGCTCGTTAAATTGTTCGAACGAATATCAGTGCTGGAAGGTTTAATATGGTCTTGTTATGACTCAAATTTCATTTAGAACTTATCATATTGACCGGGACGAGATGGTTTTTCGCGATTATCTCGACGCAGCATCTCGTTTTGACTCGTATCACATTTTGGAAAAACACAGTAATTATTCGACAATATATACGCAGGCGATGAAACAACTATAGGCCAAAGATCAACCTTATCTGTGCGATAGTGAAAACTTGGAATATTATTATTAAATTCGACTCGATCGAACCCGCCGGATTCGTAGTTATATTCTCCGTATGGCTCTGAATTACTCTTATCAGCTCTCATAGTGTTGGGAGACTGTGATGCTACTCCAATGATAGAAAAATCACAACTTAATAAATTTTATTATATCAATTTTTACGTGAACAATTATAACTCGACCAACTTCTATCTATTATTTTGTAGACTGACACTTGACGTACATCTTCTCGGTGGCAAGTGTCCGGGCCTGCCAGGCAGCCAGTTGCTGATTCTGCGGTTCCCATGGCTCTTTCCTGGGAACCGCAGTCTCAGCATTTGGCTGTTTGTTGCATTTCCCGGTAAAACGAGACTCTTGTTTTACCGAGAAACGCTACAGAGACGCGCTCGGTCCCCGATTTCAGAAATTTACTCCAACCTCCCCCCACTACCACCCCCCCCCCCCCCCCGCTGGCGCCATCGTTCACGGCCCCAATTAATCCTCGCTCTCGCCTCCTCTGCCGCTCGCCTGCAGGCTCGCCGCACTGTCCGTCCTCGTCGGCAGGATGCGTTTGTGAGGCAGTCGCGCCGCCACCGCCATGGCCTGGGGTTACTGGAGCGCCGCCACCGTCTCGGACCGCGCCCGATCTCCGCGGCGGCACACCTCCACGTCGTCGTTCGCCAACGTCTCGCATTTCCCGTCGTCGCTGCCGCCCGCCTCGATCATACCGCCGCCGCCTCCGGCCGCCGTTCCGCCCTCGTTCCACCGGTCGCACCCCATTTACGGCCACCTGCAGTCGCCGCCCTCGATGGCGGTCTGCGGCTCCGGCAGCGCCGTCCACCACCACCACCAGGCCGCCTGCTACAACCACCACAACTCGTCGGCCGTGGGCAGCGGCAGCGACGACGAGTACCCGCCGGTGGCCAGCAGCCTGTCGCGGCGGCCCTCGTTCGCCGACATCGAGTTCACGGGGCCGGTGCCGGCCGGCCGGCCGCTCACGCTGCTGCTCGAGGGCGCCAGCCTCAGCCGACCGCCCAGCGCGCTCAACACCTTCCCGCGCTCCTACCACCACCATCACCACCAGGGCGGGCCGGACGCCCGCAGCAGCGGCCGCAGCATGACGGCGGCCGCCTCCACCAATACGTTGTACGCGCGCGGCAGCATGCGGCGCGGCGAGTGCTACGTGCACCCGCAGCCGCCCACCATCCACTATCCGCAGTGCCTCGTCCACCGCAAGGACTACCCGTCCGACGACGACGACGAGCCGGATCCGGCGTACGCGACAGGTGAGCGAACGTGCGCGCGTGTGTGTGTGCCGGCTCATTCTGTGGAAGCGATCTACCAACCCCGTATACTCGCTATAATAATGCTTCTTAAATGCTGGAACCATAATAATTTTGTGCAACTATGCACGCGTATCCCCCCGCCCCCCCTGCGCTATCACTGAAGCTTATATCGCATCTTGACGAATCGTAATTCGGTTTATTGGCTGTCCTGCAGTACTCGCGTACATAATATGAAGCGCTGCAGAACCGAATGGGCTAAGTGCCATTTCTATGAAAAATAAGTTAATCGGTGGAATATATGCGTATTTCGATAGCACGTTAGTATGGTGCAAAAAAGTCGTACCACCATTTTATTAAAATTTTCAGGAGAGTAAAAAGAAAGTTGACATTTATTAAGGTGTGTTATAAATATGCAATCGAGTAATGTATTTATGAATTTGCTTTTCGCTGTTGAAAGTTGGTGGTATATTTTTTCTGTACGTATCAGATGATAGAGCTTAAAATTTCCTTTCCAGTAATACAGGGTGCGGCAAAATGACCGGCCACATTTGTTTTTCCAATTATATGCGTAAGACAAAAGATAGAGACATACGGTTGGTTTTAAATTAAAATTCATTCTTTAAGGTTACATGTGAAATTAAATTTCACTTGCATGTTGATCATTTTGCCTAGCACAATTGCGAAGGCGTAAAACTCAATTTTTTTTGACTGCTAACCAATAATCATATTTTTTCCACTAATTTCTTACGTATTCAGCCGGTAGGGAATTTACCTCCTCGCGCTAACCATGAAGAATGCCACACGTGCAGAATTCCCCTCCCCGGTCAATTTTATCCATCTCTGGGGTAGCATTTAGCGGAAGAAATTGCAAAATAATGTAACGCATTGCTTAGCAAAGTTGAAAAATTGGATTTTACGCCTTCAGAAATGTGTTAGGCAAAATGGTCAACATGAGAAAGCGAAATTGTATTCAGTGGCGCACCAAAGTAAGGATATGGAGCTGAAATCTTCCCTTTAGGCCTTGAATTTCATAAAAAAAGGCTGAATAGAAGATTTTCAGTTTTTTGGGACTTTTTTGGGAATAAATTTATGCCTTAGCTCCTCCCTTGAAAAATTTCTGGGTGCGTCACTGATTGTATTTCGTACGTAACCTCAAGGAATGAAGTTTTATTTAGAAGCAACCGCATGTACTTATCTTTTTTCTTATGCGTATAATTCAAATAAACAAATGTAGCCGGTCATTTTGCCGCACTCTGTACCAAAATGTCAAAATAGTGGGAAAACGGAGATACGACTTTTTTGCGTTGGGACCTACACCATCGACGTGCCAGAGGATTTGTTACAACTTGTAAGAAAAATTCCATTCCTTTCACACCTATATTTTGAACTTATTCTGTCAATAAAAATACCTCGCAAAACAGTTCTTTGCGCTCGTATGAGAGTACGATTTTGGCGCTTACCCCATTTGGTTCTGCAGCGGTTCATAATGGTTTAAGCCGCATAATCAAAAGTCAATCATTGGACCACTTGCGCTGACTAGTAGGATACCACCGAGGTTGTATAGAAAATCTGATCGTTGTATTTTTGGTTAGTTGAATTTTAGGTTGGAAATAATCGATGGTTTTTCATTTCGTCACCTTATGAAGGGTATGAAAATACTTGATTCGTATACTCCTTCACTCGTCTTCACATTCTTACATTGAGGATAATATATAAGTTCTAAGTTGATCCTTGCTAACTTCGCCATGCCGTATACTGTGGCAAGCTCAAATTTTTCGTCAGTGTTTCTCAACCTATATCTTCATAAATCGCAAATCCTATTGGCTTAATTACACGCGGTCTCCTCTCTTACTTTTTTTTTCTGGCTTTTGTGCAATTGAAATTTTTTTTTTACTTCCGTTGTTGTGGAATTGGACTCGCCTTCAGGGTATACCATTTGTGCATATGTGCGGATGTGTCTTCATTCGGCATACAGTATAGCGATCCTTACCTGCGCGTGATGAATGTGCTGGCTTTTGCCAAAGTTTGCGGCTTCGTTGAACTAATAATTACTCGCGTGTGCGGCTTTTAACGCGCCTTTTTCGTAGCCTTTGTGTGTGTCTGCGCTAATCGCAGCTCAATTCATCATCGTCGGTATATTGCTTTGCCCTGTATACAGCTTATATACGTGTATGGTAGTACGAACGTTGGCTGCCCCGTGAGCTTGGAAATCTTCAGCTGAAGATTGATGGTGGTTTTTGTTAAGCTCGTTGTTACAGTCGTATTGGTAGAAAACTTATTTGTCATATACCTTCGCTGGCAAAAAAAAAAAGAAAAAAAAGAAGGGATCTATATATAGTTTAGCAGATAGAATAGATTGAACTGAGTTACCATATAGGGCTCTATAAATCTTTATCGAAGGTCATTGAAATAGAATGAAGCATTCATTATAAAGAATGAGACAGATTTTCAAAATAAGTGCGAAAAAGGTGTAAACGTATCGCGAAGGGGCCGGGGCCGCGCTGTATCAGAACTTCAAACTTTGCACATCAGGGACTAACGTAGAGATTCGTTATTCTTTTAACGAGCTGTTTCATTGGAGTGATTATCACCTTCGCACTCCACCCTTTCTCACAAAAGACACATAAGTCTTCAGCTGCGTGTATAGCGTTGCTCTTAATCGCGATTTACCCCCTTTCTGATATTATGGCAGACATCCCAGAATATTGGATGCTGCCAGTGCCTTATATAGTACAGACAAAACAAAGAATTGGCAAACTTTTCATTCGCTCGTTTTCTTTTTAATTGGTTTAGTTTCGCCGAAAAAGTTCTTCTTCGATATTTGCCGTTTTAAAAAGTTTTCATCGACAAGGTTAGATTGAAGAAAGTTTTTCGCATCGAATCCTTTTCGAAGCTTTTGTCTTTTACGGCCATTTTGAACGAATTCATCAACGCGAATGTGTATCGCTAGCGAAAGAGGAAACAACTGCGTGCATGATTTCCCAAAATTTTGGGTAATAGATGTGGTATATATGTTACAGTTAATGTGTGTAATTGGTGATTCTATAGAATCACCAGTAACACTGTTTTAAGTTCGGGTGAATGTATGAAATTTCATACATTCACCGATGATTCTACAGAATAACCTAGGGTGGTTGGTGAATGTATAAAAAAATACCCGAAAATGCATTTTAAGATAGCATAATTATTATTACAAAATTCATACAAACTTACTCGCAGTTTGGACAACTGAAGCGTTGTCAAAGAAAACAATGTATGTTACAAAAACCAAATTTTTCAGGAAACGAAAAAAACGTTTGGTGATCGATAGGGATCACTAGAAGAGAGTGTATGTGATTTTCTGAGTAAAACTTTGGTCAGTGCATATGCCCAATCGATGATTTTACACATTTCTAAAAAATTGCCTGTTTTATGGAGTATTAAAGTAGGCGTCAGTGTATGTTACAGTGTTGGTTGCTTGAAATCAGTGTATGTTACAATTGTCAAAAACGAATTTCTCCATAAGAGTAATGGAACATACACTAAGAGCTATCTTGCGGGCTCGTTTTGAACCACTTCCATAAATTTTCGATCTAAATGCTTATTGCCAATCGATCGGCAAAAGCAACTTCTATAGGATAAGCCAATAAAACGAATTTTGAAAATTTGTAACATACACTGTTTTCTTTGACAACGCTACTGGTAAAACTTTGAGAAAAAATGTATTATGCCTTTAAAAGCTAGTCTGGTGAAAAGCCTTGGGAATTGTGGAGTGAGGGTGATTGATAATGCCATTTTATGTTCAGTTTTCAAGATCTGTATAGATAGATCTGACTCTCTACCAAACACACAAAATGATACTCAGTTTTAAGACAGGTATTACTATGAAAATGTCCTGACTACATACATTCCCCAAGACATATGTGTACAGGCAATTCTATAGAATAACCGGTTAATGTGTGAAATTTTTCTTCTTTTCATACATTCACCAAAACGCTAGGTGATTCTGTAGAATTAACAGATTATACACATTAACCGTAACGTATATGTTGGCCACATTAAAGATGGATGGCATCGCATGAATATTTTTGGTTTTGAGAAACCTGTCATAAATTATGCTTCTTTCAGAAATTCAAAATAAATCGCAAAATTTGAATACTATATAGGCGATATATATACTTTTTTTTTTCTACGCAATTGCAGAATGCGTGTGTTGACTGTCACTCTATGGTTGAGAGTCCAATAAAGTTAGACATGAAATTGGCATAGGACTGTACGAGTAAATGCGCAAAAAATCCTGCTAGAATTTTTTTTCGCAGAGAAACGTCGGAACCATCTTCAGAATCAGCCCTAAAAAGTTCGCTGAAATTGATGCGCCGCATTCCGCCAAAAATGGTCGAATCTAGCCACACTTTTGGTCTTTTAGCTACATAACCATAGTCATTGGTACTTATATTTTTTGAAAAAATGCTTCAAGCACAAAATATTCTCTACCAAATTACCTACAACTTTTGCTGGTTTGTTTTTTTGTCTTTGTGTCATCGGACCTGGAGGTTGAATATATTCCATTTTTATGGTCTTTTTTTCAAAAACTTGGCTTATATTCGGCGCTCTCTGCCTCTGCTTCTACGGTAGATAGAAAAATTAGCGATAGGTCGAAGTCGAAATTTTCATTATCAATAATATCGATGAAAATTGTCCTCATTGATAATTTTTGTTTTCGTGAAATTGTCATAAATTGAGATTTAAGCCTTTTGTTTTTAGCCATGTTTGAATTTTTGCATTTTTTTAAAATACATTTTTCCTATTTTTTCACGCATTCGATATTATCGATAAATCAGTGCCATTATCGATACTTTGACTCATCGCTAGGAAAAATATGAATATATGAAAACAAAAAAGTTGTTGATAATTTGATGGAGAATGTTTTTTTGTGTGAAGCCTTAATTTTCTCAGAAAGAATACGGATGACGAGTTATATCTGAGTTTGACTGCCTTTGGTTTGAGGGAGTTGCGATGGGTAGATTGTTGGAGACTGTCTTATGGTGATTCTGGAGAAGTTTGCTGACGTTTCTGTGCCAAAAAATGTTTGCTGGATTTTTTGCAATCTGAAACATCTATCTTTAGTGGACTATAAAAGTTTAAACTCATTGTGTTGTTTGGTATAAAGGCTATTGAAAGGAGAGCTGAAAAAATCAAGATCTAAAAAGAAGGCTTCGCACAGAGGGATGGCTTCATTCACGAAGTATATAATGTGTTGTATCAATCGTTTCAATAATATGATAGCAATATAATCTTATCTCCAATATTATAATCACACCTATAAAAGCATTGGATGCGGACTATTTTCACAAGTCCAATTTGACCATTTTGCCTATTCATGAAAGATTATTATTCAAGGCACCCAGATTTCGCAGCAAATTGTCAGCTCGAAGTGTTTTTACACGCCACATGCGTTGCTTTCACTCATTTACTATTCGAAAATGTGTTTTCATTCCAGTGGTAGAACGTTTTTATATTCATGTGATAGCCCTTCGCCATCGTGGTCGTCTTTATATTGATGGATAAAACGTTCGCTTTTCTTTCTCACTGCACTCATCGAAAAAAGGGTTCTCACTCTCCAAGCTCGTTCAATCGTTTTCTTTTTCTTCTCTTAGTTTTTTTTTTTTCTTATTTCTTTTTTGGCTATGTGTGATTGAATTTTCTGGCGACAATGTGCCAGCAATCGACCCGTGTTTTCCAGTTAACGCGAACGCCTTGTAGGTGTTCGAAATACGTGACCTTAACTCGTTCGAGTATTTTTCAAAAACATCAACCCCCATGTTGTGAAACAAGTAAAAATTTTCCTCTTATATTTACTCTTTTTTTTTTCATTTTTGTTTGTTTGTTTATTTAATATTGTTCTGTACTGGTAAGAGGAAATTTTTCCAACGGAAAAATTCGTTGAAAATCCTTCCTCTAATATTGTTTTTTGCCGTATGGCATTGGGGTAACAGTGCAGCACCGAACTCTCCACCACCAGCCTGACTTTCAGCTCTCTTTATTGTGTTGATCAACTTTCACCGCTGCTCGTATTTCCTCGAAAATAATCGACAGCTACCTTTTAAATTTATAGATGGAACGCGTGAAGACGTATGTTCTGTAAAATTGTGGCGGGGCTGATGCTTGATTTTCTATGCAGAAACATTTTCTGTGGTTACGAAAAAGACGTTTGTATACACTCTGGTAATGACAACCAATGTGGATGTCTGTATTGGGTAAATGCTTGGTGTCCAGCCGGACGACCATGGAGTTGTATCTTCAAAACCAGCCATCGCCTCGTATTTATATAGCGACTTTGTGGCTCGTTCGATGCGTCTGGATTTGAAATTTCTCGTAGAATATTCACTGAAATCAGACCGCAGATATTCACTTAGTACTTCCCGATGGGCAAAAAATGAGAAAATGAGAATTTTATCCGTTGTCAGTCCGTTTTTATTTTCGACCATCGGATCTGAAAATTTGCAGATATTTTTGTCATCTTGATTATTTTTCAAAATCCGTTTGTAAAACGGATTTCCTGATTATAATCAGTGATAATTTTTGGGCAATTTTTCTAAATCCGTTTGTAAAACGGTTTCACGGATTATAACCCGGGCCAACAAATATGATAAAACAGCCTTCACGGAAAATAATCCGGACTCATTTCCGGCAAGACTGATTACAATTCGTTCGAAATCCGTTTTAGAAGCCGGAAAACAGGAAAATTCCGGGTTATAATCCAGAAACGGATTATAATCCGGAATAAAACGGATTCGTTTTCAAAATATTTTGCCCATAGGGTTGTTAGCGTTGCTACAAAATATAGTGGATGAAATGGCTTTGATACCAGTACCCTGTAATAAATAGAAACGTAATAGTTATATGATCGGTTTATCTTTCATATTTGGAGGAAAACCATCTTGAATTTTTATCGTGGAGAGGGCTTCGTCATATTTGATAGATTTCTTTTGTAGAATATACAATTATTTTTACCCATTATACGATTTCATCGTGAGCTTCATAAAATTTATCAAGCAAGAACTTTTGCTCTTTAGTTATTGTACCTACATGTATGTATATGCCGTAGTCACTTAGCATAGTCATTTTGTAAAGTGACTACATGTATATTAGGTACTTCACAAAGTACAGTCAGTTGGTGTACGAAATTTGCGTTGCACCAGCTGGACTAAAATCAGTCACTTCGCAAAGTGCCTGTTCACTTCATGATGTGGTAATCATGTGTTAGTTATCTGCTGTAAATTCTGTGTAAAAGGGTAAGAAGTAAGATTTGTATGGGATTCAATTTCTTTCGAAATTTCTTCTGCTTTTACACCCGATTTGACTAAAAGGTGGAAACTGAGATAAGATTTTATTTTCATATTTTCAAAAAAAAGGCTGAAATCTTTTTCTTTTAAGGCTGAATTTAAAAATGAAGTGCGATTATCTTAGCATTTTACAATGAATAAAAAAAAAAAAAAAGTATCGATTTGGGTGTAAGTACTTGCACCTATAGTCATGATTATCCTACTTTTGTATTATTCTTTACCTATAGCTGTAAAAATTATTAAAAAATAAAAATTATTACGAGTCAAGGATTTTAGCCTCCTTTTTTCAAGAGAATCTTCAGTAACTTTATCTTTCAGACAAATAAAGGGTATACGAGGAGGAGAAAGGCTATAATGTTTTTATTTCTTGTCAATTATTTTCTGGAAATTGATTTTGATGCTAATATAGTCCTATTTATAAAGGAGTTCGGCAAGGCATATATATTATAGTAATCATAAGAAAAAAGTATACTTTTCAAGCAGAGCTTACTGCGCTACAATGTTTTATCATATTAAACGGTTCGTAAGTTTTTTCAGTATTAAATTCACGCTGATAAGTTTGTTTTTTTTCCGCGCTATATATGCTCGAATTTCAGCCACGATTCGACTTTCTTTCGGTGCAGAAGTTTTGATTGATGGAAAAGTTATTGAAAAAATATTGGTTCTGTTTTTCGCGGTTATCGATGGCAGAGAGTTTAGCACCGTATCGCAGACCTTTGCGCAAATTTTCTTCGCTATTTCTCGCCCCTTTACGGGCCCCTCTCGATGAGTTATTGCGAAAATGGATTAATATTGAGAAAACGAATTTCAAAATGGAGGAGTGGGGCGGGGATAAGAAATTCTCGCGAAAATTGGTTGTCTTTGCATGTGATTTTCAGACCTATTATAACTTTTTCGCCCTTTACTATCCGTTTCTCCATTTTTTTTTTTTTCTATTTACTGTTCAGCGAAAAGTTGTCAATCGTCCTTCTCAAGTTTCCCCTTGCTCCCCTTCCGGTCATCCGTCCATCTGTTCAACCGTCACCAATTTAATCGCCCAAGATTTTCATCTTTTTTTAATTAAAAACGTGTCGTCCAAATTTTTATAAATGTGTTTTTCTTTGCGGATTTGGCGGGTCGTCTAAATTTTGGGCGGACGCGAGAGACACCAGTTGGAGAAATTTCGCTTTGCTAGTCGAGCTGCGCAGCAAATTACTACGAAACGTGGCTGAAATGAGAATAAAATGTGTACTCGCTGGCGTGTAAATGAACATTAGTCTCATGACGGATTAATTACTTTATTGAAACGTTAACCCAGTCCTGTAACCTAGCCGAAATTGAAAGGGAGGTAAAAACCAAAGAAAAAAAAGATGATAATTCCCTCCTCTGTGGAATAGTTCCAATGAGTCTCTGTTAATTAAATTAATGCCAATTTGGACGAACGTTTGTTTTTATGCTATAGAACAGCAGCGAGGAGGTGAAAATTGCTTCAATGTTTGAATAAAATGGAAATACAGAGACTGTAATTTTCTTAATGGCTTTACCAGACAACTTTTACCGTCTAGTTCAAAGTTTTAATTTAAAATACTTTTTTTTTTTTTTTTTTCAATTTTGCTACAAAGATAATTATGAACTTTTTTTTCTCGATAAACTAATATAGTATTTTTTTTTTTTTTTGCACCTAAAAATTAACTTTGTTACTGCTGTAGCATTCAGTATAGAAAATTGGAAATTAGTTCTAATTACGGAATTAATGCGATGATATTATAAACGATCATGGCTTAGGAAATTTGTAAATTATCGTTTGTTTTTCGGATGTAAAATTTAGTAGAGTTTGCTGCTCGAATTAAAATATCAGATTGTGGATTATTGATCGACTTTGAAGTGCGTATCAGTTTTTAGGGTCAGGAAATAGAAGAGGTTAAAGGATTTGAATTGCGCTGTACAATTTATACGAATATTTTTCTACTCAATACATAGAGGTCTGGTTGGAGCATTGGTTACATGCTTAGCTTCACAACTAACTGGCTGTGAGCTCGAGTCTAGTTGCGGCCCTCTTTCTATATCCTTGGCTACTCCGGATTCTTGGAGGGTACGATTTGTTTCTATGACATTCCCAATGCGCATGTAGATGGCCGTTATGCTGCTAGAAATATCGATGTATAGGCACTGGTGAAATAGCTTCGTAGCTAGAACCCGAAACAAAAAGAGAAAAAAAACTTGAGATCCTCTTAAAAATGATCTTGAGACACTTTCGCCTTCAAGTAGCCATTGGCCTCGAGTAATTATAAACGAAATTTTTTCTTTAATACTAAAAAAAAAAATACAAAATTCAAAAGTTTAAACGGCGCGGAATGTGGCAAATATTGTGATGGCTGGAGGCGACAAAACCCTAAATCCGGCGTTAGCCTTTCAATTACCAAATCATCGAGCATTTGGCCGTTTCAACGGAGAAAAGGCGAAGACCCGATTAGATTTGCGTTTCATTTTTACCAGCTAGTTTCGTTTTACAGAATGTATTCGGGGCATCGTTGCCAAATTCTGCAAAACATTTGGGCGTAGAATTCGAAGGTATAGCCTTTCAGGAAATGATCGAAAAGTTAGACGGAGATAAGGTAGACGCGGTGGTGTTCCGTTTCCTGTCGGAATGTGTTTTTCGCCAGAACTCCCAAAGTGTTTTTCTTGCGAATAATGTGGAAAACATTATTGCAGTAGTCGGTGGGTAAAAAGCGAGAAAACGAAGGAAAAATTGTAGGTACGCAGGTTGAAGAAAAGCCCAACAATGGTAACCTTTGCATTGTCATTCGAAAGGAGAAAGAAAAAAAAGAAAAAAAGAAAGAAGAAATAGAAAAGGTGTATACTTCTTTTTGTCGGATATGTCTCAAAATGAAGAACGATGCGGAAGAATGGAGGGGCGATAGGGAGCGGGCAAAAGGATAAAGAAGTATCAACTTGTTTCATTTTCGACACTTAGCATTTGGCACCTTGGTGCTTTTGTGCGGCGTATTTTGACACAGTCATTTATAAACGTACACGATCGTCTTTTGTATTTCGATCGCAAAAGCTTGTCGACCTAATTTCTTCCCAATTCGTTTTTTTTTTTTATTTCACTCCTCGTCCTCACTTTCTATCCAGAGTCTTAATTTCGAATTAGTTCGTGTACGTAGACGGGTACAACACTGTGTAAGGAAGCTTACTGGTGTTATTAGTTGGCAGTACTGATGGTGTAGTTTAGTTCCAAAAATCTCGAACTCAACGTAAGTGCTTCACAAAACCAATAATTATTAATGTTTCTTTCGATAGCTATTCTAGCACTAATACTAACATCAAACAAACAGAAATATAAGCCAAATTTTGAATTTTTTCTTGGAAAAATGCATGTATGTACAGGAATGCGTTTTTCTCGTCCAATTTAGCACCAATTGATGTGAAATGTTCACCTATCTATTTTCAAAGGATTCTGTTGGCTAAATTTCGATGTTTAATTTTGTTCATGAGTTTTGAAGCAAGTGAATTGTTTGCAGCCCTCTAAAATCACTTTGAAGCAAAGCTCTTTGGAGACATCCTTTAGAAACAGATTGGTGGAGATTTCTGATCAATCAGTGTAAAGTTGAGAGATGATAAAAACGCATTTCTGTGAACATCCTCGTTTAACATATTGGAACTACCATTTTATGAGGTTCTATGAAATTGGTAAGGAACCTTTCTCATTACCAACGCCATTTTGAGGAAATTCACAGTAGTGAGTTTCTTTGTTCACATTTCACTGGTGGAAAGTTATCATTCCCCAATCACCTATCACCATTATTCATCATCTATCGAGTTATCCACCAATCATTTTGAAGATAAATGCCCACCAGTTGGAGAAAATTCATCTGTCTGCTCAATAATAATGAAAATTTATACTGTAGGACTTTCATCAATAAAGGCATTTATAGTTTTATCATAGTTCCAAGTTATTCACTGTTAGTTTGTTAGAAATTTTTCTCCATTGTATATGTGTATATTGAAGTAAATGCCATAAACCTACGAACAATGATATGCAAGAAGAGGGGATAAGTCAACTTTTTCAAATTTAACATCGTAGCAAAAAACACTTTTATGTCACATATCCTAATTCTTATTGTGTAACATCTCAACTTTGAAATCTTTTTTCTCAGCGATAGTTGCATTTTGTGGAATTTTATTTTTACCGTAAATAGGGGCTTGGTGTAAACTACTGAACCTTGGGAGACCTAAATTTTTGAAAAACGTGGACTTGACCACTTCTTGCATATCACTAGGTATGTTGGTATTTAATTTTTATTTTAGTTTATTCATCTCCCGTCTCCTGCCAAAAGGAAAATAGCTGAGAACAAGCAGTGGCCAAATAGAATTCATAAAATCCCAAGTTATCCCGCCAGTTTCAAGGGAAGGTTAAAGTTCATTTTTGAAAGCCCAAAAAGTTGTTTAATCTGACCTGACTGTTTCGCAAACTGCGAGGAGCTCATAAATTAAGGGGCTCGTGCAGTTAGTAAACAAATAGACGAGTAAATTACAAGTATTGTAAATATTTGCATATGTACGAGTATATTATACATAGTGCATACAGAAGAAGACGAAATTTCTAAAATTATTCTCTCCTTCGGAATTTTTTCTTTTTCCTATGCATTTGTGAAAATATATGACTAGCTTTGCTCTTCATGTTTTTTTAATGCCGCACTAGATGTTTAGGCTGCATACTCGATAACGGTGCCCTTCGAAAATTCGTATTTGGTGCAATCGATCGGTTCTGTTTTCCATGATAATGCAGTCATAGAAATAAAAGCTGAAAATATATAGCACGAATATATAATATTATGTACAAATAAAATGAAGAAAAGAAAGAAAAAAAAAAGAGAAAAAAAGCTAACTATAAATATACTACCCGAGAAGAAGTAAAAAAAAAAAGTTTTGGTCTTGAGAACGGAAGATCGTAAAGAAGTGCACTAATAAAGAGAAAAAATTTTATTACTCCGCCTGTGGAGAGGTGGTGGTGGTGGTGTTGGTGGAAGAGGGGCTAGAAATAAATAGAGAGAAAGGAAATTATATAAATGAAAGGTTTCACAGAGGAATAGTATATATGGGAAACGAAGATCCTAGATTGAAAACATCGTTGCAGTGTATTTCTTTCTTTCCTAGTTGTTTCTTTTTCTTTTTCTTTTTGCTTGCGTAGAAATTACGAACAGCCTTTTCTCTACTGCTATAAGGCTACAATTTTATTGTGCAGCTCTTTATGGAGCTTGAAACGGGTGAATTTACAACGAACGTTTTAAATTGTGGTGCTCTGCATTCGGTGTACGTTCCGATTGCGGATATGCAGCTGATTTGAAAATACGATAAGAGATTATACCCATCGAATTTACGATTTTCATAACGTAGCCCATAATATTTTGTCCGGAGTTCTGTGTTGCTGAAAAGTGAAATGTGTTCTGGATTTTACTACAAGATAAGCAACTTGCTGTTACACCATTTTATATATCTAATTATGGGCTCCCTTGTAGCCATTGTAGGAACTCGCCACATCGTAACCGTTATTAGTGGCTTTTGTTGCTTTCTTAATTTGTGAAATCTATCAAAAAGTAAAAGGAAAGCTAATGTGAAAATGGTATCCTGCCCCTGAAATGATCTGAAGAGTTTGAATCGATAAAATCAGAAGTCAAGACGTGATTTGAAAGCCCAAAATTATCCGTTTAGAAGTAAAATTGGAAAAATAGACGACTATTTCACTCGTAACCGCTTATATTAAAAGAAAAAAGTTAGAGGGATATTTCACTGTAAAATGATTTGATTCCAAGTCCACTATGACTCAGCAATAGATTTCTTGTACTGTATTTTCATTTTTTTGACATTCCAAGTTGACTTTTGGAATTATTAATTCTTCAAGCCGTAGGTTCACAATGAACTTTTGCTTTTGTTTTTTGCTTCAATTAATCGTGTGAAGCACTTTTATTGTGGATTACTTTTTCTTCACGCTGATTGGTTGGAGCCAAAGCCAAAGACAAAGGCGAAAGTACAATGTCGAACCGGACTGCTGAATGTAGAATATAGGCAGCGAACGATAATTAATTTCGAGTAGTCGTTATAATTTCAAATTTGCACTTTCCAAATCCGATTATAACCTTTACTTACTGCGCCAGAGAGACTTTTAAAAATTGATGACGAAAAAAAAAAACAAACAGAATGGTACGAATTAGCCCTCAAAATAAGATTTCTGAAAAGCACTTAGCAAATTGGCTGTTAGCTCTTCATTAATGGTTTCGCTTCTTTGTTCTTCTATCTAGACATCTCCGTTCAATATTTACTTACAGGTACGATATTTTTTTAAGCAACAACGTCAAATAAGCTTTTGCTTTCTTGTAGTCTGTTTTTCCCCCACCAACTCCATTCGTTTTTCCTCTTGTTTTATTTGTAAACAATCTACTCAACCATAACTATGAAGAGGAAAATCCATTAGAATAAACGAAAAAAAAACACAAATCGTGACGAACTTGTTTTCCTTTGATTTCTGTTTAAGGCTTATTTTCCACACCCTTTACCTTTACCCTGCGCGTTGGATTGGGAGTGTGGAGGACGAAGAAAGGCGTCTTATACTCGCTTTCAGTGCGGTTTATTTTTTATACTTATAATACGAGTATTTTTTTGTCGAAAATGAAGGCGAATTTCGTGTTTGCCGAGCAAATTGAAACGACGATTTTCGCTTTGAGCCTTTGAGTGCGCGAAGGCAGCCTGTAGAAGGTGGTTAAGATGGAAAATCTGCGGCGTGGGGCGTCTGAGGGGGAGAATTTTTCCAGGTGTGGATATACTGGCGGATGAAGAAAAAAAAAATGGCTGGCAGAGGCGCTATAATAAAAAAGATTGCAGGTACTCAGACGAATTGCAGATTGCGATTGTCATGCGGGTTATTCTGTAATTTCAAGTACATATTCTCAGCAAACAAGAGGTATACAGAAGTGCACTCAAACGTATTGAGACTCGTACACACACTTTTCCTAACTCTTCGTCTGACGATATTTTTGTGTTTTTTTTTTTTTTTTTTCTCGTAGGAGTGTCGAGCTATTGTATCGGTTACCAAAACAGAACCCCCTGCCCTCACACAGAAAAAAAATCGACGTGAAAAATCTTTTTTCAACGCCTTAACATAGCTGGCTGCGCTGTAAATATTCCTATTTTTTCGCTGCCTTCTTTTTTTTTTTTCATTGATATTTTTTTATTTATTTTTATTTAACCATGCCGTGTAGTGTTGAGACGTTTTATTCGATTGAAAAAGCTCGGAGCAATTTTGTTTTGCGTCGCCTTTATTCATTTGCATATTTTTATTTACTCGTGTTTAATGAAAAATTGATTCGTATTGCTGGCGAAATGAAAAATTTGTTTGAGGCATTTTTTATGCATACATACGTTCTTATTTTAAATGAAAATTTAAATATTTTGCTGCGCTGAAAGAAGCTGCGGTGGAGTGGATCTTACATATGGAGAGAGTGCGTAGGAAAGTAAAATGAAGGTTTCAAAGACGTTTTTCTGCACTTTCCTTTGTTATTTGTACTATGATATCACTAGAAGTACCAGGTTTTACTCGATTACTCAAAGGACTAGGTGGTGTCATATATGACACCACAAGAGCAACGTTCAGGGACCAGGTGGCGTCGTATGACACAAGTCAGGGGTTCTCAAAATTTTGGTCCTTTGAAAAGTCCATCTCAAAATTTTGAGTGGTGTCGTATATGACACCACCTGGTACTTCTAGTGATATTATGGTTTTCCGAAGTTGTGAATTGGATACATATCACCGCTCTAAGTCCAAAACCTTCTATGTGCCAAAAACATTATCGTAATGTTGTTGCGCTCAAATGATATTTTTGGACCCAATAAATTAGCCCAAAAAAAAATGAGTGGTAACTTTTTTTGGACTTGGCAGGTTTCGGTCTCATCTACATATATTTCACTTCAATACCCAATCCCATACAGTCATGAGTTTGGGCGATTCAGCCAAATCGTTGACATTTCCATTCTGAATTATTTTTCTTATATTCAGACATTCATTTCAAGTTATAATTTTGCTATTTGGAAGCATGAGCGTTTAGCATTGCATTTAAAAATGCTTGAAAGGTTTGGCATTTAAATAAATTGCCGTAGACTTTTTCCTATCACTGCATATTATGATTTATTTATTTATTCATTTACTTATTCATTCATTCATTCAATCATTCATTTAATTTATTTATGAAATTTCCCTTACACTATTATCTCAGATTTAAGATTTTATAATCAAGTTTTACTAGCTTTGTCCGTGCTGTTGCCATTTAAAGACATCATTTTTGCTGTTTTGAACTCATATCACGCTGTTGGCATTTTCTCGTCTTTAAAACAATTTTTTTCTAGCTCAATTCAAATACTCCTTGGTTTTTACCGTATGATTAATGAAAGTTTTCGTTTTTATGTTTCAGTATTTCCTAACGAACCTCCAGCACCTGGAATGACATGTCAAGGAGAGGACAGTAAGTAATACAAATTTTATCTTCCTGCTGCACACCAAAAGTTTCTCAGTCTAAGAACAAACATGCGTTTGAAAATTACATTTGTTACCAGCTTAAAACTTGTGACTGTCCACTTACTGTGTATGTAGTGCATAGAATTGTTTGTGAATGCAAACAAGTACGTAGTATTATAATTTTCAAAAGTGGTTTTAGGGGTTAAAAAATGTAGCTTTTTGTATTGCTCTTGGTACTTTGGGAGTATATTCAGAATTTTTGTTGGAATTCTTGAAATATTCTTCGAGTACATAGAGGTACCATAGATTATACGAATTTCTCCATGTTTTTCAATCATTGTCAAACTTTTATTTAAAATTATTATTTCCAACTTGTAATGTTGTTTCTTAAGACGCTAGATTTCAAATGCTAATGTTTATATTATTTAAAAATGAATTCTTTACAACGAGGTACATATATCAATCTCATAAAACTCTGCGAGTAATTGAAAAGTGCTGATCGTAGCTTCAAAACTCCTATAAGAAGTTGAATATCGATTTTCAGTTTTACAATGTCATCGGTGTTTCGCCGATTCAAAATTTAAATTTTTTAGAGTAAAATGTTTCATTCGTTGTTGTTGTTTGTTTCAGGAAGCATTTATAGAAGAGGCGCTCGACGATGGAGGACCCAGTACCACATCAATGGGCACACGTTGGTAGCTAAACGTTTAGGCAGGGTAATTTGATTTCTTATTTATATATTTTCTTTTATTTCATATGAAATTCGGTCTGAATGTTTTCAAATTAATTCTCATAATCTTGAAATAATACTTTTAAAAACCCGCGAACAGAACAGATGTATAGTGTTCAGTATGAGGAAACTAAAATGTTTTTTTTTTTCGAGTGGTAGGATGAAATTCCTCTGCTTTAATACATCCGTCTTCGTTTTAGTTGAATTTTTTAAAGAAATACTTTTTCTGTTTCGTTGCAGAGAGCTTTTTGCGCCTACTGTCGCGATCGAATTTGGGGATTGGGCCGGCAAGGTTTACGATGCATACATTGTAAATTATTGATTCACAAAAAGTGCCACAAGTGGATCGAGAAACCGTGTAGCAATGAGCCAGTCGAACTGTTCCCTAGAGAAGATCCATCTAATGGAGTACCGTCGACAGCGAGTGAGTATAACGCGTTATTCGCTCAATATTTTATTTATCTTATTTTATTCGTTGTAATATTTTACTGAGATATCTGCGTCGGAGCTCCTTCGTTTACTGATATTTCTCCTATTTTCTTTCTTTGAAAAATCTCCAAGTGCGTATTGAAGTAGGTAGACATGTTCGTTTACAGAAGGGTCTTGTCTTCTTTCTGCCTCAAGGTGAAGAATATTTTTGACATTTTAGTGAAATGAGGCGGCGAAATCGTGTGATTTTCAAATGAAATAAAATCTTAAGGTCGGTCTCAAAACTGGAGAGCTACGATTAGATACGAGATACTTTCCGTTATGTAATTTCATTCTTCACTCCATTTCAACCGCGAAGACCATTCGTATATCTAGACGTGAAAAACGAATGTTTATCGTAAAGAATGAAAAATTCATCGCGTAACTCTCGAATCAGGCTGTAATTTTGTCAGTTCTACTGAAAAATCAGGGCCCGTACGCCCTGAGAACCCCATTAATTCTTCATTCTCAATTGTGAATTGAAAATCGTAGTTTGCCGACTACAAGCGTGCGGTGGGGGGGAGGGTTATTCGAATTACGAATTTAATTTCCGCCCGTTATTTTCTCGATATTAACTCGTTCAATTAATTAACATCCGGGTTAGAAGCGTGATCTCTTTCTGCGTCTCACTGTCTCTCTCTAACTCTCTCTCTGTCACACTCTAATATATGCACCCCCTCTGACGTCCCAGTCATTCATCTCTGAAGTTTTAATTCATTTTAAGTACGCGAATGTACTCCCACTTATTAGTGGCGGTCGCCAGCTTTTTTCGCCGTTCGCAGACCCTACGCAAATATAAAAAATAATTTTGCTTTCGTCCGTCGAATGTCCGTGTGTGCGTAGCTGAAATTGTCGATATTTTTACCAACATTGTTTTAATCCGTGCATATTTTCGGTATCTGCCTTCGAAGCGGGGGCGAAAAAAAGATCAGAAGGTATTCGAAAAACTGGGAAAAGGAGGGAAATATTTTCGAGGAAAAAAAGCAACGAAAAAGTGACGCTTTCGAAAAATGCCAGAATTTTAAAACGTCGAATAAAATATTGTCAACCGAACGTTAGGATTTTGAGCAATTTTACTCGTCGGATTCGTGGCTCCGAGTGCTGGTGTAGCTCGTTTTCATGCGTTTTCCATTCGGAAAAAGTCCTACGTCATCCGAATACCGAGGACTGTGGAGGACTTTACGATGTGTTTATATCGAGGGTAAGGTCTAATGCAACGGATTTGGTGTAACTACTTTTTTTTTCATCTATCTCTTTCCTACTTTTCTTTTTTCTTTTTTTTTTCTTTTTTTTTTCGGTTAGAAATTCTAAATTGTTCGACGCGACGGTCGTGTTCTGTGTCGTGGGCGACCTTTACGAACTACGAATTCAAATTCTCTAGCTTCGTTTACTTTTTTTGGCGCTTCGAGTTTCCCTTCGTGGGGTTGCACATTTCGTGTTTGGCGAAACTCAAACGTGATCTACCTCGAAATTTTCAATTTTGAAACTTTTTTTTTTTGAAAACGTTTGTTGTCTGCGTCGGCATTTGCAAAATTTTCTACAGCCCGATGCTGCCGTTCTCTCATTTTGGGTGAGCGTAGGATGCCAAATATTGTCCGTGGGATTCCGAAAAAGCTGCTTAAATGCACGGATATCCATTCGCGAACGTGATATTCGTTATGTTAACTAATGAACTTTGCGTGTCCGTTGTTTGCTAATATATTTGTTAACACTATTGTTCGGATTCTTTCTTCGAACTAATGGTTTGCCTGTTCGTAATAAAGCGGCATTCCGTGAAACCTACGAGCTCTTGCTTTTTTAATTGTGGAATACATTCGCGAATTGATGTTTATTAAAAGGAAAAAGAGGCAGTCTTGATCGCTGAGCGGGGAAGATTATGCAAATTTTTATAGGACAAAATATGTTTAATAGCTACATTAACTGGTTATTATCGTGAACTTACTCCTTCTTGCGAATTTTACGAATGTACCAAACTTCTTTTCTGCACTGCACGAGTTGAGATAACTTCCATAACGTATAATTTTCGTTCTTTTTTATATCGTATAGGTAGTACTCGTATTACTTTCGTTACTAAATAAATGCGGCATTACGTAAGCAAAGGGCTCATTTGGTTGGTCATAGTATTTTTGTGATAAATGCAGTTCGAAATGGTGAGGTGTCTTTATCGAATAGTGTAATACGCAATATTTTCGAGCAGAATTTTCATATTATTTTAAAACAGATTATTAATCAGCTTCTATTTGTTTGGATGCAATAGAAAGCAACGATGGGTTCCTATTCGTAAAATGCAGTTTTGGATAAGTATAACTAGTTTTTCAGCCGTCTCTGCATAGGATACCTCATGCACTCGTAACTTACCACGACTAGTGCAGAGGAATGCGTAATTGTGATATGATCTATGAAATACGGTATTTTAAATGGACAACCAATTTTTTGAAAAGTAGAGCAAAATAATCATCGGATCGAGAAATTATATTTTCACTCTTTTTCGTTGTACAGGTACTTACATTTGGAAATACACTTGGCGATAGGAGGAATGAGTAACAAAAATTCAGCAGCTTGTAGCGGAGTTGAGTGTAGATTTTTGAAAAAGTACCTGTAGATAAATTCTTTGGTCCCAGTCTTAATTTAACCGCCGCAAGTCAAAGGAAACAATTACTTATGAAAAAAATGAATTTTACTTGCTTACTACTCGTATAATTTCAGAAGTTTGTGTCTGTATTTGAAACACACTTTTCAGAATATTTACTTTTGAAAATTTATTAAATCAATTGTAAATTCAGGCAGTCACTCTGGCGAAAACCTCCGTGAATTAATGATAACGAAGCTTCAGATAAGAATTTATTTGAGTTTTTCATGAAATAAAAATTAATCCAAACTCTACGCGCGATGGTTACATAGTAGTTGGCTCATTTCGGTAGAAATAATTCAATGTATTTTCATTTATGTTGAGCAAAATTTTGATGTACGTTCCAGGTAGTAAATTTTCTTCCGAAACTATTTCAAACTTATCTGCAGAAAATTTTTATTCAGTTCAAATGAATATGATTCACCGGTTTCCGGGTTTCGTGATAGAAATGTTTTATCAGTTAGACGTGCTGGCTCTGTGTTCGATTCTTTCTTTCTGCCATATGTGTATAACTAAATTTTTATGTATTGTGTACTTTTCCTCCGCATTCGTAAACTGCAATTTATAGTTATTCTAGTACATAAATGGCCCAAATGGAGCAACCTTTCATCATTAAACATTCAGCTACCTTATCATAGGCACTTGATGTATAAGTTTCCTGTTTGTGATTGGATGCGTCTTTGTTTTCGGGTAGAAGGTAACACCAAAAGTCAGTAAAAATTGTCACATCAACTTTTCTGCACGTGCAGGAAAAATAATTCTAAGGTTGTAATAATTGTTGCAGTAGGTCCCGAGGAATTTCCTCAGTTGGGTCATGAACCTCATATCGCACTTTTTAAATGTATTTCATTGTTCATCGGTGACATGAAATTAATTTTATTTGTTTTCTCTCGTCAACTACCCAGCCAATCGTAATATTGGTTTTTTTTTTCAAAGTGCATATCAGTTGTGGTAGATGAAGAAAAACTTTATTTTTTGGGGTAAGGAGGCAGAATTATCGGTTAAGGTGCTACTTCCTCTAAGTGGGGAGAGTCAAAAGTGACCCTCTGAAACTCGTATAGAAGGCTGATTCAGTGTGTGAGAAGTCGAAAAGAGTCACCTATCATAGATCAGTCGCTGAATCAAACCTTAAAAATTTAGTCATCTTCTGAAACGTCGGTATTGTTATCAACTTGAACATCTAAATGATGAACGTATTGCAAATTTTCAATATTAAAGTTCTCTTTCTTCCTGTGAATTTTACAGTTTGATTTTTATCCGTATAAAAACGTATTGACTTGTTCTTTTCCCTGACGTAGTTACCTTCTTTATGTTGATTATTTTTTAGCTTGATTCTTTTTAGAAATAATGCATATTGTTTGTTATTTTGCAGCCACTCCATCGCCAGAATTACCCTCGGAAAGGGGCGATGCCAACGACCCGTCTATTGAACCATCATCAGGATCGATAGCTGTTGGAGTTCCTAGTAAGCTCATAATTTTGCGAGTTTCATTATTTTTCATGTTTTTTTTCTTCTTCTTCATTGTAATGATTTTTAAAGTTTATTCCTCAATACTAATGCCTTATTTTATTTAGGCGATGAAAATCTAGAACCTGGCACTCAGCGACAATACTCCTTAAATGATTTCGAACTGATTAGGGTTATCGGTCGTGGAAGTTACGCGAAAGTGTTGATGGTAGAATTGAAGACTACAAAACGGATTTATGCCATGAAAGTGATAAAGAAAGCGTTAGTTACCGATGATGAGGTTTGTCAGAGTTTTTCATCCATAAGTTCATTAGTAATAATGGACGTGTACCGTATAAATTAGTGTAAATTAAAAACGAATGTTTAACCCAGTCTTGGGAAAGGGGAAATAAAAACTGATCTACGAAGTGGCTCCATTTTTAAAATAGGTACCACATAAATAATCATTTTTGAAGAGAAAATGTAAGAAAATTTCGCTGGAGTCGAAGCATAAAAAGATTCGTCGGTTTGGTCGTTCGTCTGCAATCGAAATGTTGTTAAAAATATTGTTTTTTGTGGATTAAAAGCACAGTTTGACTGGACTGGACGGAAATTCGTGAAGATGAAAAATGTTGGTCTTGATATTAATTTACTGAACTTTCGTTAAAGTTCATGCAGAGGTTTAGGTCTGTTGCTAATTGATGATTTTTGAAATCAACCTTTGACTGCATTGATAATTTTTCTTCATTTTTGCATCATAAATTATTGTATTCATGGTGACAAGTGGTATTTCGTGAATAAGAAATACTTTGTGGATCTACTTTTTTTTTTTTGTAAATCAAGATTGGGCTGGAAATATTATAGTTTTTAGTTTACTATATTTTAGATGATACGAATTCTTCACTGTCTCTTTCACTACCAACGGGGTTAAACTCGAAATATTATTTAAATCCGGCATGACTAAATCATAACCAAAATAGATCAAAGGGAAATTTTAATCCTATCGATTGTGTAACTAATAACTGATCTAATTATTGATTAATTATAACTAATTTGTTTTCCCCCAGCTGTTTTACTTAGTCACGTATGATTTCAATTTCTTTCTCCTAATTTTTCTTGATTATTAGTCATGCCCATCCCTGTCTAAAATTGTGATTAACCCATCTAGCATTTTTTACAGTGGGCAAAAATTGTTCCAACTTACAGGTAAAAATATTTAAAGTGCATAATATAACGAAATCGTTTAGTTTTCTTTCTAATTACGCTCGGTGTGTTCACCATGACGAGATTGAATTAGTGCCTAAAAAATGCAGAGAAATATTGATTTTTCTCGATTTTCACAGTGGTCAAGAATTTTAAGGGTATGCTTTAGCATGCGAAAAAAATGTAGAAAACAGAGAAATTTTCCCGACTGATTTCTGCCCGAGTTTTCAACTTGGAGATACGATTTTTGAATATGTTATAGTTATTTATGATGAACTTACGGATGTTTAGAGCTGAATTTTCAATTTACATTTTCTGGTATCTAAAATTAGCTATCAAAGTTACATCAACTTTGCGTATTCGTAGAAGCCGTTGTTTGATTTTAAATAAAAATCTAACTCGATACATCCTTAAGTTCATCACTATAACTGTAACATATTCAAAAATCGTACCTCTTAGATGAAAACTCAGCCAGAAAACAGTCAGGAAACTTCCCTCATTTCATGAAAATATTTTTTAATATGGTTTTATCGGACAGTTTGATAACAATAATCACAAATTTCGTAATGGTTGAGCTGATTAAGAAATTAAATTCATGTTTTTCCATATTTCATCCTCAGAAGTTCTTCACATGAGATATTCGTAAAGCCGGATTGTGGAGTTCGGACGTCTAGTAAAGCATACCCTTAAATCGTTGTGGAAATCATGAGACAAGAAAATTTTCAACTATTAAAAACCTATTTTCAAACATTTTCATTATTTTTCTGTTCATGTGATAAACGATAGATGAATTCCTATGACTGTCTCGTGCCATTTATCACATGTTGGTAGTCTAATTGACATTGAATACGCGCATTTTTCATCTCGAAGCCGATCAAAGTTTGAAAATAATAGGTGGACTGTGAAGGAAGAGAGAAAAAAATAATGGCAGAATATTATCACTGCTGATAAGAGTGTCTCCTCTTTTTATCTTCCTGCGATGACAAATAGCCATAAGACTGATTGAAGTTTTTATTGAATTCAATAGTTTCTATCCAAAAAACAAAATTAATTATTTAAGATCTTTGTGAGCTAAATTTGATCAAATATGCATTACCAATTAATTGATGGTACGAGTGTAATATTATTATTGAATTAGTGGTTAAATGATCATTCAAATTGAAATTTGTAAGTGTTTATCTTCGATCAGCTCAGTTTGCCCTGTAAGAATCAAAAAACTGATCGAGTGGCAAATTAAAAAAAAAAAAATAGTTGTACAATTTCAGTGTTTTTAGTGGATTTTAAATGATTCGATTTAAAGACTATTAGTATAGCCAACCCGTTGAATAGATTTATGTGCAGTAATTAGAGGGACAATTTTAAAGATACTTAAATAAGCTTTCAAGTAGCATATTCATTGCACTGACGTTTTTGTATCCGCTTACAAAAGCTCATATATTTAACAGATAATCATTATTCTTTCAGGATATTGATTGGGTGCAAACCGAGAAGCACGTTTTCGAGACTGCATCAAACCATCCATTCTTGGTCGGCCTACATTCTTGCTTCCAGACGCCTAGCAGACTCTTCTTTGTGATAGAATTCGTCAGAGGTGGTGATTTGATGTTCCACATGCAGCGACAGCGCAGGTTACCCGAAGAACATGCGCGATTTTATTCTGCCGAAATTAGTTTAGCTTTAAATTTCTTGCACGAAAAAGGTAATTCACGCACTCGTTCAAAGTTACGTTCATTATATGAAATTTTTCTCGTATCTTATGGAGTTAGCTTTTACTCAAATTTGAAAAAATTTTTATTAATATGGGAAAAACGCCTTATTGGAGTATTCCAACCATTTTAAGCTTTGGGACTATGGCATAGAATACAGTTTTGAAGATTAATGTAGAAAAAATTGTTTGGTTAATAATTCATTTCTTTCTTTTTCGTAAGCGTACTTCTCAAGTTAATGCCACAAAAACCCATTATTTCCCAAATTCTAGACTCGAAGGTGTGAGAATTTAAGCCGCTTAACCCCATCGACTAAGGTTTTGCTGCAGAGGCTTTATTTTGTGAACGTTGAATGAATTTTCAATTTTTTCTTCGTCGAAGTACTCCGTTTTATAGTTTACGAGAGGACTGGAAATTATTTCACTTGTGTTCGTGCAGCATTGCGCTCGGCTGTAGGATTTTCTAATAGTTGCGTAAAAGGAATTAAAATGTTTCGGGTTGGGGGATTAAGGATATTAAAAGAGAAATTAATTGGCACAATATAGCCTCGAAAGATGTTCGAAGGTGGGCGAAAACCGTAGAACCGATTAAGGTTCTGTGTGAAGCGCTGAAAAATTTTAATTTCAGAAAATTATTAATTGAATGGAGAGTTTTTCTTGATGGTGAAACTCTCTGTTTTCAAAAGAACTATGTTAGTTTCTTGCTTTCTTTTTTAAAAGACGACAAGATATTTCATTAAAAGAAATGTTATCAGAAACATGAAAGGATTCGTTCGCTGCAACGCATTTTGAATTTAGAACTTCTATTCGAATGACAACCATGACAGGAGGAATTTTTTTCATCAGCTAAAAACAGTTTAGTTTGTAAAGACTAAATTTTGAAATCCCCGATTGGATCTGCCACTAGAAATATCTTTATGAAAAATAATGTATCCGTCTTTCGTTTCAAAGTATAGCCTTAATTATCTTGAACATTTTTAATTCAATCAAGAGTTTTAGAACCTTTTTTACAAATATCGAAAATGTCAGCGTTTAAAACAAAAAACATTAGTATAAATAGCATATTTTTTGTGGTTAAAAATCTTGTTAATTAGCATCTCTTGAGTAAAAGCCACGTAACGGCGTGTTTTAAGTTTATAATATCAAACCATTGAAATATAATTAACGTTTCTATCTTTATAAAGAAGGAGGGTTGGTTTCTAGAACAATCGTGGTCCAATTTTTCAACATTTTCAAAAACAGCTGAAAAATCATTCGTAACATAACCAAGGATAAATTTGGACCTGGGAAACTGAAGAACTTGGGTTAAAATTTAACGATACGAAAATATTGAATATTTTCTATGTAGTCTACCGTGTACTAATGTGCTTCCATCTCAGGAACTTAGTTTTGCAAAATATCAATCATTATCTTAGTAAATAAAACTGTGAAAGCTGTAAAGTAGATGTAAGATGAAATAGAGTGTAGTCTGGTTCCGGGTCCAAAATTGTATTTATTTAGCTGGTCAGTTCTCTTCTAAGTTGAGATCAGGCAGTTAGAGTTAGCAGAGAAATTGAAAAACTGCTCCTATTCTTAGTGAAACAATATCGAGTACAGTGAATAGAAGTAACCAATGCGATTTGTCTAAAAGCAGGCGACGAAAAGGAACGTTACCCGTTTCTAATATTGCAGTTACGAAAAAAAAAAAATCAAATTTCTAGTTATTTTTTAAAAACGATGTCTCATTTTTTGTATCAGTGAACGATGTCGAATGAAATCTGACTGGTTTTATGGTAACTAAAACATTATTTATTTTATTGTAATTTTTCGATTTCAGGTATCATTTACCGAGATTTAAAATTAGATAACGTACTGTTAGATCACGACGGTCATATTAAGTTGACAGATTACGGTATGTGCAAAGAAGGCATACGTTTAGGCGACACGACGACCACCTTCTGTGGAACACCGAATTATATCGCCCCCGAAATTCTTCGTGGAGAAGATTATGGCTTCAGGTAATCTATTATACGAGTCAAATAGTGCTACGATCTTTGCAAAAATGTATTCGACTGACAATAAGTCGCTTTATTTATTATGCGTAAGTTGCGAGTGTTCATTTTTACTGAAACAAGTGATGATTGAAAATTATAAATCAAAAGTTTGTCGTTCCGATAGTGTATGGGACATGTGAAAGTATGCATAATATTGCTCATGTGGTCTCTTTAAAAATAGGTCAGCGAGTAAGCTACATAATACTTTGCTAGATTGAATCATTTTAATTGTCAACGTATTTTATTAACTCTCCAAAATAAGAAAAAAAACTGCCTAATTTCCAATTAGAAGCTGGCAAAAAAAAATCCGATAGGTACTCGAATGTATGTTCATTAAAAATATAAGTTCATTTTTATTATCTCTACGCGATTGGAATATAATTATGAAGAGTTTTTTTTGAACCTCAATTCACTGGATTTTATACATGTTTTTATTGAAATAAATTATATTTTATTTTTCTTCTGATATCTATATGACTGTATCATAGCTCCCCAACTTCGTGACATTTTTATTTGGACCCTACGTCCGGGTGACTTAATCGTAAAAATTTCGGAGGTGTAAATAAATTCCACCATAAACATAGTACTCAGTATATCTTGCACATACATTTTTTTTTTCCCAGAGGTACCTATTTTGGTTTTCTCGGGAATAAATTTTCAATGGATTTAAAATGTCTGAGAGTTTCTAAGAATTTTTCTCCTCTCAACTAGATGTATTTTAATTATGTTACAGTGTTGATTGGTGGGCGTTGGGAGTGTTGCTGTACGAAATGCTAGCTGGAAGAAGTCCATTCGATATAGCTGGCGCTCCCGACAATCCAGATAATCAGCACGAGGACTACTTGTTCCAAGGTAATAATTTATTTTTGTACCCTAATTGGTATCTCATCCTTTTGCTCGTTACAACGACCAAGTTGCTGTCGTACTTGGCATTTGACTAATATTTCGAATGTTATATTTTCGATTTTAGTTATTCTGGAGAAACCGATTCGAATACCTAGATCACTTTCAGTGAAAGCTTCGAGCGTTTTGAAAGGATTTCTGAACAAGAATCCCGCCGAACGGTTAGGTTGTAGTCCTGCTACAGGATTTATCGACATCGTCGAACACCCCTTCTTTAAATCAATTGACTGGGAATCGGTAATTATTATTTTTACATTTATTTACAATCGTAAACGTTGAAATGTTGGCCACCGTTTCATGTGATGTGATCAACTCCGCTCAATTAAAATGGATAATTTTTTTCACGGGTCTAAAGTTATACGCACCCAGTATTAGAGCACTTCGAAGAAAAGAGTGACACCAATCAAAGGATGCTTGTTTTGTCCAACTCATGTAAATGCATTACTTTAGTACTTACCAGAAATTGTCTCTCTATGGTGAACTGAAATTCAGTTTGGTCTTGGCATGGAAACTATTGAAAATTTTTTTTCGTTTTTATTAATTTTTTTTCAGTTTGAGAAAGTACGTACGGTACTTCGAAAATAATAAACTTTATAAAATATCGAGAAATACGTTGGAAAGAAAAGTGAAATTATCGAAAACTTTGTAAAATATTCAAGATAATAATATGCAAAATCTTGAATTTTAATAGGCATTTTTATACAAATATTAAAACAAGTATCATGTAATTTGAAATTTTTTCAATTATCTACGACTTTTTTTTTGTTTTTTGTTCCTAATTATTCTGAAACATCTCAAGTTTCCATGAAATTTTGAAATAAATTCGTTTTGAGGTGCTTCTTTTCTGGAAATGTAAAATTCGAACGTAAAGAAATTATAGTTGATGCTCATAAGAAATTGTGTCGCTAATAAATTGAAATTTTAGTATCGTTTCATCTTTTAAACGAATTTCCAAGTGCTTAATATTATTTTCATTTTCGCTTTTTAGCTACAAAAGAGACAAATGCCTACTCCATATAAACCCCGTCTCGAATGCGACAGAGATCTGGCAAATTTCCCTCCTGAATTCACCGATGAACCAGTTCTTCTGACTCCGGATGATGAGTACGTACAAATTTATTTCAAATCAAATCATATAAATTCTATTGTTGCAGTAGGATCTGCTATTTTTCTTTATCTTCGCCCGTGTTTATCGTTTTGGGTAATTTCGTCGCATCGTCTGCTAATACTTGAGAGTAATCTTGATTAGCAACAAATTTTTATGTACGACTTTTACGAGGACTTGCAATTTACACTTGACAACTAAAATGTCGTGACTCCTCGTTGGTGATTTGGTTTGCAGTTTTTAAATTTCATATTTATGAAACAAAAAGTTTGCGGTAATTTATATTCAAATGATTTACCCAACAGCTATCTTCAGATTCATAATTAATGGTGTTTTTAGTATGGTTTTTCTATCTGGACTTGAGAGCCCAAAATTTACTTAGTCGTAGTTGAAATTTTCCAAAAACCCGTATTTTAGGTCCTTATGATTTTTTTTTACGTACAATAAGTGATTATTTTGCACTACTGAGTTTATAGAATGAAAATGTATGATAAATTACGTCAAAAATAGTCAATATCTCATTATCACTAAATGTGACCCTGGCTCCTTGTGGCTCTCAGTTCCAGATATGTATACTACAAGTACGATACAGTGCTGATCCTGGTAAAAAGTGGAATGATGGCGAAAAGTTACTTGAAATGTAAATGTTTGTTTCGTAATCTTAGTAATTTACTTACGTAGAAGTTTGCCTGCGCTGCAGTCAGTTTTCACAGCTGAAGTATTGATTGCAAAAGCAACCATAGCAGTCTTATTGAATCAAATTTATTGAACAAAGGTAAAAACCGTTCAATTTTTGACAACGCAAATCAGTAGAGTAGTCTTTTCTACTGTAACATTCCGCACTGGTTGAATTCGTGTTGAGAAAAGATTGAAACTGAGTTCAAGTCCTCTGATGACTACAATTTTGTAATTTAATTTTTGTTTGCCAAAATGTGATTAATGGAATATTGATTTATATTATGGATATTGGTGCAATACAATCTCTTTTTGATATTGCCATACCCCAAAACCGTTAGTGATTGAGGCTTTTATGGCGTTAACGAGTCATAAGAATCCTCAGAATCCGTAAGAATCTCATAATAAGACGGTGGAGATACTCCTCTCACCTCACCTGCGATGAACTTTCGTTTCGAATACCTACGTAAAACGAGGTACAAATTATCAACAATGGACTTCATAGCTGCGCAGTTTGCAAATTACCAGAAGTTGAAAGCGTGAAATTGCGAAAAATTCGCCATTTATGTCGATTTTGAATGTCAATGTCGCGAAATAATATTTATTTTGAGACTCGACGAATCCTTCCGTGCTAGTCGGCGGTAAACTTTTCCGCGACAGGCGACGGTGGAGAAAGGTGGTGTAACACACGCTACCGCGAAGGCAAGTCGAGTGTAAAAGAAATTGTACTTTTCTGTCTTCGCAAACGACCCCGTAATTCGACGTGATAGCTTCCATTTAAAAAGGCTGCCCTCGTTCGTTTTGCCCAACCTTTCTCTGCTGCCCTCCTCCCCCGCCCGCCATCCATCGACCTTCTCCTCGATTCCCAAATGTCATTCTCGTCTTCTGCAGCCGCGCCAACGACTGCAGGTAGGTACACGGGTGTACATACAAGGTACCTTTCGGTGGAAAAGGGTTGTCGCCAGAAAAAGCCTGTCGAACGAAACAATGTCGTCCTCGTTTCGTACCTCATTTGGTATATTATTCACGGAGAGCCGTGGAGGAGACAGGTAGATGAACGGTTGCCAATCGGCGAAATCGAATTTAAAATTTGAACGCGATTCGTTGGCTCAGTGTCGACGACCTGAGACGCATTTTCAGTCGCTCCAAATGACGAATATTTAAATATGTATTTGAGCCGCTGAAGAAAGCTGTAGCTTATAGAAAAGTGTTGCTGTGTGTTTGACCTGATGACCGAAAGATTAGAAAGTTACCCGTATCTGTGTATGAGTTTATGTGGTCTGGAGAAGTTGAGTGCTCTTTTATGCGATTAAAGTAATCCACAATCATTGTTTAGCAGCTGCTTGAAAACCGACTATAAATCAAAGTGCGAATTTTGGCTGGTTTACCTCCTTTTATATTCTCACTCTGACAAGAACATTTTAAGACTGGTTCCTTTTTTTACAGTTTACTAATACCAACCAGTGACTAATCCTTATGAGAACTACTTCGTTTTCCGGTCACTTTTTATTTTTCACTAAAAACGATTTCTTGCCATAAAAAGTGGAATATTGGTTTTTACTGTATTTTTTAAATATTTTTTTATTGAAAACTTTGCCTGTTTTTAGCTGCATTTTTTATCTCTGCTTCTATGACAGATGCCAAAAAAATTCTACATATAAAAACTGTAGATTTCGATGAAGATAATGTTTTGTTGGAATTAGTTTTTCAGAAAATGTACCGTTTGTGAGTTGGGTACTCGTATAATAGCGAAAAAATAAAATGTGTGGATACAGTTGCTCCCCTCGTGGGTTGGATGATCTTGGAGATGGTCCTTAACGTGTCTAGTCTAAAAATAAGTTTTCTGCGAGATTTTCTACGTTTTTATGGTAAATTTTTGTCCTGGACCAAGACGTTAATTTTTTTTCCTCCGATTCTTATTCAAAATAGATTTCATTAGAGCATTCTGAAGTTGGAGCTAAAATTTTTGTTTCCGTTTCCTATGATAAAGACTACGTTCTGAGGAGAAGAAATCTTTCTTTCTCTTTTTTTTTTCTTTTTTTTTGATCGCTAATACTCAGTCATTAATCCGATGTCAGCAGTACGCGTTGAAGGTTCTGTAGAGAGGAAAAACTTCGTCGGCGAAAAAGTAGTTTTCTGGTTCACCGAAGCTAAATCATCGCCTCGCCGTATCTGGACGAGCATTTTCTTCGAGCTAGGAATAAGTAATTTTTTAAAAAACGAATATTCTGGACGTCGTTTTCAAAATGAAATATCGAAACCCAGCGCCGTGGTGTCCTTTCTTCTTTGACGTAGATTAATCGCGAATCGAATATCTAGGTATTTTCTATCTAAAGTTTTTTTTTTTTTTTCCTCAAACGAATTTAAATGCAAACCTTTAACCTTATAATAGTTATTCGTTTTTTTTCTTCCTGGTGGCGAAGTATTTAATCGAAATCGTGCATTTCACATTGTGGGCGGATCGTGCTTTCGTCCTTGGAATTTTACAATTTTAATAGTTTCATTTTCTGCTCGTTTTTGGTGTTCCCTGCTTGCACAATTTTTAATTTATTTTTTTTTTGTTTTGTTTTTTCTTTTAGACATTTTTAGCTGTTTTTACTTTTGTTTTTCCCCGTGGATTTTTATTTTCAAAAAGTTGTATATTTCCAATTTTCTTTTCTCAGTTCAACTTTAATTTTAAAAAAGAGAAAAAAAGGCAGTTATTCAAAAATTATGAGCTTCTAAGCAATAATCGAGTGATGGGTTTGATTAGAAAACAACTTGAGTACCTAGCTGATTGCATGACTGGAACAGATGAAAATTGTTTTATACCGTAGCAGTTTTATATTCAGTAATGCTGTGTTGAAAATGATGTACAATCAACTACTAATATTACACTGGTTCTGTCAGATTCATATCCTCAGCCCTCCACCATACAGTATTTCTAAATAAAACTTAGTGTGTAATTTGTACACACTATTTATTTAAGACTTTGTGCTCACTCCAACTAAAAATAGGTCCCCCTCAAAGATTTACACCACATCAGATTTGATCACTCGTAATTCCGAATTTGGGAGGCCATGAACGTGGATCTGGTTCTAGTTCTAAAAAATAATATTTCTTCTTTTAACATGAAAAATATAATGGGATGTTTCGTATTTTGACGTAAGTAAATATTATTTTTCAAGATCAATTTGACAGTCAAGGGTCAAAGCTGGGCAAAAGTTGAACAAATGAATCGATTTCTCTTTTAATTTTCTACGTATAAAATAATCGTTAATTCAGTTTTTATGGTTTTGTATATTATTTTCTGCATTGTAATATCTCTTCATATCGTGCCACTGAAAATATTGTAGCGTCTTCTCGTAGAGAAAATGAAGTGGAAATTTCTAATTCCTGTATAAAATGTGACAGCCAACACACTACTTGCGATAATGAATCGTCTGTTTATAGAAAGTTCAGTTTCCCACAATTTCTCTTGCTCCACAATGCTACTCATGAACACTAATCCTCTTTCTTCGAAGCCGTTCGCAAATGCTGCGTAAGCTGATGTAGAATCATTGACCTAAAAACAGTATTACCAATGAAATCAAAAGAAAAAAATTCTCATCCACCGTGGTGGTGATTTTGGAAAATATTGGTGATATTTTTCTCTCCGTCTGCTCTTGCAATACTCGCTCGTATATGTACTTCGTAACTCCCATTCTCCTCTTTTTTTTTCTTCTTTTTTTTTTCTGTACTCTCTGTATACGGATGAGATTGAGCTCGTAAATGCTTAAGGACGCTGTTAAAAGACTTGGAAATGCGAGGAGGAAACGAAAGGCTTATGGCATCGAGGCAAAACGCTTGTCGTTTGGTGGAGGTCGCTTTTATTTCGCCACAGACGTCGCGTGGGTCATGAGACTTAATTTATTTGGCGCCGTCATAATTTGAAAATGCTTTTTAAGGGTTTCGTCGTGCGTTCCTCCGTTTCATGGCTAAAGGGAGTTGCGAATGAGGTAGGGAAGGACCCGGGGAGGGGACAGAGGTGAGCAGACTGAGAAGCTCGAGGGACGAGAGAAAAAGTCGCCTCCGATAGTGATGGGATGTATTCTTTTTTACATCCGACGAAATTGACCGTATTTTCCGGGTCCGCTGTACATAAAATCTTTGATTTTCACCAGATACGGTGGTGGCGTGGCGGCGGGGGGGGAAGAAGACAAAGAAAGAAAAAAATAAATAAAATCGAATAAAATAAAGGAAACGAAAGTAATAACGGGCGAAAAGTTAGTTCGAATTTATGGTTCCGCAGCGTTTCTCGGTCGCTATCTTGTAGTCTCTTACGACCTTTTAGCCGTTTTCTTAGCTGAGTGACCAAAGAGCAGCGGAATTTTTATGGAAACTATAGGCTGGGTTACAGTGAGAATATGGGAAACAGCAAATTATCCAAAATTTTGCTCGAATTTGCAACACTGCAGTGCTGAATTTTGGTTGAATGGCTTTACCTTTCTACCAGACTGCAGTTTTGGTTGGTTGGAGGTAAGTTCATGCGGGTCGTGGTTTTTGGCTGGGGTGGCAGTATAAGCTCCACCTGCGACTATTCGCACCCCCTCTTCAAAAAGTCACAGCCAAAAACTAGCTTTCTTTTAGAACAGGTTTTTTTAAAGATTTTTTTTTAAAATCAAGTTTTGAGTTTTTCACAGTCAACGCTCACCAGAAAAATGCATTTGATGATTACTCGAGAGAATTTCTTCACTCGAAAAAGAGCACCACCGTATTTGCACGACTAAAACAATTCTCAAACACCTGTGTGATCCAGAATAGAGAAGGGACATGAGGGTGAAAAAAAGAAATTTATATTCTACATAATTTTACACGCGAAAAAATTTCAAAAATGCAACTTTTACCGTATGGTCGCTGTTTCTGAGTGAACGTGTGAGAAGAAGTATTCGAGTATTGAAAATTCTATTATGAATGTATGGGGGATACAGAAAAATTAATTCAACGTTTGAAAATGGTGAACACGAGTTTTGAAAGTCACGTGGATCAATAACGTTGACGCAATTTACTGCGAAATTTCCAAAGGTACTCGTGGAAAAATTTCTCGGATGAATCATTTCATCGGTGGTATACTCGTGGATGAAAATTGTATATTATGCTGGCGCGTTTGGTATTTTATTTTCTATAGTACTTAACGTATTTGTTGCTCACTGGACGAAATTGAAAGAGCTGTTGAACCGTGAGAGAAATTCACGTGATACGTCGCACGAAGATAATTATTAATCGCACTCGAATAAACGACTTCAAAGAAGTCGCTATTATTCTGAGCTTTTGTTCATTACTATCCACGTGGTTGGCTAGAATAATATTATAGTTGTATAATATGGACAGGGAGTAGGGACAGATTCTCATATGCTGTAAAAAAAAAAGAACTGGATAGATAACTTGGAACTCGATTCTCATATTACCCGAAAATGAAAATTTTCAGAATAGAGTTACTCTTATACCCTACTCTCAGACTCGATTCTCAGAATTTAATTTTAGAATTAAGTCTGACCTACAACTCGAATCTAATCTATAGAATCTAATTACCAAGCCTTACAGTAAAAATATATCAAGTCCCAAAATGCAACCATATCCAAAAGAAAGACTTAAATGTTGGGAAAAGGGGAGAAAGAAGACGAAAATCTTTCAAACTGGCTGGAAATGGTGTAACAAAAAAAAAAAAGTCCTTATAGTTAACATATTGTCAGAAAATTAGATTCTAAATTGTTCAGTTCCAATAATCACTTTGACAGGTATCCGGTTGTAAAAATCGATTCCCTACCTGGTTCTTGGAATCGATTCGTGAAATGTAAAAACTCGATTATTTTGCAATCAGCTCCTCGACTCTAAAAATAAAATCGGACTGTATGTATTATTTTAAACTACATGATGAACGGACATTGAATCAGCATTTGGTAGCGCAGTAGACGTTTTTCGTCATGAGAAATTGAGTATGTTGTGCATCTATAGTTGAGTGAAGATATGGGTGACGAAGTACCTTAAAAATAGTAAATTTCGTCTTAGCACTAAATTTGTGACTTCGTCTAAGTTCAAGTGAAATATCTTCGAAGGGTAAAATATATTGTTGATTTCGAACTTGAAGCTCAGCGTGAATTTATGTCTTCTATAGTTTTGTCTTTGAGCACCTCTTGATTTGTATCCATTATTATTGAGAATGTTGATTATCAATCGGTATTATAAGAAATTATGGACCAATATTGTCGACGGTCTACAGGGGGTCCAACGAAGAGCATCAATTCCATAAATTCAACAACGTATCATGGTTCTTATGACCTCATGCAATAACGCTCCTACGGCGCGTCATATAGCTCGGTTGAATCGATAAGTTAGTCTAAAAGTTGATGACCCGTATGCCATTTTACCCGTAATTATTCGTATTTCCTTTCACCTACCCGTGAATACAGTGAATACGTGTGCCGCGAAGAAGTTGCATTCGATTCTATAAATTGACGTTAGGGGAGAGTAAAAGAAACCTCCTAATACTCGATAAAATGGACGATGGGGGCCTAGGAGGGACACGAAAATTCATTGAAATTCCAGAGAACGAAGGCGAATTCGTTGGACCGCCATTTTGTGAAAAGACATGAGAAGAAAAACAACGTATAAATATTCGGTAATGCTAAGTAATTATATTGTCAACGTGCACTTCGGTGCTTATGGATAAAATGCATTATTTTTCTTCGTCCTCTACTCTTCATCCTGTCCCCCTCGTTTGACCATGATCTTCGACCCGTATGACGACAAGTCATTATTAAATGACAAACTGCATATTGTCTTATTTTTATATTTATGTACAAGAAGAAGAAAACGATAAATAAATAAATAAATAAACGGTGAAAAAAAAAAAACCTAATTGCGCAATATATATTCAAAGACGCGTTACACATTTATTTACCGACAAAGGCGGTTTTTTACTGCCTGTTGTTTGGAACAGAAAGAGAGAGAGAAAAAAAAACGTTTAATTAACATATGGTAATTTTTTGTACGCCATAATTTGGACGGTTCGTCGACATTTACCTCAGAGTGAATCGTGAGAACACGATGCGCGGTCATGTATTTTGGTATTTTTCCGGCGCCCAAAGCGTGCCCTGCGAGAAGGATGTTTTCGTATTTTGGAATTCTTCAATTTTCATTTTGTTTTTTTTCACACGAGCCACGAATGCGAATAACCTTGGGTCGTCCAGGTTGCAGGCATTGGCAGGGAAGGGGTGGTTTGTAATGAGTCTAAAGCTGATCCATAGATCGCTGGTTTCGAAATGTAACTGGCGGAGTTTGAAAGTAGGTACTGTCGATCATAGATCCGGCAATTTTCCACTTGCGTCCCAAACATACCAATTTAGCACAGTTGCGTCCGATAGAAAGAGGGATAGATAGTTCAATTGCGTCCGATAAAAAAGCTAATAAATGGTAGAATTGCGTCCGATGAAAAAGCAAATAAATGGTCTGATTGCGTCCTTGTAAAGAAAAAAATAATCACTTGATAAGATGAATAAATTTTTTTTTGGTTCATTTGTATTGATAGTAATATCACTAGAAATACCAGGTTTCACTCGATTAATCAAAGGACCAGCTGGTGTCATATATGACACCACAAGATTAACCTCAAAGGAGCAGGTGGCGTCATATGACACAAATCGCAGGTTCTCTAAATATTGATCCTTAGAGAAGTCCATCTCAGAATTTTGAATGGTGTTGTATGTGACACCACCTGGTACTTGTGATATGAAACGCTGAGTTATTAACATCTCGAATTCATATCTTCAGTGCGTGATGGAATGTTAATTTGATGGGTGAATACGAAATCATTATCAAAATGTAGCAGCTTATTTAGCGGCGATTTTCCACTTGCAGAATAATAATCACTTGATAAGATGAATAAAATTTTTTTATACTTAGTTAAATAAAAATAAATCAAAATTTTGGTCAATTTTTCTGGACTGAGGGACCATGAATAGCGGACGGAACTCGTACATGTGAAACAAGTTTGTGGATGGAATTGACACATCTTCTTTTCATTTAGACTGGGACGCAATGCAGACATCTAAATTTTGCCGCAGACGCAACTGGGCACTAGCCCATAGATCCCATAGACGGAGAATTTTCTATGAGATACGAAAGCCATGTATAAAATTTTGACGAAACGTATCTTCTATTATCAACTCTCGACTCATAGTTTTGTAGAGCACTATTGCGCCGAACCTTTGCGCAGAGTATATAAGATTTTTATGTGTACCCCAAAACAGTGAACCGCGAGTGCTTTTTTATACTCGTATATATTTGGGCCCGAGAACCAAAGTGATCGAAGTCCATATTTAGTGATAAGGAGATATATTGACTATTTTCCAAGTATACTTTCATCCATCGAACTCGGTATTCGAAAATAAATGCAAATTTTAAATGCTTAAAATAAGAGAAATGCGGGTATATTTTGAAAATTTCAATTGCGAATCTCTCAAAACTGAATTTTTTGACTCGGATCTTTCTGGTTCTCTGTGGGTCTAATATTTGTTTGTAACATGATAACTTACATACTTATTAATTATATTTAAACAACAGATTTTCGGTTTTTGCTTGCAATTACGTTAAATTCGCGGCTGTAATTATAGTAGCCACCCTATATACTGTATTGTGAGAAGGAATGAACTTTCAACCTTGAAAAAAAATTTTTCTTTACTTTCTTTTTTTTTTTATAAACAGCTGGCCTCTAGAACTTTCCTTCTCAATCGTTTCTCTGCTTTCGCAGTCATCCGTTTTGTGTCAATATTTTGGATCCGGTCGTGCCTATTTACATACCGCAGCCTTATACTTACCGCTTTTGAAACCGAAAACTTTTTTCCTCTCACTTTGTGGGAGAATTGGCTCAAAAATAGTTCGGCTTCGCCGAATTCAGTTCTGTTTTTGGCGGGTGGCGTTATTAAAGTTGAAAACTTTGGAAATTCGTCGCTAAAGACACGGGTCGTCGATGGGGAAAGCCAAAGAGAACGATGTCAGCTCGGTCCTCTTTAAAATTTGCATACCTTTTCTCGTTTGAAATTTAAGACAGTTCGGTTTTTCAAATTGGTATCCATTTACGCAGATGAGTCGGTGGAAAGGCTCGTAGGTCATTCTGCGACTGTTGAAAATAATGATGAAAACGAGAATAATCTGCACAGCATTAACACTAGAAGTACCGTGTGGCGTCATATACGACGCCACTTATAAGTTTAAGATGGACTACTCGAAGGACCAATGTTTTGAGAAACCCTGACTTGTGTCATACGACGCCACCTCGTCCGTAGAGGTTATTCTTGTGGCGTCGTATATGACGCCACCTGGTCCTTTCAGTAATCGAGTAAAACCTGGTTTTTCTAATGTTGAAAATCGTGTTTCAGAAGTTAATGAATTATCAATTTTAAAAATATTTATCCATGAAAATATGAGTGCAGTACCGAGGATTTATTTATTTATAATAATTTTAGACATTTGATAGTTACCTGGTAATATGATCCTTTAATTCCTTACGTCGCATACCATATGTGATCTGCTCTGCAAATTATTTTTTAAAATTCGTTGGTAAAATAAGGAATGAAAACTCGATATGCGTTTAAATCTACCATTATTATTCGCTGAGCCATAAATTGGCCCTTAAATCGAAATTTTAATTTTCCAATGAATATCGGCCATTATTTTCTGAAAATAGGACTCCGTTCTTTTTACCGTCGGTGAATTACGACGTCAGAGTTGAAGGATCGATTTTCAGGTTCTGGGGAAGTTTTGAGTCAGCCAGTTCTCGTGTTTCATTCGATTAGAAATTATTTAAGTGCAACAGTGAAGCCCAATCGATTTTAAAAGTCATCATTTTCGTATTTTGTAATAACACTATTATAACTTACACCCTTTTCGCTTCAAAGGTCTTTTATTTTCGTGGAACCAATTTCGGTGGCCTTTTGCCTTTACGTGAACTTCCTCGCGTGCTGTCAAATTACACGCTGTGATTTCAAAATTCGATTTTTTCACGCAATTGCGTCTCCTCGAAGTGAGATCTGCATTCGTAATCCAATCAGCTCCCTTCTCCGCCGTCAGAGTGATTTCGCAGTGAGGTGATTTAATCTGCTCTCCGCATCCTGCAGTCTCGTGATTGAAATGAGTTATTACGAAAATCCGCGGCGAAGACGAGTAAACGGGTGGATTTCGAACGAAACGAAACTAAAAAGTGTCGAGAGTGAAAAAATGCCAATGGAAGAAAAAAAAAAAAACCAACATCAATAATTTCGCTGTACGAAGGACGATTTGGGGTGCGAGAGGGAGTAACTTGTAATTCTCGCCTTAATTTGTAGTCGCAGTTCATTTTTTTTCTCCCCCGAAGACACGGGGGTGAATTACCGTCGTATCTCACGCCCGTAATGATTTCTTTTTTCACGTTGCACCCTTTTGTGTACTTTGTCACTTATACACGAATTACTTGCGCGCACGAATGCACCCTGTGTCTACATTTGTGAAATAATATAATAATGCAAATGTGGAAAATGGCCTGTTGGGAGTTTATGTAGCACAGGGTGTCCTGCAATTCATCGCAAATCTCATGAAAGGATAATGTACGGGACAAGAACCGTGTAAAAATAATGTGGGTCGAGGTCTATCGGGCTGACAGCATTTTTTTGATGTGGATCTACATTATTTTTTACACAGAGTGATAAAATTAATAAAAATACTTCCCATAAATTTCTGGATTCAAAATTCTATCGCATTTGTCCGGGTTGTGCATAGTATGATTTTGCATTTAAAAAAAATATAATATTGTTATGGCTATTTGTGTATAAAGGAATCAAGCTTAACCCTTGTTCCAGAGTTGATAGGTTATAATACCTATAAAAAATATGTTGTACTAAGGCAATTTTGTCTTTAACACTGAGATAACTCTCAACTCCGCACTCCAGATGGAGTTGATTTTGTGTTGAGAAAATCTCGGCGTGTGATTGGTTCATTTTGGTAAAGAATCGCCTTTGTTTGCCATCAGTTATGTAGATGTTCGAGAGAAAAGAAAGATAATTAAAAAATAAAAATAAATGATTTCACTGGCAGTTTATGATATTTTTAGGTTTATTAGATGTAAACCGATCAGAAATTCTCATAGCCAAATTACTCTATTGAAAAATTGGATTAGAAATTTTTTTTACTATCCTTCATACACTAATACTGAAACTTTTAAAAATTATAATATGTATTTTAATAACCAAAATTGACGAAAAGGAACTATTTTTCATCCAAAAAGGAATAAGTCTAGAGCTCCATGTCGTCAGCACCCCCACCCCAAAACCGGTCCAAATTATGCTAGGAATTTTGTACTCATTTTGTACTGTTTTGTACTGGCAAAATAACATTTTGTACTGCTCCCCTACTCAGTCTTAGATTGGGGTCTGACCTTTTAACTTCGGAAAAATGCTCCAAAATGGCCTCATTATTTTGTATTCATTTTGCACCGTTTTGTACTGGCAAAATAACATTTTGTACTGCTCCCCTACTCAGTCTTAGATTGGGGGCTGACCTTTAAACTTCGGAAAAATGCTCCAAAATGGCCTCATTATTTTGTATTTATTTTGTACCGTTTTGTACTGGCAAAATAATATTTTGTACTTCTCCCCTACCTATGCTTGGATAGGGGGTACAAAATAATGGGACCATTTTGGAGAATTTTTCTGGAGTTTAAAGGTCAGTCCCCTATCCGAGCATAAATAGGGGAACAGTACAAAATGTTATTTTGCCAGTACAAAACAGTACAAAATGAGTACAAAATGATGGGACCATTTTGGAGCATTTTTCTGGAGTTTGAAGGTCAGCCCCTTATCCGAGCATAGGTAGGGGAGCAGTACAAAATCTTATTTTTCCAGTACAAAACGTTACAAAATGAGTACAAAATGATGAGACCATTTTGAAGCATTTTTCCGAAGTTTGAAGGTTGGCCTCCTATCTAAGACTAGGTAGGGGAGCAGTACAAAATGTTATTTTGCCAGTAAAAAACAGTATAAAATGAGTACAAAATAATGAGACCATTTTGGAGTTGATTGGTTGAAGTGGGGGTGTTAGCATGTCTCCGGCATGCCTCATCAATATTTTCAATAGCTTGAAAGGGGGTGAGTACAAAATTTTCTAATACTGGTCCAAAACAGTACAAAATGAGTACAAAATAATGAGACTAGTTCCAAGTTGATCGGTTGAAGTGGGGGTGCTAGCATGTCCCTAGCACCCCATAACGTTTCTTTGAATAACTCTTTGTGGATGCCGGTACAAAATTTTTATTTTGCGGTACAAAACGGTACAAAATAAGTACAAAATTCCTAGCATATTTTGGACCATTTTTTTTTTTGGGGGGGGGGGGTGCTGACGACATGGAGCTTAAGTCCAGACTTTGCCCACTTTGGCGTTTCATACCGTGGCTGCACTGAATTAATCGTGGGTGGTTTTCAACTATTATTATAAGGAATATCTTCACTTGATAAATCTCTTTGAAACAATTAGGTACACTATTCATTTTGTTTCATGTTTCACAACGTTTTTTCCATTTTCTGCAATTTCAATTTTATTGACTAGTCGTTTTGGAATAACACTCTTCAATTTATGACTCAGTCCCTCCCTCAGCCTCAGGTAATGACAAATAAGCCGCTGAAAAACGAATTACCCTCTTTTTATTAAACTCCCAGTTTACACCCCTTGCTTGTATCAATATTCTGCCGGCCCTTACTGTATGCAATGGAGGGCAATTAATTTTTGGGACACCCTGTATGTAAGAACGTCATTAATAACTCGACAATTATACGAGTATATCGGCGAGGAGAAGGAAAAAGTCCGAAAGAAAGAAAAATGTACACAACCCCTTCGGCGTTGCAAATTCACCCCATTTAGAAACGTTGAGGATGGTTGATGAGTTGCGGAAAGTAGGGTGCGAGGGGGTGAAAAGTGAACGGAGGAAAACTAAAGTAAGAATGCGAAGGGGAAAAAAATTGGGAAGAGGAGAAAAGGAAAAGTTGTATTCCGTCTTCGAAGGTCGTGTAACGAATTCCAACATCTTGTTTTTTTTTGTGTTTTGTTTTTGTTTTTTGTTCGAATTTTCTCTTCATTCATTTTTCTTAACGTCTAATTTGTCACGAAAACGCGTACCTATGTTATAAAAATGTTGTATGCTTTTATTTTTATTTTTCGAACACCCTCTCCTGCTTACTTTTTCTCTCTTTTCTCCATCGTCACCCCGTTGACCTTTTTTTCGACTTTTTTTCTCTCCACCCCATCTTTTTCGATCAGCCGGTTCTCGTATGTGGGTATGTGCCATTTACACTCGCGGTGGTGCACCGAAACAGGTACTCCACCCCTAAAATTACTGCACGTACGTAAAACTTGCTAATAATATCCTTATCCTTTTTTTTTTTTCCTTTTTTGCAGCCTTTTAGAAACTTGTTCACCGTGTAATCTGTGTACTAGTCGCGATTGCGAACGATAATTCAAGTGTCAGCCACTCATTTTTCTCCCTTTCTCGACGATTTTTTGGACTTTTTCTGTGCCTCGCAGTCAGGGGTGTCCACTTTTACTCCTTTTTTTTTTTTTTACCAGCTTTTCATGATTCGGTCCATTCATTTGGCAGAATTATTTAAAAGGTGACGGTGTTCGTTGGCGGTGTTAATTTGACGTGAAATTAGGGGTGGCAATGCCTGTATATGTATATTTCATGCACATAGCTGTACGCATTTACATGTGGACTGTTGGTGTGTGGAGAGGTAATGTTTTTCAAAGTACATTTGACGCGAACAAAGAGAGAGTGGTTGGAAAAAAACATGGAGGAAAATTAATAATAAATGTGAAAAATGAGGTACGAAGTATGTAGTTGTAGAAGAAGAAAACAAAATAAATGTGTGGGACTCGAATTACAGGATTGCGTGTTGCGAATCGCGAGCATAGGACATGTCCTTCTTTGTCAGTGTTGCCCTTTCACCCTGCTTACGTGGCCAAAAAATATGGTTTAAACGGTGTTAAAACTATAATTTGACAGGTATACGCAGCGTGCGAGTAGATTGTAAATTTCTTATTTTACCGTTGGAAGGCGTGAACGGGTGGAAGGGGTGTGGGTAAGTCTCTCGGTTCTTTAATTTTTGGCGTCCATGCTGCGCTATTCTTGCGACATTTGTGACGCCGAAAGGGTGAATTCGTTTAACGAGATTACCGGCCAGAATATATCGTAGAAAAGTTCTGAAGACGAAAATGTCGATAAATGAATTGAGCCCTATAGAGAAGTGGCAAATGTCGGATCAAGTTCGAAAATGCCCCGAAATTCGGCTCAATGGGCGACACTGGATTGATTATGCTGAGAGTTTGAAAAACCAAAAAGCTGATGCTGATGGAATTATAAGTATTCAACTTGTAGGAGACCAGTGAAAATCCAGCAATGCTAGCAAAGAATAGTACAATTGGTGTTTACCAGGGTTGGGAAGGTCAATTTGATGACTGGTACCTGATGCTGATTTTTATTCGGGGATTATTTTGAAATTTGCCATGTCCGAATGAACACAGCTTTTTTTAGCCAAATTTTTTTCATCATTCAGGATCTCAAAATATTGGTCCTTTGAGAAGTCTATCTCAAAATTTTAAATGGTGTCGTTGTCGTATATGACACCGCATGGTACTACTAGTGTTAAAGTTTCGAAAATATGGTCTACAAATTGAGCTAAAAGTCAAGCTATACAAATTGAGTTACAGAATGAGCTCACAAAATGAGAGCCCACCCTAATTATTTGCGCCCTTTTGGCCTTATTTGCGACTTGTTGGCCTGATTTGCGACTTATTGTTAGACGTGGCTCGAATATTTCGTTAGCGGATATGCTCACGCAGTGAATATTTGGTGCAAGTCGTCAACCATATGCCGAGTATTTTCAGCAAGTGGACAGGAGGTCGAAGACATAAATGCGACAAGACGAAGAGCAATTTAGTGGTTTTTCAACGAAAAATTGTCTTGTCGCTAATTTTTATGAAAATTCTCGGTTGTAACTTACAAAATGCAGCATGAGCATTCACATAATACCAATCCGATGGGCAAAAAATGAGAAAATGATCCGGAAAATGAGAATTTTATCCGTTGTCAGTCCGTTTTTATTTTCGACCATCGGATCTGAAAATTTGCAGATATTTTTATCATCTTGATTATTTTTACAAATCCGTTTGTAAAACGGATTTCCTGATTATAATCAGTGATAATTTTTGGGCAATTTTTCTAAATCCGTTTGTAAAACGGTTTCACGGATTATAACCCGGGCCAACAAATATGATAAAACAGCCTTGACGGAAAATAATCCGGACTCATTTTCGGCAAGACTGATTACAATCCGTTCGAAATCCGTTTTAGAAGCCGGAAAACAAGAAAATTCCGGGTTATAATCCAGAAACGGATTATAACTCGGAATAAAACGGATCCGTTTTCAAAATATTTTGCCCGCAGGGAAAGTACTGCAATTTCTAATTTATTTCTTCCCAAGTATACTTCTAGTAGTAGGTACTTATCACTAAAGTAAAATAGTTTTGAGTAATTTTGACAAATGCATGCGCGTCGTAGAAAACTGTCAATTTTATATTTGCGCAGTTATACAAATAGAAAATTCATTTGTCCTCTTTTGGTTGCAATATACACTTTCATTATATAGTCACCTAGGTATAACGTACTATAATATTATTATGGTATGGCGAATTATTGTGCATTGCTATAATTATAGTATCCCTTTATTACCTATATGTGTCCATTTGTTTCGTATTTGGGCAACCCTGCGTTTATTTCATCATGCGGAAATGGAAAAACGATGTTGCCGGTGGGGGTGTAGAACGTGGGGAGGGGTTGTGCGATTACTAAAAAAAAAAAACTCTCGACAGGTTTAAATACGTCGAGAAAGCCGTTCAATGGGGCGGAATGGAGGAAAATATTTATTAAATCCGACGTGCTGTAGCGTCAATGAGGTGTGTATATGAAGAGCCTCCACATACGTATATAGTGGTCAATACGTCGAAATTGTGAAAAGGCTTTACGAAAATGAAAGGAGCCGTAAAAAGGGAAAAGGGAAACATATACATACAGGGAAACGCAAGTTCAAAAGAGGAAAAGGAGCGAGAGATTTCGAACTATTAGACGCGGAGGGCACACAATAGACTCTCGCAGCACGTTCGGTGTAAATTTCCCCCTTCCGCTACCCCCTCCTTTGCAGCAGGGGAAAGGGGAATTCGGAAAAATAGAAAAAAAGTGGGCCATATAGATATATTATATTATTGAGGGTAGAAAGCGTTAAAGTGTAAGAGTGAGTTGTTGGGTGCAAAAAAAAAAAAAAGCGGGATATGGAAGGGAAAAAAAGAAAGGGTGCGCTCTCACATAATGCCCTAAATATTTATAAGGGGGAGTAAGTTGTACCTGTAATTATTTACGTGTAATGTGTAATGATGCGTGTTTAATCGTATAGTTTACGAGTTTTGCGCCGTATTTTCAGATCGTTTTGTACAGGCCCTCCCCGTTAGTGGGCTGTTTTGTAATTCAGTGCATGCTCCGAGTTAAAAATCTTGGGAACATATATTTTGCGCCGCAAACTCGTTGTGACTGGTATGAGGGCTGCTGATGAATTAAGAGTCGAGCACGGTATGAGAGAGGGTGGATGTGTAGAAAACTCGATGTGGTGACTTTGAAGAAGCTAATGGGGCTGTGAAATGATTGGACAGAGTGACTTCGCAGGTCATGAAAAGTCATGATTTTTAAATAATATGTATAATATGCATACGAATATTGTCGGGACTGACCAACGAATAGGGTCTCCATCTGGTGGTAGAGAATTATGTAACGAATCGAAAATTAGAATAGAGATTTGTATATTTATTTTCAGTTTTTCCCTCTATTCCATAATTTAGTGGAGGTCTGTGTGGCGTAGTGGTAGAGTGCTTAGCCTTGCGATTGTGAAGTCCTGGGTGCGAGACTCATCACCGACACAGCCTGACCCACCTACCGAGATCTGGCGAGGGACCGACTTGAGTGCTCTGCGCATGACTGAGAAGTTGTGCGTCTAAGACTCTCCAATCACCCCCGCACCATCCTCTACCACGAGTTCCACCTCTATGGGCAAAATATTTTGAAAACGGATCCGTTTTATTCCGGGTTATAATCCGTTTCTGGATTATAACTCGGAATTTTCCTGTTTTCCGGCTTCTAAAACGGATTTCGAACGGATTGTAATCAGTCTTGCCGGAAATGAGTCCGGATTATTTTCCGTGAAGGCTGTTTTATCATATTTGTTGGCCCGGGTTATAATCCGTGAAACCGTTTTACAAACGGATTTAGAAAAATTTCCCAAAAATTATCACTGATTATAATCAGGAAATACGTTTTACAAACGGATTTGTAAAAATAATCAAGATGATAAAAATATCTGCTAATTTTCAGATCCGATGGTCGAAAATAAAAACGGACTGACAACGGATAAAATTCTCATTTTCCGGATCATTTTCTCTTTTTTTTCCCATCGGGTCGCCTCACCTACCAAACCTACAGTTTCAAACCCCAATCATCCGCCCAAGGCGTGAAAGACCTGTGTTGTCATAACACGTCTTCAAATAAACCATAGTATAAAAAAAATAAATAAATAAATAAATAATTTAGTGCCCGTAATTTTCAGTTTTTTCACAATTTTGTTCTTTTAGTATTCTATTCTTATTCCTTATTTGATCACACTTGCCCAAGTATTATTTTCATCGGTTTGAATTACTTTAGTAAATTTTGAAAGTTGAATTTCATGTAAAATACCCTTCGGATCAATTATTAGACTTCGAAAATTATATCAGACGTTAAAAACGTAATCTTCAATCAAATTACGAGTATATTCACAAAATATCGAATGAATAAACCAATGTCCCCGCTCAAAAATTGAAATTATAAAACTGTCAAGCTCTCACCTTGCCTTCACAGTCTTATCAGTTGATTCCGTACGAGCGCATTCTGAGCTTCGACAGTCCCAATTATGATCTTTGATTAAAAAAGATTAAAAGTCTTGAAAGTTGAAGGAGTATTGATTGTTTAGTTCCTTCTAATCGTGGTGATTTTTTTTTTTGATTTGCTAGTTTGAAAGCTAAACAATTAAGAAAGATGATATGCTGACCATTTTGCTTCACGCATTCTCAAAGCCATAAACATTAAAACTATAGAAAGACCAGGTGGTGTCGTATACGATGCCATTTGAATTTGGATACGTTATTCCTCAAAGGACCCGGTGGCGTCATATATGTCATTCTCCAGTCCTTTGAGGTTCTTTTACTGTTGAGTCGAATATGACGCCACCTGGTTCTTTGAGTAATCGAGTAGAACATGGTTTTTCAAGTGTTAAAACACAAATTTCAAAGACTTCGCTTAGCAATAGTCACATTAGCTCTGTTCGGACGCTACCAGGCAACCTGTAATTACAGTTTTCCTGGTCTGTAAACTGGCCCAAGTACAGGCCAGGAAAATGAAAGCGTACGAACAATTTCCTGGCATATTCAACACTCTCTACCAAATTAACCAAGCAAAATTTTTTTCAAATATTTGTGAAGAATAAAAATATCTTACTCTTCTTTTCTAGAATGTACTAAAAATCGAACAAAGTAACGTCTTCAATGTTTCCCATAAATACAAAATACTTCCTTGCATATTTGATTATTAATTAACGAAATTAGTCAACTTTTTGATTTCATTCATAAAACCTTTGACAATAGTCAAAATACCTACACTGATAAGTGATGAAAATTTTCAAGATGAACGAATTAAAGGTGAAACAATTTTTCTTGGTCCGTTACCAGGACGTTTAAGCTCCTGGCGAATTATTACCAGGAACTGTTTCCTGTAACCTTCCTGCTAGCGCCCGAACAGACTAATTGTTTACCAGGAAAAGCGTCCGAACAGCTTCCTGGCATATTTCGCCCAGTACTGGCCCAGGATTACCAGTCCTGGTAGCGTCCGAACAGAGCTATTATTTTGCAATCTGTACTGTCCTTAAGAATGTTTTTGGTGATTTGGTCGAGCTATGAACGCTATCAAACTTTGAAAAATAGATTTTTCACAACACATGCACGCACTATAAGTAAAAGAAAGTGGGGTGCGTTTTAAATTTCCCGCTTTCATTTTACACACCCCTCGCCCCCCCCCCCCACAGTTGACTGTTGAATTTTCTTGGGAGAGAGCTTTCGCGCAATAGAGCCGCGATACCTCGTGTAGATTAAAAGAGAGCCTTTGCAGGAGCTTTAAGAGGAAAACCGTTGCATCCTGCCTACCTACCAGCCTTTGTCTCCCTACCAGCCTTTGTCTCCCAGCCCCCGCCCCTCACTCGTCACTTCACAGACTCAGCAGGGTGCCTTTGACCGCTATTTATTTTTTTTTCACATACGTCGTCCGCGTTCTATTTATAACCGATAGATTTGGTGAATTTCGTCGACGACTGGAAGTGCTTTTAGAAATGTTAGGTGGATGGTGAGCGGGGTGAGGGGTTACACCGCATTCGCACGCCTTTTTCACTCGTACACTTATTAAAATTTCGTGCTCAGTTCACGCGATAGTACACCTTCCAGTAAATATGCGAGTGAGGTGGCGCTGCTGCTGTTGCTGCTGCTGTTACTGCATCCCTTCGTGCCAACTTGTAATTAAAACGTTAAAAAAGGAGTGAAAAAAAAAATGAAAGAAGCTAAAGGGGCAGAAGGAGGGTAAAAAGAAATTAATGAAAGAAAAATCGTATTGTTCTCCAATAGTGTGTATATATAACTATAGGTACATGTACTCGAACTATATAGCGGGTCTGGAATAATGGAATTTTCGGCGGGCGGGGGGGGGGGGAAGCTGATTGTGTCCGTCTTTTTTCTGCTTCATTACGTAATGAATCGTCGTTGCCAGGAAATGCATTTTTTTACTTTCGTGTACTTAGTTTTTTTTTTCTTCATTTTTTTAGTGTGTTTTGTCCTGCTTTTTTTTTCTTTCATTTTTTTTTTTTTTGTTCCTTATAAGCACGACAATCGCTGCTGCATACCTTCATTAACGCAGTTGGCGAGTATTTTTGATGGGTGCGGGAGGGGGTTGATTGACGAGTGCTGTGCCCTCCACCTCCCGGCCGACCGAAGAGCACTTAATACACAATCCTCCTTCTGGCTTCCTTCTGGCTTCCTTCTGGAGCAAAAACCCCTTTACCTTCGATTGTATTTGTCGAACGATTTCTTAGAATATTGTTTTATATTTGACGGGGAGCGGGGGTCCTTTTGTTTTTATCGCTGGTCCATTCATTCGAGTAAAGACGGACCGGAAGTGTCCTTACTTTAACACGCAAAAAAATGTTCATTTTGGTAATTGAATACCTTCGCCGGTTTGTTCCAAAGGTATAGACGACGTTATAATGTGTAATATGTTAAAAGGCTTATAGCTCGAACCTTTGCCTTGTCGACAATATATGTGGAGCTTGTAATGGCCAAAGTTCGAAGCCTATATCTATGCGTGAAATGTACGAGAAAATAGAAGAGGCCCTTCGAGTGCGTTTTAAAACAAAAGCCGGCGTTAACGTATTTATATAATGTACACTTTTTGGGTGTAGCCGTGTGGCCTTTTTCTTAGAACAAAGGACCGTAAGGACGTACGTGATGGGAAGTGCTGCGAAGGTATGAAAAACGGCCAGGAAACGGATAGTTAGCGTGTTTTTATTTATTTATTATTATAATTCTTGATTTTTCTGCGAACGTAAACAAAAGAGAGTAGAAAGAAATTAAAAAGGCAGAGTTCGGTGGAAATGGGCGTTGCCGGTTCATTCGTACATTTTATGAAGTGCTCAAGTTGGAAATTTTTTTGCTATTTATAGTTTATGAAAGAAAATGATCATTTTGAATGTTGAAAAAAATGTATGTACTGGAAAAGATTTAGCTGTATAAGGTTTGGAAATAATTTTTAATAAATTTTGTTCATATTTGAGGTGTACTATAGTCCATAAAACAACGTGGCTTACGTATACCATTTTCAGGTGATTGTAGTCGTGTTTTTTTTATCGTAAATTTCATATTCAAACTTGTGTATTTTTCAAGCATGATCTCTGCTTAAATAAGCGCAATAATAAGTTTCTATTGAAAGCTGAAGGGTAAACCACCATAGTGAATGCTCTATAAGGCAAAGAAGCCACAGCATTGATTAGAAAATTCAGGAAATAAAAACAATTCAGGAGAAAATACCCTGTATGTGAACCTTCCAATGAAAGATCAGTTTTATTTTCTACAAAACTTTATGGTATCTTCGAATAGTTTCATTAGTCGTCATTGCAGATTACCTTGAAAAACGAATGGAGGTTAAATAATTCAGGATATTGTGAATGGAGTGTGATTCAGAGGTGCTCTAATACCCTTTCACTCACTGACGAATCGCCCAACATTGTTTGAAAATCCCTCAAGCTACTGCTATTTTTGTATAAAAAATCATTTTGAACGTGTCAACCTTTGAGGTGACATGACATTTGAATGGCACCAATTTAGAGTGACGACAAAACCAAAAAAAAAAGTGTATAGTAATTAGAGAACTGGAATTAATTTTTTTTTTTTTTCATTTACCTATCTATAACTTAAGCCAGAATAAATGAAAATATGTTTATTAAAACGCGTTCAATGATAGTCTCCCACCCTCTCCTTTTGCGTTTAGTCCAGTCAAATGAGAAGAAAAAAAAATTAGCACACGGTTTAAATCTCTTCCCCCACCCTCTTGGAATTTTAGTTACGGGGTTTGTTTTACCTCTAAATTCCATTTTTTCGCTAATTATATCTTCGTGAATATCGATTTGAAGGGAAAATATTTGAGCTTTTATCAGCAAGTAAGGGTGTAATTTTTATTTAATCCAAATGAAACTTCACGTGTCGGTAAATGACAGTTTAAAGATAAGATGAATTAAGTGATTTGAAAATTCAAGTTCGTAATAACTCTCCGGGGGGGGGGTGAGGAGGCTCAAAGTTGATAATCTTTCCTAAGCTAATTGGGGATGTAATTTTGATTCAATTGAGTTGAAACTTGGGTCAAAGATAGGTGTCATTAGGTATATGTAATGAGTTTCAAGTTTCAACAAAATCCATCCAAATACTGTTTTTTATCTTTTTTTTTTTAGAATTTTCATTAAAACAATTATGCAAGCTCGTAAGTCCGTAACCGTTGAAGATAGAGAAATTTACATGAGAACATTTTTTATAGATAATTTAATTTTCCACAATTTTTAGCTCATATTTTCTTCCTTTAAAATCGATATTCACGAAGATATCAACGAAAAACTGAATTTAGGGGTAAAACAACTACGGCAACTATAATTCTAATAGGGATGGGGGGAGGAGACTTTGAGTATGTTATTCGAGGTGACCCACCCAACAATCCTAGAGGGTTAAAAATCATGTGCTAATTTTTTTTTATAACATTGTTTTCTCGCTCATTTGACTGGACCAGTTATGTGATTCAAACTTTTGTCAATTGAATTGTATTTTTTATGGAATTTGAATTTATCAACTTTGGACTTTCACCCTTAAAGGTTTGACAGAATACAAACAATATTGTTTAAATTTTTGAGTGACACTCGGCTATTTGTAGCCAAGAGAATCACGTAATAATTTCATTTTGAGGGAAAAGATTTTGGTAACACAGGCTATTACCTTTCGAAGTTCAATGATATATTTATGTCTAACAGCTGATATGACGACGAAATTACTCGACGTACTTAAAATGCGATGCACTTCTGTATCAAAGCCTCAATCCTTTGACGGTGGGCCATCATTAAGGGGCATAATGCGTGCAACTGTCATTATTGGAGGCTTTGCTTCAGTGGCGCCAAATTTATGACTGCGGTATTTCCGTGGTCAAAATCGAGTAGCTCGGGTTTTGTTTAACTGCACATAGTATAATTCTTCATTTACCAAGTTCGTTTCTTTGTCGGCATTGCAGACGGGTGATCAGCCGAATCGATCAATCCGAGTTCGAAGGATTCGAGTACGTGAATCCTTTGCTAATGTCGTTGGAAGACTGCGTCTGACAGCCGCCATTTTTGGACCGTCGTCCTTGTCGTAGACCTCATCCGCTTAATGATGGTACCATTTATGACTTTTTTAATTTTTAAGACACATTATTTGAAAGCCAAACGACACGTACGAAGAAAACGAGAATATTATGCGAAGAGAAAATCGGCTGCGTATGCGCCAAAAAAAAAGATTTATTGAAAAAGGCTTCAGACTTTTTTGTCACATTGACCCCCCTCACACGATGATGACTTTGGTTTTTTTTTTTTGGAAAAAAATATCTCCTACTTATTGGCGACGACATGCATATACCTATATAGCATTCTTTTTTTTTTTAATTTGTACCTATTTAAGTATTAACGGTTATAATAATATTTTTAAAATAGGAAGTTTTTTTTTTCTAAGAAAGACAAAAAAAAAAAAATCAAATCCCATTTCTGTTCCGTCTCTCCACTACTATATTATTATTATGTGTATATTATAATGTCTCTGCTATATCGGATGCTCATCTGTACCAAAGTGTAATCGTGATAAATGGTACCCTAATATTTTCCTCCTGTTTCTGTGTCTCGGCCCCCGCCCCCATCTTTTCTATTTATTTATTTTTTATAATTTATATTTTATTTTATTTTTTGCGTCCTATTTCCAAAGGCGTGTGAATTTGTGAAGTCGATGATCAGGTGATGGATTTTGAACTGAAACGGCGAGTTTCGGCCATTTTTTTCTGTATGTTCGAGAAAGGATGCTTGGCCTTTTGGAGCCATCTTTAAAGCACCTATATCCCGGTTGGATCTGAAATTGGTGTGTGAATTAAGCGATGAATGGTAGATGTGGAATTTGAGAGTCGAGGCTATATACTTTAAATATACTGTCAAAAAGTAATTTTCGAAATTGGCTTTTCGTCTGTTGTGAAGCAGCAGCTGTGAAGATGGACAAAGGATTCGGAAGTGAAATATAGATTTTTGTTGCTGAAAATTCCTAAAATCCTGCGTTACCCGCTTATCCTTCAAATTATTTTTATGACTCTGCCCAATTAACGTTGTGGCATGTGATTTGATCTTAATATCGAAGATGCTTCGCTTCGAACAAGCTTATCCACTTGAATTATGGTTTCTCGGGTGAATTTAAGCTCAAAAGATTCGTTTCGGGTTATTATAAAGTGTGTTGCTGCAACCAATATCAATGCAATTTCACTGCAGTATAAATCAAAATCCATGAAACAAGCAGGGGAAAAAAAAGGATAAATTAGATGAAAAAAATTCGTTCGGTTCTTTCTAATCTTGATTTTTCCTTTGGTATATGATTTTCGGATTCCCGTTTCTCCTCGCTCATTTAACTTATTGAGATTCGGTTCGAATTAGCTCCGGTGCAAGAAAGGGTCGGCGTCGCTGTGACCCAACCAAAGATTCGTGATGGAATATTCACCAAGACCCATTCCTCGTTTTGGAAAAACATCCCTCAATTCGGTTTCATGATTATGAAAAGCGACAACGTACAATGGGCTAAGTACCGCACTGAGTGAAAATTGTTTATAACGAACTTGAAGGGCCCCAGCACTTCTCGCTATATCCGATATCTAAATATTTTGTACGTGGGACATATCAAAAGTAATTACACTTTGTTTCTCCACTCCTGGCAACCTTGACAGTGAGGAACCAGCAGGAGAATATGGAATAAGTTTATTTCAGTGCCTCAGAAAAATTCTATAGCGATTGGTACGGTAATTTGTGGAGCACATTTATTTTAGTATGGCTGACGGTAATTTGTGGAGCACATTTATTTTAGTATGGCTGACAATCCACTATGGGGCTGCTCAGTTCTCGAATTTGGGCAATAATTAAATTTCTAAATCAGAAAGTTGTCAACGGTCTCATTCTATCAGCAAGGCGTGGCAATCGACCAATGCTCAATGATAGATGACAACGAAGATGACATTACGTGTTTTTCCTACACTGCTACTCACAATCTTCAGCAAATTTTGAGGTTATTTAAAATTTCGCGATTTAAAAATGCAATTATTGCCAAAATTTGTGAAGTGGCAGCCCTGAGGGTGTATATCAGCTATACTAAAATAAAAGAGGCTCAAAAAATACTGTACCAATCATCTTGAAATTCTCATGAGGCATTGGGATAAATCGATTCCACTTTTTTACGCTGGTTCCATGTTACCCAGTGTTGTCAGGAGTAAGAAACAAAATGTGTATAATTCCTTTTGGTATTGCCTTCGAATAGAACGAACTTCTCGTTGTAATCAATTATAACGAAAAATTCTGTTCTATGCAAATAAATAGCTAAAAAACTTTCGCATATCAGGTACTACTGGCTTCAATAGTCTTGGGTCAAATGTTATTTTGAAGCGATTTATTAACTTGTTTGGGGATTTTTCATTCGAAGATGATGATTCAAAATCTATGTGCTTATCGAATCTGCGAAGAAAATAAATTAAATTTTTGTGACTTAGCAGATTTTGGACTTAACCAGCAAAATGTATTTTCATTTGGTCTGTTTTATGCTCTAACCATTCTCTGGATTATATTTCTGTCTGAAAAGTCGACGGTATATCAGGTTTCTCGCTGTAACTGAAATTCATTTTAATCGGTTCATTTTTGATTTTTTATGAGTTTAATGGAAATTGCTGGGACTTCTAAATTTATTCGTTGTACTCAATTTCCACTGCATGTTTTTTGTAACAAAACTAGACCAACATTATGTTACCCATCAATCTCTAACAGGTTTTGTTGTAATTTAATGAAGAACTAGATTGATGAGATCTTATTAAAAAATGGGCTTTGGGATGTTCGAAAAATAAGAAGCAAAAGTTTTTTTTTTTCTCATCATCTAATATTTTGGCTGTGGTACTGAGACCAGTACAGAATGTAGTTCTTCACTCTAATCTTTGATACTTTTAGCTAGCACCAACTCTCGATATCACCTTGACTATTAACACGAGAAGTACCAGGTGGTGTCATATACGACACCACTCAAAATTTTTAGATGAACTTCTCAAAAGACCAATATTTTGAGAACCCCTGACTTATGTCATATGACGCCAGCTGGTCCTTTGAGGTTACTCTTGTGGTGTCATATATGACACCAACTGGTCTTTTGAGTAATCGAGTAAAACCTGGTATTTCTAGTGTTAATATACCCCTCCATATCCTTTTTCCTTGACCGCTGTCTCGTGGCTGTATTTTGGTCGGTTCAAGGTGACCACTCTCGTGCTGTCCTTTTACTTACGCATTCATCCCGAGTATGAAACCCAAGAGATACATTTTTCAAGGGTCTTAAATTTCGTCCACGCTGAAGAGCTTCTTCTAAGCATTCGAGAACGTGTATAGCCAAAGAAGAGGCTTTCATTTTCATTTTCACCGAGGCTTATCTTTTCAGTTTTTTCCCTCCGAATCTCTCTTACACTCTTTGCCAGCGCAGGTACCCAGAGTTTTGCTGCGATCACGTATTAAAGGTTTAATTTCGTTTTACACGACGGTAAACTGAGTAAGAAACGAAGGAGAGAGAAAAGCAAGAGAAAAAAGAAGAAAAAGAAGAAGTTTACTAGTACGAAGAATAAAATGTCGAGTGTAAAAAAGATACTCTCTCACACTCTCTCTCTCTCTGTCGTACTTATTTCACCCCGTCAGTTCCTCCATCCCAGCACATTTACTCTCCGTTTTAAACATATATATATGTCTCGTCACCGAGGGAATTTCAGTCTATTTTAGGGGGGGAGGGGAGGGGGTTGACGTTTTTAAGGTTGAAGCGAGTTATAGAAAACTGCGTGCGACCGATGGCTTTTCGAAAGAGGAAAAAAAGATGAGAGACAAAAAAAAGGCCAGACTTAGAGCTTACGATGGACTGTTTTTAAGCTGCTTGCTTTTTTTCTTTCCCCCATTTTTCATTCATTTTGGTTTATGAACGTTTTACTTTCGTTTTACTACTATCTGCCGTCACGTTTAGTAGCCTGGTTTTCCCCCTTACCTTTACTTTCCATATTTTGTCATCGAATGGGCATTTTATATCGATGCCCGTTCTATTTTTCGTTTACCCGACTTTATCTTCAGCTGCCAATAAAATGAAGAATTTAAAAAACAAAAAAACAACACACACAAATAATTATATTTTTTGTACTTGTTAATTTAATAATGTTACGTCTGAAACATCATGATTATTGTTTTGTTTTTAAATGTTGATACTTTTAATCGATGTTATATCGTATCGCGACTCTCATCAAAACTTAGTACGGTGTACTTAATTTCTAAATAAAATAAATGATTTAAAAAAACTCAAGAAAAAAAAAAATATAGTTAACGATAATGATAATATTTAAATCAATTTTACAGTATTTTATGATTGTACGATTCCATTTATACGTGTTAAGTGTATTTTAATTGTACGAATATACTGAATATATGCTGTTCTTTTGCTCACCGTTAGTCGACCAGGTTGTTATTCGACTCCGTTTGTGACCCATGTAGGTTAGGGAGACTCATAAAACACATTTTTTATCCAAGACTTACATAATTAATGAACAGCTTGATTTACAATAAGAATACTATGTCCCAAAAAGCAACTTTTCTTGAGAAAGTAATCTTGAAAGAAATAAGTTCCAACTAGTGATAACTGTAATGATAATTTGTCATAAGTAAAATCTCTTTATCACTAAATTTGGACTTGGATCACTCTGGTTCTCAGTCACAGATATCTTATTCACATGACTTCCAAGACTTTGTTCTTTTATGATAGGTACATACTTTTAAGCAGGTTTTTTTTCTGATTTTTTTGGTTATTTATTTTAACTTCTACCCGAGTCTAGCGTTGGACAAAAAAAGATTAAATTAGTTATGATGGACAGTTATGACTAAATGTTTAGCCATTTTGAGTTATTTATCAGCTTGTATAAAAAAGACTAAAATTCAGTCATTGTGAAAGTTTTTTTCAATTTTTTTTTATACTCTTGTGTAAAATTTGGAGAAGCGATGGACTTATCTCCTTCTTGCAAATTATTATTTTTTGTGGTTATTTTGGAACACTGAATTCTCAGAATGGAAGTGAAAGGTAAACTACGTGGAAAATAATCAGAATCTCCTTGAACTTGAATCACTTTAGTTCTCAAGACCAGATATTTTTGTAAAAATCTACGAATTCAAAGGCCTCCGGTAGATTTTGTGGTAATTTGTTTTTATCTTTCTGTTAAGGCAGTTTTTTCAACTCATTCAATGAATACGACGAACTGGAAAAAAAAAAAAATACAAACCTTAGGCTTATTATTTTATTGACAATGAAATATTTGGAATAAGCCAACGACTGAAATGAGAAAAAAGAGAAAAACATCAGAACTGAATTGAAAAAAATTGAATTTTTTAATTTCGTCGGTTAAAAACCAACAACAAAAGGATGAAAAGGCGACGATGAAGTTTCCTCTTCATAGGAAACACGATTGATGATAAAAGGACAGTCAAAAATAAGTGGAAACCACAAAAAGGAACTAAAAAGGAAAAAAGAGAATGAAACGCTTTTGAGTTGAAAAAAAAAAAAAGGAGTGAGGGTATTTGAAAACCTAATCCAAACTCAAAAAGAGATTGCCATGAAAAAGAGGAAGAAGGGGGGAGCTGGTGGTACGTGATGAAGTACTGTAAAAAGTTGCGGAGAGTCACCTTTTCAATTTCTCATGCTTTATGGCCTACCACGTAACCTTCACCAACTTGTGCAAGTGGGGAATTTTTTTCTCGAAAACTGCGTAATTTACTATGTAACCAACCCTTTTCTTTCAACTGTCAATTCCCACCAACAAACTTTCCCTTTTTACCGTTTTCGCTCTTTATCGTTTCGTAAAGAAAAGAAATAAGTTCGTGGGGAGGGCGAGAAAATGGAAAATTAAAAAGAAATTGAGTTGGAAATTATTTATGAAAGGAATTGAGTTTGAAGGTGATTCAGGACAGCTATTTTCAGATAGGTAAACTTGTACAGAACAAGTTAGAGTTTCACTTGTTCCATTACTCTGGTAACTTTGCCCCTCTGCTCAAAATGTATTGTTTGTAAAAAGGATTTGTAAGTATTTTTGTTGGAATTTAAAAAAATAGTTTTGATTGAATTATTTAACAATAACTAACTAAAAATTCGATTAGGAATCAACTGAACTAATTAGGTGCTACCCAAAATCAAAGAGGTACAAATTAAACCAATTGGGAACCACACAAAATTGACATCCAACATTTGAACCTCCAAGAATTTTCCACCGAATTAGAAAAAATAAATTAAACAAAATTGCAACTTATCAGCAGCCTATGAGTATTGTGAATAACATTAGCCATAAATGTGTCTGTGGAAGTATGGACACTCCAAATATTGAAAATAGAGGCATTGTATCCTGTAGAGATGATGAAGAGGGAAACAACGAAGTTCACTTTTTCAAATTTTACTGGAGAGAAAAAAAGACCTCATGTTATGAGTACATAGCTTTCTTACGTAGCATTTCAACTTTGAATTCTACTTCCTCAGCAATGGTCTTATTTTGTGACATAATATTTTTATTGAAAGTCAGACTTGGTGTAAGCAATTGAACTTTAAAATAAATTTACCTATCCCTTTCTCACATATGTACGAGTATATCATAGTTCAGATACTATTCAGTTAATCCTAGTTATCAAGAACGACTTTACCAACATTTTTGAAGTTTTGAATTGTACTAATGCCCTATCTTAAACAGATCATTAAAAAACTAATATTATTGTTTCGCATTGGTGAGCTCTTTGTGAATAGGAAGAACTATAGAAGAGAGAAAAAAGATGTAATCGTATCTCTTGAATGTCAATATTTCTTTTTGAAATTCACACCAATAAACATACTCACTGTTCACAAGAGATATTTTATTTGGGAATCGGCTTTGAGAGTTACTTTTTTTTTCCTTCGCATACTCGACGCACATCTTGAAATCAAACTTTCCAAAAAAAAATTTAACAGTTTTTCGATAAGCCAATCGATTTATTTATCAGGAAACATTATACAGGGTAGGCTAGGCCTGTGGTAATTTCTTATGCATGTCCCATTTAACCACGTCTTTGATAGGAACGCTTATAACGGTCATTGTGGCGATGTGCAACGTCGCCGAGAGCCTCCATCATTACAGAAGCTAGTAACAGAGCAATTGTTAGAACAGCGATAGCTTTCATACTGAATCCGAAGTAATTTCCTTTTGTTTTAGAAACAGAAAGTCTGGAAAATATCACTGGAAAAGTGCAACAGATATAATAATTTTAATAAATGGTAAAGTATTTAACATTAACTATGTATCAACCAATAGTGACACTATATAAGTCATGAAAGCAATAATACACCAGTTTAATTCTCACTGAATTTGTAGCTGAGCAGTGGTAAAATAAAAGTCTGGCCAAGGCGTAAACATCGCAGAAACAATTTTGGGCCCTCCCCAAAATTTTTCCAACCTAAACTATAAACCAATTAAAAAGAACATTATCGAAAAATGAGAAAAAATTAACATTCACTATCAACTTTTTAGATGTTGACATTTTTCCCTGTTCTTTTTCCCCTCCCCTTTCTATCCTAAGAGTACAGAGCTACAGACCCTTATTGTTAAACTATAACAATGAGATATTCCAGCAAATATGATGAAACCAAAGTAGGGTCTTGTTAATATTGAAATTTTGTGGATTTTTGAATTTTTGTGGGAAAATATTAGTAATAATAGAGCATTCCTAGAGAGACATTTAACTGGGAGTAAACAAAAACGTGTGGATAGATGAATTAATTAATGCAACTTGAGGAAAGGTACCCTTAATAGCAAAAAAAAATTCTCAACGCGAGGGATATTTTGGCGATTATTTCACTCCAAACCTATTTATAAAAAAACTGAACTCATTAATTACGTTGTACGTGTATGATGTCATTTCAAATCCAAATATTATAAATCACAATTCATTGAGTACAATTTGATTTTCATGGAACTGGAGTTGGTAAATAATTTTGAAACTATATCCTTGAACGATAATAAAACTAAAAATCCTTATTGTGAAAAATTCCACTTCAGCATTTCAAAAAGAGTAAGGTGCTAGTACGTAGTTTCTTTTCATTTTATAAGTCTAGTAACTCAATATGTATCTTGAAATGATGATTTGTATATTTTATAAATGTATACCTATTTCAGATTTATGGGGGAAATATCCTTAAAAAAATTGAATGGGAAAGCTTTAATTTGCTCAAGAATAAAATTAAATAGGTACTGTCAATCAAAATTTTTCAAGCTCGTTTTTGAAGGTTTTGTTTAAATCTTTTAATTTTTTAGAAACCAATACCTGGTAGCACCATATTTTTCAGATTCAGATAGGTAACTGAAGCTTAGCTAGTCAAAATTATTGCGAAAGGAGGAACGAGTACGACTTTGGAAAAAGCCATTAGCATATCTATTTCAGCTTTTATCTTGCAGAACAATCATATGTAGAAGACAAATGTTCAAATACTGTCAAGTCAAAAACAAAAAAACAATTAAAGTTTTTTTTTTCCGTATTTATATCTAAAATCAGAAACCTTCAACTATTTTTTCAAGTACTTAGGTACTTACGCAAAAGCTTATCTAAGCATGTTTATCTTTAAAGTAGGTAAGCTTTATTTTTTTCAAATTTTGAGACAGTCATGATGATTATTTCTAGAATATTCAAATAGGTACGGTCCTAATTTTGTAATAGAAACCAAGAATGTTCCATCAAATTATAAAACCTAAATTAAACGAAATTGCAACTTATTAGCAGCCCATGGGCATTGTGAATAACATTAATTTGTCATAAACGTGTGAGTGGATCCTCTAAATATTGAAGAATGAGGCATATTATTCTATAGAGATTATGAAGAGGGCATTAATTCACAATCTTGACTCTTTTTTCTAATTTCATCATAAGGCTTTTTTTGGCTGGTAGAAAATATACCAGGCCAAAGAATGAAAATGTGTGGAACAGTTTTTGCACTATTTGATATGAAACTTTCACGAATCTGTTGTTAAAGAATGTCTCCAGGATGCTCCATTTGGGGAATTTCAATTTTCAATTATGTTTACAAGATATGTTATGCTGAAAAATTTTAATTTTTACAGCATTCTGAAATAAATTGACAGCAAAATTTCAAAATTCCACCAACGGAGCCCCCTCGACACATCTTTTGACAGCCAATCAATGAAAATTTCAAATGAATCTATGCAAAATTGGGTGAAAGAAAATCTTATGAACGTATTTTTTATAATTGGAACTTTTTTTAATCATGAACTCAAGAAACTGTTCATCAGTCTATTAATTATATATTTAATTAAGAATTTTAATTAAAGTCCACCAAAATTCGGGACAGAACTTTTTGGTTTACATTTCTACAGCCTAGTGTAGCTGAGTAAAAGTAACTACATACTTGTACATATTTTTCACCGTTGCACAGTGGGATTAAATGCCAAAATCACGTTCATATTACAATATTTTCTGACAGGGGTCAATTTTTTACCCAGAAAATATGTTTTTGGAGGTGACTGGATTGGAAGGAAAAACTTCCTCGAAAATTTTTGACTTTGAAATTTAATGGGGTGTGCCATGGGGCAGAGAACCTGGGGGTTATTTATGTAATTTATATAGCATGTCGTGATTTACCTCCATTTCTATATCTTGAAGGTTGAGGAATCCAAATTTGAAGTTTATTTCCATTATGGAATCGATGGAAAGGGGGAAATGGGGCAAAAATGGGGTAAACCCCGTATAAATTCTGATAGTCTCAGAAAAATTATGAAAAACTTATTGATGGCAGTTTCAAAATTTCTGATACTGAATAAACTTAAATTAAGGTCAATTTTGAGTTTTGCCCCTCAGGCAATATGTTGGGGTGGGGGATTCACTGAGGTAAATGTGAAGTCAGAGTTTTAGTCATGATGAAATTATGATGTAAATGTCAATTGTGAAGGTTTTAGTATTCCAAAAGTAGGTTATGATGTTCTGTTCAACTTCTAATTCTGAGGGCTGAAGAGGGGGTGGCAAATGAGGTGAAACCAAAGCCATTGTTCTAATACATGTAAAATTATGAAATCGATATCAATTTTATAGTTATCAGTGGTACAAAAATAGAATAAAAGGTTGTTTCTAACTTGATATCTTTGGGGTGTGAATTGCAGGCAGTGATGTTGAATGCTCAAGAATTTATTCCTGGCGAGCAAATGCTTCAGTATTTTTGAGTATTAATTTTTGTTTGCAAAAACAAATAAAATAAAAAAAGTTATTAGGTAGGTAAGTAGATTTTTTTACTAAACCAATTGGACTGAAAATGAGAAAATGCTTCAAGACATTGAAAGTAAAATGTGATGTTACCAAAACTATACAATTTTTTTTACTTATCGAAATTCAAAATAAACTTAATTTTCAAAAAAATTACAAAAAGAAAAACTTGATCAGCGCGTGAAACTGCTTACACCAAAAAGAGACGAAATGAAGTAGCCAAATTCACATTAACTCAATGCTCGAGCATTTCTGAAAGAGCATTTGTTCTTTAACATCACTGGAATTGGGGGAAGGGGATACAAAATTGATAAAATTATGCTTCATAGAAAATCTAAATGTCCATAAAATTGTAAAAAATCCGTAATTTTTAGAGTACTATGCAAAATACAAAAAGCCATAACACCCCTCCAAGGGCAGAAAGATGCAGACGAATATTTTCCAACTTTATAGGCATATAAGTGGCTAGGAAAAAGAGTTAGGTGGAAAATTCTTCACAATTTTAATGCACTGGAGTGTTCTGAACATATTCCATATAAAAAAAATTATTCTGGAAGAGTTGTTTTTTCCCCTAATAACTAATATAAATGTGATTTAGGAGTTTTGTCCCACTGTGCGTTGTAGATGAACATAGTGATTTGCAAGAAGGAGATAAGTCCACTTTTTAAAAATTTTCATTAGACCAAAAAACAATTTTATGTTACACATACGAGTATAGCTTTCTTATGTAGCATTTCAACATTGAATTCTATTTCCTGTCAGGTCATGAGAATATTTGATGGCCTTATAAATATCAGTAGACTAGTTATAAGAATCATTACTTTCTGCTATTAAATATATTATACTTTATCGACTTATTTAGGAAGTTCCAGATCTGATAATTTAAGAATTCTGGAAACAGTAATATAATTTGGAGTATTGAGTTTTTGTGAGGATTAGGTGTTCACTTACTTATATGTTGTAAGTTTAGAATAATAACCAGCCTATTGTTTTTAATTTATGATTTTTTTTTTTATATTAGAGAATTATAAAATATTCAGTGTACCATATTGGATCTATTAAAATGTACTTAAAATATTTCTGTTTAACGAGACTAAATTATAAATACCTCTCTGTATAAGAAGGAGAATATAGATATTTGTTAACTAATAATACAGAATTTTCTACTCACCAAAATAAGACTGACGGTGATTGTGGCACGAAAACGAAGTATTGGAAATATGAATTAAGAGCATTCAGAGCATCCACTTTTATACTCCTCAAATGACATAAGTAGTACGGGGGGGGGGGGTCTTGAGGACAAATTGCCATTTTTCATTTCTTTCGCCGCGGACGGTGTCAGGGGGCGTGGCGAAGTGGTAGGGAATCGGTTTTCAAATGTCTTTACCCGTTTTTGTTTTAGTTAGTACCCATTTAATTTTGGGTGGCATCCAATTATGTAGTTTAGTTGGTGCTGATTTGATTTACCTCCCTCCGTACAACCACATAAAGTCACCTGTCACAACATGACGAACCAATCCATCGTCAAGTTGGTATAGACGATTACGAATGTCTTCGAGACACCCAAAAGCCAGAAAATCGAACAAAAGAGAAAAAATATGAAAAATAAGAAAAACAGGTAAAAATATTTTAAAACCGATTCCCTACCATTTTGCCACGCCCCTTGACACCGTCCGCGACAAAAGAAATGAAAAAGAGCAATTTGTCCTCAAGAACCCCCCCCCTTACTACTTGTCTTTTGAGGAGTATAAAAGCTGATGCTCTGAATGCTCTTATTCATAATTCCAATACTTCGTCTTCGTGCCACAATCACCTTCAGTCTTATTTTGGTAAGTAGAAAATTTGTATTATTAGTTAACCAGGATCTATATTCTCCTTCTTATACAGGCAGGTATTTATAATTTAGTCTTGTTAAACGGAAATATTTTAAGTACATTTTAATATATCCAGTATGGTACACTGAATATTTTATGATTCTATAATATGAAAAAAAATCATAAATTTAAAACTATATGTGTAGGCTAGTTATTATTTTAAACTTACAACATAAGTGAACACCCAATCCTCACAAAAACTCAATACTTTAAATTATATTATTATTTCTAGAATTCTTAAATTATTAGATCAGGAATTTCCTAAATAAGTCGGTAATGTATATTTTTAATAGCAGAAAGTAATGATTATCATGCCTAGTCTACTGATATTTATAAGGCCATCAAATATTATCATGACAGAAAATAAAATTCAATGTTGAAATGCTACATAAGAAAGCTATACCTATTATGTTTAACATAAAATTGTTTTTTGCTCTACTGTAAAATTTTAAAAATTGGACATATCTCCTTCTTGCAAATCACCATGTTCATTTACACCGCACAGTGGGACCAAACACCAAAATCATGTTCATATTGGGGAAAAAACAACTCTTCCAGAATAATTTTTTTTTTGTATGAAATATGTTCAGAACAGTGCGGTGCATAAAAATTGTGAAGAATTTTCCGCCCAACTCTTTTTCTAACCACTTATAAGCCTACAAAGTTGAAAAAAGTAAAATTTATACCAATTTTGTAGGTTTTAACTTACATACCTTGATTCATGACTGAAACTTCTCCAAAGTAATTTTATGATTTCTAACTATGCAGATTGGATATGTTACTTACATAATTTTTATATAAAAAAGTTTGTTTCCTCTTCCCCCCTTTGGAATTATGTTCTGTGCATTCATATATGTATTAGTAAGTAGGTCTATGTTAGTTTTAAAGCAGTTTTCCATACATAGTGAAATAAGTTATCTGGCTGATCTTTGCTCAGCCCAAACTTTGTATGGATATGAAGAGTAGTTTTATACCTCTAATATGCCATGATATTCGTCTGCATCTTTCTCCCCTTGGAGGGTTGTTATAGCTTTTTGTATTTTGCATGATACCCTAAAAGTTACTGAATTTTTGCAATTTTATGGACATTTAGATTTTCTACTAAGCATAATTTTATCAATTTTGTATCCCCTCCCCCTAAATCCAATGATGTTGGAGAGCAAATGCTCTTTCAGAAATGCTCTTAGATAAATGCTCTCTGAACATGTATTAGAACAATGGACTTGGTTTCACCTCATTTGCCACCCCTCTTCACCCCTTGGGGTAAAAAGTTGAACAGAACATCATAACCTACTTTTGGAATACTAAAATCTTAACATCTACATCATAATTTCATCATGACTGCTACTCTGACTTCACTTTTACCTCAGTGAATCCCCCACGCCCACATTTTGGCTTAGGGGGAAAACTCAAAATTGACCTCAAATTAGCTTTATTCAGTATCAAAAATTTTGAAACTGCTATCAATAACAGTTTTCATAATTTTTCTGGGACTATCAGAATTTACATAGGTTTCACCCAATTTTTACCCCGTTTCGACCATCCTATCTATTCCAAAATGGAAATAGACTTCAAATTTGGATTCCTCAACCTTCAAAATATAGATAGGGAGGTAAATCAAGACATCTTATCCATATGACATACATACCCCCAGGTTCTGTGCCCCATGGCACCCCCCATTAAATTTCAAAGTCAAAAATTTTCTAGGGAATTTTTCCTTCCAATCCAGTCACCTCCCAAAACATATTTTCTGGGTTAAAAATTGACCCCTGTCAGAAAATATTGGAATATGAACGTGATTTTGGCGTTTCAACCCACTGTGCTTCGAAGAGATGTTTTTGTCACTTGTGAGATCCAAAACAGATAAATCATAACACTTGCGAGACCCTTTTTGACAGTGCGAGACCCTTTTGTGGGTCTCGCAAGTTTTTCTTACTCCGCCCACTCCACAGACCCCAAATCTTCATTTTTTTTCTGGGACTCACAAATGCCCCTAATATCAAATATATGTACACTTGTGGATCACTCATTACATTTCACTCCCTATAAATTGTACCGTACACCTAACCACTAGCTGTGGGCTTCATTACATAGCCTAAGGCATCTACAGATATAATCACCAAGCCATGTGAAGACGAAGGTTTGATTTCTGAGTTTTTATAAGGGGTGTCTCGCAAGTGTCATACTTCATCTTGGGTCTCACATGTGACGTAAAATAACAATATATACTTTTACTCAGCTACACTAGGCTGTAGACACGTAAATCAAAAAGTTCTGTTCCTAATTTTGTTAGACTTGGATTATAAGTCTTAATTAAGTACATTATTAGTAGACTGATAAACTGTTTCTTAAGTTTATGATTTAAAAAAGTTGACGGGTGTAGTTTCCAATTATTAAAAAGACGTTCATAAGATTTTTTTCACCCAATTTCGGACACATTCATTTGAAATTTTCACTAAATGGTGTTCAAAAGATGTTTCGAGGGGGCTCCATTGCTCAAATTTTGAAATTTTGCTTTCAATTAATTTCAGGATGCTGCAAACGTTACACTTTTTCAGCATGACATATCTTATAAACAGAATTGAAAATCAAAATTTGCCAAATGGAGCATCCTGGAGACAGATTGTGTATTATTGCCCTCTTCAAAATCTGTATAGAATAATATGCCTCTTTCTTCAATATTTAGAGGATCCACTCACACGTTCATGACAAATTAATGTTATTCGCAATGCCCATGGACTGTCAATAAGTTGCAATTTCGTTTAACTTAGGTTTTATAATTTGATGGAACATTCTCGGTTTCTACTTCAAAATTAGGACCGTACCTATTTGAAAATTCTGGAAATACTCATCATGACTGTTACAAAATTTTAAAAAATTAAAGTTTACTTTAAAGATAAGCATGCTTAGATAAGCTTTTGCGTAAGTACCTAAATACTTGAAAAAATAGTTGAAGGTTTCTGATTTTAGATATAAATATGAAAAAAAAACTTTCAATTGTTTTTTTGTTTTTGACTTGACATTGTTTGAACATAACACGTCAGTTATTTTTTGTCTTCTACGTATGATTGTTCTGCAAGATAAAAGCTGAAAATAGATACGCTAATGGCTTTTTCCAAAGTCGTACTCGTGCTTCCTTTTGCAATAATTTCGACTAGCTAAGCTTCAGTTACCTATCTGAATCTAAAAAATATGGTGCTACCAGGTATTGGATTCTAAAAAATTGAAAGATTTAAACAAAGCCATCAAAGACGAGCTTGATAAATTTTGATTGACAGCACCAATCTAATTTTATTCTCAAGCAAATTAAAGCTTTCCCATTCATTTTCTTCAAGGATATTTCCCCGATAAATTTGAAATAGGTATACATTTAGCATCTTGCCCTTTGTATCAAGCTAAATTGTCTTTAAGGATATAAATTTCTTCTCTTTATTTGACATTGACTACAATGAAGCAGTAAAAAGCAAGAAGAGGTTTTCTGCAAAAATAACCACTCTTTGTAGGAAAACGCAATTGATGTTCACATTATGATAAGCAAAAGAGATGTTAAAATCAAAATGTCAATGAAATTTAAAACATAAAGAGACAAATCATTTGACTTCAAATATGCACTCGCAGAAAAAATATTCTATATTGACTTCGCTACCATTATGACTCCCATCAGTTAATATATGTATAACTACCTATTTATGCTGTAAGAACAACGAAGAAGGCACTTTTCATCGAATTCATAATTTCACTATTTATCTTCAAAATTTGTTTTTCTATTATTTTAGTTTTTCAGAAAATGGTGAAAATAATAAAATAAGTAGGTAAGAATAGAATTTTTCAATGTTAAGGGTATGTTTTTTTAGAAGCCCAAACTGCACAATGAGGTAATACAAATATCTCAATGGATGATGAAATGTGGAAGAATATGAATGAAACTTCTCAATTAGCCAAACCCAAACAATATGTAGGATTTTTGTTTTCAAATTGTCCGATGAAACGATGTTTAACAAAAATATTTTCATAAAATGAGGACATTTTCACGACTGTTTTCTGGCTAATTTTTCAACTTGGAATTACAATTTTCAAATACATTTGTTCTGCTTCTATGATGAACTCAAGGACGTAAGGAGTTGGATTTTAAATTTCAATCGAATATTTGCTTTTACTGATGCGCAAAGTAAATGTAACTTTGACAATTAGTTTTAGCTATAAAGAATAAATAAATAAACTTTTCAACTCTATACATCCTTAAGTTCAATATTAAAGTACATTTTGGTTGAACGTCACAAATTTCTGTTCGGAATTCTCTTTTTAAACAGCCAAGGGAATTTTCTCAAATTTAACTCTCCAACGTTGATAGGGCTTGAGAAACCTACTAAACATACGAATATTTATTTTACATAGAAATGATTGCTGAATTCTCCTCTTTTCAATGAGACTAATTTTAGTTTTCTATGTCAGATACACATATTGAGTTACTATACTTATAAAATGAAAAGATACTACGCACTAGCATCTTACTCTATTTGAAATGCTGAGGAATTTTTTGAAATGGGGATTTTTAGTTTTATAAACGTTCAAGGATATGATTTTAAAATTATTTACCAACTCATGTTCCATGAAAATGAAAATGCACTCAATGAATTGCGATTTATAATATTTGAATTTTAAATGAAATCATACACGTACGTGTACAACGTAATTAATGAGTTCGGTTTTTTATAAGTAGGTTTGGAGTGAAACAATTGCCAAAATATCCCTCGCGTTGAGCACTTTTTTCTTTTGCTATTAAGGGTACCTTTCCTCAAGTTGCATTAATTAATTCATCTATCCATACATTTTTGTTTGCTCCCAGTTAAATGTCTCTCTAGGTATGCTCTATTATTACTAATAATTTCCCACTGAAATTCAAAACTCCACAAAATTTAAATATTAACAAGACCCTACTTTGGTTTCAGCATATTTGCTGGAAAATCTCATTGTTAATTTAACAATAAGGGTCTGTAGCCCTGTACTCTGAGGATAGAAAGGGGAGGGGGAAAAGAACAGGGAAAAATGGCAACATCTAATAAGTTGATACTGAATGTTAATTTTTTCTTATTTTTCAAAAATTTTCTTTTTTATTGGCTTATAGTTTAGGTTGGAAAAATTTTGGGGAGAGTCCAAAATTGTTTCTGCGAGGATTACGCCTTCCTTGGCCACACTTTTATTCTACCACTGCTCAGCTACAAATTCAATGAGAATTAAACTGGTGTATTATTGCTTTCATGACTTATATAGTGTCACTATTGGTTGATACGTAGTTAATGTTGAATACTTTACCATTTATTGAAATTATTATATTTGTTACACTTTTCCAGTGATATTTTCCAGACTTTCTATTTCTAAAACAAAAGGAAATTACTTTGGATCCAGTATGAAAGCAATCGCTGTACTAACAACTGCTCTGTTACTAGCTTCTGTAATGATGGAGGCAGTTCTGGGGCAAGGTGGTGGTGGTGCCCTTCCAAGTTCCATTGGAGACGTTATAGAAAATGCTCCTGTTCCTATTGGTTGAATGGGACGTACATAAGAAATTACCACAGGCCTAGCCTACCCTGTATAATGTTTCCTAATGAATAAATTGATTGGCTTATCGAAAAACTGTTAATTTTCTTTTTGGAAAGTTCGATTTCAAGATGTTTATTATGTATGCAAAGAAAAAAAAGTAACTCTCAAAGCCAATTCTGGAAAAATATACCTCCTTTAAACAGTGAGTGTGTTTATTGCTGTGAATTTCAAAAAGAAATATTAACATTCTAGAGATAAAGTACATGTTTTTTCTTTCTTCTATAGTTCTTCCTATTCACAAAGAGCTCACCAATGCAAAACAATAATATTCGTTTTTCAATGATCTGTATAAGATGGGGCATCAGTACTACTCAAAACTTCAAAATTTTGGTAAATTCACCTCTGCTCACGATAACTAGGATTAACTGAACAGTATCTGAATGGTGATATACATATGTGAGAAAGGAATAAGTCAATTTTTTTTTATATCAATTTCTTTTAAAGTTCAATTGTTTAAACCAAGTCTAACTTTCAGTAAAAATATTATGTCACAAAATAAGACCATTACTAAGGAAATAGAATTCGAAGTTGAATTGCTAAGTAAGAAAACTATGTAACATGAGGTGTTTTTTTGGTCTCCAGTAAAATTTGAGAAAGTGAACTCAGTTGTTGCCCTCTTTATCATCTCTGTAGGATACAATGCCTCTATTTTCAATATTTGGAGTGTCCATACTTCCACAGACACATTTATGGCTAATGTTATTCACAATACTCATAGGCTGCTGATAAGTTGCAATTTTGTTTAATTTAAGTTTTATAATTTGATGGAAAAGTCTTGGTTTCTACTTCAAAAATTAGGACCGTACCCATATGAAAATTCTAGAAATACTCATCATGACTGTTTCAAAATTAAAAAAAATTAAAGTTTCCTTTAAAGATGAACATGCTTCACTATGCTGATGCGTAAGTACCTAAGTACTTGAAAAAAAAGTTGAAAGTTTCTGATTTTAGATATAAATATGAAAAAAAAATACTCTATAGTTTTTTTTTTTTTTTTACTTGACATTATTTGAACATAACACTTGAATTATTTTTTTTCTTGTACGTATGATTGTTCTGCAAGATAAAAGCTTAAAATAGATACGCCAATGGCTTTTTCCAAAGTCGTACTCGTTCTTCCTTTTGCAATAATTTCAACCAGCTAAGCTCCAGTTACCTATCCTTAATCTAGAAAATATGGTGTTACCAGGTATTGGATTTCAACAAATTGAAAGATTGAAAAATTTTGATTGACAGTACCTATCTAATTTTATTCTTGAGCAAATTCAAGCTTTCCCATTCATTCTGTTCGAGAATATTTCCTCGACAAATCTGACATGGGTTTACATCTCCAAATTCCTGCCTTACTTTGCCTCCTCGCTCAATATTTCCTCCTCCTTATTCAGGCTGCAGGTTCTCGTTATGTTAGTAGATTTTGTTCAATAATAATAACAATAATTATAAATAGCAGCTTTATTTGGTTTTCCATACATCTACTCTTAACTTACACTTGTCTTACAGTTTTCTGGTTCGTGGCGCCCTTCTTCACGACCGGTGGAGGTCCTTTCCTCCAACCTTTCCAGCCTTCTTAACCTTGCTCATTTTTGGGCATACGCCTCCCCTCTTCCCCCCCAATTCATTTTTGTTCTCAGTTATTATCTGTACGAGTTAGCTTTGCATCCTGAAATTCAACGATGACTGCGTGATGAAGTGCTGTCAATTCTAAAAGCCAATTATAGAGAGTTAACTGTACATACATACCTCTTGGAGAAGGACCGAGAACGTGCATTGGTGAGTATGAGTAAAATCCTATTGAATATTTTAACTACTTACATACTTTAGTGAAACTAAAGGTTCTTAACAAATTTTTCAAGCAGTCAACTTTGCAAATTAGCCCATTCTGACGTGAATGAGCTCATCAGTGGTTGGGTCGAATAAAGGAACGATGGAATTAATCTGACGATATAATTAAAGACTTAATATGGGTGCAAAGAAGAAAGAAGTCTAAAAATGAACGTCTTTCTCTTCAATGAATTTTTTAACACCGAAGATGAAGCTTAAACGTGGAATATTTTTCATCCTCTTCTTTTGCTCGACATTTTCTTCTTGCTTATTTTTTTTTTTAATTAAAGAGAAGACATATTTTTTTGGGCCAGATAATCGCGTTAAAATAAAAATAAACGTTTTCTTTTTTTCCGGAAAAGTTCTAATTTAATTTTATTACGACGAAATTGGTTGCAGAGAAGTGTAGCCCCCTCGCCTCACTTCATCTATAAAAATCCTCTAAGAAAAGGGAGGCCCAGATTGCAACTTAAAGAAACGAAATAAATCGAGCGACCCGATAGTTGTTAGGAATGTTGGAAAAAGTTTATTTCATTTTGGGGAGTAGTAAAAGGAAATTTCTTATTTTGTGAAATTCAAAAGCCAAAATAAGTTTCTTGACGCTTCGAATCAAGATAGAATCGAATTTTTTTACCCGCTCTGTCAGATAAGTGGGGCCTATGGGCTTCATTCGAATGTAATTGACCATGAACGCTGGTAAATAAATGTATACTGCTTGTACTCGTAGTTTATGGTGGGTGTTTTTTTTTTCTTCTTTTTTCGAGGAGACTTTTGTAAATGGAATAAAACGTACAATTCGAGTAGATGGCATTTGTGAAATATCCGGCCATTTTAGTGGGGAGTAAATTTTTTAGTGGAATCGCCGAATTCTGTGGCAAACTATGGAGTTTTCCTTTTTTTTAATGGACATGTCTTGAAATAAGTAGAATAGGATGTTGCAACTTCCTCGTGACATTTGACCTAATTTTTTGGGGGTAATCTGAGGAAAAAATAGAGTAAAAAGCCATGATTGTACTTCTGTGGGTTTAAGAATGAAATCTTTTCATGAACCTCATCGGTTCAAGTCCAGCAAACCTGCTAAGTCCAAAAAAAATTATTACTTTTTTTTCAATCAAATTATTTTTAGGCCAGATAATGCGAAATCAGCATGAAAAATGGCTTGGAACTTAGCAGGTTTTGTAAATATTCTGATAATATGTTTTCATGGGACTTAGCTGGTTCTAGACTTATGCTGGTAATATGGTTATTGTACCTATTAATTTTAAGAGTGCCTTCAGTTAGTGGCAGCATGGTGATAAGTGAAGAGGAGAGTATTTTGCCGATCCAAGTCCAAAACTTGCTAAGTCCTAAACAATTATCGTCTATTTTTTGCACTCGAATGAAGTTTTAGTACTTATCCGATTAATTTATATCAGTAAGAAAACCTGCTAAAAATGGCGCATATATGTTTCAAGTCTTATAAGGTTTTGGACTTACAGTTGGATTGATAATTTTTATTTATCAGTTTTGGAACTATTCTACTCATTTATGTACATCTGATAAAAATAATTTAAGTGTATAGTTCGTTGAAAACTAAGAACACTTTCAAGATGGACAGATTAGAATAAATATGGCTGAACTTCGACTAGAACCTGCCAAGTAGCAAGAAAATGAGAATTTGTTTTTTCACTGATTTATCAAGAATAACTCATCAGTAAAATTATCAGGGGCTCCAAAACGAAATCATTTGTAAAAAAAATTATTTTATTAAAGGTAACATGTACAAAAAATTACACAACAGTAAAATTGTCAGGGGTTCCAAAACGAATCACAATAATTATTATTTTTTAAATTATTTCATTGATTGTAACATACTTATTTGAAAAATTATATACCAACAAAATTTTCAGGGCTTCTAAAATTTTTTCAATAAAAATATTCATTATAATAGTGAACAGTAGCTTACAAATAATTAATTTTTTTTGTTGAATAATTTTTTTTCCTTTTTCCCCCTACCCCCCCCCCCATAATTTTACTGTCCGGTTTTTTAGACAGGCATCTTTCTATCTTATTTTTGAATTCCATATTTTGATTTTTCAACGACTCATATTACCATAAAAGGCAAAAAGGCAAATACATTTTTTTTCTTCTTTACTCTTGTTACAATTTTAGGGTTAACCTAATATTTACACTAGTCATGTTTTTTGAAAGAAGTCTATTATTTTTACATTATAATGACCTTTGACTTTGACCAGCAGTCTCTTCCTCGAGTTTTTTGGTGACCAAAGACCTGTGATATTTGACCTCCCCCACCACAATCTACAAATTTCGTATTCCACCCGAATCTCGTCGACTGAAAATGGCCTCTCTATGCCAAAGTTTATGAAAAGTAGCTTGTCAAACTTTCTTGCGTGTTCTCTCGTTCAATTTCAAACCCTTGACATAGAACTTAATTCCAACTTTCTTACCAGTTTGCCCACTAACGAAGGCAAAAATGTGTAGTCAACGTAAATTCTTGCTCGTTTTCGAACCGCATGCATTAATACACGTGTTTGAGGTCGTTTCAAAAAGTTATAAAAGTCGTCAGCTTTTTCTGTTTTTACGGCCTTCCTTTTTCTGATTTCCCAGCGACGCAGCGAAATTTTACAGGTCAATCTTAGTTATAAATTCTTAATGCGACTTTGGAGAATACCAAAGCCCTCTTGCCATTCGTGAATTAATTTCCAAAAACGAGCAGATTTTGGCGAATAAATCAAGCGAACTTTACCCGAAAGCTGTAATTACCAAAATTTCGAGTCAGTTTATTTACATTTTTTTTCTTTTGCGTATAACATTTTCTCTCTCAGTTAAGAAATTGGAGGGGTTTTCACTTTCTTCGTAGAGTAACAGGCAAAAAAAAAATGATCGTAAAGGCTGAAAGACGTTCTTAAATGAGGAATTTTTTTTTTAGAACATATTTTGACCTAATTAGAGCCTTAAAGAAAAAAACTAAGCCTGTTCTTTGTTTCCAGCAAAAAAAGGATATTTTCAGAAATTTATTATTACCAATTTTTGGTTTCCTTTTTCTTAACCATTTTGTTTGATGTTCATATCTTTGTGGGTACTAATTATTTTAGAGTACTTAATCAACTTTTAACAGTTTTTTAAAAAGGCTTTTGCTTACTAATCGTTGATGAATTTCTCTTTTGGTTACCTGAGGACGAGAAACTGAAATTAAAAATAAAATAACGATGGATTTATTTTGGCTCTGACGTCATAGGCAGAATTGTTTTATGAAAGAGTTATTTTTGCTTTCATATTTATTCGTTGAATTTTTATATCAAGTATTGAAATTATTGTGCTTATTATTTTGAAATGATTATTGCTTGTTTATCACTCTGCATTAGTTCTGAGTGCCAGCTCACTGGCTGCGCCATTTTGTCTAAACTAACTCTAAAATTTTTTATGTTAAAAATATTCAACTTTCTGGTCAAATTTCAGCTACCTACTTCCCCTGTGGCTAAAATATGAAATGACTGCTTTTCAAGTACAAGTCTGATGCATCATAACATATACATAGATATTTAAGGGTGCTAAATAATAATTTCAGCTCAAATTTTTGCTGCCGACGTCTTTTGTGGCTGAAATGAGGCTGAGAAATGACTGAAATTAGGATCGCTAATTTCTGAGTATGATATATCACAGGATAAAGATTTGAGAGTCCTGAATTCAAGGTTGTCAAAATTCAGCTCCGTCTCTTTTCTGTTATTAATGGTTACTACGAGTGAAATTAAGCCAAATTTTTTGATAAAATATTTTGAATATATTAACCCTTTAATATTGTGAAAATATTAATTTCTCTGCTATATTTTCAAGTTTATATTCAATATTATGTTATTTTCGGAATATTTTGGTTGAGAATTTTTCATTTTTATTGGAGAGAAAATATTTTTGAGATTTTGGGAAAATATTTTAGACAGTTTTTAGCTTGTAATAAGCTGATGGATGGTTATTTTAAATGTCCTCTTATCTTTAAGTTGGGGTTGAAATCTGTGAATTCTTGTACATTTTATTTCCCATCTCCAAGTTTTTTCAAAGATGAATTCTTTTTACTAAACGTTTAGTCGAAATTTTGTGTGTCCGTTTGTGTCCAATATTATTATAATGATGACGTCTTTCTGGACGTAACTTTTTTTTGCTCCCAAATTGAGCTTGAAAATTGAGCTTATAAATGAGCTACAAATTGAATTCAGTATTTCATGGAAACAGATAATATTCATGCAATATCGATAAATTTTTATTTGCTGGTTTTATTAATGTTAATTCAATATTATTCTTCCAAAAGGGGGGTAGGAGGAGGGTGAGCTGCTTTAATGCAGTTTTCAAGTAGGCAAAAATTCATAATGGCGTGGCAATTTTGTGTATCAATCGATATTGCCCTCAACATTTTATGCTTCAAGCTTGATTTTAAAATGTTTTTTTTTTTTCAATGAAAATTAATGAATATTTTTTTATACAATTAATGTAAGAGAGAATTCATCTTCGCCCTCATGACTCTTCGTGAAGGCTACAGCTATTTTAGCTATTAGCTCTAAGAGCACGAAACCCAAAAAATAAAATTACATATTTAGGTAAAACTAGCCACGGATTACCTTTAGTGACATTTTGAAAAATTAGGTAAGTTGAATTTTCATTACTTGAAAAAAATAATTTTCCCACTTATCGAAACTTGGTGCCTTCCGTTTCTTATGCGAGTAGTAGAGAGTCACCCTTACCCCTCCTAATATAATTTTCTATAACTTGTTCCATTATTTGACTCGGCCAGATGATTTTTATGGTTTATTTCGTATTTCGTCCGACTAACCTTATTTTACAAACAAAAAAAATGGGGTGGCTAACATAAAAGACCCAAATAAAAAGGACCCTTTAAAAAAACCTTTGAAATCGTGGCAAAAAAAAAAAAGAAAAAAGGAGAAAAAAATCAAAATGTTGTCACAAATTTCGCATTTTACGAGCGTGTCGTTTTCAATTTTTATAGTCCTGAGAGAAAAAAAGTGTTTTGTGGTGACGAGTAAAAAAATGGGCATCGAGATTAAAGAGTACTTGGTATTGTATTCGTTTACGGGTGTACGTTTATGAGCCTCTCGTTTTAGCAGCCAGGAAAAAATGGCCTTCAGACAGTAAATAAATGTTACGGAAGTCATGATTTAGAATAGGGGGGCTCAGGGTGAGTGAGGAAAGTACCTACTCGGCTACCAGACGACCGACGTGTAGAATAATTCGCTCGTAAAATGTAATAAATATGTTAATGCGGCAACGTACTTTTACTTTTTTCTCCTCTGTATTTCACCTTTTGGCTGCTATTTTCCACCTTTTTTTTTTTTTTTTTCCAGCCCAGAATACGTTAAAATGATGGTGAATAGCTTCAGTTTAATTAAACATAGGGCTTATGGAGTTCAGAACAAGCAAAGTGTCTATCGTATTTATCGTGACGAGTTGGTAGACAGCCAGACATCATAAATGGCAGATGTTCGAGTGTACCAGTAGCCCACTGAGGGTTATGTGAAAATTTCCAATTTTTAAAATCTTCTATACGTGTTTTTTTTTTTTTTGAGCGAGATTTTTTTGTAGAGGTAATAAAACGTTTAGGCAGAGATAGCTATTAAAATTAATTTATTAGCTACCTCTCTTCCCCTTTTCATAAAGTATGTTGAACAAAATTGTCATTCTTCGAGTACTCAAAGCTCTGTGGGATCTCTGGAATTGCTGCAGACCTTTGTGAAAGACGTGAAGGCTGAAATGAATTCTCACATTTTTTCCAAAACATGAATTTACTATTAGACTGAATATGACGAATATGCTACAATATTTCAAAAAATACAATAATATTTCTGTTTCTGATATTTCTACCTCTTGATGACTAGCAATGTTATAAGTGATTGACCTTGACCTCGAATTAATGACATTGACCTTGAAATAGTGATCTTTAAATGATGGCAACTTTTCAAGAAAGTTACTTTTTTAAATTCTTTACACTATTCTTTACATTTTTCATGGGAGTTAGTGACTTTTTTTACACCAATTCCTTTGTATTCTCTACATTCTTTATCCTAATTCTTTACGTTCTTTAGCAATTCTATACATTCTTTACCTCACTATACAGATAGTCTACAGATATAGTCTATGGAGGAACGTATGGACACACAGACACATGGACAAATTTTTGACTAAATTACTCTTACGAAAAATTCATCTTTCATAGTTGAAATTTGGTGTTTTTTTTTTACAAGGAAAATGAGACAATTATTTAGAAGTGTAACAGAAATCACTACAAAAATAGCCGCAATATCATTATATGTATTTTATGCAGAATATTTCTATTTTTATCATTTTTTAGAGAAAAAAAAGTAATTACAAAAAATATTCACTCGTAGAATCTCTAAAAAAAACTTTAACGTATATTTCTCTAATTTTCACGGTTACGAAGTTATATCTTTAAAAAAACTAGGAAAAAAAAAATTTATGAATACGATCGATATGAAAAAATTAACATTTTCATGGATCAACACGTTTATTTTATTTTATATTTACTTTGTGATGATATAGCGTTGAGAAACGTGTGGATTTGTGAAGACGGGTTGAAAATATAGGGGTAACTCATAATAAAATTTCATTCTCAAATTGTTTTGAATATTCTTGGTTTGTTAATCAGACAAGTTTTACAAGTAGGAAGTTTTAATTTATAATCTTTCTATTACGAGTAGAAACTTTTGTGGGCTAGTTGGCTTGCTGATTCGATGTTTAGCTTCTCAGCCTAAAAGTTGCGAGTTCAAGTCTAGTCTCGGTCAACATTTGGTATCCACACCTAATTTCCGTATATTTCATTGGCTTGTAATACGCCTATTTCACAAAGAGAATTTCTGAATTGATATGAAAGCTATTTGTGATACTCATATCGTATAAAATAGCTATGCAACTAGAACCCATTGAAGAAACAACTAATTGTGAGATTTATACTCGTAAGAAGAACTTTTTTCTTTTTGAGGCGTGTTCGATTAGCTTTCTTTTTTACTGACAGTTCAAGGGCCGTAGCGCAAGGCCTTTTTAAGGCAGGGCAACTGAAATTTTCGGTAGGACTACAATTTTTTCTCGCATATAAGCGGGGGGTAGGGGGGCGAGATGACAAATAAAAGCTAACTTTTTGTAAAACTATTTCTATTTTTATTGGAAGAGACTGACATTGAGATTCTTTTGTGGTTCATTTGTTTTTCAAGGAAAAATTCTTTAGAGGGCAACCTTTTTTTTTTAGTTGGAGCAATGTCCGATTTGCTCGGATGGGCGCTACAGTCTTGAACAGTTCACATATTCTTGGTGTTATTACTGGGGGTCATCTCCTGGTTTGTGTGTTTCGTCGTAATTATACTGCTGAAAGGAGTAAGTAGATTTTAGGGTTGTATCTAGACCAATATCCTGGAAGGGGGTGATTTATAAACCCTGTGCCATTTTCTCCTTCACTACGGGAGCAGGGTTGCCTGGTCAAAAATTGCCCTGAAAATGGTGTGAAACACTTCGATCTAAGATTAATACTAGAAAAACCAGGTTTTCACTCGATTACTCAAAGGACCAGGTGGCGTCATATACGAAGCCACAAGAATAACCTCTAAGGACCAGATGGCGTCGTATGACACAAGTCAGGGTTTCTCAAAATATTGTTCCTTTCACTAGTCCATCTCAAAATTTTGAGTGGCGTCGTATATGACGCCACCTGGTACTTCTAGTGTTGAATTGAAAATAATATAATGAGTAAATTGGAAAATTTGTTGGCCCTTTTTTAGTAAAATTCCTCGTAATTATAGATTTATTAATGAAAAAGCACCAAAAACACCTATTTGATCAACAGGGGGGGAAAAATACCAAATCTGTTGTTCGAAAACCAAGGGCGTTTGAATTTCTTCTAGTACATTTTATCTTGGTTAAGGAAGGGAGGAACGGCACCCTCCAAGTTTCGCCATTGGTTGAAAATATATGTGCGAAACTCATAAAAATTTTTATATCACATTTTCAAATGGTTTTACATTCTTGGTGGCTTAGTCGAAAAAGTCCTTAGTTGGGAAATTTTAATTTACTCTTTCTATTAAAAACGTTTGGGGGCTAGTTGGCCCGCCGCCGGTTTAATGTCTAGCTTTGCAGCGTAAAAGTTGCGAGTTCAAGTGTAGTCTTAGCTAACTACATTCCATATCTTAAATCACATAGTCTTCGTTTATTTAATTGGCATATCATATGCGATGCTTATCTCACTAAGAGAATTCATAGAATATATTATTTCTAATACTTATCATATGAAATAGTCATGAAACTAGAACCCATAGAAAAAGAACCAATAGAAAAAATAAATGTTTCTAGGGTTACTGCCCTATGGGCAAAATATTTTGAAAACGGATCCGTTTTATTCCGGGTTATAATCCGTTTCTGGATTATAACCCGGAATTTTCCTGTTTTCCGGCTTCTAAAACGGATTTCGAACGGATTGTAATCAGTCTTGCCGGAAATGAGTCCGGATTATTTTCCGTGAAGGCTGTTTTATCATATTTGTTGGCCCGGGTTATAATCCGTGAAACCGTTTTACAAACGGATTTAGAAAAATTGCCCAAAAATTATCACTGATTATAATCAGGAAATCCGTTTTACAAACGGATTTGGAAAATTAATCAAGATGACAAAAATAACTGCAAATTTTCAGATCCGATGATCGAAAATAAAAACGGACTGACAACGGATAAAATTCTCATTTTGCGGATCATTTTCTCATTTTTTGCCCATCGGGTGATCCATTACTTATTTCTATTATTATTAATAGTTATCCTCATACACAGCTAACTAATGCCTCGACAGCTTTCAGAAACCGCATTAAAATCTATAATAAATTTTGAAATATTTAAAACCTGATCAGGACCCAAAGCGATCAAGTCTTAAAATTATTTTTTCTTGCAGACCAAATGTGCATCTATACTGAGAGAAAACTGGATATTAACTTTTAATATCTGCATTCTAACTTCAAGACAAATTCAAGTTTATATGAAAAATTTATGTAAATTTATTTGGAATTAATACAAAATATGAGAAATCAATAGAAAATATTGAAAATTAGTCTAAATACGTTATGTAAAAAATTAGTGTGTGCTGCATACTAAAATTTAATACATTTTGTATTAAATTTTCACATAAAACATCGAATTTTCCCAAAGTTAGTATGCAACATAATAATTTTCAACATTTTTTCTCTGTGTGTATTTCTGAAGGGTTAGGACCTTTTTGGAATTGCATTTACATATAAGCTGAATTATTTCTTTCAGATTTCTTCACCTTCTATTCGGTATACATGCTGACTTATGTAGCCGCATATATCGAATATTACAAATCGATTTCGTGTATACGGATTTCGTGCACAAAGGTAGAAAAAGTACTGCTATCTTGTTTGTTCAGGGTGGTTAGCTATAAAAATGTAAATCGTTTATACGAAGACGATGCGTCTAGCCAATCATATATTCTGAGGGGCTTCTGTCACAGGAAAAGTATACCGAGGAAGCGTAAAAATCACGAATAATAAAAAGGGGGGGACATGCCAGGAGAAAGGAAATATTGTAGGGAAAGTCGCGGAGGCGTCCCTTTTTCTTTCACTTTTCTGGTTAAATTTATACTTTTGTGTGCGCCACTGGCTGTCTTTTCTCGTGTAAACGGAAATAAAACAATGAATGTAAAACACGCGTACATAATTTTATATCCGCTATTTTATGACGACAGCGAAATAAATTGTGCTACCATTTTTCTTTCTTATAAGGTGGAAGGTATGTAGTCTTTCACCAAAATACTGGTAAAGCGAAGCTGGTATAAAAACGTGTACTTGGTACTTACTGACTGAAGTGAACATTACTCAACTACAAAAGTATTTGTGTAAAATTCAAAAATTGTGTAAGTCAGGCTTGTCATCTGGAGAAATGCTATGTGGAGTTCAGTGGCGTCTGCTCTGGGTGTGCAGGGTGCTCACTGCACACCCAACCAAATTCAAAAAAAAAATTCATTACCAACTCATTAATCAATCATTAATTATTATTATCATTATTATTAAATATGAAAACAGAATAGAAAAAGTAGAATGAAAAAAAAATTTAAAAAAAACAAAATAAAATGAGAAGAGAATGTCACAAAAATGCCCATAAAAATGAGAAAAAAACTGAAAAATTTTCCTTCCACACTGCTCGCAAATAAACTCGACCTAATGTATATTGTCACATTGGTTGTTCATATTTTACAATGAGCTTTGACACAACTGCAATGGGCAGAAATTATGTCGAGAGGAAAGAGGAGTTCTTGTGAATAGTATGGTAGGGTGTTCAGTCAGTGTATATGAACGTACGCGCACTTGTATTCTTGCGTTTCTTCTTTTTCTCCTTCAAAATTTTTGTTAACTGCTTTAGATCCTCTTCTGTTTTCAGTTTTGTATTTTCTTTTTTTTTTTTTCAACTTTTATCACTTTTTTTTAGGGGGAGGGGAGAGAGGAGTAGGAAGGGTTTGATTTTTGCAGTTGAACCTTACAGTTGAACACCCAAAAAATACTACCACGCGACGCCACTGGTGGAGTTGAGCTTCTCTGACCAAATCCAAGCGCCCTTCCGAAGAGGGAGGAAGGAGCAGCTCTTGATGAAACCGTAGTGAGTCATCCTCTTTAGTAATGGATCAAAATCGAAATTTTCATCTTAGATAGAAACTGACTTCATTTTTTATAATCTTTCGTTTTATGGAATTATCATGCAAAATGGGCATAAAAGATCTTACTATCGAAAATAGAAAATAAGAAAATGTAACAGAAAACGCAACAGTTCAAACACGAAAGTCATATTTTTTGCACTTCTTGTTGTAATTTCTACTATTAATCCTGAATCATCCTATTCCTATCCAAAATTATACAAATTGCTGCTATATATTTTGCAGTATGAATTATAGAAGCAAGTCAACAATCTATATACAGTGTAAAGTCTGCCAAAGTCGTACTTTTATTTTGTCCTCCCTCTCATAAGTGTACCAAAAAACAGCAACATTTTTTGTAAATGTTTCTGTCAATGGAATTTTTCAAGCCATCGCCATTTCTCATCATTATTTCCACCAAATTTACTCGTTTCGCCAAGCAGTCGCCAGATGGCCAGACTCAAAATTCACAAGTCGTTATAACGTTGCTCGAAGATTTATAAAGGGAGTGCATTTAAGAGATAAAAAAAGCTCTTGAATGTTAAAAAGAAGCTCTCTGAATGAGAAAGAAAAAAGTCAAACATTTTAAAAGACTGGAAAAAACCCACAAAGACTGGGAAAAAATTCTACGGAAATATTTTACACGAAATGGGACTAAAGATGTGTGCTCAGATTATTGTAAAGGGAGGTGGGAATGGGAGGGGTGGAACAAACACGAGGATGTAAACTGCGTATCCGAATTTGGACGAAAAGAAAGCGAACTAAAAAGAGCAAGGAAAAAAAAGTACTCAGCCTTTTCCCTGCGGGTTGATGGCCTTAAACAGGCAAAAAAGAAACAAAACCTCTGTAAAATTTCACTCTCATTGGCCAATAGCAGCTAAAGCGAGTGCTGGATTCTGTATTTTTACGAGAGCGAGAAGGCAGCAGCATTCGTTATACCGGCCTTTGAGCTTAAAAGTATTTTCCCAACAATATTACCGGCTCGATTCTAACTTTAATGATCACTCAAATTTATTATGATCCTTTTTTTTTTCTCTTTTAATCGTTTCTACCTTATCTCAGTCGATATTTTATGGTCTCTCCGTAGCTGTTCTCGCAGAAGGCTGGTTTACAGCTTCAGCTTTTAGAGCATTTACTCGTTTATATTGGTATTGAGTTAACCAAAATTCAAATTTCGGCGAAAATTTCCTCTCGAAGGCTTAATTTGAAATTCTAATATCCCAAATTTGAATATCGACTCGCAGTATACCCATTAAATCAAAGGAACTTTGGCACAATCTAATTTTCATTACCCATCAACTACGTTATTCTGTACCATCAAAGATGCTGAAATTGTTAGATTATTCAAAAATTATACGGCTATGTGTGAAAATATATAAGAGTATACCCTGCACTGAAAAAAAATTCTAGAGTGAACTCTACCTTGGCTTTTTTCAAGTGGTTCACAGTTGACTATTTTTTCAACTAAATTCTGAATCTATTTTTCGTGAAATTTGGATAGTATGTTATTCTTGAAACACCCTCTATGACCTCACAATTCGTTGTTTTTTTCAATTTCGAAATTTTCAGGTTTATTGTGAGGATTTTAAAAACCATTTTTGGCTGTTTTGAAGAAAAACATTATGTTTAAAAAATCGGAATTTAAAAAAAAAGTTGTATCATTGATTTTTGGAATTTATTTTGAAAAGTCGAAAAATTTTGAAATTGGGAATTTATATTAAGGTATTAAGACCTCTGATTTAAGACCAGAACTATCTATTTTTTTGTTAACTAGGGGAGATATATTGAAGTAACCCCTCAAAAATTGGTCCCGCATTCACCCCATTTTCATGTATGCGTCACCATAAGCTATAAAATTTAGTTACGATGGTTTCTTCTGGTGTGTGCATGCATCGTACTACAAAAATATGAAAAATATTTGTGTAAGCAATGGCGGGTTCAGTATTGTAAATCCTTTCCCATTAAAGGTAATTAACCTCGCAGCCAAACTGAATATTTTACTAAAGATGTACTCATTTTATTTTTACATAACAATAAATTATAGATACATCCCTCATCCATACTCTTAGTAAATTGATAATCTGATTTCAAAGGGATTATGAGAATATTTCATATTAAAAAAAACTTATTTTTTTTGTTGCACTTCAAAACGAATGCATAATATTGGCACGGAATCTGTCATTTTTCAGGATATAAAAATGGTATAGCCCTAATAATTTGAAAAACTTTATTAACTTTGAAATTGCCAATAAATTACACTTACACTGGAAACAACCATAAAATATTTTCAGCTGGTGTGTACTTGTACATGCACTGGTGGAATTCACGAAGCAGGAAATAAAATAAGATTAATGGAAAGGGTTTTAGGGTTGTATAAAAGTATGCCGATGTTCATTGCACAACCGTATACCAACAAATAGGTACACACTCGGTGCAAAAAAAAAAAGAAGAAAAAAAAGTGAAAAATAAAAATGAAAATAAAAGGGAACTCGAGTCAATGACCCCAGTTTCAGTCGGTGTTTGGTGAAGATGGAGAACAACGTTCTAAACGCCTCCATGAAGAGACAAAATATTGTGTACACTCGTCCCTTTTTTTCCAGATCGAATAATCAATAGGTTGAGGGCACAATAAAAGAGTAGAAGAATAGAAAAAGAAGAAAAACCTGCTGAAAAGCGTAAATTAGGTCACCTTTTAAGATGAAATTACATAAGACCATCGAGTATTATTGTGGTTTGGGATGGGAAATTACGAAATGGTAATTAAAAAAAAAGCTTCTCGACAATGCAACGAAAGGGCAATGAACTAACCCTATAAATCGGCTGGAATTCGTGATGTAATTTTACAATAGACGAGAGTCGAAGAAAGGCTGAGAGCAAACAGAAGCGAGATGACCAACTTTGAAATAAAGTTTGGAGAGAAACAAAAAGGAGGCTGTTTTAGTAAATGGAAAACTTTGGGAAAAAAAGAGCAGAGAATTGCGAAGAAGCTATGAACTTTTCAGAAAAAAATAACTGCCTGCAAAATGTTAAGAATTTGATCCTTTAAAAAGAATATTATTTAAAAAAGTAAATACGGGTGATTCTACAAAAATGTTGATAGTTTAAATAATTTTTTTTTAAATGTGGTCGCCATTTTAATTTTTTTTTTTGAAACCCATAAATATATTAGTCATTTTGATTCAGTTTTGTTCATGTTCGTTAATTTTGATTCTTTTGGTTCAGTTTTGTTTATTTTGAATTTTGATTCATTTTTGTTCATCTTTATGATTTTTCTGGGCCCCTGCTACAAAGCTGAAAATAAAATCTTCAGCATTCAGCTAACGTTTATGACTTTCAAAAATAAAAATTCGACTTTGATTTTCTGCTTCGCGATTTTTGATTTTCGGGTTTTACTGTTCAGCTTTTTTGGTTTCATATTTTACAAAAAATTGAAATTAGCAGGTGAAAAAATTGAACGAAAAAAAAAACTCGGAAAAACTTAAAAAAAACTGTTGGGGCAATAAGTGAACTGACTATATTTCCAAGCTAAGAATAATTGAGTAAAAGCTCAGGAATAGCAACACCGAATAAAAAAAATTCGATTTTATTGCGTAATAATAAAAACAGCAAAAATATAACATTACAAGATATACGCAGTGAATCGATCTTATTCAGTTAAACAGCTTAATTGATAATCAGCATCATGACTTTAAGATTGCTTAGTTCACAGTTAAAGAGACTTTGTTACTTATAAAATTCGGTTAACTTGCACAAGTTTAAGATATAAGCTTCAGTTCATTGCCTAAGCTTAAGTCTGAGATTCAGTTACATTTAGATTGCTAGATAGTTTTACAGACTACTTAATTCAGCTGGATATAGATACAGACTTAAGATACAGATGTAGATTCAAGTGGTTCAGTTGAACTGATACTTAAACTCTGGTTGAGCTTCACTACAATTCTATGAGTAACCCCTCTAATCTGTAAATAAAATTGAAAATAAAAAACTTTTAGTTGATACGTACTTCCCCCTCAATTAGAATCAAAAACTCTAAAATATGTTCTCATTTATTATTTTAACCTTTGAAAGTTTCCTGGTGAGATTATTCAGCAAATTTGCTCTTCCTCTTTGGTATTGCTCCACTTTTTTTTTCTTCAAAATTATATTCTTTTATTACACCTTTGACATTTTACTCTTAATAGTTTGAGCCAGAATAAGGTGCCAGCCCTGTCTACCATTAGTGAATTAATTAATCAATTACCAGAGAGTATAAGCATTGCGTTATATTATTATCATGATCATTAAATTTCACGTATCATTAAATATTTCGACCCGCAAAAAGAAGGTTAAACGTGTATATTCTGGTCATTTAATAATTGAGCCACCTATTTTTAAAATTAGACCAATTACACGTGTGATAACATTTTCTGCTGTATGTGTGTGACATGAAAGGGATCATGAATGTAAAGAATGATATGTATCCTACGTGAATGTGGGTCGAAAAAAACAGGTAATAAGTTGAATGTTTGCTCGTTAATTACAGATAATCAATTTTTCATGATAATGCGTGGATGGGTACTTGCATTATTTAGGGAAAGAAGATTACAAAAATGTTTCTGATAACTTTTTTTCTTCTAATTATAAATTACATGAAATTGAAGCTTTTGGCATGAAATTCACTTTATAATTAAGTCATTATTAAATTATGGTCTGGTCATATTTGAAAAATGAAAAAGGACATTTCTCCTTGTCAAGAACAAAAATGTAGTCTGAGTTTCAAATTTGTTGGGATTAGCTATTTTTTTTCTTCTTTTTTTTCCTGAAAATTGGATTAATTATTTTTATTAGGTCCATTTCTTCAGCCTTTTTATTGAAGTCAAAGAATCAAAAATGAATTTTAAACTACGAAAAAAGTTTCTGGCTTTCTTTTTATTTAAAAACAATTACCTAATTTCACTTTTTAAAATTTCGTCGATTCAAGTCCCTCAAGAAAGACCTATTTTTTGGCTGATTTGGCATATTTTTTCATAATTTGGAAGACCGAACCTTTATTTCTGCAAAAATGTGAATCTTGAAATTCAAATTTCAAATTAACAATTTTTTATTGAATGAAAACATGCCAGAACTAGTATGTCGTCGAAATACTCAACGAGGTCTCATGTTTTCTTTCTGTGCCTTCGTAGAAGTCAAGTAGGCAAATTTATGTACATTATTGCATGATTTGTTGCAGGTCTTTTGTAATAATATTACCTTTAGGGGGAGGGTTATTTTTCATTATTCGTCCGCGGACACCTGATTCTAAAATTTAGTAAAATCTACCAGGCAATCTCATACTTTATTTTTTCAAAAACTTTCTCTATAACAAGGTTTTATTTAAAAATCTTACCACAATCTACCACATTTTATAAAAGTAGATTTTTTCCTTTTCGTAATTTTCAGGAAATATCGATTTTTTATCAGTTCATTCAAAGATTGATTGGAAATATCTTAGAAAAAATGTGATTTCCAGGAGAACCAGCTTTTTTTTCTTCTGTCAGCAGTAAGTCGTGCTAACACTTTCTTAAAATCTTTCAAAATAATCCCTCTAACTTAAATTTTTAACGGGCATTAACATTAGAAAAACCAGGTTTTACTCGATTACTCAAAGGACCAGGTGGCGTCATATTCGACGCCTCAAGAATAACCTCAAAAAACCAGGTGGCGTCGTCTGACACAAGTCAGGGGTTCTCAAAATATTGGTCCTTTGAAAATTCCATCGCTAAATTTCGAGTGGCGTCGTATATGACGCCACCTGGTACTTTTAGTGTTTAACTGGGAATAGGTGCAGCCACATACCACATCCCTTCCAACTCTACTGTATTTTTTCATACCTCCTACTCGATTCTATGGTTTTCATTTGAAAAAATTTTCAACAGCCTGTGAGGTTTTTGACCCCCTTTTGAGGTGTTCGAATTCACGTATAGCACTGCAATAGTAAAATTTACATAGAACGAAACTACGGGTACGGATGCGTACGAGTTCGCATGCAGATCGAAGGTAGAAGCACTTTTTTCGTTCTTCTTTTCAGGTGACCACCACACCAATGGCGCTTCCACTTTTTCAAATTCGTTGCTTTTGTATTCAAGTTTCAAATACGTAATTTCCTGTTGAACTTCTAGTTTTACCTCGTGAAGGGTTACTTTTTTATAAAAATACCTACACATTCGCTTATTTTCTAGTTTAAGGTAACATGTTTTGAAAATTACTCACGAGCAAATGCTTATTCATAATTCTTTTGAGTGATTTTTAACCTACGTTATTTTCAACGAAATGAATTAATATTTGTCACCTCAAAAACTACATTTTAAGCAAAAGAACATGTATATATGTACCGTACACTAGGTTTTAGAGCCTAAGTTCGTGAGGAAATAAATGTCATTATGTTACTCCGACGGTAATACTGTTTTTATCAACATAACATGAATGAAAATGGTAATCAACAGATGCGAGTCATCAATTAAAAAATTAGTTTTAAAAAGTGCTTTAAGTGAATCAGGGTTCAGTATATTCTATATTCAGCAGAACTCATATCTGTGCCAAAATGAGCTTAGTTCACTTTTTGTTCCAAAATGAGCTAAGTGCATGAACCACAGCATGAAACCAGACTCTGAAGTAAGCTAAGTAGATAAACGCCGATTCCAAAGTGCACTAAGTGATCTTTTTCTTTTAAATTCGACTTTTTTTCACTAAATGTGAAAATTGAAAATTTTTTTTTCAAAACTGAAGAGAATAGGTGAAGGTAAAAACTGTTTGGAACCAACCTCTCGATTCACAGGTTGGGAGCTGTACGTACAATTAACGCGAACCTAATAACCGCCATCCATACGAACACACCTTCACATTTAGCGCAATAAAAAGAGAAGAAAAAAAGGGTACGCGATCGTACGATAATCGACGACGAACGAAAAAGACGACGACCGAGGAAAGTGGATTCAGTGGGGGTGCGGCGGAGTGGGAGGCGATAGATGGCGGTCGTACTGGCAGCCACAGCAGCGCTTCGTCAACGACGACGAGCCATAGCAAAGAGAGAAAGAATGAGTGAAAGAGTGAGAAAGATAGACAATGAAGAGAAGAGACGACGACGCGTAAAAGGACGACGCGCCGTCGACAGTCGTCGGCGGTCACGTCCTCCCTTCCCCCTTTATCGTCAGATCATCACATCCGAAACGATCCGAACGGTAGACGGAAACACGCGAACGATTTTTTCGTTCATTCTGTGCACACGAGTCACGAAACGACGAAACGTGCAGACATCGGCCAGGGAGACGATGAGTCGTTCGATTCGAATCGTTCGTTCGTTGGTCGTCTGTGTGAGTGTGTGTGCGTGTGTTGGCGGCACCTAATCTTCGTCATGGTCTGGGCAGCAGAGCAGCTTCAGCAGCTACGTCGTGGTCGTTTGTGAATGTGCGAACTGCGAGTGCGAACAGCGTTCATTTCAGTTTTCATTCTGCGAGATGTCGTTGCGTCGTGTGTAGGTTGACATTCGGGTTCACTTTTTGTTTTTATGTTTTTTTCGTCAGTACGTCTTTTGGCGAAGTACTTACTCTGAAAAATTATTGGAAATTCTGTTTCATTTCATCAATGTCGGTGTGAAATTTTCAAGTTCGTAACACGTTGCGGCCATATCGAGGGCTAAGTTTTCACATGTTTCGGTGTTCGTAATGCCGGGTTTCGACAAAAATGGCGTCCACTCGATTTTGATAATTGTTCGTCCGAGGTGCTCCGTGGCGTCGAGGTGATTTCGCGAGTGCTTCAGTTTCGGAGTTTTCCGCCGGTGTGCATCGAGTTGCGCAGTCGCGACTAGCGCTATTCTCGTTGTGGCTGCCATATCGACTTGTGCAGCCGCTATTTCGAGTGGCGCAATTTCGACTTGGGCAATCGACGTGGCCATCGTCGCCTACATCAGGTAAGCCTCCGCATGATGATGGAAAAGCTGCCAAGCGGCGCCATCGACGTGTCCAAGCTGCCGCAGCCGTACACGCCGCATCTCAAGAAAGTGCTCAAAACATACCAGAAGAGCGCCATCAAGAGTCTGCAAGGCCCTAGCACGGTGCTCTCTGCCACCGACGCTACTTCTCTGTCTTCGTCTTCGTCGTCATTGGCCTCCGTGAAAAAAGAGCCGGGTACTGAGTCGTCGCCGGAACTGGCGCTGGAAACGCCGCCGCCGGTGGCGTCATCTATGCCGCAGGTACCGATCCTCTCGGCAGCCGACCAGAGCGCCGAGCTGTCCAATACGTATGTAGAAGGGCATCGGGTGGCTTGCTTCATCATTGGCGGCGAAAAGCGCATCTGCTTTCCGCAGCTACTCAGCTCGGTATTGCGCAACGTGCCAGCGTACACCATCAACAACGTGTCCACCGAGTTGCACATCAACTTTTCGAGCTGCAACTCGGAGCAGCTGATTGCGCTGAAGCAGGAGGGTCTGTTGCCGGCGGAGACGCCAACCTGCGGCCTGGTGACCAAGCCGGACGCCGAGCGCTTGTGCAGTGTGCTGCTGCACGAAGGTGGCGCCGCGCCGGATGAACTAGACAAGCATGTCGACTACTCATTTTTGGTGTACCACGAATGCTTCAGCGGCGCCAAAGGCGTCCTCTACTACGAGTTCTATACGGAGCGCAATTGGTGCGTGCAATGCGTTATCTGCAGACGACTGTTTACGCCGCAAATGTTCGTGGCGCACAGCTGCTGCATGGACAAGAAGCGCAATTCGGTGCACACGTACATCGAGCCGGGCATTTGCCACTGGGGCTTCGACTCGGCCAACTGGCGCCTCTACATACACGTCGTCGAGGAGCAACCAGGCTTTGAAAAGTTCGCCAAGATTATGGAGGCGTTCAAGAGCCAGCATCGCAGATCGGAGCTCGTGCCGCTGAAACGCAAACAGGTGAGTCGCTAGTTGCGCAATCTTTGGTATAATTGGGGAGATATTAAGTTCTCGGTATTTTGTGCACTTCTCAGCCGCAGAATCGGCCTTGACTAGTAAAAGCGCAAGACAAAAGCGATGTCTCATATAGAATCAAGCTTACTTTGTTTTTGGACGCTAATGGTTGTGCGGCAAAAGGGCCAATCTGCTGTAGAAAAGAATAGGAGATTGGCCCTTTTGCCGCAGAACCATCGTAATGTTCTTTCATCCAATGTCACTACTGGTGCATTTTTTGACATAGTTCCTTCTTTGTTATGCGTATTTGATCATTTTATCAGTACTTGCATCCGTAGAAGATTTTATCGAAGCACTAATGGGAAATTCACATACTAATGATATCGCTTCAAAACGTCCCTGTAAATTCGAATTGATCTTCAGAAAAGTGCATCAACGAGTTCTTCTCAAATAAATTGTAAATTGTTTTCGATTTGTCTACGCATTTGCTCAAGTATTTGAGAATGACGAGGAAATGAGAATGTCTTATCTAATGAATTCTCGCCTCGTTGTCTTTTTAATTATAGCTCTATTTGTTGGCTGTTTGGATTAAGCTTTTATTAGTGTATAAATACGAGTATAATATTTTCGGTGCCGACGAGAAATGAAAATTATGTACTGCTGTGCTATGCTCGTATGCTCGTATGCTCGTCTGCCAATATTTAGAAGTTGTTGTTTTGATGTTCTGGTATAACTTGAAATGAGTACACCTTTTGTTGAGGAAATAATAATTGACATCGCTTGGCTCGAGTGAATCGAAATTCGCGCTCCAATTTTGCTTTCGAAGTCGAACGTCTCTCTTGTCAGTTTTGTTGACTTTGTTTTCTCATCATTCCGCAAACAATAACACATTCGCAGACATCGCATAAATTACTCACCCCCTATCACAGCTGGTTTTCGTGTTGAAAAATATCAAGATTTACATTTTTAATGATGCATAATATTTGGCATATAGTGAATGGGTGGGACTTTGATGCGTTTCGAGCATCTAAAACCTACAAAGAATTTTTGAAGAATATTTTCCCTACTCTTTTTATTCTGGAAAAATTCTCGAAGTCGAAATTATAAAGTTTATACGAGTTTTGTTTATTTTCAAAATAATTGTATTTCTAAAATTTACATATTTTCCTTAGGTAGCGTTATAGGTTTGTTTTAAATTTTGTAGACTAAATTATTCATTAGTTTAATCACTGTTGTCTCGAATCAAGATTTTTTTTACTTCTCACAGTTACATAGTTATCTACTGATTCTGTTGAAAAAAAAAACTTTTTCTAAATGATACATCCTGGCGCTTGATGATCAATTTTTTTTGCAGTAGCTCGTGATATAAAACTCGGTAATGACGTGCGATTTTTTTTTTTCGAAGTAAAAAAAATGAACGTTCAGTTCAATACGAATACTTATTCTGATCGTCTAGAGGGTATCTCATTAATATTTATAGAATTCACGCATATTTACGCGCACACATAACTACCCATAAAAAAGTAGAAATTCTTGATGAATGCATAAAGTTTTTCGTATACTTTTTTGAAAATAACATTTTCATTTTTCACAGCTGGTATTCGGTATATATACACGCTAATTTCTGCCATTTTTTGCCAACCTTCTGATTTATGGAGATTGAAGCAGACTTTTTTCCTCTTCAACTTTCATCCCCGTGAATGTATGTACTGGTATTTGTTATTGTGTTTTCTTTTTTCGAGTCACTAAGTAGGAAGAGAATATTGTATTTTCGCCGACTATAACATTGTTTAATTTATCGTCTAATTTGTATGCTAATCTGCGGGTGAAACCGATAGCGATGGTAAAGTCTGCGCCGATTTCGACGTCTGTGTTTACTAATTTTTTTTTTTTTCATTTTCGGGTGCATGTGCGAACTATCGGTGAACTCTCGCAATCAGATTAAATATTTACGTCGACGAGAGTATCGGTGCATTAAAATAAGTTGTTTGTCTGTACGGTTGACTTTAGCTCGGTTGTGAAAAAAGCAGATGCTCGTACAAGAACGCAGTGTGTCATGTTTTTGGTGTTGGGTTTACAATCAATATTCGTATGTCGCAGGTTAGAAGAATTCATTCTAGAAAAGTTTTTGCTGGTTTGTGTGTTTTGAGAGTAAAGTCGAAAGAATTTAGGGTCATATCCGAAAGAAATTTTTTTTGATTTATATACCCTATGGGCAAAATATTTTGAAAACGGATCCGTTTTATTCCGGGTTATAATCCGTTTTTGGATTATAACCCGGAATTTTCCTGTTTTCCGGCTTCTAAAACGGATTTCGAACGGATTGTAATCAGTCTTGCCGGAAATGAGTCCGGATTATTTTCCGTGAAGGTTGTTTTATGATATTTGTTGGCCCGGGTTATAATCCGTGAAACCGTTTTACAAACGGATTTAGAAAAATTGCCCAAAAATTATCACTGATTATAATCAGGAAATCCGTTTTACAAACGGATTTGGAAAAATAATCAAGATGACAAAAATATCTGCAAATTTTCAGATGCGATGGTCGAAAATAAAAACGGACTGACAACGGATAAAATTCTCATTTTCCGGATCATTTTCTCATTTTTTGCCCATCGCGGGTACTTGAATGCACTGTGGCTGAATTTTTTCTCCTAAATGAAGAGGCATAATTATTATGAATAAGAATTAATTGATTTGTTGAATTTGACCATTTTCAAAGAAGATTTCCATCAATTCTGTATTTTGCTCTTTTTAAGTAATTCCTGCCCCCCTCCCCCTTCTAAAATGATGAAAAAATCCTAAAAAGACATCATTCAAAGGTCGAAGATGCTCACTCATTTATCGCGTATTGGACCGAATATATCTGACTATTAGAAAATTCCAACTTGTTTCATGTTTGGTGAACTTTTTCCTTCCATCAAATATTTGGACTAATATATTCAACTGAGTAAAGACTTTGAAAAATCTTGCTCCTACACCCTTCTTCCCGGGAGGTGGTTAACAACATCCAGCATTTTAGGATGCCCTTTGCGCAGTTCAACATAATTATCTGAATAAGATGACGATTTTATTGGAATATACGCTGGCTGATTCGGTTTTCAAGTACTTGAGCTGAGTGCTTCCAGAATTAAACTAGTTTTTTTTTTTAGCAAGTTTTCACTCGAAAACCTGCTTATTTTTTGATACTCATGCGTATCCTCAAGTGTAACTCAGTATTTTGATACTTCCAAGACCCAAGTTGCCTTTGCTGGACCCTGGGGATTCAATTCTAAAAATGTAGCTTGAAAAAGTAAGTGTGCTTTGATTCGCTTGTGATACTAAAGTACCTTTTTGTTTATGGAAATTATTTATTGGCTTTTATTCATCTCACTAAAATGTAGTGTGCCTCTAAGATAATCACTGCTCAATCGCGCGCTGCTTTTCAAAAATTTCATTTTTTATTGGTTCACTTTTTGTGTAGTTGTGGAGAATATAATATTCAAAATAGTATTTCACATTCAGAAGATTGAAATATTGACTTGCGATTACTTCCTCAACCTTCAAATTATCTGCGGCAAGAAGAGAAAAATGCAAATTTTTGTGTGGGTTTTGTCTTCTTTTGTTCTTAAATTCACTTTATTTTCATTCTGTTTGAAACTTACGAAAGTTGTAAAATATTGAGGAAATTAATTTACACTTGTTATGGTATGTCGATGACATCGTTAAAATACTTTGGTACCTGTGTCATTCCTCGTGTAAGTATCGGTATTTAGCCACGATGATGTGAGTGACCGTTTAATCATATTTTAGCGACCTTGTAATTTATTTCGGTTATATTTTTATGAGTAGGTCTGGCTCAGCAATGCTTTAATGAATGATAATAACAGGTATTTTTGTGTGTATATAAACGCACACGCTGCTTATCTATAATGTCTCCTAATTTCATTAAAAAAATATTTGCTGAGTTGAAAAAAAAAAATGTGGAGGAAGTTTCATCCTAAATATAAATTTTATGACATTCTTTTGCCTTTGAAATTTTGTATTTTATAATAAAAATTATTAAATCCTTCCTACTCGCTTCCCTACATTCAATTTTTCAACTCGTGTTTGCCAGGTTGTGACATTACTGAAGTTTTATTAAAAAATGTATTCTTTCATGGTACCTAAATATTTTAAAATATAATAATATTTTGAATTGATAAAACAGCCTGTCTAACGTGTTATATTGTAAATTTTTTTGTGAGATTGAATATTTTATCTCGTAAGGTCTTTTGAACCAAATACCCCACACCGGATGTAAAGAGAAAAATATTTTCAAAATTTTTGGCTTTTTAAATTTCGATCTGTTTGGATTTTCGGAAGATTTACATGAAGTATTGAAGCATTGGCATGCGATATGAAGTACGAGTATTTGAAAAATCCGGAAAGGATGGTTTTTTACAAATTTCATTGCACAGATTAATCCGTTTGATGATGGAGGAGTTCCTGAAAGATTTGGTTCGAGATTGTAAGATGAAGAAATGCATAAAACTGTCAGACTGAGTGAGATGAATGATATACAGGTATTGAGTATGTACTTAATTTGTTGAAAGTTTCTTGCGATTAACCAGTTTTTGTTTTTTTCTCAAAACTGTTTAAGGGCTCGCCGTATTCTAAAACAATGGGTTAGAAAAAAAAAAATCCAAAATTGGATTTTTTTTCTTCATATTCTTCCAGTACGTTATAAGTTGAAATAGATTGCCTTGACCCTTGGATTAGTGAAACAAATTTGAGAATTAGTCTGATTAATGTCTGAAACAGAGATAACACTACAGTCCTTACCTTCGAAAAATCTCGCCAGTTTATGCAAATAAGCTTAAAGTTTGGTTGGTTGGTATGTCCTGTAAAACTTTAATTTGAACTTAATAATATCTCCTAGTCCCTAATTTTAGAAACCCTTATCAATTTTCGATCATTCAACCTTGATGATGAATTAAATTATAACAAGTTTTATCATTCGAAGGTTCGACGCTCATTGAAAGAAAGTTATTATTTTTTTAAATCAAAAATAATATTCTGAAGCGAATATTAATCCTACTTACTGGTGGATATATCGTAGCCCCTAATTTCAGAAATGCTTATCAATTCTGTATCATTCAAATTCTTATTGAGAATTGATTTTAAAATAAAATGAATTTCATCATTCAAAAGTTCGAAGATTATTTTATCTAAAAATATGTTGTTTTTTTTCTTCATTTTTTTGATCGAGAATTATATTCAGAAGCTACTATATATGTAACCCAACTAACTTGTTGATATCCTAGTCCCTAATTACAGAAATCCTTATTGATTCTCCGTTATTCGAACTCTGATTGAGAATCGATTTTGAATTGAAATAAATTTCAACTTAATATAGAGGTTCAAACCTCATTTTTTCCAAAAAATTGTGTTTTATTTTTTCACAATATCGAGAATTATAATAATATTCTGAAGCGAATATTAATCCAACTGACTTGTATATGGTTTTGATTCGTTAGACATTCTTTTTACCTTATTAGCTAATAAATTAATTTTATTACTTCATTTCCAAGATCTCTTTTTCGTCGACACGTCATAATCGCAAATTTATAAGAGCACGTTGAAGAGAAACTAGCTAGCAAACATTAATAATAATAATTATTGTTGTGCTAAACACGAGCTTTTTTTAATATGTTTTTAAAGTCGAGCCAATGTTGGTGCGAAGAAGAGAAAAAACACATTTTATTGGGCGACCTTGGTGCTAATTGCGTTAAAGTTTAGCCGGCATATCTCTCTCCTGTTTTTTTTTCTCTCTACAATAAATTTGCTCGTATTTTATGCGATTATAAATCTTCCACATCGCTCCTTCCATGTTTTTTCTGCATTTCTTTCTTTTTTTCTCTCTCTGTCGTGCATTTTGTTTTATTGTGCTGCGAGTATTTTATATGCATTGTGTGGTCGGTGGCGTAGTTTCATTGCTCTGCACTGTGTGTGAATAGTTGAGAGAGGTGAACTTCCATAAAATCTCCTCCTCCTTCGACTGTGCGAATGCACTTTTTGCCCTCGACGCGGCCGTATTATGCAACCCTCCGTGTCGATGCACACTTCTCGTATGCGCCCACGATGCACCGTATAAGTCATACGGACACATGCACACACAGACACACACCTTTGCACTCGTGTATTCCTCTCGTTTGCATATTATGCACTCTCTGTGCGGAGACGCGTGTGTACTCCGTAGGTCGTTTCCACTTTAATTAAAATGCAGACCGTGAGTCAATTGTCTTGTCCGTTGCCCCTCTGGCTGTTGTTGTTGTTGTTGTTGTTTTTTGTTTTGTTTTGCCGCCGCCACCATTGTTGTTTGCTGTTCTGCATAAATCATTCGACATCTGTGGAGGAAACCGACGACAGTGCGACTGTTTGTAGGGTGGCCCACAACGATGTGACTTCCTGGCCAGGGATTGCGAGGCAACTTATAACGAAATCTGAGAGACTATATACCCTTTGGGTGAAGGCAATCAAAATTCAAGTTTTTCATATTGAGATGTGATCTATGTAGCTAATGGTACCTCGAGTAGAAGAAATTATTTTCGGGCTGATAATTGGGCTTTTCAGAAAGTAGATCTCAATTGATTGGAAATAGACTGACATATGACAATTCGAAATAATTTACTTATCTATGGACAAAACTTATACTTTTGAGTAAGTCAAGTTTGAAGTTTGAATTATCATGTTCAGAAATGAAATTTTCTTTTTCAAGATCTACCGATTGATTTTAACAAAATTTTTTTGTTATTATATACGCATGACCGCAAATATGTCTTGCAACTTTTGACAAAATTAACTCGCAATTTTGCACTGATTGATCTGAACCTGATATTTGGTCGCCTGATCCCCCAGAATAATGAACTCAAAGTTCCCCATGTTCTCTCTGGAATGAGTGAGATTTCAGGGCATAACTTGAAAGTTCATCGGCTTTTTTTGCGTGTGAAATTAAATTTCGGTTTGGGGAACTATGCTTTTGTTTATCTTGAATTATCGCTCCGAATTTAGGGATACTTGAGCTGCAATTTAAGAAGTTTGAAAGTGAAATTTTAAATTCTACTTCTAAAAATCCTTCAGGATATCGTCCAAAAATGAATTGCTATCGAATTTCATAAAATTTTATTGCCAATTAGCCAAGACATGAGCCGGAAATAGTGGTCCAATTAAAGTGTTCTATTTATATATAGTCAGGTTGATTCAATTTCGAGATTTTTGGCATTACAAATAAGAATTGGTTCCATAAAATTGACTAGAATTTTTTTTACAAGGGTGTCATTTCTTCCTTATACTCTTTTCTTCGTCTAAATCTTGCTTAGTAATATAGTTGTTCTCTTCAGATTTCCTTTCCTATTGCAATACTGAGTGCGATTACGAAGCTTCAAAAGACATTATATACCTAGTTATTTCAGTCACTTGACAATTTTATTAAATTGTGAACAATATTTGACTTTTTTTCATTTCTCAAACGACTGCAGTTGTATGTCAGTATATCGTCCTAATGTAAAGTCTAAAAGGATGTCCAACTTTCATTTTCAATACCACACCGTCTTCCTATTATATTTTCTTTGAATATCTAATTAAATTTAATTTTCTTCGCTGTTTAATCTTCTAAATATCTTTTGGCACTTCATTTCGCGTAGACAAATAATTATCCACATTCTCGACGTGAATTTACCAACCAAAAAAAAAAAAAAAAGATTACATTGGTCATTTTTGTTTCCGCTCTGCTCTACATTTTGCAATTTTTTTTTTGGACTTCATTTTTTTCACTTGGCAATTGTTGACGATTATTTTTGGTCACCGTTGGAATGTGAGTCAGTGTTGCCAGGTTCGACAAGGCGTGTCCACGAAACGAAATTCTGTACGAACATTTTCAGCTCAATTTATGTACGCTGCATAATATATATATACGAGTCTGTATGCTACTTTCATGTGACTCTCATTTCTCGTAATAATGTATCGTCTAATCGTCTGATGAAATGTGCCCAAAGGAGTCGTAAAATGATGACACCTACTCCCTCCCAACGTAGAGTTTTATTCTGATAGACATTATAATAATATACGCATGATGTGATCACCCCCCCCCCTGATATTTGGTTTTCAAAATTTAGTCTCTGTCTTTACAATTCGCCCGTGAAATTTTGGCCGACTGTACAAAAAAATAAATAAAAAAGTGCGCGCATCTCTCGTCACCATCGTTGACAGGTGTGGACTTTTCGATGGCCTGGTCGCCCAAATATATCGTCGATCGTTGTCGTATTTTTAGGTAATTTTGCGTCAGCGCTACCTACGTGTTGCCTCGTGTCTTTCTTTTGCCATACGCCCCTCTTCAACCCCTCCGCTCAGAGGGTGAATGTAGTAGTTAGTACGAGTTTGTGACTTTGTGTCTGCAGGTGTGCCCTGTGCGGAGTGCTTATAGTGGTGCGCACTTGTTCTTTTATGCTCTAAATTGGGTCACTGTACCACTTGGTGTGGATCAAATCATATTCATTCAATATGAGTGATTCTGGGAAATTTAATCGTTTACCTACTAGAAAGAGACAATTACGCGATTTAGTTGCTGTGCATGGCTCGTTAAAAACAAAAAATAAATAAAAGAATGCATTTAGGAAGCTCTTGTTTGAGATTGCAAATTCAGATTTTGCTTCAGGTTTATTATAAAAAATGTTTTAATTTTAAAATCCTCCCAAACAGAAGCTCTGTTACCATCCTTCGACAATACTTCGCTCAAGTTTCAAATGGAACCGTGCCGAACTGAGTCACTGGAGAGATTTCTCTGAAGGAATTTTTCTTACATGTGTGGGACTGTACACCCTTGAAAGGAATTATGTCCGTTGATACACTCAGTTTGATTGAAAATTTTGTGGTGAAAGCATCAGAAAAATCCTTGAAAGAAGTTTTTGGGGTGGATCAAGAGCTCTCATTGGAATGGAAAGTTGAAGACTGTATTGATCTTTGGAACTGTCAGAAAGAAAATGTGCTAATCAGTATTTATGCATTTTTTGTTTATCTAATATGGCTACACTGTTTGTTGTACTCGATGATATGGCGATCTTTGAATTTATGCATTTGTCTGTTTTATGAAATTTTTTCTATTAGTAGCGATTTATTTCGAGTCGTTTTCAATTTTTGTCCGTACTCCGTATAGTTCACTTTAAGTGCGAAGTAATCTGGAAAATCAAACTTTATATGCCCTGACTGAGTTATTTGAAAAGGAGAAAAGATCGAAATTGTCAAAAATATTGATAACTTGACTCTCGTTCGGTTAGAACTTTCAAAATATGAGCAAACCATTTTCGTGGTAAACAAGGAAATGATAGAAGACAAGGTGAACATCAATGTTGATAATGACAGCAAAATGTGCCACTGAATTATTTTTCGATAAGGAGAGAATAGTTGATTATAACCATATCGGTGTCAAATATTCATATGCGGGCACGTGACACAAATCACCAAGCGACATTCATAAACCCAGCTTCTCTGTCTAATATTTGAGAATTTTCAAGTCATTTTCAACTGGTGTACTTAATTTTTGGCGCCAAGAAAATTTTGAAATTTATCGTGCGATTTCGTTATCCTCAGCAAAATGTTATTTGTGGGAAGGGAAAAAATGGGTCGTAAAAAATGAGGCGTTTCTTTTCCGAAAACTCGTTCAAATATTATGAGCCTATCTCCTCGCAGATGGAAGATTTACAGAGGAGAAACTCATTTATTCATTTTATATCGTAGTATATATATTTTTTCCAATTTCGTGAAACTGTTTGCAACTGCGAAAGCGAAGAACTTACGACTGCTATTTCACTATAATTTGTCGGCGTCTAAAATTTATTAAAAATCTATTTTATGGAAATGGCCATAAAGGCAGGAAAAAAACGTAGGTTTATGTAGGATAAAAATTTTCTTCACCGTATGATGTATTCCACCTTTTTTTTTCCAGCAGTGGGAGGGGTACTTGATGGTTCAGGGGTGCTGTGATCCCCCAAGGCTTACGAGGAGTGACCCCCTCCAGGTCAAATAGAAATTATGACAACCCTACCCCCCCCCCAAGAACGCGAGAAAAAATTTTTGGTATTCGATTATCTTTAAAATTCTTTTCTAAATTTGAAAAAAAAATGGGCCCCCCCAGAATCGTCAACGAGGAGTTGCTCCTCAAAATCATGCCTTCACGGCACCCCTGTGATGGTTTGTGACCGAGGAATTTTAAAAAATTTACAAGTATCGATTCCCTTTTTCCAACGTCTTACGACTATATATTTCTCCATAAACTTCATTAATATAGTAACTTTCAATAAGTACAGATACTTGATGGTCGACCCCCGAGTGGGTAAATTGCAAATCTCACTAGGATAAGCAAGTGGAAGCCTGATGTGAGATCATTACTTTGTCTTTTTGGAAATAAATATCTTCAGGCGTTTATATTTTTAAAAAGTATACAGCCACTTAGTCATCATCTCTCGTCCTGAGTGTGATTATCAGTGGCTTCATTTGTCCATTTCACGAGGCAATCTAAAACATTTATCTGCATTTTGCAGTGGACTATTATCAGATACAGGCTTCAATGTCTGATGGAGTTTCTTATGAAATTTTCCAATGCGTTCTTACTTTGAAAAAAGCAAGTACCTATATGTATATCTTCTCAGTTTCAAGGTGCTTCAATTTTGGTTAGGATAATGCGAAATTCAGCCAGCAGTCTTGTCGATGTATGGTTTTGAGAAGCACTGCAATTTGTTCAACGAGAAAAAACGGCTAATTTGAGAATTGTTCTTCCCAAACGACTTGGGCTTTGCGTGGCTGGTCTTGGAGGGAAAAACAGTCGAGGCGGGTGAAAGAAAAAAGGAAAAGAAGATTGAATTGGCTATTAACTCGAACGTACCGGCCTCGTGTATTCTTGCATAATTATTACCTCCTTTGCCTTTTTTTTTTTTCCTGTTCTTCCTCTCTTATCAATGTCAATAATTGTAGTAAGGTAACGTAAATATGAACCGCTCTGTTGAAGAATATTAACTTGGTTACCCTTTAGACCTTGTGTTTCCTCTGTCTGTGTTCGGAAGAATGTAATAGGTATATGATACCGGTTTCACGATTACTTTTTTTTCTTCATGTCGGTGTTTTACATTTTTTTCCTAATTTTTTTATTATTTTTTTGAACGTTATCGAAATCGCTATTATTAAGTACAAAGTCAGAGTGAAAAACGATGTAACTGTGTGAGAGAGCGTGGGGAGGGAAAATAGTAGTAACGATGGAACCATAAAAATTGGGATTTTTTTTTCATTCGGCAGAAATTTACATTTCCACGTTAATAACAGTGGACGCCCATTTTTCCGCTTTATATTGCATTTATTACTTTTGGGAGAGATAGAGAGCATGTCAGTCAACGATTAGCGATGACTAAAGAATTCAGTTTGGTAGACAAATTGAAAAGCGGTTTTGAAAGTCAATAGTACATAATGACAATAGATGGTTCCATGATGTATAAATTGTTTGTTTCGACTGCGAAAAAAACAAGAATGTTATCACATTAAAAACTGAATAGAATCAGCAAATTTATGAACTCAATTACCTACGTTTACCATAATTATTGTATGATATGAAACTAATCGGATCTTTTTTTTTGTTTCACGTGAGTACCTTTTGATTTTGAAGATCTTGGAACTTGGTGTTATGATCGTGAAAAAGTAATGTGTAAGTTTTTTAGTCGTTTAATTAGTGAAAAATTTTCAGTGTACACTGTAAATTGAAAGATGTCAGTGTAAAACTTGAATAATGTTTAGAATATCAGATGAGAACATGAATAAGTTCTTTCCAAAGTTGAATGAAAAAAATTTTTTTTTTTCATTTCATGCTGACAAAAATCGAAATTTCTTACGAGAGGCTTATCAGTATATCTCAATTTCCATATACTTATTGGTGTTGAATTTTCATGTTTGAGTAGATGTAAATCAGTAGTGCCATTTGGAAAAGAATGAAATTTCTTTCAGAAATAAACTGAAAGGAAACATCGGGAAAAAAAGAGGAGATATGACCTTTATGCTCTGAGCTGTCGGTATACCAGAACAATGGTTTATCCAAATCAGATAGGATTTTCGTATGAATTTTAAATTTTTGTTTTCAACCCAAGATCATTTTTTTTGTTGGGCTAAGTTCATACGGCCGTAGCCACTGGAGGCTAGGAGAGCAATGCCCACCGCCCAAAGAGGGGTCTATTTTGCCCCCACCCTTGAAGTATTTTGCTCTTGTTACAACCCTGATTAGTTATTGAGGAACTTAGTTACACATAGCTTACGAGATGAAATTTCTGAAGTAAAATTCTAGTTAGATGAAAACTGCATGTTTTGCTGAATAATGCAATACATTATACAAGTACTATCTATTTCAATGAACAAAAAAAACATTGGCTGGGACTGTTGCTTTAGTAGAATTGTAACGATACCTGGTAATGCTAAATCAGCTGGAAAAATGGGTGATAATTTTTTTAGGATTTGGCAGGGTTTGAATTTGAGCTGGTGATCTATCCTTGACTAAATAGCATCGTGTGTAAAAGTTTGTATGGTACATGAATAAACTTTTTATAACTATAATTGGGGGACTGCAAATGATGTTCCAAGATTAATACAGATGTGCTGCGCACAGATGCTCTATAAGCTAATTTAGGTTTATTTGCGAATTTACATTTTTGGCACATCACAGTCACAAATATCACTCACAAGTCTCACAGTTTTTTAAAGTAATTCATGTTTAAGAGGGGGGGGGCAACTTTTTAACGTGCTCGATTGCGCTCGTAAAGTGGGTAACTGGGTAAATGATGCGCAAGTAATTAGATTTTGCAGGTAGTGAAGCTAAATTGGAACGGTTTCTGTGGAAAATAAGTTGCAGTTATGTATTCGTATATACTCGTGTATTAACTCTCTTGGTAGTGTGTGTGTGTTTTCTAAGTAAATATTTGGTTCCCGATTAGAGCTTTCTACCGTGTGCTACAGTCGAATTTTAACCTTAACACTTTCTTCTTCCTTTTTTCTCTACTCCTCCTTTCCGATGTTTTCATTTGCTCAAAGCAAACCTGTCGATAGTAGAAATTTGGCTCCTGTGTAGTGTTTTTTTACCAATTTTTTTCCCTGAAAAAAGCCAGCTGGCAAAATTCGATAAAAGTTCTCGTTCCAATTTTTGGTTGCCTTCCCCCAACCAGGATAGTCTGTCGTTGGTAGGATATTATTTGTTTGTGAAATAATTATTTCGGTCGTATTATTTTTGAAAGATTACCTAGTAACTTCCTCACAAGTGAAGTTCGAAGAAAATAGGGTTTTCATGTTGGCTCTGTGTGAGAGTGGTTATAGCTTTCATTGATTTCTAAGATAAACGTTCATTGATCTGAACGCGTACATCGTCTGTTTACTTTTGGTCGATTATTGAGAAATATATTTTATTCGACAAATATTTGCTTTGCTTAGCCGCCAGCAAAGCAAGGTTGTGTTTCTTCTGAAAATATAAGGTGGTCTATTTTCGATTAATTTTCGTTGTAATTATGTGACTCATTTAGTTTGGTGGAAAAATTTTTTAAATTTAACTCAAATGACGAATCATTAAAAATAATCAAAACAATAAATTAAAATTTCTTATAGGTATATAGGGCATATTATCATACTTGATTATTTTCGTTTATTGATGAGACGATGAAGTCGCAAGTTCAATAAAAATGGCTAAATCTAAATGAAAACGAGACAAAATTTCATTTTATTTTATCAATCGAATACTCGAAATTAAGAGTGCTCTCGAGCGTGTTCTCGAAATTTGATCAAAGTATCGACTTTTATTGGAATCTCACTTGGATTTTTTCGAGGCGAAAATCCTTAGCGTTGGTTTTCTCGACTTTTGTTGCTGCAAAAGTGAAAGCAGTTCGCAAATTTAGTCTACGTGAAAACCTATAACCTAATGTATAACTAATCTGTCTAATGAAAGAAGCATGACATTTTATTGCGATTCTTCGTGTATACTCGTAGTCTGTAATTATACATTACTTATGGTTGTAATGGTGAGTATAAGTACATACCTCACATACAAATGTAATGAAATGCTGTGTGCCAACTTTTATTAGACAGACCGTATTTCAGGCGGTAAAAAAAGTCCATAAAATGAGACCTTTTTCATGACGCGACTTGACGAAACGAAGGGATAAAAGACGAGCAAAAGACGATGAAAATTGTTGGAAGAGCTCTCCTATAATTTCATTATAATTATGAAGTATGAAAAGTCAAACTCGTGTGCATGTGTTTTCGGTATTCATGGTGTCCTTGACAAGGTTATACTCGTAGCCATTTTTCTTTTTTATTGCCCTCTCACTCCCTCTCTCTCTCACGATGTTTTCATTGCTCTTCGCACTTCCTTGGCCAATTTTTTTATGGCTCAAGAGGACGCAGTTACCGATAATAACCACTTTCCTCCACCTTCTTGTCATTCTTCTCCATGGGTGTAGTCATCGTCGTCGTTTATTACTTTGTGGCGCGGTGGTTGCTGCACCACCTCGTGCCAGTGCCACACCATTCTTTACCACCGAAAACCTTCCGACTCCAACACGCCCTGCATTTAAAAATTATTTAAAAAATGCTGTGAGCTACCCATTCATCCGAATAGATAAAAATAATTTTTCATCAAGTTCGGTCATCGTTCCAGGTAGAATTTGACGAAGCAGAGGAGGAGTAGAGAGTACTTGTATTTTTAAAGATATGTACGTCTCTATAGTTGATGCAGTTTTTCTTTCCACGTAATGTCCCCCCTCGCCTTCTGTCAGTTTGCCACAAAATGGTGACCGACAAGTTTACTAATTTACTTTCGTTTGGTCGGCGACCCGTCCTCGAGCGTCGATTTTTATGATGAGGAAGTAGATTTTACGTGTTTCGCTGTTATTATTGGTTTTTCAGTTGTTGATCTACGGTGGAATACATTAACGTGTGCGGTTCATTCTATTAGCCGGTTCGTGATGCTATTTATATATGTGCATACGTTTATAAATATTTGCTTTTGTCTGTAGAATCGTCAAGTGTATAGTGAGTCAGCTGAGGCAAAATTGGCTGACTGTTGTCTTGTCGATAGCGTCTGTATTAGCGTATGAATGAAAGGCGCCAGTGAGGAACTGAGAGGATCTCGGCACTTTGGTCAATGGAAATGCTAGAAGCTCATTAATTCGAGATTGATATTAAAAAAAAAAAAACAAAAAACAAATTGAATTGAAATTATTGGATAGTATATCCCTAATTTGGTCCAAAATTGATCAGAGTGTTCTCCTGTGGGATTTGCTTTTCTCATATTTCAAGTTTTTCCAAAATTGACCCTCTCTGATGTTTTATACTTTATATCCAAGGGGGGGGGGAGGTGGTTGAGTAGCCTATAAAAATGGCTTTGAATACTGAAATTAAAAAAAAAAAGTATTTATGAATGTGTAAATAGTATAATATTTGAAGGTAAGGCGTCGAAATTGGTGAAAATTTATGAAAAATTATTTTAATAAAATCTGTGAGCCTTTTCAAAAAGCATTAGGTGGTTCTACGTTCTTGAAAAATAATTAAATTCTATATTATTATTGAAATTTACCACATTTAAAATTTAGTTATTTTACGAGTATATTCGATCTCAAAAGATTTGTTAGGTTAGGAGTATTGGCAATTTTTGTAACTGCAACTTTAAATCAGATTCTATTCTAGCTATAAAATTTCCTAGTAACTGAACTAATTTGCTGTGTGTTCAACTTTGATAGCCCTTGTGTAAAACCAGTACGCTAACATAATCGCAGTTGATGGGTATTTGTTCGAGCAAATGATTTACGAGCGAAGAACACAAGCGCGCCAATCATACATATCTGCAAAACCTAGCCGATGCACTTGTCGTAAGCGAAGAAAGCTAATATAAAATGGGCGATTACGTGGCAGACATAAAACACTTTGTAGGGGCAAAAAAATGATGTGCGATATAAATTTTGCAAGGAAATGACAGGCGTGCAGCTGTGCGGTCGGATATCATAATGACTTTGGAAATCGTTCGCGAAACAATAATAATTATTTATTCAGGTTCAAGGACGACTCGTTTAAAGCAAATGGAATGGCAGTGGAATTCTTTTCAATAAAATTAAGTATATGCACAAGACACACATTTTACGGCGAACGGGTGCTTGCACTTTTGCGGTTGCTGCACTTTGTAGAATCGTTCTCTCTTTTTTTTTCTTACATTTATACACGTTATACGAATCTACCATAAAAATTGAAAAAATTATCTAAGCGTGTGCATGTCTGGCGGTCAGAGAGAGGGGAATAGACTAATTTCGTATGACGTTAGCATCGAGATTCTAGCCAAACGATGTTTACACTTTTTAAATGCAGAAATTCTCTAAAACAACCAAAATATTTTGAAAATCACTGACAAATCGTGGAAAAATTTCATCTGCATGCAGCATCTACTATACGGAAACATAACGTTTTTCTGTGATAATCTGTGATTTTGCTAAGAAGTGGAAGAAAATTTCTAACTCGTTAATCAGCTCGAAATGGATTAATTTTCAAAGTTGAAGGCTTTTTACACTAGAAGTACCAGGTGGCGTCATGTACGACGCCACTAAAAATTTTGAGATGGATTTTTCAAAGGACCAATATTTTGAGAACTCCTGACATGTGTCATACGACGCCACCTATTCCTTTGAGGTTATTCTTGTGGCGTCGTATATGACGCCACCTGGTCCTTTGAGTAATCGAGTAATACCTGGTTTTTCTAGTGTTAAAATCTGATATTTTCCTAGTGACCGTATAAGGGCCAGTTAGAGATTTAAATGAGGTCTCCTCAGGTACAAGAAAACCACAATTTTATTTTTACGTCTGTACATTTAATAATATAATTTTGACAAACTGCACATCAAATCAGTCTTCAAGATTTTGAGAACATTTTCCTTCAACAAATAAATCCCAATATTCAGAAACAATCCTGTTATTACGAGTTTAAGTGGACCCTTTTTTTTTTTTGAAGAAATGTGAACAAAAAAAAGTCGATTTTTCTGATGTGACGTCACCAAGAAATTTCTCTATTCGTTAAATAAGATGGATAATTACTTACCTTCAATTTTTTCCTCTCTAAATGGACGATTATATTTGAGAACTCCAAAAATTGGTAGGCCGTGAAGAGATTTTTATTTTCAATAGATGTGTAATTATTTTAACCGCTTCCTTTTCAGTGTTGAGATTGAAAATCATGACAGTTTTAATTCATCTTGATTATTTTCATCTCTTTCATGTGGCATACGAAAAGTTTCAAGTAGGCCCTATTATAATTGTTCTAGATATGAAGCCAGTCGTCAGTCGAAATAATGAATTTTTTCAACTTCATATTATTGTAGCCCTTTCTATTTCCAGTTTAGGCAAAACACTGTATTGAAGTTTTTATTCGATTCATCGAATTCTCGTGATTGATATTGGCTTGGCAGCCTAGACTCGGACACTCTGTGTAAGCCCGATATGAGATTATTGATCAAAGTGGGCCATATAATCGCAGTTTTTCTCTGAATTTCTTTCTTTTTCAATCGGGTAAAATTTGGCCATTTCCTTGATTTTTTTTTCAATTTCTTGATCGTCGCTCGTAAGCCCCCCCCCCCTAACCCTCTAATTCGAGTGCGAATGGGACAAATGAACGAAAATGGTGACCCGATTTTAGTAAACTGGTTTTCAAGGTGAAACCCTGGCAAAAGTAAACAAATAATACAGAAATAGGTTGGAGTAGATTTGCTATTCACATGGCACGTCTAATTACGAGCATATGGGCCTTTATAGTTCGCGTGTTTCTACAGGTTTCTTTTCATTTTATTTTATTTTTTTCCTTCTTCACGAAAGAATCTCGTGGTTACCCTCGCATTCACTCTCACTCTTCTTTCATTATTCATCCCTTTCACCTTCCCTTGGTCAAGTGTAAGTTATTACTTGTACAAGCGTTTATGGAATAAAAAATGAAGAAGGCGTGTTCTCTTGCGAAAGCGGCTAAAGAAAAAAAAAAATTAAGAATAAAGTTTTAGGTGAACGTGAATTAAAAATCGCATTTACCCTTTCTGTTTTTTCAAGTTTTTTTTTCTCGTTTTTTTTTCGTCAAAAAGGGTTACCTTTACATTTCTCATACGTTCCTTTTTAATGTGATAACATTTTTTTTTCTATTTCATTTACATTTTTTGTGCCTCTTTTTATTTATGTCTTTTTTTTTTTGTTGTTGGTAGTACAGTTGTTGCTTTTCGAACACATACCACCCTGCTGTACACTAATGTCGTGTAATATTTTTATGCTCGATAATTTGATTGGTGCTGTTGTGCGGTCGCTGGCAAGTGCGTGTAACAGGTCGATTATAATTATTTTCGATTACTGTTGGTCGATATCTTCGTTGGCGAAGTGTGTTGAACTATTTGACGGTCGACATAAATGGTAGTTCTTCGTTCACTTTGTCCGATACCTATATATATTTTTTTGGTGTGTGCCAGTTTTTGTGCACGAGATGGGTCACTGACACGACCTTCTCGGGTGAACGTACGCTTGAGTGGGGGCTGCGAGCATTTATGCAAAGTTGGTAGAAAGGTAAAACTCTGCGTCGATGATAGCAGTCGAGGTTCATTCGCTTGTGCGAGGATATTTTTTGGAGGAGAACTATCCGGTGTAAGTTCATAGTCCGTTAGTCTTTCGAAAATGACTAGTTGATTACTGGCGTACAAAATGAAAACAGTTACTCGATAGAACCAACCCGAATAATAATGAGGCTGAAGGAATCTATGATAGTCGCTTAAAATGAATTATGGTTATTTTTCTTTCAAATAAACCTATCGTTGAGAAGCATGCGTTGCCGCTGTCACATAGGATATTCAGGTCTCTCGAATTGAAATAATAATAAAGGTAAATAGAAAAAGGCTGTTGCCTTAAATTGTAAATCGTGTATCGTCCAAACGTGTGAGTCCGTAGTTTATTGACATCTCGCTGGGGCTAATTGATTATGTATCTGGTTATTCAACAATTATTATTTTTGTAACAAATGCCCACCAGTAAGTTTTGATACTTTTAAAATAATATCCATTCACCTTCTTTATCTAATCGACCGTCTGAACTTCATTAACGCGAAAATACATACCTATATCAATAAATTGAATTTCATTTGTAGTATCGGTTGATATGAGGTCTTTCTTTTTAATTTTCTCAGTTATTTTTCTCCGATTTGCTGGTTCTCATATACGAGTAGTAAACTGCTGTGATCCGTTCATTTTCTATTTATAATAAGAAACTTTCCGTCGGGATTTGCTATTGTTGGAAAAACAATAATGAAATAGTGATTATACATACCTGTACCTTTGAATGTCGATAGTACGAATAATTGAACTCCTATTAGAGAAATTTTGTGGTTTTTTTAGATTATCTTTTTTAAATCAACGTTTTCCTTGTTTTATTATCAATTATATTACTCGATGATGGAAATTTCCTCGAGCTGTCATCCCTGGAATATAACTAATTATGGTAATATTATTGGAGATGAGCTTAGAAAAGCCGACTGGTGAATCAAACCGGTTTTTAGATTGATTAAATTTTTCCGCGTGTAGGTCTTATTGCATGTGTCTGCTAATTCGCCATAAAACTTGGAAAGAGAAAAAAAAAATTTGTAAATTTTTATGCTACTAGCCTCGATTTGTGGTTTTATTCGTTTTATTCGCTTATTTCGTCTACGCTTGATGGCACTCAGAGTGGCACCGTCTGTCGTAAAAAGTTCACCGGTGTACAAGGGCACCTCTATCGTATTTCCTCTACTCTTTCTGTGGTGGCACCGGTTTTGATTGATTAAATTTATCTGACCAATGTTTTATAATTTTTCACCTTGGAACAAAATTTTATTTTTGTATTACAGGATAATAATTTTATAGAATAGGAAAAACTTGTTATGAAAATTAATATAATTTTTTCGATGCTTTTGGAAAAAAATCCAAGATAAAAAAACCGAATATCGAGTAGAGTTCAAGTTGATGATTTTCATCATGTCAAATTTTCTACCATCGATTTATCGTTTTTGGCGCTAGTCGATTTCGTAATTCCGAAGTATTCTGTATTCCATATAATGGAATATGATTAAGAGGGTGGGGGAAGGGGGTTGGGAAATATAATTATGAATCTATCGAATGCTTACAGCAATATTTGGTTGGCGTTAGTACCGTGTGTGAAGCTGCAATTTTGTTTGATTAGGTAATTAAAGTTAAGCAGCCATATTCTGTAGCTCAGTTGGATTGGTGGCCGTTTCAATTTCTATCTTAATTTGGGAGAACTGGTATTTATCACTCGGAAAGAAATAAAATGCGTCAGAATGTAGACTTTCATTACTCAGCTGTATAATTTGGATCGAAATCTGTGATTCTTTCTTCTGCTATTATGAAACTGAAATCAAATCTAGCTATCTCGTCATTCTACAACTTCAACGGGTAATTTTGCCGTTATTTTCAGCAATGGATTTTGAATCTAATCGCTGTTTGTAGAACATTGTGATTTGAACGCGAGTTGTAATTCGTCGTGTATGTTGTTGAATGCCTTCGCTGTTCGCATGCCACGTATATAATTTTTGTGAAGTCTGCATTTTGTGTTTTTCTAACTTGGACGTCGTACACTTCTACTTTGATTTACGTGTCAGACTTGATTCTTCTTTCTCGTCTTCATGTCGAAGATAGACATTAACATAATTTGCGTGTTGAGGCTCATTTTTCACTCTGGTTGAGACTCGCATGTCAGATGTAGTTTATTTTTTTCGGTGTACCTATTTGGTAATGCAGTTCATTCTTGGCTGGCTGGATTCGTACATTCTAGTGGTGCCATTCACGTATTGAAAGTAATTTACCTGTCAGTTACGGTTCGAAATTGGTCGCCTGAATTGTCGAAACGTGATGCACCAAAGCTAATTTCATATTTGACTTGCAATATGTACACTTGGGTGATGGTGCATTGTAATTTATTCGCATATTAAAAAATTATTGATCAAAATAGGGGGAAAAAGGAGGAAAAATTTCGAGATTTTTTGTTTCGGGAGGTTTGAAGATACAGTTTGATTTCAAAATACGTGAAAAGTGGCAGATTTTTATCGTTAGGGAGGCTGTTTCACCATGTTTTAACATGATGAAATAATTTGAAGCGTTGATTGTGTAGAGTTTTGTAATTGAAGGGTTGGTTTAAAAAACGGCAATGTTGATGGCATATAGCTTCAAAAACACGAATAAAAACTCATTTTGGGAGACAAAATATGCGTAGGAAAATCAAGATTTCCATCTATCTAAACTCGAGTTGTCCAAGTTCGAATGTAATTCCGTTTAAAATTTAGAAATTTCCGAAATAGAAGACTTATCCGAGTTTACTTTCGTCCGAGGGATGCAATAATTCCGGTATATCTATCCCCTCTGTCACAGAAAGAGAAATCTCATGTAGACTGTGACCATTTTCGAATTATCAAAAAGTGGTGTGTGGTAAATTGTTTGGAAAAAATGTTGGAAAACTGATGCTCTGCGCAAAAGTAGGTCACATCTACGGATTGTCAGCTTTCAGCTAATGATTTCAGCTGTAATATCACGTTTCCTCGTCCGGCTTCCGCTGATGGTGATGGTTGTCATTGACAGTCAGGCAGCACCTTTTCAATTTCCACTTCGTGTTGGAGAAAGCACGCTAAAAATAGGAAAATACTCGGAATACCTACGGTTTATTTTTCCTTTTCGACAATGATGCGGAAGTGGGATGTCGTATAGCTCCCCCTTCCGCACCCTCCTCCCCGTCGATGTTTTCGTCTTCGGTTATAGCGAAGTTTTTAATTGAACGGTTTCTCCGAAATATTCCTCTCCTAATTCTTCCTCTGTATAGGTAGATATATCTGTAGCGTGAAAATTTTTCTACGAAGATTGGCGTACACCTTGGTATTTCTGTTTTTGTGGCCGAGTTCGGATGTATGGGTATTATACGTTGGCCAAGGTCGTGAAAAAATTGATTTTGCTGCGAACTGTGGAGCAGTTTCTGCTGGGAATTCGTCTGATGAGAGTTCTTCTAGCCCTACAAACTGCAATCCGCTTTTTTTTATGGCAATCTTGAAGTGAACAAAGTATAGCACGTTCATAAATGACGTCAGATTATTGTTTTATTTTCACTGGTGGGAATTTATTATCTCTAGAATGATTGGTGGATAGTTTGAAATGTGATGATGTTTGGTAATGTAGCTAATTTAGTGAGTTTGTCAGACGAACTACAAACCGTAAACGCCTTATCAGTGAGAGTGGCCACCCCATGTATACGTCATTTACTTTGACTAAAGGTGGAGTTATTTCTAGCTTCTTTGTAATTAATTTTTTTTCTAATTTAGAAATCCTGTCGGCTTTTCATTGAAATATTTAAAAATGTATACTACGATGCCAGAAAATTTTTAGAAGCATTTGATAGGTGATTATGTTGTGGGAATTACTGAGTTTTGGGTTGGACTGGGTCGAATTTGTATCAGAAATATTCTTAAAAATAAGAAGCACATAGTATACGTTTCTTTTTCTTATTTTCGAAAAAATATTTTTTCATCAAAGTACAAGTAAAAATACCTACTAGTACATTATTTTAAATTATCGTTTACGAAAACCCCAGAACATTTTTTCGATTACGAGAAGTCATTTAAATTTTCTTTAGAGTGAGAGTGAGTTGAGAGTGAGTTTTCAAAGTGACTGAGAATTATAAATTGCTTGTGGACCCCCCCCAAGGAATTTGAACAGGATGATGTAATGCGCAACATAATATTTTAGAAGAAGTCGATTACCCATTTTCTTGTTGTTATTTTCGGTTCCTCCAAGCATCGAGCTAGTAGCTTTGTGTTTTAAGCAGATAATGTTAGCCTTTCGAACAACTTTTTTACAATTTTTCACTACTCTCATTATGAGAACACGGAAAGTATTGTCGTGCGTCTGTACTCCGTTATAAATCGTCGAATTTAAGACGCCCTGGGGAGTTTCCACGACGAAAATTTGTGCATAGGGAAGATTCATTTAGCAGCAGTCGTTCCAGCATATTCGTAGTCTTTCCTCCAGCGACAGAAACGTGACAAAGTAGAATAACCTGTGTTCGTTCTGCAGCTGCGGTCGTTGACATTTGAGTGCGCCAAATTTTTTTTTTCTTTTTGAGGCGAAAATGACGCCGCTGGGGCTCTAATATTCTTATTATGCGGCAATTAAGCGAATTTATTCGGTCGCCCCTCAAAAAAGCTTCAAAAGTTGTACGCCCTAAGAGACTCGAGGGATAAATTAAAAAGTTGAAACAGTGAGCGTGTTACACGCATAATGACGGTTTTTGCTGAAAAAATATTAATCAAAGAAGTCGAAGGAGAAGAGAATTGGATCAGGGTTGCGAACTTCATGGATGAATTTATGAGACCGAACATTATTTTTTTGTCGTAAAAAACCGGTCGAGATTTTCCAAAAATTCTTCAGTTTTCGGATTAAATTCTTAGAGTTGGTTTTTTTTTTAATCAGTTAATACGAGTAATTTCGTCAAAATATGACTAAGTTTGTAGAATTTTTCTGCGTGGCAAATTCTTTGATGTCGGAGATTCTTTAAGGTGGTAAATTTTGAACCATATCGTACTGGATGGCTAGGTATGGACATTTCACATAATCAATTAGATGACTCGCAGTTTCAGTCTGGAGTGCGCGTGTGCAGTTACATTATTTTAGTTTAATTGTGCATATATTCTGTTGAATCGCTTAAACCTAAGCTGAATGAAGGGATGTTGATGCCGCCATTGTATTGAAAAAGGATAGCTTGTTGGTTATTACCAAGATCTGGGCAACAAATATTACTCAGGGAGTAACAGTGTATAAGTCAAAAATTATATACATATTTATAATGAGCGGGTTTTCAAATGAAACTCTGCTTGGAAAAAATGAGCAATGTTCATTGTTTTTGGTTTTTCTGGGACATTTTTTGAATTTACACCCTTGGAAATTATGAAAATAGCCCCGAAGTACCAATAGCAATACGAACAATTATTCTGTTGTTTTTTTTCAATGCGAAAAAACTTCGTAAATAAATCGACTTATACATAGGTACCGTCAGTCCTTGGCATACTTGCAGATGGGAATAATATTTTTTACCGTCCTTACGATATTTGTGACTGAAGCACTGTCATCTTATAATTTCGCATCCATTTTGATAATTTTGTGTTCTCGTCAATTTTTATGGTCGTTCGATTTGTGCGAGAGTGATTGGCCGAAAAATATGGACGAGACCGCAGTAACGGCCATCAGAATCGTGGCAACGTCGCACTCGGATAGAAATTAGAACCCGTTGGCATCGGTTCAAAATTTGTGCAGTATTTATGTGTGCTCCGTGCAAATGTATCTACACTTGTGTCCGCGCTGTACATGTATCGAATTCAAAATTCGCTACTTCGCTCGTTAGTAAAATACAAAATCGAAACCGCACCCCCCTCCCTAAATAAGTGACCCCCTCGTAATGGAAAACTGTACATATACCCTCGGAGAAAAATACGAACGAAGGGAACGAGAGGAAAAATCGATAGCTTGGTTCGCGAAGCGAGTGAAAAATTTCATATACGACGGCGCAAGGTTGATAACCCTTGTCATAATTCGTCTAGACATGTTGCTGTTAGCAAACGTTAATTCAACGACCATATATACATGTACTTTCATATTATACACGATCATTTATCATCGTGCAGTGCTGTAATCAGTTTGTACATGCGGCGACGGTGAGGAGGTGTGAGGGACTCTTTAGAATAAAAAATTATGGTGAACTGAAATACGCGAGTATTATCGCCTTCACAGAGTTGGCTACAGAAAGTCGAGAACTAATTGTACCTATACTCGTATTAATCGGATTACGCGAGAGGTGACGTGGAGGGGTAGGACAAATTAACGAGTAAAAAAAAAAATTAAGTACTTTTTCGTGGACGGGCTGTATCTATTCTGTGTACAATGGAAAGAGGCCTTTCGGAAATTTTCAATTTTTATCTGAATAAAAAAGAAAAAAAAAACAAGAAAAAAGCCTCTTTAAATGTTGTTTTTTATTCATAAAAAATATTTTTCCGACCCTGGTCTACAATTTGCTCCCCCTCCTCTTGGAATTTTATCCTAGCTACGGACCTATACTAATCCAAAATATTTCTTTACCGATCCGTTGAGACCAGTATTCGAAGCCCGTTGGTGTAAACTTGACTTTTTTTTATTCTTTTGCCTTGAGGTCAGTATCATTTTCTCCATAGAGCACATCACAATTTTCGAATCCTTCATGTCACCCTTGCATGAATTTTTTTTTTGTCACGTCTGCACGTAATCTGTGACAAATTCATTAATTACGCTGCCATGGTTACGAAGGATGGGCATAAAACTCGTACCTTTATAGATGCTGTAAAATTGAATGATGCGAGAGAATATTATGCACAGTTGATTGAGTTGTATAATTCTGTGAGTCTGCATTCTCTCTTTCCAGCTTCCATTATGATTTATGATTACTCATTTTGGTATCTCGTGATGTTTGTGTCGTATATGATACCATCCGGGACTCGACTTTTGAGTAGTGGCATATTAAAATTTTGAATGGTGTCGTTTATGAAGCCACTTGCTAGTTCAAGTGTGTGATAACTTTGTTTAGAGATGATTTTGTGTTGAGCCTGAAATTTTATTATTTACTTAATCTAATTTGCCTTTTTCTCGTTCATTTGCAGGTATGTTGTAATGCTTTGGATTGTGTACTGCTTCTTTCCGCTACCACTATCGTAAGTTACTTCGTCAATTTGAAAATATTTATTTGTATTTTATAAAATGAACTTACACGATAAAATGGAGGAGTTAAATGATTAGAAGCGGCATAAAACTTGTTCTCAACTTTTTTTCCTACTTTTTTTTTTTAGCGTGAGCCGCTGTGAAACTAGTTTTTTTAGCTTGTTCATGTCGAATTTTTTTTTTCCTCGACTGTTCAGCATTGGCCAGTCGCAAATCACGGCCGCTATTATGCAATGATCCTCCTTGTCTGTCCGTTCTCCTGTAGCTGCGTTGAGAAAAATTCATTTAAATGACTCCGCAAACATACAAACATATATATCGTCAAAGCTTTTCGTCGAGATTTTCTCTGCGTTCAGTTGCAATAGTGCTTCATAAATATTAATGACGATTCCCTCACTCCGTGTGTTTTTTAGAAACTCGAATATTATTTCTGAATTTTCTTCAAACTCCTCCACGTCTTGGTAGATTTAAATTTAGGCATAGGTTATGTCATAGGCATTAGAAATCCGGTATTTACTATCTTTAAATCCACCAAGTGATTCTGCTTGCTATTTGTAATTCACGAAAAAAAATTCGTACTACACGAAAAAAGTAAAATAAATTATACCAGCTATAAGTATAGTCGTGCATGAAGTGGGCTCGTTTGAACATTGAAAGTATAACATCATATCCCTATGGACAAAAGATTTTGAAAACGGAATCGTTTTATTCCGGGTTATAATCCGTTTCTGGATTATAACCCGGAATTTTCCTGTTTTCCGGCTTCTAAAACGGATTTCGAACGGATTGTAATCAGTCTTGCCGGAAATGAGTCCGGATTATTTTCCGTGAAGGCTGTTTTATGATATTTGTTGGCCCGGGTTATAATCCGTGAAACCGTTTTACAAGCGGATTTAGAAAAATTGCCCAAAAATTATCACTGATTATAATCAGGAAATCCGTTTCACAAACGGATTTGGAAAATTAATCAAGATGACAAAAATAACTGCAAATTTTCAGATCCGATGATCGAAAATAAAAACGGACTGACAACGGATAAAATTCTCATTTTCCGGATCATTTTCTCATTTTTTGCCCATCGGGATGGAGCTACCCGTGTTGATTGCCAGCGAATTGCAAAACGGATTGTCATGAAATTTGTATCGAACCTTAATCTCAACAAACCTGACCTTCGGTGCAAATTTCAGCCCTATTGACTGGGTAACAGTTAGTCCTACAGCGTGTTCTTGAGAAAATCCCATCATTTTGATCCTTTCAAAACGCTTTTCCTAAACACCCAATGAAATTATAGTCTGAGATTTGTGTCGTAACTCATATATGTAAGATGGCGTCAAATATGACCCCACCTGGTCTCTTCGATAGTCGAGTAAAACATATGTTTTTCTGGAGTTGATTTTTCCAACATTCGTTGATACGTTTAAAAAATATTATGAATTAATAATTCCTCTAAATTTATTTTATTGATTATTGATTTTGCAAAATTCAACTTTCGATTAAATTATAATTATATAGATATTTGCTTGCAATCGATTTGGACGTGTAACAGAAATTATGACATTATTGTAACCAAAAAGCCCTGTGATAGACTCGAAGTTTTCCCCACGTCTTCCCGGATAAAATTCTGTGCAAAGTACTTTCGTAGCTTTTTTCTCGGAACTATCGTGCAAATGACGCACCCTCTGCTTCACTCCACCTAATTCCAATTTTCATCCGGTGGCTTTCTTTGCGGCCATTCTCTAGAAATAAGAAGCCATTATAGAGCCATCTTACGCAGAATATTATAATGTCGAAAAAACGCGAGCCAACTTATTACCGTTGTCAATTTTAATTAGCCTGCTAATTTGTCGCTTTGATGAGAAACCGACTCAGGCTGACTTTCTTAGCTGCTGCTTCAAAGATGTATAATTATTATATCAAAATTATAAAACGTAGGCTAACCTTCTGAATTGAGAGCAATTTTCATTCTTGGCATCGAAGCCGCGCACTTTTGCTTTCCACTTTTTTGACTTTACGATAGCCTGAGGCCGAGGCAAAGTAAAAGGGTTGACTGTAGTCGGAGCGTTTCATAGATGTATGGAAATACCGTTCTCATCTCGTGACGCTGGTATATAGACCTCTGCGTAGCAGCAGGATTTATCTAACTTCATCATGCATGGCCGAGCAAAGTAAAACGACGAAGAAGAGCAAATTGAGTGTGGGGACGAGAGAGAGCGCGGATAGAGGATGAGGAACGAGGGGGAAGGCGAGAAGAAGCTGCTGCTGACTGAAGAGGAAACTGGACGGTCGCGACATACAGACGCCTTGTGTCTGGCAGCAACTTATTTGCAGAGCTTCTTGCCTGGTAGAGTTTGTTTTCTATATGTGCGCTTCCAACTCGGTTTTAATATAATAATTTCCAACGCCCCCCCCCCCCCCCTATTACGGATAGACCAGCGTCTCTTTGCGTTTAGTATTCTGCTGCGTGGCTGGGATCTGTTTGTTTGCACTGCCAGAGAAGTGACGAGGTATTTACATTTTGCGGATATGCGTGCGTGGTTGTTGGTTACATTCGTATGTGTAATTGATGGCAACATTTGGCTCAGATGATGCACTCCAGAGATATTTATCTTTCACAGAGATCACCCTTTAATTGTTTTGTTTCTGCGAACGATACACGTGTGGGGGTGGTTATCTACTCTAAACTGATATTCTCGAAGTAGAATTGAGGAGCAGGGGTCGATCGATTCCAATGGAGAATTATAAAATTTTTCATTATTGATTTATTATATAGTGCTAAATACAATTATATCCAGGAAGGTTTTTGGTACAAGATTCTTGGTTTTTTGGCCGTTGTTAGTAAAGAAAAAAATTATGATTGATGATGAATAGCTATGCTGTTTGAAAAAATATAATTAAAAAGCTGAAATGGGTCTTCTAATATCGGGACTGTCGAATTGCCCAGACTGCGCTCTATACTATCGAATCAACTGATACGATTGCAAAAGCTACGTGAAAATTAGGCAGTTTTGTGAATTTTCAATATTGTTATGCGGAAATCTATGGATCCATTAAATATTTTGTGATCATAATGCGTTTGAAGATGATGTCTTGATGAATGATTTAATCATGTTTCTTACATCTCATATTATTTTTAAAGTCTTATAATATTGATCGAGGGTGTATTTCGTGTTAAAATTCAACTTTTAAAATTCACTAAAACAATCGAAAATTACAAAAATACTTCATGTATGCAGTTGTATTCACATGTGAATAAATTGAAAAATGTGCTCAATAAATAATTGTGTAATTTAGGAGAGACATGTTCAAAAATGTATGGGTACAAATCTGTAGTAATTTCATTTTTGAAACGTATAGGTACTTCTTTCTCACTTTCGATTCTTAATATTTTCTACCATCAGGTGCAGAGATTCTTTCGTTGGACAGTCCCAATTTTGATGAACTATTTGCTTCTCAGTTGTAAAGTTCTCGAAAGTAATGATGTGTGTTCTTGACCAAACTTGAGGAATAAAATTTGCTGCAGTTTTATTTGACTGACTCTACGCATCATTCAAAATAAATCAGTATCCCCTCCAGCAATTACCTTTGACTAATAGTTCTATTTTTTTGTTTAGTTTTTTGTTTTTTGTTGAACATTTCTGTTTTTGCGAAAATAGAAAATAAAGTTGAAACGTTTTATTACCTCTAGTAAAACTTTGAAAAATATCGCTTCAAGTTCTTTCTACTGGTTTTTATTCATTTTTTCGTGGTCACAGAAAGTGTGTGCCAAAGTTTAATTATAAGCATATAATATTTTGAACTCGAGTGTTTTGAATGTCGTCTTTTTTGTTCCATTACCTATACCTGCTAATATTTATTTTTATCTGGTAGTCATAATTGGATAAAATGTGGACGTACCTACCTTTTTAAAATAGCAATATTTGTAACAATAACGTTTTTTTTTTATTCCTTCTTAACGACTCGTTAATTTTTTCCATATTTTTTTATACGAAACCAATTTTTCTTCGGCTTTGTGATCAATTTTTTCCTTTCAATTTTCAAACTTTTTTTTCAGTAATTGAATGATGAAAAAATTCTGAAAATGACTTGTATTTGAAATTTATTCTATTTATGATATGGGTAATTAGTTTTTTTATGCGGGAAAGAAAACTGAAATCATGGATATTTATACGTCAGGTTGGGTCCTTTTGCTTCTTGATGAAGTAGTTTTTGTCATTTCAAAATTAAGTTGAAACTTTTTCCTAGATCTTATCTTTCCAAAATTTTAGGTACCAATTGATATGATTTTTTTCCACAAATACTATACATATGTTGAGCTTCCAACTTTTTTTTTATTGCAGCTGCGAAAATATTTCGAATTGTTTCTTTACTTCTGGTAAAAATTTCCACAATCGTCTTATTTAATGTACATACTCGTTATTATCTTTTGTTACACTATCTGTGAGCACTAGGGTGGTCCTTATTTTACAAAGTATTTTGTATCGAATGAGAGACCCCCTAATTTTGTTCTATGTTATGTGAATAAGTTCTAGTATAAATTTCATCCCCCTAGGACCACCCCTTCACGTGCCGAATTGGGGGCAAAATTTCATAATTTTCACAATTTTTACGTATTTCTGCAATTATCTTCTAAAATATGGGTTCCACTGAAAAAACTTACTGAACTTAATTTGTTTTACACTAAATTTCCTACAAAAAATGTTCTATGCAATTTTTTCCTAGAGTGAAGTATAGATGAGAAAAAGGGTGATTTAACTTACACACTAATAATGGAATGTAATTATTTTGATTTAGTTTTTTTTCTTTTTTTGGTAATATGATGTTGGGATGGGTCAATATTTGAAAAACATAGAATGTCAGATGAATTGAATACATTTGTAGCACTGAAAGTAAATTTTTCCACTTAAAATAATAATTAATTTTTTTGGCATACTGTTTCATAAATATTCTTAGAATTGTTGTCAGTAACCTTAAACAGCTTAAAAATAATGTTGAATGCATATGAAAATAATTAAAGAAGAGCTAAAATAATTTAATACTGGAATAAAACTTTTAATATTCTGTTTGAAGTGTAAAATTACTTCCATTGTACCATGTTCAATATTTAGCATTTGAGCAAGTCTTGCAGAAATAACTCAATTTTGATACTGACAAGATTAAATTGAGCCTTGTGCTACCTTATTACTTTATATATGTTCTCTTCTTTCAAAACAATTTTTTTCTACAATCTGTCAAGTAACTTGAGGGATTTTTTAAAATGGGAAAACTTGGTTCTAAAAATAATTATATGTTCAGTGCACACTGAGCATAGTGTTAATTATAAACAAGATAATAACTTTTCTCATCAAAGTTATGAAAATTACAATTTATTATAAGTATTCCAATTCTTGTAGCACTTTTTCCTGTCTTAGATAACATGTTTTACTATTTTTGTAGTAATTTCTGCTACAAATCTTCAATTGTACCAGTTTTCCTATCCCTATTGTAAAAATTATCATAAAAATTTTTCTCAGTGCACTTGAAAGAATAATTGAGAAATTAAAATGAAAAGATAGTGATAAATTTTGGATGTTAGGAACTTGTTAAAAACATTCAGCATGATGATAAAGAATTTATAAAATATATAATGCTTTTTCTAAAAAGAAACTGGATTTTTCATTCTGAAGAATGTATCATTTACTGTCCTAGAGCCCATAATTTGGCCAAATAAATAGCAGAGGCTCTCTACTGCCCCAAATCAAACCAGTAGATTCATCTATATAAAATTAGTTAGTTTCATTCTTAAATATTAAGTAAAAATGTGGTTTCAAGCTACTGATACCTACTATTTATGCTCCACTAAATGTTGTAACTAATATTTTCAAGAAAAATTCTAAAATACCATGCAAAAAATTATAAATTGATTGATTTTGCTCTAAAAAAGCTCTCAGTTTGTAAGATTTTATTAATGACTGGATTTATTCAAAATTAGCTTATTTTATAAACTTGATAATAAGAAAATTGGCAATGCAACTAAGAAAAAAATAAGATTCATCAGAAAAAGAGGTCAAATAATGAAAAAAGAGGGAATGGTGCAGCCTGAGGCTCAATTTATTCATGTCAGTATCAAAATTCAATTATTTCTGCAAGACTTGCTCAAATGCTAAATATTGAACATGATACAATGGAAGTAATTTTCACTTCAAACAGAATATTAAAAGTTTTATTCCAGTATTAAATTATTTTAGCTCTTCTTTAATTATTTTCATATGCATTCAACATTATTTTTAAGCTGTTTAAGGTTACTGACAACAATTCTAAGAATATTTATGAAACAGTATGCCAAAAAAATTAATTATTATTTTAAGTGGAAAAATTTACTTTCAGTGCTACAAATGTATTCAATTCATCTGACATTCTATGTTTTTCAAATATTGACCCATCCCAACATCATATTACCAAAAAAAGAAAAAAAACTAAATCAAAATAATTACATTCCATTATTAGTGTGTAAGTTAAATCACCCTTTTTCTCATCTATACTTCACTCTAGGAAAAAATTGCATAGAACATTTTTTGTAGGAAATTTAGTGTAAAACAAATTAAGTTCAGTAAGTTTTTTCAGTGGAACCCATATTTTAGAAGATAATTGCAGAAATACGTAAAAATTGTGAAAATTATGAAACTTTGCCCCCAATTCGGCACGTGAAGGGGTGGTCCTAGGGGGATGAAATTTATACCAGAACTTATTCACATAACATAGAACAAAATTAGGGGGTCTCTCATTCGATACAAAATACTTCGTAAAATAAGGACCACCCTAGTGAGCACCTTATGATGAGATAGAGTTCATTAGCTGGTTGTCCTTCTCCAAGGTTGTTGGTAACTGCGCGTAATGGGTAGATGGTTACTAAGAGCTGTTAAAAGCTTCTAAGTATCTTATGTAGCTGCTCACTTCGCTGATACTCGTACGTTGTATTGAGTCATGTTTTTGTGGTACATTATTTGGCCATTAATGATGAAGATACGGATGAGGTACTGTGGTAAAAACGTTCGTCAAGTTTATCTACTTACGTAGGTTGGAATTCTTTGAGAGCTTTTGAAGGTTGTAATTTGTCTTTGTAAAGGTTATACTTGATTGCTCACTGGTACTTGAATTTTTAGTCATTAATTTCTTGGTTGTCTTTGTTTTTAGCTGACGGTGGCTCTTGAACAAGCTTTTGGCGACTGAAGTCATTGCACAATTGTTCTTGGAAAGAGGGTATTTAATAAAGAACGAGAGGACTTGAATAAAATTTTATTTTCTATCAAATTAAATTTAAGAAATTGGGATGAATATTTTTGTATGTTCTGAGAAGGTCCTTATAGAAGTGGGATTCAAAAGATTACCTACTTGCACACCTTAGATATCGTCTTGATTCTTGGATCTATAACTGGAAGTTACGAGATCTATGTGTATCCAGTTAAGTTTAACAAATTTTTTGAGTTGATTTTACCTCCTTTCTTCACTGCTCCCTTCATCCAAGGATATTCTTTCGTACTTGAGTCCAATTAGAAGATGGGATTAAAATCATTTTATGTATCAGTTTCACCACGACCTCATTTTTTTCCCCGCTGACTACATGTAAAGTGTGCTCTGGTCACTGCGGTTCACAATTAGCATCAGTTGACCGAGGAAGGTCGCCCATTCGATGCGGTCAGCTTGGCATACATGTATATTATGTCTATGGGTATAAAATATAATAATAAGCATTTGGTCTCTACAGTATATTATTGGTATACGTACGTATATATGTATGTACATGCACGAGGTTTGAACGGCGCGTTCACGTTTTTTTTTTTTTTGCCTTCTTTTTCAAAATTCTATCCACTAACCGGGCTGTAGAAAGATAATTTCCTCTCATCATCATCAACGCGTGTATGTGTCTGCTTCTCTTCGTCCATTCTGACTGACCACCGCCTGTCCGCCTCTTGCCGGCCATAATTCCGTCAGTTGGCGAATTTCTTGGGCCAAGAGAAGCCGCCGATTTTTTGGGACGAAACTTGGCAACATTGGGCGGCTCTTCTTTTTTCTTCCTCTGTTTTTTTTTTTTTTTTTTTTTTGGAAGACTGACGATAACCACATGGTAGATATGAAGACAATTGCTGCTGCTGCTGCGGCTGCCGCGGCTTCCGAAACGCACACAGAAGAGGAAAATATAATCTGGCAAACGATAGCGAGTCTCGACTACCTTTCTGCTATACCCGGTTTTTGGTATATAATAATGTGTATTTCCAAGAAAACTGGACGTTTGTTGGAGAATGCGCGAGAGTGAGAAAAATGAAAAAAGAGAAAGAGCGAAAGAAAGAGGCGATGGAGGAAGCGCAGGAGTAGTACCTCTTCTCTGGAGTAGGAAACTGGTGTGTACCCAGAATGTCCATTGTGAAGGTGAAAAAAATTCATTTTCATCGTGCGAGATGGGGGTTAAAGGATAAACACTCAACAGACAGATAACCGATTGCGAGACCGAATAATCGACGCTGTGCATTGACTGGAGAAAATTTTTGCATTTTGGATACCATCTGGAGCGAGGAATATAGCTGTTAGGGGTCTCCTGTGTCTCCCATGGTGGTTATTTTCGTTTATAAAACGCTTTCAACGATAATTGGCATTCGGTTTTAGTGGCTATTTTCATTTTGCTATCATCCGCTCTTTCTGATTTTCGTTTTGATTTTTTTTTTTTTTTTGTAATTGTCTGAGAATCAACGCACAAGTTATGCAGATAGTAGGACTTCCTGTAGAGGGTATATTGTGACGCAAGGTCTTCAGTTTTTAGGATCACATCTAGAAATTCTCTTATACAGCTCCGCTTTATTAAAACGAGGAGATATAAATCAGTAATATAGAGTACAACATTTATTCAGGTAGTTATTTATTTATTATTTTATTTATTTACGTCCCCCTACAACAAGCGCCCAGGGGTTCAAGTTACAAGGTGTACAAATGTACATTTTCAGGAGAGAAAATGACACATTTAAAATGATTGAAAATCTTGTAAATGAGGTAGAAAAAAAACATTTGTAGTACATATTTCTAAAACCTGAGACCAGAATCAGACGCAATACCATCACTTGGATACAATGGCAGCGAGGTTGCAAAAATGTGTAACCTTCGTAAGTTATATGTACCTATGTATGAAAAATTTATAAAGTGAAAGGTTAAAGTAAGAATATATTTTACTTATTTAAATCGATGCCTGCGATATGCAAATGCCAGAATATCGAACTGTGTGTGAAAAAAAAAAAAGCACTCGGTACTACACAATAGATTATTTTTAGACTTATATATTTCTTTCTAAAGTGATTTTAAATCTGATTTTTACAACAATATACGAGTACTATCTTACGACTCGATAGCTAAGGGCACTTATAACATCATTGCTGGAATTGAAACTCTGTACATGCATTGTTCTTTTATCATTCGGATTAGTGTAACCAATTGAGAAACGTTAAATTTAATTCATAAAAATATTAAGTTAAGACCAATCTGAAATTTTTTGCATAAATTGGTTATGGAATTAATTCTTTCGGAATTTATATTTTTGATTAATTAAAATTTGAGTTATGTTTTATACTAATGTTTCACGAAATTGAGAACTATTTTCGTTAATTTCATGGAGAAGAAAATTGCAGAGAAAAATGTTTGGTTCAACGGTTTTATAGAATCTCGGGAGTCAGACGCTTGGTTCGAGAATAGACCTACAACTCGATTCGGCCAAAGATTTGAAAACCGGTTATGCATATCATTTTTTCTCCTGCGTGCAACAGGTTATTAAAATAATTTTGCTTCAGTTGATCCAGCGATAGACAAATTTGCGGTTTATCAAGACAATAGTGTGCATGGAAAAGAATTTTTCTCCGTATCTGGACAGTAGTTATTGAACTGTTTATGACGGGTTATGGACTGTTTTCTGTGTTGTATCAAATTATTCAGTTGGTATTTGAAACATGAAATATTGCATTAGGGCGCAGTTTTAATTGACTATAATAAGATGCGGCGTCCTTAAAAACCCTGAAATTTTAAAATATGGCCATTTTGTTCTTTGTCTTCTTCTGAAAGTGACAGCGTTGTAATCGAATATTTTGTTTCATGCTCTGTATTATCGATATATTTAGAGCAAAACAGGTGGAAATAGGTGATTTGTTGTTGGAGACATAATACTGATTTTTGCTGGTCTGCTATATCAGCTGATACTTAAGTAATTACATATCTGATGGCTGGTATGATGTGTATATGTGTTAGTAATATTTTGAATCAATGCAAATCACAAACATATAATCGCTTATTCAATAGCTAATATGATTTACGATATTGTATGTATTCGTTGAATCTTTATTAAAATTGTATCGAAAGTATGTGAAACTATATATCGAACAATTTCTAATTCGAATATATTTTGAAAAACGCCATTTTAAATCCCGAAAATTCTGGACAATGGCCAACAATTGCATAATGTTTTCATGTGAGAGTAATGTTTGGTTCTTTTTCGATAATTTATATGATAAGTGGACATATTTAGAGGGGGGGGGGGTCAATATTTCCAAAATATTTTTCGAATCGTAAAAATTTGTCCAATTCTCCCACCCTGCCGGTCACCACCTGGGTATCCAAATGAAAAATTCCATTTGAAAGATGTTTTCTTTGGTTATATGTGGGTACCTTGTTTTAGCTATCTTGGCCAATTCTATTGATTATAACGTGTTTGGTGCGATTATTTTCCAATATTTTGGAAATTACGAGAGACATGAACGAGAGTGTTTTGAGAACTGTAATGTACATTCTAAACATATATTATAGTATTGCAATTATTTTTTGCTACCATTTCTCTGTACTCATACTTCTTTCACCTTTTTTTTTTCTCTGTCTTAATCGATGTGCTTCATTTCTGTGATAAATTCGATTTATTTGTCATTAATAGTAGGGGCTTAATTGGCTTGTTGTAACCTCGACGTATGTTAAATTAAATTTATTATACGTATAAACGAGTGTTTGTTTCGCGTCTTGAACTTATCATGTCATAATTTATCTTTGCCACTGCTCGGTAGTAATTTTTTCTTTTCTTTTCTTTTTTTTTTTTATTCTCTCGACCAACTTTATGATCGTATTCGACGAACGATGTGGTATAAGGAGCCATTTTACGTGCGTTAATGGCTCGAAAATCGACGTTCAAATGATCAATAAAATTGGTCGGGGTGCACAAATATTTGTGCGAGAGAAGGCGGAGGACAAATAGGACTCTGGTGGAATTGAAAACAGGTAAATCATTTGAAATGAGGTTATATATAGTAAGTGTTGTGCAAAGGGGCAGATTTTGCACGTATAGTTCATCTTCTCTGTTTGCTTATTGTTTTCTTTTCTCAGTATTTTAATGGTCCTATATAGTCGCATTTTTGTAGCTGGTCCAAGGGGCGCCTACGCCTTCATTTTTGTTGCTTAATATCAAAAACCCACGCTCCGAATTCCGCGCAATTCATTCAGCTTTAAGGGCGACAAGTTGTAATCGTAAAAAATAACATTAGCTGTTACATATTTCTGTTCCAAATATGTGATGGCGTCTGAATAGGGTTGGAGCCAGATTAGAGAGACAAAAGTCTGCCGAAAAGAAAGAAAATTTGTACTCGAGTAGAATTCAAACTCCGCGATGGTATGGAAGGAATAGAATTTTTCGAACAGGAAGAAGTCAATGATCCAAAATGATGATATATTGCGGTGTAACTATCAAAAGGGTTCATCCGAGTTTATTCCTCCGAAATATTACCCTCTATGTATGGGGCTTGGTTTCCAAATCGCTCATCCTCGTAGTTTATGCCTTCATTTTTCTACGAAGGAGAAAACTGTGAACAAATACCTCTGGAAACAAACTGGCGGGCTTGTTTACTCAAATAAAATTAATAAAGTGTCTTTAGATAGACAATTGGGTATACCTAGGTATCTAGAATATTTTATTAATATATTTTCTATAATATTAATTATAGCCTTGGATAAATTCATCTGGAAAAATCTTGTAACAATCCTGGAATAAGTAGAAGTGTGTGTGTGTGTAATTATTTTTACATAGTATTTATAAATTTTTATTATTCAAAAAACGACGAGATACGAAATTAAATTAGCCGAAGTCCATTGGAAAATTTTTCCGAAAATTATCTCTTCGTTTTTTCATGAGTGGGTACTCGACTTGTTCATAAACCTGCTTCGATGCGTCCTTTTCAAGTGTTTATGTGAATTCAATCATTCGAACTATCTGTTACCACTTTTATCAGCACGTATGAAAGCCTAAATGCATGTTAAATTATTGTTGTTGCTTGTGACAGGTTCTTTTCGAGAGGTAATCTCAATTATGTTTTTAATGAAAATAACCTGGAGTAGGTACTTTCGACCTCTCAGAGGGTATTCGTTGAAATTTCATCAGCGATTTTCTCAAAAAGAAGACCAAGAAGCAAAAATCTATTTCTATTATAAAACAAAAACTTTCCCCTTATAGTGTATTTCGAAGTCGAGGATAAGGGCTCTTCGCGGAATCAAAACCTGATGTAGACGTACCTATTTTAAGTTTGCTGAACCTTTTATAACTATTCCACTCCTGACGTGATCCAATTAATCCAGAAAATTTTAGAAAATCGAAGGTCCAAAAAAGTGTGTCCGCGTGATTTATCTTTTTAGAAAGATTCTCTCATCCTGCAGTTTACATTTTGTGTGATTTGTAAACTTACCTGGCCAAACAAAGCTGTCACAGATTTATGACCCTCATTGAAAAACAGACTTATTGAAGGCTTTTTCTGTGATAAAATAATTTTAGGTATATTCCCCTCACCAACAGCTTTCTGCCACCATGCCTGTGATGATTTAAGTAATATCCTGATTGTATGCTGTAGTATTATAATAAGTCTGGACTCTGAATATTTTTGGTTTTATTTGTAAGGCTGTGTCTCAACTAACGCCTTAGTGAGTATTTTATAGCCGTTGCTCACCAGCATTGGATTAAGTGCGTTTGACTTATCCTATCCTCATAATCCGTTTGAAATTGTGCGAAGGGAAATTTTTCTGAAAAAGAAGAAAATGAAAAACCGGCATTTGAATCTACTGAAAAACGAATATGAAATTGTGGTGGGAGATGAAAAATAAGGTGGAATGATTATGGCTCGTGGAGAATAACAGATTAGAATATTTTTGTTGTTATATTTGCTCTTAAACAGGTACCAGTAATAATATTTTTGTAATTTCTTATCATAGACATGTTCCAAACATTGACGTCAGAGGTGGTTTTACTCGTATTTTCAAGCTCGTCCGATAAGGACGAAGTAATTAATTTCCTCGAAAGAAAATAATAAGATAATAAGGTGTTGAGAATATATCTTATTTATTGCCATTAAGTTGATAGTCTAAGTTGTATAAGGTGAATTTGGAGGGTAATGAGTTGGTGTGATGAGATAAATACTGACGTGTACAAACCACATCTTTTCACTTTTACCCAGTTCAACAGCCAATATATTTGTCACGTTCATTACTAAAGGTGTTTAATGCAAATTTAAAAACTGCCTCAAGCAGTAATGTGTAGCTTCGTAAGAAAACAAAAGAAAAATAATGAGTTGTGGAAGGTGCGAAAAATAAGAAGCTTTCTGTTATTATCTAAATTTTTTTTAAACTCACGAACGATGAAGATGTGTACGTTATTTGTTTTATATAAATTTCATATAAAACGGTTTCTATGTGATCCGAGTTAGCTGAAACTCTTTGTGTGTGAATTTCTATGATGGTCTTTATGGTAGTTCTTAACGCATTCACGAAATTCGTCTCCAATGAAAGAAAAATTTCGTGATTTTTATTGGTCAACAGCACTTATATATTTTATCGCTGAAAATCATTTCTCAAAAGTCAGAACACTAAACACCATATCACCAATTATATACTTTCTGTTTCGCTTTTGACATATTTCGTATGGAATTATGATGGAAGTATTGATATGTTGAAGTCGAAACTCCCATTTGCCTTTTTTCCTATTCACTAATAGTTTTTCGTGTTTTTTCTTAAAAACAAGTTTTTGGCAAATGAGACTACCTACTCGGAGATTTTCAGTATCTGAAGACATGTCCGTTGTACTTTTCAACCAACATCAAAGTTAGCTCTCTTCGGTAGGCAGCCGAGCATTTTCATCTGGGCGCTGTTTTGCATTTATACACCATACCATTTACCTCGCTGACCATCTCCCCCCCCCCCCTCCACTGACCATTGGCAGCGTACATATGCGCTCGATAGGTTAATGAGACCGTTTACAAACCTCTATTCTTTTCTTTCGCGGTGTCTCTCCCTCTGTGCACAGGGTTTTATAAACGCCCATTCGTCCCATCACCTCGAGCACATAATTCAACGACAAGTCGATGTGAGGCCAAACAATAGCCTCGTATCGACGAGGGGAAAAGTGCAGTTTTCGATAAGTAGATACTATGTGTATAATTTTTCTCTTTTCATACCGAAGGTATACATCGGCGATAATAACCAGTTGCATAATATATAAGACTTGCAGCGAGAATTTGTTTAAAACTGGTCAGCATCCGTCCGAATTAACCAGCAGAGTTTAGAATTTAGACACCACCTAATCATTCTTTTTTCTTCTTTCTTTTTTGACACGCTATATAACACGTATAGCATGTATTTAACATGTTTGAGTGGCAAGAGAAGGGAGGAACCAAGAAGGAAAAAAGATACTGTTGAAGATTCTGCGAAGTGCTCGAGAACAAAAGGCAGCGAAAAAAGTAACATTTTTACGAAGAAAAGGACCTCTAAAAGGTTACCCTTTTCTGGATGCACCCATGAATGCGTGCACGAAGGTGCTCGCGGATAACCGGTTCTCGGTGCTGGAGTTGGCAGTGGTCTGTGAAGGAGAGAGAGAGAGAGAGAGAGAGTGACGAGAAAAACTGAAGACGGAAAGCGAAGGGGGAAAAATGGCCAAAAGAAAAGGCGGCGTCGTAACACATTTTTTGACCGACCTTTGTTGATCGACAACAATCAAATGTCCATCATCGGGGTCTGCCAACATCATTTTTTTCAGTTATTGTTACAAACTTGTAGTACAAGCAACATTTAACAGTTTTGAATTAAACATTTAAATACATATATATATCTATTATAGTGAATGATGGTAAAGAAAGAAAGAAAGAAAGAAAGAAAGAAAGAAAAAAAAAAAACAGTGAAGGGAAGAAAATGGTTACATTATTGCAACGCGTGAATTGCATATGAACAAGAAGACAGAAAAAAAAGTTGTGGAAAGGAAAATTTTTCACCGGATTCTCTGCAGCCCCCCAAATATGCAGCGGCTATAAAGAATCTAATTACATCGTGTTTGTTAGTTTACTCTTTTTTTTTTTCCTACTGGTGAATATTTGTTTAGGCCGAAGAAACAGGTTTCCTTGCGGGCTAACCGAGCACTAACGATTTTTCTGCTCTGGGCATTTGGCTAGAATGTGTGTATTGGGACGGTAGCGTTTGCACTTTTGAATGGAGAAAAGTGATCTTGGTCAGAAATACGAATATTTTGTCTATTCATGTGAGACGTTGCATATTGGTAACAATATTTGGTCCTAGGCAATAATCTCGTAAATGGACTTCAGAGAGTGACAGGGGGCCGAGCGTCCTGAACAGAAATTAGCCCGGCCCCCGCCACTTTGAAGAAAATAACTGAAATTATGATAATATTTGTATTGAATTCCTGATATTTCTTAATTTCTTTCCTATTTGGTCATTTTATCGAGTTTTTTTTGTGACAGAAAAAAATTTTCCAGACCCCCCCTCCAGCCATCGCCCGTTCAAACACATCATGCATAGCTTGCCCATAACTATACTCCAGAGATAAACAAATCCATCGAAGCAAACTGAAAGTCTCCAGCTGTAATACTTATACCTACTTGTTGATAAATGCAAGTTTGAATTTGAAATTTGAAAAATGAACTCATAAATGTAGAAAAAATGTCAGATACGTATATTGCATTTTTATTTTTTGTTGAATAATATTGGCAATTTATGGCTAACGCAGTACCCTCCTACTGCTAAGTGCAAATAGTTGACATAATTTTTATACAAGTCAATATCCGTAACTACCCTGTTGAAGTTTCTAACTGTACATAGAAAGAAATGAATAGTACCTACATGTATGTATTATAATAATAAACAGAATAGTAACTTTTCTGATCATGTTATGAGGAAATCACTACGAAAATAGTGAAAATTACTATATTTTGTGAGATTCTTTATTATTTTTGTGGCTATTACAATCTTGAAATTGTTTTTTTTTTTCATAAAAAATAGTAAAAATACATTCATTTTTTCCAGCGTACAAAGTTCGAATCGTCCCAATTTTTTTGTTCAAATTGTAAAAATGTCTGATGAAATTTTTTTTCAGTGAATCTAAGTGAATAGAAACGTTTGAGAAGCCATTAAAAACGATTATTTTGTTCAATAATATTGTAACAGACACTTTTAAAGTGAGTTTCGTTAAATGTTTTTTCATGTGGTGCAATGGAGTTGACTTTTAACTGCATTAATCTGGTAAAAAATGGAAAATCGTTGATTTTCCTATGATTTTCATTTTTCAAGAGTTTGTTTTTGTATAACACGTTTTCACTTTCTGGTAGAAGATACAGTAAACCTTCGTATACATGCGAGATTATTTAAATAACCGATCAAACTTATTCACTATGGGAAAATTTGGATTTGCATCTCCCTCGTTACATAATCCCCCACCCAATGGCATTTTTAGCTAAAAATTTTGTGGCACCCAAACACGAATGGATGCCAAGTGAGAAAATTGAGAAAGCTAATACCCCATATATATATATATAGGCCACACAGAGACTCTGATTTGGATATTATGTCCTCGGCTATTATGAGCATTTTCTTGTGGGCAGCTGCGGTTTTGTCGGTGCATATATATTTTTGCATTCAGTTGCAGCTTTCGTTCCGCCATTGCCAAATTTTCTGCGGACTGCACACACATTTCGATGTTTTCATTGGCTGTGTTTTGGTGTTTGATATTGTGTCGAAATAAATTTTCCAATATGTATGTATATCGTAACAGTCGGTTCGTTTACCCCTCATTGTTTATGGCTGTGAGCGTGTGCGTGTGCTGCTGTGCAAGTATATTGTGAAATTTTTTTTTTGTTTTGGTATTCGGGTATACCACGTATTCGTATGGCCGTGTGTTTAAATTTCGCTCCTTATATTTACATTCGAGATTAATCATCCCGAGAAATTTTCTCGGCTGAAAAATACATGTATGCCAATTCGTTATGTAACTGGGGAGAGAAAAAAAAATTCGGTCGGCAAAGAAAAAATTTTCTTTCTCTACTGTTTTTTACCAAACGAGTTTGTTTGTCTAGACGTAACTTCCTTAATATAGTGCGTTTGGTTAACCAACCAACGACAAATTTTAAAACTTGAAAAGGAAAATAAATGGCAGGCAAAGAAAAATGAAACTGAAACCAAAGCACGTCAAGTATGTACTCGTACGTATTTTTTCTATGCGTAAATCATCATCAAACGCTGGCTAATTTTTTCGTCAAATTTCGGAATTTCAAGGTATTCTATTTTTTTTTTTTTTGAGCGGGAAATTTGTTGACGTGTAATTTTTTCTAACAACGAGTAGCTCTTTGGTAGTGCGAGTTTATTTAAAAACCCAAAACGGTGTTCGCATATAATTTTCTCCTCCAAGGAAAAAGCATTTTCGTGTTTACTTTTGTACGTTTCACTCGTATTTTCAGCTGAGAGCTTAATTGGATACCTTGTTAAAATACTTTTTCGACGCGTAATAGGTGAACTGTGAGAAGGGGGCGGTGGTGCGAGTTCGTGTTTTAAGAACGTTGTAGAGATAATTTTGAAAATTTCGGCATTACCGCCGCATTTTCGTCTTTTTTTTTTGTTTGTATACCTGAACGTTAGCTTGAAGAATTGTGTGTGTGGAGTATGGATCTGAAGGGTACAGCTGGCTAAATTCTAGCTTTTCGAACTGTGTCTGTGTAATGTTGGAAAAGCTATTTTCGTTAGTGGCAAGAGGAGAAAAAGTAAATTTACACAATTTCTTTTTACTGTGAAAGTGAATTTTAAAATTTTAACGTAGGTGTGTTCAAAATATTTAATTATTATTAAGTGGAAAATCCTGTTACCTCGTTTCGTTTGCTCTAATTAGGTATAAAAGGGAAGGCTGGGCCCCCGAAAAGGAGGCTTTTAACCTCGAAGTGTGGAGAAGATACGGATTATCAGGTGGATATGTAAGTTATATTATGGTTTACGAGCATTTTTGAATTGAGACCCTTTATTCCAAATTGCACCTACTTTCCATTATCATTCCCTGAGATCACTGATTTCATGGAGAACTATTTGTGCTAATATTTTCTACTTCAAGTGTGTACCATCGAATGACAGTAGGTATAAGTTGAATTTCTTTCTCAAAAGAAGTTTTTTAGCGAAAAAATGTTACTTTTTGTGTTGAATTTAGTGCCTACGAAGATCACGTTCAAAATTTTAAACATAAATGTTGTAATAAACACAAGATTTTCCAAACACTGAAAAAGCTCTTTTGAAAAATATTGGACGATTTTTGATTTACACTCCTCTTTCCTAACACGCTAGATTTGTTATACAAATTTTGGTATTGCTTTTTTCTTCACTGCTCTCAGTGTGCTGGTTCGATTAGATAACTTTTTCACATCACATCGGTTTGATCCATGGATTTGTTCGTAACATACTTCACCTATACGTATCATTATAATCCGTTATTTAAAAATGATATCTCAGTGAAGGTCTCATCCATCTGAAGTTTGTGCACGTGCCTAATTATTGTTGTATACTTTTTCCCACTCGTTTTTTTTTTCCTGAATTAAATCCTATTAATTAACTTATCTAATCTCTGTATCCGTGCGTTCAAAGCGTACGCAAATCAAACTCTGGTATTTAATTTGCTCTTCAATTTTTTACGCGAAGCACATTATTATGATGGTTTTAACGATTCAGTTTTCTATCAGTGATGTCAAATGGAACCGACTTTTTTCTTTTTGGCCACCTTCCTATCCTATCTTGTGTTCCTATACACTGACAAAAATATGAGCACCCATTGATTACACCGTACAGTCAGGTGATTTTATGAAAAAGTTTTGAGAGTTTAAATCAACACAGGATCTCTTTGTTTTGAAATATTGCTTCAATAGAAGGGAGCTTTCTATTTCAGCTTGGTCAAAATTATGGTATTGCTTTTGAAAATAACGAGTTGGTGGACTTCTGGAGAGTTGAATTTGATCGATGATGGCTCTCCACTTTGAAGTCATATCTACCCCCTCGTCCACCCTGAAACAAAATAAAGTTCAATTATAGGACCTTATCAGTTTTTCCATTTTTTAAGGATATATTGATTCTTAGTGTTATACAGTAAATTAGGAAAAAAATGATGTGACATATGCAATAGTAAATACTGCCATTAGATAGAGAGTAGAAGGCAAAAATTAAAAAGGTTCAAATTGGCCTCCCAGTGTCTGAACATGAGATCTATATTGTCATGCTTTTGGAATGCAGTAATTGGATTCTTTTTGATGATATTGAGAATAGTCATAAGGGGTTGAAAGCTGAAACGCCTCAAGAAGGCAGATTCAGTGTATTCGCTATTGTCGTCGTCACGCATTGTCATAAAATCCTTAAACCCTTTATCACACCCGTCACATTTGCCAAGGAAATGGAAATGTGTTCTGCTGCAGCACCACTCAGCCAAATGAAAGAAGGGGTGGTCGCAGAACGAAAAGATGGGGTTGTCTGGGGACCGTGCATAGGTCGTGTGCAGCTTTTATGGAGGACTTTTGTCATCCGAATTTTTTGTTGTTAAATCTTGGTGGCGACAAATCGGATTTATTTTCTGCCATCGTCAGAGAAATGCCTCGCTCTGCTTCGTGCAATGCCAATCTGGCGACCAACACAAAGCACACAAACAGTTCAGTCGGAGCGTAAATCATAATTCTTCGCATTAAAACGATGAATTCGTTCTTTTTTTTTTTTTCATTTTTATGTTTTGATTTTAGAAGCGTGTTAAAATTATACTGTTCTCTCTTTGGCTGTGCCCTTCATGACAAAAAAAAAAAAAAAAAAGTAAAAAAGAACCCCCTTTTCCCCGTGCTAGACGTCTACAAGATGCGAGTTGCGAATTATTTATATTTTTTTATTTATTTTTGAGAAAATGACAAAATGTGGTCTTGTATGCGGCGTCTTGTTTGAAAAAATAAAAAAAAATCTTCGCTACTGTTCTCTGTATATTTTTCGACATAGAATTCGTAAATCACGTCATTTAATGCTTTCTGTGGGGAAGACAAACGAAGAAAGAAATTGTTTAGCGGTATGGCTTGTGCAATTTTCAACTTTCTTTATCTATTTTCCTCTTTTTTTTTTTTTTTTTTTTTTTAGCGTTCTCATCGTTTTTGTCGCCATATAAACTTTTATCTGTGTACGAGTTTTTACTCTTGTTTGGTGATTAATGGAAGAAAAATTTTGCAAATTGACGAAATTGTTGGGGTGAGGGTTTGTGTGTGTATGCGGTTTAGCCGATGGTCCTTGCATTGATGGTTGCCGCTAAATTTTGCTCATATCAAAGGATGACGATGACGAATAATATATAAGCGTTTCCTCTTCTGCGCTTTGGGTAGTAAGTTATGTTAAAGTATACCGCCAAAAAAATACAAGGAAAGTGAGAAAAAGCCGAAAATAATTTGCAATTTCCTCGTTGTTGTTGGCTGCGAACCAAAAGTTTTTGGTGCGAGGGGTGGTGAAGGGATGGTGGGTCGGCGCTGAGGCGACGATGCGAAAATTTCGGTCAAACGTGTTTGCTGTGCTGCAGCATTTTGCTCTAACCGTTTTTTGGCTGGTTTTACTCGTTCAGTTGGTTAAGAAAATATTGGAGAAAATGTCAAATTCACAGTAGATATGTGTGACGTTATATTAGCCCAGTAGTATAGCTGCAACTTTGCCCAAATAAACATACTAAACATAATCGTGAAAGTGATGAAAAGTGATTATAATTTGTCTAATTTTCATAAGAACTTCTAACTGCATGGATAAACAGGAAATAAAGTAGAAACCAGCTCTTTAGGGTTTATTTAAGGATCTAATCTATTTTTAGAGGTTCCGCAATTTTCATCAAAATATTTTTTCGAGTATACGCATGAGCTCAGAGAAATATTAATTCAACTCGATGTGGACGTGTTCTGTAAGAAGAAAAAGAGTAATTACCTCTGCGGCGTTACTTTTCAAATAATATATTAATTAAACATCCCTCGCGACGAAAACTGACAAATTGTACTGAAAACATGGAGAATTCAATATTTTTAATATTAACAAAAGCCTTCGTTTCAAATTGAAAGAAATTCTCACGCTAATGTGCAGCGTACGTTAATTGGAATACGATTCAGTTTTATCTAAAAAATTAATATTTGTTGAAACTGATTCTATTTTGTAGTTTTAAACAAATTTTATTTAATAACCATTGCTAGTAGCCTTACTAATGTTTTATTTTTCATTTCCTGTTTCAGGTATGTTGAATTCTATTCTAAATGGCAAGTATCAGACGAATATTCTCAAATATTGTTCATAAAGTATCGTAGCCATGAATATTCGGTGAGTAATTCTTTTGTTATGGGTAGGTTATTGAATAATACTGTCTTTTCAAAAAGTTTTGAGGCCATCTAACAACTTTTATTGCCTCCTTATGAACCGCTGTCTGCGTCTTTATTTGATGTTACCTGTGAAATGGTTCCTTGAAGTCAGTTAGTGACTTTTTTAGAAACAGGCAAAAATTATTGTCGGGTCAAATATATAGGTTCGAGGACACAGAAGGGCTTGACTGAGGAATAATTTCATCTATTTTTATAAGACGTCATTCTATTCATTTTTTATGTCTTCTTTTCTTTGGAAGCAACTGTGAGAACAAAAAGTACCCATACTATTCTCAAATTTAAATATCTATTCTCCGTTTGGTAGTTCTAAAACGTGTTTGGCTTTCGATTTCATTCCAAGTATCTTTGCTGCATGGCAGAATTCTGTTCTATCGATTTTTGTGTTGATCGACCTTATGAACAAAATAACAAAAGACGAGTATATTATAGTGTTGCTATTCTCGTATCGTACATTACTCTCTCGACTTCCAAGAAGTCATAATTGTAAGCTCATCGTGTATTCGAATTAAGTCCTTCATCTCTGGAGATACATAAGATGGTAAATAAAGGCGAGAAGAGAAAAAGAAATTAAAAAAAGAACAAAAGTCGAAGTGAAAAAAGAAGAAATGGCACGTGCGCATCAATTCACCAGGAAGGTTGAATTTTATTAGATTAAGTTTTTTTTACTCACTTTTTTTCTATGCACTCTTGTCGACATGTGCGCCAAGAAAGCGAAAATTGCCATGCGAAACGTGTTCTGGAAAAAGTGGAGAAGAAAAAGAGGTATTTTCGAGCTCGTCTTCGAATACCTGCGTACCCTTATGGATCTTGGTCTGCAGCTCATTAACTCGATTCCAATCTCGTTGGTTACAAATTTCCTTTCCTCCATTTTTCCTCATTCACAGTCTTTTTTTTTTCTTTTTTCAGTCTTTCTAAAATTACGTTCTCTATTTCCGGCTCTAAAGCCCCGTTTCTGCACCCATCGTTCCATCATTCGCATCCTTCGTCACACTTTAAGTAAAAAGAACTTTGTTTCATTTTATGCGAAAATTAGTCTTTACAAAAAAAAGTCGACTGGAAAAAAAGTTTTGTTTGCGGTTATTTGTGGAATGAAACAGAAAAGAGATTAGTTTTGACAGGCGAATGACTGAATGAGATTTCGTGGTGGTAGAATTAATGAAAGCGATAACGTTCCCCTTTTTTTGTGTCTCCCATTTTTGGAAAACTCGGCGGTATTGATATTTCGAATTCATTGAGCGAGGCCTACTCCGAGAAAAAAGGACTAGAGAAATACTTCGAAATATTGCCTTTGTTCAAAATGTGTTTCGTTTTCCTTTTCTTCCTCGATTTTCTGTACAAAATTGGACTCGCTGCTTAAATTTTGCCTTTGATAAAGGCGAATAGTAATTTTATTTTTGAAATTGGAGGAACGAAATAACGCCTTTTTCCCGTCTTATAGTATTTTCTGCTCTCGTTTTCAGTCCTAAATCTTCTGAGCTTCGCATTGATGAACAAAAATATCGGGACAGCTGTAAAATAATTAATGATAAAACGAATGCTTAATTACTGCACTGTATATAGTTTTTTTTACAAAGTAATAATACAGGGTGCGGCAAAATGACCGACTGCATTTGTTTTTTCAATAATATGCTTAGCCAAGTCATTAAAAAGGTTTCACGTCTTCAAGAATGTGTGAGGCAAAATGGTCAGCACCTAAATGAAATATTCGTTTTATATTTTTTATTTAACCTCGCAGAATGACTTTTAATTTAAAACTAATCGCATGTCTGTATCTTTTTCTTACCCGCATACTTAATTGAAAAAAATAAATGTAGCCAGTCATTTTGCCATACCCTGTACCTATATTACAGGTCAAGGACCGAAAGTAAGGTAATAAATAGCTCTTACAAATTTTGCTGGACGAACTATAAAGGCAAAAGAGACGTACAGTGTTCCTTTTTGGCTGTTTGGCCAGTTCAATTTTACCAAATTTACAAATTTTTAAACTATTGCGAAATGAAAATAGACCGAATAAACTTTCCACGCCGAATGGTTACGCGTTTTTTGAAAATGTTGCGAGTCCTAAAAGTGATTTTGAGAGAACTGAGAGAATCGATCTCCTATTATGGCCTTCGCTGGAAAACCTTTCACCATTTTTTTTTCTCGGTTGAATCGAGAAAGAGAGAAAATGTTTTGAACGACCTGAAAAGAAAGATAAAATTTGGAAGTATTTTTATTTTTTCTGTGCTGTCCTCAACATTTTACTCTACTCATTTCTTCCGTGTAAGTGGAAAACAAACTCGAATTTTTTCGATCCATTATATACCCAGTGTCAGATATTTTTTTTTGCTCAAGATTGTTTTACAAATATTTTCTCGCCATATTTACATTTCCCAATGCTGCGTGCTGTATCTCGAAAGGCTGCTAGATAGAGAGATAAGCAGACGCAGTGATAGAGAGAAAGAGGAAAAAGGCTGTTTCCCTTAATAAGATACAAACGTTATCATCATGTTTGTAGAGGGAGCACTGCTGAAGAAACGAAAGAAGTCGTAGAAGTGGAAGGATTGACGGAGACTTTGTTTACTTACATAAAAAGCGAAGGAAAAACGGGTTGATCCTCCAAGTCCCTTCTTTCTTTTGCCCGCTGTGCAGAACTATATGCCTGACAATTTTGGACATTGTATATGTGAAAAAGAAGAGTTTACTTCGGTATTTTTTCACTTTGAGATTTCATATTGTGTATCTATATTTGCTGTTCGAATTTACTTTTAAAGGCTTTGCGTACCAAGTATACGGTAAAAAGGTTTGGTACCATCAATGTAAAATGCTTTGAAAATTTTCCGCTTCGCCGCTTTTGATTGATGAAGTCGAGTTGATTTCTGGAAGCCCTTGGAGATTGTATGTAGTTGCGCAGTTATGTTTACACGGGTTCTTATGGTGTTGATAATTCGAGTGAATGACTGTAAAAGAGGAAGAGAAGAAAGAGGAAAGGTTGTTGGTTTAATTATTAGTAACATATGTGTGGAATAATGAATTTGGTGAGAAGCGATGGGTGAAATGCTGTAATCGATTTAGGGTTGCTGTTCTATTGTTTAAGGCATAGCAGGACGTCTGGCTGGGTGGAAATCGGTTATAAATTTTATTTTTGTGACTGAATTCCGAAGTACACTGAGAAAAATGTGCCAAAAATAAGGTAGTTATATAGTTGCACCCTAACTGGATGACAGTTTCAGTTTTTATGGAAAGAATTTATGTGCGCTAATTTAGACCTTTATTTATTCATTTTTACCCGTTCAGTATAATTATGCGTATCACTTATTTCAAAAATTGAATAACTCTCTAAAGTCATCATTTTAAGCAAATTTGTTGAAAATACGTGTTTGGGCACCTGAAAAGTGTGTAGGTTTTTTTGAGTTATGCTAGGTACTATAATTAAACATTCGTCGGTGCACATGTAAGGAAGAAAAGTTGAAGATAGTATAATTGAGAATAACATGATGAAATACCTTCAACGGCATTGCGACTGACGCACGAATGAGTAAAAGACACGACGATAATGTTTAGCTGTGAAGCAATTCAACGCTGATAAAGGTTTAAAAGAGATATGCAGAAGTTATTAACCCAGATAGTTTTTTTTTTCCCTTCGTGAATATTATTTTTCTTTTCTGTTTGACCTTGGTAATCCGAAGTGAAGCTAATTTTTTACTTATTATCCAGCTTGAAAGTGTTGACTGCTTTTTTGAAAATATAAAAATCACAATTCTCTTTCGTATAAAAAAGTAGGTATTTTACTCTAAAAAAAAAATACAATAATATTAATCGCTACTGCTGTATTTATCTAAATTAATTATGTGTGCATGTCAGATGAAACATAACGACTCTAAACCGAGTAATTTTCTAGAATGAATTTATTTTACTTTGAAAAAGTTTTAGATGACAGTCGAGCAATACATACCCCCTATCCACGAATAAAGTTATGTAAAAGTTCTGTTTTTTTTTTTCATTTATATTTTCTTATAGATGTTATACGAAATCATCCCATTTGTTGTGGTTCCAAAATAGCTGGTTGAAGTTTGTACCTTGGTTTCCTTCAAATTATAAATTTGAACCAACTTGAACCCTCACTTTACAAAAAAAAAAAAAATAAGTGCTACTATTTCCCAAAAAATTATCACCCAATTTTTCGCACTCAAATGACATTTCGGTACCTATGTGGTAATGCTAAATTGAGTAAAAACGAGTTTTTGCAATTTGGCAAATTTCAGACCTTGGTCCAGCGATTTGCGTTTTGTACAAATGATTCATTTTTTGCACGATAATTTCTCCTCCCAGATTGTCGTTGCAATCTGTAAAAAGCTCAAGACCTATTGCTCCGCCTCCTACGTTAGTTATTTCATACAATTATTGTACACCATTTAAAATAATTAACGTCAAGTGCCTAATGAGAAGTTCATATATTGTTAAATGAAAATATAATATACAAGTTGCAGTCACGTCCGAGAGAAGTATTTTATATGCATAATACTGCAGACCCCATGGTGTACTGGAGGGCTGGAATCACATTTGCATAGACTGGACGAGCTCCCTCATCTGTAATTTTCCTCATTCGTGTCCACCGTTTTCGAATTATTGGACCGCAACGTTTGGATACCCGCTACGTTTATTCCACAAATTAAAAAAAAAAAAAAAATTAGATACAAAAAGGAAAAGGGTTATCCCTCAGGTCGTAGTTTGTTACATAATTGCGGTATGTTAAACGAATACTATTTTCTATAAAGAATGCACTCTTTACGCGCGCACACCCTGCTAGTACAAAAAAAAGGAAGAATTTTCTTCTTCACTTTTTTTTTCTTTCGCTCTTTCGTCTTCACCTTTCTTTTTCGCTCTTTTTTTTTTGTCTTCTTTCTCTCCTGGTCAAACAATGTAGCAATGAGTTTATTACGTGCAGCGACAAGGGTGATAACTGACCACCTCGACGTGGTGTGTGTGGCGCGAAGAATGGGTCGGAGGAGGGGAGGTGATTGGTAGAAGGTGCGGGTAATATTCTCGGTGGACCCGCCGCTAGATGATTGACAGGTCGCGTACCCCTTGCCGTCCACTATCCATTCACGTTATTACCCCCTTATGTTCTCACGACTTGTCGAGTTACACGACGAAAACAAAAGAATCGACGAGGGGGTTTGATTGAGGGGCCAAGCAGGGAGATTGAATGTACGCTGTTGTACGCAGTTCCTCGGCAACAGTATCCTTTGCGACCTCATCATCCCTTTTAGCTGGTTTTCGATGGAAAACCTTGTAATATCAAATCACAGTTATAGTGTGAGGTGTTCGATTACCTGTATGCATTTTTGGGAAATATTTTTTCTTTTGGAATTTCAAGCCATCTTTTGGAGCACTGTTCGTTCGTCGAGTGTTTTTGGGCGAAAATTTATGTACTTTTGGAGTATTTTCCGCTCATCGAGTATTTTCTGGGCAAAGTTTGCGCATGTTGATGAAATTCATGTTTTTGTCATTGTTCGCAGAAGTAAAAAGTAGAAATTTTTGTAGTGAGGAAGTAAAACGTTACGAATTTTCTTTACGGCCTGTAGAAATGTGGAACGAATTTGAATCCTCAAGAAAACCCGCCTTTTTTTTCTCCAATTTTAATTTTCACTGTTTACATCAGTTCCAGTCAATTTACCCATTCTGTATTAAATCAGGCAGAAATATATTTTTTTCATAACCTGCTAAAGAACACCTTCCTACACGCATTATCTTGAAATTCGCGTAACATTAATTAACCGCAAAAAATATACTCTCATCTTATATTTACTCAGATCCTTTTTACGTGTATTCAGTTTATGCCTGCCTACGTTCTGTTTGTAAATGCTTCTCATTTTTCATCATGCGCAAAAATTCACCCTTCCCCCCCTTCCTCCAGATTTTCATTTTTTTCGACGCAAATTCTTGGCGTTTTTCTCGACATGCCGCCTCTCTTTCCGATTTCAGAGCAAGCATCACTTTTGTGTTTTTATTCGGGATGCGATAAGATAATAGTGTGCGACTTACGGCGCCGGAATTTTCGTATAAGAGACGATAAAAGACTTTAATTTTTCTTTCGTTTTTTTTTATTTACTCGTTTATTTTCGCTCGAGTATTATTTTTATTTTCGTGTACTCGCCTTAATTACAGCAAAAGCTAATTAATCGCGAAGTGGAGAAGCGGCTATTAACGTAAAAATAAACGACGAGAAGGATTAGAGGAGGAGGGGCAATATTCATGGACGTATTTGAGCGAGTACGCTGACCCACTGACGAAGTTCGTCATTCGAATGAACTTTCGTATGTATTTGATGGCTGACGATTGATAAGGATTGAGGAAAGAGACGCTGTGAAAGATTTTCATTCCCGCGATAACCACAGAGGTTTACTAATGTCCCCCCCCCCTGTCAGGATTCGACGTGATCACCCATCCAACTGAGTCACAGAATATGACTGCTTAGCATTATAGTTAATCGAACTAAATTGTCAACGCCGACCGATCCAAGCATTCGATTAATTCGTGATATATTTTCTATACCCTCCGCCCCATTTGCTGGATTAACGCGATGGGCCTGAAGGGCCCAGTTCTCGGGGCCTGTGGTTTCTGGGTAGCCCAAAGATGGAGCAGAAAAGTTTTGCTAACGAAAAATCTCGCGAAGTAGACTTGTAAACAGGTGTATACAGACATTGTTTGATCAACAAAAGTTTGTAAATTAGTACAGTCTCTATATTTATATGGTCTTAGAATAAGCCCTTAAATAATGAAAGGTGGAATTCATAGAAGTAGCAAATAGTATGGGCTTAGTAAATTATGAGGTAGATCTGTGTCTTTTTACTTGGAGATAAAAAGTGAGATTCGTGTTTCTAATCTTATAAGCACGTTGACAATATGCTACTGGCTGAAAATCAAACTTTCGAAATACATAATTATAAGAAATATTATTATTGGAAATTGTATGAAGCATTTAAAATCACGAACATAGGAGAACTAAGTGGGTTTATTCATTTAAAGTAAAATAAGGATTGTTTTTTCTTCAAATTGTAGAAGCAAAATTTTTTGATGGACTGGACCGGGGCTATCAGATAATGGATACCGGGCCTATGAAACCTTAATCTGGCGCTGCAGTCCTCGCCTCTGATATTTTTCAGTCGGCAAAATCTAAAAACTAGAAATTAGTCGGCAACACTGTTTTAGAATTATAGGGATTGTGATCTAACTGAAAAATCACTATGAAAATAATAAAAATACTATATTTTATTAGGTTTATCACTATTTTTGTTGAAATTTCTTCTACAATCTCAAAATTGTACCAATTATTTAATTAGAAATTTTAAAAATTACAATTAATTCTTTTCAGTACACTCAACTTTGGCCCTTAAATTAATGTTGAAAAGTGTTGTTACCATGTATGCGAAATGGAGCCAGCCAATATCCATCACAAGTATTTTGCTTATTGTATCGTTATAAAGCAAAACGGCCATTGAATTTTTTTAAATGGGAGGAAATGTATTTAAAAATTAATTTTTAATTTCTGAATTATGAACTATAATTGATTATACGAGTATTCACACTCTGTAGTTCACTCACCCCGTTTTCCTTTAAATTGTACTTTTAAATGCTATTTTACTTCATTTTTGTAAATTTTTCGATCGTCATTAGGTATAAACGCAAGAAATGTTGGTCTACCTCTGTGCCTTCTTGTGAGATGGATAATTTCAATTTTTTTTTTTTTCAATTAATCACGAGTAATTAAAAATTCTAACCCGCAATATTAATTACTAAAAAATATCGACTCGATCGAACGTTCTTAAATTCAATTTTGTTTTCTTAATTGCACCATATTAATTTGTGATATACCAACTTGACTTAGGTCGTAGCGCCAAGTAATTTTAAATCTTAATTATTTTAATTGTTAATTTTCGAAAAATAATGACGTATCCTTACGCTTATTTCTGAGCAACGGGCTGGCAAAAGTCATTTTATCATGAGAAACATAAAATTCTTCCTATCTCATGGTGCTTTGTGAATTTCATCAAAGAAAACCTCAAAGGAATTCTGATTCCCGGCTTTTCATTGCTGGAAGGTTAGGTATTAGGAATATAATAAAAGAATTGATTGCCGAGAAAGCACCTGCGAAAAGTGAGAAAGTTTGAAAGATGACTAGCTGAGTACTACAAATTTTTGGTGTTGGTTGGTTTTTTTATGCTTATCTGAATCGAGTTATAATTTCTGTTGTGCTTTTTGTAAAATTTTGTAGCACTTCACAAAATTTTGAATGAAATTTAGGATAATTCGTGATTTTATTCTTATTTTTTCGCACTTCGAAAGACACGCTCGAAAGTGGTGGGATAAAAAGTTATCCGCAAGCATTTTAGCTGTTTTTCCCCCATCATTTCTTGAAATTTACAATATAAGAAGAGAGTGGAAGAAAACAAATTATTTTCACTTCGAAATTGAATTTTTGAAAATGAATTAACGTAGCCCTCAGAATGGCTGTATTAGCTTTCAGATTCAATTTTCGTCGCTTCTTTCAGAGTATGAATCTTATCGAATGTTCTGACTGTACGAGTAAATGTATACAAGGTGTCACAATGTTCTAGTGTGCAGAAATTTACAGGTGTAGTTGTTGACAAATATCTTGGGAACGTGTGGAAATTTTGTATGTGTTATGAATTATAAAGCATTTATTTTTTCTTTTAAAATAAAATTTCGCATCGTCTTTAATTGGAAAGTACTCTGTAGTAGATTTGGTTTCTTCAATTTTGATCAATTTTGATCGGTATTTGCTCCTACATCATGGACAAAGTTGACCTAATATTTATTTTCCTAATGACTGAAATTTTTGTCTGGAAGTAAAATTCAAAATTCCTATTCTACAGAGCTTCAAGTTGAACATTCAAGTACAAACATACCAAATCCTAAAATTTTTTGGGTAAAAACTAATATAGCTCGTTAGTTGGGAAAATATCTTATACTTTTTAAGTTAGAATAAGCCTGGTATAGCATACCTTTGATCCTACAGAACGTGATTATATTATTAATTTTAAGCTCGTCTCAAAATACATAATTGAATATGTTTATCTGAATTATTGATGAATATAACTATTACGTAATGAGACATAATTTTTGAAGATGAAAATGATGTGAATGGCCTAAGTTTTTAAATCCATTTTATATCTTCTATGATTCGCAAAAGTAATAAATGAAAATTTGAAACCAATGAATTAGAAAATTTGTACCAAATCCGGTTTTGAAATTGACTCTCTAAATTCGTAACATGTAATTATGAATTTTTACCCGCGAAAAAACAGGAACACCCTGTATATTTGGCTTATGTAATAATTTTTTTTTTTTTTGGAATTTTCAAAAGTTTTTAATGCTTCGTTGATTTTGTTCGGTAGCGTTTTGGAACGTCGTCGTTGGTTTTTTTTTTCACATTTTTCTCGAGGAAGCGGAAAAAAATCAAAAATTGACTATTCACAATTTTCTCAGATATCAAATCAAAAATATTTTGTACCCTCGAGATTTGTTATCTGAATTGAAGCTTTTTTTGGCGCGTCTTCATCTCAAAGTACAGTCTTCAAAATCCCGCCCCCATTATCGTGTATCAGAATTCATTTCATTCGAAAATTTTCTGTAGAAAAGCAAACAAAAAGTTAATTTATTTTCTCGTATTGTTTTTTTTCTATCTTTTTTTTTAATCTCAATTGATCTTGTAAATAATGCTAATGCTCTCAAATGTCATTTCATTAAATCCGGTTTTATACAAAAACGTAAATTTATCGAAAATTGAAAGGAAAATAATTGATGCTGATCGTAATCGTAAAAAGGTTGTCGATTGGTTGATGAAAATAATCTTGAAAATTACTTGACTCTTAATGGACTATATCATTGCTAGATCTGGTTTTTCAATTTTATTGTCATGGCGCCGTTTTTTCACTTTTTTAAAGGAAACTGTGGTGTCGGTTTGTGGTTTTGTGCGAATCTTGATTGGTTGTCATTTTATGGTGTTAAATTTTTCAATTTTATTTTTTTGTTATTGCGATAAGCTTGTAAAAAAGTTTATGCGGTATTTTACGGTGGTAATTTTTCATGATATTCACATCTGTTTCCGAGTACTTTATTTTTCATTGGGTAAACAGTTCATACATATCTACAGTAGAGATATACTGAGTTGAAAAAAAAAGCTTAGTGCGTCGAGAGCAGCTAATTTGTGGTCTAAAAATCAAGTCTTATTCATTTGATTTTTATTGTATGGAGTATAATTTTTAAAGCGATGGAAAAAGATCTACTACATATTATATCTTGGAGAGCCACACTGTACAAATTTTTTATTCCACGGTTATTGATGCGTTAGAATTCGCTGCAGATACAAAATATATAGAGATCTACGCAGTGCACGATGGAAGCAAATAAAATCGATTCCAGGGTCTTAGCTGCCATATTTTGCGATAGGTGGTTCTTTTAGAGCTCACTACAGGCTGCTTTTTCCCCGCTCCTCGCCATAAAATGATTTGTAGCGTCACTGAGGAAACCTTCACGCGTCACGATATGTGGCATGAAGGTTCCTCCTATGTACTTAGGGTTTGAGAAAACAAAATAAGTCACTATAGGTACTTGAAATGACTTGGGTTTTGAAAAAAATCGAAAATTCATGACTTGAATTGTTGCGGGTACCCTGATACAAAGTTGTTAGTCTTATCAATCGATAATTATCTACTTACTGAAATCTCATAAAATTGATAAAAATTGACAAAAATTGATTCATTACGTTTCGGAAAAAAACTCGTTATTATAAGTGGCTATAGTATAGCAAGTCCTTCATTTAAAAGTGGAAAAAGAAAAAGACACACTCTCTGAATTGACTTGAAGATGTCTGGCTGGCCGTTTAACCTTTCGCCTCCTTCATACTCGTATTTTGGTTTGGAAAAGTCGTCATGTTCCTTGATTTTATTCTAAGTACTGTCGATGATTTTCATTTTTACTAATTGACCCCTGACTCACCTCTCTTCCTTAGCTGTCACGGCGATCTACAGACCTGGCCTGTATAAAAGGCAGACAGAAAAAATTTCATGCTGCGACTTCATTTTATGTCGTCCATTCATAGCTTGGCGTCTGTTAGACCGGTTTACTTTCGTAATTTTTTTTTCTTCGTTTCAGTGGCCGCATGGCTCGAAAAATTCGCATACCTTAGTAATCACATCGAGTTGATGGAGTGGGGTCTGTTTTCCTTTGCAGGTTAATCACTCGTCTGTTTCAATTTTATTTTTAACCTTGCCGCCGCACAGTGTCACTGAAATTCGACAATCGACGCACGAAAATATACGAACACATACTTGTACAATGACGAATAATGCACTTGCAATATGAGTACATAACCAGTGGCTGCTGTTTGTAATTCCGTACCAGTCATTGGGTCGCTGCACGTGTAAGAACGCCTGTCTTTTCAAACGTTTTTTGGGTGCATCCGTCGAATGAGTGCAGTTCTATATGTACCCTATATTCATTGCAATGATTAAATTGCATTCTTATCACCAGCAGCGATAAAAGGGAAATTACAAAATTAGAATTTGTGAAGATATTATTTCATGGATTGGTTTTATTATATGTTTGAGAAAGTGTATGATATTTATCTGAATTTCATTATCTTTCAGCGTTTTATTCTCTCCTATGTTAAAAAAATTAAGCTGAAAATTGACCGTTTTCATTTTTGACACTCAAAATGTTTAATTCTTTGTCACTTGTTTTGGGAGGTGAAATCATATCTGTGGCTGAAATATCATCAATTGTTAGATTCGTAATTCTAAACTGGGGCTGATTTGTGGAAACTTTGTGAGTCGAATTTATTCAACAGCCTTCTTTTCTTTTCGGGTATCCCTATGGGCAAAATATTTTGAAAACGGATCCGTTTTATTCCGGGTTATAATCCGTTTCTGGATTATAACCCGAATTTTCCTGTTTTCCGGCTTCTAAAACGGATTTCGAACGGATTGTAATCAGTCTTGCCGAAAATGAGTCTGGATTATTTTCCGTGAAGGCTGTTTTATCATATTTGTTGGCCCGGGTTATAATCCGTGAAACCGTTTTACAAGCGGATTTAGAAAAAGTACCCAAAAATTATCACTGATTATAATCAGGAAATCCGTTTTACAAACGGATTTGGAAAATTAATCAAGATGACAAAAATAACTGCAAATTTTCAGATCCGATGATCGAAAATAAAAACGGACTGACAACGGATAAAATTCTCATTTTCCGGATCATTTTCTCATTTTTTGCCCATCGGGATGTATCCCTGAAGATTATTTTACAAGTAGAACGTCATCTTCAATGTTCTCCAGTCATTGACTCGGTGAACATTTGTGCATTATGTAGGATTTTTTATTTGTTCGTAATGAAATTCTGGCACCTATGTTACGTTTTAATAAGAAAAGATCAGTGTTTTTTTTTCTTCGTACATTACTCTTTACGGGTTAAAAGCTTGAAACATCCTAATTATTATTGTTATGAAGGCCTATCTATGTCATCCTGTAATTCTGTTTTGCTGGGCTATGATGATAGGTCGCAACTAGAGCAGTTTTTCCTTCCTCATTTTTACCTGTTGGCACGTTGACCTGAAATACTGAAAAGCAGATTGATGTGACTGTGTGAGCCAAGATATTGAACTCTGCAGACGAAGCGAAGAAAACATATAGAGACATTGTTCGAGAATGGGTAAATGACACGATTGAGACGATATCACAAAGAAAAAAAAAAAAAAAGAAAAAAAGCTGAAAAGGTAAATTACTTTTCGCACTCGAAAATTGTTGGAGCAAAAAGAAAAAAAATAGAAATTAGTAGTGAAAGATAAAAGTGAGAGAGAGATGCGAAAGAAGAATACAAACCTGAAATAAATTCCAAAATGTAGATAAGCAAAATTCGTGACCTAGGGATTCACTTCGTGCTTCTCATCCCTTCATTTCTCATCGTTCTACAAATTTTTTCTCGCATTGCTTTTGTTCTCTTCTTCGTATGGAAGAGCAGAAGCCTTTGAAGATGATATGGTGGTGACGTAGAGCAGAGTTAAAAATCCATTTTTTTTTTTCTAAATTTTTTTTTCTCATTCGGAGAATTGGAGCGCGTGCGTGTACCAGTGCGGGCGTTCGAATGCGAGGTCGTCGGCTCGTCGCCATTGCTGAACGTGTTGGGCTAAAAGCTCCCTCTATCTCGTGTGCTTGTGTGTATGCAATCTTCTGTGTATTTGTAAAAATGAGATCGTTGTACTTTGGTGGGTACAGCAGAATGAGAACGTGTAAGCATCGGTGCCTGCGAACGACAAAGAGAACCATGTAAAGGTCAGACTGGGTGAGGTGGGGCTGGCCAAAGCGTTATTGCCAGAGAGTGACATGAACTGCCTTTCCTCCCAATACCCCTCCACCTGCCACCGTTTAGCATTCGGTTAACGAAGCAGGTTTTCGATTCATTTTACGGGGATATCAGGAACTATAAAAAGTATATAATTATGCTTTAGGATTAGGGCCTAAAAGAAGAAATTGGTGCTCTCAAAGGAACTTCATCAGCTCAATTCGTTCCATATTTTTCATATTAGAAGCTTTCAAAACCGAAATAATACGTTAGCATTCGAAGGCATTCGTTCCTTCAAAACTTCATTAACAATCTTCCTGTTTTAGATACATAATACATTTATGGTAATATTTGAAGAATTAATCGACCTATGGTCACGAGATTCACATCAAACTTGATTTTCATCAAGAATAAACTGTGGTGTAAATTTCAGCCCTATCGATGGTCATGAAATTTCTATCACACCTAAAACCCATCGAAATTGACCTCGGCTGCAAATTTCATCCTTATTGGTTCAGTGGTTCATCCTGGAGCGCGTGGAAATCAGAAATCGACGTTTTTCAACCTTCCAAACGACTTTCCTCCAAAACTAACGAACCGATTGACTTGCACATTGGATCGGTCAACTTCCAAGACTTCAATTTATGTTCAGTTAAAATTGCTGATGGTTCTGTTATGTGGTTTTGGAGTATAGCTAATTAACTTTCGAAGTCGAAATGTACGATTTACATATATATATATACACACACACACTCTCTCTCTCCCCCTCTCTCCCTCCCTCCCTCCCCCCACCCCGCAATACATGAAGAAATAAATGAATGAATATGAAAATGCGAGGTGGGTATTTTTGGAATCTGGAGATAATGGAACGAATAACTAAGAGTATGATGGTCCCATGTCACTTTTTTGAAAATCCGACCAAATTGAACAGAAGACTTTCCGTCGAAACCCTGCTAAAAGCGCGCTTTCCACCGCTTATGCTATACGTAGCTCATCCTTTTTCCTGCCGAAACATACGCATGCTGTTTGAAAGCATACCTGCAACTTTACCTCCTCTCGCCACCACTCCTCGACCATCAGCAGCATCGTCGTCGTTAGCATCATTTTACATTGTGATGAAACAGAATAATTTGTTGGTATATTTACGTTGTATTTACCACAGATATGTGGTATTTACGAAGAAAAAAAGATTATTAAAAGTGTACCATACGTAAATTCTCCTCCCCCTCCCGTGATGGCAGTATTGTCGTGTATAAAAAGCTATAAAGGTGGAGGGGGAGGCAAGATTTAGAGACAGCCCTGGCGGTCGCAATTTCTCGCCGGTGCGGGAATAGCGAAGATCGTGTTCGATTTTGAACCTGGGCGGGGCGGGGGGGAGGGAAGAGGCTGCTTGCGGTGGTTCACTTTTTACATGTAGTTCGTGGCTGGTGTATGTGTATGCGTGCGTACGTGTGTAAGTGTTTGACCGGATGAGTGTGTGTGTACGCAGCGATCTTCACCCGCCTGATAGACTGCAACGAAATCGCGGAGGACGTTGAACCGATGCCGCCGACGTCTGTGCGTGCGGCGAGTTTTTCAGTGCTGCCACTTGCTGAACCGATGATTTGGGCGATATATTATACAATGTATATTAAGATCATTCAACTGCCAGGTGTTGGAAGTCGCTATGTGTGTTCTAAATAAATCGATAGAGAAAGGAAGTGACGATAGCCGATGTTTCTTTTTATCTAAACTATCGATGTATCGATGTGCATTCGAACCTCGATAACTCGGAGTTGAAGGGATAAGAGGACTTATTTTATGAGTGTGCGTGGAGAAAAGAAATAGGCTACTTTTCGAGTTACGAAGATTTTTGTCTTATTGAAGTTCGATTGAAAGAGGTTTAACCCTTAGAGGTCCATCTGAACTTTGAAGTCCACCTAGGGTCTACCAGACCCGCGTTTTTTCATTTATTCTTACGTACATACAAAAACTGCAAATAGATCCGTATGCGATCTCTTATATAAAATTTGACGCTGAATCCATAATAATTGATCCATTGGTATCTCGCTAGCTTCATGACTCACAAAGATACACAAGACTATCTTGCTTTTTTTTATTACATTAGAACTGTGTTATGCAAGAAGGGGATAAATCCATTTTTTCCCAAAATTGAGTTCTTCGAAGGTTCAGCTGTGTACACTAAGCCCTATACCTACAGGAAAAATATTGTTTCTCAAAATGCAACCATCCCTGAAAAAATAGACTTCTAAGTTGAGATTTTGCCTAAAAAAGTTGCTCTTTGGTAAAATATCAAAAAGTGGACTTATCCCGTTCTTGCATATAAGTTGTTCTTGCATATAAGTGGAACCATTTTATACTGTGTACGAATGGATATTTTAAAAATTCGCTTTTCAAATCGACGAAATACTCACACGGCCAACTTTTGACTCTATACTTCTTAGTTTGATCCCATTGTTGAGTGCCGGATTTCTGATAGTTGCGTAAGAATCGACACCGAACACTTTTTATTGTTTTTTTTCATTCATTCATTTTTTTTTTTTTTTTTTTTTTTCATTTCCATTGGGAATTGTGAAATGCCAAGTTGCATTACTGCTGCGTATAGAATTTCTCTCTAAGAGACAGGTCAATACGAAAAGTTCAGCCCCTATTTTCTGCCTTTCTTCCTTTCACTCTCAATCCACTCGAAGCTTTTGTTGTTTCCTCCTCGAATTTTTTCGTTTCGTCTCTTCTCTCATCCTCTTATCCTCCGTTGTGTTGCAAAACTTACTGCTTCATCTTTATTTTCATGAAGAACTGCTTGCATTGCTTTAAGCATTATGATTTTTTCTGCGCAGTACATTGATTTGTCGAAGGGTTTAAAAGTGAAAACGCTGTTTCGAGTTAATGCATAATTATAATTTTATATAAAGAGAATTTAGAGGTTTTTAAAGTGTAAATACTGGAGATCACGAATTTATGTTTGTTCTTTTTTTGTTTCAGGTGAGTTGATAATCTGCAAGAATTTTACATGCCGAATTCGGAGGTTGTACGTAAGTTATTTCTGTAATAATTACATTATCAAAGAAACCGCATTACTCGCTATTGATATCACAATAATTAAAATATAAGCGGAGTACTATTTTTATATGGATTTTCGATCCGATTTTATGTCATAAATCGATTATTCAGATATCGAAGAATCGAAAATGTGTATTTGTGTCATTTGTATGAGTACGTAAATATCGGGTAAATTTTCATGCCAGAAAGTAAAATCAAATTCTGAATTAAAAGTTAACTGATGAAAGAAAAGTAGGTACAAAAATCAAAAATCGATTTTTCAACTTTTTTTATTTTTATATCCGATTTTCGATTTGCTATCGATCAAAATCGATTTCATATTTTTGAAAAATCCGCATCTCTATAGCAAACCTGGTCTTTTTTTTACGGAGCTATTAGGGGCCAGGGGCCGGAGCTAAGCTGGTGAGTCGAATCGAGTAACCTGCTCCCACTGCGTATAAAATGAAAAATTCAAAATTTCTTTCAGCAAGAGAATGCTAAGCGGCCAAGGTTGGCAACGATTGGTCGGCGCTGTTTGCCGCCGCGTACACGACGACGCTATGGCCAGCGACCGAACGAACGCACTGACGACCCCACGCCCCCCTTCCCCGCTCTTCCTGTTACTCGCTTTTTTCCTTCCTTCGTGAAGAAGAGGAGAGAAAAAAAAAAGTATGTTGGGTAGATAACCTTGGCTGGTTACGAATCGCGGAGCCTTACCGCATCGACCAGACAGTTTCTATCTGCTGTCTGCATGTCTGTCTGTCTTCCTTCTGACGTTCGACTCTTTGACGTTGTCGTCGTAGCCCGGCTGCGTTTGCAACAGGGGGGGCACCGAGGGGAAGGGGCGAAGGTACACGAGTATCAAACTGTACCGAGAGCGAGTACAACGCTTGCATATGCATTGAAACAGTATAATATTATTTTTTTATGTAGTTATACGTCGCTGTATTCAACCGTGCGAATGTATTGAACGTATACGAGTACAATGCCTGTGGTATTTGACGTCGTCAAATGGGTGTGCACTTGTGACAGTGTGCCTGTGTGTGATGTTTGATGGCCGAGTATACGACTCCAGTTGGAAGACTGGGATTCGGTTGTGTGCGAGTTCGGTGGATCAGCATCGACCTGTGAGGACTTGGAGGGCAGCGGCGACAGCAGCAGAAGTGGAAAGCCTGTCGGGAAAGAGTGAGGGGGTGATGGTCGTCGGGAAGGTGGTAGACGTGAAACGCCAAGCCTGCTGGATGTGCCATTCACATTGTTGTTGATGGTTCTTGACTTCTTGCGTTGTCGTTCATCGACTTTGCGTCTCTCTTTTTTTGCCTCAAATTTGGCTGGTAGATGGTGCGAGAATGTGCAGAGTTGTCTGCTGTATACTGTGTATGCGGTTGTTCTGCTGTTTGGGTAACCAGCGGAGCATAGATAGCAGGTTTTGTACTCGCCGTTTGTGCCGCAGAATAATCGCGTGAGAAATTGGGGAAATGCCATCGGATGGTTTGCTGGCGAAGATGGACTTTTGACATGGTTGTCAGTAGCTTTCGAAAAGTACTGCCTACATGTATTGCCCGAGTTCTTTTTATCAATGGCTATCGATAACTTTTTACTTTGTTTTTGCATGTAAATTGGTTCAATCGGTCGTCCCTTGTTGCATTTTGCAGTACAGTCTAAATTTGAGTAATTCGAATCACTAGACAAAGCGCTGCTCGGATTAATTATTCTTGGAAAATTAGGAAATATAGTATCTTCATTATGAACGGAGAAATACCTCTGGACATATAATGTACTTTGAAAATTTTCAAAAAAAAAACAAAAAAACTGACGAAAATCCTAATGGCATATTCAGGTCTTTAAGAGGTACTTTTTTTTTTTCACATATAATTTTATACAGAACAACTTTTGTTTAAAGCATTTTCATTATACCTAAACAAAAATCTAACGGGTTATTAAAGAAAATATGACATTTTTGTGTTTGAGAAATAGTGTTTTATTTGAAAATACTTTATCTTCATTCGTAATGAAGAAATGAAAAAACGCTAACTCCGAGTACGTGTACAAAAGTAGACGAAAATTTGATGAGGAACAACTTTTGTTCCAAATGTTTTTTTGAAAACTTGATAGTTGGGGAGTTGTAGGGAAAAAAGCAGTTTTGACCCCCTTTCACCTACATTTGTGGATCTAGCATAGCTCGGGAAGTGTGGGGACTTTTAGTATGTTAAGATTGTTACAGCTACCCAGAGTCGAAAGTACCATTCTCTGTTTTCCTTTTTAAGGCCAATTTTCACTAATTTTTCCTGCGTTAATTAGTTCTTCTATGAGGCCCGAAATTGTACTATCCTCAGGCCAACTTGAAGAAGTCGACTTCTTTATTCTTTTTTAAAATCATTAAAATTTTTCTCAACAGAAGCATAGTGAACGTAAATAATTTTTTTAAGTACACAGTGTAAATGTATCATCGAATTATTAAAATAGCCTCCGGCAAATCTTCTCAATAAATCAGTTGTAACTTTTAAGCTATTTCTTAAAATAAATTCTTGAAATCGGAACTCATACTGTGCAGAAATGGTGCATATTTCGGTATCGAATTCGATTTGTGGCTTCCTCCATAGTGGTTTATCAAGTTTTTTGCTTGTAGCCTAGAGTGTTGAGCAGTTTATTCCAGCCAGATAGGTGGGTCAGCAGCACCTACTACCTACTGTGTCAAGTTTTTCGTACGATCAGTTGTGCACTCACAGAATGTGGTTCTCCTTACTTTTCTATTACTTCGATATTTTACGAACAAAAATGTTTTTCAGCTGGTTTTTGTGGCGTACGCCATAACAAACTAGCAATTATTTTTTTCCCGTTATGATATTGTGTTCGCCATTCATTTTAGCTGGGATAAATAACTGTATCGTTGTGTTTCTTTTATTTTTTTTTAAAGGAATTTATTCAACCTATAGAAATACGATGCGTGAGATTTGGGAGAAAGGCAAAACTTCTTTCAGATCATGTTTACAAACATGCATTGATTAAAAAAGAGGCCACTTATCGACGGCTATTTTCGCATAGAGTCTATCATTTAGTATAGATAAGTGGGCTATTTGCTGGCAACCAGTTTGGATTTTGGAAGGATGGTTTTTTACAGCTTATATTTCACAATTTTAGTACATAAATAGCGTCTGTGTAAAAAACCTGGCTGATGTCGCGCAAGTACTATGGCAGTTCTTAAATTAACATGCGAAGTGGGCGCCACTAGTGCCCCCTAGTGGCGAAGTAATGCCACGCAGTTGAGTACGATTGTGCCACATGCTACATTCTAGAATCTATATGAATAATGATTCGTTTGAGTACTATTGCCCCCTTCCGTGATTTTGGTCTATGTACGCTACTGAATGAAATTATTAGTGATATCCAGTAAAAATCTCTAAAAAAATGCTCCGAGTACTAGTGGTTTTGCTAAATATAAATTTGATTAACTTGAGAGTGTGACATTACCATCTAAATTTCAAGTCAATCTGTTATTTGGTTCATGTGGAAAGCGTTTTAAAATGTTCAAAAACATGGATATCTCCCAACCACTGCGCACTGTCTCAAAAATCAGACTCTTGAAGGGGTTTACTGTGCTCAGGGTTGGGCTTGGATAACCTTTATATTAATTCATATGAAAATGGATAATAGATTGTTTTTGGATGAGATCGCATCTGTTATTCAGATAATCATCCTCGCCCATCCCTGACTGTGCTAGATTTTCTTATCTCAATTCCTATATGGTTTGGCGAATTTTGAAAATATTTATAGTGTCTGTCGACTATTTTGTCTGTAATTTTTGAAAATGCCAATAAACGCTATGCTCGCTTGAAAAGGAAACGAACCTAGACTGGTTAGTGGTGTGGGGGGATGTACTCCAGCGCCCTTTTCTCTTCAGTCGTTACTTAAAAATCGATATTTCACCGTCACCTGACATCGTGTGGTGCGAAATTTTTTAAATACACGCGAGCTAACGTCGGTATTTATGAACGGGGAAAAAATGGTGGGGTGGAGAAGAGGGAACAAATAGCTCCCTGTTGTTGGGCTCTGTATAGTTATATTCGCGAAGTTGAAGGAATTCAAATTTTTCAGCCTGTAATAATATACCTACAATATGGTATGGTACTACTGTAAATCTAGCCTTAGGCAAGAGTTTCTGCTAGTATACGATGTTTTACCCCCACCCCCTTCAAAAAATAAATAAATAAATAAAAGCAGCGGATTTCGGGAAAAAGCTGAGCTCTAATGAAAAGTTTCAGTGGCTTACTCGAAAAATATGAGTCAGCGTTTTATTGTTTTTTGAAAATATGTTCAATTTAATCTGCGTACTTACCCATATATGGTTCAAAAACACAAAATTTATAACATCAATTCAGAGAAAAACCTGCTAAAAGATTTTTTACTTTCTAAATAGAAAAACATCAATACTGTATATCATTTTGTTTTGTGAGAGAAAAGAATTAATGAGTTCTGCCTCAACTCGTTGATTAATTTTTTCAGCGTTCGTTCTGCGAACTGGTTTTTTTCTCTGATGTTTTTTCCACATGAGCCTTTATAGAACCTACTTTATTTTTTAATCAAACTGGTTGATTGTTTTCTACCTGGATTGAAAATGTGATAATTTTGAAATCTGTTTCGAAAATTTTGGTAATTTTACATACGAGTATATGGTAGTTCGAATTGAATATTCAATAGCAGTTCCTAAGGCAGATGCTATGTCATAAACTGTAAAGTAGGTAATGATGGTAGCTAGATTATTATCTTTTTCAGTCACCACTGTTACCTGGAAAAGTGACATAATTCTTATCAAGTGTACGAATTAATTATTCATCGCTGGTAAAATGAAATTCAACTCTGTCCCAGACTGTCGAAGACATTACATTGAAATTAATTTTTGTGTCATCTGGTTCAGTTTTGTTACTGTCAAGGACTTTCGAAAGTACCGTGTGTTGAAGATTAGTTTTCCATAGCCCCAGAATCGATTCTTGTGATTGGTTTTTATATTAGTACCCACATTAGTAGATATTATTGAAAAACATAGAACTGCGAGTGCTTTAAATCCAGCGATTCTGGTCTGATGTAATGTTTTCTCCATTTACTGGAAGCAAAATATCATGCTGTATATAATCCGAGATAACTCGAGTATCAGTTTCAGATTTTTTTTTTTCCTTCTCTTTTAAACTCGTAGCTGTTGTATTGTGTGAGTACGTAAATGTGTATTTTTTTTTCACTAAGAGAAGATCGAGAGAACAAGAAAAACAAGAAGTCAACTTTTGTGCTGGCAGGCGCACTGCACCTTCAACGCCGCTTTAATTATTTTGACCTCTTCGAATGGTTTCTTTTTTCTTTTTTTTTTCTTTTTTTATTCTCCTCTTGCATTATATTAGCGAATACACAACCTGCTAGCAGGTTACATAGAAGGTATAATGAAAGAAAAATTAACGGAAGGGGAGGGGAGGGGACTGCGCTGGAGAGAAGAAAATGACGTTGGAATATCGTCTTGAATAGTGCAAAGCGTGCGAGGTTATGGAAATTATTCTTTAGAACTCTCATTTTTTGCCCTGTTCTAGTCGAAAAATATTGAAAAATATGTTCTCTCAATGATTGCTAAAAAAAAAAAATAAAAATAAAAATATTGCTTGCCAGAATACAAACTCTGGATTAAGGTTTTATGGGCCCAATAATTATTGCCTCTTTTTATTGGTCAAATCATAGAAGTAAAATTTTTTGATGAGCGGGTGTTGAGGCTATCAGAGTTAATCCAGCTCTGAATTGTGTACTAGAGTTTCCTATGAAAAATTTTTTTTGTCACACCCTAGTCTCCCCCATCTGCGCTATGAATGTAATCATAACTGTTCGCTTTAGTATATCGCATCGTTACTCTTTGAAATCAGTATGAAAATATTACAAATGCTAACTTCAGTAATTATGGTAATGAGAATTTGGCTTCCACATAATAACAAATGTAAATGTGAATTTCTTTTCGAACTCCTGTTGTGTTGGTCGGTAGGACAATGCCCCGAGGTCGTGCGTATAATTCAAAAAAATAGGTATCAGTTTGAGAAAAAGTAAAAGAAATCTGGCAAAATCCGTTTCTAGGGTTGCATCCGAGCAGAAAGGACGAATGGCGAGGGGAAAACGTGAGCATTATTTTCGAAACCGTTTGTTTGTCCGTTCAATTTTTCCACAAACGGATCATCGTAACTGCAGAAAAAAAAAATCTTACCTCCTTGGATAACGAACCAACCATTCACGAAGTGTAACCGCATCGACGCCAAGTTGGGCTGTATTCCCCCTCGCCGGGTCTGCCCTCGGGGCAAATATCGTCTGAAATCACCTTTTCACTGTTTTTTAAACACATAATTTGTTCTGCGACGGCGTTTGTACGTATCCTGCAGAGAGGGCTGTCAACATCAGTCATATCACACATGAGCTCATTATTCTTCTTCGTTATCATAAACGAACACGACAATAGGCCAGGATGCGTTTTTATCCTTTACCCTTCTGTGGCAGAAATTTTCAGAAATCATTAAGTATACCTCAGGAAGGTGCAGTTTTTTTTTTTTCAACTATTTTGGTTCGGATTGGAAGGACGTTATACATAATATATTTTGTTTACATTCCATCAGAATCTGCATAAGTATGAATTCGTTCACCAAAAATGTGGATTTATTTATCTTTGATGCTTATAGTTTACCTGGATATGTCCATGTTTAAAATACTACGAGTTAGTAATAATCTTACCAAATTTAAATAGAATAATTTAAGATTTATCAGTACTTATAGATGTTCTTTTAACATTTGTAGAACTTTAATATTACTACTTTAGATTATTATATTTTGCTATTTCTGTTGAAATCTCGCATTGTCCTAATCAAAATAGCGAAAATTACTATAAAATGTTTTTCCAGTATTGGAGAAATGAAACCCGCGTCATTATTTTTCGAAAATCGAGTCCACCATTTTACATTTCTCAATGATTCAACGATGAAATTGAAAGTGTGACGTATTCAGCATTCTATGATTGTTGAACTCGATAGCTTTGTTTTTGATCATGTACTTATACTAAGTCTACTTGGATATGTCCGTTTTTGAGACTGAGCCTCATCTCAACTGTAGTTTTCTCATGTATTTCGTAGATTCCGAGGAAAATTAATAATACGACTGAATCATTTATGAAAAAATTATGCTAAAAAAATCGGTAATTTGCGTTTCACAAAATATTTTTGTGAAAATATTCGTATTTTAAGGGCTTTAGTTGAATGGCTGCTTTATCAAACTCGTGAAGAAGTGGGTACAATGTTAGATATTTTGGTCGTTTAAAAGCTCTCAAAATTGAATGAGAGTACGGAGGAAACTGACCACCAGGCAATCAGTTTTTTTTTTTTTGCAGAATTGCATTACTGACTAGTCGCTGAGATCGAACTCGTGACTTATGATTATCAGGCTGAGTATCGAACCGATGCACTAACCATGTCCTATAATTTCTATTCGTTTCATTTATACGCTATGTTGTGTCTTACGAATTATCGTGACTATTTTCCATTTGGTTTTTAGCGCCGTAAATAAATAGTGGGTATGCAATTAGGGTTGCATCTTCTTACATGCCATATTATACGTATCTTCGTCGTCTGTTTCGCATCGAATAGTTGAAGTGACGAATTCATCAAAAATGAAAGAAATCGATCCGATAATTTTCGTTATTCTCCTAGTCATGAATATTTTGTTGTTGATTTTTATTAAAATTCTCGTGTCAACTAACTACGCCAAAACCGTATAACTTTTTTTACGAAATTTCCAAGTTCTTCGAACCCACTATAAATAATTATCGAGTTGGAAATTAATTTCCAAAAAATTGTAAGAAAAAAATTTGGTGTATGTATTTGACAGTTTTCGAGTGGGCTACAATATCTCCGAACCCATATTTGAAGCAGCTTTTCATGACAGTAAAGGACTCCTTAGAAATTTTTCTTTTTCTTTCATTCATCACTTTTGTAAAAGCCTTTATAAGTGCTGTTTCTTGTTTAAATTTGTCTTGTTCTTACAATTGTTATATATATATATTTTTTTTTTACTCTCAAATAATCTCGTGACAATGTTCCACGTGCCTGTTCTAATTTCATTTTATTCGATATTTTTCATGCTGTCATCGTACGGTTAGACAAGGTAGTCTTGGCTGTTATAGTTGTATATTGATTGCAGAGTTATGATAGTCCATGTCAGACATTTACACTTGAACGCACAGTTGAAAAAAAAAATCATAAGTTGCTCTCTAACAAACTTTTCTGTCTATGATGAATAATTTTTGTGAACATTGACATAAACTTGTTTTTTTCCCCTCTGTGCACATTACTCTTGTAACCTGCTAGCGTATAATTTTTTGTTGTCATTTCTAAACTCGTGTCTACCTCGTTGTAAACGTGCCAACAAAAAATAATGAATATAGAAGACAAAAACATTTATCTGCCTGTTGGTGGATCATTCTAGGTGAAAAGTTGGCTTAATTCGTGGATGATTTAGCACTTCGGTGTGCAACCAACCGCCGATCCTGAGTTTCGTTTGTGAAATTGTTATTTTATGTGATTACATTTCCTGATAAGCTCGTATTTCAACTCTTTTATGTTCATTTTGTAGAAGATATACAGCATGGTTAGTTGGGCGTAGATAACTTTTCCAGTGCATATATGAAGAAACGAGTTTTTGTTATTTTTAGCGTAAGCATTCGTCCAGATTTGGATAAATGATTTTTTTGTTGTTTGTATGGTCGTGGAAAATTTTATTCTGTTATTGTTTGCCAGGATTTTTGAATTTATGCATTGAATTTTTGAAATTATTCTTCTTGAAGGTTATCAGTTGTTTGGTGGCAGAGGGTACAATTTGAGAGAATGTAAACACAGTTCGATAGGTGATAGCGAAAATAAATTTTGTCATTTTTTCTGATGTACATCGCTGAAAGTACTAAACGCACTCCTATTTTCACGAATTTCATTTTCGATTTTCAAAATTTTGAAACTTGATTCTGACTCTGTGGCGGACGCATCTATATACGACTCTTGTCGCTTTTTAATGTGAAAATAGACCGAATGAACTTTTTCTTTTTTGCATACTAAACTGTTTTCAAAGCGTGAAAAATTCTCTACGAGTATCTTAACGATATTGAAAAACTTTTTCTACCAAACGAGGAAAGCTTTTAAATTTCCAACATTGTATCTAAACTTTTGTATGCCGAAGCATTTTCAACACGAACTATCGACTATATGTATGGAAGAATTGTCGTGAGGAGGGTTGAAAGATGTTGAGGGGGAAGGAGAGCTGTTTAGGGTTTGAGCTTGAAGAGATGGTGGTAAAATGAGGAAAAGTAAAAGTTGTTTTTCGTGAGCTGACATTTCTCGTGTATATTTGGGGGGGAGGAGGAGGAGGAGGAAGGGAGGTAGTTTTGTTATGTGCATAGCATTGTAAAAGGGTGAGGAAATGGAAAGTAATTTCGGCTTTGATGGTAACTTCTTATTGATTACATTACTGTCTATATACATTGGAAATAACTTATCACTTTCGTTTTCGATGTGCTCCTACATTTTCGACGGCATTCTCGTCGCGTTTTGGAAGCAAAACGAACGTTTTTTCCATTTCTTGAGCTTCTGACAACCTTCCTACACTAGAAGCGTTTTCATTGCTATAAATTTTAGTACTCGTCGAAAACGACTTGGAAAATTTTGTTTGAAACTTTTTTACTATTGCGAAATCGGAAAGTCATAGGAAAATGGGCTAGGAGTAGAGAGATACTTTTTTAGGATAAACTAGCGTGGCCCGAGGGGTCTACGCCCCCTCACCGCTCAAAGTTTGCTTATTCCCGCACAAATTTTGTTCAATCCCTCTCAAATTTCACTCAATTTTGCACAATCCCGCTCAAATTTCTCTCATATGCTGCTTGATTCCACTCAATTCTAATCAAATTTTGCTCAATCCGCACAAATTCCGCTTGTTCCTCTCAAAGTCCACTCAAATTTTGCGTTGTCATGAAATGATTGTGTAGAAGTGTAGAATAGAATTCAGTTATCAAAAATATTTTCATCTGGCTGTGAAATCAAATCTCTAATCAAAAAGATTCATACATCATCACATTTCTGAGATTTCCCTCTTTCAAATAGGACAAATACAGCTTCCAACCTTCAGTAATAGCAGAGTAATCGCGAAATGAAAAGTAGCGTGAAAAGTAGCATGAAGTTCATCATTTTGTAGAATGTTTCGATTATTTTCAGGGAACTAAGACATCAATTTGAAAAAGTGTACGCAGTAAAAGATTTCTGAAAGTTTTTTCTTTCTAATGAGACCAAATTCAGTTTCCCACCTTCAGTAAGAGCAGAGTAATCGCGAAATGAAAAATAATCGCGAGATGAAAAATAACATGAAACATTTAGCATGAAGTTCATCGTTTTGTAGAATGTTTCAAATATATACAGGGAAGTACTACATCAATTCGAAAAAATGTACAAAGGAAAAGATTTCTGATAGTTTTTTCTTTCTAATGAGACCAAATTCAGCTTCCTACCTTCAGTAATAGCAGAGTAATCGCGAAATGAAAAATAATCCCGATGAAAAATGACTTGAAACATATAGCATGAAGTTCATCGTTTTGTAGAATGTTTCAATCATTTACAGCGAAGTAAAACATCAATTCGAACAAAAATACACAGAAAAAGATTTTTGATAGTTTTCTCTTTCTTATGAGACCAAATTCAGCTTTCTACCTTCAGTAATAGGAGAGTAATCGTGAAATGAAAAATAATCTCGAGATGAAAAATAACATGAAACGTAGCATGAAGTTCATAGTTTTTATGGAATGTTTCAATCATTTACAGGAAAGTAAGACATCAATTCAAAAAAGTGTGTATAGAGAAAGATTTGTAATAGTTTTTTCTTTCTAATGAAACCAACTTCAGCTTTCAACGTTTAGTAAAACTAAAGTAATCGCAAAAGTAAAAATAATTCGTTTACAAATTTCGAGTGTCGTACGGACATCCGGATATTGGATTTTATTATATAGATTATTTGATCAATGGTTCATCGCCATTACCGTTTCATCGTGGTTTTCTTTTCGAATTCTTTAATCGTTCAAAGTTTTTTATAATTATGTTACTAATGCATTTCATAGAAATTTGTGACCTACAGTCTGGTTTTCAAACACTTCAATAATTTTTCAAGTTATTGAGGTACTTAACTTCTTTGTTTGAAAAAAATCTAGCGAATGGTGCCACGTTCACTTCGAAATGGCGACTTAATTTTCACTCAAAAATGTCTAATATTCAATATGTTTGGAAGTAAGCTCATCGAATATGTAGCTGAGAGGATCTACTCTTATTATAGGTGATTGAAACGATAACTTATATGTATTATGTGTTTAGTTTTTCTCAGAAAATATTATTCTGAGAGTAGGTATAGTTTGACACTACAAAGTCGTCTTCCTATGGTAATTTAGGTGGTTTCTTATCAACATACATTGATTCTGTTTATTTTACTCGCAATCTGAAGTCAACGTAAATTTTTTTTATCCTTCAAGCCTTTCTTTGGCAGGTTTTTCTTTTTCTTTTTTCAATCGTTTGTTACCATTTTTTTTTTTGTGTACATTGCATCACCTGTTCACCGAAACTGAGGCCAGCTACACCTAAAAAATGTAAACGACTGTCGTAATTTTTTCGGGTAAATAAACCCGGAAATAGACGAAAAAGCGAAAAATAGTTCGATATGACGTCCGGTTGGGTAGAGCGACTGAATGTTCGCGTAGCTATAATTTGTACGAGGGGACCATGAAAAGAGAGAGAGAGAGCGCATTGACAGAAACTGGCTTTCGAAAAAAAAAAAAAAAGGGGTAAGAGCTTCTTTGTCTTTTATTTTGGTATTTTCGGATGCTACAATAATTGGTAATTAATGCAGATGTGTTGCAATTGCGATAGCATAGATAATTTATACTAGCAGGCTATAGGTTTTTACTCTCTTTATGTGCGAAAGGTGTATCACGAATGTCCTGCGAACAGGTGATATTCATAGAGTCTCCTGTGCATAGCTTTGTTGTAAGAACTGTTTTTTTTTTTCCTTTTTTACTTTCTTTATAGTAGCTATTGCCATTTTAATGAAAAGCGACGACCTGCACGCGTGCATATACTGTATTTATGTTTGTGTATTTTATATTGGGTCAGAACAATTTGCAGGTGCAATACGATGGATTGTACGTGTATGTGGGAAAGTGTATGCAGGTGTGTGTGCCCATGTATGCTTGGCATTGTGGCCAAAGAAGACCACAACTATGCGGTGCGCGAGAACGGTCCGCGAGAGTGAAAATGGTGGAAGTCCATAGGCTATATGTAGAGGAAGATGAGTGGTGGTGAAAAAAAAAAAACAGAAAGAAGGGCATTGCTCCTGTTGCTATTCAACACATGTACACATGGTCTCCTCCACCACCTCGCTGGCTCTACTATTCTTGTTCGGCTGTTCGGTCAACGTATCTTTTTGTGTGTGCATCGGGTCGAACCTTGGCCAGCATTCAACGCTGTGCATAGTCGCCAATGGGACACCGGGGATCGTGGCGAAATAGATAAACGGATTTTTGATTGCCAAAAAAAAAAAATAAGCGAAGATGGGACTTTCTTTTTGACCGAGACACCAAAAAATTTCCATTCTTATATTTACCTGACAAGTCGAATTATCTGCAAATATGTGTGAGTTATTAGATTTTGCGCGTACGACCTTATACTCCTAGATAATTCGATAGATATTGGATGAGATTTACGCGTTCTTGATTTTCGAATGATCATAAAATTCAATTTTTGATATTCTGCTCATTGATACTCGTAATATTCTATTTAGACCTGAATTTATCGTTTGAAGTGTCGAGTCTGAAAAGATGGACTCGTATACATGGTGTCAGCTGAATCAGTGAATGAAACTCACTGTAACCACTCAAAATATTCTTAGTATAAGTTTAAAGCTTGAAATTCTTATTTCTAATGGCGCTTAGATACGAGTGGAACTTGTCAAAATAAATTATTAGTTTTCCTACTACTTTTTGTCTTAATTTTGAAATTAAAGGGTTCATTATAATTTCAAGTATAACTGTTCAGAATAATTGGCTTGCTAGAATTCTGAACGTTTCATTCTTGTAATCGTTGTTCTTTGGGATGGAGTAGAGAATCCATATAGCTGCTACAAGCTGAACAAAAGTCCACATTTGCATTCAATTTGAATAAAATCTTATTAGCTCATCTTGAAAATAATTTATTCCTATTTTTTTAATGCATCTTTAGTTCTATATGTATCTTTATAAGGTTTCTCGGTTTTATAATAATTTTTCAATTTTCATGATTTTTAAATTGATTGTACCCAATTTTATATCCCTGTAAGTAAGTCTATATCTGATGGCAAAAAATTGGATCACTATTTTCAAGTAGATTAAAAATCGATCACTGCTATATTGGAAATATTTTCTCTTTTTGCGCTTCACATTCTATTTTATTATTCACTTATTGTTTTTACTCATCTCGGAAAATTAAATTTTTCTGAAGGTTTGACTAAACAAAGTATTCAATCCACAATTTCATTCCGCACTCTCAAAGTTATGAGAGAAATAATAAATCGCAGGATTTTTACTACTTTTGTATTCAAAAAACTTTATATTTTCTATTGTATTTTTTTATATTTCTAATGTACGCTCGTATATCGGCGAAAAATATTTATTCTGTTGACCCGCTCTTTCAAGTCGATTTGTCTGGAAGGTTGCCTTCGTCGGTTTAAAAAACTCGTGGGCTGCGATTTAATTTTGTGGGCTATCAAATTATCAAGCTCATTACATCGCTGTCGAGAAACAACGGCAATTATACTTGACGAAGTGAAAAAAAAAAATTACGAATTTTAATAAAATATTTGCTTTTAAAATTCAACCGCATATTTAATTCTTTACTCGAATTGATGTCTACCCTTGCATCGCTCTTTTTATGGTGTCTGGAAAACGAGTTTTTGTTTATTTTGTATGGCTTTTTTTTTTTTTTACGATGCATAATTCGACCGCAGACGAACCAGTTTTTACTCTTGCTGAAAGTGTCTAATGTGATTGAACTTTTTAAATGACAGTTGTCATTCTCAATTCAAAATTATTCCGCATAATACATTCGAATTTTTCGTGCAACCGTCTGGTGGCAATTTTTTTCGCTGTCAAATGGAGAGCTTTAAAAAAATTTGACAGGATATCCTTCTTTTTTTTTTTGTTGGTTTGTGGGTTGAAGTAGGTATAGTTACTGCAACTACAAAATTCTTGAGAGCATGAAGCATAAATTTGGCAATGATGTGGAACACACCTTTTTTTATTGTGAAATTTACTTTTGACGGTTAGTACTTTTTTTGACAATATAATATATCGTTTGATACCTTCGCAAAACACTCGAAAATTTCATAATATTCTATAATCGACGAAGTGGAGGAGACATGCATATATGTCAGAGGTCGTTCATCTAATGTTCATTTTCTTAGCTGGCCTTTCGTAGGTTTTCATAGATCAGGAATGTCTGATAACTTCTCAGAACTCGGTGTCTTTTTTGAAGGAAAGAATGAGGTCTCGGCTCAGTTTTATGAAAGAATTTATTTGTATTTAATTGAATTAATTATTTTTTATCCTAAAGCAAATTTACTTTAAAATGTTTAATTTATTATTATTCATATCAAAGTAAACCTAATATACTGATATTGGATTTTATTTGTTTCAGGTAAGAACCTTGAAATCCCATGGTATTGTATCACGCATACTGATATGCTCGTATATGTAGCAAATCCAAATTATTTCAAGAGGCTGTGAATATGCGAGTAAGTAGAAAAATATCATCAAAAAGTTTTTCAACACCATTATAATTTATGATGAGGTATGAAGTTATTATCTTTTGCGTTGAAACCACAGAAATTCGAATTAGGTATAACATTCTAATTTGGGCGTGTGAGGAACTAATTTTTAATACTTATTTTACAATTATTTCTAGTGTAAAATTGATCATAGCGTTCTTCAGTTATAGTGTGCTGTGCATTGAAAATTGCTAAACTTTCTTTTACTTCATCCCGTGAAATATAGATTGCTTTCGGTGGAAGCTGTATAAATGACTGAGGAAATATTAATTTGTATTTGACCTTGGCCAGAATAACAGTCTCTATCCTGCCTGTGCCCCTATCAAAGTCTTATTCGCCATCTAATATATATCTCCGTTATAAAGATATACTCGTAGGTCGTTGTATCCGCGATTTGTTTACATTTGCCAAGCATTTTATATTATACCTTTTCATCGAATTCGTTGAAATGCCGGAAATTTTATACGGCATCTCTTTATAAATATGGATATGTTTGCTTTTTATGAAGCTTTTATCTGGTGCACGCGAACCCTCTTTACTTTCGTTCGTGTTCGGTTTTCAACTATTGTTTAGGCACTCCTCGAACAGACGCCAAATCCTTATCCAAAAAATGCGTAACCCCCCCCAGTCACCCTACAAGATTCCAATCATATTTTTTCCGCATTTATCAGCACCTCTATTCAGATTCGTTTTTAGCTTCCTCTTTTAATCGATTTTCGGGGACGTCTGTATCGGAGACAGCCTTTCATCCTCTCAGTTTCTGAAGGGTGCAGCGAGGGTACGAAGAGTGAGGGGGTGATCTGTTCCATGCGTATTAAATGAAGCGATAATTCCGTCCTTTATTCGTGATTTTCGTGCGACAATAGTACGACGAGCGTGTACCACATTCTTTATTATCCCCTTTCCCCCCCACCCCTGGCCACCTCTCTATCAACCCATCCGATTTTTTCGCTCCTTACAGCCTATAATACTATGTACACTTTTTATTTGCGTGCATTTTGTGGACGCGCGTTGTTTGATGAATCGCAGTCTAGACGAGTTTTGCAGCAGACGCCTTTGACCGAAGGGAGGATGGGGGAGAGGGAGAATTCACGTATATGCAGAAATCGGCGGAGGAAGGACACGCGGTCTAGACGTGGGTTTGGGGTGCGAAAAGTTTTTATCGGCGACGTTGGAAACGGGTGCTACGGGTGGTGGTGTGTGCTAAGGGTTGAAAACGGCGAAAGAGGTGGCGCGGGGTGATTTTTGTAGCAAAGAAAACTATGTCGAGGGTGATTCATAAATGAAAAAATTGCCGGATAATACGCGAAAAAAAAAGAGAGTAGCCTTTATGTCGTGTCGGCGTGGTTGAATAGGATAAGGTGACGTCCTTTTGTACGCTTTTGCGCACAAAAGAGTGAAATGTGAGGGGCGAGGAGGACGGTGGGGTTAGCAATTTTTTTTTTGGATGGGAGCTGCTGCCCCTGGGTGTACGTGTGTCGCGCAGAGACTGGATTTGCTGCGTGATCCCTTTGGTGAATTCTTTTGTTTTTGAGACACCGTTTGTCGGAAGGGGTACGTATGGGTCTGTAGTGTACCAAATTTGGGCCTTTGTGTTGGAAATTTTCCGTTAGACGCGTTGCAGGCGAAATCATTCTATGGTCGATTTGGTACGCTTCATACTGGTATAATTTAGAGATATAGTATCAAACGAAAAGGCCTTATATAGTGTACCAGATACGGATCCGTAAGGGTTGGCGTAACGATGACCATCTCCCTCTCTCCTTTGTACGCTAGAAAATGACTTTTTTCACTTTAATTTTGGGTTTTTCAACAGTACTTCGTCTGCCTACGTTTGAGTCTACAGTAGAATTATTTATTTCAGTGCAGGCTTGGAAAAGAGAGTTGAGTGAGAAACAAAAGTTGATGACTTGGGAACTGAAATTTCTGCTCCACAATGTGTCGTTAGAATACTGATGAAAGTCTCTCATCCTTGGATTATTCCGAGGAGATTATTTCTGAATTTATTGAATTTGATTGAAAAGCAAGCTTTCAAACTTGAAGCGTTTATAAAAAAACTCAATCTGGACGCTGATAAAACATTCAAGATATGACAAGTGGCTATTTTCATGTATTTCTATTTAAACCTGAGAACGACAGTGATTCGAGTTGAAACTCAGAGTTAGAGATATCGACAGTTGAACTTACCTTTTTCTTATTTTGGGAACTTTATGGTTTTCGTTATGAAAATATAATGATTATTTTGGAACACCGAGTTCATAGGATGAAAGTGATTCATCAAAAATTCGGTCTTGAATCTGGCGAAGATCACCGAAGTTCAACTTGCAAAAGGTTTTGGTTCTTGTGAATCATCTAAATTTTATACTATACTTTCGCGTATTTTTGTGCCAAAAATCATCTAACCGGTGAATTTCCTCTTAAACCCCTCACTTGTTCCACTGGTCAGCACTGAATAACCCCCTTCACTTGAGATTTAAATATCGAAATATATTTACTCTCCTAGACTCAGTGCTCTCTGACAACCCTGATCCTGCTCAGTTTGAAGGGTCAGGGTGGGTTTAGGCTTTTATGACAAACCGTTAGTACCTATTTGACGAAGGCTTCCATCATTCTTCGGTTCACCGATTTGGCCAGCACGGTTCATTCGCTTTGCGACCTAGGAAATTATTTATTTCAAACACCCACTACGCAAGATCATATTATAACGCTTTCATCTTTTAATTACCATCAAATAACTCAATTAATTCGTTGAACTCTGTCTTCTAATTTGCTGTACGAATCATTATTATTTTCCACTTAATGCGTGGACCTTTTTTAGAGTATAGTATCTTCATTTAACAATGTCGCCATCGTTGAACAACAATCGAAAAAAAAAAGAGGATTAAAAATGAAAATGAGAGAAGGGTTAATAGTCCATAACTCAGTCTACCCTCGCTATAGTGACAGTAGGAAGATTAATATTTTTACTGATCTTCAACTGTGAAATTCGTCCACAATTCGTTCACACAAATAATAGGATAATGCAAACCAAAAACTATTATTCACAAATTACACTATTCCAATTTCTATTTAACTGAGAGAGAGAAAGAGAGGCAGAGGCCAGGACCTTCTGAAGAAGAAAAAAAAAGGATGCGCTGTGCCAGAATATAAAAATTCAAGAACTTAAATGTGTTGAAAGAGTGAGAGGGGTGAAAAAAAGGAGTAAAAAGAACTGCGAAGAACAATAGATGAAAGGGAGGATATACTTGAGAATCCGTAATGGAGTAACGCTATATCTCCATGGGGGGTTGGGGTTTTTGGCGGGGTCAAACTCGGACCAATTGACAAAACGTTTAACTTTTTTTTTATACAAATAGACAAACTATAGTGGAAAAGAATTATAGAAAAAAAAAATTAAGAAACAGACACTTTAGACCACCAACTGCCCTAATATATCAATGTTGAAATTTGTATTAATATCCGTACCTAAAAAGTATTCAGATATTGTGGAGAATTGAGTTCACGAAGAATAAAAAAAAAAAAAAAAAGAAGAGACCCAAAAGCAGAATATATAAATATGTGTGAGTTTGAAGAACGAGGCAGAAAAAAGAGGTTTTTATAAATTCAAAAAGAATTAGGCACAGGTTAAATATTCCTGGCAGCCAAGTATACTCGTATACCACCTAATGTTCGAAAGGTAAGAAAAGTAAAACTCGGCCCAAAAAAAAGGGTACCAAAACTAGCCGTTTTCTCTCGAATAAGTCTATATCTCAGCTCTACATACTTACTATTTTTCAATTGGTATCGGATGAGAACAGTTTTCGACGTTGTATGCTGGTAGGATTTGTTTTCCGACTGCACTTGATTCAGACCTCCGTGACACCGAAGTCCTCTCTCGTCACAATCTCCAGCCAAGTTTTCAACACGTTTTCTGGGATACCCGCGGAGGGCTCACAGGGCGAAGGAATTTTGGCGAGGATGAGAAAGGTGGAAAAAGTATGAGAAGGTGGCGATGAAAATGGTTCTACTCAGACAACGGTGAAATCGTTGCTAAAGGGTCTGGACATGCACCCGGAAAATAAGTTAGCATTTCATTGTCGTTCCGATTTTTCTGACTCACGTTGTTTATTTTAACAAAAAAAAAAAAAAAAAAAATGAGCAGTTTTCTACTATCTATGAAGTTTATATATACTCGTAGTATGTTCCAAAATATGTATTTTTCCTGGTATACAAACCTTATTTTTCTAGAATATTTTTTTCTGATATCCGAATTCCCAAAGCCATTTTTCTGAAAAGCTCTTTTTCTTGACAGAGTTTATAATTTTTTTTCCTTAAAGGGTTGAGAGCTTTTGATAGTCGGTTAGTTAATGATTTAACTTGACAAAATACAACATTTATAAATTTCTGATATTTCTGCTCTTGGAGGAATCAATATTTACCTAACTTGATGACCGAATGTTATAACTTAATGACCTCGACCTTGAATTGACGACCTTTACATTGAATTTATTACCTTAACCTTAAAATATAATGATCTTGAGCTTGGAATTATGATTTTTCGGGAAAGTTGATTCTTCACATTTTATATACCATTCTATACACGGATTATACCCTTAGCGGGTGAAAAGTCATGAATAAACGCAGCTCAAATAATGAAAATATGAAAAAGAAAGCATTTTCCTATAAACTTATGGAGTTAAATAGTTACAGATTTTATTTGAAGTGAAAAAAGGACAGTCTTTTGTGGAGTTCAATTACAAAACGGAAGTTGAGTAGCAAATGAAGCGATTATAAAGGGGAGAGGCTAAGGAAGATTTTTAAAGGTGTGTGCTCCAGATCTCTTTTTTTTTTGAGAAAATAACAGTAACCCACGTTGTAGATGAAACTGAGAACGTCTAGACCAGATGAATAGGTACAGCAATATAAAACATTTGGTGCAGAAGAATAGATACTAGGTATTGTCTCTCATTTTTGCTTAAAAAGAAATGAAAAGAAGGAAAAAAAATGTATACACAATGTTCTGCAACTCATGAATAAAAGTCAGAGTACAGCAATCATTCATGATTCACCATCGTCTTTTGATTTTATATCTGCCTTTTTCCAGTTTATTGTCGCCTTGTTTCTTCTCCAGCAGCGTTTAGGTGAATTGAGATTAAAGCTACAAGCATCCATATTTTCGTCGTTCATCTCCTTGCTGGAGAGTTATAAGCGTGCTCTTGAATGCCTTCGAATTGTGCATCCGTTTTCATCGTCAGTTTTGTTGTCTGTGTAGTTAGTGACAATGATGGAATATCAATTCACCCGGTTCACAGTTGGCGAATTATTCTAAAACTCTAATCTCTGTTGGAAAATCTCGACTAAATTCTGCTAAAAAAACTTTCTAATTTCGTCTGTTGATTTAATAGATTGATCCATTTTTAATCGACAAAAAAAATCACTGATGTATCATTTCCTGGCCATTATTGTCTGGTTCTATTGTGAGAGGATAACTCCCCATTTTTTCCACTGGCTAAACTGGGCTTATTTTATTTTGATTTTTTAAAGTTGTCTTCTGAGTTCATTTCCTTGAAGATTGCTTTTGTTTTAGTTGAGGATTGTTGTTTTTTTTTTTTTTGTGAGTGATTAATTTACTTTTGTAACAGGATCGGAAAAGTGACCTCATGTGAGTAGCAGAAGTGAATGGGTCGGTGTATAGTTGGAGAAAAAGAGGTTTTACTTGTATTAGATAGAAATATTGAATTATATTGACAGGTACCCATAATTTGTGATCAATCCAAAATAAAATGACTGTAGATATGATTTTGTGAATTGTTACATTGTAGCACGAATCTTGGTTTTTCACCTTTTTTTAAATAAATTTTCACTTTTTCTCGTGTTTTTCTTCTTTCTTTCGTTGGTTTGAAAGTATCATTTTGAATGCACGTGTCTCGACATAATTAGATCGATCTTTGTTCTGCAAAATTAAGCTTGTGTTTACATGAGAAAAAACCTGATTATTGTGCAGTAAGTTCTCGTTCGAGTTGTTGTTGTTGTTGTTTTTTTTTTTCTTCAAAAAGTTGTTTCCAAAGACTTTAGCTAGTTGTTCAAATATTTTGCGTCTTCTGTATTTTATCAAAAACAAGCGATGGTGTCACAACTATCTGTGCTCCAATTTTCGCCCCCTTTCAGTAATTTCGAAATCATAGTCTATAGTTTCTAGCAGGTTTTCGACAGAACTATCAATTTGGTTGATTTTGTCAAACGGGTGTTTAAATTATTTCTCTTTACATTTGCGCTCATTAAAAATTTAGTTAATCGAAAAATCTCTCGAATTCAAAACCATCTCCTTTAAAACTCGGAGGAAAATAATTGAAGTATATAGGATTTGTAAAAATTGCCATCTTTTAATGGGATATGTCGCGATGTGCGCATGGAGGAAACCGTCGCCATCGACGACGTACGACGAATTTTGATGATGATGATGATGATGATGATGATAATGATGGTGGACGGTATTGTTAAAAAATTCATATTATATTCCCGGAGTTAATCTTTATGAAGAGCATGGAAAAAAAAAATTGAAGAAAAAAACGGTAGCACGCCATTCAGACATTTTTATTAATACCAGCGTTTAACAATAATATCAGGTATTCCAAGGAATATTAGTACTACACTTTTTTTTTTGCTCCGTTTTCTTTGCCCTAGAAAAAAGGGTACTCATAATTCTATCTCTACCTTTTCTTTCTTCTCTTCATTTTTTTTTTTGCTTCTTCAGATTTTCTTTCTTCGTTTTTCAATAAGTTCATTTTTCCTCCTTCTTTTTTTTTTGCAATACAAAAGATTCACCCTTATACGATGACAATACTTTTAATATTTCATATTACAAACAAAATAGGATCGGACATATTTTCATTGTTTAGTTTATATGTCGTCTTGATTACGATCAAAATATAATAATTGTCCGCATACATACTTTTTTTTCTGGTATAAACGTTGTCATTTTCAAGGAAAGAATTGGACAAGAGAAAAAGCAATGTGAAAAAAAAAACTGGTTTGTTTTTTTGACGTGCTCTCATTTCAAGAAGTTCGTTTTTTTTTCACTCTGCTTATACTCGACATTGTTGTTGTTGACAATAAAGTACTTAGAAAATTAGTAAGCTTTACCCTCGCCCTCGCCATCGTTTCTTCCCTTGTGACTTATCTGCGGAATGAGGGAGAGTGAAAAAATGAAAATAGGGGTTGCTAACAAAAAACAGCTTCTACGTGTGCGTGCCATGTAATCGTTTATCAGGATTTTTGTGCGTAATTATTGCAGTACTTAAAAATTCATTAATTTCGAACTACTTATTGCTCTCAGCCCATTTATTATCCGTAGAGGTTAGGTGATAGTGCGTTGGATGACTTAGCAGAATTTTATACTGGCTAGGGGTTTTCTATATCAGAGCAGGTTATGACATGGTGTGATGGTACGAGTGTGAATTTTTCTTGAAAGAGTGCAGAGTGCTGGAAGAAAAAAAAGGCAGAATGAAGTCTGACAAGTGAATAAAGTATTGACAATCGACGCTGAAATGAGAATCAGTAGGTATATGTAGCTAGAATATGGTTAGGAAGAGGTAATTTCAAATAGTTGAATTTCTTCAAATCGATGGTCGAGAGCAAAAAAGTGGCATCTACATTTTTGAAGTTTTCAATATTTTCATTCATTTTTTTCAATATATGTTTATTGCTTTTGTGAAGAACGAAGATGAATATTTTTTTTTGTAAAAGACGATTCTGATGCTGTCGACGTTTTCATAATCTAAAAATTCCTGTAACATATAGATAGGTTCAAGTAAATAGGAAGTAATGAGCTGATATAGCGTTCTATGAATTTCAGATTCGATCATAAATAGTGGTGATTCTACGAGTATTGTAAATTGAAGTGAAAACTCCAGTACCACCAAATCAAACACAAATAGTCGAGTATAGCACTAAATCAAGCAAAAATCGTAAATTTGAAATAACTGTGTAGCCTGTTATGGTTGTTATGGGCTGGAAAAATATTGTAGTAGTGACTATGTTCGAATGCTAGTCAGGATATTTTTTCAACTACCCTCCCCTCCACCAAATGTATACCCAATGTACTTGTTTCCAGGTTGCTGTCGAAAAAGGTAAAAGAAACTTTCTTGAAAACTTGCGATTCTTTTATCGAGTTTCAATACAGCTAGGCGATATTTGCTCTTTTTTCCGTCGTCGAAATTCCCCTTTTCTGCGCTATAGAGAGAGAAAACTATGCACCCTAAAAGCCGAGAAAATAGAATTAATGTCACACACGAAATCGAAGTCAACAAAAATGTTCGAACCATAAAATTGCCAAACTATTCTCCTCTTTTACGGAGTTGGAACGTGTGTGTCGTCTCATATATATATATACGTGTACGAAGTCCATAAAACCGAAAGTGAAGGAGAAAAAAATGTTTTGCGAAGGAGTAACATTCCTCCAAGATGAGATTAAAACAACATATAAAGAGACACGAAAGAATGGTTTAATGTCGCATTATGGCTTTTCGATGCGAATGTACGAGTATGTGATATGGTGGTAGCGTAGAAAGAAATGAAGGTACAGTGAGTCCCCTCTAAAAACCATCCTTTATTCTTTTATGTCTGCACCAAACGACCTAAAACTGTCATTTAACTTTATTATTTCTTCCTTTTTTTTCTTTTTTTTTTCATCTCGCGCATGAAAAAATCGCAACACAAGTATTATAGAAGTAAACCAATTAACATAACCGCTAAACGATTTTTTACGGCGAGTCTCTTTGACTATCGAATATATCTCGAACTCTATCAACTTTGCTGTTTTCGTGTAAACTGGGGGGACTATATAGTTTAAACCCTTTTTTTTATGGGATAGTAAAAAGGATGTTTACATAGTTGTATTTACGTATTTGAGTAAGTCCACGAAGTACTCAAAATCAGTTACTTAATTCATATAAATGAAGGACTCATGTAGTATCTGGACTATACCTTGGTTCACTGTTGGAGACTTTCTTGAAGTGGAAGTAAAGAAAGTCATTCTAATAAAATGCAGATCTGGAATAGTATACTTCTTCTAGTATTAGCTTAGTTTGCATTTGGTGGTGGAAAACTGTTACAAATCTTATGTATATAATCGCACACCACCTTTTTCTTGGCCATAGAATATTATTATTTTAAATTAATTTTTAATGTGTCCACATTCTGGTTCATGGTTGCTTATTCAAAATCTGCAGTTGCCTGTTATTCGAACGCTCCTTTCCTCGCTTGATTATCGAGTTGATCTTTAAGTAAAAAAAGAAGTAATTTTTACTATTTGTTTATGAGAAAAGGGGACAATTTAAATAGAATGTGATAGGAGTCTCCACAAAAATAGTAATGAACGTAACAAAATATGAGTCAAAATAGTTGGCTGATATTTTGTAATATTTTTCACTATTTGTATGGTGATTTTTACTACAATCTTGAAAGTGTCCCATTTTTCTCGTAAAAAAAAAGAAGATAAAAATTACTATTCATTTTCATCAGATGTAGGAACAATGGAAAATTTTTCATTAGTAAGATAAAGAAAATGAAATTATTTTGTCGGTAGTCCAATGAAGATGGAATTTTGTATTTGAGCTAATTGAAAGTTTGAAAAGGTAGTTATTGGTTATTGTACTTAAAATATGCGCGTAAATTTGGTGTTACTGCGTGGATTTTCGTCTATTTTATTTACTTTATTCGAAGTTGAATTGGTGCAGTTCATAATTATGTTATTCATAATTTCAGAAAATTTCTGGAAGGATTAAAAAAGTTTTAAAGGTCTACGTGTATTGTATTGGTCGTATAAATATGTATCTAAAAAGGCCGCTTGTACTTGAAACTACCACGAATGCGCGCGGGTCAGTCTGATGTCCATCATTTTTCGGTTAGGTACCTTCTCCATCGCATATTTTCACGGTCTGGAATCGTACGCTAAAGCCTTATATTCTTCGCCCTGGCTCCCCATATGCGTCAATTCGGTAGGGCTTCGAAATGGTTCAAAAGGTTAGGTACGGTTCCGACGGCTGCGATCGTATTTCTGTAATTTTCGGTGAATAGATTTTCTTGGAAATAATTTACATCCGATCCGTTCGCCATCCTCCATATTCACGCATCGGAGACATTCTGTCTCAGCTTGAGACGATCAGATGGCTGATCGAGAATACGCCCGTCTCTGGATGTATAAAGAAAATAACCGCCGAAGATGCTGCTGTTGGGAATTTGCACGATGTAGCTGCACCTCGAATCCATTTGTGTTGTTAATTTTTATCAACCACGTGTGAAAGATCTTCTTCGAAATGTTTGATTTTCAGTTCATGATGCAGTGCATTAGCAATATTTTACCTATTTACCATCTCTTTAAGAATATTGTTGCTATTCAGTGGTATTTAGGTTGATTGTAACTTTTGGTGAAGATAAAATGAACAGAAGTAAAAGCTGAGATTGCGTTTAGATAATATCATTGAAAGTGTGAAAAAATCACACAAGTTTTCAATTATTTTTCAAATCGAAGAACCCATCAGTTTCAATTTCTGCATTTTTTGTTGTGTGTTTCTTTCCTCCAAGTTTTTGACTATACTTGCAAAAACAGAATAATTTTAATCTAGCTGTTATTTTCTGTTTTGTAAATCAGCTCGCTTTGTTGTATAATTTCATTGCTGAGGGACTGTATTACAAATGTCTGTTGCCAATTCAATGGAGTATTCAACACTGGTGTAATTCTTATGCAGGTGTGGACACTTTTTATGACGAGAAAAACGAGAAAAAATGATTGGTTCAGGTTCCGGATATCAAAAGTATGAGAATAGACTAAATAACATTGAGAACCATGAAAAAAATCGCTATTAAAAATCTAAACTCAAAAAAATTCAAAATTCAATTAATTTTTTCCCTCCTTTATTCAACGTGTAGAAGTGGCAACCGTCAGTAAATCGCACATAAATTCATATATAAGGGATATTATACATACATGTACATTACATGTACATACAAAAACTGGCGGCTGGTGACGAAATATTTTTTTAATTTATTGCAGCACTAGCGCGGACGGTGTCTAGAATCTCAACTATCCATTACGATTTTTTGACGGTTTTAAAATTTGCTTTGAGTGACGTATCTGTTTTGCTCTGTTTATGATAATCTGTGCTCTTATGCTTCGTGCTGAAGCTGTATCGACCTTTAATCTCAATTATGTTTGGGGATCAAATCAGTTCTCTGTAGGTCACTTAGAAAAATCATTTTAAAATAGTCCTTTAGATTCAAAATGTATACAAAAGCCTTGCCACTGAAATCAGTTTTTTTGTACATGGGACCAACGCTGCAGGTTTTGTATTTAGCTTCTAGATGACAAACTCTTTCAACAGGTCTGCTATTAGATTTTGATCTATTAGACAAGTATATAGATTCGATCATTTTACTATATTCATTTTGCTAGTTTCCCCTTCTTATCTGTGCCGGTTTTTCCGCTGTTTTTTGGTATTTTGAGAAACTTCATTTTTCATACCCACATCACTTTTTTAAATGCCAAGACTTGCTTCGCGAATTCCGAAGTCTTCTTCAAAGGAAATCGAAACTGTTCTATTTTTTCAAAGTTTTCCTTTTTTTTTCCTACCTTTCTTTTCTGTCTATGGAGAATATTGCGCATGATAAAATTTGATTCCATTATATCTTATCCGCAGACATATCATCATGCGTGTTTTAATTAATTCGTTTTAACGTTTCATACGTGTCGATATCTGTGCATAGAACCTGTTTACTTCTCAACTGCTCGCCATTTAAACTGCCTTTTTCTGCCTACCTACCACTGAGAAAAATCTCGAAGTCATTTAATCGAAGAAGACGAACTGTTTATAATACCAGTCACACATTGTTAAAAAACCTGAAAAAAGCTATAGCAAAAAAAAAAAAAAAGTAAGAAAAAATTGTTAAGCTGCTACTGTATGGTACTCTTCAAAAGATCCGACCTTTTTTTTTTTTTTTACTCCACTTCTGCTCTTTATAACTTGAGCTAGTGAAAATGCTGCTTTGGCTTTTCACTCCTTTTTTTTTTTTTTTTTTTTTCAAGTAGACGAGTGAAAGGCTGTGCAGGGGACGTGGTGAATTCGAAACAGAAAAAGTTATTTTTATTCAAAAAAGGATTATCTTAGCCGTATAACTGTATACGCGTTCGTAGGTTATCAGTTTACCCTATCTTACAATAATATTCAACCAAAAGATGAAGATGGTAAAAAAAAGTGGAAGGATTAGGATAACTAGTTTTTCTGGGTATTAGAGCGCCAGGTTAGTTGCATCCTTTTCACTCTACTTTTTCACCTCGATTTTGCTTTCAATTTTTTTTTTTTTAAATCCTTTTGGTCGCTTCAAGTTCTAAACATGAGCCAAACGTGGGTCATTTATGAGCATATATAGTGTGCATTTGAATGGAAAGAGCGTATTTCTATGGTATACTTGTGTGGAGAAAATTCGCATTATAAACTAATTTTCTGCTGGCGGTTTGATGAAGAATGATGGTACCTATAATATGTGTGAATTATTATCTCCTTTTGACTGCCACTTGAAAAATTGAAAAATTGTTGCTGCATATCCGTACATATATACGTATCGTCAGAATTTTGACGAGAAAACAGGAAAAAAAATTCAAGGTTTATAATAGAAATTACCCCAAAAATAGTAAAGTATATCACCTATGATAGTATATTGAGGTGAACAAATACCATGGTAACAAGTTATGATTTTCTCAAGTGATGCATCATGTGATGCAAAACAATAGGAAAATTTTCAACATTTTTTCAAAAACCAAACGGGAAGCTCCTACTCCTCCGCCGAGTCCTCCGCCGACAGGAGGACCTGTCCCTTTTTTTTTCTTCAATTTTCTCATGTGCGAAAATTTTTCAAGCGACACATGCTCACCCTTACCACCACCATGAAAAATTCTATAAGAATATCTGCAATCCTTGTTTTTCTATGAGAAATAAATGTAGTAAAAAGTTACTATTCATTTCTTTCTATGTTTAGTGCTGAAAACGTAGTTATCTAAATGTGTTTTGGGTTTTAAAAAATTTCGGATGTTTTCCATAAATTTAAATAAGAAATTGGGTAAGTATAGGATTTTGTAATCGGTGAAAACGTGGCAAAATTCCTGGCAAATCGTTTGATTCAACACCGACGACTTTTTTGTTGGTGATAAGTATACATGCAATTGGTGATAAAAAAAAAAAGTGCAACCGTTTTTCTTGGCTGAATGAATCGGTTAACGAGCACATCAGCCTCTATCGTCAGCGTTAATAATGGGACATACGTCGTTCGATGATAAACAGACAGGTTCATTAGGGGGTGTGAAACCGGAAGAATTTATAACCAACTACCACCTTGTCAACCTTCTTTTTTCCCCCGTCTTTTCGCTTTTATCTTAAACACGTCGAATTCGTATTTTGCCGAGCCAATGCACCGGACCACCTCATTAACCGGTATTCAAATTGTGTTAAATGTTCTGGCAAAAAACCAACTAACCTGAAATAAGAGCATATTATAATATAGAAGAGTGAAAAAAAAAAAAAATGCATGAATTGTAGAGAGAGGGTTCACCAGGTTGAGTTGTCGGATTAAGGAATTTGGGAAATAAAAAATTACTGAGAAAAATGAAATGCTGGTTAAAAAGGGAAGTTGTTTACTCCCACAATATGATGGCAATGAAAAGCAAAAAAAAAAAAAAAAAAAAACATAAATAAATAAAAGAAAAACCGTTGGTACCCACTGGTATAATATTGCCGTTGGTATAATCCAGAATCTGGGATTTGTTCGTGGGCTACCTGTTATACATTTTTGAAATTTCTTTGCTCATTCTTTGAAAATTTGTCAAATCGCGTTGACAGGTTTCAAAAACTGTGCCACTCGTTTGGCTCATAAAGTGTATTTTGATTTGCATAATTTGTGCTTCAAATAGTTCTGTTATGGTTGGAGTACTGATTTTGAATTTATAAGATGAGAGTTTCTGTCTGGCGTTGACTGTTGAGAAATTCAAAAACTTTCGTATTTGTACAAAATGAAGTATTTTGTCAAAGTTGTCGAGACCGTTTCGCCCCTCAACGACCCTTATGTGTTATATTTTATTCTTTCTTTGTGGTATAAGCTGATGCATATATTGCTTAAATTATGATCCAGCATACGATCTATACCGCAATATTCCTCAATTCATTCGACCTCATTTTGATATAAATGGGCTTTTGTCACACACATCACGAACGTGAAACGATCATCGTACACTGGACTCGCACAAGTTATAAAATGTTAAACGCAGCTACATACGTATTTCCTCCTGAAAGATAGATTAATATTTAAAAAAATGTGGCCTATGATTGTACATTTGACCCGGCTGCTACTTAATCAGTATTTCAGACAAGTTGCACTCGAATTGGCGTGTGCTGCACACTAACTACAGCCCAGTTCAGCTTTTTCATCAAATATTATCTATAGTAAATGCCCTGAAAACTGGTGCAGTAAATTAATGTAGGCCCATGCAGTATTACAATAAGTCGTATTGAATTTGCTGAATATGATGAATTCGGCGCAAAACACATCCTTATCGTAGCAGGTGGGACTTACACCCTTGATGCCTTTATCACTGTAAGCATAATATTGTGTCCGACGACTGCCAGAATCGTGGAGTGAAAGTTTCTACAATGCGTTATGTGAGTCGTCTGAATATTACTTGAAGTGGGACCTAGTTTGTATATTGGTTAGATAGCCAGCTTTGAAACTGAGAAGTATCATGGTGAAGCCCAGCCACTATCAACATGTCTCAGTCGTCCAACAATCGGTCTCTTCTGTTCAGTTCTTCAGTACTTATTGGTATCGTGTAATATTAATTATATTATACGTATATATGAAGAGCATATTATAGCCTTTGAACGATCAAAAGATCGAGTTTATTCGATTCTCAAACTTGATGAAATAGTTGTGTAGTTAAAATGCGTGTTGTACACTCCAGTGGCGCCCACCTAGAGTGTTAAGTGGTGCGGTCGCACCGGGCCTCACAATTTATGGGCCCCATCAGATGGGAATTTTTACTACCAAATATGTTGAAAAACATTGAAGTGAACAAAATTATGAGGGGGTCTCTTTACTGAAAAGGGCATCACAAGTGATCTTGCACCACCTATTTCAAAATACGTGTTCACCACTGGTACACTCGTTATATTAATTTTGGTCTCAAATTCGTCCAGATTCAATTCTCTATCTGTTTCACTTGTATTAGCATCCACAGCAAATTGGACGGCGTCTTTATTGTAATTCGTACATGCACGGAGAAAAAATTTCAATAGTAATTTTTACAAAAATAGTAAAATATTATGTTATCTAAGATGGTAAAAAGTTCTACAAATATTAGAATATTTACAATAAATGATAATTTTCACAACTGTGATGAGAAAAGTTACTTTTCTGTTTATAATTAATACCATATCCATTTCTCGCTCAGTGTGATGATATTCTTAGCTTTAGTAATATTTTTACTACACATTTTCGAATAATATCTATAATACGTATACGTATTTTACGGTTTTTTAAATAATTTATAATTTATTTTTTATAAATCTCGAGTTAGGTAGGTGTGTTTTCTTATCCAAATTAAAGAAAAATTCTCTCAGTATAATTATATGAACAGTGATGGCAAGAAGCGGATAAGTAAATTTTTTTTTAAATTGAATTCTTTTGCGAGGTTCAATTGTTTACACAAAGCTCTAATTACAGTAAAAATATTATGTAACAAAATGCGACCATCGCTGAAAAAATGGACTTCAAAGTTTAGCTGCTACATAAGAAAACCTTGTAGCTCAGAAAATGAGTTATAGCAGTTTTTTATATTCAAAAATATCGAGTCAAAGAAAAGTAAGTTTCTAAAAAAAAAAGTGCTGTTGTAAAGATTTTTGAATGTTGAGAAAATTGTGACTCAGAGCACAATTGAGCTGCAGAGTGAAACCTGTGGGAAATCATATATTTTATGAGAAATATTGTCAAAATTAAAACTACGAGTATTTAACTGCTGACCAGCCAATATGAACTTTTTTAAAAACATATTATTCCGAAAATGACGAAATTAATACGAAAGTAGAAAATCGAAAACCAAATGTCTTTTAGTTTAATAATCTGATTATTTTTTTCCACCATAAAATCATATACTGTTTACCTTGAAAAATTCAATTCACTTTTTCAACTGTGAAATCCGTAATGTGGGACCATTTTCTCTGTACTGGCACAAATTTGGACTTCAACAACCTGATACCCACGACTGTAGCTCTTCTATTGGCCGTGAAAACTTCCAATATGGAGTGCTATTTGGTCTCCTTACAAGTTTTATGTTACTACCGGTAATTTGATAAGATTCAGTTTTTGAATTCCAAACGTGAAATGACCGCACAGTGCGAAGAACTGTCAGCACCGTTCCTGAGAAAATGGCCTACCCTTGCCAAATATGTCATCACTCTTCTCTTCCAACTCATTAAGCTCGAAAAGCCTTTTGCCAAAATCAAAATGAAAATCTTCTCCAGCAGAAAATTATATACATATGCATCTGCGAATGAAGGACGGAGTCTTTATTGAAAACCAGATGACCGTAATGAGAGCCTTTCACAGTTAATCCTGGGCTCAAATTCGCAAGTCTTCTTTATCTTCTTCTCTTGCAACTTTTACAGAACATGTACATTAATCCTTTCCTTTTTGCATTGATAGAGTGTAGACAAGGAGGGCGGAGAAGAAAAAAAACTCAACAGGTATTTTTCGAGGCAGGAAAATCGCGTCAATCATGCAACAAAAAAGACGTTTCTATTCCAGGTGGAAACCAGTTGCATTTTTTCTTTCTGTTTCCAGTTTGTGTCTCATTCGCCATTCTTCTCCCCCGTAATCGGAAGACAAAAAGAAAAAACAGAAGAAAAATTGTCGACTGTTTATAAATAAGTTGACCACGGCTGAGGGGCATTGAAACCTAATGTACCAGCAGCTATTTAAAAGAGCATCGGATTACAACATCCACCCACTCGTTTACATCGGTGGGAATTGACTGAAGATTGAAGAAAAGAAAAAAAAAACAAAAAAAAAAAGAAAAAGAAAGAAAGAAAAAAAAGAAAAAAACTTTCTTTAATGCATGATGTGGTAAGAGTGAAGGGTGGAAGGAAATATGCGATTATTCGAATATTGCAAGCAGCAGTATACGAAAGTTTATTATTCGGGGTTAATGGTGTGTAAGTGGTGTCCATTATATTCGGAAGAATATAATCCTTTTTTTTATCAGCTTTTTTTTTTTTTTTTTTTCGTTCGCTTCAAGAGAGGACGCACGCAAAAAACTAGTTCTGAACAATTTTTTAAAACTTTAGCAGCAGCCGGTTTGTATAATGAACAACGTGTCGAGTAGAAGGTGTTCAAAAAAGGAAAATGAGAGACAGATCTTGACGAGATCCATATTATTATAAATATGATATTGCTTAGGAATGAGAATTTTTAAATTTCCTTCCCTTTAAGGCTCTCGTGTATTCTAAGAACATGCAGATTTTCAAAGAGAAATCCTGCTAAAAAGTAAAATACTTATCTCATTATTCTGCTTATTGTCAGCCAATGTTCAGCTAAATTTTTGAAATTTTTTGAACGACTGAAGATACGATCGTATCGCATCAATTACGAGAAAATTCATTTGAATGTGTGAGAATCAATTTTTGGAATGAGTGATCAGCTCAATTATTTGTTATGATCGATCATTTTCATTGAAATTATTAAAAAATTTAAAAAAATCGAAACACATGGTCTAATGAATCCTTGAACTAGTTTTCCTCGTCTTTCCGACTTTGGTTCCAGTTCTAATTTAATGATTTATTTCTTATCTTAGTCATTTATGCATGCTCAAAAATAATCAATTTTCGACCGATGATTGATTTTGTTTACAGCTATAATTATAAATTTTTCAAATAGTTGATAATTGATTATCAAAAACAGTTTTCCCATTGTAGACCTGATGGATGATCGATCAGTTGGAATATTGATCATTTTGTCTGATCGTCTGACTATGTGTAGTTCAATTTTTGCAGAGTAATCGATCAATGCGATATATTGAAAAGATTGATCTTGAAATTTTGTTTGATTGGGATCACAGAAAAATAAGTGCTTTGATGTTATATGTATTATGGTCAATTTTTTCATAATAGATACTCCATAAATATTAAGAACAATTCGAATTCATCGAAGCAAATTATGGGTATGGTAGAACGTTTTCAACGCTGCAATATCTTTTCTTTTTCTTGATATTGGCTTCTGAGTGTTTATTAAATTGATATTTTGAGTCACTTTGTAAGTCCCAGATGAAAAATTCAGATTTGAAATCCACTGCATACGAGTACTAAATACAACTTTTGAAGTTGTGAGACCCACTAAAAGGTCTTTACACGCATGCGAAACGCGAATCTCGTGTGCTCCTTGCAACATAAACTGAACAAAATGAATAGCAATTTTTACTTTTTTATTTTTAATATTATTTTTTATTGAAAATATAAGAATTTGAGATTTTCGTTGAAATCGTTGTATTAAATACTTTGTAAAAACTATGAGGTATAAATTATTTTATGATATTCATCAAGTATTATTGTTTTCAGCCATTTCTACATAATCTTATAACTATCCCAGTCATGCAACAATAGGAAAAATTACGATCTATTTTTTCACAAGAATTATTTTTTTTATAGCTATGCAGTCTATTTTACTCGTACGTTTTTCGAATTGTGTGATCTTTTTGAGACACCTTATGCGGCGTCCATCGCAGATTTCGCATATACAATAGTATTTATTGCAAAATAATGCTAACTACCTTGAACGTAGGTCAAAAGGGTTAAACAGCACTCTTTTCGTAGGTAATATGTATATTTTCTATATACGATACTCGTTTTGCACCCCTTGTCATTTCCTCTTGGGTATTCTTCCATTTTTTTTCCCTTCTTCTTCGCTCATATTATTTTGCTTCCTTTTCACCGACATTTTTTCGTATTCTTTTCCTTATTAACCCCCGACTGCTTTTCACCCACTATACTGTGGCTGGGTTTCCTGTTCTCGGCGAGTTGCTTCCTAAATAATTAACAATATTTTACTATGTTGGGATTTCGCATGTACTCGTATATGCACATCTAAATAATTATGAATGTGGATGTGCATCTATACCTTTTTTTCTTCCTTCTTCATGTTTTTTTTTTCCTTCACCTCTTATTCTCAAGTGTTTATTTCATCGGAACAGTCGTAATCGTTGGGTATTATTTATGCGCTTGCATATATTTAAGTCGAGCTTCACAATGCACTACGTTGAATGCACGTCGAGAACAGTATAGAGCTTGAATGAAAGTATCACTTGAGTTTCGGATTACTCGAGTACCTCTGTCAACATAATATTGAGAGAAGTTCTTTACTTTGTTGGCAGACGAGGAGAGTGATGATGGAATTGGTATACGATATACTCGAGTGTTGTGGTGAAGACCAATGGTACTTAGGGGTTGATCTTACAGAAGTTGTGAGTATATATAGATCGCTTAAATTGGAAATGTGTTGGTGTAGCTTGCGTTTTGATTAATGTATAGCCTTATTTTAATTTGGTTGTGAAGAGACGATTGGTGAGATGGTCCATGTTTGAAAATTTTCATTTCTTAGCCCATATTTTAAGTCGCTGACTCACCTGAACATTTTCGCCCAAATTCAACGAATAAACATTTTTGCCCGAATTTTTAGAGAACAATTCAAAAATGTTTGAAGAATAATTATACAAATTCGTTGCATTCTCCTCATTTTTCCTATACCTCGTGACGAAAATCTTGAACATTTTCGCTGAACATTTCGTTTTTGCCATTAGTTTCGATGAGACAGTTGGTTTTACATCTACAAACTTCATAGTAAAAGTGAATCCTAATTCTATAAAATATAAAATAAAGATTTCTCGTGTTGTTTGTCTGAGTGAGAGTGAGACAGCAATTATTGTTGATTGTACTATGTTTTTAATATTTTTATATAAATTTCAAAATAAGCTTGTATTTTAAAAATTGGTGTTTTTCGTTCTGTTGCAGGTAAGAATCGAATTGCGTTGATTATAGTAATGTGTTTTGCTGCTTATCAGTCGATAACGGAATGATCACCATTAAATTTTGTTTGTGAACATAAAATGGATCGTGACGAGTGCGCAGATCCTACTTTTCGCACTTTTTTATCTACTTCATTCATCGAAATCGATGAAAATATCAATATTCAGTGAGTTCGTTACTTAATTTACATCATTATTATTGAAGATCTGTTGGAGTAATTCGTGTAGATTTACCCAATGATTTTTTCTCGAACTCGTTTACAATTACTGCATGTGTCAGATTTTTGATGTGTCAGATTTTTGATATGTGAGATTTTTGCAAGTTCATGTTATCACTCATTTGCAAAAAAAGGATGAGTCACATTTTTTGATCTATTTTAAAAAGCGTATAAAACTAATGAAAATGCCACAAATGAAGTTTTTTTGGCTGAAAAAAATTTGACTCTATCGCATTTCGCAAAAAAAAAAACTGTGCGTGTGTAACGAAGGGTGCAGGAGGGTCAAAATATAAGTAGGCATATCAGCGTTTGGAAACACTCGAAACAGATTTAGATTCACCTACATTTTTGACGAAATGATTGGCCTTGTTTACTCGTGTGTTGATAGTATAATGTAGGATTTAGACAATTCGTATGTTTGACGTACGATTTTATTGTTCCAACAATTACTTTAGCCGAATTTCCTTCGCAATCTCAGATGGCATTGATGATAACTGGTATTAACTGCCTCTATATTACACATATTGTCGATAGCTTTATAGTTACGTTCTCAGCTTTATTCAATGTTTTCGTACAATAATTTCGTTTAAATTGGTACAGCAGCTATTATCAATGGATGGATTTGGCTTCTTGTAGATTTAAAACTGAGCTACGACTTACAGTTTTCCTTATCTCAACAACTCGACCTTGAAAGCGTTAAGGAAGTGGGAGGTATCAGACTAAAAATTTATACTGAACATAGTTTAAGCTGATGAGCTTAGTGAACGGTTTTATGCCTAAAATGTCTTGTGGGTTTTCTAATGAGTTATATTTCGCATTATGGGCAGAATATTCGTTGGGTGTAGAGAATATAATTTTGCAAAATGTAGAAACTGGAATTCTATTTCGTTAGTCGTGGAAGTCAATTTTTCAAAGGATACAAACGAGGATTTTTTTTGAAAAAATGCAAGCTCGATGTGTTACCGAAGTTATTACTTGGTATTTTGCATTTTCTTGTGAAATCAACGTGGAAAGTGTAGATTGTAGAATGCTTTTTAACATGAAGAATATGAGTCAAAGGTAGACGAAAAATGAATAAGTGATGTGGAATCAAATAGCCCAAAAGTCCTGCTTTTGCACTTTCTGCAGGGCCGTAGTTAGAGCTGAATACTTTGGGGCGGGCGGAGCAAATCAAATGCCCAGGAGTGGCAAAATGTACTCCTTTCCCCCAACGTTCCAAGGGAGAATTGTTTTTTTTTTTTTTTTTGGGGGGGGGGCAAACAACTTTGCTTGGGTGCATTTCCCCTTAGTCCTCTCCACCGACTAAGCCCCTGAATTATTTTGCTTTAGAAAATAACTAAAGTGCAAATTACGATACGAGTTAATTCTGCGCGCGCCGTTTTATCTTAAATTTTCTGATTTTCATCATTATTTTATAGTGTTGTTTTCTATTGAATATCTTTAAGATGTCAACACATATTTGAAGATGTGCGTAACATTAATGTATTGAAATTTGAGTTTGAGGTAATTTTATGATTGGAAAATCTAAATATATTCATTTCGATGAAGGGACCTTTTCCGCTCTTATGGAAGCTCTTTTTGCAGTCTAGTATTCAATAACCTATACGTATAATCTGTACTTAAGATGCTGCAAGCATCTCGAGAGTGTTGTGTTCTTGAGAAGCGAACAGCTCGAGAAGCTTTATGCAACCTACGCAAAGCTCGAAAAAAAAAAGAGACGTTGAGCCCCTAAAGCATTTTTTCAGCCTTGATAACATTTTCCAATGCTATACAGCCGCTGCGGCGGCTACACGCTTACATTTACACACGACTTTTCCTCGAGAATTCATGGCCCAGCTGCAGAATAGAAACGCTGCTGCAGCCATCGCTACTGCTACGCCCAGCGACGACCGTGTCATTTATCTTCTGCGAGGCTCTCGATTTCCAAGCTCTTGCTTGTCTATACCTTGTCTCCATCTCTTCGTTCGTTACTTTTTTTTTTTTTAACCTCATCTTATTATTTTTTTTTGTATCATGTACCTGGATTCATTTTCCTTCTTTATTCCGTTCGCCGCTTCGCTAATCAAGCGAACGCGGTAGTATCCACGTGTACGACCTTGGATGGAAGAGAGCCTTTCCAGTGGTCGCCTCCGGCGTCCTCGCGCAAAAATATGCACGTCTGACGATGCGTTCCCGCTTTTCTTTGATTTACGACCGTATCGAGCGGCTACGGCGGTGGCGGCAGTGGTGGTGGTGGTGGTGGTGGTCGTCGTCGTCGTCGTCGTGGCGGCAGCAGCAGCTCTATCTTTGCAGATAGCAAGGAAGAGCTGCTGAGGGTGAGGGGAGCGTAGGATACGCACCGAACATTGCATCCTCTGCGACTCCCTCCGGCTGACCAGTCCACCTCCTCTACCTTCGCTGCGTGATTCAATGCTGGATTCGATGCTCGCGTATCTCGTGCACAGAGAGCCTCTACCGGAGAGTGCCCGACCACCGGTGCCTCTCTCTCTGTTAACCTCCTTCCTCCAGCCCGCTCTCATTCTCTCGCTGCTGCGGTTGCTGCCCCCCCCCCCTTCGAACGGATTGTGTTCGATGCCTGCGGACCGTCGTGTAAATAATGATTATTACACTATACACAGCACCGTTCATTGCGGCGCGTCTTCCGACGACGTCGCGTCGCCGTCTCGGTCGTAGTAATCACTCCCTCCTCGCCCCCCATTGCCGCCTCCCCGCCTCCAGGCCCGTCGCCGCATTCTGCAGTTGTCTGCCTGCGCCGCTGCGCGGCACGTCCTCCGCCGGAGCGAGCTGTGAAAGAGAGCGCGCGGCGTTGAACTCGCGCTCGGTTCACGACCGCAAAATGAGAGGCAGACACAGTCAACGTGCGGTGGGGTGCGCGGGCGAGCGGGGAGGAAGTTACGAAATTTTCGTGGAAACCGGTTGTCGGTCATATAGGCGCATATATGCGGCAGCGGATTATATTGTACGTACCTCTCGGCGAAGCTGCGCGCCCGATTCAACGGTGTCCTCCGGAGTGTCTGCAGTTTGCCCTCTCTCGCCGTCGCCGCGCCGGTGCTGCAGTGCACGTAAAAAATGACGATGCCCTCCCCCTGCACCCCTCTCGCTCGTGCACGCGAACTTTGAGCCGGTTGCGGTGTGAAACGCGTTCCTTGACACCGTGTGCGCGCCGCCGCCGCCGCCGGTGAAACGATTGATTCGTCGAGCTTGCTGGGCTGCACGAATGTGCTTGAAATTTCAGTCATTTGTGAGTTAGGTAGGTACTTTTGCTTGTGCCAATGTTGAGGAGGGAAAAATCGAAAACACAGGAAAGTAGTAAGTCCAAGAACAAGCTTCTACTCGTAGAGTGTTGTTAAATAATATCGGGCAAGTATTGGCCAGGAAGCTGATCCGACGCTGTCGTTGAATATAACTATAAACAAACGCAGGTCCAGTGGCGGATCCAGAGCTTCTTTTTCTGGGGGGGGGGGGGGGGGGAATTCAAATTTTTTAAAAGCATGGTAAATGTTACAATGGTGAGATGGTGTTTTTTTCACCATAATGCGAGAGGGGTTCAAGAAAATTGATTTTTTTGTGGATTATCGGTCTATTTTTTTTGGATTTGGGGGGAAATTTCCCCCTTTTCCGCCGCTTGGATCCGCCACTGCGCAGGTCTGTAGCCAGTGACCTTATCTTGGGCTCGTAGCGTTTCGAAATCACTCGACCAACTTATGCGGCAGAGATGGGCATAACTAAATCATGACTAAAGACCGGATTCCTTGGCACAGAAAAGTGAAAAAATCGGCATTGAAAACTTCATTTTCGGCATTATTCGGCAGTAACCTACAAAAACCCCTCAAAAGCAACAAAAAAGTAAAAAAGTAATGAAATTTTATTTCAGAGATTAAAAAAAATACATTTTTAGAAAAATTTATCTGAATTTTCTGGTGCAGTAAAATGCACGCTACTGACGAGACCGATTTAGTGCGATGCACAGAATGAATTGTGCAGTTATGTATGAGAGTGAGAGCTGTCGATATCGGTCGCTAACTTTCTTGCTTGCATGATTAGGCTTGTGATTTTTCACTATCAATGATTTTATGCGTGATGCAATGGTGAATATTAGCAAATTCTGCCATTTTCCGGCATTTTCCCCATTTTTGGCATTTTTCTCATTTTTGGCATTTTTTGGAAAAATGAAAATTTTTTCCTGGGTTCTATTCCCCCGATTCGTGCTCATATGTAAAAATTACCCTCCCGCCCCTTCAAGAACAAAAGTGACAAATGCCGAGGAATCCGGTCTCTAATCATGACAAAAATCGATGATTTAAGAAAAATTCAAACAAATTACGACTATGCAAATGATATTATACTCTTAATTGGATGATTTCTAATAACTCGTGACTAATAAATTTAATTGATTCGTTCAGTCGCAATCGATATGATTAGAATTTCCCTCTAATCGTAAATTTTTGTCGTGATTTTTAGTTATGCCCTTCTCTCTGCTATTTGGAAACCATTCCCAAGAATTTGTGGATATACTCCACTTTGGCTGCATTTCAATGTGAAACAAATATTCTAGCTCTGCAAGGAAATGGTAAATGGTTTTGTCCAAATTCAACATTTTCATGCACTTTTTCGATTGTCGATATTGACTTTTCATGCATTGGTATTTGATGCTTATTAGTGTGTAATTTTTTACACGTTGATAAAAATGCTGTGTTCGCTGGTGCATAATTTTTCACTCTTCTTGCATTCGTAGGAGATGCGTAGCATTTCTACAGCAATGCAACGCTCGCGTCAATTTTCTTTCCGAATAAGGAAAATTGGTGCAGATTCGACGTTGCACTTCGTTGTCGCTGCATAAAACCACACTTAATTTTGTTCCCCTTGTTTGATGCTTTCTCGCGAATGCTGAAAAATTGCGACACGAGTCAGAGTTGTACTGCATTTGCTTTTTGACGGCTGAGCGGTGCCTTTTTCTATATTTTTTTGACCTTGGTGTCGCGACTCGCGACAAACCAATAAGCGCCGGTTAAATCCAGACTATGCAATTTACGATCCCGGCTAGGGATAAAAGAATAATGAAATTCTCATGCCGCATAACATCGTGTCGATGTCACCGAAAGTCGCCACGTAGTCAGCAGATTTATTGATAATGGCGCGTAATTTACATGTAATTAGGTTTGCGTCGCGTTCTTGCGTCGAGACCTTTATGGTAATTCTGACGAAGTGACGAGTTTTTAATGGCTTTGCGGAGAAAGGTCGGTGAGTTGGAAAAATTCAGAAAAAAAGTTCGTCAGGAGAGACTCCTCGTGGATGAAGTACATATTTTGCCGATGACTGTTGTATGCAAATCGATGCTAAAATATCGAATTCGACGATGGCTTATAGGCTACTTGGATATTCCCTCAAGAATTGGAAAGGTCCCAATTTTCGAAAAAAATATGAATATTTATATTTTCTTCGTCCCAAACAAATATTTTACTCTTTCGGAAACGAAAAAAACATTACGATTTTATTAAGAAAAATGATCCATAATTTTTTAAAATCAATTTTCAAACGTTGATATTATGAAAAAAAAGTCCTTACGAAGTCCTTTCCCTGAATCTTTTTTTTTTTCAAACTTTTATCAAATTTACATTTTATATTTTACATTGTTCGTTCAATTTATCTATCGCAAACAGTGAATATCACATTTTATGGAATTCATAACTTCTCCTCCTCGCCACACAAAAATAATAAATCGCTTGCTACCTCCCTTTCTAGAGAAATTGAAAAATTTTCAGAATGGGATGGAGAGGGAGTGAAACAATCTGATATGAATTGGAATAAATTCATTTTGAATGTAATTTCTCCTACCAATGTTGAATTGTTTTTGTTTTTCTATCCGGATTTCTTTCAATATATGAACCCGTCTGACACTATTGCTTGCATCCATAAATTTTGATTGTTGCGGCATATAGATACCTGAGGAAACATTCATGGCTGACTTGTGGCACAAAGGTTTTCTCTGATACCCTTTACCATACCCGCTTAGTAACTCAATATTTACGTAAATGCTGCCAGTGAATATTCGAGCTACTAAACTTAGCTATGAAGGTTTCCTTTGGTGTACGCCATCAACCCAATAAAGAATTTATACGAGCAATGGCAGGTTTCGAAAGAAAGTAAATAACTTGAAAACAAGAAACTGCATATTTTTGGACGCGTATGATTGGGGGACCGAACCTCTGGCTGGGCTCTTTGAAAAAGTCATGCACCACCTTTCGAGCAACTCCTCTTTAAACTTTCTCGGCTTTGCAGCTTTATACAAATGTTCTAGGTCACACGAATCCCCTAGACATACATATTACTTGGTGTCCTCTACACGCCGACGACAAATTGATCTCGTGACGAAGATATATAGAAGCAAGTGTTAGCTATATTATGCAGAATTGTCAGGTATTATTGAATGAAAAATTGGCAAGCCTTTTTTTTCTCTGTGTGTGCGCTTGTGCGCGTAGGAGCGCGAATTGTTATAGAAATCGTGTACTTCTCGTCTCGCAGCCAAGTCGAGCCAAACCCAATTGTGTTAGGAAAAATAGAAAAGAGGAAAAAAAAGTTGAAAAAATGAGAAAAAAACCTGCTAAAAAAAAAATTAAATGGGGGAAAAAAGCACAGAACTTTACGCACGCACACTCGGTCGCACCCACAGTCTTGCAATTCGTTTCTGCTGCTGCGGTAGCAGCAGCCGCAGCATCTGACGCTGCCGGCTTTGCACGAAAACAGCCGCAAATGGTGGCATAGATTTTTCGATGGGTGCCCTTGACCGTGAATGGGCGAAGGGTGTTGGCGAGGGGGCCACGATTAAAATGGCAACGACGATGGGTGTTTTGCAAAGTCGCTGGTACAGTATTTTCGAAATGTACGACGCATTATTTATTCGGACAGATTAGACACAAGTCGTGTGCTGGCGGACAGAGCAGACGGTGTGTAAAGAGCCCTTCACGTAGAAAAGAGCCTTTCGGCGACCCGCTTTCTTGCGAGCCTTTTTTTCTCGCCTTTTCTTGGAAAATATGCTCCTCGATTATTCGTTCCGATTCGATCGAAACGCGGTGAAGTGAGTAGTGACTGCGTGAAAGGTAACGCCTTTGACAAGGCTGATATACGAGGAAGCGAATAGTAATTTGGATTTCGTTTTTTGTGTGTTGGTTCGTGAGCAATATAAGAGGTACTATTTGAATCAACCGACTGGGAAGAGGAAAAACTTTGAAAAAGTCGATTCGCTTGTTTTTGTGTCGAACTGATGACGGGTGATCTGATCGTAGATTCCAGCTGAAATATTTGGACAATTAATTTTTCAGAAGTGCGAAAAAATGAGCAATTCGGGCGGAAACGGGCGGAAAGGGCAAAATATTATTATTTTTTCTATTTTTAGTTCACAAAGTACTTGTTTGAATTTGTAAATTATCAATTTGTATCGTCTAAACACGAAGATAGGAGCATATTATAGAAGTTATTAGCATACCGGATGGATCAGTAAAGGTTAAAGAAAATGAAAAATCACTGAAAATGTCCCAAAAAATTAGGAACATTTTTTTGAAAAAAAAAAAAAAATTTAAAAAGTACTCGTAAGTAGGGATAAACATTAAAGAAAAATTGGAAATGAATGTCACAATTTAAAAAAAAAAAAATTGATAAAACTGAATAATTACGAGAAAAAAAAAAAAAAATTAGAATCTAAAAAATTGAAAATGAAATTTTCCCCTTGAAACGAAATAAATGAACGAATAAACAAATTAAATAAATAATATTTCTTATAAAGTGAAGGAGGAACTTTAACATTGTTATGTGACTTTTATTCCTTCGTTTTTTAGTTTCAGTAAGAATATTTGTAAACAAAAAAAGAAATTTGAACGAAAAAATTGATTAGAAAAACAAGTAAAAACAAAACAAAATTACCAAAAATGTAAGTAAATAAATAAAAAAAAAAACTTGAAAAAAAAAAAATATCGAAAATTAAAATTTAATTCAAGTTGAAGAAAATGAAAAACTGTTGAAAATCGAGAAGAATTGAGAAAAATAAAAATTAAAATTAAAAAAAAGGAAGAAAGTGAAAAAATAAATGGAAAAATTGGAAGTAAATATCACCGCAATAAAAAGAAAAATAATAAAACTAAATAATTCTGAGACAAAAAATTGAATTATTGAAAATATAAAATAATTCGATAAAATAAAATTACTCCCACTTGAAATTAAATGAATTAATACATAAATAAATAATAAGATCTTTTTTCTTTCTATTCGTTGAGAAAGTGATTTTGGTTACTTTTATTTTTTTTCAACTTTGAATTTTTGATTCAATTTAAAATCTGCTGCGTAATGTACGCGCAGTAAATGTTTTAATTTATTACCTTCGAATGTGCCATAATATAGTAATCTTCGTTTTGGAAAAAGTAATTCTTTCTTAGCACCTCTATGGACTGCTCAAATGGGTTTCTAACTTCTGGAAAGTTTATCCGAGTTGCTTTACTTTTCCACAATATTTGATAAGAGAAAATTAAAAATATTGTTTTCTAATCGTCCGATATTTGGTGTGCGTCAGTCATGTCGGTATTTTCTGTACGTATTTTTTCATAAGCTTGGATAGAATGTCGTGAGATGAATACCAATCGGAGTCGTAAAAAAGATAAGTTAATTATTCTGTTTTCTTTGTAACGATCGAGCAATTACAATAATAACTGTATTACAAAAAAGAAAAATATTTGAAGTTTTGAAATAAGTACATGATTATGAAGTGTTTTTTTATAAATTCAGTCTATATTGATGCTGTTTTCAAATTTCAGTGTTGTGCCTCTCACTCACCCTTATGTAGAATAACATTTCACCACCACCCCCCCATCTCCCGAGTCGTATACCTTAATTCCTGTGCTTTCCTCTTTCAAATATTCGTAACCGACTGTGCTCATACTTATAGTCGGCTGCCGATCAGATTATAAACTTTTTAATTTTCGATAACTTGCTCAAGATACCAGACAATGTAGGTCACTTCATTTTGAATCTGCCAATTTTTTGACCTTTATACGCAAACAATAGCCATGAACTTTTTACTAACTTTTGTCTGCTTTCGTCATTTCGCCACTCAAATTGTGTATTTTTTACGAGACGTACCCTCTCAAGTAGGAAGTATGCGATTTCACAGTTTTTTTTTTTTTTTTTTACAAGTGCTGCTCGATTAATAAACCTTCAGAGGTGAAGAGAATTAGTTGATTTGTTAATGTATCGATCGTCGAAAAAGTGTAAAAATTATTTATAGATTTTCTGAGTTATATTCAACATTGCATGAAATGGTGGAAAAAAAAATTGAAAATTTACGAACGAATTATGTGGAGTATAAATGGCGACTATGACGTCTGAAACGATTTAATTCAGTTTTTTTTTTTAAATTATGGATTTATTTTTTGATTTTCAAAAATTATCTTAGATATTTTGTAATTTTTGAATATTACTATTGGCTATATATCTAGTACCAATCAAAATAAACATTCGTAAAATAGTATTTTAAGTGTAAATGAGAATTTCCGAGTGGCAAAAAAAAGTTAGATCTTGTGTATTTTGAAAAGGAAAATATAGCAGAAAGTCGACAAATATTTGACTTCGGTATATGTTTGTAAGCTAATTTTAGTAGAAACTACCTAAATTTTTTTTCTCTGATAAAATCTGCCAAATTAATACGATATGGAAGTTTCCCAAACATTGGTATCTTCGACTTATTAGTAAAATTTAAAACTAATTTTTTTTTCTCAATATTGCTGGCAGCATTTTGCATTTTTTTTTTTTTCAAACTTCAGTAAATCATGACGTAAAGAATACTAATTTACATATATTTTTAAACTTTTTCTTAGAAAACAGTTTTCAAAATTAAATTGAACAGTTCTTTGCAAAAAAGGTTCTAAGTCCAATTCAAAAAAATTTTTGCGAAAGAGAAAAAAACTTAATTTGTGTGATCGATTTTGATTTTAGACACTTTTTCAAAGTGGTCAATAAATGTTACTTATATACTATTTTTGCAAAAGACTTTCTACCTGAATTCTTTGAATAATAGTAAAATACAGAAACTTGAGCTTATATTCCTTTGATGAAATGTTATTCGTCATTAACGGTACATAACGTCTTTTTGAAAAAGCTGTCCCGTACTCTATTTTTTCAATTGCTGTGAGCTTTTCATTCTCGATTTCAGCAGCCCTGGGGAGCTCATTCAGCTTTCAACTGGCCATATTACGTTGAAATTTGAAGGAGAACTTCTTTATATGAGTTTCACGGCCATCTATATTGTAGGTTTACCTATGGCTCGACCAATAAAATGGCGTTAGGGTTGAAGAGACCAGTGAAACAACTAAAAATAACGTCGAGTATCGATCGGTCATCGTTGAAAAAAAGGACCGCTTCCGAAAATTGTTTTGATGTATTCATTTTTTTCGTGACGTTTATTTTGATTATAAAAACTGAAAGATTTGCAGTGTTTCAGTGCGATGGTCAACTAATTCCACGAGTTCTCTTTGAAATTTTTTTTTATAGAAAAGTGGAAGTGGGATGTTTATAAGCAACGAAATTCTAAAGAATTTCAGAATTAATTTAATTCCATTACTTATCAAGTATTTTTATTGAAATAAAATTAATATAAAAATAACTTTTTTTTCAAAAAAAAATTGTTCTACATTATTCAATTATAAACTGTTCTCAAGTTTCTTATTTCTGAATGGGAAAAAAAAAAAAAAAAAAAAAAAAAAAAAGCTCAAACAAAATTTCATCTCAAAAAGTGTAAAAAAAATTGGCTCATGTCAGATATTTCTCTGCAAACTTCTGAAAATTCTAGATTCTACTCGCCACGTTACCTTTTTGCTCTTCACGTTATCTTTTTTTTGTCACTTGTTCCCTCGAGGCTTTTCTTGTACTGTACATGTTCATTTTTTTTTTTTTGGCCCAAAATTTTGTTTTCAGAAAGGTTTTATGTGTGGAGAATGAAAATTGAGTGAAATGAGTGGGATAAAATTTGAAAAAGGTGTTGAAGAGGTGCGGAAAGGAGGGACATTTGTTGCTCATATTCCTGTACTGTCAACGTGGTTGGACGTGATACGAATGAATCGAAATTTTAAAACTCGTTGGTTGCGAATTTTGAAAATTTGTTTTCTCTAGTTTTGACATTTCTGCTCGCATTTTGCTTCGTGCGGCTGTCATCCTTGTTGAAGGCATTTCCCCGGGAGATGCGTTCATGCAAATGGAATTTTTCGTTTTCAAGATATATGTAGTGTATTGTCCTCCGGCAATAATTTTCTTCTTTCGACGTTTTGCCAGCGAACTGAATAAAGATTTTCGGAAAATATGTAGGCGAAGAGATTGACGAGAAAATGTGTTTACAACATTTCTTGGTACTTATCGATATAGAATTTCAAATTATCTATAGATAGTAGATAGGAACTCGTATTTGGAAAATATGCTCGGAATTTTTCATTTTTCTTTTAGAAATAAAAAACTTTCTTGCGAAGAAAGCTATCAGAGAGAATAAAAGTTCGCAAAAAAATGAAAAAAAATTTAGCTGGCTTGTCTGTCTTGACAACTCAACTAGAAATTATATGCTCGTGAAAAATTGCCTTTGAAAAAGTTTCACTGCGGTGGAAATAATTTGCGAAGAAATTCTTGATACCTTTACATGCGATATGTTGGAACGACGAAAGTACTTGAATATAACAATGGCATAGCTTGTTTCACCTCTACCAGACCATCATGATGGTGTGGTATCCTCTAATGCACGTGAAGGAATCAACAATCTTCGTTTATAAGATAATCCATATTCGTACTTTGTATTGTGGCAAAAATGATTTACGAGGAGTGGATTTGAAATTTTTCTACACTCTCGTTGTTTTTTCCACCCTTTCCTCCTTCTGTGTGTGCGATTATATTGGCTTATATATATATGAATGTGCTACGAGAAATCCGTCGGTAAAGATCATAATCCTGGTGTTGTAAAGTGCTAAATATCTATTATAGCTACGTCAACAGGCGTCTTTGCTTTGGAGTTTGCTGTATAGAAAATATGCAAACATGGTGATTTCGTGATTCTTAACAATGTACTCGAGGAAATGGATTAGTCGCATAGTTATTTTTAATTTATATACTTAGGTACATTTATCTTCATTTGGAAAAAGAAAACAAGTACTCGATTAAAGAGGTTTTACATTTTTATGACGCTATTATATTGATTATAATTATGTATTCATATCATGCCACCAGAGATTATCATTTTTTTAAGTAGTTATACGAATGTAGAATTTCTTGAAATTTTGAAGAGCAAAAACTGAAAGACTTTTTTTTTACATTGCACCCTCATTCAGTTTCATACGTATGCGTTCTTCATTGATGAAAGGATATTTCGACACTATTTTTTGAAAAAAATTTTGGCATTTTAATTTTTATGACCTCATTAAAATTTATTATCGAATCAACGTGTTTCAAAATATATGTATTTCAACATTTATGCTGACTTTTATATCATATTTTATTTTAGTTATAGTAAGTGGGTCCTGTTTCATTCGAGCGAATAATAAGATTATTCAAATTCTTCCGTTAGCTATTTGGGAATCACATTTCATAGGTTAAGGAGTTTTGATGACTTGGCATGGTGAAAATGAGGGAAAAAAAATTATTATACTGCGGAAGAAATTATTATAGATAGCGTTGAAAATCCGAGTAACTGTAGTTAGAGCAACATGAGTTACATCCCGTGGGTAGGGCTTACAACACTGTGTTGTTTATATTATACTCTGACATGGGTTATCTGAGACTGACTTGGATACTTCATGCTGTACTTTGTGTACTGCACAGTTCTCGAAATTTTGGACTTATCCCCCTTTAAATTTTTCTCTTGAAAATTTTAATTGCTACTCAAGAAGCGGATGTCGAAGCACATTTTTTTCATTTTACCTGCAGCTATACACAGAAGTGAGACACGAACACAAAATTTGCTAGGATGTATTTCCAAGGGTTGTCCCTCCTACTTTGTATACCCAAAAATATGTGCTAGCTTAGCCCAGTGCAATGAGATTTGAGATGAGTGTGATTTTTTGCCCTCCTGTAAAATTTGAAAATGTGGACTCATCCTATTCTTGCATAGCAGTGTTCACTTATAGATAGACAGTTCGTAAACGCCTCGCAGTTAGAGGTAATGCGATTCTGAAGCTGCGGAGTGCACTGGCTTTCGTATATAATTCCTTCAAAATCGGTTTCCTCTATAACTTGACGAATCGCCTAATCCGCGGACAAGGATATTACTCCATTCTATGGGTGAGTGCACGCGCAGAAACAGGCAACAAAAAAAAATAAAAAAAATCACGAAACCTTAAAGATGTATACTGCGGCTCCAACGGCCGTGACGTATTCTCTCTAGGTCGTCAAAATTGAAGAACGCTTCGCAGAGACTGCTACGCTAGATGCGTACATCCGCAGCAATGCGAAGTCTGCAACGGCTCGAACTAGGTTACCCGTCGGGGACGGCCATCGAAAAAGGGGGGTTGAGTGGGGGGGGGGGCGGGCGGATGTCAAGAAAAACGCGGAAAATGAACGACGATGACGACGACTGCGGGGAAGCACACGCAGGCAGCACAGCGGGGCAGGAAGAGAGGACGCAGCAACGCTGCTGGCAGAGGAAAAACTATACAGAGGCTGAGGTCGAAATAGGTGATGCTGGAGATGGCGAGGGCGGTGAAGTGGAGTGTCACCGAATTCAATTTTTTCGTATTCGGGACGCGAAAAAAAAAAAAGAAGGTATATACGCAACCGACGCTCGTCAGTGGGTGAGGCGAATAGATCACGGATTCGGGGGGAAGCGAGGGCTGAGAAGCGTTGAAAATGAGAAAAAACTGCCTTCTATGTTGTGGAATCGATGATACGTAAATACCTCTGTACACTAGTGTACTGTACGCACCGCAAATAATGCTTTTAAAGACGATAATGCCGTTATCATTACTATGCGATTATGTATACCCGCTGATGATATTCTCAGTGTGAGAATCTGAGCTAACGAAACTGACGCATTATAGTCTAAGCCTGCGTATGGGGCAATGCTCTCGCAGAAAAGTTGATTTGGCAGCATGGGCAAAACATTATTTGAAAGAACCGAAATACTACGTATCTGTATCGCCTTGAGTCTTGAGGTCAATTCGTAAGAAGATTATCATGCGATGGGTCGTTTTTCGTTTAATGATCTCTAGATCTAGTGGTGCATCGAGAAATTTGCCACAAGGGGATGAGTCTTGATTTTATCTTCGATAAATAGACATTCTGCGAAAAATTCGCATCACTATACTGAAAACGGAGTGGTACTTCAAAGGTTCCTCTTTAGAGAAATAGAAATTCTGCGAAAAATTCGCATCACTACTGAAAACGGAGTGGTACTTCAAAGGTTCCTTTTTATATTGAAAATTATGGTAAAATTGAAATTTTTAAATTGATGGTAAAGGGAAGGGTTTGGGAAGTTTTTCTTCAAAAGATTATACTCATTTTCTGATTACATATGCACTCGTAATAATGAATAAATCATTTTTAATTTAACAAATGAACCGCTACAGAACCGAATATACGAGTAACATAATGTAAGCGCTAAAAGTTTAATTTTACAGAAGCGCAAAACAAAATTGTTTCGTGTAGTTTTTTCTACACAGAATGTCGCTTCTTTCAATCGACTATTAAAATTGACGTTACTCATTTTTCGTAAAAATGGCACTTAACGTCATCCGGTTCTGTAGCGGGTCAAATAAAAATAGTGATTTTGTAATTACCTCGAGGGTTTGGCCCAAACCCTCTCCAATCCCCCAGATCTATTTTCTAATCACCTCACTATGGGTTGCAGTTGTAAACGTATTTGTTTGGTATGCTGCTTTGAGAAAAATTAAAAGTAATTTTTACTATTTTCTACTGGAAAACAGCAGGGACAATTAAAAATTCATTGTAGATATCCTGAGCATTTGCAGTACTTTCTATCATCTTAGACGGTACACATTGTAATCTTAGATGGTATATTTTACTAAGTATTTTTGCGATAATTTCTACTAAAATACTCGTATATCTCAAATTGTCCTACTTTTCACAGAAAAATAGTAAATAAAATTACTACTGAAGTTTTTTTTCAGTACGATAATAAAGTATAAAATAATGCCAATTTTCGCTTGTACGGATTTCGGAACACTCATTGAGGCACCACTTTTTTCAACCTAGTGGGCTGACATTTTTATGTAATTTTTTTTTCTCGCGCGGAACAGAACTATTCTACAGGGTGGCAGGTTGAAAATTTCAAATATCGAATTAAGGACCACCCTGTATATTGAATATTGCAGCCTCTTGTTGGGACTCAATAATGCTCTAAAGGGATTCGCATAGCTGCGGGAAGGCGGGAAGGTGTGTGCCCCACATAACCGGATAAATTGCACCGGAAATATGTATATAATGTACATATTTTTTCAGCCCAGACGAGCAGAGAGCTCACTTTCATTTCGATCGTCTTGCGTATAAATATTATGTGTGTATATTTACGTACGTATATAGACTCGCGTGCATATATCTATGGGCGGCTGCTTGCGCCGTTCGGAGAAAGGGGGAAAAAAGCGGCACAAAATGCCGTAACAAAGGAAAGTAGAAAAGCCCGTATATATATATATATATCTACATATACCTATGTATAATATGTATAATATAGCGAATAAAAAAACGTAAAAAAGTTTACCCCCGAAAACTCGATATAGACACGCGATCCTCGCCGTAACGAGGCCAGCAGCATTTTCAGCTCACGGTTTTTGCAGCAGCCGGCGTCTCTGGCACACGCGCGTACCATCTCCACTCTCTCAACCTGCCCCCCCCCCACCACCACCACCCTCAACCACGCACCAACAAGCCACCCTATATGGCGACGCGTATTTCGAGAACGTTTGTGCACCCCCCCTAACCCTTTATTTTTTCCCCATTTATAGGAACTGCGTTTCATCGTATAGTATCGAGCTTGGCTGAAATTATAACGTGTGGTGTAGGTACTTTCGGGGTGTATGTATACATGTATATACCTATACATCTCATCTCACTCAGCAATCGTTTCCGTCGTCTCATTATCATCTCGTTTTCAACTGGAACTACTATTCATAATATTGAAAAGCTCGTACCCTCGTCTAATATTTCTGACATTTGCCCGCAAAATCGTTCTATCTGTCGAGAGGGACCGAAGGAGGTAGAGAGCGAAGTGGTTGAAAGCTGTGTCGAATGTGTGTAGGAAAATTTTTGGCCTGTTCTCGACTCTCTCGATGTGCCTGTTTCTCATTAGAACATTTTTGGCTGATGGCTGTGATGTTGACGCGTGTGTGCTCTCATCGAGATGGGTGCACGAAATGCTAAATTATACATATGTACCGTGCCCGAATTTAGCATGTTGATAAGGATGGCGGTGACAGCTTCGAATGTGTATATTATATTAATAAGCGATGGTACAGAATGTAATGATGCTGTTGTCGAAATGATGCGATGAGACGACGAAATCTAATTTTCCTCCCTAGAGTTAGCGGTGTTTTATCATTCGAACGTCCTTCCCTTTTGTGGGCATTTCAAGTAGGAAGCTCTTTCTGTATAATAGATTTATTCTATTTGAGCAATCGATAAAATTGTTGAATCGGTGACAAGAATAGATATACATATATTCTGGCAGCAGGATGAGTGCTCGGAAAAGAATATTTATGGCAAAGTGTACTCGTCTCGATTTTTTTTTTTTTAGTCTTATTATATTTTACTAAAGCGTATAGATATTTTAGCTTGATTTTAAAGCGAATTTTCTGATCGCTCTGTTGAATTTTCTCGTTGTTGAAAATATCAAATACATAACTCGCAGACATTATGTTGAAAATATCAAACGTACAGGAAAAAGTACCTATAGAATTTTCTTTGCTATTGTCTATGAGTAAAATAGCTCTTTAGATATAAACGGATAGTACTTATTACCAAATAGTTTATAGTAATTTCTCATCGAGTTGACAAAAATTATTATTTTGTTGTCATAAATTCTTATATAACGAGTATTTGTATGATACTAAAATTTGCCACCAAGATTATGTTACAATTTTTTCCAGCAATTTCTACTACAATTTTGAATTGTCCCAGTTTTTCTATCGTAAAAATATAGTAGAAAGTAATATTGAAATTTCTCTCAGTGATGAGGGACAAAAAAAAAAATGACTTCCAAACAATTATTCATAGCGGTTCCCATGGGTTCTAAAAAATATTGGTCCGCGTATTAGAAATGACGTTTGCGATTGGTGCTTATGCGGTCTGTGTAGTATAGCCCACAAACGTTAGTTGAAAAACTGGTCTAGCCCTCAATAGAATCAATAGAATCGTTACAAGCTGAAAATTTGGTTATGGCCAGGATTCATGGCCCTCTTTAATCTATCAAAAGTCTCCAAAAATTTGAGCGGCGGAGTGCCCCTTAACTGAGGAATATGTGCCTCTCAAACCAGGTTTTGCTAAATATAACCAGTTCCGTGGCTCAAATCACGAAATTATTTGACACAAAAAGTGTTCAGCTCCAAATTCTCTATAAAAAAGGTACCTCCTGTAGACATCTTTTGTATTGGACTTGTGTATAAATTTTCTTCTGACTCGTTGGTGTATACCCGCCGAATCCGCAGACGTGTGCACGTATTCGCGTGCAAATTATACGCGCCCCAAACCCAGCAACTGCGCCTGTGCTGCTCTGCTGCGCCAGCATTTTGTAATGAATCCGTTTTTGCTGGTCTTGCGGCGGCGACAGTGACGCCGGCTGCAAATTCTCGTCGTCTCCGCCAGCGGCAACCCCGCCGAAAAGCGGCACCCTTTCGGTTTTACGCTCGAGACGAGGGCTGCGGGCGGGGAGGGGGCTGGGCTTTTTACACTTTCTTCGTTCCAGACAGTCTCCAATAATTATCGATTTGTCGCTGGCTACGGTGGGTATTACGTCACAGACGCTGCTAGTTTCCCTCTTTTGGTCGGGGTGTCCGGGTGTGCGCACAGATGGAGGTGGCGGCACGGGCCGTTCGGCCCTTTGTGTGCGTGTGTGTGAGCCGGTATGTTGTCGATTTAGGGGGTGAATTCGCTGGAGGGGCGCGAGGGGTAAAGCAGGGCTGGAAGGGTGGCCTTGTTAGTCGCTGCGGGAAGCGACGGCCGACGAAAAAGGAAAGCTTGAGCCGCTGTCGTTCCAGCGTTTCGTGCACCGGAGAGGGCTGCTGCTGGAAAACATAAACTTCACTGTAGAGTACCTACGTGAAGTATACATAATATAGCATTTTATACGTAGCATTTTTGTTACGCACTTGATCCTTATTGCTCAGAGAATGGCTTTTTCTGCCACTGTGAAAGATGAGCTTCGGAGGGTTACAGTCGTGCCAGATGCGCCCAGTTTTCCAGTAGATGTACTGCTTTTTGAGACTGATGAGGCTAGAATTATATCAACTGATTTACTGGAATTACTCAAAAATGTTTTAATGTTTGAAACTAATTGGCATTAAATTTGTCTGCAGACTAAGCTTCTCAAATGTTAACTGCTCTTTATGAGTGAGACCAAGACTGTTTACCAGGATAATGGGATAAAGGTTTGTTAATTTATTCTCTTTCCTGTAGAAGTTCGAACCAGTCTACTTTCCTTCGCAGTTACGATTCGACATGTTTTTATATGAGACGCACTTTTACTATCCCACTATTCTTTTTCTTAATTTTCTTTTTGTATTCTTATCGTTATAAGTTCAATCTATTGTGAATGGAAGGTCTGTGGTTATCGGAATCGAGATGAAAATCCTTATCATAGCAGGAGTTGTATTTTTGTACATACTTTATGTGGCGACGTTGTTATTTTATTATTGAAAGGTGCTTTTCCAGAATCTGATATGTCTATTTTTAATCGATTTGAAAATTTTAGCAGATAGCAATTATATTTGGGCCTCAGTTGGTGGGCTTACCAACCTTATTCTTTCGTAATTTGTGAATGGTACCATAAAGATGGGGATTATTATTTGTATTTCTCGTTTAAATTTTATCAAAAATTGCTGAGAAACATAATTATAAAGTTTGTAACCTATGGATTTGAAATTTGAGTCGAGTATCAGCTGGAGCATGAGGATTTTGCATTTGTGATGAAATAAGAGAAATCATACCTTCAGGTAGAAGTGATCAAAATAAAATGTTGCTAAAAGGGCATGAAAAAAGGAAATACCTATTTATTTCAATGATATTTTGAGTTTTACTTTACTCCTATTTGGGTCAAGGTGTAAACAATATTATCGGCCACTTGGGGGTTTGAAAATGTTCTTGACAGATAGGTAACTAATTCTTATGAAAATCAGAAAAAATATTATATTTAACTTCTCAACTTTAGGTCATCATATTTGTAGGAAAAAATTTTTTTTCACACTCGATAAGAGTATGTTTTCTCAGATTTCGTCTCATTTTGTTTTGAAAATTATTCGAACATAATATGTACCTATATTTAGCATTTAAGAAAATGTATTTCCAGCGAAACCGAAATGCAGCATGAGCTATTTTCTACTTCTATTAATTTGGTTCGTAGGCGGATGGTTAATTGTGGAAAGATAAAAAAAAAAAATACTTCAATTAATATTTCCGTGCTTTACTTTTTGTGGGGGAACGAAAAACTTTTACTCGTGCCATTATCTGTTTGTCAACGAGGTTAAAGTTCTTGCTTCGTCGAGCTTTATTTTTATAATTGTTTTCATCAGTAATTGGCGGAGAGCGAGGGGACGAGGAAAAGAAAATTGAGAAGTGCCAAGGTTTTATACTTTTTATTGTTGCGGTTCCGTTTTTCTCTCATTTTACTCTATTTGTCTCAGCAATAAAAGTTCATGATCTGAAGACCGCATACGATGACCGTAATTAGGGGTGGGGGGACCACCTTCGAAGATGGTTTTTTTTTCCCGTGTCCTATTCTCGCTGGAGGAAACGAATTTTGTGAAATTGTTAAATAAAAATTATAGTATGAGAGCGAATTCGTGAAAACGCTCGTGTGGGCTTTCGTCCAAATAGATCATTTATTGTTATCTAGTTTTTTTTTTTTTTTTTTTTTATTATTATAGATTCGCGTTTATAAGGCTGACTACACTGGTCTGTGTGAGATGAGCAATAGGTTATAAATTAATTTTTTTCGAATGAAAAATTTTTTAGAAACAGGAAAATACTAGGAAAAATGACGCGTCTGTATTTGATGTCAAAAATAAAATCTAAAATCTTACAGCTCTATAGTTTTTTCACTATTCCGAATTTTTTTACAAAATTTAACTTTAAGCCCCTTAGCCGCTTTTTTCATTGACATACCGCTTATGAATTCAAGTTGACCAAACACTCCCTTTTTGCCCTGCTGAATTGGCTTTATAGGTTTTTTGGTCTAAAGTCATAAATAATTCGAGTACGTGTGATGTAAAGGATTGGCATTTGGCGTAGCATTACGTCGAGACGTATGTACGTAAAGTTGGGAGATTTTTTTGTGAACAGTTTGTAGAATTTTGGTGAGACAAAGGCAGAAGAGCGACACGGTGGCTGTGGGACGTTGATGGAAACAGGAGACGAAGGCGTTGTTGTGGTTGTGTGCAAAAATCGATGTGTGCGACTGCGGACGAAAAGGCAGGGCGGAGAGAATGGCGATGGTGTACGAGGCCCGAGCAGAAATTGTGCAAACCCACAGTTTTTGAAAGTGAAAATTTTTAGCGAAGGAAATGAGCGGACGAGGGATGAAGTGGAAGCTGGCAGTGTGGATATAAAGAATTTATGGACGAATTTTCGGCGCCTCCGTGTGAGACACACCGAAAAGTAGACACCAAAAAAAGAGTGGAGAGGAGCTGATTAAGGTTGTTATGTCATAGTTCCATTTAGCTAAATGTGACCATTGTCGATGAACTTCTTTTTTTCACAATTATACAATTATAAGCGCGGTGGAGGATGATTCGTCCAAGCAAGCAAAACAACTGAAAAATGACCTTAATAAGAAGGTTCCTTCTGCATATTGTTTTTTAAAATACTCATTAAAAGTACTAATTTTAAGGTTGAAAATTTTTCTATTATTCTTTTCAAAAATCATTACTTTCTGCATTTTGTACTCGTAGTATCCATTTTGGACTTATCGGTTTTTGTGGAATCACTGTTCAAATATGAAGTCACAGTTTGGCTCGATTATAATCGAAGTTAAGCAGCCATATTCTGTTGCCCAGTTGGATGGGTAACCTTTTTTCCTTCATTTTCAAATATCTCCATCCTTCATACATAATATAAAAGATCATTTTATGTTCGAATAGAAAATGCATTGTTTACTTTTTCTCATTTTTTCGCCATTTAAAAATGAAAATTTTATTTCGATTAACCCTCTAGTGACACAAATGGATCAAAATGGCTGCGGTTGCCTATTCCCACCAAATAGGGAGTGGGATAATTATATATAATCATTGAGGACTGCCAGGGTAACATAAGTAAGGTTGGGTCAAAATGACCCATTTGTGTCACTTGTGTATAAATTAGCTTGTGCCGCTGGAGGGTCACTCAATCCTACTCCAGGATGGCTTTAAAATGAAATAAGTCGACAATGAATTTTCTTGCATTTAGACACCACTTAGCTCGTCTCGAGTCGGCGTCGTATATGACACCAGCTGCTCCTCTTAGTGGTCGAGTAAAACCTGGGTTTTCTAGTGCTGCTAAAACAATCTTTTGCTCGCGTACACGTTGACCTGTCTGTACGTCTGTACTCTGTACGTAAAATTTCACCTCCCAAATTCCGGCCTTTTGTAGCCTTTGCAAAATCATCGGCCCGGCTCATCACCTTTCCAATTTCCATTCGCTGACCGATAATACACCGCACGAACTATAATATATTGTATAACATCCATCTAGCCGAGTATTCATTCCGTCTATTCGGATGCCAGCCTGTGTGTGCCCTGGACCGCCGCTCCAGTCCCCCTTTCTTCCTGCAGCCCGCTGGAGTCGCTGCTTACAGCTTTTCTCGTCTCTGCGGGTACATCGATTATTTGGCTGCGCGTTAGGACATCGCCGCCGTATGGCGATGGCTGAGGTGGTGGTGGTGGCGGCGACGACGACGACGACGACGACGACGTCGCCGCCGTGGTGGTGCTGCTGAGCGCCAGGCCAGCCATGCGAAGTGATCGACGGTTAGGGAGTGTGGGGGGAAGGGGCTGTGCTTTCGGGTTAGCCGCGTGGAGAGGCCGCCGCCGAACGATTATACCGAGGAGGGTGGCCTGGAAAAGTGTACCGCCACGTACGCGGCGGCGGACGAAACGAAGAAAATGCTGGAGCTTTTTGGTTGTTTTGTTTTTCGTCCTCCCCCTCATTCTGCGGCCGATTTGCGTCTAACCTCCATCCCTTCCGTCCGACCAGCCCTCCGGTCCGCATTCTTCCTCTATTCCTCGCCTTTTTATATTTCGACGGCTGTATGTGTGCTCGCGGATACGGCTGCGTCGACGCCACCGTGGCCGCTGCGCTTCGCCGCCTCCGCCCCGGGCCCCCCAGCCACTTGTTCACCCCTCTTGCAGCCCTCAGCCATCGTCGGTTACGTCGCTGTTGTCATCGCCGACGCTGCTGCCGCCGTCGCGACGACCGTCTACCCCTGCGGTACCGCCACCCCCTTTTGGCCCGTCTCGCAGGGAGCCACCACTGCTGCAGTCTCATCCGCCCGACCGTCGCCCGCTCCCCCAACTCGTGGCGGCTTTTTCTACCCTTCGATGCGGCGCGCTGGTCGCAGCCGCCGTCGTCGCGACGGAGACACGGGCTAAATATCCAACGCCACCCGCACTCTCTTAACCCCTGACCCTTTCTACCATCCCCCGGGCCGGCTTACCGTTAGCATTTGCCTGTGTGTGTGTGTGTGTGTGTGCGTGCGCGCGCGTGCGCGCCCCTTTATCGGCTCTGGGGTGGAAATGGTTTTCCTTTTTATTTCGGCGTATGTGTGTGTGTGTGTATAATATAGCGGGGGAAGGGGTGGTGCTCACGTACACCGTGCATACACTTTGTATGGGTATTCTGAGGACAGAGGTGTAGCTGGTGAGTAGAAGGGTCAGCGGTGAGCCAAGAGCAGAAGACTGTGTCGAAGGGGGCAAAGCGAGAGAACAGTCGAGTTGAGACGCAGTTTGAGAGTGAGAGGAAGGCTTTGAGGGATGGCGAGAGAGTGGGTGAGAGAGGGTACCTTTGAAAATGGATTCGACGTCGTGGAGTCATTTGTTACATTAATGCGTCGCGTCGAGTTGCTGTGTACCGACGGTTCGTTCCATTACACGACCTTACGGATGCCCCAATTTTTTCGCCTGCCTTTTCCGCCAGGGGGAGAGAGTGTAAGAGAGAGGGGGGGTTTTATGAGGGAGGCGACAGAGATCGGTCAGAGTGAGAACGAATGAATCGGTGCGTGCGTTAGTGAGTGAGTGAGTGAGTGAGTTTCAGAGAGGAAAGTTGAAGAAGAAAAACGGTGGTAGATGGTTGGTAATACGCGAGTAGATGGAAAGGAAACAGCTAGGCAGTCTGAGAGACGGAGTTACATGTACAGAGGGAATAGTTTTCTAATCGAATTTGCGTTAGTTTCGTTTATTTCGTGTCATGACGAAGCAAGGTGTCGGTGGAGCGAGCCCTTTCGTTGTGGGTATGCGAAATCGTTTGCAAGTACCGAGTACTGCTCGAAATGATTTGAGATATTATCTGAGGACTGCATGTGAACAGATCTATTAGGAAAGCCATAGTTTTTGCTGGTAGTTGCCTTTGTGATAGAGATATGACGAGATTCGCTTTTTTATACAGTCTGTCCATTGATTTAAACAAGGATCTCTGTTCTCCTCTTATTAGTTAATCGAAGATAACAGGACTTTAAGCTGTGCGTAGCTTCTAATCAATCTACTGAAGTGTCTTAGCAGTGGATTAAAGAAGGGTAAATCTGATATTTTGCTTGTGTATCTCTTCAACTAACAGTGTTTTTTTTTTTTTTTTAATTCGATACAGCAGAAGTTGACTATTCTTCATTATATTTTCTAAAATTTTTGTTAGAAATTAAAATTATTTCCAACATGTTTTACCGCGTAATGCAATAATTTATTTTCCCTAACTGGCAACACTGCCAAATTGAAGGGGGAATCAAAATTTGTTTTCTTTCTTTCATACTTCCTCCTCATTCTGTATTATTTCGTTGCTGTCATCATTATCGTCATTCTTTGGAGACTGGTACCACTCTGTGATTGGTACGTCAGATCTTATCTATTTTTGAGTTTCTGTTCCTCCATTGTTCAATCAGTCAGTTCTCAGTTCTCCTCCAACCGGCGGACGGAGCAACAACAAGGTTTTTTCTGATCTTCAATTTTTGCTTTTACAAGTATTGTTCAATACCTTTTATTAGAATCGTGGACTTTTTCATTAAAATTATGATCCTTCTTTGATTTTCCTTTTCTGAATTTAAATTTCTTAGTCATATTTTTAAAATGAAATCTTTTCCAAAATTTTTATATGTCAATCCTGATCGATTCTTTACAGCTTTTGTATCAGGTATTTGTGTGATAACTTCTTTGGTAAGAGAAGTCAAGGATGTATGTACATGAAAAGACTGAAAGGTAAAAAAAAAATGTTTGCTACTAAAGTTGTAGCAGATTTCATGAAGAATAAATATTAAGTTGAACATTTTTTTGAAAAATTATTAGTTCAAAAGTTATGTGAGCAAAAAAACAGTTTCGACCCCCCAATCGCTGACTGGGGGTTTACCATATTTCAAAAGGAGTAGAAATTGTAGTTTGTTAATTATATAGGGGTATTAAAGCTACTCAAAGCTAGAAGTCCCCTTCTCTTTGAATTTTCCCATTTTTATTTGCTATTTTTCCTGGACTATGGGTCATTAATAAGGTGATATAAATATTGAAGTTAGTTTGAAAACAGCAACAAGTGAAAATCAGTCGATTTTAAATTTACACCAAGGTTCAGTTTTGATGTCACTAAGTGCAGTGTAAAATTTGATGTCGATTGGTTTTATAGTTGTGTACCGCAATAAGCACGAATATGTAGATATTGTATAAAATATTATAAAACATCTCTTTATTTTTGATTGTTGCAGGAAACGAATGAAAATGCCAAATTAACGAAGTCGGTCATCGAAGAATTACCGTCGACGCCCAAAGTCGAGCAGAACACCGATGACGACGAAGAGCGGTGGTACATGAAGAAGAAGGCGAAAATGGTGCCGGCTCCAGCTCCAGCAGCACCAGCCTCCACCGATGCGAGCACGACTGTCCCCTGTTCCTCCTTGCCCCCCTATTACAATACGTTTTCGGAGTTTTATTCGAATTTCTGCGACAATTGGGTTAGAACCGCAGCTGCCGTCGCCAGTTACCAGCCTCCGCCCACGTGGACGCCCTACTCCTCATTACCATTTCCCAAAGATTCTAAGGCTTATTATTTCCCTGAAGCGTAAGTACCGTTGCGATCGATCACTTTTCTATCTGATTATTAGCTATAGATTAAGATATTATTACGGACTGCCAAACGCAGTAAGACCTGAATATGAGTATCCCTATGGGCAAAATATTTTGAAAACGGATCCGTTTTATTCTGGGTTATAATCCGTTTCCGGATTATAACCAGGAATTTTCCTGTTTTTCGGCTTCTAAAACGGATTTCGAACGGATTGTAATCAATCTTGCCGGTTTTGTTCTGAAATGAGTCCGGATTATTTTCCGTGAAGGCTGTTTTGGCCCGGGTTATAATCCGTGAAACCGTTTTACAAACGGATTTAGAAAAATTGCCCAAAAATTATTACTGATTATTATCAGGAAATCCGTTCTACAAACGGATTTGGAAAAATAGTCCGTTTCTAATCAAGATAAAAAAAATATCTGCAAATTTCCAGATCCGATGGTAAAAAATAGAAACGGACTGAAAACGGATAAAATTCTCATTTTCTGGATCATTTTCTCATTTTTTGCCCATCGGGATAGTGAAAGGTTTTTTTTATATATGAGGCTCGGAGTGCATCTAAGCCCATTTACACGTCATAAACTCCAACACAAAAAGATTGAATTTGAAAATATTTCTGCGTTTCTAACGGATTTTACGTGAAATTTCTGTTTAAGAATCTCTCATTTATAAAATATCTGGGTAAGCCTTTGTATGACGAACGTTTTTATATGTCTGTAGAAAATTCGCAAATCTATAGTACCGACGAGTTTCCTATGATTCAATTATTGATTTGTGAATTATCATATTTTCATCCGTCAACAAAATCAAATAGCGAAAAAACAAAAATTTCCGATCCAGCTCTTATAGCTGCCTTCTTCGTGGACGCGTCACAAATCCCAAAAAAATTTTGTTAGTCAAACGCTCGAGTGTCGGGTCATCATTCTCTGCACCCTCTAATGCGTAAAGCGAGAGCTACAGTTTGCAAATTTTGAAATATTATGCTAATTCATTAATCAGCCACAGCCTGTATCGAAATGGTGGGTGACCCATTGTATGGTTAATTATTCGTCCCCCTCACTTTTTCACAATATTACCATTTGGATGACGGGTTGTTCTGTGTACTCGTATTTCAAAATTTATTCAGATTTATGGCAGTGCAAATAATTATTTCGCAGTATCATTTTTTCGCGCTTTCACAGGTTACTCAACATTTTGGCCGATTTTAAAACGTGAATAATATGGGTATAAAAAGAAAAGGGGGGTAAGTATATCATACGCGCATAACTAATTTCAAAATGAAATCAGCCCTCGTCAACGTTGGAAAACTTTATAGGTATTCTCTTTTGTGTGGGGTCTGCGCGATGGTTTTTGTGTCCCTGTCTTGAAATACGACGACTTAACATTTTTCCCTTTTTGACTTTTTTTTGTTTTTTTGTTTTGTTTTCTCCTCCACTTAGCGATGGTCGATCTACATACTAGCCTTTTTAACCAAACACCCCCCCTCCACCAACCATTATATACGCATTCGATGGCTGTAGATATATGCGTTACATCATAATATTTTTATGTAATTAAAAAAAAAACAACAACAACAAGGACAACAACAACCTACACACACATTACCGTTATAAAGCTCCGCCAGATGGTTTCCAGCAGCTACTCGCTGCTTTTGTTTACTCGACTCTATTGAAAGGAAGTTGAAATTTTTTTTCTCTACTTTTGATTTCCATTTATTATTCTTTTATTTCGTGTTGAACTTGGCTGCGAAGAAGCAGAGCTAGAGAACTAATACTAAATTGATTTCTTTATCTAACTTTTCGCCATTTTCTCATACAGGGTACCACCGTTCCTTGCTCAAGATCCACCAGTTCTGCTTCACCCCGAAAGGGTAGTTCCTCTTTCGCAATCGGAGCAGTTCGAAAGAAGCTATCAGCCAAATGTTGCTCTCGCACCACCCACCAAAACGTCCGATGGCATCACCTATAGTAAGGTAAGTGTATGCGAATAGCGTTCAGAGTCCTATGGATGATGCTCGAAAAACGCTGATATTTCTAATTGAATTTTAAGGAAATTTTTTGTTTGGAAGTATCAGTACTTACTCAATATGCGGATAAGATCAGATACACAGAAAAGTGCTACGGAAAGAGGCGTCAAATTTCTGAAGCAACTACCTTCAAGAAAACGTTTTGGCTAGTAACAAGAATAAAAAAATTATCCACATCCCTTTCGGAAAGTTATTCAGGGCTGACTTGAATTCGTTTCAAAACATCAAGTAGGGCCGAACCGACTTTTGGGATTTATTGAGAATTTTTTAAATGAAGCATATATTTATTCAGCGGCCATGGCGATTGGCATTTTGAATATTATGCATGAATTTTTATCACAATCATTGAAACGAACCTCTAAAATCAATAAAATACTCCATGAAGGTTATTTGGAGTTCTATTTGTACTTCTAAAATTTCATTACAATACTTACTGCTCTTTGAAGAATTAAAAATTGGACAACACTAAGGATGACAAAAATGAGGGACAGTAATTAACTACGGCCCCAAAGTTGTTTTGAAAAAAATTACGTCACCTTCGATACTTCGTATGTGTTCTTCAAAGTATTTAGAATTTTATATCTGAAAAAAATGTTATAATTTTGCATAGATCTAAAAATATCCGTAACAAATACGGGTCGAATGAAGATGAGCAGTGCGATTTGAAAGTAGAATTAAGAAAATTTGTTGAATTATTATAATATGATCGGCGAATTATTTATTTATATTTCTGTTCATTTTTCAGCTAAAACGAGGAGTCATCCGAGTTAAAAGTGATTTAAATAGTCCAGCGCCAAACGACGAAACGTCGCCTTCGTTTTTTAATAAGGAAGCCAAATTAGATAGAGCCGACGTTAAACCATCGATTTCACCTATCAACTCCTCATTGCATGCTTCAGCCTCGCCAAGGAGTTCGCCAGTTACCGAAGCGATGCCAGATAGTGGTAAGAATAATTATTTCGAATGATTTAGCTGCGATGTAACTATAAGCCATGTGCCACGGAAAAAATTTTACTGTTCGCGCCCAAAAAAATTTCGAAAAAGAAAAAATCTCATCTCTCGAGTATTCACAGTGATTTGCGACAAGTAGATGAGTCCACTACTTTCAAAAATCAAGTTCTAGTATTGAAGTGTACATACGAAGCTCTGCCTGCGATAAAAATATCATGTCTCAAAGTGCAAAATTCGCTGAGAAAATAGATACTTTTTTTGTTCGCATCTCACTGGTGGGAATTTATTAATCACCAATCTGCAATCACTAAATTCATCAAATATATCGAGTTATCCACCGCAACCGTTTTGAAGCTAAATTCCAACCAGTGTAAAGTAAACAGTAATTTGACGTCATCTATAGACTTCAGAGTTGAGGTACTATGCCGGACGGCAGGGTGATTTTTTTTGTTCTCCTGTAAAATTTGAAAAAGTCGACAGCTATCTTCTTTTTTGAAAAATCACAGTTATGCGTGACAACTTGCAGGTCAAAAATTGTTTGAGTCAATTTTATGAGCCTGTGACCGATAGAAACAAAATGCTGATTACGTCTCTGTGATTTAGTCTCGAAGTGTGGTAAAATAAAATGAGTTCAATAATACTGTTTGAAGAAATGATAGAACTTTTACACATGGCTCAAACTTGATTCGCTGTGGGATTTTGGATTTTACTTTGGTCCTTAGCTGCATGATGGTTCTCTTATTCGCAAAGCTACCATAAGTTGATAATTTTGTTTTTTTTTCGGTTTCTCAGGTGTTAATAATAGTGTCGTAGAGCAAGTGGCTGCTGTTTTAGATGCTCTTAGTGATGCAGAAGATGCTGTTAGGCAGAGGGTAATACATCTGGTAGAAAGGCTAACTGTAAGAATCGATCGATGTGATGTCGAAAGGCGGAAGTACCAAGAAGAAATTTCGCATTTGCAAGCGCGTCTAACGCATGTCGAAGAACAAAATTCGCACCTAGCATTCATAAATTCGCAATTACGAATACAGCTGGAAAGTAAGGTGAGTCCGTTTTTTTTTTAGAGAGAGAGATATGGCGAGTAGCTATGTATCCGTTATTGAATTGATCCTTCAACTCTGATGTCATAATTCAACAATGGTGAAAAGAATAGTCCTATTTTCGTACGACCATAGGATTTTCGTTAGAAAATTGAAAATTCGATTTAAAGGCTGATCTATAGCTCGAATGATGGATTTAAACGCCCTGATATAGTGAATATCTTTATTAAAAAATGTTGAAAAAAAAAAACTTACTAAGGGATAAAATTCTTATTACAAAACTATACTAGTAATTTTCAAATGAACTTAAATATCATCAAAGTATACCTACATTTTCTCTGAATATTTGAAAAAAAAAATATTCACAGTAGAAGATTTGCCAAGCGCAGATCATATGGTATGTGACGTCATGAGTTGAAGGATCAATTCCGTTCTATGCTCCTGTAGAAAAGAATAATAATTATGTTTTTAAAACGTATTGGTCAAATCCGGTTGAAAAATGTGTCAGTTTTTATTTTCAAGTGCTGCTAGAAGCACTTACAGGGTTGGTCGTTTAGATAATTCTACACTCGCCTCCAAGATTGGAGTGTGAATTGATTTATTGCGGCTGCGCATGCGCAGTGGTCAAAATTCGAAAGTTGATTCGCTTGCAGGTTTGGTTTAAAAAACAACCAAAATCAGAGACGGCATAAGATATTATCTTATTTAAGAGTAAAACAATTTTTTTTTGAGAATGCTATTGCTAATTTTTCTGCTAATTCTATTTTTAAAATTCAATAAAAGCCAGTGGGCTATTCTAGTATCTATTGAATGAAATCCGAAGTCACTGAACCTTGAAATTTGTCTCCAAATAAGCGCTTCTCACCTCTTGATATTATAATGCGACAAATTTTCGACGACTGTATTTCGTTTATTCTGCAGCATCTACCACCCCATCCAGAACCACCGCGGCTACTCAACGACAAAGATGGCGTTGCGCTGAACAGATCGAGCACCCCCAGTCGAAAGTGCTCGACGCCAGCTGGTTTGAGACTGATAAACAGCAGTGCCACGTATTCACCTGCGAATCATAATACTCCTGGGATCTCATCGAAGCAACCGAATTGCAGTCCGGTATCCGTCATTACCTCACCACCACCGTTAACCGTTATTAAATCGGAATCAGCCTAAGTTCTCCTCCTTATATAATTTCTTTTCTTTCCTTTCCTTTTCTTTTTATTTTTGTTCATCTAATTTATATATTATATATTTATTTATTTATTTTTTGCGCTCCACGTTTTGGGCATTTTTTGATTACCGTTAACATTTATTATTGTGTTTTCATTTTCTTCTTTCTTTCTTTTTATATTGATCTCAAATACCCCCTTCCTCTCCCTCTCCGGATGGTAAATTTAACTATAGACGCTTTAGTAGCGACCCGTTTTGTTTCTTCATTATTTTTTAATTTTCATTAGTATTTTTTTTTTTTTTTTTTTGTTTCTTTGCTATTTAATTAAATGGAGGTACTGTTTATGAGCTGTCTGCGAGGATTGCTAAGAAATGAGGACTACGAAGTTTGAAAGTTAGGAGCTATCTGGTTGAGTACAGATACAAAAAGTTTGTCTTAGAAAATTGTTTACCGCTAAATGCGTTGCTTTAATTTTATCACAACTAATATATTTTAGTCTGCTGGTGCTATGGTAGAACTTGAGGATGCAGTTCAAATAATTGAGTCATTCAACGTAGCAAACAGATAAAAAAATTTGTATAATTTTTTTGTTAAAAAAAAAATGAACCCATTTTTTTGTTTTAAAATAATGAACAATTATTTTGTTCTAAATACCTTTTTGATAACTGATAAGTGTCCCTGTTAGATAATTTTCCATTTTTTTCTGATTTATGCGATCTTCTTAAGAAGAAATTCTAGCTCCTCGCTTGATTTAAAATGTTGACGTGGAAGCAGCAGACTAAATTTATTTGTGCTCTGCATTTCTGAATTTCGACTGATTCATGAGATGAAGTGGAACGCGTAATCCTTACAGACAGTATTCATAAACCGTACTCAGAAGCATTTGCTCGGATATTAGTTAGAAGTTAGAAGATAAGCGAATGTTTCTGGTGTTGTGCAAAGCTGTGGTTCAGAAATATGCAGGTCGACTGTTCAGGAAGATATTGGAATTTGTTGAAGAAATTTGTGTTCTGATTACGAGCAAATCTATTCAGTAAACAATGTTTGATATTCGATCCGTTAAATCACTAACTAGTATTTGTCTTATCGACACTAAGAGTGTATGATTTAATGCTAGATTAAATTAGTAATTAGTGTTTAGATTCCGGCCCTTAAAGTCAGTTATTTTATAAAAACTTATGAATTTTGATTCATTTTTTGAAAAAAAAATGTTGAAAATTGTAGAAAATGATTTTTTCCCTTGAAGAATGATTCATTAGCTTTCTTTTTTGATTCTCAATAACAAAGTACTGTATTTTTTTTTTGGTCTGTTGAAATTTCTGAGGCGATTAAATCTAACTGCAGTAAAACTGATAATGAGAGTGGCTCATCAAATTAAATTACTCCTACGATAACTGACTGGTGAGTTTTTGGATTTTGTCGAATGCATAGAAACCGAGTCACAATTTTGAAATAATATATCGAAGGTAATATTTACAGCGAGTTTCACTCGAAAAAATTACGAATATTTCTCTATATTTTTATTTTCTCAAGTTGAATCTTTTAGACGAGTGTTTATTACACAGTTCAATTAATTTTGTTTGCTAACTCTTGTAGAATTTTCACTTTAATGGATTCTGAAGAAAAATTCCGATTCTAGATAAGATCAAAAATTTTAATGCACAGTACCTAGTGTAAATAATACACTTTTTCTAAGAACTTTCCAATAAAATGAAGTATTTTTCTTTCCACGAACTGCATTCAGTTGTGGAAAACAAATTGAAAATCTCGTGAAATTGTTGAAATCAGTAAAACCTCACTGAGACCAAATGGAAATTTTATGTGGCTTTTGTGGAACTCGAATGAATTTAATTAAAAATTTCCTAATCATCGAATGCAGTGAATTTAAAATCGTTTGGAATTTTTTAATTTTTAAATGAAATGATTTAGAAAAGCATGCGAACTGGAATCTTTTTTTTTTCAGTTTTAATGGGCCATGTTAGTGTGTCAAGCTGCTCAAATAAGCTTTCAAATTGAATTCAGAGCCAATTTACGGGTTCTCTGAGAAGAAAAATGAAGATTTCTTTTATTTATTTTTTCCATTAAATTAATTAAGTACTTCGAATTGGATCCCTTTTGAATGAAATACCATATTTTTTACTGATTTGCTCGTAATCAAAATACATTTTCAGTTTGATCGAGGATCATGTGATCCGCACAAAATTCATGGTCATAGGGGTGATTTGCAGTATTAATTTTAATTTTCCTTTGAGAATATCAAAATTGTGTTGGAATTGGCTGGATTTCAGAAATTGGTCGAATGTAATAGCGGTATGGAATGGAGTGTGGATTTATGTGTTCAGTAGCTTTTAATTTCTAGTCCACACGTCGTTTTTGGAATTTGACTGCAAAAATTGTTGCGAGTATATTGTGTGCGCAAAAATCTTAATCAAGTGTAATAAAAATGTGTGATCTTTGTATGAAGTTTAGTTCATAAGCTCGTGGGTCGTGCAATGTCTCTTCAATGGTTTCCTCCTTCTTTCCTCTCTTACTTAATGCAAACGTTGCTCAAATGTAACCACCATAAATTATGTTTAGATGTGGTAAGTGTCAAGAGTGTAAACCATAATTATTTTCTAAAAACAGATTCGAAGTCTGTGCTCTTGGCTTCGTAATATTTGATGGGACTGATGGTCGTATGACTTGTTTTCTTTTGTCGATAGTTTTTTCTCTCCAGCCAATCGTGGCGATTACAAATTTTTTTTTAAATATAAAATTTTTATATCAACTTTCATTTTTTTTTTTTACTTTTGCTTATGAGGCAAATCTTTACGATTTTTTTTTTTGGCCAAAGTTATTTTTAATTGGAAATTACATTAAGTGCCTGATTTTTGTTTTTAAAATTTCTATTTATTCAGGATTTTTTAGATTGACTGTGAATTCTTCGTTGGCTATTTAAATTAATCATTTAAAATCGCTTCGTAGTGTTGCTACAGCTTTTAAGATTTTTTAAAATAAAATTTATCTTCATTTTTGGTGTACTTAGTAGAAAAGTGGAAAAATAATTTTCTGTTGGTTTTCCGTGAAAACCTTATTTGTTTATTTTTACGAGTAAAAATTATTTTTAATGTTGCCTATCAATACCTGTTCTCCCCCCCCCCCCCCCGTCGTGAGCTTTGTGTCAATTCGATGGATTTTTGCTACGTGCAAAAGAAAAAAGAAATTTTTATCTAGTTGCAAAGTCGTAATTTTTTTAATGCTGAGAAAATTCTGTGGTTACCAAATATTTTATTTATTGTTTAAAAAAAATGTATATAAGGTGTAAAAAATTCAGGTATAATATAAGAATATTTAATTTTTATTATTCGTAAATTTTGTTTCCCTCTACTTTTTTTTTTTTTAATTTGTCAAAATTAAAAACAAAAAAAAATAATTTTTATACCTCATTAAAGTGCCATGATTGCAAAAAACTGAACTACTAAGCAATTTGAATATTTTAGCACGTTGAAATTTTTTTAATAATATTACATTCCTGTCGAAAAACTATAGCAGAAATATTTTGGCGCTTGTAAATTGTTTGGTTTGTTTGTTTGTTTTTTTTTTTCTTGCTTTATCGGTACGAAAATGAAGTGTCGAATTTACATTTTTGAGTTACCTCTCTGTCCATTTGTGACCAAGTGGACGGTTAAATTAATTTTTATCGTATGTGACTTCGTATAATTCGACGATATGTTTTTTATGTTTTTAATTTTTGCTCGGTTTTGGAGACAGGAATTATTTGTTTCCAGCGTGATCTGTAAAGAAATGAGGGATGCAATTTTAAAATTTACTTTTGCTTCATGAATGTGTTGTTGTTCTCTGTTTAGTGCAATGTAGGAAATCTACCGTCGTTTATTTGAATTTACTTTCATAATTTTCAATCTTGTCTCTCTCTCGTTCTGTTATGGTTGCAAAAAAGAGAAAAACAAAAACTAAATCGAAAAGTGCAAGAGTAAAAGGAAAAACGTCTCCTAGATAAATGATTTTGAAATGTTTTGGAACTTCGAATTATGCGGGTATGCCATTTTGATTCGAAATATTTTGAATATTTTTGAAAAATTTAACATTTGTTCTTTTTTGGGCTTCTATTGAAAATTCGTCATTTCTTACTGCAGTTTATGTGGAATTCTAAATAAATGTAAAATGAAAGTTTTTTTTGTTCTTAACGAAAAGCTTTATCACAAAATACGTATGATCATGGTGTTCATGTGCAACATAAATTGAAATATGGCTTTTTTTTCTGATTGCAGAAAGGATTAATCTTCAATGTGATGAGCCTTTTAGAGCTAAATTAAAAAAAAAAAAAAAAATGTTATGCGCCCTTCAGTTGAATTTTTTCAAAGTCTTAAAATGTTACTTTTTTCTCCTGCGTACTCCTGATTATTGTACAAACTCTAATCTACAAACTCTACCCTCAGACTGAGTTAAATAAAAGCAACAACTTAATGCTTTATAAAATTTAAAAAAATATAATTAATATCTCGAAAATGTTATTTTGAAATCTGTTTTTCAAAAATTTCGGATGCGAAATATTGAATTTATTTAAATATAATGAATGATGACGTTTTGGTGTATATTAAGGCTACATCAGATACAAAAATTAATTATAATTATTTCAGGATTTGACAGTTTCTAAACTCGAATATGATGAATTTCCTTCTTTAATTCTTGTACCTTAAAATTGAAAAAAAAATTTGAATTCTCAATTTTTTAAGGCAAATAATGTTTTAAACTTTCATATTTGATATTAATGGTAAATCGATATTTTACATAACAGTTCAACTGTAAAACAAAGACTGGTTCTTCTACTTACATTATTATAATTTTGTTTTCTTTTTTCTCCCTTTTTCAAACAAACTTTCACCCATTTTTCAGTTACGGTACGAATTATCTTCGAAAACGTAGAAATATTGAATTGAACGATGTATTTTTTCTCCTCCTCTTTCTCTCTCTCCCTCTCTCTCATATATTTTGTAAGTAAATTGTACATGAATGTATATTATCGAGTATGTGTTCCATTCTGTATGAATTTTCTTAGGTATTGAAAAGAAAAGAAAAAAAAAAAAAAAAAGCTATAATATAAATTTATGTGCAAAGGAAAACCAATTTATACAAAGTTTCAATTTTATTACGTGTAATATTTATTTCATTTTTTAGTCGTTTTTCTTTCCTCTGTTTTTTTTTTTTTTTTTTTTTTTTTATAATCGTAAGCATTTAAAATGCCTGCCTATTTTATAAGTTTTCGTTTATTGAAAAAATAACGATATCGCCTACAGATTGCAGAAACAATTTTTATTTATTTTTTTCTTCCATTAGGTTATGTGACAATCTTTTTAAAAAGTTGAACTAAAACATTTTCAGGGTTTCTAATATTTTTGTTTTCTGTTTTTTATTTTAAATCTACAAATTTTTACTTTTTTTCATTTTATTTATTTTTCGTTGCTTAGAGTAATGCAGGGAACGTGCGACGTACATATTTTCAACTTTTTTTTTTTCAGTTTAGATGGTAGAATCAAAGAAACCGTAGTGTGTTCATTTTTAAAATTATCGTTCATTTTACAAAATTACTTTTTACTAACGCAAGATAACATCACAAAAAATTTTCAACTGTGTTGCTTGAATAATGTAACGTTTTTCTTTTTGGTGTTTCAAAATATCGTATCATTTTGCCCTTTCTTTGCCTTCGAGGTTGAAAGAAATTTCATAATTTTTTTTATTCTGTTCCCAGTTGTAATTTTAATCACACGGACGTACCTTCGTATGAAAATTTCTCAACAATGTTTGAATTTCGACTTGAAAAATAAATTGAATCTTGTACCTGTAAACCAGTGTGATCCAAGTACAAATTTTCAGTTTCGAGATATTCGCAGTTCAACTTTTCAAAATATACCCTTTGAAATTTAGACTTGAAATAATTTTGAAAAATATTTGAAAACTAAGGGTGAACTTGAACTTACAACTTATTCACAACTTTGTGGTTTGACTGATGCGAAAAAAATTCGTACTGCAGTAGTTCTTGAACTGTTGGATAACAAAGCAGAAAATTATCCCATCGATCTTGGAAATTTCATAAAAACCTACGCTCCTTTAGGAATTTTTGTTCTTCGAATTATGTCCGTGGATTCAATTTTGCTTTCTTCGTAATTACCTACTTTGAATTTTTTCTTCTATTTTCTTTTCTTATCCAGCAGAAGTCGTCGACAAACTAAAAAGATTTTATTGGAAACTGTTCAACAAATTATGCTGAAATAACTTGTATTTTATCTTTTCGCGCTCCTCATTTTAGAAAATGATTTTCTTACTATTATTTAGTGTTGTGCCAACGCTTGTATGTTTTAAATGTTTTATTTTGAGTCATTGTAAATATCGTTTAAAATAAATAAAATTTGATTTTTTTAAAAATTTTCTTCATTATTTGTACTCTATCATTTCTTCCATTTGCGTCGGATCGATTGTAAAATAGGTACTTTATTCGATCAGCAATCAAAACAAAGAATTTATTAGTTAATTGAAGGGTAAATGAAGTAGAAATTTATCAACTTTCTGAAATCGTACCACATACTCCATTTTCAAATATTTTTGAATTTAGTTCCTGTACCCCCCCCCCACATACTCTATTTTCAAATATTTTTGAATTTAGTTTCTGTACCCCCCCCCACATACTCCATTTTCAAATATTTTTGAATTTAGTTCCTGTACCCCCCCCCACATACTCCATTTTCAAATATTTTTTAATTTAGTTACTGTACCCCCCCCCCCACATACTAAAATCCGAAATTCTCAAAAATTGAGAACGTGTAGACAAATGATTGAATAACCCCTTACTGTTTAATTACCCTAAAAATATTAATTTTTTAATTTGGAAAGTACATACTATGTTGAGTATGGTGAATGTCAAATTATGTAGGTACATCAAAATGAAATAAACTACTCGATCTTGGAAATTGTTGTAATAAAAATGGATTTATTTTATTATATCATCATAAAACGTATTAAAGGATAAACAAAATATGAAAAATGGATTTTAAAAAATACAATTACGAAGCAAACTAATCAAATAATTTAAAATAATTGCATTACTGAGCTATCATCAGTATCATCTCAGTTTAAATCTCTAACTAATAAGATTTCATTTTTCAACTAATTTGTGGGGACCTTATCTTCCTAATGCTGCTTGTAAAACGCTATACAAAGTGTAAGTAATTTTCACACTCTGCAAAAATGTATTCATACCCATAGGAAACATTTTGAAACCGAAAAAACGAATTGGTTTTTGGGCTAAGTAAACAAATATATAGAAGATTTTACTTCGCGACGAGTCCATGTAATACCAAGGAATATCTTGCACCTGATTCGTTATCATTTCAGCCTGCAAAAATTAAAACGATATTAAAATCTACTAAGGATATGAAGAAGTAAAAATGAGGTTTCAGAATAAAAACATTGAAAAAACATTTTCATTCGAAACAAAAAAAAAACCGAAATTGTTTATTTAAGTATATGAGTATTTATATGTAGTGAATTCATTTTTGAGTTCCTCTATCACTCTATTAGGCGTAGATATTATATACTTACCATATCATCAAATGATTTTCCAGTAATGCATAAACCAAATAAAATAGCTTCAGCAAAAGCAAACATAACTACTGCTTTGACTTTTTGAAATGTTTCGAGTTGTTGCTGTTTCAACAGAATATGAAAATATCGCATTAAAATGAAGGAATTGGTAAATTCTTGAGAGGTCATTGACCTTGACCCAATGTTCGCCAAATGGTGTCAGACTTTTTAGATTTATAAAAGCCTCAACTGCAGGTCAAACTAAGCCACAGCGTCAGAGATGAATTAGGAGACGAAAATACAATTTTTCTTTCTTCTTTACACGCATTCATTCATATCGCAGGTCTATGTCCAAAATCTGCTAAGTCCTAAAAAAAGTTTTCACCAAATTTTTCATGCTCAAAGGATGATTTTGGTGTCTGATAATGCAAAATCAGCTCAAAAAATGAGATAATTTTTTGGGGGCGACTTAGCAGGTTTTGGACTTGGGCCAACTTTTAAAAGTTAAACAGTTTTACACTTTGTTTCTAATTTACTTTCTAGCCATTCAAAGTTAATTCAGTAAATTCGTCAAATACTGTCTCACATACCATAAAAGGTCGCTGCAATAGAAATTGAGCAGCAAGCTCATACTTTTTTTGCAACAGTTTTTTGTAATTAAAAAAAAATATTGTTCATGGCGTTTGTGACATTTTACCATAAACTTCTCAATTACCACTTTCAACAAAGCAACTTAGCTACCAGATTTAATAGTCTGTGCAATTAGAATGAAGACTTACCGAACTCAGGATATAAATGAAGAAACATTGGTTCAGGAATCCCAAAGTTAAAAACATGGCATACGCAAATTCGATAAACTGTTTCATCACTTGTGATTTTCTGTCAGGAATTATAAAACTAGATGGAATTTCTATTACAGTACCCACAATATTAAAAGTTACTCATAGATCATAATTTCACGTAAAATCAGAGATTTACCTACAACTCATTTAGATAGAAAAAAAGCAAGCAACAAAATCTGCCAAGTCCAGGACTTACTCACTATTTTTTTACACTCAAATGATGTTTTGTGTCTCATATAATGCTGAATCAGCCAAAACATGGGTGATTTTTTTTTTAGGACTTAGAAGATTTTGAAGATTGTCAAACTGTAATACGAACTTGGTAAGCTTTTGAAAATCCTTAATTGCATTTACCATGTGAATGGACAACTTCTGCCGCAAGATTTCAGTATTTCTGGCATAATCCAAATTTTCGTTTCCATTCTCCTCGTAAGTCCATCGATATTTCCGACTCAATTCTGAGAACTGGTGTTCGGCATTTTTCGAAAATGTCTCCATACGAGAGCAAAGGATGGTAAAAGCCAAATAAAATTCGTGGGCAGTTGTCATAAAAATGCTGGTAAAGGACGTCAAAACCAATGAAAACATTTCAGTAAATGCAAACTGCAAAATCCAAACGTAGAGGTACTGGGTTCTTGAATTGATTCTTCCAATCCAAGGGTTAGGCTGGGGATAATATTGTACATCGTGCAGGTACTTGTGCTCGTCGATGAAAAATAAACATAGCAAATGTATCAAAGAGTATAAGTGGCCAGTGATAAATTGGTTCCAAAACAAGAAAATGAGCAGATTTCTAGATTGTGATACATTTTGTCTTTGGTGGGCGATTTTACTGGCAAATTCATCCTCATTCAATTCGAGCACCAATTTGTATTCGTTTCTGAAATAATAAGAGAACAGAGGCAAGAGCACTGTAATAATGAGGACAGTATTTATCATGAAGAATGCGAAAAACACATCTCCCAGTTTCTTATTTTCCACCACAATCAAGTAGACAATAAGTCCACCTAAGTCCAATACAAAGAATGAAGCGTTGGCAAATATCCACAAGTATTTCATCCATGGCTTGAAATACTCTGAGAAGTAGAATCCACCCATGAAACCGAAAAATATGTGTTTCAGTTCGAAGTTATAATGACGTTGTCTGCTCCAATTTAGGCGATTTCTATTGCCATTGAAAGTTTCAAATCGAGTTCTTTTGGATAGTCGCCTGCAGAGTAAAATGAAATTATTTTGAATAGATAATGTAAAGTTATTACGAGTGAATTAGTTGAGGGCATATCACTAGAAATATCAGGTTTTACTCGATTACTCAAAGGACTAGATGGTGTCGTATATGACGCCACAAGAGTAACCTCAAAGGACCCGGTTGCGTCATGTGACAAAAGTCAAGGGTTCTCAAAATATTGGTCCTTTGAGAAGTCCATCTCAAAATTTTGAGTGGTGTCGTATATGACACCACCTGGTACTTCTAGTGTATAAAGCATAAGACTACAGTCAGTGGTGCACCCAAGGGAAAGAGGGGCTACCTTTGGTCATTAAATTTCATTAAAAAACACCGAATGAAAACATTATCTGCTCTTTGCACGGATTTTTCATGGGATTTCTGGCCTTTGGTGTTGATTTCAAGACTCAGCCTCCTTCTTTGCAAATGTCTAGCTGCACCACTGGGCTAAGTGCTACCTTTGAAGAAATTCACTCACTATCAATATTAAATGTACAACACGTTTATAAGCGGATAGCTCAAGCTTTACATTCTAAATTAGTGTAGTGAGGTCTGCATTGCATTAAAAGAAAATTAAAACAGCAAAATAGATTCATTTTTCACAGTCAATCCTTGCACGAAGGTGTATCATCAACTAAACTCGACATTATTCTTATGATCTAAAGCCAAATAATATCTCAATACTCTCTCATAAAAAATGGTAATGGAGTACATCGCAAATTTTTTAACCAGTGTTCGGCAGAAAAAAATGAGAAAAAATATCCATTTAAAAATTTGTTGTACGGAAATGGATTGGGGAAAGTGGATAGAAACCAAAAATGGACAAAATTTTTTGCTGCAATCAACAAAATATCTTCTCATCCCTCATTAAATGTGAATTGTGGGGGGGGGGGTAGGGGAGGATTTCTTCAATTGGCAACTACATTTCTACTTTGAGAGAAAAAATGCCAGCTATTCGGAAGATTTAAAAAAGTCTTTGCAAGTGATTTTTTAGGAGACCTTTAGCAAGTTCCTTATCTACTAAACAATGCAGAGATATATCAATGTTCAATCAGAACAAAGTAGCTGAAATTTTTAACTTTTCTGTAAACGATTTTTAGGGTAACTTGCGAGAAATATTACATGAAAGCATAATTGAAAAGTTTTCATAGTATGTAATTTTTTGCACATGTAATAAAATAATTTTGGAAAAATTTCGTGTTTAGGAACCCCTGATAATTTTATAAGTGTGCAATTTTTTATACATATTAATCTTTACTGGTTACCTGCACTGGCTGAAAAGAATTTAAAAAAAGATAAAATAAACAACGAATGACATCCAAACTAATTGTGACTGAAACTAAAAGCTATCTATGAAAAAAGTATAACTGCTACAACAAATTTGATTTGATGATATTTGAAAACAAAATTCCCCTGACTGAAATCGCAATTTTTTTTTCTCTTTTTGAAAATTTTATCTTAAAATTAAAATAATTCATCATTACTTGAGTATTTTCTTTATTACTTACATTTTCTATTTTCTGCGATTCAGGTAACAACTTTTGTTCATTTTCACTCAAAAGAACATTTGGGATTTTGATCGGAAAGCCTTCATTCTACGAATGAGAAACAAGCAAAAATTCTCAAACAAAAGTTGGTAAATTTAATTTAAAAATGATGGTCGCATACGAAATTAAATCCGTTAATGTTTAATGAAGAATTATTGAAAGGGGTAAAAAATTAGTTTAACATTGACATTGAAGTATGCGTGTAAATATTAGGGCTAAAACAAATGAATAACCTTATTAAATAGATATGAATAATTTTTTTAAATCTTGTTTTCCATAGTGAGGTGGGTCTAATTGGTGAATAATGGCAGTGTTGCCTCGCAAATCGGTTTAATTTGCTAGCGTAGTTGAAAAACATCCCACAAATTAAATAAAATATAGTCGGTGGTCTGCTAAATACCTTCTATCATTCTGTGATAAAATTTTTAAAAACTGTGTGTTTGGGCTATGGCCGGCGACTTTTTGTTTTCCCTGCACATAGCCGAGTTCCTCTGATCTCCTTCATTCACCAACAAATCCCCCCCCCCCCAAAAAAAAAAATTGAAATTACCACTTTGAAAAAATATCGAAAAAATTAATGACTAATAACAATTATTATCTTTCGTTTATTATTATTTTATTTTTAAATTGAAACCCAAAAAAGTTAATTTTCTGGCAACGTTTTCCCTTTTCGATTTTTTTTTTGGGCGTAGCAATGCTACACACAGAATTTCTTGCGTGTAGCATTTTGTGCTCCGCTACACACAGGAGCACACGGGTTGCCGGCCATGGTTTTGGGCTCATTGGATCAGTTTTGAGTAGAGAAATTCAACAAACTTGACAAATACTCGCAATTTTCAAATTGAATTTCTCATTCAGCCAGCCTCCTTTTTTCCCGAAAATTGAAATTCCCATTTAACCAGCCTCTTTTTTGCCAAAAATTGAAGTTCCCCTTTGACCAGCCGCTTTTTGTGCGAAGTGCGGGACGTCACAAGGCTTCAAGAAATGAGAAAGTATTTTTGATGTTGACCAATTTCCTTCAAATCCTTATTACGCCTCTTATTTGGGACATGGACTACTAGAGAGCTGCGTGAGAGAAATACTCTGACTCTAATGTACATCTTTCTTGCAGGTTTGACCATCTACGGCTCTTATAAGGAATTCTCGTCAACTCGTCTCATCTAAATACTAGAAGTACCAGGTGGTGTCATATAGGACACCACTCAAAATTTTGAGACGGACTTCTCAAAGGACCAATATTTTGAGAACCCCAGACTTGCGTTATACGACGCCACCTGATCCTTTGAGGTTTCTCTTGTGGTGTTATATATGATACCACCTGGTTCTTTGAGTAATCAAGTAAAACCTGGTCCTTCTAGTGTTAAATTGTACTAGAGTAAGAATTTACGACAACTGGTGTATATGCCGTGGACGCAGTTAATTATACAAAAAAATGCCAGAAACGCATAAAGGGGGCTCGACGAAGGGGTAGCACAAATCGGTTAAAAGAGGTTCAGACCGACATAGCTCTCCTGACTACACAATCCAATAAATGAATATTACTCGTATTCACCGGCCGGCAAATAAATTTTGTCACCGGGTAGGAGCAATTTTTTGAACGACATCGAGCTACACAAAAATGTACAGTAAAGACTACAGTCAGCTAGTCAACATCTACAAACGCACAAACGCATTGAGAGAATGCAAGTGTAGCTGGTTAGGGCCGGGTGTACAATCAGAGCTTAAGTGGGGCTTAAACAAAAACCAGGTTCAACTTGAAAAACTGGGGTGTACAATGCGAGTTCAAAAGTTAAGCGAGACTTAAACCCGGTTCAAGTTAAGCCGAGGCCACTGGAGGCTTAATGCAAGTTTAGCTAAAAACCGAGAGGAATTCTATTGTATTCGTCCAGGTTGGGTAAACTGTACACTACAAAGTTCAGTTTTTTTATCGATGTATCTGGATTTTGCGCCGGTAGTTCGGGCTCACTGCGATACCGCACAACACAAAATAGACAACCACAGATGCGAATAATCAGAATTCCCACAATTGTGTTGCTTCGTCAGCTGTTTTTTGGGTTCAGCCAAACCATTTGACATTTCTGTATGTACACCCTACTTGTGCTTCAACCTTGATTCTGAATTTAAGTTTGGTTTTGTTGAGGGGAAGCTTAAGTGATGATTGTACCCCCAGCCCTAGCAGTTTTGGATCGGTTTTGGATCTGGATCTCAATCTCATTTTCTGTCAAAAACAAAATTCCAAAAGGGGTAATCATAATAGCACAGCAAAAAAGAATGTTTGAACAGCAAATCAGTGAGCAGCAAAAAGGAATTTGAGAACAGTAAAAAAAGGTATGAAATGAACAGCAAATTCTGCACAGCAGAAAGAATTAGTGGAACATCAAAAGTAAAAATTTTTCACCAGCAAAACAAGAATAAAATGAACAGTTAATATTGAACAGCAATTAGATTTTTCTCACATCAAAAAGGTAAAAATATTATTCATTTGTTTTGAAATTCAAATTTTTAAGGCTTTCCTCAAGCAACTGAAAAAACCCTTATTTTCAATCCATTGAAATACTACCTCAGGAGCTCAAAATGATGAGAATGTTGCAAATTTTTCCTTCAAAATTACATTCCGCAACTCATTGGTATACTATACCCTCAATGGAATACAAAACCTATTCAATAAAGGACTAAGCTGATAGCCAGTGAAGATAATATTTTCATCTTCGACTGTACTCCTTTATCAGTTTTTATTTCAGTCTAAACACGTTTGCGACTCAGTTCACAATATTTTCCATGATACCTACGTACGTTTTTATCATTTCAATAATGTATCAGTTTGGGATTTGGGAGATTCATGTTGATCATAATGATATTTTTAATTTGTTTTGTTCGTGTCCTTTTTTCTTAAAACATTTGACCTGCAAACATTTGCTGGGAATGCTCATTCAGCTCCGGCTTTCTGAGGTGCCTCCTCAGGCAAAAAATGTGCCCTTAGGGCAGAAACGCAAGGGCGAGTGCCCGGCAGCGGCAAAGAAAGCACTTTTAGTGCAGTAATTTTTGTCATCAAATAAATTTCTTTCTTGTTTTTTTTTTTTTATATACAATTCGATCATTTTCATTTTAGAGGTTTGCTGCTGAACTGATGCATTTTGCTGCTTAATGAACGCATTTTGCTGTTCAACATTTTTTTTTTCAGTTCTATTCATTATTTGCTGTGCAATACTCAATTTGCTGTTCAATGTGCTTTTTTGATGTGGGATTCTCATTTTACTGTGATATAATTTTTTCCACTGTGTTAACTATCTCTATTTGCTGTGCTCTAAAATCCAACCCATTCCAAAATACGACGATAACTTAGGGCTGGGGGTACAATTAAAGCTTAAGCTTCCCCTCAACAAAACCAGGCTCAAACGACAAACCTTGGCTTAGGCATAAAGAGATTGTACAAACAAAAACAGACGGTAGTTCAGCTAAACCATCATAATTGCTGACACAGCAACAAAATAGTGGGAATTCCGAGTATTCTCATCTGTGGTTGTCTATTTTGTGTCATGCGGTATCGCAGTGAGTCCAAACTACCGGCACAAAATCAGAGTTTGAAAGCCGTAAGATATGGCTTTAGCTTTCGGCTTTTAGCTTCTGACCTTGAAAATAAAACTTAGGCTTTCAACTTTCGACTTTGTAAATAGAAATTTTGGCTTTTGGCTTTTGCCTGTTTCGACTAAAATTTAATGGCTTTTGGATTTTAGCTTTTGGCTGTTGGTTTTTCACAAAAATATACTTTTTTCAGGAAATTTTATGCTGAATTCAAAAATTTAGGTGAAAATTTTCATTAAAAAAAAAAATGAAATATTTGATTAATTTCTCTGTTTACACTTTACTTTTGTGATTTGTGTTTTTTTTTTGTTTGTAAAAAGCTAAAAAGCCGTACAAAAGCCATAAAAAATACGGCTTTTGCTTTCAGCTTTCGGCTTTTTTGATAAAGCTTTTGGCTTTTGGCTTACCGGTTTTTCCTTCAAAAATCGATGGCTTTTGGCTTTGAGCTTTCGGCTTTTGGCTAGCCTCCGAACTCTGCGCAAAAGCCAGATACATCGATAACAAAAACGGAACTTTGCAGTGCACAGTTCACCCAACCCGTGCGAATACAATAGAATTCCTCTCGGTTTTTAGCTGAACTTGCCTTGAGCGTCGATCAGACTCCACTTAAATTGGGGTTTAAGCCTCCCTCAACTTTTGAACTCGCGTTGTACACCCTAAATTTTCAAGTTGAGCCTGGTTTTCGTTTGAGCCCCACTTAAGCTCTGATTGTACACTCGGCCCTTAGCACTGCTTACCACTGTACTACACTACACTTCGGTGGCGCAAAATGTGGTAAAAAGAGTACGAGCAAACCAGTGGTAAAATTTAAAAATGACAAAGGTAAAAAAAAAACTAAAAACAACGCAATAGTAAAAACGCGTTGTACATATTTCGTCGTCAGTCACTTCGTTTTAGCGAGTCTGTTTTCGAGTATCGAGTGCAGCTTCATGTTCACAGTTGAAAGCAGTAAGCAGTTGATAACGAAAACTTGCCAATGGAAGATGTGGTTACCGAGATGTTTTCCCAACAATCAGCGACGATTTACGTATTCGGTACTGAAAATTGAAATCGTTCTGAGAATTTTGAACATTCCATCTGTGGAACATGAAAAAATCATGTGTTGAAATATTGACGGTAAATTTTTGGAGCGTTTCACGTGCCTGTGTCCTGCATTTTCTCGTGTACACATTTTAATAATTAATTTGAATTTCGATTTTCGATTCGTGGTTTGTATACGCAAACATTTAACTGATTTTTATTAATTTCCATTTTCCCAGTGGTTCTTTTACTCGATTATAATATTTTGCATTGTGTGACTTTTGATGTTGAGTTTTTCGTTTATGTTGTTTAAGTGTATTATTATCGTTTGTTTATTTAGTGCAGCTTTTGATATCTTTCTTTTTTTTTTAATGGTTCGTGTCATATCGTGAATTATGGGGCCTGTGAAAACGATTACAATTCTGATGCTGTTGTCTTGCATTCCTGGTCTTGGTAAGTTCAGTGTTAAGTTTTGAATTAGTTAGAAATTAGTCATTCTACTGAATAAAGTAACTGGATGAAGTCCACCTCGGGTGAGTCGGGTCTACCAGATCAGATCCCATGTCAGATTTTCATTTCTAATTTACGTACAAAAACTCAGCTATTCAATATTATGCTATTTAAAATTCGACGTTGATTATAAAAAATCGCAATTATGGCCATTTTAAGTAACTATTAAGACATTTTTTATATTTATAAATTACCCGCAAGCTGAGCCGTACATCCAAGGTTGCTCTATGAGATTCCCTTGTGGAGCAATACTTTTTCACTCCATTGAAGTCTACCTGGTATCTACAAGACCACATTCATTTTTCCAGCTCTCATACACTCCTCAGAGAATTGAGCTGCGATGCTACTAATGTGAGAATAATAGGGTAAGGTTTTGGTATATCTGGCTCCCTTGTCGATCGGTTTATGCTTTTTCATTTCTGAAAATCAGCTGAAAAATAGATAGCTTTTTTTACTTTTTTATTTCCAACTTTGCTTAAAATTAACAATTTATAACTTGAAAAGATCATTTAAAAGCTAAACAAATTTTCCAAAGATTGATACATGAATTGTTTAGCAAAAGAATTATCAACGCTCTCTTATTATGGTGAAACTATTCTGCAGTTTGGCCAACCTATTGGAACTTTAAAAGTCAATAAAAGTGGAAAAAATATCTAATGCCAACATGATAACTAAGAAAATCACTATCATTATTTGTTTGTTGAATTGAAAAAAGATTCATTCCTCCTTATGAGTATCCATAATAAAAAAAATAAACAATCCTTTACAGAAAGACTTCTGCTCCCTTCACCTTTGGATGACAAATTTCAGATGATTTTCAAGAAAAGAGGGCTCTGAGGCATCGCTTCCCTCTTAGTCAGAGGTGAGGGTGAAACTTGAGAAATTTTTTTCTTGAAAAAAAAAACCACAGGGGTGAGGGAGAAATATCAAAAAATTTCCATTCCACTTTAAATTAGGGCCTTCCTAATTAGCAGCATGTGTAAAAAATTACACACATCATCTGGTGTAATTTTTCACACAGTCATGTTACCTTCAACAGAATAGAAAAAATTGAGTAAATTTCTTTCAAATGTAACTTTTTGTAAGATTTAGAAAAATGATTTGCATAAAGTCCAACAGACGTGCAGTGTGCTATAGAATAAAGAAGTTACAAGGTATTATCGACTGTTCTTTATTTGGGGGGGGGGGGGGGGCACAGGGTATTTCTTGGTGTACAAACGTGATACTCCGATTACATAATGACAAGTAACACTCGACAAAGAGAAAAAAAAATGTAGTAAAGGTAAACACCTGTCTCGAGCACCTTCCAGAAGCGAATCTAATGCGAATGGAAATGATAGCCTGTCACGGACTAGGAAATAGATGAAAGACTTTGAAGTCTTGCTGAATTACTGATTTACTCGTTTAAGCAGATGGCGAAAAGTGATTTTTTTTTATTTGTCTAATCCTTCTTTTTTGGCTTTTCGGCTCGTGACTTCCAAAATTACAGACGGCACTGCAAGAAGCAGAATATGAGGGCACCAGTAGGTTATTAATTGACGAACAGGTGATAATAAGATCGTATAATTTCTCTGTATCTCGTTCATATTACGCACACGAATTTAGGTCGAAACTATTTTCTTGAAATGTTATTTTTATAATAACCGAAAAATAGAATCTTTTTTTAATGTGTTTTCTTCCAAATCTGAATTTTTAAATGCTAATTAGATAATTATGAAGATGCGAAAATTGTAAATGCTGAGAAATGAAAATACGTGATTTTGGAGGGAAAGAAGGCCTGTTAAATTAATTTACGATAGCAGTGATGACAGGAAAGTGTATTGAGTGTTTGTTTACCAAAAGTAAGGAAAATTTATTTGATTCAATTGTAATGCAAAACCAGTTTCATCTGAGAACGAAGGTAGAGTTCGTAAAGAAAATCAATGTGGAAGAAAATAAGAAATCGCGGGAATTTTGAGCAGATGTAAATAAAATGACAGGGCAGAGTAGTACTTCATTAATTCGTAAAGAGTGAAGTGTGTAGAAAATTATACATCCACTTTTTCCCCTATGAGTTGGTGAAAAATTACTTACCCGTCAATATCTTCCAAAATGAATGCCAATCCATTAAAATTAATGTGTATGAGATATTACTCATCAGCAAATACATATTAGAGAGATATTAGAGGTTGTAGTTCTGAAATTCCTAGCTCATCATTTGTGCAAAATAGGGAAATTATAATTGAATAGAGGCTACATGAAACCAGTTATATAGTCTCCATTAAAAAAAATAATGATTCGAATATTTGAAACAAATTATTTTTCAATTTTAAAAGAAAAAATATGTTTGTAAGAATGCACTTTAGTTATAATATCATCATATCATAATTTATTTTGTCTAGGGCATATAATGCTATTACAATCTTCCTTATTTTTTAAATACAGAACAAAAACAACTTTTCTTTACAGAACATATTCCCATCATTAGTAGAAAAAAATTTTTCCAGTCTAAAATCGTACCTTTTTGAATTTGTTGCATTTTTCGGCATTTTTTTCTACTTCATTTTTCAAAGCATTTGATATTATTTATAAGTCAATATCGTTATCGATACTTTTTATAATGGCTCATTATCGATAATTATCGATCATGTAACCCATCAGTACTGGAAACATGCTTTGAGAATATTATGCTAAAAATTTCAGATCAATTGGTGCATAATTACGATTAATTAATAATAAATTGCATTTTCATAAATGCAATTTTTTCAACATGCCGAAACTACGCTGTTCTTTAAAAGGCAACGAATTCGATTCTACATCAGATTCAGAAATTGATTAATTGAGCACTTGACTTTGAAATATCAAATTATTTCGTTTAACAATAGAAATACCAGGTTTTACTAGATTACTCAAAGGATAAAGTGGTGTCATATATGACACCACAAGAGTAACCTCAACGGACCAGGTCGTGTCGTATGACACAAGTCAGGGGTTCTCAAAATATTGGTCCTTTGAGAAGTCCATCTCAAAATTTTGAGTGGTGTCGTATATGACACCACCTGGTACTCTTAGTATTAACGTAACGTGTGTAAAAAATTACACACCAGCAAAACTGTCAGAGATTTCAATATAAAAAGTTATCAATTTTTTGAAACAATCATCAGCTTCCTCGGTAATGTAAACAGCAAAATTTCAAACAACTGCGAAAGCTTTTAACACTAGAAAAACCAGGTTTTATTCGATTACTCAAAGGACCAGGTGGCGTCATTTACGACGTCACAAGAATAACCTCTACAGACCAGGTGACGTCGTATGACACAAGTCAGGGTTTCTCAAAATATTGGTCCTTCGAGTAAGTCCATCTCAAAATTTTGAGTGGCGTCGTATATGACGCCAGCTGGTACTTCTAGTGTTAGAAGGAGTTTCGTCTTCTACTTGTGAATGTGCCAGTGCCCATAACTCTGTATGGAAAAACTCGCGCTTTGTCTCTGCTCAGCCTCAAATTTGGTATGTGCCAAATGCCCCATTTGTGGGCCCAGCTTACAAAAAAGAGGTGAATGCTTCCGTTTAAAATGATGTCCAACGTCATACAGTGTCCTGGTGTCAACGTACAAGTCTACGAACGCCCTCATATCCCAAAGAGAATGCCTAAATTATAATACTCAGTTTTATCGAAGAACGAGTTTTAATTAATAATATGGTAATTAGCGCCGCGACAAGGTTGAAAGTTGACTGTGGATTAGGGCATCTCTTTGTGGCACACCATGTGAACCAGTTTGACGAATACCATATTTTATAATATTCTTTCTATATCTCATAACCCCCTCGTCTCATCCCATCGTCAACCCCTTCACCAGTGTTTCCTCGGTGTAGAGTGTAATCGGTGTGTAATTTATTTTAGCTACAAAGTAACCGGAATTACCTATGTTTTTGTCTCGAGTACCACAGCAATGTAGTCGCAGCAGAGAAAAATCACGAATTCTCACGCAGGCACTCGAATGCAGGGCCGGATATCGCTGGCAGATATTATTAATTTAAATCGGAAATAATATTCTAAGATCAACGTACGATCGATTAGAGGGAAAAATAATAGAGACGAGAGATAGAGGTGAAAAAGAATACTATATTAGCTAAATATCATAAGTAGGGCTATATTAAGAACCTGTTTTCTATAAATGAGTATAGTGGAAATGAGACCTTACAGAGTTGAAGTTGAAACAAATCAGGGCCAATTAAATGTGCGTTATTTATATTTGATCCACTATAACACGTTTGAGATTATGTGCGTGTGTGTGTGTGTTTTGTGAATCTCTAGAGAAAACACCTGTTAAATAATTAACATAAATTAACATTATGTAGATGGGAAGGAATAAAAATTTATATGCGTTTACTGACAGTAATGGAAGCAAAAATAGAAATCACGTTAACGGTATATATTCGGTCGTATAAAAGTTTTTAGTGCTTTTGTTGAAAAAGTACAGGGGATACATTTTTAGATTCGAAATGCACTTAGAAATGTGATTATCCTTCCGTTTTTGTCAATATTGAATTAGGTACTACAATTACGGCCTGTTTCACATGAAACCAAAGATGGGCTATAGGATTGGCCGTGGGTCCATGGAAATATAATTTCTGGCCCAACCAAAAAAATGTGGAGAAAGAAAAAATTATTTTTCTTCGAGTATATCAACCTGGCCAGTATATCAACCTGGCTAGCTAAATTTTTCTAAGGGTCAATTTTATGCGCAAAAAATGTTGTGGTATACGTATTTTTCTGGAGTTGGCTACCCTGAACTGTGGTCTACTCTAAAAAAAAGTTGTGCATATTTTTGGATTTCCTGCAGGGTTGTTAACTGCTTGACGTTCTAGCGGATCGTTTGGTATTTTCTAATCCAAAGAAAATCGTCTGGAAACAGAAGATTTTACTGCATAATAGAATGTAAGTGTTTGAAATTTTCTTCAAACGATAAAAAAGATTCAGTTTTTGTCCAAAATTTGAGTGTTAGAAAAATATATTTTTGTGGGAAATGACGCAATAAAATTGGCTACTGTCTCATTTCGCTAGCAGATTTCCCAAATTTTCATAATAAAATAATATTTGATCAGAGGCAATTTAAAGTTACTCTAGAAGTGGAATTTTCTTCGACTTTCAGAGATTTTCAAGATACGTAAGATCAACTTATTAAGGTTTATGATTGTTTGTTGTCTAAAATTTTAGATCAATTGGTGCATAACTCAGCTATACGAAAGTACATTCTCCTAAATTCATAGTTTTAGTATACAGAAACTACATCCTTAAGGTCATTGGTTTCCCTCAATTTTTGTGGGATAGACTATAATAAACAGCAAGAAATAAAAACCTGAAGGACTTCGGACTTTTGGAAATGGATTTTTGAAATAAATGAGAATCGCTATTTTTCCCTTCAAATATTTTATTTTGGCGAGAGCAAAAACGTTTTAATGTTTGACGAATGGCCCTCCATTATGGTTGTGAGGATGGTTCGCTCTTCTAAATTGTGAAACGTTCGTAGAGTTATTGGGTCCGCGGAATTATGAAGAAAAATGATGAATTTTTCTTCCGCCTGCCCTTCATTCAGTCGAAATGATGGAGTGAGCGAGGAAAGAGTCGAGAGAAATGAAGAACGAAATACTTGGTTCGAGTGAGGAAAAGTAATGATAATTAAATCAGTGGAAGCTCGACATTATTTTAGAAGAGAGAGAGAGAGAGAGAGAGAGAGAGAGAGAGAAAAAAAGAGAGATATTTTTGGGGAAATGGGTCACGTAGCTGAAGAATATGATAATTAGAAATATTATCAAGATGGTGTGAGATTGATTCGGTTCATTTTTCCTCCTTCCATATATTTTAATGACCATTTTATGAGGCTGAAAATGTTTGCAGAAAATTAATTTTTCCAGTTTCATTATAATTATATAGTTGATATGCGTGTTCGAGTTTATAGCTGGACGGATTTTTTTATTTATTTCATCCACTTGGGAGAGGAAATTTGAAACAGTGTAACTTGAGTGATGGACTTGAACATTATGTGGATTCTGGAAGGCAGATCTATAGAATGAAATTTTCTTTACAAATCACATGTAGGTACTTTCTCACTGCAATTTTATACGAATGAATAAGGTTGAGATTCAGCTGTAGTTCTAATCAGCAGGGGTGTGCATTGACAAAAAAAAAAATAGCTGAAAGAATTCCACCCATGTCGGTTGATAAGATTCAAGGAAATGTCTTCATAAAACAGGTGAGATAATAATAGCAGTGAATAGACCGAAACAAAAAAACGGTTCTCGGAGAGAAGACTGAGAGTAGTTTCCAAGCAGACAACCAACGTGACAAATTTTAAACAAAAAATTATTTATTCATTTTTTATTTGTATCCTAATCTTGAGGTGGTATTTCAAACGCCGATTCTTACTATACATTTAATAAAGTGCAGAAATAAGTTGATGCTCGTTTAATTGATATCCAGTGCTTGTAAAACTGGCTCCTCAGTTCAGTAAAGATAGTTGTTTTAGATTGCCAAAATTCCTGCTAAAATATTTTTGCGCAGAAATGTTAGAAAATATGTCTTGAGAATCACTACTAAAAAGTCCCCCAAAATCTACCTGTCGACTCTCCCTCCAAAGAGGGTCAAATGTAGCCATATTTTAGATTTTTCAGCTACAACTTGACAACTAGTTCGTTTTGTGAAAAAATGTTTCATACAAAAAATATTCACCATCAAATTATCTATAACTTTTGTAATCAGTATTTTGTTTCTATCTGCCTTGCGGGAACAGAGATAGAGTGTGCCACTGATGGGCAAAGTTTTCGAAAAAATAATAGTAAAGATAGAATAAATGCCAAATACAAAAGTTGCAGATAATTTGATGAAGAATATTTTTTATCTGAAGTATTTTTTCAGCAAATGTACCGTTGACGAATTATAGCTAAAAAACCAAAATTATGACTCCATTTGACTCTCGGGAGGAGCAGGAGAAGAAGCGGAGAGGAGTTGCGGTTGGTTGATTTCAAGGGATTGTTTAGGAGTTATTTTGGAGACGGTTTCTAATATTTCTGAGTATGAAAATTTTACAGGATTTTTGGTATTTATATGCCAATTTTATATATTAATTTTACTGAACTACTTACAATTTCTAAGCATCTGCATAGTTATATAATTTGACCAACACGATAGCTTAAGAACTTTGTTCAAGTTCACCGATCTTCTTACCTCCATTTCTTGGTTTTAATCTAAACTGCTGCTCAAATGCACCATATTACGTTCCTTCGTCCCCCCCTTAATTATGCATTTTGTCCTCGTCTCCAAGAAGTTTTGCGAAATTCGTGTGAAATTACTTTTAATTGCGGTCTGCAGCGACTACTCATTAGCCATTTGTAGTGCAGCTTTAATAAAAATGATCCGAAACCGAGTTTTTTAAACGTCTCTAATTTATGGGTTGGCTATGCTGCCAGAACAGGTACGTCGTAATAAAATAAAGGGGATTTATTTTCCCATTTTTGCCTTTTTTTTATACGTATATTTTTTCTATTTGATATTATAATTCCGACGCGAAAAGACATGTGTTCGACATGTGTCCATTGTTTGAAAGAGAGTGAAAAAAAAAGAGTGTAAAAGCTGTGTAATACTACAAGAGTATAGTTGCTGTGTAATACTACAAGAGTATAGTTGGTGGAGGACAACATGAAAAAAAAAAAAAACAGAAATGCTCGCCCAAGAACAAAAAGCCGCAATTATAAATGATGGGTTTTCGTAGTGAGGGAAAAAAGCTGAAAAAACTAGACAAATGGTAGCTGGTCATAAATCGGTGATAAATTCATTTTGAATGTCATCAGTATTCAAAGTACTCGTATTTGCTGCAAAATATGCGGACAATACGCTAATGCGTGTCTGATATGAAATTTTTCGATATAGAAATTAATTGGGTGCTAAAATTTGTGGATGTCCCATAGTGAAGGAAGACGAAAAAAAACCTTCTGGTTCTTTGCAGAGTTCATTCGGTAAAAGGAAACGAGAGAATATTACATCAGTGTGCTAATATTTTGTAACCTTTGTAGTCAGTATAGCTTGTTATAATCCTGTGATCTATTTATCAAAGAGTTGGCTTATTTGAATTACAATGTAGTGGAATTACACTGATAATGATTTGTTAATGATTAGTTTCACCTATAATGTATTAAATGCTCTTTTGAGGATTCAATCATATTCGTATTTGATTAAATCTGAGAAACCGTATCTTCAGGAGAAGGCAATCAAAATTTTACGTTTTGTATTTAGTAATATTGAATAACAAATTCAAAGAGTTGCTTTTATTGTTTTTAGAACTACTATACTCATAACTTTAAGGCTGGTAGTGAGGGGAAATGACTGTGAAGGACTCTAAAATGTGCAGAGGAAAAAATTGAAATGAAAAATTACGAGTATCTTGTGTCCTTACTTGCGAACACATTTTTTTTTCTGTTCAGCTTCAGCCAGGAAAAAAGGGTCGTTAATTTCGCTCCTTAATCCTAGATTATGTAAATTAATTTAAAGAAGACTTTGCTCTCACTCGAAATTAATTCATCTTTTTTTCTTTCGTATTTTACTGGTGAATTATTTTGTGGATTCAGCGTCGATCGATTAATCAAAAAAGAGTAAATATTTCAATTTTTTTATATTATGAAGTGTTGAGCTGTTGCAGAGCGGGGGTAGCGTTTTTGTTTTTGACGTTCTTTTGGGGTGGTAAAAAATACATGAAAGGAAGATTTTTTTTAAACCTAAATACCAGCTTATAAACTTTTTGGTTTGTATGTTTTTATGTAAAATTATAAAAGCCATAGCTCTTATAGCATTACCAAAAAGTTGTAAAGATTACTCTGATTGTACTCGTATGTAAATATTTTTATGCGATTTTTATTCAATTTTCAGGTTCGCATAAGTATTTAAAAAATATAGGTACTTTTTTTTTCTACACGCAAAAGTAAAAATCACTAAGTTAAACGCATTTTTTATTTCGATATTTTGGATTTTATGAATAATTTATACATTTGCCAGATTTTACAAACTTGAAATATTGGAATATTCTAAGTCTGATTTAAATTAAGTTACATTTGACTGAAAAATAAGCGTTGGATTTCAAGATTGTTCAAGATAACTTTTAGCTGGTATTATTATTAAAATTTACTCTTCATACTCGATATTCTATATAATGCAAGAAAATTAGGAAATTGAATCAAAAAGAATATTAGACTTTCGGCTATGGGTAGTTTTGATATCCCTAATTAATATTTTGTAAGTCCCTACCCCTTACGAGTTATCCCAGATCCATGCAATTGTATACCGTCGAACGGGGTGACTTTACATTCAAGGGGCGACTTTACCCACTTCGTTTTAGCCCAATAAATAAATTGCCTGGCAAAAATCAAAACCGAATTACGATTTGGATCGAAGCAGGTAGAAGGAGGAAAATAAAAAAAAGATCGCCGCCCCTACCTCACTTCACCCAGTAAGAGAACAAGAAAATGAAGCGGCGATATGGTTTTTTCCTTTTTCTTATTCGTCTTTTTTTTTTCACCACAGACACTCAAAATATTCAGTTCGGATTCACACGGTTGAAGTTTGTACTTGACTAGTTTCTTTTCAATCGTATGTCTCAGTACAAACATCCTCAAATTTTGCCTCCCCACCCATCAATAACCCGTCAATAACAAATGGATGGGTAAAGTCGCCCCATTGAGGGGTGACTTTACACAAATTTTTTGAAAAATCATAAAAAAATAGAAGGAAGGCTGCAAACTCAAACTTTTTTTTACAATTGTGTTGAGAAATGTTAGACCTAAATTTTAAAATCAAATTCACTTCAATAGCTTAAAAATTGGATGAGTTATTAAAGGACAAAGTTGAAAAACATAAAAAAAGTGTGTAAAGTCGCCCCATACGACGGTAGCTTAAAGGGGTCAATATAATTTTTCGCATATTAACTATCAATTTTTCAAAATAATTTTTCTTACAAAACTTGGTCCTCGTTAAATTTCCTACAAATTTTGTATTCAGCATTTTTTATTTATCTTCATTAGGAACGGAGATGGAGTACTTCAAAATAAAGCACTATTTTTAACGCCAACTTGTACGTAATTTTCCTGCGTTAGTAGCTGTTCTTGAAAAAGTAGTAAAATTGGACTGCAGTCGTTCTTGAAATCAGCCCTCTTAACTTTTACTGGGGTCAAGCACGTATTTCCAGGTTCGAATTTGGAATTATTTGTTAGCTACACGACCCCCTCTATGATGACTGACATATTATGAAAGTCTGGTGACCTTACGTCAGTGGGTTGACATTTTTTTTTGGCATCTAATCTATTCCGTTAATGGTGGTGTGTGTGTGTTTTTTTTTTTTGGAATCTGAATGAGGAAGTTGTAACTGGGCACAAATACACTCGTATCTATCATCATTATCATTAGTACAGTATTGGCTGAGCAAAAACGTAGGTAGGCGAACTGGAGATGTAAATCAATGCTCGATGGTGTTTCGGTCAGGTTGAGAAATTTACATGTGGAGATGAACTTCATGAATGGAGACGAGTGGTTGGTAAAATTGTTGGTCACATCAAAACTATCCTATGGCCAGCTTGTAGGTTTACGTTGAAAAATATTCATGAAAATAAAAATTTAATAACTTGCCCAAAAGTGTGACACAATTTTATTTTCTTGCTAGTTTTAGTCAGCCAATAGCAGCATGTGTGGTTAGTTTTTGGAAAAGTAAGTTATCGAAAAGCTGTTCTTCGATGTCAGAAGCCAGTCAAAAAGTCATTTATATTTTGCTAAAAAAATTGATTGGGTAGTTCTCGTTGAGAAGGATTTGGTAGGTACTACCTGAATTTAAAAGATGCTGCGACAGAGAAAATCTCTCTAATTGAGTAGGCTGCAAAAATAAATCGAGTCTCATTTTTTAATTGCCTTAATTTATTCAAAGCGTTATAAACGATGGCGGAAAAGTTTTTCTGGTGCCTACGAGTTTGTGGTTGTCACATCAACGTACCTATAGGTCTTGTGGAAGTGTTTTGATGAAATTTTATGTTCGACTGAAAAAATTTGCTTTATGATACCTGTGTTCGTCCTCAAGTCATTATAAGAATCATGGTAGTTGCATACTCGAGATGTGGGCTGATGAAGCTGCGATGAAGTCTTCTTTTTTTTTACATTCCATGAACACGTATAATTTTATCGAGATTTTTATCCTTTAGTAGACATCTATATGTACTTGAAAAAAAAAAAATTCCTTCAAATAGCTAAAACGTTTGATTTTATCAGTGCTCTTACAATTTCGTTCATCAATTTTGTTAATATCGAATGTTTTTAAATGGTCACGAATGTCAGCTTCTTCGATGTTCGATTAAATCTCTTTTGTTGAGAAATTATAGCTGAGTATATTTTTCTATGTGGTACTACTTTAAGTATAATGGTTTGATACAGATTTATAGACCTAGGGTGTATGAATAATTGAATTATCATAACTTGTAGTGTACCTATATGTCTTACTATATATTTTAGGAATTTATAAGTATAATCTATTTTTCCTTACTTACTCCTCCTACTTGCAAAAAATTCTATTTTCATTTCATCTCACTTATATTTTAATGACTTTAGGGTTGGCTTTTAGTGAATGAAAAATTACTGGTTATGGTAACGTATGAAAATGGTGTCATATATTTGTATTTTAGGTGGCACCCAGTTGGTTCAGTTGGTGCTAATTTAATTTGGGGTGGCACCAAATTGGTGCAGTTGGTGCTGATTTAATTTTTGGTGGCATTTAATTCGTTCAGTAGATGCTAGTTTAATCTTTGGTGATGCCCGATTAGTTTTGTTGGTGCCAGTTTAATTTTGGGTGGCTCCTAATTGGTTCATTTGGTACTAATTTAATTATTGGTGGCACCCAATTAGTTCAGTTGGTGTTAATTCGATTTTGGGTGGCACCCAATTGGTTCAGTTTGTGCCGATTTGAATTTTGGTGGCAGCGTCCAATTGGTTCACTTAATATCGATTTGATTTTGAGTGACCCCAAGTTTAAAAGTTTTGATGAAATTATAAATTTGTATTTAAACAATTTAGTTTTTTATTGTTTTATTATCTTTAGTAAATACTTCAATACTTCTTGATATACCAAGTTTGATGAAGATGGTAGCTTATATGCGGCAAACGAGATTTTATTGCTGTTTGAAATATTTTTAATGAGAATTTACAGAAGTACACATAATATGCTGAGAAATCGTAAATTATTCTGTCTTATATAATTTACTTCCAATTAAATCAATATTACAAAGAAAAATTTTATTCAGAGAAAGAATGTTTTGTTGGGTCGAAAGTTCGTATTGTAAGTCCGAAGTAGATCTATTTTGGCTGAACTAAATTTATTCTGACTTTTTGGTGGAAATATATTTTTAGAATGTTTGCAAATATTTAGGTGACATGTTACGAGGTGTAAAATTTTATAATGAGAAAAGGTCGAGGTTATCAGTTTTCTTAGCCGACAATTTCAATATATTTGTATCTTATCCAAAATTTTTATTCTTATTTTTCACTTTTTTGAAGTGATTATTTGCTCGTTTTTTTTTTCAGGTTCTTTATTTTTTAACAATTTATGGTATTCGATCAATTCATTTGATTAATTGGGATAGGGTGGAGTAGTACTTTCAAGATATGTTTGGAAATCGCATTTTTAGGTTTTGAAATTAATTATACTCCCGGATAATTAACCTGATACATTTAAAAATTATTACAAAAAATTAATGTGTTTACTTTGTGGCATAATAATTTCATCATTTTGATTTTTTAAATAAAATTTTATTTTTAATTTCTTTTGAAATTTAATTAAATTAAAATTTGTAATTTCAATTTATGATTTATTTTTCTTGAAATGTTGAGTTTTTAAGAAAGCTGAGAAAAATTTATAAAAATATAAGAATGATTAATTTAAAAAAAAGTTCTTGTATGTTATCGTGGCAGGTAATGTTTTGATTTTTCACAAAATTGGGCAGAATATAAACTCATAATAAAATCGGTTTTACTCTACATTCTTTTGGTATTTACTACCTACCTCATATTTTATGAACTCCTTAGCGCCTTGCAGTTTCTATCTTTTATTTGCACCTTATTTCTTCTTTTCACAGTCTAAATTCGCCCCTAATATTTTTTTGTGATTTCGCAGAAGAAAAGATTTGAACTATACTGGTTTTAAATTAGAAAAGGAATCTGCAGTTTCCTTGGATCTTTGTAACTCCTGTTCCACGTATTTCTTGTATCAAACAATACTTTTCCTGTCGTAAATTTCGGTATCATAGTTTCTGGTGAGGTACCTACCCAATTTCTTTTTATATTCCCAAAATGAGTCCTGAAAAGAAACAAAAGAAAAGAAAAAGCCACATATTTGGGACAAAGAAACAAAGGTGGGTACCAAAAAAAAGATGAAACACCTGAACAATCTATTTATCGATGATTTTACATTATTCAATTGATAAACCGGTTCGATTTAAAAGACTTTGTTGGAGGCTAAACATCGAGCACGAGTCTTCATTCAGTTATTCCACCTGTTTGTTGTGAAACCTTTTCTAGTTCTCGTTTACCTTTTTTTTTTTGTCTCCCTTTCCCAGTATTCATTTTCTGAAAATGTGCACAAATTCATTCTTTCAAGTTTTTTTTTTTTTTCGACCAATGTAAATTTTAGTGTTGGTGTGCGAGTGTTTATACTCCACCGTTTCAACTATCTTGTCCCTTTTCGGATTCCTTTAAATAATTTCATTCACTGATGGAAACGTTAATGACTTTACTTTATTTACAGGGGTTTTGCATACAAGGTGGATTGCATTCATTTTTCCATCACTAATACTAGAAATCAAATTCCATTAATTTTTTTCTCATGGGTGTGTTTGGTTAATACTCTGGAACAGTAATTTTATTTATGCTTAGAAAATAAGGACGGTTTCAAAATTGTAGTAGAAATTATTACAATCTTGAAATCATTCGAGTTTTTTCATCTAAAAATAATTAAAATTGCTATCAATTTTTTTTTTTAGTAAATCTTTAGACTACAAGTGACCATTTTCTGATTTTATAGATTTTTCACATGAGAATTGATTCAAAAGTTAAATTTGATGAAAAAAAAGGTTCTATTTGTTCTTATCTAAGATCGCAAGTCGTATTTTATATTTTCTGATTTATTGGTAATTTCTCGATTTAGAATAAATGTTGAGGTTTTGCATGCATAGATTCAAACTTTTTGAATATTTTTCAGAAAAGATGGTTTTGCGAAACATTTTTTTCAGATTTTTAGTGTCTCATCATTAATGTTAATTTCAGTTATCTCACTGTCCAGTATAATTTTGAGGTATCTCTGTTATTAGTTTCATTCAAGATGTGTGCGAAGTCATAAAGGGATTTGACAAACGAGGAGACGATATTGAATATTTTCATCTTTCAAGTTCATTTTCTTCTAATCCTTGTGACGTCATGCAAAAAAGTAACGTTTAAAAGCAAGTGGCTGACATCTGGTGGCGAACAGCTGAACTATATTTAATGTGCAAAAAATGAAATTTTTACAACGAGAAATCAAACAAAATGCAAAGTTTGAAAATCGCAAATTATTTTCACACCAAAATGATAATCGCAGCTGCTATCTGTAGTACTACACTCTGGTTCAACGTGTAAAAAATTACACATAAATGTCAGTACTTACCAAAATTAAAGCCAGTTCATTTAATATAACTGTGTATATGCTGAACACCCTGTATAGTAACCGCAAAGGTTGCATGCTCTCATTTTTATACTTTTTTTTTTTTTTTTTCTAAACACATCTCGAGGACAAAAATGACCAAGTTTAAACTTGAATGACCCCTGAAACGATGTCCATTTGTGCGCACTATAGCTGTGTACCTACAACAGTGTTTTCATAAAAAGGGACGAACAGGTAATTTGAACAACCTGTCGGCTTCTTATACGGTGTCAATGTGAAAGGTTTCTCCGGCTAATAAATTGTCGTACAGGTTTTAGTTCTGTGAGAGAGACGGATGGGGTCTTAGGTATTGGTTGCCTTGCCCTATCATCTGTACGTTTCGGGGTGAAAACGGTTTTCAATATTCGAAATCATTTCTATTCAATTTTTATTCACACACACTGCAAGTGGAGGAGTACTTTTGTCTGCAGGTATTTTTTTCAGTTTTTTTTTTTTTTCCCTGTGCATTCACTCGTATACACACCCACCGACGCGCATACAAACAAAAGGAAAAGAAAAAGAAAAACGGGAAAAAAAGGCAGATCTAAATAGATCTTCACGTGCTGATGATTGTTTGCTGGCGCTTAATTTATTCTTTAGAATCCATTTTCAGGTGTGCAGTGCATAGTTTACTAGAAATTTGCAATGGGCGATCCTGAAGAATCTTTTTTTGTTTTTTTGTTTTGTTTTGTAATCCAAGGGCCTCTTTCCAAGGTAGATCTAAAAAGGTAAAAATACCTAGTAATATAAATTTATGGCTGATATTGTATTGTAAAATTTTTATTATGGTGTATTTTAGTGAGAAAATGAAAAAAGGGTTTCATCACGATATTCCTCATTCGCATGGTTGATGGATGGAATTTAAGAGGCCGTTGATAAGGAATGTCTTTGATCAGTCCGGTATACTAGTTATTTTTTGACCTCTGCCTGTTGAAATAAACAGTTATAAATTATAATTCGTTGGCATACTTCGGTACTTTTTTCTGTATTAGCTATCCGAGTGATTCCAATGAATCAAGTATCTTACCAGTACATTAATGAAAAGTTTCAAAAGATGAAAAATGAATGAATGATTTTAATTTAAAAAATTAATAAACTGCGCAGAAACATCTTAATCAGCCAGTGCGTGAATCCCTTATGGGATGGTGGCGCTCACCAGAGGAAACCTTTGTGTGCCAAGATATGTGGTATGAATGTTGAATATGTTTCATAAGCCTGTTTTTCGTAGCAGTTGTATCGTAATCCTTATCAGCTTGGTTCGAAGACATTTTCATCTCCAAAATTATTTACGATAGCATCCATCTATATATATTTCTATTAAGACTTCATTTTATACTAATCAATACCTTTTTTCTCATTTATTTTATTTCATAGGTCGATTTGTCATTGAATTCATGAATTCGATTCGAAAGTGATTTTCTCAGTTTTATTTTCGTTTTGAATCAGATTTATTTAAAAATGTTAACACTAGAAAAAGCAGGTTTGACACTCCATGGTGAAAGAAAATTAAAATTCAGAATATTTTTCAAATAATACGTTGAATAGTCTTATTAAGAAATAAGATCTGCTGTTTGCAAATTGTGTATACAATACTTGTGTAGGATAATTCGATATAGGTACCTTTGAACGAGTCGAGCAATAAAATTCTGGAAATATTTTTCCTTTTTTTGAAATTCCTGTTCAAACGGTTTTAGCTTTGATTTAGAACTCTCGAATTTAGGGATATCGTCTGTTCGAAAATTTCTACCCTAAATGGAATCTTTGAAATCACATACCTTTTCTAATAGGTATTTTGAATGTTCGTTTGATTCTATGTGTATCGACGTAGAGATTCTATGTGTATCGACGTAGAATTACTTCAATTTTCCATCAAATATTCTTACATTTTGCTTTTGTTTCCTTTTCTTCAGGTGAATTTAACATTTTTTCTCCTGTTTTCTGGAGAAAAAAATGTTTCTTTGTTTTTGGCTGGCACCTAGTTGAAATTTTCACCATTTCTTCGGCTGTTTATTTTCTTGAAATTAAATTCGACGTAATGGTTTTTCTTGGCGAGGATGAAAAAATTGTTTCATGTTTTTTTGCTGCGGATTTACTAAAGGAACGAAAAATGTTGAAATGAGGTGCGTTGTGGAAAAAGTAATGAAATTTTTTTTGCGCGTTTTGCAGGGTTAAATATTTAACCATTTCTGGATTATCAGAAACACTGAATTTTTCTTTGTATACAACTACGCTTTTTTCGTAATGAACTGGCCAAGATGAGGTGGAGATCTGGGAAAAAACTTTAAAATTTCAACAACAGTCTTGAAAAAAAAAAGTAATTAATTGTAAAAGAAAACGTTAATTTGTTTGTGTTAATGTATTCAAATGTTATACCTTTAATTTGGTTGATTGAAGAGAGAGTAGTGAAGAAAGCTTTTTGAAATGATTTTTTTTCTCTCTCTTTCTCTACTGGAATTGTTACTAGTTAATCTTTTTTCTTCTCTGTTATAAACTGCCTTTATTTGTTCTCAAGGAAACTGCATAATTAGTGATAGCCTTTATTATCTTCCGTGTGCCTGGTATTATTACTTCAGATTATTACTTTAGTTGCTGTAATTAGATCTGATCTAATTTTCTGGAGGTGAATTGATTCCCTTTTTTGCTTTGGTCTTCAGCCAGTACTAGCTGGTAACCAGGACTTAACTATGCAGCGTAACGTGTGTGTAAATTGTAAAAAGTTGAACATTTACCTTCTATTAAAGATGACATGTGTAATGAATTACACCCGAGCAAATTTTGAGTGCTGTTAATATCGAAATAAAATATCACTATAATCTATCTATATGGATTCTTGAAAAAAATTGAATTATCAAAAATCAATTTTTTTTATCGAGATGCATACAGGGTGTTCCGCCTTGACTTCGCCACCATGCATTTAAACTGTACAATCATGCTATATTTTATATTAAAAGTGTGAAGAAAACTGCTGATAAACGTACTTCAAGTTGAAATATCGATATATCGATAATCGGTATCGTGATTTTTGCATCATGGTTTTATCGCCTCAAAAATAATGAAGTATCTTATTTTTTATGGGTTATAAGTAACTGCTAGGTCTTATTTCTGGGCAATAATTGAAATATTTTCTTTCAACTTTTTAGATTCTTTGGATTATTAATGTAGGTACTTGAATAAATTAGAACCGAATGTAGAATTATGTTGTACATTATGTTGTAATTAATTATTCAAATTCTACCCCCCCAACATTTTTAAGGAGCTGACATACAATCAGTCGCTGGTGGGCTTAATATTATTTTCCCCTCCAGGTATGATGAAAAGAACTTGATGCTCGTTTAATAACTGTGAAAGAATTATTCATTGCCTATTGACTGCTGGTGAAGAGTTACTATAACAAAGAGTGAAAAATATAAGCTCCCTTTTTCATTTTTTTGATGAAAAATAAAATTTTAAATATTTTGATGAATAGATAATGGTAAAGAAGTGAGTTGTCCTTGGTGGAGAATTTATACGACTTAAATTATCCTTTTTTCTTTTCCTTCTTCAAAGAAGTATCCGAAGAAAACGAATCTTTTATCGCTTTTTTATGAGGAAAATGTCTTATATCTAAGAGACTACGAAAGAGCCTACTTGAGCAATTTTTTTTTCACCTTTTGAAACTCAACTCTCCATTTTATCGTTTCCATATACATCGTTTCTTTCGAATCGTCCCCTTTAAAGTTTAATTTAAATAATCGTTTCTCTTCTCGTTTTATCACTTACTAAAAAGTAGACGATTTCAATCCAAATTGAAGAAGTTGTATTCGAAAAGTCTTTTACATTCGAAATTACCCATTCAGAAAAGATTCCCTTTTTATCGTCAAATTTCTATGGTCAGAAGATTATTGTCTCCTATTTCTCTTTTAGCAGATTTTCATTTTCTTCTCACTTCATACCCAAAAGATTTTGATGAAAGTTTAATTATTTAATCTTTATTCATTGTTAGTAGTTTTTTGTATAAAGAACGTATCCCTTCAACCAGAAATCCGCCAGATAATTTGATAATCTACTAAGTTTCAAAATAATAAGAATCAAGCACGGAGAAAATAAGAATTTTTCTATTATTCGAAATTTGTAAGAGACGAAGAGCTTACAGAAGGGTTGCTCAGTCTCAGTATGATGGTACCTTAAACATTTGTTTGAAAATCTTGTACTACTTCTCGAGTGTATGCTCTACCAAGCGAATTTCAGCGTAAAAAATTGAAAATTTTCCACGACTGTTTGTGACTTGATTTTTTCGTGAATTTTGAATACTTATGTAGAAGATTCTTTTTTTTTTTTTCATTTCTGTTCTACTAAGACTGGAATTTCTGTCACTGTGAGAGTTGAGGTCTACCATTTACACTTATGAAAGCAATATTAGATCTGGGTGGTTTTCCTGAAAACTGCTATAAACTCAGAGAACCTTTAGACAATTTCAGAGAGGTTATATTGAGAAAAGAAGTAGTTTGCCCGATACGAAAGGAAGTGAGTCAGATTTTTGATCAAACATTCCAGGATTATGCTTTTCAGTTGAGACAAAAATAATAGAAATGAATTCGGATCATTTATACTCCTAATCTTAGAAAAGCTCTCATGAATGAAGTTTGATGACGTCAAATTTCCAAAAATACGAATGTAGCAATTATTATTTTTAAAAGAAAGTTCCTCGACTTTCAGCTCGACTGCTTTTGTGAAATTCAATTTTCTTCTTTTGGAAAGAGCAGTCGATTTTCATCATAATTTTTTCCATCTTTGACTCTGCCTACATTTACTCTATTATTAAAAAATTAAAAAAACGAAAAGGCAGTTGATATAAAAATTTTTATTATCGATTAGGGGCGACGAATTGCGGGGAAAAAAAGAAAATTATGCTGTCGAAATTCTAGTAAAACGACAGTTTTGTCGGGTTTCGCTACAAAAGACAAGAATTATGGAGTAAAAATGGAAAGGGGCGAGTGAAAAAAAAATTTGGTGGCCTATGAGAATTTTTTTTCTCGCTTTTACGTGAATATTTAAACGTTTATTTCTCTGCGAGATAATTTTTTGTTTGCGTCCCCTCGTAGCCTTTTCACATTTTTATTCGTCTAGTCAGGGGAAGGGGGTTATGTTGCTAGTAAAAGTTGATACAAAAATTTTAAACATGTCAGTTGGATATCACGGTAAATATTGTGCAGTTTAGTTTCATGCGTCACATATATACAGCCTTTAGAGGGGTAAAAAATTCCCTAGAATATAAAGTAGCATCAAGCTGCCATTTTTCGTCGGTGCTACGATATGGCAATCCTTTAATGGAGGAATTCATATGTGGAGAGTCTCGTCAAAAATCGACGAAATATGCTTCTCATAAACGGTATATCGACATAAAAAACAGTTGGCCGTGAGAACATATGCGATCTTTCATGAGGAATTACTTCTTTTTTTTTCGGCTAGTTTTCTTCCCCTACTTCAGGCTACTTTGGCCAAGCATATGGGATAGAGATGAAATACTTATGGTGTACGAAGTTGTGTGTAACTGTTGTGTGGACATGAAGATTTGATTTATGATGTCGTTTTTCATTTTTAAAAATTCGTAAGAGTATTGAAAATGATATCTTGGATGAAATATGGACTATACTGCAATCAGATCTCAAAACATAATTTGAGTGCAAAAAAAAGGTAATAATTTTTGTGAGACTTGGCACTGGCAGGTTTTGGATTCAGGCTGGCAAAACTTTGATTATAATATTGCTTGGTAATCCTGATGAAATTTTAAAAAACTGTAAGTGCCCAATGAAATTTTTTATTTTGTGACAGTTGGATAGAAAAATGCAAATGTATAAGAGTGCTTAGCCAACTAGCATTCATAGCTGACCTTTGACTACCCCAGTTCTGCAACTAACTGCGTTCCTACTAGTGACGATAAAATTGTGACATCGATATTATCAAAGTAAAAATTATCGATTATTGATTTATAGTAGGTATTGTAGAGTCAATGATTTGAATAGTTTGTTTGGGTTTGTTACAATTATTAGACATCTAATATTCGAAAATGAAAAAAAAAACTAAATAAAAATATAGTTTTTTTTTTTGTTCTTTTTGTCTACATTTTCCAATGAATGTGATTCAGAACTGAAAGAAGAACTGCGAAAATCACTTTCAGATCAGATTCATGAACCCAATGGCAAACCGAATACATCATGTGGAAACTGAATGAGAAAAAGTAGTTTCTATTTATTTTGCTAATACTCTTTCAAGATAATTTATTAAATGCGCAATTATAGTCTAATTCTACTTTACAAAATTAATCTTCAATTCCATTATCTTTTCGGATTTTTTGATTTAATATTGATAAACATCGATATAAAAGTCTGATTTCGATATTTTTCGATAATCGATGTACATCGATGTTTTATTTAAATATATTTACCCTTCTAGTTCCGACCCTTTCTAGATTTTGAGTAGGGTAGAAAGAGCTCTGCTTAATTCGAGTCCCAATTTTCTTTTAGTATTTTTGAATAATGAAACGTAAAACGAAGTACCAAATTCAGATTTTCCTCATTCTCTCCACTGGTGCGTGATTAACAGTCAATGAACTTTTACTTTAATTTCATGTCGCTGTGTAAAGTCTAGAATTTAAACCACTCTTAATAAATGGTTACCATATGAACGTAATTACCCCCGTTTATCCTCTAAACTCGCTATTGTCACTTTTTTTTTTTTTTGCGAAAACTAGTCATTCCGTTCTCATGCGAAAAAAAGGTTTTTTGTCGTATATTGTGCAGCTATCTATAGCGGAAGCCCTTACAATGGTATCATATAATTTTTTTCTCCAAATTGTTAAATAAAAAAAAAAATACCATACAGAATTACGACTATGGAAAGCGAAGTTGAAAAGAGAGAGAGAGGAGAATTTGGGAAAGTATGACTCGGAAAATGAGGAGTGAAAGAAATTTCCAACACAAATCCCCTTCGCAGCCCCTCATTGTCCTCTTTTCATCTCACATTAAATTTCCTCGACCATTGGCAAAAAGTGCTTCCAATTAATGTCATTTGCAGAACTTGGTCGATGTATTCTACTCTTCCTTCGATTCTATCTCTATTTCTGGTTTTTCGAACTTCTCCTTTTGTGTTCTGATTTCAAAATTTGTAACCGTCTAATCGACGGTTGACCATGGCTGGGCGTGTATTTTCATTTTAAATACATGACGTGCTACTTCCTGGTTGTCGAAAAACTGATAAGAATCATAACGAAGGCGTGGAACCACAAGTACTTGCAGTTCAGTAGCAGAGATTGTTGTAAAAAAAAAAAAGAACATAACGTCAATACCTTTTTATACATACGTCCAAAATCCTGCGTCTGTTTTTTGTTTTCTCAGCTTCATTTAGAGAATCGATTAAATATTTTATTTTTGATGCAATAATTATTTACATGGCGATAGAAAAACTGCACTGTGTAAGGAAAATAGTGCGTTTGTAATAAGGCTAGAAATAGATTAGCTGAAATTTCGAAAAAATGTGTGTTCAGCATTAATAATGCATTTAACTATTTCCTATTCCTCTTGGAAGGCGTAGACGTCCGTGTATTATTATTAGAAATAGAAAAAAAACTTGGGTAAGCTACAGTGGCGCACTCTTGCAGAGGGCTGAAATCTATCTATAATTCTGTGTAAACTCTCAAGTCAAATGGAACCCAATTTTTATTTTGATTAAAAACTGCTTATTTGGATTAATGTGTCAACTGAATTACGAGTAATATAGCTAATAAATGGTTTTTAATCAACTCTCTGTAAAATGTAATTAGTTTGGTGTAATTTACATTTTGTATTGTCTTTTTTTTTTTTACTTCTTCGATGAAGGTGCATGACCGAAATCTTCGTGAAAGTAGTGGTATCTGTCACCGACTAGCTTATGAGGTCGATAAACTTTATGTATAAATTTTGAGAGTTTTGGAAATCTCATTTATGACCGAGAAGGCGTCAAATTTACGAGGTGTGTATAAGTTTGTTGACGAGTATCTGCTATATTCGTTGATTACTTTGAAAATTTAAACATTTTTGCAGTAAAATGTTGGGAAACGCTTAAATAAAAATCTACCATAAGAACTGAAATAGGGGAATGTTACGAATAATATGGGTACGTCGTGAGGATGTTACATTTCCTTGAACCCTGAGTAATTCAACTGCATGAGTTTTACCTAATTTTATTTTATTTTATTTCATTTAATGTTCCTTCTACATCGCATTTTGTGTTGAAATAGAAATTCTGTCCTCCTTCCATTGCCTGTATTCTGCAGAAATGGTGAAAATCGTCTCATTTCATTAGATTTATTACAATTTTTTCTGAAATATTGAAATTGTCATTGTTCTTCCATCCGAAGATGGTGAAAATTACTATTCATTTTGTTCAGTGATCTAATTAAATTCCTCTCAGCACAGATCTGTATCAGTTTTTTTAATAATTTAATCGTCAGTTTCCAATAAATGCCAGGTGCGAAAAACCAAATTATTGAAAAACGTTGAAAATCAGTTGCAATTATTTCATCTGTGACGAGATGGCGCCTACGAAAGTAGGTTATGCTAATCTTCTTGCATGTGTTCTATGAGTCATGTTTTTTATTACACAGGTGTATTAGCACGTTTTGATATCGGGTAAGAGTTATGTTCCCGTATTTCCTCTCATAATCGACATTTTGCACATTTTAGAAATTGAGTCAGCATAGTGGAAGTCTAATTTATAATGAAGTAGAATGTGAATTATTATCAAAATTGCAACTAACTTCGGTTTTTCATGCTTATAGGTAGCATTCTATTGTGATTACTTGAAAGACTCTTAGTTCATTAGTCGGGAGGATTAAATGATCAAATATCTGACTGGAAATATTTTTTTTCAAGTACACGAATGCTAACTTTTTAGAAATTTTCAAAAAAATGAAGTTTTAATTCTTAAATTTTGAAGCCTTTTTTTTTTTAAATCAAGATTTTTTGTTTCACAACTTCGAAATTTTTTATCACAATCAGTATCTGAGTTATACAGATGTTTTTTGGTCAGCTGATCCGAAAAAAAGATCCAAAATTTCTAAAAATCTGGAAAAAAAAAAGAGCCAAAGGATTTTTATAAATTTTGGCTCTTTTTCGGATTTTTAGAAATTTTGGTGCTTTTTTTCGGATATTTAGAAACGTTGGCAGTTTTTTTCGAATTTTTAGTAATTTTGGCGCTTTTTTTTCGGAATTTTAGGAATTTTGGCTTTTTTTTGGATTTTTAGAAATTTTGTCGCTTTTTTTTCGGAATTTTAGGAATTTTGGCTTTTTTTTGGATTTTTCGAAATTTTGGTGCTTTTTTTCGGATCTTCAGAAATGTTGGCAAATTTTTTCAGATTTTTAGGAATTTTGGTGCTTTTCTTCGGATTTTTATTGGTCCTTTTTTTCGGATCTTTAGAAATGTTGGCAATTTTTTTTCGGATTTTTAGGAATTTTGGCGCTTTGTTTCGGATTTTTAGGAATTTTGGCGCTTTTTTTCGGAATTTTAGGAATTTTGGCTTTTTTTTAGATCTTTAGAAATTTTGGCAATTTTTTTTCGGATTTTTAGGAATCTTGGCTTTTTTGTTCGAATTTTTAAAAAGTATGGTCCTTTTTTCGGATCTTTAGAAACGTTGGAATTTTTTTCGGATTTTTAGGAATTTCGGCTCTTTTTTTTCGGAATTTTCGGAATTTTGGCTTTTTTTTGGATATTTGGAAATTTTGGTGCTTTTTTTTTCGGATCTTTAGAAATGTTGGCAATTTTTTTTCAGATTTTTAGGAATTTTGGTGCTTTTTTTCGGATTTTTAGTGGTCCTTTTTTTCGGATCTTTAGAAATGTTGGCAATTTTTTTTCAGATTTTTAGGAATTTAGGCGCTTTTTTTCGGATAGTTAATATCAAAATTGATTTCCCTGCTGTATCTAAAGAAAATTGATGCTCAAGTTGATATTGATGAAAAGGTAAAGGAGACGGGATGAGACTTAAGTTTTCAAATATTGGGATATTGTATAAATATGGACAAGATAATATCTTATAGTATTCACGACACTTCCTAGAGAATTAGCTAAAACTACTTATTCTGCTCGTTGTTTTGGGAAAGAGTTGAACTTTTTCTAAAATTCTGACACTTAAGTCTTCATTAATCACTCTTTTAATTTTTGTATATGCTCTAGAGAAATCCGTTCCTTTAAACTTCCTTCCTCGAATACGCCTTTCTGTCGCAATTAAGGGCAGGAAAAAATTGTGTCCATCGAAAGGGAAGTTTTTTTTTTCCGCCGTCGAAAAATCTTATAACTATTTGTAACAAGCCCATATTATTCGACCATTATTCGACCGAATTTTTCTCGTCCTTCCTGCAGGAATTGTCTCTTAATTCCAGTCAATGCTATTCGACGGTGGTCGTGTAAATCAGCGAGGAAAAAAGCCGGACGAACGTGTCCTGCATACAAATTTTGCTCGTCGTATGGTAAACAATACGTAGTGGTCTATGGATTACAGGGCTTCTGCTCAAGCTATACCTACCCTTCGCGTGCATGTATTCAATAGAAACGAATTTTCTTCGGATTTTCTCGCATCCGCCTATCTCCTCGTCCGTTGCCAGCACTTTTCATTGTCTCTTCCTGTGTATCTGTCTCACTTTTCAAATGAACGAATAGGAGAATGTGTGGAAAAGGGGATGGAAAAAAAAATCTAAAAATTATATGTAGAACACGTAGTCGAAATAATGATGGCGGCGTATAAAGCTCGGGAAGAAAGTTGAAAGTTTCGTAGATTAGTAAAAAAAAGGAAAAGAAATGATATTGTACCGCTGGAAGCTCTACTAGAAAAGCAGGTTTTCGAATGGAATCAAAGTGGTCTTAATTAACCATTGAAAGTTTCTTTCTGGGCCGCACAAAAGGGTTGAAAAATGCGTTTCTGCAAATTTCAAACAAAAATTCACGTTCTGAACCTTGGAAACCTTTTTTTTTTATACAAAAACCAATCTGCAACTCTCGAGAGTAGTATTCATTCAGGGTTCGAGTTTCAGCCCAATCGGTTGGAATTCTGAGATCATGAAATGAATAATTATGCGTAGGTCCCATGCCTAGATAATTGTGAAAGTCAGACCAAAATTAATAGCTAGGTTTTCTGCGAAAACCTGCTAAAAAGTGGCAAAAGTTGGCGAAAAGCGAAAGTAGAAAAATGGGAAGAGTTGAAAATTTGATTTTCGTATTGTTTCAGTGTGAAATGTAGAGGAAACTTTTTTTGACTTTCGTCGAAAATTTTTAGTTTTGTGGTAAGTTCAAGCTGATGTGCGAATTGCGAATAAAAGTCAGCGCTCCTTTCTCGCCGTTTCTTTTATGCTTTGCCAGAGATTCGCGTACGTGTGGCAAATAGGGTGTGAAAGCATAAATAAACGTACACGAGCCATATTTCATACGATTTTTCTGAAAATTGTGCGTTTTTTTTTCGCATCTTTTTATTTTTGATATCCGTTACAGCACCAGTGACGATAAAAAGTTTATGGTAAAAAGAGCACAGAAATATATTTTCATTGTGGCCTTAAACTTGTCTGCCTAAAAAATATGGCTATATTCTCTCGTGAAAATTTGTTACAAAATGATTCATTGACGTATGTAGAATTTTCTCCACCCGCCTCAGGTTCTTGCCGGTGGTAAAAAATAGAAATGTGAGTAGAGTTGCAAATTATTTTGCTATAGTCGAACACTCGGAATTTCAGGATCATGCTTGGTTGTAGAGGATTAAAGTTGTTGAAAATTTTATTTTTTATAATGTCATTTTTTGACATGTGGATATCTTCGTTTTCGGTTTTCGTTGAGTGAATTTGGTAATTTATCACGTGGTTGAAATCGGTCCTCGATATGAAGAATGTAGGCAAAACATAAATAATGCGCGTGCAGTTGTCAGTCGTCATAGAACAGGTCTTATCAATAATCTCTTGGTTAACACTCACGGTGGTTCATTAATCGTTTTCGATTTTCTAATCTTCATTACTAAATTTGCGGCTGAGAATGAAGAAAGAAGTTTCAGAACTGGTATATTCAAGTAGCACCTTTACTGAAGAAGATCGGCAAAATGTTGTACAGATGTATGTAAGAAGATGTTGATTTTTCGAAAATCTTGTACAAACAGCTCACTTCACATATTATTGAAATAAACGCAAAGAATTTATTCTCAATTTTATTACAACTTTTTTTTTTTCGATAACATTTTTTTCTCCAGCAAAATTGAAATTTAGTTGCTTGAAAATAATAAGAGAAAAAACAAAAAAAAGAAGAAAGTTTTACATTTTCGTCAAATTTTTGTGTAGATAGGAAAAAGTTTTTCGTTCTTTAACTTGGTGGTGTGTGAGATGGAGGATGGTGGAGATAGTGGGAGATGATACTTTCGTGCTAAGCTTCAAGTTTGGTGGATTGGATGAAGGTTGATCTTGAGGCGAAATGGAGCAAACTTCTTCAATTTCGATTCTATAGAGCAGAAAGGGATTTTGTTTTTGTACAGTCACCGTTGTTTACTTGGGCTTTATTTAGTAAGTAGATGTTCGAAGCGAAAGAAAAACAAATATTAGCATGTATCGATTCTCGTCAACAGACAATGTTATGAGTTAGTTGAATAGCTGAAAGATTTTGGGAATCACGGGATTTGGGGCAGGGAAAAGGTGCTAATGGTTTAGGGAATCCCTACTCTACTTCTTGCTCAAGTAGGGTTTTTGGAAAGGGAGTGATGAGAAGGCTCTATAGCACAACGATATAGTTGCCTTGAGAGGAGTTTTAGAGAGGTAACATTTCTCAGATTTAATTGCCTGAGAGGAATAATTATTATGAGATAAACTACCCAAGAATTAAAGGCAAGGCTTATTCACTTTTGAAGAGCTTGAAAATACCAACAGAAAATTTCAAACTTCAAAATAAGGACCACTCTAGACCAGAATTTATATTCATAGTCTTTGCTTTTGGCTTAGGGCTTCTAACCTTGAAAATAAAATTTTTTACTTTTCAGATTATTCGGTTGGCTTTCAGCTTTTGGCATTTTCTTTCAAAATCGATTCTAAGATATTTTGAACGTTGATAGTATTTATGGAAGAAATATATAAAAGGTACTTGTCGATGGGCGAGAGGGCAAAGGTGTTTCTGAGGACGAGTCAGTTTCTGAGCAGGCCCTGAGGGCTGAGATCGATGGTTTTGGCTTTATATACTTAATTTTTGTAATGAGAAAAAATATTTCGATTATTTTTGGGCTTTAACCCGAATCTATTTGAAGAACTTGGATTGTTTCTCTCTATAGATTTATCTAACGGTGCTTTCAAGATTAGAAAAATCGTATCGGCAGTATTTGTTCTACGATGAAATTGAAAATTTTTGACAAATTCTTCATTATTTTTGTGGATGCGAGTCGGTGCCAGAATCGAATTTCCTATTCGAACGCTTAGCTATTGGAAAAATGTAATTACTCGTTTCTGTAAAATTGAATTTGACGAATGAAAAGTAGCAAAAATGGCTTTATTCAATTTTCGTTTTGTCTGAGATGATTTTTGTGGGTGTTTGTTGTGCTACTGCGCTAGTAGATGCCGACTTGTTTAAATTCATTTTGGTGGCAAAATCTCGTCAAATGTGAAAGCTTATCTGACGCGATGTTCTCTTTCTTTGCTTCCTATTTTTGTAGAGGTCACAATATTATCACGTGTGTCAAAATATTGTTTGAACGTCTAAAATTGGCGGCGATTTTTTTTTCGAGCTTATATAGGTACAAGATTAGGGTACTATTTAAAATTTGAATTTTGTTTTCAACGAAATGGCGTCGAATTGTAAATTTTGTACTTTTGTGGTCGGATAAAGGGTCTAAGATGTGGATGAGGGATTATTGTAACATTCGAATGAACCCTGAGTTGAGGGGGTTGTGATTGTAGAATGATTTTGTGATGCAACAAAAAAAGTATCTAAATTGTTCTCTGTTTTGTGTTGAGCCATACATTTTGTCACGTTCAATAATATCTCTTGTGGGGTAGTTCATAGCGAGAAAAATAATGAACCCAGATTTCGGAAAATTTCAAGAGTATTTTAATGATGGCACGAGTTTGGTTTGATATCGTTTTCTTCTCAAATGTGGCGTAGGTAGTCATGTTTTTTTTTTTTAATTATTACCTTAGCAATATAATTTTGACATTGCAAAAATTTCTGATCTTGAATTCGTTGAAAATCGCGTCATCACTTCCGATGACAGCGCAGGTTAAAGAATTGCCTAGCAAGGTATGCCGGGTGCATCAGATAGGTACCATTGGTGATTAATTGAGTTAACAGTAAGTTGGTAAGTAAAGAGGAAAATCTACAAATAAAAAAAAGAAGTAATTAAGTAATTTACTCAAAAAATTTATTTGGTGGTCTCGTCCCTCTCTCCGCTGTGGTCCTCTTCACCCTTTTTTATGATGTCTTAGAGTTTCATGTACGGAGACGTATTGTTATGTATTTCAGTAGTAACCAATTGAGATTTGAGAATTGATTTCTGTTCCATACGGCATATACCGAAGACATAAAATATATTTTCATTCACGTTCACGTTAAAAAATGTCGGATTTTATGCCCTAGAAATTTTTTCAACTTGGCAGAATTTTTTATTCGCAGGTTGTTGTCTGTCAATAACTTGTTTTTTTTCCCCTTCTTAATAAGGTAGTTATTTCAAAATAGAGGCTGTCGACGGTGAAAAAAATGTGTTAAAATGCGATACGGGTCCTGCTCGTTTCAGTATGGTAGACTGCATAAGACTTTTTTCTTGACTTTTCGACTTTACTCTCCTCGTGTCTAGCGCAATCCAATTTCAGATTCTGCTCTTCAATCGTAACAAGACTTTTCGTTCGCCAATAATTCGGAATCAGAGTTGGCTTTTTATGCTCTTCCGAGCTCCAGTCAAAAGAAGGCAATAAGTAGATAGTAGATACTGATTGATACAAATTGAAAATGTGGAGAAAAAAATTTGCTTATGAAAAAATTACGAAGCTATTTACATTTAAATAAATACTTGTTTGGATTATTTAGCCTTTGATTTTTCAAAATTTAGTGATATCAGTCAGATTTGACAAGAATCTATTCATCAAGTATACAGTATGTTCCACCTCGATTTCACCACTAAGCAACTATACATGGAGCAACATGAGTTACATTCATTTATGATGGTTTGCCAACCACCCGATGGGCAAAAAATGAGAAAATGATCCGTAAAATGAGAATTTTATCCGTTGTCAGTCCGTTTTTATTTTCGATCATCGGATCTGAAAATTTGCAGTTATTTTTGTCATCTTGATTAATTTTCCAAATCCGTTTGTAAAACGGATTTCCTGATTATAATCAGTGATAATTTTTGGGCAATTTTTCTAAATCCGTTTGTAAAACGGTTTCACGGATTATAACCCGGGCCAACAAATATGATAAAACAGCTTTCACGGAAAATAATCCGGACTCATTTCCGGCAAGACTGATTAAAATCCGTTCGAAATCCGTTTTAGAAGCCGGAAAACAGGAAAATCCCGGGTTATAATCCAGAAACGGATTATAACCCGGAATAAAACGGATCCATTTTCAAAATATTTTGCCCGTAGGGCATCCGGTTTGTAGAATTTGAAATTATTTTCCCTTCTGACCTATTCTAGTAATTTTTTAAAAATTCATAAATATTAATATACTAGTAATTCGAGTTGCTCTAGCTGCAGTTGCTTGATGGTGATTTCAAAGCGGAACACCCTGTAGATATGATATAATATGCCTTTTCCACACATTTGTGTCCATGGCGAATATTCGATGCTTATCATGTACCCAAAGGTGTAGACCCAGTTTGGAAAAGAGGGCCCTGTAATTAATTTTTTTTTGTAAAAAAATTGCCATTCTGTTCTTTGAATTTATATTATAGTCAACAGTGAAGAAACCTTGTACTGGCATTACTGTCAGTCTGCGTAAAATTGAAGTTAGTTCTTTTAGTTTCGTTTATGAAACAAAATAAAACACAATTTTCGAGCAGATTCCCTTATATTCCAAAAGTGAATGACTTTCTATTTATTCAACAATAAAGTAACGAAAATTGAAACGTTCAAATAGTTTTAATTTTCTACTCTCATAAAGGTTACAGTTTGAAAGGTATTTTAATACGAGTAAATCATGTAAATTTGCTTCTTTGTTCTGTTTTTCTCCTTCCTCTATTACCGCATAGCTTTGTAAGTTTCTTTTTATAATCATATTTTTGGAAACCATTTTTGAATTTCATCTCATTTTGTTCACTTTGTTGTAAAAACGAGTTTACCTCGTGTCTTCCTAATTCCTCCCAGTATTTTAATAACAACAATTTCACAAGCCCTTCCTTCCCGTCGCAGGTTGCTAAAAAAAAAAAAGGTGGAAGAGGTATTACTAAAGGTATCGTTTGAAATCGTATTTTATCTGTAGAGAACCTCAGACAGGACATATTGACAGCGTTTTTCAGCTTTTAGAATTACAAATAATGCGAATCACGTATATTGGTTTGAAAAGAGCTTTATTTGGCGGCGAATTGTTCGCTATCGGCTTCCTGTCGACTTATTTCCTGATTTATGGCGTCGAAGTGCTATTTGGAAATTTTTTGTCTTGATGCATCGAGAATCGAGTGCGGTGTTACTACTGCTGTACTTCGTTTAATGAACATCGAATCTGTTTGCAATTGCGAAAAATTCCAGATTCGGTTTTGATGGTCATGATCGAGTGTACCAATAATTCGTTCCAACTTCCTAATCATAAAACTTTATCTGGAAGTAGAGTGGATTTATTAATGAGCTTTATATGTTTTTTTTTTTTAATACGTTTTTGAAATATCCATTTGAGTTACTATAATTTATTGAACAAGGCCAAAATTTGAGCCATGATTGTACAAAATACGACTATGTTTTTACCATGGAGTTTAGGAGAAAAATAGCCTCTTTATTCTACTCTTCATATATTAGCATACCTTCATATCTGGACCTGAGAACCAGGGTGATATACTTGTCGAAATTTTCAAGGTTTTAGATATTGGCCGTTGAAGTTTTCAAAATACGCACCTTTCCCTTATTTTGGGTACTTATTTATTTATTTATTTATTTGTTTGTTTATATTTTATTCTACCATTATAGGTGTCCGAAGGGCAAGTTATACAAGTTGTGATTTACATTTCAGAAATGAACAGTGCTGAGTAAGAAGGCGATAAGTCCACTTTATCAAATTTTACAGGAGAGTAAAAAAACACTTTCATGTCTCATAGCCTTTTTATGTAGCTCTTCAACGTTGTAGTCTATCTTTTCTCAGCCAAGATTGCATTATGGGACATAAATATATTTTTACTGTAATTCAACCTTGGTAGAACTCAAAATTTTGAAAAAAAGTGGATCTATCTTTTCGTTGTTTATAGCATTGACCATCCCTGTTCAATTCTAAAATGAAAACCTTGACAAAAATGGGTTAACGGGATGAAATTGCATAGCACTACGTTGAAAACAATCAAAATCTCATTATCACTGAACTTGTAGACGTCAGCCTAAGGCAGTCGAAATGAATAAGAATTTGTTTCACATATTATTATTTCAATTTTGGAAAAATGGTAAAACTGAATTTTTTTCTGCCAAAAACTGAAATTAATTTCAATTTCAATAATTCTATTGGGTTGACATTTTTCGTATAAGTACATATTTTTACCACGGTCCCCAATAGATTCCACTGAAAAATTACACGAATTTTCATTAGTTCCAAAATTTGTCCATCCCTTTTATTCTATTTTATTGTGGGCCAAGTAATGAGAGATGAAAGAATTTTTTTTTTTTGTTCTCATTTAAAATTTTGTCTTGAGCACTTATAGCCCATGATACAGTGTTATCTTTTCTCTGATATTTAATCGAGGGTCTGGTTGGTAGACTTGTCAGGTTTTCAACTCTGCACCCCGAAAGTAGTAAGATCAAGTCCAAATGCAAACATTCCTTATTCGAACTGCGTCATACTCGTAGTTGAATCTTGCTGGGTTCTGTGGTATTTGGATTATGTAAACGGCATACAGATTATTGAGAATACATTATTTTGTCTCTTTAGTTTTGTAAATAATCTGATGGAATTGTTGTGTAGCTAGAACCCATAAAAATATTTAAAAAACTGTAGGTTCAAGTTTCGTAGTGCATATTGAAATCCTAGAGGATCCGGTTGAACTTGAATTGATCTTCTTTTTGAAAGCACAGATAGTTGAGTCATCTCATAATTTAACTTATTAGTTATTTAAAATTAATATTTATTTTATTTGGTCAATGTATAAATCATAGGTGGACTTTGCTTGATATGTTTGAGAGGGGTGTAGCTAAAATTCTTTTTATTTGATGAAAAAAAAACCACACATCCGATTGAGTAATGAGTATGAGAAAAAAATAAAAAAATAAGGTATCAGAGTGTGGTACAAATGAATCAAATTTTGGTTATTTTCTTTAAAAATGGGGTAGGAGGATAATTACAGCTCTGGAGGGAGCACAGCCTCTCTGTTATCACCCAAAGGGATTCAAATGAAGTTGACTCGTAAATTCATATATCTTGCATTGTTACTAGTTCTGAAAATTCAAAACAACCCATTTGAGCCTTTTGCCTCTAGAAATGGCTTTTATCATTCGGTGTGTTTGTTGATTATGCTCTCGTTGCCATGTCGAGTAGATAGTATGAAAGAAATTTTCAAGCTGTCTCCACCAAGGCTCTCTGCTAGTTCAACTCCAATTCGAGACTAAGTCGCCAGTGACCACCTTCATTAATATTTGTAATGATGCCAAGAGTTGTAAGGAGTTTTGTTGGAAGTTTCGACTGGCCGCATTAGTTGGCACTTGATGTGCAAAGTGAACCTATGTCAGGCTGGACTTTCGCCTCAATTTAATGAAAGCCAAACGAAATGTGTCCCAGTGATATGTGGCGAGTAAAAATGACAGAGGTATTTCTCTCGGCGAGGTAGAAAGTTTTCAGCTATTAATTTCAACACTGTTCGACGTGAAGGTGGGGCAGTTGGAAGAAAGCACAAAAGCTGTGAGAAAGCTCACTATCTTCGTTTATGGTAGGCCAATGCCAGAATATCTACTCTGTCGTGTGAAGAATATTCTCGAGAGAGTCATTCGTGTCAGATTTGCTGTATAGTGTCTGCTTTATAACCGAGTTTAAGTAAATTAATCAATTGTGATAATTTATTTTTTCGTCACTCGTTTGAATGGGCGTTTTGGTTCGGATTAATGCTATCACAGCAGACCGACTGATACGCTGATAAAATTTATTGAAAATTTATGTTATGCATCGGAAAACAATTATTTCATTTTCGCTGCCTAAATTTCAGATTAGAGAAGCTATATTGAAGGGGGGGGGGCTAATATGTGAACGAGAATTTTGGTGAGAATTGGAAAATGAAACGAGAAATCGAGGAAATTATTAGCAGTAAATAAATGGATATCTGATTTTTTAGGACATCCTCTCAGTTGGCACTTTCATATTACTGTCCTAAAGTAATATCCACAATCCACATAATAATAATATTATTTAGTTTATTTACCAAGTTGAATGTGATGTGATATATGAAAAGGTATCTTGAGCCGGAAATTACATTTTTAACTGATGATTGCTTCAAGTAAAGAAAGGTTTTGTGAGCAGTTTGCAAAGATCTTCTCAATCGTTTGGAATACTGACTGAGATATGACATTTGGAATTTCTGAATTTAAAAATTCTGCCTTTGAGAAAATTAAGTGTGAAGTTCAAATCATAATTTTAGAAATAAAATCTCTCAAAAACTGCTGAATCAATTTAAATATTTACCATTTTATTTTACGCATGACCACGAATTTATCTCCCAAAATTTTGACAAAATTAATTTGGAAAATTTTGCATTACAGCAGTTGAAAGGTTTTTAAAAAAGGAAGTAAAGTAAAAAAAAAGTCAATTTTTCGACGAAATTTACCTGAAACAAAGACTCCAATATCGCTTAGTGGTCTGAAACTTCACCAAAATGTTGCCAAAGGAATAAAAAAAAGAAAACATTTTTGATGTGGAAATAATTTTTTGCCTATTTCTAAAAAGGTCGTTGGGCGACTTACGGTACTTTTTTGCAGATCACATCGCAAATAGCAATAATGGTGATATTTTTCCAATCAGTTCACTTCTAAAAAGCAAAATTACCTCATTCATTTTTCAAATTCTGCACGCTTTCACTAATATCAGAGACCTCTTTTGGCAAAAGCTAAAATTAAGTTCGTGTGTTTTGTGATTGAAATTCTTGAATTTCATGACGGAATTTGAGAAGGGGGCGGGGAACAAGCCGACTGACAAAAATTCTCGTTCAAATTTATCAGATTTTCACTATGGATTTTCAACACCCTCTCCACCAGCTCCTTTAAAAAACTTCATCTTCTGGGGATCGTTTTCGGGGGGGGGTACGGAGGAGGAGGAGTTGCTTCTAGTAAATTCGCCTATTTTAAAGGTACAGTTATTGGTGTATCAGGGTTTCAAATACTCACATGTCATTCATCGAAAACCTGCTTTTACAATACGTAGTTTGTTGTGCTGAAATTTTTGTTCTCGTAGTACTCATATATTCGGTAATCTTTTCAACGGCTTTAATGGGACCTTTGGAAAGCCATGCGTTTTTCTCAAATCAACTTACTCAAGTGTCATCTGACTGTGCTCCGTATTTGCAGACGTCTGCAACCGTGCAAGTTGGAATAAATGCTTTTCACGTTTTGTGAAAGCCTGTTTAAACAGCACGTATGTAAGAGACTATTCTATGATTTGATTTGAGGTTACTTTTGGTTACATTTTATGAAATTTACAATTCCATTATGTGCTTATTGTATTTCGTACCTTCGTGAAGTATCTAGTTTTTGATGATTTTTCCTTACAATACGTTGCAATGCTATTATTTAGAAGGTAGCTGTTGAATTAGGACTATACCTATCTTGTTCTTTTTTTTTTTCATTTCCCTTCAGTCGTTTTTGAGGCATCTTTCTATGTGCTACTCGTGTGTGTATACAGTCGGTAACTGAAATCCGTCCTAAATTCGTGATCGTGTTCGACGTAATATACCGAAAATACTCGACGATATTGGAAAATCTTCTTACGATAATGACATCGCTCAAGTGGGTTTTTCAAAAACCACACATGCCTAAGCTCGAAAATTTTCCCGCGCGTTTTCCAAAAAAAAAAAAAATAGAGAAAAAAAAGTAGGTAAAGAAGAGACTACCTTAAAGTACTCGGTCTACATTTTCAGCTTGTTTTGCTGCTGCATCGAATTACTAAAGGTATATGTGCACAATAGATAGAGAAAATCTCGATGAGCTCACATCGTGTACACCCTTAAGGACGAAATAGTTTTTTGGGTATAAAATAAAATATTCAGCGAGAACGACGAAGAGGAATGCGGAAGTTCGATTGTGTGTTGTATGCTCGAAATACTTTAGTTGCATTTTTTCCTTTGGCTTCTCTATTTTGCCTCCTATAGGTACCTTTATTTTTTTCCTTTTTTTTTTTTTTGCTGTGGTAGTTATACTTCTTCATTCCCTTGAAACGCTGAAAAACTTTTTTGCGCAATTTGTACACCATTATACCATTTACTTTGACAAATCCCTGTAACTAAATTTGGAAAACAAAATATTTCTATCTCTACAAGTACTTCTGGCATGAAGCTATTTTTATCATATATTAGCTGGCTGGTGCAGTGAGTTTGCTGTTCAAAATTGACACCTTTCTCGAGTTTTAAATTTTTGAGAAAATTGTATGGTCTGGAAAAGCAAACCAAATTTTGTGTTGTTCATATGGCTTAAGCGTCTCAAAGGGCAGTTGAGAGTGCGCATGCTCAGTGGTACAAAAATGTGGTTCCATTTTAGACGCACTTTAGCGACTCTGGAAGATTGCTTCTAGAATTAACAATTCTAACGACGCGATTTCCGGCTGTTACCAAATTGGTTCCCATCAGCCAAAAACTGATAAGAGATGAGTACCGAATTGGTTCCCATCACTGTACCAAATTGGTTCCTTCACAAATTTTATCATTTTCATTCCCATTTTGCACAGACTGAGGACTGTCTACTGGAAAGCTTGAGTAGGTATGGTTAAAAATGAAGTAGCTAGGAAATTATGATATACGCGACAAATTAGAGATTCAAACAGAAACTTATGTAAAAATCCGTTCATCCGCTACTTCTCGAATTAATACTGCTAAATTTTCATTCATTAACGATCACATTACCAAGTACAAAACTAACTTAATTTCTCGAAAACAGTATGTCCTAATTTGTCGCGTATATCATAATTTCCTAGCTACTTCATTTTTAACTATACCTACTCGAGCTTTCCAGTAGACAGTCCTCAGTCTGTGCAAAATGGGAAGGAAAATGATAAAATTTGTGAAGGAACCAATTCCATACAGTGATGGGAACCAATTCGGTACTCCTTCTGAAAACTGACGGGAACCAATTCGGTACTCCTTCTGAAAATTGACGGGAACCAATTCGGGACAAAAAGGGGGTGATGGGAACCAACTCGACAACACCGCGATTTCCCATCAGCTCATTTGAAGAAAAGTTATGGGTTTGCGCATGCGTAACCTCAACTGCTACTGAGTTTCTTGATTGCTTGCTGGCTGTCCAATGTCCAGTAACATATGGTTTAAGGCTCCTATAAATTTTCTTGAGGCAGTTTTATAGTTTCCAAGGAAAATAGTAGAAGATAATTAAATACGAGCGAATTAACTCTTTCGCTAAATAGGTATGCGTCGTAGAGATATCCACTTGCAGGCCTTATGGTGATGTTAATACGGATATAATATATTAGCGATTATTCAAAAAATATTGAAACATTGAAATTAAACTTTTTTATCGAAATATATGTAAGTACGTAAAAGTCAAAAAATGATGAAGAATTTTGTTTCTAACTACAGATGTTATACTTTATTATCGAGATCGATACTGTGTAAAGTTGAGATAATTATACTCCAGATAAACCAAATATCTACAAAACTCACATCAGCTTTAATCAATTTTTGTTTCAATCGTTGAAATTCTCAAGCACATCTCCAATATAAAACGAGACAAATGTTCAATATTTACGTGAAGAAGGAAAACAAAAACAACGAATAACAAATGGAGCCTGAGACAATGCGAACGATTCTGAAAGGCAGAATGCAAAGCTGGGCGAGGTTTGAGGTGGGAGAAGAAAAAGTAAAACTGGATTAAATTAAAATTAATTTGCAATTTTCGAAGAAACGAGGTTTCGCCGTTATCAGTTTGCAAAATTAAAACATTCGTTTTAGATAATTTGGTTTCGCATCAATCGTTTATAGAAGAGTCTTTTCTAAAGACCCAAACCCCCTTCACTGCCGCCACCCACACTTCCTAAAATTCGGCTGCACAGAACGACGATAGACGAAAAGTTTATTAATTAAAGTTCGTTTTCTGTGAAACAGACGTGAACACAAAGAAAGGCAAGTAGATAAAAAAAAAGTTGAGATTGTTGTGGAGGAGAGGAGTTACGATAAACTGAATCCTTTTTGTAGGTGATATAAATTATCAACTTTTAAGAAGACGAGTCTGTGTACATTCCGAAAGATTTTTCTTCCAATCGTCTCTTTTTCCTTTCTTTTTTCGCCTTCTTTTTCTTTTAAATAAATAAAACAAAATTTCTGGAAACTTTCAACTTTTTCACTTGAGTGGAAATTATCTAGCGATCTTTTCCACAACATTCTTAAATGTAGTGAAGGAAATTATTTTTCCAACTCATAAATTCACAAACAACAATTTTTCTTTTTATTTTGTTTGACAAGTGAGCGGTTCTCGGTATCGAATTGTTTTACATGTTTTGGAAACTTTGCTTTGCTCATAATTGAAAAACTTAATTTACGAAGAACAATGAACTCTGGTTAGAGTCATATACTAATGGAGTAATATGCGGGCTGATAAGCTATTTTTGCTACGAAGCTGTTATTTTATTTTTCCATTTGCTAAAAAGTTAATAGACTTTTGAATTTGTTCAGTCCATACTGTGATTCGTTCAGATTACTATACTGAAAGATGAAACATTGGCTCATTATCAATTTATAAATAAATTTTAAAACTGAAGGTCTAGTTACTTTGAGAAATTGGTGGATTTTTTCCTATATTTTATAGTGTTTTGAAAAATTAAGCAGCATCATGATAACTGAGTTTGTATTTCAACATAAGTATATATCACTACAGACGACTTTATATAATTGATCGGTTTTATTTTCATAACCCAGCTCAATTTTCTGAAAATTCACGTACATGTAAATTCAGACTAAACCTAATTCACTCCTGGCGAACAAAAAATATGTGTATGGGGGAAAGATTGAAGAGCAGAATGGAAAACAATTTAAATGGTTTCTAACTTGTTTACCAAGTTTGTTTTACCGTGCGAGTTGTTTTCCAGAAAGTGAAAAAGTTTATTTTTCATGAAGTGAAGTTGTTATTTAGGGGTGAATTCAGCTAATCGCTTCATTGTTTATTCATTACGGTGCTCGAAAAACGTGTATTCTGCAAACTTTTAACTCATATTTTGATTCATCGTTTTCTATGTAGACATTCGCCAAAGTTACATGTTATTTGGATGAAGTAGATACGGTTTGGGAAAAAAAATTAAGTGTTTTCCAGAGAAGTGAACTGTTTATCTGTACTTATCATTCGATAATGCTCAACAATTCACTCTACTAAGGCAAATTAATGAAAATGGCTAGTATAGATACTGGAATAGTTTCTTTTTTACAGTAACTGGTTCATTTGATGGCAGTTGAAGGAAGTTTTCGTTTTAAATTAGCAAAATTGTTTTTTGTCGTTTTCTCACGAATGTAGTAATCCAAAACTGATTTCGTCTGTTTTGATTTGGATTCATTTCAAACAGAGATTCTTCTCTTTTATTAAATAAATAATTTCAGTTAGAACAAGAATCAGAGTTGTAAATCACTGACAATGTTTATAATTATATTCCAGAATAGATTTTACTACTCAATAAGAACTTTCAGTAGCTTCAAACTTATCAATCCAATTTACCATTTTTTACATCTGTTGGACAATTTGTCAACATGCTGAGGGATTGATCCAGATTTTCGTTTATTGCACGAATATTTTATCCCAAATACTCCCCTAACTTTAACCAAATTTTCCGTAAAATACGCATAGAGATGAAAAAAATCAACCCTTGAGTGGCAAATAAGTTTGGGGAAAAAGTGGGCTAAATGGCGTAGACAAACTGTCTCTCATCAGATTACCACTTTAAGGGTGGCAAAACGTGCATCAAATACGTTTTAACGTTACCTTTCGTTCAAATTTTAATCTTAGGCAGACGTTAATTTGGCTTAACTTGTTCGAAAAGTTTTTTTTTTTTCACGAAATAAAAATACACTCCACACCGGGTGAAAGTTTTTGCTTCCGCATTTTAAGGGTGAAAAACGAGTGTCGAGAAGGGATGAAGGAGAGGAAGGAAAAAAAAAAGAAGAAGTTAGCGAAAACACGATCTGTAAAAAGGTGGAAAAACTTCCAAATAAAATTGTCATTATTATCGTTATGATAGCTCATTCCAGGGCAATTACTTTCTGCACAAAACGATTGTATTTTCCGCATCCCTCTGACACCCTTAGTCACTTCACTGCGGTGAGAATTTCTCGAGAACAGGCTGGCGGCTGAGAAAAACTGAAAGATGTGCGACGTGACAGAACTTGCAAGTTGTTGAGGCGTGGGGTGGGGTGGGGGGGCTGGGGTTGAAGGGTAGATTAAAGGGCACCAAAAATATGGAAAAGTGTCGGGAAGGTTACGAAGATATAAAATTTCGCTCGGGGAGGATATACCTGAAGACGATACCCATGTGACGACTGTTTTACAACTTACAGAAGTTTGTCGTTCTCAACTTTTGCTAAACAGAAACTTCGTATTGACGCCGAGCGGATGACTTCTTTTTTTTTCCTTCCAAGTCCGCGTTAAATCCAATTTTAAAAGCAGTAGCTTTTCTCGTATCACGCTGATAACTTTCATCTACGAGATAAAAATAATCAGTGGATGGCAAAAGGTACACGTACCTATGATAATTCGTATTTTGTATTCGAGCAAGCACTGCTTAGATGATTTAGTAACGCCTTGCGTCACTCTGTATAATGAAATTGGACTACGAGCAGATTTGGCATAGGGTAAATTTAATTTTCGAAAGATTACTACTACAGCGGATTCTGAAATCGTCTGGTTTTTTTCGGCTCAAATACTATACAGTCTTTCGGAAATTAATCATCTCAATGATGAATGTTTAAACGTTCGAGTGCGTAACAAGTGATATGTAGGTCTAGGCTTAGTTTGTAGCATATGTTTTATGATATTGTGGGTTAATGGTGTTATAAGTGTAAGAATTAATTGACGACATTCCCATGCATTTTTTTTTCATCGAATGTCGAGACATCTGTTTCTGAAATAAAATGTAGTCGCAAGCATTTGTCGACTAAATCTGGTCGAAATTTGGAATTTTTTAGGTAGCCATAAACTATTCTCAATTTTTAAATTATTGTATAATCCTTAGAATCTTTCTTGTTGGTATTTATAAATGAGAGAGAATTGGGATGTTTAATGAACTACTTAACGAAATATGGTCCATGAAGTCATTTCACAGTGAGAAATGATCAAATCGATCCAAAGTAGTTATGGGTCAAAGTATCTATATTATCGATAATGGGCTATTATCGAAACTATCGATTGCACTTTTGATGTATCGATAATATCAAATGTGTGAGAAAATGAGAAAAATGTAGAAAAATAGAATCAAAAACGTAACAATTCAAACACGGTCTAAGAAAAAACAGTCTTTCATGCCTATTTTGCATGATTATGGTATTTTTCACTTGCTACTACTAATGGGTGACACTATACTTATCATTTCATTATTTTTAATAATACTAGGTCAGTTCATGAATAAAATGGGTATTTTCATTCTTTCACAAAAATTTGGAATTTTCGTTTACTTAAGTCTGTGTTTCTTTCAGATGGATATCGTAATTTGCAGCAAACATTCCGCAGAACCCAACCAGAAGTTCAAGCAGTTGAAGGCGAAGATATCGTACTACCATGTGAAATTGATAATCTTCATGGAAGGGTTCAGTGGACCCTAGATGGCATGGCTCTGGGTATGTATTTTTGATTCATCTTATGTGATTACAAGTTAATTCCTATGTTCTATGTAATTTTTGAAAATAACTTTGGAGTCCGGATTTATTTTGAATTTATATTAGTTATGGAAAACTTACTTTTCTAAAAATGCATTTTAAAGGCCGCGTTATGTCAAACCCAAATTATCATACAAAAAATTTGAAGTTTTGAATAAATTCGATAGTGTGTTATTTTATACGCATTATGTCAGAAATGGATGAAATTACTTGAAAAAATGCTTTGTTTTGGAACCTCCGACAATTTTTCTGGTGTGTAATTTTTTTTGCATTTTACTTTTACTCACAGGATTTGATTTCATCTCTTCAAAACTAATGAAACATGTTACTTTTAAGAATCAAAGTCCCTGATGTTACCATTATAGTTGTCAAGAATATTTTAACAAGCTTTTAAACGAATTGTCAGGGTTAATCACAGAACTGAAATTATCGTCAGTTCACTTAGCGCACGCAGATTTTCGCTGTCGACATGTCAGTCCCAGATTTTCTCACTTGGGAAACTGAAATTGATGGTACTTTCGTGTTCCTCAGTCTAGAAAAAGCTGCTAAAAAACCGCACGAACGAGGATGCGAATTTCAGTCGCCTGAAACCTGAAGGTAGAAAATTTCGAGTGGCTTCTAAGAAGAATCGAGTAATTCAGGGTTGCTTTTAGAGCAACGCGTTGTGCTTAGTTCTACCCATTTATACGTCTCCTCTCAGCATCAGTCACTATATGCTGCCAAAAATATGCGCATACGAAGATATATTTTTCACACAGAATGAAGGTAGCGCAGAAGTAAACGGAATGAACTTAACTCGGAAGTAAATTTCTGGTGTAGGGTTAAAAAAGGAGGCCCATTAGCGTTTCGGTAAGACGACAAGCTCACCGAAAATGTCACCCAGAATTGACATTCTCATTTATATGTGGAGCTGCGGAGATAAGTGTGTGTGACGACAATAATATACACCTTCGAATCGTACACCAGAGAGACACACACATGAGTGTAAACGAGAGACGACGAGGAGACAAAACCTAGTCAAACTCAACACTTTATAATGAAGTACGTTTACCAATGTCATTTAACCCCTTACCCCCTTCTCGTGCATACCATCCAGCTTCACTCAAACTGCGATGAGCAAGTTTGAAAACTCTGACGGTGCTGCGAAGGGGTCGTACAAGTGGCGAAAGTGCCTTGTAAGGGTGTATTAAAATTGAATCGAGAAGACGAAAGTAGCTGCGAGGGTGGCGGGAGGGAGGAGGGGTTGTTACAAGTGTACTCTAAACACGATGTCACGCGGGAACGAAATCGAATGTTAATTTCTCAATTTGGGTGTATAGCTTGTTGAAGGAAGGTGTGAAAACGTGTGCCCTGCCACTCTTGGTTTGGTGATTTAGGCGGAATTCTATATGTTCGTCTCTGTATTGTGAACAGACTTAACGGTACAGGAAGCTGCCATAAAGGCTTAAGTGCTTTATTACGAATGCATATCCAACAGTTGGAGGTAGAACATCTCTTATAACCTTTGAGAAACGGCTGTTTGTCAGGTAGAGTAATTAGTGAAACTAGTTGAAAATTTACCTCTGAAAGGGATTTTGTTAGTGACATATGGTGCTAAAAACCAGAGTTATGCAAGTTCAAATTTTGTGATAAGGAGATATTGACTTCTTCCAGTATAGTTTATTTCGTACTTTCATCCTGCATTATGAACTCGGTGCTCCAAAATAACCACTCGATCATTGTCTTTGAAATGCAAATCATAAATAGGTGGACTATCTAAAAAAATAAGAACGGGTGTATTTTGAAAACTTCGCCTAGAAACTGAAAATTTGGATGGATTTCTCTGGTTCTCAGGTCCAGAAATATTTTATTTCTGATGAAAAAAAAATCTTCTTAAGTGAAAAATAAAACGTGTAAACCGCAGCAATATTTGAAGCACATGACATGACTTCATATTTCTTATCTTTGCGATCTAAACTCGGTAAATTGATACGAGTTAATACACTCTGAAAATATAATAAATTGATGAAAAGCTGATGCTTCATTTTCATAAAATTTGATGCTCAAGTAATTTTTATACGACAGTATTTATGAATATTGAAGGCGGTTATCAAAAAAGAGCCTACGTTGGAAAATATATGTAGCATTTTGAGTTATTGAAATGTTTGTAAATTGAGCTTTGAGAGGGTATTTAGTATTTTTGCTCAGTAGCTGTTGACTATCAATTCAATGAGTTATGTAATGAAACATTAAAAATTTAGTAAATTATAAAAAACTGACAACTGGAAGACATATCATAGTCGTGTAAAAGCATGACAACAATATTTTTTCCGTTATTAGTGTTGAGAAAATAGCAAAAACATTAAGAAAATAGGTGACCAAGTCATTAAAAAAAAAATACTGTAATTTCACGAATTTTGGAGATAGTGTGGGTAATTGATGGCTCTGTAGCAGGAAAAAGGGCCACAGCTCGTGTAACTGAGAAATTTTCTCCCAAAAAGAAGGTCCAAGTCGACTTGAGCTCTTCTTTCATATCTATCTTAAATTTATGAATATGTATTTGACTGATTTTTTATGTGACTGAGAAACTTGAGATCTCTTATGAGAACTATCACACGTAGTGACGTGTTAAATCCTATAAGTTAGTCATTTAAGTTTGATTCCTGCAGTCTCAACACATATAAAAAGTCCACTTCATTCGGCACACTACACAAAATACCCGTTCACCTAAACTAACCCGTATTTCGAACTCGCTCTGACACCCATTTTCACGATTTGGTTTACCTACTTTTCCGCAGTCATTGAACAACAAAATTTCTCTACCGTAGCTCAACTATATAAAATTGAACCAGATTGAACTAACAGTTTATTTAGAATCTTTTTTTTCTCTATAGAGCTTTTTTTTCGCCGGGTTTTCGTCGAGACGAACAAGCGAAAATTAATAAAGCACTAACTGGACGAATCCACAAAAGGAGGTTTGTGGAAGAGAGTGAAAAGAAACTTGGAATTTATCACGTCCCAGTACTTTCAGTAAAACGTTTAGTACCCTACTTCAACAATCTGCGGTACTCCCAGTGGGCAAAGTATGTCGAAAAGCTTCTCTTCTCACTCATTTCGTCGTTTTCCGTTCACTATTTTCCTTACAATCTATTTTTCTTTACCTCAAATACACTCTCATATATGAGACAGCATTTTATATTTGCCACTGACCAACTAGTTTGTTGTCAACTTCGTAAAGAATGCACTATCTAAGTATTTACTTGAAGAAAATTGAAATAAGATGAAATGAATATTCAAGATAGAGTCATTTAACATTTAAACTAAATAAATAAAAAAACCTCAGATTAGGATGTCCTTAGGTCATGAAAAATTGTATGAATTTCCTGAACAGTTATGATTCTTGAGAGTTGCGTATGAATATTATGAAATATTCTGATTTTTTTTATCATCTTGTGTGAGTTTTTACATGTCAGTTTGGAGAAAAAGAAGACATTGAACAGTAATTACGTTATAAATATTTTGTATGATTGAAAAATTGTTGTACAAGATTCGGTAGAAAACGATAAGAATTTTTCGAACTGACTGTGTTCAACGTGTTAACCTGTAATATAATTTGCTTAGCAATAATGAAATAATTTGATGTACGTATATTAACTGATTTTATGTATAAGTACTTACATTCAGTCTTTGTAATTTGAATATTACCTGACAATGAAGCCCGATCGTCCCTCCCCATCACTGATAATCAGTTATTAAAATATGGCCATAAAAAGTTACAACTTCTGACTGTTGCTATTTATTTTTCTGTAGACACCCAGCAAATATTAACCAGTCCTGAAATTATGAACTGAAAGCTCTAACAATAAGTCAATATTTTCCTCTTATTCCTAAGGATGTAGTCTACCTTTACTACCAAGTCAACATCTACGTTGCATTTCAGCAGCCATAATCACAATTTTCACGAGTTTTTCACTCAGAGGTACACTTAGCATTTATCATTTTTTCCTCCGAGTTTCGTACTAAAACTCAAATTCAGATATCTTATCCTTGAATATATTTTTTATACCCTACCCAATTTGCGCAAAAATAGTTAAAATGACTTAAAAATTACAATTATCTAAAGAGAAGATTTTTGGAAAAAAAAATTCTTCACCAATCAGAATGCAGCTTATGATTTGTTAGTTTTGATAACCGCAACGGTAAAAAAGTGACTATTTGGTGATATTCTTTGAGCCAATTTGGTGCAAAATTTGGTTTAAAAAAAATGGTACTTCGTGAACCACTCGAAAAATGCAAAGATAAATTGCACTCTTAATATTTTTTGGGAATTGATACATAATATTTTTATACTAATTTTTAAATATTTGTGTTTTAAGGCTGTACTTATAGTGATGACGTCGCAATAAAAAGTCAATAAATTAAATTTCTCTCTCGTATTGCCTACAAGAGGATTAATTTTGCGTTTTATACGTCTTACCTTATCCTCAAACGAAGATATTTTGTCGCTTTGTAAGAAAATTAGAGAGCGTACAAGACTTGGATATTGCCTTTATTAGGCCCACACAGTTATTATTCAGCTTTATTTCTGCTGTTCTGTCTTCCCTTCATCTATCAACCCTCTCAGTTCATTTGCGTCCCACCCTCAGCCCTTCACACCCACGCCTTCCACCCCTAACCGCAAGGCTTACGATTACTCAATATTTACAAATACGAAGTTCGTTGGCGCTAGACGGCTTTAACGAATAATCCATTAAATCTTGATTACGAACGAGGTGTAATTAAAATTTATAATTTCATTTATATTCCACCGAGACGGAGCGTCAAAATCGGTGCCCTAATTAGTAGCGTGAATTTTCAATTGGCACGCTGCGTATTTGAATTTCAAAAGAGCCTTTCGATGGGATGGGGGTTGGCAGAATCGAAAAACGATTGCTTGGCATCGGAAAAGGTGGCGTTACTTTGAAAAATGAGCTTCCGTTGGCTCGAAAAAAAAAATTGAGAAGGTTGTTTGGTTTACAAATGTTGATATCCCAGGTGTATAATATGTAAAGGTGCGAACACACTATCGTCTTAAGCCGAGCCGAATACCCGAGCATCTTTTAATTTGCTTAGCAATTTCATAAATTTACCTAATTTTACGTGTATTATTTGGGTATTCGGCTCGGTTTAAGACGATAGTGTGTTCGCACCTTAAGAAACGAAGCCGAGGCCCGTACGCAAAAAATTACCTTAAGGGGAAAAAAAGACAGTTTAAAGAAAAAGTGGTATGCTAAAAAAACTCCTCAAATCGAATTAATAGAAAAATTGAAGGAAATAGTTATAGGGTTGGTCAGAATGAACCTTAAGAAGAAAATTTGTTTGCCATTAGCACTTTTTAAGTTCCAACATTTTCTCATAGCTGGGGCTACAATAATTTCAATAATTTAATTATAAAAATATTTTTCATTTGATCAACTTGCAGTTGTTAATTTTTAATGATTTATAAGAAAGTTTTGTTCTAGTTTCTATATTATATCTGGGCAGATGCAACAATTATTCAAAATTCCTAGACAAACGCTTAATAAATTAGTACAAGAGAGTTGGCAGTTGTTACAATTCTTGTGCGCATGCGCCAGTATTTTTGGAAAATTATCGCTCGCTTCGCTTCATTGCCTCAATTATAGAGTCGTGTTAAATTTTATTGAGTAAGAACTACATTACGGCCATCCAACTCGCTTTTATGTGAAGTAAATCAGTTTCAAATGAAACACATTGAAGCCACGCTTTGGTCTGATAGGCTGAAAATTTTATAGATTCCTTCCTCTCTCATGATTGGGTGATGTAAAAAAATGGTACCGAAAAGTCATGCTTTTTATTTGCGCTTTTCTGCATACACTCTCATTTGATTTTTTTCAATTCTTGGCCTGAGAAACAGCTATGATTCAAGTCCAGACTTATTGATAAGAAGATTTTGACCGTTATCAGTATTTAGTTTACTGTGCACTTCTATCCATGTGATCTCAGTATTCCAAAATTATCTCCCATTATTTTTAAAATGAAAGCCATAAGTGTCCGAAGTAAGGGAAATAAGAGCGTAGTATTATGAAACTTTAACTGCGAATATCGCAGACTTGAAATTTAGACTTAATCACGTCTCAGGGTAAGAATTAAATCCCTGCGAGTTAGGTTGCCTGTACTTAATTCTGGTATACGAACTCTATGGGAACCAACATCTGTACCGTTCACTTTTCAAAATTGAGAAAACACTGCGAACACAACGCGTTCGCTGGTGAATTAGGTTGGGATATAAACTTTATTTTTGTTTTTTCGATATTCCTAACTGACCTCTTATTATCCTCGGCTAATATGGCCGCGTTAGTGTGTTGTGCAGAAGCAACGAAGTGTGTTTTTAGTATTTTCGAAACCAAGTACTTCCATTCCAATATTCGACTTCCTAGATTTCGCCAATCTGTTTTCCACCTCAATTTACTCTCGAGGTCTTGTCGTTTTCCTTTTCTTTTTCTCTTTTTTTTTTTTCTTTCGTCACAAACTTTCCCAAAAAATAGCTGTCTCATATCCCTGGCCCTCTTCCACAGTCTACTTCGTTGCTCGAGCCATGCATTCGAATGGCCGAATTTTCGAGAAAAAGAGACAAGACACGCACTTTTAATGTGCCAACGTTGGAACACAAATCTCGAGCTCTAATGGAGTTTGAAAACAAGTTTTCCAATTTTTTCCTTCGCTTTTCCTGAAATATCTTCTTCGTCTGACCTGCAGCACTTTTTTGTTCTATTTGTTACCCCATAATGTCTATTTTCTTCGCACCTCATCTGTTTTGCCTTTCTGTCTTTCACACTTCATACCTTTTTTTCAAAGAGAATAAATTGACCTATAGTCAAACGTTGCTGACATTTATTCATGTATTCTTTGCATAAGTGCTCCTTTGAGAATAGGATGCGAGATCGATGATTGGATGCACATCCACCCCCTTCCTCGATAAAAAATTGCCTTCTATCTCAAGCAGTTCAGTCCTGGGTCTAAATCAAATAATAAATTTTTTTATGCCATTTGTTTTTGTCCTGAAGTCGGTCAGGTCATTTCTAAACCAATCGTGGAAGTCAGGAGGCTTGAGTGGAAGACGTAATTTTTATTCTTGATGAAATTTAAGCTAGATATCAAAGAAGGGCTCGGGTTTTTTTGAAATTTTTCAGTTTCATAATCTGTAGCCTTCCCTCTTGCCTGCTATCTCAAAAATTCATGACCCCCCGCCTACCTATAGGCCAACGTTGAGATATCTAAATTTTCGCACTAACTGAAAAAAAAAAACAATTTCAATCTTCTTTTTCCTGTTCTTCAAAAAATTAGTAAAACTACGCAAAACAAAGATAGTGGTACAAAAATTTGGATTTTATTCGATAGTGTCTCTCTTTATCCCCCTGCCGCCGCATACTCGCTATAAAAATGCCCTGAATGTAGAAAAAATAAAAATTGTTGTCCCTATCAGAAATTTTGATTGCTTTATATACCTGACAAAGGACTTGTATAAAGAGCCTGTTCTATTTTTTCTTTCATTTAGTTTTTTTTTTTTCCCATTAACTGAACTCTACAGATGGTATATACGTGGTATACAACTATACATAATATACAGGTCTTATAATTTCTTGAAGTGCCCTTTTATCCAAAAATTCGACCGCATTATCGACGAGGTATAAAATTATGTTGGTTCGTTTGCAGAAGGTAAAAAAAAATAAAAGGTTGAAAGCTAGAGAATGGAAGCCTGGGAAAAAAATTGAAATTTGCAATTCGTTCTTGAATTTCGACGTATTCGACGCAGGTTGATATTGTTGGGCTGTAATGATGGGGTAGCCGGTGGCTGGGGGGGTTGAACACGATTCCGTAACGGATTACGATGTTTTCATTCGTTCGGTTTCGTTTGTGATTCTTGCGAACATAAAGCTTATCCGGAAATTCGATTTTCCACTCTGCTCCCTGCCCCCTCGATGTGGCTATTTACAGCTTTACCTTTACAAGTCGATGGTTAGTCGTCCCCCTATGTGTACACGCTGGAATATTTAATGCAGGTTCTCGCGAAATCTTTACACGTCCATTTTGCCCCTGCTCACCCTGTTTCGACCTTTTCACCGTAACGACGACGTCTTAATTACTTTTTTCCCCAGCATATCCCCCACCCCCACTCAGCACTCTAGCACCTTTTGTAAGTATTAATGCCCCCCCCCCCCCGACTCCCATCAGGTCTTTGGTGGTAGGACGTATTTAATTCTAGACGCACTTCGTGTTGTGACAGGTTGGTGAGGTCGTAATTTTGCTTTTACTTTCGAAGCACTTTTTCGATATAGTTGACGTTTATAGACCTATCTGTCTTTTGGCGAAAATTGTAGCCAATTGCTTTTCTTTGTCAATATAAGCGGATGCGTCTGCTGAGTACTAATTCGCCGAATGGCCAATCAAATTGAAATTGTGTTGAAGCGTTGCTGTGTGACACAGCTGGACTGAGATGTACAAAAGGACTGTTAATGATTTCTGATGCTGAATTAATATTCCTTTTTGAGCAGAGTTTGTTACCCAGCTGAAAGTAGAAAGCATGAAGTCCAGATAGCCATATATATATATTTATAAAAGATAGCGAATACTTTCGAATGCACTGACTTAAAATGTATGTAGATTCAGGTTGCATCCAAAAGGTGTGATATATGGTTCTTTAATTTCCTACGTCACATACCATGTGACCTGCACCTGGCAGAACAATAATCTGTACGTATCTGCTCATAAACTTAATTTTGAATCATTATTCCCAGTTGATTATAAAATTTTAACCTTTACGTTTGTTCGTCGTTTAGTGAAATTCAAGGGGGATAGAGACAGTGATGGGCATGCCTAAATTCATGAATAACTTGATGATTTTCAATTATCAGCAATGAAATTAATTTGGCATGACCAATTTAGTCGCCTGGTTTATATTATTTAGTCATTATTGATTTGGATTCTCTTTATCTTTAATTTTTTTCATGATTTAGTCATTTGAAAATTAAGATCCCAACAACCTTACTCTTATTCCAACATCCTCTCGTTTATATTTTACACAGTCTTCAAAAAAGTAATATCTTTTTATTCGCTTCTTTTTTTCTCTTTTTTTTTTTGCCATTTTGCTCTCCCCATTATTCATCTCGGTCGGACATATTTAATCAAATTGCTTCTGAATTCATTCCATTCACGAAATTTACTTCTGCCAACTGTCTCTATATTTTATTTTCTTCGTGTTCCTCTTCTACCGTCAAAAGGTTAAAGCAAATATCTTGTATTATTCGGCGGTTAATCGAAGCAGATACCCTTAAATTGGCGAAAGCATTGATGAGATTCTGGAACATTAGCTGAAAATGATTTCGCACCGAGAAAAAGCTTAGTCGAATGGATTGATAAGGTGGCTGGGGGGGGGGGGGAGTTAGAGTAGTGAGAAAAATGTACAACGAATTTTCCAACTGAAATAACTAAAAGACGAGGAGGTGCTCATAAAATAATACAATGAAGAAAAAAAAAAAAATAGCTTCATCGCTCCTCAACGAACGAAAAAATTCATCTGTTTTTCCTTTCGTTTTTTTTCATCTTTTTTTTCAACTTTCTCCACTTTTTGCCGTTCTTCTATCTTTTTTTTATTTTTTTATATTTTTACCCCCTTTTTTCTGTTATTTCCTTTTTAAATATTCAGATGTAAACTACATCACACTCGTAGAATATTTTGAAGCATTTTGTTTGCACAACTTTCATCACTGTAAGCTAGTTCATTATTTTCTATAACGGACGTTTTCCTCTTCGCTCCCCTTCGCCCTGTGAGCTTTCTTCCTTCGTCAAAAAGTCTTATGAGAAAGAGAATAGGATGAAAAAAAAAAAACTTATCTTCTGTATTTTAACGTTTAGTTTTACATTCGGATTATTTATATTTTTTCCCGCCTTTTCTTTGCTGGCTTCTTTTTTTCTCTATCTCTTGGTTTTTTGTTTCTGCGCTTTATGCGGGATGTTTTACATGTTTTCTTTATTGTTGCAAACAGAATTTCTTAGAGAAGTAAAAGGAAAAAGAAAATCATGTACCTTTTTTTTTTTTACGAGCCAAGTATTTTTTCAACATTTTTTCCTTGCCTTTTTATAGAAATGATATTTCTTCTTTCATATTTTTCAAAATTGTATTCAAGAACTCAGCACCGAGGAAGTCGTAAAATTGTAACCGGTCAACTTAGCTACGCTTCTGATAGTAAAATTTAGTAGATGAAAGTCTTGAAGAAAGCTGCGTGCAATTTAGTTGCTACACTTGAAAAATTTCTTCTTTACCAGTAAACCGCAGGAAAGTATGAAGATTTCCGGCAACTACTGAAAAAAACAAAAAAGATCATAAAAATTCGACTTTTTTATTAAATGGTAAATCAGAACTTTTATTTGAATACAAAATACTGAGCTGGGGGTTCAAACCTATTCTTGTTCGCTTATGCTAATTTCTCCATTTCCTTTTTTTTTCTCCTTATACTTTCGTAATCAGCGAGCTAATAAAAATTTTTAATTCGAACGAAACTTTTGTAATTAACCGACGAAAAAAAAGTTTTTGTCTTTTTTTTCGGAACGCCTCGGGGATTTGTAAGCTATAAATTCTTAATTTTGAAGCTAATACTGTGCGTGATTTTTTTTCTTTTTTTGATCGTCATTATCATTTTACTGAAAGTTCGAAGCAAAAAATTTCCATGGAGAGTGTGCAAGTTGGGTCCAGCAGGAAAAATGTATAGCTTTTGCGAATAGTTCGAATTCTACTGTGTTAATGACTGAAGTGAGCTGGTATTTGTTGAAATATTAAATTTCAGAATTTTGAAGAAAATTGGATTTAAAAAAATTGATTTTTAGCTCGCTGAGAGTTTTAGAAAATTTTTTTGGGCTAAAATTGATGACTGAGGAATATTACATAGATATTTGAAGTAGCTATATTGTTGAAAAATTTTCATTCTATCTTTTAAGGTGGAGTACAATCATACCTATTTAGTTGTATGTGAAAAATTACAATACCGTAAATGGGGGTAACTTGGCACACTTTTTCAGCATTTTCCAACTTCATCACTCTCTATTTCCCACAGGGCAAATCACAATCTATACTTCAATTATATCAAAATGTGCGCTGAAGGCTCCATTTTTCACCTATACTGTCAAAAATTTGATCCATAAATTCTAAGTGCAAAAATACCGCCTCTCTTTTAAATGTGCCAAGTTACCCACAAAACGGCTAGATTTTTAATGCAAAATATTGGTGAAATTATGAAAATTAATAAAAAAAATATTCAAACAAACGTCGATTGAAGAGAAAATAAGTCCATAAAGAAACAAAATGGTGGCATAATAGGTACACAGATACTAGGAACGTCACAATTTGTTTCCCCAAAGTTGGACGTATGTACCAACAAAAATTCAGTAATTAGTGGCTGCTAAGGAATTGTAAAATATGCAGATTCTTTATTTTACAATCATTGTTTAGCAGTCGATAAAATCGTCATTTTAATGTTTCAATACCACCATTCGAACGGGAAAATTGTGCTAAACGTGATGAAATGGTTGAACAGTGTAGCCAGTATGTTAGAAATGGGTAAAATTCAATGAAATTAACACTGAAAAAAAAAGCCAAATATGCCAAGTTACCCCCATCTACGGTGTTGAAAATTTGTGTAATGGATTTAAAAATCAGTGTTGCTATTATGACGTAAAGAGTATTCGAGGCTCCCAAAAAGTCATGATTTTTAGCAAGTGCACGTGAATGTCATGAAAAGTTATCTAATTTCATTAGATAATTGTGAAGGTCATACAAACTGAATAAAAAACAATCATATTAATTATCGATTTTTTTTTGCAGGCTATGATTCCAAAATTCCTGGATATCCTCGCTATGAAATGTTTGGCGACCGGGATAGAGGAATTTTTAATTTGCACATACGAAACGTATCTTTGGAAGATGATGCTGCATTCCAGTGTCAAGTTGGACAGAAGCTCATCAATAATTCTATTATGTACGAGCTGAATAAAACGAATGTCAAGCTGAATGTAATATGTGAGTATTTTACTTTTTTATTTAGCTTACAAGATTATATTTTGTTTTCGTTCGAAACGGTTATACCCATATCCAACTAGACAACAAAATACGATTGCTTAAGAGTATGCGTTACCAGAAGCAAAAAACATGTAAAATAGTGGAATTTTCCAGACTGTTTGAGAAGAAAATTCTGAAAATACTCGTATATTTGTGAATTTAGGTCTGATACACTTCAACGTCAAAATTAAGGATGTATGGAGTTGAATTTTTGATTTGTGTCTTTCTTTTAGTTGAAATTATAGTTAGCAGAGATACATCTACTTTGCGTATCAGTAAAAGAGGATATTCAATTGAAAATAAAAGTTTATTCATGTTTTCCAAATCTGTCCCAAAACAACGTTATTTGAAAATCATGTGCCAAATTTGAAATGTGAATCCGACAAGTGGTGAAAGGTACTCTAGAAGGTATTCCATTCCAATACTCAAGTCACTTTTTCATCTGCCATTTCACGGTTACCTCTCCCAGAAAACGAGGACATTTCCAACGTCTAAAGTTTTATCAAAAAATTTGAAAAAATTACTTATCAAGGAGCTCGTGTAGACTGAATTTGAAATTACTGTGAAGTTTTGAAAGATTATTTATCGAACACGAAGGGAGTATCTCATCGAAAATGTCGAGCGAAGAATGGGCTTCATAAAGACATTTTCAAATTTTACGTTCAACCTTTCGCATCGTTAATTAATGCAAGATTGTCGACATCGTCGACGTTTGTTTTTCTTTACAACATTTTGGGCGCGAGGCTGCGTGTTAAATGCCGAAGAACGAGGCCTTTTAAATTCGTCAACGAGGAGAAAATGGGAGGAATGTTTTCCCACATAATACCTATAACGTAGAATTTTCACGCGTGTTTCACAAAAAAAAAAAAACAAAAAAAAAAAACAAAAAAACAAAAAAGGAAGAGAATAAATGAAAACGAAAAAAAGAAGACAAGTACTTGTTCAAAAGGCCGAAAAAAGGTCGAGAGCATTGCTTCCTCATTTTTCCTTTTTTTTTTCCTTTTTTCGTCTGTTTTGTCTCTTTCTTTTCGACTCGATGAGAACAATAAAGCGCATTTTTCGAATCGTACTCACCTTTAGCCAAAGCTTTTTCCGGTTGCCACTCGTGGGCCTTTGCAAAAAAATGGAAACCCTTTTTCGGCTCCCTGGACACGAAGATTAAAAACCTATTTGTTCACGAAATATTCTGCTATACCTTTATTTGAAGAAGGAAGACAAACACGCGTTGATGTCGTTTATTCTGCGTTTACCCCCTTCACCACAGCCCCTAAGTCTGTTCGTATCGAGTTATGTTTTTCTCTTTTCGACTTATCGAAATTCGGCGAATGGTCCGACTGTGTCGTGTTTCACGTTCGCCAAAAGAAGCAAAGGACTCACGTTTACGAAATGCTCCATAAGAGATATCCGTTTTTTGAGAAAGCAGCTGGAATTTGGCCGAGGGAGGTTGAAATTCGAGGAAAAACGAGGGCCAAGTGAGAGAGAGAACACGCATCGAATATCTACGATATATATAGTGAAAAAGCGCTCTTTTCTTTCTTTTTTGCCTCTCAATTGAAGTAAAATATTTTTCGGGTGCACGACAGACGGTGAACAATATACGAAGCTGCTGCTCGCAGATGCGAACTCATTGTTATTAGCTACTTTGCATCGACGCTCTTAGCATTTTAGCTATTCGGAATGAAAATGAGCCTTAATAAGTTCACTGTATGTGCTTATACCTATTGGGGTTGAGTAGTGTGCCCATTACTTCGTATAGTTTGTCGCTCGAGTATGGTTCATCGTTGGTTTCTAGTGGTAGGAACAAGTGTACTAAATTATTGTTCCTGATAGTTTATTTTTTATTTGCTTCACAAAAATGACTGTATTCATTTCAAGCAAAAGAGTTTTGACTGAAGTAGAAAAGTAAAAAATGTCGCTACCGCCGTTGATGAAGACACGAAAACTGAGCCAACTGCTGTTAATCCCACAAGGTACCGCGTACAGAGACGCTCTTAAATTTTCTCGTTCACTTCTTCCGACTCGAGCAGTTTCCAAGTGCCCCAAAAAGTTCCATCTTCTGCAGTAGAGCTTATGTACATCTCTACTCCAGCAGTGAAATATCTATTCCACAATGCATCCAAGCAACTAACACGATTAATTCGAGGCGATTTTCGTCGTACCACTATTGTGACGCGTGTCCCATCACGTTTACACGCTTAAGAGTGATAATGCAATAAGCACAAAAGCAGGTATACGTGATGACGACGATGAGAGAAAACTGCGTAACAGCTCATGGAAGAGAAAGAATTTGAGGCAATGTGGCGTATGAACTGTACGAGTGAATTTTACTCAAATTAGTACTAGTTGAGAAGAATTCTCTACATTTGCAAATACTGTACTTATACCCTTGAAGGGTTTGGTAATGTGTGTGAAAATTTTAGAAAATGAGAATTTTTTGTTTTTGATTTGTTGAGAAATCAATAAAATTATATTTCTTAAAGAGGAGGAAACTTTCAATTGGTTATTTTTCAAACTAGTGGAATAACAGCGAAAAATGGTTTATCAATTTAAATTACAAAAATATTTATGAACAAAAATTAGTGATGTTGCCCCATCAGCAAATTGAAGAGTTTGGAGTGCGGCTGAGATCAAAACAGGTTTTCTAAAATTTGATGAGAGAGCTGATCTATCAGTCACAGGATAGTATAAGTAATTAAGGTATGTTCGATTTGTCACAGTTTCTCAAAACGGTTTTAAAAGTGCGGATTTATTTTGCCATGGTTTCGAATCTGTTTTTGTTCATTTTACCAAAACAGAACCGGTTTCTGGTTTTGGTTCACATTTTGGTTCGCAAAAAAAGTGAAATTACTCTAGAGTATAGATTCTCGTAGTTTCTCATTTGTTTACATTAGAGTCGCTTTGAAACGGTTTTGGCAAAACAAACAGTTATCGGTTTTTAGCAGGTTTTCGACAGAAAACCTCATATTAATTTTGGTCTGACTTCAACAAATAGGCACCAGACCATCATGATTATTCGTTTCGTGATCTTCAGATTCCAAAAATACCTACCTCGCATTTTGGTGTTTCTTTATTTATCTTATTTTCCTTTCTCCCTCAGCGCGCATATATTTCTTTTATGAGCGAGAACAGTTGAACGGCCCAACCAATTGAGCTGAAATTTGCACCAAAGATCAATTTTGATAAGATCTAGATTTGATAGAAATTTCAAGTCAATCGATTCAGCGGTTCAGGAGATATTAGCAAAAATGTAGCCAAAAATCGATGCTTTTCTAGGGTTCATGACACCCTGTATACTACCAATCGAAAACCTGATTTTCTAGCGGGGCTTACTGCGCTAGAATTTTTATATTTTTTAATGTTGTTTACATTTTTTTAATGAATATAATCGAAAGTGAAATAAAACTATGAAAATCAGTCTTGAAACAGTATCGAGAAACCCAAATCGAATTTTCCATTCTTTTACTTAGGAAGAAGAATAAAGATAAAGACTGAAAGGTGCATAATAAAATAGGAAGCAGTACCTATATGAAAGAAAGAGATAAACACAAGTTAAATCAGAGTTCTCTTTTCTATCTGAGCATTGCTGTCAAGTAGGAGAAAACAATAAATTTCATTATTTGGCCAAAAATGTTGGAAATTCCTTTCAATTTCGAACAAATTGAAGGGCATAGATAAAGTATTTGTTTAAACTGTGGAGTTTAGTAAACATAGGTAGATGACGTTTATCTCTATTTTTTTTATTTCACGTATATATATCAATGGTTCTCACTTACCCCAGTTGATATTTATCATAATTTTTAGTTCTATTTGGAATATCTCGACTAACAATAAAGAAGTGTTGTAGCTAAAATTACTGTTTTACTTTCGTTCTTCATCTCTTCCAACATTCTGTTGCAGTAAAAGTAGAAAATTCAACTCGCTTCTCATTGCACTACCAATAAATGACAATTTGATAACGTTTTGCAGTCTGCTTCAGAGAGCAAGAAAATGTACTTGTACTTGAGAACCTCGACACAGACAAGCACACATTACAAGAGAAAGGGTACGAAAAAGTGCATTCATCCACGTCTTCCTTTTTTTTTTTTTTTTTTTTTTGGTCCTTGAAGACTGTTAGATAAATCACATTTTTAGGCTACGAACACTGCCGTACGAGTGCTTTTCCATAGTGAGCATCACAAGATTTTCATTCCCTAACCCACCTCAACGATTTCAATTAGGGTTGATAACCTTAACTTTGCAAAAAATGTCTCGAGTTTGTAACCCTTTCCGCCACACTCGTTTTTTTCTTTTTTTAATTGTAAAATATCTACGCGAGTTTTTGCTCTCTCATTCATAATTCCGTCAATAGGCTGCCATCAATTCTGTGACTACCTCAACTTCAAAAGCGAAAAAGCATTTAATTTTTAATGATTCAGCAAAACTTTTTTCATACCCAGTCGAGGTTATATCCTGTCTCATTGTCACGATCCTGTTAATTAGGCTCTTAAATTTGACTTTAAACGAAGCATTGAAAAGGGGGAATAGAAAGAACTTTACGAGAACGAATGAGTGAAAAAGATGAAGAATAGAGAAAGAGGAGGAAAATTTCACAAAAAAAAAGAAAAAAAAAATCCTTGTAAAACCGGAAAAAAATGTCGAATATCATTTTTTTACATCATTGCTCGAACTTAGTTCGAACATGCCTGGTCGAATTTATTTTCCAATTTGCGAAAAATTTGAGAAAATGTTGACAATGTGTAGGTTTTGAAATGCTTTTAGGAATTTAGTTTTCTCGAATGATATGTGAAATCCCACAAAAAAAATTTTCTGAATCGGCCAGTTTTTCAAAAAGAAATCATTTAACGAAAGTCTTAGCCAGTTGTGTAGCATTCCATATTTGTGAAATCTTGAAAATTCCTTGGCTAAACATTATTGGAAAAACTTTTTTTTTTTCAAGATTTCAGCAAAAAGTAAACATTTTGGTGAATTCTTGAAATTTTTGATCGTTTCCTTCAAAATGTAATTTTTTTTCTCTGAAAATGGCGAAACTAAAATAATTTCGTCGGAATGAATGACATTTTGAATTATTGTAAAATTCATTTTTGAGAAAGCAGTGAACCAGTGACAGCCAATATCACACCATTTCATTTATCTTCAAAAAAATCTAATTTTAAAATAAAATAAAATGAAATAAAATGTCGCATTAAATTTAAAAAAAAAATTTTACTTGAAAAAAAAAATTTTACCTGAAAAAAAAAATTTAAAGATAAACTGAAATTTTGGAATTAAAACGAAAAATAAAATTCTGAATGAAATAATTAATCTCTTCTCTCTGAAACAAACAAATAAATAAATAAGTAAATAAATAAATAATCAATAATATGGTAATTTTAAATTAAATTCTATTTTGTTTATTTTATCGAGAGTAATTAATTTTCTTTAAATAAATAAATAAATAAATAAATAGGTAAATAGAATAGGTTGATATAAATACAAAAATACGAGTTAGTATAAAATATAAACAAAATAAGTTCAACATTGCATGTAGGTAGCTGATAGTACGGTTTGGAATTTTTTTTTTTTCTTTCCAAATTCTTATTATCTGTGGATTATGTGGAAATAGAATGCAGTAAAATTAGAATTTAGTAAAAATTAAAATCTGAAATACAAATTATAGGTATATTCAGAATCAGATTTTGAATTGAGGAATCCAAATAGACTAGGTCTTAGCTTTAAATTTTGGATTCAGTTCTAATAAGAAATAATGGGTTGGTAGTGGCTATACAATGTTGACAATTATAAGTTCACTAATATTGTACTCGTGTATTTTAATACTGCGTACCTTTGTGCTTATGTAAAATATCGTTCACCAAGCCATGAAATAGCTTCATTAGCTGCGGATCTGTAGTATCTGACAATGAAATTTAGCCTGCCCATTCTAATCTAAAGAGTGAAGTACTTGTGAACAAAATTTTCATTTCTCCTGATTTTGAAATGTACGGTCGTTTAAGCAATTCAGTGAAGAGAAAATTTTTGCACTCCCTTTTCCCTTTTCGGCTTCACTGAGTGAGATCGGCTAAAGGAAGCAAAGAATTTATATAATATCCCTTTGTGAATTGAAGAAAATTGCGAAGGCGAGAGCCTCTTATTCTCGAATCAGGTAGGTAGTTGAATGGAGGAAAGGTCAGAAGAAAATGGCGAACAGCAGAGTATCAACGGTGTATTCTCTCAGTGCTCTTTTCTACGCGATTAAAATCCTTCGTCGTGAGTTTAATGAAGTTTTGCCTCGATATAATCTGAATGATAAATGTTTCTTCTCCATTAAAGATGTTATTCTTTTTAAAATAAATTGTTTCTTTCTATCCAGTCCCTTTTTCCAGATCTGAAATTTTGTATAGCTTTTTTTTTTTTTCCATTTTCCATTTGTTATCTTGTCGGTGATGAGCAATGGTTGTTGAGAATTAGTTTTCATTATATATATTTTTGAAGAATGTGTAATTTTCGATTGAAGACGAGAGAAACTATTGGAAAATTGCAAAAAAGAAAAAAAAAGAAAAAAAAAACATTTCAACGTCAGTATCGTAACATTTCCAAAGGAGGAGACAGTAGCAGAAACAACCAGTTGATTTATGCGAATTTAATGTACGAGTATACACAGAGTTGTCGAGTACTACCTTATACAGATAAGGTAGAAAGCTTTTTTGGAAGTCCATAGTGAGATGGAAATGGAAAAAAAAAACAATGAACGAAAGGAGAAAAATGGCCTCTTAATGGCGAGGTTTTTAAAAATTCGGTGCTCCAAAAAAGAATTTAGGTAAATTAATTAAAGTATTAGCAGAGAAAGTGTTCTTAATTTTTTTGAGTGAACCTGTGAAAATGAGCTTTTTAGTCTCTCGGCTAAGGTGTTATCTTGTATTAGTTGATTACATTTTTCTCGCAAAAATTCACGTATTTAGAGAAGACTTCGTAATTGAAGGTTAATTGAAGCTTGAAAGTTATATTCATTAGCTTTTTACTGAACTTCTGCACGAGTAGGTTGAACTTGAAATGGTAGAAAATGATGGTCACGTCGATGAAAAATTTTCGTATTTTACAAAATATCCTAGCATTTTTATACACTTTCATTTCTATAATTTTCTACTCGAGTGCGAGCAATCCAAAGCCAAAGTTTTTGAGAGTTTATCAATGAATGTGTTTATTTGGTGTGTAATTTAATATTTTACTTATGGCTGTAACATTACACATCACTCAAACTAGAGTAACGAAGTTCAATTCATCATCTCTTATCTACGACATTGCAGGCTATCATGAGCTAAGTGCTTAAAATCAAATTTTAATTTTAAAAAAATACGGCGCTTCGTCCCTACCTCTCACCTATTTTTTCTACCCACATCATTATGTCTGCCTTTATTTAACATCTTGTATATTTGTGAAACTCGCATATTTTGGCAGGTGAAAAATCAGAAGAAAGGGATTAGAATTGCTTAGTTTTGGTTTTTTATTTGGCGAATAACATTTTACAAGCCACAACCTCTCTCGATCAAACTTGCTTTGGCACAAAATTCATTTAATCTACATTTTTAAGCTTTTTCAAGATTCCAACTTCAGAATGCAACATCCTGGAATTTCATGTTGCAAGATGCTCAGAACCATTTTGCGTTGGCAATATATTTAAAGTCAATTTCGCAAGAGTTTCAAAATTCGCAGATATACCTTTTATCATTTCCTCACTTCATTGCTGGCACAAATTTCACGTTGTCGAATAAATTCGTTCTCCACTCTTGTATAGCATAATGTCTGAAATAAATGAGTCTCTTTTAAACCTTTTTGCTCTGTCTTCGTCTTTCTCTGCGCCGAGCTACCTGCAGAGAATTTCGCACTTCCCTTATGGTCGCCATCTATTTCCTCCGGAATTTCCATTTAAAGCGATGACCGTATTTTAGCGTGCCGGAGAAATGATTCGTTTTCAAGTTTGAATTTAATTTTAGCACACTTCTTTTTTAACTGCGCTATCTCATCCTCCGCTCAGTCTCCACTTTACTATTTTTCACTCGTCCTCATCTTCAAGCCGGGTTGTTAGATCGACATGGAGGGTTAACTTGAATTTTAGTTAGCTGACTATACAGGGTGTTCTGCTTCTGATGTGTGTACTCTTCGGTAGAAGGTGAGCAACTGAATTGGATGAAATCTCAGAGTGTTGCATTTTAAAAAATAATACTTTTCAAATCAGTTCATCTTATACGCAAAAATACAAGTGAAACATTCAAATAAAGATTTTCAAATTATTGATTAGAGTTGAAATATATGTAAAATCTGAATGTTATAGTAGGGTCTTGCAAAAAAAATTTTAATACTAGAAATACTAGGTTTTACTCGATTATTCAAAGGACCAGATGGTGTCATATATGACACCACTAGAGTAACCTCAAAGGACCAGATGGCGTCGTATGACAAGTTCCCTAGGGGTTCTTGAAATATTTGTCATTTGAGAAGTCCATCTCAAAATTTTGAGTGGTGTCGTATATGATACCACCTGGTACTTCTAGTGTTAAATCGCTCGAAAAACAGCCAGCAAAAAATTGCATATTTTTTCAATCCCCAATAATTCTATGAACTTGAACATTTTTTTTCTCAGCCCTTAATTAAGATAGACAGATGCGGTTTGCGGGGTTTCACATCGTATTTTAAAAAAATTTTCTGCAAGGACTCTTTTCTAGCCCCAAATACTCTATGCATCCAGTTGCTAGAAAAAGAGCAGAAGCTGTACCAAAAGTTACTGTTAGAAGCTCTTACCAGAAAGAAGGTTATTGTTCTAGAGAATCTCTCCGTAAAATTCTCTCATATTCAGTGTTATCCGGATTAAGTCGTATCTGACGATAAATTTTTGTTACACAAGCAGAGGAAGTATACGTTTTTATACAAACACGCATCAGTATATTGACTAGCTCTTGCTACACAACCGGACTTTAGTATCTGACAATTATTTAAAGAATATCCAGATGTTGTTTTCAAACTTAAGTTAAGTACAAGTACATCTTTCTATAAGAGTTTTTAAAATTCTGAAACTTGAACAGTAACTCATTTATTAGAAGAAGTGACATTCCTATGAGTCAAAAAAACTGTTTTTTATCTCCTGTATTATCCCCTAACCAGACTAAGGGGGTAAAACTTCTGAGATGTATTTTTAAGGACATATTACACAGATTATTTATACTAAATTTGAGCTGTTCAGAAGTTTTTTCTAAATAAAATTTTAACTTTCGCAAACTCGACGCAAAGCTCTCACATGTGTACTCGAAGCGGAACACCCTGTATACAGCTCCAAAGATACGTTCAGAAAGGTTTGGTGTTTTCAATGTATATTCTCATCGCTTTTTACCTAACGCCCTGTCATGCTGGAAAATTCTTTCGAAATTGGGCTAAAGGCCGCATTGAAAATGCGCACAGTGTGTAAGTGATTAAAATAGGAAAAGAATTCGTTGGCTTTTTCAAGCGCCCCTTGAACTCGATGAAATAGGCTATCTGTTTGTTATTCGCACAATTTCATTTTGATTGCCAATATTAATTTTTCTGCGTTGTGTTTTCACGGCGCGTCGCCTGAAATTTGCGCTTGATTACGTTGGAAATTTAATTCCATTGTTAGAAAAGTCAGTTTGGAAAAATGAACATTTCGGTTATTCAACTCGACCTACTTTTTGATATGAGCATTTTAAGGGTTATGAGGATGTATATGTCTATAGAATTCAAACTAAATAACGGGAGAGAAGTCTGCTGTAGAATTTCTCGTTGAAATGTGTAAATTCTGATATTTTCATCGTACGAGTAGAATGCCAACCCTCCTGAGAATGTGCTTTTAAGAGACTTGAAGAGAAAATTTAGGCTTTGCGGCTTGTCGAAATTATTTTTCGAAGAACGTCCTTGAGATGTAAAATTTTCCTCGCAAGATTATTTATAAATAAGCTGTTTATCAAATTTTACAGAGTAAAGATGCTACAGCATGCTGATACCAAGATTTATTGTCAGAATGGAAGAATGTAGGAAAGGGAGGGAAATTAGCTTTTCTCATTTCTTCAACCAAACATTCATTTCTGTAACTGGGGATAAATATTCAAGTTTTCCTATCAGTTTGATTGAATTTCTGGAGAGATGAAAAATAAAAATTACAAAACATTCGTTTCTGAAAATACTGAAATGATTTTTTCTGCATTTGTTTACTATTTTTAGAGAGAAGTGATTTTGTTTACAGAATTTCAAAATTTTTATATTCTATGATTTTGTTTATTTTTTATTTAGGTACTTATTTATTTATTTTCATTTTTTTGTTGCTCGAACCCAATTTATGAAATCAACAACAAGAATTGTGGAAATCTATTTTATAATATTTGACAGTTTTAATGGTTACCGTCGAATGGGGCGACTTTACACACTTTTTTAATGTTTTTCAACTTTGTCCTTTAATAACTCCTCCAATTTTTAAGCTATTGAAGTGAATTTGGTTTTAAAATTTAGGTCTAACATTTCTCAACACAATTGTAAAAAAAAGTTTAAGTTTGCAGCCTTCCTTCTATTTTTTATGATTTTTCAAAAAATTTGGGTAAAGTCACCCCTCAATGGGGCGACTTTACCCATCAATTTGTAATTGACGGGTTATTGATGGGTGGGGAGGCAAAATTTGAGGATGTTTGTACTCAGACATCCGATTGAAAAGAAACTAGTCAAGTACCAACTTCAACCGTGTGAAACCGAACTTAATATTTTGAGTGTCTGTGGTTAAAAAAAAAAACGAATAAGAAAAAAGGAAAAAACCATATCGCCGCTTTATTTTCTTGTTCTGTTACTGGGTGAAGTGAGGTAGGGGCGGCGATCTTTTTTTTATTTTCCTCCTTCTACCTGCTTCGATCCAAATCGTATTTCGGTTTTAATTTTTGCCTGGCAATTTATTTATTGGGCTAAAACGAAGTGGGTAAAGTCGCCCCTTGAATGTAAAGTCACCCCGTTCGACGGTATGGATAATATTTTACTGCTAAATTTTGTAAGTGTATTTCCTAATTTCTCCATGTTTTATGAACCAAAAATATCTGATAAGTCAGGCGGCGAGTGAAAAAAATTCAAAATTTTAATTGTCACGGAATTTTTTTGTTCGTTATTTAATTTTATTTGATCGTTAATTTCTATTTTCAGTTCATTCTCTTCATTTTTACATAATTTACTCAGATCCATATATTTTCTTGAATTTTCAAACGATTAAATAAAATATACCGTCATTTGCCAATGGCGGACACCTTAAGGCATTTTTTTCCTTAGTTTTTTCATAGCTTGCTGAAAAATGCTTCAATTATTTTGCTTGATGCCTTGAATATTTGCCCCCACCTTCTTCTAAAAACTTCTCCCCTTTTGGCCCCCGTAACCCATACACATATTACACCCTATCATTTTTCCCAACTATCTAAATTTTGCCTATGGCGGACATCAAAATTTTCATTTTTCCAGTAGCAGACACACCAATGGCGGACACCTAGAAAAATATTTGTAATGTAGAAAAAAACGTGAATAATTGTTATTATATTTTTCAATTATGATGTTGACTAGTAAGGGGCTTCACCCTCTGTCCATTCCGGGGCTCAACTCCCCTCCACACATCCACTTATAGAGACAACTGGATAAAAAACAAATTGAAAGCATTTTACCATGCACATTTGTGTAGATATATTCATTTTTCAAATAATTAAATGAACAAAAAAAAAAAACAAATCCAATTAAACTCAATGATGTCACAAGGCATGGCAGTCATCCTTTGGCTTCATACCTTGGGTTTATGGTATTTGGTAGGTATAGGATTTATTCCAGCCTCAAGTTGTGCATAAAAGCAAGTGTCCGCCACTGGTGTCCGCCATTGGAAAATTGATATTTCTTTTATGCCAATGGCGGACACCCTCAAAAAAACGTTTGAAACAGATGAAATAATTCTAAAACTGTAAAATTCAATGTTTGTAATGGTTTAGGATCATTGATGCTTTGAAGGAACATTATTTGATAATCACAGGAATAGATTCTTATCAGTTTTAAAAATGTTTACTATCTAATCTTTTTCTTTGCAATAATTACAAAATTGAATATTTTAATTGACAAGAACATAATTAATGGCCAAATATTTCTATTGGATGGAGCAAAAATTTACTTGAGTGATTCAACACATTACCATGGGTAACAGCTACCATGTGACATCATCAGTTTCATTATAAGTCGGTTTAAACACTAAATATACAAAAATGAAAAAGAAGGTGACCGCCATTGGGAAGGTGTCCGCCATTGGCAAATGACGGTACGTAATAAATTACGATCAAGTGTTGCCGTTTCGTATTTACGGCGAACTGGTTATGCAAAAAGCGCTGCAGACGAATTTCGTGTCATTCGCGGTAAATTATACGTGCGGTTACGTAGAAGGCAATGATCGAATTTTAAGATATTATTTCAAATGGGTTCATGTACAGTTCTAGTGATGTGTTTACTTGAATTTAACTCAAATCGCTCATTTAATACAACAACGTCACATCTCAAAATTTTCAATTTTTTTTTAAAAGTTATACCATCTTAAAGCAGACATAAAAAAAATTTTTTTCTTATATTTAACTCAAAAATTATGATTTTTTGAGTTGCGACGTTGTTGAATTAAATGAGCGAAATGATGTCACCAAGGGTGCCTTTTTGAGGGAATTTTCGTTTTTGATTTTGTTTGAATCTGAAAAATTTCAGTTTTTATACAGCTGCGTAAAATTTATTCGAAGCAAAATTTGGAAATTCTTCCGAACGAGCACTTTGGAAATATCTTTTGAGAGAATATTGTCCAAAAATTTCAGATCAACTGGTGCTTAATTTAGTTTCAAAAGTGCATTCGCCGTAGCTTAAATGTATTTTTTTGTATTTATCTATTCATTTTGATTTGAAGAAATTTCTTTATACCAATTTTGTGATTTTGCAAAATCACTTCTATTTAATTCTTGCACTGAACATTTTTTGGGGGAAATTTAATACGTAGTAATTTTTACTTTAATTATTTTCTCCACAAATAATATCCTAGTAAATTATTAACAGAAATGTAGTAAACATTTTAACGCTAAGTTGAGTACCTACTCAGCCAGAAAACAATCGAGAAAATGTCCAAATTTAGTATCATTTTGATAACATAAATTCTAAATTTTCTATTGGTTGGGCTAATTGAGAAGTTATTTTTTCATATTTCATCCTCTTTCTCCTATGAGATATTCGTATAGCCGAATTGTGGAGTTCGGACTTCTATTCGTAGTAAAGCATACCCTTGAAATATAATTAATTTTGTGGACCCTGTTGATTATTCTTTTTCTTTCATAAATTCCTATATAATGCTACTCGTATTTAGTGTGAACGTGTTCGAATTCTAAATCTGTATTAGAATTTTCTCGCCAAAAGCTTACAAGTAAACAAATAATAATAAGATTCTAAATTTACCCTCAGCACGATGTTATTGTTATTATGTTGTATCACCTTAACCTTATTTTACCTACGGAGTTTATAAATACAATTTTCTTTAGCTCGCAAATGTAAAGCTACACCGTGGATGACATTATTTACAAAATGGTACCCATTTTCTGTTTATGGAAACTGTTGTTATTGCCGCTGGTGGAATTTACATTATGTATACTACCTGCTTTCCTTTTTATCGCCTTTTTTTTTTTCGCCTTCTGCTATTTTCGTCATTTCCTCTATCACCGAGTTCACGAAATCCATTTGCGGTGGTCTGCGTATATCTTCTGTATAATAATATTTGCCACCCTTAACATAAGATTTTTAAGCTCTGCAGTTTCTTATTTTCCATTTGTTTGTCGTATCTCTTTTCCTTGAACTTTTCCCTTCGTGATAGAAATTTTCACAATGAAGATGCGTTTTTTTTGTGCGTTTGCATGTCCGATTTCTGCGGCTTTGATGGAAGAGCAGGCATAGATATTTGTGAAATCGTTTATCGTCTGTGTGTTCGACGAAAGTGAATTTATTCGATTTTTAAAATGTATTCATGCGTACATGATTATGTTTCTTTTTTATCTATACGTTTACTTTTCAATAATGTACACTTTTCTCTGTCTTCAGACTTTTTCTTATCTATATGCTATACCTCTTATTCGTTCCTTTCTCATCTTGAGCATTTTTTTTTTGTTGAATTTAGAGAATGCGTTAGAAATTAATTATTTCCAACATGGTTTTGCTGGATAGCACAATAATTTAATTCCCTATAGCTGGCAACACTGTCAAGGAAAAGGGAAAATTTAGATTCAGCTATAAATCTTATTGTTTTCTTTCTTTCACACTTCTCATCATTCTTTATCATCATCATCCTTTTTCGAGAACTATAGTGTTTACTTGTGCCACTCTGTGACTGGTGCTCAGTTCGACTCGCATCTCGTTCCTCAACTCGATTCCTCTCGTTCATGTTTTTTTTTCTCAGTTCATTCCGTCAGTTCTCTTACAACCGCGGATGGAGTAACATCAGTTTCTTCTCTTCAATTTTTGTGCCTTTGTGTCAAGTATTTCTTGTCATATTTATTTAGAATAGTGCATATTTTTCGCACTTGTGTTCGTTTAATTTCCTTTTCTGAATTAAAATTTTATTTTTTGTTTCCCAAATTTTTATGTGTGAATCCTGATCGATTCCTAACAGAATGGGTAATGAGATTTTTACTTATGTTTATACTGGTCACCGTTTCGAAAATCGTATCCAACTGATCGTCAGTTTGACGTCATGTTATAGATTAATAATTTAAATGATGACTTTTGGTATAAATACCAGTAGTATTTATGGAAGATGAAAATGCGAATTAATTAATGTCAAATATCGTATGAATACACAAAACGAAAAACTATCACCCTCCTCCTCACCCCTGAATTCACTAATCACCCCTGTTATAATAGCAGGTTTTTAATGTGAAAACCTGCTAAAAGCAAGATATAAATGAAATCAAAATTTGTAGTTGACTTGTTTGCACTCGACTATGTATATTTCCTACTAGGAACCGTAAATTTTTTCTGCTTACTCGAAATTGAAATGTAGGCTCCAGCTATCTGTTAGTCTTTTAATTTTATATTCTTCCAAATCCTTCGCTTAAATTCGAATGAATTTTCCTTATACGTAAAGAATATTCGCGTAATAATAAAAACCTAATATATGGCTGCAATTTTTTCACCCTTTCTGTGATAATGCCTAAATATGCAAACGTAAATTTCGAATGCAATCGTATATACTGTAGTTTTGCTTTTGACGATTTATTTCCTCATTCGTTTTACAACGCTTTACGATGGTTATTTATTTATATTACAATCTCTGGAATAAAGTTGTACGGTAAGGAAGCTGAAGGCGGGCGAGGGGAAATGACAATTTATAAAGGTAATTCTGAAAATATTGT